>OU538789.1:32500-10032500 GCA_912999815.1 Campaea margaritaria
CCTAACCTAACCTAACCTAACCTAACCTAACCTAACCTAACCTAACCTAACCTAACCTAACCTAACCTAACCTAACCTAACCTAACCTAACCTAACCTAACCTAACCTAACCTAACCTAACCTAACCTAACCTAACCTAACCTAACCTAACCTAACCTAACCTAACCTAACCTAACCTAACCTAACCTAACCTAACCTAACCTAACCTAACCTAACCTAACCTAACCTAACCTAACCTAACCTAACCTAACCTAACCTAACCTAACCTAACCTAACCTAACCTAACCTAACCTAACCTAACCTAACCTAACCTAACCTAACCTAACCTAACCTAACCTAACCTAACCTAACCTAACCTCGCCACAACACCCTCGCCACCAGGGCCCCGACCTCCGCCAACATGATCTCAAAATCGGCGAGGGTCCTGTTCGGCGAGAAGTACACCCCGATCACCGCAATGCCGTTCCGGATGGCCGAGACGCAGCCTCGGCCCCTGACCACCTTGTCCAGAGGTGGGGATTGGGCGACGATGGCCACCACGCCCTCCCTGTCCCCTACCCAGTTGTCGCGGGGGGGGGGGGGGCGAAGTAGAGTTCGGCGACTACTGCGATGTCTATCAACCACTCTGCCATGCTCTGGAGGAGCAGATCCTGAGCTCGGGCAGAGTGGTTGATATTCGCCTGAAGGAACGTGGTGGCCATCTAATTGACAACGTCCATTGGCTTCTCCGCCCGCGGCTTCGGCCGCTGAGCCGGTGGTGAGGGGGGCCCTAGAAACCATCACCAACCGGCTTTTCTCCTCCTTTTCCCTTCCCTTTTTTTTTTTTTTTTTTTTTTTTTTTTTTTTTTTTTTTTTTTTTTTTTTTTTTGGAGGGCGTGGCAGAACACGCCCTCGTGCCGACGCGGTGGTTGGCCGGCTCACCGGGCAGTGAAGCTCCGCGGTGCAGTGCGCGGCGCTGTACCCCTCCTTCCCGCAGCGGAAGCACAGTTGGCTGCGATCTCCCCCGCCCTGATGGCCTCCACGGCGCAGCCATCGGCTTTGGCCACGGCCTCCACGACCTCCTCCTTTGTGGCCGAGTCATCCAGGCCCACCACGAGCAGCTCCACGCACTTTTTTTTTTTTTTTTTTTTTTTTTTTTTTTTTTTTTTTTGGCCTGGTGACTCGGACCACCTCCTCTCCAATGGCCTCCCCTAGCTTGGAGGCCAGGGCGTTGGCCTTATTGGCACTCGCCGCTCCGATTTTCAAGAGGCGTGCTTCTGTGGCCGTGGTGCGGAACAGCACGCCGTCGATGCCGAGCTTCTGCATGTCGACGCGCTGTTTGGCCTCCAGGAGCACCCTCCCATAGGTGATCCCTTGTTCCACGGCCTCCGGCTGCAGTGTTAGCACAACCGCCGTGGAGCGGGGGGCCCTAAGCTTGGGAGCCTTCTTCGCCGGTGGCTGCCGGGAGGAGCCCGTGCCCTTCCTCTTCGTCTTTTTGGCCTGGCCTTTCCGCGGCACGACGGTCCACTCCTCGTCCGTTGGCTGGGACCGGGGTTTGGGCCGGGACTGGGCCCGAGTCGGCGGGGGCTGGGGTTCGGCTGCCCTCTTGGCCTTGACCTTCTTTGGCTCCGGGGCCGGGGCCTTCTTCTTGGTGGCGGCCGCAAAGGTGGCCACCACCACCTCCTCCACTCGTGGCGGGGAGGTCTCCCGGGGGATGGACGTCCGGGCGGCGGCTTCTGCGGTGGCCGAGCTCCTCCTTCTATCTGCGGCCAGTGGGGGCCGCAGACGCCTTTCAGGAAGAAGGAGCCCCTCCAGGTTTTCGAACCGCGAGTTTATCATGGCCCCGCATTGGGTCATGACGGCCCGGACGATCTCGTCCGCGGTCGGAGTCGGGGTCTGGGCGGCCGGAGGCTGCAGCTGTGCCATCTCCTTTCTTATTTCGGCAAGCTCAGCCGCGAGCTTGGCGTTGGCCGCCTCCAGCCGCGCGACCTCTTCCGTGGCCGTGCGGACTCTAAGCTCCGTGAAGGAGACCTTCAGGGCGTCGGCTGCCTCATTTAGGGCCCTGACGTAGGTCCCCTTCAGGTTTTTTGAAGACCTGACGACCTGGAGGATTGTCTCCAGGGAGTCACCGACCACCTTCTCTAAGTCGAGCGTCTCCGGTTCGCTCCTCCCCTGCTGGGGGAGCACCGGGGACTTGCGGAAGATGGCGGCCCTCGTCTCCCTCTTCCGCTTGGCTTCCTCCGCCATTTCAGACTCGGCCTGGAGTCGGAGCTCCTCGGCTTTGGCCACGTTTAGTTGCGCCTTAGCCTTCGCCATATGCATCCCATAGGCGGGCACCGGGACCGTAGGATTAGGTGAAAGAATGAGGGTGAGAACAGGAAAAGAAACACAAACAAAACAAAAGTAAAAACACAAATAAGAAGAAACACACAATAAATAGATAAGAAACAAAGAAGAAAACATATATATCTGAAAGAAAGAAATGAGGATGAGGATGGGGGTGAGGGATGAAGATGATGATGATGAGGGTGAAGGATGATCCGGGATGGGGCCCCCGCAAAGCAAAAGCTTTGCGAGAACCTTCATCCCGTTCTATCTCGTCCGCGAGTCCCTATACCGTGTAAACACGGTAGAGGGACCCGCGACCGAGACCGCGGCGCCCGGGGTTTCAGTTACGTCTATTCCAGAGGGGATTAGACCAAGAACAGGCAGCAACCACGTGATGGATGACCCCGGACTTGCCTTGAGAGATCTTAGCAACCTGCGCTCCTTCCCAAAGCCGACGCCTCGAGGAAGGCCTGGATTCAGGCATCTAGTGATGGATGAACCCAGGCCCGCCCAACTTGGGATAACCTGTAGGTTGAGTGGCGACCGTTCAAGTACAGTGTGCAATGGACACTAGCAATTTGTCGATTACATATTTTCTGATTTTAAGGCTATCTTTCCGTTTGCAGTAGTGGCGCGTCAAACTAAATAAACACGATCGCAGCCTGAACGTCGCCGTGACCGTCGACCTCGCCTACCGCACAGTCGCGCGTCGTCGCGCCATGTTAGCTTTGCAGAAAATCAACAAAGACCTAATCACGTGTGTCGGCAGTTTGTGTACGACCCACAGTGGCGACTTCTTTTGTTTGCAGCTGCTTGTTTGGCTTGATGATATTACATGTAGAGTGTCGAGCTTTTGATCAACCCCATTATTTATATTTATTTTCAGGTCAAAAATAAATACATCCCGTTCGAAGAACGCGTAACTCGTCTTTATTGTATCACAAGGGAACAAAATAATGCATTCTATAGTAGGATTCTAGAGTAGAATCCAAAGAAACGCACGCACGTGCTTAAATAATTTTGTAACCGTGTGGTACACTGTGCTTTTTCTTGAAACGAATTGCGTTCATACATTTTAATTAAACAGTGTTTCAAATTCAAAACTCATTTCGTTACTGTTATAAAGTGCACTGGAATGACCCACGTTGTTCGCAGTTATTGGGGAGGTAAAGGCCTCTTTTGCAATTAATTAAAAAAAAAAAAAAAGCTTCATTATCCTTAACGTTCATTTTGTTTATAATACCGATAAATCGTAGTAATTTGTCTGTGATTGATTAGTCGATAAAACTGCCGCCAATAACTTGTACTCGTACGTCTTGATTTTGACCCCGTTCAAAACATGGGATTAAATCGAACTTTTGCACACTTATCACGCTTTTTTACCATAACATAGTTTTTAGTTCGGCTTGCTATTAAAGCTTTTTTATTATTTATGTTACTAAGTAACGAGATGAGCAAGTCATTCACCTGATGGTAAGCGCCAAGCCTGCCCATGACATCTGCCCGTGTCAATCAATAAAATGAAGAATAGATTTTGTGAGTCAGCTTACTAATTAATAATTATAATTATCAGATTCCATATTTGAACAGATACTTTGCCAAGACAGCCGACAGTATAATGAAGGGTTTAATACTGAATATGAAGGAGGGGCGATGTCACTCTCTATAATTACCATATCTCAGTTAAATAACGTGTAATTATCGCGTCGGCCACATTGTGAGTAGGGTTCATTAGTAGGAGCCGTCCGCGCTCTGATTTACTAGCGGTTCACTCGCGACCACCGACCACCGACCACCGACCACCGTCCAGTGTCCACCAACATTTAACTACGTATTGGTCTTTCTACGAGAGACATCTCAATCACAATGTACGTATGTAACGCTCACTATTGAGTATTGCGGTGGTAGCCTAGTAGGTGAACGTTCGCCTTCCAATCAGAAGGTCGTTACTTTAAATCCTAGTGCAGGCACGTACCAATATTATGTTTCTTGTAAAACATATAATATAGGTCAGCGGCGGCCAGCAGCGTGGCTGTGCACCTGCGCCTGCTGCGGCGCTGCGGGTTCTGCCGCGCGTCGCGCGCCGCTCGCTACGCCCGCCCGCACGACGCGTACCGCGCGCTCGTGCTCGCCGTCACCGCCGCGTACCTCGCGCAGGAGTGCATCTACGCCTACCTGGTACCGTGCGCGGTCCGTCCGCCCTCCGTCCGTCGCCCGCATCTGCCCGGGAGAGCGGCTCGCTTGACACGGTTGCGCTCGTTTGTCGCAGGAGCGCGCCGACATGGACAAGCTGGCGCGTGTGTTGTTCCTGCTGCTGTGCCACGTCACCTCTATCGTGAAGCAGGTGGTGTTTTACGTGGACGCCGACCGCATCGACCGGATCGTCGACGGTCTAAACGGTACAGTCCCTCTTCACTGAGCACCGAACCGACGTGTCTCTAGCCCATACGCTGATTCTGTCTGCGGTTGTGCCCAGAGCCGCTGTACAATCCGGGCGGCGCGCGGGCACAGGCGCTGCTGGCGCACACGGCGCGCGTCGCGGCGCGGGTGGTGCGCGCCTACTCCGGCGCGGCGGTGGTCACGTGTTCGCTGTGGATCGTCTTCCCCGTGCTGTACTACGTGAGCGGCCGGCCTGTGGAGGTCCCCTTCTGGGTGTTCTTTGACTATGGACAGGGACACCCTTTCAGGTGAATACGAACGCACACAGATAAAATTATATGTTTATAAAAAAACTCCCAAAACTTTCCGAGATTGAACCAATTGAATGCCATTTCCGGGTCGAATTTATTAGCTCTAGACTCCGATATCTACGGTATACATGTTTTATATTTTTAGGTTTGCAATGGTGATGTTATACTCCTACTACGCGACCACGCTGGTGGGTATCGGGAACACGACTATGGACGCTTTCATCGCCACCGTTCTCAATCAGTGCAAGACTCAACTTCGGATTTTGAGGTGACATTTTTGCAGCTAATTTGACTATGAATTCAATGTTGGAACCAAAATATTTGTTCGATATCAAGATGACGCCCAAAAGCTCAAGTTGGCTCGTTACGGGTACCTTCAAGATTATGGAGGGAGATGTCAACAGCAAATTAATTCGCGAGTAGGTATATGCGCAAACCCTAGCGCGTGGCCTGAAATTATGTTCCAGGACATAGCCAGGGTACGCGAGCCTTGCCGCGTCAGCCGGACATTAAATTTGATCTTTGTCTCCGTGAGGAACAGAAGGTGCGGTTTGCGATCTGGAGGTGGTGGTGGACCGTGTTGATATTAGAGAGCAGACTTCAAATTTGAGAGGTGCATACGGAGCGAGAGGACGTGCATCCGTCCGCTGTGGGACAGACTTCTTCTATCTCTTGTTTCTCATATTTTGTAGAGTGAATGACATTAGGAGGAGAGCTATGGAACGAAATGCTACCTGCCACCTCAACGACACACAACTCGGATACCACATCACTTGGCAAATAGTCCGGAGACCACGGATGGCGCATCTCGAGATTTATCGCTAGACGGCAAGGCAATCTTTCGTATGTGGCTAGCACTGCACACTACTTGGGCGCCCTACTATTTGCCGACGACCAGAGGAGTATCGTCACAAAATAGATAGTATACTACGTATCGTGCCTGGATCCCGCTGCTGTCCGAGACTACTCACCCAATGTGGTAACCTCATCCTGTGTTCAAAAAGTGATATCTCTATAGAAGCGCAACTGCCCCGACCTGCCCTCCTTTGCGGTTACACTGAACATCATGTTAGAACACGGCAAAGCCGCTTGGCGGCACGTCTATATGCCATGGGTGGTTTAAACCACCAGTAAATAGTCACCATGTTAAGCACCACCCGGAGGCCACGTGTAGGGTCTCGAGTGAGGGTATAGCGTAGGGACGAAGGTGACATCCGAGCCACTTTATTGCACCGACAGCGACGATACAAAGCCAACATTCAATAAGGCAGTTAACAATGGGGCCTTCTCTAATCGCAGGGTGAACTTTGAGGACCTGCCTGAGCGCGCTCGCACGGCGGCCGCACGGCCCGGCGGTGGCGGTGGCGGTGGCGGTAGCGAGGCATACGAGGAGGCTCTCGACAGGCTCTTCCGGGATTGCCTCACGCATTACAAAAAGATTTATGAGTAAGTTTCAATAGTGCAACTTACCCATACACATACAACCGGTAATAAAGGTCATTGTTCCTATAGAACTTTTTCATTTTCGGAGCCTTTTAAACGACTCTAAAAAAGAGGTTATCAATTCGACACCGGCTCTGGCTCTGGCTCCGGACTCGCGTATCGCGTATCCTAATGTCGACTACGCATCGTAGTACGAGTACATCGTCGGATAAACAGATGACGCTGTTCTAACAATACTCGTACATCCTTTCTTACTTCTCAACATACATTCTTCCCTGAGGTGAGTTTCTATGTAAATAAATTCCATCTGGGGTAAGCTTTGTTTTGAATGAAATAATAATAATAATTGTGATGACAGGAATAGTCAGCTGACGTAATAATATTGTGTGAGCTGCATAGCCAGCGGGGTGCGCGTGCACCGCGAGCGATTTATTAACGCCGCTCGGGAAGGCTCATTTAAGCAGGTACTAGCGCGCCGTTGGTTTTAAATTTGTGTGGAATTCTCTCAACTTGTGTGTCGATCGTTCTCAGGACTATGACGACGTTGCAAGATACTTTCGGTTTGGCAATTCTGGTGCAGTTCGGCATCGGCGGCTGGATTCTGTGCATGGCCGCCTACAAAATAGTCCGCGTGAGTACTTAGCACACATACTCGCATAGTATAGCGCGCCGACCAGCGACCGCCCGCCCCGTGCCTGCTGCCTATACCCGTGCCGTTCTGTTTCCGCGCCAGCTGAACGTGCTGAGCATCGAGTTCGCGTCGATGACTCTCTTCATCTGCTGCATCCTCACGGAGCTGTTCCTGTACTGCTTCTACGGCAACGAGGTCACCGTGGAGGTCAGTGCCTTCGCTCCTCCCCTTCCTCCCCTCCTCCCGTGACCTCGGTACACAGTTCAGGTACAGCGGACCATCGTAGCGCAATTTGAGTTTATAACACTTGCAATTTCAAAGGAAGTCGCGGTACTTTATCGTCAGCGTACTATGTACCTACCGTTCACTTGCAATTGTAAATTAATTAAAAATGAGATACCTGGCATTATAATGGTATTCGGCGGTATAAAAGCACAGTCCGCATCACGCTCTAAACTCTAAACTCGCACCATGTGGCAGCGACGACCGACACGGCTCACCGCCATTGTTTTTTTGCGAGTGGGTGCGGTTGCAGAGCTCGCGCGTGGTGCAGTCTATCTACTGCATGCGGTGGGCGGCCACGCCGGTGCGGTTCCGGCGCTCGCTGCTGGTGGCCATGGAGCGCGCGCGGCGCCCGCTGCGCCCCGCCGCCGGCCTCGTCGTGCCGCTCTCGCTGGAGACCTTCCTCAAGGTATCGAACTCGCCGGCAGTAGGTACACTATACTCGGGCCGGCCAAACGGTGAATGAAGTTTGGATCGACGAGGAGCGAGGAGGACGGTGTCCTGGTCACTGGCAAAATTGGAATTATTTTCTGCATTTGCTGCAGTTAGTTAATGTCTTTAAGTAAATTTAATAATCCATTTGTTGACAATTAGCAACTTTCCAAGACGATTGTCAGTAATCAATTGAAGCACATTTTTCATGTACAATGATTGATAATTTTCAGTTTATACAATGCATCTATGCATACTGTTTTTGAAGAGGTTTCATTTTGCATTGTATCATTTTTGTTATACATCATGCAGAACTAATATTTCTATTTATAAAAATAATTTCTAAGAAATGATGACGGTTGCTTTGATTCGATTTCGTTGTATGATTGTTCTGTTTCAGATATTAAAATCTTCTTACACATTCTACGCAGTGTTGCGGCAGACCAAGTAACTGTATAGTCGCCATTCGCCAGCCATGCCGCCGCCTGCGCCTGCGCCGCCACGTCGGCGCCGCCGCGTCAACACCATAGTCACAGGCTAAAGGATAGGACCTAAGCGCCATACTATGATTATGTACCAAACTTAGTGTACGTTTATTTATTTATTTATTTATTATTTATTTATTTATTTATATAATTAAAACGGTTTATACCAATTAAATTAATTATTTACGTTTGTCGCTTGGCTACAAAATAAATAATAATGCACTCATAATAGCGATTTCTTCTTTGTAGTTCATTAACAGCATTTAAGTTCAATAAAGAGACATTGAATTTCTGCCTGTCTTTCACGATTTATTAAAAAGTTTTCTTCGGTCGGTTTAAAGGTCAATCAAGGAATCTCTGTAGGAGTAAAGCCGTGGACAGCGATAGCTCATCCCGAGCGGCGGCGGCGTCTCGCTCGCACCGCGCCACGCCGCGCCGCCCGCCGGTGCCGGTGCTTGTCGCGGTGGCGGTGGCTGCCCCTTTTTGGAGGAAGTGCCTCTCCAATCTTAATGCAAAACTTAATCGGATCTCGCGACACATGTACCTCATGTTGGGGTATATTATACAAGTCGTACAAGACTCAATTTGCAGTCCCTTCCAGGTTCCGGGCGGCGTCGCGGCATGCATGGGTACGCTTTTGTAACGCAAGTCGGAGCGTATTAAGGCCAAGGCGGCAGCCGACCGCCCCGAGGCGCACGCGGGCCTACGGGGGCGGGGGAAGTGTCTCCACTAATTTGTGTAAAAGCCGCACGCTGTAATGTTATTTCCTCCTCGCGCACGTTTCTGACAAGTTTTAGCCTTCCTATCGGAAACTTTACAATTATACAAACCACATCATACTCTAAGCGCCCTACCAACATAATTATACGCTAGTTGGCTACCTCGTGGATTAAGCTATGGTTTTTGTTAGAACATAATAATATTATGTTTTATTAGTGCATGCTTTCCAATGCGTTTCATTAAAAAAAATACAGCGACCATTTCTGTTTGGTTTCTATTTGCTGCTTACTCAAGTTACTACTCGTATACTCGTAGTTATATTCGACACAAAGCACTTTATTTTTCATTGTTTATATGTATAACTGGTATTCCAACGACCCTAGCTGTGGTGGCGCTCGAACCCAGTTCACCGCCTGGAGCCCGATCTATCTCCGATCTCCATCCGAAGTATAGAGAGATGACGGTCACCATGGCGAGTATCAGGGAGACCTCGCTGGTGCGTCGATCCGATCCACGTGACCCCGAGTTCCTCTATGTTCGCGTCGTTGTTCGCAGCCGCATTTTGGTTGAGGAAGACCTCTTCTTTCTCCACAGTTGAGCGACACGAGGTTAACACTTTCACTGCTGAGCCGATTTTCTTGTCTAGCCACGAGTGCGGCTCTGCACACTCCGTAGTGTCATCCCGTGCAACAGACGCGACAGATATGTTTTCAGCACTGAACGTGTTAACTTTATTTTCAATAAACACTCGTGGTCCTCTCGGCAGGGGGGGGGGGGGGGGGGGGGGAGGCGTCTAATGTTGGGGTTAAAAAGCATTGAAGCTAGGTAGGCAACAAGCACACATGCCTAGTGTTGCATTATTCATTCGAGTATACACACAATTTACCTTCGAGCACCGATCATGTTCATGTTTTTGAGTAGTTCTTAGTGAGTAAATTGATTCTGATTTCGAGTCGATACCATAGCAACATTTATAACATTTTTTATTTACTGAAAAACTATTTACGAGTTTTTAGTAAAAAGGGTTAAAAATAGCATAAACTAGTCCATATTACGACTAGCTCGTCTCGTCACTCAGTCAAATAACAAATATTGGGCGATCTTACCACTTAGTGTTTTTTGTGTAGACAAGCCTCAACAACAATCCAGTAATAGAAAGTATTTGTTAAATAGTGTGGGCGCTAATATGCATCAGATTTCTAAATATGTGTAGTTAAATCTAAAAAACGTAATACCATAATTATCATGCCTGCTTATTAAACAATATTATGCATACACAGTATAGCATATTATTTATATAAACAGCTGCTGGGCTCTCGGCCTCCGTCCAATTACCGAGCGAGAGCGGGCCTGCGCTCGCCCTAATAAGATACGGGCGTCGGTCGGACGCGGCCCAACTGTGGCAGCCGCGAGCCTTATCGGGGAATCAACCTGCACTTTACAATGGAATATTTTCCTCTTCTTTGTTACCTTCCGTTCGATGGCCGACAAGGGGTGGTCTGCGCTCGACACGGAACCTAGAGTTTGTACTTAGTCTAAGTTAATACATTTGGTTACAAGGGATCGCCATCTGACGCGTTTATGTTTAGTAATTCTGTAATAAGATGATTTTAAATATTTTAAAGTAAAAAGTTACAAAAAGTCGCAACGACGTTAGAGTTTTTTTTTTCTCTTTTAGAAAACTCTTACCTCCTTGGCGGCCGCCGCTGCTTCCGCTTTCTTTAGAGACCACCAAGGAAGTCAAAAACATTTCTTAGGGAGAAGGCACCAGCTCTGACCGGACAGGTACCAAGCCTCTCTCATAACACCCCCTAAAGCATACGCAGGTACCACGGCCTGCCGGAACCGAACAACTATCTTTTCAAACATATTATGAATACTGTAAAGATATAAAAATAGCAAGTTTCAAGATTGTTTTGTCGTATAAAGTTCTGGGTTTACTATTATGTAAGGCTGAATCTAGTTCCCTTATCACCTTTGACAATTAGACGGTAATCATAAGGTATGAGGGAACGACTCCTATTGACTCCGTCCGACTACGTTTGTTTGAGAACGTACGCTACTATGCATCTAGAAAAAAGAAAAAGGGAGACGGCGGGCGGCGGGCGGCGGGCGGCGGGCGGCGGGCGCCGGGCGGCAGGCGAGGACTCAATAATGCTAGCAGTCGCGGCGAAACAAAGTCGCCGACGGCTGAGATAAGCGTTCCGCCGCGTATCACGTAGCCACGTAGCACTACGCCGTAGAGCGCTGCGGACTACTACGCAACAGACCGCTACGGACAACTTTAGAGAAGTTTTATCATTAATTTTATCGTGGATCTGTATTTGTAAAGAACTTTTCAATGGGCCGGATGATTTCTGTGCGCCAAGGGGATGCGTTTCGTGCGCGAGCTTTGAGAACTTCGTCCCATTTAATATTTTAAATAATTTATTATATTATATTCTAGCTATAACAATTTAAATATAGCAAGAAGTGTTTCAATTGATGTTTCGCCACGAAATACTAAATAAATTCGCCAAATAATCATTAGAAACACAGAGCTTCTTTAGAGAGAAGCGATTTTCTCAAATCGTTATCTAGTTTATAATGCCGACTAGTTTGCACGTGATTAGGACTGAGTGGAGCCCTCAACAACGGGGCCGTGGCAGAAACGGTTGCAGGCGCCGTAGTCTGCGTCTACCGTTAGCGTGCCGAGGGCTTGCGGACACTCGTCAAACTAGATGAACTATCAAAATGGCATAGTGGTTACCTTATTTATTAAAACATCAAAATTGTTGTGCGTATTTACATCTATGCAGTAAATAATGCGCGAGCGATCGAATCTACAGTCAGACAACTGTACTCGAAGTTTAAAAAGTACGCGCAAAATTTGTCAAAAATTATAACGTGCATATTATCAGCATCTTTGAAATGCTAGGCATTTTGAACAACAACGAGATAAGATGAGTTTGTTGGCTTATCATCATCAACCCATAACGTCCCACTGCTGGGCACGGGTCTCTCCTCACTTTCGTGAGGAGGGTTAGGCCATAATCTACCACGGGGGCCCAGTCCGGATTGGTCGATCATATACCTACCTCCGAAATAATTCTCGGGTAGGTATGTGGGTTTCCTCTCGATGTTTTCCTTCACCGAAAAGCGAGTGATAATTACGAACATATGTTTTTTTTACAGAAACACATTGGTACGAGCCCGCACTGGGATTTGAACTCACGACCTTCTGATTGGAAGGCGGACGTTCTCCCACTAGGCTACCACCGCTTATAACGCCTAAAAATTAAACGTAGGTATATTCAAAATCAAATAGGGATTGCGTGGAAGAAGTACTGGAGTTTAAAGGAAATTATGAAAAACAAAGACATCAACATACATATTAAGAGTAAACTGTACGAAGTGGCAATATTACCTTCTCTAATATATGGCTGCCAGACATGGGCCTTACGAAAAGAAGACGAAAACAAACTGGCCGTATGCCAAAGAAAGATGGAAAGGAGTATGCTGGGCATAAAGCTATCAGACCATGTGAAGAACAAAGAAATAAGACAGAAAACCAAACTAAGAGACATCACAAAAACTATAAGACTACTGAAATGGAAATGGGCAGGGCATATATGCAGAATGGACAGGTTTCGGTGGACTAAGAAAGCAATAGAATGGTGGCCAAGAGAAATTAAAAGGAAAAGGGGAAGACCAAAAAGAAGATGGGAGGATATATTTATACAAAGATGTGGAACAGAGTGGATGAGAAAAGCGAGAGACAGAAAGATGTGGAAAATATTGGGGGAGGCCTACGCCAAAGAGGCGACTACTACTATAGAATAGAGAAATACTAACAAATTATTAATAATGCAATGGTATAATAATGTGAGCGTATTAAATAATAATAATAATAATAAGCATTAAATCCTCAAATTTATTTTATGAGTGGAAAATAATAATAATAATATACATAACATCTAGATGAAATGGAGAACAGTATATCAGTGTATTAGATACTAAGTACACCACTATAATAATTTACATTTACATTTGAGAGTTAACTATAAGTATATCTAGCATTTTATAAAAGAATACGATGTAGATTATTAAGTAGTAGAATAAATGGCATTTTATTTTATTTTATTTATTATTTTATTTTATATTCAAAATCACTATGAAAGTAGACGTGGATGTCGATGGAGTCGGACCGCGGCTCGCGGCTCGCGGCTCGCGGGTCGCGGCTCGCGGGTCGCGGGTCGCGGGTCGCGGGTCGCGGGTCGCGGCTCGCGGGTCGCGGGTCGCGGGTCGCGGGTCGCGGGTCGCGGGTCGCGGGTCGCGGGTCGCGGGTCGCGGGTCGCGGGTCGCGGGTCGCGGGTCGCGGGTCGCGGGTCGCGGGTCGCGGGTCGCGGGTCGCGGGTCGCGGGTCGCGGCTCGCGGCTCGCGGCTGTCACACTTCTGATATTTAATAATCTCTCCTACAATGATTACGGACCGTGGACCTGTTGCCGTTCTCGTGAGGTTTCCGTTGGAGCTGACGGCCGGCTCCCGGCTTCTTCAAAATACAAATAAACTGGGCAAATTAGCTACTTCTCTTTATTAGTTTCTGGAAGAGACTAGAAGCATTTGTATGAGGTACAGATCTGCTTTTTAATCTTATTGGATCTAATTTTAATTCAAAGGAGGCAAGTAGGTACGGCTCTCCGGTATCGCGCGGTTTGAATTTCAATGAAGCGGAGCGATCACAAATCGAATACCGTGTTGTTGTTTTGCGTCGGCGTGTTTTCGTCCATTGATTAAAGCAACACATCACGTTTTGGCATGTTTGTGCCCGCCGACGCCGCCGCCGCCGCCGCCGCCGCCGCCGCCGCCGCCGCCGCCGCTGCGCCAGCCAGGTCGCGCGTGCAGCGCAGCGTGCTGCCGGGATCGACCTACTGCCCGTCGGCGTCGGTCATAGCTTTTTTATCTTGAAAACTATGAACCTTGTTTCAAAGGTCCACCCCACCGCACGCCGTACAGTTTATATGGATTTGTGAAAGACTTTACGAGGATAGAAAAATATACAATAGTTTTTTTACGTTTAAATTATTTTAAACCAAAACCACAATCGACGAAGAAAACGGGTTCTGGGCAAACGGTAGCGCTTGGTGGCGCGGCTCGTGTCCTGAGAGATAAGCGGCCAATCATGGCGGCAATTAAGGCGCGGTGTCCATCCTGTGCACTCGATTAGGAGCTGCCTTCACGAACAATAGCGGCACCACCTCACCGCCCGCGCCCGCGCCGGCGCTGCGCCGCGCTGCGCCGCGCTGCGCCATCGCGCCAGGCAGCCGCCGCGCCGCTGGCCGTCAAAGTCAAGTATATGTATTGAAGCTTTTGAGTTTTAAAGGAAATACTTTTTCCTTATATGTGTCGATTCAGGACTGAATCTCGCCCATTCAGAGGTAAATCCCTTTTTACTGAACTGTATCGATGCATTGGAAATACGGCCGTTCAAGCGCCAACAAACTCTACAGATACGTTTTTTATTTTTTCGCCAGTGATTTATAAATATAGTGCGAGTATCTGTGCATTTTAAATTACTGAACGTATAACTATTATAATAACGATATAATCTATCGACGCGTCGATGAATGACGAGCATCAGCTAAAGTGCAGTTAGTGGCGGCGCATGGCGCGCCTGTGAGCACCGTCAACAGACAGACGATCTAAATGTTTTCGTTTGATATTGTTCAGAGATCCGTTGCAAAATAGATGCGCGACAATACTTCATACATACTTACCGTGTCTTAATGTACGTATCGCATACCACTACTCGAGATCCAATACAAACATCAGCTGAAAGGAAAAATATCTTTGCAATATTCTATCTGCCAATATAAGAAGAGCATGAACCGTCTTGGAATGTGTCGGTCACAATAGCCCTCCAGCGTTCGGGTTAATTAGCGCGGCATCGGGCGGCGAGTGGCGAGTGGCGAGTGGCGACCCTCGTCGCTGCCACTCCGCCGCCGCCGCCTCTCTCGACACAAACTCGTATCATCACTAATTGAAAACGCCGCATTTATCTGATAGATGTATTATACATAGAGCGTAGAGCGTTGTTCTCGGGATAAGCAACTGTTGTAGTGGTGTGAGCACTACGTGGCGTGTGGCGACGGCGGCGGCGGCGGCGGCGGCGGCGGCGGCGGCGGCGGCGGCGGCGGCGGCGGCGGCGGCTGCAGCGACTGCCCACGACGGTAGCCACGGTACGGTCGGTGGATCCACTATCGGTTAACTTGTCACGGTGAACTTGTCACGCATAACTTAATATAATTGTTCGTCACCGTTTCGTTATTCAGTAATTTTCCACAAAGAAGAAGGCTTATGTGGCCCTTTCTTGACTTTTCTTTTATTCAGTGAAACATTTAGAAGTTTCAGTATGAGTGACTCGCCACCGCGCACCTCGCACCTCGCACTGCGCACCGCGCAGTCACAGGCGCACGCTAGCACCGCACGCTAGCGGTATTGTGTCACGCCGTCCATTCTATAAATACAGCAAATCCCTAATCGGTGGAGTTGATCCCGATCCCGGCTCAGAGAAGCGGGTCGACGAAACGTTTTTACGGATTATAAAAAAATTAAGCAGAGGGGACCTTTCGCCTCATTCATTATGCACGAACATTTGGACAGGGTCAAAAAAGCACTTTTCATATGGTTCTCGGCGATGAAAATTTCACTCTTCATTTACCGTGAATACCTAATTTTAACTCGTATTTCAAATGGATATCTACTTAACGATTCTCTATTTAAAATACAGAACAACATAATAACATATATTCGAGTGCGTTCGAATACGGCCGACATCCGAAGCGACGAGCGGACAACCGACCCTCTGCCAGCTCCTCACTTCAACAGTCGACCAGCTAAGATGGGTAGCTCCTAGGAACCGCTTAGTGCGACCGCACATCTCTCGCTCGGTACCCTTTTACAATGCTCACCAACGTAACCCCTGCCAGGTTAGGGACGCCCCGTTCGGTGGGTGGGTGGTGACAAGTTAACACCTCCTTTCATAGTTTAACATACGACTGAATTGATAGGTGCCGTAGATAAGAGTCTCCTTCAATTCTTATATTAGTCAAAATTTCCCAATAACATGTTAACAATGAGTTCAACTGAATGTTGACATCGCCCGCCCCCATCTCGGATATTATGATCCTCAAGCAAATGGGCCTCAGGTTTGGCTACGGCTGTGGCTACGGCTGTGCTAATCTTAACAAAGGACTCTTAAATCAAAATAAACGGTCAACCTAACTGAATATGCCCCGTAAGCAGCTCATTTGACTCACTACTGCATAGCATCCACCCCCTCCGCTTACGCCATACATCCCGCTGATGTGCCTATCTGGTCCGCGCCTCTCCGAGAACTATTTGGACACCGTCTCCCTCTCTCCGTCCGCTGCGCTTACCGACGTGGAGTTCGAAGTGTTTGGAGTCCCAAACCTATTTATGTTCCTTATTTCTTTACACGGCCGTATATCGTGATTTACACTAGTCCAATAGTCTCCAAATACATACAATAGCTGTGAGAAATGAAAACTGCGCTTGGAATGAATAATAGTATTCGAAACATTAGGAATAACGTAAGATTAGGAATCCCTGTGTGATCACGGACCCATGAAATAATTACCGAAAAGTTTAGCAATAAAGAAAAAAGAGGCCGTGCAATTACGGAAACAGTGAACCTCCTAAAAGCTAATTTATATTCTGCGCCAGTCCCGGGGCGCACTTTAACGATACATTCGCAGGATTAGCCACCGCCACCGCCATCGCCACCGCCACCGGCGGTCTCGACCTGATCGATCCTCCTGCCGACTGCCTGACAATCTTAAAGCTCAAACGATGAATGTAAAGTATCGGTTCGCGCTGCACTGATACCACATGATCTACCAATTTTATTTTATTTTATTTTGTCCGGAAAACTAACAGCTTCTTATAAATATCATGGATACACTAATAGGTTTACAAAGCTTTTAACAATGTCCAGAGATGAGTAAAGTGCTCCAATTAGAAATAAAAGAAAGCAATTATAATTATATTCAACTTACTTATTTGCTCCTCCGCGAGTCGCGACTCGAAGGAGCCTTTTTGTTTGTCTATAAACTATACGTATGCGATACAACCAACTCTAATCTTTGAATAGTTCAGTGGGGAGTAATGAACGCAAGCCTATTCACCGATTTCCAGCTCAGCTCCTCGATTAGACGGCGCCGTCCATTTGCAAGTATGACACGTAATTTGGTTGAAATGTTCCGCACGAAAGCGTTCGATTGTTATTAGAGTAGCACACACCACCGACGAGCGCCCCGCTGGCGATGGGGCTGCGATATGCGGTATCAGCTCGATTTAAAGATATTGGTGTAAGCAAGCGTGCTGCAACGGCAATACGAGTCAAAACTACCCTCACTGTTTGCATAAAGTAATACAAGAAAATAAGTCTGTACAAAGTACCCTTAAAAAAGTTACGATAATTTCTTCCTATGAAAACTACGCAATACTATCAATAAATGACTAATTAATTACGTTCTAAAACTATTATGCGGCTTCAACGATACTAGTGTAATTAATTACATAAATTACAAAGCCACATAACTAAGAAAATAATTACATAGAAGAAATTCATGTTAATATTTTTTTGAAAGAGGTTTGCCTCATTATATACAGGTCAACAACGTTTGAATACTTGAGTTGAATAGATTAGTACCTAGTTCGTATGAAGAATGAGTTCTGCCGGTAATCGGAACCACAGGGAGGAGAATATAATCTTGGATAATTCCTGCGGGAGCTCGATCTACTGGGTGCTGCCAATTTGATTTCAGTAAGCGATGATGGCGAGCCTACTATATTTAACCATTGTTTATTATTCTTGTTTGGCATTTTATTTTCACCAGCTATCCAAAAGAGATTTTTCATATTTGAATTTTTCACTAAAAACTATGAGGTCTAAAATTAAACAAAAAAAATTGTTTTTTAATGTACGTACTGTTTAGGCAAACAAAAACATTATACTCTATATCAATAAGGATAGAAGACGCACAACACTAAAGATTGCCCATCCCTATCGACTGGAGGATCTAGGAGGTTCATTCATTCATTTCAATCAATAAGCAAGATGGCCATCTAATGCGCAGGAGAAAATTTTAAAAGAAACCTCAAGATAAGTTTTTCCCTGGAAACAACGTGAGTGCAAAACAGATTCTCTTTTAATTCCTAACACGTACTAAAAAGCCCATTCATAGTATTATTAAGTTATCCTATACTTTTAAGTAATTTTCTCACTTTCTCGTTTCGACGTCTCCCTGGCCGAATAAACTCATATACTAACATTAAAATTTTATAATGGTCATTATTTTCTTCCTTTCTACCTTTCTGCATTTTACAAAGATGAAATCGACCATTCAGAATTATGTTTCTAACCCCTCTCAACTGATCCACCGTGTCTTCTACAGACACATCATCTCTAGAATGCTGCCCAAACGTTATTCACGTGTCCCGGAGCCTGCAGCAAATGATCCAGCCGTCTCGCTCGCAGCCGGTCTCCCGGCGTATTTGTATGGGTCTTTCATTTTTGTCGTGTGTAGGTATTTGTATTTTTAAACTCCCCGATGTCCGACGTCAAACGCGTGTCGGACGTTAGAGCTGCCCGCGACGATGAGCTTCACAGGACACGCAGGCACAGGACGCGGAAGGGTACTTTTAATTCGAGAATGTCGCCATGTGCGCGCCGCCCTCACGCGGCGCCGTACGATTGGAAAGATATTTGTTCGTTTCTCATAATTTCATACGCTAAATATTCATTGTCCCATGGGAACTGCCCGCTGGTTATATAACACATAAACGGGTACAAAATAAAACATCGCAATAAAACTCAATTTATTTAATAAATAGGATAAGTTCAGTCAGAATGGGACAATATCGGAATCACATTAACAACACGATTTATTTACAATAAGTTCATCGGGGAGCGCGCGGGTGCGCTCAAAGCGCGTCCCGTCGCGCCGCCACCCCTGTCGCCGCCGCCGCCGCCGTTGCCGCCGTTGCCGCCGCCGCCGCCGCCGCCGCCGCCGCCGCCGCCGCCGTCGTGGGGCCCGGCGCACAGTAGTACCTGCACACAGGGAGTGCCGCGTCAGTGCCGCGGGCCGCTGCACGCACCGCACGCGCCGCACGCACCGCACGCACCGCACGCGCCGCACGCACCGCATGCGCCGGACGCGCGCTACGAGGCGGGATACAGGCAGCCAACATGCGCGCCGCCGGCCTCGAGTACCCGTCGTGCGACCAGACCGGGGTTGCGTCCATGCATCTAGTCGCCTATTAAATTATTGTCCATGCACTCTCTAAGTGATCTTTGATCGCCAGAAGCTATGAAGCCATGCTATGGAAAACGGGAAAAACGACCGCAGTATATGAAACGACCGTTTAATTTCAAACGAAAACGCGACAATGCGTCGATCGAGTCGCGTCGATGACCGATTTTCGCAACGAAGGTTTTCGTTGAAAATGCGCCTCCGGCCTCGCTCCCTATACTGCGACGGGATTCTATTCTGGGACTTTTCTAATAGTATATTACCGAAACTAATTCCCCGCCTGTATTTATCATCGTCCTTCTTAGAAACGGTGGCTTTGTTGGAAAAAGAAAAATCTTTTTATAAATGTGCTTCCGAGAAAACAAACTTATTAGAGTTGGTTATTATTTAACTTGGGGTATAGTCAAAATTAAATTCAGAGTTGATGATCACACAGGTACAATATTATTATTAGAACAACATAATTGTTACTTAGCCATACGTAAACGTGGACTGTTTAACGAAATATTATATTGCTATTTACAGATCCATCTTAATAAGAATGTGGCATATAAAATGTGGCAGTATTGAAACAAAGAAGTCAATGCATACCTGACAGACGGCCCCGAGGCATGCCTGGCATGGTCGCGCCGACGCTTGCCTCGCGCGCCCTGCCTTGCGCCGCGCTCGCCTCGCTCGGGCCGCTCGCCACGCTCGGGCCGCTCGCCACGCTCGGCACGCACGCTTCGCTCACTCCGCTCGGCGCGCTCGGCGCGCTCGACGCGGCACGTGACTCCTTGGCGTGACCCGCGCCCACCGCCGCCGGCACTATACGAAGTGTCCTCAGCGCTGGACTCTACCGCTGGTAATGTATCTAAAACATAGAACCCGTTCATTCTGCTTCAAAATTGATACTCGAATTGATTGATTTCAATACTAGGTACAACATACATTGTATCTAACACACGGTTTTCATAAAATATGGGAAGTAGATAGCGAGGGCATTCAGGTGTGTAGTGTGTAGTGTGTAGTGTGTAGTGTGTATGTAGTTACCGGATAGATGCGCCGAGGGCAGCCGGTAGAACTCGGCGGCGCACGCGGCGCACGGCGACCCGCTCGACTCGGAGTCGCTGTCGCGGCCCCTGCCGTACTCTGTACGATATACATAACATTATACAAAACGTAATCATTCTGGGTTTCAACAAGATCATTTAGGTAGTCTAGGTAAACAAAATATAAAGAGGCAGTTGTATCGCTGTAAAATATCACCATAACCTGGCTCACATAACGGTCAGTCGGTTTAACGGTAACCTTTTGTTTACGTAATTTAGGATCTGACATTTGAATATGTCGGTAAACAAACGGTGGACAGAGCTCGAGCTCGAGTTAAATAATTCATGACTCCAAGCCGGGCCAAATTAAAAAGCGTGTAATCGGCTCAGAGAGGGTGCTGGATGAAGGGGAGGGGGAGGAGGGGGGGAGCTCTCGGCTGCAGCGGAGCAGGGCTGATGAATTAGTGGCGAGTGAAGCGAGACATACTCCGACGCCGCGCCGCGTGCTCCTAGTGTAGACGGCCGCGACCGGCGCGCGGCGTCGAGTATGCACCTGCGGTAAGTACTTCAATGGTACGTGGATGCAAGCCAGCCTGCCGGAGCGGCCCAACTAGCTGCGACTCGTGCATAAACGACTCGATAGTACATCATTATAATTACCTATAACTTTACTCAAAGTTTCACTTAGAAACATTAATTGGATGCGGTCGCCCATCTGCACATCGGCTTGATGAAATCGAAACAAAAGTACCTACTGTGGTTTTATATTGAAAAAATAAAAACCGCCTACGATGAGATTGAAGGAGCATTTCGAGGAAGCATTTATCCACTCGCCGTAACCCTTATGCCGCCGCGTGAGGGCTCTTTCCGCATACTTGGGCTTTAATTTAGTAAAAGCCTCCTTCAAAAAATGTTACGTGAAAATGTTCACCGCGAATTTCCTATTTTTTGCAGTTTCGCATCGTAATCTTTTGAAATTCTGTTTACTCAGCCACACTTTGTTCCAAATATGTTGCTGCGGTGAAAGTGCGCTTCGAGCCGAGCTTTCCATTCATTGTGCACGACATTTCCTGAGTCGCTCGAAGCGCTATACTCTATGCAGCTATTAGTGCAGTGGTGCAGTCCATTCCGAGCGCTCGGAAAGTCTTGGCAACTGCCAGATGCCGGTCATCAATCTATTTTAGACGTATCAGTACTCGTAAAGAGCTGAAAAGTAGTGCGTAAAGTCAAGTTAAATATATTTCGCGTTCCCTATGAGCGTCCGCACGCAGGCCGCGCTCGGGCTCGGGCTCGGGCTCACATGCCACACGCACGAGAAGCAAGCTGCCTGTAGCTGCCCGTATCTGCCCGTGTACACACGTGGGGGAAGCGCCATACTGTCCTTGCGATTTTATTGCGTTCTTTCTTTTAACAAGACAGTCTCAGCGCGAAACAATCAGTGAAACGATTCCCTCGTCCGGCGGAGGTCGCGGTTGCGGGTGGTGGACCGGGGGGGGGGGGGGGGGGGGGGGGGGGGGGTACTATAATAGAGCACACGACGGAAATTGCAAACTCGTTCAATGGAACCGAGGGTAATGCTTCTGACTATTATTATTTTGTAGCTCTTTTTAATATCCTGTTCCGTGTCCGGCGCGGTGCCACTGAGCACGCCTACTGCGATCTGGCCCTATAAATAATAATGTGAACGAACCGGTCCCAGTATCAACATTTTGGAATGGAATCGTGAAAGAGCCACCGCAGATACCCATTTTCCAAAAGCCGGAGAACGGAACCAAAACTTTAATGAAGTTCGAATTTTTTTTTTCGTCATTTACAATACGGGACTTAATTCGTTAAGCCAACGAAAGGAGGAACGCGAGAAAAATACTTTCTATTGTACCACACGTAATAAAAACTGGAGCACGGATTAATCCGGAAGGTTTTACGGAGAGCCGCTCGCTCATACGAGTAGGTATACCTACTGCGCAGCCGCTACGTATCTGCCTCGCTGCGCGCTGCTGCGACTTCATGGAGCGACTCCAAGCTTTGGTGCCGCGCGATACGGAAACGTCGCCACCGCGGCCGCTGCTCACTGCAGTAGGTACAACAATGCAACTTGGGAAGTTCGTCCCGAGGTTGAGCAGAAGTCGTCGTCAACTCAAACTATGACGTCTATGTGGTGAGCGCTTGTGCGAGTACTTAATTTTTTTATTTTCTTTACCATTTTTGTTAGATACTCGTAATACCTCGGTAAAGTCGTTATGCATGACTGGTCTCCCTTTTGTTATTTGTAAGATAATTATTGCTTCTAAATGCATTACAAGAATTAGGTTTTCTTATCCACCATGTTAGTGGAACTCATCATCAAACACTTGTGATGAAACACTTATTTGACTTTTGGAGTTAGACAAGAAATACTGACTTCAGAACTTGACATGATGCATCTAGCCAGGTGATTGTTCCGTGTTTACACCTAAAATAAAGAAAAACGATGCGTTTCGATTCCATACGAATTAGAATAGGGTAGCTCAACGTGTACTCATGCGCGATGTTTTGTAAATGAGAGGTCCCCGAAGTGCCTGAAAACGCTATCAAGTCGTTTGTTAGTATTTAAGTATACATAACATAGCTGTTGGTCTTCCGAATAAATAAATAAATAAATAACTAACTAAACGGTTACAGTCTGGCAGGCTTCAAGTCACGAGCGATCAGGTAACTTTAGCAAGCGTAGCCGTAGACTATCGCCCACCGTATCGTGGCTTCTCATCATTCGAGGTAGTTGTCGAACAACTTCATAGGCATGGCGAAGAGCCAAATGCAGGTCCTCTATTAAAAAAAAAAAACATCAGGAGTAAAAAAAGGTACATCAAAGAGTAGCGAGTGCGAACCGGCGGAGTGGTGCAGCAGGTTGGGGCGCGGCGGCGGCGCGGCCAGGTCCAGCGGCTCGGCGCGCCCGAAGGTGCGCAGGTGCAGCGCGCACCCCCCCGCGCTCCCCGCGCCGCCCGCGCCTCCCTCCGACATGCTGAACGTGGCGTACGGGCTGATCTCCAGCGAGCCTGCAACCAGTCCCGAGCGGCTACTGTTCCAACCGCATTTTGCATTTCTCTTCACATCGGTATTTAATAAAAAGATCGTGCAGACGCAGCGATGGAATCGTACGCCCAAAACAGAAAAACTTCACGAAGCGTATGATTATGTTCGCGGTCATTTTAAATTTCGCACGTAAAAACACGATCCGAATTATGGAGAGAGAGATAAGGTCGGCCGCTTTCCTTCCCCGGGCCGAACGAACGAGTGATTACGTTTGCGACCATTAAAGCGATCCGAAAAGCGTCCGACGCGAGCGGGAGCCCAATAGCGGTCGGGTATCGGCGGGACTCACCGTCGGGCGGCGTCAAAGCTTTCCCGTTCCGTTTGCCGGGCTCCGTCGTGTAGAGCTGCGGATGCGGATCGACGGCGCGCCGCGGCTCGCACTCGCGCCGCAGGCACGACGTCGCTCGCCCGCGCCGCACCGCCACCGCGCCTGCCACACACAGCCGGTTAGGGACGCCGCCGCTGCCGAGCGAGCGTCCGCGACGGAACCCACCGGCGAGCCCGGCCAGCAGCGCCGCCAGCGCGCCGCCCAGCAGCGCGGGCGCGAGGCCGGCGCGCCACGGGCCCGCGCCCGCGCCCGCGCCGCCCTCCGCCGCATCCGCCGCCACGCCGCGCGGCTCTACAGTCACTTCCGTGGGTTCTCCGATCCTCTCTGTGTACAAACGTTCCGCCAGCGTCGTTACGATCACCTTAAATAGATGCGTTTCCTAAATAAAATAAATTAGCTTTCAAAAGATAGCACTGCTAGCGTTTCGACGGACGCAAACTGACCTCCGTTTAGCGCACGCGTGGGCGCGCGGTAGACAGTGGCGGCGTCGCCGGCAGCCGAGCGCGCCACCACGCGCACCTCGTACCACGCGCCCGGCCGCAGGTCGCCCGCCTGCGGGAACCACGGCTACCGTCAACTGAACTCGCGCGTGTACGGCGATCCGCAGGCGCATCGACAACAAGCGGCCATACCTCCGCGCTCTCTCCGTCGGTGCGCAAGTCGCGCCACGGCTCGGGCGCGGCGGCGGAGCCGGCGGGGGCGGGGGCGGGGGCGGGGCGCAGCGCCACGCTCCAGGCGGCCACGGGGCAGCGCGAGCGCCACGCCAGCAGGTTCAGGCGCAGTGCCGAGCTGTTTGCCCACACGAACTCCTTGCCCGGAGCCGCCGACGCCTCTGAATACACCACACAAACGTACTAGTGAATCATGACAAGTGCCCGTTATTGGATCAATAATTATAAAAATGTAAGCGTAGCTCTTTCTTTTTCTGTTTGACCTGAACCGGGATCTCGAGAAGGCCCGTCTCCTTTCATTCCGGTGAGGGCCATTGACCAAGTCATACTCGTGAACGGGCACTGCTCGGGAGACCTGGTCCAGTTTGGTTTCTCATAAATTATGTCCATTAAAGCTTTTGATTGTTTTTATTTATTTCTTTTGTAAAATTGTTAATTTGAGTCATCTTATTGGCATTTATAAATGTGATTTTATAAAATTAGATAATTTTTAAATCATACATTTTGTAAAATATTTATATTTTCAGAATTGTCGTTTGTAAACGTAGGTTACGGTTTCGTATCGTCGCACTCACTGTCGCCCCTCGTGCGCGCCAGCAGCGGCGGCGAGTGCGGCGAGGCGCCGACGGCGTTGTGCGCGCGCAGCGTCACGCGGTACTGCGCGCCGCACGCCAGCCGCGGAAGCGTCAGCGCCGCGTCACCGGCCGCCGCCAGCGCCGTCCGACCGCCCGCGTCTGCGCCGGCCGTGCCCTGCCCCTCCAGCGCCCAGTACGCCGTGTAACCTGCGCGAAACCATCTCCTTTACTACGTTTCCCACGGCTATCGGCGATCTCGAGTATCGATCTCGGCGCAACATCGGCATCGTCTACCGAGAAGTTCGGCCGCAGTGGAGCTCACCGAGTACGGGCGCGCCGTTGTCCGCGGGCGCGTCCCAGGCGATGTGTAGCGCGTGTGTGTCGGCGCGCACGAGGCGCAGCGCGGGCGCGTTCGGTGGCAGCCGCACCGCTAGCGTGAATACGGCCGTGTCCGCTCCGCCCGCGTTGCGCACCGTACAGGTGTAGTTTCCGCCGCTCTGCACCTCTACTTCTGAGCGAAAAGGTAAACCGTGTCTATTTATTTGGCTCCGTGTCGGACGATCCACCCGCTGGTCGCGCAAGACGCTCACTGTGTATGATGAGATCCCCGGTGTCGGTGACGGTGTGCGCCTGCGGCAGCGGCGACCAGCGCCGACGCAGCGGCGGTGAGCCGACGGCCGCGCACCGCAGCCGTACGCGCGCCCCCCGCGCCGCATGGATCAGCCGCCCGAACGACGAGATGCGCGCCGATACTGCCGCATAGATAAGTTTTGTCGTTCGAGGTCAACGGTATTATCGAATACGATGCTCGATAAATGAACGCGTGGTCACGCGCGGTGTCACCTGGGTGCGCGGGCGCGGCGGTGACGGGGCGCGAGGGCGGGCCGGACCCGGCGGCGGTGGCGGCGCACACCCACACCTCGTAGACGGCTGGGCGCAAGCCGCGCACCTCACGCCACACCTCCTCCTCTGCCGCCTCGGCCGACTCAACGCGCTGCGACCACTCACCACCGGCTCTACGCGACGACGATACGACATTTTTTTATATTTTCGGTTGATTAATAACTGCCAGTAATTTGATTTCCGATAGTATCAATTTTCGAGGCGATCGTATAATATGATGTTTCAATGGAACAAGAACGAGCGCATACTTGCCGAGCTCCCGAGTGTAGAGCGTGTAGTGCGTGAGGCGGCCGGCGCGGCGCGCGGGAGCCAGCCACGTGACCCGCAGCGCGTCCGCGCCCGCCGCTAGCGCACGCACCGCTTCCACCGCGCCTGGGACTGCACACACGGGAGATTACATCTCATTTCCGTCGTCGTCGTCACGTGTGGCACGAAGGCACGAAGAACTGGTGGTCCGCTCACCGTCCTCGTGCGTGGCGCAGTAGACGGGGGGCGAAGGCGGGCCGAGGCCGGCGTCGGCGCGTGCTCGGACCCACACGGAGTAGTTGGTGGCGGCCGCCAGCCCCTGCAGCGTCGCCTCGCCGCCGGCGCCGGCGCGGGCCGTCGCGGCCGCCGCTCCGCTCCACGCTGCACGGAAGTCGATGAATATTTTGCCGTCACTTGCGCGACTTCGCTTACGTAATGATATTTTATAAGTTTTCGCAATAGGTACGGTACACTTACACGGCGAGAAATGAAACGGAGCATAGTGTATATCGTAGCCTCGGAGCGCGTGCGCGTACGCGGGCGGCTGGGTCCATCGCACTCGGAGCGATCGCGCCGTTACGCCCTCGCACGTCACCGAATTTGGAGGTGCTTCCGGTACTGCCGCGAAGAAAAATGACAAATCGTTACTCGTTCGAAAATATTGGAGATAACGTGGCGACCGTGCGTAAAATACCTCCGTCGGACGTCGTGGCGTAGACGAGGGGCGAGGCGGGCCCGGCGCCGGCGCGGTTGTAGGCGCGCACCGCCACGGCGTATCTCGAGAAGGCGCGCAGGCCCGGCACGGCGAGCTCGGCGCTGCTCCAGCCGGGCGCCGTGAGGCGCGCCGGCGCCGCCGCGGCGTCGTCCCGCCCGAGCTCGCGCCACGTGCACACGTAGCCGAGCAGCTCGCCGTTCCAGCCGTCTTGAGGAGGCGCCTACGTCAACAATTTTAATTACTTTGCAATCCGATGCGTTTATCGACGAGTATCCAAAGTGTTTTCATACTTTCGTTCTAAGCTTCGCACTTACCGACCAAGTCACGTGAAGTTCACCCGCACCGACCGGCTTTACTCGAACGTTTTGCGGTGACGCCGTTGGAGCTAGATCGAATAAATAATTCTTTTAGTTTTATAAGGACATTTAAACGACTCTTCCTCGCGTCGACGTTACCTTCCTCCAGAGTGGTAAACATCAGGGGCTCGGAGTAGGGCGACTGGCCGACGTGATTGCCGGCCGCGAGCCGCAGCGAGTACGCCGACGCCGGTCGCAAGGTTTCTAATCTCGCAGAGAACGACCTGAGTCCGGCCTCGTCCAACCTGCGGTTATTAATAGATAGATAGAATCTATTTATCTACATACGCGTGGGTACATAAGTGTCAATCGTTCACCTATCGTCGCCGGTGGAGTCGACGGTGAGATTGAGCGTGGTGTGACGCGGGTCGGCGCCGGGGAGCGCGTGCAGCGCCGTGCACAGCGCTGTGAACCGCAGCGCTCCACCGCTACCACTGCTGGCGCTGCCGCCGCCGCCGGCTAGCGCGCGCCATTCCATGCGTACCCAGCGCGCACCCACGCCAGCCAGCCGCAGTCCGCGCGGTGCCTCCGGCGGCTCTGTGTTTGTCACTCAAAAACTTTTACAAGAGAAAAAGTACCACAGGGTGACTACCTTTTCAGTTTAGGTGTACCTCGTCACTTTATCTCAGACGATGGCGTCCACCGAAGTTATGCAAAACTGCATGCGTATTTTTAGAATTAGTACGTGTTATTAAAACATTACGTTCTACCTCGAGGTCGAAGCGGAATATGAAAGGCAGGGGCGAGCAAAATAATAATATAAGTGGACCGGTTCCTGTGATCGATGCCCGGGATGGACCGCGGACGTAACTCGTCCAGAGGAAATAAATTAGATAAGATATCGAAGTGAATCACCTTCCACGTGCAGATACATGGCCAGCTCGCTCCGGCCGTACTGGTTGTGCGCGTGGCAGCGGTACTCGCCGGCGTCGGCGCGCTCCGCGGCGCGCAGCTGCAGCGTGGAGCGCAGGCCGCCGCCCGCGCGCACCTCCGACACCGTCCACCTGCGCACGCGGCACGGTACAGCGGCGAGCCGAACTAAGAACCGGCCGGCGAGTGGACCGTTCCTCACTTCGAAGAAGCGCGGAGGCGCCCCGCCATACCTATAGGAGTCGAGGTCGAGCCGGACGCCACGGTGGGTCCAGTGCAGCGCGAGCGGCGCGTCGCCGAGGGCATGACAGGACAGCGCAGCGCCGCGCCCGCGCACGCTCGACACGTTGGCACCGGACGTGACAAAGTGGGCCGGCTCTGCGAGAAAACACCATAAGAGACGCTTTTTACGATATAGTACGATCGATCCTCGAAAAGAGCGTGCGCATATCATACCGTGTACGGTGACATTGACGTGCTTGAGCAGCGGCGGGCCGACGCCATTATCCGCCGTGCAGCGGTAGAGCCCTTGGTGGCGGCGCGCGGCGGCGCCGGCGCCGAGCGACCCGTTCCGCGCCCGCGCCGCGCCCTCGCCCCCCGCGCCGAGCCACGCGCCCCCCACCGCCTCCCACTGCTCGCCCTCCGAGCCCAGACCACCGCCATCACCTGCCAGTGGCACGACCGATCATTCCGTAGCCTCCAAGAATTTCGGAGCCAAAGACATCCGGGAAAGGATGAAGATAGTCCATGTAACGAAGCCGGTAGTGAACGAATTGTGAGACCGGAAAGAAGTATACGTTTGTACCTACCGATCCTCCTATACCAAGAGACCGTCGGAGCGGGATGCCCTTTTGCAGCGCATTCTAAAAGCAAAGGAGCTCCAAGCAGGACCGCCGCATCGAGGGGTTCCGTCACCCAAGCCGGAGCGACTGTGGCGAAAAACTTCCATTAGCAAGGTACATCCGCAATAATCGAAAACGAGAAAAGCGGCGACGAATGATATCGGGAGTGGTTACCTTTGACGCTGAGCCGCGCCGTGTAGTTGACGGTGGCGGCGTGGTTGGACACGCGGCACGTGTACTCGCCGCTGTGTCGCGCCGTCAGGTCCGAGAACATGAGCAGGGAGAACTCATTCAGGCTCTTCTCTTCTATCTGCACAAAATTCGGTCTCTCACAATCCGCCTAACACGGGCGTCGGTCGCGATCTCTAAACGTTACCTGAAGATTCGACGGCAACGGCTCTCCGTCTTTCAGCCATGAGAAGTACACGGGTTTATCTCCGGAGGACACCCCGCATAGGACTTGAGCGGAACTGCCCTCGGTCAGCTCCGACGAAAACATGAACGGCGAAATCTTCGGCGGATCTAGAAGGCGAGGGAATCGAGTTAGAAACCAACGCGCGACAACGCGAAACGGAAGGTCGGCGCTCGGAGGAGGTGGATATACCGACTTCGGATTTGTATCTCGATGTCCCGGCGCGCAGCGGGCCCGTGCGGCGCGGCCACGGCACAGGCGTACAGCCCGGCGTCGGGCGCCAGCGCGGGCGCCAGGCGCAGCTCCGCGCCGCGGGCCGCCACGCGCCCGGCGCCGCCCACAGCCACGGACGCGCCGCGCCGCCACCACGATATCGAACTGTCGAACACCACGATGACATCAATGTTGCACCTGAACGTTCGAGCGTTTCACTCGTAAACACCGGGTCCATTAATTTATTCATAACTTACCTAACTAGGGGAGCATCCTACCGATAACTTTCTAATAAAAATTTGTAAAGTAACAACATTTTATGGTAATCGATAATATTTTTTTTTATTTCTATATTTTATAAATAGGATGACTGGACAATCGATGGCAACCGATATGGCAATAGAATCTACATGGTTTAGGATCTACCGCTTTATTATGTGTATGCATAAGTTTGGCCCGAAGTTCAAAAATCTTTATTTAAAATAGTAGATAATTCTTATGTGATTTTACATTGTTGCCGTGTACCATCGCCGAGGATCTTCAATCGGTGCGGCGTAAATTAAGCTAAACTTATAGTGAGACTATCGGCAAAAGCGGCGGTGAAAGTGTAAGCGATAGAGTGATAGAATCATCCTATCCAAATGCACCTCTATGGACCTGATCGGATATCCGGCGTAGGGGCAGTGGACTGTGGCGTTGGCGCCGGCCACGACGCGCACGGCGCCCAGCGCTCGGATGGACGGTGGGCCTGCGGGCAGACGGAGAGGTTGGTGAGCGCGTGCCGGGGGGCGTTCGGGGGGCGGCACTCGCGCGCTCGCTCACCGTACACGTTGAGGCGCGCGGAGTGCGCTGCGGCGCCGAGCGTGTTGGCGGCGCGGCACGTGTAGCGCCCGCCATCCGCCACCGACACGGCGCTGATGTTCAGGACCGACACCACGTCGCCGGCGACCGACGTCTCCTCGCTCACGAAGTACCTACATCGCAGGGAAACGTTCGATACAACACTGCATTGAGCACCACCGAGTGTATCAGTGCGGAACGCGGGCGTACCTGTGCTGCGTGCGGTAGTGGTCCAGCGGCTGCCCGTCGAGGAGCCAGGCGAGGCGCGGCGGCGGCGCGCCAGACGCGGCGCAGCGCAGCGACACGGCGCCGCCCGGCCGCAGCGCCTGCTCGATGAACGTGTAGTGCAGCTCCGGCGCAGAGTCTGCGCACACGACGCGTGTACTAGCGGGAGGCTCGCCGGTCGTGCGCCCACGCGGCCCGTCGTATTATATTACATGGGCCGAGAATCCTATAATTTATGTTACGGGAGAAGAGCGTCCACCCTCGCGAATCGTTGTAGCGGAACATTCTAGGTCGATTGAGCCGAAACGGGAGCCCCGTAATTAAAAGCTAAATAATTACCCCTCGGATTTCGGCACGAGATCCCGAAAGGTGACCTCGGGCGCGCTAATAAAATTACCGTTACACTAAATGAAGGCGCCTGGATCGCCGGCGGATCCTTAGATAGAGTCGCCGTACGCCGCCGCCGCGTCGCTCCGGCCGACAGTGACGGGTGGCGCGCCCGCCGCCGCCGCCGCAGATATATCACGGCCGAACCCGCGCGGGACAAGTAATGGGCCCGAGATACATCGCCTCGTCGGCTAACAAATTGGGAAGAAACGATGGAGGTCGAGCGGCGATGTATCCTCGACCGAAGGCTAACGTAACTCTCTGGAAATTAATAGGGTGGAAAAAAACAAACCAACTTAACACGTTGTTTCCTTGAGAGTAGTGTATAACATAGCCTCGATAGATAGTGGGCGTCGTGCGCAGTCGAGCGCTGGATACACACACAGCGTGTGTTTCAATTTATAATTATAAAAGTAAACCTGTCTTTTTGACGAACGCGCGGCGCGCACGGGCGCGCACGGGCGCGTGTGGGCGCGCACGAGCGCGTGTGGGCGCGCACGGGCGCGTGTGGGCGCGTGTGGGCGGAAGGGATCGTTTATAATAGTTTTGGTGTCCACTAATGCAAGTAGCTTCTTGCAAAATCTTCCTTCCTTCGTAAGATCTTCTTTGAAATCGAGTTGTTTCAATAGCTAAATATCAATACGTATAACAAACGTTTTAATAGACAAAAACTGCACCGCACCGCACCGCACCGCACCGCACCGCACCGCACCGCACCGTCACATAATCTTACATCCGAACGTGTTGAAGGTTGTAGGTGTAAATTGAACTTTAGTTTAGGTAGCCGCAAACGATGCACGACAAACTGATGCCCTGCTGTCATATATTATAACAAGCCGATATTCTTTATTTATTTATTTAATACTTTATTGCAACAATTAAATAGCTAGTACAAAAGGCGGACTTCATGCTAAGACCATGAGCGTCATTACTGTTATTTTTATTTGCCTTTACCTTATATCAATACGCACTGCGCTCCACGGTATCATCCACAAATGAAAAAGATACATAATATTGTATGACCTCTAAGTACCGACGAGTAGATTCCATATTTCATCAAAGTTTGTTCAGCCGTTGAAATACAGATAGACTAAAACTTACAAACATGGATACAGTTATACAATAAGTAGGTACTTACATACATTATTTCCAATCCTCATAATTGAACGCAATCAGTGCCGAAGTTAAACATGATCATAATAATCAATATAAAGATGTGTAGTGCTACGCCGTAGTATTCTGTGGCCGTAACGTTAGTACTCGTAATGCCACAGCGCGCTGTGCAGTGCACAGTGTAGACGTCTACGAGCTACGAGCTACGAACACAGGCTACGAGCGGGCACTGCGAACAATAGATTATCTGATCCGATAGTGGTTGCAGGTAATGCTGCGGCATCCTAATAGACTAAACAATGCCATTTAAATTTCATAAGCATTGCATGGAATGTTTGTACTATTTTATTGTGCTTTATTTACGAAAATAAAATGTTCGCGAATACACAAAAACAGAAAAAAATACCTGTTAATGTGTTCTCAAAAGCACATGAAATTAAAATCTATTTTTGTAGAGATAACCTTGTGGTTTACTTCAGTTTTCTTTTCTTTTACGTCAAAAAAGTATTATATGCTAACAAATTCTTTCCTACCTTACAAAATATATATATATATATATATAATTAATAATGTAACCATAATCTTATTATTATTATATATTATAATATTTGATGGACATCTTGAATAAAATCTCGAACGGTTGCCAGTAGGGTCAGGACAATATCATTGTTATGTTGACGTCTCTTCTGCCTTCATTGTGCACGAAGAGACAGCGGCACAATGGGCGCGCGGCGTGCGGCGTCCGCGTGGAGGCGGTGCGCTGCGGTGCGGCTGCGGCGCGGCTGCGGCTGCGGCGCGACCCGTCACCGATAGATCCGCGCGACGACACTACACTGAGATTGATCGAGTCCCACCGAGCGCGACGTGCCCCGGCCGCGGCCGTCCCGACGACGCTCGCTCGTTTCGAATATCATTTTTTGCCATCAGATTCCGTATAAGCCCATCAACTTTGTCGTAATATTTCTGATTGATATTGTGTTTGCGAAAACTTTTATCGAAGTATATCTAATATTACGGCTCTTTGTGCCCGCGGGTGTCTCTTTTAGTGATTTATTTTTATTCGTTTTATTTCAGGGATATCAAAAGACTCTCTTATGTCGGGTCGGGGCCCAAAGAGAGGAAATTCCGATATATCATTTCAACTAAAATCAGATGAGAACGATCGATGTCGAAGCCGTACGAGTAGGACACGATACCTCCGAGCCGCAGCTCCGCCGCGGCTTGCGCGGAGTCGGCGGCACGCCGCGCGAAGCACTGGTACACGCCGCGGTGGTCGCGCGCCACGCCGCGCACCCACAGCTCTGCGCCCGCGCCCGCCGCCGCGCCGTCGTGCACCCACGCCAGCGCCGCGCGCCCGTCCGACGCCGAGCAGTTGAACCGCACCGTGCTGCCCGCATCCGCGCGCTGCCGACAACCGCGCCTCTGGTCACTCGGTCCGCGCCGACCCGGCCGCTCGCTCGGCCCCGGGCCCCGCCACTCACCACGACCGCGGGCGACACGGCGACCGTGAGCGCGTCCCGCACGTGCAGGCGCACCTGAGCGGTGGCGTCGCCGAACGCGTTGTACGCCTTGCAGAGCCAGGCGCCGGCCGCGCCGCGCGTCGCGGCCGCGCCGTCGAAGCACAGCGCCGCGCCGCCCGCCCACAGCCACGCGCCGTCCGCGCCCTCCACCGGCTGCAGTCGCCCGCCGGCCTCGCGGTACCACCTGGTGGCCCGACGATCAAAAATATCGATTACCGCGTGAACCCGTCGAGACCGAACCGTTCTGCTGAAGATTTCAAACACTCACGTGTAATGCGGGGGCGGGTGTTCGGAGGCGACGCAAACCATGCAGAAGTCCCCGCCGGCGTCCACCTCCACGTCACCGGCGGTGCCGACCAGCCGCGGCGCCGAGCTCGCGGAGCCGGCTGTACAAACCGTACGCGCCCATCAGTAAACCCGTCAGTGACACGTATGGAAAACATCGAAGAATCGACAAAACAGCACCTATGCTAATGCTATCGTGAATACCTTTAAAAGAATATTATGAAGGTTGCAAATATACTGTAATTAATCCTTTACAAATACCACGAAAATATAATAATCGTCAATATGTTGGTAGGTGCACAGTGCAAGTGCACAGTGCACAGCAGTACGAGTAGGAGCAGTGGCGAGCCTGACCGGTGACGGCGAGGTGCGCGGGCCGCGAGCGCTTGCTGAGCGCGGAGAGGTCGTGGCGCGCCAGGCAGGAGTAGGCGCCCGCGTCCGCCGCGCCCACGTCGCGGATCAGCAGCCACTCGCCCGCTGCCACGTACCGCGCCTCTGCACAATAACCACATTACGCAACACTATAATAAGATATTTGATCACGGCATGAACCTCGTATGAAGGATGCCAAACAGTGCTACAAAATTTCGAACAAGCTACAAACAAAAGAGTTGATGAAAAAATTTTAAATATCTAGACTCTTAAAAAGCTTGGTTTGATGAGTTTTGAGTTTTGAATTTCATGTCCAAGTTTTTGGACTGGTATGCGATGATCGACCACATCGAATGCTTTTGAGAAATCAGTATATTGAATATATATATATTATCAGTATATTGAATTTCTAACTGGTTATTCAGTGACTCGGAAACGCAGCAAACATAATCAGTGAGGTTCGATGTGGTGGATCGTTTTGGAAAAAGTCTTTGCTTGATTTGGGGCTTCAGAAACCAAACTAGCCTCTCTTGCTCTAATAACTCAAAACGTTTTCCAAGAGCTGATAAGATTGATAGGTCTGTAATTTTTAAATATTGGAGTAACGTGGGCTAATTTACGTTACGTAGGAATTATGAATTGGATTTACTAGCTGCTGGTTTTGAGATCGATACGATGCAACTGAGAAAAACTTTGCACGAGATTTTCGAAGTAAGGTAATGTTGTTATCACTGGATTCTACGCGTACTTGCATCAAAGCACAAACGGGCTCGTGTTGATAATGTTTATGTACCGTAACAGAAGACGACTTGATTAAGCATGGCGCCTGCTCTGATAACACTAGTGCGACTAGTATTTTGAATTGAATTGTTTGTGTGCTAAGCATTGACCAGTAGATCACTGAATACAAGGCCTTTCACTGCGATTCCTAATAATTTCACTGGAACACAATAGGGTTTGCACATATTAATGTTTGCTTGATAGTTGAATATCTGGCATAGGTCCAGGCTAAGCGTGTCCATATTACGTACGAACAAAATCTGACGTTCGATATATCATCGCTTAATTAATCCGTACACAGTAGGCATCGCATTAACGCCGGGTGCGAGCTAATCCACTTTGCGGACATAGGATTATAACAACTTCTTATCCGGGGCCATTCATCAACGCTGACCCCCCTCCCCTCGCGCCGCCCCCCGGCTCGACTTCCCTTGCAAATGAGATATTGCTTTAATTAATGTTACTTCGTCCACTACATAAATGCGAGATCGAGTAAAAACCATCTCGCTTATTAGACAAGGGAAATTCCCGAAAGAAGATTTTTTGCGAAATTCTGTCGTTGAAACTGTTTTAATTAATTACACGTAATGGTGGCGCGGTGCTTGAACAAAATGCCTCTTCATTGTGAAAGTTTTCCTTAGGTAGAGAAACGACGTTAAACAAAGTGGCAGATACCTAAAAGCGAAGCGACAACCGGAGACGCTCACTCGAGCAGCGCGCACCCGAGCCGAGAGGTGAGATCGCCGACGCGACGATCGCTTTAAACTTTGGATTGACGTCTCTCAGTTCAACTTAACGCATTAAGAGATGTCCTTTTAGTTTCCGACTAGGGAACGTTTGAAACACGCCGGCAGACTCATAAGCTCCATCTCGTAATGATCGATGACACGGCGTCGAGTGTCGCACGTCTCCGGCTCGCGTCACATCGCGTTACTTCCCGCTAACAACATGGAAGGCGGTGGGTATTAATTAAGAAAGGGCTCCGTGACGTGAAATATTGCTACCCCGGTCCAAGAACGGTACGAATAAGGCGCTCCGAGAGATTTATTCTCGTCCGAGCAGCGCCGAGACGTTTTTCCGTTTCGAGTCCCGCTCACGATTTATTCGCGCCTATAATTCCTGTGATTTTATTAAATGGCCACGTTCCTGCTACCCCGCGGCAATATCAATAAAGATGTAAACCATTGTGCACCATTAAGGGCCTTAGAGGTGACGTATCGTCGTAGGAACAAAATTTATCGACTCTTATCTATGGAATAGAAGAGGGTAATAAATCCAGCGCTCTGCGACTCGTATTACGAAGTAATTAAGTTCGCCTCGAGGGGTCAGTTTGAAGAAAAACACTAATAATATTAGTTTATCCAAAAGCAAACCGCAAGCCATAGGTGCATTTTGCAGCACGAGTGGCACGTTGTGCGCGGCGCTGCGTGCCTGGGCCCTACGTGACGAGGCCCTTCCGTACCTGGACGCGGCGCGGCGAGGTCGAGCGCGGCGTCGCCGCGGAACCAGCGCGCGACGCTCGCGGGTGCGCCGCCAGTGGCGCGGCACCGCAGCGCCGCCACACCGCCCGCCGCCGCCGCCGCCGCCGTCACCTCCGCCTCCCAGGTCACGTCCGGAACTGAGTGAATCAGGGTCGAGGAATCAGTCTGGACCGCACACGTCCCTACTACACCCCGAATTGAGTGGTCTTCGTGAAATAGAATAAGTGTAGAGACCTGGTTGTAGAGTAACGTCCCGCGAAAGCGCCACACCGTGCGCGTTGGCCGCGCGGCACCGCAACGTCACCGCAGCGGGAGCGTACGCTGCCGCCGCCGCCGACGCCGACGGTAGCACCTCCAGGGTACCGTTGCTGTGTATCCGTCTACAACACGTCATATCTGTGTTGCACTGCTCGTCTCACTTTACCTACACGTCTTGTTACTACTCGGAAGTAGAGAAGTACATGCTCTATTAATACATTACTTTAAAAAAAAATGTGTCGAGGCATTTTTAATACAAATGGTTATTACATTGAAAATCTACTTCTTGAGGTCTCGACATAACAGATTAACCCGAGAACATGTATTTTCTTTTAACCCGCTGATTTCTTTGTAAGTATAGAAAAATAATTTTATTTCAGATCGGAGTAGCCGCTCATATTATCGGAACTTTAGACACATTTTGAATAGTTGCGCAATGGGAGTTAGTTAGTTTTTGTATATTGCCAAAACTATTTAAAAAAAAAACGCTGAAGTTTGCGGTTACAGACAAACTAAAAGTTATTGAAATTTCAAATTTCCTTATATTATGAACGTCGCGCCCGTCCCGTCCTGCCCGGGGCCCGCCGGGGCCCGGTGTGGGCACATCGCGGCGGCTCTCATTTTCGTTAGTTATTACTTTTCAAGTCGACGAAGAATCGCCTTCATTAGCGGCGCCGTAGAAAGATTTTTTTTACAAATTATGGTTATTACTTCGACGAGATTTATTCTGTGGGTAATAATTACACCATTTATAAAACGGCGTATTTAACTAAACCCGGGTCGATTATAACGATGGTCAACGTCTGCGCGTCGCAAGAACCGCCACAGCCTCCGGAGCGTCCATTACCGACGAGCGACGGCGTCTGACAGTTACCTGATGGTGGGCGCGTCCGGCAGCGGCGTGCCGTCGGCCTGCAGCCAGGCGAGGCGCGGCGCCGGGTCCCCGCGCGCGGCGCAGCGCACGCGCACGCCGGCCGCCGCGCTGTACGCCACGCGCGCCGCCGGCTCCGAGCCCGCCTCGAACCACGGCGCGCGCCGCGCCAGCTCGCCCGCCACATCTGCCCACAACGCACCCGGCGACTCAGTCCCGCAAATGGAGCCGTGTTGTGCTGGGCTACCGCTAGACACTAGCTACATCTCCTAAAACCCCTACGTACGCATTTGCCTAGCCCTAGATCGTTCATTGTGATGCCCCAATAAAATTAAGTTTTCTTGTAATATAGGGGAAAATTAACTTCGGCCGTTACCGGTGACGCACAAAAGTGAGATAAGCGCTCCCGCGGGAGTCGCGCCCGCGTCCGCCCGCGTCCTATGAGTATACCGACGTTCGCTCGGTCGCGGCCTTGTGGAACGAATCAAATATTTAGTGCGAATAAAATGACAGAGTATTTTCATTATTTCGGTGCTGCGGCTACATAAACTTGGATTCCGTGCGCAGAATAACAACGAAACTTTTTTGTAACGTTCACTGCTAAAAAGAAACGTATCCCGCGACGGACCGGCCCGGGGCGCGGCGTTGCGCGTCGCCGCAAACAACGGCTAACTTAAAGCCACTTAAAACTCTAACGGCGGAACTTTAGTTTTAAAACCGTTTGACCTAAAAGAAGGCGCGCCGGCTCCTCACGGCGACTCCCCGCAACTTCCCGAGTGAGTAGTCGCGATTCGCGGCGACTCTCAATTGTTCTCGAACGTGAAATTCAGTTAAGTTTGTTTGTTGGAATTTAGTTTGTTTTTGTTTCACAATTAACTCCTCCGGGCTGGGTGCATTGGAAGAAACAAAGTTATCGTATCGCACGCTGTAATTACCCGGCGCGCGGCGCAAATGTCGACGTGGCCTTTGTGCTCCGCCGGTTCTCCGTTTGCCACATTGTTTCTAAACATCGCCCCGCTTGTTATTTGCTTACGCTCGGCGCTCTACGGGAGCGTCGTTCATTAATGTTATTCAATGTTTACCACCTCTCCTCGGCGTAAGTCAATATAGTTCGGATTTCGCGAGACCGAACTCAGCCAACTTGATACCTGCAGTGAAGCTGTTACTTTTCACTCTCTCTAGCTTGCAGATTTATTGAAATGCTCAAAACACAAATGGAATCGACGGCACTCTCGATGATTGTGTCGGCGCAATGAAACGTAATCTATTGACTGGTGGCCGCCCGGGGCTCCATTGTCGCGAAACCAATTTAGAACACGAGGGAAATTATTAAAAACGTCGAGTGAATTTCTTTCATCAAGGAGGGAAATACTCTGCGAGAAACTCCGCCGATATTGAAATGTGAAAAGGCACGGCTTTGTTGTAGGGCATTGCGTGGTACGAACTGGACACCCTACGTGTTATCGCGGAGGATGCTGGGGACACTTTCTAATTCAGTTGATGTCGTGTGACGGCTATTAAGCGTATCCATCGTAGATTTGATATGTCATAATTCTTTGATGATAATTTCTAAGACAGTTTGTATGGGTAGAACAAGGACAAACCAGCGGGACCGAATACCGGATTCGCGCCGGGGTCTAAGTTACGAACACTGCGCTTATTGGATGAGATCATAATAATAATATGCGTAGGTGTTAATTGTGATAGGTGCGAACGATGTCGATGCGCGGAGTACTCACGCGCCAGCAGGAGCGCGAGGAGCGTCGCGCGCAGCATGCCGCCGCCGCCGCCGCCGCCGCCGCCGCCGCTGCCGCTGCCGCTGCCGCCACTCTGCGGGCAAAACACACTGCTCACAGGAAACTTGTTCAACTATATTATCTGGGGCCTCACCACGAACAGTTAAATTTATCCAGTTTAAGGCCTTAAACTGAACTATCACCACCAATATCATTAAGTGTTCATAAGTCGACCAGAGGCATTTATCCAAAGAATCCGTAACATTTTGTTTGCATTTATGGGAGTTTATGTAGCTCCTTGTCATTCTCTTTTTCTCTCATTCTCTTCAGTCTACTTTTGAGTGACGCCACGTCACGTCACGTTTGTCATTTATGAGTATGTGGTGCCAATCTAGGCCGCTCAATTTAAGGCCTTAAAATTTACTGCATGGAATAAGAATAATTACCTAGTTCCTAAAAAAAAAAAAACAAAATAATTATGAAAGAAATGTGGGTGGGCTCTGTTCTCGTTATGGGACCGAAAAAAAATAAAGTAGCGGCACTTCTATTACAGTTATTATCCCATACCTTCAAAGTTTACAGTAAGCAATTTTTGACATAGTGTTCAGTGTTCAGGTAAAAAATCAGGTATTCTTACCATTATTTACTGAATTATGTGTACGTATAACAAATTAGAGACGATTAGGTGCGATCTTGTAGCACACAGGCTCGCAGGAGAGCGAACGAGCTTCTCTGCGTAGCAGTGTGTGCACAGCTTCGTAGCAGCACGTAGAACTCACAATAGAGAGTACGAGTGCTGCCACGCGTACAATGTCTACCATTACAATTATTCTTCGTATTATAGACATAGTCATGTTGTAATATTTATTGGAATACGTTAAAGTTAAACAAGAGCGTGATATATTTATACAAGATCTCTATCTACCGTGCTGCATAGCCCCGCCGCAGGCCTTGTCTGACATCACTGCGCGCCGGCTATCTGCGTACACTATTATGTTCATCGTGTGTTTTCATTTTCTTGTCTTGTCTCTAAATAAGTACGTTGTTCACTGTTGTGTACAGTTGTGTCAGAATAAATGTTTTTTCTTTCTTTCTTTCTTCTTTTTTTATATATTATCTAGAATTTAATGGTACGAAATTTTTAAAGCTCGTAGCTCTTCGTAGAATCTAATGTAGCGTCACGTAGTGCTCGAAGAATATTATGCAAAGTTCCGTTGTTTAAGCGGTTTAGTATGAGCTGGCGCCCTCAGTCAGTGCTGCATTATGGGCTTGAAACTTTGCATCCAATATTAGAAATATTGTGTCCCCGCGCCGCCACCGCCACCGCCACCGCCACCGCCACCGCCGCCGCCGTCGTCCCAAGTAGCGCAATATTGTACACTCGTAGCACCTCAAACGAACAATTATTATTGAAGGATCGACCTGTTTCGTAGCGCTACGTACACCACCACGTAATTTAATTCAATTGTTTTATTTCTATAAAGTAACTATGTATTGTATCCAACCGCGATTGCTCCGCTACTTCGCTCCGTTCCGGCGCACGGTTCCTGGTATCAATTCAGGGATGAAATCAAATATTTTCCCCCTGTAGGGCTTCCCACATAATAGTATAATCACCTTGAAGTATTTTAATAATATCTGTGTAAGAAGAGATTTCATTCAGTGCCCCAGTGCACAATATGTGTATTCAGAGCTTTTCTTATTTTTTATATAAAATACGGTACCTATTTGTCGCAATTATATTTGCTTATTTATTATAATGTTTTTTGATGTATTGTTAAACATATAAAAAAAAACTTAACATTTCCGTCTTCTTTATGAATGTTAAATAGAAATAGTCTTTGGTATGTTTCAGCCCGAACTCAAGTTTGAGAAGGTTTCATAACAAAGTTTGTTTATAACGTCTAAACAAGTAATTTTATTGCATGAATCTGTTCGTAAGCGACGAGCGCTAGGCAAGGCGCCTTCCAGCTCCACGAATAAAAAGGAGATTGAGGATTCTATCCTATTCAGTGTTGGAACACACTCGAAATGCTAGAGGCACTGCGCCGTCGAATTGCAGTGCCCGAATAAGATTTAAATCAATGTTGCCCATTCAAAGTCAGTAAAAATTCCATATTCACACGGGCCCAGGAGGGCACTTATTAAAGCTCACCGACTCTACCACTGGCTCTCGGATACATCCATCGAGAAAAACCGTCATGAAACTCGTTGGTTTATTTTTCCAGTACGTACATTGACGGCACTTAAATTAAGTTCCGCCAGGTACTTAGGGCGATTGGTCGCCAGGAGGCGCTTTCACATTATTTTCTGTTACTTTAGTTAAGTTACTGAAATGGTGTTATTGTCAATAGTGACAATTTGATCAGTACTTGTTAGAGTAAACTGTCAAAAGGAGGCGATTTGACAACGATGTTGCGTTGCAACAGCTAACAGGGGGGTAACCACGTACTTATTCTTATTCCATGCAATTCATTTTAAGGCCTTAAACTGAATGGCCTAGATTGGCACCACACGCTCATATATGACAAACGTGACGTGACGTCACTCAAAAATAGACTGAAGAGAATGAGAGAGAAAGAGAATGAGATGGAGCTATATAAACTCCCATAAATGTAAACAAATTGTTACGATCTCTTTGGATAAATGTGTCTGGTCGAATTATGAACGCTGAGCGATCTTGGTGGTGACAGTTAGCAGGGCAGTTCACTTTAAGGCCTTAAACTGGATGGATTTAACTGTTCGTGGTGAGGCCCCTGATGATTGCAACAGGCTACCGAGACTCATTGTTGAACTTACTAGATTTGTGTTATTAAAGCACGCAATATATTAATAACGAAGAGTAATTAAAAATTAATTACACATATAACAATAATTTAAAAAAAACGGTAGGCACTAGCTTGAATGAGTAATAATTTCACAAAAAAATTATGATGACACCTTTTGAACTCTTAAGAAATTATTATATGAAATATTATTATGCAATAGAATAGAATAGAAGACTCTGCATTTTACACAAAAAGTTAACTCAATTTAATAAATAAAAGAACCACCAGAAACCTATTTCAGGTTGTAAATCAGTACACTATTTTTATTTCATAAACTTTTGACAGCCAATTAATAAATTTTATAAATAAATAATGTTCTTTTCATACTTTTGGACAAAACTATAGATACGTGAGTAGTTTTTAGTTTAACGTTTTTGAATACTTACCAACACAACTTACAATCCTTTATCCAAGCCACGCACAAGCACACACATGGTCACCTGTAGCACGCCTGCTCACTGTCGTGCTATCACACCACACCGCGAGTTCCGTGTAAAGTTCCGCGAGTGTCGCGCGGCGCCAGGAGCGGGGGCTGCGGCGCGTCTCCGGCCGCGGTCGACAGTGGACTGGCGCGGCGGTGGCGGCGGCGGCGGCGGCGGCGGCGGCGGCGGCGGCGGCGGCGGCGGCGGCGGCGGCGGCGGCGGCGGCGGCGGTGGCGGCAGCGGGCCTAGCACGCCACTGTGCGCGCCGCCTTACTCGAAATAACCAGTCAGATTACGTTAGGTTCTCTTAGTATGGGGAAGAAGAATCAACCGTGTGCTAGGTGCCTTACATTAGTAGTTGAAAACTTGAAATTTTGTAGACTTGTACTATAATGTTTTAAAATGTTTTTTAACTGTCCATCCAAAGGTTGTCTGGAAGAAATCGCTTTGAGCGATAAGACCGCCCATTGTACTACCCTTATTTACCTATTGTAATTTTTCTGTACTGTGTTTATTTTTGTATCTGGTGTACAATAAAGAGTTTTCTATTCCATAAATTATGTAATATTATTGCCTAATCCCTACTTATTCAAATTTAAACCGTTGTTAGTAGCATTAAGTCCCACGATAGTTACCGAAGTAAATGAATATAAAAATAAATCTAAAGATGATACTTATGGAAGTTGTTCTTGATTTTTAGACAGTTAATGGTAGATCACGTCGTCGATTTACAAACAGGTGAGATAGTCGTCAAACGCTTACCCTTATCCCATAATCTCATCTCACTAATTATAAATTAACTCAAAAACTCTTAACAAAATCACTTATTGCAAGTAAGCAAAAATAATGCACTTGGGACATTAGTCTACGCGGGTGAAACCACAGGGTGCTGCTAAATGAAATCACTATGAACTATAAGGATAAAATCCCGCGCCGGTTCGCGGAGCGTATTAGCAGCCCTCGAAACAAGTGTGATTTACAAATGTATGGAAATACAAGTTTCACGTAGCGACTCACGTGTCGTCGGTTCACGGCCGCCACGGCTCTGGTTCCGCGTGCGGTTGGAATCTAAACCCGGCCGGCTGGCGGCTGTTTTCCGTAGGCTCTTTGGCCGTTTAGATGCAAAAGCTTCTGGGCATGTCAGATTTCACAATACCAAGACGCGAGTTCGTGCCTGACACGTGCGATTGAATATTTTAACTTTATATTGTTGTTGCCGAGAGATTCTATCGTCTGGGCATAAAGCCACGTCAATACAATTTGAACGGGTGCTAACTTTTATTAGAAGAGAAATAACTCTGCCATATTGTTGACTCATGAGGTAATATTACCAGCTATGTTTCTGCTATAGCTTCGCATGTATTAGAGCGAGTAAACACATTACAGGCATATTTCGCTCCGCTTAAGTGTTTTCTCATCTCGGTCGAGCTCAGGCATTAAAAACTAAAAAAAAATAATATGAAACGTTATCAAAACGAAGCGTCGCCGTGAGCCTCGGGGGGGGAGGGGGAGAGGTGGCAGGAGAGGGGGGTCTTTACGCCACGACGAAGTCTCGTCCCCAGAGCGTGAAGATACCTTGATGAAAAGAAAATGAAACCGAGATGATGTAACACAGACACTGCACAGGCCGACGACGTGGAGTCGCGTTGTGAAAAACTTTTAATAAAAAAGAGCTTTTTATTTTATAATTTTAACGAGGCTTCACTGTACTCTGGACGATGAAAAAAGCTGAAAAAGTTGATTCTAAGAGAAGCGAAGATAATAGTATTCCCGGCCGCCGACGCCGCTGGGAAGCGGAACGCAGCGAGCCGGTCGATTACGTGCGAAGAGCGTGTATTATGCAGACTCGCTGGATACGTGAGAACACAAGCGGCGGCAGCGGCGGCGGAGGCGGCGGCGGCGGCGGCGGCGGCAGCGGTGGTGGCTGCGGCTCCATGCACGCGCCTTCGTTGTAAACACGCGCGGTTTAATGCGCGTGACAGCCGTAACTCGATTCGTGCGGAGCCGACACCGCGCGCTCTCCTCAAGTACATTGTAAATTGTTATTGTTCTGTTTGTTTTGTTTTAGATTAAAAGCTCTTGTAAGCTTGATATCTACGAATAAGAGAGGGGCTGTGCGCCTGTTAGGGGGGGGGGGGGGGGGAAGCTATATACATATTATACGTCAAACCAATGTCACAACGTAGTTATTATTTGTTTTTCGCATGTTTATATTTACGTGTATTTATGCATGTTTATGTGTATATGCGGACACTCACGAACGCACTTCAGATTCACACGTAGAGTGACATGTGGCGTCATAATAATGTTTCAGCTTGCACATATTTTGATGAATCATTTTGACGTAGTTTTGTGGAGCAAAGTTTACCATTCAGTTGGGATCACAATTAAATGTTCCTTATCTTGGCGGAACAATAGACAGTAAAACTATATCCATCCTCGGACAAAAGGAAAGTAATCAACCCGGGTCGGGGACCGCGGGCCGGGACCGGCCACCGGGAGCCGGGAGCCGGGAGCCGGGAGCCGGGACGACCGTATCTAGTTACCATCCCGCGATGGATACATATAACTGATACTTGTATGTTCAAGAGACAAGTGACATCTTAGATTCTTGTCGAATATAAATTCTGTTACCGGCTTCGGTTATGTTATTATTAAACAACGGCAATCCTTTTCAATTGTCAAAGAGATCGGCGAATTTATGTGTCTTATCTTGTTAGGTTGCTTTGTCGCGACTTATCATATTTGGAAAGTTAAAATTCACAATAAAATCTGCTGGGTAAAAGTACAACTTAGTTTTTATTCTGCCAACGTTTTGAAACCATCTCGTCCAGATTTACCCTTGATTTACATCTTACCACATTCAAGTACTAAACCGCTGCGGTGGCACCTCGAGGCCGACCGACGCCACGAGGCGACAATGTCGTTCTATCGTGACAAATTGGTTATAAAAGCTAAAAAAAAATACTGATCTTAATAACTCGACCAGTTAAGAAGCTTATGAAAATGAAAAAAGATCATTCTAAATAAAAAGAACCTCCAAAATGGAGCCGACTTAATCTTTTGTTCCAATAATTACTTTTTGTTATGCCTCTTCCTTTCAAATATTAATTTTCCTCATCGTGAACCATGATCATTTTATGCTGACCAAATTCTGAGAAAAATGCTTTACACCATTGAGATTGAGATTGGATAGAAACAAATGTACGGACGTCAGCAAGGAAGTTTTACTATAATAAATGGAATCCATACTAAATTGGCAACTTGTCACTAGTTGTTCACTTGTATTATTCACCATACCGTCCACAAAGCTAAATAGATGACCCGAAAAACTACCTGACTCATCTATCTTGTGGACCATACTTGAAATCATAAAAACCATGGGAAGTCTGTTTCACTCACTCTCGGGTGTGAATAAGAGAGCTGTGAAATAGCCTTTAATCATCCTTGTATAGCTTGGTCTTATTCTGAGGATGTCACTTACACTATTTGGACGACGGTGAGCCGCGCAGGTCCATAATGGCACACTCTCGGCGCCCGTTCCCAACGCGCGGCGCTCGCGCCGCCTCGAGCAGCGCCCGGCCGGCACGTCACAGCGCAGCGCCAGACAGCGAGACGACATAGTTGCTTCTTTACTTTTATCTGCGAATAAAGCGACACAAAGTTATGGACACGAGTAAAGTTGAGACGGTAGAATAAATGACACAAGAGACATCAATTCTGGCAGTAGGTATTATCAACATCGTGAAGCAAGTAATGGCCGTAGTTTCATGCGGTACCTACTTGTTCTCGTACCGTGACAAATGTGACTAGCCATCTAAACCCGTTTGATTAGAGTAAAATATATATTATTGAAAGATCCACGAAATTCTAAGGCCTTTATGTGGCTTTATACTCGTTGGAATAGTACATTATCTCCTACTGGCAAACTTATCCTGTCCTTAATTTTATTTCTTAGCATTCAGGCACCGCAAAGTGGCGGCTATTCATGCATTGAGAGCTGTGTCTATACAATCCATAACAGTTTGTAGGGCTAGGGCTGGGATCCTCGCTCTGAATGCGCTTATAGCGACACGGTCCTCGAGCGAGACACGAGACACATGGAGAGCGAGACAAGCTGCGATACTGCGAAGAGAAGCGAACCTGCTGCGCGCCGCGAGCTCGAGGGGGGCGAAATTAAGCTCCCTGTATTGTATTACTTTAATTAGACTTGCTCGTTTCATTATCCTCCGTTGCGTCGTATTTTTAAAATAAACTTTGAGATTTTATACTAAACGAATAGAATGAACACTTGAAAAAAATTAGGAATTTAGAAAAAAACTAAAATACAACGAGCGTTAACCTGTCTAGCAAAAAGCAGTGAAAACTTTTTATTTTAGTGACACCAAGATTGATCACAATGATATTATTATGGGCAGCGGTCAGTAGGTACCCGTCTGGGACCAGCGAGGGTTTCCGGCACTTCTGATACGATGCCAGCTACAATAATCGTCTTAACCACTTGGTGGTTATTGTAAAATGTTACTTATCTTAGCGACTAGAATTAAGCAGAGTTCTTGTCAGTGACCAATGCCAAAAATTGTGTAAAAATATAGCTACATTAAATCACCACCAGCATTATAATGGCGCGGCGCTAAGTTTAGGAGGTAATGAAATTCAGACCCGGGAAAGGGGATCTCATCCCGATCCTTCACAATATGTTCGCCTTTCTGATTTACATGGATCATTAATTTAACGAGAAGCATTAATAGAAATAAAGCAGTCGTCCCTTTACAAGCAACTTTTTGCGAAGTTACTTATTGGCCGGCGCGCCGTGAAAGGATGTGAGAGCTCCTTTCATGAATTCTCAATTGAACAGCAAATGAACTGCGTTTATTTATCCCCGGAGGGAGCGTCGTCAGCTCTATTCAATCAGCTGGCGGGGAAAGTAATAGAAGCTGTATAGCCTAGTTAAAAAGGAGATAAACACAAAATACAATTTTAAAAAATTAACCACTACATAACATTGAAAGCTTAAGAAGATTTCAACATATATTTCTCTGACCAAACTTACGCTACTTTCAACTTCAAATAATAAAAAAAAAAATTACAGTTTATTTAAAGTATAAATAATTTTTAAGGTAAGAATGCAAGACCAACCTTGTAACTCCAGAACTTGTAACAGAAGCAGAACGAGCTGTCGCACGCGACTCCAAACTTGGCGAACAGTTCGAGCCAAGTTCAGGCTCTCCAGAACAGTTAACTGCTCGGCAGAAACAGGACTTATAGGAACAATGTCCGGTGTAATGTCGCTGTCACCGGCCTCGATGACACACCCTGGGCCTCGAGGTACCATCATATATTCGTGCCTCAAGTCTGTTTTTGTAGACAAAACTGTCAAATATAATGCGGTTCCAAATCTAACAAATATAAGGTAGACTAGCCTCGTGAAGTAAGAGTTTCAATAACATTATTTTGGTACTAACGCTTATTCTTGAAAACATTTATCGGTGTGATGATATATTTAATTATTTTTATCTATTGATAAGTATTTTTAAATAACGAAGGAATAAAGAGCTCGAACGGAAAGTTTATTACGTTCGGAAACCACTGAGTAGAGATGTGAGCGGCAGATGCGGCCGATGCTCCGCGTACGGCTAGCCGCGGCCCGCGGGATCGTTTGTGCCGTGCTGACGGTCCCGGCGCGCGGCGGCAGTCACCGGACCTTTGTTGTTCCTCATTAGCAGACGTTACAACGAACCTAGTAGGTACTTTACTTGTCATTTTTGTGTATATGTTAGGATATATTCACAAAAATGACAAAAAAGAATGACCTAATTGTCTCCAATAATAATAAAATAAAATGTAGTCGATGATGTCATAGCAATTTTAACGAGTGAAACGATGCGACCTGTAGATACGAGTAGACGAACTTCGAATCTCAATTCTATAGTCTTTTTAATCGTACCTACTTGGAAATATACTTTAATAAATACCTATTTAAACATTAACTGCATTTATTTCCTGAATATAAATGGCAGAAAGTGGCACCGGAAGGGACATCAGCTCCACCGGCGCGGCGCGGCGCGGCGGGTTGTCGTACGCGTGCGGTGTGTTCGCAATAAACAGTTGGCGTCGCGGCTTATAGAAACTGGTGCGCCAATATGAACCGCCGGTCGCGGCCGCAGGGTGACCAGCGTGCTATTCAATAAGGACTTTCAAATGTAATGAGCTCAAACAATTAGTGTAAATATAATACACAAAACTAGTAGATAACGAAGTTTGCGGCACACATTTAAATTGTATTATTTGTTCTTAATGCCTCTAAAACCATATTTAATTTTGAGAACAGTTGTAAGTTTTGGCAAATCTAGACAGTAAAAATTTAAAAACCATAATAAAATTCGATCACTGTGTGATAACATCTAGCAGATATTTTTAAACAAATCTCAATTTCAAAATAGCGCACAAAATGATATTCTTTCTGGATACATTGAATAGCCGAATGTTCTGAAAAGTGATCCTTTGTCCTAGGAAGAGACAACAAATGGCAGTAGCAGCGGCAGCGTGCTACATATCACGTGCACCTGTAGTGGGGCCGCCTGTCCCGCGGCACACGTGTCGCCGCCCGCCGCCGGGAGGAGAGGTGGCGGTTACTGCGGATTCCTATTTCGAATTTTCTACGTGTCTCAGGACTGTGATTTGTAAGACTTTACTTCTAAAATGACGGACGCTGCTGTTGCTGTGCTGAAAATCAAGCAAACTTTATGTATTTTAATTGCGTATAACAAGTATTAAGCTGTAACCACCAATTTTGTTCCGTAAAATACGTCGGTTTAATGGCGCTTCCCTAAAGCCGAACTAAGTATTTGCTACTCAGATAAAAATACCGTATAATCTATATCCCGCTTCCGCTTATACTTTCATCCACGACACCAGTAGTGTCGTAACTTCTCGCGACACGCGCCCTGTTCAGAGTTAGCGAAACAGATAGACACACTAACACCGAACTAATGTGCCGCTCTCGCGCGCGCGCCAGATGCAAAGTGCAGCGCGGCACGCTCCGATTGTATGGTGTGAGATAAGGATTGCGTCTCCACCTTGGAGCTTGATATTAGTTCCTAAAATAGCAACTTGCCATACCATACGAAACATTAATTAAATTTCTGGTGTTAAAGTGGTGGAGTTTGGTTCTTTCAGTTGTCAGCATGGCGCGTGGCGTTTTCCAAAGTTCCTCCAATATAGCCATATTTCTAGCCATATTCGTAGCGTCTAATATTGTGCCAATGGAGTGTACTATATATTACTATTGCATGTTGTGTTCTCCTCGAGAACTGTGTTCACTTATTGCATTGTTATTATTTTTGAACGTGTAACTAGTGTTAAACTAAGTGTACTGCCCAGGTCGATGAACCTATCAATAAAAAAAATATATATTTTCTGCACAATTGAATATTCGGCGAGAGTAAAGGTTTTTCTGAGTTGTTGTAGGTATAAATAGTCGAATCCGAAGTTTTAGTACAATACTAATATAATTAAAGATTTATAATGCCGGTTAGGAAGGATGTTTTAAAAAATTTTAATGTTTTATTTGTTAACACTTAGTGTGTGTGTAGGCGGATGCCGCTTTAAACTACTTATGACAACATTAGACAATAACATAATTTTCTTTTATAACACTAACTAACTGAGTTATGCGCCGTGTTCACTATAAAGTAACAGCGAAAAGGCAACATCGCGCCTCCTCTCCCTCGGCTGAGCACACGCTCGGCTCTCCCTCGGCTGAGCACACGCTCGGCTCTCCGTCGGCTGAGCACACGCTCGGCTCTCCGTCGGCTGAGGACACGCTCGGCTCTCCGTCGGCTGAGCACACGTTCGGGGCGGCCTTCAAAGTGATACTAATTATATAAATGTGGTGAACATTAGAGCAGATAATGGATCCGGTTTCATCCATAATTGGCTCACTCGTAATTAATTAATATTATACAAAGTACACACACAAACATACAATAGTATTATATGTTAGTAAACAGTGACGAAACGCGCGGACATAGGTACGTACGTATGGCACTCGAATATAATGCGAAAGGCTGGTAATTGAATTTGAATGCGTTATTACTTGCTAATTAAATTAATTCTTATGATACCACTATTGCGGCATTATCCTGGTAGCGTAATAGACAGATAATCTATTTATATCTCATGAAATACAATTAACAACGAACAATACGTAATTAACAATAAATTTCATCATAACATAATGGATATTGTAGCTTATTGGAACCAAGCTGTGAAATGTTTATTTCAATTAAAGGAATATCAGCTCTGTGTGGGTATTTATTGTTACGTACGGCGCGGCGTGGCGCGGCGGGCGCGTCGCCGCGCGCGGGTCGCTCGCGCGCCGCTCGGGTGGAACTCATCCCCTCATGAGATTACCTAAAGCCGTTGATCCTGTATCTCTTTGTTATAATTTACTCTGCAGGGGCTACAAAAGGTTGGCACGAAATTACCTCTCTAAAAATTACTCCGAGTAAATTATTTAGCCCTGTTACCATTCGCAGGCGGCTCACTCGGCTTAAGAAAACAGCCGTAAAGGTCGACGATGAAGCCTCTCCTACATTATAAACTAAAATGGCGCACAAACGGGAATGCCAGCGGCATGTTGTATTTTATCTTGAAACTCACCAGGTGCCATCATATTATCTTTTTACGGAAGTATCTTCTAGTCAAGCAATTGCTAAAAGAGCTGGGACAGCGTTAGAAAGCTGTAAACTCTCACTTTTGCTTTTCAACCCGGCTGGGAATGCTATGAATGACACGATTAGGTAAACATATCGATGAAAGTTAATCCACCAATACTGCTACCTATATAATTATAGAAGTAGACTGAAATCGAAAATACCATTTCTCGGTCGCGAGCCAGATTATCAGTGAAATAAACTCACACAGCCATTATCGAGCTGCGCTGTGTATTGAAAAAGTTTAAGAAAGCCATCTTCCATAACAAGTACTGGGTGAAATTCTAAATGGGCTCTAAAGGTCGTTCGATAAATAGACGAGCACCTCGGCATGGCAACTTTTCTCATTTCCCGTCGAAGGAAGTCGTTAGGCAAGACTTGTGGAGCCTTTGTCGCGTCGCGCTTCGTCGCTCCGTCGCACCGCGCCGCGCCGCGCCGCGCCCGCGCCTGCTGCGCGACACAATGCTACCTAATCAGCAGCAGCGAGAGGACGGGCTGCAGTGAGGTAACTAGGCACCAGCTTTCTACAAACTACTTACATTTGAAAAATAAATATGACGAATCAGGAGACGTTAGATAGAGAAAATGCTTACATTGGATGCCACCATTTTGAGAATTAATGAACGCTACGAAAGTTACGAGATGCTACGAGGGCTTACAAGGGGCCATGAGCAGATACAAATAGCTACGAGCTGCTATTACAACTTGGTAACTAGTCCGCCTGCCCTCCGTACTCTGTGGCATCGATGAGTGCACTCGACGCCGGCAATCGTATCTCAATACTCATTGTGGCGAGCAGAATCTCTAGCTAGTTGCACTCCATGGGGTTTGTTTGTTCCCTGTGTGTTACTCTCGGAGCTAATTGGAAATTTCTCCTTTGTTTTGGCGGTTGCATTTTGGTGTGTATATTACGTTATTTTAACATATATGATTGTTTAACGTTGTGCGCACACAATGGTGGGCAACAAACAAGACAGAGATGTCACATTACACAGAAGTAACAAATTGTCGTACAGTTTTATTGCAAACGTACGTTTTGTCGGCGTTATTAAGCACCGCCTTACAGCATAATGTCGCCATATATCTCGCTAACGGTTCCGCTGCGAGCCCGACGGAGCCTCGGCACAACACGTCGCGAGCGGGCAGGGGCCGCCGCGGCACACAGCCACTAAATAACGGTATATAGGTGGCCTTTGTCGAGGGCCGATAACGAGACCTTTGTACAAAATGTTGACACCAATAAGGAGTCCCGACCCTGCTTATTTGTCCACAGAAATCCGAGGTAAAAAATGTTACCGACCTGGGTTCCGCAATAATGAAAACTCGAAGGTGTGTCGGGAGGTTTCTTTGTTTATTTTTACGGACTCTACGCCGTAAGCATTTTCCGAGAATAAAGTGAAGGGATGTGCGTAGCAACGACGCGACGGCGACGCGAGCCTTCTCACAGGTGCTACCCGCCGAGCGAGGCTGGCGCGGATGTTATTCTACAAAATATATAATGCTTCGGTAGAAGCCGCGTATATTTCTTGGTTGATATTTGATCCACCTATTGTTTAACGTAATCAATAGGGAACGTGGAAATATCAATATTTTCTTATCCAAAGTGTCTTGCCGGATCACTGTAGGTAGAGCTCATTCGATGTGTCTGATGAAGTTTGTACGACTTGGCTGCCTCGGTACAGGATACATAATGATATCGATCTTCGAGTGAGCAAATTGGTAATCTGGAATGGCCACCATAAGGAATGATTTCGAAAAAAAAATAGATCTCCTTAGGAAACAATTAGGACAAAGATACATTTTCTACATACGGTAGTACCAGTTTGTTTCCTGGATAGAGGAATACTTACATCCTTTAATCTGTTTACGTGATGAATACTCGTACATGTAGCTGCGGGGGCGGAGCTCTCGGAGTTACAGAGGCGAGGAGTGTGTGTGTGTGTGCTGTAGAAGAACTTCCTGATTTTGTATTATGGACACTGCAATGCAAAGTCATGATGCTTTGCTGACCAGTTTTGTAGTCCACATGAGATTTCTTCGGTTAGTCGAAAAACGAATTTCACTAAGGCAAAATTGTGTTTGAACACACTAGGGAATTCGTCTTTACTAGATGTTACATACAGCCACGAGTGAAATATTGTATTCCTATGGAAATCAAATAACGTATCCTTTCATCTGAACCTTTCTTTATAGTGAAGTGAGGCATAAAGTCAAAAGATTACCGACTTCTTTGTGGAATTCTCGAGGAACTATTTCTTTGATTTTCACATTCTATACTTAGTAGATACGAGTAGAAAGTTTTACTAAAGAATTCAAGTGTTGCAATGAATAATTTTAAATTTTCTTTTAAAACTTAGGTATGTGACCATTCCGTAGTGCACCGAAGAAATAGATATGAGAATACAGTCTGCATTATTTGTTTTTTACAAAATTTCTAACCAAACCAGACGCATCCGATGCGACCGTCGGATACGAGTACACCCAGTTTGAGTACCAACTATTACCAATCATGGATTCAGTTGTTCCCGCTGCGGTTGATGTCGCGTCTACTCATTAGAGTTTCTATCACAATGAACGTTCTCATGCGGGAGTACAGTACGTGCAGGTTCCATCGCACCAAACCAATTGAGCTCTGTCCATGCGTGAAATATAGCGACTTGGCAGTCCCCCCCCACCCCCCCTCTACCCCGCATGCCGCCGCATCGCGCGGCTGGATTCGGATAAAATGATCATCCAATGAAATTTAATTTGAACCGCGAATTGGTTTGTGTACGAAACTCGCTCGCTCGGGGACTGTTACTAGTTTGTGTTTGATGCGATGCTAATAATGCTCGAAGTTCGAAATCGTGCAATCCTTTTATTAAAAAGTTGACTGGAGATAGGTGAATCACCTACGTGTTAAACAATGAAATAAAATACGCCTCTAATTGTATTTTGAACAAACTAAATTCTTCAGTATTATGAAATTCTTTTGTATTCAAATATTTTCGTGATTTTATTTAGCACAAATCAGCATACTACAGCAAAAAACACTCACATTCAGCAATTGTAAGGCACGGCAGGGCCCGGGCGGGCGCAGCCGGGTGCGAGCCGGGCGCGCGCCACGTGCGGGCCGGCCCGGGAGACCAGCGCCCGTGAAATTGCCGGCGTCGCCGTCCTAATCAGCGGGCCGCTATAAAACCTAGATACCGTGAAAAGTCAATTAACCCCAAGGTCGAGAACGTCCTTTAATCATTCTGTCGCACTTGTCTTTACAAAGTAATGGAGTTTCCGAAAAATTTAAGATTTGCCACCAAGAGGGAGAAATAACACGAAATTTTGCAAACTGTGCAAATGCTTTTTGAAATAGAATTTTTGATTTAATGTAGCTTTTACAAATTAGTTCAAACTTTTAACACCTTTTAACAGCATTTGGGAAAAAAACAATGTTTCAATGGAGATCGAGCATAGATACAGAGCAGACGACGGTGCGCGTGGCAGTGCGGGAGGCAGTGCGGGTGGCAGTGCAGGTAGAAGGTGCGAGCAGTGGTTCGGATGGCAGTGCGCGGGCATGCGGCAGATCGGGCGGCAGGTGAGGCGGAAGCGAAGTAATTAATTCAAACAATATCCGTTACAAAGGACGCGTCTCAAGCGGATGAGAGATCCGCTCTATACCTGTCCCTATAGCATAGCTGATCACGGCTTTCCCGCGAATTTATCGATTTAATCCAATTTGCTTACTCGCAGATTATAAAATATAAATTCGATTTCATGTACGCATACAAACTTTAATTATTATAAGCGCAACAAATAAAATATGAATAATAGGGAACGTAACAATATAATTATTTATGTTAAGTTTTCTTAAGTAGTGCTGCGGTGTGTGCTATGGACTTTTATGAAAATTATAAGTAACCGATGTATTATTTGTAACCAAACATTACTCTGATTTCCCACATCACAGCATTCATACCATAAGGTTTACAGTGTGCCGTGAATTTTAATGCACTTTTGCACTACGAACACAAAGCCAGAAATAGCACTTTGTCCCATCGCAGCGTCCCGTTGATCCCAGATAGCACGGAGGTGGGATTCAACCCACGTCCAGCCGAGCCGGGCCGAGCCGGGCCGAGCCGGGCCGAGCCGGGCCGGGCCGGGATGGGATGGGATGGTATCGGCGCCGTAAATCGAAGCGAGGCCAATATTTTTGCTAAATCGCTCAAGTCAAAGTGTCAAAAACGATATAAACAGTAAGAGCATTTGTAACAATATCGACTGAGACCACCTGACTGACCTGATGGCAGCTTTTGGACCTACCCCGTTCGATTTTTAATTGTATTTCATTTTTAATGTTACTTTTCCATAAAATCGTGTATGAAATGACTAGAATAGAATAATGATAATTTTATTTTATATTGTGGCGCAATATTTTAAAACCTATTCCGGCTACCATTACCACACCATGACAAAAGTAAAATGGTGTTTTAATTTAATTAACACAATTAAAAAAACTCGTTTAACGAATCAAATGAAAAATTAATTTCGTCGTGGACACAGCGTGCTACAGGGTAACGCGGACAATCGTAGTCACAATGTAGCTTAACGCTACGTACGTAGAGCCTCTACACTACGTAGCTATACTCGTATACGACCTACGAGGCAGCTACGAGTTAGGCCGTCGTCCGTCTCGAGTGCAATCGGGCGGAGTCGGAGCCGGGGCCGGCGCGCAGCGTGGAGCGCGTATCCGCTTACACGGTCCGCCGCCGCCGCGCGCCGCTCGCTGGACGCGCTTAGCGGGACCACGCCTGTGCGACTCCACATCGGACCTGCTAGTATTGAGGATATTCATCAATTTGTAATAATTTTAATCTCTAGCTTTGTTCGCTTCGGAGAGTGAACGGTAGTAATGGCGATTGAGATATTCTCGCTAAAATATATTTATATTAAGTAACTGATCAAGATTTGGAAGCCTTGTGTTGGGGCTAGTGTGCAGTAGCTGTACAGTAGCTGACGAGAGAAATGACAATTATAATACTTGTACTAAATATTGAAGTTTAAAGTCTTGCTAAAAATCCTGGTGGCCCTAGCTTTGGGATCTCCGTTTGTAATGACCCTTTGCCGCGCGGTTCTCGCTCTTATTATCACTAGCATAGAGTCGAGTTCTGAGCCCTGGCTACCGGTTTGTTTCGTTTTTACGCCACGTTGTTATCTGGTGCAACGTTATGTAAAATTGAGCGGCGACTTGTGTTTCTATTGGGATGCAATGTATCATCATAGATTACATTTCAAACCCATGATTCTAGTATTTTGATTTATGAGTGAGTATGCATCGCAACAGATTCTAAGGCAATATTTCTTACATTGCAACTCAGTAAAACATAATTCAAAACATTAAGCCGAAACAAATGATTGCATATTATGATGTGTGTGCGGCGGACACCTCGGTGGGTGCGCTGCCGCCAATCGTGCTTTACTAGACAGTGCCATCCCGGTTCCCAACGGCTTGTTAGACTCCTATTTCCTCTAAGCACGATGACACGAGTCCTCCAAGAGCAGTCCGGCGCGTGACTCGAGAGAACCTAAGGCAATATAAAGATAAACTTGTGCGATCTTACTCTATGCAATCTAGGAAACTGGATAGGAACTACTTTACAAAGATAACAGTTCCGCTTTGAACTCTAGGTACTTTTTAGCGCAGGATGCTGCAAGTAAACATGGAGTAGAAATTCCTCGAGAAAACGGGAAAATTGTTCGTAGTTTAGAGCAACGAGGGTTACTTGAACAATACAGGGATTATCTCGACCTAGTTAATGTTGCGCACCTCCGATACCGGTGCTGTTACAAGCGGTTAGTTAAACAACGCGACCACGATCTCGTACTTTGTACTATAATACGAGTAGTATTGTGTGTGCTATTATATAATGAATCGCCTAACAGCGATACGTCCCGCTAGTGGCGGGTGCGCTGAGCATAGCGACATATCGATTACCTGGATTATCTCAAGCGGTCCGTTTGTCGGTCATTGTGCGCGCCTCAAAGGGCAGTGGCTACCGTTTGCATGGATTAATCGCTTGCGAGGGGAAGGTGCACTCTGGCGGTACTATTGGAACGGACTGTATTTATCTAGTAGTGTTGCGAACATATACCATGTTCCCCTCGTAGTTCCCGATTCCCTAGATACAAGGAGTCCTAGTAAGGAGTCAGGTTCTACGTATATGAACGTGACGAGTTACTATTGATACCATTATAATGGAAGGCAAGATAAACTGTCGATCCCAGTGGTTATCGATCGACATCAGCCGTTACGTCACATCACAGACCGTTGGACAGTCTGTCACATTTTGATAGAGGCCAGCTTGGCGAAAGAACATGTTACAGGTGCTACAAGAGATTGTGGAACTTGTCCAGTAAATAAGGTGGCGTTAAACAAGTATTAGTTTTCTTATTGCATATAATTATATTGAACTGACTTTCCACCGACAGTATACAGTGTATAAAACATCAAAAAACAATTACGTGTGTTTGTCCGTTTGAATCCATTTTAAATTTACAGTTAGCTGAACATTGTCCCTTACCATCATAGACTAAATAAATAAAAAGAGATCAAGCACATCTCACAGGGCTTCACGGGCAAGTTGACCCGCATCACTCGTGAGCCTTCTGTAGTGGTAATAGAAGCCAATGTGGCATGACGACGCTATGGACGAAAGCCTTTGAGCACGTTGTTTGGTCGCGGCTGCTGGCGACCAGTGATGCGGTCGAGTGTGCGAGTCAGGTCGATGTGTTCGTGTACTTACTGCTAGCTTAGTTAATTCTACCGAGGTCAAAGTCTTTGCCTCTCGTCCCGAATAAAGTTAAACAAGTTAGAATGAGCCATATAAAGCTATCGACAACTGCTTATTAGCATTTTTTTAAGAAAGAGTGTTGTCATTAGTAGGTAAGTTCATATCGTGACTCTAATTCTGCGTTCGTGTTATTCGTAATAACTACTAAGTTGTCTGTGCTATTGTGTCGTATTATTGATACTAGGAATTATGAAACACACACACACACACACACACACACATACTGTATTACCCATGTTCGCGAATATCAATGATATGATTTGATTTGCATAAAGCACACATTCCGTGTAATACAATATTTGGCGTTCAATTTGCCACTAAAATGCACGTATTTACCAATAGAACGCTCTCGCCGCTCCTGGGCATCAACGAATTCGTAAATTTGCAGCGAAATCCGTCATCAATTAAACGATTATGAAAATAATACCGGCGCGCTCGGCGCAGGTTTCAATGGAAATTCATCGAACACAAATCACTGACGTGCGGCTTCATCCGATTGTGTTCTGTACGCGTTGATATATGGATCCCAGGTAAAGGTTGTTTCGAAAGCGAATTAAAAACCGAAAATATCCAATCGAGTACTCTAGTTTTATTTTTCGGTTGGTATTAAGGATATTGATTGAGACGTTTATTTAATCATCAGCTGTATCTTAGGTTCGCATGGAGCTCAGTGCAGTATTGAGTACGGCTTCTGAGAAGCGTGTACCCTGCCTCGAAGCAAATCAGAGAACTGGCATTGTGTGGGTGAGTAAGTGGGTACAAGCACTGCATTCAATCTCCGGCGGAGTATTGACGGCCGGTTGTGCGCCGGCCGCGGCGCGGCGCAAGTCATGGAGTGCCAGCGGGTCTCGCCTCTTCTATTGTACTGCAGTTTATCAACTGACTTCAAAAAAGAGGAAGATTCTATGTTCAGCTGTATGTTATTTTATTGCCGGTTAAATTTTATCAAATGCATATTATTATATCGTAAGCGCTGGAATAATACATCGTGTTTTGATAAATATTATCGTTTTCGTGAAACACAAACGATGATCACAGTAAATAGGCGCCGAGCACGGCCGGCTCCGGAATTACTGTTTGATAAACATATTGCATCACAGCGGCGACACCGGCGGCTCCGTGGAGCGGCACTCTGCTCGCATAACAACATTATTCAACACCGGAGTTCTATCAGAGGACTTGATTGAGTGTTGGTTTATACCTCTTAACAATAACAATAGTTTCCAACTATTTCATGGTAGGTATCGTCTCAACTGTTTACTCATAGAAAGGGCTTGAAACAGGTTGAGATTGTTGCTGTGTATTTACCGAAAACAATGTAATTCCCACGAAGAGCTACCAATAGTTATTTTTTTGATGATATTCGACGTTTATTATAACGAAATAAAAACCTAATACAGAACAACTTGCAATTTATAGAGCGGAAAATAAAAAGTGAAACTACAGAAAGTTACCACTGTTATAATTTGCTATTTCCAACGAGTAATTGCCTTGTCTTAAACAGTTCTATCTCAAGCTCCCCGGCGCTGGATACGTACATTGGTTTATTCATTGATAATGGATACAACCTCATTCCTTTGACACGCGAGCAGGCTCATCACTATAGATAATCCACTCGAAGGCTTCGACATAATGCCTGCTAGCCGTAGTACCTAACTCGCGGCGTCCCGCGAGGCGGCGGGCGGTGATACGCGTCGAGTATTCTCCTGAGAGCATCCATTGCTTGCTGCTTGTGTTCCACGCAACTCAAACGCAACCGGCAATGTGCGGCAAACAGCGGAGCCAACCACCCGTAGGCGGCGAGTCCACGCACACTCCAGGGAACCCTTGCGTGGATTGAAGGAAATTAACAGCGCTGGGAGCGCTGGGAGGTAACGGCCTGAGAATATGCCACAATTGTATAAAATGTGAACAGATACATATTAAACTGCTTTTTTCACCATAAAAATAGCAAACCTAAGGGAAAAGATGTATTTTAGTTATTTTAAAGAACCAAGCCGACACAAAGCCGTTCACACAATCACACAATCACAAGATTCTATAAGCGATATATCCGAGACCGTTGTCATTATCGTAGAATTTCCTCTAAGACTAAAAGACGAAGTTTTTGGTGTAATTATAGTTTATCGGATCTAGTGGTACCCCGGGGCGGGGCGGCGCGTGGTGAGGAGCGGCAAGGCGCGGCGCAGCGAGGCGCGGCGAGATGATGCCATTTGTCGCCGATGTCTGCATAAGCAGGCTATTCATTGCCTTCTATGTTTAGGACGGAAATATAGCCGCTGAAAATATTTTATGAAATAATTTTTCTTTTAGTATTTTAGTTACAGGATTAGGATTTCGTCTAAAGTTACATAAAGTTTTCTATTATATTAGTTTATATGTGTTATAGCTTTGATACCATTAATCATTCATACCACCATAAAGAGTCACCTACCAACGTCAGTAAATTCATCTTGCAACATTGGTTGTGCGTAAAATTTTAAAATATTAATAATAGACTTTTTTTTTAAATACACAATTCACGTAATTATTATTCTAAAATATTATTAAAACGAGTTGGTACGATACGCACGAAGCACACTTTTCTCTATAGCAGTTTCAATAAAGCAATCTCGCACAGCCAATATATTATTCACTTACTCATACTTCCAGGTTTATCGGCAAGATGGCTCCACCGCGAACTGATATCAATCCACCTCAATAAAGAATCCGTAATACTAATACAAAAGAAGAGCAGGCTCGTCCCCCGGCGCGGCATCCCCGTATCTGGGCACAGCTTAGCTACCAGTTAGTAAGCCCTCCGCCACCTCCGCCACCTCCGCCACCGCCTCCGCCACCGCTGCCACCGCCGCCGCCACCGCCGCCACCACCGCCGCACAAATAACTCCCACGTAATGGAGCCGGGGCAATAAAGTCGCGCGATTTCGGTTACAACCCACCACTGAATTAAACTTACCCGCACGATCGCACCACCACACACTGCAGACTCTATCTCCCCGCGTCAAGGTCGAAAGTCCCGCGGCGAATGCGACGTCGATTTCGTTATAGCTCGAGGCACAATAGAAAAATACTGCAAGAAAATGTAAGTACAGTTTTATAATGACAGTGCTATAAGAAATGCAGCTCTGTTATGTGTCCCTGTAATATCGTTTTGGAAATAGAAATGGTTTTAGAGAGCGGAGTCGCCGGAGCGGAGAGATATCAACTTATTCACCGGTGTTTTCTTTCCTGCTACCGCGTTCTCAAATATTATGGGAATGTAATGGGTTTCTCTTTTGCGGCATTATATTTTTTAAATCATCAGCTATGATAAAATAACACTCGACTCGGGAAGGAACGATGAAATTAATATTCATGATTCTTTTACATTTTCCGAGCATATTATTATAATTCGATCCGGTAAATAAACGTTTTTAACGTCGGTAAAAAAATCCAAAACGCATTCTCGTCGTACTTAAGTTTCCCAAATAAGTGATCCATAGTAAAAGGTAATAGTGCGCCGCGAAAAAACACTTCGAAAGATAAAAGTGCGCGCCGTCCCGTGTGTGTGTTGATTAAACAACGTCGCACCGTGAATAGACACAGCTTCCGAAGCAGCTCGCATGCTGCAGCGTGAGCGCATTATACTGATTAAAGAATCATTCCGCTTTGACATGGACGCCTGCACGACGGCGCGGCGGAGCGGCGGCGGGGCGGCGGCGGGGCGGTGCGACGCGGCCGCGGCGCGGACGCACTGCCAGCGGAGGTCTGCGTAGCCCGGCCGGGGGGCGGTCGACAGATCGAGGCGGTCAATTTATTAATCAGTTAATTTATTTTTTTCAACAAAGTATCTAGTTATCTTTATCGTTTATAAACACACGGTTTCCATGGGTTGCTTAACCTTACCCGTTAAAATTGAAATCCTAAAGCGAAAAAATAGCTTCAAGGGATTTTATAGCCGACAGCACAATATAACGTAGCACTTAATTGATAGCGATGTGGTAGAGAAGGCTGTCAGTGTCTAATGATAATGATTTCGGGCATTAGCTACCATAAAAATGAGTTATTAAAATATTGCGACTAGCCTGAAACACAAATCAAATAGATTCCAATTCACATGACCTCCAAAGATTACTGACTACACCACCACCAGAGAATCAGTTAATATCTAGTCACATAAACCTTGTTATAACTGGTATTCGCTATCACTCTAGCCACACCTGTTTCCAGCCATTAGCTAATTGCTCGGAAAAATGTCACCTTTTCACCGCACGTCGCATTGAGTCGCGCACTCGCCCGCTGGCGGTGGCGCGGCACGGCGCGGGCGGCCCGTCCCGCCCGGCGCGGCGCCCGCCCGTCTGCAGCCACCAACGCGGGAACTCAACGGGGGACATTGTGAAGAGACTTTCCCTCGCTCAATAATTAAGTAAAGTGATTATTTATTTACTCCCAGTGTAAAGTAATACATTGCATCCCTCTAAGTGATGATTCGACACACAGATACCTCAGTTGGCCGAGCGTTGGACCGACGTTGCATAAGTCTAAGGCTACATCCTCCTTGTAGGCGTCTGTTTTCTTTCCTGCATAAACTCAACTTCACTGTACGGAGTGAGTTCCAGTGCAAATATAATTGTAATAAATATAATTACTGGCATTAAGCTAATGAGCGCAATGAGTGATGTTTAATTACTCTTTGTTGCACAGCAACGTCATAAGTCTTCCTGAACTGTATTGCTGAAGTCACAAGTTCGTGTTTGTGTGATGCTGCAAGCAACAATAATTGGAATTAAATAAACTTTACATTCGCAAAACCACTTGTTTCAATATATTAAGTGAATAAAGACCTTAGGTCCTGGAATATAACATGGGGTCCTTTCTATCCAGTAAAAGTTAACAATGATTGCTCTCGGATAATATTTGACGCGGGTGAAGCCGCGGTGCGCGACTAGTACTGAATATTAAAAAAAAACAGATACTGAGATAGAGGTCAAGTGTTAGTATAAAAATAAAGAGTCATCCGCGATTCTATCCTCATCCCTTATGTAGAGCTCCAACAGCTTAAGATCCTTACGACGAAATAGCCCTTTGAAGTTGCTCCAAACTGCCCCCGGTTGATTCGATTTGCCGAAAAGTGGAAGTTGTCCAAAGAAGCAGATTCCAATCCATTAGTCGGGTCCGCAGTTAGCGGAGCACGTTACGAGGACGTGCGCGCTTCAGCGCTGGCGGGCGCATTAGCTACAGCTACTCCTATGTACCTGCTACATACAAGGCCCGCGGGTCCGTTGGTCAGTACTTATATTAAAATTGGTAAACCTGCACGGTCACTGTAGATATAAAAAAAATGCCACTGTTTTTTTCAAAGGGACTAGCTACGCCTGCGGTTTCGCCTAATGAAAAGTATCCCATGTGTTATTCCAGGACCTAAAGCACCAAAACTCATTGAGCTGTTGCGGAGCTGAGTGACAACACACATCGGTGAAGAAAAAAAACAGTTAAGGATGTAACACCACGCATGGACCCCACACATTAGTCTGGAGTTCCAGAAACCAGTAGCGAGTGTCAGGAGTTGGTGTACTGCTTTCCACTGGGACGTGGAAGGATATAGTCTCTGCCTGTCTCAACGGGAGAAAGGCGTGAATGTATGAATGAATGCGTGTATGTATGTATAGTTAAGGTTGTTTGATGTTGATGAATGCCATGTTGTCTTTATAGAAGATCAAGCGATCGCATCCAATGTTATGCTATTACTTTAAAGTTGACGATGTTTTTGAAAAATAAAACTCTATGACCTCCTTTGTTATGTTACCCACACGTGCCTTTCCTTCAAACTTACGTTTTATCTCTAGAACTAATTATGTTGTTACTTTTACGACTGACCTACAAATCCACAAGTGAATTGAAATAAAAACAGCACATGAGAAGTATTTGTGAGTTTTACCTGGAAGCTGAAGCTCGCGAGCCGTTGCTTGGAGAGTTTTATTTATTATCTCTGAGGGAATTACATTGAGCAGACCGCGACGGCAGGTAATAGGTTGTAAAGTTTAACTACGGTTGCGTTTTCATTAGGGCGGGAATTCGCGCGCTATCATCATCCGCGCTTTACAGCGCCCGCCCGCAGCCCGCCGCCCGCCGCCCGCCACCCGCCGCACGCTCCGCCCGCGCCAGCAGACGCGTGCCGCTATAAACCACACTTCGGCCCCAGAATTAATTGAATGAAGCATGAAGTATTCATGAAAAAAGTTACTATAATCTCTCGTGTTTGAGGGCGGTAACTTTTATTTGATATTCATATTTCATTCAACGAACGCTTTGGAGGCTCAACTTGGAGAGTGGAGTTTTTATTTGCTTTCTTTATGACCTTTCTGAGTTGTATTTTATTAAGAACATGGTTTCGGTCAGCTTTTATTTTGTCGTATTCTTTATCCGTAGTTTCTTTGAATAAATCTTATTTGTGTAGAATAAAATCAGTCGGCTAGCGATTAACATAGAGGAACAAAAAAATCAGTAAGATTCTCAATGACGACATCGCCGCGCCGCGCCGCTGGCACGAAGATGGAATTGAGTAATCCCGTATATGCCTGAAATTAGTTCCGATTCTCTGTAAAAATTAGCTTTCAAAGAATAGCATTTATTTTTTCTTCACATAGACCTGTTGTAGGCGACCCGACACCTTTAGATATGCTTATACCTATTTTATTTACAAGTGTCAGCTTTGTATACCTACCTACAAGTATTACTATATTGTATGTAAAAACCCGACTAGGGATCAGAGGGGAAGGTGCGGGGTGGAGGGGCTCGCAAGCGCCGGTGATTGGCTGTTGAGCAGTATTCGCTAGTTTTTCTAACCGTCAACTGTACTCGTCCGCGGAACTTTGTAATATCTTAACTTATGTCAATATTTTATCGTTGAGTTCAATATATTTATTTATCTTCCAAATCTTCGTGTTTTACTCAAGGAGACCTGTGTCCCACACACCTGTCATAGAGAGCCACGGGTAGTTTTGTACAAGTACAAAGTTGATATTATTGGAGCGCGCCGTCGTGCACGACACGGGTCTTTACGTCCAACACACACGTAGATAATTTTAAGTGACAAGCACGTCCCCTGCGTGCGCCGCGTTGCCACAGAGCGGTCACAAACTGTCGCCGTCACTTGAAGCGAAGGAACTCACACAAAATTAAATAAGGCCTCGGGGCGGGGGCGGCGCAGCGCTGCTACGTGAGCACGTGCCGCGGCCAGCAGCGGGTTCGACTCCCGGCACGTCCTGCGACTCGCAGCTATCTCCACCCTAATCGCCGCTGCCATTGTTTTGTAGAATGCACGTGCACCATTGTTTCCAGGAGTTACAACTTCAGATTGGAATTAGCGTTTTCCCGACTCAGCTCCTGTTTATTTTTTGTTCTACTTTTAGACGTGTTTTAAATGGAAAATCCGCGGCAGCTCGGTTTACTGGGCGTTATATCACAGTTTGAACCATTTTCCGTATAATGTGGAAACTTCACTGCCTAGTGCCTTCATTGAAAATTAAGTCAGTGAGTGTAACACGCCCGTGTTTAAGGATTTACAATTTCTCGGTAGAGTTATAAGCTTTTTCTATCACCCATCCCCTTAGCAGCAAGTCACACAGACACTCGCGCTGCACTTCTATGGTGTGGCTCGCCGCTCATTGTGGTTTACTACGCTGCTCTTCAAAATTCAACTGATTGGAATCTTATTTCAATAATTCTATCGAAATGTTTAAATTAAACTCTACTAAAATTAAAATTGTATGCAACGTTTCAGTTTTACAAGTGCCGTCCATTTTATCTTAGTTAAAAGTGTAGGAGACATCATAAACAAGAAAGGTCTACCGACGTAAAACTTTGACGAAAGACCCGTCCCTAATAAAGATTATCTCCAAATCCTTCTTTATATAGGCCGGCAGACAGTGAACACTCACTTAAACAATTCCAAGTAAAAGGAAATAAATCCCAAAAGTTTGATCAGTCGCGAAGTTGCTCGCCGCTCGCCGCTCACCGCTCTTCCGCGAGCCCCGAGCCGCTCTTATTTACTGTAACACGACAAATCGATTTAGCTCGGACTCGACGAAAGCTCGCCGTCTATTGACACCATTCGACACTTCTCCCTATTTAATTAACACCAATAAATTGGTGAAATTACATTTTACGATATTGTGAAAGTGACGACCGAGCCGAGGGCTCTATTGAACGACGCTCAATTCATTTATTGAGGAAACTTCGTTTTAAAATTGAAGCAGTCGTAAAGGCGGAACAAGAATAATTGCTTTGCGTATTAATAAATACTCATTATGTCAAATGGTTGGGGGGGGGGGGGCTGTCCTTTTGTTTTTTTTTAATTATAATTTCTGAGAGTGAGCTGGTATTATAATTATTATAACAATAATTATTATAACTGTAAATAATAGTGTCATTGAATAAGATAATATTTCAGTGATTTTACCCTGGTGACTAGGACTACGGAAGTGAACCAACGTGCACGTAGATACTAATAATAAGGCTAAGGGTGGGCTACAATACATTATTAGCAGAAAAAAAATGTTCAAAATCTAAACTATCGGATATACCTATGTAGCTAGAACTAGACCATATAATAGAGTCTAAAAGCTCTTTAATCTCGTGTTAAAAGCTTTGTAATTTTTGGTGAAAATGAGCGGCAACACATCGAGTGTAACCTCTGAAGCTAGATTAACAATCCATTTTAAGCCTTAACCGAGTTCCGGATCAGCGTTCCGACTCTTGCGATCCGTTTAGATAACAAAAGGCAGTGCACACGGTTAAACAGCGCGCAGTCGGCCGCAGTATCGCTGCTACACGTGCGGGTGCCGTCGCCGCGCCGCCGCGCCGTCGCGGTCGCACCGCTCAGGCAGCATTCACGGCGCGTCTTCTATTTACTGTTGGACCGCTGACCGCAGCCGCATACACGAGGCACACCGCGTATTATATCGACGGCGGTGGATGTAACCATAGAAACCGCTTTATCTGCTGACCGCCGGTGCCGCCCGACCTGCCCATAAAGTGCTGTCGGTTTTGTATTATTTGCAGTCCGCAAAATAAAAACGGTTAGAAATAAAATGGAGTGCACGAAAGCCGCGGCGTTGCTATTAAATCAAGCGGAGGGCTAATAAAACGCCAGAGAATGCATTTAAAAAGTTATCCTCTACAGAGAAGTATAATGCCGCAGTATTTTTTACTGGAACGAGGACTTGACTAAAAGATTAAAATAAAACACAATACAATAAAATTATTAGGTACATGTTGTGCACCGCACGAAGGGTTGTTTAGTTTAATTTTAATTAAGAGCCTCGCACAGGCAGCTCTCTGTGATACAGTCCCCAACGCTAACGACGTGTGTCGTGCGTTCTCAGCTTAACAACCTTCTCTTCTAGTTCCGCTGAGCAGAATTCGAGCTTAAACTTTGCGGTTTTTAGATAATTGCTTTCTCCGGATATTAACGACCAAAGTTCTGTTTGTGCAAACAGTTTTGGTATTGTTTCATTTTGTTTGGCGCTCAGGTTGTCGCAGAGGTGGCTGCACGCGCCGCACCCAGTCCTGGCCCGCCGCCCGGTGAGGCTATCGAACGCCGAAGGCACGTCGCTCCGCGTCGGACCCTTCGACCCTCGCTCGGACCAAAGGAGCTGCCAATCAACATTTAAGTCGGATCCCTTGATGTGCATTTTTGCAGATAGCATTTTTGTAAGCGGATGGCTGTGTGCCGCGTCAGGCGCCCGAGCCCGGCAGCCTGCCAACTGGGGCACGAGCATCATCACAAACCGAACTATGCAATATTGATCTAAACTATTGTAGACCTTTGTCGGTACAGACAATTGAGTTCGAACTCTTTGGCACAAACAAAGACTTCATTGTTGAGAACAGACAATATGCGATGTAAGTATTTTGTTGGCTTACATAATTCTCTGCAGCAGTGCAAAGTTACAATATAAATTTAACAGCGAAACATCACGCTTTATGTTCATCAGTAACAATGTTCTTTTAAATGTAGCAATTTTGTACGAGCCCCTTATAAAATAATCGACGGTAAAAAGTTGGCAGCTACTTAGAATATTAATTTGCCGCTATATAGACCGCTTTCCTTTCTTCTATATGTCTCGGTCCTCAATGTTCTTCGCACAAGTTGATGAAGCTCGCAGTTTATTCAGAGAACAATGGATCCCTACCCAGGCCTGGTTTGGGCGAAGGCGGCCGGCGCGTCACCTGCCTTCGAGTGCGTTCGAGCGGAGAAATTAATATCCGCCGGGAGCCGCATCGTTTCCGGGTCAGCGCGCCTCCCGTCTCCTAACCCCCCCCCTCCCCCCCTCCCCCACTACGGGGGATCAAGGGGAGAAGTCCGAAGGTGGGTAATTAAACAGTTTCATTATGTCGGTATAATGCCAAGAGATCGCAAAAAATGCCGGAAAATATCGCATACTTTATCGCCAGTCTGTTTCTTAATTATTCTCGCTGGCTGACGGCGGGTTTCATCTGGAGCTAAGCCGCTGGGAAATGGTAATGAAGCAAGATTGAAATGCGGCGGACGCGGCGCGCGGCGGCGCGACGCGAGGCGGCGCGGCGCGGTGGCGCGGCGGCACTCGCTACCAATGATAATGATGATGAGCCGGCAGGGATCACTTTCCCTCGAAAATTATTGAAATTTAATTAGCATGTATTGTTTTGATCTACGTATATTTACCACATACAAGGGAGTTAGTGTACAATCACATAATAATTAAAAAGAAAATTGTTTTTAGGTTTGGTTCGTATACATTGTCTATTTGTTCTATGATGTTGATTAGGACTCCACTTTATTCGAATAATTTATTGTAAGCACAAAATTAAGTACATTAGTTCCGTCGGGAGAGTCCAAATTGCAATCCCTCAGATCTAAGCCAAGTAAGGCCGTGTTAAATCTTAGCAATGACAGTAAACCCATCCCAGTAGTTCAACATCGGTTATGCAGCGTAAACACCCCACTAACAAGTGAAGCTAACACTGTAAACTGTTCTTGTCATGTCCCGCGCTAAACTATGTATTGAGTAGTTGCGGTGGAGAGAGTGACGCCACGCGCGGTCAACGCCATAACTTACGTGTTTATTATTCATTGAGAGACGCCCGAGAGCCGCCCCAGGGCCGCCCAACAGCTGCGAGAGGCCCAACGAAGGGCCCAGCGACCGCGAACGCCTCGGGGCGAGTCAGGCCCGTCACGGCTAAACGGACGGGCCGAGGGACCAGTCCTGTGGATCCGGTGACAACGTCAGACAAATGTAGTTTTCTAAACGGGAAAATGTTGTTTTATTTTGTGGTCATTGCCGTCGAGACGTAGCTACACATTTCAATTAGAAGATCACGAAGTATTTAAACATTTTCTTACAAAAGTGGCTATTGACTTTGATCGGCGAGAAGTCAACACTTACATGTATCCGTTGTGAAAATTATGCCAAATACTACTTTTTACACTCAAATTTATTTTTATTTGGTATGTTTTTATTAAGCCGCGTGTGGTACCCAGATTTCCGATTACATTTGTGTCTATGTGAGTTTGTATATCCACGAACATCACAAACGTACACTAGTACAATATAGAGATTGCATTTATATTGAATCTCGGCGTATCGTTTCTGTGGCGCTCCTGTGGCGGACGGAACACGGAGCAAATTGCGATTCTTCCCAGAGCGCCGCGCCACCGTTGTTCAATTACACCACGCCCGAGTCCCATTGTGCGCGCCACTAGACGCCACATCCATTCCACAGGGAATATTCCTTCAATTCAAGCTATTTGTGATTCCAGAATAGGGCTTCGTTATATATTTTTTGAGGCAGCTCGAGGGTGGACGGCGAAATAACAATAAAGATTCGTATTCATTATAGAAATTAATTTATGAAAATATGCGCTGTTGAAAGGACTTTACCAAAATCAGAGGAAAAGCTATTGATTTAATTTTAATTTTATATTTCATATCTTTGAGTGTTGTCCAAATGCCGCTTGTTTAGTGTAAACGGTCACCAAATTTATAATTGATATTGTACGGGTTAGTGGTACGTATTCAATTGATGTATCTATCTACTGCTCATCGCCTCACTGCTGGCTCTCTCGCTTCTCGAAGTGAGTTGGGGTAAGTATACACTCTCTATAACTATATTCAATAATATAATGTTAATTATTTACACGGAACACAGAGGTACATGAGAGGAGATGCTTGGAATGGATATTGGTCACGTCAATCAGTAACCGCAAACCAAACGCGATACTCATTTGAAATACGCAATCAGGACAATCACACATGAGTTTCCCATATAAGCACAGATACACGTACGATTGTTACAGTACAGGAAGTAGTAGATCACTACACACATTCTTTTTCAGGAAGAATCTTCAGTTTCATATTATGTAGTAGTAACACGTGTTTGTGTGCGCGTCGTGGTTAAGAAATTCCAAGCTTACGCACACTAAATCAATGTACATAATTATACATACACGTAACAACTATCACAGATAAACGGAATTCACGTGTTAGAATATCGGTGGTAGAAATTGAAAATACATGGAGAACGTGAAATAACATTCTCTTGTCGTAAATAAAGCACCTTTACATGTTAAACACTCATATATTATGATCAACTAAACAAATGAGTGATGCATGACTGCATATCACACAGGAAAACGAAAATCCATTAACTCTACCAGTGCCTCGTATGACATATCCACTCTTTGTCCAATCGTCATCGCAGCGGGCGGAGGGCAATCAGCTCAATAGCAATAAACACGTCAATCAGGCGCCGGCGGCGCTCCCGGCGCGGCGCGGCGCGGCTCACCCGTGCCGGCGCCAGCCGCCATGTTCGTGTCATCTTGTTTAGTTTTAATACTGTTTAAAGCAAGCAGTCCTGCGGAAGAGCAAGGCTTTGTGGTTTTCTAACACGTGTACAGCATAACATGTAAATTCCAACATCACCGTATAACGACACAATCGGCCAAACCACACCATTTATAGTGGAGATACTATTCGTAAGAACGTGGCGTCACGATTCTTTATTTACTTTATCAACTGCAATAGAACAAAAGGCATTGCTGCCTTCCATTGGCATTGTGTTTCCGGTTAAATACAATCCAAGCGCCTTCAAGCGAGGAGTGAAATGGTATATTCTAGATATGCGTGGTACAGCGTCAGCACAGAACATTAATACTTTTATCTGAGACCTTCAGTCATTATCGCCGCTTCGATATCACAGGTAGACAGATAGTTTCTGTCAAACCACCTCATAAATAAGGAACAAACGTCAAACGACGTTTACATTGTTTCATCAAACACTTCGATCGGTCGTGCATCACGACATGATCAAATAGTGACGTTCGAAAGCAATCGACTTGATCGCTACAATAGCTCCACGTGGTTGCCGTAGTAGTGGGTGTAGTGCTGCAGCGACTGCTTGGGAACGGCGCCACTGCATGAGTGACCCTCCTCGGTTCCATTGGGTACGTTTACTCAGTTGGCAGCACGTTTGACAGGTGGAAGTGCGCTCGTCGATCACTGCTGTGTGCTTAGTGTGCCCATACCTCAACGCATGAGGTGCGTCGGCTTCAGCATCGAACAATTTAAATAGGTCAGATATTGGTTTGATTTAGGTCGTGAAATACCTAAAACCAAAGAGAGAAATAAAAAAAATATGAATACACTTCACATATTTACGTTGACCGATTTTTCCGATCAAAGATATTAAGTACGCTGTTTTGTCATGAAGTGTTTTTTTCCATACTTTACATGTACTTGAGTTTTGCAGTATTATTCATTGACTACCGGTCACGAGCGTATTTCACTGCTATGCTATTGTGATCAAATTGGACTGGATACACTTGTAAAAATCGCATAATTCTGTCCAGTAATTGGTGAATCGTTGGTTTTATATCGGTGAATACTCAGCCTTACAGCACCCAATAGTATAGCAAGCGGCTAGGGACTGTACACACGACAATCACGGAGCACAAGCTGTAGCACTGCGGTGGCACCAATCAGGCGCCTTTGTGAACAACCACTATCCAAATTAAATCGAATGGCCAGTGGGGGTAGTTGTACGCATGCTGCACCACCGTAACAGGTGGATGCCCAATTAGCAAAGCATTCAAAAGCGAATGATTCAAAATCGGGTTTTCAATTCCTGAGATTTCCTCCACAATCGCCTTCGCCAGTAATTTCTCGTGTCGAAACAGCGGAATATTTCCAATTGTAGAAACGGCGGAGTGCCGTTATAGTTTCGTCGCGGATGCAATATCCGAGCTGTCGGCCGCGGGGCGTTAATATCCGGTTGGACCGCATCAATTTTGGCTCAGCATCCCGTGCAGGATGAGGAGCTTATTTAAATATATTGAAACGCTTATTTGAACGAGCAGCCGCCAGACAATAAATTATATAGCTACTGCGAACAGGGATACAACATATAACCAGTAAACGCGGATAGAAGGCGGAGTTTAAATGTTTCTTAATGTTGAATTAGTAAGGTATTAATATCACCTCTGTTGTTCTTTACAGATTGGTTGAGCGTCACACAGAAGAACAACGCCTTTTTGCAACAGAAGTGGTGATAGCCATGGGATTGGTGCTAGAAAGAGATTTTAATCCAGTCTTACGGTGTTGTGATTTTCCACCGATACATTATTACAGGATGTGGTGCATGAGTCCGGTAGCTATGGACAGCACAGCGAGTCAATAAAGAACCAGATCTGTTTTGGTAGTCAATACCATCATTGCAACTATAGTTAAGGAGGTAGGTGCCACGCGCTCAGTAGTTCCATTCATGAACCGACTTCCTGGATCACTGTGATTTATAAATGACATTGAAGCACGGGCACGACACCGCAGCCGCGGGCGTGGGCCGTCTGCTCCGGCAGTGGCCATTAGGAAGACACTTGGAGCCAAGCCAGACAATAATGGCATTATTATATCCGCCGCCGATGGATATCGCGGGACGTGATATGCGCCCTGCAGGTCTGTTCGTGCATCGACTTGCTGGATCTCAGGGATTTACAAATGACATTGTATTACTGATGCGAAACTCTCTGACGTGGTCATTAGGTAGAGGTTTGGAAAGTGAGCAGCCACTGTATTGGTGCTACGAGTAGGTTCTATTTTTCTGTTTCAGGCTATCTGATCTGGCGTAAATTGTCAATGTGGATGTGGGATACCCTGATAGAAGCATAGCAACAGATTTTCTGCTTCAGGATGGAAGCTGGCCAAGTGCATACTAAAGAGCTATTATTCAGAAGAAGAAAAACAGTAAAAACTCAGAAATAAAATAACTTGATATGCAAATTTATTACATAATTGCCCTTTCAAAGACTCCGAGGCTATTGCTTTGGAATTAAAATAAGACCTACCGGCAGCAGCAGCTTCACACAAAAAATTGTAATTGTAACAGCAACAGTATCATCCTGAGTGTTTTAAACACAACGTTGTACAACGTTAATGAATACTAAAAGCTTAGTTTAGGAGTAAAGTACGAGCCAGCTAAATATCCGCCCGCCGCGTCGGCTGGTGTCCGCTGCCCGCCCTACGCCGTCGGCCGCTACCGTCTGCTGCCTGCGGGCCGGCATTCCAAATAAGTAGCCGTTTAATCTCAACTTTAATCAGACGGTTTATTTCGGGGAACTCATCCTGCGCAAATTTGGAGTGTTACTTGATTAGATTAGATCCGGTCGCTTGTTTGGCTCTAAGCATATTATTTAGTGCCGACAACTCGACACGGAACCCAATTTGGAGATTGAAGAGATAAATTACGGATTGTTTTTTAATTTACTGGGTCTCGGGAGATTTGTTTATGGGGTTTCATTTATTTTGTTTCAGCGCTCGATGTTGGAGCTGAAATGGAATTGGTTGTGGGTAGCACGACTCCTCGCAAACCCTTTTGTTTGAACACAAGTGTATTAAAATGTGGATCAGATATTTTACGAGATTGGGAGTTAGAATTGTGCCGCACTCATGGGATTAATGATTTCCTGGTCCAAATTAATACCACACTCTCAAAGACCAATAATTGGACAGATGCGTGTTTGACCCTACGAGGTATAGAATTCCATCTTTCACTTTTTTACCCGTATTCCAATAAAGTAAAGCAATAAATATTCCGTAATCATTACGAGACAATGATCCTGTTATTGGACTGAAACATGGCAAATAGCTGTACAATGAATTAATGCGATATTGTTTGCGAATAAATGAAACAGCAATTATCTGAAACCGCCACCGAGCTTATAGCCGCAAGCTCTGTTTGTTCCACATTCCACATACACCCACTCACACACACAGACGTATACCATACACACGTCGTAAGCACCTCCACATGAGTGATGCACAGCTCACTCTATACAATATTGGAATTGTATACCTGCGGGTAAATATTGAGTTTCCACGAAGTCCTCGGCGAGTCTTCTAATGCGGAGTGCTTGCTTTCAATTACTTCATATATCAACTTCAATTATTACTTTGCGGTTGTCATGAAAAATGAGACAATTCTCAAGAGTGAATTTCTGAGGTACAGGACAATACTAAACCTTGATAAAAATGCATAATTAACGTAGATTTGAAAAATGGAGTGTAACGGTAAATAGCAGTTTGCATAGAATATGACACGAGCGCAACTATGTTACCAGCGTAGGGGAGTGACGGATCGGCCCCGCGGGGATATTGCAACGAAAGAGACACTTTTCATGTTTTAATTTTAACTTAGTTTTTAAATCCTTTTAATCTCTTTAAAATATAATCTTGACATTATTTATGACTTTTTTACACTTGGTACTGTAGTGGTATGTAAGAAAAATAGACAGGGTGAAGCGGGAACATTTTGAAGCCTATCGATCGATTAACGCGAAACGTGCACTGTGCAGCGCCAGTCTGCCTCTGTCCGTCAGAAATGCAACACGTACTCTACACTCATGAAAATGAAAAAAAAAAACAAAAATATGCCTTCTTGTGCTTTTCAAAAGTTAAAAAATACACCCAATCAAAATAAAAGTACAGTTATCACATTCTACGCATAAAAGTACATAATAGTAATCACATATATGTAACTTACTATGTGACCGTTGCACTCTGCCCAAAATGTTACTGTAATTTTGACATAATGCTCTTGGATACCTGCCGCCAGCCGCCAATCATGAAACTGCCCACTTTGATTTCAGGACCATCAGTAACGAGTGCGGTGGCGGCGGCGGCGGTCGCTGCAATCAGCCAATCAGCGCGAACGGTCGCCGTTACTGTGGCTTGATGTCTGCTGTATACCTACGTAGATATGGTTTGGTATACTGTTTACATTTAGGCATCAGCACAAAAATTCCTTGAATCTAAATTTTGTTAATTCGAGATTCAGTCACCAATAGAACGCCACAACGAGCGGTTGCTAGCTGTTCTCATCGAGCGCCTCCCCACGACTCGCACCAGGTTGTCGGTCCTCCTTGTGGGAGCCCATCTTACGCTGCACGCTGCACATGACGTCATGCAGCGCGCCGCACCTCACAAGTGTCGCTTGCGACTAATGTTAAAATTAGAGTATACTGTACTCGTATGCATGCAGTAACCACACATGATAATATAACATTTAAATGTGTTACCAAATCCGGTCGTTAATAAGTAATAATCGCTAACTCATGCATTCATGCGAATAATTAAATTATATCATAGTAATATGTAATTGAGAGTCTATTCAGTCTTGCGTATTGAATGAATAGGCGATCCATCACGCAGATATGTTACCAATCAGAACCGGTAATGTCTTTGTTACTGCCATACGAGTCGGGAATTAATGAGGAGTGAGCGAGACCCGAGTTACGTTCTATAGATATAACTAGCTGAGCCCTCTTACAGGGGCTGCTTATTTTTCCGGGATAAAAGTATTCTATATTCTATTCCAGGGCCTAAAGTATCTATATACTAAATATCATTGAAATCCGTGAGGCCACTTCGGACCCTTTGTGAGACAAAGTTTAAAACAGAGAGATAAAAATTCTAAAAACGGTTCTTTATGATTAGATGTCGCATAAATCGCGTGATATCTGCGATTATTTGATTTTGCCATTTATCTTTAAACCACATATATACACTTACATTTTACTATATTTATAATATTTGTCTCATAATGAAATGAGAAATTTACTGACATAGTCGCGTTATTTGATGCCACTTCCGTCAACAGCAATCAGCCGGCAGACGGCGCGGCGCGAGCGCTGGGCACTAATCCTCGCACATTAGCTACGAGAGATCAGTTCCGATAAATGCCAAATGGAACTTATTAATTGGCTATTTCGTGCGCTACTAACGTGGATTTGGCAGAATGGGCGCTCGCTCAAACAAAGCTAGATATTGACGGAGCTGCGAGGGACTCGCTCGAGAACGGACGCTTATTGCGTATCAGCAGGAAATTGGCGAAATTACGAACTAAAGCGGGAGCGCCGAGCGCCGCGCCGCCGCGCCGGCCGCACCGCTCAAATCTAAAAGTAAGAGTATTCTCCGTATTTTGAGTTTATTGCTTACATAAAACAACAGAGAAGTGTATTTAATTTGAAGAGAAACTCTGCTATTTCCGCATTTGGGGGGTGCTTCTGTACACATTTTATTATTTAACAGCGAGTAGTAAAAGTTTAGATATGTATTTTAAATTGTTTTCCTCATATAAACCCCTCCACAGACAGCAAAGGTTAATGAGTAAAGTTTCGATCGTAGCCGGCGGGGGAGTGGGGGAGCGGGGAGGGGGGTTCTGAACAGCATTGTGATAGGACGTGGGCAGAAGGCTGTATAAGTTTCATGCCCTAAATATTCTGACAGTAACTAAATAATTAAAATCTTTAGAACATTTATAGTTAAGCTAAAAAAAAACCACAGAACATTATCTTACTAAGGAAAACATAAGGGAATATTGAATGAGGATCAGTGTATCCATCCAGAACGTTTCGCTCGTCATGTTCAATAGTCCAGAAAATAGGTAGAGCAGGGCGTAATCCTCTGAAGCAGGAATTTCAGCTGAAAACAGCGTTTAGCGGATCCACCGCGACAGTCGTATCGTCAATAAAACATTTAGAATTTCGCAATCAATCAACCATGAAGCAGTCCTCCAGCGGCACGTGTGCGGCCGAGACAACTATATTAATGACGGCGGGACGCGAACTTATGAGCGAGACGGCTGACAAATGGTCTCATCCGTCAGGAGGCTCACAAAGCCTTGGCACGCAACCTTCGTTGCGGCCCGCATGAACATGGGATTATGAAACCTATCACGCTGAAATAGAGATGCATATCGAGCGATCAGATTAGCGTTCAGGATGCAGTGCAAGCTATGAAACGGAGTGTTCGCCAGCAAATTAGTATCTCAATTTGAACTTTGCCACAGCTGCGCCAGTTTGTTTACTGCGAGCATGGAGCCACTGTGCAACAGAATTATTACGAAGATTTATTCATCGTGAGTAGTTGATCTTTTAAAGCCTATAGAAAGACGTTTTACTCCCTGTCTATCATTTCAAAAAGCACTATTCTTCACACGAGTTGTTGATTTTCACACACAATTTTTGAAAAGTTCTGTAGTTTCTAGAAACAAAACTGTTAGAATTGGCAACCGCTCTCCTTCCCTAGTTTCCACCAGCCGGCGGGCCACCGCAATCACGGCAGTAATTAGCCCGGCCGATACGTGCGCTGCATGCAATATCTTCATCCTCCACTATGCATCAACTGAAGCCGTTCATTCCGTGCGATTATGGACCTTATCGTTTACGCGATTGGGAAAACTGATCGGAGCAAAGACTGCGTGTGGTGAAGGATCAAGTTTGTTTGTGCTCCCAAGTTGGCGGTCATCTGTCGTTAGCGATATTGGTTTTACCGACTCTGTGATACTCAAAGTAAAGCAAATAAATAGAGGACCCGTTCTCGGAAACATTCAATCAAAGCTTGGCGTCCAGGACGCAAACATAAAGAGTACAAACTGTTTTATTGGTTCACCCGTCGCTTTATGAGTTGCCGTACTGAGAAATTTAAGCGCACGTTCGTCTTTCATTTTTAATAGCATAGACTTATACTATTTAAAGCATCACGTAAATCACATCAAATTGAAAATGTTAATTGTGCTTCCATTACAACGAAAGTACGATTAGAATAATTTATAGACGTAGAATTAATGGCAGAGAAGGCATTTATGTTCATCAGCGTTGATATACGAGGGTGAATCAAAAAGTTCTTAGAAGTGCATATATATGAAACCTTTTTGGATCAAGTTCGATATTCAAATTAAAGAGTGTCTATCACACTATATTTATGCAGACTGTCACTTGTTTTTGTCAGTTCGTTCGCATGTAATAAATTTTTTTGTGCAACGAGTTGCTAAAAAGTCAAAATTATGGATAAAAGTGAGTTACGTGCGGTGATAAAATATCTCAGTTTGAAAAAAATGTCTACGAAGGAAATTTTTTTGGACATTCAGCAGACATTAGGGGGTGATGCTGTACCCTATTCTACGGTTGCGTACTGGGTGGCTGAATTTAAAAGAGGTAGATCAAGCTGTAAAGATGACCCGCGTTCTGGGCGGCCTTCAACCTCCGTTACAGAAGAAAATGTCAAAAAGGTTGAGAATCTGGTTTTGGAAGACAGAAGAATGACTATAAAACATATAGCTGAGATCCTAAAGATATCTTTTGGTAGCGTTCAATCCATTTTAATTGATTCACTGGGGTTCAAAAAAGTGTCTGCAAGATGGGTGCCACGAATGTTAACCGACGAAAACAAAAAGCGACGTTCGGAAATTTCCAAGCGTAATCTCGAAATGTTCCAGCGTGATTCGGATAATTTTTGCCGTCGTCTTGTCACCATGGATGAAACGTGGGTCCACCATTTTGATCCTGAAACTAAAAGACAAAGCATGTCTTGGAAACGACCATCCTCTCCATCCATTAAGAAATTTCGAGTTGCTCCTACCGCTGGCAAAGTTATGGCCTCTGTGTTCTGGGATAGTGAAGGAATCCTTTTTATTGATTACATGCCAAAAGGCCAGACGATTACTGGACCCTATTATGCAAATTTAATCCCGAAAGTGCGTGAAGCGATTAAAGAAAAACGTCGTGGAAAACTGTCGTTGGGCGTGTTGTTCCTTCAAGATAACGCTCCTGCTCATCGATCGGAAGTTGCGCTCAACGCAATCCGCTGTGCTGGCTTCAATCTCCTTGACCACCCACCATATTCTCCGGACTTAGCCCCAAGTGATTTTCACTTATTTCCAAAATTAAAAGAGGAAATTCGTGGAACATAATTTCACGATAATGACGCGGTTATAGCTGCCGTAGAGGACTTTTTCGAGAGTCAAGAAAATAATTTTTTTTCACAAGGAATAAGGAAGTTAGAAACGCGTTATTCTAAATGCATTGCATTGGAGGGAGATTATGTAGAAAAATAAAATATTATTATTTAAATCTTTGCATTTTTTAATATTGATTCCAAGAATTTTTTGATTCACCCTCGTAATATTGTGCTTCCATAACTTGGTATCGGCGGCACGGGTGAGCGGGCACGGTATCGCGGGTTCGGATCTCGGCCGAGCGCGCGGGCCCAGCCATCCGCGGGACCCGTATAATAGCCCGCTACGTATACGCTACAGCTATAGTGGATTGTTTAGAACAAGCTTTTTAATAAAAAACGCAGGAGAGCTTCCGCAGCTTGAAACTGGACGTGACATCGGGATATCGAGGCTCAAATCTGTTCGACCGATGGCACGTAGCGGGTCCCTTGCCAAAATCGATAGAAACAATCTTACATTTTGTGGCCGGAATCTGTTTTCTCTGTCCTAGATGCGGCGCACCATTAATGCACTAGATCTAGCCGTTGCTAGGTATCTCGTCGCCAGCGAGCGCAGAGATTGAACCGCGCCCAATGGACCGTGTCTGCTGGAATTGGCTATTTCAGGATATACACTGCTTTCAGATAAATCAAAGATTACAGCTAGAAACCTCAGTTAGTGTTATGCAGAAAGAAAACTGTCAATGGAAGTGCGTACAACCCATTCCATAGAAAGTAAAGTTACTAAAAAGTTGTTTTACAGTCAATAAAATGAGCAGTGCCAACACAGCGTCAAAACATGAAAAGCAATCTCCCAGCGTTACTTGCGAATCCCAATGCCGACACTAAAGTCACATTATGTAGTAAAATAAACAGCACACCATTAGCAAAACAACAGCTCCTACACACATGTGCACATACATTATGTACCGCTGTAATTATCCATCTTGTGTTTGCAGAGACACACAAAAGAAACCCATTAGCACAGAACAAGCACATTAAGGCAATTCTGAATTATCTCTACACCTTTACGAACTGCTTCACAATCGCCTGATACGCTTTATCTGATGGATTAAATAATTATGTTTCGTTGAACAATGTTGAACAATTTACCCAGACTAGTTTTTATTGAATACGTATTTGGTACTATAATTCGATCAAAATGAAACCAAACATCATTTTACTGCTAGAAGAGACGAATCGAGCAGTTAGCAAGCGGCGAAGATAATAATATTCTAGCCCAAAGGTGGAGTTCCGTGCGTCGCGGCTCATGCGACTAACGCGCGTGACAGATGCACGCGGCGTCGGATTTGGGCCATTTGGTGTTAAAATATTGGGTTTATGGACATCCTTATCGTACATCGTATTTAAAAAAACTATCTGAGCACCTTATCGATGTGACACGTGACCAAAAAGCAGGAAGCTATTTGTCTCATTGAATCAGCATTAATAGCGACACAATGAGGTCGCTGATCTCGAAGGTTGCAGCTTCACCGTGATGATACAATGTAGAATATTGTAGAACAGATGCTCTCCAGAAATACGTATTTATTGTACTCGTATGTGGGACGTTTCAACTGTGTTTGTTTGGACATTCTAAGTGGAAGGTGCCGTCTTTACGAGGGCTGAAAGTTAGTAAATGAGGTTGTGATTTTCAATATGTTCAGTACACGGGTACGTGTACTGAACATATTGAAAACGGTTACAATGTTTTTTTTTCTAAGTTGACGTTGCATTGGTCACGTCATTCTGACACACGTTCAACTCGCGGTGTAGCTATCAGCAGCGATAGATAATCTCATCTTATTTTTAAAACTCTTACGAATTTCCAGTTTATTACAAAATGGTGGAACAACCATTGAATGTAATTCCCCAAATGGTTTTTATACATAACAGTTCCGTTCGGTACATTTCCACACAATGCAGCGGTACACGACGGATAATGCTGCGAGATGAAATTTTACAACAGCCCGCGAGGGCGATAACAGCGCTCGCTCTCAACACGTAGCTTAATTAAAAGCATCTGGTATCACAGCTATTTCTTTAATGTATTTTAGCTTTAACATAGGACCTTATCGAAGTGATAATGTTACCAACATTTTAGCTACGAAATAACTTCATGCCTTCGCAGAGGGAGCGTAGTCGGGATTTCAATATGACAGTAAGATTTTTAGTGAAAATATGGAATTTTTACATCACTACAGTCGTTCTTATTTGTAATAATATGTGAATTAACTAGATTGTTTGTTTAATATCTTTTTCTTGTCTAGTTATCAATGACAACGTCACTTATTTAAGGAGCGGCGCTTTGAAGTGGCCCTTAGCTACATTTATCTCACTAATGTGTGCATATTATAAATGCGAAAGTTTGTGTGTTTGTTTGTCCTCTCTGGACGCCAAAGTGGGGGAACGGGTTTTGATGAACTATAGGTCCTGGAATAGAACATGATATTTTTTATACCGTAAAAAGTTACGAATCTTGTGGGATAATCGTTAACGCGGGTGAACCTGCGGGGTCCTGCTAGTGGTTCATGAAAACATAAAACATACTAAAAAAGTAGAGATAATCAATATCAAACGATAATAAGTTATCTTTCTCTCTCTCTCTCTCTCTCTCTCTCTGTGTATGTGTGTGTGTGTGATATTTGTACCTTTCCAAAGCACTACACACGGATAGCTACTTGCAACAGTACCTGCCTAAGAACTGTAAAGGAGCAGCCAGCCAGGTGCCGTCGGGTGGCGCACTCGTACCAAAGCAAAATATTTTACAAAGAACTTTTGGCAGAAAAAGCTTCTGTGAAATTTAACGCGTAACGTTAAGTTACGTGTTGTGTTAGCCGGAACTATTCAAAACAACACTGAGGTACAAGAGGCAATTAGCGCTAACAAAGTACATACGTTCAAAGTTGCCGAGCTGAAGGATAAAAAGAAGTAAAAAGCGTGACTGTATGTACAATTATTTAAATATCTTTACTGCCATGACAGTTGATGGAAATAGTCATTACTGCGCAGTTGCCAACTATTTTTATCATAACCGCACGCTTAAAGACTGAGCCCTTAAATATATGGGCGGTCGCCCCTGTGTTCATGTTCTTTTCTATGATTAAAGTACCTAAAATGTTACTTTAGCTACTTACTCAACTCAAAAAGTACATTCGTGGATTATAAAATGAAAAGAAAGGACTATTAAAGTCTGCAAAAAATATTAAAAAAAACCAGAGACATCCGCCGCAAGGCGTAAAAATTTAAGCACCTTTATTATTTTGAAATACGTACTGTAATAATGGAGAGAGGCCCATTTGTACTTTTACCTTTTATTACTTTCAGCGTACGAAAACATCGGCGAGATAACGTCCCGTGGTGGAGGTGGAGTGCCGGTTATTGCTCGCCGCGCGAAACAAAGGCAAATGGGCCAACGTGGGCCATCTCCGCCGTAATGAGGCGCTGTCCTACGTGTCGCGATGGTATCGGGCGGCGGCAGCGGACGCGGCGCGGGATATATCGCCGCAGGGCGACGCTATGTGTCATGTCCGGTACATGTGTTTTTTTTTAATCTTGGCACCAGTGTTATAATAGCACTGAATGTGTAGGTTTCTGTAAAACAATACAAGGTGTATAAATCGACGCGGAAGCGTCATAAATATATCGTTATCTAGGATATTATGCTCCCCTTGTTCCATAATTTTCTACTTGTGATAAATAAGTTTTTCAATCTAGAAACTAATAAAATTACTCACTTTCTCGTTCTTATAACGCGATAAGAGTTCGCAGCGGGAGAGTTCCGTATTAGCGCCAAGTGTTAATAAATAACTGGAAACTTTATCTCATTCTCCGCCACTTAGATAACTTGTATAATCTGTTTAGTAAGTTATTTTATCTGTGCCGCTACCGAGGGAGATCAAAGTTTTAAATTGAGATCGCGCGCAGCTCGCCGCCCGCGCCGCACCGACGATTGCCGCGCCGCCGAGTGCCGCCGAGCGCCGCCGAGCGCCGCCGAGCGCCCCCGCACCGCCGAGCCGCGTTTCCCGAACCTATCTAGGAACCTATTACGGCTTTTTGCAACACTCTCAATACCTCCTTTGTCTGCGAACTCCTTTCAAGCCGAGTAAATGGCAGTTTAGATTTAATCTCTCTCTTAATTTTGGCTTTGACGAAGTTTTTAAAAGGTAAAGTTGGATGAATTGTGCCGCGGTAAAGTTAATGCTGAGAATACTGATAAAGATTATTATCTAAAATGTTTCAAATTACTTAAAAGGTTTTTGATCACGTTGTTTTAATTATTGAATTAGTACGCTGGAAACATCGTATCAGCATAAATGTGTATAATACATAGGTAGGTACTTGGTAAATACAACGGATATTTACCAAGTACAGACCTACCCTTTCAATGATTATACTAATATCGTATCGCGTTTTTAATTGTTAGGTAGTTGCATCGAGCAGAATCCTTCTTCTCCGTTCGCCTGCATCCTAGTAACTGTTTTACATTCCGTACCCAGATATTATAATACAAGCATGTACTTTATCGAAAGTTTGATAAGCACAAACTTTTTAATGAAGGACAGTAGAAGCGTCCATAAACTGCATACAAAGGCTGTCTAAAAGTTCTTTATAAAATATTTAGAAACTATTAAATTTCTCAATAATGGCGTTTAAGTTGTTATCGGGTGAACGTGGCCGAGTTTCGTGGAAGGAACGAAGAAGCGAACAAGTTCTGCAAGTTGCGGAGGAGCTCTCAGATATAACTCGATAAGTACCTTTGGTTTGCCTTATCGGGTTTCTACTGTGTTTAAAGTATATAATAATGTTCTGGAATCGCCAACATTTTGTTCAACTTGTTTTACGTGTTTGTTCCGTTTTGGTTCATGTTTCAATACTGTTCAATAAATCTGTAACTGATATAATATATAATACTGATTCGTTACTATCAGATGCAAGTAAACGTAAACGAACTTGTAAGATAAAATGTAAGGAATCATAACTTCCCCATGTATGCAGAAGTTTTTAGTTGGGATTTGTTCTATGTCTAGTAAATATGTGGTGGTAGCCTAGTGGGAGAACGACCGCCTTCGAAGGAGAAGAACGTGAGTTCAGATCCCAGTGCGGGCACGTACCAGTGTGTTTTTGTAAAAGCATATTATGTACGTAATTATCACTCGCTTTTCGGTGAAGGAAAACATCGTGAGGAAACCTACATATCTATCCGAGAATTATTTCGGAGGTAGATATATTATCCACCAATCCGGACTGGGCCCCCGTGGTGGATTAAGGCCTAACCCTCCTCACGAAAGTGCACGAGGCCCGTGCTCAACAGTGGGACGATATGGGTTGACGATGTTAGTAAATAATTATGTTCCCAGGTATGTGTTTTTTTTTTGCTTTATTTTGTACTTGTTAGTGTCTATATACAGTTATCTATCTATCTTTCAAACATAATTATATAATCTGAAAGAAAAAAAGCTGCACTAACTTTATCCGTGTTAAAATGTTTATGTGCAACAATGTTAGCACATCCGCTAAAGATTGAATAAACGACTAAAACGCAAATTGAATAATTCATTTCGGAATAAGTGGTGTCAATAGCCGGCCGTGTTTGATATAAAAATAGCCTCGAGCCGTAAAAAATTGTGGCGTAAAATCGTCCATTGTAAAAATGCCTTTGTGCCACCGACGCGACGGGATGGCGACTGTCAACATGGAAATAATACTTTGTCGATAAGCCACTGAATATTCATTGTTCAATCAGCAGAAAACGATTTCAATTTTGGAAAGAGAATCGATTTGTATAAAATTTCATGAGCTTTTAATTTAATGCGCTGTTGAATAACCGCTATGTAAAATTTTATTAATTGCGTGACTTCATTATGGGATCTTCTCCAGCCCCTTAAAAGGACCAAAAGTGGGTCGACTGATTTTAATTGATGTTGTGCCAGTTAGGTAATTTATTGTTAGCGAGATATTATAAGTTATTTGATTATCTCATTGATACAATTATATAATAATTTCACAGATGTGTAATTAAATTAACGATGTTAATATTTTTCGAAATTTAATTTGATTTTACAGAGCACCGATACCAGCACTGCAGGTCACTTACTTTATGGTGACGCCAGCCTATAATCAGTGCCATCTAGTACTTCTTCAAGCGGAATCGTGCGAAAGGCATTCCATTCAAAGAGCTATTGAAACGGATGACTAAAATTTTGCTACAAAAGTTTGAGATCTCCATGCCGGCACCGCACCGCGCACCTAATAAATAACTGATAAAATCAACTTTTAAATCTTCGCTGACCAGAATTTCTCGCCCCCACTGAGGAGCAGTAAATTCTCCAAGTTATTATCCGGTGCCGGCTGAATGAACCCGCCGCTTCGCTGAAATAGTAGCCAAGTTGAGACTGCGCGAGCGAGCGCTGAAAACTGCACTAAAACTGTGTACAACTGTGTACAACTGTGTGTAAGGGATCGGAAACTGTAGGCTCGGGATGGCAGGGGAACCGAGGAGCGACGCGCGGCGACCGGTTATCGATATTTTAGTAAAAGGCTAACTTCAGAAATCTAGACAGTTCCCATCATATCTAAAAGTTACGCACCCGGTGAGGGAGGCAAACTAGTTGGTACAGTAAATATTATGTTGTACAATAGACAAAGCTGCGCATTGTGCTTCTCTGACTGTCCACGCCGCGTACGCTTCGAAGTAGATTATTCTGGCAGACTTGACCAACAGTAACGAGTGCGAGTCCACGACCACCAAACTTCACGTAAAAATCTTTCAAAAAGGAACGCTCGAACGAGCGCGCTTCCTGTTTAGATACGCGTAAGTTCTAGTAAACTCACTTGTCTCTTTCCTCCACTATGCTTTGGACACAAATAGCTGTTTCAGAGCTGCAGCGAATTCAATTAAAGTGGGGGGGGGTGATGCGGTGAGGAGGGAGGCGGTGCATTGTTGCGTCGGTACTCCGTCGGTAGCGCGCCTTAATTTAAGGTGCACTTTACATGCTCGAGAGTGTTACGGAAATTGAGCATCGCTGCAACCATAATTACTGGAAGCACGGCTTGAGCGTCTTGTAGTATTACTTCATGAGACATGCACATCTACATATTTTGATAATAAGACCATTTTTACCTCAAATTTAAGTTCGCAACAGTACTTTGACCGACATGTAATTTATTGCACGGATGAACAAAACATTAGATGCGATCTAAAATCCAGACTCGGAACTATCCGAGCCAACTCTAACTTTATAACTGCTCAATCCCAAGTTAATCAGCTTCAAAGTTAATTCTATTACCTCTCCCGTCGACAAATTGAATGGTTAAAGTTGCACAACAAATTGGGTCTTCGGGTGTACCGAGAGCAGTCCGGGCACGTATCAAATCCTTTGTACAGTACATAGTATTGATTCCTATGAATGTGTCGGAGTTCTATAAAGGTACGATACAATGTCTGGGCGTGTTCCTCTTAGTTCCATGTTCCCTAGATACTGGGGTTAGGAACCACAGTTAGGGGTCAGGATCTATGCATAAGATCATGACGCGCTATTTATTAATTTGATGTTTCATTTTAATAAGCTGTCAAACGCCGAATAATAATAATTATCATTGCGCTATGACCACCGAAACATCGAATTGGGGGGTTTGATCTAGTGTAGGTCACATATTTTCAGATTGAGACGTTGAATGAAAGGTCACTTGAAAAATGAAAGGATACGTAATGTCATATTTTGGTGCAAGATGACTTTAACCTTATATTTACTGATGAAAATTAATGAGACCAGACGTCCCTTAGAGAACTATATTAAATCTTAAATAATTGTTCTGTTTTGAGATAGGCGCGCTTTGTCGTAGGCTGAGGTTTAAGTTACACCGTGAGCGAAGTAACACGATAGTCAGCAACTTCTTACGCTGTTGCGCAACATGATACGCAACAATTTCCCTGAATAGGCGGCTGGTTCGCAGCGATTGCGGCCTGTCAGGAAATCGCAGAACAATATAATTGGATTCCTAGAGCGGCGGCCGGCTCGGGCCGCGGCAGGCGCGCCCGAGGCGCTGCGCTACGCTGTGGCTAATGCGGGTGGATGGACGCATGATATTTGTTTACGTTTCTAACTATAGTCTTATCCTTCGTTATTTTTACGATCCAATTAAATACTTACCGTAATTATTTTGCATAAGTGTCTTCATTAAGCAGTCATTATCATCACCATCATAGACAGCTCATCCGACTCACTACAAAACATAAGCTTCTTTACTCTTACGCCGTTCATCCCGGTCTTGAGAAGATCAAGTCCCAGCCTTCCCTTTAAAAAAAACTTTTTTAAGCCAATAAGTATTATTGTTGTATTGACTATACTACACGGGCGGATCTTCCGCGTCTGAATCCCTTTTTCTGTCCCCTAATTATTTTCCTTCAGCTAACTTGTCAGTCTCCGAGACACGAGACGTATTACTGTTCAAGCCATATTTCCTGGCACGAAACATTCTACCCGCGAGACGCAACAGGATAATTGCATTGAATGTGGCAGCTCGGGGTGCCGCGGGGCACGCCGGGAACATGCAACTTGTATTGCATGTGATTTAATCTGAAAATACGAGTAGCAGGAGAAATGGTTTATTCTCACAGGTCCATAATTTGCTTCCCATAAGATTCGCGGGTTTTTAGGAATTCAATTTGATGCTGAAGGATGTTTTATAAATAATCAAAACAGATAGTTATAGTCAACACAATTGTAGGAACATAAAACTACTACTACTGTAAAACATTTCAGTGTAAAACCCTTTCAGCGCAACTTTTCATCTCTGCTCTAAGAGTTAACGGCGCGTCATCCTTTGACTTCTGGACCGGTGTGAAAATTTCCGCTCTGACACAGGGCAGGGGTGTCTGCGAGTGATTTCCGTTTGACGCCCAACCCAGCCTTACCTCGCCTCGCCTCGCTCGCTTCACAATAGACCTTTGACAACCATAGGTTGCTAGAGGTGCAAGGAATAAACGAAACCAAAACTCAAAACTCATTTAAGCAAAAATAATGCACTTTTAAAATACATAGAGAAAAATAAAAAACTAATTAAATAATGATCTACTAAACTAATGATTAAATGATGATCTTTCAAGTAATTGAATCTTTCAAGTAGTGATTTATGCCTGAGTCTCGTACAGGATTAGGAAACTCCATTAGCTCTTCCAGTGCTTCGGAAATGCGCCCGTCAGGGAAGATAGCGCCAAGAATCTCTACGGGGATGTCGTTTATTCGATTTTCGTAGACAAACTAATTCCTCTTTTTGCTGAATATTTTGGATTCTGATCAGCCACTGATGAACACCATCGAAGCAGAAAGATATTTTTGCCATACTCGCGCCCTCTTTTACTTAAGTAATATCTATGTATGAGTCTATAAAATTGTGATCGTAACAATTTAAGGCATACGTCACTCAAGATCACAAAAACCACCGACCAGAAAAACAGAAATTGATTTTGAAGGAAACCTGAACAAAGCTATAAATTTTTCTTTACCCTGACAGCGCCATCTCTTGCAAATGCACGGTACTAAGTACTTTTATAGCTGCTAGAGTAGGGTCAATCGTGGCTGAATTTCAGGTACGGCTTACTGTCCACTTTTACTGTGAAAGCCAGGCGGCGCCCTCTATCAACATTGTTTCAAACTAGATTTCGCCCACCCTTGCTGAAAGGGTGAATCCACAAACACTTTGCCCAGGATTTTGACGGGTTTAGGTGCCCCACGCTAGATGGCAGTAAAATTAAAAATACAAGCAACGTTTGTCAAAATAAAACTTGTGAAAATGGGACAGGAAGCATATGAAATTAATAAACATGAATGAAAAATTAATGATCAATAAACAAAGTGTATGATATAAATAGACCTCTGTTCATGTTGGTCGCACTAGATGATCAATAATTATTTTTTTAGAGTAATGTAAATAGCGACACTTCAGGGTAGAAAGGGCGTTAAGAAAAAAGTAGTAACTTTACAGGAGAAGCAAAAACCGTAAGATAAAAACAAGTTTTCGATCATAACTTTTTGGACTGAATACTTATATTGATCTGAAATAGTTGAAAACATTTGTTTATTGATGAATTTTAATATATATATATATATATATATATATAAATGTTATGTTGGTTTGTGTACGCTTCAAAAACTCAAAAAGTTCTGCACCGATCGAGCTGAAATTTTGGCATGATATATAATCCGCATCAAGGATTGTTTTTATCTATTTTTTTCATCAGTGACTTAACAGCGAAGTTGCGAATGTGCCACAGCGAAGCGTGGCAGGGCACAGCTAATTATTTATAATTATTTATTTAGTGGTATGATAAAATTATCGTTTACGTTGCATTTTTAGGATCAAAAAAATTCCGAGAACTACTAACCATTTTTTTTAAATATTTAAACATTAAATATTATACAGATCTGTAGAGTGTAAAAACCAGAACAGAACTGCTTGTGACTAACTTCAGTCAAAAATGGCTTTTACGCCGTTTTTACCCACAAAATATCGATATAGTGTTTTTTATGCTTAGTCACAGTTTTAGCCAGACAACAACCATAAATCAATTGTCTCTCTAAATGACGCATACATGAGATATATAAATTTCCAAACAATGGAAACCTTCCTATTACGAGTCACGTTGGGGACAGACACCGGACAGCGCCCGCGGCCGCTCGGAGCGAATAATTGAACAGCCTGCCTCGCCAGGCACTGCCGCGCCGCGCTGCCCGCGAGCCGCGTCACATGCACTCGACGGACGGCATGCGGCAGGACTCGGGCGGGCTGGGAACAAGCCAATTATTGAATTACATTAAGTAAATTTGAATTTAGGCTTCGTAGATACTTAAACGGATAATTACAATTTTACGCTTCAAAATATTTCGACGCTAACATTCGCGCTCCAATTACTTAGATTCCATGTACCTACTCATGTACTTACGTTTTTTTATTAATGAATATTTGCTGCATTCATCAATCCTGCAGAAACTCCTATTATATTTAACTAGATCAGTACGCTATCTTTTGTATTTCCCCGCACATATCTCGGTGACTGGACGCAGCCATTACCGGGACACCGTCGCTGAGCGGGACAGTTACAAACGACAACAAACCGACCGCAATGTGGTGCTGCGGCGAATTCCTCACTTCAACTCCTATACTTAGTTTAGATTGGTCAACTAAGTGATGGACGGGAAGATTTTTCTCTAATGAATAGTGCCTGCCAAGCAAATGTAGTATTTTTTTTTTGGGTTTTAGACTGTCTTGATTTGATTTTATTTTTTACCAGACAAAATTGACACATCTCTGCCATCTACCGAGAGTAATCGACTTCTAGAAACGCCTTTATCGAACAACTCTAGTAGGTACTACAATATAAAATATGTAGTTTAAGCAAATGGACATTATTATAAAATAATGGTAGCCATTCCATTAGCCATGCCATTCTCCTAATTAATGCATATTAAAACCAGTATTACAATCGTAAAGCCATGGTGGCCAAAAGATTAATTATGTAGATTTTAATTCAAATATTAACGAGTTAGTTAAACTGTTCCATAAAATAGTTAATGTCATAATACTAGAGTAGCTTACGGATGTACCCGAAGTTATGTATAGTTTTCATTCCGTGTATTATTTTTCAGGATCAAAATTATATATTTCAGTATCTGTAGTGCTTTAAGCTAATCCTGTGAAAAAAATCATTGAAAGCGTGGCAGACATGCCAGGTGTCCAATGTTGTTCTTGAAGGCAGTCAAAGAGCATTTCAGTAACTAAATGCTAAAACGTACGTAAATCTGTAAAAAGTTTACGTTGTCTAGAACAATCGTGTTTTAAAGCTATTATTTAACTTACAATGTTTGTATGTATGTACGTATGTTCGGATGAAATTTTGCATGCCTGTCAAGTTCCTATGATAATACAATTTATATATGTGACTAACTGTAGTTTTATGATGTTTGGTCTCATTTTGATCGGCTTGCAGTACTGAATACGTATGTTATAAAAGCTGGTCTGGAAAAATATATTGTTACCAAAAACTTATTTTTCACATTCGATTTTTGGCCGTGGAATAAACAGGTCACAAAGCTGATTGAACTAGACAGATTCAACACTGGACTGCAAACATAGATAGCGTCAATTTTTGAGCAGCCTAGATAAAAATTAAAATCCGAGCTATAACAATCTCTTCCTTGGTAGAAACTCCTTTATAATGGGCTTCAATAAATAGCGTCGGATTTATTAGCGTCTGTTCTATTCAGGTCGTTTGTCATAGCGACAGCGAGGACAGCGAGGACAGCGAGCCGAGCGCGTCTGTCACCTCCCTTAATTAACATTTTATTTATTAATCTGACGGCGCCAAGCGACGGATGAATGCCCCGACAATATTACCTAGTTCGAGATTTCTTCAAGGAAGCTTCGATATTCGCTCAGATTTTGTGTTGCATGATAATTGCCTGACTCTCTACAGGTAGTGAAAGTATTTTGTACTATATATTTCTGTCATAGTGAAAGTATGGTAACCTCATGAGACGAACTAAGTTTTCCCACATTGTAAACCTGGAAGTGTTCGACTTTCATACTACGTATTTAAATACGTGTTAATCAAATTTGATATACCTGCCAACTATCTACTGAATGTTAGCAAAATTATTTCCTACAGCCCTTGAAATTATCAAAGAAATTAAACATCTACGAGTAATTCCACCCCTATCTCGAAAATATGAAATCATTATACCATTACCAGCGACATCTGGCGGTGAATGGAGCGCAGTATTCTTTAACGAGCACTAAAAACTTAGTGTTCCTATCTGTGCTAAGCACTATTAACTATCGCACCACTAGTTCTGACTTGCCTTTCTAGCGATTGCCGAGACGGAGGGACGCAGCCGGCGGCGCTGGAGGCACAGGTGAATCGAAGTGCCATTACCATGGCTGTTAGGTTACCGGTGCTCTAATTGGTTTTAATCAAATTATGTGTTTAAATGAAACGCCGTTTTTGAAGTTACCCTTGGATACTCTTGGCTGTACTAACAAGCTATTGCTAAACAAACGTGCTGCCTATTATGGCTCTAAGCGCAGCTTTTGACAGATTATTATTTAAACAAAACTTATCTAATAGTTAAAGTAGTATAGTATATTGTGTGTAGTGGTGTAGAAGTATGTATGTTAAGTTAAGTTATGTTCAGTTTCCTATGACATCCACCTATCCGAACCTTATCATCCTCACGAAAGTGAGAGACCCGTGCTCAGCAGTAGGCCAACTTGGGTTGATGATGATGGAGATTATGAAATAGCTCGTGCTTTGATTAAAAAACCCTTGGTGTTTATCTCTGCATAGTAAATGCTAATGAGTGGTAACGGCTGCCTAAGTGTTGGGCTAAAAATAACCACAATTAACCCTGTTTTTTTATATTTCGATATGACGATGGACAATGCTAATCAAACATTCAACATTCTCAAATAACACACCAAATTGAAGCACTAAGTCTAGATTTTGTAATTAAAACGTATTTGTATAGACTGGTCTATGCTGCATTTTCCATGATTTGATTTCAAATTCAGCAGCACTTGGATCGATGATTAATTCACAATAATAAAAAACAATACCGAACTCAGTGAAACTGGCAAAGAGCTCGCTCGCCCTGAGTGGCCGTCTAAACTCCGCCGGCTCATTGTCTCTTAATTATTTTTCCGTTCACAATTAATTGTTCCGTAGTGGACTTCGGAGTTTGAGCGAGTTTCTCAAGCCGAGGGCATTCCGGGGTGGGGGTTATATAGGGGTTGTTAGCTTTGTTTTGTTTCTGTTAACTGTTCTTAGCGAAAAATCCGAACTGTGATGATTGGAGCATCTGCAGCTGTTGTGTAGTTAGAGTTGTTGTGAGTCGATTTAGGAGTTAGAACTTTCCGGAGGATTTGTGTTCTTTAGCGAGTAGTATTGTTCAAAGGCCTGCGCTGTCGAGGGAAAGGCCTCGGGGGTGTTTTTTTTTTTCGCCAAAAAAGATCGCTTACAACTGGATCAAATAATGCATACGAGAGACTTAATGTAGGTCTATCGCCTACAGAAACTTTTGGACAAAAAATGTATTCTCCGCGGACAAAAGTCCCTCGTCTGCAGATAATAATGAACTACTTTAGTTAGTTTTTTTAGGAGTTAGCAGCATATTCCTACTTCACTCACCAAATTGATATTCAAACCGCCCACCAGCGGGCAATGCCTACTAATTAGCAGCGCACGTCGTGAGCGCACATTCGCCAATAATTAGCGAACGAACATTCGCCGCTAATTGCTTCCACGAACCGATGATACATTCGCTAAAACGAACTTCAATCAATGCGGTAATTAACTGCTTTGTGCGAATTCAACTAATTTCGAGAATAATGCACAGAATTTCATAGAATAGGTGCCGAATTGGAATATTTTCATTCAAAACCATTATTATAGCTAATATAATGTAACCATACTAATGGAAACAATAATAATACGGCAATATAACACATTATTACGGCCTACATGTTTAATGTATGCTATTCACAAGCATATTATTATAGTCTAGTCACGACTTGCAAATTATTTGTACTACCTACTTGTTGGAATCAGTAAAAACACATTGAAAACTGAAAAAAACTCAAGGACAGTGTGACCTAAAGTGGTGAATTATGGCCCAGCCTCTGGAAAAAAAAACCGTGATCCAGCAGTGAGAATGAAATGATGAAAATTGCTTTTTTTTTAATCTGGACCATTTTTATAGCTTCTGGAATTGGATCTTCTAAACACACTCACATGATAATAATAATGTTCATAGTTTCGAACACCACAGTACAATTATTACGCAACAGTGCAGCGCGCGTGTGGTATTATCCGAGATGGTGAGCGCCGCAGCCCGTCGCGCGCGCCCTTTGACAAGCCGACCGTGAAATTGGTATCGGCAATGCTCGACGGAATCATTCCGCATCAGTTGCGCGTTATGTTTACATGCTAACCTATTTATCGACTGTTCGAGAGCCAATGTACGAGTTAATAGGTTAGAAAAATCGGTCACACGACCATAACCGGGATGAAGTTTTTGGGTTTAACTTTTATCTACATGATTGGCTTTGGCCGCGTACTACATTAATTTATAATGAGGAAAAAGATTTTCAAAATAATTATTAATGTATTTTTCTTCGATAGTAATAACAGTTTTTTTTTTAGTTATGTATCTATGTAAAATAAGTAATGACTATCGTATGTTTGATATACAATTGATTTCTTTTATTTCTAAGTGTAGCACTGTACTCATCCCTAGACAATGTACATCTATAAGTGGAAACTGTTTAAGACTATGTGAACCTATCCATGATATATTTTAGAAGCTATTAGATTTCCGTGCAACATAAAAAGTATAGTAGTTGGACAATGTAAAATACACCTAGTTTGTTATAAATTTGACTCACCTCTACCTCTAATGAATCCCCAACCACAGGGTTTTTATAATCTTTAATGTCTTTTTAATCTCTTTGAATATAGATTTCTGCATGATTTAACCCACTGAATATCACGAGCATGACAATTGTATAAATATTTCAATGGCCGCGCTCATCGCCCATTCCACTTCAGCATACCACTGATTCCGCAAACAAACACTGTCGAGTGGCCTCATCCGCACAAAGCCGAGCGATGCGATGCGATACGACGCTGCGGGCCTCCTGCGATAAACACGCTGCGTGTCTATACACGCTTAAGGTGGTTCGTATCGGTCGTGACGGAAAATTTAAATTTCAAATAGTTTTTTCGTTTTCAGAGCTACACCGGGTAATTAATCTAAACAAAAACGTGATTCGCGACAACCGCAGCTCATTCTTTATGTTTTTTTCTTGTGCAAATATTTAGCACTAATGCACCGTATTGCTCAAATAAGTCAATAATATTGACTTGTGCATTGCAATTGTATAAACCCCTGTTTACACAATTGAACCTGTATCAAATATTTTTACCAAATAAAGTCAACAATAATCTTGTAATATCGCGAATCCCATTAGCATTTACAAAATTTACCCGGTCGGGCTCCATAAAAGAAAAAAAAACGGTTTGAAATTAAAATTTCCCGCTAAAAGCAAAACGTACCACCTTAAAGCGATAGGCCAATGTCAGAACTCAGAACGCTATACCACAGAACAGATAGTACTACGCTATACACTCTATGGACCCGGCACGCGTCTTGACAGCTTAAGTCTTTTATATGCACTTCTTAATGTGCTTTTTAATGCCCATTGCTTTCTCCATTTATTGTAAATAGTAGTAATATACTGCACCAAAATCTAGTATCACTGAAATGTTTCAATAGATTGTAGTTACACGGAATGGCCGCTGGCGTTGAGTTAGCTCGCGGTGACGTTATTTTCCGAGCAGTGTGTATGCTTAGTTATGAATTAAATAAATTAACTCATGCCTCCCGGTAAGCTAACGCTTATTATATTTCCACACTGCATACAGCTTTGACCACATTATACTAGTGATAACTACAAAAAAAACCGATTACACTGGTCGGTGATCACGAGTTTACTACCGTTATAATAAGCAGTTGGTCATATTATATTTTTATTTAGGCAGAGGGGGTTACATAGACACAGATAGGTAAGAATAATGCGCGTGCATTCCTTTGATTAGTATTTTTAAGTTGAGTGTGTAGGCAGCTTCGTTCCCAGTGGCATACACGCGAGTTAATTAAACGTTGTTTAATTGGCGCAGTGAGAGGACAAAGGGAGTAATTTATATTGTTTGTTCTATTTGTAGCTTCCTCCGCTAATTTGTACACGTTGGCGCCCGCTGTTTTATTGAGTTAATGAAGAGGTACCAAACGACATTACCATTATTACTGCCTTTTTGTTCTAGTTTTTGGCAGACTAACGACAGAGAGTGATCCATTCCAGTTTATGAAAAAAATGGTCCAGTTGACTCCAAATGTACGGTATTATTGTAGTTCTTTAAAAACATTTTTTAATTATGTCTATCTGTCTGTTTGCTTTAGCATCACGTAAAACAATTTTATTACAGAACCAATTGCAAAGTGTCTTTCATTGTGTTATACGTAGCTTATAATTTGTATTATGTAACGAATTATACCTAAATTCAATGAGAAAAACCAAGCTATAGATAAAAAAAAATAGGCGATTGGTCTTTTAAATAAATAAAATGTACAAATATGTAATTTGGATGATCAACGATGCACAGAGCCGGGAACGAAACGGAATTATTGTTGTATTTATTTATGCAAAACTGACAATTGCGTCCGGCGGGATTAAAGTGTAATGTTAAATAATGTTATGCTGCACGCGCAAATTACTGAAAGTGATAAGGCTGAAAATAACTGCAGTGCACCACTATTAAAACATCGCTCTTCATCATTATTAGGCTCACGATTATTTCCTTTCAGATGTTATAAACCACTTTGATTCACCTTAATTCGAGTGCAAGGGAAAATCATCGAGAGCTAACAACCGAAACAATCGACTACAACATCCCGGACTCAGCCATTAGTCTCACGACAAATAAAAAACTCTGATCGATAATTTCTGTCAAACGTTATTTTTAATAACTACCAGGACAAAAACTGGTAAAATTATGTTTCCATATATGGCAGTTCTGTGGCGTTAGTGCATTCTGCATTAGATTTCTAGTTACATTTTGCGTTGCAACTGCAGATTTTTACGTAATCAATCACCCGATCGTCATACCGTAGGGCGTGCATTTGAAACCAGCTGGGAAATAGCATGGACGGCCATCAGTTTACAAGATTGAGGCGAGCGAGGGCGACAGACCGCGCCAGCCACCGACAACCCGTCGCGCGCCGCCGAGGAACGCGGACGTACGTAAACCAATTTGGTGATTTTAATACGGTTTGCGTCCCCCGCTGCCGCCGGCCGTGTAAAATGAAAATGGTTATAGGGTTATTGCATTACCAGGGCCGAGCGAGGAGGCATCACTGGCTACGTTTAATAGTGTATATTGGAAACTGCACTGTCATTGATGATTAACTCTGAACCAGTAATGGTGACTCTATTAGATATGCGGGAGATGAGAGGCGACACAAGGAAATGAGCATTGCAGTGTGAGATCGCATACAATTTGATCTCCTGACTTCTAAGCTTAAATTTAAAGATGACACCAGAAGCGCAATCGTTTTATTTTAAGTACGAATTGCGCGAAAATTGAACTAAATAGTTTAAAGCCCAAGAAAGGACATAGGGTACTTTTTAATGCGAAAAAAGCATTGTAAGGGTTTGAAATAGGGGATGAAAGTTTGTATGGAAGTTTCGTCATTTTTGAAGATAGAAGCTTGAAATTGTTAGATATAAATAAATATGACATTAAAAAAAATTTAAAATTTACCCTTGAGGGGGTAAAATAAATATAGGGATGAAAGTTTGTATGAAAATATGTAAGGTTTCGGCTAAACCACTGGGCCGATTTTAAAAATTTTTTGACTAATGGAAAGCTACATTGACAGCGAGTAACATAGGATATATTTTATCCCCATATTCCCGCGGGAACAGAAACTAAGCGAGTGGAACCGCGGGCTAAGCTAGTATTATATAGAAACTATATTTTGACAATTAGAACGCCATTTTAAGACTTTAATGAGATTGAGCGTTGATCGGAATTATAAGTTGATAGTATATGTATTTTATCATACTTAGAGAATCGCGTATCGAATGTTGATGATAAAAATAAACAAAGTGACTATCACAAATTTGTAAAAGCTCTCAGCTTATATTTGTCTCAGCTTATGTTTGTTGCCTCTTGTTTCTAGACATCTAGAGAGCACGTTCATAAGGCGCGGGCGACACTAACGCAATTTTCTCTATCGAGTTAGTGTCGTCGCTCGACTTCGCTCGTCGCAATCAGCTGCTTGGTGGGCAGAGTGGCGCGTGGCGCGTGGCGCTGAGACAATGTACACTTAGCGCCAGTGTATATCTAGGAAGTAAATGAAGCTGTGGAGGAAACAAGCCTGATTGTTTTTGCGTTTTGGATTATAACAATAGATAAAATAACAATGTGTTGTGATGATTACGTATAATCACACTAATTAACCCACACGCCTACCCGAGAATTATTACGGAGGTTGGTTTGTTATCCACCAATCTGGACCGGGCCCCTGTGGTGGATCAAGGCCTAACCCTCCTCATGAAAGTGAGGGGAGACCCGTGGTGAGTAGGCCGATATGGGTTGATGATGAAGAGAGAACAAACTTTCGCATTTATAATAAATTTTTAAACTTTTTACTGTACACAAAAAAACACAATAGAGATATAGAACAAAATGTAAAAATAAGGCAGTACAATGGGTGGTCTTATCAATTAAAGCATTTTTTCAGAAAACCTTTGCATGAACATGAAAAAATATTTAGAGTGATTGATCACATAGAAACTACAAATAGTTAGTAATATAACAGTGATACCTTATTTAGTGATCACATAGAAATGGAGCTGATAATAGAGACATTGAACACATATGGCCCCGATTACTCAAACAAGACAATAAACACTGCAATCATCAGTTTAACGGTTTACAGACTTAACTAAGCAATCCGGTGCATTAATGTTAAATTAATATATATATTAAAGAATGATCAATGATTGTTGCGAATTCCATTAACATCAGTCTAACCAAGCTAGCTCCAAAATGAAAAAAAAAGTAAAATAATAATAATAATGTTTATAATCCCCTGTAAACCCAGCCGAGTGGTGTAACTACGCCGAACATTCGCGTTTGTAATGCGTATTACGCCTAGCTTCAATGAATTTCAGATATAAGCCTATTACGTACGGTGCCTTAATTACTATTGTTCCATGGATGGATTTAAATCCACAAACAATAATGATTCAGATTTCACCACACTGGATTAATTAACGTTATCTGTGAATAGAACGGTATGGACGAAAACAATACGGACACAAAGCATTACAAAAGCCTTGTAAAAGCGCTGTCAGCTGTCTCTCGTATGTGCAACGGTATAAGGTTATAAACATTGTAAAATCTCATTTAGTTGCATCACAAATCTAATACGAGTAGTATCTTAAGTCCTACCAAACCCCGGACATTCCTTAAAAAATATATGATTTGACAATTCGCCATGTCATATAAATGACGTTTCTACACGCGCCAAATGTGTGTGGAAGTACCCAAATATACTATAAGTTCATACAAACCGTTTGTCTATTACATTTGATCCGATGTCCTAATTACTCCTCTCCGTGCATGGTTGTCTGGAAGAGATCGCTCTGAGCGATAAGACCGCCCATTGTGACACTAATTGTAAAACTTGTTTTGTCTAGTTTTTAAGTTTTCTTTGTTCTGTGGTGTTTCAATAAAGAGTTTATCCATCTATCTATCTACATTTGGGCGTGTAGTATAGACGGTCCCGGTGACTGTCTCAGTGACTGCAGGTAGCGATACGGGAAACACGGATTACGCGGGGTGGTGAATGTCCATTCTATATGTAATACTAAATTTATTCAGTGGCCCCAGTTAACTTTAACGCCCCTTCTACAATCCCGGCTCAAACTGTAAACGCCACGCTCCAGGCAGTATGTGTAATTGTATACACGAGTAATAGGTTGTCATTTTAATCTAATAACTAAATAACTTAAATCACTAAAACTTTAGGTGTGAACCAGCTAATACCGGTTCGGGTCCCGGGGCGTAGGGTTGTCTTATTAACAAACTTGTTAAGCTTCCCCCGCACCCCCGCCACCCGCGGTTCAATGAGTAAACAATACTCGTGCCGTCTCGCTCGCACGTATGCTAATTTAACCTAGTTTCAGTCTAGATTAGACCACTTGCCTCTGTCGGTGTAGGCATGGGGTAAAGTCCAAACTTTAGTTTAACTAACTCTTTGTTTGGAGAAGGCTACCCGCCAGATGTTCTACATTTCAAGCGTGTATTCATTATGGGGACGAATATCTCGTAACACGTGTCGTTTGTGGCACAGTGAGACGTCGCTGAACGTCGCGCGACATCACGAGACTTTGACTCCCGAGTTTTTTTCAGATAACCGTTTCTAGATAATAATATCGTGTGAAGTCTAGCGCCGGTTTACATTATTCGTGATAGGTAGGTATTTTGTGATAAACTGATTATATTTTTATTAAAATGTTTTAATCCCTTACATATTTTTATTATTATAATGACGACCAGTGTGAAAATACTTAATTAATAGAATAATGATTTTAAAATAATATGAACTAAAAACAACTGTAATTTGAAATCGGCCATCACATTCTATCAACACATCCCCTGTGTAAGTTTTTCGCGTGCATTGAATTTAATTCATCAGAGCACTGAAACGAGCATCCAATCATAACCGCTCCAGCACGTGACCATAATCCATATCGACTAGATTGAATCCCGCGACACGACTCCTCGCGGATTATACCCGCCCGCTCTATTATTCTAACCCGTGCAAACTGAGAGTGGCCCCGCTGCGAGCGAGAAGCGACATCTGAGACCGTTGTTCAAGGCCCTTATTCATTTTGCCGTATGAAATTCCTGGACGAAACGAATGATGTCATAAAGAGCTTTAAACTTATTTTGAACCTTGAAATTTCCTCGAAACGCGCTAGTTATTTTGACAGTTCTAAACGAGCGCGTTACGAGTCTAGGTGGTCATAGCGAATAACACCCAAGCTCCCATGTTGACTAGGTTGAATTCCGCGACTCGTCGCCCACTTTTCCTATGGCTAAACGAGATTTGAGTGTGTCCGACTAGCAATATAATCTTCGACCATAGCTCGCTCCTATGTGTCAATAACTATTGGATTTTACTTTTTACAAGTATGGCGATGTTAATGTTACATCGGTATGTAGATATGTTTAAGGCTAACGTAGTGCTTTGCTTATAGCCTTAAAGGTCATCTTGGAGCCTCTAGTTTAGTTTTATTTATTTTTTATTATTATTAATGATAAATACTTAAAAAATTTGTGTCAATTTGTAAAATGTCAATAGACTTTCTAATGCTTTTCTAGGTAGAAAGTTTACATAACAAATCATAAATAAAATGCTCACTTCTTTAGGTAATAATTCGTCTAGATCTGGGGTTACATTATCGCAGATCTTTATTTTATACTATATTGTATTGGTTTTAAAATAAATTACTACAACCTTTATAAACGCTACACGCTTATTGCCCGTCCATAGTATCGCCCACACAATATGAATATTCATAGGTGGTCCCGCTCCGAAGTAACGTGTTTATTCTCACTTGCGAGCACCCTTGTCGCCCGACACCACTGCGACAACGAGGACAAACTCAACCGTAATGTGACCACCCGCCACTGACCAGCTCATTAATAAAAACTCAAATAACTAACTTCATAATAAGCTTTAGCTCCTTTCTAACTTGTACCGTTTTGTTTTGGGACTCTGTGACATAGGCGCAGAACACAATATAGATACATACAGAAGTGACAATCGCCATCCCCTGCGATCTGCTTCCCCGCGCCTCCACCCGCGATCCGGCGGTAATTGGGAGGTCACTCAATATTACACGTCTAAATGTAATAGACAAACGGGTTGGTATGAACTTGTCTTTTTTTTGTTACGATGTATAATCGAGTACTGAGTGGCGCGTGTACTAACATCATTTATATCGGTGAGTTGTCAAATCAGATATCGTATTGAGTGTCCGAGGTGTAACATAGACATACAGTGGAATTAAAAACAAAATACTAATGATCCTAACGTTAGTGTTTTGTTTTTTATATTGTTAACTCTTCAGATTACAAACTGAGATCCTTACAGCAAAATGTTGCCTCTATTGAAATCAGTAAATGCACTAACGTAACCTTTTTGGTACGAAACACTAATAAATAGCATCATTACTCTTGTTGCATTAGTTGTTACAGCAACAAATTTGAAGCAAGACAGGGCAAGAGTCCCACTTTGTACCTGCCACGGTCGTCAAGCGCCGCGTGACTAGTCCTCGCTGGCTTCGTTTAGTCGCCGAGTACCCTTTGCAAGAATAACGTAGCTAGCTCAAGATGACACGTTAAAGAATGTTTGTCGAGCAAATTGGCTATGCGGACGTTTTACGTGAGACGTTGTCATCGTAGAAAAGAAAACTAGAGCCTTGGGAGTAAAAAGAAAGCTTGACAGAGCGCTTGATATTCATGTTTTAATAGAAATGCTGCTAGTACCCGCTTAGTAATAATAGGTAAGCGAGTCCCATCACCACTTGATCCGGTGGTGCTAGAGTTAGTGAACATTCATGAATGCACTCTTACTCAACAATGAATAGAGATTTTTAAGTATGACTGTTTTTTTTTGTTAGAGTAGTAGATTGTTCACAAGGGACTCAAATGACTCAATGTTTTGCCAAGCCAATAGAATCGAGTGTGATGAGTCATTTTAGTTCCACGTTAAATATTCTGCTTTTCACTTATATTGTGATAAAATAAAATAAATAGATAGTATGTAATTAAAAAGAAATCTTAATCAAATTATTTATTGCAAACTAAAAAAAATAAATTAAAACGAACTTTTTGTTTTTTAATTACTAGTTATTTTATTTTCTCACAATATAAGTGCTGTTACTTGGGACAACGTCAACGACTGTTAGTTACTGAGGAGTTCCATCATCTACCTTCCGTCTATATCATCAAATCAGCTCGTGTTAATAGGAAAGAGTTTACTATAATGACATCGATACACAAGCTACATTCAAAATAGTCAACTTTAGCATTGATGACTTATTATAATATACTAAATTATGTACAGTCCAAAACAAACTAAAAGTTTAATAAAATTGTCCTAAAAAAATCATCAGTCGCTACAACATTATCAGGGGTTGAATTGGCGCGCAAATCCTTCAGAGCACAAAATAAAGTGTTGAAAGTTGAAACATCTCGAATCCACCGCCGGCCGGCGCGGGCGCGGGCGCGGGGGGCCGCGCGAGCCTGCGCCCGCCTGATAAAAGCTACGAGTAGCTGCGTCGTCGGTGCTCGCCAAAGAGTAGGCCACAGATGGGACGTTAGGTGAAGGAACGTGGATTAACTGCATCGCTATTCGGGAGTAGGTTAGGCAGAGGGGGGCGTACGTCAAAAATATATGCGTTGTCACGTTTTTGAAGTAAAAACTTTTGTATGCGTGGTGAATATTACATTTTGTGGATGTAACGCTCGTTCGAATAATGACGACTAAAAGAGCAAGAGAGAGAGTCAACGCGTCACTGCAACACTCAGTGGGCGAGCGTAATACATGAATATAAAACAATAAAAAAAATTGTATTTCGTATTATTAACCTCGCCTCGATGAAGTTTTCACTTTAGTCGTGTGGCCTTAAGTTGAAATTGTTTTATTTTCACTGTCGTTTCTGCAAAAAAGTTTCCCTTTACTCTCTGACACGGCCCGAATCCCGCAAGACGCCGCCACCGCCGCCGCCGCCGCCGCTGCCGCCGCGAGCACTGCGATACACGATTACTTTTATTGCCTGACAAAGCTCCGGTGCGCTGAAACCGAGAGTTGACTCGTGCTGTACATGTAAATCATCAACAACCCATAACGTCCCACTGCTGGGCACGGGTCTCCCCTCTCTTTCGTGAGGAGGATTAGGCCATAATTCACCACGGGGGCCAGATCCAGATTGGTGGATCACATACCTACCTCCGAAATAATTCTCGGGTAGGTATGTGGGTTTCCTCACGATGTTTTCCTTCATCGAAAAGCGAGTGATAATTACGTACATATGTTTTTACAAGAAACACATTGGTACGTACCTGCACTGGGATTTGAACTCACGACCTCCTGCTTGGAAGGCGGACGTTCTCCCACTAGGCTACCACCGCTGGTACATGTAAATAACTAGCTAAAATCTCAAAAGCTTAAAAAATACCATAATTCATATAGCTTATAGCATATAGCTACGAGTAACAAAATAAATATTTAAAAAAAATATTATTATGTAAGTACATATCGTTACATATTACAAACTATTATATATTATGTAAGGAGATAAGCGAGTTCTTCATAATCATGATACTTAGTTGCCCGTAGCCGGGTGCAGTTGTGTTTACTGTTTTCATTGCAAAGCATGCTTAGTGACCTAATATTCATATATTTAAGCCAAGGAGTCAGCAAGCTTTACTGAGACTGCAGGATTAGCTGTATTTACGATGTTATTAGCAACACGGTCGTTTCCCGGGATACTTTGCACAGACAAATTCCAATTTTATTTCAATGGTCATAAAGCTCATGATAAAATCTTCAACATCTAGTATTATAAGCCGTAAGTACGAGAAAGAACATAATTACACAAATCTGCGAAATTTCATTTCTATCTCAATATAAACAAGAAGCAATTAATCTGAATTGGGTTGAAGTGGATCCGTAATCAAACCACCTATTATGTACCTGCTCATATGTGTAAATATACAGTTGACATCATAAAGAAAGTTACTGACAATGAATAACAGATGATGAAGTGAGCTACTGGAATATGCGAGCCTCCATGGGAGGAATCCGTTACTCTGTGTCGCGTCGTTGGCAGTTCTACGGAGTCTCCCGCCATTCGTGTGGTAGCTGCCTACGAGCGCGGTCGGCTACGGCGTAGAGCGTCTACGGCGCGAGTTGTAAAGTTTCGCGGGTGAACTTTTTGTGCTGAATTGTTTATGGACTCGAGTGCTGAACAATGTTTGTTCTTGGAACTTGAATACTAAGTTTGTGGACATTATTCGGCGCTTATCTTGATTGTTGGTAAGTTGAATTTGCATTTAAATATTATTTATTTTATTTCTTATTTTGTTTACAGCTTTGATTCTTTAAAGTTTTATTAGCCACTTAACTTTTTCAGTAGTTTATTATTGTGTTTATTTGTTTTAAAGTGTCGTATAAAGTATATCAAATCTGATAAAATAATCTTATTCTAGTTATTTATTGTTTTCGAAGTATGGTGTGAAAAAAAAATACTTCAGAAAATTGTCGCAATCGATTAAATTTTTTTATGGTACTAAGTAACGAGACGATAAACTTAATGACAAGAATGGTAATGTTGCTTTTCTTTTGTTGTTTTTTTATATTATTTTTTTAAATTGTTGTATTAAATTTATAAATGTATTATAGTATTATACATAATAATATTTTGAACGGACACACGTTTATTTATTTCAAATTATACTACAATACAGCAGTTGCTTAACCTACAAGATATAATTACATGCTCAAGTAGTTTATTTCAAGTTGCCTGACTGATGAATTATATTGCTCATCCGATAAGACAATTAATCATTTTAAAAATAAATTCGGATTATGGGAAAGATAATAAAAAAATGTTTTAATTATTTTCTAATTCCTTCATGGTGCATTTAAGAGTGAATACAATATTAAGTAAAAGGCTCCGAACCACATAAATTACATTTAAAGTTGCTTAATAATAAGCACAATCATAATTCCGCGAGCAGAGTCGCGGGCTCACGCCATCATAATTTAATATTCCCGACGATTATTCCAGTGCTTGATTTAAATGAGTTTGGAAACAAAAGCGCGGAAAGAAAGATAAATTGCTCGGAGCTGTCTGTTGCCGGCTTTACAATTACTTTTATAATATGCGAGAGTTTATTAAAGTGGGCCACCCACTCGACTTGTTATTAGCTTTTGTTTGTACGCTCCGAGTACTCGGGCCAAGCTGTCGGAGACGTTTTATATTGCCCTAACAACAGATATGGCTCTAATTAACATTAGTACACAAAATAATGATAATAACTCATTCTTTTGGGTTTATTAATATAAAATTATAGCTACAACTAAAATATTAAGGTAAATAATTAGGAAATCAAAGAAGAAACCAGACGGAAAGGATGTGTCACCACTAAGCGTGGACCCTACACAGGCTATTGGTTTCGGGTTTCAGAAACCAATAGAAGGTATCAGGGAGTTAGTGTACTGCTTTTCACTGGGACCTTAGCATGTGGAAAGATATAGTCTCTGCCTGTCCCAACGGGAGAAAGACGTGACTGCTTGTATGTATGTAAAATAAAAGCAAAAACTAAAAGAAAGAAATAAAAAGAAGAATAACTCCATGATAGAACAAAATGTTAATAATATGAAAAGATTACAATAGTCTTAGCCCGACGTTGTTCACCTGGGGTGAAAAGGCCGAAGACCGTATAACTGGCAATTTGACATGCCCCTACCCTAAAAAGCGACCACTACGACCACTACCTCCACTACCTCCGACTACTACCACTACCTCCGACTACTACTACTAGCACTACCTCCGATCCGAATCCTTGAAATGCGTTCCGGGGAAGTCGTTGAACTGTTTTATCTCCGTTATCCGTGAATTTCTATTTCGTAGAAGATTCGGACACATGACCATCGACGTGAACGCTCTACGTTGCGGCTCTCTGTATACATGACGTATGCCAAAAGCTGGCCCCTGAATGGCTTGTATTCGATCAGACATCACGGATTCGAATCGGAGTTAGTGCGAAAATCAATATCCGAATTCAGCCCAAATTTCCTAGATCCCTATTTTCACGGAATCGGACCGGGCGTAGTGCGGGACCGATCTTAGAGTTATTTTATTCGTTTTAAACAAACTTGATGGACTAGAATGCCACACAACAAAATAAAACAAACATACACAACTGTCAAAAAAATTTGCGCTATTAGTAATTTTATTGTAGTGATATAATTAAAAAAAATAGATAAAAACAATCCTTGATGCGGATTATATATCATGCTAAAAATTCAGCTCGATCGGAGCAGAACTTTTTGAGTTTTTGAAGCGTACACAAACCAACATAACATTTTTATAGATATAGATAAGTATTTTTTGTGAAATGAAAATGAGATTTAACTTTATCTTAAGCAAAAAAAGTGATTTTAAAATAGGCAAATGCTTTTAATAATCAACTAATACTCGAAACTAACGGTACTTCAACAAAAAACTAACGAACCACTACATATAACAGTAGAAAAATCTATAAACATTTTTTTTAAATTTAGATTGAAGATAAATAAGATTTAATTTAGATTCAATTGTTGGTACCTAAATGAACTGAATATAATTAGAACGAATACAATTAAGAATAAATTAGGAGGTAAGCGTGGCAACCCCGAGGCTTGCTCGCTGAGAATGCTACCTGTTTTCATGAAGCTCGCCGCGACATTCGGCGATGTACGGTTATGTAGCCGCTGATGTACGGCCACTCGGAATGATTGCGGTGGCTCGTAGGCAAGGACTCTTATTCGTAGTTGTTAGCTTTCTCGAATAGACATATCTGTATACATTGTTATTCTTTGAACATAGCGTTCGGTAAACTTTAGTAATTGGGTGTGACCTTTGTTAAACTAACATAAAAATGTGATGACACAAACTTTATGCTGGCATTGTGGGTGATGAGCAGACTGCGATGCATGAGATTGCGTGCTCGACTCCCGCACAGGGAAAATATTTTTGTGTACCACAAATATTTGCTTGGAGTCGGGGTGTTTGTAGGACCATGATCCTTGTGGTTCTTAATTTCCTTGATAAGGGGAAGTTCTATCTAATATCAGCGGCGGGCTAAGTCACAATTTCGTTTGGTTGCAGCGAGGAGCTCGCGCTGACGACATGCTGGCCGCGGTGCTGCTGCTGACAGTCTATGGTGAGTTCTTTGATATTAATTCGTGCGTAATTTAGGCCCGTTGTTTCTAAACGACTTCAAAAAACGTGTAGCATTATTTCTTTTTTTTATATTTGTTACCTCAAAACCCAGCATATTATACAGTTTGAAAAATTCCTTTTATGAAACTTGGTTTTCACTTTCTCATAATTTATGACATTCACAGTTTTCCCCAGGAGTCTTCAGCTAATATAAGATGTGTCACTATGAGTGGGCTTAACTTATGGCCGAAAACAGTGATGCAACGATAACCTGACTGATAGCATCAGATTGTGGAACAACTCTCTTGAGCCAATATAATATTTTTAAAAATTTAAATTGTATTTAAAGTCGGCACTATACCATTATGTTCCTAACGGCGCCCCACTCCAGCTAAGGCCCGTCCACATGAAGTGGCACACAAGCGGGGTGCACGGGCGCACAAAGGCGGGTGCACAATGGTCGAGGGCCATCCGATGCCTAATTACCAAATGGGCCGAGAGCCCTCACGTGGCCGGCGACGTGTGCAAGTGCCGGTGGTTAGGGCTATACACACTATTATATTCTATAAAACATTTTTCATGTAATGTGCTTGAGAACTTAGAGAAAAAAAAAAACTTTATTTAAGAGTAGGTATGTTCTAAAGACTTTCCTCCTGATAACTGTGCCCAGGATAGTAAAAAATTAAAATAAATTTAAATTAGTCAAAATTTCATAGCTGAATAGTAATAAACAGACCTACCCATAACAAAGATATTAGCATTTATAATATTAGTATCATTAAAAAAAACATTTTGATTATATTGTGCATAAAGAAAAGATTGGATAGATTTTGTTGGATTTAAATGTAATTGAAGTAATATTATATTTTAATTTTGTGGCCCCATTACATTAGTTTATTTTTCTAAATATAATAATAACATTAACACTAATACTACGAGTATATAGTATTGTTTTATACAAAAGTTTGTTTGTGTTTGTTCCGTCTTTACGCCGCAACGGTTGAATAGATTTTGTTGAATTTTGACATATAGATACTTAAAATGCTGCAATAGAACATAGAATAATTTTTATTGCGTAAAAATCAACGGTTTTTGTGCAATTTTAGTCTACGCGGGTGAAACTCCGGGGTGTCGCTAGTCCATCAAAACGTCTCGACTCTCGATCAAGTCGCGATGTCAATATAAAAGTAGTTGTTTTGATGGCAAAATTCACATAATCCATAGAAGTTTCTTTTGCTTAAATTATTATCAAGGTTGCCAATTTTGAAACACTAATACCTATGACGGTGACTTCAGACCCCAGATATCGGATGCTCATTCATTCATCAATTCTGATTTATGAGTCGGCTGCTTGGGATCACGTTCCGCGCACCTGAGCCAACGCACCTCTACATTTCCATTTGCCACACAATCAAAGGGCTTTCAACCTTACCACGATCAAATAAGAACTTAAACATGTGAAGATGTCAACTTGGTAGTTGTGGTACGGTTGTTAAATCAAATGAAGTTTTAAAGCAGTTAATTAAAGTTTATTTTAGTTTTGATGGCGTGTTAACGAGGCGCCCATGTTCAGGTATCCGCGGTTTGGGGTTTCGGATTAGAACGAAGGTGATTTGGATGTATGTGTTAATAATCATTAATCAATATGTTGTTAGAGGAGGATTATATTTTGAGAATGATAATGCCTAGTGTAGTTAAGGAAAAGAAGCAACGCCTGGGTTAACAACCATCCTCCTACGACATTGCTATGTGAATATACAACTTATATTTTACGAATACGAAACCCAACCCCATTAACGTAATTTAAGTTTTCATGAATACAAAAGCCTGAGACGACTTGGAGATCAGACAGTTAGTGCAACTATACTTCTAGAATTTTCTTACCAATCCCTTTCAAGTGGATACAAACTCATTTCCCTAATACCCAATGAGCTCCGCTTATAAACTAGACTGCGCAGTCAGTGCAGAGATCCCGGACTTCACTGCTAGTTCCCGGAAATCCCGAAATTCGCCAAACTCAGTGTCTCGAAATGGAACCGCTGGCGATTTCGTCGAGTTTAATATTAAAAGGCTTATAACTGTCTCGCCAAGAAGGGCTTTAGTTATTCAGAACTACGTAACCGTGTAGTTTGGTGAAGAACGCGCTCCGTTTGGGATGTGCGGTGGGTTGTGGGGGCTATACTGCTAGCGACGCGACGAGCAGACAGGTATGAAAGAAACAAAGTTTTTATTTTTATTTACGACCACACAATATTTTAAAACACTGGCTAGACTATGGTGTGTTCTGTGGTTGCTAGGGGCTTATTATTTTTTTGCCCTGGATACGTCGGTAGGTATTAAAGTGACAGCATCTACATTGACCTGTCTTACGCCTTAGCTATTGGACTGAAGCGCGTTGTCGCTGCAAATCACTGTCAAAGTCAGAGCTCCATTTTCCCCTAAAAAAAACTGACGAAATAATCGACTTTCACATCGATGACGATAACATAGTCGCACAGCCAAACGACTAGAGGCCTAGTTAAAACAATCTTCAAACGCCAGCCGATAAAAATAAAAAATAAAACGTGTACTCAGTTCTAAATTAAGTTTTAACAGTTATCTTCCCACACTTTGGTTCCCACACGAGGCAAACAAGACTCTACGTACTACCTACCGGGTCCCCGCTCCACGCTGGCGGTGGCAAGGCGCGGCGCGGCGCGGCGTGGCGCGGCGCCTCGCCACGTACGTGTGACTTCAGTTGCCGTGTCTTTTGTGTGTTTACTTTAAGTTTCGTGCTTTGCTGCACATGTATCTCTGAGAACTTGTGCTTGTTATTTATTCAGCGTGTACGCAAAGCTAACAAAGGCTTTGTAACCCTGGAAGATGAAGAGTTCTTTGTTTTTGGAGAAAAAATATGTAATATGTGGTTTGAATATATCTTTTACTTCGCAAGTGCAGTACTTTAAAGTGGACACGGTTCATAAAGTTCGCTTTGCTAATATTAATAAGCTCTTGATCTATTTTGAAATGTAGCAGTTTTATCTTTTTTCGATAATAATGACCAAATTGCACCAATTATATGTAATTAAATAAACATAATTATGAAAAAATTGCAGTGTTTTGTGTGTGATCAAATTACACCGTGACCAAAATATCCTAATCCATTTCAACGATTGTGGTTTAAGACAGGGGTATAAATTGTGTGGCTGAAAACGTCGTGGCTACAAGAAATCTCATTATCGCGAAATTAGTGTAGGTACATTCTCGTTTATTAATTCAACAGCATGATACTGTCCTCTCAGGTGCGAAACCCGGCAAGTGGAAAGCCACATTTTAAACACACCGCTAATGACATTTCCGTACTTCGGTTTAAATATAAATTTTAATTCCGCCGCCATCCGGCGCGTATCTATCGCATTCAGCCGGCGCAGTGATTTCAAAGGCCCGCGGTTTCATCGGTTGAAACCTCCCCTGCCTCTCGCATATATCCCTATCATATAACCACTGTACGAAGATCCCACGGATCACAAGCGGCCGCGAACACCCCCACCCGCCTCGCAGCCCAGCTTACACTGGCCCGCGCCCGTAACATTGCCCCACTTTTTAATTACATGCATCATGCTGCTTCGGTGCAATTTCAGAAAGGATTTCGAGCTTGTTTTTTATTTCAAGCGGCGGGTTCGCTTCCTTATTTTGGTTAAATTAAAGTGTTTCGTAGGAATCCAAGTTAATATTTGGAGTAGTTTTGTGGAAATTTTAAAAAGTGAACCATGAATAATATTTACATAAATACAAATACTTACTATTGCATTTTATTAACTTACGAGTATATCGAAATACTTGAAATAATCATACTTTATTTGATCTGCCATTGGTACAGACAGAGTTGTATTAAATCTCATCACTTTGTTTTCGAAATATTAAGTTTAACAGAACAGCGAATAAATCTCAGTTTAATGCGTAACATTAAAAAATATTCAAAGCATATTAACCTTTATTACTACCGTAATAGAAGTCACCAGTGAGCTGTTCCAACAGTGACATGTTGACACGCGTCCAGTTCACGGATGAGTTGGTGGTATCCCCCTCCTCCCCCCTGCCTGCACGAATTAATCACTCCAGCTGGTGGTGGCACAGTGTAAGGAACTAGAAGGTAAAGTATAGTACTTCTTGTTTCTATGTATAGGTGGAAGAAAATTACACAGTGATCTATGTCTGTACAAAATGGCAAAGAACATAATTTCGATGACAATTTAGGCTAGGAACACAGGATAAACAGACTTTTCCTTTTAGAAAGCTAGTGGGCCACTTGGGAATCCAAATTCACAGCGTCCCCAACTCCCCACTAACATTATTAATGGGTCTGGTGGGAAAAAAATCATCACAGCGTTTCCAATGGCGGACCGGTTAGTGGGCCAGTTGGAGAAGGGGGTAAGGGCAATTTTTCAATTTCAATTTTGTATCAACATTTGTTCAATAACAAACAAATCAAATGTTCAAATGCAATCAAAGAAGAGAAAGAAAAGAGGCAAACAAGGATTCTTCATTTAGCAATATGAAATGCAAACGGAAGCAACGTGCATTTGATCTTTATTTCTAACTACAATGCCCACTGCTGCATTTCACATTGGTAAACGAAGAATCAAGCTTATGTAACCCCTTTTTAGTTTTGTTGGCAGTCGAGTTTCTGCTATTTTTTAATCTTTAATTGTGGATAATATATACTAAATTATCTTAGTTTTTAATGGTAACGTAATTGTCCCAAGTTCATGGTGGATATTTAATTTTATTTGATTTTGAAATTTGTTTTTTATTTAGGAATTCCATTTACCAGTAAATAGCTATAGCTATTAGGCCGTAGCTCATAACTACAATGCTGTATGTTGATTCCCTACTTGTGTATACTGCAGGATCATGCACCCCCCTGCAATCTCCCCCTCCCTTGGCACTATCGAATATTTGCGTACGGCGGCCATGTTGGAATAAATGACTGCCGATGATGCGAAATTGGGATATTAGCCTTTTGAAAGTAACTTTGAAATTGGAAAAATAGAGGCGAGATCTTCGACCTCAAACGTTTTATGAGCTCCGTCTGGTAGAACGCTTTGTTTTTAATAAGAATAGAAATATAATAGTAGAAAAGATGATTATTATTATATCGGTGGATTATGGATTTTAGACTCAATCCTTCCCACGAAAGTTACTTGACACTCGTGCTTAGCAATACGTGGACGTAGGTTCTAATGATGATGATGGTGATGATATTTTATTCCATGAAGGTAGAAAGAATAAAAAGAATAAAAACATTTGCTAGCTTAATATTACCTGGATTCCATCACACTCATTATTTGTGTTATAATGGTTTTCACCATCTCCAAGAGGGAAAACTAATGGATGGCATTAACGTTGTTGTTTCTATGGTAGGGATTTGTAACCTCCGTTTTTATAGAGTTGATATGTCCTAGGAAGCAATTCCAACATTAGTGATTTTGCAGAATCGACGCCCTCCTAGATTTTTGTTAAATGTAACACCATTTTGGACATGGACCGCTAGTTCAAGTCCCCTGCACCCGTGACGAGGGACTTTGATACTGTTAAACCTTCACTAAACATGAGCGTAAATCTAAAAAGGAAAATTCAATCACGCACACCAAATATTTGCGGGTGAACGTCCGCCATATTGGCGATAAATCAGCGACGCGCTGACACCGTCAGCAGCGGACGATATTAGGCACGACAGCGATGCGCGCACTGACAGTACGCGCTCCATGATTGATTGCCAGTTTTAACAGGATTATGTTGAATTATGGCTACCAGCAGGCATTAGTGAGGTCTCGCTTCAAGGGTATCTGACCGTTGAAGTCTGACCGTGTATGAAGTGTAACGTGCAGCGGCGCAAGACATTAATCAAGGCTGTAGAAAGTGGTGCTGCGGGCAACGGTGAACTTTTGGGATTTCATTTACAAGTCATACACAGACTTGAACCAGTTGACTCGGTAAGAGAAAGAAGAACGGCAACGACAGTGGTGTCTTCTGGTGTAAAAATGGCTCATGACGCCAAAGGGCATCTGTCATGACTTGGCGATTACTATTAATCGATAACAACAATGACCTCGCTTTTGCGTGCCCTCGAACCACGAAAGCGTTTAGAGGCTCTCCGGTGGTGACGCATGCAAGTATGGGCCCCTGGGGATGAGGCTTACCTTTGGCCATCTGTTAAAATTCCTCAACTAAACTTTGGCAAAGAGCATGCAATAAAGATGTCATTTGAAAACGCCTTACTGACCGATAACGCTGCTGACCGTACGAACAATGAGATATTACGTTATCTAATGGATTTGTACATACATACATACCCGCATGCGTATAATATTGAATTATACGGATCAGTAAAGAGGTCAACGCGTACAGGATAGGTTGAGCCGCACCACAATTCACTGGCTTCCAATCGAATATAATTTTCATTTGGGGTGTAATCATTGAGTTTCATAGAAAGGACACGTGGAAGTGATAGCTTATTTAAACCTTACACCATACCCATTACATCATCAGACCACCTCATCGAGGCTAGGTGGCTGGACGATGTTCCACTTATATGAATAAGTCGAGTTGCTTTTACATGCACTGGTTAAAACTCTAAACTCGAATAATTTATTGCAAGTAGGCAAAAATTATGCACTTTTACTAGTCAAATAATTAAATCTCATATACATAGAGAAATATAATAACATGATCTACTAAACTAATGATTAACTGATTATGGTTTGAGTTAAAAAAGAAAATTTCCCTTTCTAGTACTAGTGATTCATGCCTGTATCGCGTACAGGAAAAGGAAACTCCTTAAACCCCACCAGTGTTCGCAGCTAATAGAGTTTAATAATACAGTTTAATAGAGTCTTCAAAATGAACATTAACTAAATTCTAAACAAGCTCGTCACATCCTAAACTGCATCATCAATTTATTTATTGACAACAACATCATATTATAAAATATCTTTTCACATGAGCCTCTAAAGGGTACACATGAAAGTGTGACTCTACCAATTTGGAATACATTCTTTCGAGACGAATCGAAAACAAACTCGACAGCAAGAAATAACAAAAGAAATCTCAAATCCCGTTCATTGGATTTTCAGGCCCATAATTCCCAGTAGCTGTAGCTCACCGAACACGGACGCCGGTAATTCTGCCGATAGGTAGTACAAAACGATTAGGCACGTCTCGGCACAGAGGGATTAATGACGAAATAGTTTCGTCTTAAATCACTTTGACACAAAGGGAGTCGAATGCGATCTGAATACTAGAATCTATTGGGGAATGTTCACAGAGAGGATTCTAATTCTAGGTGAAGCTCTACAAAAATTGGATATTGACTAATCTAGAACAGAGATTACAATAAAACTGTACATTTTGTGTTGAGACCACAAAACGAAAACTAAATCAAAAAGACCCTAAATTCGTCTTAGTTCGACGCTTGTTATGAAATAAAAGAAAGATGCCAGTGTTCAATGCGTGTTACAGGCATCGCACATTCTGACAGTCGAGATGTATTAAACCATTATTTATTGAAATAAACTTAAAAAAAGCATATTATTATACACAAGTTTACAAGTTAAGACGTCTTTAAGTTGGGTTGAAACATTGCGTTACACACACATTACTACAGGTCAAGCTAATAAAAACTGTCCTTAAACATAATAAATCCAAACGTATCATTACTCTGAGTTTTTAGCTTTATTGTATTATGATATCAAGTCTCAAAAGATTGGAGACGCCATCTTCAGGCGCTGTTTTGACGAGAGACAGCGAGCGGCTTCTGCCGACAACTTATGAGTGAGGATTAGGCTGTTGGGTGCTGACTCTCTGGAGAGGAGGCGGGCTGTGAATAATGAGGATTTAGCGATTTTCTGCACTGGGACTTGTATTTGAGTTATTATATCAAGAATTGATAGAGTAATCTTCGCTACCGCATTTTACTAGCGCGTTCTATTATCTTTTGGATCTATACAGAAAAAGGTAGTATTTTAGAGGTAGTATTTAGTCTCCGAGTTTATAAACAAATATATCTTCATTTACCATCAGACAAAATAAATGTAAAGTGCGTGCCTATATTTTATGTTTAAATAAATAACAAAGTTTATTCTGTTGTTATGCGTGTTTGAATGTCAAAGTATAACCTATCGTTTTTTCCCATTATCAAAGTATAAGGCGCCCTCCTTTCAAATGAACAAAGCAAAAGTAACGACTTTTCCTATGAACAAAGTATAAGCCACCATTCATTTTCACACACAAAGTATAAAACACCATCTTCCCCATGAACAAAGTAAAAAGCAACATTCTTTGTCGTGAACAACGTATAAGACATCATATTTACCCATGAACAAAGTATAACGCATCGCACTTACTCATTAACAAAGTATAATGCACCGCTCTTTCTCATTAACAAAGTGTTAGGCACCATCCTTTTCCCAGAACAAAGTGTAAGGCAACATCGTACAAAGCAACTGACACCTATTTAAACAGTCAAACACATCATACCTGGTTACGTCTAAAACTCACAACAACAATGAAGCGCTGCATAAATTACTTACACGTGTAAGCACGCGGGACCGGGAGCTCGCCCGCAACTTTATATTTGACTTGCTGATAACCGGCTGTTAGTTTGATGGGAACTTTGCAATATCTGCCCTCAGGAGTACCGTGGAGCGAAGGTTGCAGGAACTTGGATTATACGAGTATGTTACGGATGTTATAGCTAATATGGAGTTTCGGTTACGGATAATAAAGCCGATTTTTCGGTTACGGTTTTTTTTTATTCCGGTATTTGATATTTTAATTTCAGTTACGTAAATGGATATTGTAATGCGGCTACTGATATATTTTTTTAATCAGAAACTTACTCGATATATATTTAAGTTACGGATACGAATAATAAAACAAATCATTAGACGGATTTTTTTCCAATGAGATATCTAAAAGTTTGAGTTACGAACTGAACATTTCCATGACATCCCTAAACTACGTTATCCCAGCCGTCTTCGATTGAAGTGGCTTTTAGTTGCGGAGTGTTAGTTATCTTAGCACCTGCTGAAAAGATCCGGGATTCAGCTCTAAAGGGATACGTTTCATACGTGGGATTTTGAAGGGATACTTTTGATTTGGGTAGACTTTCTTTGCACTTGTTCTTATCTCGTTCATGCGAGCTAATATCGGAGTTGAACGAGGATAAAGGTGGAAATCAGTGGGTCGCGTCTGCTGCGGTCCACGGAAGTCTTTTTTTTCTTCTTTATTTGACTGAGTAACGAAACCAGCAAGTCTTTCACCTAACGGTAAGCGCTGCCTTAAGAGTCTGTGGCGTAAGGTTTTATAAAGTTTCTTGCTGAGTTTAATGGGTCAAGTTGTTCCTCCAGCAGATATGTGGGGAGAAATATTTGTAGCACAGTGTAAATAAATAATTAGTTAGGCCACAAAATAATAACATACAGAAAGTCTGCTTCACGGTAAGCGCGCTAAGCGGCTACGTGGTAGCGCGGGTAAAGAAAATCTCAGATGGTCTCAAAGGAGTTTGGGCGCAAGTACTGCAAGCAAGCGAAAGCACGTAGTCTACTCGTACTTTGTCATAACTTTATTGAAGTAGTACTCGTAGATAGAGTACCGACGTGGTATCGCTTGCGCACAGCTCTCGCACTCGACATTATTTCAAACCATTAGAGATTTATTTTAAGCGGCTGATGGCGGCCTATGTAACCGTTTACCGCTTTTAGTACAATGCGGACTTTCTCTATGTTATTACTTGGTGGTTAAACTGTGCTAGTATCCATATATAGTATTTAATTTTATACTTTAGCACACAGATAACACGTACAAGTAATGCTAAGTAGCATTCTCTAACAGTCATTCTGAAGGTGCAGTTAAAATGGTGTTTGTGTGGCAAAATTAAAAAGAGATATTTACCAATAGAATTGATAAATATTGATATGCATATATCAATATATCAATGTTGCGTAGGCGATGAGAAATTTAGAAAAACGATGAAGTTTTAGTTTTTAGGCGTTAACTTTGCTGACTAACCGCTTGAACAAGTCTTTAGAAGAGTATAGATGTACCCTGCACAGCGGATAGCTGTATGTGACTGCACATGCAAGGGCGCAGTGGAGGCCTCACACAACCCGTCACTAGCGCCGTAATGGCTCATGCATGTATTTGAATGGCAATGATATCTACTACGGAAACTCGATCCAATCCTACGGTCAAAATGCGTTTATTAATCGTCGTAGGCACAATGATTACAACTTACCGCAACGCAGCCGGTTTATAGTCAGCAACACAACAAAGTAACTAGAAGTAGTAACAAATGCCTGCTTAAAGCACTGCAGTCGCAACGCCACCTAGTAAATTATATTATAAAATATTTAGCCACACTACGCTCGCTATCCTAAAACAATTGAAAACTGTAATATTGTTCATGATCATAATATTTTGACTTATTTTTTTGTATTACTATACTTATGTATAAGATATTTTTTTTGACGTGTAAAAGAGCAATATTTTGCTTATTTACAATAAATGATTTGAGTTTGAGTTTATAAAACGTAGTTGACGTCGCAAATTAAAAAAAAACTCGTTGTTGTATTTTGTTGTTAAATAGGAAGCGAAATCGAAATGGGTTCGTGTTCCAATGATATTGATTGAGCTTCGAGTAACAGTGTTTGCCACCGGCTTGCGGCCGTGCGCCTGCAGGAGCGCCGGAGCTCGTCATTGTCCCGAGCCTTTGTCTCCTGGACTATTTCTGGCTACTCTCAGAATAAATCATGCGAGAAAGCTCTTGTTACAGACATCTTACGAATGCATATTCGTAAAATAACAAATAGTTATGTTATTAACTGAAAAAGTTTATTTATCCACACGAATTTTTACAAAATACGTGTTCGGTTGCAAGCTGCAATAACCAAAATGAACCCAAATACTATTAATCTGATCTTAACTAATGAAAAATTCCACTTTCAGCCTTTAGTTTATTGCTCTCATCATAATAATACTGTATTGTCATTGGACCTTGCCACACATGCAAAATATCAAATTAATTGAACAACTGAAAGTGGGTTACAATACTTACAATTGACTTTAAAAGTATGTTAGAACTATATTGACACAACTTTAAATAACAATATTTAAATATAAAACCAACTAAAAAACCTTACATAAACAACATTATCAATATTTTTTTCAACGTCTTCTTTTTGTTAAAACTATATTTAGTTAAATATTATGGATGTACTGATAACACTGACAGCATTGTATGTATTGATACATTACTGACGAATTTACATTAAAATTATATATCTTGAACAACTCTGAACACCTAACTTTCCAAATTTAACAATTAAGTTAATTCATATCGAATCAGTATTCCTAGAGGTACGAGATCGCATAAATATATTTCTTTAAACCCTTCAAAAACGTGTTTCAGCGTGTACGTTAAAAAATAATTAATGAAATGTAGATACAGTGCCGAGAGGGTTTCTTTGTGAAGTTAAATAAATAAAAAGTGCAATCGTTTTAAAAAAAATGCTCATAAAATAGAGGCAGTGAATAAAATATAGAGCGCGGAAGTCGCGTTTATTTATCCCGATATTCGTCGTTTGATGTTAGCTTTCAGTCTGCGATTTTTCTGTCTGCTTTGAGCTTTTAGTTTTTGTAACTCTCAAAATTTTGAAAGCATTTAAAATTCACGATAGAAAAGTTTATAGTGATTTTCCGCAAAATCATTGAATTCTTTGATTTTCATCAATATTTGGAGTTCCTGCAGGGTTTTGGTGTTCTACAAGTTGAATTTTTAACAATAGTTCTTTTTAAATAATAAAATTCAGTATTTTTATACATCCATTTTAACTGAATTAAATTTTAATTCACAGACTGACTAATCATTAAGTCAGTCCGTGAATAGTAGTAGTATTTAATTTCAACCATCCTTAATACAAATAAACATAATTCGTAAAAAAAAAGTGCTAATTTATGCTAAAATAGTATTAGACCAAATAGAACCGCGAATATCGGCTTGAACAACATTTGTGCAATGATTAACGTAAGACAATTATGTAATCTAGAAGATTAGCAATCAACGTTTCTCGGTAACGATAAATCTACGTTTCAAACGAATCCCTCGTGATGGCTCTACGACTTCCTACTTGTACTCGCCACAATGCTCTACGTAGAGCAGCGAGTAAGTACTCGTGGAGTAGGCACGATTGTCAGCAGTCTGTCTAATCCGAGTTTGATTGCGATCGGGCGGTGCCTTCATTAATATGCGGTTCGACGCCATTTTTTATGAGCAAGAGCTTCCGTCAACATCCATGTGGGTAGAGTTCAGTTATTGAGGATCTAATTAGTTTTTGCTCTATGTAGCTGGAGGAAAGAAAACAGTTCGGCTTATGACTTGACGCTGCCAGTTTAAATATTAAATAGGTTTGATAGTTGTATGTATGTTCTGTAAGTTACTATTTCGCTTAAGTATGTTCTGTTATAATGTTATTATTCTTCATCTCAATATAGTAGCGGACTAATAAACTTGGTATTTTTATTTTTTCGTTTAAATTATTTACTATTGAAAGTTTTAAAATTTAAAAACACAAAAAAACAAATAAAGCAGCTGCTGTTTAAAACAAACAAATAATTTTGTTTTCATTCAATACAAGATCTCCAACAATAGTAAAAAAACACTATATTTCTTTCCAAAGATTTGACACTGACAAAATGAAAATTGTAACGTAATTTTCAGAACACTATTTCTTTAAATTTCAACTACAGCGGGTACATAATAGAGTTAAAAAGCTCGCACAGACGCGCTGGTGAAATCTGCAGCTCCACGGGTTCAATTTGCATGTAACTGCGCCGCGACAGCGCGGGAACAATGCACTGCCGCCTCTACATTATATTGCACTCTATAAATGGTCCCCGACGGTTGTTCTTATTGAATATGAGTTTTAGAAGATAACTCAGTTATCGACCGCTTCGGTTTGATATCGTTCGTTTCAGTACATTTTTAATTCATAATAGGCGAATCGATGATGATCTTGATAAATTTGATCGCGAATCGAATCAAATACGATAAAGCTTTTCACAATGCGATGATCGAAGAAGAGTTTCCGAACGATAGATTATTTATAGTCATCAGGAGACTTACAGTTTTTTCATCAACAGTAGTTGAAATCATATTGAATTCGCAGATCGATTTTCCAGAACAGTTCAAACATTCTTTCAATATATCATTATCAAATCGAATCGATTCCGTATCGAATAATTGTATGTCGCCTAGCTGGACTAGAATAGCATGAGTGTAGACAGACGCTTCACATTGGACATTCTTGTTACATAGACCAGCCGAGAGCGTTACTCGATACTGCTTTCAGGTATTAGACCAGCAGCTTTCTGGGTTGAATCGGACGATTTAATTGAAATATTTCGGAAGCTCACTTTGTACCAAGCGCTCAGGCGTTCTAAACTACCACCTAACAAACGGCCACCTATCCAAGTGGGCCGCTTGTGACATTTTGGTGACGATTCCGCAGTCCAACTGCCAATAAACGTTTCATCCATCATTGGTCATGGATCATCGTGGGTGTTTGTGGAACCATGGTCCATGGTCCTATCCCGGCTTTGATTTTTTGGACTTGTTTTAAATATTTATTTGTTATTTTATTTCAATTCACGAAGCAGCTAAAAATATATTCATACGCCCCGGGTTTCGAACTGAAATCATAGACCCTGGTAGGTTATATTCCGAGTGTATCCGTTACGTGATAGTACGCGTCTATCGCATTGAATATACTCGTATACACGAGTACCTACCATGAGGAATTCTGTGTCGGGAAAGGGTGGGTCCCGGGTGTGCTTATTGATTTTGGATTAATTACTCGACCCACTTTCGAATGAGCTTTGTGCGAATTAAACTATGCTGATTACTGGAAGTTTGGTTCATAATTATTAAATTAACGTGGGTATTAAGCGATGTACAATTAAGTGCATGGCGTTAACTAAACATAGTTAGTATGTTGTGTACCAAAATTAATTGTTTTCGTCAAAATTTAATCTAAATTAAATTCTTAATTTTCTTCAAATGTGTCACGATTAGTTTTCATTATAGCACCGTTATGTGGTAGCTGTCATTACGTATTAGAATCTTTTGTAGTAGGTATGGAGCTAGAATGTTTTTTTTAAAAAAGGTTGGCGACCGAGTTAACTGGCGGGCGTGATGGGAATAGTTCAAGGTAGAACTTTCTGTTCTGTCCGCGACAAACTTCACTCTTTGGTAAGGCGGCGCTGCCCACTTACCACCAGATGGCCACATCCTGGTACGCCATCTATTTTATAAGCAAGTTTGATGATTTCACAGCTGAAAGAGACCCGAGTATTTGAAATAAATTGAAACTTGATACCTTTACGCATTTTTGAGAAAAAAAGTCTTGCTAGACAGACATACGGGCAACAAAGTGATCCTATTAGGGTTCCTTTTTCATTAGCATAATACCTTTTCAGCAGTACCATAGATGTCAGTACTTACGCGTACCTCAAATAGGTATAGCAATTAGTGTTATATCTGTCTGTAAAAACGACGTGATTTCCAATCGCTCCGACAACAGTGCAGCGTGCGCTGAATGAAGTGGTGCACCTCTAAAAATGGATTGTTTATTGTTACAAGTAAAATCGCTTTTATAGTACAGAAACACATAGCAAAAGTCTCAAGAAAAGTATAAACCTAGCCAAGAACCTCCAAGCTTAATAAGCGTTGTTTATATTAAAGGTTTTATGGTACACAATCTCGTAGAAAAATCTCGGATAAACCCAATTTTCACTCGACATACTATTCCCGCCGAGGATATTAGCATACTGCAAGAGTAAACAGTTTCGTTCGGGGTCCGACACGACGATGGCTGGTTACCTCGAACACGCTACCACACTACACTGTCACAGCAGTGTCAAAAGTTGACTTTTTAGGAATCAACACCCACGCGATTTGAGCCCGAATTAGACAGTTATTGTAAAAAGTTAATGAATATTTTATTTCATTGATTTTAGTAACCAAATAATAGGCGTCTACAAAGTACAAACAATTAGTATGTATGCTTCAAAATTTACTCTAAAACTTAATTTCTATATCATATTGTGCGTAATACAAGCTTGGGTACTGGTGTGCGCGATCGTGGTGTGATAAACGAGGCAGGACGGGATCACGCAGTTATTGGCTGCGGTATCTCCGGCCGCCGATCTGAAGCCAGGCTGCGGGCGGCGTACAGTCAGCAACAAAAGATACTGAAAAATTTCTAATATCCAATTTAACTTTACGCGTGCAAAATAACAGTAATAATGTTGCATAGAATAGTAATTTGACAGTTTAGAAGTGTTCAGTAACTTTTAATGCTGACTGTACAATTGTACATTGACATAAGCCGACTATCCTGGAACTAATTCACTGTTAAATTGAAGCATTCATGACCTTTTTCTTACCACAAAATATTTACTCACCATCACTATTATTTCAAAAATTTAAATAGGTATAAAAAAAAATACTAGCAGTTGTGAAATTTTGAAAAACTTTTTTTGCAATTTTAAACAATTGGAATGAAAATTTCGTAGCTCGATATCCTAACCAAAATAATCCCCGGACAAAAGGCCTAGTGCTGAATATCTGCGAGATCCGGCGGAGCGCGGTAATCCCGCCACGAGAAGACGCGGGAAAATCCGACAATTTGCTTTGAGCGTAATTTCTGAAGTTCCTCGGATTTGCCGCATTCCAGGTGGGGAGCTATTCCGACTGTCGGGAAGCATGTGACAGAGCTGCGCTGGAATTAATTAACGCGCTTCTTTAATGGGTCACTTTTTACGCAATGTATATTAACGCTTTATTTTACAGAGCCAATGAACGTAGGCAGGTACTTATTAGATTTAAAACGAATATTATCAATTTTAAAATTCAAGGAATGTAAGTTGAAATGGATCATAAAAAATAAATCAAAGTTTTAGCCACTTACCACTCTCCCCATAATTTCCAGGTAAATTCATTCATCGGAATTGTGTAAAACTATTAATTCAAATATAACAGGATTCACCGGATCAGCGGACAATGTGGCTCTTTGTGCATAAGACCCTAGGGAGTAATAATTACCGTTCCGCCACAGTACCTAAGCTCGCGCCGCAATTTAAAGCTGATATCACAAGTACAAGATATCAGAGGCCTCACCACGAACATCAATCATTTTAAGGCCTTAAACTGAACTGTCACCACCAATATAGCTAAGCGTTCATAAGTCGACCAGGGACATTTATCCATAGAGATCGTAACAATTTGTTTGCATTTATGGGAGTTTATCTCATTCTCTTTCTCTCTCATTCCCTGCAGTCTATTTGTGAGTGACGACTCGTCACGTTTTTCATTTATGAGTGTGTGGCGCTAATCTAGGCCATTCAGTTTAAGGCCTTAAAATGAACTGGATTGAATAAGAATAAGTACGTGGTTACTCCTGGTTTCGAAATGTCAAGATACGGTCGGTGGATCTTCATCGCAGACAGAACTCGCGTTGCGTTAGTGTCAAGTCAGTCAGTTTGACACTGATGGATGGGCCACCTCGTGTCCTTTAAGCTTCACAGTGGCAAATTGATTTAACATCACTGATTATTGATGAATGCAAAAACAAGCAAGCGCAAGTCCAGAATCAACCAGGTTTGAAACTTGACTAATAACTTTATTTAAAATGTTGTGTGATTTTTATTTATATTGGACCGCAGTTCAGATGCCTTGTAGCCACGTCAAAAACTCTTGGGTAACCTGACAAGCTCCCACGTTAGAGACTGGTGTCAGCCCTTTCCTCTCACCTACCTTATTTGTCAAACAAAGCAAACCATTCACAGGAAGATACGATTCTTAGAGACAGTATTTTACAGTGCGTTCATTCTCGCCTCTATGGCCAGCATAGTTATCAAACGTTATAACTACTCGTGCTAGTGTGAGTAATTTGAATATGACTGAAATACGAAGCTCCAACACTTTCAAATACCGATCGTCGAGTGCATGCCGAGTGGTGATCGTAAAGTTCAATGGCGGACTCGAGAATGGCAGCTGGCGGAATGGCGAGTGGCGGAATGGCGAAAGGTGGAATGGCACATCAATTGGATTACAACGTCGCCTCGAGTTAACACTGCATCGTCACCTTATTGGCTCGCAACGTTGACGTAGCTTCTATCTTTTCCACTCAAAAGATATTAGAGGTGTTCGTTTGTTTGCTGTGTGTGTGTGTGTGTGTGTGTGTTGATAATATCGGAAATTCAAAACAAACATAATACAAAGTAAATATACTGCTTCCAATGATAATGCAGGGTGTTTATTTTTTAGATAATCTAGTAAATACTTGAATGTGTGATTAGTTGTCAATATTAAGATTAATCTCTCGCAAGCGGCATTTCAGAGATAATGGATTTTTAATTGTTGTCTGTCCGGATCCGTAACTACGCAGCCGAAATGTATGTATTTAATTAATTTTTATTTGACTGAGTGACGAATCAAGAAGATGGATCAGTCGCAGTTCTCTACACAAAGTTATTAAAGTAATAATTCTACAACACTTGTGTCATAAGTAGGTAATTGAAAGTTTCGTGAGGTAGAAACATCAACGTTAGTTTTTATCGGTGCACATTTCATTTTATTTCACTGAAATAGCAGCAGTTATTTTTGTACTTTTATTTGGGATGCTCTAGTGTTTTTGTTTAGATTATTTTGTTTTGCTAATGGGTCTTCACTGGTAGGTAATATTATATTCGGTGATATTTTTTCGAAAAGAAGGTTTTATAGAGAAGTATTGTTTAACTCAATTGATCCCAAAAATATGCTTCATAGAGCCCAGTTTTGAATACCACTATGATGCCAAACAACGATCAAAGCTCGCCGCGCTCCTCTAACGACATTCTTGAATATTCAACATTCGGGAACAAGCTCGAAGCGAGTTCCTATCCCTTATCTCGAGTCGTAACTTCCTCGACTCCCACGGAACCTTCCGGAATTCGTATAAAATTTTATTCTCGTGTACAACGTGTGTCACATGCAGCCATTAAAGGCAATTAGTGACAATGGTACGTAGGTAATAGCCTTTATGGGCCAACGCGCGATTTGGCCGCCATCCAAACGAGCGAGCGAGACGAACGTTCTACCGTCTAGCTCACACCTATGCAAGTCACGTGGACAAAAAAATGAGAGGAATTTTTCATTTACATCGAAACACCGAAAATTTAATAAAATTCTCGCACTAATTTTTTATGACTTTTTGTGTCGATGTTAAAATGAATGAATCTGGGCCGCGGGTCGACGACTCAATTTATTTTCAACTGTGAAAATTAATATAATGTCATGACTGCATGACTTAATTAAAATTATTTTTAGTTGTTATTTTAATGAAACTGAATTTGAAATGGGCATTTGTGAATAATATTTTGAAACTGTAATAATTAAAATGAATATAAAGTTAACTTTTAAAACCAGCAACTGTGTCTGTGACACGACGACAGATTACCGTGGTTTTTTCATCTTGATGTAATTACTTATGAACCTTTATAAACCTGTGTGGTACTTCTGCAGGAGGTCTCTTGCAGAAGGGGCCTCCCACTACAGTACTATCTAAGGAATCAGGAACTACGAGGACCTTCTTCCCACAAACACACAGGCATATATCTCTGGTTCACACAAATCTTTGCCCTGCGCGGCGATCTAACCCGCAAGCTCAGGCTTCGCAGTCGGTTCATCACCCACTTACGCCACGAAGGTCGCCATATGGGTTGGGATTTGAAACATATATGCGTGATGTAGAAATATATGATGTATTCTGTGGGCAAGTGTTAACAGCCACATTCGTCCTCGAGCTGTTGAAAAAATCCTCACAAATCGTCTCCTTCCTATCGTCTGTAATCTAACCCCGCGAGGGCGCGGCGCGGGCTTCATTAATAAGGGCGAGGCTTTGAAAGAATTATGCGTTTGATTTGATTTATTCCTGCATAGAGTAAGGATTCTCTGAACACTGGTTGACTGAGGAATTTTTATTCCGGGAAATGATTCCAGTTGTAAGCTGGTGTACAGTCAACGTACAAACAACCCGAAACTAGAAGAATTTATCTTTTGATACCGTGTCGAAGAGTTTTATTATTAAACTAAAGGAACATTAAAAACAGTCTAGTCATTTGTACAGTCAAAATCAAAAGTAAATAATCACCAGATATATCTAATTATTGTTTTTTTAAGTTCTACAAATAATATATTATAGTGAAAAAAACATCGCTAACATCCTAACATATGCATTTCTCGATATCATCTCCAAGCCAAAAAAAAAATCAAAACTTTTCAGAGTGCTTTTGGAAGAAGTTTTTGAAAGCCAGCCCCCTATTCTAGGCTCAGTGAACTAACGACTTTCGATAACTTTGTAGTCGTACAATAAGGTATTGCTCTAAGAAAATTCACTGCGCAAATGCTATTGAAACTGCGAACATTATCTGATAATTTGTTAGAAACCTACTCCAAAGCATTAATAGATCAATCATATTCAGATTAATACCACATCTTACGATCCGAAAACTCGTCTTACCCTAATTCCGTTCCAGGGCCGGCGTTCTATAACAAGGAGTCAATTTAGATCCGTGAATAGACCCCTAATACCCTCTGAAGAACATCCATTCCGACATTAACGACGCCTGGATTTACTCCTTTATTAAGATCGTGCAGAAAGCCGAATCATTCCACGATCCTAGTGTGCGATCTTGCGCGTTCAAAACTCGAACCATTTATTACAAGTTCGCAAAAATTATGCACCTTTACAAATGTAACACTTAAATTTTATATACAAAGAGAAAAATAAATCAAATATGATCTATTAAACGAATAATTCATTGATTATGGTTTGAGTTCGAAGAAGGAAATTTCCCTTTCAAGTGGTGATTCATGCCTGAATCTCGCACAGGAAAGGGAAACTCGATTAACTCTACCAGTGCTTCGGAAATACGCCCGCCCGTCAGAGAAGATAGCACCAAGAAACTATACGGAGATGTAATTTTTAAATTTTCGTGTTTTCTTTTTTGTGCCTTTTGTACCTTATGGTACAATATAAAAATAATCTAATCTGATGACAATATTATTTATAGCATTAGGTTTATAATTGAAAAACAAACTTCATAATTATATAACCACTATGTAGGTGTCATGTAACATATAACAGCCACCTGCCCCGGTTTTGCATGGCCGTTGAAGGTTTTTTTTTGTGCTTTGAAACTTTTGTCTGTGTATTTCCAGTTCAGTGAACCTACAATTAAAAAAAAATGTTATCCCCCTCCCCTTCTCGTTCCGTCCCGTAGAATGCCTAATAATTTGTTGATGAATAGAATAGAAAACTCTTTATTGTGCACCAAAAAAAAAATACAGTACAGAAATATTACAATAGGTAAACAAGGGTAGTACAATGGGCAGTCTTATCGCTGAAAGCGATTCTTGCAGACAACCTTTGAATAGACAGTAAAAACAGACAGTTGTATGAAAATTCGCCATCGTATCTTTAATTTAAAAAATGAAATGAAATGAAAATAAGTGAAAATGTGACTGAGTAGTATTGCTCCTTTTAAAATATCACGTTAAGTTAACATTGATCAAAAAGCTCAGCGCCCCGATGCTCGGAGCGGAGCGTGCAATATGCGCGCCGTCACGTCCATCACTCCGCGTCACGCGTGAGTAGCATTGTGTTCGCTCGCCGCGCCGCTCCAAGCGGTGTGAGCGACGGAATTCTAGCGAGCGATTTTGGGCAATGAGTATTTGGCTTTAAACGCTATATTATGATCATAAACGTCTAGTGACGGTGTTTTGTAGATGATAGATGTCTATTTGTTGGATTGTTTAAGCCAAGAAAGGAACAACCGGTGGGAATCGACACATAACTTGTGCAATTAAGTTGTTGGTGCTGAAATGAGGTTTTGAACTCGATGTTTTAATCGTACAGATTACCACTCCGTAACCGCTATCGGAACTGTGTATCTTTAGATCTGATAGGACATTATACTGTACTCGTTACCATGCGCTTTTGTGTATATAGGTTCTAGTTACCATACTCTCCCGTACTTAATTTCTATGAGAAGGTGTAAACTTCAAGCGGCTAAACTCTGTGTATAATTTCCCCACCAAAGACCGCTTTCCTATACCATGGGCCAATCTTAGCCATCTACGGCTTCCCTCACCGCTTGCAGTGAAATGCGGATGGAGTCCTGCCTCACTTGGCATTTGAGGGGAGTCACTACAACGTAAGTGGAAAATGTTAGCGCTGCAAAAATTATTTTTAGAGGACATGCCCGGATGTCTGACTGGTGCGTTCTGTCCATTTTCTAGGCGGTGGCGGTGTTATTGCTTCTAGTAATTGATTGATAGTGAAACTTGCCTTAGTTTGACATAATTATCATCAGCCTAAGTCCACTGCTGAAAATACGCTTCCTCCATAGAAAAGCAGAAGAATCTGTTGCTAACTGTTAGGGTCCAGCATTTATGTACGACTCGTCGGTTTAGATCTTGGGGGGTTGTTCTATACTACGGCTTTCGATCCGTGGCCTTCGTATTTATTGGCACGCCATGCATCAACGTTGGGTATATTTTTATCCAATTCTAATACAACTACTATTTATCTGTGATTGTTTCTTCGTCCATCATAGTAATTCTTCTTTTTTGTCGTATCGATGTTTCAGCATCTTTGTCGGTTCAGTTCAGTATCTTTGACATTGATGTATAATCTTGTATTGTCGCAAATAAATGTTTTTATTTCTTTCTTTCAATAGTTAGAAGCTACTGAACAGACAGGGGGTCGCTACTATTTAGTAATATTTAGGGTACGCAAGGAGATACTTTAAACGGAATTTCGAGGAATATGCCGACCTCGAGACTGCGGAGTTGATAGTGGAATGTCTGTTATTTAGCTGGAGCAGTGAGAGGGTATCATATTGACGTTACATTGTACATTCTGTGTAGAGGGGTTGCGTGGTGGAGTGGTATTTAGGCCACACATTTAGATATTTTGATGAAAATAAATGTAAATATATACGAAATAAAGTGAGTCAACCAACTGTGCGTCTTCATTGTTATCTTCATGATAACTTACTAACTAGGATAGCGCAGTTACCCAAAACGAGTCTTGGTCTCTGGTAATAAGACCAGACACTTTGGTCTCATCGTCATCATCAACCCATAGAGAAAGGGCCTCACCTCACTTTCCTGAAGAAGATTAGGTCGCCACGAAGGCCGATTCGGATTAGTGGAATCTATGGTTTTATTTAATTTAAAAAAATTTAAAGTGTGACACTTAACATCGTATTTGAGGCTTATTCAGAAGTAAAATAGTACAGATAAATTAGCCAGTTTATCGTCTTTAACAGGATGTTTATATTAAAAAGTTGCGGTTTTTTTTTCGGTTTGCGAAAAACGCCTCTAGGTATAGGCCTCCTCTAGTTTTTCTATTTCACACTATGTTAGGTTTCCTTCAGCCAATTATATCCCACTATTTTCGTTATCTCTTGTCCCACTTGTTTTTTATTTTGCTCCTTTTGCTTTTCACATGGGCCGGGCCAATAGGTGAGGTATTAGAAACGAAATAATCGTTTATTTTAACGATTCCGATCAGGAGACAAAAAATTGGCCTGAGTAATGAAATAGGCTTTAGGGGACTAATTCCATTTTCAGTAGAATTCAATTAAGCTGGTCCAATTATATAAGTTCAACTGTTTTGTAAGGAGTAGGCTAAGGGTCGCTAGGGTCGCCACCCGTTTGGAAGATTTAGGACAGTTACGAAATACATAAAGCATTTGTCATTGGATATAATGAGCATGAGCTTTCGACAAAGAAAATAATTAAGTAAGGATATAAGAGTAAGTATACAAAGTTTCATTATATATTTTCAATGTACAGTGCCTTAACAAGGATTTCCAAAGCGACACCGTACTTACATGTAACTAAGATGACTTTGGATGTGACATACGATTGAGATACATAAAAAGCAATTTACCCAGCAGTGGGACAGTATTATTATTATTATTCAGTCACGGTCGTTCCACTGCAGTGCAAGGGCTTCCCAACCATCTCTCCAATAACTGTGGACAAAAGTCACCTCCGCGAGGAGCCCACTCAACGTTAGACGACGCGAAATCGGGGCAGCCCAGAAAGAGATGGTGGATGAACTCGACACCTATTGGAAGGTTTAGCCTTAAACATCTTCGAACCGAAAGGGACAGTAATAGGTATACGTCCTGCATAAAGGACACGATGGTGACCCTCCTGGGTGTTGTATCAACGGGGCTCCCGGTCCTCCGTCAACATTGAGTTATTTCAATTTAATTGAATTCCGTTGGCCTGTAGTCCATTGTGACTGCGTCACTCTTTCGGACCGGCGCCGTAACTACTCGGGAACGATTTCGATAATAGCTTTGTGCGGTTGTGGAAACTCGTTTGGATCAGATTAATATTAATTGGTAGTGAATTTATTGGTAGCTTTTTGTTGCACTAAAAACCAAATTGAGGCGCGTCTGATATTCGTTCAGCGACAATAAACTCAACATCAAATCACAACACAACACCAGATCACACCACACTGATATTAAATTCTCTTAGCAAATTAATATGAATATTATAGTTCCGATCAACACTCCATCTCATGAAATTCTCAAAATGGCGTCCTCCTAAACGTCAAACGCTCGGGGAACTGTAAATCTATCGTAATGTGTCATTTTTAGTTAATACTTGGTCAATTCATAATTAGGTCTCGATTTGTTCAACTTTCAGTCAATTTATAATACAAGTATAATAAATAATAATTATAGAAATGCCATTCTGATGTGACATTGGATTAAAAATTACGTTTTCTGTATTGGACTGATAGACGCGGCCATTTTTGAACTCAGTGTGCGTTTACAGGCCTTCGTATGGGTTAACAGTGATACAGTTTTCTCAATACTTATGTAATGTAACATATGTATCACGCCACGTGTCAGTGCCAAAACTGGTAGACGAGTCGGCCTGAATATAGGTACCTAATAAATAACCGTAGCGAACGTTGGCCGCACCTGGCCTCTGGCAGGAAGTACAAAGGCACCACACCATTAATTAATTAATGATACACAATTAAAACGGAAATGGCATACTCGTATTATTATATGCCCACATTTTGATGTGGAAAATTTAACTTATCCTAGTTTTCTATTCCGCTCAAAAACGCACAACAGGTCTAGTGGCAACCTCTCTTATTATTCACAGAACTAACTCTTGGCCTGAAATAATAAGAGCCGCCAATTCAGTCCAATTCAGTCCTGCCTGTCCTCCACCTGGACTCGCACAAGGACTTTTCTTCTTCATGTATCCAGCAGTACTTGGGACCACTCGGCAGTCTTGAGTACGCACGTATCACGGCACAATCCTCTCCCACCTCTTCTACGTGACCCAGCCAGCACAGCCTATGTGCTTTTAACACGCTGGTTTTCGGCTCAGCCAATATTTTCCCCTTTTTCCTATTTCACTGTCAGACATCGATCCTAATCAAATAGGTACATTAAGTTAAGGCAGACACTCATCGGAGAACATTAGTGGATCGCCTAGATACGCGCACGGTCGAGCTATACATATTTCATGAGAACACATGAATATGTAGATACCTACGCGTGATGCGTACCCACAATTCACTGAAAAAGATTACTGGAGAGTAAGCCAAACCTAAAGGCGTCTAAAGGGTCATGAATTGACAAAGAGGTACCGGTATTTTTAGCAATGGTGGGAATTTTGTATCTATAATAAAATAGAACGTGGCGAATGGAAAACGTGGGTGGGTGAGTATATGTAGAGAGGAAATTGAAGCTAACACAATGGAGGTTTGTTTAACTTTGTCGCGGTTTTAACGAAAGTACACACACCCTCTACCTCCGCTTGCGTGGCGTAGTGGGTGATGGCAGACTGCGAAGCGTGAGATTGCGGGTTCGATTCCCACACTGGGTAAAAATTTGTATGGACGATAAATATTTGCTCTGAGTCTGGGTGTTTGTAAGAGTGTGGTCCTCGTAGTGTCTGATCCCCTTGATACATGGAAAACTAGTTAGAAGTCAGATTCTAGGTATATGATCGTGACGCATTATTACAAAAAAAAATATGTATGAGATGTATCGGTTTGTGTTTTTTTGTTCATACATATTTAATCAATGATCCACGAAACGCTTATCTTCTTTCCAGCAATAACTCTCCGCGACATACTCCTAAATCCATTAAGAACTGCTGAAATCGCACCGTTCAATATCAGCCTTTTACATCTCTCGCTGGCCACCGCTCGGCGCGGCGAGCAGGCCGGGGCGGCGAGCGCCCATGTACGACCGGCCATTACTCTTCGTCGCGCGACTTAAATAGACTGACGGCGGACATCCCGCCCCTTGTTACACGAACCCTTATTACGGTTTGACGTTTGCAGAATGAAGTTTACGGAGTCAACGCTGGACACGATAGATGATTTAAGTTTTGATTGCTTGGATGTAAACAGTTTGGCAATCGAAAGCCTGTGAAAACAATAACTCCTACCATAATAATTAAGCGTCACGGTCAGATGAATAGCTCCTGATTCTCAGGATTCTTTGTGTATAGGTGTCTATTTTTTTTTTTACTCGGCCTTGACCTTGTTATGGCTATGCCTTGACCTTGTCTTGTGGCCCACACGCACCTGCAGCATTATACACTCATTACCGGACACCCTGTATATTATATTTCCAACCAGAGGTTCTGCCTATGATTCAGGGTTGTCTGCAGTTCTATTTAGAGGTGCGATATCACCACTCGACTCAAATTAAAAATCTCATTACCCATTAAGTACATATTATGTTTCGAAATCCAATTAAAAAGAAACTACTAAGGAAACATGGTAGACCCGAAAATGTCAAAAACCTATTAAAGCTTTCACGAATTGAAATCGTATTTCCTAGACGAAAATTGGTATACAGGTGAGTCGGTGTCTTCTCGTGGCATCGGTCAAAAATATTAGACCCGTTTTTGTTTATTACATTATTTGGTTGTTTGATAATATTGTATGTCTCTACCTAAATTCTCTAAAGGCCAGAATAGAAATGAAATCTGTAGTACACCCCATGATTCTACAGATAAACAATATCAGACCTTATTTCTACTTAATTACATACTATTGCTGGAGGCTTTACTAGCATAATATTTTGTGAATTATGAATAAATGACATAGTAAGGAAGCCTTGATATTTCATGTAAATTTATCTAAGTACCTACTAGAGTTCTTTTTTGACATAAATATTTTAGATACTCGTTAGTATTATATTTCATATTTCTCTATACCTAATCCATGGGCGCAGTAAATAATTCAGACATTAAGTAGAGACAACCCTATTTTATAGAAGCCAATTTCTTGTTTTTTTCCTTTGACGCTCCAAGGCTTCTCTCCATCCGAAGGTTGACTGTAAGAGATCGCTTTTAGCGATAAGTCGACCTACTTATTTCAATTAGTTCTATTCTTTATGTACGTTGTGTATGTCCGAACTGACGTACCAAAAGGTATTTTCTATCTGTTAAAATAAATACCTAAATAAATAAAGCGTTACGGTCACATACACAGATCCTGATGCCTAACTAGAATACTCTGTAGGTATACAGGGAATCGGGAATTACAAGGACTATGATTACACAGAAGTAAATAGAAAAACATTATCTAATGGAATATTAAAAGTTAAATCCGAAATTGGCTTTCACAGCGTTCACAGCTTTCCGAGGCGTTCCGGAGAACTTGTGCAGTTCCGACTGGTTCCCAGTCTTGTATAGGAGAGAATAATGGCTTCGTACACTAATATTTAGTTTTATTTTTCCATTTTCAACCTCACAACTAACGCTGTAGATGCCAATTTCCGTTATCACGCCTGTTGAAAGCGTTTGGTGAGAGACAGACAGTCGGCCAGATTCTCTGCTATTACCTAAACGTGTTCATTTCAAACATCGCCTGGGTTTTCAAAATTATTGGAAAATAAGTTCAATACTTTTTATTATGATTCTGCAAAAACTCTAAATATTATTTTCTTGTCAGGATCCGTTTCTTGGAGAAAAAATACTTGTTAGTTTTATAATATGAACATGATCTTGTACGTACGGGAATCGTAGTACACGACTATAAAGGTCTTATTGTAGATATACACGCACACGTAAACTGGCTTAGGGAATAAAATTATTATGATTAGATCGACAAACTCTTTATTAAAACACCACAGAACAAAGAATACTTAAAATTACAAGAACAAAAAAAACTTAACAATAATAGTGTCAAAATAGGCTCAATTTTGCTGAGAGCGATCTCTTCCAGGCAACCATGGCTTGTAAAACCTTGGTAGTTTGCTAGTTTACAACATAAAGATGGTTCAATTAATGCATGTCAAAGTTAATAAATAAGTAAAAACAAAAAATTAAAAATTAACATTTCAAACAGTAGGATTAGAACGGATTCAGCAAACTTTGAGCCGCACTTAAGCTTGTAACAACACTCCATTTAAACTCTTATCAATCCTTCATCCACTCAACCTTCAGAAAGGCTTTATCAGAGGATTTAGGCGTAATCAAATCTGCGAGTGTTTATAATATTAATTAGTTGGAAGCGCCGCGCGCCGCCCGGCCCGTGGGCTGGCGAAGTCGGAGCCGCGCGCCGCCCGGCCCGTGGGCTGGCGCAGTCGGAGCCGCGCGGCCTAATCTTGATTGTTCAGTCTGATTGACTTGATGGATTGACTTTAATCTTCAGCATCTTCTTCGGAGACAATCCTACTTCTGATGTTGAAAAGATAATTTAATGGGACTATAATTCCTATGTAACTTTTAATGACGTGGGAGAGAGAACTGTTTGAAGAAGTCGGAGACTAAGCTCTCATGGTTCCTACGCTATAATAATGTTATCAGTACCGCATATTATTTTTTTTGGACTTATACGCCAGCGTTTGATCATTTTCTCATCTGGTGACATTCAGTCTTAATTCAATGAAATTAATGTGTGCTCAAGGAATTAGACGATACATTTTTACAAGTCTAAGCATAAAAATTCGCGATAAATTCTTCGGTTTTTCCAATATTTTTTAAAAGTTATTTTTAAATGTAGATATTTTAACAATGAGTTGACAGTACAGAAGTCTTCTGAGCCTAAACGTTAATTTATGAGTGAGCCAGTCGGCGGTTCCACAAAGGGTGCGCGTTGAGACGGATTCGTACGAAATTAATTAATTTCCAAGGGCTTTTACACTCCATAATCTTCAAACGGACTCTAGGTTTCTGCAGTAGAATGCCATATGACATGTCGCTTACTCTTCCATACATTCACTATCGAATGTAGAACTTACACAGACTAGTTGTGAACAAAAGCGTGTTTTTTTTTTGTTTTCTTAAATAAAAATTAGCTAAATTTAGAAGTATTCGAAGTATTATTAGCACCTCGTCCTAATTTCTTCCCAAACATTGTTCGGCGCGAGGTATTTAAGATATTGAAAACGTTAACAATGTAATCGCGAAATATAAATCGCAGCCCTGAAAGGAATTTAATTTGGGCTCGATCCCGTCGAGTTGACAACAATTATTGGAAATGCTCAAGTTCCATAAATAATAAAGAACCGAATTTTCTTACCTCCATACAGCGAATAATTGGATTTCCGCCGCTTATTTTTTATTACTTCAATCTCTCGAATTTCAATATTTGTTTTGTATTTCGTGCTGACATACAGAATTATTTAAATTTGTATGCCATTAACATTGGCTTAAAATTGTCTCATAAAAATGAAAATCATAAAGCATTATATTACTTTTGTCTACCGATATATTATTTGATGATTTTTATTAGTTATACGCCTCAGGATAAAAACAAGCTATACAAAAAAAAGCCACAACTTTCTAGCAGCTCTCTTATTCGCATCTAGTAATACAGCATACACGAGAGTGAGTGAAACAGAAAACTTTCCGTGGTTTTTACTATTTGAAGTATGGTCCACAAAATAGATCGGTTTGGTTGTCTATTTCCTACCGAATTATTATGTCCCGACAGATAGGCTAAGATCGTCACACAATGGGTGCTTGAAAAGGGGCGAAAGCGCCGGGGCAGGCTAAGAAAACGCTGGCGTGACGATCTCAACACATAAGAACCAAGTTGGTCCAACGGGAGAAAGGCGTGACTGTATGAATGTATGTATTCACTGCAGTAAAACTTCCCTGAGATATCCACATTACCCACCACACCACTACCCATCATGTGCCACAACTGTACAAAAAGTGTCAATTCTACCCGTAAACGCAATAATTGGTAGACACAGCAGTAGCACGTCCTATAATTATAAGCTACCTCCTATATTGAGTACGTGTTGGAGTACCGAACAGTCCAAATCACAGCCGGTGGCGAAGGCGAGCAGAAATCGTAAAGCTAGACTTTCGTGGGTCGCTGCACCGCCGATAGATGCGTGCGACACTACAAATGTGTGGCGCTAAGAAATGGCGCCATACATTTGATATGTCGCGTGCCCGCGCGCGTCCGCTATAAGAGGAGAAAAGAAAAAAGTTTAAGCCGAGATGTAAGTTTTAGTAAGAACTATAAGAATAGAAAAGCCAAGTGAAACTGTTTTTATTGCCTGTTTTCCGCTCTCGCTACCGCACATCTCTCGTAACATGGCTCATTTCATGGGACATTATACCTCTATTAGAGCGAAGCTCGTGTTATTGGCGGAGCAGTCGTTGGACGTTTAACCGCGTTCTCTGTTATGGGTTCATTATCATACCGGTGTTACATTTGCCATGTTAAGCCTAGTTTTGCTTGTTACTTTATTTTATTATCATTATTACTGATCTTAAAAGTTATGTTCATATGTTAGTATTGTGGTGACATTCGCGGAAGCAGTAACATAGCGCTTATCCGCGCTAACTATCCTAAACTGTGTATGTGTCTACATTGCATAATTATGTATTCTGTGCCTAAAGGTAGAATTCAATGTACTTAGGCCGATGCGACTGACGCGCGTTACAAATGCGCGTGGGACCATGGTCCTCGTAATTCCTGATTCCCAAGAGACAGGGAATCTTCGATACGGGGTTAGGATCTGTGTATGTGATACTGACGCGTTATTATTTATTAATTAATACTTATTAATCAGGGACAGTTTTTTCTTGATATTTATTAATTTTGATATTGATTATAATTATCATTGTGACCCAGAATTAAACAGGTAAACAAAAAGTTAATAAAAAGGAACAACAAGGGTTTCGAAACAGCTATACATTGAAATTTGGCAGAGTTAGGAAATTTCCACGAATTATGTTGTCTTTGTAGACCTTCGTTTTGGCCAAATTACAAAGTTCGACAATTATACAATACCTAATTGAATAATTATTTTGGCAATAACAGGACGGAAAGCTTCGGGTATAAGTTAATTTCTGTTTTTGAATTGTTGTTTAATTTGTAAGGTTTGCCACCTGATGTTATTTTAGTCAATACGTTATTTAATAAACGTAGCCTTCCGTACGCCACCGCCGACGCGACTGTTGCGCCTGACAGATGCGCGCGGCAATACAAATGTATGGCGCTCGGCAGCGGCGCCCCATATATGACAAAAAAACGCGTGCGACAGTCGCGTATACCTCGAAGAACGGAAGTCTACCTTAATAGTCACGCGTATAAAGTCGCGAGCAAAAGCTAGTATATCATAAACGGTTTGGTTCGTTGAACAATTCTCTGGCCCAAAATTGGCATGTGCTTCGTAACTGTGTTCTGTACATCCCTTACAGTGAATGAGTGCCATGTGGAAGAGGAATGTTTCTCAGAATTTCATTAATTTTATTTCGTCTCTCGTACGCAGAGTTTCTGACAAACGCCCGACGCGCTTGTCATATAATCCCTGTTTGTCAAAGTATCAGCGTGCGTTCCGAGATTGCTCTTATTTACAAACTTGCTTATTTGAATTTGAAGCGGTGGGTAACCACGTACTTATTCTTATTCCATGCAGTTCATTGAACGGCCTAGATTGGCACCACTCACTCATAAATGACAAACGTGACGTGACATCACTCAAAAATAGACTGAAGAGAATGAGAGAGAAAGCGAATGAGACGGAGCTAGCTTTTGGATAAATGTCTCTGATCGACTTATGAACGCTAAGCGATCTTGGTGACAGTTAGCAGGGCAGTTCAGTTTAAGGCCCTAAACTGGATGGATTTAACTATTCGTGGTGAGGCCCCAGGCTGCACCCTGTGAGAGTGCCCGTACTTTTCTCGTTTTTCCGCGCGTGGTGTTCCAAGATACATTGTAATTTGACTACTAACAAAATTGATTAATGGTATTTTTAGGTATTACTGCACTATCACGACAGAAGTGGTGAAGATAATATTATAAAAGCGCGTCACTTTCACATGCATAGATCCTGACCAATACCTGAGGTTCCTGTATCAAAAGAATCATCAACAAAAAACATCAGTGTGCGGCAATCGAACCTTCAACCCTACTCTTCGCAATCTGCTCATAGCCAACTTACGCCATGGAAGTCGACAAAATCGATTGCCTTGATTTTTTCTCTTCAAATTCAATTATGTTTTAATTTCCCTAACAAGGCAGGAGCTAGTGCTTATAACTGCTTTATTTCCGACATTTCTGGGAACTGGGAACAGCCCCGGGAACCAGGAATATTATGCAGACTCCCGCAACTCTGGTCGTAAATCATCTTTAACGTCTCCACTTGAAATCATTATGGAAGGCTTTAATTAAGAGGATCTTCACAGGTTATTATAAAAACCGTATTAAAATATACGTAAATTAAAATGTGAAAGCAAATGAAAGTGCTTTTTTTTCTTAAAGTTTATATAGATACATAATTTTACCCGACTATCAAAAAAAAGGTAATGTTTTACAGACGTATGTATGTATATAAATATACAACCTAAAGCCTAAATGAGTAGATTCATTTTGATAAATGAGATATTATTCGATTGATTCGTCTCAATAACGGTAGTGTTAGGAATAGACAAAATATGATGGTGTGGGAGATGTAGTGTCAAACATACAAAATGGCGGCGGTGAGAAGCCATATTGGATTTCATAAGGAACAAAAACCACAGCCTATCGAAAAAGGTGTCAAAGTAATGGTATTTAAAATGCCAATCCAAATAAACGAAACACCAAAAAAAAATGTTTTGTCGGAATTCAAAATTAAATATATCGATATAATTATTCTCAACTTCCTTACTAACTGATCGCTGGGAATTTTACTGTTGCAAAACTGTATTTCCACCGCTTCCTTTTTTTTTAAGTCAAACCGATTATCACATCTTGAACGCACAAGAACCCAGAACAATAAGCTTCTCCAGAAAGAAATAAAGGCCTACTTCCACTCGCGTCTCCCGCGCTGGCCGCGAGTGCTCTTACGAAGTAATTAGCGCCACTCAACGCGTAATAGCCGCGGGAGAGCCGCGGCGAAACCGTACTGGTGAGCGCACAAATTTTCTGAACAATTAATCCATTTCACTAAGACCGTCTATAATTTGTACATAATCTAGAATTTTTACTCCAAAACTTTATAGACTGCATTTACTTGGCATATGAGACTTTAGAGCTGATTTCTGAGGGTGACGAGCGCAGTGCAGTGTCGCGCAGGATTATACAATGTAAAGTTCTGGATGGCACTGTAACTGTTATGGGCAGGCGTGGCGCTTACCATCAGGTAAACGACTTGCTCGTTTCGTGACTCAGACAAATAAAAAAAATGCAGTTTTAACAAACTACGCGATACGCAATGTGGTTCCTAAGCATTTAATAAAAAAATATGAGAGAATTTATTGTGTTGCACTAAACTGTGGTTACAAGCTTATAACATTAAAGCATCATTGTGAAATACATATTTTTTAATGTTGTAAAAATACAATATTGTCCCATATGTGGAGAGCTATGAATATTGTAGGGTTATTATCTTATGACATAGTCAGAGTAACGAAGAGTTAGTTTTTAAGACGAGCAAAAAAAAAGCTGTTTGAAACCAAGCTAAATCTTAATGTTTACTTTATATTTATTTCAGCTTTTTCTACGTCTATTTCAACGGTGTAATACCGTTTACAACACTTTTAAAACAATTTCCCCAAACTCGCGTCACGCATCAGTAAACGCAGCACTCACATAAATATTTCGAGAATTTTAAAATTACATCTTTTCGCTTATGTTTTTGTCTTAGGTACCCATTTTAAAATACACCTTATGTTGTAACTAGAGAGTTGATATTTGTATAAGGTTAGAGAGAAGCTGGTAGGGTTGCGTCTACCCGCATTTCGCCAGGACGGGTGCAGCGGCGGCGCGGCGGCGTCATTACGCGTCTCGCTTGCAGTAATTGTTTCCTAGCTTGCGCCCCGAATGCACAGCCCTGTGTACGAGTTGCAGGCTCCATTACAATATGTATGTAGACGGGATCATTATTGCTAATTAAGAAAAAAATATACGCAGGGACACATTTACAACATGCTATCTAATGTCGCGGCCCGACCCTCGACCGCTTCAACTATCAGATCTACTTTACGCATCAATAACGCCTTCTTCAATCTAAGAAAGAAGTCATCCTACTTTCTCTGACCACCGTCATAACAATTATCAATATCTACCCTAGTATTACATAAAAGCGGTGGTAGCCTAGTGCGAGAACGTCTGCCTTCTAAGAAGAAGGTCGCGAGTTCAAACCCCAGTGTGGGATAAATACCAATTTGTTCCTGTAAAGCATATTAATTATCACTCGCTTTTCGGTGAAGGAAAACATCGCGTAGAAACCCACGTACCTGTCCGGGAATTATTTCAGAGGTAGGTATGTTATCGACTAATCCGGGTCGGGCCCCCGTGGTGGATTATGGCCTAAGCCTCTTCACAAAAGTGAGGGGAGACCCGTACTCAGCAGTGTAACGATATGGGTCAATGATGATGATGATTATATAAAATCACACCCAATCCAAGTAAGATAGCACAACCTCTGTACTCTGCCTAATTTCATTTATATTGAAGTAATACAGAATGTCGAGATTACGAGTTTTATTTTGTCGAATAATAGAACTCGCAGTGTCTCCCTGTATAGACACACACCTGCATAGATTTGAGGAGGTAGATGGTGTTCAATGACAATTCAATTTAATAATAAACGTGAATATATAATTTAATTCAATACTGTAGATATTTAGGATAACGAATGTTGAAATTTCATGTTTGTTCAGAGTATGTCACTTCTTAATTTAGACATTCCTGTTTCGCTAATAATATTTTATTGTAGCCACTTGTATGTTTAAGACGTACCTATACATGTTATTGAATTCATACTAAATAATAATGACTTCACATTCACACTTTGAAACAGATGTCACCAAATATATTATTTCGCCAGCTGCGCCACAGTGCTGATAAACGCAGTGGGTTAAGTCAGTAGTCACGTTCGAAAACAGCGTTTCGTTGCCTCGTACGATATTCAGACGTTATAGGCATCAATGATGCAGGAAATGGGCGTCGCGTGACGCGCCTCCACTCCGTATGGCACAGGACACTGGGCCACAGAAAATAATAGCCGGAACCTTCGTGAACCGAAAGCAGTTCCTTCAAGAAATTGTGAGAAAGGGATAGTAGTATTTGTTATCACACGTGAGCTAATGAAACAGCAACCATGTATGCATTTTAAAGCAACAAATTAAAAAAAGACACATGTAAACTGCTGTTATGTATTACCTATTTTATATTGATTATTTCAGTAATCCAAAAGCGTTACAAACATTTTACAATAGCCATAAATTAAGACGACTATGAAGGAATATAATATATTCGCTTACATAATATAATAAATTATAATAGAGGAAATGTAAATTTAACTGAAATTTCTAATTTTTTTGAAAACGGTAAACCTTAACAAGGTTCAAATTTCAAATGTAAATTAATTATGGTAGAATTTCAACAACCAGGCGACCTTTAGTTACATTAATTAGGCGTACTGTAATAATCATTAACTTAATAATTTGGATCCAACAAAGATACTCTGAGCTGTGTGTTAAGTAAATAGGATAGTAATTACACACAGTTTTGAATTAAATTATAATAATCTCTTTCTAAAATCCTGCTACTGACATTCCGTCTGCACGCACGTAAGCAGGTAGCAGTGTACAATTTACACATATAGAATTAAGATGGTGCTGTTTTTAAAACTTGCAATATTTCTGTTTACATCATTAAAACTTTCAAATGCTGATATATTGGGAGCAATACAGAATCCAGAGGAACTGGAGCCACCAAGCGACCTTAGTATAGATAAAGTACTGGACCCGGCACTACTTGACTACGCAGCTGAATTAACAGGAATCTTACAATCCTCCCAGATTACAAAAATTGGTGATGAGAGCAGCGACCCAGAAGCAGATCTCGAGAATTTTAACGATGGACTTTATAATGAAGACATATACCTGAATTCAACGCAATTAATTAGAAAATACAATTTCCCCGTGAAGGCGTTTAAGGTATATACCCCTGATAACTATCAGCTCAGTATAATACGTATCCCAAATACGGGACCCCCGGTATTCCTACAGCACGGGTTGTTCAGCAATTCTGATTGTTTCGTATCTGCCGGACCTGATTATTCTCTCGCCTTCCTCCTGTCCCAAGCCGGGTACGACGTCTGGATGGGTAATGCACGAGGAAATAAATATTCAAAAAAACACAAGTATCTAAGTCCGAGCACTAAAGAGTTTTGGGACTTCAGCTGGCATCAAATTGGAGTGTATGATTTATCAACAATGATCGATTTCGTTCTAAGAAAAGTTAGAGTCAAATACAATAAGTTATGTTATATCGGCCATTCCCAAGGCACTACCGCATCATACGTGCTACTATCGGAAAAACCTGAATACAATGATAAAATTGCCTTAGTGGTTTCACTCTCCCCGGTCGCTTGGATGGAGCACTTGGTTAGTCCTGCAATGCGAGCTTTTGCGCCTTTTGTGGATGAAGAAGAGATATTTCTGAAAACTGTTGGGTTATATGAATTCGTGCCGAAAGATGAATATGTGCTTTTGCTAAAATCCTTAATGTGCGGTGCGTCAGTCCTGGGGCCCGCAGTGTGCGGTAGCTTCGGCTCACTTATGTGGGGATTTGATTACGAGCAAATAAATTTTAAAAACTTTGCAGTGCAATCCAGCCATGAACCGGATAGCTCGGCTACGATGCAAGTGATCCATTACCTACAGTTATTTGTTTCCGGTTTCTTTCGACAGTTCGACCACGGTGCTATTCAAAATAAAGAAGTGTACGGAAGTGCCATTCCACCAGACTATGACGTTACACTCATCTCGACACCGGTAGCGCTGTTTTATAGTACGAACGACTGGTTTTCGAGCCCCATCGATGTCGGCAGATTGGGTTCAAAGCTCCAAAACCCGATATATCACAAAATACCATTCAAGTTTAACCACATGGATTACATATGGGCAAAAGATATCAAACATTATGTGGCTAAACCAATTTTGAAGCTATTAAAAAAATACGGTGAAAAAAAGTGTTAGAGTTTTCCGTCACGACCCTTTCTTTAGTGTAGGAGGCTATCCATCGCGTGTAAACAATATAAAAAAAATTAATTAAATCATTTAATTAATTTATTATATTATTTATTTCTAACCTATACCGTCCCACTCTGGGCAAAGGTCTCAACCATCTCCTTCCACGTGTCGCGATTGTTCGGTACATCGGACCAACTCTGTTCATAATGTGTCTAGATCGTCACTCCAGCGTTATTTATTTAATTAATTAATTTAAAAAATCGAAAATAAATTTCATTGTGTAATTAATTAATTATTTAATTTTAATAATATAGGAAAATAGCTTCGTTCCGACCGCGTGTTCTACGACACTCGCGTTTTTTTTTATTCTAAGATTATTACGATTTAATTATTTGATTTGATTTATGGTGTCGGTTTTTAAAATTCCAAATAAATTTTATTATTTTACAACTATTGTTTTATTTTATGTAAGCATAATATACACAATTTAAAAACATCATAGTTTTTTTATTTCGTAGTTTAGTTTGCTTAAAGCGTCAAACTTATAAAGAATATTAAAAGGGATAGAGTTATCGTTAAGGGTCATACGGTGCGAAATTATAATAATTTAGATCTATAATTAATTAGGAAGAAAATCTATTAAGTGTAGAAAAAGAAAAGTTATTTGCGGTTTAATTTTTTTTATTTTCCTCTAACTATGATTTTGTTCTTATATTCTTTATTGTATTCATATTTACAGAGAACTCAGTAATAAATTAATGAACAAAGGCGAGCTTAACCCTATGATGAGTTTTATTATATATAATAACTAGCTGCGCCTTGCGGTTTCACCCGCATAATTCAAGTTTTTCCGCAATAACTCTCTTAAAAGCAATATATTTTCCCCGTTTGTGCCACATTCTTCATTGATGCTCTGCTGTTATATAGCCTATAATCTTCCTCGATAAATGGACTATTCAACACAAAAATAACTGTTTGATTCGGTTTAGTAGTTCCTGAGATCCTAGCGTTCAAACAAACAAACTCTTCAGCTTTATATATTAGTATAGATATAGATTATTTCCCCGTTTAGTCGATGCCGTTAGTGACAAGAGGGCTGGCTCATTTCTCGCGCAGAGAATAGCTATTGCTATTCAACGTGGAAATGCAGCCAGTGTTCTTGGCACCATTCCTCATGGACACCCTCTTACGTTCGATTTTTCATATTTAGTTTTAGTTAGTTTTCTTTTAATTGTTATTTAAGTTGTTTAAAAAAAAATAGCTCCTTTTTAAATAGCTAGTTTATTGTATTTCTTTGAATGTTATTTGTATGCTGTGATATAGATTTAAAGGGCCTGAAATAACTTAATTTTAATTTAATAATTTAATTTATAGAAAGCTACACTTTTCCCATCCCGGGTAACACGGGGGGAAAATGTTAAGTTAAAGAGAAAATGTTTGAATTACGCGGATAATTTATTTTTATTTAATACATTTTGTAATGAGTCTAGCGGTTCATTTACCTAATGATAAGAGCCACATCTGCTCTATCACTTCCGCTGTTACTATAAATAAAACAAAGTTTATTACCTAGCTTCAGCAATAAATGGCTTAGAAACACTTTAGATAGATAGGCGCATAAGATAACTTGATAGCAGTCATTAGGTAAAAAATATGTTTATAAAAAAAATGTGAGTGGTCTCGCGCACCTTGGGTTCCGTACAAACTTGTAAATCTTAAGAAAGCATTATTGCCCTAACTAATAGACAAACTAGGTTAAAGGACCATCTTAACAAAGCCGTTCGATCCCTAGACACGGGAAATCAGCTGTAAAAAAAGCAAACTGTTTTTTGTAAGTCAACGCGATCAAAATATTTTATTTATTTTACGATTTCCCAGGGGTTTCCAAGCCTATAGGGTACATACTTCCCGTTTACCTAGAATCATGAAATTTATCAAGAAGCAACGTCTTATAGCACGTGTAAAGTAAAAACTCTGAAATCCGTAAATGTTCCAAACTTATAATTTGCGGTTGGTGCAATAGCCATTATCCAGGGATCGAACGGCAAACTTAATTTTGTCCTTTAACCTAGTTTTTCATTTAGTTAGAGCAATAACAAGGTTGTACGGAACTCTCGGTGCGCGAGTCCAACTCTTTACTGACGGCTTTTTTTTTTATCGTCTATTGTCATCTTAATCATTTTGTGCGAGTACATAGACATAGCCTTCCGCTATAAAGTTTAAACGCTAGTTTTATAGTACGAGTATGTAGGTACTAATGTAGCAATATTCAAAGTACAGGTTGTGGCAACCGGCTGCGCCCTGCGGCTTAGCTTACAATATATTTATTTCACGTTTTCGGTATTTTTTTGGAATGTAAGGAGCTAGCAGTGGTCTCTAATGAAGGGAAATAATCACAGAGATTAGTTTATCCCTCTGCAATATTACTATCATCATCAGATATAATAGTACGGATATAAATGTACAGACATAGCACAGTTACAATTTCATAATACTTAGGTTTATAATATAGGTTAGCAGACACGCAATGGTATATAGTATGTACATATATACAGATATTTGCTAGTCTTTTCTTAGATACTACTCGTATAACACAAGTCTCGAAGAAAACCTTCACAACATTGAGTTCAAATTAGAAAGAGAAAGAAAATTCAAGATACGAATAGGAATGTATTGAGCCTTCTAATCGACAATACAGGGATAGTGTCGTGAAATACCAACCAAGTATTAAAATGAAAGTAACGCGTGATGTTATTTTCACTTTGATCGCTTTTACGGCGGCTACCCACATCACTGATGGAGCGAGTAACACAACTAGCATACTAGATGAAATATCTATGAATATAACACAATTGATCGAAGGATGCGGTTATGTGGCGGAGGAATATGCCGTAAAAACTGAAGATGGTTACATTTTAAAGATGTTTAGGATTCCAAGTAACGGTTCCGTGATGTTCTTACAGCACGGTCTACTAAACAGCGCAGACGACTGGGTATCAATCGGCAGAGATAAAGCTCTGCCCTACTTGTTGGCCGACGCAGGCTACGACGTATGGTTAGGCAACGTAAGAGGTAATAAATACTCTAGAGAGAATGAGTTTTTGTCTCCAAACGACAGAAAGTTTTGGAACTTTACCTTTCATGAAATGGGTGTTTACGATTTGCCTGCAATGATCGACGTCGCTTTGGAGATATCTGGCTGCTCGCAACTGACGTTCGTGGGCCACTCGCAAGGCACGACTGCTTTTTTCGTGATGGTCTCGGAGAAGCCGGCGTACAACCAGAAGGTTTCGCTAATGGTGTCCATGGCGACAGTAGCGTGGCTATACCACGAGAAGTCACCGATTTTGGCCGCTTTGGTGCCATTCAGGTTTGAAGAATATTTAATTGTGGAGGCGCTCCGCTTGTTTGAAGTGTTGCCTTACAGTGGTTTATCAAAGTTCATTACGACTCGCGTCTGCCCCTCGAGTAAGTTCGCGTTGTTCGTTTGCATGTCGACACTATTTACCGTTTACGGGTTTGACTACGAGCAGATAGATTACACACGGCTCCCGGTCGAGATAGGTCACGCCCCTGGCGGTGCCTCGATTAAACAGCTTCTTCACTTCGCGCAATTAATAGCTTCCCGTGAATTCCGTCAATACGATTACAAAAATAAGGAAAGAAATATGATAGCGTACAACTCGGAGACCCCTTCTCCATATCGCGTAGAGGACATCACTGTACCGGTAGCTATATTATACAGTGACAACGATTGGTTGTCGTCATTTCAGGATGTTCAGATTTTAATTGGTAAACTACAACATGTCAAACATATTATACGAGTAAATCATACAAAATTTAATCACATGGACTATTTGTGGGCGAAGGATGCAAAGACGTTAGTTTACGATAAGGTTTTAGAAATCATTAATAATAATAACAAGCCATAGTCACCTTATATTTACTAGTGCGACCCAATTCACTCATTCCTAAAAAAAAATTGATTACAAACATCAAGGGGGACAAAGGCGATAATAGGATAATGTTAAGTCATTATCAACTTGAAAATAATTGATATAGCTAAATTGGGACACTCACCTATAATAGGATATTAATTTTTCGGTTTCATAAGATTAAAAAGTTACCACAAATTTAGAAGGTACCATTGTCCTGTGTTTAGAAACTACAAAAAATTACGATACCTAGAAACGAAATGAAAGAAAAATGAAATGCCGTTGTTAAAAAGTTGACAGGCAATTTCTGTACTGCAGGAGAATGCGTTTGTCCAGCATCAAACATTCATGTCCGCCCAGCAGATGGCCGACGTCGCAGAACTGAGCGGCTCGTGGCGTGGCCTCGGCTCCATCGCCAAACGGGTCACAGATAAATTATGTAGACCTAAAATATTTTGGACCCACTTTTATATACCTGCGTCTTACTATATGGAAGAAATGCTTCATGCGTCAATAAAGTATCGCAAATGCCTTAGAACTCCCGATCGAATAACATGACAGGACCAAATCCTGTTTAGTAATCGTATTTTTCCTTGCAAATTGTCTAGAATAATAGCATTGTTTTAAAATAAGATTGTATGCTCCTTTGATTTTAATTAAAAATACATTTAGTCCGTTCATGTTTAATTTTATTTCTTGCTGCGAGTAAGTGTATACCTACCTATACGCGTTTAACACGTTCAGTGCTGAGAACACAACTGCTGTGTTTGTCGTATGGGAAAAAACTATGGAGCGTGCAGAGCCGCACCCGTGGCTAGACAAGCAACACGGCTCTGTAGTCAAAGTGTTAATATCTTCCATGCGATATTAATAGACACAATTGATTTTTAATTATTGTTTTACAGAATCTGTGGCTACACGGCCTACAAGTTAATAATCTGCACCGAGAAATAGTGTTACGAGATTGTCCTAACTTTTATACTAAAATATGAAGTAGGTAGTCACAAAAAAAGAGTTTCAACGGTCTTTGAAAAATTGGAAGGTCAGACCTTGTAGTTGAATGTACCAAAACAAAATGTCACTAATCAAGTATAACCATAGCCCAACGGAAATACTGTGGTTTATTCTACGGTCCAACATACATAGTGATATGGAATATCTGTAACAGCCGATTCATTAAACTGAGCCGCTCCACGAGCTTCGGTAACGACCCCATGCCTTCGCATTAGCCGTGAACGCGACCGGAACCCCGTACTATCTACGGATGCACTATTTCATTATTCATAGATTAATCATTGGATGCTTTGCTCGGTGTATATGTCTAGGTTCTCTGAGCTCCATCGCAGTAATGTTGTTTTAGACACCAAGTAATATTAAATTTCAATCAATAATATTCAACATAATTCGTCTTATGGTTGCAATAATTGAATGGCAACTGGACCCAACTTTACTGTTGAAAAACAAATTTACTATTGTGCTAAAGAAATTCAATTCACAATAATTATCGATAAACATTGTAATTAGAATATTCAATGATCTCAAAAGTTGCAACTATTACTATGTTAGTAGAATACTAAAACGTTCAGTGTTTATACACAATCTACTCGTAGGCTTATTTCGTTTATTTGGTTTAATTGGGATCAAGGCACAGAAGACACATTATTATAATACTACATTCAGAGTACAGGTCACTCTACAACCCACGCAATCTGCTTCCCCGCATCTCTACCCGCAATCGTGGCGGTAATCGAGAGGACAGAAAATATTACACGCCTAAATGTAATAGACAAACGATTTGTATGAACCTTTGTACAGGCGGGTTGTCTTTTGTTTTAGTCGCGTAGTATCTTTGTGAACCTACAGTCCTACATTTGTATTTGGCGCGTGTATAGACATCATTCATATGTGAGCGTTGTGAACTCACCAACCGTATGGATTGAGACCATGGTAAATTGGTGCGCCTCATTGTCAGTAGGCACATACATACAAGATACAGCCGCGACTGAATTTGCATCAAACAGAGAGCCCTCCACAAGTTCAAACGGAGTCGGGAGCGGAAGACTGTCTGATTTAAATGTATGTTTGTGTCTTTGAGAGGCTCTCCCGACTTGCGAGGCGAATATTAAGAGCTCGTCGCGTTCAATGTCGGTTTTGACTTCATGGACCTTTCGTCTTACTAATTGGAAATCCGAAGGGTTTTGAAGCGGCCCCAGTTCCGCCCAGGCCGACCAAGTTTTTAGATATATTTTTAATCCTTTTCCACATAGGGAATGTCTCATCCTGGCACTCGATCAACTAGGGTGAACTATAAAAAAAATATCAAAAATAATCAAATCAAATGTGGTGGTGATGGTGGTGTGTATTTCTTGACTGGTGTACATTGTACAATAAAGTAAAGTATTTTGTATTTTATTTTATTCTATGGTTTGCTATGCCCTCTCGGTTTATTTTGCGTTAATCAGTGGATAATTGATATGTACGAAAGTGAGGAGAGACCCGTGCCCAGCAGTGGGACGTTATGGGTTGATGATGATGATGATGATGATCAATTGATATGTAAATAAAACTTATATTATCCACTGGTACTTTTCGATTGCAATTGATTTGCACTTGATTACAACTTTTACAGGCATTTTATATGAAAAAGGGAATAGTTCAGTGGGGAGTAATGAACGCAAGCCTACTCACCGATTTCCAGCTCAGCTCCTCGATTAGACGGCGCCGTCCATTTGCAAGTATGACACGTAATTTGGTTGAAATGTTCCACGCGAAAGGGTTCGATTGTTATTAGAGTAGCACACACCACCGACGAGCGCCCCGCTGGCGATGGGGCTGCGATATGCGGTATCAGCTCGATTTGATGATATTGCTGTAAGCAAGCGTGCTGCACCGCTCCGGAGTAAGTCGAGAACTAGTGGGTCAACAGCGAACGGCAATATGAGTCAAAACTACCCTCACTGTTTGCATAAAGTAATACAAGAAAATAAATCGGTACAAATTACCCTCAAAAAATTTCGTATATTTGTTCGTTCGAAAACCACGCATTGCTATCAAAAATTAGTAAAATAATTACTAACTTTCGAAAACTATGAGGCTTCAACGCCCACTTTTGTTAAATTTTGGTTTAGCTTTAGTCACATATACTTTTAATTTTATATTTTATTTTATCTGCTTTATTATTGTTTAAGTTCATAGATAATTTATGTTACGCAGCTTTGTAAAAACATATTTAAGATTTTTTTTAGTCTTAATGTATAGCACGTTCCACGCAAACTAAACGCTCAGCAAAGGTCTCTCCAATATTGGCCAGCAACCAACTCTGATGGGAGAGATTAAATTCAAATGAGATGTCAAATCCCAGCACTAGGCTCGCTAATACTCGAGATCTTCACAATTAGATTGAAACCGAATGAAATTGCGATACCTAATCTCTATGCGCTGGACCCGACATCTTGACTAGAGAAATTTCAAGAGGCTATTATTTATTTAGAGTGTAGATAATTATTTGCTATATCGTTGTAGTTTTTGAGTGAAAATGATCACTGTTTCGATGATTTGTGATCATGTTAAGCATTCAATATTCCCTAAGTAGATTTTTAAGTTGATAATAATTATGTAGATCGTTCGACTGCTGGTAACAATTACACTGCACGGATAAATACTGCAAAATCTGGCGCGATTGCAATGCGTTCGTCATCACGAGACATTGGTTTTGTACCAATAGTGTCTATCTATCTATTCAATCCATATTCACCCCACTGTTGGGTATAGGCCTCTTCTGTTTCACGCCATTTGTTCTGGTCCTGTGCAAGTCTGATCCAGTCTGCCCGGCGTGCTGGGTGGGTGGTCTGCCTCGCAGTCTTTGCGCTCCTCTTGGCCACCAATCCGTTATTGCCTTTGACCACCTGTGTTCTTCCCATCTTGCCAAGTGTCCTGCGCCGATAGTACTAGCTAATAAACACGAGTACGCCATCTAGATACTTCAATTCGCGTTACATGCACCTACGGATTTAGCTCAACTTTCTCCATTACCACCATAATGCGGCTCCGATATTCAACGTCTTTCAAGTTGGATGCAGGCTCGAGGCTCGTACAAGCCGGCCCGGAATCCGCGCTACTGATTAAAGTTATTCATCTCGGCGCACACCGACTGATTCTATTAAAGATAATCGCTTCAGACATTCCTCCGGCGAAGTTCCGACTTGTTCGCAGACTCCGCGGCTCGCAGACTAACAATGAGCGTTTTGTTTTAACAAAGGATTTATCGGCTATTTACTGGCACGTTCGAGGGTTCGGGTATCAGCCGGATTATAGATGTTCCATGGATTGAGCCGCTGATGTGTTGCTTTGGGGATTCCGAATGTTTAGTCTTTTGTGAGGAATATTAACGGTTTTGTGTTGTTTTGTTAGAAGTGCCGTCTCGAAAGGTAATTTATTTCAACACGTTAGCTCGAAATTGGTTTGTAATCATTTTTTCTTTCTTCCACCTACAAACACCGAGACTCAGAGCAAATACATGTGGCCCTCATAAATCTATGTCATGCGCTAGAATCAAACCTGCAACCCCACGCTTCGCAGTCAGCTTGTCACCCAATACGCCACACAAACTCATTGAAGCCGTATATTTGACTATTATAATGAGCTTAGGCTAGATAAATACACGCACACTTTATTTTAATCTGACTCTTTTAACTTTTGCTTTAAAGTAGTAACTATTCTTATTACGTAGGTACACTAAGTGGCTATCTAACTGTAAAGCAACACAGTTATGGAAAGTTTTCTTAAGACAGCTACCGCTGGCAGCTCGCATCCGCTAGCTGCCATCTCCCAGACTGCATTAGATAAACGCAACACTTCCGGCGCGGCACTGTTGGAGCCACCGATGAAGGAGCCGCTTATTTCTAAGATATTTTAAAATTTATAAAGATGAAAGGTAATAATTATAATACTAGCGATGTACGAGTCTGAGATATATTAGTTATATTTAAGTGAATCCAAGTTGGTTTAAACTTTCGAAATAAAATACTATAAAACACATAGATAAGGAAATCTAAACTCAAGACCTTTGGGTAAAGACTCATTTTGGGTCATTGCGACATCCTAATTATTATAGCTACACATACACCTGAAGAGTTATAGGTATTTATTTTTTATGTACTCTCACTGCATTTCATCGCTAATGGAAATTGAAATATGCGCCTGCCTGCGGTGCTTGCGGCGAAGCAAGCAAATTAATTAATTATTTTAATCAAACCGCTACGCTCATCCCTCTGTGTTCATTTAACGAACATTTTCACATTATTCGCAGCTAACCCCGAAATATTCGCACCATCTTTGAAATTTGTTCCTCTTTAATAAAGGTGGTGAAGGTTATTAAAGTTGCCATTAAGCCGTGGTTTAGCTGCGGGCTATGTAGTTATATACACGGCGAGCTCAGAACGGCCGCCGCAAATTTATTACAATAATTATATGAAGGGACCTCGGAATACATCGCAGACTAAACATTATTAAAAGCGTTTGTCTTAATTCTAGCCGAGGCGTCGCGAGCGCCGACTGTTCTCGGCTTCGATAAACGACCTTCAAACTTACAAGCCCCTTATCGCACTCCCTCATACTTAGTTAGTCTCTCACTAAATCTACAATTAATTTATTGTCTACTCTAGGGACGTTAATTAACTTGTTCTATTATACAAAATCACATTAAGCAGGGTTTAATCATTGTGAAAGTATATTATGAATACCTAATTAACAAATGCATGGACCCCGATTGAGAACTACGAGGACCATGGTCCCACAAACTCCCGTACAATGATTTTTCAAAAAGTTTTATTTTGTGAGGTAGAGTATATCAGGTCTGCCAAAGACCTCTGCCTGCTATAACTCGATGAGAACTAGCACTTAATATGCCATAAGCGTGGAGCAATGAAAATCCGGACTTAACCTAAGAAACATAACTTTTATTAGGTAAGTAGATTTAATACTGATGAAATTGTGCAGTTCTCTAAGACGTAAGACAAATCGATGCGACGCGTGCGGCATGCGACATGTCTTGCGCTTCGTGACGTCATTCGACACCTTTTTCATACAACACGCCGTACTGTACGCCGCACGCCGCGCTTCATTGATCTGTATTTTGCCTTACAAACAACTCCTTCCCAACCGGAAATTGCTACAAAATAATTTCCATTCCTCTAGCGTTAAAACCAACCACTTAACAAAGTTACAAGGGTCACCTCATACAACAAGCAATTCATACACGCCACTGTATACAAACTGTGAGTAACGTATGAAAGGGCTGCTGTTGGCGCGCATCCCATAATGAGTGTCGCGGACCGCTAATGAACTCGGAAAGTGGAGTACGGCTCGCTACACTGTGGTGCTTCTCTTTGAATGTTCCTCATATCTTCTACTGGTATGTGTATGTATGTATGCCATAGCGGCTTTGTTGGAACTTGTTGAGTTTTACTTACACCATCAATCATAGGCAATTTTCTGTGTGTTAAATTCTAAATATCAGATTTTTATCTCATACAAAGAAGCGTGTTGTAATACCCAACTTTACGATACGGTTTGCCATTTATTTATGATTATTTTTATTTTTACCACAAATTTACTGTCTAATGCTTAGTTCCTAAACATCTGTGATCCACTCTTGATGCTTTTGTAAACTCTAGACAACAATTGAAATTCAAACGGTTACAGTATCTGAAAGCGAATTCCATCAACTGACTAAATTCATTAGGATCCCTGAATACCTGAACCCATTTAGCAATTTGAACAGCACTTGGCCAAATACGATAAACGACACAAATTTTGAGTGGAATGGCTCTCGCCGGTAGAATGGGAAGAGTCAAAATGACGCAACTTAGAATAGCGTGACTCAGAATAATGTGGCTCCGAATGGCGCAAGTTAGAATGGCACGGGTCAAAATGTTGCGACGATTTAGTCGAGTTTTCTCACAGGAAATGTTTTGTTGGAGACGCATTGTTGAATGTGGCCCGCGACAAGGTGGGAGGTGAACAAACGACTTTCCCGTGAAATAAAACGGATGGGGTTTATGATCTCGAAAATTGTAAGGGGATAGAAAATACTGAATAAATAATTATGTTGCTTTTTATATATCTTCGTTAAATGATACAAAATAAAGGCTTTAAAAAGTGAAATACTATGTGAAAAAAGATGTAGGTAAGAAAAAGAGAAGAGAGATTGAGTGAGTGAAGTTAAACCCGTTTATGTATAGTAAATACAAACGATTATTTGATGCAATACAAAAAATAAAACGAGCATTGAAATCTAAGTCAAGCGAGACGAGAAAAACTAGTCCTAGTCCTAGTCTAGTTCCTAGTCACATTAAAAAAAGTTGTATTTAAGAAAATTGTATGTTAGTCTAGCAGGCAAGCTAAAATTGACTTGCGTGACTTAATTCGCAAATATTTTTAAAATAATACGTTGACTAATTTTGAATATATCAGCATTAGCCCAGAACATGGGTACCTACAACTTAATTTCTCACAAAATAATTAACAAAGAAACTCACTATTCCTCCACAATATTAGTGGCAACATAGTTATTGCTAAGTATTTTGACCTAAAATCTAAAAAGGTAGCTCAAACAGGAGTCGTTGTCCTGGCGGTGACGTTTCTCGTCAAGGGCCCTAGAGCCCTCGCCGCCGGCGGCGGGAGAAAGCTGCCTCGAGGACCGCCTTTTAGTACGAAGCTTAGGAAGGCGCTAGTTTTGTGAAGCTTAGCTTTAAGTTCTTCTTAAGATCAGAGAATACCTAATATTATAATCAAGATTACGGATACTAAGGCAAATTACTTGCATAATACCCAAATTTTCCACCAATCACGTTAACACAGCTCTACAATAACAAGCTCTACATTCTGTACTAAAACAATTATATAGCCACTAACTGGGTTTTGCTTATTTGATTCCTTTTCAAAATCAAACAACAAAAGCTACTATACTATTTACGGAGTCTCTTTCATAGTTTGTTCAACAAACCACTAAGTTCTAACTTAGTTGCAAACAGGACTGAATTCATAATTAACTTGCATATGAGCAGGTCGGTACAGTGAAATAATAAATGAATAAATAACGCCACACGATCGCATACATAGATCCTCACCCCTAACTAGGATTGCCTGGAGCTATCTGAGGGTATCATGAACTACATGAACTTTGGCCCCCCTCACACACACACACTAAGACTCAGAGAAAACAATTGTGATTCACACAAACCAACCAACCCTGCACGGGAATCAAACCCCGCAACCTCACGCTTCGCAGTCGACTCATCACTCACTCACGTCACGGAAGCCATAAATAAAAAGGAAGTTTTCCTCATCGTGCAGATTCTCTGCCTTCTTGAACACTACTAAACGCAACCATGAGGGGTTTTCACACCCTTGAAAATCACGTGTTTCTCCTTATGCTAAAATGCTACACATATTTTGTCCAAAATTTTAACTTATCTTTCTATAAGTATCATAAAAGAAAATCACGTGTTACTATTTAAACGTGATTGACTACCTCATCGGTTTATGTATAGACAGCATGAAGCTATAAATAATTTGAACTACAACCTTATAAAGGTTATTAGCATAATTACCATTTGTGCATTTTATTTTAATATCACAAACATAAATGTTCAGTCCTTAAACATTTCTGTTCATTGTAGTACAAGTACTTATATTACAAGCCTCCATCTATTATTTTGTTAAAGAGTTTAAAGTGGGAATGGGTCCGATGACAACTGTACAAGACTTCAAGAGTTTTTCTCGAAGCAATCGCGACCACTTCCTACAACTATCTTTGACTTTATGAACTTCCTCGCACTTCTCTATTTCTTATAGCTGTTCTCTAAACTCGATTTTCCTTCTAGTTGGAGTCGGGGCATCTTTTTACAATTATTTCGGTGCGAAGTCGCTCGGTCCGCAGAACTTGCGAGAACTCGACCAAGTTTAATTAACCCGTAAACTTTTAATGGAACTAATGATCTGCGAATTGCCCGCGCTCTGTTGGAGGTCTTCTTTAACTGGTTGTTTGTCTTATATCAGTATTAAGTTCACTGAAAGGACAATTGGCAAAGTTATTGTAATCTCTTTCTGAGGTTTTATACACTTTAAGTATTTAGGAAATTATTCTTGTTTGCATAGCATTAGAGACTGAAACATCGTTTAATATTAACTTGTAAACACAAAATACAATTTTACGCCACAATTTAAATCGGGAGCTCAGAAGTTTCAGGTTGGTCACTTAAACATGTCTAACTCCGAACGTATAATTTCCATTTCATATTAGATCCTGTCTGCAAACTTCTTTATTGCACGCGGCGAGGGTGAGTGTAAAATTAACATAGTTGCAGTAATAACGCTCGCCCGCTGGAGGTCGCAAGCTGCAGTAATTCTACAAAGCGCACAATGTAAAGCGAACACCAAGAGTCGAGAAGTCGTTAATTACCAAGTTTCATAGTTGCACACACACACACATCCACATATGTGCTGCGTAAATGTTGATGCAATTAAGTTTAAATTTTAATTTGAAATGCTATTATTTGCTAAATTCTTCGTTTGTTATGGTTTCTATTGTGTAATTTATACATATTTTATCACTTTAAGCCACAATAACAAATTTATTTGACGGAACACAAAACACAGAGGGGTACAAATATATCACCAGATTGAAATATTTATTTATGGCCGAATTTCAGAACATGCTGCCCGGGAGCTGTGGACTATACAAAAATCTCGTCCAGGTAACCAAATACATTATGTAAACAGTGTAAATTGAGTTGTACCGCGGACGCGGCGCCGAGCGCCCGCGGCGCAACAGAACCCCTTAATATTTACCAATTTTTTGGGTAACTGCCTTTTAACACGTCTGGACGAACTTTGATAGGTTGAGGTTACTTATTTAAACTTGATGGATTGCATAGGTAGGGTCGGTGTGTCTCAAATATGGAGAAATCAAAAGTAGGCGAAGTAGGTAAATACTGCTCAGTGGAAGTTCTTAAACTTTCACGAAGTGTCTACTCGTGACCACGGTCAATATGACTGAATCGAATCGTCAAGGTTTAATAAATCAGTGCGCGACCTAAACCCGTTTATGGACTATAAAAAAAGAACATAGTGGCAAGAACAAAAAGAAAAAAATATTTTATAAACAAAAAGGGTTTTAATTAAATGCCATTAACAAAACACTATAACAATAAACGGAGAGGAAGCCGGAAGAAGTTCCAATTTGCCAACTTAAAACTTTTAATTAGCTCACTGAGTTACAATAGAAGTAATTACTGCGCTCGTTTTAGTGTAGAATTGAAATAGATTGCACTTTATGAGAATGCTGTAATAAAGCTGTAATAAAAGATGTACAGATGTACAACAAAAATGAACACACATAAATCTGACACCACAATTAACCACAGGGTAGCTCTGTCTAGGAGTTTGTTTGAATTTGTCACTTGAACACAATTCGTATTAAATTTTTCTTATTACCGTTTTTACATAAGAGCCCAGCTCCTGTCAGTGGAAGAATTTCCAGCGTTCATATATTTAACAAAAGCTTTCACTTCTTTATATGACATCATCTTCTTCTTTATATCAATCATTAAATGATGTAACTTTCTAAACCTTAAGCAAGCAATCTACCTGAAGCAGCTAAGCATTAAGAGCGCTTAGCCGCGCAATCATCTCGCTGCGAACGGCTGAAATGAATCCCGTCGCAGGTACAATGGTGGCCATATTGTTCGCCGGCAATTGTTTTTTAAAGCCAGACTACACATATTGCGTTTCCGAGCGCGTAATAACGCTCCCGGTTTATGAAAGGAGAGGTTTTTATGCGAGACTGCGTTGGCTGCTAGTCATCCTGTGGACGGAAACTTAACTCGCTTTCGCGACTTGATGAGGCTAAAATTTGAACTTTTTATCTTTAGTGTATCCTAGAGGCCAGGACTCATTTTGGATCGTTACGCCATCCTAGTTAGTAATTTTATCTTTTGGTGAATCTTAATATAAATCATCCTTTACTGAACTAGGTAAAGGTTTGAAATTGGACAGACACAAAGGCCAACACACGCAAGATCGCTCTCTGATCAATTGACGGAGAAGTACAAACGTGTGTAAAGCACGATGTTTGATACCTAAAAGTTTTCATCATCAACAACCCATTACGTCCCGCTGCTGGGCACGGGTCTCCCCTCACTTTCGTGAGGAGGATTAGGCCATAATCCACCACGGGGGCCAGATCCGGATTGGTGGATCACATAAAAAAAAAGTTTTATTTCTCAATAATAATTATAATGAATAACAAGTTGAGTTTGAATACTGCACGATCTGAAACCAATCCTACTTATATTTTAAAAGAGAAGGTCTCTGTCTGTTGCTGAATCGTTTCGCATAGGGCGGGCAATATAAATTTCAAACAGATTTTCCGTTTTCAGAGGTAGAATGAAAAAAAAATGAAAATATTTATTCACTACAAAAAAAACACAAACATATCTTGAAACTAAATGTTTGAAAACGAATAGGTCAGGTGGGTAACTAACGTAAATGATAAGTCAAGCCACCACAATTGTACGTCACTGTTTATGTTATTTTGTAAAGATATCTAACACTAATGCACTTGATGGATCCAATATGCTAATTAACCGTTAAACTGAGGATGGAAGTATTTTTTGACCTATTTACAAAATATTAACATTTCTTTACAAATAACTAGAATAGTAATGTCGCGAGTTCCATTATTATTCGGATTAGTTACCCGGTCTAGTTCCAAAAATGAAAAAAACTATAAATTTCCATATGCAAAACGTTCCACCTTATAGTTCCGGCTGGACGGACTTTGCAAAAATGTTGTATGGAGATAGGAGATACGCTGAGAAATGATATTTTTGTTGTGATACAATGTGGTTTTTATTTATTATTTTTCCGCGCGGAAGAAGTCGCATGCAAAAGTGAGTTTTAGCTTTGCAATGTTTCTCACCCAAATTCTCACAAAGTGTTCATAGCCACCAAACTCAGTTAAGACATTTGACACGGCTCTCTCAAAGAGCCAATAGGCTCTCCCACAGATAGAGACATGCAAAGCGGGTAACCCGCATTACCATTGCAAACGGGCGGTATGCTAACCACGCCGGCTCTACGGTGTAATTGCCAGATAGGTAGTGACTCGAACACTGTCAGTTGTTACGGAAGGTGACACATTTATAAGTTATTAGGGAGGAAAATCTCATTATCTTACTAATATTATAAATGCGAACGTTTGTGTGTTAGGGTATTTGTCCTCCTTCCTTGTCATTTTTATTCCGTAAAAATTTACGGTTCCAGTGGATAGATGAAGCGAGTGAAACCGTCGGGCGCTGCTAGAATTATAAAAACAAAAGTTGTGTGCGTGTTTGTCCTTTCTTCACGTTGAAACGCTTGAATTGACTTTGATGAAATTTAGTATACAGATACATTAAGTCCTGGAATGGAAGATAGCATACTTTTTGTCCCGTAAAAATATGGTAGGAAATGTGAGGTAGTAAATAACGCGGGTGAAACAGCAGGGCGCTGTTATTATACAATATGAATGAAAGGATGGTTTATTACGGTTTAATACTGTTAAACCAAAAAGTGGAGTACATTATTAACACTGACTGATTGTAATAAAAACGAGCGTAACCCCGCCAGCAGCCGGTATGACCCACCACATTAGATATTTCACATGAAATATTTTTCAAATCAGTGTAGGTTGTTGAGTTCTCTTCTTACAAATTCAAATGCGACATACATAACATAATATAGTTTTATAGTCCCTCGTTGTGAGTAGAAATGCTTTTAGTTAGCAACAACAAGTTTCTGTTTACTTTCATAAAACACTTGGGGTTGCCATCTATAGAAACGTTCTGAATAACTGAATAACAACATCAGTTTCACCAAACTTTAGGCGATAGTAAACAAACGGATTGCTTTGTTGCAAAATATAGTCAACTTAGTTCCAGTGTACTTAAAACTACTTTAGGAAGTTCATATACTCACCTGCCGGTCCATCATCAGCACAGGTTATGTTTTTTTTTTTAACTTAACTGAGCGACGAGACGAGCTAATCGTTCACCTGATGGTAAGCACTACGCCTGCCTATAACAGTTACAGTGCCACCCAAAACTTTTGAAATAAGACCTTAAAAAGCATCAATTAAATAAAGTTAATTGGAAAACTAAAACTTAAAAATCTAACAAAAGGAGGTGTCCATGAGGCACAGTGCCAAGAACACTGGCTGCACTTCCTCGTTCAATAGCAATAACTATTCTCTGTGCGAGAAATGAGCCAGCCCTCTTGTCACTAGTGGCGTCGACTATACCAACAAATGATTGCTTATTTTTTAATTTAATAATTATTATCATTAAAAAATATTTAATAGTAAGTACTTAATTTTATGGTGAAAAAAGCGTGGGAGAGGTATAGTCACTGTGCAGTATGTCACTCTTACATCTGGCGCAGTCGGGTACAAATATATGCTGCGTGACCTTTTTCCTTCCATCGATAAACCAAAGAGCTTAGCTCCCTTAAATGCCTATCATTAGAGGGAAACTTTCTTAAAGTGCCCAATAGCTACAAGTAGGGCACTGTTGGATATTTCAAGTGTCGAACGCAGCAGTCGCAGTCTTATTACTTGTATTTCTCTGTCCCAGGGTCCCAGCCCCGGGACAAAAGTGGACACAATAATGGCGGGGATTGAGCGACTCAGGGCAAAGTGCATTAAAGTCAGCTGCCTTTTACGTGCCGGCAATTGTAGCGTTTGAACTTTGACGCTCGCTTCCTTTCTCTATAGAGCTTTTCTCGGATTGCGTGGTCAATCGTGTTCACTTATTGGTAATAGTACTAGTGGTCATATACCTAACCTCTGCCTGTATAGGAACTATGCATTTATCGATTATTCAAAGTTTTCTGAGTAAGTAGCGTACTTTGAAAGACCCTGAGTGAAATAATATGATCGTGCTAAGTTCTTTGGCGTTGAAATCTAGCAAAGCACGAAACAGTCTGTAACTCAGTTAAGAGTTTAAAATGTTACCGTTGTAAGTGTGAAGTGATCATTGAAATATACTCGATCACCATAAATTAAGCCTTAAATGCTCCAGCGTGTGCAATATTCGTTGATGCATAAATGCGAAGATGAAACTAATATGGAATTATAACGGGTTTTATGATTTTGAAGTACAAGGAATTAAAAGATTAAGGCATTCATTGGACATTTCAACGAATAACTCCTTCATTTTTATATTTTAAAACGGATGTACCGCAGAGAAATGATTAATTACCTCCATCCGGCGGCGTATACGTATTACGACGCGCCGCGCTTCCGGTGTGCGCCGGAAGTGCGAACGCGGCGCTCGCTTTGTGAAAAGGTTAAGTATATATCACTATATATAATAATAATATTTTAATGGTTCATAATTATTATTTTTTTAATTGATAACTATCGAGATCGCCGTGATTTTGCTCCTTTTTAGAGGAAAGTGATCACTTTTGTTTAGGATGTCTCCTATTAATCTTTGGTTACGTATTTGACTAGTTTTAAAAGCAAACTATTCAATCCAGTATAATTATAAATACGGCTAAAACATACAATTATCTCGGAAACGTACATACGTGGGCCCAAAACGAATACCCTTTGAACTGCGAAACCAAAGCCTAGTGCAGACTTGGCGAGTGAAACATTTCGAACAATTTGTTACCCGAGTTCACGTCCACTGTTCACAAGGCATGCCGCCGTTACGTCATACGTGTACCTTGCCGGGAGCAGTTGTCGTCGCATACCTGTCCTGGTATGCCGCTCACAAAGCTCAGTTTCGTGTGTAACAATGTGCAAGGTTGTGCCGCCAAACTTTAAGATGTAGGTCATTCGACATGTGAAGTATGAGCTAGGAATTTGGCACTTAAAGTATTTAGCAACTACCTTCGACTGTGTTCACTCCTGCATGTCCTTTATCACCATGCATACAAGCGTACAAGCTTAACCTGTCACTGCATACTTGCGGTCAATATGCAACACGACGCTTAGCTAGTAATTCTGGATACTTTCGACATTCGCAGTCACGACTTGCCGGTTAACTCGAGTTGCATGATTACGAAATAATTCAGTCGTATTACAAAAGTAACTCGTACGAGTACTGTCTTGCCTGTTTAATACATAAATCATAACAAATTAATTGTAATTTATTTCAATACTTGCGAAAATAAATCTACCCGAAACAATACGGCGGTGGCGGCAGCGGCGTCGCAAAACTCGGCAGTGCGCGCCACTTCCGGCCGCCACCGGAAGCGCGCGCGCGACCTCTGGCGGTGTAATTACGCAACTGTAATTGCGCTGCAGTGTACCAACGGCCTTACCTTACATGCTGTGGGCTATTTTACCTGATATATTAAGCCAGTTCAAATATTTACATTATAAATAGTACGGAACATTCGCATAGCTTTCGTAAAATTTAGGATTGCAGAAATTGTCTTCGGTACTCCGCAAGGCATTGGTGGCAAATTCATTTATGCAAATAAAAGTAGAATTTATAAGAAATATCCTATAGTTTCTGACTCTTAACTAGAATACCTAGAAGTACAATACAAGTACCATGATATAACAAAAATCTTAAGCAAGACTTAAGCAATTAACGATCTATCTATTCTAAGTTTCACTACCCTGATTTGTTCGTAAAATTAAGAACCTGGCCTACCTATAAGATTTACCTATATAGCACATTCTAGCATTTGACAAAATTTTAATGATGTAGGATTTCTATTGGATTTCACAAAACAAGCGCAAAGAAAACTCGCCCTTGTCTGTATGCATGCCTTACACGGAGGCTGGGTCTAGATTTAAAACACCTATACGTGGTGTGGTGGCAAACAAAAGTTTTGTTTTAATGAGCCCTGCGCCGCGCGCCGCGGGCCCTGGGGCATCAGAGTGGGAGGCGAAGGGAGAAATACCGTATGAATTCAGTTATTAAGGTGAGGAAGTTTGTTTTTGACATAGAATATGGGTTGTAATGAAAAGGTATCTACACGTATTTAAGCATCATACATTTGCTGTCTCTATAGAGGTTAAATCAAGCTCTGCTCATTTTGTGTGTTAGTTTGTTTGACCTCTTTTCTCTTTATATCCCGTAAATATGGACGGTGGGATGGTTGTTAATGCGGGTGAAACCGCGGGGCGCTGCTAGTAGCTAATATTGACGACTAGAATTAGACAGATTTTTAGCAACAACATGGTTATGCAAAAAAATTATCTGCCATTCCTGCGGCCCAATCAACCACATGACAGCTTGATGACCACCGGTCAAAGTGTCTAACGATGAATTGTCAAAATCTATTTTCGCACTGTCTAACCAACATGTTTATGACATCATGTCATCTCGGTGTTAATCTCCGGAAACTTATTTCGACAGCCATTTTTGTATCGATATTTAACTTGGTAACCGTAAATGTCAAATAGCAAATAGATGGGGATGAATATATTGTACACTGTTATAAAAATCACAAATTAATTATTATTATTAGAACATTAAAAATGCAATAATTCATAACATTATTATATTCTGCTCATAAATACGCTGGTAGAATCCAGAGGTAGTCCTGCAAACAACGACGCAGGGCCGCGCCGAGTGAGATATTTGAGGGCGCGTGCGGCGGCGGCGGCGCCGTGACTAATGGCCACCCAGCGCGGGCTAATACTGCCAATAATTAACAGCAGTTAGAACCATGTGTGCTAATACAATAATAGAGTTATGGATAATGGGTTATATAAATAAGCCAGTGAATAGACAGACAACGTTGCCACTTAAAACCGCTGGGAGCGAAACCCGTGAAGGAGGGAAGGAGAATTAAAGTTGGTATTTGGATAGCTATTATCGTTTTCTTGTTTCCCGAGCTGATTGAGTATTGCGAAACCGAAATATTGCGTCAAATCGACCTCAAATCTACGATAAAAAAAATATATAAAACAGCGTATTCACATCGTAGAGCTCAACTTGGCATTTTCTAAAACAGATTTGCTAGAGCACTGCGAACGATGCCCTAGAGGGTGGTATAGATCTGGAATCATTCCATTCCAACAATAAACCTCAGTCATAAAGTGTTATGACGCCGATGAGATGCGAAGCTTCCACTCATCGTTGTTCAGGGACTCTGAAGTCTGAACTAGGTTACTACTCTTCAAGCCAGAATATCTTCATACCTAATTATTTAGGTACTTGGCTACATTTTGCCGGATATTCATACACCAGGCAGTAATGTGCAAACATTTGTGTTCCTGTTTGAAGGGTATTGTTTCCAGCGAAGTTACTGGGCATGTGAGACTTTAGAGTCGATGTCTCAGGGTGATGAACGCAGTGCAGCGCCACGCAGGATTATGTAATGCAGGGTTCTGGGTGGTGCTGCGACTGTTATGGGCAGGCGTAGCGCTTACCATCAGGTGAACGGCTTGCTCGTCTCGTCACTCAGATAAATTAAAAAATATACACAACTATAAAACAGCACCGTGACTAACTGAGTGACCGACAGACAGAAAATGTATAGCCCAAATCACTAGACCTAGAGATTTGACATTTGGATAGAGTATTCCATAAATACCCAAAGGGACTAAGGAGATATTTTTCGAAACTCCGTCTCTAAAAGGGTGAAAAGGGGGATAAAGTTTGTAAGAACGCGATCCCTTCTAACTGAAGACACAAGCAGTGCACAGGCTACTTCCTTCTAGGTAAGCGTGCGCCATCGTAAACCGCATCTTCGCCTAACATCATCTGAGAGATTAATGCAGTCACTACCTGCTTTAATTGGTTATGTTTGCGCCGTCTGTCTACATACCTGTCACCCCTAACTTTAAGGAGCACATCAAGCCACCTCGGCTTTATTTACCAACATTCTGTACATCCAAGTACGTAGAGTATAAACTAATTTAATGAATGTCGTTGAGTCGAGCTTCGCGCGCCACTTTACGGGTAAACGTTTAAATATACGGCTGGTTTATGCCCGCGCCGCCGAGGCATATACGGTTTTATGGGTCTAAGCGTGGGAGCAACTCATTTTTGGAGCATGTATTGAAAATGATGAGTCAACCGTTTGATGATGTTTGAGATTAGGAGATAAGGGAACGGCGCAGCTTGCGTTTAATTACATGTACGTACGTCGTATTCAATGCATGTGTAAGGTACCAGGCTCTTATCAGTTTTATTGTCTTTTAACCGACTTCAAGAAAAGAGGAGGCTATCAAATCCGTTGTTTTTTTTTAGTTGTTACTTTTAGACTCCGTCATTTGTTAACCAATTTGGAATGTTTATTTTTATTTCAAAAATATATACTTTCAGATCGTACTTATAGAAATTTCATAAAAATCAGTTCAGTAGTCTGGTTTTGGCAAAATCATTTCAAGTCGGGTTTTCGGTTCGATTATCAATTATAATACTCTTTATTGTAGACCAAAAAAATAAACATAGTACCTTCAGAAAAAATACAATAATATCTAATCTGGCATACCAATTAATTTCTCCCATAATCTTTCCACGTCCTCACCGCTTATAACACAAGTACCTATGTAATACTTATCAAAAATTGGCCATTACGTGCCTAATACGTTCCCATTACCGTCTGCAATGAATACGAACAGGGTTGACAATAACCGTGGGTCCCATGACCCTCCCGCGCGGGCCGACGGGACCCTTGGCGAATTTCAATTTGCGAATAGGGCCATGTCGTGCATGCATATTGGCATATCAAAGACCTTTCAGTGGAGGTGTCGAGGAAAAGCGTTTGGAGGCTTCATAAGATATGGACGTTTTTTTACGTTTTTTTTTTTATTTTATTTACGACAGGATTGCAGACTACAGCATATTCAATTTGTACATCATAATATTTGTCTTTTGCGGGGATCGAACACTCGATTTCATGCTTCCTTGTAGGCTCATCGTCAAAAACGCTACGGAGGTCTTCAATATTAAAAACAAGATCAATATTCAGCCAGCCCACAGAATTTACTATCTACTTACTTTGTACATCTTTTTTATAGGGTGAGAGACTTTAGCTACAAGCTAAAGTGATATAAATTTAACCGCATTATTTTTATCGGGGTTGGGGTACGCAAACTCTAACACAAACTCTTTTAGGGTCATATTCGCTTAAGTATCATCATCATCAACGCATATCGGCCCACTGCTGAACACGGATCTCAGCTCACTTTCGTGATTAGGATTAGGCCATATTCCACCACGGGGGCCCGGTCTGGATTGGTGGATATAGGTTTCCTCACTATGTTTTCCTTCATCGAAAAGCGAGTGATAATTACGAGCAATATTAGCGAATTATATAAGAAACACATTGGTACGTGTCCGCACTGGGATTTGAACTCATGACTCTCTCCTTGGAAGGCGGACGTTCTCGCACTAGGCCATCAACATGTATAATATTTAAAAATTCTATAGCCTGGTGAAAATCTTGTTTAGTTGCCCAAGAGACTCTTGCAAGTCTTTCAACTTAACCCACTCCTCCTGATAACTTGAGCCCACCCCTAAATACCGGAATGGTTCAAGTAACAGCCTTGTTTAGGGCTAAAAAGGGTTAAGCAGTACCGTTACTGCCGTTTCGGCGGAGGCGGATTATATTACTATTAATTTAAGTTTAGCCGATTACAGTTTGGGAAATGGATTTCGGCTCTTGACTTGGTAATAGTTGAGGGGAAGTCAAGTAATTTTGGGGAGTACTGGAGTAAATAAAATGATAAAGAAAATGTTGCAGCTAAAGGTGAGGTTGAGTTTTTTATTTTTCTTTTATTCTACGAGGATCGAGATGAGTAAGCCATCCACTTGACGGTAAGCGCCACAGTTGCGGCGTTAGGGTAGACTTCCGAGGATCGCAGCCGATAAGACTGACGCTCACAAGATGTCAAATTATGTCTAGAGCCGCTTCCGAGCGCTATACATTTGTATTGTCGCACGCATCTGTCACGCGCATTAGGCATGCAAGCCGCGACCCACTGAAGTCTCCCTTTACACGTCAGACGTGGTTAATTTCAAAATGTTGTTCATTGAAATATATAAAATTAGGGCAATAATTTCAAAGTTGGCACACCCAAACAGAAAGTTTCCAAACAGATTCCTGTCTACTAACTTTTTATCCTTGAAACTTTGGAGTCTCTGCAGTGGAGTACTTTTAAAAAGGCCTATATTTTGTGAAACGCTCGAAGTGTAGTTCCGAAGTTTCGCTTTAAATTCGGTTCTCGATGAACGCATAATAAAGTAACTTGTACAATTCGGCGCTTACGTCGAACTCCCATAAAATAATATCGGGCACCTGGCAGCGACCGTTAGCTACCAACGGTGGGTAGGGATGTGACTGCACAGGTGAAAAATTTATCGATATAATTTAGAAATTATCGTAATATGTATTTATAATATTGACCTTAGTGCATTAATTTTTTTTTTTGTATCGGCGCTGAAATGTATTTTGCGCGACTGCCGTAACGGAGGGTTTCGTTTTACGGATGTATGTTAAGTATGTTTCTTAGTGCATCTTATTATCTAAACAGCATAATGAATTTTGATAAATGAGTTATAAAGAGTTATCAAAGTATGCAGGACATCATAAATATGACGCTTTTATTATACCATGTATTATAAAAATAAATGATTTCATTTCATTGAAATTTAAGTCATGAAATTGGCTTACTTTACTTTACACACACATGCATACATACAGTGACGCTTTTTTCCCGTTGGAATAGGCAGAAAAAGATTACATCCTTCCACACTACTCACACACGCACTCTTACAATCTTTGCACTTGACTTTAGAGACGTAAAAAGCCCAGAAATAATATGAATGTGGCGAAATGCTAGTTAATAGAACTAATAAAGTAGAACGTAGCAATAAGATGTGACTATTGTACCTACTATTAATAAAAAGTTTCCAATATAATGTATTCATCGATGAAATTAATCGATGTTGTATGTTAAAGCCGTTTTCTCATATCTCCTTCCTGGAAACGATTCGAAGCAGATAGGAACCGGCCCGAATCGATTATGCCTTATCGACAACAGAGCCGCACACCATCACTAATAGCTATATTTTACGTGCTCCTAACACGTTCAAATGCTCTTTTTATAGTCTAAGAGACGACGCAGTAAATTTGAGTGCTTCCTTCGGCTAAGCCCCTCTAAGCTTGGGGCCGTGTAATTTCGTTTTATTAAGTTTCTCGCCGTCATACAGGATATTAAAGTCAAGTCTTATTTGGCGTAAAAAATGGATGGTCATATCTACCTCTTGGACTATGTGTTTGTCGCCTTTATTGGATTTAGTTCCAGTTATGAAGATAAATTACACGATCTCGGGATTCATAACGTTTTTTGCGGAGAATAAAGCCCAGCTTACCATTTGCTTGAGCCTGTAGTATAAAAATCTAGTCAGGTAGTATATTGTACATCATGGTTTTCTGATTTTCCGGAAATCGATAACATATTACAACTACGACCCATCACTCACACCACTATAAGTATCTCGCACGGTACTCCTAAGATTTTAGCATTTTTTACCCGACTTCGCCAGAAGGAGGGTCATGTTTTTTTATTGAGTGTTTAATTTACTAAACATAAAACATAACTAAACATAAACAGACATACGTGGCGCTTACCACCAGGCAAATGCCTTGCTAAAAAAAATATTTTACTGATTACTGTTATCTAATGTGGCTGTAAGCAGAGCCAGCCCTGTAAGCAGACGTTCAAGACAAATGTTTATTAAAACGCCCCGTCTCCCCCACCCTTCTCTCCGCCCTCAAGAGTGCCTAATTTACTACTCGCGCCAATTTACAGAATCCGCCTTGAGGTGACTTTGAAGACAACTAATTAATAAGGCCTTTGTGAGAGAATTCATATGTAACATGAACCAAGGAAAAAGGGGGAACGCTCTTCGCCAAATACGAAAGTAAAACCGCAATGGTGGTATTAATAAATTTTATGTTATTCAATAAAGAGACCAGCAAGTTGTTCACCTGATGGTAAGCGCCACAACTGGACATAGCAGCTAGTGCCACCCAGAACTTTCCGTAACAAAATCTTGTATGGCATTGCACTGCGCTTGTCACCCTAAAACATCAGTTCTAAAGTAATAGGCCCAGTAATTTTACTGGAAACAGTGCCCTTCAAACCGGAACACAGTAATGCTTGCTCACTACTGCTGGGCGGATTTATATCTGGTAAAGGTATGGTACTTCCCCGGGCGGACTCTTGCAGAAGAGACCGTAGGCCTGCCAGTACATTATATGTATGGAGGGTAATAATAATATTAATAACGCGTAACATAAAACGTTATAAGCAATGCAACGGAATTGCTTATAATAATAGTCCTACAAATAGCCAGACAAAGACCAAATATTTGTGGTTCACACAAATTTTCGCCCTGTACAGGAATCGAACCCGCAACCTTACCCTACGCAATCAGTTCATCTTTTAAAACGCCACGAGGCCGGAGAGTTTATTTTTAAATATTAACTAGGTTTGCGTATGGTCACTACTTATCTGATGTTAAACGACGAAGCGGCCGACGATGGTACACGCTCACCTAAAAGTAATCTACTCCCTCGTGATTTGAAGACTCCCAGGTTATGACTACCCTAGGTAGAGTAGTCACGTGACACTAATTTCCCCTTTTAGAGAAACTGCAGTAAAAAGAAAAACCTAATTAAATTAAATCCTTTTAACACGTAACATCGTTCGTGAATATCGATCAGCATAACATGATGTGAATGTGTGCATGATGCTTCCGTACGAGCAAACGGCCATATTTTTCGTGTTGAATGTAGCGTTTAACTCTGCAGCGTCCTGTTCTTTTGAAGGCTTATGATTTTGTAGACATTGCGAGTGGGTTCTATGGCCTCGTTGTGGAAACAACAATTTCAATGGAATTGCTACAAAGGCAGCCGATTTAATTTCCATAACATTTATATGGAAGCTTATAGAAATTATTTTTATTACGTATTTCTTAGTATTTTATTAGCATCTCAAAATAAAACACAATCTCAGCCCTACAATACGGTATAATTAGCAAACGGGCGTAAATATGTACCCATATAATACGAGTCAAATTAATAATTCTAATAATAACTTTAGATTTCGGGTACCTAAAGGAAATCCGATAAAAGACGGCCCATAGCATGTATGCCTTACAGACATGTTCTAATTAAATTAACACTTTGACTGCTGAGCCGATTTTCTTGTCTAGCCACGAGTGCGGCTCTGCACACTCCGTAGTGTTTTCCCATACAACAAACAGTTGTGCTTCCCGCACTCGCAGTAAGTTATGAAAAACACCACAGTTGTGTTTTCAGCAGTGAATGTGTTAAAACAGATAGTTTTTTTAATAATACATTCACTGCTGCAAACACAACTATCATAATAATTACACCCACAAATTATACCCCAGCCACATTACAGCCTACATTACATTATTAATTTTACATAATTACATTACAGCCTATTGGCCTGGAGTTCCAGAAAGCAGTGCCTAGAGGGTGTCAGGGAGTTCATGTTCCTATTGCTTTTCGCTGGGATCGTAGCATGTGAAAAGATGGTAGTCTCTGCCTACCCTGACAGGACAAAAGCGTGGCTGTATGTGTGTATATGGATGCAGTAACAGATAATTATTATGACCTACTATCCCTGTGCCAGCGCAGCGGTAGACTACTCCTATAGGCCAGAAGTCCGGAGTGAGGAACACCTTCAGATGATCCACTGAAACCCAGAGCACGTAGGACTTGAGTCAGAAAAAAATTGCACGATTTGAATTGAGAAACTCGTTTTTAAAGTCAGTTACCACACCTGTGTACCATTACTGTGTTCCGGTTTGAAGGGCACTGTTTCGAGTGAAATTACCGGGCATTGTGAGACTTTAGAGCCGATGTATCAGGGTGACGAGCGCAGTGCAGTGACGCGCAGGACTATGCACTGAAAAGTTCTGGGTGGCACTTTAACTGTTATGGGCAGACGTAGCACATACCATCAGGTAAACAACTTGCTCGTCCCGTCACACAATAAAAAAAAGTTAAACTCTTCTGGCCTTATCCTTACTTAAATCAGCTAAGCGTCACGTGCTCGACTGTTCCATAACAATTAGGGTCTAACAAACAATTTGAAAAGTCATTTAATTGTTTCGCTTTCATTACAAAGGGAACGCTTGATTTCACTCCTAGTTATTTACAGTCAGTAATTGAAATTGAAAGAGTTAATTGTTCAGCAATTTTAAATTGGCTTCGTAGAATATGTTACAACTTTGTTTTTGAAACTAAATTGAGAGGCGTTCGCGTTAATTGTTAATATTTGAATAGAACCAGTTTTGAATATTTTATCGGGAATTCGTGTTCAAGACAAAACCATTAGACACAAGACGCTTTCAAAAATCGACAAGTTTGTGTTTTAATATGGACTTGCTGTGTTATGCGTTGCAATGTCATATAAAGTTAAAATGGATTGATCCGAAATTTACCAAACTACACAGGATTACCCGCTGGGCTAATTTTAAGATTGCCTGTAAATTTCATCAAATACGGTCCAGCGGTTTTGGAGTCCATAGGACATACGTACCTATAATGGATTTTTGTTTTACCAATACAATATTACTTTTTTAAACACTAAGAAATTACGAGACATTGCATACCCACTGTCACAGCAGTGCAGTGATAGCAAAACCACATTCTCATAATAACACTACCCCCTATTTGGCCCCTCCTGCCCCGTGCTTGACATGTAAATCAACCTTTACTCCATTACGAGAGGAAAGGCGTAAACAATTAAACGCGCTGTCGAGTGACGTGGATCCGCGCTGAAACATTAGCGGAGTTTTTGAAGGGGGGGGGGGGGGGGGTGAAGGGGTTTTGAGGGGGAAGGGGTAAAAAGGGGGTAATTAAAGTGTAGATCAGAATTTATATATTCTGCCGGTGACAGATGCATGAATTGTTCACAAGTGAATGCGGAAGTTAGATAAAGCTATCACTGTCTCAAGTGATGGAGTATTTTGTAAGTGACAAGGGCTCTTACGTTATTACCTGCTTTTTTTATTACTATCACTTTTTATATCATCTCATCATTTATTCTAAAACGTAAGACTTTTTTATTATTTTGTACTAGCATTTTATTCGCGACCGTGAACATGCGTATATGGATAGTATGGAAGTACCTTTGCTAGATATGCATCCACCAAACAGTAGTGTGAAAACAAAAACAATATTGTGGTCCGGTTTGAAGGGCACTGTTTCCAGCAAAATCACTACGCATAATGAGACAATAGAACCGATATGCCACAAGCCGATGTGCCGTACAACATTTTATAATGAAAAGGGAGGCACTGTAGCTGTTATGGGCAGGAGTGGCGCTTACAATCAGGTTAACGACTGCCTCGTCTCGTAACTTAGTAACATAAATAGTGCAAACAAAATAAACTGAGCACTTCATCTCCTTTTAGATTTACCTATTATCATCTAAAGTTTACCTCTCTGTTCCATAGCCTCTCCATCATCAACGCAGCTGATCTTCCTGATGGAGCCTCCGCCGCGGCTGTCGTTCTCCAACAGCACGGTTGCACGGGTGTCGTGCGCGGCGCACGGCACGCCGGCGCCTGTCATCACTTGGCTCACGGAGGACGGTGCACCAGTTTCTGACATCCCTCAACTGAGGTAAGAAATTAATATTATAAAAAAAACCTACTAAGCGATTCAGAACTTTTCGATACGAATCGAAACGATTCGATATTGTTTCGTATCGAAATTAAAATTTTCTAGCTACATACGAGTAGTATAGAGGACAACGGACCTGCGGATTTGATAAGATTACGACCACTGTCTGTTACTGTGCAAAAGCGCAATCGAATTGATTGCTGTACTTATCGAAATATATTATGATAGTTTTATGAAATCAAATTGATCGTTGTAACTGCGTTATCAAAAGGTTCTGAATCACTTGACTGGTTAGAAATCTAATTTTTTAACTTAACTTTTTGTTCACTACAACTCCGTTAATCCCATGGCGTTCCTTGAACATAATTATGGTATAATGGTTGAGACCGTTACCCTTCTTTAGTCTATAAAATAAAACAGTAAAGCAAAAATAGCTGAATGTGTCCAGCAGCGTTTTTCACTAACACGTATTGACGCTATTTCGCAGAGGAACTGTATGCTGAAGTGAACTCGAGGCATGTCCGTCAAAGGTACTTTGCAGTCAAAGCGAATCCGACCATTCACAATAGCAGTGACGCGATTGTTCATATCGCATTCCTTATGTGCAGTAACGGGACAGTCAGATTCCCGTCCTAATCCACACGACAGCCAGATTAATGTCCCACGCTTCGCGGCATTTTGTTTCCATTCGTTCTTTCGCGAACGAGTGAACGAATGAATGAACGATGTGCTTTTATCGTCCCGCCGGACTCGCACAGACCGATTAATTCCTGTCTCGGTTTCGTGATAACGCTGGATTATTTTTGTTTGCGTTTACAACTGCCCGTAAAGCGTGAATAAAGATTAAAAACGTGGCGCGGTTTTGTTTTGTGGTCGGACATAATATTTCTTTGTTTTTGCGAGCCTGATGGATGATCTCGTCTGGCCAGTGTTTCCATCACATATTTTTCTCTGTTATTCATAATGGGTGTACGATAACCAAGTTATTAATTTTAAAACCTCTGTAGTATAATTCTACGCTTCGTCGCTCTGAATGGATCGACTGGGACATCGATTACAGCTTTGCGCTGACTTGCAATAAATCCTATCAACTTTTCATCCCTTATCTGTGAAACTGTCCATCAGCTTCTAATAAACGATGCGTCAGTTCTCGACCGACTGCCAGCCTCGCCTCCCACCGGACTCCGGAGGGTACCAGGCAGGGCATCAGGCAAGGCATTGGGGCATCGGCCAGTGCTAATTCATCCGGGTCCAATGACGTGAAAGGGTCAGCGGTAAGATTAACGAGCTATGAACACTGGTTAAGTTATCGGGAACTTTGGGATGGAAATGTTGGCCCTGACAGCTTTGAACGAGGATCGGTATTGGTTCCAATAAACATTTACCTATTAACGATTATGGTCAGAATATTTTTACTACCCTAAGGTCTATATTTGCATGCATGGAACTGCATGCAATGCATAAATGACTCGTAGTTCTACGAGAAGTTCATTTTTGCCTACACCAAAAAACATACTACTCAAAACCGCATAGTCAAATGCTTGAGGAGACCTGATAGAAATCAATGTTACTTTTAATCTTTCCGTCAAAAAGTTTTAATTATGTCGACCATAGGTCCTGTACCTATGGTCGATATAATTCCATCATTATCTTCCATCTCCATTTGTGCCTTTTACGAAAAACATTCTCCGTATCGTGCCTCCATCATCAGGGAGTGATTTTCATGATTCGTTACCAATTTGGCTGCCGCAGGAGACGTCTTTATACGCGCCGTGGTCGGGCGTGATGAATGATTGATAAATTATGTATATACGAGCGGTGAGAGGATGTGAGTGTAAAGCATGAGACTCGAGCGATCGGAACGAAAGAATCCTTTTTCTAATTTAAAAAATAAGATTATATGGGGATTCCAAAAATCACCTTCGCAGGGGAGATTCGTAAGGGTTTCCTGGAATAAGCCCTATTTGAAAAAATCTTCTTTTCTTCTGTGTTGATATTATTTCTGCACAAAAGTTGGTTTTGATAGAAACATCGCGTATAAAAATTCCCACAGTAGCTTCTGAGATAACCGCGAATATACATACAGACAGACAGATTCATAATAATGTAGATATTTATAAAAGTCCCGTGCCCGTTTAATATAAAAGGTAAAACGGCGAAGTGAATGACTTGAACTGCAAGATTTTCTTGTTCTTTTTTGTGTTTTGGTTTGTTCGTGTTTCTGTAGCTAGTTTTTTAACATCAAATTAATTAACATAACTTCTCTCTCGTTCCAAATTCATAAAAGCTAATAAATATATCTTTAAAATTGAAGCGGAGGCTTCCTCAATCGCTCTTTCTTCTCGTTTGACCCTCGTTTCCGTTCATATTCGGCGCATGTCGCCGCTTCAGGTCGCGTCGCCGTTTGTCTTCGTTAGTGCGGCGGAAGCAGTGTCCATTACTAAAAGCAAAATTTGACGCTTATACTCTAGTAAGAGCTGCTCTTATAAGTATATTATAAAAAAAAAAAATTTAATCGTCTGCCATTTTTGAAAGTTGAGAGGTTTTGTACTGTTTCCAACAATAGTTATGTTATAGGGTATTTTAAGGAATAAAAAATTGTAACGATGGTGATGGTGATCTCCTATAGCATCATTGATCAATCGCGTAGCACTTAACATGTTTAGATCAACAATTAGGGGTTTGTAATATTTGACATTTGAATCCCCATTGTTTGACTTTTCATACTCTATTTGCGTATTCGAAATGAAATAGATACTCAAAGCAGTAGGCGCAACGTCGAGATACCCAATTGCCACAAAAGCCTCGCTTCGTTCCGCAGTGCACAGTGCAGTGGCACTGTAACTGTTATGGGCGGGACTGGTGCTTACCATCAGGCGAACGACAGCAAAACAAAAAATAAAAAACATTGACTAAATCGCTTCCATTCGTGGTTCGCACCGCACTCAACTCGTATTCGCGTCAGCGGCGTCGTTCGTCTCCGCTAGCGCCGCCGCCTCCGCCGCCTCCGCCGCCGCCTCCGCCGCCGCCGCCGCGCCCGCCGCCTCTAGCGCTCATTACTAGAAGACAATTATTGATGCATTGAACCTGATAGGGTGCAGTCATATCATATTTTCATTATTAGAGGTGCAAGGCAAGAGCGTTCCGAAAGCTGTTTTAATTAATTGCACCTTAGAGTCTTAAATTGTTTGGCTAATCCTTTCGCGACGATGTTTGAGTCAAAAATGTCTAATGCAAAGCCCTATTCATCATCATCATCATCAACCTATAACGTCCCACTGCTGAGCACGGGTCTCCCCTCACTTTCGTGAGGAGGGTTAGCCCATAATCCACCACGGGGGCCAGATCCGGATCGGTGAATCGCATACCTGCCTATATCTATTTTAATTTTATTAAATGGTTCTTTACGCGCTGCACCAATCTTTCACCTTAGGTTCTTCCTAATACAATTTGACTTCAGTAATGCACAAAGTTTCATACATACCTACCTACACTAAATATTTTTTTATCCTTCCGCAAATCCGTACCCTACGAAAATGTTACCTTCTCTCACCCATATTTCTACCAAAATAAGATTCAAAATTGTAGGGTAAAATATTCTAGGTGGTAGTTTTAGTAAACTCTCATCATATTTTTGCGGCTCAAGTGTGAATGGCGATAAGGGTCGGTCGCCACTGTTGGGAACTTGGCACTTTATTAGCGAACAATATTGTTGTGATATTTGTTCAACTAGGCTATATTTTTGGTTTAAAACGAATGAAAGAGAGGAATAAAACATTGATAGGTCGCTTTATTGTGTAATAACTTAACACTTTGACTGCTGAGCGGATTTGCTTGGCTAGCCACGGGTGCGGCTCTGCACACTCCATAGTGTTTTCCCATACAACAAACACAACGGTTGTGTTTTCCCGTACTCGCGGCAAGTAGCGGAAAATACGACAGTTGTGTTTTCAGCAGATAACGTGGTAATGTACATGTAACAATAATGTTTATTACAATAGAACATCCAGAATAAAAAAAATGAGTTACTTTTTTTAATTAAAATTTTTACGCGTCCTCCGTATCACAGAGTCATGAAGATTTGCATAAGTTACGAAGTCATAGATGCGGCTGAGGATCGAACCCAGTATCGTTGGTTTGTAAAGCATAACAGCTACCGCCCACCCTCTCTTAACTACACTTAAAAAAAAAACAATAATTATTAAAAAATCAAATAAAGAAATCATTTATATTTGCCAATATACGTACGAGTATGTGTTATAAAAAGATTAATTTGTTCTGCTAAAAAAAAAAACAAAAAATATTAGTATAGAAATCTTTACTTTTTAATAAATATTCTATTCTAACAACCTTATGAATAAAACAGCTTAATCGCTAACAATGACTTATGACCAAATAGTAAAGCGTATCAAAATTCCGTACTTTTACGTACACACACACACATACACACGATACATACTCATAAAATGTCCGTCTTGCGAATTTACATCCACCATTGTCCCAACTTCCGTATATAGCTATTCAATAAAAATATATTTTGACAGTACTATGAACGCCAAAACGAAATGCCGAGGAGTTTTCCTGTAAATAAAACTTTTTGCTTTATTTGGGTGTACTTGGCGATGGGCGAGTCCAAGATGTTTAGACAAACGAAAGAATCGCATTCAGTGCGAAATTACAATCGAGTTTATAACCTTGTTGCTCCCGAGTGAACAATCGAGATATTTTTCGATTCTTTCGAGTCAACTGACTCCCTGCTGCGTTCTTCACTTAGTCTGTGAACGCGGCCGTTGGCTTAAACTGCACTTATTTTCTTGGAGTCTCGAAAAAATCAATTGCGAAAAAAATCCAATAAAAAAACGGTTTAAATTTCATCAGAAATCGATTAAAAATCACAAACTGGCCCATCCTTAGGTGTAGTTGGTACACGTCAGTCAATTCCAGCTACCTGCATATTGCTCCCAACACTTTAGAAGAAGTGTAGGTGGTAGTTGCTTTTTCTTTCTTAATTTTATCTCGGCAGTCGCCTGAAGCTGAGCTAGTAGAAGACATATTTGAGATTTTATTATCTATGCGCCCTTTCTTATTAACTGGTTACTGAATACATAGAGACACTACATACAGAAAGGCCACTCTCCAGCCCGCACGACCTACTTCCCCGCACCTCTACCCGCTACCGGGTGGACAATCGAGAGGACAGTCACGGTACACAATTTTATTACACATCGAAATGTAAAAGGCAAACCGGCTATTATAAACTTCCATACTAGCGGGTTGTCCATTATTTTGGTCGCGTAGTATGTTCGGGTACTTAACATAAATATAATTTATGTGTTAGCTGTTAAATAAGCTTTTGTATGTAATGTCCGGGGTGTGCCAACTCCATAGACCAAGGAATTTTTACTTAAATAAAAGGAATCCATACTAAATTGGCATCTTGTCACTTGTTTTGTCTACCAACCCATCTACAAAGCTTTCAAACCAAGCATTACTTAACAGCAAATAAGCAACCTGACCAAAACATCATAATGGACAAAAACCATGAATAAAAACCACGGGAAGTTCTCCGTTTCACTCACTCTCATGTACGCTGCATTACTAAATGTGAAGAAGAGAGCTGCGAGACAGGTGTTGCTTTTAATCTTTCTTCTGCAAGTTGCCCTAACTCTGAGCCAAAATTATTAAATAACCTCGAGCGGAGACAACGTCATTATAGCCGAGGACGTCAGACAATGAGCCATAACCTTTTATGACGGATTTATGGCTTATGACGTATTAACTCATGTCATAAAATATGTAAGGGAATGACTTAATCTGCGACTGGAATATGTATACGTCCTGTTTGTTTTTCAATTATAAAAATAGGGCTTTTGATTACAATTAGTAGAAGTAACTGCTGTATTACAACAGTAATTGGACAACCTACCATACCGGTTTATAGTTTCTACTTCTAATATAACCACCCATAGGTAATAGGAACCTAAGAGTACCGTAGCCCACTATCTGTTAACAGTGTCCATGATATTATAAATGCGACAGTTTCTGTGTCACCATTTATCGCTGAAACAAGAATTTTAATAAATAAATTATTATAGACACTGAACACGTAGCATAGTTACTTTTTATCCTTAAATATTTCGTGATTTCTGTGGGATTATTGGACGGGTGAAGCCGTGGGCACAGCTAGTGCTCGAAAAAATATAGGAAATAATAAAATACTTGAAGTAAAATCTCTTTGTGCCCACACAAAACTAATAAATTCGTCTCTCCGATAATATCATGGATATCTTGTTTTTTCGATAACTTGTGATCAAGAGCAAAACAAATAAAACGGCAGCTTGTTTTTTCGTTATGTTTATTGTGGAGGAAACTCCATATTTACGCACGTAATCCTGAATTCTGAGAAGTACTAAACGTATTCACTTTCTGGTCTCGCCATTTTTGGGAAGAAGTCTTGAACGATAATGAAACAGCACCAACAAAATATACTTACAAAGCATAATATTCCTACAAAGAACCCCGTATTCATTAAAGGTCTACACCACCACCATCACCGTCATCATCGTCAACCCATATCAGCCCACTGCTGAACACTGGTCTCCCTTCACTTTATAGAGGAGGATTAAACCATAATTCACAACGGGGGCCTGGTCCGGATCGGTGGAATTAGTAGCCATGGTCTGTCATAATCGAGCGTTAAAGCGAGAATACACTTGCTAGCAGCTTTCCCAAAAACATGCAAGCTATAAGAGATACTCTACTACTAAGATATTCTATTTCACCTGCAAGTATTATCATTGTATCAAGTGTGTGCCATTTAACTATATAATGACTTTTATTGCATTCAAGTTACTGATTAGTGTATTCTCGCTTAAATGTTGCGTCAAGCTTTCGTCTGCCGCCTACATGCTACGGAGAGGCCTCCGTGGCGCAGTGGGTGATGAGCCGACTGCGAAGGATGAGGTTGGGCTTTCGATTCCCGAAAAGGACAAAGATTTATGTGTACTACAAGGATTTGCTTCGAGTCTGGTTGTTTGGCGGACCATGGTCCTCGTGTTAGAGGGTATCCTAGTACGGGTAGGATCTATACACATGTATGTTATCGTGACGCGTTATTATATTTTTATTTTGAAAGATTTTTATTTTGAAATGTTACAAATGTAAAGCCTGCATGTCATCTTTACAATTTACATGAAAATTGACGTTCAGCGATGCGTGTACACAATTATCGGGACGGACGCGGCACGGACACGGCGCGGGGGCCGGGGCGGGACGGAATTTTATATATTCGGCAATATCCGCGGTGGAATGTGAAGCTCTGATAAAAAAATGCTTTGTACGCGTAGCGAGAAATATAGAATGGCACGTGAAAGACAGTTTTCTGAAAGATAAACAGGTAATTATATTACGTTAAAAATTTTAGGGACCTTTGCAGTATTTGTAACTTTTAAAAAATGGCTTTTCACGATTTATGCACTTAGTCAATGTCAAACATGTTTAAAAAAAGTAAAATGTCCACTTTCTGTCAAGAAGTCAGTAGTTAAGTTAAGTCTCAGTTTTTATCCTATATTCTAAGTGAAGGATTTTGCTATGTTATAGTACCGGAGGTTACCTGCTCCAAAGCCACAATCAAAAGTTACATTTTACTGTAGAAGTGTAGATAAAAACATATAAAACAGAAAACATTTTTTGCATAGCTCATTTTTTATATTCTCTTTGAATGTTGTGTAAAAGGAATCGAATCCAAAAACCAGCGTTTGTATCATATCGCCATAAATTCCAGAAATTGAATGTTTTCAAAAACCATTTGACCGTAAAAAATGCAGTTTGTGATTTCACTGTGTCCATGTACGGAACCACGGGGCCGTGAATGTTATTCGTATATTTTGTTATTTTTTATATCGATACACCAAGGGCTGTACTGTCATCTGTCACATCACTTTTCTATCTATCGACATTTGTTGGACTCAGTGTTAGAGATGAACGTCGAAATAAAGGTTGTGCTTTAAATATAACGTCTCTAGATTTTAAAATATTTTTTTATTAAAGTTTTTTTTTGTTGTTCAATAATTTCATAAAATTAATGTTTTACATAGCTACCAATATATTATTTCGAGACCGAATTATTTTTAAAATTATATTAGGAATATGTTTTGTGTAGGTCTACAGAATTTTAATTACAACCAGCGGCGACATAAAAGACTTAATTAAAAATATACTAGAGTTTACTTAGACTTAGTCTTTTTAGAAGCTTATTTTATAGAAATGTTTATGTTTATAAAATTTACTATTAACAATATTCCTGACTATATTAGCCATTCCTTCTTTCTTGTATGAATTCGGCATTGACATGGAAAAACGATGAAGAAACCGATAGCATTTTTTTAAAAGAGTATTATGAGACGTGGTCGCTGTTCACTCGATAGGAAGCGCGATACCTGCCCATAACATTCTACGGTCAAACCATCATCAACCTAGGTATATCAGCCCACTACTGCGCACGGGTCTCCCCTCACTTTCGCAAGGAGGATTAGACCATATCCACCACGGGGGGCTGGTCTGGATGTTTGGATCATAGAGATCTCTGAAATAATTGTCGGCTATGAGGGTACCTTCACGATGATTCAAACCATCATAGTTGTATTAAAGACAACGTCTTTGTCGAGCTGAGAAACTCGATCTCTCATATTGTTAATACTCCACCCGCATTCATAAATCTGCTCATAAAAAGCCTTCAGTCTGTCCATAATTATAGTCCTTGATCCATCCATAAATAGTCCTAGGTCCATTCATATGGCTAATTAAACATTAAGCACTTCAGCAATAAATCTTCATCAAGGTTTTTGTCCAATATCGTCCGACAACAAATTCCCGCGCTCTTTACTCGCCTTACGAAAACTTCATCCATCATCAGCACAAGGCCCTGTGTGCCGTGACGTCATTACTGTGACGTCACTGCCATACGTCACTGTCGGGCGGCAGCGGCGCTTTAACTGATTACCTACCTGTTACTCGCTTAATGCTTCTCTTTAATCTTCGCGATAATGCCCCAATGTAAATGTCATGTCGTGAGTGTTATTCTGACACGAATACGTTTTTTTGGAGGTACATTTTGTAGAATATCCTCTTATCCTTTGATTATTATAAATTGACATTGTGGCTTAACAACTGCTACAATTCGTCCACCAATAATTATGGGAGAGACGGTTTAACGTGCCTTCCGAAGCACGGAAGCACTCGGCTATTATGCTATTAAACCGTCACCCGTCCAGATGTATCCAAGCGCTTCTGCGGTCTTTGCATAGCTGTGGTGATTAGCTATGATTTATCAGTCAAATTATGATGACGTAGCATGTAGCACGTATGCAATTTATGATTTCGCAGAATGACGTAGATGCTGTACGTCGGTCCATGATTGATTGCAGTTGTATCCAATGTTATCTAATTATATCTGTCATAATGTTGAATCATATTTGCAATTAATATTTGAATTACTGCACCCGGTTAAACGTTGTCCAAATCATTTTGCCGCCAGTATCGATTCGAAGAAAACATTTTTTGTGTACATTTTCTATACACATTATCAGCGTATTCTCATCCACAACCCGGAGGTCTCAGCTGGCCACTAAACCTACTAAACCCCTATCACAGTACTACTAACAGTAGGGACAATACGTGAAGGCAATGTGCCAAGTTCACACACACTATGATAAGCAATGAGAATTATTAATTAAGAGAATTTTTTCGGAGGTAGGTACGTGATCCACCAATCCGGATCTGGCCCCCGTGGTGGATTATGGCCTAATCCTCCTCACGAAAGTGAGGAGAGACCCGTGCCCAGCAGTGGGACGTTATAGGTTGATGATGATGATGATGATGATAAGCAAACTACGCGACACAAAGCTGCACCACGGAAGACAAATATATAGACAAATAGACACTCCACCCGCTCGATCTCTTCCCCTTACCTCTACCTGAAATTAATTTAAACCTAGATCAATTTATTTATACATACATATAATAGTAAAATACAGTACACAATTTCACACAATCAACATTCTTCTCACAATAATCCAAACACTTCGACAAAATACTCTGGAAAATTACGCCCAAATCTATATCTATATATATTAATATATAAAGCTGAAGAGTTTGTTTGTTTGAACGCTAGGATCTCAGGAACTACTGGTTCGAATTGAACAATTATTTTGTGTTGAATAGTCCATTTATCGAGAAAGGTTATAGGCTATATAACATCACGCTACGACTAATACTCGTAGGAGCGGAGCATCAATGAAGAATGTGGCAAAACGGGGAAAATATATTGCTTTTTAAGAGAGTTATTGCGGGAAAACTTGAATTATGCGGGTAAAACCGCAAGGCGCAGCTAGTGTAAAATACAAAACGATTTAGTATGAACCTTCATGCGCCAAATGATTAAAACAAAAGAAAACCCGCTAGGTTATCTTTTGTTACCTACCAACGGCATTTCATATGTGTGAGTTGTCAGATTAGCTTTGCTATACGGGTCAAAGTACATTCATATAGGTACGTAAACGTTCACAGAAGTTACCTTACTGTTCATAGCACCTATGCCTTGTTAAGGTTGGCCGTACACGTCGCCACGAGATCGATGGACGGCGCGGCGTGTAATAGTTTTTGTCAACCCTAGCTGTGAAATAGTGCGGTCGACGCCTTTTCAGAGCTGGAATGGATGTCGCGATTGATTGGGGTAGATCTGCGTACCTGAGCAAACGGGCTTGGTCGAGCATGGAGCAAATACGGACGTACCACATCTTTGCCAAATATTCATCCACTAAGCATTAGTTTGAAAACGATACTGTTTTGGGCTTTGAAGAGACTTTAGAACCAGTGTCTCAGGGAGATGAGCACAGAGCAGTGCCGCGCAAGATTATGGAATGCAAAGTTCTCGGTGTTACTATTATAGGCAGGTGTAGCTCTTTCCACCAGCTACTTGGAGGTATTTTAGGTGGACTCCTAAAACTATCTCCTTGAATGTTTCCACTCACTCAAATGTATTTCTAAAACTAAATACACATCAGCCAAAATCAAATTTTCTCAAAGAAAAGTAAGAAACAGCTAAACTCTATCACTATTTGCCCAGCAAATTTTATCAACAATTCCTTTAAACAAGTCTTCACAGCAGTTCATAGCGACATTTTGCAATATCTAGCTCCTAGATCAATGCAAGCAGCTGTAACTGAATTACGTGCGCTGGCAGCAGGAGCGATGGTGGCCGGAAGCGCTTTGACATCGTGATAAATGTAGGCCAACAGCTATGTACCTATAACTCCGTGTATAGGTCCTCTTGTCTTAGGTTATGTCTTGTACTATTAGTTCTGTGGATGTGTGTGTTTGGGTGTGGTTATCTTGACCGTCGTGTGGTATTGTGTCATCTTTGGTTTTAGCTGTAAGTAAAAGTATAGACAGAAATTCGATTATTTGGCAGCAAATTTTAATGAATAATAACGCGTCACGACCACATACATATATCTTGAACCCTAACTAAAATTCCCTGTATCTAGAGTAGCAGGAACTACCGGTCCTACAATCATGAAGACTCATTAGAGCAAATATCTATAGTTCACACAAATCGTTACCCTGCGCGGGAATCAAACCCGCAATCTCACGTTTTGCAGTTGGCTCATCACCTACTACGCCACGGAGGCTGTCAATTTGAAGTTCTTACTATTTAATTTTCGAAAAAAAAATATGTTATTTTCATGCGTAAAGTTACATTCAAACTTAGATCAGATTAAGCGATGTTCCGAGCTGATCATACTTATCTTACCTATATAATGTGTGATACAATATCGATAATATGAAATGTAACCTCCAGTCATACTCGAATACAACAGAGGAGGTTAACGTGATTTATTTTTAATGAAATCGTATCATATATTTCCTCCTCCATATAAACGGCTTTTAAAAGATTAGCAAGAAACAGAGACAGAATTAACGCCTCGGGTTTTACTATCTTAGAGCTTAAATAACGCGCGAAGAAACAACAACAGAAGAATCGAAGCTAAACTAAAGAGGACTATCGAGTTTCAAATAAACGCTTTCACGGACAATAATGTTGCGTTGAGCTGACGTTTGGTTTAACAAAAGCCACACGTTGTTCGACGTTACAGTATCGCAGATATTGATTCATATTATAATTACGCCAAAAACACATCTGACATCTTTAATTTTTGTATGAAATCGTGTACGTTGACGTGGCCGTGCGCCGATATGTGGGGCAGGCTTAAGACCGGCTAACTAAAGCCGTTGATCATCGAATAACATACACCGACCGCTGAGCAGTCGATGTCAATAACTCGAGCTGTCGACAATTCAACAGTCACAGGGAATTATTAATGTAATCGCTTGTGTACAGAAAGTTCAATGTTGTAAACATACCAGCTTAGTGATGCTAGCTGTATCCAGTGGCAGGTAAGCGATGAGAGCTGTATATACGGTGACAGTAAGATCGAGGACACGTGTTATAGCTTGTCACCTATTGGTACTAGAAATCGCGGAGGAACGAAATTTAGTGTTCGAATTGAGGTGAGACGTGAAACGGAAATGATTTTATAAGTTTCAAAAGTATAATATTGCAACTCCGATAAAGTTAAGCGCATCAACCACAGCTTGCAACTATTTCAACAGCGAATTTAAATAAGTTACGGATACCAACAACGCAACTGTTTAGTGTTGAGGTAAAATGTTAAGCGGCATTTGGCCGAATGATGGCCGGACTCAACGACTAAGAACGAGAGTAGAAAGAGGAATTGCACTATCAAGATTTGCATAATTATAACACAGAAAAACCAAATTAACTATTTTTGTCCATTTCTGCTTTGTTGGTTATTTGTTTTTTTGCTCAATTTTTTTGTCATAACTTTTGTTATTGTTTATGACAGTGAAAGTACTTATTTCCTTCTGTCACGCTGATTTAGCTCCGCACTGGAGTAGGCAATATTTTCTATGCAATATTTTTTCGCATGACGGGAAATGGATAGAAGACGAAAGCGTAAAATGGCCGAATGGCAAGAAATTTGTCAAAATATGCCGGATGCCACAGTTCTAGTCCAGTGTTATATAAATAAAACTTAGTTCTCCCGTTAAGTTCAGTTTATTGGGCAGCTTATAGCTAACTTTAATATTAGTTTCAAACTCAGAATGAAGTAGGTACGACGATATTTCGAAGAATTTAATATTTAAACCTAGTTTTACTACAGATTGTTTCCAACACTTCTGGGAGTTTAGGGACTAATTTCAAAGTTAACGATTAATATAAACCTATGATTTGGAACCATGACAAAGCAGCAAAGTTTATTAGTAATTTTTAACTTTTCTAATACCCCAATTTCACCTTTTTTACCATTTCATTGTCAGTTTACTTAACAAATATATGAACAACGCCCAAATTAAATTAAATAACCAATCTGCACAAATTTAACCCTTTCCACTTGAAACAGGTTAAACAAAACGCACCGCTTTGCACTCAAACAAAAGAAAAAGAAGGAAGTAAAAAAAAAGTGCCGCAACCAGTGGGCATAGACAACCGTCAGGGCTTTAATTTAACTTTCATTCGCGCTCTCTTCAGGCCCTTAATTTCAGTTGTGGAATTTGTTCTTGCATGGAAATAGGTGCGGGCTTTGTTATTTGCTTACATTTCGCAGTTAAACTGATACCATTTGGTGGAGATTTAATTTTGGAAAACAATTTAGACTGGCTAGCTTCCGTTTTTTTTGCCTAGTGTAGCGTTGGAGACTTCTATAGTTAGAAACTCTTCTGGACTCTTCTTCATTGTTCTTCTAGTTAGAAACTTTTCTTTTCTATTTAATTTTGAATTATATTTACTTGATAAAACAAATAACATCATAATTTATTAAAAACAAAAATTTCAAAATTAAATAAATAACGCAATGTATTTTAAATGTTAGAAATTCCTCATTATTATTGCTCTGAATAGCATTATTTTGCGTATGGCTTAGGTACATATTAGATCTAAGCCTCGCCTGAGTATTTACCATAATTATTATTCATTATAGATTACGAAATTTAGATAAGCGGCAAACTTCATTTAACACAAAATGTTAAAGATCTAATTTTACTAGAATCCCTTCTCCTCGCTCCTATCTCCTCCTTATCTTCTCTTCTTTGTTAGTTTTTCATAGTTTTTTTTTTAATTCTTTGTCCTGTTCAGCTTTGGTCTGTTTCTTTCCTTTAGATCCGCGATAAGCTTTTTCACACTTATAGAATAGCTGGCTGTAAATTTTTGCTTATTTGGATTATTATCACCTTTCTTGTGCGAAATCGGAAAAGTTATACGATATTGTTCTTCCTTTTTAACTTTTCAATTATATTTTCAGGGACAATACGGTTGTGCCTTGACTTTTGTAGTAGCTAGGTACCCACTTAATCTGTAGAGCTTTTTAATTCCTTGCAATTTAATAAATGCAAATTTTATGATAATCATACTTTGGTCACAATTATAAATTTATAATAATTAAAAGATATGGAATAAATAAACATAATAATTAACCTTGATCTGACGCTCTGGGTCATTTATTTTTAATTATGAAAGTTAAACACAAAAAAAGTGTTTGTTGCAATTCACAAAAATCCTGAATTTAATTAGTTCCTACAAAAATATACTTTATCGACAAAATGGGTGAAAATTCGAATAAACTAAAAAAACTTTGAATCATTCGTGATGCGGTAACTGTAAAAAAAAGACGTCTCTTGGCTGTCATTTTTGTCTGGACGAGGTCACTCTCAGCGATAAAGCCGCCCATTGATACACCAATAGATAATTTTGTTGGTTCTAGTTATTAACTTTTCTTTGTCATGTGCTATATTAAAGAGTTTATCTAACATAGAATAGAATAACATAATAATTTTTATCTAATATATTATCATATAGATAGATACACTCTTTATGGTAACTATTTGATAGCTCTTTAGTTAGGGTTGTACAATGTACGTAAACAGATAGCTGTTGGAGCGACCCTTCCCCCGGGACGAGCCAAACTGCGGATCAGCGCTCAGGTAGCGCCATCAACACTTGAACCTGAACACGTTCAAAGTGTATAAACGTAGGTAGTACGGGAATCCTCCAGAGCTCTCGCGAAAATTGCTCGCTCGTCGGACAAAACCGGGTTTGTTAAAAATAACGCCTTATGGCCCTTTGAGCCCAATTGTGGTTTTCAAATTATTTTTTCGTCCTTTGTAGCAGACGCGGTTGGTGGCCTTTTGTTTTTTTTTAGGTTATATTGTCAACCTTGTTGAGGTGTTAAGAATTTAATAATCAGGCTGCGGAATAGGTACTTTAAAAGAAATGTAAAGGTAGAGTTCCGAGAATGGGCATTGTTTAAATTTTCTAACCTTTAGTTTTTATGTCATATTATTAAATAACATGACATGAGTGTTTTGTTTTTCCGTGGGATAGTTATTTTAAAATTCGTTTTAAAGATTTCAACTGTAGAATTAATTTGTGGTTTAATGACATGACAGATAACTTTTTTGAGTGGGTAAGGCACGCCTGCCATTTGGGTAAATTTTAACATAATGCCAACGCTGACATCATCACCGGCAAATCAAGGTCATGTTATTAAACTAAGCTGTCCAGCTCCACATAATGTCGAATCCCCATTGAGGCCCGTCGCATCCGGTCCTGAATTTACTGTTAAAATTTGTAGGAGGTTGTCAAAACACGGATTAACTGAGCAGAACTGAACACATAAAGTTGCACTATAGCGCTCGCTATCGCAGGCTCCGTGCGCATCTATTGCTAGATTAGTGAATATGAACGTCGTAAATTACTAGGAGCATGTTTCCGCTTGAAACTACTGTCCTATTTTATAACGTACTACTAATGACATAATATTATAAGACTAATACATTGAATATTGAAGCGACTGTCAAACTAAATGCCAAAATTTAAGAAGTAACCGCTCATTATACGACGCATAATAATAAATTGCCGTTTCGAAAATCACAAGTTTCAATACAGTTCCACGGATTTCCCCGCCCCGTAAAAAAAATACTTTTACTCTGTGGGTGAAAACGGGAAGGGGGGGCAGTTAGTTTTAATTAAAAATAAATTGTAAAATTGATCATCTTTGTCATCATCAACCCATATCGGATGCCTCTGGCCTTACGGTGTTTATTTTAACCTCCTGAACACTTGTTTTAATAAAAAGATACACGGCCTATAATTATGTTTTTTAATGATGTCAATTCGTATTGTAATTAAAACTCACAACTGTATGAATACAAAATAGCGCCAATGTAAAATAATTATGGTAAATAAAATTTTCGTTTACATAAAACATTGTAATAAAGTAAACACTAAACAGCTGTAGTTCCTAAGCAAAATTTCCAACGGACAAAATACGTGGCTTAATTGAACACAAGCACATAATAAGGCCGTATCCACACGAGCCGATAGTGCGTCCGGGCTGTTTGGTCCGCAAACAGTGGCCCCCGGGTGGAGCCGACCTTACAGGGGGCACATTACGGGACGTATTGAGATGATAACGAGGGGCGCAAAGTAAAAGAGTTAAGGTACGTAAAAAAAAAAAAAATTTTTTTGTTTAACTTTATTGTAGGCAGGAAAATATTAACTCTTGACTCGTTAGTTTCTTCTAGGCTCTATTTTATACACAGACACATAAAATATAGCATTAGGAATTGCAAATGCAAGACAAAAAATTAAATATTTTTTCATTGCAGTATAAGCAAGCATTTGACCGCAGTCTCACCTGGTGGTAAGTGTCGACGCGATCGACTGTGGAGCATGCTTGCCCTAGAAGATACCTATTCACTCTCGACTTGAAGACTTTCACATTATAGTTACGGGAACAAAGACGCTGGTAAGGCGTTCCATTCATGCGCGGTTTTATTTATACAGGTGGATGCAAATCGTTTGGTGCAGCTTTAGTTTGTTTTATAATCCTTGAGGAAACAGAGAGTTTAAGAGGAAGATTCTGTTTTATCGTAATAATCGATAATTCACATAGTCGAGAATTTTTTCGCAGGTGTGTGGTCCACCAATCCGTACCGGGCTCCCTGAGACAGTGCGGGGAAGTCCCGCGCTCAGCAGTGAGTAGACAATGCTCAATGGTGATGATTATGAATTAACTGTAACAGTTTCATACTACAAAGGTGACCCGCTTGGTCTCATCCCTTCCACCCCCCACATATTCGTCGGGTCGGGGCCCGGCTAGTTTGAATTTCAGCCGCTCGTTGACCTCGTTAGTGGACCCGCAACATCGATAGGGACCCTTGATGAACTTCGCTGTTTGTTTTATTTCCCACTCTATTATTATACTCTCTATGGTCGTGTTTGCATAACAGTAACAGTTCACTGTATGAATATGTAAATTTCGGGTAATAAAATGACAACAATTGTCTGCGCGATTCGCTGAGCTGCTGAATTCAAACTAGGTAATGGAAATGTTGCCCGTCCAGCGTTTTGTTGCCGACTGAGATAAGCTTTGTGTTTATTGCGTTGCAATCTGTTTCGGCTGAGTCGGCATAATTTTGTTCGGCTTTATTCCATTTAAAAAGTTACCTTGAAGTTGTATTGGCTGGCTTTGGGATGGTACTGGGAAGCAGAGCAAGTTCCGCTGCATAAGGAGTATTTTAGGCGTATTTTACGATTTGTCTGGGTTTTTTGGACCCAAAACGTTAGTTAAAGGTAAAGTGTAAACAAAGGCTTATGCCACTGCGCTCCAAGAAATCGCTCCGCTTGGGCTTAAAGAAGTTTTTTTTTAAACTATGATTGAATTGAAATAGAATTCCACAGGCGCCAAGAATTTTGTTGGCAGTACTGTCAGCCGCAATTAAGTATATTGGATATTATTGTCCTCAAAAGTTATTTTCATATTTATTAAGCAATAAGCATTTGTCTACGTCGCGGTCGCGTCTTACGCGCAGGTATTAGTAGTACCAAATACCAATAGTTTTCCTTCAAAATCATTCACATGTCAAATACAAAGAAAACAATGCACATAGAAATTCCGCTATCACTCCAAAACCTCAGCGAGGCAATCCGTTCCCGTTTACATTTCCATGTTGTCTACATCTGCAATGTTTGTCCCCACAGGCTCGGGCCACAGAAGACATAATACGTTTAGTACTATTTACAGAATGGACACCCATCTCCCCGCAATTCGGAGGGCAATTGAGAGGCTGTCAATATTACATGTCCAAATGACAATTGACAATAAACAAATGGGTTAGCCAGAATCTAGTTATGCATTCCGGTATAAGGCAAGACATTGTAGCAATACATGCGTAGGCGGCAAAACTGCTGAGTTGCGTCTGGCCGCCCGGCTCCCGTCCGGAGTGCATAACAGATAAGCGATGCATTTTTGTACTTGTATTAGAATTAAGTTTTATTCAGTTAGTTATTAAGACGCTCTCATTTGTAACGGACATAAAATATACCTTTAAATTCTAATTTTGCCTTTTTAAAAACAGTTTCCTCTAGCCTAGATTCTTGACTATCTTCATACTAGCAGGTTATCTTTTGTTTTGGTCGCGTAGTACGCGCATTTGGCACGTGCACAAACGTCATTTATATGTGTTAGTTGTCAAATCAGCTTTTGTATGGAGTGTCCGGGAGTGTTCGGGCGACAAGTCAACAAATACGCAGCCATGTATCGTCCCCGTATAATTCAATATCCGGCACTGAATTATTCATGTAGAACCGCGATTACGCTGTAGCCTTATTTCAGTTTTTTATTCTTGAGATTTGGATGAGTTTTTGCGACAACACGAAACCAATCACTTGCTAAATATTATACAAAACAATTATTTTTTTATAAAACGCTATTAAATTCTCTTACAAAACATACATGAACAACATAGATGAATTTACTAATACGTTAACAAAATAAGCTTTAACGTGGCGCAAATACAAAACGAATTATAATTAATTCACTTGATAAGCAATTATGATGACATGGAGTTCGTAAACAATGGAGATGTAATGTAATTTCAAAATTCCATCGAACAAACGGGTCACGAGTGAATAAGTTATCTCCGCGTACGCTTACAACATGGAAGACTACATCGTCGCTTGAAATAAAGTGGGCTATCTCACTTTCAGAAGTCTAAAGTAGTAGAAGTCTAACCCGAAAACGTTCGTGGTGTTCAATAGAAAAAAAAAATTAAACTAGGACGCCCGACGCCGCGCCTGGCCGATGTCGAACATAGAATCTATTTTGTATAAAAAATATGCATTAAAGGATGGTTTACTAAGAATCAATATTTTTAAAACAAAAAGTTGATATACCTTATTGATACAGGCTGAATGGAAAAAAAATAAAACGCATGTCGACACGCTACAGCTGATCTGAGTTTTGGCGGGAAAGCGAAAATAAAAAGTTGTATCTTTTCTAAACCATGTATTTCTTGGTATACCTATGTAAATGTGTAATAATTATGGAACATTATCCATTTAGTGTTCGTTCGTTAACGTGTACGAGTGTAGGTAAATGATACAAACTCAAAAAGCGTGCCGTTTCGTGTTCTCTCCAAAACTCCCAAGAAGATTCAGTACAGCACCCACCACTTTACTGAATCATGACGTTCACTAGACTCTAAACTACCTACTGACTGGGACTTGACATTTTGAATTATATCTAAAAAAACATTTTGAATACTTTAACTTGTTTTTTATTTGATTAAGTACTTTTTTACTACAATTTTTTTTTAAACTCTTTTTACTGGCTGACCGTGTGGGGCCATAAAAACCCACTCCAGATCTTACATATCATCAAATTCAACCAAAGTCTTTAAATACGAAATGGTAAATTTCTTCTCGTTTTGTTTCAAGACACCCTCCAACGCCCAATCTCAGTCGCAGCGCCTGTCCCAACTTGTATACGACCACATCGTTAAGCCCGTCTCTAATTAAGCTTCGACAGTCATCAGCTATCCTCGTGCATACCACTCCTAATTAATATAATTACCATATCCCACGGCTTCATTAGCGCCTCCATCTCGCTTTGTGATATAGACGAGGTTGTTTGACTGACGCGGTAAGAACAAACGGGAATTTCCATGAAAATAACGTAAAATCACAACTTCAAAGGATTTGAGTTGTTTGAAAGAAACGTTCAGCGCCCCTGTGGAGAAATTAGATGTTGTTTGATGTGAAATTTTCCAAAACAGATTTTTATAAATTTGAACTTTTAATTATTATTAACACGTCACCATCACATTTATAAATCTCTATTCATAGCTCTATTCATTTATTTAAAAAAAAATTAAAGCATGGCTAAAAAAACATCCAGACTCAAAATACCTGTGCTTCACACAAATATTTGCTCTGCTCGGATATCGAACCTGCAGCCAGTAGAAATAGTTCCTATCGTATCCAAAATCAATTTCAAATTTCAGAAAAAATTACGCACTTATTAAGAAAAGAATTTGTTCTAATAGCTCATGAAAGTTCATGAATAAGCAATGAACGTAAATTGAATGTAAATACCGATTTATACGCACCTTTTACTTGAGTAACAACTCATCAGACCTTCTGGAAAACTAATTGTCCCTTCGAGGAACTGGTAAACAGAACGTTTGTCTGAAAAACAACTGAGGCCTACATTATCAGCTGCCTTATTACGAATCTCACGACATGCTTGCGACTGAAGTAAATTCATCGCTGTCAACGTCACTTTTCAAAACTGCCAAATCAAAACTGACGCTCCATTGCTTCTCTGCCTCCAAAGATGGCTTGAAGAGATTGCTTTTAGCGATCTTTCCACCCATTGTACTATATTTATTCCTTTAAGTTCTATTCTTTACGCACCAGACCTTGTATATTTCTGAACTGGTGTCCAATAAATTATTTTCTATTCTATGCTATTCTATTCTATTCTAAAACTGCTATGATAAACTATTATGTTCCATCTATTGCAATCCGCTAGTGGTGCTAGTATTTATGGCCAAAAGGCAGGACAAAAGTATCCAGTGGCATTTTGAAACCAGTCGTTCATCGATTTGCTTCTGATGCCGCTTCTGCAAAGTTTTATATAATTAGGGAGCAGTTTCCGAAATATGATTTCTGGTGACATTTGCAACCGATCGCGACACACTATTACATGATCAGGCAAAGGGTTCCGAGAAACTCAAGCCCATTTCAAGAGCTCCGGGTAGCTATAGTTACACGTGTAGCACGCGTGTATGTAGGTTTATCTGTACGTTCATGTATTATGCATGGAACTTGTGCCGGCGGAACATCGACATGATTATTTTATTGTGACCCCATACTGTTGAGTATTTGTCTTTTAAATATTTAGCTCGGCAGTTCCTTTCTGCGGTTTGTGTGCTATGAAACTTCTCGTGCGTAACCTCTCTGCCAGAATAAATGCTGACTAGTTTTTATATGTCTTTCTAGCGGGTTTTATTCATTTTACCTACTAAATTGTTCTAGTGTGGGTTGGCCTTCTATTGTTCTAGGCACATTACAAAGTGCGTTATTTTGTCTACTTGCAATAAATTATTTGAGTTTTCATTACATAGAATAGAATAGGAAACTATTGTACATCAACATTACACCAATTTGTAAGCCTTTTTCTTTCAGTCCTTTATTTTAATAGCCCACTTGATAGGTTTTGAAGAAAAAACATGTTTGAAAATAAATATATTATTTTGGCACCCTAAAGTTCGCTATTGTTTTATGATTTTTATATACCCAGTGTCACTCTCACAATTACAGAAATCTAACGATACCGCTCAAGTTTAAAAAAGCCTAAAGCTAATACTTATATTAGTCGAGTAAAATTAATTTTTTTGACGTTGTAATTATTGGCAATAACTAATTTTTATTATTATGATTTTTACTATTAAAATCCTACTATTAGGGCTACAGAGCATGCCAAAGAAATATAAATACGTACATACCTACACACACACACTCGAAAAACGTAACTCTCTTTCTGACACAGTAGGATAAAAAAAAACATCACTTAACGTCTAATTTAGAGGTTCTTGAACATGCCTATTTCCACAAAAAACGTTAGTATTTCTTAACAAAGATTCCCAACAGATTAATTTCGCCGAACACCCAGGTCCACATTTAACATAGTTTGCCCCCCGGCTGCGCTCAAGTGACTCAGTGTAAATTACAAGCAAACAGCGGCGTGCAATTACCAGTCGCCATTAAACACTACACGCTATTTAATTAGTGTAGAATACATAAACACGCTGGTTTGCTTTATTATTGTGGCGGTAAGTGTTTGCTGATGTTGGGGATTGAATGAAATAAACTATTTGGATGGATGATTAAACTGTTCTGTAGGTATTACGAGTATGCGCCTGTAATTATGCCTTTATTTATATAAATAACTAGTCGCGTTCCGCGGTTTCACCTGCGTGATTCCAGGTCCGGTTTTTCGGCAAGAACTACATTTTCCAGGTCGAAAAAACACATGGAAATTGCGACAAAAAAACAAAAGTGAATCCAATCAAATGGCAAGTTTATACAAAATCACACATAGAAAGAAGCACTTTCAGTTTTCCCAACTTTTCCAATTTTTTTCCCTAAAAACCTTATCGGAACTTTTAAAAAAAATAGCCAATTCGAAAATGCTTCATAATTAATTACTCCATTGTTCTTCTTATTTATAATAGTTAATTGCATCAAAAAAGATCTTTCAACTAAGATTTAAGCTTAGGTACTCTAGTAGGAAACCCTGTACAAGTGTTCCCTGGCTAGTACTTTCGATTCTTATTGATCAAACAATAAAACCATTAAGAAGATGCTAACCCTATAACCGCTCAACCCGGCATCACCTGTTATTAATGATACCAAGGCCGATGACCCATCTCCTCTCGACTTCCATTCAGGAGGTATTTTTCTCGCTCCACCATCATTTTTTACTTCGACCAAAAATCTTACTTCCATTTATCTTATTCAGTTCCCGAGCTATTCTATTAAAACGATTTCTTATTCAAAAATTCCGCGGAATTCAATAGAGATGCGGGATCCCTGATTAATTACGTGATACTGTCTTGGAAGTGATTGTTTTGTTTAATTTCAAAAGAGATTACCCGACGTTGGATGTTGAAAGGCTACTTAGGAGTTGGGAAACATAACTTTAAGGATTTTCTGTGGCTTTTACGGTTGGTTACTACTGGACAATGGGCATGCGAAATTATATTAGGAGTTCGTTTTAGAATGTGCTATTGAAGTGTAAAGTGGTTCACCACCATCAACCCATAACTGCCCACTGTTATTGATCACGGATCTGCTCCCACTTTTATGACAAGGATTAGGTTATCAAGTTGTTCTCCAACATATTTAAAGATGAAACATTTGATTACAAACACATTGTTGTCTAAAAGTTACATCTCGCTTATTTCTGATCTCTTATTTGTCTAAAAATAAGGCTAGAAAGCCCTTAAACCTAGTGCCTTGGACCTTGGAGTGACCTGGATCTATAATAATAAATGCCATTTATATAAAACTAGCTGTACCCTGCCACGCTTCGCTGTGGCACATTCGCTGATATATCACTGATGAAAAAAATAGATCAAAACAATCCTTGATGCGGATTATATATCATGGTAAAATTTCAGCTCGATCAGTGCAGAACTTTTTGAGTTTTTCAAGCGTACACAAACCAACGTAACATTTTTATATATATAGATTTATAATGTTTTAAATTAGAACAAAAATGACCAGAAACCCAAAAGTCTCTATCCAGAGTCGTTGTCAGAACGTGGCTTAACACCATATGCACCTACTAAAGAAGCAAAAGGGTCACGTGATCACATCATTGAGTTTAACACTAATGCTTATAAACTAACAAACTAACTGTGTTGATAACTAAAACTGGTACTCGTAACATCTGCAAAGGGCTGGCTAAGTTTTTAAGTTAAAATTATCACCGATGAGGTCTATCAGGTCTCAGGCGTAAAAGGCCAGCAGGCCCTGTTAAGTCCATGATTGAAGACCCGAGATCAAAGAAAGGCTTCAACCAATCGTAAAACGTTAGCTTTATTCTTCGAAAGTGAGGACTAAAAGTCTACGTTGTCTGTTACTAAACCGTTCAAAGCTTTTGAGGATTTTGCGTCTGTTTTATGTTACCGATTGAAGATAGCACTCGAAAATATTTCACTCCTTTGAAAGTCTTGTTCGACTTTGAACTCGTATTTCTATGAAAACAACTAATTATTTGTTTATTCGTTTTATTAACAATTCTTAAAAATAACTTTTGTACAGCAATGTTTAGTTAATACAATTTTCCTGCTGAAATCATCATTTCTCTAAATCCGGAAATCCACTTTTTTTTGATTCCTTAATCAATCTGTAAAATTAGAACAAATAACACTTACGGAAATTTTACGGCCGTTGAAACCATATTGCGGTAGCCTGACATATGCGGCGTTTTATTTTAGAGACAGTGCCAGAGAGGTCGAACACAACTAAAAGTGGACTACTATTCATAGCTATGATCAATAATATTGTCAAATGTAGGTACTAGGTGTTTCAATATTGTATCTTTTTTTCACAGAGGGGTGCTACCGAATGGCACAATGTGGCTGGGCCCATTTTCTGCGACACAGTACCGAAGCGACGTGCACGCGTGCGTGTACCGGTGTCGCGCGGCAAGCGCAGTGGGCGCCGTGCTGTCGCGCGACATGCGGCTCGAAGCAGGTCAGTGGCTATTTTTTTATAATTTACTCACGTATCACCACAATCTCACCCGATGGGAAGCGACGATCTGGCCGGTAGTAAAACACCTCGGCCTCGAAGATTCCTATTCACTCTTGACTTGCACGCACACCCGGATTATATTAAATCGGAAACACTGACGAAAAGTATTCCAATCCTAACGGTTCTTACTATGAATGTAGACGCTGAATTAAAACAAAAATCAGCAACCCGAGTAAGCCGTCAAGCAGTAGTGTGCAAACATTACTGTACTACTACTGTTTGAAGGGCACTGTTTCCAGCGAAATTTCCGGGCATATGAGACTTTCGAGCCGATGCCGATGCTGATGGGTGACGAGCGCAGTGCAAGATTATACAATGCAAAGTTCTGGGTGGCACTGTATTTATTATAGGCAGGCGTAGAGCTTATCATAGGGTGAACGACAAGATCGTCTCGTCCAATAAAAAAATATATTTAAGACTTCAGAGTAGAACGTGGATGAGATGGCACAGGACTGGAAAGAGTTGCGTAGTAAGGAAAAGGCCTGTATCTAGCAGTGAATCGATACAGGCGGATCTGACGATGAACTCAAACTCAAACTCAAACTCAAATCATTTATTGTAAATAGGCAAAATATTGCACTTTTACACGTCAAAAATAAAAAAATATCTTATACATAAGTATAGATGATGAATCTACTAATGTGTCTAATACGAAGGCAAAGTTTATGAGGTTGCTTGTAGGAGTTAATCTCTATGACCGATTAAAAAAATCTTTTAAGATAGGTTTCCTAAAGTGGACACCATATTTTATGATGTTATCACAAAAGGAAACTGAACAATGACAATTTTAGTGACCGTAAATACGGTCAAGCGTTCCACTTTCTGACAAAATTCTGCTTTTACGGTGAAAGATGTAAAAAAGTTATGTATGGGAGAACATAAATCGAACTACCTTTATTTCCTGATGTGAAGCCGGGGCAGATTGCTAGTAATACACGAACAGTGTTGGCCCGTGGACAGACCACAATCGTGCCGCGTTGCGGTCAACTGCCGCAGATGCACGCTCCGACGTTAAATTCCGCAATATGTGGAGCGAAATGATTACTATTTAACCAGCAACTGTTAAATATTTTTGGTATATTTCGTCAGGTCTTCTCGTCGTCCAATACCATACTGCCTAAATACGAAAGTCTCTAATGCGTACGTGCTACCAGTCATGACTTACGGAGCCGAAACGTGGACACTCACAATGAGACTGGTCCACAAGTCTTAAATCGCTCAGCGAGCAATGGAGAGAGCTATGCTAAGAGTTTCTCTGAAGGACAGGATCCTTAATGAGGTGATCTGGCTAGATGACCAAGGTAACAGGTGTAGCTCGAAAGATTAGCAAGCTGAACTAGCAGTGGGTCGGTCATATCTCTGGCAAAGACTCGATGAGGTAACCCGAAGATCGGCCTCAGTGGCGTTAATTAGTAAATGCCTACGCCGAGCAGTGGAAAAATATGGGCTGGTGATGTAAAATATTTAAATTCGCAGCTCTTAACTAATATTTACCTTTCACAGAAACACTATCCCACGTAATATTAGGACTATTACTACTTAGAATTTCACCTCCATTCTTTCTAGGGAATTTATCGTTAAATCCAGCGAAGAAACTATCTAATAGCTTCATAAAAATGTCGCCCACAACAAATTGCAGTACATTTGGCCGGGTCGCGACAACAACTCCTCTAAACTTCGTTAAGTGTTTATTGATAAAAACGGGCACTAATGGAATCGCGGATTGATCCCGACGCGATCGACGCCAAAGATGAACCCTTATTCTTGCTCAGAAGTATTTTTTTTAATATCAAAAAGTTTTTGATCATTGTTTGTGCCTTTTCTCTTCTTGAATGTGTTTATCATAATTGTAGTGGTAGGATCAACCTTTTAATTAAACACAAAAAAGTGTTTTGAATATTTTGTTCCAATGTTATTTGTTGGATTAGGATACTCAAGTATTTGTCGGACTAGCGATAAAAATATGCGTAAAAAATATCCAGTGCACCTTAGCTAGTAATATACAGCGTTATTACAGTCTATCAGGCTTATGCCATCACCATGAGATTTTAACTGAAACAACCACTCTCAAGGATTTCTGGATACAATGGTTGAAATAGACGACATATAAAAATAGTATGTTCCAAATTCTTAAGACTCAATTTCAAACTGAAAATTGGTTCTTAAACTCAGACTTAACTCTCCACTCCAAGTCGAGTGGAGAGAGAGTCGTATGACATTTGAACCTCGCACCTCTGTAGGTGTAATCTTTGCTCCCGATTCCTGAGAATGCTTGTCGCCGGTGACAGCGGATTACTCGCGTTTCGCGCGTGATGGGAATTCCCCGGGATTCTTCAGATTATCCCGCAGATGGACTCTGGCGGTTACGACATTTCCCGGAACATAAACTTGTTTGTGTTTACGGACCAAGTTTCTGTCACATTTCATGTTGGGACCCGGAGGTATACAGTTACAGAAGGTTGGAAGCCGAGTTGGGTTGGATTTTTAGAATATTCGAAGAATAACTCAAAATTATAACATGAAAGTGTCATTCATTCTGACATATGTTACATGGTCCTTCACGAAAATTGATGTGTTTATCTTCCAACCATAAAATTAAATCAAAATCAAATTTTAATCGAAAACACGACAGTTCAACCAAAATAGCCGTTCTGGCACAATAATGGTTGAAACTTCGATACGAAAAAACACGAGCTAAAAACAAATAGGCGTTTTACTATTTTTCAATGGTATTCGAGCCATTTTACCATTACAGGTTCCAACGCGGGGTAAATGAGCCACGGATCAGAGACCATTCGCCCCTTATCCAAAATTCGATGCGCCTTCACCTCATAGATGTAGCTCAAAGCTTTTTATTTTAGTCGAAGGCTCAAAGCAGCGAGCTCCAGCATGTTAATATGGAAAACCTCTACGTTTACCATATTACCTACATAATTTTATCCCCAAAAAAATCCAATTAGCCCCGCCCCACCTCCTGGGCTCCTCCACGAGTCAATGTTCATTTCCCCAGGTGCGGGTACATTAGGCAGTCCCGTCACGGCGTCCCTTCATCCACCGGATTGAATATAACCGCCGGGTCACGTCGCACGCGTTTTTATACACAACACGCCGGCGACAAAGCGAAAAGGTCATAGTTTACAGGTAGCGGCCGCCCTGGCCGGACGCTCGGGGGAGAATCGGCCAGATCTAATAAAGGGTAGTGTATGGAACCTTGACAATATAGACCACTGCTGTAATCAGAAGGAACATGCATTATTTATAGGTGCTTGAAACTGTAGAGCTGTAAATTCTACAAATTATAATACGGGGAGTACCGCAACAAAAGCCGATAAATCCAATTTCCAACCAAATTTTTTTTTTCTGCTAGTCATATTAAATTGCGGTACGATACTAAAATTGCGCTAAATCTTGTTAAAGACATATTAAATAAGTAAGTAAGTTATCTCAACTAATATTATAAATGTGAAAATTGTGTTTTCCTCTCTTTACGCCGAAACTGCTGAACGGAATTTGATAAAATTTAGATATATAGAACAAGGGGTACTTTTAATCCTGTAAAAACTAAAAGTACCTGTGCGATATAATTATGTTTCTTCTATACGTCGATAAAAAAGATTAACTTCAAAAATAGCGACATTCAGTCGTATATCCGATATTATGAAAGCAACGTAATAACATACCCACGAGTATAAGTACGTGAGCAAAACGTGGGATAAGGCCGTAACGCAAACGCGAGCGTTTGTTAAATTGGATTGCATTGTGTCGATGATGACGGAGCTCTTTGATTGCAAAGGTGACTCCCAAGGGAGGGATTTGCCCCTTTCTTGTACGGCGGAGTTTTCATTTGTAGTTTCATTGTGAGAGGAATTTCGTCGTGTGTACAGGGACTTATTTGGCGAAGTCATTTAGAGTCCACTACCGTTTTCTTTATGACAATGTGGAAACTTTTATTTTGGAGCATTTGTGCTTGTTGACTTGTGAATTATTTGTCGGTCCTAATCTAAAATCAAGATTTAGACTAGTTTGTGTAAATTACTCTGAATCCTACTAATATTATAAATGTGAAAATATCTCTGTTTGAATGTTTGGTAATCACACAAACATGGCTGAATGAAATTGGATGAAATTTGGTACACATTGAGTTTATTACCTGAATTAACTAACACATAATCTTTCCTTTGGGATAATATTGACCGCGGATGAATATATCGCACAGGTGTGCTACTTCTCCAGGCGGACATTTATTTTACAAAATACGCCTACGACTCCAATTATTAGCAATAAGCATTCAGTTACTAGCAATCAGACTAACCCCCCCCCCCCCCCCCCCTTTAAAACGCCGTTTGACATACAGGCACCAGTTCACTGCCGGTTATAGTGCCGAGGGCCATTGACGTTCTAAAAAAGGCTGACAGGACTGGCCAGCTTTTAGGCACGTGGACTAGCCGTTCGACGAAACAGGCGCAGAAATTCGCGTGTATGTATGTGTGTTTGTCAATATGTTCTTGCCTCTCGCTAAGTACAAAGTTTCACAAAGTGGGCTTCCCTAACGAACCAATAAGAACATCATCCCGTATCAGCCGAACCTTTCAAAACTGTACAATCGCTTGACGTATCATCCATCAAAGTTCAGGCACTTGCCAGAACAGGTTCCCTAGCGGGAACCGTAGATAGATTACACCCTGTAGATTTAAAATTGCTTTTGCTTGATAGTGCTAAGTTGACGGTAAAAAACTTTATTAAAACTGATAAAAGTAGATTATGATAAAACAGAAATGTCATTGGCTATCAACTCTCCACGTTTAAGAGCTCCATTGGGACTGTCTCTACTAAAAATGGTATAAAATATGACGACAGTTCCCTACTATTACGACTTCAAATAGTACTGAAACGCTACAAAATTACTCTATTTAGATTAAAAGTTTTAACATCAAAAGTTTTGCTCTCTTTAGCGATGTCAAGTATTACCGGTTGGGTACGTTAATTTCCAGAGTTTGTATTTGCTCTGAATTTTCCAAAGTACCTCGTTCAATACAATAAATCCCGCAAATATTGAAGGCTTTGGCGCCTCGGAATTTCGCGGTGCCCTGATTCCATTAGGACCTTTTCGCGTACGGCACAAAGCGTGGATATTGCGGTCGCTCAGACCCCAATCCTGGCTCCGACGTCCCTCAGACCTTGTGTAAAGAATATTTGCATTCTCGGCTAGATTGATCCGGACTTTGGAATGTCAATACGGTAGGTCAAGGGTCTGAGACCTGTGCACAAAATTCGATCTTGCTCGGGGAATAAAAAGGGCGATTTCTCCTTGATAAGTGAAACGGGTATTAAACCGGGAAATCATGTCAGAGGACTGTTTGTTGGGGTCTCGTAGGTTTTAATGTGTCAAGAGCTCAATGGTACGGCGGCCGATCCATTTGTCCTGAATATGCTTAAGGAGGAAGTATTTGTTCTTCGTACTTGGAAGTAACATGATAGCTTAATGCTTGGCTCCTTCTGTATAGGTTCTTATATAAAAGAACCTTAACTTTTTATATATTCTCGAAGACTTTTCTGCACTGGAATATTTGTGGTTTGGCGTCTCAATAACTATAACTATAAATTGTATTCATCAAAGAAATGCGCTACAATATTAAACACAAATTAAAATAATTTTGAATAAAGTCTTCTAACATTTAGTAAAGGCAAATGTCTCTATTTTAAAGACGATTATTAAAAATAAACGGGTAGAAATCTAAAAATCGATATAATAAATCAAAATATCGAAATCTAATATCGAATTAATAAAAACAGCCGTGAACAAAGTCGCAAACAACAGCTAGCTACATTATACAAAGCATTAACTTTTTAAGTCTCTAGGTAAACGAAATTAAGCGTTTTAAAAAGAGCTCCATTGAAGAGGCAGCGATGGCCCTCCAACTGTAGAGTACAAAAGAGCTATTGTTCCGATGATAGGACGAAAAGGGTGCCATCAAGCTGCCGATTAAGCGATACTTAGAGGGCTGCGAGCAGGCACCGCGCTTGGGAGCTGGTGCCAGCAGGCATAGTCAGGCGCATGAAGTGGTATTCAACAAACAAAGAAGCTGCGCGACACACAATATAATGAGTGACGGGGCTAAGAGGTCACTCGTGCGCTTTACAATACTAGTTCGATTTTCAACCTGATGTTTGTATTAAAAACAAACATAAGGTTGAAAATGGAACTTGTATTGTCCGATTTTATCCGATACGATTTGTTCGATTATTTTTTTTTTTACTATTTTTATAGGATTTGGCTGCGGCCGTTTCAGTTGAATAAATAAATAAATTATATTATTATGATTAGATTAGATTATTTTATATTGTAAAAATTGAAGCACAATGCCGAAAATTAAAAAAAATATAACATCCTCGTAGTCTTTCTTGGCGCTATCTTTTCCGACGGGCGTATTACCGAAGCACTGGAAGAGGTATTGGAACTTCGCTTTCCTGTGCGAGATTCAGTCGTCAAACGGAAATTTCCTTTTTCAAACTCTAACCATAATCCGTTAATTTAATTAATCATGCATATTCCATTTTTTTTGCTGTGTTTCACTAGGAAAAGTGCTTTATTTTTGTCTACTTATAATAAATGATTTGAGTTTTGAGTTTACACACATGTAACATACAATTATTATTGTAAGTCCCTCGAATATAGAAGGTACGAGTAGTGCCTATAGTATGTAAAATCGTGGGTAATATCTACAATCTGTCGCCACGGCGGCGGCGACCCCAATTTTAGCTTATTGTGACCAAAATGAACCGTTTGCTTAATTAAGTAATAAACCTGACAAAATAAGTAATAACCCATTTTTTTACTTTGGTTTCAGTCTTTTCATGTTACAGATACATTTGACCTTAACAAAACTTTTTGTTTTGACTTTTTCGTAGTGTGAATATTAGAAATCTATTTTTATCTTAAAGTCATGGCTACAAATTTATAAAAGCTATAAGATTCTACAAATTGAGCATTTAAAATTATTGGAAACTTGACAAACCTTTAACGCCAAGGTAAAATAGAAATATAGACTGCTAAGACAAATAATTTTACAATACACTTACCACTACCCAGAGCTACGCCCACACATTAAAACCTCAAAAAACTCAGATAAATGACCGGTACTTTAAAAGTTTTACCTCGGACATACAAGACTCATAGTTTTACGCACAGAATGAACACTCGCCACCCCCTGAGATCCATCTCCTCACAATCCGGAGGGAAATCGGGAGGTCAGTCAATATTACACGCCCGAATGACAAATGACAATAGACAAACGGGTTAGTATGAACCTTTATACTAGCGGGTTGTCTTTTGTTTTGCTCGCGTATAGCTTTAAATGCTTACAGACACGATTGACGCGTGTAAAATAGTAGATTGTACCACAAGGGAACAAAATAATGTATTTACGGCGAGAGCGATTTTTGAATCCAGAGCGAAGCGAAGGATTCTATAGTAGAATCCCGAGCGTAGCGAGGGATTCTAGAGTAGAATCCTCAGCGTAGCGAGGGAGTCAAAGTACTTCGCTCGAGCTTAAATAATTTTGTTACCGTGTGGTACACGATACTTTTCATCCCAAGCTATGAGAAAAGTTCATCATACGAGAAAAAAATCTTTTGTCGACTAATAAATCGATGAACGCCGGCTGCATGCACGAAAAAGTTGACACTTTGTCCCGTAACGCTCATTGTACGCTTGCGCCGCATCTATCTCTCTTCTCTTCTTGACAGATTAATTATTCTTGCATTTTAAAAATCTGATTACTAGTATAATTACAAATATTTATTATTTTATTATTAAAAAATGATTCATCTTTATTCATAAAAGTATGCAATAACTTCATCAATGTTATGTACGACGTTGACCATAAACCAACTTTGCAGACAACCAATTATTTTTAAATTTGGATAGCCAATGCCGGCACGCGCTGTTTTTTTTTATTGCCAGCCAGGACTTTATTGAAGCGAATTGCGTTCAAACTTTTTAATTAAACAGTGTTCCAAATTCAAAACTCATTTCGTCACTGTTATTAAGCGCGGAAAAGACCCACTTTGCTCGCACTTATCGAGGAGCAAAATGCCTCTTTTCGAATACATGGGATGAAAACGTCATTTATATGTGTGTGTGAAATCAATGATTTGTATGGAGTGACCGGGGTGTGCCTCTGACTTCATAGAAACGGATTTTAAGCTGATTTTCATATAAAATCAGACAAGCAATGTACTGCTTTAAGATTTTTACGATAATTAATAAAGATCCGCTTTTCAACTGTATTAAATGATTTTTTACTTCAAGTTTTTTCTACATCCCATAACAGGATTAGATTATCCATAGAATTTCCATACATTGTTATTTTCGCACACATATTTGTGGCATCGTGCAGTGTTGCCGTGCGTGTGATTGTCACAGGGAAATTTGCACACTATTTCAAGAAAAATATCCCTCCCAGTGATATTATTTTCCCCCACATTTTTCCGAGCGGGTTAATTACCAGGGCCGGGTCGACCGGCGACAGATGCCGGCTATAGCCGCAGGTTTACATACATACTGCTTTTGTTAACAAGACAGCGACCGAAGGCACTTTTTACTGTCTACAAGCATAACTAGTATACACATACTAGCTGCGCCACGTGGTTTCACCTGCGTTGAGTATTTTATACCTTATCATCATCATCGAACTATATCGTCTCACTGCTGAGTAACTGGGGAGACCTCCCCACACTTTCTAGAGAAGGACCACAAGGACCAGGTCCAGATTGGTGGAGGATGTTTTCCTTTACCAAAAAGCGAGTGATAATTACGTACACATGTTTTACAAGAAACAATTTGGTACGTGATTTACTGGGATTTGAATTCACGACCTTCTGCGTGGAAGGCGGACGTCCTCCCACTAAGCTGTCACCGCTTATTTATTACTATTATTTATATCTATACAACACAAATTAACAGAACTATGGCCCCCGTGGTGGACTATGGCCTAACCCTCCTCACGAAAGTGAGGGGAGAACCGTGCTCAGCAGTGGGACGATATGGGTTGATGAAGATGATGATGAATGAGTCACAAGGTCTGGGTCTCATTTTGAACTGTCAAAACAGCATACAAAATCAAGTGCAATTCGAGAAGTTTTAAGGTTCAAAATAAGTTTAAAGCTCATTATGACTTTACGTGTTTTCGGCAAGGAATCTCACGTGGCATAGCGAATAAGGGACCCGAAATGAAGGAAGTATTTTTAACGGTAAGCCAGATCATGAACGTCATGCAGCGTAGTGCTGTAATTTTGATACATTTTGTATGAAAAAGGGGTCGAGTGAAGTCATGCAGCGCGCCGCATGCCGCATGGATTTGTCGTATGCCGTACAGAAACGCCTCATGTGGCCTTCAAGCGTGACAAGTGTAACGGCACTCTATGAAAGTTATTCGCTATCTCTCTTTACAGCCGCTTTTGATTTTAAAGACAGTAAAATTCTACCAAATTGCGACAAATATTAAACGAGAAACAAAATGGTTACTCCGACCTGTCCAACTTTATTAGCTTTTGTTTCTCCTTCTATGTAAATTAGAATTAAAGCTCCGCGACGAACTGAGTTATTTCAAACTGTATCCTATTGAAAATAAAGTTTCGTTTCGGTAAGCTGCGCGCTCTCGCCTGTTTTCCAGATCTATTGAAATTGAATGAGACGCTACATTTTGTTAACTTCTTTAATAACGTTTTGAATATTTAAGCGGCTCTTGAGCGCCTTTGTACAATAAATTTGGAGTGATTCTAACTTCGTAATCGGTTAATTCAACACGACGATTGTAGATCAAATTAGGTTTGTGAGCTGAAGTGGTTAACGGCCTATGGATTCGTCTTGGGAAGGTTGGGTGTAGCACTTTCAAAGTGACTTCCAGGATTTCAAAGTTTGATTCTTATGACAGCAGTGTTTAAGAGTCAGTTCTATTCAGTCATCTTTAACTTGCCATATCTATCATCTTTGACCATATCACTCTCTACAATCACTCGTCTACGGTAGAGAAGATACAAAAAAATATATGTATTAAAAAAAACAATAAAGAGGGTTACGAATTCTTCGAAATTACTGATTGAATTGTATCAGATTTTTTGGCATATTTGATGCTAGTTGATAGTACCAGGAATTACTTTGGGGCAAAGTAATTAACTTTGTTTGATATTTGATGCCGTCATTATGAGCAAATTTGGTTTATGTACCAGTCAACGTATTTCTTGGACATCAATTTAGTATAACCGCGACACGTGCCACGCTAATGAATACCACAAAAGTTATTGGAGCATGATTGAAAATAAATACGAACTAAAAGAATGATACAACTCGTATCTTTTAATACCGATGACATTCTTAATCGATGTATGAGAGTCGTTTAGACGTAAATACAGACATACATAGATACATAGAGAAACACATATATATATTGTATATACTAAACTTGCAATGTATTTATGTAACTATGTTTGTTGGGGTGGAATCTTGAAACTTAATTTTGAAGCCGCTACCCTCAACCGATTAAAATGAAATTTTGTCTGTGTGACAAGTGCTGATGAAAATACAATATTATGGTGACAGCGAGCTGATCTGGTGATAGACAGGTGGAGATGGATCCTGTTTCAATCCTCTCCTCACAATCCTCTCCACACAGGCTTGGCAGATGAATATCTGGCAAAGGTGGAAGGAAGACTTGGATGGAAGGTAGACAACGGAAATCCTCAGTGACAGTAGATAAATGGCTTTTGGGCTCATTTTGATCGGTTTGGAGTACCAAATAGGTAGGTATTTTATAAAACCTTGACTGGGAAAAAATATATATTTTTTTAGCTTATTGTCTAGAAAACCTACACAAATTTCTAAAAATATTCACCCAATTCTTAAAATATCTTTTTGTGGTTTCTTAATTTCCTTCGTTCAATTTCAAGGAAAATGTCTTCAAAATGGAAACTTTGGTGTTGTCGTGTTTCATTCATTATAAATCGATTTCTTTCGGAATTAATCGGTCCCGGTGTTTACGTGCGGATCCGGGCCGCGGCGGCGAGGACACGTTTCTAATTTACAAACGGACAAACAACATCATTTTATATTGGGAATGGGATATACAATAATTTGTTTTTGTATCGCCGCTAGATTAAATGCAAATGTTGGTGAGTTGAAATTGATTGAAATGTCAAAGGGAATAGATGGGAAGCGATGCGATGCTCACAGCTCGATCCGAAAGACATTTCAATTTCCACTTATCTATTTGCCACTACATTAATATTAATTCATATGGAAATTATACATATATATATTTAAATCAGAATTTGCTCTTTGTTCATGATACTCGTACTGTCTCGTTGTATAATTATATTATTTAATCATAATTATAATTTTAGTTCTGGGTAGCATTGTATCTGTTGTGGTCCGTGGCGCTTACCATCAGGTGATCGGCCAGCTTGACTTGTTCTTTACTAGGTAAAATAAAAAAAAAAGTTGTCGATTGCTGCCCTTAATTTAGAGTTACCAAATAAATTATAACCCTACAGTGTGCGACTTGGGGAAAAACAATTTCTCCGTGTTGTCCCACGCGCGAGGCAATAAGGCGCATTGAGTCCCCAACCGATGAGAATAAATCACGTGCCGATTACTGGGAAAACCAATATTCCCTGAATATAAATATTTTACCTTATTCCCCTCATCCACTGAATTTTAATTCGATTTTGTATATTTCAGCGAAAAGAGAAAAAGTTTCAAAGCAGTCATCACGAGAATTATTAAATGTTAAATAACAAGCATCCTCCTTTATTTAATTATACATTATGATTATTCTTTCTACATAGTTGACCCAGTTTTAGAAAACAATAATTATAATTATGCTATTTAATTTTCAAGAACAGTGAAAACCATATTGGAATCGGTCATAGGGAAATATCCTTTTTCAAACTCAAACCATAATTAGATAACAATCATTAGTTTCGTAGATCATAAAATCTGACTTATTTTTTTTTTGTATTTCTAAACTTATGTATAAGACATTATTTATATGACGTGTAAAAGTGCAATACTTTGCCTATTTACAATAAATGATTTGAGTTTGAGTTTGAGTTTGGTTTAGATCAGGTAATATTTTCAAAAAGTTATTTATTTATATTCTTGTACAATGACTATTATAATATCTCATTTATTAATGCCAATAAGATGTCTCAAATTAACATTTTCACAATAGAATAAAACAAAAGCTGTAATGATCAATAACTTATGAGAAACCAGACTGGACCGGTCCCCTCGAGCAGCCCCCAATTACGATCTTCCATACACCCTTTTAGTTCTTGGTACTGCTTATTATAAAGTAAAGATATAGATTAACAGCGAAATTACCAAATAGCCCGTAAATAGATACAGTAAACAGTTAAATAGAAAAAAAATAAGAAGAAAAAAATGGAGAAAAGGTTTTCTATTTTATTCTATAGTTTGACTTCATCGTCCCAATAGTGTTCCAGTGGCTATAAAATCGAGAATACAAGTACTTGCGACTTGCGCTACACCGTACAAGCTAGAGCGTCCACTAAACTGCAAAAGGCAGTACTTGCCACACGCCACCGGTCAATTTTACGGCGCGTAAAATATTTGGCATGATCGTAAAACTAATGCATGCTCGTAAAACGTGTTATAGTCGAAAATTCACTTGCACTAGAATTCGAGTGACAGCAAAATAAAATAAGTTTTAAGATATTATAACCTGAGAAAATTCAGAAAAGTGTGTAAAAAAATTTGCGCTCTGGTGACGGTTTATACTGTTTTTATTATTAGTATTATATGTGACTATTAAATTAAAAAGAAATACGGAGTCAATCCTGTATTTGAATGGCAACTCTTCCTCTACCGTTACTGACCGTTACCTACCACCGCCGCCGCCGCCAGCGCCACCCGCCGCCGCGGCGACAAGGGAAATCACCAACCAGTTTATTATTCACCTCGCCGCGGATTTCATTACTTTCATTAGGTTGCGCTCCCGCGGGGCCAGTTGTCACCTTATTGCTGTCGAGCGACAGGACTCGTGATGACGGACGGAACTGGAGTTTGTTTAATTGAAAGCGAGGAGATGGAGTAATAAAGAATCTTGACGATAAGGGCGTGTTTGAGCAGCGACAAAAGCTTTATAGGTTTCAGATAATTTAAATAAAGTGCCACCAAGTCCATTTGCCCAGTCTAGACCAAATTTTTGCAAAAAGCTACGCATTGAGCTAAATGTCACGCTCGTCGTGTCATGGACATGACATGTCACTGGCCACGAGTCTCTTTCGTCCTACATGTGTGAGTAAACAAGTACCCACACATGTCACGATATCTCAGGGTGATGAGCGCAGTGCAGTGTCATAATGGATAGTTCTGGGTGGCACGGCACTTAACAGGTGAACGACTTACTAATAAAAAAAAGTATCTTGTAGGTACATAACGTCCTAGACCGCATAAGGGTCAAGCTCAAAACTATGACGAATTAAAAAAGCAAATTAGAAATCATCCTCTAGTTATTTTAATAGTCGTCCTGACACGCCCGGAATGAATTAAACAGACGACATCATTACAGAACAGTCCTACATGACACGGCAACCACTAACCCCATTTTCGGACACGTACTGTAATTAATGGCGTTACGAGTGTCACGCCGCTGCAGCCTGCGGGGGGGGGGGGGGGGGGGGGAGGTAGGTAATGAGTGACAGAACGATCTGTCAGTGTTAACGCGCTCGACCGTCCACTGATTGGTGATTACATTGCGATTTGATGGTTAATTAGCTAGTAATGCTAATATAATGTGAACGCAATTATTTGGTCATGCTTAGAACATGGGTGCGTTCGGTATGACCATTGTAAAGAAATTTCTGATCACATAGATCAAATCCCGTGGTATGGGGCAGATTTATGAACTGCGTGTTGTTTATCATCATCATTAGCCCCTTTCGACCCTCTCGTGAGGCTTTAGTCCACCACTTAAGCCGGTCCGGATTGGTGGATAACATACCTCTGAAATAATTCTCGGGTAGGTATGTGGGTTTCCTCACGACTTTTTCCTTCACCGAAAAGCGAGTGATCATAACGTACATGCAGTTAAAAGGAACATATTAGTATATGCTTGCACTGGAATTTGAACTCTCGACTCTCTCCTTAGAAGGTGGACGTTCTCTCACTAGGCTACCACCGCTTGTTGTCTGTGTTGTGCTACATTTACATTTATTTACGTGTGAAGTATGTTGGAAAATCTAATAAATAAGTTAATACCCCGTAGGCGTTCATATACCGCAAGTTTATATAAAGGAGAGAATGAACCCCCACTGGCTCAGCGTGGGTTGATAGAGAAACATGTCCTTGAATCTGGAGGTTCTTTGTCACACCAATTTCTTCCATTATTTATCCATCACTGATTTAATGCGACGGTAATAAAACATTAACTGCTCATTAACACTGAATCTGGATCTGCAATGACCATGGTCGTGTCAAGATCCTGACTTCCGAGTCCCGCATACCTGTGATTTACACAAATTTTTGTCCTGTGCGGGAATAGAACCCACCACCTCACGCATTGAAATCGGGCTATCACCTACTTACGCCACGTTCTGTCATGATTAAATATGTACAATAATATAATCTTCTATTCCTGAAATAACCTTATCGTATCTTCCAACAGTGATGGACGTGTCATGGGACGTCCGCGTGCAGTCCTCACACGGTGTCGGCGGCGGCGCGGCACTGCTGACCTGCTCGGTGCCAGCGGCAGTCAAGAACCACGTGACCATCACCAAGTGGTTGAAGGACGGAGTAGTGATGCCCACCATATCGACTGAAGCAGGTATGTTTACTAACAGTTACGTCCGTAATGAGTCATGATACGTCCGCGTGCAGTCAGTTTATAAGGTTCCAACTTGCTTTTACTAGTCTAGTCCTTGCAGATCCAATTTCTGTTCTTATCTTGGTGACAAGTATGCACGGAGTCCACTTGATGATAATTGGTCCTGCCACCTATGGAGATTACCAGAGGCATTGCCGTGCAGAGTGTGTTGCCGACAAAGGACTTATGTTTGAGTCATGGAACGTCCGCGTGTTGTCAACTCGTGAGATGTCAACTCGCTTCTATTATGTCTCCAACAGCTTGAAGCAGTTATGTTGCTGATTAATATTAGACCTTGCATCAACTGTGGTGAGTTTCACATCACAAAATGATCGTGTAACGTCCACGTACAGTCATGTTACAATCTGGCTAAATAGTTTGTCCAGTTCTTATTTTAACTTGACCTAATCCTGCCTTCTTAGTTGCATTCTCTATTGAAAAAAACATAAGCCTAGACTACAAAATAGCCACTGCAGCCCTCATGCATATTCGATACTGTCGCATTGTAATTAGATACTTGGTGTCTTTGTGTTTCTCAAAGTTCGACCGGAACTTAGGCAAACAAATAGTTAAAAAGAAAACGCTGTAAATTTATTTCAATTCAAATATTCAGAGCATCAAACATGTTTTAAATCAACTCGTAAACAGATTCAAAACAAGGAAAAAAATGGACTAAAACTAATTAAAAGTTTAATATAAATAGAGAATCTCAATCGCAAACATCCTGGGATCACTTTACTATAAAAAGGTAGAAGTATAATATTTCACAAAGAGAATTACTCCACTTTCGACCTCCATTCCAGATTCCATCAACTTCTGCCGAGTTCAGAATATTGAAAACACGAGATCAGAGAGACCGGTGTCCACCGCAACTTTGATACAATTTCACAATTTTCATTGGACTTTTGTTTCTCTTTACAATTGGTTCTATTCGATTGTCAAACAAGTTGGCGGAAGTCAAACACGGCCCGCCCCGGGGACCACTGGAAGCCTGCCAGCGACCGAACACTTCTGAAATCGGGATCATTTCTGGAGCGCCCGATTATTGCTTTCGAAAGGCGAAAATTAAGGATTTTTCGAGACGGCTGTCCGCGACAGAAAGGCTTTTCTTTATGAGTTCTAATCTCGAGATTAAGCGGAAATTCGATTAACGCTCCGTTCCGAATCCGAAGCGCTTTATTCGTCGATTACTTTCACATGAAAATGATTAATTTAGATAACGTTTCTTTGTTTCTGAACAGCTTTTATGGCGCGCTATTAGGTTCACTATGAGTATAGACTTTGGCACTTTGATAATCGTTTCATTTTACAATTTAAGTAGATTTGATATCGATAGTTTTTCGTTTTAACTCTAATGGAAATTGAACAAATATTCAATCGCAGGATTTTTTTTACATTCGCCACTAAGTGACAAGATTCAAAGTTCAAATTAGTCCAAACGGTTCTAAATTGAAATCAACCTCGTCACGTCTTTGCTTCGCTGTTTGGAAAGGCTAAAGTAAACTCTTCACGCATCTTATCCGAGTCGTCCGGCCGTCCTAATCAGGGCTCGCCCAAGCCCCTACAACATACGACATCAAAGCGATGAATAGAATATAACTCGATTACTCGTAATCCGGCGTCCCCGGCGACTCGTGATTAATACCAAGATCCCGCAGGATCGACACGGACCGCTGCCAGAGGCTAAAATTGTGCTTGGAAAAGGAAAACACTGTGGTTAAATAAGTGTTTAGTTTTTTTAAATGGGAAATACTTTTCTTCGTTTTGTGTTCCACCAGTCACTGTTCGCTCAATCCTTGTATTTATACCGGATAATTCGTGTAATTATTTCACAGAATAAATAAATAACGCGTTACGTTCACATACACAGATGCTGACCCCTAGCTAGGATCTACCTAAGGAATCAGGAACTACGAGGACTATAATATTAGCCTACAAGCACCGAGACTCAGAGGAAATATTATTTGTGTTTCACACAAATATTTGTTCTATGCGGGAATCAAACCAGCAACCTTACGCATCGCAGTCGGGCCATCATCCACTATGCCACGGATTATGTTGGAGGAGAATCAGGTGTTATTTGCGAGTGATCATTTTAGCAGCTAGTGGTGTCTCGACACATCTCGCCTTTACCAGTCGGATATCAGATTAGCGGCAATGGGCGATTGTGAATTAATAATAGACAGGAGGAGGAGAAAGGACTAATCGTGTTACAATTACGATGACAAACGTATCGCCCGCTATTGCTGCTTCATTGCTAAAATCTGACAGATATATGACTAATCCCTCAAAATCACGATTTTCTTTGTAGCGGTTTTTCGCAGTGCGAATTCGTATATATCGCGTATATTGTCCCACTGCTGGGCAAAGGACTCTCTTCCTTCTTTCTCACGTTTGCGATCTATTGCCTCAACCGACCAAGTTTTCGAATAGGCGTCACTATCTTATATTCCAAGAAATAGAATCAAATTGCAAACTAAACGCCCAGCCCTAGAGTGGCCGACTCCCAACAAACGGAGACACTTCTTCCCTTGTTTAACGAAATAATGAGCATTGCATTGAAACTCACTGAGAACGAAATGAGATTCAAACTGAAACTTCCAATAAAAGTTAAGCTGCCGCTAATGCAAGTTTAATGCCTTCCTTTTGATGCAGCTGCGGAATTACTGCGGGTGATAAATTACAGCTGTAAGCGGGAGGCGAAATTCAAATTATTCTTGTAATCTTTTGGGGGGGTTGTGGTAACTATTTCAAAAATGGTTGTAGTGGTTGATTCAAAAATGTATGAGTGGTCAAATCAGCTCACTATTTGCTTGTATTATCCGGGGCTTGGCTTGGTTATCGTCAGCCGCATCTGGTGCATCGGAATCACTCCAGAGCGGCTTATAAAGTAATTTGCATAATATCAGGCAAGAACGTGGCGAAGGCGTAATTTGGAGGATTGCAGATAAAGTCGTGCCTTGTTGCCGGGTTTCGGAGCTTTCTTACACTTAGTTTATTTAGGGTTGTTACTTGGTGAGCTTTTGAAGTCGTTCAGTTTTCCTATTTCTGCAGCTCTTTTTAGGGTTAACCCTATAAAAGCTCAATTAGAAAGCAAATTGCTTTAGATTTACGTATGGGTGCTTGTAAAACTGTATTGGTATCTCTCAGTCGTCATGGCAAACTTTTTATTTATGATCCTACTAATAAAGTTTGTATGTTGGGATGTTTGTTATTCAGTCACGCAAAAACGGTGGAACTGATTGGAATGAAAATTGACACATAAAGTTTATAACCAGGATTATATTTTATTCCGAAAAGAAATGTACAGTTTTTTTTGGGATAATACTCAAGGCGGGTGAAACGGCGGGGTGCAGCTAGTAGCTCATAATGAATTTACAATTATAGTTATTATTCTGTTTTAATTTTCAGCAACATAGCAAGGTTTTTTTTATAAATAGCCAAAAATGAGAAACGTTTTCTGAAAATAATTTAAGCGACCACATACATACTTTAAATAATAATAAATAATGCCTTAATATTAGCAGCAAAATATTCCATAAACTGAGTCTTGTCAGCATCTTCGTAGAATCCACAATAACGTCACTTTAAACTCTAAATAAACGTTCTAGGAAGCAACTTGGGCGCTTATCTTTTCGAAGCAGTCGGTTCATTATCTGGAAGCATCGACATCACGATCTCTAGTACGTCGAGTTAACGTCCTCGACATTCGCCTTAACGCGTATTTGAATGACGTCAAGCTGTAAAAGGCTAAATGAACAGCTAGTTAATTCCGGAGAGGTTTTATCTGACCATCAAAGTTAACGGTCGATGTCGCGTTGTAAACGATAATAGCGGTGTGTACTCGTCGAGAGAAGCAGGGGTTAGAAATAAGTTTTAATTATTTGGAAAGAGATTTTCTAAAAAAATATTGCAAACTTTTTAATAAACGAAACGCATTTATGTCTACCTAGCGGTCTTCGGGAATTAAACCGTTCGAAGTTGACTACATTGACCCAACAAATATTCGCTTTAGCGTGATTGGAGATTTTGAACTTTATGTTTTAGTGATACAGTCTCAATATGAAAAACAAAAAGTAATTGGAATTTTAAAAAATTCAATGTCGGGTAACAGATGATCTGTGTTTGGGGGAAAATAAGATTTAATATCTGCGAAAATATTTTGTACTTAAAAAGCCTATACCTACTGCAATTATTGGATTGTGCCTTTGAAACTTATTTGAAACTGGCTAAAAATACTTATCTCCCTACAGATAGCAAAAAAGTTGTACGAAAACTAAGTTGCGAAAGCGTTTTAAAATGATTTCTTTAAGCTCTTGAGCTATTGTTTAAGTAAGTACTAGATCTTCTTAAGAAAATGAAATTTCCGCTTAAAGTTTCCCTCGGGCGTGTAATTAAAAATCTAGGAATTACGTCTGACTGGAATTGTTAGAAAACTTTGTTGATTCTCTTTTTAAAAGAAAAAATGGACTAAGTAAATAAATGAGATTTGAAAACAACTGCATTCACATTGTTCTATTTTCTTTCTACTTTTTTTGTGTTTTTCTCTCTGTAGTTTCTTTTGATCTGTGGTGTTTTAATAAAGAGTTGATATATCTATCTACCTATCTATTTTTTAAATATAAAATTAAGTTATCTGAAATAAAAAGTTATTATTATTAATTTTAATATTATACTTCCAATTGCAAATAATATTCCGGTAAGCGACATCCCACTATAATGACAGGTTCTAAAACAACAAACGTTAGTTACAGCCACGTTGCCAAATCCCCGCCACATGTGCTCATTAAACTGTTCTGCATCAGCCGGCAGCTCCACCACGGCATAGCTAACGAGAGCCGAGGGTACGCTGGGAGCTCCGAGATCAACAATGTGTGAACTGCAACACCGCCTGTGTGTTCAGCATAGTTTTGGATTTTGTTCTTGCGGGCTTATTGGTTCATTCCCAGTTGAATAACTAGCCATACACCATCCATCACAGTCTATCGTTTAATCGGCATGACGCTGCAGGTTTGAGCCAATCTGCAGTTCGTTTATATACACTACACAAGTATACTGTCATGTCAATCCACGTCCACACACGGTCAGTTCTACTCGATCCAATCAGCAGGATCCAGCCGATTGAACAATAGGCTGCATGGTGTATGTCATGTTACATCATGGTGCAGTACGGTTTTGAAGATTCTATAATTATACTCATTTACAGTGGAGCAAATTTTTTTTTGACGAGTTATGGTTTTGAGTGTATGTATGTATATAAATGCAGTCGTAGGCCTAGGCCTACGACTGCATTTATATACGTTACGATTGCAGTCGTAGGCCTAGGCCTACGACTGCAATCGTAACGTGCAATCGTGACATCGGAGGCGTCACCATTTCATTTCAACTTTAGACTGCTAGAGTCTAAAGTTGAAATGAAATGGTGACGCCTCCGACTGCATTGCATGATTCAATTTTGTTCGCGTTCGAGTTTTATTTTATACTCATATAAAAAAGTCTTTATACTAAAGATATGCTTATTAAAATGAGTATAAAAGCCTAAAATAGCCTATAAATAACTTTTTAGCGACCTATAAACTCGCACCAGTGTGGGGTAGCCCTTAGCGTCCCCCAAACGCATCACCTCAAAATTGCTCATCTTCACCAGAACAAAGCGCAACACGGCCCAGCCATCAGATAATAACTCAACAAAATGCTACAAAGCCATGAAGTACTTCATACCACGCAGCCGTTGACAATACTTACAGAGATTCTATCTCACAACGACCGTATGACTATGATTGTGTGACGCGTACATGGACATATTGCTTTAGTGTGCGTAAGCTCGAGAACTCTCAGATTCAACACGCACCGCACACCAACACATTCATCTATCTGTACACGTCACTCACACGCAGACGTTTTAATCCGTCTGTATACGTCACAAGGTATAATAGTGTGCTGTGACGTCACAGTACTTAGCCCGGAACCGCTGCATTTAGAATTCATTGAAAAACGCGCATGAAAGTTATCTGATCGTTAACGGCAACGACCGCTCAGACAGCGGCGGGAAATGCGGAGGGTCAGTATGCACCAAAGCTTAGCTGCCAACTGCTCTATTTAAAGAAATAGAGCAGCTAAATTTAAGACTAATTAAAAAAAAAGTGTGGTCCAGTTTAAATGCTCTTTGCCCGAAAGGGCTTGGTTTGATTACAGCGGAAAGAGAAAATATTGTCGATTTAGTATTTTGCTCTCAAGCTGTTTTTTATGTAATATCGCAGGTATTCCAGGCTTAGGTTTTTATTGAAATGTAAAACTGAGCATTGGCGGCATTGGTTAACTTTAATCAATAGCTATCTAACACCAAGGTTAACTACTTCTAATTTTCTTAACGAGTTTACTGTCCCACACAGTTGACCTTAATCATCGACACCTGTGTCCAATCCAATGATATCGTACGACTTGCAAACAACCACTTCGCATCCTGTTTCCAACTTCAACAATTTAAACTTGAACAATAACCCGAATCAGTGTTCTCCTCCACCCGCCGAGACTGGCCGACACCGGGCGACGCTCGCCGACACCCACCGACAAAGAAATCCGTCGGTCAAACGGTCTCGCCTCCATAAATGCTAAGTGCACTCAATCGAAGGTCTCGACTAATTTCAAAGTCATGAGCGTTTTACTACTCCCTCCCCCTGTTTCTCCCGCTCTTTATGTTAGTGATGTGCGAGTCGATGGTATCGATTGTTCAAACATCTGGATATTTCTCGATGAGGTTTTCTCGCAGTCGAATTTGAATGAATTCGGTTGTTTAGCTTTCGCATGCGGCGTTTACAGAATCCGTGTCTACGCATCCTTAAGTTATATGCAAATGCAAATGTGCCACCGATTTTTTCCAATTTAGACTGATGAGAGTATAAAGATAGCGAGTCAGTTGACTCGAAACATCAAAAAGCATCTCGATGGATCGATCGGGGAGCGAGATGTTTAAAAACTCGATTGTAATTATGCACCGAATGCTTTTGTTTCGATTGTCTAAACACGTCAGAGTTGCCCATCGCTACTATTTGTAATAAATGCAGAGTGACAGAATCCACGATCTTTTAAAGGTTTATTTTCGTCGGTCTGTGAGGGTCCACTGAAAGGTTCGCTGGAATTACAATAGAGTGGCCAACAACAGTGAGTGCATGCGTTGGGTTTGCCAAATGGAAGGCTGGATCCTTGAAAAGGGAAGGTTGGAAGCTTCGGATATGTTGGGAGAGCGATTGAAGGATTTGCCAATACGAATTTTCCAGATTGCATTTGAGATTTCCAATCTGCTACACAATAGAACACGCCCTATACAATTTTGCTTGTGGTTTTACTGAAATATCTAAGGTGAGACATTAAAACTTACTTCATTACTTCATGCTAATGAAAGCTTTTATGGACGCACTCAGATAGATGCTAGACTGCTCCGTCATTTATGGAATTATAACCATTTTCTTAGTTTATAAGCTTTATTTTTCAGTCCGTATACCAAAGCTCATAAGCAGAAGGAAAGAAATACAAACATTTCTCACCATAAAATCTCAGGCATTGCAGTCAAATGTTGCAACGAAATGGGGATGCCTCCGACTGTATTTCACGTTCAACATATTATTCGTAGTCGGGTCATTAACTTTTTTGTTTTGTTTACAGGAGGGCGGTATGTGATTGGCGGCAGTCGTGGTGACGTCCTAGTGGTGAAAGACACGCGGCCTGATGATTCCACCTCGTACTCCTGCGAGGCTCAGCATGTCCTCACCGGAGAGAAGCGCCGGAGTCCACCCACCATGGTTGAAGTCTCACGTAAGTCAACTGATAAAAAAAAATTCTTCATGTATTTTTTAATTTATTTTACTGAGTATAGAGAGACGAAACCAACAAGTCGTTTCCCTGATGGTAAGCGCTACGCCTACCCATAACAGCTTATAAATTGTTAGTTTTCATATGTCTATCGTATCATTGGCTCCTGTTGACACGGCTGGCGTATCACTTGACGCAAATCAATTAATTTTTGTATTCCAGTTTCGGGGTTTGAAAAATACCTATTTAAATCTATCTTTGTAGATGGTACAGGGAGCATGGCTCCGAGGATGCTGACGGTGTCTGATGATGAAGTGGTCCCGCAAGGAGGTGACATTCGTCTCGTCTGCTGCGCCATTGGCAGTCCACCACCAACTTACAGGTTAATTCTCAACTTTTGGACGACACAGCAAATATTAATGTGAACTATAGGTATTTGCTGTTAGTTTGGTGTTCATGAGAAAACGACAATAGTTCTCACCACTGTCACATTTCCAGCTGGTTCCGCCACAGCAACGGCCGCCTCAGCCCAGTCTCCAACTCCATCCGGGTCTCGGTGTCGGAACAGGTGCTGATCATCCGACGCGCGCAACCGACTGACGCTGGAGTGTGGACCTGCCGCGCGCACAACCAGTACGGCGAGCAGAGGAAGGACGCGAGATTGAGGGTCCGCTCCCGCCTGGTGGTCAGCGTGCATCCTCAGCTGCAGGTAAACTGGGGGCTCTTGTAATGTTTTGTTGAATGAGGTACGAGGTCGGTCATATACATACATACAGCCACGCTATTTATCTCTTTGCGGTAAGCAGAGCCCTAGGCCTTAAGACTTATGCCCTGCAGTGGTTCAAATGAGCCGTCTATGATGATGATGATTATAATGATGATGGTAGGCAGAGACTACATCATTCCACATGCTACGATCCTGGCACACCTCTTCCGCTACTTCCACTTTCATAAGTCTCTTTATAGATGCTTGCTGGTTATAGATACTTTTGACTTGGCCTTTCTTTCTTGGGGTGAAAGTAGAGAACTGCTTGATAAGGAAACAATTTAGGACGGTTGAAGGTGTAGTGAAAAAAGAGAAAGGGATGCGGACATCTAGAGAGGGTGGATGAAGGATGATTGACGGAACAGATGTATGGGTTTAGTATGAATGGGCAACCGGCAGGGCCGACGCAGGTGAACGTATCAAGATCAAATCGAAGACGTTCTAAAGTAAAGCCCAGTCGGCTTATAGAGTCAGAGGTTTTCCCGCTACGTGACTGCTATCACATTTATTCAGTTGCTTCTTTAGCACCAACTCCTTCCCGGATATTCCTAAAGAGGCCTGGTCGAGTTCTGCTTAAGAGTAGTAGCTGGCCAGACGAACACTAAGATGCACTGTCGTCAAGGAAACCACCAAAGAACCATGGCTACAAAAAAAGAAAATTTTATATGACCAAATTTTTTTTGAGACTATGCCGTAGAACAGAACCTTAGAGCCTAAAGTAGTAAAGGAGATGCCACGATATTCTCACACCTTACAAGCATCTATTCAATAGCAATATATCATTTTATTCAAACCAACCAGAGTTTGACCCTCGAGTTACGCCCCTGCTATCAATTTTCCATGTCACAATCTAGATTGTGACGGTGACTCTAGACGGTACAGAATCACGCACGTAACTTGCAAAAGAGGTACTCATCCCGCTGATCCGCTTACATTCCTGTCACAAGCACCGCGTCGACATTGTGAAAAATTGAAAAATAAGTATTCAGCTCACAGACGAGACACAGCCGATGTGATCCGGAACGACTGCCTATCGCATATAGAAGAGCTAGGCACGGCCTCGCTGCGAGCGGGTGGCGGGATGACTAATAACATATTTACCAGGCAGCTTGATAGATTCCAGACAGCGGCGATATGATCTGGGACTTCTTTCTTAATGTCCAAGACAAAGTGTTGACTTTCTATGAATAAAATATTTTTGTTTTATGTATCCGAATATAATACTGTTGAAATCGAGTTATGTATTATTATTAAATGGTAGCGTTGGCCTTCAAAAATATGTCATGCGTATTATAAATTAAATTAAACATTTTAAAATAGCTTTTGCATGAATACAACAAACTGACTGAGCTATTGTGATCCATTTAGGTAAAAAAGTATATAATCATATAGGTACTTAACGGATATTAGTATGTAGGTAAGTGATACCAGTGTATAACGAATACCCAATAAACTGATGCCCCAACATGGATCCCACGGTGGTATCCCTTTAATTCACGATCAAGAAAATGTGGAATGAAAACACGAATGAAAAATAAAACAAAAAATGAACCTAAGATTAAAATTCGAAAAATCTAAATTGCAATTAATTTTATTTCAATTTGGTTTCCAAACCGAACTAATAATCGTGTTCATACAACAAACAATTTCAATAACACGACAATAGTGTTGTTTTTATATTGAAATAGATATTGTGTCGCACGCAAGAAGCATATCAAGTTACAAAAAGAGCTTGGAATAATGAGGTGTGGCCATACTGTAGGCGAAAAATGATGTTTCATTCTAGGGACATAAGTAATTCACTTTTTAGAGAACAAAGAAATTTCCAAAACATTATTTCGTTAAATTCTAACAAGTTTCGATGAAAATTAAGTCGAGAGTAAACATAGGTTGTTTGTTGTTTATTAAAGCGTTTTTGGAAAGCGTTTTCATTAAGTTACGTGATCAAGAGGTTTAATAATAGCTTCCTTAAGGCGCGTACTCTCTTAACGAAAAGAGAGGTGCAAGTGCCACTTGAAAAATTGTTTTGTTAAATTTAATATTTGTTGAACAAATTGTATTTTTTTATTAATTAGTTATTTTGGAGGTAGGTATGTTATTCACAAACCTGGACCGGGCAGCGATTATGAAAAATGGCCTTATCCTCCTCACGAAAGTGAGGGGTGACCAGTGAGACGACATGGGTTGTTGATGATGATAAATAATTAATAGATTTTTCATGGTAGTTGTGGTAAAAAAATGGGCTCTTTCTACAGATTTTGAATATTGATTAACTACTATGTGGAATTTATAACATAACTATTTAAGTACTACAAAATATTTATTCCATTATATTATTATTATTATTTTATTTTTATTTATTTTTTTATTTTTATTTTTTATTTTTTTTTATTTTTTTTTTATTTTTCTGTCCTGTGTTTAATTTTGTTTCTGGTGTACAATAAAGAGTTTTTCTATTCTATTCTATTCTATTCCAGTAGGAACAAACGATAATGAATCGTGGTTTGAGACTAATCCACGCGGATTGACAGAGGGCAAATAACATACGTTGAAACCAAAAAGATATTTTAATCTCCAATTTGAGATAATACATAATTATGCATACAAACAGTCATGCCTACCCCCGTTAGGATAAGCAGAGACTACATCTTTCCACTTGTATTTTAGAATAACTGTGCTGTGTTGTATTGTGTTTAGTGTAATAATTCTTAAAATGTTTTCTTCGATTGTTGTAATTGGTCGCGGCCGTTTCTATCGAAATAAATAAATAAAAAAAAATACAATATCCAGTCTTCTCCAGTTAGTCCATCAGCTCAAACATATTCCTCAAGTCTTGATAGAAACAAATCTGCGCGCGTCTCACTCCGTTTCTTCCCACGTAATCCAGTTTGTGACGGGTCCTGAGTCCGTCCCATGCATTATTCAAGGAACTGTCCCGATGGTCAGCGCCCGTTGTTTGTCACGACAGCTTCGTTATTGAGTTAATTCGTTTGCGTTGTAAGTTATGACGTGACAGAGCTGATGAAGTTCAGATCTAGTTTGCGCGGTTCCCGGAATTTGATTAGTTCGCCTTGATTGGCTTCAGGGATTGCTTATGTTTTTTTTTTGTGGGATTCCGAGCGATTTTTTTTTAATTCATTAACAATGGGAACTTGTAAAGTTTACCGTAACATTAGTTTTAGTTCCAGTTTTGTTTTTTCACGAGTGTTAATGAAATTATTTTCAGTTTAACTATACTGAGATGATACAATCGACCGCTAGTAGCTTTGTTTGATCCTTAATTACATGAAATTACAATAATAATACTGTCAGAAATATCTAACTAAGGGGCGGAGCCTAGCACGCTGACGTCACGATGGCGTGAGCAGCAGGTTCGGAGAATCATCGTCGGAGAGGCGCCGAAGAGAGCGCTTCACTTTGCTTCGGGCGGTTGAGCGTGTCGGACGTTTAGGATCGTAGGATTTATTAATTTGTGTGATTGTTTGGTACTTTGAAAATAAGATTGTTATTGATTGTCTTCATTTCTTTTTTTTAAAAAACCTAATCCACTCCTGGTCCATAAGATCAGAAGAGGGATAGGCCACGACTTGCCTTGTTATGCTCGCATTCTGTTTTATAAAATTTTCCAACTGCCAAATTTTGAATTCCGTTTTTACCGTTGTTTTCTACTAGGGTTTAGGATTCTGTGAGCTTTCATTGTGTTGTTTTGTTTTATAAAAATCGTAAGTACATATTTTGATTAATAATGCCAGGACGTCCATCTAGGACAAAACAAAGAGGAGACACTCCTCGTAGACACAGCAGTAGGTTGCGCAGACGTCGGGATGATTCCCATCGTCAAGCCACCTCACGTAGGCGGCGTCGCGACAGCTCTCATAGTTGTCGTGATAGCCCTCGCAGCCAGGCTTTAGACACAATCCTTGATAGACTTAATGTAATTGAAGGTAGGCTGTCGACTACTTCGGCCTCTATTTCGGTTGCTCCATGTCCGACACGCGATTGCCATACGCCACCTCTGCCTGTCAGTGCAAAAGGAACCAGCATACCACGTGAGTGTATCAAATCTAATAAGGACTCAACGGACAAAATTGTAGACGCGCTTTCATCCTTGTTGCAAGCAAAGCCTAGTCACTTTTACATCTCCAATTTTGATCCAAATGTTCACGATTTCGATGTTTGGTGCGCGGAGGTTGATCAAGGTCGCGAGACGAACCGTTGGGACGATCGCGAGTGCCTGGCGCGTATTGGTGGTTGCCTAAAAGGTGATGCGCGCACATGGCTAAATGATTGGGTCTCAAGTGATCGCTCGTGGACTAATTTTAAGTTGGAGTTCCGATCACTCTGTCCGCGAAACGTCGATGTCGCTAATATTTTATATGACGTAATGAGCAAAGATTCTAAAAGTTTTGCTACATATGCGGAGTACGCACGTAAATCTTTGTTGCGACTTAATATTGTGAAGGGGCTGTCAGATGACCTGAAAACTGCCATTGTTATTCGCGGTATCGTAGACCCACAAATAAAAGCGGCCGCTTCCAATGCTAAGTTGCAACAAAACGAACTAGTGGAATTTTTATCTGTTTTTACGAAACCCAAAACTGATTTTCGCAATACCCGCAATTTGGTTCGATCTGCAAATGATTTTCGCTTTGAGTCTCGTAAGCGCGAGGCCAATTTGCCACATAATGTTATGTAGTGCTTTCATTGTGATGGTGTTGGTCATAAGAAAAACCAATGTCCAAAAAGGCGGAAGTTTGAAGTTAATAAATCATGTCCTACACCTGTAGCGCCGAATAGACCACTACCATCATCATGTATGTTCTGTGGCAAGTTAGGCCATTCTGAAGATAAGTGCTTTGTCAAGCAACGTACTGAGACTATCAATAAAAGCACTTCCGGCAACGTAAATTTTTATCAAACCTCGCTCGACAAAGTAACATCATGACGGCTGTTATTAAAAAAAGTGCCTGTAGATGTATTAATAGACAGCGGTTCAGATATTTCTCTGATTTCTTCATCGATTCTAAAACATTTAAATTGTAACAAGATTCCAACTTATCGTGTATTGCGCGGAATAGGTAGCCAAGAAATAGAATCCACCTCGTACATAACAGCAGTTGTTGAATTCTCTGAGATATCGTTTGAAGTGGATCTTTTTGTTGTGTCACCCGAGTGTATAAGTGCACCTGTATTATTGGGTACGAATGTTTTGAACCGTGATGGAGTGACTTACACGCGGACGGGTGACATGCAACGACTTACTAGGGTAGAAAGTTCGTCACAGGTGCATCACTTACGTATCTTGGATAACGGCATTATAAATACACCTTTAGTCGGTGAGGAGAAAGACTGTTTACTTGCATTGGTTAACGAGTTCTCTGATTCTTTTGTTACTGGTACCGCAACCTCCACTTTCACTACTGGCAGCATGGAAATTAAGGTAAATAGTGATACCACTGTGCACTACCGTCCCTATAAGCTTTCGGCTGATGAAAAGTTAAGAGTCCGAGAAATAACAAACGATCTTATGAGTAAGGGGATCATTCGTGAGTCGCATTCAGAGTATGCAAGTCCTTGTAGTACTTACCACATCGGGGTTTTCAATTAACCTGAAGAAGTGCACTTTCCTAGAGACTCAAGTAGAATATTTAGGCAGACTAATAAGCCAAGGCCAGGTACGGCCGAGCCCTAGGAAGGTGGACGCTTTAGTAAAGTCACCCAAACCCAGGAACGTCAAACAAGTGCGACAGTTTTTGGGTCTTGCAGGGTATTTTAGACGGTATGTTGCTAGCTACGCTGTCAAAACTGCTTGTATCGCGAGACTAACTAAGAAGGGTGAACCGTTTGTCTGGGGCGTCGAACAAGACGCTGTCCGCGATTATATAATTAACTGTTTAACCGAAGAACCTGTGCTCACGATATTCGATCCAAAGTTGGCCACTGAGCTACATACTGACGCAAGTGCGATCGGTTTTGGTGCCATTTTATTACAAGAACACGAAGGTAGGCGGAAGCGAGTTGTCGGTTATTTTAGCAGAGCGACAAGACCGTCGTCTTAACGAGATGCGGAGACTACCACGTGATTTTAAGCTTGATAGTTTCGTTTTTGTTGGAAAAAGTTCACAGAGTTCCGGCAAGCTAGACTCCGGTATGAGAGGTCCCTACAAGGTGGTCCGACAGCTCTCACATCACCGCTACGAGTTGGAGCTTCTTGCGGGGTCCTATGGCAAACGGACCCAGGCAGCAGCGGAACATATGGTTCCGTGGTGCGGTGAATGGAGGCCCGGCACATGTGCAGCATTCTTTGAGGGTGGCGAGTCCACAGCAGACACGTGACGACGTGTAATATCAGCGTTAGGGCTGGCAGCGTAAGGGCTGGCAGCGTAAGGGCTGGCAGCGTAAGGGCTGGCATGGCTTTGCCATGGGTGGTCGTACTTCAAGAAGCTTGGAGTACGCCACACTGACCATAGCATGGGACTTTCAGGTCCCTGTTATTTGTCAGGGAATTGCGACACGCGAGTCCGGTGCCTCTGTCGTGGTGGCCATAGCAAGCGAACTTGGAGCCTAGGCTATGGTCAAGGAGTCGTGATACGCGAACTTAGCTGCCTATGTCACGGGGCATTACAACTGCATTTAAATACCAAATGCCTCTGTAATGCGGCACGAATCACGGGGATCCGTATCTCTGTAATTTGTGGTTACTAGTTTTAAGTACTTAGAGTTAACAAATAGAGAGATCTCTTAGGTAGTCATTTTGGTTTTAGTAGAACAAATATTCGAAGTTAAATAATAACAATTTTCGTGTATCGGTTACAGCTGTTTGAGTGCACGCTTACAGTTGTGATGCGAGACTGTTCATTGTTATTGAATATTTTAGCTTCCATTGTTTTGCTGTGGGTTATAATGATGTCATGTTACAGATTCTGAAGTGCCTGGTAATCATTTAGATTGTGAGGAGCTGCCTGTACAAGATCAAGCGGTCGAGGACGCCCGGTTGTCAGGAGAGGCCGTGTCAGAAATATCTAACTAAGGGGCGGAGCCTAGCACGCTGACGTCACGATGGCGTGAGCAGCAGGTTCGGAGAATCATCGTCGGAGAGGCGCCGAAGAGAGCGCTTCACTTTGCTTCGGGCGGTTGAGCGTGTCGGACGTTTAGGATCGTAGGATTTATTAATTTGTGTGATTGTTTGGTACTTTGAAAATAAGATTGTTATTGATTGTCTTCATTTCTTTTTTTTAAAAAACCTAATCCACTCCTGGTCCATAAGAATACAGTTACCTTTTTAGTATTCATTACGTATTCAACGCGTTCAATTTTATTGATTTTCAATATGCGTGTAAAGCATAAAAAGGCCCAAACTATACGGGCGGTTCTCCTGCCGCGGAAACCCGCACAAGATACAATTTAAATGAAAGTTGTATCGGCCATATAAAAAGCAAGCACTAAGAAACAAAAGTTAGTACTAAGATTCAGATTAATAAAAAAATAGTGTAAATGTTAAAAAAGCTATCCTTTGTCTGTAATCATGAAATTATTTAACGAAAGATAAATTTGATAGATAGTTGTACAACGCTATAATTAAAGCTCGGTAATTATTTTGATTTGAGGAGGTATTTGATTCATCTGAAATGTTAAACATATGTAAAGTGTGATCATAATTTTGAATTTGACAGGTGGCGAACTCAGGCAGCTCGGTGACATTCAACTGCTCAGTAGAGGGGGGCGACGCACGGGTGCGGTGGCTGCACGACGGGGTGCCAGTGGGGGGCGGAGAGAGGATGCTGAGGGTGCACGGGGTGGTGCGAGCGCATCGCGGCATGTATCAGTGCTTCGCTGAGCGGGACGCTGATAGCGCGCAAGCGGCGGCCGAGCTGAGACTGGGAGGTAAGAGTATATTTTTTTTATACTAGCAGCGCCCCGCGGTTTCACCCGCGTCAGCTATTACTCCACGGGAACCGTCATATTTGCGGGATAGTCAGTATTGTATGTTCTATTCCAGGATTTAAAATATCATTTGTCATAATACGTACAGATGTTTTGGTGTGAACGCATAAACTTTCGCATATATCAATAATTGAAGTCGAGTTTTTAGTTCCAAGAATTATTATTTATTTATTTATTTATTTATTTAGGCACACATAACAGAACACTATCAGTATAATATTGCTAGCATTAAATAGGTACAATTAGTTTAGTGCTGGACAGTGTCCCAAAAGATGCGTACACAGCATGACAGAAATTAACAGTAACAGTTAACATCGAGGAAAATTAAAGAAAGCAAAAAAAAAAACGAAATTAAACAAAATACTTTCTAGATAAAATTATACAAGATTACAATTATGACTTAAGATTATTAATATTAAACTTATAACAAGACAATACAGACGCTGTTTTCACTGCCTCACAGTGAAGACACGCGTTAGTGCATTAATTAATTAACAACATTTTAGCCACCTCTCAGAAGAAAGAATAGCCAAAATTTCTTTTTTAAATTTATATAGGTTGTCATTAAAGATATCTATGTCGTTATTATGACTGACAATAAGGTCGTTGTATTGGCGACACATACGGACAATGGGATTGTAAAATGAAGTATTATTAGTATAAACCTGTAGAGAAAAAATGTTTAAGTGAGGATGGCGTGATCTAGGTCTTATGTTGAAATTTATGAGAGACAGAAGAGAGGGCGAATCTACTATTGAATGTATGATTTTGAAGAGGCACATCAAGTCAATATATTCACGTCTGGTATCCAGAGGCAACGAATTAAATTTACAAAGTCTTTCACTATAGGACTGGAGTTTACGTGTTAGTCCATATCTATAGCACAAAATATTCAGGCATTTCTTTTGTATTTTCTCAATTCGGTCTGAATGGACAGCATAATGCGGAGACCAAATAACGGAATTGTATTCCAAAATACTTCGAACTAGTGTGTAATAAAGGTATAAGAAACTGACAGGATTTTTAAATTTTTTAGTGGTTCTAGATAGGAAGCCTAAAACTTGATTACTTCGGCTAACTATATAATCATAATGATCACGAAAAGTGAGTTTCTCATCAAAAAGTACTCCCAGATCCTTTACCACGGCTTTCCGTTCTAAAGTTTGTCCTTTCAGTTTATAGTCATACAATATTCTATGAATTTTGTTTGTAAAAGAAATAACGAAGCACTTATTGACGTTCAATAACATTTTATTCTCGTCGCACCATTTATTAATCGTGTCCAGATTAGCTTGAAGAGATTCAGAGTCGGCCGGGCTACTAATGGTAGTATAGATTTTTAAGTCATCTGCATATAGCAGACAGGGGCATGTCAGTTTGTATATGAGGTCATTAATGAAAGCAATAAAAAACAGAGGACCCAAGTGCGATCCTTGTGGCACTCCTGACGTCACTCTTGCTGGCAAGGATGTAAAGCCTCCGACTGCTACCAGTTGACTCCTATTACTAAGATAAGATTCTATCCAACGTAGAAGGTTACCATGTATTCCGTAAGAAGCGAGTTTTGTGCGTAGCAGATAGTGATCGACTTTATCAAATGCTTTTGAAAAATCGGTATACACACAATCAGCCTGTGATGTCTTAGCAAAAGTACTGCACAAATAGTGTTTGTATTCCAATAGGTTTGATGTTGTTGATCTGTTTCCGATAAAACCATGTTGACGAGGTGATAAAAGTGGTTCAATATGATAAAACAAAGTGTCGTAGACTAACGATTCGAACAACTTACCCAGACAGGACAAAATGCTTACGGGCCGGTAATTTTCGCAACGTGATCTGTCACCAGACTTGAAGACAGGAACAATATGCGCAGCTTTCCACTCGGAAGGAAAAACACCGGATCGAAGTGATTTATTAAAAATAATTTCCAAAGGAATGGTTAGGGCTTTGGCACATTTGATTATAAAAATTGGAGGAAGTCCATCAGGGCCAGAACCTTTGTTAGGATCCAGTTTAATTATTTTCTTAGCAATGTCATTCCGACTAATTGTGAGACTGCCTAAGGTACGATTAGATTTATTAGTTACTATGAAATTTTTGTCAGTAGGAAAATTGGAATTGTCTTCAAAAACAGAGCCAAAATAATTGGAGAAGAGTTCACAGATTCCTTTGCGATCAGATGAAACTAGATTTCCGAATTTCATTGTTTGTGGAATGGAATGAGTACTCTTACGACTGTTGACATATCTCCAGAAGTGCCTGATATTACCATCCAATGATGATTCCACGGAGGCTATAAAATTAGTATAATCAGATGCAATTAATTTTTTACATCTTCGCCTCAGCAAAGAAAAGGTATCATAATCACGAGGGTTGTTATATATTCGGTAGCGGCGGTGAAATTTTAGCTTCTCCTTGAGACAACTTATTAAAGCCGGAGTAAACCAGAATGGGTATTCCTGGCTTCTGTCCCGGGTTAAAGGTGTATGTTTACAAATTATACGTCTTAACTCTATGTAGAATATGTTTGTCAGGATATCAACATCGGGCTCATCCAGAACATGGGGCCAATCAACTAGAGTAAGGTCATGACTAATCAAATCGAATTTACTCCGGTTAAAATTAAGACGAGGTTCTTTTTTATGCTTGAAGTTTTTGTCTATTATATTAATTACTCCAATGTCGGCAACCAATGGTGGATGATAATCATCCAATCTGCTTAATGGATCAGCTCCATAAACTTGTATAGAGGTAGAGGTGAATAGTATGAGATCTAAATATCTGTTATTCTTGTTAGGTACATTGTTGAACTGATAAAAGTTGCAGATATTTATAGTTTCTATAAGTAATTCAGCCTTTAGTCCATGGTGGCTATTTGGCATCATTATGCTGGAATTATCAGGTTTGGACCAGGATATATCAGGGGTGTTAAAGTCGCCAATACAAAGAAATTCATTGCAATCGTCATATTGAGTAATTATATTTTGACAGTTGTTGTGAAATTTACGAAGAGATTCGAAAGGCAAATCGGGAGGCAGATAACAAACACAAATATTTATTGTTTTGACATTATGAGCACTAGGTAGTACGCTAATCCAAATATCTTCAACATCACTATCCCATGATACTTGACGAATAAAATTTATATGTTTTTTTAATGCAATAAGAACACCTCCGCCCTCGGTTTTTCGCGAGTTTGATTCATATCTATCACGCCTTACGACGTTGTATCGAGTGTCAAAGATCTCAGAATCAAATACACTATTATTTAGATTTGTCTCAGTCAGGCATATGATGTCATATTCACAGTTAAGTACATTTAGCAAAAAATCATGAGTTTTAGTTCTAATACGATTTACATTTTGATAATATACTAACATCATAAAAAAACTAAACGAAATCAAATTATGTACGTTTCCAGAAAAACAAAAACGAAAACGAATACCTATTAAAATCTATTAAATTACGCTAACTTGTTCAAAGTGTCCATATTTTTGATATGAATGCAGCTGGCGGCGTCCTCTTTACGCACATACACACGTCCGTACTTCACCCAGATATATTTGTAGTTTTTGTCTCTGGCAATTTTCCTGGCAGATGCATGAAGAGCCTTACATTCTGGTGATAGATGTTCCATGATATAAATTTTCTGTTTCTGGGTAGTAAGTCCGAGATGGTTTGTGTTCAAAGTATCGTCCTTGTTAGTCCTGTTGAAGCGATGGCAAGCAGAGAGAACGTTGTCCCTTAGGCGAGAGTTGGTTAGAGTTACCAGGATGTTGCGCGGCCTATCTGTTGAAGGATTCAGCTTGGCCACCCTGCGGCACGAATGTACTTTGTCCAAGTCCATTTCCAAGTTTATAGTTCGGCATAAGTTATTGAATATAGCTAGGGGGTTCTCATTCCGGCTTTCAGGCACAGCCTGGATCTCCAAATTTTGACCGCGAGTCATTCTTTCCATGGAGGCTAAGCGGGCAGTAAGAATGTTGATCTCTTTATTAAATTGCAGTTTATCCACTTCCATGTCTTTAATGGCCTTTGCCTGCTCCTCCAACTTATACTTCATTGAAGCCTGTTCCTCACAAATAAAATTAGTTGTTGATGTAAAGTCGTCCTTAAGATGTTGTACAGTAGAGTCCATTTCGGCAAGAACAAGTTTTTTGACGTCCTCCTTCATCGCGGATCTAAAGTTCTCCATGAATAAATTAAGCGAGCTATTCAGTTTCTGGTCCAGTAATAAACTTATTTTATCCATAGTCACCATGTTGTTATCTATGGTCATGTTTGATTCGATTTGCGCTTTTGAGAACATAGGTGACTGCATGTCATACGACATGTTCATTGACTCATCAACTGTTGGGATTTGAGTTTGCCGTACCGGAGTATTTACATTAGACCGTGGACGTCTGGTGACGTTGGTACAGGACGGACATATCCACTTTTTTCGATACTCGACAGTCAAGGAGTAGAACTGTTCACTTCTCAGATTTAAACATTCAGTATGATATTTGGAGCGACAATGACAACATTCCAGGTAACGTTCGGAATCTATGGCTTTCGTACAAGCAGAGCAACTCATTTTGTATATAGTTACTAATATACAGCTATTATTTTATTTTTATTTTTTTTTTTTGTGCAAAAAGCGACACAAGGCTCCGAGATTCGAACCTACGTCTGAAGCTCAGCGGTATCTGATGTCCGAGTCGGCAAGCCACGAGTCCAACTCGACTATTAACGCAAGGTCTAAATTACGTAAATGGTTGCTATCCCGTCCAATCAGCAGTTTGTTATTGGTTGCATTGTTATTGTTTTACGGCTACCGACATTATTACACTTTATGACACTTCTCACAAGCCAAACGTAATTACTCACGGTTTTATTTCATGATTATGTCCAAACTATCAAATTTGAGCACTGGGAGATTAATGCACTCGATGGTTGATGAATTTAAGTCCTTGTAGGTGAAACTTTTATATTGTTATATCAACTTTTTACTTGGTTTTATGAATTAAAACTGGAGAGATTATCGATACATATACTGTTCGGTGAAGACCGAAAGAAGTTTTGATTAGTATCTAAGTAAGTAGTTTTGAAGATTATTAAACGGACCATGCGATGCCCAAAAGAATATTCAAAGGAAAATAAAATATTTCACACAAGTTTTGCTTCCGCCTGACATATTTGATTCCTCAAAGATAAAAAAAGTCATCGGAGAACAATTCCGAAGCCTCAGTCAGCTAATTTACACTTTCACACAAAGCCTTCCGAACAATCAAATCCTCGGCATTTCAAATGCAAATCGCTATTTACGTCTGTTCCTGGAGCGAGGCGACTTCGCTGCAGAACTCGGCCGTGTCACTGGTGTACCGTCAGCGTCAGCGGTAGGTGACGATACACAATTTTTCAAAAACGATTCAGTTATAATAACTTTCCATTTACAATTACTTATTAAAAAAAATACTTTGACTTTTAACCTAGTTTGTTTGTTTGTTCTGGTCAAATCTTAAAAGTCAATTTGACCCAGTTTCCGTTATTCTATCGAGTCGAAATTTTGCATGCCTGAAGAAAATAAGCTGATCTGATGATAAAAACGGAAGATAGACAACGGAACTCCACACCACAGTCACTAACAGTAATTTGAAGGCGTTTGGTCTCATTTTAACTTATTTAAGAAAACAGAAACGAAGGTACCATGACTCGTCACCATCATCATAATCATCACCATCAGTTAAACGCAAACCTCTTCCATAAATCGCCACAACGAGCATTTGCTAGCTGTTCGCATACAGTGGCTTCCCACGACTCCTACCAGATCATCAGTCCACCTCGAGGGAGGCCGTTTAACTCTTCGTCTTCTGCTATGTTGTCACCACATGACAATCTTTCTCTTCCATGGTTTTGGATGCATGGACTATCATCATCATCATCATCGTCAGCCCACACTCGTCTACTGCGCGACGTAGGCCTCTCCTAGTGAACGCCACTGAGCCCGATCTTCGGCTCTCCTCATCTAGATCATGGACTATCAAATACCTGCGATAATTACTTGTGATTTTAACGCCGACTGTACTATACTCCTGGCTTCAGGATCCACAGTACGGGCAATAGCTCTGACGAGTTTAATTGATTGTTCTCGCAGTTCCCGGGATCCATCTCGAATAAATAGACGTCGTAGCGTTTTACTTTGTTTACTTAGGACTACCTTATTCCGAGTAATTGTATTTTTTAGAACTAACCTTTTCGTTTTTATTCGATTACGTCTTAGAGATGATAATGTTGTAAAAATACGTTTAGGATGATGTATTCGGCTAATAGGTACTGTAAATGCGGCTGAATGTTTTTTGATGGGAATGGATTTTACCGATATTTTAGGTTTTTTTTATACAGGGTAAACAGATGAGCAAGTCGTTCCCCTTGTGGTAAGCGCAACGCTTGCCCGTAACAGTTGCAGTGCCACCTAGAATTTTGCATTTCATAATTTTTCGTGGCAGTGCGTTAGAAATAGATGACCTGTCATAGATGATGTGTTAGATGTGTTTCGCTGATTGGTTTTATTTAGTTAGCCGCGGACTTTTAAATATGGCTGAATTTACGATTGGTGAAGGTTCACCCCCCAATCCTAATCGCCTCAGTCTTACTGTACTTTCAATCATTGAGTGAAACTCCGGGCGCAGATAGTTATGGATTGTAAAAAATATTGAATAAAAAAATTGCTGAGGTTTAGCGTGGTCGTAAATTCGAAAGCTAAGGACATCAATGCACTCACAAAGATATGCTTCAGCTACGACAATGCTTGGACCATAAAAAAATATGAAAACCACACGAAACCCTGCCCTTAATTGCTGCCCAATTGGTGAATCAAAGATTTATCGTTTACCATGCGAGTACACACAAAATAAGACCTTATACCGAGGGTGTTAAAGCCAACTGTGAAAATTGAACATTTAACACAGGGTCGTAAAAAGCACACCTGCTGCAAATTGAACCGTAAACAAGAGTGGTAAGGTGTGAATTGGCACTAATAACAGGACTGTGTAATTGTCACAGTGCAGTGCAGGGAAATGGGTCAGTGAACCGTTTTGTCTGTTATTGATTAACGTCAGATGCAGTAATGACCGGCCCGGCCGTACTACGTCAGGCGGCGCAAGTGACAACCGGTAGCGGGTTGTGAAACCGATAAGTACTTAATTAAGGATACTTACCGTACTTTACTCAATTACAACAAAAAATACAAACCGTAACTGTAACTGTTATGTGCAGGCGTAGCACTAACCAGATGGTAAGCAAATGATTTGCTCATTTTGTTAATCAGTAAACTAAAATAAAATAAATATTACGGTAAAAAGTGTGATTCAATTCAATAAACTTTTTTCTTTTAATTTTGACTGAGTAACGTGACGACTCAGAACTTTACACTCCATAATCTTGCGCGGCACTACAACGTGCTCGTCACTCTGAGACATAAATAAATTATAGAATTAATGTATTGAATACTATTAAAAATAATTTTTTTGCAACTTAAATAAATTCAATTATTTTTTTCATTTGCAATTTATATTGATGGCATTTAGGCTCATTTTTATCAGCTTGATATAGTAAACGACGTATCTTAAACAAGGTTGTCGACAAAAATATCTTTCTCCACAAAAACTGATTACAAATTCTGGGAAATTCTTATCTCAGCCACAGGAAATTAAGTCCTTTCACAACGTTTTGGTATTCCAATGCTGAAAGACATTCAATATACCTAATGCGCTGTACCTCAAGAGTTGTATGCCAAAAGCTTCCATTTCTCGCACGCTTACTCCCTTTCATTCAAGCGCTTGATATTAAGTCTCCAATGTACGGACAAGATAATCCCGCTGTTGCCCTTACATCAGTCCATTCATATAAGCCGGACGCTTGCTCCGATCAATTGCGAGCCGCGTCAAACAGTGAGCTTTACTCCGTCCACCCGGACGGCCCCGGACAGCCTCCGAGGAGCCCCCGGACACACATCGGACCCAACCCGACTGCCGGACGAGGCATGCGAAATTCAAGCGACCCCGATACGAATGCCCTGGATCCTTTACAGGCCTGAATAATACATAGCAATCTACCTATATTATGTTTGTGTGTTTGAAGTTGTGCTTCAGGGAATAGACCCTTCCTGATGCTGGACTCGGTTTGCAGTTTGTATTTGAAATGGAAATTAACTTAATATACCCGACGATGGCATTATATTGTCTTGACCCCAAACTACAACGATGAAGGGATCAAAGTTCCAAAGTAGCCAACTCATGGCTTGGGTAGGCCGGAATATTTGATCCGGATTGAGAGTTAAACAAATAATTTAATTTCCTCTCATGAATAAATAAGAGATCTACAGTTTATGGTTTCAAAAGCGTCCTTACCCACCGTTCATAGATAGATAGATAGATAAACTCTTTATTGAAACACCACAGAACAAAGCAAACTTAAAACTAGAACAAAACAAATTCATCATCATTCATCGTTCATTTGTTTGTTTTCCAAATTATATAGTGCCGGATTGTGGCATCAGCAGCTTTCAAACCTAAACAAGGTTTGATAACTCCCACTAGGCTAGAAGAAGAAAAAGAAGGAAGAGAAGAAGAAGATCACTGCACGAGAAGAAAAAATGGACTGGACTGGCAACTGAATTAAGGAATCTTGTCAGTTGTCGATACAAAACTTACCTCTCATTCTATTAAAAATACGAAAGTGTGCATGGAAGAGGTTCTGTGATTATACTCCGTAATGGCTGACCGTATTTTAATAAAATATTGTTCTTTATAGATACTTCCGGTCCTAAAATAACACGGGACATTGTTCATCATTGTCCACAGTCATGTAGCCACATCCCATAACACACACACAGTACACAGCGACACGCGCTGTGTATGACAGATAGTGTAACTTAAAGGACTTAAACCCAACAAGGTCCCCATAATAGAGTAATTTACCCACAAAATTAATATTCTCAGAAGCTACACATTAATAGCGACCCGTCCCGTGTCCACACTACGCACTACACACGCAGTTTGCCAGCTCGTAACCTGAAGGGTTGCTGTAACTTATATTAAGTGCCTGTGTACATCTACAACCTTTTCAACTCATGAATTGGTACACATCTTTGAGAAATCAGGCAATTTTAACGGAGATTTCACCACGATCACGTACATAGATCCTGGCTCTTACATAGCATCTAGGAACTAGGAGGACCATGGTCCTGGTGCTGGTGGAAAATTCATATGACACAAATCTTTGCCCTGTGCAGGAATCGAATAGGCCACGGATGTCATCTTATACAGCGGAAGCCATCAAACATAGTATTTCAATAACTAAAAATGTGAAAGCCTCGGAAAGAATATAATTGGAAGTGAGTTTCCTAGTATCATTATTAGATATTTTTTAATCAAGCTTAGAACAAAGTCCTTCTTTCACTTTGAGCTTATTACCTTTGTAACCGTTTATTAATTTAATTTTTGTCCTTTCATTTGATGGGTCTTTTTTCATCTAGTAAATTTTCCAAAATCATGTTTGAGTAATAAAAGTAAAGCTCTGACACAATCTATAATTTCCTCTTCAGGGTATCTTCACACAGAGCGTTTTTCGTCACTTTAAAGCACATGCTAATCAATATGGACATTATTTCAAAGTGATTAAAGTGTAACACGCACAGTTTTGCAATATAAATATTACTCTATTCTATTCTTCTTCTTCTGAAAAAGTGTAAGGGTGTCTGCATTTTAAGTGGTTGAGTGATTTTTCCATCGATGAGCATCAAGCTGCTTACATTTGCTTCAGTCTTATTAATTTCTGATTTTTCCTTGGCCTTTGACAGTGTTATTAAGCACGTTGTAGTTTGGATCTGCCATAAGTCAATGTGGCATAATCCGACCGGCACTAATGGAATAATGGACTGGATCTATGGCCCATATTTCACCGTAATCTATTCAAGTTAGTGGGGTCCGGTCTGCGTCAGCGGAGGTTTTATTGCGCCCTTTCTTTACGGTTTTTATTCATGGGCCATGAATTCTTAAAAAATCTATGATTACATTATAAGCGAACATCTTTAAAGAAATTGATTTTGTCTTAACGTACAGAGCAAATATTTGTGTGAACTACAAGTATTTGATCTGAGGACCATGGTCCTCATAGCTCCTGATCCTAGATAGGGAATCCTAGTTAGTGGTCGTGAGGCTTTATCTATTAATGTCTTTAGTTCAGAAGTATCCTAGTAAAAACCCCTCGCCAATTAATCAGCACATTGATAAAGATATCTACGACACTATGTCACGTATCCTTAAATACCCGCACAATTAATTAAACCCTGCTTAACCCGCGCTCCAACTTCCCTCCGATTAAGTAACACGCCGGAACTTAACCCTGTAAGAGCTGCCATAGTGTTATAACCCCGGAATTTAACCCTGTAAAACTTGCCATAACACTATTACCCGGCGTAACGTTACGGTTGATCCCCGCCCCGCGTCTCGTTGGCCGGCAATTATACAATTAGTGGCCTATCAGTGTTGGGCATCTGATATAAATTTGGGGAAAACGATGCAACGTTTACACGAGCCAGCGCTGCGAGCGGGCGCGGTGCCAGGAAGCCAGGGTTTGCCGCAAATTATTGGCGATAGCGGTGTTTATGAAATTAACTTAATATGGTAAGGTTATCCCCCCCCGTCCCCCTGGAAGTTGGCTACCTCTCAAACGTCGGGCGGGCCGTTTAAACAGACAAATAGACATGACTCGATGATTCCGCATCATGTGACGAGCAACGGGGATGAGACTTCAATATTTTCCATTTTTTTTTTTATAAATCGTATATTATTGAAATTTATTTCTGCGGTAACTAGACTCTTATCATCCCAATAACATACTAAATCAAATTACCACAACAAAAAAAAACATATTATGAAATGTTTTTTAGCGCACACCATACTCCTTCATCCCATTTGATAGCATGTGTACCACATCAAAATATCCATTTCAATAACTTAAACCACCCCACACAATACCCTTCCGAGCCTATGACTTGCAGCACACCCCACATCGTCTGTCAGTGCGTCCGACACGCGCGTAGTAAACCCCTCGCCCGCTCGCGCTCACAATTTAGACCGTCATAATTCCGCTTCCTGAGCATTGTGTTCATTTTGTTACGTTAGTGTTATGAACGCCAAATTGAATTATTTGTTTGTGTTTGTTAGACGCGAATATTGTTAGGGATTTGTGGCCGCAGCCGGTGAGTTATGGGTTGGATTTTGGCTCATTAGGTTATCCATTGGAGAAAATGTTCAAGTTTAAAATCCGATGTGAAAATTGAACAGATTTTTTAAAAGTAAAACTTCTTTACGCACGCTTGACTTGGGGAGTAAGTTGGTAAATGCGTGATGAGGGCGTTACGAAAAGTGTGATCGGGCAAGCGAACGGAACTTGAGAGGTAGATATAAGTTAGTGAAGACAGGAAGAAAGACAGTTACGTTTCGTATATTACCTTATGGGCAAGAGGGAGAGGTGCGAGCACACATTTTCTCTATCTCTTTCTCTCATAGCCAGTTATATACATACATAACGATAGAGCTAAAGAAGCTTTACTTTAGTCGTGTGGTCTAAAGCACACTCGTTTATTTTTTGCAGTAAAAACTTCTTTAGATTCGCTGAGTTCTTTATTTTGTGGGTAGTGAATGAGACTGAGCCGTCACGCTCGGCTATGTAACGCTCCTTCGGGTAAACACGGCTCAAGTTTAACTTATTTAACAGTCGCGTAGATACTGAACCATCTATACGATGAAGAAGAAAACTGTTTTTTATCCATAATATAGGTCCAATAACCTACCTGTCATTACTACCGATAGGACATCTTAAAGAATTATACGCCAGCGAGGCCAGTCTAGACAAGCTTGAACACATCAGAAAGATTGGTCCATTCAAAAAACAAACGCCTTTGGCCAGCAGTGGAACAATATAGGTCAAAATAATAATAAATAATACATTAATATCAGTGGAAGACGATGAGTAAACCTACAATGAAGCAACAACAAAGGATGCCACAGTAACTCTAGAGCTTGAACAAAGACATTTTAACGTAAACACTACTGGTAATTAATTGCCTAAGCGTTTCTAGAACGTAGTAGATTATACGCGGCGCATAGTTGATGAAGAAAGTTCGAGACAAGCCCTTGTGTAGAATCAGTCGACAGGTTGGCTTACAGTCTTATAAATGTTTTGTTAGAATTTCGCTATATATGACAACAGATGGGTAGAAGTAGATGGTGTGAAGGATATGTTGGCACTGCCTCAATCCAATAGTGACACAGCTTATATATCCACGGACGTGTCAAAGGTTTTAGCTCTCACTACTACATATAACTTGGTTTTATTTCTATTGACTGTATTTCTAGAGAGTACTAATTAACAAGGATAGCGTAGGATAGGATAATGACCAAAAATGAGTCTTGCTCTCCAATATTAAGGGGCGCCATTTCGATCTGTATCACCACTTTGGATCCACATTTAGGTCTATACATAGATAGGTTGTTTTTTTAATTAATCGTCTCCTAGAGAGAATCAAATCAATCTTAGATTTAATAATCGAAATTATCTCGCTAGCAAAAACCCAACGAAAAAATAAGATGAAACACGTAAAGAACATAATTCCTCTTTCAATAACAGCTTTTTCGGCCTCGATATACACAATTTTATGTGTATTAGCAGCTGGCCGCAGTAATCTGTGAAAAATAGCATCTAATCCTTCGTATTTGTATTCCCCAACCATAGACTATTACCCCACAATCAGACAGATTACCTCATAAGCAGCTCAGCGTTAGCACAACGCAATATCATCAGCGATCCGTCAGATACGCTCATGGTCCTTGATAAATGATCGACGATATATCACACTGAGCTATCCGATGCGCTATAGATACAGCCAGTAAGTCATCTTCATATTGGGTACGGGAAAAAGTTTTGAAATGCAAGATTTGGCCTACCTTTTAAACGTGTTAAAAGCCAAATAGCAAATTAACAAGAAATAATAAACATAAATTAAAGACTAAAGTCAAAAGAATCTGAAAAGTTTTCGACCTTTAAACAAAACTAGAAAATCACTGTGCTGTTACTTTAAATATAGGTATAATATATGAAGTTATTAGTGCATAGCTTGACATGTAACGACCACGCGTGATTGTGAGATTGTTCCCTAATTCATCTGATTTATTTAAAGTTGCGCTTCTGCAGGCTAGTTACGTCTGTCGGATGTTCTGAACAATGCAACGTAAACTTTCCGCTGATTGCCAGAAAAATAAGGGCCGGTTTTGGTAGTTTCACGCTCGATCACAAAGAGTTATATTTTTCCGCGAGCGGCACAATCCTGATTGGATTCTGTTTTGACAATCACGATACTGATCCATGATGAATTTGTTTTTGTAACTTGTCCATTTGTCCTATCAGTGATGAATTGGAGCTTAACTCGAAAACACGCGTTTGTAAAAGTGTTACTATTCGACTCGTAGGCGTGGTTTTTTCTGTGTAACTTATTTGAACCCACCATTAATTATTGTATGTCTGCTTTTAGTACATTTTGGACAATAATTTGATGTTGTTACTTGTTTTTTTTTATTAATAAATAGGTTTGCGTTTGACCACTATCTCACCTGATGGTAAGTGACGATGCGGGCTGCGATGGTGCACGCTTACCTAGAAGTAACCTATTCACTCGTGACTTCAAGACTCCCAGGTTGTAACTATCGGGAAACACAGACTCCGGCAGGGAGTTCCACTCTTTAGCGGTACGTACAATAAATGTGAAGGCGAACCGCTACGTACGTACAGATGGAATATTAGTTGGGTTTAATATTTTGGCAAAGTGAAAAATGTTACCTTTAGTTTTGGTATTAAGTTGTAACTTATCAAGTATGAATTTGATTATGCTAAGGTACAAGGAATTATAGGTTTCATCTGACTAGATTAAGCAAATAGTATAGTACTGCTGAGAAAGGAATATCAACTTTCGCAACTTTTTCAAAATCTGCAGTATTGTTTTCAAGTCTTGATAACTTTACCGTTAGTCTATCTTATCTAGTAGTACTCCCTAACTGAAACCAAGTATACTAACCCGTTTGATGCACGTACCTATTTCCTTAACCTTATTTACGATGTTTTTAGATACAGCCCCGGAGCTTCACTACACGTTCATAGAACAAGCCCTGCACCCCGGGCCGGCGCTGGCACTGCACTGCGCAGCCTCCGGCTCTCCACCACCGCGGTTCACATGGCTGCTGGATGGTCAGCCCATTGAAGACCACAGCACAAGCCAGCGGTACGTCCCTGCAGTCCACAGTGCAGTTCTAACATCCCGAAAGAAAAATAATGACTATACAGCCTTATGAATTCAATGCAAGAGTGAATCATTTTCCATAAGCACAAATAGTAAAAACTAGGGAAAAGCAAAGGAAAAATTGGTTTGATGTCATGTGGCGGCCTCCGAGGTGTAAGTTGTTGCGAAAAACGACTTCGAAACGTGAGGTTGTGGGTTCAGCTCCCGCTAAGCGTGACCCTCAGATAATTTCTCCAAGTCTGGGTATTGGTGGGACAATGGTCCTCGTAGTTCCTGTTTTCTAGATAATAATTACGGAATCTTAACCTAACTTGAAACTTGTGAACCGACTGTTTAGAGCTCGAAACATCTAAATTATGTATTCTAGATAAATATGCTTTTATTTACAACATTTGCCAGCGGCGTTACCTAATAAAACACGTCAAACAGCGAGACACACGCGCGAGTGGGTCGACCGCCGCGCCGGCTGCCAACTCTTCGTACTAAGTGGTCAGATGTTTAACTTTACAGCACTGCCCTGGGGCATTGCCAAACTATTTTGTTTCCACCGGGCGCGTGATCGTGCCACCTATGTTTTGGAAATGGCTGCTCTTCATATTTTATTGCTTGCGTTTGTGAAAAGAAATGTTTAGGCGAACTTTGATGCAGTAGAATGTAAACAGCTTTGTTAGCGGCAAGCCAGAGAAAAGAGGGTAGTGGTAAATGAGCACAATTGTTTTCTGGACGCAAAGAAGACGGTGGTATTTTTCGGGGAAGCGCCCTGCGACGTTCTATTATAATTGTCAAATTTTGCATTTGTCATTTCCAGGTCAATATCAGAGTTCATGAATGCCAATGGAGACATGGTGAGCTACTTCAACATGACGTCAGTGCGGCCCGAGGACGGCGGGCGGTACTCCTGCCGCGCGCACAACATCCGCGGAGACATCGAACACTCCACTCGGCTCAATGTCTATGGTATGTGCTGCTCATTTTGGCTATTCCAGCTGAATATAGTGTGTCAATAATGTGTGAATAAAGTCAGTGGAAAACCATTGAAGTTTTTTTTTTTAAAGTCTGACAATATTTTACACCTGTAGAGGACAATGACTGCCTTTACATTGGCAAAAAATGTTTTGAAAATTGACAGCTTTGTTGTATCGCAGTTTTCTTTGACATCGCTGCTTATTCTTTCTGCTCCCTTGTCAGTGTATTCATTAAGTACTGGAGAGGAAGCTCTTTAAATGGTTAATGCTTCTCTATTTCAGGACCGCCATCCATTAGAAGCGTGGGTCCGATCCGGGTAGTCGCAGGCGTCAACACGACCGTCTACTGTCCTTACTCCGGATTTCCAATCAGGTTGATGGAGGTGCATTTGCTTAGTAAAATTATAAGTTTCCTTTCCTGATTTTGTAGTTCATTCTTTTACACGGACTGCTGTAGAAATTACCCTATTCAGTTGTCCCTTTTTGGTGTGTTTTATCTTGAGTTAAATAATCGTAGAGAATGACATTTCTTCTTCTAATTATAATTGTAGAAATTTCAAAATTATTTTACTTTAGAAATAAATTCTTTTAACTCTATCATTGAGAATAACTGAACCAACTTTATGAGATCTAAACCTAATAAAGCAGCGTTTTCAAAAATTTTCAGCGAAATTCGTTGGCAACGTGGAGGCGTGGATGTCAGGTCCACTGGTGGAAGAGCGCTTTCAGGATTTGCTGGTGAGCTGCATCTATGGCCAGTAGAGCCTGCTGATGCTGGAGTGTACTCCTGCAGGGTGACGGCTCCTTCAGGACAATACGCACAGAAGGACGTTCAAATTTTTGTTCGAAGTGAGTACTCATTAATTAATTTCTATTAGAAGTTTCTTCTTATTCTTTTATTTCTATAAGAACTATTAATTTCTACAAGACTACTACCATGAACTCTGTCGTTTAATATTTCAGATCCACCAAAAATAGCTGGCTTCTCATTTCCTTCTGATTTGGTTGAAGGAAGTTCAATACAAGTTCTTTGTGGAATAACGTCCGGAGACAAACCAGTATACTTTTCTTGGCTCAAAGATGGGCTGCATATACCGTCTAATTTGCAGGTGATTAACTTAATCATAATGGAAGATTTCTTCATAATTTTATTATGATCCTCAAAACTTATTCGTTCGTTAACATTTTAGGTGCAAGAGAAGTCTTTGGATGAATTCAGCTTCCTAATTTTTTCTCATGTTACATCAAAGCACACTGGAGATTATACCTGTGTCGCTACCAACTCAGCTGCTGAAGTCAATCATACTGCAAGACTGGTTGTGAAAGGTAAACTGTTCAATGCCTTTGTATCTTTCTTCTTAATTATATTGCCAAATGTTCATGGTATTTCTGGTCTTACAGTGGCACCATCGTGGTCGTATGAGCCTCGAGATGTATCCGCTCTATTGGGAACTCAGATCTTGTCTCATTGTGCGACAAGAGGATATCCAGAGTCTAGAATAGAGTGGTTGAAAGGACATGGTGAGTTTTCTTATCCGTACTTACTGTATGAATTCATCTCATTTCATTATATTTTTATTTCTTAACTCTCTTTCCTAGGTTCAGGAGTAGCGGACTTTAGACCCGTCTCGAACATGGATCTGCAGTTCTCAGTACTGGCCAACGGGTCTCTAAATATCTTCCCTGCTGCTCACCATCACGAGGGCCAGTACATGTGTCGCGCTGAAAACGGCATAGGACGGGGGCTGTCGAAGATCATCACTGTATCTGTTAATGGTAAGCAATTGGAACTGTTTCTATATACTTAGTATGGATAGCATAAAAGGCCTAATGTCACGGACTCCCAATTTTGCTTCGTTTCAAAAAAGTTTGGACGTTTTTACCTTTGTGGTGAATTGAGGTGACGTGTGGTAGATGTCTTGATTTATATTTATTTCCAATTCTTGGTTCCCAGAGCCAGCGCATTTTGAGTATTCCTCTCGGAACATGACGGTGAAGAGGACAGCTCAGGTGACGCTGCAATGCGATGCGAGAGGAGACCCTCCGATACAGCTGCAGTGGACTCACAACATGAAGAGGGTGGATGAAACTACATACAGGTAAATTTAAAGCACCTATCAGCTTTATGGTCAGCAAATGGTTCCTTGGAAGAACCGTGGAAGATAGGAACGAGTGCCAAACAGTAAAATTAAAGTGTAATAGGACTAATATAAATATACCTAACCTAAGATGAGATGACTATGATGTCTTCGATAAAACCAAACAGTCGTGCGTATCGTTCATTACAGGGTATCAGTGTCGGAGAAGCGGTCGGAGAGCGGTATGAGCTCGACGCTGACGGTTGCGCACGCGGCGCGGCACGACTCCGGCGTGTACCGCTGCCGCGCCGAGAACACGTACGGGCGCGACGAGCTTCTCATATACCTCGCCGTGCAAGGTAAGGAGGCTATCAGACCTGGGAAAATGATCGATTCTCATTTCTATAGCATTGACCTGTTTCCTTCCACCTAATCTATACTAATATATATAATTTATACTAATATATAAAGCTGAAGAGTTTGTTTGTTTGAACGCTAGGATCTCAGGAACTACTGGTCCGAATTGAATAATTCTTTTTGTGTGGAATAGTCCATTTATCGGGAAAGCTTATAGGCTATATAACATCACGCTAGGACCAATAGGAGCGGAGCATCAATGAAGAATGTGGCAAAAACGGGGAAAATATATTGCTTTTATGAGAGCTATTGCGGGAAACCTTGAATTATGCGGGTGGAACCGCGGGGCGCAGCTAGTTAAATATAATCAACAAGATTAGCGACAAATTGTTCTCGGTAGTAGTAGGGCACTAAAGAGTCCGCCTTCCTAGATACCAACTCCAAGCAGAAAACCTGTCTCCAAGCTTTCTATCGTTGGAAATACTAAAGACTCAGTTTCACTGTAAAATTAGCGTGTTCACAACCCTGACCACGTCACTTAGCCTGTGAGATACTAGTTAAGCGAGTGTAAAATAATAGTAGAATGTGAAAGGTTCTTCTAATTTTGAAGCGCAACCGACGTTTCAGAGCTGCCCGAGGCGCCAGTGGGGCTGCACGCGGCGGAGCGCGGCGGGCGCTGGGCGGCGCTGCGCTGGCGGCGCGGGTACGATGGCAACGCGGCCGTGCGCCTCTACCGGCTCCAGTACCGCGTGGTGGGCGCGCCGCCGCCGCTCGCCCCCGACTGGCGGGACGCGCCCGCGAGGGACCTGCCCGCTGACCGCGTGCGGGAGAGGTGAGGAAGCATCGCCCTGGAAACACCTGGTGGCTGAATGTGCGGAATGAGTTCCCAGCCTTGCATTGATAAAATGTGTTTTTTTTAAATAGGACATTTTACAGATAATTACAATAATTGTGACTGCTATTCATCAAGAGAATTAGGTAACGTCTAACTAATTGAGTTCTTAGCCTTCGTTTTATTATGAAATTCCTTTCAGACATGACCCATCGGACCCTACCTCGGAAATGACCTTGGAGTACCGAGTGGAGGGTCTCCGTCCGGCGACAGCTTATGCTCTACGCCTGGCAGCCGTCAACGCCATCGGCGACAGTGACTATTCAGAACCGGTCATCGTTCAAACCTTGGAGGAAGGTAAGCTCCTAAACGAGCTCTAAGATTGGTACAAAAGACCGGAACAGGGGCAATAAAAGGTTTTGATGCTTCCAGCTCCGTCGGAACCACCGCACAACGTGCAAGTGCAAGCCACTGCGCCTGGCGAACTGCTCGTGAAATGGCAGGTAAGCTTTTGTAATTGATATAGATTTTGTTCTGACGTCACACATAATACCTTTCCAGGGTTTTTGTCAGGTAGAGAATATGAGCCATAATTTTTGACCACGTGTGATCCGCTCTTGATTTCGGAGATTATTATTTTTCAATATGTTTTTCTACGTCAGCGAACACGTGTAAAACTGAGTATTATAGAATACAATAAAGGAATTCTTTCTGATCTCTTACAATGTCTCTTTCCAGCCTCCTCCCCAAGAGACGTGGAACGGCGAGCTGCTGGGATACGTGGTGACGTGGCGCGAGGGCCCGGCGGCGGCGGCGGCGGCGGCGGGCGCCAACGGCTCGCAGGCGCTGACGGCGGCGGGCTGGGGCGCGGCGCACGCCACGCTCGTGGCGCTGCGCACGCACGCGCACTACGAGGTGCGCGTGCAGGCGTTCAACGCCGTCGGGCCCGGCCCGCCCAGCGCGCCGCTCACTGCCACCACCTTGGAAGGAGGTCAGTTGGTACCGAACGAACCGTGGACGTGAACGGCTAGGTTCATCGTGAGTGTTTTCGCTGACCGTACTGGTGTGATCTGCAATTTGACTTCAGAGCAGTAATGCCATCTCAGATTTTGTTATACCTTATTTCCAGCGCCCGAAGGTCCACCAGAGCGCGTCCGCTGCGAGCCACTGTCGGCACAGTCTATCCGCGTGTGGTGGGAGCCGCCGCCACCCAATGCGAGAGGAGGAGTGCTGCTGGGATACGAGATCTTATATGAAGTTTGTTGACGACAACACACTAAAAGAATTTTTAGGCATAACTGTCACCCATATAGTTTGAATTTCATTGTTCACCTTTCGAGTCGAGGTTACAACTCAACCATGCTCTGGGTTGACCTAGTCCAGCTAAACATCATGGTGAGATGATTTCCCACATGCTAAGCTGCTAGACTGAATAGTTGCCCAGGGTGCGATGGAAGTTTTTAGAATAACTGAGTTCGATTTATTAAAATTAAAGCACCATTTATAAAACCCCCTACCTGGCACCCCGATAGAATTCTATTAAGGGTACAGCAAAGCACGAAACCGAATTCTATTTCCACCTATTTCATAGGAAGTATTATCAAATCAGCGAGTGTCACTCGTTCACTATACCTACTTCCAGATAGCCGACGACATGGAGAGTGCGACGGAGACGCGGCGCTCGGGCGGCATGGAGACGGTGCTGGCGGCGCTGGCGCGCGCCGCCAACTACTCCGTGCGCGTCCGCGCGCGCACCGCCGCCGGCGCCGGCCCGCCCGCGCCGCCCGTCTACTGTGCTACACACGAGGACAGTCAGTATAACAATTTTAAACGTGGAAATGTATATTTTTTAAATAAAATAGGCGGCAAACAAGCATGCGGCCCACCTGATGATAAGTGGTCACCGCCGCCTATGGACATCTGCAACGCCAGGCATTGCCGGTGCGTTGCCTACCCTTATTCGTAAGGACTCTATGTCAGTTTGTGTTTATTATTATGTTTTAGTCATGTTAAATAGCAGACCTCTATTAGTAAGCTAACTCATAAGTTGAAGTTTACTGTCCCACTGCTGTAACAAAAATCACAGCTGGATATTTTCCTTGTTTTAGTCCCAGGAGCTCCAGCCGATATAAAAGCGGCGGCGAACACAGAAGACAGTGTTATCGTCAGCTGGCTGGTGCCAGTGCAGAAGAACGGGAAGATCAAGCATTATACTGTTTACAGTAGACCACAGAGGTAAAACAATTAGTTATTTTACCAAAGCTTCCAATTTTAGAAATAATCCGAAAAAGCCATTAATTATCATAATATAATTATTTTTTAATACAAGCGTGTCCGACAGGACAGGGCAGCACTCACAGCTGATAATACCTCACGTGGAGGGCCAAGAGGAGTTCGAAGTGGAAGTCCGGGGGCTGACACAGCAGATGTACGAGTTCTGGGTGACGGCCGCCACCGCCTCCGGGGAGGGAGAGATGAGTGCTGTGGTGGCCAGGAAACCTAATGCTAGAGGTTAGTGGAACTGGTGGATAGAGGTAGTTGAGTCTACTGACGGTCTGATTCTTACCTCATTCTAATAGGATAAATATTTCTCAGTGAAAACTAATCACGCTATCCTTGAAGACAATTTACCCTGATCTGTAGATACACCGAAAGGATCGTGCCGTACAAACCCAGCTATTTAGGTGACGATAACTTACTACTACTACAGTATCCATCAGTCGTTCAAAGATGCTCAGCGCTTGCTTGATATAAAAATGGCGAAAAACCATGGCTTATAATTAAAGGAAGGAATGAAAGCCCTGAGTCTATTTGATGATCAGCTTCCGGGAGCAAGTTTCAAAATTATAAGGTTAAACAAGCGACTGTCACTTTCAGCTCAAGCAAAGATCACGTCGTTCGGTCGCCGCATCGTGGCAGGCGTGGGGCGGCGCGTGGCGCTGCGGTGCGGCGCGGCGGGGGCGCCCCCTCCGCACCGCTCGTGGTCTCGCCGGCGCCCCTCGCCACCCCTTGCCGCCGACCCACACTTTGAGATCGTCGGAGCAAACCTTGTCATACTTAGTAAGTATCCGAACTGCCGATTTGTCTCGAACTCTCGATTCACGAAAAGTAACAGAGGTTGCCAACAGCCACACATCTAACTAAGACCTTCTTCCACCTACATTTCAAATATCATGTAGGTTACCTTAATGACTCTTTGACTTTTTCCCTGTTCTTGCACGGATAGGCCTGGACCGCAGCAGCACGGACAACTACACGTGCACGGTGCGCAACCCGTGGGGTGAGGAGCGCGCCGCGTGGGAGGTGGTGGCGCTCGCGCCGCCCGCGCCGCCGCGCGTGCGCCTCGCCGCCGCCGCGCACGCGCGCCTCACGCTCGCGTGGGACGCGCCGCCGCCCGCGCCGCACGGGGGGGCCCTGCACGGTACTGCGCCTTCAAGGCACTACGGCACAGGCGTAATATTATGGACTGATCAGTGACCACTTTTATCACGCGCGTTCCAGGCGCCATACATCTGTATCACCACATTAGTCACTCGCGTCAGTAGTTGCATCGACTGCGATCCACGGGAGTATGTAGGAAAATCGCATGCGATATTATTAAGTGGATGTGAGAGGATCGGACTGCAATACGGCAGGTAATTCGGATACAACCGATGCATAAACTCGCCGAATTCAATCGTCTTCGGTTTCAGTTAAGATGTTCAAGTCCTTCCAAAACCAATTCTTGAAATTCCTTTCACTAAAAGGTGTCTAAAAAGTAAACAAGCATCCCTCGTCATCTATTTCTTAGTAGGCAGAGCCACTTCTCTAGTGTCCCTCGGCGGCCCGTTGCAGGCTTCATCCTGGAGTACTGCCGGGCGGGCGGCGCGTGGCGCGCGGTGCGGCTGGGCGCGGACGCGCGCGCGCACACGCTGCGGCGGCTGGCGTGCGGCGCCGCCTACCGCGTGCGCCTCGCCGCCTCCAGCGCCGCCGGCACCTCGCCGCCGGGGGACGAGCTCGTCGTCTCCACCAAGGGAGGACGTGAGTATACTGCACCTCCTGTGACGGTCGGTATTCATTTCATGGAGCCGATAAACGCGAAAGGGAACGATACTCAAAATATTCAAAGCGTCACTAATAGTTTGTATAGATTTATAAACATGCAATGAGACTTTCAGGCTAACGTTAAAATTATTTACCAGGTCTTGCAGTTCACTTTTTAATGACGAAAACCGATTGACGCCAATATTGAACTCGTAGACGGAGAAACTACCGTAAATCCATTAAGAAAAAGAACTGCGCTAAGTAAACACATTTTGTTTTTCTAGTTTCAAAAGCCCCAGCAGAAAAAGACCTGATCACGACCAACAGCACCTGCGTCCGCCTGAACCTGCTGACGTGGGACAGCAACGGCTGCCCGCTGACGCAGTTCCAGGTGTCCGTGAGGAGCTTCGAGGAGAGCGCGTGGCGCAGCGCGGAGGCCGCGCCCGCCGCGCCGCCGCTGGCGCTGTGCGGCCTGCGGAGCGCCGCCTGGTACCACCTGCGGGTGCTGGCCACCAGCACGGCCGGGACCACCACGGGGAATTATTACTTTTCCACCTTGACTGAAGATGGAGGTAGGAATTTGGATGTAAATTATAATAGATGTTGAGATCTTTATGAGCGAGAGAGGTGATAGGGAATTTGAGACGGCGCAAACTGTTCAAAAGCGAAAAATGTAAGATATTTCAAAGGATTTTCACGAATTTTAACTTTTTGAAAGAAGACATACTTGTTTTGTTCATTTCAGCCCGAATACCAGCTCCAGCCTACTTCCCACCCGGTAATGGCGAAGAGGGCGAGGAGCGTGCGACGGCGCTGATCGCCGCGGCCGGCTGCGGGCTGGTGGCAGCCCTGCTATTGCTGGCTGGACTGGCTTACAAGAGAAGGTACAGAGGATGAACACCAGTCAATACTGAAAATTGCGTCTTTTCACTGAGAACTTACCACCACATTGAAAGAACAATGCTCAATCATGTAGTAGAACCGCCCATAATCGAACTACGATGAACGTCATGTTCAGGCATTTTTTTATGACTTTTCACTCCACATATTTCAAACTTTAATATTCCGTCCCATTCACAGTCCATCAGCAAAGTGCTTCCGGAAAGGCTACGAGCAGGGTGTGATCTCCGAGGATGAAGACAATAAGTCTGTTGAAAAGCGGGACAACAGGAGGAACTGCCAGCAGGTGTACACGTCATCACCCATCAAGCAAGGGAAGAAGGAACAGCAAGGTAACTCTTTAGCTGGATTTTATTAATGTTATGGGGTTATGCAGAATTTAAATATAATTTTAGTAGTGTCTGTATTAGTTTAATCACCTTTATGTACACCATATAACCACCACCATACAAATATTGCAATGATAGGATTAGTCACAGAATGAGCTGTTCAGGGTACGACAGATGTTTTTAAAACCATAGAGTTTTGATCAACCTATTAAAATGCTATTCAGGAAGGCTACGGTCTCGTGTCCTATCTTATTTCATTGAATTGTGCTGATCACCAGATCACTACAGTCACATCTATCTTCAGCTTTATGATTTGTTCCAGAAATGTACGAGATAAGTCCGTACGCGACGTTTAGCATGTCGGGCGGAGCGACGTGCACCGCTCCGAGCGAGGCGGGTGACGAGTCCGGCAGTGCCGGGGGGTGTGCCACGCCGGGGGGGAGCACCGGGGGGTGCGGGACCCTGAGGACCTTCGGGCGAGCTGAGCCGGTGCCGCTGCAGGCTGCGCCGCCGCGGAGGCATCAGCACAGGGAGAACAACTCTGGTAAGGATGTTATAGAAAAATGTATCGTGTAGATGACGACTCTTATTTGACTCTTTTGGCTGCTCGTGATAGTTTACAAGACAGTAGGGTCCAAAATTGTATAAGTAGACTAAATATTCAAGTGCTTAGTAAATCTACCACCTGCCACGCATGAACCCTACATAGCTTATTGGTCTGGAGTCTTAGAAACCAGTAGAGGGTTTCAGGGAGTTGGTGTACTGCTTTTCGCTGAGATCGTGGCATGTGGACAGATATAGTCTCTCTCTATCCCAACGGGGAGAAGGCTTGACTGTGTGTATGTATGTAGACTAATCAAATTTGCTTAGCACATTCTGGGTGGATGACGCAATACTGCTTTACATACCCCCAGTATACTCATTATAACCTGCTAAATAAAGATGACCAGTGACCTCATTTCCAGAAGAGTATACACTGTCCCGCGCCATGACGCTGATGGTGCGACGCTCAGAGTCGGACTCGGAGTCCAGCGGCTCGCCGTGCGCTGAGTGCAACTCCGCGCGGTACAGGATGCCCCTCGCGCAGGCTAAAGGTAAGCCAAAGAAGACCTGCCGATAGTCTTTGGGATAGTAAACAAAAGAAGATAAGTGTGGACTGGACTACAGTCTGTCACATTTGAGGCATAACATGCTTATCAGCTTTTACTACATCGAATGCAACTCCACGTGGAACTAGATGATTCTAGCACTTCTTTAGTGTCTTTCGAAGACCACGAAAGATAATTATGATGCTGAAAATTTTCCACTGCACATTAAGAACGGGGTGTTAATAGATCAGACAATCATTATGGTATGTCTACGCTCATTGTTGGTAATGTTTAGACGTGTAAAAACCTGTTTTTTTAGTGTATTTGAATAAGAGATTACGGCAGCAAATCGATTTCTATTAGACAGCAAAAGTATTATAGAAAGACGATGGAGGGTAGTTTAAGTGTTTTGTGTTCTTGGTAAAAGTTTCATCACGTTTTCTAGTCTCCTATTTTCAGGCTCCAAAGAGATCAAAACCTTTTCAGATCTGATAATTCAATAAAATATGTACAACTTACACTTTCAATTCCTGTGTCCCGTTCGCGCTTGTACGTCACCTCTGTACTAACCGTCAACTCTTTGAATAGTTTTGGCAAAATTGAATAGCATCTTCCTAATGTTGTCCAGAGGATTCGTTCCTGGCGGCGGGGTCCCCGGGCGCCGAGCTGGCGGCGGCGGGCCCCGCGGGGGCGCGGCCCGAGGCGGCGGGGGGCCCCGCGGGGGCCCGGCTCGAGGCGGCGGGGGGCCGGCGCCGCCCGCGCCGCCACCACGCGCCCGCCGCCACCAGGTAACGTACCGAGGTAGCTAGCTCCTTGCCTATGTCTCGTACAGAACTGTCCCCGTCGTCGTTGTCGCCCTGCTACAAACTATCGTAACAGAACTTCGCAAAATCAGCTCACGATGTAGTTTCAAAATATCAGGTACCATAGCTTTAGAGATCCTAAGTCTGCAGTTATAGATATAGATAGATAAACATGCTTGTCTGCGCGTCGTGACTGAAACATTCCAAAAATTATAAACAGTAAAACAGTTTAAATGTACGTGAGGTGGAATATTTAATACGAGTTACCTTTTCCTCTTTTTTTTTCATAGTGAGTGTATGGTCGATTGGTCATACAAAGCTACCATTCAACATCTAGTGCTAGTTGAAATAAATAAAACTACCCACATGCAATATTAAGAAAAACTACATCTATTCACAGAATTTCGAACTAGCGATGGTCCTAGCATGAACAGAACCTCGAGCATGCCCACAGTTCCCTCACAAACCTCCCCTAACTTAAGCCCGCAGAGCTTTTAGTACTCTCGCCTGTCCCGAGATGGCGCTGAAACAAATTATTCTATTTCCAGGTACCAACAACGACAAGAGCAAGAGAGAAGAGATTTTACGATACACGTGTAGAATACGAAGACAATAAAGACTGCTACAAGCAAAATAATGTTGTTACATAGCTAATTTACTATAATAACTCAGAAAATAAGGGTTCTTGTAAATATTTTTAAGAGATTTTGTACCATGTTGGAGTTCGAAATTATCGCGGCCTATTCGGGGTAAAAGAAAAAATACCTAAGTTTAAGTACCTAAGTACGTATAAGAATTTTAAAAACTCATTGTCACTTATCAAATAAAGCAATCTTTTTGTGCTTTTTCCCGAGATGTGGAGAACCTAGTAGGTAGATAAACTAGGTGGGTACCTAGAACTGGAATTAATTTTAATATAGATACATGAATTTAAACCATTACAATAACAATAGCCTAATTCTATAATAGATAAAAAACAAATTAGTCACACCTTTATAAAAAAAAAACAGATAAAATTTAATGAAAACTAATATTATAATTATGAAATAGAATTTAGACATAATGAGATATCATAAAATTAAGAGAAATTATTTCGTTTTAGCGAAATAATTAACGAAAACAATAAGCTATATAAGTGTAAGTATAAAAATGATTAATTAAGACGAAATATTGCCAAATTACTGTTATTTATTAACTAAGGACATTTTTCCTAAAAGCTAATAATGCACAAAATTATTAACTGGTGCATTTTTTAACATTTTTGTAATAATTTTTTCTTTGTAATTTATCTAAGTAATTCATTAAAAATGTTATTCTTCCAAACAAATAAAATAAATCAGCTATAATCAGTTTTAATTGTTCGTTTTAACTATAACATAGAAAACTAATTATGTTACTCTCACTGCCTAACATGTATTATGGCTAAACTTTTTATGTAAATACTAATAAAAAATAAAGAAATAATTACCAAGTGCCAGTTCTTTTTTTTCTAAAACCAATGAGCCAAAAGACAGTTTTTTTTTCCTCTTATATATATTTTTTTTCCGAGTTTGGTGCAGTCTACGATGCAAGACGCTTACCAAGAAGTAACCTATTCATTCGTGACTCGAAGACCCCCAGGTAGCCCGCTTAGTCACCTAACATTAAGCCGAGATAGTATCACAGAACAAATAATAGTACTAAACAGAATGGACAGCCCACCACGCGCGTTCCGCTTGCCCGCACCCCTACCCGAAATCCAAAGGGAAATCTGGAGGTCAATCAGTATTACACATCCAAATGACAATAGACAAACGGGATGGTATGAACCTTCATACTAGCGGGTATCTTTTGTTTTGATCGCGTCATATTTATGAGCCTACTTACACACGCATTTGGCGCGAGTACAAACGTCATTTATATGTTTGAAATGTCAGATTAATTCTTACTAGCTGCGTCCGGCGGTTTTACCCGCGTTAAGTATTATCTAGAACTATTTATTTTTACGAAATGTTAATCCAGGTAGTAAACTATCTGTTTGCCAAATTTCATCTAATTCCGTTTAGTAGTTTTTGCGTGAAGGAGTGAAAAATATTCACCCATCCTCACAAACTTTCACACTTATAATTTTAGTTGGATTGGATTTGTTTAGTATCCGGTTCGGCGTGATAGTGTTTAAACGCGAACCTTTGTAAAATAAAAAAAGCTATTGCAGTTAAAAAAGTAAAGCTGTTAAAATAAGTGCTTATGGCCATTATTAATCCTTTCACGCCGCCGATGCATCGTTGTTCTTGGCATCGGACCGTGAATGGCGACTTGGCATTTAGTCTGTGACTTCCTCGCTTCGCCTGGCACCATGCCACTGAAAAAACGCTCATGAGAATCGATAAATTAGAGTAACACATCCCGTGGCATTATTAAAGGAGTGCGTCTAGATTTCTATAACTGGGGTAAAAAAGCTTACATACTTATAGTTGATTCGGTCCGGTTGTTATGGGTCGTGTTATCGTGGAGCCTCTAGTTCTGTTTTCTTTTTACCTGACTAGAGCGAAGCAAAAAGGAGGATTATGAGTTTGACTGCTATACATGTGTGGGTTCATCTGTTCTCTTCTAGTTAGGAGGGAGCGTATTGCAATATTTTCGTAGTTTTTACGCGATTCAAAAAGAAATAGATAGGCAGACACAAATTGGATCTGCATTCCAATATTTTTAAAAAGAAAAACCTTCACTATTTCAGTAACAAATCCGGTCATTTTTCTTTTTCAAATCACTATGTGTTTCATTGCATTTAATTTATAGGTTAGGTTGTAAGGAATAAATCATACAACGTAATTGCGTATCTACAATGAAAAAAGTTTGGCTAGATTTTGTTATTTTATTTCGGTAGATAAATGTCCCCTGTATATCCAAACATTGAGTAGGTCCTCACATTTAATTACAGACACGTAATAATATGCAACCACAAAACCACCTTTGCATATAGGCATAATAATAGACTCCATAAGGGTACGTTCACACGGTACGGACAGTAATTGGGCGGCCGGGCGCGGTCACGTGACAAATTGCCGGCGCCCTCGGCTCTGAACAGGGACGTTTCGTTATCTGTGGACCTGGCACGCATAAAATAGAACAGAAAACTTTTTATTGTATCATCATCATCATCATCATCAACCCATAACGTCCCACTGCTGAGCACGGGTCTCGCCTCACTTTCGTGAGGAGGGCTAGGCCATAATCCACCACGGGGGCCCGGTCCGGATTGGTGGATAACATACGTACCTCCTCCTTATTGTATACCAAAAAGTAAAATACAGAAAAAAAAACAGAAGGTACATTGGGCGGGCTTATCACTAAAAGCGCTTTTCTAATTTCTGTCGAATTTTATTCTGTTTTTTTTTAAATCTGCATACAATAAATTCTGTCAGTTTTGGCAGGGGTTGCGGAGGATGAGAATGACACATAACCCTAGTGATTGCAAAATACAAAGACCGATTAAAATGATCGGACATTTACTACAGTTAGATGAACAGTCGGTCATGTAACTTTGAGAGAAGGTGGGGGGGGGGGGGGGGAGTACTGAGCGTGCGTGGTCCTTTGGTTAGATGGTTTAAGGATCGGAATGACGCGTCGTAACTTACCCTCCAATTCCATAACCAGGATTATTAATAAAATTGATAGGGCTTTCACTTCGTATGTATAGTGAAGTAAACATGACTAGGACATTTGGACAATATTTGTTCAATTAAGAGTAGTGGTTCATGTAAAGTGATATTTATAAGTGAAATTTGAAAATTAATAGTACGCACAAAGAAGCTTCTAGCTTCATTTTCACCAATAATGATTTCAATACACAGTAATCGTCATTTCCATCCCAGAGTTGTTCGTGAAGCGATTGGAATCAAGAAGTACCAAAACGTCAATCCGAAAGCTGGTTAAAGGTTGCACTATGGAGTCCAGTTATTAGGTCATTATTCCGGTGCGTTTATCTTCGAGTGTGACTTCGGATACTGTGAGTGTAGTGTGTCGTGACAGTTATGTTTTGCAAGATCAAGCGCGGGTAGTTGGAAACAACACCCGTCACTCTCGACGGTGATACCCGCACTCTCCAGTCTTTGCGTGACCACGGTCCATGTAACTTGATCGAAAAGTCGACGGCAGTCAGAATTATATTATTTTAATACTAAAAGGTGCGTGAATAAGATCTGTGTGTGTCTGGTAAATATGAATTCAGTTCGCAAAATCTTAAAAACTTCTAATATTACCTGAGGTCTAATTCCGTTGTAAACAAGCCTTTTTTGTGCTGAGGAGTAGTGTACTCAAGTTATTCGCCTGATGGTAAGCGCCATTCCTGACCATCACAGCGATCAAAGTAATGTTTTTTGTGAGTTTATATGTTGAGAAAATTCTTTCAATAAAATAGGATGCTACATTTTCCTTAAATGATATTAGTTATGTTTTATTCCGGGAAAATTCATACTCATGTATGCGGGAAAACGGAGATTTCGCGGCTAATGGGAATTCCGCGGGTAAAAAAGCTTTTCATTTGTAAGCTAATCTCTAGAACTACTGATCCAAATTCTTTCCCTGATAGAAGGCTAGACTATTCCCAAATGACTTAGACAATTTTATCCCGGAAAATGTAGATTTACGACAGAAAAACAAAAAAAAACGTGGGTGAAACGACGAGGCGCAGCTAGTGCACCTTTTGTTTTCGGGCCGCACGGCAAAGCGAATCGACCTATGTGATTGGGACGTGCAAATGACTGCACTTATGTGTCGACTGCATCGTAACTGCAGTCGGTAGTGGACGCCAGACGTCGGCATCGTCGGCCATAGTCGTCATTGGCAATCGCCGACGAATGGACAGCACGTGTCTACTCATACTGTTCAACTACCACGATCCAGTTTGCCATTTGGAGAAAATAAAAAAAAAAAATGCGATATCGATAATTTTTAATCACAGAAAAAATAATGGACTGTTAAGACAATTACAATAACGACTTTAAGTTAACTTATGATAAAAATCTCCTACTATTAGGCAACGTTCCCAGAGTAGTGAAATAAGATTTAAAAAATAATATATCAAAAAAAATATTGGCCTAGGCTCTGATCAGATGACTTAATAAGTCTTTATTGTCATATTATTATTTAAATTAAACATGCGTTTATAAAAAGAAAACTCAAGCTCTTTACTATGCCACTTCAGGAATAGTTACACCGAATCCGGTATTCAGTTTCATTAATATTCATCCAAGGGCCATGTAAATATATCTTTAATTAAATTTGACGCTATTAAATAAATAGCAACTTCGATAATTATATAAGCTAAAGCACGCATAAGACGCAAACCCACCGATACCAACGTCAGCATACCTACATACACATTCCCTAGAATAGGCACTCTAACTTCCCAAGAGGTCTCCCATTACTCCTTCGAAGACCAACTCAGTCGCTGGAGACAAAACTAATCCGACGCAAAAATAAAATGTCAACTCACCGTTTGAAATACCTACCTAGTACATAGTACATTAGGCACTCTAGTGTTCTGGTGTCCCAAGAGGTCTTTGCCTTTAGATATATTAGTATATAGTGTTGTCCGCACTAAAAAAATCATCAAAGCAGGTTCTATCTCAAGAATGTTTAAAAATAGACCTCATTCCTAATGAAGGTAAAAGCTAGAAATGTTAGGCTTCTGGAAAAAATATTTTCTTGGTGCTTGGAGTTGGGTATACTCGAAACTTCGTGAAGGTCGATCTGAAGCACTTCTATATCAATTTTAATTAATGTTGTGGAATATTGAAGATGCCGCTTCTGCTCATTTTGTTTTATTTATTTTAATACAGAAATGGCGTGACTAGCGGAAGGTAGATTTACTCTAAGAATTACTTATTATTTATAATCTGAATTTCCATCGTTAATACTTAAAAATTAATCTACAAACGGCAATACTTTTAGATGAATAAAAAATACTGTTAGTTCCTTTTTCTGGTAAGGATCAAATTTTTGTGTAACTATTATTGTTACCCAACAACATTTTGATGTCGTCGACCCACCGTCGACATCAAAATGTTGTTGGGTAATACATGGACCAGATCGGCCCAAAGCCGGGATGAATGGCGTAAGAGGGAGGAGGCTTATGCCCTGCAGTGGGTTGGATGAGCTGCATATGATGATGATGATGATTTTTGTTAATATTATATTTGAGTTAAAGATACAATTATATTGATAGAGGTATTAACTTATTAGTGGAAACTGCAAACCTTTGAAGTGCAGATTTAGTCTAACGTGCAACGTCTACTCGACACAGTGATAAGATACCAAATATTTACTCTGAGTCTGGATGTTTGTAGGACCATTTGTCCTTGCATAGAAGGAGTCCTAGTTAGAGGTCCGGATCTATGTGACCATCACGGATGTGACCATGACGTGTTATGTATTAATTTCATGGTTTATAACGATTTGCCTAAAACTCTGCACATGAGTGTCTAGTTTTTTTTTTATTTGACTAAGTAACGAAACCTGCTAGTCGTTCTCCTGATGGTAAGCGCTACGCCTGCCCATAACAGTTACAGTGCCACCCAGAACTTTGCATGGCTTAATCCCAGCACCGAGCTCCTCACCCTGAGACATCGGCTCTAAAGTCCCATATGCCCAGTAATTTCGCTGGAAACAGTATGGAGCAGTATGTAACATATATACATATACCTGAACAACACTTCGTAGCGAACTCTCCCGAGGTTGCGCTCCGTGAATACTTTGTCAACTACCAACGCGTTTTGAATTTGTATCATTACGTGAGATCGGTAACTTTGATCGAGCTCCCAAGGAAACTGCTAAAGCATTAACTAAACGAATTAGGGAAACGTAATCATGTTATTTAAATGCGTGACGTTTGCTATCATTGTAACCACCTGCATGTATAGTCACTCATCATCATCATCAACCCATATCTGCCCACCGTAGAGCATGGGTGTCACCTCGCTTCCGTGAAGAGGAATAGGGCATGATCCACCACAGTGAAAGGTCGAAAATTATTGCCGTCTCTTTTGTTTTTGTAATGTTTGAAAGTGACCACTACTATTTAGGAGCTAAATAGATAGATGACTGATACTGAATACTAAATAGATGACTGATATTTATTTGTTAGGATATAAATTTACCATCGTCCTCTTTAGCCTCCGTATAATGGCGAAGTGGGTGTTGAGCCGACTAATTTTTGCACTGAGTTTGGGCATTTGAAGGCCCATGGTCCTCATAGTTTGATTCCCTAGATACAGGGAACCCTAATGAGGAGTCAGGATTTAGGTACAATCGTGATGCGTTTATTATTCATAATTGTATTTATTTGTATTGACATATTTTAAAGCATACAAGAACAGTAAAAAATGGAAAAAAAAAAATGATTTTCGTTTATCTCAAAATATACAATATTCATAATTACAAACAAATCAGTAATTATTACAAAAGACAATCTAATAAAATGTTTTTAAGTACTAATTAGATAAATAACGAATAAAAATATTGCCGACGCAGCTCCTAGTACGGGTCCGAACGACCTTTTCCCGTCGCAGGATCTGACATAAAATTTTACAATCTTTATCAATGACCTCCAATTTTGATGCCCATGTTTATGACACACTAGGTGGTTCCCGCGACTTCGTTCACGGTGGATTTTTTATCTATATATATATATATTATTAATAATAATAATAACGCGTCATGATCAGATACATAGATCCTATATAAATAGAAAACAGTTTTTCACCAAAGCCCGGTGGCATATTTACTTTTCAAACTCAAACTTAAATCATTAATTGTTAGTAGGCAATTATAACAATAAAACTTTTTACAAGTGATATAATTATGTAGTTAACTCTCATTCGTAGCGAAGAAAACAAAAAAAAAAATTATCAACAAAATTATTCAAGACTGTCTGGGGAATAAAGAGAAAAACTCTGTTTAATTTGTAATCATATATCAGCATCATCATCATCATCATCCACCCATATCGTCCCACTGCTGAGCACGGGTCTCCCCTCACTTTCGTGAGGAGGGTTAGGCCTTAATCCACCAGGGGGCCAGATCCGGATACATTTTAGATACTCAAAAAAAAATGTAAGCAATCACATTAAAAAAGGCAATTAATTGTATTTATTTTATATTTTCACACACATTTTGACCTAAATAACGCACCGTAAAACGTTGCGCAAACATCATCTCACGGCGTTTAAACATTCGAGAGGCGCAGAACGTTTTTAACTTAGTTTTTTGTATTTTAATTTAATATATTTGAAACAAAAGTGCGCGAACTACACCGCAGTTGCTGGTGGTTCGCAGCTCGGCCGGCGGCGCACACCACATCAAAGGCTCGGCGTATACCATTGCAAAGTGGAACATACTAATTTATACTCAAACTAGCGGCCCCCCCGCGGTTTCACCCGCAAAATCTATTATTCCACAGGAACCTTTAATTTTTACTACTTAAAAAGTATTATATGTTCTACTCTGGGACCTAAAGTATACCCTGAATTGCATCAAAATCGGTTCAACTATTGGGGCGTGAAGAGTGGACAAACACACAAACTTTCGCATTTATTATAATGATAAGTGCAATATGGGTTTTATTGGAATAACAATGTTAAAACATACATATATATGTTAATACACACATAAGCACACACGCACACACAAAATTACACACACATAGACACGACCGCAACTTGATTTAAAAAACTAGTTAGCAAACAATTCATTCATGGAGCTATTTTCTTAAATTAATTCATTAATTATTTTTATTTTAATGAACGATGCATCATCATCACGGATCTCCCCTGACTTTTGTTAATATGATTAGGACATAAACCAATACGGATGCCCAGTCCAGATTGGTGTATAATATACCTCCGAAATAATAATCACGCATAAGTACGCTGAAATACGAAGAAGCACAAATAAAAAGCAACATTTTTACATATTAATTTTATAACTTTTTAATGACTATTATAACGATTTGTTTCCACGTTCATCATTCGAAAAGCGTGTGTGTGTGTGTGTATGTGTATCTTCACTTTAAGTTACGCAAGCTTGTCACATTCTAGACCACATCATCTCTTACCATCTGGCGGCGGGACAGTGCGTTAAAAACATTTTAACAACAAAAAAGCCGACTCCAGCTCGTTACATAATTTACTTAAAAAAATTAAAAAATAACAAAAGTCTCTACTATTTTTTTTTCATTTCTGTTTTAGAGAAAGTTTCCCCTCGCGTTCTGTCCTTCAGTACGTTCCCTCCACAGTCAAGTGTGTCCTTTACCTTCCTCAAGAAGGAAACTTAAAAACTCGCTGTTTTCGACAACTTTAACACACACATTGCTTAAAAATACAATACAACCTTAACATAAGCACGCCAAGGCTCAAAATTTCATGTCACAGTATTTTGAAGCGGTTAAAGTAACGTTGTTAGAGACGCATGCGCGGTTCCACTGGCGGCCATTTTCAGGGAAACCAATACATGCAATAACACGTGTGTATCTAAGTACGCGGACGTCACACACACATGGACAACCAGGCAAAGTGTGAGCGGCACATTAATGTTGATCTAGAATTTGTAGGTAATTCTTAAGTTATGAAAACCATAGAGGTTTCCTGCTAAGAGAAGGTAGCTGATGCTTGAAAAGGAACCGAAATGAAACCGTGCTCTTCTCAGTAATATAAGACATGAAAATATAATGAAACCGAAATATATATTCCAAAAAATAAAGCTGAAAGCCCGAAACTCAACCCTCTCATAAAAGCCTCCATCAAAACTTTTATCATTCATACGGTTTCGTGGAAAATAATCTACGCAACCCTAAAAACGTATCAAATTCTGCGAAGGATGCGGACGTCGCGCTAGTGTGCGTGTGTTGGAGAGACGCGCGCGTGTGCGTGGGATGCTGAATAAAGGCCGTTCCACATGGCAGTAGAGGTTGATTGAGTTGCTTCGATTGAGCCAATGTTCTTTATGGAATAACTGCCGCCTTCGGACTGCCAAAAGCTTATCGCTGGATCAGGAACATTATAGTCGATTGTTTCATGCCTCTACCGGTATTGGAAAATTATTGGATGGCTCGTAAAGAAGGGAGGAAAATTTCACCGTGAATGGTTTGCAGTTTATCCACGTTTATGTAGTTATGTTATGTTTTGTCACAGTTTATGTATTTTGAAATTTGAAATATACAATATACATATTTGAGTTCGTTCAGTGACGAATGATAAATATTCTTATGCCAATTATGTAAATGTACGTTTGTAATTTCCACGTCAAATCACTTAAAGATTTAAAAAGAAATAAAATAACCAATTTTGATTTAAACCTTAATTGGATGACTTAATTAAACCCGCACAGCCGTGCAAATTTTAACCTTTTCCCTCGCACGAAGAAATAAATCACTAATAAAATTCCGAGCGACACCTACAAATTCGTATCGGAACGCACGGCGACCCGCCAAATTGCCGTTGAAATCGCGCAGGGTTCCGTGCTAAAACATTTACACATTTTATTCGAAGGCTCACCCTGCACGCGGCCCAACGCTGACCTGACCTGGTGAGAGCGGGCAGAGATTTAGTCAGCTTCGCGCCGCCGACCTGGGCGGACGTCCGCGGCCCTCGCCTCGCCTACCTCCCTCTCTCAAACGCCGGTCGTGCAACAAAACGTTCCAAAATAGGTACGTTGCAGGTTCAAAGCCTCCTCTAGTGGTGTACTAATTAATTCCCGCACGGTGCCGTGTTCTCCTGGACTTCAGTGCAAAGTGAGGTTATATTGTAGCTTTTGACAGCTGATGCGGGAGGTGACATTTGCTGGAGCAATCAAGCTTTATTAGATTTGCACAGGTTATTTGTGGTAGCACCTGCCTGTATGCAATGTGGGTTGTGAATGTTTAAAATAACTTCTTTTTTCTTCGACTCATCTGCATTATCACTGTTTGATTTCTCTAGATTTCTAATAACAAGGAGTTTTATGAAAGCACTCGTATAAAAAAAACTCTATGTTGTTTAAATTATGGTTAATTATTCCAATTTTCCACTTGTCGCAAAAACAATAGATAAAATTATAAATGATTAAGCTGCGTTTTAATAATTACCAGTTTGTGTAGAGCTTTATACAGCTTTTATTAATGTTTAGTTATTTATTTGAGTGGACACGTTTTTGTTATCAATTTCAGTAGTGACACGAATAATCGCCGTTTCTTAAGATTAAGATCTCACTTTTGTTAATAATTTTGGAAATATAATCTTGTTAAATTCCACGCTCTTGTAATATTTGAAAATAACAGGTTTCGCCGAAGCGCTGCCGAAAATGATTTATGTCTGACACTTAGCGGTTTCGCGGCGGGCTGCCGCCTTTGATATCAACAACAAAAGATCGCCGGCTGTCGGTTCCCATCAGCTTGGATTCTTCCGCTTTTTTTAGAAGCTTTATTTACCTTAAGCTTAACTTTTCATTATTTTTAACTTATTACTTAAAATAGTTACTCTCTAGGTTTTATACTGCTACTATACTTATGTAAATTGGATCACTAATCAATTAATTGTGACTGTTATGGGCAAGCGTAGCGCTTACCATCAGGTGAACGACTTGCTTGTCTCTTCACTCAGTCAAAATAAAAAGAAATTGATCACTGTGTAAGTTTTATCATAATTATCATCAACCCATATCGGCCTATTGCTGAGCACGGATCTCTATTCCATGAGGAGGATTAGGCCATCATCAACAACGGGGTCCCGGTCCGGATTGGTGGGTACATACCTCCGAAATAATTCTCGGTCATGTTAATTTCCTCAAGATCTTTCCTTTTACCTAAAAGAAAGTAATCATAACGTACATATGTTGTTTTACAAGAGACACATTGGGACGTGCCCGTACTGGTATTTGAATTTACGACCCTCTCTTTGGAAAGCGGACGTTCTTCCACTAAGCTATGACCACCTGATGAGCTGGTAAAATTATTCTTTTGTGCTAAAATATGGTACCTTTAACATTACATAGGTAATTCAGTCCCAAATATAATTTTCAGAAAAAAAAGGTGATTTTTATTATGAATGCGTGATTATCAATGAAACATCCTCAAAAGATGATCCAGGAGATGATAAACATTTTAGAACGTTGAATACTGAACCGGTTTTTATATTTGGGCACCGTTACGAACCTTGTATGTTTTCCAGGAATGGCGTGCCGTCTGTGTGAGCCGCTCTGTAGTCGCGCCATGTTAAACACACACGTCTGTGTTTCACCGCACAGCTGGCACGTCATATAAAACAAGTCATATAAGCAGTGAACGTGTTAAAATTAGTCTATTTAATGTACACTTACACAGTTCCTTACGTAATTACAAGGTAAATGTGAAAGAAAATTCACTCATTTAAGTGAAAGCGTAATCTAAACTGCCATTATTCTTAGCCTTCCGGCTCGAAGCGCGAAATATCACGATACTATCAATGAGTATCACCGTAGTATCATTAATTATCACGGCGGTATAGTTAAATAGCAAGGCGGTATCGCAGCCACTCGCGATGTCAAGCGGTATCTGATGGAGCACGATCATGCTGATGTACACAAAGAAGCGAAACAATCGAAGTTAACCATCAGTATAGATAAACTAAGCGATAAGCGGTGGTAGCCTTGGGGAGAACGTCCGCCTTCCAATCAGAAGGTCGTGAGTTCAAATCCCAGTGCAGGCACGTACCAATGTGTTTCTATAAAAAACATATGTACGTAATTATCACTCGCTTTTCGGTGAAGGAAAACATCGCGAGGACACCCACATACCTACCCGAGAATTATTTCGGAGGTAGGTCCACCAATCCGGACTGGGCCCCCGTGGTGGATTATGGCCTAACCCTCCTCACGAAAGTGAGGAGAGACCCGTGCCCAGCAGTGGGACGTTATGGGTTGATGATGATAGATAAACTACAAAAAAATATCCGAATGAATGTATAGGTCACTGATTAAATTTTTATATGTGTATTTTTACCCTTATATTGTAACATACAGCAGGCATACCATGACATCTTATAGCGATTCAATTGAAGACCTAAACTGAACCGCGTCGCATAATCGTACCGTGAAAATGGCTTATTAGCGACTCAATTTAGGTTGCTGCCATTTGCAACCTAAGCTGGATCCAGTTTAGGTTAAAAATGGCAGTAACATAAAGAATAAGATGCCACGGTACTATTATGCGACGCGGTTCAGTTTAGGTCTTCAATTGATTCGCTATACGAGGTCATGGTATGCCGCCAGATATTATTCAATATAAAAGAAAGTGTACATTCCCAATACACACATAATTATTATGGAAACAGCTAGTTAACTTATCTAGGTATAATAATATAATGAAAATTGAAAATTATTATGACACGCCTTAGGACGCCTTGTTCAATAAATGACGTCGCAGTGGATTCTCTAATGATCACGTAGACGTGCTACGACGCTGTAGCTCTACATCTGTAGCAGCTACGCCGTAGAGCTTTGTGAGTTCTACGAGGCTTCAGCGAGGAGACATTCAAATTAATTGAAAGGTGAAATTATTTAGCCTCGTTACTGTAATTGCCATTCTATTAAATATGCTTACGTCAACGATTTTCGTTCTAACGACTTGGAATAACATAATAAATAACGCGTTACGATTACATACATAAATCTTGACCCCTAACTAGGATTATCTGTATCTAGAGAGCTATCTTATATATCTTCTCTATATCTAGGTATCCACTCACCCTACTATCGAAAAATGTTTTTTACTGTCCATCCAAAGGTTGTCTGGAAGAAATCGCTTTAGTACAATTACTACCCTTGTTTACCTATTGTAATTCTTCTGTACTGTGTTTATTTTTGTTTCTAGTGTAAATTAAAGAGTTTTTCTATTCTATTCTATTTTATTCTAGAGAATCAGGAAGTAAGAGGACCATGGTTCTGCAAACACTCAGACTCATAGCAAAGACTTGTTGATCACACAAATCTTTGCCTTGTGCGGGAGTCGAACCCGCGACCTCACGCTTCGCAATCGGCTTATCCCCAGTTACGTCACGGAGGCCGTCAATAATCTGGTATCCCAAATGATAAAAACATTCAGACTCGATTAATAGCAAAAGTACTAAATTTTCAACAAATCTAATTAATTTAACGCGTCCACACAAACCTTATCTACAAATAAAATTAGTCCAATCAGACTGGCCATCCAGTGAATAGGTTCCCCTTTATAATTTAAGTCCCCAACTCTTATTAGGGAATGCATAATTGATCTGCGAAGCTCAGGAGCGGTAGTACTGTCTATCTCTCACCACACCAAATGCATTCCACCCAATGAATATTGAACTCAATCACGAAGCAAATAAGGAATTCACAGAAGCACCTTTAAGTTTGCGAACGCCTGAGCTGCAGAGGGCAAAAATTGTTTCAAGATAAAAGAATTTCAACTGTATCCTTTAGTCAATAGACTCGGAGCCGGGTGCATACATAATTTGGCTCCGGAGTCAGCTAGACAAATAAGCGACATCGCAAAGGGAGATTGGCATGGAAAAGAAAAAACTTTTTAGTCTGTCTGGCGTTGCATGTGTGCGTGAGTCAAGCGCCTATTGAACTTTTTGCTCCGAGCCCGTGGAGGCAGTACGTTTTCGTTTATGTCGGCCAAATTGGGGACCAGTGTAGTGCCAATCCAATTTTATGAGAACGGACCTTGTTGGCAGTAATGACTGAGAGATTTCAGGACTACAGTTTGATTGAACTCTATTGATTTATACTTCAGTTACTTTCGATTATAGTACCGACTCCTTTTCGGCAGTAACTTCGTGTTTCGTGTTGTCCAATATCTAAATCATTATCATCTATAATTTGTAGCGATTATGTGTGCAATTCAGTAAAATTTTCAAAGCAACTTTATATTATGAGCATCTTCTATTTAAAACCTAGACATATTCATAAAAAGGTCCTCTTTTAGCGATGAAAATAGTGGTTTTCTTATAAAACACGGACCAAGGATCATAGCATCACAGTTTTATTTGGAGGCCCGAGGGATGGCTGTCACTGGCCTTTCCAAAACATTCGTTTTCTTGTTTCTTTTGCTGAAAACCATTTTCTGATGTTGTTTTTAATGAAATAGCAAGTTAGGTACGTATAAAAAAATGAATTCAGTTACCTGATGAGACGAGGGGGATATTTTGTAATCGAAACCACGACATCAGGCTTTAGCATCATTTTTTTGAAGAATTTAGAAAAGTTTGTTATTTTGAAAAGCTTTCCCGTCGAGTTTCTTGTAGTAGTCAGTCAATCGTCATGAGTGCTATCTTGGGGTGTATGTGAATTATTATATAATTACTAGCTGTACCCTGCCACGCTTCGCTGTGGCACATTCGCACATTCGCTGATATGCCACTGATGAAAAAAATAGATAAAAACAATCCTTGATGCGGATTATGTATCATGCTAAAATTTCAGCTCGATCGGTTCAGAACTTTTTGAGTTTTTGAAGCGTACACAAACCAACATAACATTTTTATATATATAGATTGAAACTTTGTGAATGATACCAGACGGGATGGATATGACACCACGCATGGCCCTTAGAGAGCTTATTGGTCTGGAGTTACAAAAACCAGCAGAAGGTTTCAGGGAGTAGGTGTACTGCTTTCCTCTGGGATCGTATCATGTGGAAAGATGTAGTCTCTGCATATCGGGAAAAGGCTTGACGGTATGTACGAATGAAATTTTGAATATATTGATCTAAAACTTGAAAATTAATAACTAATGACTAGAGCGGTTCCGGTAAAAGCTATGCTATATCTCAGTCCTTAAAATTATGAATAATCAATCGAACTCCAAGCAATGGGTACCCTTCAAACCTTGAAGGGGCCAAGGCGGTACCTTGCAGAACAGCTGTTAGAATATTAAACCGCTAACGAGTCGATTGCGGATTCCAATGGGGCCCGCCCGATTTATGCAGGAGTCGTCTTCTACATTACTAATTACTTAGCAGCGGTTAGGCGTTAGGCGGAATTCTTAATCGTGGTCGACTGCTATTGATTTAGTTATTTGAAATTAGTTAGACAGATTAGTTAGTTTGTTCATAGTGTAGACGCGATGGGGAATTGTAATGCCCGTGGTGAGTTATGGCCTTATCTTTCCCACAAAGGTGAGGTGAATAGGCGGATATGCATTATACTGATTATAAAAGACATAATAGAGTTGAAATTACTTAGCAATAGAGTTTTAGAAAAGAAAGTAGTAGCATTTTTTGCTATTCATGTGGTATAAATCATGGGTCACTTTTTTTGTCTTTCCTCACTCATGAGAAGGATTAGGCCATAATCCACCACGGGGGCCCGGTACGGATTTGTGGATAACATTCCTACCTCGGAAATAATTCTCCGGTAGGTATGTGGGTTTCGTCACGATGTTTTCCCTTACTAAAAAGCGAGTGTTAAAAAAATGTAAAGCTCTTGTCCACTAAAGCTAGTTTATAAGCAAGAGCGCATAGTCACCAACTTCTTGTCTAAACTTGAAACTGCAGTAAAAGTTCGAGTTGTATATTATCTTTATCCCCTCCAAGGAGCGGAGTCGTTTATCCTAATTACGCTAATCCGTCGCTAGAGCGAGATCGCCGTCCTCTATCTCTGTCAGTCACAATATAAATTCCCAAGTCGTAAAACAGAGTAGAAGTAAAATTAAGAGGACTCCTCTAGCCAGTGAAATGGGTAGCTGGAGAGACGACCGACGTTTTGCGCAAGATACTTTTCAAATTACTTTATAGATCCAAGTTTCGTAACGAACTTAAATGCGATAAAAAAAAAACATTTCTAAATTAAAAGCAGCTTGCATTGTATGTTATGTACAACTTAAAAAATTGTGCAAAGCGTATGGTGCTAAAATATAGGCCATCACATTCAAGAAAATTTAGAAAATCGTTGTATTTTGCGTTAATTACGTATAATACGTTGTCATAATTATTATTAGTGTTGTGATATAAAAAAAAACTCACGAATTCTAAATTAAAGTCAAACAATGCCAGTTCCTATTAAAATATAGGAAACACAGTCATTAAATTAAACAATTTACTTTTACCGAAAAAGTAGTTTGACGCTACGTACATTTTTTAAACGAATTAAGTACCCAAAATCCAATGTCAACTCTCAAACTAACAAAGTACAGTAATTTATCAAACCAGGGCCTTACTTTAAAAACTCGTCACGAAGATTTATGAACGAGCGGCGGCGATTTATGTCCAAACACAACCAGTTTTAATTATTTTCCGACAGATTTTTATTGTGTTTCGAGAGGGCAGCCCTGGAGGGCTTTGTGCGAATTACAAATGTTTCGAAACTTACTAGTTCATTGTTTTGGCAACTGGCTGAAATTAATTACTTGACTCTGGCAGTAATGATTTTCACGCCGTAGGTCGACCAACTTTCCCGTAGAATCTGTTGGCATTAACACTCCACGGACACTTCATAAAAATAACTGAATTGCCAACTCACGCATATAAATGACGTTTATATAAGCGCCAAATGTCGTAAGCACAGAAACATACTATGCGTCCAAAGCAAAAGACAAGCCTATAGTAAGGAGGTTTAATAAACCGTTCGTCTATTACAATTGGGCGTGAAATATTGACAGTCCTCCCAATTGTCTACTCGATTGCGCGTTGAGGTACAGGGAAGCAGATTGCGCGGGGTGGAAAGTCGCCATTCTGAACATTATATTTATCTTCTGTGGCATTAGCAAGGTATCACATCGTAGAGTTATAGTGTGCGTAGAATGGTACAACTATCTAACGAACGTGACGTTTTTCGTTGAGGTCTTAATTTTTTCCTAAACACAAATCAATTGGTCGAATTATAATGATTATTTAGTAATGAAAGGCCTCTTCTGCAAGAGACCGCCTGGGCAAGTACAGACACCTTTGCCAGGTCAGATATTCATCCACCATCAAGTAGTGTGCAACAATTCCGGTTCCAGTTTGAATTTGCATTGTTTCCTGCGAAATTACTGGGCATATGAGAGCTTAGAGCCGATATCTCAGGGTGACGGGCGCAGTGCAGTGCCGCGTAGGATGATGCATTGCAGGGTTCTGGGTGGTACTCTGACTCTTATGAGCAGGCGTACCGCTTACCATCATGCGAACAACTTGCTCGTCTCGTCACTCAGTCAAATAAAAAAAATTACGAGGAACGAGTTGACATTAAAATAAGACGGGTATCCCTTTACAATCAAGTTTTTTTTAGTTTTTATTTGATTTGGGCGAAAGCCTCGAGCGATTTGTTATTTATATATCGAACATCCAATTACAAAAAGAACATCGGAAAAATAGACAATCTTTGTTTGTTATAATCCTTGGGATTTCATGTTTACTGAGTAATTGATCGTTTGCTGGTACAACAAAATCATGGAGTTTCCCTCATTATAATATTAGTACATATTGTATTTTACATGAAAATGCCTTGTTTATATTATATTCCTTTAAAAAAAAAAATTGATGTAATAGCAACTATAAACCTACCTACCTATTGTCTATTGCCTATAGTTTATCTATTGTAATTTTTCTGTTAGTTCTGTGTTTATTTTTTTGGTGTTCAATAAAGAGTTTTCTATTCTATCCTATTCTATTCTATGATCATAGTGAAACCTACGAGTAATAGTGTTTTGTTTTAAAGTTAAAATCACTCAAAAACCCCATAGGTGTATTTACCTCTTCGATCATGGACATTATTTATCTAAGATTTACCTCAAGGCGTAAAACAGATCAATGGAACGCGCCGCTGTTACATTGATACATTTTGTATGATAAACGCGTCTAGTGACGTAATGTAGCGCGGTGCACGCCACGCCTCTCTGGTTTGGCTTGCCGCTAAGACCTGCACTGACTATTTGGTGAACAATAAAGCATTTTCATTTCTATTCTGGCTTTACACTATCAAGCTTAGAAAGAGTGTAGTCCTTAAAAATTTTGTTTGCACAAAGTTTGCAAATCTCGCATGGGCGGGCGGCGGGCGGCGCGGCGGCGCGCCGTGCGGCAACTTTATCAATTTCAGAGTTCAGCCATACGACGGATTACGTCATGATGCGTAGTAGTCTAGATGCGTTCACTAGTGGAAGAAACTAACTAATAACCTATTTATTTAAGAAACGATTTATTTTTAAAGCTTTAGCTAACTAAATATATGAACGGTATCCTACAGTCTACAATTTATCATTAATCTATACCATTTCTTCTTCCAAGGAGAGGGTCGTGAGTTCAAACCTCCGTGTGGGCACGGACCAATGTGTTTTTTGTAAAGCATATGTACGTAATTATCACTCACATTTCAGTGAAGGAAAATAATGAGGAAACCCACATACCCCACAATTATTTTGACGGAATAGGATCTACCAATTACATACCTCCCACTGGTGGTATAATAAGGCCTGAGACCCGCCCAGCAGTGGGACTATATGGGTTGTTGATGATGATACTATTGCTATAGAGAGGTAAAGTTTTTTGTCATTATAAGCCCGTTTGACTGCTGGTTCATTTCTTTAATTTATTGTAAGCTACACTATTCCCGAATGACTGTTTAATTCCGAGAAGCTACCGTTTTCCTGCTGCAAAACTGGAAATAACACAAGGGGAACCAACCGGAGCACCGCACCGCTAGTCTTTCATATTCCTGTTGACTCTGTGTTGAATGAACTTAATTTATGACACTCGCTAAATGCATTAATGTGCGAAGTCAAAATTAAAAAGTCAATTTAAACTCCACTAGACCTTAAACGTAACTTAACATTTTGTGTAACGTCTGTTTATTTCCCGATCAGTCACACTTGACCAGTGAAAACTGAACATCATTACTCCTAGCGGAGAGCTGATGTCTTTGAGATAAGCTAAGTTAAGGACTGAATCTCGAATTTTAAAAAAATCATACAAAAAAAATTTTGAAGGCAAATATGTTAAAGCCAAACCAGTAGAGTTGGTGTACTGCTTTTCGCTGAGATCGTAGCATGTGCAAAGATAGTAGTATCTGTCTATTCAAACGGGAGAAAGGCATGACTGTATGTAAACATATTAAAACTTTACATAATTATAAAATAAAACTAAATTTACGAGTAGGCTTAAGAACTTTCAGTGACAAAAAACATTAAAGATTCACGTTTCAACCATTTTTAGTTCTTTGTCTTTTGTGATCTCAAGACCATTGTCCCCTTTGTTCCAGATTATCCCTGTCGAAGTGTCAGTAGTGCCTACACCCGTGCGATGTGAATGTGACGTCACCATGTGCTCCTGGGTGGTGTCCGCCCTCATCATCCTGTTTGCTATGGGTAAGTCAAAATAAAACCGATAAAATATAATTTTTAATTAATATTTTATTTAATTTGTGGACTTTATCCACATATATTTTATCCACAATGGTATGCCAGTCCAATCGTAGCATAAACAAAATTACTAACTACCTAGAGCGTTCATTGATGCTTCAGCATGTCGGATTTTAACATCACAGCTTCCGATGTAAGTTCTGCTAAGAAGCGTATAAAGTCTCCTACACCGAGTTGGCTCAGATGAAGTCTTTCATTTATTTATTTTATAATTTATAATTTATATTTTCACCATTCTGACTAAACTCACTAGCGGATGGTGCAATGACCCAAAATGAATCTTGGCCTCTGATAATAAGAGCCACCACCAGCGTCCATCTTGTACCACCTCCTATCAGGCATTCATCCGGGCCATCATTCATCATCATCATCATTTTCTTCAAAATTATATTTTGAATTGATATATTTTTTATTTTATACCGTTTTCCCAAATGTATGTGCTGTTTAAGATGGGTACGAATTGTTATTTTTTATACTACAGCTACCGAATAACACAATTTGCCTGATAGTAAGCGCTATAGCTGCTCATAGCAGTGCCATGGTTTTAAGGTTTTTAGTCAGTCTAACTCCTCCATCACCTTGATTCCCATCGGTAATTCGCGTCCTGTCCTGAGTTTGTGGAGGGTACCCACAGTCCCACACCTTATCGAGGGTTAGACCAAGCCAGTAAATAGATTATATGGAGTAACTTTGTTCAATTTACATATGGGAGGCATCCCGTGCCAAACCTTCGTAAGGTCATAGTAGAAATAGAAAAGTATGTCAACTAAGGACCCGTGCGGGATCCACATCGCGCACGGGTCCTTAGTTGACATACGCAAGGATACGCAAGGATTCGTCTGATCACCTATTTCATAATCATCACACAATTCAGTATTTTGTTTTCTGTGGTGTTTCAATTAAGAATTTATCTATATTCCATTCACAAATCTAGTTTTTTCATTTCACGTTTATCTCCAAGTTTTAAACGGACCAAGTCCAAGTTAAAAAAAAATACAGTAAATAGGTACAAAGATGGTTTTCATAGGTAATTAATAATTATTAATAATTACATTCAAATAAATAAATTAATGTTCGCAGCGGGTTCATAGCTGATATTACCGAGATAGTTCTCCTTGTGAGCGTGTTTTATGCGTCCGTACATACGTTTGGTATATTTCTATAAAGATATCATACTTTTATATTTCTACTATGGTAAGCGCTCGGTGAATCATTTGAAGGGACGAGTTATGCTCACGTGGGTAGCTATTATGTAGGTATGTGTGTACAGGTCCCAGCGTGACCCTTCATTTTAATTATTTCCTCATTGTACCACTGTTTTAATGGTGGATTTATAAATGTCCTGTAGACTCGCACGGTCGTACGGAATAGAATTTAAAAAGCAAAAAATAGAATATAATATAAACATAAGTACGTAATTATCACTCGCTTTTCGGTGAGGAAAACATCGTGAGGAAACCCACATACCTACCCGAGAATTATTTCGGAGGTAGGTATGTTATCCACCAATCCGGACTTGGCCCCCGTGGTGGAATATGGCCTAACCCTCCTCACGAAAGTGAGGAGAGACCCGTGCCCAGCAATGGGACGTTATGGGTTGATGATGATGATGATGAGTATACGATTAAGTTTGACTAACCCACTGGCTGAGATGCCTTTGATTAGAATTTTACATGCTATGAACAGTGCTTTTTTTTAAATGTCTTCCACTTATTAACTGTGAAGATTTCTCAGCTGGCATGCTTACAAATAACTACTATGGAATATTAAAACGGCAAATTCACACTTGAAACAACAATAAGCAACTAGGAGTTTCCATCAGAACACTCAAATGCCACCGGATATCCGCACAAGCATCTAACTTCATCACAGCATCCATTAAATTCCTGCAAAGCAATTTAAAGATTACCTTTCAGCCACGTACAGTCGAACACAAATATAATATACACTAAATTTTCTCACGAAAATAAATCACTCTCTCTGGGTGAATATACATTAGATAATAGACCATGACCCACCCACAATGTACCTTTGATATTTTTTTTTTTTTATAAATTTTGTAATTTTTTAAAGAAGTTTGGTATCAGACAGAAAGAGAGAAGGAGCGTAACAGAACAAAATTCCTAGTCATAGATAATATAGCCACTCAAAAAACTCAAAAACATAAATCATTTATTGTCAATAGGCAAACATATTGCACTTGAAGTCAAAAACAATCTCTCATATATAGAAAAAAAACAAAAAATTAAGTCAAAATATGATCCACATAACCAATGATAATTACTTATCTAATTATGGTTAAAGTTTGAAAAGGGACACTTCCCTGACTGGAATGACGACAGAATTGCAAATGAAAAACAAATGACTGTTGTTTTTGTCGTGTGACAGCAAATACTCTGAGATTTACGTCTATGGCAAACCTGTCTTGAAAACTATAATAAAACATCTGTTCTCGAGTGTACCTTGGTAGTAGCTCGAGTGAGCTCTCGAACAATCGTAGATTAATTTAATTTAGAGCGCATTCAATGGATAATCAATAGCAATGGCTTAATCTCGCAGGTGGGACTCAATCGGGCATTATACGGACTTTGAAAGCTTTTGAGGTGCAGTTATGTAGTAACTGACTTTCACTATAACTTTAGTCAATATTTTCTACCATTTTTTAGAAAAATAAAACCAATAATCCAATTATTTAGGATCTAGCTAGCAGAGGTCGAATAACATAACCTTTACTTTCCGATTTGCCGTAGTGTGCTAAAAACAAAACACTTACCACTTGTAAAAACACTTGCCTTTTCAAAACTAACACGGATTTCAATAGACTCCATTCCCAACCATACAAAATCCTCAAAATGATTGCAAAAGGTGCGAGCGGCGGGATTGATAAAGCGACGCCTTAAAATCACATTCAATTTTCGTCGCGACGGCCTCGCTGGATTTAGATCCCAAATATTTTATGCTTCCTTATCCGCTAGCGTAATGCTTGCGCCCACTGACGCGAGCGACGCGTAGGCGAATGGAGAAGTGAAAAATACTCCAACAATTATTGCTCATGGTGAAAGTCAGTTTACTTTCCAGTAGTTCATGATAACCATATAATCACAAGTCTCCCTATGATAATGTGAACGGTTCATATTTAAAAGCAGTTGTGGCCGCGACTTCGCTTACACACGATAATATTTATATTCAAATATCTTCTGAACCCTACAAGATATCGAAATATAACATACAAGAAAATTAAAATTTTTGTTTTTATTACTAAAATTTTCATTTCGAGACAATCTTTCAGACAGACAGAGAGACAGAGAGACGAAAACTCACAATTTTGGTACTTATTTGGAATCATAGACAACTTTGTTATTGGTATAGAATAATTTAATGCTATTCAGATTGTTTGTTAGTCTTTTTTTGTATTATTTTTACTACAAAAGCAAAGTTGCTATCTTTCAAATTAAAAAAGAACCATCAAAATCGAATTGAATAAAATGAAGATATCCAGAAGCCCCATTTTTGCCCCTTTTTTGGAGAAGTCCTCAATCAAAAATCTGTGACGACAAAAAATCGATAAAGCCGTGAAACCAAACCACACCACCACACCAAGTTTCTTCCAGATAGGGTATAAAATACGACCTGTAGAAGAGTACCAACCAACTGACAGAAGAAAGCTAATGTTGCCAGACTTGAAGGACAGAAACTGCGCTCACTCGGTCAACTACAAATATTACATTGTGGAGTGAAGACTGACTTGCTATATGGAACTTAAAAGGCCATTTTGAGAGAGGGAAAATACGACTCATAGGATAGTTTACTTTATTGCTTAAATTAGCTTGTTTTGTTCTACTTTTTAAGTATTTTTGTTCTGTGTTGTTTCAATAAAGAATATCTATCTATCTTGCTAAACTACTTTGAGAGGCCAGACGTGGTTAATTAATTCGATTATGTTTGTATAGTCTGCTATAAAAAGTCCTCAAAGTACCTATCTATTATAAAAAAAAAATTGAGATAAATAATTTTAGACCAGACTTATCATCAAATTTTAGCCCAATTTTTTCCGCAAATCAGATATTTTTGGCTTTGAATGGTAAAATGAAAGATTAAACTTTTTTTTTGTTGACTGTGCGTTAATGTTGTGGGAGTATATTCCACGTTACTTACATTTAAAATAGGGAGAATCGTAAATAGAGTGTACTTTCATTTTGTTTTTATGTGTTGGGGCTGGTTAGCTTTTGCATTGGCTAGCTATCAGTGGTCTTTAAGCTTAATGTAGGCCCTTATGCTCTATAAAATAAGGCATACTCCATTATTTTGATTGGAAAGTTGTGTTTTTATTATCAGATATGAATATCATTTTAGGAATTATCATGATGAGAATTTAAAAGTGTAAGATTATGAAATTGATTCTATAAAACTAGGTTGTTTTAAGAAACGAATCTTTTATTTAGGGCCTAATAAATGGAAATCCCCATTTGTATGATTGAACAATACCACCACCATTATACGGAATACATTTGCTACCGAATACATTCTATAATAATCAAATTATACCTAATCATGGTAATGCCATATTAAACATTCATCGCGTCACAATCTTCTCGTTTATGAAAGCCATAAAAAGAAATCCACAATACGCATTATGTACATTTACGAGAATTATATTACCAAAGCAAAAGCCAATGAACCTTTCTTCCTCAACCCCAAAATGCCGTCACATCAGCCGTCAAACAGCGTCACAGAAGATGTCACAGAATGGACACTCCACTCCCTGCAATCCGCTTCGTCGCACCTCTTTCTCAAATCAGGAGGGCAATCGGGAGGTCGGTCGATATTACACGCTCCAATGACAATATACAAACAGGTCAGGATGAACCTTCATACCCGAGCGTTGTCTTTTGTTTTGGTCGCGTCGTATCTTTGAGTATTTTGGGTAGTACACACGCATTTGGCGCGTGTGCAAACGTCCTTGTATGTGTGAGTTATCATATCAGATTTTGCATGGAGTGTCCGGGATGTGACGGCGGCGTAATTAAGTCATGTGCGAACGGGCGTCGAACGCGCCGCGCAGGGTTATACAAATCCGGTGTTTTATTAAGCAAATCCACTTTGGCATGTACAAATAAAAAAAATACAACGTGCATAAATGAAAAGTAGTGGATGTTTGACTGTAGGCTCTACCGCCGGCCGCTTAGGGTCTGAATATTGTGCTTTGCTATTTTAAAGGATATAACGATCTACCTAATCAAGTATCACGGATGACCATTCCCCTTCACTTCCACCCCTTTTATTGAAAATATTATTTAAAATCTCTCTCTGAATGATCTTATGCAAAGACGTTTTAAATTTAACTTTGGCCGAGGGGTAAATTTTACACAATTAACAACATCTAAGGCACTGAGGTGGATATATTCGGAAACCGGAAACAAATATAAGACTGTTCAAGCAACAGTATCAACATTGTCATCGTCGAGATTTATTACATTATAGAGTTATCTATGTAAATTATACACGAGACCCGGACGATATTCCGGAATTGTGCAACACGTCCGCTCTTCCATCAGCCCGGCGCCAATTTACATGGTAATTGACTTAGCGCCGATGAAAAATCACGCCACCGGACACCCTTTGTAACAAAAGCCTTAAAAAGGGCAGCGTACGTAAAATAAGCGAGGTTTGCCAAAGTCACTGCGAGTTGAAAAAGTTGTTATGAGTTTTGGGAAAGTACTTGAAACTTTGGCATTTTCCTAAATAATAATGCAAGTGCTTATGTTAGAACTTATGTATGAATATGCGCAATATTAATTTCTTATAAATTATAAAAAAAATGCGTTTTCACTACTATTTTAAATTCAATCGCCCATTGCTTATATGTGTCCTCTCAGCTGATGTTAAGGACGATTCAGTCTACGATGGTGTAGAATTACTTAGTAGTAACCTATTCACTTACATAAACAAAGATATTCTGCAGTGAATAAATATTTTAATTTTTTTTTTGACGGGAAAACGGTCCATCCCGACATTGTCCGGATACGTTCATTGTAAGCTTGCGCCGCACCTGTCTCTCCTTTATTCTAGACAGGTTAATTATTCTTGCATTTTAAAAATCAGATTACTAGTATAATTTCATGTATTTATTCTTTTATAATTAAAAAATGATTCAATTTATTCATAAATCATCAATATTTTATTAAGACGTTGTCATGTTAAAATATCGTCCGAAAATCAACTTTGCAGATAACCAATTTTTTAAACATAATGATTGATGTTTCCTTTGTTACTCGAATTAAAGTCAAAACGGATTAAACTGTAAAGCTCTCAAAGTATATTGTTACAGTATCAGGAAGTATAGTTTTTCGTTTCAAAAGAACCGCTCCGGGAGTATTAATTTATAGACTCATATTTCATTTCATTATTTTTCCCGATAGAAATACAAAAATAGAGAAATTGCGGTTTTTATTATATCGGAAGTGGGGTAGGAATCGGTATTATCTTTATTATGTTCCTTATTTATTACTGGATACAATATGAGGGTTAAGATTGAGTAACGTATTTGGGAAGCACCATTATTTCGATTGCTACCTACTCGAGTTTCTTCATGCTGTTTATATTGTGTTGCCAGAAATGAGACCCGAATGTTTACTCTGGGTAATGATTTGTTATATTGCATACATTTTTTTATATGGTATGTTCTTTTTTTCCTTATTTTATAGTCCCTATGGTCTAAATTCGCAGGACTTTTGTTCGAAACAGGCAAAATTTTACTAATAATTATGTTCATCTAGTGATTTGTTTTGTAGTGTTAAGTAGCCGTCGACGGTGATAAACTTGAACTGCAATATAACTTCAAAAGTTGTCAAATGTCACATTATTATAAAGAATAATCATAGGTTTGTTACAAAACGTGTAAAAGCTAAACCACTATAATTACTAAGGATTATTCAGTATGGAAAATTAAGAATTATACAAAAAAAAAATTTAAAATGTTACAAAAATTAAAAAAAAAATGTAAAAAAAATATCTTAAGAACCCAACCAAATCTGAAACCCGTTTCAACCTCAACTGCCGAATACACTACCTGCTTACAATTCCACCAACATCGCACGTTGACATGACATATAGATAAACAGAAGCCCGAAATAAAAATAAACGAAATCTTCCAGAAATAATAACCGAACACTTTGTCGCCCGAACCCCTCGTGGAACAAGCAACCTTATTTCCTTCCTGTGAAAGTACCAAATGGCACTGTGGAAATTATCGTTTAGTTTATACGCGAAGACATTAGCATATAAACAAGGAGCGAGGACAGCGTGACTTTTGCATTATCCTTTGGTTAATGAAACTGTCGCAGGATCATTATTTTTTAATAAAACGATTTACGCTGTAAAAGACTTTTTGCTGCCGGCAATGAAAAGGTTTTCTTTAAGACTTTACTATTTAGTCAGCGTGACTTAAATAAATGATAGGGCTTTTTTATTTTTTATAATAGTTTTTAACAAAGTGATATTTTTATCACTGTCGCTTACTTATATATATTTTTTATTACCGATGCAATTTTTATCCGTATTTTTATGACTGAATAACAAAACGAGCACATCGTTCACATGGTAGTAAGCGCTACGTCTGCCCATAACAGTTACAGTGCCACCCAGGACTTTCAATTGCATAATCTGGCGCGGCACTGCACTGCACTCGTCACCCTGAGACACTATACAGCGTTTTTTATAATATTACTAGCTGCGCCCCGCGGTTTCACCCGCGCAGTTCCCGTTCCCGCGGGAATACGGGGATAAAATATTGCTAAAATGGCTATTAAAAAATAGGGGTTGGTGATAAAAGGGTAAAAATTTAGGGTTGTATGTACTTTTTAATGCGACATAATAAAAAAATTAAGAAATTAAAAAATGTCTAAAAATTAAAGAAAAATGTTAAGGGTGGACAACCCTTATCACTAAAGGGTATGAAAAGTAGATGTTGGCCGATTCTCAGACTTACTCAATATGCTCACAAAATTTCATGAGAATCGGTCAAGCCGTTTCGGAGGAGTACGGGAACGAACATTGTGACACGAGAATTTTATATATAAGAGATTGTCTATAGCATTATGACATTTCTGAAACGTCATGCAGCTAATGACGCACGCTGACTGCTGAAAACAGACGTTTGTGTTCTTTATAACGTTACGCGAGTGCGGGAAAACACACCTGTGTTGTATTAGCGCAGTTTACGTGCCGACTGCGCGGCGAAACACGAACGTGTGTGTTTAACGCGGCGCTACTACAGTGAGGCTCACACCGACGGCACGCTATTGCTGGAAAACACACACGGTCTGTAACGGTGCCCAAATGTAAAAACTGGTTCAGCAGTCAACGTAGTGGTCTTTTATATCAACTCATCCGAGATGTTATGTTTCAGCAAAGATCCGAATGGCCAAAGTTATCTTAATAAACAATTTATCTATTGTGTGTTTTCATTCGGATTTTACAACCCTTTGGTTTCATTCGCAGATGAACAAAGTTTTATGAATTTCATTACCCGAAAAGAGCAAAGTAAACAAGTTTACGCAATTTAGGCAAACTACAAAAAAACAGTAGCTCAAATATATGGAAATTCTATGAATTTAACAAATTTGATTTCAAATTTCTTTTAACTAGTAATAATACCTTTTTATTTTCCTTTTCAGATTAGCTAGCCTTTAATTAGACCTTTTTTGCAAGAAATCGCTTTCAGCGATAAGACCGTCCATTGTACTACTCTTGTTTACCTATTGTAATTTTGCTGTACTGTGTTTTTTTCTTTTTTTGTGTACAAAATTCTATTCTATTCTATCCTACCTGATGTTAAATGAGTGCGGTCGATTACGGAATTATAAATTACTAGCTGCGCCCCGCAGTCTCACCTGCGTTGAGTGTCATCCCACAGGAACAGTTACTTATTACGGGATTACAAGTATTCAATGTTTTAATCCAGGTAATAAATTATATTCTGTGCGCCAAATGCGATACAAATCCGTTCCACCATTTTTTCCGTAATTCAGTAACAAACATCCAAACATCTGAATATACAATCTTTCACATTTATAAAATTAGTAGGAGATACATAGTTTAATTGTTATTATTCGATGACAATAAGTTAGCCGGCATATTTTCTTTTTTGGTACAATACAATAAGATATTTTATTGAATGTGCATATTTTGAGTTACAGTCCTGGAGGCATACCATGACATCTTATAGCGATTCAATTGAATACCTAAACTGAACCGCGTCGCATAATCGTACCGTGATATCTTATTTTTTATGTTGCTGCCATTTTCAACCTAAACTGGATACAGTTAAGGTTGAAAATGGCAGGCTCCTAAATTGAGTCCCTAATAAGCCATTTTCAACCTAAACTATATCCAATTTAGGTTGAAAATGGCAGCAACATAAAAAATAAGACGTCGCGGTACGATTATGCGACGCGGCTCAGTTTAGGTCCTCAACTGAATCGCTATAAGACGTCATGGTAGGCCCCCAGATCTTAAACATAACTTTAATTATCACACAATGGTTATTATTTGTTTTATGCATAAAAAAAATTAATAAAACATAGTACAATTTATGAAAATCACTTTCACAAATTGTAAATGTAATAAACTGCTTCGGCGTAGAATTATTAAAATCATATATATGCAAATACTGTAACGCAATTCCCAAAACACGCCGTAGTGAGTGACTTCCGGTCTACGTCGGACCCTTTTTGTTAATTTATCTGTTCAATTTAAACTTTAACTGGATAATCTCACTTATTTTATAGCTATTTTATTGATATAGTCTTCCGTGAAACGGGATAAAGGGAATTATAAACTAAAACAAGATAATTGCTTGCGAACTATTTAACAATGTTATAATGACATGGTTGTCTGGAAGAGATCGCTCCGAGCGATAAGACCGCCCATTGTGACACTAATTGTAAAACTTGTTTTGTTCTAGTTTTTAAGTTTTCTTTGTTCTGTGGTGTTTCAATAAAGAGTTTATCTATCTATCTATCTATCTATCTAATATTGTGTGATTTGGAATGTGTACTGTTTAATGGTAGACAGTTGTACATGATTTTTACCTTTATTTTGACTGAATGACGAGACCAGCAAGTCGTGCTCCCGATGGTAAGCGCTACGCCTGCCCATAACAGTTAAATATTGTATAATAACATCAAGGTCATGCAAACTTGTCGGTGGTTTTGTTATCGGTATGGGCAGGCGTAGCGCTTATCATCAGGCGTACGAACTGCTCGTCCCGTAACTCAGTCAAATAAATAAAAACTACGCTCTCTCAAACACAAAGTACAAAGTACGCCGTTGACAGATACTTAAGGCGGATACTTTTTTTTCACCAGAAGTACCAGTCTAACTGTCTCTGATATATAACGTTATAAGGGGTCAAAACACGGGTAAACGAAATATGATAATCTCTGCACCAAGCGCGTCCCCATTCTGGAACGATTGTAGAGAACAAACAACCCACCCGTCCCAGCAATTTTACTACTGACAGCGGCGCATTGTCTCTCATAGACGCATACTTATGTCTTATGATACTGTAGGTGTACTTTGCATGTTTACATTGTAAGAGGTTTCACTTTGTATGGAGATTCGTTAAAGTTTGCCGGTAATAGTTTCCTGACAATGTAACTTTGAGATAGTTCTAGAATTAATACGAGGACATGCTTATTCCATAACTTCGTAGTTCTTCCATATGACAAAATGGTCACCCATATCGTCGCACTGCTGAGCACGGGTCTCCCCTCACTTTCGTCGGGAGGGTTAGGTCATAATCCGCCACGGGGGCCCTGTCCGGATTGGTGGATAGCATACCTACCTAGGTGTGTATGTGGGTTTCCTCATGATGTTTTCCTCACCGAAAAGCGAGTGATAATAACGTCTTTTGCTTTACAGAAACACATTGGTACGTGCCCGCACTGGGATTTGAACTCAAGTCCTTCTCCCTGGAAGGCGGACGTTCTCCCACTAGGCTACCAACGCTATAACCGCTATGACAAAATAGTATAATATGACAAAAAACCTGTGCTAGTTTTAGGCTCTTCATTATATTGGTCAAATCTCCAAACAAGCTATAGAAAGAAGATCAAAGTTATCGCATCATCATCATCAACCCATATTGGCCCACTGCTGGGCACGGGTCTCCCCTCACTTTCGTGTTGATGATGGTGATAATCCGTCACTGCAAACTTTTATTATATAGACACATAAGTACTATCTACGGCAATAGAAGTCAGTACGATCTGATTGGCCGTCCAACCGGAGCAGACTTCCAAACTGGGTTAGGTAACAGGTTGATCGAAGGGCATCCTCGACAGTCGACTGGGCAGCCGCAGGGTTTGACGTAAATGGGTAAAGTTCTGGCCGCCTGTCAAACGTGCCATGTTCAAGTTTAAATGAAAGCGTTGGAAGATGGATCGAATTGAATTCTATGTATGCACATTTGATTTGGCTAGTTATTATTAATTAGTATTGAGTGGAGACGGTATTTTAAGGAGTGATAGCCTAGTGGGAGAACGTTTGCCTTTCAGGAAGAAGGTTGTGAGTACAAATCCCAGTGCGGGCTCGCACCAATGTGTTTCTGTAAAACGTATGTACGTAATTAGCACTCGTTTTTCGGTGAAGGAAAACATCGTGAGGAAACGCACATACCTACCCGATAATTATTTCGGTGGTAGGAATGTTATCCATAAATTTGAACCAGGGCCCCGTGGTGGAATATCGCCTAACCCCCCTCACGAAAGTGAGGGGAGACCTGTGCTGAGCAGTGGGACGATATGGGTTCTTGAAGATGGTGATGATGAAAATAAATATACTGTATCGCACAGCTAGAGTTAAAATTAATCTAGAGTTTAATTAAGCTAGAGTTAATATATTATTCTAATTTCAAAGTAAAATTTTATTCCTTTCACGTATTTTAAAAACCAGGTTATCCAGGTTTACGTGCGTAAAATATTTGGAAGTCCCATAAATTCCCGCTATTGTTGTGCCTCGCAAAAACACAAAACAAAAATGTTGAGAATAATCGCGTTGAATTGCTTTTGGCGTCCATTGTTGTTTGGGATTTTTTATTTTTGTTATTGCTACAACAAAACGGGCGGTTATTCGACAATGTCTGTTGACATTTAACAAATTTAAAACGAAAGCGCCACGCTTAGAAACAGACCTGTGGGAGTAGCGTTGAGTTTATTGAATCGCTGAAAGAGTGCTTACAGCTGTTGAATCATTCTTACAATTCTAAAACTGAAAATAATTATAAAAGGTAAAATAATACCATAAGTATTTGGTAAATATTGAGTACTCCAAAAATATATATCAACGTATCTTGTTTAACAAAGGCATAGTATAAAATTATTCTATGTTCTATTGCATACACACAGACTTTCGCATTTATATCAGTAGTGAGATGTATTCATCGCATCTTTGATTGTCGCAAGCTTTAATATAAATATTGAGTCTACCAGTTATCAGCCCCGGATCCGAAATATCTTTAGCGGAAGCAGAAGTATTCATTGTCTTTTTACAAACTACATAAAAGAGGCGAAGTTCGGTGCGATATCATAAACGAGTGCGCCCTCGCGGGGCCTCGTTGAATGTGAAATATCTTGCGAGGGTTGTCATCTACCTGTTTTATATAATATCTAAGCTGGGAGAAAGTTAACAAATGTTTGTTAAACTATGGTAAAAGTTATAATTTCTTTAATTAGGAAATAATAGAGTGTTTTGAAAAAAATATTATATTTATTTTAACTGTGACAACCCTAGCACATTATAAGTAAGAAAAGAAGACATTTGGTTAGCTCTCAGCATTGAAAATACACCACGAAGTACACTAAGGTATCCATTAATACACTACAGTATGAGGATGTTTTCAACCAACACTGCGAACAGTAGTCGTAAATAAAACACTTAAAAAAAATGACGGATAGTCCAAAAATCTTAACAACCCTAAAACCTTCAACGAGTACATGTATGATTTTTCTAAAATAGCTGAGGCTGTTTTTGTCACAGCGATGTTTTGCAGCATTCAACTTTTGGATTTGCAGCGTTCAATTACCCACCTTCAGATAATACAATATTATGGTGAATTGTTATCTACCTCCTACAAGTGAAAAAAGTCACTATTATAACTTATCACTTGCGAAACGGAGTGCGAGCGAAACGTAGCGCCTCACACCTCAACGAATGTTTAGTATTCCTTTTTCATTCACGTGCTTTGTACCCATATGTGTTTTTTAAACTTCAACATTGCGACGGAACACGAGCTAGTCAACTTTAAAAAAAAAACACGAACACCTGACCAACCCTACGGGATTGGGCAAATCCTGCAAATTTTCAACAAAAACTTACGAAAGCTTCAAAAGAAAACCACCATTACTTGTCGCACTTGCACATCAAGACACAGAACTATACAGCGCTCCAATCTTTCTAAAACCTACGAGATATCAAACTCCTTATTGAAATGTTTAATGCGCACTGAACTTTACTGATCACTGATCTTAACATCGAAACGTTTTAAAAGTTCAATAACTTATAAATTCGCCATAAATTTTAAGTGCCGCTCTACCCAGCCAGAGCGTCGTTTGCAAAGGAAGGCAACTACCAGTGATCTTTTTTCGAGAAATTTGAACAAAGTCAGCGGCAGAGATAAAACGAATTATAAGCTTGTAAAAGTTTGTTTTTTCATATCAGTGAACCCGTGACGGGTTTAGTTTTTGTGCAGCTGAAGCGCTTTTGTTCTGATATCTAGGCTTTATAAGGCCGTGTATAGACAGTTTTAGTAGTTGACAATGTCTGCTCGAGCGAGCTGTGTACGTTTGTGTATAGCTGCCTTAAGCGGGACTGCATTTTGATTATTCTCGCAGTATACCTTCTATGATTTAAAAGTAACATTGTCACTTACAATAGTATCATTTAAGTATACCATTGGTATTACTGGGCATATGACACTTTAGTCTCAGGGCGACGAGCGCAGTGCAGTGCCGCGCAAGATTATGCAATGCAAAGTTCTGGGTGGAACTGTAACTGTGATGGACAGGTGTAGCGTTCACCATTACGTGGGTGACTTGTTCGTATCGTTACGGAAATGAAATAATAATAATAATATCCGACTAATCCTGTTCATGAAAGTGAGGAGAGACCCGTGCAGCAGTGGTACGATATCGTTTGATGATGATGATGATATCGGATATTAATAAACCATTATAATACAATATAGTAAACATTCGGTTTCTAATGATAGTACTAACTTTAATGCCTTAGCATAAATAAAAAAAAGAAAGTTTTTTTTTAATAGTCAAACAAGTCTCTAATTCTCTAGATACAGAGAACCATAGTTGTTTTAATAAAGGTAACAGTTCAAATAAAGTGGCCGTGTCGCAATTTAAAATATAAAAATAACCTTATTTAAAAGGAAAGCTTTACAAAAATATATATTTCATATTGTAAATTTCACTCCATGGGGAAAATATATCGTAAAGCACGCTCCCTTTAGATACGTCCATTCAAAGAGTAACCGCACAGATGTGTCACAGCTCCAAAGCCGGCGCTGTAGTAAGCATTAAAATCGAATCACTCGGTCCCTGATTCGCCCGCAGCAACACCTTTGTGATTGTGGACTCTGTTTTAAAATAATATATATTGTATAAAATAGTGCCTATAGTTCGCCTCAGCACGGATGCTCTTTGAGTTGAGAAGTAATGCACTTGAAAGACGGATCAGATCGTATCATTTCGTGTTCAGTTTTACGTGTACTTTGTAGAAAGTTTAGTTGTGTAGTGACATTTTGGGTTTATGTGTTTTGGCTGTGTGCTTAAAGGCTGTGTGTATAGAGGGCTATACAAAACATTACCATTGTTGTAATTTTTATTTCAAACCATGAATCTTGACAGAAATAACAATATTTTTTATTATTTGAATGAGTGACGTGACGAGCAAGTCGCTCACCCGATGGTAAGCGCTATGCCTGCCCGTAACAGTCACATCACCACCCAGAACACTGCATTGCATAATCCTACGCGGCACTGCACTGCGCTTGTCACCTTGAGACATCGTCTCTAAAGACTTATATGCCTATTAATTTTTAGCAGTGATTAGAATAATACACACGCAAGAGATACAGCTCTAGCTTTGCCTTGTCAAAAAATACATAGGCAACTAAACATTGTCGAAATAACACTGATTCCATTCCATTCAATTCCATTCTTCATGGTAGAGTTGAAACTTTTACACGTCAAACATCCAAAGATGACCTAAATTCGACATTTAAAAACCTATTCAACTAACTGCAGCCAGAAGCGTACAGAAACTCCAATCCAAAGTCATTCTCCTTAAAAACGTGCCATCAAACTAATTACACCAATTCGTAGGAGTCGTCCTATTTAAACCTTTGCCATAGAAGACATAAAGCACCACATACAGAATGGACACTGAACTCCTTGCGATCCGCTTCCCCGCACCTTTACCCGTAATTGGGAGGGCAACTGGGAGGTCTATCAATATTACACTCCCAAATGACAACAGACAGAGGTTACTATGAGCTTTCATACTAGCAAGTTGTCTTTTGTTCTGGTTGCGTAGTTATCTTTGAAAAATTACAAATTGGCGCGTGTAAAACGTAATTTATAATTGTGAGTTGTTAAATCAACTTTTGTATGGAGTGTCGCGGTGTGCCTTTGCTCAAGATTAAATTGGCGTGTCTCCTTTCTATCCAATGAGGGTACAGTCAGGTCAAGTGGGGACTTGCGTAAAGGATCTATAGATAGCCGATGCATACAGGTACGGGTTTGATATCGGTGTGTATCTAGGTATTTTGTATCAGGCAATACAGACTTGTTTGGAGTTGTAAGCTCTAAAATCACAACAGTCTCAGCTTTCACATCGTAACATTTAGTAGTGTGCAAACAACACTGTTTTCCAGTTTGAAGTGAATTATATCCAGTGTATTTTCTGGACGTATGAGACTTTAGAACCGATGTAGATGATTCGTAGTGGGAGGCCTCTTCTGCAAGAGACCGCCTAGGGGATGCCACACTATTGCCAGATATTCATCCGCCAAGCAGTATAGTGTGCAAACATTACTGTGTTCCGGTTTGAAGGGCATTGATTCCAGCGAAATTACTGGGCATATGAGACTTTAGAGCGGAGGTCTCAGGGTGACGAGCGCAGTGCAGTGCCACGCATGATTATGCAATGCTAAGTTCTGTGTGGCGCTGTGACTGTTATGGGCAGGCGTAGCGCTTACCGTCAGGTGAACGAAGTACTCGTCTTGTCACTCAGTCAAATAAAAAATATGTCTCAGGTTGACGAGTGCAGTGCAGTGCCGCAATATTTTGTAATGGTAAATTGAAAATGAAAAATAAATAATTGCATATTCTGCTTCTAAATTTCCTTATTTACACATACCAAAGAGATCATCTCATAATACAATATTGGTTTTGCCTAGAGATTATTTCAATAAGGTCTCAACAAACGTGTGATTTTAAAAAATGTAAATAATTTACTAAATTTATTAAGACTAATACTCGAATCAGTCGAGGAAATGTATTCTTTACCGAGATTAATATCTTTAATCATTTAATCCACAGATATTCTAGTAGTCCAAACTTAATTAATACCCCTATAATTATTTTAAGATATAAGACACTAAGAAAATGGAAGACGCCGGAGATAATTTAAATACCTAAACTTGAGCTGAACTAATAAATTAAAATAAATATTTTAACCAAATCTTTACTAAAATATTCGGAGCTAAAATAAATCTAGAATTGCTTTAATTACACTAACTGGTACTCTATATCTATTTCCAGGCATCAAATCTAACTTCTAACTGAAATATCTCAATTCACGTTACTAATATTCGTAATCTACGTGTTAATGGAAGAATGGAAATAAAAAACAACTAGCTGTACCCTGCCACGCTTCGCTGTGGCACATTCGCACATTCGCTGATATGTCACGGATGAAAAAAATTGAAAAAACAATCCTTGATGCGGATTATGTATCATGCTAAAATTTCAGCCCGATCGATGCAGAACTTTTTGAGTTTTTGAAGCGTACACAAACCAACATAACTTTTATATATATAGATTTATTGCCCGACAAAAACCATTAGAACACCGAATAGATATAATGTAGCACTTACCATCAGGTTTACGACTTGCTCGTCTCGTTATTTAGTCAAATCTCAAGTCAAGTCAAGGCTCCTGTACAATTAGTCTTATGAATAAATGATTCAAAATAAATAAATAAAATGTAGCACAAGAGCTATAGTTATACCTTTCTAAGGTCCTTAAACATCTCAATTTTCACAAATAGAAGAAAAAGATACTACATTAACTACGCACTAACCTTATCACTACGTGAAACGGTATTATTATATTTACCTACGTAAGATGTTGATAAGCGGTGGTAGCCTAATCGGAGAACGTCCGCCTTCCAATCAGAAGGTCGTGAGTTCAAATCCCAGTGCGGGCACGTACCAATGTGTTTCTGTAAAACATATGTACGTAATTATCATTCGCTTTTCGGTGAAGGAAAACATCGCGAGGAAACCCACATACCTACCCGAGAATTATTTCGGAGGTGCGTATGTTATCCACCAATCCGGACTAGGCTCCCTTGGTGGATTATGGCCTAATCCTCCTCACGAAAGTGAGGGGAGACCCGTGCCCAGCAGTGGGACGTTATGGGTTGTTCATGATGAGATGTTGATTCTGACAACCGGTATGTGCCGGTTAGAGCCGGTTGGAACTATTATAAACCGGTTCACGGCGGAACGGGGTTTGAAATTCAAATCGCACATTATACATATCAGCCGCCTGTCTGTCTGGAACACTAACCGCGTAACGTTGTTAACCCAACTCTAATTTGACAAGTCTCGGTTAAGCTTTTGTATCGGTTGCCCCTTGTAGTGGAAAATTAGGGCTGGGAATGATGTCGGCTTGTTGGTTGAATTTTGACAGTTTTTGATTGTTTTAATAGTTGGGTACCCGCTGGATGCCGACATAATTGTAGCTGTTTAGTTAAGACAATTGGAAAAAAATAATAACTTAAAATTCATCTAATTCCGGCACTTAAAGCACTTAAAGCAAAAATTTGAACTGATGTAAAATAAAATAAAACATTAGTAATAATAGAATCAAAGAGTCAGTACCTTCTCACCGATATAGGCACTGGGACATGTCTGTCACAGCAATGCTGGAGGAAGGGATAGTCATGTCTGAGAGCAACATTTTTGTTTACGTAAGAAATAGTTTATAATGAGTGCTCTTATTACATTTTCCCAAAAATAACACAATCCATAAAATAATAATCAAAGAATGGAATATTTACCATAACCGAAACTTCTGAGAAGAATTGAGAGAAACCTTTTTTCCAGCTGTGGGATACCATAGACTCAAAAAAATTACGAGTTTCTAGTAAAAACATTTCAGTTTAAAAACATACGTGTAACTGTCCAGTATACCAACGCTTGTTCCCACAGGTGGTGAGGGGCAGGAGCACGGGCCCGTGTTCCTGATGGAGCCGCCAGCACGGCTGTCGTTCTCCAACAGCACGGGCGCACGAGTGTCGTGCGCCGCGCACGGGTTCCCGCCGCCGCAGCTGGCGTGGCAGCAGCCGGACGGCGCCGCCCTCGACTCCGTGCCAGGCATCAGGTAAACGGGAGCAGTGGTCAGACGGGTAGTGATAGGTAGTGGTCAAACGGGTAGTGATCTGACGGGTAGGGTAAATTTCAAAACTATTTATGAGGTAGACAAAATATACCATCAAGCAATAAGGTGGTATTGATTTAGGAACACGGAAGTGCCTCCGTCAAGTTGAACAAAGCAACCACGGCAGTATGTCCTAATAAAGAGCAGGATGCTACTTATACAACAGTCTCGGTAGTGATATGTCTGTGTGCACACAGGCACGTTATGCAAACTTTAACAGTATGCGCATAACAGTTAAGGTCTACTATTGATTCGCCCCAGAATGGTTATTTCTGGCTAAGCTTTAACTGCCTCTAACGGTAATTTACCATTACCAGCATCATGTATATGCTCTAGTGGTGTGGTTTGAGTTAACAGTTTTAACGATATGCTGCGACAACGAACGTAAAAAACGGCCGCACTAAAGACGGAAGCACCGTCAAGCAATCAACAATCTCGTAGAACGCTTCACAGAGTCACTGCAGAGTCGTAGAATAGTTGTAGCCGTGCTACGCTGCTACGAACACGGCTACGAGAATAGCTCGGATCGTAGCAACGCAATTTCATTTTCTATTCTCAGTATAAGATACAATCGTTTATCACTTGAAAATTTCCATGGCTACCCTTATTGTAATTCTCGGGTCGTGACGGCCCAAGTTGAAGGGAATTTCTTACCCGAAGAGCCCCAGGTGTTGATCCAGAGCCCTTCTATAATATGAAAGAGTATATCAATATGTATAAAGCCGACGTGTTTATGAACTCGGAAAAATGTAAGAGTTCGTTGAATAACGAGGAAACCGACGTGGAATGATACCGCAGTATGGACATTCTATTTGGATGTTTGCAAATTAGATTATGTTTGCACGACACTGCGAAAAAAACGTAGTTTTAGATTGATGAATGGTCATGCTTCTTTATTCATATTAGGATCGCAAAGGACTGGAATGCTTTTGTCTATATTTCCGACTAAATATAACTTAAGCTTTTCCAAGTCAAGAGTGAATAGGTAGGTGGGCGTGCTTCACCTTCGGCTTCATCGTCAGTTCCCATCAGATGAGATTATGGTCGAACGCTCGCCTAGTATAATAAGTAATTTATAAAAAAAGTTAATAAATATTGTAATGTCTACAACCAAAAGTATCCAGCGGATTTCGTGATTAGTCCCGTTTATTCTGGACTCCTCACATCATAGGTTTTCTTTACATATCTGAATCGTTCTTAACTTGGAACAGATTACTTGATAGTTTTCTAAAAAAATACAAATGAAAACGATGCAAAGCTCCTAGTACCTAACTCGTGCTTATGAAGTAAAAGTTAACCTTGCCAAATTAATATCAATTTTACTATTTTTGAGATAGCACTTAACATTTTCAGGATATTAAGTCAATTAACCTTATTTGCCTCAATAATAATTACCACTAACAACCGCTGCTTTCCTCTAACCAACTAATCTAATCAAACATCAACCTGTAACCTCGATAACTTCAGAATAAGGATGGTCCCAGCTGATGAGTCTCGAATTATATGAATCTGAACATACGTCCCATTTCAAATAATCAAATTCCCTCTTTAATCAGGGTAAACTGGGGTAAACAGGTTCAAAGCTCGCCCGAGCGTCATTTTCCAAAAGATCAAAATCCCGAGGCCCGAGAGCCGAACCCGAGGCAAGGACATAGTAGAAATAGAAACGTAAGCTATCTTCATACAATGGTACAACACGCGGTTTTTCGTTATGTAAACCAGCGCGGACACGGTCGTGCATGGTTTTCATAGCGATAGCTACGGACAACCAACGTCTGTAGAGTTAGATGAAACTCAGAACGGTGCCGCCCTACGTCCGATCCGAATCTGTGAAAATTCCTTCTGGGGTAGTCGTAGGACTATTTGATTGGTACTTTACGCACTAGACCCGATTTCTCTCCGTCATCCGGGAATTTTCATTTCCGTGAAGATTCATGATTTTGTTTACCTATTGTAATTCTTCTGTACTGTGTTTATTTTTGTTTCTGGTGTACTATAAAGAGTTTTTCTATTCTATTCTATTCTATTCGTCCACATGATCAACGAAGTGAACGCTCTACGTTGCGCCTCTGCTTCTAAATGTAGTATACCAAAAGGTGGCCCCTGATTTTTTTGGATTTGGATCAGAATTAATGGATTCGTATCAGAGGTAGTGCAAAAAGAAACATTCTTTTCTATCCATACATTACATCCGTATCTTTTCGTATTCGTAGTTCGATTAAAACCGCTCGTTATACGGCCTTTAAATTTAGGATGATATTGTTTTGGTTACGTCAGAATAAGCTCTCCGTGTGTGCGTGTATAAACCGCGCTTGGAGCCGTTCGATGTAGTAGACTTACTTTTCTGCTTGAACTGTAGCAAAGATTCGGTTCTGAGCGCACATGAAATATGTATCAGCTGTTTTGAATAGTTCCCCTCGGCTATGGTTTGTACTATCAGTTATTCTGTGCGGGGATTGAGACGTGGCGGCTATTTGATGCAAATTTCAACGGTATTTAGATATTGATAGATGCTAATTTTGTGATAAATTATGTACACGTGGTTATGCCCCTCTATATTAAATGTAAAGAATGAGAAAAAACTGGCCTTAGGCTGACAAAGACTTTTTCTTTACGATTATTTTTTTGAATAATGATGTTTTTTTTTATAAAAATGTGCTTACAGAAACTATCTACAGGCGCTAGCGAATATAGTAAAAAAATACAGTCGAATTGAGAACCTTCTCCTTTTTTGAAGACGGCTGAAAATTAAATAAGATGTTTAAACATAGTTATTGCTAGGGCCTGCACTAGATTTCATAGAAAAGTTTTACTATACAGTTTTTTGTAGTAAACAAAACTGGTAATAAGGATACGTGCATGTAGTTTCAATATCAAAGTATACAACACAAATAATCTCACTAATATTATATAGGCGAAAGTTTGTGTTTGAGTGTTTGTGCATTTGTCCTCTCTTCACGCCGAAACGGCTAAGCGGATTTTTATGAAATTCAGTATATAGATACTGTAGATCTTGGAATAGACTATAATATAGTTTTTATCGCGTAAAAATTAACAGTTCCTGTAGGATAACAGCTAACGCTGGTGAAACCGCGGGGCGCTGCTAGTACAAGAAAATTATACACTCTTTAGTAGAGGGGAAGAATACCTTAACTTTTCTGCAATGCATGGCTAAAAGTAAATAAATACTGGTTGGATGTTCGATTAAAATAGACGCTTTTCTATACGAAAACTTCTGCAATTGAATCCAGTACTTAGGGCGTAAATTTCTACAACTATTGATCAGCTGGTTATTTTTAACGCATCGTTATGTCATTCGATGAGCCCGGCTCTCGTGTGGAATCATAATATAGATGTGAATTCTGGTGATACTGCGTTTAAACAAAATTGTGTATTATTCATTTTGATAGCTCGCATTGTATTGCATTGTGCTTACATAATTAATCCTATTATGGAAAGTAATTTGAACAAATCGTACATACAACGCATTACTGGGCAATACCAAATTGCAGCGAAATTACTGGGCATATGAGACTTTTAAAGCCGATGTCTTAGTGTGACGAGCGCAGTGCAGTGCCGCGCAGGATTATGCAATGCAGGGTTTTCTATGTGGTGCTGTGACTGTCATGGGCAAGCTAGCGCTTACTATCACGTGAACGACTTGCTCGTCTCGGCACAGTCAAATAAAAAAAAAACATAAAAATTTTAATTCTAATTTCACGAAATATGTGCCTAGTCGTGTTTAGGCTTTATAATATTTTGTGTGGTAATCTAATTATTACGAACCTTTTTTTTATGGTAGAGTGGCAAACGAGCTAACGACCTGTCTGACGGTACGAATAAGCGGTTATAGCCGCCTGTGGCCACCTGCAACACTCGGGGCGTTGTCGATGCGTTGCCTACTGTCTAAAGATCTTTTCACCCTTCTCTGAGTATATTTGTGACACGAATGTACTTCTTTGCTTTAACTGCCACGTTGAATTGCAACGCGTTTTAGTGTTACGTACAACAAACGGAACCAACGTGACCCTGATAACATCACTCTCGTATCCGTCTGTCCGTCCGTCCGTCTGATGTTACTGTTGTTATTTTTCCGTTTAAGTTTTTGCATTTTGTCAGGGGTGGGATTCTTTCACATATATAATGATTATAATCAGATCTTATATCTTTAAATGAGCAATTCTTGTATATATATAATTGGAATCTCGGAATCGGCTCCAACGATTTTCATGAAATTTAGTATATAGGGGGTTTCGGGGGCGATAAATCGATCTAGCTAGGAATCATTTTTAGAAAATGTCATAAAAAAAAAATACCGAGCAAAGCTCGGTAATCCAAGTACTATTAACGTGATTACTCTAATTTTTTTTTACAATATTTATGAAGTCTTATCTGAAGTCTTAAAAAGTCTGAAACTAAATCTTGTCTAACTAAAATCAAAATGAATTTCAATTGTCTAAGAAGTTAAGACAAGCCAATATGGAAAGCTTTTCATTTTCATAAACCGACTATCACGACATCAAAGCAACATTTTGAATGATTTTAAATAGAATTAAAATGCTATCCATGAAAAATCCAAGTTTTTTCGCTTATATTTCCACCTCGGGCGATTCTAATCTACTTGCTTTGTGTTTTCCCATTTTCTTTGTGCAAATTAAGTTTTTTTTTCTCTTATTCGCGAGATAAGGTACCTTTGTTTATGGTTTTATGTTGAATTGCGTTCTTGATAGTGGTCTCGTTCTTTGTACGGACAACGCTGTTACTTAAATGAAATACAGATAACAATAAAACTGTTTATCGTAAGTTAATGCCCCAAGCGCGTGTAACCTATTGGGTAATGCCCGCCTTCCAAGGAGAGGGCCCTGAGTTCAAATCGCAGTACGGGGACATACTAATTAGTTTCTTGTACAACGTTACCATACGCTTTTCGGTGAAGGAAAACATCATGAGAAAACTCGCATACCCCAGAATCATTTCAAAGATATGTGGTCCATCAATCCGAACCGGACCCCCGTTGTGGATTATGAAGGGAGAGCTGTGCTTAGCAGTGGGCTGATATGGGTTGATGATTAATATCCTAATAATAAACAATTACGTTCCGACGGTCAAAATATGTTTGAACTAACTACGAAAGCATAATAATCCAAAAGGATTCATATTCTAATTAGAATAAAAAACAAAATCACTTATCTTTCCTGCGCAACTTTTTAATACCTAGGTTTCATTATACAAGAGAAGATGAAATAGATATCCGAGCACAAAGCACTATATGTTGTAGAGCAGCTTTATAGAAACAGCTTCCAGGCTTCTTGGGCAAAAACAACATAAAATATACATCTGTAATAACAATAAAGATTTGGTATAATTTTTTTAAGCACTAAATAAAGGACTAAGACTAAAACTGGGATGAATGGCGTAAGAGACTGATGGCGATACGTTTTACAGTTGATTTAATGACTGGCTTATGCTGTGATGATTATGATGATGATGATTAAGGCTATGTTATATATGATAGTTCTAATGTATGACTGCAACGTTTGGAGTCCAAGCCTTATACATTGACACAGAAGCTTATTGAGACGGAGCAAAAGATACCTAGAAAATACCATGAAAAATACGTTTGATTATTTTTATTCTTTATACGATAGAGATTGATCTACAAACAGTATCTATCAAGTAGGATAATGTTAGGCGAAAAGCAGATCAATGCAGCGTGGCGTGCGGCGCGCGTGGCACTGTCAGGTAGATACAATTTGTAAATTTTGACAGCGCCGCGTGGCGCTGTCACTGACAAAAATGTGCGTAAATGACATCGAGTGACGTCACGACGTTCTTTAGTGTGGCTTGCCGCTCAGGTTTCTTTTCTATGAACTGAATTCTGTGTGCATTTGGGTTTAGTTGTTTGTGAAATAAAAACTCTATTTCGATTCCCTCAAAAGCCTTTGCATTATAATGTAAAACTATAAGAAAAGAATTTACAAATATAAAATTCATGGTATCGGAACATTTGTTATTTCAGTACCTACCTATTTATTATTTACAGTATTTGGAACGTGTCTAAAAATACAAAAAATCACACGATTCATGTTTCATTGACGTAAATATTAAAAACAGCTGTTGTGACTTTGTTCAATCTGGTATTTTTGATATCAATACGGGAAACAGTATTATTTTGTGGTGGTAGGCCTCTTCTGCAAGAGTCCGCCTGGGAAAGTACCACACTTTTGCCAGATATTCATCTTCCAAGCAGTAGAGTGCAAAAATTACAGTGTTCTGGTTTGAAGGGCACTGCTTCCAGCGAAATCACTGCGCATATGAGACTTTAGAACCAATTTCTCAGGGTGACGATTGCAGTGCACTACCACGCAAGATTATGTAATGCAAAGCTGTGGGTGGCATTGTAACTGTTATGGGCAGGCGTAGCGTTTACCGCGGACTTGCTCGGCGCGATATTCAGTCAAATGAAAAAAAGTTTGGCTGTCAACTGGTGGGTGGTGATTGGTGATACCACTAGACGTAACCTAGCTAATGATACATAAGCTGTCGAACCGTTTAATTAATCTATTGTATTATGTAGTAGTTATTTGATAAATCCCCTTGAAAATGGTAAATCCTAGTAAATTAAGTTTTATAGAAGCAATCTGTGTATTAATTTATAGTCATATTCCTAATTTACGAGACAACATTCAAACCCACATCTTCATCATATTTCACCTGCAACTTAACACAAAACTGTGTGTCATCGAGCCATAGTTTATAACCCGTAGGCTTATAGCGGGAGCCCGTCGGGAATCACAATGAAATATGACCTTTATTGCGGAGAAAATAGAAGTTATTTACGGTGACACCGGTCGCCGGTGAGCGGGTATTTTTATATTTTCGAAACGGACACGGGACACCGGTCGCTTCCTTATTTATTGCTCCAATGTGAAAACAGGTCACATTTGCAAGTTTGAAAAAGTTATTTGAATTATATTTGAATAATGCAGAAGAGAAGTTAACAATATCATTTTATAAAACAGAAGCGAAGCGCTCGTTAACATAGTTTTACTGATCTTAAGCGAGCACCAAAGTTAAGGTACTTTCCCAGCGGCACACACTTAGATGGATGACCATTCAATAAAAAACTGAGCGCTTCCGTGATTTAAAAAAAAAACTGCAATCAAATTTAAGAATGAACAAGTTTCTTTACATATTTATTCCTGTTGCAAAATCCCAACTAACATTATTTATAATATTTGCAGAAAGCGTATATCTCATTTCTAGACACAATAGATTTCTAATCGTTTTGTGGTAGGATTCTAGACAAAACAAATATCTGGAGCAAATTATATTACCGGCCTCAGGTGAAGTAATGTGATCGAACTCTCCGAGCCACAATGCTATTGTGCAGACGACTGGAACACGCTAGCTAAACACGCGCCAGCACAGGTAACCGAGGTACAATAGGACTATTGTTCTAAGAGAGCTTTGTTTTTGCTATTCATACCGTATTCATTAATAATTTAGACGGCCGTGTAAACTGTTTAAATTGAGATGGAAGGTTTTGGACATGACTTTATATGAAACACTATATTCATTATCACACTCGTCCACTGCTGGACGTAGGCCTCTCCCAGTAAACACCACTGCGCCCGAGCTTCGGCTTTCTTTATCCAGACTTTCCCAGCCGTTTTCTCAAGTCATCACTCCACCTGCCGGTGGGCGCTCTACACTACGTTCGCCTAAAAGCATCATCCACTCTAGAACAATTCAACATTCTATTATAAACTAGCTCTTTCCTGCAGCTTTACTCGTAATTCCGGACTGAAATGTAACATAAGTGATAATCCAGGGTTTTATCTGTCACCATACTAAATATTATCTAAATCCGATTAGTGGTTGCGGTGTGAAGCGGGACTCCACATTTGTAATATCAGTGTGATAGTGTCCATTAGTACGACATGGATGATGATCATCTATATAATTATTATTTAGATTATGGTGAAAGCTACCTTCTCATCTTGGAAATGGGAATATAACCCACATACATACAGGCACGCCTTTCTCCCGTTAGGGTCGGCAGAGACTACATCTTTCCACATGCTAAGATCCCAACGGAAAGCAGTACACCAACTCCCTGACACCATCTACTGGGAATATTATATACTAATATTGTCATACGAGACATTTAACTTCAAATTTAGACCAAGTTGTTAGTGATAAAAGCCAACTAAATTCCCTTGAAACAAACACAACATTAACAACTGGCTATCTCTACTACAATTTACAACTTATATACAACAACCTGCATTGTCTTCTATGTCAAGATAAAACTGTTTATACCAGGTTTAAATGCCTTGGCGGTCGCAGTTCAGAGAATTCCAGGCTGGCCTCGGTTAAAACGTGTTTTACGGGGTTTAAGCTTTAAAAACTGCCATTAATTCTATTAATTGAGTAATGAAGATAACCCTTTCAGATACGGAGAAAATATCCCAAAGGCTTTTTAAGTGCCCATTACGAAGAAGCAGGTTATGGCTGTCAAAAAGTAATTTAAACGTATTTTAACCTTTAAATGTTTGGGATGAGGTTCGGGTGAAGTAGGTACTGATTTTTTATGTAAATTACATGGTTTGAAGAGTAGAGCGAGTTGACGGAAAATAGGAGTTTTTGGAGTCTTGAACGTAGTTCAGGATTAGTCGTAAATGGCTGGGGTAAGTTTTTTTTTTGGTTGTGTGTTCATTCTGTGATGACAATGCCTAAGACAGATCTATAGAGCGCGGCGTGCGGTGCAGATATCTGTGTCATTTTCATACATTTTGCATATAAAAAGCATCAAGTAGCATGCCTCACGCCGCGCCTTTCTTGTTTGGCTTGCTGCTAAGCTTCGTTAGTCACCTAATTACTCCCGATGTATTTTAAAAGGATTGTAATGGCTTTATACTCGAATTCATGCTAAAAAGGAAGATCATAAAGTTAATGAGCATAAACGTTTTTAACATATTTTATAAAAAGTCACTGTCCACAGTATATCTCATTATTCCTCTCCATGTATGATTATCTTGAAGAGATTGCTCTGGGCTATAAGACCTTCTATTGGACACCAGTTGTTCAACATGTTGTGATGGGCATTTCAGTAGTAGGTAGAAAACTTTTTATTGACACCAATATGTATAAAACACAGAGAGAAAAAAAAACATAACTTAATAATAAGTACAGTGGGCGGTCTTATACCTTAAAGCGATCTCTGTCAGACAACCTTTGGATGGTTTGGATGGATGGTATAAGTTTTCGGCAGTACTAATTATCGTGGTAGTAGACTTTTTGAAATCCCTGAGAAGAATCCGGCTTTACATTTCGTAATTTTTCCAATTAAATAACGGTCCGTTTAATTTTTTAATCACACAAGTAATTATTGTTAAGGATACTGGCCAACTTAAATAACCTGAAAGTTCGTCGCAAAATAAAAAGAAGTCACCGCCTAGACGCCGTCCGTTTTAACTACCACGGGGACTGCTTTCGACCCCAGCATTCAACATCTCATCTAGGTACTACCCGAATCTAGGTACAGTTTATGGCGCCCCCTGGGAGGTCCCCTATTACGCCGAGTTAAAACAAAACCAAATGCGAGTGCAAAGTTTACTCGTTCTCAGCTGATTTGACGCGGCGGTAATGAACCTGAAAGTTACGTAGTTTGGGGCTGGGGGCTTGTTTACTGTATCTGACATCTAAGTGGGTTTGACTTTCAAGTGCGACCCTGTGTTGTGGTAGTGGTTGAATGGGTTGGGACAAAATTTGAGATTCGTAAATGATTGGCCAAATTGGGCCTATTTGGGGGCAAGTTTTTTTGTATTCACTAACTGTTATTATCGACTAGCAGCGCCCCGCGGTTTCGCTCGCTCACACTAATATCCCCGAGAAACCGTTGATTTTCACGCGATAAAAAATATCCTATATTCTATTCTAGAAATTAAAATATATAATATGCCAAATTTCATCAAAATCCGTTGATCTATTGCAGAGTGAAGACTCAAACTCAAACTCAAATCATTTATTGTAAATAGGCAAAATATTGCACTTTTACACGTCAAAAAAAATAATATCTTATACATAAGTATAGAAATACAAAAAAAATAAGTCAAATTTTATGATCTATGATCTAATTATGGTTTGAGTTAGAAAAAGGATATTTCCCTTTCAAGTGCTGACTCATGCCTGAGTCTCGCACAGGAAAAGGAAAACTCCATTGACTCTACCAGTGCTTCTACCAGTGCTGCTTACCAGTGAAGAGAGACCAAACACACACACACACACATAAACTTGTACATTAATAAATATTAATGTGATGTCAACAAAATAACACTACGTCACACTTAAGGTTAATATAAATTTCACCCATTGCACATTCACAAAACTTATCGTCGAGTTCTTACAAAGAAAACTAAAACCAGTAACTCAGCAAGCATGCGAGAAACAAGGTATTACTGTTTCGCTTTATAAAATAAATCATTTTCATTGCAATCCGGGAAAGACAAGAAATTAAAGCCATTAAATCGTATTAAAACTTCATTCTGCAAAATGCAGAAATACAGTTTTTATATTCAGCTTGTGACTGGGAGCGGGCGATCTCGTAAATAAGGGTGTGAATGAATTATAGAGAATTCTTTGGACTAAATAAACAATACTACGCATAGATAGGTATGTGATCGTAGCGTGATCTTATTACTATTCTCTTTATTCATTTAAATTCTTAAATGAATTTTTTTTTTACAATATTTCTACAAAAGTAACAATAATGAACTCTGTTAAAAATATCATAACACAAACTTAAACCTAGGGTACCACCGGTAGCAGGGCAAGCCAAGCTACCGATAGTTAGAGCTGCAGAGACAGGAGCCTCCTGGCAATACGCGCCGTGTCGAGGAGCACTGCCTAATTTATCGAAACAAAAAAGTTTACGGTTTCAATAATTTTTCATCCAAAAATAGTCATAGCTATTCTCACACACATGCATTTATATACGATCGCTTACAGCCTAGTTCCAAACTGTAAGAAAAGTCATCCACAAATACTTGCTAACCATTCATACGAGTGCACGTTCATATCTTACCCCAGTACTTCCGCAAAGACGTTTAACGACGCCTTCAATACGTTAAGACCTCCCAAACGTTTACTCATAACCCGCTAAACAAGCGTAACTCTCACTACAGCTGTTACTCATTACACACACTACAGTGCACTGAAACAAGATACGTAGTTCTGAACTACGAAATAAAAACTACGAGGACGAGAACGTACTCAGGATTTCTAGGGGGCCAAATGGAAAGATTAAAGCTTGACTCGTTTTTATGAAAACAAACTAATTCAGCTCCTAGAGTGTCCATATCCATTGTGATGGTAAAAGTTATCAATTTGACATTTGCTACATACTAAAAACGTTGAATTGAGCCATTTACCATCACAATTTATGTCCGTGCTGAGCTCGGGACCCTAATTCTGCTGTCAGCTTCATCAACCCATATCGGCCGACTGCTTAGCATGGACCTCTCTCTTAGGTCTTAATCCACCACTGGGGCCCGGTCCGGATTGGTAGATAGCATATCTACATCTGACATAATTCTCGGGTAGGTATGTAGGTTTCCTTATGATGTTTTCCTTAACCGAAAAGCGAGTGATAATTACGTAACATGTGTTTTACAAGAAACACATTGGTAAGTGCCCGTACTGGGATTTGAACTCACGACCCTCTCCTGCGCTCTGCTAAAATGTTGCTAATACCAACTTTTCCGCCATAATCGCTTGATCTATCTCGAATGATGTAATAGTGTATGAAGCTATCTGGCTTCAAATAGCGAGGAACTTATGGCCCTGTAACTACTAACCTAGCTCCGACCCTGCCTCTCTTCAAAGGGTCGCCGCGGAGGCCGATTCCGCTCGGAACAAAACCGTTGTGAATAGACCAGCTAAGGACGTATTAAGACGAAGTAAATGGTTAAGCGCAGGAAACCTTTTCAGGTCATTTTCCGCGCGGGTTGCGAACGACTTAGGGGTAGTTTTGCAAATCTCACCCGCCTCGGAGAAGGTCATTGTGTGCGCTTCAGCTTTGGTAAGACTTTTAGAGTAATATAATTAAGTCACTAATTAATTCATCTTTTGAGTAATAAAGACATGATTTTAAAGATATTTCATCTCGAAGTTACTATTTACGTTACTTGAGGTGATCCTGTGACACATAGGGGATTAACCTCATCGCTTACCTTCATGCGTTGTACGTGTGTAACATTCTATAAAGGTTGTACGTTTGTTTTTCGAATGAGTTAGTGGCGTCCTGTGGCGTCTGGTGCCTGGTGAGTTATTAAGCCACCAAGGGCTTAGGACGTAGCTTAACAACGTTTTCTATCGATAACAAGCCGGACCGATGACTTAAGCTGAAACGTTTCGCTTACGGCGGAAAATTTAAATTTCTAACAGTTTTTTCGTCTTTGACGCTAGACCAGATAACTTATTTAAATGATAATGGTATTTGGGAATAGTAGATCATTCATAACTATATTTTGTAGATATATTTGATACTAATGTAGCTGATTAATCAAATAGGTCAATACACACTTCTTAACGGTTAATGGGATTATTTGAGCAATATTGTGAATTAGTGTTAAATATCTCTACAGATGTACAAAGTGATTTACTATTGTCGCAACATCCATTATCATTTAAATTAGTTACCCGGTCTAGGGACAATAACCAAAAAATACTTAAAATTTTAATATCCAGCCATAAGAGAAACGTACCGTAAACGAAGAAAATGTGTGTTCGCACCTCTCTCTCTCTTGCCCTAACAGTGATATACGAAACGTAACTTCCATTCGCCTCGCCCGATCACACTTTTCGTAACTGTCTCATCACGCATTCACCAGCTCACTCCCCAAGTCAATCGTGCGTAAAGAAGTTTTACTTCAAAACTTAAGAATGTAAATACTTAAAGCTAATAATAATAGCACATGTTTTCGTGTGTGAGCTTTAAGTGGAAGCTCAGTAACTGCTTATTCCAACACGAGAGCATATTGGATGCGCTCATAAAGTCCGAGCTGGCAAACAAGACCGAAATAAGCCAATCCATCAATGAAACAGATAAACATGTACACTCCAGCCACAGTATCAACAGAACAGTTTTCAGGGCTCGTGGGAAAATCCAGGTTAAACAGTCTTTTGTATCCATCTAGATACCTACACGTTCACTGATGTAAACACAGACGTTGTGTTTGTTATAAGTTTACGCGGCTGTTGTTGTGTTGGCGCAGCTTACAGCAGCTGGAAAACACACGGTCCGTAACGGTGCCCAAATATAAAAACGAATTAATTCAGCCGTCAACGTGTTACTAATACTAAAAACGCGTCACAATCAAACGCTACAAACATCCAGACTCAGAGCAAATATTTGTGGTATCATTGACCTACGCGGGAATCAAACTCGCAGCTTTACGCTTCGCAGTTGGCTTACCCACTTACGCCACGGAGGCCGTTAAAAATAATAATTACTATGAGCAGCGTTCGTACTTAAATTACTTCTGCATGCGCATATGCAATCAGAATCTAAAATACACAATCGCTATATCCAGCCAGGTTTATAAGCAGATCAGGCCCAAGGCACTGAATAGATAAGCCAAGATAAGATGGAATCACCCCGCGTAGGCTTTCTTCCTCCTTTGGGAGAGCTAACCAAAAGTACGTCCGTGTATCGATGGGACAATCCGAGTTTATGTTTCGATTGCGCAAACATCTCGATTGTTCTCGACGAATTACTCCCACATTCGAAGTTCGAAGTTTTGCCACCGGTGCCACTAACTGCCATTCTTTCTAGCTTAGACCGCGCTCGATACGACCGGAGCAAGAGAGCAGTGGTTGTAGTAGTAGACCTCTAGGTAGAGATTCTAGGTAAATATTCATCCGCCAAGCAGTAGTGTGAATATAATAATGTATTCCGGTTTGAAGGGCACTGTTTCCAACTAAATTACTGGGCATGTGAGACTTTAGAACTAATGTCTCAGGGTGACGATCGCAATGCAGTGCCGCGCAAGATTATGCAATACAAAGTTCTAGGTAGCGCTGTAACTGTTAAGGACGGACGTAGCGCTTCAGGGGAACGACTTGCTCGCCTCGTTTTCAGTCGTCGTTGAATAGTGAGTCAGTCAACTCGGAACAATCGAAAAACAACTCGATAGTTCGGTCGGGACCGAGATATTTATAGACTCGATTGTAATCTTGCACGGAATGCGATTATTAGGATTGTCTGAACATCTCGGAGTAGCCCATCGCTACAGCCGTGTATTGCTTACCCGACACTTCCGTTCCCCAATACCAAAGGGTAATACAAAAATTGATAGAAAAGCACTCTCATTTCGATCGGATCATGGCGATGACTTGAGGTTTTCAAATTCAAGCATTTGGCCTCGAAGCAGTTTTGGGAATTTATTTAACTGTGGGATCTTTACACGTGATCCTTGGGGTCTCTTACACTATTAATATTGTCACGAGATACTCGGCACTGTCATCAAATATTGATGAAATGTTGATTTTATTGACGGTATCGCCATGATTACTAATTGGATAATTTAGATAAATGATAATATCACGAGATCTGGATCACTTCATCATCAACAACCCATAACGTCCCACAGCTGGGCACGGGTCTCCCCTCACTTTCGTGAGGAGGATTAGGCCATAATCCACCACGGGGGCCAGATCCGGATTGGTGGATCACATACCTACCTCCGAAATAATTCTCGGGTAGGTATGTGGGTTCCCTCACGATGTTTTCTTTCACCGAAAAGCGAGTGATAATTACGTACATATGTTTTACAAGAAACACATTGGTACGTGCCTGCACTTATAATATTGAAATAGTAGAGAGTTACCATAAGCTTGCATAATGACTGTTATTCCGACGTGAGACGCTCCTGACCACATCTTTAATTCGGAGTCTTCATAGTCGAGATGCGAACAGTAACCATATTAATAACAATGGTTAGTTAAACCATGTAATTATTAAATAATACACATTTCCTAAAGATTGCAACGCCACCGGCGACTATTTTATCCTGGGGTATTTTTTGCTTTTCGACTATGAATTTCATTGTTAGAAAGTTACAACAAAGTGGAAAAAGTTAACCCGTCCCTCGTTTTATTTTTGTTTGAACGGAACGCTTGAAAAACTTAAGCCCTGCATTGCTCTCACTCCCCTAATCTACTTAGACCATATCTGTTCTAGACTTACTCTCGCGCTTCAGAAACCAGGAGAATGCAGCGGGACAACGCGGGTTTAATTCACGAGACAATGACCCCCCCCCCCCCCCCCTTCAGAGGTAGGTAGATAAATCTGCGCATGAATATTCATGAGGCCAAACAACGTTTCGTGAGCCGCGCGCGACGCCACAGACAAGGGTGTAGCTGTGACGGTTTGTTTAACGGAGTGCGATGGGTTAAGATGACGTTTGCTTCAACATAGCCCGTGCTATGGAACACCAGGGTTATTTCCTTCCTCCCTTCGTCACTTCTGTTCCAACAATGGATCTACTAAATGCGATAAAATTATGTAGTATTTTTTGTATAGTTATAATGCGTATAATATTTAAGGGCGTCGCCCCAGTAGCAAAACATTTCAGTGAAGTGACATTTTACGTTGAGGTTTCAACTTTTCAATTGCTAGATAAATAATAATTGGTGATAGCCTAGTGGGAGAACGTCCGCCTTCCAAAGCGAGAGGTCGTGAGTTCAAATCCCAGTACGGGCATGTATCAATGTGTTTCTTGTAAAACATAATATGTACATAATTAATAACAATAATCACCCGCTTATCCACCCGAGAATTATTTTGGAGATAGGTATGCTATCCATCAATCTTGACCGGCCTCTTGTCGTGGATTAAGGCCTAATCCTCTAAATTGGTCAGACTACACTATAGATGGATAGAAGTCTCACTGTCAGTAATTAAAAGTCAACCATCAATAAGTTTTCTACACCCATCAGCTTCTATAAATCAAGCTGATATTTCAATGATACCCTGGATTGCAAAAACAAATAAATCTTATGTTAGTACGTAATTAAATAAACACAGTAATTGGAAGTACGTAGGCACTAATGAGTAGTCATACGCGAGACGCACACTTGACGGCGCGGGCGGTGGTCTGTCGCCGACCGCGCTTAATTATTGACGCCCATGGGTTTACATCCCATTACCTACCTTCGTTATAAACTGCATAATATATAAACAGTTTACCGTGCATTCCTAAACTGCTTGAGTTAGGTAGCTTGGGAATTATTCATTAACAATTTAGCAAGGACTATAACTGTTTATTGAAGCTGAATGGATCTCAGGTCGCTTGAAATCCCGAATTACAAGAGGTCGAATCTATGATAGGTCAAAGTACTGAAATTCGTGTGAATTCGAGAATTGTTTGCTCTGAGTCTGGGTATTTGAAAGACCATGGTCTTCTAAGTTTCCGATACCCTAGATATAAGTATACCGAATTAAGAACCAAGATCTGTGCTCAGTGATCCAATACGTGATCATGATTCTTGATTTGCATATTTGTTTAAATTCTCAATAGAAGAATATTCGTGACAGCTTTCTTCTTTTCTTTCTTCATCTTTTGTTAATTCTTTCTTCTTATTATTATTTCAAGTATACCCCTACTCTTAGAGAGTAGTAAACGTAAGATAACTATAGGTTTTGCCGGTATTTCTCGAAAAAATTTACTCCTAGTAAGGGGATAGTTCAACTTCCACGAGTGATCATTCATGAATAAACATTAGAGTTCACTTTTGTTTGGCAAAAACTTGCAACGCCTTCTTTATACCTTAAAACATTTAGTTTGTTTCGACTTGCTGACGGAATTTTCTCTACCCAAAACTCACGATATTTGCCCGCAAAGTTTTCTTTGTGCTCTCATACGTGAATAGCATTACTTTGAAATCGCATTACACTTCACAATACAACTACAAAATATTCTACTGCGAAATACCTGTATCACTATTGTATGCAAATTTGAGCTTTATTACCGAGGAGTATATCGCATTGTCATGTGTCTAACTGTGGAAAATATGTTTGCAATTTCAAAAGGTCTCGTAAATTGCAGTAGAGCTTTCCGTAGCCACAATTAGCGGAATTGTTGGAGAATTACTATGTTATGAGAGTTTGTGCATTGTTGTCTGCAGGTTTAAGTTGTTGTTTATTTGGCGAATTGATGCGCTTAAGTTGTTTTGAGTTTGATAGAGAAGTTTCTTAGACGCTAGCACTGTCTGTGAAAACATGTTGTTTGGTCGAAAACGGTTCTTTAGTAGCTATTGAAACTTGAAGTTTTGTGATATTTTGCTATATTTAAAGCTTTTTACTTACGCAAGTCTTGTGCTACCTCGTTTGATGCATCAAACTAAAAGTTCAAATTCAGGACGTTTCTTTTGTCTTCTGTGGTATAAGCAGGCTCTTTTTCTATGGGTACTGTTTTTGCTAGAGTTTTGTGGGTGCTCTTGTGTTCTTGTTCTTGTTCTTGTTCTTGTATTTAAATTGAAGTGTCTACGTCGCAACTCCAATAAATAACTGTTGAATTACATTGACTCTCATCAGGCGTTGTCCCCGGTTTTGGAAATGGGATGAGCATCACCCCGCATCGCTATTATGTTTATGCGCTCTACCAAAGAGTTTATTCAAAGCAAACGCCTACGATGCAAACGTTTTAAAGATATCCCGCCTTGGATGGAACTTTGATACATCATTAGAACTTACATCGGGTTATTCCAAAAATTCCCTGCAACTGTCCTCTGTTCGTACCACTTGTGTGCCAGAAGGGGATAATTGAACAAAACGTATAGAAATCCGTTTAACCATGACACATTTTATTTTGCAAACGTTATCCATCTTTCCCAAAGCAATCTCAACGCGGACAACCCGTTATCTGCGGGGTCTGGTGAGACTGCACCGTCACGGGACCCGTGCTAAATCAACGTTCCCAGGAATTCCTCCCTGACGTTCCCGGGAATTCTTCCTCGATGTCCCGGAAGGTTGTAAATCTCCGTGGCGTTTGATTTATACCGGATAGCGGACAATGACCAGGCGAGACGGTGTTGTTAACTTAGAATTGGTTTTACAATGGTGAAGCGGAATGTGGTTTTTATCTTGAGTCGTATTAAAGGCGTTGATGGTGTTGTTAAAGCTCAGACTAACTTACACGAGTGTGTATAATCCTAACCTGTTGGTAGAGAACGAAACGATTTAGAACTCTGAGTTGGCTAAGAGAAAACAACAGTGGACGAGAATGGATTTATTTGATATAAAACAAGTTTTTGTTTGTTGTCTGTTGCCGATTCAGTGTTGTGGCATTATGCCATTCAGAGTCTATCAGTGGAGGCTGTTTTTGCCGTTTAAATTCCTATTTTTGTGTTCAAATAACTATAGTAGCTATAAGCCCCCGAACATTGTATGATAAAATATGACATTTCTGAACTACATTCGCTCGACTGTTACCTTCCGAGGAAATGTAAAGAACACTTTACGTTTACCCAGTTAATTACTTAGAAATTCGTCGTGTTTCTTCCCTAATAAGAACTCGGCATAATCATAACTTATGTAAGTACTTTTTTTAATAAACAAAATTACAACATCTAAGCCAGGCTGGGAACTCCATTTTAATTACGAGTTTTTCGCAAAGTAACTTGGAAATTAATTCTTTTGTAGATTGGAGTTTCGTCACGAAAAGAATATCAAGATAAAAACGTCGTCCGTCCATCTGAGTAAAATTTGAAATTTCATAATGGTCCGAGGGAAAGTTTTCTTTAATTTACATAATTTGAAGACCCTCAAAGCGGGAGTTAAATATATTTGGTAGGGCGATAGTGAAGGTACCCTCGTCGGCGGCTCTGTTAAGATATTTGTGGATAATCAGTTGGAAAAGGAGCCCAGAGAAATTGTGAAATGTTCCTTTATGAGAGAGGATAATCTATTTAAAAATATAACAAGTTTATTTAATAAAAACATCATATTTTTTTAGCAAAACGAGTTGAAAACCCTGTAAAACTTTAAAACCTACTTGTAAAGTGAATAATTTTTAGATTATTGCTATCATATTAATTGTTAGCTAATTACAACCTGGGTATCTCCAAGTCGTCGAGAGCGAGCATTTTCATGCAAATACACAAACAAACGTGAGTGTGCACATTCTAGACCGAATCATCAGTTATCATCATCAGTGATAGTCAAATATTAGTCTATTTTACTTAAATATTATAATATAAGATAATTAATTTAATCGTTTTTAGTTTGTTAATGTCGAGACCAAACAATTTACTCGTACAATATCTGTAGCCAACAGCAAATTTGATTTCAATAAGCACGTAAATAATTTATTAATTAAGCTACATTTGTCCAAAAACTCAACGGGAATGAGACGTAAACGAACGTTTTCCGCTTAAAAATATGAACACGCGCTCGTTTATCCTGTCCGAACCATTTCAAAAGAGAAACCAACTACTTTCGCGGGAAAACTGACCTAATTTAATAAAGTTCCCGGAACTCCCGGATTGAAAGGCATAATTTGAGGTGCCGTCCTGTAGGCAGGTATTCATCGACCTGAATTCAGCAAAGGACTTGGACTTTTTCAAAGACATACTCAAACGTGCTTGAGTCGGCGCGAGCGCTACATGCTCCTAATGATGTCACCCTTTGAGAATTCAACCGAAAATATTTACTAAGGGACTGTCGGGCTTAAAGTAAAGGAGGCATGCCGACACGGCTGAGCATGAGCCAAAGGAAAAAGCTAAAGGAGAAACGTGTGATGCGCGTGGTAGCCGATACGAACGTCACGCTTAAAACTTTGACTGCTAAGCCGATGTTCTTGTCTAGCCACTGGTGCGGCTCTGCACGCGCCGTAGTGTTTTCCCATACAACAAACACAACAGTTGTGTTTTTCCGCACTCGCGGCAAGTTATGAAAAACACCACAGTTGTGTTTTCAGCAGTGAACGTGTTAACTGCTTTGTAGATGATATTTTTTTAATTCCAGCAACTATTAACTCTAATATTATAATTAGCAATTTCAAATGTTGTCAACTTTATTTTTATTTACTTACTGAGGATCGAGATGAGCAAGTTGATTATCTGATGGTAAGCGCCATGCATGCCATAACAGTCAAAGCGCCACCCAGAACTAATGTATGATATGTGTGCATGTGATCAAAATGTAAACTTTGGATAATTAATAGCAAACAACCCCGATTGTTCAAGTTAACATGAAACTGGCGCCATTGCTTTAGTAAAACAACAAATGTTTGAACCACACTGCGAACCTCTTTCGAAACCAGCGAAGCGTGTTACACGTAGGTAAGGGAATATTATTGTTTTAGAGGAAAATCTATCGGTACTGCTTTTATATAAGCATTTAACAATATTTTCCTAGAAGTCACATGCTTGGATGAACAAATAAATAACGCGTCACGGTCACATATGTTATGTACATACGATAGAACCTGACACCCTACTAGGATTCCCTGTGTCAGGGAATACCTGTTAGGGAATCGAGATCTTCGAAGACTTCATGGCCCTACAAATAGCCAGACTTAACATATTACACTTTTACCTAAGCGGGAATCGAAATAAATAAAAATGGCATAAAAATGTTTCAAACAATAATAATAATAATTTAAAGTTTTGTAAAAGTATTGTAAAAAAAAAAATACTTTAAGAAGTATAAATAAAGTGAATGATAATGTGATATTTTTTAGTTTAAATATATGGCATTTAGGTTAATTATCATTATAGGTATTACTATCAAGGTGATCAATCAATGCATTGCGTATTAATTTCACTAAAGACGTATCATTATTTTTTACTAATTGAAATTCTTTAATCTTATAAAAATGACTTCAATATGTCGACGCCCATACCACTTGCACAAGGCTTACAAATAAAAGGTGTTAATTAATGTCTCACTGTTTATTGCTATAAAATGCTACGGACTGTGCCCAGGCGCGGATGAATGCAAACTAACTTAAGTTATACAATTTGCTGTATGTACGGAAACCCGTACACAACTTATAGATGAAAATTGACGAAGCAGTCGCCAAAAGTACACGTCTTGTCAATGTTCCCTGTAAATGGAGCTCATAGCGATAAGGCAATTAGGGTCACGCTTGATCCCCGCCCTGGGGCCATTCACTAGTGACACTATAATGCCGAAATACTACCGTAATAAGGTCACTTCCACAATACAGAGAGGCGCAGTAAGGGCTCTACCTTGGCGATCTGAAAACAGATCACAGTCACCGGATTAAATCTTTATTAACAAACGGAAGGGGGTAGTTGGCCCAGATAAATCAGTCAAACTGATAACTGTTATGGTAGAAGATCGAGAATCAGAAACCAAACTGTGGGGCGATAACAAATGGATGCATACACCCCAACATGGACCCAAATGGCAGGTAGTGCAAAAATGCAAATGATTGTTAGTAAATTCTCTACTGATTTGTAACTATACTGTCACTGTTTTATCATTATGATTATAATGGAGCAAAATAACTATAAAGTTCAGATTTAGTAAATACACTCCCTAGCTTGATTCTCCACTGTTTTGTAGCTATAATGCGACTGTATTATCATAATGATTATTATGAAGCAACATAACTACAAAGTTCAGATTCAGTAAGTTCACTCCCAACTCCCTAATTCCTTACTGTTTAGTAACTATAATGCCAGTGCATTATCATCATGATTATTATGAAGCAAAATAACTACCTAGTTCGAATTTAGTTAGTACGCTCCCTAGCTCCCAGTTCCCTACTGTTTTGTAACTATAATGCCACTGTATTATCATAATGATTATTATGGAGCATAACAACTGTGAAGTTCAGATGATTATAATAATCGTTATAAAAACGTCCAAGATACGCTCACACTTGAGGCGACCGAAGCAATTTTCTCGAGCTCTCGAACAACATCACCGGTTTTAATGGAGAAATGGAGGACAAAAATTTATGTGTAAAGTTAAGGAGGGGCTTATAAGGGTGCTGTGAAGTTTTGTTTTGGCCGTGCAATGTACCGGCTTCGCAAAATAGGTATAATGTATTACCATAGAAATAGCGGCATTGTTATTTAGCGCCGCAAAGTAGGTGTCGATATTTTGAACTCAGCTTTATTAACTGACGCCAATTTACTATTGTTCGCAGGGCTATTGTAATTGTCCGCATTCCAATATGCAATATATATTAGTATTATTGGAATTAACCACCAAATAAGTACCATAGTTGCACATCCATTCAATTTCATATATAAATAGAATTGATTAGATTGGTGCTTACTATGTTTGTGTAAGGGCGAGCCTGAGAACACATCGTGAAACCGCTGTGTGCATAATGATAATGAAACCAAACATTACTATACAGCGTCACAATAATTATCATTAGGGCGCGACCATACTGGCGTAAAATCGGTTCAAACATCATCAATCTACTCCCATTTTCCAATGATTTCGTCTTACTTTCGTCGCTATCATCAGAAACAGCTCGTTGTCACCATTATATCGTATTGAGGCATTTCAAATTTCAACTCAATGTAACAATGGACACTGGGTCGAAATTGTCTTGCAAGTTTGGCCTAAACACGCCTATCCATTCTGATGGCCTCCGTGGCGTAGTGGGTTATACAACGTTAAGTTGCGATTTCGAAATCCGCACAGAGCAAACACTTGTGTGATCAATGGTCCTACTCAGGGCAAATATATGTCCTCTTAATTCCTGATACTCTAAATACATAGAATCCTAGGAAAACCCTAGGAAAATCCTAGGAGGACGCGCAGAAGAAGTGAAACTTCGTAATCTGGATATGAAAATAGTAAGGGGTAAAAATTGATTTTTGGTGAAATCATATTGATGAAGACAAACTTTGTCAAAAGTTTGTCTTCATTATCAACCCATAACGTCCCACTGCTGAGCACGTCTCCCCTCACTTTCGTGAGGAGGGTTAGGCCATAATCTACCACGGGGGCAAGATCCGGATTGGTGGATCACCTCCCTACCTCCGAAATAAATCTCGGGTAGGTATGTGGGTTTCCTCACGATGTTTTCCTTCACCGAAAAGCGAGTGATAATTACGTACATACGTTTTACAGAACGTACCACGTACCAATGTGGTACGTGCCTGCACTGGGATTTGAACTCACGACCTTGTGATTGGAAAGCGGACATTCTCCCACTAGGCTACCACCGCTAATTCTAATCCTTTTTATTACCTTTATTTTATTCCGTAAATATTACTTTCAAACCCGTTTATTTTATTTTACGATAACACAACCCGTTTCGGATGCCGTTATGTTGGTGTATTTATTTTTGGTCTGTGAATTTACTTTTCCACCCAAATGTTCTGATATATTATTGACAACTATTATTTTTTCATTGTTGGTTTCCGCAACATGTATGAATAAATGAAATGGGCATTCGTAATACCGCTTGTAATGAAATAGTACCAACTTATTATTTGCTTCTCTTAAATATTTTAAGAAGAAAAACCTCTTTCCTACCTATATTATAATCAGGTGTTTGTAGTGGTAGGCCAAGAGACCTAGAGGCCATGAGATGAAGAAGATGCAGAAGATCTGCAAGAGAACGCCTGGGGAAGTACCACACCTTTGCCAGATATTCATCCGCCAAGCAGGAGGCCTACCATGACGTCTTATAGCGATTCAGTTCAGGACCTAAACTGAACCGCGTCGCATAATCGTACCGTGACGTCTTATTTTTAATGTTGCTGCCATTTTCAACCTAAACTGGATCCAGTTAAGGTTGACAATGGTAGCAACCTAAATTGAATTGCTAATAAGCCATTTTCAACCTAACCTATATCCAGTTTAGGTTGAAAATGGTAGTGACATAAAAAATAATACGTCACGGTACGCTTATGCGACGCGGCTCAGTTTAGGTCCTGAACTGAATCGCTATAAGACGTCATGGTAGGCCTCCAGTAGTGTGACACGATACCGTGTTCCGGTTTGAAGGGCACTGTTTTCGGCGAAATTACTGAGCATATGAGACTTAAGACCGATGTCTCAGGGTGACGAGCGCAGTGCAATGCCACGCAAAATTATGCAATTCAATGTTCTGTATTGCATTGTAATTGTTACGAGCAGGCGTAGCACTTACCATCAGGCGCACTAATTGCTCGTCACGTAACTCGGTAAAAAAAAGTGTTTAAAAGAGTTTGCCGTATTTTTTCCCCATATAAAAATATTATTTTGTTAAAGTTCCCGCATTTTTTTTTTTATATAAGCGATGTCTTTTGCAGCTGTAAATTGGTTGTTAATTAAAATACGAAGCTGGCTCGTTCAATTAATATACAAATATCCGAGGTGGTTGCCGCGCCGGTGGTTCGTCTCCGGGGACGGGACACGGGGAAGTTCATTTCCTAACGTTTAAGGTTCCCATCGGGGGAATTCTAGCTGGCGCTGGTTAGTCAGGTACCTTGAAATTGTGGCAAGATTAGGTTGTGCCTTTTATATGTACCTACCCACTTTATATGTGAGTCATTTAATGTTGCTAAAACTCAAGTATTTTTTTTTTTTAATCACCAACTTGAAGCGACGTTAAAACAAATGTGTATCATACAAAGAATCACATTGAAACTAGCACACACACACACACACACATATAACAAAGTAACTCTTAAAAAAATAATTTAAATAACAACTTAATATCAATTTAATTTATGCAACTATAATCATGATAGTAGCTTTATATTTATGAAAATTGCATAAACCGTGATCTTAAATAATTGCTGAACCGAAAATTCAACCCCAGCAACGCTGAACAACGTATATTTAATACTAGCATGCACCATCAATATTAATAATAAATAGCAAAGGGAATATCTGGACTTTTTGTGCAATTACCCCCTATGTCCAAATACCCCCTTCCGTTTGCAATGCACAACCCCCTTCAATCAACAATGCAAAACTACAACTACCTGAAATCCCCTTCGAAGGGGGCAGTTGCAGGGGATTTCCGAAATATGCATAAATCAGCACCAATATTACAAATTCAAAAGTATGACTGATATGTTTGTTACCACTCAAATCATTGACAAGACCATTTTTTATCGACCTAACATAGTGTGATACTTTTTACAATTATTCACGCGGGTGGAACCGCGGGTTGCGACTAGTACAAGAAAATCCTTCAATATACCGGACGGTTGTCAACCTGTTTTTCGATTCCAACAGGGAAATCGACTTTTCTAGCGGATGCTTCCTTTTCCGTGTTACGTACCTGTTCTTTGAAATATCTTAATTATGATAAATAGAAAACTATTCAGTGGAACTTCCAACGTTTCCTAGTTTAAGTTTGCCAATAACTATTGTTGTTATATTATTGAATCGAAATGTGATCTGATTTGACAAAACTACCCAAGTACTACATATTACAGTTGGACTATCTATAAACAATAACGGGCTCATTGTTACCGACTACCAGTTGGCACCGTATCCATCTTGCTAGCGGCATTGCCCCGTTGAATGGCAATGCTAATACGATAAGCTAAGCAAGTAAGAGCATTTTACAATATTAATAGAATAGAATAGAATAGAATAGAAAACTCTTTATTGTACACCAGAAACAAAAATAAACACAGTACGGAAAAATTACAATAGGCAAACAAGGGTAGTACAATGGGCGGTCTTATCGCTGAAAGCGATTCATGTCCTTGAACGAGGAATTACAGAGTTTTTATGGTCAGATAGAAACAATTAGATTTATAAATGTCACACGTCTGAACTGTTTGGTGCATTGCATGAGAAAGCAGAATTATAAACTAAGACTGTCGATACATGCAACTTGTAATTAAATAGCAGCGTCTTGCGGTTTCACCCGCGTAGACTAAATTCCCATGGGTACAATACATTTTTATGAAATAAAAAGGATCCTATGTTCTGTTCCAAAACCTAAAATATCTATAGTACTAAATTTCATCAAAACCTGTTCACCCGTTTCGGCGTGAAGAGATGACAAACACACAAACTTTCGCATTTATTATCTTAGTAGATGCGAAAGTATGTCCACTTTAAAAACCAACCCGTTATAGACAGACGAAAGACTATTAGACCGCGTTGTCATAGCAGGATAGTTCTGTTTGAGCCTTTAGATACGGAACCCTAGAACATAATCATCCAATAGCTCCATCTGATTCTGTTTCTCTCTCATTCTCTGCAGTCTATTTTTGAGTGACGTCACGCCACGTTTGTCATTTTTATGGATGTGTGGTGCCGTTCAGTTTAAGGCCTTAAAAAGAACTGCATGGAATAAGAATAAGTACGTGGTGGTGACCCCCCAGCATCGCAGTGTCTGGATGTTATGTTGGCCTTTGCCCAACAGTGGGGCAATACAGGCTAATCATAATCGTAGCTGTGACAAAGTACAGAACCAAGAAGCATTCCAGAGCTTGCAACTTCAAGTCGTCGTTGTTTGTAACTTGCATTTATTGGACTTAACGAGTTCCGTGCTCACCCTAAAAGATTTTCATTTAATTCTACATGCAAGTCACGTAATTTAATTTATTGAAACAAGTGGGTAAATTATGCAAATAGGAAGGAAATTTCAAAGATAACACAACAAAATTAACAAACCAAGTAATCTGAAATACAGCGAAAATACCAAATTTTCCGCAACTAAATTCAATAGAATTCTAACTGCCAGAATCGAAAGTAAGTGGATGAATTCCGAAATTTCCTAAATCTTCTTATTTCGTCAAAATTTTACCCCATTATGACTGTTTCACTTAGAGATGGGCACGCCTGAAATGTTTCAATAAACAAAATGATCGCAATCGGTACACAATTACAATCGAGTCTATAAACATCTCGCTCATCGGCTGTACTATTGAGAAGTGTATCGATTATGCCGAGTCGACTGACTCGCCGCTACGATCTTCGTCTCCTCTCTTTAACTTGTGTTGAGCTAAACTCGAAGGAATCCTAGTTGCTTATTTTCTTTCATATTTATAATAACAGCTTGGATTCACTTAAATTTGACTGCGAGATAAAGTCATCAAGAATCTTGCAGATGACAATCGACTGAACAATCGACTGAAACATATCGGACTACCCCATCACTAGTTCACCCCATCATGTCTGTTCAACCCATTATACCTGTGCCACCCCGGCTTATTGCATTATATTCACGTTTGGTAGGAGCTTATTTCTACTTTGTACCGGATTTCATCGACGCTGTCGGATTTGATTTAGGAAATTATTGCTCGCCTTGAATCATGAAATTCTCTAGAAAGACGTTTCGGGATTGACTAAAATGTTGATATGTGTGCGTTTGGGTGTTTGTTGGTAGGTTTCATCGGCCTGTATTTCAATACAAAAATCAGGACCGATGTGGTGGATATGATGAAGTTTTCTCCGATAGGTTCGTTCCTATCAAGCTAAAAATTATGAGGAACTAAAGTGGTTTTCGCAATTTTTAGCCATGTTATTTACCAGGCTTTTTATGTTACCAAGTGACTTGACGAGCAAGTTACCTGATGGTAAGCACCACGCCTGCCCATAACAGCTACAGTGTCACCCGGAACTTTCCATTACAAAATCTTGAGCAGCACTGCACTGCGCCCATCACCTTGAGACATCGGTTCTAAGATATCATATGCCCGGGAAAATATCCGGCAAAGATGTGGTAGGTACTTCCCTAGGCAGACTCTTGAAACCTACCACTACAAGGCTTCAACACTGATAGCTATTGAACCTTGTTATCGCTGCTAAAGCGCCAATTTTGACAGATTTTGTATAACAAAACTTTCAAAATTTGAAGACAGCGATTTTTAGCCATAATTCCCATTACGGCTAACACACATTGAGGCTCTGTTCATTGAATAGTTTCATCTACAGTGAACGGCTGATCATCTGTTCTAATAGCATTGTTTGGCACACCTCTGTCAGTACAGCGGTTATCAAAAGCACATTCACGCTTTCAAGCGCCAGTTTTAGACTATTTTACACATTTTTGCTCTAACCAGTCGCTTGGCTGAAATGTATGGAATCTTTTGCTTCAAGGATTTCATCACAGATCATGATGTGCGTCATACAGCGCGTTGCGGCCTTCTGCTAAGTGGTTTTTATGAATACTTTAAATGAAAAATACATTTAAAATCACATTTATAAGCCGACTTTATAATATTTTACAACTCTGAATGCTTAACACAGGGACGAACTTTAATGATCTTACTATATTCATGTCATCAAAAATTCATATTTAGTTCGCTTTGCGTTTCATATGCATTAATATATTTAAGTACTTAGGTACATTTATTACGGCAACCTTTACCAACCTTTACCAAAGATCTGATGAAGTTATAAGCATTGTAAAAATGTAATTTATCGAAAAGCTTTTTCCATTTGGTTCATATTTTATGACTTAATTCTTTCGTCTCCTCCATGAATTATGTATGAATTTTGATGTATTAACTTACATTCTTTAGCTTAGTCTTGTACGCAGGGTTGAGATTTTTTTCCCGATTTTGAAGGAGAATTTAAATTCGAGTGTATTGACTAAGTATGTGATTTACAAATCCAGACCGAGCCCGAGGTGGATTTGGTCTAATGGGTGTTTGTAGGACCATGGTCCTCATAGTTCCTGATTCCCTAGATACAGGGAACCTTAGTTAGGGGTCAGGACTTATGTATGTGATGCTGACGCGTTATTACTCGTATTATTGTTATTCTTAATGGAGTTTAGAGCGATTACAAAATTACCAAAACGTAACAACAATTACGACGGACTTCGTAGATAGAATACACTCCGTATTACGGACCAACTCGGACTGACTCTAAAATATTCCCCATATTTCCGGCTGGGGAGCGCCAATTACGTGGATCGCGAGGATCTCGGTCGCTTTTTTTCGCAACAAAAGCCAACGGAATTTACCCTTAATTCAGCTGGGTCTTTTTGCAGCAGAATAATTTCAGATGAATCGACTGTGGCCGGTTTATGTCTCGTTCCGAACAGTTTTATAGCTGTTCTACTACTGTGTGAAATTGTCAATTAGCTTATTGGGAGGTTTGAATTATGGGAAATGTTTTATATCGTTATTTGAGGATATAAAAAAAAATTGGAACTAAACTGCAAAAAAAACGCCGCGGCGTCGTCGGTTCAAAGTAGTATTTATTGAAAACAGCTCGTTATCCCTCACTAACTGATGTATTTTTTTTTGTTACGAACTTTACATTTTTCTACGATCAAATATAGCCTATAGCACCCAGGAATAACGTAGCTATTTGTAAACGAATTTTCAGAATCGGATCAGTAGTCCTAGAGATTACCTTTTCGCCTGCGGCATTTCCGTTTCCCGCAGGAACCCTACATTATTCCAGGATAAAACATGGCATATAGCACTCAACAGTAATGTAGCTTCACACGAATTAAATAATTCTTAGAATCGGATAAATAGTTCCGGAGATTTCTTTCTACAAACTTAGAAACTAACCTTATCTCTTTATAGCATCTAACAATATCTTAGAGTAGAAGCGATATTATAGCGTTTTTGTAGATTGATAGAAAGGTTACATAGGATTTTTTTGGGACAATACTGATGATTGCCTAGGTGAATGTCTTGTACATTATATAGTTACCTTTTTTTGAAGGAGGTAATACTTTAGCTTGCTACATGGTGACGTGGACTCGAACCCAGTAAAACCTCCCGTGACCAGTCCTGCGCCAATGTGGGGCAAGTTGGGGTCCCGCTGGTAAACTCGGATAGTATTGGAGCCTCTACGTCTGTGGAGAGGTGACTTGGTACACCAAGGCTACCCCTCAAACGTGTGGGACCGTACAGGTTAGCAGGGAATTCCCAGACTTTACACCAATATGACCCCATGTACACTATGCAGCTACTTCAAGTTCTCATTGTCCATAGGGAGGTGCTAGAGAATGGGACCCTCGTGTTTCTGCCATTCGCCGCCGTGCAGTACAGGCAAGATGTCCACGCAACCGTGTACCGATGTCGTGCGCACAACGCGCACGGCGCCATCGTGTCGCGCGACATGCGGACGCAAGCCGGTAAGTTTACCTCTTGTTTTATGAAGAAATAGGTTCGCTTTTGAAACTTACCTAAAGCTAAGTGACGCTGTGGTCTACGATAAAGCACGCTTACCTAAAGCTAACCAATTGACTTGAAGAAATCCAGGTTGTAGCTATCGGGAAACGCAGACTCAGGCGATGAGTTCTTTTCTTTGCGGTACGCACAATTAATGTAGAGGAAAGTCGCTTCGTGCGTAAACATGACATGTACGTAAAGAACTAATAATGTAATAACTAATTCATAATGTGTTTTCTTACTTTAGGAAGTTGTAGATTTTACGTCCTTGCAAGCAATGTTAGGGACAATTATGTGGATGTGGTGAACCTGAAACCTAGATTAATATTGGTTTCTGATTCCACGTATGTGTCGTTTCCAGGTCATTTTGAATTGTTGTCAGACAGGAGACCCTTGACAAAATATAAGACTGGTGGACTACTACCATGACGTCCCAAAAACGGTCAAATATAGTACTTTTTTTAAAGAATTTTGCTCCACCACTCTTACGTTTTTTTTTTTGTATGTATTATTTGCTTTTCTTGAAGAGACACATAATTAAAGTTAATGTTTAACTTTGTTGTTTAGTTAATGTTATGTTGCTTTTGTTGTTGTTATGATCAAAATGTTATCATAAAATATTTTTTAAGAGAAATCATAATAAGCACCTTGTTTAATATTGATGAATATTTTCTTGTATTCAATTTCGCTCGCAAAATGTGACGTTAAGCTCGGACTGACGTCAACACCTTTCAGCTCATTTCTGTTGATTTATTTCGATATTTGTGTACTTTGATGTTCGTGCGTTGATTTATTGTAATTTAATGTTACACGTGGAAACCTTAAAATACCTACTTACTTAAAAAAATAATGAACGGAACTAATATAACGTTCAGTGCTGAGAACACAACTTTCGTGTTTTTCATAACTTGCCGCGAGCGCGGGAAAACACAACTGCTGTGTTTTTTGTATGGGAAAACACTATGCAGTGTGCAGAGCAGTGAAAGTGTTAACCTATCACGAGACGCACGTAAGCGGAATATAATATTTTCTATTGTTAGAGAGACACCTTGAGAGGTTGTAGTACATTTCTTTTCCTGACGGCACCAGAAGGAGAGTTATGTTTTTAGATTACCTAACAAAATATTATAATATTCTACTTGTTTTGATTTTTATCCTTTACTGTCCCACTGCTAGGCAAATGCCTACCAATTTTGTTCCATTTATCTCGAACGTCTGACACACTAGACCAACTGTCTCGGAACACATGGAGATCGTCCAGTTCAGATTCAGGCAAAGAAACAAGTTAACCTAATATTCTAGGCTTAGAATTACCTTTCATGTCCATAAAAAACCATATTATTATGTACATTTATAATACTAATTAAACAGACTTCCGGTTACCGGCGGAAACATTTGCAGAAATAAATAACATTATTTGCTTCCGGCTTCCCTTCCGCCCATTGCTCTCAGCAAAAACGTGCATCAAGAATTTATTGTCTTCGTTTATTCTTATACTGGCCACGCCCGCGGTATAAATACTAAACATTGCAATAAATTATAATAATATATATAAATAAATAAATAAATTATCACATATATAGAACCTGGCCCCTAACTAGAATTCCCTGTATCTAGGGAATCAAGAACAAAAAACAAGAAATAAATAAGTAAAAAAACAAAAAACTTAAGTTAAAATAAGGAAATAAAAAGTTAAATAATAAATAAGTATCACAAAATATCGTCCGATAAAAAAAAAACTGGAAAATAAATTATTATTCTTTGAGAGCAGCTTTTAAATATTGATGATTCGGCCATATTGAAAGGACAGAATTAAGCAGTATATATACGTTATAAGCTTAATAGATATTGGCCTATTTATAATAACGGTTGTCATAAAGCTAAGAAGCTTTTTGTTTGGTTCGTGTTCTTATTTATGTGGGATACGTAGGGAGTTTTGCTTCGGCCAGTATCTTATTTATATGATGCGTACTGAAGTGGAAAACTTTAGCTATTATGAAATGTACACAAGACTGATAAAATATAAGGGGCAATTAAATCAATGTTTGGTCACTAGGTCCGGTTTTATTTCACTAATATTATAAATGCGAAAGTGTGTGTGTTTGTTCTCTCTTCACGCTGAAACGGCTTAACGGATTTTGATGAAATTAAGTATAGTCGTGAGTTCAAATCCCAGTGCGGGCACGTACCAATTTGTTTCTGTAAAACATATGTACGTAATTATCACTCGCTTTTTGGTGAGAGAAAACATCGTGAGGAAACCCAGATACCTACCCGAGATTTATTTCGGAGGTAGGGAGGTGATCCACTTATCCGGACTTGGCCTCCGTGGTGGAATATGGCCTAACCCTCCTCACGAAAGTGAGGAGAGACCCGTGCCCAGCAGTGGGAAATAAACTACTTATACTAAGGTAGATATCCTTGATGATTCCCTACAGACTTCTTTCTCGACATCCCGCAAGGCTCTGGAAGTGAGTTTTTGCTGTTTTTAACTACCTTGTAAAACTTCGTTAGTTATCGGAATAAACGTAAATAACAAGCTCCAACCTGACGAAGGTAATGGCGAAGACTTGGCGCTTTATCGCCCATTAACGATAGAAATAGCGATATTTATCGTTTGATCTAGAAATTTGGAGATGGTGATGAAACCGAGAAAGAAAATGCCGACGCCTTTGCCAACTCTAACAGTCTCATTTACTATTTCAAAGATAAAGACAAACGTTACTTAGTACACATAGTAACAATTTAATTATAGGGAGGTACCAAACATATTCAACCGCCAAGCAGTAGTGTGCAAACAATACTGTGTTCCGGTTTGAAGGGCATTGTTTCCTGCGAAATTACTGGGCATTTGAGACCTTAAAAGCAATGTCTCAGGGTGACGAGCGACGTGCAACGCCGCGCAAGATTCTACAATGCAATATTCTGGGTGGCACTGTAACTGCTATGAGCAGGCGTAGCGCTTGTATGTATTAAGGTTTTCGAGTAAATTTGTTTTATTTTAATAACCTAATACCAAACACAATAATAAAGTTTCAGCACAAAAAAGACAGGATAAGTATTTACTCATAACTTCTCTACTTATTATGCTTTAGGTAATATTCTTCTTTTATTACTTTTGTTGAAACTTTTGCCTTGTCTGGTAGTTTGGTAATCTCTACTTAATCGAATAATGTGGATAATCGAAAAGAAGAAACGCTTCAATTGTTTTCCAGTCTGGAAAAATTGATTTAGAACCTAGTTCTCTATTAATCTCGGCGACTAGCTGACTGGGATATTTGGGACGCTGTTCAATTCTATAAAATAAAATTTCATCCACCAATGCGGACCGAGCCCTCCTCTTTGCGATAATGGGGGAAGACCCGTGCTCAGCAGTGGGACGACATGGGTTGATGATGATGATGATGATGGTCGAAGCTTCAGGCGTTTTATTATTACTTGCTAGTTTCGAATACTGGTGATGCGATAATTGTTTTTCCAAAACGTTCATTTTACCTAAAAGTCATCGGAATTATTCGAATAAATCATTTCCATAATTATTTGGAAACTTAATACTCCCTGACGTTTGCGGTTTCCCGTGTTAAAATTATCAGGAAAATTGATCAAATAATTTCTACGAATAAAACTATAAACGCGTTCAGTTTACCTATAATATTCGGAGCACTGTCAATATTGAACAACGCTGTAATTTGCACAATTTTGTGTGATATAAAACCTTTAGAAAAACTCTAAAAGCTCTAAAACAAGAAATATTTTATACTAGCAGTACCCTGCCACGCTTCGCTGTGGCACATTCACACATTCGCTGATATGTAATTGATGAAAAAAATAGATAAAAACAATCCTTGATGCGGATTATATATCATGCTAAAATTTCAGCTCGATCGGTGCAGAACTTTTTGAGTTTTTGAAGCGTAAACAAACCAACATAACATTTTTATATATATATAGATTTAAATTTCCCGCCATAACAGAAACGAACCACCTTAACATAGATATTATATTCATAAGTTTCAAAACACAGGAGCCACTTATTATATAATAGTTTTAATATAAACTAATATCATGTCTCCTCGTTACCACCGAGGGGCGCGGGGTGCGGGTGGGGGGTAATTAAACGAAGTGCAAAAAGCCACGGAATGCCACCGCCTCAAAAAGGACGGGTTTAATCAAACTGCGGTTAACTAATAACCTGTGAGCTTAACAAAATAACAAGCTCAATTTTGATTGCATAACGTTTTGCTTTTGAAATCTATGTTCAACTATTAGTATTTAATTGATAGATATATAGATAACTCTTCATTGACTAGAACAAGAACAAAACAAAACTGAATAATAGATACCATGGGCGCTCTAATCGCTTAAAGCTATCTCTACCTGACAACCTCTGGATGGACAATATAGGATAGAATAGAATAGAATAGAAAAACTCTTTATTGTACACCAGAAACAAAAATAAACACAGTACAGAAGAATCACAATAGGTAAACAAGGGTAGTACAATGGGCGGTCTTATCGCTGAAAGCGATTTCTTCCAGACAACCTTTGGATGGACAGTAAAAAACATTTTTAGATAGTAGGGTGGGTTGCGTACTTACAGTATTTAACAGACACAATACATTACAAAGTTCCAAGATCCTTTTTTTGATTTCAGTTTAAATATAAGAGATGACATATAGGTAGTCGTTAGGTCTTTATTGTGGGACAAGCTCGTGCTTTTCCCTCGTTCGGTCTGCTTGTTGTCTTCAATATTTTTTGAGGAAGGAAATTTGCTTAAACTCGACCAATTTGCTGTTATTGGTACCTTTTAGCACCTTAGCAATATCATGTATCACTACTGTCACCATATACCACCACTTGTTTTGTTCTAGTTTTTAAGTTTTCTTTTTCTGTGGTGTTTCAATAAAGCTATTTATATGATGCCTAACCATAAATGATCGTTTTAGAATTTTTGTTCATCTGTCTGTCTAAAAGTTCGTCTCGAATAGACTCAAAATGGTTCTACAGATTTCAATAATGCTGGATGTAAGATACACATGTATTTTGGGTCTCGGAATAGAATATTGGATACCTTATCCCGTAAAATGAACGGTTCCACGGATAATATTCAACGTGAGAAAAAGCGAGCCAGTGTTGCATAAAAAAAAAACTAACTCGTTCGAATCATGATTGGTTGACCGACATTTTGAACGCAAATAACATGGTGATAATAAGAAATTTGATAACAACATGAAGAAGCAGTATTGGCCAGTACAAATTCATATCTAAATATACAATGATAAGACTCAAACCACACTGACAAGCGTAGTTTAGTGCCTATTTCATGCGTGCCCTTTCCACAGAAGCTAACTCAAACAAACGGCGTCATGAAACTCCATTCACGAACGCCCAGGGAGTGATAACGGAAAAATAACAGACAAAATTCACATTTCCGGAACTAAATACACTATTTACAGCAGTTAGATAACGTAGTATTGCCTTGTATGACAGTTATTGGCGACCGGAGGGCGGTTTGTTTGTCCATTAATATAGGGCGTGTAGGGGAAGACAGTAACTCAAGTTCATGGATACTATTATCGAGTTATTCTCGGACAAATTGAAGACCACCAAATTATTAAGAAATCGTCAGTTAATGTGTTTTTTGTAAATAACTTTTCAATTGAAATCGTTTTAATATCGATTCCGTTCCGTTAACACTTTGACTGCTGAGCCGTTTTGCTTCTCTAGCCATGGGTGCGGCTCTGCACGTGCCATAGGGTTTTCCCATACAACAAACACAACAGGTGTGTTTTTCCGTACTCGTGGCAAGTTATGAAAAATACGAAAGTTGTGTTTTCAACAGCGAACGAGTTAACTTAGACTGACTCACCTGTGTGTCTCTTAAAAATAGCTTATTCAATGGTAAGGCTAACAGGTAAAAAAAAGAGCGAAAACTTTCTAAGAACTAGTAGTAACACGTATGTTGAGAAATAGGTCGATATGCTGTACTGGAGTTTCTTTCTATATTGTTACGGCAATTAATTACTGTGACAGCATGAGGTGGATCTACGGATTTATTGATACAATTAATTCTTTTTGTTATAACCACAAAGTTATTTGATAGTGGCAATTATAGCAATCAAAAATTGTCGTTTCGTTGAATAATTGGAGCAATTAAAGATAAAGACCTTTTCTGTTGTGTTATGTTCTGTTCCCTTTGGAAATAATTATAGTGAAAATGTACCATGTACCAAAAATGATTTTACACATTCAACATGTTATTAAAACCTACGTAAATGTTAGAAAAAGTCAGATTTCTTATACCAAAATTAAAAACTGGGAAGCTGTCTAAGTATATACATGAATTAAATGTAATTTATTAGAAGTGCTTAGGACGATTCTCAGAAATGTTCCTAGTTTATTTTCCATGATAAAAACATTTTCATTAATATAAATTCAGCTCGTTTGCAAAAAGACAAACCTCAGTTCAAGCTCAGCAAAAACCTAGATACTCGACCTAAAGCGAGGAGTCAGCTAAAATATGGTAAACAGTGACATTATCCACGACTATGCAGAGTATTACCGACTGAGGAATGGATTGCGCCTCATTACCCTCGTTTTAGTGTTTTAATTCCAAGTCTGAGCTTTAGCGTCTGTACAGTCGGCCTCAAGTTAGCTTTACGCAAGAAAAATACTAAAATTTCGCGTCGAACAGTTAATTGAAATGAAGATGTTTATCGAATTTCGTTGCTGACCGTACCTTTTCACTATTTGGTTGCGAAACCCAATCCCACTAACCGCTGAAGAAGAAAGCATCTGCAGTGGCGACCATGGATCGGAAGACATAGTATAAGACAGAATCCACAAGAAGGAGCGTGGACCTGGTCATGAACATGACCGGAACATGACAGGACGACATCGCAGAGAACCGCTGGATGCAAACAGCTAGCAACCGCTAATGGCGATTTATAAGAGACGCCGACGTCTTCTGGCTGGTGATGACCATGATGATGCTTCCAATCAGCTGGTTTGGAACCCACACCCTGCAGCGTGGGATCAGAAGGCGGAATCAACTGAACAATTTCCGCCTTGATCATTGAAGCTTTCACATACAATGCTCCGATCAAATAATCTCGATGTTACATCGACGCTACCATTCAGAAGTGCATGTTACACTAATTAATGACTCGCGCTATCCGGTGGCTGGACTGGCTGGTAACTAGATTACCCTGCCTATAACATGCTATTTAGCTAACCGCTTAAGGCTTACAAAGCGGTGATTGCGGTACGGGAGATGACGACTAATTTGTTTTAAGGTGGAACGTTTCGTTTAAAACGGGAATGCTTCTGAACGGCTAGACCTGCAGCCGTTTGCCGTTTAGTGTGGGCAAAATGTCAAATTAATCCGATTCTAACTGTCATTTGTGTTACATAGTATGGCTGCGGCAAACTAATGTAAAGTATACTGATATTTCCGACAACCGTAGATCTTTCTTTGCGATGTTTCGTTGGTAAATTATTTAACACGTATGCTCCCGACTGCTCAAATAAGTCGTTTGAGTAATCATATGCTTAAATATTACAAAATAATCTAAGAATATCGTAAATTCTATTGTCATTAAAGTAGTTACCCAGTAGGTACACCTTCAAAACCAAAAAACTGTTTAAAATTTAAATTTCCCGCTTTAAACGAAACGTTCCACCTTAAGTAGACCACTGAAGGTATTTGTGACATTGATGCTGGTGTAAACTGACACTTCATTATGGCGTTACGTCGCGCGTTGCGTATTCGGCCTTTAGACAGAGACGCAGCTATACCGACTATGATCACGTCCTTGTTCTACTTCATAAATGCGGGCCAAATAATGCTGTGTCGTGCCTGCATTTTAGAGGCACACGGGGTGGCTTTTTTCAGAAAGCGGCAAATTTATGCTTAAGCAAAAAGGGGTGAAGCTCATAGACTAACAGAACAGGATAATACCTGTGATAATACTGCGTTAATTTGAATAAGCAGGATTTCTCGTGTTGTTGTTCAAGATTTTTTGTGTCAGTCTTTATGTTCGTGACGTCACTTTTGTTTTATTTAACATTTTTTTGAGTTCCGGTTTGAAGGACACTATTTCCAGCGAAATTAATAGGCATATGAGACTTTACAGCCGATGTCTCAGGGTGACGAGCGCAGTGCCGTAACAGATTCTGGGTGGCATTGTAGCTGTTATGGGAAGGCGTGGCGCTTATCATTAGGTAAAGGACTTGCTCGTCTCATCACTCAATCGAATAAAAGAAAAAAAAACCTTTTCCTTTATTAAGCTTAGTTTTTCTCCTAGTAACAAATAAATAAAAAGTGACTGTCTAAATCTTACTCCTACTAATATTATAGATGTGAAAGCTTATAAGGATGAATGGATGTTTGTTACTCTTTCACGCAAAAACTATTGAACGAATTTGAATGAAATTTGGTACACAGTAGTTTATTACCTGGATAAACAGATAGGACACTTTTTATCGTGTAAAAATTCACGGTTCCCATGAGATAATACTCAACGCGGGTGGAACCGCGGGGCTCAGCTAGTTATTAATGTTAACAAGCTACTAGGGGGATCTTGAAACTCATTTAAAAGGAGCGAAATTATATCAATTATCATAATTATTAACCCACGTGATGTGATGCCTATAAAGAATAAATCCACTCTTCTCTAAACGTTTTAAATGCTTCTATAAAAATATCAGAGTATTTTAACGCGTTGGTAATTGAATAAGCTGTAATGATTCGAAAAGATCAAATAAATGTAACTGAAAAAAAATTGACCTTAGAACCATAGCCTTAGGCTAAGAAACTTAGCCTGTAGGTTATTTGAAGTTGCCCTTTCCATAATTTTTATTTTAAGGCATCGTCACCCCTATCGCTTCCCACTTGCAAGTTCCCTTTGTCAGCGACACAATAATGTCTCCCCGGGGGGTGGAAAACAAAACCCTGTCTTTGAGTTCTTTTTGCGAAAATCAGCCGGTCCGGGAAACGAGCAAAAACTTCGCGTCTGGGGAACATAACTTTTAGGCGAAGCACGCACTGGACGGTTTGGGGACTAGCCTTTTCCTACTACTCTGTCTGTCTGCATATCTTTGTAAATAGCTAGTTGGATATTTTTAGTTTGCACGTGTGTTGAAGACCTAATTTTTATGTTAAAAATGTCATAACTTCGTTGTTTTTTTTTATAAATAGAATAGATAACTCCTTATTGAAACTGGCAAGTACAAAACAAATAAAAAAAAATAGTTTCATATTTTTTTAATACTAAATTTATATAAGTAGCTGCACCTCGTGGTTTCACCCGCGTAATTGCAGTTTTCCCGCGAGACATCGGTATTTCTCATGCTAAAAACAAAAAGAGATCGCAAAAAAAATACAAATGTAAAATCGATTGTGAAGTCGTGAGTTTACACTAACATCTTAGAAAAAAGTATTTTCTTTTTCACTCAATATTTTGAATTTTAATTTTATTTTTCATAAGAGCTTTCTTCGGACCTCGACGTTTATTTGAAAAAAAAATTACCCTAATGGTCCAGCCGTTCTCGAGTTTTGAGCTTAGCAACACATTAAGTCATTCATTTTTATTTATATTAGGTTAGAATATATTTTTAAAATGATATTATAGGCATATAAATTCAATTATGTAGGTAGAACCATATGACGTAACGTATATACCAACGTTATTTTCGCGAACGCACGGTTTCGGCTTCTTTGATGTAAAGTTACTTTATTACGTTCTTGTGAGGTCTCACGTAATATTTTAGCGAAATTATGATTAATTTTATACATTATCATTTTTCTTATAGTACAGTCAACAGCAAAAGTAAGTGATATTCAGACAAGTTTCATTAACCATGACCGGTAAATGTAGTGCATTAAGCGCTTGTCATAATTATTTTCATTATAATCTGATGCCGTAAAAATGTCATAACTCCCTGTCTCGTACTGAATCCTGTTAAATAGAGGAATACAGGGGAGGAGGAGGAGGTATGACAAAAATGCACTAAATACCAGTTAGGGTTTCGTAAACTTGTCGATCGTCATTAAATTTTTATGTCGACTGTACTAGGTAACATGTACGCTTTTCAACTCAACGAGACGTTTGTTCTATAATCAATAAAGATTAAATAATTGTTTGTTAGATAATCCGCTTTTATTTTTACAAAGACTGATGTTATTTTTTATACTTTATGCAGGTCTTATATATTACTTATAAATGTTATTTTTAAAATATCTTGAGAGCTCCCAAACGAGAGCAAAATGCAAAGAAAATTCTAAACCAAGAACTGGCAGAAAAATACCTAATTAAAACTGTGACAAAGTTTATTCAGTACCTACCTACCTCGCTCTAAATAAAGGTTTTTCATTAGGATCAAAAAAAGGAAACAAACTCGACAGTTGCTTGTCCAATTAGTGAATTTATTTGACGTTCTCTCGGCACTTTATTTATTTTGTATTTTTCAAGTGATTACGTGCTTGAAATGTTTTGTTTTATTTTGTAGCTTTGAAGTTTTTATTAGTTAACTAATTTGAGTTTTTCAACCATTTTGATTTCGTTATAAACATCGCATTGCTTTTCGTTGTTTGCGCACTATTTAAATAGCGCCACTAAATGTACCCCTCTTCATTTACAAAAGATTCCATAATCATCATCATTAACCCATTTCGTCCCACTTTGGAAGGCGGAGATTCTCCCACTACGCTCAAAATTCCATGCCGTGAGGTAAAATCATCGTCAAAAATCCAAATCGAGGTCAGCCGTCTTTATTCACATGTGCCCCAAGAAAGCATTCAAGAAAGTTACCTGACTTTACCACTGCATACAGTCATATAATCGAGAAGAACCGGCAAGAAACCCTATGGCATTATTTTTAACTAGCTGCACCTCGCGGTTTCCCACGCGTAGTTCCCGTTTTGTCTCACGGGAACATGCTATCGGGATAAAAAGTATCAAGTAATCAATCAATCCTGGTTATATACTATTTGTGTGCCAAATTTCATCCAAATCCGTTTTGTAGTTTTTGCGTGATAGAGTAACAAACATCCATCCATCCATTCTCGCAAACTTTCACATTTATAATATTAGTAGGATAGTAGGATAGGATATCAATACGTCATAACTCATTTTTTTTACTGCGAATAGTTAAGCATTTGACCACAGTCTCACGTGATGGTAAGCGACGACGCGGTCAACGGCGGAGCATGTTCGTTTAGAAGATACTTGTTCACTCTCGACTTGAATTTTTTCAAATCGTAACTCTCGGAAAACTAAGACGCAAGGAGGGTGTTCCGCTCTTTCGCTGTTTGAATTATAAAAGTAGAAGTAAATCTCTTTGTATCTTGGATAAGAATAATCTGGATAAGAGGCATATCAACCATATACGGATGCCGTGTTTCCGTACGTCTTGTTGTCCGGCGGTGGAGAGGAGATGGAGTAATTAAGTTACGCAACTCCATCGCACACTCCGAAATGTAACTGGTTAATACATTTGAAGGAATATATAAAGAGAAAGATTAATTAATCAATTATGGCGCATGGTTACGCGCGCGCCATTTAACTAGCGCGCCTAAATCACCCGACAAATTGATTTGTGTTCGGCCGGAGCGATTTATGGCTATCGGGTAACCAGAACCACTCCGGTTTCCTGACGCTACGAGAAATTATACGTTATCCACTATCTAAACAAATACATTATGTTGAAGGAATATGGCTCGTTCGGATTTATGAATGTTCGGAACTCAGTATTTCAAAGAAAAATAAAAAAACGGGTGAGAGTGAAGTAAAACACCACTGAAGTAAAACTTCTTTAGCTCCATCTAACTGGCTATGAGAGAAAGAGAGAAAGAAAATGTGTGCTCGCACCTCTCTATCTTGCCCCTACAGTAATATACAAAACGTAACTCTATCTTCACTAACTTATACCTCCCTCTCAACTTCCGTTCTCCTCACCCGATCATACTTTTCGTAACGCTCTCGTCACGCATTCACCGGTTTGCTCTCAAAGTCCAGCATTTTACTTCAATAAAGTCCACAAATAAGTTCTCTGTTACATTTTTAAACGAAGATTGGACATTGGCGGGCTTTGTAACGTCAGGCTGTCAAAAACGTCAAATTCTACCGACACTATTAACTTGTGGGTGAAAATAAACAGATGAACGCGACTGAAAATAGAAAAGACACGTCAAAGTGCAGAAGAATACTCCTATTCTTCCCCAACTCAGATTCATTTTATAACCACGAATAACATTCGTATTTTCTACATTTTCATCATCATCATCATCATCATCAACCCATAACGTCCCACTGCTGGGCACGGGCCTCTCCTCACTTTGGTGAGGAGGGTTAGACCATATTCCACCACGAAGGCCAGGTCCGGATTGGTGGATAACATACCTACCTCCGAAATAATTCTCGGGTAGGTATGTGGGTTTCCTCACGATGTTTTCCTTCACCGAAAAGCGAGTGATAATTACGTACATATGTTTTACAGAAACACATTGGTACGTGCCCGCACTGGGATTTGAACTCACGACCTCACACATTCTACCTTCTACATTTTACCAGAATAAAAAACAACAAAATTGTTTGAGGCTAAATTAGAGCAGTGATAACTCTGATGCTATCAGACCGTGCATAAATCAGCAGGTAGATATCGGAGCGGTGTCCATTGCTCGTTCCGCTAATAATTCAAACTAGACAAGCGCATTAGGCGATCGATGGTTGGCGGTTTGGCCAGCGTGAATTTACAGCTGGATATTTTTTGTGTACCTCCCCGTCTAGTGGCCCCGTTTGGACGGCAAACCACATTTTTCGAGGAAAAACATTTTTAAACATTGGGAGAAAATCTTTTTAGATTTTTACAGCTGCAAGAAAAAGTTAAAATATAATTTTTAAATTGAGGTGGTATTGTTCTCTTTTCATTTTTAAATCGCGTTTATACGCTTGCAGACTTTTAGAGCAAATATATTTTTTTGTACTAGCCTAGTCTGTCTTCTGCTTCTTCGTCGTGTCGATGATCCACGGCTAGATTGTTTTGGACCAGTAATTGGCTACTGCCACGCCGGGGGCAGAAGCTTCATAGAGGTCGGTTAAGGTGCAGGTGTTAGGGCACTGAGGGCACGACAGCAAATGCTGCATCGTTTGCGCAGAAACGCCACAGTCACATTGTGACCTGTCCGGGGCGAGATAACCCCATTTAGTCAGGTTGCTCTTGCAGCGGCCCACTTGGGTCCGGAGTCTGTTAAGAGACTTCCACGTGGGCCACGGCAAGTCACAGCCTGCCAGAAGTTCCTCAGCCGGTGGGATAAACTCAGGTGGTGGTGCATGCGTCTTCTGCCACTGTTTGCGTCGTGTTCTTTGTAAGCCTAGTCTGTGATATGCGGACATAAGAGTTTGTTTGACGATTTTGGTCACGCAACACTTAAACGTAATCCTGCTCAGTATCATGATTAGCAGTTCATCCTACTTCCTACTAATCCTACTATATCCTACTGTTACGGGGAGATATTATGGCCTACGAACTTACTTGGGAAATCCGTCGATGGCCTCTCGGGTGCGTAATCAGCGCTGTCTTCGGGTTAGATGGGGAATGTTGGTGCACAGAGATATATCCATAGGACGCCGATGGGGCGGTTTCTTCTGATCCCGTATCACCTTCCTCCGGGATAGAGGTGTGATCAGGCAATCCACACTACACTTAATCCTGGAGCTCGTCTCCGAGGATGGGAATGGCGTCCACGAAATGGAGCTACCGGTGAAAGCTCAAAACACCGCGACGCGACAAGTGCTCGCACGCGCATTTGAAGGACGACTGACTTCCGGTTGGCCACCCAAAGTCGTGGGCCATAATAATCTCGTACCAACACAAAATATTAAGCGGAATAGTCTTTGTGTAGTTACGTTCGAAAACACTCAAAATAAAAAGAAAAGAAATCTGTTTCAGTACGAAACATGCCGCTCACCTTAAAAGACTGTAAGTTCTTTTAACACGAAAACTCAATGAACAGAAAGTTATTCAATCTATAAACTTAAACTTGATCTAAGGTTGTTGTAAACAACTAGTATAGGTAATTAAAACTTAGGAACTAATTTTACGCATTCGTAAACAATAATCATTCTAAAGGCAGTTTACAAATTTTTACGATCGCTCGTTTGAATAGACTCTTGCCCGTTTGCAAAGTCACAACTCGCACCTTATTATCGGAGCCCGGATGGAGTGTATGAACACGAGCAAGTTTCCATTGGAGTGGTGGAAGATTATCGTCGCATACCACAACAATGTCGCCTACACAGATAGGAGCACCGCGATCCTTATACCATTTGCCCTGTTTCAAGATTTGATAATTCAAAGCACATTGAACAGAGTCATTTTTTAAAACCTCGTACGAATCTCTCAAATAGTTATGACAACCCTGGAAGTTCTTTCCGCAATCAGAGTAAATGTCGCTGCACAAACCTCTGCGCGATGTAAATCGGCGCAGGGCTGCTAAGAACGTCTCAGTAGATAGCTCCGATACGAGCTCCAAGTGTATAGCCTTCACACTCATACACACGAACACGGCGACATAACATTTGATGATTTTAGCATTACGAACCCTATTAGCTCGCATGTAAAACGGGCCCGCGTAATCAACAGCTGTTTTCATGAATGGGCGCTCGGGTCGCAGCCGGACCGCTGGGAGCGGCTCCATCGCAGGCTGTAGACGTACCGGACGCACACGGAAGCGGCGCACACAACGAAAGATTTGTTCACGTATTATATCTCGGCTAGATAAAATCGCATATTTTTGTAAAGGTAAATATTGAACGGCTTGAGTGCCCGCATGAAGATGCGTAATATGGGCATCGTCAATTATTAAAATCGTAAGAGGGTGTTTTTTAGGTAAAATTAATTGATGTTTTGACTCGTACGACAAAAGGGATTTATGTAGACGTCCGGAGACTCGCAAAAAACTCGAATCATCGATAAACGGATTAAGACGTCTCAATTGGTTTGAGGGCGGTTTACCCTGTGAAATGTTTTCAAAATCTTTATGAAACACTTGGTGTTGCACTACATAAATGAAACGATTAAGCGTGAGTTTATACTCGTGGACTGTGATGTAACTAAGATAGGAACTCTTTTCCTTGTTGACGCGCGATTTAAGAATATAGTAAAAGCGAAAAATATAAGAAGTAATTCTCAATAGTTTACTCAAGGTTGAAAACTGGTTTATGACCTCAACATCGTCGATCAGCGTAGCTGATGCAGACGCGACCGGTGGATTACGTTTCTCCTCACCAGTGCTAGGGATACTTTTAAATACTGGCCACGCAGTAGGATCCTCACGGAGCCATGCTGGGCCGTGAAACCACATGTCGTTCTGTAAGAATGTGGAGGGTAAAAGTCCCCTTGAGTCCCTTATTTTGGTTTGATGGTCATGTTCCATGGGAGCAAAGGGCACCTCTTCCCGCCGCTCACCATGAACCTCTGGCGCCTGAACCGCGGCGAGTATCGCCGGCGAGTTACTGTGCCATTTACGTAGTTCAAACCCAAGTGATTTGCAAATACCTAACAATTGCTGTTGTAATACCAGAGCGTGTGATTCATCGCTCGCGCCCGCGACCACATCGTCGACGAACACTTGGTCGGTTAAAACCTTTGCCGCTAGGGGAAAATTAGATGCTTCGTCACAAGCCAATTGCTTAATGGTACGAAGAGCTAAGGAAGGGGAAGTGCTCACACCAAATGTTACCGTCCGCAGACGATAATCACGGAGGGGTTCATCGGGCGACGTACGCCACAGAATGCGTTGCAAGTCCCTATCAGATTCTTGTACTAGTATATTTCTATACATTTGTTTAATATAGTCCTGCAAGCACGCGTGAGACTCAATTTTAAGACTCGGGTTCCGTTGTAAACGTTGCTCTAATTTATGGAACCGAGCGAGGACAATATCTCGTGATTCACCTAGGGGCGTAGCATCAGGTTTACGTGGTAAAGCTACTGTGTATCGTCCCGTGACGTCACGATAGTGTGAGCGTTCAAATATGGATTCACATAGACGTTCCTCGGGGATGAGTGCCTTCACCTCAGGCACTGACTCCAGTTCCCAGAATCGTTTCAAGTCGCCGTCATCGGATAATGAGCTAAAACAAGCTTGAACTGAGGATGGAGTCGAAGAGTTGAACGCTATTTTTCCCAACAACAAATAACCGAAAACGCTGTTCATAGCGATCGGCGAACCGGGCGAACCCGTTATTACGTTTCCTAAAATTATGTGAGATAGTACATCTGCACCTAACAACATCTCCACCGGCTGTGGAGTGTGAAACAAAGGATCGGCTAAATTTAAATTTTGAATGTGTGCCCACCCCTTATGAGGCAGTGGTACACTAGGCATTTTAGGAATAAGTTTCGGCAATACTAAAACTTCAATCGGTATAGAAGGTTGAAGTTCATTTCTCGGGGTTATGCAACACGAAATCTTTCCCTTTGGTCGTACCGGTTTGGTGTCACCTATCCCGTAAACAGGTACATTCGCATAACAACGCTTTATACCTAGCCGCTGTGCGCACGATTCCGTCATGAACGAAGCCTGGCTTCCCGTATCGATAAGACACCGGACAGTCGAACGCTTTTCATTACCTACACATACATCGATGAGTGCGGTCGAAAGCAACACAGTATTTGTCGTGCTAAAAGGAGCATTGGACGACGCGCAATTAATTTGTGTCGCTTGACTCGCGGACATAGCGTGCTGAGTACAGGTGCTCGGAATGTTCTCTTCCCGTTCCTCCGTGAGCGGTAAAGAAACACTTCTCTCACTCGCACGGCTAGTATCACCTTCAGAAGTAAAGTGAATCAATGTATGATGACGTTTTTCACACGAACGACAAACAAAACTCGACTTGCATTGAGAAACGTTATGACCTTTGCCTAAACAATTGAAGCAAACACCTTTCTTTTTGATAAATGCATACCTATTGCTTGGTGACAAATTCAAAAACTTATTACATTTTCTTAATGGATGCTGAGCATCGCAACATACACAATTCTGATTCTTGCGCGTATTGACAGAAGGTTGAGAATCGCTCGCACCCTGAGTCGAAGTGTGGCTGGCCACGCCGGCAGCCAACGCTCGACGGAACGTTGGAGCGACGTACTCTTTCCTCTGACTACCTACATTTTGAATCTTTCTACTGCCAGATTCAACTATTTCGCTGGCGGTTAATTCTCGTTCTAAAAACTCGATTAACAAGTCGACGTTGGGTACATCGGATGGTTTATGCAATGTTAACTCGAATCGCATACGAATGGAAGTAGGTATTTTACGTAGTAAAATATTCAACAACAAAAAACTCCACTGCTTTGTAGGAAAATGCATTACTTGTAACGCTTTTATATTCTCATGGTAAATATTCAGCAAATTACGCACACTTTGATTTGATTTCTCGGCACAGGATTGAATATCCAGAATACGATCAATATGTTGAGAAGCTATGACTCGTTTGTTCTCATATCTTGAAATTAAAATATCTAACGCGACGGTATAATTTTCGTCCGTGATAGGTATCGATTTTATTAAGTTATAGGGCTCGTTTTTCAAGGTAAGAAGGAGATACCTAAACTTCTCGCTATCTGTGTAGGCGTCATTATTATCAACCATGGAGCGAAATAGGTCATAAAATGGTGGCCAATCGGTCAATTCTCCCCCGAATGACGGCAACGGAAGATTCGGTAACCTACTACAGCAACCCCCGTGAGTCGGTTGTATTGTATTGTTAAAGGAAACTCGACTCATGCGCCTACACTCCTCATCGTTTTTCTTCAGAACTTCGACATGGCTAACAATTGCGTAATAAATATCATTGAATTGAGTTCGAATACGTAACTGTTCCTCTCGGTCAAATGTCGACAATTTCATTTGTGACTTCTCAATTTTAGTTTGCAATTTAAGGAATTTTCTCTGAATAGAAAGAATATCTTTTGCTCGCGCTTTAAATTGCTGTTCATTGAGTTCGTAAAACTCTAAAGTACGTTTGACTTCGTCAAGTATAACTTCTCTTTCGAAAATATCTTGTTCCGCCATTTTTAGTGGACACGTAATGTCGCACACAAAAAATCAAAAATCGGCAAAATCAAGATGAAAAACTGGGAAATATTGTCGGGACGCGTAACGCCGCTACGACAAACACTAAAATATACTCGGATGGTTTCCAAAAATGGGAAAATATGCACTAATAACGGGATTTGGACAACGTGACTACAGCAAAGAAAATCCGCAGATCCGGCTCGAACGGATCAAAAATGTTACGGGGAGATATTATGGCCTACGAACTTACTTGGGAAATCCGTCGATGGCCTCTCGGGTGCGTAATCAGCGCTGTCTTCGGGTTAGATGGGGAATGTTGGTGCACAGAGATATATCCATAGGACGCCGATGGGGCGGTTTCTTCTGATCCCGTATCACCTTCCTCCGGGATAGAGGTGTGATCAGGCAATCCACACTACACTTAATCCTGGAGCTCGTCTCCGAGGATGGGAATGGCGTCCACGAAATGGAGCTACCGGTGAAAGCTCAAAACACCGCGACGCGACAAGTGCTCGCACGCGCATTTGAAGGACGACTGACTTCCGGTTGGCCACCCAAAGTCGTGGGCCATAATAATCTCGTACCAACACAAAATATTAAGCGGAATAGTCTTTGTGTAGTTACGTTCGAAAACACTCAAAATAAAAAGAAAAGAAATCTGTTTCAGTACGAAACACCTACTAATATTATAAATGTGAAAATTTGTGAGGATGGATGGATGGATGGATGTTACTCTTTCAAGCAAAAACTACTGAACGCATTTGAATGAAATTTGGCATACAGGTATTTTATTAGATGGATTAACACGTACAATACTTACTGTCCCGTAAAAATTTACGGTTCCTGTGCGATAACACACAACGTGGGTGAAACCGCGGAGCGCAGCCAGTTATATGTTATATAATAAACCGTCTGGCCACTGTCTCTGTTAAAATATTAAACAAAGATGAAGAAATCAACGCGCCCAGTGGGTAATTAATTTCTCAAACTAAAGCTAATGACGCCAACTAAGCTTTCTGCAAATCCCGGCTTCGCACCAAAAATAAGCCTTATTTTCGTTGCATTAGAGTTATTACAACATAGCGGAAACTAAAAAGGAATACGTAATGCGAACGGCTTTCATGCGGTCACTTCTGATTATGGAGCCTTTGGGAGGATGTGACGTACCTACATACCTAGAGTGTACCTTGCACAGCGGGTAATTTGTAACATTAATTTCGGTAAAAGCTTTAAAAAAAGTCGGGTAATGTGGTCTCTTTGCCAGCATTTGGAGAAAATGTTTTAGAAAGTATACGCCGGGTAGTTCACTATCCGGTTACAAAATCAGAGCTCAATAGGTTGCCGATTTACTGACTAAACTTTAAAAGTGACTGGGATAGCTTTTATAAAGCAGTGGATACTGGACTAGACGTTTCTCGAATCGTTTGCTGCTTTATCTAAATACGGTCAATTAAATGTGAAGACTTGCCTTATTTTTTTTAAGGTGGTACGTTTTGCTCATAGCGGGAAATTTAAATCTTAAATAGTTTTTTGGTTTTTGGCGGGTCATTAATTTATATGATAATGAAAACACAACTGTGGTGTTTTTTATAACTTGCCGCGAGTGCGAGAAAACAGCTGTGATGTTAGCTGTATGGGAAAACACTACAGTGTGTGCAGAGCCGCACCCGTGGCTAGACAAGAAAATCGGCTCAGCAGTCAAAGGGCTAAGGACTTCTTTAGGCCAGGACCGACGACGACGATTTTGATACAAATTTGGCCTTACCTCAAAACGTGCTTTCAAGCCGAAGCTCCTCTAACAAGTAGAAGCGAGAAGGATGACACTCCCTCTCGTCAGGACCTCGTCCGCAACACCTATATTATTTCTATGAAATTTTCATAAGCATTTATTCAACTCACTGTTAACTAGTTAGTATGGATGGCAGGTTGTCTGTTTAACTCAAATCTTGCAAGTTTCTTTCGACCCAGTTTCATTCGCTCTACTGATTTGAATTTTTCTACACCTAGCAACTAACGCAGCGATAATGAGCTGGTGTGATGAAAGAGACTAAATATATACAACGAACCTGCTCAGCGACTAACAGAGAGTGCCAAAACAAACCGTATCTGAAATGAGCCACTAAATTAGGGACCTAGCACTAATAGGCACCTATCCTATATGACCTGATTAATGCAGAGCCGCAGAACCACATCGGAACTAAAACTAAAACGATCGGCCGGGGCCGCTGTACCGATCCCGCCGTTTTTCCTTCCCGCTAATTACGGGTTAGCTAATGAATGATTTGAACAGCCCATTCACCTGCCCATCGCCCATTGCTGACACTAATTGGATGTCCTTGCGAAGATATCAAAGGAAAGTCTAGTTCGAACTAGAAATCCATGCAAGGGTGGCTAGATATTCATAGAAAAAACCCACATGCCTGGATGCCTTGAGTTTTTTATCCAAAAGCTCATTTATTTAGATAAGGAAGACAGATAGATAAACTCTTTATTGAAACACCACAGAAAAAAGAAAACTTAAAAACTAGAACAAAACAAGTTTTACAATTAGTGTCACAATGGGCGGTCTTATCGCTCAGAGCTATCTCTTCCAGACAACCATGCACGGAGAGGAGTAATTAGGACATCCGACGGTGGCTAATTTCGGTGGTTTAATTTCGTTTCAGGTATAATTTGTTAACCAAATTTAATAATGATAATCGCACTTATATTATAAACGCGAACGTTTGTGCGTTTCTGTGTTTGTCCTCTCTTCACGCCGAAACAACTTAACAGATCTCGATGACGTCTATACTAATATATAAAGCTGAAGAGTTTGTTTGTTTGTTTGTTTGAACGCTAGGATCTCAGGCATTACTGGTCCGAATTGAACAGTTCTTTTTGTGTTGAATAGTCCATTTATACGAGTAGAAGAAGGTTATCACATTATGCTACGACCAATAGGAGCGGAGCATCAATGAAGACTGTGGCAGAAACGGGGAAAATATATTGCTTTTAAGAGAGTTATTGCGGGAAAACTTGAATTATGCGGGTGAAACCGCGGGGCGCAGCTAGTTTAGTATATAGATGCTTTAGGTTTTGGAATAGAGCATAGGGTATTTTTTATTCCATAAAAGTTAACGGTTCCTGTAGGATAATAGTTTCCGCGGCTGAAACTGCGAGCGCTACTAGTTCTTTACTAAAATATATTATAATACTGATATAAAAAATATAATTATTTGAAAAATTAGAACCATTCCCTTAGTGGGATGCCCCTCCTACAAGAGACCGCCTGGGGAAATACCTCTTCTTTGCCAGATATTCATCCGCCTAGCAGTAGTGTGGATCATTAGTGTGTTCCGGTTTGAAGGGCACTGTTTCCAACGAAATTACCGGGCATGTGAGACTTTAGCGCCGATGTCTCAGGGTGACGAGCGCAGTGCAGTGCCGCGCAGGATTATGCAATACAAGGTTCTGGGTGGCTCTGTAACTGCTATGGGCAGGCGTAGCGCTTACTATCAGGTGAACGTCTAGCTCGTATCGTTACTTAGAAGAAAAAATCTTTATTACGACTTCCAATCTTTTAAAAACATCCCTTCAAATGGAGTTCAAGGGTATTCAACAACATTTTCTCTTATTAAATTCATAAAAATAATTAATCTCTAGGACTTTGGGAGTGTTTTAAAAGAGCATGCCGTTATAATTGAATCTACGAGTAAGTAAGGGGAGTAAGATGAGGCATGGGGCGGATGTAATCTACGGAACCGGAAGGAATGGCACCGGCAGGGGTCATTCCAGTAATTCAAAAGTTGGTACAAGTTTATTCGATATTAATTTTGTTACATTGTAAACATACGGTGAATTAAGTTTCCTGTTTTTGACGTTAGTTTTACTTATACTCATTAATTGAAGTAAAAATCTTTATTCATATGCGCCTTCAAAATTAAGCATGAAAGACCAAATTATTATAATTAATTACGAAATTCTTACATTGTACAAAAGTATAGCAGCCTAAGCGGCAAGCCTCAACATAGAATTGCAGCGCGCTGCATGACGTCCTACGACGCACATCATGACGTCGATGCATTTTTCATACAAAATGTATCAAAGTGACAACACCATGCGACGTTGTTACTTTGATAGTAATGCGTCAAGTGACAGCGCCACGCCACACGCCGTGACGTATCGATTTCGTTTTTGCCTAAAAACCTGAACCCTGCCTGTCTGAAACCATTAACTTTCAATTAACATGCCATGCATATTGCATAATTTAAATAATATTTAATTAAATTTTCGTTTAAAATGATTATCCTACAAAACTAACAGTTCATGAACCGTCTGCAAATAAACCCCGTAAGTTTCCACGGCCAGTCATCGCCTTAACGAGTTGGCATTAAATTCGAGTGTTTATGAAACTTTACCCTGGAATTATATATTTACCCCTAGAGATAGAGGTAGGATGAAAGGAGAGAAGAGAGGGGTGATCGAAAACCCAATCGTGTTGGTACAGCACTTCAAAGGGCAGCTGTCAATTAGTTACGATAGAAGTGACGGGCGCGTAATCAGGCAACCCGGCTGATTCGACTAAACTATTCGATGACGCGACTCAAACAAAAGACCACCCGCTAGTATAAAGGTTCATACTAGCGCGTTTGTCAATTGTCATTTGTCATTAGGGCGTGTAACACTGACAGCCTCCCAATTGCCCTCCGGATTGCGGGTAGAGGTGCAAGGAAGAGGATCGCGGGAGTGTTGAGTGTCCAATTTGAATGTAGTACTATATCTCTTCTGTAGTCACGTCTGCGTCATCAGGCAACTCGGTTGATTTACAATCAGTTGTATCCATTGGCTTCGGATAAACATACCCTTCATTCCAATGATTCGATTTATATGGCAGTTGATTTTTTTCATTAAAGGGAAATGCGTTTGATCTTGTTCGAGTTTTAGCGTTCGTTATTTTGTTGAATGAGGTACTGGTAATTGGTAGAAAATTTGCTTTCCTACACTGCGGGGGGGTGCGGGCTGGCCTCAGTGAAAATACGGGCTGTTTCAGCCGGGAATCGGATGGTCTCCTGAGGTTGTCGAGGGGTAGCAGTAGTTATGTGTATAAAAATGCGGAAAAAGACTACGTACCAATCTAGCACCTCAAGGGGGTCCGTCTCCAGCTACTGTCCATCCAAGTTATCACCCACAGTTCCGTTTTGCCGGCCGGCACACGTGAAATCACGTCACTGCACTATCGTTGCGGTTTGTTTACACAAGCGAGCGGGGGTGAGTTCGACAAACGAGATTCCTATTATAATAAATGCGGGGGATGAAAACACGACACGTTTAATGTTAAATTACGTCGTCGCGGAGCGGAGCATGTGCGATGCGGCGCGTGTGGATTTCGAACTGACCGTTGGAGTGAGTCAACACGATGCACTTCACTCTTCCGGCACAGATGCGTAAATTGATGCGTTTTGTCTATTAGCCACAGAATATACACATAAAAAGAGCCATCCCCCCGGCCTTCAGGAGTTAAAGAAGACTCCTGAACCAACAAAGAGAGAATGATCACCTAAATTGTGTTATCTAATGTCTAAGGATGCGGAAGCGGATGCGGAAGTAATCCGTCTAATAAAAGATAGGAAAACTTGAAAGATAAAATAAACTATGACTAAAATTGCGGGTGAAAAATGCGGGGAGGGGTTAAGAATGTAGGTTATTGAGAAGGTAAAACACATAGTTTTACAACAGGGCGAACATAGGTACCATTCTTAGTGCGCACCGTTACCACTCTGACGATTCCGTCAGATGAAGGATGTATATCCTCTACTATGCCTAAAGGCCATTGTAACGGTGGTGAATTATCAGTTTTTAGCACAACGACAGCTCCTTTAGTCACCGGATTAGACTTAGTATTCCATTTGGCGCGTGTTTGTAGGGTATTAAGATATTCTTGTCTCCAACGATTCCAATATCTCTGAACAACCTGGTCAGTCAAATGTTTACTGCGGACTAAATCTGTCAATGTAGGTTTGTAACGTGAGTCATCATGAAATGACTCAAGCGGACCCATAGTCAGAAAGTCAGAAGGACAAAGTGCCTTGGGCTCTGCGGGGTCGGAACTTAAAACAGCGGTTAGCGGACGACTGTTGAGAAGCGATTCAACTTGAGTTAATACAGTAAGCAGCTCCTCATAAGTAAGCAGAACATCACCGATCACGCGCTTTAAAATCAACTTTACACTGCGGACGTTAGTTTCCCAAATGCCACCGAAATGAGGTGCACTGGGCGGGTTCAAATGCCAAGATATGCCTTGAGATATCGTTTCCTCAGCGAAGGAATCACAAAAGGCCTTGGATTTGAGAAAGCCATTCAACTCGTCCAGCTGGGCTTTAGCGCCTAAGAAGTTTCCACCATTGTCTGAGAACAACTCCAGACAATTGGAACGCCTCGAGATGAATCGACGGAAAGCGCGGAAAAATGAGTCCGTACTCAAGTCTACTGCCAATTCCAAATGAACGGCGCGCGTCACTAAACATGTAAACAAACAGATATATGCCTTTTCTTTGCGGGCACCGCGGTATCTGCTTATCAATATGTTTATTGGACCAGCGTAGTCGACGCCCGTTCGTAAGAATGGTTTAGCCTCGGTGACGCGAGAAGCGGGGAGGGGTGCCATGAAAGGCGCCTCATTACGGGGATTTACTTTAAAACATTTATTACAAAGTCGAAAGCGTTGTTTTACTGTAGTGCGTCCGGAAATTATCCAGAATTTTTGTCTCAACAAAGATAGTAATAAATGTGGTCCGGCATGTAAATATTTGCGGTGATAATAATCTATTAAAATGTTAACGATATGATCCTTTTTAGGAAGCAATATCGGATGTTTAGCGTCAAAACAAAGCGAAGATTTTTCTAAACGTCCCCCGGTGCGAAGCAAATCATTTTTTAAAAATGGTGAAAGCGAGATTAGCGATTTTGAAACCTTGCGATTGTTTGAGAGGGCGTTTATATCGTCTTTGAAATATTGTTGTTGAAGAGATTTTACAATAATATTTCCTGCATATTGTAAGTGTGAAAGTTCGATTCTATTAGAACGCGGAATTTTTCCTAAGAAGCGGTATAAATATACTATAATGCGGAGAAGCTTGGACCAAGACGATACTTTCTTAGCAAGCGTGCATAGAAATTGCGGTTGTTCATCGGTGGTGATGAAAACATTAGCGCGTTTTTTGATTTCCAACAGCTTTTCATCAGCTGTGGAGTCGAAGGTGAAGCGATTAATAGGCCACGTACGTAGATCGTCACGTGCCCAGGGCGGACCGTGGAGCCATAGCGGATGACTCAACAGTTGAGCGGGAGAAAGTCTGAATTTTAAAATGATTGCGGTTAAATCTGCCTGTAAGTTTGGCCCCGAGTGTAGAATGTCGTTTAAAGCTACTTGAGTGTTTGACTTCGCGCTAGGGTCACATACAAGTCGTAGCGGCTTTTCTGGTCGGCAGACTCCATGATGAGGGATTACATAATATTTGTTATCGGTGTTCAAAGCGGGAGCGGGGGAAACAATACCACCTTTTAAATAATCCGTCATTACCTTGTCGTATTCGCTCTTTAATGTTTTGTTAGTCTGGAATTTATGATCAAGATAAGAATAACGGCGCGTGGCTGTCGTCAAGGAATCTCCTAACAAGTGCGGGGATTTCGAAAATGGCAATGCGGTTACATAACGTCCTGAATTAACGTCGCGGTGCGTATTAGAAACATAGAAATGTTCACATTCTTGGTCAGCTGTCGACATATGTTTTTGTGTAGGTACCGACTCGAGCTGCCAAAATTTAGTAACTAAAGCCTCAATTGACTCGTCACTCGATGTAAAGAACGCGCGGTGAGTTTGATTATGTGCGGGTTTATGATTATCGGCGGGCACTGAGGCCGTGGACCCCATTACTATATATCCAAAGGCGGTTTCTAACGCGTCAGGTTGTCCTGCAGGGCCCAGCGATTTTCCAGGCCGCAAGATTTCGACAAAGACCTCGGAACCCAATAAAACGTCGATGGGTCCGGGCGCGTAAAAATGCGGGTCGGCGAGCGGTAGGTCATAAAGGTGCGTGACCGCGGAAGTGTTTAGAAAACAGCTCGGTAAATCTCCAGAGATTGTTTTAATGACTAGCGGTTGAATCTTCAAGCAAAAGTTCGGATCAAGGCGTGAGTACAATGTTAGGTCAGTAATGCCTGATATAGGCTGGGAGGTGTCACCTATTCCCATTACCGATTGATTACTGGAATCATTAAAGACACGGAGACCCAACTGTTTGCAGGCCTGCTTTGTTATAAAATGGTTTTGAGAACCATTATCGATCAAAAAACGAACTTTCCTAACAGATCCATCATTTGATTTTACGTCAGCGAGGGCTGTACCTAGTAGTACATTTTGTGATTTCCGCCCGTGACTAGCATGCGAGTAGGTATTCATACTGCAAAGTGATAAGGTTCTATCGTCTGACTTAGAAGAAGTCGAGTTACGTGAATTTTCCCTTCCGTTAGCTCCCTCACTACAGCGGGAGGTATTTGTATCGAGCTTCGACGATAAGGAATGCGGGTTTGCATAATCGGATTCAAGAAAATGTAACATACTGTGATGTTTTTGTTGACATTGTTTACATGTGTTTATGGATTTACAAGATTGAGCGGTGTGTGTTTTACTAAGGCAATTAATACAGGCGTTACAACTTTTGATGAACTTGAAACGTTCGCGGGGCGACAGTTTTCTAAAGGTCGAACATAAATAGAGATTACTGTGATCAGGTTGTTCACACAAAGAACATTTGTTAGCGGTGTTGTTGTTTACAATAAAAGAACGTACATTAGTTTTTGATGCAATTGTATTCTGGGTCTTAGAACCCGATTGGTCACCAGTACGAGTGAGGACCTTTACGCGGTCGCGGACAAATGAAATTAACCCGTTTAAGTTCGGTAATTCTACACCTCGATTCTCCATTTCAAAAAACCGCGCGGACTCTTTGTCTAACTTTTGCAAAAGGGTGTAAGACACAACAAAGTCGCATAGATCAGGTATGTTTAAGTTATTCAATGCTAAGTAGGCATTGGCGAATTGATCTATGAAAGATTCAAGGTTACTGGCGGTTGCGGAAGCGATCGGTTTAAGAGAGAACATCTGATCTAGGTATGTAACGGCTAGACTGCGTTTATCTTCGTATTTCGATATAAGCGCGCTATAAATCGCGTTGTAGTTTTCGGCGCAAGGAACAATACCTGTGCAGATGGATTTGGCTTTACCACTTAGTCTACCAACCAAATAATACATTCTTTCGGTATTAGTTAAAGATGCATTTAAATGTACAGCGTTATGGAATGTGGCATAAAACAATGGCCACTGAAGCCGATCTCCATTAAATTCTGGCATTTCTATCGGCGCTAACCTAATTAAAGATTTAGCGGGGGTAGGTTTAAATTCTGCTTTTGGCGGTGTAAACATGGATAATTTACGTTTAATGCGGCAATACATGTCTTCGAATGATAACCAGCTTTGAGAGTCAGGTACACTTTCTTTATCTATTTTCAACAAGGTTATATTGTATTCTTTCGCGGTTGATTGGAAGTTAGTTCTTACGTCTTCTAAACTTTCAATGGAGCATAGAAAATTATCCAGGGCTTCTGGATCTTTTAAATCGCAACATGAATAGTCGTAAATTGTTTGAAGGCGTTGGAAAAATAATTCCCGTTGAGATTCTAACAATTTCAACTTCTGTTCATTCGCGGCCATTATTATGTAGGTATGTACCTAATGTTCGTAGTGGCGTACAGAGATATTGAAATTGGAATATGCTTATGTAGGTTAAGTTTTTAGCGAAATATGCGGAAATAAATGTAATGCGGTTGTTATAGGAGCGTAGTTAGTGTTTTTAGTTAAAAATATTAAAGTTTCGAAGAGATTTTAGCGGATGGCAATATGACGCGTGCGCACTAACAAGGGCAAAAAAAATGGCGGGGGTGTCTAACTTGAAATGTTTGTTAGAAACAACTAATTTTCACGGAGAATCCGGCTCGAAGGACCATAAAATGGTAGAAAATTTGCTTTCCTACACTGCGGGGGGGTGCGGGCTGGCCTCAGTGAAAATACGGGCTGTTTCAGCCGGGAATCGGATGGTCTCCTGAGGTTGTCGAGGGGTAGCAGTAGTTATGTGTATAAAAATGCGGAAAAAGACTACGTACCAATCTAGCACCTCAAGGGGGTCCGTCTCCAGCTACTGTCCATCCAAGTTATCACCCACAGTTCCGTTTTGCCGGCCGGCACACGTGAAATCACGTCACTGCACTATCGTTGCGGTTTGTTTACACAAGCGAGCGGGGGTGAGTTCGACAAACGAGATTCCTATTATAATAAATGCGGGGGATGAAAACACGACACGTTTAATGTTAAATTACGTCGTCGCGGAGCGGAGCATGTGCGATGCGGCGCGTGTGGATTTCGAACTGACCGTTGGAGTGAGTCAACACGATGCACTTCACTCTTCCGGCACAGATGCGTAAATTGATGCGTTTTGTCTATTAGCCACAGAATATACACATAAAAAGAGCCAGTAATGCCGCAATGGGGTACTGAGTTCCAATTTCACGCGCAAAGTTTTGGTAACAAGTTCATGCAATATGCAATAATCTTGTCCGGGTCTAACATATAATATTAATGCTATGACATCCCTGACTCAGAAAACAAACAGTAACACAGTTTGTGGATAATCATTTTGAAAACAATAAACATCAAATAGTTTAGAGCAACAACGCGAGTTACAGAGCTGAATGCGGGCCGGAAATGTGCAGAGCCGGAGTGAGCTTTCCACCATCAGCATAAGCCTATATTCGTCCACCGATCGACGTAGCCCTCTCCTAGTAAACGCTACTGAGCCCAATATTTGGTTCTCCTTACTCGCATCTCGGCTCAAGTGGGTTCTCAGTTAATACAATATAAAAGTTATCAGAGAACTTCCTACATTCGCAGCTGAGCTACAACTTGTCTCGGTTATAACTGAAGAGTCAGGTTACTGCGTCCGATCCTCTCGTCATCCGTCGTGAATACTAAGCGGCAAGCCACATTGAAGAGGTGCGATGCCCCGCATATAACGTCATTCGATGCCTTTTTCATACGAGAGGTATCAATCAAAGTGATAACGCCGCGCGGCACTGTCAAAATGTATCCAAATACAGCGCCGCGTGGTGCGCCGCACGCCGCGCTACATTGATCTGTTATTCGCCTTAAACGCTTATGGTTTAGATTGGTATTGACGAATTTCGATCAATATCATCTATTTTTAAAGGAACCGCCGAAAGCGAGTGCTTCCCCCACAGGAAGTTATTAAAGATTATTTTCTTATTCAACAAACTTCAAAGAAACTGTCTGAAGCACAAACGAATGATTAAAATTACAAGCTCTGCCAGAGTAACAAGCCGCTTATGCAGACAGAATCCGTTGAGAAAATATTTTTATTTTGATGTAGTTTTTTAAAAGGATTCATTAATTGTGATGCAAAGAGCGGATGAGGCTGCGAGTAAAATGAAAGGCCAATGAACCCGCCCGTGTTTGGTAACGGCACAGTGAAAAATAGTAGACTAACATGTAAAGTCCAACTTATTTCACCCACACACACACACTGGTGCGTCCGATTATACGACATCACGCCATGCTCGCCTTGTAGATTAGAAAATGGAACTCCACACCCTCGTTCAGACTCAATATCGAGTAAAATAGTGTCCCAATGTAAACCTATCGAATTTAAAAACCGTACTATCAAGATTTAAGTCCAAAGAGTAAACGCTAATATAATATAATCTAATCACTCAAAATTATTTAGTATATTTTTTCTCATCGTTAGGGAGTAAGTACATTGTATTCTCAGGCTACTTTAGCCACAAGAAAGAAAAACCACGTTCAAAAATTTTGTTACATAAAAACATAGACACAAAAGCATGTGAACCTCGGTTTTCATAGTCATATTAATTTATCCATAGCATACATGTACCGGGGCACAACTCATAGATGTAGATTTTAAATTCTTACTGAATCCTTTTTTAAATCGATTTGGCGTGTGCCTAATGTTTGGGTTGTATGCGATATTCTTGCACACTAGCGTCATTAGCGTGTTGACTAAAGCTTCTGCTGTTCATTACACTGTGGCCTTCCACAATCTCCGTGTATCTTCATTGCTCGCTCGAATGCAAATTTACGGCGTCCTGCGGAGAAACGACGCCAATTTGTGTCGAATATAATAAGAGTAAATCAAATATTATTAGCATGCACGAATCTGAGCCACTGGGTTTTTCGAAAGAAAACTCTATATTTTTATGAGCCACAAAAATGATAAAGTGTTTTGTTTTCTAGCTGAAGTAAGTAGAGTTTGCAAAACTTTCCTAATGTTCCGTCAACTGGTTCGCACGAGGAGACAAAAGGAACGGAGAGCGGAAGATATTGATATTTCGACTTATCTATCGACTTCCCATTAAACGGCGCCGTAATTGACATCCGAAACTTGACATAGTTCCTTTACGTTTAAAAAGATGTATTCGTAGGAAAGACATATTTCTACATTTACGAACAATGCTATTGCAATCGTTCTAGTCTTGAAAAATGGGTGGTATTGTCAGATCGTATGATCAATGACCCTGGCACCTGATATTTTCATAATTCGCAGCCTTTACCCTCGTACAGTTATGATTAGGCCTCGGCTCAGTGCCAATCGGATCCAGGTCGATCCACGTTCTTAAAGATATCATCGGCCAATCTTGTCGATTGCAAATTAAAGTAAGCTCCCATGTGTTGTCTGTAGTGGTGTGGCAAGACTGGCAAGTCCACGTGACTTCTACGGCGGCAGAGGCAGGTGGTCCAGCACTGCTAGCCTGCGTGGCACCACCGGCACTGCGGGAGCATGCAACTGTAGCCGCCTGGTACCGCGACGACGCCGTACTGCCACCTGCTGACCATTTAAGTAAGTAGTCTGGACGGTTGGAAAACTATATCATCTGGCGTTATGGCAGTAGCTTGTGCATTGCACAAGGTTACGACACTAAGATCAATTCTCGACCCCGCACCAAAGACTTGTTCTCGTAAGTTTTATGCGAATTGCTATCGCTCCGTGCTTCGGAATCTTTAGTCGTTAAGCTACGCCAGATGCCGTGACATGATCAATTCTGACACTGGACACTATTTTGACAAACAAAAATGGTGGTCTGTTCCTAGAATGACACACCCAAAAGGTGCTAGCAAAACACGCAAAGTAGACTTGCTGGTCGAGAGGTGGCAATAAGCCAACCAGATACGCTCCGTTATCAAGGTATTATAATGTGGCGCGATACCAAGCTGTAGCTGTTATTGTTTCATGCTCATGGCTGGTGTTCTTTTCTTCCAGCTGGTGCCACACTCCTAGTAGACGAGGGTTGGCGGCTGATCGTCCGGGCAGTGCGAGTGGAAGACACACGAGCTCAGTACTCATGTTCAGTACTGGACACGCTGACTGGCGAGAGAAGGAGGAGTACACCTGTCAATATTGATGTGGCACGTAAGTAGTCTACCAAACCCAGCTCATCATCATCATCATCATCAACCCACATCCATCAACTGCCGAGTATGGGATTACTCCATAATCCACCACGAGGGCCCGGTTGTGTATATTCATTTACTGGTAAAAATTTAACATGCCACATTCCTTCAAAATAAATTTCGGAAATGTGGGGTATTTTCAAGATATTCTCCTTCGCCGAATCGCGAGTGATAGTAATTACGTATATTTATGTTTCATAAAACACATTGGTACGTACCCGCACTGGGATTTAAACTCACGACCCCCTCCTCGGAAGGAGGACATTCTCCCACTAGACTTTCACCACTTTAGGTTGACTAGGTCACCATTACTCATCCTCGAAAGAAAAGAAAAAGAAATACTTCTCGAGTGTCATACAAACAGTTTAAGCAAAAGAAAACAAAACATTCAACACCACTAAGACACGAATTATGCGAGCGACAGCCGAAGGACTTAAAAAAAACCAAAATTAGAAACAACTAATTTAATTTAAAAGTTAAGGTTACAATAATTAATAATTAATAATTCCTAAAGCTAAAGATGGGTATGTGTCTCCTACTCGAAGTATGAGTAAAGAGTGACGCAGGTCCCCTCGCGCGGTGTCGATGTCGGTGTCCGCTCCCACGCGGCGAGCTGACGCAGCGCGGCGATTCTAGAGAATCACGCCACTGGCTGCAAGTAGGTCGGTGCAACGCTGCAGTTTCCACGCTGTGGCAATAATAAATGCAACGCTGCTGTTTCTATGGTGTCGCAATGGTATGTGCAACGCTGCAGGTTCCACGGTAATGCGATATGTAATTTCTCCACCCGCAGATCAGCAACTATTTTCCAACTTTTAGTGAAAAAGTTGCTGGGTAAGCCGCAGGGTTTTCAGGATCTTCATATTCATGCTTCGTAGAAGTCTGGTCATCAGGGCGTTGAGGTTTCTTGTACTTGCATAGTTTGAATCGTCGAGAAATCGCTATAAGAATAAGTGCGAATACAGCGAGTAATACCACATAGAAAGGGATGGTGGTGTGATAAAATGTGCTGACTTCCACGGCGTCTCGTTCCAAGCGCGGCTGCATCATGACTTGGTTGTAAGCTTTATGCAGCTTCCTCAGGTCTATGGATTGAAGTGTAATTTTGTGTGCAGTTGCAATTTTCTGTTCGAAGTTATATGAAATGTCCGTGATTAACAGGGGCTGGCCGGATACTTGGTTATTCTCGTTGGCTATCGTAAACTCTGACGTCATCACGCTGCAGTTCAGTGGTACTGTTACTAGATAACTGCCTTGAAGTTGCTTGTATTCTTCTCTTCCGCATCGCAGATGAACTTTGGTTGAGTGAGGGAATGACAAAACATAGTCCTTGTCGTCCAGTTGTTCCATGGCTTCATTTTTGATTTCTACAGTGGTCAGGTTGCAGGCTCCTCCCAGGGCGTGGTTGATGACGAGATCTCGAGCGCAGTCTTGCTGGTTCTTAACTCGGTTGATGGTGTCTTCCACGCAGAGGAACTGGTTGTCTACCTTCGGGCATTCAGCCTCCATGTACGCATACGCTTCCTTATTGGTTGCAAGGAAGGGGAAGGGTGGAATAAGGATTTGATTAAACCTATTAGGAGCAATAGAGAGTTTGTAGAAATCGAATGTATCGGTACTAACTATGGGAATTTTGAAAACTATTACAATCTGGTTCTTAGCGAAGTAGGACCCCGGTTTTATAATACTATAATAATCGCGTAATTCTAAACTTAACACTCTACTATCTCCGTATATTAAACGAAGTCTATCTATCATCTTACCTAAAGTATCTATATCTACCATAGAATGGTGCATGCTTAAAGCGCGCACAAGAGCTAATATATTTTCTATTCTACTTATTTCCGATAATAAATCGTCTACATTTTCAGTGATAATGGTTAAAAGCTGTGCGAATTGAGCGTACTTTACGAGGTTATCTTCTTTAAAAGCATTACTATTTAATAAAAGTTCCAAAGTACAATTAATAGACTGTTGATTTTTAACTAACTGATCGATGACGTCATTATGTTGCGTCATCCATTCTTTGCTGAGGCTAATGTGGGAATTAAATTCAGATACTACTTTTTCTTGGTTGCTATTTAAAGTTTTAATTGCGGTATCAAATTTAATTGCATCCTGATAATCTAAATTGCCTGTAATACTTTTAATAACGGATCCTAAACCATCGATCAGACCTCTCTTTGCACGGCTAGGCTCTAGACCTTTTAAATGATTTAAAACTTTACTAATTTTATGCGATAGGTAGTTAATTTGTAGCTCATACAATGCTAACGTATCATTATTAAGTTTCTGTTCAAACTCCAATAACTGTAACTTGACTGCAATCGCTTTGTTTTCTATGTCATCAATTTGAATGTACTGTAGGAAGCTATGATAATGCGTAATTAGACGAGTATGACCTAATTTATACGGCAGGAGTCCTGGGCCGTCGCTAAGACTCTCCAGTCTTATCTCCTGCATGTGAACTAGATGCACCAGCATCATCAGCAGTATTCTGAAACAATTTAGCGCTATTAGGCAGTCGCTTAAGGCGAGCTTTGGCTACAGGACCACGTTTCCTTGAGGTGTAGATATGTATGGGCAAGTTAGCAAGGACCGTGTCCTTAGTATATCTCGGTGCTAATTTTTGTCGACTAGCAAGCGGGTTTTTAATAAAAATCTGCTGTTCCGGTTCGTATTGAATTTCGGGCTCTCTGTCTTTATTTCTGTTTTCGATTAAAACCGTACGATTATGCAGGGCTGAGTCATTTATAATTTCGTAAACTAGTCGCATCTGATCTCTATGATTTTGGGTGTACTGTTGCAGTAGATGCTGTGTCAAATCTATACTAATAGGGTCTCTCGGGTCAAAGTGACCTGTAATTAAATCAAACGGTCTGCATTTAGTAAAGCTGTGAACAGAGCTATTGTAGGCGATAATCGCATAGGGCACTAAGTTTACTACTGGTTCTTCTTTACGTTGGAGTTTTAGAAGCCGCAGGTGTTCAAGTAGAGTAGAATGGAATCGTTCTATGTTGCCGTTGTCGTTAGGCGAATGAGGGAGGATTCTGTGGTGGTTAATGTTATGTGTGCGCAAAAATTCTAAAAACAATTGGTTGGTGAATTCCGTACCGTTATCTGTTACGATAGTAAGAGGCAAACCGTGGTGTGTACAATATTTTAATAAAGCCTGTAGCACACTGATAGCTGTGCCATCGCGTAGGTGGTAAGCTTGGCCATACTTAGAAAATACGTCCATGAATGTTACGTATTTTTCACCGTCTACCGTGAATAAGTCCATATGGACTATCTCTAAAGGTTTATTAGGAGGCGGTACTATATTAAATCGCTGTTGGACGGGTTTCCGATCATATTTCCCCTGGCCACACACCGTGCATTCGTTGATGAATTTGGCTATCTGCTCATTCATTTTTGGCCAGTAATATTTCCTAGAGAGAGAGAGGTAGCATTCGTTAATGCCCCTGTGGTTCGTCTTACCATCGTGGTAGTGCCTAATAATTTCTTGTTGTCTGAGATAAGGTTTAACATTTTCAAGCTCGGTTTTAGCAAGAACGAGATTCATTGAGGAGCTTTTGAAATGATTTTGTATTATGGGAATTATTGAGTACATACCTAACGGGGGATCAATTAAAATTCCGGTTTTAATTTTTGGGGTAACATATTCTTTGACAGCATTAATAACGTCCGTTTCTAAATTATTCTCGGTAACTTGAACAGAAACGCGTGTGTGAGTTTCGAATGGTTTTGATACTGCCGGTCGCCTTTTAACGTCACTAACTATTGAGAAAACTATCTGGCGGTGGAATTTATTCAACGGGTCATCGGTTATGGGGATTTCCAATATAGGATTTTCTTGACTGGTGTGAGCCGTCATAGTTGTAGAGCCGTTCTCTGTTGCTGGTACTTCAGAGGAGTTCACCATAAGGGAGCTGGTTTCCTCATTGTGTATCTCTACCCTGGACAAAGCGTCAGCGTTCGTATTAGCTTTTCCCTTCTTATACACTACAGTGAAGTTATACTCACTGAGCTTTAGGCGCCATCGCGTGAGTCTGGAATTAGGTTCCTTCAAGCTCATAATCCACTGCAACGGCTTGTGGTCTGTAAGTATTTTAAATTTCCTTCCGAAAAGGTAGGGTCTAAAATACTTAGTGGCCCAAACTATTGCCAGGAGCTCCTTCTCGATGGTGCTGTAGTTCAGTTCGCTATCGTTTAGTGTACGAGAAGCATACGAAATGGGTTTGTCTGATCCTATAGGCCCTTGAGATAGAATAGCGCCTATAGCGACGTTAGAAGCGTCGGTAGTAAGGACAAACTCCTTGTCAAAGTCAGGGTATTTAAGTATCGGATCATTTGTTAGTAAAGTTTTGCATTTTTCAAAACTCTTAACATATTCAGGGTCAAAGGTGATCTTTTTGCCTTTTTTTAGACACTGAGTTAAGGGTTTCGTTATTCGTGCGAAATCCGGTATGAATTTCCGATAGTATCCTAAGAGGCCTAAAAATTGTTTTATTTCTTTAGGCGTTTTAGGAATCGGGTACTTCGCGACTGCTGCTATCTTATCCGGGTTGGGTTTCACGCCTTCACTGCTAATAACATGACCCAGATAAGCCGTTTCCAATTTCAAAAACTCGGACTTGTCCATTTGTATTTTGAAATTGGATTGCCTAAGTCTCTGGAACACCATCTCCAGGTTGGTCATGTGTTCCTGCAGGGAGGTGCTGAACACAATAATATCATCAAGGTACACCAGGCAGATCTGGTTCTGGAGCCCTCTGAGGATATTATCCATCACCCTTTGAAAGGTGGATGGTGAGTTCTTTAGTCCCATAGGCATTCTGAGAAATTCAAAGTGGCCATGTTCCACGTTGAATGCTGTCTTCGGAATGTCGATGGGATCCATCTCTACCTGATGGAAGCCGCTGGCTAGGTCCAGGGTGGTGAAGTACTGGCACTTCCCTAGCTTATCCAGAACATCCGCTATGTTCGGGATAGGGTACTTGTCGTCTATGGTTTTTTCGTTGACTTTGCGGAAATCAACCACTAGACGCCACTTCTGTTTACCCGAGGCGTCTGCCTTCTTAGGAACTATCCAAATTGGTGAGCTCCATGCTGACTCGGAAGGACGGATGATACCTTGAGTTAACATTTTGTCAATTTGGTCACTGACCTCTTGTCGATGAACAAAAGGGTAGCGATAGCTCTTTGTGTAAACCGGTACCTCATCGGTTGTGCGAATGCGGTGTTTAACTTGGTTGGTGAAAGTTAAATTTTCACCTTCAATATAAAAAACATCAGAATATTTTGCACAAAGAGCCGTCAAATTAGCCTTTTCTTCCTCGTTAAGATGATCGGTGCGAAGTCGCTTTAAGACTTCTTTAGCGCGGCCGGGTAGCTTTCCGGTTCGCGTGCACTCGATATTAAATAGCTCCGCGTGAGCCGGGCGGTCTAACGAAAATACGACGTCATTTTCGTTCGGGTTTTCGATCTCTAATATACCCCTACTCTGAACCACGCGGGTTACGCATTCATGAATAACACAGTTACACAGTATTTGTTCTGGAATGTAAACTTCACTATCGGGAGCATCAATGGGTAATCTGACTAATTTTGTGCTATTTGCCGGAATAATATCTTCGTACAAATTAACGTTACGTGAATTGTACAGTAAAATTTGGTTCACCGCGGACTTTGTAGTTAAACATAGCCTTTTTAAGTCAATTTTTGCTTCCCATCGTGTTAATAAATCAAGACCAATTAACCCGTCAAAATGATTATGGAATTTGTACACAAAAAGTTTAATCGGTTCGTTGTCGTTAACTTCAGTAAAGCAAGGTACCGTGATTGAATAATCGTTTTGACTAACCGCGTGTACATTTGTAACTTCAAATGGGTCGTAATCTAACGGCACGTGAGAGTAAAATCTTTCTATAGCGTCTGGACTTAGAAAGGATTGATTCGCTCCGGTATCTATTAGCAATTTTAATGGGGGGTTTGACGTCTGAATATATGGTAGCTGTCTCTGAGTCTGTAAATTGACTTCTATTTTTGCCTGCCTGACCCTGTAGCCTTCTGAAAATTTTCCTGTTGGCTAGTGGAAGGCTGCGGTTCAGAAGCTGCGTCGTTTACATGATACTCATGTACCTGAGCTGTTTCAGAGCCGTAGCTCTCGGGGTCAACGTACTCGTTATAATCAGGGGTGTACACCGGACATTCGTTAAAATCAGAATAATAATAATTATAATCGGGCTCATAGTAGTAATCCGCATAATCACCGTCATTTACACATTCATTAAAATTCATTTCACGGCTTTTAAAATAGTTCGTAGGTGGAGGGTTGCCGTGCTTAGACCAATCGTGTCCAGAATATCCCGTCGCGGGTAGGGCCCTAGGGGTGAAATGTTGTACTCCACTCATTGGCTTAGGGCCGAAATTCTGAGGTGCGTTACGAGGGGGCAGACGGAAAGCGTTACTGCGCGCGTTATAATTTGGTGGCGGTGCGCCGAACATCTGCTGCGTACGTGTAGGCATTCGGTTTTGGGGATGATTTTGTGGACCCGCGTTAAATTTAAATTGGTGCTGTGGCTGAGCGAACTTAAAAGGTTGAGGTGCCATAAGCATGGGCCTCTGACTAACGGGTGCTAACATCATGTGTGGGGGAGGCTGAAATGCCTGTCTAGGTGGAGGAGGCATTTGAATTGGAGTCTGAGCTTTCACAAATGGCTGAGCCTTTGAATGCGCTTCGTTATTACGTTGCTGCAAATATATTATATTCAGCTCTTCTTGAACAAATTCCAATGCCTGCTCTACAGTAACCGGTCGCATACATCTAATTCGAGAGCCTAAGGGCTCTTGTAAACCACGTACGAAAGCCTGCATGGTAAGCTTTCGGTAAAGCGCGCGCTTAGCCTCTATAGTTGTAGGGAGGCTTTCATGCAACGTAATGTATGTCATAATCGTGCTGAATAACGTCTGACAATGACCGTAAAATTCCTGTGGGGTCTTATGCCCTTGCGTGGCCAAGGAGAGGTCGTTGTATAACGCGGTTTCGTCCCTCTGGTCTGCAAAATTATTAATGAGGGATTCGCGAACTCCTAGCCAGTTATCAGGGATGCCATTAGAATTGATAATTGTAGCCGCAGGCCCGGTTATTTTATTTAATATACCGTTTAAAAGACACAAGTTAGGTAATTCACTACCGGGGTCAAGGCTCATATACGTTGCAACAATTTGATCACATATTTTAATAAACCTAGTCAATATATTCGGATTACCATCAAAATCCGGGACAGGCCGCAAGGCTTTAAAAATCATATCCGGATCGTAAGGCATTTTTACAAATAATAAATCTAAATTTAAATCTGAATCGATTTCTCTTAAACTATCTAACTCTCTATTGCGGCGAGACTGGCGTGATGCAGTCTCCCGGTCAACCCTATTCCTGGGATGAAAAATCTTGGGTACTTATAACACAAGGATAAGAACTAGGAAGGAGCAACACAAAAAAGAAAGTTTTTGCGTACTTACAGTTGCATTCTGGTTTCCTCCGCGTATCGATGGCTGGATACTGGTCCTCGGTGACGCGCTCGCGTAGATTCGAATCTAGATTAGGGCTGAGGAGCCTGTCAGCGACGATCTGTTATCCGGTTCGGGATATTTGGGGTTTTAAAAAAAACCCGAAAACATTTTAAATTTAAATGAATATATTTTAATGAAAGTTTATAGAAGTTTAATGAATGAATTAGTGGAATTTATAGTACTGTCCTTAAGCAGCCCTTACGTGACGGAAGATGGGAAGAGACTAAGCCCCCACTGCACTACATCATACTCATTAGATTTAGAAGGGGCTGAATAGTCATTTAGTAAGCAATAACACTAACTAGGGGAAGGTATAACAACCCCCCGCAGAAGACTAAACTTCAGGGTTTAGATGAGAAGCTGAAGTTTATGTTTAGAATATAAAAGGTCAGAGTGCAATTAATATTTATTTATTTATTTAGATTTATTGAGTTATTTATTTAAGTAATTAAGTGTTTTAATTTTATTTTATTTATTTAATTTTTTACTTATTTTAACTATTCTTTAGATTTAGGGAACTAATAAAAGAAAAATATTTGAAATTATTATATTAATGAATTTAGGAAATCACTCGAAGACGAGGTGAGGAAATAGGGGCGCTAAGTTCAGATTGTGACTCCGAAGGTCGGCGGGAGTTTTGTCTAATAGGTTGTACTATTTCGGGACTGCTGCCGGACTTGACATGTTTATATAACTTATAAGCTAAAAATAGAAAAATCAAAATTATAATAAAGGTTACAGTATTAATCGCATAATGTGTCCCATATTTGTTTAGAAACGAATCTTCATTTATAATTTCATCCGTACTATCTATTAAATTTTTTATTAATTTCTCATTTGAATTTAAATTTTCCAAATTAATATTTTCTAATTTAATAGGAGACACATTCGACGTTATCTTTCTTATCTTAGACAGATTACAACAAGATTCATTTATAAGATTAAAATCCGTGTTCATAATCGTAAGGCTAACATTATCATAATCAAATTTAGGGATCAATCTAGTACTTTTACTATAAGCTGAACAATAGATAGGTAAGGTGAGTATTCCGGTGCCCAGAATATTAAGAGTATAAACTTTAGAGTTTTCACAATCTATTGTTAATTTTATAGGTTCTGATTGAACATAAATCCATTTATTTTGGCGCATAGCATTCCAAATGTTTACGTGTCCAAATATTGTTTTAGTTTCACACTGCACTGGTAGGGACCTAACCACACGCGTTATCAGTTCACTTTCGCAGGTGGGATTCTCAGTAGACGATAACACACTAGGTACGTCACAAATATAACTTTCAGGGTTGGCACTTTCACACTTGTCTAATTTATTTAACATACAATAACGGGTTTTGTCTTTGGTCATTGCTATAAACGCACTGCTAGGTATGATGAGGCTATAAGTGTTTGGTTTTACACTATCATGCGGAATGGGTAAGGGTAAATTCCGGTATACAGAATATTCTTCCGGATTTATCAGCGGTACCTTAACTACAAACACTATCTTACCATTATTATAAAAAGAAATTATTCTAGACATACTTAAAATAATAAACATATTATTTAATTCTAAAGCTACCGGCAATCTGACACTTGTGGACAGATGTAGGTGGTTGTCGGCGAGTTCTCTGTATAACTGCATAGGTGTTATCACTGAAGGGTGTATAATGTTTTTACTACTGAGTAACACAGCATTTGTTATGTCTTCTAATTGAAATGAAATTACTAGAATTGCAGTTTCAAGACGATTAAGGATGCTGTCCATTTTGTGGTTAATTAGTAATTTATTTGAAATGAAAGTCACATTCTTCAGGTTTGCAGAGAGTTCGTCGATAGCCAAATTTAGATTAGCTTCATTCATGTTTATCTTATGAATGGTTTGATTATAGCTAGATAAAGTTGATGACGTAATCAGAATATTTTGTTTAATGAGAGAAGCTAGTTTTTTCTCATTATTTTGCAAAGAGTTCATGACCTTGTCATATTTCATGGCATCATCTTCATCTAAAGTTCCGAAAACGGTTTTCAAGATAGAGCCGCCTGCACCGATCCAAGCTGATCGTTTGGTTCTATCGTCAATTAAATGAGAAATCGAATCGAATTCCCTGACAAGGTCCTGATATCGAACCGACAAAGGTTCTACCATGTTGTAGCATTCAGAATGCTCTAAAATATCTATTTGCCGGCATAAAAACTTATAAGTGCCTAAAACTAAGTTAATGTTATTAATATGTGGTTTAATATGAGAGATATCAATGGGAATTACGATGTTTAGTTCCCATCTCTAATTTTCATGTTTCCCACATACTCGGAATATAATCCGGATCCGTTCTGGATTGGTTGGAGAAAGTTTGGGCTTGCTCCAGCAATAGCGCTGAAATAAACAAATAAAATTTAATGTTATTTTTTTTTTTAATACTTTTTATAATATTTACTATAATGTAATTTATTTTATGATATTATTTTATTTAAATAATTATTTTCAAGGTGGATCATTATGATTAGCAAGTTTTATCTCGTCGAAGTGGTGATTTATGTGTCGTCTGTTTATTAGTAAGGATACTATATTATTATTGTTCACTTTTACAATTTTATAGGGGCCTTTCCAAATAGGTGATAAGGCTTTTCTGAGCCGGAGATGGTTTTTTAAATAGACGAAATCGCCAACTTTGTATCGGACGCGACGAGTATGGGTATCATAACGGGTCTTAGACTTTTCTTTTGAATTGTTTATATTTTCGATTGCTTTTTCACGGGAAAGTTTAAGACGATGACTTAACATTTTCAGATAGTCAGGGTAAGTAGGATCTAGAGTTTCTTCAAAAATAGAATCGGGGAGGAATGGTTTATGACCAAACAGAAGCTCATAAGGACTGAAGTTGGTCGTGGAATGGACGCTTGTATTATATGTAAGCATTGCAGTATATACGTATCTAGGCCAATTTTCTTGATTAGAATCAACGAAAGACTTAAGGTACTCCTTTAAAGTGGAGTGGCTGCGCTCAAGTGCGCCTTGTGTCTGAGGGTGATAAGGAGAACACCATAGCTGTTTAATTTTTAAAAAGTCACAAGTTCTTTTAAATAGGTCAGCTGTGAAATTGCTGCCTTGATCGGTTAATATGGTTTTTGGAATAGCGTACAGTGATATGAAATGTACGAGGCATTCCATGGTTTCTTCCGCTGTGACAGATCGGATTGGATAAGCTACTGAATATTTAGTCAAATCATCTTGGAGGGTTAATATATATTTTATCTTGGCTGTACCGGATTCCGGTAAAGGTCCAACAATATCCATGGCTACACGTTGGAAAGGGCTTGTAGACGTAGTAGTAATTTGCATTGGCGCTTTGTTGGTTTTCCTAAGGGCTTTGTTTTGCTGGCAAAGAGTGCAATTTTTGACGTAATTCTCTATTTCGGTTCTCATACCCTTCCAATAAAATCGTTCTTGGATTCGTTTTAACATTCTAGTCGAACCTAAGTGCCCTGCAATAGGTATGTCATGATTTTCGTGCAATATCTTCTTGATTTCGCTTAAGGTCGGGTAAATTATGTTATTATGGTAAATATTAACAGTTATTTGAGTATTGTGGAAAAGGTAGTTTAACATATTGTAAATCTTTATGAATGAAAGTTTTTCGAAAGGACTCTTAAAGTCGGATATTGCAATTTCATTGGAGTCCTGCATTACTACCAGTTCATTCCTGATTAGTTTTAAGGTTTTGAAGATGTCCTGGTAAGAACTCTCATCAAAATGATGAACTTTGGTAAAGGCTAAGAATACGATTTTGTTCTTTATATTCTGTTTTTGGAATGAATAGAGTTCTCTTTCAACGTTTAAAAATTCTTCGGTGTTCTCTAAGTTTGACAACACTTCTGGAATATAAGGATTGCCTTCATCTAAGTCTACCGATGTCGGGATAATAATCGTTTTGCAGGAAGTCTTCAGTAAGGCTTCGTTGTGTTCTATCACGTTGGTATTATAATTATTAGGTTTAGTTATTTCTTTTAAATATGAGGAATAGTCATGGTTATTAAGAGTTTCAGAGGTTGGAGAAGGAATAGCAGTAACATCGGGTAGAATGCCATTATCATCATGATTGTTTTCTAAGATTGGAGCGGATTCGGGCAAATTAACTTGATTTTCCTCAGTTAGATTAGGAGTAGGAGGGTTAAGTGGGCTGAAATCAACACCAAGGTTGTCGTCGTAGGGACTAAGATCTAAAGGACCAAGGTCGATTAAAGGCTCTTCGAGAGTGTCTGGTAAGACTGGATTAACTGGAAATCGGGAAAGGGCATCAGCGGCATTATTGAGCTTTCCTTTCCGGTATAGGATTTCATAGTCGTATTCTTCAAGTTTTAATCTCCATCTTTGGAGTTTACTACTTGGGTCTTTGTGATTAAATAACCATTTAAGTGGTCGATGATCAGAGATAATTTGAAATTTGTTACCGTAAAGGTAAGGGCGGAAAGTCTTACAGCCGAATATGACAGCTAACAACTCCTTTTCGGTTGTGCTGTAGTTAGATTCACTTTTATTAAGTGTTCGTGATGCATAAGCAATTGGTTTGTCTTTACCGACGGTGCCTTGAGAAAGCACAGCGCCTATGGCGTAATTTGAGGCATCGCAGGTAAGTACGAATGGTTGGGTAAAATCAGGGTAAATAAGAAGAGGAGCAGTAGTCAATTTGTGTTTTAGACTATCAAATGCTAGTTGCTGCTGATTTTCCCAATTGAAAGGAGTATCCTTTTTCAAAAGGTTTGTAAGAGGTTTCGCGATTTTAGAGAAGTCAGGAATAAAACGGCGATAATAAGATACAAGTCCAAGGAAGGATTTAATATCTTTCGGCGTTTTTGGGATTGGAAATTGAGTAACTGCTTTTATTTTTTCTGGATTAGGCTTTACACCTTCTTCTGTGATTACATGTCCGAGATAGCCAACTTCACGTCGGAGAAATTCACATTTATCGGGTTGTAGTTTTAAATTGAATTTACGCAGTTTTTCGAAGATAGCCACTAGGCTATCTATTTGGGAGATCAGATCATGACCATAACAGACAACATCGTCTAAATATACGTAGCAACGGACGCCTTGGAGACCGGATAGAGCCGTATTCATCAGCCTCTGAAAGGTTGAAGGGGCATTTTTCAGCCCGAATGGCATCCGCGTGAACTGGAAGTGTCCCTCAGGGACATTGAAGGCTGTTTTGGATTTGTCAGCTTCATTTAGACGAATTTGATGAAACCCGGAAGCTAGGTCCAAGGTCGAGAAGTATTTGCTGTTTCCCAGCTGATCTAAGATTTCTGCGATTTGAGGAAGAGGGTAAGTATCACCGATAGTGACATCGTTTAATTTTCGATAATCTATTACGACTCTCCATTTTTGGATATTTGAGGCATCGCGCTTTTTGGGCACTACCCATATGGGGGATGACCATGGAGAATCAGAAGGTTCAATAATATTTTGATCTAACATTTGTTCAATTTGGTTTTTAACCTCTTTCTTATGAATTTCAGGAAATCGGTATGATTTTGTATGAATAGGAACGTCAGTGGTAGTTTTTATTTCGTGTTTCAGAGCATTAGTACAAGTAAGATATTCTCCGGGTAGATGAAAAATATCAGAGAAGTCAGAGCACAGCTGATAGAGAGCTTCTTTCTCTTCAGTGTTCAGATGAGAAACACGTAGCTGGTTGAGTACTTCATCCGTACGTTTGAAAGTATCCTTTGGGATAATAGAATTTACATTGTTTACGGGATACGGAGTCTGAGGAGTTTCCTTGAATACAGAGGGATCAACAGAGGTAAGTTTTAAATTTAACGCAGATTTTAACGTCATAGGATTCTCGGAAGTATTGATCACAGATATATTTATTCTATTGTTTTCTTTGACTCGAACAAAACAATTTGCGATCAATAAATCGGCGGACGGACTTTGATCGAGTACGAGACCTTCTTTTATATCTGGATTTTGAACGGAACATTCGATAATAGTTTCGGTTCTAGCGGGTATGATATACGTAGGATCACAGAAATAGAGTTTTAGACATGCCTTTGCAAGACGAAGTACGTTGTCATTGTAATCAATGTTACAACTATAGGCATTTAGCAGGTCCGTACCTATGATTCCATCATAGGGGAGGTGTATTTTGTCAATCACATGAAATTTGTGAGACACGTTGGATTTTGGGAGACACATATTTAATTGAAAATGGCCCAACGTTTGGACGGATTCTTCTAAAGAGTCAATACCTTTTAGATGGATAACTTCTTTTATAAGTTTAGGACGATTTTGCATACAAGATCGTTTTATAAGGCTGACAGATGATCCTGAATCGACTAGCAAGGATAATGGAATGTCAGAGACAGAGGAATCAACTAAGACATGTGGTAATAGCATTTTTGCAGGATCATTCGTGATTTCGAAGACATTAGAGTTAGATTTTCCTAACCTAATACGGCTAGTTTCTTTCGATTTTGGCATATCCACCTGATTACGTGGTTGCTTGGTTTTAGCGATTAATTCACAGGTTTTTGACTGCTGCAGGTCAACATTGTGGCGTTGCTGCTGGGATCTGGAAATCACTTTAGTAACTTTCGATTGCGGCAGGTCAACGTTATGACGTTGCTGCTCGGATTTTGAAATCGATTTAGAAGCTTTTGACTGTGGCAGATCAACATTACGATGTTGCTGCTCGGATTTAGAAGCTTTCTGTTGTGGCAGGTCAACGTTCTGACGTTGCTGCACGGATTTAGAAATCGATGTAGAAGCTTTTGACTGTGGCAGATCAACATTACGATGTTGCTGCTCGGATTTAGAAGCTTTTAGTTGTGGCAGGTCAACGTTCTGACGTTGCTGCACGGATTTAGAAATCGATTTAGAAGCTTTTGAATGTGGCAGATCAACATTATGACGTTGCTGCACGGATTTAGAAGCTTTCGATTGTGGCAGATCAACGTTATAACGTTGCTGCTCGGATTTAGAAATCGGTTTAGAAGCTTTTGATAGTGGCAGATCAACATTATGACGTTGCTGCACGGATTTAGAAGCTTTCGATTGTGGCAGGTCAACATTATTACGTTGCTGCACGGATATAGAAAACGATTTTGAATTTCGCGATTGTGGCAGATCAATATAGCATTGCTGCTCGCGTTTAAGCATTGATTCAGAGACGGATTTAGTAAATTTAGGCTTGCAATCTTGTAACGATGCTCGCGATTTATAGTTCACTGAATCAAGGTTATGACTACCATGTAACGGAGTCAACTTGGATTTAGAAATACATGATTTTGAAGCAAAGGTGTCGGATTCAGAAAAGCGAAGTCCCGCACGACACCGGGACGAGACATTTATTCGTTTTTTGAATCATAATCTACTTCATCATGACCTTCGTTATCTTGGGGCTCGTCATCTGACGTGTCGGAAATGAAGTGAACTCGTGAGAATTGTTTTTGCTGAGGCTTAAAGCCTGAACCAGATGGTTGTTGTTGGTCAGTGTTTCGGAATCGGTTATTATTGTACTCGCGTTTGCGGCAGTTTTCGATCACGTGACCAACGGTTTTACAGTAGCGGCAAAACAATTTACTTCCGCTATTAAAATTTTTGGCATCAGGACGTGGTTGAGGAATTCGATTGCGATTAAGATCGTTATTTGATGAAGACGACGTCATTCTCTTTGACATGCTGTCTGAAATTTTCTCTTCCGCAACGGCGAAATTTACGGCAGTATTAAGATTTTCGGGATTACGACATCTCACAATGGTTGCAATCTTAGGATTAAGCCCTGTGACAAAAGTATGAAGGGCAAGGTCCTCCATGGCTGCGACTCGACCACTCAGTTCCATTTTACGTTTAGTCGGAATTGATATATTAATCTCAGAGATTAATCTGGCTAAACACGTCTCAACTCTCAGAGAAAACTGATTGGCCGTTTCGTTATGCAATTGTTTACATTCTTGTAATTCAGAAAGCAAATGCGCGTAATGTTTTTTCTCACCAAATTGGGTTTTGAGGAATTCCTCTAATTGATTCCAGTTCTCAAGTTCTTTAATAGCACACGCGACTTGAGCTTTGCCTTCTAATTTACTCAAAATTAGCTTAAACAGGATATCTTTTTGCCATGGGGCGGCTAAATCAAGTGCATTTTTGCAATTAATTATGAATGGATTTAATTGTTCTCGGTTACCATCAAATTTCTTTATGAACTGTGTAAGGATATTTAATTCCACAGTTATAGGCGGTTCTTGACTAACGGACCTTGAAGGAGCTTTTTTAGCGGCCGTTTCTTGGTTTGTTACGGTCAAGGACACTACTTCAATCGCCTCTTTCGACATTTTCGATTGAATTAATATAAGACACAGAGGAAATAACAATTAAAATTCAGTAGAATAAATTGAATTTGAAAGTGATAGCCCTAACGAACTAAAACAATGACCAAAGACTCACAGGAGACAGAACGCGTAGGCGGCCGCGATAAGCTGCATTCTTTGGCGACGATGACGCGACGACTCGGCGTAACCTTGATTACCAAGGTTATAATCCGGGGTCTGGAACACGGAGCTCGGTGCTGGATGGGCTACAATCACAACTATCGGGGGTGATTGGAGCCTCTTACTGCACGTGTAGAACCAGGTGACGTCGCGATGATGGATGAGCCTCTTCCCTTGGAGAATGAATGATGCAGGATACGGCGAAGAAGAAAAGTTTATTTCAGGATACGGCGACTTTTCTTCAGGATACAGAGATTCTCCGTTCAGGGCGCAGAGATTTTTTATATTCACAGGACACAGTTGGATTTATTTTATAAGGCACTTTTGTTTTCACTTAAACTTCACTGATTTTGAATTTTATGAGGTCCAAAGCTAGTTTTAGAGTACGGAGACGGACCAGGGGACCTGACTGATCCCTTTACGCTGCCACCATTAATGTTATCCGGTTCGGGATATTTGGGGTTTTAAAAAAAACCCGAAAACATTTTAAATTTAAATGAATATATTTTAATGAAAGTTTATAGAAGTTTAATGAATGAATTAGTGGAATTTATAGTACTGTCCTTAAGCAGCCCTTACGTGACGGAAGATGGGAAGAGACTAAGCCCCCACTGCACTACATCATACTCATTAGATTTAGAAGGGGCTGAATAGTCATTTAGTAAGCAATAACACTAACTAGGGGAAGGTATAACAGATCGGCGTTAAGTCGTATAACGAATTTCGGCGATTTTTGACGATTTTCGACGATTTTTAACCGACGCGCACTGATTCTAGATCCTACCGACTGCGCCAATTATGCGAGCGACAGCCGAAGGACTTAAAAAAAACCAAAATTAGAAACAACTAATTTAATTTAAAAGTTAAGGTTACAATAATTAATAATTAATAATTCCTAAAGCTAAAGATGGGTATGTGTCTCCTACTCGAAGTATGAGTAAAGAGTGACGCAGGTCCCCTCGCGCGGTGTCGATGTCGGTGTCCGCTCCCACGCGGCGAGCTGACGCAGCGCGGCGATTCTAGAGAATCACGCCACTGGCTGCAAGTAGGTCGGTGCAACGCTGCAGTTTCCACGCTGTGGCAATAATAAATGCAACGCTGCTGTTTCTATGGTGTCGCAATGGTATGTGCAACGCTGCAGGTTCCACGGTAATGCGATATGTAATTCACGTGAAGTCCCTATAAATATTTAGGCGGATACGTAATAAACTACGGAAGTATATATTTGACTTTGATGCTTCATTTTATTAACAATGCCTCGGCTTTATGGGATACTTAGCCCCTTGACCATACTAATATCCCTTACTTACGACCCATAAATCCATAAGTGATGAAATGGACATTGAGGACCGGTTCATAAAAACTGAAATGCAATGGGCAGGTAGATAATGAACGCAAAGCAATATCAATTTCATATTCTAGTCCAACTTCAAAACTTGCCTAACGGCACCGATTTATTGGACTTGGTACATTTATAGCAGTGACGGAATAGTTGGCAAGTAAAGGTTGGATTTTAAGAAACAAACAACTTGCAGGTTACAGAAACAAAGTTACTTCACCTAGTGCAAGATCAGAGAACTTGGCGTATTTAGGACTCTTACCACACCAATCGATCAATTATTATTGTCAATCGAAAGTAGCTCTCTAGGTGAAGCTACCACACCAATCCATTCACTTTTCGAGGTCTATACCCAGAAGTCGTTTTTTTTTTTGTTCCATTCCTAGTTTAATAAAAAAACTATAGAAGTAATTCTGAGTTAACCCGTTTTTCTAGCAATGAGCGTGGCATCAGCTCCACGTGCTGTCACCCACGGGCAGTGGGAGGCATCTGTGAGGAGGGGCGGGGACGTGGTGCTACCCTGCCTGGTGCACGCCAATCCGCCGCCCACCATCACGTGAGTACCAAGTTTCAGGAGACATGGACGGTAGAGAGATGGGTGCCGAGCGATTTGCCATCCAACGACTTCGGCGGTCTCACTGCGTATCTAACAATAGGCTTGCAACAGATCATAGCGATCACTGCTCAATGCACTTTCAAAAACAAAATCTGTTTTACTTTATTTTCATCAACTGCAGTCCTATCGCTATTGGCGCTAGTATTCACCTACAGTCAAACCGCATTTTGCGACAGGCGGATCTATAGGATGGTGATTTTCCGTAATAACGACTTCTAATGTCATTATCGAATGATAGCAGTGATTACGTCACGTCAGATACTCTGGGACGGCCTGACGAACTCTGACATCAGACTTTGCTACTGTCTCATGTGACACACACACACGAGCATCATCAATATCCGTATCTACCAGTACTTCAGGCACAATTTAGTCGGCCTACCTCTATTTTCATACAAATTCAATAAATACAAAGACGCTACAGTCTCCCACACATTAATAATGCACAGTAACTGTCTCCCACGTCACTTAATTCGTGAAACAATTCTATACAGCCAGAACAATGTCTATTTTAGAAATAGAAATAATTCCTTTGTGCTTAATGTGAATAAAGAAGGTCACATGAATTGAAAACTAACCCTGTAACCTTCACCCAAAACCCACAAAGTAACTGTGAGACTAGAACAATTGTTCTAGAGTATTGTTGTAGTGTTATTGTTCTTGTTGTTGTGTTGTTTGTTGTTTCGAAACCTTCTCACTTCGCATAATATTGTATTCTAATACAAATAGAACAGTATAGGCAAACAAAACTTACCTATGTGAGTCATCATTGTCACCATCGTCCCCCTATATCGTCCACTCCTGAGCACGGGTCTCCCCTCTCTTTCGTGAGGAGGTTTAGGCTTTAATCCACCATATGATAGTAAGTCGGTCCGGGATGGTGGATAATAACATACTTCCAAAATCACTTTCGGGTAGGTACGTGGGCATTCTCACGATGTTTTCTTTAGCGAAAGGGAGTGATAATAACTTACATATGTTTTAGAAGAAACATTGGCATAGCGAGAATTATTTCGGAGGTAGGTATGGGTATGTGATCCACCAATCTGGACTGGGGCCCCCGTGGTGGATTATGGCCTTACCCTCCTCACGAAAGTGAGGAGAGACCCGTGCCCAGCAGTGGGACTGATGATGATGATGATGATTGGCATAATATGCCCGCACTCACTACTTGGAACTTCTTGCACACCCTCTCCTTGGAAAGCAGACGTTCTCCTACTAGGCTATCACCGCTTAATTATTATTCTGAATATGAACTGGAAAATATCGAAATGGAACATTCACAAAAATATGAATTGTAATTTTTATTTTAACCCCATAAATCGAACATTTATAATTAGGCGTCATTTTAATAACAGTTTACACTTCCATTGCAGTATTTATTTTGAAATCGCAGGCAGACATTTCAATTTCATTGTTGTTATAGAATTAGATTTGCTGAATCTTGTTTTCTATTAGAAACCTTTTACGTTAACTAGAATGTTCAGACCTTTAGGCCTACCGATCAACTTTGATAAAACAATGTGTGGTTAGGACATTTCTGTCTACCCTTATTGAAACTTCTATAAAGGTTAGTTTTTGGTTGAAAATATCCCTGTAACACTAACAATATAATAAGTGAAATGTTGTCGTTTTGTCAGCGTGACTTTTATGCCATAACAGCTGGCTGGATCGATTGTACGAGAATAAAGGTTTCGGACAACAAAAAAAAATAAAAAAAAAAAAAATAATAATTTACGGTCAAAATGTTTATACATTTTTACATTTCTGACTGTAAAATTATTTTTGCAGTCTTAATTTTATTTTATCATACGTAATTATTATAGTGCAATGCCAAAGCTCAAAGTAAAGATTACTTATTATTAGACTGAAAATACTATAGAACTTAAAAACTAATGTTTCAGGGCAGTGTTGTGACAAGATATTGCTTAAGTTGCTCAAAGTGAGTTTTTTTTTTTTAGTTTCATATTTGAATTTGTCACATGCTAAAATTTACAAATAATGAAGCTGAGAACAATTATTATTCGGACTTTTAACATTTTCACTTGGTAAATCGCAGCTTGTAACATATTTTATCAGAAATTCTTAGACTTAAATCGATCGTAATAATCGTCGATCTTAGATCGTAAATCTTTTACCAGTAAATCTCAGGTTTTACCAGAAAACTTTAGGTTTTTACCAGTAGAACTTAGATGTTACCCATAAATGTAAAGGTTTTAAGTAAACCTTAAGATGTGCAGTAATTGTAGCTTTAACGGTGACACAAACGTCATTTCTACATCCTAAGCTAAGCTGTTATCGTGAAGTAGCTATTTGCAACTTGCCCCTCGGAGAATGTTTCCCGAGGGGGGCGTTAGGACTAATGGGGGAAAGAAACGTAATGTGATGCGTTCTTATTTGGATTGATGGCTTAATTTAGCGTGTGTGATGATCCGGGGAGGTACTCGCCAAGACTTCCGGTTCCGAGTTGATCAACAGCATTAAAAATTCAAGAGGTTTCGTACGTTGTTATTTTTTTATTTTTTATTTTTGTTGATGTATCTCCAAATATATATGTTGAGTAAGATAACGAAAGAATAGAACAGAATAGAATACAACATACTTTATTGTACACCAGTTCAGCAGTACACAAGGTACATAGAGAATGAAACTTATTATAATATATTGAAGACAATGGGCGGATTAATCGCTAGAACTGATCTCTTCCAGTCAACCTTGGATGGAGAAAAGCAATGGAGCGTCAAAGGTTGGTGGTGTAAATAAATAATACATAAATTACATTTTATACTTACGATAAAAAAATATATATTTATATAATGTAGGTGACATCAAATAATAATTAGGAAATACGGAGAGAATTTCAGTTATTAATAAAAGAAAACATCCTATATAGAAAAAAGAAAAAACTGTATTTGAATTGCTCAACTTTTGTCATAACACCAGTGTATTTGATTCAGATCCCAAATCGCATTCCCGAATTGCAAGATAAATTCTCATACACAATGAAAAGGTAACAAAAACCTAACTATAAGAGATGTTCAGGGACTTTTTCACTTTCATGAAGCTGAAAAGCGGTAAGCTCGTTACGCTCCTAACCAATCTGGCGGGAAAATTGTCTTTTTGCGAATAATTCGGTACGTCTCCGGAATAGCGGTATAATCTCGCTGGTTACACATAAATAATGTTTATTCATCCCTGCTGGGCCTAGAATATGGAGAAAGGGCAGTAGGAAAGCTTACCGAAAGTACATCAGGCAGTATCTCTCATGAATATCTTCTCTCCCTCTCTTTTTATCTTCTTCTCTCGAATTCTTATCTCACCCTCTTTTCTTATCTTGAATTGTGAAAATATAATACACTAACTGAACGCCGCGGTTTAACCCGCGTAGTTCCTGTTCCCCTGAGAACACGGAAATAAAATCTAGCCTGTGTTACTCGATAATAATGTAGCTTTTTATTGGTGAAAGAATTTTTTAAATCGATTAGGTGGTTAAGGCGTGAAAGCGTAACAAACATACAAACTCACATTCGCATTTATTATTAGTTAGGCTGAAAAAATAACAAGAAATTTTTCGACTAAAGTACAATGAATTTTGCAATGCGTGCATAGAATTTAAAAAACTGGTGGGTGCGGTTATAATCCTTTATAAAAAAATGATTAAGGTGTTAAGTAACATGTTAACTATCATTAGTGCTATCAGTAGTTTAAGTACTATTTAATAATATCCCTGCTAAATGTGAATACTTACTGCTTGCATTGTATAGCCATACGCCATCCGCCAGGCAAGGCCTTACAAAAACCTACGACTGTACGTGACGTATGGCGCGGCCGTGTTTCATTTACTTTCTTGTATGAGTATGGAGCGCCTTCATGATTATTAAAGCCGTGTCAACAGTACGAGGATTTATTTAACAAATACTTTGTGACCTAGAAAAACGGGCAATTGGACAACTATACAGCAAATTAGATGGAATGATAAACGCTTTATTGAAAACACCATGTAGACAAGACATGTTAACTTATAAAAAAAAACACTATCGAACGTCACTTAGCACTGCGCAGTACAATATTGCAGTGTGCAATTTTATTAAATATCACATAACTTTTTGTGAAGAGAGTTAACAATTAATTGATTAAGTTTCAGTGTTTGTAGGACGATGGTCTTCGTAGTTCCTGATTCCCAAGATACAGCGAATCCTAGTTAGGGGTCAGAATCTATATTTGTGATCGTGATACGTTAATTAATTCAATTAATTAGTGTCAATGGGCTATCTTAAAATCGCCATACTAACAATCATAATCTCTGCTGTATCAAAATTCAAAAACTTCGAATAACAATTTATAACTACGTTCCTAGTGAAACATTGAATGATCACAGGAACCTTTATTCGCATGCCTCAAAGAAAGTTTGTCTTCATCCCCTAGTTATAATTCTTATATTTGCTTCCATGTAGTTTTCCGGCCATATTTTTCTCCCCATGTTACCTATTCTATTTTGTTTGTCACGTCTGACCGATGGGTACAAAGTCTCCCCACGTCCGGGACAACTAGACACAGAAAGCGTCCACCACAGGCACGTCACAGTGAGCCATTTTATCCACAGTGACACGGCTGACACGGTGTCGTGTCCCGCGCGCCTCGTAAACGGAACTAAAACGTAACGCAATTATGCTTGCGTTACGTACGTAAATGGACTCTTTGGAAAACGTAACGTGGAAGCGCAAAGCGACGCCCGCTTTCCTTTTTAACGAATGTTGCTAGAGTTGTCAAGAGTTGGACTCTTGAAATGTTGCAAAATGTGGCTTTGAAAATATTTTAATTTGTTTTTATTTGGGAGGTTTTTCCGAATACGAAGTTAGGAAAATTTATCTGTTATTTGAGGCTCTTCGTCACGTCCATTGATGGCCTCCACGGCGTAGTTTGACGAGACGACTGCAAAGCGTGAAGTTGTGGATGCGATTCCCACGCAAACCATATCACTCATTTGCAACTAGAACGTGTTAATTTTCAAAATACCGTTAAGGAGATAACACGTTATTGACGCAAAAGAGCGAAATTTTTCTATGAAGCACAGTAATTCCCTTTTTTGGGACTATGGTTTTCGTTGCGCCTCATTCCTTAGATACATGAAAATGCTCTTAGCGTTAAGTCCGCCATTTGTACTAGTTAGTTAATCTGTGCAATAAAGTATTAAATAAATAAATAATAATACATGAAACAAGTTGGGGCAAGGATTTATATACTCGTATATGCGATTGCGACGCGTAATTATTTACTACGTTCCCAGTTCTGAGATTGGAACTCTTTCTACACGTTACAGACGAAACAGGGATTATGAGAAAGGAAATAATACAATAAGCCCATTTTTAATTGTTATTCCGGCTATTGTAAATGTCTAAACTATTTGCTGTTTTTACCGAACCAGCATAACTAAACAGTTGAAACAATAACAGTGAATTACAATAACTGCTTACAATGGAACGTATAAACAGAGTTGCTACAATATTATACGGAAACTGACGGTTTATGAGAGACACTGGAATCCACAAACAACACTGAGCTTTGTTTGGACAGCGCGTACAGTTCTTGGCATGAAATAGTGCGTAGAAAGGATCGTTAAATAATTTTTGTGTTATTTCTTTTTTGCTTCGGATATTCGAGCATTTGGACAGTGTCGAGTATGGCTGTATCAAGCGTAGATTTCAGTGATTTTAAGTTTACCTTACCCATCTACGGCAATGCCATGGTAGGGTTATGTTTAGACGGTCTTTGTATTTATTTATGTATGTGTTTTGTATGTATTTATTGAAGTCAGTTTCACCGGAGCGCCTAAACCTCTCATTAGATTTGGATGAAGGAGGTTTCATTCCAATTTTTTTTATGGTATGGGAGGAGATAACACGTTTTTTCACAAATGAGCTATTTGGATTGCAAGAAAGTGGGGTTTTTTGGTATAGTCTAGTCAAGTCGTATCAATGTCATATTTGAGTAAAGTGCTAGATGCTTTTGGTGCTGATTACTATTTCACTGGAGACTTATAAGATTGTACAGATATTCCATTTTACGATGCACAAAATATTGATTAATTATGTACCTAAACCTTCCTCGTGAGTCACTCTGTCTATCTCTCCTATTGTTTCTGATAGTGTGAACATAGGAGAAGTGGAGAAGTTTGATTTTATATATCTACCTAGTGATTATTTTTCACCGAAAAACATCGAAAAGGAAAACATCGTGAGGAAACCCACATACCTACCCGAGAATTATTCCGGAGGTAGGTATGTAATCCACTAATACGGATCTGGCCCCCGTGGTGGACCTAACCTAATCCTCCTCATGAAAGTGAGGGGAGACACGTGCCCAGCAGTGGGACGTTATGGGTCGTTGATGATGATTATTATTATGATGGAGTGAAATGATAACATGGGATACAGTTGTAAAATTTTATGGCGTATCCGTGTTTTCTTGGCTGGTCTATGAATTATTACGGCCTTAGTGTTGGAAATGTATGATTTACGTGGGCTACCACCCAAGCAGCTCTGCTTTCACCTTGATATTTGGATGCATACATCTTATACACAAACAAGAAAACAGGAATACCAGAAATTATTGTCATAGAATCTGGTGTCTCACTAAACTTATGCTTTAAAATCGATCATCGGGTTATCCGTTACAACCGCTATTGCGGACGGCTTACGAGTTATTCTATCTACTTACAACTTAGATGTGTATCGTGTTCATGTAATCATAAAGGCAACTCACCAGGTGCTTAGCCTCATTCCCGTGATTTATGGGGGAATATTCCGGTTCCGGGAACAAACGGCCAGTTTCCTGCCAATAAGCTGATAATGTACGCGCTGGACTCCACACGAGGTGGGCCAAGATTTTTATGGTACAAGATAATAGCCGATTGATGGCAAAGATTCGGGGTAGTTGGTTGAGATCACTGCAGTTTTATTGAGATAAATTATGAAGAATATAACTACCGCGTTATCGAGGTAATTGAAAACGAAAGTTAACATAACTTTCAAAACTACTAGATAGTTTTATTTATTGTTGAAATAAGGGCAAAAGGACATTAAGGAAAAACATTAATTGTCAAAGTAAAGGAAAAAGAAAAGATATTTAATAATTCATTTGTCGGAATGAACTTAAGTGTAATCATAATTTATAAATATCCTGATTCGTTACGTATCTATAATATCAGGAACTACAAGGACCATGGTCCCATAATTTGCTAGGCTCAGATCAAAGACCACAAATATTTTGCTGACGGGAGAATCGAACCCACAACCTCTCGCCGCTCATCGCAAACACCGGAAGCGTAATGTAATGTACTGTACTAAATATTAAGTTTGAATAAACCTTTGCCCTCTAAAATGTCACTTCAAACTATGTCGTAACCCGTCAAGTACCCGGTAATTAAACACGTGTCATAATGTACATACAAGTTTATATAATAGTTATTTGCGCCGCGAGTGTACAGAATAGCATAAACAGCTCTATAGCAGAGAGTGACAAATGAACGCGGGTTCCGCCGCCCGCGGTTTTTGCTCCGTCGTGCGCAACCCTAATTCTAGGGTTGCCGTTTGTCAGAATTTGGGTGGTTCCAAAGCCTGAAATACAGCTGTTTTTTCAGGATTACAACCTGAACGTGCTGATACGATTTTGCGAAAACGTGGGACGTGTTTGTGTTATTCATGTTTGTGTGCTGTTTTAAACAGTTTCTATTAGAATAATAACACTGCATTCATAATAACCTACACATCATTATTCAGTTTTGATTACTTAGCTTCCAAAAGGGACTAGATATAAAAACAAAGCTTCGTTAATCAAATCCAAGTTCGTAAAAAAAAAAAAAAAAATTTAAAAAAAAATTTTAAAAAATAAAAAAAAAAAAAAATTTTACAACTGTATCCCATGTTATCATTTCACTCCATCATAATAATAATCATCATCAACAACCCATAACGTCCCACTGCTGGGCACGTGTCTCCCCTCAAATCAAAGCTCATCCATAAACCGTCCGTCACATTTCATCACGCCGAGTGACGTCAATTTCTGAAAAATTCAACCCGTGTAAGTTATTAACCCTTAACCCTGGAGCTAGGGTTGTCAACCGGCCTCATTAACCCGGCATCCCACGAAGGGCTCTTCGACCCTACTCCTTTAACCACACTTTTACAACTGTTTTACCGTTGCGTTTTATTTACTTTTTTATTCCCTTATTCAATTTGCTGACGCTTTTATCTCAAGGCAATAAGGTCTTTAGTTCGGTAATTCTTGTTTATTACTAATTAACGCGAGGTAAATGTCTTCGCGGTGGAAAAACTTTTCGATTTTCAGCTTTATGTTTGTGTGTTTAGGGTTGTGCCCTGGTCGCTGTAAACTGTCTTTAGTGTAGTCCCCTTTTTTCTAATAGGTTCGAGTAAAACTAGCCTAACGTTGTGCGTAGGCTGGCTAGTCGTAAAAGGATCGTGAAAAGGACTTAAAGTACTCCTTTCAAAGACACTATCTGTTAGTAATGTGCACAATAATAGCTCACTCCTTGACACCTTTTTATCGACACCTATTTCAAACTTAAACCATAATCAGTCATTAGTTAAGTATCATAAGATCATATTTGTTTTTTTTTTCTCTATGTATATGAGACTTAAGTGTTTGACTTGTAAGTTGACTTTAGGTGTTTGTTTTACTGTCCATCCAAAGATTATCTGGAAGAAATCGCTTTTTGTGATAAGACCACCCATTTTACTACCTTTGTTTACCTATTGTAATTATTCTGTACTGTACAATAAAGAGTTTTCTATTCTATTCTATTCTAGAGAAAAGAAAAATATAATTCTTTTTGAAGCGAAAATTGCTCAGCTTATTCAGTGTTCGGATCGCGCCCCGCAAGGCGTAAGTTCGAAACTAGCTGACTGCAAAAAATTACAACGAACTTCAAATGAAGAAACTTTCTCTTAGTGGTATATAAAATCATAAGGTATGAAAAAACTTGTCACTTTGTATCTAGTTAAAAACTTGGAACTGTGGAGTTGTGTGTGTGATTGTGTGTGCTAAGTGTGATACAATAATTTGACAGAAATTTGTTTATTTTTTAATTATTATACTGTATGACGAAACGAGCGGACAAAACGAAATTTGTATAAACCTGCGCGGCACTGCACTGCGCTCGTCACCCTGAGACATCGGCTCTAAATTCTCATAATTATGCCTAGTAATTTCGCTGGAAGCAGTGCCCTTCAAACCGGAACACAAACCAATGCAGCGCATTGTAGGCACTGAACGGATTTGGATGATATCTGACACACAGGTATTTTATTACCTGGATTACCACAGTTACAATACTGTTTATAATACAATGAGCGTAACGGGACAATGAGTCATCCTTTTTCGTGCATGCAGCCGGCGTTTATCGATTTATTAGACGCTATCACGTCAAAACCTTGAAGACTTACATATCCTTCCTAACATGATGTTGGTAAGTTCCCATTTCCCGATACGTTACTGATACCGTAAAAGTAAAGTAATTTTCCCTCTCCATTATTCACGTTACACCTCCCCGTTCCGGATATCGAGTCGCTTAGAGTAATGAACTCCCAAACTCGAAACTTTTACTTTATTGCATCACAAGAAATGTAACAAGTTTGTAACGCAATTGTTGTATTGAAACGCCACCTGAGCTCTACCGCGCCGTATCGCGAAGTATGCAGCGATATTATGATACGATAGGCAGTTTGTTTGTTAAAGGAGAATTTTTTATTTGACTGAGTGACGAGACGAGCAAGTCGTTTACCTGATGGTATCGATACGCCTGCCCATAACAGTTACAATGCCACCCAGAGCTTTGCATTGCATCGTGTACGGCACTGCACTGCGGCGACGACCCTGAGACATTGGTTATAACTCATACGAAACTCAGTCAAATAATAAAAACAATATATATTTATTTTATTCTTTAGCACACAAATGGAGTACAAGGAGTACTTAATGCTAAGTAGCGTTTTCTACCAGTCATCCTGGAGGTGTAGCTGAAATGGTGGCGGTGTGGCAAAACGAGAGAGCAGAGAAAAGTATATTTAAAAGATATTTAGTGATAGAGTATTTTATTATAATACAACAAAATATATAACGTTGTAATAGACTAATAAATACAATATAAAATAGATAAACGTAGATAAGGATATATTATATCGAGTAGGTGAGAAAAAAAAATTATAAAGAAACTATGCAACGTTGTTTATTATTATTAAGATATTTGTGTTTAACGAAAACAGCTTTCAAAGACGGTAATAAATACACCTCAACTTTATATTATTGATGGTTAAAACTTTGAGATATTGTATTTCTTCGTCAAAAACCAAGTTTACCATTAACAGGCCGCGGGCGACCGAAGTATCCAAAGTATTCAGAACTTGTAGCGTCTTGTAGCAGTTTCCTAACAGTCGGTCTCGTTACCAAGTTGCCCTCCGATGATGAATTTTCAATATAATTTCATCCCCCAGGGGTATGTTTTAATTGTTAACGAGAGACATTGTTAATTACTGGTAATGCCTGTTTTGGCACTGGACGACTATAGAGGGTGATTAATTGTGGACAAATTACGTGAGACCGATTCGTTGCGTGTTGGCAGGAGGGTTGTTGGATTTTACGATAATTATTGTAATTAAATGAATATCTAATTTAAATTAATGTGAAATGCAAGGTATTAGATAAGCTTTGATGAGGTACAGACATGACAAACCATGTTAGTGATAAATTAGAGTTGATTATTATGCGTCTTCAAAAAAAATTATGTTTTATTTTTAATGTTTGTTAGCTTTTAACTCGGTCATTATTTTATCAAATGATTTGGTTTTTTTATTTGAACGGATAATATTTTTATACACCCAGATTTGTTCCAAAAGAAACGTCATCAAAATTGGTTAGGTAGTTTGGTTTTTGAACTTGTATAACTGTAAAAAATATCTCATCCAGGTAACCGAAAACCGGAATTGTATATTTTGCTTTCCTGTGACTTTGTTGTTTATTGTGAATACGTTTTTAATCGGTTTTTTGATAAACATAATTATTAATATTTAACTAAATACGTAGTATCTACGAGTACGAATAAAGGAAACAAAATAAGAAGCGATATAAAAAAAAAATATTATTAATTTTTCCACAATATTTTCCTCAGCTCAAAACTGTAGTTAAAACTTCCGGGACAAATAAAACCGAAGGAGCTCAAAATAAATTTCACTCTCTAAAACTCAATAAATGACTCTTTCAAGCACTTTTATTGGCCCATACAAAAACCACGTTAAATGAAATGGTAAACTCGCAAAAAGACCACTTGGCAGGAATACTTTAACTAACTGTTCCGACCGGGGGTTTGATTACGTGGAACAGAGCTGTTTGGTTGCGAATGGCCTCATTTGGGCACAGCCACAGAGCAACTAATAGTATGCGTCACAGCCTCCGTTCGTGTAGGCGTGTAGACCTGTGGTGTGGTGTAGATGTCTCTATACGTGTAGACGAGATGGATCGTAGCAGAAACAGGACTAGAGTTACGCGCCGTGCAACCTTAAATGACAATTATTGTTCGCACTTTCGAAAAAAATTGGAAAGCAATTCAGACGCCGTGATGGCCCGTGGCGTAGTGGGTGGTGAGCCGACTGTGAAAAATTATACAAGTATTTGCTTTCAGTTTGGGTTTTTGTAGCACCATGGCCCTTGTAGGTCCTGGTTCCTTCATCATCATCATCAACCACCCATATCGTCCCATTGTTGAGCGCGGGTCTCTCCTCACTTTTGTGAGTAGGGTAAGGCAATAATCTACCATCGGGTTCTGGTCCATTTTGCCTCTACCTACCTCCGAAATAATTCTCGTGTAGGTATGTGGGTTTTCTCAAGATATTTTCCTTGGCCGATTCCCTAGATAAAGGGAATCATTCTTAAGGGTCGGGATCTACATTATGATTGTGACGTGTTATTTAACAAAACGCGTTATTTAGTAATTTTTTTGAGTTTGAAATTGTATTAGACTTTTTTTTACACTGCAACAATGCAATGCTTTTTATATGATTTAGGCAGTGCATTAATTCGAGTACGTAGGTGTTAAATGACGTAGCACTCTCCGTAGCATTGTACGTAGCGTTCTATGTCGTTGCGTAGATCGTTACGTCGTCGTTGCCATCGTCGTTGCGTCACTGGTTGTTGATATCATTGCGGTCTAGCACTCTGTATGTGTAGCAGATTTTTCAACCGGACTCTAATTAATTTGTAAAGTTTATAACAAAATTAGTCGGTTAATGACTGTTAAACATCCCTATGTGTAAATATACCCTAATTCAGGATTAAGCCTAAAAAACCATTAGTCGCGTAATAACCGGGTAATTTGCATGATTTCCATTTGAAACTCGAGCACATTAGCAAGGGCTTACTTGGCACTTTGTCATCTCAATTCTTGTCAGTGCCGCGGCAGATACATTCAAACATCTACGTCATAATTATTCTAAGCAACAATGGAGAATGAATAATAAAACCAGTTGTATAAAGAGAAGCGCCATTGATACATTAGTTTGCAAACACAAATTCCTCTGCGTGGACTATTTCATCGCAATGAAAGGTATCCCATATCCTTACTCAAGGCTTAAGCTATTTCCATGTCAAATCCTATACTGGTATGTTTATCCGTATAGTGGTTAACAGGGAGGAAATAGAGAGACAAAGAGACAGACAGAGACTTGAAATCTTCTAGATTATATTTTTTGAAGGGCATTTTTTCCAGTGAAATATCTAGGCATATGAGACTTTGGAGCCGATGTCTCAGGGTGACGAACGCAGTGCAGTGCCGCGCAGGATTATGCAATGCAGGGTTCTGGGTGGTACTGTAACTGTTATGGGCAGGCGTAGCGCTTACCATCATAATAACGACTTGCTCGTGTAGTGACTCAGTCAAATAAAAAAAATAAAAAAAAAGTTACCAATAAACAAAGATAATGTCTGGTTTTTGCAGTTTTTAAATTGCTCAAGGATGTGATGTAAGGTAGTAAACACACTAAGCCTAAAATAGGACGGTTGTTGAGAATTTCTGATGAAACGGCCTCTAGACAGAGGTCAAGTATCGCAATGTTTCAACGACACGGAATCGCTTTCCGCTCGTGTAAATTAGCAATAACCCTACCATTTGTAAAGTGTCAGTCGCTCGGAGACTCCGTCTCGCTCGGTGTCACCGCAAATGAATGCCGCCCGAATTTTACCACAACTGAGGGTACCTACTCTGTGATATATGGCATTAATTGTGGAGTATTCCCAATTTGGTGACATAAAAGAGATTGCTAGAAATACCCAAATGTGGCTAACGTAGAGTATTTTTCACATTATGTACATTTATTCAAGAACTTAGGTAAACAAATTAAAATCTAAATATAATTGAACTTAGACAAAGTGCCAAGCCGCACTAATTAGATGCGGTGCGCTGCATGTCACTTTCATAGATGTTCATTAAAGTGACAGCGCCGCGCGTCGCGCCGCACGCATCGCTGCATCGATCTGTCTTTCACAAATTTTTCCCAAAATGCTGTCGACATTGTTTCACCATTTTGTCCAAAAAAAAGACCAATATTTTTAAATAATCGAAGAGGCACGGCATGGCTAATTTTTAAGTTTAACCTAGGGTGTGTTTACCAAACTTCAACCAACAAGTGTCTCCTTCACTTGCGCAAGGCTCTCATGTTTATCTCAATTCCGTTAAATTGGCAATGAAGTTAAACATAACTGCACTTCCAAGCCCATAATTTATAAGATAGTTCGACCCTAATATATCACGAAACATAACACTTCCACAATTCAGGAGGGTAATGACTGTTTACTGCCTCTAATAGCGGTGATAGCGTCGTAAACGTTCACCTCTTAAGTTTTGACCGCACGGCACGTGCAGTGGGTTTGTGCTTTATATGTGTAGAGTGTGGTTGATGGAGGAAAATGGGCTCTCGTAATTTTTGCGTCATTTACAAAAACCGGAAAAGTGCGAGTCGGATTCGCGCACGTAGGATTCCGTACCATTATCTATAAAAACTGCACAATTATTTTAATTTAATTATTTATTTTTAAAGTGAATATCTAACTAAATATTTTGCGAATATTTCAAGCGTCTGCCTATTGCCGTTATCAATATCAAACAAAAATAAACAAAAAAAAAATACGTTTGCTGTATGGGAGCCACCTTAAATATTTATTTTATTCCGTTTTTTAGTAAACAGCATTTGTGAAAATTAAAACTGTCTAACTATCACGGTTAATGAGATACAGCCTGGTGATAGACGGACAGACAGACAGACAGCGGAGTTTTAATAATAGGGTCCTGTTTTACCCTTGGGTACGGAACCCTAAAAACGACTGCTCTGTTGATTGTAATTGATTGACAGAGCAGAGTGGGATAAATATCGCGTTTGCTTACCACCATAATATTTCAACCGAACAATTCAAAGACTATGTATCAGGGTTTAATTACAGAGCCGTCGCAAATGTCGGAACAAAAGAAGATTGATCCATTGCAGTAAGTTATGGGAGTTTGACAGATACATCCTCTCCGATCCATTGTTTCATTCTGACCTCATTTCACGAGCATCCTGTAACGGACAGGTGCGACACCCTCTACTGGCGACAGTTGAATAATGGACTAGTTATGGCTGATTTACTGAACCGAAAATAGCAGGGATCGATCTGGCCAATAATTTTGGTATTTTGACTGCTAATACAGAATTGATTCTATTTCCAACAACAATTTTTTTAACAGTACATTCAATTGTATCTAAACTACGTGATTTACAATTGAATAGAATAAATAGTATTGCGTGTTACTATTATGTGATCGTATCTGTGTTTTGTTTTCTCTCTCTTCTTTTTTTCCTGTCCTAGGAAGACGGACATTCTCCTACCTGGATTTAATCCATTGAATAGAAGAATGTAATGAACCTACTCTATGGCAGAAAATGAACAATGAAAAATGTTTTCATTCAGCTAGTGTAGCACTCGTTGCCACAAGTTGACTTAAGCAATCTTCAAAGTTGAGCAATAACCACAACGGCACTCACTTGTATAGGTGACTGTTAAGAATAGAATAAAAAAGGCCCATTAGAATAGAATAGAAAACTCTTTATTGTACACCAAAAAAAAAATTGAGAAAATATTGTACACCAGTTGTGAATAAGCTTTGGAGAGCACGTCCAATAGCTAGTCCCAGTTGTTGCCTATTAATATCAGTCTATAAGACATCTGACAGGCCTTTGAGCGGCCTTATTAACTGACGCTGAAAGAAGCCTCATTTGAGACCGATCGATTCCTCTAACTTCATTTTATATTGCCATTTAACTTCCATTAGCAGCACCTTAACTTCCACGTCACTTCTAAGACCATGGTTTGCCTTGAGTCGAGCTACACACGGCTTTTAGCTTTCCTATCCTAATATATGAACAGCTATACAAGTTTGTTTTCGTGCTAGTGTTTGCTACGTGCTCCATAGTTTAGGAACTTAGGAAGTTTAAGTAGTGCGATGTCTGTCATTTCATGTTTCGATGAGGTTGGCGTAAGTAGTGAACTTACGCGAAAAGCTTACAGCGCGGCGCGTGGCGCTGTCAGTTCATACGTTTTCATGATAGTGACAGTGACTCGTGGCGCTGTCTCTTTGATACATTTTGTATGAAAGAAGCATCGACTGACGATAGTCGGCGCGCCGTATGACGTCACGTAGCGCGGTGCACGTTTTCAGTATGGCTTATAGCTTAGGTTAGTCTGTGGTCTGATTCTCGGAATCATCTCGTTTTTGGAGAATACGTGTAATTATTTTGAGCAGGTTTGGCGCTTTTTCCATGACAAACGACCCACACATATCATGGGTCGGTTCTTCTCTCTAAAAATTAAAAAAGACTTTGCCTTTGTAGTGCATACCTTGCTCTTGAAAAGAATGTTTGTTAAAAATAATTACTCATTTTTAGTATCATTAAAAATGTTGTGATATTTTTAAAAAGATATTTTTAAGAAAGTATTGTTTTTTTGTAATAAGTTTTTATAATATTGTACATCCGAAATGGATAAACTGTTGTTTCTAAAATTATACACAATTTACCATATCTGTATTCACAGTTTAAGCAATAAATATGATTCTGATTCTGATTCCCTTTTCTATTCATATTACCTGTTAAAGAACAGTTGATAGTGAAACGGAGTACTAATCAATCGGTTAAACTTTTAATAATTTTATAAGAATTTATATCGTTAAGTTGAAAATTTTCTGGTTCACGATTGATTCTTAAAATTTGCCCACGCAATCGATATTGTTATGAATAATTCCAGTTTAAAAAACTTTTTATTACCTTAGCTATTCGTCATGTTAAATATGACGAAATCAAACTAAACTAGTTGAAGACGCCCGTAACTTGAGCCGCGTACGCGTCGCCATATGAACTGGAAAACGTCAAGTAGAAAACTTGTACCGATAAATACCGCGCGTGCTCGCGACTCGCGGCCCGCGCTTATCGAGTTCGCGTTCACTTCGACTCGCGTTCGAGCTGTTTACGTGCACACATTTATTCACGTCGATTGAAATGTGACCGAGCTGTTAAAGGAGTTATTCGTTTCAACTAACTGCAGGTGGAATTACGTAATTGGTCACTGAATTGATTCGATCAGCAATCGAGAGCATCCTCGGTGTAAGTTTTTACATGAGCTGATTGTAAAGCGTAAAATTGTGAGTTCAATGCACACGCCGCACGGCATAAATGAACATGGAACAGATAATTTCTGGATATTTGTGTAGCGTCCCGTAATCCTTGACTTCCTAGAGACACTGGGAATATTCTAGAAATATTCTAGCTGACCCTATCTTGTCACGACGATATTTTAATCAAAACACCACTCGTATAACGTGCAATGGTTAACACTGATTGCTGAGCCGTTTTGTTTGTATGGGTGCGGCTCTGCACGCCCCATAGTGTTTTACCATATAACAAACACAACAGTTGTGTTTCGCCGCACTCGCGGCAAGTTGTGAAAAAACACGACACTTGTGTTCTCAGCACTGAAGGAGTTAAAGAACTAATGGAAATCAAAAAAAATAACAGCAATCTAAACTGAAGATCTAGAGTCTTTCGAGGGTTTGACTCTGACATAGGAGGGAATAGATTTACTGACTTTATTTACATCATCATCATCATCAGCAGGCTTTATCCTACCACTGCTGGGTATAGGCTTCTCCTTTGTCATGCCATTTGCTTCGGTCCTGTACCAATCGGATCCAGGTTCAACCCGCGATCGTATTTATACCGTCAGCACATCTTGCTGCTAGGCAACCGCCGCTTCGCCTTCCCTGTCTCAGCCACCACTCAGTCACCGTCTCACTCCACCTATCATCACTTTGCATGGCCATATTCATATTCAGTATCGGTGGTAGCCTAGTGGGAGAACGTCCGCCTTCCAAGCAGAAGGTCGTGAGTTCAAATCCCAGTGCGGGCACGTACCAATGTGTTTCTTGTAAAACATATGTACGTAATTATCACTCGCTTTTCGGTGAAGGAAAACATCGTGAGGAAACCCACATACCTACCCGAGAATTATTTCGGAGGTAGGTATGTGATCCACCAATCCGGATCTGGCCCCCGTGGTGGATGATGGCCTAATCCTCCTCACGAAAGTGAGGGGAGACCCGTGCCCAGCAGTGGGACGTTATGGGTTGTTGATGATGATGATATTATAGACTAGCAACTATCTTCGTAAGTTGCCTAAAATTGGAGTATTGTTAAAAGTTGACTCTGTTCAGTAATTTGTTTCAAGAAAAAGTTCATCTCTCTATATACATATCTCATCTTCTGAATGTTAAGCTGAGTTTAGTTTTTACCTTTGAAGATGGTCTAACGGTTTCCCATCCGGTAATAACCGCTTTGTTCTTTAAAACCTTTTTTGAATAAAAGATTTTAACCCTTATTATAATACCTATACGGCATACCGTATATAAAGGGAAAAGTGGTTGTTAGCGGTTTTTACATAATTGAAAGGTTCATAAAAATACTCTGAAATAAATAATACCTGTGACGTCTTCGTCTCCCATTTGTACTCCCGAAGTCATACTTAACCTCCCACATTATATTTTTTGAAGAAAACGGTCACCTTTATCAGCACCACTAAAGAACGATGAATACACCACCTAGTGATTTGCGAGTCCGAGATGCTAAAAAATCAGTGCAAAATTATCGAGTGCATAAATATCTCGGTCCCCGACTGAACTATAGAGATGCTTTTCGATTATTTCAAGTCGACTGACTCGCTGCTACGTTCTTCGCGCGCTCTCTCTGGTTCGATTCGAATCGTGCGCTGTATAAACTCGAAAAACTCGTAGTCCATGACACCGACCGCGAATATTTCTTATCGGATATTTAAAAAGAACTCAGTTTAATTCGACTGCGACAGAAAATCGTACCACCGAGGTGTTTGAACAATGGAACCAATCGACTGAAACATCTCGGACTAGCCAAGCTCTATCATTATCTCCAGCAGTATAGAGCGATGAGTACACACCCCGCGGTTCCAGCTATAAAGCTACGTACACGTTTGCGGATGGAAGCGGAAGCCATGACGGCGGCGGCGGAGAAAGCGGAAACACCAGAGAGCGCGAGATTTATTCGTTCCGCTTTGGTTCCGCTTGCTGGCATGGCGGCGACCTGCAATCCGCGCATTATTCACACAGAATAATAGCGTTTTTGTCGTGGCCTACAATGTTTCTGGTGCATTTTAATGTATTTTCTTATTTATACGCCGTAATGGATGCAGAGTATTTTATATAGGTCAGATTTTGTCTGGTTGATCATCGCTGACTGCCATTTGTTATAATAACTGTGTTACTTAAAGCGGTTCTGCAGATAACATTTAGGTTGTCTAATGAAATAGTAGGAACCGGACGCTTATTAAATGCTAAGTTTCAATTCACGCCCCGCGCTTTAAGGTTCTATATTTTAACAAGGAGGAGAGGAGGAGGAGGTTTTTTATTTTTTGAGCAAGGAGACTGATTTAGGACTATCAAATAATATTTTTTGCCAATATTATAGTGATAAATGGACGGGCAACTACCAGACGCCAGCTTTCACAATACAGATTCAATTTTTGGCACAAATCCTGAAAGTGTCTGTCCTGGTAACAGTCTCGTACATTTTATAGCGAGTATTTTTTTAAATCGCATTTCTGCTCGTTTTCACAGGGTGATACGTAAATATAATACCTAAAGGTACGTCCACGCTGACAAAGCAGATCGCAGAACAATAGCCTTGTACCCTTCCGTTCCAATGATTTATCGAGTGCGCCATCCATCTCGACGGGACCTCGCCGCCTCGCATAGACGTGACACTATTTGTATTGTAGACAAGGACGTTTAATATAATTATACTCTATGGACCCGGCACACATTTAACTGTGCAAACAACATATCTGTCAGTTTTAGCGGGGGTCGCGGGGACGAGGCAGACACATTACACTTGTGATACCGAAAACAAAGATCTGTTAAAATGGTCAAAGATCGTGAGCAGTGAGAAGACATAACGAATAAACACTCTTCCCCGCACCTCTACCCGCAATCCGGAGGGAAATCGGGAGGCTAGTCAATATTTCACGGCCGAATGATAAATGACAATAGACAAACGGATTAGTATGAACTTTTATAATACTTCCACACTGATTTGACTCTTGTACAAATGTCATTTATATGGGTGAAACGTCATTTCAGTAATTTGTATGGAGTGTCTTGAGTGTGTCGTGAGTATAACACCGTGATACGAACAGTCGATCATAATAACTTTGGCAGAGGGGTAGCAAATACGTACGTGGTCCTTTGATTAGATCGTTTAAGTATAGACATGACACTATTTCTATTGTGGTTGGCCTTTTTATAACAATGCTTGTCAATTTTATACTAAAACAGCCACGAACAAAGCCCTCTTTTTGTCTCTTCGTTAAACAGCATTTTTCTTTTATATTAATACTAGCGGCACCCTCGGTTTCATCCGTGTATTTGCCATTTTTCTATAATAAAACAGCCATTAGCAGTCAGGGATAAGATTGATTCCTATTCGTGAAAGTATTTTCAAAATTGGATCAGTGATAGGTCTGAAGATCACCTATTAGAAACTTATAAACAAACTTAACGTCTTTATAAATTACTATCTGCGCCTCGCGGTTTCACCCGCAATGAGTACCATCCCACAGGAATTGTTAAGTTTTACGGGATTAAAAGTATTCTATGTTGTAATCCAGGTAGTAATCTATATGTGTACCAAATTTCATCAAAATCCCTTCACTAGTTTTTGCGTGAAAGAGTGACAAACAACCATCCATCCATCCTCGCAAACGTTCACATTTATAACACTAGTAGGAAGTAGGATGTGTAGACGTAGAAGTGTAGAAAAGGGTAATACACTCCTAAAGTTTGTAAGGGCGAGCTTTTAGGGCCGACTTAAGTCAACAACAATGATGAATGTATTCGATTCCTCTGAAAGTACACAGTAACAGTTTATAAAAATCCAAGATATAGCAATGGCCCATACATCCTTAGCGTGCAGACGGGTGCCATCCATCTGCGCTTCTCGGGCGACCCGCTGTCTCGCCCGCGCCCGTTTGATCGCGCCACTATCTGTCATTCGGGTGCTCTTTACGACATGTCATTTTTATTGAGGAATGGATTGGAAGGGTTGCCTATAAATATTTTTTGTCATGATTCGTATATTCTTATGGTTTTTTAGGGTTGCCAAGTTTTTGAAGATTTATGTTAATAAATCTATATATATATATATATAAATATTATGTTGGTTTGTGTACGCTTCAAAAACTCAAAAAGTTCTGCACTGATCGAGCTGAAATTTTAGCATGATATATAATCCGCATCAAGGATTGTTTTTATCTATTTTTTTCATCAGTGACATATCAGCGAATGTGCGAATGTGCCACAGCGAAGCGTGGCAGGGCACAGCTAGTATTTGATACTTTTAATATTTTTTTTTTTGTTTTTTTTTTATTTGTTATTATTATTTCTTTTTAACCTAGTTAGGAGTCAGGATCTCTATATGTGATCGTGACGCGCTATTACTATTATTATTATATTTTGCTTTTAATTTTTTAGGTTTTGTGCCTTAATGATCCTAATGCTAAACAAATAAGTTGAATCGAATTGTCACCTTTTTATGTTACTAAGCAATGAGACAAGCAGGTCGTTCGCATGATGGTAAGCGATAGCCGGCCCATAACAGCTATAGTGCCACCTAGAACTTTCCATAACAAACTTCACTGCAAGAGACTGCACTGAGATCTCATCCTGAGACATCAATTCTAAAATGTCATATTATGCACCGCATTAAATGCATTTTTTAATTAGTATGCATTTAATGTCGCGGGAAACAGTGCACTTTAAGCCGAACCACAAACTCATACACTACTGGATGAATATCTGGCAAAGGTGTGGGTATTTCCCCAGGCGGACTCCTGCAGAAGAGGCTACTTCACTTTTTTTATTTTAATCAGCTAATATATTTTATATCAGTAGAAAATCCAATAACTGTAGTTGTTTGTGACCAAAGCTACGTAGGAAACGTAGGAATCATGACACAATCCAATCACTCGACAGGCTAACATTGCAATTCTAGTACCATTCAAATCAAAGTCGTTCAAGGCGAAGAGAGTTATCCCGAGGGACGGCATGTGACTGTATCTACATATATCTGACTATAGACTGAGACATATATTACTATATCGCTTTGCAATGTATGGTTGCAGTTGCTACGATTTCGTAGAACTTAATTTCAAGACTAGAGGGTGTAATACAAAAAAAAAAATTGTCACAATATAAGTTAGTACTAAATTATAAATGTTTCTTTTAGTCCGGGGTTTCTGAACCGTTGTAGAAACTGCACAATAACAAACTTTCTAAGAAGACACTATACAATAATGAAGCGATGGGTTTTTGCGGAGCCATTTCCTCTCAATAATTTCTTTAGTTCTCTCTTTGAAGGAACTTCCTAGCATTTTCTATCCCTGCTCCTTTTCAAGAGCTAAACAACTTCTGACACAACCTAACTATCAAGTGAGTTGTTTCTTTTTATAATCCTATAAAATTTGAAAGCTTATTATATAGCCAATTTTATATGGTATGGTACTAGGCAAGCATCAGCGTGAAAGAGGTATAACTGAGGTAATACGATTTTGTTCTTGGATTTATGACGTATGGTGTTATATTATTATGTTTTCCGAGGTCTTATGAGACATGTTACTAGGTGAACGTAAACCAATAGGTGCTAGAAAACGGGACAAAGATTAAGAAAAATTGCTGAAAATAGTGAAAAAGGGCATTTATATAATTCTCAGAAGCAATTTATCGGTGTTATCTGATGGCTACTCTTATCTAGTGGTAGTGCATATGTATGTCTTTTGTAGTAAAGCATCTTAATCCAAGAAGTAAGACGAAATAGCTGGATGTTATTCAGCAGATCAAAGCACAGAAGCTGGCGCCTCGAGGGAGGCCATTTGGCGATATGTGATGGATACAGCTTCGGGTGCCAGAGGCAGCCAATATGTACTTAGCGACAGTGCAAGGATAAGTGAAGAGCGGTTACGTATTACTGGTAAAAAACAGAAATTAAAAAAATATGCGTCACGATCACAGATATAGATCTGGAACCCTGTATCTAAGGCATCGGGAACTATGAGGATCATGCACCCACAAACAGTCAGACTCAGAGCAATTACTTGTGGTTCACACAAATATGTATCCTGCAGGGGAATTATTAGAGGTTAACTTTTAAGCGAATGGAATAGAATAGAATAAAAAACACTCTATTTGTACACCAGTTCAGATATATACAAGGTACATAAAGAATAGACATCATGACAACAAGACGCAACAACAGCAAATACATCATTGACAATAAGATCTTTAAATTCAAACCTCAAATCATATATTGCAAGTAGGCAAAAATATTGCACTTTTAGAAATCAAAAACTTAAGTCTTTTAAACATAGAGACAAATAAAAATTAAGTCTAATTATGGTTTGAGTTTCAACACGTTCAATGCTGAAAACACAAATGTCGTGTTTTTCACAACTTGCCGCGAGTACGGGAAAACACAACTGTTGTTGTATGGGAAAACACTATGGAGTGTGCAGAGCCGCACCCGTGGCTAGACAAGCAAGTCGGCTCAGCAGTGAAAGTGTTAAAAAGGACATATTATAATGGACAGAATATACAGAAGATTTAACTTAATAATAGACATTAAGTATAATGAGTTGTTTTTGTCTGTTGTCAACCTTTGGATGGACAAAATAGGCAGCAGGATAAGAGTAGGGTCGGTTGAGACATTAACTTTTTCATCTTTCCTTTGTCCTCTAAATACACGCAAGTGCAAAAGTCACGCACGGACTATAATCATGTATTATAAGTATGTTATCGACTATAATTAAAAGTATATTCTATACTAACGCATAGGTAACCATCTCTCCCAAATTTGCACGTCTTATTAATCAAAACATGTTTGCGCATTGACCAGTGTTATAAGATCTTGCATTCATTGATATTTTATTTTGTTATTTGCATGTAATCGTACATTTCCATGCAAATAAATGTATCTTTATCTTATTGCAAAACTAACAAGCACCAAAAACTAAGAATTGCGCTATCTAAAAGTTCTAATGAAGAAGAAAATATGTAGCTCACAATTTCCGTTTTATAAACCGCTGCCGCTTGTAATTTAAACCCAAACTAACGCTCCCATATCAGTTTTCAATTTGTGCCTTCCAAGTATCAATACGTTGTCATACCGAGCCTGTATAAGCTATGAGCATTTCTACGAATAGGTAGACGCCAGCGAGCAGAAATTGATCTTCGTTTATGCGAAGTGTTTACGCTACACCAAACGAAAATGTGTATCAAATTCCACCAATCAGAGACGCGAACGCTATCTCTTGTAACTTGATCCGCGTTCAGATACTCAGCTGATATTATTTATATCCCCCGCTTTCTCATTCTTCGCCTCGGGGGGATCAACGCATTATGCTTGAAGATGTTTTAGAACTGCTATGGAAAATTCCGCGGAAAAAAGGAAAAGAAAGGAAAGTAAACATCTGTGTTACACTGACGGCAAGATAAATAGACGACTCTTTGCTGCATATTCTTAACACTACTTTAACTCTTCGAGTGTCACGCGTTCAGTAAAAAAAAACTAGTTTTTTTAAAGGATAACCAAAATATATAACGATAACAAAAATAAACAAAGATTCCTAAAAGTTTACACACGTGACGGGTAAATATCGCTCAATTTTAAAACATTAGAATAATTACTACTATTTATAGAAGATAGGTTTCATAACGCCTTCTCCCAAACGAAAGCTACAAACTCACTTTTTGAGCTGTGTTCACATTCGCTATTGTTGGTAACTTCCTTCAAATTGGGCAGTACCGTTGACTTTTTAATTTTATACGTCTAAAGTCCGAAATTTCATACCAGGATTGATCCCAAATTGCGTTCCAATTGCTTCGTATCCCCAAAACGCCTTCATTTCCGCACTCTCAAATGCCCCATCAAGCATCGAGCTGCTTCCGATATTGAGTACCTAAACATCCCTATAGAGTACGTAACTACGTAGGTATATACTCTCATGACATGACGTGCCAAGTATATGACTTAAACGATCTAACTAAAGGACCACACACACTCACGCTGACCTCCTCCGCCAAAGTTATATGGTCGATTGTTCGTATATCGGTAGTAAACTCGCGATATCCGACCATTTTAATGGTCTTTGTGTTTTGCAATCACTACTATAATGTCATCCTCGTTCCTCGCGACCCCCACAAGAACTGACCTGTTTTGTTTGTAGAGTTGGATGCATGCCCGGTCCATTGAGTATGTTTTCCTATCCTTCTTGAATTTATAAATGTAAAAGTTTGTCTGTTTAGATGTTTGGATGTTTATAATCTCAATACTGAAAAAACGGATTAGGTTGAAATTTGGCGCGCAGATAGTTTATACTTAGATTAGCACATAGGATACTTTTAATCCGTCAAAATAAATATTTACTGTGGGATAACACTTCATGCAGGTGAAACCGGCGCAGTTAACCAAAACTAAGCCAACGTCCAAAAACCGAAATCGACAAAATGAAATGAAAAACAAACCGTTTCCTTCTCTGTACCCGTCCTTCCTTTCTTTCTTACCCCCTTTGAACTTTCTTCTTTCCTCTTCTTTTTGAAAACGTGTACCCAATGAACATACCTAGTTCTTATGTACCTAAGTACTAGGCACTTGGGACTTCTAGAGATGGTATCTAATGGAAAACGCTTGTCTACTTCCTGCCCGGAGCGTCTTGTTAACCTTTGTGGGATGGTAAACAAACGTCACCTTTCTTGGTACCTACTTACAGTTGGAGCAAATATCTTGGAGCTCGAATACTAATGAAGGTGCTAAGAGTTACGTTAAATTGAATTAGTAGTTATTAGTCAGACCTTAGTAATTCAGAATAGATGTACTAACATTGTTTGTTGTCACTGGCTGTTATGATAAATTACCACTTTCATTTTAGTGTGGTTTTAAAATAATGACGGATCCAATCGGGCAAGAAGTCAATCAAAAAAAGTTAAAATAATCTAGCCAGTTAGCCAAGCTAGCCAGTTAAGTTTGCCACAATAATTTAGTAAACTAAACTAAATCTTAAAAATCTTACAAAAGTTAGTGTCCATGAGGCACGGTGCCAAGAGCACCGGCTGCATTTCCACGTTGAATAGCAATAGCTGTTCTCAGTTCGAAACATGAGCCAGCCTTCTTGTCACAAGCGGCGTCGACATTTCGTTCTTACTCTATTTTTTAGTTACTTAGATCTATTTCCATTTCACAAGTCTACCAATTCATATCTGCCTGAACTACATACTAACTTCAAACTTTTGATCGTACTAAAGCAGTAAAGAGTAATAAATTAAGTTCATCCCTATTTTTTACAGCCGTTCCAGTTTTCGGATATTTCCCCAGCTGCTAATACGAACCAAAGTAGGGCTATAACGGCCGGAAAGCTGCTCATTCCGCCGTAACATAGCGTGTGAGTTTATTTCTAGTTCAAATACAAATAAATGTGGATTTACACGTGGGTGGGTAGGAACCCTGAGCCGGGTCAATGGTGGTTCGAGTCACAGAATAAATGATAGTGCTTCATATAGAAAAGACACTCTCTACCCCGCGCAATCCGTTTCTCCGCGCCTCTACCCGCAATCTCCAGGGCAGTCAATACTACACGCCCAAACATAAAAGACAAACGGTTTATATGAACCTTTAGGTTTGCTCGCGCAGTACTCGTATTAATACCTAGTAGTGAGAGGCCTCTTCTGCAAGAGACCGCCTGGAGAAGCAATGCTTTGCGGTGTGCAAACATTACTGTGTTCCGGTTTGAAGGGCACTGTTTCCAGCGAAATTACTGGACATATGAGGCTTTAGAGCTGATGTCTCAGGGTGACAAGCGCAGTTCCGTAACAGATTCTGGGCGTCATTGTAGCTGTTATGGGAAGGCGTGGCGCTTATGATCAGGTGAACGAGTTGCTCGTCTCGTCGGTCAGTCACAAAAAAACTTCTGTACGTACAAACGTTATTTTATATCTGTGAATTGTCAAATCGGCATATTTGTATGGACTGTCTGGGGTGTCATCGTGTTCTAAATAAGGACTAAGCGGGACGCTATTTTAAGACACGCTTTGTTCAGCTGAATGCCATGTACGAGTGGGATAAAAGTGGCGCTTGTGAGGATCTGTTAATCATTTAGCGATTCTATAAAAAAACTCTGGTACGTAGATACGAAAATCGGAATGTTATACAGTAAACTATAAATATTATTATAGACTGGTCTAGAAGCTGTCGAGATATTTTTAGGGTTGAAGCCGTGAGGAGTGTGCTACGGAATCTAAAATCGAAAGGGACCATTGTAGACTGGAATAAAATTACATCAATGTTTAGTTTCAAGATTTAGGTAATTATACTTACGACGTTATAATTTTAAATATGTTATGCTATTGAATAACTTTACCAAATTGGACCGATATGGTAGGTACTTACGAAAAACATTATCATCATCATCATTGACCCATATCGTCCCATTGAGGAGCTCTCCGAGGACGAGATGTACGAAAATACTTATACGAAGATACTTAACGTGAATTGGTAACATTATTCAAGCCCTGCCTCAGACTAACTTCCCCAAGAGAACCCGAATCACCAGCATAACTGGCTTCAAGTTACCTATTACCCTTGTTAAGCAGCGAGGTGCAGTCTAGAACAATCTAGGGTTCCTAAAGTTTGCCGGAACCCAGAGCCGCTTTGTAACCTGATTGTGGCAAACACTTTGTGATTAGAACTGGGGAATTCGGAATTCTGGATTAATGTGTGAGGAGAACTTAGGTTGTTTATCTAAGAATGTGTGGTTAGAGTTGTGTGGTTTTTGGTTCATGTTCCGTTGCGTGGGATGGAAAGTAATTTGAAGATAAACCTTTACAGTTAACTATCTTTTGCCTGCGACTTCGTACATGTTGCTTTTTGTGACGTGTGACGTCATATGGATAGCGGTGCTGTTTTAAAGACATTCAATCTATACAAATAATAAAATTGAAGTGTCTGTGATTTTATAGTAAATGCTAAAATTTTAGTAGAAACTGGTATTTCTCCGCTACCTAATAATAAAACCGTTGTTTGAATTTTTGTGACTCAAAGTTTGTCTTGCCAAGCCTCCGAAACGGCTTAACAGATTTTAATAAAATGGACACAAAATATCCGCTATTTAAAAGGAAATGACTCGTCATGACCACTTAAGGTAAAAAAAACAGATCAATGCAGGACATCGTGCGGTGCGACGTGCGGCGCTGTCACTCTGATATATTTGTACATTTTGACAGTGCCACGCGGTGCTGTCACTTTGATGAAAATGTATGAAAGTGACAGCGCCATGCTGCATTGATCTGTTTTTCATCTAAATGCACAAATTGACGTCTTCAAACGTAAATCTAAATACGTTTTCCTTTGATCTCAGTCAAATTCCACTTGAGGCAAATGTGGTTAGTACTCCATAGATTAATCTTAGATCCTAGAGCTCCTAGGTCTCAACAAATCTCATTATATAGAGTGCTTCATGTGATCGCTTTGTTGAATGTGCAATATTGCAGAAAGTGCTGCTTGGGCGTACTTGTCTTGTTATGAAATAGCTACTGTCTTATTGTTTCCTACTTTTACTTAGTCAACAATACTTCTGAAGGCTCCTTCCTACATACTGTTTACTTGTCCAGTGAAGAAATGGCAACCTCTACTGTTTGAGTTTGTTAGAGCCATGGCCCATTGATATGCCTGTATGATAAAATATCCCGTTTTGACATTAGTTTACATACCAGAGATCATGTAATTTCATTTCATTTAAGGCATAATCCATAACGATGACTTCTTAAAATACTTTTCTTTTTTCTCATATCGGTACTTCGAATTATTTAAAATAAATATATCCATGTAAATAATACAATAACCCGCTACAGTGTAGTATCTCAACCATTGCCCGCTTCACTATTGTCACCCCCGAATCTAATTACGTCGGACGCGTGGACCCTTTCTTTTATAGGGGATGAGAGCCGGCCGCTCTTAATAATAAATAACCTTACTTAGTTATATTGAAAGAAAAAGTATTTATCTACCTCTTTATTGTTTTTTTTTTTTAGGTGGATCTATGGGAAAGACCACATAACTTGTGGATCTTAATATCGTAGGCGAGGACTCATTTTGTATCAATACGCCTTCCTAGTTGGTTAATCACAAATTTTGACCCCAGTACCTATACCTATTAAGGGTATCAGAAACAAAAATACTGTGTTCAACAAAATATTTTCCCTACAAGAGAACCGAACACACAGCCTCACGTTTAGCAAGCAGCTCACCATCGACCACACCATCCATAGAGAGATGGTAGTCCAGCGGTAATTCGTACGTCTTTCATCTCGGCGATACCGGGTTCGATTCTCGGCCTCGTATCAATGACTTCTTGTCATTTATGTGGGGGGAAAACACGTTTAGCGGTTTCTTATCGATTGATGGCAATCGTTAAGCAACGTCAGAGGCCCTTCTGACAAACTCTGATACACCACACTGACTAACACATTCCACGAATCCATTGACCTAAATATGCCTCGAAAGCTATAGCGGTATATCATCTTTTGATACATTTGTAACACTGAGCAAAGTAACAGTTTCCAAGTTGCACCAAGTTCCTTCAGAATATCTCGAGTTACAAGTTCAACATTTCTTGTCACGCAACGCAACGCTTACTCAGTCTGTGGCGGGCCTCTTTGAGACCCCTTTCTTTGTTTGTGCCCCTAATGACCCCAGTAGAGCCGTGCCGTTTCTAAGCAACCGTATGTGTGAAGGGAAAAATATAGGCAAAGGTACGAGAGGTTTTTTTTTTGTAATAGTTAAAATTGATTGCGTTACGTTAGTTTGGTTTTGGGTTTAGATTCCGAGCGAGGAAAAAGGTGCTGATAATGTAGAATTGAAATCAGTGATCGTATAAATATCGTCCTATGTTGTTTTGCTAAACAAGGTAAGGATTCGGCCTGAACACTACATTTTAGTGTTGATTTGTTTGTGTGACGTTCATAGGTCGTACTTATGTGTATAAAATATAAAATGGCACTGCGGACAATAAACATCTGGGCCCTCATTCGCTATGCCACATGAGATTTCTTGCCATAAACGCGTGATGTCATAACGCGCTTTAAACTTATATTGAAAAACTACTTACTTACTACGACGATTTATTAATAACCGGATTTCAACTTAGTATGAAAACACATTAACAAACACTAAAAAGTTTTGGCGGGAAACCAAAAATGAAGCGCTTTTGTTTTTGTATTTTTCTCAAGCTCAATATTGAGGGGCAAAAGATACAAAGCCCAAAAACCGTGCCGTTTTGATAATTAATCTCGCAAGTTTCAGTAAGGCGCTCACCGCTCTACTGAATCGGACTTTACATTTTGACTATTACAACGAAAAAACTCTTGAAAATGGGCACTGGCTAAATGCACTAATCGTGCGGAACCAAACCGAAGAAAATACAACCAACACTTCAATCACCTTTAAAACAACAATCAAATAAACTGTCGTACCAAGGTTGTACCTAATCCAAGTGCGCTGATTACGCAGCAAACGAAAAATCTTTCCGAAACCAACCTTCATAAAGAATTATGTAAAGCCGGAAGTGCCATGAGGATGCTTAAAAATAATAAAAAGTGTTGAATAAAAGAGATGTGCGTTATTCAAAAAGCCGTTTTCAAGTTGGGGGGAAGTTGGGGCAAGCTCTTAAATAATGCAAGGGACGATTTATGGCCGAGGTATTGTGTTTGCAGGGTTAATTAAAGTTGGCGCAAACTAGAACCAGCGCAGACTGTCAAAAGTCTGACTTGACTTGTGGTGACAATTCTGCCTATGTCTGTTATATGCTAGTTTAATTTTATTTTGAAGATAGCGTACCATTATGTTCTGAATTTGGTACATGTTGTTGATCTCCAATCAGAATTTGCAGAACCAAAAATAATATTTCCAACCCTTAGATGACCTTAATCTAACGCCAAACAGCTGACAGGCTCCATAGCGAAATATTCGATGGGCAGGCTGCGTGTGTACTCGTTCGATTCCCGCACAGAGCAAACATTTAGATGTTAGCGTAACTATAGGTAAGACACACATCAACATCTCTCATGCGGAAAGGGCAAACAGCACGTGCAAACCATGCGTGTGTAAATAGTAGCTGAACTAATACCACACTCGGGTCATACTGAACCAATAATGGCGGTAGTTAATACTAACACTGAATACTAATACTAATTAAGTCAATAGATACGATAGAATAGAAGAAAACAGAATAGGAAACTATTCTGTTCTATTTTCATCTTTCTATATTTCTAGCGTCCAACAAAATGTTATTAAGGCAAGTGCGTGTTTGATTGCACGCGTCCTAATAGAAAATGTAACGAAAACAGACATCTCAGGATCGCCAGTGTGTTAGAAATTTCAACGGATCGGATTTCATAGTGAAGTTCTCTAATTTTCTCTATCAATCAGCCAAACTCACTCAATGTTTGTTCCAGGTGGTACCGCGAGACCGCCGGAGGGGTGCTTCGCGACCTGCGCGACGGCGAGGGTGGAGGCCGCTACACCCGCTCCAGAGACGCCCTGGGCATCCGCAGGGCTGAAGTCGCGGACGGCGGCCGGTGGGCCTGCCGCGCAGCCAACGCACACGGACACCTTACCTTGCGATTGCATCTGGCAGTCAGGGCTCATCTGACAGCTCATGCTCAGCCACATACGCAGGTCAGTGATCATGGTAATAAATGTGATGCGACTTGTCGTGACTTGTAAGTTGTTATTTAAACATAAAACAGAGAATTTACTTTTGAATTTTGAAAAAACGTGCCAATATGAACAAAACACCCTGAACTGCTTGCAATGACGAGAAACGTCAGGAAAATGTTGGTAATGAAGGAGACTTACCCCGGCCTTTGATCCGCACTGTTTCGATCGTTTTTACATAGTATTGGCAATCCAAAATGTTTATTTTTCACGCACGGCACATCGGTTAAATCGCAGACGCCATTCGAACTTCACTCGCATTGATGGTGGCGCCGCGGCGCAGCAGGCGGCGATACGGTGTAACTAGCTGTCCGCAGTGATCTAGTTGCGCGCGCGATTCGAACTTCCCGGTGTATGTTTTGGCCGAGGTGGAAAGGGGAAATTAGGATAAGGGAGTGCAAGCGATAACATACCCCCCCACTTGAAATCTCTTAAGGGATTTCATGAAGAAGTGTCACATTAAAGAAAATGCGAATGCATTGAAAATAGGTATTACGGTTATATTTGGGTTCGACAAAACAGTTATGTGCCGCATTAGACAAATTTTGTGCTCATTCAATCATGAGGTCGGAGACCTTCCTTATCCTACCCTACTTAGCAAGTAAATAAAGAATTTTATTGTTACTTTGCTAACACCTAAGTCTACTTTATTACTAACTACAGGTAACCTTTGTTCCGCCTTTTGCTCTAATACAATTTTTTTTTTTTTTTTTTTTTTTTTTAATTTTAATTTGTTTTTTTTTTTTTTTTATTTTTATTTTTTTTTTTTTTTTATTGAGGAAGAATACATGTATTCATGGACAACTTAAGTATACTTATAATGCTAATCGTTAAGAGGTAATGGACAGAGTTTCGAGACCGGTCGTCGAATACAGCCCTTTTGTGTATGAAGAGTAACCACTCGTACTACACCGTCCAAGCCAGGATGAAGAGCGGTTACTTTTCCGACACGCCACTCCAGAGAAGGCAGATTTTGATCCATGATCATAACGACGTCTCCCACTTGAAGATTGGCCTGACCCTGGAACCACTTAACCCGCTGCTGCAACGTGTGAAGGTAGTCAAGTTGCCAAACACGCCAGAAGCTTTGAGTTAGTTTCTGAAGCATCTGCCATCTCTCGCGCGGAGAAATATTCGAGTCTTGCAGTGGGGCTTCGGGTAAGGATACTAACGGGCCTCCAGTTATAAAATGTCCGGCCGAAAGAACATCGACTTCGTCCGGTAGTGTCGATATAACACAAAGGGGGCGAGAGTTGAGAATCGCCTCAATTTTGCAGAGTACCGTTGTTAGTTCTTCGTAGGTTAGCACTTGAAGACCTATAACGCGTTTTAGGTGATATTTCATGGATCGTACTCCACTTTCAAATATTCCTCCAAAATGGCTTCCAGTTGGGGGGTTTAGGTGCCACACTATTCCTCGTTTTGCTAGGTCTACGTCCATTTCAGATTGGTTATTTAACAAAAATTGCTGAACCTCACCCAGGTAACGTTTCGCCCCGACAAAATTCGTCCCACAATCAGAGATAATTGGTCGACACAATCCCCGGCGGGACACGAATCTATCGAGCGCCGCGATGAAGGCAGGAGTCGATAAGTCCGTGACAATTTCAAGATGAATTGCTTTTACTGCCAAGCACACCATCACGCAAACATACACCTTATAGGTGGAAGCATTTCGCCTACGACTTTCCTTCAAGGCGAAGGGCCCCGCAAAGTCTACTCCAATATTTTGAAAACATCGTGAAGGTTGGACCCTCGGTGACGGTAAATTACCCATCAACGGTTGACATGGTTTTGGATTGACCTTGAAACACGTAACGCATTTGGACAAACGAGAACGAATTAAGTTACGAATTCCTAAGATCCAAAATTTCCGTTGCACTAGGGACTGTAAAGTACGTGGCCCACAATGTAAATATAGTTTATGAAAATGATCGACCAGTAGTAATGAGAGTCGAGAGCATTTTGGTAGCAGGAAGGGATGTATCGCGGTTTGTGGTAGATGAGCATTGCTCAATCGGCCCCCCACACGTAAGAGATTAGCTTCGTCAATATACGGATTCAACTTTTGTATGGAGCGTTGACAGGGGTTCTTGCCTTTAATGGAAGCGATATCATCTGAAAGTAATAAGGTTTGTTCGTGTTGAATGAGTTTAAGAAGTGCAGCATCCAGTTCTTTAACCGTTAGTCCGGAGGCAACGGTCCTCACGGTGGAACCTCTTGCACCGTTAGCAAAGCGTAAGCACCAGGCTAGAATACGCTGGGCTCGAGATAAAGATGAGTGATTTTCCAGCAACCTCGTGATCACGCTAGACTCTTTTGCGTCTGCTGCAGGGAGCGAAACATAAGCTGCCGTTCGTATTTCGGGTATAGTATCTGATGTTAAAGACTTCCTTTGAATGGGCCAGGTTTCAAAGTCTGCAGACAACCATGGTGGTCCGAACCACCAGATCGAAGATGCAATTAGCTGCGAACAACTTAATCCACGACTGCATAAGTCAGCCGGGTTATCGTGCGTTGATACGTGGTACCAATTTTCAACGCTTACTTCATCGGTGATTTTAGTCACGCGATGAGACACGAACGTCTTCAATTTATATGGTGGTGTATTCAACCAGGCCAGAACTGTGCTACTGTCTGTAAGCGCAGTGATCCTACGTATGTGGATCTGGTGCTGAAGCAACTGAAACATGTGCTTCATGACGCGTGCTAGTAAGCTGGCGCCAAGAAGCTCAAGACGGTTGACGGTTAAGAGCTTTAAAGGCGCCACCCTAGATTTCGCAATTAACAGGTGTGAAGAGGTTGTACAGTTGTTTGAGGAGCGCAAGAAGATGCAGCAACCATATCCTTTTGTCGATCCATCACAAAATCCGACAAGCTCAAATTGAGTAGCATTGGACGTCACCATTTGACGTGGGATTCTTACTTCATGTAAATGTTGTAGTTCCGAACGAAAATCCTGCCATTGTAATAAAACTTCATTGGGAGCGGTTTCATCCCAACTTAACTGAAGACGCCAGAGTTGTTGGATGAGGAGTTTGGCTAATAGTACCACCGGTGTCAACCATCCGAGCGGGTCATAAATGCGAGCAATATTTGACAATATTGCACGTTTAGTACATTTGGTGTCTAGCTCTGTCAGCGAGTAAGTGAAAAGGTCCTGCGCCGGATCCCACTGGACTCCTAAGATTTTAAGCGTGTGTTGGTTACTCTCGTCACAAAACGCTTTCGGAATCTGGCAATGTTCTACTGGCAGTTCAGCTAGGAATTCAGTTGAGTTACTGCTCCACTTCCTTAGCTCAAACTTTGCACAGTTCAGAAGTTTGATCAAGTCATCTTTCAATTTTATTGCGTCTTTTACACATGTTGCCCCTGCTGTGATGTCATCCATGAAAGTGTCCTGTCGCACAATCGCAGCGGCCTGAGGCCATTGTGCACCATGATCACTCGCTAACTGATGCAAAGTACGGATTGCCAGGTACGGTGAGCTACTCACTCCATAAGTAACGGTAGTGAGCTCAAACTCACGAACGGGATCCTCCGGGGAGTCCCGCCATAGAATATGTTGATATTTACGATCTTCAGGTCTAAGTTCAATGTTTCTGTACATTTTTGAGATATCTGCCGTGAATACAACGTTCGGAATTCTGAATTTAGTGATAATATCTACGATATCATTTTGAAGTTTCGGGCCTATGTGAACCATTTCATTAAGTGCAGTACCATTGGACGTCTTTGCACTGGAATCGAATACTACCCTCAGTTTTGTCGTCAAACTATCTGGCTTTAGCACGCAGTGATGCGGAATAATATTGACAGCAGTTCCCTGTTCTTCCATTAGCTGCATGTGACCTAAATCGGCGTACTCGCGCATAAAGTTAACATAGTCTTCTTTCAGTTTGACTTGCTGGGAGAGTCGTTTTTCCAGTTTGAATAACCGAACTAATGAGGAGTTGTACGATTCACCAAGATCACCGCACGCCTCCTTGAGCAGTATCGGAACGACATACCTTCCATCGGGATTCCGCTGCACTAAACTGGAATATAACTGCTCACATTTCTCATCCTCTGGGTTTGTGAAGGTAGCGGACGGTGGCTCTTCGACTTCCCAGAAACCTTTAATCACCTTTTCGAGGTCAAGTGTAGATACTAGTAGCGAGGTAGTGGTTGATGGTGGTCGACACTTTGGATCCAGTTTACCTGTTATAACCCAACCGAACACGCTATGTAACGCAGCAGGCAAGCCCGGACCTAGGTCCAGACGCTGACCATCATAAAGGTTGTGAAATAATTCAGCGCCCAGAAGCAGTTCAATGTCGCTAGGTTTATCAAAACCTTCATCGGCAAATATCAGATGTTTACAAGCATCCCGAACGGTGGCAGGTACTTCCACGGTCGGCATCTGATTTGTGATCGCATCCATAACAATGGGGCAGATATCAAAGCGTGGATTATCTGAATCGCGTGGCTGGATTGCGCACGACGTTACACCTTTTATTTGATGTACGGTGTTATTACCCAACCCAGCGACGGCAATATTACAACGACGCAACGGTAACCCTAGACGCTGAGCGCAGGCGGAGGTTATAAAACAGTCTTGGGCTCCGCTATCAATTAGCGCTCGGACATTCACGTCGCCATTTGGTCCAGACGCGCGGACGGTACATGTCCCCAGAAGAACGAGGGCGCGACCGCTCCCTACATGCGCGTTTGTATTAGTACTTGTTGAACTCATAGTAACAGCAGGATTCGTCGCAGGCGCTGGTTGCACTGACTCAACATTAACGTTACTAGCCGGAACTATGACGTTGACGGGTTCGTGCAACAGAGTGTGGTGTCGTGCGTTGCACTTCGTGCAATTCGATTTAGAGAAGCATTTATCCGCACCGTGATTCGGGCGTAAGCAATTTGAGCAGAGACCCTTTGTTTTTATTACATTTAAACGACCCGTTACATTGTACGCATGAAATAACGGGCACTTGTAAATACCGTGGTGCGAGAAGCCGCAGCAAGCGCAATCGGGAAATTTGTTTGCGTGATTGTACGAAACAGTAGCCGAATACGTTCCTGCAATTGCGCGTTCCTCGTCCGGGTTCGAGTACGGCCCTGTGTCCGAATAAAGACCCGAGTCCGAATAATGATTCGAGTTCGAATAGTGGCCCGAGTTTAAGTACTGTACTTGATCCGAGTACGGCCCTGTTTCAGAGTACGGCCCTGGTTCAGAGTCCGGTACGTATTCCGAGTGCGGCCCTGCCTCGGGGCACATCCCTGCGCAAGCTGGGGACGACGTGGAATATGCGGACCGATATTGTTGGTTGTTGTTATTGGATCGCATGCGCATGTCAAAGTTCCTGTTGTTTTGTAGTCGCGGCTGAACTCTTTGTTGATTAATCATATGGGATGAGACACACGACTCACTAGCCTCAAGTACCTTAACATAATCCTGCAAGAACTCCAATAAGTTGTTAAAAGTCGGTATAGGCTCTTTGTTTTGAAATTCAAAACGCTTCCGAGTGTCCAAATCGAGATTACGAGACGCCAAATGAAATAGTACGAATTCGCCTAGATTTTCGATTTTCGTGGCCTTGAGGGCATTTGCCGATTCGTATAATATACTTGTCATGTTTCGTAACTCAATTAAATTGCAGACTTTCATAGGGGGGTAGGTACAAATCTTATCCAGGTAGTTGGTAGCTAGTATGCGCTTGTTTTGGAAACGATTTATAAGCGCTTCGAAAACTATACCGTAGTTATCCGCTGTTACCGGTACACCTTTCACTACCGACAACGCCGAGCCCGAGAGACAAGACAACAAATAATGAAACTTTTCGATCGGCGTTAAGTTATTGTTGTCATGTACCAGTGATACAAAAGTGTCGTAAAACGTTTGCCATAGTTCTATATTTCCGTCATATTTACATAATTCAATTTGCGCCAACCGTGCTTGGCCGCTCGGTTTGCGATAAGCGCTAGCATCGGCCCGCGCATCGCTCGCGGGACCCGCGCTCGCTATCTCGGCCCGCGGCGGAGGCGCTAGGACCTCCTCGGCTATGGCTTGAACGCTGTAGTACAACGTGTCAAAGGCTTCAACAGATTTATAATCGATAGTTTGCTTTGGATCGGTCGTAAGTTTCAACAAATTTATCTCGTTCACCACCTCTATAAACTCAGAGCGAACTGACTCAATGCGTCGGTACCTACTCTTAAATGCACCGATCTTACTCTTATCTTTTGCAATATCTTTCGACAAATCAAATAATATTTGTATTTCACGATATATGTATTCTTTCCGAGAAATAAGTAATCTCAATTGAGAACTTTCGTTGTCAACCATTTTTATAATTATTGATAAGTTAACTTACAAAATATAGAAACTGTTTTTACGATATTACAATTTGAAGCAACAATGTAAATGTAGGTAGGTAAATCAACTCGTCCCGATTTGGTATTTGTATGAGCTCAAAACCAGTGAAATCGACCACTAAACTGAATGTTCGTATTTAAATTAGCTTTATATGTAGTTTTACTATAGGATTGAACTGTACTTTGGAGTTTTCTAATGAATTTGAACCCAAATATCCGTAAGAAATGAATATGAGACTGAACCGTATTTGGAGTATTCTAATGAATTTGAACCCAAATATCCATAGGAAATTCGCGCTCGAAGTGACCACTTTTTATGATGCGACTTGTCGTGACTTGTAAGTTGTTATTTAAACATAAAACAGAGAATTTACTTTTGAATTTTGAAAAAACGTGCCAATATGAACAAAACACCCTGAACTGCTTGCAATGACGAGAAACGTCAGGAAAAGGTTGGTAATGAAGGAGACTTACCCCGGCCTTTGATCCGCACTGTTTCGATCGTTTTTACATAGTATTGGCAATCCAAAATGTTTATTTTTCACGCACGGCACATCGGTTAAATCGCAGACGCCATTCGAACTTCACTCGCATTGATGGTGGCGCCGCGGCGCAGCAGGCGGCGATACGGTGTAACTAGCTGTCCGCAGTGATCTAGTTGCGCGCGCGATTCGAACTTCCCGGTGTATGTTTTGGCCGAGGTGGAAAGGGGAAATTAGGATAAGGGAGTGCAAGCGATAACAAAATGTATTCAGAAAGGAGAATCTTTGCAGTGCGTAAATAATTCGAGAGTTAGAGGTAAAGTTGTAGCCACGTGACGATAGCGATATCTTAAAATGACTGTAAGTCCGATTGCTTCTTTCAAATGTTTTCATATGGGTACTGTCGCCGTAAAGAGAAGTATCTCTAGACTAGGGTAACGTAATATGCAGCTGCTGAGAGTTCGTGTTGCCACCAAGAAACAGACACTATTACCGAGTTAGAAATACAGCGTGTGCAAGTGATTTCGAGTAATTTTGTCCGCTCAAATGTCTACCTGAAGTCAAAATTGAATCCGTTTTAACATTACTGAAAAAACAAATAGTGGTAAAAGCTTTTGAAGTTAAATAAGACAACAAATATTATAGAATTGTATAAAGTAGGTTGGTAGCTATCCAAATTGCCCGTGCGGTAGGTATATGGGAGTATGGTCACAGCTCAATATGCGGTGACGTCCGATGAATGCGTTCTGAGGTTTGCTGGCCTCTGGGGGTTGAAAGGGGTATTTATAACAGTTAATTCTGTTGTCGTAAAACTTTGTTACCGATACGAAATTCATTCATTTTTGTTGTTGAAAAAATCATATTTTAATGATAGGAAAGGCGCGTGATAGAAAGTCAGTTACATTTTATTTAACCCAATCAGCGATAAAATGACAATCACAACATAACTATGTACTAATTACTCCTCTCCGTGCATGGTTGTCTGGAAGAGATCGCTCTGAGCGATAAGACCGCCCATTGTGACACTAATTCTAAAATTTGTTTTGTTCTAGTTTTAAGTTTTCTTTGTTCTGTGGTGTTTCAATAAAGAGTTTATCTATCTATCTATCTATGTATAATTATTATGTAAAAATTAGGAACTAAAGGATTACAAAGTCAGTTAGGTGTTAACGGTAACGTGCGGGGCGGGTGATTGTGCGTGTGGAACAGTGATGACGCTTGACGTTGTCCGCACGCTTCTTAAGATGGCGCTGGCGGACGCATTATTTTGGCGGAAAGTAACGGCGGCGGCGTGGCATTGGTCGGCTGGTTCGCATAGAAGATTTATAATTGGAGAAAATACTTAAACGGCTGTAAGAGTGAGCGCTACAATATTATATTTTTGTCTCAAAAGAAAATGTTAAGTACAATGTCATATTATCATATCATAGGAACACAGACTTCGTTATAAGTAAAAGCATTAGAGATAAAAGCTTTTGAAAAAGTCAATGGCCTATTAGTAAAATAACTTTTTTCCAAGAACTTTAACTACTTACACACTAAGCTGATTTTCCTCCCACCCCGAAGTCAATTAAATTACTTCTTGTAACTCGATAAAAACAAAAATTCTCCTGGTGGGCCGTGTTTGCAGGCCTCTGTAAATATTGTAGTTTCTCGGGTGGGTTAAACTGCCTTTTGAGATTAACCTTGCTTGGCATATTAAATATTTATCCTTCTTTGTCTATACGAGGGGAAATCAAGTTTCGAAAAGGGACTCTATTCATTTTGCCTCTTTACATTACTTACCCTGCTTTGTTTTCAGTACCTAAAAACTGTATTAAAATATTATTGGGTTAGATATTTAATGATAAGTCAATGTTGGTGCACTATCGCGTTATATAAAAACCATTACCTATAGCTGTTGTAAGTAAAAATAACAAATCGAATCACAAGTTCCACAGTTCCACTACCGATTACGTCATTCCATAAAACGGTGTTCAAATGTCTGTCGAAAATATAGATTAAAAACGTAGCTACTAATTACTATTATAATTTTATTGTGAAAGTGTTTTTGTTTTGTCTTTCTTTCGCACAGCAACGAAGTAACGTGATTTCACAGAGTAATAAACACTGTTGTTTAATTTCGGCTTCATTATCAGTGAAACAAGAATTTACTTCACCGCTCCTACGATTTCGGTGTAGCCATAACTTCTGTTTCTTCGCCGAGTTAAAAACGCGCTTTGAGTTTCGTCGGTCTCATAAACTTGTTACTTCACCTCCGCAACGGCACTATAAACCAGTATAAAATAAAGGGTGATTTCATAGGGAGGCACTATAATATACAGGGTGGTGAGAAAGCCCTTCTGATTGTTTCAGATGGCAAGGGTCGCGAACAATTTGCTCGCAGCCACGCAGTTGTTAGTGTGGACCCTTTTAAGGCAAGGAATTGCAAATCTGATTGTTTCCAATGTCCCGTGGCTTCTAACGAGATTTCCTCTTTGACTACGACTGCCGGTTTATTTTTTGTTTGTTTTCCATTTACTACGGTGATCGGATTTTTAAGACTTGGAACAGGAAGCTTCGGAGGTGGGGGATCGATGTGGGAAGCTTTTTGCGCAAACAGAATTCTTAATTCAATGTTGAACTACTTTCAACACTCTATCGTGAGATTTGGGGGTTTATTCGAAGTCAACTGTAATATAAGCAGCAGTTTTTGATTATAGGTCAAATTGCTCCATGTGATAATCATAGCTTTATTTCAAATAAATGGAAACCTAAGTTAAAATTCTTATTCTTTAAACCTTCATAAATATTTGCTCCTCAGATAGAAACGGTCAGTTATTTTACTGTTTCACATGCAATTTTAAATGGCATTTCCCCATTCCCGTATCATGCAGTTTAATCGTACCGCACCGACGCAACCGCATTACGTCACAACTCGCAACGCAAATGTTGAATTCTCTTAATTTTGTCCAACAATTATCTTTAACAATCGTAAATTCCGTGCTGGAACAAAGTGAAAATGCAACCGGAAAGTAGTAAGGGCACTTGGCAAGTTGTCACGTTCTACTACCACGAGAAATCTTTCTGTTCATTTTTCTTGCATTTTATTTTTACGTGGGTATAGTTAGGTACTTACTGTTAACTATAACACCTTATCAGAAGCGACGATGTAGCTGAAGATTTCGGTGACTCAATTCCATTTATGCCTACAAAACACTCTTAATCCTCGCCAGATACCTACACACAATTATTTAAAAGCTAAACTTGGCAAGGAACTGTGCAAAGAGGATTAATAAAGTTTATGCTTTGGCTCTGTGAGATTTTGCTTTGGAGAATTCACGATTACATCACTCCCCTGCGTTACTGTAGTAGTTATGTAACTCCTCTGTGTAACTGCGTGTTACATTTACTGTGGCAAATTAAGCTATATGTCACAGTTTCGATGGCACCGCAAACATCACCCGATTCGGCTACACCGCCTGTATTGTTGTTTCAAATTATTGATATTTGTTTATAGATGCGCCAGTTTTAATGAAATGTTCGTTGGAAACAAACATTGTGACACTACGGTCGATAAGTGAAAAGCGCGCGATATCATTTAACTTGCAATAAATAATCTACTTTAATAATGTTTGACAGGACAATGTGCATAAATAATATGAAACAATAAATTCTTTTAAGTATTTATTTTTGGAGCTCCATCCATATTTTGGTAAATAATTATACCTACTTATCAAATTTATAAAATCATCATAAATTATTGTTTTACAGTTGTTGATGAAGGTAATTAATATGTTCACATTGAAATTTACTCTTTGTATAGTTTTCTGCAAGTCTGTTCGATTCACTAATGACAGATTTACTAAATTGACAGATTTAGAGTATTATAATTTGTGATAATATCTTAATTCTAACTAATTGGTGGTTTGCTAAGATTAAGAGATTATCACACCTTGTCAATTTATAGTGAACCAATTCTGTAAAAGTGGTGATTATTGGAATCGAACAGAATCGCAGACAACTCTACAAATAGGAAACTTAAATGTGAACAAATTATTGACAGATGTATGAGTAGTAAATGAGTAATGCTGTAGTAATACGTTGGTATAGCGGATACAATGACAGCAACGCTCGCAATTAGTTAGCTGCACGCATGGGGGCGTGAGCTGCATGCTTAATCAGTATAACTCCGATGAGCATCATAAGTTAACATTTTCCAACAGTTGGAATTATTTCTTGAACATGAAACAATGTTGTAATTCTTGGCTAAGACACGCTACCCTGACTGGTAATGAGTTTGAAAGAGTAGAGGAAATGTTTGCGGTTCGGTTGCTTTAAGTTGGAAGTTAGCTACTTAATCAACGTCCTTAAGAATTTCAATTTCTTTACCATTGCGGCACAGGATAGTCCAAGTTGTTATATATATTCAAACTAACGCAGTCTATCTGGTTATAATTATTAGAGTTTATCTTTATTTTCCAGGTAGTAAACAGTGGCGGAATAGCTACCATCAACTGCACATGGGGCGGGTGGCCAGCGCCCCGTTTAGAGTGGCTCCACAACGGAGTGCCTCTAGGAGCTGGCGTAGCAGGTGGCCGTGTCAGGATACAGAGCAATGGGGAGCAGCTGATTATATCCTCGGTGCACCGGGCGGATAAGGGAGTTTACCAGTGCATGGCTAGGAATGAGAGGGATTCAGCGCAGGCCAGTGCTGAGCTGAGGTTGGGAGGTATGAAAACTAGCTCTGCCAAATTGGCATTGCATTGAGTTATATGATATTACGGTAAACTGAGACTAGAAGAAAACTTGGAAACAACATTTTCGGAGTTTTAAACTACAGTGAAGTTGTGCGTTATATTGGAGTCATTTTCCATTTCAGATACAGCCCCAGAACTTCAATACACATTTATAGAACAGGTATTGAGACCGGGGCAAGTGGTCACTCTCAAATGTTCTGCTGCCGGCTCACCGCCACCACATTTCATCTGGTTATTAGATGGACAAGCATTGAATACCATGGCTAGAGGGCATAGGTAATTGTCTTTATTCTCGTAACAAAGAGAGATCATTTCTTTATCCTTACAGATAAAGATAGTTTTACTGTCATTATTTTTCTTTCATTCAGGTATAGCGTAGAACAGTTCGCCACTAAGTTAAACGACGTGGTGAGCTATCTGAACATCTCAGCAGTCAGGTCCGAGGATGGCGGACTGTACACTTGCAAGGCAGCTAACTCGCTTGGTGAAGTCTCTCATACATCCAGACTGAATATTTATGGTAACCATGAGGAAAATTTCTTTAAACTTTGTTCTTCATCAGAATTGAAATGGTTATTCATGTTGTTTTCTTTGCTTAGGACCACCATACGTCAGATCCGTTGGTCCTGTCAGAGCTGTGGCTGGCAGAGAGCTAGTGATGTACTGTCCTTATTCTGGCTACCCCATTAGGTAAGTTAGCGACGACTTCTCTACGTTCATATTTTTAACCCAACCTTACCAATTCTAATTTTTTCCGCAAAAGTTCAGTAAAATGGGAGCGAGATGGCAACCCAGTAGAATGGGACGGAAATATAGACGGTGCCCTGAGAGTATCGAGAGTGGAGCCTTCCCAAGCTGGTGCTTACACGTGCGCAGTCATGGGTCCTCATGGGGAAATAGCTAGAAGAGAGCTGCAGCTTGTTGTAAGCAGTAAGTATCTGTTCTTTTCGTTAAAAAATGCCCGATAGTCTTGTCCTGAAACATTTTTGTAAAAAATCTTTCAGATCCTCCTGAAATAGAGCCGTTTTCTTTTTCTGCTAACTTGCAAGAAGGTAAACGGGCTCAGGTTAGCTGCAGCGTTACCTCAGGAGACATGCCTGTACACTTCACATGGCTGAAAGACAACTTACCTATACCTTCTACCTTACAGGTTGGTAATTCAGTATGTGTTTATACTTATCTAAAATCATCAAAATAAAATAACTAAACCCAAGCAACAGACATTAAAAAGGTTTATCAAGATTTCGAATTTTATGATCCCTTAAGTTTTAGAGAGAAAAATTCCTTAGCAAATTAAAAAAAATATAGATCAAAATTAATTTGTCTGAAATAATCCTTCTTCTAGTAATAATTGTTTATACTCGTATCCATCCTGGTACTTTTCATTTGACTCTTCCCAAATTCATCTCGTATTCAAACCATCCCGCTTGTGTAGGTGGAAGAGCGAGGTGCCGATTTTTTCAGCAACCTCGTATTCAAAGAGGTGACGGCCCAACACAGCGGCCTTTACACTTGCGTGGCCTCTAACACGGCGGCCAAAGTTAACTACACTGCCGAACTGGTGGTGAAAGGTAACGCGACTCTCAGCACTGTACGAGCACCGAGCACAAAGCACAAGCATCACTTAGGACAGCCATACACGGGCAGCTTGAAGTAGGCAAGACCGACCGCTCCAAGCAGCGACTGCATAGCGAACTACAGTCTACCTAGTCATAAACGAGACCGCTTGTATAATCGTGACCACTTCCAGTGGTTAGCAGCGAAGTTCGGTCGCGTGGTCGAGGTGTTGAAACACATTTATTGACTGCTTTCGATTTCTCGAGCTGTCGACAGCTCCAGAATTTTCGCCTGGTTCTCGTCTGGCCCCGCGACTGCAGTTGAATTTTCGACTACAGGAGCAGTTAACACTGACTGCTCGAGCTGTCCGTGTACGGCCGGCCTTACACGCTTGCACCGAGCACAATAATATGGTTCTCATTTTGTCGATGCTGATTCCTTTGCACCACCGGTTCACTTTTCCACCTTAGATATTGAAGCTATCTTAATGTAAATAATTAGTGTAAGTATACTATTTAACAGCTTGTCTGGTGAAGTAAATTAGCATAACAGCTCAATGTGGTGAGGTTTTATGCTATAACGTACGGTCTGCTCGAAAATATTAACATTCTGTTATTTATCTGCTCAATGGATTCAGTATGCAGTTGAATTAAAATTAAATGATTTTATTTTCAAGCAATGCCTTTACTCGATATCCGCACAATGTTTTAACAGCACAGTTTCACCTTTGTTGATACAAATGTAATTTTTGTTTTGCTCAGCGTTGGATTACAGATGGCTTATGGAAAGGGTAATACACTTTATGAAACTTATGTTTATTTCATTCACCCGGTAGCAGTCAGCCAAACAACCTGCAGTTTTCACAGCTTGAATATTGTTTGTCCAATTCTTGATGACAGTAAAGTTCCGATTTGGAAAGTAGGTAATTCAAGATACATTATTAATACTCTAGATTCTCGAGTATTCAATAAACGGTGTAACTAAACTAAACATTTGTATTGCAAACGTGTGCAAGTAATTACGCAGTGTTTGCTGTTCCTGTCATCTAGAGAGATATCTGCTTCGATCGTGCGAAAGGCAGAGATCGGCGATTATATTTTGGAATAATATAGGATCCAAGTGTGATCAAATATCCAGCTACGTTGCCAAACACGCTACACACTTCATGTAAACATTAATTATTTCATACATAGATACAAATAGGAACATTATTATTATAAAATTGAAGTCAAAGAAAAACACATTTTATGTGGAATATCGTCTAGACTAGAATATAAACTAGAGCAACAGACAGAAAGGGATATAAATAAATGTTTCCATTTAGTTGGTTTCGTATCAGTAGGTAGGTATATTGGTTGTACGGTTATCTGAAGAAAATCAGCAACCATATTAATAATTTAGTATCCGAGATTGTTTTTATTTGAAGTTTACTGAGCAGCTGGGATAAGGTAATCGTTATTGTATATATATGTTACATGTTTAGCTAGTTTAATTAAACAAACCATTTTGATGAGGTCGAAATGTGCGACAAATCGTTTGGTGCCAATATTATTTCTATAACTGAAATGTGTTTGCACGCTGCAGTGTCGCCCAAATGGGTATTGGAACCTAAGGATGAAGCAGTTCTGGCGGGAGAGCCACTGGCACTGCACTGCCAGACTACTGGCTCGCCCACACCGCAGGTCACTTGGATGAAGCAGAGAGGTAAATATGTAGTTCAAAGGTACAGTGCAAAAGCACTTTCGAATTCAAATTCCAATATCGCCACAACGCTTAACAAAAATTTTAATCAATGTCAAGTCCTTGACTCTATTTGTTTGCACTGGGTAGCATTCTAGACTCAATCGCGTGCGGCCGTATTTTTCATTGTATCTCACTTTAGCAAATGACGTCTCTAATCAATAGAAAGTGATAGGACTACCAGATATTTCGTGCAAGCAGATGGAGTAAAACACATGTTTTCTTTTCTACGTCAGGAGCAGCAACTTCAATAGACTACGTCCCTCTCGTGAACCTTGGAGGGCGGTTTCAGTTTCTTTCCAACGGGACCCTGTGTATAGAGTCCGCTCTACCGTACGACGAAGGTCACTACCACTGCAAGTCTGAAAATGGCGTGGGCACTGCGCTTACGAAAACTATATTCGTCGCTGTTAATGGTAAGATTTATTGGATTATATTATTTTTCTTCCACATTTCGATCAAACTAAAAAAATCATAATGCCTTCCAGAGCCAGCCCGTTTCGAGACGACATCACACAACATGACCGCCCGCCGCGATGCGCCTGCGACGCTTGCGTGTGACGTGCGCGGCGACGCTCCTATTCGCGTCACATGGGCACACAACATGAATCATCTAGATCTAAATACATATAGGCAAGTATCTAATGAGCTTAATTAATAAGCTATTTTCTTCTTTGCCACTTTCGCGAAGCAATTTCCAATAGTCAATTTTAGTGATACAACACTTTGCAATGCTTTCCTTTTTCAATTAATGACGGTAATTGAGTTAGCAGTTTCTAAGAACTTGAACAATTTACAGGTTAAGCATCTCCGAAGCAAAGACTGATAGTGGTTTAAGATCTCAGCTGTACATTAGCAGAGCCGATCGACAGGATTCTGGTGTGTACAAGTGCCAAGCCGTCAACGCCTTTGGTCACAGCGATCATTACATTTATCTTTCCGTCCAAGGTAAAACGACATTTCAACAAAGTTTACTTTTGACAATCGTTGTGGATCGAACCAAGATCGAAGAGTGCAGAAGAATGGTCAGTAATACAGTAACATACTATACGTGGTTCCAGAAAAACCCGACAACCCACACTCTTTAACCGTGACTGAGATCCTGAGCCGAGCGGTTCGGCTATCTTGGAGCCAAGGGTTCGACGGTAACAGCCCACTGATGGGTTATACTCTGCAGCACTGTGCGTTGTCCACGCAAGGAGCGTTGCGGAACCAGTGGGACTCTGCTACCAGTATAAACGTGTCGCTGCATGGGCCTGTTCACTCTCACGTCACGTGAGTACAATAACTCAAAAGCACCTTAGTTAAAATGGAGTCGAATGGCATAGAATGAACTTCTCCGGAGGAAATACCAGGATTAACCAGATCCGAACTTCGAACCGTTGCTTGGCAGGTATAATTAGAGCAACTAGAGTGAAGCAAGTGAGTATAATAGCTGGCCATGGATGTAGTCACAGTTTCAGGCCCAGGCAGCTTTTTTTATGAAAAAACATGACAAAAATTTGAATAGTGTAAGTTATCCCAACAGTTGGATCAGATTGATTATTGCCGATATTAAAAATCGGATGTTTTGTATTATAGGCTAACAAAGAAAGGCGACATTCACTACGAAGCACTTCTTGGCAGCTTGAAGCCACACACTGCGTACATGATCCGGATCGCAGCGATCAATCAGATCGACAGGAGTGCTTTCACGGAGCCTGTAGTTGTCAAGACCCAAGAAGAAGGTTACATTTTACTCTACATTGTATTATTTAGTTCACCACGTAAACAGTTTCGAACCCATCGATCAAATGTTATTTCAGCTCCATCAGAAGCGCCGAGCAACGTACACGTAACGCCGGGTGGCCCAGGCGAGCTGCACGTGTCGTGGCGCCCACCACCGCGCGAGGCTTGGCACGGCGAGCTACTTGGCTACTCCGTCACATGCACGGAACTGGGACTGGCGGAGCCGTTGTCTAGAAACGCCTCAAGGTAATGTCCAATCGCTGTCTTCATCAACTCCCTTGATTCCGCTACTGGTCGGTACTAGTTTGTGTGGGACACAGGTCTCCTTGAGTAAAACACGAAGATTTGGAAGATAAATAAATATATTGAACTCAACGATAAAATATTGACATAAGTTAAGATATTACAAAGTTCCGCGGACGAGTACAGTTGACGGTTAGAAATGCTAGCGAATACTGCTCAACAGCCAATCACCGGCGCTTGCGAGCCCCTCTACCCCGCACCTTCCCCTCTGATCCCTAGTCGGGTTTTTACATACAATATACTAATACTTGTAGGTAGGTATACAAAGCTGACACTTGTAAATAAAATAGGTATAAGCATATCTAAAGGTGTCGGGTCGCCTACAAGTTGGTACATAGCTGTTTATAGAGAATAACATATTGTAGTCACGTGTAGTCAATAATATCTAAGGAAGTGTTAGAGTGAGACTTGATGATGTAAAATAGCATAGGCTGCCTCCATAATTACATAAATCGTCATCACCTATGCATTTTTTAACTTCTGTTTATTATTATTATGTTTTGCAGAACGTTAACTGTAAACGGCTGGTCAGCGACAGAACTTAGCCTATCAGCGTTGAGGAAGTTCACGAGGTATGAAGTTCGGGTTCGAGCATTCAATGGAGTCGCTGCTGGACCCCCTTCAGCGCCAGTGTCCGCCACTACTTTAGAAGGAGGTATGAATTTATTCGAATAAGGCAGACTTTTCAATTGCTGCTTGCTGCTCACACGTTCGTTAAAACTGTATTTTGAACAAAGGGCAAATACTTAAGTAATGCAGCAATATGACAGCGTATTTTTTATTTGCTAAATAACAGCCGCAACAATAACAAGACGTAAGCCTTTTGGATTTCCTCGTATCACTATTAGAATTGAATGCTGGAATACGTATTTTTTCAGTCCCTGAATCACACCCCACAAGAGTGTCGTGCTCTGCATTGTCGTCTTCCGGTATGAAAGTAACATGGAACCCGCCTCCCATCGGGCAGCATGGTGGACTCATTCAGGGATACAAAGTCATCTATTTACCTATCAGCTCAGACCACGGTAAGTTTTTGTCTTACATGACGAAAAAAGAAACTTGCAAATGTGAAGTAGGTATGACAAGAATTAAGCGTCGGGCTCCGTCTTTGTGACTTTTATTTTCTTTTTGCCAGTGAAATAAATTTATTCATGTTCTGTTTCAGCTGACGTCGGCGAAGTGAAACGTGTGACCAACACAGACACCTTACTCCACACTCTTCACAAGTACACGAACTACTCCGTCCAAGTGCTGGCGTTCACCAACGCAGGAGATGGCAAGCGAAGTCCGCCGGTCTTCTGCATGACTGAAGAGGATGGTAAGTAGACGAGACTGGATCTATTTGTCTTGAGAGCTCGACTCAATGAGATTCTAACTTTTAACCAGTCGGCAAACCATGCTGAATTTGGCTGTCGCTTAAAGAATTTAACCCAAAAACTCTAATTACCAAACGGTAGATTACGATTGTTAGATTCGATTTTATTATTACTCGACTATGCCAGAAGTAAGGTTATTTATCCATATGACTTTTCAGTACCGTCAGGACCAGAAAAGATCAAGGCCCTTGCGTACTCCAGCGATTCAGTGCTAGTCAGCTGGCTCCCACCTTTACATCCCAATGGGATCATCTCGCATTACACAGTCTACTACAGGGAAGCTGGAAGGTAAGATTTTGAGATATACTGAAAATATACCAGCTGAGTAGCTACCATCGTTTTCTTTCATGAACTTCATTAAGTTTGTTTTTCCAAAATTTCATCTGTTTCGTCTTCCCAGCTACTTACTGCTAAGTGTTTGCATGTCCACTGCTAAGTGTTTGCATGTGTTTGCAGATCATAGTATTTCATATTCTGAGATCAGAAATGCATTCTACATTTATAAATAACTTTTCTTTTTTCCCAGATTGGGAAAACACTCCAGCTTTACAGTGTCAGCAGATAAGAGCAAGGAAGTGGAGCTGATGTTCCAAGTGCGGAACCTGTTGGAGAACCAGCTGTACGAGTTCTGGGTGTCCGCCACAACCGGTTCCGGTGAAGGCGAGTCCACGCTCGTGGTGGGGCAGGGGCCCAGTTCTAGAAGTAAGCTTGTTACCTACTTCTACTAGGACGGCGCGATTACCTCAGGGGCTTTAGATAGCAAAAACGCCATCACTGTGTACAATGCGCAGCTTTTCGCCAATCAACCGGCAAGAGTGTGCCGATCCTTCTTAAACTCGTATTAATAATTTAAAGTATTTTATTATTTAAATAGTATTTCAAGCGAAAGGCTGATTAACTAATTGAGCATGCGGTGTCGGTACAACGATTAGTCGTAATGTGCAGTTCCGGCGCGCATCGCGTCGTTCGGGCGGCGCGTGGGCGTGGGCGCCGGGCGCGGCGCGCTGCTGGCGTGCTCGTGCGTGGGCGCGCCGGCGCCGCGCTCGCGCTGGGCGCACGCGCGCGCGCCCGTCACGCACCACCAGTACTACCAGGTCACGCACCGCGGACACCTGCATATTAGAGGTAACACACAAAGTAGATCCTCCATCCACGAAGATCCATTATTTTTAATGTTCTATTAGTAAGTATATAATTATTATGTAGTCGGGTCGTTCAGATAAAAAATATAAACGGAATCGTAGCTAAGCTTTACTTCTATGAAGAACGAAGCCGAATTGAAGAATCTCTTCTCCGTTGACAGAAGTAAATGAGCAGTCATCGGGCAACTTCACCTGTACAGCCAGCAACACCATCGGCGAGGACTCCATCGTATACGTGGTCGTGGCTATCCTGCCGCCCGCGGCGCCGTCGCTCTCGCTCCAGTACACAACCACTTCCAGCATCAAGCTGCACTGGCAGCTGCCGGCCGATTCGGCTGAACCCATTTTAGGCAAGTAATGAAGAAAATACAGTATAATTTTGAAGCTTCTCAAGCAAAATAAATGAGATCACGATAAAATAATTCATAAACTATCGATGGAATATTTTGCTTAGGTCTAAACTTACTTTATTTGGTGTTTGAGAAGGATTGACATAGAACTTTATATCTGGTCCTTCGAGCATCTAAATAGCTTTTCGAAGCTTTTATCATATAGGAAACAAAAGCCAGGTCATTCAAAGAAAAACTCGAACGATCCACAAAAACTACTAATATCTTCACCAGGGTACCTCCTCCATTACAAACAAGCTACAGACACCGAGTGGTACACAGTGGAACTCTCTCCCGAGCAGAACTCCTACACAATGGACATGCTAAAATGCGGAACCACTTACAACGCCAAAATTCAAGCGCGCAACAAGATCTCAACTGGACCCTCTAGCGAAATTTTGACTGCTACAACCAGAGGGGGTCGTAAGTACTAAATCAATAAATTTGTATTATTTCTTGGAACTTAATCTATTCTTTTCATTGAATCTGAAGCAAGAATCAAATGCATCATGATGATTTCAATCAATAAGTCACTTTCTTATATTGTCATTACAAAATTTTTTACAGGACCAAAGCCCCCAAAACCCGATGACCACGTTTACATGAATTCAACTGCTATAAAGATCAACTTCTATGCGTGGCGAGACGGTGGGTGTCCTATCCTTGGATTCAGAGTGTCTTATAGAAGAGCCGGCACAGAACATTGGATCAAGGTGAGACATACATTCAGTGGTGCTACACCACTTGCTCCTAAACTTCAAACAGGCCAGACCCAATGAGGATGTATTTCTTCTAATTACGCTCATACTATCAATGTGTCGTTTCCATTGCTATGGACCTCTAGAAAAAGCTGTTGAAATCTTTCAGGTGGGCGACGGACTGAGCTCGGCAAGCCACGTTGTCGGCTCATTAGCACCAGCCACCTGGTACGAGGTGGCCATAGAAGCGTTCAGTGATGCGGGGCCCGAACGCGTCACGCTATCCGCTGACACTCACACTCTTACTGGAGGTGAGATTCTAGATAAGCAAACTTATAATATCTACTTGAGGAATATAGACAAATGAACTAATGTAGAAATTGGATCATTATAAATAGCACAAGCAGTAAGATTATTGCCTATCTTGTGTTTGCTCATATTTTGGTGTTTAAGTGTCCTATCCATCAGATAACTGTCTTGATAATGTTAATCCGAACTCCAGGTCGCATTCCTCCGATAAAACCGTCGTCCCCGCTCTCCGGGGGGTCACGGCCCGCCTCGCTTCGCACAGTGCTAGTGTCGTGCGTGGCCAGCGGCGTGGTCATCGTGGTCACACTCGCAGCGATCGTGTGTCTTGTGCACGGGAAAAAGAAGTATGTTCTAGTTTCAAGTGGTGAATCCGTTGCCCCCTTCCCGAGGGTTAACGGACATCCTTGCTTTTCACGTTTCATGTTACAGTTGAGTGATAAGACTAACAGGAGCTTCGCCTGATGGTATGCGCCACGCCGGTTGATATCTAAGCGTTGCAGTATCATGTTGAACTCTCGAAATATGGAGTGCAATATTTTGCGCGGCTTTCCACTGAACTCATCTTTCAATGTCTTGAGAAGTAATGAGTAGAAACAATTATAAAACAAGCCATACACAGAACAGAACCATGATGCAGCATTATGCTACATATTGCACCTTAAACTATTTTTCTCGTTGATCTATATTCTAAAATTCGTTTACAGATTCTTTTGCCTGTCGAGTGACCACTACATGCGGGATGACAGGAAGCTCAGCGAGAGCAACGAAGCAGAGCGGGAAAAGCTCAGAGAGGGACAGAAACTGTACTCTTCATCTTCTATCAACAATGAGAAGTCAAATGATGACTCCTCTGGTAAGTAATTACCACATGGTTGCAATCGACTCAAAAAGAATAGCGAGGAGTAAAGTGGTGCATCCAGTAGGCAGGCGTGCACCTACTTAACAGCCACATCATCATCAGCACCTTGCGTCTACCCTTGCTCCACTAACATAAGGATGTCACTGTGACAACGCACGTCGTAGAATCGCAATTAGGGTGTTCATGCTCTTTATTGAATAAGGTACCGTCCTCTAATGTCACAGTTTAGCAGGCCGCCCAAAGGCCTCTGACATAGCTTAACGAATGCTATAAATCTGTAAAAACCAGAACTGATGGTGTAATGCCAGCCAGTCTTTAAAACACAGAGCGATGGAAATCCGCTCATAATAATTTACGAGAAAATCATGGTGCGGGGTCGATTGAACTCAGTCTTGATGGGTTGGAAAGAGCACAAGCTACCGCACGGTTTCCAGTTCTTTACTTAAGGACACTTAATGATTCCAGCTGAACTGTACGAGATAAGTCCATACGCTACTTTCGGCGTGTCAGCTGCACATTCGCTGCAGTTCCGGACACTGGCGCGGCGGGAGGACGAGGCGGCGCCCCCGCACCGCCGACGGCACCGCGCCTGTGACCATTACCGATATGGTTAGTTGGAATAACCTATTGTTTTAGAGGTTGTTGAAATAATATGTACCTACTACCTCCCGAAGTATTTATTTGAAAAATATATTTTTCATGGTAAGTAAACTTTTATAAAATACATAGGCTGTACGTAAGTATCTGCTGTTTTATATAACTTTATTGGGTACTATCTATTCTATGCCTTATATGCAAGCTCATCAAAGTCTGCCCAAAACACCTTCAACCTGCTAAAAACCACTGCAGAGTTCTTAGGCCGGCTGTTCACTGACACCTCGAGCAGGCAACTGCTTGAGTGGTTGACATCGACTACTCTATGATTCTCTATGCAGCCGGTCTCGACTGCTTTAAGCGGGCCGTGTATACTACGCATAGCAAAGAAACTATGGTAGATACTATGGTACCTACCTACTAAATCATTTTCGAAATATACTAATAAGTAAGTAAGTACTAATTAGATTACTTTACCATTCCGTAATGTTGGAAGGTAGATATAGATAGGTAGCTACCTTTCTCTAAAGACCTACTATAATATTTAGCAACCTCTCCAAAGTAGTCCGTGCCCAAGAAGTCACCCCCACTGAGTACTTCTTCGACAGATGAATCCAGCCTGTCTAAATGCTCGACAGTGGAGGCGCGGCACCGCATGCGGGCGGCGTGCGCGGGCGCGGCCGGCGCCGCGGGCTGGCGCGACACACACACGGACTCGGACGACAACAGCGACAGCGCTGCTAATACTACTACTAAAGGTAGAAGAGAAGAAAATAGAAAATACTTTATTGTACAGCAGCACAAAAGTTTGCAAAAGCTTGCTTGATGGCTTAGTGATAAAACTTTAACTTACTTTACGTTTATTATAAACGCGTCATTTACTCACACTCGGAAAACTTAATGCTTAATGTTTCGCTATTAAACAAATAATTAACATACCAAAAATTGCTTTTATATGAATTTAATTAACTTAAAACAAACAAAGTAAACAACTCACATTTTCTGTTTCCCGCCAAAACGAACTTCTTAATATAACGTCATACACTGCACAAATCGTGCGAAGCCAATAGAAAAAAAAACCCAAATCACCATAACACAGAATAGATTTTGACGTAGATTAGTGACGTAAATATTTAATCGACTAGTGAACTAATTAAACTTATTTGCTGTTTTAGTCGAGTAGAGTTATCATAAAGATGATTATTGTCTACTTAAGTAATTTCAATATCTATGTATATTAAAGTTTTCAAAAGATAATAACTACATTATTTACGTTCATTTCCAAAGGGTCTGGTACGTCACCATGTGGTAGCGCATATGGCAGCGGCCGACGGAGCGCGCGCACCACCAGCAGGTAGAACTCAGGTACCTCCCCCGCTCACTCCTCACACCGCCTCGCTATCACTCATCGCATCCATGCACACCAATCACATAGTGCTAAAATTACAAAATCTTAATTTATTATACTTATTGCCACAATACGTTGGGTCACTAAAAATTTAAAAATGGAAATCTAATAATAATTGTACTTACCAATTGTTTTTTTTAGACTTTTGTATCATTCTCTATAAATGTACAGTTTGTAGTGTCCCATTGTAATGTGGTGCCTAGTCAGTCATTGTCTTAAAGTTCAGATAGAAAATATTTTTAAGAAATTTACTAGTTTCTTAGGCAGTTACCCAGATCATAAATTATTTTAGATATAAAATCATTGTACATGCATTGTAATGTCATAATATTTTATATTAATTCATAAAGGCTTTAAAGGCTTCACCTGCTTTACTTAATATTTTTTTCTAATATTTAATGTTTGTGCCCAAAATGGTCAGATTCGCCAGCTTATTATGTTTTAATACTTGTATTATGTAATAGTAATGCTAGCTAGTGGTATATTTTTGGAAACGAATTCATATTTAACCGTTCCATTAATTACGATAATTTAATCTATTATAGCGGAGGCCCGAACGGAAGTGACGGGCACTCAGGGAGCTTCGCTCCTGTCTCCGCTGATATATCGTCTCTAATAGACAAGTATGTATAGCACATTTATTTGATAACCGTTATAATTATGATAACACATGAAAAAGACACGTTCTTTAGTAGAATATTAATATTAGAGAAAAAAACGTGTTGTGAGAGAGACTCAAAGAAGCAACGTGTGTATAAAATTGTAATGTAATATAATTATGTTTGTATGTTTTTTAATTACAGATACCAACAAAGAAAAGAACAAGAACGTCGAGAATGTACCATCCATGTGTAACATTAACTTTAAATCGTTAGAAAATGCTAACGAAATTGGACTAATTGCTATAAAATATAGTTGTCGTTTTAACACAAAGACTTCTGAATTGTTAATATTACTTGAAGTGTATAGCTTTGCGACCCTGTAATAAAAATGATATTTTATTTTAATTTATGTTTTAAATTCCATGTGAAGGTTATATACATTATGGAATATAAAACATGTGAAAGACACAGAAAGCTAAATAAATTATGAATTTCGTATCTGTTCGAAAGGGTTTTAAAGTGATCAAAGTTGCAAAATAAAATTATTGTGACTATCCATAGACATTAAGTCAAAATACTGTTATTTACATAAAAAATCTTAAAATACTATGATTGTGGTTTAAAAATCACAGTAACTCTACGGTCGTTAGATTATAAATAATTATAGTTTGTTTGTATTTTTATGTTTACATGTAAATATGTATTAAAAAGTTTTATTACTGTACTGGAAACTAAATAAATTGTTCAACCAAATATACTATAAGTATGAAGAATGCTTGAGATTGATATTGTAAGAATCACAATTATTTTACTACTAATTTAAATCTCACTACTGAACACACCCGTGTTATTAGTTTAATAAGGGCTTACAACGGCAAAATAATTATTGAAGCCTGCATACTTACATCAAAATGAATCGCTAAAGATATTCGTAACTGACAAAATCTTTTATGGCACCTTGGTAAGTAAAAGGCCGAAATGAACAATGTTTTTCATAATTAATACGAAAAACACTGTTCATTTCAATATTTAGCAATTTGGTCTAGAGCAGGAGCCTATAAATTATTATGAACCGAATCTTCTAAAATAACAGAAAGTTGTAGTTTGAGAAATCTACCTACATATAATCATAATGAATGTGCTCAAATGTTATTCATTTCTGGCTAATTTTATCTTCATTCTATTAAGCCAAACTTCACCGATTTTAAACCAAATATTACTGTTGTAATGGATTAACTACTCTCTAATAGCTTATATTGTGGTAAACTAAAACGTCCTAGGCACTAATTGTCTCTAAATGTAAATTCCACTGTACATAATGATTATTGGGCTATTATTAAAATTAAATGTATTATTTTTAAGCTAAGGTTATGGCTGTTCCAAATGCAAAAGATACATATCATTAAAATAGACTGCCAGTAGGTACTTAAGTAATACTATTTCTTTTATTATACTGTTGGTAAAGTATAGTTAATTAGTCAATAATTATACACTATTGTATAAAAGTCTTTCTATATACATGTTGTGTAATAATAAAATAATATTAGTAAGGAGGACGAGAATAAAATTGTGTGTTGTGGCACTTAGTTTTATTTATGTCGTTTTACTTAATTATTTCCCCCTAAAACTACCTTTTTACTATGGTTGCACTTGACAAAACCATAGCCGCAGCAGACTGTTGATCTACCATAATTAAATACCTATCTGTTCACTTTTTAAATGAGATTCTTAGCTGCCAATACATCGAAGTTCAGTCATTTAGTAAGCTTTTGTCTTTTCACTCTACTTAAAACTTCAAGCAACCGTTTTAAACGGTTGAATACTCAACTGCGATGTTAAAGAGTAAGTACCTATAATATTTCGATGACGTAATAACACCAAACTCCTATTAAAAAAGCAGTTATCAACTATATATATTATAATAATACCTAAAAGATAAATAGTCAAATTTAAACAGTTATGGTTTAAAAATAAGTTTTAATCGAACGGTCTGAATTCGTTTTAAGCCGGCTTGACTTTGCTTTATATCCATTGACTTTCAAATTGCTGGGGATATCTAAAGTATGCTCACGTTTCGAAACATACCCAATTGCCTACTCTAATAAGAGCATGAGTATTTAGGAGCGCGCTGCATGCTAGGACTAAAATTAAAAATGTAGGTTTAGGTACGGATAGTAAGGCCTATAAGAATTGTCAAAAAAGACAGATTCAAATAATAATATGGACCAGTGGTAGCCAAGAGAAGCGAAACTACGGGCCCGATGAACACGTAAGAATGAATTGGAGACTGGTAAACCTTACACTGGAGCAGAACAAGTGAATGGTCACGTAACCATAGGTAGGAGGCTCAAACTTATCCCACCTATGTGTGGTTATTAATAAATATCTTATTATTTCCTATCGTCATACTTATTTGTTATGAATGCAACATGATTTAAATAGACCAATAATAACGTACCTCTGTGTAAGAGTCTTTACTTACACTGGATAGTCAAAACTCTTTTTATTTTTTAAATTGGTAAATAATAAGGTTCACACACAAAACCCAAACTAGAAAAAAAAAACGCTTTACAATATAAAAGAAGACAATATTCTCATCTAAAATAAAATTATTATTATGAATAAGACTGTAAAACTATTCCATCATTTACTGTGAGCAACCTTCTTTTTCGATTTTGGTTTTAAAATCGACTATGTACTGCAATATGAAATCGATTTGCTTGCTAACGTCTTGTGTTTGATATGTCAGTCAATCAACGTCACAACACAACTCACAATGTCACAGTCGCATCACTAGTTCCTCTATTGCGCCCATCGTTCATGATCGTTCGCTCTTCGCTACTTTAGTAAATTTAAATGTTTATAAAGCAATAAGATGCAAATAAGTCAATGAAAATAGTGTAAAAATTACGAGCAAGTATCTAGGATGAGTTTCTGCGAAGACCCCAAGCGTACAATCGTAGAAATCTGTGATAAATCTGATTGTTTTGGTTTCATTCACCTATATTGATTTATCTTACGCCAGCCAGTGACCTGTTTTTCATATTTTGTAAAGTGTAACCCATAAATAATTAATAAAATCATTAGAAGACTTGGCTCCGTTAATTACATATAGGTATATGATAGGATACCTACCCGATGATGAAGTGTGAAAATAAGGGTGTGTTAGATGTTAAAGCAATTAGTGGCAATATTTCCAAGTAAATAATAATTTAAAACATAGGAGAAAGATTTGATTTCGTAATGATATGCACTTTACGATGATGACGCCCATTGAGGAGAAGAAAGATGAGAAGGTAAGCAAAGATAAACTGAAAAAAACATGACCTTAGTCTAGAAATTTACTTAGAAAACGAAATAATGAAATTTAAATGGACTAACTGCGCTCTGTGTTTTCATCCACATATTCCCGATATTCCAAAAGAGCTTTATATTTTCCTCGAATAAAAGGAGTGATACATTATCCCTGAAAAAACTGTGATCAGTAGTTCTAGAGGTTACTTCCAAACAAAATAGTGTAGTTATAGATATTTGAATATTGATGTAGGTAGATAAATTCATCTCTGGGGTACATGGTGAACCTTACCCTACAATAAATTTAAAAGTGTATATTGTATTTGAATGGTGTATCTAGAATAATAAGTATTTTCAACCTCAAGTAAAGATAACAAGTGACTTAAAGAATAATAAGTATTTTCAACCTCAAGTAATTAGTTAAACCTCAAGTTAAGATAACAAGTGACTTAATCAATGTCATAGTTGCTGATTCTGACAGATTTCCTATACAAAGACTGGCAAAATTACCAACTGACAGCAATTTGCACTCATAAATGCAGTTCTATTACTAACAAACTAAAGGGTGTACTAGTTTGTTTGAAAATGACATAGCTTACTACGATCTATTACTTGTAGCTCCGCACAGGCATGGTGCAGGTGTCAGATGGCAAGTCGCGGCCGCGGCCGGCGCGGCTTGCACTCACCATGGACTCTATTACGGTGCAGCGAGAGATGCCTGTGCAGCTTCCCTCCTGTGACAAGAGTGTGCCTCACCCACGGGTTTGTACTCAACTATTAACTGTTTGACTATTATAATCTTCATCATCATCATCATCATCATCACCATCTCAACCTGTGTCATCCCTCTGTAGGGTTTTTTTTGTTTATGTAAGGATTATGACTATTTCAGGAGCGCATGGTCCAACTGACGAGACAGAAGGTCGGTGGCCTCGGGCTGAGCATCAAGGGTGGTGCCGAGCACAAGCTGCCGATCCTCATCTCCAAGATATACAAGGACCAGGCAGCAGACCAGACAGGGCAGCTCTTTGTGGGAGATGCTGTCATTAAAGGTTTGTTGTTTTTTACTTCAAAGAGAGGTGTACTATTCGACCTATGTTTGAGTTTTTTAACATCATCATCATCTTTGAGATTTCCGAACTGACTATTGTCAAAGTTCAGTCACATAAAAAGCCTAAAGATATTCTTGTATGAATCAGCGCTGTTGGGAGGGTAAGCAGATTACTGTGGTTGCTTGTATGAGCATTATGTATTTAAACATTGGTTTTTATATTGTCTTTGCACGGTAACATGTTGAGTCTCTAGTCAAGTTGTGTCAGTAAAGCGAGATGCTTAAGTGAAATTTCTTGGGCTGTTTTGTTGTGGAGGAAAGACAGAATGACTTATTCCAGGAATTCTTGAGATATTTTTGCTAAGTATTGTTGTTGCATTGCATTCTATAACTGACATTCGTTTCCGTTTCCCAGTGAACGGCGAGTACATAACAGCATGTGCGCACGACGATGCGGTCAACATCCTGCGCAACGCGGGGGACATCGTGGTGCTCACCGTGAAGCACTACCGAGCTGCCACACCATTCCTGCAGAAACAAGGTCTATACTCACAAATACACACACACTGATGCATATTATATACACACTCCATGCCACTAGCATCTCAGTTTACACACTGGTTTATTTCAATGTTCCAGCTGATGGTGCTTCGGACACAGATAGCAGTACAGGGGATGAACACCCCTCCCTCAACAACAAGACAGTGGATGCCAACTGTAACTCTGAGAAGAGTTCCGAGCATACCAATGGTGGATGGCAGGTAAAGAAATTTTCATTCTCAAGTGGTCCAAGTGGAAGCCAACTGCTTCAGAAACTGCTTAGATCATAGTTTAGGTTCATATTGGGTTCATTGGTATCATTGTTTATTTAAAGGAACAGCGATATCTACCCAATTTGCTAGAATTTTTATCATAAAGAAATATGCAGAGGTCGTACACATTTTTCCTGCACTATCCAGGGAGCGTACACATTTAAATTGCAGTATCCAGGGTGTACACACATTTTAATTTTAGATTGATCCAAATGTTTTGTTTAAGCTATATTGACTGAAACATTTGTTCGACAGAGTGCGTGGGTTGATGCAGACGGAAGTCGGCCGGGTAGCGCGGCGGGCTCGGTGCGCTCGCGGCCGCCGTCCGCCGCCTCCGACCGGCACGAGCCCGGGGCCAGGGAGTGGGTCGACATCGTGTCTGGTGAGTGTGGGGGGCGGGGATGGAGGGTGGAGGGGGGAATTATTAATTCTATCGTTTTGAACTTAGTGTCACGTTCTTAACAATAAAATGTTTTTTTTTTTCAGTACCTTTAATGATGGGCTACGTCACGAGATACGTGCTTGGTACAGACAAACTGAGGCCCGGAGCATTTGAAGTGAGTACTTTATATGTGACAAAAGTGTTAAAAAAACTGGTATAACTAAGAAGTACTCGTGTCAAATAGCAAGAAGACGTACCTATATCTGAGCACACTTTGCCCCTGCCAGGTCCGCGGGGCGCGGCCGCAGCTGACGACGGGCGTGGTGCACGCGTCGGACCCGGCCGCGCTGTCGCACTGGCTCAAGAGCATCTCCGACAACATCGTGGGGCTCACCAACCTGCAGGTGACGATCGATAACTACAAAACATAATTGTTACCTCCAGCTTTCGCAAGTCGTAGTAATATTAGCTCATGACTTTGGCGGAATGATGGATGCTTTCCCTTCGCTCGGTTTTATGATTTTATAACGAGCTTTGTTAACTTTGTTAATGACGTCCGATTACCATTTCAATATTTATCAAAAACTAGGAAGGGGAAGTATTTTGATTCGAAGTATTTCGAGCCGTATTGTGAAGTAGTGTAAACATATTCGCAGATGAAACTGTTCAACCGGCACTTCCCGCTGGGCGAGCGCATCGAGTACATGGGCTGGGTGCACGAGGGCGTGGTGGCGGCGCAGTGCTGGCAGACCTACCGCGCCAAGTTCCTGGTGCTCAAGGGCACCGACGTCATGCTGTTCGACGTCCCGCCGGTACGCGCGGTACACATCGTATGATATATCCCCGACGTGTTCGGTACGCGAGGAGCGGCCGAATAGATGTCTTTGTACCGTAGTTACAAAATTTTTGGCGCAGTCGGTAGGATTCACCATTATCACGATCGGCCTTCACCCTTCCAGATGAACATCACGGAGCTGGCCAAGTGCCCGGAGACGCTGAAGGTGTACCAGACGATGTTCCGCACGGTGAAGGAGTCGGAGACGGTGGACTGGCGCCAGCACTGCTTCCTGGTGCAGGCCAGCGGCGGCGGGCCGGCGGGCGGCGCGGCGCCGGGCCCGCGCTACTTCAGCGCCGGCGGGCCGGCGGGCGGCGCGGCGCCGGGCCCGCGCTACTTCAGCGCCGAGACGCGCCAGGAGCTGCTGCGCGTCGAGGCCGCCTGGACCGCCAACATCGTCAACTCCGTCATCCGCCTCGGGGTGAGTGCGCTCTCCTACCGATGCTGTACGGAGAGACAAGTTCATAAATATGACTCTTATTCTATATTATTTTTGTCTAGTGAATTGGAATTCGATTCGTGAATGTTTAAAAACTTCTATCGGCTGTTCTAACATTGTGAGGAATAAAGCTTGTTTATGGTAATGTAGAAAGTAATCTCCAGAAGTACTGATTCGATTCTGATAATTATTTCACTAATAGAAAGCTAAGTTATCTCCGAGTGCTGGAATATGAAAAATTCCTATGGATAAGTTAAAATTTCGCAGGTGAAAACACTAAACGTAATAAGTAAATAATAATAATAAATAATATAAATATCTTAATTAAATCAATCTTCAAAAACAACAAGGTACAATCTACCAACCACAAACGATCATTCTTAGGATCCTACGAACCGATTTATTCCCGAGATCGTCACACGAAAAAGGTAAGGCAAGAATCCACCGTTGAAATTCCATTTGCAATATATCTATTTAAATCTCAATAAAACGATGACGCCTGGCTAACACGTCGCGGAGGCGTGGCCCCGCTGCCAAACCTGCCCCCGCTTCCGCCCCCGCCCCCGCCCTCGCCCCCAGGAACCAACGACGTAAATCTACGATGCAGATAGTCTTCTAAGCGACGTTTCAGATGTGGGTAGGGTTGTAGGCACGTTTGAAAGTCCTTGTTGTCCAACCTGATGAACATAACAACACTTAAGAAGAGACGCCTTAAGGATGAAATTGCGGTTTAAAGTGATAATTACTCAGTTAACCGTGCAGTCTCGAATGCAACGGACGTGGATTTTCAACTTACTAATAAGCCAAAAGTTTGAAAGCTCTTTCGATGAAGAAAAATGTTGTTAGGAACTGTGGCAGTAGGATACTATTCATGTCCACCTAACTAGCTACCACCCTCAAGATGAATATCTGTCGTCGAGATCTTATTGGCGTGTGTCAACAGCGGTTCTTGAGAGCCAATCCGTTTTAGTCTAAACTTTGTCCACACTAACACCAAGTCCGTGGTGGTCAACTAGGAATATATAAAGAAAAAAACTTTAAGCAACTTACTTGTAAACCTCAGTGATTTCTAGTGCGATTATTGTAGCAATGCGCTTCGTACCGGGGTAGAGAAGTGCAGTTTCACCGAAAAACGAACCGTCCCTCAAATGGGTCGTCTGAAACCGAAACAATATGATTAGCAATTATTATGACTAGAGGCTTAGTGATAGGTGGAAATGCGTCTAATTGTAATACTCAGTTTAGTTTCAATGGCAAAATGAAACTGGTTCAAATAAAAACACGCAGTAATTCAATCACGGGTGCAAATTAACCTTTGAAGTCAGTTTCAAGATAAAAACTTAGTCATATAGACAAGTCTTTATGAGCTGGAAATGTAGAATTCATAGCGACAAGTTGCACCTATGAAAGATATGAACTTTTAGAGATTGATTCGAAGTGTCCGTACGGAATCTCCGTACCACTTTCTGGCCTTCGGGAACTTCGTGAGACGTACTACAAGCGGATAGACTTCAGCAGTTCTCTCAAGTATAAATGATTATTGTGCTTACTTCTCTGCCCGTGGAACTCATTACCGCCACCGTTCCCGAGCTGATCATATACAACGAGTGCCCGGGCTGCCCGTATTTCACCAGTATCTAAAATCAAACGAAACAATATAAGATAGAAGATATTGGCGTTTGATCATTCTCTCAATATCTGATGTTAAGTAATGATGCGACCATAGCTAAAACCACATAATTCTATCTTCCTAAGATCACTCGAAAGAAGTGGTGCTAGAAATATACTTTGTATGCCGTTCTCTCTCAAATGTGAAAATTAGTACGTGCGATATGTTAGTCGCGCAGTTCTGTCGAATCTACCGAATGAAATTGCAACGGTGTGTCACGATTGAGCCTCGTCGACGGAAGAACCTGCTATATCCTGGCATCACTGAATTGTCTCGAAAGTTTAGTTATCGATTCTGATCTCTTGGCTTTATCGATCTCGTGGTCAAATAGATCACAAAGTAAATAAAGCAATATCACACCTCTCCTGGCATGAATAGAACTTGCGTCAAACTGAATAGAATGGCATTGATCAGGGCAATAGGCATGTCTTGGAACAAAGGAACTGTCATCACCAACTTCTTGCAGCCATACATGTTGATGTCCTGCTTGATCTGCTCATTGATAGTGTCCATGATGACTTCCTCGTTGAAGAGATGCCCGTTATACTTGTAGTTTATGAACAGCCGGATCTTCCTCTGGAGGAACTTCGGCAATCGCTTGAAGTTCATGTACTCGTTCAACTCGGTCGACTTTCCGTTGAAAAGGTTCGTCTCGTAATCGTTACATATCGCCAGTTGCAGCAGTGGTGCCAAAGCGTATATCAAGAAGATGAGGCCGACTAGGCTCATTAGTGAGGTCAGAAGCAACTCGGATATGACATGTTCAGTGACCGGGGTGTAATACCCCGTTCCTATACATAGGCAACACACGAGGAATAAGTTAGCGGTGTACTTCTGGAACATCGAGTTGTCTTTGATGTTGACCACTTTGAACCTCTTCAGCCACACCTTGTACCTTTCGTCCTCTTCGAAGAAGTGGATCGTGAAGCACGGCACTTGGTAGTGGATGAAGGTCATCCAGTGAAAAAATAGGGCCACTTTTAAGATGACCGTCAAGACTTTCTTCTTGACGTATGACAGTTCCAGTTGCTCCAGGAGGCTCCTCGCTTCCTTGATCAGTGTTGGGAGACGGAACAGCTTCAAGATCAGCATGATGGTGTGCGAAGGGTATCTGGAGATGGAAAATAAGACCTTAAACAAATAGTGCAGGATTCAGTTCTGGGCTTTTGCCTTGGAAATGATTAGAAAGCGCGTTTCAGTCACTCCTGCCGATTGAAAAGCAACTGCCCTTCAGCACAGCTATCTGATCCAATAGGTTGCATATTATGGATCACGTAGAAACAGATCAAAAGCTTTACGGATTGAACAGAAACGTAACTACCTGCAGTCATCGAACAGAGGTATGAGCTGCAGAGGAAGCACAGCTACCAGATCCGGTAGGAAGTAGGTGGCGGCGTAGTGTCGTGCAATGGCGCGCGGAGCCAGCACTATGAGTTTGTTGTCGTCGTCCACGTAGCCCGTCAGAAATGACGCCACGATGTTGAGCGACGACATCAAGTCACCGAACAGGATGAACGGGTCGGAGGGGTTCGGACCTGGAAAAGGATACAAAAGACCGATTGAAATAACAGATTAAATCGCAAGCATGGTTAACATGAAATAGACGCTAGATTCGAAAGTGCTCCGATAGATTTACATGATGCATATAGTACGACGATGGATCGTCAACATCGTTGAGTTCAGGGCAGAACGGGGATGAAGGCTGGTCAGGATCGGACCGGCAGGACCAGTGGTGTAGCAAGGAGGCGGCCTATGTCCAGCAGTAGATCGACACGTAGCTATATGATGATTACAGTATAACGCTAGGACCAATGACTCATGACGTTATAGATTCAGGCAGGAAATACAGTTATCCATGCATCGAAATGGAAGAGCGCGATTTCTGGTATCCAACACAGATTAACTCAGAAGGGGAGACAAGAATCACGCAACACTCACAATTCACGAACACCTGGAACGGGATGTAGATGAAGATGGCAACCGTGATGGCGAAGTGCAGGCACTGGCTGCCGAAGGCGGCGGCGCTGTGGGGGTGGGCGCGCTCGGCCGCCAGGCGCCGCGCGCTGCGCCCGGAGGCCGCCGCGCCGCCCTGCCGCGCCCACGGCTGCCCCGCCTGCCCCCGCCGCCGCACCGCGCACTACGTAACGATTATAAGACTGACCCAAACTAGTGCCGCCCCGGGGCGAAGGGCCTCGCGTGGCTCGAACGAGCGAGCAGCACAAAAAAGGTGGCGCATTACGTTACGTACTTTCGATATACTAGACTCTGAGAAAGGGAGCTGCGATTACATTATCCCTTGACGCTGAGGATTTACACGCCACTTTTAGATACTCTTCAATGAGCTGTCGCTATGATATGTCGCTTTTGTCTCGCACACCAGCCAGACGACTGTGCCCTTTCCTATATAACAAACCGATTCGATATCGTTACGTATCGAAACTTCGACCTTCGAGCTTTTTAGGACAATCAACCTGGGGATTATACTGCATTTCGACTACCAGATAGGACCCTTCTAACAGGTTCCGTCAATGTTTGTACCATACGGCAATGGTATCGATTGCAGGATATGTTAAGTTAACGAAGTTGTTAGCCGAACATTAGTAAACCGATCGCAGCGTGGGACAGTCGGCTCACCCCGCGGCGGCGCGGGCGCGCGGGCGGCGCCGGCTGCGGCAGCATGCACGCGTGCTCGCCGCCCGCGCCGTACATTGCACACGACTATATCTACTTTACTAATTAGTAGCACACTGATATAATTAGGGATTTATCCAAAATTATCGGAATTATTTGACAATACACACGGGCCGACAGCGTAATATGAATATGGTCTTCGACAGGTTTACTGACAGCTTTCAAAAAATAAGTTTACGAATACAATAAGTATTCAAAAAGAACGGATAAAGAGGTTCAGTGGAAATATCCAACGATTTCTTATTCCGGAAAAAAAATCCTTACAAAATAAACCCGTAAAGTGAAAATTTAAATCGGTAAGATTTGTGTTCAGAAATACAAAAGAAAAGTCGGGGTTGGAAAATGGACTCCGTCTCGTCCCTCCTGGATGGATTTCAGCGGTGGCGGCGGTAATGACGCACGTTTTGCGCCCGCAAATGATAACAGCTTATCATATCGACATCATATAGCTAATTGAATGTACAAAAATGATTAAGAATAACCAATGACACTCCAGAATAGTTTGCCTCTCGTTGTTTACAGAAGAAGACGTTCACAGTGGTGCACGGCGGGCGCGCCGCGGGGCTCACGCTGGACTGGGCGGCCGGCTTCTCCCTCGCCGAGGGCACGCCCGGCGCGCCGCCCGTGTGGGCCTACAGGTGATGCTGACGAGGACGACTCCAAACTGCGCTCAAACGGCACACAAGCACTGAATAAATTCAGCAATACATATACAAAATGGACACCACGCTGCGCAATCCGCATCCGCGCAACTCTACCTTCAAGCGCCGCCGCCGCGGCGCGCCGGGACAATGGACAAACGATTATTTCAACCTTCATACTAGCGGATTGTCTTTTGTTTTGGTTGCGTAGTATCTTTGTGTACTCACACACACGTTTGATGTGTGAGCAAACGTCATTTGTGTGTGTGAGTTGTCAAATTAGCCACATGCTTTCAGTTTCCATCGTTTTTTTTCTAAATATCGTTTTGATTTTCAGGTTTTCGCAATTAAGAGGGTCCAGTGATGATGGCAAGTCAAAATTGAAACTGCACTTCCAAGATTCGGAGACTAAAGTTATTGAGACAAAGGTGAGGCTCTGTTGTTACTTATCTTTTTAACTGATTATAAAAACGGGAGTACACTTCGGTTGTATTTTTTTTTTTCAATGTTTGTTTCCTCAAAACTCAGTCATTTATCAACCAATTTAAAGGATAAACGTTCGGATTGTTCACGTAGAAATTTCAATAAAATCGGTTCAGTAGTTTGAATTTAAATCAAAATAACTGGAAAAAAATATGATATCCAAGTGCCAATCGATAGAAATAATCGATATGAGTTAAGGGCGTTTTTGTGCGAGTTCTGTTTTTAGTACATTTTATTATAAGGACCCGTGTGAAACACTGCTGGAAGTTATCGACTGAATATTGCACCTGTGTGCTAGGGGCTTTCATAAGACACGTGATGAACCGTTTTGTTTTTTAACTTTATGGTTAATCCCATTGACTGTGCCTCCCTTTGACTTTGGCGGTTTTTCCAGGAGCTGGAGTGTCAGATCCTGCAGAGCCTGCTGTTCTGCATGCACGCATTCCTCACCGCCAAGGTGGCTTCCGTTGACCCCGCCTTCCTCGCGTCCATCCAGCACGCCAACAACTGACTTCCGGCGCGATTATTAAGGCCCATTTTACTTTGTACCTTCCAGGTGTATTTGGACCTTGTTCATGGGAAAAAAGTTACAATTGATATTAATTTTGCTGGAATTAACACATTATTATTTTGTTTCCTTAGCTCTAGACCACGAGTTATGCTGGATGGTAAATCCTACTTCTGTGGTACCAAGAGTTTTGCGATAAAAACCTCACCGTCTTAGCAATAAGATCCAAATCGGAATTGGAATTTGTAAAGCTCATGTAATGTAGAAGAGCTTTGTATCGACTTATGAAAATAGCCTTTTGCAATATAATTTGCAAAGAAACCTCGAAAATTTTATTGTACGCAGGTTAAATAAGTATGGAGAGAAATAATACAAAATAAGCGATGGCTTCCAAACAAAAATGGCTGTCCCTCTCCATACCTTAAAGTAAGAATGTAACTTGTATCCCAAATACGAATCTCAATTAAATCTCCGTTTAAAATTGACCACAACAAGACGAATTAGAAAAAAAATACGGATTTACTTATAAACGTCCCTTAAAGCATTTAAGTTCTGCGTTTGATGAAATAACGTTTTTAACTTTAAGAGGCGTTTGTAAGTAAGGCGGATAATGCTCAATTTGAAACAAAAGCTAATTTTAAGTTTCTGGGCCTATGTGTTTGAACCGAAACAGCGAATATTTAAGACTTTGACCCCTGTTACTTCCTCTATAGAATCTATTTTTGAATTTAAACACTTGTTATAAAGGTGGTGGCATTGTCGTTTCGAGTTTATTTACCGTCGAAGGTCGAAATAAAGCTACAGAGTGTAATGTACTGTCCCTTTTAAAAAGTATAATGCGTCCAAGGAGTAGTTATGCTAGTGGGGACGCGGGAAAAAATAGTTCCCAGCGACCCCACTAGTGGGGCATCCAGTGGGGACGCAGGAAATTTACCCATTTGTGTGGGGTCGTGTGTTCCCGAATAATAGGTGAATACTGTAGAGTAACTCAAAAAAAGAGTAATTTCGGCTTTTTTCGGTAGTATGAAGTATATGGTATGGTAAATGCCATGGAGCTAAGTAAATGGCATAAGAGGCAATGCAGGCTCGGTTTAATCGATGGTTAGCGGGCATAGTTTTGGACAACATTCCAACTCATCGGTTCTTTTTTGGACTTGATTTTTTTTAACCTTTCTTATCCCTTAACCGATCGAGTGATTCGAATTTGTCCAACATTAGCCCGCTGTCCTCGGTAACAAATACTTTGTAAAGATCTGCACCGCTCCCTATTACTCTAACCTTTTGTCTTCCTTTAATAGCTATATGTCTCGCTTACTCTTTAATCTACATTTCGTTAAAAATCGATTCTACAAAAAAAAAACGACAAATAATAATTATTAACTTTCTAAAAGTAGTTATTTTGTGTGTAAGGACGCGGTTGTTAATAATGTGTGACGGATGGAGTCAGGTGAATGTTTTGTATTGTGTGAAGGTGGATTTTCGTGTATCGCAACTCACGCGACTGTCGCTCGCGAAATGTCAAAGGCGCCGTTTCCGAGCGCCTTACATTCGTATTGTCGCTCGCGGAGGTCGCGTGAGCCGCGGTGCACGCACGTTCACCTTAAAGGTGTTATGATGTATTTGTTGCTGTTTTCATCGTCTACGTAATTGTATTATTATAATAGACTGCGTTTCATTAGAACTAGCTCACTGACGAAGTGGCGAAGAAGCGGGATTTAAACGCCGAATTTATAGTCGAAAGACGAACGGTCCCTCACCTAGTTGAATATTAACATAATACTGTCATTTATTGAAACTGACTTTGATAAATAATTGTAAAGTTTACTCACGGTCACAGTTTACTCTTCGTGCGTTGTTCACCTTTTGACTGTGAATTCGCTGGAAAATGAATTTCCAATTTTCAATGTCATTAGATACTTCTGTGAAGTTACAAACGACAAATACTTGAGCTTTAACTAATATCATAAATAATTGCTTCTTCGACACTCAACATTTTAACATTTCCATCCATAAATTTAATACTCATTACATACCAAAGATTTTACTTCAATATTCTCCAGCTATAATATAAACCAAAGGGAGTTATGGACAGTACAGGTGGACTTCCATGCGCCGTACTTTGCTGTCGCGCGCGTCATTCGCATCGGCCGCGACCCTAGGGAGTCCACCTTACCTCTACAGAATTTTCCATAACTACGGTACTATATTTTATTAGATTTTTAATATTAATTAGAGATTGCAAGTTTATATTTAATTGCACGGTTATCTCGTAGCTATTTCTCAAGGTCTACTGCGGAGTTGTAATGGAATCTTGTAGTGGACCCCTTGGTTTTGAGGGTGTGTTTAGGACTGATATTATTAGGGTTGAGGGTACGGGGGATACTTTCGACGGTGTCGGTAGTTATGTGTCGTTATGTCATAAAAGTAAAGAAACTATGAAAAATATGTTATATCCATCGGAAACATGAATATGACATCAGTGTTGCGTGATGAATAAATATTACTGGGTACATTGGTGCCGAGACCAGAGTTGGCGTGAGGTTGCGTGTTCAAGTCCCGCACAGCGCAAATATTTGTGTGAACCACCGGTGTTTGCTCAAATTCTAGTGCTTCTGGTGGTCCTCACAGTTCTTCCCTAGACATTGAAAATCCTAGTTAGGGGTCAGGTTACATGAAACTTAATTCTAAAGCCTCATAATACCAGCAAAGTAATTTTGCTAGAAACAGTGCCGTAACACTAATGTTTGCACACTGTGTGACGGATGAATTTGTGGCAAAGGTTCTCCTGGCGAACTTTTGCATAAGTTACATTTGTCTATTATAACTTTTAAGGTTGAAATTAAGTCAATTAACAATGTATTTACTATAAATGTAACGTACAATTTTATGTTTTGCGTCTAAACGTGCTTTAACCAAACAAACCAACTGCATAGTTCAATTATATACTTAACTGTGAAAAGAGGTTATAAATCACCATTTATTTACAAGATAGCTTTTAATAAATACTTAAGTCAATTTCTCTATCGACGCTGTCAAAAGTATTCACGGTTATGGAGAGTGCTTAAATTGATTTAAGGGGGCCCTTTCCCGTCAACTTAAGTTAACGCAAGCATGGTCTAAAAGTTGGTTGGTTGCGTTCAACGCAACGTTTGTTAATAGGGCACTGCTCTAAAAGAAACAGTCGTTAAGTTAAACCTTTGTCGGCATTCGGGAGATCCGATTAATTACTAAAAAGAAAAATTAAGCGGTCATTTTGTATGACTGGTTTGTCTTTACTTTAAAATTCATGGATAGATTATGATTAAGCTAAAGTTCAGACCAAAAGCTGACTATAATTAGAGACTGTCACTAAGTTTGCGTCTCAACATTTTGATTTTTACTACAGTAGAATTCTAGATAATATGTACAATTAAACAAGGCACTTATTTGCTAAAAATGTCTAAAGAAATACTTGTTAAAACGCTATTAATGAATAAATGAATAATAATTGTATAATAATATGAAAAGTGTGACGGGTTGGGACCCCTTAAATCATAATATTCTTTAACTTAGTAACGTTTGCGCTTGCGTCATATCATTAAGGTTAAGTAAAATGACATTATATCAAAGTCGGCGCGACACCGCTCGACTAAATAGAGAATTCTATTTATTTGTTAAATATGAATTTTAAATATTTTATCTCGATGACGGAAGCAACAATTGCTCTGAATATTTACAATGATTTTAGATTAGTAAATTAAGTTTGTAATGTTTTCGTGTAATTTTAAATATATTGGATTGTGAATTCTTGATATTGTTTAGTTATAGATTAAACGGTGTACTAAGTTTTTGATGTAAAACGATTACTTACCTAGTAAATAGTGTTGCTGGATTTATTAATCTATCTATTTGGACTTTCCCAAATAGAAACTTATCAAAAACTCTAGAGAAGTAATATATCTAATAGGAAAAATCCATAATAGGTAACATATAGAACACTATCGTAAGACAACTGATACAACTTCCCTTCCCCTATTGCATTTCACGGCATTTGACCGATGTTTGTGTAGAGGAAAAGGGATGAAATTATCAATCTGTATAGCTGCGTCCCTGTCTAAATGCCAAATACCTGGATTAGCTATGCCATGTTAAGTGCCGCTATATGAACGTATGGACTGCAGCTACGTTGAAGTTTCGTCCACGGTTGCCTTAACTAAATCCTCCACAAACGATGTTCCGGTTACCATTGACCACGGTTCTAGTGGTCACTTTTTTTCCACAAACGCTTAGTACATCTCTATATTATTAAAAATATATTAAGTTTAATTCTAAAGGCTATGAGATTCTATCGAAAGTATTATGTAATATATTTTCCACTTGTTTAATACTTGTGAAGTTATAAACTAGTGTTTTTAACGGGTCTAAATTCTAATTGATTTTAAGTATACTTACCTACTTTTGTAAAATTTTAAGATTTTTATGTATTGACTTGTAAGTAAAGATATTTTGTAGGGTGGATGAGTTGGAACGTAAAATAATTATTTCTCTCGCCTAGTTTACTTTAAAAAGTCGTATAATGATTAATAGTAGAGAACGTAGTTACCCACCAGTTTTTGAGATTATTTTTGCACTAAATATTCCCCTATGTTGACGAATACAAACTTGATACAACTATGTATGAAATATAATTGTCTTCCTATTGTTAAAGCTTATTTGACTAATGTATTGTCTTAAAATGTCCATTTCAACATGATTCTAAACTGTCATTATTTCTTCTAAAGATATTAGAGGTACATTAAACATACTAAAACTAAATATTCATTGTTAAGGAAACTAAAGCATGAGTTTAACTTGTTCGTGGGAAAGCTGTCGAAGCGTCTAATGTATTTTAATCCAGACGAAATAACATACTGATATTCACCATTACCATTGTTTATTCGCGATAATTGCCATGTATTTGATTTACTTTGAGTCCTCGATATTTATTGAAGTCGTATATGCCATGCGACTTCACTAGTCCTTATTGTGGACAGGTATTTAGTATCGCTTTTCGGTGAAGTAAAACATCGCGAGGAAACCCACATACCAGAGAATTAAACGGAGGTATGTAATCCGGACCGATCCCCCGGGGTAGATGGCCTAATCTTTCTCATGAAAGTGAGGGCAAACCTGCGCTCAGTCATGGGCTGATATGGGTTGACGATGATCTAGTTTCTACTGTACACCATAGAAATTATATTTTTGAGCGTGATCAAAAAGGTAAATTCGGTCATTCCTAAAGCAATTTCACTAATTTGTTGGACAGTGGCGCCCTCATATAAAAAGCCTTGTACGATAGTATATTGGACTAGATTTTTTGTACAAATTAATTTTTTCAAGATAAAATTCGAGTAGTTAGAAACGAAACGCCAGGTCACGATGAATATACCCGCATTCGTGTTCGTGTTTTCGTGACCACGGTGGACTTAACTTTAATAAATTTATGTGCGATAATAGACCCTCTTTATCCCACAAACGTGTTAATCTACCATAGTTGGGTCTCTTTTTTTTACTGGCAACTATACTTACTACTAATTTTAACAAAGGCTTTGAAGCTTATCGATATAAAACTTACATTAGCTTCGTAGAGCTGAAATATAGAGTAATGCGAGTAAATGGTAAATATCTCGAATACAATCTAAATTACAATCGTAAAATATTTGGAATAGAACCTCGGTAGTAATTATTTAACACCGAAATGGAACAAACTCATGCTAGGTTACAGAATAGTAGAAATTATATCGCGTATGGTATTGGGACTTCTTAGTTGTGTGTTTGTGTATCGAATTGTAGTATTTATCAACACGTTATTAGGATCATATTTGTATGACATATGTAAGGCGCACGTTTTTGTGAGTTGTGTTGAGGGAAAAGTTCCTAGTTAGGCAACTCGTAGGTCCAATGTATTTGAGCTTAATTATTCCATGTATGTACCTCTTTAGTGTACTTTTTATTCGGTTATTTAGTTATATTGTTGCTGCAGTTGGACGTATCGCGGGCAAGAAATGAAAATTTAAGCCGAATATTTGACCCCCCATTTTTTCCCGGTTTTTCGACCCCAAGTTTTTCCGGTTTATAGTCGAATCCATTAGAAATAGACAAGCGATAATTACGTTTAATTTCAAATTCGTGGGAAAAGGATAACCCCGAATTGAGGACTTAAGGTAGCTACCCCATGACCTCTAGCTTTCACATCAAACAAAATGTATGTTCACATATTTTCTGGAAATCCATGGAACTTTTCTGTCAATGCATCGAAATAATGTATCAATTATTGGAATCGGTAAACTCGATAAGTCAATTTAGAGAAATATTACTCAAGACTGAACTTGAATGTTGTGTGTCGCCGTTTGTCATCGCCGCTTGTTCGTTGTTACTTAATGTGGGGCACAATATACCAGACTACCAAAGAACACTAATATGTAAGCACTTTAGTACCATGTCACTCTATCTCATATCACTTACTGTCTATAATAGTGCATAGATCAGGACGCTGGCAGAAGATACCTTATCAAATTTAGAGACAACCTTAGCTACTCGCGTGGAGCCGAAAGGTAAGATAAGTTTCATTTTTCGACAATTGAGTTGCAATACGAAACTAACATAGGTAGGACACATGAGCACAAACGATGCTGGGTCAAGATTGACTTGCAAAATTTGTCCCCAACCATTTTGACCGTTGAAATTTCAGTCAATTAAAATAAAATAATAATTTTTCATTCCTCAAACAAAGCTCAGGAGGCATACCATGACCTCTTATTGCGATTCAATTGAAGACCTAAACTGAACTGAATCGCTATAAGACGTCATGGTAGGCCTCCTGATAACGGTATATTACATGAATAGTTCAATTTTGAATATTTTGGAACAGTCAGATAGAGGTATTCTACGGAATAAAACGTTTATCTATAGAATTACTTTAACTGCATCTTCATGCCTCAGTTAAGCTGATCTGTGGAATAAATTAAGTTTTTGACGTTTGTTGACATTAGATTTATCATTAAAAAGTTTAAATTTCTAATTGACACTGGTTGAAATAGAAAAGAAATCTGTATTTCTCTTATGTCTTCCTCTAACTCGTAAGGTAATCTATTGTGTCCCGCTTACGCATAAATCAGCGTGAAGTGGATTCGTTGGAGGATATACGCATTGGAATAAAATTTCAAATAAGTATCTGGCTGCTATTATATCAGCTGGATGAAAAATTGGCCCTTAGCCTCATAGAATTAACGACAGATAATTATACCTGTCTGTATTTTGTTCTAAGCAGCTAATAATAAATAAAATTTAAACAAATCCTTGCAAAATATTGTGACTCTCACATTAACGTTCTTTCACATAATTTACATTGCATTTGCTTGTTTGCTAATTTGTAAAGGATCGAATGTTCGGAGTTTGAAAACGACACTTATCAAGGCGACAGACAGACAGACAGACAATAATTAACGGACGGTAGTAACATTTCGTTTGTGCCCCCTCCAACCCTCACAAAACCCTACACAAATAAGGGTTAGACTAGTAGGGTGGAATTTATAATTAATGTAGGTTCAAATATCGTTACTGGGTAAGTATATGATAATTTAGAACCAATGGTTTAGGGTGACAAGCGCAGTGCAGTACTACGCAAAATTATGCAATGAAAAGTTTTGGTGGCTCTGTAACTGCTATGGGCAGGCGTGGCACTTACCATCAGGTGAACGACTAGCTCGTCTCGTTACTCAGTAAAGTACAAATTATAAATAAAATGTTGTTTGTGGAAAATGTATATGATTTCTTGGGTAAGGGTCGGATTTACTTTTGATTTTAGGATATTATAGTTTTTTTATTATTAAGAAGCCTTGAAAGTGTCGTGTTCAAATCCAATTTTGAGCTGAAATATGAACAATAAACGTACCTACTGGTATAACGAACGAAGTGTAACCACGTTAGTTAGCGGTTAACTAGCTAGTTATTTATACCTATTGTTGATTAATGTAACTATTGTATCCTATAGTAAAATATTAACTCAATTATGTCTGTGTTTTATTTATCATCAACATCGGCCAACTGCCGAGCTCGGCTCTCCCCTCGGGTGCGTTTCACCAACTCTAGCTACGTTAGCGCTTCATCACACAGCTGCTTTTTAATTTCCCACATTATTTTAATTTATTTAATACTGTGTTATTAGTATAATTCACTTTTTTATTATGGCAACATTATATCGTAATGTTAACACAGGTGTGTTTAAAATTGCACGCATATTAATATATATTTGTTTATTTTTATGGAAAACACCGGGATAACTAGTATTTTTTTTAATAATTCGATTTTTTATGCGCATGTTAGTTAAGTTGTGGGAAATATATTAAATTAAAACCACACTTATTAATAATAATTTTATTACAAGCTTTAAGGGACAAAGTAAAGCAACTAAATATACCTAAAGCGATAGCGTCCAATGCGACTAGAAACTAATCAGTGGAAAACATTTCTATCATGATAAGTAGATTGCTAGTTATCAGCCTAATACATGTGATACATAGGTAGATTGATTGTAACTGTAAGAACGATTTATATAGGACATTCTATTACTATGAAACCGGTTCACGTCTAACTCTGACAAAAAGAAATTTCAGTTTTGGTGCAGGTCGCTAGGGACGAAAAACATACATCACATTACACTAATGATTACAAACGACAACCAATGACCGATTAAAATGTTCGAAAATCTTAAGTGTACTACCGTTATTATGAACAGTCGATCATATAACTTTAACAGAGGGGAAATGACCGTGCAAGTCTTCTATTAGATCGTTTAACAATAACTGTATTTATCAATCTATCCATGTATTACGTTAGGTACTTCTGTGGTTAACAATTCTCATTCGTAAGCTTAGTGGCTCAACTTAATGTAATGATTAATTATTATTAAGCTGCATAAATTATTCCTTTTCTAGAGGGAAACAACAACGCCGAACACCGAAACTGTTTGCTAACACCGAAACATCTTACAAAAATATCCATCAAAACTTAGAAAATAATCTTAAAATTATATTTTCTAAAAAGTTTTACATTCATAAGCAATACAAAGTTTCCTACGTTAGTACTAACTAATATTCGTTACTTTTAAATCTTTGGTTGGTATAAAACCAACAGAAATGCCAACACTATAATTTGTATAAGTAATTATTATATAAAACAAAATAAATTTTATCAAACTTAATAACAACATCAGATAAATATATTTTCTTTGGTACCTGAGTACATATGTTTATTTTTCCATCTTTGGTGATTCATAATTACTTAGGAAATTTACTTAAAAAAAATATTCCTAAGTACGAATTAAAAATCCTTATTATCTATTAAAAAGTACAATCAAATATTTTATAATATTAACAAATGACACGAATAATCTAACATAGAGTATCAAACGCAGAAGGTACAAGCCAAAGCAAACATCTCCTACACATTAATTTTATAACATCGATATAATAAATAATGTTGACATGATTATCGTTATTACAGAAATGATTGTATACAAACAGATAGATCTAAAATAGTGGCTTTTATAGTAGTTTGTGCGTCTCTATTATGTTACTACAATATTTTTTACAAATATAATATCAATAAACTGCTCGTTAAGACCGACAACAAATGGACTATATTTCAAGTTTATAAACAATAAAAATACGTAGTAACTTCATATCAAAGACTAAGCCAATCAAATCCAATCCAATAGGCATCCATTTAGCTCCTAGGTATATAAATATATAATTTCGAGCTTTAAATTGACATTATTTTTCAATAAAGATTTCATAATAATTCACCGATCTATGTTAGTCCTACTCTTTGGAGCAATTGGAACTGCAATGAATTTATATAAATATCTAAAGTATTTAATTTGGTTAACACTTATAAAAAAAAACCAATAAATGTCAATAAATACAATTATGATTATCTAGCCCAAATGTTATCAATCTATTTATTGATAATTGGCTAAACTATCAAGGTTTTATAAGCCTAGTTGTTGAAAAAATACAAATACCTACTATATTCTACGATTCTTGTAATTAATTACTAAGAAAGTTAATGTTTTCTTTATGCACGATTGGTGGAAAGTTCAAGTTGTGTAAAGGCGACGTTACACTTAAATTTTTTTAATTATTGTCTTCGGCTACCTTATTGTGTATTTATATATTTAATGATCATAATTTTATTATTGTCGATTCAATGACAACCGTAAACAGAAATAAAATTCAATCTTAATTTATATTATATAAAATTGACAATTAATTTTGTAAAAATATTTTTTCTAATTCCTCTCATAACAACTTTGTTAATGATATTATTAGTAATGTAATGTTTATTTTTTTATTTTTCTTTTTCTTTCATACAGACATGTAAAAGACATCGATTCGTAGATGAGACGTCATTATTCTCTAGTAATATAATTATTTCAGCTACAACAATCAACATTCATAGGGCGAGTGTACACTGACGCGAAGTAGGTAAACACACTAACATTTAATACACAACCATTATAATTAGCCTGTACGATTTTAGTTTTACAGAGTAAGTCAATAAAGCTCTAGAAACAGTGTTTCAAGCTTTTATATAATACGTTTTATTTTAAGTAATTATGTAGGTAGGTAGGTACTCTCGTTGTATCTGAGATGCATAATTATATTCTGTAATTTGATTTTAATATTTCATTTGTAGTTAAGTTTCTTTTTTTTTACGTAGTCTATGTATGATTTGTATACCTTTAATTGGGATGTGTATAAAAATTCAAATCTGCGATATTTCTTTTTTGGGTCGAATAGAACATTTGAAATACCAGTTACCTACCGAGTTGAGAAATTCCAGCATATACGAAAAATTCCGACTACAACCCCCACTCAATTCAAATACTTAGTTAAATAATTTAATTTCATTATCAAAACATTATTGTCACTAATAACTATTGTCACTATGTCTTTACAAACCCTACCTTAGTCTAGGAGTCTAATCTGACGACTCTGAGAAGATATGCTCTGAACACGAAACAATTTCACCTACTTTAGATTTTCAACAGCAATTATATGTACAACAGTATACATATTACATATACAAAACACCGTGTATATCTACCACCTTTATGTATAAACATTAATAGCTGAACATGCATAGTTCATACGCATGTTCCATAAAGCCAAATACCAATGCATTTTGTTTTGTTATTAACAATATATTATGTATAAAATTACCAGACACCCTAAACTGTTATTAGAAATTATAGAAAGCCACTATTAAATAGATAAATTAAGGAAGATAGATAAATAAGAAAGATAGACGTAATGAGTGAAGTAGAGAAACCAGTGCATCCCACTCCGCATTTAGTTTTCATTGATAAATAATTCTACACCAGTTTTAGAAATTCAATTAAATATAAGTTTAGTTGAAAAAATGTTGTTTGAAAATTGTATCATAAAACGACAACTCTAATTAATATTGCGTGTATTAGAGATTTGTTGTAGGTCACCTATTTGGATTTTATTTTAGTGTTATAATTGTCATTATTGTATGAAAAAGACTGGGAAATTAAATATAAATAGATCACAATCATCATAAGTCAGAACGCTAAAGCGTAGATCTAACACTAAGACTTACCTAATCTTATATATTTTACGACTACATTCCTACATTTTATTTAAATTAAATAGGTGTATTGATGATGCCATTATCAACTTATACTATAATACACAAGTAGGTTCTATTGATATAGTCATATTTCATACTTATCTTACGTCAGTATGTTTTCATGAAATTTGATTTAAATATAACATCTATTAGGTCTATTCATGGCGAAATATACAAAAATATAACATTTTATAAATCTATTCTCATATTCTTAGAATTTTTATTATTTTAATTTTGTATGTTATTTATTTTTCTAGATCAGTCACTACGTAGAAAAGGATGGTACAATAATTTAAGATACCTATAGGTACGTAATCATGTTTATCTACGTTTCAAATTAATAAATCATCATTATTTTATTATTTTAATATATTTTTCAAAAATAAAATGTATAATGTTAGGATTTATTACAAAAGTATATCATTAATATTCGAAGCGCGCGATTGTAAAAATAATTTAATCTGATAACAAAACTAGTTTTAGAAAATTGTATTTGTTTATAATTTTTTAAAGTTTAATATACTAGTAGAAAGCTCGAGTTGAAAAAGGACTTACACAAAGTCGATGACCATATCTACTTATCCTCATTTTACAGGACGTAAATAAAAAAAATATAATTTTTAAAATCATTAAGGACTCAGTGGCAAATAAGTCCTACAAAAAATATGTAAGAAAATATGTAAAGTCAAAAAGGCAACGCAGTAAATAATTCAAAAATGATTATGTCAAATAAATAACTTATATTTGTAATAATTGTATACTTTCAAATTGTAATATTTCAGTGCAACTGTTTATGGTAAATTAGTATTTTAATGCAGTTAGCGTTCGAATTCCAATATAATTATTTCTCTTGACCTATTAGTTAGTTGTTAAGTTTACTACTCCACCCACCCTACTATCGAAAAATGTTTTTTACTGTCCATCCAAAGGTTGTCTGGAAGAAATCGCTTTCAGCGATAAGACCGCCCATTGTACTACCCTTGCTTACCTATTGTAATTCTTCTGTACTGTGTTTATTTTTGTTTCTGGTGTACAATAAAGAGTTTTTCAATTCTATTCTATTCTACTTTTATTTCCATCCTGGTTGATTGATATCCTGGTTGGCTATAGTTCAGTATGGCGACTGCTATTACTGCAGATATGGAACATAAGTAAATAAATAATTCCATAACAATCTTATAACGACGTCTACGCAGTACGAGTACAAAAGTTTTTATCTTTTAATAAATTTAATATTACCAATCATCTACCTCCTACGAATTACATCTATATTTCAATAATATCCCTTAGTACTATTAAAGCTATTCCACTAATTTAACTAGAACATGGAATCTATACTTTCAAATGCATGGATTGAAATGAATTTGTATATATTCTACATTTTTTTTATTTTATGTATATTTGACGAAACTTTCTGTAAATATATTGTCAAAAATTATTGGCATTATTATTGTCATAATTTCACATAGTTATTTTTTTGGTTAAATATATAATAAACGTTAGATCTATGTATTATATATATATATTCATACAATTTTATTTTATTGTCATACAGACGCTATGTTTGAATATATTGACTCAAGTTTATTGTCATTATTCTTTAACGAACATATTATACCTAATTTTTTAACACTCCATATTATATAGTTTACTTTCAATAACGATTTATGTCGTTTCAAATACATATAATATATATATATATAATTATATACTTTTTATTGTCTGTTTAGGAAGAAAAACTTTTAATGCACTTAATATCCTAAATATATTTTTTTAAATTTCTTTTCAAATACGTGTTTATTGTCTCTTAATACGTTTTTATAGTGAAATGAATAAAAATTCTTATTATTATAATCTATAAAAGCACTTTTCTCTAAAGACTACTAACATCAAACACCAAACAAACATTTATAATATCTAACGGTTCTCTAGTATCTAACAACACTGAATGGAAATAATACAAATCAAGGTATACAATACGACTTAATAAGTATATTACGAAAAATCATCTAAAAGTATAGCTAAAGCTTGAAAACCCTACATCACTTGATACAGCGACTTACAAGATAGTTTCACGTTTTAAAAACAGTTGTATTTTTCATTCTTAGATATATATAATTATTATCAATTCGATCTCGAAGAAAAATGTATCGAGATAATACGAAAAGTCATTTTTGACGTAAAAGAGGTTAACGCCTTCGCATCATTTCATAATAAAGTTTCGTAGTATCACAGCTTTACATAATATTTACTTCACGCGAAACTCGAGTGATATGTAAAAATATGGGTTTAGCCATCGGCACAGCTAGAAAAGGATAACATTTTTTTAAATCTTCATCAAGTTTTTCAGCATATTATTGACAGAACAGGGGGGTAACCACGTACTCATTTTTACTCCACGCAGTTCATTTGAAGGCCTTAAACTGAACGGCCTAGATTGGCCTCATGGGATTGGATTACTCATCAATGACAAACGTGACGTGACGTCACTCATAAATAGACTGAAGAGAATGAGAGAGAAAGATAATGAAATGGAGCTTTAAAAACTACCATAAATGCAAACAAATTATTACGATCTCTTTGGATATTTGTCTCTGGTCGACTTATGAACGCTGAGCGATATTGGTGGTGACAGTTACCAAGGCAGTTTAGGTTAAGGCCTTAAACTGGATGGATTTAACTGTTCGTGGCGAGGCCCCATTACATGAGTTACTTAAGTATTGTCACTATTTACTCATTTCATTAGCGGACAATTATCCTTTCAAAGCTAGCCGCCGATATGTCTAATGAAATGTACTTTATTGTCACATCTTGTCATTATTGTCTCTTCGAAGGAAAGTTAATAATTTATTGTCATACATATTACCACTTAAGTATATCGCGAGTAAGTCTCATCAAGTTACAAATGATTGTCCTAAATGCGAGTACAATCTGCAAAATTACTAACACTAATAATGTACTTTAAATACTACCCTCGCTTTATTTATTTGGACAGATAACGATAACGGATAATTATTGTCATTTAATGTTGTAACGTAATAATGTTGACTTACTTTTTACAACAGATTAAATGCCAATAAATGTCGTTATGTTCACTTTAAAAGTTGAAGTCGCATCACTAATGTTCACCAAGTCCAAAAATCATTGCCAAGCTTCCTCTTGGCATGTCTCCCCCGATCTCAAATATCTTCAGACTTTGCGTCGTCGTCATTGTACAACTCAATCTGTTTCTGTATCCAGTGGATGTACTTAGGGACGTACGCATAGACCCCGGGAAGGCGCGGGTGGGCGCACTTGATGCCCCAGGATACAATGCCCCCCACGTACCAGCGCGAGGAGTCATCGGGGTCTTTGCAGAGAAGAGGCCCGCCTGAATCGCCCTGGAAAATATAAATAACTTATACATTATTTGTACATATAAAGGAAGTTAGATCGAGAGTTCCTGCCGTCATATCCCAATTAGGCTTCCAAAAAGCGGCGCTCAATTAGAAATAAAGCCTTTACACATTCTGTAACCACTCACTCGACACAGCTTTAAGTCTCGAATCGGCTGGCAACATAATAAGCCTAGCTTACAACTACGTCGTATTGTTTCCGCAAACAAGGCGGTTGTTAGCGATACGTGGAAGGAATCCGCTCTATCGGCTGGTTGCGCGAACGGCAGCCTCTGTTTTTATTACTTACTAGAATAGTTCGATTGTAATGGTTTCACTTTCTCATATTTGATCGGTGTGGAAATTACAACAGGTTGGTTTCACTTTACTAGGTCCTAGCTATTTCGTAGATGAATGTAATTGTATCCATGCTTAAGTCTTTTACCGTTCCCAATGTTGCTGCGAATCTAGCAGCGCATCGCTTATAGCATAGAATATAAAAAATCTGTTGAGATTCTATGAATCATCATGACCATATCGGCTCGCGGCTGAGCACGAGTCTCCCCACACTTTCGTGAGAAGGATTGGGCCATCATCCATCAATGTAACTAAGTTAATAGTTGGGAGCAAAGATTAAGAATATTCTGTGAAAAAATGTACTAAATAAAGAGTTTACATAACTATATTATTCAGCGCCTTCGTTTGTAATAAACACAGTTTATGTATTTTATTTAATTAGATAATTGTAATTATTACAAATGACACTAAAAACTAAATAGGTAATTTGAAGCTTAAATAGTTATTAGACAATAACTTAATAGTGTTTGAGTTTTTTTAAGCCGGCAATAATGTGCCTGGAATGCTGGAAACGGGAGCTGAGCTAGCTGAGTGAGGCTCAGACTTTTTGACTAACAAATACTATTTTCTCAACCCTATATTGTAAGATATACCTTAGCAAGATATTTGCTACACTCATGTTGTTATGATTTAGTTCAATACGTAACAATAAAACCACAATTGATTTAGCTTCTCGACCCAGAGACGACAATCTCTGCCCGTAAGCCCCTGTCGCTCGCAATATCAACTGTATTGCTCCTGACAATGTTTGGGTTTCGATACTCTTATCGGAAACCAGACATCTGAACGATTTCTGATTATCCGGAGGTCTGCTCGTACGGAGTTGAGATCAAGGAGGCTTATAGGAACTAATTTAATCGGTGCTTTTGAGTAGTTGGTGTTTTTTGAAGTAAAACTTCTTTAACAAGTTTAAAAGAGTGGTTAATATGTAAAGTCCACTATAGTCTTAACGAATTCTTTGATAATGTCTAACTTAGAACTACGTCTCTAATAATTCTTAAATATATATATATATTGTACATCCAAAATGGATATAGACTGTTGCTACATAAATAATTTTAAGATCTTTATACACACAGTTTTATACAATAAAATGTATTCTTATTCTTATTCTTACGCACGCTTGACTTGGGGAGTAAGTTGGTGAATGCGTTACGAAAAATGTGATCGGGCGAGGCGAATGCAAGTTGAGGAAGATAATATAAGTTATTGAAGACAGAAAGAGAGAGAGAGTTATTACTGTATATTACTGTAGGGGCAAGAGGGAGAGGCGAGCACACATTTTCTTTTTCTCAAGTTTTCCTTCAGTCATGTCGTCTAAAGCATACTCGTTTTTTATTACTTATTTTAACTACGCATAATTTCTTTTTTTTTTTATTTGACTCCGAAACGAGACGACCAAGTGGTTCACCTGATGGTAAATGTAACGCCTGCCCATAACAGTTACAGCGTCACCCAGAACTTTGCGTCGCATAATCATGCGCGGCACTGCACTGCGCTCGTCATCCTGAAACATTGGTTCTAAAGTCTCATGTTCCCAGTAATTTCGTTGGAAACTGTGCTCTAGCTTTAATATAGAATTATCGAGCTAGTTTGCAGAAAAACATGAGGCTACGCCGTCTAGAATTGAATGATAAATAGATTTATGTAATTTACACAAAATCTATTTAAACTTTACATTGATTAAATAATAAATCAAAATGGCTTATAATGATCGGTTTTTTAATATACGATCTATTATTTACATCATTAAAACTGTACAGGTATCTGTACTACATGTTTTTTGGTTCGGAAAGCTAATGTTCCCTAGTCATTGCGAAATTTTTCAAACAAATAAATTTTCATAGCGTATCTTGCTATATTGACCTTCGTAAATATTTCTACAAATTTGAATTGATAACGCAGTTTATTTCAAAGCTAAATAAAATCTTAACCTTTTCCTAGAGCCGCCAATATTTTCCTCTTTGATTACCGCTGCCGATACCTTTACATAATAATATATCTACAACACACATTCATCATAACAGTAATGTAGAACGGGAACAAAAATGCGTCAAACGATTCCCCCAGGAATGACCCTAGAGAACTCGAGTTACAACTTTATTGGATGTACAAAAGAATTGTTTATGTTGTTGAAGGGTGGAAACCCATGACGTCAGGGCCGCGGAAGACGTTCTACGTACCCGTCGCCCCGACAAAGGGCGTCCCGGTGGAACACCCTGGGGTTTTAGTGGGTATGCCATCAGGCTAGCTGGCGGGGAGTCCCACATAACCACCCGGGCCGGGTGGTATGCGTAATGCATATCCAGGTAAAATAAAGGGTGAAAGCCCATCCTCGTCAAGGGCGGACCCTTGATGAGGATGGACAAGACGCTGGGTATTTCATTGAAAATGTGAGTAATGCTTTAAACAGGAATTTTTATTTACATTATCGTATAAATATCTAATTCTAAATTCTGTTTCGATATTTATGTAAAAAATTTAAGGATGAAACGTGAAAAAAATTGAAATAAAATATATAAACATTTTTTTTAAGAAAAATTAGTACCTATTCATGTTTGTAGTAGTACCTAGTCTGTAGTACCTAGTATCTACCTAGTTATTTATTTATATAAATGCAAAACCACCGTCCGATCTTCTGGTTATGCCTCTCGATGCATGGTTGTCGGGAAGAGATCGCTCTCAGCGACAAGACCGCCTATTGTGACACAAATTGTTAAATTTGGTTTCTTTGTACTATGGAGTTTCAATAAATCTTATCTATCTATTTAAAAAGGTAATAAAATATTGGATTTAAAAAAAAAAACGAATAATATTGACTTCAAGTATAATCGTTACTTCGTAAAGATAATGTGACGGGTCGGTTCACTCTACCCGAGGGTTTGGTGAATGCTTACCCTCTTCGATAGGAAAAACGGAGGGTAGATAACGCCCTTATTGGATTTACCTATTGGGAGAAGAAATATTTGTAGTAGAGCTCGATTGATGTGAGGAGCAATGTTATCATAACCGATAATATTGTCGTTTAGGAAGCTTTTATCCAATTAAGTAACTAAACCCATCATCATTATGTAAAAGCTATGATTTTTTGTATTACAATCACGGGAAAATGTATTTATTAACAATAATAGCAATGTGTATATTATATGTACGTAATTATCACTCGCTTTTCGTTTCTCTCACCATTCCTTTCACCAGGAACATCTCGTACCTACAATTAATTGAATGCAGACCTATAAAACAGCGGTGAAGCGGTGGTAGCCTAGTGGGAGAACGTCCGTCTTCCAAGCAGAAGGTCGTGAGTTCAAATCCCAGTGCAGGCACGTACCGATGTGTTTCTTGTAAAAACATATGTACGTAATTATCACTCGCTTTTCGGTGAAGGAAAACATCGTGAGGAAACCCACATACCTACCCGAGAATTATTTCGGAGGTAGGTATGTGATCCACCAATCCGGATCTGACCCCCGTGGTGGATTATGGCCTAATCCTCCTCACGAAAGTGAGGGGAGACCCGTGCCCAGCAGTGGGACGTTATGGGTTGTTGATGATAAAAAACAGGGTGACTAGCAGATGCTCGCTTACCTGGCAGGCGTCCTTGCCGCCCTCGGGGTACCCGGCGCAGATCATGCCCTCGGTGACGTTAAGGTCGCGATGCTCCAGCCACTGGTTGCACAGGTCGCGGTTCAGCACGGGCACCTCCACCTCGTTCACCGCTGGCTCGTACTCTGACACTGCTCGGAGATGAACACACACATTAGGAACATATCTTACAGCATAAACATTGATCTATATAGTTACGAAGTTGTGTTATGAATGACTGAAAATATTTTAGAAGTGATATTGTAAGTCTTTTAGGCGCACCTGCCTCCAGTCAACGATTTTTTATTGTTACGTTTACGTGTTATGTTTTAGTAACGAGACAGGCAGCTCGTTCATCTGATGGTAAGCGCCATAAGTAACATAACACCCACCTACAGTGCCTCTCAGAACTTTCAATTACAAAATCTTGTGCGGCACTGCACTGCTCTCCACACCCTGAGACATCGGTTCTGAAGATTCATGTGCCCAGTAATTTCACTGAAAACAGTGCCCTTCAAACCAGAGCACAGTAATGTAAGCACACTACTGCTTGGCCCATGAATATCTGACAAAGGTCGAATAGAGACTAATAACATAGATTTCGTCATTCCTAGAAAAGAATCAGTGTGTGATATGGATGATGATAATAAAAAAATACTCTAAATCATAGCATTTAAGCAGCACAATCCAATATGAGAAACTCACTGTCTTTATCATCTCGCTTGCCCCAGCCTATAACCGTGCAGAGTGTGCCAGCCGCCAGCGCCCGGTCTGGCGGTGGCAGGCACACCGGAGACAACTGCTCATGGTAACGCACTCGCACTGCCAGCTGCAACACACGTGGAACATAACGTGGGTAACGATTACGAACGTGGGTAAGAAAACACCAGTGAAGCATCTGTCTACACCAATAGCCTCTGGTCTTTCTTTATCAGTTACTGGCACTGCTTTTCAGGTTAACTGTTCCGAACATAAAATAGGTTCTGTTAATCATTTTTCCATAAGTCTTGGCCCTTTTTCCATAGATTGCGTCATTCAACCTTCATGTCATAATAGCTGAGATGGACGGTGTTACTTGACATCAGTATCTATTATTTTATCTTTTTATTGTAACATCACAGAACAAGAAAACCGCACCTGTAATCACACTACTATGAACATACTATAATCATAATAATTTATTGTTGTTTCCACATGTACATTGTTAGGTCTTAAGATAATAAAGTTTAGAATCTTACAATATGGAACCCTGGTGGGTAGTAGCTACATATTTTTTGTATGAGGGTAGTAATATATAAAATGAAGACCACCAGAGGGACTGAAGAGAAAAAATAAAAGTACATTTTTCGTCTATCTCGTTCGGTCATCTAGGTCGGAGTGGCTGCATTGCGAACGATAAAAGGCCACATCGGAATGGCTGCGTGACGAGCTTGAAAACGTCCACGACTGAATGGCTGCGTGACGAACGTGGAAACGTCCACGACGGAATGGCTGCGTGACAAACGTGGAAACGTCCACGTCAGAATAGCTGCGGAGCGGTCGTGAAAACGTTCACGTCGGAATGGCTGCTAGACAGATTGCACTATTTTACATTATCACTCTACCTGGAACAAGGCTATGTCGTTGTCATGCGCCACGCCGACGTTGTAGAGCGGATGCGGCACCACTCGACGCACCTTCACCTTCTGTCCGTAGTAGGCATGCGAGCGGCGCCGCGTGATGCCCAACTGGATCGTCCAGCCGTTCACGTCGGAATGGCTGTAAACGTTAACATGTACTCTTTGGTGTCGTAAGACTGGAGTCTCTACGAGACTGCCACGCTATAAGTCCATCTAAAACGCGGTGAAATGTGATATGCCCTAAAGCGCTATGGTTTAAACATCGAATACAAAAGAAGAAAACACAGAAGACCAACTTACTTGCCCACACAGTGCGACGCAGTCAGCACCCACTGGTCCGCCACCAGCACTCCTGCGCAGTAGAACACCTCCTCGGGCCCGCCGAGGATGGCAGCCAAGAACGGCCAGTCGCCTGGCGAAGCCTCTACACCGCCCACTATCCGCTTTTGACCACCGCCTATGGTTCTTCGTTTGCCGCATTCTGTGGCAGAGACAGTTTCGATGAAGACTAGATATATTTTAATCATTTAGTCAAAGGATAAGAGTCCGTCATAAGCCTAGGTTGTTATGTTAAAAAAAATTAAAATAACATGACATAAATCTGGCTGGGAACCAAAATGAATCGTGAAATGCGGTCGCGGGCATGTAGTCCAAAGTTCAAAAGATGATGCCTACGACTGAATTTCACGATTCAATTTTGTTCGCAGTCGTGTCTTTGGATTTTTTTCTATCAGTCCTATCTGTTCTACCCATTGCTGGGTATAAACCTAATTTCGATGTTGCAACGCTTTGTGATCTTTATTTACAGCATCCACGTTATCTCTTTCTTTATTGGAATACTCGTAATGTATACCCATTTAAAAATGTAATAACTCAACGGTCGCAATACCAGGAAACTGAAAAATAAAAGCTAAAGGACGATGAAAGATTACAAAGAGTTTATCCTGTTTACGTTCGACAAAGATCCTAAAGCAAAGTCAGGAGTACAAAAGCAGTCTGATTAGTGTTGCTACAAAGGCCCACCCTTTGTCTACGCTCGCGAAGTAACGACGCCCTTAAACTAGCTTTTTGTTTGTCTTTGTGCAGATATTGCTGTTCAAAACACAAAGTCAGGCGAAATTAAACTTGTTAAGCAAAAACAACTTCTTTATTCATTTCACCTTGACGTCCCAGGAACCTAAATTAAAATTTAAGCAAATCCCTTTTTGGGGTTACGGTAAACAAATTTTAGCGTCGGCGTTGTCTCAGTTAAAAGAGGCAGCGATATGAAATCATTGCTGAAATTCATGTAAAGGCATACTCGATCTTTGTTCGTGTAGGTCATAAGTCTAATGGGTAGATGCGAATAGAGTAGATTTCTGCTTAGTAGGCTTATTTAATAATTGTATTTTTTTGGCTAATGTTGGAATAATAATATTAACTTACGCTATTGAATTGGGAAATGCCTGTAACGAACGATAGTTTTAATTTTAATAAATAAATTAATAAAAAATATTTTCACGGCCCGTATTACTATAGAAAATATTTGTGTGAAGGCAAGTGGGGCTACACTAACCGAGGCTCAATAGCGATTCCAAGATTTTTCTAATTTTTTTTTTTCAGGAGGTCCAGGACTCTAGAAATTTTTATTTTAGGGTTCCATCGAGCAAAACTGATGAGTGGACTAGATATTCCAACTCTAAAAAAAGAGACGTCGCTTAATCATCATCATCATCATCATCAACCCATATCGTCCCACTGCTGGGCACGGGTCTCCCCTCACTTTCGTGAGGAGGGTTAGGCCTTAATCCACCACGGGGCTAGTTGGGGAGAGATAGCATACCTACCTCCGAAATAATTATCGGCTAGGTGGGTTTCCTCACGATGTTTTCCTTCACCGTCACTTAATGACAATATTAATTAATTTAATTCTTGTCGCTCTTCACTTGTCCCACTCCAAGGGTAAAGCGCAGGTGTTCGTGCTCACAGAAAAACATAATTAAACGCGTAGTCCGCCGGACAATCAAGGTGAACAGATTATTATGACAAAAGTTGGAAGCCCACCCAAGGAACCGGTCTAGACAGCGCTTGATTGAAAATACTTTCAAAGTAAGAAAAACGTTTTTAGAGAATTGGACACTTGATTATAGACTTTTTTTATTTCACTGAGTGACGAGACGATCAAGTCGTTCACCTGATGGTAAGCGCTACGCCAGAGCATGAGGATGAATATTAGCTGCGCCCCGTGGCTTCACCCGAGTATTATCCCACTGGAACCGTTAATTTTAACTAGATAGAAAGTATCCTATGTGTAAATCCAGGTAATAAACTATCGTAGTGCCAAATTTATTCTTCCGTAAACTAATAGTCAATTGTATAATAACATAATGCCATTTAGAGGTCCTCGCGACTAACATAAAGGTTCAAAAACATGAATGTGGAAAGTAACACTTATTAACACGTTCAGTGCTGAAAACACAACTGTTGTGTTTGTTGTATGGGAAAACACTATGGAGTGTGCAGAGCCGCACCTAGCTGGCTAGCACCTAGCGTGGCTAGACAAGCAAATAGGCTCAGCAGTCAAAGTGTTAACTAAACAATAATGATAGTATAAAGGTGGTAATTAATAAGAAGCTCTTCCACTCAACTGCCGTCAAGCCGATGCTATACTAACATATATGCTGGGGCCTCACCACGAACAGTTAAATCCTGCTAACTGTGTCCACCAATATAGCTCAGCGTTCATAAGTCGACCATTTATCCAAAGAGATCGGAACAATTTCTTTGTATTTATGGGAGTTTATAAAGCTCCATCTCATTCTCTTTCTCTCTCATTCTCTGCAGTCTATTTTTGAGTGACGTCACGTCACGTTTGTCATTTATGAGTGTGTGTGTGGTGCCAATCTAGGCCGTTCAGTTTAAGGCCTTAAAATGAACTGCATGGAATAAGAATAAGTACGTGGTGACCCCCCAGCGCTTGTTCAATGAAATTTAGTTCTTACTAGTTCAGCGTAGGTTTGATTTTGCTTTTCCTGTTATGCTTTCTTGAACAAAATGTCATTATAATAATTGAGTTGGGAAAAATAGGCCAAGGCGCGTTCTAAAGTGGAGTCTTATGTCATAAGAAGGCTTGCTGTTCTAGATAAAACTTGTGGTCAGATTCGCAGCTAAGCTTTACAGAAAACGTTCTTGATAATAGAATGCTACGCTCAATGAAATCATAGATATGGTGAGCTAGAAATAGAATGGAGTGTTCCAAATTTAAAACTTAAAAGTTTCAAACATGAAAACTGAAAGGCTTCTGACATTTTACAAGATCAAAATTTAATATTTCACGAGTGTCCATACCTAAGCGATGACGGATTCCGGCGGAGATTAATGTAACATTTTATTAAATTCCATCGCCAGGCATAAAGGGTTGGATCACGTATAAATTGAAAATCCCAAAGATTAAGTATCGTTAAGTAATGAGTATGTTCAGTGACGATTACTAAGGGAAGGGGAGTTCCTGACAATAATTTATGTGACGTAAGTAACGTCAGCGGGTTTTCTAACCTAGTTATAATATAAAGTAACTTACAGTAAGATCACGATAGGAAGTATAAATCTATACAAATATATAAAGCTGAAAAGTTTGTTTGTTTGTTTGAACGCAAGATCGCAGGAACTACTGGTTCGAATTGAATAATTCTTTTTATGTTGAATAGTCCATTTTTGAGGTAGGTTATAAGCTATATAACACCACGCTACGACCAATAGGAGCGGAGCATCAATAAAGAATGTGGCAAAAACGGGAAAAAATATTGCTTTTAAGTTGTTGCGAGAAAACTGAAATTATGCGGGTGAAACCACGGGTCGCAGCTAGTTGAATATAAATTGAAAACAATAATGTGTTCTGGTGTGAAGGGCACTGTTTCCAGCGAAATTACTGGGCATATGATACTTTAGAATCAATGTCTCAGGGCGCCAAGCGTAGTGCAGTACCGCGCAAGATTATGCAATGCAAAGTTCTTGGTAGCTCTGTAACTGTTATGGGCAGGCGTAGCGCTTACCATCAGGTGAATGATTTACACATCTCGTTACTCAGTCAAATAAAAAAATCAAGTCCACTTTCTAAAAAAAGTTACTAAAAATAAATAAACAAAGAAGGGAAAAAAAAGAATTACGAGTAGATATGAGTGAGTGAGGGAGTGTTGAGTGTTCAATGAAGTGTTTATTCATCTATCTATCCATCTATCTATCTATCTATAGATCTATCCATCTATCCATCTACCTGTAGACATCCGAGTAAAGTACAGCGACTGACAAAGAGTGATGGCCCCGCGCACCTGCCACAATGAAAACAAATAGTTTCGCGTCGAGACTAATAAACGAGCTGACGAATCAGACAATGTCTTGGCAACGAAGTGACGTCAGTGCCGATAACATATGTTTTTTACAAATCACATTTACATGTAACATAAACCTTGTTAAACAAATGAAGGGTATGTTACACACACTTCCAAGTATCCTTAAAAAATATCATATCATAACCCAGTTTCAAAACCAAAGATAAAATAGTGAGTTGGACTTCTGTAATAGAAATAACGCGTCATGATCGCATCCATAGACCCTTACCCGGAACTAGAATATACTAGATATTAGCTATCAAACAGTGAAAATCACATTGTAGAACACACACACACATCACATATTGTTGTGTTTGTTGTCATTGTGTCTTGTTTTTTTTTTTAACTTGTGTTTAATAATACATTTTCTATTCTATTCAAAATTTATCATAATACATTTCTAATAGTTATAGTGGGCTGCCAACTATAAGCTAGCTACGCAGTTACGGCTTTCTACGCTCGTAGCAAATTCTACGACAGGCAGCTACGAAGGCTCGTAACGCGTAGCAGTCTCTACGATGACTTATTATAAGGCAGTTCCTAAAACGACGATAATATTCTGCAAAAATTTTCAATTTTAACCCTAAACTATGAAAAATATTGCGCAATAGGCAATATAGTAGGTATTTTTTTTCTACGATGTAGTTATTACTTGTTTGACAGCAATAATCGTGAGATTTACTAATATGCCTGTCGCAAGTGTGTCGTGAGATTCGTAATAAAGCAGCCGGTGTCGTAAGCATCAAATCATACTGACGAGTGCGGCGCTGTCACTTTCATACATTTTCATCAAAGTGACAGCGCCGCGCGTCGTTGTAACTTTGATGAAAATGTATGAAAGTGACAGCGCCGCGCGGCGCGCCGCACGCCTCTCTGTATTGACATATTTTTTTATTTAGGTTGCAAAACTCACAATTTACTGTTGGTTATAACTTCTTAACCCTAACTTTAAATTTAAGACAAATAGACCAATCTAACAAAAGAACTCGCACCTGCTTCATTGATTTATGTATCTGATTGTATATTATAATAATAATTGTTATTCATAGAACGAAAAAGATATAGGAGAAAATAGATATTATTAGTGATTTGTCAATTTGAATTAGGGAATCAATTGCATTGTCTATCTGAAATAAGGTATTGATAGAAAATCTTTTTCTTCGTAATTTTCTTTTCGTTTAATTATGTTTCTTATTTTTATGAAGAGTATACCAAGGTCGAGACAAAAAACGTGGTATAACAACTCATGGTCCATACATAAAAGAATAGCGAAAAAATTAGTATGTTATCGAGATTATGGATTCTAGAAGCAATATTTATATGGCCGCTTTGTTTCGGCGATGTTGAATTCGATTCGACATGTCAATGGTGCGAGAATTGGCCCCTGGGCCATTCCACGGGGACTTGCAGAGCTTCATGAGTTGTTATTTTTTTATGAAACTCGTAAACTGTTGTGTCTGTGCTTTTTGGGTTCGCTTTGATATTTCTTGCAAAATAATTAATAATTAATTTAAATCCACTATTGATATTATACATCGTTTGCAATGCCATGGAAAGTAATGTTTTTTTTTATTTTATTTTTGTTTTTGTTTTGTTAAAGAAACTTTAAACTCAAATAATTTGTAGCAAGTGTGCAAAAATATTACACTATTACCCTATTACTTAATCTTGTTTATAAATTACTATCTGTGTTCCAAATTTCATCCGAAACCGTTCAGTAGTTTTTGCGTGAAAGAGGAACAAACATCCGTCCATCCATTCTCACAAACTTTCGCATTTGTAATATTAGTAGGATAGAGAGATAGATTAAGAATTAATTAATAATTTTCATTAAAAAAACAGATAGTGGACTAGATACAAATTATAAAATTTCATGAAAAAAAAAAACCACCAAACAATAAAGTTGATATCTCATTTCGGGGTTAGTTTTTGTCCGGAACCGTCGAGAGGCTAGCTCCGTATGAGCGATGGCGCGATAGAATTAAATCGACGGAACTTATGACCAGCCGTTACAGGTAATGACACCGCTGTGAGGTGACACCCCACTCAATTCCCAACTTTACGCCCAAAGAAATAAGATTTATATTCATTTGCATTCTATTTGCGGACCACGAAATTGCTTCGGACTTTTTATTCATTCATTCAGTTTTACTTTTAATTAAGTTTGAACGTAAAATATTGGATTTATAATGATGGGGAAATTGAAGGAAGAAAAGTGTCGAATTAGTTTTGTTATCGTTACACGGAATTGACAGGGGTTTTCTTGGTTTTTGATATAATATATTTAACGAGTCATATGGTTTTTCATTTAGTAATAGAGGAGTATTCTGGCACCCAAGTTTTTTTTATTATTAATAAATAGGTTCGCATTTGACCACTATCTCATCTGAAGTTACCATAGTTTAATAAAATATATAAAAAAATAATTAAAAAATATAAATTAATTTATTAAATTGCATTTTTTTATTAAAGCACTAAAATTAAGATCGAAGACTGTAAAAAAACCTCTTCTAATAGGTAAAATAATAATCTAATCTAACCTATTAAAATTTATATCAAAATATAAATGAACCAGCCTAACATAGTTTCTCCAGTGACATCACCTCAGACATTCCCTTTGCCTTTCATCCCTTTAGCAAACTCTAAGGGTCGTTGCTCCGAGTCCCCAGGACTCGTTTAGTTGCGTAAGAATCCTGAGAGCTGTTTCACTAGACAGAAGTAACGCTATCTGACAAGTAATCCTTGCAAACGTCTCGAAAATATGCAGATCTCAATTTGTGATGAAATAATGGTTAAAATTTCTGGTGAGCAGGCTTTTAGATTTTTCTTAAGATTGACTCTGAAGAAGACTTAAAGATTGTCCAGCTGCTACAGTAGACAAGCAGTAAACATTCACAAAAGTCAAATAATTATGTCATCTCGTAAAATGTAAAACACTCAAAAGAATAAAATAACACTCTTTAACTTTATAGGGTGGTTGGTCAGATAACAGATACAGACAACCGATTGGTTGGTCGGCCCATACAAAAAGAAAATATCTGTCGGCCGCCGGAGGCAGCGCGGGCACACGACAATACAATTGCATAGGCCCCCAGGTCAGGCTGATTGTATCGGATGACAGAGGCCAATATATAGATAGGATGAATAATTTGTTTATAAATCTATTTTTTTAAAAGCGCACGTACCTACCAGTCGGTAACAACATCAATCGGAACTTATTATTTCGTACTGAAATAGAATTTTCTTTATATTCATTTTTAAGGGTTCCCGAACGTGACTACACAAAAATAATTTGCATATTTTGTTTGTTTTGTTTTGCTTTGGGCTTTGGGTTGGCCAACCTGAGGGTAGTCGATCATCGTGTGCGCATGCCAACACTCGCCACGTAGTTTTAAGATTGCACCGGTTGCTCCATTTCGTCGACGCCATTCCATTCCTCGGAGATGCGCTCCAAGACCCAGGAGTTTGGATTGGCTGGTCACAGCTCTATCCCGGAGAAAAGTCATACGGGATCAGAAGACAGCTCCACATCGGCGTCCTATGGATCATGGTATTGTTCACCATCAACCCCGAAGCCATTGACGGATTTCCCAAATAACTTCGTAGGCCATATCTGTCCGTAACACTGAATAACGTGCGCCTTATTCTTTAATCTATACACTAATTTATCAGGGAGTGGTGAAACCGGACCTAAGAGGTCTATATGCACCGTCAGCAAACATCTCGAATTGAACAGCCTTATGTCTGAGCAATAAAGTTGAAGATGTCGACGGTTTTTATTGTGCTAGGCAGACATCTAGGCAACGATCAATACAGGTCTTTTAGACTAGTTTGTTTCTGTAGTGTGTTCTGGAAGTGTTCATTTTTAGAGCACAAGGTATATTGGAGATGGCTTACTTTTGATCTTGAATTTAATTATTTATTACACTAATTATTCATCATCACAATAATCCATCCAAACCAATTGCTGAGCACGGGTCTCCCCTCACTTTCATGAGGAGATTTAGGCAATAACCCACTACGATGGTCCGCTCCGGATTGGTGGATCACATACCTCCAATTGATCGGAGTCCGTCTTCGAATCTCTAAGAGCTTACATAGTTATTGTGATGGATCAACAAATGTTGTTTTTCTCGCACGGTGATTTCCCCAACAACGTTTTTTCTAATGGAAACATGACAAATATGAGGAAAAGGCCGTCATTACTCTATACTTATCACGTTAAATCCCCTTATGGATACATCAAAGCAGCTTTTCTATACGACTGTTGACTGTAATTTCTGCAAATGTACCTATAGATACGTCTTAGGGGCTTGTGATGAAAATATGTTTTAGTATACAGATAAAGAAAAAAAAATACGTTAAAAGCTCGTCCAGATTTAGGGAATTGGGTCAAATTATATATTTTTTTATTACAGCCAGCCCTGTCATTTTATATTGGTTGGGCAGATAGGCTGATGGGTGATTCCCGAGAACGCAGTACCTAGTACAGTTAGCCGAATCACAAGTAGGTACTTGTATCTCTTACCTATTCTCAAGAAGATTGCGGGATCGATGTCCGTTACAATCAATAAAATAAAGTGAAAAATCAACAGTTAGGCTCAAAAACTATACTTACGATCTAAGATAATTGTTGATACTTTTGACCTACAATTTGTTTAGGTATATCAAATCATAAAAAATTAAATCAAATCATTTATTTCGCTTCAATGTACATGAGAGGACAGGTCATAAGCGTCAGGTTTAGTAGGTAGGTACATCTTACCCGCTAAGGGCGTCGCGCATAGTAGATAGCATAGTATATCCATACTAATATAAATATAAAGCTGAAGAGTTTGTCTGTTTGATAAAATAAGATAAGATAGGATAACAACTCTTTGTTGCACTCCAAGACATACACCTTTCCGTTCCGTCCGTTTGTTTGTTTGGTTGAACGCTATGATCTCAGGAAGTACTGGTACGAATTGAATAATTCTTTTTGTGTTGAATAGTCCATTTATCGGCCCCAAAACAGTAGAAATAATATAAATTCGGAATGGCTTAAACTGCTTCTACATCTAATAATAATAAAACAAGTTTGCGGCGCCCCGGCCCGTGAGTTTGTTGCGAGTTTGAATCGAATTCGTTTCGCAGAAATTTAATTATCTTCCTTCGTGGTTACCCCCGTATTGGGAAATTTCTATAGAGGTCGGTGCAAACGCGATTATTTACTTAAATTTTGTTATTTTGGAATCATATGCTCGAGAAATTGTCTAACTAATCCGGATCTCTATCATTTGTTATATCAACAAAGCGACAATTCAAATGATGAAACACTACAAAGCACAATTCTTTGTACAGAAAACTGACTTCAAATAATGGTTTTACGAAATAAACAGTCATATCTGTTGATCGCGTTAGCTTACGAGTTTGATTTTGTCACGTCTGGAAGAAACTGTAGACCCGCGTATTAGATATAAATATCAACTTGATATCTTAACTCGTTGCTGATAAAAAGGGTATTGACAGACAAACGGACAGACGGACAACAAAGTGATAAGGGTTCCTTTTTTTCCTCTTGAGGTACAGAACTCTAAAAACTAAATTAAAGAACCAATTTTAATGAAATTTCTATTTGACCTTTGGCTTAGTTTTCGCACAGAGAATATCTATTGCTGCTCGACGTAGAAATGCAGCAAATATTTTTGGCAACATGCCTCATAGACAAACAGTTTTAATTTTATATATTATTTAATTATTGTTTTTTTTTTTTACATTCTGTAAATACATTACATTGTACACTTGAAAGTATGTCCTTTCAAATAAAAAATAAAAAATCCGATTCGATTTACAGATGACGAGGTTCTGAGGTAACAAACATTAAAAAAATACAACCGAATTGTGAACATGAATTCGGTTAAAAACAGCTTTGAAGAATAAACTTAATTTCGTTATAATTTACAAGAGAAGGGCTAAATTATTAATCCTCAACTTTGTCAACCCTGCGCGAGTCCCATTCATTATTCAATCTGTCATAAGTAACGGCTCAAAAAGTAAAAACTAATTAAACATTTTCGTTTCAATTATGCTCAAGGCATTATTTTGACGCGACGTTTCCTTTCGTCTCAGATTCCACTTATCGGATAAGTTAACTCAAATATTTGAGAAACTCTAATGGATTGGAGACGGAGTGTTTGATTGTAATTACACAAAGCAATTAAACTAATCAAAGCGAGTCAGTGAATGAGAATGTTATATAAAATATATTATACTATTTAAATTTTACTTAAGCGGTGGTAGCCTAGTGGGAGAACGTCCGCCTTCCATCAGAAGGTCGTGAGTTCAAATTCCAGTGCGGGCACGCACCAATGTGTTTCTGTAAAACATATGTACGTAATTATCACTCGCTTTTCGGTGAAGGAAAACATCGTGAGGAAACCCACATATCTACCCAAGAATTATTTCGGAGGTAGGTATGTTATCCACCAATCCGGACTTGGCCCCCGTGGTGTAATATGGCCTAACCCTCCTCACGAAAGTGAGGAGAGACCCGTGCCCAGCAGTGGGACATTATAAGTTGATGATGATAATCATGAAATTTTACTTATTTTTCCTTGTTTTTTTTTTTTTTATATTATTAACAAGCTGTAGCCAGTGGCTTCGTTCGCGCAGTACTTGGTCAAGTATAGTATAGTCAAATCAGTTAGTGCTGGGGTGCGAGCCAGGTAACCTCCACGAGTGCCCGGCTGTTGTTCGTCCCTCTTGATGCGTTGCATCCGGAGGGAAGGGCAGCAGCTGGGACGGTGCACCCTGGGGTTCGGTCAGCAATTCTCCTAGGGGAATTGGTGGCCGTAGCAAATAACCTGGCGAGAAGAGGTCCTTCGCGTGTCCCTCTGATCAGCAGAGGGCACAGCGAGGGACCAATAACGGGGACTTTTGGGCCGCGGATCGGGGGTCCAACGCCCAAGTTAGAAGTCCCGAGCTGAGGTGCGGCCCGTGTGTTCCGGGACGCACCCAGCGGAGAAAGAGGCCCAAGCCTCACGTGGCGAGCCCGGGAGGGCGCCCGCAGAGGTGGTCGCGGAAGCGCCGTGCGAACCCGTGACCACCTCCATAATGCGGAGAGGAGAACACCCCGGGGTTTTAGTGGGTAAACCCCGCCAGACCAGCTGGCGGGGGAGTCCCACATAACCACCCCCCCGCCCCCGGGGGCCGGGTGGTATGCCTAATGCATTACCCCGGAAAAAAAAAAAAAAAAAAAAGTTAGTGCTAGTCAGCAGTTAGTGCTAGCTAGTCAGTCTAAGTTAGTGAGATATTGAAATTAAACATACACGACAATTAATTACGGTTAAAATTATGAAAATTTTATTGAAATCCGATGAGCCGCTTCGGAGCCTATTCGAGACAAACTTTTAAACAGACAGACATACAATAATTCTATAAACGGTTAATTAAATTTATGATTAGGTATCGTATAAATATAGTGGTAGGTAGTTAATACTTAAATTTTGAGATTTACTTTGAAATCACAGGCATTCACTTCAATTTAATAATTGCTATAGACAACATAACAAGGTTAGGTTGAAAAAAAAAACAAATTACATTGAATTTGTATGGATTTCCGCAAATTTAGCCTGACTCTAAAACTCCAGGAAGTTTCAGTAAAACCTTACTGATTCGTTAGTTTGACTACTACGGACTGTCTGACTAATCTGTCTGTCTGTCTGTCTGTCTGAATATTTTAAAAAAACTTGAAATATTATCATAAATTGACACTGGCTCTGATGCAGAAAACTTATCAAAAATGAAAGCCATATTTGTTACTAAGTAACAAGATGAGCAATTAGTTTTCCTGATGGTAAGCGCCGAAACCTTGCAACCTTGTAGAAACTTAACAGGCAGGAAAAGCAATGCTTCGTTGGCAGGTGAGCGCAAACACGCACGGATTCCCGAGGAAACCTTTTACCGGCAATAAGAAACCTGAACAAACGTGGGGTAAAGGGTTGCTGCTATTGACTTGGAAATCCTGTGTTCAGAAATAATGTTTTGTTACTCCACTGTAAGCGGACGTAAGCAAAGTGCTTTCGTATCGGATTTTTGGTACTTACAGAGAGGGGACGAGGCGAGGTTTTCGAAAGACTTAGGTTTACGTGAGACTGTAAGCCTCGATAGTAAAAACAACGTTAGAAACGGGATATGTTCCATATAGTTTTTTCCACATTTTTGTTGTGTTCAAAATATTCATCGTTCTTTTGTTTTAAGTTTAATATAAATCAACTGTTATTTTTTTTTTTTATATTTGAAAAGATATTATGTCAAATCTGTCAATTAGAAATATCATTAATATCGGTTCCGTAGTTTGTTTTTAGTAAATCCATTTGAAGTCCGATTTTTGTATTTTTTTAATTTTTTCTTTTGGGCAAAGATTATACGAACATGCAGTTAGATAATTTGATTTTAAATTAAATTATAATTAATGTATAATAATATATTACAAAGATTTGAGAGAAGCACAAACAATTTATTTTAAGCTTTCATTTTTAAATATAATAGTTACTTATACGAAGCACCAAAGGCAACTTGAGGAAATTTCAACCTCGTAAACACAGATAGAACTGCCGCTGAGATTAAAATTCACTATGTTGACTCAGCCAGGGTCAGAACCAACAGAGAAGCGCCGTAACATACCATCCCTACCTATTGTGGGGCTGACGCAAATACTGGAGAGAATAACAGCCGACTGTAGTCAGCGAATCTACTAACGCCTGTTTTCACTAAAACAAGGCGACAGCTAACTAATAATTTGTTTGTAAACCAACGCGGTTGCATGTCTACACTAGGGACGTTACGGAGCTTCGACTCCGACTCCGATAAGTCGGAACTTCCGATTGATATTACACCTCCGGTTCCGACTTCGGCTCCGACACCTTTAGATCGGATGTTTTAATTGGAGGTCTTGCTACTTTGATAGACAATTCATTTAATTTAATTTAACATTTAACATTTAACATGAATGTTTTTGGCTCATATTAAGTTTATTAAACAGGCTGTACAGTGTGTGTAGGCAGAGCGAGTATAGCAGTGACGCGTTGACTGTATCTATCTCGCTCTCTTAGTCGGCTCGAGCCGACTTTACCCGAACGTGCGTTACATAGCCGAGCGTGACGGTTCAGTCACATTCAATACCCACATTATAAAGTGCTTAGCGTGCTTAAAGAAGTTTTCACTTCAAACATAGATAAGCTATAGCGGTATTTTTCAAATAACGTGCCGATGGGCGATAAGTCCTTTCGCGTTGTTTACAAACTACAAAATGTATTAGGTCTGAAAACGCTACCATTAGCCAAATGGGTAAAGACCGCAACGATTCGCTCCGATTCGCGCGTTCCAACGTTCTGCGGTCGGTCAAATGTTTTAATTTGATTACGCGTGGAACGGAACGTAATGCGCGGTTCGAGCGGGTCAGGGTTTGGGATTGGGGGAGATTACGTTTTAATAGCTTGATGTTTCACAATCTGCCCGGTAAACCCGGCTACAGTATTACGAATTTTACGACTGGCTTGCGATAGACGTAAATCATGCGATCATGGCTGTTTTTTTATGTTTTAACATGTTTCTTCTCGCATTCCTGCAATTTGTGGAAGTGATTTCGTGAAAAGAGACGGAAGTATGTAACAGGTAGCCGGGGAACCGCGCGCTATTTAATTTGACTAATAAACGCGCGCGGAGAGTTGGCCGTCAGATGGTACCAACTCATTTTTAGACCGTCATGTTGGTACTACGTCTACCTCTATATCTATCGTCTATAGTAAAGGTCCTCTTCCTCCAGAAATAAGTGAAATTAAACGGGTAAAGTTAGTTAGTTTGTGACTTTGTTGAGGTAATCTTCGGTATTACTGATCTGTTTCTGAAAATGCATGAAATGGGCCATTTTGAAAAAATGTAGAGTTCCTGCAGGAATATGAATTAGGCGTGTAAAACCGCAGGGCAAAACTAAACATAAGTTATATATAAATAATTAGTACCCACTAATTAATTATTTTAAACTTTTGTTTTTCAGTTCATATTGATAATAAGGAATCCCCCTTGGTACTTCCTATTATCCTATCCTATCCTATCCTACTAATGTGATAAATTATGTTCTAGGAACATTCCTGCTGCAGTATCACGTTCAAATAATTCGAAAGTTTTAATATACGTAAAACTTTAGAATTGAGAAACATTTGACATGCGCGGTGAAAACATCGATCGGCTCGCATTACCGAATACACTTTTATAAAAAATATATTATTTAACGAAAAGCGTTCAATGTGTGTTATTTTGTGGTGATGGTGTGTGGCACTGACCGTAGTGGTGGCAGGTGAGGCGCACGCGCGCGGGCTCGTGGCGGCACTCGCGCAGCTCGCGCAGCAGGCCGCCCTCGCTGCGCAGGAAGGCGCGGTACGAGTGCGCCACGCTGTGCACGCGCGCCGCGCGCGGCCGCTCCGTCACCGCTGTGCTCACGTTCACTCGCCTGCAGGGCCAAGCGGATGCAGGAGTAGGTTCACTTCTTGCTTCGTTACGTTTCAACCGCTGAGGCCGGTTTGGTCGTAATCTCGATAGCAGAGTTAGCTGCACAGCGATGCTGAACGGAACTACGGGAACCATGATCCCCAAAACACCCAGACTGAACAAAGAGCTGTGGTTCAGGCAAACATTTTCCAGTGCGTTGTTAAAACCTGCAACCTCCCACGGCTCGCCACCTACTTCATCGCAGACGTTTTGTGAAAGACGTAATAATATAATTATGAAATAAGTGTAGCGGTAGACTTACGAGTATCCCAGCATGGAGCAGAGCTTGAGCGCCGTGGAGTCATCGAGGACGGAGAGGCAGGCGGGGAACCAGGAGTGATTGGCAGCCCGGTACACCTGCAGCTCGCCGCGGCCCACGTCGCCGTTGGCGTCGCTTAGGCGAACTGCAGAAAAATTAGGCAATTAGGCTAAACTGGTAGCGAAGATTACTCAGTTGAGCTAAAGTTCCGCCTGGCTAGCTACCACCCTCAAGCAGATCGGGAGTCTTATTGGAGTGCTATCGGTGTGTCTATCATATTCTGTCAGTCCTGAGAATATTCCAGTAGTGACCTTGAAAGCCAATCTCATTCGTCATCAACCTACTCCTCACTTAGCATCAGGAGAGAGAGTGGGGGATGCTAACTTGGAAGAATTTGAAAAAAAACAGTAGATGGATTGGCCGTATAAAAGCGTGGAAGAAGGGTTTATGTCAGTCAGAAGCTAGAGAAGCCCTTAGTGCAGATGCAGGGACAAAGTGCAGAAGAACCTCCAAGAGCTCCAAGATGAGCTGGCAGAGGATTGCTTAAGATAGGGAGAAAGCAAATGGCGCTTGTACTTTTTGGAGACGAAAGCCCAGTTTAAATCGCTAAAACAGCACAGTAAGCAAAAAAAAGTAAACCCATTAAAGTATCAAGACATATTGTTACAACCTTGAAATTATAAAAGAGGGTCCCCAAACGGTGGATCATCAGTGAAAGGTTCGCGAAAACTATAAAATCCACTTACGGCAGTTCCGCTCATCCTGTCCCCACGGGCAGTCGACCCGTCCATCGCACATGTGCGCCTGTGAGATGCACCGCTGGTTGCCGCAGTGGACGTCGCCGCTGCGCTTGCAGACGCGACAGTTGAGCTCGTCCGAGCGGTCCGCGCAATCAATGTGTCCGTCGCACCGCCAGTCATGCGGGATGCATCGCTTTACGTCGCATTGGAAGCCTGAGAGGCACACTGAGGAAAAAAAAAGAGGCTCATCAAGGAAATACTTTATGCCTATTATAATAATGATGGTGACGGAGAAGGCCTGACCATGAGATATTGCTGATTTCCAGATGTACCTACTTGGTTTAGCAGCTCGAAACTTGGCTTCCTTGACCTCGCGGTTCCCGAGGCACACGTCTGTATCCACCGACTCCGGGAATATCTCGCACGACAGGTAGTCTGGCATTGATAGACCAAACACTTCCAGGAAAAATCCGCAACGCCGCATTGTTTCTGTGAGGAAATAAATCACAATTACGTAGGATGGAAATTTGATGGAGAATGGTTTAAATTGCTTGCATCAAAGCTAAGACACAACGTGCTGATGATATCTTCCCAGCTAAGTTATCAATAAATAAATCAAAATTATCCATTTGACGGCCCCGCAGAGCATTGTCAGTCAGCCCTGATTACACCAACCAATATGGAGCTCGACAAAAATACACTAAATGAACATCATGAAGTAAAAGCGATTTTAGTGTAATTATTATGATAGTCTGGGTAATGGCAAGTGGAGAGAAAACGACCTTCATGCTTTATATCTATGTTTGCTTTTGTTCGAGAACCACCTAATTGGAACCGCGTCTCCGGGGCATCTAGTATCAGATATTTAGCACGTTGATTGCTGAACCAGTTTTACATTTCGGCACCGTTTCATCAGTGTGAGCCGCACTGTAGTAGCGCAGCATTAAACAGACACGTCTTTGTTTCGCCGCATAGCCAGCACGTAAACTGCGCTAACACAACAGGTGCCCGCACTCGTGTAACGTTATAAAAAACCCAAACGTCTATGTTTTCAGCAGTCAACGTGTTAAGCAAAAACAGACCATAACGCAAACCACAGAGGTTGATTTTTTTCATCAGGTTTGAACTTCTCACCTTGGCATAAGCTTCTGCAGGGCCGCACCATGTGCCCTAGTGGTCCACACTTGGGCACAAATAGTGAGCAGAGGAACAGCGCAGTCAGCTCGTAGCACCGCACGTCCACCACTGCGTCGTATATTTCCAAGTCCTGGTGACAATATGCAGAAGTAAGACCACAGAAGACATAAATGTACTTCAACCACATCGTAACAAATCGGGTGTATTATTGTTACGATTAGAGTAGTCCCAAACGAAACACGGAACTTTGCGTTGGGCGAGAATGAGACTAAATCCGAATACTGCCATAGACATATTTGAAATTTCAGAATCAAAACACCATTAGCGATAACACAATAAATTACCTATCCATTGCTTATGGAGGATATGCCAGGGTGGAGGCATGATCACAGGACGGGCATCGTTGTACTGGTTTTATAGGACCGTATTACGAAATTCAATACAAAAATTGAACGCGGCCTGATAGATCCATAAAGTAGAACCCAATCCATTTTCCACGAGCGTATCTACGCAATTGTACCTCTATTTCCACCGTTTCACCTCCATCTTTGAATAGAGCACGTACAAACGGTGCGAAGAGGGATCGCGTGGCCAAACAAGTGGCTTCGGCACAAATAATACGTGTCACGAGTTCAGTTGAAGCCGTGGCTCGTGGCCTGACAATAATGTTTCTTAAACAATACTTTATCGAGTTTTTCGTTACGCTTTTCTTTTTTTCTTAACTAAGTGACAAGCCTATCAAGTCATACACTCATTCATTCATTCGGTAGAGAGTACTATATTCCTTCTTCACCAGGATCCTCGCCACGAACAGTTAAACCTATCTAGTTTAAGGCCTCAAACTGAACTGCCCTGCTAACTGTCACCACCAATATCGCTCAGCGTTCATAAGTCGGCCAGAGACATTTATCCAAAGAGATCGTAACAATTTGTTTGCATTTATGGTAGTTTATATAGCTCCATCTCATTCTCTTTCACTCTCATTCTCTTCGGTCTATTTTTGAGTGACGTCACGTCACGTTTGTAATTTATGGGTGTGTGGTGCCAATTTGCATGGAATAAAAATAAGTACGTGGTTACCCCCTGTGGGAAAGCTCTACGCCTGCCCATAACAGTACCACCCAGACCAATGCATTGCAGAGCTCATTGCTCCGAGGAACAACAACCCGTCACGAGAACAGTGATCATTAGTGGAAGCCTTTTAACGAATCAATCATTGTCAGCGGACAATAGGAGCGGGTTAGCAACGACCGTGGTCGTAACGGCGTTACTACGACTATATAACGCTGTAACGGCGGCGGCGGAACAAAGGAATGAAACGATGTTACTGCGCCAACATTTATATTTTTGTAATTTATTCTCAACTAGCTGTGCCCCGCGGTTTTACCCGCGTTAATAATTATACAGGAACTGGCAATTTCTTTGGGATAAAAGTATCCATGTAATTAATTATCTGTGTATCAAATTACATCAAAATCCGTTCAGCCGTTTTTGCGTGATTACGAAACAAACTTTCACATTTATAATATTAGTAGGATTAGCGCGTGCTCCATGGCCCGGCTAAGTAGAGGCTACGGAAAGGACATTTTGGCTATTTTTTTCTATTTGATTGAGTGACGAGACGAGCATATCGTTCACCTGATGGTGAGCGCTACGCCCAGAACACTGCACTGCGCTCGTTTCACTGAAACATCAGCTCTGAAGTCTCATATGCCCAGTACGATTGTAGATGTACATCTACAATCGTTTACCTGTGAACGTTTACTTATGCACACTACAAACTTAATAACAATTCTACCCTTGAAACAATGTTATTTATAAGAAATCAATACATTTAAAAAGCTTTTAAAGGTATAAAAGCAGCCCTGTGGGCATATTTCACCCCATTCTCCCCTGACAATGATCGATCCCTTGAAAGGCTAATGACTGTCGGTGTTGTCATGTCCCGTTTACTGTGGAGGCTTAGTGTGCGGTTAATTAACTGATCGGAGGTATCAACGGTGGAGCATGTTTCGTAGCTATACCGATAATTGGTTCACGATTTGGCGAACAGGTCAATCGTTTGGTGGTAATTGCGCATGGCTGAGACGTAAGGGCTTTACCTGATTTCGCTTGAAGTTAATAAAAACTTTGACGTTATTCGAAAAATCACGTTTCACATTCAAAACTTGCAACCATTTTCCCATAGAAACTTCTTTAAGGCTTATTTTTTTGGGTTTATCAATATTTTTATCTTAAGGTACAAAAATCTATGTTATGGTATAACATCTCGGAGTCTTCAAGCCACAAGTGAACTGAGTACTTCTAGGTAAGCGTGCACTATCGCAGACCATCATCATCATCAACAACCCATAACGTCCCACTGCTGAGCACGGGTCTCTCCTCGCTTTCGTGAGGAGGATTAGGCCATAATCCACCACGGGGGTCAGATCCGGATTGGTGGATCACATACCTGCCTCTAAAATAATTTTCGTGTAGGTATCGCAGACCACATGGAATAAATTTAAGAACTACTCGATGTATTTTAATAATTATTGCACTAATAGAATGCGATACTACCACTGAGTAACACAAGCTATATTTTGTTTAAAAAAAAAAAAATTCTTTACGTAAACTCCAATAATGTAACACAAAGTGTAAAATTCTAAAGCCTATTCATTTCCTTCCACCGCATGATGAGCGATATCTATTGATGATAGAAAAAAATAATGTACCTACTACGTTTTAGAAAACATAATTATCAATATGCACAATAATATTTGCTAAAACTATATCCTACTATTACAGTATCCAAATAAAGTTCAAAATGCATCTTTATTCCTATATACCCGTGCAAAGAAAAAAAAAAGCTTCAGTTATTATCGCTGAATAATATCACGCCAGTGGGGAAGGCTTAATGATTGGTTAGGTATCGCAAGCGCTGTGATCAAACGCCCCCCGAATCAATTACTTAATTTGTGTGTACAGAGCTCCTCTTAAAGCCGGAGCACTCCTTAATCTTCGCATCGGGTGTGTGATCACGTAGTTTCGATATTATATTGGCCTTGTTTACACGTCGGCGGGTGGGTGCGTCTTTTTCACAAGGTTTATTACGACTGTGTTATATGGATAGATATCTGGTCTGTAAGTGTTTTTTCTTCTTAGTATTGCTGAATAGTCAAGCATTTGACCGCAGTTTCATCTGATGGTAAGCTACGACGCGGTCGACGGAGCAGCATACTCGCGTGGACGATTTTTTAATTGCACTGAGTGACAAAGTTTTTCGGACATTTTGACGGCCTCCGTGGCGTAATGTGGTTGACGAGTAGACTGCGAAGCGTGAATGGATTCGATTCCCGCACAGGGCAAAGATTTGTGTGAATCACATGTATTTGCTCTTTGGGTGTTTGTGGGACCACGGTCCTCGTAGTTCCCGATTCCCTAAATACAGGGTCCTAGTTAGGGGTCAGAATCTATTCGTGACGCGTTATGATTATTACTCATTATTGAAGTGAAACTTTTTATGGGAGAAATGTTATAGCAATCGTCACACTTTTCTGTTACGCTCGACCGTCACGTAAGAGTTGACACTTTGACATGAAAGTTTATTGAAAGAAGTTTGAAATATGACAAAGAGTTTGCGAGTAAGATGCTAGATGTCACCATAGGCTTAAAAAGGTTTTGTATTGACATCTCATCTCAATAGTCAGTTGGACCACAAAAGAGTTTAATGAAAAGTTTTTTTTCTATTTTCATGATGCCTCGACAAGACCTCGACATACAACATTGACGGGTTGGAATGAGAGACAAACACCAAAGAATACTTTCACTTCTGACGCGTGTCCTGACCTTTTTTTATTATCATGGTAAAAATTTGTCACCTAGTGATATAAAAAAATGTCCATCAAGTAACCCAAATAAAATCAACGCTTCTTTTCCGGACACTGATAGATAATTAAGCACGAAACCGACAAAGTTAAGCCAGTTAATGGTATTTTAACGTTTCACCTCAGTCCGGTCAATTACGACTAATGTGCTGGCGTTCGCCAGGCTTCAGCTAAGCCGATTCAGCCCGATTCCCTAAGAATTTCCTCCTCATTGATTTTGTAATTAAAATATTTCCGGTTGAGCGGAGCAGGATAGGTAAGCGCCTAGTGGAGCTTAGCCATAATGGCTTGTGACGGTGTCAACAGCTTCCACAAACTTCAAGTGGTAAGCTTTGGGTAAATAGGCAATCCAGGTCATGGGAAGTGTATTGTTTAGTTTTGTATTAAGATAATTTATTCTTACATGAAATACTATACTGGCTCACCATTCGCACCAAGTTCTAATCAATATCAGTTCAAGAAACATCTTAATCGGTTAAGAAGTTTAGTTGTTTTTTATACATATATTAATATAGTGCAGGTACGTACCGATGTGTTCTTGTAAAACATTTATGTACGTAATTAACCCTCGGTTTTCGGTGAAGGGAAACGTTGTGAGGAAACCCACATACCTACCCAAGAGTTATTTCGGAGGTAGGTATGTGATCCACATTCCGGATCTGGCCCACGTTGTGGATTATGGCCTAATCTTCCTCACTAATGTGAGGGGGGACCCGTGCTCAGCAGTCGGACGATATGAGTTATTGAATATCGTCACTATATCTAATCAAAGCTGGTATTTTATGTAGAGATTGAGAGAAAACCAAATTACAAAATGATTAGTCGGGTAACATCGTCATAAATTACACAAACTTAGTGGAGCTTATCGACCTTAAAACTTTAGAAGTTAATCATCACTCGATCGCAAACTGTACCCCCACTGAACCCTTGCTATTTACTTACAAACGGCAATTAAACCAAAATGTTACCAACAAACAAACCGATCCAACATCGCTAGTTTTAATTACCTAAACATAAGTCAAAACGCTACAAACCACGACTAATTATTATAGTTTCTTAAGTAGATGACAAAGTAAACATAGGCGTCTAAGTTTCAGATGGCAATAGAAAGTTGGGGTGGAACAAGAATGGAATAGAGTAGCTCCCTAACTTTTTTATGGCAATGAGTAGCGAGCAAATCGTTCATCTGATGGTAAGCTGCGTGCAGCTGCGTGATTTTGAGGATTTTGAGGACCTCAAAATCACTCAAAGTCGAGTTTTTTTTTAGTTGACTGAGTGACGGGACGAGACAGCCGTTCACCTGACAGTAAACGCGACGCCCGCCCATAACAGTTACAGTGCCACCCAGAACTTTGCATTGCATAATCCTGCGCGGCGCTGCACTGCTCTCGTCACCCTACGTCGGCTCTAAATTCTCATATGCCTAGTAATTTTGCTGAAAACTGTGCCCTGCAAACCGGAACACAGTAGTGTTTGTACACTATTGCTTGGCGGATGAATATCTGGCAAAGGAAAAGGTAGTTCCCCAGGCGGTCTCTCGCAAAAGAGGCAAGAGATGTTGGTAAACGAGCTGTATCTGATGATGATGACGATGATGCTGATATGCATCACCATGGTGTTCGAGTTATAAATCATATCTCACCTGTTGGGCATCCCTCTGTCCGAAATGTCCAATGTAGTTCGGAAACACGGTAAAGTTGTACGATACATTGTGCTGCTGGCAGAAGGTGACGATGATGGGAAGGCACACCCCCGGGGCGGGGTTGCGGGAGGCCGGGGGCTCCGTCGACGGTGCCGACGTGGCCACGCTGGACCGGTTCACCACCTGGGACACGTACTGTGGGAGAAAAGGACGCAATTAGTGATCAGTGCGCTCAATAATAGGGAAAAAATATTGGGACTTTTGAAAAAATACGATACAATGTATTGCCCTTCCCAGCGGCTTCATTTGCAAATGGAAGCTACTCGACGTAATATTTTAAAGCCTAAAGATTAGTTGTAGATGTTAGCAACATTTCACCAAAACTACAACCTACTTCAAACGTTTAAGTGTTATTTTCCTTTGATAATGGCAACTTTGTATACGCTTTACTGCCGCTTACAGCATTGCCCTCTAAACATAATATAACATTGTAGAACTAAGCGGTTTTGTTAGGAAAATCCTAACATTTGAGATATTTCCAGGTATTGTGGCAGTCGGCGCAACTCAGCTCATACAAAATTGAGTTTCAGCCAGTGACCGTACCCCGCATTCTTCGTCAGAGTTAAGCTTGGCACACATAGCGTAGAAAATATAAACTGTAGAAGACTGTTAAGAAAAAAAGGTGTTTGAAAAATTCATCGTTGATGTTAAACATCGATGCAATATAATATATAATCCGCATAAATAAATCTACTCTGATTTTTGAAGTAAAACTTCTTCGCGCAGTCTTGGCTTGGGGAGTAAGCTGGTGAATGCGTTACGAAAAATGTGATCAAGCAAGGCGAACAGAAGTTAAGAGGGAGATATAAGTAAGTGAAGATAGAAGAGATCTTTTAAGAAAAATTATTTGAAATAGTTTTTTAGTTGAAGTTTTCCTTCTATTATGCGTCCACATACACATTTCGTTATTTTTAACAATCTGTGCCTCTCGGTTTTACTTACGATGACTATTATTCCACAGAATGTTTAGATTTAATTTTTCATCATCATCATCAACCCATAACGTCCCACTGCTAGGCACGGGTCTCTCCTTACTTTCGAGAGGAGGGTAAGGCCATAATCCACCACGGGGGCCCAGTCCGGATTGGTGGATCACATACCTACCTCCGAAATAATTCTCGGGTAGGTATGTGGGTTTCCTCACGATGTTTTCCTTCACCGAAAAGCGAGTGATAATTACAGAAACACATTGGTACGTGCCTGCACTGGGATTTGAACTCACGACCTGATTGGAAGGCGGACGTTCTCCCACTAGGCAACCACCGCTTTAATTTAATTTTTAGATTATGATAATTAGCTTAAACGCTATTGCAGGACTAAAGTATGTCATCTAAATCAATTCTGCCATTGCGGTGTGAAAAGAGAACAAACAAACCTATAAATATTCACAGTTATAAAATTAGTGTATTATTTTTTTCCATTTTTTCTATTTTATAATATTGGTTGTGTTCATTTTTTTTTTTGTGTACTGATTTCATTTGTTGCTGAATTGCTCCAAATAAATCTTTTATATTATCTTTTTATTAATACAATAAAATGTATGAAGTCGTCTTCCAGCCGTGTGTGAGCACCCTTACTCCCGGAGCGAGCGCCCTGGGCGAATACTCAGCCAGACACGCGTCTCATTAAATTAGGAATGCGCTTATCATAAACATTATAAGTAAATAGCGAAATCATGTTCCCTGGAAAATTAATATTTGTAGATTTTCTCTCTTTGGCATGGGATATTAAATTAACTTAATTGAAGTAGCATCGCAACTGTTTAGTGTGTGTTTCTATTGTACTCGTACCTATTTAGTTTCGCAGCTGCTTAATGTACTCGTTCATTTGTGCTATTTATCATTTTGCTTTTGATCGATGGCAGATGCCGTTGAAAAATCCCCATTTTCAATCAATCAATCAATTGTTTTTGTATTTTTATACTATCTTCACGCCGCAGCGGCTTAACGGATTGTGATAAAATTTGGTATATAGACGCAAGTGAGTTTCGTGGGCATGCTGGGAAAAATCCCAAGCGTCGCTACTGGTGGGCCAGTTGGAAATATACCAAACTTTAAGTCCTGGAATAGAACATAAAATATTTTTTATCTTGTAAAATTCTGTGTCGTCATTCTGATGATCCCCAACGATCTTTTCCCTCATTTTCTGGTGCCACGTCTGGCGATTCTTGGCACAGCGGATGGCATTGCCCAGCTTGGTGTCCAGCTGTTCAGACACCTGATCGGACCATCTTTTTGGGCTTTGACCTCTTGGCCTCATGCCTTCCACCTTCTCTGTCTTTGCGCAATATGGCAGTTTGTCTCGTTGTACGGTAATTTGATAGGGCAATCTTATCGTGGTTCAACAGCAACTGTATTTTTTTTTGTCGTAAAAAAATACGTTCGATGTCCAGACAATTTGACCAATGTCTAAAGCAAAGTAAACGAGCAAGCGACGAAACTCATTATCTCGTAGCATTTCACCCCTCGTCAATTACCCCCACAAGGCTCGACCACTTACGAGCCACGTTACAAAGTATCGCAAATTCAAGTCCAGGCCCTTCGACCAACAAAGCCCTCCTTAGCTATAGTGAACATTTCACACGCAAAAAAAACACGGAGGGCAAGACAAAAGGCAGGTACCTACGCGAACATAATTGTTGGTTGGAAACACAAGATCGTACAGTCAGCATAAAAAGTCGGTGATCCAATTCAAAATCCTACTAATATTATAAACGAGCAGCGCCCCGCGGTTTCACCCGCGATAGTTAATATTCCACAGAAACCGACAATTTTTACAGCATAAAGAGTATCCTATATTCTATTCTAGGACATAAAGTATATGTATACTAAACATCGAAATTTGTTCAGCTATTTAAGTATGAAGAGAAGACACACTAGCACACAAACTTTCGCATTTATAATATTAGTGAGATGTGAAAGTTTGTATGTTTGAATGTCTGTCAATCAAATTTTAAATTCGAATTTCGGATTTTCGGATTTGAATGAAATTTGAAAAACAGACAGAATAAAACACAAATTAACATATTGGATACCTTTGATTCCGTAAAAATAAACGGTTCCTGCGGATACTAAACGCGGATGAAACTGTGGGGCGCAGCTAGTACCAGAATAAGTGTTCAGGTTGTGTAATATAAGTAAGTGAGCAGCAGAAAGCCACTGAACATTATTGTCCTCACAAATGTGTTAATATTTCGTTGTTATATTATCACAAATGTCCTAAAAGTTCGTGGACTTCTGATATACTGATGCGATAATACATTTGGTTTTAGAAACTTGTCAAAGGATGGCTATTGCTACTCAACGTGGAAATGAAACCAGTGCTTTTGGCACCATGCTACATGGATACTCATTTAAGGTTTAGTTTTAGTTTAATTATTTTTTTGTCTGAGTATTTACTTTTGACGCTGACTGTACGAATTTGTCGAGAAGCGTACTCACAAAGCCGTAATAATTGTAAGGAGCTGTTTTCTAAGCGTTTCTGAGAAATATAAAATGCTTTTGTTTGTCTTTTAAAAGTAAATATTTTGCTTTGTCTCGGCTGCCTGCCGTAAAATATTGTGAGTTTAATTAGTAAAATCAAGTTTTTAGCGTTTTATTTTATTTGACAGTGATGAGACGAGCAAGTCGTTCATCTGATGGTCAGCGCTACGCCTGCCCATAACAGTTACAGAACTGCTGTGTTGTGACTTTGTCCGCAGATACTACGGTTTATCGCAATAACTCAAGGCTTAAAACGTTGCCAGATATTGATCCGCCAAGCAGTAGTGTGCAAACATTACTGCGTTCCGGTTTGAAGGGCATTGTTTCCAGCTAAATTACTGGGCATATGAGATTTAAGAGCCGATGTCTCAGGGTGATGAGCGCAGTGCAGTGCCGCGCAGGATTATGCAATGCAAAGTTCTGGGTGGTGCTGTAACTGTTATGGTGAACCATCTGGTGAACGACTTTCTCGTCTCGTCACTCCATCAAATAAAAAAAACTTAAATCATTTAGATAATTTTTAATTAATTATTTTATTTTATTTAATTAATTAAATCAAATGTGATCAACTAAACTTATGAAAAACTGATTATGGTTTGAGTTTCAACAAGCAATTTTCCGTTTCAATGGCCGATTAGGCATTTTCAGAAATATTAATTGTTATTTTATTAAAATTAATTTTCTAAGAAATTAAAATAATTATATGTAATGCCTAGTTTAGTGCGACCTTTCTGAGGCAAATTATTCATTATTGTTTATGTTTGATCATGAAATTTAATATTGCTTGTTTGTCGATGTAAATATTATAACAAGATAGAATTTATTTTTTATCACAATTAATTTAATACTGTAGGAATGGGCTTAGTGTAATAAAGGAAAATTTATAATTTTTTTTCTGATATCGTTAGACTGGTATTTGAGTATCTCATCTTATGGTGAATGATGACGCGGTCGCTATTTTCACTGATGACTTAAATTATTATATTACAGTCTTACTTAAAAGATACTTTTTTTTTTAATATAGCTGTTGGAAAACGTAGTTGGTAAAATGTTTCATTCTGCTCCTATTCGAATCAGAAATACATGGACAAAGCGTCTTGAAATGGAATTAAATTGAGACTCGACCTTTTAATATTAATTTTGTATTGGTAGCTAGGTCTCTCGGGTCGGGTCGTCTCGTGGAGTCCGCCTGGGAACCTTTACCAGGTGTTCATCCACCCAGCAGTATTCCGCTCTGAAGGGCACTGTTGCCAGCAAAATCACTGGGCTGGGCATATGAGACTTAAGAAATAATGTCTCAAGGTGATGAGCGCAGTGCAGTAACCATGCCAAAACTTATGCTGGCATCTGGGTAGCACACGGCTGTGGCCAGACGTGGCGTTTACCGTCAACTTAAAGACCTGCTCGTCTCATTATTTTGTAGTAGTAAACAAAAATCCAATCAGAAGGTCGTGAGTTCACATCCCAGTGCGAGCACGTACCAATGTGTTTCTTGTAAAACATATGTACGTAATTACCACTCGCTTTTCGGTGAAGGAAAACATCGTGAGGAAACCCACATACCTACCCGAGAATTATTTCGGAGGTAGGTATGTGATCCACGAATCCGGATCTGGCCCCCGTGGTGGATTATGGCCTAATCCTCCTCACGAAAGTGAGGGGAGACCCGTGCCCAGCAGTGGGACGTTATGAGTTGTTGATGAATCAAAAATATTTCTTATTACGTCTGAACTATCTCAAGAAAATAGATGTGTAGAGAATATTATTTGTTATTGAAAATAAACTCCAGTGTATAAATATGAGATCAAAGGTACTCCGAAAACCCGATCCGATTTCTTCCTACATATATATAAAGCTATGATCTCTTGGACAGAAACTGATACAGATCTTGTTTGTGTGTGGAATTGAGACACATAATATTATTACATTATGGAGGAATATCATTTATTATTTGACTGTTAAATTATAATGTTGAAAAAACGAAACCATTAACTTAATTCATTTATTATAAGTACGCCAAAATAAAGCACATTTACAAAAACAGAATGAATTAAATGTGATCAACTAATAAGTGACCGTTTAAGTTTGAAAAAGGAAATATCCATATCAATTACTGATTCATGGCTGAATCTGGCACAAGAAAATACAATTCCAATAACTCTACCAATGCTTCGGAAATACGCTCGTCAGAGCACCAAGAAATCTACGGAGATGTCATATTATCAAAGGCGCAAAAAGTACAGAACAAAATTAATTTGATCTAACGATAATAATATTATTATATCGTATTTGAAAGTACCAATAAGATATCTCAAATATGTTAATTTTACAAGAGAAATAACTTGGAAAAACCCAGACCGGGGCTGGTTGTCCAAAAGTTTTATATTGGTACGCATTTAGTATTCACGTATGATACTTTAGAGCAGATGTCTCAGGGTGACGAGCGCAGTACAGTGCCGCGCAGGATTATGCAATGCATACTTCTGGGTCGCTCTGTAACTGTTATTGGCAGGCGTGACGCTTACCATCAGGTGAACGACTTGCTCGTCTCGTCACTCAATCAAATAAAAAAAAAAAACATGCAAAAAGCTACGTTAAAGCCGCTACCACAAAGGCGCAATAATGTCGCAGCGTTATTTCTTTACCACTTTTAGAACGCTATATTATCGCAGGAGTATGTGCGATCGCGCGCGTTTTATAAAATGTATACTTTAAACCAGATATCGCAAATCGACCGATAATATCGCGCCTGTATGGTAGTGCGTTAGTTTTACGATTTGGAACGTCCTTACCAAACTTACTTGTACGGCGGGGTTGACTCGGAAGTAGGTGAAGAGTGCGATTGTGATGGCCAGCAGTATGATCGCGTTGACAGCCAACTGCAGAAGTCGGAACTTGGCCGGAGACGCCTCCGTCGTCGCACCGCGCACGTCGCGCAGCATCTGAGGAGGCCAACTACAGTTACAGCACAGAACATATACCATCATCATCATCATCAACCCATATCGTCCCACTTTAGACCACGGGTCTCTCCTCACTTTCGTGAGGAGGGTTAGGCCATGATCCACAGAAAACAAAAGCAAATAAATCCTTGAAAGAAAAAACCAACTTCATATGGGTTTACTAAAAACTAAACTACTCACGAAAGTGAGGAGAGGCCCATGCCCAGCAGTGGGACGTTATGGGTTGATGATGATGATGAAACTACTCAACCGATTTTGATGAAATTTCTATGGAATAAATCTGAGAGCATATCCTTTTAAATGAAAAAAAAAAAAAACGATGTTCTGAAGTAACAAACATTTAAAAAAATATAACCTGTAGCGCTCACTCTTACAGCCGTTTAAGTATTTTCTCCAATTATAAATCTTCGCGCTAACGCTGCGAACCAGCCGACCAATGCCACGCTGCCGCCGTTACTTTCCGCCAAAATAATGCGTCCGCCAGCGCCATCTCAAGAAGCGCGCAGACAACGTCAAGCGTCATCACCGCCCCTCCCGTACAATCACCCGCCCCGCACGTTACCGTTAACACCTAACTGACTTTGTATTCCTTTAGTTCCTAATTTTTACATAATAATTATGTTGTGATTGTCATTTTATCGCTGATTGGGTTAAATAAAATGTAACTGACTTTCTATCACGCCTTTCCTATCATTAAAAACCGAATTAATAACCTTCCCGTTTTTTCAAATCAACCAAAGTTTTAAAACCAGTGAAAATCCGTATTCTGAATGAGATTAGGTTCCTTTACATTACAACAATATTATATTATACAAAAGACCTTTTAACGGAACAGTTTCTTACACATTACATAATATATAATACACTAGGTATGTAAACCTCATAATCCCTATGTCAAAACAAACCTCTCAAATCACTGTGAAGACATTTTAATTAAAATTTCAACTCAAAGGGGACACTTATAAGGTTCCATCTCGCGTCGGCGTCCCAGGGCAGTTTCTAATCACCCGCCGACATACTGCACACCTACTAGGATATGTATACGACACGTAAGTCATCAACTGCACCTACTGTACACTCGTTAGTGCCGGAATATCCAACGTTCACTAAGTAAAATTAACAACTACAACGACAGTTGGCCAATCTACGAACTTTATAAAAACTAGCCCCGGCTTCAAACGGTTAGATATATAGAAAGATCATCAACCCATAACGTCCCACTGCTGGGCACGGGTCTCTCCTCACTTTTGTGAGGAGGGTAAGGCCATAATCCACCACGGGGGCCCAGTCCGGATTGGTGGATACATACCTACCTCCGAAATAATTCTCGGGTAGGTTATGTGGGTTTCCTCACGATGTTTTCCTTCACCGAAAAGCGAGTGATAATTACGTACATATGTTTTACAGAAACACATTGGTATGTGCCTGCACTGGGATTTGAACTCACGATCTTCTGATTGGAAGGCGAAAGTTCTCGCACTAGGCTACCACCGCTTCTACCGCTTCTTTATAGAACGATAAAATAGCAAATTAGTAAGTTAAGTTCTGGGTGGCGCTATAACTGTTATAGGCAGACGTAGAGCATACCATCAGGTGAATGAATTGCTCGTCTCGTAACTATATGAATCTTCGTATTTCTACCTGACGCACGAATAGACACGGACCCTTTGTAGCCCGTTCATGCAAGGAATAGCTGGAGCTATTCGTTGGTTTTTGATGCGAAACGGAAAAGGGGTTGTTGGGTTTGTATTTTTTTTCTTCCAACATTATTTCCTTTTTTTTTATATACTGAGTGACGAGATGAGCAAGTCGTTCACCTGATGGTAAGCGCTACGCCTGCCCATAACAGCCACAGCACCACCCAGAACCCTGCGCGGCGCTGCACTGCGCTCGTCACCCCGAGACATCGGTTCTAAAGACTCATACGCCCAGCAATTTCGTTGAAAACAATGCCCTTCAAATCGAAACACAGTAATGATTAACGTGCATGAGTGGAGGGAAATGATACAAAGACGACAAACGTGTTCTTTTCAAAACTGGCAAGAAGCTTCAGTAAGGATGCAGCAGTTACAGCTGGACTTATTTTGACGAATTTTTTCGTTTATTCAATGCATTTTAGTCCATTTACCGTCAAATCATTCCACGGTCATCGTCCGTCAGTTTCCAGACAGAAATAATACTCAACCAAAATTAAATAATCATTTTACGGCTCATCAAATTCTTTAAGATTCAATAAAACTAATCTTCATTAAAAGCAAATTGTTTATCAATCGGCTATCAAACCCTTCAAAGGCTATAAACTCATTAAGACTGCTGGAGTAACGACCGATGCAAACTCAATAGACGATCAAAACGTTGTCCTAAGGATTTGATCGACATTTAAATATTTGATGAAAGGTTCAGTTTTCTTAATTATTGAATGTTGATTTACAGATTTTGGGAGAAGTAAAATATTGTTTTAATTTATATAGAAGACGCAGGCTGAAATAAATATACTTATATAATAAATAACGCAGCCTACCTAATTGTAGTTCTTTAGGTATACATTGTGATAGTAATTAACTCCGTTAGTGAAATGAAATAGCGAAAGCAATAGGAAATCATATTGAACAATACTACAAAGATGGCGTAAAGAATATTTCAGAGGTCAAAACAAAAAATCAAGCTCTGTTTTAATGTGTGTATGTGTGAAAAAATTGTGTAAACCAGAGTACCAGACCAGAGTTTGTATTGAGATATTTGTACGAACATCTAGACTAAGAGTCTAAGGGTCTAGACATTTGTGGGACCATGGTTCTCGTAGTTCAAGATTCCCTAGTTACCGGGCATCCTAGTTAGCGATCGGGATATAATATACACGTGATCGGGCGCGTAATAATAAATACATATATTTACACTCATGAAAACATCACTGATATCTCCAATAAATGTTGGCGTCTGTAGCGAAATTTCCAATTAACTAAATTGGAAAGATCTGCCAGGTGCCAGATGAGCTGTAGGCCAAAATGGCCAAAAATGGCGCCCTGAATGTACGTCGACACAATACAGTATGTCGACGATTCGGAAGACCTAGGAATTGATGGCGGAACGAACTTGACAACTTTAGCAAAGACTGGTCAAATTTAACTCAGTATCGTACTGTCTCGAAGTCTTGGCCAACAATGAGACTATACAGGCTCATCGCAATCGTAATTTTGTAGTGGTCTCTTTTGCAAGAGACCGCCTGGGGAAGTACCACACCTTTGCCAAATATTCATCCGCCAAGCAGTAGTGTGCAAACATTACTGTGTTCCAGTTTGAAGGTCACTGTTACTGGGCATAGGATACTTTAGAGCGGATGTCTCAGGGTGACGAGCGTAGTGAGGTTCCGCGCAAGCTTCTGCAATTCAAAGTTCTGGGTGGCACTGTAACTGTTATGGGCGCAGCGCTTACCATCAGGTGAACGACTTGCCCGTCTCGTTACTCAGTCAAATAAAAAAAGTAATAAAGACTTTAGTTTTTACAATATAATATTTATGTTGGAATTTCGATTGTATTAGAGTCCATCTCCAGTTTTCGAGTTAAATCAAAACGTTTCGTGGATTCTCTTTGCAGACATCTAAAGGTTAATAATGCAGCCGTTGCTCCCAATTGTGAACATTAAAAAAAAGAGATAGAAAAAATGTTATCAGACGAAGTTAATAATGAGATTTCTAGATCACGGAGCCGATACGTGCCCTTTAAAAGGTCATTTTAGTGATTTACGTTTTTAGTTTAGGTAAACTTTAATTTTAATCAATGCCTTGGAGACGCCAATGACCTTCAATATTAGCCGATATTAATTTTAATCTCGGTATTTGACATATTCTTTGGTTAATAGAATAGTTAATTTTTCATTAGACTGAATAACTAGGCAAGCAAGTCGTTCACCTGATGGTAAGCACTACGCTTGCCCATAACCAAATACAGTGCCACCCAGAACTTTGCATTGCATACTCTTGCACGGCACTGCACTGCGCTCGTCACCCTGAGACATATTGGTTCTAAAGTCTCATATGCCCAGTAATTTCAACTTCGAACCGGGAAACAGTAATGTTCGGTTGACAGTACATCTTGGCGGATGAACATCTGGTAAACGTGTGGTACTTCTCCAGGCAGTCTTTTGCAGAAGACGCCTACCACTAGAAGCACGATTTCCACGTGGTCACACTATAGACGCAAAGAAAGTTGACAAGCTCAACCTAGAATTGGTCTGCCTCTCAAGAACTGTCACCAAAACACCCCGAATGGAACTTGTCGACATTTCTAAAGTTACCAATCTCACGACGTTTATGAAAATTTAATCTTACACGACGTCAAATTCCGTTTGAATAACTTTTCAGTCGAAATGTAATTAATTAACTAATTACAGTAAGTATAACTCTGTTCATTTCCGCAGCCATTTATCTTTGGTTAATGAGTACCGTTATTGAAAGCCACTGGTAACCAATAGTTCTCTGCTCCGGGAACAGCTTGAGTGGCGACTGTAATGTAAAGGTGTGTCCACACTAAACGATGTTATTATCGACACAGCTTCAGTTCTGACTGTTGTTAAGGACTATGCATATGCGCAAAGCTGTGTAATCACAGAGTTATTTGTAAGCCAAAGCATATTTAAATAAATAAATACATAAACACTTGGGAAAGAAAACATTTTTGGATTTTAAACATCAATTTCGAAGTAGATCGATTCGAGATTTGGCGACACCGATTTTGAGTTGAACTACAAAGCTCTCAAGCTACCACTCTGCCGTCCAGTTACTACCCAATTGTGTCGTCACTCATTTCCATTGATAATAAATTGAACTTCGACTGCTCGCCGATCTGGCTATTTGAGCGACCGATGATTGTGACTTGAGTCGATTCGACGAATATCCGTAGTTTGAGTCAATTCGACCAATATTCACGCTTAGAATTAATTGGACAAACATCGCTGCTTCGAGTCAATTCGACGAATATCCGTGGTTTGAGTCAATTTGACCAATATCCACGCTTAGAATTAATTCCATAAACAGCCGTGTTTTGAGTCTATTCGACGAATATCCATGTTTTGAGCCAATTCGACGAATATCAGACCGCAGTGTGGATTCACCTTTGTGCTTCCGTCAAGTTTAATTATTGCTAGAGAGATTTGTGGAATCGTCGACGGCTGCCTGCGAGAGCGAGCGCCACAGAGCTGATAAGGTGTATTCATTACGAAAGAGCTGGTTCACGAGTCGTAGGTACTCAGCTTTAGCATATTATGTACTGAAGCTTTAGATGAAGGGTGAAAACATACTATGAACATAGCCTAAATAATTATTATTTTGATTTTTACACTGTAACTAGTGTGAAAATAGTTGATTCACACTTTAACTACTCAGAATAGTTTTGAAACTCCTCCAGGAGATTTAGATGTTCCTCTGGATTATCTTTCATAATAATTTCATAAAATGTAACAATTACCAAAGCTCTAAGTACCTACCATGATCGCTGAATATTAATAATTACTTAAAAAAATCCCAACTTTTTATTTACTTAGGTACTTAAAAAAATATTCGTCAATTTGATCACCATAGGAACGAAGTAGATATAACATACCTCACAGGCGTAATAAAATACTGTCGTGTGCATTTTACGGCAAAAAACATTTCAGCCCATGTTTTATCGGCGCCCGTCCGGCCGCGCCGAATGAGCTTTTGTTTCGACCCCGTTAGTTCACAGCCCTCCGGAATAAACTCTGATCACACTGACGTTCGTTTATATTAAACTTAGCGCTGGAATTGTTCTCAAATTGCCACATTTTTGTCGCTGTGATGTGATTGCCCACAACAATTGAACCTGTAAATTATTCTACTACCATTTTGTTAATTCCGAAACATATTGCCAATTGTGAATAGACTATGTCGATGGAGATATAAATGCCTCCCAGATTGTTTTACCTATAAATGTGTCTGATCAAATAAAGAATAGAGTCAACTCACCCGATGATGTAAGGACATGTTGCTCCCATTCTGGAACCGGACTATCGTCTGCAAGGACGCCGGCGTGGACATACTCTTAGTAATTGAAGAGTTGGCTGCTTCCTTCTCCTGTTGCTCTTTCAGCAGCAGCCCGCGCGCGATCTTCGCGTTCAGGCTCTTGTTGACGTGCTGGTGCGGGAGTAGCGGAGTCTCCATTGTCTTAGTCGTGTAGGACGGTGAAGATGTCTGGCTGAATGAGTCCGAGGACACGTTGGAGTCCTGCCGCACGCTCGTGCTCGACCCCGAGCTCGGCGACCGCTTCATCGGCTGGCCGCTCGTGTTTATCGGCGGCAGCGGGTTGTCGGTCTTCTGCGACAGTCGCCTCGGTATTGTCGGCTGAGGGTTCCTGTTGCAGTCCAACCGTGGCTGCGGCGACACAGGCGCCGCCGTTCTCCCGTTCGTTCGCTGGTTGCCGTTAGGGTCTACCGACGCGATGACTGGTCTAGGTGGTGTCGGCGGCGGCACTCTTCGAGGAGGCTGTGGGGAGGGCCGACGGGGCGGTGCCGGGGGTGGTACCGGTATCGGGGCAGGGATCGGGGCGGTTCGTTGCGGGACGGGTGGTGGCTGTGGCTGTACCACTGGCTGGATTTGTGGTGGCGCTATCTGCAACAATACCTATCATTTTGGCACATGCTCCACGAGACTACATGTGAAAAAGACTTGTCAACGATTACTCCTTAATCCATTTCTCCCTGACTATCTTATTCTTTTTGCGTGCGGACTTACAAACACTGTTGGGGTTTAAATAGGGTATGGTTGAAATATGGTAGTGTTAGAACGAGCAACTAGACTGCCTAACTATAAAAATATAGGAGAAGATTTATTAACGCCACTTGGAGAATCTTGCGCCTTCTGGACTATCTGCCACAAGACTATCTCCTTTACGCTGCTTACCTTGATGATAGGCCTCGGTGGTGGTATCCTCGAAGGCGGGCAGTAGGGCAGCGCGTCCGAAGGGCAGTAAACGAAGCCCGAGGCCCGAGGTGGCTGCGGTGCGCAGGCAGCCGTGGAGTGCCGCCGAGGAGTCCCGGTGCTGGGCCGCAGCAGTTCTAGCAGCTTCTCTCCGGGAGTCGCGGCAAGGCTGCCGGCACGACCACACCTGGGGAGCAGCAAGCAGATTTTATAATTCTGCAGATATTTTGTTTTAGAGTAACGGTAATCTTAATGTGAAGTTGTGACTAGAGATATTTAAAAAAATATACGATACCTAACTCTCTCTTTCTATCTTCACCAACTTATATCTCCCTCTCAACTTCCGTTCACCTTGCCCGATCTCATTTTTCGTAACGCATTTAACAGCTTACTCCCCAAGTTAAACGTCCGTAAAGAAGTTTTACTTCAAAAAAATAAAAACTGGACGAGACAAAGAGGTCTAAAGCGAAAAACTCGCACTCATTCAAATAAAAAAATAAAAACACTGTACAATGCAACGAGCCAGATCTGTCTTTCGCCTAAGAAGACTAGTCCAATAATGCTTTATTGCATTTTTAATATTGGCAGTTTTCGAAGAATCAATATTGCATTTATATGGAGCAATAATGCCCGGGCACGGTGCCAATAAATCCATTTATAGTTTCACCGAAGCCTCTTTAAATTTTCTAGTGCACTGTACTGTGGACATTTTAATATTCACTAGTTTTGTACATTTGAATTCGAGCGGATATTGGAACAACTATTAAATTCACGTGCATTGTGGGGCCAGGAAACGGGCGAGTGAATGAGCTTTAGCGGATTGGAAATTAATGTACCTAGTAATGTTGTCACGAGGTTTAAATGTACGAAGATCATAATAATATACACCAACGAACGAAAATCCGACCTAAATAAAGTACTCTTATAATAATCATTGTTAACAATATAAGACCGCACTTTTTGTGGATAAAACAATCTTTATTTTGACTCAATAATGAAACACAACATCACACAAATCACACAACACAAACACACACTTTTTTGTGTTTCTGAGATCGTAAATGCAAGTACACATATTTGCACTAAATGATTCAACTTTATGTGTTCAGTTGTGCGAACCGCTCATGGTGCAAAACGCCCCAATTTCCGAGTTAACAGTCATATTATTATTATGTCTGGATATTTAGAACATTGCTGCGAGTTCCTGGTTATACACAGCTGTCTGTTGCTATAAGTGGCATCCTTCTAGCATGATTTGATGGCTGCTGACGGGCGGCGTAGCCAACGTGACAAGAATGAAAATCTACAGTTCGTTCATTAATCCCCCAGAGGAGTCAGGCCGAGTACCTCAGCTTGTCTGACGGAAGCTGCCTAATAGTTGAGTGAAGAATTGTGATCAAACCTAGTACTGGGCGAAATTACTGGGCATATGAGACCTTAGGCCGATGTCTCAGGGTGACGAGCGCAGTGCAGTGCCGCGCATGATTTTGCAATGCAAAGTTCTGGGTGGCGCTGTAACTGTTATGAGCAGGCGTAGCGCTTACCGTCAGATGAACGACTTGCTCGTCTCGTCACTCAGTCAAATAAAAAACATAGATCATCTACGAAAAAATGGTCCATTAATGTGTAAGACAAAAAATATACTCGATTTTAGAAGCGAGTCCTTTGCCCAGCAGTGGGTAGATGTAGGCTATTAATAAATAAATAAAAATAACAAACAAAATAGATCGAAGCAAGCTCGTAGTATTATTTCAGATTTCTTAGGGACTTGTTCTTCATCATAATAAGGGTTAAATTATAATTTACGTGACACGAAGCCTGAAATTCTGCAATTAATCACGCAGCTTTATCACGCTCGCCTCGCGTGACAGATCCTCAAGTGTCACCTTGTGACGTCATACTCAGACGAAATTAAAGTGACAGATTGAACACAACCGCCCGGGAACGACAGTTTCAGTTGCGAGGCTCAGAACAAAGCTTATCATTTCTAAGGCCACTTGTAGAAACCTAAGTCTTTATGATACATTACGTTTATACTGTAAAACTAGACGCTCTCGCGATTTCGCCCGCGTTATTTCCGATTTCTCGTCGGAACTTTGCATTTTCTCGATATAAGCCTAGCCTAGCCTAGCCTAGCCTTTTGCAGTTAGGGATAATAATAGCTTCCTATTAGTGGAAGAATTTCCAGAATCGGATATAATCTGACATGAATTAAAACTTACTTAGACTACATGTTTAATTTTTCTATTCCATTTATGTTTCTTTATTTTCCTTCTTTTGCTGAACTCACTGACAACTATTTCTCCTCATATCTCATTAACAAAGCTATCACAATTAAGCTTGTCTCAGATAGCGGCCCACAGCCACTGCTACGTGAACGATTTCATTGAACTAACTTCTAACATACATCCGACATCTTTAATTTTTGTATGAAATCGTGTACGTAACCACAATCTGTGGCAAGCTTTATGATGTCAAGTTCTCATAACGAGACCACAATACGCATTCAAGTGCCTGTGGTTGATATCCGGATGTTTCACTAACTTCCACATACCCTATCCCACCGTGTTAAAGTTCAAATTGGACTAACAATTCAGAGGAGTTTCTGGATTGCAAACTGCTATTTGACCACAACTTTTGGTTGTAGCCGTGCACTCTAACTCAGTGTCTTTAGGTTTAAAATGACTACAAATTCAAAGCGCTTAGCTCTCGGGTGTTATGTTCTCGAAGAGCTACTTTCAGTGGAATTTGTAGTTCGCACTTCGCATCGCTTTACAAGTTCTAGAGTTAGTACTGACTTTGCTAATTGGATGTACTTAGATTTTGTGGTTCAAGTCTAGCAAACTGATCTCGGTTTTGTATCTCCTAAAGTTACAGAAATGGTGATCAAATAATGACACTTTAGGCCTATAATAATATTTTACAATACAGCGTGTTGCGCAATGTTTTGATCACCGTCATCATCATCATCATCAAGCTATATCTTCCAAAATTTGTCTCAATTATTATCGTGGTCAAAAAGCTGTAATTCACAACTATATAATAATTATAATAGATAGATCCGTTATAGAAATCTCGTTCACGGTACATTAGGTAAAGCTGCCATCGAGTCACAGTAAAGAGGGTAGTCAAAGATCGAGGTAAACAGATTGTCGCCCACGTCACAGGCGTATGTGGTACTACGCACCCACGTGTAACGTATCGGTAGATACGCCATTGGAGTATGAATCCGGTTGATTCCCACAAAGCCGGAAAATCGCCTGCGATTGCGAGCGGGAAAGATAAACACGGAATACGGAAAACGTGTCAAGAAAATTCATTCAAACGTGAGTTTCCTTTTGATTGCCGCCTGAAGTGGAGCGATTTAAAAGCAAAAATGTGTTCGATACGGAGTGTGACAAACCCCTTCTATATAAAAAAATATGTGTACAAGTATCAAATTACATCTGTTGTATTTTTCTTTACTTGTAATATATTTATTTAACTAATACTAATTAATACTTTATTGCACAGTTTTTAGATAGTTCTAATGGCGAACTTTAGAAAAAAGAGTCCGTATCAATAATAAAAAATAAAATAGAAAAAATCAGATCAGAATTTATTTTCGATAATTGGATATGAAAATTAAACATTCAATTATGCAAAAATTTCAAGTACATAATCTACGTTTTTTTTTCCATTCTGATCTAAAATTATTAATTGCTTACAATGAAGCAGTAAATGACAAAAAATTAATACAATAATGTAAAAAAGAAACATAATTATAAAACCTACTAAACCGATTGCAATGCGGTAACTACAGGCGCGACGAATCGGAAACCATTATAAAATAATTTGAAGAGTACCGCAATAAATCATAGTCATTATAGGAATAAAAACCGAGCGCCTAATCAAAAATGACAGCGTAGGAAGCGACGTAGAGGGAACAATTTGTAATTATTCCGTTCAATATTCGCAACTGAAGTGAACATCGGAAGTTCGTCAAGTGGTCGAAAAGTTCCCACCAGCTACTTAGTAACCCAATATCGGATAATCGTCAAGTTTTAACAAACGAGTTTCAGCAATCTCGGCCAAGCTAGCAATAGGCGGAATCGAGATTAATGCGAAATAATCGCATTCGATGCAAAATCACAATCGAGTCAGGTGTCAAATTACCAATGTCTCAGGGCGACGAGCGCAGTGTAGTGTCGCCCAAGATTATGCAATGCAAAGTTCTCGGTGGCACTGTAACCGATATGCGCAGGCGTAGCGCTTACCATCAGGTGAACGACTAGTACGTTTCGTTACTCAGCCAAATAAAAAAGTTGTGACCAAATTGCACTTGTTTTTGCGAGTAAACAAATTACACTGCGATCAAAATACTCTAACTCTTGTAAACATCCCGCTCCCCAAGTGTAGCATCGAGATGTTTGTCGATAGTTCTAAGTTGACTGAATCATCGCCGCGTTCTTCGCTCCTTCAACTCGAGTCGGTTTTAACTCGAAATAATTTCCCGTCGAATGCTTAAAACCAACTCCGACTCACGTGAATTTGACTGCGAGATTCATCGAGATGTTTGAACAATCGAAACAATCGACTAAAACCTCTCGGATTCGTCCATCCCTAGCCCACGCCGGAACGCGACACCGGAGATTTAACTTTGTTCTCGGATAACGGGCCGATAAGCTACTTACCTATTGTCTACCGCTCGTTAGTGGATGTCTTCTTTTAAAGACGTCTTGTTTTGGGAAGTAATCAAACGGAAACAACAAACTGATTAACTCGTTTTGCCTTTTAGCGCTGTTTGAAAGGCTGTTCTCGTGTCTAAGAATTCAACAGCGAGGCTTTTACATTTCATATGGAGTTGGTGTGTCAATTTGTCTTATAGTTTAAATCTGTCTATCTTTACTACAAAGTTATTCATATGTTATACTATTTGGCAAAATGTCATAAAAGTGTTTACCATAAATAATTTAAAAAAATAAAATCACGTGGAAACCCCATGGTCTGGGAATTTACAGAGAAGTTTATGGTCTACCAATTCGGACAATCTCCGTAGTGCATTATTGCCTAATCTTTCTCACGTAGGTGAGATTAGACCCGTGCTGAGCAATAGAAGGTATGGTTTGTGATGAGGCTGATCATCATAAATAGCTATTATTATCCAAAACTGTGAATAGGTATAGTACCATTTCATTTAATATTGGGCCTAATAAACTCGGGAGAACCAGGGGAAGGGGAAAAAGGACACGCTTAAATGTATGTATGCACTTATAACCGATGCAGCTACTATCCGGCATAGAGAGTGAGAAAGAGAATGGAATAATCAATAAAGAACAAATTGTGAAACAGTGAAGGAGAGAGAGAAGAAAAAATCTTATTAGACAAAGGGATAATAGAGAAGACAGGGAGGGAGAAGCCTATACTGAAGCAACTGAGTCCAACTGACCTTCCCTTGACGGAGTCGCCGTCGTCTCTCGCGTCCGACTGGAACTGCATACCCCCCTGCGCCCACGTCACTGTCAACCAATCTGTAACAACATAGAAAGTAAGAAATAATTATAAATCATCATAATTATCAAATATATCAATACAAGACTTTGTCAATAGAGAAGCGCTGTCACCGATGATTGTCACCGCTCTTTGTGTGTAGCATATCAAATATCAAACTCGTAACACGGAATAAATACGTCTTTGGAACGACCATATTTAACCGATTTCCTACTGCGTGACAACCCTCCAATTTATCCAGAGGCATTGTAAATATATCAATGGGAGTCTGATACTTCTGCAATTTAATTGGGATTTTATTTGAGAAGATTTTTATTGAACAATATATTTATGCAAGCAAGGTTTTCTAAAATTGAAAGGAATATATTATTAAAATGTTATTAAAACATGACAAAAATAGAAAATTTCAACTTAATTCAACAAAGATGATGGTGATGATGATTCAAAATGGACTTGCTAGAATTAACCAGACCAATAATAACCAATAATTATAATGACAAGAGAAGCTGATTCACATATCCCGCAGAGTTTGCTATAATTCTAAACTTAATTTTTAATAATGTGAATATGTGAATCAATAATTAAACTATTCATAAAATCATCCATCCATCCTACTATACCAAATCCCCAATACATATAATTAAAATAAAAGCTTAAAAAATGAAAATAAAACAATCAGAATAAAAACTGTCTCGAAAATCTGTTTTAATTTCACCATCATCATCATCGGCCACACTAGTCTTGAAGGCCACTTGAAGCTCGATCTTCGGTTCTCCTCATCCAGTGTTTTCCAGCCATTTTCCTCAAGTCGTCACTCCACCTTGCCGGCGGGCGTCCTACACTACATTTGCCTAAACGCGATCTCCGTTCTAGATGTATGATGATCTATAGTTTGATGGCCAGCATTATTCAAGAGCCTCACTAGATCTATTATAATATTGTAAAATACAGCGTAATGCGCAATATTTTTGATCAGACCTACAAAAGCCATTTTCAATTGGGCAATACGCAATATTGTACGATTATTAAAGGTCTAGGAAGGCCTTAAAATAAAGATAACAAATTATGCAATTTCCTCCCCCCACTCTTGCAGGCAATCGTAAAAATATCTCAGAAACAATTTTCATAAAATATCGCGAAGAAAGCAGAAAATACCAAAAGTTCCAACTTCCGCAGACAATAAAAAATATTCGAAACATATTTGTTGAGCTTTATTCATATATTATTCTCTTCGAAGATATTCTCCCCTTAACCTTTCCTTCCTTTACAGATTTTATAAGAGGCTATAGAAAAAATGTTAATACGAGAGTCATTAATTTTGTATTTGGGGTTCTTCCGATTGAATTACATGATCCGTTAAATCAAATTATTGCCAGATAGAAGTTTCGATCAAGTTGCATTGACCGCGGTCTTAAGGATTCTTACGGATCCTCGCCGCATGAAATTCATTGTATTTGGATTTATTTTGATTAGCTTGCAGTTCCAAACAAGATTTTTATAAAAATGTATCTGGAAAGAAGGATTCTAAAAAAAACTTATATTTTATGTATGTATATCATTAGTTTTTTTTTTAAGGTTGAGACTGGCAAACAAACTGGCCCACCTGATGGTGAACGGTCACCGCCGCCAATGTAACATACAACTGCATCTGTTGCCAACTCTTAAAAGCTTACTTCAGTTTACTTACTTTTGAGTTTTACCAAGTAAATAAATCTGATTTACGATAACATTATTTCCATGCTATCAGTGCGATTTGCATACGAACCGAGATCAACGCCAACGGACGTTGTCGGAGATACCTCCATTGTAGTTACTTTGCGAGTTTCTTTAATTCCAGTTTCCTCCACAGCTCAGGAGATACTATCTCTTTAGGCCATAAATCTCAGTATAACAAACCATTAGGTACCATGGCGGGGAAGAATATAGAGACGGCGGTATCTATGTTTACTCACATAAAGCTTTCTTTTCTTTACTATCTGTCTCTGCACAAACAAAATAACCTGGGCATTTATTCTCTAAGACCTTTTTCAGATATTCATCCGCCAAGCAGTATTGTGCAAACGTTACTGTGTTCCGGTTTGAAGGGTATTGTTTCCAGCGAAATTACTGGGCATATGAGGCTTTAGAGCCGATGTCTCAGGGTGATGAGCGCAGTGCAGTGCCGCCCAGTATTATGGAATGCAGTGTTCTGGGTGGTGCTGCAACTGTTATGGGCAGGCGTAGCGCTTACCATTAGGTGTATGAATTGTTCGTCTCGTATCTCAGACAATTAAAAACAAAAGACTCAAGAACACGTTACGTTAGGTTCGTGTTATCCACCAATGTGAAATTTCATAAAATTGACTAGGCTCGTTATCAAATCTCAAAATAACATGCGGGAAACTTGCGCGTAATACCCTTTTTTATTCCACGTTATGGTGCCTTTACGACACCTGTTTAAGTTTAAAGGATGTTATGAAATCACGCGTTTTCAGCAAGAAATCTCATATAGCATAGCATGTGGGGCATGCCCGGCTATTTTTTAAACTTCGACAGCCTAGAAATTTCTAACGCGCATTCCTCTATAATCTGTTAACGCTAATCAAATTGACAACCGGGTCACAAATATTATTTTAATTAATTATTAGCATGTCTGGAAAAGTTCTGTACTTACTTATATTTATAAAAAAACCTATTAGATTTCTCCATTAACCTTGGGCACGTTTTAATGTTCTCTTGTTTCGTGTGTGTTGGATTGTTGTTGTTATATTTAGTTTGCCTTCCCGTAGAAGATTAAAAATTGTATCTAAGAGAGATTGTCCATTGCTCGGTAATCAAAGGCAACCGTAAAGGTCTGGTACGATACAGCGCCCGAGCATAGCACCTACGTATTATCAATGCATTGATACATCGAGGGTCGGCGGGTGCCGGTCAGCGGTAGGCTAGACACCTCAGGGATAGGAATTATTTAGGAATGTCGGATAAAGGACGGCGTGAATACATTATTTAAATTAGGATGGAAATTATAATCTGTTCGGGACTTAATGGGAAGTTGGAACCTCTTCTATCAACAGGCATGGATGTACAGTGCCTTTTGAGTAAAGATTCCATCTTTACACTGTACTTAATTTATTGAAGGTTATTGGGCATTCGTTGAAAATTTTATTATTTATATTTTTTACAATGACATACAATTATCAAGTTTGACATAACCCATTGTGATCGTACTTTTTTTCAACGATTTTTCGGCTTTGGTTGAGGTCAAAAGTATCTATTAGATTAAATTAGGCTCCCTAAGGACACCCCCTCCCAGCTAGCATGGCCTCACACGTCAGGGGGGTGACTTTGGTAAGCCGGGTCCCCAGACCTCTCAGCCAGGACCAGGTCCTCTCCCCAGACGTAGAGGCCCGGACACCACCCGGGCCTACCATCGGCAACTGGGCAAGATGGTGACTGCTAGCGCGACCCATCTTGGCCCACCTCGGTGGAGGTCTGCTCCCGGGGGGGTTTTAGTGGGGGAGGATAGTGCGACGGCATTTCCACCAAAGTTAGTGTGTTTGTCCTCTCATTACGCCAAAACGGTTGAACAGATTTAGGTGTTTAGTATACTATAGGCCTTGGAATAGAACATAGGATACTTACATCCCGTACAAATGAACTGTTCCTTACGGATAATATGTTTTTTTTTAGTTACAACGGGTGAAATTGCTGGGCGCTGCTAATCTATACTATTATATAAAGCTGAAGAGTTTGTTTGTTTGTTTGAACGCTAGGATCTCAGGAAATACTGATTGGAATTGAAAAATATTTTTGTGTTGAATAGTCCATTTATCGAGGAAGGTTATAGGCTATATAACATCACACTACGACCAATAGGAGCGGAGCATCAATGAAGCATGTGGCAAAAACGGGGAAAATATATTAATTTTAAGAGAGTTATTGCGGGAAAACTTGAATTATGCGGGTGAAACCGCAGGGCGCAGCTAGTTTATTATAATTAATATGTTATACTATGTAAAATAGAATTCTTAAATCTATGATAATATGTTATGCGACTTATCGACAGTTCACTTATCCTAGTAAAAGGTCAGATTCAGAAAATACCTAATCGTTGGACTCATGGTAGAGCTTTCACTCCGATCCTCTCTCGTCATGAAACAGCCTTCAAGATATAGCGGATTACAAGGGTTGCGGGAGACGTCAGCCGAAACAGAGACAATATGATCCACTAAGGCACGACTTTACAGTTCCAATTTGAGGCAAGGTTTTACAGTTATGGCAGGACCACTCAGGTAGGAACGGCCCTTAACTTCTGAGCTCAATAATTGTTTAAGTGTTCATTAAAATGCAACATTAAAGCTTGGTTCCGTTTCGTCACCGGTTTCCGCTTCCGTTTTACCGTCTTTTATCTTGACATTGCAGAGTTTTGTTCATTTTATGAATGCTGATGGAAATTTAAATACTAAAGTAAATTATTTCTAACATTGTATAGTTTTCACTTGGGTTAAAAGAGGTGGGAGAGGAATTTGTCTAGCAATAGCCAGAGTGAGCTGAAGGCAAACAAATTCACCTGGAAAGTCAATTTTCACATATTTAAAAAAAAAGAAGAAGGTGGTCAATTTTGTTGCATTTTTTTATGTTTACTACTTTAGAACTCCGTCATGTAGTAACCATTTTTTTTTGGGAGCATTATACTTTCCGATAGGTCTCATAGAAATTACATCGAAATCGGATTAGAAGTTTAGTTCTTAAATCAAAATAACTTGAAAAAATATATCATAACAAGTATCATATTATGAGACTTTATAACTGATGTCTCAGGGTAAAGAGCGCAGTGCAGTGCCGAGCAATATTCTAGATATCACTGCAGCTGTCATGGGCAGGCGTGGCGCTTACTGTCAGGTGAACGACTAGTAAAATGACGAAAAAAATAGATTAAAACCACGTCAAAGCCCAGTCTGACTAGCTCTGGCGCTAGAGGCCAGTACCTACCCATTTGATAAACAACAAACGTTGAATTCTAATCGGCGAGAGTATTTGAAATCATCCGTCTGAACACCTCCTAATCAATTCCAATATCACAGTGAAAGGACAATTTGCGTCGAAGCTCATTCTATAGATTTATATACCCCCTCCCCTTACCCCCTTTCTTGAACTATTGATATTGAATCCCGTTCGCAGGCGTTCTATAACGACTGCATTATTATTTACTGTTCATTCCTTTGTCTTGGAGATCGGTGAATACTGACTGCAGCCACAGACTGTATACCTCAATATTGGAAGGTCTTGTTATTAATCTCTTTGAAGAATTGTCTGTTTTGCGACTCTTACAGCAGTCAATATTTCTTCTTGCTATGAACGGGATTTTTACCCGACTGTGTCAGAAGAAGGGTTATGTTTTCGAGTGTATTTGTTTAGTACGCCCTGTAGCCGCAACGGCTTGATAGATGTTAGCTTGAGGGGTCGTTTGATTTGTCTCAATTGTGAGAGTGACATTAAAAAAATTTAATATTATATAAAAAATTCAATTCCAAACCTAAGTTAAAACAACTCTAATCAAGATCACACCACAAACTACGCCGCTATCTTTTTATTATTTTCATAATTTTCCTATTAGAATTTTATACCAGGCTACCGTTATAACATTAGGTTTAAAATGTTAAAAACAAACGCAGTTATTAACCTTTAGGAGTTTCTAAAACAACGTCGTGAATACAATATAAAGGCATGTACAAAGAAACACAAAAGTGCATAAAGTGCAAAGCGTCAAAGAACAAAATCCTCACACAGATACCCCTTCTGTATACTGCCAGCTTAGTATATCTGAAGACGCCTTTCTAAGATCTGAGTGTACAACACTTCTATAATGCTTCTAGGAAAGCAAACAAGATATAAATCCCACTTAAAGTAAAATCGTGAACGTTTGTATGCTTGTTTGTTCACGCTCCACGCTGCAACGGTGGAACAGATTTTGATAAAATTTCGTTTCTTTTCGATCTTGGAATAGAATAAAGGATACTTTTTATCCCGGTAAAAGTTACTAATCCTGTGAAATAAAAGTCTGCGTGGGTGGACTCGCGGGGCGCAGCAAGTATTATAAACCCAAAAGTGTATTTTTTAGTTTGTCCTTCTTTTACGCAACAATGGAGGGACGGGTTTTGCGGAGAGTTTTAGGCATTTTTTTAGCATGTCTGAAAAATATTCAGTTTCTATGGAATAACACTACTATAATAGTCAACGTGGGCGGAACCGCAGGCGCATCTAGAGATGAATAAGCTTCGAATCAGTATAACAGATCTGAGAATCCTGGAGCTTTTAGACGAGTTTACTTATTATCAACATCTAAAATGATTGCAACAATGCCTGTCTTAAAACCTTCATTTAAATAACTTGATTATTTGATAAATATCGAGGACTCCAATCGGAAACCATTTTGTTTTGTTTCGTCCCAAACAAACACTTACAACACTTCATTTTAACAATCCAATCTTTCAAGTAACCACTTCACCTTTCTTCAGCTATCTCTTTCGCTTTCGAGAACCATAAAATGCTGTATCCCGCTCTAGCCTCGTGATATATATTTGCAGCTGGGAGCAATGAGGCAACCAAAGATGGTGTTTACCTACTAGAACTATTCAAGCAATAGATATACTGCAAGACAGTGAATGAGGTTTATACAAATAAACTCGACAAAGACTTCAAACTTATGTTGGACAGAAATATATCTTTATCAGATGTCCATTTTAAGCTAAATCTTCCAATTATGTTGTCAGAAGCTAGATTAAATTTTACCTTAGCTCTGTCATTTGACGGTAGGTTGGTACTTTCTAACTTTATGAAAATCAAAGTGACAGCAATAACTTTAAATCTAATTTATTGTCTCTATTATAATATAATAAAGTGTGCGTCAAACATGCCGTATGTAGACAAGACATTGGGCACCAAAAATAAAAAAAGAGACAAGTAAACTTAGTGTTGGGTTACTTCATGCCAAATTTAAACAATATTTACTGTCGATTGAAAGCTAACGCTTTGATCCACTAAAACGCTTCCATTATTTTAATCATTATTTAATTTTTATCTTATAACTTTTCCAGCATCAAATGCATACCCTAATCTCTAACTACGCTTCTCTGTAACTTCAGAATCAGGTACCATGAAGATCATAGTCCATTATTTCTATGGCAAATTATGTCACAGTATATTTTGTTTTGTGCCTTTATCGTGTCATTGGTTGCTCCCTTTGTATCTACGAGTATCTAATTACATACTATGAAGACCGTGCTTTATTTTTCAATTGTGGCAAGTTGAGCCAGTCTTATGGTTCCATTGTGTCATTAGTTGATTCCACGTTATTAGGGAATCAGGCACTACGAAAAGCATGGTCCATTGTTTCTATAGTAAAACGTTACTGATCCATCTTTTATTTTCCACTCTAGCCATGCGGCACTGGTAAAACCCAACCCAAAAAGCCAAAGGCAAAAAGTTGAAGTTTGTGACAAGTTGTGTCACTGTCTTGCGCTTCTATTGTGTCATTGGAATCCTTGGTGACACGAGGCTAGTCTCCAACTCTAGTCGTAAAAGTTGATATTCACAGTTGGTTGCGAACGCGTGCTGATACAGGCTTGTGGATGCGAAAATGTATAATATTTTTTTATTGTTTTCGTAAAGCTTTCTAGCAGTGTTACAAACAATGGCACTTTTGTTTGTTTGTATAATTGTTAAGTTTGTTTTCTAAGTACTTTTGTTTGTTTGTGGTTTTGTTCCAAGTTTTTTTTGTTCTGTGGTGTTTTAACGAGTTTTTTTTTTGTAAGGACTCTCATTGTATAACTTAAAACAATTGTGTATAATGAAAGCATCAAAGCGAAAAAATGCTTCTAGCAACTTGTGTTCATATCATTTTATTAAGTCAGAACATGTACATTTTAATTTTTTACATTTACATGTACATTTTTTTAAATATTGCATGTGGAGATGGCGGAGATATGCGGACTAGTTTTATAAACAGCTATCTTTTAGATAGTAGTTGATGAAGAAATAAACCTTAACCTAATAATTTATCAATGCGTACATACTTTTTTATTGGAAAAGGGGCAAGCATTTGACCGCAATCTTACCTGGCGGTAAGTGTCGACGCGGTCGACGGTGGAGCATGCTTGCCTAGTAGATACCTATTCACTCTAGATTTGAAGATTTTCAGATTAGGCTCCCAAAAACGTCCAAATATGAATAAATGACTAACTGCGTCGTTTGGTTTCACCCGCGTCGAGTATTATCTTAAAGGAACCTGATTTTAAGAGAATAAAAGTACACCTACACTATATATAAATCCAGATAATCAACTATCTATGCCAAATTTCATTCAAATCCGTTCAGTTTTTGCGTGAAAAAGTAACAAACATCGCTCTGAGCGATAAGACCACCCATTGCAACACTAATTTTTAATCTTGTTTTGTTTTAGCTTTTAAGCTTTCTTTGTTTTGTGGCGTTGAAACACCAATAAAATAAAGACTTATCTATCCACCTATCAAACTTCCATCCATCCTCACAAACTTTCACATTAATAGTATTAGTTTAAAGTGGGATAACCAGACAATATTGTGGGGTAAGAACATTACATTATGAAAATAGTGTCATAGAATAGAATCATTCCAAATATTCGGCAAAAAACTATAGTCTTTCTACGCCTGCAACCTCTATCTCTATCTCCTACCGCTCATTCCTCATTTAATATCAAAATAATAAAATAGTCTTCTCAAGCGGGGATATTTGAACCGTCCGAGCCGGTTTAGTGCGGGAAGTATATGGCCGTCATCCGTCGCGGCCTAGCTTACTGAGATTCCGGGGTTTACGTCCGATTTTATTTCAGTGTCAAATTAATCACAAACTCAAGGAGGATATTAAACTGCGCTGTCTGGATGTCGGCTCTTTGAATATTTATGTGGGTATGTTAACTCTGGGTTTAATGAAGGAGCTTATATCCCCGGTTCCAGTGTTTTCTTGTGAAGAAACGTCATTGCTAAATACCTCGAGGACGTACCGATGGCACATTTTTGAGCTGCTATTTTTGTTTCTATGTAGACTTTAGTTCTAACTGTAAATACGATAACGTTTTTCCCTGCCACTAGAGACCAGCAAACAAACAAGCTTGCCTACCTCAGCTACTACTTCAGCCACGCCTTTCTCCCGTTGGGTAAGGCAGAGACTACATCTTTCCACATGCTATAATCCCAGCGGAAAGCAGTACACCTACTCCCTGACAATCTCTGCTGGTTTTTGAAACTCCAGACCAATAGGATGTGTAGGGTCCATGCGTGGTGGTCTCACATGCTATCCGCCTGGTCTCATTCATGCAAAGAAAACCAATCTATATTTTACTTACCATCTCGCATACTTCCTCAATCATTATTATCTTTAACGCCTCCTTTAATATTCATTCATTGTAGCAAAGTGGCTTTCTACTACTCTCGCTCCTGCCGCTTTATTCCTCAATGTTAATACCACAAGCCGCAACTTCTATAACTTAATTCCTGTCCATCCAAAGATTGCCTGAAAGAAATTGCTTAAAGCGATAAGACCGCCCATTGTACTAACAGTCTGTATTGTGTGTATTTAAGCTTTATTGTGTTTAATAAAGAATTATTGCTTTGCATTGTATGTACAACTTCCGTTTCCCGTAAAAATGCCTCTGAACAAACTACACCCCATTATCTCTAAAGTTCTGTACGTTAATACTTTAAACTCTGCACTTTAGAGTGTTTAAATACTTATCGGGCCAGTTGAATACGACTAAACGCCGCGTCAAGAGCTCATTCGTTCCCGTAATCCTACTTTTTCAACTTATCCAGACGCTTCGAGTCACAAACTTCCACTGCATTTAAAGTTAAAGTTAAGTTCACACTCCGAGGGGGTAGAGAGGCGAAGAGTGGGGAAGAAGGGGGAGAGCCCAGCTCCTTAATTACGGCTTGTTGTCCCACGAACTCAAACATTCGACAATATCTCAAATGTGGTCGAATGAACTTGTCCTAGTGGATCGTCGAGCACGATGGAGTGTTTACTCTGCGACGGGTAACTTGGAAGACACTATCACAACGGCTGAGATTGGAAAATAGGGGTATCTAATAAAGTATTATAACGTTGTTGCTGTAGAGTCTAGGGTATTTTGTACAAAATTGTAATTTTAACTTCAAAGTCTCGGTTAGGACATTCTGTAAAAAGTAAAATTCTCTACTAGCATACAAACAACTTCAACTTAAAGCCCCAGAAACCATAAGAGGCGCAAATAGAGTAATCATAGAATTTTATGTAATGTATATTTTATGAATTCAAATTTAATTTAAATAGCAATGATTTTATGGACACTTCAATAGCGAAAGTAATTAACTATGAGTGTATTCAGATAATAATATTTTTTATTGAATTAATCAGTTCGCTTGCAATTCGAAATATTAAATAATGAAAGTTTATGTAATAGTTCGAATAAGTGCCACTTCACGACCGCAAGCATGGTTCTTGACACCGGGACTCCCTGTATATATTCTGTAAGGGATCAGGAACTGCATGAACCTTGGTTCCACACATACTCAGACCTCAGACAGTTGTGTTTAAAACAAAGATTTACCTGGCGTGAGAATCGAACCCGCAAATTCACACGCACACCAACCACAAATAATAGCCCATCGCATCGTTTGTTCATTGATGATATGAGCAGAACAAAATGGAATTAATCAATGTTATAATTTTTTTATTGAAATATCTTTCATTCTAATTTGCATGGTCCTTAAGAGGGCACGTTAATTGACTCTACTACCGGGTTCAGATTACACCCACTCGAGAGAACCATCGAGAAACTCAACAGCGGCTTATTTTGTACAAAGCTGTAATAAATAATACTCTTTGGAATATTTTCTCAGTACGAGAGATAATAGATAATACTCGTACAGTTATATTCATAGAAGCTACAATCTTTTAGCAAAAAAATACAAAACGGTTACAGGACTCGTGCAGAAAATCTTCTAGAATCCATTTTACAAGTACTTAGGAAGGTCGCCCACAGCTTCCTTTCGAAGTAACAATGCGATGCTCTCTTGGTCGTACACCTTTGCCAACGTAACCACGATTTTGGATCGCTAATTATACGATGCAGCATCGATAAAGTCACGCGTTTGCATCGATACAGTCGTGCGTTTGCATCGATGCAGTCGCATGTTGCAAATGCGATGAACGTCCAAAACAGAAAAATTACTGTAAAAGCAGCCGTGGGCGATTCCACTGGCAAAATTGACAAATCACGCGGACCGTGCGGAGACAAAAAATAAATATAAAGGGAAGTACAAAAAAGTACACAATATCATAGACAATTTTCCTTGAGTTTTATTAAAGCAGCGATCAAGGCAACACCTTGCCCAGGCCGCAACAGGCGAACCAGCCACTTCAACCAAAAAACCCTTTCCCTTTAAGAGCCATTTCCTACCACAATCTCAATAGGTATTCCATTCGTATTTTACCTAAATCGTCGATTACTCGATCCACTCGGGTGAACATATGCTAGCCCGCCCTCAACCCTCCGGGGCACCCTGGGCCCTGCAGATGGAGGGTCGCGTTGACCCTGGCCGTAACATCCATAAGCGGCCATTTGAATAACCTTAAGGTACATTAAGTGGTTTCCGAACGCATTAATGGACTAGCTTCTATATTCTGTCTAATAGCTTCGCGAAAGGTGATTTTTAAGGCCGTACCGAGCCTTATCTTGACGGTCAGTACTGGAGTCGGTCATCCGTAGCTATCGCTATGAATACCGTGCGGATTGCAGACACAGTCAGTGCGTTGCACGCATAGACGTCATACCGCCGTTGGTACTGACCGTTAAGATAAGTTTAAATGTAATACAGACTTACTGCTTTGATATAAGTATGAAAATACCATACTCAACCTACCCAAGTACAAAGTTAAAACCTTATGTGAAGCCTGTGTGGGCCGGTCGCATCTCTTGAACAACCGAAACCCTATGGGGTAGACGAGTTCTAAAGTAGAGACTGCGTTTGGGCAACCGTAGTGTAGGACGCCGCCGGTGGAGTGACGACTTGCGGAAGACTGCTGGCAAGGACTGGATGAGGAAAACCGAAGATCGGGCTCAGTGGCGTTCATTGGGAGAGGCCTACGTCCAGCAGTGGACCAGTGTGAGCTGATGACGATGATGACGCACTTGTGCAGAGGATACCCATTAGCCTGAGGTATTACGCCACAAGCCGGCAGATTCCATTGTTTAACACAAGCTAGAGGGGGGCTTACAATTGAATAAACAAAACTCTATTATTATATTTGAACAATGTATTTATAAGGGAAGCCTTAATATGTATTGTTAATGTTGTAAGTTTAGAACAATGGTGATTTTTACCCTGTTGTTCTCGGGTTAAACTTCGTATTCGTTTGAAAAGTTTAGCTACGTCCAAGCTGTGATGTGGGCCTCGGTAGGGATTCATAAAAGTCCACTTAATGAATTTCAGAATAAAAGAAAATTTGTGTGCGGACTTTTCATGAAGCTTGTTCCAGAAAATACGTTTTATTGAAAAAGCCTTATAAGTTTGTGAAAGGAATGGTTATGTAGCGCCCACTCCTTTCGTTACGCCTTCCTTCAGTTTATATGTACTACATAATTTTATTCGTTTTTGCATATTGATAACAACAAATTTTTTACACGCTGTGTCGGTATTTATCATTGCTATCTTCTCCATGAAAATTGTTAATTCAAATTAACGTGTTAGGTTAACGTCTCCTTAGTTTCGATACAGAAGACATTAAAGTGCTGTTTTGATTAGAACATTGTATATTTTTTAGGAGAGCCCTGCCTGACTTTCGTTGAATTATATGTTTGCAAGGGATCACTATAAATTAATCTTTATATTATATCAAAATTAAACCCAATTTTTCTTGGTCACGCGATCGCGCGTGAAGAGAAAGACCGATTTCGATAAAAAAAATCGTAGAGGTTTCAGAAAGGTTCTTAATAAGAAATAAATTTAAAAAGTTGAACAGAAATTATGGCAAAAAAAAAATGTTTTATATGAGCTCATCAGCTATTTCTAAGTAACATCATGGTTTTTAACCAGGGAAATGCAGAGTTCTTGGTGGAAAACAAGACGGGGGTAAAACCGCGAGGCGCAGCTAGTACATATTATAAAACTAAATCCCACCCCACATCTGTATGTTTGTCTGAACGCAATAAACTAAAAAGACGACGGAGTATTTTAAGATAAATTAAATACTGTTTCGAGCCGACTGCGAGCTTTAATCGAACATTGATATAACAAAACAACGGACGGTGGAAACAAAGTCAGTGAGGTGATTACAGTGAGCATATTAGCAACTCGACGCGGCTCAGTACAAATATCACACGAATTACTATTGAAATAACGCCCAAGTCAGCGCGTACTTCAACGTGGCTGTTACGTCAAACTCTCCATCGAAATAACGCGAAAAAAGGGCAAATAAAAGAATACTTTTCATAATATGGACTTCGATTCGATTCGATTTGAGAATTGTTCGGTTGATAAATCATTAGAACAGCTTATTGATATCAACTTTATCTATCAACTGACATAGATATAAGTAAAATCACCGAAACCTTCGTTAGAAGATGCACCACTAATTACGAAATAGCATCCCGTTAAAGCACGATAGCCTTTGAATCAGAAGGTCGTGAGTTCAAATCCCAGTGCGGGCACGTACCAATGTGTTTCTGTAAAACATATGTACGTTATTATCACTCGCTTTTCGGTGAAGGAAAACATCGTGAGGAAACCCACATACCTACGCGAGAATTATTTCGGAGGTAGGTATGTTATCCACCAATCCGGACTGGCCCCCCGCGGTGGATTATGGCATAACCCTCCTCACGAAAGTGAGGAGAGACCCGTGCCCAGCAGTGGGACGTTATGGGTTGATGATGATGATGATCCCGTTAAGAAGTTTTTTTAAGAAAACGTTATTAATTTAAAAAAAAAGCACGAGATTAAATGTTGTAATTATATTTTCAACGAAAAAAAAATTAAGCAATTATTTCCTCGTTTAGTCGACGCCACTGGTAACATGGCGTCATGGGATGGCTCGATTCTCGCACAGAGAATAGCTATGGCCAGTCAACATGTAAATCCAGCCAGTGTTCTTGGCACCGTACCTCATTTGTTAGATATTTAAGTTTTAGTTTTCTAATTAATTTTATCTAATTATTGTTTTTTTAACTGTGTGAACAAAATTATTTTTTGAATACTTAAATTGAAACGTCCGAATTGAGATTTAACAAATTTTTAAAACACGCCGTGAGGGAGCCCTTTAGCTTTAGAAAGTACCCTTTTGACGGGACTAAGTGCCTTAAAGCTAGCCAATTATTTTCATTTTAATGTTTAAAAAATGGTCACATATAATTGAAAACCTATTTAGAGGGATAAGATATTAATCCTTATCAAATTAAATACATTTGTTACCTTAAACATTTCATTTTCAATAATAATATAATTGCCTACAAATTAAATGAATATCTTATGAGTTATCGCAAAATTAAAACGTGAAAAAATAAATTCCAGCGGAGGAAATAAATGCTATTCCTATTAAATTAAATAACTTATAGTTGGAATGTCATGATTAACGCCCATATCCGATATCGATTACCGTTTATCAAGTAAATAGGTTACTTCTAGGTAAGCGTGCCCCATCGTAGACCGCATTGTCGCCGCATTGTCACTTACCATTAGGTGAGATACTCGTATTGGTCAAACGCGATCCTATAAATATCCATGTATAGCTGAACACGAGTCTCACTTACCTTCCTTTGTAAGGAAGATGAGCCGATGTTGGAATATACTTGATGGCCATTGCTGACCTTATCATTTTTCCCACTAGATACAATTATTCCCCTTAATTTTCCTAGATACAGGAAATTCTAATGAGGAGTCGGGATTTATATAATTATGTGATCGGACGCGTAATTCAATAAACAATTAAATGAAATGATATTTTTTGCCTCCAGAAAAAAAAAACAATACTTATTTAGCTTAATTACATTATTATTGAAACAACAAGGGCAATATAAATTTATGGATTATTTATTAACACTACATTAATTACTAGTTACTAACTAGTTCACATTATATTAGGTTTCAAAGTAAAATGGTCACTAACGTCAATATTATTATAATCATTGAAAACGGGATAGAATATAATAGAATAGAAAAACTCTTTATTTTACACCAGAAACAAAAATAAACACAGTACAGAAGAATTACAATAGTCACCATGAATTATGTTTCTTTTGAATTCCCGATGTTTTGGATTGTTATATTAACTTATTATAATAATGTTCTCATATGTTCTCATAAGTCCGTCGTGCATTAATTGTTGTTTATATATTTTAAAATTTATTTGAACAGAGTTTCCGCAATAAATTAATTACATTTCATTTTGTTATTTTGTGGGTAGCGTACTCACATGTATTCTTATAGGCTGAGTAGACACCAATCCGACCGGATAACAATTTAAAGTCTATTGTCACTGTAGATGTCGTATGCGGGATAAATAAAAGTTTAAAAAATCACAGACTGTTGGACACTTTCTAAACTGCAAGAGGTGTACACTCTGTCACTCTCAATACAAGACTGCCCACAGGGTCCGCGCGCAAAACAAGGCACGAGGGCCACTCAGGGGAACACGTGTCAAGGGAGCACCAACCAAGGGGAACCAAAAATCTTTTTAACCCGTGACGCACACCGTGACAGAGAGGCGTTGTAAATTAACGTCTTGCTTATGTGTGCGTCTGTCTGTGGCATCGCAGCTTCTAATCAGTTTCATCAGATTTTAATTTAGTTTTTTCGTTTGAAAGGTCATCAATAATATTCTTAGGTATGATTCAAGAAAATCTGTTCAGTAGTTTTTATTTTTTATTATTTTTTCATTAGTCAATGGATTCGCGTTTGACCACTTTCTCATCTGATAGTGAGTGACGATGCGGTCTAAGATGGTGCACGCTTACCTAGAAGTAACCTATTCACTCGTGACTTGAAGACTCCCAGGTTGTAACTATCGGGAAACACAGACTCGGGCCAAGAGTTCCACTCCTTTGCGGTACGCATAATAAATGTGGAGGCAAACCGCTTTGTGCGTACAGATGGAATGTCCACCATGTAACGGTGGCCGCATCGCCTTACGTCTGGTTTGATAATCATTAGGTCTATTTTAGTTGATGAAGCGTTGTGAGGAATTTTCTCAGGCCTGATCGATTCGAAATTTGGTATCCTTGTGATATTTGCAAGAATAGGGTCACGTTGACCTAATGCTGCAGAATACCGATCTCACCAAATTACAGCAAGGATATCGTGTTTGGGCTCCTTGGACTGATCTCAATGAAAAGGTTATAGATAGATGGTGACCAGGGTCTGTTTTTTCGTGTTAGGGACGATCGACGTCAGCACTGACCGCCAGGAAACGACTAAATAGGTACAATATTAGATCATGATTATCGCTCGCCTCTACAAAATTATACTAAGTGGCTCGTTTCATCAGGTTTTTAATTTAGCAGGTTGATAGTTCATCGTTAAATTCGTACCCTCTGTGGAAAACTTTAGCCAACGGTCGCGACGCTCCTAACTTTATAACTTTAGCCGCCGGTCACGATGCTTCCAGCTTTATAACTTTGGGCGCCGGTCGCGGTGCACGCAGCTTAGAGTAACTTTTAATTGCAAAAATCTCAAGCTCTTCGCTAATATTGTTGTTACAACTTGTTTGGGAGTAAGCCGTTTGTACAACAAAGCGTACAAGCCCACCTTAGGTTTTGTCGAAAGTTTATGTTTAACTTCGGGACTTTTCTACTTAGCGGGGAAACATTAAAAACCGGCGTTCGAAGTATTATATTGGAAAGTTTGCTGTGAACTGTCAAAGCAGCCTTTTGAAAGGAATTGGGAGAGTGGAACTGAGATGTAACGTCATGGTGACGATACGGCGAGCAGTCCGCGCAACTGCGGGAAAATTTGAAAAAGAAAATTTCCGTTTCAAGTGGTAATTCAATGCTAAAAAAGGAAACTGTTTGAACACCACCAAAACTTATTCTACTTTGGCAAACATAAAATAACTTGATGTATGTAAGTAACATCTCCAAACACTCGATCCCGAGCGGAGACCTGAACGCCTGCTTAATTAGAGCCGCGTCGGCAGCCGGCGATAAGTAAAGCCGACTATCGCGCACCCTCAGATGCCGAATAAGTAACTATCGTTTGTTCTTTGTGTTAATAGTGATAGAAAATATGTCTCGAAACCTAAATCTTTTCTAATATTATTTCAAAGAACAGGAAACGGATATTTACTAGACAGACACAGATCTTATTCACGCGTAGATTATTATCAAAATATATTTTGACTACCCTCGAAGTTTCGATCAAGTTACATTGATCGTGGTTACGAGAAGGCTCTATTTTGATACAAATCGGTGGGCGAATAAAACCAGCCAGTGTATAGTTTTTTATTTGACTGAATGATGAAACTTGCAGGTCGTTCACTTGATGGTAAGCGCTACGCCTGCCCATAACAGACACAGTGCCACCCAGAACTGTGCATTGCATAATCCTGCACGGCACTACACTGCGCTCGTCACCCTCTGTGGCTCTGTAACTGGGCAGGTAGCGCTTACCATCAAGTGAACGACATGCTCGTCCCGTCACTCAATCAAATGAAAAAAAACACCCAGAGCAAATATTTGTGGTTCACGTAAATCTCTGGTCGGTGCGGGAACCGAACCTCGCAACCTCACGTTTTGCAGTCGGCTCGTCACCCGCTTACGCCACGGAGGCTATCAGTTCTCGAGTCATAGTGGAATAGGCTTCTTCGAGAGAAGCACCATTGTTCACGGCATCACGTGAGATCAAACGCACAGAGTACTAAAACATCACGGAAATTTCAATTCAATGTACACGAAAATAAAGTTCAACTCTTTCGAAATCACAGACGGAATCAATTCATTACCATGTGTTCACAATTATTCGTACCCATTGTTCCCCGCAGTGGACATGTTAGTACCGGCTGTACAAACAAAAATATAATTGTATCTCCCCTCGCTCTACCTGTCGCAGGTCGTGATTGCGCTACATTTGATTGCTTTAATTAAAACCTTTGTTTGTACAGAACAGAGCCTCGATTGTAGCGCTTATCTCTACTCTCTTTTGAGAGGAAATTAAATTTTGTGATTTTACCTAATGTTTGCCCTCTTTTTTTCTCAATTAGTGTATACTAATGTGTGTGTGTGTATACTACTAATCCAATTGGTACATGCCCGCATCGAAATTTAAACTCACGACCCTCGACGTTCTCCCACTAGGCTACCACCGCTCATAGGTATCTATGAGCGGTGGTAGCCTAGTGGGCCTAGTAGTGTAGCCTAGTAGTGATACCTCCGAACTAGTATTTTCCTTCACCGAAAAGCTTGTAGGTAGTGGTAATCCAAAAGACCCCCTGGGGCAGTACCATTTTACCAGATATTCATCCGCCAAGCAGTAGTGTGCAAACTGTGTTGCGGTTTGAAGGGCACTGTTTCCAGCGAAATTACTGGGCATATGAGACTTTAGAACTTTAGACTTTAGCCTCAGGGTGATAACCGCGCATAGATACCTATGAGCGGTGGTAGCCTAGTGGGAGAACGTCGACGGTCGTGAGTTTAAATTTCGATGCGGGCATGTACCAATTTGATTCTTGTAAAAACATAATTATTACGTAAGTTGTTTTATTTGACTGAGTGACGATACGAGCGCAAGTCGTTCATCTGATGGTAAGCGTTACGCCTGCTCATAGCAGTAACCGTGCCACCCAGAACTTTGCATTACATAATCATGCGCGGTACTGCTCTACGCTCATCCCCCTGAGGCTAAAGTCTAAGGTTCTAAAGTCTTATATGCCCAGTTATTTCGCTGGAAACAGTGCCCTTAAAACCGCAACACAGTTTGCACACTACTGCTTGGCGGATGAATATCTGGTAAAGGTGTGGTACTTCCCCAGGGGGTCTTTTGGATTACCACTACCTACAAGGTAATTTTCAATAGCTTTTCGGTGAAGGAAAATACTAGTTCGGAGGTATCTGATCCACCAATCTGAGACGGCCATCGTGGTGGTTTATGGCCTAACCCTTCTCATGAAAGTGAGAGGAGACCTGTGCTGAGCAGCTGGCTAATATAGGTTGATGATGATGATTATAAATAGCTAAAGTTAAGCAGTAAAGGACAAGACATTTTATTCCGTTAGCAGCTAATCACCACCCAAATAACAAGAAATAATGTAACCTTAATAGTGGTAATTCGCCATAAAATTGAGATCCCACCCAACTCGAAAAACAAGATAAATTAAACAATACAGATAGAAATTAAAGATAATTTTCCGAAATAGAACTTAAAGGAATCTTCCCTCTGAATTCTGTCCTTCTTTTTCCTTACATTAAGTTTCTTTCTTGTACAATAAATAAGTTCTCTCAATATTTAGGTATTTCAACTACGTCTTATTTGAAAAAAAAAATGTAAGCTAATTCCGACATTAATAAATCAGCAAGGGAAACTGTTTATCCTATTCATAATCTTCGGATTCTCATCCTAAAAAAAGGCTAATAAAAGTCCTAGGAAAAAAGCGTCGACATTTTAGAGACTTTCTATTTCACTCGCTGATACCCGTGACTTCGTTCACAATGCTTTTTTTATTTCGGGAAGTATGTAATGTTATCCGCCAATCTGGACTGGGCCCCTGTGGTGGATTATAGCCTGAACCTCCTCATAAAAGAGAGGGGAGACCCGTGCTCAGCAGTGGGTCGATATGGGTTGTTAATGAGAATACACGCTTATTAACTACAATATAATGCGTATACACACGTCATACCTGTATTTTTAACATTCCCATATCTTTATCTCCAAATATGACTTCACATTTCTTGTTTGAATAATATGTGTCCTCTATCCATATAATACTAACATATATTATATTGCTTCCATAGTGCTCGGAAACTTTGAAAAAAAAATCTTAAGGCCGCGGGGGGGTATACCAGCTTCCATAGAAAAATTTTCGGATTCCTTTACTTGCTGTAGGTTCTTCTCAACCAATAAACACAATAAATTATTTCATTTATCTGTCCCAAATTTCCTTTGTTTTCCGGGACGCAATGCTTTCAAATCTCAGTTTATAAGCTAGTCAGTAATTCTTAAGCGAGGAATTGAAATCCCTAACAAACACAAAGTTACTCCGATACCATCAGTTTGGAATAGCCGAACTCATTCTGAATTGAATCAATTTCTCGTCCGTTGATTTAACACTCAAACTCGTGATTCAATATTTCCTCTCATTATTGGTTTGCCCAGATGGATGACTTTATGGTAAAATAGCTGCTTGGAAACATAGTTAATCTGTCAAACTGACGTGGACCAAATTTATTTAGTCCTAGAATTAGTTCACATGCCTAATAAAACTGTAGAACATTTTTTTTATGTTACTTAGTAACGAGATGAACAAGTCGTTCGCCTGATCTAAAAGCCACGCCTGCCTATAATAACTACAGTGTTACCTAGAACTTTCCTTTATAGAATCTTAAGCGTCACTGCACTGCATTCGTCCCCCTGAGACATCGGTTCTAAAGTCTCATATGCCCAGTAATATCGCTGGAAACAATGTCTTACAAACTGGATCACAGTATTGTTATCACACTACAGCTAGGCGGATGAATATCTAGCAAAGGTACTACCTTGGGCGGTCTCTTACAGAAGAGGCCAATCACTACAAACCTACATTGCGCCTCCAGATGCGACCACCGGTGACCGCCACAGGCTGTAGATGGGATTCTTCACACATTTTGAAAAAAGTCACACACACACACACACACACATCTCTATTACATATACACACATACACGCACTGCTTTGTCAAATTTGGATACAAAAATTCTGGTGCTGTAAAGAACAACAAAACAATTAGTAATGCTGTGCTGTACCGCTTTTCAATTAGCAGCAATGCCAAGAATAATTCCTGTAGAAAATTTTTGAAAGAGTATGAATATGCATAGTATTCTCGAAGAGCACATGTTAACTGTCAGATTAAGTAAAAGATTTACCTTTGAAGGATGCCATGGTGTTGCGTGGCGGCCGGGTGGGCAGCGCTCATTTATCCCCGCTGTGACGTGGGGGGATCATCAATTGTACGCGACCCGCGCCTGCGATGCCTTTACCTGTAATGAAACCACAGGTTACAGTTTACAATTGTTAAATTTTTCGCAGATTTAGCAAATTTTACATTATATTTAAATAAAAATCAAATTTGGCTGTTGACGATAAATAGTAATATTTTCCGGGCAAGCTTTTATGTCAAACTCTATGCTAACAACAGGGAAAACCATATTGCGACCGGTTCAGTAGTTGTGACGTAACGCGAAAACAAACAGACATACCGACACCATTTTCAAAATTGTTCAGTTCTTGTTCAGTTGCTCAAAGTCTTCTACCTGGGCCATTTTATTTTGAACATAATGTACACACATTTTGTCCATGCTTATTATTATAAGTAAAAAGTTTCTTGCATAGACAATTTCCCAATGCGAGCACAACGTGGCGAGAGAACGCGGAAAATGAAATTGACAGCTGTCAATCAACAAGCTTCAATATTCAAAATGGCGGGCGGAGGCATAAATCTGCTTGGAAATCTGATATTCAGCTGATGCTGAGCATTATTTTATTATTGTGAAATCTGTGAATACATACTAGTGAGTTTACATACTACTATTAACTAAGTGCATGATTCAGAATATAAATTTCGAGCCTCGTCTTTGTTTTTATAGCGAAACAAAATGGAAAATCCATCAATAAAGCAAACAGAAAGCCTATTAATGAGAGAGAAACATCAATCCTATAATATTATAAAAGCTGTAATAATTCATTGTCAGAATTTCACTACAATCAAACAGGAAATTGAATTTTTCACGTTGAACGAGGATATATCCAATCAAATATATCGCGGAATATCATAAAACCGAATAAACAAAGTGTGCCCGCGCCGATCTATCGCTGGCTTCGCGGTTCACCGTGCCCGGGGCCGAGTTTTCGACAATTTGCATACAAATATACAAACTATACAAGTCGGTCGGTCGACGCCACTAGTCATTTCTCGCACAGAGAATAGCTATTGCTATTGAATGAGGAAGGGCAGCCAGTGTTCTTAGGCACCATGACTCATGGACACTCGCTTTTATTAGACTTCCAAGATTTCATTTTATTATGGTTTTTAATTTATCTGACACAATTAAACAGATAAAGTAAACAAGTCTACATGATCCTGTTGATAGAGATTTTAACACTTACATTAAATAAGCAATCGTTAAAAAAAAAATACGTCACTTATAATTTTAAAATTTCATGTTTTGCTAACAAGTCTTGTGACTTGTCAACTTTTTAAAACAGACTGTAGTCAGCCAATCGTATTTGACGGCTTTCATTTCCGCCAACGGTGTTGGCGATGCGAATTGGCAAGCGGCGGCATTCCACGCTCCGAATGTTGATGGAAGAGTGTCGCGCTGGAGATTTACGGAGGAGTACCGCTGAACCATTATTTAGATTTTGCTTTAGGGCCATACTGTTCTCCCGCCCCGAGAATCTCGTCCTGAAACGCACTAGATACAATTTAACACGTTGACTGCTGAACCGGTTTTTACATTTGGGCACCGTTTCGGACCGTGCCTGTTTTCCAGCCTTGGCGTGCCGTCTGTGTGAGCCGCGCTGTAGTAGCGCCGCGTTAAACACACACGTGTGTGTTTCGCCGCACAGCCGGCACGTAAGCTGCGCTAACACAACAGGTGTACACAACACAAAGTTGTATTGTAAGATATTGCGTAATTTTTTTTTGTTTTTTTTTTTTTTGTTTGGATGGTGAAGAGTGCTCTTAGCTAAGATACATCTGAGTTGGAGGTTTTTTAAATTTTTAATTTTTCGTCTCTTATCTGGATATTTCTTCCTGGTGTCCTTCAGAGTATTTTTTATTTTACAGAGATAGCCTGATGGTAAGCGCAATGCGTGCTTATAACCGCTGATCAGTACTTTGCATTCCAAAACCTTTTTCAGAAGAGGCCTGCCACTACAAAACATTACAGCAGCGTAATTCCAATTCCACAATGTACGTGCCTTGTTAATTATAATCCTGTTATATGCGCTGGATGAGCATTGTCTTCCCCCATCTATATGGAGAGATAAGTACTGCTAATACGTATGCTTCCAGGATTGTGGTTGAGATCGCAGTACCTCGAGCTGAGCTGCTAACAAGGCTGGCGTATCGTAATCGCTCGTGTAGCATTTCTGTACAGTAGGTAATCTCGCATCAAACAAACAATTGAAATCGTGTTTCGTTTGTTTGATGCTATTATGATTAATTATCATAGCATGTCTGTGTTAATTGTGTTTAAATTCTCTTTATGATTACTTTGACTCGAAACTTTAATAATTTCTTGTAAGTAGGCATCAATATGGTACTTTTACTTATTAAATATTAACAGCTGGTTTCTGGAACTTTTGTTAACTTTGACTGCCGATTAGACGTTAATTTAATTTTTACGCGAACTTAAACTGTTCTTAAGTGGTTTTTAACTTGGGGAATGGATAGTTATACCAGAAAAACTGGAATAACGTGGATGAAACCGCAGGGCGCAGCTAGTCATTCATTAATTTATATCCCATCATTTATCAACCGAATTGGATTTTTTTTATTTGACATAATATTTGACAGATATTCATCTGCCAAGCAGTAGTCTGCAAGCATTACTGTGTTCCGGTTTGAAGGGCACTGTTTCCAGCGAAATCACTGGGCATGTGAGACTTTAGAGCCGATGTCTCAGGGTGACGAGCGCAGTGTAGTGCCGCGCAGGATTATGTAATGCACAGTTCTGGGTGGCACTGTATCTCTTACGGGCAGACGTAGCGCTTACCATCAGATGAACGATTTGCACGTCTCGTCACTCAGTGAAGCAGAAAAAAAACTTTTAGTGTTCCAATATAATTTTTTATCTCTTTACGCGACAGCCAAAAGTAGGGTTATGTTTTGGAAAACGGATATCCGCAAAGTTCTATAAACTAATCAAAACTACTCACTCACTATATGAGCACAATTTCACGGCCACGAATTGCTAAAAGATTGAATAAATAGCTTTTCTTCGAAGAGCGGCATCGTAGATATCATTTCTAGGAATTAATGTGTATTGATGTCGTATACCAAGAAATGTTATCCTTTCACTGGTTTCTAACTTTCAAATAATTATACCTACAGTTCCATGAAAAGTTTGTAGACTTCGTGCTTTTTGAAACGAAATCTTGTTAAGTTACCTAATTGTGTGACAACTTATGACAAAGTTATTGGATAGATGCTGCCATAGATAGGTACTGAATAAATTAATCGACTTGGTTATACATTACAACTCACACCTTGTTACGGCAGACGAACTGCGTTGCGAGATTTACAATTTTTACATGTTATGTTTTAATGGGATTGTATATTTCTCTACATTCGAGATAATAATTAACTATTTTTGTTTTTTTAACTATTTAACCGTTTTTGTTTCTTTTATTATTGTAAATCTCAAAGTTTGTCTCGAATACGCTCCGAAACCGCTTAACGGAATTAATTAAAATGGAATTAACACGTTCACTGCTGAAAACACAGATGTGTTTTTTATAACTTTATGCGGTTTTGGGAAAACACACCAGCTGTGTTAACTCAGCTTACATGCCGTCTGTGCGGCGAAACACAGACGTGTGTGTTCAACGCGGTGCTACTACAGAGCGGCTCACACAGACGGCACGCGGGGGCTGGAAAACACACACGGTCCGTAACGTTGCCCGAATGTAAAAATTTCATTACACACAACATGAAGAAGAAGACGAAGACGGAAGACGGCTTCAAGGACTGGATGAGGAAAGACGAAGATCGGGCTCAGTGGCGTTCAAAGTGAGAGGCCTACGTCCAGCTGTGGCCGAGCGTAGACCGTAAATGACGCCAATAATAATAAAAAATCATAGTACTCACTCTATTTAGACGCAGTATATTCGAGATCTAGGAGTATATTCATATAGCAAACTGTCCTCAAGGCGCCCTCACCACACAATATCTGATTGGTTGAACATCTACCCATTCAATACCGCTACGTGATTACGTAATATGCAGTAGCTAAGCGACAGCAATCCAGTTTGCAAAACGTCACTAGAAATCATTATTACGGAAAATCGTCCGACTATTGACCCACCTATCACAAAATACACTTTAGCCATAGATACTAGCACCACTGGCAACAAGACTGCAATACATTATTATGGAAACAAATTAATTTAAATTTTGTTTATGCAATTTATTAATAGGTTTTTTTTTAATTACAGAATAGGCAAGCATTTGACCGTATTCTCACCTGGTGGTGTGTCGACACGGTCTATGATAGTGACTTGTTTCACAGTAAAAATTTTGAGATTTACATCTGCCGCAAACCTATCGTGAGATACGTAATAAGGTAACCGGTCTAGCAACAATACTTCAATTGAGCCACAGTGAGTCACAAGACGTTTAGTATAAAATTACTAAATCATACAATATTGATGCGTGTGAGCTTCAATAGTAGTTGGACCGTGTCATTTAGACATTTAGAAGTATCATGTTATTGTACGCAAGCAAACCTTAAAGTTTCGAAATGAGAGAGAAAGAAAGTGCGAGGATATATTACTAGCTAAGTACTTTAGTAGCCACCGTCCGATGTCCTAATTACTCCTCTCCGTGCATGGTTGTCTGGAAGAGATCGCTCTGAGCGATAAGACTGCCCATTGTGACACTAACTGTAAAATTTGTTTTGTTCTAGTTTTTAAGTTTCCTTTGTTCTGTGGTGTTTCAATAAAGAGTTTATCTATCTATCTACTTTACGCAGGCACGTACCAATTTGTTTCTTATAAAACGTATTCACGTAATTATCACCCGCTTATCAGTGAAGGAAAACATGGTGAGGAAACCCACATACCTACCCGAGAATTATTTCAGAGGTAAGTAGGTGATCCACCAATCCGGATCTGGCCCCCGTGCCCTAATCCTCCTCACGAAAGTGAGGGGAGACCCGTGCTCAGCATTGGGCCGATTTGGGTTGATGATGATGATGATGAGCTACGATGATGTTTTCTATCAACGAAATACAAGTGATAATATGATAACATTTTTAGAAAAAAAAACATGTTGATGCGGATTTGAAGTTACGACCCTCTCCTTGGAAGGGAGCGTTCTCCCACAGGGCTATAACCGCTTTAACACATTCACTGCTGAAAACACAACTGTCGTGTTTTTCATAACTTGCCACGAGTGCGGGAAAACACAACTGTTGTGTTTGTTGTGCGGGAAAAAACTATGGCGCATGCAGAGCCGCACCCGTTAGACTAGACGTTAGGCTAGACAAGCAAAACGGCTCAGCAGTGAAAGTGTTAAGTGTTCGTAGCTATACCCTCAGTAAACAATACTGTTTTTTATAATGTTGCTAAGTATTGTCGCTGTTGGCATATTGTCATAGGAGGTATAGGATCATGTCTCCCCTCAACGCTGCCTATTTCCCGTAGTCGTGCCACCGTCTCCACACAATACGTGATTACGCCAACAATACGCGGACGACCTGAATGCTGCCGCTGACGTTCTATTACCGGCCTGTAATGAACCTAATCTATGTTCCAATTGTAGGTCATGTCACTTGGAAACTGTGAAGGTTGTCTGGGAGAGGTCGCCTTTAGCGATAAGTCCAACCATTGTAGGTAGATAGCTTTTCAAACGTTAAGTTTTGAAGTACATTGCTATATTTTATTGCTCTTGAGGGATCCGATCCTGAAAACAGTGCCCTTCAAGCCGAAACACAGTGATGTTTGCACACTACTGCTTGACGTTTGAATATCCGGCAACGATTAGTTACTACTTCAGGCGGACGCTTGCAGAAGAGGCCAACCACAACGAAAAAAAACAATAAATCAACTCATTTATTGTATTTAGGCACTTTTACAAGTCAACCACTTAACACATTCAGAGCTGAGAACACAACTGTCGTGTTTTTCACAAATTGCCGCGGGTGCGGCAAAACACAACTGTTGTTTTTGTTGTATGGGAAAACACTAAGGAGTGTGCAGAGCCGCACCCGTGGCTAGACAAGCAAATCGGCTCAGCAGTCAAAGTGTTAAGCCTTATAAACGAAGAAAAGAACAACAATATACATAAATATGATCATAATTTATTTAATAAGGACACTTGGGTAACTCTCCTTTTGCTACACAACTCGCTCATCCCATAAAAACCCTCCCAGAGATGGACTCAGAAAAATTAATAATGGTCTTAAACTTACTTTATTTGTCACGTCTCTCAGAAGTGTTTTTGTCTCTGATAGAAAAAGCAATAAAAGTTACTTGAAGCAGAAATGGCAATTTGCTTCAAAGTTTTAAGAATCGAGGCTTTTCCATCTTTCAGCGGCGGGATTGGATGGGTTTTGGAGTGAGTTAGCTTTGTGGACTATTACAGTTCAATTATAAAAAGATTTATGGTGTATGGCGTCTTGGATTTTACGTTTTCGGGTACCGTAGTTTAACTTAGAACCATTATAAGAGGTCCTGCTTATTACAGCGTGATAACTTCTGGACCTGGACGGTGCAGATTTCACACTAATACGAGTAATGCACTATTCTGGGCAGGTGCTGTGCCATAAGGTGAACGATTAGCTCATCTCGGTACTCAGTGAACAAAAGTGTAATTTTGTTTTTTTTTAATCTAATGGAATAGAAGATAGAATAGGATAGAATGGATTTTAATGAAATTTGGCATAAGTATAGATACTTTATGTTCTGAAATAGAACATAGAATAATTTTCCGCAAAATCAACAGGTCCTGTAAAGCAATAGTTTAAGCGGGTGAAACTGTTAGTTTTTTCGGGATAAACAGTATTCCATGTTCTATTCCAGGATCTCAAGTATCTGTATACTAAATTTCATCAAAATCCGTTCCGCCGTTTCAGCGTAAAGAGAGAACAAACACACAAACACAAACGCTGAAACTTCCGCATTTATAATATTAGTAAGATAGTCGTTTCCGAGTAGGCACGGCGGACGGCAATACTTTAGGTATTTCGTTTCAAAAACCTATTGATCATAAATTCGGAACAGTTGTATTGTTTCGCGGCAATTGGGCAGACGTAAATCAGTTTTATTGCGCTGGATATCAGTTTTGGGTTGTTTGCACACTCCCCATTTTTTCGTTACGCTCGAAAATGTATTTTGGTAATGCCGGTGGAATTATTTATGGATTTTCGCGAAGCTCCTTCGAACGAATTGAAATTAATGGACATGTTAGGAAGCATACTTTTCAAAAGAAATGATAATGTTACCGAAAAACCAATGCTGTAGATTCTGCGTGCTGTTATAAGCAGTTTTACTCGGTTCTACATTTACTAAGGAACTTACATGGTGTACTTACACAACCCTTACATGGTGGACATTCCATCTGTACGCACGAAGCGGTTTGCCTCCACATTCATTATGCGCACCGCAATGGAGTGGAACTCTGTGTCTGTATTTCCCGATAGTCATAACCTGGAAGTCTTCAAGGCACGAGTGAATAGGTTACTTCTAGGTAAGCGTGTACCATCGTAGACCACATTGTCACTTACCATCAGGGGAGATAGTGGTCAAACGCGAACCTATTTACTTATTAATAAAAAAAATACGGCGTGACTTCGAGTCGCAATTAGTCTTCAATAAACTTACGTTTTTATAGCAGTTTAATAAGTATTATTTAATTTTATTGAAAGCACCCACGGATCCGGTATACACCCAACGGGCCCACTAATCGGCCCACCAGTGGGGACGCTCTTCATCCTAACAGTGTGTGTTTTTCTTTTCTGTTTTTTTTTTTCGTTTATTAAATACTTTAGTTCTCTTCTTTATATACCTTGTGTATTTCTCAACGGGCGTACGATAAAGTATTTTAAATTGTAGTTTAAAAAAAAATGGCGTCTGTATTTCCAATGATCTCCTAGTCGCGAACATTGCGGTACTGTTTAGTGTCTTCGCATGTCACTATCGCGTAACATTACCGCAGCACTACCGCATTTCACGACAACAGTGTGCAAAAAAGTTTAAAATCAAAAATTTTATGTCATAAGTGTTCTACCCCCAGCGGCTTAAGATTTATATTTTACGAAAAAAAACTATAAATTCACTTTACGATCATTAATTTAGTTTCGTTTCGCTTGTAGCAGTAATAGAAAAGGAATCCTAAAGTTAAAAGAGATCTATCTAAAAGGATGGGCAACACAGCGACAATGCCCCTTGCATGGCGGATATCCACAGGCGCCAGCCAGTTACCAGTTACCATCAGGTGGGCCGCTTGCTTGTTTGCTACATATTGGAAAAAACCTACCACCTGGCACAGTAGACGATATGCTTCAATTGCCAGTATTAATGTTGAAAGTTTCCACACCCGATCGCGCTGAATCTGAGTTAAAAAGTTAAAGTCTATAGGGTTGCTACCTTTCTGGAAATGAAATCAGAACTATTTCTTCCTTCCTTTGTAATTTTTATTTAAAAAGTATGACATTATTTACTTTTAGTTAATAATAAAATAGTAGTCCTGGGTAAAACTTAAGTTCTGCGGTAGAATTATCAACTTTATTTGATGTCCACTTACAAGCTATTTAACATTGTCTTGGTCGAAATTAAAGTTTGAGCAACTGTTCACTGCACAGTGGTGCTATTTATAAATCTATTGATAAAATTGACACGTTCACTGCAAGATTGTTTTGAGTGAACATGAGCATACGCAACTTAAAGACGCGTTAAGGTCAGTGGAAGCGCGTGACCCGCCATCAATATTCAAAGGTCTGCCAACCACAATAACTAACCACTTTATATGTATAACCACTATCGATGAGCCGGGTATCACCCCTAATACTTCAAGTGCAGCTGGCAACCCACCCCATACCTTTAGTTCGACTATATGTTTATAGTCAAACTTCAGAACATTAAATTCAGCTCCCGTTGGTAGCTGAACTTGACCCACTTGGGGTGAAGCGTACTCCGGACTCCCGTTCCCTTTTCACCAGGCGTGTTAGAGCAGGACGGAGCATAAAAGTCGCCAACGTTTCTTGGCGAGCTGTTTTAACATTGAAAATAGTGTCGTTCTGTTTATTTTGACAACCATACGGCTACATGTAACAATGTACCGTGTTTTTTTTTAAATCGAAAGACAGTTGGAACAGGCCCTGTATAAATATTTTAATTTTGAAACAATTAATCTAAAGGTGGTTATAAATACCTTTACTTTGACTTCTGACTCGACCGGTTTTGATAATTTTTGTTCAATCCAATATGGCTGCTCTTAGCAGCCATTTTGTCTTTTTGTCCCATATTAAATACCTCGTTTTCAATGATAATACTAATAAATTAAAGAAACTTACTAATAGTTAAAACGGATGGGAAAAAATTGTTATTATTTTACTACACAGTTTTAATATTAATAATGAGTTGAGACACGTGCCTGGTGGACTGGCGTAGGTGGACGCAGGGCCGTAGGCGTATTTATATTTTTTTCTATGGCTATATTTTTTTTGATTCTATGGTGTTCAAAGCCATCCTCCTTTTGTTGTTGTTTACGTTTAAGAAGAAGGTTTATATCGCAACTGAGAATAAACTTCAGCGTAGTTTGAGGAAGAGCCACAGTCCTAAGATCTCAAAAGACCAACACAGCGTGGGAGCGAAAGGTCATCATCTACTACACACCGCCGCGAGAGAAAGAGAGATAGCGAAACAAGATGTAAGTTTGTCATTTTTTAAGCGAATAAGAAGCCATAGCGACCCTTTTTTTTTTTTTTTTTTTTTTTTTTTTTTCCCGGGGAAATGCATTAGGCATACCACCCGGCCCCCGGGGGCGGGGGGGTGGTTATGTGGGACTCCCCCGCCAGCTGGTCTGGCGGGGTTTACCCACTAAAACCCCGGGGTGTTCTCCTCTCCGCATTATGGAGGTGGTCACGGGTTCGCACGGCGCTTCCGCGACCACCTCTGCGGGCGCCCTCCCGGGCTCGCCACGTGAGGCTTGGGCCTCTTTCTCCGCTGGGTGCGTCCCGGACACACGGGCTGCACCTCAGCTCGGGACTTCTAACTTGGGCGTTGGACCCCCGATCCGCGGCCCAAAAGTCCCCGTTATTGGTCCCTCGCTGTGCCCTCTGCTGATCAGAGGGACACGCGAAGGACCTCTTCTCGCCAGGTTATTTGCTACGGCCACCAATTCCCCTAGGAGAATTGCTGACCGAACCCCAGGGTGCACCGTCCCAGCTGCTGCCCTTCCCTCCGGATGCAACGCATCAAGAGGGACGAACAACAGCCGGGCACTCGTGGAGGTTACCTGGCCCGCACCCCAAGCCATAGCGACCCGGCCTGTTCCAAGTTAAGATGAATTTTGTGTATTTCTTTAATAATCATAAGATTATAACATAAAATATTTATTTGCAGCCATGGTGTCTTTTTTAGTTACTGCATGTAACGTTATAAGACGCAATAATCCGCATAAATACACTTTTCACAGGTAATTTATGACTGCATTTTTGACTATGATTATTTCGTCATTTACTGTATGAAAATGAGATAAAGGACCTATTGAAATCTTTGATAATAGGTTTCTCTTCTAACTTATTATCGATTTACATTACTAAAAAAACTTTAATGGTCGATTAAGATCCAGCAATCGAACAAAGCGAACGATAAAGTTTCAAATAATTCATAGTACAGTTTTTTCTTAGTGACAACGAGACGAACATGTCGTTCACTTGATGGTAAGCGCTACGCCTGCTCATAACAGTTCCCAGAACCTTGCATTGCAGAATCTGCGCTCGTCACCTTCAGACATTTCTAGATAAATAAAATCATCCGTTTCTATGAAAAATGTAAAGAAGGCTTCGTTTGGCATTTCTGCTGAAATTCTGCTCGTGGAATCGTTCCTACAGCTGTTAACAAGCATGCACAAAAAGAGCGACGTTTCTTTTATAACATCTTGTTCTATTTGTATGATTCCCGGGTCTCGGTCCCGGCCGCCCGGGGCCGGGCCGGGCCGGGCCGGGCCGGGCCGGGCCGGGCTCCGGTATAATGAGGAAAACAACCTATTAGACGAGAGGCGGACAATGTTTACGAACATTAACAAAATTGAGATTTTAATAACGAAATCGGAATTTGTTAAAATAATAATTTAGGCTTCAATGATTTTGTGTAGACATTCAACTGTTAAATTTAAAGTTTTTGTATGTTTCTTGATATTTCAATAGTTATCTCGTTGGAATCGTGACCTTTATAAATACAAGAACCACTACGGGTGGCGGACTGGTACAAAATGATCTTAGCGTTATGTCCTCCATTTGTACTAACAGTTGTTTTTTCCCGCACTCGCGGCAAGATGTGGAAAACACGACAGTTGTGTTTTCAGCACTGAACGGGTTAGTACGCTTACATGTTTAATAAAACTATTGATTAGATATCGCGAACTTTTAATTAATATAAAGACTAGAAAGTACTTTGTCACAACTATCGTTCAAAACCAAACTCTCGTAATAAAAAATTACTAACAAGCGTCTTAGCTCTCAGGAATGAATCCAAAGTTGCTGCTGTAAAAATGCCGGTGGATCCGGCCTCCTTCGAAACTTTTATGCTGGAGTTTTTCTGGCGTTTATTAATTTTACTTAGAGGGATTAAAAAAGTTAGTCGTCAAGACTCGAGTTTGATTAGAAATTGTGATGCGATGGCTTCCGCCTGACGTCTCTGCTTATGGCGAAGTGCGTGCATAGGTCCTTCATTTTTTTGTGTCAACGTTTTAACTATACTGTGTCCTTATGTTGGATATTTTCGTTGAAAAATCGGGGTGTAAGTAAACCTTTGTGAGCTAAAGTCCAAGCTGAGCAGAATATTAATGTTGCCCCAAAGATCGCTAGTCCTAGATCCTAGTTAGGGGTCAAATTCTATTAATGTGATCGTAACGCGTTACGTTACATTACGTTACTGACCAATATTTACGATTTTTTGGATTTTTTTTTTTTTGCAAAAAATCTCAAAAGTCAAAACCTCAAACCTGTTTCCCACTGCTGAGCACAGGTCTCCCCATCTCCTTTAACAATTTGCAATTGTTCGCCACATCGTTTAATTTGTTTTTATATGTATTTTGTTTTTATTTCATAAGTATAGTTTTTTCATCATCAATTGATGAGCAAGGGTCTCCCCTTACTTACGTGAGGAGGATTGGGCCTTGATCCACCACGGTGGTCCAGTCCGGATTTTTGATTAACTAGTTTTTAAAATTTTTGTATTTATTTTTCTTTTTCTGATTTACTGACTAAACATTCGTTTTCTTAAATAAAAATCATAGTTTGGCATCAATTAAACAATCGTTTTAAATTATTAATTTTTGTTAAAATCTAGCGTGAAACAAATTACTTGTAAAGTTTAACTAATTGTTAAAGTGACAAGAATCTTTCGTAGTTCATAATTCCAGCTCTCTCAGAAGCCGCTGGCAGATGCCTATAATAAAAGACTTAAAGGCTTCTTTAATTACTGAATGTCCATAGACAAAGAATTATATAAGAACGTAAATAACGAGTCCTAAGACAATTACGATGATAATAAATTGGCTTTTCTATAAGACGGCAAAATTCATCAACAAAATATATTTTGGTCATTATATTGTATTAATTTTCATAGAAAATAACTAAAATAACTATGAACTGAAACGTTTCTTCGTCCTTTAAAGTATTTTTTTATAACGTTTTATTTTTAACCGTCTTCAAAAAAGTAGGAGGTTCTCAATTCGACTGTATTTTTTTCTACGATTGTTACCTCAGAACTTTCGTCTGAGTGAACCGATTTTGATGATTATTTTTTTATATGAAAGCTGGTATCGTTTAGTTTAGGTTAATTAAACAAAAGAAAAAAGTTAAAATTGTGCATAACTACTTTACAAATACGTTCAAAATATATAATAAAATCTATATAAATATTACAAATTATATTATTTTATTTTAATAATTAAAAGGTATAAAAATTAATAAAATACTATTAATCTGTAACAAAACTTCTGGTATGAACAACAACAGAAATAAATGCAACACACTAAAGCTTCAACATATTTATTTCACAGCAAACTATAAAAAATAAAACACCAAAAATCTAAAAAGCGAACAAAAACAAAATAAGCCTTTCGATCTCCCAAGAAGCGAAGTTTATTAAGAAAAATAACTGCGAGAACAACTACCAATAAAACAGGGCAGGACTTAATCCACTCACCCGTTGGTCAGCGGCTGTCCTGATAGAAAAGTAGAAAACGATGCACGTGTGTTGGTAACGCAGAGCGTGCGGCGGGCGCGCGGCCCGGCCGCTGGCGGGTGTGTGGCGTGCAGGCGCGGAGACACGACCGCCGGCGCGCGCGTAGGCGTCCGTCTGAGACCGAGGGAGGCTCGCCCGCCCTGTACCACCCGCTGCTCCTCCCCCGCCTTCTCCCCCGCGACACCTTGACGCTTATTAAAAACCAAAAGGATTTTCGGAGGCAACCCTACCACAGTCCGTGGAAGTATGGGCGGGTTGGATTCTACAAAGCTTAGTGAAGCTGCTCGTGGCAGTGCTAGCTATGCTAAAACCAGGGCTGCGTTACAAGCTTGGTTTGAAGACATTTTTGTTAATTCTGAGCCGATTTCCGACACAATCTGGCTTAACGCAAGGCCCCCGGCCCCCAAAATATACTTCTAATTCATTTTTATAAAGTGCATGGTAGCCAAAGACATTGCGTTGGAATAAGTCAGTTGTTAGCCTCAGGTTACACAGCAGCTACGCGACCAGAAGTAAAGAGTACTAGAGATTTATTAGCATCTCTAGACTGTCGCGCGCACAGTTTAATCAAGAGGAATCAAAACTTATCTCACGTACCTAATACCACGCAATTAACCAGGAAACATCCATTAGCTATTAGACAGATAAGATGCTTGATGGCATTGACGGTAAGGAAGTCCTGCCCTATGTACACATACATGTGTGTGTGTGGGCGGGTGTGTGTGTGTGTCCTGCCTGGGAACCTCTCTAACCTCTACACAAAATGAACTAGTGATTTAGCCGACTACCTCAGGATGACTTCGACCACTATGGGACCTGGCGCACTACTGGCGCACTAATTACTGGCCACCTTAGACCAGTTTTCAAGTTGATTCAATAACACTATACTGTGTATACACACACTATGAACAGTACCGCTACTGAACTATGTGTGTGAGCACCGGTACCGCAATTTACACACACAGTGTGTACTGTACACTATGTGATTAACAGTACCGGTACAGTACTATGTGTCTGAATAGCGGTACTGCAATTAACTCACATACAGTGTACACAAACAGTACCGGTAATGCAATTCGCACACACACACGCAAAGTGTGCACACACTATGTGAGTAACAGTACCGCTACTGTAATATGTGTGAGTAGCGGTACTGCCTTCCTAATTATGCTGTGTTCCTTCCAACTACTGCCCAACTACTACACATACCGTGCCGGCGCGGACTGTAGTAACTGGAGCCCTATCTGTGCCAGCGGTAGTTCTGTTGTCAGGCGACCGAAAAATAATTTGTTTTGCTTTCGTGCCTAAACGCTGTGTATTTTATTTGGGTGCCCGATTTTTCTATTACTCCCAATACCGATAGGGTAAAGGGTATAGGCGTCGGCTATTTGGGATATGTTGTATATAAAATATATTCTTCTATTATAAAATATATATTGTACTGTACCCTGCCACGCTTCGCTGTGGCACATTCGCACATTCGCTCATATGTTACTGATGAAAAAAATAGATAAAAACAATCCTTGATGCAGATTATATGTCATGCTAAAACTTCAGCTCGATCGGTGCAGAACTTTTTGAGTTTTTGAAGCGTACACAAACCAAAATAACATTTCACGCAACAGTCACGCTTTTCGTAATCTATATATATATAGATTACGAAAAGCGTGACTGTTCCGTTTAACTAGTTATGCCCTGTGGTTTATGAAAGTGATAAAAAATTGCATAGAATAGAATACAATGGAAAATTCATTGTTCACCAGTTTAAAAAATACACGAGGTACTTTAGAAAAATAAAAAAACTGCACATAGGGCGGACTTATATCTTAAAGCGATCTCTGCAAATCAACCGTTGGATAGAGAGACATTTCCTGAATTAAACAAAACCGTCAGAATTTTTCATGGTTTCCTTTCCTTAGTTATATTTTAAAAGTAATAAGTGTTACTTCTCAGTATTATCATATAGAACTAGATATTTTTTTAACGTGAGGTTTTATACCGCGTTTTTTATATAATAATTTTTTTTATTGCAGAATAGGCAAGCATTTGACCGCAGTCTCACATTGGTAGGTGTCGACACGGTCGAGGATGGGGCATGCTTGCCTAGAAGATACCTATAGTTTACAGTCTTATTTTTTGCTTTCTGTAAAAAAATAATCATGATAAATAACATACGATGTCAATTAACTACCTATTTTTTTCGTGCCAAACGATCATCGCGTTGTATGAGGTTAACGTTCAATAAAACACGAACTCACACGACCGTGCACATTACAGCCCTTCCACACAATGCCGTGAAAAATGACCGATGACGGGGCGATATGAACCCGCCGCGTCACGCAACCCCATCCGCGTCGTTACGGGGAAAACAATGATTACCCCGTGCAGGGGTATAGGGGTTGAAATTATATGGATACAACCAAATATCAAATTATATGAAGAAAAAAGAAAGTGAGGGGAGACTCGTGCTCAGCAGTGGGACGTTATGGGTTGATGATGATGATGTAGATGAAATCAAAAATATTTATTTTCTTAAATAATTGAGAAAATATTTTTTTTTATTATTTTTTTTATATATTTTGCTATTAAATTCCATAATATAAATTATGGAATTTAATAGCAGCGCCCTGCAGTTTCATCCACGCTTACTGTTATCGCACCAAAACCGGATAAAAAACAGTACGTACTATTCCAGGACCTACAGTACCTGTATCCTAAATTTCATTATAGTTTTCACAAACACACTTACTTTCTCATTTATTTTACTAACTGCACCCCACTGTTTGACCCGTGTAGTTCCCGTTCCCGTAGGAATACGGGGATAAAATATAGCCTATGTTACCCACTGACAATGTAGCTATCCATTGGTAAAAGAATTTTTAAAACCGGTTGATTGGTTTAGGCGTGATAGCGTAACAAACAAACAAACTCACATTCGCATTTATTAATATTATAATAACTAGGATAGTAGGTTTTTTTCGGTTTAAATTAATCAATACTTAAAACTTTGCCCTGCAGTGGGATAAGCGTGGCTAATAATAATAATAAATAATAATAAAACTTTAGGCATATCCGGATAAGTCTAGCTGATATCCTGTCCAAGCTCATCTGTCATCGGAAACTGAATAGATAACGGATCCGTTCGCCATTCGTTACCAAACGTCACGGACATATCCATCGATGCCTATCGCTTGATGAACATAAATTTTCCTCAGTAAAAAAACGGCGTACAAAAGATAGAATAATAGAAAATTCTTAAAGTAAAATCTATTTGGCCTTTCTCTAGATGTTTTCAAGTTTTTACATTTGGAAATTAATATTTATAAGTTCTATTTTTAGATTTAAATTATGAGATTCGTTAAACAATCGATATGATTCATTTCGTAACACTAAATCATAGTAGACATACTATGTAAGTGCAATATTTCCCAGCTACGACACCAGCTGATAGCCAGACGCGCCGTCAAAACAACGTAGCAATGCTACGAAACGCCTACGCGCTACCGCTTACTACGCTCGTAGCGTATCTACGCCCACGCGTAGCAGTCTCGTAGCTGCGTAGTAGAGCTGAAATATGGGCTATTAGAGTTTGTTGTACTGACGGTTGGTTTCTGGAACGTTTGTTCACTCTGCCAGCAGAGTAAGTGTATCGTTGTCTTTGTTTGCAACTACGCAAATGACAAAGACAGCAGTATACTTAATTTGTTTTCAAAGTTAACTGACGTTCCAGAAACCGGTAGTTAGTGTTTTATAAAAGTTGGATTCTTGAATAAATATGTAAAAATGTTCTGAATGTTACAGACAACCCACACTAATATAATTATGAATGCGAATGTGTGTGTGTGTGTGTGTGTGTGTGTGTGTTTGAATTTTGTTGAAATATGGAATGTAGATAGTTGTATTCTGAAATTGAACAATTTGAACATAGGTAACTTTTAAATTTTGACAAAAAACTTAGAAGATATTTTGACATTCTATTTCCCAATATTTATCAGACCAACCCTCTAAAGAGTCCGTAGCAACCGCATGGTTACACTTTACCCAGTCTGTGGTGACAACCATAGAGCAAAACTCCACTAGAGACGCGACCGACTGTAATCAAATTAGCGATGAAACGAATCAATCGCTATCAGTCTTTGACCTTTCCAATCAAGGGTAACCTTGGTGAAGACCTTCTGACGAACGGAAATTCAATTATATTCTTTGTTAATTTCAATCCGATTAGACAACGGGAATAGCGACAAAGTTTCCTTGCAAAATTTGACATAAAGAAACCTCCATCCAACTCTACACAGTGAGTTAAATAAAAGTTTTTAATAATCATAATAATTGGAATTCCCACCGTCCCCTTAATAAAATAGCTAGTGGGGGAGATGGGAATTTAAATTCTCAACTAGCGTTTTTTTTGTTTGACAGAGTGACGAAACACGCAAGTCGTTTACCTGATGGTAAGCGCTACGCCTGCCCATAACAGTCACATCACCAGCCAGAACACTGTATTGCATAATCCTGCGTGGCACTGCAGTGCGCTTGTCACCGTGCAACAACGGCTCGCTCATATGCCCAGAATCGTTATAGAAGGGAGGCTGGGAAAAATAATTCCCAGTTTCCCCAGGCCTGTTGGGAATATACCGTTATAACTGAGCAATCTCTCTAAAATCCCGTAGAATCCCGTAGGTATTCTGTAAGAGGCCGCAACATGATCATTCTCTCATCTCGCACACGTGTACCCGAGAGCTCCATTAGTCAAGGATTGCAATAATCGGGGAGATTATTTTCTGCGAGCATTCTTCTCGCCGACCACAGTGTAGGTTCGTGGCAGTAGATCTACTTTGACACGCAGCGCCCGCGGGGAGTAGCTAGTGTCTAATAAATATATTATAATATTGGTTAAATCCTACTTATTTTATAAATGCGAAAGTTTGTGAGAATGGATGGATGGATGTTTGTTTCTCTTTCACGCAAAAACTACTGAACGGATTCGAATGAAATTTGGAACACAGATAGATTATGACCAGGATTGAGTAATAGGTTACTTTTTATAATTGTAACATCATACAAAAGACGTCATAGAACATTTCCCACTGTCACCTTCCAGACTGTGGCCATATTACTACGACGGCGCCGTAATAAATGCGTAGTCTCCGTTACTAAGGCTGACATGGCAAATAACTGGCCATATTTCACTTGTACTGGGGAATTTAAAGGGGTAAATCTCTTATTAATTCTGTAAGGACATCTACGCCTTATTTTGCGACTATTCAAAGATATTACCTCTCATTTGCGACAAGAATGTATTATTTTTTTAACATACTGTCAAGGAGATGACACGTTTTTTGTGCAAATAAGCGATATATAGATTAAATCAGTTCCGAGTACGGCAGTAGTGGTAAGAAGCAATTAAACCACAAAAGTCACGGCCCCAGAAATATTCAGAACATTTTTGTTCATTTCACTTAGTGACAAGACGAGCAAGTCGTTCATCTGATGGTAAGCGCTACGCCTGCCCATAACAGTTACAATGCCACCCAGAGCTTTACATTGCATAATTCTGCGCGGCACTGCACTGCGCTCATCACCCTGAGACATCGGCTCAAGAGGCATCCAAACAAATACTTGTACATCAAATCTTTGCCCAGTGTGGGAACCGAACCAGCAACATCACGCTTTGCAGTCGGCTCATCGCCCAATACGTCACGGAGGCTGTCGATATTTATGTGATCGTGATATGATATTTGTTGTTTGTTAATAAGAAAAAGTTTATCAATCAAAATCGTATAATCGTATATCCAATATTGACGGACAAACATGAGTGAGTTAATAAAATGTTTCGTTGCCATGCAGTGTTGGAAAGTGGGTCGGGTAACGAATAGACACGTGTTTCGTCTCCAAGCGACGTCTCCGCGGGTTTCTCGACTCGATCAGATGAACTCGTTCCACTTACTATTTATTTTGTAGTGGTATGCCTCTTTGTAAAGTACCTTTGACAGATATTCATCCGCCAAGCAGTAGTGTGCAAACATTACTGTGTTCCAGTTTAAAGGGCATTGTTTCCAGCGAAATTACTGGGCATATGAGACTTTAGAGCCGATGTCTCGGGGTGACGAGCGCAGTGCAGTGCCGTGCAGGATTATGCAATGCAGGGTTCTGGGTGGTGCTGTGACTGTTATGGGCAGGCGTAGCGCTTACCATCAGGTGAACGACTTGTTCGTCTCATCACTCAGTCAAACAAAAAGATGGAAATTATTAAGAAGTGAGACGAGATTGTCGTGTTTTTTTGTTTTAGCTGTAAGGATTGTCCTCGGCCACTTTCGGCACTTCAAAGAAGTTATAACTTGAGACTGTCTGAACAAAGTCTGAACGTAAAACATTGAATTGCACTTCGCTTCAGAGGAAAGTTGATCTGTTCTCAGATTTCATATTATCTCTTATTACTGATAGATTCCTTCAAGTATTTACGGGAAAATCACTCAAAATCTCTAGTAAGTACATTTTTAAGTGTAAAATGTAGTTTGTTTTTATCCTGCTGAACGATGAGACGAGCAGGTCGTTCGTGTAATGGTGAGCCCACACCTGCCCCCAACAGCGGCAGTGGCACCCAGAATCATGCAAAGCAATTTTTTCCACCATTTCCTTAATTAGTTAACTGTCACCTATTAAAAAAGTAAAACAAGTAGTCACAACTTTTTATTTTATTAAATAATCGACAGTCTTCCTAAAAATCCCTTAAAAAAAGAAGTCCCCCCAAAACTGGAAAAGAGTAAATTTTGCTCATTACCACTTGGTGTAAATGAGGAAAAAATAGCAGGTGTTAGAACAGAATAGAATAGAAAAACTCTTTGTTGTACACCAGAAACAAAAATAAACACAGTACAGAAGAATTACAATAGGTAAACAAGGGTAGTACAATAGGTGTTTAACTTAAATAATTGAAAAATTTACTAAGGATAAGACCAAATCTTTGAAGCTTTACGTAACGACGACCTTGGGATAAAAGCCATGTCTAGAATAACTTCAAATTAGAGAAAGAACACGCTCTAAACATTTCCTCAGAATATTTAAAGTCCTACTTCAAGGCGGAGAGCAAACTCCTTTGTTGGTCCTTCGAGTCGGATCCAATCCATTAGGGGTGAAAAGCTTGTCCGGGAGACAATGTTCGCCTTCCGAAACTAGGGAGAAGATCAAACATGTTCGTATCTAAGGGTAGCGCAGGCACTGTGCTCGCCACCCTCAAACCATCTAACCAAAGGACCCGCACGATCACGCTGACTCGTCTGTCAAATATATATGATCAACTGTTCATATAACGGTAGAAAGCTCGTAATTTCCGACCATCGTCATTCAACATAAGATGAGATAGTGGTCAAACGCGTTTTGAGATCTGAATTGTCTACCTTCCGTCGTAAAGTGAATTAAATATGAGCTTCAAAAGTATTGCCTTAACATGAACCTAAGATTCAATATACATTGTATCCTTCCTAATTATACAAAGAAAAACATTACACTAACAGTTGGTCATGTTGTTGTTGTTGGTTGTTGGTCAGTTGGTCAGTTGGTTGGCCGAGCACAATGCATTTCAGTGGAAACCAAGAAACAGTGTAAGTGGAATCTACACCAATTAATAAAATTAAAGTGTCTATCTGTGATTTCAAAATAAATGCCAAAATTCGAGTTGAGGCTGTCTTGAAATGCCAGATCATAAATTACCGTATTTAGATTTTTTTCCGCCTTGCTTTTAGAAGTTCTCGAATAGGCTCCAAAACAGCATAATCAAAATTCCAGGGACTGTAACAGAAAGTTTAACTTTAAGGTTAATTTCAATACAATGCAAAGTTCAGAAGACATGATTATTACTACATTTTTCTAAGTTACACGCGAACAAAGTCGCTAGTTACAGCAAGTATATAACACAATCCTGTAGAAGCATTGTATTGTTGGAGACATTTTGAAATAGATATTAACACTGTTATTGAATTGTTCGGGAACAGTGGCGAGGAATTTCTGCAATGCTGCTGTTAGGAAATTGTTTAGAGGAGGCGAGTCTTTCTATAGGTATGTAGGTTACTAGAAATCCTAACTTACAGTCACGCTTTTTCCTTTTAGGGTAAGCAGAGCCTACATCTTTCCATATGCTACGATCCTGACACACCTCTTTCGCTTCTTCCACTTTCATAAGCCCCTTCATACATGCTCGCCGGTTGTAGGTACTTCTGGCTAGGCCTTTCTTTAGTACGCCCTCAATTTGGCAGTCCTAATTTACAGACTGACGTATCAACGTATTGCCTAAACGCATAAGAACACGGCCTCAATGCCGTTAGCTATTGAACACAAAGCTGTCAAAGTCAACAATTTAGATAATGTTTTTCACCTACCATCATATCCATCTCATGCTGGGCAGCGGTAACCTTTTTCATGATTGAAATGAACTGTGAGCGTCAACACAAGTTGTCTAAAATATAGAGATCATTATAATGCCATATTACAACAGCGTTCGTGTAATAAAATCCAATTTTCCTCACGTCTGGCGCCACGTAAACGAATACTTTTGAACTAAAACGAGCATACCCAAAGTGTATGACATAAAAATGTCTTATACCATCCGGTGGCAGCGGTTTTTTAAACTAAAATAACCTTTATCCGCTTCTAACAGCGCTTATATCACCTACAGAATTAACTTTGTTAAACCTCTACCTTGTCAGTGGAAGTTAAACCTTATTCCTTCTAGATAAGGTCGCTTTGTAACAGGAGAGTCAATATCATCAAAATGCATTGTACTCATATTGTACTCAGTTTACATGCGCTATGATTTTGAAATATTGTAGGAGCTTGGTGGAAACACGACGACGGGCGGTGTATTAGGTAACACGTATTGTGTGGCAAAGGCAAGAATTCTGCAGCTTATCAGTTGCGAATAGACAGCCGCGGTGACGGTGGCGGTGGCGATTTAAACGAATATGATTCGGAAGAAAAATAATTAATCGAACCAAAGAAACAACTTCAAATGGATTTACTAATAAACAAAGAAAATTCAATATCTACGACACAAATGACATATTTTTTCAGTTTTTTTATTTTAAAAACCAAACTCCCAAATTACCAAAGTAATTTACTTGCAACATTTGACCTAAAGATACTAACAAGCGAATCTAATAAAGGTCCCAATAAAGCTTGTAAAAATAAACAGTACGGGACTGCCAAAACATTTCGCCAACAAATCTTGGCCATATAAATAAGTATTCTGCGACAACCCACTTAGCGACGCACTTTCCAAAAGTCGTAAAACCTGTACTCGTTCCACGTGTGAAATAAATACGGCGTAAAACGTATCGATCCTTAGCGGCAATCCAGACATATGAAGTACGCGGCGTGCGGCATGCGGCGCGCTGCATGGCAGCACTCGACATAATTTTCTACCATATCCTTTTTAAACAGGTGGCAAACAAGCATGCGACCAACCTGATGATAAACGGTCACCGCCGCCTATGGACATCTGCAACGCCAGGGGCACTACCGGTGCGTTGCCTACACTTATTAGTAAGGACTCTCTTAACTCTTTTTTAAAATGTGTCAAAGTGACAGCGCCACGCTACACGCCGCACGCCGCACTGCATTGATCTGTCTTATGTCTTAGGGTTCCGCCGACAATGAAGGTAAACGGCTATAAAACCTGAGCTATTGTCGGCCGATGACAATAACAAAACTTTGTATTTTGTCAAAAGAGGCTGGAGCGGAGGGTTCCGTAGGAATTTATGTTTGAGCAGTGTTGGTTTCATAAATATGGCAGTTAGGAAGCTTGCCTTGAAAATAATAAAGCTGACAGATAATGACAGTAAGGCCGCGATTTTATACACTATTTTTTTATTGTTGAACAATGTATTAGGTTGTTAGTGATTTTAAATTATTTCTGTATAATTATCCAAATCCATGCCCACTAATAAAGCTGATTATTCATTTATTTTATTGAAGTTTTAGGTAAATAATAAAGCTTCTACAATTAAACCGAATGGAACGGAAGCTCCAAATGGTTAACATTTTAATAAACACTCATTGGCAACTGGCTGATTAAATATTGTCGTTTTCAAACAGTATTAATTGAATCATCATAATTTGTTTCCATTTTTTTTTTCATAGGAGGTTCTTCAAGTGTTCCCACATTCCTTCTTCCACGGAACCTTAAGCCTTCGCCGCCTGGTTCTGTCGACAAGAGGCTGTATTGACATCTTCAATGGCCAGGCTTTATTGCCCGCTGTGGACAGGTGGACAGGCCTGGCTGATACAATAAATTGATAGGCGTTTGTTACTTTTAGATATATTTAGGTTTTGGAAAGCAGAATTTTATTTTGGACCTTGTAGGGGACGTCCGCGCGTCCGTGTGACACAAAAGTGTCGTAGCTATTGCAGCGCTGCAATACGCGCCCCCGTCTAGGCCCAGGCATCTCAGCTGCAGTGTCAGTGCACTTTTATCGCATCCATTGCTAGAACTGTGAACAACGGCGAATTTAAAAATTACAACCCGGTCAGAATATCTGTGCACCTCGCTGGAATGCGGCGCCTCTCCCGCTTCCCCTGTCACCTCTCCGCGCACTCCCCGGTGCGACAGTACGGTTAGCATCTTCGTACCAGACCGCCGATATAACGTCACGAGGTCAGGTGCACAGATATTGTGACCGGGTTGTACGTATTTCATCAAATTAGTTTTGATATCTCTTTAAAGCGCTATCAAAATTTATCTAGGTACTTGATGGGATAATTAGAAATTCCCAACAAACAATCTCCATGCTAGATATCCCGTTTATAACAAATACCGACAAATAACCTTTCATTTGAAACTCGATCGTTGAAAACTCCCAGGTTATTTATTCCTTGAAACGATTAACTCTACATTGTAAATAAAAATACTACAAAACGTTTTAATTCTAAGAATGCAGTGTTCTTTTACCAATTAGCAAAAGCGCATAGAAAACCAACAGCCGGTGCCCCTGCGTAAACCGGCTGCTTCCGCAGTTTAAATAACAATGATTGTGCAAGTCTTGGATTAAATAACAATTATTACGAGAAAACCAGCGGGAGGTTGCAGACGAGCATCTTTCGCGCTACTAATCGGCGACTAAAAGTGGGAAAAAGGAGGTCAAAAGCTTAGTCAACTATGCATCGACAAAATACACTATGCTAGTAAACTAAATACTAATATACTCTTGTGGTGGTAGTGTATTTATTTATGCATACCTTTTGAAACTATATTAAATATTTAGTAATAAGGACAAGACCAAGATAAGGACCATGAGAATGCATCTCTTATATTATTATTGAAATAATATTTAAATCAAGTAAAAAATGTTTATCTGTCACGATCAAACACACAGAAACAAATAACTAGAATTCCCGGTATCTAGGGAATCACAACACACTCAGACTCAGAGCAAAAACTTGTGGCTCATAAAAATCTTTGCCCTGTGCGAGAATCTAACCCGCGACCTCACACTTCGCATTCGTCTCATCACCCACTAAGTCACGGTAGCCATCGAATTAAATGTCTAAATCACTAGTTAAATCAATAAATAAAACAATTCCAACAAATATGCGTTCTTGTTAATTAATTCTTGATTAGGCGTTGCACATCCAATTATAGTTGGTTTAATGTGGTTCTCTTGCCAACCCCAGCATAGTATTTCATCCACTTAACGTTGCCTTAATTGCAAAACTTAGTATTGTTGCAAGTACAATTTATTTAAGCTGTGACTTGGATGGGGACTTCTTATTAATTTCTCCTCTTGCGAGGCTATTTATCCTAAGGAAACGAAGTTTCTTGTCCTTTATGGGATACGAAGCTAATTTACCCGTAGGTACCTATTACACATAATTATGTAACCCTAACGAATTTAGAACCCTGTAATATAGAAGCTGTATTATTTTCCATTATTGTTTATTATTATTATTATTATTATTTTCTTAATGAGATATTTTGATGCACGCCTACACCGTCTCTCCTTCACTATGGGTGGTTGACTGGTAGAAAATGCTCTTAGCGTTAAGTCCGCAATTTGTACTAGTTAGTTAATCTGTGCAATAAAGTATTAAATAAATAAATAAATAAACCCTATGGTATTGGTTACCCAATGGTATGGTTGGTAACATTGTTTCCAGCGAAATTACTGGGCATAATAAGACTAGAGCCGATGTCTCAGGGTGACGAGCGCAGTGCAGTGCCGCACAGGATTATGCAATGCAGGGTTCTGGGTGGTGCTTTGACTGTCATGGGCAGGCATAGTGCTTACTATCAGGTGCACGACTTGCTCGTCTCGTCACTCAGTGATAAAAAAAAGTTCAGGGTATGATGCAAGTTAAGCTTCCACTCAAAGAGCTTCGTCCGAATATTATATCTCCGTCGTTTCTGCGTACTTGAATCTCAACAAACAGTCTCCCGGAGCAAACACTTTTAAAGGATTTGTGTTTTGGAATGAAGGATTTCACAGCTGTATAATAATATTTTGCACCCACTCGGGTGCGTTCTTTGTGATTTTCCCTGTTGGTATAATAATAATCAATAGAAAGTGGCGAATCCAAACGTAGGTGCAGCTTATAAAGCTGTGTACGACCTATATGTATGGCTATTATTGTTCAAAAAGAAACCTAAAAAAATCGGTCGGAAATCAAACAGAATACATGACTAAATATCCCGGTTCCGAAGATAATCCTTTTTTTTATTCTATATAAAGTAACCTGAGCAACAAATGGAAGCGCCAAAACTGCCCACAACACTTGCAGAGCCATGCAAAACTTTGCATTGCTACCTTGCGTGGCAGTGCACTGCATTCACCACCCTGAAATAATAGTTGTTTAGTGCTATAATGTTAGTTATTTCGCTGAAAACAATAACCTATTAGGTAGTATCTCTGCAATTATTATTAGATTCCATGACAGGTATAATATTTTACATAACATACCTACGTGTGGAAACAACAATAAATGAAGATGAATAATAATCGTGATGAGTGTTTAAAACCAAAATCAAATTACAGCAAAACACCAGGAACCAGAATATTCGACCTCGCAGAGTTCCCATTAGCTTCAATTTCGCACAAATAAACAAAACATCCGAACGTAATCCGATTATATAAGGGCAAATAACCCCGAAAATATTCGAGTAAAATTCAGCAGGTGTGTGAGTAGCCCTGAACTTTTCAGCGTTAGGCTTTAAATGCGGCAAAAAATTGCCGAATTGCTGTGGTTACGAGTCGCTTTGACTCGCTGGAAGGTACCCTGAGTGAGACCATGGTATGTCGGCGGGTTGAGAATCTGGCCGTATTATAAGCGTGTACTCGATTGTAACTGTACTGTTCAGATTCAGGGCCGTACGTTGTTAAAATTCTTGCGCACTGACATTTAACTAACTTAAAAAATTAAAACCGGCCAAGTGCGAGTGGGACTCTCGCACCTATGGTTCCGTACAAACTTGTTGGTCTAATGAAAGCATCTAACATTATTGCTAACTAATTAAAAATTCTAATGAAAGTATCTAACATTATTGCTAACTAAAAGAGAAACTAAGTTAATTGACAATCTTAACTTTGCCATTTGTTTTCTAGACACGGTTATTGCACCAGCCACAAATAATGATTCTGACGCGTTTCTGAGAAACAGGGTCTTGACAGAGAGATAGAGAGATAGACAGACTGACAAAGTATTTCTACTTGGATTCCTTTTTTCATTTTGCAGTACGGAACATTAAAAAAATTATCTAAGTGCATAGCAAACGGTCTGAGTACTTCCGTACTTCGTAGGGCACGTCAAAACCGATTGACAGTAGTCGTTAAGCCATGCAGAAACCCGTGGGCGGCTTGTCCAACTCTTACGCCAAAGAGACATCTCATTCGAGATGGATCTTCTTAAAGAATCAGAAACTAGAAAATTGAAGAAATCCTCCACAAAAAATCAACTAGGAAGGTGTAAAAATCTAAAATGAATAGTAATCTAATTGGCCTCTTCTGCAAGAGAGCGTCTGGGGAAGTCCCACACATTTTCCAGATATTCATCCGACAAGCAGTAGAGTGTAAACAACACTGTTTTCCGGTTTATAAGGCACTGTTTCCAGTAAAATTACTGGCCATATGAGACTTTAGAACTGATGTTTCAGGGTGACGAGCGCAGTGCAGTGCCGCGCAAGATTATGCAATGCAAAGATCTGGGCGGCACTGTAACTTACCATTAGGTAAACGACCTGTTCGTCTCACTAATCAAGCAAAAAAAAAAATGTCTAAGTATATAATACTAAGTCGCCGCTTATCACAACTTCTTTCTTCTGAAATAGTTGGTTGTTAAACAAAAAAATACCCAATAAATATAAAACATACCTACCAATAGAACAAGGACGTTGGATGTTTTATTAAAACGAAATTAAAGCGAACAAGCTAAGGGTGCTCTCAATTTGTTTTTATTAGCCTCTTCATTAATTTTTTTCTCGGCTTTTTTCCTCTTTCTTAGCAATAATCCAATTAAAGTATTTCGACCATCACTAAAGTCCGTTTTTGGAGATCCAGGATCGGAACTTTAGCAAGTTACAGTAACTTACTGGTAGTTAGTATTTAAATCGTTCTTTTCTTAAGTACTCTGATGTAAGTAATTCTTGGATGACGAATTTGGACGAAAAAATTAGATCAAACCTTTTTATAGGAAAGCAGACATACCTGGAAACTTTCAAGGCATCAAAAATGTTGGTGTATTCAATAATCGCCCTTATAATTATATTGGTTAAGAGCTAGTTGACACAAAAGCTAATTGAAACTTTTTTTCTAAATTTGATTAAAGATTTCACCGGGAGACATTGGTTCTAAAATCTCATATTCCCAGTAATTTCGCTGGAAACAGTGCTCTTCAAATCGGAACACAGCATAGTTTTCACACTACTGCTTGGCGGATGAATATCTGGCTTAGGTACTTCCCCAGGCGGTCTCTTGCAGATGAGACCTAACACTACAGACGCCTCTGCGCCTGTGGGAAGTGACCTGGCTCACTAAGGCCAACACCCAAACGTATGGGGGCATGCAGGTCAGCAGGGAGTCCCCTGATTCCCTCCCCATCTGATACTCATAACCTTAGCGTACGGAACCCATAGGTACACTGTGGGCACGAGCTTGTCAGTTTTTTCTAATTAAGCAGTGATCGTTTCAGGTGCCGGGTGTTTCTTTAATTTGAACTTACGATTTGTGTAGGTTTACGGGCGTGGGTCGATTCTTGGAAAACGGTGGGAAATGTTAAAGTGTACCGAGTTGCGAGACTTTTCTAGCTATTGAGCGTTGCTTGTGTTGTTCTCCAGGCTATAATGTTTACTTTTTTTACAAGTTATTGACAAACCAGACGGGCGGTTCAAATAGCAGTGATAGGCCTCTTATGCAAGAGATCGCCTGGGGACGTACCACACCCTTGCCCAAATATTGATCCTCCAAGCAGTAGTGTGCAAACAATACTGTATTTCGATTTGAAGGGTACTGATTCCAGGTAAATTACTGGGCCTATGAGACTTTAGAATCAATTACTCAGGGTCAGGAGCGCAATGTAGTGTCCCGCAAAATTATGCAATGCAAAGTTCTGGGTGGCACTGTAATTGTTATGGGCAGGCGTAGCGCTTACCACCAGGTAAAGTATTTGCACGTCTATAATATCATGAATATAAAAGGTCTTGCTTTAGATAGGTAAGTATAGAATCTAATGCTTTGGTAAAAAACAACGTTTCAAGGTAGGGCCAAAGCGGGACTACAATATTGTAGTTGCGTTATACCATTATACGATCGACCATCTTTAGCAGAATTAAAAAAAACAAGGAGGTTTTCTAGTCGGTGGTGTTTTTTATATCAGTACTCTGTCATTTATATATCGGTTTTTTTGGAAAATTATAATTTAATTTAAAGGGATATGCATTTATATTGGTCCCATAGAAATTTCATCAAAATCCGATTTGTAGTGTGGTTGTCGGTATTTAGTTCATAGAATTATGTTATTAGAACCTTTGATATACTTCGGGGTGAAATAAGGTGGTTTTCAGTCCAGTAGTATTTTGTTTTGTGTGAGTTTGTGGGATTTCGGCATTTTTTCTGAATCTGGTGTTTGTATGACCTTACGGACGGAATTCTAGTTAGGGGTAAATAAGAGAAAAAAAGCCACACAGATTCCCCCTCGACCGCATGTTGACTAAAATAACTATGATGACGTATATCATATTCTGAGAAAATAAAATAACGTATGTACGTCATTAAATTTACACAGAAAATGTAAAGACGTCATAGCAAACTTTTAAAAAAAGCTTATGAAAAATAAGCCAGATTTAAATACATTCCGTTTCCGTTTGTTTCGTTCTACTTTTAGAGTTTTCCTTGTTCTGTGGGGTTTCCATAAAGAGTTTATTTATATCTCCAAACCCGTGTGTGTTATGTGCATATCCACAACAAAAATCATACCTTCCTAGATTGAAGCGCTGTCTGGATATCTATCTATATTATGGATAAACCACGATAACATGACATCTACTTCCATTGAAACTACAATTTAAATAGTAAGAACTGCACATTTATTTGGGGATACACCCAGAATCACCTTATTCTTAAGTTATTCCATAGAACATTATCTAGTACTACATACAGAATGGGCACTGTCCACCCGCGATCCGCTTCACCGCACCTATATCCACAATTCGGAGGACAATCGGGAGGCCAGTCAATAGTACAAGCCTTAATGACAAATGACAATAGACAAACGGGTTAGTAAAAACCTTCATATTAGCGGGTTCTCTTTTGTTTCGGTCGCGTAGTATCACCGAGGACTTACACAAGCATTTGATGCATTACAAACGTCATTTACATGTGTGAAATGTCAAATAAGTTGTTTGTATGGAGTTCAAAATAAGAACAATCTATATAAAGAAGATTTACAACAGCTTTCTTATTCAATATAGTGATACAGCGCACACGAGAGTGAGTGAAACGGAAACCTTTCCATGGAATTTATTATATAAAGCATGGTCTACAAGATACATTGGTTTATTAGTCTCTGTGGTTGTCTACATGCTACTAAGTTAAGTCGTAGCTTGAAAGCTTTATGGACGGTTTGATGAACAAAACAAGTTGCTAATTTAGTATGGATCCCTCTTACTTTAGTAAACCTTCCTCGCGTAGTATCATTGAGTATTTTACACACGAATTTGGCACTTGTACAAACGACCTATAACTGTACGAAATGTCAAATTAGTTATTTATATGGAGTGTCCAAAGTTTGGGTTTTTAATAGTTTCCTCGAGTCATTGTATCGTATATTACCCTACGCTGGAGCGGTCCATCGGCACCCGTCAGCCCCTCGTTTTGCAGGCTATTACGCCCGGCGTAATTACACGAGCAGGGTTAATAGCTCATATTGATTACTAGCTGACACCCACGTCTTCGTTCACGATGGTATGTTGTTAAGGGTCGATTTTAGAAGAAAATTTTCCACCAAAACCTATGGCCTATACCGGCGCATACCCCCTTTTGTTCTTGTTCGAAAACTACTGTACTGATTATAATGCGGTTTTCACTGTGTTATAGCTTAAAATCCTACTTTTAAATAAACAATAATAAATAACAGGTCAAATTCACATACATAGCTCCTGACCTCTAACTAGGTCTCACTGTATCTCGAAAATAAGAAACTACGACGACTGTGCTCCCGCAACCATCTAAACTGAGAGCAAATACATGTAATTCGCACAATTCTTAGCCCTGCGTGGGAATCGAACTCAGAACCTCACGCTTTAAAGTTGGCGCATCACCCGCTTACGCCGCGGATTCCGTCAAATACGAACATGTACAAATATGCATTGTATCAAAATCAGACGAGTATTGATAAAAAAAACCGCTGTGCGGCGCTGTCAAGATAAAAAAAATGTATAAATACGACAGCGCCACGCGGCGCGCCGTACGCCGCGCTTCATTCATCTGTTTTTCGCCTACCCGCAAAACTTCATTCATCTGTTTTTCGCCTACCCGCAACTCGGTTTTTATTGGAGTAGTTGATTTAAATGATAGTAAAACGGTCTAGAATGGTCGAGGACCCGACCCTCGATCTTCAAGCTCCCAATACTTGCTGCAGCCTCCCTCTGCGGTGTAAATCTCCAATCAGGTGCGATGACTCGGCAAATTCTCTCCCGCAGCAAACAAACGGATAAAGGTGGGTGCAGAGCGTGAGCGTAGCCGCCGACTGAACCGCTAGTAACTGCTTCTGATCGCCAGAACAGGCGGGTTGTAAATAAATGGTCCATATTGTTTAAAAATCGATGGCGTATAGGAATACCTATCAGATTTCTATTAAATTCAAAAAAATATCAGTAAGTTTTCATGGTGTTTCTTTCAGTCCAAGATCCAAAAGCACCCTAATTTGAATGCACAAGCTCTTAGAAGAAAGTTAACTGTAAACAGAAGCTATATCTACATAATATTTGTGTTGATACAATAAAAGAACTTGGAATTTTAAAAGTGCAGGATCGCTAGTCGTTTTCACTGTAAAAAAACCCCACTTTCCCGCATAGAGGGATTTTCCACCGCATGTAAAATAAAGCGCTCCACTCTAGCCATGACGCAATGTAATCCAGTACCAGAGTTCTGTTTTTAACTGACTTCAAAAAAGGAGCAAGTTCTCAAATGACAGCCTCTGTGGCGTAATTGGGTGATGAGCCGACTGCGAAGCGTGAGGGTGCGGGTTTGATTCCTGCACAAGGCAAAAATTTAAGTGAACTATAAATATTTGCCTGAGTCTGGGTGCTTGTAGGACCACAGTCCACGTAGTTTCCAATTCTCTTGGTATTAAAAAAAATAGAGTGTACATTGTTTATTACAAACTCTTTTTAACTTGCAATGTTTGTATGTACAAGTATGCAATTTGGGCTTAGTGTGCTTGCTATGGAGTTCGGTTTTTTAACTTAGGCTTCAATTTGTTATCCTAAGTTATTGTAACTGAAGAAATGATATTGTAAGTTGATATAAAATATTTTATGTTGTTATAAATAAATTTCAGGACTGACTATTGAACTTGGCCATCGATTTAGATCTCACTTCTTTTGTCGTTGAAGTCAACATCAAGGGCACAAGTATATTATAATAATATTGAAGTTGGCTCTAATTTCACATTTATGTATTTTACATTAAAACATTGGAACGTGCCCGCATTGGGATTTTAGGTAGAAAACTAAAAATAATTGAAGCTTCAGTACTGTCAGAATGGAGCCAATAGCCATGGCAATGGCATTTGCACCATTTGTTGCGCCGTGCAAACCCCGCTTTATTCAAAGAGTTACTGCCCGCACCGTGTGTAGCGACCCTGTGATCGTGCTGTCGGTTAATATAGAAGGTTTAACCGGTTACACTCGCGTATTGTGTATTTACTCTTATATCCTGTTTAAATAATAACAGTTGAGGATAAATCTACAATAATATGACGTGCTTTATTCTCTTCTCTTATATTATTTGAACACTTGCACAGTTAGAAGTGTTTGTAGATCCTACTCTGTGACGGCCTCCGTGGCCTAAGTGGGTGATGCGCTGACTGCGAACCGTGAGGTTGAGAGTTCGATTCTCGCGCAGGGCAAAGTCAGATGGAAATAAGATTCCCACAATATTAACATTTGCATTAGCATTTAAACTCACATAAAAACAGTAACAGTAGCTTAATAGGTACCTAATTAAGTTCAGATCCCTAAATTTAGCTGGACAATAATTCCCGGGCCCTCCAAGGAGAACAGATATCAAGATAGAAGCGCTGATAGTCCTTAATTAACTGGCGAAATAAACGATGGCATAAAACAGCTTCAAATCGTTTCGCTTTAGGCGCTCCCTGGAGCGATCTTCGCGAAATAAAAAACTGAAGTCTTTCCTCTTGATAATACGAGCGTCGATGATCACTAGCACAGAAGACATATATAATGTATTACAATATATATAATTATTATATGTCTCAACTCTCTACGTTAGACTATGTCAATAACTCTCAAGAAGCGGGATAGTCCTCCAAGAAAAATTCTTCCCACTATCATAGAAAATGCAACTGATAAATCCGACACACGTAACCCCGGTGTCATTGCGACGCCGACGTTGCGTCGTCTCTTCCGTTGAATTAGAGTAGCGTTTCATTAACTCCCATCAGGCGGCGTCTCACACCGCTTTAATGCACAGTATTTGTCGCTCGTCAGAAAGCGCCCTTAAGGGAGACCTGTCCTTAAGGACAGAGCGAACAGTTCGCTCGATTAAACTATCATCAGCTTCTAATGGCATCCATTCGTCAGGGCAAGCTGGCGCCGTGGCACTATGATGCACGCTCTATCTGTTCAAGGTTCTATCGGTTACTGGGCATATAAGACTTCAGATCCGATGTCCCAGGGTGACGAGCGCAGTGCAGTACAGCGCAGGATTATGCAATGCAAAGTTCTAGGTCGCAGTCTAACTGTTATGGGTAGGCGTAGCGCTTACCATTAGGTGAATGCCTTGCTCGTTTCGTCACTCAGTTAAATAAAAAAAATGGTTCTCGCATAAAGTATCAGAAAGCGCATTTATTTTCCTCGTTCGGCCTAATTATTGTATTTTATTATAAACTAGCTGTACCCTGCCACGCTTCGCTGTGGCACATTCGCACATTCGCTGATATGTCACTGATGAAAAAAATAGATAAAAACAATCCTTGATGCGGATTATATATCATGCTTAAATTTCAGCTCGATCGGTGCAGAAATTTTTGAGTTTTTGAAGCGTACACAAACCAACATAACATTTTTATATATATAGATGGATTCGCGTTTGACCACTATCTTACCTGATGTAAGGTAACAATGCGGTCTACTTAGATGCTTGTTTGCCTGGAAATAACCTGTTACTGGAAGACCCTTAGGTTGTAACTATCGGGAAATACACTACCTACTTACTTTTATGCTTTTCGCTGCGTGGCTGCTCTGAAGCAACTAAAATTTCCTCTATTAGCTTCTACACCCTCCAATGGCGTAATTTGTACAAATCTCCATCCACCATAATTGTCATCATCACCCAATATTATCCCACTGCTGAGCACAGGTCTCCCCTCATTTTTGTGAGGAGGATTAGTCCATTATCCACCTCGAAGGTCCGGTCCGGATCGGTGGATAAAAACATACTTCCGAAATAATTCTCAGGTTTCCTCACGATGTTTTCCTTTACCGAAAAGCGAGTTAGAATCACGTACCTACGGAATTCAAACTCACGACCCTATCCTTGGAAGGCAGACGTTCTCGCACTAGGCCACCACTATTCATCTCTAAATCTTCATTACCTATATCTATTTTAACATTACACCGAAAACAAGAAGCAGCCGAATGTTGTCAATGAGCAGAAATGTTGCGGGTTATCACATGATGCCGAGCGAGCTCGCGTCCCTGGCACCTCGCCAACTGCGAGGAAGGCCACAGTAGTAGTGATTCACCGGTTCTGCCTCACCTCTTGAGTCAGAACCGTCTGTTTGAGTCAGAACCACCTCCTAAAAAAAAAAAAAAAAAAAAAAAAAAAAAAAAAAAAAAAAAAAAAAAAAAAAAGTAAATCGGCCATGCCCGATCGATCTGTGCTATCAGATTTTTGATATCTCTTACGGATCATGAGATAGCTTTCAGGTTTCAGAAGCCCCAGTACCCCTAATTAAACCTAGTCTAATTGTCCTATTGTTCCTAATGACGGTTCAAGCTCAGCTACTACCTCAGTTGTTTGCTCAGACTAATTACTATAATATTGCTAATTACGGTCACCTATTGTATTGCTGGTATTCACAAAGTTCAATAACAACACTTCTTTATTATTTCGTTACTCTTTATTTATCAATAAAATGAGACTTAAACATATTATAAAGCAATATATCATTGTACAATGTTTCCATATTGAACAATCTTATAAAATCAGACATTGTATTACCATTGTACTTGTAGTACAAATACAATAAGCAGTACTCGCCACATACCGAAGTCCAATCATTTTGTAACCTAGACGTATTGAAATCCCATTGCCTTGAATTCTTCTTTAAAAATGTTTGGTGGTAGCCTTTTGGTGGGCGACCATACGAATCAAAATATTGTCCAAGACCGTTTATATCAATGTGTATGGCTACCCAGTGAGATCCCGGCTTTGTGTCTGGATCTAAATTGCTTATTATATATGTTGGATTCTGAGTGTATATTGGCAATCGATTTGCAGCATATACATTATATTGCAAGCTCGGATGAATTGTATTTAAATATTTCTGTAACTCTGTTGTATCCATAATGCATACAAAAAACACTTCTCTGTACAAATGATCAGATGCAAGTGTTAAATTGAAGGTAATAAATTGGTATTTCAAGTCGACGGGGGTCGTGTAATTAATGCAAGGTAAGTACATGTTATAAATCATATTTTATTCAAATAACATAGATAAACACTTTCACTTAACTACTATAGTCTACACACACATTACGGTTTTTATCAATTTCAATAACATTATCAAACTCCGCATACACAATACAGTTGATAGTTTGTGAAAGAGTTGATTCAAAACGAACTTCCAATCTTACGCTGCCATGTTTAATAAGATTCCAATGACCTGATGAGTTTGCTGATAAATCAGGTGTTAAATCGAAAGCTAATAGACAATAACCTTGAGCATATCGTTCCCTAGATATCCCATTACCTTCGTTAAGAAAATGTATTCCCGTTCCTGAGAATAGTGTATGATAGGCTGAAGTGAAAATATTATTCTCGAATGATGGTTGTAAAGCTTTGGAAGGAATTTGCTGACCATCAATATATAAACAAAATGTATTCATGTCATAATTTTCAAAATTAAATGGATTTTTAGTGAGACTACCATTAAATGCTGCGTTATTAATAAATCCGACTATACATCTTTTAGGAACTTGTCCCAGAAAAATATTATCAAGTGTTTTTCCCTGAACTCCGGATGGTATTGTTAAAACTTTAACTTCAGCTCGCGTAATAGGATATTTAGCTGTAGTAGTGGCTAAAACTTTTTGATGTGCAAGTAAAACTGTTGGATTGATTCGTGCTCTACGAATAATAAGTGTTGCATCAGTAATACATACTTTAAATTTTAAATCATTTGAAGAAGCCATTAAATTAAAAGTTTCTCTAGACCGAACTAATTTAACAGACATTTCAACACCATTAATCAAAAACTTTTCTTGATTAAATATATCACCGTGTAAATGACCAATCATTTCTATTTCTTTACTTTCAGATGTTAATTCTTGTCTTTTAGTGAAACCTTCATTTTTTTCATCGGTTGAATTCATTTTACCAGATGTATCTTCATACCAAAGAGCACAAGTTAGATGCGATGTTTTAGATGCAGGAGCATAATTCAACAATGTTTCTACGTAAGCACGGTAAGCGTATGTATTATTTGGTGGAGACACAAGTTTTTGATTCAAATAAACATCAAGCTGACTAAACAATGAATGTAACCAATTATTAACTGGAGCTACTATTGTTGATGCATTCACTTTTGTTGTATCTTGATTCAGTATCTTAGCTTTAATGTGGATTAAAGTGTGAGACAAATCCATGTAGTCATCACCAGTTCCAGGTACTTGAAATTCGATTGGTCCATCGTCAGCAAGAGATGAAATAGGCTTATAATGTATCCACATTCCATTTTCTATACTTGTTTGTGTAGATGGTAACGCAAATAAGTCTAATTCTGACTTAATGCATTCACAAGAATGACTGTGTAGAAACGACATGGTTGAATTTATTTAATTATTATTTTTAAGAAAATATATCGTTGATGTTATTACGTTTCAACTTTGATTTCTTGTTAGCTGCTTTCACCTTAGCAGCTAGCGGTGGAATGAATGAAGATAGATGTTTCTTCTTAGTTATATATCCTGACCCAGACATATTCAAGCGATCTATTTTATCATCAGCTTTTCTTTTCAAGTTTGTACTAGCTTCTTTTAACCTCGCCTTAATTGAATCTTCCATAGGACGAGCACTAACCATATCTGATAAAAGACCCACACCTGTATTTAAAGCCTCTTTTCCAATGGCTCGAGCTCCACTAGATAGTAATGGTAAAACAGATCTAAATAAGCCCCCTAGAAAGCTACCGATTCCGTGTCCACGTTGATATGGCGCTCCTCTATAGATGACTCCAATACCCGATCCAGCTTGATGCGAGTAATAATGTTCATAGGGGCAACTTATATTATCACGTTGAGAATACATTATAATTTTCTAAAGTGTAGTTTAATGGCCACGGTTCCAAACTGGAATGGTATTTTTTGACCAGTGCTTGATCTTATATCTATTTCAATTGTATCAAACTCTCTACGCATGATGTTCAAGTAGTGAGGCGGTGAGAAAACATGCATTTTATTAGCTCCATAAATATATTTTGCAGGATCCAAAGGTATTATTCTGAGGAGAGGGGTCATTACATCTCCAACAATCTGTGGTTCGATTATATCACAATAAACAAATAACTGAGATGGCAATCCTAAATGTAAGTTCGCTGGACACTTTCCAATACCTTTAGTTACAAGGTTTCTGTTGGGTTCAAATCCAAGTTGAAGACACAACTTAGGTGATAATGTTAATGATGTTATTGATTCATCCATAACAGAAACAGACACTAACTTGGATAACTCATCATAGCGAAACCTAACTTGCTCCTTAATATTATTTAATGCAGATAAAATATGGTTAATATTGTCATAGTTTGTGGCTGGTATGTGTGTTTTGTAGTACGTTAGCGATAGTTTTTCATCATGAGGCATCTTCATCCATTTACTAATGTAAATTACATTTTCATGATCTTGAACCGTAAACATTGTGCATGGATATTGGAATTCAACAACACCAACCAACCACGATCCTTCCAGTTTGATGGACTTTGGTAATTTAGTTGAAAAAAGAGTTGTTGTGTTTTCAGGAAAGTATACCATTGAACTATTACTAAGTAGGGTCAAATAAAAACTTTCTTTCATCATAATTCTTTTAGACTAGAAGCTAAAACCCAACTGTTAAATTTATCTGGATAACCTTTCCACTTCACTAACACTTGCTTTCTGTCACCAGAGTAACGGCTGCTAATTATTTTATCTATTTTAAAACTGGAAGTGGGGTTATAATCAATTTTTTGTAATTCTTTTTCATAAAAAGTACCCACTATTGGCTCATTTTGCAAATCTTTCAATGTATATACTACCCAAGGCGATCTATCTATTATCGAAGATACTATAAAAATTTCATCACTCCAATTAGATTCATAACCTTTTTGAAATACATGTTTAAATTTAGTAAGTCGCACATGATCACCAATGTGAAATTTTGGTACTTGGTTATATGAGGTTTGTATTAGACTACGATGATTCTTTTCATACAAATTATTCCAAACGATCATGATATTGTTTGAATTTACATCACAAGGACACATTTTAATGCTGGAATGGTAACTATGATTATATGCATGTACCAAGTTTTGTAAAATATCTATATATTTATACGTATTTTTATGAGTAAAATAACGCCACATTTTCATCTTGAGAGTCCTTTGAAATCTTTCTACAATGCTAGCTTTAATGTCGGGGTTATTTGTTGTATAATAGTTTATATTTTTACTCCTAAAGTATTTTTGTACATCCTTTGCAACAAATTCGGTCCCTTTATCCGATTGTATATGGGTTGGAGTAGTATCAGCTTCATTAAATATACTTTCAAAACATTTTTTTACAGTTTCAGAGTTTTTATTTTTCATTGGTCTTACATAGGCATATTTAGTAAACACATCAATAACGCAAAGGATATAATTATAACCATTATTATACTTAGAATACGTTCTCATGTCACTTAAATCAGCTTGCCAAAGTTCATTTAGATTAGATAAAATATATTTATTACGAGGGAATTTTCTGTGAACTGGTTTGTGGAGTGTATATGTTTCTTGAGCTTGCAACCATTTGTTGACTTCTGATTTGTTCATCTTACCTTTCATAGCTTTCGCTAATTTATCAATACTACTATAACCAGCAGGATGTGATGCATCATAATAAATTTTATTAATTTCTAGTAGGGAGTCCATTTTTCCCATTCAATTTTTTTCTTCAGTTTCTTTTGATACTTATCCGTGTTAGTTGGTGTAGTGTAGATTTCCTCATCAGCAGAGAGCTCCCCAAGATCTTTCATATATAGTTTACTTATATAATCACTTCTGCTTGGATTCCCAATGTAAGTTAGTGGTATTTTAATATCCTTCAATGCTTTAGCAAAGCTTACCCAACCTATTGGATCACTTTTTTTCAATGGTCTAAGTGAGTCGTTTACCAAATCTATAATATTACTTCCAGGAATTTTTGTGTTATCTATAATAACTGTACCGTTGTTATCCCAATGGATTTTGTTTTTACTCAATGACATCAAATTTAGTAATAACTCACCTTTTTTTGTATATGTTTTAGGAATCAAACTTAGAATTTGTTTACTTGTGTATGGAGGACTACTTGTAGTTTCAATACTTTGTTGGACTTTATCTTCATTCGATGTCTGAGTTACGACTAAATCTTTATTATTCATGTCTTTAATTATATCAGAAACTTTACTTATTTCAGTGTTCCCTGCAGTATCAATGTTGGAAGTAATTATTGGTAATTTAAAAGGTTGACGATCCTCTTCAGTAAAGTGTAGATATCTTTGTAATATTTGCAAGTATAAAATACATTTTTTTCTGTCATCCATAGTACTATTTAAAATATTTTGCATTTCAGCATCTAGCCTCGATGTAGGATTTTCATTTTTGTGTTGATTGATGTTTTGATTCAATTTCTCTATTAAGCTTGGTTCAACGAGCAACATTCTTTTGGCATGTTCCATTTTAAACCAGTGAACTAACTAATCCACTCAGAATAGAACTTAATATGATTGGTAGAAATGCACCTCCTTTTTGAACAATTATTTTCTTTTTTATCTTAGTTGCCCCCTTGCACAACAACTTACGCAGTATAGTTTTAAATTTTTTAAGTTTATTCTTTTCTTTTTCTTTGAGTTGTATTTTACCTTGAAGAACGTTATGAATACACTCGCAAATGCATTGTATTTCTTCTTTATCACACGTTTTTAGCAGAGCTTGTCGGTATTTTGGTTTAAGTGTATGCAGTGCATTTAGGAAATCTTTATGCGTCTTGAGACTCCGATGCATTATTAGTAAATGATAGGAATTTGTTGATTCTTAGCATATTTAAAGCTTTTTGTAGGGATATATACTGTGCAATATCTATCCGAAGGAAATATATTCGTTTTGATTCGACACATGTCACTAGTACCTTGCTTAAGATCTATCATTATATATCCATGTGCCTCACTGGTAGCATCCCTGTATGCATCTTCAATAAATTTTGGATTTTCTGGTGATACTTGACGTGCTAAGTATCGAATCTGTGTTTTATCTCGTGGATTTTTGAAATATATAATATAGTTAGAATTCAAAGATATGTCTCTTTGACCTTTACCCTGATGAAATAAATTTTGTGTAATGTAGAATACACTTAAGTTTCTATGATGACTACCTTTGGTAAAAATATCAACAATTCGACCATCAGATTCTCTCATAAGATCATCTATAATTAGAAGGTTTGCATCCTTTCCATCAAACATGTTAAGATCTGGTATACCTTGACAATAGTTTACATTTGGTAAGTTGTACAAAGGTTGCATTTCATCGAAGCACCAAGTAATTTGAGTAAAATTTCTACTACATATTTCTGTAATGTAACTAATAAAATTTGTTACAAATTTTGATTTTCCACAACCACTTGGACCTGCAACTATAGTGGTAAATGGATGAATAAATTGAAACATTATTTATTAAATACACGTGTAGATCTTTTAAGGGTATTGAAATAACTAAGTCATGTTGTTGAAAAATATGTTTTTATTTGTTCACAGTTTAATAAAATACAGCTAAAAATAAATTATTTACATAGGTACATAATTGGGTAATTAGTGTAATAGATAATTATGAAAGTATGTTATTGAATAGTGACTGTGAACAATGAATATAATTATACTGATGCACTCTATTTGTTATTAAAAAAATACTTTTTACAGTTATCAGTTTTAGATATTTCTTTTGCAATTTTGTATACTAAATTTTTACTATCCATGTAGTTGCTATTTTCTGAATCTGTATAGTATTTTAATCTTATTTCGGCGTTTTTCCAGTGTTCTGTTTGAGGTATTTTCACCAACTTTTTCAGATCATATATTTCTATTTTTATCAAATGAGTCGAACTATCATCTACGCTTGTAGATAAGCAAGTTATGCCGCCCTCCTCGTGACCTTTTGAGACCGTTGATGATAGCTTCTTTTTCTTTATTTGTGGCGCTTCAAACAAATCATCTAAACTCTCCAGTGAGGTTTGGTTTCGCTTTCTTTTTGTTTGTTTGGATTTAAGTGACTCTTTAATTGTTAATTCATCGATCGTAGAATCAGACAATGGATAATAATATTGTTTATAAGTATTTTCCTCATTGATATCGATGGCATTCTTGAATGAGTTCTGGAACACATACATTGAAATATTATAAGAAACAATCAAAATAAGAATCACACAAAGAATATATCAAATTAACACAAGGTACGGTTACAGAAATAACTATTTTGTAAACTGACTTACCTCCATTGTAGAGTAGTAGATTAGAAGGGTGGAATAACTAAACACGACTAGACACTTCACTTATTGTTACTTTAAACCGTGGATGTTTATACATTTCGGAGTTTATATACCACTTGCATTCCGTTATCATAATTATTGTGTAACCATCATTAATCTAATTATCCAAATTATGTTAATGACGATCAAAGTCTCAAAGAATGTGGTCTTTGATAAAACAATTAAATTTAATTGAAATACCAATTTATTACCTTCAATTTAACACTTGCATCTGATCATTTGTACAGAGAAGTGTTTTTTGTATGCATTATGGATACAACAGAGTTACAGAAATATTTAAATACAATTCATCCGAGCTTGCAATATAATGTATATGCTGCAAATCGATTGCCAATATACACTCAGAATCCAACATATATAATAAGCAATTTAGATCCAGACACAAAGCCGGGATCTCACTGGGTAGCCATACACATTGATATAAACGGTCTTGGACAATATTTTGATTCGTATGGTCGCCCACCAAAAGGCTACCACCAAACATTTTTAAAGAAGAATTCAAGGCAATGGGATTTCAATACGTCTAGGTTACAAAATGATTGGACTTCGGTATGTGGCGAGTACTGCTTATTGTATTTGTACTACAAGTACAATGGTAATACAATGTCTGATTTTATAAGATTGTTCAATATGGAAACATTGTACAATGATATATTGCTTTATAATATGTTTAAGTCTCATTTTATTGATAAATAAAGAGTAACGAAATAATAAAGAAGTGTTGTTATTGAACTTTGTGAATACCAGCAATACAATAGGTGACCGTAATTAGCAATATTATAGTAATTAGTCTGAGCAAACAACTGAGGTAGTAGCTGAGCTTGAACCGTCATTAGGAACAATAGGACAATTAGACTAGGTTTAATTAGGGGTACTGGGGCTTCTGAAACCTGAAAGCTATCTCATGATCCGTAAGAGATATCAAAAATCTGATAGCACAGATCGATCGGGCATGGCCGATTTACTTTTTTTTTTTTTTTTTTTTTTTTTTTTTTTTTTTTTTTTTTTTTTTTTTTTTTAGGAGGTGGTTCTGACTCAAACAGACGGTTCTGACTCAAGAGGTGAGGCAGAACCGGTGAATCACTACTACTGGCCACGTCGGGTCCCACTGGGACCTGCATCCGGAATCATGTTTTTAATAGACAAACACTCCAGAATTCTGTATCAAAAACAAAGAAAGTTCAAAATAATTGCCTGCTCTGAAATTCAAACTATCATTTCCATTTACACACGCTTTTATCGAATTCACAGTATTTTTAGTTAGTATCTAGTTCATTTCAGCAGTGGCAGCCTAGTGGTAGAATGTCCGCCTTCCAAGGAGAGGGTCACGAGTTCAAATCCCAGTGTGGGCGCGTACCAATTTGATTCTTGTAAAAACATATGTAATTATTACTCGCTTTCCGGTGAAGTAAAACCCACGCACCTACCCGAGAATTATTTCGGAGGTAGATATGCTATCTACCCATTCGGACCAGGCCCCCGTAGTGGAATATGGCCTAACCCCCTTTCACGAAAATGAGAGAAGACCCGTTATCAGATTGATAATGACCACAATATTACGGTGAAAACGACCTGATCTGATAACAGACACAAAATACAAACTACGGAGCTCCTCAGCGACTAACAGATTGATAACATTTATACTCGTTTTCATCAAATTAGAGTACCAATTACGTATATAATAAAAGCTTACAAGGAAAAATATATCTTCAACAAAAAATTTAGTTCCTCGTAATGTTATTCGAGTACCTTCTTTTACATTTATCAAAGTTCTCTCCAGACAGAATCATTTACCACGCTACATGAGACGCGGTGACGTAAGCGGTTTACAGTTCTGTCGGTAGGCGCCCGCCCGCCCGGTGCGGTAGAACCAGCCGCCCGCCCCCGACGACGGTTTCAATTTCATAACTAGATCCATATCAATTTAATGGGATTCTCTTTCACTGTTCATTTTGGAATGTTATTTTGCTTTTGTTTGGCTTCAGATGATGAATAAAAGCTTGATTCTTGTATAGGCGGCCTATTGTTCGGGACATTCACGTAAGCAACCTACAAAAGTTTTTGGTTACGATCCTTTCTCTGGCGGGACTATGGAGGGATAACCCTCAACCGCCTTTTTACAATAACTAGCTGCTACCTGTGACTTTGTTCACGGACGGTATTTCAAATGTCGATATTAGAAGTCAGGTGTTCCTCGCTTTTCGGTGAAGGAAAACATCGTGAGGAAACCCACATACCTACATATAATCAGGATCTAGCAGAACTATGTTTCTATAAACTCTAGACTCTGTACAAATACGTGTGGTTTACACAAATCTTTGCCCAGTGCGAGAAACGAATCCGCAAACAGCGAAACGCGCGCTGTTGGCTTACCCACTTACGCACAGAGGCTGTCCAACGTACTAAAGAGTTCCTTTCCTTAATAATGTTTCGAATGAGAAAGGCAGGGTAGTTTATTACATGTGACACAGCAGATAGGCACAGAGTACATATATTACTAAACATGTAACAGAGGGGACCAAAGTAATGAAATTGTACTTGCAGATACGCGGATCTCATTAGCGAAGACGTGACTCTTTGGCAAATAACCGCGGGCTCTCGCCATAGAGTATTTTGGGAACGTTATACAGACAAACATGTTACGATGATTTTGGTGGGCAGCAGAAAATGTGACGTTTGTTTTTATATTTTTTCTTTCTCATTTTGTTTTTTCATGTGTTATTGTGTAAGATTAATCATTCAATGTTCGTTACTATACCAAAATGTGGGCAAATTACATAAACCCGAAAAAGTGCCATTCCATGTTCTCTTCCAACCTCAAAAGCATTTACTGATTCATGACTTTGACTGCGACTTGACTTTGACTAGACTTCTCAAAATTTCTAGACATGTCGACTACTTACTTGAAAAAATAAAATATGTACCCACTTGAATTATTTCAATACTCGTTAAATGCACTAATCGTGCGAAGCCAAATACAAAAGGTTTAAAGGCGTTTCTGATATTATAGACATTAGAAAAAAAAGAATTCAAACCGGATTGCCACTTTCAGAGAATTCCTCCGTACCAGACACTTCGGTAAACGTGAAATGGATGCCTAAATATAGGCCGGTTTATTAAAAAGAAAAGTTACGACTAGGTTATTATGTTTCAAATGAGTTCTCCGAGGCTCATCTTGAATTCTCGCGTCTCAGGTAATGAACTTAGAGGTCAACGACACGTGTAGCTGAGTCTAACTTCGTCCCCAGATCAAATTCTTTTCGGGGACAACCAACCACTACTTATTTTACGACAATTGCGAAGAAAAACTTATTTCCATTTAAAAAAAGTAATTTTAGTTTCAATAAAAAAAATATATAATTTTGAATTTGAATTATTTTGACCTAAAGTTTTAACTACCTTGAACAGGGGCCTCACCACGTACAGTTAAATCCATCCAGTTTAAGGCCTTAAAGTGAACTGCCCTGCTAACGGTCACTACCAATATCGCTCAGCGTTCATAAGTCGACCAGAGACATTTATCCAAAGAGATCGTAACAATTTGCTTGCATTTATGGGAGTTTATATAGCTCCATCTCATTCTATAACTCTCTCATTCTCTTCAGTAAATTTTTGAGGAACGTCACGTCACGTTCATCATTTATGAGTGCGTGGTGCCATCTAGGCCGTTCAGTTTAAGGCCTTAAAATGAACTGCAAGGAATAAGAATAAGTATGTGGTTACCCCCCAGGCCGAAGTTTTACTTCAGTAGTGTGGTCTAACGCACACTCTTTTTTTTTTTAAAAACTAAACTAAAACAAACAAAACTAAATTTAAAGAATCATCAGATCAGACTCGAGCTTTATTATATATCCAAATTAGATCACGTAGGTTGAAGTTACGATCGTCCATCCATCTATACTCCTATCAATACTATAGCAATGTATTGGACCCCTTTCGGGGGGTCGTCATGGCTCAGTGGAACCCTCGCCTTGGGGATTCCGAACGCATGAGCTCATTTTGAACTCAGCGATTGGTCCGTATGCATATCCATAGTATATTATAGATTCGTCGCTTATTACTTCGCATGTGATTGTGGAACTAGCAACATGTTTTGTCAACTGTCAAATTGGGAATCAAAGAACGAAAATTTGAGTTGACTTGCGGAAAATGGCTAACCAAGACAGGATAAGGAGAGCTGAAGATCGGGCTCAGTGGTGTTCACTGGGAGAGGCCTACGTCCAAGGAAGATTCGGGTTCCCACAGGAGTCAACCGATACGATGGATTCCGCGTTGAATTTCACACTGTTCTTTAGCTCCAATTTCTGTGACTCTGCGGTGATCGGCAGTAGGAACGCGATTATAATATGCATCTCTGGAAACAACGGTTAAAAAAATAGAGAGGCCGCGAGCCCTACGACACGGGCAGTTCTTCCACCGCTGGAATCCATTCCTGGACCGCACTAGATACAATTTTATATAAAAGTTGTATGGTCCGTACTACACGGGCGGTTCTGTTCAGGAGCGGATTCCTGCGGCGGGGGAACCGCCCGTATATTATGGCCCTTAATAAAACTTTTCCGTAGGTACTTTATATGATTTCACCGTGGCACAACGAGACTATGGCACACAGCGCCTCATAAACCCGAAACAAAAGAACTCCTCAAAACAAACACTTTGAAACGCCAAACTTTCTTTTATTATATGAAACAAAAGAACACAAAGGATTCCACACAATAATAATTAAACGTCGGGTTTAGCTAGAATTTCTGCTCTTTTCATAACTGGCACGTGTCTTACGTCCCACCTGACTGCACGCACAGCAGTAAGCACGGCCACGTGCGGAGTTGTATAAGTTTTCATAATCTGCGAAACATGTTTCCTAAATATTTGTCCTATTAATATGTAATAAACATCGTAACCAGGACTATTGATCAATAAAATATTATATTAAAATGTTAATTGTGATAAACAAAAACATAATTATTCATCATCATTATCAACAGCCTATTATTTCGTCCACTGCTCGACGTAGGCTTCTCCTAGTGAATGCCAATGAGCCCGATCTTCGGCTATTGTCACCCAGTATTTTCCAGTCGTTTTACGCAAATTGTCAATATTATTATTAACAATAAATTATTATATTATTAGCTCCGCGCTGCGTAGTTCCCGTTCCCGTGGTAATACGGGGATAAAATATAGCACATGCTAATTGCTAAGTTTCGTTGCTAGTTTTCCATTGGTGAAAGAATTTTTAAAATTGTTTTAGTTGTTTAGGCGTGTGTTATGTGACCAGAATGATGACACCGCAGTCCACACCACACCGTGCGACCGGCGGCGATACAGCGATACGCAGACGCAGCAAAACTGTCCCATGTCTCTAGATACTGTAATCCCCGTAATTTTAGTGGATTTCGGCTCCTAACTTCGGACCGAACGTACACACTTTTAGCTTAGGATTTAGATATGTAATATTTTAATTATAATAAACCTAGTATTAGAACATTTGGGGTTTATTTGCACCCTCCGGCTGTGGCCTTCATAACTCGTGTAAGCGTAACAAACAAACAAACTCACATTCGTATTTATTAATTGTTGTTTTAAAATATTAAAGCACTACTTGAAACTACTGAGAAGGCTTCTGCACTGCAAACAATTGACACATAAGCAATCTACGATTACTTATAGTGTGACCGCTAGGTTTCGAGATTACCTCTCAAATACCTAAACCCCAGTTCAGCGGTTTTTATTGCAGCTTACAGAAGCTCGGTTCCCTAAAATTTCTGAATACGTAAACAAAATAAGGGCTTAAGTGCAAAACATAATTTAAAATTATCATTCGGCTCGCAGCCACCTGCCGTCTTCGTCAGCGTTTATACGAGCCACTTTATTTCAGTGGTTGTTACAGTTAACAACTTCTCTGGGCGTCGGGGGTCCGCAGTCTTTGGTTCGATTGGAGTCATCATCATCAACCCGTATCCGCCCACTACTGTGCACGGATCTCCCCTCACTTTCACGACGAGGATTAGGCCAGAATCCACCTCGGAGGCCCGGTCTGGGGTGGTGGATAACCTTCGAAATAATTTTCAAGTATTGACTGAAAAAAGAGTGATAATTGCGTACATATTTTTACAAGAATGACATTGGTGCGTGCATTGGGACTGAACTCACGGCCGTTTCCTTGGATGGTGGACGTTCTCCCACTAGGCTACCGCCGCTTACCGTTTTATCGATTTAAGTAGTCGTTTGCAATCTTTTGGTCCCAACTAACATGTCAGTGATAGCGACATTGAGTGGGTACCCGAAGAATATTTTCCTGGTTGGTAAGAGAGTTACTTTGCGGAAATCCATATTCGAAATTGTAAAGATTTCGTTTTTAATTTAACCTGTTTTTTTTTTTAATATCTTCATCATCAACCCATAACGTCCCACTGCTGAGCACGGGTCTCGCCTCACTTTCGTGAGGAGAGTTAGGCCATAATCCACCACGGGAGCCCAGTCCGTATTGGTAACATACCTACCTACGAAATAATTCTCGGGTACCTACCCGAGAATCATCGTGAATCATCAGAACATCGTGAGTAAACCCACATACCTATGTGGGTTTACTCACGATGTTTTCCTTTACCGAAAATATAATAGTTTTTAATATCTTACCCATTGTAAATGAATGGTTTTTATGACTGGCGGGACCAGTGTTTTTTTTTTATTAACCAATTTTTTATAAGTAATATAAGTACGATTTTAATGATCAAAATAAATTATGAGAAACCGGACTGTAACAGTACCCCCAGGCAGCACTATACCCATATCTATATCCGAAACTCTACCCCATAGCAATCCTGTACCAGAGGTCGTAGCAAAATCACTTTTGCCAATGCAAATACGAAATAACAAGTCCGAGATTATGGAGTCCACCACCCTTTTCCCTTACCATGGTGAAATCTACTTTGATAAAAGTTCTAACATAGTAAGCTTTTTTCTTATTACTGTGTTGTGACACTAATTGTAAAATTTGTTTTGTTCTAGTTTTAAGTTTTCTTTGTTCTGTGGTGTTTCAATAAAGAGTTTATCTATCTATCTATCTATCTATGATAACTACCACCTTTAGCAGATATTCAACAGCTAAACAGTAATGTTCCGCTTTGAAGGACACTGTTTCCAGCGAAATTACTAGTCATGTAAGACTTTAGAACCGTTGTCTCAGGATGACAAGCGCAAAGCAGTGCCGCGCAAGATTATACAGTGCAAAGTTCACGGTGGCACTGTAACTGTTATTGGCTGGCGTAGCGCTTACCATCAGATGAACATCAGGTGGCAAGCTTGTTTCGTTACCCATTCAAATAAAAATAAATATAAGTTCTGTTCTCCTGTTGGTAAGAGCCATGATGACTAAAAGATAGTTATGCACTAAAAACTACTCCTATTTTTAGTAAAATAAAAAAGCCTAAAGTGAGTCGACAACCTTTGGTATCACAACAGTAAATCTCAGACAAATAGCGGCCATTTTTATTTTCTTATGGAAATTAGCCGTCGCCCGGCTAATATTGTTCTGCGGGAATGCGCCAGCTATAGCGGTAACGCGACGATGGCGGCTTATTTGACAGAATTACTGCCGAGCCAGTAGAGCTACAGGATGATTGCGTAGAGCGATTCAAGCTGCGCCGCATCGCACGATTCCGCAACGGCTTTTTTATCTAAGGCTCGCCCTATGCCTTAAATAAAATTGTGCAAATATACTAGACTAATTGGCTGCAGTGTAAAGTGCGATACCAAAGTGCCCGCCTGGCTACAGCCGCGAGAGACCGCAAAATGGCTTGGACTCGACCGCGACGCTCGCTTACACCTTCCGACCAAATTGGATCGATAAATGTTAAGAGTCATATCTACGTGTGTGGCCTGCCTAAACTGAGGACAGGGTCGCGGAATAAATACAGTACCATACAGGGTGCAACAAAGAGACAGCTCTAGTGACGTTTTAATGAATTCGTCCTTATGATACGTAGCGTTGGTAGCCTAGTGGAAGAACGTCCGCTTTCTAAGTAGAGGGTCGTGCGGGCAATTTATTTCTTGTAAAATATACATATATAAATATCGCTCGCTTTTCGGTGACGGGAAACATCGTGAGGAAATCTACATACCTACGAATACTCAAGAATTATTTCAGAGGTAAGGTATGTTATCCACCAATCGGGGCCGGGCCCCCAAGGTAGATGGCCTTATCCTTTTCACGAAAGTGAGCGGATACCCGTTTCAAGCAGTTTGCTGATATGGGTTGATAATGATGGTGATGATGATTCTGATATGATTCAAAAAACGTACCGCGCACCCTGTTCTGATATTGGCAGTAAGATCAGGGGGGTAACCACGTACTTATTCTTATTCCATGCAGTTCATTTTAAGACCTTAAACTGAACGGCCTAGATCGGCACCGCACACTCATAAATGACAAACGTGATTTGACGTCACTCAAACGATTGACTGAAGAGAATGAGACAGAAAGATAAAGAGATGGAGCCATAAGAACTCCCATAAATGCAAACAATTTGTTCCGATCTCTTTGGATAAATGTCTCTGGTCGACTTATGAACGCTTAGCGATATTGAAGGTGACAGTTAGCAGGGCAGTTTAGTTTAAGGCCTTAAACTGGATGGATTTAACCGTTCGTGGTGAGGCCCCAGGTCTAGATACTAACCTCAAAAAAAAAACCTATGTAATAAGGACAATAATAATTATTCAGTTACTTCTGAGGCCGACTGTACAACTCGGTTACGCAATTCCCTGCGGGTTTCGCGAGGACTTGTCGCTACAAATCCTTTTGGGCACTTTTTGCTGATACTTGGATTCAAAACAATATAGCACTTTGCAAAAACGACCGAGTTGTGCCTTAATTGGTTGTTTACGAGTGACTGTTTCCTGTTTTAACTCGACTGCGAAAAAGAGGGTTATGTTTTTTGGACGTATGTATATTTGTATGATCCTTAATCACAATCCACAGCCTAAACGACTGGATAAAAAAAAACAAAAGTCGTATTTTATAGAAGAATAAAATATTACTTGTAGCCTTAGACCAAAGTTACTCCTAGCTCTCCTAGGGTTGTTTAACTTTATAAATGTCTTAAGCATTGTGTTAAGTAGTTTTCATTAAATCCATTTATTGTTCGTTAGAATTATTAACAAAAGTATAAGTAGGTACTCAATCTAAACTAGTCATTGAAGAATTCGCAAGAACTTTACAATTAACTCAAAAGAAACTTTCGTGCGTTGACCTTTGAAAATATTCACAACTAAACACAATTATCCCTATTAATTAAGCATTCATTTACAAATTACTTAGATAATTCTAAAGGTATATTTCACGTCTATCATATAAAATAATCTTCAAGCTAAATACACGACTATTCGTAAATATACAGTAAAAATCTATATATATATATATATAAATGTTATGTTGGTTTGTGTACGCTTCAAAAACTCAAAAAGTTCTTCACCGATCGAGCTGAAATTTTAGCATGATATGTAATCCGCATCAAGGATTGTTTTTATCTTTTATTTTCATCAGTGGCATATCAGCGAATGTGCGAATGTGCCACAGCGAAGCGTGGCAGAGTACAGCTAGTTTTGTAATAATTTTGGTTTATCCCTCTATGTTCACCTGGGTGAAATTCCTTCGGTCAACAAAGTGAAGTATAGATATATTTAATGACCTAGGATGTAAATCACTTAGGTAATATCACCCAAGAACACCCGCGGCCGATAGAATTCCAAACATTAATTCATGAAAGTAATTAAGTCATTCGTGGGGGCAGAAATTTCGAACCCGATGGCGTTGATAGAGCGCACAGATAACCGCTTGGCCACTACCGCTCCTAGAAGCATGTGAAGTACCCTCTACACAGAGACACCTATATTTAAAATCTTTGAAATAAATTGAACTTCGTCAGAAAGAATAGTTGTAGGTTTTGAAAATGACTGCACCTGAATACGTTAGCGGGCAAGGACCGCTAACGTATTCAGGTGCAATCAAGTCAGACTTGAAGAGCGAGTCATCAGACGCCTGTAAGTCACTTTCACCCATACCTACGTGAACGTACTACGGAATTAATGTTCACACTGAGCCGCCGTATTGTGTTTTTATTGCATCATATGGTTGTAAATTGGTTACTTTGAACACAGGTTTGAATTCAGTAGCAATTCAAAACAGTCATGACTCAGACATACGACCGGAGTCCTTGCTTCGGAGGGGTAGTTAAAAACTTTACATAAGCGAGCTCAAAAAAAGTAACTAATCAATTTTTCACTTCATTAAAGATGCATCAATCGAAATGTTTCCATTGAAATATAGCCTGTATATTTTGCAGTTCAAAGTATTTATTCTCCTATATTTTATTGTAAAGTGAAGTGAGTCGTAAGATGCGACGAAGTTTCCGAGCGCCTGCCGCATCAGTAGCGACCGTGAAATTTAAATCCAGCTGACGAGGCGCGAAAACGCTCATTAGATGAGCTAGTCTGAAGAAAGACTGATTGCACTTTAGTTGCTCCTTAAGAACAATCAGGAAGAACCCAGATTTAGCTGCTGAGAATGGTTCTTTTTCTGTTTTACTTTTACCGCCGCGCCGCGCAATATTATGCAATGCAATGTTCTGGATGGCCCTGTCACTGTTATGGGCAGGCGTAGAGCTTACCATTATGTGAATGACTTGCTCGTCTCGTTACTGAGCCAAAAAGTTATGTGTTATTAAATTGTATCCCAGACTTGACGGAGAAAAGACGAGAAGATCTTCTCTTTCTTTATGTGGTGAGACAGCAAACAAGCTGACGGACAGCCTGGTGGTAAGCGGTTACCGCCGCCTATGAACCTGTAGCACTCGGGGCTGCTGCGTTACCTACTCTCTAAAGCTTTTGTCACCCTTCTTTTGAAAATTCCCGGGGTCTGTGAAAAGATATCCACTGGCCATTCTACATTGCACAGGTGAACCATAAGGATGGGGTGCAGGATGCAGGAAGCAGGGATTTCCACAGATCCATTATGTAAAATAAGATAGTGGTCAAACGTAAATTTATTCATATATAAATTAAAAAAAAAACTATGCGCCACTACAACACTACTACTTATATACTATAACCTCTTTTACGATGTCGAGAAATACTTACGATGGAAAAATAAGGTGAAAGACAAATCAATGCAGTGCGGCGTGCGGCGCGCCACGCGGCTCTCTCAACGGAAGCTGGAATGCTAGGCATTTACGGAGGTATGCCTGTAAACTATTTAGGCTGGCTGGAAACTAGACAAGACGGCAAAGCCGATCTATAGTTACGAAATTCAAATGTATCTACTATAAATAGGTGCAAAGCAAAATAAATATATTTTTAAACACCACAGAACAAAGTAAACCTATATCTAGAATATAGACAAACTGCACGTCAGTTTAATATACCACCAGGCTTTATTGGACAACTGAAAATACTACGTGAGCATAAATCTAGGTTTTATCCGGTGGTAAGTTCGGGAATAATTCAGTGTTTTTCTGAAATTAATATTTCAATTCGACTGCATCTACATAATGATTGTTTTATTTGTGTGTGTAAGGCCGTATCTCCCGCGTGTTTTGTTCTACACACTACACAAAACATTGCTTTTTTGTCAATTTTCGAAAATGTTTTAGGTTTTCATGTGAAACAAGATAGGGTAAAAGCCGGATAGTTGCCACACTTTTTAAAATGCTCCTTTAAAAAATGTGTACTAATACATTTTTTATTCAAAGTGTATTCTCAAACATAGTTCATTAATCTTCTAACATACCCTATCTATAAAAAAATTATAAATATTATAAATTTTAAGTAAATCCAGTTTAATATGACCTCTAAAAAAGAGGATAGTTGCCTACTATAGCGGATACTAGCCTAACGTTAAAAATGGTCGGGGGGATACTTACCTAATGTGAGGATAGATGCCCGTCTGTTTTTTTTTTCAAATAAAAATGAACTTATATTAATTTAAATAATCAGTTTTTATTATTAAATACACTCTTTTATTAAGTATTAATTAAACTTAATTTATAATTATAAAATTATAACAATAATAGACTCCAAAATAGTAAATACAATGTTATTATCTATTTTGAAAATAGAACAATAAACAAAATTAGAATTAACTTTGCCATTAGCCTCTATTAAATAAGTATTCACTCCTTATAACTTACTGAGATCCTTTATTATGTAGTAAGTACTAAATTATTACCAAATCAAAACTTAAAAATACTAAGGTTTTAAATTGTAAGTTAGTGAACATGTATTTTTTAAATTAAATATTAGTATTTATCTTAAATAATTAAAAATATGGAAATCAACTTTGGCCTTAGGATTGATTATCACCAGAAATCAAGTTTTTAATTTTGCCACATCTCATGCAATGGTTTTCGAGTGTTGAACAAGTTTCATGCAACCACATTCGACACATCTGACATTCAATCCAATCTGATTTCGATTTAGTTAAATTATAATTTTCAAAACATTCTACACAATAATCATGCACTGAAACTTCTTTCTTGGTATTTTCTATTTTTGAATTAACATTTTTTACTTTTAATATATTTTCAGTATCTTCAATAGATAATTTGTTTTTTTTGCCTTTGGTTAGTAGCCCTTTAGTTGCTTTTCCTTTAGATATTTTTGAACTTATAATGTTTTCTTCATCTTCACTGCTAGAACTGTTAATACGAATTTTTCTTTTCTTTACAGCCCTTCCTTCAGTCAGTTCAATTAAATCTGTGCTATCTGATTCTGATTCACTGCTAATAATATCTCTATATTGTTTTGATATTTTATTTTTTTGTAGTCGGCCCTTTTTCTTTGTAATCTTTTCTTTGCTCCCAACTGGTTTGTTTTTTGTTTCTTTCGTTTGTTTCATTACGCTTGTTTTATTTAATTTCTCAGTTTTATTCTTCTTCTCCATTATTTTATCATTTGAGTTTAAAATTTCTGCTGATTGTTTAGCTCTTTTAGACATACTCAGCGGAATTTTTGGTATAGGAAATGATTGATGTAAAAATTTCGATGGTGTTTCTTTTTGTTGATCTTTTTTCTGTGACTCATTTAAAGATATCAGCGATGGCAATGATAGTTCAGTATTATCTAAAATGTAATTTTCAATCTCACCATCTCCTAGGGCTAAACAATCATGAGAAAGAGCCAAAAGACTCGACGACGGCCTTGGTGGCGTGCAACTCTTGTTCACACTGTTCTGCTCAGCTTCATTTGTGCTAATGTCTGGGTTATTTTTATCACAGTAGCTTGGGACTTGATCGTCTTGAAAATTCACTTTGTTCTGTCGACTTAGTATATTACCTCGGTCATATTCAGATTCCTGTATCCGTTCACGTAACGCAAGTTCTTCAGAAGCGCCTGGTAATTGATCTTTTATAGTTTCAGACTCTTGTTCCTGCGTAAGCTCCCCCAATGCAATATCTGATATAGCGAATTCAGCATCGGACAGAGCATTTGGATTGACTGGATGGATTCCGCTGCCACGAAAACCACTTATTGCATTGACAGGTGTCATTGCTCGAATCCACGCCCTTGCTATCAGTTGACCAGAATTGTACCGGTTCAGTTTTTTTTGTGGATTGGTGCGAATAAAATTGTTTGTCTCCGCAGAATAGTATTTTTTAAATGGTCCGAATACAGATACGTCTAATGGTTGTAAAGCAGAAGTAGTATGACTAGGTAAACAAAACAGTATCACATCATTGTCACGACAAGTTTCTAGCATATTGACAGCACTGGAGTGAGATGAATGACCATCTAAAATTAGTAATACCTTTCCTGGAGGCTTGCGGGGTATAAAATGTTCGGTCAGCCACTTGTAAAAAAGTTCTGCGGAAATATATGCTGATTTCTTTTGCATATAAACTTTTGAACCAGGAGGAAGTCCTTCTTCAAATTCTGGCTTTTTATTTACCCCCTTGATAATCAGAACAGGTGGGAGAAAATTGCCGATAGCGTTGCAACAAGCAACAACGGTAATTGTTTCGCCTTTTTCACCGGAAGTAAGTGATTTCACTGTTCTAGTACCTTTCTTGGCCAATACCTTGCCAGGTTTATTGTTGAGTTGGACACCGCTTTCATCCATATTGAAAATTCGCTCCGGCTTATCTAGCAAATCATTATCAGTTAAGACGGTTATGAGCAGATCAAAAAATTTAGCTACTTCGACCCTGCTTAAACCCTTCGCTCTTTGAATTGATAAGCCCTCAGCTTGCCTCACAACTATTTCGGGATTTCTTTCAAGGAAGCTTTTCAACCATTGGGGTCCAGCCATTTTAGTTTCATTTTTAAAATTGTGCTTCAATCCTAATTTTTCGGCAAACTGATAGGCTAATTGGCGAATCAAAATTCTTTCAGGAGGAAATCCTGCGTCTCCGAGCTTCAATATATGGGAAACTAGTCTTTTTTCATTTTCAAAGCCAAGGACAGGGTATTTTCCTAGAAGTGTTAAAATACAATTAGATAAGTAGGCAAGTAAAGCAATATAAGCTAAATATACAATTTTAAATCTTTGACATACCTTGGGTTACCAGCAGCTGGTTTCTTGTTTCATACCGTCTTCTTAAGGTTCGAGAGGATATGCCATAAATTCGGGATATTTCGTTGATACTTTTTTGTTTTTTATTTAATTCTTCGAACGCAAGTATTAAACTATCTTCTGTCCAGTTGATGTGGCGCGGCACTACGCCTGGCTTTCGTTTATACTTGCGAGGCATTTTGCTGTTGAGTATTTATTTTATTTAAGATAAACTATAGTAAAACCAATTAAAAAATCACCAAGACAAAATAGTAAAAGCAAATGAAAAAAATAACTAAAAAAAAACATCTGTCTTTGCTTGTAAAAAATGTATAGTTACGGATAGTTGCCGCAGGGCAACTATCCGATTTGATACGGATACTTGCCCTTTTTATTTACGAAATAAATAAAACATATTTAACAATAAAACCTAATAAATAGTGCAATTTAAACTCTAATACACTCAAAGAAATATATTTTTGACTGAAATCGCAAACAGTTATAAAAATATTTAAAAGAGATTACTTACCAATATAATTCTGGCGCTCGTCAAAGTATCGCCGCGGAAGATATTTTCTCACACGGACAAAACACGTGCGCCTACTTCAACGGCTTATGCGGCACTGAGGCCTGCGCGGGGGACGCTTTTAATTATGATAAAAAAAAAACACTGTCAATACGTCTAACATAGAACATTTGAAACTGAGGCATGTATCCGTCCGAGGCAACTATCCGGCTTTTACCCTATGTTGTCAAAAATTACAAGGTGTTATGTAGTAAGTAGACCAAAACACGAACAGGAGACACGGCTTGACATGTACATGAAGCCATAAGTTATTTTGGAAAACGAGGGTCTCCACCGTTTCAAATGGCAAAAACCTGATACTCCGATAACCACCAATCACGAAACCGATTGCGCAGTACCCTAGTCTCCGGAGACCCACCAGTCTCCATTAATTGGGTCCCTGGAGGCCTGCACTCGCATATATCTCGGTTTGCGAGCTCTTGGGTTACGACAAATCGAAAAAGTTTTAAGCGCTCCCTTTGCGGGAAGTATCGTAAACGATACACACTCGCTCTTTTCTGGTTGAGTAGTTTTATAGGTAAACACTATGTTTACTGGGTTAAAGTGGTTGGTCTGATTTATCTATAGTTAGTTTAATGGAATTTTGGAAGTCCCGCACTGTCCGTATTTTCGCGATGTTTTCCGCCTCACACCTGCAGAATGTGGAATGAGCTAACATGTTACGTTTTTCCGGAAAAGTATAATATGGGGCTCTTCAAGAGAAGGGTGGAAAGAGCTCTAGTGAGTAGGCAACGCATCGACAACGCCCCGAGTGTTGCAGGTTTCCATAGGCGGCGATAACCGTTTACCATCAGACGGTCCGTCAGCTTGTTTGTCACTTTATCCTATAAAAAAAAATTACACAAATTAATAGTTAGAATGTATAAATATTATTTAATACCCATAAACCCTGGTGCTACATGACTGCAGTCATTTACATAAATTTACCGAACGTAGAAAAATGAAAAAACGTTACCCTCTTTCTGCCACTCTAATGAGTTTTTAAAGACTTTATGCATTAGTTTTGCGGTAGGCTACCTATGTACGCGTACATACTTAGTTATAGATATCTACTGAACGTGCACCTTGAACAGTCGGCAACTTAAATCGCTAAACATATTCAGTAGGTATTTCAATTTACTTTTCTACGCCAAATGTTTGTATTAAAAACCGGCCAAATGCAAGTCGGACTCGCGCACGACGGGTTCCGTACCTATAAAAACGGGAAAATTATTTTAATTTAATTATTTATTTTTAAAGTGAATATAATATAATTAAATATTCTGTGAATATTTCAAGCGATTACCTGTTGCCGTTATCAATATCGAGCATTAATGAGCAAAAAATCGCGTTCGTTTTATGGGAGCCCCCTTAAATATTTATTTTATTCTGATTTTTATTATTTTTTGTTATAGCGGCAACAGAAATACGTCTGTAAAAATTTCAAGACAGACAGCGAAGTCTTAGTAACAGGGTTCCGTTTTATGAGAGAAATTTTATTGAATAATGAGGGGTTACGAGGTTGTTGACCTAGTGATAAGCGCCGTTTTTTGTACCCATTACAGTTCCAGTAAACGTACTATGATAGTAGATTTAAGCCAAGTAAGTAAATAATAAATTTTCGAGTACATTTCTAAGTTATCTCCAATCTTTATTGAATTTAAGTCATTGCCTTTTCATACGTCAATGTGATCATAAAACACATAAATTCGATATAAATCAGAAAGTTTCGTAGAAGAATGTTATCATTTCAGTAGCCCTAAAATTTTATGACGCGCTTAATTTTTTTCTTTTATGGCTCCATTTGGAAGTTAATGGTTTTTGCCTTAAGAAAAATAAGCATTATTTTAGAGTGGCTACCTACTTTGAACCAAAAATCGACTTCAAATGGATTTCCTAATAAACACCACTGAAAAGTCTCAGAAAAGTAAAATACGAAATTTCGTTTCCTTAGATGACATATTTCTTCTAGTTTTATAATTTATATTTCTAAAGTATACAACATTTCACTAAAATTCGTACAACTGTTTCAGTGTCAAGAGCGAACAAACACACACCAATACAAACTTTCGAATTTATAATATATGTGAGATTTAAAGTTCACCAACATTTTTTAAGATAAGCTTTCATTTCCATTTACAAAATTAAATGTTCTCGACCAACCTTATAAATAACTACCACAAACAATATTTTTTCGAAAGAGGATATCCTTGTGCTGCTAAAGCGGTTTGCACACGATCCATCCATGTTGGACGTCCACTTGAGCAAGACTGACGGAAACTCTTCAACATTCGAATTTATTATTTTAAAGACAAAAATGGTTATATCCTTAAAAAAATATGGTATTGGACTTTAATGAATTTCCTAGTAAACTTCCTAGTTATTTTCATAAGAGGCCATCCATAGACGGTCATAAAGTGTGACATTGTGTGACAAGGGGTTAGAGGAGTCATTTTGTGAAGCCAAAAAAAAATTTGGAAAGAAGAACTGATATTCGATAAGGTTCTAAATAAATAAATGAAATAAATGCTCTAGAGCATCATCAAATGACCGTGAGCGGACGGTGAACGGCACCTGCCTTTTACCTGTGCTGGACGCCGTAGGTAGAGCTACTTGTTTCTAAAAGTATTTCAGAAGTTGGTAGGCTCTGATAAGTAGGTATTTTTCCAGATAATTATGACCTTTATTTGAGCTATAACTTCGAGAGCCAGTGCTTTATTCACTCGTGTCAGTCGTTCTCGGCGAGAACGAAACATACCGCTATTTATTGCGCCTGAAATTTAATTATCCAATAAGTGACTTAAGTGTGAAGTGTTTGCTCTTGTAAAAATAACTATCGATATGTGGCTAAATAGCTTACAAGGCATTTGTTTATGCGCGATACTTCAATTGCAGTCATCACTCGCCGTCCTTCCAACTACTCCACGCGTCGACATGAACTTCACTGAACTGGTGGAGTTCGATGGTTATGCTAGCGAAGTCCACCACGTGACCACGAGCGACGGGTATGTGCTGACCGTGTTTCGCGTGCGCAAGCGCGGCGTGTGCACTGCAGCGTACAACGGAACTGATGGAAAGGAAGTTATGCTCTTCGCGCACGGGTTGTACCTGAGTGGCGATGACTGCGTGATCCCTGGCCCGCATGCTGCTCATTGCTACCAGTACGTGGACGCGTGCCACGATGCATGGGTCTACAATGCACGCGGCTCCCGCTACTCCCGCGCACACGCCACCCTCGACCCTGATACAGAAGCACAGTACTGGAACTTCGCTTTCGACGAGATGGCACTCTACGACCTGCCCGCCACTATCGACTACATCCTCCAACAGACCGGACAGGACCGGATCGTCTATGTCGGCCACTCTCAAGGCGTAGCAGTTCTTATACTGCTCTGCGTTAAGAAACCAGAGTATAATGCCAAGGTCAAAATTGGTTTCGGCCTGTCTCCGCTCGCGTCAATGTCCCATTCCAGATTTCCGGTTGTTCAAGTCGAAAAAGTTTTATCTCCTTTGCTTCCATGGATGGACAAAACAAATTCATATTTCGAATTGTCCAGTTACGGAGGTTTCAGTCAGAGGTTGGCGAGATTCTTCTGCGCCTTGACAGAGTTGTCCTATCCATTCTGCTCAGCTCTGATTTCTGTTTTCATCGGAATTGACAGCGTTCATATCACTCCCGAAGTGTTGTCGGTGTTGTTTGGTCATTTGCCTTCTGGGACGTCTGCTAAAAACTTTTTGCGATGGGGACAGATAGCCCGGAACGGGTTTTCGGAGTACGATTACGGGGACGAAGAGAACTTGAGAAGATACGGCGAAAGGAGTCCTCCGTTGTTTGACCTCAGCCAGGTGACCATGGAATGGGTTCTGTTAGCTAGTGTTAACGATTACATCGCTGATGTGAAGGACGTGGACATTACAACGTCGCAGTTGCCCAATGCGCGCCAGTGCGTGCTTTCTGATCACAGCATCGGACATCTGGATTTCATTTTTGGAACCAGTGTGGTGAAATATATTGTGCCTATAATCTTAACTGTCCTTGACGAGAGCAAGTTTGTATGCTTATAAATTATATAGGTATATATACCTTTTTTGTGTATTATTTAGCTGTTTTTTTACTTTACAGAACCATCTCAAAGCATTGGATAGATATGAACATTACTTTTAGTATCATCATCATCATCATCATCACCCATAACGTCCCACAGCTGAGCACGGGTCTCTCCTCACTCCGTGAGGAGGCCATAATCCACCGCGGGGGACAGATCCGGATTGGTGGATAATATACCTACCTCCGAAATAATTCTCGGGTAGGTGGAGAAACACATTGGTACGTGCCCACACTGGGATTTGAACTCACGACCTCCTGATTGGAAGGCGGACATTCTCCCACTAGGCTACCACCGCTACTACATTTAGTATACAGGTAAATTTAAATTCGGCTAATCTATTTATGAAATAATGGATCCGGTATGTCTATATTATACACCAATAATAATACCTCAATTGCGGTGGCTGCACTGCAAAACTTTGTTGTTTGAAATTATTCAAGGTAAACACATTAAATCACGGACAGGCCAGTAATAAATAGTAGTGTCTCCATTGCCGGTGCTCGGTGGAATAACGGCTGGCCTCGTATTTACCGGCATTAATTCCGAGCGCTCCCCGCCAAGTTTTTCAATAACCGTCCTCTGGGAGCCGGTACCGGAGCCGGCCCAGCGTGGTCGCACTGAGAGCGAGTGGACCACTATAATTACATTTTTTTTTTTAAATGTGGAATAGGCAAGCATTTGACCGCAGTCTTACCTGGTGGTAAGTTTCGACACGGTCGTCGGTGGAGCATGCTTGCCTAGAAGATACCTATTCACTCTCGATTTGAAGACTTTCAGATTATAGTTTTCGGGAAACATAGACGCTGGTAAGGTGTTCCATTTCTTCGCTGTTCAGATTGTAAATGGTATATTACAGACTACAATATATTTTCTGGTCAGTTCTTATTGAATAGTTGTTTTCAGAATTCGTTGGTATAGTCTGCTTTTTTCATGAGCGCATGTCGTTATGTTATGTGAGAATATTAAAACATAAAAAAAACTTTTATTTTAACTTAAATTAGGTAGAAATAGCATGTAGTAAATTCTTTCAAGACTATATCTTGTATTCAAAATACAATCCGGAGCGGGCCCCGTGGTGGATTATGGCCTAATTCTCCTCACGAAAGTGAGAGGAGACCTGTGCCCAGCAGTGAGAGTGATGATGATGCATGATGATGATGTACATACCTAGTCTATACCCTACATAACTATAGGCTCGAATATTTTCGCAAGGAATAGATACTACCCAGTTAAGTAGTATCATTTTCTTGCAATTTTAGATTATAGCCATATTCCCACGAGGTGTCAAGTTATCTCGACAGGGTATCATCACTTCTCAAGGTAATTATTAAAATAAATCGCTGTAGCTTGCGCCATACCACCTTAAGTCCTAATAAATAGGGGCTCGTTACGGCGTCTCCGATGGATGTGGAACTCCAAAGAATTTTCTTAAGAATCTGCCCTGATTGTGATTTCTGCCAGTGGAGTTAGGAGTTCCAACTTCGCGGACTATGAGGCCTATTGTCGCGGAACTTGCGCTGATAACTCCCGACGAAGTAAGACTTCGAGTTTTGAAGTTTTTGATTTCTCGATTTCTATGAAAAAAGGGTATGGCTGGTTGGGTCTATCGATAAAGGATTACCTCTCAGGCGGTATGCCTATTGTGAGGAACTATACAAACTATGCCAAACTATATCCTAGTGCGGCACGTACCAATATGTGTCGGATATTTTAGGATCTTTGACACCATTGTTTTCTCCGTTTTATCACAATAGTATGGAAACTATGACTATGAAATAAAAAAATAATAATATATATAAATCATTGATACCACTTAACTGGGTAGTGGAGGTGGGCAGGACATTTGGTAAGACGAGAAGACAATAGGTGGACCACATACTGGGTTAAACGTGGGGAATGAAAGCTCAAGACGGTAAAATTTGGAGCAATTAAGTTGAGGCCTATGTCCAGCAGTGGATCGATAAAGGCTGATGATGATGATTGACAGTATCGAGGTTTGAATCAAGTACTATCAGATCGTAAAGCACACAAGCTACCGTTCGGCCACCATCGTTCGTTATTAAGATAAATTTGTATACATTATTCTAATATGGTTCGTCAAATTCATCACAAAAGTAAACGTAAACGGAGTTATAATGAACCATATACAATGGGCTGCTGAAAGCCGATACTGAGGCTCGAGTGATGGATCACGGGACCCAATCATGATTAAAAAAAAGACCGATTAATGAAAAAAATACTTACAACATTATTTTCATTAGTGAAGGCAAACTTTTGTTCGCAATCTTAAAGAATTTCGATTTTTTTAACGTACACTAAACTGCCCTGGTCACCCTGAGTTTATTATTTTATTCCGACTACAGCAAATTCAAAAGGGAACATTGATCTTTTTTACATGTTACTTCCAGTAATTTTTCAAAATAAATGATAGTAAAATGATGAAATCCACTATTTGCGTACTAATTTTCATATACTTACCTACTAATGATATTTTGAACAATGAAATTCACGTAATACCTCGCCAATGTTCAAGACTATAATATTTTGTACTCTATAAAACAGTTTGTCGTCGAACTGCAGCGCAAACATGGTATATTTGGTCGTGGCCGGAAGCACAGAATAAATAATAGTAGCGGTTCGATATTGCAGACGTAGCGCGAACAGGAAACAATGAATGCGATGGACGGTAGGATATAAATTAGATTCTTCCATTGTGGTAGGGGTCTTTAGTGACGGAGTGACGGCAGGGCGACTGATTTATTTACGATTTAAATTCAATTTTATTTGCTTTGACATGGGTACAGCACACTGAGAAGCTCAAAGCACTGTGACGCGCAGTAAAGGGGGTCCGTTTTCGCTGACTTTAAGATTTCACCTCAAGCAGGAAATATATCGCCCAGTTAAAGCGTTCCGGAGGCATTTCGTGAGAGTCAGTTCCATTCTTGGCTTAGCGTGTTTGCCATCTTCGACGTGACCAGAATGTGATGGAAGCAGTAACGATCCATATAAAAAGTATTTGCGTGGAAGGTAAGAAACACGCGGACTGGATCATAAGGACTGCTGCCAAAATATCCCAGTAAAGTCAAGTCAACAGACGTTCTGTCCTGACAGAACAAGAGCAGAACGTCTTTGCCACATCCATCTTAACAGTCGTTTCTAATCTCCACGCTGAATCGGAATGGAAGCTACGTCTAGTTCGCCGCAATAGAATCGTCGGTATCGACTAAATGAACTGTTCGAGCACTTGGGAAGCGTTCTATCTATGTTCTTAAACATTCAACAATGAAAAGATTTTTTTGGAAATCATTTGTCACCAAAACTCATAATAATATCAATTATCAATATCAAAGACTCAAGTCTCATTATCCTAATATACATCATCATCATCGTCATCATCAACTCTTAACGTCCCACTGCTGAGCACGGGTCTCCCCTCACTTTCGTGGGGTTAGGCCATATCCACCACGGAGACCCGGTCCGGAGTGGTGGATAACATACCTAGCTCAGCTTAAGCATATAAGCAGTCAATCTTGCGTAAATAAGTGTTACTTCAAAAATAAATGTGTGCTGGATACCAAAAAAATTATTAAAAAAGAAATATTTAAAGAAAAAATACTTCAAAAAAAATTATAATTTGTCATTAAAGATATTTTAAATTTTTTCTATTTCACTAACTTTTATCTCCCTCTCAACTTCCGTTCGCCTCGCCGGTCACACTTTTCGTAACACTCGTCACGCATTCACCAGCCTACTCCCCAAGTCAAGCGTGCGTTAAAAAGTTTTACTTCAATAAAACTACCGAATAAGTAGGCACCTACGTACGTCATAAATCTCAATATAGCGTATATTTACCACATGGCGATGGTAACAGATGGTTGGGAATCCAATTTCCCGCGGCAGGTGCGGCGAGGGTATCAATTTTACATTTCATCCTGAAAGCGAGCGCCGTTACTAAGAACTCTATTCGAAAGCATTTCTCTTTTGTGCAGTATTTCGTAAATACGAATATGGACTGACCGCAGCACTAGTGGGATAGAATTTTAATATGGGAAATGGAGTTTAGCTCGCTGGTTATATAAAAAGACATTCATGTTTTAGTTTCAGAATTAGCGAACTTTAATGACCATAAGAAGTACCTAGCAATTTTTTTTTATTTGAATGAGTGGACGAGACGAGCAAGTCGTTCACCTGAAGGTAAACGCTACGCCTGCCCATAACAGTTACAGTGCCACCCCGAACCCTGCATTGCATAATCCTGCGCGGCACTGCAATGCGCTCGTCACCCTGAGACATTAGTATGAGATTTTATTTAATAGATCTGTTTAAAAAGTAACTAGTTAAGTATAGAAGGAAGATTTTACTTCAGGAAAACTTCTTTAATACTTTATTTCACAAATAAAATAGCTATTAGGCAGAGAATAGATGGCCTACTAAAATCAAGTTTGCCCAATAATAAAAAAATGGCAAATAAAAATGGTCAAAAGTAGAAAACAAAAAAGATAAATTATTGTGATGAAAAAATTACAGAAGTAAGATCATTTTAAATCGATACTTCGATAAAGGATTCTTCGATCATGGATCCTTTATCGAAAGCTATATCGATAATTGAATCGAGCGTTAATTTGCAGATATCCATTTGTTAGCGCGGCAGCTAAGCTGTATAGGCTGAGCGCGCCTCCAATGGCGGGGGAAGGATGGCTGGTAGAAGAGTAGTACAAAGGAACTTGGCGACTAACCTGGTCTCCATGCAACTGCAATCACCTCGGTTCGGGTCCGTCTCCAAGCTGCTTGTTCCTTCAGGATGTTATGACGTTCGATGTAGTGGACTGTATTTTAGGCGGTTGGTGCGTGTCGGCAAGGAGCGTTTACGCGGCGGGTTTATAGCGGGTTTTGTTTATATTTGCGCGTCGAACTCACGTGGACCACCACAGAGGAGCAGCAGATCCAGTACTTTGGATTCGGCGAGAGCGGCAGCCGCGAAGGACGAGGGTCGATCGCAGACTACTTGCGGCGGCAAGCAGTTTTCTCGTGGATACCACGATATGAGCGACAGAGATAGTCGCCAAGAAATGATAGGAATAGGAAGGTAGGAAGGTATTATGAGTGCCAATGTAAGTGGCGCGAACATTTGCCCCCGGCCTAAAAACCATTGGTTTTTAAAAGAAAGCGGGAAATAAAAAAAATAAAAATAAGAGTTAACTCTTAAGCAGTCAACGGGTTAAATATAACATAGCGGTTGACCGGGGAGCAAGGGGTTAAATTATTGGGTAGGTAAGATGCATAAACGGACGACGGGTCTCTGGTAGACGCCGGTCGCCGTTTTTACTGACGCTACTCGACAGATGCCATCGCCGCCGACATGAGTGGCCACGACGACGCCGAGAGGCCAGGATAGCGGGGGAATATTATCAGTGATAATAAGAACAATAGAACCTATTGTAATGGGATTCGAAGGTGTATTCCATTTTCCTCTAGATTGAAGTAAGTGAAGATATTCCAACTTCCACCGTTTGGAAAATGATTGTACCATTTGATCCAATAAAGCGTACCGTTTCAATAAGTGTCCAGGTTCATCGGGAACCGTGCAAGCGGGTAAATGCTTCAGCGGTGCGGTCATTAAGAAATGTGAAGCACTCAGCGCGGTCGGCTCAGACGGATCTTCGCTCAATAACGTTATAGGACGAGAATTGATAACGCATTCTATCTGTGTGAGTACGGTTAACATTTCCTCATAGGTGAGTAACTGTGAACCGATCGTCTTATGAAGATGACTTTTAAACGCTTTCACATATATTTCATAATTCCCCCCGAAGTGAGGACTTCGCGGTGGATTGAATTTCCAGTGTATGCGATTAGCTGATAACTCATCTGAGATAGACTTATTATATTCGTCGGAATTTAAAAGATCCGTTAACGCATTTTTCGCATTTTTAACGCATTCCGTTAACGCAGAGACGGGAAGGGAGTCAAGGAGCGCGGGTGAGTTACTAGCCCATTTGACGAGATCGAAGCCCCCGGCCTTGAGCAACTCGCAGAGATCGTCTCTGAGTTGTAAACAAGCAGACAGAGTAGGCATGGAGTAGCACACGTCGTCCATGTATGTGTTGTCGCTGATAAGAGATGCTGCGAGTGGGAAGCGGGCACCGTCGGCGGCGCACAGCTGTCGCAACACTCGCATCGCAAGGAACGGACTGCTACGTAGACCAAAACAAACGCGGTTGAATTGGTAGGTATCAAGCGGAAAAACGGGATCGAATCGATACAGGAGTTTTTGATATTTGCGGTGGTCCTTATTTATCAAAATTTGTAGGTACATCTGTTTAATATCGGATGTAAAAGCGATTGGGTAGTGGCGGAAATCCAAGAGGATTGTAAAAAGATCGTTTTGTAAATTATCCCCGGTATATAAAACTTGATTCAAGGAGAGGCCTGAGTCAGTTTCAGCACCGGCGTCCATCACCATACGCCATCGAGTTGTTGTTTTTTGTAGTCTCGCAATGGCGTGGTGTGGCACGTAATATCCAGTAAAAGGACTATCATTGTCGATCAGTGAAATGTAACCCTTCTGAATGTACTCTTTGATTATAGCATCGTACTCTAAGCGCAGAGCAGGTGTCGCGGCGAGCTTACGTTCGAGATACATGAAGCGTTTTTTTGCGATAGGGTAAGAATTACCCAGAGCGGTCGCGGGATCGCGGGAGAAAGATAACGCTACAGAATAGCGTCCCGTAGGATCGCGGGAAACGTTATTTGTAAAAATGCGTTCACATTCCATAGCGTCTGGGCTCAAAGTCGGCGTGCATTGCACCTCTTCAAGCTGCCAGAAGCGTTGGACAAGATTATCTAAACGTGGTCCTTCCGTAAAGGTACAGAGGGAAATATGAGAGCGGCATCTATCTTCAACCAAGGGGTCAGTGATAGAAACAACGGTTTCAATATGAGCGGGCGTAACATGAGCGGGAGTAACATGAGCGGGAGTAACGGGAGCGGTCCCGATTACGATAAAACCAAAAATGGTTTCAAAAGCGGTTGGAGTACCAGGCGGACCAGCGGCGCGGCCTGATAGCAATATTTCAGAAAAGAGCGGCGCGCCTATAAGTATGTCGATCTCGGAAGGCGAAGCGAAACTGTCGTCTGCCAGAGGCAGGCAGTTCAGGTATGAAAGGCAGGTTACGTCAATTTTCACTGCCGGTAAATTGTCTGTTATGCGGTTGATAACATAGGCGTCAATTGCAATAAAATTATCATTTAGGCGGGAAGATAAAGTAGCAGAAACTGCTCCCATGATTGGGTTAGATGCGGAACCTATCCCTTTAACAACGGTGTTCGTCACCTTATTGCATTTTAAATTTAATTTAGCGCAACATTTTGAAGTTAAAAAGTTACTTTGGGAAGCCGAATCAATTAAGGCGCGTACTACATGGCGGCGACCATTTAAATCCGTAGCATAAACTTGTACGGTTCCCAGTAAACAAGTAGTGTCATTAGGCTGCGAAGCGGGGCGTATATTACACAGCGACACCTGTTGTTGTGATGACTGATAAGCAGTTGTAGGTAAGTTCGTCAGCTGAGCGCTAGCGGAGCCCGCGACGGGCGGCGGCGATGCCGAAGGCGGCATGTGATCCCCGGCGGCGGAGAAGTTGCCAGTTCGCGCGCGCGGAGGCGGCGCGTGCGCCTGTGACGGAGCGCTAGGGTACGGGCGATTGTCTTCACGGGAAGATGATACTTTGCGGCATAACATAGAATGATGTTTACATCCACAATAACGGCAATTAAATTTAGAATTGCAAGCAGTATTTATATGCGTAGTGCTTAGACAATTAGTGCAACCTTTGCTTTGTTTTACAAAATTGTACCTGTCGTCGATAGAAAGCTTATCAAATGCAGGGCATCTATATAAGTTAGCGTGATCGGCTTGTTTGCAAAGCGGACAGTGAGTGACGCATGATGCTGCAAAAGACTGCGTAGACCTTGCAGTACCCGGCCTGTTATCACTGCGGCTAAGAGAATCGGTCGTAGTGCGTTCCAATATTTTGCTTTGTTCGCGGATGAATTTTAAAAGTTCATTGTATGTAGGCATAGATTTTACCTCGCATGTGCATTTCAAACGACCGTGCAGTACTTGAATCTATTTTCTTCAAAGCGAGCGATAGTAAAATAAAATCAGACACGTTATCGAGCTTGAGAGACTTCAAACTTGACACAGCCGTGCAGAATTTATCTAGGAATAATTCTAAGTTTTTATTCGTCGCGGTGTTAAAAGATTTAAAATCAAGCATTTGATCAAGATAAGCGGAGGCTAGGTTACGTTTGTCGTTATACCTATCGACGAGCGTCTGCCATATGATCGGATAATTATCACCGTTAGGTACGATACCAGAACAAACTGCAAGGGCCCGGCCTGACAATTTATTAATTAAATATTGGACGCGTTCGTGATCAGTGAGATCGGGATTTTCGTGAATCGTGCGTTTGAATGACTCATAAAATATCCTCCAGGTCATCGGATCTCCATTGAAGACCATCAAATCGAGTTCAGGAATTCTGATAGATTTACGTTGCGGGGCAACATTGAAATCAGCGGTTTTTAAAGGCGGGTTAAGTTTATTATAAACAAACTGACAACGGCAAAACATATCTTCGAAGACGTTTATAGATTGGTAGTTTACCGTGTACGAAGCGTTGAGAGTCAACTCGGTTACATTTAATTTGTTCACAATTTCATTGAAATCGGAGCGTAAGCGGTCTAACGAGATCATTCCACATAGAAATAAATCTTTCTCAGTATCATCAGTGAAAGCCTTTAAAGATCGGTTAAAAATATCTTGTAAGCGAGAAAATATAATGTCGCGTTTACCTATCAAGGTCAAACGTTCGATCTGTAACGTATCGAGCGCTTTTGCGTCCTCGTATACTTCACTATCTTTGTCTTTTGAACGAGTAGCCATAGCCATCTTAACAAAGTATAAAAAACTAGATAAAGTATGAAATTCCTAATTTACTGCAACTGCCTACAGCATTTACCTGCCGCGCGCGCGGCGTATTGAATACCCATGTGGAGACGCACGGGCGGTCGTTAGGAATACCTTCACTTTTTAATAAAAATTAAGAATTACGGAAAAATCGTTATTTTTACTATTTAGGAATGCGGAATACACGAAATAAGTATATAAGAGCGTAGTAGGATAGTACAGGGTACTATCTGAACTGTAATTGCGGGCGGGAACACGATAATTATAGGAAATTATCGTTGGTAAAAATACCAATATAAAATTGCGGGCGGTTATAAAGAGGACTATATGAGGCCTAAGAGGGGCCAGAGAATAGCGGGAGGACCAGAGAAGATCCGGCGGCGGAGGACCAACAATATGTTAGCGCGGCAGCTAAGCTGTATAGGCTGAGCGCGCCTCCAATGGCGGGGGAAGGATGGCTGGTAGAAGAGTAGTACAAAGGAACTTGGCGACTAACCTGGTCTCCATGCAACTGCAATCACCTCGGTTCGGGTCCGTCTCCAAGCTGCTTGTTCCTTCAGGATGTTATGACGTTCGATGTAGTGGACTGTATTTTAGGCGGTTGGTGCGTGTCGGCAAGGAGCGTTTACGCGGCGGGTTTATAGCGGGTTTTGTTTATATTTGCGCGTCGAACTCACGTGGACCACCACAGAGGAGCAGCAGATCCAGTACTTTGGATTCGGCGAGAGCGGCAGCCGCGAAGGACGAGGGTCGATCGCAGACTACTTGCGGCGGCAAGCAGTTTTCTCGTGGATACCACGATATGAGCGACAGAGATAGTCGCCAAGAAATGATAGGAATAGGAAGGTAGGAAGGTATTATGAGTGCCAATGTAAGTGGCGCGAACACCATTTTCAATAAGAATAAATTAGGTATTTCCACTTCATAATATTTACAACTATAAAATGAACGACTTACTATTTTAACTATTATTACTATTGACTATTAGGTAAACGACCTGCTCGTCTCGTCACTTAGTGAAATAAAAAAAAAACAATTACATATTTTTATCGTTTATTTTATTAAGAACAGGAGGTCTACCATGACATCTTATAGCGATTCAATTGAAGACCTAAACTGAACCGCATCACATAATAAATGCTGCTGCCATTATCAACCTAAACTGGATCCACTTTAGGTTGAAAATGGCAGCAACATAAAAAATAAGACGTCACGGTACGATTATGCGACGCGGTTCAGTTTAGGTCTTCGATTGAATCGCAATAAGATGTCATGGTATGCCTCCACTATAATATACGTGAATTCAAAGCTGTAGTTAGTATCTGTAGAAATCCTTGCGCATAATAACATAGGTACCTACTCATAATAATCGCTGTAGCAGCTGGGTTCACACATTTAATATATATATATATATATATTACAGGGTGTCCCACGGATATGCCACATGGAGGGTAAGTACCTTAAATATTGTAGGTGGAACATTTTACTCAAAGAAGACATTATTATTTCAATAAAATGTTCCATCTACAATAGTCAAGGTACTTTTTCTCCATGTGGCATATCCGTGGGACACCCTGTATATACTACCAATTTTCATCAGGCTGTGGCACTGCAGCACGATTACTCACCTGGAGGCTCCATCTATCATGCGGAGGCAGCTCCGTTATCGAGGAACACTACAGCGCACTGTCCGCTGCAGATAATTCTAATATAATTCTATAATTAATATTTAATACATTATTAAGTATTAACTTACAAATAATAATACATAATAATGTTACTTAAGGTGGTTCGTTTCTGTTATGGCGGAAAATTGAAATTTCAAACATTTTTTTTCTTTTTTAGAGCTACTAGAGCTTAATATAAACGAGACTGTATTTACGGTAAATCATTCTTTTCGTTTTTATCTTGAAATATTTAGCACTTATGCATCGTATCGGTAAAACTGAAATTTTCGTTATTGCGGGTAAACTGGAATTTGGCGGGTGAAACCGTGGGGCGCCGCTAGTCACAAAATGAAGTTATTCTAGGTACCTGGCAGTCAAGTATACCTTTCCTACTTAGGAGGATCAAGTTTACTTGGAATCTTTTGCCTACCTATTGAATTTCGGAACTCTCTCCGAATTGTATTGAATTGCGAATTTTATACAGAGAGGAGGGTGTAGGTAGGTGCTTTTTAACGAAAACACCGTATGTGTCATCTTTATCTATGGTCCACATTTCTTACTATTTTTTTTTATCTCGGCTTTAGTGGTACATATTGGATCTAATGTCATTGTAATAGTTACTAGCCGAAGCATGCGCCATTTTGTAAATTGAATTCTGGTTTCTGTGTTAATTTTCCGACATAATATGATAGGGCTTTGTACAGTTGACTGTACAGCCTCCGCAATCTACTCTGAACACACCTGCTGGCTAGACTGAAATGTACCTACCAGGATGATACAACGTAAGTAGGCTTAAATTTCTTGCAAGGAATATTGTAGACTTGGCTATAGTTTTATCAATTTTTTCCTAGTGGAACAACTTTCCTAATTAAGTCTTTAAGCAGCTACTATGAAGAGTTTCACTGGGAAATTCTTAAGAATCAATTTTTTTTAAAGAAGCTTATTAAGTATCAATAATTTTACAAAAGTTTACACAGGTATTACTTGACTTGGTTTGACTTTAGAGCCGATGTCTCAGGGTGACGAGCGTAGTGCAGTGCCGCGCGGGATTATGCAATGCAGTTGTCTGGGTGGTGCTGTGACTGTTACGGACTGGCGTAGCGCTTACCACCAGGTGAACGACTTGCTCGTCTCATCCCTCATTGAAATAAAAAAAATATATATATACATTGAACATAAAATATAAAAAATAAAATAAACATAACGTGATGTAGGTCCAGATACACAATTATAATGAAAGCTTATTTTGGAATAAACGTTTATAAATCAATGTTGACAGTTGTTACAATAAGGCGAGGCCAAGAAAAAGACCTAATGCCTTCGAGTGGAAGAGAAGAAGTCAAGAGATCGAAGCCCTAAAAGATGGTCTGACCAAGCGTCTTAACAACTGGAAGCCTAATTAAGGGATACCATCTACAGGCCCAAGGACCGCCAGAGGTCACCAGATAGAGAAGATCTGTTGGGATCACCATGATGCTCAGCAGCGAGCGAACGACTGGAGGAGCAGGGAGCCAAATCAATCTCTTAAAAATAAAAATACTAAATGTGTGCTGGGACACATTGTACGAGAGCAAAAATAACTAAAAAATCATAAAAAAAATATTTTCAAAAATATACGAAACATAACTCTCTTTCTCTTTCTATCTTCTGTAACTTATACCTCCATCTCAACTGCCTTTCGCCTCGCCCGATCACATTTTTCGTAACGCATTCACCAGCTTACTCACCAAGACAAGCATGCGTATAGAAGTTTTTGGTCAAAACCTAAACACGTCTCTGTTTTCTAATTTTCCTCAGAACTCGACTCAAAATGATTGATCCCACGGCACTGCTCTCCAATGCACCGAATATTTCTGCCTCGACCTCCATTTTGACGCAACTCCATAAATCTCCGTCAATACGGGCGTTCATTAATTTTTATTGTCAGGACGTAAAAGGCATTTACTTTCGGGAGACATTATTTTGGCGAAACTTCAAAACATGTTTTAGGGTGCCCGTAAGTGCCATTTTTCTGCGATTGTGGTGACATCTACGTGATGCTCTTATTTATGCGACGTTGAAATCTAAAGCGGTGGTAGCCTTGTGGGAGAACGTCTGCCTTCCAAGGAGAAGGTCGTGAGTTCTAATCCGTACCAATGCGTTTCTGTAAAGAATGTGTACGTCATTATCACGCTTTTTTCGGTAAACGAAATGAGGAAACCCATATACCTACCCGAGAATTATTTAAGAGATATTTTATCCACCAATCCGGCCCGGACCCCCGCGGTGGATGATTGCCTAACCCTCCTCATGAGAGTGAGGGGAGACCCGTGCTCAGCAGTGGGACGATATAGGTTGATTAGTTATAACCATGCAGCGCTTGTATTGCTGGCACTGTAGCTGTTATGGGCAGGCGTGGCGCTTACCATCACGAAAAGTCTTGTTAAATAATAACATAATAAAAATGTTTCTTTCATCTACAACACAAAACAATTAAAAATCAATAATGTTATGTTTTAGAGGTTAATGCTTAGATTTACTAGCGGCAGCTTTGCTTCATGTGAACGTATGTAACATAGTATATTATATTGCACCAAACAAATGTAAATAAAGCTAATATTTCGCAATAAATACATGGATCTCAACTCAAGTGACCACCGAAGCCTTTTGGTATAAGTAAATCCTTCAAAAACCATCGAGGCTGGGACCTTGAGCCCTCGACACGGGCCGAGGGTTTTTGCGCCCCTGATGGGCCGAAGGCTCGTATGACGTCATTAAAGCGGACATAATGTTGTACCGCTTCGAGAAAATTCGGGGAAATCTTAAGTGGGCCCGTTTAAAATGACTGGATTTTCTAAACGAACGCGTTTGGGTTGTTTGGTGTGAAGTGGTCCGATAAGGCAAGTCAGGGCCTCGGCCGGGATTGTCGCAGAGAAATGACGTTAAACTAAATTAACTTGATTTTAAATATCACAGTTCATATGTGCCCAACCAACCCTTCTCCGTCGTCTCATGGCTGAAAAGATGGGCCTATATAAGTATACAGTTTTGTATCAAAACTTGGCAATCTCCTAATTATATCCCTACGTTTTCTCCAGAAACGGCCTTTATCAACTAATAGCTAAGCATACAAGTACAGTTTTGCCCGGCGGATCTGCCCGACAGACGTAGGCAAGGCAGAACTGCTGATGTATGGTGAAAACAGACACGGATTTGCCTGTCGGATGTATCTGTTTTCACCATACACCAGCAGTTTTGCCTGCCAGGCACGTCTGTCGGACAGATCTGACAGGCAAATCTGTGCGTGTATGCTTAGCTAATAACTCTAAGTACTACCTACCTGCAACGAACAAAAAAAATTACTACTAGGTACATACAGCAGTTGGAACACCCACTGACCATCACAGTATCAGTAAGTAAATCAAATAATTTTTTTTCGCTTTAAAGTAGGTACATCAGAAGACAGGTCATAAGCATCAGTACATAGATGGTGTTTGATCATTTTGATCTCAGCTTAGGGTACTTAAGTACCTACTGAATACGTATTTTATAAAAGCTTGTCTAGAAAAACATATTTTTCAAGATCAAATAGGTAGGTACTGGTAAAGTGGCGTGTATACACGTGTCGCGACGTCCATGTCATTTCACACCGGTTGGCCGTCTATAGAAAAATTCGTCTATTAGACGATATTTTGCCCAAGATTTCGTCTAAATTTCTCGCATAGCCGATTATGAGGGAAAAAAGCTATTACAGCGGCGACATTTCGCCACTAAAGTGCCTCTCCGTAATGTACTGAATTGATATTTTTTGTAATATTGCGGATTATGGCTCATGTGATTTTCTTATTGAAATATTCAGGGAGACAAATATTAATATTATGTTTATTTGATCTTAGTAGGTATACAGCACACAAAAGGTTTTTAGTTAACGACTTGCAACTGAGTAACTCGGGACAACATTGAGATGACAAGATAAATATAAATTGCGTAAGAACATTTTTTTGTTTACCCCCGAAGCCTAAGAAAACCTTTCTTAAACTAGAAAAGAGCTGTGGATCTTCAAACGGCTGAACAGGTTTTCTTGAATAACAACTAAGAATTCCGAATCAAGAACTATTAAAAAGAAACAATATCAAAATCGGTTCATCCTGTTCAGAGCTATATTGCCACAGACTGCTACATAGAAACTAAAAACTTATAACACCCCTGTTAGTGACTCTTTCTCCAAAATAGGGACCATGCAACTGTACAATTGCAGTCGCCATACAAATCCATTGTTGTCGAATACACTAAATAGGTACATCGAAAATATTGAAAGAGTGAAATAATTTAAATGTTCTTCCGTCTTACTCAAACAGAGACTTCTAAAACATAATTTGGAATAAAAAGAAAATATAATATCAAGGCGATCCACCTTTTAAGGGTGAACCTTTGAGTGTGGCCACGAAAATAGCAAGTTTTATTTTAGCTTTATTTTTTTCGTAGCATGTGTATGGATGATGGTGTGTGAATATGTTGGTTCTGTCTATCCCAACGGGAGAAAAGCGTGACTGTATGTATGTTATGCATGTAGGTATATATTTATTATAGCTTTGATTAAATTTAAATAATTTTTATTATGGGCGCAAATAATGGAGTCTCAGGTGCTGATACCTTCAACGCTCGTGGACTATGATTGTCCCCCTGTTACCCTGTTAAGTCCTCTTTACAACCATATTCTGTTAGATAAATGACCTCTGCTTGCTGCCTCTATTCACTACTATTTTTGACAACATATTATTATCTTGTTTAATATGATTTTGTTAGAGCTTTTTGTGTGGCGAGTACGCTAAAACACGCGCAGGAGAGTCAGCTTTATTTTGCTATTCAAACCATGAGGAAATTTTGGAAGGAACACGATTTTTTTTGTTTTTGTATCATTATTTTTCACCAATATGACACATGGAAAAATACAAAATAAATGACGTTACAGTTGCGCTCTCCCACGAAAACCCTAGAACTAAGTATAGACAAATAAAATTATATATTTTATATTTTTTTAAGCGCATTAGTTTAGTAGTCTGTGTGTTTTCAGTTGTCAAAGCCACAGATTGTATGAGGCTATAGTTTCCAGTCCTGTTCCATAGCCTCGCGTTCCCTGGCCCGCCTGCCCGCCTGCCATGGCAGGCCGCTCGATTCCTCTCACGTACAACTCCGACCCTCATATTTCTATTGACCGCAGCGGCTTAAGAAAACGCTCTGCGCACCAAAACAAAAGCCTTTTAATGTTTTTTCGCGAAAACAAAATGAATTATTGAATAAGTTGTTTCCAAAGGTTGTGATTATCAGATTGTAGATCGAATACCTACCTTTTAGAAACTTGTTTTGACTTGGCATTTCAAATTTTCCATGTTATTAATCTGCTTAATTTGCTAGATACTGTTCCAATTTTACAAGCTTCTCTAATAATTAATTTGCTATGTTAATCATCGTCATAGTCAACCCATATCGGCCCACAGCTAAGCACAGGTCTCCTTCACTTTCGTGTGGAGGATAATGCCATAATTCACCACGGGGGCCCGATCCGAATTGGTGGATTACATAACCCGAAATAAATCTCAGGTGTGTGTTTTTGTTCACGATATTTTCCTTCACCGAAAAGTGGGTGATAATTACGTAGGTACCTACATAATATTATGTTTTACAAGAAACACATCGGCACCTACGTGCCCGCATTGGGGTTTGAATTCACTACCCTCTCTTTGGAAGGCGGACGTTTCTCCACTAGGCTATCACCGCTTGTGCTATGCCAAGAATATGAGGGGTAATCATATGTTTAATATTATGTTTGTTAGCGCGGCAGCTAAGCTGTATAGGCTGAGCGCGCCTCCAATGGCGGGGGAAGGATGGCTGGTAGAAGAGTAGTACAAAGGAACTTGGCGACTAACCTGGTCTCCATGCAACTGCAATCACCTCGGTTCGGGTCCGTCTCCAAGCTGCTTGTTCCTTCAGGATGTTATGACGTTCGATGTAGTGGACTGTATTTTTGGCGGTTGGTGCGTGTCGGCAAGGAGCGTTTACGCGGCGGGTTTATAGCGGATTTTGTTTATATTTTCGCGTCGAATTCACGTGGACCACCACATAGGAGCAGCAGATCCAGTACTTTGGATTCGGCGAGAGCAGCAGCCGCGAAGGACGAGGGTCGATCGCAGACTACTTGCGGCGGCAAGCAGTTTTCTCGTGGATACCACGATATGAGCGACAGAGATAGTCGCCAAGAAATGATAGGAATAGGAAGGTAGGAAGGTATTATGAGTGCCAATGTAAGTGGCGCGAACATTTGCCCCCGGCCTAAAAACCATTGGTTTTTAAAAGAAAGCGGGAAATAAAAAAAAAAAAAAAAAATAAGAGTTAACTCTTAAGCAGTCAACGGGTTAAATATAACATAGCGGTTGACCGGGGAGCAAGGGGTTAAATTATTGGGTAGGTAAGATGCATAAACGGACGACGGGTCTCTGGTAGACGCCGGTCGCCGTTTTTACTGACGCTACTCGACAGATGCCATCGCCGCCGACATGAGTGGCCACGACGACGCCGAGAGGCCAGGATAGCGGGGGAATATTATCAGTGATAATAAGAACAATAGAACCTATTGTAATGGGATTCGAAGGTGTATTCCATTTTCCTCTAGATTGAAGTAAGTGAAGATATTCCAACTTCCACCGTTTGGAAAATGATCGTACCATTTGATCCAATAAAGCGTACCGTTTCAATAAGTGTCCAGGTTCATCGGGAACCGTGCAAGCGGGTAAATGCTTCAGCGGTGCGGTCATTAAGAAATGTGAAGCTCTCAGCGCGGTCGGCTCAGACGGATCTTCGCTCAATAACGTTATAGGACGAGAATTGATAACGCATTCTATCTGTGTGAGTACGGTTAACATTTCCTCATACGTGAGTAACTGTGAACCGATCGTCTTATGAAGATGACTTTTAAACGCTTTCACATATATTTCATAATTCCCCCCGAAATGAGGACTTCGCGGTGGATTGAATTTCCAGTGTATGCGATTAGCTGATAACTCATCTGAGATAGACTTATTATATTCGTCGGAATTTAAAAGATCCGTTAACGCATTTTTCGCATTTTTAACGCATTCCGTTAACGCAGAGACGGGAAGGGAGTCAAGGAGCGCGGGTGAGTTACTAGCCCATTTGACGAGATCGAAGCCCCCGGCCTTGAGCAACTCGCAGAGATCGTCTCTGAGTTGTAAACAAGCAGACAGAGTAGGCATGGAGTAGCACACGTCGTCCATGCATGTGTTGTCGCTGATAAGAGATGCTGCGAGCGGGAAGCGGGCACCGTCGGCGGCGCACAGCTGTCGCAACACTCGCATTGCAAGGAACGGACTGCTACGTAGACCAAAACAAACGCGGTTGAATTGGTAGGTATCAAGCGGAAAAACGGGATCGAATCGATACAGGAATTTTTGATATTTGCGGTGGTCCTTATTTATCAAAATTTGTAGGTACATCTGCTTAATATCGGATGTAAAAGCAATTGGGTAGAGGCGGAAATCCAAGAGGATTGTAAAAAGATCGTTTTGTAAATTATCCCCGGTATATAAAACTTGATTCAAGGAGAGGCCTGAGTCAGTTTCAGCACTGGCGTCCGTCACCATACGCCATCGAGTTGTTGTTTTTTGTAGTCTCGCAATGGCGTGGTGTGGCACGTAATATCCAGCAAAAGGACTATCATTGTCGATCAGTGAAATGTAACCCTTCTGAATGTACTCTTTGATTATAGCATCGTACTCTAAGCGCAGAGCAGGTGTCGCGGCGAGCTTACGTTCGAGATACATGAAGCGTTTTTTAGCGATAGGGTAAGAATTACCCAGAGCGGTCGCGGGATCGCGGGAGAAAGGTAACGCTACAGAATAGCGTCCCGTAGGATCGCGGAAAACGTTATTTGTAAAAATGCGTTCACATTCTATAGCGTCTGGGCTCAAAGTCGGCGTGCATTGCACCTCTTCAAGCTGCCAGAAGCGTTGGACAAGATTATCTAAACGTGGTCCTTCCGTAAAGGTACAGAGGGAAATATGAGAGCGGCATCTATCTTCAACCAAGGGGTCAGTGATAGAAACAACGGTTTCAATATGAGCGGGCGTAACATGAGCGGGAGTAACATGAGCGGGAGTAACGGGAGCGGTCCCGATTACGATAAAACCAAAAATGGTTTCAAAAGCGGTTGGAGTACCAGGCGGACCAGCGGCGCGGCCTGATAGCAATATTTCAGAAAAGAGCGGCGCGCCTATAAGTATGTCGATCTCGGAAGGCGAAGCGAAACTGTCGTCTGCCAGAGGCAGGCAGTTCAGGTATGAAAGGCAGGATACGTCAATTTTCACTGCCGGTAAATTGTCTGTTATGCGGTCGATAACATAGGCGTCAATTGCAATAAAATTATCATTTAGGCGGGAAGATAAAGTAGCAGAAACTGCTCCCTTGATTGGGTTAGATGCGGAACCTATCCCTTTAACAACGGTGTTCGTCACCTTATTGCATTTTAAATTTAATTTAGCGCAACATTTTGAAGTTAAAAAGTTACTTTGGGAAGCCGAATCAATTAAGGCGCGTACTACATGGCGGCGACCATTTAAATCCGTAGCATAAACTTGTACGGTTCCCAGTAAACAAGTAGTGTCATTAGGCTGCGAAGCGGGGCGTATATTACACAGCGACACCTGTTGTTGTGATGACTGATAAGCAGTTGTAGGTAAGTTCGTCAGCTGAGCGCTAGCGGAGCCCGCGACGGGCGGCGGCGATGCCGAAGGCGGCATGTGATCCCCGGCGGCGGAGAAGTTGCCAGTTCGCGCGCGCGGAGGCGGCGCGTGCGCCTGTGACGGAGCGCTAGGGTACGGGCGATTGTCTTCACGGGAAGATGATACTTTGCGGCATAACATAGAATGATGTTTACATCCACAATAACGGCAATTAAATTTAGAATTGCAAGCAGTATTTATATGCGTAGTGCTTAGACAATTAGTGCAACCTTTGCTTTGTTTTACAAAAGTGTACCTGTCGTCGATAGAAAGCTTATCAAATGCAGGGCATCTATATAAGTTAGCGTGATCGGCTTGTTTGCAAAGCGGACAGTGAGTGACGCATGATGCTGCAAAAGACTGCGTAGACCTTGCAGTACGCGGCCTGTTATCACTGCGGCTAAGAGAATCGGTCGTAGTGCGTTCCAATATTTTGCTTTGTTCGCGGATGAATTTTAAAAGTTCATTGTATGTAGGCATAGATTTACCTCGCATGTGCATTTCAAACGACCGTGCAGTACTTGAATCTATTTTCTTCAAAGCGAGCGATAGTAAAATAAAATCAGACATGTTATCGAGCTTGAGAGACTTCAAACTTGACACAGCCGTGCAGAATTTATCTAGGAATAATTCTAAGTTTTTATTCGTCGCGGTGTTAAAAGATTTAAAATCAAGCATTTGATCAAGATAAGCGGAGGCTAGGTTACGTTTGTCGTTATACCTATCGACGAGCGTCTGCCATATGATCGGATAATTATCACCGTTAGGTACGATACCAGAACAAACTGCAAGGGCCCGGCCTGACAATTTATTAATTAAATATTGGACGCGTTCGTGATCAGTGAGATCGGGATTTTCGTGAATCGTGCGTTTGAATGACTCATAAAATATCCTCCAGGTCATCGGATCTCCATTGAAGACCATCAAATCGAGTTCAGGAATTCTGATGGATTTACGTTGCGGGGCAACATTGAAATCAGCGGTTTTTAAAGGCGGGTTAAGTTTATTATAAACAAACTGACAACGGCAAAACATATCTTCGAAGACGTTTATAGATTGGTAGTTTACCGTGTACGAAGCGTTGAGAGTCAACTCGGTGACATTTAATTTGTTCACAATTTCATTGAAATCGGAGCGTAAGCGGTCTAACGAGATCATTCCACATAGAAATAAATCTTTCTCAGTATCATCAGTGAAAGCCTTTAAAGATCGGTTAAAAATATCTTGTAAGCGAGAAAATATAATGTCACGTTTACCTATCAAGGTCAAACGTTCGACCTGTAACGTATCGAGCGCTTTTGCGTCCTCGTATACTTCACTATCTTTGTCTTTTGAACGAGTAGCCATAGCCATCTTAACAAAGTATAAAAAACTAGATAAAGTATGAAATTCCTAATTTACTGCAACTGCCTACAGCATTTACCTGCCGCGCGCGCGGCGTATTGAATACCCACGTGGAGACGCACGGGCGGTCGTTAGGAATACCTTCACTTTTTAATAAAAATTAAGAATTACGGAAAAATCGTTATTTTTACTATTTAGGAATGCGGAATACACGAAATAAGTATATAATAGCGTAGTAGGATAGTACAGGGTACTATCTGAACTGTAATTGCGGGCGGGAACACGATAATTATAGGAAATTATCGTTGGTAAAAATACCAATATAAAATTGCGGGCGGTTATAAAGAGGACTATATGAGGCCTAAGAGGGGCCAGAGAATAGCGGGAGGACCAGAGAAGATCCGGCTCGAAGGACCAACAATATGTTAGCGCGGCAGCTAAGCTGTATAGGCTGAGCGCGCCTCCAATGGCGGGGGAAGGATGGCTGGTAGAAGAGTAGTACAAAGGAACTTGGCGACTAACCTGGTCTCCATGCAACTGCAATCACCTCGGTTCGGGTCCGTCTCCAAGCTGCTTGTTCCTTCAGGATGTTATGACGTTCGATGTAGTGGACTGTATTTTTGGCGGTTGGTGCGTGTCGGCAAGGAGCGTTTACGCGGCGGGTTTATAGCGGATTTTGTTTATATTTTCGCGTCGAATTCACGTGGACCACCACATAGGAGCAGCAGATCCAGTACTTTGGATTCGGCGAGAGCGGCAGCCGCGAAGGACGAGGGTCGATCGCAGACTACTTGCGGCGGCAAGCAGTTTTCTCGTGGATACCACGATATGAGCGACAGAGATAGTCGCCAAGAAATGATAGGAATAGGAAGGTAGGAAGGTATTATGAGTGCCAATGTAAGTGGCGCGAACAATGTTTAATCCTGCAATCACCGCACCTGAGTATACTTAGTTAAAACATTAGTAAAATTATTCAATGGGCAAGGAATAAAATCAATATAAAATGTAGCTCTTGTTGCCTAGGTAAGTGGGTATATGACAGTTTAATTTGTACATTTAGGTAAGCATCCACCCAGGTACTTATCTACGCCCGTGGAGTTCGCTTCTAAAGCCGTTTATTCTATAAAAGCTAGTTCAGAAACTAGGCAACTTTATTCTGGAAGCAAAGTCCAGATAGAATTTTTATTAGAATATTCCGGGATTTTAGTTTAGTCGTGAATTTGCGGCGTGAATTATTTTCACGCATGGATAACTTCACGCTCCACCATAAGCTACCTTAGTGGTACCTACTTTCAAAAAATATTATGATTATGACAGTTCGTAGCATAATTTCGTATGTACTGAATGTTGAACAGGTACCTAACAGCCCAGCGCATGGCGTATATAGCGTGCCTTGGACGGGGCCCTGTTTCAAAATTACTTGGGGGCCCCAAATGAAGGTTAAAGGGGTTTGCTTACACACACATTAGGGGCCCCTGTAGCCCGGGGCCCCGTATCATTGATACGGCTGATACGGCGGTAGCTACGCCCCCGCTACAGCCTCCAGCCCCGGTACAAGGCCGTTGGGAAATTGTCGAAATCAATGAAGCTGTTGAGTAGGTTACTATAAAACTTGGGATTCTTCGTAAGCAGTCTGGTGGCCGTAAAAAGACGTAAACACGTTTCTTTCCTTCTTTTAAATGTTTGAAGACTCGAGGGAATTTTTTATTGCTCAGATAAATGGTTCAATAACTGTTGAACGAATAAGTTATTAGGCTCTATTATGAGATGAATAGTTTGTTTCCATTTTTCATACAGCGGATAGCAGGCAGATAGTAATTTGAAATTTTAATCCAATGCATGCAACCTCGAACAAACCCACTTCACCCTGATATGTGCGTAAACGGGACACCAATAAGTTACCTTACGAGTTAGATGAAGATAGATATAGATACATGTTATATTTTTTATTTCAGCCACTGTCCATAAAATATTTAAACTTTTAGTTCCTAATCAATTAAATGTCAACAAACGTCAAAATTCTTAACTGAGGCATGAAGAAGCAGATAAATGAATTCCTCAGGTAAAGGTTTAATACCTACCTACTCTATCTGACTGATAAAAAATCAATATCGTACTTACTACCAACGGAATAGTTAGATCTTTATCTGAGAATTGAAAAATTGGCCCTCAACAGAATATGGTACGATTTTAAAATAGTGCAGTGGACAGCCAACCTTTCGGTGACGTCATTGGACGCGGTTTAGCAACCGCTAATTGACGCCACCGTTATTGGAGGAACCCAAACCTTGAGAGGCGCCAAACTTACATACGTACGTATACCTCTGAAAAACATAACCCTCCTTTCAGTCAGCAGGGTAAAAAGGGTGCCAAAGCCTGAGGGTCATGGCGACACCGAGGGCCTAATGTCTATTAATTAGGACAGCGTATATTTCTACCTACTTCGTTGTAAGTAGGGTACTCTACTGAGGTAGGTATTCATTATCTCAGTTAATAACTATATTAGTAAGTAAGATTTAATTAGGTCTCAGCTCATCGCGCTACAACCTAGCCTAGACGGAGCGGTTGCTTATAAGCAGCAGAGGAAATCGATACTCGGGTTCACTTCTTGTTTGGCGTTCTGTTAAGACCACAGAACACTATTCCCCGTATCCTTAGTCGTTACTCCAATTTTTTTACCTCCACTCCAACCCCATAAGTCTATTTTTGGTACCTACTTTTAGTTGTTAAAATTTCCTCCACTCGGGTTTTCCGTACGACAAAATCCCCGTACGAGGGAAACACCCTCTGTCATGTCAAGTTACGTCGCGATCTACCTTGAGCATTTCTCGAACCCGCTGCTACAATTGTCGAGGAATCTCGAAAAATTCAACTGATCATACCAAACATGAGGAGCTTTTGGAGGGACGCTCGAGGGGCCCTCAAATAGAGGTCGAGTGGAGGGAATTTGAATTCAACGACTAACGATACCATGACTTTCTTACAAAGGTTGAGATTAACATTTCGTATCTACGTAATTGTATATCGGCCGTTACTTCAAAATTTTTTGTCATTATGTTTGAATTGGGCTAATAAGTAATTCATTAATGTTCACTTCAAATGTTCGTTATTTTAAAAAATTCAAACTCACTTCTGCTTTCCAATATTTAAGGGTAGGTAAATATTATTATGAATTCTTGGTCAAAGATTATTAGGTAAGTATTATATTAAAAACAATACAATACTATTTATTGAACACCATAAAGCTAAACACAAACCTATTTACCTACCTACTTATTTTATATTATGAAAGTTTATGTTGATAATACCCAGTGAGTGTGCTCGTGCAGCTAGATTCAGGACGAAACTCATTAAAAGTAACTACCTTTTATAATGGACTCGAATGATCTTTATTGCAAAGCGATACAGTTTAAAGTCCACTGCTGTTAAAAATGGAGTGTAAAACTTGTTGCATAGTTAATTATTGGATTTCCATAAAGTTTCATTGAAATCCAACGATCTCTATGGTTTAGCTCAATGTTGGAAGCCGATATTTTAGTTTAAATAGGTACCTACCTATTAGGCAATGTAGTAACCTATAATAAATTAAGGTAGGTAGGTAGGTAGCTATTTTTCATTGGTTCTGTATTTATGAAAAGTGGATTGATTACTTTAAAATGTTCAATCAGGCCGGGCGTTATTTCTTATACGTAGGTGCATTTTAATAGGTTTGTAAAAAATCCTAGGTTTAAGGAAAACATTGCTTTCTAACTGATTCCCTCATGTCCAAAAAGTAATTATAACTATGTAATGTCTATGAATGTGTCTAGGTACATGTAAATTAATAAATTCATAGGTAAAACGTCCCACTCAAGTCTAATTAGAAACGTGAAATAAATAATTTTACTTCTAAATAAATGTGGAAGAATGTAGAAATCGCACGAAACTAAAAATCCAGTATATTTTATAGTAAAGCTATGAAAGGTGGTGACCATACTGTCAATGTCAGCAATCAGCTAATTAAGGCTGTCATTGTCAAATTTTCGCTACAGTGTAGCCAGCGTAGATTTATAAGCTAGATTATTTCCTTATTAGCTGGTGTCAGCTATAATAATAATTATGTTAATTATTTTCGGTCACCTACCTATGAATTGTAATTGATAATGTTGATGTTTTTCGCAATATGCTCTCAATTCAAGTAATCTGATTCGCACGTAGCTATAATAAGTAATGGAACTGACGTGTGGAACAAGTATACTCTCCTTCCATAAAAGATAAGGCAGCAGCCATTTTGGGCGACGCTATTTGCGTACTGACATCTTGTCATCTTAAGGTAACGGTGCATTTTGTTAAGGTAAAAATAATTTTATTTTAACAAATATTTATTGCAAATGAAGAAACATTTTAGTTTGCTTTGAGGTTTATATCACTTTCAAGTTACTCAAATTATTGTTCTGTACTAATAAAAGATAAAATAACTTGCTATTTTATGGGTGCTTTGGCTGGAGCGTACTGGCAACACTAATGCTGTCACTCACTCCGCAAAATTATCAAAATTTTATGACGAATTCTTCACGGTTGTAGCTATCAATATAATAATACGCTATTTATTTACTCGATCTGTACGATAGTGCTCAAGGGGACAAGAGGTCAAGTCACCAGCTTTATAATATTATCTTCTTTAATAAATGATAACAGTGCCATACCAGTGTTTTCGTGCGAAATTTCGTATCATACAAATACCAACTTAAAGATAATAAAGGTCAACAAAGGAAACAATTCGGCAAGCAAGGTCGAAAGTTTGTTTTCAATTCTGTACCATCTAGAATAGATAACTGGTGATAATTTAAGTTATATTCTACACCATAACGGGTGCAAAACATGTCGCTAAGAAGTTTGTTGTTAAGGTAAGTAAAGTTTGAACTATTGCAGTCCTAAGCCTCTTTATGATATCATGCCGACTTGCTTTCTAACAACTAAACATTTATTTAACAAAGAAAGAGCAAAATGAAATTTTTTGAAAAACTGCAAAGTCAAAGGGTAAACTATATTCATAAAATTTATTTTGTTAAAATTCTAGATATTTCAGCTCTATTGCCACCATCGTGTTCATGATTATACTAAAGATATTGCAGGTGTGTTGTTTTTGTAGATGGAAAATCAGCAGTTAAAGTGTTAAATTAAAAAATAAAATAATGGACCAGGCCGTGGTGGCTAAAGCGTAATCCTCCTCACAGAAGTGAGCGGAGACCTCCGCAGCAGTGGGCCGATTAAAGTGGATGAAGATGACATAAAATTAATAATGCTTGTATTAGTATTACTAGCAATAAAAATCATGTTTATTTTCAGGACCTTTTTCCAAAGAAGCAAGATCACAAATGTTTCTTCGTGTGTCATTAGAACGGAACAAAAACACAGAGACCGCGAGAAAAATGGAAACTGGGAGTATTCCAAAACAACAATGGCAACCGCCTTATTCAGTTCTGTTCTCATCGCATCAAATGTTTCAGGTAAATAAATGCCAAATAACAAAAAATCTGACTGCTAGTATAGCCGTATGAATAAATTTTTATGAAATTTGGCACACAGATAGTTTATAGGCTGGATTCGGAAATCGGATGCTTTTTATCTCGTGAAAAATGACGGTTCTCGTGGGATAGCACTTCAGCATGTGAAACTGCCCATGTAGTTTCACAACTAGTAGGTATATTTTAAAGGAAAAAATATTAATAAATAAGTTTTTATTAGCAGATTATTATATTATTTTCCTCCTGTTTAATTATGTAGGTAAAACAGTAAATTGTTATTGATATTTGGGTTTTTCAATTCTTCGATTTCATTGATCTCTTTGTAAACAGGAAAAGTTGTCAAAAAATTAATGTCTTATGTCTTTATTCTTTGGTGTCCATGTTTCGATTACTGAGCCTTGATGTGGAATGTACCTCAACATGTTCACTGCTGAAAACACATGTTTGTGTTTTTTATAACGTTACGGCAAGCAAAAACATGCCTGGTGTTCGAACCCGCACTGCTGTATTGTCAATTTTATCACAAAAGTTGTGTGCTCCTACACTGCTGATTGAGTTTAGTTATGACACAACACCGGTAAACAGTGAACACACTCATTTTGTTAACATTTTCACAATCATTAAATTGAGGTGATTGCTATATTTTCAGATCAAATAGATGATAAAAAAACAAAGGTAGTCAGTAACAAAGAACAGAGGACAGTCAAAGAGGACGACAAAGAAGAGGTTGTAGAAGCTGGTCTAAAGAGGGCCGACCTCCCTACTTACAGGGCTGAGGAAGTCAGCAAGCATGACTCGCAGTAAGTATACAAAATAATGTCATGTAGAATGTCCATAGGGCCCACTTTTTTTTTAAAGATGCGTCTTATCGATAAGTACATCGTTAAAATTACGATCTAATCTGAAAGACTGATGAGTAATTTGCGTTTCACATAAATTGCTAAGTTTGAGAGGGCCCTTGTAAAGAATAGAATAGAATAATTTATCCCACTAATTATATTAATGCAAAACTTTGTGTGTATTTGTTTCCTCTTCACATCAAGAAGGCTTAACTGATTTTGATGAAATCTAATACACAGATACTTTAGGTCCTATAACAGAACGTAGGATACTGTTTATCTATTAAACATTAACAGTTACTATGGGACAATACTAAATGTGGGTGAAACCCTGTGGTGCAGCTAGTTTGCCATTTAACTAAGTCAATTATACAAGTTGGAAGTGAAATTTCAGTGGTCTCTAAGGAGCTTGGGCGGCAGTGATACCACTTATGAGGAAGTAGATTATATGGTATTGCTTACGCGGCACTAAAAGTTAATAATCATATTTTCAGGAGCAGTTTCTGGGTAGTGTACAAGAATGGTGTGTACGATGTTACCAAATTCCTACCATCACATCCTGGGGGGGAGCAGATCCTCAACGCAGGAGGGCTGAGCATCGAGCCTTTCTGGAATGTCTACGGCATGCACAAGACACAGCAAGTGTTTAAACTTCTTGAGTCGTATCGCATAGGTAAGGCTTATTTGTGACCTAACTCCTTGTGCAGATGGGCATTATATGTGTGATATTATAAGTTACAGATGTGATGTCACCTTAAGAACTCATCTGAAACAATTACTCGAGCCTAGACTATTACTGGACTTTGTGTTGCAGTGGGTGATGAACCGACTCCATGGCTCCACGGCTCTCAATGATACTTTGTAAATTTATATTTATAATATACTTATTACTATAATATAACCCACTTAGTACTATAGTACTCATATGTACTTTTTGTCCCGTCAAAGTAAGCTGGTCAAAGTGTGAGAATAATTAAGTAAATTGTTAAGTATTTATAATTATGTTTCAATCTCACTCTGTTCCAGGTAACCTCCATGATGATGATGTGGTAGACCACACGGACGAAGAGATGTGGGCGAAGGAACCCGTGAGGGACAAGAGGCTCATCGTGAAGACAGCCAAGCCTTTCAACGCGGAGATACCGGCGCAGTTGCAGATAGAACACTTTGACACGCCTAAGTAAGTTTAACCCTTTGCGCGTCGCACTCTGTATGTGAAATCCTAGGTTTTTAAGTAACTTCACTTCTATCTATGTACGGAATCTTTCATCGTACATTTATTCAAGGTCAGGACGTCTGATTAGCTCGAAAATTTGCAAACCTATTGAGAACCGATGATGACAAAATAATCATGGTTCACAGATCACACCATTAGCGGAATTTCAGTTTTACCTCAAAAACTCGGCGTTTTCCCGTAATAACAAAAAGAAAGCAGAAGTCTGACTTTATGGACTTTAGTAACTCTTACTCTTTGACTCTCATTTCTAAAAGATAAAGTTAATGCTTGCTATTAAAACCATCAATTTCACAAACCAAAACAGGTGACAAAAAGTCGACAACTATATATCTCTCTTTTTCCAGCGAATTATTTTACGTGCGGCAACACATGCCTGTTCCAGAACTGGAAGCAGCGAGCCACACTCTGCGGGTCACCGTCGTGGATAACGGAGTGCACAGTAAACAGTTCACCTTGGACGACCTCAGCCAGTTCCGACGCGGCACTGTGAGCGCCGCTCTCATGTGCGCCGGGAATAGGCGCAGCGAGATGGATAAGGTACTGGTAGTTTGGTGTTCAATGGCATGGGTAGACATTGGGGTGAATTGGTAGTAACTGGGATGAGTTTGGTAGAAATTGGTTTAACTTTGATTGAAACTGGGATGTGTGGTTTGGTGTTTTATAGCAAGATGGAATTTAGGTGGCTTGGGTAAACACTCTGATGACGATTGGGACCACTTTGGTAGTAACTGGGATGAGTGGTTGGGTTTTCAATAGCAGGATGGAATTTTGGTGTCTTTGGTAGAATCTGGGTTGACTTTGGTAGAAATTATGATAATGTTGGGGACGACTTTAGTCGTAAAATGGGATGAGTGTTTCAATGACGTGATAGAATTTGATCGTCTTGGGTAGTAATTAAGGTGAGTTTGGTAGAAACTGCGATGACGGTGGGGACGACTTTGCTAGAAACTAGTATGAGTTCGCTAGAAATTGGGATGATTTGGGAAGAAATAGGGCGTCCCTTATTTCTAGACAAGTCCAAGTCGTCACTTGGACTCAGATTTGTAAATCCGTAACTTTAACATCGACGATCACGACCATGTGAATACCAAGTAACCACTTCACATTGGTGACCTCAGCTGGTTCGTTGCCGTGTGCTGTTCCGTGCATGTGTGCGTGTCGGCGCAGACAGATGGATAAGGTACCGGTAGTTAATTCAATTGCATGACACTGATCTAATGGCTTGGGTAGTATTTGCATGAATTTATATGGGTCTAGTGAAGTATTAATACGTTCAGTGCTGAAAACACAACTGTTGTGTTTGTTGTATGGGTAAACACTATGGAGTGTGTAGAGCCGCACCCGTGGCTAGACAAGAAAATCGGCTCAGCATTGAAAGTGTTAAACATATTGTAATTTGAATTCGGCTACTAATCGATTTACACGATGCAAATTGTGCCAAAACGTTTTTGGCACTGTACCTTTCATAATTATATTTTTTCCATGTAATTAGCATTTAATGGAAATAAATATTATTTTATTCTAACAACCTAAGAGAAATCAATCGAGATCACTCACGTGTAAACAAATTGGCATAACTAAAATTACTTTAAGTAATATAGAAATTAAGATACGTGAGAAGAATTTAGCATAATCAATTGTGTACAGAAACTAATACAAGGGTCTCACGGACTGAGGTTGTTTGTTTTCGTGTTAATTCTGAGGATGTAAACTGATAGAAAATTATCTGAAAGCAGGTGAAGCCGGTGAAAGGAATCAGCTGGATGGGCGGCGCCATCAGCAACGCGCAGTGGAGCGGCGTGTACCTGCGGGACGTGCTCATACACTGCGGCGTCGACACAGAGAACACGGAGGGGAAACACGTCATTGTACGTAATGTATACCGTTTATTGGGATATTATCATTGTACGTGTCAACGTGGTGTGGCATCCGTTGTCGGATTAGAAGGTACCTCGGTAAGATAATAGTCTTGGGGGGCCGTTGACTTGGTGTTTAAAGTTTTATGTAAATCAGCTGATCGATAGGTCAATGACCGTACTGCCGATTAAGCGCGGCGTAAATATAAATTTCCTACTTGTTTTCACCTCAAAGGAGCCAGCCTTTTGTTTTTTCTATAATATACGTATGCGATACAACAAACTTTAAATAGCCCAGTGGGGAGTAATGAACGCAAGCCCGCCCACTCACCGGTTTCCAGCTCAGCTCCTCGATTAGACGGCGCCGTCCATTTGCAAGTATGACACGTGATTTGGTTGAAATGTTCCGCACGAAAGCGTTCGATTGTTATTAGAGTAGCACACACCACCGACGAGCGCCCGCTGGCGATGGGGCTGCGATATGTGGTATCAGCTCGATTTGAGGATATTGCTGTGAGCAATTACCATAGTAATTAACACTGACTGCTGAGCCGATTTGCTTGTCTAGTCACGGGTGCGGCTCTGCACACGCCATAGTGTTTTTCCTATACAACAAACACAACACTTGTGTTTTCCCGCACTCGCGGCAAGTTATGAAAAAACACGACAATTGTGTTCACAGCACTGAAAGTGTTAATGGGGATTTTTGGCCTAATCCATATCCTTCAGATTTGAGCCCTGCTTTAGACACGGACATACACACGTTCCCCTTTTCCATTCCAGTTCCAAGGCTCGGACATAGACGCGACGGGCGTGAACTTCAGCACTTCGATCCCGCTGTCGATGGCGCTGAACCCGTCGGGCGCCATCCTGCTCGCCACGCACATGAACGGGCGCCCCCTGCCGCCCGACCACGGCTACCCGCTGCGGGCCGTGGTGCCCGGCGCGCCCGCCGTGCGCAGCGTCAAGTGGCTCGGTAACCCACCCGGCACGAGAGGGGTGTCTGTACCATTCAACGCGCCCAGTAAATGTATAATTCAACCCACGCGGTAACTGTGTCATTCGACGCGGCCGGTAACTGTGTCATTCAACGCGGGCGGTAACCGCGTGGTTCAATCCGTAGGGTAATATTATGTAATTCCGCCCATGAAGTCACTGTAATTCAACTCGTGCATATCCCACCCGACACGCACATTTCTAGTATCTACCTCTACACCAATAATATGTTCCTCAGAATCGATAACAGTATCCGAAGAGGAGAGCCCATCCCACTGGCACCAGAAGGACTACCGGTCGTTCAACGCATCCAAGACTTGGGAGACGGCGGACTTCCCCTCCGCGCCCCCCGTGTACAGCCTGCCGGTCACCTCCGCCATCTGCAGCCCGGCGGAAGGGGACAGGGTCAAGGTCACCGGGGGGCATATCGAAGTCAAAGGCAAGGGCATAATATGATACTTTCTTTATGATGGAAATTTTAATTTCAAAGTTGTTAACCTCTGACGAAAAAGAAGGGTGTTTTTTCGTTTCTTAGCCAGGCCAGGTAACCATCGTAATTAATTTCGCGACAATCGTAGACCATTCTTTACGTTATTTCGGAGATATTTACCCGATCCAGCGCCAAAAAACAAATAAGGAAAATCTCCGAATCCGAGTAAAAAATTTCCAAAGTAATAAGAGTACCTATGCTGTAGTGTAGACACGGGTAGTTCTCCGCAGGGTACGCGTACTCGGGCGGCGGCGCCAAGGTGGTCCGCGTGGACGTGAGCGCGGACGGCGGCGCCACGTGGCTGCAGGCCGCCGTGCGCCAGGACGCGGCGCCGCCGCAGCGGCACTACGCCTGGACGCTGTGGACGGTCCGGGTCCCCGTCGCAAAGGCACAAAAAGAGGTGAGGGCTCCAGCTAAATAGTTAACTTGTCGATAGCAAATCAAATCATTTCGATTCGATATTGTCTCATATCGAAACTTATGATCTATTCGATCTGCGGATTAGATTCGTTTACGTCTCGACACTCAAATTATGTTGCCAGGTGGAGCTATGGGCGAAAGCGACCGATAGCAACTTCAACACCCAACCGGAGAAGTTCGACCACATCTGGAACATCCGCGGCATCCTCAGCAACGCTTACCACCGCGTCAGAGTCATTCTTGACCATTAGCGCGCCTTCAATTACTTCACCATTTCAATAAACAGCCAAAACAGATCGAACACATCTAGAAATTGTGCTAATCTGTCTATAGAACTGTATATGTATTTGCAACTACGAGCATAGCAGGTAATTTATGTGATGGTAACCACACCTGCGTGTACTGACCCACAATTAACACTGATTGCTGAGCCGATTTTCTTGTCTAGCCACGGATGCGACTCTGCATACACCGCAGTGTTTTCCCATACAGCTAACACCACAGTTGTTTTCCCGCACTCGCGGCAAGTTATGAAAAACACAACTGTTGTGATTTCAGTAGTGAACGTGTTAAATCATATAATATTTATTATATAAATCAAACCAAATATTATGATACATGTAACACTTATTATGTTAAAAGTACTAATGAGTGTTTGAAAAATGTGAAACAGTTAATTTTGACTGGTGGTTATCTCTAGTATGCATTGCATATTATTTATCCCTGTCTGTATGCCTACAGACAGGCACAAAAAAGCCAAGCATACCACATTCATACCACAAAATCATTCATACAACAAAGCCATTCATACCACATGAATTACCACATGTGGTATGAAAAACTGCGCGTGAGTCGCTTTCTTTCAAAAAGATTGTTGATATTCTAGGTAGATGTCTAAAGACGTTTTATACCCTTGTTAATAACACTTTAGTATCATAAAATACTCTTATCTCTGGTTGTTTCGTTAATACGCTTATTAAGATCAAATATGAATTTCTTCTTGATAAGGTAAAACTCATTAGAGACGGTTTAGTGAACCCATAAATAGTCTTACAGGCTTACTTATAACAGCCTATTAAAGTTAAGTGCATGACCTAACCCTCCGTCCGTCGCGAGTGGTCTTTAAAATCCCAGGCTTTACAAATATGCAAAATTCAAACATAATGCTCTTACGTTTAATTTAAATTGTATGTTTAAGCTGTAATGATTTAAATTGAGTTACTACTTCAATGCACATTTTAATTTATATTTTGACAAGCTTCTGAGTAGACTACTCTATATACTGTTGATTCTTGGGGTCTTCAGGGACCCCTCGCAACGAACCGAGGGTTTAAATGGAGTGCTTAACTTTAAGAGGCTGTTATAAGTATAGCCATTAATGTTTAGGTCCGTATTAGGTAGGTATAAGCTATGTTTAAAACATACATTTAGATATTAACTTAAATTGCCATAAGTACATGCTTAGGGAACCAATAAGACCATGTACATAAATTCATGTCATGATGATTTTATTTTCCTATTCATGTATTTAATTAGGTACTTACATAAACGATATATAATTTATTGAAGCCTGTTGTAATATTTTGATACATTGTAAATGGAAACAGTAGGTCAATTTATGTTTTTATAGCTTTTTTGTTGATTTGCAATAAATATTCTTTAATTTTAATACTCATTTCATTTATATTACACTCCAGTAGGGCTGAAAGTTTTGTTGTTTATTGGTGAATTCACACACATTAGAATGGTAGTTGTAAAAAATGTAAGTGAATTTTGGCTTAAATATTAGTGAACTCTGCCTTTGTGATGCCATAATATAATTTACTAAGTCTCCGTAATAAACTTATCTCACAATAATTAGATACCTACTCTCAATGTGATAGTGTGATGTCAACTAACTTTTATCTCAGTTCCGTCCCAGTCAGTTCAAAGAGCACAATGTTTGCGCTAAAGCAAATACGGGGAACAAGTAATGTAATAAAATTATTACCAAAAATCTCAACCAATCAGATTCACAGAGGTAATATACAACTCAAGAAAAATGAAGAACATCTGAAAGTGAATATAAAAGGACAAGTGCTTCAGTTCCCATACGTCTGGTTACGAGATAACTGCCAATGCGAAAAGTGCTTTCACTACTCCGCAAAAAGCAGGATATTGGATTGGAGCTACTTTGAACCCAACATCACACCAAAAGATGTCGTCAAGGACGAAAATTCGCTGAAAGTCACTTGGCCTGATGGACACATGTCACAGTATAACTACGACTGGTTGAAATTCAGAAGTTTCACACCAGAAAACCAGAACAATTACAGTAGAACTATCTACAAGCCCAAGAAAGTAACTTGGCATGGGAATGACTTTGAAAAAACATGCAGTAAGCACCAATATAATGACATTTTAAACTCTGATACAGCCCTGTACAACTGGCTGCTTGATCTGTCTGTTTACGGAGTAACTTTAATAGAGAATACAACTCATTCAGAGAGAGCTTTAGATGAAGTTGTCGCCAAAATTGGCTTTAATAAGCGTACACACTATGGAGTTAAGTTCGTAGTGCAGAGTGTGCCGGACACAAGCAATGTAGCTTATCTATCTAGCAACTTACAGTTGCATACGGATCTCCCGTACTATGAATACTGCCCTGGAGTCAACATGCTCCATTGCCTCGTGCAAACTTCAGGTCAAGGGGGAGAAAATTTGTTATCGGACTCTCATTATGTTGCAAACTACATGAAGGAAAATCATCCAGAAGATTACAAACTCTTGACAGACATCGAAGTGGAGTGGAGTGACGTGGGCGTAGAGGATGGAAACAAATTTTTCAAGCTGTACCGTTCACCAGTCATCGTTGTAGACAAGCACGGAGAAATAATAAGGATAAACTTCTCAATACCGCAGAGAGGAAGTAACTTTCCTGGTTCAATAGAAAATGTTGTACCATGGTACAAAGCCCACAGCTTGTTCTATGAGTTGAACCATAAGTTTGCAGCTAGATTTAAGTCTAAGGCAGGGAATATCCTTGTATTTGACAATATCAGGCTGCTTCATGGGAGAACCGCTTATCAAGATAATGTTAATAATGTGAGGAAATTAATTGGAGGATATGTGGACTGGGATGAAGTCTATTCTAGACTGAGATGCTTGAAGATTAAATTGGATAATGATAGTGGAATTTTATAACCAAATACATATTATTGAAAAAAAATAACTATTGAATATTATGAAATTATAATAAAATATAAAATGATTTTTGTACTTATTTCTAGCTACTATCACAGGTATTATGATTTAGTATATCGTAAAGACTCTTAACATTGTATATTGTTTTGAAATTATGTAAACTCCACATAGGCATCGATATTGTAGCTCCGCACAGAGAACCTCCGCAGTGGTATAATGTTATTGATTTTCTCATGGTTTCCTTGCACCTCCACGAGCGGAAAATTTTCTAAATCTGGACTATTTGCTATCGCCACTGCTGTAGACTCATTTGTATGTAGATGGATAGTAAAACTGCAGTCATCTGGTAAATCTTTGAACTTGTCCCTCATCGAAGACAGCTTAAGACAGAAAGCGCGCATGTTTTGCTCCGACTGAACTAAATAGGCATCGGCGGTTTCATCATAGTCATAGTTTTTGTTAAAATCAAACACGAATTTCACAAGAGGTTCGTCGTCTACATTAGTAAGTGAAAACTCAACCCGACTCAGTTGTTTATTTTTCAGACACTCCACTACACTTCTTAGACACAAATCAACGTACTCATTAATCTCTGGATGGATAGAATGGTACACGACGATGCTGTACTTCCGCCTTGTTTCAAACACGCTCGCCGGGTATATTGAAGCATAATATAAGATGCTGTGAAAGGCTACTGACAGAAATTCTAGGGTAATATCGGCGAAACAGTTATCCATTTTCATAGATTAGAAATCAAATGTAGGTACCGGAATTAAGTATACAAATTACAATTGATTTGAATCGCGAGATTCATGAATGAGAAAAGTAGGGAAAGATATTTATTACTTTCTCAGTTTTTCCATAGATCCAAACAAAAATGAATCTCGACAGTTCGTTTGGTTTTGGTTGTGTTGATTTGACACTGTTTAGTTATGACATTGACATTATAGCACAGGTTTGTTTTTAAAGTTTTGGCCTTACATGATTTGGATGCATCAAATTTTATTGCAAAAACTTAATTTTAGAATAGATTGCTATTGTGTTAATAATCTAGGCAATCAATGAGGCTTTGAGTTAAAGAGTCGCCATATCTAGTCTGTAGTCACATTTAATCATCAAACTAGATTGGTAAAATGGAAGATTTACCTGATTTCACTTCAGCAATTTTGTGAGCATTAATAATTTAATTTCTTAAAAAGCCACTGCTCCTAAAATAAATAAATTACATAATATTACATTAGTTTACCTAATGTAAGTTAGATCTAGCCGCTAGCTTTTTTCACTGATGGTGAAAACAGGTGATGTATAATTCCAAAACAAAAACATACCATCTTGAGAAACTTAACTGTGTATTTATGAATTATTATGAAATAAAATAGCAATTTAAACTAATCCCATGTATTCTACAACACCATTTCTTGGGTTTGTTCATTTCTTTTCTTCTTTTTTCAGAGATTGAATTTGCTCCAGACCCTGAAAAGTTAAAAACAATGTGTTCGGAAATCATAATATTAGAATAGTCAACATTGGAATCATTAGATTATGGGTTAGCACCATACCTATATAACTGCACTCTGACACTAAACTCGTAATTAATCAACTGTTGCACATGTACGAAATATTTTGTTGAATTATATGGACCACACAAGACCCAAGAGATTAATTAAATCTATAGAAATAAACACGTCAATGTGATATATCAATGAAAATGGAGAAATTACTATACATACATACTATTTGTTTAGGTTGGAGTAGCATTCTATAATAAGGTATAACTTAAATGATATTTATTATTGTATGATAGTAACCTTTGATTCTATTTATTATATTATATTATTATTTATTATATATATTATTATATTATATTATTTTATATTATACTAGCTGTACCCCGGCACGCTTCACTGTGGCACATTCGCACATTTGCTGATATGTCACTGATGGAAAAAAAAAGATAAAAACAATCCTTGATGCGGATTATATATCATGATAAAATTTCAGCTCGATCGATGCAGAACTTTTTGAGCTTTTGAAACGTACACAAACCAATATAACATTTTTATATATATAGATAGATAGATTATATTATATTATATTACATTCATGTTGTTTTTGTATTTAGCTTTATTATTTTCAATTATTTTTTTTTTCTTCATGAGATATTTTGATGCACTCCTACACCCCTCTCTCCTTCACTATGGGTGGTTGACTGGTAGAAAATGCTATTAGCGTTAAGTCTGCCATTTGTACTAGTTAGTTAATCTGTGCAATAAAGTATTAAATATATAAATAAATAATAAGGGACACATACATACAGTCATGCATTTTCCTGATGGGGTAGACATCTGTCCACATTCTATGATTCTAACACACCTTGTTCGCTTCTTTCACTCTCATGAGTCCCCGAGTTACTTCACGAGAAACATTGGTAAATATTTCAATATTTTACTTACATTGACATTATAGGGGTTGCCAGTGAGTCTCAGGTCACGCTGGTACAAGGTGCGTTCCCATCTGTCACCCAGATTACGTCTGAAGTGCTACAAATTGAAAAAAAAAAACTATAAGAGGAAATCTTAGTTTTGTGTAGTAGGTAGGTACTGTAATTACTGTCTTGTGGTTTTGTTGAGGGTTACATTGTGGGAACGAATGTTCTATAGTATAAAATTAGATGTGTCAGCATAGACATAGTTTGCTAGGTGATCTGTAGAAAATATAATAGACCTTGAATACCGCTTCTATGAATCTGTGGGCCTGTAATCAGGCAGGTGTTATCTAACAAGTAAGTTCGCTGAAACTTACATTGCCAAGCACTAGGTTGTGAATGTGATAAAGCCCCCATCCCGGCAAGCCTATACCCGCCATGATTATAAAGGCACTAGGCAGGATTTCGTACCACATTTTATTTATAAATCGTAGATATTACACCACCAGCACCACAAGTGTTTTCGTAAATTCTAAAACAATTGACAGTGATAGAGTGAGAGTGAGTGACTCTGACAGAAACTCATGTTGTGTGCTGCCAGGTAGAGAGTTAAAATTGTACCACACTCAATGCTGCCATAAAACAAATACTCAAGAGGATACAAAAAACAAAGGTGAGCCAAACCAAAATTTATTTTTATTTATTTAGACTGGAAGAATATCAACTTAAATAATCTAATTTTTGCGTCAGATGTTCAACTATTTATGGGCAGGGTGATTCTTAACTACCATCAGTAGCCTAATCGCGTAAAAGTAAACTTTCGTGGATCGTGGCTGATGCGACTGACGCGCATGATAGCTGCGAGATACATTAATAATGTTGGTCGCCGCCGTTTTCCGAGAGAGACGATCGAGATGATCTCGCGCTCATCTGTCGCTCGCGTCTTTCGCGAAGGCTGTGACCCACGGAATTCAATCATAACTCCGTTGATAGCTCACTGTGATGATCACTTGTTACTATTACAATAATGTGAACAATAATAGTGTCATAATATGTTACAATTATTGACCATTCAAAGTGTTTAAAAGAATGATGCGATCATAGCAAACAAACTCACATTTCCCAAGACTAAATAATGAAGCCAATAAAGACCATATCCTGGGACGGCTACCCCTGCCATAACTAAGGCAAATGCAGGTATAATATTAAACCACATTGTGATAAATTCCTATATTTGTCACCGACTTAATTATGATTGTAAACAAAGTGTGTCAAATTTTTATTAATGAAAACAAAAAGATCGTAGCCTTCTTGTTTATTCATAGGTTGAATAGACAAGGGGGTTACGATCTTTTCAACCGACCTTTTAAATGCTCTTTCGTGGAAACTAGCAGATGTGAACTGGCAGCACTGTTTTTACTTTTTTTCCGTTTTTTTATTTAGTGTCATCAAAAATGGCAGCGTTACCGATCGATGAATTTCCTGTCTGGGGACTATTGCCCAAAAAAGAGACGGGAGTGGTATCATTTCTAACTAAAAATGAAAGCTATGATGGCAGGGACACTATTATTGCTATTTTTGATTCGGGAGTCGACCCAGCTGCGGAAGGTCTCAAGGTAAAAAACTGTCTTGTCATGATTTGTTTAGTTGCATTTTACTGGGTTTTTTGGTGATATACATCAATTTTCGGTTTCAGGTGACCAGTACGGGCGAGACAAAGGTGATAGAGAGGTTTGACTGTAGTGGATGCGGGGACGTCGACACCAGCACGGTTATCCGCAAGGTAACTGATGGCTGTATCGCCGGCTTGACGGGGCGCAAGCTGAAGGTAAATACGCTAGTTCTGTGTTGCTAAGCTCTACTTTTTTTATTTCAACCTAATAGGTCAGTTCGAGGTTAGTTACATCTTTTTTTTGTTAGGTATAAGTCAGGTGGGTACTGATTTAGGTGGTGATTTTGATGCTATTTATAGAATTTCGTTATTATTTTTATGTGTAAGTAATTCACAATACTGAGATAATTTAAATATCAAGTTTATTCACTTGGGCTGTTACAGACCATTTGCTAAAATTTAAGACTATTTTAATATCAAATATCTATCAGTAGCAAATTGTTCCAGTGTAGCCACAGGCAGTGAAGATGATATGCTATATTAATTAAGATAAACACATTCACTGCTTAATAAACATTAGTGTGCCCACTGTTCATAGGGAACAGTACAGACACGTAAAGGGCAGCAATAGTATTAAACTGGATCATTACCTTTTCTCAGATACCAGAGTCATGGAAAAATCCAACAAGCGCTTGGAGAGTGGGGATCCTCTATCCATTCAGCTTATACCCAACAAAAGTAAAGGATCGCATCCAGGAGCATCGGAAAGAACACTTCTGGGATGTGAGGCACAAGCCAGCTTTTGCCCAGGCTAACAAAGCACTGCAAGACTTTGAGACTAATGTTGGTTAGTACCGAATAAAGATTTAATTGCTGCATTAGGATGTACCTGGAGGCCTACCATGACATCTTATAGCATTTCAACCTACCACCACCATTTTCAACCTAAGCTGGATCCAGTTTAGGTTGAAAATGGCAGCAACCTAAATTGAGTCGCTAATAAGCCATTTTCAATAATAATATTCTATTCTAACAAATTATTGTTAATTTTCCCCAGTAGCAAAGAATCCAACCCTGAGTGTGGAGGAGAAACTGCAGAAAGAGGAGTTGGAGGCAAGAGTTGAGGTGCTGCAATCAGCTGAAAAGAAGTTCAACGACCTAGGACCAGTCTATGACTGTGTTCTGTATCATGATGGAGATGGATGGAGGTCAGTGTATCAATATACTGCTTAATTCCTCCTCATCATTGGCAGCTTCACCTCCCTTTCCATATTGCAGGTTCTTCTTTAACCTTCATCAATTCTTCTTACTGTTTTTAGGATTGACACTGTATGTTGCTTGTATTTTTTTTTTGAGGGGAGTTCCGTTCTCAGCTTTTAACCGATATGAGTTGATGATGATGATGTAGATGTTTCACCTACTACCCTCTTAAATGAACCGCTAACTTTATAAGTTGGAATGACAGACCCAAAGAGTTAATTGTAATTATCAAACCTTGTGAAAATTAAATTTATGAAACACAGAATGGACACCAATATATTCTGACAAGCAACATAACATATTATTTTACAGAGCATGTATTGACACATCGGAATGTGGAGAGCTATCGGAGGGAGTACACCTGGGGGAGTTCAGCTCGACTCATGAGCACACTCACCTTACTCCTATCGATGAGATGACAATCAGCATCAATGTGCACGATGAGGGAAACACGCTGGAAGTGGTGGGCATGTGCTGTGAGTATACTTTGATTTATAAATGTTGAAGAAAATAGCTGTTCTAGGTTGAGGATACAGAGTTAGAATGGTTTAGGTACCTTATTATGGTTGATGAGGTATTATACCAATAGAATTTGGAGCTAGAATGCTCTGTAAAACTACCCATGTGAGTTCAGTTTACTGATGATGACGGTATCTAAAATTGTGCACATTTACTGAAATGCTCCAACCAAATAAACCTATACTATAGTAAAATCTTTAGAGTTTCTGCTGGCTCTTCTCAATTGGCTGTATTCTAAATCTGGTAGTAGAGTCGGTGAACTTTCATCAGTGCTCTCATCGGGCCTTGTGAATAAAGATTTTAGACTGTGTTACATAGTTTTAATGTTTAAAAATAAAAGACATTAAGCCAAAAATTTTAAGCTCCGTTATATTCCAGCTACTCATGGAACACATGTGGCTGCCATTGCATCCGGCTACTTTAAAGAGGAGCCAGAGCGCAACGGGGTTGCCCCCGGCGCCAAGATCATCTCTTTAACTATAGGAGATAGCCGTCTAGGCTCCATGGAGACCGGCACGGCCCTCGTCAGGGCATGTATCAAAATCATGGAGCTCTCCAAGCTAATGAAAATAGATGTTATTAATATGAGCTATGGGGAACATGCACATTGGTCTAATGCTGGGTGAGTGTGGGTTGTATTGTTTACTTTGATTTCTATAACTGTGTGTAGAGCCATTGGAAGATTGCTATGGGTACTCACTGCCACTGTCTGTGTCACCTTTATAACATTCATCAGTGGTAATGATTTGGTAGCGATGATAATTCAAATACAACATGGAAATGCAGCCAGTGTTCTTGGCACCATGCCTCACAGACACCCTCTTTTGTTGGATTTTTAAGTTTTAGTTTTAGTTAGTTTTATATTTTATTTAATTCAAATAAATGGATATTCTTTTGTTAAAAAAATAAATCTTTTCAAGTCAACCATACCATCACATTATATCAATCACATTCCCAGCGATAGCGATGGACAACAACAACGCTTGTTGATAGCACAGACCTTAAACTTGTAATACAATAAAATTTGGTTATAATAATTTTTCAACTTTGTTTTTGTTGCTCTGCTGAGCCCATACATCTGTCGTCGAGTAGATCTACATGTGTGTGTATTGTCCGTAGACGCATCGGCGACATCATCAGCTCCGTGGTGAACCGGTACCAGGTGTCGTGGGTGGTGTCGGCCGGCAACCACGGGCCCGCGCTCTGCACCGTCGGCGCGCCGCCCGACATCGCGCAGTCGGTGCTCATCGGTACGTACCGCTCGCGCGGAGCGACCAGAGTGGAGCGAGCCCTTTTCAAACATGTCGAAAGAGACAAAAGCTGTTTTAAAAATAATGTTTTTAGAATTGCTTTGGACAAAAGGAAATGAAGGTTACAAAATCGTTAAGGTACTTACAAGATACAACGTCGGCTTGCAGTTTGCCACTTAGTCGGCCTAGATTTTTCGCATGCGCCGTCTCGTCATGACGTCTATCTATCTACGTAATTTGATTAAGGCTAGGGGCCTCCACCCATAGCAACGAGCAAGGCACCATTTTTTTATAAATTAATTTTATTTATATTTTTTTCCAGGTGTGGGTGCGTACGTGTCCCCGGAGATGATGGCGGCGGCGTACTCCATGCGCACGAAGCTGTGCGGCGGCGCCTTCAGCTGGAGCTCGCGCGGGCCCGCGCCCGACGGCGCCGCCGGCGTCTCCGTGTGCGCGCCGGGCGGCGCCGTGGCCGCCGTCGCCAGGTAACACAGAACCCTAGCATATCTCTCTAAAGTATATTTTTGCCTATCACGTAACGTACCCTTAGTGAAGCAGATTGGTAGCCTTGAATTAATAGAGAACTTTACGGCTGAATGTTTTACTTTACTTTTGTCTGTGCTCGCTTCAACAAAACTAACCGAACACTGATTGATGGTCTCTAGTGAAAAGGGACTTTACCACTTAATGTTAAAGTCTATATTAATTGCTGCCTGCATGTAAAACGCTCAATCTATGTATTGGTATTTCCCACAGGTTTACACTAAGAAATTGTCAATTGATGAATGGCACGTCGATGGCCGCACCGCACATCGCTGGAGCCGTAGGTAAGTTTTTATTTAAAAAAAATTATTAATAACTTATGTTTAACTTTTGCAGAATGATGCATTTGGAATTTTCGTATGGCAAAAATATTGCAAGTTAATTTTTACCCCCTTTCAATTCTTCAATTGAAATTTTTGCTTGCTTATCAAGTCCCAATGACAATATAATAATAATTATGGTACATACAGCCTACCTACTACGGGATTCCAAATACATGTAATCGAGAAGAATCAGCCAATAACTCCATGATTTATGTTTGCTAATATTTTTATTGCATAAATGTGACTAAAACTACTTACTATGGTAAAGCAAACTGGAAGCACTTGAGAAGCTAACAGTAGAAGAAGTAGTGTTGGTGCTACTTCTTTAACTCGAGAGTGATCTTGTGAGAGTGAGAGTATCTTCTAGGCAAGCATGCTCCATCCTCGACTGTGTCGACACATACCATCAGTTGAGACTGTGTCAAATGCTTGTCTATTCCACATAAAAACATAAAAACTTTGAACTTTACATGTACTGTTTCATTACTTCCAGCCGTTTTGATCTCGGGTTTGAAAGCCAAGGGACTTCCTTACTCGCCGTACTCTATCAAGCGTTCGCTGGAGAACTCCGCCACCTACCTGTCACATGTGGAGCCCTGGGCGCAGGGCTGTGGGCTGCTCAATATTGAAAAGGTATGTTTCAATTATTTTCATAAAATCTTCCTACTAGCTGCGCCTCGTGCTTTTACCGCATAATTCCCGTTTACTTGCAATAACTGCATTTTACCGGCTTAAAACATAGTATGACACTTGACCATAGATCATATTTTGACTTATTTTTTTTATATTAGTCTATGTATTAAATATTATGTGTATTAATTAGATATTTATATTTTTGACGTGTAAAAGTGCAATATTTTTGCCTATTTACAATAAATGATTTGAGTTTTGAGTTCTGAGTTTTGATAATATTGGTAGCTTTATATTAGTTAAATAATTTTAAGAATTGGATCAGGAGATTACATCCACTAACAAACTCACAAAGAAACTACCTAAAGTTTTATTTATTGAATGACTATACTCATTTATAATTGTCCCCAGGCGTTCGATCTCCTCAGCACATACCACGAGGCGGCCGAGCGCGACGTGACGTTCGGCGTGCAGTGCTGCGTCGGCAACAGCAGCGGCGGCGGCGCCGGCGCCGGCGGCAAGGGCGTGCTGCTGCGCCCGCGCGCCGGGGACCCTCCCCGCGACGTGGCGCTCACCATCGAGCCCAGGTTCCTGGAGGACCACGCCGACGAGCAGAGTGAGTGCCACTTTACATTCAACATCACGATCTAGCCCACGCTACTCGATCATCTTTAACTTTACAAATACTTATCATTTATTACATCTACCCTCTAGTCTGGTAATGTTAATAATCTGGACCTGTCATCAACCTACTATATTATGCTCAACCTTATGGACTGTTCTATCTCACGAAGTCTGTTGGGTTGTGGTTTGTGAATGTGGATGCTTGCTAACTTCTGAAGCTGTGTTTGATTTCTGCTTCATGACATTGAATCATCATCACACCATATTTCATGCAAATTAATAATTTCATTTCATTTCATGAAAAGCTTATTCGAGCCACTGCGGGCATCAAGCCTCTTCCTTCTTTCTCTATTTATCCTGGTATTGAGCCCGTCTTGTCTTAAGTCTTTCCTTAAAGTTTGTGGTGGTATGATAAGTCGCTGTCCCTCTCCATTGCTCAAAATACAGGTTTAGAAAAATATTACTCAGCTGCTGGTGTGAACATTTACCCTGTGCCGTTTATTTTAAATTCGTAGGCTCCAAGTTTGCGGATTCGGACGAATTGGAAATAATTATATCGGATGTTAACTGTGATGGTATGTTATTAAAATAAATTTGTTGTAGCATAACATGTAACGCACTGGCATAACGTACATAATATAATTTTAACAAACCGTTTGAAATCTATCTGTGAAGTTTAACAGTTTAGGGTTGACAATTTGACTCTCAAACATTTGTAGTATAAGGGTTTTGTCAATGTAGAAAAATTACTCAGATTTGTATAAGATTTGTACATGTATTGATAGATTTACATGAAGTATACTTTAGACTTTCTAGTGAATAAATTGTTTGTGATTTGAAAACCTTCACAAGCTATTGTCCCAATATGACAAAACAAAATCTATATTACTACCTACGCATTACGTAGTCTCGTAGCTCGTCGTTTGCCGCGTAGCAGTGGTTCAGCTGCATAACCCTCTACGCTCATGCTCGCTTGCGCTACAGCCTCCCTCCACCGAAACGGGTATCTGTGGATACAACTTGCGAACAAATATAATTCAAAGATCGCTTTTTCACGAGTCACGCCGCTTTCGTCGCTCGCGGGCCGTTTCCCTTCACTATCCTCTCCGTCCCAAGCTCCAGTGCACGAGTGCCAAACAGATACACCAAAAGCTCTATAGGCCGTTCCCCGCAGACAAGCAGGTGATCGCGCGACAGATCGCGTTCGGCATGCGGCTGGCGCTGGCGGCCGAGCCCCCCGCGGCGTGGCTGCAGGCGCCGCGCCACCTCGACATGATGAACGCGGCGCGCGCGCTCTCCGTCCGCGTGGACGCCTCCGCGCTGCCGCCCGGCGCACACTTCACGAGGTGAGTGCGCCAGAGTATACCTTCTCGCTCTATCTTACCCCAAAAATGCTTACGTGTCATTCCATGCTCTCTCCAAAACTTGCCGGAAGTTTCAGTAAGCAAGTCTTAACTGAATCGTCACCTCGACTAGACCACTGACTTCTTCAGTGTCGCCGTTCACCTTAAGGGGCGTCGTTCACCTCCCGCATATTTGACTCGACCGCCCCGCCCCCTCGGCAGCCTGAACCTGTACGACGTGTCGTGCCCGGCGAAGGGCCCCGTGCTACGCGTGCCGGTGTCGGTGCTGGTGCCGGCGCCGCTGCCCGAGGCGGCGGAGCTGGTGCAGGACAACGTGCTGTTCCAGCCGGACACCATCAAGAGGCACTTCCTTATAGGTACGTTTGTTTACTGCCTTATCCGAAGCGTGGTCAGTACGCGGAGACAATCGGCTCGAAGCACGGTCGTCCCAGTCGCTCTCGTTCGCTCGTCGCACGGGTCCGACGTGACAGCAAATATTTTTCAATAAACTTATTCCATATTCGCTCGCGTCAGAGTTTTTCTTCTATTCGTTCCGTCAGCCCCCAGAGACGCGACGTGGGGCGTGATCCGGCTGGCGACGGCGGACCGCGACACGACGGGCCGCTTCCTCGTGCACGCCATGCAGCTGCTGCCGCAGCGCAGCTGTCGCACGCACGAGACGCAGAAGATGGTCAACGTGACCGCCGACGCGCCCGCCGTGCTGCCCTTCCAAGTGCAGGTGAGCGCCGCCCCGGGGCAGAGCCGCGCCAGCGTCGCATCACGTCGCGTCACGCCACGTCATGGGCTACATCCATCGCTTCCCGCAGGGTGACGTGCCGCTCGAGGTGGCGGTGGCGAAGTACTGGGCCAACCTGGGCGACATGCGCGTGGACTACCGCATCGAGTTCCACGGCCTGCGGCCCTCGTGCGGGCCCCGCCTCGTGTTCCTGGCGGCCGATGGGTTGGCGCGCATCGCCGTCACGGCGCTGCGCACGCACGACGTGCAGCCCACCGCCACGCTCAAGCACGCGGACCACACGCACAGGTCAGTGCGCCGCGTGCGGGGCCCGCGCCCCGTGCGGGCCCCGCCTCGTGTTCCTGGCGGCCGATGGGTTGGCGCGCATCGCCGTCACGGCGCTGCGCACGCACGACGTGCAGCCCACCGCCACGCTCAAGCACGCGGACCACACGCACAGGTCAGTGCGCCGCGTGCGGGGCCCGCGCCCCGTGCGGGCCCCGCCTCGTGTTCCTGGCGGCCGATGGGTTGGCGCGCATCGCCGTCACGGCGCTGCGCACGCACGACGTGCAGCCCACCGCCACGCTCAAGCACGCGGACCACACGCACAGGTCAGTGCGCCGCGTGCGGGGCCCGCGCCCCGTGCGGGGCCCGCGCCCCGTGCGGGGCCCGCGCCCCGTGCGGGCCCCGCCTCGTGTTCCTGACGATTTCGAAACACTACGTAAAGAACCAGTTGGACAATTACTATCATATGATAGTAATTGTCCAACGTCGTCCGCTATGCCGTCGCTAAAATCAATTCAAATACCTAGGCATACGCAGGCAAATCAAAAACCAAGCGTACCTATACCCAGATTTGCTTTAACAACACGCATAATCTCAAATATGTTAATTCTCAAGTAATGTATTTCACATGGGCTCCGAAGGGTACCCTCTTCACTTCTACCACCGTACCAACTCACCCTTCGGTTGCAGGCCCACAGATTCCAAGCTGACGCCGCTGACGGCCCGCGACGTGATCCCGCCGGCGCGACAGATCTACCAGCTCATCAACACATACAACTTCCACGTGAGCAAAGCGACAGAGGTAAGCTGGCTTTTGTAATACTATACGAAACCGATATACTATACTTGTAGGCTGCGTCGGATCTGATAAAACAAAAAATAAAAATTTATTGACGATGTGGACGATGGTGATGATAGTGATGACTATGACAACGGTGATGATGATGATGATGAAGATGACGATGACGATGATGCGACACATATTGGTCATAATGATAATGATGACGTTGATATTGACAACAGTGATGAAGAGGACAAATGTTATGATAACGTTGACGACGGCGATGATTATGATGACGATCGTGATGATCAAGATGACAATGACGATGATGATTATAATAACGTGTCCCGATCACGTATTCTATAATTATAATAATAACGTTAAATATGTTGAGAGTGCTGCCATTGTCCGGTTGCAGGTGTCGCCGATAGTGACGCTACTGTGCGACATGCTGTACGAGTCGGAGTTCGAGGCGCAGATGTGGATGATATACAACAGCAGCAAGCAGCTCATGGCCGTCGGCGACGCCTACCCCGCCAAGGTAAGGGTGCCACTGCACCACTTAGCGTTCTAATTCTAACGGACTATCAAACTGATTTTACCACTCCGTTACCGTTTCTGAGTGCTATACATATATATGGTCGCGCGTGTGTAGCATGCGCGTAGCACGGAAGTTTTCTTTGTGGTATGCTCACATCTGAGGGTCAGGATCTGTATAGTGACGTGTTACAATGATGTTTGTTTTCCAGTATTCAGTGAAGCTGGAGAAGGGCGACTACGTTTTGCGGCTGAACGTGCGGCACGAGAACAAGGCGCTGCTGGAGAAGCTGCAGGAGCTGCCGGTCGTGGTGCAGCAGCGACTGCAGACGCCCATCACGCTCGACGCGTACTGCTCGCCCGCCGCGGTGGGTGCGCCCGCAGCGGCCGCCGGCACACGCGCTGCAAATCTGCACAGTATAAAACGACCAAAGAATTTAAAATCGTTTTTCATACGCAGGCTTTGACCGGTGGCAAGAAATTCAGCACGGTGTCATTGTCCAAAGGAAACATCCTGCCCATCTACTTCACCGCAGTGCCTTCCGACAAGTGAGTCTCTCGCGGCGCGCCGGCGCCGCGGCTCCGCGCCGCTCCCGCTAAACACTAAGGGCGGCCCTTGCAGGATCGGGCGCGCCAGCCTGGCGGGCTGCGCGCTGAGCGGGCGCGTGTGGCTGGCGCGCGAGGAGGCGGCGCGCGCGGCGGGCGGCGCGGCGCTGGCCTACGTGTGCGGCGCGGAGCCGCGGCGCGCGCCGGCGCCGCGGCTCCGCGCCGCTCCCGCTAAACACTAAGGGCGGCCCTTGCAGGATCGGGCGCGCCAGCCTGGCGGGCTGCGCGCTGAGCGGGCGCGTGTGGCTGGCGCGCGAGGAGGCGGCGCGCGCGGCGGGCGGCGCGGCGCTGGCCTACGTGTGCGGCGCGGAGCCGCGGCGCGCGCCGGCGCCGCGGCTCCGCGCCGCTCCCGCTAAACACTAAGGGCGGCCCTTGCAGGATCGGGCGCGCCAGCCTGGCGGGCTGCGCGCTGAGCGGGCGCGTGTGGCTGGCGCGCGAGGAGGCGGCGCGCGCGGCGGGCGGCGCGGCGCTGGCCTACGTGTGCGGCGCGGAGCCGCGGCGCGCGCCGGCGCCGCGGCTCCGCGCCGCTCCCGCTAAACACTAAGGGCGGCCCTTGCAGGATCGGGCGCGCCAGCCTGGCGGGCTGCGCGCTGAGCGGGCGCGTGTGGCTGGCGCGCGAGGAGGCGGCGCGCGCGGCGGGCGGCGCGGCGCTGGCCTACGTGTGCGGCGCGGAGCCGCGGCGCGCGCCGGCGCCGCGGCTCCGCGCCGCTCCCGCTAAACACTAAGGGCGGCCCTTGCAGGATCGGGCGCGCCAGCCTGGCGGGCTGCGCGCTGAGCGGGCGCGTGTGGCTGGCGCGCGAGGAGGCGGCGCGCGCGGCGGGCGGCGCGGCGCTGGCCTACGTGTGCGGCGCGGAGCCGCGGCGCGCGCCGGCGCCGCGGGCGCCCGCCGCGGCGCACGACGACTACCTGGACGCACTCAAGGACTTCGCCACCTCGTGGCTCGCCAAGCTCGGTAAGGCCGTGCGGCACGCCGGTTCAACAAACACATACATCCGCCGACATCTTTCCTCCACTGAAATATGTTCACTTCGTTATTTGCAGAGGGCGAAAAATTAGAACAAACGTACGAGAAACTCGTGGAAAAATTCCCTGAATATCTAGGAATCCACGTGGCCTATATGCAGGGACTGGACTCCCCCACTGATCCTAAAAAGTTAGTACTAAATTAATATATAACATATTAGCTGTGCCCGGCCACGCTTCGCTGTGGCACATTCGCACATTCGCTGATATGTCACTGGTAAAAAAAATAGATAAAAACAATCCTTGATGCGGATTATAATCCGTTATATCATGCTAAAATTTCAGCTCGATTGGTGCAGAACTTTTTGATTTTTTGAAGTGTACACAAACCAACATAACATTTTTATATATATAAGATATATATTAACTATTTGCACCCCACAGTTTCACCTGCGTTAAGTATTATCCCACAACAACTGTTCATTTTTCTTATAAGCTCTAAGTCGTGACTACAGATCATACATACATCGAAAAAGCAGAACCGTCAAAAACAGATGTTAAAAAGGAAAAAAAAATTATTAATGATGGAATATAATGCTTTACAGACTACCCCACGCCAACGAAAACCCCGATGTAACGACGGAGTTGTGCGACCTCCTCGTCGCTACTTCAGAAAAGGTAATAGCAACTTTTTACTACTTCCCTTTTATTTCCTATATACCTTACTACCTTTGACACGCGTATCATTTGACATTGTATTTATTTATCCGCTTCCCCCCCCCCACTCCACTCCAAGATTGGTTGTCCGATTCCAAATGGTTGAAACCGTGAAATTAACATATCTTTCTGTGCAGGTTATAAATGCGATAGACCAAGACAAGTTGCTCGCATATCTAGGACTGAAAAACGATACGAGGAGCGATGCCACCAAAATTAAACAGTAAGTAATCCTCAAGCTCTTTCCATCGTCGAACGGTGCCACCGTTACATGGTGGACATACCATCTTTACGCACGAAGCGATTTCCCTCCACATTCATTATGCGTACAGCAAAGGAGTGGAGCTCCTCGCCCGACTCTGCGGTTCCCGATAGTTGCAACCTGGGAGCCTTCAAGTCGCGATTGTATAAGGTACTTGAAGGTAAGCGTGTACCATCGGAAACAGCATCGTCACTTAAGGTGGTAGGGAGTCAAAGTACTTCGCTCGAGGTTAAATAATTTTGTTACCGTGTGGTACACTATGCTTTTCATCCTAAACTACGAGAAAAATTCATCATACTTTTTTTTTATTTTAATAGCCAATGTCGCGTCGGCACGCGCTGTTTTTTTTTTATTACCGGCCAGGACTTTATTGAAGTGAATTGCATTCAAATTTTTAATTAAACAGTATTCCAAATTCAAAAGTCATTTAGTCACACTTATTAAGTGCGCTGGAATGGACCCACTTTGTTCGTACTTATCGAGGAGGCAAAAGCCTCTGTTCGAATAAATGGGATGAAAACAAACTAATTGACTTAGTTTTACATTACAACTCATTACTTTTTACGGCAGATGAACTGCATTGGACTTGCATTTTCTACATGCTATGTTTTTTAATGAGATTACTAAAATGTTGCTTAGGTAATTCTTGAATGGCCCCCAACTGCATCGTAAGAAAGTGCTTGCAGCGTTTTTTTTAACGGACCTACAATCTGAAGGCCAATTCTCTTAACAATGAATCGACAAATATAGTTCCAATCTACTCTCGATCTTAAACGGCGTCTCTTCTGCGCGTGTTTTGGTCTAAACACTACGCAAAACATTGTAATTTTTTCCAACATATCTCGTTTGATTTGAAAACATAAAACACTAGCTGTGCCTTGCCACGCTTCGCTGTGGCACATTCGCTGATATTTCACTGATGAAAAAAATTGATAAAAACAATACTTGATGCGGATTATAATATCATGCTAAAATTTCAGCTCGATCGGTGCAGAACTTTTTGAGTTTTTGAAGCGTACACAAACCAACATAACATTTTTATATATATAAGATATCTTATGTAAATAAACGTAAATAAACTCAACTGCGTTTCTGTAATTAAAGTTTTATTTGTTTACAAACGATTGTATTATAAAGTACTTAGTGCTTTACAAAACGTTACTTTACCTGTAATTAAAGAAACAACATTCAAAGCTTTTAAATTCACCAATATCGCCTCCTTTACAAATATTCTTCAGGTATTTTATTTTACAAGTTTTCGGTTTTCTTTCTAACCTTCAAATCACAATGACGCGCGCAATGCTGTCATAACAATAAGACATGCTAGTGTCATTGTCTTATTCACTTCTGTCTGTCATATATTCTAACTTTCATGTTGTCTGTCCAATCGGTCATTCACTTGAATGAGCGCGGGTAAATTCAAATTAAAGAAATTATAGGTATGTAAGTAGGTTATTTATTTATTTATTTATTTATTTATTTAATTAATTAAAACGGCATAACCAATTATATTAACTAATAACAATAATAATCGTATCAAAACAATTATAACATTAAAACACATTCATACATCGCTCTCACAAAACTTCAAACAAACAGACAATATTTCCGACCATCCATCCACAAACAGATCTGTCTTAGGACTGGAACCCAAGAGAGCGTTGAGTGCAGAAAGGGTGCGCGGAAGAGGCGAGTTGGCGCGCGTGATAGTGCGGCAGCTGGGCACAGCAAACAACTTATGTCGCCATTTGTGTTATCATTTCTTTACATGTATATAGATTGTAATTGTAATATTTTTTTCAAAATGATAATGTTTTGTGATACCAAAACATGCGCAGAAGACACGGCTTAAGTTATTGTCAATTCAACCAGTGCTGCCAATTGGTGAGTATTTACCTGATTTGCGGGTGATGGGAGGGTGGCGTGGGGAGAGTGTGCAGTTTGGCCCAAATCGGGTATTTCCAGGTAATAGATAATAATACCACAATAAAATGTGAACACTATTAATTTCTTTGAATCGCGTCCATTTCTGTATCATACAATGCGGGATGATTGGCTGCTGTCGGGGTTTCCTATTGTGAAGTTATTTTGTTGTAACTAGTGTATTTGTTTGTGTGTGAAATCCTACCAAACATTCTACTTTGTACCACCCACCTCCAAGAAGCGAGCGTCCAAGTAATCCTGCCTCTCAAATGCGTCGGACGAAGAAAATTCTAGAGTAAATCAAACATTTTTATTTAATTTGTATAAATATGTAAGATGTTTGTTATTTTGGTAAATAAATACGAAATTCACGAATTAAAAGAAAATTATGTTATTTCCATTTTATAATTATAATGTTGGGGAGTTGATCCGAAAAAAATGGGTAATTTCGTGTATTCAAACCTTGTGCAGTAGGAAATCTATAATAATTGGCGGCACTGAATTCAACGTCAAACACTTACGTCACTGGCTAATTAAGAGAATTGCTCTTCAGTTTCTTGAAGGTTGCGTCGCTCGCACAAGCGAATGTGTGAAATAATACGTGCGTTCTAGAAGGGCTGCGGTTCGAGTACTCTAATTTCCAACGACGACCGTTCCTAACGAAGAAGAATGAACTGCGATAATCGTCAGCGAGCGCGCCGGACTCACACGCACGGTACACTCGTCAAGCAAAGTTCTGTAGCTCTTCGCGTTCGTTGCCGAAGCGTTCAAAGCACGGTTACAATACTTCAAGAAGGTCATACCGTCATACCGTATGCTACTACGCGAACGAGAGCTCCATCGCCGTTCACTATCAAAGCTTCAGAGCTCCGCCGTCCGCCGTTGGTCGTTCCCCGCTCGCATAGTGTAGTTCACCGAGCGATGATTTAGCGACGGTTATCCTCTCGGCAAATGTCAAGTGAACCTTGGATTTGCAGCGCCCGCCGGCGGGACGCCGCACCGGGGCCCGCGCGCGCCACCGGGGCGGCCGCCGGGCCCGCCCTCGGCGCCGCCCGCCCCAGGGAGGCCCCCGCAGCCGCCGGGGGGTCGCCCGAGGGGGGCGCGGTGCTGAGCGGGCCCCTCCGAGCCGCCGCATCGCCGCCTCGGCCGTCTGGCGCGTCGGCACCCGCGAGGGAAACCGCGGTTTTCGTGCCGGCGGTTCCCTTGTTTGACACTAATACGATGAATTGGCTGTCTGACATCTTCGTATTCCCGACGGAGACGTCAGAGGTCCCGGGGTCCTCGGAAGAATATTTGGACATCGCATCGGAGCTATTCGAAGACATCGCGAGCAAAGTCCCCGAAGCCCCCGTGTCGGCGAAGCCGACGTGGACATCGCCCGAGGTCAATTTTTCTGCGATCGAGTTCCCTGCGGCCTCCGCGTCGACGAGCGAGACCGGGGCCGACGAGTTGGCGAGTTCCCCCGAGATAACCGCTATGGCAATCGAGTCCCTCGATACCGCCCCGAAAGGAGCCCCCGAAACCGCTGCGTCTCCGAGGAAATCGCCTGAGGCCTCCACGTCGGCGAGCGAGGCCGAGATTACGACTCTGGCGATCGAGACACCAGAGACTACCAGTTTGACGATCGTATCACCCGAGGCCATCATTTCGACGATCGAGTGCCCCGACGGCTCGGCCCCGGGTCCCGCGTCCCCCGCGCCGGCGCCGCCCCGCCGCCTCCGCCTGCGGCCCCAGGGGGCGCGCGCGGCGCAGGTGGCGGTGCGGTGACTGGCGGCGCGGGCGGCGGCCCCCGCGTGCCGACGCCGCTCCGGCGCCGCGCCGCAGCCCGGCGGTCTCACCTGCGCTCTCACGAGGTAGAAGGATATAGTGCTCGGCGAATAACGTATCTGATTAGTCTTGAAACGAACGAAAATATGATGATAATACAATTGATTAATAAATTGGATCCTTTTTTCTAAATGAAAAAAAAAAAAAAAACTTCGATACTCCCCGACTCTTTTTGACTTGTCGAAGAGTACTGCCGAAACTTAGATTGACAGTAAGTAGAGAGAATATAAAGAGTGGGCCGACTTCCTCGTATCTCTTCGTGAATATTTTAATCAGTTGAATTTTTGAAATTTTGAGTTTACCATTTTCGGTCCCGTGGTTCTAAAAGAGTACTCGTTAAGGCCCATTTACACCCTTATTCACAAACGTCACTATACTGTCTCACTCAGTCCTATCGTCGCCAGACTTCCTTCGGGGCTTTTTGAAATCTCCCATTTACCACAAACCACAAACCACGCAAGTCTTGAAAGAATTGAAGAAGAAATCGCCAATTTGAAGCCACATGTTTTTCCAGTAACATTTAAAGTACTTTAACGAGGACAAATGTGCGTTAACTCGGGAGGTGGTCATTTGACTGATATAATTTTTTTAACCCAATGTCATCAATTTTGCATCTTCAAATAAACTTTTCGTGAAAACAGCTTTATATTTTTTTCCATTTGTAACAATGACGTTAGCTAATTCACGTAATGTCATTACTCTTGCGCCAACCTGTAATAGCTATACCACCGATCTCAGAAAGTAAACGAGCTATACACTAAAACCATAATATTTAGCATCTCCTGCAGGATACATTAACTAGCGATTACATCGTAATTAAGTCAATCGTAGAACATGTTGAATTTATAGAGTTTAGGTTATCAATCGAACGATATCAAACTAAATCGATCGATAAAGCCTACCGCCCACTGGAACGTTATTATCGGTCGATAATATCGCAAGCGTTATTTATGATATCGGTTTTTAGTACATTTTGTATTGGGACGCGCACGATCTTACGTACACCTGCGTTATTTAAGGTGATAACAGTGCTGCGCATAAAACGACATAATTGTACTTGAATCTATAAAAAAAAACAATTAATGTTGATGATAAATAAAATGAAAAAATTTAAAAAATAAAAATTTATTTCTGTCTATTCGTAAATATATATATCAAATCTTTAAAACAAGCCGCGAGAGCGGAGTTAGCTTTAGAAAGCACCCTTTTAACGGGACTAAAACCCTTACGCTAGTCGAGGCTAGACACATTGAAAGATAAAAAACCCCTCGCCTTCCTCCTTCGCCTTATCTGAATAACGCTGCGATTTATTTGTATTCCAAATTATAGTAAAAGTATAGTATAGTACTTACTTTTAAGTAATTTAATATTGAGTCCGGACTATTTGTTCGCATTCGCACCTAGAAGGTCGTCAAACAAACGGCTTATTCCAAAAATCCCCTGCGGCTTTCCCCTAAACGTGCCAGAGGGGGTTTATTGAACAAAAAGTCCAGATATCACCATAATAACCATTTATTTTGTTTTTTTATGTTTTTTTATTTTTATGAGTGCAATAATTTCTTTTGTGTTTATATTTACTAGTATAAAAAACCATGTCTCAACTTTTTTACTTTTTCTAATTAATGTAATTGTGTGTTGGAATGATTTTGTTGTATTGGTTATTATTATGTATAATTTTTTTTTGTTTTTATTTTACCTGTTTGTTTGGTGTGTTGTGTGTGTTTTTTACCTGAAAATAAAATGTCGACCGATAATATCGCGTCCCTGTGGGAGGAGCCTCATGTTATTTATACAGTCCATTTAATTTTCATCTAATCTCCACCTTACCTTAAGGCGACGAATTGTAAATAATTATATTTCGCAGTATTTACATTTTTTATTAGGAATTGAGATTTCCGAAAAACAGATCCTGAAATCTCCCTCATAGCTTCATGGTAAGGCCGTAATTGTTTACCACCGCGTTAGCTCAACCCGCGCGTCCGTCCGCAGGGAGCAGGAGCGGCAGCGCGGGTTCCTGGTGGAGGCGCTGTGCCGGCGCGGCGTGGCGCTGTGCCGCCGCCGCGCGCTGGCGCCGCCGCCCGCGCCCGACGCAAGAGGCTCCGCCGCCAAGGACAACATGGCTGACCTGTTGAAGTTCACCGATCTCAGCGACACCAAGGTAACGTTCTTTTAGGGTGAGAGCCGTGCGAAGGCCGAACCTCGAAATGTTGGTTTGACCGAGTGCTCCAACCCCCAGTAATGCCAGGCGACATGGCAGTCCACCTAGCCCCAGTAGAAGTAATAGGAACGGTTAAATGACTTCATAAAAATTGTCGAAATTCACCACATTCCTCGGTACGCGACAGTTGGCTCGTAATATGACGGCGCAACCTCGGTTCGTAGACTCACGCAGTTTGGATGTTATTTCACGAAATAATCTAAAATTTATAATACCCTCCGTCCTAAGACATTGTATACGTTTCAATTAATTCTACTTTTAGGAAGCGTTACATGTTATAACCTAACCATCCTCTTTACTCTCCAGGCGATCCACTACGGCATATGGCACTGCTTCACCTTCCAACAGTGGGGCCGCGCCATTAAACTCCTCACCAAGCTGCTAGAGGAGCGCCCCTCCAGAGAAGTAGAGGAGAGGCTCGTGGAGGCCTACCGCCAGCTGGAGTGGGAGCACCTCGCGGAGTTTACGCAGAAAGCGCTGCCTATCAAGTACCCCGCGTCCTACCGCCCCTTCTGATGATGGAGATTTAGGAGTACGCTGGCGCCGGAAACATCGCCCGACCGACCTTTCGTCCACTAGACTAGGCCTACTAGGCTTTGCTCGCCTCGACTGTTCAATGAAATTTTTGTCCCCTCAAGGGTAGATTTTCGATAAATTATAATTATAGATTTTTAAGAAATCTTAGTAGTGATGCATTAAAGAAGGAACGTTTTGTCGAAATTTTATTGCTATCCTAGGACTAAGTTTTGCGATCTCATGTTTTTACTTTTCGTTCGCTCAAGGGTTGATTTTCGAGAAATCCTAGTAGGCACACAGCTTAGGCAAGTAGTTTGTACGAAATTTAAGCTAGAGAACCGAACCGAACTCGACGCTCTCGGAATCAAGCTGGCTTATATAATATAGGGTGTGTATGTTTTGATTGCCCACGCGCGCCGACGCCTTACTCTAGAATTACATAATTATAACCTGTTAATATCGTTGATAATAATAAATGTCTTAGTTTAAGAATAGGAAATATATATGGGAGGTATGTGATCCACCAGCCCGTTGCGGATTATGCGTTAATCCTCCGCGCGTAAGTGTGGTGAACCCGTGCTCAGAAGTAGGCCGGTATGGGTTGATGATGATGATAATAATGGAATATAAATAAGATTAAGCACCACACTTATAGCATAAAGTCTTGCTGCTTTCCGTTATCGTGTCGGTGCAGACTATAGATCTGCTATCGCGGTTTCCGTCAAGCAATTTTTTTTACTACTAATAATTAATATCATAATTTAATAAAAAATAAAATACTTCTACTTCTCGAAGTACAGTTGAATTGCATATAACACTACCGTATGTGTTATTTCATTGTAGACTTTTATACCGAATTAATAGCCGCTAATAACATGTGAAATCACTCGTATCGTAGCTAATGGTGGCCATAAACAAAATGAAAATCTTATTATCATGAACTAACAATAATTATGATTCTACAAAATCGCATGAAATGAATGAGATTAAAAATATATATGAGTGTTATTTTTTTTTTATCTAACAAGTACAGTTTTTCAATATAAATATTTCAATTTAAGAATTTATTTACACTTGCTTATTTGAAGCTATATCACAAAAGACATTTAGTACTATACTGTATTATTATGGACACTCCATCCCCGCAGATCCGCTTCCCCGCACCTCTACCCGCAATCGGGAGGTTAGCCAATATTGCACGCCCAAATGTCAAATGCCAATAGACAAACGGGTTAGCATGAACCTTCATACTAGCGGGATCTCTTGTGTTTCGGTCACGTAGTATCTTTGTGTACTCACACACGCATTTAGCGCGTGTACAGACGTCATTTATATGTGTGACTTTTCAAATATTTAACTACTGGGTAATAAATAAATATCAGTGCAGCTTTATTACTGCTTGATACAATTATGTATGATATAGCTACTAGTAGGTTTAATTAGTCATTTGTAGGAGTTTGGGCAGGACAGGCCTTACTGCTGCACTTCTGTGGGTTGTAGCTGTTTTAACTGAAAATACAAATGTATGGCGCTCGGAACGGTACATTTGTTTTTAACGCCCGCGTCAGGCGCGAGAGCCGCAACCTACGGAAGTCTACCTTAAGCAGTAACTGTGTACCAGGCCTGAAGTAATGCTAAACATTGTGAAAGTTAATTAAGCAGCTATTAAGTCATTGTTGTAACCGCAGGGTGCTGTATTTCAGTTGTATTTTGTGCTCAAAATTTCTGAATTAGACTTATTAATCGAAAAGTGTGTACTTTTTTTTTAATATTTGTTATTTTTATTTGTTAAGTCTGGTTTTTACACGAGTTTTAGTATTTTTGACAGAATGAAAATTATACAAGTTGATTATTATAGCCGAAATGAAGTTTTATAAATAAATCGATCGTGACTTATTTAGTGGGACAAAATGTGTGACTTACGTAAACGTAAAACGACTAAGAAGAACATACGATTATAGTATGCACATTTTTAAAGAGCAGAATTGTCAACACTTCTTGTAACAATTGAAGGAAAAATTGTCAATCGCAATTGACCGTTTTGGGGACCTTTAAAATACAAGTTACTGTTAGTAAAAGCGCTTGCACACTCGGGGAAAAGGCGCTGAACATGACTACACTTTCAGTTAGCTACTCGCCGTTTACTATTCGCCGTTTATTATGCGTAATCTAATTTTAAAGTGAGGATATGTTCAGAAACATTTAACGCAATTTTGTTATTTCTAACAAAGCGTGAGACAATCCTACGCTATTGCGTTTGTTACAGGACTCGTCTTAACACTTTGACTGCTGAGCCGATTTACTTGTCTAGCCACGGATGCGGCTCTGCACACACCGTAGTGTTTTCCCATACAGCTAACACCACAGTTCTGTTTTCAGCAGTCAACGTGTTATAATCTAATGAGTTGCGATTCAAAAGGAACGTACATCATTTATGTCAAAAGTTTAACCCCCTTATTCATTCTATTGTAATTTTTCTGTCCTGTGTTTAATTTTGTTTCTGGTGTACAATAAAGAGTTTTTCTATTCTTTCTATTCTATTCATATAAAGTTATGTGACGTTTCATAAAATCGCGCACTACAAATTTGTACTGCTCAGTACTAAGTGACGTTCGATAACTTTTTATAAATAAGGGGGTATATGTTCGAAATATTCAAACTTGTTACACCATACCAATTGTTTTTCAAACTTCATTTGTAAATAAAATATAGATATTAAATATAAGTAATATCTAACGTTGTTAATGCAAACATTATTGTATGTATTATAAAAGTCTGTTATCGCAATAATGATTACCTTTTAATTTGAAATCGGCGCATTTGAAGTTACATTGCATACTTTTGAATGCTCCTTGTATAATATGAAATGTTTTTTTAATGAACTTGTTAGTAAGGACGATGAATAAAATAATTATAATTTGAACTAGTCTGTGTTTAAATTTTACTAGTTGTAAGTGAAACTCAACGCTTAAATCGTTTACTGTGAGTAGGTAAACAAAGCAAAACAAGTCAACCATTTAAGTCTCATAACCACAGAAAAGAAACCAAATATGAGTTTTAAAAAGGATATTGTAGCGCTCACTCTTACAGCCGTTTAAGTATTTTCTCCAATTATAAATCTATGCGAACCAGCCGACCAATGCCACGCCGCCGCCGTTACTTTCCGCCAAAATAATGCGTCCGCCAGCGCCATCTTGAGGAGCGTGCGGACAACGTCAAGCGTCATCACCGCTCCTCCCGCACAATCACCCGCCCCGCACGTTACCGTTAACACCTAACTGACTTGGTAATCCTTTAGTTCCAAATTTTTACATAATAATTATGTTGTGATTGTCATTTTATCGCTGATGGGTTTAATTAAATGTAACTGTCTTTATATCACGCCTTTCCTATCATTAAAATATTTAATTTACCCTTCAAGTAGTGATTCATGGCTGAAGAAACTAACGTTGTAATAACTAACATGGAAGTTCAAACGGTGAGGAAGTAACTAAGTGGGTAATGAAGTTGGGAACTGCGCTTAGTGAAATGGTAATAAGTTTTGCGATGAACGCTTTGACTTGGTTTACACAGCGCCGGGTTAGTTGGCTTTGTTTGCTGTTGAGGAAGTTTCCTTTGACACTGGCTAAGGAAAATCCAATTTAACCTTGAAATAGAGTTAAAGAGCGAGGACCTTAGGAGCAGGCACCGACGTCACTGGTGACTGACAAGTTGTAATGGTAGGCCTCTTCGGCAAGAGACCGCCTGGGGGAGTGCCACACCACTGGCAGAGATTCATCCGCTAAGCAGTAGTGTGCAATCATTACTGTGTTTCGGTTAGAAGGGCACTGTTTCCAGCGAAATTACTGGGCATATGAGGCTACATCAACGTCTCAGGGTGACGAGCCCATTACAATGCCACGCAATATTATACAATGCACCCTTCCCTGCATTCGTACCTTCTATTTACAAGATGCTAAGGGTGATTTTGCAAGTGCCTGATGCATTCTTAAGCGTACTTTAGTTATTGGAAATACCAATGATGATATGATGACGAAGTTTCTGTTTTGGGTTGTTTGTCGAATGACTTATTGCGACGTCTGGTGTCAGAATTTATCAGGCCGACCGAGGGCCGCATAGGGTCACGTCAGTCTTCGATAACAATCGGCCCTCCGAAGCACCGCGATTCAATTAATATTCCGCATTAGTTCGGAACTCGCGCAACCGCTTCTCTCTTTTCTTATTATATTCTTATACCTACTTCCTTTTCCTTGTTGTTTACTGTCCAAAACGAGAGATATCCGATCCGACACATTTGATAAGCGTGTTTTTTATTTTTATTTAACTGTGTGACGAGACGAACAATGCGTTCACCTGATGGTAAAGGCCACGCCTGCCCATAACAGTTACAGTCTCCAAAAACGAAAAATATGTTTGAAATTTAAATTTCTTGTCATAGACAAAACTTTTCCTTCAGAGAAAAAATACCTAATTGGAATTGAACTCAGCGAGGCGGCTGTGATTTCTTTGCTAAAGTAGGTATATCCGGACTTGATTGTTTATTTTTTATGTACCTAGTTCGATAGATACATTGTTTTTGTAACTTTTAATAAAAGAATTTGTTTACAAATAATGATGTTGTTAATTCAGAATTTTAAGACTTTAAATTGGCTTCCTGATTCACTGAAAAGGTTAACTGTGTTAGTTATGTGGTTGATCTTCCTATGAATAAATAAGTGTTTGTTATATAACGCTACGTGACTAGGATGAGAGTTTAAAGTGTCATTTAAAATGAGTAGTGTTCTCATTTTTTAGTTTGAAATAATTACCAGATATTTCTCATCTGTACACAGCAGATATTAAAATTTGTTTGTGGTGGGAATTACACAAAGAAATTAAGCTATTTGTGTCCAGGGAATCAGTAACTCTGAAGACCATGGTCCTACAAACACCGAGACTCAGAGCAAATACTTGTGGAAGACAAATCTTTCCACTGTGCGGGAGTTGAAACCGCAAAATTACCATCATCCACTACGTCATGGAGGTCGTCGTTCAGTACAAAAACACAACTGTCGTGTTTTTCACAACTTGCCGCGAGTGCGGGAAAACACAACTGTTGTGTTTGTTGTATGGGAAAATACTATGGAGTGTGCAGAGCCGTACCCGTGGCTAGACAGCTCAGCAGTCAAAGTGTTAATAAGAGGCACGGTGTAATAATTATACGTACTATTGTAGATAAAGCTAAAAAAAGGTAAATAATTAAAGGTAGCACTCCACCTACCTACAATGACCTACATATAACAAAGAATCCAACGCCACGCGAAGTTAGATAAACAACGCTCTCTGAATGAAGCCTACAGACTGAAATATTGATATACGAGTGCCTATTCAGTGCTGTAATCGACAAAACAGCATTTCCCTTTTTGTGTAAGCACAGCGGAGGTAATATATCGCCGTGAACAATGGATGTGCGAGAGAAAGCCTGGCTCACGGGTTGCCGTCATCTGCATATAAATTATTCATAGAAGTTCGCAGATTGAGAAATGTGTCTGAAAAGGTGTAAAAATGTATGAGTGCTATGCATATACGACAAGGTACTTGCTACGAAGACGTCATTTTAGTCAAAGAGCTGGCAGGAACAGAGTAGGTATGCCTGTCACTTTTTATAAATTTTTCAGTTCATTTACAGAGTAAAGAGATTCGGATGAATAAAAGATGTAAAGAGATGGGAAAAATATGTGACTGCATGTGTGTTACAGAGAAATGAGACGAGCATGTCGCCCACCTGGTGGTGAGCGTCACGCCTGTTCGTAGCATGACATACGTACCTGCAATATAACCTAGAATATGAAAATGAATTTCTTGTGGTAAAAGTATTTCATCACTCGCTTTTCGGTGAAGGAAAAACATCGTGAGGAAACCCACATACCTACCCGAGAATTATTTCGAACGTAGGTATGTGATCCACCAATCCGGATCTGGCCCCGTGGTGGATTATGGCCTAATCCTCCTCACGGAAGTGAGGGGAGACCCGTACCCACCAGTGGGACGTTATGGGTTGTTGATGATGAAAAGTATTTCAATTTTGTTCAAATCTAACACAAGTATAAATTACAAAAGAACCCGACACTAATAAGAATCGTAGCTGAAAACACTTTCGATCAAGTCAACACAAACAAAAAAACTAAATCAAAATTTGTTCATACGTTTCAGAGCTACGTGCCACAGACAGACACACATTACACTTAGACACTCCTTTTTCGGATCAGGGTTCAAGAAACAACTGAAACAAACTTTGAAAGATGATTATAATTTCAAAACTGGATAAGTAATACCCTCTTTTAAGATAGTTTCGCACTCGTTGTCAAGTAGGGTACGGAAGTTTAATCTCCCCGACTCTTTCCAAGCAGCCGCCCGTCTCTACGAGAGCATGTGTGGGGTAAAAGTTTATTCATTACTATTTATAAGAGTACTAACAAACAAACATCAAGTCCAATAACCGTTATGGCATAAGGCGGTTTATTCTAGAGGCTGAAGTGGTCTTTCAGGGTTGCCTGTTCAAACTGCAAGTTGGCAGTCAGATCTCCATTTTATTTGTTGTCTTTGGAAAACTGTAAGTTTAGCGGCGCTAGGTATATTGCGTTCGTCTATTGATTCATTCAAGTACTTACTCAAAAATAGATTACTAATGAAACCTAGATCTTGCGACACAGGAAATTCCTAGTGCAAGATATAGTGTGGTAGTTAAGTTGTAAGAATGTTGTATGTGTGTGTAGGTGTGTGTGTTGTGTGTGTATGTAGAATGCTTGTGTGTTTTTCTGTACTGTGTTTATTTTTATTTATGGTGTACAATAAAGAGTTTTCTATTCTAATAATAGCATTATAGCCTAGCTGTTATCATAAATATCATGTACAAAATTTTAATATATAAATAACTTAAAATTTGAATTCATTTTCTGATGTCAAGTAAAGTAGGTTACTCACTACTTTTCCACTAGGTTTTCTTTTCAGTCATTATTAACTTTTTTTTGGGGAGACCCGTGCTCTGCAATGGGCCTTTAATGATGATGATGATGATGAAAAGTTCATCATCATCATCATCAACCCATAACGTCCCACTGCTGGGCACGGGTCTCTCCTCACTTTCGTGAGGAGGGTTAGGCCATAATCCACCACGGGGGCCCAGTCCGGATTGGTGGATCACATACCTACTTCCGAAATAATTCTCGGGTAGGTATGTCGGTTTCCTCACGATGTTTTTCCTTCACCGAAAAGCGAGTGATAATTACGTACATATGTTTTACAGAAACACATTGGTACGTGCCCGCACTGGGATTTGAACTCACGACCTTCTGATTGGAAGGCAGACGTTCTCCCACTAGGCTACCACCGCTTCTGATGAACTTTTAAATCGACTTTAACAAATGAGGAGGTTGTATTTTTTATGTTAGTTACAGAACTCCGTCAATTTTTATCAAGCGCTTTGGAATTGTTTTTGATATATATTATACTTTTAGTTCGGTTTATAAATCTAAATAACTGAAAAAAATATGTCATAAGAGGACTAGGCCATAAACCATCACGGGGGCCCGCTCCGGATTGGTGGATCACATAGCTACCTCCGAAATAATTATCGGGTAGTTAAGTATGTGTCCTCACGAGGTTTTAAGTAAATGAGATGAAGGAAGTAAGCACGTGGAAAGTACCAAACCTCGTCTTGCGGGAGTTACCAGTTTAGAATTAACAAACGGAGCGAGGAAAATTGAAAGTTGGTAGCAGAGCCAATGACACGGAAACTTGAAAGACTTTCTCTCTGGGAATTCGGCGTGAAACATGGCTAGGGTGTCTAAGATTTTGGACGCGGTTTGTGCCGAAATATCACTTTCAACCTACACTAACTAGAGACGAAGTTAGTGACTGACAGTACGTTAGTGAGCTGTTGGTGCTTGATGATAAGCGTCATCTGTTCTTTTACAATACTGAGTGACGAGACGAGCAAGTTATTCACCCTATGATAAGCGCTGCGCCTGTCCATAACGGTCACAGCACCACCTAATAGCAGCATAATCCTGCGCGGCACTGCACTGCGCTCGTCACCCCGAGACATCAGCTCTAAAGTCTCATATGCCTAGTAATTTCGCTGGAAACAATGCCCTTCAAACCGGAACACAGTAATGCTTGCACACTACTGCTTGGCGGATAAATATCTGGCAAACGTGTGGTACTTCCCCAGGCGGTCTCTTGCAGAAGAGGCCTTCCACTGTACTGGACAATAACATATGTATATCTATATATATGTAATAGATAATAATTGTAGTGCTTTGAATTACACCTTTAGGCCTCCCATTGTACCTTTAGTTAAATAAGATATTTTTACATACTTTTACATGTACTATGTCTTGGAGTGCAATAAAGAGTCTTCCCTTAAATATCTTATCTTATTTTATTGCAAAGACTTGCGTCGCATTGCGTTCGCCTCCCTGAAGGGTATAACATAAAAAAACAAACAAATTGAAAACCAATGTCCCAGAACCCTGAGACATTAGGCCTCGACACGTAGATCAAAACTTTTTTTAGATACTTAATAAAGGTATACAAAAATGTACAGAACGTGCACCCTACCAGAAAAGAGACACGTATGTTAAACAGGTATTGTATTGAATTATTAAGCCGCTCGGGTGGGACAAGAGAAATCGAGTTTGTCCTTCCCTTGGATTTATTAGGAAACGTCGCCAAAGGTCCCACTAGTGGGAAATGAGACGCCTTTTCCATGCGCATGGCGTCGCGGGTAATGGAATGATGGTACCAGGTGCTGGAGGACGGTTAGGAGATTTCAGCCTATACTACGTGCCTCGGTTACATCGGTTTTAATATTAAACTGCACTGTAAATAATTGTTTCTTTTCCTAGACCTATAGTTATTAATGGTGTAGACCACAAGTGGTTTTAGCAAAACAATGTACCTCCTATCTAGCAAACGTTCCTGACACCAACGCCTATCTTAATCGAATGGAAAATTACCAAAGTAGGTAGGGTTTTTCTTGGTATGAACAGGTACGAACCGTAGAAAATTAATATTCTATGAACTGGACAGAAATAGGTAGCGTCTTGAATTGTTAATAAGTTTCTATTTAATACGACGTGGGAGCAACTTCGTGATACAATATTTCGCATTATGTAGAGGTTGAGATGGGTTTCCTATTTTTAACCGACTTCAAAAAAGGAGGAGGTTCTCAATTCGACTATTTTTTTTATCTTTAAACCATCATAATAGGTACTTGATATTTTGGCTTTTGATGGTCCCTTAACAGTTTAAAAAGTAGCTTGTTCCGACACATTCAGATCAAAAGTATTTTCTCTGAGCCTGGGCATTTGTAGAACTGTAAGTAGTCCTCGTAGTTCATCATTCCATAGACACAGGCTAGGAATCCTACTTATGTGCTTATTTAACCCGTGTTGTGGGTAAGAATCTATGTAAACAAGTAGGAATATGAACTTATGTCTAATCTGCTGGGCCCGAATTTATCTAAACTACTATAAAAGATGATATCTATGTTCCTGCGGGAAGCCGGGAAGCTGCGCGTGTCATAGCCGGAGAGAACGAGCCGCGGGCGAATCTATTTTCTGATACGAGTCAGTGAAGTAACAAGGCCCAAGGGAAAATTGGCTGAAAAATGACAACGACACTTGAAAGGAGCAAGTTACTCGTAGGTTGGTATTATACTTAACTTGTCGAGTTTGTTGCGGGAACTTGTTTTAGAAAATTAGGAAAAACTGTGTTGTTAATGTTAGGGAATTTGTACTTGGCTAAGTAGACAGGATAATAAGCAGTAATAGAAATAAACGGCTATTTTTGAACATATTTCATTTTAAATGCAATATTTTAGTTTTTATAATGCAACTAAATTAGAACGACCTATCCCAATTACTAGCTATTATTAGCTATAATAACTAAATTTTTGTATTTTTTTAGATCTAATTATTTTTATTGTTGGCATCGTTTGGACCCTACACAGCCTATTGGTCTGGAGTTCCGGAATACAACATTGGATACTTTTTATCGTGTAAAAATGAATAGTTATGTGGTAGAAACCGTAGAGTAAATTTAGTATAATACTCTGTGGTCGGCGTTCACTCTCTGAATGAACGTTGAAGGAACGATACATTTGGCGGCGTCGATGCTTCGTTTGATAAGCTGTCTTCACTCGTCACTGGCGCTTGATCGATGGCCTGCCAGCGTGCCAGTGAACATTTCAGTCTGTTGGAAATTCGGCACTCTCTGACGAAGGCGTTTCGACGTCATATCTTTTTACGTGAAAATATTACAATGGAGCATAATTATTTCACTAATATTTATAAAAGAGAATATATTACGAAGGCGACTATTGGCTTCTTCTTTGCGTAAAAATATTGTACGTACGGTTTTTTTTAAACGCTATTATTTACTGTGATAACAGAGGTGTATGTATTTCTTTGTAGTCCTAATCTTGGAGGGGTAAGACCTAGTTTTCGCTGTTCGGTTGAGTTGAAATTTGGCATGCCCATTAAGTTCTGATGACAAAAAAATACCATATGCCTCTGGCGTTGTAGATGGCCATGGACGGCGGTGACCACTTACCATCGGTTGGGCGGCATAACAACTTATAAAAGACAGAGACATGATCTGATCGTAGAGACAGAAAACAGACAATGGAACTCTTTAGTGACTAACAACAGAGTAATGGTGATGGGCTTTAATACCTTTTCAGTATTTTATAAAAGCGTCTCTTATCAACCTACTTCAAAAAAGTAGGAGGTTCTCAATTCGACCCTGTAATTTTTTGTTTTCTCATTTATAACTCTGTCGTTTATAAACCGATCGGAAAATTCTTTTTTTCATTTGACAGGATATTATTTCAGATAGGTCCCATAGAAATATCATCAAAATCACTTTAGTAGTTTGGTTTTTATAATTATTATATAATTGTATTCGGATTTTTTTATAAATACATTCTTGTTTTAACAAAATGTTATATTTGTATTTAGAATGGTTTATATTATTATAAATAAACCATTGTTCATTACGCCCGCTCCACTTACAAACTTAGAATTAGGATAACAGAACAAACCTTACGTAAACTAACTTAACTAAAGAATAATAAACTCCATTCGTAACTTAATGATGGTATACAACGTAACAAAGTTGCTGTTCCTTACCTAATATGCTTCCTGTAATTTACTCTGGCCAGGAAACGGAAATCCATTCAGCCAATTAGATTATCCGAATGCTGGCTCCAATCCAAAAATAAATATTTCCAACTGATTTATACTACCAGCCCATTGAAACTTGCGAATTCAATAATACAGGAAATATTAAATGTCAATGAATAGAAAGTAAATCTAGTCGTCAGCTTGATAATTATCATATAATAATACTAGCTGTACCCTGCCACGCTTCGCTGTGGCACATTCGCACATTCGCTGATATGTCACTGATGAAAAAAATAGATAAAAACAATCCTTGATGCGGATTATATATCATGCTCAAATTTCAGCTCGATCGGTGCAGAACTTTTTGAGTTTTTGAAGCGTACTCAAACCAACATAACATTTTTATCCCGATCCTAACCCCAAACTAGGATTCTATAAAAAATGGCCTGATAAAGAGGCAAAATTTGTTTGTCAGCAAAACAAGAAACGGATAGAATAGAAGTTGCTTACAAGTTGTGAAAGATAGAGTATGAGAAATATCTCTTACTGTATCTTCTACAACTCTACCACTATTTTACGTAGAGTACTTACCTATCTACGGCCGAAATGAACAACCAATGCTAATCCAAATTTTGCTATCTGAGTTCGAATTTACAATCCATTTTTGGGGTGAAGCGTGTCAATAACCAATCTGTGGATTGAATTTTCTAGAGAGCGTTGACGTCGGCGTCGGTGTCGGCGTAGGAGTAAGCATCGGCGTCGTTGTCGGCGAACTTGCCGGCGTCGGCGTTGGAGTAAAGCCTAAAAAAAACCTAAAAAATAATTTTCAAGCTTCTAGCTACACAAAACTTTCGTCCCCTATGAAACCCTTACAACCCCTTTTATGCATTAAAAAGTAGCTAATGTCCTATCCCAGGCTCTAGACTATCTCTTTACCAAATTTAGTTTAAATTGGTTCAGCAGTTTAGGCGTGAAAGCGTAACAGACAAACAGACAAACAGACAGACAGACATATAGAGTTACTTTCGCATTTATAATATTATAAAGTAGGGAAGTAGGGATCGTAAGAGGAATTAACGATGGTCTGAAATTGTATAATGTATATTATTATTATGTAATTGGAATAATTAATGTAATTAGTGTAAACAGTTTTAATTATATAAAAAGATATACGAGCATAAGTAGAGTATCTATCTAGTATTCCGTGGACAGAAGAGCTCAGCATTAGCGAGGTTTATCAGTCAACATTATTGTGTTTAAACTTTAATTACTTAATACGATTAAGTGGTAAGTACCCCCCTTATTTACATAATCACAGCATCATTATGGAAAATGATTATCTCTCAATTCAATAAACCAGATCCCCTCATTAGGCATCCAGGGAAGATGGGCATCCGCCCCCGAATCACGTAATTACCCGCACAGGGGATACATATGCAAAGTGGCAATTATGCGCGGGACAATTATCCCCAATTCCCCCAATTGGAGGCTGACTGAGGCGCCACTTTGTCGGCAGCGTGCGGGTTACTGTATCTCTGCGATTACGCGCATTGTCGGGTTAAATTATAATATTATGATTTAAGCGTTTAGTGGTAGTTTTTTTTAGACTGAGTGACGAGACGAGCAAGTCGTTCACCCGATGGTAAGTGCTGCGTCTGCCCATAACAGTCACAGCACCGCCCAGAACCCTGCATTGCATAGTCCTGCGCGGCACTGCACCACGAGACATCGACTCTAAAGTCTCATAATGCCCAGTAGGTAATTAGGTCTCTTCTGCAAGAGTCCGCTTGGGGAACTACCACACATTTGCCAGATATTCGTCCGCCAAGCAGTATTGTGAAAACATTACTGTGTTTCGGTTTGAAGGACACAGCTTCCAGCGAAATTATCGAGAGACTTTAGAACCATGTCTCAGGGTAACGAGCGTAGTGCAGTGCTGCAACAGATTCTAGGCGGCACTGTAGTTGTTTTGGGCAAGCGTGGCGCTTACCATCAAGTGAATGACTTGCTCGTCTAGTTACTGACTATCGTAAAAAATTAAGTCATATTTATAGGCGTCGAAATAGGATCAACTTTAATTCCTTAAAACCAACATCTACTGAAATTTTCGAGATTTATCCAAATTAATTGGTAACTATAACCATAATAAATAACATTTAAATGTCCACAGTCCAATACGTGATCAAAAGGGCTGGTTAAATCTTCGCAAATTCATCTAAATTAGTAATTATTATTGTTTAATCATTGGGTGAGAGCTGAATGTAGATAAACTGGGGTTCGATTAAGCGTAAGCCTATGAATTCTCATATTACGAGTTGCTAACTAATATTCAAGGCTTGGCGTACCGCACTGCGCTGCCATAGTCAACGCGGTCGTCCGCATTATGAAAATGTCCAACCAGCTCATTACCGTAAATAATTATTTTAATTATCGATACGGCACAACTACGGCACTATATCTGGTACTCGTTTGCTAACAAATGGTACATTTTTAAGTTATTTAAGGTGACAGCCATAGCAGCAGTTCCTCAAATAACTTATCATACCTATTTCAGCAGTATGTAATGGTAAGGGGCCGTCCACTAGTCACGTGATGCTTTTTAAAGCATTTTTACCCCCCCCCCCCCCCTCCCCTCGGTGATACGTGGTGAGATTTAATTAATATTTATATATATATGTTTACCAATAAACTTATTTAGTATCTAGTTATTTTTGTACGGTACCAAACATAATATTATATCAAATTATGTCCCAAGTTAATTATGGTACAGGGTGGGACTCCAGAAAAATCTCGTAGCACTTTCATATAAGGCAGCGTAGGCAAATAAAAACGGAATTTCAATCGACAGCAGTCTACAATCTACCAATCTACCAATCTATAATCTACCAACATCAACAAATAGCGCTTTTTGTACAAAGTAAAAAAAAAAAAGTAAAAGCACAAACATCCAACAAAGTTATTGAAGAATAATTTAATTGTATTTGTACTCAACTTGACTTTGGACATTTCCAGACTCGTGGAAGGAAAAATAAGTGGCAATTAAGAGATGGAGGAAGAAATATTTTAATTAATTAATAAGGTAGAGGCAAGGGACGACGCGCCGTGAGCCTGGTAATCAAACTCCTGCGGCTTTGTGCGTGGCGTGGGCCGAGCGGCAGCGATAGCGAAGGATCGAGCAAGACAATTAAAAATCGGCGAATTTTGAAGTGAGTAGCGGACTTTACATCCACACTATAAATGAGAATTATGCTTTGAGTTTGGAATAGGACATTATCCCTTCCAAGTGGTGACTCATGCCTGAATCTCACACAGGAAAAGGAAACTCCATTTACTCCGCCAGTATTTAGTAGAAGAATTAGTAAGAAGAGAACAAGGTAGTGATCTTCCTATCTCCATTGCATTTAATGTCAAAAAATATAGATTAGTATTTAAGTACTGTAAGTACGCCGCCCACCCTACTATCGAAATAATGTTTTTTATTGTCCATAAAATTTAAAGGTCCAAAGGTTGTCTGGAAGAAATCGCTTTCGGCAATAAGACCGCCCATTGTACAACCGTTGCTTACTTATTGTATGTTTTCTGTACTGTGTTTATTTTTCTTTCTGGTGTACAATAAAGAGTTTTCTATTGTATTCTATTCTATTAGATATAGGGGGAACGATTTCACATAGTAAAGTTAGATATTTAGTTCATTCATCTATGTGATGATGAGGATAAAAACACTGGTTGATGATGATCTAGGGCGATAGGTGATGATATTTAAACGCACAGCTGGAGCTGAGCCTTATAGTAATCCTTCGCCTAACTTCGAGAAACTTGAGGCTGTTTATATTTAACCTAAACATAAGAACAGAATAGACAACTTTTTTCATTTATTCTGTAAAGACCAAAGAGCAAAGTTGAGACAGACTATAGCATAATAGAACAGACAATAAGACAGATGTCGTGAAAAACACGAAAAAGATTTTACCCGTCAAATGGTTGAAAGGTGTTAGATTACTCGCAAATGTTCAAAAGAGCATAACTTATTTGAATAATTTAATTTTCTTTCCATTTTTTTGATCCGAGTTTCCACTTTACCGAATTGGATTCTGTCCAACAATGTTCATTGTGTTGCGATGTCGCGCCGTTGTCGCACAGTGGGATTACACTACACCAAGTCCCAGACGTTTTGTTAAAGAATGCGGGTCAGCCGTTATTTAAAAACTGAGGCAGTAAAAATTTAACAGATGATGGCTTTTTTTAGACCGCGCATCGGGTACTGTGGCGCGTTTTGCGGTGCGTTTTGTATCGGATACACATTAGTATAAATCAAATCAAATCATTTATTTCGCTTCAATGTACATGATCTATGTACATGATATATTTCATCATCATCAACCCATATCGACCTACTGCTGACCATGGATCTTCCCTCACTTTCGCGAGAAGGATTAGACCATAATTTACCAAGGGGCTCGATCCAGATTGGTGAAAAACGTACCTCCGAAATCTTTGTCGGGTATGTGGCATAAGACTTTTTAAATACGGGTAAATTAGACCTGCAGCTAGTGCCAGGTATATTTTGCTTTAAAATTATGTGCTCATAGGACGATAACCGAATTCGTTGTATGGAACATACTATCTGATAAATTACATGTATAATTACAATTCAATTCATGCAAGTTGGTGACGTATATATCTGGTATTTATCATGGCTGAACTGCTGTTGTGGAATGTCCGCAAAACGCCTCGCACACTGTTCCAAATGCGAACTTTTAAAATTCATAGTTTAATGTTATATGTGGAGATGATAAAGTTCGGTGCTTTCACATTGAAGTCGCGTTCCACGTTGGCTCGTTCCCAGTCTAGGGGTAAAGATCTATGAGCCTCCGAGGCGATGCAACGCCTGCCATCATCAATCATCTAATAATTTATGAAATTGCTAAAGTGCCAAAGAGCATTTTGTTAGTTCGCAATTTATTCAGGGATTTCGGAAGTTAGGAATGTGGAATTTTGTTATTGTTCCGGAACAAAGAGCAGGCTGCCTATTGCTAATCCACGACACAGCCCAAACTAACTAAGTACCTAGTACCTATATAATAAGCCTTTATTTCCTTCGTTCAAATCCTTTCAGCCGCTAGCGTGACTGAATTTATAGACGTTTATTCATCCAAACTGTATCACGAGATAAACCATTTTACTGTTGGGATCCGGAGCGAGTTAACACTAAAGAACAACAAACTTGAAACGTTTATCTAAGTAGGTAGATACCTTATCATTTCCTTGGTTATAATCACTGTCAAATTTCTGCTGTTTATTATTTCTACCAAACTTCGATCACAGTTCGTGATATTGACATGTCTCAACAACAGCAAACTTTCGCAGTTCACGTGATGAAACGTTATATTGCTGGTAAAACCAATCTTCTAGGCACCTACCTTCTATTAGATTCTGTGTTCTGACCAGTGAACTAAAGAACTTTGGCTCTGACATATTTTTTATCGTATAGTCCGTTTGAACATGATTGAACATGGTTTGAACATGATTGAACATGGTTTGAACATGATTGTTGGTAGCACGTACTACAAGCGCAAGCACGGTATCTCTATATCATGCATGACGCACAAACAGACATACTTTTTATTTTTTTTACTTGTCTGAGCAGGTAGACGAGCAGGTCGTTCACGTGATGGTAAGCGCTACGCCTGCCATAACAGTTACAGTTCCACACAGAACTTTGCATTGGATAATCTTGCGCGGTACTGCACTGCGCTCGTCAACCTGAGACATTGGCTCTAAAGTCTCATATGCCCAGTGATTTAGCTGGAAACAGTGCCCTTCGAACCGGAACACAGTAATGTTTGCACACTGCTGCTTGGCGGATTATCTGACAAGGGGATACTTCCCCAGGCGGTCTCTTGCAGAAGAAGCCTCCTACTACAGCCATTAACTAAATCTTCAACTACAGCCCACTATCATTTACCTATTAATACCTAAACGTTACTACTACGTAAATCGTAGTCGAAAGTGTTAAATATAACACCTGTGAATAGTTTACAAGGTGAACCACGTTTACGATTACATTTGTCGGATTTTCTTGAAAAGCGATTATTGATGTTATTTGCCCCTAGCGGCCTTTAAGCCGAAGCCTAGCCGGCGGCGTGTAAGCCCACTAAGCCTGGCTTAACTCGGTTTGTAAGATTCCAGACTTAGGGCACATTAGTGGTTAATTCAGGCCTATTGAGGAACAGATGCGCACGGAACAAACGCCTAATTCTATTTGGATTAATTTTGTTTGGCTAAGATCCAGAATTCAAGTCGCCTCGTGTCTCACAATTACTATACCTATTAAGGCCCTTAGTTCTGTCAAAAGGGTACTTTCTACAGCTAACTTCTCCCTCACGGCTTATTTTAAAAATGACATAAAATATTCGAATTTATCAATTCAAGAAAAACATTTGGTTTTATGCTTTTTTCTAAATTACTAATGTTTTTGTCTTACATAACTTTTTAACAGAATGTATTTTTTTATTGATGGTGTATCTTCTACCAAACGGCTAGGGGGTTTCTAGATACTAACCGCTAGGGGGTTTCTAGATATCTATTTTAATTGGTAGGTAAATTTGATGTCCATAAACTGATTAAACTATTTCTCAATCGAACAATCGTGTCCATATGAAACGTATAATTTTATTTTCTTATTTTTTTCCGTTATTTCCATGGTGTTTGACGTAACAGCCACGTTGAATGGAATTTCAATAGTTTTTCGTGTGATATTTGTGCTGAGCCGCATCCAATTGCTAATTTGGACCCTGTAATATTATCTATTTTCGACTCTTGCACTTCACGGTAAGTGCCACCCCAGTAATTTCGCCAGAATCCGGAATACAACAAAGCTTGCGCACTGCTGCTGGCTTTACTTTTGTATAATCTGTGCGTGCGACATTCTGGGATTAATTAAAGTGGATAGTGAAGGGTTGATAAGGGTTTAATTAACCTAAACCTGACATTGGAATTATTTTCCAGAATGCGGGCCTACTTCAGTGAGCTACCTATAACGGGTTAAATAAAACAAAAGAATCCACATATAGGTGCGACGTCAGAGGGTTAACGTCGTCGCAAATCGGTTGGTGTGCGTGACCGTTGAAAAAAGGACGTGCTCGTGTTCGGTCACTTATTAAACAATGGCAGCTCTGTCCGACATTCTTCACGTGTTCTCATGTAGTGCCTACCTAACCCTTGCGCGTAAAAGTAAGTCGATTTTTGTTCGGACAAGATATAGCGATTTACCCGATTGTAAGCGACACGAACCTCTTTTAAGTGAGGAAAACCGTTTTAGTTTGTTAAATTTTGTTTTTGAATGTCGAAGGAAAAATTAAAACAAAAGTACTGGACATTGTTTTTCTGGCAGGATAAGCCTGGCTGGATATTTTGGCAAAGCTCTTTCTTAATATACGAGGGTGAATCAAAAAATTCTTGGAATCAATATTAAAAAATGCAAAGATTTAAATAATAATATTTTATTTTTCTACATAATCTCCCTCCAATGCAATGCATTTAGAATAACGCGTTTCTAACTTCCTTATTCCTTGTGAAAAAAAATTATTTTCTTGACTCTCGAAAAAGTCCTCTACGGCAGCTATAACCGCGTCATTATCGTGAAATTTTGTTCCACGAATTTCCTCTTTTAATTTTGGAAATAAGTGAAAATCACTTGGGGCTAAGTCCGGAGAATATGGTGGGTGGTCAAGGAGATTGAAGCCAGCACAGCGGATTGCGTTGAGCGCAACTTCCGATCGATGAGCAGGAGCTTTATCTTGAAGGAACAACACGCCCAACGACAGTTTTCCACGACGTTTTTCTTTAATCGCTTCACGCACTTTCGGGATTAAATTTGCATAATAGGGTCCAGTAATCGTCTGGCCTTTTGGCATGTAATCAATAAAAAGGATTCCTTCACTATCCCAGAACACAGAGGCCATAACTTTGCCAGCGGTAGGAGCAACTCGAAATTTCTTAATGGATGGAGAGGATGGTCGTTTCCAAGACATGCTTTGTCTTTTAGTTTCAGGATCAAAATGGTGGACCCACGTTTCATCCATGGTGACAAGACGACAGCAAAAATTATCCGAATCACGCTGGAACATTTCGAGATTACGCTTGGAAATTTCCAAACGTCGCTTTTTGTTTTCGTCGGTTAACATTCGTGGCACCCATCTTGCAGACACTTTTTTGAACCCCAGTGAATCAATTAAAATGGATTGAACGCTACCAAAAGATATCTTTTTGATCTCAGCTATATGTTTTATAGTCATTCTTCTGTCTTCCAAAACCAGATTCTCAACCTTTTTGACATTTTCTTCTGTAACGGAGGTTGAAGGCCGCCCAGAACGCGGGTCATCTTTACAGCTTGATCTACCTCTTTTAAATTCAGCCACCCAGTACGCAACCGTAGAATAGGGTACAGCATCACCCCCTAATGTCTGCTGAATGTCCAAAAAAATTTCCTTCGTAGACATTTTTTTCAAACTGAGATATTTTATCACCGCACGTAACTCACTTTTATCCATAATTTTGACTTTTTAGCAACTCGTTGCACAAAAAAATTTATTACATGCGAACGAACTGACAAAAACAAGTGACAGTCTGCATAAATATAGTGTGATAGACACTCTTTAATTTGAATATCGAACTTGATCCAAAAAGGTTTCATATATATGCACTTCTAAGAACTTTTTGATTCACCCTCGTACATTTTATCTTCCTAAATATTCTGTTTACATTAGAAGGGAGAATTGCGTCTTCTACACCGATGATGGAGAACTAGGTCAGCACACCGAATATTGACAACAATTTATTATTTTGTGTACTCCACGGGTTTCCTACCGAATTCCTTATTAAATTTAGCATGCCTTCTTAAGTCTAGGATACAACTTAAAACCTTACGTCGGAGTAAGTTTACTAACCGGACGTAAGGTGTTCCACGAAGCGTAAACCTACGATTATCGAGTTTAGAAACTATAAGCTTTTGCTGAATTAAGAAGATCTAGATTTCCGTAGAACTCACCATGTTTTTTTTAGTAGTTTACAGGATAGCTTATGCCCTTAATGTCTATTTATCTATTTACTCATTTGGAAGATCAACAACGGAACTTAAACTTAACAGACAAATTGATAATGACAGAATGTCATTTAGAGCTCCTTACGGCTACCACCCACGGATATCATCTCCTAAGTTAGTTCGAAGATGGTAAAAATGGTCAGCTTACAGTGGGACTGGTTTTCACTTATGTCCATGTAGGATTTTTTTTTCTTAACACATTTCAAAGGTAGTTCATTAGAGGCCTAATGTTGCGACACACGTCTAGCCAGAGAAGTCGTGCGACATCGCCAGATTTAGCGCGGCATTTGCTTCAGGAACTTTACGTGACTTGGGACAAATCAGTTGATTAATATATTAGGTAGCTTTCCCTCGTATTTACTACCAATCACCGTGTGAAGACAGGTTATTTGACATGTTCAAATTTACAATTGCTAACGAGGTGGTTTGTGGATTCACTCGACCGGGGTTCGGGTAGGATCGATGCGCTTCCTCAGGGAACTCGCGCGAGATCTCCGAAGATATATAATATTGTAGAACTATATACAGAATGGACACTCTTGACCCCTGCGATCCGCTTCCCCGCAGCTCTTCCCGCATTCCGAAGGGACATCGGGAGGTCAGTCAGTATTACACGCACAAATGACAATAGACAAACGGGTTATTTTAAACGTGCATTCTAGAGGGTTTTATTTGGTTTTCGTCGCATCTTTGCGTTTACTATACGTGTAAATTGTTTTTTCAGTTATTTGTACGGAGTGTCCGAGGTGCGGCAAGCTCTCGACCTGAACTGACTTTTAATTACTTATGTATTAGGCACTTCAGTAGTTGTGAATTGATGAATTCCGCAAGATGTTGACACTCACTGAGATGGATACACTTTTCTTAGACACCGCGCGCGCTTTCGACTTAATATCTATTCCCTTACCATTTTTTTTTAGTTTTTTTTTTTTTACGTTGTCTTTTATAGAAATTACTACTCCAAATCCTTAAGGGCGTTCTCACGCTATCGAACATAATTATACTAAATAGTACGTGGTAACGTCTATCTAACTCGGTCTATATCTCTAACTCTTGGTTGTGGTAGCTGCTTCTTTGATCGCATCTACCGCAAATTGTGCAGACGCTTTAAGAACTTGGCGAATGTACCCCAGTCCACCTGTTTCTCTCCACAAGTGCTTTTCGACGAATTATAGCGTTCATATCGCGAAATTCATAAAAATATACGGGGCTATATTGTACAGATGTAACTTTACGAAGTGATGCAGGGACAGGTGCGGCTTACTGTAGCTTATCTTGGGTGCCAGCCAACTAGCAATCTGTTCTCTCTACAGAGGCTAGGATTCATCATAAAAAGGCACGTGACTTTTCTAGGCTCATCAACCAGGGAGCAGGTGGTAAGACTTTTAAGAGCCGAGTATTCAGGGATGTTGGATTGAAGGGCACTTTAGCTGTAGTAACTTCTGGATATGAGTTACGTCTCAAGGTGACGAGCGCGGGGTGATAACGATAACTCCCAACACTGCCTTTTCTTTTTTATTTGTCTGAGTGACAAGACGAGCAAGTCGTTCACCTGATGGTAAGCACTACGCCTGCTCATGAAAGTAAAGCCACACAGAACTTTGCATTGCATAATCCTGCGCGGCAGTGCACTGCGCTCAACACCCTGAGACATCGGCTCTAAACTCTCATATGCCCAGTAATTACGTTGGAAACAGTGCCCTTGAAACCGGAACACAGTAATGTTTGCACACTGCTGCTTGGCAGATTAATACTTGGCAAAGGTATGGTAATTCCCCAGGCGGTCTCTCGCAGAAGAGGCCTCCCAATACTAATGATGGGCCTTGATTGGGTAAACATTTTCTTGTCTACATGTGGTTTAGTGCGGTTCGAACATTGAGTAATGTTTAGAATCCATGAATCAGATCCTATCAGCTGCGTAGCGCTGACTTATGTTAGCGGTGGAAAGTCGACACGGGGAGCAATAGGTACTAGCTACTTGTGAAGCACTTGAAACTAATGATCGGCGATTTGTCAGACTGTTTGTGGCAAAGCAACAAGGCGGCTACCTCATCAATAACCCTTAACGTCCCACTGCTGGGCACGGGTCTCCCCTCACTTTCATGAGGAGGATTAGGCCATAATCGACTACGGGGGCCAGATCCGGATTGGTGGATCACATACCTACTTCCGAAATAATTCTCGGGTAGACTACCACCGCTACAAGGCGGCTACCTACTCTAATATAATGCTACGTTGCGCTACTAACGTAAGGAAAATTATTTCAGGGTACTTCTCAAAAAAATTGCCGTTTTCACCTTCCTGAATATTTGAAGTTGTGGTAACTTTGTTTTCCGATTAAGGGCAAAGTAACTCTTAGGATAGTTGAAAGGAAACTAGCTGCATCGAGGTCAATATCACATACGATTCTAAAGAAAGGCGGAGAACTCGAATTTAAGTACGTACTTAATTGAATTTTCTAATTAACCTGTGTATTCGAGAAACGGCATTTTTTGAGAACTACCCTTCAACGGAAATGTTCTTTGTCGAAACCTTTTTGAGGAACCATCATTACTTTTCAAACCGTAGAGGTTTTTAAACCGTAGAGGTTAAACACATCAGTTTTTTTTACAGTTGAATGTGAAAAATAATTTTATGATTAATTTACAGCTTTCGCTTGCGCAACAAGAACATTTGGCTGGCGTCCTGCGAGACCCGCCGCCTGGCGGCGTGACTATAATCGATATTTTAAATTGAAACTCCATTCACGTCACTCAGGGAAATGAGAAAGTGTTTACAGAAGAGAAGAGATTAATGGCCGCCTTCCACAGCGAATGGGTGACTAACAGGAAATAGCTGAGTGGAACGGAGTAAAATGTTGTGGCCAAAAGTTAAAAAAGCGGTATCAATTTTCGATCACTTTTCTGGCTCTTTGTTGTTGTTCACTCGGTAATAAAGGAAGGAAGCACTTCTTAAAGTTACCCTAGCGAGTTAGTCAAACGCAGTTTGTGTAAAGTCCGCTCTGTACGTAGTGAAAGGCGGGCATAAACAAAACTATCATCGGTAGCAGCTTGTTAGATTAGGTTAAGATTGTTTTTAAATAAATTTAAAATTAGTTTAAATATCATCTAAATTTAGCTTAAGTTTAATTTAAATTTTATTTATATTTATTTTTAAATTAGTTTGAATTTCATTTATATTTGGTTTAAATTAACAAAAAAAGTAGTTTCTACAAATAGTCATTCGTTTGCTTAAAACAATTCAACTTTTCCATAAAGTAAATATAATCGTTCTGTCAATCTTTATTTTCAGCAGCCATGATACACGTTCGACACGAGAACTGTCACGCGTAAATATGTAAACACATGTCACGCGGCCTGCGAGTCCCTCCGACAGGCGATACCTTGATGATTTTAAATTGGAAATACAACTTTGTTAATTTATTCACGTCACTTGGGGAATTGGAAGTGTGCTTTTATTAATTCTACAGGAGGTGAACCCTCGATATTAATCGATATATTATAATAAAACTCATATTTCAGGGTATACAACAATTTAATAAGTAGATTAAGTACTCACACCACAATTCCAGTCCAATCAGTACACAGTATCACTATTCAGTACACAGCTTAACAACGTCCTACTCCGATGCTGGCGCCAACAAGAATGCCTGCCTCGATCCGCCATCTTATTTTCTCAACCTCGTGTCCCTAGCCCACTGACATTTTTTTCCTTCACTCATTTTGTACCATAGAGTAAAACAGACGTTTACTCTGACGAGTAACATTGACGTTTATGTTTTTGTTTATTTCGAAACCTAACACTCGACCATCCTGACCTCGTGCATGTCCTCATGCACGCAAGAAGAAGAGACAGTTTTTACAAACCTAACACTCGGCTATGTATGATCGAGACAGTCCGTCGCCAGCATCGAACCAGAATTTACAATGAAATGGGAAAGAGAAGAAGAAAAAAAAAATTTTTTTTTTTTTTGTTCGTGAACCCTTCCTTCTCACGAACAGTAGGCATATAATTATATACTTAGTGGTAAATAATGTTTGTGAACCATTCCTTCTCACAAGCATCATCCACTTCCGCCTTACATTATTGATGTTTGTGAACCCTTCCTTCTCACAAGCATCATCCACTTCCGCCTTATATTATTGATGTTTGTGAACCCTTCCTTCTCACAAGCATCATCCACTTCCGCCTTATATTATTGATGTTTGTGAACCCTTCCTTCTCACAAACACCAACTATTTTTACTTATTCTATCGATATTTGTGAACCCTTCCTTCTCACAAACACCAACTATTTTTACTTATTCTATCGATATTTGTGAACCCTTCCTTCTCACAAACACCAACTATTTTTACTTATTCTATCGATATTTGTGAACCCTTCCTTCTCACAAACACCAACTATTTTTACTTATTCTATCGATATTTGCGAACCCTTCCTTCTCACAAACACCAACTATTTTTACTTATTCTATCGATATTTGCGAACCCTTCCTTCTCACAAACACCAACTATTTTTACTTATTCTATCGATATTTGCGAACCCTTCCTTCTCACAAACACCAACTATTTTTAATACATTATTTCCAACAAAAATAGAACAATACTACGATCAATAAACTTCTGCTTAATTTCTGGATACATGAATAACCATCTAAATAATATTATTATCTCAATTAATTACTCTTTTTTAATCAATTGATATAATTGACACTACCTCACTCGACAAGTAAGTAAGTTAGTAATTGATCTATTCGATGTAACGCAATCACGGCGAATCATAATTTATTTTGCACTTTTGGCATATTAATCACATTGTTTCCATTATCAGTAATAATTATAGTCAATATTTACATTCTACACATTATCCAAAACGATTACACTTCGTTGTCGCCACTACTATCGTCCTCATCGACGCTACCAACCATAGGTTCGACATTATCATCGTCTACGTCATTTACACTCAGGGCAGCCACATGTACCCAAGGCAGCATGCGATCAGCGGCCACGGTTGTTTTACGCTTATTTTTAGTTGTACTCAACCCTGGAATAGCAGATAACCGGTACCTATCGTTACCTAGCACCTCAACTATCCTATAAGGACCTATGTATGCCGGTAGTAGCTTCTTACTTTTTCCGTCGTTAGCGAATGATGTTTTGGTAATTTTTACTAACTCACCCTCTTTATATATTCGGGCAGGACGCCGGTTCTTATTGTAATACTGTTGTTGCTTTACCTGTTCTTCGTCTATTCTATCCTTAACAGCTTCTCGTATAGTTTCTAAATCACAATTTTCTCGCGTTTCATAAATTAATTCGTTCAATTTAGGGTTAATTTCTGAATTTATCTGTGGCCCAAACATCACTTCTGCCGGCGTCCTCCCCGTAGTCTTTTGTCGAGTATTATTCATACCCCATTGCACTCTACCTACTTTATCGTCCCAGTCCTTCTCATCATAATTCAAGTTTTGAGCTGTTAGCGAGTTAAGAATGGTGCGGTTATATCTTTCGACTTGTCCGTTCGACCGTGGGCTGGCAACCGCGTTTAGGACATGTCTAATACCTTTGTCCAGACAAAAACGTTTAAACGCGTGTGACGTGAAACACGTGCCACGGTCACTGATCACACGATCTGGATTGCGAAAGATATAGAAAATATCTTCTAAAGCTCGTAAGCATGTCTGAGTTTTGGTATTGCGCACTGGTCGGACGAAAGCGAATTTGGTGAACGCATCTACGACCACCAAGAGATAGCAATTACCTCTTTTTGATCGCACAAACGGTCCCAAATGGTCGACATGTAGTGTATGGAAAGGGACTTCAATTTTTGGTATCGTATGCAAATGACCTTCTTTCGAAGTAACTTTCTTTGAATATGCACACTCCATACACGCCTGAACATACTTTTTCACGAACCTTGCCATTTTGGGGAACCAGTATGTCCTTCTTATGCGTTCTAAGGTCTTTTCCAACCCAAAGTGGCCAATTTCGTCGTGGTTCAGGCGACAAAGTTGCCACCTGGCGCCCTTCGGTACTACCCAGCGCTGTTTTGATTTGTCACCATCTACGCACCTATAAAGTTTATCTTCCTTGATCACATAATTATCCCTAATGTACTTCAAGCCTTCAGCATCAATATCTGTCGTTAAGATATCTCTAATGCGACATAACTCACTATCTCCTAACTGTAATGTCTGCAACCAATCATCGTTGCTAATTGTCATTACGGCCGGGTATCGTTCCGGATCGACTGTATTATCAGGTGTTGGTATTGGATTTCGCGAAAGGGCGTCTACGTGCGACATTTTCACACCAGCACGATACTCTACAGTACATTGAAATTCCTGCAGAAGTAGCCACCAGCGAGCTATGCGTGGAATCAAGTCGCGCTTTGAAAATGTCGAACGCAGTGCACTGCAGTCGGTGATGACTTTGAAATTCTGCCCAAGTAGGTAAACTCTAAATTTCTTGAGAGAGCATATCACGGCCAATGTCTCAAGCTCGAATGCATGGAAATTTTTCTCCTCTGGAGATGTTTGTCGGCTATAATATGCCACAGGCTGAAACGAACTACTACCATTATGACGCTGTAATAAAATTCCTCCAATCCCTATCTTACTAGCGTCCGTATGCAGTTCGGTCTCAGCGACAGGGTCGTAGATAGCAAGTATTGGTCTACCTATTAATTTGTGCTTAAGCGATTCAAAAGCTTCATTCTGTTCCTTTGTCCATTCCCAATTCGCTTCCTTCTTCAGTAGTTTATTCAGTGGATGAGCAATGGCCGCAAAGTTCCTTATAAATTTTCGGAAGTATCCAACCAATCCGAGAAATTGACGTACTGAGTGTGGGTTGGTTGGACAGGGAAAGTTCTGAACAGACTGAATCTTTCTATCACCAGGACGTACCCCTGCCGCGCTTATCTCATAACCTAGGTAATTTATGGTTTCTTGCAGAAAATTGCATTTTGACAAGTTCAATGTTAGATTTGCCTTTTCGATCAGTTTTAACACCCTCTCTAACCTTTCCAGACACTGGTCTACATTACTTCCGTATATAAGCACGTCATCTATGTATGCTGCGGCTTCTGAAAACCTAGCTGAACCTAGAAGTTTGTTCATCATTCTCTGAAACACCGCCGGCGCATTCGCTAGCCCGAACGGCATACGATTAAATTCGTATTGGCCGTCCGGGGTAACGAACGACGTCAACGGCTTAGATGACTCTGCAATTGGCACCTGGTAATACCCAGATGCCAGATCCAGAGTGATGAAATATGCTTGTCCAGAAAGCCTAGCAATCTCGTCTTCAATGACTGGCATTGGGTATCGCTCCTTAACCGTGACAGAGTTCAGCTGCCTATAATCGACACACAGCCTTAAGTTGCCATCCTTCTTTCGCACCAGGATGATCGGACTGGCGTACTCTGACACTGACTCTCTAACTACACCTGCATCCATCATTTCTCCGACCATCTCCCTAACTCGTTCACGTTCCTTATGCGATAACCTATAGGGACGATATACAATAGGTCGTTTATTATTTAGCTCGATATTCATTTCGGCTATGTTAGTACAGCCGAGTTGCTTTAATGATGACGCAAAACAATGCCTGAACCTGTTTAGTAATTCTATCAGCTTATCCCTATGAGACTCATCAATCAGTTCAGAAACGTTAACCTTGGTCTTATCTATGCCATTATGATCTAATGATGGCTCACCTGTTGACAAGGCTTCGATGCGGTGCACCGTTTGCACTCGTGTGCCTCTACCTATAGCCATACCTTCCAGAAGCTGGCACTGCCCTGATAACGGTGTAATATCGATATTGACAAAGTTATCTTTGACCTGGTAGATACCTCCACAAACTATGAATTGCTGATTTGGTTTTCCTACGATCTTATCACTCAATAGGATTTGTCCATCTTCACCTGTTTCTACACGACTCTTAACAGAAGCTGAACCGAAGACCACGACATTTGCAGATGCTAAAACCTTCACTGACCTATTCTCTACCTGATCATCATTCAATAGAGGTAGTTCATTATTAATATTGTAGAACTGCAACTTTTGAGCATTCTTGTAAACTATAATATGCGGCTGTTCGGTAAAAGTCTGTCCTAACAACACTGGAACATCAAGCAGACTATCGTCAACTACTTGGCAAGGAACCCTAGCGCAGACACCATCAATATCCAAATCTGCAATAACTCCACCGGAAGAGTAGACAACATCATTCCCGAATCCTTTCATAGGTGTTGGGGTGTTATCACTTGTTAATCCCAACGAGGAAGCTGCAGAACGAGTCATTAGCGATACTTCACTACCAAAGTCAACAAAGGATTTTACAGGGACACCATTAACTCTGCCTTCTTTGATAAATTTTGCATTCGTACCCGAGGTTGATATACGCATCGTGTTTGAGACATTATTGGGTTTGTTAGCGCTGTTTTCTACCCTAACCATACAATTTTCTATTTTATGACCAAATTTACGGCATTTCGCGCATTGAATTATTGGCTTAGGACATTTAGAGTAAGGGTGTCCCTTTTCTTTGCAATTAAAACAAAAGATCGGGCCACCGCTTACAACACCAGTCCTGCCAAATTTAGTTGCTGAATTATTTTCTAGGGGTGGCTGTCTGAATCTAGATTGCATACGATCGAAAATCTGAGGGGTTTCTTTATTGCACATCAGAAACTGTAATAGCTGATCGGGTTGAGTACAACGTAACGCATTAGCACTAGATCTCATTGTTTTGTCGCTCAACCCATGAATGATACAGTCGACTGCACGCTTGCCTTCGATATCACACTGATTGAGCAACGCTAGCTTTTCATAGTAATACACTTCAAGAGGCTCGTTTACCCTACTTTTTCTCTTAAGCATGTCCTCCAAGGATTGGCCAAAATTTTGTTCGTATGGGAATGCATTCAACAACTTCTGCTGCCATTCGGCCCACGTAAATAAAATGGTATTTAAACTCTCATACCAAGTTTTTGCCAATCCTTGGAGCTTCTGCATAGCGAAATGTATAGTGATCTTATCATCCCAACCATAGACAGTAGCGCACTCGTTGACCTTCTTAAGCCAAATATCAATTCGTTGCGTTTTCGAAGATGGGTCAAAATCAGGCAAAATGTTTTTGTGATTCATACCGCTTGTTGGCAACGAGGTCGCTGAAGTCGATGGCTGAGACTTAAACTGTCCTATCGATTTAATTAAGTTGGCAATATCTTTAGAACTAAAAGAAGGACTATCTGACCTTCGTGCTTCTGGGCTGCGAAGTCGACGGACGCTTCCATCGCGGCGAAGTACCCGCTCTTCAAAAATAGCACTTCGTTCGCGGCGGGCGTCCCCGTCGCGTGTTCTTTTTTTGATGCTACTTCGCCGAGTTTGACTGCGCCCTCTTCGTACTTCCTCTTCCAACCTGCGGACACGAGCACGTTCGCGCTCGAGTTCCTGTTCTAGGTCTCGTCTACCTTGGCTTCGTTCTTGCTCTCGAAGCTCACGATGGTTGCTGCGCAGGCGGCTACGGCTACGGCTACGGTAGGCTGCCTCCTGACGGAGACGACTTCTAGATTCTCGACTTGACCCGGGCCCACGACGCTCAGGCGTTGAGAGCCGGTGTTGTAGAGGAGATTCATCGCCACGTGGCATTGTTCTGCATCTCGGAACACAAAAAGAAAATCTATGTACGTATTCTAGTTAAAAGTTATCATAAATGTGTCGATATCTCATGAAGGGCGCTTCGTAGCTCAAAAATAACAGATTTTCACCGGCCCGTGGACCCCACAGTACACTGACGTAGTTCAATTCACCGTGACAAACTGAACCTTTAGGCTACTTTGGATGTCACATGCACTATGTTAGACATTATTATGATAAATTTATTGCTGTACAACAACCTAACCGTTAAGTTCAATTACTCGGTCGGAAAACCCAATTTAATGGGTTTATTCATTACATGCACTGGGTACACTTCGGTAAGAAACGTCATAATGTTTAAAATATGTGAACAGAAACGTAAATCTTAATGTTTAAACCATCAACCAATCTTAATAAATCAGGTGGTTCCTTTATGCAGATTGACCGTTGAAATTTGAATAATCGAAAGCTAACGTAGGCTTATCCCACTACTGAAATATAATAAAACTCATATTTCAGGGTATACAACAATTTAATAAATAGATTAAGTACTCACACCACAATTCCAGTCCAATCAGTACACAGTATCACTATTCAGTACACAGCTTAACAACGTCCTACTCCGATGCTGGCGCCAACAAGAATGCCTGCCTCGATCCGCCATCTTATTTTCTCAACCTCGTGTCCCTAGCCCACTGACATTTTTTTCCTTCACTCATTTTGTACCATAGAGTAAAACAGACGTTTACTCTGACGAGTAACATTGACGTTTATGTTTTTGTTTATTTCGAAACCTAACAATATGCATGATAGATGCTCGACACGGGGTACATTTGTCACGCGTCCTGCGTGTCCCGCCCACTGGCGAGTTTCAAATTGATACTCCATTATGCTCGTAATAATATATTATATTAATGATTCACGTCGCTCTAGGGCATGCGGATATCGCTGTTATTTATTAGTAATGAATCGCTTATATTAAAAGCAATGATATTGCATTATAAAGGTAATAATAATTGATTAAAATAGATAGGTATAGAATTAATGAATTTATTTGTGTTTTAAATTTGCATTCATCACGATAAAACAATGTTTAAAATGTACATTTTGGGGTCAACATTCATCAACAACCCATAACGTCCCACTGCTGGGCACGGGTCTCCCCTCACTTTCGTGAGGAGGATTAGGCCATAAGCCACCATGGGGGCCAGATCAGGATTGGTGGATCACACCTATCTCCGAAAATAATTCTCGGGTAGGTTATATGGGTTTCCTCACGATGTTTTCCTTCACCGAAAAGCGAGTGATAATTACTTACATATGTTTTTACAAGAAACACATCGGTACGTGCCTGCACTGGGATTTGAACTCACGACCTTCTGCTTGGAAGGCAGACGTTCTCCCACTAGGCTACCACCGCTCTTAGACACATAAACTGCTCTGGTGTAAACATTAGATGTACCGTTTACATGTACAGTTGTAAATTTGATTTCTAGGGGGTAGATTTTTTAATCTTATTCGGTGTTAAAATAGGATTTCTTGGCCATTTTAGTGAAACTTTTCACCCAAGGGGATTCAAAAATCTTTATCCATATATTGTTAAACTTATGAATATTTAGTTAATAGAATCAGGCGTTATTTTGCGGAAATCCATAATCAATAAGATAAATATATAGTTTTTACGTTAGGTCAATTTAAGTACGGGGTGACACGTCAGGGTTGTTTCGGTCTTCAGATAAATTAAGGGTTGCGTAGGGATTTAGATTTTTAAACGGATTGATTTGTCATAGGGGTTAAGGTCTTCCAACAAAGTCCTATCATACATTCATCAGACAACTTAGGCGGAATTAAAACTATATATTTCTACATTATCTTATTGATTATGGATATATCTTGTAACGTTACACCCCTTTACCAATTTTGGCAAAAGAGTGTAAAGTACACGTTATCAAGGGCTACCTCCCTATTCCTATGGGAAGGACCCAAAAGAAGGAAAAACAAAGGAGACAGCTTAAAATATATATATTGTTAGCGCGGCAGCTAAGCTGTATAGGCTGAGCGCGCCTCCAATGGCGGGGGAAGGATGGCTGGTAGAAGAGTAGTACAAAGGAACTTGGCGACTAACCTGGTCTCCATGCAACTGCAATCACCTCGGTTCGGGTCCGTCTCCAAGCTGCTTGTTCCTTCAGGATGTTATGACGTTCGATGTAGTGGACTGTATTTTAGGCGGTTGGTGCGTGTCGGCAAGGAGCGTTTACGCGGCGGGTTTATAGCGGGTTTTGTTTATATTTTCGCGTCGAATTCACGTGGACCACCACAGAGGAGCAGCAGATCCAGTACTTTGGATTCGGCGAGAGCGGCAGCCGCGAAGGACGAGGGTCGATCGCAGACTACTTGCGGCGGCAAGCAGTTTTCTCGTGGATACCACGATATGAGCGACAGAGATAGTCGCCAAGAAATGATAGGAATAGGAAGGTAGGAAGGTATTATGAGTGCCAATGTAAGTGGCGCGAACATTTGCCCCCGGCCTAAAAACCATTGGTTTTTAAAAGAAAGCGGGAAATAAAAAAATATAAAAATAAGAGTTAAACTCTTAAGCCGTCAACGGGTTAAATATAACATAGCGGTTGACCGGGGAGCAAGGGGTTAAATTATTGGGTAGGTAAGATACATAAACGGACGACGGGTCTCTGGTAGACGCCGGTCGCCGTTTTTACTGACGCTACTCGACAGATGCCATCGCCGCCGACATGAGTGGCCACGACGACGCCGAGAGGCCAGGATAGCGGGGGAATATTATCAGTGATAATAAGAACAATAGAACCTATTGTAATGGGATTCGAAGGTGTATTCCATTTTCCTCTAGATTGAAGTAAGTGAAGATATTCCAACTTCCACCGTTTGGAAAATGATCGTACCATTTGATCCAATAAAGCGTACCGTTTCAATAAGTGTCCAGGTTCATCGGGAACCGTGCAAGCGGGTAAATGCTTCAGCGGTGCGGTCATTAAGAAATGTGAAGCACTCAGCGCGGTCGGCTCAGACGGATCTTCGCTCAATAACGTTATAGGACGAGAATTGATAACGCATTCTATCTGTGTGAGTACGGTTAACATTTCCTCATACGTGAGTAACTGTGAACCGATCGTCTTATGAAGATGACTTTTAAACGCTTTCACATATATTTCATAATTCCCCCCGAAGTGAGGACTTCGCGGTGGATTGAATTTCCAGTGTATGCGATTAGCTGATAACTCATCTGAGATAGACTTATTATATTCGTCGGAATTTAAAAGATCCGTTAACGCATTTTTCGCATTTTTAACGCATTCCGTTAACGCAGAGACGGGAAGGGAGTCAAGGAGCGCGGGTGAGTTACTAGCCCATTTGACGAGATCGAAGCCCCCGGCCTTGAGCAACTCGCGGAGATCGTCTCTGAGTTGTAAACAAGCAGACAGAGTAGGCATGGAGTAGCACACGTCGTCCATGTATGTGTTGTCGCTGATAAGAGATGCTGCGAGTGGGAAGCGGGCACCGTCGGCGGCGCACAGCTGTCGCAACACTCGCATTGCAAGGAACGGACTGCTACGTAGACCAAAACAAACGCGGTTGAATTGGTAGGTATCAAGCGGAAAAACGGGATCGAATCGATACAGGAATTTTTGATATTTGCGGTGGTCCTTATTTATCAAAATTTGTAGGTACATCTGTTTAATATCGGATGTAAAAGCGATTGGGTAGAGGCGGAAATCCAAGAGGATTGTAAAAAGATCGTTTTGTAAATTATCCCCGGTATATAAAACTTGATTCAAGGAGAGGCCTGAGTCAGTTTCAGCACTGGCGTCCATCACCATACGCCATCGAGTTGTTGTTTTTTGTAGTCTCGCAATGGCGTGGTGTGGCACGTAATATCCAGTAAAAGGACTATCATTGTCGATCAGTGAAATGTAACCCTTCTGAATGTACTCTTTGATTATAGCATCGTACTCTAAGCGCAGAGCAGGTGTCGCGGCGAGCTTACGTTCGAGATACATGAAGCGTTTTTTAGCGATAGGGTAAGAATTACCCAGAGAGGTCGCGGGATCGCGGGAGAAAGGCAACGCTACAGAATAGCGTCCCGTAGGATCGCGGGAAACGTTATTTGTAAAAATGCGTTCACATTCTATAGCGTCTGGGCTCAAAGTCGGCGTGCATTGCACCTCTTCAAGCTGCCAGAAGCGTTGGACAAGATTATCTAAACGTGGTCCTTCCGTAAAGGTACAGAGGGAAATATGAGAACGGCATCTATCTTCAACCAAGGGGTCAGTGATAGAAACAACGGTTCCAATATGAGCGGGCGTAACATGAGCGGGAGTAACATGAGCGGGAGTAACGGGAGCGGTCCCGATTACGATAAAACCAAAAATGGTTTCAAAAGCGGTTGGAGTACCAGGCGGACCAGCGGCGCGGCCTGATAGCAATATTTCAGAAAAGAGCGGCGCGCCTATAAGTATGTCGATCTCGGAAGGCGAAGCGAAACTGTCGTCTGCCAGAGGCAGGCAGTTCAGGTATGAAAGGCAGGATACGTCAATTTTCACTGCCGGTAAATTGTCTGTTATGCGGTCGATAACATAGGCGTCAATTGCAATAAAATTATCATTTAGGCGGGAAGATAAAGTAGCAGAAACTGCTCCCTTGATTGGGTTAGATGCGGAACCTATCCCTTTAACAACGGTGTTCGTCACCTTATTGCATTTTAAATTTAATTTAGCGCAACATTTTGAAGTTAAAAAGTTACTTTGGGAAGCCGAATCAATTAAGGCGCGTACTACATGGCGGCGACCATTTAAATCCGTAGCATAAACTTGTACGGTTCCCAGTAAACAAGTAGTGTCATTAGGCTGCGAAGCGGGGCGTATATTACACAGCGACACCTGTTGTTGTGATGACTGATAAGCAGTTGTAGGTAAGTTCGTCAGCTGAGCGCTAGCGGAGCCCGCGACGGGCGGCGGCGATGCCGAAGGCGGCATGTGATCCCCGGCGGCGGAGAAGTTGCCAGTTCGCGCGCGCGGAGGCGGCGCGTGCGCCTGTGACGGAGCGCTAGGGTACGGGCGATTGTCTTCACGGGAAGATGATACTTTGCGGCATAACATAGAATGATGTTTACATCCACAATAACGGCAATTAAATTTAGAATTGCAAGCAGTATTTATATGCGTAGTGCTTAGACAATTAGTGCAACCTTAGCTTTGTTTTACAAAAGTGTACCTGTCGTCGATAGAAAGCTTATCAAATGCAGGGCATCTATATAAGTTAGCGTGATCGGCTTGTTTGCAAAGCGGACAGTGAGTGACGCATGATGCTGCAAAAGACTGCGTAGACCTTGCAGTACGCGGCCTGTTATCACTGCGGCTAAGAGAATCGGTCGTAGTGCGTTCCAATATTTTGCTTTGTTCGCGGATGAATTTTAAAAGTTCATTGTATGTAGGCATAGATTTACCTCGCATGTGCATTTCAAACGACCGTGCAGTACTTGAATCTATTTTCTTCAAAGCGAGCGATAGTAAAATAAAATCAGACATGTTATCGAGCTTGAGAGACTTCAAACTTGACACAGCCGTGCAGAATTTATCTAGGAATAATTCTAAGTTTTTATTCGTCGCGGTGTTAAAAGATTTAAAATCAAGCATTTGATCAAGATAAGCGGAGGCTAGGTTACGTTTGTCGTTATACCTATCGACGAGCGTCTGCCATATGATCGGATAATTATCACCGTTAGGTACGATACCAGAACAAACTGCAAGGGCCCGGCCTGACAATTTATTAATTAAATATTGGACGCGTTCGTGATCAGTGAGATCGGGATTTTCGTGAATCGTGCGTTTGAATGACTCATAAAATATTCTCCAGGTCATCGGATCTCCATTGAAGACCATCAAATCGAGTTCAGGAATTCTGATGGATTTACGTTGCGGGGCAACATTGAAATCAGCGGTTTTTAAAGGCGGGTTAAGTTTATTATAAACAAACTGACAACGGCAAAACATATCTTCGAAGACGTTTATAGATTGGTAGTTTACCGTGTACGAAGCGTTGAGAGTCAACTCGGTGACATTTAATTTGTTCACAATTTCGTTGAAATCGGAGCGTAAGCGGTCTAACGAGATCATTCCACATAGAAATAAATCTTTCTCAGTATCATCAGTGAAAGCCTTTAAAGATCGGTTAAAAATATCTTGTAAGCGAGAAAATATAATGTCACGTTTACCTATCAAGGTCAAACGTTCGATCTGTAACGTATCGAGCGCTTTTGCGTCCTCGTATACTTCACTATCTTTGTCTTTTGAACGAGTAGCCATAGCCATCTTAACAAAGTATAAAAAACTAGATAAAGTATGAAATTCCTAATTTACTGCAACTGCCTACAGCATTTACCTGCCGCGCGCGCGGCGTATTGAATACCCACGTGGAGACGCACGGGCGGTCGTTAGGAATACCTTCACTTTTTAATAAAAATTAAGAATTACGGAAAAATCGTTATTTTTACTATTTAGGAATGCGGAATACACGAAATAAGTATATAAGAGCGTAGTAGGATAGTACAGGGTACTATCTGAACTGTAATTGCGGGCGGGAACACGATAATTATAGGAAATTATCGTTGGTAAAAATACCAATATAAAATTGCGGGCGGTTATAAAGAGGACTATATGAGGCCTAAGAGGGGTCAGAGAATAGCGGGAGGACCAAAGAAGATCCGGCGGCGGAGGACCAACAATATGTTAGCGCGGCAGCTAAGCTGTATAGGCTGAGCGCGCCTCCAATGGCGGGGGAAGGATGGCTGGTAGAAGAGTAGTACAAAGGAACTTGGCGACTAACCTGGTCTCCATGCAACTGCAATCACCTCGGTTCGGGTCCGTCTCCAAGCTGCTTGTTCCTTCAGGATGTTATGACGTTCGATGTAGTGGACTGTATTTTAGGCGGTTGGTGCGTGTCGGCAAGGAGCGTTTACGCGGCGGGTTTATAGCGGGTTTTGTTTATATTTGCGCGTCGAATTCACGTGGACCACCACAGAGGAGCAGCAGATCCAGTACTTTGGATTCGGCGAGAGCGGCAGCCGCGAAGGACGAGGGTCGATCGCAGACTACTTGCGGCGGCAAGCAGTTTTCTCGTGGATACCACGATATGAGCGACAGAGATAGTCGCCAAGAAATGATAGGAATAGGAAGGTAGGAAGGTATTATGAGTGCCAATGTAAGTGGCGCGAACATATATTAAAATAAGAAATTAGAATTAAGGATTAAAGTCTTTGAAGATAGAAAGAGAAAATGTGATCACACGCGATAATTAACTGGAAGTTGTCTTTAGAAATAAATGGTTAGAAATAGTCGGTCTAGAATGAAGCACTGTTTAAGACGGTAAATACGTAATTGTTCTTCATGATGATACTTATGAAGAGTGACCCCAGGCTAGGGAAGGCGAGGACTGCGGCAGAAAGCTGGTGTCCAAAGGCGGGGAGGCGCTCGTGGAGAGCGGCCTTCACCGGAGGGTTATAGGGCTCCGATGTTTTAAACTTCAAGACTTCTTTAGGACTATAACAATTAAGTAAAGATTTAAAAGTGCTTGAGGACTTCTTCTTACAATTTTCAAGGTTTTAGAGGCTCAGACCAAAGCCAAACAAGAACTCGAACCGGCGAATGTCCGCCGTTTTCCAGGCATCACTTCCAAAACTGTCCATAAGTAATTCTGCAATTTGAATATTTGAAAAATTAAGAAAGATAAGGTTAAAAGCTGCCTGATACAATAAGATAAATTAAAACTAAAACTGTATACAAAATTATTGAATTGTACGAGAATACAACAGAATTTAGAAATAAGATTATAAATGACATTAGTAAAATTAGACATCTTTCAGTAATGTTTACAAACAATATAAAAAATAGAGACATAAGAATTTAGAATTAATAAACGAATAAAAGTAAAGAATAAGAAATAAATAGTGGCACGCAAGGACTCGAGTAAAAGAGATCAAGGGTTAAGAAACAAAGATATGAAAAAGTATACAGAAATAGAAAACCTTACAATCTAGAGATATGTGGATAGTGGGATTAAAAGCTCTAATATTTTCATGATTTTCTAAAAGAGATAAATTAAGATTTCCTCTACTAAATAAAGTCCGCATTCCCTCTCCCTCGGAGGGAAGCCGGGTGTTATTATGAACGTTGTTATTTATACGAACCACGGCGCGGCGAGCGGCCTACTTCTGAAAATGTAATGAAAATGTCGCCGCTCGCCGCCAGGCTTAGAAAACCAGAAAGTTACGACGTATTTTAATATTTATGCATTTCAGTTCATTTGAGGCGAGTGACGCATGAAATTCCGAGGTCACAGGTGTATAATACAGCTTTGTATGCGTCCGGTTTCAGTTACGGATTGATTTGATTGTCTCAGTTGGAACTCTACGTACACCTACACGTGCAACTAACAATGCGAAAAGGGAATTACGATCGAGCTATACTAATTATTAATGGCTCTTAATTCAGTACATATTCCAGTGATTATGGCTCAAAGCTGAAAAGGCTTTGTGAACGAGTTGGCGCATATAGATGTTTCATCCATTTCATGATTTAAAAAATGACATCCCCGTAGAGTTTCTTGGTGCTTTCTTCTCTGACGGGCGTATTTCCGAAGCACCGGTCGAGTTAATGGTCGAGTTTCCTTTTTCTGTGCGAGATTCAGCCATGAGTCACCACTTGAAAGGGAAATGTCCTTTTTTCAAACTCAAATCATAATTATATAATCATTACTTTAGTAGATCATATTTTGACTTAATTTTGTTGTTTTAGTCAATGTAAAAATTAATATGTGTATTAATTAGAAATTTATATTTTTGACGTGTAAAAATGCGTGTTTACAAATAAATGATTTGAGTTTTTGATTAGCTAGTTATACTGCTATCATATCTAAGTACCAATATCAAAGTGTATTTTAAAGAAAACAATGATCTATTATACGATGTTTACTCTCATGTTTTTTTTTCCTAAATTTACTTGACCTTTTCTAAAAGTTATTTAAGTCTCAAAGGAAACAGCTGTAATAACAACCCCAGTTTCACCATCGGGTATTTCGAACCCATGAATCCTTTGAAATCGACTGGCATTACCATAAACAACACAATTCAGTTTGCAATGAATAAATCACCAATGTTCTGCGTTCGCAATCCAATGCCGTTTCGGGGTTCTGGGTAACGGTGGGCCCCTAAAAATGAACGATTACGGCCCGCCGCTTATCCAGGTGACTTTCCAGTGTAACTTGAGCTCCGGGAGGAAACAATGGAATTTTAATCAGACCCGTTTGATGAAATATTTTTATCTTCACTAGGTAAAACTTCACTTTTATTGTGAAATCAAATAATGATCAAATCATAGATGCTTGAAAGTCGTTTAATTTGCACGAGTGGTGGGATATTCAAATGTTAAGTAGTTTTTTGGCTTTTGGCCCTAGACTTGGTGACTAATTTAAATGATAATGGAATTTGCGACGATAATAGATAATTTTTATAAAATACTATCTATACCCTGCCACGCTTCGTTGTGGCACATTCGCTGATATGTCACTGATGAAAAAAATAGATAAAAACAATCCTTGATGCGGATTATATATCATGCTAAAATTTCAGCTCGGTCGGTGCAGAACTTTTTGAGTTTTTGAAGTTTACACAAACCAACATAACATTTTTATATATATAAATTCTAATAGTGCACAAGATTTCTCAAATAATTGACCATAGCGCGTTAAAAAATAAATAAGGTAATTAAATTCTGACCGGGCACCCTTGGTGGATTATGGCCACATATCTCGAATTATGGCCTAACCCTCCTCATAAAAGTGAGGGGGTCTCTCACTGCTGAGCACGGGTCTCCCCTCACTTTCGTGAGGAGGGTTAGGCTTTAATCCACCACGAGGGCCCAGTCCGGATTGGTGGACAACATACCGTTGAAATAATACTCGGGTAGGTATGTAGGTTTCCTAACGATGTTTTCCTTGACCGAAAAGCGAGCGATAATTTCGTAGGTACACACGTTTTACAAGAAACACATTTTTAAATGTCCGCACTGGGATTTGAAATCACAACCTTCACCTTGGAAAGCAGACGATCTCCCTCTAGGCTACCACCGCTGGAAAGGTACCGCTGCTAACACCTCCAGTGCTGAAAACACAACTGTCGTGTTTTTCATAACTTGCCGCGAGTGCGGGAAAACACAACCGTTGTGTTAGCTGTATCGGAAAACACTATGGAGTGTGTAGAGCCGCACCCGTGGCTAGACAAGAAAATTGGCTCAGCAATGAAAGTGTTAAAGACTTATAACATGTTTTCTCACATTATTATAACTATAGAATAGATGTAGCTAGTGCTATTACACGATATGGTGTGGATTGAGTCGGAAAAGGCGTAGCAGCCCGTTACTTTCACCCGACATAACATAACACCTGACTTTGCGGTAAACGGAGCTGTGAGCATTATTCATACTGGCGGAAGTGACGCGTAAACCGGAAGTTAAACAGTATAATATTAGTTCGCACAATATGTGTTAAAGCTCGCAGTTTATAATATGACCTTTTGTAAACAAAAGGATAACCTAATGTTAGCTAAATTATATTTATATACGGCGGTGGCGACGCGGCCGGCGTTTATTACTGATATTTTTGAACCTATTCTGCCCCACTGCTGGGCAAAGGTCCTGCCAGATTCCGGCAACCTTCTGCAACCTCCTGAAGGCATCAAGGTCATCACACCATCGTCATTTGGGACTGCCTCACCTCTGAACAGCCAGCTTTGTATCTAGCTTGCTACTATTCTAAATTACGTTGAAGAAAACTCTATTCAGACGTTTGCAGTTCAACAGCCTTTTTTTTGTAGACTGAATATTGAGACGAGTAATTCGTTCACCTAATAGTAATCTCTACGCCTGCCCATAACAGTTACAGTGCCACCCAAAACTTTGCGTTGCATAATCCTGCGCGGCACGGCACTGCGCTCGTCACCCTGCGACATCGGCTCTAAAGTCTCATAGGCCCAGTAATTTCTCTGGAAACAGTGCCCTTTAAACAGGAACACAGTAATGTTTGCACACTACTGCTTGGCGGATGAATATCTGGAAAAGGTGTGGTAATTCCTCAGGCGGTCTCTTGCTGAAGAGGTTTCCCACTTCTAGTACTTTATGGTCGATATAGGGTTTTTTGTGTCGGTGGATACTTAAATTTTGTATTTATCGTAATATACTAATTGGGTTTATTAGGATATCGATGTTTTAAACCGTGAAGCATGATTCCGCCCGCAGATTCCCTTTGGCCACGGGTCAACTTACACTGGTCACGTCCGCTCCCGAGATACCGGAGTTTATCGCCGCCGTTATCCGGAAATGCGATAGCCACTCTTTTGCACCGAAGAATTAAATCCGTATTATAGCTGACAAACAATTATTGTAGCTTGTTTAAATCTAAAAATATTGTTATGGTATGTGACTATAAAACTTGAACGCAATTCATTTGAATCAGTTTTAATTTAACGTGCTTAGTTTTTTACCCACTGCCAAAAGGAGGGCCATGACTGCCAAAGGTATTATAGTCAAAGGTAGAAATGAGATCGTGATGTCTCCGACTGCGTTTGACGTATCGAACATGACGTATCGACCTTTTTTATATGTGACAAGCTGTACCCTGCCACGCTTCGCTGTGGCACATTCGCACATTCGCTGATATGTCACTGATGAAAAAAATAGAAAAAACAATCCTTGATGCGGATTATATATCATGCTAAAATTTTAGCTCGATCGGTGCAGAACTTTTTGAATTTTTGAAGCGTACACAAACCAACATAACATTTTGATATATATAGATATACTAAACAATAAGACGGGCAAGGCGTTCACCTGATGGCTAGCGCCACGCCTGCCCATAACAGTTAAAGTGCCACCCAGAACTTACATGAATTTAGGTACGTAACAAATCAATTATTACTGACAACACAACAAGACACTGTCACTATCAAACTGTGTCAAACTATCTAATCAAACTGTGGGTTAATAAGTTTATCAAGCTTTTTAAAGATATTTGTATATTTTATCTACTACTACACTTATGTATTAGGATAGTGGTCATGTCAAAATTATTCTCAAGTAAATCAGTGACACGCGCTAACATGTATTTAACTGTCTACCTTTTTTTCCTAAATTTGTGTTTAATTAGTTATGTCGTCGGAATAACAAATGCAGATTTAGAAGATAATACATTGAACAGTTTGAATAATGAATTGCATAAAAACACTTCAGCTCGTAAGTTGAACAATCTCTTATACCTAGAAACAAAAATGTATGTAATCTGTTTTGAATGGACATTATTCCTTTGAAAATTATATCACTACAGTTCAGTTTTTTGTCCCCACTGGTACTGTACATTGAAATAAATAAATAAATAATTTAACTTTTACATAAGAACATCCAATAAAATATTTATTTAGCCCTCAAGATCTTTACAACGCCATATTTTTAATGTAACCCGTTCCTTCTCGTAAGATTATAAACTCGATAAATTTTTGACGTGTAAATATTATAATATATTTATAAATAACGAGACGAGCAAGTCGTTCGCCTGATAGGAAGCGCCACGCCTGCCCATACCAGCTACAGTGCCATCCAAAAATTTCCATTACAAAATCATTAAATCAATCACTGGACAGCGCTCGTCAACCTGAGACGATGGTTCTAAAGTCTCATATGCCCAGTAATCTCGCTGGAAACGGTGCCCTTCAAACTTGAACACAATGACGGTTGCTTCCTATTGCTCGGCGGATGAAAATCTGGCAAAGGTGTGCTACTTCCCCAGGCGTCAGAATCTTGCAGAAGAGATCTACCACTACAATTGTTATGAATTTCCAGAGTTTCCTTGTAAGGAGCTGTTACTGAGCAGTAAAAACCGCTTCTCTCCATCCTACTCGATATACAGCGACTCTCTCCACCACGGCGCGGTGCATAGAAACTCCACCGGCCACCTTACGCACTTCGAAATGCATATCGCTATAGAAACAGACGAAAGCTTCCGAATCCGGCTGATGGATAAAGAATATTTTTTGGCCACGGATTTCCGATATTATATATGTAGGTACCTGCTAATCATCATCATCATCATCAACCCATAACTTCCCACTGCTGGGCACGGGTCTCTTCACTTTCGTGAAGAGTGTTAGGCCATAGTCCACCACGGGAGCCCAGTCCGGGGGATTGATGGATAACATACCTACCTCCGAAATAATTCTCGGGTAGATATGTGGGTTTCCTCAAGATGTTTTCCTTCACCGAAAAGCGAGTGATAATTACGTACATATGTTTTACAGAAACACATTGGTACGAGCCCGCACTGGGATTTGAACTCACGACCTGATTGGAAGGCGGACGTTCTCCCACTAGGCTACCACCGCTTCCTACTAATAAATAAGATAAAGACCGAGGCAATTCGGATTACTTTTCAATAAACTTCTGTCCTCTGGGAAGCGTCGCTCAGACTGACCCGTGATAATAATGCCAAGCTAAACCATTCTCGGCGCGTCCAGGTGGATAGAAGCAATGTGTCGCGCTGATTGATTTCATTTAATTAACCGCGTATTTTGAAACATGACTGAATTTCATATTGGTCATCCGATTCGCCTCTGTCTACCATACTAATTATAAACCAATCGTGTTAAAAGTTTATTATATTAAGTACTTAATTATATATTGTGTTATGTTTATTTACAACAGGTTTTGGATGTGACAGTAACCAATACACGGATTTATACAAATTCGGCCATTATTACACACAAGTTCAACACGTCCACACTCCAGACATATTTTCTGCAAATGAATTCAAGACGTTATATCTTAAAATTGATAATGGTAAGTTTTGCTAATTCTTAACTTTTGATTGACCCCCTTATTCTAAAAAAGTTATGCGACGTTTCATAAAATTGCGCACTACAATTTTGTACTGCGCAGTACTAAGTGACGTTCGATAATTTTTTATGAATAAGGGGGTGAATCTATATCTCAAGAAAACAGTAGACACTCCGTATAAATAAGCTAGTTTCACAACTCAAACATATAAATGACGTTTGTGTAGACGCCAAATATATGTGACGTACACAGACATGCTACGTCACTAAAACAAAAGACATCCCGCTAGTATGAAGGTTCATACAAACCTTTGGCTTTTACATTTGGGCGTATAATATTGACTGTCCTCCATAAAATTGTATAATAATATATTATTATTATATTATATTATTATTTATTATATATATTATTATATTATATTATTTTATATTATATTACACTCGTGTTGTTTTTGTATTAAGCTTTATTATTTTCCATTATTTTCTATTATTTTTTTTCTTAATGAGATATTTTGATGCACGCCTACACCGTCTCTCCTTCACTATGGGTGGTTGACTGGTAGAAAATGCTATTAGGGTTAAGTCCGCCATTTGTACTAGTTAGTTAATCTGTGCAATAAAGTATTAAATAAATAAATAAATAATAATATCCAATGTATATCTGTCTTCTGTATTCTTGTTTTTCTTGCATTAATATAGCAGTAATTAATTATTCAGGAAAACTGGATATTGGAAAGGCAGGTGACAGTACTCCATTAATTTCCTACGAGGACGTGAGCCTTGGATTAATGAACCACTTCCAATTCTACTACTACGCCGATACACAAGCAAAGATCCGATACGACTGCCCTGCTCCTGCTAAATAGTTAAGGTAATATAAAAAGCTATTCATCGTCGTCGTCATCAGCATAATCATATCATCAACTCATAACGGGCCACTGCTCTCTTCACTATCATGAGGGGGATTAGGCCATAATCCACCACGGGGGCTCGGTACGTATTGATACAATCACTTACCTCAGAAATAATGCTGTGTTAAGTGGGTTTCCTCACGATGATTTTCTTCACCGAAAAGCGAATTAATTAAGCGAATATTCGCGTAAAATTATTTTACAAGAAACACATACATACATACATACATACATACATACATACATACATACATACATTTATACATATATACATACATATAAACATTGCAAGTCAAATAAAAGCTTGTAAAAAACCTGACTGTGAACACAACTGAAATGAATGAAATAAGCTTTTTCTAAGTATAACAGTTATATTATAAAAGACAAGAAAGTGATCAGTGCCAAGCCTTGAATAATCTTGGAAGTCGGAGGTCGGAGTCCTGAACAATGAAAACTATTGCGATAAAAGTTACCCAAACTCCTAATTATTTCAGTGAAATCTTGACACGATCAGAAGTCCGTTCAGTTTCACCATTGCCAAGTTCACCATAACTTAGTTATCGCCACTTAGCGTGCGGTCGAAAGTTAGCGCAAACTTTCATTTCATTAGCACTTCGGGATGAGAGTTAGCCGCTAACTTACAAACAACAACGGCAATGGACAGATTCATTAGGTCACCGACGACTACGTGAGGCAGAATGAAATGATGTAACAATATACAAGAGAAAAAATATTTAAAAAGAAAAATCATCACAGATAAAAAAAACATTTATCATTTGGCGGGAAATTATAACTCATCCTTTTAAAATGCGTTCGAAAACCGTGGCTGTATTGTTGATTTTGTTCGTTTTAAAATCATGTGATGCCCTTTTGAACGATGAAAATGTTATTGAGGCTAGAGGAAAGAAGAAGAAAATAGCTTTATTTGGTGAGTTTTATACATTTATTATTACGCTCAATATTTTTCAACGCAGTGTTATGGCAACACTGCGTTAAAATTCATGTTATTGATTTATCATGTTATTGCCCATTTCATGTTATTGAGGCAGTGTTATTTTAGGTTTGACATTTCGTTACCAGATGAAGTATTGGTTAACCGCTTACCAATCATTAAAATTCCAGCGTAACCGTAATATTATAAAAATTATCGCAAAAATTATTGCATAATGAACCACTTTGCCAGATTGTGATTAAAAAAAATATACGAGGTCGGAGGGTTGTTATAAATACAATTTGCAATGTTTTCATGCGAAACGCAATTTCGCGCCGACCGTTATTTTCACGAATACGGCTTATTTTGCCACTTGCGCAATAAAAAAATATAAGTATACTTTTGCAGAAATAATTATGACTTAATTTCATTGCGAACTTATTGACATTTCAACCCGCGTGGCGTTGCCTTCGTAGTAATTCAGATTGCCCGATTCAACTCTAATTCCCACCCCTGTTTCCGCTTTAATAACACATTTATTTTAAGAACTGCTAAGGTTTGGAATGTCTTGCATTAGTTTGTTTCAGTTTTTGAAAAAAATATATCTGTACCTTATTACACGATATGCAAGTTCTAGCCAAAACAAACGCTATTTTAGCGTCTTTAAAAAATTACGCGTCGTTGCTTGCATTAAGGTATGGAATTGGTATAATTACGTTAAAAATAGAGGTAAAATAAATCATAAAAGCCAACCATCATATTTTTCGTCATTAAGAGAGCTCATACTGTAAGCTCCTTCGGTTTTTTTCTCTCCTTTTTATTTATATTACTAAAATTAAAAAAACAGAAGAAGGATTTAAAAAAAAATACTTAGACTATGGCTAAATGCAATAACTGTGAAAAGCCAAAACGAAAAAAAAAATGGAGGCACATGGCAGTCATGGTACTTCTTATTAAGGTGGTTTATTTCCATCATAAAATGATATCGCCCTGCCCGTTGTCAGGTTTTTCGGTGATAAAATAGTGGTGCATGTCTCGCACGCACTCCCCATAGTTAGTGCAATGTTATAAAACTGACAAACATCAAATTTTTGCCTCAACACATAAGAAAGTAACATAAAAGTCTGCTTAAAAATAACCAAGTGCCTAGTCCCGTATAAACTGATGCACTCAGATGTCCTATTGAATTTACAGTGTAGATGCACCTTTATGTCCGTGTTTAGAACACGGATCGAGAGTGAAGCAATAAAGTGCACTTATGGCCCTTACGCACTACTACGTACCTAAAAGTGCTAAGCAGGGACGTAGCTAGGGACAAAACTAAGGCGGTAAATGATCTTCTAGAGTGAGACTCGTTTGTTCCAGCACTTTGTACCTCATTTATTGAAACTAAGCAGGTCCAAAACCACCGATATACATTGTAACGGTAAACTTTTTCAAATTAAAAATACTCACTAATAATGTCAAAATGAGGTTGTTAACCATTACTATTTGAATTCGTGACATATCGACAGGTGACTGAGTTAATGTTTATGAAATGTAAAAAATTAAGCTAGAAAATCCATTTAAATCGTTTTTTAATGCAATATTTATGGATCGTGTCAGCAACCATTAAAAATAGACATTATAATACACCAGATTTTATGATTTTTTTTAGTGCGTTCCCTCAGGTAACTTCCTAGTTAACTTCCTAACGTTAGTAACTTCCTTCATGTAGGCCCCCTTGCACCGGCCCTGAACTAGGCAGTGTGCATAACTGCAGCTCGCTTAGCATCGCATTGACTGGAACGGAACAATCGGAACGTAAAAGTGGCATTCGATAATGGCTTTTCAATCGTTTTCCACATTTGCATTTATTGAAAGGGAGAATAATGATCCAGCTTTTGTTATTAAAATTTAAATTTCCTTTCCTTTCAGTCTCTTTGAGAAAACTAGTTTAAATGATACGTTTTTTGGGTTGTCAGCCCGGTTGTCGCGGGTCATGTTATCGTGGAGCCTCTAGGTGGAACATCTGAACTGTTTTCTTTTTAAACCCTTTTAGGGGTGTTAAAAGTTTGTACGTGTGCATCTGTGTCTGTCTGAGGAAATGTAGTTTCCAAATAGATGAACCATAGTTTCAAGAAGCTATTGAACCGCGTTATTACTGCTGATTGCTGTCCTTGAGATCCTCCCCCGAGTGTCTCCGTGATGCAGTGAATGATAAGCCGACTGTTTTGTGTGAACCACTAGTATTTGCTTTGAGTCTGGATCTTTGTGGACCATGGTCCTCGTAGTTCCTAATTCCCAAAATACAGGCATTCTATCCGCATCCTATTCATTCCTATCCTATCCCATGTAATCGAGACGCGTGTGATCTTATATGTATTTTACTGTTCAAGCTTAAGCCTATAAATATGAAATAGCAATAATTATTCTTTCCAGTATACTTCGCTGATCTCGTCGTGAAGAAGATCTTCGTTCTGAAGTTGATCTACGCTTTTGTCTTCTGGGTGGTGCTTCACAAGGCTGGCTACTTCCTCGGCTGGTTCGCCAGTTACCTCAAGGAGAAGAAGCAGGAGTTCCACCACGATGGCCACCATCATCACCATTACGACTATGGACCTAGCCATGGACATGGGCCCAGCTATGGTCCCAGTTATGGATCTAATTATGGACCGTATAGAAGACAGAACTAGGGACAGTGAAACGTGAAAGAAGAGGGTTTTCGTGCCAAAGATGAGGATTTATAAATTGTAAATTATTATTATATTAGATTTTTTATTTTAATTGTGTTAATGATTTGTTAAAGTAAAGGAGTTGAAGTAATTTTTTTAATGACAGTATTTTTTATTTAGCCCCCTCCCCCCTTCTGAATAAATCTATATGATTCTAAAAACTTCCGACAGACTCTAAACAGCTACAGATATTTCACCAAAACGGCCCACCTCAGGCTAAAACGGTGAAGTAAAACCTATGGACACAAGCCTTTTAATATACTTACTAAGGGAGCACACGACAGACTAGACGATGGGCCGATGGTTCAGTTGGATTCAAAGCAGTATAAAGTCACCGCCAAATCGTCATTATGTGTATATTGTTTTCTGTAGTGGCAGGCCTCTACTTTAAGAGTCCGCCCGGGGAAGTACCACCACACTTTTGCCAGACATTCATCCGCCAAGCAGTAGCGTGCAAACATTACTGTGTTCCGGTTTGAAGGGCACTGTTTCCAGTGAAATTACGTACTGGGAATTTGAGACTTTAGAAATTATGTCTCAGGGTGACGAGCGCAGTACAGCACAACATTTTGTAATGGAAATTTCTTGGTGGCACTGTAACGTAACTGTTATGGGCAGGCGTGCCGCTTATCGTCAAGTGTACGACATGCCCGTCTCGTTACGTAGCAACCAAAAAAAATAACGCGGACGAAAGAATGCCTTTCCTTGCGTTATTGTTTTTTCGAGTACCTAATAGTAAATAGTAGTAATACATCTTACACCGCAAGCTAGTTATCTACACCAATATCTAATCCAACCATTAATTCCTAACAAACAACTTAAATGACATTCCTCGCTACACAAACAGCCCTTTGACACCCTTTGACGCAATAATCTTACATCTGTCTTGTATCAAATTAACGTGAATTAATCACGCACGTACTGACACGGAAGGCACGCGACGCCGCGCGGCGCCGCTCGCGATTAGTTCGCGTAATTGGCTACATAAGTTACAGTAACAAGCTCAGGTGTCACGTATTATTGTTATTACATGTTTAATTGCATAGATTGGCAGGCTGTGTTAATATTGGTAAGCTGTAATAGATAGGTGACAGTAGGGTAAATACTGAGACGTGGAATTATGGAGGTGCTTACCAAAGTGGGAAGCCTCTTCTGCAAGAGACCGCCTGGGGAAGTACCACCACCATTGCCAAATATTCCTACAATATTTACGGTTTTTAGACTTTTTTCTTTGCATAATTATGATGTAAGTCATTGCTTCTTACCAAATTTGATGATTCAAGGTAAACCGGAGTACCTTATAAGTTTTGATTCCCTTTTAAAATCGCTAAATATGCGAAAATATGCGACATAAACGGTCATTTCTTGTGATCGCGTTGACTTATAAGTTTGATATTTTTACAGCTGAAAGAAATTGTAGACCAACGTATTTGATATAAATTTCAACTGGACACCTTTACCCATTCCTGAGAAACTGGATCTTGACCGACAGACGGACAACAAAGTAATTCAGACACACCAAGCCGAAATAGGAGTGGCTTTATACTACACTGGGACAATACGTATGCGATGAAAAACGGTGATCAATAACTCGACATAGGCTACAGCGAATACAATGCACTCACGTACCTTGGACTGCTGCGAGCACTCGTTGAGCTTCCACCTTCGGTCGTCCACCTGCCGGCTAGTTATCTTGTTTATAGGGATTCACTTGGATCTGATTAACACACGCGAAAGAGCAGGAAGATTTGCTTTCCCGTTGGGAGCAACCGATAAGACGTGTCTCGCGCGGCGTTAGCTTTCACACTCGCTTGACAGTTGATATCTGACTACCCTCCGCTGCTCCTTTTCGAGAATTAAACATTGATATTATAAATACAGTTAGTTATATGATAACGAAACAAATTCTATAAGAGCTCCTATTTCCTTTTGAGGTGCGGAACCCTAAAAAATAATAGGCACGCGAATAAAAACTATTTATAAAAATAATTGACAGCGTCGCAAATTGTAATACCCTAAGAAAGCTTTATTTAGGCGTAGGTGGAGTGGAAAGAGAAGCTCGCAGCTAAGATTGGGTTTTAAACTGACAGGTGGGCGACAGCGAGTGTGTTCCATTAAAGCTACTTGGGTCTAAATATAACCGGGTGCCTACCACTGACTCTGTTTTACAGGGAGCTTAATATTTTCACAGCATTTTTTTAATATGATAACATTGGCAGTTACATGGCTGAATGGAAATTATGTGCTATGCCAAACTGTGGCCAAGAGGCTTAGCACATCTTACGCATACAGCCTGTGATGACGAAGCTGGATGCGATACAATTTAAAATTAAATTTTAATTTTACCATTTAAATTTTAATTGCAAAAATAACTATTTATTGCTGGTTACAAGATAATTACCATTACTGATGACGGAAATTGGAACTGTCAATTTGATTTTAGTTTATTTTTATTTAAGTGTACCTCGAATTGGAATTATTATAGAATAGTATTAAAATAAATAAATGATAAATGAATTTTTATTGCCAAAAAAGTTAGTGTTACAAGTAAAATTTACAAAAAGAGCAAAAATTATGTTGAAAAAAGGATTAACAGTGAGTTCCAAACTAGGCGCGGGGCTTGTGTCTTGGGACCCGAGTGCGTGTTACCAGAACAAGTATTATAGTGTGTGTTATAGTCATCAAATACAAAAAACCTAATTATAATAAGAGATCACTCAACTGAAAACTAAATTTAAAACCAGCTATTCTTTCTAAAACACTAGTTTTGAAACTAGCTAGCTTAAATAATTAGTCGTTTCCGGTAGTAGAAAAAGAAAACGTACTTACAGACTTTGACCTCAGATTTTCCAAGCATTGTACTACCAATGAATCGTCGTTTATTCATTAAATCGCTGGTTAACGCATAGCGTGGTCGCTATTCTACCCCATTACAGTTTTACTTCTCGACGGGAATCCAGAGATTGATGGTAGCGGTTGCGGGCGGTAAAAGTTACATAGTTACTCACGACAGATCGCGATTTTACAGTTTCATAAAAGGTTTACGCTTTTAAACCTTCGCCGCCATATGAACCTTCATCGTACCGGTTAGTTATTTATAGAATATCAAAAATTCAAAATTGTTATTGAGCTTTTTTGCCGTTCAGTTGCTTTTTTATGTGAAAAATCTGAAGCAGAGGCTGGTCTGACCCCTTTTTTTGATCAAACCATTTTTTTTTTAATAAAACTATGCTTTGTGCATATTTTTCGATACAACATAGTTTCGATGGCTCACATCTGCCAGGCGTTCCACGATAGCTCTTTTTTTACCTGTGCTCAGCAGTGGGCCTATATTGGTTGACAATGATGATGATGATGATGATGAAGATGATGATGATGAAGATGATGATGATGTGTGCAGCTAAATATGAGGGCGTGTCTATGGTGTGGACTGTCATAATATACTGTGTGCACTCTAGGAACATAGATAGATGGATAGATAAACTCTTTATTGAAATACCACAGAACAAAATAACACTTAAAAACTAGAAAAAACAAGTTTAACAATTAGAGGGACAATGGGCGGTCTTATTGCTCAGAGCAATCTCTTCCAGACAACCATGCATGAAGAGGAGTAACTAGGAGATCGGACGGTGGGTTTCGGTATATACATAAAATAAATAAATAGGTAAGTAAGTAAGTACATATTATACATAAGAATAAACTTAAGAACTTAAGAATAAACATACATAGAATACATGAAAGCGCGCCGCCAGTCCCAAATAAAAATTTCTTTCTACATAAGAAACATTTTAATACTCCAAGGTACCCATTTCCATGCCGAAACATCCATCTTACAGCTGACATGACATATTCTCCTAACTTATAAAAGCACCTTTGAAAAGTTCTCATAGAGCAATATGATTGATTACCTAGGTAACGTGCTTTGAGACGGAACATGCTAGATTCTTTGAGTATTCACTAGTAATGATAGATTTGATCCTATTTACAAAGTTAATGATGGTAAAAGGTAAACATGTAGATGGTATAATAGGTACCTAGCTGTTTTGGCCGCCACTTTCATGTCAAATTTTATATACTTTATTTTTTTAGTACCTACATTCTTTTTAAATACTCACCAGCTACAAGTTCTCAGGCTTTTTAAAAAAAAAGACTTACTTAAAAAAAGTTATTTGTAAAGTAGTGATGTAAATAACGATATTTTTATTAAAATACCCGCCGTCGGTGTCGTCGTAACGCTATTCAAGATGGCGGTCGATGCACCAGTTCACCAATAAACTCCTACGTATAAATTCAACGAACTACGAGCTTATCGTGATTTGTGGCACAACTTTCCCGCGCAACTTTAAAATTGGAAACAATCAGTCGAAGCAATCAAAAGTTCGCAAGTTTCACGAGCAGATATGCATGTAATTTATTCGTAAATAGTCGATTGGCGACGACGAGAGACGACGCGACGTCTAATTCGATTTATCATTGGCATAAATCAGACAACAAGACACACCCCGTTTTCTTTGTTTGGTTCTACACGATTGACAGCCTCCCGACTTCCCTTCGAATTATGGGTAGAGGTGCGGGGAAGCTGATCGCGGGGAGTGGGGTCTCCATTCTGTATATAGTACTATATTATTATGTCTTCTGTGACCGTGGCATAATGAAGCATTAATTTGCCGCTGACACTGCGGTTATTGGCTTCTGTAATTATTGTCATACGATATTGTACCGTTATTGGCAGTATAATATAATTATGTACCTCTACACCGGCCGTGGTTATTGGTGCACTCGTAAGGAGACTGATTGGCGGATAGCTTAGATAAGTTATATTATTATGTCGATTGAACGTTCGTAAATTATCCTTGTAGCACAGAATTAATGATAGTACCCGCCTCTTAGTATCAGCATAGAAAATATTATAGTAAAAACTTATGTGGACCGTAACGAATCGGATCCGAGAGTGAATCCATCACCAATAAGAAAATTGGCCTTATTTCAAAATCCGCGGATAACTAAATGGAACCAATCTGCGCGACACATTGCCTTTATCCCCCTGGACGCACCGAAAATGATTTAGCTTGACATTACCTCACGGGTCAGTCTAGGCGACGCTTCCTGGAGGACAGCTCTTTTCATGAAAGTTATCCGAATCGCCTCGTCGACTATACTGCATACAGATAAGTTACTCTCCACCCTGCGCATACCCCTTCCCGTACATGTACAATCAGGAGGACAATCGGGAGGACAGTCAATATTACTTGTTCAAATGTCAGTAATGTCATTCAAGTGTCAAATGTCATAGACAAACAATTTGTATGACCCTATAAAGCGGGTTGTATTTTGTTTTGGTTTTGTTCCGTTCTATTAAATGTGTGAGTAAGTGCAGAAATGTCAAAATTTGCCGCGTGTACTAGCCTCAAGCGTTGGCAAGTCAGCTTATTTTTATGAAGTGTCCGGGGTTAGTGTTTTGCCTTTTCAAAATGTAATCTAAAACGGATAGATTAGTTAGATGTATTTCCATAATGACATTTTGTCAGGCATCCCGTTTCGTATTTAGATGTCTCCTTGCTAATGGAAGCCTGAGTTCATTTCCAGTCCAGATTTTATTTGATTGCGCCTCGTGCCGTGCCCATTTCCCCACTTAGTGTGGCCAGGTACTTTGGAAAGCTAAATTTATGTTATTAAATTTAGTGGCGCAAAATTATTTTAATGGCACCTACATAATAATTTCATGAGTTTCTCTAGTTTTATTTACTATGGCTTCGTTTTGGATTTCGAATGTTATTAATATTAATATAATATTTATAACATTCATATATTCACATATAATATTTGGCGATAGACATAAAGCTCACAGTGAATGTGAGCTTTATGTCTATCGCCAAATATTTTAACGCCAACAAAAAAAAAACAATAGACATTTTGGCGGGAAATCAAAAATATGACGTTGTTTATTTTTGTAAGTATATTTTTTTCAATATTTGTATGGTTTTTGTTAGTTTATGTTTAATATTGCTGGAATATTATACGTTAAGTGTATTCGTTAACGTGTACGAGTGTGGGAAAATTATCTTAACTCAAAAAACGTGCCATTTTGTGTTCTATCTTCCAAAACTTTTAAGAAGGTTTAGTCACCCAGTTACTTAGTGGTTTAGTAAGTTTACCCATCTATTGGGCCTTAACATTTTAACTATACTAAAAATATATATAGTAAAACGTGATAACTAATCTTTAACACTAAAAAAAACTTTTTGGTGCGTGAAATCTAAAATTTTTCAGCTGTTTTTTGTCATGAATTTATTTCAAACACAGTGGTCTGTGACCCTTATGCTTATTATATTCCGCATGGGTGGTAATATTTTTAATTGAATGGGTGTGTAATCGATTGTAAAGGCTGGTGCTATTTAAAATTAAAGCCCATATTTAATATTTCGCGTTGAAAACACTCGCTGCGGGCTTGCGGTTAAAGCATGATTTTTATTATTTTTTATTTTGTGAACAATATTGTGCGAAAGGCTTTATATTTTATAGATCTTGTTTGCTGTATAAAATATTAAACTTTAAACGTTTTTCGAGGTGTTGGAGTCTCTTTTATTTACGCCATCAATAACTGAAAGTTTCAATTTATCTAATAACATGTATATTTTCTAATTATTGTGTTGTACTGTATTATAATTAAGTTGTAAATGCTGTTTTAAGCTTCTGTAATGGGTTGGTACCGTTTTAATAAAAATAAATAATTAAATAATACATTCCGACGTCATTTTAAAATTTTGTGGTTTTGTTCGTAGTTGTTTGTGGTTCCACCTATTAAATGTATTTTCTTTATGTAAGTAAGGAGTTATTTACATAAAATTTAATAAGTTCCAAAGTGATATTAACACTTTCACTGCTGAGTCGAATTTGCTTGTCTAGCCACGGGGGCGGCTCTGCACACTCCATAGTGTTTTCCCATACAACAAACACAACAGTTGTGTTCTGTTTTCCCGCACTCGCGGCATGTTATGAAAAACACGACAGTTGTATTCTCAGCACGGAACGTCTTAAAAAGTACACCTACCTATTTAATGGTAAGGAATTTGAACTTTCTACTTTAGGCTACATTTTTAATTTTGAATATTCATCAGACACGTGTCTTCTGACACGTTCCGCGGAGAAATTTTTTAACAAGCGTAAATTTAAATACAAGTAGTCATACATGCGACGCAAACTACACACAAAGAAGAACAATCCACAAATTAGTCACAGAAAGGGAAACTGCTCGCCGATTTGTTTGACTTGAAAACAATGAAAAACTTTCTTGGAACTCGGAATTTACGTGTACGGTATTTGTTAACGATACTTATTTATTAACGAGGGTCCTAGCCGAACGGTTCAGTTGCTATAACTAGTTGGAAGAAAAATAAAAACAGCAACTGGCTGGTTAGAACTTTTTCAAACGAAAACAATACTGGCCGTAACTTTTAAAACGAAGCACAAATTGGCGGGAAACGCAAAAATCGGTTCATAGCGCAAACAAGAAAATTAAGAAGAAAATAACCTTAGGGTCTTGGTTGAGGTTAGAAATTAGGATTGTGTTGTTTATTTTGTTGAAGAACAGTCGATAAGTGCATAAAAATGTTAAAGAAACTCGTGGTTATTTTGATGCTGGTGGTGTGCTGTTATTGTGAAGAGAACAAAGAGATTTTGATAGAAGAAACACGAGCTAAGAAGAATAAGAAGTCCCTTCGTCTTTTGGGTAAGCATTAGGTATCATTTTACAGTCAGCCTCAAAAGTAAATTATCATCAGACAATTCCTTAAAAAATATATACAAGTTCCTCCTCTATTAAAAAGTTGATCCCAAATCTATTAATTTATGTTATAAGGAATCAGATTATATTGAAGTAATAATGACAAGAGTTTAATACACTAAATACCGGTCATGGTTTTTGAAACTTGTCTGTTCCATCATTTACTTTTGAAGTTGACTGTACACTTCTAAGTTTTCACCTAATTAGTAGCTTGGTCTGTACTTCGTCTAATAAAAAATACAATGTTCCTTTGACTTAAAAAAACAATAGCTGCAAATGTTATAAATATTTTATGTAATTATCTGGAATAAGCTAAAACATTTTATTCACAAAAAACTTGAAGACGAATAGAATAGAATAGAATAGAAAACTCTTTATTGTACACCAGAAACAAAAATAAACACAGTACAGAAAAATTACAATAGGTAAACAAGGGTAGCACAATGGGCGGTCTTATCGCTGAAAGCGATTTCTTCCAGTCAACCTTTGGAAGGACGGTGGGTGGCGTACGTTTGCAGTAATTTATAAACACGATACGTTTTAATAATACACATACACACTATACTTAATAAATAATAAAAAAAATATATACATATATTTGCAACATACTACACACATAATTATAATAAAATATATAATTATACTTCTCAGGTACATAAATATTGTTTATAAACCATAGTTTGAATACTATAAAAAAATGAATAGGAATAAAATCCGATTAAATTTTCTCCAGTCGTGAGTAAATAGAAATATTAACACAGTGGAATAAATAATTGTATGTTTATGAATTAAATAGATTAGGTATTGAATTATAATAACAGGATATTAAACTTACACACATACCCACCATAAAATGTTAAAAATGTACATCAGATTTAATCCACACCAAAAATAAAATAAAATCTTAAGGGTACTAAATACTTAATTTTTATTTAATTTTCATTCTGTTTGAATCGCGTAAACCAAAGAGTATACAAATAGCTTAAACCTCTACTTGCGAGTTTCATATTTCGGTTTATTTTTTGCTTGTTTGACCTTTATAGAAAGAGGATTATCCACCAATCCTTGGGTCAAAGAGTGGGTAGCTCAAACTCTTTCCTTCACCAAATAAGGGTCTCAGCGAGAATTTAGTCTTTTTTTTTAAGTTGTATTCTTAGGTACATATTTAGACATGTACCTATGTACATTGTACATGTAGTCTTTGAATTAAGCCGTAAGAAATATTATTAATATGACTAATAATAATAAGTCAATAATGAAGTAAATAACTATTTTTTGCTTTGATATTTTTTCATACAATTAGTTTTTTTTTAATCAGGGAATCGTAGAAGTTTAACATTAAGGTATGTGACATCCATAAACGTTTCATTTCTTTTCTTTTCAGCTATGCTTGCGATCTTCATCCTATCAAAGGTGGTTGTTTTCAAAATGGCAACATTCTTCTTCTTCTTTGCCTTCTTCCAAAAGCTGTTTTCCATCGGAGGAGTGCTGCTCACTTACTTTATGAAGACGCAGCTGGGTATGGTGGCGGCGCCTCCACCGCCGGCGGTAGTGGCCCCATCCGTGGCTCCGCCCAGCACCTCCTACGGGTCCCCTACGGACTACAATACCCTTGGGTACAGCTACGGGCCCCCAGATCATGAAGCTGCCTTCCAAAGCGAGGGGCCCAGTATAGCTGATTTTGGGAGCCCTTTCAACTGGCTTTCGAGTAGACCATGACTAGCACGGGTACTGGAGCGCCTGTCCAAGCGCTTCCTACCCTTTGACCCTTCAGGGGTTTTCGGAGCACTAAAAAGTTTTTTCTAAGAACTGTACCTTTGACCCTTTAAGGGTTTTTGGAGCACAATTTTTTTTCTAAGGACTGCTATTTATTCTAGATTTAAGTATTTATATCACTATAGTGAGTGAAGACATGTAGGTTTCAAATCGATCAGTGTCGATTTGTTTTAATTTATTCGGTAGCTTTAATTACATAGATAAAGCGCATATAAAATAAATTATTTACACAAATATGGGACTCGTTATTTTATTCATAGATTCTCGAATTCTTTTCCTACAAACCTAAGTCGGCTGCCAGGAATAAGGACTGTCTGACCGAGCTGTTCCCGCGGGCATTGGTAAGATCTTTTTAAAGGAAAATTCGCAAACAGAATTTTATAAATAATTTCAATGCGATTACTTGGAGTAATCCGACGCAAAATTTTGTTCCTTTACAGGTGTTAGACGTAAAACAGGTTAGGCCATTCGCTCAAATAAAAAAAGATGTAGAAAGATAAATAGATAGATAAACTGTTTATTGAAACACCACAGAACAAAGAAAACTTAAAAACTAGAACAAAACAAATTTTACAATTAGTGTCACAATGGGCGGTCTTATCGTTCAGAGCGATCTCTTCCAGACAACCATGAAACTACATTTATATCTTTTCCGTTTTTATGAACAATGATAATTCACCTGTCGTAAAGGTATGATGTCCGTCACTATGATGTCCGTCTGACTAGCAACAAGAAGAAAATTGATCGGCCATTTTTTTTCAGCATTTCTGGCAGTCATTCTTGGAGCTAAGCCCAATTCGAAACCTATTAGGATTAGTGGGCTTGACACCGTTGACCACATCGTATAGTGGCATTAATAAAAAAAGTGTATTAATTAGACGGTTTGCTAAACATAGAGGTAGCGGGTTCGATTCCAGTTATTTCGAGATGGAGTCTAGAAACTGGTAATCAAATCCTTGTAGTTCATTATTTGCTGGTACTCTGAAGTAAAAAGAAACTATCATTAATTTTGTTGAATATTTAGTTTTGTGAGAGATTGCTTTGAGTTACAATCCGAATCATATGTCGGGCATATAATTATGTAGCTGTCCTATGTCATAACCATAAAATAATTATCTTTTACGCCACATGTTTTGTACATCTAATAAATAATAAAACAGCCAATGACGCCCGCTTATCTAGCTTAGAGCCTGGCGTGGGATGTTATCGGAAATGTATGTAAAATAAAATATTAATATCTCTCCCATTATGTAAAATTAAAATAGAGTCTAAAATTTTAAAGCAAAGTTACTAGGCTACACACCCTAATGCTTGTTGGTAAATCCCGCAAAAGTTGAGTTTAATGCTTTGCCTACGGTACACTAATGCTTTCATTTTGTTTTAACGGCTACTCATAAATTATGTCCACTTTCAGGGAATATAGTGTAAGTAGAGTATTTAACGCCATTTATGAGGAGTTCGTTTACACTATAATTAGAATTTAATTTTTACTAGCTTTTATGTATTAGGGTGCCAACACACTATGATGTTAGCCGGACGGCCGGCCGGACGGTTTCTAAACTCAATTACACGCTACGCCGATAGCTCGTCAAATGTATCCTACGGCCAGCCGCCCGGACGGCTATCCGTAGCGCACGTGACCATAGGGTACCTACGCACTATGCGCTTAGCCGGACGGCCGACCGGACGGTTGTTGCATACACTGCGCGGATAATTCGTGCTTGCTTTGCAATGGCCAGCCGGACGGTTGTTCGTAACACGACTAGCCGCTTAGTGTGCACGTGGCTTTAGTTAGTTAAGTGCCTTCTGTACTTCTTAGATCCATAAATGTGTTTTTACAATCTTCCTTCACCCATACTCTCTAGATGTCCAAAGCATCTAAGCAACCTTTTCTTTATTTTTGTCACTACATCTTCTATCATGCCACATCGTTCCCATAAAACGCTGATCTGCACGTCCATCACTCCAAGTAACTTCTCAGACTTTTCATTTCCACAGCATTCATTTTACTTTCATGGTTCTTCATAATAAAAAAAAAATAACACCGTGAACAAAGTCGCGGGCAACAGCTAATAGTCTAATATGTATGGAAAAACCTCTCTCTGAGATCTGTCATCATTTGATTGAGTGATTTCTAACATACATTCATGTTTGTTCTACTTTGAATAATTTACCATATTCGTATGGTAATAACTAGGTAGCTACAATGATTATACGCAGCGGCCTGAGACGTTACAGTGGCAGTTTAGTAGGTCAACGGTAGTTTGTATGATAGTTGTATCCGATACGGCACCAGCGGCGAGACTGTACCCGCGGAGTATAGTCAAAGGAATCGCTGCTGCAGTGTGAGATGTGTCTAATTGAAACAACCATTGTTATTTTTACGTTTTGGTTTTTCGCAACTTGTTCATGCAGTCAGTGTCAAACGTTAACTAAATTTCAAGAGCTTTATGTTTCCAAAATAGTGAAAATGTCGGGTCCCAGTCAGTCAGGTCAGTCACGATTCAGCAAGCTGGTGGATGCTTTACTGAAACTTCCTTTGAGTTTTGGAGAGAATGCAGCGACGTCTTTTCAACGTTGTTTTACTCGTATCCCGGGATAATGGAGTCACTGCGGGAAAACGAGAATTCCGCGGGTGAAACGGCGGGTGCAGCTAGTAAGGCTATAAATTAACCGTTGGCTGTCTGGTATGTCCGGAGTCCCAAGTGGGGTAAGCAAAACAGCTGCCTGCTACTTTCCTCGGGTGTATACGGGAAGCAGTGACGGGAATTCTAATATAACTGTTGCTATGGAAAACTTAAGAAAAAACATACTAGCGGGCTTTAACTAATAATTAGGCACAGTCAGGTAAAAACGAAATAGTATGGTAGACATATATCCTGGGAATCCTGGAAACATACTGCAAATTTTATAGCGACCCCGAAATGGGGCTTTTTTGGGGTTTGTATTTTATGCTCACACTCATACATATCAATACTACACAGTAAACAGAAAAAGAAAATGAGAGAATACAAAATCAGCGACACATTTTCGGTTCGGCGTCTATGTTTCCCGAAGACTATAATCTGAAGGTTTCAAGTCAAGAGTGAATAAGTATCTTCTAGGCAAGCATGCTCCATCATCGACCATGTCAGCACTTACCACCAGGTGAGACTGCGGTGAAATGCTTGTCTATTATGCAATAAAAAATAAAAAACTCTCACCCCGCTAGTTCACCATTTTGAAGAGAAAACTGGTAAACGTAACATTTGCAGCACCTTTAAATACCCGTGTATTTTCAAGATAAGTAGGAAAACAGAGCGGTACTTAGCTCTTGCCTATCCACAGAGTAAGTTACCAACTTGGATTTACTTAGGTACATAGTTCAAGTTGGGTACGAATAATTTGCACTATTATTTAGTCTGTGGCTTTTAGGATCTTACTATAGGTGAACTTTGTACTTTTTTCAACTTGTGACAATATGTAATATTGGTGAAATATTATCCATTAAATAGTCGTTAACGTGTACAAGTGTAAGCAAATAATATAAACTCAAAAAACGTGCCGTTTCGTGTTCTCTCCGAAATTCCCAAGAAGTTTCAGTAAAGCACCCACCACTTTACTCAATCGCGACTTTGACTACTCTAACTACTGAGTGAGACTTCACATTATGGAACTAAAAGATCTAAAACTATGAAAATTTTAATTACACGACACTGGCATTGTGCATTTAGCACCAAACATGCGAAGCCAAAACGAAAAAAAAAGGAAAGAACCATTGCAGACAGTAAATGCATAGAACAGAGTAAATATAATGCAAATAGAGATAACGCTGGTAGATCACTTACAATCTTTCAACCGAGCGACGACGCAATCTGAATAAAGCATACCATTAAAAACTTTATTAACTTAAATTCTACTTGGAGCGTTTTCAAGTAGTTTTTCTCTCCGGACCATGCAAAGTTGAAGCCAAAGTTAACCGTACAAATTCGTGAACTGTCAAATGGACAAAGTTACCGCCCTGGGCGACACCGAATCTAATTATTAACGAAATAGAGTTGGGCGATCGCCAGTGGTAAAATAATTGGATGCCGCGGTGCATCTTAACTCGTAAATCAATTACTCGATTTTGGAAATTTAGTTATTTAGTATTCGGATTCATTAGTGCGATGAATATGGATATTGATAATCTAATATCTACGTTTGTGCTGCCTTTAACACGTTCACTGCTGAACTGAAAACACAACTGTGGTGTTTTTCATAACTTGCCGCGAGTGCGGGAAAACACAACTGTGGTGTTAGCTGTATGGGGAAACACTACGGTGTGTGTAGAGCCGCATCCGTGGCTAGGCAAGAACATCGGCTCAGCAGTCAAAGTGTTAAGACCAATAATTAACTAAACAATATAGAAATCAAATTCAAAAACCTGACGTGGCATTAAAGAGAAGACGAAATCTGAAAAAATACATCCCCGTAGAGCTTCTTGATGCTATCTTCGGGCGTATTTCTGAAGCACTGGTAGAGTTAATGGAGTTTCCTTTTCCTGTGCGAGATTCAGGCATTAATCAACACTTGAAAGGGAAATTTCTTTTACCAAACTCTAACCATAATCAGCTGATCAGAAGTTAAGTAGGTCATATTTTTTATTTTGTATTAATTACTTAAGTATTTGACTATTGGACAATTTATACCTACTTCTATTCAGGACCAGTGTTAACTAATCTTTATTTTTTTCTTCTTTCCACTACACTAATATTCTAACATCCCGTGATAATTCAGAGTTCCTGCGGGAAAATGAGAATTCCGTGAAAAGTTAACCTCTAGACTCTACAACAAACTGATCTGTTTCTGAAAATTATTTCACTGGTATAAAGCTACGTTATTCCCGAGTGAATATTATAGGCTATTCCGGGAAAATGCAGAATTCCATCGTAAAGCGCATAAGTTAAGACATTAACAGTTAGCAACAGATAATCGCGACGTAATTTCGACTTGTTGTATTGTATGCCATGTCTTGCAGGCGTAATTACGCCGCATAAGTTCGGTAAGGTGAAAACTTATATAATTACCTATAGGTATTCAAGTTTTCCGGACAAAGAACCACTTTGTCGGCTAAACCAGTCTTAACTTAAGTTAGTTTTAAGTTATTTTAAACTACGAGCCTGGTGCCTAGCGGGAACAAAATTGTATAATGACTAAGTTTAAATTGCCATAGTTTAGATTAATAACTTGCAGCCAGGGAGTCATTGTAGTTATAATGTAAAAGGTGAGATAAAAGTATGAGAAGGGAGGTTTAAGTTACGTTTAAGTTATTTAAAGTTCAACTCTCTTTAAACTGCGGCTAGTAAAGGGAAATGTACAATAACAATCCAGTACCTATTTTAATTAAGCGGTGGTTGCCTAGTGGGAGAACGTCCGCCTTCCAATCAGAAGGTCGTGAGTTCAAATCCCAGTGCAGGCACGTACCAATGTGTTTCTATTAAACATATGTACGTCATCATCACTCGCTTTTCGGTGAAGGAAAACGTCGCGAGGAAACCCACATACCTACCCGAGAATTATTTCGGAGGTAGGTGTGTTATCCACCAATCCGGACCGGGCCCCCGTGGTGGATTATGGCCCAATTCCCCTCGCGAAAGTGAGGGGAGACCCGTGCTCAGCAGTGGGATGTTATGGGTTGATGATGATGATGATGATTTAAATTATGGGGACCGAGTTCATACAATGAAAATAACCTAGTTGGTACTATAATCCTAAATCCCAGTGCATGAAATTATCAACAGCTCATATCGTCCCACTGTTGAGCACGGGTCTGCCCTCACTTTCGTGAGTAGGGAGGGACAAGGGTTTCTCTCGCCTGCCATAACTTTTATCATTTTGAGCCTATGCTATACTATATAACATAGGCTCAAAATGATAAAAGTGTATAACTTATACGAGGGTGAATCAAAAAGTTCTTAGAAGTGCATATATATGAAACCTTTTTGGATCAAGTTCGATATTCAAATTAAAGAGTGTCTATCACACTATATTTATGCAGACTGTCACTTGTTTTTGTCAGTTCGTTCGCATGTAATATTTTTTTTTGTGCAACGAGTTGCTAAAAAGTCAAAATTATGGATAAAAGTGAGTTACGTGCGGTGATAAAATATCTCAGTTTGAAAAAAATGTCTACGAAGGAAATTTTTTTGGACATTCAGCAGACATTAGGGGGTGATGCTGTACCCTATTCTACGGTTGCGTACTGGGTGGCTGAATTTAAAAGAGGTAGATCAAGCTGTAAAGATGACCCGCGTTCTGGGCGGCCTTCAACCTCCGTTACAGAAGAAAATGTCAAAAAGGTTGAGAATCTGGTTTTGGAAGACAGAAGAATGACTATAAAACATATAGCTGAGATCCTAAAGATATCTTTTGGTAGCGTTCAATCCATTTTAATTGATTCACTGGGGTTCAAAAAAGTGTCTGCAAGATGGGTGCCACGAATGTTAACCGACGAAAACAAAAAGCGACGTTTGGAAATTTCCAAGCGTAATCTCGAAATGTTCCAGCGTGATTCGGATAATTTTTGCCGTCGTCTTGTCACCATGGATGAAACGTGGGTCCACCATTTTGATCCTGAAACTAAAAGACAAAGCATGTCTTGGAAACGACCATCCTCTCCATCCATTAAGAAATTTCGAGTTGCTCCTACCGCTGGCAAAGTTATGGCCTCTGTGTTCTGGGATAGTGAAGGAATCCTTTTTATTGATTACATGCCAAAAGGCCTGACGATTACTGGACCCTATTATGCAAATTTAATCCCGAAAGTGCGTGAAGCGATTAAAGAAAAACGTCGTGGAAAACTGTCGTTGGGCGTGTTGTTCCTTCAAGATAACGCTCCTGCTCATCGATCGGAAGTTGCGCTCAACGCAATCCGCTGTGCTGGCTTCAATCTCCTTGACCACCCACCATATTCTCCGGACTTAGGCCCAAATGATTTTCACTTATTTCCAAAATTAAAAGAGGAAATTCGTGGAACAAAATTTCACGATAATGACGCGGTTATAGCTGCCGTAGAGGACTTTTTCGAGAGTCAAGAAAATAATTTTTTTTCACAAGGAATAAGGAAGTTAGAAACGCGTTATTCTAAATGCATTGCATTGGAGGGAGATTATGTAGAAAAATAAAATATTATTATTTAAATCTTTGCATTTTTTAATATTGATTCCAAGAATTTTTTGATTCACCCTCGTACATATAACAAGGACACTCCAAACAAATAAGCTGATTTGACAACTCGCGCAAGTTATGGAGGCCGCAGCCGGAGGGTGCAAAAAAACCCCAAATGTTCTAAAACTAGGTTTTATTATAATTAAAATACTACATATCTAAATCCTAAGCTAAAAGTGTGTACGTTCGGTCCGAAGTTAGGAGCCGAAGTCACCTAAAATTACGGGGATTACAGTATATAGAGACATGGGACAGTTCTGCTGCGTGTGCGTTTCGCTGTATCGCCGCCGGTCGCACGGTGTGGTGAGGAATGCGGTGTCATCATTCTGGTCATCGGACGGCTACATAACACGCATTTACACAAACATAGTCGCGAAAAGACGACTCGCTAGTATGAAAGTTCATGCAAATTCTTTGTCTATTACATTTGGGCGTGTAATATTGGCTGTCCTCTCAATTGCTCACCTCAATGCGGGGGAAAAATTGCACCGGCCATTCTGTATCTATTAAGTACATACTACATATAGCTACATTTGCGTCAAGAACGTGTTATTTCCTCAACACGTTGAAAAAGCGGTGGCAGCCTAGTGGCAGAACGTCCGCCTTCCAGGCAGAAGGTCGTGAGCTCAAATCCCAGTGCAGGCACGTACCAATGTGTTTCTCGTAAAAACATATGTATGACGAGGCAGTTCAGTGGGACTATATGGGTTGATGATTATGATGATGATATGATGTTGAACGTGAGTTAATATGCTCTAGCTGCAAATGGGCGATATTGTCTTCTGTCCTACAAGCTAAGCTGATTTAACGCCATTGAATGCAAGTAATAGTAAAAAGTACATAAAATAAATTAAGTTAAGCTGCACCAGTGAAACTATTTAAACTAAATATACTTCGCTCTCAGCGCTGTTCTTAAATGGATCAGGAAACTCACAAAAGCAGCAGGTCCCAGGCGAATTTCACGAGAACCCGTTAATTAGTTACATGCATGTAGCTTTCATTAATTAATCTCAATTTACTTAAGTGCTGTATTAGTACCTTTATAACTAAACGAATATATGTGGAGCACTGTATAAACAAAATTGGAATTATTTATCAGCAATTCCGTGACGTAGGTAGTTGCTTTCGGTCTTTGACTGTTTTTCTCTTGGAATTATCTTTTACGGACTCGGATTTAGGTAAAAAGGAACGGGCAATTCGTATTTATTGCTTTACCTTACAATGTTTCTTTTTTATTCGTTCTATTTTTGGAAAAAAGACCGACTGCTGTTTCTAAAACTAAAAATAATACAAGTAGAGCCTTAACAATATTGTAAGGAGGTTGTGCTCCGACCTTATCTCTGCGACCTTCTTTTAGACATCAGTCTTCAGTTACGAACTCTTTTCTAATTAAAAAGATAAACGTCTGCTGTGACCATCTAGATAATAGTTCCATTTTCGAATACTGATTGTTAACTTTTATATGCTCGGAGGAGGTTTCCTTATCACGCGTATTAATAATGCTATAGAATATACTTTACTTTAGTGGTTTTAGTTGTTTAGGGGTAATTGGCTTGGTCTGCACTAACCCGATTTGATTTCCTTCTTTAATTAGATTGATCTTTTTTATATAAAATCTGATCGATTATGTTTATTATAACGTTCAATAACCAATAATAAAATTAAAAATTATATTTGTGTCTACGATAGCAATGGAATCGTCCAAGATCTATACGACTGGCTAAGGACTGGCTAGTGGCTCTCTAAATACTTATTAAAATAAAAAAAATGCACAGTAGGCGATAATAATTCTAGGCATAACATTATTGTAATTGTTTTGATTAATATTCTGCGGAAATCAAATTCAAATATTGTGTTTTTTAAATGCACTAATCGTGAGGAGCCAAAACGAAAAAAAAAATACTTCAGAATCACTCCTACCATTTCAAAGTTCAGAGAAAGTTTCCTTTTTAGATCGGAACATTTGTTTACTTCAAGTTATGTGTTTTTTACAACCTTATTAAAGTCACTCTCGTAATTTATTGGTCCGCTAGTAAACATTATTGGATACAAGATTAATACGTTTAATCACTAAGAACTAGCGCCATCGAAATGAAGAGACATTAATGGTTTCGCTCTTTCAAGTCAAGTCTCTTAGGGATGGGAAAATTTGTCGATAGTTTTGTAAAATGTCGAAATGAATTTCATGTTGAGTTAGTAATAAAAATGAACCTGGAATCTAGACTGTTGAACTTTCCAAGTGTGCACATATACCTGGTTATGTTTATTTTTGAGATAAATTCAATATATTAGGGACTTTCTAGTACGTTTTAGTCTATACTATCTATGACTATGAACTAAATTGGTCACTATGTATTGTTTCGACATATTCCACGTCAAAAATGAAACGTGCTCGTTTTACTTTTAATCAGTTTTCTACCTGATTATTATTATTCAAATTGATTCGTTTACCTACTAAAGAATCAGTTATTGCTCTCACGTGTACTCTGTCCAAATTGACTTATTTTGATATTGAATATTATATCGCTATTTTTTTCTTGTCGAAATTCTTTCACTCTAGTGTAACATCACTATAAAAGTCATATCGTTTGAACTCGTAAACGCGAGCCGCTCATTATTTCCAAATTTAACGATGATTGCACACACGATACGGTTATTTCGCGATATTAGGTGATGGGACAAGGACCGGACAACCTAAAAAAGACGGAATCATTCGATGTTAATATTTTTTTATTTATACATTTGCACACAAATATAATAAACAAGGAAAACTAACTTAATGCTAAGTAGCATTTTCTACCAGTCATCCTAAAGGTGCAAACGAAATACTGGTAGTGAAGATTCACACAAATCTATAATATTATTAAGTACTACTATAGCAGCGCCCCGCGGTTTCACCCGCGTAGGCTAAATTTACACGGGAACCGTTAATTTTTATGGGATAAAAAGTATCCTTTGTTATATTCCAGGATCTAAAGTATCTGAATACTAAATTTCATCAAAATCCGTTCAGCCGTTTCAGCGTAAAGATAGGATAAACAAACAAACTTTCGCATTTATTATAATAGTAAGATAAGATGAGAATTAGTTAAATGTTATTTCAATATCTACCACTACATATACTTATAAATACTTGGTCATGCATGTAGATATTTATAGTCGGCCTGCGTCGTGGAATATGCCCCATTAAAACTCTCTTTTCTTGATAGAATATCAGTTTTCCAACAGAAAAAGTATTATTAGACATAATATTATTTATTTATTTATTTATTTATTTATTTATTTATTTATTTATTTATTTATACTTTGGATCTCCAACAGAGATTACACTATACATGGTATTAGTATGTTCTAGGTATGGCTATTATACATTGTGTTTCTCTAATTATAGGAGACCACATCATGCAATACAGTTTCGACTAAACTATTAATTATGTACTATTTAACTGTGCTTTTCTTATATTCAACAAATATTTAATATTACAATACTAGGAAGTTAGGAACTAATGAGATCGTGTTATCATAAGTTAATGTTTCTTAAACAAAGATTCTACAATTTTTCAAAGTTGATGAGATTTCAGTATACAACAATTATAAAGTATTGGTATGTTGCAAGTATGGTTAAGTATTATATATTGTTTTTAATTATAGGAGACCAGATCATGGCATACAGTTTCAACCAATCTATTTACGTGTAACCGGTGCATTCAACATTATTTTTAATATTGACATTAACATTAACATTTGTTTGTATCACTAGACTAGGAACCTACAGAACTAATGAGATCATATCATTTGTTAATAATAATAATAATGTTCTTAGGCAATGTGATCAGTTAATGATTTTTTAAACTTAGTGAGTGAGTCGCTTATGTCTAATTTTTCGGACTTTGATAGATTATTGTAATGCCTACAGAGCCTTGACAATGGAGAATGTTGTCCTAGGTTGCTATTACTTCGTGGAACATTGAAAAGATTATAAGCTTTAAGTCTTGGTAGTCGAGTTGGGGCATTTAAGGTCAAATTTTTGAGTAGGCTTGCGCTGTCTAACGTACCGTTGAAGAGTTTATGTAGGAAAATTTGGTCTGAGATCTGTCGTCTACTGCAGAGGGATTTCATCTGATAGTGTTTTAGTCTACTATTGTAGCTGTCAATTCTTTTGGCTAAGTTTTCACCATATGAAACATGATAAAGGAAGCGCTTTTGGATGCTTTCAAGGCGTTTTGAATAAACTTCGTAGTGTGGGTTCCAAACAACTGAATTATATTCAAGTGTAGGTCGTACAAGAGAATTAAAGAGTGTAATTTTTGTAGATGATTGTGTGAATTCTTTGCTGTTGCGCAGTACAAAACCCAATGTTCGAAAACCTTTAGGGATCAGTTTAAGGATATGTGTGTCAAATTTTAGTTTCTCATCGATGAGGATTCCCAAGTCTCGTATGCAATTTACTCTGTCTAACTGGTGATTTTTAATGCTGTATGTGTTTGGAAGAGTAGATTTATTTCGGGTGAATTGTATATAGTGACATTTGTCCGTGTTTAGGGACATTTTATTTAGAGTACACCAGTTGTCTAGCCTATTAAGATCTTCTTGAAGTGATGTACAGTCAGTGTGAGATTTTATAGGTTTCATTAGTTTTAAGTCATCTGCAAAGAGATAAAATTCTGAATCCTGGAAGCAGTCTGTAATGTCATTTATAAATACGTTAAAAAGAATTGGACCTAAATGAGAGCCTTGTGGAACTCCAGATAGAGCAACATACTTATCAGATACAAAGCCATTTATCACAACTCTTAAATTTCTATTTTGTAGGTAAGATATAAACCATTTTAAAAGGGATCCGTCAACCCCAAGGTGAGAGAGTTTCTGAATTAAGAGCCAGTGGTCAACTTTGTCAAAAGCTTTAGCAAAATCCGTATAGATTGCATCAACAGATATTTTTTGATCAACATAATGGGACACGGATGAAGTGAAGTTTACTAAGTTCGTGGCTGTGGATCTTGCTTTAATAAAACCGTGTTGATTTTCAGTAATGTGTTGTTTGAGATGCCAGGATAGCCTGTTTGTGATTAGTTTTTCAAATAATTTTGCAAATACAGATAAAATTGAGATAGGTCTATAATTTGACACTGAGGTTTTGGCTCCTGCTTTGTGTATAGGGACGACTAGTGTCTCCTTCCATAGACTTGGGAATGTACCATCTTTAATTGACTTGTTTATAATTAGTTTAAGTGGTGTTGCTAAAAGATTGGCGCATCTTTTGACAAGAATTGGGTGAATACCGTCATTTCCGTATCAAATCATGAATTCCTACTTAAATATAATATTATTAAATAAATAGAGAAAAAATATTAAATATTTAAATTATAATATTAATAATTAATTAAATATTTAAATTATAATATTAATTTATGTTAGCGCGGCAGCTAAGCTGTATAGGCTGAGCGCGCCTCCAATGGCGGGGGAAGGATGGCTGGTAGAAGAGTAGTACAAAGGAACTTGGCGACTAACCTGGTCTCCATGCAACTGCAATCACCTCGGTTCGGGTCCGTCTCCAAGCTGCTTGTTCCTTCAGGATGTTATGACGTTCGATGTAGTGGACTGTATTTTTGGCGGTTGGTGCGTGTCGGCAAGGAGCGTTTACGCGGCGGGTTTATAGCGGGTTTTGTTTATATTTGCGCGTCGAATTCACGTGGACCACTACAGAGGAGCAGCAGATCCAGTACTTTGGATTCGGCGAGAGCGGCAGCCGCGAAGGACGAGGGTCGATCGCAGACTACTTGCGGCGGCAAGCAGTTTTCTCGTGGATACCACGATATGAGCGACAGAGATAGTCGCCAAGAAATGATAGGAATAGGAAGGTAGGAAGGTATTATGAGTGCCAATGTAAGTGGCGCGAACATTTGCCCCCGGCCTAAAAACCATTGGTTTTTAAAAGAAAGCGGGAAATAAAAAAAATAAAAATAAGAGTTAAACTCTAAAGCGGTCAACGGGTTAAATATAACATAGCGGTTGACCGGGGAGCAAGGGGTTAAATTATTGGGTAGGTAAGATACATAAACGGACGACGGGTCTCTGGTAGACGCCGGTCGCCGTTTTTACTGACGCTACTCGACAGATGCCATCGCCGCCGACATGAGTGGCCACGACGACGCCGAGAGGCCAGGATAGCGGGGGAATATTATCAGTGATAATAAGAACAATAGAACCTATTGTAATGGGATTCGAAGGTGTATTCCATTTTCCTCTAGATTGAAGTAAGTGAAGATATTCCAACTTCCACCGTTTGGAAAATGATTGTACCATTTGATCCAATAAAGCGTACCGTTTCAATAAGTGTCCAGGTTCATCGGGAACCGTGCAAGCGGGTAAATGCTTCAGCGGTGCGGTCATTAAGAAATGTGAAGCACTCAGCGCGGTCGGCTCAGACGGATCTTCGCTCAATAACGTTATAGGACGAGAATTGATAACGCATTCTATCTGTGTGAGTACGGTTAACATTTTTTCATAGGTGAGTAACTGTGAACCGATCGTTTTATGAAGATGACTTTTAAACGCTTTCACATATATTTCATAATTCCCCCCGAAGTGAGGACTTCGCGGTGGATTGAATTTCCAGTGTATGCGATTAGCTGATAACTCATCTGAGATAGACTTATTATATTCGTCGGAATTTAAAAGATCCGTTAACGCATTTTTCGCATTTTTAACGCATTCCGTTAACGCAGAGACGGGAAGGGAGTCAAGGAGCGCGGGTGAGTTACTAGCCCATTTGACGAGATCGAAGCCCCCGGCCTTGAGCAACTCGCGGAGATCGTCTCTGAGTTGTAAACAAGCAGACAGAGTAGGCATGGAGTAGCACACATCGTCCATGTATGTGTTGTCGCTGATAAGAGATGCTGCGAGCGGGAAGTGGGCACCGTCGGCGGCGCACAGCTGTCGCAACACTCGCATTGCAAGGAACGGACTGCTACGTAGACCAAAACAAACGCGGTTGAATTGGTAGGTATCAAGCGGAAAAACGGGATCGAATCGATACAGGAATTTTTGATATTTGCGGTGGTCCTTATTTATCAAAATTTGTAGGTACATCTGTTTAATATCGGATGTAAAAGCGATTGGGTAGAGGCGGAAATCCAAGAGGATTGTAAAAAGATCGTTTTGTAAATTATCCCCGGTATATAAAACTTGATTCAAGGAGAGGCCTGAGTCAGTTTCAGCACTGGCGTCCATCACCATACGCCATCGAGTTGTTGTTTTTTGTAGTCTCGCAATGGCGTGGTGTGGCACGTAATATCCAGTAAAAGGACTATCATTGTCGATCAGTGAAATGTAACCCTTCTGAATGTACTCTTTGATTATAGCATCGTACTCTAAGCGCAGAGCAGGTGTCGCGGCGAGCTTACGTTCGAGATACATGAAGCGTTTTTTAACGATAGGGTAAGAATTACCCAGAGAGGTCGCGGGATCGCGGGAGAAAGGTAACGCTACAGAATAGCGTCCCGTAGGATCGCGGGAAACGTTATTTGTAAAAATGCGTTCACATTCTATAGCGTCTGGGCTCAAAGTCGGCGTGCATTGCACCTCTTCAAGCTGCCAGAAGCGTTGGACAAGATTATCTAAACGTGGTCCTTCCGTAAAGGTACAGAGGGAAATATGAGAGCGGCATCTATCTTCAACCAAGGGGTCAGTGATAGAAACAACGGTTCCAATATGAGCGGGCGTAACATGAGCGGGAGTAACATGAGCGGGAGTAACGGGAGCGGTCCCGATTACGATAAAACCAAAAATGGTTTCAAAAGCGGTTGGAGTACCAGGCGGACCAGCGGCGCGGCCTGATAGCAATATTTCAGAAAAGAGCGGCGCGCCTATAAGTATGTCGATCTCGGAAGGCGAAGCGAAACTGTCGTCTGCCAGAGGCAGGCAGTTCAGGTATGAAAGGCAGGATACGTCAATTTTCACTGCCGGTAAATTGTCTGTTATGCGGTCGATAACATAGGCGTCAATTGCAATAAAATTATCATTTAGGCGGGAAGACAAAGTAGCAGAAACTGCTCCCTTGATTGGGTTAGATGCGGAACCTATCCCTTTAACAACGGTGTTCGTCACCTTATTGCATTTTAAATTTAATTTAGCGCAACATTTTGAAGTTAAAAAGTTACTTTGGGAAGCCGAATCAATTAAGGCGCGTACTACATGGCGGCGACCATTTAAATCCGTAGCATAAACTTGTACGGTTCCCAGTAAACAAGTAGTGTCATTAGGCTGCGAAGCGGGGCGTATATTACACAGCGACACCTGTTGTTGTGATGACTGATAAGCAGTTGTAGGTAAGTTCGTCAGCTGAGCGCTAGCGGAGCCCGCGACGGGCGGCGGCGATGCCGAAGGCGGCATGTGATCCCCGGCGGCGGAGAAGTTGCCAGTTCGCGCGCGCGGAGGCGGCGCGTGCGCCTGTGACGGAGCGCTAGGGTACGGGCGATTGTCTTCACGGGAAGATGATACTTTGCGGCATAACATAGAATGATGTTTACATCCACAATAACGGCAATTAAATTTAGAATTGCAAGCGGTATTTATATGCGTAGTGCTTAGACAATTAGTGCAACCTTTGCTTTGTTTTACAAAAGTGTACCTGTCGTCGATAGAAAGCTTATCAAATGCAGGGCATCTATATAAGTTAGCGTGATCGGCTTGTTTGCAAAGCGGACAGTGAGTGACGCATGATGCTGCAAAAGACTGCGTAGACCTTGCAGTACGCGGCCTGTTATCACTGCGGCTAAGAGAAACGGTCGTAGTGCGTTCCAATATTTTGCTTTGTTCGCGGATGAATTTTAAAAGTTCATTGTATGTAGGCATAGATTTACCTCGCATGTGCATTTCAAACGACCGTGCAGTACTTGAATCTATTTTCTTCAAAGCGAGCGATAGTAAAATAAAATCAGACACGTTATCGAGCTTGAGAGACTTCAAACTTGACACAGCCGTGCAGAATTTATCTAGGAATAATTCTAAGTTTTTATTCGTCGCGGTGTTAAAAGATTTAAAATCAAGCATTTGATCAAGATAAGCGGAGGCTAGGTTACGTTTGTCGTTATACCTATCGACGAGCGTCTGCCATATGATCGGATAATTATCAGCGTTAGGTACGATACCAGAACAAACTGCAAGGGCCCGGCCTGACAATTTATTAATTAAATATTGGACGCGTTCGTGATCAGTGAGATCGGGATTTTCGTGAATCGTGCGTTTGAATGACTCATAAAATATCCTCCAGGTCATCGGATCTCCATTGAAGACCATCAAATCGAGTTCAGGAATTCTGATGGATTTACGTTGCGGGGCAACATTGAAATCAGCGGTTTTTAAAGGCGGGTTAAGTTTATTATAAACAAACTGACAACGGCAAAACATATCTTCGAAGACGTTTATAGATTGGTAGTTTACCGTGTACGAAGCGTTGAGACTCAACTCGGTGACATTTAATTTGTTCACAATTTCATTGAAATCGGAGCGTAAACGGTCTAACGAGATCATTCCACATAGAAATAAATCTTTCTCAGTATCATCAGTGAAAGCCTTTAAAGATCGGTTAAAAATATGTTGTAAGCGAGAAAATATAATGTCACGTTTACCTATCAAGGTCAAACGTTCGATCTGTAACGTATCGAGCGCTTTTGCGTCCTCGTATACTTCACTATCTTTGCCTTTTGAACGAGTAGCCATAGCCATCTTAACAAAGTATAAAAAACTAGATAAAGTATGAAATTCCTAATTTACTGCAACTGCCTACAGCATTTACCTGCCGCGCGCGCGGCGTATTGAATACCCACGCGGAGACGCACGGGCGGTCGTTAGGAATACCTTCACTTTTTAATAAAATTAAGAATTACGGAAAAATCGTTATTTTTACTATTTAGGAATGCGGAATACACGAAATAAGTATATAAGAGCGTAGTAGGATAGTACAGGGTACTATCTGAACTGTAATTGCGGGCGGGAACACGATAATTATAGGAAATTATCGTTGGTAAAAATACCAATATAAAATTGCGGGCGGTTATAAAGAGGACTATATGAGGCCTAAGAGGGGCCAGAGAATAGCGGGAGGACCAGAGAAGATCCGGCGGCGGAGGACCAACAATATGTTAGCGCGGCAGCTAAGCTGTATAGGCTGAGCGCGCCTCCAATGGCGGGGGAAGGATGGCTGGTAGAAGAGTAGTACAAAGGAACTTGGCGACTAACCTGGTCTCCATGCAACTGCAATCACCTCGGTTCGGGTCCGTCTCCAAGCTGCTTGTTCCTTCAGGATGTTATGACGTTCGATGTAGTGGACTGTATTTTTGGCGGTTGGTGCGTGTCGGCAAGGAGCGTTTACGCGGCGGGTTTATAGCGGGTTTTGTTTATATTTGCGCGTCGAATTCACGTGGACCACTACAGAGGAGCAGCAGATCCAGTACTTTGGATTCGGCGAGAGCGGCAGCCGCGAAGGACGAGGGTCGATCGCAGACTACTTGCGGCGGCAAGCAGTTTTCTCGTGGATACCACGATATGAGCGACAGAGATAGTCGCCAAGAAATGATAGGAATAGGAAGGTAGGAAGGTATTATGAGTGCCAATGTAAGTGGCGCGAACAATTTAAATTTATTAATTTAATAGAAAAATAAATAATTATATAAATTTAAATAAATCTATTATTTAAATGAATATTTATTGTTTAATCATGAATTCCTATTTAAATATAATATTATTAAATAAATTATGATGGTTAATAGAGATAATTATATTGTTCGTTGACAGATACTGAAACAGTTTCTGTCTGAACGTACACTACGCACAAATAAAAGGTGACAATAGGTTTACTTATCTATATATATAAAAATGTTATGTTGGTTTGTGTACGCTTCAAAAACTCAAAAAGTTCTGCACTGATCGAGCTGAAATTTTAGCATGATATATAATCCGCATCAAGGATTGTTTTTATCTATTTTTTTCATCAGTGACATATCAGGGAATGTGCGAATGTGCCACAGCGAAGCGTGGCAGGGCACAGCTAGTTTATAATATTTAATGAGGGCGGACGAATGCAAACTAACTTAAATTACATACAATTTACTGAACGTACGAAAACTCTCACTCTTCTTAGTAACTTCTATTATATCTATCGAATCACATTTTTCCTTGACAAAATCAATAAACACTAAAAATAGCAGCACCTTCACATGGGAAGGGTTCAGATGACGGTATTCAATAACGGTTGAATACCGTTTTTGTTAACGTTATAGTCCTTGCGATGGGGTGAGCCCCGAGGCAAATGCGAATTTTTCCTTTCAGCCTTAAGGGCTATTATTATTATTATACTCCAAATGGATTCGGAATGAGTGAATTAAGATTTTATCGATATCGATATTAAGGCCTATGAACTGTAATGGTCACGGCCCTACTTCAGTGTTAAGTACCTAGTTTTACTTTAGATCTCGCATCAAATTACAACATCCACTTAGAACTAAGTACGTTAGGTGCCATACGTTTTAGTTTTTTGGTGAAAATCAGATATTAATGTAATAACCATTACAGAAATAGTTACAGAATAGAAGCTGAGACAAATGAGCATAAAATTCAGACGGACAGAGATTGACGTAACACGATAAACTTGCTGGTAAATGAAAAGAAACTACCAAATGTGTGCTTGGACACATAACACAGATAATTAATGAAAAAAAATATTTCAAAAATAATATTCAAAAATAAAATAAATTTTTCATAAAAGATGTTTTAAAAAATATACAAAACTTAACTCTCTCTCTCTCTCTATCTTATATATCCCTCTCAACTTCCGTTCGCTTTGCCCGATCACTTTTTTCGTAACGCATTCACCAGTTTACTCCCCAAGTCAATAAGTTATCAATAAAAAAACGTATGTTTCATAATATTACGTATTACCAACTCTCTATGTTAAAAACATAAGTACAGTAACCTACGTGAAAATCAATGCTAAAATACACGTAATAGTCACAGCCGTCGACTTTCACACTACAGTATTTAAAGTCTTAATTATCACTACACTGCGAGCTGTCGTGAAAACGCACCACCGTCATTATAGGATTCGGCACTGGCCAGAAACGATGTTTAAAAAAAAAGATTAATACTATTATCTCTGGCAAACGCCATCCGTGCATTCTTCCTGGTACTTTAATTCCGCGTGCTCGGGAACGAACGTATTTGTGAATTTAAATTTTAAGCGTTTCAATGAAACGTAATATGAATACTAAAAATGCTTGCGTATTGTTACTGGCGGTGCTCGTGTGTTCCACCGAAGCGAACGAGTATGAAAATAAAGAAAACGAGCTGGTAGAAGGGAGAGGAAAAGCAAAATTCGCGTTGTTGAGTAAGTATTAATTTTATATTTAAATTAAATGCCCAACGGTGCAGCGAAGTATTCAAGAGCTTCGTTTGCAGATTCTGAAAGCGGATTTGAATATTTGGTTCACTTTCAATACGTAATAGTGTTTACTGAACACAACCGTGGAAAAAATTGATAAAAAAAATTAGTTTTGTTTTGTCACGTATTTCAAGCTTTTGCATTAGGTAGTTAAAAATTACGTGACAAAGTCAATTAGGAAATGATTATTTTTACATGTAGTCCAATTTTAAAAATTCGAATAAAAATTCTATTATAATTTTTCTTTTTCAATACCAATAACTTAACAAATAAGACACGGTATCGGCTGCTCTGTAACTAAACGTGTACAAAACACATTTTTCACTATCCCCGCCGCTCTAACTGAAGTGTTTCGTATTTTATTTCCTGAAACTAGAAACTCCACGAGAGCCGGAAATTTTACTTTTGTGTTCACACTTCGAGTCATTTTGCGAGGAAAATTCCATCGCTAGGCAGATCCGTAGTGAGAAAAGTTTTTAGGGGTCCAAAATACCCTGATTTTACCAACTTAGCACTTAAAGTATTTATAAGCTTTTAAATATTATTATACGTTATGATTATCTCGAAGTAATTTAAAATTTTGGCTTTTCGCGTAAACGAATTGGGAAATTTATCTCTAGATATAAGTACTCGTAGAACTCAATAAAAATGCGATTCCACGCGAACATAATAATAGTCAGATTTTTCGATCCGTGTAGGTAAATATAAATTAAATAACAGATCGTGTCCAAATTCGGTGATTTTTAAAGCCCCCATTCTTATTCCTAGATGCGGCTCTGCCCATCCGCTGTTGTTCACTCCCCTGCCTCCCTTGTTATGCTATTGTCGTGCTCAAATTTTCCGGAAGAACTCAAAAACCCCTGTTCAAAGAAGATTGACGGCTTTGAACGGGCTGTTTACGGGTTTTGAGTCTACTTTTCACCAAAAAGTCATCAACATAGAATGGCATAACGTGCCAACCACATCATAGCCATAAAGAAAAAAAACTGACAAAAGTTTGAAAATGGAAGCATTATGTTTTCTTTTGTTTTTTTAAACCGAAGGCATGACTCTCGAGAAGTTGAGCGATTTAAACAGGAGTTTGTCAAATCCATGTTTATTATATATTTTAGGGAGGTTTGCCACAGCTGCTTTTTGCAGCTGTTCAGTGGTGCGTTTCGTTAACAAGCTTCTGCATCGGTACTTTTGGCTGTTTGTCGATTGTATCGATGCTGTATCCCGTCGGATGCGATGCAATATCGTGGTTACGTGTCGAAGGAGTACGACCAGTGACAGCATCGCGACTGAATCTCGGTTGTTGTTCGATTGTATCTATACCGAAACGCTGCAAAATGTACCCGTGCACAACCTCCCTTAGACAATCTATTTCTAAAAAAAAAAAACTTAGGTAGAATGCAACCGGAAGATCAATATCTGCCTAAAGTGCCTTCTCAGAAACGTCAAATTTTGAATTTAGTTAATAGTATAATTAAGTAAAATTCAACGAAGCATATCTCGCCAGCGTGTTGGGTTCGTTGCCAAACCAGTAGTGCTATAATAGGTACTTGGGTTATATTTGACCGGTTCTATACCAATAATAAAATTTAAAGGATAATTTCTTAATAAATGCCAAAATTTACGTGAAAACTGCGTTTATATGTATGATGAATCATTATGAAATGACTGTTTTTTCGAATTTTCGTCTATCTGTCTGAAAGTTTGTCTTATAATTATAAGTAGAACAAAAAAATACATACATACTTAATAAAAAAAAGGATATACAAGAAGTATTAGACAACGTTTATAAAACGTTATGTGTTATACGTTTATATGAGTCCAATAAAGACTCTGTTATGCTTTAAAAAAAAATTGAAAAAATATGTGTAAAGTAAAATGCGAATGAACAGCTAGCGGCTATTTAGAAAAAAGTCTAAGTTAAGTAAGTTTCATGCAGAAGTACCTTTATTTATTAAAAAGAAAATTATAATTTATTTTAATGAAACGAGTCTTTTCAGTGGCCGTTGATTATATTATCTCATATTGAAAAGCCGCGCGACCACGGCCTTACCCAAGCGAAGTGAAATGTAATTATAAAACCCTAGGAAACTGTCGGGTTGGTGTGAATAGAGTGATTGTGTGTGCTTATATTCAAGGCGTTACCTTGGACAAGCTGAATGAGAAAGTGTTTCGAAAGGGTTCGAGTGCCCACAGTATAAAATAAATTAAACCTTACAATTTTATTCGTACCGGAAAGTAGTAAACATTTTATAGAGATATTTCCACAAATTAAGAATAGAATACCTTCAAAAAGAACATTTTTTTATTTGACTGTGTGACGAGACGAGCAAGTCGTTCACCTGGTGGTAAGCGCTACGCCTGCCTATAACAATCACAGCACCACCCAGAACCCTGCATTGCATAATCGTGCGGGGCACTGTACTGTGCTCGTCACCCTGAGACATCGGCTCTAAATTCTCATATGCCCGGTAATTATTCATAATATAATAGAACCACAACAGTCATGGTAGATAAAAGTAAGAAAGATGAAAAATAATTTAGAAAAAAAGAAGGAAATATAGGAAAACACAAAAGGGGAAGGAACAGAAAAAAATAAAGATAGTTTATGGCATAATTCGATTTATTCCAGGCGACCTTTAGACTGAGAGAAAAAATATTTAATTAGTTTAAAAATTACTGATTGAAATATTTGTGATCCGATTCTCCCCGGGTCTGATTCACCTCGATTTATCATATACTGTGGTTCAGTCCTATATAAAATCTAACAGATCATGCAATTTTTATATTACCACTGCTTTCCAATAAGAATGCCTTGACTACAGATCGGATTTGCATCTGAATCGTACAAAATTGAAACTCCCTCTCATTACAGCGAGGAATTTTCTATGAGTACTGAAATATCTGTGAAGGAAACCCTCAGTGGAAATGAGAAAAATCAAGACCTAATTCAATATGAACATAGAACCAGTAAGGCTTATTTACAGCTTTGATTTCTTACGAGTTCCAAAGTTAATTAGAACTTTATTTTTCAGAGCTTCATCAAAGTCTGGATCACGTACCCCTATAGTTTTTAGATAATAGATACTTAATTTTTTAATAATAATTTATAATATCATAACCGTTTCAATTACGTCGAGTCAAGTCTTTAATGATTAGAAACTGTTTACTTCAATAACGATTTAACATTTTATTTATTTATTACTTTACTGAGACGAGCAACCTGATGGTTCAAAAAACGGGTCAAAAAACGGAACTTGGTTTATTTTTTTATAAACCTTTAGTTAAAATCACTTATATAGACAACTAAGTAAGATTCCCTGTATGAAAACCATGGGTTATGCCTATGAGAACCATGGTCCCACAAAACTTGCGATAGATCTCATCATCTTGGACTGTAGTATTCATTTCCTTACTTATTACATTACATTCATGTCCTTACTTTTTTAACTTACACAACAAGTTTGAAATAAGTTTAAAAAGTTGTGTGGATGACGTATTTTAGATGCTTCTTTATATTAATTAATATTTATCATTATTCTCACTTATACCAACAACAACTCACGTCACAGTAAATGTTTCTTTTGTTCCAGCCAATCTCGCGATTCTATTGGCTGCGAAAGTCGGGCTGTTCAAGATATTTCTAGGCATAGCACTGATTATAGGGAGCATGAAATTCTTAGTCTTACTGGCTTGGGCACTGGCCATATTTAAATACGTCCCAGATCCTTACATTTACTACAACTCCAATGACTACAAAAAGTCGCAGTTTCATTTCGACCCGTATGACCATCATCGTTATGGTCACGACCATAACCATTATGACCCGTTGACCTATCATGAAAAACTGGGGTCAGAATCATCGAGCAGTACTCTTTTGGATTCCGTGTTGAAATTACTTAAGCTACAAACTAAATAGGTGTGTAAGATAAACAATCGTATATCCTCAAAATCATTTCATAGTTTGTTTACTACAATTTGGATACATCGACTTAACAAAACTATAAATATGGCTATTTTTTTGTTCACAGTTCATTTCTTCTACGTCGTGGCGACGAAGTTGTTCGTTTTGAAGATTGTCTACGGCGCCATTTTTTATGCATTGATTGTAAAAGGATGGCATTTTGTTACCTGGTTCATTCATTACTTAAAAGAGAAGAAATCACACGACCACCACGAGTACATAGAGGTGGATCACGAGCCCTATCACCATGATCATCATGGGCATGACCATTATAGCCATGACCACCACGGTCATGAGCATTATGGTCACGACAGTTATGGACCGTACGCGTACGATAAACATGGTTTTAGCGGTGGTAGTAATAATTATAATGATTATGCATATAAGAAAAACATGTATGACTCTGACGGATCTTATTCAGTGAAAAGTTGATTTGTTACACTATTACCTACTGAACATAATTATAACCGTTAAGAATTAGAAATAACTGACTGGAGACAATGAGCTTTGTTGTTTTCCGGCTTCTATTAATTTAAGGGATTTAATTATTATGCCTCTACAGATAATAAGCATTTGATAATGGTTCAGGCTTTTAGGAAAATTGCTTTTGACGATTATGTTCTCATTTTGTATGACAAGACTGGAAATTCGATTTTATTTCCTCTTTAGAGAAATTGTATTTGAATTTTTATGTAGCTTATTTTGTCTTTACTACTATATAGAAACAACTGAATACTAATACTTAATAGGTAATTTTACATAGGCTTATCAAGTTTAATAATTAAGCAATGTGCCATCAATATGATCTTATCTGTGTTAAAAATACAGATTTAGCAATGTATGCCACCTCATAAAATTAACTTAATGTCTTTATTTAGTAATGTATTAAACATTTTAAAATAATTTTGACTTCTATTATTGACCTGAAATAACTTAGATATAATAAATATACCTAATATTTATTATATCTAAGTTATTTCAGGTATTTAAGATATAAAAGTTATTAGTGAAGATTTAAGTTTCTTTTAGTATAATCATTTCTAAAAATGAGTTCTATCTATGTACAGTTATGTGATTTTGTAATATTATAATTTGACAATTGCTAGATACAATGTAAGAAGAAGAGTTCTATTAGTTAGTTTCCGTCTTTACCAGGATTAGCACTAATAATATACGAGTATTATCGGAACTTGACTTGCATGCAAACTTTAATTCAATTGAACTACGGCAAATGTTCTCAACCATATTAACAAAATTGTAACATATGACTAATTACTTGTAATTAATAAATAACGCGTTACGATCATCTACATATGTTAGATTCAGGGGGCCCACCACGTATAAACTTATTCTTATTCCATGCTGTTTATTTGAACGGCCTAGATTGGCACCACACACTCATAAATGGCAAACGTAACGCGACGTCACTCAAAAATAGACCGCAGAGTATGAGAGAGAAAGAGAATGAGATGGAGCTATATAAACTCCCATAAATGAAAACAAATTGTTCCGATCTCTTTTGGATAAAATGTCTCTGGTCGACTTATGAACGCTGAGCGATATTTGGGGTGACAGTTAGCAGGGCAGTTCAGTTTAAGGCCTTAAACTGGATGGATTTAACAGTTCGTGGTGAGGCCCCTGATCCCTAATTAGGGTTCTCTCTATTTAGGAAGTCAGACTCATTGCAAATATACCTCCTTTTGGTTCACAGAAATCTTTGTCCTTTGCACGAATCAAGCACTGCAATTTCCAACCTAGCATGCGTGAGTTATATCTCTACTTAGCTTCACCTACTCTATTATCATGAATGATTACAAAACACGGTTTCCCAACTAAGCTTCTCTATCACTACCTACATTTTCCGTCGAGAATTATTTCTCCGAAGCACCGAGTTTCTTTGAACACTGAATTTGAGAGCACTTTGAGTGCAGACTCTCGTCTACTCTGATTGCTCTTGTACATTATTGAATGCTGCATCTGGATTTATAAATAGTTTGGGGTTGGTTACCTATTTACTGGTGGCATTATGTTTGGATTGTAACAAGTTTTAGTAGAAAAATAAAAAACAACCTAGTGATGCAGTAGTGGGAGGCCTCTTCTGCAAGAGATCGCCTGGGGAAGTACAGATATACATCCGCCAAGCAGTAGTGTGCAAACATTACTATGTTCCAGTTTGAAGGGCATTGTTTCCAGTGAAATTACTGGGCATATGAGACTTTAGAGCCGATGTCTTAGGGTGACGAGCGCAGTGCAGTGCTGCGCAGGATTGTGCAATGCAGTGGTCTGGGTGGTGCTGCGACTGTTATGAGCAGGCGTAGCGCTTACCATCAGGTGAACGACCTGCTCGTCTCGTCACTCAAGCAAATAAAATAAAAACCTTTTATTTTTTTCGCATGGCGACATGCATTTATGTTGTCTTCTTTACCTCTGGGGTGACAGAAGTGATCAGTACTCTACCGATGTGGGTCCAGGTGGGGCAGGTCGGAGTTGCGCTCGCTATTACAATCTACCTAGTTTGGTTGGTATCTGTAGCAAGCTGATCAAAATGACACCAAGCACCATCAATCTAGTGTTAGCCACTGAGATGGGTTGGTTCTCTTCGGTCTCTATCATCAGGTCACGTTACTTTCATCATAATATTGCACTATCATCGGAACTTGGACACGTCTAATTTAATCAAAACTTACTGGCAAAATTTTAACTATTGCTTTTTTGTGTATTTCTGCACCGATGTATTTTCTATTCTATTGTATTTTATAGTAACCTTCATGCATCCACCTAACCATCTTATAATTAACATAATGAGGTAATAAACATTAATTAGTAATAAAGCAATAATTAGTTGACATTTTTTCATCTTACCTGGCAAAAAAGCATTATAGGGAATTGATGTGACTGCTACGAGCATTGCTATTTTTTTCACACAGGTTCTTACATTTGGTTCCTTCATAAACCTACGAGTATATTGCTCATTGCTGAGCTCGGTTCACCCCTCGTTTGAGTTAGGGGGACTAGGCAATTATCCATCACGAGGCCCGGTTTGGATTGGTGGATCACATACCTTGAAAATATTTCTCGAGTATGTGGGTTTCCTAACTTTACCTAAAACAACATTAATTGCTCGTAATTGTTGATTGTTGATTGATAATCGACGAAAAGACTTCAGGGCAGAGTTCAGGTTCCTGTTCCTCCATCACCATTCAAGGCGTGGTAGGCTACAGCTTCGGAACCCTTTCCCTTTGCCGTAACTGGGCACCAGAGGCAACTGCCTTCAGGGAACAAGGGAACGGTTCAAGCGCCGCAAGTCCTCCCTGCATCTGCAGGAGGGCTTCTCAGCGGCTGTTTATGGGGCCGTCTCGACCTTCATCGTTGTCGCCTCCTGGGACCTTGCGAGGGAGTCAGGACGGAACGTGGATGAGATCAGCGCAGGACCGGAAAGAGTTGTCTGGCGGAGGCCTAAGTCCAGCAGTGGATGGACACGGTGATAATGATGATATTAATTACTATTACTGTGTAAGAACGAGAAAACAAACAAATGTAAGATAACTGACCTTCAGAAGAAAGGAGTTGTTAAAGATAACTGGGTGCAAGGGGTGATCTGAGCCAATAGGTGTGGGAAAGACAATGTATTTTACACCCCGGGGCGTGATTTTAAATGCAGGTTCAAACAACAGGAGACTTATGTGTAGGAAGCTCTTATTCAGATTTATTAAGTTGGTACTAGTTTTTCCCGATCCTAAGAGCAAGGTTGGTAGTATTTTATTCAAGAACTAGACAATTCCCGTGACTTCATACACGGTGTATTTTTTTAATAATTATTGATATTAGAAGACTGCCTTAGCTGAGTCTGTAAGCTGTTTTAATTAACGATATTACTAAATTTTTTAAGAAAGTAAGTAAGCCTTTTTTATAACTTTTTTTTACAATATAAACATATAGGGACTTTCATGCTATTATAAGATGGACAGGCGCTCACCACCACAGCAACAACCTAGGGCCCAATTCTATAAAATAACTAACCTATCAATTGTGTGTCGGTAGTGTCTCAATAGGTTAGTCATTGACATTTGGTATTCTATAAATTATTATTTTTGCTAGCCACACTGAAAACTATTGTACTGCCACTCAACAGCCACACCACAGGCACACAATCGACACACTACTGAGACACCAATGAGACACCATTGGAGTTTTCACAGAATGCCAAATTTGCAACAGTGGCAATATAATGTCTGTAGTGTGTCGATAGTATGTCAATGGCGTGTTGCTTTACTCTAAGTTATAGAATTGGGCCCCTGTTCAAGTGTTCACCCTTGTGCAAAAATCTAAGCAAACGACTATGAATAGCCCCCGATATCGACACAATAGGGAGCATCACGTTTTGTCCCGTAAGCTTAGCACTCCATTATGTATCGAACTGTAGAGTAACTGGTCCTCGTTATGTTATATTTGTGCCCCCGAGAAAGCATCTGAAGATGCTATTAAAATTATATTGACGGGATTTGAATGCTAGTAAGTAGACTAGGAAAGTAAACTAAACAACAGTAAGGGGAGACCCGTGCTCAGCAGTGGGACGATATGGGGCGATGATGATGATGATGAAAGTAGAACAGTTATTAGGGGTCAAAAGATCAAAAATTCATGTTTTTACCTAAAGCCCCTTGGTTCCCAAAGAAGTCCAGGTGGACCCCCAGGGGTCCATGGAAGACTCGACGGGGTCTGCGTTGGCGTGACAAAAAATAATATATGGTAGGAAATAATTAGGAACATGGTAGAAATGTAGCTGCAGGGGTCCGTACATTCATACTAAGATCAATTAAACATTATCATCAATGCACACTAATCTATGATAAAAGTTTAACAAATTCTTAATAATGTTATGTAACTACTTATATTCTTTGTCATCCCTAAAGCAATAAACTCACATTATCAACTCTCTAAAACAGTGACATAACGCTAATCTAACTAACAGCATTAGAAAAAAAAATTGTAATACATACTTGCTTCTAAATAGAACATTGTTATGACCTCTTGAGTATCTAACTTGTAACAAACACGTGAATACGGGATTCCCAGAGAATGAAGCCCTGTATGTTATAATCCTTTTAGGTAAATACAACAAACTTTTTTCTCATAACCTTATGTACGGTTTCATTCTTGGTATCTTTACATGAATAGTAAGGTAAAGGATATTACAATAACATGTAATTTTCTTCAGAACAATGCTCGCTCCTCCACCGGCAAACAATGAGAGATTCCTAAGTATTGAAGATGAAACGTTTAGGACACGCTGATGTGAAGACAGCGAGACGTAAATACCGACATAGCGGCTCGGCAGTCGGCATTCCAGTCCTGCCGAGTGCCGACTGTATAAAACATAATTTATGCCCACATTAACATAAAGAACAGTGACATAAAACCAAAATATTACCGCATAACGGCTCCACACGAACTTACCGAAATGAAAACTTATAGCTCACAATAAATAACATTTATTCGTAAAACAAATACTCTTAAATAATACGCAGCTTCACAGTATCACTTGCAAACATCTTCGCGTCACTTGCAGAGTGAAGCTCCTATCAGTCTTGGATCGCACACCCTCGGCATGCCACATTCACTCGTTCTCCGGAATCGGCAAGTAGTCCAGCCCGTTGCCCTCGCCTTTAGTCACTTCGTTATCATTCGACGTCTTGGTGGTTTTCAGATCCTTCTTCCTGATTTTTCCGACGTGGGTCGTAGCCTCGACCAGGTCCAACTGGTCCAGCGGTGTCGCTGACGACGTCTGGAGTGGTTCGACTTCCTTCCTCTCGGTGGTCGTGGTCTCAGTGGTATCCACTGTGATGGGTCGCCTTACTTCGATGGGGACATCTCTCTCTGGCGGAGGAGGAGGTAGCTCGTGCTTAGGCGCAGACAGCGTTAGGAGTCCATCCTCGAACACGGCGGCCACCTCGTCGTCCCTACATGCCGTGGGCAGCGCAAAGTTCTGAACAAAACGGTTGACCATAAAGTGCGAGTCCTCATCGGCTTCCTTCCTTCGTCCTTCCACGATCACGTGACGGTGTTTCACGCGCACTCTCAAGTCTTCCGGCTGGAACCTCTTCACGAACATTTCGACTTGCCATTTGTCCTTACTCGACACGAGTTTCATGTCCTCGACAGGATTCGCGTTCGCCGATTGGAAGATGTCATACCAAGGCCAGTATTTGACTCGCGGCGGAAACATGTAGTGGACGAGCCTGTCCATCAGCGCTAAGGGGTCATCGGATTGTTTTGATTTTTTCGCTTCATCACAGCTGGTAGACGCCACGAGAGCGATGAGTAGGATGTAGTACTTGAGCATGTTGGTTCGTGTCTGGTAGATAACTTGCGGCGGGCGGGAGCGGCGCGGACTTATATAGCGTTGTGTCAGCTGGTTCGAGAATGTACTCCAACCTCCTCCATTGACGTTTGTCGGCGGCAGGCGCCCGCAACAGTTGTGTGAAAGTCGCATTTCTACCGGTGTTTTGATGCGGTGTGACTCATGTGTTATTTGTTTTCGATTTGTCACAGTCTGTAGCCTTTTTTGTTTTTCATGGAAAACATTATATAATATTTTGAACCAGATTATTGTTTTCGTTTTCCGTTGCTGTTATGTGTGACGCATTTTAAAGTTATTAGGTAACTAATCTGGGTTGCAAGGCTTCTCCGAGTGGCATAGATATATCAAGCAAGCATCGAGCAAGTTCTTTGATCTGGCACAGTAGAATAGTATCAAAGAAATCACAATTATTATTGTATTCGCATCTTCGATAAAGAATTTGATTCCTGTCAGTTGTACAGAAATAATCTTTTGAAATTGCTTTTGATTTGATCCCTTATTGCCACTCAAGGGATTATTAGACCTGTTATAGAATCGACCACTAGCACTATTGTGCTAGTGGTCTATTGTTTTGAGTCACCTGGGTTATTCCCAGGTGACTCAAAACAATAAGAAAGTAGGAATCCAATAGAAAGAATTTCTCGGTATTTCCAGCTTGTTATCTTACTGGTATTTTCCTTAATTTCTCATTCAAACTTCGCCAGTGGAGTTGGTAACTCCTGCGCAGTGGGGGCTTGTATTATTTGCACGCACACATACTCGCATTCACGTAGGCCGTTGAACCTGTGTGCGGGTACCGTTAGCAAAAACAATAGGTATTTATATGGATGTATAGGGTGTTTGTAGGTCATTTTTGCTATCCATTCAGGCGTGAAGAGATTTTACTTTTGCTTTTTGTTGAGGAAAGAAATAGTGATTGAGGTTTTTGTCAGCCATCAATTTTATTAATGACGCTTTTGGAGAGTTTTGTGCAGCACTATAGTAAAGAGCATTTCTTTTATAGTTTCTATTCAAGGTTAGGTTAGGACTCTAACTGATCGGCTCTTTGCATTTTATTTTATAGCGCGATGTCGCTCTCTTTAGCTTTTGTTAAAGGCCAGCACTTGTTTTCTAACTACCTACGTATTTGAAATTTTGCACCAACAAGAACAGTGATAAATTATGAATTTACGGAATTAAGTCATAGCATAGGGTTTACGGGAGACGGGGGACACAGATTTAATTTAAAACATTTCTATGCTATTTTTTTAATTTATTTTATAATAAAATAATAACGCATCATTCGTTAACGATCAAAGAACCGTCACAAAATAAAATAATGCAATGTCAAAGGGTTGTTAAATATATTGGTTTGTAGAATTGCAACAATCATTTTAACAGGTAGGCGACTTAATATAACTAAAATTTATTAGGATTAAAATTATGTAAACAAATTACGAAGGCTTAAAACGAAAATCAGATCAATTAATCATTTGGAAAGCAAAAAAAACTAATTGTTTATTAAAAACATTTGTACGGACTTTACAAAGACCAACATAAGCTTTCATCGAAGCTAAAAAAAAACACTCGTGTGCTTGCTGACCCTACTTTTTCATTGAATATACCGTTTCCTAATAAAACAACGTATATTCAGCGATATTGTCACTAAAAATTAGACTGTATTCCCGGCCGATAAAGTTTTTATTACTTCGAAATGCGCTATAAATTATCAGGTAAACGAAATGCACTTATATGTTACCCAACGAGCTCTAACCACATAAAGACCAATAACCGTAAAATTACTCGAGAGGTTCTAAGCACTATCGCGTCTAAAATATGGTTGATATTGGATTGTTTGATAAATTATCTATTAGTTTTTCTAGAACAGTGAGTAATACCGGTTTGGCGTAACACAACAACAAAATTGTAAACAAACATTATCGTAATATGTGTGATGATGGGGGATGTCTGGGGAAATCGGACCAAGTACCTACTTATGAAGGTAAATCATGGTTAGTTATAGACAGCGATGACACTGTAACACTCTGTTAAGCATGACGATAGAAACTCTACTGACACATTTTTGTATCCGTAGACAAAGACATATTATAGAATAAAAAAAAAAAAAAAAAAAACTAAATACTCTAAAAATAAAAATCCAACACAAGCATTATAATAGTAGGTATATAGCATAGCATAGCTAAGTATAGGTAGCTGGCGTAACTATATTGTAGGCATTTTACCAAACTAATACATTTCTGTATAAAAATATGAAACTCATATAATTTATTGCATGTAGGCAAAAATAATGCACTTTTACAAGTCATATCCTTAAGTCTCATATAAATAGAGAAAAATAAAAATATACCTTTGATCTACTAAACTAATAATTAACTGATTATGATTTGAGTTTGAAAAGGGACATTTCCCTTTCAAGTGGTGACTCATGCTTATGAGCTGGTTGAACAGCGAACATATGAGCTGGTTAATTACTAGTGAAATGTGTAATAAGCTTTAAGAAAGCAAGCCGATTGCAGAAGGCCGGAAGAAGCAAGTACCTTTTTGGGCGACTTAAGCCCCTATAAAGAGAATACGTTATCCGTCATTTTCCCATCCTTACTTATCCCGATTGGTTCGCATACATCCCCGATCTCCCCTTCGGTACAATACAGTAAGGAGTCATTGTAAAAAGAAGGTCGAATTAAACAAACACACGCAATACACACGAAAGACACACACACGAAAACAGACTTATGAAAATATGTTTTAATTACATTCACAATTACACTGTTGTTTATGCTTTTATTCTAATAAGGACATCAACTCATCATACATACGCAAAACTCAAATAATTAATTGCAAGTAGGCAAAAATAATGCACTTTTACAAATAAAACACTAGTCTCATCATCATCATCATGCAGTGCATCATCAGCACCCATATCGTCCCAATGCCGAGCACTCGTGCTCAGCAATGGGGCAGCAGTGCTCAGCAGTTTACAGAGAATAATAAATCAGATATGATTAACTAAACTAAGGAGTAACTAACCGATTGTGGTTTGAGTATGTAAAAGGAAATTTCCTTTTCAAGTGGGGATTCATGGCTGAATCTCGCACAGGAAAAGGAAACTCCATTAACTCTACCAGTGCTTCGAAAACAGGCATTTGACATAGGCCCTTAGTTACCAAAGTGGTTCAGGTGGACTTCCAGGTGCCCACGGGAGACTCGACGGGGGTCTGCGTTGGCTTAACAAAGAATAATATATGGTAGGAAATAATTAGGAATATGGTAGAAATGTAGCTCCCGGAGGTCCACTGAAACTAGCAAAATTTTGAAAGTAGTCTATGAGAAAAAAAGTCTGGGAACCTCTGACATAGGCCATGCAAAATTCAACGTTAGGTAGATCAAAATATCCCACTTATTTCGCCCCATTCTGCCCCCTTTGAGCTGTAGAGTGAAACAATTGAATGATTGCAGGCATTACAGTAAAAAATCTAAAGTAATGGCCCTCACACATTCACACGTGGCTGTGTGTCGCTAGTTGGCGAAATAACAGGAAGCAATCTTGTTAAACAGCACGTAGACGTCTCTGCTTGTGTCACTGGTAAATCGGTGTACCTACTCGGGAACTTTAAAATAAAGTTTTTTTTTTATGTGACTGAGTGACGAGACGAGCAAGTCTTTCACCTGACGCTAAGCACTATGCCTTCCCATAACAGTTACAGCGCCACACAGAACTTAGCATTGCATAATCCTGCGCGGCACTGCCCTGCGCTCGTCACCCTGAGACATCGGCTCTAAAGTCTCATATGCCCAGTAATTTCGCTGGAAACAGTGCCCTTTAAATCGGAACACAGTAATGTTTGCACACTACTGCTTGGCGGATGAATATGTGACAAAGGTGTGGTACTTCCCCAGGCGGTCTCTTGCAGAAGAGGTCTGCAAATGTTATGGGGACGCATAGCGCTTATCGGGTGAACACACAAACACAAACACAATACTCAGTAACAAAAAAAAACATTTTAGAAGTGTTGTATTAATATTTATTCTAAATATTTCTCTTCCTTCTGTGCTTTAGTGCTTTACGGAAGTCCACCCGTCTTCGTGTAGTGGCTTTCACCTTTTGCGGAACAATAGTGACAAGCCAGGAAGTAATCCAAGAACATTTATCCAGTCATTATATCGTAAACTCTACAATTATGCAGGCCATAGTTAGTTTAGAACGTCAATTATTGTCACTATTAATTTTATTTGTGTCTTGGTGTCATGCCTTTCGATTGATTCCGTCGACTTGGACACTGAGATTCGATAGTCCGATATGGGAATAACTCAGAATAACTATTTCGCTGTGACACCCTAATGCTTTTGTATCCATATAAGAATAGAAAACTCTTTATTGTATATCCAAAGAAAGGCAAATTAACTTTGTAATTTTGGCGCATCTGTGATTATAGAGGTATATTCTTTGACAATAGAACCTTAACAACGATCAAACTTAAAATATAAATGAATTACGTTCGAATTTAGATCACTGAGCGAGATCTATTCGTTATACATAGATACAAAATGGACAATCGATTACTTGGGTCAAGATAAACTTTACTAAAGATATGTAAGCAAACGTTAAATCATTTTAAACGCCGCTATTTCTCAATTTTTCACATTATTATTTGTGATTCAACGCGTGCCGCTTATGTGCAAAATATTCTGCAATTGGTACGAACTCTGACGAACCGAGTGACACCAAAGGATATAACATTCCAAACTATCTCCAAATCAATCAAGCGCCGACTCAAACAGGACGAGTCATTCTACCAGACGGCCTGTTGTCCGACAAAGGACACGACCGATTGTGGTCCAGAACAGGTAGGGATGGCACTTGTCACTTTAAAAGTTCATATACAAGATATAACTAAAACCTTCTTTCATAAATGAAGGATGTGTACGCACAATTACAAATATATCCGTAAAAAAGATTAAATAATAAATAATTTAAAAATACCAAATATTACAAGCAGTTTCAAAATACAAGAAAAAAAGTAAATTGAACAACTGAGCGATCAGAGTCATAGTCCGGGCGGCGGCGCAGATGTGCCGGCGCGGCGCGTTTGCTATTCATTCGCCCCGCCTGGGCTACAAAACTAGGATCTATATTTGGAGGTTTAAAAATGTAACAACATTTTGGTACTTATATTAACCTTGCAATTTATACGCTCATGTTTAAATAATTACAAATATTATTATAACGACCGGCAGTCGAAACTGGGACGCACTTGCCGATATATACAGGATTTTGGTTAGACCTGTATAATACAAGGCAAAGAAAATTGAGGGGTGCGGGCCAGGTAACCTCCACGAGTGCCCGGCTGTTGTTCGTCCCTCTTGATGCGTTGCATCCGGAGGGAAGGGCAGCAGCTGGGACGGTGCACCCTGGGGTTCGGTCAGCAATTCTCCTAGGGGAATTGGTGGCCGTAGCAAATAACCTGGCGAGAAGAGGTCCTTCGCGTGTCCCTCTGATCAGCAGAGGGCACAGCGAGGGACCAATAACGGGGACTTTTGGGCCGCGGATCGGGGGTCCAACGCCCAAGTTAGAAGTCCCGAGCTGAGGTGCGGCCCGTGTGTTCCGGGACGCACCCAGCGGAGAAAGAGGCCCAAGCCTCACGTGGCGAGCCCGGGAGGGCGCCCGCAGAGGTGGTCGCGGAAGCGCCGTGCGAACCCGTGACCACCTCCATAATGCGGAGAGGAGAACACCCCGGGGTTTTAGTGGGTAAACCCCGCCAGACCAGCTGGCGGGGGAGTCCCACATAACCACCCCCCCGCCCCCGGGGGCCGGGTGGTATGCCTAATGCATTTCCCCGGGAAAAAAAAAAAAAAAAAAAAAAAAAAAAAAAAAAAAAAAAAAAGGCAAAGAAAATTGAGAGCACAGTGGTAAGCGCAGTACCGCTTGAGACTGCAAAATTCCTCTGTGAAATGTCTTTGTACTTTATTTAACGTAGATTCCAAACGTTGGATAGGAAATACTTTTGGTCGTGCGCATTATAATGTTTTCGCTTACGACGGCAGCGTCCTGGGATTCCTTTCCTCTAAAATTGACGGGGTGGTGATGCTTACAAAAGTCATAGTGCTGCATAGCCCCGCTTTCTGGTTTCTCATGAAATAACTATTATTGCTCATAATTCTCCCATATTGAAGCGACGTTTTTCGTTATATAAATCCTCAATTCGTCATAATCTGTACACTTATAAACTGAAGTTCTTAAAAGTTTTAGTTATTGAGTATAGTTTGGTATTGATTTCTCCATGTTAAAGTTCTAACGCGAACAGTGAAATTCCTACGGTAAGTTTCCGTAAGTTATAACTGACAGGTGACAGTCCTTGCCAAAGGGTTCCGTGAATTCCGTCGGTCGGTCCGCCTGTGCAACTAATTGAACGCTGCCGGCGATTATCACGCCTTTGTGGCGGAAATTGGAAATGTCGAATAGATTGAGTCCACTTCGCAATGGGGATGTTATTCTTTGAGCTTTCTATGGGGAGCTATCCTAGTTTCTATTGTATTGAACTTACGAAGAATTATAATATTATGATTTTCAACCTTGATAAGTTAGACCCAAAGCTTGGCCTGTAAGCCTTATCTTGACGGTGGGTACTGACGTCGGTCGTCCGTAGCTATCGGTATGAAAACCGAGCGTGCATTTAGCAACGCACTGATAGCGTCCGTACGGTTTTCATAGGTTTATCCGTGTCTGTTTTCACCATTCACCACCAGTTTTGACTGTCAGGTAGATCTGACGGGCAAATTTATGCGTGTATGCTTAACGCGTTCAATCTCATGTCATTCTGGCCTCTTTCCTCGATTGCCAGCTGTCAGAGTTCTTGGTGTAGACTTTTTTTAACACGCTTTGATTAGCTTGGGTTGTATCTAACTGTGTATGTATGTATGTAACGGAATCTTTGAACTTAATTTTCACCAGTTTCCAGAAGTCTGATTAATTTGAAACTTTGCATACGTATCAAGGACCAATGACAATGCAATCATTTGATAACAGTTTCATTAAAATAAAAAAAAATAAAAATAAAAATATCCATCATATGGGGAAAATTCTAAAATATCGTTGTGAACAAGCTATCAAACGAAATCAATTACTTGAGCGATCAATTAAATGATAAATCGAATTAAAAAATGAAAAATAAAATGAGCGTGGGGTGCATTTTACTACTTTTCATAACTCTCTTCTCATAGATAATTGCCAATAGAATAGTCGTTACATTTACTTTATCAAGCACCCCACGCTGTTTACTCTGAATTGAATTCTTTTGTTAATTACTTAAACTTTATTATAATTTTATTTTGAGGCGATAAATTCGGATTGATTGTTCGATCTTCTACTACTGTATTATAAACTCTCTGAAATTAAAAATTATTTTCAAATTTTTAGTTCGGTTAGCTATAAAAGCGTGTATTTTTAGTTTTTTTTTATTAAATTTAGAGACATAAAGCGAAGTAAGAAAAAAAAACCAAATGTATTTAAAAAGCAAGGAACTGTGAAATTTCAATCAAGTTTCACACTCAATACGTTTTTATAGAAGAATTATTGTTCATTTCGAAGAAAATATCAAATTTATACTTACTTTCTAGGCTTACTCTATTTGCTATAATATATTATCGTAGGATGTGGAGGCGCTGCGGTCACTTCCGGCGGAAGTGCGCTAATGTGCTGTGGGCTCGCCGGAAGTGGCGTCAGGCGGAAAGCAGAACATGTACCTATGCTTCGCGCGTTCTAGGGGACCTATCAGCATGCTATTTCCACAACGAGTAGAGTTAAATTTTGGGAATTGGTTCTTTTGAGATATGTCTATTTAAAAAACATTTAGTTCATTTTGATAAGTGTTCATTTTGAGAATTGTTCATTTTGAGAAGTGTCCATATTGAGAATTGTTCATTTTGAGAAGAGTCCATATTGAGAATTGGTCATGTTGAGACCCGTATTTTATTATAGTTCTCTTTTGATGACATTCTGCGCCTAAACCTTAACTAGAGTTATTTTGAAGGACACTATTTCCAGCAAAATTACTAAGTATTATGTGACTTTAGAACCAATGACTCAGGGTGACGAGCGCAGTGCAGTGCCGTGCAAGATAATGCAACGCAAGGTTCTGGACGGCACTGTAACTATTATGGGCAGGCGTAGCTCTTACCCTTAGGTAAACGGCTTGTTCCTCTCGTTACTCAGTACCATTATAAAATACTAGCTGCGCCCCGCGGTTTCACCCGCATAATTCAAGTTTTCCCGCAATAACTCTCTTAAAAGCAATATATTTTCCCCGTTTTTGCCACATTCTTCATTGCTGCTCCGTTCCTATTGGTCGTAGCGTGACTTTATATAACCTATAACCTTCCTCGATAAATGGACTATTTAACACAAAAAGAATTGTTCAATTCGAATCAGTAGTTCCTGAGATCCTAGCGTTCAAACAAACAAACTCTTCAGCTTTATATATTAGCATATAATGTATAATTTTCCTTTACCAACTAGAATTATTTATATTTATAGTTGTACGAAACTGATTTCCGAATAGAGTGTAATGAAAAATGTTTTGTTTTTCTACTGTTTGTATTTGTATATTTCAAAAACTAAAGCTAGTAATGATATATTTACATACATACATATTTATATAACAGTTACAGTGCCACCCAGAACTTTGCATTGCATAATCTTGCGTGGCACGGCACTGCGCTCGTCACCCTGAGACATCGGTTCTTAAGTCTCATATGCCCAGTACTTTCGCTGGACACAGTGCCCTTCACACTGGAACACAGTAATGATTGCACACTACTGCTGGCGGATGAATACCTGGCAAAGGTGTGGTACTTCCCCAGGCGGTCTCTTGCAGAAGAGGCCTCCCACTACCAAAGATCAGATCCATTCAGGCGTTTAGCCGTGAAAAAGATGCAAAACAGATAGTTCCTTTCGCTTTGATAAATAAGTAGGATAGTTCTATAAAACCGACACATTCTAAATCCCTAACCTACTGTACCTCTAAAGAGGCTATCCACAATAACTATAAGTTATTCTGTTCACAGTAGGGCATCTTGCCAAGAATGTCATGAGCGATATAATATTTTTACGAGATCGTTTCGCCGCTGATGGAATGTCTCCAGGTACTCTTCTATAACAAACTGTCACGGCTGTAATGGGGGACCATGGAGTTGGGAACTGTGGACATGTCCTTCTTTTTTTCAGACAAGGAAAGCTGATGGCAAACAACGGTTTTTTTATTAATAAATATGTTCACGTTTGACCACTATCTCAACTGATGGTAAGTGACAATGCGGTCTGCGATGATGCACGCTTACCTAGAAGTAACCCATTCACTCGTGACTTGAAGACTCCCAGGTTGTAACTATCGGGAAACACAGAGCAAGGAGTTCAGGACAGATTAGACATGCTTGCGTCGAACTCACCTGTTCACTCTGAACGATGAATTTCAGATAACATTTTAGAGTAACAAAGTCCCAAGTAGCGTGTTTCATTTATTCGCTACTAGCTGCGCCCCGCGGTTTCACCCGCGTAGTTCCTGTTCCCGCGGGAATATGGGGATAAAATATAGCTTATGGCACGCGCTGTCAATGCAGTGAAATAATTTTGTAATTCGGTGCAGTGGTTTAGCGAAACCGTACATATTTCCATACGAACTCTCATCCCCTATTTCACCCCTTACAATGCTTTTTTCGCATTAAAAAGTACCCTATGTCCTTTCTTAGGCTCTAGACTATCTCTGTACCAAATTTCATTTCAATCGGTTCAGTAGTTTAGGCGTGAAAGAGCAACAGACAGACAGACAGAGTTACTTTCGCATTTATAATATAGGTAGGGATTTCGATTATAAATGAGGATGCGACTTGCTTTGTGCGATTTATAGGAATGGTAGCTAACTTTCTGGAGTAAGACAAGGCACCGCTCTTGCCACGACATTATTCTATCTGGTATATTCAATCAAGTTGCTGTTTGAAAACGTAATCTGGTCAAATCACCAGAAACATCTATCCAATGGTAGTTTAAGCCAAGGATTTGTCATCTCCTGGCGATTCAAAAATCGCATATGAACCTTTTCTAGTCTGTTTTATACTTACGTTAATAAAACTAGAGAAAGGAGAAGCAAAGTATACCTTACACGTCAACTCAGCAGAAACCATATATATATTACTAGTATAAACAACCAAGAATTCCGCCAAGCAACAAAAGAGAAACAAAAAGAAGGAAGAAGAAAAGGTCATCAAATAATTTAGTGTGGGCTGGATCGCGCATTATAATATTATTAAAAAAAAAAACATTAAAAATAGTATAATTTTGTAGTGGAGAACATAAGTGTCATATTTACAAATATTGGCACCTCCAATAATATTCGGTCATCTATAAGATGCCCCTCGTAAGTAGGGGAGTAGAGGTGACCTTTCCACGACATTTGAACGGGCTAAATCCGGTCCCACAGGCAGCCTTACGGCCACCTGGTTACTGCCAGTGGCCTTGGATGAGGCCACCTGGTAACCTGACAGTGACCTTCGAGTGGCACTTGTATCGCATTTCTTATTTCTTTGAAGATGATACAACATAATGAGAAAACCAAGTCAGTCCCCTGATAGTTTGGGAAATGACCTGCTCATAACTGTTACAATGCCATTTATAACTTGAGATTAAAAATGTTGCAGTGAACGAATTGGATTGTTCTGATTGATGATGACGGTGACCAAAGATCAAGACTCTTTGTTTCTCGAAAACCTCTCAGCTCCAGCAATGTGCTTTTAAAATAAGATGCTGAAGTTGATAATGATACCTTAAGCAGAAACAGACGCGTCCTAAAGCCTCAATTTTCCTCCAAAATACAATTTGGAAGCATTCTCCATGAACGCAATTCAGTCATAACTGACAAGAGCGGGGGCTATTGCTTTCACAATATTTACTTTCACCCAGTGAGTCAAGGTACAGTCGCCGAGACGAGTGACTCATACTGCAAAGCTTTTGGAACTTTCTTTGACGCTGTCTTTGAGACTTTGCTAATGGTAGGTAATCGCTTTCTACATGTTGGGATTTTGAATTGTACATTTTTTTTATTGCCGAATAAGCAAGCATTTCACCGCAGTCTCACCTGGTGGTAAGTGATGACACGGTGGATGGTGGAGCATGCTTGCCTAGAAGATACCTATTCGCTCTCGACTTGAAGACTTTCAGATTATCGTTTTTGGGAAACATAGACGCTGGTAATGTGTTCCGTTCCTTTTTTGCAAATCGCTTCGAGCGGATCGGAGGAATATCAACCATAATTACGGATACCATGTTTCGTAAGTCTTGTTGTCCGATGGTGGAGATGGAGGAATCAAGTTGTGCAACTCCATAGCAGACTTCAATATTTTTAGGATTTTTTTGTAAGGGACCCAAATAGAAATCTATTAGTTTGAAATGGTTTTTAATTTTAATTAAGATTTTAAAAAAGCGGCTAATTGTGTGACAGTCTGTTTAAATTGCTGTGGATATATCGGAATAAGCCTTTACAATGGTACGTTAGTTAGCTTACTACAAGAATCCGTAAAAACAACATAGTTATAAAAACTAATCTGCAAGTTGCTGCAAATTATTGAAATTGAGAGTCGATAAAATAACTATTTTAGCTTATTATATAATACTAGCTGTACCCTGCCACGCTTCGCTGTGGCAAATTCGCACATTCGCTGATATGTCACTGATGAAAAAAATTTATAAAAACAATCCTTGATGCGGATTATATATCATGCTAAAATTTCAGCTCGGTCGGTGCAGAACTTTTTAAGTTTTTGAAGAGTACACAAACCAACATAACATTTTTATATTTATAGTTTAAATAGATTTAACTGTTATCTTTTTAATATTATTATCCGTAACAAAACTACATATCTACCGTTAAATTCAATACAACCTACTTTCGTTCAAAACTGTACTTGTTTAAATTTCTCCGCTTAGTTCCTTTTTCGCAAAACGTTTAAACTTTTATCGAAAGCGTTAGCAGCTGTAACAGTGAGGTCCCAAGTTTCTTACTGCTCACTATTCCGTTAGTGTTAATATCGACAGATTCTGAAGCATAGTTCGCTATGAGGTGACTGCGAAAGGTTTAGGTATAGGGTTCGATTCCCACACAGGGCAGAAAACACTGCATAATCCAATTGGATCAGAATTGGTGTTTGCGGCCATCCGGTACACGTAGCTTTCTAATTTCCTAAACACAGGGAATCCTAGTAGGTTTAATGAAATCTTTTTTACACCGCTGAGAGAAGAGACGAGCAGGACGCTCTTCTAATGGTAAGCGCTATAGCAATTAGCGTCTAGGATTAAAGAAGCCAAAACGAATGAAAACTCGTCACCATAGCATAAAAAGATAGTGAACCCTAATTAGAATTCTCTGTATCTAGTGCTAATACAGATAATAAACTATCTAAAGTGACAAATTTCATCTAAGTAGTTAGTAGTTTTTGCGTGAAAGAGTAACAAACATCCATCCATCCATCCATCTTCACAAACTTTCACATTTGTAATATTAGTAGAAAAGATTTCCAAACGACTCTATCAGACCAATGGTAACTCGGCAGATTGAGTGTTCCGTCCATCAATATAGGGAAGTTGATTCCGAAAAAACGAAAACGATACAAAAAAGAGCGTCAATATCTTTATTGGACATCTGTTAGATCTTTTGGAATTAATCAGATTGCTTTTTTCCGATCACGGAAATGCACAGATCAAAACCATTGGGCGGAATGAAAACTGTTTGTCATAAATATACCTAGGTTTTAGAAAAAACTAAGTGAAGCAAATCACTGATCATAGCATCGCTAAAATGATTTCCATTTATTCCAATTTACGATGTTCAATTTTATGAGCAAATATGTAATTGGAAGATATAGAAATAGTGTAATTTTTGTAAGACAGATAGACATGAAAATTAAAACAAAAATGGAGAGCGAATTAAAACCAAAAATATAAGCAAAATTTCGGAATTGTAATTTCAAACAAATTAGGCCTAACTTTAAACAGCATTCCGCTTCAGTAATATTCAAATAGTTCAACTACTTTCTGGCAACAGGGTTGTCCCGTTGGGGAATGTAAGCCCTTTCGAATAGTTCTCCCATTCTTTCCCCATTCAGGCAGTATCCGGTCACCAGGCTATCTTCCCCGAAAGATTTATTACCAATACAAATATTTCCGACCTTATTCCCCGGTGCTAGAGTAGTCATTCCATTATCACAAGACGAGTTTTGATTGTGCATAGTTTTAGAAAATTGGCCGTTAGTGGCTGGTGGATGGTTGTTTCCGTTTGTAATGCCGCACGTAGCTTGTAGTATTGATTCAAGAGATATTTGGTCCTGCATTCGCCTTTGTAGGGTAGTCGCTTGCACTTTTGCTACTATGTCTTTGTATTTACCCTCTAATTTGTCTAGAGCTGTTGCGAGCTCCGCTTGGTTCTCGTCAGTCATTTCGTTAACTACTTGGGCTCGTTGGCGAACCATTTGAAGTTGAAGCGAACACTCACCCAAGTGCTTGTCTCTTTGCAATTGGGCAACTTTTGCTTCGTAAATTCTAGTGCATTTGTTTTTGGTCTTCTCCATTTTGTTCAAACGTTTTTCTAACTGTTCCGCTTTGAATTTTATACAGTCGTCTCCTCTGGAGCTATGAGCAGGCTTGTCGATAAACTTTTCAAGAACAACATGTAGATGTTTTTTTAAATCCTCTATTTGTCTATTAAGATTTTTTATGTCGTTATCTTTTGCCATTATTATTTTGTTCTTTTCTTCGATGACGTCGTCTTTAGAAATTGACATAATTTGAATATCATTGGAAGATTTGTTGATTAAACTATCAATTTTTAATTCATATTCTTCTTTTAATTCTTCAATTTTTTTTTCGTACATTAATTTAACTTCAGATCTGATTGTTTCCTTCATGTTTATAATTTCTAATTTGTGTTTAGCTTGGACATCTTCTAATTCATGTTTTTTCATATCGTTGATATTGTCGAGGAGCTCTTGCAAGTAAGCAATTTTATCAATAAGACCGTTTCTTGAATCTTGTACTTCTTGTAGTTTAACCTTTAAAGATTGAAGAGTACTGCTGCTGTTGCTTTTTTGTATAAATCCACTTGTAGCACGATCAACTTTATCTATATCATCTTCAGCAAAGCTTGTATTAGGTTTGGTAGAAGATTCTTCTTTAAGGGCTGCCAGTTCACTATGCAATAACACATTTTGAGTTTTTATATCTCTGAGCTTTTTGATTAAGTTAGTAGCTCGACGTTCGTAAACCTCGCTCGAATTGTTTAAAACAGCCTCTGGGCACATATAGCATGTGAACTTTTGGGCGTTTTGACCATGTTTTCTGTAAGTAAGACTAGATTTCATGTCACTGTCCTCACTTCTTGCTTTCGATTGTTCAAAATCATTGCACTGAGAGAGATATTCCGTATCTGTTAACATTTCGTCTCTTGTATTGAACAGGACTTCGGTTTTAGGGTCTTCTGGGTTGACAACGTAGCATTCTACTTCGGCTGATGACTCGTCTGCGCCGTCGCTGAGTACGCTTTCAGATAAACATGGCAAGCTTTCTCCTGGAGGATATTTAATGAAAGGATCTTCAAGGGAACCCCTCGCGAGCTGACAGCATAAAGAGAACACATACTTATTGCGTATTATCTTCTCATCCTCACTACAGTCAGACAGTCTGTGGATCCAGGCATTGCAGAGGGTTATGACTTTCTCATCTATCAATTGGCCAATGTGGGGTCTCAGTATTTGCAAATACCTCTTAAATTCTAAGTCGAGGCTTGACGTTTCCTTTTCTTCCATTTTAATTTTAGAAATATTCAAAAGTATAAATTAAATTTCAAGTTTTAACTCTAAAGTGAATGATTTAAATTCATTGACATCCACTGACAGCGGTTATTTCTTCCACAGACTAATAGATACTAACGTGTTTCTTCTTTTGCTTAGTAGAATACTACGTACCCAACAAAAAGGTTGGAAGCAGACTTTTATCCGTAGAAGAAGAAGGTTATGTCGTGGAATACCTCGACATCACCTGAGACCAAGTATGCGACAGTCAGTGGCATTGCAATTAGAAGAAAACAGGAAATCTTTAATTGTTACTTGGATACTTATTCAGTCTGCACCACTGTGGTGGCACTGTCTATATAGATTACTAGCTGCGCCCCGCGGTTTCACCCGCGTAGTTCCTGTTTTATTTATTTATTTATTTATTTATTAACAAAATAGTTGATACGGTATAACCATTTACATCAATTAGCAGGTATAATTACAATGGCAAACTAAAATCATAATCCAAAGAAAAATAAAAATCAAATAAGTGAAAAATACAAAATAAAATAAAAACCAATAAATTATAAATAGAAACAACTAGCATGCATTCATCTCACAGTACTTCAGACATTCTGTCAAAATCACCTGCCATTGGTCCGCAAACAGATCAAATTTTGGGCTGACGTCCAGGAGGGCGTTGAGCGCTTTGAGGGATCGTGGTATGGGGATCTTGATCGGGCAACAGTACGGTATGCCGGGACAGCCAACAGTCTATGTTTTGTTTTGTTCTGTTTTGTCCTACGGGAACATACTATCGGTATAAAAAGTGCCCTATTAATCAATCCTGGTTATAAACTATCTGTGTTCCAAATTTCTTTCGAATCCGTTCAGCAGTTTTTGCGTAAAAGAGGAACAAACATCCATCCATCCATTCTTACAAACTTTCGCATTTATAATATTAGTAGGATATTAATATGTCAAAACATTAAAAAAACATAATTAGATCCACTTATTAATGCTACTAACTTTTTTGAGCAGCGTGTCATGTTAACCCTAATATCGTGGTGCTGATAACTCAAATATGTCATGATAGGATTTCTACAACTAAAAAAAACTGTTTTTTTTTTTATTTTGTTAACTTTGCGATGTTATCCATAAAATTAATGTTTTCTTGCCATCAGCATTGCTAGTACTTAGATAATTGTATAAAGAAATTGTGATAGCAAGCGGGTGTGGCGCTACAACATATTATTTTCTAAGGCGCTTTCTTAACACTCACCTTGGCTGACTTTAAGCCGTACTTATTGTTAGCTAGCGCCCGCGTTTTTACTCGCGATAACTATTATCCCACAGGAACCGTCAGTTTTTACGGGATAAAAAGTATTTTATGTTCTATTCCAGGAGCTAATTAGGTCTAAAATATCTATACTTGTTCAGCCGTTTGAGCGCGAAGAGAGGGCAAATACGCAAACAAAAACTTTTGTGTTTAAAATATTAATGAGTAATACTTTCCATGGTCCCTCACACGTTTTATATTACGAACCCTACTCATTTAAAAAAGTGAAGTTATCGATCTTATCGACTTCGAAAGAACACGAGTTAATAAAGTAGGTCTTAAGTAGGCGCTGGGACATAAAGAAGGTTATTCTAACTAACCCGAAGTATTAACTATACGACCGACATAAAGATAAAATTACACAAACTTACGCTCATCTCGGATATAAAAATAATCTTGGACACACTTATCTTTACTCCAGTAAGGGCAGTTGCTTACTTTGTATTGGTGGCTATTCTAGCCGTTTGCATGCAGGAGCGACTCATACGACGAGCGACTATATAATTATATCTCCGCCGTTTTAAAATAGCGATCGCTAATCGACCGACTCGATTTCTTAGTTTAGAATTTAATGAGGTTGTAATAAGGTGGTTCGTTTTTGTTATGGCGGGAAATTTAAATTTCAAACAGCTTTTTCGTTTTTAGAGCTACACCGGGTCATTAATATAAACGAGACTGTATTTCGCACCAACCGTAAATTTTTCTTTTCGTTTTTATGTTGATATATTTAGCACTAATGGGCTCTATCTGCCTATTTTGAAATGATATAATTATAGTGAGTATTATAAATTGGCGATGTAGAACAAGAAATTAATTTCTGTAGTATTGTCCAATGTTTTTGTAAACTACGGTTATTTGCTAGGAGTTTGTGAGACCATCAAATAGAAAAAGATAGATCTTTTTAGTTGGTTTTAAGTGGGATCATGATCCTCGAAGTTTCTTTTACCCTGGATACAGGAAATCAAATATATGCGATCCTGAAAAAAAGGTTTATTGATTTCAGTGCTTTAGATCCATACTGTATGTACGTTGAGCTTAACATAGCAAACGCGGAAAACACAAAACGCTCAATTTGGTCTTAACTTTTACGCGATAAGGTTCAATTTCCAGTAATAAAATAAAGTTATGTGAGCGTAATTTTTCAAAGCATAAAATTTGAACTTTATTAGGCTAGTAAACCAATACAGAATTGCTAATGATTATTCTGTGGTAAAACTAAAGTGTTTATTAACTTAAAATAATTCTACGCTTAGAGTTTTGGGAAACCGAAAATGTAACTTTCTTTATATTTTATGGTATTTTTCCGTGTGTTGCTGGAATGGTATAGTACCAGTGTGTGGGCAAATGACACAACACGTGACATTATAAGTCCTTTCAAAAAATGCCCCAGAAGCTGCATTAACGAACCCACGAACCACTTTACTGAATCGTGACGATGACCTTACTGGAGTACCAACACCTTTTTTTATAATTTTCCTTGGTTTATAGTTAAAATGTCATGTTTCTATCAGTAAGTCTAGTCAAAGTTACGATTCAGTAAAGTGGTAGGAGCTATACTGAAACTTCTTGGGAGTTTTGGAGGGAACACAAAATGTTATGTTTTTGGATTTGTATTATTTGCCAACAATTGTACACGTCAACAAACACTTTTTGGATAATATTCCAGCAATATTACATTTTAATACACGAAGAAACACAAATACAAAAACAAAATCTTCGGTTTCATTTTCCCGCCACAACCCCCGCTGAACACTTGACAGACACAGACTTTATTTTTTTTATTTAAAAAGAAATTAAACTTGACACTGGCTGAATACACAAACTGCACGAAACCAAATTTTAGAATTAAAAATAAACCTACGTTTGTATAGGACTAACTGGTACCATTCTCTCGATATCTACACGGAAATGTCGATAATGTATGCACTGAAAGCGACTGCTCTCTATGCATTTTCTCGATATCTGTCCAATGTGGTGTATCGTAAAATGTAAGACGGATCGTAAGACATAAACAATTATAATGTACGTAATCTTGAGCTTTTAGGATATTCGGAGACAGACGGCGGGAAAGCTCCGCGTTTACGCTTTTTTGTTAGTTTGCGTAGACCGTTGCAACCATAGAGATTTTAGATTTTCTGATTTTCTAAGATTGTATTAGCAAAAAAAAAAATACGGAAATTAGAAAAAGTACAACTCCGTACAGCCTCTTGTTGCTATCTTCACTGGTAGAGTTAATGGAGTTCGAAACACTGAATCGTTGCAAAGCGTCGCCGTGTACTAAGGCTTTAATACTAAAAGATATGTTAGGCGAAAAACAGATCAACGCAACGCGGCGTTGTTACTTTGATACATTTTGTATGAAAAAAACAAAATCAATATCGGAGCTACCATGCCACACAAACACACACACACACACACACAGAGAGAGACACGTCAAACTTACAGCACCCCGTCAGGAGTTAAAAAAGTATGCAGCGCGCCGCACCTCTTCCGTGTGTCTTGCCGCTTAGATGTTAGATATCCAAACTGAACGTGCACTTTTCCTTAATTCTTGGCTCGTCTCAACCCTAACTCAAGCACTCAAATGTTATCTAAGCCCTAACATTGAATACCTAATGCGGCACTAGACTGTAGATCTAGTAATAGAACTAGGTTCTAAAGCTGAGTAGGTACTACGGAGCGCTCGTAACATGCTTTGTGGGTTTATGACGTCATTTGGGGTGCAATGGGGTATTAAAGCCACGTCGGGGATGCAGAGGCACTCGTTATTTTGGTACTCTTGCTTGCGAACGGCTAATATTCCTAAGTGCATGTTCCTAAAGGTTGTATGGAGATTTGATCTAATGATTTAGTCGCGTTTCTGCCGAAATATTTAAGCCAAAATCGGTCAAAATATTGAAAATCAAAACCAGTAATTTGAAAGACGGAATGAAAGAAAACATTTATTTTTACACTACGAACACATCGACAGACAAGACAAGAAAATTACACACAACGAAAATAATAGTGTGTTTGTGTGTGTGTGTGTATGTGTGTGTGTGTGTGTGTGTGTGTGTGTGTGTGTTTGTTGACAGTGTTTTTAAACGACTTCAAAAAAGGAGGAGGCTTCTTTCTCTTGCTCCGTCCCATCTTCTAGTTACTAAAACCAAGGCAGAATCCGCCGAAATCTTCAAAGATGAAAATATAGTTCCTTTGATCCTTTTGGGGCTGAGACGCTAGGGCCGTGGGGGCCAGGAGCCCATCGAATTTATAAAGACATATCTGGGCGGCTGGTCGAATAAACGAGAGACCAAAATACTGGCTTATTTAAAGGAAACGTTGTCAACTGGTAGCGGTGTAGGTTTTATTTAAAGTTATTTTTAGGTAATTCTAATTATTTTTTTTCAGAAATTTTATTAAAATAAAACCATCTCACTTAGTAATAATGCAGTGCTGAACCAAACTTATAGTTAGTACTGCAATGGTTTTTTCGCAAAAAACATAACCCTCCTTTTCTGGGCAGCAGGGTACAAACAAAAGTTATTCATCATAAAATGATTTGAACTTTGATTCATCCTATGAATAATGTTTTCATAGAATGAAGCCAAGTAATTATTTTTTTAAATATCGATATTTTTTAATATTTGCGTTTCGCCTTTGTGAGCTTTCGATTAATTACAGCAGTAAAGATAAATGTTTGTTTTGTATTGATTCAAGTCTGGTGAACTGAAAATATTTGAACAAGCTAATGTTAATCAAATTTGAAATGAAATATTAACAATACAATATCTATACTATCAATATTTTTGTAAACCACAGGTATTTGCTTTGTAGGACCTAAGAATAACTAGCTCCTGGAAAACCAAAATATTCAAATTGATTTCTTAAAATGGTCTATATTTTAAGAAAATGACATAAAGACTACAGGTCGGGGGACTCAGGAGGGTCACCGCGTACTTATTCTTATTCCATGCAATTCATTTTAAGGCCTTAAACTGAACGGCCTAGATTGGCACCGCACACTCATAAATGACAAACGTGACGTGACGTCACTCAAAAATAGACTGCAGAGAATGAAAGAGAAAGAGAATGAGGTGGAGCTATATAAACTCCCATAAATGCAAACAAATTGTTCCGATCTCTTTGGATAAATGTCTCTGGTCGACTTATGAACGCTGAGTGATATTTATGGTGACAGTTAGCAAGGCAGTTCAGTTTAAGGCCTTAAACTGGATGGATTTAACTGTTCGTGGTGAGGCCCCAGGACTTTTTTACATTGCTCATTATAGATTTATGAACCTCAAGGAGGCGTGTTACCTTCGCTAGTATTAATAACCACGCAGGGGCCTCGTTCGATCGATTAGACCTGAGTAGTGGCCCCTAGAGCCACGTCCTTATACCTGAGATAGCACCTTTGGGCTTCAATGGGGCACGACTGCCCTAGGTGAAAGCCCCCTTTATTACACCTGTGTACGACACCTGTGTGTTTACTAATAGATTCATAGAGAAATTCGGAATAAGGTTTTGGTTCTTATTACGGTTACTAAACACGTTAGGTTTAGTTTTCGTCAAATCTTACAAGTTAATTTTAATACATACATAAAGTCATGCTTTTGGGATAGGCAGAGACTTCATCTTTCCACCTGCTACGATCCCAAAAGAAAGCAGTACATCAACTTCCTGACACCCTCTCCTGGTTTCTGGAACTCCAGACCAATAGGCTTTGTAGGGTCCATGCGTGGTGGTGTCACATCCTTTCCGCCGTCTCATTCACATAATGAACACCAATCCCTCTTTTACTCAACATCTCGGATACTTCCTCAATCTTATCTTTTATGTCTCCTCCAACATTTAACATTATATGGCTTAAATTAAGGTGGAAAATATCGACATCTCTATTGGAGACTAGGATTTCGTTATACTTACTGGAACTTGGAGGAATTTACTGACACCTTTCATGCACTGTGAGGTATAAAGCTCCTTTACGTCTCAAAATGGCATATTTAGGTGGCGCATAGCGCACTGTAATGTCATAAACTGCAGACGTGTTACGACCATTAAATTATACTATCCTTTTGGACCTTGCTCTTGCTATCTAGGATTGCATTAGGTGCATGAGCTGATATTGAGAGCTTTCCACTCTATTCACAGCTTAATAGTTCAACATATAACGTGGATAGCGAGTTCAAATCACAGTGTGGGCAACTACAAATGTGTTTCTTGTAAAACATAAAAATATGTACGTAATTATCCGTCGCTTTTCGATGATAAGAATAAAACGTAGTGAAGACATGTTTGAGAATTATTTCGGAGGTGCGTGATATACCAATCTGGGCCTCCGTGATGGACTATGGCCTAATCTTTTTCAGGAAAGTGAGGGGAGACCCGTGCACTGGGTCGCTATGGATTAATGATGAGACATTAAGTTGAAAGTTGAAGGCATCGTTACTGTTTGTATGATAACTGTGCCTTTGTCGAGAATTGCATTTCCATATATGTTTGTGAAAATGTGGTAAGCGACTTAATTAGGTACTATAAAGGAACCAGCAGCGTCCCAGGAAATTCCCTGTCAATGATCAAGCCATTTTGTAACCTAATCGTGCCAACACTAAAGTTCACCTTTGTAAAGGTCTGAAGAGGGCTCTTCAGATGATCTGGTGTAATATTATCGCTATGACTGTGTTTAAAGTGTTATTGCATTGTTATAAGCATTTGTGGTTGTTAAGCTGATGTTTTTTGTTGGAAAAGGGAATGCAATGCCGTGTATTCCAACTGTTTTTTGAATTTTATTATTTGAATGGGTTACGAGTCGACGAAGTCATGCACTTGATGGTAAGCACTATGCCTGCCCATATCAATTACAGTGCTACCCAGAACTTTGCATTGCATAATCTTGCGTGGCACTGCACTGCGCTCGTCACTCTGAGCCATCGGTTCTAAAGTCTTACATGCCCAGTAATTTCGCTAGAAACAGTGCCCTTCAACCGGGACACAGTACCGTTTTCACACTACTGCTTGGCGGATGAATATCTGCCAAAAAGTGGTACTTCCCCAGGTGGTCTCTTGCAGAAGAGACCAACTTCATAAAAGTCAATTTAGAAGATTTGTCAACTAAGTTACACGAGGTGAAGGTGTGTTAACAAAGTCTTCTAAGTTACGCCGATCCAATAGAGCGACATAACTACCTTCCCTAACTAAGTTGGAAGTGATCCCACTTCTGATGCGGCTGGCAGACCGATTCTCGCAAAGCTAGAGTATCCGTCAGAAGTTTAGCCCTTAGCTAACTACATTAGCTACCAATTTGTGTATGCGTCTAGTACACTGATATAACTTTAGTGATGGAAATGGAAGTAGGATTAGTGTAGTCTAAATTAGGAGAAGCTTTTACAACTTTAGACTGGGTATTACAAATTAATTCGCGCTGCTCCCAGGATGTGAGATTATGGTTCACGTTCTCTCAAACACTAGTTTTTTTATTTGACTGAGTAACGAGACTATCAACCTGATGGTAAGCGCTACGCCTGTTCATAACAGTTACAGTCCCACTCATAGCTTTGCTTTGCATAATCTTGCGTGGAACTGTACTGCGCTCGTCACCCTGCAAAATTGGCTGTAAAGTCTCATATGCCCAGTAATTTCGCTGGAAACAGTGCCCTTGAAACTGAAACACAGTATTGTTTTCACTCTACTGCTTGGCGGAAAAATATCTTCAGTGTTATCATTTAAAACAGAGCATGTAAAATTATTGTTTGTTTTATTGTTTTGTTTATTAATTGTTTATTTTGAATTCCTGATGTTTCGGCACTGTTGCAAGCACCAGGACTGCTGTCCAGGGTGTGGCGCACCAGGTTAAACTGATGTTAAACTTTGAAAGCTTACTAGGAGCTTTTGTAGCTACGAGATGAGAAGTTCACCTAATGGTAATCGATAGTTCATCTAATGGTAAGCGCCACGTCTGCCTCCTACTTTGAAGTGAGATAGAATGACACTGCGAACGGATGATCCACTTAGCGTTAAAGCCACTTGCACTAACTAATAACGTAGTCATTTATGCAGCCGGACTATCTCGGTATAATGATTTTGGTGCCAAATGTTTTACACTGTTACGCCAACTTCAAGCGTAACCCTTGAGCTTAAAGCGTAAAGTGGCTTAAAGCTATAGACATTATTTGAGGATCACAGAGCGAGTACTAATTGAGGATAGTTCATGCTGGGGACGTAAAGTTGATTTAGTGGATAAATTTCAGCTGACTCGGCCTCCCATTGTGAGTTATGTGGTAATTTTTTGCGATTACGGTGAATAAAGAAAGCGAGCGCGGCCGAACCAACGACAGTAATAAATTTATGCTTCGGCGGATATGTCCTTTTATCATCGGTAATCATTAGATCATGTCGCGGAGAAGATTACTTTTGTAAGCCAACAAAGTTAACCCATCAATTTCTTTGAAACTTTGTACTCTTCTTTTTGTATTTTCTTTATTGTTTTACTTCACGTTTGAATCAATTAATACACTACAGGCCATATGCATTAGTTCCATAGTTCAGTTCTACAGTCTACTGCAGTGGTACCAAAGATGCGAATTCAGTTTCAATGGTAAATGTGCACACAAGCATTATTGTTCTCAGCTATTGTACATTACTGGTATATGGAGTATTATGCTGGAACCATAGACTAATGAACTGATAAACGCCTGATGTCATGTTATTTTTAGATAGCTTGCTACCTGAGGTACCAACATTAATCCTTATCCTTACTTATATTATAAATGCGAAAGTAACTCTGTCTGTCTGTTGCTCTTTCACGCCTAAACTACTGAACCGATTGAAATGAAATTTGGTACAGAGATAGTCTAGAGCCCGAAAAAGGACATAGGGTACTTTTTATTGCGAAAAAAGAAGCATTGTAAGGGTTTGAAATAGGGGATGAAAGTTTCGCCATTTTTGAAGCTAGAAGTTTGAAATTTATTTATTATGCTTTTGATTAGAGATAAATAAATTTGGCATTCAAAGTATGTAAAAGTTACCCTTGAGGGGGGTAAAATAAATGTAGGGGATGAAAGTATATATTGAAATATGTAAGGTTTCGGCTTAAACACTGAACCGATTTAAAAAAAATATTTCACTTATGGAAAGCTACATTGACAGCGAGTAACATAGGCAATTTTTATCCCCATATTCCCGCGGGAAAAGGAACTACGCGGGTGAAACCGCGGGGCGCAGCTAGTTTGGCATATATCTACAATGTACATAAAATGGACATTTCCATACGACTAATGATAGATTCCCAAGTTTTATAAATCCTATGAAAGTGTTACCATACCAATCAATTGAGCGTCGATCGTTGTCATCGATGATGGCGTGGTAGCTTCAGCTTTAACTGTCGATTGATGTCGACGGGTCTCATTCTACCATCGTTCCACGATCTATCGATTGTTGTGGTAACACCATAACATTTCCAGTTGTCTATAAACGATATTTACAGTTACATTTCAGCTTTGAAGTTCACACTGTGTGCCATTTGTTTGTGTGTGTGTGGCATACACGGAGCCCGATGCTTGGTGTGATGCGGTGTCCATCAGGTCTTTCCTCAACGGCAGTCTTCTCATACGCCAGTGTTTAGACTACATCAACATCTGTGAGTAATGGAGACACTTTGCATTATTTGCGAAATAATACGATGCACGTGAAAGCTTACACAGTTTTGTGGAAATACGCTAGATGGATGCATTCCATTTCGGGGAATAAGTGCTTTCCATGGAAGGGTAATGAATACTTTTTCCATGTGAGGGTAAACATTTCCAGTGTGGGTACAAGGCTTTCCGCTTTGTATGGCTTTACTGGAATGTTATGGTGAAGTTTTATTGGTGACATTTTGCTTTACATGATGTTGTTGGCGCTTTGTTTTGGGTGCCACTTTTTTTAGATATAATATTGAAAACACTGTAGTAGGTAAATAAGTAGGTTTGTTTTATAATAGTTACCCATGTGCTTTGGGAAAAATATTTTGAGAAAATCTTACTGCTAAATATTTGCATCATACGTACAAGAAAACTTTCTATTCGTGACCTAAGTGTCTTTTTTTACTTAAAGAATACTAGATATATGTAAGTAAGTACCTTCTCTCCCATCTATAAGTTTTTAACTTTTAAAAGGAAACGTTGCCGTAAGTGTGATAATAGTAGAAAGAATCGCAAAACCCTAACAGAAAATAAATATCAGAAACAAAGCCATTGAAATGCGAATAAAAAGCGAAACTCTCCCATTAAAGCCGTTGCATTTGATGCATTTCCCGTATAGATTGTAATAGGTCGCATCTGTTGCGAAGCAATTACTATTGCTTTCGAACGGAGCTGGATTAAGGGATTTAGGCAGGGGGCACTGATGTAGCCAACTTTTTGGGAATCTCTTCGGAAACGTTATTTTCTTGTGCTGTCATTTCTGAACCCCGTTTCTACCTTTGTTAAAAAAATTAGAGCGTTTTTATTAAAAGTAGTTAAGCTAAGTGTTTCCTTGTGGTTGTAAAAAAGTATAAATTTTCTTATGATAATTAATTCATTAACCTTGATTTAATGAATGTTTACTGGTGTTGATTTCAAGAAGAGCTTTGCGGTGACCTAAGGTATTTACTGTGGTACAGTTATAATTTAGACATATTGTGTGTGTTAATTACCATAAAATTAAAGTGTTGGGCTTCATCTACTAGCCAAAAATTAGATTTTTCGTAGCTCCATCGCAATTTTTCGCTCAGACTCAATTAGTTCGACAGAACGTGACCTGAAAAACTTAGGATTAGCCCGCTAAACTTTGATGAGTCCGAAACAGTGCCCCCGCATAATGTCCTAACTACGGCCCTGGTATCAATGGACCAGGGATTGCCAACTGAGGCAGTACAGTGCCCGGGCCTCCTTATAGCACAGTGCTCGGTGTTCACATGGCATTGAGTCTCAGGTGCTGGACAATTTGATGCTTTAACAATAAGACACTGTTCAACGGGTTTTACGGGAATTTTAAGTGACTTTATGAATAGTTTTTTTTTACTTTTTATTTGCCTGAGTTTTGAGACGAGCAAGTCGTTCACCTGGTGATAAGCGCTACGCCTGTCCATAACAGTGCCACTCAGACTTATGCATTGCATAATCCTGCGCGGCACTGCACTGCGCTCGTCACACTGAGACATCGGCTGAAATCGGCTCCAAATTAATTGCCCAGTAATTTCGCTGGAAACAATGCCCTTCAAAACCGAAAAACAACAAAACAAAGCAGAACTTACAGCAGCAGTATTTATTCTTATAAGGCAAGGTTTAGTTATTGGTGCGGTGCTGAGAATCGAACCCGATATCGTGAGGTTGCAAAGCGCACAACTTACTGCTCGGACATCATCTTTCGTATATTCTATGGCACAATATAAACGGATTGAAACCACATCGTTACCGGTCATATTTCCTTTCCTGTTCGAGTATGTTAGCCTTTCCGGAATTTATTTGAAACTATTTGCTCAAAGCCAAAGGTCATTTGTGTGGCCTCAGTCCCGTTTGCTCTCAAAGCCATGTATCAATAACTTTACTGTTTAAGTTATGAGAGGAGAGAGGTTAATGTAGCAATTTTTGTGGAAAATATATATTTTTCTGGACTTGTATTTTATTTATTTGACGGAGTGACGAGTCGAGCATGTCATTCACCTGATGTTAAACGCTACGCTTACCCATAATAGTCACAGTGCCACCCAGTACCTTGCATTGCTCAATCCTGCGCGGCACTGCCCTGCGCTCGTCACCCTGAGACATCGGCTCTAAAGTCTTACATGCCCAGTAATTTCGCTGGAAACAATGCCCTTCAAACCGGAACCCAGTATTAAAACGTATTTAATATTGTGAACGCTGATCAAAATGGTATATACTCAGCGTTCTCATTAACTAGCTTACCAGTTGAGCCCAAAACCATCCAATACATCACCTTACTATTGTGTAATCCCCGAGGAGTTCTGTTGCATAACTTCCGGTTCTATGATCAGAACAGCACGCTGCCGCCGTAATACTGTATTGTCATGAAAAATTATCAAGGAAACAAGTACCTACATTGTTAGAATACGATTTTATTCTAGATAATATTCTATAAAAAGTCCTGAAGGGTGAAAATAGAGTGACAAAAATGAAATCAAGCGATCGACCGAAGGCAAAAATTATTTACCATTGTGACGATAACTCTAGTTCTGGGCAGCACCATAATTGATTACAAAAATCGTAAATCGCTTTCAGCTCGAGATTTAAATCGAATTCAGTAATACATCAACCCTCTAAGTCAAACACGAAACAACCATCTCTAACCACAGCCCAAACTGCCATCAATGCGCGTTCAAATCCCAACCCTATCTTATTCCTGTAAGAACTAAATTAGCAACGAATGGTGGAACGTTAGTGGTGAGATATGTGTGGTAAAGCACTGTAACAGTTGGAACACAGGTCATGTGTACGTTGCCGAATAAGATATTGGGCGGGAGTGAACCGACTGTTCATTTCAATACTCAGCTGGTGTCAAACTTTATGAATGGGGCATGTGATTCCACAATGTCCAAAGCCACGGTAAGTTAAAGAGTCTTACAAGCTTACTCGCAACTGTTGCATGTGATTTTTAGCAACACAAAACGTGACATTCCTTGTTTTCCAAAGCTCTACAGGAAGTTTAAGCGAAGCATTCACCACTTACTTACGTGAATTGTGACGTTGACTGTGATTTAACTAGTTAACTAAGTATTTACCTGGTTGGGAGTGGATATTTTAACTATTTGAAACAACAAAATAATAATGACAAATCATGCCTAGCCGAAACATAACAAAATTTTGTTGAAGGTGTCTTTTGTATCCCTTTTAACATTGTCGGGCAAGGTTTTGAAATTAAAAGTTTAAGGTGCCATGGCATTGCCAAAGTTTTAGGCAGGCAACTTAAATTCAGATGAAAGTAAATAAAAGAAAGACGGCTGTAAAGAAAAAAAACACCATGTTTTGACAGCATTGCCCTATCGCGGCCGAAACGTCCGTTCCCAGGAATGCCCGCAGATATATGCCCGGGACAAATTGATCCGGACCCTTGGCTCTTCGCATGAAACATCAATGAGCATGCGGACACATCACGCCGAAATAGAATTTAGTTTCAGTATTTTTTCGCTTTTGGGAGTAGCTCCCGAGCTCGTGTCAAACCGAATTCTGTAGGAGATCCGACCCGCCATGCCAGGCCGATCTGTTGACCCGTGAAACGCGATATCATCAATATTGTTGGGCTCGTTTTTCATGTCAATTTTCTAGACAATATGGTAGGTATTTGTCCAGTCATGAAAAATATAATGGTAACACAAAACCGAGATTGATGTGGGCGCATAAAAACGATGATGACCCAAATATGTCTCATATTAAAATCAAATCGGTACATAATAGCTTCGGGAGGATGCAAGGCAGGAGCCTTGCCTTGTGGCGTTTTAATAATATGACGCCTCGTGATTCTAAAAACGTCACGCGGAATAAAACAAGTCTGCATCATTAAATCGTAGCTGATTAACGCTGTCAGTTCCATGTTTCGACTAAAACAGCCTATCTTGACAAAAAATGGATAAATGTCGAAACGAAAAGACCAAGATAAGAATCTGTTCACATTTCATTTCAGGAATATTGAGCATCCTCGCCACGAGAGGAATGTTAGAGGAGACCCGTGCTCAGAAGTGGGCTGATGGGTTTATGATGATGATGTTGAGCATCTACTGCTGCGTCAGCTTAAATAATTCAAGCTCTTCTACGAGGAACAGTAAAGGTCCTAGTACCTTGGATATGTTGTTGATATTTTCGCATAGAACAACTCTGTTGGCGATGAGACGTGGGCCGCGTGTGGCTGCCATTTTATCTTTTCACATTCCATAGCTTCTTATCGCGTTTGTAGCTCGCCTAGGACAATGGGTAGTGGCTTATTCTGGACCATACTATCCGCTAGATGACATTGTGTAATTTGCATAGTTTCACGACTAAAATAATAAAGCTCCCCGCAGCACCCAAATTACAAAACCCTTTGTGACTTTTGTATTTGGCTCTCTTTTGGAGAAGGTTAACATTTTGACGAATATAATAAACGAACTCTTTGGCCAAAGGGTGGAACTTAGGAGGGTAGCTAACTTTGTTTTCGCCACGGTTTGTTAACTTTAGGACGTGTGCTTCACGTGCTTCTCTTTCCTTGTTTGTAGTTCTTTAGGGTTACGTACGGAATTTTTGAATCTGCCGAACCATTTCGCTTCTCCTTTCCTGTCAAATTTCCAAAGTCAACGCGATTCCAGATCCAAATGCTAGTTGGTTTTATTAATGAGGGTTTCTATCATTTTGGTAGGACTTTAAGTCATGTGTCTTTTTGCTTTCTATTATTCATCTAACAAGAGTTTTGGCTGGCGCAAAGATAGTACATTATTTTTTTCATCTTTTTTCCTTTAATTCTATCTTAATTAAACGTGAATAGCCCAAGTTCTTGGAACGTAGCCTAACGTTAATTCAGTATCCCAGACTAGATACCTAAATCAGAAATTTACAGTGAGCTACCCAAGACCCTATGAAATTCCTAGTAACTCAACAATTACACTTCAATTAAGATTCCTTTCGGTTAAACGAAGGGTCTTCTTTTGTATTGTCACAATTTCCTTGCCCTTCCTGGCATGACTTTTTCGATGTAAAACAATGGACACGGACCCCTCGTAACTTATGTAAACACGACCTTTTCCGTTATTCCTTTGGTTTATTTCATGAGGAAACTGCCGGTCAGCACGTCACAACATCGTTATTGTTATAATTTAGTTAGCCAACGTTCTTTGTTACGTATATATTTTATTTAAGCCTTCTCTTGGTGGGGAAGTGGTTCTAGAATTAGGTGCTAGGTCACTTAATGAGTTATAGTACTGTCAGGTGCTATTGTTGTAAAGGTGGTTTACAGAGGCATAGAATTAATTGGTGTAAATTACACTTCAAAATGTTTGCTGTGATCATATTATTTCGCTCGAGAGAGAAAGAAAAGATAGTAAAAATAAAGATTATGAGACAACTGCACACAATAACAAAAACTTATACATCGAGAGACAAGACAAGAAAATGACCCAAAGAAGAAAATATTGTCAGCAGATAAAAAAAGAATGCTATGGTCAAACCACAACGCTGATTATCAGCTCAGACCTTGACTATTAGTATTTATTGCAAAATACGCATAAAGCTAAGCATTACAGTTATGTTGAGGAGTTAATACATTTGTGATTGCTTCATTCATATTATTATCACTACAGACGTTTAGCAATATGTGTACCTACGCTTTGCTATGCGTTTTATGGAAGGCACTGTTTTTCTGAACGGGATGGTAGATAATAAGTGTTCTGTGGTATGCTTTTGCCTAAGTTATTTTTATTTGCTAAGTATAAATGTAGCATTATTTTTACTGAACCTGACTTCTAACTAGGATTCTCTGTATCTAGGCAATCGATAACTACCACCATGATCCACCCAGACTCAAAGCATAATATAGCAACACTTTTGGTTCACACGAATATTTGTCATGCGCGAATAGAACCCCGAACCTAACGTTTGCAGTCAGCTCATCACCAACCGGCCACTGCAACACTTCCATCAAAACAATATACATTCCTTTTGTCTATGAACACGTTTTAAATGTAATAATACCTACTCATAGAAGATAATTAAGCTGCATCGACGCTGAAGCACGTTTGAACATTGCAAGACACTGCCTCATTGGTTAACTGTTCAACTGAATATAATATAGGGTTATTGGCACGTAATATCTACCCACCTACATTTTATGTAGGTACGTAAGTACCTATTCTACCAGCCGCTGGCTGCTGGAATATTTTGATGTTTGTAGGTACAGGCCTCAGAAGTAGTAGTAATTTCCAATTGAATTTTACAGTTCCTAAATATGTTATATTTCGTAGAATTTGAAACTCCAAACTTAGCAGATGTTCAAGTACTTTTAAGGCCGATTTTACTAATAGAAACAAGCAATTTTGAAACTCAATCAAAACTGTTTTGGTTCGGATTTTGCATGAAAAATCAATACGAAAGATAATTATGTTTTATTCTTTTTAACGTCATGCTCACGGAGGTGTTCCTTCCGTCCCCATCATCAGCTTTTTGTCTCAATTACATTGTATTCATGAGTCATGAATCACCACTTGAAAGGGAAATTTCCTTTTTCGAACTCAAACCATTACTCGTTCATTTAGTTGATCATATTTGATTTATTTTTCTCTTTGTATCTATATTATGAGACTAAGTGTTCTACTTGTAAAGGTGCATTATTTTTGCAATAAATGATGTCAGTATTGAGTTTTGTCATCGAAGTAACTACACAGGCGGGCGCTTCTCCCACAGCAGGAAACCGCACTACATAGAATCTCATATGAAAGTTGTGTACGGCGGGAGAACCGCTCGTCTATTGTGGCCCATACAACTTTTATATTAAATTGTATCTACTGCGGTTCAGGAGCAGATTCGGCGGGAGAACCGCCCGTGTAGTTTGGGCCTTAGCCCAGTCATGCAGTACAAATTTTAACTCAATTGACAGCCGCAACTGGTTCAAAATCGATTCCAAGTTTTTACATAAACAAACATCAATCTACCCATGCTAAATTTTTGATAATAGGCTGTATAATACCCTGTTAAGGTTGAAGGTTGCTCAACAATCATTAACATTTACAATATCAACTGTATCAACAAGTATTGTTACTGAAAAACTCGCTATATGTAAAAGAAAATAGCTCTGTCTGTCTGTCACACCATGATGAACAACGAGGAACATGTTTCCATAACCACACAGAGATAATTATTGTGTCTACGTGAATTTCGACCTAGTTTCCGATATTCAATAGAGTTGAAATTTTGCATGCTTGTCAATGTCTGATGACAATGCATTTATGTTGACAGCGAGACATGTGATCGTAGAGACGAAAGGTGAACAAGCTTCTCAAATCATTTCATTTATTGTAAGTAGGCAATAAAAAACGCACTTTTACAAGTCAAACACACAATACTCTTTTTTTTAATCGCCAATACTGTCCCACTGCTGGGCAAAGGTCACCCCCATCTACTACAAGACTCATATACATGGAGAATGATAAAAAATAAACTAAATAAGCGTGTAAGAGTAAATGAAATGAATTGAACTCATTTGAATCGGCGCGCACTATTAAATTCGTAATTTATATGGAATACTAAAAAAAAAACGGTGGATTCTGCGGCAACTTTAAATTATTCTTTCTGCCACCATACGACCAAAACTGCGGGAAAAAGTTAGTTTGCATATAAATTAGCTAATTTCACGGATTGGATTGTAGAACTAATCAACAAATTGATTGTTTAATGTGCTCGTAAAGTCATTCAGCTTAATAACGAGTTGCTTTTCACTCTGTTTCCGTATTTTAATATAATTATGGGGCTTTAACGACTCTCTTAGACATAAGTTCAATACTGAACCGTTTTACTTCTTTGGCTCTTTTGAGAATCTTCACACAACGTGTGTGTTTACTGTTTACTGGCGTTGTGTCGTAACTAAACTCAGCAGCAACAACTAAAGTCACCAGTGCGGGCGCACACAACTGGTGTGATAAAATTGTCAATACAGCAGTGCGGGTTCGCACGCCATGCGTGTTTTTGCTGGCCGTAAAAATATATAAACAGCGAAGTATGTGTTTTTAGCAGTGACCATGTTAAAATAAATAGGAATGGTCAACCACACTAATATTATAAATGAACGAAGAAGTACTGAGTTTGGTCCAAGAAAAACGGAACATACTCGTGACAATGGAAAGATAGATAGATAGATAGATAAACTCTTTATTGAAACACTACAGAACAAAGAAAACTTAAAACTAGAACAAAACAAATTTTACAATTAGTGTCACAATGGGCGGTCTTATCGCTCAGAGCGATCTCTTCCAGACAACCATGCACGGAGAGGAGTAATTAGTACATCGGACGGTGGCTTTCCGGACGGTGGAAAGCAGAAGAGGGAAGATTTTAGGCCACCTTTTACAACGTGTGAACTTCATAAAGCATCGTAGAAGGGAAGAAAAGAAAAGGCCTAGACCTAGAAGGACATTCACAGATCAGATAAAGGAGAAGATAAATTTAATGTTGTATACAGAAGCTCCCCATAAAGAAGTCAAAGCATTGGCTGAAGATGGAGTACACTGACGATTACGCCACCGACAAGAGCTGGAGGCTTACCATGACGTCTTATAGCGATTCAGTTTAGGACCTAAACTGAACTGCGTCGCATAATCGTACCATGACGTCTTATTAGCGACTCAGTTTAGGTTTCCGCCATTTTGAACCTAAACTGGATCGCAAGTCATGACTTCGTTCATTCTTTTCGTACCATGAGCTATATTTAAAACCTATTTGAACCTATACTGATCCCATTAGCTGTCAAAATAAGCGTCTCAATAAAAGTTAATATTTTCACAACCAAAGTTGAGCCTTTTTGGTTATATATCTTAATAGCGGCGGCCCCGCGGTTTCACCCGCGTAGTTCCTCTTCCAGTGGGAATACGGGTATTAAATATAGCCTTTATTACTCGCTCATAATGTAGTTTTCATTAGATAAATAATTTTAAAAATCGGTGCAGTGGTTTAGCCGAAACCTTATATATTTCCATACAAAATTTCTTCCCCTATTGCTATTTTACCTTGTGGATAATTTTTTTACAAAATTTGAATGTCATTTTTATTTATATCTAATCAAAAGCACAAAAATAAGTTTCCAGCTTCTAGCTTAAAATATGAAGAAACTTCCATACTAACTTTCATCCCCTATTTCAACACTTTACAACCCTTTTCTCGCATTAAAAAGTAGCTTATGTCCTTTCTCAGGCTCTAGAGTCTAGGTTGTACCAAATTTTATTTAAATCAGTTCAGTAATTTAGGGGTGAAAGCGTAGCAGACAGACAAAAAGACGGACAGTTACTTTCGCATTTATAATATAAGTAGGGAAGTAGGGATTATTTTGATTTCAGTGTAAAAATCATAATAATTAAGTGTGTGTATTTGTGTATGCACTGTCGCCTTGGGAGTTTAAACTTAGGGCTACTGATTCCCACAGCCGGCGAGAGTATTCCCTGGCTTGCGTGATTTTATTATAGCACGTTGCAATCTCGTTGTGCCTATTTATGAAATCCCAAAGGTGTTCAAGTTGCCCGTAGCTTACTCGTTGACGAGAAGTTTCACAGTACAATATAAAGAAAACCACTTAAAATAGCCGCTAACACTTGAGACGTAAGCTTGGGAATTTTGGAGTATAGATTCATGCGTATAAGTACCTACTTAAGAAATAAGGTTTTTATATAATATGCAATATATTAGTCAGAATTACTGACGCCATTGTAGTGAATTTATAAACCACATAAAAAGAAATCGAAAATAGTATTTTATAAAAATCAGCACAAAAGCGCGCGTATTTTCAATATACGAACTCTTTCGTGCTGTATTTTCTAATTAGAGTCGAAGAACATTCATCCGTCCGTCACTCATTAATCAAATGTCAAATGTCGAAAATATAAAAGGAACGTTCTAAAAAGATATCAATTCTAGGACCACAATATTTTACTCGTAATTTAATTTAAAAATGATCTTAAATAAATAATAAATCAATAAACATTATTGATACATACATCTAAATACTTAATTAAATTACTTAGGTGTTGTGTCTTCACACAAATGACAAAATATGCAACATGAAAATAAGCGTAATTTTCCGAAACATTTTTTGATTTATTTCTGAACGCAACCAAAAGAAAGAAATACGGCTAAACGAAGTTAGCAAAGGATGTTGATATAGTGTTGTCTCTTTCCAACAGAGTGACGTCATAGTAGACGTGAGAAACTATCGTTCATTCATTCTTATTGTTAACGATCCAATAACGATTTTGTATAGGTGTAGGTCATGGTACGAAATTATGCGGTGCAGTTTAGGAACCTAAGTTGAACTGAGCCTAAACTGAGCCGCTAACTAATAGGTGAGAGTAGGCCCCCTGAGCTCTATAATAAGAAAAAGAAGCAAAAGAAGAGAAGAATCGTAATGGAGAGTGAGTACGAGGTACTATTTAAATAGAGGTTTGATAACGTCGGAAGGTCACAGGATATCCGCTCATCTATACAAAATATTATGAAGTTAAGATGAACTTAATCAAGTTTGTTAAGGTACAGTCCGCAGAAGAACTAAAGTCTTCGAATAAGCAAGTTGAAGTGGCAGTGGGCAGGACACGTAGCTCATAGAATTGACAACTGTTGCAGAAGAAAGGTTCTCTTGTGGTCACCACGGATCGGAAAACGTAGCGGAAGACCGGGTGCGAATTGCGGGAATCGCTGGCTGCAAACAACTAGCAACCGCTCGTTGTAGCGTTCGATGGGGGACGTCTATGTTCAGTAGTTCGTCTTCCGGATAATGACGATGATGATGATAATGAAGGTACAGTCAGCAGAAAAAATAGGTGAAAGTTTTCAGACTTTCACTGTCCAACGTCAATATTTTGTCTAAAAAATTATGGTCAAAAATTGGTTGTTTTTCAGCTACTTATCCCGCTGACTGCACGGGAACTAAAGTTCGTGGAGCGGTGCAGTACTGGTTCTAGTTCGATTATTATGTTATGCTTTGTTGTGATGAACTTTGAGTCAAGTTAAGTATTAGTTTAGCAGTTTCAAACTGATCTATCAGGAAAGTACAGTGATTAGAACAACTTGCAATTTACTATCTTACGTAATTGAGTATTTAGAGAGGATGAAGCTACGGCTAAAGTAAGTTATTGAAACGAAATTACACGTTCAACGAATTATTATCGCTGACTGTACCAACAGGAAGAATTTTTGGTTGAATTTGGGTTGTGGTTAGAGGAAAAACGCATAAAAACAGAAACTTAACAAACTGTTTCTCGCCTTCATGGGATGGGATACAGAATTATGGTCGCTACTACTAAAGACCAGTTCCCATACTCAAATCTTTAGTAGAGTGCTTTAGGAGACTCTAAGTTTAGGTGAAATGCGTAACCATTACTCGCTTTAGTACGATTTTACTTGATATTGTAAGATTTTCTCTAATGAAGCACTGTCTTTTTAGTTCAACTAAACTCTACTAAAGACAAGCATACAGTAAAACTGGTCATAACGTTTTGCCAAGTCCCAATAGATTTCATGACTGACGGGCGCCTATAGACCCAGTTTCCACTCAAAACGGCACTTCTATCCAAGTTCTCTTATAAATCAATGTAATTAGATATGTGGTAAAGGCGATGGTAGCTTATTGGTGGAACGTCCGCCGTCCAATGAGAGTTTCAATCCCAGTGCGGGTACGTACCAATGTGTTTCTTTTAAAACGTAAGTACGTAATTATCACTCGCTTTTTGATAAGGAAAACATTAGGAGGATACCCACATACCTACCCGAGAATTATTTCTGAGGTAGGTATGTTATCCATCAATCCAGACCAGGACCCTGTGGCCTAACCCTCTTCACAAACGTGATGGGAGACCCGTGCTCATCAGTGAGCAGATATGGGATGATGATGATGATGAGGTATGTTGTATAGACTGTACGGTTGACTCAATATTTATTCTGTACTAGACTCAAAAAAAATGTTCTCGAATGTTTGCATTTCCAACTTATCAGCTCAAGTACGTAAATGCGCTACATGCTTACCTACATAACAAATTATCGCTGAAATATACCGAGTTTTTATAGCACTGAATCACAAAACTAGGTATGTATTGAGTCATACGTTAGTAAGTACATAGGGGTGGGACTTCAAGGTAATCATGAATAATTGTGTGCGATATGTAAGTGGATGACTGAAACTACACGGGCGGTTCTCCCGCCGCGGGAATCAACGAAAACCAACCGCCCACTTACAAAAATAATTAAAAAAAATTACACTACAATGATCTTAATCAAAACAGCTCATGTCAGGGGTCAATATGGCTGAAGAATGGACACGAAAATAAACCATGACATTAATGACTAGTATACCTAATATAAATATAGATTTAACCTTATATCACGGCATTATCTACAATCTCGGTGTGCATGGACTTTTTATAATTGAGCATGCCCCAATAAAAAAGACTCAAAGCCCAAATTAAAAAAAAAATTAATATGTAGCTGTAATTTCCATTGCAGCATTTTTTAGTTTTAGTTATTTATAAATATCAAAAACACGACAAAAGCGAGACTTCTTGAAAAAAAATAAAAAAAATCGGTAAGTCAACTAACATAAGTGCCCACTAAGTGCCCATTCATAGTTATTTATGTACCTGAATAGTATATATATTTTATTATAATTATGTGTGTAGTATATTATAAATATATATTTTTTTATTATTTATTAAGTATGTGTATTATTAAAACGTATCGTGTTTATTAATTACAGCAAACGTACGCCACCCACCCTACTATCGAAAAATGTTTTTTGCTGTCCATCCAAAGGTTGTCTGGAAGAAATCGCTTTCAGCGATAAGACCGCCCATTGTGCTACCCTTGTTTACCTATTGTAATTTTTCTGTACTGTGTTTATTTTTGTTTCTAGTGTACAATAAAGAGTTTTCTATTCTATTCTATTCTATTCTATTTATATGAATAAAGATAATATTTTAATGGTAAAAGGCACACACTTATACTTTGCACATCCCCTATATCTAGAGAACCAGGAACTACGAGGACCATGGCCCTACAAACACCCAGACTGAGCAAATATTTGTGGTTCACACAAATCTATGCCCTGTGCGGGAATCGAACCTACAACTCCACGCATCCCGATCGGCTCCTTACCCACTTACGCCACGGAGGCTGTAATTAAGTTTTTGTCGATCAATTAACACATTTGTTCACGGTTCGCTTATAAAATGTACAGTGCATTGTAAATCGAGGACTTTTCAAGGTTATTCGAATGTGCTAGATATTGTTTTTTCGGCTAAAGCCCGTCACACACGTAGCTATAACATATATTATAGCTGCGTGTGTGACGGGCTTAACTTTGCAATAATTAGGTATCGAGTAACAGGTGTAGTTTCATTTGAATTTGTTAAGACTGGCAGGTACGTATGTTATTATGTTTCTTTTTCCCTATTTTACCTTAATTCGGTCCACTCTCGCACCCGTAGCCCCGACAACAAAGGCGTCCCGGTGGAACACCCTGGGGTTTAGTGGGTATACCCGTCAGACTAGCTGGCGGGGGAGTCCCACATAACCACCCGGCCCTCACCCGGGTCTGGTGGTATGCGTAATGCATTCCCCAGGTAAAAAAAAAAGGGCAAAGGTTCTTTAGGTTTTCTCCGTTAATTCTAGAAGAATTTTTCGATTTACGTAAAAATATTAAAATCCAATGACAGTAGGGGATTATCGGGCCCTTGCGATTTTATCTCGATTCATTATGGGGAACTTAAAATGTGACAGGAAATCTGATATCTCAGTGGGATGCAATGTTATTAGTAACTCAAGTACGTAGGTATTTCCAATATAATATGAGCACAGAGAGCTTTACATTTTTAGATGTTTTTTTGTGACATTAGCTAGAGTAGGTAATGTTTGAGGTTTCAATAGTCACCGTTTATATAACGAGTTAGTTAAATTATAAGCAAAGTGGTAAGAAAATGTACAAGCAGCGGGTTTTCCCCCTAGTGGTAATGATGAGTGAGTGACTTTAGACTTTTGTCACACGTACGACGTATAAATGTACCACAGTACAACAATTTTCCCAGAATTACCTGTCCTACTGTACTCATAGTTTCTAATTCGAACGCAGTGCGGTGTCGCGCAGGATCATGCACTGCAAAGTTCTGGGTGGCACTGTAAAGCAGCCGACACATTTGTCTGACGTGTCGTGTCGTGATGCATCAGAAAGGGTATCGGCTTCATACATTTAATATGGCAGCGTTCACATTTCTGTGACGCAGTGTGTTGTGACGGCTTGTGTAAACGTTTGAAACCTGGAATGTGAACCTGGAATGTGTTGGAAATGTGAACCTGGCTTAAATGTTATAGGCAGGCGTAGCGCTCACCATCAGGTGAACGACTTGCTCGTCTCGTACCTCAATCAAAAAAAAAATAATAGAGGCAAGTCCTAGTTAGGGCTCAAAATCTCGTGATCGTGACGCGTTATTTATTCTATTTATTGCAATAAATAACTTTTTTTTTATTACATAATACACATGAATCGACGACTTTACGACCATGAAAAAGTTGATCTACGTCTTATAATCTGTACTGTGTCATCAACGAGTTTGTTATGGTTATGAGTTTTTATTATGTTCGCCATTATAATATGAGACTTGTCTATTGAATCACACAGAAAATGCGTGATCACAGCGCAGACGTGTTTTGATAATATTACGTGCCGACATGGCAGCTCTGTGACTCACGTCGGAGAGCTAAAGGTAGAGTTCCGTGCGTCGCGGCTTACGCGACAGCCCCGCGCGACACATGTGTGCTAGATGTTAAGTGTATGGCCTTGTTTCCAAGCACTATCCTACTTATCCTTACTTATATTATAAATGCGAAAGTAACTCTGTCAGTCTGTTGCTCTTTCACGCCTAAACTACTGAACCGATTTAAATTAAATTTGGTACAGAGATAGACTAGAGCCAAGGAAAGGACATAGGGTACTTTTTATGGCGAAAAAAGCATTGTAAAGGTTTGAAATAGGGGATGAAAGTTTGTATGGAAGTTTCGTCATTTTTTAAGCTAGAAGGTTGAAATTTATTTCTTAGGCTTTGATTAGATATAAATAAAAATTACATTCAAAGTTTGTAAAACTTTATCTTTGAGGGGGTTAATAAATATAGGGGATGAAAGTATGTATAGAAATATGTAAGGTTTCGGCTTAACCACTGCACCGATTTAAAAAAAATATTTCACTAATGGAAAGCTACATTGACAGCGAGTAACATAGGCTATGTTTTATCCACATATTCCCGCGGGAACAGGAACTACGCGGGTAAAGCCGCGGGGCGCAGCTAGTCCTATTATAAATGCGAATCTGAGTTTGTTTGTTTGTTACGATTTTACGTCTAAACCAATTATACGATTTTAAAAAATCTTTCACGAATGGAAAGCTTACTTTATCAGCGTTGGATGGATAGATGTTTGTTACTCCTTCACGCAGAAACTACTGAACAGATTTGGATGAAATTTGGTACACATTATAGTTTATTTACCTGGGATAATACATGGGATACTTATATTCCAAAAAAAGAAACAGTTTCTGTGGGATAGTACTCAAAGCGGGTACAACCGTGCGGCGCAGCTAATACGTTTATTACGCATGTGTCATACGAAAAGCGTGCGCGACAGATGTCAAGATGTTTGTCGCCGTTTCTGGTGCATTTGTATTGTCGCGTACATGACGCGCAACTGTCGCGTCAGCGGCGTCGCACGGAAGTCCACCACGCATATTCAATTAACAGTTACAATTTACGTCCTGAAGATATATAGATGATAAGCACGTTGTATTTTTTTATTAAAGATAAGAAAATTATACAGCGAAATGTTATATTTAAAATAACGTAGTGATGAAATGATTAAAATCTAATTTTACATGCGTAGAAATTCGATTAACGAAATTTTTACAAAAAACAATTCCATACGCAATTTGGTTACTTGGATGATTGATTTTTTCCAGTGGTTTTGATTTAAAAACCAAGCTGCTAAACCGATTGTGATGAAATTTCTCGCTCGGCAGCTAAGGTACTGTTGACTTGGCTTTTCTTTATTACGTCTTCAATTTGATCGAGTTACGTCCGCCTAGATCGACCCCTACCGGCTGGCTCACTCATTTATACTAGACTAGCTGCGCCCCGCGGCTTCACCCGCGTAGTTCCAGTTTTGTCCCACGGGAACATACTATCGGGAAAAAAAGCACCCTATTACCCAACCCTGATTATAAACCATCTGTGTTCTAAATTTCATTCGACACCGTTCAGCAGTTTTTGCGTGAAAGAGGAACAAACATCCATCCATCCATTCTTACAAACTTTCGCATTTATAATATTAGTAGGAATCATATTAGATAGATTTTTGTATACGCCTGAGGAATTTATAGTTATTTTCATACTTTAGTTTCGTTTTTGAACAAAAGTTTAATTGGCCTATATGGAACCTAGTTGGAGAACATCCGCCTTCCTAGAAAAGGGTCTTGAGTTTTAATCCCAGTGCGGGCACGTAGCAGTGTCTTACTTGGAAATATATCGTAATTATCACTCGCTTTTGGTGTAGGAAAATATCGCGGGGAAACTCACATGCCCGAGAATGTTATTTATCAATCCGGACCGGGTCGCCTTGGTGGAGTACGCCCTAAACCTTCACGAAAGCGAGATAAGCGAGGTAGCGGGAGGCCTCTTCTGCAAGAGGCCGCCTGGGAAGTACCCACACCTTTGCCAGATATTCATCCGCCAAGCAGTGAGCAAACATTATTGTGTTCCAGTTAAAAGGGCATTGTTTCCAGTGAAATTACTGGGCATATGAGACTTTAGAGCCGATGTCTCAGGGTGCGCAACGCAGGATTATGCAATGTAGTGTTCTGGGTGGTGCTGTGACTGGTATGGGCAGGCGTAGCGCTTACCATCAGGTGAACGACTGGCTCGTCTCGTCACTTAATCAAATAAAAAAAAAGACCCGTGCTCAGCAGTGGAGGGGTTGTCATTATGATATAAAACCTCATGCCCAGATAGTTTACATCTAAACTTCCATTGTCAAGTTCTTGATTAATTCCGAATAGCTGTCGATACCCGTGAGCATGAGCGAAACGAAATTGGCAAATTAATATTAGAAGCGAAGTTGGAATCGTTCTGTTTGTATGCGACAAGTTCCGAACGTTACAACTTTGATGTCCTTACTTAAGTTGGTCTGTCTCAGGAGCACTCGGATGACGGCATTAGTACGAAAACAGTCTGTATGTCCTGCAATTTTCGGATTTGCATTGCTTTGATTGAAAAGTAACATATCGCTATTTGCGATTAGAGCGTGTTATCTCCTCATTGAACGGGAGATAATACGGATTATGAGGATTTGGATATTGGATTATGGATTTGGATTATGAGGGTAATGGAGATTTTTTTGGATTGATGGGAATTAGGGAAGGGGTAAGTTTGGGGTAGCTTTGTCTTTTTTACTTATACGTAATTTTTTTTTTACTTTTTTACTATTTTTTTACGTAAGTCAATTTTAGTATGGAGTGGTACGTTAGGGTTTTTAGATAAATAAGGGGTCGATTTTGGTTTAAAAAGGGTAGGTAGTTAAAAAGTCAAGTCTCAGTTTGTAGTCTAGTCAAAGTCACGAGTCAGTAAAGTGGTGGGTGCTTTACTGAAACTTCTTAAGAAATTGGAGAGAACACGAAATGTCACGTTATTTGGGTTTCTATCGTTTGCCCAGACTTGGACACGTTTATGAAAACTTTATGAATATTAGTCCATCAATATTAAACCTTAAACGAAGAAACACAAGAGTGAGAAAAAAATCCAATAGCTACAATGTCCTATTCTCGAATTCCTGCTAAAACTCTACTGTGTACTTACCTCCGTAGCTTACCTCATTCGACAAACAACAGAGCAACTGAAAAACTTTGTGCCTAGTAGATATCAATCCTAAGTATTTATTTATGACGCACTATACCCGTAAAGGTGTACGCTATAAACTGGATGACTAACTTGCTAACTTGCCTCGTTGGGAAAGCCAATTTCCTTACTCGGAATCATCCTGTGAACATTCTATAAAAAAGTTTTTATATTCAATCTAGCTTAATCGAGCTTCCCTTGCTTTATGGGCACTATAAAAAGGGCGTAGTGACCAAATGAAACACCTTCGTAAAAAATTGTTGTGAAAAGAGACCTAAGCCAAAAGGAAATACTTTATCTTAATTTTTTTTTAACGTTCTTGTACCTTTTGACCAATTGAAACTCCTTCGCTAATATTTTAAAGGGACCTAAGGTAAAAAATATATCTTTTTTTTTTAGCTTTACAGCGATTGGTAAACCTTGCCCATAGGGTTTCTTATGTGCCGCAGTCGGAACGATAAAAATCGGATTGCCTTTGTGGATTTTACATTCAAATGACTGAACTGATTTAGGTGGAATTTTGTAAAGGGAATTTATACAGTTACGAGCGATAAATGTAAAGTTCCTTATATTCAGATGCATAATAATTTAATTAAGGACTTCACATCACATTATGAGGTTTAAGAAGTCCACTGTAGAACGTAGGCTTTATAAAACGCTACAATGAGCGGTTGCTAGCTGTTTGCATCCAGCGACTCGCGCCAGGTCCAACGGGGTTTAATTAAACAATGACGGACATTAAGACCAATTAATTCGTACTTATTCCACCCACTCACGAATAAAAATACCTCAATAAAAAACTTATTTTCTACCTTGACCATTAGAAGTGTTGACATTTTTATTTGCTACCTTGAATTGTAAAAAGAAGTCGTTAAATAATTTCCTTTTCGCACCATAAAAATGATAAGATTTTTTTATTTGGATACTACATAGTTGTGAAGGTAAAATGTATAAGTGACGTTTGGTATAGTGGTTGGCTTAGTAGTCAGTAAGTAGATCAAGTGGAAGTGGTGGTAGCCTAGTGGGAGAACGTCCGCCTTCCAATCAGAAGGTCGTGAGTTCAAATCCCAGTGCGGGCACGTACCAATGTTTTTCTTGTAAAACATATGTACGTAATTATCACTCGGTTTTCGGTGAAGGAAAACATCGTGAGGAAACCCACATACCTACCCGAGAATTATTTGAGGAGAGACCGGTGCCCAGCAGTGGGACGTTATGGGTTGATGATGAAGTAGATCAAGTGTTCAGTAAGCTGGTTTACCTTGTCTAATTCTTTATGAATTAAACTATTTTAAATTATTGAAGAAACCGAAGAACTAAAGTTCGGGACGTCGTGACCACTATGATGAAACTTAAATGGAGCTTGGCAAGGCACTTGGCCAGGTGGAGTGACGACAGGTGGAGACAGGTGGTAGCCGAGACAGGGGAGACGAAGCGTCGGTCGTCCAGCAGCAAGATGGGCCAACGATATAACTACAATCGCGGGTTGAACCTAGATCCGACTGGCACGGGACCGAGGCAAATGACATGGTAAGGGAGGGCCTATGCCCAGCAGTGGGAGGATAAAGGCTGCGGATGATGATGATGATGATGAAGAAAAATATTTGTTTAAAGAGCAAAAAATAATCGCTTTGCTACGAAATGGAGTGGTCTAGTGCTTCGAACTAGTCGCTAACATTATCTATAAGTCGATCGCTGCTGAGAAATTACTGAAAAACTTAATAAAGTACTAGAAAATGATTTGACTATTTGATGCTAACCACAGATTGAGGATTTTAAAGAATCCCACTGCCGGGATATACGCTGACCAAGCGCCGGCCAATGAAACCCACAAATAAAAAAAAAAACTCTTATATAATATGCCAGTTTTCTTTATAATTTCAGAGACATTTTCGGAGCTAATGTATACAAATCTATATGATTTCATTTATGTTATATCAAAGCTCAGCCAACCAGATAAATATTTTCCTTTTTTGCTACTAAAAAATAAATATGAAGCCAGTAGCTGGTCCAATGTAAATCAACCTTCCCATATTGGCGCCAAGTATTTCCACCCACACACAAAAGGTAAAAAATTTAATGAAAAAATATTGCCGAGCAAAAGAATGCAGATTTTTGTTGGATAAAGAAAGCATCGCTTGAAAATGATTCGAAATAATGGAGCGAAAAAGAGCCTAAAACGCAGTAGGGTCACCACGTTTAGTGGAATCAGTGTTAGTGTTCTGAGGGGTTTGTAATCTTTGTAAATGACACGATAAATATCATTTTCGTATTTCCTCTAACAACCCTACGTTTACCACAAACACTTTATATGAAAAGTTATTAATTGTATTGCAGGGAACATAAAAAAAAACAATAGTTAAACAATATAAAAATAAAACTAAACCTTAAAAATCAAATGAAAGGGGTGTCCATGAGACATGGTGCCAAGAACACTGGCAAAGCTTGATAGTCTGGTGTACATAATAAAAGTTCCCATGGGTTTTTTTTTTATTTCAATAGAAGACATATTTTCAACACATGGCATAACAACCAGGACCTTGTCGACGTTGTTGGCGATTCAATAACTGCCAAAGTATTGACAAGTCAACATATTATTGAATACCTAATTACGAAACTTTAAATAAAATGAGCACCTTTATTTTTTTTAATTCCCATATTTTAACCATTTTAATAACTTTCCTTTGACAACCCTAAGTTCTCACCTCTAAAACAGTCAAATTTAAACTTTATGGTTCAGATGGTAGAGCCTGAAGTTGGGTAAGCTTCAAATTGAGCCCTTGGAGTCAAGTTCAGGCCCTTGACCCTAGAAGCGAACCTGCAACATCCCGCAGCCAGTAACGACGCAGTTTATGACCAATCAATGACCTTTATTATATTATTTATTGCGTTGTCCGACAGCCATTTTTGCGCTTGGGCTTTTAATTATTCTTCTTTTTTATCAAAGTTTCAACCATTGGATATTGGTTGAAATTTCACGACGATAAGAAAACCCACGTGCCCAAAAAATATTACGGAAGATCATAATAGAATAGAATAGAATAGAAAACTCTTTATTGTACACCAGAAACTAAAATAAACACAGTAAAGAAAAATTACAATAGGCAAACAAGGGTAGTACAATGGGCGGTCTTATCGCTGAAAGCGATTTCTTCCAGACAACCTTTTGGTGGACGGTAAAAAACATTTTTCGATTGTAGGATGGGTGGCGTACTCACAGTATCATCATCATCATCGTCATCAACAACCCATATCGTCCCACTGCTGGGCACGGGTCTTCATCACTTTCGAAAGGAGGATTGGGCCATAATTCACCTCAGGGGCCAGATCCGGATTGGTAGATCACATACCTACCTCCGAAATCATTCTCGGGTAGGTATGTGGGTTTCCTCTCGATGTTTCCCTTCACCGAAAAGCGAGTGATAGGATAACACACACCAGACATCTTCAGATCCACCCGTGATGGATTAAAAATGGTGTAATCCTTCACACGAAAGCAAGAGAATGAAGAAGAAAAGAAGGAAATATTTGGAAACATTAGCGAAACAAAGTACAAAACCAAATTACAAAGTAAACAAAGTAAGTACAAAGTGAGGTGAACACGTGCCCAGCAGTGGGTGAATATTAGCTGATGATGAAGATTAACCAGCTAGAAGGCGATGACGCATTCTAGACAATGAGACCAATAATATTTACTTCCATTAGTCAAGCGTCGTAGGAACTGCGCCACATTAATGCATCAGTAAAACAGTATCAGTAGTAACGCGCAGTGCAGTGCCGCGCAAGATTATGCAATGCGAAGTTCTGGGTGGCACTGTAACTGTTATGGGCAGGCGTAGCGCTTACTATCACGTGAACGACTTGCTCGTCACGTCGCTCAGTCATATTTACATTAGAATGATTAGTACTATCTACATTTCTACACTAATATTAAAATAGGTGAAGTTTGTGAAACCACGCGGCGCACTAGTGAAGTAAAAAGGAAACAGACGCGTCACATGCTTCAGGCTATGATAATTTTTGCCTACAGTCATCCTTAGACACGTTCAATCACAGGAATTTTAACTAAGTTACGTGAGAAAGTAGGTAGGCGGCATGTTAGTTATCAACTCCATGTTTTTAAGAGAACTCTAGAAGCCGGCCTTTCAAGGCTAATCGTATGCCGTCATAGAGTAACTGTTTACGTTGGAACGCAGAAGGGTACGGCACTTTTCTTCGCGAAGAATTTTCGCTATATTTTTACCTAAGGTAAAATTACATCGTTATATTCAAATAGAGTGGTAATATAGCAGAGGCAATTGTTTTGCCTAAATTTTCTTTTATGTTGTTTTTATTTTATTTATATAATTAAGTAATGTAGCATCCTCTATGATTATTTATTGGGTTAACACAGATGGATTTAAATAATAAATAATAAGGCGTCATCCTGTTTGGGAAACCGGATTACACCTATTTATCTTAAATTAAATGCTTTTATAATTTGTGATCAATCTGCTATAAATTATCAAATAAAAGTGTAAGTTAATTAAAAAAAATACGCACTTCAAATTATGCTGTATTGTATGTAGATTTTCAATTAATAATTTACTTTAAGACGTATCTGATATTTTAAGAGACTGAATAATCTAGAAATATTATGCGTTATTTGTTAAAATATTCATCATTATATTCTGTACAGAAAAACTGTGGAAACAATTTCAATTCAATTTGCGCTTTTCCATAAAATTCAACAGACAGCATCGCACAGCCTACATTTTGACAAATTGTTTTGTGTTTGATAAATGATTCGATTTTTATGAAAAAAATTTAATTTTATAGCATAACGAATCATAAAGAAATCTTAATTGAAGCTATTGTACTTGGTACAATGTGGATCCAAGGTTAAATTAACTTTAATAATATGCTACAAGTGTTTCAAGGCATTTGATATTAAGCATACGTCTTCAAATTAACTTCGTACTTAGAGACAGACTTTCAGTCCTAAAAACGGCTGTACAATTTCATTATAACAAAACAGAAGACGCCGGGCCTCTTTAACTAAATATTTAACATCATTAAAATAAGTTTTTATTCTTCATGAACTTTGTTTTATTGTCTGAATGTAAGTTCCAATATTTGTTTGACTAGTCTTTGTATTTTTTACATTTTTTGTACTATTGTTGTGCCTGATCATTAACATAATGGGGTACTTAAAGGTAGACAGCGCAGGTGTAATGGTTGTCATATCTGTTAACTACTCTAGTTATTCCGTCACCGCGGTCACTGATGCGCTCACGCGTCCCCCCGCCGACGGTATATAGCCTCCTGCGCCCGCGCCGGCTTCAGTTCTTATTGCATCACAGCACAGTGCACACGCAAACATGTTCTCACTGCGCTACCTCGCGGTCCTCGCCCTCGTCGCTGCAGCTTCATCGCTGCCAGCGCAGGAAAAGCCGATCCCTTCACCTATCACCACAATAACAAACGATGAGATCGCGCCGCCTGTGCCCGGCCCCTGGTTCAATGTCCCCTTCTTCGGAGACATCACCAAACTGTTCGCGCCCCTCTGGAAACTCTTCCCGAGCTTCGAGGACCTCGGACCCAGGATAATCGCCGACGATAAGCAGTTCCAAGTGATCGTACAAGTTAAGGACTTCAACAAGAAAGATTTGAAAGTTAAGGTGAAGGACGACTTCATCTTTGTGCAGGGTTCGCACGAAGCCAAGCACGAGGATCACGACTTATTTGCCAGCCAGTTCTTCCACACTTACACGCTGCCGGCTAACTCGAGCGCCACAGACGTCACCGCCGAACTGACCTCTGATGGGTTCCTCATCATCAATGCGCCTATTAACGGACCGGTCGATCAATCCAAGGAAGTCGATCGAGAAGTGCCCATCGTAGAGACTGGAACCCCTTATAAGACAGAGGAGATTCCCGAGGAGATCCCCGAGGAGAAGCCCGAAGAGAAGCCTGAAGAGAAACCTGAGGTTCTCTCATCCGAACCCGAAGTAACGCCGTCCGATGTGGAAACAAAAGAACCGACGACCCCTTCAGAACGGGAAGATGTGACGGAGAAGGACAACGTAATCCCCCACGGAAACGAAGTTTTGCGCTAAAGTGATATAGGTTTAAGTATTTAAGTTTAACTCAGTATTGTAATAAATATGTTTTATATTTAAAAGTCAGTGTTTTTGTTTGCGGGTTGGTATGCGTTTAGCGATGTTCTTTTAATGGTAGGCGCTGGGGATGAATACAGATGTGCGGTGGACGTGCGGCGCGCGGCGGCTCCGCAAACAATGGAGGTTGGCCTTTTTTGTTCCTAATTTATGTCGAAGGTATAGTTAAGTGACGATGGTTTTACTGCTGTTAGAGGAAGTATATTATTCATAACATCTCAAGCAGTATAAGCAATCAAACGATGAATAGAAGTGTGCCGGTTCGTTTCGTTTCGCATAAGCTTTATAGGTACTTACGATTTTACGATTTAATCAGCGTTAACCATTATAATCAAGTCTCGTTGCTCAATTGGTCGTAATTCTGTGTGTCCTATTAATCGGAGATTTGATAATGTTTTGCTTATTTATAGTGCACACATGACATTTGCTAATCCAAGGTTAACGAGAAAAAAATTGACAGGTTCCAATTTAAAGGCATCCGCTACCAGAATTTTAATTTAGATTTGACGATGAATTGGCCATTTGAATGCCGAATCGTGATCTTTTGAAGAATTTATGATTTTGCAATAATTTGTTAGCATGTTTTATTTGTTTTCTATTACATAGTTTCAGAATTACAAACAAGTTGAATAAACTAATATGTACATCTTTTGTATAATATAGTAAGCTAGCATTTGACGACGATGGTGACGATGTGATCGAAAGTCGTAATAGCGCTGTAAGTTTAGAATAAGTCTGGATCGTAAGGACTACGACTTATTATACCTGACTGAGCGACGCAAAGGAAGGTATTGTGTTTATTAGTCTATGTATGTTTGATCCAATTCGGCGATCTAGAGACCAAACGCGTAGCCGATTTCGATGATTTTTACGTCAATCGATTCGTCTTTACCCTGCGAGCGTCACTAAAGACATCAAAACAATCGTAATTTACCACAGTGAAAACCAGACGCGATATGGTCAAGAATTAAAAAAAATATATCAACAAATTATATCGAATGGGGTATCGTTGAACAGGTATTTATTAAAGTATTATTCCTCTAATTAAATCGCGCTGCCTCGAGGGGGATTTCCAGAAAGCAGATTCCTGAAATCTCCCTTATAGCTCGAGCATTAGCGTTTTGTTCACGGACTTCCACAAATATGCTAAGCTTGAGAGGGACGTATTTTCAAACTATTCTGGATTAAAATTTAATACTTTTCAAATCCATACAGCCCTCAAGGCTACACCCCAACCATTGCTTTCCTCGACTCAAAGCAGATTAAACATTTGGAAGATTTAAATTCAATATTATGTAGACAAAGATAAAAGTCCTAAAAAACTCAATGGGGGAGTAATAACATAGTCAAAAAGCCAAAGCCCACTCACCGATTTCCAGTTCGGGTCATCGTATAAACGGCGCCGTCCAGCTATAACTTCGATAACACAATGAACGTCCCACACAAAAATATTACTGGAAAAGATTGTTCCATGTTTACGAGTGAAAACAGCTTAGCACCACCTACGAAACACTATACCGACGGGGCTGACCTTTGAGATCAGGTCAAAGCGAGTTATCTGCTAAAAATAAGCATATTTCACAAGTCACAAATAGTACGATAACTGGTGAACAAACCAACGGTAACACTACTAAACTATCCTCCTTGGATAAAAAAAAAAAATATACCACAAGAAATGATTCCATCATCATCATCATCATCATCAACCCATAACGTCCCACTGCTGGGCACGGGTCTCTCCTCACTTTCGTGAGGAGGGTAAGGCCATAATCCACCACGGGGGCCCAGTCCGGATTGGTGGATAACATACCTACCTCCGAAATAATTCTCGGGTAGGTATGTGTGTTTCCTCACGATGTTTTCCTTCACCGAAAAGCGAGTGATAATTACGTACATATGTTTTACAGAAACACATTGGTACGTGCCCGCACTGGGATTTGAACTCACGACCTTCTGATTGGATGGCGGACGTTCTCCCACTAGGCTACCACCGCTTCACCAATTTCACAAGAAATGATTTCATACTACCCTCTAAACTGACTAAAATTCAGATGTTCAAAAACAGTGCAATATTACCAAAAATCAACATTAAAATTCGTTCAAAAATCATTAGATAATGTTTTACCCAAACTAATCCATCACCAGGAAACAATAATTGAAACATGAAAAGTGACAATACAAATAGTCAAAATATATAATTTAACCTTTTTTTGTGATACTAAAACAGTATATTCAGTTAAAGGTTAATGTGATTGCGTTCGCTAAATCGTCAAATTTATGTGACTTCTCAATTTTTAGAACCACTAATGAGGAAATAGAAGCCGTGGGATAAATTTACATAGTTGAAACATTTAATATTAGACTACATTCATGAGAGGCGTTCCGTTTCCTTCGTTATATTTTTCTTGCGGATATTTCATTTCCTCATTTGTTAATACCTTCCGCTGTAGTAAGATAATAATATTAGCTTTAATAATATAGGAATTGCAGATCTGTGTCTATATTACATATGAAATGAATCAAACCTTTGCTGGAATATACTCATCTGCGAAGCAGTAATAAGCAACTATGCAAACAAAGTGTTTATCGATTTGAAGGGCACTGTTTCTCAACGAAATTAATAGGCGTATGTTTCAGAGTGACATGCTCAAAATTTATCAACGCAAAGTTCTAAATGGCACTACCACCGTAATAGGCAGGCGTGGCGCTTTCCATCCGATGACAAACCTGTGTATCTTGTAACTTAAAAGAAAAAAAAAAGTAGGAAGATCATCTCTAGCTTAGATAGTAACTAACTAGGTACTTTTTAAATTACAAGTATACGTCAATAACAACAAGACGTCACAATATATTTAAATAAAACGCGTCGCAATTGCATACAGAGACCCTGACCCTTAACTAGGATTCCCTGTACTTTGGGAATCAAGAACTATGAGAATAATGGCACGAAGCAGAGAGAGCGAAGCAAAGCGGAGTTTTGCCAAAATGTACTATTTTTTTCGCATGTGTTTTGGTTTTTTCCATGTTTTTCTAAGAGCTGGCAAAAAGTCTAGAAACTTAAGGTATTTTTATGACGCCGATGGGATCATCGATCAGAATAAATTATCCAGAATATACTAGACATCGATAAACCTAGTCGCCTTGAGAAATGATATAAGCGAAATATATTTTTTGGATGACCATTTCATCTTGTTTCTTTTTTAATTTGCACCATAATTTTCCTCGTGTTTTTGTGTATTTTTATTATTTTGCTCTCTGATGATATAATGTAATTATCTCGTTTCTTAGAAATATTTGACCACAGTTTTACGACTTTTAAATACTTTTAATTATTATTTTACTTTTAGTTTGTATAAATGTGCACCTAGCTATAATTTTACTTAAATAGGTATATCAGCGGTATCATAAGTTTTCCCTGTAATTAAATAAATTAAAAATCTTACATAAATCGTGCCAATAAGTTGTTAAGTTGTAAAAAAAAAGAATTAACCCCTCGTGCATCGCAATTACCTATATTTGTGAAATCTTTTGTTAAAGTCGAAGTTTTATAAAAAAAAAAAACAAGTTGGAAAATTTAAATTAATTCTCTACTGAAAGAAGCCTCAGTCTATAAATAAGTATACAACCGAAACCCATGTCATCAGCACATCAGACGGCCTTGATGCCAGTTCTGGAGAAAGGTCTAGGTCAGCAATATTTATTATACGTACCTTCAATCATGACTCAGTGGACTTGCGACTTCTTCGTTTATTTATACGCCATTATGCAACTTGGTATTTTTAAAGTTTATTTATGAGAAACTTACACACACACACAAAATGTGACAACACACAACACACAAACTGTGTACCGGTTTGTAGGGAGTTGTTTCCAGCGAAATTACTGGGCATATGAGACTTTATAGCCGATATCTCAGGGTGACGAGCGCAGTGCAGTGCCGCGCATGATTATGCAAGTTCTGTAACTATGTGCAAGCGTAGCGCTTACCATCAGGTGAGCGACTAGCTCGTCTCATCGCTCAATGAAATAAAAAAAAAGTGTGTGCGTGTAATCTTTACGCGCAATTGAAGTAAATCTGTAACTAACTCTCTCTTTCTGTCTATACTAACTTATATATCCCTCTCAACTTCTATTCACCTTGCCGATCACACTTTTCGTAACGCATTCACCAGCTTACTCCCCAAGTCAAGCGTGCGTTAAGATGTTTTACTTCAATAACCAACGTAACTTAAAAATCAACTTTGCTTTGCTTTGTTTGTAAACGATATTAAATATTCAACCCTTGGAATGGCGTAAAGATTTCCAGAGTGACTTTGGAAACTCTCCATTTTTGGACTAGTTCAAACAAATATGACATTTCACGTTTATTGGGGTAACGTATTAGGAGGTGCTCGGAGTCACAATGAGCAAATATTTGGATACCCTCCAAGTAGGTTTGTGTGTGTGTGTTTGTTAACACCTCGTTTTCTCAAACTGTGGTAGAGTTAAAGACGTATGTATTTTTACCGGTTTACTTACTGGAGTTACTGGTGATATATGAAGTGAAACAAATTGTATGTATCCAATTGACTTCTATCCCTACTTCCCTACTTATTTATATTATAAATGCGAAAGTAACTCTGTCTGTCTGTTGCTCTTTCACGCCTAAACTACTGAACCGATTGAAATGAAATTTGGTACAGAGATAGTCTAGAGCCTAGGAAAGGACATAGGGTACTCGAAAATCGGGTATCGCGAAAAAAATATTCTAAAGGTTTGAAATAGGGGGTGAAAGTTTGTATGGAAGTTTCGTCATTTTTGCAGCTAGAAGCTTGAAATTTATTTTTTAGGCTTATGATTAGATATAAATAAATTTGGCTTTCAAAGTTTGTAAAAATTTACCCTTGAGGGGGAAAATAAATATAGGGGATGAAAGTATGTATGGAAATATGTAAGGTTTCGGCTAAACCACTGTACCGATAAAAAAAAATATTTCTCTAATGGAAAGCTACATTGACAGCGAGTAACATATATTTTATCCCCATATTCCCGCTAGAACAGGAGCTTCGCGGGTGAAACCGCGGGGCGCAGCTAGTTTATTATACATGTTCCCGATTCCCTAGATACAGGGAATCTTCGTTAGGGGCCAGAATCTATGTATATAGCCGTGACGCGTTAATTATTATTATTTATAACTATTATATTTTCCTATTAAAGACCCGTCTCTACAACCAATGTGTCTTGCCCTCGATGACCTATGGTGCCGAAACATGGACGTTCACTAAGGAGACTGTGCACAAAATGCGAGTCGCACAACGGGCCATGGAGCGTGCCATGTTAGGCATCGGGTTAAGCGATAGAGTTCGAAATACGGAGATCCAAAGAAGAACCAAAGTGGAAGACATCGGATCCCGTATAATTAAACTCAAGTGGCGATGGGCAGGACACTTGGCAAGATGTGGCGATGGCAGGTGGAGTAAGTCCCTGACAGAATGGTGACCTCGTGTGGGTAAGCGCAGCCGCTGAAGACCGATACAACAGCGGGTCGACGACATCAAAATGTTGTTGGGTAATACATGGACCAGATCGGCTCAAAGCCGGAATGAATGGCGTAAGAGGGAGGAGGCTTATGCCCTGCAGTGGGTTGGATGAGCTGCATATGATGATGATTATATTTTCCGAAAAGTGGCCGGATGTTTCATACATCTCTAATGTGAAATACTTGGAATTGGCTGCTAGTATTCTTATTTCCATCAATTTTTCAAATTAGCAATTGCTTGTTATAACTATTTTAAGAGTATACGATGAGATGATAATTATAATTGTAATTGGAAGACGAAAATAGTTAACTGTTTTGATCACGGTGGTAGCCTCGCGGGAGAACGCGTGCCTCCCAAGGAGAGGGTCGTGAGTTCAAACCCCAGTGCGGGCACGTACGTGTGTTTCTGTAAAACATATGTTATACATTGAAAATTATTTGGGAGGTAGGTATGGTATCCACCAATCCGGACCGGGCCCCTGTGATGGGTTACGGCCTAGCACACTTCACGAAAGTGATTGGAGACCTGTGCTCAGCAGTGGGACGATATGGATTGATGATGATGATGATGAAGATAAGATATGATATTATATTTTATGATCAAAGTATCAGACTGTCAATATTAGGTAATGTGTCAAAACCCATTGGCGAAGAATTGGACAATGTTTGTTGTTCAATATTAATTTAAGTTTTTTTTGTACCTTCCATTGGAGTTGTTATTGGTCAACTATTGACGGACACTATCCACGGTCACTTTGCTGTCTTGAATTATGCAATAGTTGGGACCAGTTCAGAAACTTGATCTAACTATTCCAGTTATCTCGGCGATCATATGACTCAAATGCTTTGACTCAAAATAGAATAGGTACCATTTATATTTCCAACCTTAGGCACAGATGCCTGATAAAATTCTACTATTTAGTGCAGTGGTGTTCGAAGTTTTTGATTTGCAGTGAAATGTAAACATAATTTTTACCATATTTTTCATTATGTTGGTTTGGAGTTCCCGTCATATTTCATCAGTGGTGGTGGGGGGGGGGGGGGGGGGATTACGGGGACGTTAAGAAAAATAAACAATCAAAAAATACACAAATATTTTTTAATGATAACTCTTTGGTTACTTATTAATTTATTATTTGCCACCGAATTTGGTGAAGTAAGAAATCAAATAATATTTTTAATTTCATTTTTACGAAACCTGGATGGACGGGGCACAATGGAGTACCCAGTTGTCAACTACCCTGTCAACTGTGAAATTCCTATTCATTTAATTTTGAAATACGTTAGTACTCGTATGTGTAAGCATGGTCTTGGATTAAATGACCAAGCGAAGCGAGCTCACCAAAACAGCCGAGAATTGACACTTGTGCAAATGGTTCTGTGTAATTTTGTATGTGTTTATTTATCTTCATGGAATTTGGTGAGTGAATAACATTTATATACATTTTGAGTTTGTAAATGACTTTTATGTTTCAAATTATATAGATTATTCAGGTTTGTAAATGACGTCTTAGGTGGGTACCTACTTTGATACATTTTATACAGTGACGTTATGGCGTGCTGATTTTGTTTTATTTGACTGACAAGGTTTGTCCTAAACACAGGGAAGTTCAAATAAAACTTATAATACAGGTTTTTCATAAATATTTCATTTAAATCAATACTTTTTTAGGTTGGGCAAATGGGCATTTAATTCAAAACTCAAAACTGTATTCATTCGATGTTATATTATCTTCTTTATTAAGTAACTTTTACATTGAAACAGTTTGATTTATTTTCCGACTCAAAAAACTACCTGTAATTACTTTAGAATATTCAAAAGAAAAAACAATGCTTACAATAATATGAGTACTTTAAGAAATTAAAATAACAAATTAAGCATGATTATTGATTAGATATACTTAAACGGAAAACCAATGCCTTGTTAAAGACAATTAGATAATAATATTTTGCTAACGACCAACGAGAACTGTATCCAAATCTAAACATACCAATAATCAAATTTAAATGTCTGTCTGTAGATTTCTAAATAAGTGCCAACATTTATGTGATAACTGCTGTTTATGTGATGCCTATTGGTTTTTAGATGTTTAGTCTAGTCTAGCTTAATAATTGTATATGGAATGACGTTACGAATAGGCTTCGATACGACTCAATTTCAATGATATTTGGTTTAAAGATAGACACTTATAGATAATCGATGACGTCCTAAAGAAAGGTTAATTCAAAAGTACCTATAACCGGCCAGCATTTATGAACGGACTCATGAAAGTGGAAGAAGCGAAAGGTGTGTCAGGATCGTAGCGTGTGGAAAGATGTAGTCTCTGCCTACCTAAAGGGAAAAAGGCGTGTGACTGTAGTTTAGGTCATGGATGAGAAGGCAGGATACTTTTTATCCCGCAAAAATTAATGGTTCCTGTCGATTGACTATTTTTTTAATTTTTCTCTATGTATGTTAATATGTATATTATAACATACCTACCTCCGAAATAATTCTCGGGTAGGTATGTGGGTTTCCTCACGATGTTTTTCTTTCACCGAAAAGCGAGTGATAATTAAGTACATATGTTTTACAGAAACACATTGGTACGTGCGCGCACTGGGATTTGAACTCACGACCTTCTGATTGGAAGGCGGACGTTCTTCCACTACTATGTATGTTATATGAGATTAAGTTTTAGTCTTGTAAAAGTGTTTAATTATTTCCTACTTACGATAAATTACTTGAGTTTTGATAATAGTCGACGTGGGTGAAACCGCGGGGTGCAGTTAGTGATAAAATTTCAGAAAACTATTATAATATTGTCCATTTCGGCTGATGATTTGTTTTTGCCGTTGTTTTGGGAAGCAGCCTTGTGTTTTGGCTCAACCGCCGCTGATTTCTACGAAACATGACTAAGTAAAACGACACACGATGTTATTTCCGTCAGGTTCTTTGTTAATAGTAGGTTCTTTGTTAATTGTTTCCAACCTGTGACTGTTTCGTTTGTCACCTCCAACAGTAACTGGACAAGGCACAGTGGCTAACGTTTCTGGAATTGCTGATACAAAACTGTCTGTCGGTACTTTTTTTTTGTCTTCTTTAGAGTCGATGTGTCTTTATGCACTTTACAAGTCAAACTCTTAAGTCTCGTCTACATAGAGAAAAATAAAAAATAAGTAAAATATGATCTATTAACGAAAGGTGGTTCGTTTAGTAGACCACCTTAATTGATTATGGTTAGTTTGAAAAAGGACTTTTAGCTTTCAAGTGGCGACTCATGCCTGAATCTCGAACAGGAAAAGGAAACTCCATCAACTCAACCAGTGCTTCGAAAATACGAACAGAAGATAGCACCAAGAAACTCTACGAGGATGTAATTTTTTCAATTTTTATCATAATTTTTTATGCCAAACAAGTTTCTATTCAAAAATAATCTATTCTATTGACAATATTATAACCTCATAATTTTACAAGTGTCATTATGATGTGTGGGTCAAAATGGCAAGTTGATGTTGGCATAGCTAGTATTTTTTGCAAGCCTGTCAAATTCCAATGCTACCAGTACTTATGATGTTATGAGGATGGAGACGGAAGGTAGAAAATTAAACTCTTCAGTAACGGCACGTATTGTATATCCACTGGTCTGGAAACACATGTTCTTTAAATTAAAACTTTTTACGCTCCCACTTTAGGGACATAGGCCTTGTCTCGTAGAGAAATGGTGGATCTTCTTCCAGCGTTCTGGAAATAAATATAAACAAGCTAAATATCTAACAGTAAATATAGGGCAGTGTTATCCAGAAGCGCGCCATTCTTCCAAGTCCCCAGCGTGCGTGGCCGCGCAGTAGAGCGTGACGGCGTTTCACCGCACGTTGCATTATAACGTCCCGCGGCGCTTTGTGGACGAGTTTCGCTCACATATGCATACTATCAAACGTTGCAACACAGTATACGGTGCGAACAGTTCGATAACTTACACTTAGACAGAAAGAGACAGATTGACCGATGAGGGATACGGAGATAAACCAAAATGAGTAGAAGTGCCTGATATATTCAGTAATATTTAACAAGAACGTTGCTATTTACAGCTCCAGGTGAAGAGAAAACCACCAGAAATATAGTATAACAAATTGCTCGAGCGAAGCGAGCGCTTATATTGTAAACAATACTAATTTTACTTGCTCGTAATTGAGCTCCTGAGTTGATATATGCGAAACGAGAAATTTTAAAATTATTACTATTGATAGTTCTAGGTATATTGCAATGCTGTCGCCAATTTGCTTTCTTACGTTTGCTGTCATTATTGACGTTGACCGATTTTACTATACCCGAATTCATTGCGACTCGCTACCAATCATGACATCAAGATGGGACCTCTAGCTCTGATCCCAAATTTTAATGTTGTCGAAGTTGAGCTACTGCACATATTGCATACCTACTGTGCCTCGTGACTATTGCGTTTACGGTTCCAACGTTCTTACTCTGATTGCAGAATTGCATGACATCTTATACTTTAATTGTAAATCTTTTAAGAGTACACTTTATAGTTTTAGTTTCAGAAATAGAGATTTTCTTGCAAAAATCTGACCATTTCCACAATAATTTTTGTTGATAAAATTTAATTTTGCAAACTCTATTTTCTGTATTGGTATTTATAATATATTTTGTATCGTAACGCAACTTTGTTTACAGTATACCTCGGTACCGGTTATGTTAGTTTTTAATCATGAGGTTCATAACAATTTCTTTCTTAATTTATGCAAAATAAGCAAGCTTTTGACTGCGTTCACGCTCGACGACGGAGCATGCATGCTTAGAAGATACCTTTTTACTTTAGCCTCGAAGGCATCATTTTACAACAAACAAAAAATAATAGAAACCCAGAGATAATGGCGTTTTAATGTGTAAAGTAAGTAAGTATGGTAAGTATATTAATTACTGCAATTTATTTGGTGTTCATTAATATCAAACAGGGTTCCATTTGGACCCCTGTACATCTACACTCTACACTAGAAAACCAAAGGTTCTAAACGACATTTTAATATTAATAACGCATTACGATCACATACGTATAAAGACTGATCACATGACATTTTTATATTAAACTAGCTGTACCCTGCCACGCTTCGCTGTGGCACATTTGCACATTCGCTGATATGTCACTGATGAAAAAAATAGATAAAAACAATCATTGATGCGGATTATATATCATGCTAAAATTTCAGCTCGATCAGTGCAGAACATATTGAGTTTTTGAAGCGTACACAAACCAACATAACATTTTTATATATATAGATTTTTGTGAATAAAATTGCATAATCCTGCGCGGCGCTGCACTGCGCTCGTCACCCTGAGACGTTGGCTCTTTAGGTGGAAACAGAGTTGGAACACAGCTATGTTTACTACACAGCTATGTTAACCAACATAACATTTTTATATATATAGATACATTATTTATTTATTTATTCATACTTTGGATCTCTCTATCTATCTCTACTTTCTATCTTTATGACTCTTGACTAAGATTTTTTGTATCTAAGGTAATAGGAGCTATGAGGATTATGGTTCCACAACAACTCAGACTTAAAGCAAATACCTGTAGTTTTTTTTTTATTTGACTGAGTGACGAGAAGAGCAAGTCGCAACAGTTACAGTGCCACCCAGACCTTGCATCGAATGATCGCTCGCTCGTCACCCTGAGACATCGGCTCTAAAGTCTCATATGCCCAGTAATTTCGCTGGAAACAGTGCCCTAGTGCAGTAATTCACTGTAGTTCCCTGTGCGGGAAGCTAATCTACGACCACATGATTTGCAGTATACTCATTATCAATTTACGCCACGGAGGTCATATAAATTGAACTGAACACGTTATCAACAGGTGTTCTGCTAAGCTGACCGAGTCCCAGAATAGGTAATAGCACCAGCTGCTTGAATATGCGGAACGTTTCCCACTAAAACCGCTTCCGCTTTATTTTTTTCATTGCACCAAAAACTTTGCAGAGCTGCACTTTTGACAGGTTGAATTGATAGTAAGTTTAAACAGAGGTGGATTTTATCCCTAGCATGCTCCTTCTCACTCTTAAAGAGAGATAGAGAGAGTCTGAGTGTACAGTGAGAACGTATAGGCTGATGATTGATGCCTTAATGGCGTAGCTGGATGTTGGCATGTTAAAATTTTCTGACTTGTAGTTCTTATTCCATTTTCTTAAAATATAGACCAAATATAAAAAAAGAAACTGTATATTTCATCTGTGGTTTAATGATATGACAGATAACTTTTTTTTAATTGGACAAGGCATGTTTCCCGTTTGGGTAAATTTTAACATAATGCCAACGCTGACGTTTTCACCGGCAAATTAAGGTCAATCATATTTATTCAAAAATATTCGAAATAAGCAATAATTTTTTAATAAAAGCTGTTGTTTTGTAATCAGTGAAGGTTTTCCAGGAGACCCATAAAAAAGCTGATATTAACATATACCTTCAGGTGACTCGAGTTTTTTTTTAGCGCTCCTTTTTAACGCCATTGTAGCGCGATGCGTAAACAATCGAATCCAACAATCGCAGTACTCTATCCACAGAGTCATGGCTTCCACCCACCTGTCAACACTGTATCTAGCGTCAAGTATCCGTTATAAGATAGGACACGACAAAACGGCCGTACCGCCTCACCAAAACATGGCGGGCGGTTGATACGTATACGGCGGTTTAAGAAAAAAATAAACAGAAGTATTTCCAAAATATTGTAGGCAAAACATGCCTTGTTCAGTTTAATTAAGCTCTAATGAAACCGTGTGGCCTCTTGGACTCGTGCCAGGCGGCCAAGCTCCAGCGCCACACGTTGTTACGTTAAACAATTGCTAAATTATAGGCTTTAGGAGAGGTACGAGTCCTGGGAAAGTCCTATATCTTTACCAGAAATTATACCGTCACCATTAATTGTGGAAACCACGAAGCGCAGTTCTAGCTTCGTGGCGCAAGCAAACAGTTTAGTAAGCTGTGAGTGACTGGGCATTCCCGAGTGACGAGCGTAGTGCAGTGCCGCATCAGATTTTGTGATTTAAAAATTCTGGGTGGATTTGCAATGTCTCATTAACTGGCGTGACTATGACACCATCAAACGAATAACCTACACACACCTCGTCATTGAAAGAAAATTAAACGTTTTAGGACGCTATATTTTAGAAATCATGAACACTTCGTGACAATAGACCAGCCACGATTTATTACAAACACAAACAAAGAAGAACAAAAGAATAGATAATATCTCAATTGTCATGTCCAGAAAAGGTGTCCACACAACAAAGCTAAGCTCAATGACCTTAGCGCAGGTTTTCAATAATACGTAGTGATGCCAAGGTAGCGACTGGTGCTTTGTGACGTAGCATTCGGAGCGATCTTGAAGGATAAAAAGACCTAGTTGTAATTGTAACGTTACATCCTTATCGTCTGCTAAGATTGGTGAACGCGATGTTAAAAACACTCCCAAAAGGAATTCGTCCAAAAACCTTAACACTTTGACTGCTGAGCTGATTTTCTTGTCTAGCCAAGGGCGCGGCTCGTAGTGTTCCACACACTCCATAGTGTTTTCCCATTCAACAAACACAATAATTGTGTTTTCAGCACTGAAAGTGTTAAGTAACTTTACCAACTTTGTGATCGTTATACGATTATCATCATCAGCGTTACGTTCCCACTATTGGAACATGGGTTTTATTTTCAGAGAGATATAGATAGAGAAATAAAGAGAGAAGAGGGGTTTGATTTGCTAGAGGGGCTTGCTATAACAATCCAGTAAACAGTTTCGCTAGTTCCACAAACTTTGGAGATGGTGTACCTATAGTCTACGAATATGATTAGCGTTGTAGAGAGAATGTAGATCACAATTTGGAGAAGCAGTATGGGTTTCAATTCTCCTCGCTGCTAGCCAAATGTGGCTTGTTTCCAACTCCTTGTATTTTTGAAGTTCTAGAACGTGATGGTTTCCCCAGTATGTTTCTTTAACGGCCGTGGCTTTCAAATTCAGCACATTCATTTTTATTTCGTATAAGCATTTCGTATAGCATTTGACCACAATCTCACCTAATGACGCCAGCCGCAAGTACGCCTGCTTAGAAGATATCTATTTACTCTTGATTTGAACAATTGGTTCACTTCGAACTGGATTCTGTCTGTTTGCATAACATGTTCCATTCATCCACTACCTTAATACAAGACTAAAACAGTTCTCAGTACTTTAATACACGTCTCGGTTCCAAAGCACCTGTTCCATTTAATTAAGCGTTAATGAAGGCCAGGAAACGGTTGGAACTGTTCCAAAATGGACGGTGTTACGAAAGGTGCATGCTGATGAGGCAGATTAGCTTAATGGTATGGCGATGGGCATTACAGGAATGACTAGATAAAGAGCGACATCGGGACACATTAAGGGTAGCATGCGGCATGCAGTCTGTGGACTCTGTGGCCAGCTATAAGAACCAATGTTTCAGTGCCGATAAGATTCTGCAACGAAGAGGTCTGCCAAGAACTATTAGGCGGGAGTTTCGGTGGGAAACCGAAAATTGGACCTTGTTGTCTTTTTCTCCAACTTGGGTTTCCTCGCGTTTTAATGTCTAATATTGCTGGTGGATTATCCATTAAGTGTTCGTTAAGGTGTACGAGTGTGGACAAATGTTCCAGCTTGAAGGGCACTGTTTCCAGTATAATTAATGGTCATCATGAGACTTTAGGACCAATAAAGCTGACTAGCATAGTGCTACGCTAGATTATGTAACGTTCTGGGTGGTACTCTAACTGTTATGAGCAAGGGCAGCGCTTACCTACTGATGAACGACTTGCTCGTCTGCCGTTTTAATGATAATGTTGTAACAATGAATAAATACGAGTAAAAAGGATGCTTTCAGAAATAACATTTACACTTTTCTCGTGTCCGTTACTCACGTCAAGTTTTATTGAAATGTTACGGGTATTACATACTTTCTCAGGCATTGTGTCACCACAACTCATTGTTCCACGTTCAAGTCACAGATTAGCAGCGTTTGTAGTTTGAACAATACGTCCACCGGTATAAACACTGCAATTTCATCTAAACTACGAGTTTAGGCCTTTGCTTTCTATAAACTATACGTGCAGGAATGTAATTAACTTTTTTTCGCTTCGGAGGGTTTTGTTTTCAGCCAGTGTCTTTTGTCAAGTTTTTTTTTTCTAATTTTGGTTTCGCGGTTTGTGTATGTGGCCAGTGTCAAGTCACGGGTAAAACTACTTTGAGATTTTTGTAAAGACATTTAATATTGTCAAAATTTTGAGACCCAGTCAGTCAGACAGTAGTATCTAATCAAGTTGTAGTCAATTATGTGATTCAGTAAATAGTGGATGCTTTTAACTGAAACTTCATGCGCAGTTTTGGAGAGAGCATGAAATTATATTTTTTGTGTTTGTATCAATTGACGACATTCTTCCACTGCAAGGAAACATTAATAGTTAATTATTCCATCCGAAAAAAAAATACCAGTTCGGGTAAAAAAACTTCACATATCTGATTTTCCTACTAATACTTCTGTAACATATTTTTTCAGAAAAGCATAAGATACTGTAGCTATTATGAGCATGCGTGGCGCTTACCATCAGGGAACGACTTGCTCGTCTCGTCACTTAGTAACATAAATAAATTTAAAAAAAAAAACAGAAACGTGTGCCGCACATGATTACAGTGAAAAATATTTTATTTACTTTTAAATCATAATTAAGAAATGATTTAATTAGACGAACAAAATGCTTTATTCAACGTTATTTTTCTGATTTAAGGTACCAACCTAATTAGACAAATATTAAACCTTACACGTTGTTAATTAAAATACGTTAATTAAAGTACGACATATTTTCGAGCCTCGAGGCTCCGATATCTCGTTACTTACTCCGGTACATCGGTTAAGTATCCGACATAATCTCCATTTCATCGGAAACCCTTTCGTGTTTTCCTTGAAACATGGGTACGCGAGTAATGTCTCGTTTACATGGAGCCAGTTAGCGGGTTAGCTCAGGGTCTTTATTCGCTATGCCATTTAAGATTCCTCGCCGTAAACGAGTGATGTCATAGCGCGCTTTAAACTTGTTTTGAACATCAAAATTTATCAAAACGAGCCTGAAACATGCTAGTTTTTTAAACAGTTCAAAACGAGCGCGTTACGAGTCTATGTGGCATAGCAAATAACGGCCCACAGGGTGTTTAGTACAGCTAACTAGTAGAGAATACAATTTTTATTCGCGTTGTTTGTATAAATAAAAATAAAAAAGTTAACAAGAGTCATTTCAGTGATGATATTAATAGTTTTGATGTTGCAGCCTTTTTTTTATAAAATAGGTGGCAAGCCAGAATGCAACCCACCTGATGGTCAGTGGTTAGCGCTGTATATGGACAATCGCAACGCGAGGGGCATTGCCGGTGCGTTTCCTTCCCTTACTAGATCTCTCTTTACTTTTGTTTTTTGTTATAGCTTGGAATATCGCATGCTCCTAACAACCTGATGAGTTGCTTACATAAAACTCCCAGACTTCAATGTATTCCTAAGCTGGTCAGAGTAGTTTGACAGTTTTTACCAGGCGTACTTTATAGTTGAGAAATGTTTTTTTTTTATGTAGGTGCTTTGTTCGAGCGCTCGATCCAGCTACTATTTAGGTACTAGCTAGTGTTACTGGCACAGTGTAAACGAAATTCATGTTTCTATTATAAGGTATGTACATAGTAGGTTGTAGGTACCGTTCTTTCATTACACATGCACGGGCATTTAACCGTGTCGGTCTGAAAATTAAATATTTATTATATCCGTTTACCTAAAATAGTATCTACCTTGAGATTAGACATGCGGCAATTTATAGTTTTCCGGACAAAGTGGGGTCCTAATACTTTTTTGTTTACTTTAGTTTTTATCAGACACTCATATAGAATCATGGCGAATATCCTGTTTTTAATGAAAATAGCATAATAATGTTAGCCATCTTGTTTTTCTAACCTGTTTAATTTTATTTCTAAAAAGGAGTCGCACGCCTCAACAACCTTAGTGATTCAGCGGGTCCGGGAAAGTGTCTTGCAATAAGATCAGCATCATCACTATTAAATAGAGACTTCAAGATTAAATCCCACTAGTAATCAGATCAAAATGATCAAAGATTTACTGTGAATCACAATTTGGTCAAACTTTATCCGGTCAAAACATCCGGCTTAAACGCATCCGACACATCTCAACTATAAAGGGTGCTTCACAAAGAGGCCGGTATCTGTTTCAAGGGTGTTGTCTTTGAGTTTATCGTTGCGAATAATTTTAGGCCTTTTCATGAATTTTTTAACGTTTTCGCAAAATAAGGACTAAGGACACGCTCTTTGACTGTTCTTTCGCACCTCTCGGACTGCCCTTTTAAGTTAAATCCTTTTGATCTCAGCATTTCCACAGAACCTAATTTTGCTCGTCTGCTCTGGTCCCAAAATAAACCAATTATAAAGCGGAAGACATATTAATGCAGCGCGCCGTAGGTAGAGCTGCGGCGAGCCGCGTCACTTTGTAACATTTTGTATGAAAAACGCGGCGAATGACGTCATGCAGCATTGATCTGACTTACGTCTTAAAAAGCACCATCATCATCTACCCATATCCGACCACAGCAGAGCGCGGGACTCCTTCACTTTTATGAGAAGGATTAGGCTATAATTCCACCACAGGGCCTGGTCTGGATTGTTGAAACGCTGATGAAATGTAGGTACCTAATGACGCTGGGACTGGCTAAATATAGAAACTGTGCGCAACTAAAATACAAAAAAAGAAAATCTGTAATAATTATTTGACCTTTTACTAACAAAATCTCATCCCAAGTATTGAAAAGGCCCTTAGGAACGCACCTGTAAAATCCATTCAGCTATCGACGCCGAAAACCTTCCCTTTTAGTAGTTTCAATACAACCATTTAATTCTAAAAATAGCTCAATAACTAATATCGTACTATCAAAGGGATCGGTTATAAAACTATAATAGAGAACATGAAATCAAGACATGTATTTGTAAGAATATAATAGAAAATACTTTATTGTAGGTAGGTACACCATTTCACGAAGTACACAAGGTACGGGCATAATAGAATAGAATAGAATAGAAAACTCTTTATTGTACACCAGAAACTAAATTAAACACAGTACAGAAAAATTACAATAGGTAAACAAGGGTAGTACAATGGGCAGTCTTATCGCTGAAAGCGATTTCTTCCAGACAACCTTTGGATGGACAGTAAAAAACATTTTTCGATAGTAGGGTGGGTGGCGTACTTACAGTATTTAACAGTCACAATACATTTAATACTTATGTTTTAATAATACACATACACACTATACTCAATTAATAATAAATAATAATAATAATAGTACAATAATAATAATATACACATATTTATAATATACTACACACATGATTATAATAAAATATATACACTATTTTAGATACATAAATAATGTTTATAAACCATAGTTAATAATGATACTTAATTAAATCTATAGTAACAAGAACAAAGTAATAGCAGTAGTATTATAGCCGCAACATCTAACACTTCATTCCTGTCCATCCAAAGGTTGCCTGGAAGAAATTGCTCTAAGCGATAAGGCCGCCCATTGTACCACCTGTTTATCAAATGTTTATTGTACTCTGTCTACTAAGATATTTCGATGCACGATGTCTGATATTTTTATGCATGCCTACACCCCTCTCTCCTTCACTATGGGTGGTTGACTGGTAGAAAATGCTCATAGCGTTAAGTCCGCCATTTGTATGTTTTATAATAAATAAGCTTATGGTGTTCAATAAAAAAATATTGTATTGTATTGTATTGTATTGTATGATGGGTGGAATTATCGAGAATTATTATTAATTTTAATTATTATTATTACAGAAGAGCATGGTGATATTCATCATCAATGAAAGACGCCCACTGCTGAACACAGGCTTCCCTGACGAGCGGTTGCTACCAGCTGTTCACATCCAGCAGCTCCCCGCGACTCGCACCAGGTCGTCGGTCCACCTCGTGGGGGCCGTTCTATGCTACGTCTTCCGGTCCGTGGTCGCCACACGGGAACCTCTGTTCCCCAACGGTTATCCGTTCTACGAGCTACGTAGCCCGGCCACCGCCACTTCAACTTGCTAATTCTATAATTCGATAAGTGTGTCGATGTGTATAACTTTTTTTCAATTTGGAGATGAAACCCTACAAAGTAAGTGAGTAGAGAGTACCTATGCCTATTCAATTTCTTTTAGATCAGATAGCAACAAAGAGGCCCTACAAGGCTACACAAACATGTACTATATTGAATTTAAGTGCCGCTGAACGAATTTTGAACGAATATTACACGTGTACGTTGTAGGAAAGTTGCAAATGCAGGAAGATTGAAATAGTTCTAGAAAGATTGAAAAATGGCAGATATTTTATATGGCAACAAGGGAAGCTCTTTGAAAAATAAATCAATGTGAGTAATGTATTATTTACAGAACAAACAATTTATTATTATGAAGGTGATTACAATGATAATCTTAAAATAAAGCTAAATTCTTAGATTACCAGCTGGCAATCGTTCTAAGGTGCTGGCAAAATTACCACGATATATGCCAACATTGGCAAATTTAGTCTTTGGAACCAGTTAAAAACCATCATTTAAGTTACGTGGTTGTTCCATCAAACGGTGCTTAAATAGTGTCATCAAGCCTAATGCAAATTATAGAGTTAAAACACTGAAAAAAAAATTACAAAATTCACAAGAAGACTAGTCCGAAAGGAGGTTAAAGGAGAAGAGAATGTATTTTTTTCGTGAAAATCATGTACGGTATTTGGTCGACTTGGTGAGGGCAATACCGAGTCCCCAATTTACAAAATACAAACATTTTCTTTAGATATCGCCCGCATTAGATTAACCCTTTGTATGTCTTACTTAAAGAGGCAAAAGTTTTTCAATTGTTAGCCGGATCCGGATCCGTAAAACAAAACATCCAGAAGAATATAATGTTTATAATAAAATTGAAATACATATTTTTGTTTGTTCTGAATATATCATTATTCCTAGTAATTATGACAAAGATACCATTTTCGTCTATCCTACAACATATCCTGTTTACTTCACATAGTAAAGAAAACTTCTCCACTGAAATTTGAACCCTTCAGTCCAGAAATATGTCTCAAATTCGTGTCACAAGCCATGTATATTCTTAAGAATTTGCAAACTACTTTCTTTGTTTGGAGGTCGAAACTTGATCTTAAACGAATACTACTTTGCCATATTTATAGGGAACTTAAGTGAGCTCGGAAAAATGGCATTTTTTTATGTTGTGTGGGATGAGTCTTAGATAATAGATCGAGGTTTTGTAAAGACTAGGGATCATGGCCCACCACAAAGACCATCAATACCATCATGGTCCCATCAGAAAGGCATCCCACACAATAATGGTGAGTGCTACGCCTTCTTATTACAATTACAGTAACTGCGATTCCATTGAGTTGCAAAATCCGGCTTTTCACTTTGATGCATTGCGCTTAAATCTCACCCAGTAGTTTCGCTGGAAATATTGCTGTTTTGTTCCAAATCTAACAATATACATACTGCTTAGTCGTAAAATCTAAGTATGGCAAAATAGCAGTAAAATCGAGAAAAAAAACTTGTTTTTTATTTGTCATGGTGACGAGATTGGCAAGCCGTTCACCTGATGGGCATAATCCTGTGAGGCACTGCACAGCGCTCGTCACCCTCAGGGATCGGCTCTAAAATCTCATTTGCCCAGTAATTTCGCTGGAAACAATGCCCTTCAAACAAGAACACAGTAATCTCGTCCAGAACACCTTTGGATGGAGAAGGTGAAATGATATAATTTTTATTGGTCGGTGGTACATTAATAGGAATAACTAATGTAAAATAAATACTTAATAAACATGTAAAATGTATGTATGTAAAACAAGAGCCTTATGTACCCAACAATTAGTCTAACTCGCATTTAGTCAAATAGAGGCAGAAAACCCCAGGTTTCCTAGAAACCTACAAATAGAGACGTAAAGTAGGTTTGCAGACAGAACCTAGTTACAGAACAAAAACATAAAAGGGTCACAAGGTCTGCGGTTTTACCTCGAGTTTCTACTTTGAATAAATGGGATTGTTTGACTGATAATTCCTGTGTAAAAGATATACTTTTGGAAACTCGATCTGCGGTGGTGTTGGTAATGGTGACACGGCCACTTTCTGCGGTTGTTACTTATAAACAACCTATAGGCAGTACTATTTACTTATTCTATGCTAAAGGCGATAGCGAAGCGGATAGCAAGGCTTAAGTGGAGATGGGCAGAGCACTTGGCTAGAAGGGAGCACGGCAGATGGACAAAAGCAGTGACAAACACCAGACCAGGTCGAACGACCTTGTCAAGTTAGTCGGAAAGCAGTGGATACGTCTCGCACAGGACCGGAATAAGTGGCGTGAAGGAGGTGAGGCCTGCACCCAACAGTGGGTTGATACGGGCTGAGTTGATGATGATGAAAGGCGATTATTAAATTAAACAAGCAGATGAAAATTGGGAAATAAATTTCAAAATGTTGCCAAAAGAACGCAGTAAGATGCTTAACACTTTGACAGCTGAAAATACACATGTTTATGTGTTCACTGCTTACTGGCGTTGTGTCGTAGCTAAACTCAATCAGCTGATGTGGTTAAATTGTCAATACAGTAGTACGGGTTTGCACTGCGTGTTTTGGCTTGCCGTAAAATTATAATATGAAAACACAGACGTGTGTGTTTACAGCAGTGAACGTGTTAAGCAACGCTATGCCTTAGCATCTGCCGGTATAAATAATTCTAACACTAGTAATAATTGATCATTAGAAAGATAGGTATTAAGCATTTTGCACACGTGGGTATTAGAAAAAGTTCGTGCGAAATTTGACATTTTATAATATCGAAATGAAATTCCTATTCGCTTATAACGAGCGCACGGAACGTGACTATAAATGAAGAGTTTCGATTCTGGAACATGCGCGGGCAGCTCGTGCGATGTCACTGCTCACAGTTTTAGCATTAAATTGTGAACTCACGTGTCATTTACAGGACTTTAATTTCACTAACGTCAGTTTGCCACAGACATCGCTCTTGTTTTGTTTTAACCAGACTACGGCTAGTACAAAAGGAACGGTTTTTACGGCTCCGTACCCAAAGGGTAAAACGGGACCCTATTACTAAGACTCCGCTGTCTGTCTTTCAGTCCGTCTGTAACCAGACTGTATCTAATGAACTGTGATAGTTAGACAGTTGAAATTTTCACAGATTATGTGTTTCTGTTGCCGCTATAGCATACTAAAAAACACTAAATAAAATAAATAATTAAGGGGGCTCGTGATATTTGAACGTGAACGTGATTTTTTGGCTAGTTTTTGCTCGATAGTATTAATAACGCAACAGGTAGACGCTTTAAATATTCACAGAATATTTAGTTATATAATATTCACATAAAATTAATATTTAAGGGGGGCTCCCATACAACAAAGTGCGGAACCCTTCGTGCGCGAGTCCGACTCGCACTTGGCCGGTTTTAATGTCAACCTTTTAGCGGGTTAGAGAGGTTGTTAGAGTTGCAGTTTTTTTTTGCATCCAGCCAGTGTCAGTAATGTATTTGAACTTATTGGTTCAAAAACATTATAAACCATAATAAGCTATCCTTTCATGCATATTTTCTATACGAAATATTGTCGATTTCACAACTGCCAGGCGTCTCTCGTCAGCATTCTTTTTTAAATTATAAGTGTTTTTAGTAAAAAAGCGGTGGTAGCCTAGTAGGAGAACGTCCGCCTTCCAATCAGAAGGTTGTGAGTTCAAATCCCAGTGCGGGCACGTACCAATGTGTTTCTGTAAAACATATGTACGTAATTATCACTCGCTTTTCGGTAAAGGAAAACATCGTGAGGTAACCCACACACCTACCCGATAATTATTTCAGAAGTAGGAATGTTATCCACCAATCCGGACTGGGGCCCCGTGGTGGATAATGGCCTAACCCCTCCTCACGAAAGTGAGGAGAGACCCGTGCCCAGCAGTAGGACGCGGGTTGATGATGAATGATGAATAAGTATTTTTAACGTCTTGCAAGTGGGTGCGTTGCCACTTACCATCAGGTAAGACAGCGGTCAAATGATTGCTTATACTGAAAAAAAATGATTAAACGTTCGGTTGGGTTCAGCAGTGTGAGTGTTGCGAGGCTGATGATAATAATTAAATTCATAGAAGCTACTTAAAATATAAATAAAATTACCAAGCTAAGGAAGGCCAAACTATACCAAAACCATTTTCACAGTGGATTATTTAAACTATTTTAGTTAGTTTGAGACCAAATTCCTACAATGTGCCCGTATGCTCGCTCCGATGGTAATATGAAATACCTCAGTTGGTTGTAATATGTTTTCAAAGCTAAATAAAATTTCTGTTTCGGTAAAATGAACGAGAAGTGTGATCCATTGATGACGTAGTCCGATCATGTGATCCGATGGGAAGTAGCGACGGCCTTGATTCAAAACTGTACTATGTTAACCACAGAATCGCGGTAACACTGAATACGATCAAATGGATTTCTATAAAATCGTAGTAACACCGAGTACGGTCAAATGGATTTTTACAGAATGGCAGTAACATCGAATACGGCTGAATGGATTTATACAGAATGGCAGTAACACCACAAAATATATTATAAGGTAGTCGCACTTAATACGGTTAATTGGGTTTGTTGTACAGAATCGTACTGACACTGAATACGGTCAAATGTATTTTTACAGAATGGCAGTAACACCACAAAATATATTATAAGGTGTTCGCGCCACTTACATTGGCACTCATAATACCTTCCTACCTTCCTATTCCTATCATTTCTTGGCGACTATCTCTGTCGCTCATATCGTGGTATCCACGAGAAAACTGCTTGCCGCCGCAAGTAGTCTGCGATCGACCCTCGTCCTTCGCGGCTGCCGCTCTCGCCGAATCCAAAGTACTGGATCTGCTGCTCCTCTGTGGTGGTCCACGTGAATTCGACGCGCAAATATAAACAAAACCCGCTATAAACCCGCCGCGTAAACGCTCCTTGCCGACACGCACCAACCGCCAAAAATACAGTCCACTACATCGAACGTCATAACATCCTGAAGGAACAAGCAGCTTGGAGACGGACCCGAACCGAGGTGATTGCAGTTGCATGGAGACCAGGTTAGTCGCCAAGTTCCTTTGTACTACTCTTCTACCAGCCATCCTTCCCCCGCCATTGGAGGCGCGCTCAGCCTATACAGCTTAGCTGCCGCGCTAACATATTGTTGGTCCTCCGCCGCCGGATCTTCTTTGGTCCTCCCGCTATTCTCTGGCCCCTCTTAGGCCTCATATAGTCCTCTTTATAACCGCCCGCAATTTTATATTGGTATTTTTACCAACGATAATTTCCTATAATTATCGTGTTCCCGCCCGCAATTACAGTTCAGATAGTACCCTGTACTATCCTACTACGCTCTTATATACTTATTTCGTGTATTCCGCATTCCTAAATAGTAAAAATAACGATTTTTCCGTAATTCTTAATTTTTATTAAAAAGTGAAGGTATTCCTAACGACCGCCCGTGCGTCTCCACGTGGGTATTCAATACACCGCGCGCGCGGCAGGTAAATGCTGTAGGCAGTTGCAGTAAATTAGGAATTTCATACTTTATCTAGTTTTTTATACTTTGTTAAGATGGCTATGGCTACTCGTTCAAAAGACAAAGATAGTGAAGTATACGAGGACGCAAAAGCGCTCGATACGTTACAGATCGAACGTTTGACCTTGATAGGTAAACGCGACATTATATTTTCTCGCTTACAAGATATTTTTAACCGATCTTTAAAGGCTTTCACTGATGATACTGAGAAAGATTTATTTCTATGTGGAATGATCTCGTTAGACCGTTTACGCTCCGATTTCAATGAAATTGTGAACAAATTAAATGTCACCGAGTTGACTCTCAACGCTTCGTACACGGTAAACTACCAATCTATAAACGTCTTCGAAGATATGTTTTGCCGTTGTCAGTTTGTTTATAATAAACTTAACCCGCCTTTAAAAACCGCTGATTTCAATGTTGCCCCGCAACGTAAATCCATCAGAATTCCTGAACTCGATTTGATGGTCTTCAATGGAGATCCGATGACCTGGAGGATATTTTATGAGTCATTCAAACGCACGATTCACGAAAATCCCGATCTCACTGATCACGAACGCGTCCAATATTTAATTAATAAATTGTCAGGCCGGGCCCTTGCAGTTTGTTCTGGTATCGTACCTAACGGTGATAATTATCCGATCATATGGCAGACGCTCGTCGATAAGTATAACGACAAACGTAACCTAGCCTCCGCTTATCTTGATCAAATGCTTGGTTTTAAATCTTTTAACACCGCGACGAATAAAAACTTAGAACTATTCCTAGATAAATTCTGCACGGCTGTGTCAAGTTTGAAGTCTCTCAAGCTCGATAACATGTCTGATTTTATTTTACTATCGCTCGCTTTGAAGAAAATAGATTCAAGTACTGCACGGTCGTTTGAAATGCACATGCGAGGTAAATCTATGCCTACATACAATGAACTTTTAAAATTCATCCGCGAACAAAGCAAAATATTGGAACGCACTACGACCGATTCTCTTAGCCGCAGTGATAACAGGCCGCGTACTGCAAGGTCTACGCAGTCTTTTGCAGCATCATGCGTCACTCACTGTCCGCTTTGCAAACAAGCCGATCACGCTAACTTATATAGATGCCCTGCATTTGATAAGCTTTCTATCGACGACAGGTACACTTTTGTAAAACAAAGCTAAGGTTGCACTAATTGTCTAAGCACTACGCATATAAATACTGCTTGCAATTCTAAATTTAATTGCCGTTATTGTGGATGTAAACATCATTCTATGTTATGCCGCAAAGTATCATCTTCCCGTGAAGACAATCGCCCGTACCCTAGCGCTCCGTCACAGGCGCACGCGCCGCCTCCGCGCGCGCGAACTGGCAACTTCTCCGCCGCCGGGGATCACATGCCGCCTTCGGCATCGCCGCCGCCCGTCGCGGGCTCCGCTAGCGCTCAGCTGACGAACTTACCTACAACTGCTTATCAGTCATCACAACAACAGGTGTCGCTGTGTAATATACGCCCCGCTTCGCAGCCTAATGACACTACTTGTTTACTGGGAACCGTACAAGTTTATGCTACGGATTTAAATGGTCGCCGCCATGTAGTACGCGCCTTAATTGATTCGGCTTCCCAAAGTAACTTTTTAACTTCAAAATGTTGCGCTAAATTAAATTTAAAATGCAATAAGGTGACGAACACCGTTGTTAAAGGGATAGGTTCCGCATCTAACCCAATCAAGGGAGCAGTTTCTGCTACTTTGTCTTCCCGCCTAAATGATAATTTTGTTGCAATTGACGCCTATGTTATCGACCGCATAACAGACAATTTACCGGCAGTGAAAATTGACGTATCCTGCCTTTCATACCTGAACTGCCTGCCTCTAGCAGACGACAGTTTCGCTTCGCCTTCCGAGATCGACATACTTATAGGCGCGCCGCTCTTTTCTGAAATATTGCTATCAGGCCGCGCCGCTGGTCCGCCTGGTACTCCAACCGCTTTTGAAACCATTTTTGGTTTTATCGTAATCGGGACCGCTCCCGTTACTCCCGCTCATGTTACTCCCGCTCATGTTACGCCCGCTCATATTGAAACCGTTGTTTCTATCACTGACCCCTTGGTTGAAGATAGATGCCGCTCTCATATTTCCCTTTGTACCTTTACGGAAGGACCACGTTTAGATAATCTTGTCCAACGCTTCTGGCAGCTTGAAGAGGTGCAATGCACGCCGACTTTGAGCCCAGACGCTATAGAATGTGAACGCATTTTTACAAATAACGTTTCCCGCGATCCTACGGGACGCTATTCTGTAGCGTTACCTTTCTCCCGCGATCCCGCGACCGCTCTGGGTAATTCTTACCCTATCGCTAAAAAACGCTTCATGTATCTCGAACGTAAGCTCGCCGCGACACCTGCTCTGCGCTTAGAGTACGATGCTATAATCAAAGAGTACATTCAGAAGGGTTACATTTCACTGATCGACAATGATAGTCCTTTTACTGGATATTACGTGCCACACCACGCCATTGCGAGACTACAAAAAACAACAACTCGATGGCGTATGGTGATGGACGCCAGTGCTGAAACTGACTCAGGCCTCTCCTTGAATCAAGTTTTATATACCGGGGATAATTTACAAAACGATCTTTTTACAATCCTCTTGGATTTCCGCCACTACCCAATCGCTTTTACATCCGATATTAAACAGATGTACCTACAACTTTTGATAAATAAGGACCACCGCAAATATCAAAAATTCCTGTATCGATTCGATCCCGTTTTTCCGCTTGATACCTACCAATTCAACCGCGTTTGTTTTGGTCTACGTAGCAGTCCGTTCCTTGCAATGCGAGTGTTGCGACAGCTGTGCGCCGCCGACGGTGCCCGCTTCCCACTCGCAGCATCTCTTATCAGCGACAACACATACATGGACGACGTGTGCTACTCCATGCCTACTCTGTCTGCTTGTTTACAACTCAGAGACGATCTCCGCGAGTTGCTCAAGGCCGGGGGCTTCGATCTCGTCAAATGGGCTAGTAACTCACCCGCGCTCCTTGACTCCCTTCCCGTCTCTGCGTTAACGGAATGCGTTAAAAATGCGAAAAATGCGTTAACGGATCTTTTAAATTCCGACAAATATAATAAGTCTATCTCAGATGAGTTATCAGCTAATCGCATACACTGGAAATTCAATCCACCGCGAAGTCCTCACTTCGGGGGGAATTATGAAATATATGTGAAAGCGTTTAAAAGTCATCTTCATAAAACGATCGGTTCACAGTTACTCACCTATGAAAAAATTTTAACCGTAATCACACAGATAGAATGCGTTATCAATTCTCGTCCTATAACGTTATTGAGCGAAGATCCGTCTGAGCCGACCGCGCTGAGTGCTTCACATTTCTTAATGACCGCACCGCTGAAGCATTTGCCCGCTTGCACGGTTCCCGATGAACCTGGACACTTATTGAAACGGTACGCTTTATTGGATCGAATGGTACAATCATTTTCCAAACGGTGGAAGTTGGAATATCTTCACTTACTTCAATCTAGAGGAAAATGGAATACACCTTCGAATCCCATTACAATAGGTTCTATTGTTCTTATTATCACTGATAATATTCCCCCGCTATCCTGGCCTCTCGGCGTCGTCGTGGCCACTCATGTCGGCGGCGATGGCATCTGTCGAGTAGCGTCAGTAAAAACGGCGACCGGCGTCTACCAGAGACCCGTCGTCCGTTTATGCATCTTACCTACCCAATAATTTAACCCCTTGCTCCCCGGTCAACCGCTATGTTATATTTAACCCGTTGACTGCTTAAGAGTTAACTCTTATTTTTATTTTTTTTTTTATTTCCCGCTTTCTTTTAAAAACCAATGGTTTTTAGGCCGGGGGCAAATGTTCGCGCCACTTACATTGGCACTCATAATACCTTCCTACCTTCCTATTCCTATCATTTCTTGGCGACTATCTCTGTCGCTCATATCGTGGTATCCACGAGAAAACTGCTTGCCGCCGCAAGTAGTCTGCGATCGACCCTCGTCCTTCGCGGCTGCCGCTCTCGCCGAATCCAAAGTACTGGATCTGCTGCTCCTCTGTGGTGGTCCACGTGAATTCGACGCGCAAATATAAACAAAACCCGCTATAAACCCGCCGCGTAAACGCTCCTTGCCGACACGCACCAACCGCCAAAAATACAGTCCACTACATCGAACGTCATAACATCCTGAAGGAACAAGCAGCTTGGAGACGGACCCGAACCGAGGTGATTGCAGTTGCATGGAGACCAGGTTAGTCGCCAAGTTCCTTTGTACTACTCTTCTACCAGCCATCCTTCCCCCGCCATTGGAGGCGCGCTCAGCCTATACAGCTTAGCTGCCGCGCTAACATAAGGTAATCCCACTTAATACGGTTAATTGGGTTTGTTGTACAGAATCGTAGTGACACTGAATATGGTCAAATGGATTTTTACAAAATCGCAGTCGCACTGTATTCGGTGTTACTGCGATTTTGTAAAAATCCATTTGAAAATTCCGGCTAAATTAAGTTCTACAGAATTTTAGTTTTACCATAGAATAAAATATTAACATTAGGTATAAATAATACAGTTGAATGGACTTTTACAGAATTGTAGTGAACCCGAATACAGTTCAGACTACTCCTCCAAACTAAAACGATAAAACCCGCACGGCACGTAACTGCATACATATTTTTTCGTTCCAATGAATGGGTAAAAACTCGCTGACAGTTTTTGTTCCTCTCAGCGATAGTTTTCAGTTCAAATTTAATTTATTTTCATAAAATATACGTTTACCTGATGACAAGTGGTTTCCGTTCTACTCTAGATATTTTTTTTTTATCATAAATCAGACTTTTGTAGGTATTGTACTCAACATGTTTCCCAACTTCAAAACAATGGGGATTCTTTTTTTCCGTATTGCTGTGTTTTTGGGAGATCTTAAACTGATTTAGATAACTCTATTTTATTTGAAAAGGTTGACTACCAAAGGTTTTTTCTTAAATTGGCATAGTAGTTTTTTAGTAAATCCGTTTGTTTTTGTTTTCTTAATGGGAAACTGTTTCCTACTCAGAGACTTTTAAACTCCCGCACTGGTTACATAATCGAAAGCGTACCGCCTACGAAGTTGACGGATTGGAGCGATTCAATTGAACGTTCTCTGTTTTACAATTTAAATTGACACTGTCACTGTGACTGTCACAATAGATCCGCTATGGGCCGAATATCTGTTATATTATCTAGGGATCAGTCAGTATACAACGTTGTATTTATTTATTGGTACTTTTTAGGCCTGCTGACATAATCATCACTTTGACTGCTGAGCCGATTTTCTAGTCTAGCCACTGTTACGGATCTGTACACACCTTTGTGTTTTCCCATACCGCTAACACAACAGTTGTGTTTTTGGCAGTGAAAGTGTTAAATAATTAATCTAAATAAATAATTTTGGTTACGGACAGGCGTTAATAAAACCTCCGTGCGATATAATTATACTCTGACAAAAAAAAAATATTTTTTTTGAGGTGTGAATTGGCGTAGCTCTATCCCATCCGCCCCCAGTGTGACGGTGGGGCCGTGTGGGGTTTAAACTCACTAAAACCCCCCGTAAGCAGTATGTCGCTGAGGTGGGGTAACGCTAGCATTCACCAACTTGCCTCAGGAATCCAAACGAGCCACTAGTACCAACTTTATAAAATACCCTCCCACATAAAGATAGAACAGAATACTTCCTTAATTTTTTTTCTGTTCCTGTACCGTAGTTAGTTCCTAGTAGTAATGTAGTCACTGTTAGACCTTAGTCACTGTTTTACAAGTGAATACTCACGTGACGTCGTGTGAAAACAATGTTTTACAGCACTGACCTAGTTACTGGCTATTTGTATTGGAAATGCAGCTTCATAGTCATGTCCGACTCCACACAATAGTTTAATGTACTCTGTTGTATAATAATTCAAATATATAGGTACCTATTGACTTTATGCCTATTATTCCCTTGAAAGTTGCGTGGTTCGTTAAAATTTTAGAAAACAAAAGATTCCACGTATAATTTGCGACGTGCTACGGGTTAAAGAACAAAAACAAATGTCCGGACGGACTGATTCAGAAACCACTGAAGCTAATTGAAGCACGAAGGGACAGTTCTTTTGTAACGCGAGCATCCACTCGGTAAGATTTTACGAATTTCGCCCCTCTAAGGGAGTAATGCTATCTTTATTACAGAAAAGATTTCTTTTTCATACAGGCGAGTAGTAGTGGCAGGCCTCTTATGCAGGAGACCGCCTGGGGAAGTACCACGCCTTTGCCAGGTATTCATCCGCCAAGCAGTAGTGTGCAAACATTACTGTGTTCCGGTTTGAATGGCACTGTTTCCAGTGAAATTACTGGGCAGATGAGACTTTAGAGCCGATGTCTCAGGGTGACGAGCGCAGTGCAGTGCCACGCAGGATTATGCAATGCATTGTTCTGGGTGGTGCTGTGACTGTGCGTAGCGCTTACCATCAGGTGAATGACCTGCTCACTCAGTCACTCAGCCAAATAATAAAAAAGAGTACTACTGGTGGGTTGTTCAACTGATGATAAGTGTCCATGCCCATAGCAATCGTAGATGCTGCCATAACTTATGATGGCAAAGACTTACACGCCTCTTCACTCTACTTGCCCTGTGCGATATTGTGAAATGTAATGCTCTCCACTCGTAAATTCAACAATCACCTTAATTCAAAATACCAATATAATTATAATCAAAATGTAGAGCATCTTCAAAATTAATTCGCGTCCTTGTCGCGGAATAAAATTGGATCCGTCTGTCTTATAAACGGGCCAACATAATTTATTCATCCAATTAATGATGCCTAAATGTCAAACACCTTTATATAGCTCGCTGGATCCATGCTGACAGAAGATTTATACGTATTATATATACCCTATTAAAATTATGTTAATGTTATGTAAAAGTCAATGATATTATGTAGCTGATATTATGTAAATAATTATACTTACTAATAAAATGTCACTATTCATCTCAATATCAAACAAATAATATATTTTTTTACTAGACTAAAAAAGGTTAAAAGGTTCTCGTTTTGTAGTACTTTTTTTGGTTTTATATTTTGTTACTCAGACTTCCGACAATTATGTGATTTAATTTTTTTTTATAAACGATTATACCTAGTCGCAGATTCGTCCTACAGAAATTTCTTGAAGTCGGTTTTTTGAATCGAATAATTATATTTCCTTGCAATCCACGCCCCGTCAATAGGTCGACATTCGATTTGTGCCAAATATTTGCGGCATCATTCCATATTTATGTTCCGCTGCCGAACAGTGTTGACGCTACGAATAATGCAAAGCGGCTGGGCATGATCGAAATATGCGAATGATTGTGATATTTTCAGATTTTACGGGATGTTCGATTTGATTTTGTGTGAAAAGGTTCGACTGAGAGGCACGTCAACCTATATAAGGGAGGATGACATGATACGAAAAACGAAAGTGAAGCGTTTTAAGGCCGTATGTGGGTAAGGGTGAACTTTAAGATAATTTGCGTTAAGGGGTGATTTTATACAATTTTTAATTAGGCATCAATTGGCACAATACCTGTTTTAAAGAATTACTAGTAGCGCCTTGTGGTTTCACCTGCGTTAACTATTACCACACATGAATCGTTTTTTTACAGGATAAAAAGTATCCTATGTTCTAGTCCAGGAAAAGGACAAACATACTAACACACAAACTTTCGCATTTATAATATTATTATTACTGTTGAGATGAGTGGGATTTGAAATATCGATTGGTATAGCATTGTGTGAATGTGTGCGAACGAAGGCATCGGCCGACAAACTGGTTCTTCTCATTTGTGTCGGTGGTAACGCCGACCATCTGTTTTAAGTTCATGGTGAGGCACCGCTGAGTTGAGCGAGGCAGATATAAGATTCGGAACTTCGAGACAAAGTTTGTCGTGCTTGAAGAGTCATCAAATTACTCCAATGGAGGACGTTCTTCCAGGAAACTCTGAGCAAACAAGAAATCTCGCGTATTCAGCTGAGTTTACATTTAATTACAGAATCATGTTTAATTTTGGGTGCACCAAACTAAACTGAGACTACAATTTTGACAGCGCTAAAATTATTACTGTCACTTTCGATTAATCCCATAAAAAGATACGTATATAGGTTTGGTAAAACGAGCCGGTGATGATCAATTTTAGCAGTTTTAACCTCAAGAATGACGAGTCATTAGTCATGACTTCATGATTTATACAGTCGTCAAAATAAGGACGAATCGTTGCGAAATATTGTCGCTGTTGACCAGCTCTCACATAGTATACTCAAACTAGGTGCCACTGCTTAACTCATACTCACGACCCTAATAGATTGTTCAACAATCAATGCTCAACATTCAATCAAATCAATCCGTCCTCGAGCAGCATTAACCCCAGATTCGCTGCAGTAAGCCGGCGCGGTCAATTTCATCCAATTTCCGGCCGACCGTGGTGTTTTTACTCGACCATCCGTGGCGCGGCCGTTCTGGCAAAAACGAGGCCTGCTGGGCCTGAACTGAACTGCCGACGAAGGGTTCCGTAGTTTTTACTTTCGAAATATGAATGCGATCGAAATTTGAGTGGATTTGGCAGTCATAGAAAGCAATGGCTGTTTTTACAGCCATCGGTTGCAGATTTTGTCTTCTATTTTCAATTTTCAATGGCTGTGCTGTCCGAAATTCGAATTGCAAAATCGTGCGGGGTACTGCATAACGCTAATTGATATAAATTAAATATAACATCTCGAAGTAATGGTTGATAAATTCATCCCTTATATAATTATAATGGTTAATAAATTCATCCCCTGTATAAAAATGTCTGACACTTCCTGGACATAATAGACTGTGGGCATAAATCTAGCTAATTTTTTCAACACGATTTGTCACCTAGGCTCATTTTAAGACGTACGATAGTTAAAACATTGACATAAAAGAAAAAATAAACAAGAAAGAAAGAAAAACCGAAGAAAGAAGAAAAATCTAAACCAATCAAAATTCTAGAGTTCCTTTCTGTTCCGGATCATTCGCCCCATTATCAACTTACTTCAAAAAGGAGTTAGCTTCCATTCGAAATGCTGCAAAGAACAAATACTCGTTAATGGAACCCTAGTAACAATAAACAAACGCCGGCGGATGCCATTCAAAGATTTTAATTGAAACAATCACCGCTATCGAACAAACACTCGCCTCGATAGAACTGATCGAGTTCAACGATATGGCCGATTCAATGGATAATATGAATACGTTTAATCATGTTTATCTCAAATCATTATTGAGAAATAATTGTAATGAATTGATTGCATTCCTAGCCAAGGTCCTATGGGTTACGACCATTGACCATTAGATAGATAAACTCTTTATCGAAACACCACAAAACAATGAAAACTTATAAACTAAAACAAAAAGTTTTACGATTACCGTCACAATGGGCGGTCTTATTGCTCAGAAGATCTCTTCCCGACAACCATGCATGGAGAGGAGTAACTAGATTGGACGGTCGCTTTCCGTATATATACATAAAATAAATTAATAGCCAATGTCTCGAAAGAAGAATAGTTGAAAAATCTATAATTTTCAGTCACCGCTTGTGGGTCATGCAGATCTCAATGGTTGGTTCAAAACTGTCCATTCCCAATTCACTAATTTCTATATAAACACACAGAAAACCAGTTACACCCGTGACGTAATCGTGAATTTCAGTATTTACTTTCATCCTTGAGATTGAAAACCGATAAAGTTAGCAGCTGCACGTAGAGTTAGCTCGTGGTTTCAGCAATCCCTTGATAGCTTTTGCGGCAAACATTTGGCGCAAATAGGAGGTGCGAGCTATTGAGCTCCGAGGTTTGCAGAGTAACGTACCGTGCTCTTGAATTTAGGTAATAGTGAGTTTAAAACGGAGTCCCTACGGCAAGAAAGAAATAAATTGAGAAAAAAATCAGCTCAATGAGAGACAATTTATTGTATGTCAAGGTAGTCCTTAACAGTATCTTGACGAGATATCACGTTCTTGTCACAAATGAGCAATAGGTACTATGTAGGCAAGCACGAAACGATATCGTGTATAAGGCCTGTACTCAACATAATGCTGCGATAAAACCACAACGCTGATTTTCAGCCCAGACATTTGGTGGTAGCTACGGACGACTGTCAGTATTGACTGTCAGGATACGACTAAACAGCCTTATAATACTTAACATAAGTCAAAATAGAATAACAAGAGTAAGTTCCCAATACGTCACGTCATTCAGTCGTGCCCTCCGACCGCAAACAACTGGTTAGCTAAACTATTATCTCGTGGCTGGCACAGACGTTGATGAATGTTAGTCATTCCCCGGAAGGTTACTAGGGCATAATCTGCGGCGAAACCGCTGGTTCAAAAGCTGTATAGATTTTCAGCAGTAAGCCATCTCATTATCAGATTCTCGAGGCGCGACCCTGGACTGGAAGACGCAGCGTATAACGGCCCTCCACGAGGTAGACCGACGGTTGGGTGCAAATAGCTAAGAATTGTACAATTTGATTCCACCAAGCCCATTCCATCAACGAACAACCAGACGTACGGCAATGCGCCACCGTTACATGGTGAACATTCGATCTGTATATACGAAGCGGTTCGCCTCCACATTTATTATGCGTACCGGAAAGGAGTGGAACTCCTTGCTCTGTGTTTTCCTGGGAGTCTTCAAGGCACGAGTGAATAGATTACATCTAGGTAAGCGTGTACCATCGTAGACCACATTGTCACTTACCATCGGGTGAGGTAGTGTTCAAACGCGAATCTATTTATTAATTAAAAAAAGGATTAAATGTCCATACTGCAGCCTTCCTGTAGTTTTTACAGTTCGGAGCTAAATTGTTAGGGACACGACGGATATTATAATTGTCGTCACACAATGCAAAAGCCTCTGTTGTTGCACAATATTGGATGCGATCGCATCTGGTTTTATTTGAAACGTCGGCTCAGCGACGAGCCTGTAACTTTTGAAAAAGACATTGAGTATTTCAATTCTCATTGAAGCGTGGTTTCGATATCTGTTTTGTTAAGTTCTTTATACTCTATCAATTGAATGATGGATGTAGTCTCTCCCAATCCCAAAGGAAAAAAAACACGTTCATTGAAATTCCAATGCAAATTATAACAGTTTCAGAGTATGATATTTATCACATCGATGGATTTCATATAAAGTGTTTTCCATCCCTGCAACGTACGTTAGTTGTGGGTACTACGTTTATTTGAAAGTGTTTAGGTACTTGTGATTTTTTTTTCATATCTTAACTTATTGTTCTTTGTAGTATGATGATCGCACAGATCGATGATATACTTATATTAAAGCTCATAATATATTGTCTAATACTAGCTGCGCCCCATGGTTTCACCCGTGTGATTATGAAAAGTAGAGTTTCAGATTTTGTAGGAGACAATCTCTGGAACTACTGATGCGAATTAGAAAGTTCTTTCACTAATAGGAAGTCACAATCTCCTTGAGTGCTAAAGGCAAAGTTTTATCTCAGGGAAATATAGAGTTTCTGCTGTAAAATATGAATTATGCGGGCGTACAATTAACCATTTATAATCAACGCAAATAACCGCAACATAATCCCTATCATCAGGTAAACCAGGATCATATTTAGCTACTTGATAATGGCCGAAACCTCAATTTATAATTATTGGACCGTCGACCGAAGTTATAGGGTTGGGGCTGGGGTTAATGACCGCAAGTTTCTGATTACATAGGCCGCAACAAATAATGTCAACAGTAGCTTTATAGTACAGTCGACACCAAAAATAAATGATCACAAGAAAAGTTTAAAAAAACATGACCGGCTTTTAGTGCATTAAACGTTTGATATAATAATTTTTAATATAATTGGATTATTTAAATATGTTATTAATCCTTGTCTCTCACTGAATCCAGTTGATTGTTGTTGTTGAGTTTAATAATAGATTTTGGATCAAGTTTAAACGGAGAGAGAGGAGGGAGTTATGTCATTTTTAAGGAATTCGACTTAATTTTGATGTTGACTGTACACTATTTTCTATACCAATAACAAAATCTAAGTGAAACCTATACTATATAAACAATGCCTAATTAATTATCATAAATTACTGATTTTAGAATTTATATTATTATCTGTTTGTCTGTCTGAAAGTTTGTCTCGCAAGGGCTCAGAAACGGCGAAACATATTTCTATGAAAATAACAGGGATTTAAACAGGAATCTTAAGTTATATTTTCGTGTATGTTTCATTTCGATATCTTACTTAGTTCAGAAGATATGGTCATAAACACAATTTACCAAGTCCAAAGCGAACGAAGTCGTGGGTTATTACTAGTCACAGCTAGTTATGAGTATATTTTGAAAAGGGGGGTTGTTTAATATAATACTGGTATGGTATTTTTTTATTATTGGAAAGTGCAAAGTTCTTCAAACTGATCGCGCAAACTTTATCACATAAACAGCAAAATATGTATAGCTTACACGCTTTACGTTATTGCTAACGTCGTTTTCTAACTTGTCGGGTTAAGATCGAAAGTTTCCAATGACCCAGCACACAGTAACTTATCCGCAATCTCTACCACAGTGGAAAGAGAACAGTAAGTTGTCTTCATACCACGCTACCATACGAGCGTGTAGGCATTTGTCTGTCGGCATACACACAGTCAAAGACAAAAACTCTATCTAGAATCTAGATTCTTTACATTTAGTTGTGGTCTGGCCTAAACATTTTTGCTCTAAAAGTCTTTACAACGCTTGATTTTTTTTATTCCACCCCTTTCTCCCCGCTTTAGACATTTTTGTCGAGTAATTTTGATTTTGTATCCATAGTTTTTTTTGTATTTAATGTTTTTTTTATAATAACAATTTATCCATTAGCGTGAGGCGCTAGCCTCACGCTAATGGATAAATTGTGCCTTTTTTAGTAGTTTTTTAAATTTGTTACATTTCTTAGGTTATCTTCTCGCGATTCTTAATTACTAAAGGGTTCTTAGTGTTTAAGTGTAAGTGTATTTTAATGTTGGAAAGGATATGCTGTATATCTGTACATAAGACTATGTATTTTTTGTGGTGTACTATGAAAAATTTCTATTGTATTCTATGGTTAAATATTAATTGCGGAAGATTGTGAGCGTGCATTATTTTCAGTAAAAATTGTTGTTTCATAATAAATGATTAGTAATTTTGATTATTTTTCTGGATCATATGAATGGCTGAACGAGTCATTGTAATTATCCTTGTGTGCGTATAGCCGAGTTTGATAGAGTCTATGACATAGGATGACTTAGTTTTCTGTTTTAACTGTGCCTCTACCCTTTGTTTGTTTTGGTCGGACTTAGCTCAAGTATATTAACACTTGAAAGCGACGAACATAAATAGTTACTCCGACAATATCAGGGGTCGGCTTCCGACTTGAGTTTGAATCAATGGCGTTAAGGGTAGTTTTGGTAACGGAGCCGTTTAGTACCGGTGTTTATTTTGCAAATTATCAGTGTTTAGTGTTACCGTGTCACTGCAAGTTTTTGTCTAATGTTTCTAGTAAATACTAGGAAAATAAGATGTTGTTTATTTTGCCACAGTAGCATTTTTAAAAATTTTTATTTAGCTCACTGTGCTAGTAATATTTTGCGAGTTAATTTCGACCTGGGCCTCACCACGAACAGTTTCATCCATCCAGTGTAAGGCCTTAAACTGAACTGGAGGCCTACCATGACGTCTTATAGCGATTCAGTTTAGGACCTAAACTGAACTGCGTCGCATAATCGTACCATGACGTCTTATTAGCGACTCAGTTTAGGTTTCCGCCATTTTGAACCTAAACTGGATCGCAAGTCATGATTTCGTTCATTCTTTTCGTACCATGAGCTATATTTAAAACCTATTTAAACCTATACTGATCCCATTAGCTGTCAAAATTAGCGTCTCAATAAAAGTTAATATTTTCACAACCAAAGTTGAGCCTTTTTGGTTATATATCTTAATAGCGGCGGCGCCGCGGTTTCACCCGCGTAGTTTCTCTTCCAGTGGAAATACGGGTATAAAATATAGCCTTTATTACTCGCTGATAATGTAGTTTTCCATTAGATAAATAATTTTAAAAATCGGTGCAGTGGTTTAGCCGAAACCTTATATATTTCCATACAAACTTTCTTCCCCTATTGCTATTTTACCTTGTGGATAATTTTTTACGAAGTTTGAAAGACATTTTTGTTTATATCTAGTCAAAAGCACAAAAATAAGTTTCCAGCTTCTAGCTTAAAATATGAAGAAACTTCTATACTAACTTTCACCCCCTATTTCAACACTTTACAACCCTTTTCTCGCATTAAAAAGTAGCTTGTGTCCTTTCTCAGGCTCTAGAGTCTAGGCTGTACCAAATTTTATTTAAATCAGTTCAGTAATTTAGGCGTGAAAGCGTAGCAGACAGACAAAACGACAGACAGTTACTTCCGCATTTATAATATAAGTAGGATTATTTTGATTTCGCATTTATAATATCAGTAGGATTACTTAGTAGGGATTATTTTGATTTCAGTGTAAAAATCATAATAATTAAGTGTGTGTATTTGTGTATGCACTGTCGCCTTGGGAGTTTAAACTTAGGGCTACTGATTCCCACAGCCGGCGAGAGTATTCCCTGGCTTGCGTGATTTTATTATAGCACGTTGCAATCTCGTTGTGCCTATTTATGAAATCCCAAAGGTGTTCAAGTTGGCCGTAGCTTACTCGTTGACGAGAAGTTTCACTGTATAATATAAAGAAAACCACTTAAAATAGCCGCTAACACTTGAGACGTAAGCTTGGGAATTTTGGAGTATAGATTCATGCGTATAAGTACCTACTTAAGAAATAAGGTTTTTATATAATATGCAAAATATTAGTCAGAATTACTGACGCCATTGTAGTGAATTTATAAACCACACAAAAAGAAATCGAAAATAGTATTTTATAAAAATCAGCACAAAAGCGCGCGTATTTCAATATACGAACTCTTTCGTGCTGTATTTTCTGATTAGAGTCGAAGAACATTCATCCGTCCGTCACTCATTAATCAAATGTCAAATGTCGAAAATATAAAAGGAACGTTCTAAAAAGATATCAATTCTAAGACCACAATATTTTACTCGTAATTTAATTTAAAAATAATCTTAAATAAATAATAAATCAATAAACCTCATTGATACATGTATCAAAATACTTAATTTAATTACTTAGGTGTTGTGTCTTCACACAAATGACAAAATATGCAACATGAAAATAAGCGTAATTTTCCGAAACATTTTTTGATTTATTTCTGAACGCAACCAAAAGAAAGAAACACGGCTAAACGAAGTTAGCAAAGGATGTTGATATAGTGTTGTCTCTTTCCAACAGAGTGACGTCTTAGCAGACGTGAGAAACTATCGTTCAATTCGTTCATTCATTCTTATTGTTAACGATCCAATTACGATTATGTTTAGGTGTAGGTCATGGTACGAAATTATGCGGTGCAGTTTAGGAACCTAAGTTGAACTGAGCCTAAACTGAGCCGCTTACTAATAGGTGAGAGTAGGCCCCCTGCTCTGCTAACTGTCACCACCAATATCTCTAAGCGTTCATAAATCGACCAAGACATTTATCCAAAGAGATCGTAACAATTTTTTTGCATTTATGGGAGTTTATATAGCTTCATCTCATTCTCTTTCTCTCTCATTCTCTACAGACTATTTTTGAGTGACGTCACGTCACGTTTGTCATTTATGAGTGTGTGGTGCAAATCTAGGCCGTTCAGTTTAAGGCCTTAAAATGAACTGCATAGAATAAGAATAGGTACGCGGTTACCCCCTGGATTCGGTTGTCCAATTAATTTGTTTTTTTTTTTATCTGGTAAGTTATGAATACAATACAATATAATTGTGATGGTAGAGACGGAAGGTCACACACAGAACTCCTAAGCTGCATATAGACAAGCTTGCAGCACCGTATACGTAATTTATAAAAGCTAGTGTGAAAAAATATATTTTGTAACAAAAAAATTTATCTAATTGGAACGCCTTAGGGTTTTTTATTCAAAGTTGACGAGTTGAAGGTTCAAACCCATTGACGTGGTTGCGGTAGCCTCGCTGGTGGTAAACAGACAAACAGCCTCGAACAGGGCTCAAAGGATAATAATTAGGGACGGTGGATATCGTTGTCTTGAACCGTGTCTACCATAGTAGAGATTTACATATCTTATCCTTTCTAACTATCATTTTGCTGTGCAAAATTCTGAATAACAACACTTGATAGAGAAATTTACTTTTCAAACCATAATCAACTCATTCATTCAGTTCGTCTTATTCTTTGTTTTTATTTTTAATCCCCGACGCCGAATGACGGGGTTTTATAAGTTGACGTGTCTATCTCTCTCTATCTCTGTGTGTGCGCGTGTGTGTGTGTGTGCGTGTGTGTGCGTGCGTGTGTGTGAGTGTGTGTCTGTGGCATCGAAGCTCCCGAACGGATGAACCGATTATGAGTTTTTTTTTCACTATGTAGACAGACTTTGACTTGTAAAAGTCACTAAGACTTGTAAAGACTTGTAAACTATTGCCTACTTCCATGTTAAATGACATGAATATTGTAGTTTTGAGTTTAAAAACATATTTTTTAGCTATTTCATATTATGATAGTTTTAAAGCTACACGTTCACTATCATCAAAATTAGAAAATAAACATAATATATGACACTGTTCCCAAAGAAATTCCTGAATATAAGACACTTTAGAACCAATGTATAAGGTATCGAACACACTGCAGTGGACGCAAGGACTTCAAAAAAGAATTTCTCAGTAGCACTGTAATTGTTATAGGGCGAGCGTGGCGCTTACCGACTTTACTATACTCAACTTTACATAGGTGACCGATTTTCCCAGTAACTTTAAAAATACTTGGTGAATTTCCAATTTCCAATGATAATACTAATAAATGATAATAATAATGAATTTTTTATTGCCAAAAAAAAGTTTGTGTTACAAATACAATTTACAATAAGAGCAAACATTATGTTGAAAAAAGGATTAACAATGAGTTCCAAACTAGGCGCAGGGCCTGTGCCTTGGGACCCGAGTGCGTGTTACCAGAACAATTGCGAGGGTGTGTGTGTGTGTGTGTGTGTGTGTGTGTGTAGTGAGTTTGAAGTAAGTGAGGGAGGAGAATTTTCGTGTGAGTGTATGTAGTATATGTATGTAGTGTATGTGCCTTCACTCATGTGTGATTTGCCGTTACGGTGTTATCAATTAAATTACTTGTTCAGTCTCGTCGTACGAGAGTTTTAGTAGCCATGCTTTTATTGTCTTTTTACATTTAGACACAGACAGGTTTTTAATTTGACACAAGTTGCAGACTTTGTTGTAAGTATTTATGTGAGAGTAGGCAGGGCTACGTCTAGCCAATACTTATATTAAACTAGTAAATAAAAGTCATAACGCAAGGGAAAAGCGACTAAATTGTTTGTGACATAATGTTGAAGGTTTCCCCCTAACATTTCAAGCATGTCAACTCATCTACTCAGATAATATATCGAATAAGGAAAACAGGCTTTACTTTGTCTCCCGAATTCCGAGCTGCCATAATAATAGCTGTATTAGCAACCTTTATTTTGTCGCAATATAGTAACTTCATAGAAAATAAACAAGCATTCAGGGCCTTTATTCGCTATGCCCCTTGAGATTCCTTTCCGAAAACGCGCTTTAAACTAATTTTTAAATCTTAAATCTTCTTGAAACGCGTTAGCTTATTTGGACAGTTTAAAAGAACCATAAAACAGACGCGCTATTGATTTTTTAATTTTATTATCATACATGTGTATCGTGAGTTCAAATCCCAGTGCAGGCACGTACCAATGTGTTTCTTGTAAAAAATATGTACGTAATTATCACTCGCTTTTCGGTGAAGGAAAACATCGTGAGGATACCCACATACCTACCCCAGAATTATTTCGGAGGTAGGTATGTGATCCACCAATCCGGATCTGGCCCCCGTGGTAGATTATGGCCTAATCCTCCCCACGAAAGTGAGGGGAGACCCGTGCCCAGCAGTGGGACGTTATGGGTTGTTGATGATGATGAACATGTGTTTCTCGGCCTAATTTTATAGTCATTTTATGACATTGGTGGAATATAATATTCATTAATAAGTTTTTGTTGAAGTACACGAGTTATAATGTTTCCTAACTCATAGAATTTGACAAGAACTTTGAGTAACGCGTTTAGTTACTAACTTACTAATGACACGTTAATCACTAGGCCAACCAGACTAATGACCACTTAAGACATATCAGTAATAAATTAGTACTACATATGGAATAGACACGTCTCCTCCGCGATCAGCGGATCCCCCACCTCTACCCGCAATTCGGAGGGCAATCAGGAGGTCAGTATGAACCTTCATACTAGCGGCTTGTCTTTTGTTTCAGCCACGTAGTTTATTTGATACACGCGTTTGGCGCGAGTACAAACATCATTTATTTTGACATATTCTTACATTATAATATTTTGACTTATTTTTTTGTATTTCTATACTTATGTATAAATTTTTTTTTTGACGTGTAAAAGTGCAATATTTTGCCAATTTACAATAAATGATTTGAGTTTTGAGTTTTAGTTATTTGAGTGGTCAAATTTGGTTTTGTATGAAGTGTCCGGGGTCTTATGAAACAAATTTCTAACAGTAGTAAGTAACTTTAATGTATTAGTAAACTATGCGAGTCATAAACATTAGTAATGGGTCCCCGCGACCGGTTACAGCTGGTTTAAATTCAATTTTGGTAGTTATTCTGTGGTCCGAAAATGTGTAAATGTATAATGGAAATTCTGTTTATTGGAATTGGGATTAAGTACCTAAAAGCTTTATGATTTTGTTTTTGTATAAATGGATTTTATACTCGATCCTAGATAGTATATTCGGGTTGTCTAAACTTTGGTAACGAGTTTTTTCACTGGTAGTACTGCAACTGATGTTACGCTTACCATCATATGAATGACCTGCTTGTCTCGTTACTTAGTAATACTTATAAAAATCATCATCGTTATCATCATCAACCCATCGGCCCACTGCTGAGCATGGGTCTTACCTCACTTTCGTGAGGAGGATTAGGCCATGATCCACCACGGGGGCCCGGTGAGGATTGGTTGGTATGGTCGGTTTAGTTTTCGAAAAAAAAAACTCATGTTATATTAATTCCGGATGTGAACATAGCATTCTTATTCATTACACAAACATTAAACAATTGTTACAACACTCCTTGTAATTGCGCATAGCGAATGACCAGAGATTAAAAATAAACTGACTATATTTAAACGTTGTTTATCCATTGTTCGTAAAGCATATCATTGTTAAAGGATACAAGTTCTGTTCACGCGTTTTTGCTGCTAATTGAGAACGCGGTCTTCGAGGAGCTAATAACCAATTAAATCGAGCTAAAGGAATAAAGCTGACACACACAAACGTGATATTTTCGGTGGAAATTATCACGGGTTTCTTGTAGTAGTAATTTTGTAATGAAATGAAATGAAAAGATTATTAAAATAAAATAGATAGTAGATAAGATCTGATTTAGCTAAGGGATGATTTCACAGAGATAGAAGAAGTCCATTAACCTTCTAAAGAGAGGGTTAAGGGCTTTAATCCCAGTGCGGGCACGTACCGATGTGTTTCTTGTAAAACATGTACGTAATTATCACTCGCTTTTCGTGAAGGAAAACATCGTGAGGAAACTCACATACACGAGAAATATTTCGGAGGTGTATGATCCACCAATCCGGGCCGGGCCCCCGTGGTGGATTATGGCCAATCAGCCTTATGAAAGTGAGGGGAGAACCGTGCCAAGCAGTAAGCTGGTATGGATTGATGGTGATAGTAGGATTATTAATAAACCGGAGCCGCAGCGGAGGACTGCACACGGGGGTTTCAGTAGGTTCGAATAACCCCCCTGCGTCACCCCCTCCGAGATCCCTCCGGAATTTTGCACTGTCAAAAAAAAAAGAACATGAGGCACTGCGTTCTTGCGTCCTGCGTATTATTTTTAGCGACCGATTAACTATTTATTCACGCCAACTTTTTTTTTTTTTTGGCTTTGATTCTAAATCTCACCTTTTGTAACTCACTGAAGCCAGGCCTGAAAGTATGGCTGCAGCTTAAAGCAAAGTCCGAAAACACCAGCCTCATCATATTTGCATTTATTAAAATTTCTTGTGTGGATAAACAAAATTTATGTTTGTCTTTATGAAAACCGTAACTTCACCAGACTATTTAATAAAGTTTGTTGCGAAAACTGAACATTCGCTTGGTATTCCGAAACGGTGCCTAATTTAAATTAGAATTTAATATTTTGACCTCATTTCGAGAGCTTATTAAGTAAGTAAATAGGTCCTGCTCTGCAGGTGTTGTTAGTTAATAAGTGCTTTAATTTTTATACCGCTCTCACATTATAATATTTCAAAACTAGATATATTTTTATAAACGTGAACGTGAATGAAGCGGTGGTAGCCTTGTGGGAGAACGTCCGCCTTCCAATCAGAAGGTGATGAGTTCAAATCCCAGTGCAGTTATGTACCAATGTGTTTCTGCAAAACATATGTACGTAATTATCACTCGCTTTTCGGTGAAGGAAAACATCGTGAGGAAATCCACACGCCTACCCGAGAATTATTTCGGAGGTGGGTATGTTATCCACCAATCCGGATCGGGCCCCCGTGGTGGATTATGGCCTAACCCGCCTCACGAAATGAGGGGAGACCCGTGCTCAGCAGTGGGACGTTATGGGTTGATGATGATGATGATGAACGTGGCCCGACACGCTTGATTTTCCCAAGTATAGAATAAGAAATACTCTTAAAGTTAACGAGTAAACGACTTTTTAATACGAAAGAGTTCGGTTTTCTGTAGTTTTGCATCAAAGCAAATAACCAACTTTACCGTGTCGACACTTACCATCAGGTAGAGACTGCGGTTAAATGCTAGTCTACTATGCAATAACAAAAAACTAAGTAGAAGTTAGCAAGTTGGGAGATTCAGGACAACTGCGTCTGGTTCTCATCTGGTTGTCGTCTGGTTTGTTGATGGTGCCCTTACTGCCCTACAGCACAGCATTAGCATCTGGCTTCGTAAGGGACCTTTTCAGAAATTCTATCAAACTATTCATAAGCTCATTTTACACGCTGTCACCTCTTTTAACAACAACCCCTTTAGAAACACAATTAAAACTTGCTCCAAAATTAAGCGGATTAAATTAACGTGTGTACTTAATTATTTTTAATTTATTTAACAAATTATAAGAGGGGTAAATAATGTCTGGGCTGAGGAGGTTGTGTAGAGTGCAAAGGACTTGAATTTTAGAAAGATTTATAAGGGTTTGTTTATATATTACAACAGGATCTTTCTCGTGTAGCTTTAATTAGTTGATTGAGGTTCGAAATTCGTATTGTCGACGTTTGTTTCGTCTACAGCTTGTGGGTTCGAATTTCTATCGCTCGAAAATCACTGGTTTCTCAAAAAATGTCTGATTTCACCTTCACGAATATATTAAGTTGTGGTAACTTTCGACCGATCTAGACCGATTTCGATAATTATTTTATTCAAATATACATTGAGGTTTGAGGAAGGTTCTTATAAAGAGATGAATTGAAAATAAATGCCTCGAAATTTGGAAAATTTGAACAAAATTTATGATAATTTTTCTATGCTATTTCACATTCGATTTTTTCCATTTTTTTTTAGTAACAATGTGATTTTTAAGCTGGGAAATGCAGAATTGCTGGAAAACAGGACGCGGATGGAACCGCGGGGCGCAACTAGTAATAAAAAAAAAGAAAATTGACTAGGTATGTTGCCCACTGGCACGTACCTAGCAGGTGATGACAACGTACCAACCTTGTGTACTAGACTAATTCAAGGTCACCGTCAATCGTACCACTAATGATAGCAACTTACATAATTCTCTCTAGTTTGTACCTACATATATAATACACAAATGATGCATTACGAAACTAACTTGTCACGGCAATATAACCAATAACATTATTACATGCCAATGTAAATATCGTAGCTCATGTTGTTATGATATGATTAGCTGGACAGCAGCTAGCCAAACATAGCATCTAGGTTATACATGTGGGAACTTGGAAACGGTTATAACCCAAGGAAAATCCGGCAGGGGTAACATTTGAAAGATAATTTTCCATTGATAAAAAGTGGCATTATGGTAATCGAAATCCAAGCAAATTCTTAATCTTATGATTTAAATAAAAGTATTAAAAAATCCGAATGCGAACCAAAATGAAAAGATTAAAGCGAGCTTTGGACTCCTTATTTAGGCATGTAAAATACAGTCGAAGACATTGCAGTCCAAAGTTCAAATAAAATATTGATGCTTCTTGTCACTCTTTTTTGGAACTTTGCATTTAGCTGGGTTAAAAGATAGCAAATAGCACATTGTAGTGGGAGGCCTCTTCTGCAAGAGACCGCCTGGGGAAGTACACACAACTTTTCAAGATATTCATTTACCATACAGTAGTGTGCAAACATTACTATGTTCCGGTTTGAAGAGCACTGTTTCCAGCGAAATTAATGGCCATATTATGAGACTTTAGAGCCGATGTCTCAGGGTGACGAGCGCAGTGCAGTGCCGCTTAGGATTATGCAATGCAGGGTTCTAGGTGGTACTGTGACTGGGCAGGCGTAGCGCTTAGTTTCGGAGGTTACCTCCAAACTAAGGTCAACTAACTCAGGTCACCTAATGGTAAATGACGCTACGGTCGATGGTGGAGTGTGCTTGCCTAGAAGATACCTATCCACTCTCGACTTGAACACATCCAGATTATAGTTATCGGGGAACAAACACGCTGTTTGCTGTTCTGATTATACATTATACATACGGATGCAAATCCCTCTGTGCGGGTTGGAGGAAAATCATAATATTATTACTGTTGACGTGGTGTAGATACTGTCGAAATATCTAGAACCGTCCATTATAGTCTATTAGTATGACCGTCACGTATACGATATAATTGCTTCACGTGAGTCACGGTAAGTGGTATTATGCTGTCAATGGATACCAAATCAACACATCATTGTTTCGAACAACCTCAGATATGTACGCTAGTAAATATGTAGATAGATTTACCGTCTTACAAAATTGAAGCTTATTTTAGGCTTTGATAAAATTCATTTTAGTTCAGTAGCATGGCTTGTTGTTCCGAAAAAACAAGGCACTGCGTTATAAGGTAACACGATATCGTCAAAGTTTTTGTTACTAAAATTAAAAAAAAATTATAAGAACTTGACAAAGGACCACTCTTTAACGACTAAAACGCCTCGATCAAGTCAACTTTGAAACACCAAACCTTTCAACCTTTAGAACCAATATCTTAAGGTGACGAGTGCAATGCTGTGCCGTGCAAGATTTGGGTGGCACAGTTCTGGGTGGCACTGTAACTGTTATGGACAGGCGTAGCCCTTACCATCAGTCCACCGATTTGCTCTAAACAATAAAATAATGGAAAAAATAATTAATCTGTTCAGAGATAAAAAATAATCTTTTATGCTATTTCAGAATTGAATTTATCGTATTATTTTTATTTAAATTTCGAAGAAAACAAATGCGTAATGGCTTGAAAAACATCAAGCACTTAAAAATATTAATGAAATACTTAGACATTCGATGACTTTGAGCAATTTTCTGATAGATCTGTAACTACTGTTTATCGGGCACTGCTTTTAAATTTGGCATTTGTCTATGAAAATAAAAATAAACGGTGGATCCTTTTATCGTACTATTATATTTTTGTTATTAAAATATTCATAGACCTTTATTATAATAGAGTGCATTAAAAAGAGTGGTTTAGTTAAAACGTTAATGCCTTTAGGACGATTATACAAAAAAAAAGTATTAGTGAATACAGCTGTACAGCAGCTTTAATTCCATTAGCATAGTGTAAAACTGCCTTTACCCATATTTGTCCACTGCCCATACTGAATAATTAAATGACTACCTACATCCAACAATAGGTGTTGTGTTCACTAATCTAGGGCTTGGGTTTAAAGTAAAACAACCAGATTATCAGTAAGTAGGCACACGCTCAGAGGAGACGACCGCCCGCTCTGAATGACAGATTGGGAGTGAGGAGAGGCGCCACTGTCGATTGTGTGCCTACATTTATTTGTATATCACATCTCTTCCTTTTTATAGAATTAATTAATTGTTTTATATTCAATAATTACTTCTAGATTAACTTAACTATATTTCTATTTAAATAAATCGATATCCAAGTAACTTCTTTATCAGATGCTTTTCGCTTATAGATTAATTACTTATCAATCATTTATTGATTATTTAATAATTATATACTAGTTATCTATTAATTTATTATTAACAATTTCTTAATCATTTGTTTATAATATTATTTCTTAATAACTTGTGTACCTATTCATGATTTATTATATATTTATTAATCTTGTTTACAATAGTAAGCTTACATGCTAACTATTTTAACAATGATGGACGACTTCCATTGACCTTCAACTTTATTTCGGTGTAGGTACCATATTCGTACCTTATAATAATTGTATGACTTTTTCAATTCTCGATAGTGATTTGAGGTGTTGAATTAATTCTGACAGTAAATTATTTTCTTTTACTAAGTTCTTCGCCTTTTCTTACTTCACACACCATTTCTTGTATTCAGTCTATACCTCTTCTTTCCTCTCTTTATAATTTTTTTTCTTTTCTGTTTATTTTGGCCAAAGCTTGTACGTAGAACGTAGTCCAGCTTTTCGTGTTAACAATACCAAATGTCCTTTGTGGGTTGCTACTCGAACTGCCACGATTTGGGATTTAGCAGTTGCATAACTGTTTACGCTATTTGGTGCTTTGATTACGTAAATATGTTACTATTTTGATTTTCCAGTGTTCGATATCTGCCTTTCTATAGTAGTTAGTCACCAGGAGGTACTTGAGCAGTTTCCTTCTATGCATCTTTGTCGTTGTCATAGTCATTTATTTTATAATAAGCTTTTAGTAGCAAAGTACATTTGATTAAAATAAAGTTTGCTTGTGGTAATTTAGATATTGTCTTAACAAATTTGTCATAGACTTTAATATCATTTGTTAGAAAACGCTTTTTTTTTTTGTATGTACCTATGTCCAATTGTCCATCTAGAGAGATTGGCTTTGGTACCAGCGTTGCTGTACAACGCGGTGTTTTGCAATTTTAGGTTTGCATATGGTGTTTATGTTGTGTACCTCGCTTCTAAGATTGATTTATTAAACTTTTGCGAATGTACGTACCCGTGTCATAAATTGCACGAACTGAACATACAGTGGTGCTCAGACACATGAAAGACCTTTGTTATAAGGATCTCGCTGCAGTTTTAACTCAAAACCAATGAAGGTGGTTTATTTACAGGTTCATTGAATCCATTTTGTTAGTTCGTCTATATATTTGTATATTTTGATTCATTGTTTTTCCAAAAAAATTGTGATCAAACTTAACGAACTGGAGGAACTGTTTTGTCAATTGTGATTAGTGAACTCTTTGATTGGTTACCAAACATCTTTTAACTTGGGGTTCTGAGTGTGTCCAAACATATTTGAACTTGGGGTTTTGAGTGTGTCCAAAATGCTGGTACGTATTAGGCTCGTTCTATTAGCGTTATAACTCAAAAGCGGAATGTTGCTAGCATGCTAGGTACGCTGCCAGCTGACAGTGAGTAAGAACAATTGGGTGCATTATGAGTCTGTAACGGTTTGTAGGATGTTTAACCGCTATATGCAGTAGTTGGTTTTAGATTGTAGTAGATACTTTTTGCTAATAAAGGCAATTTCCGTTAAATGTTTTACTATTTTGCTCAATAGAATAAACATCAAGGACTAGTGAGGTAGGAGTTTCTTTACCCAAGAGGTTTAATGGACCTTTTAATAGGGCTTAATATTTATCTATTTTAAGATATACTACATAGTACGACTACAACAGAATCAATATCCATTTTAAGGTAAATCTCATTCACCTGACAATTTATTGTAACCAGCCTTTAGTATCTGTATCAAACAACAGCGATGCAAAATAACAAGTTCATAGTAATGTGGATGAACACATTAAATTACACAGTAACAAAACTAGCCATTGCTAGCAATTTTGCTTCTTTTTTTTTTTTTTTTGATGGCAACATTGCCTTTCAACTATCCCCATGGGCTGCATTGGTTCGTTTCGTTTCAACGATTAGTTCATTTCAGTTTTTTTTTTTTTTTTTGGAATTATTTTTTATGAATTTTGGTAGGTTGTGTTTTCCAACCATTGGTCCATTTAAGGTGTCTAAGGCACTCAATGGATTAATTGTTATGAATTTTGGTAGGTTGTGCTTTCCAACCATTGGTCCATTTAAGGTGTCTAAGGCACTCAATGGATTAGTTGTTATGAATTTTGGTAGGTTGTGCTTTCCAACCATTGGTCCATTTAAGGTGTCTAAGGCACTCTATGGATTAATTATTATGCTTTTACATAAACACAGTAGTACGTGCGCGCATTGGGATTTGAACTCACGAGTATCTCCTTGGAAGGCCGACGTCCTCCTAGGCTATATTTTCTTAGATTGTGCTTATTTCGTACCAATAACTCAGTTATTGTTTGAATAGGTATTTGCCGGAACTGATTTTCAGTGACGACTTGTGATGCGATTTGCAAGCAGAATCTTATTGTTTGGTTATAGTGAAGTAATTAAACTTTATGGAAAGCTGTTGTTGTCGCCCTGGTATCCCCCAAAATAATACTCCGTGTAATTGGCAAAATTGTTTGTATTTTCCAATACGAAGATTTGTGAACGTGTTTTACAATTATTATCTTGAACGCTACTTAAGATGACATTAGGTAGGTGCGACGTGTGTGGGGCGGAGAATCTTGTCACCGCGATGTAGGAATAGACGGCTCATTTGACGGAGCCATCTAGCGGATGGCATGTAAATTACCTTGACTGGCATTGATCTCAAACAGTTGTTTACGTGATTATGCACTAATAATGATAACAGTTTTTAATGTTTAGATGAATTGTTAATAAATGAATTGTATTATTTCTTCATCAAGGGGGTATTTTTATGATTTGCTACGTATTTATTTTCAGATATGGTAGGCTGATTCTAAATATTCATAAAATAGGTGCAGTCACCAACAAGGATACAGCAGTTCGCTTGGTAGATGATATAATGCCACGTTCGTTCTTTCGATCTATAGATTGGTACAATTTAACTTGTTTATATTTTACAATTTGTAATTTTTTGAACTTTGAAAGTTCTTATTCTTATTCTTGAGAACAATTTGATAACTGGTACGTCGGGCAACGTAAAACTTTGGTTCGTATATACTATTGTATACTTGTATATTGTATATTGTATACTTGGGTAATCACCACACCTCATGGACGCCCTTTTGCCAGATTTTAGTTTTAGTTTTAGTTAGTTTTCTTTTAATTTATTTAAATTGTTATTTAAGTTGTCAATAAATATGATTTTACTTAAATAAGAATAATATTAGCTTGATTCATCTTTGTTTTTTTTTTTCCGTTTGTGTTGTTTTATTTTTACTAGCACGTAAACATACAGTTGGGCATTAATGAGGCTGCGATTGAAGGCATTGAGTACTTGGCCTTTAACGGATTTTATGGCACATGTTTCGGTTGTAACGATAGCATAATTATATGACTTCAATATTTTGAATATGTACTTTTTAAGCCCAATAATTAACAAAACATTGTTCGTTGGAACATAACTTCAATGTTATTGAAGTGGTACTTTGCTCAAATAGGTACTTAACGACACTGTGTTCGTTGGAACAAAACTTTAATGTTATTGAAGTGTACCTTGGTTTAATCAGACAATTAACGACACTATGTTCGTTGGAACAAAACTTCAATCTTATTGAAGTGTATCTTGGTTTGAACAGGCAATTAACGACACTATGTTCGTTGGAACTTAACTTCAATTTTTTTGAAGTGTATCTTGGTTTAAACAGGCAATTGACGACACTATGTTCGTTGGAACATAAATTCAATTTTATTGAAGTGTAACTTGGTTTAAACAGGTAATTAATGACACATTGTTCATTGGTACATTTTGTTATTGATAGGTAGGTATCAATATTTGCAAACGGAATTGGTCAAAATCGGTTAATATTCATGGTCATCTACATTTCTTTTTTTTTTCTTTATTTATTTATAGAGGGTTTTGTCATTAACATTAACATGTCACCCTCATAGATCTACATTTCAATACGTGGTATTGTTTTTCTTATTATGGCTGAATTCGTTTAATACAGTGTTTTAGTAATTTTGTATACATTTTGTATTCACAGTTTTTTACGATAAATATATTTTCGGATTCTGATTCGTAAATAATTCGTTAGCAATATTTTATTTTCGTTCAAATTCTAGTAATACTAATGAGTGAAATGGAACGTATCGTATGAGAATAATTGCATGCCTACTGTTACGGCGTATTGCGTATATTGCATACCTACTGCGGCGGGAACTTGACAGTTCGGTTTGCCACCAAAATGAGGATGCTTTGCCGCGTAAAATTAAAGTGGTTGGAAAGTATTTGCTCATGAGATTATTATATCCCTAACACTACGTACGATGTACGATAGCACACCGCACGCATGCAGATTATACAATATTTTACATCAATTCATGACGTATAATTCCAGAATTATGTTTATAACCAATAGTGCAGTAACAAATGTGGTGGTTTTGCTTACAGCGTGCCATCATTTTAGCCTATTCCTTTCTTAGGAACACGTGCCGCTGGCGCTGCTTTGTGTTGTGATCACTGATCGATCACTCAGGTTTATCCACTGGCATTTACTTACTACATAGATGAAAACATTTGGACCAAAACGTTCCTTAATTAACCCGAACTTTGAAAAGCTAGGTAGATATACATACGATCTTCAACCGTAATATGACGTAAGTTATGTAGGTAAGTTAGTGACTTAATTGGACATCTTCGATCTATTTAGCAAATCTCTCGGCTGAACGCCGATGCAGATTATAGATCAGTGAGATTGTGCATAGTCCCTGTAGTTTCTGATTCCTTAGATACAAGGAATCCTAATTATGTTGTGATTGTCGTTCGTTGCGTGTTAGAACGCAATAACTATACAATCGGACTATAATCTAGGTATATTACATATTTAAACATCTTTTGAGTCTTCAATTTCACCGAAATTGTGTTGTTTTTAAAATAAGTAAACCTACTCGTCACTTATTCCTTTGTTTTTTGTGAAATTTGAATTTTATTACCTACTGACCAATTTCCGTTAACAGGCACATAATTTGAGCGATAATTTTACTTACTGCGCTTTTTCTCGTTGCCAATGTTGTGTTCACTAATCTAGGGCTTGGGTTTAAAGTAAAACAACCAGATTATCAGTAAGTAGGCACACGCTCAGAGGAGACGACCGCCCGCTCTGAATGACAGATTGGGAGTGAGGAGAGGCGCCACTGTCGATTGTGTGCCTACATTTATTTGTATATCACAATAGGTAATTAGTATTACATTAAATTTAATACGACTGATAGGCGGCAAACCAGTTGAATCATTTAATTAGTGCAACTAATCAATTGTTTAGTGCCAAGGAGAGATTTAGCGGCAAGCCAGACGGTAGAGGGACGACACCGCAGGCCTTCTTCTGTCCAGCTTGCAGCTTAGGCCGCGAGCTACTACTAACTAGCTTACTAAGCAGCTGCTAACCGAAATGACGTGGTTAATACAGTCCAAAATCGGGTTATTGCTTAATTTTGGATACACATTTTGACCTTATTAACTGCACATTTTTAAGGGGAGGAAATGCCCACGCACTATCTCCTCCGCCACAGGAGTGGCGAAGGGGTGGCGTGTGGGCCTTGAACCCACTAAACCCCCCTTGGAGCAGTCCTCCGCTGAAGTGGGGCAAGATGGGGACACGTTAACAGTCACCATTTCACTCCGGTAGTAGGCCCGGGTGGTATCCCGGCCCCTGCGCCGGTTAATATAGCGTAATTACAGGGCACAAAATATGAGACTTTAGAACCAATGCCTCAGCGGTGCTGGTACTTTGATACATTTTGTATGAAAACTGTGTTTAGTGACTTCATTGTAGCTCGCGGCACGCCACACTGATCTGTCTTTTGCCTTAGGTTTCAAACATTACAAGTTACTCATGCTGAAGTTCCATGTTCGAATACCAGATTAATAACCTCTTAGTTTATTCACGATTGTTTACTACAGGTCATCAATAAATATGCTCGCTTGCCATTCATGGGCTCGTAACTTTAGCGGTGATAAATTCGGGTGTTATATACGTGGAATTATTGTTTTGTTTACGTATTTTCATGGGGAATTTCCATGTTTAGCGCGTAAACTCATAGTTTTCGGGCCGATAAAAAATAATTGACCATTGACTCAGCACAATTTGGTACAATAATGTTGGGATAAGAACCGACACTTATATTTTCAGAGTCACAGTGAAATAGTTACGATCGATATGCAGTACTCGCTGATCAAAAAGAGGGTTATGTTTTTCGCATGTATGGGTGTAAGTATGATCTTATTAGTCATGACCTACAGCCCAAACGGCTGGAGGAATTTTGGTAAATAATGATTAATGATCATCAATCATTATTGATTGATTTGAATTCGATTGATTGATATTTGATGATGACTTTTTGTTTCATCTTTCAGTAGAACAATTTTTATTGACACAACTTAAATAACAATTAAAAGAAAATCGACCAAAAGTGGGAGTCCATGAGGCATGGTGCCAAGAACACTGTCTGCATTTCGACGTTGAATAGCAATAGCTATTCTCTGTGCGAGAAATAAGCCAGCCTTCTTGTCACCAGCGGCATCTTTCAGTTGTGTTCACAGTCGGATTATTTATTTATAATAAATCCAGAGGTAGCAACATCAGCCTTTCCTTGAAGTTTATGACCGGGACCGTTTATCTTCCTACTTCAAGATCGAAGATTAAGAGTGATTAATTTCTGGATATAACCACTCGATACCAAGTTTCGTGGAGAAATGGAAGTCGCGATGGGTAGAAATCTTCGAAGTTACGATAAAACTTCTACACGTATCATATCCGTAACTTTGGCACGGAGCAATCAAGTTAGCTGTCTGACGATAAGCGATGAGCAAATCCGAGATGTTCCAGTCGATTGTTTTCATTGACAAAACATCTCGATAGTTATTTTCTCTCACGGTTGAATTTAAATGAATTCGAGTTTTTTTTATTGCATTATAGTCATGCATTTGACCGCGGTGTCACCTGGTGGTAAGTGACAACACGGTCGATGATAGAGCATGCTTGCCTAGAAGATACCTAGACTTGAAGACTTTCAGATCTCCATCCATCTCCATTTCTTTCGAGTTGTTTGATACACTTTTTTTTTAACCTTCATTCCTTCCAATCGTTTTTAAAAGTGTGTGGGTCGGTGAGCGACCCTCTCCGAGGATCACCTCGACGTCTTCGACTGTCTAGGAAAGGTAAAAGGAAATAGTCACGGTTGGTGTCACTGACTTCGACTTTTTTGAGCTTAGAGGCAGCAAACGAAGTACAACCGGATCAGTCGACTCGGAATAATCGGAAAAAAATTCGATGGTTCAGTCCAGGAGCGATATGTTTGTAAGCTCGATTGTAATTTTAAACCGAATGCGATTCAGTAGATTGTTTAAGTATCTCGGATTTACCCAACCCTAGTGACAATTAATACTTATAACATAAACAAATTTGTAATATATAACTGAACAGTTTTAATAAAAATTGAATCTGTTTTCGCTGCAACTTGAAAGTTCGCTCAACATCTTATAATATTAAGGCCACCACCACACGAGGGCGATATTATCGGTCGATAATATCACGGACGTTCTTATGATAGCTTTTTAGTGCATTCTGAATTGAGACTGGCGAGATTTTACAGACTGCTGCTATAATAACTTCCTATTTCAATTTAAACCACAATTAGTGACTAATACATTTTATTTTATTTATATGGGACTTAAGTGTTTGACTTGTGAAAGTGTTATGTTTGCTTACAACGTATGACTGGATATATTTTGGTGTTAGAATAAGGACAAAAAAACGCGATGCGTCGTGTACATAGTTACGTCCTGAGTTTTTGTAATATGTTTAGTACATTTTAAATTAATACGCGTGCGAGACTAATAACGCTTTTTAGTATAGTACAAATATCAGGAAATAAAAACGCAGCAGTGACAAATGCAACGCATTAAAATATCGAATAATCAAATTCATTAAAATTACAATATAATCATATAAATAATAAAAAATCACTTGGACACCCCCTCTTTTGTTAGATTTTTAAGTTTTTAGTTTTAGTTAGTTTTCCTTTTATTTATTTTGTTATTTAAGTTCTGTCAATAAATAATTTCCAGATTCTAAAAATGAAAATGGAACATATTTAAATAAATAATATTATCAAAAATAACGCTGCAATATTATCGACGTACAATATCACGCCCGTGTGGTAGTGACCTAACTTTACATAAACGTTTGAGCTGGGAAGGCGTCTGTCTGTCTGAAACGCTTGTTTATATATTATTTAAAGGAGAACACTATGTTCCTTGATCTGGAAAGACGTGAGCGTTTGCCGTCTGCTCAGTCAGAATATATTTTAGTGTACTTAGGTAAATGTTGTTAAGTAAAGCTCTTGTACTAAGTTGCAAAAACTTGACAGTTTCATGTGTAATTACGTGTAATTTAATTACGGACTTGGTATTTCAAGCAGTTGTTAACTGTGATGATAACAAGTGATTGGGTGAGGGGTGCTTAAGGAATTTTATAGTAATCGTCACGCTCTTCTGCTACGCTTGACCGTCACGTAAGAGTTGACAATTTAACATGAAGGTTTATCAAAAAAAGTTTAAACTAGACAAAAAGTTCGGAGAGGGGTCTTTATTTATTTATTTATTTATTCTTTAGCACACAAATGGAGTACAAGGAGTACTTAATGCTAAGTAGCATTTTCTACCAGTCATCCTGGTGGTGATTATAGAGTATACAAAGGTTTGAAAAGGTTTTGTATATATTTGTAATTAAAATTGTATTTTGTAAGGTTTTGATCTTTTCTCATTGATTTGATATGAAAAAAAAAACTGTTAAATGATGCGTATGCGTGTTTATTATTACCAATTTATCGGTTTGCTGTAGTGTCAGTATTAAAAACTTACAGAACAAATTTCTTCTGTTATTCTGTGGTCTGTGTTTTTTTTTTGTGGTGGTACTATTTGTACACAAAAAACGAGTCTGTGACAGACAAGTCAACGTTACCAGAATAATAGGGTCCTGTTTGAACCCAGCGATATGAATATCACCATCAAAGTTTGGACCCTTTTAGTACGATACCGTAAGCGGCACCCTCGCTTCGTAGTCACGGTACCCAGTGACCGCAATATTGATTACCGAAAAACTCATCTCCGAATATCAGTTCCTCGTGATATAATAATGTATTTAGAGATTTTTTTTATGAAATAAATTGTGTTATAATAATCGCTTATTTTAATAAATATAATAATATAAATTTACTTTAATAATTGAGTTATTTTGATGATTTAATGTAAGCGTTAGTTAGTTTCAGTATTTTATTTCTAAGTTTAGCACTTAACTCATCTCTGGACAATTGTACTTCTATATGTGAAAACCGTTTAAGGCTATGCAAACCTATTAATGTATCCATGATATAATTATATGAGATGCTGTAAGTTATCGTGTAAAATAAAATAAAATAAAAATCGATGCAGATCTGTCTTGCACCTCATTGTTGTTTGAATTAACTAACTGGAATTATAATTTATTATTCTGAGATTCTGTTCTCTTAGTCCTTACTTACTCTGAGCTGAAACGGCACTCAGTTATCTAATGATCCAGCGCTCAATGAAGTGGCAATCAAAAGGGATATTAATTGATATTTTCAATCAAAGCTTAGGCTAAAGTTCAGAATTGTAAATGTCATTACAGTGCTTAAGCTTTAACATGCTCACTGCTGAAAACACAGACGTTGTATTTTTATAACTTTACACGGGTGCGGAAAAACAAACCTGTTGTTTTAGCGCAGCTTACGTGCCGGCTGTGCGGCGAAACACAGACGTGTGAGTTTAACTCAGCACTACTACAGTGCGGCTCACAACGACGGCACGCCATTGCTGGAAAACACATACGGTCCGTAACGGTGCCCAAATGTAAAAATATGTATTTAATTATAAGTTTTTTTAATTTTTTTTAATTTAATTTGCAGTGTTTGGATGTATGTATGTTTGGGTCAATTCTTGCAAGTCAATTTTTAACCAGTTCCCGTTTTTGAATTGAGTTGCAATTTTGTATGTCTGTCTAGTTTCAATGACCATAGAATATTGTGGTGACAGCTATCTGATCTGATGATACAGATGGATTTCCGTGTCCCGTATCCGTATCCCTGTATTTCGCAATTAGTTTTTCTAAATGGGTAAAAATTTAATAAATGATGCCTGCAGGATATTACAAATATTTTGACCACGCCAAAATAACGAGTTTATGTACTGTTAAGATAATATACCGTGTCATTAGTATTGGTTTATGACAGATAGGGTGTCATTAATCCTAAGAATAGTCCGTCGTAATGAGGACACAAGGTCAGATACCCTGGGAGAACCCTCTCGGATGTATTCATGAGTGCGCTCTTGGGGCCCCTGTCAATAAAGATTTCTGAGTTTGAGCCACTTTTAGTAAATATTGTTTCCAATTAATTTTAAAAATTATGAAGAGAATAGAAATCTATTATTCTCATAAAACAGTACGCCACCACGGAAAATTTAACATTATAGATTATATTTATAAGTTGTAAAATTCTGTTCTGTAAACCCCCATCTGGGCCCTAATTCGCTATACCACATTAGGTTTCTTGCCAAAAACGCGTGTCAAATGTCATAAAGAGCTTTAAACTTGTTTTGAACCTTAAAACTTCTCGAAACGCGCCAGAAACGCGCTACCTTCCCGCTCGTTATTTTGACAGTTCAAAACGAGCGCGTTACGAGTTAGATGCTCATAGCGAATAACGACCCTGATGACATTTGGCCAGAGCTACCACCAGCGTATTGGTAAACCTCAACTTTACATATACACCCTGAATCTTCCAGGTGCAAAATAACCGATGTCCCTATTCATAGTAATGGCCGAAAAAAACGTATTTTAAAACTCTATGAACGAGAAAAGTTTTCTCTCACCTTCATTATTTACAAAGTTGCTGAGCGGCGCGCTCGCGAAACCTTCCCGTGTGTTTTCTAATGGTTACTAATGAAGTTTGGAGCAGTTACAGTACTGCTTGTCGGTCTAGGGGGGTCAATCTATTCTAGTTTATTATCTTTTATTCCTAGGTTTTATTTTTAAATTTTTTCAGGTTTGGGAAGAGTTTTCAAAAAAATCTCAAAACTTGCCAATCAATTTTGACCCAGTCGGATTGAGATTTATATTTGTATTAACCTAATCCATGATTGTCAAGTTTCTATCATCTTCATCATTATCATCAACCCATGTGACCGTGGGCTACCACTGCTGAGCACCGGAGGCATACCATGACGTCTTATAGCGATTCAGTTGAGGACCTAAACAGCCGCGTAGCATAATCGTACCATGACGTCTTATTTTTTATGTTGCTGCCATTTTCAACCTAAACTGGATCCAGTTAAGGTTGAAAATGGCAGGTACCTAAATTGAGTCCCTAATAAGCCATTTTCAACCCAAACTATATCTAGTTTAGGTTGAAAATGGCAGCAACATAAAAAATAAGACGTCACGGTACGATTATGCGACGCGGCTCAGTTTAGGTCCTCAACTGAATCTCTATAAGACGTCATGGTAGGCCTCCTGGTCTCCCCTCACTTTCGTGAGGAAGACTAGGCCTTAATCCATTTACCACCCGATGCCAGCACAATTTTATGGTGTCAGCGTGATGATGTGATGATGGAGACGGAAGGTTGACAACAAAAAGAATCTAACAAAGTAGATTGATGTTTAATATAAGCGTGTCTGATTTTTTTAAAGTACAGGTTTTTATCTTGGTACTATTGTTAAATCTAAGACTGAAAGCAAAGGTGGTGGCTGAGTGAGAAATGTGCGCTTCGCGTTTCTACAGCACCTGGTTCAAAATCTCAGCCTTAGTGACTTTTAATAACATAGGTGCGGATTTCAATACCATCATTAAGCAAAAATGGCGAATAAAATATAGTAAGTAAGTCCAAGAACATCAAAATCATGGTGTTCAACTCCAAAGAATTATACACGTCAGTGGCTCAGATTTAGGTACTATATTTCTCTAACATGTCTAACACGACTTAAGTTGGATTCAAATTCTTTTTCACAACCAGACAACGAAAAGAGTACCTTCACCCCTTCATAATACGATATATTTGACAGAGCAAGATGAATCTTGCTCTATCTACCCTTAAGGCTTAGGACAGCCGCACCGTATGTTAATAAGATCTTACTCCAAAAACAATGTATCAAAACTGTCTAAGGCCAGTCGCCCACCATAACTTAGCATAACATTCAGTCCGCATCGACACAACCCTCCCCTTGGGAGTCGTTCTCACACAGTCTTATGATAAATGACCGGCATTTCCGTGAAACGTACTTCAGCGGATAAGCTCCGCTCACAGTGGAAGCGGGCTTTACATTACGCTCATTATTGCGACAGCCATTTTAAATTCGCATCTCGAGGATTAAGCGGAGCTATTTATTCCAGTGTTTATCATTTTATGTGACGTTTGAGAACAATGTGCGACTGCGGGTGTAATTTGAGTGTTTTGTTTGGAACTCCGTTATTTTATACGATCATTTGCGACTAGAGCGTATTATTTATTTATTTATTTAATACTTTATTGCACAGATTAACTAACTAGTACAAATGGCGGACTTAACGCTAAGAGCATTTTCTTTTTTTTTTTTTTTTTCATTTTCATTTTTTTTTTTTCTTTTTTTTTTCTTTTTTTTTTTTTTTTTCTATTATCTTCTCAATATACTGTTAAGGAGATACCACGTTCTGGTCGTAAATAAGCGATATGTGTCTTGTAGTTGGGACTTGATTAAGAATTACTTTTTGTAGTGGGAGGTCTCTTCTGCAAGAGATCGCCTGGGAAAGTACCACACCTTTGCCAGATATTAATATTCCAGATATTCAAGCTACTGCTTGGCGGATGAATATCTGCACACTACTTTGTGCAAACGTCACTGTGTTCTGGTTTGAAGGGCACTGTTTCCAGCGAAATTACTGGGCTTATGGGACTTTAGAGCCGATGTCTCAGGGTGACGAGCGCAGTGCAGTGCCGCGCAGGATTATGCAATGCGGGGTTCTGGGTGGTGCTGTGACTGTTATGGTGGTAGGCGTAGCGCTTACCACCAGTTGAATGACTTGAAAATGAAAATGAGTTTTCGTTTTGAATTTATGTGTGTATGTGCATGTTAAGACAGTTAACAGAATTATAAAAAAAGGTACATTTTTCATTCTTATATCAAGGAATGTGATACTTTGGTACTTAACATAAGTTTCAGACCATTCGTCATTGTGATTTTCCTCTACAAGTAATGTAAGCATACTTATATTAAGTAGATATACTTGTAGGTAACAGTGTGTCGGAAAATTCTGTGACAATAGGTAACAATTCTTAGATTTTTTCTTTTCGCGGAAAATTTTACTCAGCGTATCGCGAGAAAAGATTTCCCAGTAAACCTACAAGCACATTAGCGGGGTTTTGCGGAAATTAAAAATGTATATTATTATGACACATCTGATATTGTACTAAGTATATATTTTTTGTTTCTTTCAGGTTTATGTATGCGTCGAAAATGGGTTCATAAACAATCTACGCGACCAAAAACAAAACACCACTCGCTAGTATGAAGCTTCACACACACCGTTTGTCTATTAAATTTGGGCGTGTAGTATCAACTGTCCTGCCAACTGTCCCGGCAATCGCAGGCAGAGGTACAAGGACGTGGTTTGCTAGGCAAAGAGAATGTCCTTTCTGGTTGTAGTAGTAACTAGATTTATTCTGTGGTTTAGTGACAATATGATTGAAGACGCTGTTACGGGGAGATATTATGGCCTACGAACTTACTTGGGAAATCCGTCGATGGCCTCTCGGATGTGTAATCAGCGCTGTCTTCGGGTTAGATGGGGGATGATGGTGCACAGAGATATATCCATAGGACGCCGATGGGGCGGTTTCTTCTGATCCCGTATCACCTTCCTCCGGGATAGAGGTGTGATCAGGCAATCCACACTACACTTAATCCTGGAGCTCGTCTCCGAGGATGGGAATGGCGTCCACGAAATGGAGCTACCGGTGAAAGCTCAAAACACCGCGATGCGACAAGTGCTCGCACGCGCATTTGAAGGACGACTGACTTCCGGTTGGCTAACCCAAAGTCGTGGGCCATAATAATCTCGTACCAACACAAAATATTAAGCGGAATAGTCTTTGTGTAGTTACGTTCGAAAACACTCAAAATAAAAAGAAAAGAAATCTGTTTCAGTACGAAACATGCCGCTCACCTTAAAAGACTGTAAGTTCTTTTAACACGAAAACTCAATGAACAGAAAGTTATTCAATCTATAAACTTAAACTTGATCTAAGGTTGTTGTAAACAACTAGTATAGGTAATTAAAACTTAGGAACTAATTTTACGAATTCGTAAACAATAATCATTCTAAAGGCAGTTTACAAAATTTTACGATCGCTCGTTTGAATAGACTCTTGCCCGTTTGCAAAGTCACAACTCGCACCTTATTATCGGAGCCCGGATGGAGTGTATGAACACGAGCAAGTTTCCATTGGAGTGGTGGAAGATTATCGTCGCATACCACAACAATGTCGCCTACACAGATAGGAGCACCGCGGTCCTTATACCATTTGCCCTGTTTCAAGGTTTGATAATTCAAAGCACATTGAACAGAGTCATTTTTTAAAAACTCGTACGAATCTCTCAAATAGTTATGACAACCCTGGAAGTTTCCGCAATCAGAGTAAATGTCGCTGCACAAACCTCTGCGCGATGTAAATCGGCGCAGGGCTGCTAAGAACGCCTCAGTAGATAGCTCCGATACGAGCTCCAAGTGTATAGCCTTCACACTCATACACACGAACACGGCGACATAACATTTGATGATTTTAGCATTACGAACCTTATTAGCTCGCATGTAAAACGGGCCCGCGTAATCAACAGCTGTTTTCATGAATGGGCGCTCGGGTCGCAGCCGGACCGCTGGGAGCGGCGCCATCGCAGTCTGTAGACGTACCGGACGCACACGGAAGCAGCGCACACAACGAAAGATTTGTTTACGTATTATATCTCGGCTAGATAAAATCGCATATTTTTGTAAAAGTAAATATTGAACGGCTTGAGTGCCCGCATGAAGATGCGTAATATGGGCATCGTCAATTATTAAAATCGTAAGAGAGTGTTTTTTGGGTAAAATTAATTGATGTTTTGACTCGCACGACAAAAGGGATTTATGTAGACGTCCGGAGACTCGCAAAAAACTCGAATCATCGATAAACGGATTAAGACGTCTCAATTGGTTTGAGGGCGGTTTACCCTGTGAAATGTTTTCAAAATCTTTATGAAACACTTGGTGTTGCACTAAATAAATCAAACGATTAAGCGCGAGCTTATACTCGTGGACTGTAATGTGACTAGGATAGGAACTCTTTTCCTTGTTGACGCGCGATTTAAGAATATTGTAAAAGCGAAAAATATAAGAAGTAATTCTCAATAGTTTACTCAAGGTTGAAAACTGGTTTATGACCTCAACATCGTCGATCAGCGTAGCTGATGCAGACGCGACCGGTTGATTACGTTTCTCCTCACCAGTGCTAGGGATACTTTTAAATACTGGCCACGCAGTAGGATCCTCACGGAGCCATGCTGGGCCGTGAAACCACATGTCGTTCTGTAAGAATGTGGAGGGTAAAAGTCCCCTTGAGTCCCTTATTTTGGTTTGATGGTCATGTTCCATGGGAGCAAAGGGCACCTCTTCCCGCCGCTCACCATGAACCTCTGGCGCCTGAACCGCGGCGAGTATCGCCGGCGAGTTACTGTGCCATTTACGTAGTTCAAACCTAAGTGATTTGCAAATACCTAACAATTGCTGTTGTAATACCAGAGCGTGTGATTCATCGCTCGCGCCCGCGACCACATCGTCGACGAACACTTGGTCGGTTAAAACCTTTGCCGCTAGGGGAAAATTAGATGCTTCGTTACAAGCCAATTGCTTAATGGTACGAAGAGCTAAGGAAGGGGAAGTGCTCACACCAAATGTTACCGTCCGCAGACGATAATCACGGAGGGGTTCATCGGGCGACGTACTCCACAGAATGCGTTGCAAGTCCCTATCAGATTCTTGTACTAGTATATTTCTATACATTTGTTTAAGATAGTCCTGCAAGCACGCGTGAGACTCAATTTTAAGACTCGGGTTCCGTTGTAAACGTTGCTCTAATTTATGGAACCGAGCGAGGACAATATCTCGTGATTCACCTAGGGGCGTAGCATCAGGTTTACGTGGTAAAGCTACTGTGTATCGTCCCGTGATGTCACGATAGTGTGAGCGTTCAAATATGGATTCACATAGACGTTCCTCGGGGGTGAGTGCCTTCACCTCAGGCACTGACTCCAGTTCCCAAAATCGTTTCAAGTCGCCGTCATCGGATAATGAGCTAAAACAAGCTTGAACTGAGGATGGAGTCGGAGAGTTGAACGCTATTTTTCCCAACAACAAATAACCGAAAACGCTGTTCATAGCGATCGGCGAACCGGGCGAACCTGTTATTACGTTTCCTAAAATTATGTGAGATAGTACATCTGCACCTAACAACATCTCCACCGGCTGTGGAGTGTGAAACAAAGGATCGGCTAAATTTAAATTTTGAATGTGTGCCCACCCCATATGAGGCAGTGGTACACTAGGCATTTTAGGAATAAGTTTCGGCAATACTAAAACTTCAATCGGTATAGAAGGTTGAAGTTCATTTCTCGGAGTTATGCAACACGAAATCTTTCCCATTGGTCGTACCGGTTTGGTGTCACCTATCCCGTAAACAGGTACATTCGCATAACAACGCTTTATACCTAGCCGCTGTGCGCACGATTCCGTCATGAACGAAGCCTGGCTTCCCGTATCGATAAGACACCGGACAGTCGAACGCTTTTCATTACCTACACATACATCGATGAGTGCGGTCGAAAGCAACACAGTATTTGTCGTGCTAAAAGGAGCATTGGACGACGCGCAATTAATTTGTGTCGCTTGACTCGCGGACATAGCGTGCTGAGTACAGGTGTTCGGAATGTTCTCTTCCCGTTCCTCCGTGAGCGGTAAAGAAACACTTCTCTCACTCGCACGGCTAGTATCACCTTCAGAAGTAAAGTGAATCAATGTATGATGACGTTTTTCACACGAACGACAAACAAAACTCGACTTGCATTGAGAAACGTTATGACCTTTGCCTAAACAATTGAAACAAACATCTTTATTTTTGATAAACGCATACCTATTGCTTGGTGACAAATTCAAAAACTTATTACATTTTGTTAATGGATGTTGAGCATCGCAACATACACAATTCTGATTCTTGCGCTTATTGACAGAAGGCTGAGAACCGCTCGCACCCTGAGTCGAAGTGCGGCTGGCCACGCCGGCAGCCAACGCTCGACGGAACGTTGGAGCGACGTACTCTTTCCTCTGACTACCTACATTTTGAATCTTTCTACTGCCAGATTCAACTATTTCGCTGGCGGTTAATTCTCGTTCTAAAAACTCGATTAACAAGTCGACGTTGGGTACATCGGATGGTTTATGCAATGTTAACTCGAATCGCATACGAATGGAAGTAGGTATTTTACGTAGTAAAATATTCAACAACAAAAAACTCCACTGATTTGTAGGAAAATGCATTACTTGTAACGCTTTTATATTCTCATGGTAAATATTCAACAAATTACGCACACTTTGATTTGATTTCTCGGCACAGGATTGAATATCCAGAATACGATCAATATGTTGAGAAGCTATGACTCGTTTGTTCTCATATCTTGAAATTAAAATATCTAACGCGACGGTATAATTTTCGTCCGTGATAGGTATCGATTTTATTAAGTTATAGGGCTCGTTTTTCAAGGTAAGAAGGAGATACCTAAACTTCTCGTTATCTGTGTAGGCGTCATTATTATCAACCATGGAGCGAAATAGGTCATAAAATGGTGGCCAATCGGTCAATTCTCCCCCGAATGACGGCAACGGAAGATTCGGTAACCTACTACTACAACCCCCGTGAGTCGGTTGTATTGTATTGTTAAAGGAAACTCGACTCATGCGCCTACACTCCTCATCGTTTTTCTTCAGAACTTCGACATGGCTGACAATTGCGTAATAAATATCATTGAATTGAGTTCGAATACGTAACTGTTCCTCTCGGTCAAATGTCGACAATTTCATTTGTGACTTTTCAATTTTAGTTTGCAATTTAAGGAATTTTCTCTGAATAGAAAGAATATCTTTTGCTCGCGCTTTAAATTGCTGTTCATTGAGTTCGTAAAACTCTAAAGTACGTTTGACTTCGTCAAGTATAACTTCTCTTTCGAAAATATCTTGTTCCGCCATTTTTAATGGACACGTAATGTCGCACACAAAAAATCAAAAATCGGCAAAATCAAGATGAAAAATGGGAAATATTGTCGGGACGCGTAACGCCGCTACGACAAACACTAAAATATACTCGGATGGTTTCCAAAAATGGGAAAATATGCACTAATAACGGGATTTGGACAACGTGACTACAGCAAAGAAAATCCGCAGATCCGGCTCGAACGGATCAAAAATGTTACGGGGAGATATTATGGCCTACGAACTTACTTGGGAAATCCGTCGATGGCCTCTCGGATGTGTAATCAGCGCTGTCTTCGGGTTAGATGGGGGATGATGGTGCACAGAGATATATCCATAGGACGCCGATGGGGCGGTTTCTTCTGATCCCGTATCACCTTCCTCCGGGATAGAGGTGTGAGCAGGCAATCCACACTACACTTAATCCTGGAGCTCGTCTCCGAGGATGGGAATGGCGTCCACGAAATGGAGCTACCGGTGAAAGCTCAAAACACCGCGACGCGACAAGCGCTCGCACGCGCATTTGAAGGACGACTGACTTCCGGTTGGCTAACCCAAAGTCGTGGGCCATAATAATCTCGTACCAACACAAAATATTAAGCGGAATAGTCTTTGTGTAGTTACGTTCGAAAACACTCAAAATAAAAAGAAAAGAAATCTGTTTCAGTACGAAACAGACGCTCATTCTAAACATGCCTAGTCTAAAAAGAGATTTGCAAGTGTTGCCAGGCAATTTGCTTGCTTTATTACCTTCCAAATCAGCTCTGAGGTAAGGGGACGTGTTTCCCCCAAATTGGGTAATGTTGTCCGTGTCTCCCCTATCTGGGCCATTATCAATGTTTATTGCCACTTCCCCCATTATAAGCAGGAAACGGAAAGGAATTATTCAAACAATACGACACTGTTTGCAGTATTAGCAAAGTCATGATTTTTTTTATGTACAATTCAAGATGTGTTCTCGTATACTTAGTTAAATTAAGACATATCGGCTAGATCACAAGATTACAGACGAAAATTAAAAAAAAAACAAAATAATATCGGTGCATCCGTGCGGGAGCTACGATGCCACAGACACACACACAGACACGTCCAACTTCTAACACCCCGTCGTTTTTGCGTCGAGGGTTAAAAAATAGAACAAGTTAGATTGGAATCCGGACCCCCGTGGTGGATAGTGGCCTAACCCTCCTCAGTTTCGTGAGGAGAGACCAGTTGTCATCAGTGGGTTGATGATGATGATGATGATGAAATGTAGTAGAAAGACGTTGTATGAACCTATATATTAGCGGATTTCCTTTGTTTTCCTATTTACTCAGATATTTGGCGCATGTGCAACTAAGCTTTTCATCCTAAGCTATGAAAAAAATTCATCATACGAGAAAAAAACTTATTTTTTTAAATTTGGATAATAGCTAATGCCACGTAGGCACGCGCGTTTTTTTTATTGCCGGCCAGGACTTTATTGGAGTGAATTGCGTTCAAACTTTTTAATTAAACAGTGTTCCAAATTCAATACTCATTTTATCACTGTTATTTAGTGTGCTGGAATAACCCACTTTGTTCGCACTTATCGAGGAGGCAAAGGCCTCTTTTCGAATAGATGGGATGAAAACGTTATTCTATGCGTAAGTTGTCAAACAGCTTATTTGTATGAAGAAGATAACAATATTGGTCTCTTTTTAATTATTAAGTTTTTTTTTTATTTAATTTTTTTTACTGAGTGACGAGGCGAGCCTGTCGTTGTAAGTAGGTACGTATTCCACGAGGAATGGGTAAATATCAACAAAGATACTTATCATAAAATTAATTGGAGCTCTTAACATTATAAAGGTACTTACGGACAGAGTGTAGGTAAACAAAACCCCTTCCTAGCTTGTTAAGCTAATTTTCCCCATTTCGAGTTTGCTTAAGATCCTTTCTATTGATTGGTTAATTAAAAGCCGCCCTTTTCATATCTCAAGGCCTCTTTTAATGAAACAATTATTATTATACTAACTTTAACTACGATTCACCTTCTGACCGGTAGGTTATATAACAAAGAATCTGCGCAGGATATTTGGCTTTTCTATAAGCCGTTTCTTTATGGCGTATTTTGGTCGACACACTACAGAAAACTGACTCCAGCTGTTTCCAGCGACATAACTGGGCATATGAGACTTTAGAGCCGATGTCTCAGGGTGACGTGTCGTGCCTGCCGATGAAAGCAGAGTTATGGGTGGTGCTGTGACTGTTATGGGCAGGCGTAGCGCTTACCATCAGGTGAACGACTTGCTCGTCTCGTCACTCAGCCATAATAAAAATAACGTAAAGTAATTGTAAAACCTCGTTTCACTCGAATTGCTGTTATTTGAAGAAGCTTCGGAAACACGGTACCTCGTATAGCGTAATATCTGACTGACAAACATCGCTTCCGATCATACACTCACCCCCTAAACCTCTGGAAAATAGGCGCCGACCGAAGCCGAGACCTGTTATTTCGTTTCAATAATCCCTTTAGACACAGTATGGTTACAAAACAGAAAGCAAACTCCGTTGAAGTCTTCAAGGCTGTTGATTACGTATTACAGAAGGAGCGTCCTTGGTCATAGCGTAATTGAAGGGCACGTCTTAAGACCGAGGCCGATCGAAGAATTTAAGATCAAGGGTGAAGGATATAGCAAAGTTGGATAAAGTATATTTCTCTATGTAAAATTTGTGGAATATTATCCAATAAGTTATTGTTAACGTGGATGAGTGGGAAAGCGATATAAATCTAAAAAACGTTTCATTTGATGTATTCTCCGCAACTCCCAAGATATTTCAGTAATACAACTTTACGAAAAAGCACCGAAAAAAATCAGCATTTGCAATCCGTACAGCGAAGGAATGGAACGCCTTACCAACGTCTTTGTTTTCCGAAAACTATAAACTGGAAGTCTTCAAGTCGAAAGTGAATTGGAGTCTTCTAGGCAAGCATGCTCCACCATCGACCTTGTCGACACTTACCATCAGGCGAGACTGCGGTCAAAATCTTGCCTATTCTGCAATTTAAAAAAATACATGCCATTGACGGCGACTTGACTAGATTACTGCCCATCTAACTGACTAGAACTCTATACTTGAACGTTACAGAAAAGGTGCGAAGTCGAAACCTTTAAAATGAACAGTACCCGGATCCAGTCACGCGTCAATGACTTTCAGTAAATTAATTATGAGCAAATGCCATTGTTCAAAATGTTGAGGAAAAAAATTTTAAGGAAACTAGCTCGTCTAAAAACTTCTAACAAAATTCTGATCACGCTGACAAACCTTCATCTCATTTCGTCAGAAAGAGAATATTATAGCCTACTAGCTGCGCCCCGCGTAGTTCCCGCTCCTATAAACAAGAATTCACATAAACCTTACATACTTCCATACAAATTTCATCCCCTATTTCAATCCCTTACAACTCATTTTTCGCCTCAAAAAGTAGCCTATGTATTAATCCAGGTTATAAACTATCTGTGTTCCAAATTTCCTCCAAATCCGTTCAGTAGTTTTTGTGTGAAAGAGTAACAAACATACATCCATACTCCCAAACTTTCGAATTTATAATATTGGTAGGATATTTTCTAATCTCTATATGTGATAGTGCATGGTGGTAACGAAACTGTTTGACGATGATCTATAATAATTTTGTATAACAACTGGCTGACTCTATTCATGCAGGCTTATACACATATTACCGAGAAGATACCTTCTATGCGTTGCACTGTGGCTAGTTTCCCATGGCAGGTAATTCTGTTACCTCACCGCGTTGAGTGTCAACTGATCGCGTCGGCTGAGGGCTACACAAATGTAGCGATGGGAAAATTCAAGATGTTGAGACAATTGAAAGTTTCTACAATCGAATCTATAAACATTTCACTCGCCGACTGAACCACCGAGTTGTTTTCGATTATTCCGAGTCGACTGACTCACTGTGCTCTTCGCAACGCTCTCTCTATCTGGAGTCGTGCTGTGCGCGGCCTAAGCTCGAAAACGTGGTCTGCCATTATTACCTTTCAAGTGTTTAAAACGTTTCACTTAAAATCGACTGCGAGAGAAAATCAGCGAGAACCATCGAGATGTTGGAACAATCGAAACAATCGATTAAAACATCGAGATGTTCTAATCGTTTGTTTACACACAGATGGTGGTAGATACGACTACCTTCAGTGACACATGCTTACACAAATATTGTTATAGCCTAATCCTTTTGGGGTTTGTAGTAATTCCGTTATCTTCGGAACGTCAAGATGGGAACGTAGCTTTAGGCTACATATACCATGCCCTATGTTGACATGTGAACATGGAACGTTAATATAAAATCTTAGTACCACATTTTAGTACAAAAATATCAAGTTTTTCATCCACATCAAACAATACAACTATTCGAGCATGTCGTTGACAGGCACTGCACTGCGCTCGTCATCCCGAGACATCGGCTCTAAAGTCTCATATACCCAGTAATTTCGCTGTAAACAATGCCCTTCAAACCGGAACACAAAAGAAAAGAAAGAAGAGAAATACATCCAAAAAGAACATATATCCTTCTTCCCAATAAGAATTTCTCCTTTTGAGACTCATATGCCATTTTGACAATTGAGCATTCTGTACCTAAACCATATTCTTTAAAGAGTCCGATTTTCGCCACCCTTTTCTTACTTGTCCAAAAAGAAAGACCAGACATGTTTACGTCAGTTAATCTTAAGCCGTACCTGAAAGTAACAGCCCCGAAGGCCTTTTTTCCACCCAAACGGCAGCTTATAAGTTTAAATCATCACTGCCGATAAACCGGGTCCGACCCCGTAACAATGCGAATAAATACGGGACCAATGTAGCAAACCTTCGGTAGACAAATAAAGGAATAAATTGCCGGCCTGTTGTCGCTACCAAGTTTTTCCCGGCCTTATTTAATCTCACGGAAAATCTTAGGGTGGTTGTGTATTTAACAGTCCAAATACAAGACTGGACCCTTTGTTTGTCCAAAACAATAAGTTGACTTCAACTGCTGACGACGCAAATTTGGGTTAGACTACTGTGGTTTTACCTATCGGATTTCCATTTTTTATTCTTCATATCTACCGATTTTGTTTTCTAACTACGGACCGGGGTTTTTTTTTTCCAGAAAAAAATATAGTTTTACTACTTACTTTCACCCTTTTGGAGTAGATTTTATAAATTAAAAAGTAGCCAATCGTGCGTACGTACAACACCAAATATTTTTTTTTTGTTCCCAAAAACAGCCATCCAAATATTCAGTTACAAATAATAATAATTAAATAATTAATATTATTATATTACAATAGTAGGATTAATAAAATGAAAAAAAAAAGAAATGGAAAAGTTTATTAGAAAGTCCGGACATTCACGACCTTGGCAGACAAAAAAATCTACTCGATGGAAGATTAAGATTCGTAGAATCTCTAGACTTTTACGACCAATACTAGCAGTAGTGTGGTCTTGATCTTGGTCTTTTTTTTCTTCTTGGTCACGGCCTTCATGTGCGCAATCACCCCCATGTTTTCACTAGGAAGGTCGGTAGTTAGTTTGTAGTGAAACTTGTAACAACTGCTGTAATGAGTGTTCACGATAGAGTAAGCTCGATTGCACGTGTAGGTATGTCTCTTGATACCAACATAGTGATGAGAAAGGTTTCTTAAGTCGCCGCATTTGCTTTTTTTTTTTGGAGAAAAAGATAGATAGATTGATAGATAACTCTCATTGACACCAAATATAATATTAATAGGATAATACGGAGAGGTAAGTCAATACATAATATTAATATTTTAATTCAGCAAACAAAATGACGTCACAAAATGGCTACCCGTCATGGTATAGAATAGAATAGAATACCTACGTTTATTGTTATGGTGTGATGTCTGAAATGACATTCAAACAATTCAGTGTATTTTACCGAAAAATGCATAATTCATTATCACAAATGTCAATAGGTGACGTTAAACGTATCAAAACATGTCAAGATTTCAGATTCCAAAAAAAACGCAAACACATTATCTTACTAATTTTAATTTAATAAATGCTGATTTAGTATAATATCTTGTTGATTTACGATTATTGTCATAAACAAGCATGGCATTTACCATTAGGTAAACAACCTGCTTGTCACGTTAATCAGATGAACTGCTTTTTTTGATATCTCCAAAATATTGAAAAAAGAAAAATACACGAATAAAAAGGAAACCAAGAACATGGTAAAAATACAACATGACAAAACTTCCATTCATCCTAAAAGCGGTTATTTACAGAATACAGCGTTAGTTTCACGAAACTTCCTGTATCATCAATTTCCTTATTCAATAGCTGAATAAATAATAGTTCATACTTGTAGCAAATTACACACGATATCGCCACAAAAGAGGTACAAAAGACTCGCTTATCTTTGAAGCGACTTTTTGCGGACATCCTTCACGTTACGTGATTTATTCGCTGCAACCATGAAAAGGGTTGCTACCGTCTTATGAGGACATTCATCACTTCCCCCTTACTTAATCACTCTACGGTTAGGACTGAATACCCTAAATGTGTCGGTACCTCTGTTAAACGTTAAATATGCATTTATAGCGGTATATAAAACATTGTGTTAATAGTAATCATCATCATCAACCCATAACGTCCCACTGCTGGGCACGGGTCTCTCCTCACTAGCGTGAGGAGGGTTAGGCCATATTCCACCACGGGGGCCAAGTCCGGATTGGAGGATAACATACCTACCTTCGAAATAATTCTCGGGTAAGTATGTGGGTTTCCTCACGATGTTTTCCTTCACCGAAAAGCGAGTGATAATTACGTACATATGTTTTACAGAAACACATTGGTACGTGCCCGCACTGGGATTTGAACTCACGACCTTCTGATTAGAAGGCGGACGTTCTCCCACTAGGCTACTAGGCTAGTAATCATACACTTACTAAACTCGACCAATAAAGTTGCTTTATTATACACGCAAAAAATACGGTTGGCACACAATTTACGTTATTGCAAAAGTAATTTAGTCCTATGAAGATGCGCACATACTTTTACCGATTAGTATTGATTTACTTACGGTTTCAACCAGGAGACAGCGATAAAAAAAATATATTGGTTTTCCTAGCGTGAAAGATTCATTATCGTTTCAATAAGGTAATGGTGATTTACAGCTTTCTAATTTTATCTATTACATAGCTAGTATTTGCACAAGTGCAGTCCTACTAATTTCTGGTTTAATTTTACGCACATAACGAGGAAATTGATTGTAGCCCTGTTCAACTGCTTTTGAGACTGACTTTACATGCCATTTAAACATGCCGAGAGGGTTAAACTTTTATAAGTGTTAACTCGCGATTCAGTTCGTTATAATATATCACTAAGGACCTCTTTTTGATACCGCTAAATGTTGACTATTTGCGGTCCTCACTGCACGTTTTTGGATTTGTAAGGATTATACTTGAAATACATGGTATTATGTCGTGGAAAAATTATTACTTGATAGAAGAATGAGGAAAACGGGGATTATGGAAATATCTCTGTAGGAGTTGATCGACTTAAAACCAAAGTTATTAATATGAAGTTTTGAAATCCTTTTATGTAAATTTATTTTGTAATAAAAATAAAATCTTATCGTTGTGATAAATAAAAAACATAAGAAAACATTAGAAATTAACTTTTATTTGAAATATTTTAAATCGCTTATATCTTCTGAACGCCAGATCACGAAAATTTAAGTACACAAAACAAACATTGGATAAACATGATATTATTTTTGAAGAAATCTGAAATCATTACCATTCATTCAAAATACCAAATCAAAAAGTTTTTTACAGACTTCAAACTAGAAGGACATTTCCAATCATTAGCTTTCATCGAAAAAATGCAAAAATGTTCCACACGAGCCAACAGGAAACCTATTACGTTTTTATTCCGGAAACTCATAATTTAAAAAGTTTGTTACTTCGGAAACTCCATTTGCTTACATTTTGTAAGAACTTTCTTTCGGCATATTCCAATTTTACCCAACCAAGCACAAATTTACCTACCCATGAACTTATGAAGCATAACTGTATTTGTGTTGACAAGTCAAGCATTTAGACTTGGTGAATTGACACGCTCGGTTCCAACCTCCAGCTGCATTATATAACTGAAATGAAAATAGGATTCATTTGACATTTTTAGTACGGGAAAAATGTCAAACGGCTGCTGAAATGAAGTAGGGTGTTCAATTTTGGATGATGTCTATATAGTAGAGGCCTTTGGGTGCCCCGACAAACTCTGACCCCAGAGGCTGGCTCTACCTACAAACAAACAACAAACATTAGACCGATTCAGCTAGGAAGACATCAGATTCACATTACTTTGACACCGAGGAATGCTAAAGATAGGCCAACTTATAGGGAAACTTTATTCGGGACCATGAACTCACTTAGAGCAGAAAAACGTTGGATCTACCTCCAGCTAATATGAAAAGGCGCGACACTAATTCAGCAGTAATTCTTAAACTTACCCTAGAGAACAAAAATATGTACTTACAAAGAGATTTGCAATATCATAATTATGTCAAACTATTATTGTCGAAATAAAGTTTTAATTTATTTTTCTATCTTACTTTATTTTTATTTGACTGTGACGAGACGAGCACGTCGTTCACCTGATGGTAAGCGCTACGCCTGCCCATAATAGTCGCAGCACCACCCAGAACATTGCATTGCATAATCCTGTGCGGCACTGTACTGCTCGTCACCCTGAGACATCGGCTCTAAAGTCTCATATGCCCAGTAATTTCACTGGAAACAGTGCCCTTCAAACTGGAACACAGTAATGTGTAACCTTGTTTGGGCTAAGATTATTTTGTTCCCACTTATGTTATATGTCTTGGAGTGCAATAAAGCGTTATTTTATCTTGTTTCAGTTGGTCCACTGCCTATATTATGCAGTTGAAGTCACCGTCGTCTACATGTCACGTCACGTGTATCCATGTACTGTACAGTGAGCTGACAGTCACACACGTTGACTGCAAAATGCGTCACCACGTCCGTTCTTGGAAGACTCAACTGCATACATAATACAACAGCACACTGTTTCTCAAACTGGTCTTGAAAATACGGGAGAGCAAATTAACGATTTGTAATAATATGTGAATAAGAATACCAGCTGAGGGATTTAATGAAACAATGTATGGCATTTATTGGCTGCAAAATCCCGAAAATGCTAACAGATTTTTGTAATTTGTTTTCTTCAAGAAAAGTTTGAAATCCTCTGCAATCACCACCTCTTCAGGATCACAGTTGCCAGCCCTGGCTTATTGCCAACAGGGTTGTCAAGCGGTTTCGTATCTCTTACAAGAAGCGATGCCACGTAGATTTACATTTTCAGTTGCCAGACTCTTAAGTTGCATGCTTGGCAACCATAACTTCTAGGGTTGTCTCCAAATACTTGCAGAGATAACTTCACGTTCACAATTTTAGGTTAAATGCCTTGACCTAAATCTTTTATTAGTTTTGTCTTATCAGAGAACATAAAAATGTCTTGAATTTAAAGTACTTCAAGTTTGGAATCAGAAAGTGTACTATTCTAACCCTCTATAGGCATTATGATTGGTGGTCAATTTGGCCAACAAATTCGGAACTTTCATGCGATAAAGCTCGTTTATTTTAATCTAGGTTCTTTGATTGCCTAAGTTCGTAACAAACTACTACCAAAAATGTTCAATGAGATATTATCAATAAAAACTTCTTGTGGACAAACAACATGCTATTCGGTTCGTAACTAACAAAAACCTACTTTAAGAAATCCACCGAAAGAAATATGTAATAACGTCAAATAACACGTAAAATCAGTTAAGTGTTTCTTAAGTTGTTAAGATTCGTATTCTAATATTTTATTTTTCGGTTCACAAATCGTATATAAGAAATATACTTAATAAGAAATAAAAAAAAATATAAATAAACAAAAATATAATATCGGTCACTTAGTACTGCGCAGTACAAAATACTAGACGTAACATATCAAAGAAAGATTTAGGTGACAGTTAGTGTTTACACTAAAAATAGCCTACTAATAGCAAAAAGTAGATTGTGAATACGGTTTAAAAAAAAATCTTAAAAAAAATCACACTCTAATTATAAACGCGAAACTTTTTGTATTTGTTCTTTCTTCAGGCCGAACCGGCTGAACGGGTTTTATTGAAATTTAGTATATAGATAACATAATATAAGATAACAACCCTTTATTGCTCTCCAAGACATACAAGCAAAAGGAAAAACATCTTATAACTAAAGGTACAATGGGCGGCCTTAATGCTAAACAGCAATCTCTACACATCTATAGATACACTGTGTTTATCTGTATGTCTATGATACTTTAGGTCCCGAAATAGAACATAGGATACTTTGTATACCGTAAAAATCACGGTTTCTGTGGGATATTAGGCAACGCGGGTAAAACCGCGAGGCGCTGCTAGTTACACATACACAACAAATCTCACTAATATCATAAATGTGAAAGTTTGTTTGTTTGACCTCTCTTCACGCCGAAACGACTAAACAGATATTGGTGGGTATATAGATACTGGAATAGAACATTAGACAGAGATTTTTATCCCATAAAAAACTGGCGGATCCTTGGGAATAAATAGTTATCGCGGGCAAAACCGCGGGGCGCTGCTTCCAACATAATTAAGCATTCGTAAACGACAAAACACTTCCATTAAAATGTCATATTTTATTATCAACCAATTAACTTCCAAAACAATATCTCGATTAAAGCATGTTCTGTTCCCTTACGGAAAAAACGCTTTACGAATAAAGCGTTATTTCCTGACAGGAGATTGACAGCCCTGTAGGATTAAGGTATCTCATCTCTACACAATGGATAGCGCGATCTATAAATCAGAGCAGTGTTTAAACTACGTCTTTTTTTAAATAACGTTTTGGCTTCGCACTATTTGTGCTATATTATTTACTAGCAACGTCCCGTGGTTTCACCCACGTTAACTGCTATCCCACAGGAATAATGTTCAAGGGAAAAATAATCCTATGTTATATTATGTATCTCTTTACAAAATACATATTGATTTTTGGCCAGGATTCATAGACCTTCAGCCATTACATTTCGTTTTAAAAAAAAGTCGAAGAAATGTAAAGACATCGGATCCCGTATAATTAAACTCAAGTGGAGATGACACACTTTGCAAGATGTGGCGATGGCAGGTGGAGTAAGTCCCGAGTCAGAGAGAATGGTGGCCACGTGTTGGTAAGCGCAGCCGCGGATGACCGATGAAATAAAAATCGACGACATAAAAAGATTTTTAGGTCATACCTGGACCAGGTCGGCTCAAAACCGGGATGAATGGCGTATGAGAGAGGAGGCTTATGCCCTGCAGTGGGTTGAAAGAGCTGTCTATGATGATGATGAATGTCGAACAAGTCCCAGGCAGTAAACACCTCTACTGAAACTCCATTGACGGTTCTGGAGAGAACACGAAATAACACGTTTTTGTATTCATATCATTTGCCTATACCCGTGCATTTTCACAAAAACTTAATTGATAAAGTAATGGGCATTTCAGTTTTTTGTGGAATCAAATTAAAATGCAATTTGCTATTGCTATGATGCGGAATAATTTTACAAGGTCCAACAGGCATTAAGCTGATATTCTGTCCATTTCTTGTTTACTAGCAATTTGTACCAATAGTTTTCCCCTTGGTTAATCACAAAACGATGTCTCTTCAGAAAAAATAAGAAGCCTTATTTTTGGTATGGTTATGTTGCTCGCTTGTTTTACCGTCCACCGCTAGACTTGCTTTAATAATAATTAGGTACCTTCTTACTCATATAAGCTTGAGCAATACATTTTTAATTAAATTAATTATTCCCAGATAGAGGTTGTGGTGTTGTTCATTAACTGGATAAAGGGAACAAACGGGAAAGCGTTATAATTAAATGAATAGGTTTTTTATTGTACACCAAAATTGAGTACTGCGCAGTACAAAATGGTAGTGCGCAATTTTATGAAACGTCGCATAACTTTTTATGAATAAGGGGGTTATAGTTTTAGTTAATTCGAAACTCAGAGTTTTTGGTAAAAATGTGGCGTTGTGTTTCTTCGTGTTTTAAAGTTAATGTCTAATACTGATGGGTTTTCTTTAATGCATGAGTGTAGATATTATTATATACAGAGCTTTGCCAGATATTCATCCGCCAAGCAGTAGTATACAAACAGGGCACTGTTTCCAGCGAAATTACTAAGCATGTGAGACTTTAGAGCCGACGTCTCATGGTGACGAGCGCAGTGTAGTGCCGTGCAGGATTATGCAATCCAAATATCTGGGTGGCACTGTAACTGCTATGGACACGTAGCGCTTATCATCAGGTGAACGACTTGCTCGTTTGTCATTCAGCTAAATAAAAAAAAAACTTGGCACTGGCTGAATGCAACAGTCAGAAGCCAAACAAAAAAAATTGAGTTTCTTTAGACACGTGGAATCTTAGTTAGGGGTCAGGATCGACGTGCGTGATCGTAACGTGTATTCTACACTGCGTTAGTCACCTCGAGAGGTAAACGTGAAAATGTAAGATAGTGAGATACTGCTTGCGGTAAATATTGTTGTGGAGGATGAAGTCCATACATAATGTAGCGGGACAGGGCAGCAAAGGGAAATTGGGATATAATTTTATTTATTTAATAATATTGAGACCGAAATGGGATTATGAACATGGGAGCGAGGGTCGGTTTTCAGAGATTTTCGTGTTGGAAATAATTTGTTGACGTCGGTACTCGGTGCCTTGTTCCTGGAATACGTATTCATTTTTATCCAAAACTGTCTTATTTAACATTATTTGAGAAACACATTTGTCTTGTGTTTATTGGAAGCTTTAATTTTATTAAAACTACATAAATTAAACAGAAATATATTGTCTGTATTTCAGGCATAAAGCCGCGTACATATTTGTCTGACATGTTGTGTCGTGATGCATCAAAAAGGTATCGGTTTCATACATTTAATATGGTAGCGTTCACGTTTCTCCGATGCAGTGTGTTGTGACGGCTTGTGTTAAATGTATGAAACCGACATGACAAATGTGAATCTAGCTTAAAAAACCCATAGTACCAAAAACAATTGTATTAACACAATTTTAATTTAGCTCGCTGTGTCAGTCTAGTATTTTTTTATTTGACTTATAGACAAGCAAGTCGTTCGCCTGTTGGTAAGCGCTACGCCTGCCCATAACAGTGCCACCCAGAACTTAGCACTTGGTGGGTAGTAAGGATGTATGACAAAGGCTGATGATGATGATGATGAGATCGCTCTCAGCAATAAGACCGCCCATCATCATTCACCATCAACCCATAACGTCCCACTGCTGCGCAGACCGCCCATAGTTACACTAATTGTTAAATTTGATTTGTTTTAGTTTTTAAGTTTGCTTTGTTCTGTGGTTTTTTAACAAAGAGTTTATCTATCTATCTATCCACGATGAAGTCACCTTACAAACAAAAAAATACTACACCACGTCCATGCGTTCGAGAGCTACCATGCCATAGAAAGATATTCACAGATACGTTAAACTTAGAACAGCTCTTTGTTTTTGTCAGAGGGTTAAAAAAGATTATTCACACTCACGGACAAATAACTTAGTTTTAAAACGGTCCAGCCGTATCCATCTCGCACTGTATAAATGGACATAAGTATTCCGAATCGCAGCTTTACTGCGCTTAAAGGATTAAGCTTTTTCGGTAAATATCACAAAAAGTGACGCTTGTATGGGCAATTTCCAGTAAAATGGAGCCGGGATAAGCTTTCCTGGCATACTTTATTAGGGACCTGCTACGTATCGATACTTAATAATACGATTGCTTAGATACCTATATACATTTTGGTAGGATAATATTTTTATCCCTGTTTTTGTTTGATATCGAGTATTGACATGATTTGATTAAATTTTTCATTCCGTGTAGGGTATAAAGACAATCGGGAATACGATGAATAAAACTAACTGTAAATATAGGAGCGGTGTATGTAAATTTATTAATTTAAGGGTTTCAATTTCTGGGTGTATGGGAAAGGTCAACAATTGGGTCTGATGTCGTATTCTCAAGGATATATTTGACCTTTAGAGTTCGGTCACTCATAATACATGGAAATGTTAAGTGTCATTTGATGATTCGTATTTCAAAGTTCGACGGCGGCTGATTTTATCCATCCCAGGCTAATTCCAAAAGAATTTTTCCTCATTCTTAAAATAGCATATTAACCAAAGATAATCAGAGAATGGATATAGCGTCTTTGTTTTACCAATATCATATTAAACTCTGATGTTTTTGTCATAACTGTGCATAGCTGGTATCACAGGACTTTGTTTCTTATGTGTTTATTAATTTATGAATATTATACCGTTATTTACCTTATTGTAAATAACAGGAGCTTTAATAAAGCGTGGCATGGATATATTTAAAACAATGCAAACAATTTCCTAAAATTTTTTTAAGATATTTTCTGTATATTGGGCAGTGATTAGATATTTATGTTTTCATCAATTTGCTATGGATACAATAAGAAACGAATTAAAAGGAGCTGCGCGACAATGAGAAGGATTTACCCCCTTATTTATAAAAAATATCGAACGTCAATTAGTACTGCGCAGTACAAATTTGTAGTGTGCGATTTTATGAAACGTCACATAACTTTTTATGAATAAGGGGGTTAGTCTATAGTCTTCCTCAACAGTTGTCCGTTTTAGCTTGTATATATGGCATACATTGACCTTCAATATTTTATGTCTCTAAGTTGTGAACAACTATCTCACCTGATGGTAAGCGGTAGTGGTGTCTGAGGCGTGACACGTTTGCATTGTTAATTCCTAATTTATTTTATTTCATGAATACAGATGAGAATGAGGGGATGATGTGTACAGATAGGACTAGTTGTGTGCGCGTCATTTGCGGCATCTATTCCCCTTAGATCTGTGGTTTGGCATTCCCTTAGTCATTCGAAAGGTGAGTCTCATCGCGAGATGCTGAATGGAAAAATTTTGGAATCTTGATTAGAATAATCAGAATATCAAATTTTTGGGCGAAAAACTTTATTAAGGAAATGTTATGTCACCAACTGTGCTGGACTGTAAGCGTTGATCTTTGAAGCCGGACTGGCCGTATGTAAATATTGTCAACTAGGTTTCGTAACATTATTCCCAGTAAATATATTTAAAAAGAATTAGTTAATAATAATAACGCGTCGCGATCACATATATAGATTCTAACCCCTAACTAGGATTCCCCGAATACACTTGAACTCAGAGCACCTATGGGTCACAAAAATCTATGCCATGTGCGGGAATTGAACCCGCAACTGAAAAAAAACCCCACCGTAAATTGAACCCCACGCTTTGTAGCGGGCTCATCATCCACCACGGAGGCCGACAAAAATGACGAAATTAAAAAAAAAAACAGGTCTACCAAATCCCTATAATATATGACCAAATAAACATATCCTGTAAGCTATTAACGTATCAATCAGTGCCCAAGGGTCGACGCATATTTTATTTTATGAAATCGCCCATAAACTGTCTTTATGGAGAACCTTTTTTAATCTGGCGAAATATGCACTCGGGTTTATCGGGATTATTTTAAACTGGCTGAGTTGCGGGGCGCTTGTTTTTTATTGATACATATTATAGCAGTTTTGTAGTTTAAACTATGGTTTATTTATTTCCATAAGTTATCCAAAAGTTTAAGGCTAAAACAAGTTTAATCATCCCTCAAAAGCTAATCATCCGAGTAATTCTTGATTTAAAAAAAAAAACAATAATAACTATAAACAAATTTTATTCGTACGGCTTTTTTACGTTTTTTTTTTAAATTTAATGTCCAGTTCCCGTACGAATAGTCACTTCGAAAATTGAACCCTACTGTTCTCACACAAATAGCCATTCGTACATTTCTGGTTAAAATAAAAAAGCGGGCGTTCTCAATAAGTTCTCTCCTCTTCAACAGGTTTCAAGTTAGCATCAAAATTGGTAGAGCTGTTCTTAGAAAACCCGTCTAAGTTTTTTTTTATTATAACATATTTAAAAAATAAGTGTTAGAGTACAAGCTGATCCAAATAAGTCCAAACACTATCAATGTACTGTTATTCTCTGAGGATTCCTATCGTCTATCCGCCGTCTCTATCGTCAGATGTATCAGCATCTCATCAGCTCACTATCCTCATAATTATCAGGATTCGAATATTGCCATCGGAATTTGATAAGCATGCAACATTTCAACTCAAAATTCAACTATTCACATGGAATCCACGAAGACTCTATATGACTCTACCACAGATCAACTCAACTAATCAATGAAAACTGGGTCAAAAATTTACCTTCCAAAGTTAATCTAAGCATATTATTATTAAGACGAAGCCCTTGTGAATGACATCACACGTTTCTAGTTTTCGAGGCGCCGCCGCGTCACTTTTCCAAGTGTTCCATTGTCAAACGCAACGAAGTCCAGTTAACCTTCCAAGTGAATCTAAGTACCAGCAATAATGCATTTATGGTGGAGACACCACATTTAAGATCGAAGCGCCATGCGTCTTCATTCATAATAACTATTGTAAAGGGCTGGAACGCTTTGCCTACGTATGTGTTTTTGGGAAAACAGGTGTGTTCAGGTGTGCTCTCACGTCATGAGTAGGTAGGTATCTTCTAGGCAAGCGGGCTTCAACTTCGGCCACATCGTGGCTGCCCATCAGGGGAGATTGTGACCATACGCTCGCCTCTTACAGTTGCTGTCAAAAGTAAATTGATTATCACTTCGATCAGACAAGTTTCAAAAACCATGGCCGGATTAAAACTTATCGTAATCACTTAGAATATAATCCAATTCATTAATAATGTTATAACTCCTTTCTCTCTTCCTCTCTGTTTAAGAGTAGATACAAAAATAAATAAAAAGTGTAATTATAGAAAAGTAAAATCTCGGAAAAAAAGTTTTTTAGCGAATCAATGTATTCAGAGTACGTAAAGAAAAAGATACCAGGAAAAAAAAATATAAAACGAGAACTCGGCATTGTTGCACAGAACTCCGGGAAAATTCTCAATACAAAATCATTTAAATGACTGCTAAAGAATTAGGTTGATGGCACACTTGGGATTAAACTCCCAAGAAGTTTTATAAACCGTCCACTACTTTGGTGAATACTTTAATTATAATAATAATATTCATTTATTTTTATTATACAAAAAAATATACGACTATACGAATATATAATATTAAAAAAATATTATTTGGGTTTGTATCATTTTTCCACACGAACACATGAAGGTTAATATGTCATCAATATTAAAAATTAACTTGCAAATAAGCATAGATTTAGCTTAATTAAATAATAAAATATTATACAAAACCAACAATGTCACGTTTCCAGTTTCACGGCAAAATCCCGTCGCAAAATAATTGCGGCTCCAACTGTGCCGCCAGCCTAGTTTCTAGCGGAGAAATTGCAAGCCGTTTGCATGCAGGTGCGACGCCGCACGTTGGCTATTTCTCCGCCATTTTAAAATTGCTATCGCGAACGACCATCTACGTGATTTCAGCTACAGATTCAATTAGTTTGGATCTCTGGAATTTAATGAGGTTTCATTACAATAGTGCCAAATCAGGTGTTACAAACCAGTCTAAGTTTTAGTTCTGTCAAAAGATTTATTGTCACCTTTCAACAAAGAAACCGAAAGAAATGCCAATAATTTTAGAAATGTTATTACATTAAGTATAATATTTTATTATTACATCTTAATAACAAGCGCCAATAAGATAAGATGTCAAAATAAATTATTTTTTAGAAGTAATAAATAAAAATAAAAAAAGCATAAATTAACATAACTTATGAGAAACCAGACTGGACCAGGACCGGACTGAGACCGGATCTCAAACTTTTCCTGTCCAGAACTCCAACGATGTCGTATCGTCGCTTTCCTTATATCCACAAACTATTTACTTTATTACTTCTAGGATGTGAAATGGACAAATATAGCTAAGAGCACTAACAGTAATCAATGTTACGAAGCAATTTCCTTAATGCGTTATTGGTGTAATATCCAAGTTCTTTCGACGCGGACATTTCTTTTATGACTGCTTGCTTACAGGGCGGTGCTCTATATTTATTTAGATGACGGTTATTTTTTTAGATGACGGTTATTTTTTTAGATGACGGTTATTTTCGTCCACTCCATTTTACCCATCTGCTATATCTGACTTTCTGCTCCTTAATCGCTTGTGTGTGAGTTTCCTTGCTTTTTCAATGCAAACAGATCTTAGAAAGCAAGCGATTCGTCCATAAATGGCGCAAGCCTTTAAGTTATTTGAATTATTGTGCGTCATAATCATCAGCAACATGGGCCTCTATTCATCCACTGTTTGGCTTAGACCATTGAACACGACTGAGTCAGATCTTCGGCTCTCCTCATTCAGTCTCTGACAGACCTTTTCCGAAATTGCCTACATGCGGTCTCCACTCTCGATCTCGTCTACCCGGTCAGTTGTTGGTTCTTCTGGAGATGTGACCGGCTTACTGCAACTTTAGCATTCTAATCGTTTAAAGGCTATTTTACTTTGAATCTCTGTCGGTAAAGCAGGTACATTTGTATTAATTAGGTATTGCTTTAGGTATGTAAATATGACACATATATACAATCATGCCTTTCTCCCGTTGGGATAGGCAGATACTATATCTTTCCATATGCTACGATCCCAGCGGAAAGCAGTACACCAACGCCCTGCTACCCTGTTTTTGGTTTAAATTATAAAGACTTATTAAATACAATTTCTAACCGGTTTTGTTCAAAAGATGTACCTAATAGGTATAATATCTCTTAGCATTTACGTCATGCGCGAATATGGAAATTCTGGTCGTGACCAAAACATTGTAATTTCATACTTGGGTTTCCTCAATCGAGTAAAATATCATAGAAGCTACAATGTTTATGCCTACAAAAGATAATGATTCACTTTAACTTCTTTTTTGAGTAGCTACTGCGATATATCGCTCATACGTATCCTCAATGAGGAGATAACACGTTCTTGTCGCATTTGAATGGTACTATAGTTGTCAGAGAAATGTTCGTTTTTTAACCCCTGACGCAAACAGATGGGTGTTATATAAGTTTAACGCGTGCATCTGTGTGTCTGTTTGTGATTGCTCCCTTACGGATGAACCGATTTGGATTTAGTTTTTAATTGTTTGAAAGATCAATCCATAGAGAGTGTTCTTAGTTATGAGGATTTGCAGTCACTTGACGTCATCTTTTTAATCATGCGCGCGCGTATTTAATTTTATTATTACAAGCTGTTTAGGGACTTCTTAGTATCTATTTCTGTCTGGAAATAGTTACAGAGTTCCAGGAAAGGTATCGGAGTTTGTTTGGATTCAGTTAAACGGGTAGTTATTTTTAATAATGTTGAAAGAGAGCAGAAAAATGTTGAACTATTTGCAGGTGCAGGCAGGTAGATAGCAGATGTGCCGAGATTACATTTTTATAGTTTGCCTACTTACATTAAAGTATATTTTTGAGTGGTTTCTTTCTCATCTCCTGGTAGAAATATTAAGTATAGAATAGAATAGAATAGAGAACGCTTTTTACGCTAGCTTAAGAAATCAATAAGATAAGTTTAGTAGACCGATGCGAATCGGATCAGGGGGTGAATCGGATCACCATTAACACGTTCAATGCTGAACCAGTTTTACTTTTTTTTACTATTTTGCAAATCTGCACACAACTGTTTACTGGCGTTGTGTCGTAACTAAACTCAGTCAGCTGCGCGGGCGCACACAACTGTTGTAATAAAATTGACAATACAGCAGTGCGGGTTCGCACGCCAGGCGTGTTTCCGCTTGCCGTAAAATTATAAAAACACATACGTGTGTGTTTTCAGCAGTGAACGTGGAAATTCGGTGTTAATCATAATCGTTAGTAAAAGAAACCAATCAGCGCTTCTATCCACCTGGACGTGCCGAGAATGACTTAGCTTGACATTACCTCACGGGTCAGTTTAGGGAACGCTTCTCAGAGGACCGCTTTTTTTAAAAAGTCATTCGATTTGCCTCGGTCTATTATACTTGCATAAATATAAGTAATCTAAATCTAAACCACAGTGGGTGGACTTATCTGTAAAAGCAATATCTATCTTGATTATTGTGTAGAACCTATAAAAATAAACTTCCGCGAAACGATGTTAATCCGCACATACGTAAAACTAAAGTCATTGGTACGGGGCCAAGCATCGAACCCGGTGTGTTTGGAATGCAAAACCCAAAAGACCTACCACTCGGCTGGCACTGTTCTAAATCGCCTCAGTAGCATAGAGATAAGAAATATTAATATATTGCAAATTCTTGCACAAATTCATTACATTTTTGGCTCGTAGCGAAAATTGGGCTATTTTATAAAGAATCTCAGTGATATCATAGAAGACATATAGTATTACATACAGAATGGACACTCTCCACTCCCCGCGCGCTTTCCCGCACCTCTACCCGCAATCCAGAGTGAATTCAGGAGGTCAGTCAATATTACACACCCAAATGACAATAGACAAACGGGTTAAAACCTTTATACTAGTGGGTTGTCTTTTGTTTTGGTTAGGTAGTATCTCTTAGCGTCGTATCTCGTGTCCATATGTCATTGATTGTATGAAATGTAAAATTATTTATTTGCATGAAGTGTCCGGGGTGTGCTGACATCTCATTTTCTTAGCCTAGAGGCCGCTTGCACAATCTGCAGTTAATATAAGTTAATCGACTTGGCTCCGTGCCTTCGCTGATGGTTAATCGATAAAAATTACCACCAAGTATGAGGAATAATTTACTACTGACGGCCCATTTCCTTTATGAGGTCACGGTTTTTAACGTCTTGTAAATCGGTCGGTTAATGTAAGGAAGGCTATTTTTGTCGTCGGTTGGATTGCTCGGCTAAATATGAATATTGGTAGAGTTTTTGGCAAAAACAACTGAACTTTGACAATTTTAATCGCAAATTTCTGCCTCGCAGTTGCTCTGAGCGATTTGTAAACGAAAGTTTAAAATAGAAGGGATGTTATTTATAATGCCTGCAAAAACAAGAGCATTTCGTTTTAATTTTATGGTATTTTAGTATCTTAACTAAAGTAACAAGAGTAGCGCTTACCACCAGATGAACGACTTGCTCGTCTCGTCATTCAAAAGTATAAAAAAAAAAAAAAAAAGCTAATTAGCATCCATACAAATGGCCGAGTACATCACCATTTTAATAGTGCATTTTAAATAAGACTCTTCTTCAAAAGACCGCCTGGGGAAGTACCTTTGCCACACCTTTGCCAGATATTTATCTATCGAGCAGTAGCGTGAAAACAATACTGTATTTTGAAGGGCATTGTTTACAGCGAAATTACTGTAATATGATAGATTTTAGAGCCGATGTTTCAAACTATAATTTTTTCCAAAATATAAAAAAATACCAGAGATATTGCACACCACCAACTTATTTATAGTACGTAGTAATGTAAAGAGAAACTCTCGTGTCACTGATCCCAACACATAACAATTAAATATTTACAATTATTTAATTTATCACGACCCAAAAACGGACTCTCACGAAGCAACCATGACACGATATCACAAGGGAATAAAAAACGAACGTAGGTAATTAATGAATTCGTTTTATTTTATTTTCATGTGAATTTCTACGCGACTGCCCAAAAGGAGGCTATTGTTTTTAGCCATCTTCTTTCGGTAGAAAGCGCGTAAAGAATGCAAGTTAATGGTTTATCATATTTGTTTACGGAAATAAGTGAATATATCGGATGCGTGGATAACGCACAACGCACACTCGCAACTTACTTAAGTCGACCGGCGACTTATCGGCTGCATCGCCGCTACATCATAGCTGCGCTACATCGCAGTTATCGGTCTCCATCGCTTGATTATAGCTATGGCGTAGCTCGCGCAGTTTCGTGACTAGACACCATTCAATCGCTTTTATAAATTGTATCATATTGTTATTCGTGATAACGTCCCGTTTGACCGTAAGGCAAGATAAGCCAGATTGTTATCTTAGTTGATGATCTTTATATGCAACGTGGTCAACAACGGAGTAAACTTCCTTTTAAATAACTATTTTTGATACAAAGTTAAAGAGAATATAATAATATTTGCATAAACACGGGCGATTACAACAGACAGCGACTACATCTTTCCACATGCTACGATCCCAGCAGAAAGCCGTACATCAACTCCCTGACACCCTCTACTGGTTTCTGGAACTCCCGACCAATGGGCTGTGCAGGGTCTATGCGTGATGGTGTCCCATCCTTTCCACCCGGTCACATTCGTGTTAAGAACATCAGTCCGTCTTCACAAATAAAAAAAATATACATTGCATGCAAGATCATAAATTGGCTTAAATATAGTATTTTAAAATAATATTTAAAATGATTCTGGTATTAAGTCCCATGTATTTATAAAAGGGGAATTGTAGGCTTTCCACAGAGTCTAACCGCGACACCTTTCTTTCTCAAAGCAACGTTGTCTCAATGTGTGTAAGCCAAAGTATCGAGTGTGCGAAGGGCGAAAGATAAGGCAAGATGGCATAAACAATAATGTTATGAGCTCAACGTGTAAAAAAATCCACGGATTGTGTCATATCTTATTCTCATATCTGGGTTAAACATGGTACGTTTCTGCTTCCGGCATAACATATAAGTACATTTTTCTGTTAGCTCAGCGTCACGGATTATTATACTTGACGTATGATCTGATGGAATGATGACGCGGAGACATTTTTTCGGAAAATACGTATTCTTTATTATCGCCACGTCGCATATTTTTATATAGGGTTCCTTGGCGCTATCTTTTCTGACGGTCGTATTTCCGAAACACTAGTAGCACTTTTCTTCAAAGTGAAATATCCTTTTTCACCTCAAATATAATAAGTTACTCTTAACTAAACTAAACTAAGTTAAGACGGATAACGCCCACCTTCCAAGGAGAGGGTCGTGAGCTCAATCCCAGTGCGGGTACATGCCAATATGTTTTTAGTAAAACATAGGTATGTATGTAATTATAAAACTTTAATAAAAAAAAACTAAATTATCCATTAGGCACATGATTAAAAACTGACAATCTGAACAATGGTGCGAATTACCTTCCTACTTATAATGTTGGATGTTTCGACTCCTTAATTAATTTATAATCAAGTGAATATCCCAATCCAGTGTAATCAAACGTCTCAGCGCACGGCATTAAGACGTTTGGTTAAGATTAATCAAGCGCCTTAATATTTGATCAACTAGTTAAATAGCCCTTTGAATTGATAATGATGCGGCATCGTTTTGATTTCGGTACTGTTTTGCTGAAATCCTTTCATAATTACGTGACGTTTATAAGCGGGTGTGTGTATCCGACGTAATTAAGTATGTTCTGAAATTATCTTGTATTATTCTACTAGCTGCACCTCACGGTTTCACCCTTGTAGTTCCCGTTCCTGTGGGAATACGGGGATAAAATATAGCCAACGTTACTCGCTGATAATGTAGCGTTCCATTAGTGGAAGAATGTTTAAAATCAGTGCAGTGGTTTAGTCAAAACCTTACATATTTCCATAGAAACTTTCATCCCCTATTTTATATTATAGAGGTAAAAAATTTAATGTCATATTTATTTATATCTAAACTACAAAATAGGTTTCACGCTTCTAGATAAAAAAAATGATGGAACTTCCACACAAACTTTCATCCACCATTTCAACCTCTTGAAAACCTTTTTTCGTATTAAAAAGTATCCTATGTTACTTCTAATACCTCTGGCAGGCTCTACTTACAGTCTGTTATTTGTCAGAACTAACTTATCTGCCAGGCTTAAAAAAAAATACAATAGACGTCCAAAACTATTAATAATTAGTACCCAAAAACCAATACTACGTAAAAACCTTTAACAAAACCTGTTTGCATCACATAGTTAATGCGGTAACTACAGATATCGATCTATAGCGGTAACCAACGGACATAGCTGAGAGGCATCTAAAGTAGGACTCCTCTCCGTAAATGAGAGCTAAAAGATAGAAAAAGCAACTCCAGCTTTTTTGCTTGCCACTCGGAGCTTATTCGAATTACATTCCCATTGTTCGTTTCCATTTTGCAACGACACAATAGCGTTAATTCTCTTTTATTTTCGCGACGGGAAATACGAGCATCCGGTTTAATGTTATACTTACAGCCTTCGTAAACTGAATGCCTTTTGTTGGTGCTCTGCGTTTCGGTGTTCAACGGAAATAGATTTCAGTATCTATGGCACATTTTAATGAAGCTCTACGTAACATTTTGCTGTCAGCAAATGTATTTTTATTAAAATGATAGCTGCGCCCTGCGGTTTCACCCGTATAATTCAAGTTTTCCCGCAATAACTCTCTTAAAAGCAATATATTTTCCCCGTTTTTGCCACATTATTCATTGATGCTCTGCTCCTATTGGTTGTAGTGTGATGGTATATAGCCTATAACCTTCCTCGATAAGTGGACTATTCAACACAAAAAGAATTGTCCAATTCGGACCAGTAGTTCCTGAGATCCTAGCATTCAAACAAACAAACAAACAAACAAACAAACTCTTCAGCTTTATATATTAGTATAGATAGATTCAAATGTATTATTAACGTTGAATTACTAAAGTCGCGATATTACAAGCATTTTTACCCTTAATTTTTGAGCCTAGTTTTTTATACAAAGACTGAAATTTATTCAGCAAACTTACTAAAACTTCTTTTATTAACCTAACTTTACCTTTAAAGTTAAATTAGAAATGTTTAGTCATAGCTTTTCTAACTCAAAATCTTGCATCAGCGAAAGCTTAGCATCTAAACATTGGTTAGAAATTTGAGATTGTGATGAATAACACTCAGAGATACGATTGAGTAGGTTAAGTTCAAATTTTGCTATATAAACCATAACAGGAACCGTGGAAACAGACCTTCTCGCTCGGCGCATCTGTGACTATTTGTAGCCGCAAGTTTCAGTTAATGAAACTTATGGGATTCAGTAATTGGCAATTAATTTCATTTATTCCTTACTTGGGTTTGATTGATTGTCATTTCTTTAAAATGTGTCATTCTCTTAGTAACCCGAGCTATTAGGCCCTTGAACGTCCTTAAGGGCACTTTGTAAATGCGAGTGATGTTTGACTTCATCTTTACTTTGAAGTGTTCCAGCAGCAGTCTTTCGACAGACCTAGGCTTCGCTAGTTTATCTTTGACCGCATCGTCACTTAACATCACGTGAGATAGAGTCCAAACGCCAGCTTATATATCAATAATAAATAAAATAGCACTTTGCGAAGCCAAGTGCTTCTGTCAAGATATACGTAAACCTAAAACGCTAATAAATTAGGCTTTGGGTTTGTCGAATACACTTTCAAAAATTATAGTAAAAATGGTCTATAACTGAGGGACAAATCGTTATTTTACAATGACTAAGAAATAGACTTGACCTTAATTTCAATTATTATGCTTTGAATGACGTAAAAAGAATGAATTGAATGGGTTCCCACAATGCATCAAATGGACGAACGAATGTAACGAAAATTCATCTCAAAAATGACTACTATTTATCATATCCATCGATACCTACGAGTACTTTGGTAATTATTGACGTGGACGGCTCGAATAATTGGGTCATTTTCCACAATAGAATTGTTTTATTCATTTTTACGCGTCGCGGTATCGATATTTCTTTCAGTTTCAGCCCGCGGTTCCAATATCAATCATTGGAAAGAGATGAAAAAATATATTATTGTTATGGAAGTTCTACTTCCGCCAGAAACGTTTACACACGCGTTACGCGTTGTGGCGAAAGAAAAATAAACCTTCGTAGAGTTTTTTTTTAATGTTTTGGCTTCGCGTGACTTATGCATTCAGCCATCGTTATCAGATATTTATTAAGATATATTTCCGCAGAGTAAAGCCTTATTTTATCAACTATATCACAGGGGATGTAAAATTTACGGAAAAGTGGTTGTTTTGTTTTTAGGTCTGGGTCAGGCCTTTATTCGTTATCATCATCATCATGAACCCATATCGTCCCACTGCTGAGCGTGGGTCTCCCCTCACTTTCGTGAGGAGAATTAGGCCACAATCCACCAAGAAGGTTCGGTGCGGATTGGTGGATAAGATACCTACTTCTGAAATAATTCTCGGTTTTATATGTGGATTTCCTTACGATGTTTTCACGCGAATTACACGAACTTAACATATCGTGACCGCGTTACGAGTCTAGATGGTCATATCGAATAAGGGCCCAGGGTCACATGAGATTCCTTGCCAAAAACTTGTGATGTCATAACGCGCCTTAAATTAAAAAAAAGCGCAAGCTTCTCGCAAGTTTAAATGGTGAAATGGTCTGAATCTATCAATTGACCGTGACATGAAATCTTTCTTTAAAGCATTGATACAATAAGTAAATTCATTTACAGGATAATATTAAACAGCGACTGAACCTGATACTGCCAACACTCATTTCCTAGAGTTTGAGATTTTCATTTGGAATTTGCGAAGTGATCTATTTCCGGAGTCGCGGATGATTCATCTTCAGGAAATTGGATTCGTACAGCGAGTGTTTTTGTTGGACTTCGTAGCACCGTCTTGGGAGCAATAACAATGAAAGACTTGATTTTGTAGCGACGTCTTTGGTCGGCCTAACTTTGTTTACTTAGAAGGATCACTCTCAAACTATCCGTCTTAGAGGCTACTTAGCCGATGCTAAGCGAAATTATTATTGTTACAAAGAGTGGAACTCTTTGCCCGAGTCTGTGTTTCCCGATAGTTAAAACCTGAGAGTCTTCAAGTCACGAGTGAATAGGTTACTTCTAGGTAATCGTTTACTATCGCAGACTACATTGCCACTTACCATCAGATGAGAAAACGGTCAAACGCGAACTTATTTATTAATGAAAAAGAAATGGCGTCGTTCTAAATGCCGCATTTTCTACTTTACCTTTGGATTTTTTTTATTGGGATAACAATAAATCTTATCCTAAAATAAGTGAAGACTGGGAAACGATAAGTGAAGTTTTGATGGACAATAAGGAAAAGCTTTGAAACGTCTTTTATTAATAATTGTTATAGTCAGAAGTAACACATAAAAAAGTCTACTCAATAATTTTCCAAGATCTGAAAGTACATTACGATGTCTATAATAATAACTAGCTGCGCCCCGCGGTTTCACCCGTGTATTTCCCGTTCCTGTGGGAGTACGGGGATAAAATATAGCCTATGTTACTCGCTGATAATTAGTCGCTATAGTAGCTTTCCATTAGTGAAATAATTTTTAAAATCGGTGCAGTGGTTTAGCCGAAACCTTACATATTTCTATACAAACTTTCATCCCTTATTTCAACCTCTTACATCCCTTTTTTCGCTTTAAAAAGGATCCCATCACTGAATCCAGGTTATAAACTATATGTGTTCTAAATTTCATTCGAATTCGTTCAGTAGTTTTTGCGTGAAAGAGGAACAAACATACATCCATTCTCAAAAACTTCCGCATTTATAATATTAGTAGGATATTAATGGATCACGATCACACCCATAGAACCTGACCTCTAACTACGAACTACTAGGAACCACGAGGATGGAGGCCCTAACAAAAACCAGACTCAGAGCAAATATTAGTGGTTCATCCACGGTGGGCGGCGGGTGGTAGGTGGTTGTGTGGTGGTATATGGTTTGTGGTTATGTGTTAGTGGTTTCTGGTTTTAGTTTTTGTGTTTTTATCGCCAGTGCATTCCGTCATGTTAGAATTCCGTGTAGAGTTATACGTGTAGTATAGGTACAAGCTACAACATTGTTTGGCAAGGGATTCTTAACACTTTGTCTGCTGAGCCGTTTTGCTTGTCTAGCCACGGGCGGCTCTGCACGCGCCATAGTGTTTTCTCATACAACAAACACAACAGTTGTGTTTTGCCGTACTCGTGGCAAGTTATGAAATACACGACAGTTGTGTTTTCAGCAGTGAACGTGTTAAAGCCTATATCCCACTAGTGTGTTATCGTCGTTCGATGATACTGCAGGTGTTTTTGCAATTTGGGGATATTTTTTTATTAGAATGCGTGCAATATTACTCATTGCTGTGATAATATTGCCGTGGTACATATAGGAAAGAATGTGGGACGTATTATCTGAATAACGTTACGATATTTTCAGCCGATTTTAATCTGTCAGATAAGAACAAAGCAGTTTTTTTTTGCGAACCCGTTAGCAAAACCTTATCCACAGTAATTTAATATTTATTCCCAGTGCGGTATGAACCAGATGGCGCTAGCGGAAGTCACCGCTGGAGGCACGACTTAAGGTGGTTCGTTTCGCTTATGGCGGGGAATTTAAATGTCAAACAGTCTTTTCACTTTTTGGTGACTAATTGAAATGATAATGGAATTGGCGACAATAATAGATAATTCTTTATGATATTCTGTAAATATATTTAATACTAATTAGTCAGATTGCTCAGTTAAGCCAATTAATCATTTAACTAACGCCTGAAGTGATATTTGAGTAATCGGATGCATATTTTCTAAGTATCTCAATGAAATGATTTGCAAAATAGTCTAAAATTATCGCAAATTCCATTATCATTTACAAAATAGTTACCCGGTCTAGCACCGAAAACGAAAAAACTGTTTGAAATTTAAATGTCCCGTTCCTGAAACGTTCCACCTTAATGGAATAAATAAAACACCTCACGGCAAAAATTTAAGTCAAAATTAATCTGTACCACGACGGATCCTTCCTTGGAACAAGATTTAGTTTGTCACAAATATTCCAAGTTGGTCACAAGTAGGCAAAAATAATGCACTTTAACAAGTCGAACACTTAACGTCTCATATCATCATCATCAACAATCCATAACGTCCCACTGCTGGGCACGGGTCTCCCCTCACTTCGTGAGGAGGATTAGGTCATAAATCCACCACGGGGGCCAGATCCGGATTGGTGGATCACATACCTACCTCCGAAATAATTCTCGGGTAGGTATGTGGGTTTCCTCGCGAAGTTTTCCTTCACCGAAAAGCGAGTGATAATTACGTACACATGTTTTACAGAAACACATTGGTACGTGCCTGCACTGGGATTTGAACTCACGACCTTCTGCTTGGAAGGCGGACGTTCTCCCACTAGGCTACCACCACCGCTATACATATACATAGTGAAAAACAAATGAAATAAGTCAATTATGATTGATTTACTAAACAAATGAATAACTGATTTGCGTTTGAAAAAGGAAACTTCCCTTGCAAGTGGTGACTCATGCCTTTAATATCTGTAACATTTCCCATTCATGTTGTCCTAGATTCCGTCAGCTAGGCAGAACTTCTATTTATCTACACGAGACGGTGCGGTTTGCAGCAGATGGCCGGAACGGAACGGCTCCGAGCTGGAGCACAAACTCTCTCGCTAACTTTTTTTCAACATATTTCACTGTTTTACTTTGTCTTCATTTCGTTTATATTTAAAGGGTAACAGATAAAGTAATTTGGAAAGAGCATTAAAATCTAAATTGTGGGTTCTAAAACTTTATCTCCACTTGAACCGGAAAATGAGACGAGAAAAAAATTATTTAAATACATAAACTAAATAAACACTGTTTTAAGGGTATATCTCAGGGCTATGGAATAAAAGGGGCTCACGCACAATGTGAAGTAGATGGTGTATATTGTAAACGAAGAAACACGGTACATAAAACAATAAAATACAAAACAAGCCGATATGAACAAACGCCCGCGCTGCGAGTCGCGTGCTGCTGTGGATCGCGTCTCTATCGCTCTCCCTTGCTCACGCGCGTGCGAGGAGAGGAGTCGTCGGCGGTCGGCGAATGCGCGAGGTGTCCCGAGTGACATTCGGTTTCGGATGCAATCCTGCGCGCCAAAATTAACCTCGGGCTACACTGTGTATTAAAAACCGATCAATAGTAGAAAACGTGGTTTTTGCCAAGACAATTGGCAATACTACTTTCACTAAGATAATTTCTTTACGAGAAATTATCTTAGTGAAAGTAAAGTAAAGCTTTGAAATTGTTAAAGCAATAGTTCTTTTTAATATATTTGCTTACTTAACCTAGTGGGAGAGCCCATGCCTCCAAGGAAAAGGGTACTGAGTTCAAATCCCAGTCCGGGCATGTACCATGGTGTTTCTTGTTAAGCAATTCTCTGTTATTATCACTCGATTTTCGGTGAAGGAAGACATGAGGACGAACCAAGCACGACCGTCGACCGCGTTAACACTTACCATCAGGGGAGACTGAAAATTATTTCGGAGTTAGGTATGTTATTCACCAATCCGAACCGAGTCCCCGTGGTCAATTGAGGCCTAATCCTCCTCATGAAAGTTAGGGGAGTCTCGTTCTTAGTAGTGGGCCGATATGGGTTGATGATCATAAAGCTAGTTCTTCTAACTTCTGGTTATCGCTTTAAACGTACGTACCGACTAAACGAATATTTAAACTAGTTTGGCAAACAGAATTGGCCAGCTCCACTGAGATAAGCTATATCTCCGCAGCTATATCTCTATCTGCCAACAGCTTCCGTCGAGCTGCGGTTTTTGCAGCCGATGCATTGAGCGGGCGCTCCGCAAGTTTGTTCTGCAAATGGAACGGGGCGTGGAGGTGGAATTATTGCAAATACTTGTTCCCTTGGGAAAGTTCTAGACACGGGTTTGTACTTATGCGCAATGTTGGAACGTGTAATGCTGCATTTACACGGCCGCGCTCGCCACTCGACTTGCCACTAGACGATACAGTTTGTGTGACTTGTCGATACTTTTTGTATTTTTTTTATTTGACTGTGTGACGAGACGAGCAAGTCGTTCGCCTGATGGTAAGCGCTACGCCTGCCCATAACAGTTACAGCGCTAATCAGAACTTAGCATTGCAGTACGGCCTAGATTGGCACCACACACTCATAAATGACAAACGCGACGTGACGTCCATTAAAAATAGACAGTAGAGATAAGAGAGAACGATAATAAGAGGGAGCTATATGAACTCCCATAAATGCAAAGAAATTGTTACGATCTCTTTGGATAAATGTCTCTGGTCGACTTATGAACGCTGAGCGATCTTGGTGGGGACAGTTAGCAGGGCAGTTCAGTTTAAGGCCTTAAACTGGATGGATTTAACTGTTCGTGGTGAGTTCCCAGGAAGCTGACCTTTGCCTCTTCAATCGTTCCTTTGACTCGCGCCAAAGTCCAACTCCGATGCGGTTTGCGAATCTTGTGACGGGCGAAGCGGCGAGCTACATATTCCCCTGGGGACTCGTCTCGCCACGCGGACGTGTAAACGCGGCTGCGGTTTGCATACTTGCCAGTTACAAGTATTTGCTTCAGAAATTCTATCTTCTAAAATCCGTATATTGTTTTAGTTTGTGAAAGCTCAAGAGATCTCAAACATGACGTAAAACAGGCACGGGCTGTCGGCCGCGTCCCTACCTTATACACACAGAGCTGATGGGTTTTTTTTATTAAAATTTTAAGGCCCAATTGCAAAGGTCTCAAAATCTACTTAGGGACTTTTTAAACTGATTTAAGTCCATCACATAAAAAGTTGATTTATTTAAAACTAAGTAAGCGGTTTAAGTAATTTCTTGATTTCAAATATGAGTTGATTTATTCTTAATACCTACACTGGCGTTTCATTTATTAACCCTTTTCTCAGGTGGAAAATATAAAAAAAAATAAACTAGAGGCACGTGGCTCGTAGAACTGATATCCGTGGGGGAAGAAAGGTTCTCGAGTGGCGACCACAGACCGGAAGACGTAGCGTAGGACGCCCCCCACGAGGTGGGCCGACGACCTGGTGTGGGGAGCCGCTGGATGCGAACAGTTAGCAACCGTTCGTTGTGGCGTTCTATGGGGAGGCATTATGTCCAGCAGTGGATGTCTTCCGTCTGATGATGAAGTTTTCCTTCACCGAAAAGCGAGTAATAACAAGTCTAAATAAATATACTAATAAGCGGTCGGTCTTTGTAAGCGGAGTCTTAATAAACGGATGTACTTTCATGGTGGCTGATATTAAAACCAAACATAAGCCCATACTTACGTCGCTAAAAACGGTTGCTTGTTAAATGTCGCACTAAACAGACTACACTGTATCTAGATATACCACATAACAGAAACAAATTAACGCGTATCTATTTCTAAATTGGAAACGGACTAGTACTCGTAAATTGCAGCTGAGATCGCGCTTGCCATTACACGTGCACGAGGCGACGCCATTAGAATAATTTCCATACATCTCACACATCCGTAATCTCAGCTCGATCAGGACTACTGGCGTCGGCTCTAAGCACCATTTTTTTTTGAGCCCGAGGAAAATGTCTTTAAGCATACCCCCGACCTCGGGGGAGGCCGGGTGGTTATGTGGGTTTCCCCCGCCAGAACGCGCCTGAGCGCGTCTGACGGGGTTCACCTACTAAAAACCCAGGGGTGTTCTCTCTCCGCAGTGTAGAGGTGGCCACGGGTACGACTGCGCTTCCGCGACCACCTCTGCGGGCGTCCAGGCGTCTGCCGTGGACCCTTCTCTAGGCGCAGTTGGCCTCGCCTAGCGGCTCTAAGCACCAAGAGTGGAGCCAACTAGCTAGGCGTGAGTTTACAATTCAATTTCAATGCAAATCACAAAGAAAATCTGTAACATCAAATTTAATTTTATATCAAACAAATCTAAAAATAAATAGAGCAGTAATCGTGGAACAAGAAACCATTTTCAACCAAGAAACCATTCTCTTTATTGAAACACCACAGAACAAAGAAAACTTAAAACTTGAACAAAACAAATTTTACAATTAGTGTCACAATGGGCGGTCTTATCGCTCAGAGCGATCTCTTCCAGACAATGCACGGAGAGGAGTAATTAGTACATCGAACGGTGGCTTTCCTTATATACATAGAATAAAATAAATAAATTATTATTATAATTATTCTTCTTTTTTATTATATTTTTTTTATTTATTTTTTTTACTATTGTTAAATCTTTGAATCTAAATAATTCAACTGCAAACTGAAATAAACTACAATGAACCGCCATTTTCACGGGGTCCGACGTGTAATTTTGGATTTGAAGGGAAATTATTTCCCGTTGTCGTGGATACTGATAATAGTAGAGCCATTGAAGACGCGTTGACAATGGCAACTTTTGTAGTAGGTTAAGTACATCTACATTAGAGTCTCTACGGGGTATTAGCACACCCAGACACACCGTACAAAACCGGATTCGACAACTCACTTATAGTATAATGACTTTGGTACACGCGCCAATTATTTTTTTCGACGAGCAAGTCGTTTTACCCCAAGATAAGCGCTACGCCTGACCATAACAGTTACAGTGCCACCCAGAAATAAGCATTGCATAATATTGCGCAGCACTGCACTGCGCTCATCACCCTGGGACATCGGCTCTAAAGTCTCATATGCCCAGTAATTTTACTGGAAACAGTGCCCTTCAAACCGGAACACAGTAATGTTTTCACACTACTTCTAGGTGGATTCTTCTTCGTCAGATCATTGACAGATGATCCACGGCTAGATCGTTTTGGACCAGGAGGCCTACCATGACGTCTTATAGCGATTCAGTTGAGGACCTAAACTGAGCCGCGTCGCATAATCGTACCGTGACGTCTATTTTTGATGTTGCTGCCATTTTCAACCTAAACAGGATATACATTAGGTTGAAAATGGCTTATTAGCGACTCAATTTAGGTTGCTACCATTTTCAATCTTAACTGGATCCAGGTTAGGTTGAAAATGGCAGCAACATCAAAAATAAGACATCACGGTACGATTATGCGACGCGGTTCAGTTTAGGTCTTCAATTGAATCGCTATAAGAGGTCATGGTATGCCTCCTGTAATTGGCTACTGCCACGCCGGGGGCAGAAGAAGAAGAAGAAGAAGAAAAAGAACGACACAGCGTGTGTAAGTACTCAAACTTACTACGCGACCAAAACAAAAGAAAACCCGGTAATATGAAGATTCATACGAACCCGTTTGTCTATTACATTTGGGCGTGTAAATACTGCCTCCCGATTGGCCTCCCGACAGCGGGTAGAGGTGCGGGGAAGCGGATTGCGCTGGATGGAGAGTGCCCATTCTGTACGCAGTATCACATACTATATAATCTTCTGTGGTAAGAACCAAGATAATAGCATAAGCCTCCTTACTCTAAAGAAGAGTTTCTCGTTATATTTTTTTCTAACAAACCAAAAATAAGCGTATTGATGTCTTTATCTGCCTTAAGCCATGTTTCAGAAACCAGTCGTAAATACATTTAAGTATACATTTTCTAGGAATAAACATACATTACGGAAACGTTATTATAGTCATAATAATGATCAATTATATCAGTTTTTTGATATGAAACAGATACAAAACATAATAATTATTTTTCGAAATAAACAGAATCGATTTTAAATAAGCAAATGTGACTGGAATTATTCCTTGGTAGGTACCATCGAACCGAATAATCAATAATTTTTACTGGATAAAAGTATATTATATTCTATTACAGGACCTAAAGTATCTGAACTGGTTTTTTTTTTGGGACGTTTGCGAATCTGCCCCAAAGTGTATTTTACTACCTCTGGCGTTGCGTCGTAACTATACGAAATCAGCAGTGCGGCCGCACACAACTGTTGTGATTAAATTGCCAATACAGCAGTGCGGGCTCGCACGCCAGGGGTGTTTTCACTTGCCGCTTTGCCCATTAAAACACAAACGTGTGTGTTTTCAGCAGTCTATGTGCTAAATACGTACTTTGTATTTCTATACTTATGTATAAGATATATTTTTTTTTACGTGTAAAAGTGCAATATTTTGCCTATTTACAATAAATGATTTGAGTTTGAGTTTGAGTTTACGTTCAGCCGTTATGGCGTGACGTGGGAACAAACAAACACACACACACACACACACGGAAACTTTCGCATTTATAATACTAGTGAGATATTGACCGTTTGTAATATTGGTGAGATATTCCCCGTCAAATCTATGGCCTGCTCAAAAGCGGGCACAATTTCATCTCCGTCATTAGGGAATGTATGCGGACCGCCGTATCGTGCTCAAATTCCGATATTGTACCGGTAAATTAACTATTGTTAGCAGCGCGATGGCATCGATAGAAAGCACAAATAAATGCACTGTGAAACGCGACTGGGAATAATGAACCCACATACTCTAGTCTATTACATTAATATTTATGAGCTGATGAACAGCATTACGTCCTTTACATTATTGAATGCTGCGATAATGGGTATTAATGCCTATGCAGAATTTATTTAACATTTTACTGCCGAAAACACACAAGTCTGTATTTTTATAACTTTACGGCAAGCGAAAACACGCCTGGCGTGCGAACCCGCACTGCTGTATTGACAATTTTATCACACCAGTTGTGTGCGCCCGCGCTGCTTGTTGAGTTTAGTTAAGACAAAACGCCAGTAAACAGAAAACACACAGGTTGTGTGAAGATTTGCAAAAGATCCAAAAACGGTGTAACGGTTCCGCAATGAACGTGTTAACTCACTATGTTAGTAAGTGGTTACGGATGGATGGATGACTTGTTTCGCAGAGCGCAGGAAGTATAATATATTCACTTATAAGGCACTTGAATATATAATCTTCTAGTGCAGTATGAGCTATGGCACAATACAATTGTATATTATGGCATAAAAATATAAATAACGAAAATTTAATAAATGACATCCCCGTAGAGTTTCTTAGTGTTATCTTCTCTAACGTGTGTATTTCCAAAGCAATGGTAAGCGAGATTCAGGCATGAGTCACCACTTTACCTTTTTCAAACTCGAACCATAATTTGATAATAATTACCTTAGTAGATCATATTTTGATTATTTTTTATTTTGTTTTTCTCTGTGTAAGTACCTCCTTAAAAAAGATTTAAATTTCTGACTTGTAAAAGTGCAATATTTTTGCCTATTTCTAATAAATGATTTGAGTTTTAACAAAAGCTTGCTCCTTTTTGCTTTTTGGTATCGGATCGCAATCAGTGGGTACAATTTTATGCCATATAACGAGATCACGCCGCCCAAGCGGAAGCAGCGAAATGAGAATTAGCGGCGTTGTTACGGATTTCGCAACGGACGACGAAAGGGATTCAAAAAGCAACGGATAAGCGGATGAGATGAAATTATGTTTTGACTTGTGGCAGGGCTTATCATTTGAGGCTTTCTGGTTTTGGTTGTATGTAGCTCTGTTTTTTCTGGCTGTTTTTCTTCTGGAGTGTCTTTGTGCAAATCAAATTATTTATCTTGGTGCGAATTAGGTCGTCAAAGAATCTGACGGTTTAACGTGCCCTTCAGATCAAACGGCCACCCATCCAAATAAGTGCCGCTGGAGTCGTAGCTAAGTTCCGTGATCGAAATCACTCAACCTATGCCAATGAGCGCTTCAACGAGGTTTCCGAATGAGTAACCTCGAAATGAAGCCTTGGAATAAATAAATAATTTTATTGAAGTCTTTTCTCCAGAAAAAAACACGTCAACACCGCCCAAATATTTACTGATATGGCAAAATAAACATGAAGGTACTGATGCATAAAATTGAAACAGCCTACCGATGTTTGTCACATCTTTACATTAAAATTTATCTTTATAATAATTCATCATAATCATCGTCATTATCAACTTATTTCGGCCCACTGCTGGGCACGTTTATCACGTCACTTTCGTGGGATTAGGCCATAATCATCATGGAGGCCACGTCCAGATGGTTGAAAAAATTTATTCAAAAGTTTCTATTTAAAAAAATGTCTGAAAACTAGTAATTATTAATAAGATAATAGTACCAATTTCAAAAGCTTTTGAGTAATCATCATCAACCCATAACGTCCCACTGCTGAGCACGGGTCTCCCCTCACTTTCGTGAGGAGGGTTAGGCCATAGTCCACCACGGAGGCCCGGTCCGGATTGGTGGATAACATACCTACCTCTGAAATAATTCTCGGGTAGGTATGTGGGTTTTCTCACGATTTTTTACTTCACGGAAAAGCGAGTGACAATTACGTCCACAATGCTTTACTGTTAATACCAATGTTTTTACGAAAAAGAACGAAGACTGCCGAAGCGCACCGAAGTTGGTCGAAGTTCACAGATAGTTGGACATCGAATTTCTTTATACCCACGTTAAATTAATAAGCTCCTAAGTAAATGTGGATCGAGCCTTGCTAACAAAAGAAGCTCCCTCGCGTCTTTTTTGATGGATCTTGTTTATATTAGATTATGATGTTGAAGAAAAGAGTTGGTTTTTGCGCCAGCTCCTTAGTTTACGTGCTTGCAATATGTAGGTACCTAACACCACAGTGTTAGCAGTAGGATTGTGCAGTGCCACAACGAATTCTGGCGTGACGCTTACCATCAGGGGAACGATTTGATCATCTCGTTACTTAGTAAGATAAAAACTGGCCAAGTGCGAGTCGGAATCGCGCACGAAGGGTTCCGTACCAATTAGTATTACGAGAGTAGTGTGAAGCCTCTTCTGCAAGGGACCGCCTGGAGAAGTACCTTTGCCAGATATACATCCGCCAAGCAGTAGTGTGCAAACATTACTATGTTCCGACTTGAAGGGCACTGATTCCAGCGAAATTACTGGGCATATGTGACTTTAGAGCCGATGTCTCAGAGTGACGAGCACAGTACAGTGCCGCGCAGGATTATGCAATTCAAAGTTCTGGGTGGCCCCTGTGGCGGGTTACGGCCTAACCCTCCCCACGAAAGTGAGGAGAGACCCGTGGCCAGCAGTGGGGCGATATAGCTTGATGATGATGATGATGAACTGGACATACGTGTGTCCAGAACCTCGTGTCGAGCTGGTGAACAACCCTATTATTATTAATTAAAAAATGAAATATAGAATTATATATAACTAAAGGTAATAATGCTAGACAGCAATCTCTTCCATGAAACTTTTGGATTGGAATTCAATTAATTTTACGGTGACAACAAAGTGATTTGAAGATTGATGCGGAAGGTAAACAACGGAACTGTTTCTGTGACGTAACAGTAGATTTATCGTATTTGGGTTAATTTAAATCAGCTTTAATTACTGAATAAGTATTTTTAAAAGATATTCTTCAAAAAATACTTGATATATGTACTAAAAAATACTTGTTCGTACTATATTCACTGTGTCGGCTTATCAACCCGTGTTACTCACACATGGCTTAATGAATTCAAGACTGGAGCCAATTTTAAACTCGTGAGAGATGTCGGATTCAATAAAAATCATTTTCAAAAGGCTTTTGCGCAAAGATATATTTCTCAAAGGATTCCTATTTGGAATAAAAGTTTCATTAACGTTTTAATATCACGATATGAGTAAGTATGTGTTTGATTAAAAGCTTTGAAATAAAAAAGTTTGTACGACGTTTTATGTAAACTAAAGTAATTATGTTTCTAAGTAATACTTGTATATTTTGGAATCGTGTCGTATTTAATTTCATTTCTAGTTCATTTAGCAGTGCGAGGGAAGAGGCCGCCTGGGGAAGTACCACACCTTTGCCAGATATTCATCCGCCAAGCAGTAGTGTGCAAACATTACTGTGTTCCGGTTTGAAGGGCATTGTTTCCAGTGAAATTACTGGACATATGAGTCGATGTCTGAGGGTGACGAGCGCAGTGCAGTGTCGCGCAGGATTATGCAATGCATTGTTCTGGTTGGTGCTGTGACTGTTATGGGCAGGCGTAGCGCTTACCATCAAGTGAACGACTTGTTCGTCTCGTCACTCAAATAAAAAAAAGGATGTTTGTGCGGATAACTTCAGGGTCACAGTTGAATAAAAAAGTACAGTCAAACAATAAAGTAGGTATCACGTATTCACGACCCACTTGACGTCTGAAACATTTTATTTGCCCCCTGTACACATGTTAAAAGGGAAACGTTACGCTTCGCGTCTCAACCGTAATCCAACGAGATAAGACTCGAAATGGAACGGCAAAAAAATCTTCAATGCTACAGCGGGCTATCACAGATGAGTTACCTCGAGTTCCTTTTACGTTTTTACGTTGTATGTCAGTACCCTTGTAATGATAATTGTATAATACAAAGGCTTTAGCAACCTCAAATACTGTTGGAACAGTTCGTGTTTTATCGTGTTAATGTCCCCATTGGAATATCAGTCTTATACAAGGATTTTAGAGTTGAAAATAGATATTATTTTGGCGGAATAGCTAAGAGGAAAATTTTAAAATTGTTGGCGTAGATGTTTAGTAAGGTATAATTTGCGTTTGAATAACTTGTTGCCTTTTTGAAGTAAAACCTCTTTACGTACGCTTGACTTGGGGAGTAGTATTAGTAATAGTGTGCCAACGTTACTGTGTTCCGGTTCGAAAGGCACTTTTTCTAGCAAAGTTACTGGGCATATGAGACTTTAGAACCGATGTCTCGGGGAGACGAACGCAGTGCAGTGCCGCGCAAGATTTTGTAAAGGAAAGCTGTCGGTTGCACTGTAGCTGTTATGGGCAGGCGTAGCGCTTACCGTCAGGTGAACGACTTGCTCAACAACACAATACCGATTAGTACCCACAAATTAGTTGGCACCAAACCAAATAAGATCTTTTAGCTTCGTATCTACAAAAAAACTCGGGGAAAAATATTGAAGAAAGTTTTAACGAATTATTAAGCAAAAATTTTTCTTCCCTAAAACTTTTCTCAAGTCTGGTAAATAATTAAGTAGCTCTATTACAAGCCCGTCTTGTCCCGTCTTAATTCTGATTTAATAACAAATTTTCTGCGGCAAAAAAACTGAAAATTAATGAGTTTAGTTCGAATTTATTCTGACGTAAGGGTCAATTTGTATGTTTAATGGGAAACGTAATCATAGCTGTTTATTATAGGTAAAATGAGGTCTTTTCTATCAATTTACATAAACACAATAATTAATTATGTTTCAATGAACATGTCGATTTTAATTGTTTTTAAGTTTCAGGCTCATTTATATAACTAGACACACATTCCGACTAAAATTAATTGAAACGGTTTATATTTTGTATTTCACATCCTCCCAATAATTAAATTTATTAACAAATTAAATTTTTTAACAATTAAATGTGGAAGTTTTTGCATGTTCGTTACTCAACCCCACAAAAATGGCTAAACAGATTTGGATGAAATTCGGCACACAATAGTTTATTACCTCAATGTTAATTCACTTTAATGTCCCAACTCCGATTTAACCTCAGCGAAAAATATAATCATCATCATCATCCCATAACGTCCCACTGCTGGGCACGGGTCTCTCCTCAATTTCGTGAGGAGGATTAGGCCATAATCCACCACGGGGGCCCAGTCCGGATTGGTGAATAACATACCTACCTCCGAAATAATTCTCGGGGAGATATGTGGGTTTCCTCACTATGTTTTCCTTCACCGAAAAGTGAGTGATAATTACGTACATATGTTTTACAGAAACACATTGGTACGTGCCTGCACTGGGATTTGAACTCACGACCTTCTGATTGGAAGGCGGACGTTCTCCCACTAGGCTACCACCGCTATATAATAGTGTCAATAAAAAAAGAACCCGTCTCGACACTCAGTCGTGTGGATAGTAGAAACGTCCTCAGTGGCCACAAACAAAGACAAACTCAAACTCAAACTCAAATCATTTATTGTAAATAGGCAAAATATTGCACTTTTACGTCAAAAAAGAAATAGAAATACAAAAAAAATAAGTCAAATTTTATGATCTACGAAACTAATGATTATTATCTAATTATGGTTTGAGTTAGAAAAAGGATATTTCCCTTTCAAGTGGTGACTCATGCCTGAGTCTCGCACAGGAAAAGGAAAACTCCATTGACTCTACCAGTGCTTCGGAAATACGCCCGTTAGAGAAGATAGCACTAAAGAAACTCTACGGCGATGTCATTTTTTAAATTTTAGTCATTTTTTTCATCAGTCATAGTTCATTTACAGTATTATGTAGAAATGTCGACACAAGGACCAAAAAAAAATTACCTTCATATTTCGCTTAAAAACGCTCGAATAAATGTGGTCCCATTGCTCATTTTATCTTCGAAGACAGATAACAATCTGCAATGTCTTTGCTCAGAGGGATAATACCTACTATGACTAACAAATGGTGCAACTTAGTCCACTTAGTACAAACAGACTGAGATTGAACTGAAGACACAGTAGGATAAGCAACAGTATGGGTAATATACATTTGTACGGATTACAAAAAAAAACATTGACCCCTTTCTTAAGACTATTTGTATCCGAAATGAAATAAATGAAATTTAATGTGATTTTATTGCCTCTTAAACCAAAATAGGGATCTATGGAAATATCCGTGGTTTACACAACAATTTGTCTGCGCGGGAATCGAATACGCAACCTCTCGCTTTACAGTCTCCTCACCACCTATTTAGAACATGGAGGCTGCCGAATAGGCATGGTCACTAAATGTACTTTTGTCTGTCGATAAGGAAATCGAATAGCGTACGACTTTATTGACAATGGTAATTAATTACAGAGTGCAAAAAACAAGGAAAAAAAAGAGTGATAAAATAGACCACATTTCGGTTTACCCATGAAAATGGTGCGAATAGCGCCTAAAAATCAAAATCTTAAAACAAATATACAATACATGGTAAAAAAAATATTTCTAATGTCTCAACACAACTTGACTTCCACAATAGAATAAAATAGAATAGAAACTGTGTAGGTACATACAAATATTAAGCTCCTAAAATTTTAAAATACTAATCAATAAAATTTAAAGCCAATAAAAACACTTGTCCTGTCCATACTGCAGCTGTTATCTATAGGTAAACTTTCCCAAGGCCGTCTCAATGTTATTTTAGGTACTCCAAAAACCCATTTCTATTTTTCTAGCCCCAATTTTCTAGCCGAGTAATCATCGGCCAGTTAGTTTGGGCAGAAATAATTATTCGCTAAAGCTTATGAGTTTTCTCGTAATATGTATATGGCCGAATCCTTATCTATTTAAGTAAATATAAGAATAAAGAAACCTTTTGGAATCCTGGAAGGCCGTTTTTAGTCTTATCCTGACGATCAGGGGCCTCACCACGAACAGTTAAATCCATCCAGTTTAAGGCCTTTAACTGAACTGCCCTGCTAACTGTCACCTCCAATATCGCTCAGCGTTCATAAGTCGACCAGAGACATTTATCCAAAGAGATCGTAACAATTTCTTTGCATTTATGGTACGTTATATAGCTCCATAACATTCTCTTTCTCTCTCATTCTCTGTAGTCTATTTTCATTTTTTGACGACGCGTTTTTCATTTATGAGTGTGGTGCCAATCTAGGCCTAAAACTGGATGGATTTAACTGTTCGTGGTGAGGCCCCAGATAGGTATCATAGTAAACCTTTATGGTAGAGCACTGTATGACCCTGCCATCAAAGTTTATAACGATGGTAAATAGGTTTTTTGTGGCAATGGGCAAATATTGTCACATAATTGGGTACCCAATGACCGACACAGGCTTCGCGCGTCGTTCCAAGGAACTGTGGATGAAATATTGACGAATAACTCTCATCTTTTTAGATGTGAAAAATATCCGGATAAAACTGAAACTTTTTCTTTAAAGTGGCGACTGTCATGTAACGTCGTTACTCTATAGTGAAAACAAATCGCTTTGTACGGACCGGAGGAATTCCAACCATATTATACGGATGCCGCGTTTCTGTACGTCTTGTTGTCCAGTGATGGAAATGAGATGGAGGAATCAAGTTGTGCAACTCCTGCTTACTGTCAGCACCAATATGGCTAAGCGTCCATAAGTCGACCAGAGACAATCCACAGAAATCGTAACACTTTGTTTGCATTTATGGGAGTTTATATAGCTCCATTTCATTCTCTTTTTCTCTCATTCTTTTCAGTCTATTTAAGAGTGACGTCACGTCACGTTTGTCATTTATGAGTGGCTGAGTGTGTGCCAATCTAGGCCGTTCAGTTTGAGGCCATAAAATGAACTGCATGGAATAAGAATAAGTACTTGGTTACCCCCTTGCTATGGTATTTGCCTGGCTAGTTATTTAGTAAAGCAGAAAATAATATCAGCCGAGGTTTTCCAATAGCAGTTACACAAGACCACAAGCGCACAATACACAAGGCACGAGTACAAGATTGTGCAGAACACACAAATTATGTGTATTGCGCTTGTGTTGTGTGTGATTGTGGTTGTCATTTGCCACAATATTTTAATGAAAAGTTCTAGGTGACACTGTAGCTATTTTGGATAGGACGTGGTGCTTACCATCACATGAACTACTTGCTCGTCTCGTTTTTAGAGGAATAAAGAAAAATGTCTAGGCTTCTTTCGTGGCTGTATAAGTATGTGTGTATTTGTGTGTTGTGTGTGCGAGTGTGTGTGTGTGTGTTTGTCGTCACATCACGCTGTAATGGCTGAACGGCTTTGATGAAATTTGGTACGTACATAGAATACTTTTAATCTCGTAAAATTAACGGTTCTTGCGGGATAATATTTAACGCAGATAAAACCGTGGAGCATAGCTAGTGTTTTATGTAAAACAGTCTGATTATTTTCAATGAAAAAAGGTCTTAATCAAGAGCCACAACGAGAATGAATTACGCATATTTTTATACTTTACCTTTTGTGAACGCTCTGTTAAGCGCCGTTAGGGTTCTTTGTGAGGTCCATTAGCTGCCATAAAGACTGTGTTAACTCTTTTATAACCTGAAAATGCTTCTAAGATAGTAAAGGATATATTTCTAGAATATTCTGCAAACTTTCTAAAAGTTTTCTAAAGTAGAAATGTACCATAATTATTGTATCTTGAGAAAATAAAGCGGATTAACTTTAACTTCTTTAGTTTTAATGTTGCAACGATTCATCATTTATTTTAAGAGTAATAACAAAAAAATACAGAGGTACAAATAAAGGTTACTATAACGGTATATTTCTACGCATAGTTTAAAATTGTATTATCTGTAGAAGATACAACATCGACATTAATAAATTAATTAATATAATATCATTACATTAATCTATAATTGTGATAATAAAACTCAAATGCCGTGCGTTAGTTTAGAAAAATCTCGAAAATTGCATGACTTATGGTTATGGTTTTTTGTTGTTGTTGTCTTTGTAATAATTGACAATCATTACTAATAATTTTTCTTCATACAGACTTATGAAGAAAAAAAGTGCCTGAAAGCGACACTGAAAGTGCTCTTTTTTATGGAATTTTCGATAATTTTTTGTATGAACTCAAAATACCAAAAAAAAATCTAATTCACTGACAATGTCAATTGATTTATTATGCCCTGTAAGAGGGGCAACATATAACCTATCTACCAACACATAATAAAGAAAACTAGAGGACAGGCAGCTCAGATGTGTGTCTCAGGGTGACGAGCGCAGTGCAGTGCCGCGCAAGATAATGCAATGCAAAGTTCTCGGTGGCGCTGTAATTGTTATAGACTGGTGCGCTACTATCAGGCGCACGACTTGTTCGTACCGTAACTCGGTCAAATTAAAAAAAAAACAAATACACATAAAGAACACAAAAAAAGTGTCACCGCCTTCATCGTCGTCAGCCCACACTGGTCCACTGCTGGACGTAGGCCTTTCCCAATGAACGCCACTGAGCCCGATCTTCGGCTTTCCTCATCCAGTCCTTACCAGTCGTCTTCCGCAAGTCGTCAAGTCGCAAGTCATCCCCTTAATAGAGACAATAAGAAAAATGCTATGGGACAAATTCTTAGTTAAAGACAATTTTAAAGTTTAAATTACTTATTAGCCATGTTCAAGGCTAGATTGTAAAAACATTAGGGTGCACCTTTGTGGTGATTTCTAGGAAAGGGGAAAAAACGCCATATAAGTCCTCAAATACCTATACAGCACTACAATAAAAATGAATTAGCGGCACACAAAGTCGAGTAATTAGATCCTAGATCCGAAGACCATAAAACGAAAGGAATCGTCTGAAAGAAATAGCTTTTTAAGCCGACAAGATCGATGGCCGGCCGCCGGCCAGCTGCCTTATTATGAATTTCACGACAGGCTTGCGATAGACAGAAATCTCGCGAACATTGCTGCTTCTAGCGAAATATGACTAAGAACCGATGTCTCAGGATATGATAGCTCAGCACAGTGCCGCACAAGACTTTTGGAAAGTTCTGGACGCTCTAAGCTGGAACGCTGGAAGTTCTGTCTGAAGCTGTAGCTTTTATGGGCAGGCGTGGCGCTTGCCATTAGGTACGACCTGCTCGTCTCATTACTTTTGCTCGATTAATTCGTTTGGTTTCAACCTATTGCAGCCCTGTCGCTAGTGGCGCTAGTATCTATGACCAAAGTGCATTCTACGATAGGCGGGACAATAGGTGTGTGGTTTTCTATAATAATGATGTCCTAGTGGTGACCATTTGCGGCTCGATTGCTGTCGCTTCGTTGCAGTTTTACGTAATCACGCAGCAGTAGTAGCGGAACGGCTACTAAATTTCTGACCGAATTCTTGAAGTTACTTGCTTAGAAGGAATTTATGTGGTTTGAAGACTTTTGGGATAGTTGCAAGGTGGTTTACGCGTGGTCATGCTAAGGTTTTTGACCTGGGGATCTTTAAGTTGCGAAAATTGTTAAAGGCAAGTATGAACAAGCTATAGAAGAAAGATTAAAGGCAGTAGCTGTCTCACAGCTCTCTTATTCACACCTAGTAACAAGAGTAAATGAAACAGAACACTTCCCATGCTTTTTATTATTTGAAGTATGGTCCACAAAATAGATTGGTTAGTTTGTCTATTTGGTACTAAATTATGTCATGGTTTGTAAGCTTTGCGGACGGTTTGGTGAATAACACAACACGTGTGTGTGTGTGTGTGTGTGTATGTATGCGTGTAATAAATATCACTCCAACCAAAGTTGAGGAAAAAAAAAAGAAGTAAAAAGAAGAAAGTCGGCAATCAATAAACAAGTCCTAAAAGATGTAAAAATTTGTTAAAGCTCCCGCTAGCTCCTTCAAAATGCTAGTAAATCACGTCTTCGGCTGCCTTTATCTGTTGCAACCTTCATAGGCTATAAAAATCCTTTTACTATCCATCTTTATACCCGGGCTCTGCAGCCGACTCAAATTTGATGATGGCTTTGGAGGAAATAAAATTTTATAGCGTATATCGTACAAACATATTGAGTCGAGATACGTTCGAGTTCAGTTTTTACAACCTAAAAATAAACAAAATAACTATAATATTAAAATGAATTAAATTAAATGTGTGTCACTTGTGTATGTGTGTGTGTGTTTTAATTTAAATTAAAAAAAAAAAAAACTAAAGCGTTCCAGCTGTTTGGGAGCTACGATGCCACCCACAGACATAACTTTTTAGTAATCAATCAAATGTCAACAAACGTCAAAAAGCTCATCTGAGGCACGAAGAAGCAGATAAATTAATTCCTTAGGTTAAGGTTTTACTCTGTGGAATACCTTACTTTTCAAAATTTCAAAATTCTACTACCAAGAGAGGGAGAGTGAGTTGTCTTGTAGAGTTGTTATCATATCTAATCTTACCAATGGAGTGTTATCTTAGGTATGAAAAATTGGCCCTTAATTATCAAAGATAGAATAGAATAAAATAGAATAGAAAACTCTTTACTGCTGTGATCTGCGATCTGAGCTGTGTGTGCATGTGTGTGTGTGTTAGTGTGTGTGTACAACATATTCCGATGTAAGGAAACTATTTAATGGAGACTTTTGATCGATTTCTTTATTAGATAGATAGATAAACTCTTTATTGAAACACCACAGAACAAAGAAAACTTAAAACTAGAACAATACAAATTTTAAAATTAGTGTCACAATGGGCGGTCTTATCGCTCAGAGCGATCTCTTCCAGACAACCATGCACGGAGAGAGGAGTAATTAGGACATCGGACGGTGGCTTTCCTTATATACATAGAATAAAATAAATAAATAAATAAATAGATACATATTATACACAAAATAAACTTGTTCAACATAATATAGATAATTTAACTAACGATAAATGCTATCATTAATCATAAATATTGTAGCTACATTACTTTTATGATCATGTCGTCCCGTAGGGGTTTGTTTTTGAAATAAAGGGTAGTTTGACAGCAAAAGAAAATACAGTAAAACATTTCTATCATTAGCTTGTCATGTTTGATTGACTAATTGATGTTACGATAAATGTAATGTAATCTCATTAATAATGTAAAGGCAATAGTTTGTGTATTCGTTTGTTTCTCATCACGTTGATATGGCTGTACAGGTTTTGATAAAATTAGTATATGTATACTTTAGGTACCGGAATAGAACATAGGATACTTTATGTTTTATTTGACTGAGTGACGAGACGAGCAATTCGTTCACCTGATAGTAAGCGCTACGCCTGTCCATAACAGTTACAATGCCACCCAGAACTTTGAATTGCATAATTCTGCACTGCGCTCGTCACCTATAATAGACATCGGCTCATAAGTCTCATATGCACAGCCTCATAAATTTTGCTGGCAATAGTGCCCAGGGCTCGGAACAGTGTTTTTATCGCGTAAAACCTAACGGTTCCTGTAGGATAAATAGGAACGCGGGGAAACTGCGTGGTACTGCTAGCGATTAATGTAATAACAACATAAATTTAACACCCATAAAATACATTTGTTGTATAAAGATAAGGCCGGAATATTTAGTTTTCATTTCCCCATAAATCTACGAAGTCCAGCACTGCAGGAGAGTCAGGCCGGTAGTCATAAATTGGACCGCAGTGGCCATTGCTTCTAATCCTCAATGATTTGCCAGATTTGTCAAAGTAATCCCTTAGAAGGGGCAGTAATCTCCGAGGGGCAGTTCCGCAGCGGCCACTTCCTTCATCGTACAGTAAAAAACGGTTAAATATTAAGTGAGTTCATTCTTTAACCCCCTTTTTTTATTTAACTTCGTACGTATTCAAGTAAAACTCAGAGTATTTTTCGGACGGAAATAACGCTTTGTAATCTTTTGACGCAGTTTTTCAACTTCCATATGATATTCACTTTAAACTAGCTGCGCCCTGCGGTTTCGCCCGCGTAATTTCAGTTTCAATAAATTTCTTATGTTAAATTTCGCCTACTTACAATTCATAATTTGAGTTTTCCTATCGGCGCGGTCGTGCCTATTGGATGATAGGCAGCATGGTGTATGACCTACATAATTCGTGTAACATAGAACAAGGGTGCTTACAAGTACTACGCGTCGCTACACTTATTTTCTACGCGCCGCTACACTTATTTTCTACGCGCTACAAAGGTCACGTCACGGATGAAATTAGCTACGAGCGCTTGGAGTGCCAAGAGTCAACAAGCTGTAGTAACGAGGGTTCCGTCGTTATTAATTGAGTCGCAGCGGCCATCGCCACTAATCCTCCCTGATTTGGCAGATTCGTCACCGTAATCCGGCGGAACGGGAATTAATCTCTAGGCTGTAGTGGCTTCTTCCCACACCGCACTGTGACCACAGAGATATTACCCTAGGGACTGTTTTGTATGTATTCTTGTGACAAGTAATTACAAGTAGGGATGTGTTTTTTTTTTTGACTTGTCAATTTCTTAGTGGTTAACGTCTATAATATTAGGGTAATTTTTGAGTAGTGTCTACCTTTAAAACTAAAGGACTGCTTAAGTGATATAATTATTCGGCTTATTGGCTAATTGGATCAAATTTTTTAACAGCAAAATATGATAAAATTTCAATTTTTTTTATCATCGTGTAACATTAAATTATTTATGGTTAATCGTTACTTTTTAAATATTTATTGTTTAGAAGCTGAAAAAAATTCAAAACAACCTATTTTTCCATAAACACTAAAGTTGAAGATGTAGGTATACGGATAGCAAGGCTAAAGTGGAGATGGGCAGGACACTTGGCAAGGCGGGATGACCAAAGATGGACGAAGGTAGTAACGGAGTGGTGGCCAAGAGGAGCGCAACGCCTGCGAGGCAGACCACCAGCTCGATGGTCGGATGACATCGCAAAGCACGTCGGGATTGAATGGATGAGACTGGCACAGGACCGGAACAAATGGCGTGAAACAGAGGAGGCCTATACCCAGCAGTGGGTGGATACGGGCTGAATAGATAGATAGATATTTTTCCATAAAAATAAAACGTTATTTACGTTGTAAAAATAACTTTAGTAGGTAAATATAGAAAGAAAATAAATTCCAACAAAACAAAAACTAAAACTCGTAACACAAATTTTCTTAGCTTAAGCTTATATAAACTTCTCTTCCCAACACGCCTCCGTTTCCTTTTTTTTCATTTAAACTGGTTAAAATGTACCTTCAAAAAGTTTTCCTTAACATTCCGTCTCTAACAGTTTCTAAGAAAAAGTACTGGCCTAATTCAAAGAACCTACGTATTTGCCGAAAAAAAACATTTTCTTTTTTACGGTGAAAGTGTTTCCTTATTTTACGGTAAAAGAAATATTTCCTTATTCACACGGTACCCTAATGACGGCGGATTGAATAAACAAAAAGGTGTATTGTACACTTATTGGCAACAATGCTATGCTTTTCGACAGAGAAAAGCACTTAAGTACCATTTAAGACAGCTCGAGATTTGGATCGTCGGAATTCAATATACTTGAGTTAAGTGGAGCATTGTTAGAATAACTAGCCAAGATTGTTATTATATATCTTACTAATATAATAAATGCGAAAGTTTGTGTGTTTGTCCTCTTTTCATGCCGAAACGTTATTTCGTAGTGGGAGGCCTCTTTTACCTTTGCTAGATATTCATCCCCCTAGCAGTAGTGTATAAGTAAACATAGCTGTGTTCCGGTTTGAAGGGCACTGTTTCCACCTACAGACTTTAGAGCCAACGTCTCAGGGTGACGAGCGCAGTGCAGCGCCGCGCAGGATTATGCAATTTTATTCATAAAAATGTTATGTTGGTTTGTGTACGCTTCAAAAACTCAAAAAGTTCTGCACTGATCGAGCTGAAATTTTAGCATGATATATAATCCGCGTCAAGAATTGTTTTTATCTATTTTTTTCATCAGTGACATATCAGCGAATGTGCGAATGTGCCACAGCGAAGCGTGGCGGGTACAGCTGGTATGCAATAATTTCATCAATGTTTTGTTATGACGTTGTCACGTTATAATATCGTCCGTAAACCAAATTTACAGACAACCGATTTTTTTATATACCTATTGTCATCGTTCGTCAACCTGTCGTGAGTATTTTCAAGTCAATCGGATGTCTTGAAGCTGGTCAAATTAACGTTCATAGATTCCTCTATATCGAAACATCTTCGTAAATACAGGCGACAAAATCGTGTTATAATAAATAAAAGAACCAACCTCGTTTGAAGTTAATTCATCACGCATTCAGACTAAACAAAAAAAAATCTAAAGATCCGATAATTGAGACACGCGACGGATTAAACATAATTATTTCGTTCCAAAAAGCTACAAGTATTGAATCAAAGTCAGCATGCAACTTCGTAACAAGCGCCTGCCACCAGCAAACAAGTAATCACGAACCTTTTGATTTCCAACTGAAAAAACAATTCTTAGAAGCTTAACAAAAAATGTTGTTTGCTTAACTTTTTTTTTTAAATTTAATAAAAGTTATTTTGACGTCTGTGAGAACAAGAGTTTATTTCCATTATTGGGCGTGGGATGGAAACCTCCGGAAATGTGCTTCAGATTCTCTCATCATCATCACCAACCCATATCATCCCACTGCTGGGCACGGGTCTCCACTCACTTTGGTGAGGAGGGTTAGGCCATATCCACCACGGGGGCCAGATCCAGATTGGTGGATCACCTACCTACCTCTGAAATAATTCCCAGGTATGTGGGTTTCCTCACGATGTTTTCCTTCACCGAAAAGCGAGTGATAGTTACGTATATTATATATTATGTTGTACAGAAACACGTGCCTGCACTGGGATTTGAACTCACGACCATCTAATTGGAAGGCGGATATTTTCCCACTAGGCTATCAGATCAAAGTATCACACACTACAGATTTTCTATCTACACCAATAAAATAGTATTTTTGAGGCTCGCCCACAGCCTTCTCTCTTCTACTGCGGATGGTTGACTGGTAGAAAATGCTCTTAGTATGAAGTCTTAAATTCGTACTACTCGAAGCTATCTCTGAGAAATTTTAATTTTATTTGACTGAGCGACGTGACGAACAAATCGTTCGCCTGAAGGTAAGCGCTACGCCTGCTTATAACAGTTACAGTGCCACCCAGAAATTTGCATTGCATAATCTTGTGCGGCACTGCACTGCACTCGTCACCCTGAGACATTAGCTCTAAAGTCTCATATGCCCAGTAATTTCGCTGGAAACAGCCCTTCGAACCGGAATACAATAATGTTTGCATACTACTGGTTGACGGATGAGTATCTGGCAAAAGTACGGTACTTCCCCTGGGGAGTAACCACGTACTTATTTTTATTCCATGCAGTTCGAACGGCCTAGATTTGCACCACACACTCATAAATGACAAACATGACGTGACGTCACTCAAAAATAGGCTGAAGAGAATGAGAGAGAAGGAGTATGCAATGGAGCTATATAAACTCCCATAAATGCAAACAAATTGTTACGATCTCCTTGGATAAATGTCTCTGGTCGACTTATGAACGCTGAGCGATATTGGTGGTGACAGTTAGCAGGACAGTTCAGTTTAAGGCCTTAAACTTAATGGATTTAACTGTTGTGTTAAGGCCCCTGTATTTTTACTGAGCTTACGACTAATTTCAGATATATTTTTAACTCAGCAAGCTGACCAAAAATAAATCTCAAGCGAAAAAATAATTATCTTGAAGTCATTAAGAGTTAATAGCATTATTAATAAGCCCGCTCATTAAGCTCGGGTTTATAAAGTCCGCATTTAAGGTTTTACGTTTAAGAAGATAGCTGCAAATTCTGGTCTTAACGCTTTGCAATTTGTAATGTTTATTTTATTTTCTGAAGATTAAATGAATGCGGAAGATAATTATTATTAGGACGCCAATTAGAAAGGGAGTGGCGGTTGGTTGCAACCTATGTACATAGAATAGGTGACCTTGATAAAGGTATGTATACATGTTCATTGTTCCTTCATAACATATAATAATTTGACAAATGAGGTGTTTTTAGAAGCGTCTGAATTGTCCGCTGGCTATAGGCTATAGGACATAATATTAAACTTAATATGACGCTCTCTAGAGGAGATAATAGTTATGGTATCGAATGGGATGTTATATAAACATTATTAAACTATCCATGGTCAATTTTAATAGGTTTAACACTTTGACTGCTGAGCCACACAGCGGTTGTGTTTTTCCGTACTCGTGGCAAGTTGTGAAAATACGACAGTTGTGTTGTCAGCAGTGAAAGTGTTAAGGCTTTCTGCTTGTTAGACCATAAGCAGAGAAACTGCGTTACGCGTAACACAGTTTCTACCCTATAGAACAGACATGTAACCTAAAAAGTCATATAAAATGTCCCATATTTCATTGAATAAGACCTCATCTACATACCCACTTACGCGTCCAATCTCGCTGATTTTTACTCCATATCACCTTAGTCAGGTCATGCCTAAAGTCAAATTCATTTTAGGGTTCAGCATGGTTCAGCTCACATGAAAGATAAACCCGGGGTCCCGCCCAACCTTTTCACGCTATGTCTATCCGGAGATGATATATGGTTCCCTTCGCCAAACGATCGTGTTTTAGCGATTTTTTTCCCGTTTCTACCCTCTATTTGTTTATACCTTATAGACTTTGGTCTTGTGTGGATGACGTTGATTTATTTGGAGTATGCTTGAAGTTGGATGGCGAATTGAAGGGCTGGAGGTATTCGAGTGTGTTTGAGTATCTTAGGGGAATACAATATAATGTTTTTGTTACATTTTGATTTCGTTTTAGGGAAGGTAAAATATTCTTGGGTGTGGGTTAAATTCCGACCACTACCACTGCTGTTTAATGACGAAGTGGTCGAAGATGGTAAACAGGCTGATCCTAGACTGCGACTTGTTTTCAAAGACCGCCATCGAAACATTCCGGTGGGCACTTGGCGATAGATTTCTGGAGAGTGACAGAGCTAACAAGATGGATACGTGTTAGATATCCTTATTGGATAATTTTCTTTATTTCATTATTTACGTAAGGTTCTCGTATATAAAATATTATGTCAGATTTCAAGCTACCAATCAGTATAATCCGGGTAGCGATCGGATAATTCGTTTTTATGTGATGCCAAAGTAAACTAAACCTATTTAAAAAACTTTTTATTCTTGATCAGTTTGTTATTTCATACATTAATTACTAAAAGTTCTAATTTATTAAAAGTAGGTGATGGAAGAACATGTAAAACTGAAAATCCATATCATTTATAGAAGAAAAATAGACATAAATTAAGCAATTTTTCAATTTTACAGAGAAAAATAAAAAATAAATCTAATATGATTAACTGAGTGTGGCTTGTATTTGAAAAAGGGAAATTTCCTTCAAGTGGTGATTCATGGCTCAATCTCGCACAGGATAAAGAAACTCTGAAAGGGCTGTAAACAATAGAAGCTGACAAAAACATTACAATTAAGAGAAACATCGGCCAAAATAGTAGTAAAAGGTGGAATTAGCTGGGAGCAGGGCGGCAGGCTCTTCGGCCGTGATTACGGCTATCTGCCATTATCGACCAAAACCCTGAATCATCAGGTCTTTAACTGTCTTCGTTACGCACCGTGCTAAAGAGTGAGCTGACAGCGGGGAGTGGTTTTGGAAGCTCATCTAGGTTACATCTGGACACTCCACACAAATATGCTGTATTGGCAACTCACACATGTAAATTATGTTTGCAAATATATTACTTATGACGTCACCTTCGAATAATTATGATACTCCACGTAACTTTGGTACCTCACTTCGGACCAAACGTCCACACTTTTAGGTTAGGATTCAGCCATGTAATATTTTTACATTTAATAAACCTAATTTTAGTCAATTTGGGGTTTCGTTGCGTCCTCCGGCTGCGACCTCCGTAACTCACGCGCCAAATGTGTGGTAAGTAAAAAACTGCGTGATTAAAACAAATGACAACACACTAGTATGAATATTCATACAAACCGATTGTCTACTAAATTAGGGCGTGTAATATTATTTTGTGTACTGGGTGTAGAGATGCAAGGAAGCGAATTTCGTGGGGTTTACATATAAATAGCTATATTTTCATAACTTAAACCCTATCGTTACCCTTCTCCTTGCAAATTCGAGAAAATGTCTAAGTTGACTTGCATTTTCATTTGACGCCATTTCGCCAAGCAATTAGAAACTTTACGGCTTTTGCGATAAAACACAGATTACAAAAGCTATGAGTTATTGCAATCCTGCAAGCAAATTTACTATGGTGCGAGCTTAAAAAGATTTATTCTTTTGTAATAGAAAATGATGATGACGCAGAAATTATTATGGAGAATGGGAAAGTGTACTATAAATCTGTTTTGATACTTACTTTAATGATGATTGTGGTCGCTACCGCAATTTCATTCTTATTGTAACTAGACATAAAAACCTTTTTACAATAAATTGAGTAGACTTGAAAGAACAACACTGTTTTTGTTAATGTGGTGTGAAGTGTTAGCACCATGTTAAGACTGGATTTATTAGACTGTGGTGCTAGTGAGTTAGAGTCAAGTAGTTCAAGTGCTCAAAGAACACAAGAACAAAGTGTCTTCCCCCTTAATAGAACAGCTATTACAAAAGTGCTAAAAACAATTATTAGAATAGAATAGAAAATTCTTTATTGTACACCAAAAAAATAAACACCTTACAGAAAAATTACAATAGTTAAACAAAAATAATTAAAAAAAATTATAACTATAAGTAATTAAAAAAGTCATGTGTAATTATTATAAAAGTTTAAGTTAAAACTAAATAAATACATAATTATTATCAGGTTGGATTGCAATTAAAGTTTTTTTATTATAAGAGCAAGGGAGGGAGATGAGTGGAAGGAGATGGGAGACCTTTGCCCAGCAGTGGGATCAGACGGGTTAATAAAGAAAATTATAAGGACCCTTATGACGTTTTTTAGGTTATCTTAATTGCATCTAAAAGTTTAGCCTTATTATTTTAGTAGAAATGACAACAAACAAGTGTGTTAAAATTAACAACCGCTAATTAGGTTACAAAATGTTTTGCGTAAACGTTGGGCTAACAAGTTATTTGTTTTGCCGCGCCAAAACTTTTGTTTTGTTATTTAATTTCGGCAATGTGTTGGACTGAAAATTAAATTAGAAAAGAGGATTATCTATACTCCTTACTAATACGTGTGTCACCAAAGGCAAGAGCTGAAAATCAGCGTTGTGGTTTGACCACAGCATTATGCTGAGCTCAGGCCTTGTCTGACATCACTGTGCGCCGGCTATCTGCGTACGCTATTATGTTCATCGTGTGTTTTAATTTTTTCTTGTCTTGTCTCTCAATAAGTTTGTACGTTGTTCGCTGTTGTGTGCAGTTGTGTCAGAGTAAATGTTTTTTCTTTCTAATATATAAAGCTGAAGAGTTTGTTTGTTTGAACGCTAGGATCTCAGGAACTACTGGTTGGAATTGAAAAATTATTTTTGTGTTGAATATTCCATTTATCAAGGAAGGTTAAAAGCTATATAACATTACGCTAGAACCAAAAGGAGCGGAGCATCAATAAGGAATGTGGCAAAAACGGGGAAAATATATTGCTTTTAAAAGAGTTATTGCGGGAAAACTTGAATTATGCTGGTGAAACCGCGAGGCGCAGCTAGTCTAATATATAAAAATAATAGGTTTGTTTGTTTGTTCGTCTTCTAAGCGTTTGCGTGTCGTTTTACCGATTGCGTTGAATCATAAATTAAAAGCTCTTGATTTAAAATATGTATTTTCAACCAAATACTTTTGAAAGCAATAGCAACTAATTGATATCAATACACAAACACAAATATGTACAGTCAAGCCTTTTTCCCGTTGGGGTAGGCAGAGATTACATGCCGTCTGGGCCGCGGAAGTCCACTCTCGCACCCGTAGCCCCGACAACAAAGGCGTCCCGGTGGAACACCCTGGGGTTACAGATTACATCTTTCCACACGCTACGATCCTGACACACCTCATTCCTCTTTTTTTGAATCTTCTTCTCTCTTACTCTCTTTCTTATTGTAATTACTATATCATACGTTATTGTAGGTCCTAGAATAGGATACTTTTTATCCTGTTATAATGAACGGTGCCAGCAAAATAATAGTCAACGCGAGTGAAACCGCAGGCGCAGCTAGTGTAGGCTATAAGGATATTTCAAAAAACCGTAATTGCATACTCAAATATATTAGTCAACCATGACAGTGCTGTTTATACGGAAACTGTGCATGTGAAAAGAGCCTAAACCTTCTATCAAATACCCAAATTATTTGCTGAAAGTTCCACCAATTTCAAGCCAATTCAAATAGATCTAGTTACACGGTTAAATTCCCTAATTCCATTACAAAAAGGAAATTTACTCAAAATGTCTGTAAACGCCTATTTAAGAACATCGCACGCATATTTGGAGGGTACTTACAAAGCCTAATTTAATTTTTGTCGCCGGCCTTTCTGTGAAAATTATTTCATTAATACAATCCCAAAGTTGAATTTGGTTAGAAACGGCCGTTTTCAGGGCATTTTGGGAATATTCAGGCTGGTACAGACGTAGCATTTTTTGATCATTCTACACCCACAAAAAAGGCGAGTGACAATGTGTTTGAATATTCTGAGGATTATTTACACTACGTTTTGTTCACACTTGGCGATTGTTGCAACTTGCATTTTTTTTTTCTCTTTGTGGTTATAATGTAGATATTCTATTTGTCTACTCGTCCGTTCCTCTTCTGAAATTAGTAGCGTAGGTGGCTGGTCATTTAATAAATGTTGATCCAAATTCGATTTTAACTGAGATGTTTCGCACTAAGCCAAAGTATTCAAGATAACTCATCGAGAGTCCAAATTTAATTATTCTTTGAACCAAAGAAAAACAAATACTACTTCAACTGAATTTACTACAAAGCTTACTACTGAACCGAATTTTGATTTAATTTCTATGAAACTAATCTGAAGAGTGAAGATATATCCATTAAAAAAAATCCAAATCTACTTATAAATCACAGAGTTCTGAGGTAACAAACATAAAACAAAACACAACTTTTCATATTCGGTAGCATTTTTTCCCTTTTTGAGTCGTTCAAAAAGTGCTTTAGTAATCAACTAATTTTTACTGCCACTTTTAGTGGTCCGTGATGTGATGTGATGTGAAAATCTTTCGTGTGTACAAATTCTTAACCTGCTTTGAAATTTCTTAGATATATTAGGCGTTCCCGGTGTGTGCCATGCGTCTAATAAAGAAAAGGCATGATCAAAGTTTTAGCAGGCCGTGTGATTACGTAAAACTTAGCAGTAGCAAAGCGACAGCAATACGGTCGCAACTAAAAATCATAGTACCTGGATAACCGAGCTTTGCTCGGTTTTTTTTTTTTTTTTTATTACATTTTCTAAAAATGATTCCTAGCTAGATCGATTTATCGCCCCCGAAACTCCCTATATACTAAATTTCATGAAAATCGTTGGAGCCGATTCCGAGATTCCAATTATTATATATATATATACAAGAATTGCTCATTTAAAGATATAAGATAAGATTACGGAAACCGATCGCCTGACTGTTATCCCACTTGTCATATAATACAATTTAGCCATAGATACTAACGCGACAGGCCACATGACTGAAATGGATGGGTTATTTTAGCAGTTCTTAAAACTGACTTTTGACCGAAATAATTGCCAGTTTTACGGTTGTCGTACGAAACAATTCTCGAGTAGGTATGTGGGTTTCCTCACGATGTTTTCCTTCACCGAAAAGCCAGTGATAATTAGGTACATATGTTTTTACAAGAAACGTATTGGTACGTGCCCAAACTGGGATTTGAATTCACGACCCTCTGCTTGGAAGGAGGGCCACCGCAACTAGACTTAAGCAGGTCTTTTGTCATATGATCTTATTTCAGCACCATTCCAAATTACACTCTCTGGGACCACCAAAGGTTAAATTAGGTACCCAATAGAAATGCCAGAAAGCGTATCAAACTTTTTTCATAACATTTGCGTTTGAAATAAAATTCAAACGTGAAAACAAATGCAAACTTTTTATTTGAAAATGTTTATCGACGTCGGGCGATTACGACATGAGCGGTTTCGCAAAATTGGACCCCGCTGACCGATTTGGAACCTGCAGATAATTCAATTGTCGATCGTTTCGGTTTGATATCGTTGGATGCAATATTTTTTTTATTAGCGCCTTTTGTTTGACTCACTGTCGAACTGATGTTTGTTGTTAATTCTTGCAAGTTCAGTTGTACCATGTTTTCATTGTCGTAATGAGTTGAACGTTTGCATGACTGTCAAATCCTGATGACAATACAATACTGGTGACAGCGAATCAAATAAAAAGTAATCGTGATTATTTTTTTAAATACTAGCAGCGACCCGCGGCTTCATTCGCATTAACAATTATCCCACAGAAGCCTGAGCCGTGAAGACAAAAACACACACACACAAAACCACAGACACACACACACATGCGCGAATCAGACCATTTTTGGTCTAGTAAATATAAATTCAATTCGTGAAAGTTTAAAAACAACCTTTAGTTTCTTGGCTACAAATAGGGTAATGAATCTGTCAAATGTTTTACAAACATCCTTTACAGATACTCATTAGAAACACCATGTACAGAAGTCCCAGTATATTTAAGCTAGTATCACTGCAAACTAGGTCTCATGGCATAGAGTTTGTCCAAGGCGAGAGTAAATACATATATTCAGGCAAGCCAATTTGGTCCCCCAATGCAAATTGCTGTACAGTAGGGATGGCCAAGCCTGAGGTGTTTTTCATTGTTTCGATTGTTCAAACATCTCGATGATTCTCTCTCGCAAAGTTAAAGTGATTCCGAGTTGTTTTTACACATCCAAAAGAAAATCGCTTTCAGTGCCACTAATAATTACTGTGTTACGGTTTGTAGGGTATTGTTTCGATGTTTCGGGGTGACGAGCGCAGTGCAGTGCCGCGCAGGGTTAAGCAATGCAGTGTTCTGGGTGATGCTGTGATTATTATGGGCGGGCGTAACGCTTAACATCGGGTGAATGACTTGTTTATATCGTCACTCATCAATTAAAAAAAAAATGCAATTTTTTGAGATACGAGAGAGCAAGCGAAGATCGCAATGGTGAGTCAGTCGACTCGGAACAATTGACGAACGTGTCGATGGTTCAGTCGGATAGCGAGATGTTCAACGACTCGATAGTACAGACACTGAATGCGGTTTTTTCGATTGTTTAAATATTTCGGCTTCGCCCATCGCTACTTCACAGGTGAAATAACAAAAAGAACAAAGCAAGCCAATTTGGTTGGGTATGTTGTCGTTTGTTTCAAAATCTGCTTCCTTGGCTTAGTTGGTAGACTTTGTTGTTACATTAGAATATGGAGGTTGTAGGTTCGGTTCCTGATATTTTTAGCCGATTCGGAAAGAATGGGACGCAAATATCAGATAAAAAAGTACCTCGATTAATATGTACCGATTTGAGAAGAGAAGAAGATTTAAATAAGAAGAATTTTAGAGTGTAGGCAATGTATCCACGGGTAGTAGGCCGGTTTACTCCACGCCACGGTTTGTTCACACCGCAATGAGAATCGAACCAGTCATATTTTGAATTCAGTTAGCTTTCACACGTACCGGCGTAATTCGTTCAGCTGCCGGGTAGCCGATGCCGGGTACCCGATAGCGAAGTGTCACCTTTCATACATACTGGCGCAATTTATCTCGCTGCCGGGTAACCGATGCCGGGTAGCCGGCGGTGAAGTGTATAGGCATGTATGTTACGTTAGCTTTCACACGTACCGGCGTGTTGCCTGGCAAGCGATCGCCGGAATCACGCCGGATCTACCCCTGGGCCTGTGGCGGATCCGTATGCGTACTGAATCGTACCGTACCTACCGTCGATGATGCACCGGAGAATTCAATATGACAGACAGTCGCTAATCAAAAGAGACCGACTTTTGTTTTTATTTTTATTTGTATCAATTGCCATCGCCCGTTCTGTCTGTTCCCTTTATTCCGACGAAGTTGTCGAACAATAGCTCAGAGCTATTAGTACTACCCGCCGTCTGAAAAATGTCGTTCTTTCTTCACACTCCAAGGTAAAAAGTCAGCCTAATTTTTCCCTGCCGCGGTTTCCACTCGACGTGATCTGCCCTTAATAGGACTCCAGGGGGCATTTACACTAACCGATATAGTAATGTGAAATGATTATTATTATTATTTTTTCATCATCATCATCATCAACCCTTTTTTTTTTTTTTTTTTTTTTTTTTTTACCCGGGGAAATGCATTAGGCATACCACCCGGCCCCGGGGGGGGGCGGGGTGGTTATGTGGGACTCCCCCGCCGGATCGCAGTCTGACGGGGCTTACCCACTTAAACCCCGGGGTGTTCTCCTCTCCGCATTATGGAGGTGGTCACGGGTACAAACGGCGCTTCCGCGACCACCTCTGCGGGCGCCCTTTCGGGCTCGCCACGTGAGGCTTGGGCCTCTTTCTCCGCTGGGTGCGTCCCGGAACACACGAGCCGCACCTCAGCTCGGGACTTCTAACTTGGGCGTTGGACCCCCGATCCGCAGCCCAAAAGTCCCCGTTATTGGTCCCTCGCTGTGCCCTCTGCTGATCAGAGGGACACGCGAAGGACCTCCTCTCGCCAGGTTATTTGCTACGGCCACCAATTCTCCTAGGAGAATTGCTGACCGAACCCCAGGGTGCACCGTCCCAGCTGCTGCCCTTCCCTCCGGATGCAACGCATCAAGAGGGACGAACAACAGCCGGGCACTCGTGGAGGTTACCTGGCCCGCACCCCATCATCATCAAGGGTTGGGTTGGGGGTGGGGGGATCATCATCAACCCACAACGTCCCACTGCTGGGCTCGGCACGAAAGTGAGGAGGGTTAGGCCATAATCCACCACGGGGGCCAGATCCGGATTATTTTTTTTTTTTTTTTTTTTTCGTTGTTCACTATTGATTTATTTTTTGTGTTTCTCTATGTATATCAGAGCATTTAAGTGATTGACTTGTAAAGTGATTTATTTTGCCTACTTACTTATGATTTCAGTTTTGAGTTATAGTTTATGAGAAAAGAGTTGTTAGTTCTTGTCTTGATAGTACCCTATATTTAGGGTAAACAAAAAGACCTACCTTAATTGATTCCTTTAGATTCTAATAAAAAACTTCTACCGTTCTTTGTACAACCAATTTAAAATTTTGGAGATTTGATAATTTAATTCATTTTATGCGCCTTAACTTCTTTTGAACCATAAGACGTCACGAAACGCGCGAGCTTTCCGCACGTTATTTTGACAGTTCCATTGACAGTTCAAAGTGAGCGCGTTACTATTCTAGGTGGCATAGCGAATAAAGGTCTTAGTGCCAAAGACAAGTACGTCAACGTATCAAGTGTATTTAGAACAGTGGAGTCGTGTCATCTAAATTCAAGGTTCCAAAACACTTGTTTTCCACACAGATACGCGGACCGGAATAATAAACAGCGCGCGTACTGCGCGTACTTCTGTTTGTATTCGGCAAAGAAAGCGCTATAACCCTCTGTTTGATTCGAGAACTTTCTCGAACTTGATAAAGAATTACGTAAAATGTTTCGCTTCGGCACACCCGGATACTTCATACAAAATCTTATTTGACAACTCAGACATATTAAAACACGCGCCAAATGTAAGTGTAATTAAACTTTCTTTTTTGTTACTAAGTAACGAGACGAGTAAGTCGTTCACTTGATGGTAAGCGCCACGCCTGCCCATAACAGCCACCCAAAACTTTCAATTACAAAATCTTGTGCGGCACTGCGCTCGAAAACATACACTACCAAAGATACTACGCGACCAAAACAAAAGACAACTCGTTAGTTAACCCGTTTGTCTATTGGAAGCGCAATATTGACAGCCTCCCAATTGCCCTCCGAATTGCGGGTAGAGGTGCGGGGAAGCGGATCGCGGGTGGACAGTGACCACTCTGGATATAGTAATATATGTTTTGTACTTAGGCATGAGACGGGTTCCTGATTAGCAGAGTTTTATGTAGGACTTTATAAAAGAGTTTTTATTCAACTGTTCTGTCGGGTTCATTTGACTTGTCTGTGTGGGTATTTTTGTGATTAGTTGGCTTAGTCGGGAGGCAGGTTAATAGCCCATTAGCGTTCCGTTTGGCAACTTTGAGTACCTACTTTATTTGTAGTTGATAGAAAATAAACTATTTACTTAGAGATGTGTTTTTTTTATTTGACTGTATGACGAGACGATCAAGTCGTTCACCTGATGGTAAGCGCTACGCCTGCCCATAACAGTTTCAGTGCCGCCCAGAACTTTGCATTACATAATCCTGCGCGGCACTGCACTGCGCTCGTCACCCTGAGACATCGGCTCTAAAGTCTCATATGCCCAGTAATTTCACTGGAAGCAGTGCCCTTCAAGCCGGAACACAGTAATGTTTGCACACTACTGTTTGGCTATGCTTCATGCTTTTGGCTTGCTTTGACCATGTTACTATAAGAGCGCCCATTGTAATACCCTTTGTTTACCTATTGCTATTTTTAAACCCTGACGCAAAAACGACGGGTTGTTATAAGTTTGACGTGTCTTTGTGTGTGTGTGTGTGTGTCTGTCAGTAGCATCGTAGCTCCCGAACGGATGAACCAATTATGATTTTGTTTTTTTCTGTTTTGTCCTTTTTTTTTTAGAGTACAATAAAGAGTTTTCTTTTCTAATCTATCTGTAACTCTAGCTATAATTTCCAACCCCGTTTTAAATTAATATTAAATGTGAACGAGCAGAGTGAATCTTCTATCCATGCACAAGATCTGACGGCGTCCGCAGACGGGGCCTCATTACGGGGCGAAAAGGGCAAGATTTCCCACAGGGCGTGCCCAATTACCCACCGCGTTTTTCGTCACAAATTGACTGGTGTTTTGTGTCGAGTACGTCCCTGTACTTAATTAAGCTCTGTAAAGTCTAAGCATAGCAACAGGGCTATGTTTAAACTTTTCAAAGCTCTGAGATCTTGCTTAGTTGTTTACACAAACAGGGTATTCAAATTTGTCAGGCTGAGACAGTGGTAAAAGCTAGTTGTAAACCTAGTTGTAACCTTGAACAAACTTATTATTGAAATGAAACATCTATTGCGACTTCCAACAAGGTTGCGATAGACGTTTAACGATACGACTGAGGGGGTATGAAAGCACTGTTGCGTTTGAAAAATGATAATTAAAAGATGCGATCAGTTGTGAATTGTAAGCAATGTTAATAAAGTTTGTCTTAGATAAACAATTTGTTTTCACTAAAAATCAATTTCTACCCCTTCCTATTTTCATATTCAGGTTACGTAGTTTTACTTCTTCCGCGCGGAGGGACACCACGCACTATTTTTTATTTTTTTGGTAAGATTCTAGTTTAGATATATTTTACACCAAACTAATTACCACAGTGAAACAGCGACGGTAAGTCAATGGTCGCTACATACAAACTTACATCGTTAAAAACTGCTTATTCCCATAATAACCCACAGCCAACTGAGAAAATGTATTTTGTAGGTGACATACTGCTTAAATCATCTGTAACAGACGTATAAAACCATGACATATGTATGTAATGTACTGTGAGTAATGTCGATTGTTGCAAAGGGAAGCTGTTGCCTTCCTTTTCTTCGTAATATCATCGGAGATTCAATTAATTTTTTTTTCGTGCCACCAGCTATATTGTTCGTGGTGTGAAATGCTGCCACCGTTTGCCCCCATCACAGGGGTCGTGGTAGAGGGTGTGTGGGGCTAGCCCACTAAAACCCCAGTCTTTCGCCGAGATGTCTCAGGGTGACGAGCACAGTGCGGTGCCGCGCAGGATTATGCAATGCTGTGTTCTTGGTGGTGCTGTGACTGTTATAGACAGGCGTAGCGCTTATCATCAGGTGAACGACTTGCTCGTCGGGTCACCAGTCAAATAAAAAAAAGATGGGAAAAAGAGAGGGACACGTAGCCATTTTTTTATATATCTATATCGACCAATTGCTGCCTTTAGGGTTCCTCATGCGCACGCCAGTCATTCCAGTCCTGCCGAAGACACGGCGCAGCACACCCGCGCCGTGTGCCCCGCCTGGGCAGAGCATAGAGCTGCCCTGCAGGCGGTGATTGGCGGGGACCTCTCGCTGCCGGCCATCATTCGCAAGATGGTCGGCAGCCCAGAGGCTTGGGAGGCGGTGGTGGCATACGCCGAGCGCGTAGTGCCCGAGAAGGAGACGGCGGAAAGGGCGCGGGAGGATGATGTCCTCTCGCTCCCGATCCGCCGCCGCCGGCCAGGTCGCAGGAGGCTGGCGTATGCCCACCACCTGCCACCATAACGGGGACTAGTACCACCACATAGTCCCGAGGCGAGATGCGCTCTGTGATGTTCTCCAGAGCGCATCCATCCTAGGCGAGGCCGAGTGCCCCTAGAGGCGCGTCCGCGGCAGTCGCCCGGACGTCCGCAGGGGTGGTCGTGGAAGCGCAATCGCGAGCCCGCGGCCACCCCAACATGCGGAGAGAGAACATCCCGGGGTTTTTAGTGGGTACACCCAGTCAGCGCGCATCAGTAGGATGCGCGCTGACGGGGGACCCCCACATAACCAGCCGGCCTCCCCCAAGGCCGGTGGTATCAATAAGGTAATTTCCCCCGGGCAAAAAAAAAAAAAAAAAAAAAAAAAAAGTCATTCCAGTCCTGAGCTAGACGAACTGAGTGTCTTTCTACCACCTCGATGACGTCGTCCGACCGTCAGGCAGGTGGTCTGCCTGGTGGGGTGCGGGCCAGGTAACCTCCACGAGTGCCCGGCTGTTGTTCGTCCCTCTTGATGCGTTGCATCCGGAGGGAAGGGCAGCAGCTGGGCCGGTGCACCCTGGGGTTCGGTCAGCAATTCTCCTAGGGGAATTGGTGGCCGTAGCAAATAACCTGGCGAGAAGAGGTCCTTCGCGTGTCCCTCTGATCAGCAGAGGGCACAGCAAGGGACCAATAACGGGGACTTTTGGGCCGCGGATCGGGGGTCCAACGCCCAAGTTAGAAGTCCCGAGCTGAGGTGCGGCCCGTGTGTTCCGGGACGCACCCAGCGGAGAAAGAGGCCCAAGCCTCACGTGGCGAGCCCAGGAGGGCGCCCGCAGAGGTGGTCGCGGAAGCGCCGTGCGAACCCGTGACCACCTCCATAATGCGGAGAGGAGAACACCCCGGGGTTTTAGTGGGTAAACCCCGCCAGACCAGCTGGCGGGGGAGTCCCACATAACCACCCCGCTCCCCCCCGGGGCCGGGTGGTATGCCTAATGCATTTCCCCGGGAAAAAAAAAAAAAAAAAAAAAAAAAAAAGGTGGTCTGCCTGGTAGTCTCCATCCTTATCTTGGCCAACATCCGGTTACTGCCCTATTCTATCTGCAATTCTATTGATAGAATAAGAAGAAAAGAACAATACACGATGTGTTTTCATTTCCGACCAAAAATCAGCCAATCAAAGTATCTAATCAATGAATCCGGTATACAACCTTAGAGACGTGAGATCATAATAATATAAACAAACCCAATACAGTCGTTCAAAAGTAGATAGATTTTAATATTTGTGTAACTTTAAACATTATCATACGAGTACATTTTTAGCCTCAACATTTCGAAGTGTACTTTGCGGAGCACCTAACATTATTAAATCTACAATTTCTCTCGAATTAAGCAAGCAAGCAAACCTCGAATTCGCTGGCCAGATTGGCAGCACTCGAAAATGTGGAGTATGAAAGCTCTCACTGCCAAAAATACTTGAGAATAACCGAAAAATATTAAAAAAAACCGTATTTTCACCCTTTTCCAAAGCTCTCCAATTCTCACTTGCGCGTAACAGAATTGGGAGTATTATTTTAATAGAGGTTTCTAAATGTGTTCGTTTTCGGAAAGTTGGAACGCGTGCCGTTGAAGTTCGCTTGTTATTCGAACCCTTTTTTAGACTAGAAAACAAATGTAGAAGGGCTTTGATATTGGTATTTTAATTAGTCGGCAAGTCGGTAATTGATTTGAACTGAAAACCAGCAATGAAGATTTTATACTAGGATTTCACTGAGCTCAAATCCTTTCATAAATCAATACTAGAGGGCACCAATCTTTTGAATCGTCCCAATCTAAACTAATATTATAAAGAGGTAAAGTTTGTGAGTTTATAGGAGAAACCTCTGGATATACATAACCGATTTTGAAAATTATTTTACCAATAGAAAGTCACGCTATTTGTGAGTGTCATAGGCTACATTTATTACTAGCAGCGCCCCGCGGTTTCGCCCGCAATTACCATTATCGCACAGGAACCGTACATTTTACGGAATATAAAGCGTCCTGTGTTCTATTCTAGGTCCTAAAGTGTCTGAATACTAAATTTAATCAAAACCCGTTCAGCCATTTTAGCGTAAAGATAGTAGTTAACGCGGGCGAAACCGCGGGACGGTGCTAGTTGCTTGTAATTTCATTAAATATCATTGGTATATTTTTGGTTACAATCAATTATATTTATTGAAATGAAATTTGGATTGATCATTTCAATCAAATGGCTGAAATCCGCCACGACGCTCTTTCTGTTAGTGCGAGCACACAGTGAACGACAAAACGCGACCACCGGTGGCTGCCACCAGCTGTGGACGGAGTTTTTCATACATCTTACATGGTATCGTCATACACTGAGCGTTCGAGTGGCCGCGTCCGAACCACAAGCTGGCGGAGCTGTCTGCGCCCGTTACGTGTAGCCTAGCTTTATCTAATGTGGACACATGTAGCCACTACTGGCTGCGTCTGGTGGTCGCGTCTAGTGGCTCGGCTTGGCCACCGGTGGTGGCCACCAGTGGTGGCGTCTAGTGGCTCAATGTGCGCTGGCATTAACGGTGCGGGCTATGACGTCACCCACAAGTAAACAGCAAGGGGTTGCTATGGGTTACTCGACCTCTGTGGGATTACATTAAGAAGACAAATTTTCGTTTGAATAAACGATACATAAATTTGCGGTCGCATGTCCATTTCACCACGATAATTTTCCGCCATGTAACAGTGTGCAAACATCCATCCAGCGAAATTATTGGGCATATTATGAGACTTTAGGGCTCTAAATGGCCGATGTCTCATGCCGATGCCGCGCAGGAATATGCAATGCAGTGTTCTGGGTGGTGTTGTGACTGTTATGGGCAGGCGTAGCGCTTACCATCAGGTGAACGACTTGCTCGTCTCGTCACTCGTCAAATAAAAAAAAAACGATATTTAAAATATTTTAATTTAAAATTGTTGCAAACCAAACAGACTAACAAACAAATAGACAGATGACGTCAAAAAAGCAAGTTAACAAAAAGATATAAACCAGAATTTGTCTTAAAAGATTCCCTTCCAACTTTCGAGGTACTTTTATGAGACACTTAAAATCACAGCAGAACCTTCATAGCATCGCCCTGTTACTTGATTAAAGTTTCTTGCCACTTCTTAACCCCCTCTAACCCTTGCTTCAAAATCTTAAACGATCTAACTACAGGACCACGCTACTCGTTATCCTCCCCCGCCAAAGTTACATGACCGCCTGTTCGTCTAACTAACGGTTGTAAACTCGCGATCACCACATGAAAGGAGAATTTCCTTTTTAAAACTCTGACCATAATCATTAATCTGTTAATCGTTAGTTTAATAGATCATATTGATTTATTTTTATTTTTCTCTAAGTATGAATTTATGTGATTTGTTTTTTTTATATGGTTTTGATTTATGTGTGTGTTGTATTCTTTTGGTGTGCAATAAAAAGTTTTCTATTCCATTTTATTCTATATGAGATTTATTTATTTGCATTATTTTTGCATACTTGCAATAAATTATATAAATTTGAAGTATTGATCTTCGCTTATTTTAATCGATCTTTGATTTTCGCAATCACTAGTGTAGTGCATCTTCCTCGTCCCCCGCGACCTCCGCTAAAACTGACATCTTCTGACATCTTAACTTTTGTTTGCGGAGTTACTTGCGTGCCGGGTCCATAGAGCTTAATAAAACGTCATTGTTTAAAATTAATCTCAATCCGTAAAATAATATTTCTCCGGCGGCAGCCTCGAGTTTATACAATAAACTTTAAATTCATAATCATTAAGCGCTTTAACAACAAAGTCTACATACACCTAAATTTAATAAAGGGTATTTCTTAAAATACGTTCTGCTTAGCTAGTCTTATTTATTTTCACCCAGACTGCAAAAGGTAGCTATAATATGCTGTCAAATTTTTATATGGTATCAACAAACATTCAAAAAAGATATCAATATGAGAAGTGGTAATTAAGGAATGTAGATTTCAAAAGAATTATACTTTATGAAAGTGGGCATAGTGGGAAATGGTAATAACGGTGGTTGGAAAAGTGAAGTTTTTAAAACTAAACTATTTACATACTTACATCTCGACTTTGCAATACAAAGCTTTAGGCGGCTATAACTGTATAGGTATACTAGGCGCTTACCATTAGGCCAACGACCCATTCAGTTTACAATCTAGAACAACTCATCTCGTCTGTAAGGTCGTTAAGATTAAATTAAAGTGTACTTAGACCAACTTAAAAGAAATTAAAAATAAATTTATAAACTCAAGTTTCAAGCTCTCAGGTTCTCTTCAGTTAAACCCTGCGGTTTTTAAAGGCGGGGCTGATAAAAAAGGTCGTTCGTTACCACTAAGTCTTGAGCAAAAAGAGCCACACATTTCATAAACTGGTAACCCTGTCTCACCACAGATTGTTCAGATAACCCGGTCCTTGTTCAAACGTTGGTGTTAGTTAGACGGTTTCGAATTTAATTTATATTGTCAAAGTAGGTATATGTTTTGAATAAGTGTATCCCTGACAACTACCTGTTTTTTTTATTATTATAAATAGGTTCGCGTTTGACCACTATCTCCCCTGATGGTGAAGTGACAATGCGGTCTACAATGGTACACGCTTACCTAGAAGTACCTTCCTACTTACCTTTCCTTCTTACCTAGAAGTAAGAGAAATCTTTAGAACAGTTTATAGGTATAACGTTTATCTACAATATCAATTGAAATTTTAGTAAATAAAAAAAAAAAGTAAAAATTAAAATGTGTTATTTGAATTGATAAATTCGAAAATGTATTCGTGGGGGAGGAGTTAGCTTTAGAAGTTATTTATTAACTTTTGTCTGGACTTAGGGCCTTAAGTAGAATCGCCTACTATAGTACTTTTATCGTAGAGTCTACATTATTCTTGCTACTACACGGAATCGTCACGTGGTACCAGTATTTAACTCGACGTTAATATCTAGTCATAACAATTAAAGTCAACAGGCTTTGTTCAACGAACTCAAACATTGTCTACGAGTGCGTGAAGCCACAAACGCTTGGTGTTTTGTTACCCAGCCTTCAAGTTTCAATATTAATTCTCAGAATTAAACATTAATTAACAGTTGAACTCATATGAAAGGCAAAGGTCAAAGTGAATAGTACCACAGGCTTGCGACGAAACCGGGCGAAATATTTAGGCTAGCCACAAGTTGTTTTATGGGACACTAAGAGTACAATAGGTTTCTAAATACAGTATCCAAACTTTTGTCGAACGTGTCAGTGAATCTGGGGCCTCACCACGAACAGTTAAATCCGTCCAGTTTAAGGCCTTCAACTGAACTGCCCTGCTAACTGTCACCACCAATATCGCTAAGCGTTCATAAGTCGACCAGAGACATTTATCCAAAGAGATCGTAACAATTTGTTTGCATTTATGGGAGTTTATACAGCTCCATCTCATTCTCTTTCTCTCTCATTCTCTTCAGTCTATATTTGAGTGACGTCACGTTACGTTTGTCATTTATGAGTGTGTGGTGCTAATCTAGGCCGTTCAGTTTAAGGCCAGGATACTTTTTAGTTTTTGTTACGTCGACGTCATAGGGTGACGAAGCTGAAGAACTATCATGATGACGAACTTGCAATAAGTTAGTTTTTAGATTATAAACTTTATTTACCTTCTCTAGAACTCAATTTCGATTTTGACGTTTCGTTAGAGTTGCTATTGTAAATTCCAACATCGACCTAGTTCCAATACTAGTTAAGACTCACTGATACAGTTATTTGATTATTAAAAAAAAGCTTTTTGAAAGCAGATGAGGCGTAGCGCGCTGCATGACGTCACTCGACGTCTTTTTCATAAAAAATGTATCAAAGTGCTAGCGCTGCGTGATGCTGTCAACGTGTACAAAATGTCAAAAAGTTGACAGTGCCGCGCTGTATTGATCTGTTTTTCGCCTTAACGAAAAGTTTCAATAAAACAATAGCATTATTTATTATATTCATTTAAATTTTTTATCTATTACTAGCTGTACCCGGCCACGTTCCGCTGTGGCAAATTCACACATTCACTGATATGTAACTGATGAAAAAAATAGATAAAAACAATCCTTGACGCGGATTATATATCATGCTAAAATTTCAGCTCGATCGGTGCAGAACTTTTTGAGTTTTTGAAGCGTACACAAACCAACATAACATTTTTATATATATATAGAACATTTATGTAATTACATTTTTTATTTATGTAATTACAATTATAGATGAACTATATACCTACCTGAAGGAACTTTCATTCCTTATTTTTTTTAATAAGGAACCAAAATATCTCTCGCGTAGCAAGCGACCGTCTACATTGGAGTCTATGGTAGTGTGCGTGAGTTGAACCGTCACGTTTTCAAAAGTTTTTATACTGTTTATTAATGGTACTGCGCATAAATTTTATTTATCTTACCCGTATTTGTGCTGAATTTCACTTTTACAACCTATAAACTTATTCTCATTGCGCTCTGTAGTAGATATTTCGTTTTGAGATGTTTGCCTCCAGACGGTTAACTTTCTTTATTAGACTCGAATGCGATTTTTTATGTCTCATTGGCTTTAATCCTAAAATCCAGGCTACTGAGCCCGCATCTTCAATTGGACTTCATTTATTTAGGCTTTTCATTATTAGTCACAAAATAAGTAATTGTACAGACCCAGTCCAATGATAATAATAACATAGAACTTTACCCCTACCTAGGATTTCCTGTTTATAGGTAACTAGCTGACCCGGCGAACTTTGTTCCGCCTTAATGTCAATAAATAAGCAGATTTTTTTTTTATTGGAAAAAATACAAAAAAAATTAAATTTCTACATCAATCATTCATAATTATTTCTGTATTTTAGTACATAGGTTGCTCTTCATTTAAGTACCTTGTGATACACGACATTTTTTGTTTTATTATCAGGCGCAAAAACAAACAACGCAGATGGTCTTCCGACCCGTGAACATGCCACGTATAATTGACCATGGGAAAAACATGAATGTTCTAGATTTAAACCACAAACTTTTAAGGATTTAATTTCTAATTTAATTAAATTAATTAATTAACTTATCAACAATGTATTTCCAGAAATTATTTCTAACTACAAAAATTATGAATGGATGAGTGAGCGAGCAATTTTAGCGGCTAAGAATAAAGATGTAGATGACCTAAACAACATAATTCAAAATAAGATCATTGGAACAATGCATTCATTCAAATCTATTGACTGCGTCACAAATGAAGATGAAGCCACCAACTATCCAATTGAATTTTTAAACTCTTTGGACGTGCCTGGCTTACCACCGCACAATTTACGCCTAAAGGTTGGCTCCGTAGTAATCATGCTTCGAAACATAAACCAACCAAAACTGTGCAACGGTACGCGTTTGGTGGTTAGAAAATTGATGAACAATGTAATTTACGCTACGATAATGATAGGAAAATTCAAAGGTGAGCAAGTTCTCATTCCGAGGATACCGATGATCCCAACCGATATGCCGTTTGAATTTAAAAGACTTCAATTTCCGATACGTCTTGCATTTGCCATGACCATCAACAAATCACAAGGCCAATCCTTAAAAGTTTGTGGTTTAAATCTAGAACATTCATGTTTTTCCCATGGTCAATTATACGTGGCATGTTCACGGGTCGGAAGACCATCTGCGTTGTTTGTTTTTGCGCCTGATAATAAAACAAAAAATGTCGTGTATCACAAGGTACTTAAATGAAGAGCAACCTATGTACTAAAATACAGAAATAATTATGAATGATTGATGTAGAAATTTAATTTTTTTTGTATTTTTTCCAATAAAAAAAAAATCTGCTTATTTATTAATTAACCATTTCAAAGGCAAATTTTAAAGGCAAACAATACAGACATTAACCATTTTTTTAATAAGCATTATTTTAAATCAGTGTCTTTCACAAATAAATGAAATAAATTATGATACTGATACTCACCATTCAATGGATTTTTCATTTTAATATTAAAATAATATCCATCTTCTCCTTGCCAAAACATCAGCGGGTATTGCAATGTGTCATATGATCGATGAGTTTCAGATATTTGTTGTAGTTGCCCAGTATCGCGACGTGTAAGCACAATATCGCGTTTTTCCAATTGTTCACCAACAATCAGGATGGCAACTTCGTCTACTGTTGGAGCATTAAATGTCCTTTCGTGTGTTCCAGATGGTCGTTTATCTGCTTTGATAACAACTTTATAGTCATCACTTGGCATGCGCTCTAAAGCACTCTTAAACAACCTGACCAACGCATGATGTTCATGAAGCAGACACTGCAAGTCTTGAAGAATTGCTCGCTTCATTCCTGCATTGATCTCTAGGCGTCGATCAAGTTGTTCTTCCATGTTGCCCATGAAATATATTTGTAAAAATTTATTCTGTGTATCTTCGAAAGGTAGTAATGATCCAATTCGATGATGAATCTGTCCTTGTATCTACAAAATAAAAACCAGACAGTATTAACTGGGTTATAAACACTTTTTTCGGTGGGAGAGTAGAGTTCAGAATTAGCAAATATACTACATAGGTACCAATAGATAAAGTAAGTTATTCTTTAACTACATTCTATATAAGTACAAAAATAAATACCTTAAATGTCGGATTAAATCCCCGTTCTTCGATAATATCTGCCCCAAATGACGTCATCTGGAAACAACCATTGTATTTTTGAGTATTTGCAAGAAAGTGGCGTGATTCTTGTGTTTCGCCACAAAGCAATGAATACAATGGCTCAGGTGGCGGAGTCAACAATGGCAATTTCACTTTACCATTAAGGCAGCATAATCCAGGCGTTTCTCCGGAAAACTTTAATGCACCACAATACTCGCAAACTACGTCCATTTGCCCAATGCAAACGCTAGGATGCAAGCTGTAATCATTGCTGCAATCGTATTGAAACGCTGCTCGATTCAAATCAGCACTTGATAAATATCTTGTTCTGCGTCGCAAATTATCTATTTGTTGACCTCTGTTGTTCGCTCGACGATTCTGCATTGCCAACCGAGCTGTTTCACGGGCTGCTTCACTTTGCTCTCGTGATTGAGAAGCACGAAGTCGAGCCATACTATCGCGGCGCTGTTCACGTGCAATTTCTTGTTCTTCTTCAGTCCTTTCATTTGCAGTATTTCGTATTCTTCTTGCATCACGGCTTTGTCGGGAAAGATTCGATCGTCTTGGTCGCGGCATTATTAATTAAACTTCACTTCACCTAAAAACTTAAATTTTTAACCATACCGAGTTTTATAGTTCACTTCACTGTTTATACGAATGGGCAATTGGGCAATAATGTTAATTATTTATTTAATAGAAATAGTTTTATTATTGATTTCTTACAAATATCAAATAGTCATCCATACGTCATTACATAGCTGTCATTATACGTCAATTTTGTTATTCCAAGTCTGATTCTTTTTTGTTATACCACGTTTTATAGTGACTGACGTTACATGTCAAGTCACACGGGAATGATGTCGAACGGGATAAAAAGTATCCTATGTCCTTCTCCTGGCTCTAAACTACCTCCCTGCCAATTTTCAGCTAAATCGGTTCAGCCGTTCTTGAGTTATAAGTGAAGTAACTAACACGACTTTCTTTTATATATATAGATAAGGAACTACGAGGACCATTAATAAAAAATTAAGGAAGGTAGGGAGGCGGGAGGAGGAAATAATAAAATAATCCATCGTAAATCTCAAAACACACAACACATTCAAAGATTATTTACACACATAGCACACATGCACTCTACGCACTGCATACTTAATCTGACGTCACTCCACATGCACCAGCAAATTCACACACACACACACCATTCTTTCTCACGCTCCACAATGGACGCACACATTTGCCTTATAAATTACTAATATTGCAATAAACCAGTCAATTCAATTCAATTCCATCCTTTTTCGTTTGTTCTTCACTAACAAGTGTTAAATAACAACGAAAACGAAGAGTGTTGTGAAATTGGAACTTTTGTCTGTGTGTGTGTCACCTGTCACTATATCCACAAAACAGCTGAATTCAAAATCAGTATTTGCGTAATGGAATAGTAAAACGAAAGTTTGAACTGTACGATAAGTTTTCAATCACGATGGTTCCGACCAATGACGTTTTATCTAATAATACTCTATGGACCCGGTACGTATCTGCATACAAAAACTTTTGTCAGTTTTAGCGAGAATTGCGGCGACGAGGAATGCACATTACTCTAGAGACTGCGATAAACAAATATTGATTAAAATGATCAGAGATTGCAAATTTACTGACGTTATGCCTCAGTTAGATTATCGGCGAATAATGTGTGCACGAATACGACCACGAAGACTCGTTCATATATTCGTCTATATTTAATGTACACCGATTTTTAAGGATGACGACCATTAGTTAATCTTTTTTTTTCTTTAACTTCGCAATAGTTATCTTCTTAATTGCCATTATCCGGATCCAAGCACTCGTAAATTCCTATAAACTTTAAAATATTTTGGTTCTTTTAATCCATTGCAATAATAATGATACGACCGTTTGCTAGAAAGCGCATGAGTGAACTGAACAATGACAAATGTGTACACATCGAGCGCGAAATACACACGAATAATACTTTGATTCGCGCCAAAAACCGATATCGCGCCGAGAATGGCCGAGTACTCAGTCCGAACAGCGAGCACTCCCGAGCGTGTTCGTACTCGCGCTACTCTAATGCGCTCGGCAAGAATCTAAACCATACATTATACGAACAGTCGATCATATCACTTTAGCAGAGGAATAAGTCAGTATAAGCGTGAGGGTCCTTTGCTCAAAACGTTTAAACTTCCAACAAAATATTTAAGCTTCAGAACACCGAGATCAATCTCTGGCACATACGAGGAGCTGTTAAACTTCCCAAATCTTGTTTATTAAGTTGATATAACAAGTAATTATAAGATATGGGTAGAAATTAAATTTGCGCCTGCGAATGCGGGCGGTAGAGGCTTAAACATCCTGAATTAAAAGTTTAGGGTACGGCCCTTGTAATGTAAAATTAATTACAATGAAACCCTCAAATTAGTTATTTACTTGTTTGCTTTGACTTTCCACGGAACCCCGATTGTAATGGGAGGTGTTGGGGGTAATCTGGGAGACTAGACCTTAACAAGAGGTTCTACTGTTTGTTTAATGTGGGTTATCTATACTTATAATTAAGCGAAGGGTAGTTAAGCGGTGGTACCCTAGTGGGAGAACGTCCGACGTGAACTCACGACGTGTCCCAATCTCATTGCGGGCACGTGCCGATCTGTCTCTCGTTTCTGTGAAGAAAAACATTGTGAGAAAACCCACATACCTGAGAATGATTTCGGAGGTGTGTGATCTACCAATGCCGACCTTGCCCCGTTGGAATATGGCGTTATCCTCCTCACGATAGTGAGGGGACACCCGTGCTCAGGTACGGTAAATATACCGTTTTCACTGTTAATACAAGGTCACCTTTTAAAATAAGTTAACAACTCTTTCCCTGCTCTTTCTTTTTCATTTATTCTTCTTTTTTTAAATTTTTCCTTACTTTTCTTTTCTCTTTTCTTGGTGGTAGAACACTAAATCCGCTTTACTAGCTGCCACCTTCAAGCAGATACCAATTGGGGTCTTAACTGGTTACCAATAAAGACTACATTAGAGTGTTCCGGCAGCAGGATAGACTTGCATTCCATGCTTAGCGTGTTTATCACCTTCGACCACATCGTCACCAGATAGTAGCCAGCTTTAGACTTACAATTCTTCTAGCTTTTACAGAAGTAAAATGTTACTACAATTACGACAAAAATACGCCATTGTCAACCCAATCGATCGATGCGAAGCCATTATTGTAAAAATCGTATTCAGCTTTTGAAAGCAACTATTCTGGGACGGTTACCAGTGGCTTTCAGTTAGAAAATCAGTTTCGGATTCAGGTTTCGATTTGCAATCATACGCTGTAAAACTATTCAATTTACAGCAACGTCTTGCAGCAACTTTTTAGCAATATTTCATTAAAAAAGTAATTCGGTCATTAAAAGGTGATTTTTTTTATATCTCAATACAAAGAGAAATTAACTACAAGACGCAAAACAAGTTGATGTAGTAATTTAACTTCTTTTATGGATAAATTTTAGATAATTTTTGAGTCTTATTACCGTTAGTACACAGTCAGAAATATATTTTTCAATGACCTATATTTTCGACAAGAGACACTCGACGAAACAGCTCTTTGGTAAACAGTCGTTTGGAGAAGGGTAATTCGGCAAACAGCTCAGGAAGAATGTACACTCAATCTCACTCACCGCACTTGTCAGCTCACTGTTCCCGGAGGTAATCTTATCATAATAATGAATTTCAGGCACAGCCTGGCATCACTATTCTTGACACCAATCAAATTCCGATCTCGATTCTAAAAAAAAAAAAAAAATTTAAATCACTAGATTGACAACCGAATTATAGGCCTTGATTGTATATTTGACGGTATAAAAATGTTGTTTATAGCTAACTTCAGTTAACAACAATAACAAACAAGTTTTATTTGAGCCAATATCTTGGGCTGAAGCGTTATCAGTTCGTTCTCAAACGATTAAATAGTTATAAATTGTATTCTGAGGAAATATTATGGGACCGACATAATCGTCAAACGTAATTAAACCTCTAAGCTATAAAAAACCTAAATAAAGATGATTGCAATTTTACCCCAATCGCATTTAGATAGTTCACTTAACGGCCACGCATTATGTGTTAAACTTCGCGTTTGAAACAATTGAAATATGGTGGGAATCGAGATTGAATCGGGATTGGAACTAGATCGACGTAAAGAATACGCCTGCTGAAACGTCTACTGGATTAGTGGTGTTTCATGGTACACGTGTCACACGGAATACGGGATGGTGCTACGAAATGAACACTGGGGCATTATAAATGGAATGCCACCTGAGAAAGTCGAGCTAGTAGATAGTGCTAGACAATAGCTACTTGTTCCAGTAAGTGGTCATTATAGTGGCGGGTAATCTGTAATTTAATTAAGGAAAATATTTTTAAAATAGTCCTTTGAACTCAAAAGTAACTTGTTAAGCAGCCAGTGTTCTTAGCACCATGCTTCTTTTGTTAGATCTTTAAGTTTTAATTGTAGCTAGTTTTAGTTTTCTTATTAATTTTATTTCATTATTGTTATTAAATTTCATCATCATCATCAACCCATAACGTCCCACTGCTGAGCACGGGTCTTCCCTCAGTTTCGCGAGGAGGTTTAGGTCATAATCCACCACGGGGGCCCGGTCCAGATTGGGTGGATAACACACCTATTGTGATTGCTATTAAAGTTCTGTCAATAAATATATTTGTACTGTTAAAGTAACTTTAATTGAATAATTTATTTTTAGACTGGCTTTGATAAAATACGATACATGATATTGATATTGTGTATTTTTTATCTAGATTCTGTTGTTCAATTAATTGTTTGTTTTAATATTCCATCACTTTCATACGAAGAAACACAAGTTTGAAAAAAAAAAAAAACAAAAAAATAACGTCACATTTTAGATTTCCCTCCAAAACTCCAAGCTTACTTAATGGCTCCAAACAATTGCAAAGACGGCACTAATGCGCTCACAGTACAGTCGCAATCATAACCCAGTGTTGTGGCAATTATTATGGCACTTGCACAATAGCATAACGCCGTGGATTACTCGCCTTCCACTCTGAATTTAAATTAGTTCATCTCTGAAACGCAGCGGAGATATTCCAGTCTTTGTTTGCGATTTTATGCTTGATAGTACAAGCTTGGTTTTTGGCAAACATTATATCTAGCTGCGCTAAATTCCAGTTTTACCGCGATAACTACATTTCCCATGTTATACATAAAAATAAAGTAAAATAAAATTTTAAATCGTCAGTTCATACAAAAATTACATATGGAACAAAACGCTTTCAGTTTATTTCCAAATTTTCTAATTTTCCAACCAACTTTTATATTCGTAAAATAATTGCCGAATTAGTCCAGTTGTTATCGAGTTTTGCGCTTAGAAACACATTCTTATTTCTTTAGACAGATAGATAAAACTTGAATATTAGACTTGAGTTCATAAGCTAACTACTGGTAGTAGACCGAGGCGAATCGGATCAGGGGGTGAACCAGATCACCCATAAGAAATACGGTCTATTTCAAAATCTGCGGCCAACTAAATTAAACTAATCAGCGCAACACATTGCTTCTATCCACCTGGACTCGCCGAGAATGACTTACCTTGACATTACCACACGGGTCACTATGGCCGGTGCTTTCCAGAGGACGCTCTTTTCGTTAAAAGTGATCTCAATTGCACTATCGCACTACAAAACAAATTTCCAAAAATAAGGATAATAATAATTCCATAATGTTTCGTTAAATGTTGTTCAATTATTTTAAAAAGTTTTAGAGAAAAAGAAATCTCCAATTTTATGGGCCATTATTTTAATATAGCTTAGAATGATTCATCATAGAGCCCTGGTGGACACTAGAGCCTATTTGTAAATAAAGGTGAAGCAGAACCATCTAATAAACATAAAGTATCATAAAAACAGGACCTTCGTTTTGGGCAGTCGGGTAAAAAGACGAAAAATGACATTTAGTAACGTATCGGTTGCGCCCTTCGTTGACGTACCGGTCGAGATTTAATTGATTCGATACACATAATACCACAGTTCCGAGTAACATTATCCTCTCAAGTGGTTATAGGTTCGTGCTCAAGGGCCCGTCTGTAGGGCCCCGTCTACAAGGGCCCCGCCTACAAGGCCGCTCGCGTCGAGATACGATAGAGGTCAAGAATACGACTATCGTTGGTGGATAATTTCAAACACGTATATTGAAAATGTATTAATAGATACAATTATTAAGATCTCAAGGATTTTACTGTTTAAGAAAATGCCTATCTTGTTTTAGTATTTTGATAAATTTTCACTGTTGAAACTTTAATAATTCACAATATTTTTATATATTTTCTCTTTGAGATATTATTTATTTATTATTATTATTATATCGTCATCATCATCAACCCATATCATCCCACTGCTGAGCACGTGTCTCCCCTCACTTTTGTGAGAACGGTTAGGCCATAATCCACCACGGGGGCATAAAATATTTTCAGACAAGATTTTATAAAATACTGATTTATTCAGTGGGTACTTCAAGCTAATTAAAATGAGCCCAAGCACTTTCAACTATCAGTCATGGAACAGTTCCTCTACCTTTCGTATCTATCATGAAACCAGCAATCTGTCACCATTGTTGTCTTTAGAACTTGACTGGCATACAAAATTTCAAAACAATTGAACAAAATACAGTGAGGTAAATTTCGTAGATTGGATCAAAACCAACTAAAAAAACAAGCAAGCCCTAATAAAAGCTTCCAAAAAAATAAAAAATAAACTATCTAGTATTCTACTCCTATTCCTATACAAATTTCAATGGACCTCTAACGAACCTATTTCTATGAAAATACGTTCATATTTTTGTACAGAATACTATACAATTTTCCACCTTTACCTTTAAGTATTTTATGATCAATGTGAATTTAATACCACTCATGTGCAGTGAAGCCCAAGCCATTAAAGTCAGTTACAGAATTATTACCAAAACAAAAGCCCCATTTCATCCCTTCGACATTATATAGAGACAATAATACCCCCAAGTTCACTGTAATCGGTCGAGTGTGCCCTCAGGGCCGCGTCTGCTTAATCCGCGATTCTATAAAGCCCTGGAGATCGACGGGTGTGTCGACAACTCTTAAACGCTTCTCTGAAACTGTTGCTAAGCGAACAGTAAACATGGGCTGTGTAGGTAATGGCCAAACGTCTTATTTTGCAATAACCGTTAAAATTAAGTAACGTGAATCTAAAATGACGTTTAACAATTCTATACATAAAAAAACGGACTACAATTTTTTTTTTTTTTTGAATGACGAGCCGCGCAAGTCTTTAACCTGGTGGTGAGCGCTACATCTGCCTATAACAGTTACAGTGCCACCCAGAAATTTGCACTGCATGATCCTGCGCGGCACTGCACTGCGTTCGTCAACCTGAGACATCGGCTCTAAAGTCCAATAATTATTATGCCCAGTAATTTCACAAATATTCTATAACTAGCTGCGCCTTGCGGTTCCACCCGCGTATTTCCTGTTCCCGCGGGAATATGGGGGATAAAAGATAGCCTATGTTACTCGCTGTCAATGTAGCTTTACATTAGTGAAAGAATTTTTTAAATCGGCTCAGTCGTTTAGCCGAAACCTTACATATTTCCAAACATATTTTCATCCCCTACATTTATTGTACAATGGTAAATTTTTACAAACTTTGAATGACATATTTATTTATATCTATCAATGGCCTAAAAATAAATTTTTCAAGCTTCTAGCTTCAAAAATGACGATACTTCCATACAAACTTTCATCCCCTATTTCAAACTCTTACAATGCATTTTTTGCGATAAAAAGTAGCCTATGTCCTTCCCTAGGCTCTAGACTATTTCTGTACCAAATTTCATTTCAATCGGTTCAGTAGTTCAGGCGTGAAAGAGCAACAGACAGAGTTACTTTCGCATTTATAAAATAAGTAGGGAAGTAGGGATAAAGCGATGACTCTGCTCCACTACTGTTGGTCACTACTCAGAGGCATCACAAACATAATCTCCGAGTCGAATAATGCAAATGAGGCCTGAAACCCAGAAATAAGCCGAAACGGCTCCATTACCGCCTTCCCACCACACAAATACGAAAATTCTCCAGACCGCGATAATCTAAGCCCCGTCTGGCTCCACCAAGATAAGGCAGCATTGCATTTGCTTCTAATAGTTCACGATAGACAATAGGTCTTACTGAAAACAAAGGCTTTCTTTTAGGAAAAGAAAGTGAACCGCAGAAGAAATTCACTTGTGAAAGGACTTGTGACCTTGTAGAATAACCTTGTGACCTTGTAATCTTGTAGATTTATGTGAACTACATCAAGTAGGTATTTGCTCTGAGTTGTTTGGATGGTTCTCGGAGTTACCAATTCCCTAGATACAGGGAGAATCATGTACGTGATAATTATTTGTATATTATTAATTAACTGAAAAAAAATTACCTTCCAGAGATCAACAACCAACAACAACCCATAACGTCCCACTGCTGGGCACTGGGATTTGAACTCACGGCCTTCTGATTGGAAGGCGGACGTTCTCCCACTAGGCTACCACCGCCACCCGATTAATTACTAAAATAAAAATAAAACATCAGCCTGTCCTATAATTTTGACCATTCTAGGGCACCGAGGCAGCTATGTGCGGATTTGCCATCCTTACCACTTTTGGAGGCACTCGTTAATCCCGGTTGCTATCGGTTGATGTCAGAGGCCCGTGGGCGGCCTGACAACCTCTGATACAAGAGGTCTGACGCTACCATTCGACAAAAAAACAACAACTGCATCAGTAATTTGAACAGCGCCTCGACTGCAAATATATTTCGGTCACGTACAGTCGAAAAATAATCTCTCGAAAAGCTTTTCGAACTCCTAACATTTGTATCTGACATTAAAAAATACTTTCAAAGAATAATTGCTGATTCCGGACTTTTCCTGGGTCGAAATATGACTGTAGTTAATTTTTTTTTTATTTTCATATTATCCATACATTTTTGTTTTCTGTACTTCTTTCTCCATAATTATTAACTTTAACTCTGCCTAACCTCAATCTTCCGTGCGCGCAACAAAGATTGTATTAACATATCCAAGTATATTTATAAGTACCTGGATGACCGAGCTTTGCTCGGTATTTTTTTTTTTTTTAAGCAGTATTTTTATTTGCCAATAGATGTCAGGAAGAGTCTTTTTTTTCAGTTTAAATTTGGACTACTCAAACGCCTCCAACGCTTTGTTATTTTTCTTCCAAGTTTATGTTTGATTTGATATAACACGAATAAAATGACATTTTCTAAAAATGATTCCTAGCTAGATCGATTTATCGCCCCCGAAACCCCCTATATACTAAATTTCATGAAAATCGTTGGAGCCGATTCCGAGATTCCAATTATATATATATACAAGAATTGCTCATTTAAAGATATAAGATAAAATGCCCACCTGTGTAGTATATTATATGTCTACATAGTATTGAAATGTCTTAACATTGGAAACAGGAATTCCAACCATATATCTGTAAAAAAATCTTCCTATCTTCATCCACCTATTCGAAGTTTATTGACCTCGCTCTTCTCACATAATTAAGCGCCACGGGAGCGGTGCATCTTAATGAAAAATCGTCTAGAATTCACGATATTCAGTCATTGTCTGGAATAATTAGGATGGTTATCAGCTGGAAAATAAAATGCCTTCAAGCGTTGCAGCATTTATATGAAAATTTAGTATTTTTAACGATGCAATTAGTATTTAAACTACGTACCAAAGAGGTCGAGTTTTGATCTCGCAAAATTGAAATTGTTGTTCCTTTTTTTTAGGAAATACATTTTTAGATAAAATTTGAAGCTGCATTGTTAACGAAAGGGTAACAAAAAATTAAATTCTCCTAATCATTAATTACAGAAAAAATCTCAATAGGATTAAAAAATACACAATAAAATAAAATGCGACAAAAAATTATCATTATGTCTATGAAAATTATAATTCACCACCCTTTATTGTCCTCCATCTCTTTTGTAAGGGAGCCCTGTCTTGACAAGACCATCCGAAGGAAAAAAGAAAAAAAATGATCTTCCGCTGAAAGCGCTTACTGCTGAAATTGAAAAAAATACGAATTTCCTTTGAGTCGCACCCTTATAGCTTAAATAAAAGAAAACAATACTTTGACTGGTGTCTTTGGGATTCTTACAAAATGGGACATCCATGTGGGTATTATGGAATATGTAGCCCATTCCACTCAATATTGTATGAGTGAGACCAGTTATAAAATCCCAATTAGAACCTTTAATCACGTCAAAACTTCATCATTATCATCAACAACCCATATCATCCCACTGCTGAGCACGGATCTCCCCTCACTTTCGTAAGGTGGGTTCTATCATAATCCACCACGGGGACCCAGTCTGGATTGGTGGATAACTTACTTACCTCTTAAATAATTCTCGGGTAGATATGTGGATTTCCTCACGATATATAGATAAACTCTTTATTGAAACACTACAGAACAAAGAACTTTTAAAAACACTACGAATGACACACACACACACACACACACACACACAAACACACACGATATTTTCCTTCACCAAAACGCGAGAGACAATTATGTACAACTAGCTGTGCCCTGCCACGCTTCGCTGTGGCATATTCGCACATACGCTGATATGTCACTGATGAAAAAAATAGATAAAAACAATCCTTGATGCGGATTATATATCATGTTAAAATTTCAGCTCGGTCGGTGCAGAACTTTTTGAGTTTTTGAAGCGTACACAAACCAACATAACATTTTTATATATATAGATGTACATAATGCGACTCATTTATCCTCATTTCCCTTTCCTGTTCAATCATCAGAGTCTGATCATTCTGATCATCATCTCATCATCATCATCAGTCCATACCAACGAGCCAGTGCCGTGGAAGATCCTCAATCCCGTCATTAAATAGAAAATAGCTGATGATCTTCAAACGGCTCCACAGATTTTCTTTAATCATAGCTAAGAACAAGTCACCTATCAAACAAAAAAAAGGACCAAAATCGGTCCATCCGTTTGAGAGCTACGATGCCACAGACAGTCACAAAGATGCACACGTTTAAAAGCCCTCTTTTTCGTCGAGGGTAAAAAACACCATCAAACACACCTTTAAAGACTTCCTCATAAATTCCCGCATTACAGCAATATCACTTACCATAAACAAACTCAGTAACGCAAAGTTACCGTAACTTGCTGAAAAGACATACCCCAAAATGAGATATAATTATATACTTACCCCAAAAGACAGATACACATTGTAACAAGTTCCATCTGCCCCATTTAGGCACTTAACACGCAACATTTCGCGTATAAGTACGCCAAAGATTCCACCAGAGGAAAATAAAGCCAACGACACATAGACGCGATATTATCACGCGATAATTACGCTGGAGATAAATAATTAAAAAATATATAAATAAAAAAATATGTTAAAATTAGAAGTACATAGTTTATAATAGTTTAGGCGATTTTTTTTAAATAAATGATGTGAACTATGTTGCGATAATTATGCCATGATAGCAGTACGATGCAAGACGATCCTCTTACATCCTACGTTTTTGGATTATCATTTTTTAGTACTTTTTGTATTAGGGAACGCGTGCAACTAAAGTTGGGTCGACATCTGTGACAGTAACCATAACATTGTGACTTACTTGGTAAGCCAAATATGGACAAGGGCCTTGACATTTTACCGCGACACCCTCTGAAGGTCTCTACGTGAATTTGTGCGTGAAATTAGATAGTCACTCCGTAACAAATAAGCGTGACAAAACTCGTCTACTCTAGAAGTCGCGTCACTGTCACGACCACAGATGTGAACCCAACTTAACTCGCCCTTGCGGTATTAATTCTTTGTAGGGCACTAGAAATATCCTAAGGTATTAAAAATGCGGTATTATTATTGTTTTACTATGCGGTGGTAGCCTAATGGGAGAACGTCCGCCTTCCAATCAGAAGGTAGTGAGTTCAAATCCCAATGCAGGCATGTACCAATGTGTTTCTGTAAAACATATGTACGTAATTATCAGTCGCTTTTTGGTGAAGTAAAACATCGTTAGGAAACCCACATACATACCTACCCGAGAATTATTTCGGAGGTAGGTATGTTATCCACCAATCCGGATAGGGCCCCCGTGGTGGATTATGGCCTAATCCTCCTCACGAAAGTGAGGGGAGACCCGTGCCCAGCAGTGGGACGTTATGGGTTTATGATGATGATGATGATTAAAAATGCGGCTGTGTTGAAAGCAACCGGGACGTTTTATAGGAATATCAGTTAGATTATTTTTTTTGCGATAACGTCGCGCCTGTGTGTTTGTGCCTTATAATAATGTACTTGGTTGTAACCAGAGGTATTATATTATTCATGTTGCGTACGACATTCAGTATTCTCTTGAACTTCTAGGGGATGAAATTTTCCGTCTCCAGGATTACTATTGCGAAACAGATTTTATTTTTGGGATAATAAGGTTGAGATTTTTAGAATGCGGCAGGTTATTTTAGGGAAAAGAAGTATGTTAAGTAAATAATTTATATCTAATGAGATATTTTTGTGTCACAGAATTTACCTCTTTGAGATAGGACTCTAGCACTGTGGGTCAACGTAAATGTAATTGGAAAATCAAAATGTTGATTATAGGAAAGTCAATGGGACGTCTTTTTGGCCTCGAGGCTATATTATAGGCTATTGAACTGCGCTATCGCTATCACAGTCATCGATTTCGACAGAAAATTACCTACCTTCCACTGAAACACTGATTGGGGCACTGTTTCCAGCAAAATTACTGAACATATGAGACTTTAGAGCCGATTTCTCAGGGTGACGACCGCAGTACAGTGCCGCGCAGGATTATGCAATGCAAAGTTCTGGATGGCACTGTAACTGTTACGGGCAGGCGTAGCGCTTACCATCAGATAAACGACTTGCTCGTCTCGTCAAATAAAAAAAAAACTTTCCTTTTCGAAAATACAGTTTACTATTTGCATTTAAAAAGCTAGCGCAGAAACACACCTGACGTCAATAAGGTAACGCTAGAATTTACATTCGAGCTGTTTCAGCAAAACACCAGTCTGGTATAAAATTCTAGAATGCATTTCGTCTAACCCTCGCGATGCGGAAAATCTAGTGTAGGAGTTAGTACTTATTTTGATTACGAATTGGTGTGACGAAAAGGTTGATTTTTGATAGTTATATGGGATAATTTGTAGAATGATTAAGGTAAATTTTCTATTCAGCTACATCAATGGAAAAAACAAAAATTTAACGGAATAAAGCACCATTTTATTGGAGTGGGACTACTACAGAATTTTAAATAGTACAGAATACCAATGTGCGACCTTATCCTTGAGCGAAGATTTAACTGAAACTCTTTGGTAAGTTTTTTGAAAATAGAACTACATAGCAGCTTATTAGGTACTTATGGTATAATAATATGAAGATGTAAGTAACTAAAAAAAAAATACCTTTCGTAATCAGAATAGTTTGTAGCTCCAGAACTTTATTGGAAATCCAGTATTACTATTGGAAATCTATATTGGAAGGGTAGAAAGTAATATTCTGAGACAAACAGTGTAAGTTAGGAGTTTGTTCAACTTATCCACAATGTGAATGGTAAATGGCAAAACGATAAAGTCTTGCCAGGTTTACGTCTGAGAACTGTACGAAATAAATTGAAGGCTTTTATAAAAATATTTCCATTAGGTAATAATAAATGCTTTAAATTGCCATTAATTGGTTAAACTTCCAAAGGTTATTTTGGTTTTATTAGGTTATATTTTATTCACTTATTTCTTTTCGGGATAGTTTATTATTGTATTTTGTTTTTATTATTTGAAGCCTTGATTTCAAATACCTTCAATATTTAAAATTTCAATTTTGTAGAAAATATAAATAAATATCTTAGTTCGAAGCATAATTATGAAACTTTTGAAAAAATATAACATTTTTATCAAATTTCTTTTTCTCTTGCGGAATAAGCAAGAATTACTTGTAATTTCAGATGATGGTAACCGAAGATGTAGCCAACAGTGGCAAATACTTGCCTACAACCATAACAACAGCACAACAACACAACCACCAACAACCGACCAACAGTAACCAACAGTTATTGGTTACAACAACTGACCAACATAAAAAGTAATTTCGAATTTTCATAAAACTCTCATCTGTAACTGGCAACACTGTAATGGACGGACAATAAGCAATTTAGTACAAAGTGCACTGAGACAGAGCAAACGCTTTTAAACGACTCGGTTCAAGTGTTTCTAAGAAAAGTTTTCATATCAAAAGGGTATTCTGCCAAAATGTGACGAACTGAGAAAAATGTAGGTATACTGTGAAATGCTTCTCAAATCTCAAATCATTTAATTTAATAGGCAAAAATCATGCACTTTCATATGTCAAAAACTTATATACATAGAGAAAAATAAATCAAATATGACCAAGTAAACTAATGAGGAACTGAATTTGGAAAAAGACGTAATACTTGACTTTTACATGACAGTTGGTGTTAGTTAAAAGTTGAAACATAAATTAATTTTTGTATATCGTTTTTTTTATACAGGATGTTTTGCAAAATGTGTACAGTTTTATTTATTTATGAATTTACGCAATCATTCCACAATTCATTCATTGATTGCTTTGTAAAATTATTGTTAACCGTTATATAATTTCAATAAGAAGTCACATCACCAAATAGTTTACTTAACTTAACGACCTTTTCAAAAATTAAAAAAATATTTCTTAAAAATTGCAATCTGTGCCATATATTCTGCCAAACACCCTGTATAACTAATGTAAAAGACAAGCAGGTGCTTCAACTGATGGTGACCTCCAAACCTGCCCCTATGAACCCACCGTCATTAGGTTACAAATCGCCCAAGTTACTGTTCCAGTGAGCATCTCTGATTATTTTTTCCATATTTTAATATTAACAAATAGGTATAATAAACTTCTGGTAATTGATTTAAAAGCCCTTTGTTCTAGCCTAAAAGCGATTGAGCCTTCTTGATAACTAATTCCAATATTCAACCCCTTTTCCAGACAGTCGATGTAGTTATTTCTAATAACAACAAGTCAATGTACTTGTACACTGTACAGACAAGGTCGGGGCGTAAGAACACATGTTACACTAGCGTACAGAAGAGAAATTCTTAAAAATGCAACATAAAACAAAAAGGTATTATACCACCTTTTGCAACGCTATCCACTTTTGAACTATTTATAAAGTTCCAGGGGCCTCACCACGAACCGTCAAATCCATCCAGTTTAAGGCTTTAATTACTCGGCTTTTCTGCATATCTTTTCGTAATAGTTTTTCATGCTGCAAATTCGACCTTACGATGTTGCGAGCGAATTTTTAAATAGCGGGCATTATTAGAAGTATTATTAGAGGTTACGAAAGTGAAGGGAGAACCGTGCTCAGCGGTGGGACTGTGATGATGATGATGATGATGATTAGAGGTATCATTGGGGTTGAGTTCATGGAGTTTCCTTTTCCTTTGCGAGATTCAGTCATGAATCACCACATGAAAGGGAAATGTCCTTTTCCAAACTCAAACCATAACCAGTTCATCATTAGTTTAATAAATCATATTTGACTAATCTAATCCTCGAGAATTAAGGGTTTGACTTGCAAAAGCGCCAGCCTACTTGCAACTTTGTCTACTTGCCTACTTTGCTTACTTACAATAAATGAATTGTGTTTTGAATAATAATAATAAAAATCAATAAAAATTACCTGACCCCTAAATAGGATTCCCTGTATCTAGGAAAATTACTTAATTTTTTTTTTTTTTTAATATTCTGTAAGTGACATTTCTATACGATAGTATAATTGTTTGTTCTATTCGGGATCTTGTTAGCGAGAGCGCTCTTCTAACTACAAGTAATCGCGACTCATCACCCTACATACGTAGTTAGTAGAGCAATAATCCTGCTTCTGGGAATGAATATGTTGCGGGCCTTATTTAGTTTCAACAGGCTTAAGAAGTTACTAGCTGCGCCCGCGGTTTCATCCACGTTAAATATTATCCTGAAAAAACTATTCAGTTCTACGATATAAAAAGTATTATATGTGTTAAAACAGGCAATAAACTATCTGTATGCGAAATTTCATCATAATCCGTTCGGTAGTTTTTGCGTGAAAGAGTAACAAACAATCATTGCCTGACGTTGAAAATGTTATGAATCTAAAAGATATGTTTTTTGGTCACTTTTTGGTAGTGCAGAATCTGACTTATGCATTTATACAAGATGCATTAAATTTAACAGGCAGAAGCCAAGTCTTCAATAAAAAAAACTGTTGAAAGCGCCTTGAAGCACCTCTTAGAAAAAAAAAAACAACAAATGCCTTTGCAGTCAGTAAAAGCGTTGGTTGACTAACTTGACAACGCTAATCTGAAATGCGGGGAGTAAGCGGCAAGCCACACTGAAGAGGTGTGGCGCGCTGCATGACGCCTCTCAATGCCTTTTTCATACAAAATTTATCCAAAGTGACAGCGCCTCGCGGTATTGTCACTTTGATGGAAATGTAGCAACTGACAGCGCCACGCGGCTGCATTGATTTGCATTGATCTGGGGGCACGGCAGTGCCTCCGTCATGGCGAGCAAACAAAGGCCGTACCATCCATTTCTCGAAGTTACTTTTTTTTTACTAAGAATCATAATAAAACAGCAATTGTTTCTAAGATGTGACCGTCCAATAAAAAAAATATTTATACGAAAATCAACCCCTGAGAGGGTAAAAGTTTACTAAAATGAATAAGCTTCAGCCAAAGCTTGTCATTTTCTTATTTGTCCATAAGTTGTGTTATTCTATTCCATTTGCGAGTTTATTGCCTTCAAATTGTACCTAAAAACCATTCAGCCATTCCATTACCGACAAATTATTTTAGAGTCCTTTCACACTTGAGTTAATTTATTTCCTTCCCCTCTAAGACCGACCGGAAGCTGGCCACTCAAGGGTTTTTAAGTACCCAATCAATCTAAATCTGCCCCTCCTGTCTAGGGAACATGAAAGATTGAACATTTATTTGCCAATAAAACATTTTTGATATAGCTTCATCGACTTTTCTTAAGATGTTTGAATTTGAAAGAAACGCCAATGAAATCAGTTGGCATAGAAAGACAAGATGACGACTGGCGTGCAGTGCAATGCCACCAGTTCTGGGTAGCAATGCTATTCTTATTGGCTAGTATAGTGCTCACCATCTGGAGTACGAGATAGTGTTCACGTCACAACATTAAGAATATCTCGTAAATAGATAGGCATTTACAGAAGTGTAATGGACATCACGGAGTGAGGTTCTCATAACACCAATATCCATGGACGCGTCTTGGCCGAAAACTGGATAAGGTTTTAGGAATATTTCGTTTGCGTATTAACCAAGTAATATTTCTGCGCCTTATAGAGTTAACCTTTACTATTATAATAGACTGCATATTTAGGCCGTATTTAGTGTTTTTGTTGCAGCTGGTACAGGTTCTCCTAGGCACATGTAGTGCGCGCAACATTTTAGGCGTTAAGCCATAGGCCAGTCTAAGCTGTTTCCCGATCTGTAATCTAAGGAAGCCGTTAGAGACGCGTCACAATTGAGTTTGTCACCTATTCTTTATCAATTGTTCTTTCTATTACTGTCTTTTTATTTGGTACTAGCTGCGCCCTGCGGTTTCACACGCATAATTTCAGTTTTCCCGCAATAACTCTGCATTCCCGGATCAAAAACCAGTATGTTACTAAAGAATAGCTGCAGATTCATCATCATCATCATCATCAGTCCACACTCGTCCACTGCTGGACGTGGGCCTCTCTCAATGAACGCCACTGAGCCCGATATTCGGCTTTCCTCATTCAGTCCTTGCCAGCCGTCTTCCGCAAGTCGTCACTCCACCGGCAGCGTCCTTCCTTTAATTTAGTACGTTATTTATTTAAATCGGAATATTCTCAGATTTTTACGATAAAGTCGATACCTGTAAAACAGCAGAATAAACGAATTAGAAAAACGTTTAATGTTGGCTTCACCCTGAACAGCACAGCCTCGATCAGTTCAGGCCACATCATGACATTGACTAAGGCCACGTTCACACTTGAGCAACCTCGACACGATGCCGGCGCTTCACCTCGTCTGTGTAAACGCGGCCCTACTACGAAGATGGAACGATCGTTTCAGGAAAAGTAACAATGGAAGAGAAATAGGTCAATTTTCTTGTAATTTCCTTATTAATCAGTTGTCAGAAGACAAAAAAATCGGAAGAACAAAGATTTCGGTTCGGTTTTTTCACTCACACGCAATCTCACTAATGTTATAAACATGAAAGCTTGTGTGTATGCGTGTTTCGTTGTTCCTTCTTCACGTTGAAACAGTTCACCAGATAATGGTGAAATTTGGTATATACATACTTTGAGCCTTGGCATAGAACATAGAATACTTTTAATTCCGTAATAATTTTCGATTTCTGTGGGATAGAAGATAATAGAGACTCTCCAGCAGATGCTTTAACACTTTGACTGCTGAGCCGTTTTGCTTGTCTAGTCACGAGTGCGGCTCTGCGCATCCATACTGTTTTCCCACACAACAAACACAACAGTTGTGTTTTGCCGTACTCGTGGCAAGTTATGAAAAACACGACAGTTTTGTTTTCAGCAGTGAATGTGTTAATACTTTGGTCATATAGCGCGAGGACCCGCTAATAACCTTGAAAATCTCCTGGAGATGAAAAAGGTGGAAGGCAAGGATCTAAGAGGTCAAAGCCCAAAAAGGTGACGGGGCGCCACGGGGTAACAAATACTAACCATTTACTTAATACTTAATACAAAATAAAAAACTTATTTCCGCAGGTTGCATAAGTTTAACACGTTCATTGCGTTATGAGGTCGAATAAGCCGCATGCATGACTTCTCGCTTGTGCGGCAGAGGCCGGAAAGGTCTCATACGCACTGCAAAGAAGTTCAACTTTTCCTCTATAAGACTACATAAGTACTGGCTGAAAGTCCATAAAAAATAGCCTCCCTGCGAACGTGCTAAAAACATCGCCAACTCCATTATAAAAGAGCCGATAAAATTTAATCATCTGAAAAAAAACGAAAACATAGCCACTGAATACTTATACATCGTATTTAAGAACATTTTCAATGAAATAAGCTTTCAACCAAAAAAAAACTTAATTCAAATCGGTTCATTCGTTTGGAAGTGATGCCTCAAACAGCTACACAGGTTAACACGTTTGCTATGTAGCCGTCCGATGACCAGAATGATGACACCGCATTCCACACCACACCGTGCGACCGGCGGCGATACAGCGATACGCAGACGCAGCAAAACTGTCCCGTGTCTCTATATACTGTAATGCCCGTAATTTTAGGTGACTTCGGCTCCTAACTTCGGACCGAACGTACACACTTTTAGCTTAGGATTTAGATATGTAGTATTTTAGTTATAATAAACCTAGTTTTAGAACATTAGGGGTTTCTTTGCACCCTCCGGCTGCGGCCTCCATAACTCGTTAAAGTTATAAAACTCATTTGTTTACATCAGGAGTTAAAAAAAAATGTCTTACAATTTATCTAGGTTTAAATACTTAAATAATACACCACTTTACTAAGCAAAAAGAAGATCTTATGGACAGTGCCGGATTAAGGCAAACGCGGAGCCCCTACCAATATTTTTGCAAAGCGCCCTTTATCCATATCTATATCTATATACACTAATATATAAAGCTGAAGAGTTTGTTTGTTTGTTTGAACGCTAGGATCTCCGGAACTACTGTTGTCTGGTCAGAATTGAACAATTCTTTTTGTGTTAAACAGTCCATTTATCGACGAAGGTTATAGGCTATATAACATCACGCTACAACTAATAGGAGCGGAGCATCAATGAATAATGTGGAAAAAACGGGGAAAATATATTGCTCTTAAGAGAGTTATTGCGGGAAAACTTGAATTATGCGAGTGAAACCGCAGGGCGCAGCTAGTCTATCATATTATAAGTTCTTAAGTATAAAGTGGTTAAAAAAACAATTCTTAGAAGGAAAAGTAGTAACGTTACACATTTTTGTGAGATCAATTAAATTCAATGTAACACGTCTTGATAAGTTTCACTCAAAAAATTACGCTCAGGTAGAGATGAGTGGGTTTAAATATGCGGCCCCCTTTCGCGGGGGGGCCCGGAGCAATTGCCACTCTTGCTACGTGGTTAATCCGGCACTGCTCGGGGGGGGAAATTGCCACCAGTTGCAAAACCGGGAGAGCTAGCGGGGCGAAGTTTCCCATAAAGTTTTCTGCGCTTCAAGGGTCTATTGATTTATAGGAAAACTTAAACATTGGGGTGGCAATAGTTATGCCAGATGTTTTTTTATTCGGTATTCCCGTTTCGTTCGGCCTTTACTGCGCATTTGATTAAGAAACTTTAGTTTTAGTTCTGCAGGGAGTCCAAACAGGGGCCCAATTCTATAAAATAACTAACCTACCAATTATGTGTCGGTAGTGTCTCATATAGGATAGTCATTGACATTTGGTATTCTATAAATTATTATTTTTTGCTAGCCACACTGAAAACTATTGTACTGCCACACAACAGCCACACCACAGGCACACAATCGACACACTACTGAGACACCATTGGAGTTTTCGCAGAATGTTTCAGTTTCAAATTAGTAGAACTAGATTAGTAGATTGGTAAATGGGGCATACTCGTGAACGAATGCTGCCTGTAGGACTGGTCCAGTCAATTACTGCCTGGTTCTTCCACCACTGCATGACGATTCCCGTACATGACGGAATGCCTGGCATGGTGCGTACAATACACTGTTTTTCTTATCGCTACATTAATCTTCTCTACCAGTCATATTTCTGGTGGATTATTTATTAACGTTAGAAAAGGATAATGTAATAATAAGCTAGCTATCTCTTTCTTGCTAAGAGGACTGGGTGTGTTTAGATGTGTAGCAATATAAAGATTTATATTGTTTTGTTTTTTATGTCTGCCAGCTACTATTGAAACAATTTTATACAATCCAGGCAACATTTTTCGAAACAGTGCAACGGTAGACTAACTTTTTTTATTCGTTTTCCTGTCGTAGACTCAGTCTTAAATCGGTTTGGGACGACAAAATTATTTTGGAAAAAAAAAATGAAAATTAAAAAATTAGTTAAGTATGAATATTATTATTGTTGATTTTAATTTTACTTATTTATGTTAATATTTAATTAGATGATAAACGCACCAGCAGGTAAACCCTAGTGGAGTATCTCCTCTGGTTTGCTGGAGCCCTCGCGGGAAATCATACGTTGGATGACTTCGGCGTGGTTTTCCAAAACAACATGCAATAGTTAATTGAAAATTATTTTATAGTGAATAACGAGAGTGCTTTAGACCACAGAACTGCAGTAAAAGTTCGCTATGAGAGAAAGAGAAAGAAAGTGAGTGCTCTCTCTCACTTGCGCCCCTACATTAATATACGAAACGTAGCTCTCTGTCTTTATATCTCCATTAACACAGAGGGAGATATAAATATCCCTCTCAACTCCATCGATCACACTTTTCGTAACGCTCTCGCCACGCATTCACCAGCTTAATTCCCATACTTCAAAAATATTATCCTACTAATATTATAAATGCGAAAGTTTGTGAGAATGGATGGATGGATGGATGTTTGTTCCTCTTTCACGCAAAAACTGCTGAACGGATTCGAATGATATTTGGAACACAGATAGTTTATAACCAGGATTGAGTAATAGGGTGCTTTTTATCCCGATAGTATGTTCCCGTGGGATAAAACAGGAAAACGCGAATGAAACCGCGGGGCGCAACTATCAATATTATATTCCGTATATTATATCAATATTATTAATATAATATAATATATATAATATATTATCAATATTATATAGTATAACTTAAACCGATCGAACTCCGCGGTCGCGTCGTTCGCTCAGGTCTGTCCGTAAGCTAAAATACCATTATCCCCGACCTGCCTGGGAGCAGAATAATTTCAATAAATTTTAAGTTAACTATAAAACGTGGCTGTAAGCTGGGTCGAGCTAATCCGATTCCGTTTCAAATAGAGTCTTCGCATAACCTAAAACCATATTGAAAACCATCACAATGGAACCCTTCTGATAAAATAGGGTTGTAACTGACATCGAAGTCCCAGTTACGGATAACTACGGATAGTCCAGTATGATTACTTTAACCAAAAAAGAAACATTACTACAGAGTTGCTAAATAAAACTATTTGAGAACACTTTGCTATTTACTGTTACTATTTAAAAATTAGTTTTTTTTTTTTTTTTTTTAACCTATACTGTCCCGCTGCTGGGCAAAGGTCTCCCCCATCTCATTCCACATGTCGCGATAGTTTGCCACGTCGGACCAACTTGGTTCGTATGTATCAAGATCGTCACGCCAGCGTTTTCTTGGCCTGCCCCGGCGCCTACGCCCTTTTTCAGGCATCCATTGTGTGACGATCTTGGCCCATCTGTCGGGGTGCATTCGAGTTACATGGCCCACCCAATCCCATTTAAGCCTAGCTGCTTTGAGACCTACATCAGCGATGCCAGTTATTGAACGCAACGTGGTGTTTCGGACTCTGTCCGTTCTTTTGACTCGTACGACGCTGCGTTCCATCGCTCTAAAAAAAAATAAAAAAATAAAAAAATAAAAAAATAGACATAAATAAAATCAAAAAAAAATGTACAAGATATAAGACATTAGAAATATACTTTCTTATAAATAATAGTACTATCGAGCTTCAGTATTTGAAAATCTTCTTTAGGAATGGTCGGTTTTTCGAAATAAAATCACGGGAATTTATTAAACTCTTCATCATCAACCCATAACGTTCCACAGCTGGGCATAGGTCTCTCCTCACTTTCGTGAGGAGGGTTTGGCCATATTCCACCACGGGGGCCAAGTCCGGATTGGTGGATAACATACCTAGCTCCGAAATAATTCTCAGGTAAGTATGTGGGTTTCCTCACCATGTATCCTTCACCGAAAACCGAGTGATAATTACGTACATATGTTTTTACAGAAACACATTGGTACGCGCCCGCACTGGGATTTGAACTCACGACCTTCTGATTGGAAGGCGGACGTTCTCCCACTTGGCTACCACCGCTTTTAAACTCTTCATTATGTAAAATAGTGAAAGGTTTGGGCTTTTGTGTCGTTAGTGGTAAGTTGTGGCCATGGCCAACACCATCAAGTGGCTCTATTTCCGATATTTATCCGTAACTTTTTTCTTAATTACGGATATATTTTTTATTTTGAATGTCAGATTGATTTGGTTACGGATATGGATAACATCCCTACATAAAACCACAAAGAATATGTTGCAAACTTTATTTCTATGAACACAAGGTATACATTAGCTCAGCAGCATAGATTTACATACGCTTGCTAAATTCAATATTTCAGGTAAATGCATTATAGATCCGATTTTAAAATGCTGAATAAGGTTGTTAGTGCCAATAGATTTTTAACGTTTTTAAGGTTTGTTTTGCAGATTTAATTAACAGATTTAGTATTTCTAAAATACTAGAAAAATATATTGTTAAAAATTGGAAAATATACGTGTTTTCTTCTATCTTCAGAATATTATGTACATTAGATTGATGATAATAGATGAACCTTTTTATTGAACCACCCCAGAACACGTAAATTAAAAAAAAACTAGAACAAACGAAATTTAACGATACATACATCATCATCGACCCATAACGTCCCACTGCTGGGCACGGGTCTCTCCTCACTTTCGTGAGGAGGATTAGGCCATAATCCACCACGGGGGCCAGATCCGGATTGGTGGATCACATACCTACCTCCGAAATAATTCTCGGGTAGGTATGTGGGCTTCCTCACGATGTTTTCCTTCACCGAAAGTTATCACATACATACATATTTAAAAAAAAATATTACATACATACAGACGCACACAATTATATATATATTTTTTACTTTTTTTTACATATAATTCAGTAAAAGACAATACGTCTGTATATAACGTATTTTGTAGTTCTAACATGGGTTATCAAGTGGTATTAATTGATAAAAACTGAGGACAACAGGCCCTCCGAAGAACGGAAGCGCTCAGATGTCACCCAACGGTCACCCATCCCAATATGTGTAATGAAACATTATTCAACGTTAGTGATTGGTTAAAATCGACCAATTTACACCACCAAATTATTCATCCAACCCATACAATTGTCAAAATCAAAGGAAAAGCCTCAATAAACAATTTACTTTAGCCAAAGTAAATAAATTAATTACTTACAGTTCTCTCACAGATATTTTCTAATTAGATAATGCAAGATCAATGTAGCAATTCTCATTTATTATTTGGGATAATTAACTTATAAGAACAAAACCTCTATCACTATGAATAAATTATTTTGTTAATGACACTTCAGTTCATTCTATTTTAGTAAAGGTTTCTCGGTAAAACCAACAAAACAATTTAACATCCTTATAAACTTAATATTTTCATACATAAATTAATAATACAACAAAGTGTGTGTGTGTGATGTGTGTGTGTGTGTTTTAGATGCCAAAATTAAATTAAAGTGAAAACTGCTGTTTACGCTTAATCAAAAAATATTTTTTTCCGAATTTTTGTCTGTCTGTTCGTCTGTCTGAAAGTTCCCGAATAGGCTTCGAAGCGGCTTCAAGAATTTCATTATTTTTCTAATATCGATATATTAGATCCTGGAATAGACCACATAGAATACTTTTTATCCCGTCAAAATGAACGATTCCTGTGGAACGAGAGCGAAACCGCGGGGCCCACCTAGTATATAGTAATAACTAATTAAAATACACAAAAGTAACTCGTTAGTACAAAACTAATATTACCTTATTTACCTTACTAGTTGAAAATAACACCCCAATTAAACTTAAGTATTTCTTTACTTAGACCTAACTTAGCAGTTAACTTGCCCAAGTAATTAAGTCATAACAAAATAATAGCTTAATTGTAGAGTAAAATTGTAGGTTCGCGTGACGCCAATATGCCTTGATGCAAGAATAGAAATCAGTTTGATACTTAAGTTGGTTTCTAAGTTAGAACCTAAGTTAATTAACTTCTTGCCGTTTCAGTGCCGACAGCTGCTCTGTAATGGAATACCTAGGTTGTATCTAAGTTCGAGTTTATCTAAGTTATTAAGTTGCGGCGCATTTGAGATTCAGAGCAAATATGTGTTCACGTTTTTAGATTTGGGTGTTTGTGGGACCATGGTCCTTGTAGTTCCAGAGTTTATTGATACATGGAATCTTAGGGTCCAAGAGCTATGTTATGTCTATGTTATCGTAACGCACTATTACGATTATTAGATTTTTAAATGTAATATTTCGTTTTTTTTTAAACCATCTGCAATTTATGTCCCCTAAAAAGGCTTAAAATGAATATTTCATTGGGTCGGTATGAACGGAAACCCATGCAAATAAAATTTCACACAATTATAAAGCCAAAATGAAAAATCACGCAATAGAATAGAATAGAAAACTCTTAATATTTTTTTATTTGACTAAGTGTCGAGACTAGCATGTGGTTCACCTGATGATAAGCACTACGCCTGCCTGATAGTTTGAGAAAGAATCTAGGTAGGTAATTCCTGTACTAATAATCTAATTAATAAAATACACGAGCTGAGCAAAAACGTGGTTGTATATTTGACAAAAGGCAAGACAAGAGACAATCAAATGGAAGCATCTTAGTTCCATATTCAAAATGTAGATGGCGATAAACCAGTGTTGCAATTAATCAATTTCAACATCCTCTTCTTAATTGCAAACCCATAGCCACGGAACAATCTTCAGTCTTCTTTTGAGAAATTGGTTTTGTAAGTACGTCGGCAACCATATCTTGAGTCCCAACGTAGCTGAGTTCAATTTCCTTTTCGGCAACTCTATCTCGAAGAAAATGATACCTTATATCAATGTGTTTGCTGCGAGCACAGTAAGAGTCAATACCTGCGAATTTGATAGCACTTTGATTATCACAATAAATGGTGGTAGGCGCAACTGTAACCTTCCAATACAATTCTGACTCTAAATGCCTTAGCCACATAGCTTCCTGTGTGGCAGTAGCCAGTGCCATATATTCAGCCTCCATGGTTGATAATGCAACTGTGTTCTGGCGTTTAGAACACCATGAAACTGAAGCACCCTGAAACAGAAAGGTGTAACCAGAGCATGATCTCCGGCTATTAATATCTGAAGCCCAATCTGAATCACAGTAGCCAAACACTCTTCTTTCTTCTTTATTTTGATTGAATGTTAATTTACAATCCTTTGTTCCCTTTAAATAGCGTAGTACTCTTTTTACTGCTTGCCAGTGTTGTATTTCTGGTTTGTTATTGAAGCTACTCAATTTATTTACTATAAAGCATATATCTGGTCTTGTGCCTTGTGATAGGTAAAGTAAACTCCCAATTGCTTCTTGATAAGGAACATTTCTAATAATATTTTGCTCTCCCGTGCTGATTAGTTTAGAACTAAGATCACAAGGTGAATAAACTGGATTACAGTCTGTCATATTGAATCTTCGTAGAATTTTTTCTATATAAGCAGACTGATCAATATGAATTTGATTTCTGGCCACATTTTGACTTATTCTCCAACCAATAAAAAGATTCACAGGTCCAAGCATTTTCATATCAAATTTACTTTGAAGTTGTTGCTTTATTTCTTTACCTTTCTCTTCATTGTTATAAAATATTAATAAATCATCCACATATATCAATATAAAAATAATGTTTTCATCTTCATTCTTGTAGTACACACATGGATCCACTGTAGTACTTTTCAATCCCAACTCTTTCAACACTGAAGTGAGTTTTAAATTCCATTGGCGACTTGCCTGTTTCAAGCCATAAATTGACTTATTTAATCTACAGACTTCGTGTCCATGTTCAAATCCAGGTGGTTGATTCATATATATTTCAGCATCTATGTCTCCCTGCAAAAATGCTGTAGCTGCATCCATTTGATCGATATATAAGTTTTCTTTTACAGCCATTGCAAAGAAATATCTTATTGTGGTATGCCGTACTACCGGAGCAAAGATCTCATTATATTCAGTTCCTTTTTTTTGTATGAAACCTTTTATGACTAATCTTGCTTTGTATCGTACAACTTCACCATTTGCATTGGTTTTCATTTTATAAACCCATTTGCAAGGGATTATTCGTTTGTCCTCTGGAAGAGTTACTAATGTCCATGTATTATTCTGAAGGAGCGATTCATATTCGCTGTCCATGGCATCTTTCCACTCTTTTGCTTTTGGGCCTGAAAGAGCTTTTTCCATGGTCTCTGGTTCCTTTAATAATACTGCTGAATCAGTTGATTTCTCTTCATGACAAAAATATGTGTTAAGTTTGGTATTCCTCTGCCTCCGAGTTGTATTTCTAACTGGCAAAGAATCTTCTTCTTCAAAGCTCTCCGGTGTGTAATCTGGATCATTATCTGATTCTGAATTTGATAATTCACTGGTGGCGTCAAACAATTGTTCCTCTTCAGAACTTTCATTCACTAAAGTATCGGTATCAGATTCTTCTTTACTTGTAGTTTCCTGTTGGTGTGACATGGTAAGTGGCATAATAACACAATTATTTCTAGCTGTGTGTTCCAAGAAAACTACATCTCTGCTCTTATATATTTGTTTTTTACTCTCATCATACAATCTGTAACCTTTAGTGTAATCACAATAACCCACAAATATCATTTTAATCGCTTTTGAATCCCATTTTTGTCTGTTTTCCTTTGGCACATGGACCATTGCTCGACAACCAAAAATCTTCATATTATTTAAATTTGGTTTTTTACCTGTCCACATTTCATATGGAGTCTTGTAGTCCAAAGCTTTTGTTGGAGAACGATTTATAATATAGGCCGCTGTTGAAACAGCTTCAGCCCAAAAATATTTTTGTAATTTGGAGTTCAAAATTAAGCATTTAGCTCTCTCTACTAATGTGCGGTTCATTCGCTCTGCCATGCCATTTTGCTGAGGCGTATATGGGTTACTCGTTTGATGCTGGATACCAGATTTACACAGAAAAGATTTAAACTCATTATTTATATACTCTCTTCCATTATCCGAGCGCAATATCTTTATTTTTTTATTAGTTTCATTCTCTACTAAATTCTTGTATTCTTTAAACTTTTCTAAAGTCTCAGACTTGTTCTTCATGAAATAGACAGATACTTTCCTACTGTAGTCATCTATGAAAGTAACATAATATCTGGCACCTCCAATAGAGCTTGTCTCCATCGGACCACATAAATCAGAGTGAATTAATTGGAGCAATTCTGAAGCTCTAGTACCAGTATCTTTGAATGGTTGTCTACTCATTTTTCCTTCTAAGCAAGTTGTACAAACTTGATTACCTTTTTTTGACATTTCAACCCCTTCTGCACTTTCTGTTATTCTCTGTAAGTCTGTGAAATTGAGATGGCCCATCCTTTGATGCCATAAATTAATATCTCTCTCATCTGTTGTTGATAGCAATGCCGGTGCTTCAGTAACATTATTTAATACATACATGTTATTGCGATGCAAAGCTGTCAATATTAATTTATTATTTTGATATATCTGACAACCATCTTTCTCGAATTTCACTTCACAGCCATTGTTTACCATTTGGCTTACAGATAATAAATTTACTGTTAGTGTGGGTATGAATAAAACATCTCTGACCTGTATTGTCCGTAATATGCCATCTGAATCTTTTATCTGAAAATCCACCTTGCCACTGCCTTTTACTGCTACTGTTTTATTGTCTGCAACTTTTATGTTGTTGATTGTAGATGGAGAAACATCATACATCCAATTCCTATTATTGCACATGTGCAATGATGCTCCGGAATCAACATACCAGCAGTTTCCATCCAACTCAGCAGCAACTGGAAAAGCAGCATAATAACCATTATTATTTGAATTGTTATTGTTTGAGGAACCCTTCTTTTTATCTTTAAAATAACAGTCTCTACTCATGTGCCCATACTTATTACAAACAAAGCACCGTGGGCCTTTGGGTTGCCTTTTATCTTGTGATTGGTTTTGTGGACTTTTCGGTGAAGATTTTGACATATTTTGTCTCTTATATGACTTGGCATAGTAAGCAGCAGAATCTGATACCTTGACCTCTTGTAACAACTTGGTTTTTACATAATCAGCAGTAATAATCACACCAGAGCTCTCTAAAGCCATTATCATCGGTTTGTAGTAATCAGGGAGGCCAGCGAGTAGCAATGTACCAAGCCACTCGTCTCCAACAACAAAATTGATATTCCGTAGCTTATGAGCTGTTGACATTACCTTATTAACATATTCCTCGACACTCGAGCAATTTTCCAAATTGGTGGTAACCAGATCTCTTAGTAAACCTACTTTTCTACTGAGCCCCGAGTCATCAAATACTTCTGCAAGTTTTGTCCAAACCTGTTGCGCTGTTGTAGCTTCCTGAACATGGACATAATTAACTGGGTCTACCAAAAGTATTATTTTCGATTTTGCTTTCGTATTTTTCTTGCTGTCAGATACATAACCTTTGTCGGGTTCAATCTCCTGCCATAATTCTTCATGTTCCAGATAGTTTTTAACGGCAAATTTCCAGCTTTGGTAATTGTCTCTTCCAATTAGCTTCTCAATTGTGCCCATTGATATTTGTGAGACCATTTTAATGTATTTTTGTCAAAACTATGCTGAAAAGAGAAAAAAACACCCACGCCGGTAATGGCGATTTTCTAAATTGAATCGCAGCACTTCAGTATTGAATTACTTTTCTATATACTTTCAAACATTATATAGCCCATAACCTGATAGTTTGAGAAAGAATCTAGGTAGGTAATTCCTGTACTAATAATCTAATTAATAAAATACACGAGCTGAGCAAAAACGTGGTTGTATATTTGACAAAAGGCAAGACAAGAGACAATCAAATGGAAGCATCTTAGTTCCATATTCAAAATGTAGATGGCGATAAACCAGTGTTGCAATTAATCAATTTCAACACTGCCCATAACAGTCACAGCACTACCCAGAACACTGCATTGCATAATCCTGCGCGGCACTGCACTGCGCTCTTCACCCTGAGATATCGGCTCTAAAGTCTCATATGCCCAGTAATTTCGCTGGAAACAATGCCCTTCAAGCCAGAACACAGTAATGTTTGCACACTACTGCCTGGCGTATGAATATCTGGCAAAGGTGTGGTACTTCCCCAGGCGGTCTCTTGCAGAAGAGGCCGCTCACTACTATTATTACTTATTGTACCCGAAATAACACAATATAATAAACTATACCAACAAAAAACACACACAGCAATAAAAAACTATATTTCAAAAAGGGTTCCAAGATAGCAAGAAGTGTTAAAATATTGGAAATACCCTACTAAAGCAGAAGACAAAAATGTTCATTTTTGTTCATAAATAAACTAGGACTTGAGAGCCGTCGAAGTAAGTTTTTCAGAGCAACCTAGTGACAACCCTAGTATAAAATATGTGTGCGTTTGACAACCCTTAAACGTGAGCTGTGACCCGCGCGTGCCCTGCCAACCATGAACACCTTTGATACATAGCATTCAACATTCCGACTCGATAAAAACCTGTATTACGGCAAAAACTGGTTTTTATATATTTCTGTGTACCATTTGACATAACAACCGAAATGTAGTTTTTTTTTGCACGCTTGACTGGTGTAAGCTGGTGAATGCGTTACGAAAAGAGTGATCGGGCGAAGCGAATAGAAGTTAAGAGGGAGATAATCAGTTAGTGAAGATACGAAGAGAGAGTTATGTTTCGTATATTACTGTAGGGGCAAGAGAGAGAGAGGCAAGCACACATTTTGTTTCTCTCTTTCTCTCATAGCTAGTTATATACATACATATAGGTGGCGCTAAAAAAGTTTTGCTTCAGTCGTGTGGTCTAAAGCACATTCTTTTTTATTTAATACTAACTGGGCCCCGCGGTTTCACATATGCTCAATATTTAATTTTTTTTGTCATATTCATTCAATTCAATAACTGGCATCGCTGATGTAGGTCTCAAAGCAGCTAGGCTTAAGTGGGATTGGGCGGGCCATGTAACTAGAATGCACCCCGACAGATGGGCCAAGACCGTCACACAATGGATGCCTGAAAAGGGCGTAGGCGCCGGGGCAGGCCAAGAAAACGCTGGCGTGACGATCTTGATACATACGAACCAAGTTGGTCCGACGTGGCAAACAATCGCGACATGTGGAAGAAAATGGGGAGACCTTTTTCCAGCAGTGGGACAGTATAAGTTATTAAAAAAAAATATTTATAACTAGCTTTCGCTCGCGGCTTTGTCTGCACAAAACATAGTTTAACGCTAATATGCTGTATCTTATGTGGGCGCTACTTACACCCCGCGGTTTTTCCCGCGTAGTTCCCGTTCCCGTGGGAATATGGGTATAAAATGTACCCTATGTCACTCTCTGATAATGTAACCTTCCATTGGTGAAAGAATTTTTAAAATCGATTTAGTCGTATAGGCTTGAAAGCGTAACAAACAAACCAACTCACATTCACATTTCACAGTTGGGATTATTTTATGAATCAGTGTTATAGAAACCGCTTGTATGGTAAGCTATTCCGAAACCAAATTGAATCGTTCATTGGTTCGCTGTGAATGGGAACCCATATCCAAATTAGAAAGCATTTATAAGCTTTGTATAATGTACGGTATTATATTGAGACCCACTTTTGTTACATTTTAATTTACTGGAGTGTGTGTTCGTGTCCTTGAAATTTAATAAATAAATGTCGATTGTGGACCCCCTTTAAGTATGAAGTTGTACTGTCAAAATAATAATAATATACTAATAAATATATTGAAATATATCGTGAGGAAACCCACAACCTACCCGAGAATTATTTCGGAGGTAGGTAGGTGATCCACCAATCCGGATCTGGCCCCCGTGGTGGATTATGGCCTAACCCTCCTCACGAAAGTGAGGGGAGACCCGTGCTCAGCAGTGGGACGTTATGGATTGATGATGATGATGATGAATAATATATTTACTTACATACTATGACATACATATATCCTGACCCCTAACTAGGACTTCCTGTATCTAGAGAATCAAGAACTACGAGGTCCATGGTCCCACAAAAATCCAGACTCAGAGCACATGGAAAAAAAAACAATATTTCGTCAAAAATATTACTATAATACTAGCAACGCCCCACGGGGTTCACCTGTGTTAACAATTGTCCCACAGAAACTGTTAATTTTTACGGGATAATATGTTAAGTATCCCATTTTGTATTCCAGGACCTATATATATTAAATTAAATGCCATCCAAATCCGTTCCACTGTTTCGGTGCGTAGAGAGCACAAACACAAAGTTTCGCATTTATTATATTAGTGAGATCAATAAAAAACGATTATGATTTATATTAGACCACACGATTTAAGTAAAACTTCTTTATCCATTTATCCGATCACACTTTCCGTAACGCTCTCGTCTCGCTTTCACCGGCTTACACCCCAAGTCAAGCGTGCGCAAAGAACTTTTACTTCAATAACGCGTTACGATCACAAACATAGCAGTAGACCCTGATCCCTAACTAATATGATTTGTATTATTATGTTGTTTATAACAAAAACATACTCTTATATCCTTTCATATAATTCCAGTAACAGGAAATGAACCAGCAATAAAGTTCAGTTTGCATAGAACTTCATAATATCCCCAAGCTTCTGCTACGAAATAGCTACGATATTGTAACCGATATGCGTAGCTCGTAGCACAATCATTGTTTCCTACGTAAAACCGTAGCTGAGCGTAGCAGCTACGGAAACGGTTTCATTGCTACAATAATTACTTAACTTACTTACTTTATAATTACTAATGCTGGTAATTATCATGGTAAAAAAATATGTCGCTCTGTGGGTTCTTATTAGACACAGTGTCGTAGTTCATGGGTTCAAACGCTACCAATTTTACTATATCAACGTTACAATCAATTTAAACAGCCTTTTAACCGATATACGGCGTGTTGCTTCTAATTTTAAGGTTCACTTCACCTTAATACGTTATTTGAGCCGATATTGTTGTGATAATTTTAGTAACCAATACCGATTTAATTAAGTAGTAATTTTCACAGTAATTATTTTGTGTAGATCGTTGTAACTAGAGATGTGACGCCGGGAATTATTAACTATCCGGCATAATTCGTCGAAAAAAACCAGTCCGGCATATTTCCGGATTAGCTTAAATTTACTATAAAAATTAAATTGTTACTAAAATTGTGTTATACAAAAATTATGCCGGAAACTAACAGTAACAATAATCTCACAGGAACCAGTAATTTTTACAGTATAAAAACCATCGTATGTTCTATCTTTGTCTGTATCTTAAATTTCTTCAACATCCGTTCAGCCATTTTGGCATAAAGAGAGAACAACACTCAACACCTCCCCACACACATACACGGTTTTCGCATATTTTTTATTTTATTTTACTTATTTGATGCACAAAACAAATTACAATCGTTGTAGCTTATGAGTTAATTAAAGTAGTTTAAAATCTGGATTGTAATTCAAAATATGTACATACTACAAAATATTAACATATCGAGCGTACAGCACAAAGTACTAAACTAAAGCTATATAATAAAAACGATATGAGAAAAAAAAAGAAAACAAAACTATTTGGCACATTGTCCAGACGAAATAAATAATAACAAAATAACAACAAAACTTACAGATGCCACAAGATGTTTGGATCATTCGGACGCCCCCGCAGCAGTAGCTAGTGCAGGGGCACCCGAACAGTCCGGTTTGAGATAGAGGATATCTTTTACGATTATAGAATAATAACCAAATTTATCGATGAAAATGTCTAACTTGGAGTGTTTCTTTGCCATTTCATTGTACTCTCGAGCCATTCTTACAAGGGGGTTAAAATATGAAATATTATTTTTATATGTATGTAGCGTAAATAAATTACTAACATTTGACCTTCTATTACTGTATTTGGTATTAAAAGATAATTGTGAGAGCAACTCGGGGGAATCAATAATATAGTGCACTATTTTATAAAGGTATATAAGGTCGAAATATTTCCGACGCACATCTAAAGGTTGGACATTATACATAGCTAGCCGCATTTCGTAATTAAGATTTAAACGACCTGGTCTCTGACGGTAACTTAGAATTCTTAAGGCTTTCTTCTGAACCCTTTCTATTTCGTTAATATGTACATTATAGTAAGGAGACCAAATAGAGCTACTGTATTCTAATACACTCCTCACTAAAGTGAAAAAAAGATACAGAAAGCTATTCGGGTTTTTGAAACCCTTTGTAGATCTAAGAACAAAACCGAGTAGTTGGTTAGCCTTCGTTGTCATCAGTTGTATATGTGCCCTAAAAGAGAGTCTGTCATCAAATGTTATGCCCAAATCTTTAGCGATGTAGGACCGATCCAAAGCCTGCCCACAAATAGTGTAGTTGTTAATTATTTTATGCCGCTTATTAGAAAAGGATATAATAAAACATTTACTAATATTCAGATACATATGATTAGAGACACACCATTGAGATACTATATTTAAGTCTTTTTGCAAGATTTGGCAATGATCATTGAGATAATATTGTTGTTAGATTTGTGCTGCATAAAAATTATGCCGGATACCATGACCCATATCCGGCCAAATCAGTTTTAGCCAACTCTAGTCGTAACAGCAAACGTTAATAACGTAAAAGATACGTTGTAGAGCTCGGCGGCTAATTTAATAAAGAAGTAATAGGACAGTCAGTGAGAAAAGTCACTGAACATTTCCTAACTTTTACTTTACTTTTCTACGCAATATATTTTAATATTTTATAGGGTTGCTTCGAAAAGAAAAATCGACGCAATATATTTTGTTTATTTTCCCAATGGTCAAGCTTTCTTCGATTTTTGAGGGAGGAACTGCCTCCACACAATATCCCCACATTTACGGAGGGGGTATCTGTCACGGGGGTAACGAAGGGATGTGTCAGGGACTAGATCTCACTACAATCCCCCCGCGAGCAGTCCTCCACCGAGGTAAGGCAAAATGGGATCATGTTAGCAGTCACTATATTGTCCCGGCTAAATAAATAAATAAATAAAAAAAACATTTAATTTAGACAATTTTAGCCCATAAATACAGCATACGGAAAATCACAATTCAATAAAAATAAAAATAAAAGACACTCATCATTATGACTTACCACTATCGTCCCACTGCTGTCCACCGGCTCCCCTCACTTTCGTGAGGAGGGTTAGGCCATAAACCACTTTGGGGGCCCGGTCCGGATTGGTGGATAACATACTTACATTCGATATTATTCTCGGATAGGTATGTGGGTTTCCTCAAAATATTTTCCTTCGCCCAAAAGCGAGTGATAATTACGTACATAAAATATGTTTACATAAACACATTGGTCCATTAGCACAGTAATTCGTATGATATTGCGTTCCAACACTTCTCTCACAATATAAAAAAAGACTTTCTTCGCATGGGCCTCCGTGGGCACTCTTCTAAATTAACCGAAACTACCATCGGATTCGGAACACATCCGACCCGATGTCACGCAGAAGTTCCCCTAACTGTAATTAATTCCAAGCTGATCGGCAGTCCAAGACCAGCACCTGATTACGTAAAATAGGCAGTAGCGATAGCAGTAGCCGGTGACAGCAATTAGTTGCAAAAATCACTATAATTCCACCATCATCGTCATCAACCCATATCGGCCCACTGCTGAGCACTGGTCTTCTGTTACTTTCGTGAGGAGTATTAGGCCTTAATCCACCACGGGAACCTGGGTTAGATTGGTGGATAAAATATGCACCTCCGAAATAATTCTCGGATAGGGATGTGAGTTTCCTCACGATGTTTTCCTTCACCGAAAAGCGAGTGATAAATACGAACATATGTTTTACAACAAACACATCGCTAAGTACACGCACTGGGATTTGAACTCACGATCCTCTCCTTGAAAGGCGGACGTTCTCCCACAAGGCTATCACCGCTTTTGAATTCAATCACCCGCCTTTTATTCAAGCTGTCATCGAATGCACTTTGGGCATAGACACTAGCGCCACTAGCGACAAAACAGCAATAAACAAATCTGTTTCGGCAGTTTAAAAAAGTGACGTTTATCACAAGATTACGTCTATCGCAAACCTGTCGTGAGATTCGTGATAAGGCAGCGGATATAACTCAAGTAGTTCTTTCTTAGCTCCATTAAGGAAAAAGTCAGCAATGCAAAGCCGGAGTTTATATACACTTGTATATTGCTGACATCGCATTGAAAGAATATTGGGGGTTCGGCCCTTAACTCAGCAATATACGCCGTGTAAAGAAAAATTGGACGTTCGGACATTTTTTTTATATCATATGTTGAAATTTAGTCACCGCCACCTATCGACATTTACAATGCCAGGGGCATTGCCGGTGCGTTACCTACCTCTTTAAATTTTGGCTTTTAATTTCTGTACTTTTGATGAAAACCCTCGGCAAGTACGTTGAAGAAACGAACGTGTAAACCGGGTTAACCGGGCTATGCGATTTTCATGTATCTACAATATGTGTAGCCGTTTTTATCGCCGACTGTACCTGCTTACTTTGTAGTAGTTATCGTTGGAGCCATATTAACCGCTCTGATATTAACTTAACATAGTATTTAACCTTTTCAACCGACTTCAAAAAGGATGAGGTTATCAATTAATTTGTTTTTTTTTTACGTTCATTACCTCAGTACTCCTTCATTATTTAACAATAACAAAATATATATTTTATTTCAAAGGATATACTTTCTTAATAGTCCCATAGAAGTTTCATCAAAATTGGTTAAGCGGTTTGGTTTTTAAATCAAAATAGCTGTAACGAAAATTGCATTCCAAGTAACCGAAATCATTTTAGTTAGACAAGTTCAAAATTTTATTTGCCATCAATGTATCTATTTATAAATTATATGTAGAAGTTTTATACGTTACACGCATCTCATGCCTTAATTTAAAATTATTATAAAAACAGTCCACGAACGCACAGACATGTAGGAATAAAAAACATCCAAATTTAGTAGAACAAAAAAGGATATTTCAATATTCATCATCATCGTTAACCCATATGGGCCCACTGCTAAGCACGGGTCTCCCCTGACTTTCATTAATAGGATTAGACCACAATCTACCACGAGGCCTAGTCTGGATTGATGGATCACACACCTCTAAAACAATTCACGGTTTCCTCACGATATTTTCCTTTACCGTGTGATAACAGACGTTCTCCTACTAGGCTATCGCCGCTTATAATAACATATTGTACCGTTTTGCAATATTATGAATCCAAAAACATAGCAAGCCACAAACAACTAAACTTGACAAACTTAAACGATCCAAAAGTGTAACCGACCAGCTTAAATGCAAGATATCAAGGTGCACAGCCCAATGAGCGCCACTTGCAAACTTGGCTGGTACCTCCGTCAGTACGCGTCGGGACTCGGCGACGGGCGGTCGTCAGCGTCACAATGCCGCCGTGAAGATGCGCGCGATCCTTCTAATGTACTTCGCGACCCTCGTGCACTGTGCGTATAAGGATGTGCGGGTGAGGCATGGACGCGCGCTGAGGCACGGGCGCTCGCGCGTGCTGTACGCGCGGCTGCACGCGCGTGCTCGCTCCCTCGTCGCGCAGATCGAGGCGGAGAGAAGCAGCGAGCTGGGTATGTTGGTTGAGGACTGTTAAGAGTTACGAGGATCAAACGGGATGTTATGAGAACTTGGGGAGAAGTTATGCGTTAATTTTGGAGTTTTTATGAAGCGATAAGGATGTCTTTAGAGGGGTTCAGGTGATATTTGAGCATGTAGGTATTCCCTGTAAGTCTTTTAAAACGTGAAAGTATTTTAAGGATTAAGGATTACTTCAAGGTTTGTAAAAGAAAATAATATAATTGTTCTAGAAAAAAACAGATAGTAATTTGATGTGCGAAGGAACATAAAGACTAATAATTTAGGTGTGGTAGACTATTTTGCAATCACAAAACAGGATTTTTGCATAAAGTGATTTGAAATGGAATACGTATACAAAAATATATTATGTAATCTGATGTAATCATGACTTTGTTTTCAATTCAGAAATGAAATGCGCTCATCAAATGCCTACAAAAATTATACGAAAAATATACAAAATAGAAAACGCAGATTAAATTAAATACCCTATACCTACCAAAAAGTACAGTGGCCTTTTTATCAAAGACAGATAACACAAATTTTATAAATGAATATTCTGGGAAATACAAAAGTTTAATCAGCCCGACAAGTTAAAAGCCATTTACAATTATTAACCTTCCAAAAAAGTGTTACGTTACTTTGCAGGAGAGCAACCCTTATCTACTTAAAACGGTTTCAATTAAAATTTCACCACTTGATTAAAATAAAGTGCGGGTATAAATTTGGTACCTACCCTTGTTCCAGAATTCAAGTACCATATTTCATTTGATTTTGTAGATATAATTAATCACAGCGTAACTGAGCCATAATCACATTTTACAATTGATTATTCTATTTTATTTGAACATATTCGGGGGGCTTACTGTCACCGTGGTTATTTGAACACAATAATGGGTAAAGAAAAACCAAAAGCAACATCCACAGAAAGTCTCCGAATGTCCAAATGCACCAACACCCAATCAGCGGATGACAACAGCTCGTTACTTCGCGATAATAAACACCCAGAAGTTATAGAAAAATAACTGACCGTTAACAATCAGAAGAACAAAAGTTCCATAAAACATTGCTTCATTATTGTAGTAAGCAGCCAGCACCGACTCATTAACTCCAGTTAAACACCGCTTGAACTCTAAACCTCAAACTTAATAATTTTGCAAGACGTCCGTTTAAAGTTATTAAATCCCGAATTAAACATTTGTTAAGTTGACTGGTACTTTTATGCATACTTACTTACACAGAAGTTGCCTATTTATAACCTCATGATTTGAAGATTCTCGGGTTATGCCTGTAGGGAAATTCAATGCAAGGAATCGAAGCGTCATGCTTCTCCTTTCGTGATAAGAACTGCAAAGGATTGGAACGCTTTGCCTTCGTTTATTTCTTGGTAACCCAGCTGTGTCCAAGCTAACAGTGAATTGAATAGGTATCTTTTTTGTTTTATTTCAAACATCTTTCAATAAGCCATCATGTCAAAGTGCTGACTCTTATGTGACGATTGACTGTAACAGAACTGTGTGACGATTGATATATAATTTCTCACATACGTGGATAAATAAGTTTCACTTCAAAAAGGAGCTCCAGCTATTACTAGCTAATACCATGTAGATGCAGAACATTTCTTGGCTATACGTGGAATATTATACCTACCAATGGTGGCGAATCGCCGTACGTCTGTTGGTCCCATGATGGAATCGGGTGGGGGAATTAAATGATGACAAATGGCGCTTAGATGTCACAGTCCAACTTTCCGATTTCATTTAAAGCATGCAATGTTATAATGTTCAAACTGTGTTTAAACGCGATTAATTTCGCCTTTATAAATTGGAATCAGCTTGGGGGATTAAATTATGATAAATTGTTCACAAATGTCAAAGACTCCAACTTTCCAATTTCATAACATCATGCAACGCTTTAATGTTTGAACGGGGTTCAACTGCAGTCGCCTGGCGTTTATTGCCTGCAAGACGTTAAGCAAATTAATTTCGAAGGTTCACTCGATGTTAAAAGGGTACAACATTTTCCTTCAGAAAGCCTTAAGACTGATCAAACTATACTGTTAGTAAATTTGGCCCTTTTCGAATCCTGGCAGCGTGTCTTTTTTTTCTAATTTGACTAAGTATCGAGACTTGCAAGTCGTTCATCTGATGGTAAGCGCTACGCCTGCCCATAACAGTTACAGTGCCACACAAAAGTTTGCTTTGCATCTTGCGCGGCACTAAATTATAAATTGACTTTAATAAAACTACTGCACCGACTCTGATGAAATTTCAATAGGACGAATCTGATAGTATATATCCTTGCAAATAGAATAAAAAATCCAAATCGGTTAATAAACGTAAGTAATTACGTATGTTTCTGAGGTAACAGACATAAAAAAATACAACTAAATCAAAAAACTCCTCCATTTTAGAAGTGGTTTAAAAATGAAATAAAACAGCTGTAACTCACGTTATCATGTCTTGAACAAAAAAATCTAATAATTGCTCTTTTCACAAGTTTTATAAACGCTAACTTGTCAGATAAAACACCTTTATTTCAGAAGGGAGGCGCCTCAGAGAAAAGTAAAATACGGATTATTCCTTTAGCTCCGAATTCTTTCTTGCCTTCCATTATCTGCTCCTCTGTTCTTTTTTGTATGCGTAACAAAGGTTTAATTTTGTTTATGCGGATATTTAATTTGTTTTACTTCAGCTGAAATTATAAAATTTGAAGCGCTCGTTAGCATTTTAACTTCGGTATCTTAACCTTACATCAAAGCGGCACGTACTTGGATGGGTGGCCGTTTTGGAGCATAACTTAAGTCGTTACAGTGCTTCGGAGTAGAGTGTTTTAATTAAAATATTACGTTATACAATTAATGAAAATTATGCCTGAAGTCAAACTGCTCTAGTGCCTCGTAGCGACTACTTACCATAGTTCTAAGTTTTATTAATATCAATGTATTAGACACTGAAAATGTAGATTGAAAAAACATTGACACCGAATTTCTGGCAGGTTCTTTTTGGTTGGATGTATTCCGAATCAGGTAGTAGAGTCAGTGAACTTTCATGGGGGCCCTCTTAGAGGCCATGTGTTTTTTTTTTTACTTTAAAATTGGAAAGACTCTCAATACGATGGATTGACACCATGTTCTTCAAAATTGGATGAGCAGTTTAGGCGCTACGGTGGAACACACACACTGACGCATACACACTTAGAGTGCTAAAAAAACATGACAGTTTCTTTAGAATTTCCCGTAGTCGGCTAATAAATAACCAGCGGCCGACAAAGACGTAAGTAATTTGTTAACTTATGATAAGCAGTTTAAATGTCATAAGGGGACAGATGGACATAGATACCTACCGTTTTTATATGTTATTGTTTCTTTATATTATAAAATTGTTATTTTGAGAAATCTTATTGGCACTTGTAAATATGATTTTATATAAAATTGACATTAGAATAGATTATTTTTATATTGTAACTTATGTGGTATATTATTGTGGTATTATTTCGGAGGTAGGTATGTGATTCACCAATCCGGATCTGGCCCCCGTGGTGGATTATGGCCTAATCCTCCTCACGAAAGTGAGGGGAGACCCGTGCCCAGCAGTGGGACGTAATGGGTTGTTGATGATGATAATGATGATGTGGTATAAAAAAAATTAAAGATTTATAAATTGAAAAAATTACATCCCCGTGTAGTTTCTTGGTGCTATCTTCTCTGACGCGCGTATTTCCGAAGCACTGGTAGAGTTAATGGAGTTTCCTTGTCCTGTGCGAGATTCAGGCATGAATCACCACTTGAAAGGGAAATGTCCTTTTTCAAACTCAAACCGAAATCCGTTAATCATTAGTGTCTATGTACCTATATGAGACCTATGTGTTTGACTTGCAAAAACGCATTATTTTCGCTTACTGTTATGAGCAGGCGTATTGCTTACCATCAAGTGAACGACTTGCTCGTCTCGTCACTCAGTCTAATAAAAATAAAAATGTTTTTTTTTTAAGTTTTTACATACTTACATACCGGGCAAAATCATAATCATAGTAGGGTAAATAATAACGTAAACCCACGGGCCTTACCCAGTGCATAAAAATAATCAAACCCTCCCCGGAGACCCGCGGCGGCAATACCGAACACCTGCGACTTTTTTACGATTTTTATTTTAGTTTTTATGTCCCCGCGGAGTTCCCTTATTTACAGCCTATATAACTTCTTCTTTTAAACGGGAGTCCAATATTTTTCTTGTTTATTATTTGTCTTTAAGGAGTGCAGGAAAAAAATGTATTTCATTTCTGTGGGTTACGTGATGTCATATAATTGCAATTTTATTTATATTCTAATGGGTTTTATCGTATCTACGTAAGTCGGGGATCTGTATTGGAAAAACTGGAAAAAGCGTGCTTAGATTATGTAGTGCTACGTTCTTGGTGATACTGTAAGTGTTATGGGCAGGCTTAGCGTTTACCATCCGGTGAAGGACTTCCTGGTCTGGTCACTAAAAAAATAAAAATTCGGTGAGTAAAATTTTTTTACGTTTCCCGATAGTTTCAACCTGGGAGTCTTCTAGGCACGAGTGAATAGGTTACTTCTAGGTAAGCGTGCACCATCGCAGACCGCATCGTCACTTACCATCAGGGGAGATAGTGGTCAAACGCGAACCTATTTATTATCAAAATATAACTAATTATAATGGAAGGATCCATTTGAAATTTAATCATCGTCGAATCCCCTAGTTTGAACATAGCTCCGGCAGCAACCGTTGACTTCGATCACGTCGTCATAAGTTACAGATGAGCCAATGATGATTATGATGATGATGACAATATCATCATCATCATCATCATTGGCTCATCTGTTTGGCTCATCATCATCAACATAGAGCTTGTACTCGAGCCCATAAACCTAAAAAAATGCTGCACCGCCACCGCACCCATGACCGCCTTGACCTATCCATGCCCTAACTTAAGTATAAACACTCAATAAGCTTTCTTAATACAGCCCAAGTACGTGCTTAATCTATAGAGATCTATCTATAGAGAGAACGAGACCTAATCTTCGAAATGTAAAGACAATCGTGATAAATAAACTGACTCCGAGAAAAAAGCAAAGTTTTTCTCTGGAGAATGTTTGACTTCAGTTTGAAATTAGTAAAGTTGGCCGCCCTAGTGAAGCGAGAGCGTAGCTAGATGTTGCTTGGAACACTTAGGCACAGAAGTTCTGAATGGCTCTGGGTCATAGTAAAAAGCTCGAAGCCTAGGCCAGGGGTCTATAAATTAACGCAGCTGCTGCGTGAGAACACATTTTTATTGATTGACTTCTGAATAACTTGACTTTGAACGTGTATTAAATCATTACTTAAGGACTAGTTTTTTATATGAATCTTTTGGAGTTTTTAATCTTTCTCTTTCTTTTTAACTTATTGGCACTACCCTTTGTTTATCTACTGTTATTTTTGTATATTGTAGTTTTTTGTGTAGGTATTATAAGCGTAGAATAGAATAGAATAGAAAAACTCTTTATTGTACACCAGAAACAAAAATAAACACAGTACAGAATAATTACAATAGGCAAACAAGGGTAGTACAATGGGCGGTCTTATCGCTGAAAGCGATTTCTTCCAGACAACCTTTGGATGGACGGTAAGAAATATTTTTCGATAGTAGGGTGGGTTAGTTTTATTCTCTACTATTATTTTAGCTCACAATTATTTAACTTATCATGGCGTTTGATGTAATAGAAAGAGATCTTAGAATTAAATCCTCCAATTCTAATTTCCAACAAAATGGGGTACGAAAAAAAATTTAAATTCGAGTATGGTATTTGTGCTAATTTCCATAACTTTTCTTATTTTATGTTAAACAGTGTAACTATTAAAACGAGTTCCCACCATTTAAATATTATATCCTGTTATGTAGCTATTAGATAAATAAATATTAAAAAAAAACATCAGCGTACTTTCAGTCGTTTAAAAACAAAAAATAACAGTTTTTACCCTGAAAACCTGAGAGTGTACTAGTATGATACCATTTAATAATAAAAATGTCTTTATTGTACAGAACAAAATCTCTACATAAACATAAAACGTAATAGATTGAAATTCCAGATAGATTTTTCCTTTTTTCCCCAGACAAAAGAATATTTCCAATAATATCTCCTTTGACAACCTGAGACCTAATGGAGACGGACAGTTGTAAGGTAATCAATAAATTAGGGTGACGGGGTTATGCCTCTGAATAAAAACTGACGTCTGTCAGCAGTATTGCTTTATGAATACTAAAATATGTAGGACTGACGTACATTATATAATTGGCTTGGCGAGCTCGCATCCATTTGTTGGTTTTGACATCAATGAAAATAATGCTACACAAGAGAAAAAATAGTGCGTGGAGTCCCTCCGCGCGGAATAAGTGAAACTTCGTCATCTGGATATGAAAATAGGAAGGGGTAGAAATTGATTTTTAGTGAAAATATATTGTTTCTTTAAGACAAACTTTATTAACATTGCTTACAATTCACAATTGATCGCATCTTTTAATTATCATTCTCGAGTGGAGAAACATCCAAATCAATAACATTAACAATGGGATTATGATAACTAAAGAGCGTTGAACGTTTAACGCAACAGTGCTTTCATACCCCCTCCATGGTAGCGTTAAAAGTTTAACGCAGCCTTGTTGAAAGTCGCATTAGAAGTTTCACTTCAATAGAGAAATAAGAAACAAAACGCAACAGAGAGTATGAAAACACACACAACAAAACGTAAAAGAGAATAGTTCAAATAGGGTTTGTAGACGTTTTCGAAACGAAAAAAATGCACCTATTCGTTTATATAGGAAAAGGGCGACTTGCACAAAAATCCATTAATTTAAATTTGGTTAATTCAAGGTTCAGCACTAAACTCAGTTTAACTCGAACATCATTAACATTTGACGTTTAGTTAAACTGCGATTTATACTAAACAGATGTCGTGCAAAAAGTTAGGCCAAGTTAAAACTTAATCACAGATGACATAATGATACTAAATACAGAATAGACACTCACCACCTTCCGCGATCCACTTCCCCGAGCCTCTACCCGCAATCTGAAGGTAAATCGGGAGGTCAGTCCATATTACACGCCAAAATGACAAATGACAAACGGGTTAGTAAGAACCTTCATACCAGCGGGTTATCTTTTGTTTTGGTCGCGTAGTTTCTTCAACACGCGCGTTAGGCGCATTAAACCTCATTTATACGTGTCAGTTGTCAAAGCAGCTTTTGTATGGAGTGTCGGGGATGTGCCTTAAGCCGAGCTTAAATTGGATTCATTCTAGATTTAATTAGTTTCTGCAAGCTTTTATAGGGTTGTGGTGCAAGCTGCCCTAAAATTGATTTCAAAACTTCGGCTACAAATCGTTAGAGTCTTTATTCGAAACTGACAGACACTGCGTTCCCATTATTCATAGTATGGAAACAGTCAGAGAACTTCAGTAGTTTACTTCAGCAGCTGGGTTGAACCAAAAAGTTCAGTCAGTTATTAGAAAAGTTTGGCCAGTAGTTGGTACCGCCATCGCTCAGGCACTGACCTCTCAAAACACAATAATGTTAAAACAATACAACACTCTATTATTACAACCAGAAGAGAATTCTCTTAATTAGGTTTGTTCAACTTTCACAGTAGATTTATCCTATCCTGTTCTTTTTTATCCTAAACCTAACATCCTATAAATCCGAATGTGAGTTTATTTATTTGTTTGTTACACTTTCACGCCTAAACCACTAAACCGATTTTAAAAATTGTTTCGCCAATGGAAACTACATTAACAGCAAATAACATAGGCTATATTATATCCCCGGATTATCGCGGATACGGAAACTACGCTGGTGAAACCGCGGGGCGCAGATAGAAATATTATAAAGGTGAAAGTTTGTTAAGATGGATGGATGTTTGTTACTCTTTCACGCAGAAACCACTCAACAGATTTGGATGAAATTTGACACAGAGATAGTTTATTACCTGAATTAACATATAGAATACGTTTTATCTCGTAAAAGTTAATAGTTCTTGCGGGATAACACATTACGCCGATGAAACCGTGGAGCGCAGATAGTTGTCAATATATTAGAAGAAAACTGATGAGATTGAAGGTAGATCGGAACTGTATTTTGGCGATTTTTGTCAAGAGAATGGTTATCAGATTACGAAACATTTACACAAAAAAGCTTTGTTGTTACCAAAATGGTGGTGTTGGTATTCGGTGACAAAATATTTAATGATTAATTACCGTGTTTTCATTAATTTATGAAAAATAATAACGAACTGATAATTAATACTAAAAAATACAATAATCGTGTAATTTTGTTTTCTGTTCAAATTGCCAAAGAATATTGTTACTGAATGGAGACTCTGGCTAAACTACGAACTACCTGAATGACCGGGATTTAACATTACGACAAACCAAAAAAAAGTTGTAGTTACATAATACTTAATAGGTACAGACTAAATAAACAAATCTTGCTAAGCAGAAACGTAAGAACTAACTCTGTGATTAACAATGACCTTTCGCTGTCGGCCCTACGCTTGCCAAGACATACATAACGTACTAAGCACTTCAGTTAACCCCTAACCTACGATATACAGGCCTCTAGACTCTAGAAACACAATTCTGTTTGTCCCATAACTCCAGCTGCCACTAAAGACAGCAACGGTGAACGGAGGCATCAGATAAATGTGCCATATATTTCTCAACGTTAATCCATACCCAGGGAAATCTTGGGTAATTATCGGGCAACCCTGGGCTCTTTCATACTAGCGTCGGTTGACCGCAAGTGACGGTCGAAAGTTGATAGTGTCACTTACGTTTTACGCGGAAAACTCGAGGTGATACGTCATCGTGGTTTTACAAAAGTATTTCATCCGATATTCGAGCTGGTTTTTGAAAATATGTTATATAAGTATTATTCCTTTTCCCACAGGAACCGTAACTTTTTACGGGATAAACAGATTTAATTGTGTTAATCCAGTTAATAAACTACTTGTGTGGCAAATTTGATCTAAATCCATAAAGTCGTTTTTTCTTTAAAGAGTAACAAGCATACAACATTCATCACAGTCGACCCATATCGTCCCACTGCTGAGAACGGGTCTCCCTCACTTTTGTAAGGAGGGTTAGGCCATAATCCAGCGGTCCAGTTCGGATTGGTGGATAAATAATTCTCGGATAGGTGTGGGATTCCTCACGATGTTTTCCTTCAAAGAAAAGCGAGTGATAATTACGTACATATGCTTTTTACATAAACACATTGGTACAATACAATACAATAATACTTTATTGGTACGTGTCCGCGTTAGGATATGAACTCACGGGCTTCAACATACAATACGGTAGGATTCATAATCCGTAATATTATACACACAAAAAAACGAAGTCGACTATTGTCTTGAAAATAAAATATGTCAATTTCATTGGACGATCTATTCGCTAAAGACAAGTAAAGAAAAAAAATCTGCATTAGCAACTTTAAAACGACGTATACGAAACTTAGGCGTACATCTAGCATCAGTGTGAAAACGCTAAAAGCGTCTCAGTTACCGCTATCTGACAGACGCGACCGGAAGCTTAGCATGTCGCTTGTACAAGGGTCCGGTGGGTAAACACCTTAACGCTCTTAGCTTTATATCTTGCGTATTTACGTACCTTTATTTATAGGGAAAAGCCTTCGTAATACCTAGAAATATTTAAGACTAATATAATATTATTATTGGTACGGAAGCTTACTACGAAAGTACGTTCTGTTTTACGGACTTTCTATGTGTGTGTGAATTATTGGTAATTTTTTTTAATATTCGTTATCTTCAAATGTTTATTATAAATTAATGTACTTAAAAGCTCAAAACTTGAGAATGGATAGACTGATTTGGCTATTTAGTTTTAAAATATTTGTCATAATTACGATCAAGTTATTAAGGAAAAAAAATTGGACACTTTGACCGGAAAATTGGAAAATTTGGTAATAAATGAAAGCGCTATTTTTATGTGTGATTTTCCTACGATCTCAAGATTTGAAATTTGGTTTTTTCACTATCTTCAGATATTTATTTTCAGGTATGACATGGCCTGTTTTTAATGTAAGAAATGCAGTTCTTCTGGAATAATTAGCACTACGTGAAACCGCAGCGCTTAGCTAGTAACAAAATATAAATAGTGTCTTTCTAATAAAAACATTTCCCTATTAAAAAGGAAACATCTACATCCCACATTCGCGCTCCGAATTCCAAAAAAGCTTGCATGCATGTGATTTGCGATCCCATTTGGTAAGCAAGTCGCAACCGAACAATTCTTTTATCTCATACCTTTTAAATTTACATAGTAACGCTTTTTATCCCGGTGTACGTACTAAGAACGGTCGACTTTAAGTCTTCCGTTCACGCTTTTTAACCGCCACTTAGTTGGCGCTTAGAATTTGGTAAAAACTCCATTAAGATTGCAAAGAATTCTTTTTTTCGACTTAATGTAGACGGAATTTGAACAATTTGTAGAGCCATTGTTAAATTAACGCACCTTCCTAAACAGGGGGGAACGAACCGGTATACGGGGTTAGGGCAAGCGCACATACAACCAGTAAACAGGACCACCGCCACCGTGGCCGCCACAAGCTGTGAACGGAATTTTTCATACATTTTGATAGCCTCCGTAGCGTAAATGGGTGATGACCCGACTGCGAATCGTGGATTTGATTCCCGCGCAAGGCAAAAAATTGTGTGAATCACGTGTGTTTGGTCTGAGTCTGGGTGTTTGTGCAACCATGGTTCTTGTCGTTCCTGATTCCCTACATAAAGAGTCCTAGTTAGGTTCTTTGTATGTGATTGTGACACTTTTTATTAACTTATTATTATTAATTTTGTATGGTATCGACGCACACTGAGCGTTGGAAAGGCCACGTTCGAGCCACAAGCTGTAGAAGTGGTTTGCGTTCGTTAGTCGTGTCCAATTTTTGTGAAATGTACTCGTAACCACTAGTAACTGCGTCTGGTCAAGTTTGGTAGTCGCGTCCGACCACTAGTGGTGGCATTTGGTTATCGCGTCTAGTGGATAGACGTGGCCATCGGTGGCGACCACCGTCGCGTCTAGTGTGCGCTTCCATTTATCGCTGTCACTGTGACAAAAATAATCAATTTTAAATTTAAATAGAGGAAAACTCGATCTCCCAAGAGCTTTATTTACGTAATTTGGTTTGAGAAAAGGAAAACTTTTTGTAAGAGTTTAGGCAAACTCTTTGTATAAATATTTTGTCATTCTGTCAATGGTTTTTGGGTGAAACATCGTGATATTGGTTTAATCAGCTAAATAAAGTTATTTAATTCTCTTTTGGTAATGCTGTCAGTCTAGTGCATACGCTGCCAACTGGTAGTGGGTTCGAACCTATGGCGATAATCATTGGTTACTTGTGATTGAAAATGGCTTATAGTCTGTCCAACTGTTGTATGCTTAATAGAATTTAGTAGTTAATTAAAAGTTTTGCACTTAACGTTTTTTTTTATTTGGCATAAGCACCATTCGTTTTGTACCACTTTAAGTTTATTAAATTTCACTCTTGTTACATAAAACAAAGCAATAATTCACAGTAACGGTCACTTTGCGTGCTCGCAATTTTCATAATAATGCAATTTACATAATCACACCGTGTAAGATTATGTTTTTAATTATGTAAAAACACGACTTTTTATTTAAATTTTGTTTACCTTTCTATTGTGGTGATTGAAATCAAAAGTTAGAGAAACAGGTCAATTATTAACCCACATTTTTTTAATTGGCAGTGCTTACCTACTGCTCCTACTACGAGTACTTCATACAATTTTCACTTCCTCTACGGTGAAGGATACAGTTACTCATTGTACACAGGAGACACATCAAACTTATATATTAACAGTACTATAGTAGTGGGAGGCCTCTTCTGCAAGAGACCGCCTGGAGAAGTACCCCACCTTTGCCAGATAATCATTCGCCAAGCGATAGTGTGCAAACATTACTGTGTTCCGATTTGAAGGGCATTGGTTCCAGCGAAATTACTGGGCATATGAGACTTTAGAGCCGATGTCTCAGGGTGATGAGCGCAGTGCAGTGCCGCGCAGGACTGTTATGGGCAGGCGTAGCGCTTACCATCAGGTGAACGACTTGCTCGTTTCGTCACTCAGTGAAATAAAGAAAAATTAACACCGTTCTTCTGTTGACTCAGATATGGATTACATTATAACAGATACCTTGTTAAGGTCTACAAAGATGTAAAGCGTCTTAAGGCAGGGAGGAATTCAATAAATTAGCACCGTCTGGCCTCGATCGCAGCTGGCGAGGGCGTACTCAAGAACTAAACTCATGGGGGAAGATGGATTTACTCATAAATCTATCATGAGTTACGAGACGAGCATGTCGTTCGTCCTGATGGTAAGCGCTACGCCCGCCTATAACAGTTACAGTGCCACCCAGAACTTTGCATTGTATAATATTGCGACACTGCACTGCGCTCGTCACACTGAGACATTGGCTCTAAAATCTCATATTATGCCCAGTAATTTAGCTGGAAACAGTGCAATTTTGATTAATTTTAGTAAGTACCAAATTGAAACTCTTATTTCAAACCTGTTCACAGTTTCCAATACAGGCGTTTATTTGCCTATGTCAATAAATTTGTCAGATTTCAGTTCGATATATTCTACCTTTTTAATATTATTCAGGATCTTTTTAAGGGGCAAACGGGGCAAGCACCCCACCCTGCCCCATCCTAACTACATCCACGCCGAGCCGTATCGGCATCGGGTATAAATGATAAATCCAGGGTCCCCTGCGAGCTATCCTCGGGCAAACTCCGAGTTTCGATAACTTCCAGAGTATTACGGAAATTGCCTGTGAACCCAGTATAACCAACTGGGTCTACTGATACGTTTAATGCACGGTAAACGTTGAATATAAAGATGCTCTGATTTTAGCTACACTGGATGTGTAGGTATGTTAGTTGGAATTTTAGTTAGTAGTAAATGTTTTCCCCCTTATTTATAAAAAGTTATCGAACGCCACTTAGTACTACTGCGCAGTACAAATTTGTAGTGCGCTATTTTATGAAAGGTCACATAACTTTTTATGAATAAGGGGGTTTGTTGTTAATTTATACTATTTTAGAGTTCCGTAGGTACCCAAAGGGACCCTATTACTAAGGCTCCGCTGTCTGTCTGTCTTTCTTTTTGTTTACCTTTTTTTTTTCAAACTCGTGGTTTTCGTGTGTGTATAATTAAGCTATCTTTTAACAGTTTGCCTAGGAAAATGCATTTCTCGACAGTATTTTTATTATTTAAACCAACTTTAATGTAGCTGTTATTTTCTTATTCATAACCTCTTTACCTCTGCGCTTAGTCAGAAAACACTTTATTATTTTAAGGAATTGGTCCCGTAGTAATTTCATCAAAATTGGTTTAGTAGTTTGGTTTATAAATGAAAATTAATTGAAACAAATATGTCGTCCAAGTAACTGAAATTGCGTATATTGCTTTCCTGTGACTTTTCAGTGGTTTTCTTTTTTTACTTTTTCTATTAGTAAGGTCATTTGTACATCAATATGATAATGTAGAAATATATAGTTTTAATTCCGCCTAAGTTGTCCCAAAAATCCCTACGCAACCAAGGTTAAGGGTTGCGTAGGGATTTTTGGGATAGATTTGTCATAGGGGTTAGGTCATCCAACAAAGTCCTATCATTCATTCATCAGACAACTTAGGCGGAATTAAAACTATATATTTCTACATTATCTTATTGATTATGGATTTCCGCAAAATAACGCCTGATTCTATTAACTATCCCAAAGTCATTTGTAGTCAGTTTTTTGGGTAACAATTAACTTAGGAACCTATGAACATAAACATAATATAAAACGTTTGTTAAATAAGTAGGAACGTATATGTAAACAATATAAATAGCCAACCTTCCTAAGATTAGTGATTTTTTTTTAGAAAAAAAAACTGTTTTTTTCACAGTAAAGATTCTATAAAAAAGGAATACCAAAGTCGTTGTCCCAAAGTAGAAAAGAGAAATCCCTCAAATACTTCAAATTCAGAAACCAAATTCTAATCCTAGATTCAGCCGCTGTAATGTTTAAAGGGCCTTTACATGATACAAAACGATATCTTATGATACTGTGAAGTAAAGCAAAGCAAATGCAAATGTAAAACAATGCAAAAGTTCTGGGTGGCGCTGTAACTGTTACGGACAAAAAAAAAACTAAAAAAAGACTTTTTGAAAAACCGACGGATTTCTTTTTCTTCAGAGTCGATGTTTTTAACCCAACGCAAAGTAGAAGGTATGATACGAGTTTTAGCCTTTGTCTGTCGGTCTATGTGTCTGTCTCGTGGTGTTGTAACTCTAAACCGGCTAAACCAATTTCGGTGATGTGTTGCCGTATTAGCCATGAACTGGTACAGTCAGCCTCAGAAATAGCTGAACATCTTCTAACTTCCAATTTAGCTTTATGCACGATAAAATATTAAATTTCGCAACGAAATTTTCGTAAATTGAAAGATTGAACATGTTCAGCGACTTTCGTTGCTGACTGTACTTGAAATTCGATGGATGAACATCCGATCTTTCTAAATTAATATTTTTTTTTTTTTTACATTCAACTAAAGGGGGTAAATTATTAAATTGTTTGCGATGGTAAAAGAACGGTGTCTATAGAACACTCGATATACCTACCATAAATAAAAAAGAGAAATAAATCTCACGGCCTCGTGTAAATATAGCTTTAGCGATTGATGGGAAAAAATCCGTAGATAAAAAAAGGGACCAATAGCTCCCGGAACGAATAAAAGAACGCAAGAATGAACTATTGAATGAATGATAGAATTACCGAAGGAACGCGCTTTCAATAGTGTCTCCGTAACTACGTCAATCAATCTACGTCCAGATCTATGATGGAGTAAAATCCTCGATGATGGATCATCTATTCTGTCTTTTTTCTTTTGTTTTTGGGGTTCCGTACCTCCAAAGGAAAAAGGAACCCTTGTAGGATCACGTTGTTTTCCGTCTGTCCATCTGTCCGTCTGACTGGCAAGACCATTTTTCTCACGAATGCGTAAAGGTATCATGATGAAATTCATATCAAATACATAGATAGATTTCACAAAGGAATCAAAACTTATAGGGAACTTCCTGTTGACCTAAAATCATGAAATTCGTGCAAGATGCAATGTCTTACAACAAACATGTAAACAAAAAATCTGAAAACCGTAAATATGTAAATATGTAGTCTATTACCAACTTATTATTTGAGGTTAGTGCAATACTCGTGTCTAGGAATCGAACGACAAAGTTAAGTTTGTCCTTTAACCTAGTTCGTCTTTTAGTTAGAGCAATAATGTTAGATGTTTTCTTAAGACCTACAAGTTTGTACGGAACCATCGGTGCGCGAGTCCAACTCGCACTTGGCCGGTTTTTTCGACCTTGCCCCGTCTAATAATCAGCAGCTGTTTCTCCTAAAACAAAACAAAAAAATGTCATAATAAATCAATTTCGCCTTTTTTCGAGTACGGCAAAATTGACGTGGATTTCGGAGGAAGAAAAGAAAAAAGATTATTGTTGTATGAAAGATTATTTTTTAGGACAATGGACTATACATCTACGCGAACACGCCGATAACTTATAATTTTCTATATTTTGTTATAAAATTATTAACTGAGCAGGTCGCTCACTTGACGGTAAGCGCCAAGTCTGCTATAAACCTACAGTCTCAGTAGAGAAAAATCAGTGTGGAAACCTTTAAATGTACATAATTTAGTAATGTACAGATTTTTAATTACACAAAAATAATTATTGTACTAATTAAATAACTGGTAGAATAAATAAAACACGTATAAAAATACATTAATGTGTCACTAGCTAAATAATCTGATTATCGCTCGGCAATTTAATTTAATTGGATACCGAACTTCATTAGTACGTATTTGCAATAATTATGTATTACTAGCTGTGCCCTGCCACGCTTCGCTGTGGCACATTCGCAAAAAATAGATAAAAAATCCTTGATGCGGATTATATATCATGCTAAAATTTCAGCTCGATCGGTGCAGAACTTTTTGAGTTTTTGAAGCGTACACAAACCAACATAACATTTTTATATATATAGATTAGTCCCCGTAATGCAAAATAATATTCTACTAAAATAAATTATTTGAATGTTTAAATGGTTTTTGTTTGTCACACGTGAAAGCGGATGAAAATGCACAAGAAAAAAACCGGAATAAAAAACTGGCACAAAAACTAATAAATGTTATTTAAGATTGCTATTTATTAATTATTTTTATATTTCTTTTACTTAGTAACATTTTTTTAATGAGTGTCGAGACGTGCAAGTCGTTCACCTAGTGATAAAAAAAAATTATGATCTTTATTGTTAAAATCTTTTTTTCCCATAAAAAAAGATTCTAACATACAGTACCTACTTACTTCTGATTCCAAAAACCCACCCCGTAAAGGGTGAAATAGAGGGTCAAAGTTTGTTTTGAAAACAATAAAGCTGCAGGTAAAGCCGTAGAGTGCTGCTGTGGTTGTTTATAAACAGACTAGAAAACAAAATAAAATGAAATTGACCTACTGCGAACAAAATTGAATCGTGACTGTGTTCTGGTTTGAATGGTGTTGTTTCCAGCGAAATCACTGGGCATATGAGACTTTAGAGCCGATGTCGCGGGGTGACGAACGCAGTGTAGTGCCGCACAGGATCATGCAATGCAGGGTTCTGGGTGGCACTATAACTGTTCAGGTGAATCAGGTTAGGGACATGCTCGTCTCATCAAACAATCAAATAAAAAAAAACTTCTCTGAGATAGCTTTGATTAGTCATCACCAGTCCATTTCAACTTTGGACGACAATACCTATGATTGACGACGACATTTTATAGACTTTTAATTTAGCATCAAAAAAAAGCCTTTTATTTTTAATTTTGACATTTCTACCAATTGTCACTCTCACTATTAAGACGAATCTAACGACAAAATTCCAAGCTAAAATCTATCAAGCCCTTGGAGCTACAAAGCGTGCCAAAGAAATAGACATATGGTACATCAAAGATAGATAACCTCTTCACACATAAGCCACACACACGCACACCATACATACTCCTTCTTACATAACCCTCCTTCTGGCGCAATCGGCTCATTTGCGTTAAACTGCTGTTTAAGCACGCTGTTGAGTAATTATCGCAATTAACGCGGTTATAGTTAAATTATACCATATTTTAGTGCGAGCTCGGCCGGGGCCGTACAACGTAACTACACATGCGTTTTTGCAATGTATCTTATATCTTTAAATGAGCAATTCTTGTATATATATAATTGGAATCTCGGAATCGGCTCCAACGATTTTTATGAAATTTAGTATATAGGGGGTTTCGGGGGCGATAAATTGATCTAGCTAGGAATCATTTTTAGAAAATGTAATTTTATTCGTGTTATATCAAATTAAACATAAACTTTGAAGAAAAATAACAAAGCGTTGGGGGCGTTTGAGTAGTCCAAATTTAAACTGAAAAATATGACTCTTCCTGACATCTATTGGCGAATAATAATAATACTACCGAGCAAAGCTCGGTCATCCAGGTACTCAGTAAATAAAACCGACCAATTGCGAAATAAATCGCTAATTTGTGACAAGAACACACGTTCTTGTCTTGTCGCATCACTTTAACAGTATATTCAGGAGATAGCACGTTGTTGCCGCAAATGAGCGAAATGTACGCACAAACGGCTCCACGGCGATATTCGGCTCACTGTGTAGCCATTTACGTTAGAATTATATTGTTTGCCTTGATTGCTTTATTTCGCAAGTCACGTCGCTGCCTAATGCAGCCGGCGTTCGCTCAAAGGAAAAAGAAATGGCCGATACTAACAGCAGTTAAAGCAAGCGAACACGCACGAGTGTGGAGCGTTTTTCTAGTCGCCTTCACATGGGACTGTACGTTACATTAACTATTCCTGTGTGGGCCGTGTAGTTGCGCATACTGTGATTCTTTTATGGAAAGCAAACACGCTACCGCACCGCAGTATAGTCCACTAATAACATATTCGCTGGATGTCGGAAGAATAAAAACCATTGTTTAATGCCGCCACTACTCTGCTTAAAAAGTTTCCCGGCCGAGGTCCTCGGTAAAATTATACGAACCGACCCACTTACCCTCTCGTCGAACTATAATTCCGTGCTCTTGTGCTCGGCCCACTTCGATCAAGTTGAGTGTGGTGGGCTTATTAACAATTGATTTAAATATCAAATTGCGGCGAAACACCAATTGCGTCCGACCTACGTCGAAAACTGTGACAGAATGACCTTGCATTGGTGTCACGATGAATTGGCGGCTCTAGAATTTTGTGTCTTCCATGTCCTTTCGTTTAACTACAATATTTATGACTAGCTGCGCCCCGCGGTTTCACCCGCGTAGTTCCTGTTCCCGCGGGAGTATGGGGATAAAATATAGCCTATGTTACTCACTGTCAGTGTAGCTTTCCATTAGTGAAACTTTTTTTTAAATCGGTGCAGTTGTTTAGCCGAAGCCTTACATATTTCCATACATACTTTCATCCCCTATATATATATTTTACCCCCTCAACGGTAAATTTTTACAAACTTTGAATGCCAAATTTATTAATATCTAATCAAAAGCCTAAAAAATAAATATCAAGCTTCTAGCTTAAAAATAGACGAAACTTCGATACAAACTTTCATCCCCTATTTCAAAAACTTAAAATGCTTTTTTCGCAATAAAAAGTACCCTATGTCCTTTCCTGGGCTCTAGACTATCTCTGTACCAAATTTCATTTCAATCGGTTCAGTAGTTCAGGCGTGAAAGAGCAACAGACAGAGTTACTTTCGCATTTATAATATATATATAAAATATATAAATATATAATATATATAATAATAAATATATTTAATATTTATATATTTATAATATATATATAAATATAAAATATATAAATATATAAGTAGGGATTTCAATGATATTAATGTAGATTACACATACATACACAACACACACAATACACACAAACACACTCACATGTACATGTGTTTTGGTACTCATGAAAATTAAGTACGTATCAAATTCCATTTTTCCATCCGGTATTTGATATAATACGACAACGCTTTGTCTTAGTTTTTATCGTTTAATTCACGTTCCGATGAAAACACAATATTAAAGTGATAAGTCAGTTTAGTAAAGGGCTTTAGGGTTTTATCGAGACACCTTAACAGCCGCCTTTAGCTGTCCGTTTATGGAATGCGCTGCCCGTGCCTATCAGGCAAGCTACATCCCTCCCAGTATTCAAAACTATCGTTTATAAACATTATTTATGTACCTAAATAGTATATATATTTTATTATAATTATGTGTGTAGTATATTATATATATATATATATATATATATATATGTGTAGTATATATATATATACATATATATATATATATATGTATAATATTATTTTTATATTATTTATTAAGTATAGTGTGTATGTGTATTATTAAAACATAATTATTAAATTTATTGTGTGTATTAAATACTGTAAGTACGCCATACAGTAGGGTTATATATATGCTATAACTAGATAAGTACTGGGTGCTGCGCGATCACATGACAGGTTGTTTCGGGCTGTCTGACCAGTTTGTCGTGTTATCGTTTTGTATTTTTTTTCTTTTTTGTGATTTTTATTGTAAAAGCATTTAATGGCAATAAACAATTTATTATTATTATTATTATTATTATTATTACTATCGGAAAATGTTTTTTACTGTCCATCCAAAGGTTGTCTGGAAGAAATCGCTTTCAGCGATAAGACCGCCCATTGTTCTACCCTTGTTTACATATTGTAATTCTTCTGTGCTGTGTTTATTTTTTGTTTCTGGTGTAAAATAAAGAGCTTTTCTATTCTATTCTTAATAAATCCTGCCATCAAACTTTCCAATAACCCGAGACATTGATAAAGTACCTTTCTAGTACGTACCTAGTTGATATTTCAAATTGAATTTCAATGTTTATGTATTTGATCTACCGATGGTTTGCTCTAAGTTTGGTCTGAGAGTAATTATATTCGTTGCTTAGCATGTTGAACTGGGGTCAAATATTCATTATATCGACGCTAGAAAGCGTAATCGCTGTAACCTTGAAACGCAAAATTGTTCACCAAACTTTTTTTTTGTTGAAAAAAAATCATAACTTAATATCTACTCGACCTAAAAACGTAAATTTTGGATATTTGGTGTGTTACATACAAAGCTACAATACTGCTACCTTGGTTATATCCTAAAGTTCCTAGGGGACGTTGAAATGTGGGTTTGTTTCCAAATATGTAAAAAAAGTATTTTCGGGTCGGTCAAAGGGTGACAGCGTTTACGCTTTCTAGCGTCGATATATACAGGGTGTCCCATGGATATGCCACATGGAGGGAAAGTACCTTGAATATTCTAGATGGAACATTTTACTGAAAGAACACATTATTTGAATTTAAAAAAAAACTGCATTCATAGATATTTAAATAATTAAATGGTTGAACCGGGAATCGAGCCCGTTACACGAGAAAAATAATCGCACTGTAGCTTTATCATATCGATCGAAAGGCTTCACCATAAGGATTATTTTCGCTAAATAACATAGTGTCAGAAATAAAAGGAAGATTGCCTTTGCCTTTGCCACGGGGTGCCTGTGTAATGCTGTAGAGAAAACAGCATTATCTAGGCTTGGGACCTGGACGATGGTACTCTAGGTTTATTTATGTATAATGTTTGTTTGATTTTTAAGAACATTGTAAAAAAAAATAACACAAATGACTAATATAAATAAGAGAGCTTCTCCAAAAGCAACTTATTTCTTCAAGTTCTTTCAAATGTCAACATAATATCCTTGCAAAGTCAGCAATAGAGACAGTTAGACGATCTGATGATAAAGACGGAAGGTGGAGACCGGAACTGTCCAGTAACTACCATTAGATTGATATCCGAATACGTTTTTCAGAATAGCTTGCTAGGAATAATATATTTTTCATCAAAAACTTATTTCCTATATTCTTAGCCACTTCTTTATTGTTTAGTACAAAGTTACCTAAGTCTTTTAGCTGACTATGAAGAACAAAGCGATGTTTACAACATAAGTCTGTAAGAAGCAATGTAGCTAAAGCCTACTCTCTTACTTGTTTACCTTCTTCTCTATAAAGTAACAACTTTATGACGTTCTATCAATAGAAACAGTACGTAAACTCGCTCGTTAACGAGCACTGTTTATCATGCATCGCATCTTCCATGCCCAGAGACCACTTCTGAGAATAAAACGCCATGCGTCTACATTTATTCCAAGAATCTGTCCTTTTATACCTTCGTCTGCGTTTCCTTGCAAATATAAGCCAAGTGTGTTCAAGTCAAGCGTGAACTACTGAATTCCTGAACACTTACCTAGAAGATACCTTCAAGGTGAGTGTTCAGGAATTCAGTAGTACAGTTCTATAACTGCGAATGACAAGCAAACGCATGTAAATTGTAACGCTTGTATTGAGCAGTCGTAGCCTAGTGGATGAACGTCCACCTTCCAAGGAGAAGATCGTGAGTTCAAATCCCAATGCAGGCACGTGCTAATGGGTTAATGTAAAAAACATTACGTAATTATCACTCGCTTTTCGGTGAAGGAAAAAATCGTGAGGAAACCCACATACCTACCCGAGAATTATTTCAGAGGTAGGTATGTTATTCACCAATCCGGACTGGACCTCCGTGGTAGATTATGGCCAAACCCTCTTCAGGAAAGTGAGGGGAGACCCGTGCTTAGCAGTGGGACGATATGGGTTGTTGATGATTGATTAAATTGTGCATATATTAGTCACTGTTTTCAACGGGCACGCTTCCGGAGGAGAGTGGTGCGTTCATACTATATTAGTTTTGCGAGCTACTTTGTACGGTAAATAAAACTTGTTAGTGGAGCGAACAAGGACAGGAGTTAAGAGGAAACTAACATATTGACAAGCATCATGGGAAATGTTCTAATTTACATATATATATATATATGTAAATTAGAACATTTCCCATTTTTTCATTTTATAAATATGCGCTTATTATAATGCGCTTAATATACAAAGCGCATATTTATAAAATACATAGAATGATGATACATCGGGGAAGATGATTCGAAAACGTTGAAGTCTCAATACTCTTAGTGTTCAATTTAATGTAATTCCCGCAATAACTCTGCATTTCTCATGTTATAAGCAACCATGTTACTGAGGCATAACTGAAACCGAGAAAAAAAGGTCAAGACAAAAAATTAACGTACTAAGTACAATACAGAACTTTTTCCGTTGACAAATTAATCTTTGGGCAAATAAAGGCTAGCATTTTGGTCGTGTGTTGCTTTGGGCAGATGTTTCATCCAATTAGGACCTTATCTCTGGCCTAGCATTTCATCCTGTTACTAGGTACATAAGACCGCTGCGGTTTAATTAATTTTATGTTCAATGCCGATCGACATCGCACCCAGGATCGCCACCCGCCAGGAATTTCGGTAACGCCCGGAATTCGCTTGAAATTTGTCAAAATCTTCGTGTCTCGGAATTTTATAAAAATCTCTCGGATTTTTAACGCGCCCTTGTAAACGGGCAATGATCGTTAATGTTCGTAATTTTTCAACAATTACATTTCAATACCTTTCTTAAAACCTCAAATTATTTAAGTAACAGCTTACTGCGATTCCTACATAAGCTTTTATTAATATCGTAATCGTAAAACGCCTTTGCAGACGTCTTTGCGTTAAAGTTCTTTTTGCATTGCAATTTATCCCGGTAATCTGGTGATTACCATAAACATGGTTTATCATTAGGAACATATACTATGGTTGTCTTTAGCATGATAGGTACGTGTATAGAATCCGAATACTTTCTTAAAAAAGCTTCGTTTTTCGATCGGCACGTGACATAATATCAAGTTACACCTATGTTGAGAAATATTTCTCGTGAGTATATTTCCTCTACTTTCGGATTTGGTACACGGCTCGACAACGTTCTGTTTCCCGCTAGATTTAATTGGTTCATTATTCTGCTAGCTCCGCGTATATTCCTATACGTAAATAATTTCCTTTCATTTATCAGCGGTGTGAAATTCTATCCGCCTATTCCAAGATGCCATCGTCCTCTGTCATCATTCGCTATCGTTTTACCTATTTGTTCTGAAAATTCAATTATTATAGCTTTAATAAGATATCTTAGTAATTATTTCGAACGCCATTACACTTTGCTTCCATGCTGTAATTTTTTTTGGTCTAGTTTACAAAAGTTTATTTTTACAGCAATGTTGGATACTCGAGAATAATATTGAACACTGTTGTTTATAGGTAAGAAAATTATTTTATGTAAAAACAATAACAAAGCAGTGTTCAAACTCTACCAAGTACCAAATAATGGTGGTACGTGGAAATGCCGAAAATTGCCAAGTTTTATGCCGGAGCCAATTTGCGGTATCTCCTGCATCTTTAATGCCAAGCCTGGTTTTATATGAGAACGAGTACGACCACTTTAGAAAACAACATCTTCTACTGCGAGTACTTCTACTCGGCTACCAGACATATGAGTAGGAACTAATTACTCTTTGTACAGTCAACAGCAAAAGTAAATGTAGATCAGACAAGTTTCAGAATCCGTTTTTTCTTATTTGAATGGGTGACGAGACGAGCGAGTCGTTCACCTGATGGTAAGCGCTACGCCTGCCCATGACAGTCACAGCACCACCCTGAACTCTGCATTGCATAATCCGGCGTGGTACTGAACTGGGCTCGTCACCCTGAGACATCGGCTCTAAAGTCTCATATGCCCAGTAATTTCGCTGGAAACAATGCCCTTCAAACCGGAACACAGTAATGTTTGCACGCTACTGTATGGCGGTGAATATCATGACTATGGTCTGTATTTAGTGCATTCACGACATCATAATAAAATTCATCATCATCATCATCACCAGCAGGAAGACGTCTACTGCCGAACATAGGCCTGCCCCATAGAACGCCACTACAAGCGGTTGCTAGCTATTTCCATCCAGCGCAGCGGCTTCCCGCGACTCGCACCAGTCGTCGGTTCACCTCGTGGGGGCCGTCCTACGCTACGTCTAATATTCTAATACGTATCGTAAAATTATTTTAATAGAATCTGATTCCTTAAAAATGTTACAACTCCCTGTCTCTTACTGAATCAATTTTAATTTTAGACGTTAGAGAGTTATGTCATTATTGAGAATCAAATCATATTAAAAATTATTATGATGAGCGTTTAATGCACTAAAAACCGGTCACGTTTTTTCAAACTTGTCTGATCATCATTTAGTTTTGATATTGACTGTACCACTTATTTAGTCATAAAGCGTACAGTTGTTTCTAGTTACGTACTGAAATAGGTCCGGCAAAGTAGGTAAACTTGACTATTTGTCTAGTTATGTACGTATGTTCTAGTTAAGTAGGAAGCGGTGGTAGCCTAGTGGGAGAACGTCCCCCTTCCAATCAGAAGGTCGTGAGTTCAAATCCCAGTGCGGGCACCAATGTGTTTCTGTAAAACATATGTACGTTATTATCACACGCTTTTCGGTGAAGGAAAACATCGTGAGGAAACCCACATACCTATCCGAAAATTATTTCGGAGGTAGGTAGGTGATCCACCAATCCAGATCTGGCCCCCGTGGTGGATTATGGCCTAACCCTCCTCACGAAAATGAGGGGAGACCCGTGCTCAGCAGTGGAACGTTATGGGTTGATGATGAACTATGTTTTGGGTTAAAATAGAGTTGATTTTCTAACATTAGCTGCCAAATAAATGTCTGAATTAGTCGAGTATTTCTAAGGATAGAACTTTGGAGATGATAATATTATGTATTTATACAAAAGTGTTCCAATATATATGTACATGGTAAAAAAAAACATGACCAGCAATTGACCCCTATTGACCTGAATCACTTGTATTGGAATCGCACTGTTCTATTTGAGACATTTGTTTTTGACAACAATTCAGAGGGGCCTCACCACAAACAGTTAAATCCATCCAGTTTAAGGCCTTAAACTGAACTGCCCTACTAACTGTCACCACTAAGATCGCTAAGCGTTCATAAGTCGACCAGAGACATTTATCCAAAGAGGTCGTAACTATTTTTATGCATTTATGGGAGTTTATATAGCTCCATCTCATTTTCTTTCTTTCTCATTCTCTGCAGCCTATTTTTGAGTGACGTCACGCCATGTTTGTCATTTATGAGTGTGCGGTGCCAATCTAGGCCGTTCAGTTTAAGGCCTTAAATCAAGTGCATGGAGTAAGAATGAGTTCGTGGTTACCCCCCCAGATTCTTAACTACTAAACAGTGAAACGTATAGACTAGGTTTTGTAGTTTTGTGATGCAAAAACAGACAGACAGACACGATTTTCTTAATTTAAGCCTTTTAGTATTTTTTTTAATATATGTTACCTCTTCCTATACTTCTCATACGAGAGTAGCAAACCATCTGCCTGCTCAAAGTACCTCGCGATTTACCTTGAGGATTCCTCGAAGTCGCGTCGACGATTATTTAGGTCTGAGTCGGTGAGGCCGTGAGTTCGTGAGGCCGTGAGTCCGTGAGGCCGTGAGTGTTGGCGCTAAATCCCTCGGACGTGTGAAACGCCCCTGTTATCAGTCGGGGCGGCCGTCTTAAGGCGGATTCGTGATAGACAAAGCTATGCCACAGAACAATGAGGGCAGAAAGCCTACTACGACCCTTAGAATCGTTACTTGAAGGGTCTCGAAGTAATAAGGAGAAGCTCTTTAAATCCGGACAGCCCTCCAATCCGGGTAGAGTTTGAATTTACTTAGAAAAGTTTGCCATTTAGCAAGGAGGTAGGTAAGGGAAACTCTAAATTGAAATCTTGCATAGTTTGCGGGAGTTGACTTAAGTACTATATAAGGCAGATTGTTTATCACTCGATAAAATGTTTTTTAGTTAAAATACTATCTCCATTTACTGTACTAGATGTTGACTGTACTAGGAGAACATAAAATGAAAATTGTATATTCATTCCGTCGAATTGCCTATTCTGACTCATCCATTCTACTTTTCTAACTAACGTTATAAACACGAATGTGAGCTTGTTTGTTTGTTACGCTTTCACGCCTAAGCCACTGGACCGATTTTAAAAATTCTTTCACTAATGGAAAGCTACATTATCAGCGAGTAACACAGGTTATATTTTATCCCAATATTTTTACTGTAACGGGAAATACGCGGGTGAAACCGCGGGGCTCTGCTAGTAATATTATAAGTGTAAGAGTTTGTAATGTTTAGAAGTTTGTTACTCAATCGCGTAAAAAGGGTTGAACGGATTGGGATGAAATTTGGTACCCAGATAGTTTATTATCTAGATTAACACATAGAATACTTTTTATGCCATAAAAACTAACGGTTCCTGTGGGATAATACTCAACGCGGGTAAAACTGCGGGGCGCAGTTAGTAACCACATAAAACAAAGCCAAGAATTCAATGTACATCATAATATCGGGTGTCGTAAAAGGATACTTTTTACGAGTAAATCTTTATGTGGTCTTATTATTTACGTTTCTCATGTAAAATGTATACGCTTGAATTGCATGAGAGCGAAAACGAACACGGGATATGGCCGTTTATTAGGCTTAGGGCGCTGCGAGAATGAGAACGTATTGAATTTATGTTATTTATTCTATACTAACAGTGTAGTATCTATGCGAAAACAGTTTTTGAAGTGAAACTTCGTTACGCACGCTTGACTTGGGGGGTAAGCTGGTGAATCCGTTACAAAAAATGTGATCGGGCGAGGCGAACGGAAATTGAGAGGGAGATATACGTTAGAGAAGATAGAAAGAGAGAGAGTTACGTTTTGTATATTTTTGGAAATATCTTTTATTTTATTTTTTTAATAAATTAGGTCCCAGCACACCTTTCGTTTTTTTTTTTAAAAACACTCTGTGAACCGTTCTGAGAACGAATTTATCGATAAACAATTTTCCGATGAAACTTGTTCAATGAAGAAACACTATCTGAAATAGTTCTTCGGTGAACAGTAGAAAATTCATAATAATTGTGACTGTAGACGTGATTGAATTAAGGCTTGGAGTGCTTTGGCATAATATAATGTAGTGTTAGTTGAAATTGTACCTACATACAATAAATAATATTTATGATAAATTCGTAGAATGATAAATAATAATGAATAACATTTTCTCAAAGAACAAACAGACTTCAAAGGGCATTTAACGTAATTGAAATAAGTAAACTTGTTTTATTAAGTTTTAATTTAATTTACTGTTATGGATAGATGGCTGTTTAGATATTTTACAGCGAACTGATCTGAGGATAGAGACGGAAGATAGACAACTCGACAGAGTTGTCTACGGTTCTTCTTAGTGACTAACACTAGAATAGAATAGAATAGAATAGAATAGAATAGAATAGAATAGAATAGAATAGAAAATACTTCATTATACACCAGTTCAGAAATATACAAGGTACAGGAATACATTAGAGGTTTCTGTGCTCATAATGTTCACAAAAAGTTTGACTGGTATAATATATTTTTCACTAAAAGTAACTTCGGCTGTAAAACCAACGTCAGTTCAATAAAATAAAGATTAAATTTACTTATCCTTTACGAAGTTTCAAAATCATCTCTTATCCCTCACACTTCATGGTTCAAGTTAACCCATGTAAAAGCAAGTTTACTGTTACTGTTATCTTTACGTTCCATGAAGAACATTATTAAATTAATCGCCTAGAAGGTTGTTGGTAAACTTATAACTGTAAAGCTGACGAGCAAAACCATTACCTATAAAGTTTCATCGCCCAGCCTTAACCGAAAATCTCGCATGCCATGATCGCGTAACCGACCTTAATGTTTCAGGTTTAAACATGTCGAAACATTATGTTTCATGTTTCAAAGCTATAACCGTAGCGCTGAAAGCTGACCACTAAAGAGGCGTTACCTAGTTAGGCATCCGTTAAGTTTACACCTAAACCACAACCCTGACACTCCATAAAATTAGCTGGTTAAACATCTCACACATATAAATCACGCTGTACACGCGTCAAATGCGTGTGTACTCAAGAATATTACGCGACCAAAACAAAAGACAACCCGCTAGTATAATGATTCATACTAGCTCGTTTGTCTTTTGTCATTTAGGCGTGTATTATTGACTGACCTCCCGATTTACCTCCGGATTGCGAATAGAGGTGCGGGATGCGGATCGCGGGGGGTGTAACGTCCACTCTGTATGCAGAATTATATCTTCTGTGCCTTTGGTTGTTAACCGACGTCGTAGACGATTGGGTGTCGTTTGCTAGGTTAATAAGGAATTAATTATTGAATGGATAATCGATGAATTTAGTACACTTAGGTAGGTACTGGTAGGCATTTTGACAGTTCCATTGACGGTTAAAATCGATAGCTTTACTTTATCGAGTCTAGGTGGTCTAGTGAATAACGGCCTGATGTTAAGTGACGATGCGATGGGACAGCTAGAAGTAACCTATTCAGTATTCACTCGTGACTTGAAGACCACCAGGTTGTGACTATCAGGAAACAGAATCATGCAAGGAGTTCCACTCCTTTGCGGTACGGGTAATGACGTCGAAGCAAATCGTATTTTGCGTAAAAATGTTATTCCATTCAATATCATTGAGTTGCATTGATTTGTAATAGACGAACATTAGTAAATTATTAAAAATGCTAAGGCAATGTCTATGCCTTAGTCTTGTTCAAAGGATATTTTCTAAAGCGAATTCCTACCTCTGGGTTTGTTTTAAAAATTAGATGATTTTTTTTGAATACGTCTATTTGAGCACAACATTTGTATGCATGTTTTTTTTTACAAATTATTAATTTTATTATTTTAAAAATCTTTATAACATGATGCTATTTTACTTCTACCAAACGGCTTTGGTGATATTACTTAGTAAAAGGTTTGTTAATTGATAGATAAACTTAATATCTATAAACTGTACTAACGATTTCTCAATAGAAAAATCGTGTCCATATTTTAAAAAAATATTAAAAGTATTATTTTCTCTTAATCCGTGTTATTTCGACGAAATATATGACGTAACAGCCAAGTCAAAGTGCGCTCTGACTGCGCGGTATTTGTTCTGAGCCACGTCAAACTGCTAATTTGGACATTGTAACCACCTTAATGAAAAAACACGTTATGGAAACGCAATACGCTACGTTTTAGCAAACGCGCAGCCTAGTGCCTAGTGATGTTACGAAATGCGACCTCAATTCGGTATCGGCAGTGGTCAATTCAATTACTTAGGCGGATAAGTAGAATTATTCTATTGAGCTCAATACTGTAAGGGACCTGAGATAACAACTTCCGCTAGTTATGTCAAGATATGATGAAGATATGTTGAGATGTACAAATGTATTGTATCTTACGATTAACGCTCATCAGCTTATTTGCATAGGATAGAAAGTCACGTCACTGCGTGAATAAATAGACCAGACAAATATTTTTACACGTTGACTGCTGAACCGTTTTACGATTTTGACTCTTTTTCGAATCTTCACACAACGTGTGTGTTTACTGTTTACTGGTGTTGTGTCGTAACTAAACTCTATCAGCAGTGCGGGCGCACACAATTGGTGTGACAAAATTGTCAGTACAGCAATGCCGGTGCACGCTAGGCGTGCAAACACGCAAAGAGGCGCCAGGAGTGTTTTTGCTTGCCTAAAATTATAAAAACACAGACGTGCGTGTTTTCAGCGGTAAACGTGTTAAGTACGTTATTGTAATCACAATCTATTTTCGTGATTAAATTATATTCTATTAAATTCTAAAATAGTGCCAGCCTTTGGTATTAGAGTGTGTCAGGTTACTTAAAGGCCACTGACGTAGCTTAACGACGTTTTCCAGCAGGAACTATGTCCCTGGATAAAGCATAGCCACTCGGAATTAGTGTAGCTACCAGTCAAAACCTTCTTTTTTTTAATTTGACTGAGCAACGAGACACGGAAGACCTGATGATAAGGGCTACGCCTGCCCATAACAGTTACAGTGCCACCCAGAACTTTGCATTGCATAATCCTGCGTGGCACTGCACTGCGCTCGTCACCTTTTTAGAATAGGAGCAGATTTTCAAAAATTGACTGTGACAAACCAATTTTACCTCTATTAATATCAGTTCAGATACAGACAGAATAAAAGTAATAATACGGCATACAAACACCCCTAACTAAGATTAACTGTATCTAGATAATCAGGAACTACAAGGTCGTACAAACACCCAAACTCAGAGCAACCTGTGGTTCACACAGACATTTGCCCTGTGCGGGAATCGAACCTGCAATCTTACGTGTCGCAGTCGGCTTATTAACAACAGCGCCATGGAGGCCGTCAAAGAAGAAGATTAAGGTCTATCTCTTAAAATATAATAAATAGGCACTGAGCTGCTCCAAAGCACTCAGTTCCATAACCACTCAAGACATTTAAAGTCACGATACGAAATGAATAGGACCCTTAACATATGGAGTAAGATTCGGGAAACTTCTGCCTTAATCCGCTAGACATAAGACTCAAATTGCTGTAGCATTTGCTCAAAGCACGTGTGATACATGTTCCTACCCTGATGTATGGGTAAGTTGTTTTGCCGGAAGGAGGCGTTCCGGCCAAAACTTCCGGCTTAACTTATTTTAGATGCAACATGTTTTTAGTAAGTATAATTATGCAAGTGTGTCTGTTTTCACGCAACTCCATAACGGCAGAATTAATTAAAGTTAAATTTATTACCGCTTTTTTATTTTTTTTATTTTTTTTAGATGCGAGATTATGACATTAGAATACTGTCATCCAAAAGTGAGCTAGCATTAAATATAGCCTAAACAATTAAATTATATTTTTCTGTTTATTAGGATTATGCAATGCTTATTTCTGGTTGGCAGTGTAAATGTTATGGGCAGGCGTAGTGCTTTGATTTGTTTAGTTTTTATCTTTTCTTTGTCGTTATGTTTACGTAAAAATACATTATACATAAAATCCCGAAATTCACGAAGAACGGGAAAAAAATATTTTTGTTTACTTCCGTAATAATTAATATCAGTTTGAGCCACAGCGCATCGTGGCCGGGATAAGCGAATAAACATGATGAATAAATATTTTAAATGTCCGTCCAAACCCAACCCACGCTCATCCCCACCCTCTACAATAGACGGTCAGCATTAGGTTTTGACAGAAAAGGAATAACAGAGTTATAAGGGTAAGTTCCTTTATTGCTTCACCCGGTAACCTCACCTACCCTCAAGTAATAAATAAAAATCCGCCCTTTTATTTGTTCCATGATTGTGACGTGAGAGCAGCAATTTTCTTTGAATATTATTTACTCATATTCACCCGGGGGTTTGTCCGCACCGTCTACATTAAATAGAATGGAATAGCATAGAATAGAAAAACTCTTTATTGTACACCAGAAACAAAAATAAACACAGTACAGAAGAATTACAATAGGTAAACAAGGGTAGTACAATGGGCGGTCTTATCGCTGAAAGCGATTTCTTCCAGACAACCTTTGGATGGACAGTAAAAAACATTTTACGATAGTAGGGTGTGTAAGGGTGGTAAGGTAAGTAATAGGTAGATAGATAGATAGTTATATAACTCTTTATTGATACCAAATTGTATAAAACACATAGATAGAAAAAAAACATAACTTAATTATAGGTACAAGCTTACTGAAACATAAAAAAGTTAGTTTCACCAACGCAATTCCAGCTTTCCCGCAAGTACTCCGCATGTTCCAGGTTAAAAACAGAAACGACACTCAAACACAACAACAAAAAAAAATACAGTCGAATTGAGAACCTCCTCTTTTTTTGAAGTCGGATAAAAAACGGGAGAACGCTACAAAAAAAAAAGAAAAGTCAAGCCGTGACTTCATTCAAAAATCACACCATGAAAAAAGTACTTTAAGTTTTTCCCAAATTTTAGATATATATTAAAGTTTTAGATGATACATACATTCATACACACAGTGACGCCTTTTTTCCGTTGCTTTAGGCAGAAACTAAATCTTTCCACACGCTACGATCCTGACACAGCTCTTTCGCTTCTTCCACTTTCATGAGTCCCTTCACACATGCTCCCTTGTCATACGTACTTTTAACTTGGCCTTTCTATCGTTAGTGTAAATGATGATGGAAAAAAATACTAACCAAAAAAAAAAACCATTAAGAGTTCCTAAGATACATTAAAACCTTTTTGCACGTTCCAGAAGCACCCGTGGTTTAGTTCTTACAGAAGCTCGCGTACTTCTAATGGCACGTACATTCACGATTTAATGATAGGACATAAATTAGGCTCTACGCGCGCCAGTGCGTTTGAACTACTTGAACAACTTTTTTTTTTAAACTACTTGTATCACTGGCATTTGTTTGTACTGTATGTTGTTGTTCAGTTACCATTACGTGAACAACTTCTTTCAGTAACATTAAAAAGAAGTGAGTCTGAATGTATGTTTGGTTAGGTTAAACATTTCAAGCCGATTTTAACTCAGCTTCCGTTGTTCAATTGAGTTGGAACTTTACACGCCTGTCAAGGTCCAATATGAAGGTGACAGCGATCTGGTCTGACAATGGAAAAAAACAATGGATTAAGGGCTTATTTTGATCACATTGCAGTAGAAAATTCGTTTTTGATAAAAGCTTATCTGTAAAATTAACCAACAAGAAAACTTAGGACATTAATTAACTTTTTTAATAACTGGCTTTCGCCTCACAACACATTTATCGCAATAATGTGACAGTTGATGAGATGAAATTAATTAATTTTATTCTTGCTACATGCCTCGAGTTCTTATCTGTCAAAAAACAACCCAGTTTCGAAAGTAGGCACTGCGAAGTAAAACAAAAACTTTATTATTTTCATGTCAAAAGCAACGTCTACTTTTTAAATTATTGTTTACATACGCACCGAATATGTTACCGCCGAATGCGGGATAGTAAACCAATAAAATTACAAGTCGAGTTTGAAATATAAGTTCCAATTTGTTTGTATTGCTTGCGCTTATTTAAGGTTATAGTCGAGCGTTTACGAAGAATCTTCATCGAGAGTTGTTTTGAAACTTTTTTAAGACTTTGTTGTAATATCTTTTTAGCGTTTGAAACATAACCTTAATCACTTCTAAAACACCATCCACAAACAATTAACAGAGACAGCGCCCATAACAGTTCACCAAATTCCTATGAAATTACTGAAACAAGTCAACAGTGAATTTCAAAGGCAGTAGAGATGCAAACACGACTTGCGTCCGCACTCCGCACCGAGCCCGTAATCGGATCAGTGGCCCACTCGACTCGCATACCCACTAATCCAGTCCACTCGCCCGTTCAAACGCTCCACGCGGCGACGACACGAATTTAAGTAATTGCCGCGAAGAGAGCAAGAAATTAATGAGTTTTCAACGCCGAACGCGTGGAAGCCATCATTTCCCACCCGTTTCTCGGGGCCCAATTTTATTAGCCAACCCTATTTTGTATCTAATTTGGTAATTGCACACGGCCGGCCATTCGTTTTATCGGTTACTGTGGCCATCCCTTCCCTTCCGACTGGCCATTGAAGCTGTCCATGTAAAATATGGGACCCGCATACAATTAAGACGCCAGAGGTTTCTTATTTGTTTGGGGTTGCGAGTATGTCTTAATTGGTTAGCTGGGTAAACAAACATGTTTTAATAATTCACTGAATCAATTAACACGATACTGGCAAATTTGTTTTCATTATGAAAGATTTTGGAACGAAATGTTTTATCGTAAAAAATAATTTATACAATCTGTTAAGCCCAATAGAAACCGTGGTGGAATAAGTATAGCAATAAATAATGGGTTAAAATTGAAAATCTCCTTTTCCAAAGAAGTTAAAGAATAAGATATATCCTAACCCGAAGTTATTAAAGCAGTTAAGTACATTATTATGGTCTTTGAAGGAATGTGTTGAGATACGCCTGACACAGACACCATACGATATCTCATCGTGGGTATGTACCCACACACCCGTAAAATCGGCTGCCTGATTACGTAAAATTTGCAGCAGCAAACCAACAGCGATCACTATGCGATCAGTGTCAAAATGTCACTAATAAATGTAATCAAGTAATTGAAACCGATCGCCGGTCTATCCCGTCTGTCGCAGAATTCAATTTTTTATTTAATTAACGAACGAGACGAGCTCGTCGTTTACCTGATGTTAAGCGCTACGTCTGCCCATAACAGTTAGTGCCACCCAGAACTTTGCAGTTACCATAGGTAGATACCAGCGACACTACCGGCAGGACTGGATGAGATGGAAACCAATTAACCCAGTTTGTTTCTGGGAGATTTTAAAAGTGACGTTTGATAGGAATAGTAGTGATATTTGTATCTATCGCAAGTCTGTCGTGAGATTCGTTATAAGGCAGCTGGATTGGTCGAAGCGGGTGCTCGAGCACGTGTCTTGTTTCTCAAACGGCTTACAAATTGGCTGGCTGACTGTAAAGCGATTGGTTGCTCTCTCACTTTGAATAAAAGACAATAATAATTTTAAACTGATGCGTAACACTTATCATTAAACTAGAGATTAATTTAAAAAACACGTATCTCCTAAATCTATTAAGAAACACCGGAAAAAATCCCCAAAAAATAATACCGGTAAACTTTATTTGAAGTCAGATGAAAATACATTTATCCGGTTATCTGTATTTTACGGATATAATCAATACTACGGATATAACCCGAAACTAGATAAGCTTCTCACAAAACGAAAACAGTAAGCTTATTTAAGGTTTTCCTCTTTTGCTTAACTTTGAAAAATAGCATAAAAGGGAGATGAATTCCCTGTTTTTCTTCATTACTGAGACTTTTTGTGGTTGTTAAGCAAATTGCTTGCGGTCCCAACTCACTGAGATTAAGGTTCGCAGCTTATAAAGGAAATGGATCTTCATATTGCTAAGGACATTTTATCAACATCTTGCCGGATATTTCGTATATTTTCTATAAGAAAATCTAGTGGAAATTCTTAAGATCTTTGCTTTTTGGGACAAGTAACAGGCTTTGGGTTTTTTATGAAAACATTGGATTATGTGGTTCTCAAAGTATAGAGAGTACATCAAATGAAACTCAATTTCATTCGATGTACACAAACGAAACTGAATTCGTTTGATGTAGTAGACTTACTACTTACTCTTTAAGGTCCACATAATCCAATGTTTACATAAAATAGTGCAATACAGTTAAAAATCTAAGCTTTCTCAGTCTAGTTCAAGAAACATTATTATTTAATTTGTTCTCAACCGTAAATATTTCATAATCAACTGAAAAAGATATGGCGCCGTATTAAAAAGTGCAAAATATTTAAAACTGGATATCATTTGTATGAATAAAAGATGCGTTAAATTTTTTAAAAGGAATTTCCTGCTATAGCCGACAATTAATCATTTTTTAAGACTCAAGACTTTTATCTCTCCATTGCAAAAGGTGACATTTTCTAGGGGCCGCTCCTTCAAATGTTTGAAAACCTGTGTTTTCAGCTTCAGTTGGAGTTCTTTGAAATTTAGCTGTGGCGTAATAAGGTTGATTGATAGCGAAAAAATTAGATGAGACAAAAAGGCGGGATGAAATTAAAATCTAATTTTATTATTCTACGAAAATGCTAAACGTTTTCTTCTTAACGTTTCGATGGTGGTATTAGATCATAAGGAAAAACATTGCCAAACCTCAAGTTTTTATGCGCCATCATTTATGAAATTAAAAAATACCACGTGCGAGTAAACTTCGCGTACTGAGTGTTCCGTACGAATTTGTAGGTAAAAAATACAATTAAACATAAATTATGAAAACACCAAACATTGTCCTAAGTAAAAGATAACCTGGATCGAGAGACAAACTTAATTTTTGCGTTGGAAAACTGGTGTCCTCTTAGTTCTGAGTGGCATTGTAACTGTTAATGGCAGGCGTAGCGCTTACTATCAGTTGAACAACTTGCACATCTCGACAATCAGTCAACCCATACAAAAAAAAACATCAACATAATGTCACGATCAGTTTACAAACAACAAACAACGTTTCATTTTTGTGGTTTACGGTTTTCAAAAATTTCCTTTTACTTGTGCTGCGAATATTTAACACATTGCTTTTTCCAAATTTCATGATTCTAGGTCAACGGGAAGTACCTATTAGGTTTTGAATTCCTTGGTCTTGACAGACGGACAGACGAACAATGAAATGATCCTATAAGATAAATGAATAAATGATAAATGTCTCCTTTTATTATTTTTTTTTCTTTATGGGGGTTCCGTTTTTCCTTTTGAGGTACGGAACCGTAAAAACAGACGGACGGTGTGTTTTAATTATAAATGTTATTGGTTTTTCTTTCATTATACGTCACCAAAAAAAGATTATTAGGTGTTCTCTTTCTCTATCTCTGTCGAAAAACGAATAAATACGAACGAAACGGGACGGCTGCAATAATTAAAATCCTACTAACAATTCAGAAGTGAAAGCAACTCGGTCTGTCTGCTTGTCTTTTTGTCTATTTGTTCCCTATTCATAGCTAATCGGCTGAACCAATCTTAATGAAATTTGGTTAGGAAATATTTCGAACATTGATGAAGGACAGTTATGATACTTTTTATCGTGATATAGTGTAGTCTGCGCGGACGAAGGCACGGTCATAATCTAGTTAAATAAATGAGGCCTATATTACATATTAGTAGAGATATTAACACGAACCGTTTTACTTTTTTGGCTCTTTTGCGAATCTTCACACAACGTGTGTGTTTACTGTTTACTGGCGTTGTGTTGTAGCTAAACAAAATCAGCAGTGTGGGCGCACACACCTAGTATGATAAATTTGACAATAAATCAGTGCGGGTTCGCACGCTAGACGTGTTTCGCTCGCCGTAAAATTATAAAAACTGGTTGTCTGTAAAGTTGGTTTACAGACGATAGTTTAACGTGACCACGTCATAACAAAACATTGATAAAAATGATTGCATACTTTTATGAATAAAAATGGATCATTTTTAATAATGATAAATTGAAATTATACTAGTAATCAGATTTTTAAATTCAAGAAGAATTAACCTGTCAAGAAAAGAAGAGAGATAGATGCGCCGCAAGCGTACAATGAGCGTAACGGGACAACGTGTCAACTCTTTCGTGCATGCAGCCTGCGTCCATCGATTTATTAGACGTTGTCACGTCAAAAACCCATACGTGTGTGTTTTTTTTTGCAGTGAACGTGCTAAGACTGTCTTATTTGCTGATTTAACAATGTCTTATTGTTTATTTGGATTATTATAAGCAAAGCTCGGAGTTCTAAACACGGAAAGTTATTCAATAATTCACGTTTAGTATCAGAAGAACGTCTATAAATAATGCATCGGTATCTACTTTCGCCTTTGGAGAGCAATTCGCTCGACTTTCTTTATTCTTTTGTTTGACTTTTGTTTATCTTTTGAAGTGTCTGTATAAATTCGAAAAGTTTAGCTGGGTGCGAAACGTCGGAGAAATTAAGTTAATTGAAGTAAACGTAGGGCGATCCATCTTTTCTTGCTGGACGGGCGATATCAAATGCCACAGGTAAACTCGCTAAGTTTGTGAAGTGAAACTTTTTTTTTTATGTTTTTTTTTATAGCAATCGTCACACTTTTATGTTACGCTCGACTATCACGTAAGAGATGACAGTTTCCCGTGTAGGTTTATTGAAAGAAGTTTGAAATAAGACAAAGAGTTCGGGAATAAGAAGTCATCATAGAGTATACAAAGATTTAAAAAGGTTTTGTATTGACATCTGTTCTCAGTTCTCAGTTCGGCCACAGACTTTAACCATAATGAACCATGAAAGTTTTTTGTTCTTTCATTATGCCTCGACAAGGCCTCGCCATAGAACATTAACGGGTCGTTTTTTTTTTTATTTGACTGAGTTACGAGTCGAGCTGGACGTTCACCTGATTGTAAGCGCTACGCCTGCCCATAACAGAGAATGAGAGTAGTTAGGTTAAATGCCCTTAAAAACTCAAAGCTACACTATGAAATCTGGAGAATTTAAAGAACCTAAACTGGTGTTATTCCTGATTATGGTTTAAGACTGAAAACGGCAATTCCTCTTTTAAGTAGAGTGATCCATGAATCTCGCACAGGAAAAGGTATACTTACAAGTTTTTTTTTTTTTATTAAACTGAGTGACGAGACGATCAAATCGTACACCCGATGGCAAGCGCCACGCCTGCCCACAACAGTCACAGTGCCACCCAGAACCTTGCATTGCACAATCGCGCGGCACCGCGCTTCGGTCGTCACCCTGAGACATCGGCGGTCTCTTGCAGAAGAGGCCTCCCACTACCAAAGTATACAGCCTAACTAGTACAACCCATTCGAAAAACAACAATCAATAAAGTCGTAAATTTTATTGAAGATATACTTAGTATTATCTTATGTATAGACCGATGCGATCCAATTAGGGGGTGTATCGGATCACCAATAAGAAATCCGCTCATATTTCATAATCCTCACCTAGCTAAATCAAACTCAAACTCAAACTCAAATCATTTATTGTAAATAGGCAAAATATTGCACTTTTACACGTCAAAAAAAAAATCTAATAAATAAATAAGTCAAAATATTATGATCTACGAAACTAATGATTATTATCTAATTATGGTTTGATTTAGAAGAAGGATAGTTCCCTTTCAAGTGGTGACTCATGCCTGAGTCTCGCACAGGAAAAGGAAAACTCCATTGACTCTACCATTGCTTCGGAAATACGCCCGTTAGAGAAGATAGCACCAAGAAACTCTACGGCGATGTCATTTTTTAAATTTTAGTCATTCTTTTTTTAAAATGAAACCAATCAGCGCATTACATTGCTTCGATCCACTTGGACGCGCCGAGAATGATTTAGTTTGACATTACCGCACTGGTCAGCCTGGGTGACGCTTCCTAGAGGAACGCTCTTTTCCTAAAATGTGATATCTGTTATGTCGACTATAGTCTATGGCTAAAATACAGGAATTATTTTTCCAACATCCCTAAATCCATCTTATATATTATCCGAGATAAAAAGAAATATAGGCTGGAGATGATAACAAATACCAAAACGAACGCAAAAAATAATATATTAGAATAAAAATGAAATAACATCCATTCTTCTAATTCCTTCCTCGGTAACAAAGTCTTTGTTCTTCGCTTATTTACTGGACCGTTCCCTTTGGACAACAAAGTGCCCCGCACTTTTAATATAATTCTTTCTTCCGACCTACAAAGCTGGACAGCAGCGATTCCGCTCCGTAAATCATGTGTTCCGTATAATAGAAAAACCTGGGTCAGTAGACGTAAAAGGGTACTTTTAAAATCAGATATATCATCGTCACCGGCCACATCACCACAAACGATATTAAGCCTTACGGCAATTCGAACTAAGTTACAGATAGTCCAGTTCAAAACTGTATGGTCACATCGTAATTCATCCCATGTTCAAATTGTCAGCACACAATTACCCACTTAGGAGCTTGGACGTAAAGATTAATATTGTCTGTGGTGATTTAACGGTAACGGTGACGTGACGACCCTTAAGTTGAGGACGTGGCGTATCAGTCATGTTCAACTTCATTGTTCCAGATCTAAGTTTGATCCGTGTTTGAGTGATCATGTATGGATTCCGTATTGCTGCGTCTTCGCCGAAAAGGGTCTGGGTGGAACTTTGTTGTTTGGTTGTTTGTCGGGTGAAATAGTGCGGTGTTAGAGTAAATCAAAGGCCTTTTACGACAGCTATGTTTCGATAAAAATGGCTTAAAGTGTCCTCCGAAGCAAGTTATAAAAGTGCCTGTGGTGGTAGGCATCTTCTACAAGAGTCCACTTGGAGAAGTATCCTTTTTTTTATTTGGTTGAGTGACGAGACTATCAAGTCGTTCACCTGATGGTAAGCGCTACACCTGCCCATAACAGTCACAGCACCACCCAGAGCACTGCATTGCCTAATCCTGCACGGCACCAGACCAGTTACCAGATATTCATCCGCTTATTACTGTTCCGGTTTGAAGGGCATTGTTTCCAGTGAAATCACTGGGCATAATATGAGACTTTAAAACCGATGTCTCAGGGTGATGTGTTATGGGCGCTTACCATCTCATCAGTTAGTAATGACTTACGAAAAGTAATTTGGAGATCGAACCCGGATACGGCCATCATCTCTCGGAAGATCGATTCATGTAACCATGAAGTGATAATATGATTGAATACTTTAAATCGATTTTGAATATTAATTTGACTTGCCCATTGTAACACAATAAACGTAGTTGTTAAAGGCCAATTATTATTCGATTCTATTAAATTCGATTGTGGCAAACTGACAAACTCAGTCGGAAATTCCGACAGATGAAAGCATCGTTTGTAGATGGGTCGGGACCCACCCCTTGATCACGCAAAACTTTGCAGAAGCAAAGCGACAGCATTCTGGTCGCAAATTATTGTCACTATAAATCATTATTATGGAAAATCGGTCGCCTATTGTGCCGCCTGTCATAGAGTTCAGTTGTTCATAGATACTGGCGCCACTAGCGACAGTAATGCAATAGACGAAAACAAATTAAATTGATTTTTGTTTATCGGTTCTGTCAAAAGTTACTCCTCACTCATCACCCAATTCCGCCCAGTGCCGAGCACGAGAGTCACCTCATTTTCGCGAGGCTATAATCCACCACGGGGCCTGGTCTGGATTGGTCGATCACACACCAACGCAAATTCTCGGGTATGTGGGTTTCCTCACGATGTTTTCCTTCACCGAAAAGCGAGTTATAATTACGTACACATGGTTTACAAGAAACACATTGATACATGCCCGCAGCGGGGTTTGAGCTAACGTTTTATCTTTGGAAGGCGAACGTTCGCCTACTACGCTATCACAGCTTAAAAGTGACTATTTGGATAGCACCGATCGGCTGTCGCAAGCTTTTCATAAGATTGGTAATAAGCCAGCCGGGGTTCTCTACGAAGGTTGCTTTGTTAGGGTGCGGAACCTTAAACTTTGCTGAACTTCACACTTACGGATGTAATATTACGGAAAACCTGCTCAGCTTGTTTATAATCCGTAAATATTGCTTCCTTACGGTTCAAGGGAAATGTATTCAGTATTTGATGGCAAATATTGGAAGAGATTTTATTAAAAGTCAGTGAGTTGCGGTTTCGTCCGAATCTTTCTCGTATTTCAGCAGGTGTTTAGCGGGAGTTAGAATTGTATTGGGAATTGTTATGCACAGTATTGTAAAATTAATCACAATGTCTTAAAAATGTGCTTACAGATTTCTAACAAACGGTGCGGTTTTTTTACTGCGCCTTGTGTATTACTGAACTGGTGTAGAATAAAGTATTTTCTATTCTCTTCTATTCTATATATTTTTCCTATATATTCCTGATTCAACCTAGTTGAAATTCGTTGATAAACCATATATTGCTAGATTTCCAAATTAATCAACAGTTTTGACAAGGTACATAGATAAATGAAGGATATTTTTCATCCGCTAAGAGTGAGTGAACGCTTATATTGAGTAATGGAAAGTTCTGGGCACTGTAGCTATTATGGGCAGGCGTGGCGCTTACCATCAGGTGAACGACCCGCTCGTCTTGTTACTTAGAAACATATAAAAATAATTACAAGCTTTTTTTTCTAAATCTTTAATTATTTTCTAAATGTTACTTTAATCCATTAGGACTTGAACTATTTGGCGGTAAAATAATTAAACAAAATATCAATGTAATTTCCTAATATGCATTATTTTGACCAATGTTTTTTTTATAATTATTATTTTCCTAGTTATATTCTGTGTATACCACCGCTACGGCGGCAGCCTAGTGGGAAAACGACTACCTTCCAAGGAGAAGGTCGTGAGTTCAAATCCCAGCGCGGGCACGTACCAATGTGTTTCTGTAAAGCATATTATAACGTTTGTAATTATTACTCGCTTTTCGATGAAGTAAAACATTGTGAGGAAACCCACATACCTACCCGAGAATTATTTCAGAGGTAGGTATGTTATCCACCAACCCGGACCGGGCCCCCGTGGTTGATTACAGCCTTACCCTCTTCACGAAAGTGAGGGGAGACCCGTGCGCAGCAGTGGGACGTTATGGGTTGTTGATGATTCTGTGTCTTAAGTTTTTCTCGTGTAATATAGATGCCTAAAATATTTCCCTTAGTAAAAAAATACTGTTCTGCGCCACGTCTCTAGCGGATTATTCAGTGAGCCCGAAAAAGGCCATTTTAGGAGCCAACCGAAGTGTTATATAGGGTTCGTAGCCAATGACCTGCCATATAAACCGATGGTGATGGAAAATGACAAAATAGAAACCTCTCGTATTTAACTGGCTTCCTTATCAAAAGTTCAGCAGATCCTTTATTATTTTTACTGATGATATGTGTTTTAGATCACGCATTTTAAACTCTAAAACATACGTTAATTAGGCTTCATTTTTCATGTCTGTTAGGCCATAATCCATTACGGGGGCCCGGTCCGGATTGGTGGATAACATACCTGCCTCCAAAATAATTCTCGGATGGGTGTCTTCAAGTACTAATACTAAATTAAAACGCTATAATTAAGATAAATGTTTTCATTTAATTTCAATTTACACTCATTAAAGCCACGTACGGTACCGCCTTTCACGTAAAGCCGACGGGCTTCTGAAAACTTCCCAAAACTTAAGCCATTACGCGGGCGAACTGCATCTCCACTTCTCTGTCAACTTGGGCTGATCAGCGAAAACCAACATTAACTCGAAATTAACGACACGAACGCTTATTTAAAGCCCAAAGTTTAATAGGTGGGTGTCTTCTTCTTCGTCGCGTCGATTATCCACGGCTAGACCGTTTTGGACCCGTAATTGGCTACTGCCACGCCGGGGGCAGAAGCTTCATAGAGTTCGGTTAAGATGCAGGTGTTAGGGCACTGAGGGCACGACAGCAAATGCTGCATTGTTTGTGCGGAAGCACCACAGTCACTTGTCCGGGGCAAGATATCCCCACTTACTCCGGTACTCTTGCAGCGGCCCACTTGGGTCCGGAGTCTGTTAAGAGACTTCCACGTGGGCCACGGCAAGTCACAGCCTGCAGGAAGTTCCTCGGCAGGTGGGATAAACTCAGGTGGTGGTGCATGCATTTTCTGCCACAGTTTGCGTCGTGGGTGTGAGATTTAATAATATTTTTTGGCGGGCTTTGTCTGGTTGTGCTGTGTATTCTCCGGGGACGAAATGAGGAGTGGGTAGAACTAAGAACAGTTTGGATGGTGGTACGTCCAGTTGATGAAATGCCTTCATGCCATGATCATTTCACTTATTTACGTCAAGAACGTGCTGTCTCACGTCCAACACGTTGAGGAGATTGTGTGATTTGTCGTAACTTACTAAGATAAAAGACGTTATTTTTAACACGCGTTCATTAGCTTCACACGTATGTAAGTATGTATGTAACGAAACGTAACTTTGGACATTTTTTTGGCTCCCTTCAAAACGTTATACGCATAAAAATAAAAAATATTATAGCACACTTAAAAAAAAAGTAAAAATTAAATAAAAAAACACGCTTTAATAGCAAGCCGAACTAAGAAGTAGAAAATTAATTAATTTTTATGGCAAAAATGCGAAGGTGCTTTTTACTTAATATCATTAAAATGAATTTTATCGTCAGCGTGAGTTTTATTTTCTTATCTATAATTTTTTTCTTGTGGTGTCATGTGGTGCCGCTCCTCCACCCAAGGATCCCAATGTGGGCCGGGACTGGGGAGCTGCTCTGGTTGTATTTATTGGAGCAGTACTCAGCATGGCGCAGGGTGAAGGGGGAGACGCCTGGCAAGCACCAACCGGCCCAGTTTGGGTCAAATACAAACACACGCCCAAACAAGGTGGGATAAAAAACGTACCCGAAGTGGGGTCTCGTTGAAGAGGTATTGTAAAATAATTGTGAGGTTTATTTACGTAGACCGTTATTCAAAGTTAGGTCTCGCTTACGAATTTGCGGGATTTGTATGTTAAACCCCTCAAACCCCTGAACCATTGTTCTGAAAAATACGAAAATTAGCATATTGTTAGCGAAATTACTGGGCATATGAGACTTTGGAACCAATATCACAGGGTGACGAGCGCGGTGCAGTACCGCGCATGACTACGCAATGCATAGTTCTGTGTGGCACTGTAACTGTTATGGACGGGCGTAGCGCTTACCACCAGCTGAACGACTTGCTCGTCTCGTTACTTAGTCAAATAAAAAATATATATTCAAAACGCCTTTTGTGATAGTCCTCCTCTATGTTATGTTTCGTTGTTGATATTTCTATGGGACCCTTTTTTATGTATGACTGGACATTTTCTTGTTTTCTGATTGTTATTCCCTGTTTATTGCGAGTTGTCACTGTCAGGACAGTTTGTATAAGGGGTGGCCACTAGTCTAGTCGGAATGTGTCGGAATGTGTGACGTTTGTCCCTTCTGTAAACATACCACTAGTATGGGGATTGAGAGAGTTTGTTTATTATGGAAGTACCAAACTTTCGCGATTTGAATTATTCAGGTTTACGAGACAACGGACTTAAATTCAAACTCAAACTCAAACCATTTATTGTAAATAGGCAAAATATTGCACTTTTACACGTCAAAAAAAATAATATCTTATACATAAGTATAGAAATACAAAAAAATAAGTCAAATTTTATGATCTACGAAACTAATGATTATTATCTAATTATGGTTTGAGTTAGAAAAAGGATATTTCCCTTTCAAGTGGTGACCCATGCCTGAGTCTCGCACACGAAAAGGAAAACTCCATTGACTCTACCAGTGCTTCGGAAATACGCCCGTTAGAGAAGATAGCACCAAGAAACTCTACGGCGATGTCATTTTTTAAATTTTAGTCATTCTTTTTTTTTTTTTTTAAAGCCATAATATACAATATAAGAATAAATTATTCTATTGACAATATTATGATATACCATTATTACCAAACTATTAAATTACATTATTGAAATTGCATAAATTACGTTACTTATCATTATCATGGAGATTGGGACATTGAGGCCATGCATTTTTGTCTTTAACATAGTCATTAATAGTGTAATAGGCTTTCTTTATGAGATTAACCTTAATAAATGTTTTAAACCTCTGCATGGGCAATTGATCAATTCCCTCTGGTAACTTATTATAAAAGCGTATACAGTTCCCCATAAATGAACCATTAACCTTCTGCAACCGAAATCTAGGTACATTCAGTTTATTTCTATTTCTAGTATTAAAGTTATGAATATCGCAATTTTTGACAAAGTTGTTGATATTTTTCCGAACGTACAATAAGTTTTCATATATGTATTGACAAGCCACTGTAAGAATATTGATCTCTTTAAATCGTTCCCGGAGAGAATCGCGGGATTTCATATTATATATGGAACGAATTGCTCTCTTCTGTAGCACAAATACTGTTTGGATATCCGCGGCTTTACCCCACAACAGAATACCATATGACATAATGCTGTGAAAGTAACTGGATAATACATACGAATAAAAGGCAAACTACTGACCCAATTTTGATAAAATTTCTTTGGTGCCAATGTGAATACATAAACTTTCAAATAATAGAAAAAAATTCCACATCAGTCATTAAATGATGAAGTTCTAAGGTTGCAAAAATTAAAAAAAAATATAATAAAAATACTACTGTAATAAAACCTTCCGGTTAAAAATTGGTTTAGATATAATAAGATAATAGAATAGAATAAAAAACTCTTTATTGTACACCAAAAAAATAAATAAAAACAGTACAGAAAATTTACAATAGGTAAACAAGGGTAGTTCAAAGGGCGGTCTTATCGCTGAAAGCGATTTCTTCCAAACAACCTTTGGATGGACAGTAAAAAACACATTTTTCGATAGTAGGATTAATACGAACAGATAAAAATAAATAGTTTTCTTGTGACCATGGACTATTTAAATTGATCGAAACATCGAGGTTGGTCATAATGATATTTTGATAATTAATCTGTATGCAAAAAGCTATTTGGTATGTAAGAAGTAAGTAAACCCGAAAACGAATGAACTAGATTCAAAAATATTGTAAACTTGAAATCTACCTACATTATTGCAGAATCATATTTCCTATGTTTAATTCTTAAACATTTACAATGTCGTTTTGATTATCAATTTAACGTGTTATAGGTTAAAGTATGACTAGTCTATATATATAAAAATGCTATGTTGGTTTGTGTACGCTTCAAAAACTCAAAAAGTTCTGCACCGATCGAGCTGAAATTTTAGCATGATATATAATCCGCATCAAGGATTGTTTTTATCTATTTATTTCATCAGTGACATATCAGCGACTGTGCGAATGTGTCACAGCGAAGCGTGGCAGGGCACAGCTAGTTGTATATAGTTATTTAAATACATTTTCACCACTGTTGTATATTTATAAAAATAACTGTAACATTAGTTGCTCTCGTCTTGATATTAAGCAATACGTGGTATTAATATAACGTGGCAATCTAACTATTCCGACGTGAAAATCCCGATATGAATATTTGGAGCACAATTACCTAACACGTGGAATTTAATATTCTATCAAAGTAAGTAGGCATATAAATTGTAAGTATATAATAATATATTGAATTGTGTTTATGAGTTTTCGATATGGAGTGTTTTAGCCATGTATAATTATCCTGATCTTGTATGAATGTGATGGAATTTTTTAATTCAATTTTCATCCTCTTTCAATATTCTGAATTATTTTGAACCTATAACATTACAATAATTTCAATATGTATAAATAGGGTGTTTTTTTTTTAATTCAGATTTTTAGTGAACACAGTAATTAGTATTTCTGGCTCACGAAGCATACCTAGCTTAATCAATATAATCACGTACTTAGAATACCTAGATACCTTTTATTTAGGTTTCATTGTATAACCTAGCTTTCAGTTATTATTCGATGGTTTTGCCCTTGGAAACTATTTCAAAACATATCAACATCACAAATGGTACTTGTACGGTGAATGACAATCGAAATGTTTTCTCTGAGACCTCTCAATATAATTTTGACATCTTTGACACTGAAAGACAAACATTGGACATAAAAATGAACGGCCTAGCAATCTAGAAAAGTAAATTGAGTTCATATCTCGGCTGGGCATCGTGTGCTGGAGACAGCCACCCTCATCTCACTGATTTGAATCTTGATTCTCCTCGTATGTTTTGATAATAGAATATTTACAGTGGAATTCAGAGACGAAGGCGAATAGTGCCTATAAGTGTCATTTCCATAGTAACCTACAGTAACGGTGTACTTGGAACGGCTTTGAAGTCTAGTTAATTATCTTATAGCACATAATCTACATAGTATATTTTACATATAGTATTACGCAATTTATAATTTAGTTTAGTAATCATATAAAAAGTGACAATAAAAATTACTAGTGTTTATTTTACGTGCACTAAACCGAAACGAAACGAAAAAAATACTCAGAAATGCCACCACTAAGGAAAGCTCAATATTAAATCAGTGTTTAAATTTGAAAATATAGGTATTATTAAGTTAATGGCGATAGTGAGAAAGTATATGATCGACTGTTCATATCACGGTAATAGAAAATAACACACTCGCGATCTCCAGTGAAATAATGTCTACCTCGTCCCCCGGCAAAACTGACAGATTTCTTAGTTTGCAAAATCAGATGTGCGCCTTGTCCAGGACAGAGTATAAAACGTCCTAGGCCTTTTTTAATGAGTGCATAAATATATATTATTTAGATTGAAATATTTTTTTCCTTACTACATTTGTTTTTACAATAGGTAATTCAAGAAAATAATATTTTTTTCTGAACAGATGCCGCCCTAACATCTGCTAGGGAGATATTTTCGTCGGGCTTATTCCAAGCTTTGATCGGAGTAATAAAACCTAAGCACACGTTCAAAGCCAGCCAAGCCGTTCCTTTGCCCATTTGTAAAATTTAATATATTTCCAGTAATTTCGGCTCAATTCTTTCCTGTGAGCTTTTAGAGGTACCCAATCAAATTTTTCCTTACAAGGAAATACAAAATAATATGTTAAAAAGGTATTTAGGGGTGGCATAATATACAAAAAAAAAAGTTGTAAAAGTATTTTGGGGTGGAAATTAGTGCGTGTGTGAGAACTGTGAAGGAAAGGGTTTAGAACTAACTTTTTTAATTATATTGTGGAGTGACGAGACAAGCACGTCGTTCACCTGATGGTAAAGCAACGCCTGCCCATAAGGACTACAGCGTCCAGTACTTTGCATTGCAAAATCTTGCTAGGCAATGCATTATATTGCATTTGTCACTCAAATTAACACTTTAAGGTAATGCAGGAAGGCAGACAGGGCAGACACCAGACAGGGAGAGGAGAGCAGGTTTGGTTAGATTTGACTCCGAATATATTTTTTAAATGTAGCCAGACACTTTCTAGTTATATTGAAAACGGTACTTTGACAAGTATTTCAAATATGTGCTTTCGCCCATGACTTTGTCCGCGCAGACTACAGTTTATCGCAATAAAAAGTATCCTATGTCGCTAATATATATTGAATCCTATGTGTTCGCTGCTTACCCCCGCGTTTTCAACCGCGTAGTTCCCGTTCTCGTAAGAATACGGGAATAAAATATAGCCTATGTTACTTGCTGATAATGTAGCTTTCTATTGTTGAAAACTTTTTTACAATTGTATAAGTGGTTTAGGCGTGAAAGCGTAACAACAAAGTCACAATCGCATTTATAAAAATATATTGGTTAGGATTTACGGAACCCTACTCTGCCTGTGGTTCAAAACGCACTTAACCGGCCTTTTTTTTTTTAAATTTGTCTTTTTCCTTTCTCTCCATCCCGAAAATTACATCGTCAATATCCTGTTACATGTAAATCTATGCCCTAGAGCATTTCATCGCTTTCTAGAGTTTCCGAAGTAATAAATTGTTCCAACTTCACGCTTCACTTCATCGTATTGATCAGCGATCAGTGCCTATTACGTAAACATTAACCTGCTTTGATCGTTTCTATAATCGATAATTCAATTTCCCGGAGTTCTCGATATTAATCTCGTAATTTTCGAAGTTTCCCATCGAATTAGCACAGTGACGTTTCACCGCCTTGTTTGGTGACAATAATGGCCAAGTTTCTAATGGCAATTGGTATTCTGACACAATACAGGGATAAGCAATAAGCAGTAGGCGAAGGCGAAATTTTTGGTAAACGCGTAGATTGCATTGAAAAATATGATTTCTAAACGCGCCGCTCTGTACACCCGTCTTCATACAAACTAAGCAGTTATTTACGTGATTGCGCTTATAACAAAAATTGTATGATTAGATGAGAAAAACAAAAACGATTAGAATGCAAGATTTGAACACGATTGTTAAAAGTTGGAATACCTATAAAAACCGGCTAAGTTTGAATTGGATTCGCGCACCTAGGGTTCTGTACAAAATTATAGGCCTTAAGAAAGCATATTATAACCATCGCATGTAACATTATTGGTAACTAAAAGGCAAGTTAGGTTAGAAGGCAAACTTAACTTTGCCGTTCGATCCCTTGACCACAATTATGGCACCAACCGTAAATAATGCGTTTGTAACAGTAAATTATAACAGTTATTGAAGTGAAAACTTCTTTTAACGCGTTGAGCACTTTTTGGGTGAACAGCGTTTAATAGCCTTTCATCATCATCAACCCATATCATCCCACTGCTGGGCACGGGCCTCCCCTCACTTTCATGAGGAGGGTTAGGTTAGGTTAGGTTTTTTAAAGCCCTTACTGACCTCAATTATAGTGACACAGAAGTCACAATGATACAGACGACCCTGGCAACAAAACTTTGTGTCGTTTCCTAATTAGAAAGCTAAAGTAATTTGGATCAACATCGCGTTTGTTGCCAGTTATACTAAAAGTTTTTTTCGATTATTCACGCCTCTCTCAGTTTCGAATGAATAAGAGAATCCACACTTTCCTTTGCAAGAAACGATAAATGTTTTAGCATATTCTAGTAGGGTTATCTCGCAGCCTCTCAGCCTCTAAAGCAGATTAGAATCCTTTATATTCTTTAATACTTCTTATGCGGTTAAAATTATATAGCAATATTAAAAAAATCATCGATTTATTATCTTTTCATTTTATAGAATACAATAGAAAATAGTTTACTGTACAACATTTAAAAAATAAACAAGCAACTTCTCAAAAATAAGATCTAGAATAAACATTGCCTCAAGATATTGTTTGCTGCTCCGTGAGTCGAAGGAGCCTTTAGTTTAATGTATAATATGTATGCGATACAAACAGCTTTAAGAAAACTTGAATACCGCAGTGGGGAGTAATGAACGCAAGCTTACTCACCGATTTCCAGCTCAGCTCCTCGATTAGACGGCGCCGTCCATTTGCAAGTATGACACGTAATTTGGTTGAAATGTTCCGCACGAAAGGGTTCGATTGTTATTTTAGTAGCACACACCACCGACGAAAGCCTTACAGCGATAGGTCTGCAATATGCGGTATCAGGTCGGTTTTGTATATTGCTGTAAGCAAGCGGGCTTCATAGCTCCGGCGTGGGTTCAGAACTGTCAGTTAACAAGCGAGCGGCAACACGAGTCAAAACTACCTTCACCGATTGCATAAAGTAATCAAAGAAAATAAATATGTACAAACTACCCTCAAAAACTGTGGATAATTAGTTCGTTGGAAAACCTTGCAATGCTATCAAAAAAATGAATATTTACTAACGTTCAAAAACTATGAGGCTTCAACAGAACACCATCATCATCCACCCAAATCGTCCCACTGCTGGGCACGGGTCTCCCCTCACTTTCGTGAGGAGGGTTAGGCCACAATCCACCATAGGGACCAGATCCGGATTGGTAGAACACCTAACTACCTCGGAAATAATACCGTTCAACAGATACCGTTATTTTATTTTTTATTTTAATCTCATTACTTCGTTCCCATCTAAACAGAACCGTCAAAGCACAGGGTCCGCCGGGTTATTAATTACAGTGACATAGCTGGAGAGGAGAGGCAAAAAACAAACAATTGACAATAATTAATCCTGTTTTTAATTAACTTCGTGCTTCAGTTCTTGATGAGAATCGATTTTTATAATGTTAACTTGGCTTAGAACTCTTTGATCTTTCACTATAAGAAATAACATGTTGATACGATTAGTTAAGTAGTGGTGAACGAATTACCTTGACATTTAATTCAACTAAAAACGAAAAGTTAATTCGTTTATCGTTACGATATGTGTCGGATGTACTAATAAAAGGAGTTGCTGATAATGAAACGGGAATACGCTTATATTCTAAAATTTAGGAAGTAACAAGTTTAGCAAAAACTTTTTAAGACTCCTGAAAAGATTTTGAAGTTTCAATGCCGTGGCCGCTCGTATAGGGGTGACAATGCCGATACTTCTAAGTTTATAAAGATTAATCATCATCATCATCAGTCCATATTCATCCACTGCTGGAGGTAGGCCTCTCGATCTTCAGTTCTTCTCATCCCGTCTTTGCCAGCCGTTTTCCCCAAGTCGTCACTCCACCCAGCCGGTGTACGTCCTACACTACGTTTGCCTAAACGCGGTCTCCACTCTAGAACTCGTTTACCCCATCAGCTCAAAGATTCTCTTGCTGAAATCAACAAGCAGAACTTTATTGCAAAATGCAAACATTAAGGGAAGGCAACGCACTGGCAATGCCCCTGGCGTTACGGATGTCTATAGGCGACGGTGACCATTTACCATCAGGTGGGCCGCATGCTTGTTTGCCACCTATGTTGTAAAAAAAACTGAAGTAGCCAGGAATAGCCATCTCTGAACTGGAATACGGGAATTAGAATGGGAGAATGGTAATCAAATTCAAAACATAGCCGGGTAGCGGTCTCGGGAAATTAAGCGGATTTGTAAGCATGGTCTCATGTCAGAGGCGGATTGGAATGTCATCTAGAGGGCTAGGGGGCTGGGCTATTTACAGGTTTCCATTTTGACTAAATCTAGGGATAGCCTAAAGGCTATGAGGGACACTTAAATTGTCAATTTACATGAATAGTAGGGTTAGCGGAACTGCTCCGTGACTAATGGTCTTATTACAATCAAATCGCAATTATAATATACATTTCTATTTTATTGAAACTTGATTTCAAAAAATATTTACTACAGTTGAAACCAAGCGCAGTTTTGGTGTTTTACATTTTATAAACTTTCTAGCCCTGATTTTGGAGGCTGGTTTCTTCATCATCACCATCCCCCCTCACTTTCGTAAGGGGGATTAGGTAACGAATTAGAATTCTTTATTTCTTCTTTCTGGAATTAAATAAGCAAAAAATAATAAAATAAAGTATAGAGAAGAAAAAAAGCAGATAAAATATTTTGAAAAAAAACTTGTTCTCGAACATCCTCTGTTTTGAAGTCAGTTAAAACGAGCGTAATTATATAAGTCCGTATAGATCGCTGTTTGGAAGTATAAAAAATGCGGATCAGCTATAGGGCTATGTATGAACACGACGATTGCACTTTTTGCACTTTATAACCTCAAATACCCAAAGCACACGGTTTGTTAGTGGCCAGTTTCGCACTTGGACCGCAACGGATTTTGCCCTGTAATATTTTAAATTGAAATGAAATATGAAGGCTGTTTCGCTTTTTGGTATTTGCGGAATTTCTGGCCCGTCGTAAATTACGCCGTGAGCTTATTGCGATGTAATGCAATTACCAGGTTTCCACCAGTTAAAGCCAGAATTCGCTATAAATCGAGCAACACAATGGGATATGCTTTCGAACTGTGTACGCTATGCACGTGTATGGAGGGTGTGTTTTTGAATGGTTACATATGGTTTGATATTATGTTATAAAATATTGGTCCTTCGAGCTTTTGTAAACTATTTAATTGTTGTAGTTTAACAATACAACAAATAGCAAAAATAATAGTTTTCTGCTTTGTTATAAAAATATGGGTACTTCATATTTTCAAAATCAAAGAAATAAAAAAAAAGATAAGTGCTTTAAATTGATTAGTAGCCCTGTACGTCAGCTAGTTGTATCAATAATGAAAGCCGTATAAATAAGTACTTACTCGTACTTCTGTTTTGTTCAAAAAAAGACACAATATATTGTCGGATTACTTGAGTCCATACAAATAAGCGTTTCTCAAGCGATATTGGGTAATAAATTATGTCAGTGCGTTGTTATAAAACTCCATAAATCGAGATCTAGACGATGGGACATGCTGCGACCAATATATTACACTTTTCATATCGAAAATAAGGACTAGCCCGTGCCTGGACTAAAGGAAAGTTTGTTTAGGGTGCGTCTTGGGACATGCTGAGGCGTGGCGTTTCGCGGATCCTTTGCGAGACTTGCGAATGCTAACACATTTTTTTTTTCATTTTGACCACGCGCCATTTTTGCAAAAAGCCACTGTCAAGTTTTTTTTTTTAAATGTTTTATTCATTTTCCGTAGTTAATAGTGAAAATGTTATGTCTAAGTCAGTGGGTAGTAGAGTCAAATGTGAGTTAAAGTCACGATTAGTTAAAGTGATTTAGTAAAAATTCTCGGAAATTTTGCAGCTTGTCCACCAATCTTCAGAATGGCACAATGTGCAATCCGCACTATGGGCTAGTAACGTACTTCTAAGTTAAGAACGTCTTCTATTAAGTACTTCTATAATATAATTATTATCTTCCATCCAACAGATTTACATAAAAGGTTTCCGGCCATTTATGAAAAAACCTCTTGGCCTACTAGATTTACAGGGTTACCATATTTAAAAAATGGTTACAGCTCAATGCTGCTTTATCTATTTAATATTAAATTTACACTTATGTCATAGTCTATTAACAGGAGGTTTTAGAGACAAATTTCTCTAAATTAACAATAACACGTGCAGCGCAATACGCTCCGCCAACAGCTAACGTAACGAAGCGTGCTATTCAACGCGAGGACTTAGTACCTACATGAGCATAAAAGACTAGAATATTGTAGAAGAAACCGAAACATTTTTTTGGATTTATTAAGTTTTGGGAGAATATTGGGGTTCTTTTGTGTGCCGCTTGTCGCGAAACAAACTAAAGGGGGCAACATTTTCTTAGAAAACTCCGAGTAATTTATGTGTCATCAGCAATTTGATATATTTTTAATGTAAATAGTAAAGCCAAAACTGATTTTCCTCGATAGATTTTTCTTAAATTCTACCAATATTATGTGAACATTTATGTTAATAAGTGAGTTGTGTGGATGTGAGTTAGATACTTCATGGTTTGGGATAAGCTACGGGGCATAAAGAGTGTACCTATTTTTTATATTTCGTACTTACAATACACGATTCGTGTTTCGGGGCATCGCTAATCGCTGCAAAGGGGGCGTCCATTAATTACGCAAGGAGTTTAGGGGGAGGGGGGTCCAGCCAAACCTCACCCAATCTCACGCGGGGGAGAGGGGGGTCACGTCATATATCACGTAAATTTTTTCGTCTGGAACAGTGTAAAATTGCGAGTAAGCTGGAAAATTAAATTGAGTAAAAAATATTTTTATTTTATTTATTTATTTAAATCAATCCAACGCAATCAAGCCTAGACTAACATTTTTATATAAAACATACGCATTTTTAAAATCTTACGTGTGATCAGGGGGGGAGGGGGTCGTGCTAAATTTCATGATATCTCACCAATAGATGGGGGGGGTTCGAAAAATAGCCAAAATCGTCCTTCCGTAATTAATAGACGTCCCCAAAGAACATTTTTAGAAGAATATAAATATATCTTGTCACATGGGATACTGATTCTTTCCCTTTCTCTTCCTAAGTGCAATATCTTCTAAATACACAACTTCCCTAAAAACTTCCCTCCATTTCATTACAGTACCCGACACCGAAAATAGCACATCAGTACAGGGGCTTACGGCGCGCAAGATTGGCTCGGATAAACGGCGTCGGCCATCAATTTTGCCGTTCGTAGTAATGAAAGGCGCGATTTGTCGTGTCGTAAACAGGATCCGCTTTATACGGTATATTGCCAGTTTTACAAGCAAGCATCAAATCCACTTTACGGTAGATTCTTCGGCGGAGATATGGTACGTAATAACGGGTGGATGTCAGGCGATCTGTTTGAAGGCGTTTCTTTGACCACTGTTTTGCAGTTTTATTTTATTTCACTGAGTTACGTAATAAGAGAAGCAAATCATTTACAGTATCACCTAGAACTTTCCGTTACCATATTTTTATCTTCTCTTTGGTGATGTACGGACAATGGGGGTAAAACCGCGGGATGTAACTAGTAAGGCGAGGGTGTTTCCCTTCGATTTAAAACAACTTTCTATATCGGGTAAGTAAAGGTAGTTTAGAACAGCTGTTCTGGATATAGATGCCTGTTCCCGACATGTAATTCCAATTTTAGGGTTCTTTTAGCTGTTGCTGGGAATCGGAACTTTGTTTTAATGTAGTAGGTTTTTGTGAATCCAAACTTAATATTATAAATTTAAAAGTAAGTCTTTTGGTTTGTTTGTTACCTTTTCATGACTAAACGGCTCAACGGATCATTATGAAATTTGGCAAGAAAATTGATTATATCCGACGAAGGAAATAGGCTACCATGTGTCTCAAGAAATTACGTTGAAGGGGGTGAAATAGGGGTTGAAAGTTTGTAAGCAATCCATAATTCTTCAAATTAGGGATCAGAAAATGTATGTTAAGGTTTTTGGTAAGAAATAAAGAAATACGTGAACGAAGTCGCGGGCGAAGGCTAGTTTCTTATAAAAACGGGATTATAAGAGGTTAAGCCGCATTACGGAATTGCTTTGAGTTTTTACATAATAGTAATTACTCAGTAAGAAATTATACAACAAAAACTAACATACCTCATTAGCATAATTAAAAAATAATAAGTAACTTTATACCGTACAAATTAATAAAAACCGCCTCATATCAATAATAATGTGCTATTTATTTGACAAGGAAGTAGCTGTAGGTACTAAAATGCACGTTAAATTTACTGTATAAACTGTAGTAATTGTGATTTCATTTAGCCTAAAGATACTGAACCCTACGTTGTAAGTGCGACTCAAGACTGGTAGATTTTTATTACTTTCGTGATGCGACAATTCCGTATTTAGTTAGAAACGATTTCCTCGTATTTAGGGCACATTTTGCACACGTATCTGAATATTTGCCAAATATTGTAGGCACGTGAAGAAAAACTCGTATATTTAAGGAAATATTATTATGAAGGAAATATTATTTCCGTTCACCCATAAAATTAGATTTGGAAACAGGTAAATTGAGTTAATGGATAAATTTGTGTCATACAACAATAGTCACAAAACGAGCCGGCTGTATGACACTACTACCTAAACCACAACAATAATTGCAATGGTTTGGTTTGCGCAGCACTGCACTGTATTCTTCACCGCGAGATATTGTCTCTGCTCAGCAAAAACAACGTTGTAAATAATTAAAACTTCAAGTTCTCTTTAGAAGATGTCAGTAAAATAATCTTACTTATTTGGAAATTTAATAATTATTAATGTTCTAGATTTTATGTGAATTCTATTTTAGTAGCACTGACATTGCTCATTTGGAACAAGAGCGTGTTATCTCTTTTAAGAAGGTAACACGACAAATGAGCGATATGTAAACCTTAGCCAAAAACGTAGCTAAAACCCCCAAAAACAACCTACAACGATAAGCTCTTAGCTGGAAGTTTACGGCCTACTCCAAAGAAGCATTGAAAATCGTTTTTCACATTGAGTTGGTTGGAGACCAACCATCCGATCAACCAAACCAACCTTAGTCGGTTCGTTGCTTCGATACCTTCGAAGTAGTGGGCCGTCATTAATTTGTTCTAGGTTTTGTACTCTAAACTTTACCATCAAGTTTCAACACCACAAAAACAAATCCAGAAGTAAGTGCCGAACTTTGTCAGTACTGGAATCAGAGTCAATTATTCCACTTCGAAATAATTTCTAACTACTCGATGCTGGCATATTTAGCCGTTGTATTAGGCGGTTTATTTATTTAGCAATGCAAAAGTAAGACCTTTCAAAACTTGGAGATGCCGAAAATTAAAATCAAACCTTTCCTTGAGACCGCGTGGGCCCGCGTTGTATTTTTACTTTTTAAAACACGAGATGATTTTGAAAATTTCCAAGTTCACGCATATTTAATTACGTAACCTGAAAATGTAGGTAGGTATGCTTATTTTTGTCGTTAATGTTTTACATACAATAACGCCTTTTTCCCGTTGGGATAGGCAGAGACTACATCCTTCCATATACTACGATCCAGACACACCTCTTGCGCTTCTCCCACTTGCATAGTCCCTTATACATGCTCACCGGTTGTAACATATGTACTTTTGACTTGACCTTTCTTTAGTATATTCTCGATTTGTTTTAATGCTATTTCCAAAAGAAGTAGGTATATTCGGAAATCAGACATTCAGAAGTCACTTCAAAGTTGTGAGCAATTACCAACAAGTTTGTCGAATAATTCTCATACTAGCATTTCAATTCTATAACTTGGTCTTGATTTTGTATCACAAGCAAGATATTTTTCCTTTACGTCACCACTGTGCCTTTCGATATTTTTACCTTTCATCCAAACCCTAAAGCTTAGCTTCTTCCAAACGATCAAACTTAAAGGTAACGTTTTACCAAAGAATAAACTCCAAGAAAATCTCGACTAGTCCTTTCACAAATCACAAATTTTACGTAAAGGCTCCTCTGGAAGTTATTTTTAAAATATATCCCTGGTAAAAGGTTCGTGTAAGCTCGGATAGCCGGGAAAAGCTTAATTGTGTGGAAACCGCACCAGCCCAGCGAAAAGGAGTGCGGGTTCGATATCGGCGAAACTGAGTCCTGGTTTACCTTGTGCTAAAATTTGAGGATTAATTAATGGGCTAGGGTTTCCCTTCTTCATCGTTAGTTTTTCTACTCCAAAAATTTGGGTTAAACAACGTTCAATATATCGTTATACCCATTGAGTATGAACCTTGAACTAAGTTCGGAAAAAGGAATTGGTAACAATAAACTTATAAGGACTAAGGTCCCCGTAAACCCACACTAATAATAAAAGTTGATGTAAACTGAAGTTTAATGGTTACTGGTTCTAATTAAATCTTTTCGCTTGTTACAGAAGGCATTGACAAGTCTGGCGAAGACCCAGTTGTGGCCGCGTTGCGAGCCTACGGCACACCGGACGACGAAGACGGTTCGAGAGATTCCGACTTCCAGAAACTATTCGGAAATTTCACGCACAAGCAAGAACTCACCACCGACGTCTCCTTAATAGACCACTTCATCAACGTAGAACATAGTTACGACAACGAAACCAAAGCGATCGCAGACGATGCCAAAGATATGGCCAACGATACGGCTGTGAACGTCACAATAGCGAAACCAGTCCTCGAGGACGTGGTGACCAAGTTCCTAAGGCTGATCGAAACACAGCACTTGTTAGGCGAGAACTGTACAGCTGGAACGCATTTGAATTTAGGTGTGGGAGTAGTAGATAGGTATGCTCAAGAAAGGTTTAGGATAGAGGCGGATGTAGCTGTAAATAGAGCGAACATGTTGACTAGACTGTGGAAGTATGCGGGGTCTTCCGTGATGCATAATGAATATTTGCTGCATGCTAGTGTGTTTTCTATGGTAGAATTTGACGATGATATATTCGGTGCGGGGAACTGCTACGACCAGTACCAGTATAAGGATTACCAGTTGTTCTGTCCGTTCGCGTATCGGCTGCCAGAAGGGCCGATCCTGGCGAAGGACTTGGCTGTGGAGTACAAGTACCTCAGCAACACTTCCGAGTGGTTCTACATAGCGAGAAAGAATGCTGAAAGGGTTATACGGAACCACAATCAGTTCCGGAGAGGTGAGTTTGGAAATATTTCGGCTTTGTTTAACATTGTCTGTCCTTTAGTAATAAAATTGGGTGAATCGAGTTTGACCCAATTTCCGATGCCCGACCGAGTTAGAATTTTGCTCTTTTACGACAATAACATTCTGAGAAGTCATAATAAACAGATTTTGCCATTACACGCCCCTTTGCTCAAAAACCAACCGCTGCCCACAGAACATTTGTTGGCAACACTAAATCTTTTCCCCACCGCAAAGGGCGAAGTTTCCCGATAAAATCTGATAATAAACCTTAATGCAGAGCTCCCTTTGTTGCCGTTTGACGCATAGCCGCGCTAATTGTGAACAACTTGTAAACTGTCGACAATAAGGAGCCAAGTTGGCAAACAATTTGCTCAACATTGTTATTGTAGTATGAGACCCAGCTACATAGTTTCTTCACTTACGCGCTAGGAGTAATCTGAATTTGATTGCTGTATTTCATTTAAGAGGTTCAACCTAGCCGCAGTTGTCTTCATTCTCATTTATCATCATCATCATCAACAGCTTGCGTTAGGTCACGTTCTCGTAGGTCAGGGCCTCTCCCAAGGTGCGCCATTGACTTAAATCTTCAGATCTTCTCATCCAATGACTATCAGCTTCCGATTCCAGTTCACCGATTCATGGTCTTCACTCTTCAACTCGCTTACTACCTTTACTATTGCGACAAACAACTTTGAAATCACTAATAAACGCTTACGTTGGTCAAAATAAGATAAAAATAATCTTGAAGGCATCGTTTCACCAATAATTTGTTTGTCTCGAGTACCCATTCGTAATTACATTGGTTTGTTTTAAACTCCCACTCTATTTTATGAAGAAGAAAAAAATCTTTCTTTGACATAAAATATAATAGACTTGATGAAACTTATTGCTTTTAGCTGTAATGAGGCATTTTGTATTTACAAACAACATTTTAATATTTTGAAACATTAATTTTAAAATTATCTCAAGACCTTAAGTTTCTCTTTTCTTTATGCAGTGGGATCTCAGACTATTTAGTTCCTGTCCGAAACAAGGAAAATTGGAGGAAATCATTTGAGAACAATAAGTATTCTTAAGTATAAGACTACTTCCAAAGAGGAAGTTTAGTTTCTTTGTACGATGTGGTTTTCAAACCGGAAGAGAGGTTCCTTGTTTCACAGCTTTATACTAATACTAGCTGTTCCCTGCGGTTTCATACGTGATACCCGGGCTTAAATGAAAATTTTGTTTCAATCGAGATTCCCAAGTTTCCATGTACATTTTCTCCCTTAATGTGTTTCCTATCATCACGGAAGGTCAACTAAAGTTTGTGCTGCGCTTTTGTAACTCCACTACTGTTGCACGGATATTAAAAAAAAAAACTGAATACTAGATTTTAATTAAATGTCGCCATTTTTCCACAGCAAAACTTAATATTCTCTAATTTCATCAACTTCACAAACATTAACTTTGATTATACACATTTGAGTTAATTTTAGGGGAGTTAATTGCGAAATTTTGTTTGAATGGAGCTCGCCTAGAACTAATATTAATTTTGAGAGAAACGAAACTTGGCGAAATCTTCAGAAGCAATTGTAAATGTTTAATATATCGGCCAAAAGTCAATTACGTGAGCGAGCGATATTAATTTCTTATAACTAAGCGGAGGCAAAGTTGTAAGTTAGCGATTTATTTTTACTTTATTGCTAACCTTGCATAGAAGTTGGATTAAATCTAGGAGGGTGGGATATGAAATTATCATGCCCGTTCCCACTGAAACTAGGCGCCTTATATAAGTTAGGAGCGGCGATAGCCCAGTGAGACAACGTCCACCTTCCATTGAGTGGGTCGTGCGCTCAAATACCAGTGCGGGCACGTAATTTTAAAACATATGTACGTAATTATCACTCATTTTTTGGTGAAGGAAAACATGGTGAGGAAACCCACATACCTACCCGAGAATTATTTCGGAGGTAGGTATGTTATCCACCAATCCGGACCGGGCCGTTGCGGTGGAATTATGACCTGATCAGTGCTAGTAGGCCGCTATGGGTTGTCGATAAAGATATTTTTAATGCCAAGTTTCGTAACTAACGTTAATATTATCATAACACGTTCCATTATCCCATTTCCAATGATAATGGTTCTTTAGTTCTTTTTTATTATTTTTTTTTATTTCTAGGATTCAACACATACACATACAATGACACGGCGCACACAGACAGGGAGCCCGACGAGATCCTGTCCGTAACGTATGAGGATGGAAAATGGTCGAAGCCGTACTACGACTGCGGGGGTGGCAACATTTGGATGCTCACATACACCGTACCCTTTTTTGGATTCAATAATGGCAGCTATTTTTTCAAGTAAGTTTTATGACATTCATACATAGATACGCCACGCCTTTTGCCATTTTGGGATAGGCAGAGACTACATCTTTCCACATGCTACGATCCCAGCGGAAAGCAGTACACCAACTCCCTGGCACCCTCTACTGGTTTCTGGAACTCCAGACTAATAGGCTGTCTGTCCATGTAGTTTTAAGAGTAATTTATTTATTATGTACTAGCTGCGCCCGCGGTTTCACCCGCAACGAGTATTATCTCATGGGAACTGTTAATTTTAATACGATAAAAAGTATTGCATGTGGTAATCCAGGCGTGCTAAATTTCATTAAAATCCATTCCGTAGTTTTGTTTAAAAGAGTAACAAACACCCATCCATCCATCCAACGATCCTCAAAAAAATTCACATTTATTATATTAGTACGAAGTAGGGTATATTATAGTCTCATATAGTAAACTAGCTTTTGTCCCTGACTTCCTCTGCTAGACTATATATTTTTTCAACAATAAACCAAGGTTTAAATTATCTCTTTTCATCAAGATTGGTTCAGCCGTGTAGCCGAAAAACAAGAGCGAACAGACAGAGTTACTTTCGCTTTTTGAATTACAAGAATTATAATGATTATGGATTATTTATTTGTTCATTTAAACTTTATTAATTTAAATCTTTTCGCAAAGATCAACCTTTAAAAGCAAGAAATAGTATGACAAAATGTATAGGGAAAGAGACAAAATCACAGGGAGGTTATAATTTTATTTCAATTTACCCATACTTTCTTAATACTGCTGGACGAAGGTCTCAAAGAAGTACCAAATAACTGTTTTTAAATAACTAGTTGCATTGATCAATACCAGGGGCCTCACCACGAACGGTTATATCCATCCAGCTTAAGGCCCTAAACTGAACTGCCCTGCTAACTGTCACCACCAATATCGCTAAGCGTTCATAAGTCGACCAGGGACATTTATCCAAAGATATTGTAACAATTTGCTTCGCATTTGTGGGAGTTTATATAGCTCCATCTCATTCTCTTTCTCTCTCATTCTCTTCAGTAAATTTTTGAGTGACGCCAAGTCACTTTTGTCATTTATGAGTGTGTGGTGCCAATATAGGCCGTTCAGTTCTGCATGGAATAAGAATGAGTTCGTGGTTACCCCCCAGCTTCTAGAATAATTTTACCCTGAATAGTAAGGGTCCCCATTGCTAGAATACGTGTTATCTTACAGAGAGAGAAACGGCTCAGTCTAAATTTCAATCACAACATCCATAAAATCCCGACTTCCCAACCTCCCAAATGGAAATACTCGATGCCGGTTGTGTGTCCCCAATGCATTAAATAAATCATACGCTTTGGTAAATGGTCGCCAAATAATTGAACGGTTTGGTTGCGTCAAACATTTGACAGAAACGTCGAGTGAGTTTGTTAAGTAATTAAGAGTAAATATTTTGATATCGCTCTGGAAATGTTTGGGAGGGTACACGGAAGTTCGACTTTAAATTCTATTTTTATATAAAAAATTTTTATACCCCAATCTTTTTTATTTTTTTATTTGACTGAGTATCGAGACTAGCCGGTCGTTCACCTGATGGTAAGCGCTACTTCTGTTCATACCAGTAGCAGTGCCACCCAGTGCACTGCACTACGCTCGTCACACTAAGACATTAGTTCTAAAGTCTCAAATGCCCAGTAATTTCGCTGGAAATAGTGCCCTTCAAACGGAATACAGTAAACATTTTAGACTACTGCTTGTCGGATGAATATCTGGCAAAGGTGTGGTAGTTCTTCAGGCGAACTCTTGCAGAAGAGACCGACCACTACTAAATCTTACCCAAACGGTTTGTTCAACCAAACTACTACTGCAGGAACAAACTGACAGCGCCGCGCGGTGCTATCAAAATGTATCAAACTGACAGCGCCGCGCGGCGCGTCGATTGATCTGTTTTCGCCTTATAAAAAAATGTATGACCCATTTTTCTCTTATAAACTTTTTTTTTCTCTACTGCTTTTTCAACGACATCGTGCTACTGATGACTGAGTTATTAAGAAAGTGCTTGTTTGTAGAGGGACGAGTGGCATCGACATCGACCTCCGGAGAGTGGACATCGACCAGTGCCCTCTGAAGCCAGGTTCCACCCAGCTGAACATCTTCGCTGGCACTGACAAATGCAAGAAGAAAACTACGGAGGTGAGTTTTTACTTCACCCAAAAGTTAAATGTCGAAACATTTATTGGGAGCAGCCAACTGTTGGCCTTAACGTTAATTATATAAAACAAGCGTGTCAAAAAAGACTGAGAGACTAATATTATAAGCTACTAATTGAATATCTATCTGTTTATTTGTGTTCGTATCATGTAAAATTACTCATCCGATTGCAGCGTCGTTTTCAACTTATGATAGCTTAAATAAATAAAATCTGGCTTAAAAAAACGTTACATCTTCTTAAATCCAAAGAGTCAAAACTGAGGTATTGAGAGGGCTTGGAAGCGCGCCCCAGCTTAGCTCACCAGGGCAAAGATAATCTAATAGGCCAGAGTGTGACACTGGAAACTTTCTTGTAAAAACAATATAGAAAAACAGTCGCGGATAAAACCAAGTTGAAAGATACGTAACTTCCCCGGCCTACATAGAGCAAGCCTCGCAGAAGGTCGAACTATTTGTCTGGCGACGCGATACCGCTCATTGGACGATATATGATACGGCTGTTTCGCTGAAGATTTATCTCGGAGCCGTGATCCGCGCCCATTCAATAACGGGACGATGTTACTATTGCTTTTCTGTTTTTGTTATCGTGTACCCGTGCGTCGCTACTTTAGCCTTCTATTGTGTAGTGTTCGCTTTTGTCTGCTCCTTTGTAGTTGTTGTACAAATTCTCTCTTGATGTTGGAGCTGCTTAGTTAATAACACATCCTGTATATTCCATACAAAAGCGATTTGATAACTCACACATATAAATAGCGTTTGTACACGCGCCAAATGCATGTGTAAGTACAAGGAGATTTCTGTTCAAAACAAAAGACGAACCGCTAGTACGAAAGTTCATAGAAACTGTGTGTCTATTACATTTGGGCGTGTTATGTAAAGTGTCCTCTCAATTGTCCACCTGATTGCGGGCAGAGGTGCGGGGATGTGAATTGATCGAGGTGGAGAGTGAACATTCTGTACTACATACTATAATTATGTATTCTGTGTTAATAGCATAGCCTAATAAATCTTACGTTAATTGTTTTTGTGATAAGTTTGTTTGAAAATGATTTAACTTATAACGTCACTTGGCTCAAATACGTCAATTTTAAAATGCTTCTACTAAGTCTTTGTTAATTGGAAGAAATTTATAACCGTATTTGAATCTATAGTTCTTACGTGATACGAAAAATAACAGACAGATATTTTCAAAATAATTCTTTGAACCAAAAAACCGACCGTCTTTAGTAATAAAGACCACTGAAAAGTAACAGGAAAGCAAATTACGTAATCGGGTTCCTTGGATGTTATATTATTTCTAGTTATTATGATTTAAAAACCATTGATCGATTTTGATGAAATTTCTATTCGACTAATCTGAAAGTATATCTTATCAAATTAAAAAAAACCCAATTTAGTTGATAAATGACGGAATTTAGAGTGATAAATATAAAAAATAAAATACAACCAAATTAATAACATTCTCTTTCTTTGAAACTGGTTAAAAGGTTATTATTCAAGAACTCATCATTTTTTTCTTCATTATAGAGAATTTTTGTCATTTACGACTTACTCCTTCACTACAAATATAATTACACTATCTGTACCCTGCCACGCTTCGCTGTGGCACATTCGCACATTCGCTGATATGTCACTGAAGAAAAAATAGATAAAAACAATCCTTGATGCGGATTATATATCATGCTAAAATTTCAACTCGATCGGTGCAGAACTTTTTGAGCTTTTGAAGCGTACACAAACCAACATAACATTTATGTATATATAGATTGGAAATTTAAATCAAGTACAGAACACAAACCGTTCAATACATTATTATCGATTCAAACACTCGATTCCAATAGCCGAGGAAACAGTACAGTCAGCTTAAAATATTCCGTTCGACACTTTTTTAGTGCCTCCGAAATTACCCCAATAAAACTTTCGCTATTTCAATGCGGTCGTAAAAGTTAGAACAAACGTAATCGTCACACTGCAGATTAATTTTCGCTTTTATTGTCCTGCTCTAGACACTTTTGGGCCGCATTAAGATAAGAGGACCTTTTACTTTCATGGAGGAAGTTGCGGATTTCGTCTCTTTTGATGTCGCTGCGGGTGTTCCTGAGGGTCGCGACTCGGGGTGACCTTTGCCACTGGGGAATTCTGATAACTTCATAAGTAGTAATGTTTTAATTATTTAATGATGATGAGCCGATGTCTCAGGGTGACGAGCGCAGTGCAGTGCTGCAAAGTTATCTATGTGTAACTGTTATGGGCAGGCGTAGCGGTTAACAGGTGAACGACTCGCTCGTCTCGTCATTTAATGAAATAAAAAACAAAAAAGTCCTCCTTGACGTGTTGGTCAATGGCGAACCTTGTTAAATCCGGAGGTGAATACGCAAATGACTGGCAAAGCTAAATTTTATTATAAAGGTCCAGTTACATGGCGCACAGTGCAACAGCCGACCAGGAGACCTACCATGACGTCTTATAGCGATTCAGTTGAGGACCTAAACTGAGCCGCGTCGCATAATCGTACCGTGACGTCTTATTTTTTAAGTTGCTTCCATTTTCAACCTAAACCGGATATAGTTTAGGTTGAAAATGGCTTATTAGCGACTCAATTTAGGTTGCTGCCATTTTCAACCTTAACTTGATCAGGTCTAGGTTGAAAATGGCAGCAACACAAAAAATAATACGTCACGGTACGATTATGCGACGCGGTTCAGTTTAGGTCTTCAATTGAATCGCTATAAGAGGTCATGGTAGGCCTCCAGTTAAGTTATATGTGTATAAATAGGAAGGCCTGGGACGATTTTAATATAGATATTATTTTTTTTCTTAATTCGAATCGATTTTTTCTTTTCTTTTTAATAATGTGTCTCTCTTTGATGGTCTCAATGAGTGGGTTATGAATGTAAAACGTAAGGTTACGGGTTCGAATCCCACATAGGCCAAATATTTGTGTGAAACACGGGTATTTATATGTCTATGTGCTTTTCGGACCATAGTTTTGGTATGTCCGGATTCCCTAAATATAGGATATCTTCTTCAAAGGTCAGGATCTGTATGATCGTGAAGCGTTGTTATTACTGTTATTCTCAAAGGCAATAGACCAAGAGGCCACGAGAATCAAGAAGACCAAGAGGTCGTTGGTCTGACCAAATATTACAACAAATAGAAAGGCCAATCAATGTGAAACTTCAGAAAGCTGAACACCTGAGTAGGCGAAGACAAGGTAAACGTACGTAATTAGAAGGAGTAACGATCCTGCAAATTTAGGCAGTGGTGAAGAAGTAAGGTGATTCACAAACGTTATCAAATTAAAATCTTTTACGGAATCAACAACAAATGAAAAAAGATTTTTAAAATATAATTTTAGTAGCGAGAATAGGATCGAATCAGATAAGAGACAAATGTGACCGATCCCCTTTGTAACTTACGGCTAATTCCAATAATTAGGGGTCTAATAGGACCCTTGTCGCGCTCGATCAAAGTCACGACCTTCCATATCGACTTGTGTACGTACAGTCGACGACAACGATCGCTTATTATGTCCAAACTTTCATTTCGCTTAGCTACGCAACATTTTGGCATCTTGCGTGGGTGCTCTACATTGGAAATTCAAAAGTGGTTGGATGAGTTTTGAGCTGACTGTACTTAATGTACCAATTTGAACGGATTCGATCGACGTAGCTTAATATCAAATAGTACTTAAATTGGGGTCTTGTTTGGGCCAATTTTCGTATTATTCGTTTTATTCAAAAACGACTGTGACGGATTACATTTTGAGCTTAAAATCGATTTTCACATTTTAGTGTGGACAGTGGCGTCGATTCGGAGAAAATTACAACGTAACAAAGGTTTACGACATTAATGGTTTTTAAATAGGCACTGTTTCCTGCGAAATTACTGGGCATATGGACTTTAGAGCCGATGTCTCAGGGTGACGAGCGCACCGAAGTGCCGCGCAGAATTAGCCAAAGCAAAGTTCTGGGTAGCACTGTAACTGTTATGGACAGGCGTATCGCTTACCATCAGGTCAACGACATGCTCGTCTCGTAAAGACAAATAAAAAAACTTTTTTTTTTTAAATACCATTTACAGTCCCATTGCTGGGCAAAGATCTCTCCCATCTCGTTCCACATGTCGCGATTGTTTGCCACGTTGGACCAACTTGGTGCGTATGTATCAAAATCGTCACGCCAGCGTTTTCTTGGCCTGCCCCGGCGCCTACGCCCTTAACATTAAACATTATAAACATAATTTAGCTACTTTTTTTACCCATTTCGCTGGAATCAGTGTCCTTCAAAGCGGAACACCAATAGATTTCCATAATACCACTTGGTGGCTGAATATATTATGGCAAAAGTGCACTCCCCAAGCGTTTTGCCCCCTGAACTTCGATCTATTCGATTCAACCTTCGATTTATCTTCTCGAAGCCCGGCAATTAGATACAAAAGCGAAGATGTTAGTCTCAAATTAACCGTCTCCGACGTCTAACTTCATTACTTTACTTATAGATAATTAAACTCAAAACAAAGTTGTTCAGAGACTCGGAGGAAAACAAAAATACGCAATTCTGCAAGCTGTAAATTAAGTTTTAACTGCCTCGATTATTTTAGCCGGTAGGGTACTCAAATAAACAGAAGACATGTTTAATGTGTTCAAAGGATTTGCGAGCTTTCTCTACATAAGCCACAAACACGCAAATAATCAAAGTAAAAGAAAAGCTTAACTTCGTTATTTCTTAAGTACAATTTAACCAAAACTAGGCATATTTTCGAAGGTTTTTCTTACTTTTGGCTTCGTACAATTTGTTCATTATTTCAGTATCAAGTTTATAAAGTTTTATTTTATAAAAATAAGTCAAAATGTTGAGTCAGTAGACCAGTCAGGTCGCAATCAACGTCATGATTCAATATAAATGCTGGATGCTCTTTTAAAAAAAAAAATGGCTTGGCCACCCGGTTCGGCTTTTTTTTTATTAGACTGAGTGACGAGACGAGCAAGTCCTTCACCTGATAGTAAGCGCTATGCCTGCCCATAGCAGTGATAGCACCACCCCGAACTTTGCATTGAATAATTCTGCGCGGCATTGCACTACTGCTTCTATCAATTTAAAAGAAAACAGTATTTTATAATCTATGATGGAAGCACTCATGCAACCTTGGCCTCAGCTTAAGTCTAGATTATAGATTAGGGCGCTCGACGAAGCTTTCTTGAATATTTTATACAATCTTTCTTCAACACGACCCTTGACTTAAGTATTAGCTGACCTTTCTCCATGATCATCAATCAAAATGCTTTTTTGTAACAAAGAAAATAATTTTCGAAATATACCTTTGCTGGAATAAAAGATTTATCGCACGAAAGTATGGAGTAAGAGGGTCGAAAACCGTGCGAAAGCGATTAGCTAAACCATTAGTTGATATTTCCACTGAAGAGACGCCAAAAATCTTGAAAAGAGGCCGATTTTTCAAGAGTTCATGAAGGGCAGTCTTCGGTTTTTGTACTGGTAGGGTTCATCTGCAAGAGACCGCCTGGAGTACACCACACCTTTTCCAGACATTGTACAAACATTACTATGTTACAGTTTGCAGGGCACTGCTTAGTGCGAAATTACTGGGCATATGAGACTTTAGAGCCAATGTCTCAGGGTAACGAGCGCAGCGCAGTGCCACAAGGAAAGTTCTGCACTGTAACTGTTATGGGCAGGCGTGGCACTTACCTGAACTGATTAACGATGGTGAACGAACTGCTCGTCTCGCTATTGAGTAACATAAAAAAGTCTGCTGCAATTATTTGGCATTATATGCTAGTGCTGAGCAATAATGTGCAAACATTACTGTTACGGTTTGAAGAGCTAAGATTCCAGCGACATTACTGGGGACGTAGATGGGAGATGATGGAGCGCAGTGCAGTCCTGCTCAAGATTTTTATATAGTGCTGTAAAAAGCAGGCACATACCATCAGGCGAATGACCCGCTTGTCTTGTTTCATATTTGTATATGGAAAAACAAGATGTGTCATTCTATTTCGCTGGCCTGTGTGATCTAAGTACTTAACATGCCATTTTTTTCACTATTTAAGCTAATGACAAATCCTTACATAATATCAATAGTATTAGCATAACATAATAATCGTTCAATTATAATCGTCCGCCTTCCAATGAGAAGGTCGTGAGTTCAAATCCCAGTGCGGGCACGTACCAATGTGTTTCTGTAAAACATATGTACGAAATTATCACTCGCTTTTCGGTGAAGGAAAACATCGTGAGGAAACCAACATACCTACCCGAGAATTATTTCGGAGGTAGGTATGTGATCCACCAATCCGGACTGGGCCCCCGTGGTGGATTATGGCCTAACCCTCCTCACGAAAGTGAGGAGAGACCCGTGCCCAGCAGCGGGATGTTATGGATTGATAATGATGATGAATAATCGTTATTTGGGACCGAGACTTTAGCTAGGTACTACAGAGCTATGAAGCCCACAGCGACCGGCCATCATCCCTCAAAGTAGCGGCACCTGAGAGTTTAATTCTTTTCAGTGCGTACCAATCCCCGGCTTGGGATTCCGGCGAGGGTCATACAGGTGCGTTTGCAGACGGGGATTTTTCTACCCTAACACGACTGCAGAGAACAGGTTTTACAACGGCAGCGACATTGAAGAAGAATACGAGAAACATCTGTCGGTAAGTACATGGAATCATGAGACTATAATGATGGTGATGATAAAGCTACGGCGTAATGTTGTTCAACTGTTCCCAGACACGTATTTTGCGTAGCATCTGCTCGCAAACAACTATCCTTCTCAGCCTTAACTGCTTATGATATAAAAACTAGGAGTCTTGAAGGCGGCGCTTCCATGTTTACTAAGACTTTGGTACCGATCCCAAAGTGAACTGAACTCTTTGGTAGCTCTAAAAATTGCTATCCATTATTTATCATAAGATTAACAGAATCAAAAAATTATATAAAAACACTAATATTTCCCTAGATGGCATTTATAAAACTTTCACTCTACCACCGGTTTCTGAACGGGTGCGTGCGTCTATTCTAGAAGAACCGGCAAGAAACTCAACAGTATTTTTTTTCACAGCACTAAACAAAAATTTTACTAGTTTGTGCCTATAATTGGCATCATCTCCAAATATTATTAAAAAGCTTCTCTCATCAGCTCAATATCTCCACAGCAGTCTCAGAGAAGCCTCTACTTAGTGACGGATGCCTTCGAATGCCTGCCCTGTGCCGAAGGTTGCGAAGCCTGCCTGGACGGCTCTCCATGCGTCGCTGCCCTCAACTGGATGCTTCGGACCAGTATCTTCGCTCTCGCCTGCCTTATCATCTCCTTCTTACCCTTCATTGTTTATTTCACCATGAAATATGGTCACGTGAGGGTAAGTGACATTACTTGCTACGGTTGTAAGTATAGAACCCTCTAATCACATTATAGAAAATAAAAATAGCGAAATAGAAATTGCACTACACCAAGTACTACAACAAATTATTCTTGCTAAATAAATACCTTATTAATCTAAACGAGACTAAACTCTAAGGGCAAGCTTTACGCATTCAATATGTCGACAGCTTCGATCAGGATATCGAAGGTCAACAGTAATTGATTACCAGTGTCGTCGACCTGGTTCTTATTAATGCCCCGATATCTGATATATTTGGAGCTCAACGATTCCCTCGGGAATCTTGGATATTCTCAAATCCTCATTATTATGTTCGTACAAAAATTTCAAGGTTGTTTTTATGGAAACAAAAACTGTTCTGGCCCTAATTCTCAAGTTCAAATATAACAGAACAATAGAGAATGGATTCTTGGAACACATTTTATATCATTTTACAATAAGTTATGTTCATTATCAGATCTTTTATCATAACTGCTGACTACACTGATTAATTGGTTTATTGAATAATTTTAACATTTAAGGTTTCAGATAAGAATCACACAGATGAATGGTCCTGATGGACCTGCACTGAAAATGCACTGTCTGCAAGGTTCCATTATCTTAACCACTTAGTGTCTCCTCAGGTGGTTCGAGCGGCCAGTCCAGCTCTGTTAAGGGTCATCGTTCTTGGCGCTCTGCTTATCTACTGCACTACCCTGGTGATGTACGGGAGGCCTACGGTCTTCACTTGCACGGCCAGGGTCTGGCTCCGGGAGGTCGGCTTTTGCCTGACGTACGGCGCTTTAATGTTAAAGACCTGGAGGTTAGAGTTCAATTTTCTTTTGATTATTTTATGTCGTTTGGCCATTAATTATCAATCTCTGGTATGAGTATTTATCAAGCCAGCTAACTACCTATAACGTGGCTTAAAGATCTATCGATAACACCAGGGACCAACGGGTTGAGTTGCCTTCCAAAATCGCACATAATTTATTTTCCGTCGCTCCATTGTTTGGCCGCATCCAGTTTTTATGGATGTCGTTAATTTACGTCTGAGATCTTTGGGTGACTTGATGATTAACTTTGAAACCAGAGGTCAGCACTACCCCAATAAATAAACAAACAACTTATAAAATTAAGTCCTTGGTAAGGGACCATTTCGAAGCCTACCATGACCAAAGTAATAATAAGTAGTTCATGGACCTTCTTGTACTAAAAGGTTCAGGTACGGGTAAAGAAAATCGTTGAACCGATATTGGAATTAATTAATGTATTAATTTAACCGGAAAATAAGCTTATTGGAGTATGAAAGGGCGAAGCAAAATTCTTGAAAGCGTTGTAAGCTTTGAGCGATACGATAAATTAATGTACGTACAAGTAAGGACATACTTTAGTAAATTTGTACAGGAGGTACTATGCTATTATAATATTATGCTAGTATTATAAAGCCTTTGAAGTGCTTTCGAGAAGACATTTTGAATTTTATGCATGTATAAAATATTCACGGAGTGTGGAAATGTGATTGCGTTTTCAAAGTATCATCTAAAGTTCTTAAACAAGGACATGTGATGTTCAACAGAAAATAAATATAATAACAAGATAAAATATATAATTTATAACAATATTTGAATATTACAATGACCTAAATACAATGAAACAGACGCTCTTACGCTTACAATGTGAACTGCCACTAGATTCCGTAAAGAATGCTGTACAGGTTGGTGAGTTGGTCATGGATTTCACAGGTGTCTTGGCCATAAAGTTTCGTTTTACGCAGTACTAGCGCAGAACTTTGGCCTATGTATCGAACCATACTCAAGAGCAATACGAAGTCTGAAGGCAGAACATACATCGTCGACTGCGACCAAGTTACGTTGCGGACTAAGTTTGCGTTGGTGTCCCATCAGTCTGTTTAATACTGATGGTTTGAAGATCTTGTAACTCATCGACTGCTATGTCATTACGTAGTTTTTTTTTAATTAACTATTCTATGTCCCACTGCTGCAAAGGTCTCTCCTATATCTTTTTATGCATCTCTATCGTGAGCTTGGTCTTGCCAAACAACGGCAAAGGAATTATCGTTTCGCCACCTTTTACGCAGCCATCAACCATGTGTAGCCTAAAATAGGCTTCCATTGAGTGACGAATAGTGACGATTTTTTATTTATTACGCAGTGGAGTAATATGCTTATGGATTGTTCTCAGGATATCAGTGATTTTCCAAGTCCGCTCGGCCAAAGCGGTGAAGATATCTGACATGTACCTGCTGAGAAGGATAGGGATCATAGTGGGGGTGGCGTGTGTTCTGCTGGCTATACGCACCCTCGTGGCGCCCCCTGCCGTCATAGTTGGTAGAACCAAGGACGACCTGAAGGCGTACCTGTGTAATACTGATTGGTGGGACCACTCTTTTACTACGTGTAAGTATTGTTTTGAAATAGAGTAATGAGCTGTGGAGATACTAGTAGTTTCCTTGGCAGTGAGTGGCTCTGATTTTAGTATCGCTTAGAACTTCGAACTGCAGTTTTGTGCGGTACTGTAGTCACTGTTGAATTGACAGCACCTGTCACCTTGACCCATTGGTTCCAGGGTTTTATTGACAACGACTTTGTGGTCAGTGTTTTATTATAAGGAAGACCGTGACGTTGATGACCCTTAAAATTAAGGACTCCTATATCAGAGTGAGAGAGAAATGTTGAAAACCCAAAAATGTAACTTTGTTAGTTTTGTGTTTTATCTCCTACTTATGTCTCTTCTTGTGAAATGTTAGTGGAATAAAGATTAACCGTGTATTCTAAAAACCGTGATATTTTGTATTGCAAAACTTCCAGGAAGTTTCATGGAAGCATCCGCCACTTGCTTGCCGAATCATGACGTTGACTGACATAACTACACTACCAGCGGAGCTATGCAGCACGGCGCGGATCAGCTCGAGTTCGTTTCATTTTGACGTTTGATTGCCAGAGGACTTGTCATTTCAATATAAATGACGAGTCCAGTGGCAATTAAACGTCAAAATGAAACGAACTCTAGCTGATCCACACCGTGCTGCATAGCCCCTCTGATTGACTAGGACTCGTCATTTTGACTATTTTAAGCCAGTTCCTTTAAATATTGTAATACAGACCTAATCTACTATCATTAGAAAGACGATTTTCAATTATTTTTTCATATCTAGTGGATGTTTAGTGTTTTCGTTTGTTGTCCAGTGGAGGTGATATTCCTGGTGTGGGGCATCCGCCTCTGCATCATGGTACGAAAAGCACCGTCGGAATTCAACGAGAGCCGGTTCATCTCCATGGCCATATACAACGAGTTTCTATTGTCTGGCTTCCTTAATATATCCATGTGAGTAACTGTTTATAAATCACTGCAGTTAAAATAATTTGCCTCGGTTTTCTTTTTCAGTGCAAATACGACTAGTCTTTATCAAGACTGAACCTTTTACTCATAAAACATATTAGTCACGTTAAAAGACCCTCCACAACGATTTCGCAATCACAAACGTATTTCGTAAGCAACTAAGCTTATTGTCCCTGTGAATTAGTATTCTGTATCACTAATACTGTATCGACATCGCCACCCACAGTCATGACATGGACACTCCATACAAATAAGAGATTTGATTACCCACACACATAAATGCTGTTTGTACATGAGCCAATAAATGTGTGTGTAACTACACAAACATACTACGTGACCAAAACAAAAGACATCTCGCTAGTATGAAGGTTCATTCAAACCATTTGTCTTACATTTGCGTATAATATTGACCGTTTCAGCGATTGCAGGGACGTTTTTCGCTTACCACCTACGCTCGTAAATGGTTCGTACTGTAAAAATAAGGTGCAAGAACCTAGCGCGTTACAGGCCCGAATCCCGCATGTTATTTTTATAGTTCAAAACGCGTTACGAGTGTAGGTGGTCATAGCGAATAACGGCCTAGGTAGAGGTGAGGAAACGCGAATTGCATGGGGTAGAGAGTGTCCTTTCTGTTTATAGCACTGTTTACATATTCTATGCCACAGTATCACTATATTGGCGGATACGTGTCCGCCTGAATCACAAACAGCGATAAATAAGATTGATAAATAATTAATGGTACGGTACGGATTCTTGCTAAGGGATCCAACCTAATATTCTATTATCTTAATTGAAAATCCCTAAGGGCGTGTACAGGGAATCTAATGTCGGAATTAACATACATTTAGTTATTCATTGGAATGTAACTAGGTTGCTGGGAAATCAGCTACGATAATGCTATCGATTGGTAACCCATTATGTACCGAACTTGATCAGTCGATGCGGATAAGCACCTATGCTCTTTATCTTGGAGCTGTTTTGAATAAAGACGGAGTTTCGCTACTTCGATCAACGATCTTCGTTATCGAAATTTGGAGAGACAGCAGCGTTTGTTTAATAAGTCGTGCGAATGAGATTGTTAAAAAAAGGAGTACTTTATCTACCTACAGCATTATATTAAAGACTTGACGGAACGGGGGCTGCTTGGGAGACAGGTTCAGTCTGGTTTCTCATATTATATTTTTTGTAGTTTGAGGCCTCTTCTGCAAGAGGCCGCCTGGGGAAGTCCACACCTTTGCCAGATATTCATCCGCCAAACAGAAATGTAAAAACATGACTGTGTTCCGGTTTAAAAGGCAATGTTATTAGCAAAATTACGGGTCATATGGGATTATAGAGCCGATGTCTCAGTGTGACGGGCGCATTGCAATGCAGCGCAGGATTATGCAATGCACTGGGTGGTACTGTACTGTTATGGGCAGACGTAGCGCCTACCATCAGGTGAACGACATTCTCGTCGCGTCAATCAGCCAAATAAAAAAAAAGTTATATTTCATACGGCTTTTATTTCTTTTTATTTATTTATTTATTTGTAAAATTGAGACAACTTATTGACACTTTTAAATACCATGTTATAATATTATTGTCATTCATCATTATCATTATCAACCACGGACCACCAACCACGATCAATTATTTCGGAGCTAGGTATGTTATCCACCAATCCGGACTTGGCCCCCGTGGTGGAATATGGCCTAACCCTCCTCACGAAAGTGAGGAGAGACCCGTGCCCAGCAGTGGGACGTTATGGGTTGATGATGATGATGATGATTATCAACCACTCATAATAATTATTATCTCAATGCTAAGCACCAGTCTCCCCCTCACTTTCGTAAGAAGGTTAGGCCTTAATCCATCACGGGGGCCCGGTCCGGATCGGTGGATAACATACCTACCCCCGAGTATAAAAATAATAGTTTTGAATTGTTCCAGGTTGTTTCTACAATCCCCGGCCAACCCCGACCTGCTGTATATAATATTCTTCTGCCACACGCAGCTAACAGTCACTCTTCTGCTTTGCTTCATTTTCGGCAGCAAGGTAAATCTTATTGTAGGCGACATGAAACCTTTTTTAGTTTCACGAAACCCTTTTTAGTTAGTAAAACTTTTTTGAACACGACAAATGAAACGAGAACAATAGAAGATCGCTCTTTTTTTTCGTTGTAGAATTTCATATTATTATTATTTTTTCGCATAAGCTTTTCGACTTTTATAATATTAATTTGATCTTCCAAATATCCTAATTTCATTCAAAGGAGACCAGCGGGGCTATGCAGCACGGTGCGGATCAGCTCGAGTTCGTTTCATTTTGACGTTAATTGCCGCTGGACTCCTCATTCGTATTGAAATGACGTGTCCCGTGGCAATCAAATGTCAAAATGAAGCGAACTCGAGCTGATCCACACCGTGATGCATAGCCCCGCTGCGTCTTCTATTTTACATTAATGAAATCATATAGTAAAATTAACTAACCTAAATAACCCAGACCGATAAATATGCCCAGCGACACTCTGCCTGTAATTACTGAAACTGGCTTTCAATGACATTTTTACTGTTAATGAGTAATGAAACAAGCGGGTTATTTGAGGTTATTCACCTGATGGTAACTAGACGCTTGCTCATACAGTTGCAGTGTCACTATGAACTCTGCATTGCAATATCTTGCACTGCACTGTGTTCGTAACCCTGAACCATTGCATTGGTTTAACAAAAGCTTCACTGCTATCGGACCAGCCCAAAAGGGGTTCAGTGACATATATTCCATCTAATATTTAATTTTCATTGTCAATTTGCAGTTTGCCTAGTCCAATGTGAAATGGCCCAGAGTAACTAATATGAATAAATTAAGATGGATCGTATTATGCGGCCTATGCCACACGTCATGGTAAATCCAGTTACCTTTGAGTTGCCAATGCCCCCTAAGTGCCAATAAGGCACTGTCTTCTGAGCCTAATGGCACTATTTGGAGCAGCGCTCAAACAAACATTAATGCAACAGTGTGATAGAGTCAGTGTGACATCTTACCTGACTTTGGTTAATTATCACCCAGATATTAAAAAATCTGATTCTCTCTCTTCAGCCCAAAAGCTGATGAAACTGACCTCAGATTGGAAACTGCAATAACTTATTGTCCATCACCAGGCTTACATGGTGTATAGAGGCCATGGCAAAGAAGAGAGGGACAAGACAGGCAAGTTCCGGTCGAGGCCTGCTGACTCCACCTACACCATGACCACCAACAGGAGTGCTAGGTTCTGCGACAACATGACTGATAGAGAACTTGAGGTAACTACATCTTCATTAAAGCTAAGAGTATTAACTATCACAGCACGTGTAGGTACTCGTCTATTGAAAGCCTCCGAATTTATTGATGAAAGCCCTTAATATCTAATTTTTAAACTGTTAAGATAGTCTGTAGTATCAGCCTAACGAATAAATGGGCAGGCATTGGTTATAGGTGTCAATCAATTGAGAACTGTCACGAAGCCAACACTAAAACACTTTATTACTTGGCAGGAGGAGTTTAAAAAGATCTGCAACCAGTTAGAAAAGCTGCGTGAACGCTGCGGCGCCGGTGCGGTGATCTCGCGGCGTATCCACGCAATGCAAGACGCAGCTGCGGTCTCGGAGCGAAAGCCACCAGTGCCTGACTCCGCACCACTGAAACTGAACACAGTTTTCAGCGCCGTCGCAGACCGCCTCATGTGTACCGTAACTCCTGCTGAGGAATCCAGCAGCAGCGGCCGAGAGCTCCCCTTCGAAGCACCCCCCGCCTACAAACACAAACCTTTCAGCCCTTCCAAAAGCGTAGACGCAGAACAGAGCCACACTGACGTCACCACCGACTCCCCCAAGAAGAAAGAAGAAAACACAGATGATAAACAAAACGGCGTGTTCAAGATATCTGGTGAAGCGAACTGCGGAGACGTTCGGCCACCGGACACTATAAAGAATGGACTGAAAAGTGATAAAAGTGAAGTTAAATCTAGTGGTAGTACGGAAACTGTGCGGGGAGTGAGGTCCGGCCACGCGCGAACTCACGCGATTGTCATCAACCTTGATGATAAGAGTCGCTTTACGGAAGAAGTTACCGTGTAGACACAGTGAAATTTCTCTTTCGGAGCAACTTGTTCTTTATATCGGTCTCAATACCGAGCGAGGTTGATCTCACTCTGTCGCGTTTTGAGTTCCATCAGCTGGCGTAATTATCTTTGTGGATAATGTTTGAAATAATGGTTTGTTAAATGCCTGAACTAACTCAGTGAGAGTTAAACAAAAGCTTATACTAATAAGTTAACTCAAAAATCGACAGAGCGAGAAAGAGAGTGAGACAGCAAACAGGCATATACACGGTTAGCGTATTTGTCTCGAGTTGGGCTTCTTCCACATCTGCGCTGTAAGTTACTGTGTTTTAAGACTGTACTTATAAAGGTTTATTAAGTAGTCCTGTAAATGCTAGTCCTTACTGTGATTCCTAGAGTATTGTTGATAAGTTTCAAAAATGCATATCAGTAACCCGTGTTGACGAATGTGCTAGTGTGTGAGGATCCAAATTTTGTTTATTTACAGTGGACACAGAAATCGTTTTCAGAAGTTGCCCTTAAAAACAATAAAACACAATTAAGTATTACAATATTAAAATTTGATTATTCGTTAACGGATTGCCAAGAAAAGTATGTTATTAGCAGTAATCACTATATATTTAGATATGAAACAAGATAATGATGATTCTCAGGATAAAAAAATGTATCACAGACACTGTGTTATCAGAACTTACTGGAGAGCAATAACCAAGTCTATTTCAAAAAATATCTTACAATTGAATAATAAACTATTTATTTATTTATTTTTTCATAAACACTGATGAATATTCTGAAAACGATACCAAATCCAAATAAGACTTCCATACTGACAAGCTTGAAATGTTTTCGGTCGTGTAGTTTGAAATTTTTGGTGTTCCGTTGCCTTGAATTTTAAACCGTTCGTGCAAGGTGAAGTTACTTTATCGTGCAGTTAAGTTGTACTCGTGATAGGTATTTAGATTTTCTTTGCAAATATTTAAAGTTAGTATCGGATTAAGGCTCCATTATCTGTGAATAGCGCAGCGACAAGCGAGAGCGTGGCAGCTAATTTTCTATAACTATAACGCTTTTGTGGTAGTTTAATTTAATAAATTAATCTAATACCAAAAACAATAATTCAATTAACAAAACGAAATCTAAATGAATCTAAAGTTTGCTTTTTTAGCATATCTCGTAGGAATTTTTATAGCTTTTTCTGTCACTCAGAAACGTCGTAGATTAGTAATTGGTAAAAATATATTATGTACCATTATAAATACATAATAAATACATTTAATAAACAACTTAATCAAAAAATAACATCCCTATTGTTTAAGGGGAAACAGAATTTTTGTTTACCGTTAAATCATTATAGCGTAGTAAAGCGAGTCGCTACGTTTTCCACCTCGCTTCTCGCTTCCGCTCGTCGCTTATCACTGAAATGCAGCCTTATTTACAGTGTGCATGCGATGGCATTTTAAAAAGTTGAGCCACGAACCAATAATTTCAAACTACTGAATTTATCATAGTTATAAGATTTAAGTAGGTATAATAATGCCTCTAATTATCCAAAATTTTAATCCCCTTTCCAATTTTTATAACAAATAGTTTTTATCTATAGGTAAATTATGAAAATCGTTTTACCTTGACTTATGATTGAATATTTTTAATTATTCGCTAGTTGTTATCAGCGACTTCGTTCATAATATAACAGTATTTCAAATATCAAATCTTTTACTGCATGTAGGCAAAAATAATTCATTTTAACAATTCAAACGCTTAAGTCTCTTATACATGGAGAAAAATAAAAATAATACAAATATAATTAACTAAACTAATGAGTAACTGATAAAGGTTTAAGTTTGAAAAGGAAATTTCTTTTGTGGTGATATTAGAAGGTTTTATATCGATATTAGAAGACAGTTTCCGATCAAAGTCCGGTGAACTATATAGCCCTGTCAGAGGCCCTAGGGCGGCCTCACATACTCTGACATCAGAGGGCAGCTTACCTCAATCGACAATCAAGTGTTACAAACATGTTTCATCATCATCTTGCCGATGTCTCAGGGTGACGAGCGCAGTGCAGTGCCGCGCAGGATTATGCAATGCAGTGTTCTGGGTGGTGCTGTGACTGTTATGGGCAGTCGTAGCGCTTACCATCAGATAAACGATGTGCTCGTCTCGTCACACAGCCACAGTCACAAAAATTATAAATATTTTGTGGGGCTTAATTTAACTCACCTTGTATAATATTTAAGTAATTTTTTTTTCTTTTTAAATTCAATCATATTCAATTTACAGACTTTTGTCCTTTACCGGTTTTTTATAAGTATAGATTAGAATATTAGACGTTACATTACTATTCCAAATCAATAATGTAAATAATTCAAATTCAATGAAAGACATTTAGTGAACTTAATTAGAATGTACATAATTTATGTAAATATTTTAATTTTAATGTAGGAGTAGAATGATAATTAAGAAAAAACTCTTTTAAGACTGTAAATACTCTATAAAATTATATTTTACCTATAATTATTTTTATATTTAATTGTATTGAAATCTACCATTATTTATTCTGTGATTTAATTAACTGTTATGAATCTGTATCTTAAGAAAAACGTATTTGCAATAAACTTTTTATAGTAATTATGAAATAATTGTTAGTTTTTTTTTTAAATATAATAATATATTGAGTCGTTACCATGTCAAAACTAAAATGACCTATGATTTATACCCGACTGCGCCAAAAGAAGGGTTATGTTTTTTAAGTTATTAAGTACCAGCGAAGCGCCTTGTAAATATATTTCAATAATTATTATAATAATTGCTTCAAGTAATTTATAAGTTGCAATAAAGAAACTATGTAAGTAATAATTATAATAAAATTATTAAATAATTGTGTAAATTATTGAAAGAAAAAATGTCTTCATTATAGGAGAGTACAATGTTGATCTTAATAAACAAGTTTAAGGAATTAATAATTTGTATTATTTTTAGAATATTGCTAAATTAGTTCAACTTCGTGTAGCCAAAAAGCTTAATACCAATATATAAAAAAACGTTATTTGAGAAAATTACAAAATAGATAAGATATAATTATAACTGAACAAACTATTTAAATAAGGCTGTCTGGCAGAGATCGCTTTAAACGAGAAGACCATCCAAAGTTTTTTTTTTTTGTTGATTGTGTTTTTAATTAGGTTTGGTAACGTATTCGAGTGTGAAAACCAATATTACTATTTTTGAAACTACATTTACGAGCTAGGGTGGTGTATTTTTTTAACGGAGATTATTTTTTTTTTTTTGAACATTTTTCTATTTTTGGACACATCATCATCATCATCATCATATGCAGCTCATCCAACCCACTGCAGGGCATAAGCCTCCTCCCTCTTACGCCATTCATCCCGGCTTTGGGCCGATCTGGACACATAGTAGAAGTAAAACTGCAATAAAAAAAATATTTTTCTATAAATATTATTAATAAAAAAAAAAAAAAAAAATATACGAAACGTAACTTTCTCTTTCTCTTTCTATCTTCACTAACTTATAACTCCCTTTTAACTTCCGTTCACCTCCCCCGATCAGATTCTTTGTAACGCATTCGCCAGCTTACTCCCCAAGTTTAACTTCAAAAAGTCTCAATAAACCATACCTTGCAAAATAAGGGGATAGACAAAAGTATCCCCAAAGAAAACACAAACGTTCGCATCGTCTCCACTCTTCACTTCAAGCTCTAGAAAAAACCATATTTCACGGTTCAAAGATGATCTGCGTGGATTGGACCTCAAGAAAAAGGTTTGATATATTCGAACCTTCGATTATGCAAAGAGGTCGTACGCCCAAATTATTTCTGAATGAGCCTGTAAATTGCGCAGTTTCGTAACCGACTGCCTCCTGCGTATGACATCCCCACGCCCTTCGTCTTACACAAGGAAGTTTTACTAAAGTAATCGGAACCCATACAGGCAACTTGTCACTAGTTGTTCACTGTTTTTTTTTCATCAAACCGTCCACAAGCTTTCGAGCCATGACATAATTTAGAAGCAAATAGATAACCTGACCAATATATCTTGTGGACTATACTTGAAACAATAAAAACCATATTAAGTTTTCTGTTTCACTCAATCTCGTGTACGCTGTATTATTAGATGTGAATAAGAGAGCTTTTAATTTTCCTTCTATAGCTTCTTCTAATTCTGAGGTCTTACACTTTTTCGCAAACTGCGATGATTTATACACAATATTTGTTTCGGTCCGAAAGGCAATGTCGGCAGTAAACTTAGCGGGCATAAAGTACTGACGTTGCCAGCTTTCCCGCGGCTTCGCACATATTTTTATCCCATTTTGGCTCATACATCTCACGTGATAACAACCCATATTCAAGAAAACGGAAAATTAATTTTTTTTGATTAAACGGAAAATTGCGTGATCACGGCGCTTACCGCTTTCGAAATACATCTCAAAACAAACATAGTAGATGCTTCCAGGGTAAATATCCGTTCCCAATGATAATACTAGTTTTTTTTTTATGTCTGGGCATATGAGACTTTAGAATCGATGACTCAGGGTGACGAGCGCAGTACAGCGCCACGCAACTCCGTTCAAGATTACGGTATGCGAAGTTCTCGAAGGCACTGTAACTGTTATGGGCAGGCGTAGCGCTTACCATCAGGTGAACGACCTGCTCGTCTAGTCGTCCATAAAATTTAAAAAAAAACTAAAAGTAGGTGAAACTTATAAAATCGTCGTAGTTTGCGCCCAATGTTAAAAAATCGCTACAGTAGGTACCAACACAAACCCCAATACCAATGTTATCAACTTCCCAACTCCCTGAGAGGCGTGTTTAAAAAAGCTGTTTAGCTTATATCAAGATCGCTTTACGGAACCTTTGACTGAAGCAATCTACCGCCTTTGAAGTGCGCCGCATTGAAAGGAGAGAAATGGATCGAGGAAGCCGACAGGCCTATTAAGGCATGGATTAAAAGGCAAGGGTGTTGAATAGGTGATGTTACACTGTATTTTAATTCAATGTATTATTCTGAGATGTAAGTCTCACTTCTCTTTTTTGTATTTGACTAAGTGACGATAGGAGCTAGTCGTTCACCTGATGGTAAGCGCTACGCCTACCCATAACAGTCACAGTGCCACCCAGAATTTTACGCTGCGCTGCACTGCGCTGGTTCTGAAGTCTCGCAATAATTTTGCTAGAAACAATGCGCTTCATACCGGAACAGAGACATACACACATTCCTTGTATGTAAGGAATCAGTAACTACGAGGACCATGGTCCCACAAACACGTGGAGTTGCGAAAGATTTAAAACTATATTATAGAAGTGAGGTTCCTATTTTATTCAATAGGTAGCTACTGAATATTGTTTAGCTCGTGCCAGCAATAAATAGGTATTATTTTCAACATAGCTTCTGTCTGTCCCTTGAGACTCATTATATAGGACTTATTGGAATTCTATTGTGGTCTAAAACCTAAAAACTGGAACACTTTTGTGACAAGAGACAATTCAGTGGCATTTCGTCTCTGAAAGCTAACTGACTTTGCCATTGGATTCGGAATGTTTAGTTCATTTGAGAAAAATCGGCAGAAAACTGGTTATAATTTCATTCGAATAATACGTGAATTTGTGGGACTCTGGCATATGAGGATTATCGCAGAATAACATCTAAAATATCATCCTTACTTTTATATTGCAATTATCTTAACCAATACCTCACTTGATGTTCGATGCGGTCTCGATAGTCCATGCTTACCTAGAAGTAATCTATTCACTCGTAACATGAAGATTCCCAGGCTCCAACTATCGGGAAACTCTGCTTCCAGCTAAATTACTGGGTATGTGAGACTTTAGAACCGATGTCTCAGGGCGACGAGTGCAGTGTATTGGCGAGCAAGATTATGCAATTTAAAGTTCTGGGTGGAACTGTAACTGTTATGGGCAGCCGTGGTGCTTACTATCAGGGGAACGCTTACACGTCTCGAAATCCAGTCAAAATAAAAATAAACACAGACTCAGACAAGGAGTTCCAGTCCTTTGCAGTACACATAATGTATGTGGAGACAAATCGCTTCGTTTGTTCCTCTATTCGTCAGGTCTTAACCTCTTATGGCTTGTTCCAAGCCATAAACCTCAGTACCGTGCTCGGTCGATAACCGGAGGGTGCGAGACCCTTATCGCGGTCTTCTAAACGTCTATATTTTGTACCAATCGCCGTAAATCGCTCTCTGATACATGTCCACTTACCTATTTCAGTTTGTACCGCTGCGCTGGGAATCACTTCATTCCTGTGTAACATTCTGACCCAGCAATTTGTATATTTCTGTACAATGTATCATTACGTTAGGGCAGCATCAAAAACGAGATAACTTGAAGGATGATAGTGTGGTGGTAGCCGAGTGGTAACTTGTGCGCTTTCTAACCCAACAATTTTTTCTTTTCTTTGTTTTTTTTTAAGGTTCGATCCGCGGCCTCGCACTAATGACTTAAATAAATCCTACTTCTCACTAATATTATAAATGAGAAAATTCGTATGTTTGGATGTTTCTCACTCAATCACGCAAAAATGGGATTTGTTCGGCACTAAAACCCCCTCGGTGGCCGAACTCTGCTCATTCTAGGGGTTCCGGCTCCTCCATAAGGAACGCACCGGTGTCCCTCTCGCGCGTTTCTCTAAGGCCCATCCTCAGGGTTGGCTGTTGCCCTGACAAACTCTGACACCGGAGGCTGAAACTACCACATTCGACAAATCAATAATGAAGTTTTTGTTTTCTTCCTTGTAACCTGTATTTATATCTATTTTGAATAACGGATAATTATCTCACAAGGAGTCTAGACTAAGCTGTCAGAAAGAATCCTAAAGATTTTAATGTGATAGATCGTTCCATTATTCATGTATTGAATGAGTCTAGAACTTATTTCGGTTTCAACTTAGGTTTTCACAATGTTTTTCGTATATAATGAAATGTATGAAAATGAAAAAGTAAAAATGAATGGCTTTATGTGTTGCTAAGCTCAAAACAAGATAAAGGTTAGACCAATAATGCATTTTTATTATTTATTTGCGTTGAAATCTGACAAACATTCTTATGAAGAGAAAAATTGGAAATGTTGCCCGGAAAATTGGATATTAAAAGTGCTTTTTTCTGTGTGATTTTTTAATGAGCTCACGAATTCACATTTGCTTTTTTTTCGCTATCTTCGGTTGTTTATATTCATGTGGAACACGGGCTGTTTTTAACCTGGGAAATGCAGCACTTGCGGAAAAACTGGAACTACGCGGGTGAAGCCGCAGGTCGCGTTCTGTATAGATTCGTCTGTGTAAACTGCGGGTAGGTACATATTCTATGTGCGTGTGGACGTCCGTCCGTCCGTCGAGAGCTTCCTTCCGTACCGGATACTTAGCCCCTACTTGCGTGGCCACTAAACACGAGAAAATAAGATTTAAAAAAATAAGTGTTCGAGTCTGACCACTCGGAGCACTAGAAGGTGGGTTATGTTTTTTGAGTGTAGATATATGTATATTTATGTTTGTATGTATGTATGTATATTTATTTGGCAAGCTCTGTAGCCCTAACGGCTTAAAGGATTTTAGTTTGAGAAGTGTTGTTAGTTTCCTCTTCATTGTGATACTGACACTGAGTTATGAGTATCTATACAAAAAAAAATGGCGAACTTAAGGCGATGTTTTACTGCACCGAAAAGCGAGTGATAATTAATTACATATGTTTTACAGAAACCTATTGGTACGCGCCCGCACTGGGATTTGAACTCACGACCTTCTCCTTGGGAGGCAGACGTTCTCCCACTAAGCTACCACCGGTTGTCTATATTATAAATAATATTTATTACTATCATTTGTTTATTTTATTTTATTTTTGGTGGATTATGGCCTAGCCCTCCTCATGAAAGTGAGGGGAGACCCGTGCAGTGGAACGACATGGGTTGATGATGATTATTATTATTATAAGCGGCTTCATTTGTTAATTCGCCAGCTTAGGGGCCGCACCCACAGCATCTGATTCGAAGCGAAAAGACGTCGGGCCTTGGGCCTTATGTAGCGTAATATATTTGAAACAAACGGTCAAGGGTACTCTGGGCCTGTGACTTAAGCAGCGAACAGATGGTTTGTTGGTTGAATAAGGAAGTGCCAGCCTCGTGACAGAGTTTATCATTAGCCCAAGGGCCTCTGCCGTGGCTTAATGACTGTTATCAATCGATAATAACCAGGACGGACGGTTTAACACGTTCACTGCTGAAAACACACCTGTTGTGTTAGCGCAGTTTACGTGCCGGCTGTGTGGCGAAACACAGACGTGTGTGTTTAATACGGTGCGGCTCACACAGACGGCACGCCATTGCTGGAAAACGCACACGGTCCGTAACGGTGCCTAAATGTAAAAACCAGTTCAGCAGTCAGCGCCTTCCGAAGCACAGAGCGATGGAACCCCGCACATAACTTATGAAAGTTTTTTTTAAATAAAAATCGGGTCACGATCACATACATTATTATGCATTATTATTTTCCATTTTTTTTTCATAAGATATTTTGATGCACGCCTACACCCCTCTCTCCTTTTTTTTTTTTTTTTTTTACCCTGGGAAATGCATTAGGTATACCACCCGGCCCCCGGGGGCGGGGGGGGTGGTTATGTGGGACTCCCCCGCCAGCTGGTCTGGCGGGGTTTACCCACTAAAACCCCGGGGTGTTCTCCTCTCCGCATTATGGAGGTGGTCACGGGTTCGCACGGCGCGTCCGCGACCACCTCTGCGGGCGCCCTCCCGGGCTCGCCACGTGAGGCTTGGGCCTCTTTCTCCGCTGGGTGCGTCCCGGATCACACGGGCCGCACCTCAGCTCGGGACTTCTAACTTGGGCGTTGGACCCCCGATCCGCGGCCCAAAAGTCCCCGTTATTGGTCCCTCGCTGTGCCCTCTGCTGATCAGAGGGACACGCGAAGGACCTCTTCTCGCCAGGTTATTTGCTACGGCCACCAATTCCCCTAGGAGAATTGCTGACCGAACCCCAGGGTGCACCGTCCCAGCTGCTGCCCTTCCCTCCGGATGCAACGCATCAAGAGGGACGAACAACAGCCGGGCACTCGTGGAGGTTACCTGGCCCGCACCCCTACACCCCTCTCTCCTTCACTATGGGTGGTTGACTGGTAGAAAATGCTCTTAGCGTTAAATCCGCCATTTGTACTGGTTAATTAATTTGGGCAATAAAGTATTAAATAAATAAATAGAATCTGATCCCTTACTAAGATTCCTTGTTTCTAGGGAAACAGGAACTACGAGGACCATGGTCCTACAAACACTCAGACTTAGAGCAAATACCTGTGGTTCACACAAATCTTTGCCTTGTGTGAGACTCAAGTGCGCAACGTCACGGTTTACAGTCGGCTCATCAGCCACTATGCCTTGGAGGCCGTGTTTATTGGTGCGACGCCGAGAATCGAACCCGCTGTCCTTGGGATGCAAAATGCATAAGTTACTGCTCACATTGCTCTGAACAGACAGATGGTGGAACCGTCCTTATTATTATAATATCCCTTCTGGAAAGCCACTAGTTTAGTTTCGAAATTCCCTTGATAACGGTAATTGGATTAAGTGCCTATTAAGTTTAAATTCGATCATTTTATCAATCTCCCATGCAATTTATCTTGCTCAACTTGAAGGGGGACAGCTACGAAATACCGTCGGAATATTGCGTAAATCGTTATTACGAAATATTTTGTTTATACATTTTTATTTGTACATAGGTTCGCGTATGACCACATTTCATGAATAGGTCAACGCGGTCACGGGTGCGGTGGCGGTGGCAGCAGTTTTCCAGGTTTATGGGCTAGAGCACAAGCTCTATGTTGAGGATGATGATGACGATGACAAACAAGGTGATTCAGCGATTATTAAATTTCAAATGGATCCTTCCATTAAAATTAGTAATATTTTTATTTTTTTTTATTAATAAATAGATTCGCGTTTGACGATGCGGTCTACGATTGTGCAAATTTACCTAGAAGTAACCTATTCACTCGTGACTGAAGACTTTCAGATTGTAACTATCGCGAAACACAGAATTAGGTAAGAAGTTCTGTTCCTTTGCGCATAATAACAATAGAAGCAAATCGCTTCCTGTGATCGTATGTTCATCATCAGTACATTTCCTTTCGTTTTTATGCTAGCCATTCGCGGTCCTGCCTATCGTCTAATCGGTGGACACTGCCGATTGGATCAAGTAGAACTGACCATGTGTGGACGTGAATAGGCATGACAAGCATAAGTTGTATAATTATAATAATATTATATAATATTATTATTATTATATAATTCACACCCACCACATATGGTCAGTGCGACGATAGGCAGCTTGATGTATGGCCATAATTATGTGGGCACTTAGTAACTACTTCAAATCCAAGTTTAAACATCAAGCACGCAACTTTTCTTGAGTCATAAGTTTTAATTCACTGCTTTAGCTCCACCAAATTGACAATTGCTTTTAGCCACTAATGCTGCTATTTATTCAAATGGTTATTGTTACGAGTAGTACTGACAAGAAGAATGGTAGTAAACTTTGACTTGGAAAAGTTTCCACCATTTCTAAGGGGCATCCTAACAGCGTCCCTAAAAACGAAGTATCTCCCAAATCAGTCTTTATTTGAATTTCACTGCCCTTTAGTTTGAACTACTGCGAAGTCATAGGCGCATCTCAGATGGTGCCGCCGCCGCTCGGCCCTTCATTGCGTGGGAAAGTGGATTTGAAAATGATCACATTATTTTTGAACCCCCGCCGTAAACGGAAGGGCGTTTATGGTTTAACGTGTGGATATCTACTTAGCTGTGTCTTCTGCGCGTAATTTAGTCTACACGCTACACAAAACTTTTTTTTTCATAACAAACAAGATATATTGGCCGTGTGTCTGTCTGTGGCATCGTAATGGATAAATCAATATTAATCTGTTTTTTTTTTCGAGAGAATTCATATCTATCATTATCATCATAAACCTATATCGGCCCACTGCTGAGAACAGGTCTCCCTTTTTCATGAGGAGGATTAGACCAAATTCCACTACGCAGACCCGGTCTAGATTGGTGGATCACATGCCTCCGAATAATTATCGGATTTCCTCACAACGTTTTCCTTCACCGAAAAGCGAGTGATAATTACGTACACTTGTTTTAAAAACAATCATGACCGCACTGGGATTTGAACTCACAGCCCTTTCCTTGAAAGGCGCATAGGCTACCATCGCTTCATCGTTTTAAGCTATGATTCAAGCAAAACTATTCAGCCGTTTAAAGATCCATCAGCTATTTTATAATGACGAAAGGTCAGACGTTTCTTTAAATTTCGTTCTTATAATTTTTTACTTAAGATTTTTACTTTCGTGATTACCGTTTTTTAAATCGGCCTTGATTGTGATATTTTACCAGTAAGCAGTAGTGTGCAGTCAAAACCGCATTGTAACTGAGCTAAGCATTTATGAGGGGTAAATATAAATTTCTTCTCGTCAAAGCGCCAGATCTACTTGCAAACGGCCTCGAACCCAATTTTGCTAACCATTTGTTAATTTGTTTGTTCCAATATTTTCGCTCCTGCCACAATCGGTATCTGTAATTGAATTTTTGTGATAATCGGAAATATGATGCTGATAAAAAGTATCCTACGTTCCATATCAGTACTGAGAATATCTTTAATCAATCATCAAAATTAGTTCAGCCGTTGCAGCGCGAACAGTGGCCAAACAAACACACAAACTTTTCCATAAATAATTACGAGTATTAGTGTGATATTTTCTCAATTTTAAATATTACTTGACATTGGCTAAACTAAAAATGGTATGACGAAGAAGTTTTATTAAAGCAACTGGAATCCATACTAAATAAGCATCCTATCACTAGTAATTCACCCAGCCGTCCACAAAGCAATGACATAATTAGCAAAAAGACAACCTGACCAATCTATCTTGTCATGTGGACCATACTTGAAATAATAAAAACCATGCGAAGTTTTCTGTTTCACTCACCCTCGTGTACGCTGTATTAGAAGAAATAAAGAAAAGCTTATGATTATGATTAAAATAGCTGTGAGACAGCTGTTGCCTTTAACTTGTCCTTATTCTGCGATAGGAAGCCAAAAAACGACGAAATTGTTCGTCTTGTCACTTGTACGAAAAGTTAGAAAAAAGTTCCATACTTCACTTTAACTTGGGGCAATCTTAAAGAGGGTACCTATTTGCTTACATTTTCCAAATATTCGTACAAAATTCGCTTTGAAAATTTTCTCTTAACATGCAGAAGCATTTTTGTAATTTTTGCTTTGAATTACATTGTAGATCCGCAAAGCCTTTGAATGTTCTTCAAACAAAGGCTTCTAATAACACACACAAAGGCTTTTATAACTCGCAACGTAATGCACGTAACATAGGTCATAGCTCATTAAAGCCATCCGGCACCCGACCCGCACCACACCGCCTCGTTTTGTGCGGTTAGTAACCTTTATAATAATTTGGACTTCTTTGGATACGGGCTCACTACATCAACTCCGTAGCGTCACCGGATCGCCCCACTCGTAAGCTGTACACGCGCGGACGGCGAGTGGACCACTCGTTGACAACTCGCTGCTCGCATGCTTGCCTTGCGTTGACTGCTTAATGCCAAGGCACGGGTGGACTGCGCGGTGCCCGCGAGTGATTCACGCGAGTACGATGCATCGGCGATGCGCCGTTTCCACGCACATATCGTTTTTAACAAACTGCTCGGAAATTCTTGCACCACGCGTTGTTCAGTCGTTGACCAAGTTAGGTTCACTGGTGACAACGCGACGTCCACCCGTGGACCACCTATCGACAACGAGTGGACGCTGAACGTAGAAGCGATGCTGGGTGGCTCTATGAGCTATTACCTTAACTATGCTAAGCAGCTGCATAACGTATGTTATACAGTTAAGTTATCTTACAAATGATGTTTTTTAAATATTTTATTGATTAGAAACTATCGCTTAGTTGGCGAGGGTAAACGGATAAATGTCATGGTAAAATACCTACCTCGGACGAATGGTAAAATCTTTCGAAAACTAATGCAACCTAATGTAATAAAAGTCTGCAACCTTTTTGCACACGCTTGTAAATACGAAATAAAAAAAATATAAATCAACTGTCACTCATAATTAAAGTTCAAAATATACAAATGTGAGAAACTAAGAATACTTTTCCAATGGCACTTTAGAAATGTAGTAAAATGGGTGAAAAGCACCTGGAAAAATGCTACCCAGTGCTCGGAGGGCTGGTTAGTGAACATTATTATTATTATTTTTTAATTGCATAAAAGGCAAGCATTTCACCGCAGTCTCACCTACGGGGCTATGCAGCACGGTGCGGATCAGCTCGAGTTCGTTTCATTTTAACGTTTAATTCCCACGGGACTGGTCATTCGTATTGAAATGATGAGTCCCGTGGCAATCAAACGTCAAAATGAAACGAACTCGAGCTGATCCGCACCGTGCTGCATAGCCCCGCAGGTGGTGTGTCCACACGGTCGGTGGTGGAGCATGTTTGCCTAGAAGATACCTATTCACTCTCGACTCGAAGACTTCCAGATTACCAGTTTTCGGGAAACAAAGATGCTGGTATTTGGTATTGCCGTCATAACTGGTCACTATTCAGACAATTTGTTTAGTTCACGCATTATATAAAAGATCCTCAAAGAGATAGCCATAAATACCACCAGCCCAATGGTCGGACAACATCGCCAAGCACGTCGGGATAGACTGGATAAGACTGGCACAAGACCGGAACAAATGGCGTGAAACAGAAGCCTATACCCAGCAGTGGGTGGATACGGGCTGAATTGATAGATAGATAGATTTGAATTTTGAAGATCACGCACTTTAAAAAGGTATAGGCGTAGCTGTTTGTCACGACCACCAGCGGATAACAATCTATCTAAGCAATGTGCGTCCTCTCTCTTAAAGTCACTGTTTTTTAAATGATGGAGTTGCATATTGGCTTTGCCGATACGTTTTAGTAGTATACGTTTAGTTTTAGCATACGTTATGATATCCATTAAAATGTATAAATCTTGTAATATAGCACCCAACAAACTGCATTATAGAGTTCAAATTGCAAAACTCACCGCACTGCAGCACCCAGACACGACAGAAATAATTACAACATTTTCCATTAACAATTATTAGCGATGGGCGAATCCGAGATGTAGTCCATTGTTTCGATTGTTCAAAGATTTCAATGGTTCTCGTTGATTTTCTCTCGCAGTTGAATTTAAGTTAATTGTTTAAGTTAGTTGTTTTAAAACGTCCGAAAGAAAATAAAGCGCGTCCAGTGCCACTGACTGCGATTATAGAAGTTATAGAGAACGAGCAAAGAATGCAGCGGCGAGTCAGTCGACTCGGTACAAACGAAAAGCTTCTCGATGGTTCGGTCAGGGAGCGGGATGTTTACTCTCTGCTCTCTTTGCTCCCTCGGCTTGCACGGCTCCACACGTCTAGGAGTTGGCCTTGGTGAGCCAGGTCATGTCCCCACAGGAATAGAGGCCAAGAGAACACCCGGGCCTGCCGCCGGGGGAAGATGGTGACTGCTAGCGCGACCCCATCTTGCCCCTTGGCGGAGGACTGCTCACGGTGGCTTTTAGTGGGTTCCTATCCCACACACCCCCCTCCGTGAACCAAAGACGGGAGCGGAATAGACTCGATTGTAATTTGCACTGAATGCAATTCTTTCGTCTGTCTCAACTACTCGGGCTCACGCACCGCTATAGCCATTATTTTATTTTCCCATTTCTCCGCGCAAATCAATGTGTGCAACAGGTCTTTGCCCCAACTACCTTCACAAATTGAGAGTATCTCTAACGAATATGTATCTCTAATAAAACTGCTTCCTGTATTCTGCTTCCATTTTCGTCCATGACTTCCAGATATTGCGATCTTGAGATAAACTTGCTCAGTCTTTAAAAAACATACAGTATAATAATAATATACACATCCGTCAAGCAGTAGTGTGCAAACATTACTTTGTTCCGGTTTGAAGGGCACTGTTTCCAGCGAAATTACTGGGCATATGAGACTTTTGAGCCGATGTCTCAGGGTGAAGGACGCAGTGCAGCGGCACGCAGTATTTACTGTTTAAAAAGTGTGCTGAAAGCCTGAATAAAAGCTACCAATCTATTCTCAAAGTTTACTTCTGGCTTGTACGTATGTTATGGACAAAAATAAACTACATTTACATGGCAAGCCAAATATAAATTACACACTACTGCGTAGCAAGCAATATCTTAACACGACATGGTTTACAGAACAAACACTGTCGGCGTAATTATAATTAAATTCCACGTATAGTTTCTAATTTAACCGGGACTTAATCGCGGTAAAACATTATTTAAATTGTATCGCCAATAAAATCGTGGTTTTGTTTGCAGAACGCCGCGGCGCGACCAAATTTTCCAAGTCCGTTTTGTATTCCGTCGAAGTGATAGATGACATTGCCCGAAATAGGGGGTACCATCAACAACTGGCGTTTTATGGACACCCTGTTGGTATTTTTAGTATGCAATAATAACCCTTAAATCAAGCCTTTTGAGCCTCTTTCAGTGTGTTCCGGGAGTAATCCTCGAGAGCCTCGGTAAATGGATCTTGTTGTAAATATCTAGTGTCTGAGTGTTGTATCAGAAGGCTTTGGTAGATTTTAACTTTTACAGTAAATAAAAAAAATTGCAGTCGTTGGGGGTTATTCGTTTAATTTATTTTGTACTTGTTAGTGTCAATAAAGAGTTATCTATCTATTTGAATATTGGTTAATGATAAAAATGAAAAAAAAAATGGTGCATTCACATAGGATAAAAAGTAATTTAAATTCGAGTCAATTGAATTGATCATTCGAGATTATTTGAAACTGCGTAAATTATTTTTAGCCACTAATTATTTTGAGAGCTATAAATCATAAATTACTTATCGAGTGATGACCGTTAATAGTTCACAAAAACGCCTAAATTTTGCGCCATTTCAGTTCGGTGCGTCTTGTGCAGCGGATTCCAACCACGGCCACTGTGGAAGTGGGGCCGTCGTGAATGTCATGAGAAACTGGCTGCAGACCCATGAGGAAGCCCAGGTAAGAAAGAAAGAAAGAAAACATTTTATTCTGTCACAACTGCAGACAACAATGAACACGTACACATCGAAAAACAAGACAAAAAATGACACACAACGAAGATAATAGTGTACCACTGGATGTATTCAAATATCTACCCGGTTCGACACTCGGCCAAGCGCTAATGATTTTCATGGATTTCCATCGTTTCGAAGCTTCGAAGGGTACGTTAAGCCATCAGTTGTAGTCGTAACCGATTGATAGCGATCGTTAAGCCACGTTAGGGAAACCTGACAAATGCTGACACCAGTGGCCGGCACTACCTCAACAAACAATGTTAGGTACAACTTGATTTCATCTTTGCATGCCACTTGTTTTTTTTCTAGTTTATGATTTGAGCGGAACGTTTGCGTAAAACCCTCAAACAGGTAAACATGGCCATTTTTTATGATAGCAAGCAACGAGTCGAACAGGTTCCTCACCTTATGGTAAGCGCCACGCCTGCCCATAACAGCTACAGTGCCACCCAGAACTTTCCATTACAATATCCTGCGCGGCAATGTAATGCGCTCGTCACTCTGAGCTATCGGTTCTAAAGTCTCATATGCTCAGTAATTTCGCTGGAAACAGTGCCCTTCAAATCGGAAATCAGTAGTGTTTGCATACAACTGCTCGGCGGATGAATATAAGGCAAAGGTGTGCTACTTTCCAAGGCGGACGCTTGCTGACGAGGCCTAATACTACTGGGGTATCTGGGCGTGAAACAATAGTCGTAACAGGCACATTACAGCACACGCTAAAATGTGCGTTATGTCAAAGTTATTCCGATCGATCTTTCAGAATCAGAATCAGAATCAGAATATTTATTTTTTTTTATTTTATACTTTGCACCAACACGTGCCGACCTGCAAATTTTTGCTTCCTATTTGAATCCTACTGTACGTTTGCAGGTGATGATGGCCAGTGTGCTGGTCATAGTGGCCTTGTGGTGGCTGGTTCGCACCATCATGACACTGTTTATAAGCCTGATATGCCCATTTCTAGTTGTTTTTCTTGCTGTGGTAAGTAAATATTTAATTTTACATGCATACAGTCGCGCCTTTCTCCCGTTAGGAAAGGCAGAGACTACATCTTTCCACATGCTACCATCCCAGCAAAAATCAGTACTCCAACTCCCTGACACCCTCTACTGGTTTCTGGAACTCCAGTCCCATAGGTAATTATTTATAAGAGAGTAACCTATGTTACTTGCTAATAATGCAGCTTTCCATTGGTGATAAAAAAATTAAAATTAACTCTGGGATTTAGGCGTGAAAGCGTAACAAACAAACTCACATTCGGATTTATAATATTAGTTAGGATGTGCTCTCCTGGTGGTTTCGTAAGTTCGTGAAAATTGGTCTTTTTTTTTCAGATTTGTGTACCCCAACTACGAGCTCCACTTTTGGGGCAAAACTATCCAATGTTGGCTAACTTACTGAAAACCATCTTACTGAAAATGGCTGAGAACATCAAGACGTAATGTACCTCGTAATTTGTTAAAATAGTTATGAATGTTAATCAATCATGGCATCAAGAAAATATATTGTGGAAACTAGTTTGAACATGTATCTTTTTATAATTATTGAGAGACGAGTCGAGCAGGTTATTCACATGATGGTAAGCCCTTCGTCTGTACATTTCCATGGCCATTCATTACGGCAGTTCTACATATCCCTACTGCTCTATCCCTACTGGCAGGGAAGAATGGAATTTTTTTCCACCTATTACTACTAGGGGGGATACTTTTCTACTTATATCCACTGTTATAATCAATCCAGAAATAAGTATCATCATATCGAAAATTTCAAAAATGTTAAGTCTGCTTTTTCCTGTTTGCTGAGTACATCTTCAATGTTAATCTAATTTTAATATTTGTTGATGAAAGTTCTAATGAATTATTAGCTGATGGGAAAATTTTCTTTATAGATGGAACTTTTAACATTTGTCCTGAACCTTTTATTTTTCGATTTCTCATTAGACTAGTTATACCAATTATTAAATTCAAACCCTATACAATAAAATAAACCTAATTCCTTTTTATTTTTTTCTTTTGATTTTTCTTCCTATTTGTACTTGATCATAGTAGAAATGCATAGAAGAAAAATATCCACGTTTCCCCCCTAGTAGTAATTGGTGGAAAATAGATCAGTAGGGATATGTAGAACTGCCGATTAATTATTATCACTTGGAGATAGAAATTGCCAATGATAAAGACAGTTCACTTCATTTAACCAGTACAGAAATTCCACTGTAAACCTCTGTATGTCCCAGGGCTGGCGAAACACGTAACTCAGTAGATACGTCATTTATCCGACACCTTTACCACCCGCCCAGTAGTAACCTGCCGCCATAAAACGTATATATACCTACGTTAGGGTTATCACATCCTGGAGAATCTTTTTAAAATATTTAAGTTTAGATAGGCGTTACTTAGTAGGTTCTCAGCAAGAGGACATGTTTAGTATCCTTTTAAATGCCGATATTCCTTATTTTGAACGTTTTTAACGAAAAATATTTTTCCATACAAACGGCTGTAATGTTTTCGATATTGCCAGCTTTTTGAAATGCGTCCTAACATTATAAATTTACTTTTAAGTCACTTGAGATCCGTTGGCTTGCTTCCGTCTCTATCATCAGGTCAGCTCGCTGTCACTATAATTTTTATTGTCGTTGAAACTTGACTGACGTAAAATTTCAATTCAAATTTCAAATTTGAAGAGTAACTGAAACCTTTGAAAAGTCGAGCAATTGGATCCAAATGGAATAAGATGCAATTTTTACTGATCGAAGCCTGAACCCGATGTGGCGTTGTGACGACCCTGGATGCTAGTATCAGTGTGTGCGTGTGATGTGTGAGACAGCTGGTGGAAATATAACGTGGATGTGTTTTTGATGGCTAACATTGTTGTTAAGAGCTGTCTATTGCCTCTATGATGCTTTATTATGTCGGAACTTCGTTTGGGGTAACCCTGTGTTACTTTTTTTTTCGGTTCTGCGATATGCTTGCGATAGGGAAATCCTCTTTCTTCTCTTTTTCTGGCGATCATGACGACGTAATTTCACCATTGGTCAGGTGCAGCACTATTCCTTAAGCCATCGTCCCGTGTCACCAAATAAATTCCATGCCAATATTTAAGTCCTTAGTTTATTCTGCTTTTAAAGTTTAATATTTCAAGCTCAGAATGTCAAGAAAGCAAAACTTAGTTAATTTGATGAAAAATATGACAATAAATAAAGTATGTTTTCAAAATTCCCCACGGACTTTCATAATAAACGACGGACTTAATTCTGCGTCCACCATTATTTGTCTTCAGCCACAATAGGAACAGAATCCAGTAGCACAACTCTTGGGATTCTAGACATCTAGAATACTACACTGGGCCTCAGTGATAAACAATCAATCTCAAATCCGCTCCATTAAATTCACGCGAGCTAGCTTTGCCAAGAGGTCATAATGCGAAAACAGCATAATGATTTTCTCGTTTAATATAAAATCTGAAAAAAAAATGTACCCAAAACTCACCGTCTCTCTTTCATTTTGTTTTTTTTTTCTGTCTCTGTTTCTTTCCACTGTCTGTCTTTTTACTTCTATGTTTGGAGTGCAATAAAGTGCTGCTATCTTATTGTATCTTATCTTACTCTTTGATTTTTAACAAGGGGTGTAATTTATGCAGTTGTTACCCACCGTTTTTATAGAGTTACCGTACTGCGTGCATCCATGTACTGTGCTGCCTCCTAGGGCCACCCGGAACTTTCATGGTAGCTACGTGACCGAATAACTCCACTTTTCCTTATCTTATGGGCTTATTAAATGAGGCTATTTAAAACGTGGATTGTGCCTCAATGCCCTTGTGAGTTGGATGAAAAAGTGGCCAGTAGCACCTGCGTAGAAATAAAATTTACTTTTCCCAATTTCCCGCAAGCGTTTGGGATAAGCACCATACACTGCTCGCTAGCGTATACTTTTTTTTTTATTTGTCTTACGTGATGGTAAGCGCTACGCCTGCCTATAGCATAGCATATAGCAGTTCCAGTGCCATCCAGAACTTTGCATTGCATAATCCTGTGCGGAATTGCACTGCACTCGTCACCCTGAGACATCGGCCCTAAAGTCTCATATGCCCAGTAATTTAGCTGGAAACAGCGCCGTTCAAAACCGGAACACAGTAATGTTTGCACACTGTTGCTTGGCGGATGAATATCTGGCGAAGGTCTCTTGCAGAAGAGGGCTCCCACTACTACATTTATCAGTTAGTCAGCTAGGATGATGACAGATAGACTAGGGCAAAATGGCGTGTTGTCCCATCCATTATTGGGACAAACCTGAAGGAGTCGACACGAGAAAACCTATACCTAGCACATCAGCAGCGGATTAATATAGACAAATCTAGATAGATAGATGTAAGGTACTTTCCCCGCTAGAAGGTTTTGTAGTAGGATCTTTTTATACAATTTGGTTCTATCTGTTCCGATGGACTTCTACGGGAACAACATTTTAGAGAATATTACATTTGAATAATGTCGTCAAGAAACCGAGCCGAATAAAATTGTATTGGATTCCACCCGGCTCCAATCGAAGTCTTTGATACAAAATAAACCTAGATACAGGGTGTTGTTAAAACTTAGCCTGTGGAAGTAAGTTTAGCTGTAAAGTAGTAAATTTAGTAAAACTGTTCTGCACTGTGGTTTTACCCGTCTGCGCCAGAAGGATCCGTGTTTTTTTGTGTTTCTTAGATAGATAGTTATATAGATAAACTCTTCTCTTTCTTTTCTTCTTCTCCTTCTCTTATTATTTCTTCAATTTTATCTATTGGATGTTGTGTAAACTGCGTTTCGTGCTTGTCTGTTTATGCTGTTTGCCTTATAGTTCCATTTTAAATGACGTACCTATAATCTACTAGTTGATAAGGGTATTCAAAATATCAAATAACTTAAACGAACCTAATTTTACGAAAAATAAAAAAAAATATAAAAGAAGAAGACAACCAGTCACTTCTAACTTGAATACTTGTACTTCCTGTGAGTATTAAAAGTTATAATAAAAAAATATTTCCTTATTTTTTGGTGAGGTACTTATTATGTAGTCATTTTATAGTCAGTCCCAAAATACGGCAAGTTGGTAGCTCAATGTATAGTAACAGTAATGTTATCGCTATGGCTGCAGATTTTAGCGACACCCTGTATAGGATACCAATTGTTTTCTCCGGGAGAGTGAAAATGGAATATAATTTTACACTTCCAACAAAGTTTGTGTCGAAGTTAATCCAGTTTCGAAGTGAACGGCCACGAAGCGGTTCCAGAGGAGCGAACTTACTTATGAGTGATTATGCAGATTGCTTTGAGAACCTTAAATTGTTTCTTTTTTTACAAAGTGATAGTCACGGCGTGAAAGGGTTTGGGCGTGACTAATGCTTTCTTAAGTCGTGAGTTCAAATCTCAGTGCTGGCACGTACCAATGCGTTTCTGTAAAACATAATGTATGTAATTGTCACTCGCTTTTCAGTGAAGGAAAACATCGTGAGGAAACCCACATACCTACCCGAGAATTATTTCGGAGATAGGTATTTTATCCACCAATCCCGACAGCGCCCCCGTGATTATGGCCTAACCCTCCTCGTGAAAGTGAGGGGAGACCCGTGCTCAGCCGTGGGACGTTTTTTGTTGATACGGATACTTTCTTGGGTACTTACACTGGTATCATTAGTTGTTGCGTTCATATATTACCTCTATTGAGGACCCCCTCGAGCGTCACTCCAAAAGTTCCTCATGTTTGGTGTGATCAGTTAAACTTTTCGAGGTTCCTCGATAATCCTTGTATAAGGGAATATCTAGTGAAACAGACAGTGCTTGTGGAAGCACCCATGCGCCCATAAACATCCAGACTCTGAGCAAATTTCTGTGGTTCATATAAATATTTCCGCTATGCGGGAGTCGAACCCGCCACCCTACGCTTTTCAGTCGGCTCACTTACGCCACGAGGCCGTTATGTTAATCTAGATAGCGTATGTACGAAGCTACAACAATATAGTTCAATACAGTATAGTGTTGTAGTATATGTACAATAGTATTATAGTTCTACTACTGGGGGAAAATAATTAGAAAATATATTGGCTTTTTAATAATGTATTTCTTAGTTAATTAATCTATGACTGATTTTTCTGTTTTAGACTCATTTACAAACACAATGCACTTATAAATGTTGTCACTAATACTCTTACCAGTGGCGTTATCTCGTGAAAGAGGCCAAGAACTACCCAGGTAGTGAACTTGGGTAGTTCTTGCTCGCTAGATATCACTATGACGTCGCTTGGAGTCGCCAGGGGAGTACAAGTTACTTAGCATCTTCGTCGACATATTCATTACTCTCATGACTTCTAACACTCTTAGTTGCCAGTTCAGCTAAGTAGCGTCTGATAGCAGCTCTCAGGTTGGCGTCGCCGAAGGAAACGTCATAGTCAGGGTCGAAGGTCCTGTCCGCTGCACACTGTGGCACGATGATCACATGGTCGCTAACTTGGCGACCACACCGAGATTGGATCTGAAAGCACCAATTGTCATTAGTCTTTTTGTTATCACTATATCCGGCCCCCAAGTCCACTTGAAAAAGGAACACTTCCTGAAATTACTACTTCCCCAGATGACTCCTTCCCAAGCAACCTACTACCCATGATGACTACTTTTTGAAGCGATGGTTTTTTTTAAATGTTGTTTGAATAGGTTCATTTATAATGGTATAATCGTGGTTTGCACCTTCAATAGCGCTCAAACAAGGATGTATTGTGACATAGATCGATCTTTCTGATTGTAGGATAAGATAGGACGGTATAAACAAGGTAGAGGTACGAGTATAAGCATTTTAAATGAAACTGGGGTAGTTATAAAAAGTTCTGGTTACCTCCGTGTCTGGGGTGCTGTTGTACGGAAACAGAACAGTGAGGGTCTCGCGGTTAAACTTCCAGACGGCTTCGGATGCATCCACCACCTCTGGCAGGATCCGAACTGCTGCGAACTCATCCGAGCAGGACTGCGCGTGCACCGACACCAGACGTTGCCGCACCCGCACCTGTATCATCAACATTTTATAAAGAAGAAAAAAAGAGAGAAAGAGAAAAAACTGACCAAACTACACACTGTAATAAACACGTACACATCAAAAGACAAGACAATAATGTTGAGTTGTTGACACCCATCGAAGTACTCAGATAGACGGTGTCTACAGTGCTGTCAGCAAAAGCTGAAAATAATGCCATCATCACCACCTCGAGATTCTACCACCGTAAATCTGGACATCGCGAAAAAGCTCACCCACCTACAGTGGATTAATGCAATTTGCATTTCGCAATGTTTTCTGCTTCACATTGGCAGAATGGGCTACCACCACATATTATTCCGCGGATCATATGTGGCTCTTCAAAAAGAGTGAAAAGGGCTTAGCGAGTAGGCAACGCGTCGACAACGTCCCGAGTGTTGCAGGTGTCTATAGGCAGAGGCAACCTTTTACCATCAGACGGGCCTCAGCTTGTTTGCTTCTCTATCACAAAACATCCTTGCAAACACAGTGATATCTATGCTAACACACAACTAATTACTCCATGTTTATACTGACCTTGATGTCATCTTCAGAGAACTCCGAGAGCGGGACGTGGAGCTGGAAGTGGTCGACGCCGTAAACCTCTCTAATTCTACGGTCTGTGTGGGCAGTGCAGAACCGCTGCATCATGCCCCCAGCATCGATCAGCAGCCGTGCTATCGCTGACGTTTTCACCTCGACGCTTGTACTGCTCCTCCTGCAAGCCGACGGTCGATCGAAAATTGACACTTTGTGAACACTCGTTCCACAGTTGTCATCGCCTCTGTCAAAAATATTTCTCTTCCGACCGCATTTTGCAGCAACGAAGCCGATCAGACAAAATAGCAGAAATACACGCATGATGAGCTTCCGACACTTGGTGACAAATTGAATCCTTTCAGATACGTCTTGTTATTATATAGTAGAGATACCGAATGGAATTTACGATTCTTGCTATCTATTAACCCTGTTATTGAATTTAAGTTAAACAATAACATCAGTATCTTTCTGGTTTTTTTTTATACTCAACTTTAGCAATTATTGGGTAAATCTTGCAATTATCTTTAGACACGTTAATGAGTCTATGGATCTATTTGTAACGATGCGTTGAAGCTTCCGGTGAAATAAGGCCTATCGCACACAAGCTACAATTGCGTCAGCGATAGTCGCTCAGCTCCTCGTCTCCAAGAGACCGCCAGGGGAAGTGTCACACTTTTGCCAGATCCGCTAAACAGTAGTGTGCAAACATTACTGTGTTCCGGTTTGAAGGGCAATGTTTTCAGCAAAATTACTGGACATAGATAGATAGATAAATTCTTTATTGAAACACCACAGAACAAAGAAAACTAAAACTAGAATAAAACAAGTTTAACAATTAGTGGCAATTAGTGTGTCATTAGTGGCATATGAGACTTTAGAGCCGATATCTCAGGGTGACGGGCGCATAGCAGTGCCGCGCAGGATTGTGCGATGCAAAGTTCTTGGTGGCATTATAACTATTTTGTCCGGAATTGGGAAAAGAAATATGGAAAACTTTTTCCGTCCTGCACACTTCACATTGTTTCACACTCGAGACACTTCAAAGTTGCTCGGCAACTTTCAAGACGCTATAACAACTATAAACAAGCAACTCAATTGTAGTGCATGCGCGGTCAACGTTAACTATCTCATCAATAATAAAATGTAAGTGTCTGTCTGTAATTTCAAATTAAATGACAAAATTTAAGTAAAAACGGCTTATCGTAGAAATCGCTTTTAGCGATAAGCCCGCCCATTGTACTATTGAATATTTATTCCAATAAGTTCTATTCTTTATGTACCTTGTGTATTTCTGAACTGATTTACAATACAATATTTTCTATTCTATTCAATCCTACGACGATACCAAATCATAAATAACAGTTTTTAGAATGTTTGTCTGTCAGTCTGTATATATATATTTGGTATCTGTATACTTACTTTAGGTTCTGGAATAGAATACGGGATACTTAATATCCCGTAAAAAAAAATACAGTTTATGTGGGATAGTAGACAATGCGGGTGAAACCGCGCGGTGCGGGTAGTATTGTAATCATTATTTTGTGGGGTATAAAACAATGTCTCAGGGTAACGGGCACAATACAGTTCCGCGCTAGATTTCGTTATCTGAAATTCTGGGTCGTGCCGCGTATTGACATAACAACACGCTGCTTACCATCAGGCGCACAACCAGCTCGCCTTACCAATACTATAAGTATAAAGCAGTCAAGGACAAAAAGCCATAAGAATAAATCCACAGAAGAAAATATAACTTTTTGAAAATTGTCTTTATTTTTGCATCACGCTAAGATCACTGAACCAATTGCAATGCGGTTTTTACTGCTTCAATAAGAATCAGAATATTTTTATTGTTTATATTATGGTGTACTTACATATTAAAATGGTAGCTTAAAATCCAGCTAATGGAAAACACTGTATTGCTCAAGAATCACGTTAGTGCTTCTCATCTATACCACAATGGCATTTTTATTTACTTATGAGAGCTACCTATCTGATTCAGTAGTGACAATGAGTTCGGTTCCATTCCTTGTTCAACATTCAGTACTAGCTAAGCAGTAGTAGCTGTTTAGGCAAGTGCCTAAGCTGTGACTATTGCATTGTCAAATCCAGACAAAATGTATCAAGTCACCGAACTTAACTGCATTAATTACTGAATAAGGTGGCTAGACAAAGACACTAGAAGACACAGCCACCCTTAAAGAAATAAGAAACAAAAAAAGAAGAACTAAAAGATAAATAAATAAAAAAAGAAGAAAGGATACATAAAGAAGGAACTTACCTTCTAGCGATTGAGAGGAATAAAGACCTTCGATCTTATACAGGCGGAATGTAGAATTTTGATAAGGAAAATAATTAGAAGAACTGATGTAGAAAGAAAGAAAAACCTTTATTCTAATAAAACAGCACACGAAAAACACGATGTATTTGTCGTGTGTGTTTGATACGTACGTATCAAAAGACACGAAATAGTTGAGGTATACGCATATAGAGGTTGCGTAGTGATATCAGAAAAGGTCAGCGGGGCTATGCAGCACGGTGCGGATCAGCTCGAGTATTCAATCGAATAGTTCAAGTATTTCAATACAAATGACGAGTCCCGTGGCAATCAAACGTCAAAATGAAACGAACTCGAGCTAATCCGCACCGTGCTGCATAGCCCCGCTGGACAGAGGATGTCAAAGCCAAACATCGCCACCACGGCGAGATAAAATGATACTTAAGAAAGTTCATGTCATGTACCTACCTAACATTTAACATCAATGCTCATTGAAAAAAAAACAACAATTGAATAAAACAGTTTATTAAAAAAACGTTACAAACAACAATATAAAACTAAGCCTAATCATCAGAAAATACCCGATCAGTGGGAGACCCCCTACGAAGATCAATCAATGTCTCGTCAATGTACCGACTGCTGCAACCCGCGTCGTGCTCATCAATGATGTTATACGCATAATCGAAGCCCACAATTAACTGACCATCCTTGTAAGTCCAGGAGCCGGTGTGCGTGGACACGAATTCAGGCAGGACCTTGATGTCCACGTAGGTCAAGTCGCAATCCTTGCCTCGTCTCGGGTAGTGGCCGTTGATGTAAATCACACGGTGCTTCGCCTTCACCATGAACGTGGCGTAGTCATACCCCGGCAGCGTCACCTCCAGCCGATAGCCGTTCAAACCGAAGACCTCGCGAGCGGTGATAGACGGGAACTGCTTGCAGGTGTCTTGAATCTTCTGGTCCAGGTTGATGATATCATTAGAGAGGGTGTTGAACGTGTTCTGAGCGGCGTTCAGCAGGCCCCGATCGCATGAGGAGAAGGGCTCAACGGCCTTCGCGATCAGAACAGCGAATAAGATGTAGAAGAACATGGTTGTCGTTCTCCAAGACTCGATCGGTCAGTGGAATGGTGGCTGTTGGATCTTGTGTATTTATGCAGTGGAGATAAGGTTGTTTTTGCTTTTATAATGAAGTCATCTGTAGGTTATTCTGTGCCAAAAGACTTTAATAGCAAATAAAATATTGGCATTACCCAGTCTGTGACCCTGATTTTCGATTGGTTTAATCTTTTAATAGATTGATAAGTTTTTTTATATTGCGTGGTAGCTGGATGGATAGGCATTTGACTGCAGTCTCACCTTGTTAAGTGATAACGTTGCGTACAAGGGTTGCGGAGTTTGTGTACAAGAAAACTAAAACCCTTGTACGGAAAAAATCCGATAAGTGGACGTAGTAATTCAGCGTCTATCCGATAAGTGTAGCTACATAGAAATCCCCGGATGAGAACTGTCGGCCTGTCAATCTACATCTGAATAAGCTAAATGTAACCGACTATTTCCTATTCCTATATTTTTCATCCGTTTACTAAAACCAAGGTATAAAATAATTTCTCCAACAATGAAAAAGGTGGAGCGGATGTTTTTTTTTTTTTATTTCTACAGTTTTCTCTCGCTTCACCACAGAACACATATTTTAGCATGTAGATAGTAGCAGATACTCGATAGTTTTACGTATCTCCTGATTTCACACATCAGTGCGTAGCTGATCTGTATGCAATACGTAGCTGCTTGGCTGATCAAATCGAAGATTGAGCAGGCACGCACTAGATAGTAGGTATTCTAGATATACGTGTCCCGCCACCTTGACGAGAATTGGTAAATTCTGCCCCCAAGGACAATGCTGATATCTACCACGTGTCGTTGATTGTTCTGCAACTTCGCAATCTAACTAATATAATAATTGCAAAAGTGTGTGTGTTTGTGTATTTGTCCTCTCTTTACTGCTGAACGGATTTTGATGAAATTCAGCATACAGATACTAAAGTATCTGTATGCTGAATTATTCCGTAAAAATTACGGAATAATTCAGCATACAGGATACTTTTTATTCCGTAAAAATTAAAGGCTCCTGTGGGATAATAGTTAAAGCGAGTGAAACCGCGGGGCGCTGCTAGTTCGTAATAAAATTTATAAAAAATTTAATAGTAACGTATCGTGTTTATTAGTTACTGCAAACGTACGCCACCCACCCTACTATCGAAAAATGTTTTTTACTGTCCATCCAAAGGTTGTCTGGAAGAAATCGCTTTCAGCGATAAGACTGCCCATTGTATTACCCTTGTTTACGTATTGTAATGTTTCTGTACTGTGTTTATTTTTGTTTCTGGTGTACAATAAAGAGTTTTTCTATTCTATTCTATTCTAGAAACTCGAAATGCAATATAACGCTTCAATTAAAAAAAGCGTATATTTTTAGCGACTATGCTAAGATGCATGGAGCCACACTTGGGGTCCATTTTAATAAATAGTATTATCTATAACTTTCAATTGCAATAAAAAAAAGAGATAAATCATTTACTTAGTGTTTAAATAACAAATACCTAATTAAAATATATTAAGTGTTGAAAAACAAAACTTTTAATGGTTATTTTATTAGCAACTATGAAACAGTTTTTTTTTAATTCAATATGCTTCAAAATACGTTAAATGCGTGTTTGTATATAATTATTCAAATAAAATAAATATATATAGAATAGAATAGAAAACTGTTTATTGTATACCAGAAACAAAAAATAAACTCAGTACAGAAAAATGACAATAGGTAAACAAGGGTAGTACAATGGACGGTCTTATCGCTGAAAGCGATTTCTTCCAGACAACCTTTGGATGGACAGTAAAAAACATTTTTCGATAGTAGGGTGGGTGGCGTACGTTTGCAGTAATTAATAAACACGATACGTTTTAATAATACACATACACACTCTACTTAATAAACTATACTTATTATATAAATTTTATGTACTAGCGGCGCCCCGCGGTTTCACCGCGTAGTAGTACTTTTGCGTGAAATAGGAACAAACATCCATCCAGCCATCCATTCTCACAAACTTTCGCATTTTATAATATTAGTAGGATTCATAGCTGAATCTACATAATAATGAATACACACTAGAAATATAGCAGTGAAAAAAAGGGCTAAAGTAAGATCAGCTTCTGCTGCATACACATTTCATGCGTACGCAGCGCTGTTTTCCAACTTAACCCTGGGGGCCTACCATGACGTCTTATAGCGATTCAGTTCAGGACCTAAACTGAGCTGCGTCGCATCATCGTACCGTGACGTCTTATTTTTTATGTTGCTGCCATTTTCAACTTAAACTGGATCCAGTTTAGGTTGAGATTGGCTTATTAGCGACTCAATTTAGGTTGCTGCAATTTTCAACCTTAACTGAATCCTGTTTAGGTTGAAAATGGCAGCAACATGAAAAATAAGACGTCACGGTACGCTTATGCGACGCGGCTCAGTTTAGGTCCTGAACTCAATCGCTATAAGACGTCATGGTAGGCCTCCTGTTCCCGGGCTAAGTTTTTCCGAGCCAATTATGGGGCATTCGGAATACACAGAAAGTTTAGAGTTTTTTTTTAATGAAGAAGTGACGGCCTATTTGATGGTAAACGGTTACCGCCGCCTATGAACATCTGCAAGACTCGGGGCGTTGTCAATGCGTTGCCTACTCTCTTGAGCTCTTAACACCCTTCTCTTGACGAGCCCCAGATTATACTTCTCCGGAAATACGTATGATGTTAGCTCATTCCACATTCTGCAGGTGTGAGGCAGAATACGTCGCGAAACTGGACAGTGCAGGACTTCCACAAATCCACTATGTGGGTGAGCTGTTTTCACGATGTCGAGACGTAAGGTGGTAAAATCTCGATGGTAATGAACCAGTAACGTAAAAAAATGGGCATACCTAAACAATAGGTCCACGTCATTCACACAACTAGTCCAATTTAGTTAATACCAATCAAATTGTACGCAAACAGGAAACATATAAGAAATCCATTGGCCGATAAGTGTAATAATAGCGTAATATGAAATGCGTAAATGCTCAAATTCTAAAATAGATTTTAAGTGAAAACCACATTATTACGCATTATCAGGGATCATGGACAGGTCACTGACGTATCATAATTGCACAATATTTATTATATATTTAATTAATTACCCAGGAATACCCAGGAGAACCCGCTTTTAGTATCAGCCCGATAACTACTGTCAAGATCAAAAGTCAATTTACCTACCATTATTGATTTTGAAATATCAATCAAATATATATATATATATATATATATAGATATATATATAAATGTTATGTTGGTTTGTGAACGCTTCAAAAACTCAAAAAGTTCTGCATCGATCGAGCTGAAATTTTAGCATGATATATAATCCGCATCAAGGAGTGTTTTTATCTATTTTTTTCATTAGTGACATATCAGCGAATGTGCGAATGTGCCACAGCGAAGCGTGGCAGGGTACAGCTAGTACATAATAGAATTAATAACTTTTTTGTGGAAATGCAGACAGTGATCTTGGCACCATGCCTCATGATTTTTAAATTTTAAGTTTTGTTAGTATTGTATTTCTATACAACAAACTCTACGGGGATGTAGTTTTTTCCCTTTCCGACATTTTTTTTATGTCACTATAATAAAACTAATCTCGCCTGCACCTTAACCGACCTCTATGAGGCTTCTGCCCTGGCAGCGGCAGTAGCCAATTAGATCTCCAAAACGGTCTAGCCGTGAATCATCGACACGACGAAAAGAAGATTTAATGACAATATTGTAACATCGTATGTGGCAAAAAGATATCTCAAATCAACCATTTAACAATAGGAAAAAGGTAATAAAACCTGTGATCATAGCTTATAAGAAACCAGACTGCACCAGTCCCCCAAGCAGCACCCGTTCACGAGTATGCCTTGTGCACCATCCATCACACCTCTCGCCATATTTCAGGAAGTTGGATTGAAAGATTCCATTACATCCTATCCTACTAATATTATAAATGCGAAAGTTTGTGAGAATGAATGGATGTATGTTTGTTCCTCTTTCACGCAAAAACCACTGAACGGATTCGAATGAAATTTGGAACACAGGTAGTTTAAACCCATGATTGAGTAATAGGGTACTTTTTATCTCGATAGTATGTTCCCGTGGGAAAAAACGGGAACTACGCGGGTGAAACCGCGTGGCGCAGCTAGTTATGTATAATGGTGTATGTCCTTTTGGAGTATTCTTCATCAGTGAACCTTATTAACTCCTAAGATAAGAGGAAGCTAATAAAAACGAGTTGATAAAAAAACGAAAGTGAGGAGAGACCCGTGCCCAGCAGTGGGACGTTATGGGTTGATGATGATGATAAAAAAGCTTTTTTTTATATTCATAGTTATTGACATTTGCTATTTAAAACGTTAAATGCAAAAAGTTCATCCCAATCTATTTTAATTAATCATTGAGCCTTTTTCAGACTGTGAACTTGATCACAGATGTCGTTAAACCCTATATTTTATCCAGAGATTAAGTACCAATAAAAATATAGCCTGGAACTTTTGTTTATGCCGCCTCGGCGTTATCGCGCCAGCGATTAACCGTCCCCTTATAAATACTGCGTGATGCGAAGAATCTTCAGTTCCAAGTTGGTACCGTACGCAAACATGCACCATTCAGTCTGCCTTCTCGTGCTGATTATCATTGCTGTGACCAAGGGTTGCCGTCCACCGCCATGCCACTGGTCCAACCCGAAGCCAATCGAAAACTACTTTAACCAGGTAGCCAACGTGATGATAGCAGCCGACAGGAAAGCGCAGAGGTTCTGCAACCAGCACAGCTCTCCGAACGTGAGAGAGCTGCACACGTCCGAAGACTACAGGCTGATTTACCCCTCAGGGGGGGTTGATGTATTCAATATCAAGGTGAGAGATCGTGTGGTGCTCATCAATGCTGAGAACTGCATGGGTGCTCTTGCGGATGTCAGAGTCTTGCCTTCGTACGTGAGCGGGCGGGGAGGTACGTATTCAGCTAACGGGCCGGACCTAGTGATAGTTTTCCCATACAAGTTCAATCCCGTGCTAGGGGGTGGAATGTGCGTCCCCCCTGACCCTGCCACCATAACGCTGCCTCAGGGGTGTGTGACTGAATGTATAAGCAAATAAATTAGGCAAAGCAAAACTATGCCGTTTTACTTTTATTTAAGCTTCTACTTTTTTTTCTTTTTAGACGAATTCAGATGGTTTTGTCTGTTGTTTTTGTATGTTGCCTATATGATGTTAATTGCTGGGTGTTTTGTTTCAATGATGTAGATAAATGTTACTAGATACGTTCTCATTGACTGAAATTAAAAATGTAATGTTTTCCAACTACATTTAGATGTCACCGATAAAATATTGTGTTGTTTCGATCCTCTCTACCCAAAGGTTGCCTAAAAGAGATTATTGCTTAGCAATAAACCCGTCCTTTGTATCTTTATTTATAGTTTTAATTTATATTTTATATTTTACTTTTTATTTTTTGAGTTGCAATAAAGAGTTTTTGTTATCTAATCTTTCTTTTTATTTGCTTAAAATGTATACTATATACTTTTTTAAATTACAATGAAAGTTGTCATCCAGTAAGTAAGTTCAGTTAATTCTGTGGCTAACTGTACACGAGGATGCTGGAGTGAGATCGTGGTCTGCCAGCGATAATGAGGATATCAGTCTAATATAAATAGACATCTAGTCCATAAAGGTGGAACTATTTTTACTTGTGACTGCATTCTGCAATAATTTACCTGCGTATCAGTGCTTTACAGTTATAGATATATTTAGATCTTAATTGTGGAAAATATTCATGTAATATAATGTTCTCATATAAACTATAATTAATTGTTACTTCATTATCTAAATGTACCTACACAAAAACTTACTCAAATATTGATAATTTTGTCGTTCATCATATAGCTCAAATATTGATTGGCTAGGCAATTTCATCGTTTATCATAAGCATTAGATACGCAGATTTCAAAAAAATTGCTTGTTAAAACTGTTAGAAATCTGTTAGTTATTATTTTCAAGGTCCCGTACCTCGAAGGGAAAAAGGAACCCTAGAATCATTTTGTTGTCCGTCTGTCTGTCCATCTGTATGTCAAGGCCCTTTTTCTCAGGAACGCGTAAAGGTTTAAAATTGAAATTGATATTAATAAAGGGGTTTACGGTTTCTTTCAGTTGTGAAAAAATCAAACTTGTTAGTCAATGATATCACAAGATATGACCATCTATGTCACATATTCAACCTATTTTGTCACCCTGTGACGCTCCATTGCTTCTATCCATCCAAAGGTTGACTAGAAGAGATCGCTTTTAGCGATAAGTCCGCCCATTGTACTATATTTATTTCAATCGGTTCTATTCCTGTACCTTGTGTATTTCTGAACTGGAGTACAATAAAGTATTTTCTGTTCTATTCTATTCTATATTTTCGCTTATTTCACAATTTCACAAGGGAACCAAAACCTAAAGTGTACTTCCGGTTGACCTAGAATCATGAAATTTGGTAAGAAGCAATGTCTTATGCAAAGTCAGTATATTATGCAAAGGAAAAATGGACACCGGCAAGGATGTCACCCTGCCGTTTGAGTACATGTTTAGTGATGGAAATATTTTGGAGGTGTGTGATCCACAAATCTGGACTGGGCCCTCGTTGTGGATTATAGCGTAAACCCCCTCACGAAAGTGCCGATATGGGTTAATGATGATGATAATGAAACTATTAGTTTAAAAAATGAATATCTGATTGTTTATTCGTCTTTTATGCGTTCGCGCATCGTTCAACCGATTGAATAGAAACTTTGTTAGAAACTTTGATTTTCATGAAAGTTTCATACAGCCGTAACGGATAAATTATCTTTCATACAATTCAGTTGTAACGAAGCGTTAAACGTTGAGGACAAAGTGTAGAAAATCTATTATTGGACAACTATAATTATAATATCCTTATATGAGAATAGTGTGTTCTGTTCGTATTGTTTATGAAGAGGAAATCTCTCTATGCGCGTCATTATATTACACCTGATTTAGAGTATATAAATGCGTATAATATAGTTCGATAGTCAGTATTATCCTCGGAGTCACAATGCGTCGGTTTTTGGTGCTAGCGTGCTTGCTCGGCGCGGCCACGGCCTACAGTGTCACTTGGAATAATGTTTTCGGACAAGGTCGCACCAACCACAGGCACAAAGTCAGCAAAGTCAGTGCCGCAGGTGTCGTCAGAGAGATTCAGACCGATCTCTTCGAACTCGCGCTTAAGATGCGGCGTTTCTGCGTCGCACGCTCCGACCGCGCCCTCAACCAGGCGTTTACCTCTACGCACTACACGCTAACCGCAAACCTGACCGGCTGCAGCGAAGACGGGTTGAAGGTGCGCGCAGGACAGCGGTTAATCGCCATTCAAGTCCGCGACTCCCGCTGCAAGTTCATCACGCTGCAACTCCTTCCCAACGTCGTCGACGCCACCAGCGCGTTCTGGCGCTTCAAGAAAGAACAGCTGACGATCTACATCCCGTACGACCTGGAATACGGACGCTGCGGACGTGCCATCAGCGACAGGGTACATACCGTGCCAAAGTTTGAGGAGGACGTTGAAGACCCTGACATTGATGTAAGATTCCAAATTGACTCCTCGGAAGAATTGTCCGATTTAATTGACTGACCGACAATGATTAGTCGATATAATATATAAATGCTACGACAATAAATGTGTTTCTAATCTCATTATCCAACTGCCAAGGAGGGGTGTGTCCAAATTCCCGTTCCCCTATCCACATTCTATGCGTTTTTCATACATTTTCAAAGACAAAATGTACTAAATGTATGGTACTGACAGCGCCTATCACTCTATCAATATAATTGATGATCTAAACACCTTGATCCATCAATTAAGCTACCTACCAAGAAAGTATACTAATATTGACAACAGTATTACGTTGAGCTCGTCATATTGTGTGGTTGTCTTCAGTAAAAAAAAATAAAAAAAACTACACTAAAGGTAACTAAGCTGACTAAAAAGAAGAAAATCTTTTTTTTGCGTTTGCTCTGTTTATATCATTGTAGCCACACTTCCTTGGATCCTGGATTACAAGACGATTTGATCTAACTGTCCTCTGAAAGTCTAGGACCCGTGTACCTTACCATCCATACTAACTAACATATTATACAGATGCTGGCCTCTGGCCTTTGTCGAAATACTAAGCATTGCCATACAACTTGGCAATGCCGTCAGCATTTAGAGAACGTTACCAACTGGTAGAGGTTTATTAGTCTAGTGTAGGGTTTATTTTAGGTTAGTTTTGAGTTATTATTCTAATTATTTTATAAGTTTTTTTCTTTGCTATAAATTTTGTATAGTATTAGTAGTTATTTTTTATTGTTAGTACGGTCAGCTTCAAAAATTGCTGAACATAATCCGCACTTTAAATTTCCTACTTTGCGAGAAAAAAATGAATAGCTTAAGCACAATTAAAATAAATATAATTATAGCTACGAGTATGTTCATTTATTTCTAAGGCTGACTGTACCTAACTACTGAAGTAAGTACTTACCTGCTGTTCTTTTTATAATATACCTAGGATATTTTGGTATGCAGTATACCCTCAGTATAGGAAAGGCTTTAAAAATAATCTTCCATAAAACATAGCTCAACGCTTGCTTTAAGTAAATTATTTATTAGTGAATAAAATCAATCATAGAAATAAAAACGGTTCATTATAATAATTACTATACCAATTAAAGTTAGTTATTATGCAGACAAAAGTTACAAAAATACCTTTAATGAAGTCAGTATTAAAGATAATTGTTGAAATCCTAAAGTGTGGAGCTCTTACGAAATTTACCGGTGTTTATAATCAAAGGTCCGTGTCTGTCTGTAGCTAGTATTTTTTCCTTTCTGTGGCTATTTTCTGAAAAAAAAAAAACATATTATACACCTAGGTTAATTCAGTAACATTGAGCAAACAAATAAATATTCAAACTAAAACTTATACTACCTATGTAGGCATATGCGCAAGATATAGGTAGGTTGATGTTAATGGAGACATGAAAGATAAGGTTGAGAAAGTATGCGAGATGATGAGTAAAAGACGGATCGATGTTCTTCGAGTGAATGAGACCAGGCGGAAAGGATGTGACACCACCACGCAGGAACCGTACACAGCCTATTGGTGTGGCGTTACAGAAATCGTGATCTCTGATCCAAATCCAAGCCTTTGGCGTTCCTACGTCATTTATTCGCAGAGCTACAAAGTAAAGCGGTCACGTCGTTAATCATGTGTTTTGAATCCGAATTTTCTCCGAAATGGAAATCGCAGATTACGGATCTAGTGCGTATAGTACCATACAAATAGTTCTACGACTAGCTTTTCGGATTTACATCAGATGTAGTGTGAAACCCAGGGGCGTAACTACCGCCGTGTCAGCCGTATAAATGATACAGGGCCCCGGGCTACAGGGGGGCCCTTACGTTTGTAAGCAAATCCTATACCCTTCATTTGGGGCCCCCAAATAGTTTTGATTTGGCCCGTCCAAGGCACACTACGCCACTGGTGGAACCACTCTTACTGTTCACTCACACTTTCTCTGAATAAATCATAAACCTGTCTCATAAAAAAAATAGTTAGAAGGGGGTTAAATTGGGAATTTAAAATGAAAGCTTACCGATTCGAGTTTGTCCATGAAAGAGTCTGGCCGACTCCGGCTATTGCCGTGGCGTTTCCTGTAAAACTGGTCGACCGCGTCGCTTTTGCATTGATCGTGGTATTTGTTTCTTCTGGTTTTATTCACGATATAAGGGACACCGAACAGTAACCACCATCCGGAGAATCCACAGTTGAAGTACATGTCTTCACTATATTTATTGAAAGCTGCTTGGACTTCAGTATCGTTGGCAGCGTTGTTGTTTTCTTCAATTTCTTTAAAACGTTCTTGAAGTATCTGCAATAGAGTTCAAATATAGAAGGCATTACTTTTTTTCGTTTCTACAACGAAATTTTAACAATAACAGTTCTTGTGGTAAATTGATGTGGATGAGCTCAATTATACTGCGAGTTCCATTCCCGCAATAGGACCTACATAGTAAAAAAAAATAGTAGATACATATACGTTGACTATCTCGATGATAATAAGCATCGATGTATCAGATATGGAGCATTAAGATTTAGTATCACCTCACTTTGACCTTGACTCAGAATAACAAACTATACAAAGCGCCTAAGTAGCAGTTTACAGAAAACAAGGAGTTCCATGTTTATTTGTTTGTATACTTAAATCTAGCGTTTTGCTCTTGTTCCTAACGCTTCAGATACATAGATCCTGACCTCTAATAACGAATCCATGTATCTAGGGAATCAGGAACTACGAGGACCAAGGGGCCTAAGTCTAAATGGAACTACACGATAAACTTAAATGGAACTGGTTCTCAAAGAATACTCCTGGAACAGTATAAATGTGGTTTGGCGACAGATTTTCCGTTTAAAATGGCAAAGCTAAGCGATCAATAGAATCTCCAGCTATTTTTACATTTTTAACGATGTTTCCTTTCTTAAGAAGCTCAGGCTCTTTTCTTACAGTTAACTACTGCCTACCTGCTAAGTACGCAAAAAGCTAAGTACCATACGCATCTACCTGTTGGTTGATGCGTATGATGCCTCCGTTTTGGTTACACAAAAAGCGTAAAAGGTTTACCTTGGCCAGCAGTTTCTCATCGTCGTCAGTGGTATCGAAGAAGACCCGCCCAGTGCTGACTTTATTGGGTCGGAATGCCGTAATTGCGCGCCGCTCTCCTTCGCTATGTTCCGTATCCAGTTCGGAAGGGTGTATGCAAACTTTTTTGGAATCCCACGCGGTTGCCATGTAATCTTCATACGCTTTAATAGCGGCTTGCAGCGCGACCCTGTTCTTACTCTGGTTTATCTCCTTCATTTGCTCAAATCGACTGTTTATCATCTGTAACAATTGGATTCATTAAATTCACTTGGTCACTGTCATCCACACGTAACGTCTTTATCGTATCAACAATGTGGTTGTATTGATGTATCACAACATTGCAATTACTAAACCCTTACGTATAATCTTTACTTACAGTTTGACATTATTGGGACTGCCACTGTTGTGGGCAGGCGTGGCGCTTACCATCTAATGATCGACCTTCACTCCATTACACTGTGGTATAAAAAAACATGAAGAAACAGACAACTTTGCGACAACAGTCAGGTTTCGCTTGGACTTCTTGAGTAGAAAAACATAAAAAAACAATAAACTGGCAATTTCTGGTGCTTCCTGTTTAGAGGAGAAAGTGTAACTTAAACTAACTTGAGCGTGTTCCTTTATTGATTAGTCGTCATGTTGCACTCACGGGTGTTCGCTGTAATAATAGACAAGTGTTCTGGCATTACAAAAGTCTTCGGGAGTTTTCGTGACTCGAACTGCACAACTCGCGAAGGCGAGCTGTCTCTTACTACTGACTCGCTGCAAAGTTGTCACCTTCTCCTCATTTATATGAGCTTGGTACTGCCACCATGCATGTCTCTTACATCTCCAAGTAATTCAATCTCAGCAGAGGACATTTTACCATGAACTAGTCCTGCTTCATCTAGATCTTCCTTCTTACGTTTTCGGCAGCCTCTATGAGGCTTCTGCCTCGGCGTGGCAGTAGCCAAATACTGGTGCAAAACGGTCTAGCCGTGGACCATCGACACGACGAAGAAGAAGTAGCCGTGGCGGCCCTGGTAATCCTCTCTGATTGTACCCCTAATTATCTCTTTTACATGGTTATAAGCGGAAGTAAACCCTTCCCTATTTAGTTTTCTACATATTTTTAGTAAGTATAAATGTTATTATCGTCTACTCTACGCGAATAAAAACAAAAACAAAAATTATTTTATTGACTTAATAATTTAATACCACTATAATTTTACAATAAATTACAAAAAACACCATTGTTGCGCGAACCGTCAATCCGTCTCGATATTAGCATGATTTCCTGTAAGTATTTTCTCAATCTTTGTTATGTAGATATGTTATATCGCACATTCGCGACAACGTGTTATCTTCTCAGTAAACCATTAAGGAGATGATACGTTATTGCCGCAAAAAGCGATTTTGTATAAATGTGAATAAATGCGAACCCGTGAATCAGTGTACCTATTGACGACAACCGAATAGAAGTCCCTACATTAGAATACCTACCTTTAAGATAAGCGTGAACAATGACATATAGAACATGACATGACATGATTCTTCTGTACTGTGTTTATTTTTGTTTCTGGTGTATAATAAAGAGTTTTTCTTTTATATTCTATTCTACAGCACGCAATGAAAACTCTAGATTGTGTAAGGATTATTTGCGAATAGATGGCATTGATCACAGACTACAGACAGAGAGAACTAATTGACTATGGAGAAATTTATACGAAGATTCAATTGTATTTACATTTACAGGTGCTCAATTTATAAAATGTCGTAACGTTAACTCCGGTAATAACTTTAAATCTGTATACTTAATTAGTTAAATCTAACTACTTACTAATTACTTTAAATTATATAATTTATACTTTAGTAAGCTTTATATTGTGACACCCAAATTACCAGAGTGCTTTTTTTTTAAATATTACTACCGTGACGAGCCAGTCGTTCACCTGATAATGATCGCCACGCCTGCCCATAACAGCAACAGTGCCACCCAGCACTGCGCTCGTCACCCTTAGACATCGGGTACATTGGAAGTCAACGTTCATTTGAATCGCAACGAACCCCACAAATTCGATAATACTTGATAAGCTACTTGAAACTCTTGAGATACGTTTGCTACAACCCTTTCGGGAGAACTGTCCCTTGACGAGTCGTCAGAAAAATGTACAGAGATCCTTGATTCACTACTTGACGTGGATCGATTGCTAGAATTTTCAGAACTATCACTGGATGAGCTGTCTGAAACGCTGGAAGAGCTGCTGGACTGATAGCTTTCCGTGTGTTGTCTTCTTTTAATTTCACGGTCTCTCAAATTCGCATTTCGCAATGATTGAAGTTCTTCGAATTTTTCATTGATTTTCTGTAATTAATTGTCTTTAATATTTCCGTTTACAAGCCACTCGTTGAATTTGAAAAATAGGCTACAAGCCTCCATTGATATGATCCATTGATATTGATGAGCAAAATGACAATGCGGTGATACAGCCGCATCTTCATCTACAATAGTGTCGATTTATCTAGGACATCGTGAAGTTAGCCGCAGAAAGCGTCAAAGTATTCGTATTTTGGAAGCGAGTTAGGGTTTGGACAGTAAGGGTTGGTCGCCTGGCATTTCCCACTATTTCCCACCTACTGAGAAAAAGGCAAGGCACCCTCAAACATTTCTTCGTGACTGTGCATGCGCAAACTTTCCGAGGGCCTGTGTTCGTCGGCCTGGATCCGTCGACACTACTATACATGGTCTCATGTTGGCCTAAAAATGGATGGAATGGATGTTTGTCTTCGGATCATATGAATGGGATAGAAAAGAACACTTCTCAATTTCCTGGTAATTATTAAAATCAATTGAAATCACTGTGCAATGACCAGTTAGAATTATCGGCTGTCACCGTAGAGATTTTCACGCCATAAATATTGTTAAATGTGTTTATATTTACCTCAACTAAGCTTTCTTTGTATTCGTCTCTTTCATGACAATCAGAGTGGTTCCTCTTTTCGGCGAAGCCTTTCAGAGCCTCTTCCAGTGCCAAACGATGTTCGTTAAGGAATTCGCTGTCAGAGAGAGCCGTCTCGCTGCAAAGTTATTAACACATTTATGATCGAACTACCCACCGTGGATCACGGATCACCGCGTACGGTGAGTGCGGCCGTGATAAAACTTCTGATTCGATACATAGCACTAACAAAGTGCAGACGTAAGTGTTTTTCTATTGCTTTTCCACAGAGTCAGAAGTCATGAATGTTAACAAGCAGTCTGCGTCAACGAAGGCAATCGTGCCGACCCTATCTGGCTATTTGTCCCTATTTATTTGAAAGACTTGAACTAATAAGTATTTGAACGACTTGGAAATAGAAACCAACTTTTGCAAGCATAAATGAGCTGAATGGGCATTGATCATCTTTTTAAAGATTTTGTTTGCAAAACCATTTCGACGAATAGTCACAAAACAGCAACTTTTATTGAAAAAGGATTCCTAATTCCGAATTATTTTTAATAAATATGTTTGGCCTTGATTTGCACGCGATGATGTCAGCATTGGCATAACGTTAAAATTTACACAAGCGGCAAGCATGCCTTACCCACTGAAAAGGTAGTTATCTGTCATGTCATAAATGTAAACCACAGATGAAGTCTACAGCGTTATTTTGCAAAGCACTAAATTATAATAATAATGCTGATAGTGATGTCATCGCGTTAAAATCTTTAAAAATTATTTAAAGCATTACTAACTATGCCATGGAAAATCAAAATATCCAAATTAGTTTCTTAAAATGGTCAAAATTTTATATTTTAATAAAATGACATAAAAGTTACAGCTCAAAAATTAAAAAAAAAAAATAGCAATTCCTATTCCAGCATAAAACAAATGAGAGCCAACAAAATTTGCACCATCAATTCGTAGATGGGTTGAATTTTAAAGGACCGGTCTGGGGTTCGCTTCTGAGCAGCATGGAACCGACATTTCCCGTTCGTCTACTTACCCGAACTTGCTCTCCATTGTTGTCCAGTACTCCAAGCGCAGCTCTTTCACCGCCATTTTGTTATTTTGGTCGTTCTGCAGCTTCAGAAGCTCGTACTGCTTTTCGAAATCCTGAAAACGCAATCAATTGTTTCTTCTTACTCGAAGGCCGAGCTATTGATAAAAACAGTTTCTTTTTATTTGACTGTGTGACGAGAGGAGCAAGTTGTTCACCTGATGGTAAGAGCTACGTCTGCCAATTATAGTTATAGCGCCACCCAGAACTTTGCATTGCATAATCTTGCGCGGCACTGCACTGCGCTCGTCACCCTGGGATATCGGCTCTAAAGTCCAATAAGCCTAGTAATTTCGCTGGAAACAGTGCCCTTCAAACCGGAACACGGTAATGTTTTCACACTACTGCTAGGCAGATGAATATCTGGCAAAGGTGTGGTACTTTCCCAGGCTGTCTCTTGTAGAAGAGCCCTCCCACTAAAGTTACATACTATGAAAACGAAATATTACCTTTATAAAGGCTTCTTTTTCCGGGTCTCCCTTATTAGAGAAATATTTTCGATTCTTGTTGAACAACTGGATAGCTGCGTTACAGCCAGTCATATGCACTTCTTCAAGATCCAACGGATGAACGCACAGCGATTTCTCAGCTTTAATCAGCCCAATTTTGGAGTCATACGCTTCGCTGGCGTCCTTAATCATCTTTCTATACTTGCTCATGTTTATTTCAATAAATTCAGGTAGACGTTTCTCCAATTCCTGCAATCAATATGAATTAAACAAGAAGATGTGGAAACATTTAGTTTTAATTCCGCCTAAGTTGCCAGAAAAGAAAAAAATCCTGGCTAACATTCTTCTGACAAATTAAACTATATATTTCCACTTCTTTTGTTGAATATGAATTTCCGCAATGTAACGCCTGATTCGAGTAACTGTCGAAATTAATTGGAAAACGTATTTTTACAGACATGTATAGATTTAATTTAGGTTTATTTAAAATTTCCTAAAATTATACCTCTTTAAGTTCCTTATATTTTTCATTGGCGTGGTCCTTCGAGCCCATTTTCTTTTTATCTTTAAAGTAGGCCAGCGCTTTGGTTGTGTGTAACTCGTGGCGGTCTTTCAGATCGTGGCCAGGTACGGTGGGCTGTGACAAGCCGCAATCAACATCCATGCCCGACTCGTAAATGCGACGGCCTTCTTCGAATGCCGCCAACAGGCCAGCCCTGGCGGTTGCCTTTAACAGGTCACAATAAGAAACTTTAAGCATTCGTATCCATGCTTTTGCGTCTTCTTCGTAGATTATTATTTACTTCTTTACGCAGTATATTGTTAGCTCATGCAAAGCGTTCGGTGACGATGACCCTAGTTCCATGTTTTTGTTCACCCAAAAAGTGCTCAAGGCACGTAAAGAAGTTTTCACTTTAAAAAAAGCGTGTTAAAAATGGAGACTGCTGTGGCGAACTTCACGCAGATAGGTCTGCTGCTGTTTTAAAAATAGATAAATAATTTTAATAGCGGTGGTAGTCTAGTGGGAGAACGTCCACCTTCCAAGCAGAAGGTCGTGATTTCTAATCCCAGTGCAGGCACGTACCAATGTGTTTATTGTAAAACATATGTACGTAATTATCACTCGCTTTTCGGTGAAGGAAAACATCGTGAGGAAACCCACATACCCACCCGAGAATTATTTCGGAGGTAGGTATGTGATCCACCAATCCGGATCTGGCCCCCGTGGTGAATTATGGCCCAATCCGCCTCACGAAAGTGAGGGGAGACCCGTGCCCAGCAGTGGGACGTTATGGGTTGACGATGAATTTTAATAGCATATGGTAATATTGTGGTAGTTTGTGTTCATTTATTTTCCATAAATTTAGATTTTGTATCAATATGATGGAATCTAGAGGAGGCAAGATACTAGCGTAAGTTGGAAATGAGCAAAGGAGGAAGTGGTTACAAAAGAGAATGAAGGGGAAGTGCGTTCGCCCATTTTCTTCGATTGGATGTATTCCGATTCCGGTTATAGAGTCAGTGAAATTACATGAGTGCCCTATTGGGCCCGTGTTTTTTTTTTTTAATTGTACTCGAAAGTAATGCACAATGAACCATGAATGCAATACAATGCAAAAGTAGTGAATGGAATGCAGTAATGGACAATTCAAACACATAGTCGGATATAGATACAAAAAAATAGAAAATTAATCAAATAATTATGATCTACTAAACTAATGATTTACTAATTATAATTTGAAGGAAATTTCCCTTTCAAGTGGCGATTCATGCTTGAACCTCGCATAGGAAAAGGAAACTCCATCAACTCTACCAGTGCTTCGGAAATACGCCCGCCAGAGAAGATAGCACCAAAAAACTCTCAATTGACTTATGAGGGGGTTGGTTTCAAAGAATTATTGTGCCAGTTTCTACCTCATAAACGGTGGTTGGAGTAGGAATCGTATCGCTGTTGAAAACACTCATGTATGTTTCGAAGTACATGTATAGGTCGCTGGCCGTTACTGCTTGTCCGTTGATCTTCTTCATCATGAGCTGGCCTGGAGAGAACAGGTGTGACGAAAGCTCATGTATGTACGTCTTGAACTTGTTACTTATCTCTGAAATCCCACATAAAGATATTTTTTTATTGATTAATAGACAAGCATTTGACCGCAGTCTCACCTGGCGGTAAGTGTCGACACGGTCGATGATGGAGCATGCTGAAGATACCTATTCACTCTCGACTTGAAGACTTTCAGATTGTAGTTTTCGGGAAACATAGACGCTGGTAAGGCGTTCCATTCCTTCGCTGTTCGGATAATAAATGTAGATGCAAAACGCTTCGTGCTGTTTGGAGGAATGACAACCATAAAAAGTAAAAAGCAGTTTTTGAAGTAAAACTTCTTTACGCACGCTTGACATGGGGAGTAAACTGAGCGAGCAGATCGGAAGTTGAGAGGGAGATATACGTTAGTGAAGTTAGAAAGAGAGTTACGTTTTGTTTATTTTTTTTGAATGTGTTTTTGAAATATTTTTTTGGAATATTTTTTTCTAATAAATTTTTAGTTGAAGGTTTAATTCTACTGTGTGTCTCAGCAAACATTTCCTTTTTTTTAATATTTTTTGCTTTTTACAAGGTTTTAGTTAACTTGCAGAGTGTCACGTTGTTCGGGTCAAATATTGCAGCTAGATTTTAAAGCAGAAGAAATTTGGCATGTCTGTCAAACAACGGAACTCCTCAGTGACTAACAATAGTTGGATGGTGTTTGGACTCATTTTGATCAGCCTGCTCGCCTCGACACTCAGTCAAATTTAAAAAAAAAGTTTGCAGTACCGAATGCGTATTTTATAAAAGTTTCTCTGTTTTTTTTGGGTGTGATGCGAAAGTTTTCCATGTTCATCAGTTCCAGAACTGTACAGATCAGGGGCTAACCACGAACAGTTAAATCCATCCACTTTAAGGCCTTAAACTGAACTGCCCAGCTAACTGTCACCACCAATATCGTTCAGCGTTCATAAGTCGACCAGAGACATTTATCCAAAGAGACCGGAACAATTTGTTTGCATTAATGGGGGTTTGTATAGCTCCATCTCATGCTCTCTGATTCTCTGCCTATTTTGTGTGACGTCACGTCATGTTTGTCAATTATGAGCGTGTGGTGCCAACCTAGGCCGTTCAGTTTTAGGCCTTACTGCATGGAATAAGAATAAGTACGTGGTGACCCCCCCTGCTGTATCAAATAAGTATTTTATAGCAGCTTGTCTGGGTATATTGTTTAAGAGAATATTCTATTACCGTTAACTCTTCCCTTGAAGTCAGCTTCAGCGACATTTTCACCGGGGTGAGGCATCAGGAAGCAGGATAGAGCCGTGAAGCTGCCACGAATGTGGGCGCGAAGCTCGGAGAGCTCCTCGCCTTGATTCGCATTGCTCTGAAAGAGGTATTATATATCTAATATATATTATACGAAATATAATATATACGGGTCCAATCAAAATTTCATGGAAATCAGTCCAGCCGTTTAGGAGGAGTTAGATGACAAACGCTCGTATTATAGAAAATGCCAAAAAGATTTGTTCGAAAGTGTTTTCAGAACTACAAGTTATATAAGTGTGAAGTGCGAAGTGGGATTTTAGTGAGATCATAGAATAGCACTCACCGGAAATATCTGTTCCAAATATAAGCGTCCTCCGGATGACCCATATGAATATTCAGAAGGGTTTTGCCAGTTCCTGATTAGAAACTGTAAAACCTGAAACGCTTTTCCGCTTTGGTCCCTTATCAGTCTCCCATACTCGGTGAACAACTGCAAAACAAAAAATGTATTACATTTAAAATGTATGAATTTCCATTTTAGAAAAAAATTATGTGGTGTATCAAAAAAGAGTTTATATATTATATTAGAACCGTCTACGATATGTATGAGTATTCTAAGAGCTGAAAACGTGTAATAAAATGTATAATATGTAAGAGAAATTACGTTATTTTATAATAAATTGGTATAATTCCATTGAATTCCGTTTGGATACAGTGGTGCATTTGACTAATGAATTGCCCTACCAATGACAATCTCGGTATAAAAGCGGTCGCAAGACCTTTCGACAGGTCAGAGGTTGTTCAGTCGCGGACACGGCACGACAGTGCTCCGAATTGTCTTCACCAGTTATCAGGCTGTATTGTTTATTATTAATTTTTAACTGCTGTTATTATGCCCAATTTTATTTTTATAATATAATCGCTTTTTTATATTGTGTTTTTTTAATATTTTTTTCGGATTTTGAATACCATCGCCCATTATCCTACAAATATACCTGAAGATGTTGGAGATCGTCCTCCCTGATGTTATGCGAGATGTTGTAAATCTGAATAGATGACAGCAACGTAGACAGTGCGAAAATAGTTGAGGAGTCACGGACCGTGCTGGAGCTGTCGAAAGTGCCCTGTGTGTCCATCAGGATTACTGCAACCTGCAAACAAACCAGGGTACGTCTAACGTATGTATAGCAAGCGATAAAGCCGTGAATATATTGATACCATTTTCGCGACAAGGTGTTCGATTTTTTAATCTCATTAATAAAAATATCTATGTTAAAGCTGATCTTGATACGACTCCATGAAGATATGGCTTATAATTTTAATGGTTTAGTTACACCATACAAAAGGATTGTGAAAATCACTTCACAATAATTATTGTCATGCTGCAACAAAGAACTTGTGTTTTTTAAGTGTGTGTTGTGTATATAAAATTGGTGGAATAATAATCATTAAGATTTCAAGTGCAAGCAAAGAAAAAAACTTTCTGAGCTGATTTTCTTGTCTAGCCACGGTTACGGATCTGCACACACCGTTGTGTTTTCCTGTACCCCTAACACAACAGTTGTTTTCACACAGCCGCGTAAAGTTATAAAAAACACAACGTCTGTGTTTACAGCTGTGAACGTATTAAAACGCATTATGACATTGCGCGTTTCCGGCAAGGAATCCCATGCGGCATAGCGAATAAGAGTTCGGGTGATACCACGTGAGACAGTTACGTGAAATTGGGATGACGTGAAATATGCCTAATTGGAAACTTAATTGTTCAAACCTTCGACTATCGAACCTTAGTACCTTTTCGCCAGTAGCGAGGTTGGCGATCAGAGGCTCCGACCAGATGACTATACCAGTGGTGTTCCTCACAGACCCGCCTCGCCAGCTGAACCCTTCGAGGGGGATGTCGTCTGCTCCCAGCCATGACCCATCAGCTTGACTTGATTGCTAGCGCCGTTGGAACAAACATCAAGATAGTCAAAAATTCATTTAAACAACTTTTAAACACACCTACAATAACAATCTAATGTGTAGGTGAAAAATAAATACATAGGAGTGTATTGCCACGGACCGGAAGGCATAACATAGAACGGCTCCCACAAGTTAAACAGACGACCTGAGGGGTGACCACGTACTTATTCTTATTCCATGCAGTTCATTTTAAGGCTTTAAACTGAACGGCCTAGATTGGCACCACTCACTCATAAATGACAAACGTGACGTGACGTCACTCAATAATAGACTGAAGACAATGAGAGAGAAAGAGCATGAGATGGAGCTTTATAAACTCCCATAAATGCAAACAAATTGTTACTATCTCTTTGGATAAATGTCTCGGGTCGGCTTATGAACGCTTAGCGATATTGGTGGTGACAGTTAGCAGGCCAGTTTAGTTAACGGCCTTAAACTGGATGGATTTAAATGTTCGTGGTGAGGCCCCAGCGAGCTAGCAACCGGTCGTTATGGCGTTCTATTGGGAGTCCTAGGTTCACCAATGGAACAGCTTTCAGCTGATGATGAGTGCACTACGGCCAAACCGAATCCGAGAATATCTATCGCTCCGTGCTTCTGAAAAGACGATAAGCCGCCTGGTTGTTATTTATAGCTAGCAGTCGTTAAGCCACATCAATAGCCCTTGTATGGCCTGACACCTACTAGCTCATTCGACAGCCAAACACAGAAAACCGCTTACACAAATATTAATATTGCTAAGTTAAACCGTGTTTTTTCAGGTTCGGCTGGGGTATTACAAATCTCACGACAGGTTTGCGACAGCCGCAAATCTCGCGATCTTCGCTATCAATAACAAAAACTGCATTGATTTGTTTCATATGTATTGTAATCCATCCTGTCGTTAGGGATGCTATTATAGATGCCCAAAATGTATAGGCAGGGCAATAGGCGGGCGATCGGATGTATTGTGATATTTTGGATCGATCGCAAAGTGACTGCGATCGCTTTGCAACTGCTAAATTTTGCGTAATGAGGCATCGGATCAGACAGCGAGTTCACAAGCGATATGGCAGTTCTACACGTGTAAGAGATAAGGTTGATTATATGTGTGATAACTTATAACAGCAACATGATTTCTCTTTGTTAAAAATATATTTTTCTAGGAATGCTTTCATAAAATCAGTATTGGATAATGCAAGCAAAATAACCCCGACCACCATCAGTTATATTTTTTTACTTTTGAGGTAGAATTATAATTTAAGGTTTTTTTCTACAGTTTAAATAGACGAACCAAATGTTCACCTGACAGTAAGCGCTTCGCCTGCCCATAACAGCTACAGTGTCACCCATAACTTTCCATTAGAAAATCTGGTGAACCACTGCACTGCGCTCGTCACCATGAAACAAAAGTTTTAAAGTCTCATATGCCCACTAATTTAGCTGGAAACAGTGCCTTGCAAACCGAAACACGGCAATGTTTGCACCATATATCCCGTGGATTGTAGACTACTACTTGGCGGATGAATATCTGGCAAAGGTGCCGTACCGTATGCCTAAACTATGAACCTATGGGTATTGAGCTTACCGGCGCCGTGAGATATCTGAGGAAGAAGTTGAGTAGGAAAGACTTCCCGCCGCGGAAGGCACCCGCCACGCTCACCACCACCACGGGGAGGTTCTTGACTCCATCCCTTAGAAGGATCTTCTTCAACCCAACAGTGTCAAGCTCATAGAGACGACCCTTCACTTGGACCACTTCCACGCCTGTGCCTTGGACTGTAGACATTTTCTAAAAAAAAAGAATACGAGTTACGTGTTTTACGAAACTTGAGATTTTACTTCTTTCAGGCTCCTGCGCTTAGGTAACTAACGATGATCGTGAAACTGATATTCTACTTTCTGAAGGGCATGCCTACTAAAGTAATGTTATAAGGATAGGGGGACACTTCATTATCATCATCATCCCATATCGTCCCACTGCTGAGCATGGGTCTCTCCTCACTTTCGTAAGGAAGTTTAGGCAATCATCCACCACGAGGACCCGGTCCGGTTTGCTGATCGGAAACCGAGAAAAAAATACATCGTGAAGAAACCCACATACTTACCGACCCAAGAATTATTTCAGAGGTATGTTATCTACCAATCTGGACCGGGGACATTTATATAAACAATAAATATTTTGTAATGTGTCACGTGACCGAGGTGTTTAGAGGTAAATATCGCCATATGAGAACAAAGAAAATGGTTAAAAATTCAGTTTTACTTTTGTATACGCATTATATTTATATATATATATATATAGTTCCTAGGTTGGTTTAAGTATCCAAATAGTTCCTGATTCCCTAAATACAGGGAATCCTAGTTAAGTTCAGGATCTAGAAGTACGTTTGATCATGATGCGGTAGATAACTATATGACACTAGCTGCGCCACGCGGTTTCACCCGCGTAGTTCCTGTTCCCGCGGGAATATGGGGATATAAATAGCCTATGTTACGCTGATAATGTAGCTTTCCATTAGTGAAAGATTTTTTAAAATCGGCCCAGTGGTTTAGCCGAAACCTTACATATTTCCATTCATACTTTCATCCCCTATATTTATATTACCCCCTCAAGGGTAAATTTTTACAATCTTTGAATGTCATATTTATTTATATCAAATCAAAAGCCTAAAAAATAAATTTCAAGCTTCTAGCTTCAAAAATGACGAAACTTCCATACAAACTTTCATCCCCTATTTAATGCTTATCCCCTTACAATGCTTTTTTCGCATTAAAAAGTACCCTATGTCCTTTCTCAGGCTCTAGACTATCTCTGTACCAAATTTCATTTCAATCGGTTCAGTAGTTTAGGCGTGAAAGAGCAACAGACAGACAGAGTTACTTTCGCATTTATAATATAAGTAAGGATTAAAATTGCCTTGACTAAAATATTCAATTGCTAGAACGACAGCTCTATGGGTGGTCTGAAGTTAATTATGTATTCTATGATTTTGACACGGTAAGATCGTAGAATAATAATGCCATAGCAACGAACCTATCAAGGCTTCCCTCCACTAACGCGATATTGGACGTCGATAAACCGCAAGACGTCTTTTAGCACACAGTTTATTTAATGATGTGGCTACATTAATACTTGCCATATCCCGGAATGATTCACGCATACACGTGCGGTGTCTACAAGTAAACAATGGATGAACATGTTATATTGAGAGTGACCTTCAATTTGTTTAGGCAGTTCAACTGCTTGATTTGCAGCTGGCTTTGTATTTTAGTTCTCGAGGTTTCAAGGAGTAAATACCAGGAATAGATGCTGGTTTCAAGAACTATATTGCCGCCATGTTTGTGTACAGTGCCGGATTTAGTAGTGGGGCAGTGGATAGGGGGCGCCTCACGCTAGTTTGGCCCTCTTACTGTGTAAGGTTTTCTATTTCTGTATACTTTTTCATATCTTTCTGTTTCTTAACTCTTGATCTCTTTTACTGCAGTCCTTGCGTGCCACTATTTGTTTCTTGTTCTTTACTTTTATTCGTTTATTAATTCTAAATTCTTATATCTCTATTTTTATATTGTTTGTAAACATTACTGAAAGATGTCTAAATTTTACTAATGTCATTTATAAGCTTATTTCTAAATTCTGATGTATTCTCGTACAATTCAATAATTTTGTATACAGTTTTATTTTTAATTTATCATATTGTATCAGACAGCTTTTAACCTTATCTTTCTTAATTTTCAAATTTTCAAATTGCAGAATTACTTATTGACAGTTTTGGAAGAGATGCCTGGAAAACGCTCTGACATTCGGCAGTTCTTGTTTGGCTTTGGTCTGAGCCTCTAAAACCTTGAAAATTGCAAGAAGAAGTCCTCAAGCACTTTTGAATCTTTACTTAATTGTGATAGTCTTGAAGAACTCTTGAAGTTTAAAACATCGGAGCCCTATAACCCTCCGGTTAAGGCCGCTCTCCACGAGCGCCTCCCCGCCTTTGGACACCAGCCTTCTGCCGCAGTCCTCGCCTGCCCTAGCCTGGGCTCACTCTTCATAAGTATCTTCATGAAGAACAATTACGTCTTTACCGTCTTAAACAGTGCTTCATTCTAGACCGACTATTTCTAACCATTTATTTCTAAAGACTTAACTTCCAGTTTATTATCGCGAGTGACCACATTTTCTCTTTCTATCTTCAAAGACTTTAATCCTTAATTTTTAATTTCTTATATTAATATATATATTTTAAGCTGTCTCCTTTTTTTTCCTCCTTTTGGGTCCTTCTCATAGGAATAGGGAGGTAGCCTTGATAACGTGTACTTTACACTCTTTTGCCAAAATTGGTAAAGGGGTGTAACGTTACGTTATGTTTATTTGCTATATTTTGTATTTTTAGTGTCAATAAAGAGTTTTCTATCTAGGATCTATTATTGTTCTTTTTCTAGACCTAAAGTATAATTGTGTAGTCTACTTTATAGTAGACCGAGGACGAATTTAATAAAATTTTGTATCTCAATAGAAATTATTCAGGGTGGTGAGATTATGGTATTTATCTCAGAAATAGATAAACACAGGTGTGAAAAATTTATATGAAAATCGTGGGTTCAATGCGAAAGTGGGGCAGTTGGTTGCTTGAAAGAAAAAACATAACACACCTCTTGAGCAGTCGGATAGTAAAATATCTCGCCCGAGTGCCCAAGCGGCTGGTTCAGGCACTGTGGCTGTTCCTAAGAATGCCTAAGCCAAAGATGATAAGGCTTATCAAAGTGACTCTTATCTATGACTAGAGTGATATAATAATTTATTTATATACTTACCTAGATTGAGTTAGCGACATTGTTTGTCTGGACTTAGGTGGGTTAAAGTCTGTGCGATTCTTCTTAGGTATTAAAGGAATCCTAGTTAATGTTTAATAGAAAGCTACTATACGTTCAAACCCTACCAGATATGCAACCGCGAATGCTCAAAGCAGTTGAAAATTTTCATATTTATTATGAAAACACTCATTTTGTACCGCCCCCACCAGCCACCAGCGATTGCCAAGGAGCTAATACTGCTCGCTTTATAGAAATCGCTACTTTATGGACCACGTGATAGTAGGAGTGGTAGCCACGGCACTGACGTCTGCTGCAGGGTGACCACGAATGCCCAAAGAAGTCATCGTAACTAGCCTTAAATTCACCCGGTGCGGGCTTCTATAACTGCGCCCTTTCGGTTGGCTGATTTAGTCTTTTCTGCGCCCTTCCAGGGATTGCGCCCTGTGTCTGCTCGACCTCGCTGCCACCGCCCTTATTACGGCACTGAGTCGTTTATTTTTTTCAATGGGTAATCAACGTAACGCGAAAATAATTATTTAAAATTCTATATAAAAAATAATCCTGCGAACATTTTAAAACTACCACCATCCTTTTTTTTTTCATTTAATTTCTGTACATCCAAAAGTAATGTTTTAGCCTTTATTGCTTTTTTATTTTTTTTGGTGTACAATAAAGAGTTTTCAATTCAGTTCTAAACCTTAAATATCTTACAAAAATGGGTGTCCATAAGGCGTTGTGCCAAGAACACTGGGCGCATTTCACCGTTTAAAAATTATAAAAGTTAATGCCATCCAAGAAATTTATCATCATTATCAAACTATATCAGGTCACTGCTGAGCACGGGAATAACCTTAACAAAAAAAAATTTAAGTAGATATACGAATGTAAATTTAAAAAAAAATACGAAACGGGTATTCACCTATAATCCGTATGCATTGCTATCTCTCTCGTTATCTTAATAATTATCTTTAGGTGCCGACTATACTTATTTAATAAATAAAACTTTTTTCACTCAGCTTACTGAACAATGAGGCGTGCAGGTTGATCGCCTGGTAGCAAGCGCCACGCCTGTTCATAACAGTTGCATTTTTTTCATACAGTTTTCTACCACGAAAATGGGACATTGAATTATTATCATCTTATATATAATTATTTGTTCAGCCGTTAAGCTATATAAGGTAACAAAGAAATATAGTTAACATAATTTGAAATACACATACTTTGCATAGTTAAATTATTACTTAGGATTTGTGTTAGAAATATAAATAAAATATCAATAATATTAAGCCACAAATAATTAATAAATTACATCTAAATAAATATTTCCAACGGGACGGGCGGCATACCAATGTGGTAAACGTCCCTTGAAATAATAAAAAAAAATAGCAATTAAATTAAAGGTTTTCGTAGTAACTTTGAGTCAGCTTTAAAAGAATGTTTTTTTTAATCTGTTATTTTGTTTTAAGCCATTAATTGGATGGGATCAGATATTAGTATTAGAATATAATGGAAAAATCTGCAAAAAGAAAACTAAAATAATAACACAGTATCACTATTTTTTATTGAAAAGGGAGTATTAACACATTAATATAACTATTATACAGAAATTATTGTTTATATTGAATTCCTGATATTTCGGCAAAATCAATTAATATTTGTAAAAGTTTTTTGTTGACTTTAAATGAAAATTTGAAAATACATTTAACCATTTTTTTATTATTAAAAAAAAACAATATTTTACTTACACTCTGTTTGTCTGGATGTCTGACCTTCGATGTATTTAAAATAATAACCAAGTAAACTTATTTGCACGTTCGACTTCCACGAATCGGCGATAGCAAATGAGTTCCCACTGGGTGGTCCAAGGAATTTTATATTGTAGTTAGGCGATGAATTCTCCGCTATCGGTCGGATATATAAATATATCGAACGTGTACCTATATATAGAACGTGTACCTATATCTAAATATTAACTATCTGGAAGTAGGCATGTTTTATTTACCTACACGGATGGATAACTTTTTTTCTAACAGACTGGAAGTTAAATCTCACAAAGCGTAACGAGTATTGAAATGTCACTTACCTTATGTTAAACAGTTGGAAACACTAATACAAAAAATATCAACACTTGACGCGGGAACGCGCGACACGCCCCGCTTATATAATGGAAGTTCAACTCGTTGGCACCGGGCGGCGCGGCGCCACTGTTCGCACAAGAGTGTGCGGAGCGGGCGGGGAACTCGCCTACACTGCATGACATTATTGTCAGGCGTGTGATTACAATTAAGAGCATTACAGTGTAGAACAAAATGTTATCAGTTATCTACCTTATGCAAAGTATTGCCCGCGATTTCACCGCAGCGCTGGACTCTGCGAACAGCGACGCCCCCAGCCCGCGGCTTGTCCGTCGGATAAGACGGACGGTGCTTGTGGAAAATAATGTCCTGCCATTGTAATTTTTAAGGATAGTCCACTAAAATTACCATTAAGTTTTTGTTATTATTCCTTTAGTCACCCCCGTGGTGGAGGGAATAGTCTGACGACATTTCCTCTCCTCCATAAAATGTATCCATTGGTGAAAGATTTTTTAAATCGGTTTTTTGTAAAGCGAAACAAACAAACTCACATTCCCATTTGTAATATTAGTTAGAAGTAGGATACGTTCCTGAGGCGACGCCGGAAACGATATCGTTTTACATTATCTTAAATCTTTTTCATAAAGCCTCTATTTACAGAGTTCTGTTGTTATCTATCTATTCGTTTATGTCATCATCATCATCATTCAGCCCTTATCGTCCCACTGCTGAGCACGAGTCTCACCCCTCACTTTCGTGACGAGGGTTAGGCCATCGGATTGGTGGATAACACACCTACCTCCGAAATAATTCTCGGGGTTTTCCGTTCGCCGTTTTAAATTATAATTATTTTTTTATTGCGTTTGTATCTTGTATAGTAAATTAATATTGTGTGTTTGTGTGTGTGTGTGTGTGTGTGTGTGTGTGCCTTTGTGTAGTCTCTTTTCTTTCTATTCCAATTTCATATCGAGTAAGAAAGATTTTGTAATGAGTTTTCCTTGTCAATACAAATAAACTAGTAATGGCTATAAAAACAAAACATTATTTTGGCGAAATGAGTAGCGGTAAAACAACAAAAACTTTGTTCCTTTGCGATCATGTTTATTCAGCATTACGTTGAAATAGTTACGTCTCATTTACTAGGTTGATAATTTCGTTTTTGTTTTCTCCATATTTATTTATTGTTTACTGTATTATCGAATCTAAAAAAAACTTATCACAAAACCCACACTATGACCTAGCAAAAAACAGTAAGTAAAATAAGGTATAAGTAATATCAATTTTATAATTAAAAAATATGTTATCTCTGAAAAAAGCTAGGCAGTTTTAATCACTTAATTTCTTATCGAGGAACAGGGATCAACTCGAATTGGTCGTTGAAGTCGACGGCGTACGTGGTCGCTTCTACTGATCCTCTTGGAATCTCATTGGTGTTGAACGAGGCGTCCCCGCGGACGCCAACGTCCGCATCCCCGTTGATATCCGCTTTGGGGTTCACGTTCACGTCCGTCCTCGGCTCGTACTCCTCGCGGCTTGTCTCCGTGACCGGAATTACGGGCGCTTCTGTGATCGGCAACTCCGTGTTATCTTCCTCAGTCGTCTTCGGTTTCATTTGGAACACAATCTTCAACACCCCCTCTTCAAACGTCCACGAGCCCTTCACGTCGATGCAGGGCGGTAACGTATTGACGTATAAGTAGCTATTTCTGCTGCCGTCTTCCTGTTCACGCACGGCCTGCACCATCAGGAGCCCCTCCCGAGCTTTCACCACGATATCCTTCTCTGCGAACCCGCCCAGCGGAACCGTTACCCTGTATTCATCACCCACCACTCCTTGAGTCGAGGTGATGGCCGGGAACCTCTCGTAGAAACGAGTCATGTACGTATCGAACTGGTGCAAGTCGTTAGCCAACGTGGACCAGAACCGGTTCGTGTCGAAGAGCTCGCTTTCGAAGGGGTCGTAATTGCCGAACCCTGAAGGGTCGGGATGGTAAGGTGGGGACCCTGGAGGGAAGTAGGGCGCGGCGGCGCACCCTGCGACCAATCCGACTAAAATTATCGCGAACATGTTCAGTTCCTCGCAGTTATGACTGCACTGAGTCTACGCTGCGCAATTTTTTAGTCTTTATACTCGAACGTAGGTCGAGGGTTATCATGCGTTTATCAGCTCTTTCTGGACTGAGCAAACAGCCGTCTCCGTGAGGTCATTTCTTGGAACCACGTGTGCGTTTATTAAAGTTTCGTCGACTCTATTACCAGAGGCCAGGGGTCCTTTTTCGATTGGTATTATTGGCGACTGATAACACGCGGTAGCGTCCCGAGGCAAGTTTGTGTTGTGTCGGCAGATTATGAACTGGACTAGTTAATGAGATAGAAAAATGAATTCTGTTGTACCGGCTTTATGGATATCCAAAGATAAGTTATCGGCAGTATGTGGCCATAAATTTCTATAACGACTGAACAAGAAGGGGGGATGTTATGAATCACGTACATTTTGTCTATTCTAACCGGTTGCCTTATTACCAATCTTACTACTTGCTTACGACAGACGTAAACGATCTTTACTACTTAACTTTTGCACACACTATCTTAGTAATGTAGTGCTAGAATTAATGGCCTGAGTACATTCTGCGACATGCGAGCAAAAGTTTATTGTTGTTGTTAATTATTGTACGTCCATAATGGATAATTACTGTTGAGACATTATTTTATTAGGACTTTTACATGTAAACAATTTTAAGCAATTCATTTGAATCTATTCTATAGGCCGGGGCAGTTTGTTTCCGTACTATGTTTTCTAGTGAGATTTTGCGAGCGATCGCATAGTGATCGCAAACGCTACTGCAAAGTTTTACGTGATCATGCTCAACGCGATGTGGTGTCACTGCCGCCGCTATAACAAACAATGAAGCGTTTATTATAGGGAAACAATACTAGAACTACTTCTACAGTGACTTCTCTTTCTGTGAGAGAGTCACTAAATGCAACTGGGGTACGTGCCAAGTAGGCACTGTGCCGGATTAACCACGTACCTAGCAATAGCAGCAAAGCTACGGGCCCGCGCGAAAGGGGCCTGAGCGTAATTTTTTGAGTGAAGCTTTTTAAGATGTGGTATAATTATTCAATTTACTTGATATCACAAAAACGTGTAACGTTACAACTGTTCCTACTAAGACTATTGTTTTTTTACCACTTTATACCTAAGAACCCATAGATTAAGGGCTCTTTGAAAGAATTTGCTACGGGTTTTCTTAATCCGGTAATGAGTAGGTGTCATTGTACAAGATACATTTTTAGCCCCCGATGCAAAAGAGGTGTGTACAGGTTCAACGTCTGTGTTGTTATATTTGACTGAGTTACGAGCCGAGCAGGTCGTTCACGCCATGGTAAGCTCTACGCCTGCCCATAACAGTAGTAGTGCCCTGTGTGTATCTAACTGTCTTTGACATCGTAGAACCCAAACGGATGGACTGATTTTGATTTAGTTTTTGTTAGAAAGGTGACTTGATCCAGAGTGTTCTTAGCATAATTATATTCATTTATATGTCAGAGATGTAAATTTATAAATGATATCTTGTATTTGTACACAAATATCATACAATATGTGCATTCCACGGGTAAGTAATACTTTATTTTGTAAGAGGTTCAATAAAAGTATTTAACCATTTGCGTTTAGAACTAAAAACTTTACAAGGCAACAAAATTAAAAAAAAATATATAAAATTGTTACTAAGCCAGATTTTTTTATAATTTAGATGAATATTTTAACACTAATTAATATGTTATAATAGTTTGTATTTATTAAGAATTTAAAGAAGATAACTTCTTACTTCTTTCTTTCTTACTTTCTTCTTTCTTGCTACTTTGGCCTAACTGTAAATTAATATTGTATAATGGTACCAAGCAATGTTGTGCAATCCCGACATGTGGAAAGAGATGGGGGAGACCTTTGCCCAGCCGTGGGACAGTATAGGTTATTAAAAAAATGTTACCAAGAGTTTAAAATAATTATTGTAATATGTTCGAAAGGGACAGCCCGTTGGACCTGTTTTAAATTTTAAGACCACAATATTGTTTTGTACCTACACAGTTTTTAACAATATTCTATTGTATTCGGATCGATTTCAACATAACAATAATTATCGTGTAAATGTGACTAAGTAAATATGTTTTTAGAAGCAGAGGAACGGACGCTAACTAGAGCTGAAGATATGACGTGTACGAAAAATAAACATCATGACAAAATATGCATAAACACTACTCTAGAATTCCCCAGAAACTGACCGCATGACCTGTCGGATAAATTAATTGTTATAGGTACCTAGATAGCACGTTTTGTTACTTCGACACTGGTGGTAGCCTAGTGGGAGAACGTTCGCCTTCCAAGGAGAAGGACGTGAGTTCAAATCCCAGTGCGGGCACGTACCAATGTGTTTCTGTAAAAGCAGATGTACATAATTATCACGCACTTTTCGGTGAAGGAAAACATCGTAAGGAAATCCACATACCTACCCGAGAATTTTTTCGGAGGTAGGTATGTTATCCACGAATCCGGACCGGGTCCCCGTGGTGGATTATGGCCTAATCCTCCTTACGAAAGTGAGGGGAGACCTGTGCTCAGCAGTGGGACGATATGGGTTGATGATGAAAATTCAGCAAATGCTTTTCTCGCTTTTTTTGCTTAAATACACGTAGGTACTTCAAGAATGGATATTATTCTGAATTCGATTGTAGAATTGATTAACTTTCATGAATACCCTCTTGGCTTGAATAATAATATTAGACTTTTGAACATTTTAAAAAAAGGTAATAATATTGATATCTTGGTTGAAACAATCCTGCTAGAGCTCAAATAGCTCTATTTGCCTCTCTGTCTGTTTACTCATTTTTATGGCTAAACGGCTAAACGGATCTTGATAAAATTTTGTGTGGAAATAGTTTGAACCCAGGGAAAGGATATAAGATACTATTTATTGTAATATATAGAACTTTAAGTAGTTTTTAGGGTCCCGTACCTCAAAAGGAAAAAGGAACCTTTTAAGGATCACTTTGTTGTCCGTCTGTCTGTCTGTACGTCTGTTTAGTAGTAGATAGATGAAGTCGCGGTCAAATGCTAGTCTAAGTATCTAGAAAGAGTTAATTATGCAAAGTCTTAAAGCAAATTAATTAGTCGAATAATACTTAAATAACAAAGATATTTTTGTACTGACTTATTGAATAATTTCCTGTGAGTAACCCACAGATGTTCCAAGTGTTTATTTATGGTCAATGTGGTGCGATAAGGTAGGCCATACAGTAAATAACAGTAGGAAGGTAGGTAAGTGTAGTGTTACCAGGTCCAGTGTGTAAAATTTCCGAACGAAGGGTTAAAATAATTGGGATTTAAGTTTTCAAATAAGGACAGCTACAATGGCTACAAAAAAAGGATTTTATAAGGATGGTTAGTTTTTTCTTAATTTCGAAATTGTTTAATAAACTTCAGACTCAGGACGTTTGAGTCCCGATTTTTAAGGGTCATTGGAACGTGTCACCAGACCTCTGAAAATCGTGACGGACACCCTTCAGCTTTATTATATTAGTAAAGATAACTAACAATAATTTATTCGTAACAGTGCCATCTAGCAATTATATATATAACCACGTCCCTCCATTTCATTCCGTCCGGTCCACTTGAAATACATGCTTTTTATTAATATAATTATCTGGATGGCACTGCTTCGAATATAAATTTATGCCAAGTGGAGACATCTAGCAGTGCCATCTAGCGCCAAGTAGCTCTTTATTTTACAAAAGCTATTCAGAAACATCAGTAAATTTATAAGTCCCTAAATTGTATAATAGTTTTACTACTCGCCCACAGATGGCGTTGAACACAAGTATGGAATAATTCTAAATTGATATAAATTTTGCAGTGTAGTTAGAAAAGGTAAAAGGGCAATGTAAAAAGGGTAGCTGAACGGATGGTAGTGATGACGACAGTAGGTGTAAGAAAATAAGGTATGCTTATGTATAATATACTGACCTAGATAAACTTACCGTTTTGAGTAAAATAATTAGAGACGAAAGTGAAAACCTAGGTACCTATCCCCTAACTTGTTATTGGCTTACTTCTTAGCTTGCCTCATAATAACATGGCGTGATACAAATAAAATCAGAGATCTGTTTGTTTCTCATTTATGATTTTTAAACTATTTATTAGGACTAATCGGTGCTGTCCTAAAATAACAAACTCGCTACAATTCGCTCCCATGCACCAGTTTAGTTACCATTACCACTTGGCGACATCGAGCACTCACTCCTTATCTCAGTCCCACTAGGCTAATTACGCATGTTCCTATCTCGCTCGAACGCGCCGCCGACGCGCCTCACATCAGTCATTCGCCTTTCATTATCAACAACACTTGTGTGCTAACTGCTTTTGTGCGCACCAAAAATTCATTCATTTATAGTTTTTGTTTACTAACATGGCGCCGGCGTCGAAGCTGGGCCGCGGTAAGCCGCTCAAAAACCAAACTAAAGAAGTGTTGCAAAAGATATACAGATACTTTGAAGCAGAAATCGAGAGGGATCCCAACTCGACGGTCACGGCCGCGCAGCTCGTCACACATGCAACCGGCATATCGATGTATGCGTTGCGGAGAGTCGTAAACGAGAAACAAAACGTCATAGTGAAAAGCGAGCACAGACCTCCCACCAGACGGAGATGCAAGAAAAATATTGTATCCGACGACTTCGACGCGCAAGCCATCAGGAGGATCATACACGGCTTCTACACCAAAGACGAAGAATTCCCCATCATGAAAGACTTGTACCTGATTCTGAAAGGCGATTTGGATTATCAAGGATCACTGTGCACCCTCAGGCGGCACGTGGCCAAGCTCGGATTCAAATGGGTCGAGAAAGCGGATAACAACAGCATTTTGTTAGAGAAACACGATTTCAGATACGCGAGGATCCAGTACTTGAGCAAAATTGAAGGTTATCGGTCTCAAGGCCGGCACGTTGTTTACGCCGGCGAGGCGGCCATCGAAAGCAGCCGAGTCGCTTCCAAGCCCAAACCAGATGGCAGCTCGACAATTCTCAAACAACCGGCAAAATCCAAATTGGTCATCTTATTAGCAGGAGACCAGAACGACGCCATGAGGAATACATTGTTTATGTTCGACGGCAACAAAAAAGATATGAAAGAAGAGATCGATAGCAAAAGGGAGAACTTCGAGCAGTACGATAAGTGGTTCAAATTCCATTTGCTTCCGTGTTTGAAACCGGGCAGCATAGTGGTCGTGGACGGCGGATCTAGTTTCCACAATAGGCTATCGTATCCGACGCCGCACTCAAATTCCAGGAAACGAGAAATGATGGATTATTTGACTGCAAAAAACGTGCCTTACTCAACCGATATGTATAAACCTCAGCTGTACCAACTAGTGCTGATGAATAAAGATAAACATGGCGAATACAAGACTGATGTGTTTCTACGGGAGCAAGGACATACGGTGCTGAGGTTGCCTCCGCACCATCCGGATTTGAACCCTGTAAAAACAATCCTGTCATCAGTGACGAGTTATGTGGGGAAAGACATTAGTTTCGCCACTGAAAGTATAATGAAAATTGCCAAAGAGAAAGTATATTCAACAACTCCCGAAGAGTGGAAGCTTGCGTGCAGAACTGCCGAAGCCGAAGAAAATAACTTAAAAGCTATAGACAAAGTGATAGACGAAATTTCTGAGAGGACGTTTCGAAATATTGACGAGGAACAAGACGATAGTGATGAAGAGGACATGTTTTCAGAACAGGAGTCTATGGATAGTGACTGATTTTTTATACTTATGCCAAAGAGACTTACAAACCACATTACCATTATGAACAGAGTTATTGTTTATATTAATGAACTGTAACAGTTCAATAAACATGAATGTATGCATTTTTAATTATTCTGCGAATGTTACCCATATTTTGACGTCTAATTTAACTAAGTTTCTAGAATTAATAATACCTACTTAAACTATTTTTAAATGTAAAATTAACTGAATGTGACTTAAAAAGACTTCATAAAGTGCCCAAAATGTACATTACAGGTAAGTGAAAATATATGAAATCTTTATTTTAAATTAATAGACTACGTACCTATCTCTAGGTATGTTGCCTTAGGCTATAATGGTTAAGACCAATATTTTTTTATAAAAAATAATCATTGTTTAAAATACAAATGGTTAAAAATGTAGTTGCTTGCACAGCATGAAAATATTAAAAATTAGCATATTATATTAACGTAAATAAATTTTTATAAAAATATTTAATTTGCATTATTTTGCCATCCATTAAACACCTATCGTATCGCCTTATTGATGGAATTTATGAAAGAAAAACGATGTTCATTGCAAGAATTTTAGATTTTTAGAGACATTAAAAGAAAAGAACATAGAAAGAGTTTTAATTGAAAAAGTATTATAAAATAAGGTATTATTTTACAACACTTATTTACAATGCATTACAATATGTGTAAGTAGGTAGGTACTTATTATACCCAATAGCGTATTATATACATAAAGTGTTAAACACTTAATGCTATAATAATAATAATTAATATGTGTTACACATAGATAGACCCTGTAAAACTCCGTCGCCATAACATTTCTTAGAGATCGGAAAATCGATTCACTCTCGTTGGCACGGGTTTTTTGTAAGCCATAATAAGTCCGAGATCACTGACCTATTTTGAATTACAATACAACACTGGAGGTACGGTAAGTACCTACTATCTATTCTGTGGTACGGTTTCGATTTTAAAAGATTATTATTACTGTCTACCTACGCACTTAGTCACTTTTATCACAGATATCCTACTGATTGTTAAATAATAATTAAAGCATTAAGTGTAAGTTACAATGAAGAATTACTACCTAGTCTAATTCAGGTCAATTTTGAACGTTCAAATGTGTCTTTGTTTAATGTACCTAATTATTGGATTATCTTCCACCACACCATCAATTTAATCCTTAAGAATAGAATATAAGTTTGATAAAATACTAAGTAGCTATGGTTTTTTCTTATGTACATTTTCCATCGGCTGATACTGCGGTCAAATGCTTGCTTAAACTGCAATAAAAAAAGTACCACTTGATGTATTATTTTTTCTTTCCTGGTACTCAGACATAGTTTATATAAACTATATATATTATTTCTATAAAAATAAATTTACCACGCTGCTCTAGTAAACAAATACAACTTACTTATGCTATGTAGTAGTTGATTACTTGTATGTTGTAATAACTGTAGTTAACTTGAAAGAAAAAAAAGTCTTTTATTAGAATAATATGTGTATCACATATAAAAAGTGTAACATAATCCCCTACTAAGCAACGGGGCGGGGTATTCTACACGTATATATTAATATATATATAAATATAAACCTATATTAACCTATTAACATCTAAAGTTTCCTTCAGAAATATATCATGAACGGCATGAGGCAACCCTACATCAGCTGTTTACTTGACCTTTCACTTTGAACTCTAGACTAAGAATACTAAGAATACCAGAAGACCACCAATGATCATTTATGGCTACTTTAAAATATTAATAGGCAAAAAAGAATGAGAGTAGGACATCGATTATATTTATAAATTAAAACAATATTTAATAAGAAACAATTATATTTAATCACACGTACATAATTACATAATACTTAAACTATTATAACTAGCAATATAAAATAATAATAGCACAGAATCGATTCAATACGACACAAAATGAGTTGATTTTTAATTTGCTGTTAGTTAAATCATAATTTTAATCAGTCTTAAAACAATTTGGAAGGTAGATTTACACGGTTACTAAATATCTCTTGCTGAAGCCATTGAGTAAAAACAACACAGAATTCAGTTAACTTCACCAACAGCTGCTTCGTCTAATTGTGGCTCCGGTGAGGATAGCTGCTTTTGGACCGGTCCCGTTTGTTTAATCGGGACTATCCGTTCCCCGACTGATGGCAATGGGAGGACTTTCGGAGCCGAGACAGTCAGAACCCCGTCGGAAGAAAGCTTCGATTGCACCGCGTCGGGCAAGCATCCTTTAGGCAGCTGGTATCTCCTCACGAAGCGCCGCGTCACGTATCCATGCTCATCCAGTTTCTCCTCGTGGTTACCTTCCACGATCACCTGGCCCTCCACTACTTTGACGCTGATTTCTTCGGGAGAAAAATGCTGGACATCCACGCTGACTTGGAACTTCTCGTCGTCTTCTACAGAGCCGGCATCCTTCACGGAGAGCTGACTCATCTGCTTGGCGAGCGCGATTGGTCTTGTGATGTTGTCCAAGGGACATGCTGCAGTTGTCCGCAGTTTGAAGACCGGCGGAGCGGAATCTCGAAGCGCCCACCGGAGCGGCGAAGATAAGAAATGTGGTCTGCAGAACTGTTGTTCCACTAGACGAAAAGGCTCTTCGAAGTCATAGAAATATGGCAGAATCGACATTTTCACTTGTTATTTTGCGATCACTTTGATGTTACCTCTAAAATTTCTCGATGTGTACTGTTTCGTTTGCGCGCCATCCCCTCTATTTATATCGAATTGGAGACAGCGCCACCTGCTAGTATCGACGGGAACATTCTACTGCTCGTGTCTAGAAAAATCGGCTACGCGGGCCGTACAATGCAGGGCTTTCTAGAAATTCTTAAACTACTACTACTAGCGCCATCTAGCGCGGAGTAGCGGTCATGTAATTTCCGTACGTTGTGCAAATTACTACTAGCGCCATCTAGTATCGAGAAGCGGTTTTATTTTTAATGGATCCGATTGGTGCCTGGAATGGTGGTTGTACGTGTACATGTATGTATTATTCATTGTACACCTATTCTGTGCCATCGAAAGAAATTTCTAGTTATTACTACTAGAAATTTCTTTAGATTAAAACTCATATTATTGGACTGAACATACCTTATTATGTACATACTTGTACTTACATAATTATTTTTCTATGGACTGAACAGTCAGTAGTGGAACGAATTATATTGTCGATTTGCACATAATAGAAGATATTAAACAATAGATATGAAACTGTTTCACGTATGAATTCTTATTATTTATTAGATACCTATACATATTCCTTAATAAGAAATAGTGAAATTAATTCCTTAATTACTTAAGTAGCCCAATAAAAATATATTTGTGATATCCTGACCGCTTCAAGCTTTGAGAAGACCCAAGAAGCTTCAAGAAGAGTCAAGCTTTGACCCTTGATTTTTGATTTAGCAATATGAAATGCAGTCATAGCGTAGGCATTGCAGTCAAACGTTGAAATTATACGTCCATGCATTCCTAATTCAAGAGCACGCCAGAGGACGCCAGGCCAGCTTCTCGCTAGTTCTAGTACGCTGAAAACACAACTGCTGTGTTTTTGATAACTTTCAACGATTACGAGATTACACACGTGTTGTGTTAGCGCAGCTTACGTGCCGGCTCTATAGTGAAACAGACGTAATGTGTGTAACACGGCGCTACTACAGTGCGGCTCACACAGACGGCACGCCATTGCTGGAAAACACACGGTCCTTATCGGTGCCCAAATGTAAGAAAACTGGTTTAGAAGACAACGCGTGTTAACACTACTTCTTCTTACACTTACTATACAACACGACAAGGCGTTCCAACTGTTATATAATAGTGCCGAGGTGTTTTGGGAAGTAGGTTTCGGGCAAAAGGTTTCAAACTAACATGGTTACTAACATTAGTATTAACATTGGAAACGGGGTTTCCACTAGCAGCGCCCGGCGGTCTCACCCGCGACAACTAATATCCCACAGGAACCGTCAGTTTTTACTGGATAAAAAGAATTCTATGATCCATTCTGGGACCTAAAGAATAGAATAGAAAAGTCTTTATTGTACACCAAAACAATAAACACAGAAAGTGGGTACAGAAAAAATAAACAATGAAAAATAGTAAAAGTAAAGAAAAAGAAAAAAGTATGTAAAATTATATATAATCATAATTATCATCATCATCATCAGCAACCCATATCGTCCCACTGCTGGGCACGGGTCTCCCCTCATTTTCGTGAGGAGGGTTAGGCCGTAATCCACCACGGGGGCCCGGTCCGTATTGGTGGATTGGTGGATCATATAGGCAAGTACTAAATTTTATAAATATTACCAATTTTATAGGGGACAACCAGACTAACGATAACATACAAACATAAAAACAAACTTTCACATTTCTAATTTTAGTAAGAAGTTGATAAATAAGAACGGAAACATAATAGGTTAACAGTCCGACGCCCCTACAATTTCCACAGCTTATCAATGAATTAATTTACAATGAATGTCATTATTATACCTACGTATCTATCCGGTCGAGCCGTTGACTTCTCACTGAATGCTGATAAACCAGAACATACAGTATGATTCACTTTTATGATTCAATTGTCACATTGTTGGAAACCACGGGTTGCATGCATGTATTTTAGATTTTGTTATTTTACTAGCAGCGCCCCGCAGTTTCAGCCGCGTGGTCTGATTTCCCACGGGAACCGCTAATTGTTACGGGATGAAAAGTATCCTATGTTCTATTTCAAGATCTAAAGGATCTGTATCCTAAATTTCATCAAAATCCGTTTAGCCGTTTCGGCGTGAAGCCCTAGAACATACACAAAATTTCGCATTTATCATATTCGTGAGATTAGTGAGAAGTCAAATAAGAATATGAGGCTGGGTTATTAACCCTAAAAAATGGTTTAAAATTTACGACGCTCGCGCTAACTGATAAATTCCACAATGTCGATATCCAAAAACAAACTATAAGTTAGGTAATTCTCTAAGTTACAATCTTGCAACAATATAGCTAGATGGGTATATTAACATCCCGTACACACACATAATATTGCCTACTTGATGATTACAGTTGCAATGCCAAAGGGGCATCTGTGTAACCTAGGATAAGTGCATACTCAGGGGCAGCAGCCCCCAACGCCCCCAACTTAGAGAGGGGCCAAAATCGAGAAAGCAGTGTAGATCATGTCGTTTTACGAACGGCCTACACGCAATGTTACTTCGAAAAAGCTAGTACTAACATTGGTGTGTCAATAAATGAAAAAATAACAAAGCTATAACCATGTTTCATGTCATGGTCCAAGTTTCCTATGCGTGAGGCATATTTTTCTAGTCATATTTGTTTAAATTTTATCTATTTGAATGGAGAGTTTTTTAAAAAGATCATGGCTATGATCGTAAGGACCGCGGTCTTCGTAGTTCCTGATTCCCTAGATAGGGGTCAGGATGTATGAACGAGATCGTGACACGTTATTATATTTTTTTTTTAAGTTTAAATCTAAATGCACCCTGTAGTGTACAGAATATCATTAATTAAGGTGGTTGACAGCAATAGATTGGGATATTAGACCCAAAAAAAATGTTTGCTTATAGTGTATGAATAAGCTACGCCCCGAGAAAATGGCCTGGATTCGGCACTTGCTCCGCGTCCGTTCCGTCACATAGTATCGCGCCTGCGCCAACAATGCCCGCACTGTGGTTTCTTTTGATTGCCACCGGATTCACCGCGTACGTACATATTATTACATATTTATAATTATTTTTTAAATATAAATAGTTAATTATGTTGGTGAAATTTATTTATTTATTTGACTAAGTGACGAGACAAGCAAGTTGTTCACTTGATGAAATTAAATTATTTATCTCTTTAAACTTTAAACTTGTTTGCTTACTTATAGGCAATTCAGAGCTATTTTAAATAATTATGCATCTATGGTAAACACTATGCCTGCCCACAACAGTTACAGTGCAACCCAGAACTTTTCATTGCATAATGTTGCGCGGCACTGCACTGCGCTCGTCTTTAAAGTCTCATATGCCCAGTAATTTCGCTAGAAACAGTGCCCTTCAAACCGAAACCCAGTAATGTTTGCACACTGCTGCCTGGCGGCTGAATATCTGGCGGCGGTGTGGTACTTCTCCAGGCGGTCTCTTGCAGAAGAGGCCTCCCAGTACAACAACAAGTTTGGTAGGTATATCTGAGCACAGACTTCTAGATACCGACGTCTCTTAGCGCGATCTCGATGAAATACTGGTAATTTACGGATTTTACATACTGTGTTGTGTGTTCTGAGTATATCGTTCTGTACTTTTTAATAATATGATAATATATTGTACATATCAGTGGCAGCTTGATTGTTGGGTGTATATCTATAATGTCTATTATTGTAAGTTTATTGTAAACAGTTTGTGCCTTTATAGAAAATAAAATAAATAAGTATAGCATGTAGAACTTAAAGCAAAAGTATAAGTCTGGCGTAATACTTGGTTTATTTACAGGGCTGTGGGGGCTGATAACAAAGATAAACTATGTTTTCCACCTAACTTCGCCTTCGGGGTAGCCACAGCTTCCTATCAGATAGAAGGAGCATGGAACGTGTCAGGTAAGGTGAACAATGAGGAGTTTAGACGGGAATCCGAAAATGCTATTATATGTTGTTGATTTTGTATTTTTCCTATTCTATTAACTAAAGGTTTGCTAACGTGAACGATTTCGGGCAAATGATACAATCGCAAAAACCTTGACATTTCGTGTTCCCTTCAAAACATCCACCACTTAACAGAATCGTGACGTTACTGATTATTTGACTGACCAGGAGGCATACCATGATCTCTTATAGCGATTCAATTGAAGACCTAAACTGAACCGCGTCGCATAATGGTACCGTGACGTCTTATTTTTAATGTTGCCGCCATTTTCAACCTAAATTGGATCCAGTTAAGGTTGAAAATGGTAGCAACCTTAATTGAGTCGCTAATAAGCCATTTTCAACCTAAACCATATCTAGTTTAGGTTGAAAATGGCAGCAACATAAAAAATAAGACGTCACGGTACGATGATGCGACGCGGCTCAGTTTAGGTCCTCAACTGAATCGCTATAAGACGTCATGGTAGGCCTCCAGGCTTCGGAGAATATTTGAACAGACATTTTGTAAACTTGACATATCATACTACTTATTTGACACTGGCAGGTGGTTATGTCATCTGCAGCCAAACCTTAAAAAAGTCTTAGCTGTTAAAACAAACATCTGATGAAAGCTTGATGATTGATAACAACTGAATTAAAAATGGCACGATATGCAAAGCACCCCATGGCATAGACAACATAGTTCTTACAACCATGGCCACAAAGAAGAAAAGAAACAGCTGATGATGCTCAGATGTGGTCAAAAACTTAGTCGAGAGGACAACAGACCACAGTACTAGCAAATATGATGATCATACTTCCAGGCAAGGGCGAGAGCATCTGGGACCGATACACCCACACGTACCCGGAGCGCGTGTTCGACCGCAAGAACGCCGACGTGGCCGCTGACTCTTACCACCGGTTCCGGGAAGATGTGGCACTCCTGGAGGCGCTGGGCGTCGGCTTCTACCGCTTCTCCATCTCCTGGCCCAGAATTCTTCCTGAAGGGCTCTCCAAGTACGAAATTCTACCTTACCTTGATAAGCACTATAGTGTCCACCTGGCTATCTACCACACTCAAGTAGGAAAATCAGTCTACAAACCCCTATCGGGGTGTTATGAGGTCCATCAGAACCAGTCTTTTTCGAGGCTGATTAATTCTCTTTGCCATCTTTGACCACATCGTCACTTAACAGTCAGAGTGTATAGATAACCACGAGCTGATTTAATGATAGAGACAGAACGTATACAACGGAACTCCTCAGTGACAGTCAGGAGATTGGTGGAGTTTTCGCTCGTTTGGATCAGCTTGCAATGCCGAATACGTATTTCACAGCTGTTTTTTTTTGAAAGAAAGTGATTTAGACCTAAAAATGCATCTTCCTCAGCAATGTGAATGAAGACGGCCTCAGATATTACAAAGAGCTGTTGAACGAGTTGTCGGCCCACGGGATGACTCCGCTGGTTACCATATACCACTGGGACTTGCCGCAGGCGTTGCAGGACCTCGGGGGATGGACCAACCCCATCATCGCGGATTACTTCGTAGACTATGCCAGGGTAAATACATGGAAGAAACGAGAGGTTTGGCTTTTTGATAAATACTCAAAATTGAGCAATTCAATCCTGGTTTTACCATGAGTATTGACAATATCTACCATCATGCAGATATAAGCTCTATCTACAATTTCCCAATCTGCTCCTTGTGGCGTTCTATGGAGGAGACTTATGGTGTAAACTATACGTCTTTTGGCTGATGGTGATGATTACTATAAAATTCTAGCAAAGCAAGACGGCTTCTTTCTTATCAGCTTAAACAAAACATAAATACTCCAAGCACCTAGTAACCTGGGCAGCTATTCCGAACTCCTATCTTTTTCCTTCAATTCCAGGTGCTGTTCCAACATTTCGGCGAGCAGGTGACAACTTGGATTACGTTCAACGAGCCCTATACCTTTTGCCACGGCGGATACGGGGGCAACGACGCCCCGGGGGGTCGCGCCAGCGGGTTTGAGGACTACATGTGTGCGCACAACGTCCTCATAGCCCATGGGAAGGCATATAAGATGTACCAGGAGGAGTTCAAGCAGAAGCAAAGAGGTGGGTGCAAAACTTGTTTGTCACACTTGCATTTTTTTTATTACATACTAGGCAAGCGTTTGACCACTATCTCATCTGAAGGACGATGTGGCTAAAGATGCAGCACGCCCACCTAGGAGGTACCTATTCACTCTCGAATTGAACAACCCAGGGTTAAATTTAGACGGAAACACAGACGAAGGCAAAGAATTCCATTGCTTCGAACCAACATCCTTCCGTCCAATGTCCAACGTCCGTCGTTCTTTCTAAACCTTCCATTAGCTACGTACTACAGTCCAATTCCTCATAAGCCCAATTTTTATGGATGGATTGCCTCTCTCATTCTGAAAACAACCATTCGACTCTGTTTACCTATGAGATTTATATTAGTGTCCATGCTTATATGTTATCGTTTCACCAATGTTAAGCTGCCTCCTCAGCCAAACCGACTTGGAAGGGTGACTGTTTAGTTGCATAATCATCTAAGTGGCTTGATGCAAACATTTACGTAAAACCATCAGTTCCAGCCGTTGATTGATAGCAGTCGAATGTCCTTGGGCGGCCTGACAAACTCCGTCACCAGAGGACCATTCCAGACCACCAGCTACCTCATTCCAAATTGACCAATTGATTGAGTCCTCTTATGTCTCCACAGGGTTTATTGGCATTACTTTGGATATAGCATGGTTAGAGCCGAACACCACGTCTCAAGCGGACATTCTAGCTGCTGAAAGGGCCCGGCAGTTCTCTGTAAGTTGTTATCAGTATAATTTTGATAAAAAAACATGGTAGCTATTAAAGTTGATGCTATCTATTCAATTCACCACTAGAAGAAGTAAATGATATCCGAAGATACCTCTGATTTTTTTTCATTTTTTGCTGCGCTTTCAGTTTGGTTGGTATGCAAACCCGATCTTCTCAGCCACGGGGGATTACCCTGACGTAATGCGGCGCCGGGTCGATGCATACTCTCGCCGCCAGGGCTTCCCCCGGTCGCGACTGCCAACCTTCACTCCTGAGGAGGTGGCGTTCATCAGAGGTGAGGCTTGTCTTGTGACAACGAGCTTGTATCATCAAACATCAGCTTGTTCCGCTTTCAGGTGACTATTGATAGATACGCCGCTGTTTCACAGTTAACCTTTTTACTAGCGATGAGCTAATACGAGAGGTTTTAGTCGACTGTTTCAATCGTCCTAACATCTTGGTGGTTCTCGATGATTTTCTCTCGCGGGCGAATTTGAGTGAATCCAATTTGTTTTTAACACTTTGACTGCTAAGCCAATTTTCTTGTCTAGCCACGGTTACGGATCTGCACACACCGTTGTGTTTTCTCGTACCGTTAACACAACAGTTGTGTTTTCAGCAGTGAACGTGTTAAAACCCGAAAGGAAATATTCGCGGTTGGTGCGACCGGTGACTGCCGTTTTTACAGAGATCGAGCAAAGAACGCAGTGGCGAGTCAACCGAATCGGGACAATCGGAAGCGACATATTTAACCTGATTGTAATTTTGCAACTTTTTTTCATCGCAACTTTTTCCATATTTTCAAGGTTCCTTCGACTTCATGGGCGTGAATCATTACACCACTCGTATGGTGACTGAGGGCAGTGGGAAAGTCAACTTGCAGCCATCGCTTGAGAACGACCTGGGGGTTGCGCTGACGCAGAGATCGGACTGGCCTAAGAGCAATTCCACTTGGTTGAGAGTAAGTTCATGTATTGAAGCTAAAGACACACGAAGTTAAGGAAAGGGCAGCTAAAGGCGTGAATAACGAATTGAAAAAATATACCGCTCCAACTTTAACCCTTTAATATTCATTTTACGGAAATGTAAATATTAAACTAAATAATGATTCTTAAAAGTCAAATGACCGACTTAAAAAAAACGACGTAATTTTTTTTTATACCTCCTCTCGATCACTGATCCAAACCCGTAAGATTCCCTGTCTCTAGAAAAACAGAATAGCTGTAACTAGAGAATCGGGAACTACAAGGACCACGGTCCCACAAACAAACAGACAAATCTGTGCAATCGAATCGAATCGGCAACCTCGCGTTTCGCTATCGTCTCATCCATCAGCCACTAACGCCACGGAACCCTAAATCAACTACTGTTTCAGATCGTCCCATGGGGTTTCCGCAAAGTGCTTAACTGGATCCGGACGACGTACCGCAACCCACTAGTAGTAGTAACCGAGAACGGAATCTCCTTGGAAGGGAGTCTCCACGACCCCAAGCGCGTGCAGTACATATCCGGCTACCTAACCGCACTGCTGGGTGCTATCCGCGACGGCTGCAGAGTACAAGGATACGCGTATTGGAGCCTCATCGACAACTTCGAGTGGATGAGAGGCTTTTCGTAAGTCATTTTAGAACCGCTTCACATGCACACACACAGAGATATGAGCATAGCGTAAGCTGATTCTTTAATGCGAGAGAACAGACGATGTGGTCGATGATGAAAATCATGATTATAGCACAGTTGGATGATTTATTAGGCTTGTTATTGAGAGCTATCTCTCAAGGACAGGTTCAAGAACACGGCAGCCTTAGCGATATATTTTCTGATTGAGGATGGCGATTCGTCATTTTCTAGCATACATGATGTGCGCACTAGGGGACACCAGTACCACACTTTAATAATAATACTATACCTAAGTATAGTGCGTAAGTTACTACGAAGTCTATCATTGGAAGTTCATACTCCTTTTTGTACCTAGCTATTCCGTTCAGCAAAACGCTAAAGCTCGAACTAGGAGTCGTATTTCCGGACTTTTCTCCGAAATACGCCTCTTGGGGGACTATCTAGGGGAGAATTCCGCAATAATCCGTTTCAAACTCACGTTGTGCGGCGTATCATCAAATATAAACTGCGGACTGGTTGTAAATCTGATTCTAGGGAGCGGTTCGGGCTGTATCATGTGGACTACGCGACGTCTGCGCGCACGCCGCGGCTGTCGGCAGCGTTCTACGCACACGTGGCGCGCACGCGCTGCATCCCCGACGGATACGGGTACCTCGCCTATGACGTCAATAAATGATACTGTCCACTATAACTCTTTTATTTTTTCATTTTACGCGATAAACGCCACAAACTTTTTGCGGTGTCAGTCGGTAGAGACAATGTGGTCCACCAAGCACCTATTACTAGAGCTCTTTGAGAACTATCAATGCCTCTTATTCAACCATTCCAAATTCAAACCTTCCCGCCCTTTCATTCGTTCCCATTATGGACGTTCAGTCCTTTCTACACATTCACTCTACCAATTCTTTTCACTCTTTCACTCTCTTCCAAAACTCTAACGAACCGACACGGTGCGTCGCTCCATCAAAAACATAAAATAAAATATAATCAGTGAATAACCATCAGTGTACCACCTGTGTGTGTGTGTTTTAAGTTTTCTTTGTTCTGTGGTGTTTCAATAAAGAATTTATCTATCTATCTATCTACCATCAACAATCAGCAAAAGGGGGCCCCCAACGACGCCTCCAAAGGAAGTTAAGTGCCGACCACCGGTGAGTGTTTTCCCAACCAATTTTCCTCTTCATAACCTCAGCACCCCTAGATACAGTCCACTCGTCTTAACAAGAACAGCGAGCTTGACATTATATTATAACATACTAGCTGCGCCCCGCGGTTTCACCCGCGTAGAATGTCATATTTATTTATATATAATCAAAATCTAAAAAATAAATTTGTAGCTTCTATCTATAAAAATGACGAAACTTCCATACAAACTATCATCTCCTATTTCAAACCCTTACAATGCTTTTATCGCATTATAAAGTACCCTATGTCCTTTCTCAGGCTCTAGACTATCTCTGTACCAAATTTAATTTCAATCGGTTCAGTAGTTTAGGCGTGAAAGAGCAACAGACAGACAGAGTTACTTTCGCATTTATAATATCTCGTAAGTAGAGATTCTTTGGGGTTAGTCTTTCAGTTAGTGCAGTGTCGCTTTGGAAATACCTATTAAGGTACTGTACATAACAATTAAATAAATCATTTGTTTAAAACTCACCCGAACACTCCTACACTGTCATTTACTAACTTAATGTAACGTAATTCGAACTAAAATAAAATATAGCATTTTTTTTTTAAATATGACAATACGGAAATAATTAGAAATCGACGCGAAAAAGAAAAGAAAAAACCAAATTAATATCTTCAACTTATATTTCCAAAAATACATTTACATTTGCACTTAACTAACTTACTAGGAATACTATTTTAAAAACGACATTTAATAATTATAAATTATACTAAATTACATAAAATATTTAGCATCCAAAAATAGGAAATTGACATTTTGATTTACCGAGTAGATATACAGGAAATCAAAAATATTACATAATTATATAATATTATATATTTTCATTATAATTTATCATCCTCTACAATAAAACCACAGTTAATTTTTAGCCGACTGTCTGAAGGAGGCTTGTGTGTTTATAGATAAGCTCATGGCCTTATATATTTGTACCTACTAGATATAAAATTATCTTGATCAGACTATAAGAAACCTGATTTGAGCTGATCATTTCTGCGCATTTCAACACTGTTGCCAAGTATCCGCACTCTAAGGCAGACATTACACATTCAATCTTTCATCAGTTAAACGTTAAAAGAAACACGATTCGAATAGATCTGAAATCGGAAGGAAAGATTCTAACGCCAATCACAATTGACGCCAAATTGAAGCGTGATTGAACGTCTAATGTGTGCTTTAGTACGATCCATGGAAGCCTACCTTAAGCGATAGAGAAGAATTAGTACAGAAAAGACTTTACGTGCGCACAAGTAGGGTTCACCCTTAAATCCCTTAAGGAATTTCCGACACTTAGAATAAGACACTAAGCATTATTTGGTGCAAAGTGATGTTAAACCACACTTTGAAAATGCCAAGCACCATTGGCTTAACCCCTATATATTTTGGCCTCATTAAGTCTCCCAAAACTAATACATCTAGAAAAATTGGTATATAATAGCTTCTACAATTCTTCACGACTTTGGTAAAACAATCTAGAAGTAACATTTGATTATTTATTTCCTAAATAGATATAAATATTTGTCTTATAAATCAAGGGCTTATAGATTTATAAGACGTGTTTAACTTAAAGAGGGATTCCTCTTTAAGTTAAACACGTCGCTTAACTTAAAGCAGCAATCCAGAATTAAGAGGCGTGGCGAGCGGCCCGATGCATGACGTCACTCGAGGCCTTAAAAAAATTATAGCTTGCTGCGCCGCATTGATCTATCCTACACTTAAGAGGCGTTTATAAGTAAAGCCTTAAGCGTTTAGGCAACTTTCAACGAACAAAACTTAAACGAAGAGGTGGTAGTTATTGAATGTTATATTACTAATAAATACTGATACGCGCTTAGCCTGTTACCACACCACTCGATCGACTGTCGATCGATGCCATTGGTCGACGTCGATCCTTTGGTGACCCATACCGATGTTGTAAATTCACAATGGGTCAATGGAAAATACTATTAAAGTTAAAAGAAGCAGGAACAAGTTTTACTATGAAGTTAGTTTTTTTTGTTTGCTTTAAATAGAGTGTCATTGAGTACGTGCTGTATGTGTGCGTACAAGCACGCACACATAAGAACCGCTGTTAGTAACATTCTATACTTTTCTGTTTGTACTATCATCCATATACATAAAAAGTTATGTGACGTTTAGTCACAATATTGTACTGCGCAGTACAATATTGTACTGCGCAGTGCTTAGTTAAGTTTAATACATTTTTATGAATAAACTCATATCCTAACTGCGGGAGCGAGACTTTGCTATAATACAATATGGAACTATAAATTAATTTAATTATGGAACGGTATTGTCTCTACAATTCTACAATACTAACGACGCTGACTATGAAATTGTTATTCGAATAATACGGTTAGGCTTAGAAATCGGCGAGAGCTAGATGTTTAAACAATCGAATGAATCGCATTCGATGCGAAATTACAATCGAGTGTATAAAGAAAGATAGGAAGAACTGAATCCGATAACTGAATCGTCGAGATGTCGATTGTTCCGAGTCGACTCGCCGCTAGCGCCTCGCTTTCTCTCTCTTTCTCTCTAGCATGTGTCATGTGCTATCAAAACTCGAAATAATAGCAGTCAGTGGCACCGATCACGATTACTTCTATTCAGATGTTAAAAAAAATCTCGGGTTCACTTAAATTCAACTGCGAGAGAAAATCATCGAGAAGTTTGAAGAATTGAAACAATCGACTAAAACCACTCGATCTCGCCGATCGCTATTTAAGCCTTTCATAAGAATACTGTTAATTTAAAATGCCTTTAGTAAAGCGTCGTGACGTTTTGATAAATCGATTCTTGATCCTAAAAACGTTGGGAGCACGTGGCAGTTAAACTGCATAATCGGATTCTTACTTAGTAACCCTGTTTAGACAATCTTTCAAGCAAAACAACCTATCTTTGGTCGAAATATCTATATAACAATATTGTAAAACGTCAGAGAAAACCAGTGAAGAAAGTAGCAAACTAAAGCCACGACAACACAGATGCGATATTATAAGTCGATAATATCCCAGCGTTATTTGGATGGGTCCCGCGTCCTTCCCACTTGTTTCCCGGTGAAGCAGCGAATAAAAAAGCGTGTGCCTTAATTAAAATTTCACAAAAAAAAATAATCGTAAAAACGTATAATATTGGCGACCGATAATATCGCTCCCGTGTGGTGGTGGCTTTATGTCGAAAGTGTTCTTTAGTTTAATATTTCCACAGCCAGCTCAGTTCTTCTGGTCTCAGGAGACGGGCATCTTGCACTGGCTGCAGGCTTCCATGCCGTCGCTGAACTCCTCGATCTGCAGCGTCATCTCGAAGAAGTTGTACTTGTCGTGCACCAGGCGCGTCGCTTGTTCTAGAACCTTCTGCGGGCTGATGCCGGCGCCTGGAGACGGGTGGGGAAATATTGTAACAAAAAAACTGAAAGCAGCTTTACCGCTACGTAACTACAATGAAAATTAAAAAAAAAAAAACACTGGTCTACGTAAAACAACAACCCAGGGTACCAAGAAAAAAAAAATTGCAACAGTTTTTACAGGAAATCTGTCAGCTAGTTTATAAGTAAAATAAAAAAGGGTGTGCTTAATAGTGTACACATGTAAGAAATGAAACTATTCCTTTTTGTTTGTCTCTCATTTCGACACGTCAATGTTAAATGTCGAGGCCTCGTCGAGGCCTAATGAAAGTAGAAAAAACTTTCACGAAATACTCTTTTGACTACAGTTAAATTGGTGAAGCTGAGAACTGAGAAGAGACGTCAATACAGAACCTTTCTAAACTTGCTTATATTCTATTATGACTTCTCACTCCCAAATTTTTTGTCTCATTTCAAACTTCTTTGAATAAGGTGTCAACTCTAATGTGACGGTCGAGCGTAACAGACAAGTGTGACGATTGTTATAAAATGTGTGCGACAGTTGTGAGTTGTGCGTGTACTCACGGATGGCGAGGTGCGCGGAGAGCGCCGTCTTGTCCAGCGACAGCGCCCACATGCGCAGGTTGTGCACGCGCACCACGCCCGGCAGCGACAGGAACGTGTTCGCCACCTCCTGCGGGCAGCGCCGTGCCGTAATGTGCCGTGCCGCGCCGCACCGTGCCGTGCCGCGCCGCACCGAGCGGTCACCCATACCGGGCCCTCAGAGTAAGCGTGGGGCTTACTTCAGGTTGAGAACTCACGAAACCTCACGCCAAATGAAAACGTATGGAAATTGAACTTTTTTTTTTACATTTGACTGAGGAACGAGATCATCGCGTCGTTCACCTGATCATAAGCGCTACGCCTGCCCATAACAGTCACAGCATCACCCAGAGCAATGCATTGCAATCCTGTGCGGCACTGCCCTGCGCTCGTCACCCTGAGACATCGACTCTAAAGTCGCATATGCTCAGTGATTTCACTGGAAACAATATCTGGCAAACATACAACATTCAGCCGACATTCTGAATCCAGACGATCCGTGAGCCCACAGATTTGATGTGTAACCACACCGATCGATCGCCGATCAACACCATCCATCGACGTCGATCGATTCGTGTGGTAACTTCGGCTGATCGAGTAACTGTCGATCGACGTCCACTAATCCCATTCTACCATTGATCGACGTCATAGATCGATTACTAAAGTGACACCCCTAAAAGTCTATAACACGTTGACTTCTGAAAACACACACATTAGTATTTTTATAATATCACGACAAGCGAAAACACGCCTGGCGTGTAAACCCGCACTACTACATTCTCAATTTTATCATAACAGTTGTGTGCGCCCGCAAACACAAACGTTGTGTGAAGATTCACAAAAGTACCAAAAAAAAATTGAACGGTTCAGCAGTGAACGTGTTAAACAGGTTGACACACCGCCGCTGGAGCCCGCCCCCCTCCCGGCGACCCTCACCGACCTGGAAGTCCAGCCCGCGCGGGGAGCCCTCCATGAGCACCAGCAGCGTGTCCTTGATGATGTTGAAGGTGGTGAACAGCACCAGGATGGAGAACAGGAACGTGCAGATCGGGTCCACCAGGCTCCAACTCGGCTGCAACGGGAAAACGGAGGTTAACTTGTTTATTTACACTTTAGCATATAAATAAAATAAGTCAAAGTATGACTTACTTAGCTTTAACAGTTTAGAGAAACCATTAATTTTTACGGGCGATCCACCAATACAAACCGGGCCCCAGTGGTAGATTATGGCCTAATCCTCCTTAAGGAAGTGAGAATACCTTAAATAAAGTTAGAACCAAAGTATTTGACAAAAAAATCCTTATTTGTGGAATTATTAGTATGTACGTATTGATACCCGAAAACTCCTTGCGAAAGTGACCCTATTGCTTAACCCAATTGCGGCTTTCTATCTTGTCCATCCAAAGGTTGTTTGGTAGAAACCGCTTTAACACTTTGAAAGCTGAGACGATTTTCTTGTCTAGCCACGGTTACGGATCTGCACACACCGTTGTGTATTCCCGTACTCGCAGCAAGTTATAAAAAACACAACAGTTGTGTTTTCAGTGAACGTGTTAAGCGATAAAACTATACATTATACCTATTGTTTTATAACAGTCACAGCACCACCCAAAACTCTGCTTTCTCTCTCTCTCTCTGCTCACTTGTTAGTGTAAATAAAGAGTTATTTATCTATATATCTATGTATACCTTGAAGTAGATGACGATGGCGGCTATGAAGACGCCGAAGCTCTGCAGGAAGTCTCCCAGCACGTGTATGAAGGCGGCGCGGACGTTGATGTTCTCCGCCTGCGCGTGCCGATGCGAGCCGGAGCTTTCTATGTCCGAATCGGGGCGATCCTTCTGGAAATACACGTCACTAGCTTTAAGGAACGGTCTAGCTTTAAGTTGTTTGGTGAAACTATACTTTTCCAGACAAGCTTTTATAAAATACGTATTGGGTACTGCAAGATGGTCAAAATAAGTCCAAAGACCAGCAACTCTCTTCTACTGTTAATCACCAAAGTTAAATAAAAGCTTGTGTAAACAGCGCCATCTAGTTTACAACGTTGATTCAAAACATTGACACCTATATCTCAAATAATTATAAATGGGTAGTCTTTAAAAATAGCGCCATCTAAGTTTTAATTTCGACAACACAGTATATTTAGTGCGAGGTTTCCAGCAATTTTTATTACAGATGACTAATCAAATAGTTGGAGAACTGTATCTGTTTTGTAAAACAGCGCCATCTAGTTTTCAACGCCGACATCACAGTCTACGGTGCGAGACTAGTGCCCTCTATAAGAGGTTTCCAGTAATTTTCAACACGGATATATGACTAAACTAATAGTCCGAGGATCGTATCTGTTTTGTAAAACAGCGGCTATCTCTTTCTCTCTCTCAGAGACGTTCTCCTGTAGAGCGAGATAGAACAAAACTAGGCCTTCCCTTACCTTGTTGTTGAGCACGGGATTGGCGCCTCCGTGCGAGTGGCCGTGGCCGCCGCCGCCGTGCGAGTGTCCATGCTGGTGCAGAGTCAGGCCCATGCTGGAAAAAACATTTATCTTTATACACCAAGCTCTACAAACCATATTAAATAAAATGTCATCAAAATGTAGACGCGTAACCCACTCAACTTAGTCGCATAATAATCGATAAAAATTCTATGTCACAACACTATCTTTTATCTGACTCCATGAACCTGTCACGGTAGACATGGACGAGGGCTGTGACATTTTACCACGATCCCCTCAAGAGAGGGGTCTCTTGAGGGGATCGTGGATCGTTCTCACAGGGGTGTGAGAACGCTACGGGACATTCGGTCGTGCCGCGACCGTAACAAACACGCGTGACAACACCCGCTTACACACATTGTCTTGTCACGCGTGTTTGCTACGGACACAGATGTGGGCTTCACTTAAGATACTTGGAGTGTGCGCCTGTGAGACCCACACGAGGTTGACGGCGACGCCGACGCCGGAGGTGATGAGCATGACGACGGCGTCGATGGTGAAGTCGGGGTTGACGACGCGCTGCACGGCCATGTACACCAGCACTCCCGTCACCACCCAGATCAGCAGCACCGAGGTCAGCGCGCCGATCACCTCCGCGCGGTACCACCCGAACGGCATCCTGGGAACACAAATGGATTTCGTAGGAATTACAAAATACATATATCATATATTATTTTTGACGTGAAACATCTAATACAGCGGAAAAAAACCCCTCAGCCACTTTGTTAACTAACTGATTCGTAACCAGCTACGTAAAAACAATTTTCTTCACTGTTTTGTGATCAAACGGGAGTTGACGTGTCGAGTGTGGCGAATAGGCTTTTTTTTAATTCATTCCTAATAGAATAAAACAGGGTATTTAAGTTGCAGCCACATACCTTCTAGTGGCCGGCCTGCTCGCGACCCACAGTGAAAACAGTGAGATCATGAAACTCGCGAAGTCAGTCAGGAGGTGGGCCGCGTCCGTTGCTATCGCAAGGCTGTTTGAAATGTAACCACCTGAAAATAATCACAGTAGTTGAAGCTAGTACACAGCAGTTGAAGCTAGTTCACAGTAGTTGTAGCTTTCACAGTAATTGAAGTTGTTGAAGTAGTTGTAATTGGCAATAGTTTACAGCAGTGGAAGCTAGTTCACAGTAGTTGAAGCTAGTTCACAGTAGTTGAAGCTAGTACACAGTAGTTGAAGCTAGTATACAGTAGTTGAAGCTAGGAGCGACATTATTGCTAACTTCAATTTTACTTTAGATTAGTTATAATTTTTAAGAACCATGTTACTAATTACTCACCTACTATTTCACCTATCATGAACACCACACATAGAATGCTGGCGATGATCAATTTTCTCCGCGCCCTTTTATCAATTTCTTCATTTCTTGATCTGTGACAATGAACTGTAAAAAAAAATTATATATTATTTACATATTATTATTTTTATTTAGACTATAAACTAATATATTTGTTTTCATTGATTGTGCATTTCGGTGTCCGTAACACGATTTCTAGTGACATTTTGCAACCGATCGCATCGCTCGATCGCTGTCGCTTTGCTACTGGAAATTTTTACGTGATCAGGCAGCGGGTTTTTGTTTTGACGCCATGCGGCCGTTGTTGAAGGCAGCTGGTGAAATTGGCGTGAAGGTTGAACACTAGGCGGTGTCGACTCAATAAAACTGCGTTTATGATGGGGCCACATTATGTTAATAACAGATAAACGAGCCGGAAAACAGCTGTGGTTGTGCCACTATCGCGGTATAATTCATGGTAACAGCTTATTGTGACAATTAGGAGACATATACACCTACGAGTACACACTGTAGTAGGAGGCCCTATCTACAAGAGACCGCCTGGAAAAGTACCACACATTTGCCAGATATTCATCTGCCAAGCAGTAGTGTGAAAACATTACTGTGTTCCGGTTTGAAGGGGACTGTTTCCAGCAAAATTACTCGGCATATGAGACTTTAAAGCCGATGTCTCAGGGTGACGAGCGCGGTGCGGTGTCGCGCAGGATTACGGAATGCAAAGTTCTGGGTGGCACTATAACTGTTATGGGTAGGCGTAGCGCTTACAATCACGAACGACTTGATAGTCTCGTCACTCTGTCAAATAAAAAAAAAATGTTTTTCACTCGATTCCGTCATCAGCTGAACTAATAAAATGTTATTTCACTGTGTACAGTGAAGAAGAACATTATAATTATGATGATAAATCCTTACCTATATTATAAATGCGAAAGTAACTCTGTCTGTCTGTTGCTCTTTCACGCCTAAACTACTGAACCGATTGAAATGAAATTTGGTACAGAGATAGTCTAGAGCCTGAGAAAGGACATAGGGTACTTTTTAATGCGATAAAAGAATTGTAAGGGTTTGAAATAGGGGATGAAAGCAACATTGACAGCGAGTAACATAGGCTATTTTTATCCCCATATTCCTGCGGGAACAGGAACTACGCGGTTGAAACCGCGGGGCGCAGCTAGTACATAATATTTCAATCAATGGATAAACTGTTGTTTCTAAAATTATACACAATTTACTATCTCTGTATTCACAGTCTAAGCAATAAATATGATTCTGATTCTGATTCTGATTCTGATCAGTACGCAGTTATTCAATCGAGTTATTTAAAAAATTTAAAAAAAAACCCTACCTATGTATTATAAATGTCGTTATTATATCGAATACAATGATACTTTATTTATCAACATCCATCAACCCGTATAGGATCCGATAGTGGGCCGGATTTCAAAAATCGTGTCATAGCGCAGTGCAGTGCCGCGCAGGATTATGCAATGCAGCCTTCTGGGTGGTGCTGTGGCTGTTATGGGCAGGCGTAGCGCTCACCATCAGCTGAACGACTTGCTCGTCTCGTCACTCAGTCAAATAAAATAAATATGGACCACGGTGTACTCGGCGGGGAAATGGTACCGATCAAAACTTGATATGCTATCGGCCTGAGATAGCGTCTACTTATGAAAAAGGTTTGCCTATAACTAGAACCCTCCAAGGGACACAATCTCTGATCATTGACTGAACCACCACAAAAAAAATGTTTAAAGATTACACGAATCACTATTAACTTGGTCGGTAGTTTGTACCGATTGATCGATGAAGCAGATAAACCTTTTTGCATCATTTGCTTTCAACCAAAACAGTTCATCTCAGATCACAATGCATAGACAAAAAGATCACTTATAGTTCTTATACTTGTCAAGACCTTCAAATTAATAAATTAATCACGTGTCAACAATCACATACCTACATAGATTCTGCCTGGCCCCATGAACTGAACATGGTCCCACGAACACCCAGATTCAGAGCAAATACCTGTGGTTCACACAAATATTTGCCCTGTGCGGGAATGGAACCTACAATCTCACGATTAGCAGTCGGCTCATCATCTACTACGCCACGGAGGGCGTCAAAATAACTTGCAAGTATCGACCACTTACGTTCTGCTTCGCTAATGCTGCCATTTCGCCTCCCTATCTCCTCTCCATCGGCATTTGTCTCTATCACGGCACAGCACCCCGTGGAAGGGTTGCCATGCACGCAGAATATCACCCGCCTCCCTCTCGCTGGGGTGTCCATCGCGTCAGTACCGTACGACACTTTGCCATCATGAAACCTGCGGACAAAGATAATTTATTAAACGTTTGTAGATCAGGGCACTATTTCCAGCGAAATTACTGGGCGTAGAGACTTTAGAGCCGTTGTCTTAGGGTGACGAGCGCAGTGCAGTGTCGCGCAAGATAATGCAATGCAAAGTTCTGGGTGGCACTGTAACTGTTATGGGCAGGCGTAGCGCTTACCATCAGGTGAACAACATGCTCGTCTCGTCACTTAGTCAAATAAAAAAAATCTAGACAATGATAAAATACGTATTCGGGTACCGCAAGCTGATCGACATGAGACCAAAACATCAATCTACAGATTCTATTTTGTGCCTTCAGATGAATTGCATTGTCATCGGAACTAAGATTTCAACTCAATTGAACAACGGAAACTGTGTCAAAATTACACCAACAAGTTTGACGTAAACATCCGAAAACAGTGAGTGAGTTAAATAAAAAACTTGTAAAAATATTTTCATTTGTTATCAGATTTACTTTTGAGAAGTTAAATGCGCGATGCAATGTATCTAATAAAGACTGTTCGTCATGATCAAAAGACCATGACTTGTATTAGAAAGCAACATGGCGCCCGCCTGTCGCCATATTTGATAATTTCCGACGTCATTTAGCCCACATCCTAATAGATCAAAGAATACGAAAAACAGCAATGTCATAGGTAAAACTCCGGCCGTGCATTTTGGAAATATAGGAAGGGCAGGAACGTAGGGGTATGTAAATAGGTAAATTATTATTCCGTGTACCATATCCATACGTATCACCATAAACAACTTGTTTTTTCCGCTACATTATGAAGCCTTCTCTACAAATTATCCCAATTGATCTGTAAACGGCATCCACATGGTTCGTTACACCACTTTACCTAGATAACTGGAAACTACGCTAGTTGGCTATCTAAACAGCATAATTTAGATACAATTTTGTGCAGCACGCTCTACTGAGTTGTTAACTAATACATTTCCAGAAAAAAAAATAAGAAAATAGCGTGCACATATATTTACATGCTCGCACAAAATAATAATAAAAAACAAAACAAAAAAATCATGATGAAGACTCGTAAGAGCTTTGATGACTTCTGGTGTTATGTCATAATCATAACAAAATGGCGGCTGGTGGCGGACATATTGGCTGTCTTGAAACTTCATTTCACATCAAGTCTCACTAGAAATACAGATAATTCTAACGAATTATACATAACAATATTTTTATGTTGAAAAATAAGTATATTAGGTTAATTTTCCCACGTCAAAATATATGATAAATAAGTTTTTTTTACAGCTAATTAGGTAGTTTATAAACGTTTCTTTGGAAATAGCCAGCCAGTAAACAGTGCAGTAGGCTTCATTGTTTGCAGCTGATTACACAGTAGGTGCAAAGTCAACATTACTGTATTTTGACGTCTCCATTACAAGTGAAGTGACGTCTTGCCTACTATAGTCTCACCATATGTTGGTAGATTAATATATTATAGTACTACATACTACGTCTTCCGTGGTACAGGTGTTTATTTCTCCAAGGTTCCATTGCTGCACGTTCTAGGTACATAGATTCGTATTCCAACGGCTTACTTCGAAGGCCTTCACATTTGTCTCGGCGCAGGATCGATGAGAAAGTGCAGAAATTCTAAACATTCCAAGGTGATGTTGGTGTGCTTTGTTACCGCGTGGATCTGTCTACATCCCAATTCGTAAACCACTTCTCTCTTTTGCGACAAGAATGTGGTATCTCCTTAATACACACATAAGGAGATGACTTGATAGGTAAGCTTTGTCGTTTCCCTACAACAAATTCTGTACGTAATGGCACTGCCACTGGTATCAATTCTCTTGTTACAAACTAGTCTAAATGTGACAAATTTAGTTTAGTTAGTGCCAACAGGATTGGTAACACTGTCATCAGCAGGATACAAGCAGACTTTAGAAAAGAAGGGCGGAAGTCAGGAGCCGCCCCCTCGATCTCTGTGATTCTGAAAACGTCCAGCACATCCTGGGCAGATAGTGATAGAAGTGGTAGATAGACGTTTCTAATTATATGTTAAGTAAGACAAGACATACACTGACTGCTCTCGACTTCTCAAGCTGTTAGCTCTGGGCTCTGACACAGGTATATCTTCTTTTGCACGTATCTCGACTGAACCTGGGCTTCGTTGTTGTTTGCCTGCCGCTCCAGCAGTTGATACTAACGCTCCAGCGGTCTGTGTACGGCCGGCCTTAGTGTGCGATATACTCATGCCCATATACGATAATTTACCATGCACGCACTTTCAACAAATTTATAGGAGCCCGGTGAATCCATGGAGTTCACGTGGTACATATTCTCGGAGCAAAATGGCATCAGCCCCGTCTTCCGCATCACGTGAGAGCCACGTGTTATCAATGCCCTTATCAAGGTCATAAGTAGGTCAATAAACCCAACCCCATACCCCACGGGTACTTGTAATGTTAGTATGAAAATCGCCATTACCGCAAACGGCAGCGCCGATACTGATAAAAGTCGATAAGATTTGAACAGGGGCGCCGCAGTCTATTTATTGTTATACAGGATGTTTGGATAACGTGCTGGACATAGATAATACATAGTTACTGTGGCGCTTCAAACTGCCAGGTGTGATGTGATGACTGAATAGAATATTCTGAATTTCTGAACTTTAATGCATATTTTGTTAAAGTACATTACAAGAGGGAAAAACAAAACGCTTATACGGCAAGGCTATTTAATTCGTGAACTCGACTTTAAATTTCAAATGCCATAATATACGCCCCAGAAGTGATAACTATAAACACGCATTATCACACCTTAATTACATATAATCAGATCCTTATTACACGCATTGTATCATGCGTGATATATAATCTTATTTATATGTTGTAGGCAGTATCATATTTGTCAAGGAAAATTAATTGTCTAAAACAAATTACTTACTAATGACTAGTGATACAGATATCTTGTAATAAGCAAATAAGCCCCGTATGTGCGTATAGGTAAGGTCAAATGATATGAATGTTTACATCTATGTTAACTAATTATTCTGTAAATAAATTATATGATAAAAGAATCATTTATATATATTTATCATGCTCATTTCAAGCTTTTATTGACCTTACTGTGTAATTATAGGATAGATTGGGGTGTATGTATCTTGTAAGTCTATTTTGACCCAGTTTTGGTTGTTCAATTGAGTGGAAAGGTCAATTTTGACCCAGTTTCCATTCTTCAATTGAGTACTTTTTTATGACAATACGAAATAAAGGTGACACCAAGCTGATCTGAAGGTTCCTAAGTACCTAAGTGGTAGGAAGTTACCTAATCTTCCTACGTCACCAGACGTTGGTTCGTCAATTTGGATGAAACTCCTACGACTTTTAACATTTCAACCAAACAGGATCTAGTGGAAACATCGATTATGCAAGAAGAAGAATCTGTTTCTGACTCTGAGAGTCAGTGTTTTTACGGGGCCTTAGACGGTCAAAATTGCTTGTCAAGCAATGGCGAGCTCAACAAACATGCTTGATGTGGCTGGTGGCAATGTTCAATAATTCACACTCATTGGCCCTTTCATCAATCGTCCGCTGGCACTTAGTTTGCTTGTCCAGCTCAGTTAGTTTAGTTCTTTCAAAATTAATTGTTAAACTAGAAAAATCCACAATCTTGACAAGCCATTTTAACTTTCTGAGGGGACCTATTTAGACTTTTCCTTTTTTAAATTAATAAAACCTTGAAATCATGGAAAGTACCCAGTAGCTCAATTATCTAACCATCGTTATACGTCTTTTCACAATAGATTTAAGCTAATTATCTTAGTAATAGAAAATAATCACTGACTGAAATCACAGGTGTTCATGGCAAATTGGCCTAATATGGAACTGTTGTAGATCCAACAGTTTGTTCAAAGAGATTACACCAACTTAGGCAACTTGACAATAAACCACGAGTCAGAATTAGCATTTCACTTTGGAATATTAAAATAACACGACTTTGTAATTGGTATTTTCTTTTGATCTTCTTGAAGGCTTTCAAGTTCTGCACGAGTTTATAGCAGAACCAATTTTAACCATTCATTAGTTATATCATGAGAAAAAACATAATATCGAATGGATTTTCCCGGTGACACCTTTACATGTGTATAACAATTTATGGACCAGAAAGAATAACCTTCCGCTGATGGAAAGCGATAGATACAACTTCCAAAACCCAATACCCAGACCGGTAAATTAGAATAGCCTTAATTAAGACGTGGCATTAAAAATTAAGGACATAAATATAATAAACTTACAACAAGGCTTTCTCGTCGTGGTTACTCATTTTCATTCCAATATATCCAGGCACGGGAGAAACACTAGTCACACTAATATCACAAGGAAATGGAGTATTCAACAGCACTATAACATGACTGGGTAAGCACTAATTTCTTAATAACATCGGAACTTATCTGCACTATCAGAGGGCCACTCCCGTAGACTTATAATGTAGGTAGTTATAGATAACGTGCCACCGCCACTGATAAATATAAGTTGACAAATAATATTACTCAGTGAAAATATCTAAGATAGTTTAAATGTGTTTGTAATTGCTGCAACATTGTGAATATGCTGATGAGAGACGTGCAAGGAATTGATGACGAAGCTATGCCAGGTATACGCATAGATCTACGTCGATAAAAATGTGCGTAGCGTGTGCACTGTGCACCGTGTTTGAGGTGATATTTTGTTTTACGTAGTTCTATAGACGGTACGACTACGCACGGAATACAACGTAAAATTTTACATGGAGTTTATCGTGAAAATATTTTCGCCGAATTTCCTTTTGGGCGAAACCAGAGTTCTTTTTGATGATGTGGACCCAACTTTATTTGGACAGAAACCACGTTGGGCTAGTATATATAATAAACCGAAAATTTACTAAAGTACACAGGTAGCTTATTTCGATCTGCAAAGTAGCTTAATAACTTTAATATAGTTCTGTAATTTTTCTAAATACAATTCCTTAATAAATTGTCGTCTTATAAATTCGCAATTTTTTAGTCCACTCCGGGTTTTCAACTGAGAACAGGAAGTCAGATTGCAAGCGGTTCCCATAGCCTGGCTGCAGAGCCGTTGAATAGTGGCCAGCGGTGGCAACTGGCAAACCAGAACCACTATCAGCGAAACTATTTGTCCAAGTTATCAAACCCCTTATCAGGTTTCGAATTTGTGACAAGTCAAGTAAATAAATAACAGGATACAATTTTTTTTTTTATATTCTAGGTTCTTTTTTTTATATTTTTCGGTTCCATTAGTTTCTGTATTTCCGGGTGAACTCTTCACTCAATTTCATCTAAATCTCTTACAGCCGTACCGGCAGGTTTATATTGAGACAGCTACTGGAGGCAGTCGCTGTCGCCAGCGAATGGAACATGACACTACATCATGATGTTAACACGCGTCCAGTTAGACATGGGGTTGTTCTTGTTCTCAACCCGTAATAAACACGCCCTTACGGCTACCGACACGTATTTCTCTTATTAGACATATTCGCAACCCTGCACTAGTTCATGGGGATACGGTGAGGCGGAGCTCACTGAAAAAACTAGACGTGCGCTCTAGTCGACCCAGTTCTGTCACTGGATCTAAATCCAATAAATAGAAACAGAGCTATTGATAAAAAAACTGTTCGAAGGTGCACAATGGCACACATTGCAGTTTGAGACGCTGGTGGCTATCGGGTTTAGATGGATGGTTTTTTTAATTATTTTTTTATCGGGTATTTTCCGCAATTAGGCCGTCAGTCGACCCTTTTTGTGTGAGATTGGAGGGATGGTGGGAAACTGTAAATAAATAAATAAAGCATCAACAACCACACGTATACTCCTCCCGTATACGCGTACTGACTCTTAACTAGAATACCCTATACCTAGGCAATCAAGAACTACGAGGACTGTCTTCCTACAAACACTCACGAAACACCACCACAAACACTGTGGTCTAATATTGATAATTAAAAAAATTCCAACCTGAATAAAGTCGCAGGTAACAACTAGTTATCAATAATTGGCAGATGCTAACAGTTTTAGTTATTATACTATACTTCAACCTTTATTACTCACCTCGGTGCCTAATTGGAAGCAATATTTGCTTTACCACAGGTGTAGAGATTTAACCGTATTTGTTCATATCATATCTAAATTGCCTACATAATTTGTAACTCAATTAGTCTTTAGTATTCTATGTACCTACGAATTGTCTTGCCAAGTGCCTCTTGATATTAGAAGGTTGGCAAAGAAATTATTAAATTATGAAAAAAAAAAATTAGGTCCCGTTTATCAGTGCTCCTGAATAGAGCTTGAAAACTCTTGCATATGACTGTATATGTAACTGTGTAACTATTGACTAACAAATTTATTATTACATTTTTTTAAATGAAATGCATTTTGTAAAATTAAAGAAAAGAGGTACTTATTACATTTAAAATACATTTTTCTTGGTGTGAATGTTGTTTGTCTTCTTTATTAATGTTGGGAAATCTTAGATGTAAATGTGACAACACTATATTTATTATGTTAATAAAAGTCCTATTAAAGTCTTATACTCAAATCATAGAATAACATAAACTTAGATAAAATCTTATGCCTTTAGAAATAAATCTCAGTATAGGTTGTGAATATAAAGATTACTTACATTTTTAAATCAAAACTTCTTTCAACACAGTGTTATTATTACTTATTGTTCTTTTAGTTTTTTTTCTTAAGTTTTCCTAATTTCTTTTTTTATAAAATGAATGGAATATAGGTCAGTAACGTAGCAGTACAGACTTGCGTGTGAGTGAAGTTTTGTTCTAATGCACACATTTTGTCATCCACACAATCTTAATTTGTTTTTAATCTGTTATTAATGAGAGTAGTGATAATAAGAGATGATAGTACAAAACTTATTGTAGATTTAAGAACAATGGACAGCACTTAACACTCAGTAGCTAAATAACATTAAGGAACACTTTAGGGTGTATTTCAAACTAAATTTCGGATTTTACACCTTATTCCAAACAAGCTAAGATTGTTCAATATTATGACCAGTCTAATATGCACGCCCTTTACTTACAGTTAGTTATATTAGTTTTAGCTATTGGCCTGAGACGTTAATTGATATGTCTTATGGTGCATGGTTAGTATTAGGTGTAGTCTTTGATTCTTGAACTAGGGAGCGCCTGCCTCTGGTGTCAGATGTTATGATGCAGGATGTCAGGTGTGATGCTAGCAGATGGGATGTAGTTTTTATTTTCTGAACAGTCACTGTCTTAAGAACTAAAGTTTGATTTTATATCTTTCAGTATTAACTATCTGTTCAGTAACTAGTGTTTGAGTGTTATGGAGTCTTTAAATACATAAAAAGAAGTTTAATAAGAAACATTTAAACAGAATAACTGTTTTACAGAAGATACCATTATTTACCGTACAAAATATCATAAAATGTATTCTTATATCTTCTCTTATGATCTTAATAAAATTGAAATTAAAATTAATGATATTATCCACAACAACTAGTAAGAAGTATATATTAAAAAAAAAATCCTTTCACATGGTTTTCAATCTAAACAAGTAAATAATTATATTGTAAATATTTTTTTGTAATAAAAACCTACCTAACACAGGTATTTCAAAACTAAAACAGTTTTAAAGTTATAACTTCAACAATAAATGGTTAGATAGTGTTAGCGCGGCAGCTAAGCTGTATAGGCTGAGCGCGCCTCCAATGGCGGGGGAAGGATAGCTGGTAGAAGAGTAGTACAAAGGAACTTGGCGACTAACCTGGTCTCCATGCAACTGCAATCACCTCGGTTCGGGTCCGTCTCCAAGCTGCTTGTTCCTTCAGGATGTTATGACGTTCGATGTAGTGGACTGTATTTTAGGCGGTTGGTGCGTGTCGGCAAGGAGCGTTTACGCGGCGGGTTTATAGCGGGTTTTGTTTATATTTGCGCGTCGAATTCACGTGGACCACCACAGAAGAGCAGCAGATCCAGTACTTTGGATTCGGCGAGAGCGGCAGCCGCGAAGGACGAGGGTCGATCGCAGACTACTTGCGGCGGCAAGCAGTTTTCTCGTGGATACCACGATATGAGCGACAGAGATAGTCGCCAAGAAATGATAGGAATAGGAAGGTAGGAAGGTATTATGAGTGCCAATGTAAGTGGCGCGAACATTTGCCCCCGGCCTAAAAACCATTGGTTTTTAAAAGAAAGCGGGAAATAAAAAAAATAAAAATAAGAGTTAAACTCTAAAGCGGTCAACGGGTTAAATATAACATAGCGGTTGACCGGGGAGCAAGGGGTTAAATTATTGGGTAGGTAAGATACATAAACGGACGACGGGTCTCTGGTAGACGCCGGTCGCCGTTTTTACTGACGCTACTCGACAGATGCCATCGCCGCCGACATGAGTGGCCACGACGACGCCGAGAGGCCAGGATAGCGGGGGAATATTATCAGTGATAATAAGAACAATAGAACCTATTGTAATGGGATTCGAAGGTGTATTCCATTTTCCTCTAGATTGAAGTAAGTGAAGATATTCCAACTTCCACCGTTTGGAAAATGATTGTACCATTTGATCCAATAAAGCGTATCGTTTCAATAAGTGTCCAGGTTCATCGGGAACCGTGCAAGCGGGTAAATGCTTCAGCGGTGCGGTCATTAAGAAATGTGAAGCACTCAGCGCGGTCGGCTCAGACGGATCTTCGCTCAATAACGTTATAGGACGAGAATTGATAACGCATTCTATCTGTGTGAGTACGGTTAACATTTCCTCATAGGTGAGTAACTGTGAACCGATCGTCTTATGAAGATGACTTTTAAACGCTTTCACATATATTTCATAATTCCCCCCGAAGTGAGGACTTCGCGGTGGATTGAATTTCCAGTGTATGCGATTAGCTGATAACTCATCTGAGATAGACTTATTATATTCGTCGGAATTTAAAAGATCCGTTAACGCATTTTTCGCATTTTTAACGCATTCCGTTAACGCAGAGACGGGAAGGGAGTCAAGGAGCGCGGGTGAGTAACTAGCCCATTTGACGAGATCGAAGCCCCCGGCCTTGAGCAACTCGCGGAGATCGTCTCTGAGTTGTAAACAAGCAGACAGAGTAGGCATGGAGTAGCACACGTCGTCCATGTATGTGTTGTCGCTGATAAGAGATGCTGCGAGTGGGAAGCGGGCACCGTCGGCGGCGCACAGCTGTCGCAACACTCGCATCGCAAGGAACGGACTGCTACGTAGACCAAAACAAACGCGGTTGAATTGGTAGGTATCAAGCGGAAAAACGGGATCGAATCGATACAGGAATTTTTGATATTTGCGTTGGTCCTTATTTATCAAAATTTGTAGGTACATCTGTTTAATATCGGATGTAAAAGCAATTGGGTAGAGGCGGAAATCCAAGAGGATTGTAAAAAGATCGTTTTGTAAATTATCCCCGGTATATAAAACTTGATTCAAGGAGAGGCCTGAGTCAGTTTCAGCACTGGCGTCCATCACCATACGCCATCGAGTTGTTGTTTTTTGTAGTCTCGCAATGGCGTGGTGTGGCACGTAATATCCAGTAAAAGGACTATCATTGTCGATCAGTGAAATGTAACCCTTCTGAATGTACTCTTTGATTATAGCAACGTACTCTAAGCGCAGAGCAGGTATCGCGGCGAGCTTACGTTCGAGATACATGAAGCGTTTTTTAGCGATAGGGTAAGAATTACCCAGAGAGGTCGCGGGATCGCGGGAGAAAGGTAACGCTACAGAATAGCGTCCCGTAGGATCGCGGGAAACGTTATTTGTAAAAATGCGTTCACATTCTATAGCGTCTGGGCTCAAGGTCGGCGTGCATTGCACCTCTTCAAGCTGCCAGAAGCGTTGGACAAGATTATCTAAACGTGGTCCTTCCGTAAAGGTACAGAGGGAAATATGAGAGCGGCATCTATCTTCAACCAAGGGGTCAGTGATAGAAACAACGGTTTCAATATGAGCGGGCGTAACATGAGCGGGAGTAACGGGAGCGGTCCCGATTACGATAAAACCAAAAATGGTTTCAAAAGCGGTTGGAGTACCAGGCGGACCAGCGGCGCGGCCTGATAGCCATATTTCAGAAAAGAGCGGCGCGCCTATAAGTATGTCGATCTCGGAAGGCGAAGCGAAACTGTCGTCTGCCAGAGGCAGGCAGTTCAGGTATGAAAGGCAGGATACGTCAATTTTCACTGCCGGTAAATTGTCTGTTATGCGGTCGATAACATAGGCGTCAATTGCAATAAAATTATCATTTAGGCGGGAAGATAAAGTAGCAGAAACTGCTCCCTTGATTGGGTTAGATGCGGAACCTATCCCTTTAACAACGGTGTTCGTCACCTTATTGCATTTTAAATTTAATTTAGCGCAACATTTTGAAGTTAAAAAGTTACTTTGGGAAGCCGAATCAATTAAGGCGCGTACTACATGGCGGCGACCATTTAAATCCGTAGCATAAACTTGTACGGTTCCCAGTAAACAAGTAGTGTCATTAGGCTGCGAAGCGGGGCGTATATTACACAGCGACACCTGTTGTTGTGATGACTGATAAGCAGTTGTAGGTAAGTTCGTCAGCTGAGCGCTAGCGGAGCCCGCGACGGGCGGCGGCGATGCCGAAGGCGGCATGTGATCCCCGGCGGCGGAGAAGTTGCCAGTTCGCGCGCGCGGAGGCGGCGCGTGCGCCTGTGACGGAGCGCTAGGGTACGGGCGATTGTCTTCACGGGAAGATGATACTTTGCGGCATAACATAGAATGATGTTTACATCCACAATAACGGCAATTAAATTTAGAATTGCAAGCAGTATTTATATGCGTAGTGCTTAGACAATTAGTGCAACCTTTGCTTTGTTTTACAAAAGTGTACCTGTCGTCGATAGAAAGCTTATCAAATGCAGGGCATCTATATAAGTTAGCGTGATCGGCTTGTTTGCAAAGCGGACAGTGAGTGACGCATGATGCTGCAAAAGACTGCGTAGACCTTGCAGTACGCGGCCTGTTATCACTGCGGCTAAGAGAATCGGTCGTAGTGCGTTCCAATATTTTGCTTTGTTCGCGGATGAATTTTAAAAGTTCATTGTATGTAGGCATAGATTTACCTCGCATGTGCATTTCAAACGACCGTGCAGTACTTGAATCTATTTTCTTCAAAGCGAGCGATAGTAAAATAAAATCAGACACGTTATCGAGCTTGAGAGACTTCAAACTTGACACAGCCGTGCAGAATTTATCTAGGAATAATTCTAAGTTTTTATTCGTCGCGGTGTTAAAAGATTTAAAATCAAGCATTTGATCAAGATAAGCGGAGGCTAGGTTACGTTTGTCGTTATACTTATCGACGAGCGTCTGCCATATGATCGGATAATTATCACCGTTAGGTACGATACCAGAACAAACTGCAAGGGCCCGGCCTGACAATTTATTAATTAAATATTGGACGCGTTCGTGATCAGTGAGATCGGGATTTTCGTGAATCGTGCGTTTGAATGACTCATAAAATATCCTCCAGGTCATCGGATCTCCATTGAAGACCATCAAATCGAGTTCAGGAATTCTGATAGATTTACGTTGCGGGGCAACATTGAAATCAGCGGTTTTTAAAGGCGGGTTAAGTTTATTATAAACAAACTGACAACGGCAAAACATATCTTCGAAGACGTTTATAGATTGGTAGTTTACCGTGTACGAAGCGTTGAGAGTCAACTCGGTGACATTTAATTTGTTCACAATTTCATTGAAATCGGAGCGTAAGCGGTCTAACGAGATCATTCCACATAGAAATAAATCCTTCTCAGTATCATCAGTGAAAGCCTTTAAAGATCGGTTAAAAATATCTTGTAAGCGAGAAAATATAATGTCACGTTTACCTATCAAGGTCAAACGTTCGACCTGTAACGTATCGAGCGCTTTTGCGTCCTCGTATACTTCACTATCTTTGTCTTTTGAACGAGTAGCCATAGCCATCTTAACAAAGTATAAAAAACTAGATAAAGTATGAAATTCCTAATTTACTGCAACTGCCTACAGCATTTACCTGCCGCGCGCGCGGCGTATTGAATACCCATGTGGAGACGCACGGGCGGTCGTTAGGAATACCTTCACTTTTTAATAAAAATTAAGAATTACGGAAAAATCGTTATTTTTACTATTTAGGACTGCGGAATACACGAAATAAGTATATAAGAGCGTAGTAGGATAGTACAGAGTACTATCTGAACTGTAATTGCGGGCGGGAACACGATAATTATAGGAAATTATCGTTGGTAAAAATACCAATATAAAATTGCGGGCGGTTATAAAGAGGACTATATGAGGCCTAAGAGGGGCCAGAGAATAGCGGGAGGACCAGAGAAGATCCGGCGGCGGAGGACCAACAATATGTTAGCGCGGCAGCTAAGCTGTATAGGCTGAGCGCGCCTCCAATGGCGGGGGAAGGATAGCTGGTAGAAGAGTAGTACAAAGGAACTTGGCGACTAACCTGGTCTCCATGCAACTGCAATCACCTCGGTTCGGGTCCGTCTCCAAGCTGCTTGTTCCTTCAGGATGTTATGACGTTCGATGTAGTGGACTGTATTTTAGGCGGTTGGTGCGTGTCGGCAAGGAGCGTTTACGCGGCGGGTTTATAGCGGGTTTTGTTTATATTTGCGCGTCGAATTCACGTGGACCACCACAGAAGAGCAGCAGATCCAGTACTTTGGATTCGGCGAGAGCGGCAGCCGCGAAGGACGAGGGTCGATCGCAGACTACTTGCGGCGGCAAGCAGTTTTCTCGTGGATACCACGATATGAGCGACAGAGATAGTCGCCAAGAAATGATAGGAATAGGAAGGTAGGAAGGTATTATGAGTGCCAATGTAAGTGGCGCGAACAGATAGAATTGTTAGATTATTATTATTATTATAGGCATATTATTTTTTAATCCTCACAAAAGTGTGGGGAGAGTCATGTTTAACAATGGGCCGATATGGGTAGATGATAATGACCATATTTTATTCAAAGATTACTTTTCATGTTGTAAGTAGATCCTACCCATGTCTGGCCTGTCAAGGTCTTAAAAGGTCTTAAATATTTGCTTTAGCTTGTTCACAACTTCTGAGAGCAAATATTTTACTTACATATCCGGAAATCGTAAGAATTTTCATGACGCTGGCTTACGTTTACTACACCATAATTTTAGGACAATTTTATTTCAATTTAATTATGTTTTTTTAATGGAAAAAGTGTATTATTATTCACCATATTATACATGATAATTTTATAGAAGCGTGCAAAAAATAGTTTTGCGTGATGCATAGCTAATTTTTATGTGGAAACTCCCCCAAAACACTGTCAAAAGATCAACATTGAGAGTTGGACAAACACAAGGACTGTACAGTAAAATGCTCGAAATATAGGACTTACCCGTTGACTGTAAGCTTGTCCCCTTGGTCCATTATCCCGTTCCCGATCAAACACCCGGGAGTTTCAGACTTCTCCGTGATGTGGTGAGCTTCCACATCCTCCAAGATCGCAGCGCGGTCTTCGTTCGTTTTATTCAACTTGTCACTAGATAAACTTTTCGACCGATATCTCACATTCAGGGGAGCTAAACTTTTATCATTAATCACACTTAAACTATTCAATTTGGAATCATTTGCATATTTTTCGCTAATTAAATTGGATGACATTTTGTATACAAATAATGCGCGAACGTGAACGTCAACGCCAGCCAGTTGTCAATCTCAGCTGCGACGCGCTCCGACTGCCGTAATCCGACGTGAACCAAACGTTTTGCCACCAATAGTTCGATGAACAATACAAAGGCACTCGACTCGTTTCAGTTGCACGCTGATCCCTATTGTTTAGACAGCTGAAGCAGGGTTATTTGATTCAGCTGGATAACGATAAGAGGTCCGTAAAATTGTAAAAAGTTTCATTCAATGTCGGAATCGGAACGTAAGCGCGGGTGAAGGTGACGATTCCATTGTAGAGCAGTCTTCATTTTCATCTTGAAAACAATAAAATGAATGCCCTAAAAACATGTTAGGAAGTTGAAATTATGTTACAATACAAGGAATTTCCGCCTTTTTTCACGAGACAATAATCAACTTTATTACATAATTGCATAGGTTCCTGTGGTATAGGTATAAACAAAACGTGCAATTCTTTATTTCATAATGAACAGAGCCGAATTTGACTTGTGGGGTAGGTACCTACATAACTAACGTTACTGGAATTAAATATTTGTATTGTTGGATCATTGCTTTTTCAATTTGAGCCTATATAAATAAACGAAAAATAAGAATTCAAAAATTTAAAAGTTAATGGGTTTAAATTTTAGAACTAATTTATAAAACAAAATGTTGACGTATCATCAACAAACTGATAAATTCTTATCGTGACAAGAGAATTGAAATGCTGTATGTAACCGCAAGTAGCCGAGGCTTGATACTTGACCTCAGAACGCGTGCTCTGTTTTCCAATAAAAAATACTACACAGTGTGAATACCAAGTATAAAGATAAGTAGCGTATTTTATAAGTTTTATAACTATGAAAGTGAATTATTTTACACTACAACCAGTGAATTTACCTAAAAATAAACTGCAAATTTATTAAAATGTTGATACCTACATAACCCACTGGTAAGTAATTTACCTACCAACCGTGGCTTGAATTTTAAATAGGGACCTACGTACCTGCCTACTTACTTAGATATGTAAGTCCCTACATATGTAAGTAATCATGCAAGTACCTACCAATACGTAGGCACTCACTTAATTATGAAGTTAGATATTGAATACAGAGTAAATGAGATAAATTAACATTTTAAGAGCGTTTCACAATTATTGCAGATAGACGTTATAGGCATTTCCTACCAAATTACCACACAATAGCCAATCAACTAAAAACAGCAATTCCAAAACGTAAAGTTATTAAGTTACCCAACATTAACTTTTGTAGCCATATTATGTAACCTACTATAAATAGATATTTTAACTACCTATTAATATGTCCCAGTTTGTTTATTAGGAACCTAATTTATCAGATTACTTAGACTTATATATTTCTTACTCCGTCCATAACTAGGTTGGAAGTACATAATTATATAAGTCCTATAAAAATAATGAAAATAAATAAGGCTGAGAATAATAATTGAACCCTGTGTCGTGGAGTTGCTAAATGGATAAGATACCGCTCACTCACATTTTTGTGTTTACTAAAAATATTATATTACTCCTCTCCGTGCATGGTTGTCTGGAAGAAATCGCTCTGAGCGATAAGACCGCCCATTGTGACACTAATTGTAAAATTTGTTTTGTTCTAATTTTTGTCTGTGTTCTGTGGTGTTTCAATAAAGAGTTTATCTATCTATCTATATTATAAATAATACATAAATGTTTATAACTACGTAGGTAGGTGGGTAACTCACATTATGCAAGCTAGATTTTGCTACTAATTTTCTGATATAACAATGCCTATACCTAACGGTTACTTACTACCTAATTACTAGTAATTACAATTAAAACACGAGGAGAATTGATGAATTGTTATAATGATTTCTGTAAAATCCATTAAATGTATGTAAATCAAAATTAGAATGTATATCGAGCTAGTAAGAGATCAAAATACATTTTTCTAAAAATAACTGTACTAAAATATTTCCGCTGATCACTAACCCATTGAAAATTATTTACGCAAACGATTTGTATAATTTTATAGAACTAATTTTCAAATCGAGCCTTTAATCTAAGTTAATTAACAGACTAAATTATATACATTACTCCACCTCATTATGCCTTAATTTTTTTCTTCTTAATAATTATTTTTAGATGTAGCTCTGTCTTATAATATTTAAAAATTATGTAGTTTTACTTATCTACTTACGTACGTTATCATATATTTTAGTAGATTGAAAACGTATTAAATAACTTTAAAATATTATTTATTCATAAAATATATTTAATAATTATATCAAATCATTATACCTTTTCACAAAATATTATACACATACAAGAAAAAAAGACTTCACTAAAATAAGAAACTATGTGGTAACATAAAAGAGTATTAGCGAAATATCTATAATCGTAGGAGTAGCTTTACCGACTTGACCCAGATAAAATATCAAATTAATAAATTATGCAACAAACTCAAGCAACAATGCAGATACAGCTAGGCATCATAGATAAATAACCTACTAACATTATTGTCATACGTTCAACCTTCATGTTTTGCTATCAGCTAACTGAATAATATAAAAATTGGTTCGCTCTGTGGGAAACGAAAACAATTATAATTATATTGCTTACAACCGCTAAGTTTTAGAACTCATAATTATTACACCACACGCTTGACTCTCTGTTCAAAGTAATGCACTAGTTGTGCCCCACAGTTTTATCCGTGTAATTTTCCCATATTCCCGGGATCAGCATGTCACACGGGAATACTTAAAGTTTTTCTCGGTAAAAGAATTTTCAGAATCGGATCGGTAGTTCCGGTAATGATCTCCTACAAATTCACAAACTAACAAACTCACAAAATTTAACATATAGCTATAGAGAAAAGTTTTAACAGCGACTCGTCTTTGCTGCAAGTCCTATAGAAGAGTCACATGATGTGGCATGCCATGAGGCGTACCATTTTTGGCATCGCGTTCCAACAGAGTTCAATATACGCAGATCCAAAGAAGGTGGAAGACATTAGTGACATTAAAGGTCATCAGACAAGTTTGACTTAGTACAGAGATGAAGGACACTTTAAGGAAGGAGGTTTATGACCTGCAGTAAGGTTTATGATCGTTATGTGGCTCTCAGTTTAAGGTATGATGATGTGTGAGACACATTTATATCACCTACTTGATTAATAATAATTAGAGTAGATAATATCTAATATTTGATGCTTCATCCGCGTTTATTCTCCGACCTTTGATATCAAAACATCGAAATTACCACTTCTACGTAGGTACATACTTTTCTATTAAGAAATTAGTTACTAAGTAAAGCCAGTAAGTATGTTTAATACAGATAGAAGTCCATAAGTAAAATTTGTAAGCACCTATTATAACTACGGCAGGGGTACTTTTAAATGTTGTGGTACTTATGGCCTCAATACGTCCCTGTAGGCACCTGTAGGTTTGTCCCTCTCTCTACACAGTTTAATCTTTCAGAACTGAATGTTTTTTTTAGTTCCTAACCGTTTCGTGTTGTGATCAATATTTATTAAGCAATTAGTTAATTAGTGGACATTAAAATTAATCATTTATTTTCTTTCGTCAACGGTCTGTGCATCGTTTAAATAATGTTGAATTAGTTACATAAGCACACAATGAAATTATCTATAGTGATGATCTGAATATGTCGAATGGTTAATTCGGCCGAATATATCGTCGTAATATTTAATGAGGAATGGGAAGCCGAAGTTCAACCTGTTTAGTGGCCTGACAAAAGTCACAAACAGTGACAGGTCTCTGGTCTCTCGTTTACATGCTACTTTGCCACCTATTTTATAAAAAAAAGAGAATTATTTCTGGAGTGCAGCTCATTAACCCATTTGGAGGACCACCTCTGCGCAGACTGTTTATCAACCAAGCCGTATCGTTATGATCGTGATATGAATGATCCACTTCACATGATATCTCATGGCCCCTTACTCGGGTTTAACCGGTTCAAGTGGAGTACCTATCTCGACCATGTATAATGGGCATAGTGAAGTGCTATGTAAGTACGCCTACTTAAGTACTTACATTGTTTTTTATTAGGATTTAATTAATTACCTACGTGTGACGATCTCCGATTCTCGTCTCGTCATCCGCAAGTAAGTAAAAAACTAATTATAATTTACTTATGTGAATTTATGATCGGTCGGTCGGTCGGTCGGTACCGATTCTGAAGCACAGTTGGAATTGGTTAGAACGATTTATCGTTATAAGTGTGATTGGCTATCAAAAAAGAAAACACAAATGATTCCTCATAATAAAATGTAAGACACGCGATGGGTTAAGTTAGTCTAAAGTAGACCATACATTTATCTATGGTACTCGGCACAAGATTTCGGCGTATGTCTTTCACGGTTGCTTCTTCAGCAATTGCTTGTATTGATTTTGATGGCTTTCAGTGTAAAACAATGACTTGAAGCGTTAACTTGTAAAGGCTCTATCCAGTCTATTTTATAAACTGTGCCAGTGAACAATTACAGAATTAGGTTGGTGTGTGTGAAGATACAGTAACATACACTAACACAGACTTCGTGTTCAAGAATTCCAGAGAAAAACAACTCACATATCTAATAGGCGCACGTGCACAATGGGCAGGAATGATAACATTATTGTTATTTGATACTTGCTAATGATATTAGGCATCGGACGTCGGTAAATCAACGAAATACTCAGTATATTGGCAACTGGATACGATGGTGGATCATTAGACTAGTTAGCTGTGTATGCGTGCGTCACCACGCACTATGGCACTTGATGGCAACCCTTCGAGCAACCAACGCGGAGAGGCTCGATCGAATGAGCATTGTTAATTTTTTTTTAAAGTTTGTGATTGTTTAACCGTTTCGAGGAATAGACTCATCGACCACTACGTCATTATTATTATTGTCAGTATTATCTCTACTTATGTCATTATCACACGCTTTTCGGTGAAGGAAAACATCGCGAGGAAACCCACATAGATAGATAGATAGATAAACTCTTTATTGAAACACCACAGAACAAAGAAAACTTAAAACTAGAACAAAACAAATTTTACAATTAGTGCCCACATACCTGCCCGAGAATTATATCCGGAGAATTAGGTATGTGTTCCACCATTCCGGACCGGGCTCCGGCTGTGGATTATGGCCTGGTTCTGAAAGGGATACGAGACCCGTGGTTACCAATGACGTTGAATATGAATTGACGACGAATAGTTTTATGATCCATCACTTTCTTCAAATGCCTTCATCAAGCGCCCAAATAAATACTGCATAATAGTTATACAATGCTAGTGGAAAGCGGTTACTTACGCCATTAGCGGTGTATCTGATTGGTATGCTCGCCGTGTTGTGACAGATTGCATGTCAGCTGATAGTGACCCACAAACGCGTTACAATTAACTAGTTACATGACTGTCTATTGGAACAAGTTCATAATGGAACTAAATACTAATAAAATTTCTTGTTTTTGAAGTGTAACTTCTAATGAGACTTCCAAGACGGTTGCGTTAAACGTTTAACGCTACCATAGAGGGGGTATGAAAGCACTGTTGCGTTAAACGTTCAACGCTCTTTGGTTATCATAATCCCATTGTAAATGTTATAGATTTGGATATTTCTCCACTCGAGAATGATAATTAAAAGATGCGATCAATAGTGAATTGAAAGCAATGTTAATAAAGCTTGTCTTATAGAAACAATAATATGATTTCAGTTAAAATCAATTTCTAACATTTTTAATTTCTAACACTCCTATTTTAATTTCCACATTACGAAGTTTCTCTTCATCCGCGCGGAGGGATTCCACGAACAATTTTTTTTTTAATTTGATTTAATGACGAGACGAGCAAGTCATTCACCTGACGGTAAGAGCTACGCCTGCTCATCTGCACTGCACTGCGCTCGTCACCCATAGACACCAGCTCTAAAGTCTCATATGCCCAGTAATTTCGCTGGAAACAGTGCCCTTCAAACCGGAACACAATAATGTTTCCACACTACAACTTGGCGGATGAGTATCTGGCAATGGTGTGGTACTTTCCCTGGCGGTCATAGTTTGAACTCTCAAAATTAATTAAGTCGAAAAGTCGAGTAGAACCCTTTTGGGACCGAAGAAACAAAACTTCAGGTGTCATGCCGTTGATAAAATATCACCTTCGTTTTGATGTAGATACATCGGCAGAATCTTCAAGCGGTGGTGGTAAATACACTAGATAATCAGACGGCACCCGGTTTAACAGCGTTAGAATAATGACCTATTTTAATGTTTTTGCCCGGTTAGTCGTGGTATCTCGCGGGACGCTTCCTGACTCGACTGTTTCGCCTTTTAGCCGCCGGCGGCGCCACTAGTAACGCGGTAGCGCGCGAAACAGGCGATGCGCTGACGCCGCTTGGACCCGCCTTTGCCACGCGAATCTGGGCTTTCTTAACAGGCGGGGTATTTGAATGGCGCGCTACAGTCTCCCCCTCCAAGCTGGAAACACGTCTCGTGTCCAACTTGGGACCTAAATTACTATGACGCGGCCTACCCCTGCGCTTCTTAGGCATGATGGGAACTATGGAATCAGATGAGGAAGTGAAAGGAGTTAAATCCGCGGTATGGTACTTCCCTATAACCTTTCCCGAGAGATCAGCAAGAACAAATGTTGTAGGGCTGGCGATCTTGAAGATACGGTATGGACCGTCACGGCGGGGCATGAATTTACGCGTTACCCCTTTTGATGCGTTACTTAGATCGTGCGTTCTGACCAGGACCAAATCTCCTATGGTGTACTTAGGTTCTTTCTGACGCAAAGCATCAGCTACATCTTTACGCTTATCCTGAGATTTCTCAACGCGTTCTCTAATATCGGAAAGAGAAGTAATAAACGCTCGCAAGTAAGGAGTGACCTGGGGAACAAAGTTTTCTTTGTCCAAAACACTGCGTAGGTCGTGATGCACATCGAATGGAGTACGCAGCTCTCGAGCGAAAGTTAAAAATGCAGGCGTCTTATCTGTAGTGGCACAGCAAGCGCTGTTCATCACAAACCTGACGTGCGCCAGGTACTTAGGCCAATCAGTGTGCGTCGTCTTTACCATCATAGACAACTGCACCTTTAGATCGCGATTCTTGCGCTCGGCAGGGTTAGCTTCAGGGTGATACACAGGTATAAGCTCTTGCTTAACACCCATTAAATGCATGCATTGTTGCATGGTGGCGGAAATGAAATTCGAGGCATTGTCCGAAATGACTCGCCTTGGTAGTCCATATCTTAGTAAATACTCTTCCAGAAGGACTCGAGCGCAGGTCTCAGCAGTAGCATCAACAAGAGCAAAAAGTTCTACCCACCTTGTAGCTACGTCCTCTATTAGGAGCACCCACCGCTCCCCCTGGTCTCCTTCTGGTAGTGGGCCAAAGAGGTCAACAGCAAGAACCTCTCCTCGCTGCTGGAGAACCGGAGTTTGCAATAGGCCAGCGGGTTTTTGATTCGACGGCTTGTACCGGAGGCAATCAATGCACTTTTTCAAATACTCAGTAACATACCTACGCATGCCTGGGAAATAATACCGCTCCCTCAATCGTTGAAGAGTCCTTTCGACTCCTTGGTGGCCAGCGGTGGGGGCATCATGAAACTCCTTCAAGATTTCTTCTCTCATGGAGCTGGGCACCACCAACTGCGCCTCCTCAAGGTCGGAATCCGGGTCATAGCGGTAAAGCACACCTTGACACAATACATACCCTCGATACAACCATCGACTAGAGGTGAGTTCGTCGAGGTCTTCCAGATCACGAACGATTTTCTGGATATCTGGATCATTAATTTGTGCAGCCCGAAGATCGGTAGGATTGGTCGTCGGCAAATTTATCACGACGGAACACATACCACACTGTTCCGTGTCTTCTTCAGTACACGGTGGGCGGCTCAGACCGTCTGCAACCACGTTAGCCCGACCTGGCGTGTACTGATAGGTGATGTTGAACGATTGGAGCTTTAATGCCCATCGGACCAACCTACCTGAGGGTGACTTCACCGTAAGTAGCCATTTCAAAGGTTGGTGATCGCTTCTGACTATTACTTGATGGCCGTCGATGTATCCCCTGAAGCGCTCAACAGCCCAGACAACGGCTAGAGCCTCTCGATCGGTCGTGCTGTAGTTCTTTTCAGCGGACGTTAGCAGGCGGCTTGCGTATTCTATAGGCCGCTCCTCAACGCCTTCGCCCTGTAGCAGAACTGCACCTATCGCGTAACTGCTTGCATCAGTTCTGAGTATGAATGGTTGGGAGTAATCAGCCTGAACCAATATAGGTGAGGAAGTGAGGCGCTTCTTCAGCTCCTTGAAAGCATTCACTTGCTCTGACTCCCAAACCCAAGGCTGATTCTTTCTCGTCAGACGTGTTAGTGGTTCAGCAATGGCAGAAAAGTTTGGAACGAATTTTCGAAACCACGAACATGTCTGTAGAAAGGTTCTTAAGTGTTTGAGATTCGATGGTGGCACCATCTCCACCACAGCCCGAACTTTGTCGTAGTCAGGAGACACTCCATCCTGCGTAATAACATGTCCAAGGTATTTTACCTGCTGTCGGCAGAAAACACACTTTTCGCGATTTGCCCTTAAATTAAAAGCGCGCAACTTTTCAAACACCGCATCTAGGGCGGCTATATGACCTGAGTACGTCTCTGTTATGAGGAGCAGGTCATCTTGGTAGGCTAGGAGCGTGACATTGTCACCCTCAATTTGAGATAATGAGCGGTTTACCGAAGAGCGGAGCTTATCGATGAGCCGCTGGAAGGTGGACGGTGCGTTTTTAAGGCCGAAAGGCATGCGACTGAAACGATACGTACCGAACGGCGTTTGGAAGGCCGTTTTGTCCTTGTCACCCTCTCTGACGCTCACTTGCCAAAACCCACTTCGGAGATCAAGCGTGGACATGAAGCAGTTACGCTTGGTCGACTGAACCAACTCGTCGATAAGCGGCATGGGGTACGCATCGGTTTTCGTGACCGCATTTAATTTACGATAATCTACGCAAAACCTTACCTTGCCGTCCTTCTTGGGGACAAGCACGGCGGGGGATGTCCAAGCAGACTCACACTCCTCAATAATACCATCGGCGAGCATCTTCTCCAACTCCGCCTTCATCAACTCTTTCTTAGCCGGAGTCAGTCTATAAGGTGGGACCGATATAGGTGGATGGTCGCCGGTGTCAATATGATGCTCTGCATGTGGGGTAGGGGCTCCCCCTACTGCAAAGACATCATCGTTATGCTGCAACACATCAGACAGCTGCTGCCGTTCTTGGGGGCCAAGCATTAGCCCTTCGTCTTCACGCAAGAGATCGGCAGCCGAAATCACCGTGTATGGTCTGGGCTTTTCATACTCTATTGGGTATGTAGCGTGATGACCCGAGAGGTGCCAGGTGGACGAAGCGAAGTCAAGTACCAAACCCATGGCTACCAGGAAATCCATCCCTAGAAGGGTCTCATTGTTTTCAGCATCAGGAAAAATGGTAAACTCGAGGGTTACTGACCTTTCTGGTGTCAACCTTACTTCCAAGGTGGTGAGGAGTACCTGTCGAGTGCGCACGGAACCGTCTGCGAGCTTCACCCTTCGTGTCGTTTCTTCGCACGGATGATTGTGCTTTAACAGCAGACTGTAGAGCAAAGCGCCGGCAACGCTGCTCTTGGCGCCTGTATCCACTAAGGCACTACCACGAACTCCTAAAATTTGAACGCATAAGACAGGCCTTAACCTAAGCTGGTGCTCGGTGGAATAATTTCTATCTATATTGTTTACCGTGGAAAAATCCGTGGCCACCCTACGTTCCTTAGTCATGGTCACCCTATTTTCGGTGGCCATGGTCACCCTACTTCCGTTGGTCATGGTCACCCTACTTTTATTGGTCATGGTCACCCTACCTTTGTTCGTCATGGTCACCCTATCTTCGGGTGCTATAGGTATCCTACTTTGTATCGCCACGTAATTATTTTCACAGTCCGCACGATCTAAATAACGCACAGGAATCTCCTTAACGATGTCGCAAGTTACATATTCGTCGTACCTACAATCGTTATCAATCCCAAAGAATCGCAGAGGGAGAATCGTTTTAAAATCGGTCGGGACATACGGCTCTGTTTGAATTTTATTATTAAACAAAACAGGCATCGCGGCTTTAAAATGTGTAGGTAAAAATGAACTTTCGTGCTTATCACTTTGTTTTAGTAAAAGCCTGCGTTTGTTACTTTGTTTACGTTGTTCGTTGTTATCGTGTTTAGCTAAAACAAGTGACGACTCCAAGCCTAGATGGGGAACTGTAGGCACCAAATCAACACAAGAATCACTCACCTGTGTCACTACCTTACCGGTAGGTATTGGATTAAAGGCAGGCGAGGTCCAGGCGGGGTCAACGCACCCTACCGCGAAGTGTTCCGAGTTACATCTACGGCACTGCGATCGCGTAATTCCTGGCTCATTACAACCGTAACATGTGGGTGGCACTTTCTCAGCTTGCATATTGTCATTTCCCGTATTAGGCTTAGATGCTAACTTAAAACACTGATCACGTGAATGTCCATAGTTTTTACAATAGTCGCAGAATCGCGATTTATTCTTGTCGGCCGCAGGACGAAAGTTCACGCGGGGCGCACGGTGCTTATCGTTGCTGTTGCTGCTCGTTGAATCGCGCGCGCCGGTGCTCGACGTTTGAAGGCCGCGCTCACGCGGCATCGTCGGCGCGAACCGAGGCGGCTGCGGCGGCGTTGGTGTCTCGGCGGCGGCGGGCGCTCCGCCCGCGTTTCGTTGCGAGGCACGATGACGACCTTCGTTATTATTATTACGCCCGCTGGGGCCGGCCTCGTCGAAGGCATCTTCTATATGTCGTGCTTTACGTAAAAGCATGTCGAAAGAGCTCACTTCGTCTCTGCGGAGTCTTTGGCGCACTCGATTGTGTAGAAGGCCATACACCATATCAATCTGCACTTTCTCACTGAGGTCGTCAGGTGGTAGTCGAGCGAGTAGGGCTCGCGCTCTAGCAACAAATATTTCTGTCTTCTCTCGCGGTCCTTGGAACGTGTCGAAGAGATCCAGATAAATTCGGTGGGGTGGCCGGCTGTCACCGAAGGCGCTGCGTAGTGACGTCACAGCGTCGCTCCAGGAGGTGATAGTCGCTTTGATGCCTTGCCACCACACGGCCGCATCGCCAGATAGCAGGATTGAAACTCCGCGTAGGGCGTTGTCGTCTCCTACGCGGGCGCACTCTTTATACGCCTCCACCGCGTCGATGAAGCCGTCGAGCGAGTCGCCAGGCGCTCCGCTGAACCGCGCCGTGCAGGACGCGAAGTTCCCAGGGTGGTGAGCGGGCGCGGCGGACGCCGTGGGGGTCCCCGGCGTCGGCGAAGACGACGCGCGACGAGTCTCGTGGTCGAGTACTCGGTCGAGAAGGCGTTCGAAGGCGGCGGTTTGAGTTTCTTGAATCGACGCCATGATGGACGCCATGTCGTTGGCGGTGAAACTCGACGTCGGTCCCGCGGTCGAGTCCGTTTCCGCAGCATCACGGAATTCGGACTGTCGACGCGATTGACGACGCGCTCGTGTCATTTTTTTTTGTGTCGTGGGTTTCACTGCACTTTTAATTGCAGGCCCTCAGTTGGGACGCCAGTTTAATGTTTTTGCCCGGTTAGTCGTGGTATCTCGCGGGACGCTTCCTGACTCGACTGTTTCGCCTTTTAGCCGCCGGCGGCGCCACTAGTAACGCGGTAGCGCGCGAAACAGGCGATGCGCTGACGCCGCTTGGACCCGCCTTTGCCACGCGAATCTGGGCTTTCTTAACAGGCGGGGTATTTGAATGGCGCGCTACACTATTTCGTATCTTTTTACGGATGTCGATGTCATTGCTTCCTTAACAACTTTCAAGGAAAGGACTGCAAAGGAGTTAAACTCCTTGTCTGTTTCACGATTGTTACAACCTGTGAGTCTTCAAGTTAAGAAAAAAAAGCTCACTTCTTGGTAAGCGTGTTTCATCTTCGATCGCATCGCTGCCAGGTGAGATAAGGGTCAAACGCTAACCTGAGTCGTGACAGTTCTTTCACAAGCCTTTCTGGACATCCTGGAGGGCATCAGGCAGTTGAACTAGAGGCCACCAGCCATCATCACGTAAAAAGGGCCGATATCCGGCCTGGTTGCGGAAAAGTGACCGCACACCAAGTACCAAGTACGTATTGGTGACAGTTCTTTCTGAATAGGAAATGAGTATCCCCGTTGTTTTATTTTCCGATGTTTAGCGTCCGCTGCACCGGAACAACTAGGAAACAGATCTCAGTTCCTAGTGGCCATTTTGATGTTTTTTGTCCGGAAATGTTTCCGTCTCCTCAAGGCTAGAGCTGCTGAAAGCTTGGCGGAAGGACTGAAGCGTAACTTCCAGTATTGTTTAATTACGTAAGTACATTATTTTTGTCACAACAGTCATATGATATGACTGCCGATGTCAGGGTGACAAGCGCAATGCAGTGCCGCGCAGGATTATGCGTTGGAAAGTTTTGGGTGGCACTGTAACTGTTATGGGCAGGTGTAGCGCTTACCATCAGGTGAACGACTTGATCGACTCGTCATGCAGTCAAATAAAATACCATATTCATATACCGTTACTTTTTCTATTGCTTATGCTAATTTTTGGCTCTGGCCTGAAAATCACATCGTTCCAATTGTTTGTTCCTAGTATAAAGCGCCTACCATTTCAAATTAGCATGTGAATTCCGACCTACCTATAAGTACTATCTATTCTGTGACGAGGGGAAGCGCTCTGTCGTGTTTGCGCCATTCATAAACAGCATAGCAATACAGATAGATGGCTTGCGTGTCAGTATTTGTAGGCGTTTAAATTTTAGTGTACTTCTTATTACAGCTTTACAGGCATGCTGACGATCACATCCAGACTCCTACCGACGATTTCCTGTAAGTATATAGGGAATTAAGAACTATGTCCATGGTCCCACAAACACGCAGACGGCTATTTAAAACTGAAAAGTCGATTGTTACCTAATGAGAATGAACTTGACCTAGTTGGCCGACCCTGAACGGCCCTGATGCCCGTCGGCTGTGACCCGGTCCAAGGTCAGATAGCTCCGTGCATAGATATCACCAAGCTGTATTAGGGCTCGGTCATTGGAACCGGCCGTCACCTGACTAGCATTTTATCCTTATCCCATAACCTTAGCATATTTACCTGTCATATTGAATCCTCAGTCACTTCCTCTTACTTAGGTGAATATTAAAATCAGTTTTCTCTACAGTTCAGGTCAAGGATTTTTTTCGCCATAGATTAGTCACTAGCGTTACGTGCTCACGTGACATTTTCCCGTCACGTTGTCACGCGTCCTATTTTTACCACATCTGGACCGTTGTGGCGAGATTATTGTAGTGCGACTTGGCGCGGTGTCCAGGGACTTTACGTGATGTCTATGGCGATATTCGCAGCTGTAGTAAAATTGGGATACGTAAAGAGGACCTAGGCTCCCAAACTTTTTGGTTATTAATTTTTGAGAGAAACTTGGCCTATGGCGTTATGCGGATCTGCCTAAATATACTTTGGTATTCCTTATTTAGATCTAATATTTATTAACAGACTTTGAAATAACAATGAGTAAGACAAAGAAGGGGTCTAGCCGTGAATATACTTTCGCACAATGGTAAACATGTTCAATTTGTTAACTATAGTGTGGAAAATGTCAAATAGTATACGGTTTCTAATGCAATGTGCATCTTATGAGGGATGGTCGTTGTCTCTCCTATTTCTTCATCAATGATTTGATAACACGCAGAGCAATAAACGTGGCAGTTAAATAAGCGGACCATCTCATGCCGCTCACAAAGTTAATATGAGCCATCCACCGGGACATGGGGCTCTCACTTAAAAAGGTCGGCCACACGCTCACATCCTCGTACGTCTGGGCTTGAGGTCGGAGACAACTCACCAAGTGCACATATGCAGTATGGCCAGCTTCAAGAGCGGCCGCCACATCCCCGTCGGCGAAGATGTCCAACGACGACCATTCCAATAGCTTAGGGCTGCCCGGGTCCGTCAACCTCCTCAACGCAACGTAATTTCCGCAGTGAGGTACAAACACGTCAGCAATGTCCGCTTCTCTATAACTTGCAGGCACAGCCGCTTCCGCACCAAACAATTTCACCAGCTGTTCTAAAACAGCCTCTTTGGAATCAACGTCGTCATCAGCACTATCACGCACCATCAAATACCCAACCAAAGCTTGGTAACGCGCCATGCTACCTGTGGTGGACATCTTCGGACGTTCCATAGCCCAAATTATCGGCCCTCGAATGCTAAAGATATCGCCACTGTACCCCTGCTTACTCCAAAAGTTCCGTTCGTATTTGACGACAAATTTCTTAGCGCGGCCCGGAACCATATGGCCTGCGGTGACATCGTTTTGTTCTGATAGCAACGCATCTTCCACTCGTATTGTATGCAGTTCATCAGGTCTTAAAGCCATGGCTAGTAAATGACACACATATGTGGCCTCTCCTTCAACGATGACTTCGTCGGAGCTGGATCGAATTTCCTTGATATTTTTCACCGCTTGTGTTATATCGGCCACACTCTGCTGAAGCTTATGAGCTAATCTTTTTCTACAGTAACCTAAAAGTTTCTCTCGGAACCTCGTGTTGTCACCGTCTAAATGGTTTCTGGCGCTGCTTGTTCTGTAGCACTGATGGAGGTAGAAAAGGACGGACACAGTGCTGGCTGGAGCGCCGCATACGAGACGGACGGTCATTCGCATGATTTCCCTCGAAGTGGTGAACAGAAGGGATTCACAAATATGTTTTTCCATGGTCGTCCGATCGTAATATAACAGCCGACTTCTTTCCTTTTCTGTCTCCAAATCGCTATGCTGAGTTTGAAACAGCTCCCTCATGTGATGATCTAGAAGTGTTTGGAATTGATTCAGCTCAAATTTCTCCAGAAAGCTCAAATAATCGAAATCGTGATATTCAGTCGCGCAATCGACTGTTTTACCATTACCGTGTTGAAAAACTTTATTGAGTGTGGTTTTGACTCGAACTGGGGCGATGATCGCCTCTGGTAGAGGCATTTGGAATTCTCTGGCGTATTTGGCGAGGTAGTACCTGGCGACGTTGTCGAGAAGCTGCCTGGCTGTGCCATCGTAGTCTCCAAAGTCGTCTATCTGGAGCGAGTCGTCTTCGTTCATATCATGGAACGCGACGTTAAATCGAGAAGCTTTCTTGCCTGTTCCTTTGAGATCGAGAACCATGATATCCATGGAGTCTCCGAAACGCTTCTTCAGTTTGTGAGCAGTTACAATACCGGGAAGGCTGCATCCCAAGATTATTACGTCAGCTGTTATCTGTCTGTCCTTCACCTGCAACGTCGGAGAATCGTATTTTCTAACCATGCTATATTAAAATATAGGTGTGTATATAAAATAACAACGTATTGATTTAAAAAAAAAAGGGATCAAAACTTTCCAGTCTGACTGACATTGGCAAAAGCAAAAATAGAAAATAAAAAATACAACAGATAATTAATACAAACTTATAATTCGCAACGAAAAAGGTTTTAGAAAAGGTGGTACTAAAAAGGTTTTAATTACTCGAAGTACTCCTCCGTCTCGTGGAAAACTCCAAAGAGTACCAAGCTCTAGTGACTGGATGGGGCCCACTTACAAAAAACTGGTTTTTTGAAGTTATACTTCTTTTGGCGCGATGGAGAAAAATGATGAGAGTGAATTTTTAGTCCGGTTTTCCTTCCTGACGCTATAACTCTAGAACGCACGAACCGATTTCCACGGTTTTGCATTCGTTGGAAAGGTATCGGGCTCCGTGAGGTTTATAGCAAAGAAAATTCAGGAAAAATTTCGTCAGAAATTTCTCTGCTCAGTTAATTTCATGAGGCAAACCGGTATTGTGTTCACTGTGAAATTGTGAAAAAAACGTAAAAAAATTAAGTTATATAATGCTTGGTAAGCGTTTATTCCTCACCACAACATTATTATAATAAGATTTACAATATAAAACAAAAGAAATTGTGAGTCGGAAGTAAAAATGCGGAAGAAAGCTGTTGACGGGCGGATGATGCAATCCCGACTAATCTACTACTAAGTATAATTTTCATCAATATACTACCTCGATTGTATAAGATTCAAAAGATTATAAGCTACCAAAAAAAAATACCATATTCCTTCTATCCCTATCTGGTCCATCCAAAAGTTGTCTGGCAGATAACGAATTAAGCGATAAGACCGCCTACTGTACCTACTCGTATTATTAAGCTATTTTTCCTCGTTTTAAGTATTTTCGTCTCAATAAAGAGTTATCTATCTATCTATTGAACACCGCAGTAAAATGCGTTATAGCAGTATTATTATTGCGTATCATTAAAATAACAACTGCATAAATATATTTATAACTAGCAGCGCCCCGCGGTTTCACCCGCGTTAACTTTTATCCTTCAGAACCTTTAATTTTTACGGGACAAAAAGTATCTTATGTTCTAATCCAGGACCTAAAGTATCACTAAATTTAGTCAATATCTGTTCAATCGTTTCGGCGTTAAGAGAGGACAAACACTCAAACACACAAACATTCGCATATGTTATGTTAGTTAGATTATCTGTAATCGTTGCCATGACCCTGCCTTACTGACATAAAGGTCATTAACATCGCGGATGGGGTAACGTAACGAGACTACTCGATCACAATCGCTCTCGATTTCAATATAACCACAGAACTATAATAATAGCAGATATATAATAAATAATACAAAAAATTAAGCTATTTCAATAATACACCTTCATATTCAGCATCAGAAGCAACCATACAATCGCAATGTAGATACAATGGAATGCTATGTAGAGCAGTATTTGTGCTATTAGGGCTGTCAAAACCTACATTCATTTCATTAATATTGTGTTAAGTATAAATAACATACAAGATACATGAGCCCAAATTAAGACTCCTTTTCTTTTTTTTTTTTTCCCCGGGGAAATGCATTAGGCATACCACCCGGCCCCGGGGGGGGGCGGGGTGGTTATGTGGGACTCCCCCGCCAGCTGGTCTGGCGGGGTTTACCCACTAAAACCCCGGGGTGTTCTCCTCTCCGCATTATGGAGGTGGTCACGGGTTCGCACGGCGCTTCCGCGACCACCTCTGCGGGCGCCCTCCCGGGCTCGCCACGTGAGGCTTGGGCCTCTTTCTCCGCTGGGTGCGTCCCGGAACACACGGGCCGCACCTCAGCTTGGGACTTCTAACTTGGGCGTTGGACCCCCGATCCGCGGCCCAAAAGTCCCCGTTATTGGTCCCTTGCTGTGCCCTCTGCTGATCAGAGGGACACGCGAAGGACCTCTTCTCGCCAGGTTATTTGCTACGGCCACCAATTCCCCTAGGAGAATTGCTGACCGAACCCCAGGGTGCACCGTCCCAGCTGCTGCCCTTCCCTCCGGATGCAACGCATCAAGAGGGACGAACAACAGCCGGGCACTCGTGGAGGTTACCTGGCCCGCACCCCAAATTAAGACTCCTTAACTTAACTTAACTTAACTTGTTTTGTTCTAGTTTTTAAGTATTTTTGTTCTGTGGTGTTTCAATAAAGAGTTTATCTATCTATCCTTATTTCTGTTGATGTTTTCTTTACGTCAAGAGTAAAAATATATCATGTTGAGATTTAGGTGCCTACTCGTAATCATTTCGCAAGTAACTCTACCAAATCGAAACAATGCGTTTATCGTAATTAAACCGCTTTGTCATTCTCTCAATCAAGTTAGGCTAGAATAATAATGTGATACTGTATTCAAATATCATCATTCGTCACACGCAAAAAACACTTCGCAGCCACACAAAAATATTCACGATTTTATGAAGTAATAGCTGCATCCCGTGGTTTCACCCCGTGATTCTCGTTTTCCCGCGGGAACGCTGTATTTCTCCGGGGTAAAATACAGTTGTATACTCGTAGCACTCAGGGATAATGTAGCTAGTGCCAATGCAGGGATAGTGAAATAATTTCTAGATTATCAGTTGTTTTCTAAAATCTCCTAAAAGATACAAACCGACAAACTTCAATAACACTCTTTCTACGTAAAATCGGAAGTATTAACAAACAGCCTGTGGTAATATTACTAAACAAAAGTACCTAAAGTTAAAATATGTCTATTTCCCAAAAAATATATTATTATGAACAAAAACAAAAGAAAAAATACAAAGAACAATTGAAGATAGACAGTATTACAAGTATACATTTAAGCACCGCCGACTGTACAAGAATTTGAGGTCAGTTTATAGCAATCAACATTGGAACTTTTTACAGTGATGACGATGTCCCGATGTATTCGTCTACCAACGGTATGTTATGTAGAACTATTATGTCTTCTGTGGCTCTGTTCCCGCATAGAACGGTAGTGGTTTAGACGAACGAGTCGTGTAACACAGTTCACCTTGCGGTTCATATAGGTAAGGTGATACGTGGGTCTTTTTTTTGTCTGCTACGGCTGAGGCTACGTCACTTACAGTTAAGGGGAGAGAGTGCCTGCCGTTAAGGTTTGTTCACAATATTAACACTTTCACTGCGGGGGCATTTTTCAGCCAGTGCGTATGAGGTGTTTTATAGGCAACGTTGAACTTCTTTGCAGTGCGTATGAGACCTTTCAGGCCTCACAATGCCTTTCCGGCCTCTGTCTCCCGCACCGAGTGAAAGAAAGTGCTTTTGACTGCCGCACCAGCGAGAAGGCATGTGGCTTATTCAACCTCGTAATGCAGTGAACGTGTTAACGTTTGCTCACAATTTTAATACATTTTAATTAATAACAACATTACGATTTCATTTTATAAATTGACAAGTACATTTTTTTGGTATTAGTATAAAAATAGGTTATCCCAAAATTGGGTATTTTAGGAGCACTGTTTTCCTTCATCTTTCGTCTCATTACGATGATAGAAAACTCAAAGAAAACAGAAAACTCAAAGAAAAACTCATCATTACCATTTTGATACAATTTTTTTAGTATTTTTCTGTTTTTTGCTTACGCGTAATGAATTTCAAAATCAAAAAGAAATCCTTATCATCGTTGGGACAACTTTTTTACAAATAATATGAGATAGTAGCTGCACTCTACGGTTTTACTCGCTCAATTCCAGTTTTCCCGCGAGAGCTCTGCATTTTCCCTGGATAACTAGGATCGTGTAGCTTTCAATAAGTCAAGGACTTTACAGAATCGGATCAGATAGAGATTACCTTTTGAGTCCCTGAATTTCCATTTCCCCGCAATAACTCTGCGTTTCCCGGGGACCTTTTTATGCAAAAGCATAATAGTCATACATCAAACGAAAAATTTATTCAGTATCTTTGATTGTCCTTAGTCACAGAATACATACTACTACGATTTAGTTCCTATAATCGAAAATTATTTACTTATCTATTTCTTTCGACAATGTGATAAATTTATAAACAAATTGAACATTGTATGTAGTCTAATAAACAACCATTAAGTCATAGATAATACATAACAAAAGTAATTAATAAGTATGTCAATTCAGTAAACAAAGTATATAATCAAATTTCTCTAATTACTTTACAATAGTTATAAAGATACGCAGCGCGCTATCGCATAGCAACGACAAAGTATGCGGGAGTCGATTCGAACGTAAATCAAGTTAGGTCATACGTCCAACAACTAGATAGCGGCGCCTTAATGAGTTCCCAACCTGGAATAGGCCGAGGCGCTTCAGACGCCGTAACTGTGGACGAGTCTGTGGGACCGGCGCGCGATACGTGTGCCCGCGCACGTACGCCAGGGGGAGGGCGCTGCTCCATTGTCCGCCGACATCTAGCGATGACGGGAGTCAAAAGTGACACTTTATCTGCCCATCTCTATGGAAGAGTAGTTTGACGATGTTGGAATCAAATGTATTTTGTAGTGGGAGGCCTCTTCTGCAAGAGACCGCCTGGGGAAGTACAACATATTTGCCAGACATTCATCCGCCAAGCAGTGGTGCGCAAACATTACTGTGTTCCAGTTTGAAGGGCACTGTTTCCAGCGAAATTACTGGGCATATGAGACTTTAGAGCTGATGTCTCAGGGTGATAGACTTTCTCTAAGAGGGACAATATGTTCCCGGGGACAATACCTAGCACGAGGGTAAGATTGTACCTTACAGGTTCGAAATTCATATTGTCCATAAGTGTTTTGCTGAAAGTATAGACTTTCAGCAAAAAATAATTTACTACGCTTGAAAATAGCTGATTTGGACAACACGTGGGATGGCATACTAAAATATGAGTTAGTAACATAGTTAGTAGTAAAAATATGAGAACCTTATCTGTTTATACATATAAAAAATTTAAAATAAAAATTTTATTATACGCAGACATATCTATTGTTAGTGCATTTTACAGGTGTTTTGAACTGGAAATCAGTATCGTGATATCGCGAGTTTCCGATAAGAAAAAGTACAATCACCGCAACAGGCAATGGCCGCCATGACACAACTGATAGCACAAGCCAATGACACCACAGAACATAACATTATCATGTGAAATGTATTATTAAGTAGGTATCTACTCTGCCAATGAACTATGCGTTGACACGGCTTTCATCGGCTACACTGTACCGGCAAAAATACCACTACAAATATACTTTGCATGGCTCCAATTTAGGCTAAAAATCAACATTGCAATTCAACATGGAAACGTGGACTGCATTATTAGATCTTTTCCCGACGCCACCCGCCAAGGATCCTTTAAATCTTTAGTTTTAATAATGGATTTAATATATTATACGGTTGATGGTAAATAACTCTACATCCGAACATGCAGAAGAAGTGTTCACTGTAGACTCGAAGACACCCAAATTGACTACGTATCCCGAAACTGCGAACCGATGCCGCGTCACAAATCAACCTTCACCCAAGCCGTGCCGTCTCCTACATCGCAAACGCACATTTATCTCGTTTGCGAGGCGGAACGCGCGCTCGCATTCGCCGGACGACTCGATTAGAACTCGAATCGCAATGATTTTGCTATAATTACGGCACACCCGATACCGCGGCCTTTCGCACTCCAGACGCAACATCCCACAATAACCGCATGCAAATCCTCATACAAAAGAGTTCAACGCGCTTTAGTCCTTCTTTTACAACGTACTCGTATAGTGGATTTGTGGAAGTCCCACACTGTCCGTTTTTGGAATATTCTTTGCCTCGTAGAATGTGAATGAGCTACTATCATACGTTTTCCGGAGAAGTATAATATAGGGCTCTTCAAGAGAAGGGTGAAAAGAGCTCTAGAGTGTTGCAGGTGTCCATTGGCGGCGGTAACCGTTTACCATCAGGCGGGCCGTCATATCAGCTGGTTTGCCACACTATCATAAGTCAAAACCTGTATTCATGTTAAGAATAGTATTTTTATAGAATCAGTATGACTTGGAATTACTTTTGGTGAAGGCTCGTCATATTTAACGCATTTTATGTATATTAATTAAAAGCAAAGACATTTAATTATGGAGAAACAGGTCCAGCCTCGACTTGGAATTTGTAAATGTAGCATTAATATTATGCTGATTTGCTGGATAGATTCTAAAAATACCACTTCGAGTTTTCATCAATGTTTTTAGCTCGACTTGGGTTCGTCCTTCTTTTAGCCAAGTGACCGGTCACCAGACGAGCAGGTCAAATGCATGATAGTTACTAGGTTTAGCTACTCAAAAAGAAATAGCAATATTAGTCCAATAGGTACTTCTGGGTGGAAAAACCAGTGGAAAAAACTTGGGTTCATTACTGAAACCCACCATTTTTGGCTGCCAATTATTTTTCGAGGCCGCTCGTATCCATTGTTTAATACTTATTCTAATTAATTACAATGCTTGATATCAAATACAATTTATTCTAGAATTAAGTTTGAAAGCGAGTAAAAATGTATAACTCAATAAATACAACGATAAAATAAAAAAAGTAGGAACATAACCTACGACACCTGAAATTTAGGCATGTACTTTAATGTGCCACATGTTCCACTCATGTAAGTAGCAATTAGGTATCTCAGGAAACCTGGTAGTATGAGTACCTAAGGAGACCTAACAACCAGCTTGCTGTACATATAATAAATAAGTACTAGCTTATTGCAACAGCTCGAATATCAAGCCTTTGACATGTTTACCATCTATCCATTAAACATGTTATTCAAATTTCAAATTGCACCCGCAAATGCAATCGTACGTAGCTACTTTATCTATTGTAAATTTACCCTTACTCTTGTTTACCTATTGCAAATTTTCTGAACTGCTTTTTTTTGGTGTACTGACAATAAAGAGTTTACTATTCTATTCTACTTTTGTAGGTAGAAAAAGACAATAAAAACAGTACAGAAAAATTACAGGAGGTAAACAAGGATAGTATAATGGGTGGTCAAGTAATTTTATATTTTACACGATATCGGAATACAACTTTAATAAGATAAGGTTATTTTAATAAAGCAGGCTTAATTAAGTGCATGACATTAGATTACTTATATTTTTATTTTAAGCCCGTAGTTGTGTCAATGCGGTTGCGGTACGTTTGACATAATAGGAAATACGCTCTTAAGTCTTATCTAAGGTTTAGACTTTAGATCCGATGTCTCAGGGTGACGAGCGCAGTGCAGTGCCGCGCAGAATTATGCAATGCTGTGTTCTGGGTGGTGCTGTGACTGTTAAGGGCAGGCGTAGCCCTTACCATCGGGTGAACGACTTGGTCGCCTCGTCACTCAGTGAAATAAAAGTAAAAGAATATCTCTTCACAATCCAGTAATCCGAACATTTGAATAATTCGGGTCCCCGTCTTTACAAGTACCGGACTAATGAGGATAAAAGTTCATAGTTAATTCAATGGCGAGACCACTGTATTCATAAACGCCTACCGAGCTCACAGTGCAACTCGCTCTACTGGAATTTACTATTTGACCTATCGATAAACCGAGATCTGTCGATAATTTTATAGCTGTTTCGGGTATGTTGGAACGATAAAGTCTGACGACCTTGTCGTGTCTAAAATTGAATTTGACACTTTGATTCATAATTCATATTCATTAGAGAATATCATAGTGTCAAATTCTAATGAATCAATTAGATATTTTCGTCGATATCGATTGAAAAAATGACATACCCGTAGAGTTTCTAGGTGCTATCTTCTCTGACGGGCGCATTTCAGAAGCACTGGAGTGACCTTTTACTGGGCGAGATTCAGGCACGAGTCACCACTTACAAAGGAAATGTCCTTTTTCAAACCCTAGAAAATCCTTAGTTTAGTAGACAATATTTTGAGTTTTTATTTTTCCTAATGTATAACACACTACACACCACACAGAAACCTCTACACAGACCAAATATATTTCGTGTAGAAGTTTTTTGTGTAGTGTGTAGACGAAAACACGCGCCAGAGATACGCCTTAATTATAATCAAAAATATATTGTAAGTCATACACTATAATTGACTATAATAGATAGACAAACTCTTTATTGAAACACCACAGAACAAAGAAAACTTAAAAATAGAACAAAACAAATTTTACAATAAAAAAAAAATTAAATAAATAAAAAATAATATTATAATAATAATATTGAATTAAATAATTAAATAAACGTAATATTAAATGCTTAAAATAAAACCACATTTCTCTGTCTTTGTGTTAGTTGTAATATTTATATGCAGATTGTAAATAAGATTTCAATAAATATACAGATACCTATCAACATAATTATAAACTTATATAAACGCATGTTTATAAACGTGCTCGTACAATTTTCATCGATGATGAAAAAGGTGTGCCTTCATGTTGATGACACTGAAGGATATGTACTTCAATCATTGGTTATCATGCAGTATGCGAGTGAGAGATCCGTGCTTCAGATATAAACTCTTATCAACAATAGGCAAGATGGACGGGAAAAAGTGGTAAACATGTTGAGAAACATACGTATATCAGAGCAGTTTTCAGAGTAGAAGTATGATGGCCTAGTGGAGAGCATACGCCTTCCAACGAGACGATCGTGAGTTTAAATCCCAGTGCAGGCACGTACCTATATGTTTTCTTGTAAAACATATGTATATAATTATCACTCGCTTTTCGGTGAAGGAAAACATCGTGAGGAAAGACACCTCTACCCGAGAATCATCGGAGGTAGGCATGTGTGGGGAGACCCGTGCTCAGCAGTGGGCCCATGTGGGTTGATGATGAAGAATCTGCAACAGTTCTCAACCTGCAATACGCAGCGTGGCTCACCACAGCTACAGTATATTCCCGTGGATTTGGTAGCATCTGCCAATGAACATCCTAGATACAGTGAATTCATGATCCGTGATATTTGCACTTTGTCCGATTATAATACGGTGAGTGTGTACAGCGATAATACACACTTAACGTGACCATATTTGGTGTTAGTCAGAACTGTATCACAATCTAAATTGGGCACGCAAAAAAGTGACGTACTGCGGGTCTTCCTTCTTTGCTTCTTTCGACCTGATTCCGGTGGTGACGTTTCGATACAATTACAAGATATACGATAACACGTCATCGCCGCGACTCGACGCCGATACTTATATACCCATTGTATGTAATTCTATATATATATATATAAAAGTTATGTTGGTTTGTGTACGCTTCAAAAACTCAAAAGTTCTGCACCGATCGAGCTGAAATTTTAGCATGATATATAATCCCCATCAAGGATTTTTTTATCTATTTTTTTCGAATGTGCGAATGTGCCACAGCGAAGCGTGGCAGGGTACAGCTAGTCTATATATAAAAAATCGATGTGTGTAGCACGTTCCCATTGAACTCCAACACGGCTGGACCGATTTTGAATAAACTTTCAGGCAAACTTCAGATTAGATCCTATGAAGTTTGGCAGCGATGGAATCAACGGTTTTTTTTTGCTATATATCGCATTGCAACGCAATCCGGGTGCCGGGTTTATATTTCTGTAAGTACCTTGTGTATTTCCTGAGCCGGTGTATAATAAAGCATTTTCTTTTCTATTCCTTAAAATAACAAATTAAATTCCAATTCCTTTTTTAGATAATAAATACAGTCCGCCGGGTGGTCATATCATGGTGGCCATGAGTGTTGGTGTGATTTAGAACATGTCAAATAGATCAGAAACTACAGAACAAAATAGGTAGAAAGATAATAAAAAAGTTAATAAACCAGAATTTTTGGATTTTAGATCTTATCACTCTGTGTTTGGACACTTTCTCTATACAGATGATCTTAGAAAATAGGTAGACAGTATGCATGCATCACGAGGTTCTAGTCATCCTGGAAATAACAAAAGCCCAAGCAAAAAGAAGTAGATATGGCTAGAAACAAAATCATAAACATATGGTAAGGTCCCAATAGAATTCGGAAATTTGTTTGTCTTTCAGCTTTAATTTCCAAATATGTTGGTATATGATACACATGATATGTGTACATACTTTGTTGTGATATGTCGTGGCAATTGCGCGTCATCCGCAAACGTTATCATAATCAATAACATTTGCAACTGAATTACCTCCAGACACGACGCTGTTGCAATATGTTTGCTATTGGACGTGTCGCAATATGCCTGCGGGTTGATTTCCATTGATATATCCTCGACAATTAACGTATAGGTAATTCTCATAGAAATTACTTATTATCACTCGCGTTTTGGTGAAGGAAAGCATCGTGAGGAAACCCACATAGCTACCCGAGAATTATTTCGGGGGTAAGTATGTTATCCACCAAACTGGACCGGACCCCCGACCCGTGGTGGATTATGCCCTAATCCTCCTCACGATAGTGAGGGAGGCCCGTGCTCAGCAGTGGGACGATATGGGTTGATAATGATGAATTCTCATAGAATAAAAACTGCTGACTGGATTTCTAATCCGTTATCTGTAAGGTGATCGTTCCAAACCTCAAAACTCAAATCATATATTGCAAGTAGGCAAAAATAACACACTACAAGGAAGACTACAAGTCGATTTTTGGCTCCATATTGTACACCAAAAAGAAACAGAAAAACGACATAATCATCCACACATATCGTCCCACTGCTGGGCACAGGTCTCTCCTCACTTTTCGTGAAGTGAGGAGGACTAGGCCATAATCCACCACGGGAGCCCGGTCCGGATTGGTGGATCACAAAAGGAAGAAAATAAGTAGTCAAATCGCTTTGATTGTTTTTTTCCAAACAACCTTTGGATGACAAGAAAACATCACCAATAGAAATAAACACCATCAATCCACCGCAATTGAACAATTACAATTATGATTTACAACAATTGAAATACTTAATTATAACTACGGTTACCGCATCAGTTCTCATTTACTTTTCCCTGTTTATTCATAGTGTAATTACCCGTAATTTGAATTATACTACACATTCCATTCTCAGTTCCATACCCAGTCATAATTCCATTAAGACGGTGCAAACATATGAAATACTACCAGAGGGACAAAACGGGAAGCCTCCTATTTGCAAATGTGACACTATAACTTCCAAGCGACGTATCAGCACAAAACCATACAGACTTTACAACTTTATAGTAGGCGTGATAAAGGCTATTGCTGTGTGCAGACGAGAGTGGAGTTACAATTTTAGACGTGTTTCGTTTATTAGCATTGGGTGCAACAACCGCGCATCACGTAGGCAAGCCGCTCCTGGTGAGTCAGCCAGTCAAGATATTAGTGTTTTTCGATAATAGTTCTTCGAAGCACCAAAATGTAGCGGAAAATGGGATAGTGTGTCAATGTTTGTTAATAAGTCACCGTTTTCCAATAATTATATATAATTGTTATTATTACCTTATTTACTAACTTATATTGGAAACGGGATTTGTCTCTGTATTATTTTCCTGTACCCAACATAAAGTATTTAAAGAAAGTTTAAAAAAAACTATGGTAAAAAAGCGTGGGGCGCTATTTTCTTATTTTTTTAGTGGGTATGAATTTACAAATATTTTTATTTTTTGTTTTAGTATTGTATTGTCGTCGGTCCTTGATAAGTGTGCAAAGTTTCAAATTAATCCGACCTTTCGGAAGGGGTGAAAATCACGTTCATAGACTCCGTTACATACATAAATACATACGAAGCTAATAAAAGCGTGTTAAATAAGAAACAAATAAATTCTGAAGCACTGGCTATTTTTTTAATTTAAATCTGTTTTTGTTACAGTTCTGGAAATATTTATTTTTCACTTTATATTTACGGTTTCTCGACAAAAACCCTTAAATAGGGTTCAAACATGCAAACGTCGATGTCGACGCGTTCAATCTTAAATTAAAAAATGTCGGACTCATAAAATAAATGGTGTAAGTATTTTTTATAATATTCGCAGTCCGTCATATTTTTATCTTCGACAGATATTGTTAATTTCCTCGCTGTCTCTTCCAATCGGCTGAACATGACAGAATTGCACTCATTTAAAACAAGGTACTCAAATTTCACTGATTTTTTTTTTAAATAAGGGCCGGAGTATATCAAGTATATAATTTAAGATTGAATAAAATTATAAACAAAACAAACGGATCTTAAACAAAGACGGTTGTACATTCTACACGAAACTGAAAAAGTATGACGAAACAATCAAAACCTATTTTTTTTTTCATAAATAAGTGGCAAACAAGCATGCGGCCAACCTGACGGTAAGTGGGCACCGCCGCCTATGGATATCTGTAACGCCACGGGCATAGCCGGCGCTTTGCCACCCTTAGTAGAAAAGACTAAATAAATAAATTCTAAGCCTTTCTAATTTCCTATAGAAATTTCGCAACTACTTGAATTATTAAGGCCTCAACACACACGCTAACACTTTGTTCATAATTTGTTTGTTACAAAACTTTACAGTAACGTGTATCAAAAGAACACCCCCTTTAGAAATTCCATTAGTCTTTGAATTTGTATGACTTCAATCGCGCATGACCGCCTTATTCTGTTTGTACTTTCGAGTTATTCGTCTGACTTTCCTACAACAAAGCTCGGGCGCGTGCTCAATTTACACAATGTACCACGTGACAACTCACATGGCATTGTTTTCAGTACCAACCTCTTACACAAGGCTATTTCAAGAACTAATATAAATATAGCCAAAGAAGACGTGTGGTGAAATGGGAAACGGTCTATCTGTAAAGTCCGTTCAATCGTACTCAATACGCCATATAAAGGCAGTATGGGAGAGTGCTCTTTGCAATTTCTAAGCTTGACGCTAGGTCACATTTAAATGTCTTGCGAGGTATTCCAGCACTAGATTAGAATATATTTTATTGTAATATTTAACTTGATATATTTTGGAATCAACGGTTTTCCCATTTCAGGCGTACAAAACAGCTGCAGACTGGTGGTTACATTGTTTTGTTACACTGGCGTGACCATTGAGCACAGTGCAGTATTGCAGACTCTGCAGTCGAACATTAAAAAAAAATCGCTCCTACCAAGTTGCTCGAACATATTTGGCTCATCGTACTTGTCAGCATTCCATTTCAGCCAGTAAGTTGGGTACGCTGCCAACTCCTAGTGGATTAGAACATCTTTTTTTTAAATCATCATCAACCCATAACGTCCAACTGCTGGGCACGGGTCTCTCCTCACTTTCCTGAGGAGGGTTAGGCCATATTCCACCACGGGGGCCAAGTCCGGATTGGTGGATAACATACCTGCCTCCGAAATAATTCTCGGGTAGGTATGTGGGTTTCCTCACGATGTTTTCCTTCACCGAAAAGCGAGTGATAATTACGTACATATGTTTTTGCAGAAACACATTGGTACGTGCCCGCACTTGGATTTGAACTCACGACCTTCTGATTGGAAGGCGGGCGTTCTTCCACTAGGCTACCACCGCTTACTTATTAACCTGGGTTACCTATTAACTTCTAATGCTTTGTAGGAAGTAGGTGTGTTTCTAGTTGTAAGTTCTAGTACTAAATCAGTTGTCAAATTGAAAAATAGCTGCATAAATTGATGCATCAAAACGACACTTCAACTAAGGCTCCTTACTGTTACTATTGCGACCACATTGTCCTATAGAATACGTCTATTCATTTCACGCAGCGGATCATGTGATTGGCTCACGTGAGGACACCCACAATCAAAATAAACTGACTGTACCAGATATTTAAAACTACTGTTATGCCGTTAACGTCTCCGTAACACTATGCAGTCTTACTAGATAAATTTACGGTCGGGAAAATGACAGGAAGATAGAATAGAATAGAATAGAATAGAATAGAAAACTCTTTATTTCAAAAATATACAATACAGAAAAAATATTACAATAGGTAAACAAGGGTAGTACAATGGGCGGTCTTATCGCTGAAAGCAGTTAGTTAGTTTCAGATTAAGTCTATTTCTAGTTGTGCTGTAAACTAAATTATAATTTAAAAGTCAAATGTAAGTAGGCAACGTAATGTGACCATTTACAAGGTAAGAATGAGAAAAACTTCACCACGTCCACTGCTGAGCACGGTTGTCCCTTCACTTTTGTGAGGAGGATAAGGCTATAATCCACCACGGGGGCCTGGTCTGGATTAGCGGATAACATACCTATGTACCTACCTCCGAAATAATTCTCCGGTAGGTATGTGGGTTTCCTCACGATGTTTTCCTTCACCTAAAAGCGAGTGAAAATTACGTACATTAAGTTTTAGAATAAACACATTGGTTTGTGCCAGTACTGGTATTAGCACTGACCACCGTCTCCATGAAAGACGGATGTTCTCCCACTAGGCCACCACAGTTTACAGCCTAATAAATCCTATATATAGTTTTATACTGTGGTACTTGTGTGGTGTGATTTTTATGACTACTCTGCGCGGAAACTATCTTGTTCCTTTTTGTTTTATGATTATGTTTGTTTTCTATGCTATTTTTATAGATAAACCTATTACGCGTGTTATGCTGACAACTATATAATGAACTCATGATTTTCTTCGGATTTTCCTAATCACAAAAGCTAAACATAGAAGTTATTCAATAAGTCAATGTCCACATCTCAATATCATATTTATCTAATCAGAGCTATATCTGAAGCAACTCATAGCGCAAGCGATATATTTGCATTCTGTAAATACCGCTTTCTTTTCCAGCGAAAATCACAAAAGTGCAAATGTTGTTGACGGCTGAATATTTGTCTCTAAGAGGATAATTTAGATAGCCTATTGTAATCTTTAAGTAAAAGGTTATAGCGGATTTTCCTCCTCTGTCGAGCTAACTCATATAATACCGTACAAGATGGTACAAATAAAGGCCGAGTAAAAGTACCTATAACCTGCAAGCATGTGTGAAGGGACTCATGAAAGTGGAAGAAGCGAAAGAGCTGTGTCAGGATCGTAGCATGTGGAAAAATATACACCGGTATCGTTAATCGTTGCGTTCATATTACCCCACTCGATCTCTATTGAGGGCCCTCGAGCGTCCCTCCAAAAGTTCCTCAAGTTTGTTATGATCAGTTAAACTTTTCGAGGTTCCTCGACAATCCTTGTATGAGGGAATGTCGGAGTGGAGTGGGGGTATTCGGCATCAACATACACTTCCAACGGGTTAACTGTTTCCCTAATATACCTCAGTCATGGGTGATTGTACACACTGTCATCATAAATGAAATTTATAAATACTTCAAAACCGTTTTCTAAAAAGCCATTTTAACACGAATAGTCGTAGACTTGGTTTCGAGGAATCCTCAAGGTAGATCGCGAGGAACCTTGACATGACAGATGGCTTGTTTCCACATGAGGATTTTTTTTATCAAAACTTGGAGTGAAAGCTAAAAGCTGAAGTAACGACTAGCGATACGGGGGGTAATCTCTGCCTAGCCCAACGGAAAAAAAACGTGACTGTATGTCCTAAATTAACTGCATGTGTAAATAAATTTCATAAAGCCTATTGCAATGTATTGTAAAGGTAAGGTTGTAAGGCAAACACATCGCCGCAACGGTAAAGGCGGATTTCTATACAAATTGACAAATATCTGTACATCATTTTTGCACTTAGATTGCTGGCTGGCGCCAGACACTGTGTTTCAATTGTGTTCGACCGCTGACATTCGCAGAAATCACCTTATTGTCAAATGATGACGCAGTAATTAGCGGGAATTCTTTTTGAACGTCCACATGACGCGGTCGTACCAAGTAATATTTATATTGCGGTTCACAAATACAGGCTGCTAAGTAAATGAATTCGCTAATTATACAACTTACTGCGAAATTGGGTCAAGAAACTAGAGCAAACAGAAACACAAATACCAAAAGAGCTAGATTCTCATGATAAATTCTCAACTTTCAAAGCTTCCGTCACGTAGACCACTCGTAGATATACGTGCGTTATACGTAGCTGTTACGTAACGTGATGTCATGCTCTAATAGACCTTCGTGCGGTGACGACTCGGCCGCATTGATATCATTCACAGAGCATGCGAGCCCGTTTATCTTTATTAAACTATAATAGTGATTAATGGTGACCGTACATCGGCATTGATATGGTGTTTATGAACCGTAGATTAAATAGGGTACATACTGTATTGGCGGGAAGGTTATCGAATATTTTAATTCAGATCAAGTCTGGGAGTCTACAAGTCACGAGTGAACTCAAAGCAAAAGATCGGAAACGTTGAAGGGGGAGTAGTGAGACGATAACAAGCTGATAATAATAACAATATAACGTAATCACCGCAGAAAGGATTCCATAAATACTCTTATCTTTGTTGCGGAGGCTCTACAGTATTTGAGATGATAATACCACCATTGCGAGTATTGTGACGTTGCACACACACGTCTGTGTTTTTATAATTTTACGGCAACCGAAAACCGCCTGTCGTGCAAACCCGCACTGCTGTATAGTCAATTTTATCACAACAGTTGTGTGCACCCGCATAGCTGATTGAGTTTAGTTACGACACAACGCCAGTAAACAGTAAACGCACACGTTGTATGAAGATTCGCAAAAGAGCCAATAAAAGTAAAACGGTTCAGCAGTGAACGTGTTAAGCAAAGATACTTATTGCACTTTACGATCTTTTTGAGCGAGCGAGCGAAACGTCTCTGCTTTAAGTTACGCAAAATTTGCTTTCGTCTGTCAGTTTGTTAGCAGGTGGGTACAATAGGATCTGGAGGATACTTGATATGCCCGTTTTACGACTTTATATAATAGATTTTGGTGTCGTTGGGGATTTTCGATTGGTTTTACCTCCAAAAACTAGCTAAAAAGGGGGCTACTGGATATCTCCACCTTATGACATACAATGTTTATGGTGTTTTTATTTGAGAGGTAACAATTTTATTTTGCTGTCATAAAACATTAGACTAAAACCATTTATAGAAACCAAGAAGGAAAAAATAGTTTGCAGACTTACTTACGTATGGTTAAGGAAAGACTTTTTGAATGCGAAATTAATGATCCATCGATGCCTATCGATTAAAATAACATTAGGTGAAATTGTTACGGAACTGGAAAAAGTTTCATAATCAAAATTCCCACTTGACTGTTTTACTTTTTATGAGGCAAATGAAACTACCTACCGGAAAACTTGGTATGGCATTTTGAAATTTTTTGAGATGCAACTATAAAAAAATATACATAACTAGCTGTGTCCTGCCACGCTTCGCTGTGGCACATTCGCGCATTCGCTGATATGTCACTGATGAAAATAATAGATAAAAAAAATCCTTGATGCGGATTATATATCATGCTAAAATTTCAGCTCGATCGGTGCAGAACTTTTTGAGTTTTTGAAGCGTACACAAACCAACATAACATTTTTATATATATAGAAGGTTTGCTTGGCACTAAACAAATGAAAGGGCAGCAATAGGCTTTAGGCTTCCCTAGACCTACGAGTACAGTTATATAGTACAATATCCCGCAATGTTTTTGGTCGCTTCATCAGCATCATCATCATCATCATCCACAGCCTATATCGTCCCACGGCTGAGCACGGGTCCCCCCAAACTTTCATGAGGAGGGTTAGGCTGTAATCCACCACGAGGGCCCGGTCCGGATTGGAGGATAACATACCTACCCCAGGATGGACCAGATCGGCCCAAAGCCGGGATGAATGGCGTAAGAGGGAGGAGGCTTATGCCCTGCAGTGGGTTGGATGAGCTGCATATGATGATGATACCTACCCCCGAAATAATTCTCGGCTGGTATATTATTGAATATTGCTGTGGTAGGACTTGGTATTTAATATTATTACTCAATACTACTGTAGGTCTGGGGCCGGCTTTACCCCCGTAATCACAAACGTTACTACGAGGACGAATAGCAGTGGATGCAAAGGGTTTGTCAGTTTAACAGTTTTAAAATATAAAACTGTAGAGCCAAGCAATCTCTTAAGTATTAATTAGTGTTCTTGACATTAATCTTGTTTCCATTGTACAGAGATCGGTGCAAGTCTGGAAATACATTCGATTGACGTCCACACCCGCCACGCCCACCTCGGTCTATTTGCCCACAAGTAAACATAAGCACGTCATGAGAAACAGCTAATGACCTCTGTGACTATCATCAACAACCCATAACGTCCCACTGCTGGGCACGGGTCTCCCCTCACTTTTGTGAGGAGGGTTAGGCCATAATCCACCACGGGGCCAGATCCGGATTGGTGGATCACCTACCTACCTCTGAAATAATTCTCGGGTAGGTATGTGGGTTTCCTCACGATGTTTTCCTTCACCGAAAAGCGAGTGATAATAACGTACATATGTTTTACGAGAAACACATTGGTACGTGCCTGCACTGGGATTGAACTCACGACCTTCTGATTGGAAGGCGGACGTTCTCCCACTAGGCTACCACCGCTTTAACTATGTCTTGTGACTATACGGTACTGAAACAGATATCTACGTCTGCATCAGCGATAGTATTAAATTCTGTTTATTTTCATGTCTTTAGTGACACTCGCAGGGTGAAAACGAATCGATTGACGTAAGAATCATCAAAACCGGCCCACGCGTTTGTCTCTAGATCGCCAGATAGAATCACACATACATAGACTGATAAACACAATACCTTCTGTTACGGGGAGATATTATGGCCTACGAACTTACTTGGGAAATCCGTCGATGGCCTCTCGGGTGTGTAATCAGCGCTGTCTTCGGGTTAGATGGGGGATGATGGTGCACAGAGATATATCCATAGGACGCCGATGGGGCGGTTTCTTCTGATCCCGTATCACCTTCCTCCGGGATAGAGGTGTGATCAGGCAATCCACACTACACTTAATCCTGGAGCTCGTCTCCGAGGATGGGAATGGCGTCCACGAAATGGAGCTACCGGTGAAAGCTCAAAACACCGCGACGCGACAAGTGCTCGCACGCGCATTTGAAGGACGACTGACTTCCGGTTGGCCAATCCAAAGTCGTGGGCCATAATAATCTCGTACCAACACAAAATATTAAGCGGAATAGTCTTTGTGTAGTTACGTTCGAAAACACTCAAAATAAAAAGAAAAGAAATCTGTTTCAGTACGAAACACCTTCCTTTGCGTCGCTCAGTCAGGTAAAAACAGTGGTTTGGGTTCTTCCCATTTTGTGGTTTTCTAAAGAACCACTCAACACTATGAGGAAAGTTTTCGGAATGCTTTTAACTGACCAGGAAATAACCAGAAGGGACCGGTACCATCCCGGATAAAAAAATAAAATGCGTAAATACTTGAGTAGATACATATCAACTTTGATAGCGGATACAGTCATAGATAGATAGACAGATGGATAACTCTTTATTGACACCAAAATGTATAAAACAGAGGAAAAAATACTAGGTACAATGGGCGGTCTTATCGGTCCTTTGTCATATTGGGTCGAGTCTCGGGATATTTGAGCCGTAGGATCAGGAGCCCATAGACTTTTTAAAGACAGGGCATCTGGTCGAAGTATTACGTCACCAAACAGCTGACCTACATTTTAGCTAAAGACTAAGCATCGCCATACAACGTGGCATACAACATGGACCGCTATGGTTCAGTTGTTTCAGATCAGGTTATGGCTTTTACAACGAAATAGCATTCTAGTTTATGAATCCTTACATGCGTTCCTCTTACTAGTTTGGCCTAGCCAAAACTAATTCGAATTTAAATTGGGTTTGGGTGGTAAAATTTTACAAATACGCACCGCGTTTGATAAAAAAAACTTCAACCTTTCATAGGAATGATATGAATAATATAACTGTTTATTACTAAGGTTTTATGTCTACCTACAAAGTTATACTAGTAAAAAAAAAAAAACATATTTTAACCCCCTTGTAAGAATGGCTAGAGAGTACAATGAAATGTCAAAGAAACACTCCAAGTTAGACATTTTCGTCGATAAATTTGGTTATTATTCTACAATCGTAAAAGATATCCTCTATCTCAAACCGGGCTGTTCGGGTGCCCCTGCAGTAGTTACTGCTGCGGGGGCGTCCGAATGATCCAAACATCTTGTGGCATCTGTAAGTTTTGTTGTTATTTTGTTATTATTTATTTCGTCTGGCCATAATGTGCCATATAGTTTTGTTTTCTTTTTTTTTTCTCATATCGTTTTTATTATATAGCTTTAGTTTAGTACTGTGTGCTGTACGCTCGATATGTTAATATTTTGTAGTATGTACATATTTTGAATTACAATCCAGATTTTAAACTACTTTAATTAACTCATAAGTTACAACGGTTGTAATTTGTTTTGTGCATCAAATAAATAAAATAAAAAAATGAGATGCCGGAATATTGGTGTTTTTGTGGGTTGTGGTAATTTGCGTAACTGTGAGAGAGTCAATAAAAATTAGCAGATTTTATATCTCAAAAATGTTGTCAACAATAGAAACGATACATAATTTATCATTACACCGTTGGAAACAAACATCCAAAAACTAAATTACTAAAGCGTAATTACTGGGCATATGAGATTTTAGAGCTGATGTCTCAGGGTGACGAGCGCAGTGCAGTGCCGCGCAGGTTTATGCAATGCAGGTTTCTGGGTGGTGCTGGGTCACCAACAGGTGAACGAGTTGCTCGTCTCGTCCCTCAGTCAAATAAAAAAAAAAACAAAGCTCGTTGCAAACAAATTCCCTGAAATCGGCCTAAGCTTCAAGATTTTTGTAACTAGTGCAAAATATGAGTCAGTAATCCATCAGTAGAAGAGCCGGCCGCTATCAGCGGCGCCTGCGCCCGCGCCGGCTTGCATCACGCGCTGGGGGGGGATACGATTTGCTCGACTTATATTCGTGATCGCAGCTGCGCTCGTTCATACGTGTCTCACCCGCGACTCGCTCCACACTGACCGACCGAGTGAAAATGTGCAATATGTGTACCCGCGATATTACCGTTGAGGCTCCGGCGCCTCCGCCCTCCCCTAAGGCCTCCCGCATCTTAGAACATATGAAGAGAAAGCACAACATCGTCACCGACCCTTCCTGCTCGGAGAAACAGAAGGAAGTGGCTTACCAGCCTGATCTGCTTGCTGTCTCCACGCAGTACTCCAAAGTGGCCTACGATCTGTTCAAGAGAGGACTGGTCCGCCTGCAGGAATCTAAAGCATACGTGTGAGTACTCTTGCTGGCTTGCTGGAGTGTTTTCAACGAGATCAGTTTTGCCAGATGTATTGTGATCGTGTAACTTTCCCTATTGTATTAAGTGCTTTACCGGTAAATGGTAATTCTTATCTGAAACTGTTTTTATTCGATCCTAAACTTGGCTCTCTATGTTCTCTAGTAATGTAAGACCGTTTAAAATCAAGGACTTTGTCTTCGTCAGAAACTAATCCAACATGTTTGGCTGTCACATCTCAACAGCTCTCGTAACGTCTCTTTGATATCGGAATATTTACAATGTGGCGCCAGAAAACTGTAAATATTTTTCATGATTCGCTTGAACTATTTGATCGGAAACTACGAGGACATGGTCCTTAAGCACCTGTTTTACTTTTTCCTGGCTGTAACTGCCCGTTTCTTGGTACATTAATGTTTAGATCCATTCCATCCATCCATGATTCAGGTCATGATCCCGTTTTTACTGACTTTGATGTAGTAGTACGACCCAGTTATTAATTACATTTGATATTTCACTTCCATTAGTTTCGCCTTACTAGTTATAAGAAGATGTCGACGACCTCTTTCTTCAGAAAAACAAGTATTTAGGTGACCGCTCGAATTACTGCAATGTTCACTGAAAATCTCTCGGATTAACACATCGGTTGCCATCGGTCGCCATCATTTAAAAGAAACTTATAAACGAATGGATTTAAGATTTTTGGCACACAGTTTTGCTTTTCTGTATTTTCCATGGAAACGCTTTATTTTTCTTATTAATTAATTAATATTAAATTCCTTCATATTTTATTCAAATATCAAAGAGCGCTTCGGCTGGTTTAGAAATTTAAAATTAAAATCTATGTCTGTTCAAGTTTTAAAAATACTTGAACATATTTTTTTTATATTTATAGCGAGTTATGGGTATTACCATAATTACAATTAATCGTGCCTAGGGTGCTTCTAGGGTGTCAAATTATCGATTGTATAAAAAAAATACTATTATAAATGTATGGATATAACAAAAAATAGTTACCAACACGATCAATACTATATACTATATACGATACTATGACACAGACACTAACTGTTACTAAATCCTAGAACAGTGCAAATTAATAAAAACACAAGGAACGTTTTTTTTTTATCTAATGACCTAAGACAACGAGTTAAATCCGACAAAAAATGATTAGTTCCGAACACAAGCTGGCACTATCTCTGCAGCCAGAATTAAGACGAGGTCAGATTATAAGTCACGGATCTTAGCCTGTAACCTCGGAACAATCCGACTGATAGCTAGCAGACAATCCTTTATCGATTAATAAGAAAGAAAGAAAGAAGCAGTGGTAAAAAAGTATAACTAAAATCTAAAATCTCGGATCCGTCAATACATATTGTAAATTAACCAGTCATAAGTAACCAGAGGTTAAGGTTTATAGTGTAAACTTGACCTCCATTGGTAGTAGATACGAGGCTTATGAATTTAGACGTACCTAAATTTTTCTACTTACTTATATTTTTTTATAAAACTACAAGGCAATTTAATTAAAAAACGGGTTTGCAATGTTCTGACAAAACTCTTTCACATGGCTCTGGTAGTTACAAATTTGTGAAGACAACCAAGAAATAAAGAATAAATTCTCCAAGTGTTAGATAATATTATAATGTAGGTAGGTAACTCGGCACCTAAAACTGAGAGAAACTGCAATCTGAAATGATAAAACATTTGAAAAGAATACGTCTTTATGATAGAGTCGATAAAAACGGCAGAGGTTCTGTGTTCCGAAAGTTGGAGATAGAATGGTTACATAAGTTTTACTATTAAGTAAATAACGCGTCACGACCACATACGTAAATATCGACCCCTAACTCAGATTCCCTGTATCTAGGCGTTCAAGAAATACGAGCACAAATCACTAATACGAAGCATGCCAGTGAAATATCTTTCCTTCCATCTTAAGCAGCCTGATCTGAGCATATTTTGCGTCGTTAGTTCTTCTATGGCCACCCTATTTCAGCAGACCAGAATTATGTTGCCAGCACTATTTTCTCAGACTTGTAACTTTCGTGAATTTACTTAAATAGCTCCTAAAACTTTCCAATGTGGATTTCGTATGAAAGGATCAGCGAATCTTTAGCCCTAGTAAAATTAACAGACTTTGGAAGCTATAACTTTCGACTAAACTATCCTAATCTTCGTATTGTTTTACGAAGCACCGCTGTCTATGCACGTAGTTAATGTATGATATTTGTAGAGTATATAAACTAATCGGCACTTTAACAAACAGGTCACGCCACTTTATAACTTTGATTAGAAACAATCAGTACTGCTCCGCCCTATATCACAACTAGATCTATGTAGATGACTCAAGTAACTCGCAACTCCTCCTTTAGATAAATTAGAACGCGGCCAATGCGTGAGTTTAAGGGTTAACTGGTTTTAAAGGGTATTGTCCCAATAATAAGTCGATTTAATAGAAAATAAGATGGATAGAGAAATCCCTGAATACTTTTGAAAGCGAATCAGCTGGTAATTCTGAATTATTTTCAGAATATGATTAATCTATTTTATCAAAATATTATATATTCACTTTTGATATGCACAAAAGGATAATATATATAAAGTACGATAATATCACAAACACGACAGCCCAGAACAGATGTGCTATGTTCATGTTCATAGGTACAAAAATTACTTTGCTAAAATTGTTAAAGTACCTAACTCGGTTGGATACCAGCAACAGGCATTCTTGCCGTATTCTAAATAACAAAGTTTACAATAATATTTTTCGCCTCTTATCAATAACTACAAAGAGATACATTGCAAAAGTTAGACGCGCAACTAAATAACTCTTTGGCAGATTAGCAAATGGGCGTAGAGTCACGATCGCTACCTTTTCACGGTGATAATCGTTTCAGGGTTTTACTTCCTACTGTAAAATAGGAAAAACGAGTACCTACTTATAGAGGTTCCAGTAATTTCTGCAAAACAGTAAGCATTACGCATATCAGGAAGATTGAAAAGCAAATGTAGGTAATAAACATAATTGCGAGAAGTGCCATAACCAAGGGGAAAATAAATTAGGTACCTAATTTCAAATATTTATATTAGTACCTAAAAAGTAATTTTAATGGGCTTCGAATATAGTCACTGTTATAATGTTTCAAAGTATAATATTTAGACTTGTATTAGAACTTTGAAAATTGGGAATATTAACATAATGAGGTAATAGTTTGATTAAAAATCAAAGACGCGTGAACGCCAAAAACAAATATGGTGATAAATCGTCGATACACAATACAAATCCTTGAATCCAATTTAACATATAATTAAAAATCTTAAAGTGTAACTATTGCTAAAAACATGGAAGACAGAAAAAAGAAGCCGGAAGAATATTAATGACATTCATATTTGACATTGGCTTTTCATGATCTTGAACTGCCTTCCAACAGGTGGGTTGTCAGTTTCGATTGGAGGTATCGTTATGGCTGAGCGGAAGCTGCGATGAGCTGGATAGGGGCCAAGAACCGGCCACTGATTAGCTATTAACAGGTCGTCAACACCAGTCCTGAGGTGATGGGTCACTGGTGAATGGTCTACTGCAGCTTACAAACACGAGTTTTTCGAAGCAACATCATACGTCTATCATTTTTGACTGTGCGTCGCAGTAGAGATTCGGCTGTATTGTTATTCAAGATTATTTTTATCATTTTAGGTACTTGGATGTCGACGAAATGTACGAATTTAGCGTATAAACGCTAAATTCTTCAAACTTGTCTAACTTTCCAGAGCTCCTCATACTTGATTATCTTAATTCAGCTTATCTTCTAATTTATGGAGAGGACTGCAAACATTAGCCCGTTTTGGTATCATCGGATCTCTATCGCAGCTTCAGAGGTAGCTCTCCAAACAAGAGGCCATTTAAGGGTCATCAGATCGCCTATCGCAATCACAGAGGCTATCTCTTTCAAAATAGCCCCAAAAACACCCGGCTACGTGAGGTTCTGCACGCACCAGCCTTTGCTGTTGACTGTTTATACCATTCCTGGTCTTGTTATTGCAATCTTCAGACTTTTGTTTAACATTCATGTAAGGAAACTGGACTTTATTAAGCAGTGTGAAGAGTTTAGTACTGTTTGGCTCGGTTCTGTGAGGCGGCTCGTGCCGTTATACGTTCGCACGCCGTACGCAGGAGCTCTGCAATCATCGCTTCTAATTGTTAATTGGATGTTTTGGAGAATACAATGACACTCCGGGATTTCGGAACGATATTTGGGTAATTTTTTCTATAAAGTTCACCTTCTGTTCCTTATCCATTTGAGCAAGGTTTTTTTCCAACATATCCATTTTTAAGTGGGATTTTGGATCCAAATTTAGGAAAGGCCATTGTTTGTGAATCACTCCCGTATCGGCTTATCACTACCGTTAATCCTCTCCTGTTCTTTGGACTTTGCCTGAACATATTGAACATTTCCTTTCAGATAAAGCAATGACAATAGATTCGTCATTTCGTCACAGAAAAAAACAATAACAGACTTTACCATATTCCGTAAATACGTAAATACCTTGGGTAGAGTTCTCGAGATAAGAGTCCGCTCGATGTCATAGACTATTGTTATCTGTCACTCGCTGTAAACATCTATCAACTGTTATCGCTACGTAAAATTGTATTGCGAAACATGTAAGTTTCATCGCGATAAGCGTTGAACGAAAATAACGGCCGTTATGTACCCAGTATTTGTAATAATAACGCCTAAAATTCATAAACATAGATCTGTCTATACTAGGATTTCTGTAGGCATTTAGAAAATTAGAATTAGTAACATTAAATTTTTACATGTATTTATTTATGACAATGTCAAGTTATTTACATCTTTGCTATTTTTTTAATAAATGGTTTTTGAATTTGATATTACTTACGGGCCGTATTTCTTTGACATAATTATATTTCATATTCTACGGAGTATGTAGATTGTAGATAGGTTGGTACTTAATAATAATGTTTATAAACATGTAAAATGTAATCTCGAAGTAAAATCATAATGTTCTATCATTACACTTAGGTATTGTTTTTTACTGAATTCTCAGACTATTAAACCTGCGTAGTCCTAATCATACGACCCCCCAGGCAAACAAGTTCACAGCCACATAAAATTTATGATGTTTAGATGGAATATTAAGATAATGTAACAATTTGTACCTTATGACATGGTGATAAAATCTTGTCCTGGTATTTACGACGCTACTAGTAGCCTAAACCACGGAACGTTAACTACAAAACATACATTAGTACGTCTCTTTATTTATAACTTAATCTTGAATGGAATATAAATCTTTGTATTATGATAATTAACGTTTAGTTTCCATTCTTGGAGCCAAATATTTTTTTAATTGCAGTTTTATTAAGCGAATATCTATATTCATAAGTACAACTAAGTCAATTAGTATGTTTGATCATTTAATACCTTTTTTCTTTTTTTTTTTCCCGGGGAAATGCATTAGGCCCCGGGGGGGGGGGGGGGGGGGTTATGTGGGACTCCCCCGCCAGCTGGTCTGGCGGGGTTTACCCACTAAAACCCCGGGGTGTTCTCCTCTCCGCATTGTGGAGGTGGTTACGGGGACGTACGGCGCTTCCGCGACCACCTCTGCGGGCGCCCTTTCGGGCTCGCCGAGTGAGGCTTGGGCCTCTTTCTCCGCTGGGTGCGTCCCGGAACACACGGGGCGCACCTCAGCTCGGGACTTCTGTATCTTGGGCGTTGGACCCCCCGATCCGCGGCCCAAAAGTCCCCGTTATTGGTCCCTCACTGTGCCCTCTGCTGATCAGAGGGATACACGAAGGACCTCCTCTCGCCAGGTTATTCGCTACGGCCACCAATTCCCCTAGGAGAATTGCTGACCGAACCCCAGGGTGCACCGTCCCAGCTGCTGCCCTTCCCTCCGGATGCAACGCATCAAGAGGGACGAACAACAACCGGGCACTCGTTGAGGTTACCTGGCCCGCACCCCAACTCACCTACTAACCAAAATTGAATGAACTAGATAAAAAAAAAAAAAAACCAATGTGAATAATAAAAAATAATTAATTAATTAAATTATATATAGTATTAATTTTTTTTTTAAGTTTTTTTCATGGAAATAAATTACGTAAAGTGGCACGCCTTTAAAAATTTAGCAGTTACCCGTGACTTCCTTCAAGTTTTGGGTTTAAGTACGGCTCTACTCCGGATAACATAGCGATATAGCGAGGTTAGCAGCATTATCTTTTTCTTAATTCAGTAAAATTTTCCGCGACGCTCTCTTGAACCAGATCGTTTGGAAAATTCATCCGTGCTGTTATCCAAAAATCGTTGATATTGTAATTTTATCGTTTCTAACAAATCTAACGTCGTCATGGAGATGTATTGATAAATGTGTAAGTACATAAAAAGGAATATTGCTTATCTGTAACGAATGAGATTTAATTCTGTTCTGTTTTTCTTTTTTTTCTGTTCTATTTTTTTTTTTCTTTTATTTTTAACGTATAATTACGACTAGATGAATCTTTGAGTAGACACAAAAGACGTTGATTAATTTTTTGAAACACCACACAAGTGAAAACCTAAGAAAAAAAGGACTAGAGGTATCCTTCTAAATTTTAGAATAGTATTCCTATTATATGGTTGTCATATATTTGTTCCATAGCTTATATCCTAAATGCTTACGAATTCTCAGTTCAAAGGTTGAGCCGAAATAAGAATTATGTAATTCGTTCTTTAAATGAAATTATCAACTGTTTTGGTGTAGATAACAGAATTGATAGTTATATTACCTGTTTATTGTTTTAAAAACGTAGATTAGTCATGATTTATTGGGTATTGGGGCGTTTCGCACCACGTGCTGCACGGATCATTATACCTATAAAATATTAGTAAATGGTAAGTAGGTATCTTACTGATTATAAAGTGAAACAAATGGGTTGTTCCCACTGGTCCACACACCACTGTTGTCGAAAAATAACTTTCATACGTTAATTCGTAAGATAAATACACATAATTTTTTTAAGTTTTAAATCTGTACTAATAAACAATGTGTTAAAGCTTAGCGTAACTGTAACAGATCATATTATTTTTTATTAATATATTTTTTAAAGGAATGCAAACCGAAGCGCCTTTTCCCACGATCTCTGATGTCACGTATAGAAAACAGCTGCATAATAATATTGACTCAATATAACTTGACACTGTACCTATTATATCCTAGACTAGACTCCTAGTGTCGTAAGGTTTGTACAAATTGTTAAATCATGTCAAAAAACACGCTATTGGACAAAAAATTATAATCATTGGCATGTAAATTATCGCCCGAATGCCAAACTGTATTATTATTTATTTATGACTAAATAATCTCAGAAACCTAAAAACAACGACCAACTGCGGGTCAGACCACGCACAGTATAGGGTTCCGTAAATGGCGTATATTCAAAAAATTCTTACTCATATTCAAAACTATTTACTCTGTTACGGTTGGAATGTAATGGGGTTAAACACATTGTTAACGACTTTCACCTCAATAAATAAGTCAAAGTTTCACTGTTTATCTGTAAGTCTGCTCTCAAAAATCTGCTATTGCAATTTCAACCATGTAGTCCCAAGTAATAGTTTCTGAGGAAACTAGGTGTGAAATATGTGAAATACAGACAAACATGCATAGTAATATTAATAATATAGAGAAGACAAATTCGGACGATGCATTCCGTTTTTCTATTTGGTTACGGAATCCTAAAATATCTGCAAACCGGAAAAAAATAGCAAATTGGATTTTATTTCCGCCTCTAATATCCTTGAAATAGCCATAGCTACTAATCCCACTGAGGTTGAAATTTATTTTTAAATCTCTAACTAATCGGTCAATACTGACGTTGACTTCGTTCCGTAGTTCCGTCACAGAATAATAACTCATAGTAGGAGATCTATGGTTTACTATAACTTCTTTGCATTTTGGAATAATATAAGATTAGTTGAAAACTCTCTGCTATTAGATAGGTTTAACAAAAATTTAAAAGCTTTCTTCTAAATGTGTAATTTTTCTATTTTACTAGTTTTCAACAGCTTGGACTTAGTGAGTAGTGAGGTAGGTACACCACAGCGAAAACGTTTGTTTATTTTGTCAAAATACATTGAATTTTATGACGTCCATGAAACATTTAAACAAGTGCAATAATACCATTGTATTTCAGACATACGAATAAGTAAAATTGTTACGCTCGACGTCACAGTCGACGTCAGTTGCTAAGCGCACATTCTCACTATAAGACCCGGCTGATAGTTATTATAATATAATTAAAATCATAATTTGTGACAATTCAATTGATTTAATAAAGTTATATAATATTCGTAATTCGTAACACAATAAATTGGACAGTCTATTACCTATAACTGGCTTATGGTAGGCTTAAATAAGCCAGTTAGGTAGCCCAAGTGTTCTTATAGAACCCAAATAGGAATATAGGACTGGATAATAAAAGGCGAAAGCAGACCTAAAAGTTTTTTTTTTATTATTGAACGTTTAAAATAATAGACAAAGTAAGAAGTATGGACATAGCCTAACTCATTTTTTACACTGTGGTATGAATTTGCAGTAATACAAGGATATGTATTCTGTGGTATGGGAAGGAAGTGCGTTTGCAACGATGTTGATTTGAAACAACGGGAACAGCATCCCATAATAAACTGTATACATAACTCATGTCAGTACATGACCTATCTGCAGAAACATCACGTCAAAAACTATATTTATTGCGAGTCTGAAACAGAAATAAAATTGTCTCAGCAAAAATAAACGCTGAAAGTACTTCTCAAATTATAATTTGTGTCAACGTCACTGCATTCTGTGCCAAAATATTTTGTTAGCTACCATTTTTATAGTTTAAAATGTCACTTTAAGTTTGCAAAAGGAGCACTTTTACAAAGAGATAAAATCGTTACCTTGGAACAAATGAAAATAATTAGGAAAATCATTTCAATGGTACCGCACCTAGAATGAACCAAGAAATATACCTATAGTAGAATAAACCGCTACTAATAGGCAACATTCCCAAACGCTGGCAGCAAAAGATTATAATATACCGAGGTGATCACTATTGACGAAAAGAGCGGTCATCTGGGAAGCGTCGCCTAGACTGACTCATGAGGAAACGTCAATCTAAATCATTCTCGGCGCGTCCAGGTGGACAGAAGCAATGTATTGCGCTGATTAGTTTCATCTAATTAGCCGTGGAATTTGGAATATAACCCAATTTCTTATTGGTGATCCGATGCGCCTCACCTTACTATAGTGTAGCTGCTTAAGGTATAAACAAATAATATCGTTAGGGAAACCCTTGGTATAGTTCCATAATAGGAATTTCCGTAACTTCGAAACAATTATTTCTCAAGCACCTTTGTTTTTCCTTTCAAAGACAACGGTTTTAACCGAAAGCGTACTTGTCTCTTGTGATTCACTAGATAAATAATTGGCAATCAAATCGAGTACCGTTGATAAATTCGTAATCTATAACAACTGTATATTGTATTTAAACACAAAATAATCTGTATCTATGACTCAATATTCCGTATTGATTTTACGCGATAACAAAATAACCTTTACTCTGAGCCGCTTAACCGGACAGGTCCATACTGCTTATCCAAACTTTGAAATCTTGCACTTAAAAAATGCAACAACTTTTTGGGAATGTGCCAAAGAACCGTTGCCGTCTTTTATTTTCGAAGTTAATTAAGGTTCAAGTTATCAGGAAACGAAGCTCTCTTTCAACTAAAATTATACTTTATCACATGACTACGCAAATATATTGATCTAACTAGTCTACAACCACACAATTATAACTATTCTACATATTACTTACCATTTGTTGAAATATAAATCCTTCAGTGGTAAAAGTATTTCAGAAGAACTCTACATTACTGCAGGCAATTAGGAATATTGTATAAATAACAATCAGGAACATAGTAGCTTTCAGCACTGAGTAGAGTAAATTTTAAAGATGGCCATCTCAAAAACAGGTCTAAACACATTATCATCTCACAGCAGTTCTAAACATCTTGTAAACTGCTCTGTAGAGATTTGAATCCTTGAAGCGAATCTGGGCCGTTGCATAGTTAACCTTTATTGAGTGTAACCTGCGCAAATGCTTCAGTAGTAAGTTAATTACGTTTATTTATAACTCATTTTCTCTGCTGGCCATATACAGAAGTGGTCTTCGTCGATCTCCGGCTCTGCTCGTCTTTAATTCGCCGGTGTTCGTTATTTATGTGATTGTATCGATAATATCGAAATGCTCCTGGCGAACGATGACCTACATCGAATCATATTATTTATATGGACGATTCAGACAAATTAATATTATCTTTGGCACATCTTCGAGAAGCTGTAATCATTATTATCTTAAGTTTTAATGGCGATATAAATACTAGTGTGAGGGTTTTATTCGAATATTATAGTTTTTTTTTAAACGAATGACTTTTGGCTCGCTTTCGATAAATAAAGTTAGACGAAATATTGGCGTATCTACGTTATTGACTTACGTAACCTCAGATACAATGCGAGTTCACACATAAGTGCCTTGAGACTCCACAAAAGAGGTTTAAGATAAGTAAAAGTATTTTGGACTTTGATCACTTTAAATGTCATTTATATAAGCACACGTCTGTCACTGATTTTTACAAGTCTTTCTCTTGTCAACTGACCGATAACATTTGATCGATTATTTACAAAATTACACTAAATTTTTTATCGGACCATGCCATGCGACACGTATTGTGCATTAGCCGCTCGTAAATCATAAAAAAGTCACTATAATATTTTTTTTTTCATGCATTTTGCCAGCTCAGAATAAAAAACAATACCAAGCCAGTGTTTAATATCTCGACCGTGATGATACGAAAGCATCAATAAAAATGCGGATCAGCATCAAAACTGTCTCATTCATAACTGCGGTTAAAATCATTCATAACAACTGTGGTTTAAAACTGTAACTTCAAAGTCAATATTCTATATTTAAAACATCGGCGCGTGTTAGTGACGGTAAGCGACGTCATGCAGATCAGCTGACAAGGCTAAGTTTCTTGTAGAATCAACACGAAACATTACCTTGTCAACATTAATCTACACTGCAGATTGATCAGCCAATTACCCGCTCGCTACCTTTTTTTTTTATTTGACAGAGTGATGAGATCTAAACCCCAACCTAATGGTTAGATCTAATGCTTGTAAAAGTAGGTACCTAAAACCATTTAGGGTTTTAGCACGTTCACTGCTGAAAAGTAAACTGTCGTCTTTAACATAACTTGCCACGAGTACGGCAAAACACAACTATAGTATTTTTTGTATGGGAAAACACTATGGCGCGTGCAGAGCCGCACCCGTGGCTAAACAAGGAAAACGGCTCAGCAGTCAAAGTGTTAACTGTTTACGTTTTTTTTTATTATTTGACTGATTAACGAGACTAGCAAGTCGTTCACCTGATGTTAAGCGCTACGCCTGCCCATAATACAATGCCACCCAGAACTTAGCATTACATAATCTTGCATTGCATTGCGCCCGTCACCCGAGACATTGGTTCTAACTAAAGTCTCATGTGCCCAGTATTTTCGCTGGAAACAGTGCCCTTCAAACCGGATCACAGTATTGTTTCCACACTACTGCGTGGCGGATGATTATCTGGCAAAGTTTACTTTACTTCCCCAGGCGGACTCTTGCAGAAGAGGCCTACTACAAAAACGTTCTAGATTCCAACCACATAATGCCTGTTTACAATTAAATGGTTGTCACTAGGATCATAATCTTTCTAGCATTGGAAACACAAATAACTAGTCGTGTAGAGCAGTAGCAAATTTAAATGACGACACACACGCACGCCGTCAAGGTCAACGGTTGGTGACCCAATGATAAACACATGATTGCACTAAAAAAATTAGTACGTAAACGCGACTTTTGCATACCATATGAGGAATTTTGCTAAGTGAAAGGGCGTTTTCCTTACACTTGCTTTCCTTTGTCTATCAATGCTATGGTAGGGTAGTGTCTCGTGTAGTATCGATTGTACATAAAAATTAAACGGAGATTTTTAAATTTTTGATGTTTACTAGTTATAAGAGCTTATAAACAATAACTTTAGAATTTAGACCCCACGTTAACACTTTGACTGCTGAGCCGTTTTGCTTGTCTAGCCACGGGTGCGGCTCTGCACGCGCCACAGTTTTTTCCCATACAACAAACGCAACAGTTGTGTTTTACCGTATTCGTGGCAAGTTATGAAAAACACGACAGTTGTGTTTTCAGCAGCGAACGTGTCAAAGTATTTCTATCGCCGCTACATCATACCCAAAAGTTGCTACAAGTTACAACCAATCTAATTAGAGGCTAAAAATTATGATTATAACGATAAACTTTCTGAAACCTGCTAGATATCGAAATGGTACATTACACTAAAATTTTAGTCGAAATTTTTGTTTTAAACTCAGTAGCATAATACATCTATTTCAATGTCTAATCCCTAAAACTTTCATTGAAATCCGTTGAGACGTTTCGGAGCATATTGAAGGCAAACTTTTATACAGACAAACAAACGGAAACTAAAAAACAGTAATTTATGATTAGGCATTAAATAAATAGCAGTTTTCATTTAAATTTTGGCGTTTATTTCGATATGACAGACAGACACTTATTGAGACTTTATTATAGTCATCTATTTATTAGTCATTACCATACGATGTCAATTAATTGACAACTAATGAAAATAAATTAAAGGCGCCAGCAGAAACCGCGCGTCTGCGAAAATACATACATTTACTAGGAAAACGAACCGGTTAATTGGCAGGATACATGACAGGAAAATTGAATAATTAATACAAAATAACGGTGATTATAGCCGACTTATATAACACCTATATTCGTATGCGGTTTTGTAAAGCCGGTGAGTTATCCTCTAGAGCCTATAGATGATGTAACTGCAGTGTAGATTTAACTTTATTTGTACACTTTTACAATACATATTTGTTTAAGCAGCACATGTACTAAAACTTATGTTGACAGAACCCTATGTACAAAAAGGTCATGCCAAATAAAGATAAGAAATAAAACAAGTATTACAGCTGCCCATACTATGGGCCTATATTTTAACTGAAGGACGTTTATAGGTACTTACTAGATAAATCAGAAAACGTGTGCAAATCCGATCCACAATAATAGACATTTATCCTTCCCCCAATAAAATTATACGACCATGCAAAACCACATAAAGCTACGGTTATCAAAGGAATTGAATTGAATAATACGTTGGTAAATGTGTCTGTAGCTTGGTAACTGTTGTTAATTGGATTGTAACTGTTTTTCTATGCTTATTTTTTAAAAAGAAACCTTCGTTGTTCCATTAAGAAAGGATTTCTTAAAGCATTCTATTTGTTTAGAAGTCAATGTGGACAGTTTCCAATTCATCCATGGTAGTAAGCGGGTACTTTGTGACCAATAAAAGTGGTGGTAAGAATTATTTCGAAATAAATATTAACCGTAGGTTTATAGGCGGTTAAATAAATGCGATTAAACATGAACGAAAATGTAATCAACAAAGAAATAGGTTGAGTGCGAAGTAAACCACTGGCAGTTGAGTATACCGATATCTTACTTTCTATTATCAATTACGTTCAATAAATCTTGAAAGAACACTGCTAGACAGTGCCCTACTTTTCTGGAAAATTACAGACTATATTTATAATATTTAGGAGTGGAAATGGATTAAAATGACGAGATCATAAATCAATAAACGTTTTCCCGGTACATTAACGTGATTTATCGAAGGTGAAGGAGAGCCCGTTATAGAGTTCTTGAAAGCATTGGCACTTCAAGGCAACGGATATCAAATTGTTATTGATTTGTCGCTTTCTATCGTGTCGCTGTTTAATATGATGTATCTGTATCTACATATCGACGCTGGAAAGCGTAAACGCTGTAACCTTAAAACGCAAAATTGGTCACCAAACTTTTTTTTTGTTGAAAAAAAATCATAACTCAATATCTACTCGACCTAAAAACGTAAATTTTGGATATTTGGTGTGTTACACACAAAGCTACAATACTGCTACCTTGTTTATATCCTAAAGTTCATAGGGTACGTTGAAATGTAGGTTTGTTTCCAAATATGTAAAAAAAGCATTTTCGGGTCGGTCAAAGGGTTACAGCGTTTACGCTTTCTAGCGTCGATATGTTGTAAAACATTGATTAGTGCGCCAGATAAATTTCCAGACTACTCAAATGTATTGATCATTGTCATCAATTCTGAAGGCATCATTCATATCATAGCTAGACATCTACATGTTTGTTTGTAGAAATGTCTTTGTATGTTGACAATGGCATTGCTTGTTGTCAATTATTTCTTATTCATTGTTACTATAGGTAAAATAGAAGGTACTAGCTGCGCCCCGCGGTTTCACCCGCTTAGTTCCCGTTTTGTCCCACGGGAACATACCATCGGGATAAAAAGTACCATATTACTCAGTCCTGGTTATAAACTATGTGTGTTCCAAATTTCATTCGGATCCGTTTAGTAGTTTTTGCGTGAAAGAGGAACAAACATCCATCCATCCATCCATTCTCACAAACTTTCGCATTTATAATGTTAGTAGGATTTTTATAGTGTTCTTAAGTCTTTTTAAAACATCTGCGAGGTCACACTTCTTGGAAATATTGACAATTAAAACTGAATCAGCTTTCGAATCCAATGATTTGACCCAATTGTGTCATGTGTTAATTAAGTAGATCTCCACAGTAACGCAATGCTGTAGTTTCTTTAGGATACTGATTAATTGGTGTTTAATTGTACTGGCATAACTTGTATATGACAGATTATGAATCGGACGCGTCGAACGCGCGTGGGTAGCTCGTTCACTTGCAATAATTCCCATTGACTATCAATAAATCAACATATAATTTTGTAGGTAAATCTTGTTATTAATACGTTTTGAATTCCGACTGTATAGAATACTCATTCGTCTTTCTCGAGCTGGGTTTTCTCTAGTACTTACCTAGTTTGGTTTTCCTCGAGTCTCGAGTACCTACCTTATTGTATTCTGATCATAGAGGTACGTAATTAGCCATGCCACTTTAAAAATCCTTATAAATAACTTGAATTGTGACTTTTTTATTTTCCCCTCTTCAATAAATTAATTTTAAAATAAATATTACACGCTGTATTTTAATGTCACTTCCGATAAATTTATCTAATAAAGTATCAGTATGTAGAGGTCAGGATCTATATCCTACATGTGATTGTGACACGTTATTTTTTATTATATAATATTATAACTGTATTCGTTAAAATCCTGTAATTTATAAACATCAATAGATACGTACAAAACTCGTTAGGTCCGGTCAACCCGTAAGTTCAAGTCCAATGCTGAATTTTAAATCGATTTTGACGGACACTGCATACATAAATCTTTGATCGGCTGAAAACAGCTTGAATTATTCAAAGGCATTGTTTTTCCCGCACGTACATACATTGTGGTTACGAAATGAATGGTCAATGGACTATTGGAAATCGGTCGCCGGGCGGCGGCGCCTTTGAGACAGACCTCGTACGATATTTCTCCTTTTTAAAATTCCTTGAACATTTTGGGGAGGATTTCGACCGCTCTTGAAATACTTGTGACCAAAATATATTTGTTGTTGTTTTTGCATTGGATAATTGTGGAAGTATTTTTTCAATACAATACATTCTTGTTATAACTTTGAAAAACAAAAACATATTGAACTCATGGCAGGAGATTTGCACAGCACGTCCCACGTTTATCTCACACTTATCAGGGTGATAACTCCGCGTCCCAAGTACTCATTTTCCGACACGTAGCGATAATTTGTTGTGATAAACCTTTATTGTCAAAATATTAGGTTCAGAGGGCACTTTGGAAATAATCTACTATTTCGATATTATCTAGGTATATTAACCCCTTCTAACGCTTTCGTATCTCAAAAACTCAAAACTCTTATTGTTTATTGTGAGTAAAGCACTTAAAGAATTTTTATTAAGACTTTTCCACGCCAAAAGTTTCATAAACATAGAGAAGGATATAAACATAGAATTATCATCAACTAAATTTATGAGAACTCATTATGGTTTGAGTATGGTGATTTGGTCTCTTTTTTTATAACCGTATTTCCAAGATAATCTAAGTATTGGATCCAGCAACGTTGACGGTGTTTATCAGCAATGTTGACCAACTGCTGTTTGACGAAAGTTTACCATCTATACGTGTTTTAAGACTGTCTAGAATCCTCGTAGCATCTGCTTCCGCAACTTCATTAAGCTCGTTATCTAACCAAGCTAATTTCTCATTTGGCAATTTCTCAATAGTCCAAGTGTTACTCGCATGAAGGTCCACCGTCACAGTGGCAGACGTGGCTCACCGCACGTCGACAGCGGTAATGCCAGCTGATAACAAAACGATATTCGCAATCGACGGCCGCTGTCGGCGCTTATCGACACTGGGGAAATGGAAAACTGTGACGTGAAATATGTTTTCCGACGAAAAACAAGTTGGAAAAGGAATATTCTTGATTAGCTGGAGTCTAAGAGGACACTCATAATCATGAAAGTGAAATTACTCTCATATTTTGAGTACCACTAACGGAATTACAATGAGGACGATAACGATAAATTTTTGATTGGCTGTTCAGAGAGTCAAGTAATTGGTAATAACGGTAACGTAGTTCCCAAAATGGAGGATATATAATCAGAAAACGAAAGAGAAAGGTGGATTCTAGGGAATGGGATAAACGTTAGAAAGCGTTAGAAAAAAAAAATATATACCTTAAAATTACCAAAGTAATAGCAGCTGATACAGAATTGATTTTAAATAATTCTTAAAATAAAAACTATGAATACGATATCTATCCCAATGCGGAAACGTGCTAATGTGTTTATGAAAAAGCATATGTACGTAATTATCACTCGCTTTTCGGTGAAGGAAAACATCGCGACTAAACCCACATAACTACCCGAGAATTATTTCGGAGGTAGGTATGTTTTCCAATCCGGACCGGGCCCCCGTGGTGGATTATGGCCTGGCCCTCCTCACGAAAGTTAGGGGAGACCCGTGCTCAGCAGTGTTACGATATGGGTTGATGATGAGGATGATATTTAGAGTAACAATAATCTCATCATTAGCAATAGTAAATTCACAGTGTAAAGAATTACATAGTAAAGTTATGAATGAGATTCATATGAATCATAAATACATTATTTCTCAGGTGACATAAGAACACAAAACAACACCGTTCCCAACTATTAGCGGCTGAAAATAGTCGGAGTCATATGAGTTTAATGGCGAAGGGCCAACCACGTCTTTGGCCAAATGCACTCACTTTTAGCGCATTCATCTCAAAAATATTTACAGACCGGCCTTAATTTGTATATAAATATTCAAATATAGATGACTGTTTATAGCTATAAACTGTTTTAAAGCAGACAACTCTGTAATAGTGTATCAAAATATATATTTTTTAATTTCATCAAAAATGTGCAAGAAAAATCCTTCTTCAAATACATTTAAGTCATGGTCATAAAAACTAATGAATCAATTTTCATGAAATTTATGTGGAACCAGCCTGGAGCTCTACCTTTTCTTATAAAAGAGAATCATCCAAATCGATTCAGAAATTCCGAAAATATGAGATTATAATAAAGTCATAATAAAAAGACGTATCAAAAAACAGTCCAATTAAAAACCTCTTTCGTTCTGAAGTCTGTTAATTACTTTCAAAATACCAGATACAAAAGGGGACAAATTTAGATAGCAAATAATCAGCAAATTGATACAAATAAGATAATGTCCCGATTAAAGATAATCAAATTATTTAATTTTGATTCATGTTTATCAATATGGGTTACACATCATGAAGTAACAAGACTTAGCTTATCTCTTGTACAATAATAGGAATAAACAATTATCTTAAAAATCTGTGATTATATAATTACCTGCCACGTGTGACGAGGTTGCTATCGTCGAATCTACCTGCAATCGGTCACAGTATAATCAAAACTTCACGTGTAAAGTGCAAACTTGTGACGTCACGACACACCCGGTTAGTGCCTTGTCTATACGTGGATCTGTAAATATAATAGAATAGAAAACTCTTTATAATAGTATAGTATATAAACAGAAATGGATCTGTGAACATATTAGCATGGTAACATAGAATAACAGTGAATATTGGCGTAATTAGGCGTTTAATTATTTGTAAGCGGTAGAACGTCTTCTTTCCATGGAGAAGGTCGTGAGCTCTAATCCCAGTGCGGACACGTACCAATATGTTTCTGTAAAACATATGTATGTAATTATCACCCGCTTTTCAGTGAAGGAAAACATAGTGAGGCCACTCAAGAACTATTTCGGAGGTAGGTATGTTATCCACCAATCCGAACGGGCGGGTGGTGGATTATGACCTAACCCTCCTCACGAAAGTGATGGGAGACCCGTGCTCAACAGTGGGACGGTATGGGTTGATGATGATGATGATGAAGATACTGATTGCCATTATATAAATATATATATATTATCGGTTCAATAAATATGTTAGTATTAAATTATTAAACATCCGCTAACACAATTTACATAATATTCTATTGTATTCTATTATATTGTGTGGTTTTATCGTGAAATACCAATATACATATAATGTCTATGAATAAACAGTAGACCAACTTTTTTTGACGACTTTCTTGAGTAGGAAACAAACATTTGATCACGATTTGTTAATGTGTAAGGAATCAACTTGAGTTATAGACGTGGCGCTTACTATTACTATTGGATTCTAGGTTTGCTTGGTTTGGTTAGCATATCAGTTTTGTTGTTAGAAACCGTCAGAATAAAACATGGATAATGAAATGAACACGGTAAACCTTGTTTCCACGTGAGCCGTGAGAACGGCGAATGTCATCTCCTCCTCTAAGACTATATTCGAAAGCCGAATAAATCGTCTTCGATTTATTTTAAAAAGTGAAATTGTTAATGTTAATGTATTAAGAAATTCTTAAACTCACCACCTACTTCCCAATTCTCTCAGCATAGGGAGCCCATTGAAAAGTCCGACTTTAACTTTTTTTTACTTTTTTTTAAGTCCGTTTTTGTCCTCAGGATCGCCACACGGACCTCTCAGCCTTTCCACGTAGCTCTCGCAGTGGTGGTAATGCTGGCATGGCTCAGCAGACCAGGAAGCTCAGGCAACGTTCGCGGCTGGCGCGCTCTCTACGTGGCAGCTGTGGCCACGCACCTCGGCGCGCAGGTCTGGATGACCCTTGTCTCCGGTAAGCATCCATGGAACACGTCCCATTATCCTGTCTGACGTGCGAGTCGCAATCCTAGCTGTAATCTCCGAAAATAATAGGTACTTCTTTCGTTCTACGATTCGTCTACGTGCTACGATGATTTGTGCTACGCATAGGTAGGAATATCATAACGAGTCACCTTTAGCCGCCGACACATTTGTCTGACGTGTCGTGTCTTGATGCATCAGAAAGGGTATCGGTTCCATACATTTAATATGGTAGCGTTCACATTTCTCTGATGCAGTGTGTTGTGATGGCTTGTGTAAATGTGTGAAACCGATACCTATCCAATGCATCACGACACGACACGTCAGACAAATGTGAATCTACCTTAATAGTTATAATTTACCCTTAGACGTCGACATAGACGAAGTAAGACGTTCTAAAAGTGGTATATTGTATATCATTTTTTTATGTAGACGTCCTGCCTTCTCGACTAGACGCTTCCCTAGTACAGTCAACATCAAAATTAAATGATGTGTAAGAAGTTTCAAAAACCATGACCAGCATTTTATGCATTGTTTGTTAGAATTATTTTCAATATGAAAATAATTAATAATTAATATTTTTTTTTTTTATTCCTTCAAAATGTTATAGCTCCCTGTCCCTCTCTGAATCCTGTTGATTGTCGTTTTTGCTGAGTCTAATAATAGATTTGGGATCGAGATCTAAATAGAGAGGAAGAGAGGAGGGAGTTATTGTATGTCATGTTTAAGGAATCAGATTATACTGAAAATAATTATGATTAGTCTTCAATGTACTAAATACTGGTTCGGTGAAACTTGTCAGATCATCATGTTCTTATAATGTTCAGTTTTCATTTGCCAAGTGTTTTGTGAAAGAGGTTTACGGACGCTCTTTGTTTCGAGTCCGAACATTGTAAGTGCAAGATGGCGCGCCTTTTAACTAAGTCATTCAGTTCAATCACACGTAGTCAATAGATAATTAGTGCGCTGCTCTCGAGAGGCCAGCGATACCCTACTTTTACTAACAGACCTGTACAACTACGGGTTATTAGTTAATAGAATTTGATTAGTCAGAGAAAGCTCCAATAGTAGATAGAAACTCATCGGTGTTTATTTCGAACATAATTTATCTGGCAGTTTAAATTAACTATACTCGTAAAAGAAATAAAATAAAATAAATAACGCGTCAGAATCATATTGTACACAAATCCTCCCTCACTAGGACTCTGTTTTTTTCATGGTTCGAAGTAACGCACATAAAATAAAAAGATTCTTAGATAACGCTTGAATAAAACCACAGAAAACAAAACTTCAAAATACACAGATGAAAAAAAAAAAACTTAAACTTAACTTAACTTAAACTTTTGAAACAGTCAGTGTTGACTTGATTTTTTTAAATGACTGACAAATTTTATTCCATACCTCAATTACATTTACATTAACGGAAACAGCAAAAAACATGGAACAAATACATCTTCCAAATTTTTCCTGACATATAATTTCGTATGTGCAAAAAGTGGTCTTACGCAACGAGAATCGATGGTCAGGGTGGTCGCGCATTTCACAGTCCAAGATCACTGGTCGCATGAAAGCCACAGACAATGCGATTTATGTTGCATCTCTCTGCCAACCTTTTTAAGGTTGAATCACCGACACGAAAAGAATAAGACTGGTCGCTATACTATAGGTTAGACAACAAAGACCTGTATCTAATATCAGAATGTAAAGCCTATGGCATAGCTGAGGAATATGCCTGGCTGCCAGCCAGCCGGCAGGTCTGGTTAATGACAGATGTAACCAGTGATTGTTGAACTGTGCAATGCACTACCACCCTAAATGGGTTTTAATTATTGTTCCTTCATTCCTTCACGTTGGACGTAGGACCGCGACCATCCGGATGCGTTTTGGGATGCGTACTTCTTCGAATTGTTCAATGTATGTTGAAGTATCTTAGTATCGTGGGAGAATAACATCGAACAAGTATCCAGTAACTATAGCAACGAAAAAACACAGATTAACATAACAAAGAGACAGATTAATCTGTGTAATGTAGATCATAATTTAAATAGTGTAGTAGATAATATTTGATTTATTTTGATATTTTTCTCTGTTTAAGAGACGTGTTGACTTCTTAAAGTGCATTATTGCCTACTTGCATTAAATGGTTTGAGTTTTGATTTTTGGGCAAAATAATAAGGACATTGAAATAAATTTAAAGGATTTTGCACTCGCCTTATTTAGTAATTTGGTATGAGAACATGCAGTTAGGGAGGTAATTTACCTGATTGGATAATAAGCTTCGAACAGCACCCGCCTCATTATTTGTTATTTTGAGATTCATGTGAAACAAAAAATCAGAAATGTATATCTACGTGTCTCGTTTTTTAATTTTATTACGGTCTTTAACCACCAGTCTATTTCTTATTCCTCTTCGGAAACAGATATTGTTATGACTGATTTAATATTTATATATATATATGAATTTACATAAATTATAAATAAGCACCTTCCTATTATATTATATTGCCACTAACACATTAATCTGTTCCGGCCTCCGGGGCTCCTGCCTGACGTGATTTATTTGACCTCCAGTTTCTATCAGTTGACATAAAGTTCCTTTTGACATCGCAATTTAGTATGTTTTGAATTGTACATAGTATATAACGGTAGTTAGATTTTTAAAGTACATATTACATAACATCAAATAGCGCAGATACTGTGGTCAGCTCAACTGGTGAAATCGCAAACCTTGAAGCGTTCACAGCCTTGAATTTAAGGCCTTAAGTTGTGTACAACTACAATCATCACAAGTAAATAGAGCTTATTTAGATGATGTGAGGTAGCATTTAAATGGCTTCATACTAAATGAAAAAATATATATTATTTAGCCATATAGATAAAAGAAACTAGGTATCTACTTATAAAAGGGATTTTTTAGATAAATGCTAAGGTAAAAATTTACAGTCTACGTTTACTTGCGCTGAAATCTGTTATGATGAAGTAAATCTCTACAGTTGTCAAACCGCATAAAAACACCCTTTAGCTTTACACAGAGGTTAACTGGAAGATAATGCTTCATTGCATAAAGCACGCTTATGTATCTACTACGCAGTCTACGAAGCATGTCATTTACAATAGTCTATCCGCATCTGATATTTTAACAAGGTTCAAGGTTTGGTTCTAATGTTAACCTAATCGCTATATAGGTATTCTAAGACTATATCTTCCTCTCGTTGTCCCCAGGGATCGTCCTATACTTCTCTCTGCCACGCCACGAGTTCGGCCGCGTGCAAGCTGTGCTGTTCCCCGTGTACTACGCGTTTAACGCCACCATGAGCCTGCTGGCCATGCTGGCATACTTTCGCATGCAGTGCCTCACCAAATTCGATAACACTTGCTGGATACAGGTAAATTACCTTAGCTAGTATAGGCAGGCATATAAGTAGGCTAGGTGGAGTGACGATTTGCGGAAACCGGCTGACTGACACTGGATGAGAGGAGCTGCAGATCAGGCCCAGTGGCGACCACTAGGAGAGGCCTATGTCGAGCAGTGGCCGAATGTATAAGCTATTGCCTTTTGTATAGGTTCTCTTGAGTTTTTTTTTTTATTCAACTGAATGACTAGACAAGCAAGTCATTCACCTGGTGGTAAGCGCCAAGTGAACGACAGTTACACTGCCACCCAGAACTTTGCATTGCATGGCACTGCGCTGCGCTCGTCACCCCGAGACATCGACTCTAAAGTCTCATACTATGCCCAGTGATTTCGCTGGAAACAATGCCCTTCAAACCGGAACACAGTAATGTTTGCACACTACTGCTTGGCATCCGCCAATATTATCCGATATTCATCCGAATATCTGGCAAATTTGCAAGACTGGCAAGATTACTTGTAACATCACATAAATCAACACTTTTTAGTGGAAATCGTTAACTGCTAAAAGGTTTCTTGAGGGCCAAGCATTAACAGTGCAAATAAAAATTAATGGAGCACATAAGCATTTCTTTAAATGGCTGCCTTATCTTCCAAAGTTCATGGCTACGATATGACAGTAATAAATGAATAAATTCTTTAAGTATTTTAAAGAAATAAACCGTGGCGCCTATAGTAATTAATTACGTACTGCAATTAACGCGTTAATTTTTTTTTTCAAGCGATTTAATCAGATATACTTAAAGCCAAGTTCAAGAAAATGTTATTAGCTTTGGCAATTCTAATATAACTTTACATAATTAATGATTGATTACCGATTCATTTAATAATAATGTAATGTTAATACTGTCTTTGTTTCAACAGACTTTAAAAAGTAATCAATATTAATAAAAATACCTGGCAATATCCAATTTTACTGTTACCGCGAGTTCTGTTTTTATGGAACCCGAGTAGGTATTCTGAGACTCACCTGAAGTAGGTAGGTAAATGATTAACAAACGAATCAATATTGTATCGTCAAATATTAGCAAATGCTTACTTGTTCAGTCAGAGGAATTTGCAAAACTTACCCAACTTCTTAAAAAATGATTGATTAGACATGTTTCATTATGTAGCTATACAAACTTTAGCAATAATACTCTTCATTGTGCATTGAAATAAATTGCTTCTCAAATTAAATAGGGTCTATAACTACACATCCAGCCTTGGCTCTTGAGAGCCTTTAAAGATTTCATTTTATATTCTTTTGAACACTGCAACTTTAAAATACAAATTGGAGGTTAATAATGTTAATCTCGGATAAAGTAAATGCAAGGTTCGGTAAAGGTCACAGTGGAGATAAATTTGCGAGCATTGTATAATTGTAATATAGGAATTTCTATTGACACTCTGATCCGGAAATCCGGGAGCTTGATAACTGCAATGTCCATGTATCGTTAAAATGAACGAAAGATAAAATAAATTCGGAAAACCTTTTGATATGATTTCATAACAAAGTTAAGGTTAAAAATGTTTATTTATATGGACAAAAGCACTCCTGAAAGTTTACTAACTCTACCGCCGGATTCGGTATACATTTTTTTTAAAGTTAGTACTTATATAAAGTGGTACTTATGTAGGATAGTACATCAATATTATTAAAACCAAGTTAGGTAGGGTGTCTCTGGTAACGAACACCACCCAGTGAATGAACAAAAGATACATCATGATAGTGGTTTTCGGAAGGTCTGAACTCCCCAAACTCTCGTTACTCTCATACCTTTTCTAATGTCATGTACTAAAGTGTATTTTTGATTGTTCCAGCTAGCACTGCTGCTAGCCGTCTTCAGCATCGAATGCTACGTGCGCCTGCGCCTGGTCCGCCCTATGCTGCGAGCCAAGCATGTCAAAACACAAATGGAGGAGGCTGCAGGAGGCGGACAAGAGGTAAATTTATATTTTTAAAAAGATGGATGTCTTTGCTCTCACTGTTATTTTTTTTATTGACAAATAGGCAAGCATTCGGCCGCAGTCTACCGCGGTCGACGGTGGATCATGCTTGCCTAGAAGATTTACTGTCGATTTGATTGGCATTCAAAAACGGCACCCAACAAGGGTTTTTGGTGTCCTGGAAATCGGGATATATCTACGGTCGACATTACAGCGAGATACAGTAAGATTCCTATAGGAATAAAAATTGTAACCGTCGCGACCAAACTATCTGCTTGGCAGATGAATATCTGGCAAAGGTGTGAAACTTCCCCAAGCGTAACATGTAAAAGAGGCATACCACTACAAATGGTTGTAATAATTATATTAACCAAGTCGGTACCTACCTAGTAATATAAAAGCTAATTAAGTTTATTCCGCAACATAATTTATATCTACCTAACATAAGAAACAACTACGTATCCAAACAAAGGGGATTTAAAAGTAAATCATTACACAATTGCAACCTGACACCTGCCAATGTCCTTCAAATTATGAATCATGGCATTCACATGAAATCCATTGCCAATAACTGTCAACTGAACGTAACGTTGACCATAGAAGACAATTAATATACTACATACAGAATGGACACTTCCACCCTTTGCGATCCGTTTCGCCACGCCTCTGCCCGCAATCCGGGGGGAAATCGAGAGGTCAATCAATACACACCCAAACGACAATAGACAAACGGGTTCGATTATAATAAACCTTTATACTAGTGGGTTGTCTTTTGTTTTGGTTGCGTGGTATCTTTGAGTATTGGGGCGTGTACAAGCGTCATTTATTGTGCGGAGTATCAATTCAGTTATTTGTATGGACTGTCCGAGGTGTGACATAACATAACGTCGACTTAGTAAATGTTATGTTACTGAGTCAATTTGCTGGTTTACTAAGTAGGTGTGTCGGGTCAAAGTCGACTATGATGACGGTTATTGACGCTAAGCTAGACCGATAGCTGCTTAGCTATGTTAGTAGGTACTGTCTGTTAGGAAATACGGAAAACGAGACTTGGGTCTAGAAGTGGTCTAGAATTATGACGAGTGTTTGTCAATACAGACTGTCTGAAGTCTGTATGATACCATAGGATGCGGTAGAATAGGTACCTACATCGAATGGGTGTTAATTCGAAACCTTACTTACTATGATAGTTCTAAGTATTGAATTGTGTATCTTGTTTTGTTTTTTATTTATTGCAAAGCTTTGGTAATCGTAGTCTAGGATGTAGCCAAAAAATGCAAGGATATGGTCGTAGTAACATTCTTACGCCGTATGTCACTAATATTAAAATGCGAAAGTTTATGTGTATGAGTGTTGTGTGTGTAAGTGTGTTGTGGTGCCCTCTTCACACCGAAACGGTTGAACGGGTTTTGATGAAACTTAGAATATAGATACTCTAGGCCCATAGGATACTTCTATCTGTATCTTATCTTCTTCTTCTGTATCTATCTTCTATCTGTAAATAATGTCGGTTCCTCTGGGATAATAGGCTTCGCGTGTGCAGCTAATCCATTATAAAATAAGAGGCAGAATTAAGTCAAAACTCTAAGTAGAGAGTAAGAAAATGTTGGTAAAGTTGAATGTCTTATAATTAAAATACAGCTCCACTTGGAAAGTCCAAAGCCATTTCAAAAGTACGCACGCACGATTTACACGAACGATACAAAGAACCGGAATATCCTTTCATTTCTGTTGAAAATGTTCCGCTGAAAGGTCGCCCGCTTTCTTTCTCGATAGACCTATTATTAGCAAAACACGATACTGACCTACAAAAGCTAAACTCGTGAAGCTATTTCCACCAAACCATAATCTACAGAGTAAAAGAAAATATTGTTATTATAAATAAATGAAAGATAGTAAAAAACTAAAATGTGCAAACAAAGAGGAATACGGATAGAAAAAAAAAATCCATATATCCATATCCAAACCGCGAACAGATGAGAATAATCACCATGAGAATAAAGATTCGTATCATAAACACTGAGAGAATAAATAATTCTGGCTATTAGCGGCTAGGCAACAGCCGACACTATCTTAAACAACACAATGTCAAAAATAGATCCATCCAAGATACCACGGATGACGTGCGTGATTGCGAACCACATGACAGCAACGAAACCACGATCTTAAAGGTCTTTGGCCGAAACAAATTTACTTTCATAGCCAAAGAACACAATTATAAGTTTAGAGTAAAAATATATTTTTCCAGACAGACTTTCGAAAAATCGGTAATGCAAGCTGATCTGAATGAGTCCAAACTCCACCAAAATTACTGTTGGTCACTGAGGAGTTCCGTGACTACCTTCAGTCTCTATCATCACATCAGATCGCTGTCACCGTAATATTGTATTGTCATCATCAAACAATGGGCAAATTGTTGAAACTTTTTATTGTAATAACAACAGCATAATGTACACAATTTGAACAATAAAATATTCTGATTCTGATTCTGATTCTGATTCATCGGAACTTGACAGGCATGCAAAATTTCAACTCAATTCAACAATGGGAACTGAGTCAAAATTGAGGTGCGAAATTCCACTCGAACAAATATAGTTAAATACATTGCAAGTTAAACAAAAGCTTGTAATAAAACCATTATTTTTTCACATACCAATCTTTCCTTATTTTAGCATAGGCTTTTGTCCAAATGTGCTATAATATAACGTATGTCTGAAAAAACGGCTTTTATAACGATACAGACCCATTAGCTGAGCATTCGTTTAATAATCAATAAATAACGAAATTAGTATCTAACTCTTATTATCTGAACCGTAGACTTAGGCATTACTCTACTTCCTGGCTATCTAGAAAGTTTAAAAAAGTATCCTCAAAGACCGAAGCATTACAACATTGTCCTAAGTAAGACTAGCTAAATAATAGATAGGTACTTCCCCTTTGGGGTTCTTTTCATCCTAAATGGACCAACACTAGATTCAATAATGTAACTATAATGTTCTCTTTTGTTGTTCCAGGTGGGTAAGCTCGTGCTCGGCGAGCTGGCGCACTGTCCCCGGTACCTCCGCGTGCTGAAGACCTTCCGCACCTACCACTCCAGCATCGCCATGGGCACCATGATCACGCTCGGCTGCTCTCTCTACTCCACCATGATCATCGTCGACTCCATGTGCCGCTGAGCCAACTGTGTGGATGCTGTGTACACTTTCAAAGTACAGATCAGTTGAATTTGATATTGCTGGATTTCTGATCTACCCTACGCTGACTTCATTTTAACGATCATTGTTTTATAAGACCCATTATTGATGACGGACTCGCCCCTACATGCAGTTGGTAGCAGCCGTTGGTTTATTGATTAATCTCACAAAAGCGTCACAAATGTAGAAAATATTGTGATCAGTTTGTCCATGTTTCCAAAAGTGTACATTATGCGAAGGTACATAGCATTTATCACCACGACCCAGATTTAAGGGTCTGTTTCACTAATGCGGAAATCTAGATCCAAGTCAGGCTGTGAAGTCTGTTTCTTAGGTTCTGATATAGAGTATTATATAGATAAGTAAATAAGCTAAATTTGTGGCTGAGTGTACCTAATGCGCTGGTCGCTTGTATTGTTATGCGAGAAAATTGTAAGTGTCCCAATGTTTAGATTGTACCCAAATCCTGAATGGTATGCTGTCGCTACTAACATGTAGAAAGATAAGGCCATTTTGTATTTTATAGCATTTAAGGTAGTTACTCTTGTCCGGAGCGCCGACATTTTGTATCTTAGGCGCTTCAGATTTATTATACTTGCCAATGTATTGAGCCGTACCTCATAAGTATCGATAAAAAGAGCTATTAAAAGCCGCAGCCAGTCCGTCTTTAAGCTGCTTGATTAATGAAACTCATGTTGTCTGCTCTCTAATTTCCTGCAAACTGCCATAGTAATAATGCTAAGTGTAGTATTTAAGTAGCTTTAAAACTCTCACCGCCGCATTTCGTCGGCCAATAGTCGTAAAGATGCTCCTTAACGCAGGAAGTTATGAGGCATGCAACCTTCGCAGCGAACTGCGCCAGCAAATTTCTCGATTCTTTATAGTCCGAGGCAGTTCTTTAAAAAGGTTGGTGCCCGTGCCCAGACCCTCGAGGGGCGCGGAAATTACCAAAAATGGCGCATAAATGGCTAAATAAGGCCGAGGACTATAATTGCAGAAAATGGTAATCTCTTTACTGATGAGTTGTAACTGGATGACTGTTTGGTGTTCTCTGAGCTTGCCAGTATCGATTGCATTGTTGGCGCTCGCTGATATTATGTGATTTATTGTTGTGATGACTTTGTCTAGTCAGCAACAAGGGTGCGCGATCGTGTATCGCGATTTAAATAGCGAAAACGGGGCTTAAACATTCTTCATTTCAATGAAATGTTGAAATGAAGAATTTCGAAGCCGTCAAGCAGCTTAGGTATGCCCAACAGGCAAAGGGAATAATACGCCTAGATTTAAGTCTAAATTAAATTTTACAGTTATGTATGTTTATTGATTGTTTGTGAACTTGTGGTAGTGATAATAATGATATTCGTAATGATCTGAGTGTTTTGCGCAGTTATTTATTTTGTGACTGAGTGTGTAAAGCAAAAATGATTAATAAATAAAATAAATTCATATATCAACTATAATGGATGTGTTGCTTATTTAAAATCCTATTCTATTTACTAAGTATAACGGTAAGTTATTTTACTAGACTACATAAAGTACCTATACCTACCAACCTATGGTATGTTCTGGCCCTGAGAGTAGGTATATACCTAGATGCAGATATACCTACTCCATTATAATCAATTACCTAATCATTAATAGGTAAATACATACTACTTTATACCTATCCATTTACCGACATGGTATGTATTAAATTGTTTAATAACAGTAGGTACTACTAGTTACCTGCCGAGGCAAGTAGGTCACTTTGATAAATAAAAAAACCCGCAGTCGACTGTGCAAGCTTACTCAAATAAGCTTCAAAAAACTGCTACTGCCATCTGTTATACCTTCTTATACATACTATATTCTATTAATATTATCTGTCAATTGCAATCAGCTGCAAGGTTGTCATGTCAATAACAACTGTCAATTTTAGATAATAACAGTACTGCCACTCTATTTACTTCCTCTCCAAGTTGGTAGTTAATGTAAATTCGGCGTGTAATTTATTTTCTATGTAACATTATTTACAATAATATTGTATGTATGGTTTATCACTATCTATTTTCCTATTAATGATAACCTTGTAGCGTAGGGTTGATTGTTTGAATAGGCGTTCATTACCACTGTATTACAATCATTCCATAAATAGAGTCATTTAGCAAAATCATGGGATAGTTTGGCCAGAAGTTCATTTGGCGCCGAAATATTTTTAAAACTGTGTGTACGAAGATGGTAAATTATGTCATACATGATAAGTAGGCCTTTAGTAGCACGGAGTTCCCTTTATGGCGTTCACTCTAATATTTCCTATATTAGTATAGGGCGGAGTTGGTGAGAGTAAACACACAATTTCAAACACGTGCATTTATTAGCTCTTACAAATTAATACTAAAAAATTAAAACAGACACAACCTAATCAAATGTTGAAAACATTTTTTTCAATCATTGTTCCTATCCTATCCTATTCTTGAGGTTGAGGAACTTCAAGATTCATCTGGCAACACAAATCACAACTGTCGTCTGTCAAATAAAAATGTCCTTACGTGGTTTTTTGTTATTAGAGTAATTTCGAAATAAAATTGCAATATACAATGCAATCTAAATCGTTTCCAGTGATTAACGCCGAGATTTTATCGCTTGGCATATGTTTCAGTTATCGAAGCGAACATGTTGTTCATAGGTAGGATGAAGGAATCCGAAACAATGAAGTGTTGTAACAAGAAGCCTTTTTTCAATAAAATGATACTGGATAGGTGTAAAACCGTGCTAATACTTTCAAGTATAGTGTGCACCGTCGCTGTGGTGATATCACTTCAGAAGTTATTGAGTTACAATGGGAAATTTGTGAAGCCTTTCGCTCCAATCCCAACGGGTTTGTACGGTAATTATTTAGAGTCAGTGCCGGACCGAGCCCCGTCAATAAGGAGGCGCCATGATGAAACTCAAGACGCTGAAGCGGTGGGCTCTCTAAACGCTGCACTAGAAATGAAAAAAAATGGTAAGGCTGATAAAGCACTAAAACTCTTCCAACATGCATTTGCACTCTCTCCCAAACATGCAGATATATTGAATCACTACGGGGAGTTCTTAGAAGACACTAAACATGATGTGGTCAAAGCTGATCAATTGTACACTCTAGCACTGACAAACTATCCAGAGCACACGGGAGCTTTGATGAATCGGCAGCGCACTGCGAGCATAGTTGAAAATCTAGATAGAGAGATGTTGAGAAAAATAGACGAAAAACGAGATGCATTGCTTTCGATACCAGAGAACAACTCTGCATTGCGAAGAGCCAAAAAGGAGGCTTACTTCCAGCATATTTATCATACGGTCGGAATTGAAGGTAACACTATGACACTCCAACAAACTAGAAGTATTTTAGAGACACGAATCGCCGTTTCTGGGAAGAGTATCGACGAGCACAATGAGATTCTTGGCCTGGATGCGGCTATGAAGTATATAAATTCCACACTGTTGTACCGATTGAGAGAAATTACGATGGGAGATATTCTGGAGATACACAAGAGGGTGCTTGGGCATGTGGACCCGGTAGAAGGGGGTCATTTCCGACGGACACAGGTGTACGTCGGAGGACATATACCTCCGGGACCGTCTGATATACACAACCTCATGTCACAATTTTTGGAATGGCTCAATTCAGACGATGCTCTGGACTTACATCCAGTAAGGTAAGTTTGAAACCAGAAAAGACAAGAATTTTTAAGGTTACTCAAACTCCTTATCTAATATAAAAAACTAGTTTCCTTGTGGAAATGAGAAAATATGTACAGATATTTTTAAGGAGTCCTCTCAGCCAAGGACATAGGGACACCTACAGACAGATAAAGTGTTTCCATTTGTGACAGATCTCTTGAGCTTACACACACTACAACAATGTGCCTGTATATGTAACCCCATCAAAGCAAAACATCTTTATAAAACAAATGCATATTCACACTGGAGGACAGACTGAACGCCCACAACTTAACTGCTAAATATGGAACTGATTGAATGCAATGAAAAAGAGAAACAAAAGATACACAACACTTAGTTGATAGATTTTTTAACCCATTAACTGCTAAACTTGGTTTTACATTTGGGCACCTTTACGAATCTGCACACATTGTGTGTGTTTTCCTTCACTGGCGTGCCGTCTGTGTGAGCCGCACTGTAGAAGCGCGGTAAACACACGTCTATGTTTCGCCACAGAGCCGGCACGTAAACTGCGCTAACACAACAGATGTGTTTTCGGCAGTCAATGTGTTAATATAAACCAAAAACTTCCAGATATGCAGCCCTAGCCCACTACAAGCTGGTGCACATCCATCCGTTCATCGACGGCAATGGGCGCACCTCGCGCCTCCTCATGAACCTGGTGCTCATGCAGGCGGGGTACCCCCCAGTCATCATAGCGAAACAGCATCGCCACCTGTACTATCAGCACCTGCAGACTGCAAACGAGGGTGATGTTCGACCTTTTGTCAGGTATAATTATTGTTGTTTTTTTATACATTATTTATTGGCTTTTGACCAATCTAACGTAGTGTGACGATGTGGTCAAAGGTGGTAACCACAAGCCACTAACACAGGCGTGAAGAATACACATGTCCTGACACATAATTAACTAAAACTGATGCTACAAAATGGCCTGAAATATTATCGACCAAGCATATCGCGCTTATAATACGGTATTAGCTTGACTAACCTTTAAAGAATGCAGTTAGAAAACCTAGACAGACTACTGGTAGTAAAACTTCTTCTTAAACAATTTTCAGATTCATTGCCCAGTCCACCGAGCGAACACTCAACCTGTACCTATGGGCCACCAACGAGTTCTCTCACATGGTGCCGGCCATCGGGGAGCCCCACATTCTCACTGGGGAGCCCATGGAGGAAGAAGACAACCTACTGTGAATCTTACCTCGATAGAGTTATGGTATAAATTTATATACAAAACGAGGAAACCTAGCTGTGACGACATGACAAAGTGAATTAATAGGAGTAATGCATGTAGGTAATCACTAATCACACGCCACATTACTTTGACCATGGTCATCATCATTCTATAATTGTCCACTGCTAGACGTGGCCTCTCCTAGTGACGCCACTGAGCCCAATCTTCGGCTGTTCTCCACCCAGTCTCTGCCAGCCATCGCTCCACCTACTGGCAGGCATCCAAAACTAAATTAACCTAAACGCGATCTCCAATCTAGAACTCCTCTACCCCATCGGTTGCCGGTTCTATGGTGATCTTAGTGTAATAGGATATCTACAAAATAGGATTAAAATATCGTTCCCGAATTTGAGAGCTACGTTTATTAAAGAATAGGGTATTTATTTGAGAAAGTATTGTATAGAAGTAGAGGCGGACTAGTTGAATGTATTTTATTTATTGATCGATCACGTAATAGCTTCCAAATGAAATTGATGGATTTTAATGTACCTGCAGGCAGGTATCAATGTGTAATGGTACTGTGAATAATCTCAGGTTTATAGGCTAATAAATATTTATAGATTGAGGTAAATCCTATAAATCTAAGATTACTATAATATGTCCAAAACATTAATTGAATCAAACATATTTTATAATAATTGATGTAGTACAGTGTGACCACAATGAAAACTTAAAAAAAGAAACAATTTACTGCGTAAGGCATATTTTTTTACTATTTTTACGTATCTAAATAGAGAGACGCATAAAGCAAGATTATTGTCAAGTAAGTAATTGATCAATGTGGTCATCTTTTCTTCCTTACGCACAGTGTTGCCAGTGCTCAAAAAAGTAATGTTTAGAATTTAATCATTTTCATAAAATTTGTTTTGGAGATAGGAGCAGATGTTTTGGCTTTTTTATACTTACTGTTAATGTGTATTGTGTGTGTTCTCCACCAAAGAGATTTCTTAAAGAAAGAGAGAAAGATTACGTTTAAGTTTAACCAATGTCGTATAATTTACATGGATCATAGAATTATAAGTAGGTACTGAATTAAATAATTGTATAAGCCTTTAATAACCGATTGATTATGTATTGAGATTTTTGTAACTCCACCTAATAAATGCCCACTTGGAAAATATTTAAATGTATTGATATAATATTTCTGTGATAATAATTACGTCTAATGAAAATTATAAGTTATGAATTGCTTATGTAGTGGTTTTGAATGAGGGTTATTTAATACATAGCTAATTGCATCTCAAGAAAGACAGTAGAATACACATGTGTGTACAAGACTATAATGTTATGTTGTAGTTAATAAAAAATTGCAAATTCCATTTATTGAAATATTTCTTTAGATGCATTAGCTAGTTTAGCTAAAATTGTTATTTATGATTATTTATTACTTAACTTATAATTATTGTAATTTGCGTATTTAAAGCTAAATTACAGAAAGTTAGAGTCCTGGTTAGCGACTCGTCGCTGACTTCAAGTGTCGTTTGCTTTTCTAATGTCAGCTTTATTGACTGTTGCCTGACAGTCAGAACCTAGTAGGTACTGATTATAGTTCAACATTTTATGTACTCTAAAACGGGGTAAATAGGGTAAAATTAGAAAAGCCTTCAGGTTGGTTATGTCTCCAGAATGTCCACTTTACACAAGGTGCACTTCGAAATAAGTGCGTGCATTTCTTATAACACGTTGACAGCTGAAGTCACAGATGTTTGGTTTTTATAACGTTATGCGAGTGCGGGAAAAGACCTGTTGCGTTAGCGCAGCTTACGTGCCGGCTGTGTGGCGAAACAGACGTGTTCTTAACGCGGCGCTACTACAGTGCGGATCACACAGACGCCATGCCAGTGTTGGAAAATTCACGTGGTTCGTAACGGTGCACAAATGTAAAAAAACAACGGCAACGTGATAATAGGCACTACAAAATCTATCCCCGCTCGCTGTCCCGCTGCTCTGGGAGATCCTACCTATACATCGCAACGCCCTCTATTGAGCGGCAGATGGAGGGCGAATGACCCCTATATTCTTCACATATGCCCCTGTTCACTCTTCGAATTCCTATTTACCCCATTCTTAGGTGGCACTTACCGTAATTTGGTCAATATTAGGGAAGTCAAAAGGGGATGTAACTATCACTCCGCTGTATTACTGCGTCTCTTTCAATGTCAAATAAGCATCACCATTTGATGTGCCGCCATATAAAAAAAGATTCCACGGGATTCCGCTCTTCCTATTGTATAATGTACTTACGCTTAGTTTGTGTCGTCTTCCAGTTTCAGTATTTATTGTAATCTATTGTTGCATTTCTATGATATCAGTACAAACTAAACTGTTCCTCTATTGTAATAAAAACTTTATAACTATATTTTAGTAGTTTGAAATTTAGCTGCTGTTCCTGTCTATAATGATGACAATTTCTGCCAGATTTATACTAGGTAGCCGATCCTTCTTAGTTTGTGGCGGTGTTGCCGTCTCGGCGTCTACAAACAGTATTTTATCTAAGCTACCAAATGATTTTAATCTCATTGAAATCAGTCCAGTAATTTTAGGTAAATGTCAGACACTATCTAAAAAAAGGATATATTCTTAGCAGCTCGTTAATACCTACGTCCAGCTTACTGTGTTAGGGAGGATAAATAACTGCAATAATTCAATTTCGATTAATTTATTATAATGTGCGATGTTAAAATATGTTTATTACAATAAAGCATTTCAACTAGACAACTAGAGCCGACCGCTCACCGCACCCATTCACTTGTCCATTTAACGTATTCTCTTTACAAACCAATTAATTTCAGGGCTAAATAAACGTTAAAATCTCGATATTACAATTATTTAAAAAAAACGTATAATAATAAGAGAGATTTCTTTCAGTACAATCAAACATCGGCGCAAGCAGCCACTCTGATACAGAGTACCGATTAAGTTAAATATGTTTAATTATTTTTATTAATTAATAAGCGCTATCATTAACTCCCTTTCATAAGCTACAGTATACATAGGATGCCTCGAGTCTAAATAAATACAGCAAGCTATGAAATCGACGGCTATGGCAATACATAGGAGATATTTCAGAAGCCGCTGTTCCGTTCCTTATGTCATACGAACCCATACTTTTGTGTTCAGTATAATATTCATTGTATGAGCTGTAACTAGAGATTTACAAGCGAATATCTAGACCAACCACCGAAGCACTCATATCACAAAATATTGCGATAATTTTAGTTTGATAAATACAAGTAATAAACTAAGGATTTTAGATTTGAGGGTTCGCACATTTTATTACATTACATTCCAAATTCAATTTACACCGTGCGATGGCAAAATATTGTTGCCAGCAAAAATATTTTGCTCAATATTCAAGCTTACAGAAATCAGGACCAAATATGAAATAGAAGTTCGAGCATGGCGCTATCACACGCCGCTTCCCGTCACGAAATCCAATATCAATCACAACACAATAAAAAGTAGCGTTATAAAAAAAAAGGAAAAAACAAACAATATTAAATGACTTGGAAAAACTTACATAGTTATTAGTTACATAGTCTTTAAGTAGTTTTACTATTTTTATGGACAATTAACAAAATAAACACGTTTTACGATATTTATGAGGATGCATTTTTATGATGATGAGTTTAATATCTAAAAGAGGTACATCTGTGTATAGAAATTTACCTCACCGGCTCGAGTTCTCTCCCAATCTATGAAACGCGCGCGCGACTGGCTGCAGAGAGCTAAGCTCCCCACGCGCGCCCTCGTCTATTCCTTGAACATTCGTAACTGTTCGACCATTTTATGGTTTACTTTTCCAGTTACGTAAATCAATATCTCACTTACTTTCACTGATACCAATTTATTATAATCAAGTAGTCAAAGAAATAAAAAGTTAAAAGTGTATATTATATAAAGAACTAGCGATAAATCATTGGTACAAGTCTCATGTTGCCTTCTGTCAGTGCAATGATAGAAAGGAGTAATATTTTGAGTTATTTCACTTAATTATCGCCCCTATCTGAGGGTTGAAACTGCTGAAGTGCCGAATAAAATCATTCGAATCATACTACTCGTCACAATTGACGGTAGTTGAAAAGTTCCACTTTAACCACTTTATTGTAAACAAATAAGTTTTTGAAACTCGTGTCGCTTTATTTCAGGAACTTGCAATCTCAACATCATTCTAGGTATATGATTTGAACACGCCACAAAACACAAAAATATGATAAAACTATTGATTTATTATTAATTTTAGACTAACTGTACATAGGCGTTGGTTTCGACTGCGAGAGCAATAACAAGCTACATAATGAATTATTTTATTTATTTATAGCAAAAGATATGTAAATCACAACGAATCTCTATATACTTTAGACGTAGTAAAATCTCCATTTCATAAAAATCTGTATAGTAACTTTATTATAATATTTTGCTATACATTACAGTTGGGGGAATCTGACAACACTTGGGGAAGTGCGAGAGAGTCACAGTATCACAGACAGTAAGGACAGTCCATAGCAAAGGCTCGCCCCGGCTCTTAGGCGGGCCAAGTGCCTACTGCATTCTGCGGGAAGACTCAGTGACGCGCACATACATGCTTATATACACACTTCACTACTACATCCTGAGTTGAGCGGTCGTCATGAAATAGATTATCTATACGCGTTCACAGCTCCACGCGTAACCATATAAGATTTTTTGTAAACAACAATTTTGCTGCATACCCAAATTACTGTAAAGTTAAGTTACTTTCAGTTTTCATAAAATAGCCTTTTAGGGGCAGCTATATTTGGCCACTGGCGGCGCTTATATCTGAGCAGGCTTTTCAAAAAGCTTCACCCATTACTTTGTCCGATAGAATTTATATCTGGGTGCGGAGTTTCTTTTCTGTTTGTAACACTGTGACATAACCTTATATTTTAATTGGACATCTTATTATTTAGAATTTGACATTTGTACTTCCAGAGGGGAAGTCTACGGCCACATAAATATATCTAGCTAGATGTTACTCCGCGTAATGGACGACGAACAATCTAATTCGTTATTTCAGAGTTCCATACTGCACCAAAAATAGTAATTTTATCGTAATTGTCTACGCAATGGTTCCCTTGTCGGCTTCTAACGTTTCTCGCTAACGCTAGGGCAGTTATGTGGGGCTGATATAGGCAGTCTTGAGCCGTCTCCATCCAAAAACCATTTATTTCTACTCAGAGAATGCTGCCAAGAAAATAGTACGACCCCTACCAGAATCCAATCCATCACTTTGTACTTCCAAAACTCCCAAGCTGATTCTAAATATTTACAATTCATACGTTATAGGCCGTTAGTGAAGTTAAATGCATTCGACGAGTCACTTAAAATTTAAATGAGAAATGAAATTAACGTTATTTATAAAAACAAATGTATTCGCACCTAATGTTGATCTACAATTTACAAATCTCCGAATGTTATCTAACCTTTCGAAACAACATCCCCATAGATGAAAAAAATACACGTTCTTCTACATTCGAATAAACAATTTCCAATTATTCAAACGAAGAAGTACCATATTGTTCATCGTCAAACTCAATGGGCCGGACAAGGTATTTGTGCAACACATCCTAGATTAACAGTCTCTTTCCGTAGCACAATCCGCTCCCATAAGCTACTCGTATAATAGGAAATAAATCGCGTCACAGCTGGAAACGGCAACAAAACGCAAGCGGTACTCAGTAGGCCAGCTACACGCATCCATTCATGTCAAACATTGGATCTCTTAGAATACTGATCGTGATCGGACTCCGCCCACTCCCGTCGCGCTCCGTGTGCGCTGCGAACCGGAACCCTCAGCTCGTTAGGATTACAACTAGTCGAACATAAATTTCGAAATCATTTAAATTATAAATGCAATGATTATTTACAATCGAGAAACTTATCGTCAACAATTTCAAACGAGTGACATTATGAATAACCTAACGCGATTCGGTCGTGCGGTCGACGAAACCACTCAGAGTAGCACCGACTGGAAAACACGGCAAGAGTAACGCCCGCCGTACACTACTCGCGAAGTGCCTCGAACGAAATACACGACTTGCTGAGGCGAGCGACGTCAGACACGTTACTCGTCAAACTTCGCAAAAACCTCAGCCAATGGAACACATTCGACAGAAACCGACGAGCCACCCGTCACGAGCGACCTCGAAACAGAATCCTCGACAACTTCGGGCAACTTGGCGAGTAGCGTACAGCGAGCAGGAGAGAGGGAGATAAGAGAAGACAAGAGCGCAGTTTCGCTCCTCGATGCTCGCTAGAGTCCAGTCCCACGACTGCGCGCGCTAGTGGTGGCGCGGCTGCATGTGGCGCGAGATGTGCTCCTCCTGCGTCATCTTGGCGCGGAACTCGGCCACCAGGTCGCGCGACTGCGCCAGCACCGCCAGCTGCTCGTTGAGGAGCTCCTCCCACTGCGTCGCGTACGCTGTGAGCAGGGAAGGTACCTTACGACGGGCTCAAAAGGAAGGGGCGAATAGGCAAAGCTAGGAAAACCTTTGGGCTATTCCCAACGGCTTCACATACCGCCCAGTTATTGAGGTGTTTTGACACACTTTCACCGCAGTGATATGACAGGCGGGAGCCGTTGGGAGGGACCCAGTTTTCCTTGTTTGATAAGATAAGATCATCACGCACTTAAGGGGTAACTTTTAGGGTTGCGAGATAAGCAAAGTTACAATTAAGCTTCTTTTCTAAGCTCAAATTAACCTAACGATATTATTTTATGATGTTTTTCTCCTGTAACCTGTAAAATGATTTTCAATGATTTTATTTTAAAGTTCAATTTTCGAATTTTATTAATTTATTATAAGGACGACCACCCACTGAAGATATGCGCGTGGCTTTACGTGCTTATTACCTCCGATCACTTTTATTTAACATCGATGAGACAGTAACCAATTAGCCAAATTTCGTCGTACATTGTAACGAATTGTACATTGCAATGTGAACTTTAATAATTTTTAACTTACAGCACTTTTTAGTAAGTTTAGTGAAAGTAGTAGACCAGGCATTAAAACAAAATTAAAGTTCAAATTGCTATACTGAACTTTGAGTCGAGTTGTGAGTCATTCATTACAGATTGCAACGCCTAAAGGGTAATAAGAATCAAACCCCACTTCAGTGAATTGTCACCCTAAAGCTGAAAAGATAATGTACACAATCAAATGAACCAAATCATCCCATGAGCGACAGCATTGGCATTATATCCTGAAAGCGATGACCCGCCAACGACACCGCGTTACTTTGTTACGGTTGCACAACGCTGCAACTTGTAGTCAACAATGGTACCTTGTCGCAACAATATTGATTTATTTTCAATCCTATAGAATTTCATATTATTCTTGTCAGAATTTAGCTATCTTTACTCACACATGTTGTGAAAAATTTGGTCAAAGTGATATTAAATTGAAATTTAACTATATTTAGATATTGATATGGCTCGTAATAGAAAAATGGTACATTACTGTGGCTTCTTAAAGAATTGGGAGTATAGCATCGAGAACTAGCATTAAATTTTACCAATATTTATTTAGTTAATTTTTAATTTATATGGTTAATTTGCAAAAAATTGGTTTATCAGAATTTGCGTCCTGTCGTGTCAATTTTCATTCTACCATAACAGTCCTCAATGGTTGGACCATCAATACGTGGGAATCTAAGCCAATGCAACATCAAAATGTAGTAATATTGAATGCGACAAGGTGCCCCGCGACTGTACCTATCATCCGGTGCGAGTACGGGATGCCAACGCGGTGGCTCGGGAGGAATCGGACTCGCTTGACGCGCCCCTGCCACCCTGCAACACGACGCGGGGCTTGCAACAACCATGCAACATGTCACAACCATGCAACATGTCACAACCGTGCAACATGTCTCAACCGTGCAACATGTCACAACCATGCAACATGTCTCAAACATGCAACATGTCTCAATCATGCAACATGTCACAACCATGCAACATGTCACTACTGCTTTAGGCTGCGTCCACATAAGTGACGTGTCTGATCTGATTGATGGTCTGCATATAGTATGGATTGGTGATGAATTGCCACTTGCCACTGGTCGTGTCAGTTGTCAACGTTCGCGACAAATAAGTCGGATCACACAGCATGTCAATTTATGTGGGCGTGCGCTGTTGTCGTGAAACAAACTACTTACCGTCACCTCGTGTAAAGTTCAAAAACTATTTCTACTGCCATTCAATCTCATTCGACGTTCCGACGATACGGCCGAGTTTGGTTATTAACTTACAAGCGTGGAAAGAGCTACCACAGAATAAATATTCCAATCGGCTGCACAAAGCGTCGCGAGGGTAATTCTGCGAGGCCACTCACCGTCCTGGTCGTAGTCCACGTCGCGCGTGAGCGCCAGCAGCGCGGCGGTGCGCTGCAGCGCGTGCTGCATGTAGTCGGAGATGGCCTTGTGGTTGTCCAGCACCTCCTCCTCGGCGCGCTGCAGCTCGTCGATGGCCTCGTGGAAGTTGTACATCTCCGCGGACATGTCGCCCTCCTGCAACACGGGGCGTCCATCAGAGCGAGGCGCGCGGAATGGGTGTGCACGTTAGTGCGTGCGCGTGCACTCACGTTGAGCGAGCGCAGCTGCGCGAGGTCGTCCCGGTCGGCCTCCATGTCGACGTCGGCGGCGGGCGAGTCGGCGCGCGCGCGGGACGGGTCTGACGTGCCCAGCTCCTTCACTCTGCAACCGAAGGGCCACCAGTTACAATCGGTATCGGCAGTGGGGCTCGTGCAGGTCTCGTGTCGGCTCAGGCGCTATGTCGTGTGGACTCACCTGTCGGCATACCGCAGCGTGTTGAGCGAGTGTTCGCAGGAGGACATGGCTGGGGAGATCATGGCGATCATGCAGGTGCGGGACTTGTCGCCGATGAACGAATCTCGTAACACCTGCACAATGCAAAGGGAACATTTCAATTAAATCGTTAAGTACGCAATGCGATTTACTAAAATGCGGTCCACTTGATGGTAAGAGGTCATCGATGCGTAAAGAGATCCGCAACGCCAGGGACACTGTCGGTGCATTGCCTACTCTTATCCCTTTCTGTCCCTCAATAACGTCATTCGTTAGATATACGGTCGGCAACGGCCCGATCCTCATAAGACAAAAAAAAAAACTAAAATTGTAATGATTAATTATATGTATTATCCTTACATCTTCAGTTAAACAATTGTGATATAAACATCTTTTTTTTTATCATGGACAAGGCTGCAGCTGTCTCTGTCTCTCTATTGCATACAGAATCTCTTTCTTTTTCCCTCTCCTCAAGATTCGCCCTGCGTACAGTACCTGCGTGAGCTTGGAGACGCGGAAGGGGAGATGGTTGTTGCCCTTCATCCCCAGCGCTCTGATGCACTCCTTGAGCGCTAGCAGCGACTTGTTGATCTCTGCGCTCTCCATTCCTGCGATAGAAACGCGTGCGTCAATGTATGTATTTTATGGTATTTGGAGATAAATTCAACTAGATTCCAGTCTTTAGAATAGCTCTGATTTGTGAAATGGTATTGCTTGCATTTGTACCAACCTATATTGAAACGGATTTTATGACATAATAAAATCGTTTTTATCCCGATAGGAAGTCTGCTCTTTATCTTTAATTAAATTAAATAGCGGTATTTTTTCCCAAAATGTTTCGCTCGCTTCGTTTGCATTAATCAAATACTTAATTTTGTCTCTCTCCCACTACCCCCGACAGTCTTAAACAATTATGATGTCTAATGTTTTGCCCTAAAACTTTTCCGCTCGCTTCGCTCGGAGAAGAATTTTTGGCTCACGCTGCCCCTTTCTATGGAGCGCACTCACGCGTCTGGCGGTTGGCGGAGGAGGTGTCGGCGCCGCGCTCGTTGCCCGCGAGGTCGATGAGCGAGAACTTGCCGTGCACGCGGTGCATGCCGGGCGAGCGCACGATGATCTGGAACACGGCGTGCGAGCGCGACGAGTTCGAGTTCGCGCTCGTCTGGAACGGGAGGCACCTTGTTAGCGCGCTTTGTATGTAACGGAATCTGTCAACGTCATTTCCAACCCCTTGACAAATTGCGAAAATAAACTTGCATGCAATTTACCCTCATATTAATTAATTCATATAGATTTCGTTTCACGGAAAAATGTAGAAACATATAAAAACCGGCGCTGTGACTGATTCCTGAACACGTTTTCTATAAATAAATTCCTTTTTAAGTTTCTCTAGTCAGCGCCATCTACAAAAATTAGCATGCAACTATCTATAGATGACATGATAAAGTGTCGTCTGTTCCGCACCTGCCCCGAGGTCCGCGCGGCGTTCCCGTGCTGTATGAGCTTGAGGACCTCGTCCACGTTGTCCACGACCTTCTCCGTGAGCCCCACGATCTGCACCTGCTGCTTGCCGTCCTCCAGCACCCGCAGCTTGGCCTTGTCCGCCAGGAGGTCGAACACCTGCCGACAACACATATCGTCGCTCACTGTTTCAACTTCGACACAGTAAGTACACACACTGAATAATATTGCACATGAATACTGAAAGATACACAAAATAAAAAAAAATGTCTCAATTTTTTATTCCTAACCAAAAACTCTAGGAAAACTCGGGTCTCTGTATTTTATTATCTAAATATTGATTATTCAATATCCAACTGACCTTCCCGGAGTATATCTCAAAGAAGGAGGCCGACACGATGAGGTTGAGCGGCTTGTACTTGGGGGACTTGAGGTAGGCGAACACGTCGCGCGCCGCCATCGCGTAGATACCCTTCTTGCAGTCTTGCGTTTTACCCTGCAATGGAAAACGAATCTTGTTTGATGGATGCGAAGACTATTTACTAAAATAGCACGTCCAATGCATCTATAACCTTTTCGATACAAACAGACATCGATTTCAAAAATGGCATATCCATGTCTAGTAGACTTTAACACGGGTTTACAGACATACAGAGGTACTTTTACCCTTATAGTATTAGTATTAGATATAATATTATAAAGGTAAAAGTACCTCTGTATGTGTGTCTATTCGCTCTATTTTCACGGCCAAAGGACTGAGTCCATTTGTTTTTAATCAATCGTGTATATTTTTTTCTTTCGAGACAAACAGACAGACTAAACTTTTAAAAACTGTCTGTTTTATGATTAGGCATCGTACAAATATCAGATTTCACTTAAATTTTGCCATTCCTTTGACATCACAGACACTTAAACTTTATTATTGGTTATAGATAACTAGCCTAGTGTATATGCGCAGTTGGTACCTGGAAGTCCCCGCCCATGGTGTGCGTCTTGCCCGAGCCGGTCTGTCCGTACGCGAAGCACGTGGCCATGCCGCCCTCGAATATCGTCTGCACCAGCGGCTTCGCCGTGTACCTGTGGAACCACGCGCCGCTTACACACCACACGGGCGCCATGTTGGCCACCGACGGTAACGCGTCGGCCGGGGGTGGCCTTTACATCCTACGTCTCATTTACACATAATAGATTTTCAACCATTGTCTGTCAGAATCCTCGATGAAACAGACCACGCGTTGACGACGCGTTATCGCTTACCAAATCAACTTTAAATAACCAAATTACTACATTTAAGTCTAGTAAAATATATATGCCACAGATTTACTCTAGATACATAACATACGATATCCTCAGCGCTGTACTCTTAAACGTCAAACAACTTTTAGCTAAAAAACAGAACTAGAAACAGTTTATTTTGTATGAACTTTAACAGTTTTTTATGTTTTTTGACGACCACAGTCAATCAAACTTTCTCGGAACGACGAAATTCGATAAAATTATACTAACTCCTTTTTGCCTAATAAATATGAATTGAATTTGCGAAAGTAAACACACCGTTTAATTTTGACAGTGTGTTCAAAATTAATTAGATGAAAGTCAATTGACTTCCATGAGTGTGACAGTTATTGTCAACTTTAACAAATCATAAAGACTAACTTATAAACGACTTCGTTGGTGCAGGAGTCGTCGAAGGCGTAATCGAACCGGAACTTCTGGTTCTCTAGGTACTTGGTGAGGTCCACCTTGTTCTTGGGCTCGTGGACTATCATCTGGTCCTTGGTCGGCACGCTTATCACATCCACCTGGAAGGTACACACGTTTCTCATGATAATAATTATATTCTCATTGGAACTTCAGTTGATAGGTATTCAAAATTTCAAATATAGGGAGCTAGATCTAGGATACGCATTGCAAAAGTAAACATATACTTTTTGACATTTTGTCCATACTTGTAACGTCAAATGCAGACGTTTAACATCACAATTTGTGTCCGCGGTCAGTCCACAGTTTGTCTAAACTCAAAAATCGACGACATACCTAGTTCCTTAAAACTTTCTCTGCCTCTTAAGATAGACTTCCGTGGGTCGCTGTCAACGCGAATGACGCGCGCGTGATGTCGAATGAATGGCGTCGCTTCTAGAGGCCATACATTTGTATTGCCTTCATAGTTTCTAATTTTCCCACATTGACCCATCGGAGCATCACGTATACAGTATTAAAAAAGTAACTAAGTAAGATACCTCTTTTTTGGTGTTTTCCTTCTTATTGAGTGGCCTCTTCCTTACGCAGACGGTGATCTGGTGGTCTTCCACTTGCTCGTTTCCCGTCAGCGGCCGGAAGTCGATGCTGTTCTGGTACTCGCGGACCATCGCCAGGAACTCCCAGTTCGGATTGCCGGGATCCATATTCATTAGGGCTTCCTGGATGACAATAAATTCATCATCACCGTCATCATCAACCCATATCGGCCCAATTGCTGAGCACGGGTCTCCTCAAAAATTTAATAAAATAAAACCCAAACCTATTTCCTAAAACCACGAAATGGGTTGATGATGACGAGAGGAAAATGAGTGAAACCGGGAAAAAAAAAGTAAAATAAAAAAACCCAGAAAAAAATCCTTGTTGCTTGCGTTATTTAATTGGGTGATTTTCTGGTTTTTCATTCTATTGCATACCTTCTCCTCTTTAAGCTCAGCCTGCCGCTGGCGGCGCTTCTCCCGGTTCTCCTTGAGGCGCTCCACCTCCTTGACGACGTTGGAGCGGCGCACGGCGCCCGAGGCCACCGCGTGCGGCACGGACGCCGTGGACGCCACCGCCGCCGCGCGCCCGCTGCCGCCGCCCAGGGCCGCGCCGCTGAACTGGAACCACAGGGACATCAGCATGAGACGTTATATAATAAAAACTCGACCGCTAATGTGGTATATGTCCCTCTCCTGATTATGACGAATCCAGTGAAACGTCATTTATCAAATTCCATCGAAACCTTGAGGCCGTAGGACACGCCGTAGGAACATACATACGTATACGACCGAACAACAACCCTCCTGTGGGTCATGGTCGACCCCATGCGTAGCAAGGGTCTCCTCTCACTTTAGTATGGAGGATTAGGCCATAGTCCACCACGTCCATCCAATCATATGAGTGGTTGGGTAAAATAAACATTTTATTTTTTGGTATACCGCGTCGCGATTAGTGGTTCGGAATTCCCAATTTTTTAGCTAGAGAATCAGGAACGACTTCGCTACTAAAAGAAGGATTGCAAGTGTCATTCCTGGACCTCTCATCTAGCATACCAGCTGGATCCAGGGCATCCTGGTCGCTAAAAGATTGGGACTACCTCATTCGACAAACAACCGACTTGAGGCGCGGCGGAATATCTACAGGGTCGAATAGTATCTATGCTGAAGAAAAAATCAAAGGATGGGGCGGGATAGGGGTACCGGAACTTCCTTAGCGTGGGTCCTATTCCGCTGCGTATGGGCCTGCGCCACGTAGGCCTGAGTGGCGCCCTGCAGCCCCGCCGCGCTTGGGGTGCTGCCGGCGCGGGACCTCCCGCCCGACGTCGGTAGCTGCTGCGGGGTGGTGAGGATGAGGACTTGAAGAAGAGGGGGGTGTTTAGGAGGGAAGGACTTAAAAATGGGGAAAAGGGATGTTGACGAATTGGTTTCTATCTGTGATATAAGCGTATAATGTAAGTTGAGACTGTGAAGCACGGAATGCAAGTAATATCTTTAAGCTCAGCGCTCACAGACGGAGTGGCAAAGAGCAGTCGCCGGTCGCAAGGCACACTGACCGCCACGCGGGACCTCTAGTTCGCTCTATCTACCAACAGTCGTGTGTTGAAGCAAAATAAGTTGAATTAAAATTGTTACTAAAGTAAAGGCTTCGCGGCCAATCCGTCCGACTGCGCTAAACTATCCACTAATAAATTACCAACATATTACAGCACTAGCGACAAAAGGACTGCACTCCAAATGCTAGCGCCATCTGTGCCAAAAAAACATTACGGGTCGAAGCTGTTCTCCATTTGACAACGCCAGCTATGTGTCGGGCAGCATACCTGTTGCGTGATCCTGGAGTTGACTTGCGGTTGCGGTTGCGGCTGCGGCGGCGGCTGCGGCTGCGGCGGAGGCACGTTCTCCGCGCCGCGCCGCCCCGTGGTGTCTCCGCCGTGGCCGTTCGTGTAGCCGCTCGCGACCACGCCCGACGCGTTCGACAACCGCATCTGATTGTTGCGCGTCACCCGCGTCGGCGCTGTAACGTTGTACACTGTATTTACGTTAACATGTTGATATATATTTGCTTATGATCAGCAAACTGGACTGGTCTATAATAGACTATTGAACAGACTATGTTATAGAAACCTTTGAACCCAGGAAGTGGAATTGAAACTCACAACACATTTAAAAAATAATGTATATTTTTTACTCCATATAAAGGAAGTCACACGGAGTCATCAAGTTAGATGGTAAATTAGAATCGGATTTTTACAAACCCAACCAATTAAATTCGAAAAGCAAAACGTATGTCCTAAAACGTAAAACCCAGTCCATGAATCACACAATCTGACGCAATTGCCAACTCTCTTGTCGATCGAAGGTCTACCTAAATGAACAAAACGATTGACAAAAATAAACGAATTCATCCAAAAGTACAGCAACCGAAATCGTGCAAAAGCAATAAGAACTACCCGAACTGTGGTGCGGTATTAGGGCACTTCTTACGTGACTTCGGCTTCCGTTTTTCTTCCACTGCCACTTCGAGGGGCACGTCATGCTTCTCAAACGCTTCTTGCGGTGCATTGTGTTCAGTGGAGTCCGCGACGCGGCGGCGCCAGCGCAACCACGAGCAACACATGTTCGGATACAGTCAGCCTCTCAAGAGAATAGTTGCATGTTGCGTGATAGATTAGTCGTTGAGAGCGACATGCGCTCTATCTAGAGTGATTGCTCCGAATGGCGTGCGTTGGCGCAAGGCAATCTCGCGCATGCGTCGGCCGCCATATTAGGATCTCTCTGTACTCAAGGCAATGAACCGTGGCGCGTATGTCGGGCACGGCCACAAATGCACGACGATTTTTGGTAAATCACACAAGTCTGAGCAACGCTAATTTTAAGGCAATTCTAAAAAGGTGAAGGTATTGGAAAGTTACATCTTGCAAGCTCGCTGCATGTGTCCGACCGCCTCGACATTATGCCGAAGTATGAATAGCAGAACCGCTTGGACAATCAACTGAAATTGGAAAATAATAGCCGTCCATTTGATCGATTTGCCTTTTATTGCGCATTCACTAATGAAAAATGTATGTGACCTCACGAGCTTTGGTACAATTACTCAAATCGATAAAGCATAACAGTTTTGGACGTGTGTTTTGAACTTGACAATGATGGAGCCAACAAAGCGAAACAAAGCTACACGCGTGGAGGAATTTCATTTAACAGTACAGAAAATAGATAGCAGTTGATGTAAAATAGATTAATAAATAAGTATGTAGGTATATTCGTTAATTAATTTTAATTTATCATTAAAATTAATTTATAATTTTAAATTATCTTCATATCGAATATGAACTAGAGAGATAGAAAATTAAATTTATTAACTTATTGTTTATTGATTTTTCATATTTAATGTGGTAACTATGAAGGCGTGCCTTGATGCAATATTTTACGGAACAAACACATTTGCATTCGTACTCGGCTGCGGAGCAGCAGTTCTGAACTGAAGCATCACTAATCACAATTTTGAACCTTATAAACAGGGTAACACAACACAAAGTTAGATCATGACCTAACTCAACAATCTCACGCAAAGATTTAGATTACAGTTTGGGTTAGATTAAAAACCAGAAGTTCACTTATCAAGAGTTGCATGAATACAGATCTACGATGTTACCAACAGTACAAAATAAAGACGGGGAAGACAGTTAATGAGTCAGAATCGCAGAAAACTGTTGAAAAAACAGGCGCATAGCAACGGTTCGCTTGACAACGGTTGATAGCAAATATAATGAAATCAATAATATTCATTCAGGTCATCGACGGAAACAAACAAATAAATAGGACAATCATATTGGAAATTATTGAGACGACATTGCCGAAGGCGACCAATATAGAAATACACGACCTGGCAAATTTGGAAACGCTAGTACCATTTTAACGGGATTTAATTCCGCATGAAACTATTTACGATCTAGTTGGCTCCGTAATAAATAGTGAAATGCCATAATTAATCGACATGACCTGCACAGCTCAGTAATGCTTATCGCGCATGCATTATCCTGGAACTAAGAAGGGCTTATTCCCTTGCCATAGGGGGATTTTGCGAACGTTACCCGTACGTTATCAGATCAAATTTACTGCCATTGCATGCCGACTGCATTCACGGCTCCAAAGGAACGTAAGAACCAATCCTAATGGTTCTAAAGACGATGAGGATTCACGAACCTAGAGGCATGTAGACTTGTAATTCAAAAGGTAGTAGCAGTCCTCTGGTGTCAGTTTTTCAGGCCATCATAGAATTCCTAGAGCCATGCCTTAACAACTGCTTTCAATCGATAGTAATCAGGACAAATGGTTTAACATACCCTCCAAAGCATGAAAGCGATCAGATTTTATGCCACTAAACAGCCACCCATCTAAATTTTTGCCGTTAAGGAGTTAGGCAACATCCGCAGCGGCATACATTTGGATTTGGTGATCAGTTAAAGTAGCTCAGTCAAACTATGCCAACTAGTAAGCATGTAATAAGCTTCATAGAGCTGAACAATTCGACCAGGCGGAATGAAAAATAGCTGCAACGAATTCTATTAGCTCAGCAATTGAGCGTGCGAAATACGGTTGACTCCGACGGAGGATCTCACGACCTGTGCTTGTTCTCATTTTTCATGACAGCTGTTGTTGTCGTTTTGAGTTAGGCTAAGCGTCGGATGTGTGAGTTAGCCAGGACGCCCATGGACCCCCGATTTGGCTAAACGTCAGCTATTAATCGATAACAACCAGGGCTGACGGTTCAATGTGTCTTGCGAAGCACGGAGCTATGGAAACGAAGAAGTAATATGTATTGATGGAATTTTCGTCGGGTTTTTCGCAAAAAAAAACGTGAAACGATGATGAAAGGTTTGATACCTTTCGAATAATGTATTTGCTTTGAGCGAGCCGAAGATACCGCTCACGGATTGGTGTTAATAGAACGGGACAATTAAAACCGTAATTAAATCCTGCTGACTCCTCATGCGGAGCCGTGGGTCATTACCCACTATTACCCAGCACCTACGCTCGGACGGCCCTGATTCACACGGTGCGATATCCTCGCTCTTCGGCTATCATAAACAAAAACTATAATGTTTTGTGCCGGTCGAGGCATGTGGGTAGATGCCGTCAGCGTTTTGGGATATTTTGGTGATCAGTGACCCCGATTGGTGTGGATGAAAAATGCAAGTTTCATATTATAATTTAAAAAGTTGGTTAACAAAAATTATGTGCAGCTTCAGAATTCTATTTTTAAGTGAAACTAGAATTCCCTTTTTATATAACACTAAACTTTAATATTTTTCCAAAAGCTTGAAATTATGGCATGAATAATGCATGACATGACATCAAAACAATCCTTGGTACCATTGTACTCGCTGTCATTTAAATGGACTCGGTATTAAAATAGCTTACAATGCCTTACAATCCTTTATAACTTTACCTTTAATATCCTCGCAAGGTTATTCGGAAACCAAACATGGTAATGTCAACAACTTCCCCGTTTAACATAATGATAAATTATACCTTGGGAGCAACTTTCCGAAAAGGGAAACTTTCCCGTCTGAGCCATCAGTATGCGACACAGGTAGGAAATCAATTCCCAGGACCACAGCTGCAGCACTCATCACAACAAAGCGAAGCTTATATCTTGGAGGATACGACTGAGATCGCAATGGAGACCACCACGGTTAGAGAAGAAGGTTCACTTACGGCCTACGTTCGCCCGTCGCGTCTTCAAATTCGGCTGAGCGCATCGCTCGGATAACACCGGCATAGTAACTTTAAGCTTAGCTTCCGAAATTAAAATGAAACCGGAAAATTAAAATCGGAGGTCAGGTTCACAGCACTATCGTGTGTAATCCATTAGTTCGATTGGTTTAGAATTTGGGACGCCGGTGCCAGCCTGTGGTGTGGTACACGGCCGGCCGCGCACTGTCCGCGCGTAACTCCAACCTACACTTATAGCGGGCGATAGAACTAACGGAGTCAGCCGCGGCCGCCCCATGTAAAATTCAAACAACCCTAAAATACACGGCATATCGTGACACGCCATCACCGTGTGTATTAATAATAATGTGGAAAAATATGGCTATATACGGTGTAAGTAGGAAGGCGTATATCAGCTGAAAGGAAGAAGCGGAACGTCCGCTTTCCTGTTAACGAGCTCATGTGGAAACGAGAAGCCCGTTATAGCGAAGGTCAAGTCTAGAATAGAAGCTATAAAATGTGAAGTCTAGATGACCTCTGACATCGATAACCTATCAAGCGATGTTATCATTCTGCAGTCGAGTCGCGTAAAAGTGGTATTCAGGAGCTCTTCAGTATTAAAGGGATGTAAGAGGGATGTGTGAAGGGTTCTTTTGTCATTTTCTACTTGACGATGAGGTCACGAAGTCAATGCGAGTACCGTAAAAATGGGTGTAAAAAATCTTTTAACAGTACAAAAACAGCTCTCACATGAAATAGTAGCGTGTTTTCTTTTGAAAGCTTTCGTTTAATGAATCCATAGAGCAATGCACTGGGCGGTGACGGGCGGGTTCCCAGGCGAGGTGGGAATATTAAATTTAATGCGATGCCACCTCTAACTGTGTGAACTGTCAGCAGTTACAATTCCGTCTACCAGCTGCTTAGAAAAAAGTACGATCTAATAAATCTAGCACAAGTCTCGCCAGGTGGTGGGTGATCAGCATGTGAGAAACAGGCAGCAACTCTTCGAAATATTTGCGATGCGATTTGTACACCTGACATTTCTTGAAGCATACGAAATGAACACATCAGTTAATGTACCGTAGCCGACCTCAGCAGGAGTGCAATGTCAAGATCACAGCGGCGTGACCATGGCCGTGGCCCCGTTAGTAGAGCTTTAATGAGCCTCGGGAGAGAGCTGAGGAAACTGCGTACAACTTTGGCGAAAGTGCTAACTGCACTGCTGGTGTTGGTGCGAGGTGCTACTAACAGTCCGACGATTGTTCGTCACGTCTTGGAATAGAATTTTAAGACCAAACGTCCATTGCATTATCTGTATTTTAAAAACTTTGGGTTTGTGTTATGAACTTGTGAAGCTCAAAATTATTGACAAAACAAACATCCTTACACAAGAAACAAAGCTCTATCTCATAGCGTGAATCGCCAATATGCTAAGCAAATAGGGCGACCAGATCGGCGCTCAGTAACTGCAAATGAGTCTTACCCAACAGAGACTAATTAATGAGGCCACGACACTAGGCCAGAATACAGAGTGCAGACTGGTTAACGTGCCAATCTCGATGCCAAATCAAAGTTACGCAAACTGATTGGCGCATGCCGGTAGTAGATGGCGGTAGGGAATCTACAAGCTTGGGTGCCGATTGACCACGCTTTGACATTCTAGCTTTTCGACATAGTTATTGAATTTAGAGCAGTAAAGACTGAGTATAGAGTAGGTTAGATCTAGATAAATCCTAATCACTATCCGTTAAACCGAATGAACTTCATTGGTTAGGAGATGGTTGAATTACAGTCAGCGGTAACGCTTACTGAATAATTGCCTCGGCAATTCAAATGTATGCTTAAAATAGTATTCTGCAACTTTTTTCATTGACAGTACACCATAAAATGAGTTACTCTAACATCAGAGATAAGAACAGTACTGAAACTTGAACATCTTGGAATTAACACAATATTAATTCAGTTTGAATCATTTTGAGAAGTGTGGAGTAGGAGAGTTAAGGTCAGTGTTTCTGGTACGACACGCGGCCGAAATTGCATCTCTCATTAAATTTAACATTACCAACACGCGCTAATCGTTTACCGACGATAATGTTCGTGAAAACAACATACAATTATCGCATTTATTAATGCTTTCACAGCAGGTACTGCTACTACTGGTTTTGTTAACAAAATGCTACAAAGTAAATATTGATGAGGTGGTTTCTAATGTTGTACCTTCAGTTTTGTAAGATTTGGATCAGTGAGTGATTTGTGTTTTTTTTTTTTTCGGGTCGATCCGATCAATAGCAAAAAGTTTCTGTTAGAAAAGTTTGACATAAGATTTAAATATCATCAAAATCACTGTTTCCAGCGAAATTACTGGGCATATCAGACTTTACAACCAATGTCTCAGGGTGACGAGCGCAGTGCAGTGCCGCCCAAGATTATGCAATGCAAAGTTCTGGATGGCACTGTAACTATTATAGGCAGGCGTAGCGCTTAGCATCAGATAAACGACTTCCTCGTTACTCAGTCAAATAAAAAAAAAACAGAAGCTTCAAGTCATTCAACCGCAATTAAAGTTTAATTGAGAAGCAAGCTATACCGCTATCTAAGTAAACAGTAGAAGCGTCACCCGGGGGGCACAATTATGATTTATTTACGCCAGAGGTGGCACGGCCCTGAGTGCATTGACTTTACACATGCTTGATGCCTCTATGATGGGGGAGGGGGGAGGGCACGATATAGTTAGGAAATTGGTTTCAGGACAGTCAACCCACTATCTCTAACTCTTGTAGAGGGGTGCGGAATTGCAATTGAAATAGCCTAAATAGTTTCAGGGCAGTCAAACGACAAATAATTTTGTACCTCATTTAATAAGGGGTTTTCATTAAACACTTGCACTGAATCAGGCTGCAATCAAGAGTCAACTGCTCCAGTAAATTGTACATTTCCAAGTGCAACAGAATCGATTACAATATTAGGCATGACATCCACCTGTTTGGACAACAAACGGTCCACGACCGTTGACCCCACGACCAGTTCCGCGCTAAACTCGTGCAAAACTAACCTGACTCTACCGACGTCTCTGTCTCATCAGTGGCGGCAGACAAGGACGAGGAAACTGGGTTAAAGCGATGGGCGCCGGTGAATCATCGCGTGATGGGAACCCAGTGGATGCCCTCGTTCTGAACATTCGTCAATATTTGGGGCTTCTATAAACGATTTCGTGTTTACGGATCGCTTTATTGACTCGTATAAGCGTTTCATCACTTCGTTACGATGTCGTCAAGTTTCGTTTTGGGAAGTTAAGAGCTCTTAACTTCCCAAAACTCTTAAGTGTTGTGCGATTCCGTTTGACTTTGCTGAGAGAGACTCCGCAAAAGACTTGGTAGTCTTTTGATACAGATCTGATTGAAGAACTTTTTGCAAGCAATATGATAATGACTCGAAGAACGAATAGAATGCTATAAAGCCTCTTAATTACCAGATAAGGAGTCAGACTATTAGGCGCATCAAATTAAGGCAACAAACAAAATAAGTCATCGCAACAAAAGCTCACATTTGCGGTGAATACGAATCATAACACTAAAATAGACGCCAAAAAGCGTCGAGAACAAAGACGCTGGTCATGAAAGCGCAAGATTGTCGTTAAGATTAGGCAGACTACAGTTAGGGCACCAACGCGCGATCATTAGGATGACTTCAACCGTTTAAAATATTGCTTTTGATAAATATTATTGCAATTTCTGGATGCACAAAAATCAAAAGCTGATTGATGTCCAATAAAATGAGGACTCACACGCATAGCCTGCAGCTCGGTGTGCGGCTTTAATCGGTGAGATACTTTCTTATAAAACGTCAGAGATATTGTAAATGCGAAACAATTGAAACCAGTTAATAGTTCAGTAAAACCCCTAATTAATCTTCTAACGTCATCGCCAGTAATGAGTTTGTTTCTACGACAAAACGACCAGTTATAAAAGATCGTGGCATCGGACACGTGATTGCTCACGACCACGTTTCCACGAGCAATAGAATATACGCAGTAGCTTCCAAGTTTACTTCCTTTCACGTCGACGATAAGGATCACGATTTGTGTGATTCATGGACCTGACATATCTGTGCCTAGGTATATAATAATTCCGCAAACTTTTCTTAGCTTGACTCAACAGACATTCCAAAAGAAACTAAAATAACTATGAATACTCACCTTTTGTCGCCACTGGTATAGATTGCCGCGTCATGTCCTAAAACAGAAACAGCGAATTAGAACACTGTAGAAGTATTAGTAATAAGGCTCAAAATAAAACCATAAGAAGCATAGGATTACAAAGAAAATAGGAGCTAAATACATCATAACAATTAACAACTACTATACATAGTATAATTTTATTATTATCAGAAGGATCAGACTGCCAGGTCTGACTGCGGTTGAAAAGAGTTGAAAACCCCGAAAGTGATTAGGGTGCACCATAAAGGTGTGTTCCGTAGTATCTAGTAGAAAGAAATGAGGGTAGGAAGGTTTTGTGCCGTCAAGGAGTACCGACATGTCATATTTTACATTGCGAATAGTAGTTAAAATGTCGCTAACTAGAAAAGTAGTTGGCTATGTGCATTTAATCTCGATGACCAGAAAATAGGTAAAATTCTTCTGATTAGCGTTTATCTCGGCTTGAGCCAAGGTCCGCTTTTCTGTACTTTCTCTCCCACTTCGCACGGCCTTGGGTATCCTCAGCGGCAAATCCGTTGGATCTCATTTCCTTTTCTCCAACATCAAGCCAGCGTTCGCAGTTGGCACCAGGTTTTCAAGACCACTATAAAGTGAAACTATGCTTCCAAGATATAACAGCCAGACAAGTAAGTCCAAAGGCCTTCCTAACATCTTTTACCTGTACAGTAATGTGGGTATACCAAATGGTGGCAGTGTACAGTACAACCTCTACCCACTTCGATTACCACCTACAACCAAGCCTGAAGCCACTCCCATCCGTAATCTTCAATTTGTCCTAGCGTCAAAAGTAGGGCACGAAGCGCGCCGCAGTTATTTCCTTATTTATTGCAACCTCGTCTATCGCAGGATGCATTCGCAGTTTGATGGAAGCCTTCCGGCACTGCGGCGTAATCTGATTAGAGCTACAATAAACCTTTCTCTGAATTGGTGTCTAGGGATAAATTACTTCTGAGCACACCTACATTGCCGTAACCAATTTAGGTCCTCGGAGTGCGATCGTGTCTTGTCCTGTCACCGTAACGGCCTGGTTCTTTATAAGAATTTCTGTGTTTTCCATCGCTCCCTGTTTCGGAGAGTAAGTTAAGTTGTCGTTGATCCCAGCTGTTATCGATGGATGGCAGTTAGAGACCCTTGGGCGGCCCAACAAACTCTGCACTCTCATTTCGACATACAAATGAGGGTTCGTTACACTCCAAAGTACTTATTAGGACCTGGTCACACACGCGGTCCCACAATTATTAGAAACAAACTAGACACACTGATGATTGCTTCCTTATTGAAGTTATAACCTCCGTGTCTATCTAGTGCAGTATGCATTTGCACTTTGATAGAATTATTTTGGTACAGTGACGTAATCTCATGGCGATATTTTATTCAAGTTCTTATGATTCTTACAATAAAAGTCAAAATGGTATGGCGAAACCACAGCCTTTTGGGGGTTCTTTGGAACTTTTGCTTAACATTGATTTTAGGACTGCAATCAATTGACAACAACCGTCACCGATAACCGAAGTAAAGAGCGATGAAAATTATCACATGAAATTAATTTACTGGTGCACGGACGAGGTTTCAAACTTGATTTAATCAAGTTGCGCATAGATTATCGATCGCTCCCCAAAATTATACAGAAAGGAAATTGTATTCTAAGAGACCACAAGCTACACCAATGTGCAAAATTAGCCCGCATTAAAATTCAAAAGTGAGCAGCAGTCACGTATATAGGGCGCGAGGAATGTCGTCTTGAATTTGCGGCACGTTTCACGAAAACTCGGAAGCTGACAGCTGCTAAACATAACACAACAGCTCCATCAGCTAATTACTCTGAATTATTTTGCAAAGTAAGGTCTCATAATACTATTCTTCTATAAAATAAAACAAAACGGGAATCACGTTACAGTTTTTGGAAAATCAAATAGTTTGGTTCTTGTATATTTTAGGGAATATTAGGGAAGTTCAGGAGTGTGTCTATGGATTAACAAAGAGTAGGTTCTGCCATACCCCAGCCTTGCAATTAAACTCTTTGATCCCAAGAACAAGCAGATAGTAAAATTTGAAATATTAATCCTAACACTGACTCATCTGGTCTTGAATAAACTTGTTCATCTATGATGGAGACAATAGGAGCATTGCTATCAACAGGGCAGTCATTGTCCACGCCAGACATCGCAGACACCATTGTGAGACTTGTAAATGTCGGACAGGTAAATTTCAACAACAAAAGCTTTATAACCGGTGAATAAACTTCAAATAGAGAAATATCAAGGTAGACAAAAACAATGCAAAGATATAAACCGCCCAGACAACCTTTGTTTTAAATCCATCATAACTTTATAATCTATTTCGAATCTAATCACAGGCAAGATGACACCATATAGCCAATCGCAAACGAGACCTCTACCTTCCCCAAAGAAATCCCAGATTTACTGCTACCAAGGAGCGAGGCTATTAACCGTGGCTATTTATCACCGACGTTCATCCAGTCAGCAGCGTAATCTCTTCCACGAGACTGGCTCCCAATGAGTTCCCATTTATCGGCCGGACGGAGAAAACGAATAAGTCTCAATAAGCCGTGAATCATTAAAATGGTTTCAACTGCAGGAAAGATGAAGAAAAAAGTATACAACCTTAAACAGGGAGAGTATTTTTAATTGACTTTGAAGAGGGTTCTGAATTAGATTCTTTTTTAATGTTATCTCATATGACTGGAATTCCTGAACCGATATTTTTTATTACATTTTTTTTAATATAAATTGTTGGCAAACACGCATGCGGTTCACCTGATGGTAAGTGGTCACGGCCACCGCCGACATCTTTAATGCCAGTGCGTTTGAAACCCTTATTAGAAAGGACCTATCCTAACCCTTTTACCTACAAGAAAATCGTTATTATCACCATCTCCATCAGCCTTACCGTTGGCACGCAGTAAGATATTAATTATAAATTCGAATCAACGTTAATTATTGAAACAAGTTTCTCTTTCACAAATTATATTGCTACAATTTTGATTTACAATAACAGTGCAGTTAAATCGTGCTACTATTCGGATGTGTGCCAACGCAAGTGCATACGCAAACTGACTCAATTAAACTATTTTCCTTGAGAACATAATGTTCAGTTAGTAACATAATTTGAGACGATTTCAAATCTGGGATTTTCCTTTTAGCGTGTCATAATTATTTTGTTAAATTACTTTGTTTTCATTTGTATATTTTGTGCGATTTTGTAATGTAACCTAGTGCTGCTTACCTAGTGAGGTAGCCGACATGTTTTCGGCTACAATTAAATACTTTCAGCTTCAATATTTATAAATGTACCTAACCTATTCGTTTTTATCATTTCATTTCGATTTCGGTTAAAAAAAATATTAACACAAACACCTACCGTGTTTGTGTTAATATTTTTTTTAACCATAAATAACTCTTTAGAATTATACTAATTCTCCAAAAAAATATATCCATTCAATAAGTAATTGAATCATCAATCGCGAACCACAACAGTGCCATCTGTCGCACCAACGAAACTAGTTTCCCATGGCTTCCTATAACCACCGCTAGATGTCACTGCAACAACTCAATTCTCTAACGAACTTCCTCCAAATTAAGCTATTAAAACCCTATTCATGTAGTACAGTAAATAGCTACAGCCGAATTGCTTGAATGCGCGGAAGCTAGTCCCATTAGGTCTCACAATACGGGGCATATCATACAGAAGACTACGTAGAAGGTTCGCTTCAATAGGTATGTTTGCACGGCCGGGTTGAATAGCCAGTGATGATTCACGAGCACTTATAGCTGAATGGCGGCATTGTGAACACGTTCGTACATAACGGTCACTGTAGGCGAATGAAACTGCATCTTCTTGTTTACAATCTGCTGCAGTAATGACGCGTTTAAAGATCAGTCACGCGTCACATGTCGTAGATTTCATAAAGTTAACTTTCGCTAAGAAGCCACCCAATTGTGGTCAGCTGAAGAAAGTATTGGCGAAAAGATCAAAAACACACAAAAAAAAATACACAAAACATGGCCTCAATTAAGCAAACTTATTTCACAGCCAGTCCCTATTACGTTAACAAATGGTTATGATGAACATAAAATGTCGTCCGTATAAGCTGAAGCCGATTCAATTGTTCCTAAACAAGTGAGTCCAATTGTTTTTACAGCGTTTCAAAATTTCCATTAAAAGTGGCTATCGACAGCTGACACACCGGCGTGGGAAGATGAATCACTTGCGATGATGTCACTGAACATGCCCAAATCAGACATAATTGTAAACAGGTGATAACAAACATACCGCTCACAGTTGACACGATGAGTCGGAGAGCCAACCGAGGTATTAAAGAAATCATTATGTACAAGTCTTAACATGGTACAGTCTATTTACACAAACACAACATTGAAACGGACTGTGTTTTTGTGACGGCAAAGTAAACCGGCAAATCGTTCGGTTCGAGAGAGAGTGTTTCAGATGAGCGTGACAAAAGCACAGTCCATAAATCCAACAAAACACCATAACAAGCCGTTCGTGTGCAAATCATAGATCGTGGAGCAACGGAATCGAAAGTGAACAACAAAACGTGGTGTCCGGGCGTCCGCCGTCCGGCGGGGCGGCCCTCGTGCATGATGCAGTTTAGTAAGGTGCAGGACTGTACCGATCGGGAGTTGCGCACGGGCAGCGTGTGGCCCGCGTCGGCGGCGTCGTCGGCGTCGCGCGCGAACCCGCCGTCGTCCGACGATGAGCCGGAGGGGTCCTTCCGCGCCATGCCAAACAGTCACGTGCCAATCATACAAGACATAACACAGTGCAAAACTTACTGGACGCACCGTCGCCTCCCCACCCCACTCTGGTATTTTTAAAATAAAATATAACGATGCGAAAGTGTTCCCCTAATGGTCTACGTCGAGTTGAAAGTGAAACTGGAATGTGAGCATCGTCGAGTGTGAAAAATCGATGCCGCCGCCGCTGTCCGACGTCAGACGTACCCATACAAGTTGGAAGGTCGTCTGACCATCAATCATCGTCAGATCGAACGGCGCGGCGGCCGGCACTTAATAGCACGCGACTGTCACTCCCAAAAACATAAACATCGATGGGCTGAATATCGGACTTACACTGACAGACTGCTAATGGAAGTGTATCACAAGTAACTCTACGTGTTATTTAGCGTGCGCTACTAGTGGACGGTTGCCTTGGTAACGGTGCAGTTTTAAAAATAAATCACTATTCATCAAGCGATGATCGCTACTGTGCGACGATGCAATGATCACCTGCCAGCCGATGATGTATGGGAACATTTTCTACATTTTCTCCTCGGAATCTAGCGACATCCGCGATACCGGCACTCGAAGCGCCGTCGGTCGTGCTCGTGCTTGCACTTCACGATACCATTGCGGCAACTGAATTCGCTAAATTAGAACCGCGATTAGACGTCATCGCGAGACAACGTTACCAAGGGCCGCGCAGGGCGTCATTAGCGAAGCACATTCGCATACGTCGGATATGCGAGTACAACTGGCGTGGTGTCGATTAGCAACTGGTTCTTCGCGACCCAAACAATGAGAGTGATCGCGGCTTGGTACGCGGTTCAAGCAACCGCGCTAATCGATACGCGCTTCCGTTCGATTTTTATCGTAAAGCTAGCAATCAATCGGAACCGCGGGCCCGGTGCCGAAAGTAAGCGAGCCGCAACTGCAGGCTTTCCAGTTTCCACTAAAGTAGACTCTGTCCTTAGTTGTTATTCGCGAGGAAACTGCAGTCTATTGCTGCACTAATTTTTAATGGAATTAACGCGGCAAATGCTAATGTTAAATGAAAGCGAGGTCTGCGACTAATACAAATTACTGCATTACCTACAGGTTTATTCATAAGTTATTTTATTACTCAAACATGATGCCATGTGTATAATTTGTTAGGGATTAGTACACACACTGTTAGCGAATGAAGACCGTTGGTTATTAAATCAAATCATCTCGCTGTTATGATTACGACCTTGGTAGTAAAACGGATGAAGTCGAGATTGGAAAATTGTTTTACTACAAGGCGAGCAATGGTCATTGACTCTGATGAAGTAAATCATGCTTATTGTGACCTAATTGATGCATTTGTTTCATCCAAAATTAACTTAAAACTAAAGGCCTATTACGACAAAACTAAGAGAACATCAGATTGGCGTTACAGTGTGAAGTGAATGTCTGCGAAAGAAAGTGAATCACTGCACTTATCATCAATAATGTTCTCCAATTTTGATCCAATAGGCCTTTAAGTACCAGGCAATCAGGAGCGGTGCGGAGGTGTACTCACCCTGGCCAGTTTATTGGGCATGGGCTGCAGGTGCGACGTGTGGTGCCGCGGGACCACGGACAGCTCGGGATTCAGCGCCAGGATGGCATCGATCTCCACCTCCTTGCCCTTTGTCTCGCCACGCTCGTACCATTCCACCGTCACCGACCGCGTCTCGAGGTTCACCCCGGACACGATCGCAGAGTGGATCCGCCCTGAAATAACGGGGATAAGAACATTCAGCAACCTGTTTTTGACGGCCCCCGTGGCGAGTTGGTGATGATGACTGATGAACAATTCACACAATTCCCGGGACAATTGTGTGTACTACGGGTATTTGTGTTTGCGGGACCATGGTAGTTCATGGTGCTTCCTGATTTCCTAGATACTGGCAATCCTACATAGCGTTAGGGAGTCAGGATTGTATATGTGTGATCTTATAAAGTTTTTTAAGCCATTTGGACACCCCAAATCTCTGAAAGTTTCTACGGTCTTAACAAAGTATGTAATGACAGTCAATTTGGCACTTCGCCTACAGTTCTAGGAAAATGCTTTTAGTAATACTTGTCCTTAGATGAGGCACTTTCCTTTACAGTGCCTATTCAAACAAAGCGTATCTAAACCACTTCTTTCTATTTGAACAGTTGTCGAGAACAAATAATTAGAGCAGTAAATATTCTAGTGAATACGTTCTTTGGTGTATTGTGTACAACCACTGTCTCTCTGACTAACAATATGGCTAACAAATCCAACGCTTCAGCTATCCAAGTCCTGTGCTATTTTCTTTTAGCGCTTTATTTTCAGAAATAAGCAAATTCCGCTTATCTTCAATAAAGATGCCTAATGCAGTTTCAAGGTTGCGTATAATGGCCCTTTTAATGGGCACATGTCACGCGAGCTTCATCTTGATAAACGATACACACCCGAACAAAGCAGAACTTATCCGCCCAAGGTTTAGGAGATAAGCTAACAGTCTTAGATTAATTAAAAGAGGCATTATTATAAACCTACCTAGGTACGTAATGTATTAAAATAAAGGGCTGTCAGAGGCGTCTGGGATAAGGGGGGTGTCTAGACGCATAAAGTATCACACACATATATAGCGAGGCCTGGTACGGTAGAGAGCAAAGAGTTTTAAGAACAAATATTTGTATTATGAGAGAGACTAATGTCGAAATAGGCCATTTAAGGATATTAAATAAAATCAAACTCTACGTACTGGTGTGTAAGTTTGATTTTGATCAGATAAAGATAAACAAACGCGACCGTTCATTGTGTAATACATCACATCATTATCACCTACCAGTGAGCTTTTAATTAAAGTTAAGTTTTAAGTTTCTATGGATAATTCTAATCAATTAATCTTACTACCTTAGCTTCCGCTCCGCGGCACAAGTGTATAGTATTCTGTGGTTACGTGTGAGCTATCTTAATTGCTTATTCAACGTTCTTTCATTTTACGTTCACCAATAACATAAAAAGAGAAACGAGAGAGTATTTCAAGCAATCGACAGAAATAGAAATTCAGAATATTAAAGTGAACCATGAAAGCACACAGACGTAAACATATTAATTACCCTTAGTGTGCCGTAAAGATTCTTTCGTAATCGGTTTCCCTTCCGTCTCTATTGTACTCTGGGCAGGGCTAGCTAAATAAAGAACTAATTATAGCGACAGGGCAAGGTCGGCGACCCTTCTCTCATTTCAGTCATGTTCAGGTCAGAACCTTGTCATAATGAAAGACGAGAGTAATGACGAAGAAGCAGCCAACGCTGAAAATGCTCAACTGAAGCTGGGACCCTATTTTTCAATGGCTTTAAGAATTTTACCGACTAAGGGTTAGTCACTGTTTGAAAAAATTCGGTACCTTTATAAATGTACCTTCGCCGATACACAAAGAATTATGTACATGAACACTTTGTTATTTCAATTTCTAATAAACCAGTCAAGGGCAATGTGGTGACGAGTCAACATAATTTTAGAAATGATTTCAATATTGAAGCGTTTGAAATGGAATACAAGCTGTATCTATTAAAATTAAACGCAACTAAGTGAAGACTTAGTAAAAGTCGGTGAAGGAAAACATCGTGAGGAAACCCACATACCTACCCGAGAATTCTTTCGGAGGCAGGTATGTTATCCACCAATCCGGACCGAGCCCGCGTGGTCGATTATGGCCTAACCCACCAAACGAAAGTGAGGGGGACCCGTACTCAGCAGTGGGACGACATGGGTAGATGATGATGATGATGAAAAGTGAAGAAGCAAAAGTGAAGAATCTTAGATAATTCAAGGTTAAAACGACTATTATTGTAGAATTCAGTAAATAATCGCAGAGAGAACCACTTGAAGTTAATAAAGGCAACAAAGGACACGTAGGTCAGACCGCGCAGCAGCCTATTGTGATGATGATGAGCATGAACGATCTCGATAAGTGGGATACATATCTAAACACATTCGTTTGTGATAATGTTGATAATGAAAATTTGATGATGACGTGCTGACACGTTAACACGTTCACTGCTGAAAACACAGACGTTGTGTTTTTCATAACGTTACGCGAGTGCGGGAAAATACGCCTCTTGTGTTAGCGCAGCTTACGTGCCGGCTGTGCGGCGAAACACAGACATGTGTGGTTAACGCGGCGATACTACAGTGAGGCTCACACAGACGGCACGCCATTGCTGGAAAACACACACGGTCCCAAATGTAAAAACCGGTTCAGCAGTCAACGTGTTTAATGCGCTTGTAAATAGCCCTTAATCATCAAAGAACTGGTCCATTGCTTAATTAACCCCCAAAACTGTATTCGCATTTTTGATTTGAGTGCTTTATTTTTTTAATTTTGATTAATTTGATAGAGATAACGACATGTTACAAAAAACCGGATTCCGACATGAATGGAAATAAACACCACCTTGCCTTGATAAATATTGTAATGCATGCTAATATATATTTAATAAGCATTTCGAATCATTGAATAAGAAATATTTGAAATGAAACAAAAAGTCCAAGTCCATTTCTCAGGTAAAAGTATAATGCTGTACTAATTAGTTATGCTATGCCCCCCGCGATTTATGCAAAACAATTGAGAAGACGTTTTAAACAAGTGTTGACTAAGCTTATGACTACTGTACTTATAAAAAAAACCATATTACTAAACCACAAGGTTTATTCATTTATTTGGAATACCAACAGCAGAACAAACTAATAAACAAATTCAGAATGCCAATTACAGGTCATCACGGCTAAACTTTCTAATACTAAGCAATGGCAAATCTATCTAGAATGCATTCAGGTCAGGAATTCATGATAGTTTTGATGACAGACTCAATGCGGCAGAAACCTTTTTAACTTTTCCAACTAAAGATAAAACAAATAGAGAGGAAAAACTAAAAAGAGAAGTGATATCGAACACACGAGTGTCGCCATGGTTACGCAGCCACGCCGAACCCACGAAAGTGGAACGAAACGCCGAAATAAAAGAACGCGAAACCGTTATTGGAAATAATGTTTTGGGTTACAAATTGGTCACGTTCCTTGTGAGGAACGATGCATATTAGAACAACGTTGCACATTTGCACGTGTCTCATTAATACCCTTCTGAATTAATAAATATGACCTAGGAATGTAACTTTTTTGGGGATTTAAATTGCACCATGTGGGTGATGTCTTTAAAATGTTTTGCAACGACTCCGTATAGAGAGGTTTGCAAAAGGTTGCATATTTTGGCTATACTTGCGAAAATTCACCTTCAGGATTACTTTTACATAATATGGACAGTAGTAGTAATGGTTTATTTAATGTTTAATAGATAGCGACATTATTTTGAATACGAAAAACAATAAAAAGTAATAAGAGTAATGTTTACAACAATGAATATTTTAATAAAGATCCTGTTCATTATGTTTAACAACATACAGTGTGAACTAACAGAATATATCAATGTCTCGAACGCTATTTCAAATACTACTGTTTTGTGATATAAATCTATCATTATCATATTCATAATTTCCTGTATTATATTTTTTGGGAGTTGGTGTATTGCTTTCCGCTGAGATCGCAGCATATGGAATTATGGTGACTCTGCCTATCCCAAAGGGAGAAAGGTGTGTCTGTGTATATATCTGTGTACATACGTGTATGTATTCCTGATAGCAAAGCAATTTTATTTAAGTCACACATACTCCCATTAAGTTTGTATATAATTGAACTAGAAATGTAACCCAGTGTCAAAGCAAAACATTTCTTATTAGATATGCTGATCAATAAATAAGAGAGGGAAAAAATCCGGAACTAGAACATTGACCGTCAGTTGGGAGTTCAATAACAACTTTCTAATTACGTAGTGATAGGAACAGATAAAACAAATATTGACTGATTTAGTGTATGACAAGATTTTCAAACAAACCATCTGTAAATATTCCAAATAGAATTACAAAGAATTGATATAAAAAAAAATATGCCTGCACTCGTGTTGACAACCAAATCCTGTTAATGTATAATGTTAGATAGAAAAGTTTGCATTAATCAGACAAGTATGCGACCGGAGACCTTTCTTTTTTTTCATGTACCATATACTAAATAATCTAATACTGCACATGCCCACCAAGTTACTATACTATCAGTTCCGAACATTGTTACAGAAGAAAGTATAGCGGCAACAGACGAATGTATAAAATTAATTATGCAATTGGATTTTAAAGACAAATTATAAGCAAATGTTCCAAATCGCTGTTGAGTGAACCGTGGAATATGTGGCCTGGTGCCAATTTGAACACCTGTGACGCCAATCTAAACAGAGCTAGCATTGAGATTGGACACGCTCGAGAAGACGGTTCGAAGTTGAGTGGTAACTAGTGCTGTGGCATTTCTATACGATCGCGGTGTGATCGTGTCATTGACCCGTTAACGCATAAGCTCCGAGCTAATTATAATTCGTTTCCTTACCCGCACACTCGTTGATCGAGTCGGTTCGCAAACATAACAGCTAACCGACGCTTCCTCAAAGCAAAATCAACAACTGTCACTGCTACAATGGATTGTCAACATCTTGACAAGAAACACACATTTGAGGAAATAAACTGTGCGTTGCGAATGGCCTTATAAGGTAATTGCTAATTATGAAGTAGCGTGAGGTTGCAATTACGATGGAATCCAGCAAGACAATTAATTAACTGATGCAGAGATTAAAACATTTAATGATATCAAGTTACAACGTATAATGGTATAATGTAAAAGTGCTATAGAGTGATGAAAGAGTAATACTTTAAACGCACGCTTCGGTGGTAAAAGCGGAAAAGAAACTAGATCACTCGACTCGCGCTTCCCACGGTCAAGTTCGCAACAAGGGAGAGAATAGTAATAGCGTCCAATTACGGACGCATACTGAATATTGCTACTGATTTACGGTTGGAAATTGAAGATATGACTCTTCGAGTTTCCTTAATTTTAGATTTGCGTTATCGGTAAATAAGTCAACGAAAGATCATGTAAACTTCTGAGTCATGACTAATAATAATCTGTAGGTAGTGACATCAACACTAATTTTGCCTCATTCACAAAATCATACACTAAATCAAAAGCGAACATCGAAGATGCCAGAACACACGTCCGACTTGAAAAATTAAGTCCGGAACTCCGGAACTATATCTAATAAGATAATAAGTCAGAAATTCCAAAGAAACAAAGACAGAGCCGCAGAGTTCAAAGATCTCGGCGACACGAGACTGTTCTCGTCGTAGAAGGTCGCGCTCGTGAAATGGCGGGTAAGGTCATAGCGGCTTTCCTGCAAAGAGCTGACTAACTAGCAGCAGATAGCTTCGTAGGAATGACTTCTGTTGTAAGTGTGGATATGGATAGGATGCTCAACTGCTATGCCAGCGATCTTGCCGCGAGTCTTGTGTAAGTGTTCCGGTTTGAATGGCACTGTCCTAGCCAGTGAATTTATGGAGCATAATAAATGATGCTTAAAAACTCATTTCTCACAATTTTTATTAGCCATTCAACGGGCACCGCTCTGACTAACGTGGAGATGATGAGAACTTTATCAAAAGATCACCAATATTTAATCTGCCGACAGTTAAATTTCGGCAATTAGGTTTACTTGTTTCCGTGAAGCTCACAAATTGGTACTAGATCAGGGCATAGCGTTTGATAGTATGGAGCGTGGAGGGCGACCACGTCGATACCAATGTCACGAATGCACGACTAGACTGGAATGCTTTATCGGCGGTCGGTTGCGGTAGAAGTAAATTGGCGTAAGGGCTCACGAGCCGACTGATGCAATTCCGAGATTGATATTCGTTCAACTTGTATTGAAAAGGCAACTAATGATTATTATGCCAGGTAGTGACGTAAAACCACTTACCTTAATACAGCCTTAAGTTACAGGCTTTGTACGTTGTATGTATAGCAGCTGTTATACCCGTTGGTATGTATTAGATTAGAAGATTAGGTGAAATGTTTAAAGCTTAGTGGGTTTCTGTAGAATTTCAGAAATTGATTGAGCAATCAGAACCTTGTACAAGATCTCAATCTATTTTACAGTAATTTCGCTTCGCACAGGCGATCTCGGTACGAAGTAAAAGTTATGAGCTGGCAACTGGCAACCCTCGTGGTGATTTCGCAAAACGACCGTGGCCCACATTATAACAACTGCTTTAACATAACATTATTTATAGGCTTTTGTTCCGGTCGGTGGGGTTTAAACCCTCTTTCTTATCGGAAGCTTAAATATTTACAACTTGATTTTGGTGCGAATATTTCTACGTCTAGACTCTACAATCTTGAGACTATTTTAATACAAATAATATTTAGGTACATGTACAGTCAATGAACTGCGTAGTTTCGCTTCAGATATTTGAAATAGAATTTCTTTTAGACTAGTTCAAATTGGTTAATGGAACCAGAGTCCCCGAGAGATCCTTTTTTTTTTTTTCATTAAAAATTCTCGAAGGGTCGAATCTAAAACAATAATGAAAATTCACGTATAAATTACCTGTAGAAATTCTTACATTCATTGTGAGATTATGACTGAAACTCTAGGCATTGAATGGAAAGCATTCATTAATCATTATAAATTTGACAAAGTATGTTAGCGAGCATTGTCTTCAATTCTATACGTACTAGATTAAAATGATAAACTATACACACAAATCGTATAGAAGTGTAGTGTCGCATTGTACGACAATAACGAGTTGGCTGGAAGGTTGATTTGCCACCAACGGGTTCGTGAGTCAGCGCTGCGCCAGACGATCGGCGCCCGCGCATTGCACGACTGCGTTGTTAAGTCACAAGCATGCACATTTATTAGGAGTTCGAGGGACGTGGGTAACTTTTTTTAAGTCACTGAGTATCGAGATGAGCTAGATCACCTGATGGTAAGCATCACGCCTGCCCACATCAGCTGCAGTGCCACCCAAAGCATTGGATTAAAAAATCAAGTGCGTGCGCTCATTACCCTGAGACATTGGTTCTACAGTCTAATATCGCATGAAACAGTGGACTTTAAACGGGAACGTAAAAATTGCACACTACTGCTTGGCTGATGAATATCAGGCAAAGCTGAGATACTTCCCCAGACGAACTCTTATAGAACAGGCCCACTAAATAACTCAATTAAATTTTCAATAGCAACCACATTATAGTGTAGTGCTTCTAAGCCAGGGTTCCACCACAAAAGTGTTATTCAATTTTAAGCTATTTATCAACATGATTAACATTTATTATAGATCGCTCCTCGCGCATCACTTAAGATCAGTTCAACAAGAAACTACATTGGAAAACTTTAAAAATAAAGTAAAAACCGGTACTCTATATTATGTATATTTTTACGGCGTCACGGACAAGTATCTAGGTTACCAGTCTGATTGCATTGGAGACGAGATAACGAATTCTTTTAAGCTACAATCTAGATCAAAATGATAACAAAATGATACATTTTAAAACAAAGAGCACGAAAGTATTTTTAATTTCATTAGACTCATGTTGTCGGTGTTAAAGAAATTACCACGTATCCTGGACTCCTACTAATAGGGACTGATGTGAACTAGCAAAACAACAATTAGATATTTGAAAAGGACATCAACACTTTCACTATACAAAATCAAGTCATCCAAATACAATAATGCCAGTAATTCCACACGCTTCATTAACTTTAATTTAGTTACAAGGGACACTTTTCACTGGTCATAATTATGGCAATATTTATTTTACACAACTTGTATTACTACAAATTGCCATATTTCCTCAACATCATCATCATCAATGTTATAATCGAGCGGTCACGAGACATCTCAATTTGGGGGAAATCATCTCTCACCTCAATGTTAATGTAGAAATAACTTCAGTTACTTCGAAATACAGTCAAACTTAAAACTGAAATAATTTATTGTAAAAAAAAAATATGCCAAATAAGGTACCTACAATATAAAAATAATCTATTCTAATGACGATGTTATAACATCATATTTACAAGCGCCAATAAGACGGCACAAAATAAAAAAAATACAAAAGAAATAAATAAAATCTGTAGTTTTTAACATAATTATTTGGATTTGTGAGATACGAAATGATTGAATATATCATATGTACATGCTAACGCTTGTAGTATGTCAATGTATATAATCGTACATGATTATGATTAAATATTGATCGGATAACAATGGGCATATCCATAATATTAACAGAGTTATCTACTCACATTATTCCATATAGATAGATCCTAATTTCTAAAATGATATTTAACGCGAACATTGATTAAGTCAACATAGCAAAACCCCTAAATATGAAAATCGTTGTATTTGAATTCATTAGTACGCCACTTGCCACTTCAAATATCAACTGAAGTGATGATGTAAGCTAATCGATGAGCAAACCAAATGACGCCTAACTAGCGGCATTCCAATCAACTGTATACACATGCAAGTGCATGACAAAATATTATTTATGACACACGACACTCACATTGGGTATGGTATGGTTTACGATATTGCAGAACGTCGAAGCCGCCCTAAGAAAGAAAGTCAAGATATGAATGCAGTAGACGAAAATAAACCTTGATGATTTGAGAAAGATCGAACGAAGAGACTCCGAAGAGTCCGATGGAATTATCAATCAAGCCAACGGTTTAAAATACTTCTTCCTATGTCATCTTCTAACGGCGACCATCAAAGCGACGAACTTTCGAGGTGGGCGCTACTACGCAGCTTTTATACTTTGACCACGGCCGATGTCATCAAAAGCAGGGTCGTAAATTGTAAAAGCCAAAAACTCAGCTAGATAAATCTTTGCCAAACAAAACAAGGTCTAGTCCTCTATATCCTACACGCAAAACGTCTAAAATGGTCATGATTACTAATACAAATACGGCGTGGATTTATAGCCTAGCTTAGTGCTTAACAATGGCAACCTGCCCAACATAGTGAGTAGGGACCCCATCGGAACTATTCAAGCGTCCTACATATCATGCAAAGTCGATATTTTACTGTTTTTGCTGACGTCATAGATAACAATGGAAACCGAATGGAAATTGGAGCTAGTGAATAGATGGTGGCCCTCGATTCTGTTGAAAAGCTATGAATATTTCAATATGTTATTGTGTTCAGACGTTTTATTTCATAGCATTTCTATTGACACTGATACAACGGCTTTTGTGGTTTCGCCGAACTTCTATAAAAGTCTTTATTGGAGACTTGAAAAAGTTTTGGGTTGTTATGTTGATGAGAAGCTCTATTTGGTTCAACTGGTTACACAAATGTGAAGCGAGGACTTCCAAAGCCGTCTATGATACGTTTGTAAAGGTGCTAGTGCTTCCAGTTATGGAAAGTTAATACTGTGAGATGAGAACAGACTATTATAAATTGAATAAACTCACTTCGTCTTAAAGTAAAAGGTTCAAGAAGATTCTCTATATACAAAATGGAGACATGTTTACATAGCAGTACATTAAAATATTAGTCATTGACATTCAGAATTCCGTTCCATTATCGGACTACAAAGTCAGCTATCATAGTTTTCTAAACTAGCATAATTTACACACGCTATCATTATGATAGGGGTACGTACGTACACCTATTCTGATTTATAATTACATATTTTTATTTACAAAGTACAAACCTAATCAAAATACCGATAGGAAACCAAGCAGGTACTTAACAAAGGAGTAATGGTCCTGCCACTGCTGGCTACTGAATCAAAGCCACAAATCCAACAAACAGTTCCATCAACTAATCAATTATTAATTTTAACGAATGGCAAGCATCAGTAGCTACTGGCGACGGCATACAGGAGTACACAGCCTGGGGCCAAGCTATGACATCAGAACTCGGAACCACTCGGCCGCCCACGGGTCGCCCACGGACGCAGCAGCCTTGCAAAACCAAAGCTAGGCACGCTAGCACTATACAAGAGGCGCTTGCGAAATGTACTAAGCTTGTAGTAAAAGATCTAGGACATTCTCCGGATCTCGTACGAGGGTCGAAACATGTAACAGAAAAGATGGGTACCATTCAAACTAGTTCATTCAACGACAGCTCGAAACTTGTTAATTTCATAATGAGATTGATGAGTCAATTGATCCTAATGAATTTGGGTGAAACTGAATGAAATGAAAAAGTTAAGACCAAAAAGTCAACGAATTTTCGCGTTACAAACTCTTAGATAAGTCTCGCTAACAAGTCGAGAAACGGTGATTCAACACCAATAAGCGGCAAAGCTGAACGATACGATAATTGGCGCCGCAAATGTCTCCAATTGGGGATAACGACGCGAGTCGATGAACTGGGATCCGAGGATCGTCTGATGAAACTATTGTTGGGTTTGACGGATGAATGAGGCCAGATGAGATAGAATACTGTCTTTGGCGAGGGGATTTTGCATGCCAATAATTTAAGGTATTTAACAATGTAATATAGATCTTCTAGGGGAAAGATGTCGCGACTCGCCACATTTCCATTCAATTGATAAAAACTAGCCAAAATGACCAAAAAGTAAGCCCTCTCTTATGATCTTAAGGTCATCAGTATATTTCTCCTTAAAATTGGATTATCGTCTTCTCAACACCCGAGGGATTATTTATACGCAAAATATGTCCATCTTCAAAAACGTAAATATCATTATCATTACACTACAGAATAATATGAATGAAAGCTTACCAACATAATTCGGCCATAACAACAAAAACAAAGTTCGGAAAACCCGGGCAAACAATGCTTTAACTGCACCAAAACCGAACATGTTCTTGAACCATTAATGGTGAACTGTGGTTTTCAATTGACAAGGCTACTGATCCGTTGAGTGCCCAGTAGTGGGCGTTGAAGGCTCTTCTTAATTCTCATTACCTAACCATCGATCTAAATAAAAGATACTTGTAAGGAGAATCGACATCCAATTGGATTGGCCACCTCACTACTCTTTTTACCTTTCAAACATATTGTGTAACATACTGGACTCAATCGCTGTGTATATTTTATAGTATCTTATCCAGTAATGTCAAACATGTCTGGGCAAGTCAGCAAAAATTCTCCGAATATACCTATTCGATCCGAAGATAAAACTGTTGGACTACAGAGACACTATCACAAGAGACTACAGTGCACTATCATTTTCAATTAGAAAATACAGATAAGATGGTGTAATTTCCTCTCCTTCTACACAGTCATTTCCTTGGCTATTCGTCACGTCATTATTACCATTATTCAATCAAGTCACTGCTGCTTCTAAAGAAAATTACAGGCATCATAAGTTGGAACCCAAGCGAGTCGAACAAACATTAGGGAGGTCACCCACGGATACTTTATGCAGCGATTCTGCAGCGCGTTTCATCAACGCGCGTCTGTTTCGCTACATTTGGCCATCGCATTGGCAACGTGCGACTATGTGGATACTGCAACGCGACTTATATCGATACTGTATCGATTCTGCATCGGATTCTGCATGCGACGGCATCGTGACTGTATCGCGGTCGTTTTGCGATTGAGTCGCTACGTACTCGCTATAAAGTCGCTGTAGACGACTTACCTAAGAACTGAATTAAACCACAAGTAGCAAAGACTGACACCATTTTGTTTTCATTGCGATTGCTACCGCAAACCACTTTGTGTGTATAATAATAGACTTTGTTTAGCGCTAGAAAGTATCTACTATATCGAAAAAGATATGAAACTTTTTCTTTTACTACGTTCAACACGCTAAACTTGGAACGAACTCAGCACTAATAATACGTTTCTATTTTATTAAATGGATATTCTATAGCCTTATACAGTCATGTCGGGCGTCGACCAACTTTACCCACTGATCATTATTTCGACATTCAATATTTCAGTACTCCTTGAAAGGAGAACGGAACCAACAACGGATATACACATTACCCACAGTACAATCTAGTCCAATCCTTTTCCAGTATTAAATCAATATTTGGTGCTAACGTCATTGGCTATTAACCTGAAAACCGCCTCGCCCTGAATTTCCTATCCATTATTGTTTATCGATAACAAAAGCCTGCATGTACTATGTACTACTGTACACACACTTCCTTGTGCCACGTGTAGATAGCCAATAATTCTAACATATCCAACCCATTAACTTTAGAAGGGACATTCTAATTAACTCCTTCAGATTTATAATCGTAATTGTCGTTTTAAATATATATATATGATGTGAAAGCTACAAAAGCGTCTTGCTCAGCCTTCAGCGTCCTTGGTCATTTCCAACTCAATGAGTTAATTATTAATGAATAACAAAGTATGTATTAAGAAGGAGCTATTTTAAAGGCATTCCATGATAATAACGAACTCCTACGCACAGTGTGGTGACATCATAAGTAAAATCGAAAGCTGCTTGTTGTTTAGTTTTGTGTTGGGTATTTTCAGTATCGCAATTTAGCATGCAATGTATTACTAATAACTTGCATAAATAGGCAAGGCTACAATATTATACGAGTGCGCGTAAGAGTCGACAAAGTCTTGTTATTTGGAAAATCAACCATGCTATAACCGCTGAGAATTCTACTCAATCATAGGAGAGGTCCAATTGTAGCAAGCCTAATCGCAATTTCACCGTTTAAAAGACAACTAAGTATTTACAATTTTAAACGTTAAAAGCTGAAACAAATTTCCTTTAAAAAATACTAAACATCAACAATGATTAGAGATTTACTCGAAAGATAGAATTTGGATGCAACTGAATCGAAATCGACCCACGTCGAATTGTTCTTTACCACGGAATCACAATGATTGGGTATTTTAAAATTCCGCTTGCCTGCAGTCTAATTGACGAATTGGCGCGCGCAATTGTTTCAAAGTTTCTCTTGGAGCAATTAGAACTTTAGAACCGGCTTGAGGACATTGTATCGCCCACGTGGCAGTGACGCAACGCGTAAGGTCACTAGACCAGCCTGGGTAGTTACAGCACCTCCTCGCCTTGTTTACTTAGACAAAACTTGTACTACTTATCCCGACGTCGCCATCGACACTTGGCACGAGTTGCAAACTATAATCTCAAAGTTTTGATTACATACATACAGTAAAACTTATAAAACTCCAAGCAAACAGTTTATGAAGGAAGTCGTACTTGGGAAACATCAGAGACGATCGATCGATACTGCTAAGTTAATGCAGAAAACCTGTTTCACAAGATCGGATGGCAAGGCTTCGGTATGTTGCGTTGCGTACATAAATGGAATACAGTGAACAAGGAAATATTAGATACATTTTCATACAAATTAAGTGGACAAGAAGAATAGTTTTCTTACCAAGAATTCTCACAACCAATTCTCTTATGTCAAGGGTTATTTGACGCCACAAGGGCAGCCTTGCGCTTCTTAGCGCAACTTGAATGCGACTAATTCAAATGAAAAAGAAAAATATAATAGACTTTGCTAGGTTTTCATGAATAAATAATTTAGCTCCTCCTGCGGTTAGCGATCAATTTAATTATTGCATATGTTCAGCGCCGATGTGAAACAATGCAGGCTGAGTACCTATATTGAGACCAACTATAAACGGATGGAATGCTGAATTTATTTATTAGAATAAAACAATCAAACTACATAAACAAGTCTCCACTACCAATAAAGAAAAATGCGTTTTATTATAACAAAAGAAATTACCGCAGATCCAATGGCCGTGTATCGCTCAGAATTAATTATTCAATACAAATGTAATGAGAATCGAGCGCGGCAAGTAAATACAGCACTTGAGAACATTAGATCTAATAATAGGTTATCATCAAATAGGTATCTAAAAGCAATATTGGGTTACGAGGCGGGTGATAGCAAAAAATCACTGTGCCAGAGGCGAGAGGTCCGTTACGGGACAGAATCGGCGTGTTCGTATGTCGGTCACAACTCACAGCGTCACTTCGCCACTGCTGAGGGAAGCCGCTCTCCGTGAGTCATACCTCGACGACTCTACGTGATTGCCACGCATTTCCATCGCACAAACTTGTTTGCCTACGAATTTGCGTTTTCATATTGTCTAATATTTTGTATAAGCAATTTAATTACCTAGAATGATCGAAGTGTGGTAGAAAGTAACAACTGACAAATCGATGTCTATTCATTCCATAAATTGTTAAGAGACTTTTTCTCAAGGAATTTCTTATGAATATCTCGGAGCCGGCAGTAACAATTAGGAGTACAAAGCTAGACAGCGTTAATGACGGCGAAAGTTTCTCGAGTGGATGTTGCAGCAAATTAAATCGGCTACCATTCGCGTGGTATAAAAACTTGTTGTGGATTCGCCATGCCGATATTAGCGATGGCGAGTGGCAATGCGCCCATGGGCTAGGAGGCCCTCAGATCGATGACGCAACCTTGGCCAGCCGAGCTTTGTGGGCGAGACTGTACCCAGTTGCGGCGAATCCGGAAGTATTATTGTGACATTCTTGACACGAACATACACTATTGGTAGTGCTTTAACTTTTACTAGCATTTATTTTATTTGGACGTGGCTATTTTGGTATCTTACTGGAATACAAAAATGTTGGCCCCTTTCAATTTTTAAATAAGCTAAGAAAAATAGAGCTTGCGTCATAGAGCTCTCACAATGCTCAATTCATTTTGGCGTAAATCTGATAAAGCAAACTTAATTCTCCTTCCATTTTCGAAAAATATACTTTGAAATTAATTTCCAAATATCAACTACGTGATTTAGGACTTTGTACCTAAAGGGTCCACCCAAACGGAACCCTATTCCGTCAACAGTGTCTGCCTGGTATACAAGGCTTGACTCCTAGTATGTCTCATTACCAGAAAGCGCCGAATTAATAATCGTCGCCTGGCAGGACATACGACTGGTCAAAAATTTCAACTGGACAGGGAAGTTGAAACACGAGATGAGCGTTTCCCTTGAACTAGATGGCCGGGTAGTGTAGTAACCTTGCCTATTTATTGCTGCGCGTGGCGCACCGACCGCAATGATGGCTTCCTGTGATGCCTCGTTCCGACTGAACATCATATTAAAACGTGGAGTTTAAATAACGGTTTTCACACTGATTCGATATAACTAACTAGCCGGATCCATACGACTTTATCAATCAATGCCCTAAGGGTCCGCCTATCTCTCCGTGAAAAAATATTTATCTACGTATATCTGGAGGCGTATGTAGTATGCACCCTTCTCCAATCCCCAAAGCTTAGGATCATGACTTGAGATCACTTCAAAGGAGCATTATGATATTTTATGTTATCAGGTTCTGATAGTTCGCAAACTAATCCCGCTTGACCTTTGGCGACATCTGACATATGTATGTGAATTGTTTTCCGGCGCAACTCTTCTCGGAATTTTAGTTAAAGACTTTAACGTCTCGTACTGCTAATCCGGCCGGCAAGGTGGAGTGACGACTTGCGGAAGACGGCTGGCAGGGACTGGATGAGGAAAGCCGAAGATCGGGCTGAGTGACGTTCATTGGGAGAGGCCTACGTCCAGCAGTGGACGAGTGTAGTAAAGTTTTTTCCGCTTTTTTTTTACTGTCACAATGAACGATTTATATTATGGAAACGAACAGAGTTATTGGTTAAAGATAATGAAGTACCCCGGAACAGATTCGAAGTCGCAATGTGCTTTCGAGATTATTTTACGATGTTTGTTTTTACTGTTTAGATAAATAATTACACTTTTTAATGCAACCATAGGAAAATACGTCTGTGAAGTCAATTTGTTACGCATCTGGGTTATGTTACGATACGTAATGCATGATAAGGTGTTTATTTTTATACCCATGTCTAATACAAAGTGCCTACCTATTTCATCAAAATATGTATATGTATGTTTGTTCATTACGAGATTTAACGACTTCTTTCAAAGATCAAGCCGAGATGAATACAACGTTTTTATGAATCTTTAAGTTGGTGGTCGGCACGTGACTGACTTAGAATATTTTCGCCTTACACGATCTTTTTTGGCCACTTTTGAGCGGACTGAAACGATGTTTTATCCTTAAGGGTTAAAGTTCTTGAGGTTGATAACTTCATAATAAAGTTTAGAAAAAAAACCGTTTAAGCTATTTTAAAATGATCAAACAAAGAATTCGAAACTAATAAAACGGCCTACCGTAGCCGTCGCCTTAATTACGACCTGGGTGTAATAAACAAGAAGCCGGAGCGGTCGGTCGTCGGATGCCGTTTATGGTGCGCCGGCGCAAGGCCGCCTCGCGTCGACCGCAGAGGCGCCCACCGCAGACGCGAACGAGATACCTTTCAGGTTCTTAGCTCATGATTGAGATCCAGAAAACGAGAGATTACAGTCAACAGAATTAAACCTGAAGTCGTTTTCCAAAATGATAACTCACAGTAAAAAATACTTGACGTACTAGACCTTGCTCTAGCAGATACAAAATATTTTTTTTTTATTTTAAGATTGGCAATAGGAGATGCCCTACAATTTATGGAAGTCTAAAGTAAAATAAACCGAGCAAGGCAGACAAATTTTACACGCTTATAGAATAGAATAGAAATCTTTTTTTCTATACCAAAAGGATACAATACAGGAATACATACGAGGGTGAATCAAAATATTCTTGGAATCAATATTAAAAAATGCAAAGATTTAAATAATAATATTTTATTTTTCTACATAATCTCCCTCCAATGCAATGCATTTAGAATAACGCGTTTCTAACTTCCTTATTCCTTGTGAAAAAAAATTATTTTCTTGACTCTCGAAAAAGTCCTCTACGGCAGCTATAACCGCGTCATTATCGTGAAATTTTGTTCCACGAATTTCCTCTTTTAATTTTGGAAATAAGTGAAAATCACTTGGGGCTAAGTCCGGAGAATATGGTGGGTGGTCAAGGAGATTGAAGCCAGCACAGCGGATTGCGTTGAGCGCAACTTCCGATCGATGAGCAGGAGCGTTATCTTGAAGGAACAACACGCCCAACGACAGTTTTCCACGACGTTTTTCTTTAATCGCTTCACGCACTTTCGGGATTAAATTTGGATAATAGGGTCCAGTAATCGTCTGGCCTTTTGGCATGTAATCAATAAAAAGGATTCCTTCACATCCCAGAACACAGAGGCCATAACTTTGCCAGCGGTAGGAGCAACTCGAAATTTCTTAATGGATGGAGAGGATGGTCGTTTCCAAGACATGCTTTGTCTTTTAGTTTCAGGATCAAAATGGTGGACCCACGTTTCATCCATGGTGACAAGACGACGGCAAAAATTATCCGAATCACGCTGGAACATTTCGAGATTACGCTTGGAAATTTCCAAACGTCGCTTTTTGTTTTCGTCGGTTAACATTCGTGGCACCCATCTTGCAGACACTTTTTTGAACCCCAGTGAATCAATTAAAATGGATTGAACGCTACCAAAAGATATCTTTAGGATCTCAGCTATATGTCTTATAGTCATTCTTCTGTCTTCCAAAACCAGATTCTCAACCTTTTTGACATTTTCTTCTGTAACGGAGGTTGAAGGCCGCCCAGAACGCGGGTCATATTTACAGCTTGATCTATCTCTTTTAAATTCAGCCACCCAGTACGCAACCGTAGAATAGGGTACAGCATCACCCCCTAATGTCTGCTGAATGTCCAAAAAAATTTCCTTCGTAGACATTTTTTTCAAACTGAGATATTTTATCACCGCACGTAACTCACTTTTATCCATAATTTTGACTTTTTAGCAACTCGTTGCACAAAAAAATTTATTACATGCGAACGAACTGACAAAAACAAGTGACAGTCTGCATAAATATAGTGTGATAGACACTCTTTAATTTGAATATCGAACTTGATCCAAAAAGGTTTCATATATATGCACTTCTAAGAACTTTTTGATTCACCCTCGTACAACAAAAATACACAGACCACCTATAATTATAAGACAGTGGATTAACACTTTGACTGCTGAGCCGATTTTCTTGTCTAGCCACGTTTACAGATCTGCACACACCGTTGTGTTTTCCTGTACCGCTAACACAACAGTTGTATTTTCACGTACTCATGGCCAATTATAAAAAACACAACAGTTATTTTTTCAGTAGTTTTAGTGACCTAAAATGAGTCTTGGCCTCCGATACTGACTCTCCACTGTTCTCTGTCCTGCCCTTTAAAATCTTTACGTGGACACAAACTGTACTTGCACACTTTTGCAAGATGATTCAGTAAGATGTTATAGTGTTTTTGAGTCAGATTATACAAAATGATATTTTTTTTTTAGTAGCTTGTGATGCGTACCGTTTTCTGGAGTGAGAAGTATGACAGAATACCTCAGTTGTTATATCTAGACACCCAGTAGAGTGTCAAACCAAGTTCAAGCTTACAGAATGGGAGAGCAGGACTGTGTGTAATATTACACAAACCATCTGGAGCCTTCTTTATAACAATGTAAGACAACATATTCAACTTAAGGCCTACCTGTTAAGGCACTGTACATTGAAATAAATAAATAATTTGTCATTTTTCTCAACTAGTAAATACTGGCTACAAATGTAGTTATGTATATACCTCTTTATAAGAATAGTTGAGATTCGATTTTTAATACAATTAGGACTTCAAAAGCTCTATTATGAATTTGCAAAGCTCGAGGAAAAACAGCTATCGCTAAATAGTACCCAAAAGGACACAAATTGCTTTATTTACTCAAATACATATCAACAACAGAACATTCTCTATATAAAAGTAGAATTCTCTATATTATTAGATAATTCTCTATATAAAAGTTGAATTGAGTATAAAATATAAATATAAATGAGTATGAGCTAGATGTCAAACAATCCAAAGACAGTTGCAGGTAGAAGTTATTCTGCTAATAATTTTTATCGGACTGACAAATTGGAAATAACTTTACACATATCTCTCATTTGCGACCAGAATGTGTTACCTCTTTAACAATATTTTCAAGCTATAGCAGTCTTGTCGCAAATGAGTGATATTTACTTATGTCAAGACAGAAAATTGTACGGAATTTAAATTGTTAATATGAAAAAAATCTAGCATGCTATTCTCCATAGCATGATAAATATTTCTAATTAAGTGTGACGTCTATTAAACAATAATTATTTTGTTGTAGCGATTCCTAGAGCCGTTATCTCTTAATGTTATTGACTCATGGTCATATGAAATTCTGGTAGTAAAAATGAAGAAGGAAGAACAATGCATTTTGATAAACAACTTTAAAAAATTCTAAATAAATATGTCTGCGTGGACATGACTCCCAACTAATTTACCTTCACAGATATGTTTTTGCTGTTGTTATTTGAAGAAGGAAATGTATAGAAAATTATTGTAAATAGAGCTATCAGGAGAGTTTGAACTGATTCAATACTGTAAATCATATGGGCCTCATGTCATCGACCGCCACTCAGTGCGGCAGCCTACGAATGCATGCACCGCAAGTGTGAGAGAAAATACTATCCAAATGTAGCTGATATTACATCTAAATCCGACTTACCATCTGTTCTTTTTATGTTGATGTTAATTCCAGACTGGATCTTCACGGTACCGTCATCCATTTTTGCACTGGTTTAGGCACCACGTAAACTATAGAACATTATTTTGCTATAAACCTTAGTTCGAAAATTGTCTAACACATTGGGAAATTACACATGAGAACCGGTGAAAATTACAAAATAAATTTCTACACCCAGATTGACAGTTATATCGAGCTAGCTACACACTTCAGACTGGAACGTTTGAAATTGTTTTACCACAATAGTCAACTGAGTTACTTTCAAGTTAATAAATATATTTCCAAAACTGTGATACGAAAACTAGGTTGATTTATGTTATTTACAAAATGAAATATGCAGAAGCGTTCAAATTATTTCGGTTAAAAACACAAAGTTCTAAAATTCAGTCCACCAGCCTGCGTCGAAATTCGTTTTGTTTTGTTGCCATTAGCAAATATATGAATGAGCTAACACTAGGATGAATTCATGATGATTAATTTATTGTAGACAATATTTATTATGTTTTGTATATGTACATATTCTTGTCCTTATTTTATTAGAAATTATAAAAATACTTATTTTGCATTTATAGATTTTATAAACAAAGTTAACATTTAGTACAGTCTAATCGATCGTTTACTTTTCTATTCACAACACTATTACCATAGACAATTCTAAATGCAAATTATGTGTACAGTATTGCTATGCTGTACAAAATCTTCATATTTAAGGTATTCCATACATGTGATAAGATTTATATATTTTTTTAAATAAAACGACCTAAATATAATTTGTAGTTTAAAATGATTAAAAAGTTTAAAAGATAAATTTACGCGTATGATTAATAACAGCTGTTTACTTTACTATTCATTTGAATTACCTTCTATCAAACCTACAGACTTCACCTACTACGTTACGACTAGGACTACGCTACAAAGTTGGCAGTTTCTAAACTCTACTGCTGGCAGCCCCGGCTATGTCAAGCAAGCAAAGCAAGCAAGAGCAAGCAAATAATACCTGTCAATCAAACAAAAAGGACGACAAGCGAGAAGCGAAACGAGGGGCGAATTTGAGCTTCATGAAATTTATAATTGTATGGTGTTTTTAGAATAACTATAAATTGTTTATCGTCGATTGCCTGTATAAATATTGAGGTAGTATGGACAGTGAGCCCAAACTATCTCACAAAACAAAGAAACGTATCAAAGAAGTCAAAAGGAAAGCCCGACCCGGTGAGTGAACCATTCAGCTGAGACGATGACTCAAATTGGCCTATCTGTTTCCCTTCAAAATGTTTCCTACTTAAAATCTACAACGAATGTTACCGCAACATTGCTATCCAACTATTTATATCTTTGTCTAGTACATTCCCTAAATATTTAGATAAAATTTCCAAAATGTGGCATCATTGGTCAATGTTCTGCCCAATATCGGCCTTGAGGCTTTTATTATGCTAATTTACATAGTATCTACCTACTTGTGATTTTGCTACTAACCGGTGGACTAAACCATTTAACAACTAAAAATGTTTGCTGCCTTCTAGGAGTATATCCATTGTTCATCCTAGTTAGGGGTCCTAGATATGTCACTGATGAAAAAAATAGATAAAAACAATCCTTGATGCGGATCATATATCATGCTAAAATTTCAGCTAGATCGGTGCAGTACTTTTTCGAGTTTTTGAAGCGTACACAAACCAACATAACATTTATATATATATATATATATATATATATATATATATATATATATATATATATAGATCTACCTAATAACCCATCCAGTAACACTTAACATCCTAAGTTTAGTATTTATTATGTTATGCGAATTTATGCTGTCTCTCTCTATTTTCACTTTTACTTTTTCTCTTTTTTATGCTTTAATTATTAAATATCAAAGTTACGTTTTTCCTTGAACATCTCCAAGGATTTTTATTAAAATTATACCTTTTCTTCACCCTTATCAATTCAAATAACAAATTCTAGACCCAAGATATTATAATCATATATTTACCTACTATCACAAATTGATGACTGGTTGCAAATACATCTGAATAATTCAACAGATAACACTATTATCATGAACCTATTAGACACACAATCACTAAAGTAAATCAGATAAATACTAAGTAGGAAGACAATTAATTCTTGGGGTAGCTATGTATTTATGTTACTATGAACTTGTTAATGAAGGATTAGCAACTAGTAAAGATAAACTATATCGAGCTCAACAAAGCAAACAAAGACCAAACATTCTTAAAAGCAATACATCTGTTACCAATTTGACTGCTGAGCCGATTTTCTTGTCTAGCCACGGTTATCGATCTCCACACACCATTGTGTTTTCCTGTACTCGCGGCAAGTTATTAAAAACACAACAGTTGTATTTTCACAGTAGTGAAAGTGTTAAATTTTGACTGCTTTGTTCCCTAACTGAAATTATAATTATTCTTCCTTACAGAATTAGCTGATAAGCACCAATGGACATCCCTAAATTATGCAGGAAATTTTGATGAATTCCTTAAATGTCACGACAATGTGGATAGAATCAGTCAAGATGTAGTCACTTGCAAGGAGTTCATAGATAACTATGAGAAGATTTACAAGCCTGTAGTGATCACTAATGTCCAGACCCACTGGAAGGCGAGCTACAAGTGGACCCAAGAGAGACTTGCCAAAAAGTATCGAAACCAAAAATTCAAATGCGGCGAAGATAATGAAGGCTATAGTGTTAAGATGAAAATGAAGTATTATGTAGAGTACATGAGGACAACGACTGATGACAGTCCGCTCTATATTTTTGATAGCAGTTTTGGAGAACATGTGAGGAGGAAGAAACTTTTGGAAGACTACGACATCCCTATATACTTCAGAGATGATCTATTCAAGTATTGTGGTGAAGACAGAAGGCCCCCATATCGGTGGTTTGTGATGGGGCCTCGGCGGTCGGGGACTGGGATCCATATTGACCCTCTGGGTACAAGTGCGTGGAACGCTCTAGTGTTCGGTCATAAAAGATGGTGCTTATTTCCCACTCAGACTCCCAGAGAGCTGATCAAAGTAACAGGGGCCGTGGGAGGGAAACAGAGAGATGAGGCTGTTACTTGGTTTAAACTCATTTATCCAAAAACTCAACTGGATACCTGGCCGAGGGAGTACAAACCAGTGAGTTTTTAATTTTACTAATGACAATAAAGTCTCAGGTGCAAGTTTACCATGTTTTAATATTATATTTTTATTATAGGTGGAAATACTTCAGAAGCCAGGAGAAACAGTGTTTGTGCCTGGAGGATGGTGGCATGTCGTTCTCAACCTGGATGACACAGTAGCAGTCACTCAGAACTTCTGCAGTCGCACTAACTTCCCCGTAGTTTGGCACAAATCAGTACGTGGACGACCCAAACTTTCCAAGAAGTGGCTCAAAGCCCTACAGACTGACGAGCCTGACCTGTATAAGGTTGCAAGTGGCGTAGACTTGACTCAAGCTACTGGAGTGGCTTCTGATAGCTCATCTAACAGTAGCTCGTCGAGCAGTGACAGTGACAGCAGCTCTACAGACAGCTCTGAAGAAGACAGTGGTCAGGAAAGCATTACTGCGCACAAGAAGAAGCGGAGAAGGAAATTATGAGAGAACCAAAAAGCCTTATCTTTCCCCAGGGAATGTTGTGTACACAGAGTTACATATTATAATATTGTGTGTTCCAAATGTAATGCCCTTGTGTATTAGTGTGTGTTAACTTAATTTTTTCAGTACTATATTGTCAATGAACAATTGTTTTTTTGATGTCAGTAGAACACGTAAAAATATATAACCATGAATAAAGTATTACACAGCAGTATGAAGCAATTGTTTTCAACATGTTACTTTAAATGAGAAAGGTTGGATTTTCATTTCACCTACGCGTTCAAAAGGTACATGCCGTAAGGATTAACTGCTAAGAGATATGATTTTTCTGGGTCGCAGCAGCTATAGATAATTAATTACCTACCCACTAAAATGAATTTTGTCAAATACAAATCGAACAATATCTTATTCTCTACTAACTAGGGTGATATTATTTGAACGAGTTACTCGTAAAGTTTTGTTTAGACTACAGCCACAGAATAAATAAGATATGCAGCGTCCAAAGTATCTCGCTAGCTTGTATGAAACGCCAATTCGAATTCGATCGATTCGTTGTGTTTATACAAAATGCAAACACTATTATTTGCACTTGGTAACACAGATTTGCGGATGAATTTGACTAGACGCAGGATTTTTTAGTCTATGGTCAGTGCGCCAGCCAGCCATATTTTGTTATCTTTGCCAAAGTTCTTCTGAAACTTCCGATCAAAATGCTGAAATCGGCTGGTGGTGCACTTGCTAACGTGCTGAAAAGATCCCTGGCCCCCGCGGCGAGGGTCAGCGCCGTTTCTGTCCGCAGAAGTCACGGTGGTCCCGTCGAATCCGACGAAGAATTCGACTGCAGGTGAGACTTCTTGCTCTTGGAAACTTTGACGTTATGTAACTGAAAAAGGCGATAATCTCGCCGGTCTTAGTCCTTACAGTAAAATATTTTAAAATACAAAAGTGTTCCCTCAAGTATTCATATTACGTTAAAACTCTAGCTGGTTTGTAAGACTAAACTAGCAGGCTTCGAATCTAATAAATATATAACCTATCTAAGGTTTAGGGCGTAGTTATAATTTTTTCCCATTGGTAAGATAATTAGAGTACCTACTCTAACTCCACGTTGATTTCATTACTTCGTGTACAATATTGATTTTTATAGGCAGCTCTCTATACAATTATTATTTCTCTCTGTTAGTTTGCCCTCAATAAAATTGATAACTATAACTGCATTTGGTTTTAGACTACGAGATGGTGCAGAATTTTGACCAAATAGAATACAGTGTATAGGAAACTGACTTCCGCATCTTTTATAGTTTACTGGATATTTATTACATATGACATTAACAAGATGGGTTGACAATGTAACCACGATTACGGGTCAAACCTGAATCCGAATGGCATAGGACCGAGGCAAATGGCATGGTAAAAGAGAGGCCTATTCCCAGCAGGAGGATAAAGGCTGCGGATGATGATGATGATGACATTAAAGAGTAAGCATCAAATGGTGTTATGTATATGGAAATAATGTCCCTTTATTTTAATTCCAGATATGAAGCATTCTTCAACAGGAAAGACATTGACGGCTGGGAAATCCGCAAGGGCATGAATGACCTGTGCGGCATGGACTTGGTTCCCGACCCAAAGATCATCAAGGCTGCCCTTCACGCTTGCAGGAGAGTAAACGACTACGCCCTCGCAGTCAGGTTCATCGAAGCTTGCAAGGACAAATGCGGCCCCAAAGTAGTAGAAATCTACCCATACATCATTCAGGAAATTAAACCGACACTCACTGAACTTGGCATCGACACTCCCGAGGAACTCGGCTACGACAAACCAGAACTAGCCCTAGAGAGTGTTTATGAAATGTAAAAGTTATTGTGGAAGTAAATTATCAAATTAAGTTGTAGAAAATTTGTATAATAGTTTTGTTGTCGACATTTTAATTTTACTATATTGTTAGAAGCACAGCCTTCTCGAAGTATTCTTGGTTCACCAAATAAAATCGGCATGCTCTTGTCTAATGTAAAGCATTAGAAAAAAGTTGTTTTATTTGTTGCCTTCTTGATTTTACAGTAATTTAGTTGTGCAAAGATAGATCACATTTATTGATATTGACCCCTAACTAGAATTCCCTTTATCTAGGAATCAGGTTCTATGAGGACCATGTTCCTACAACACCCAGACTTGGCAAATATTTGTGAGATGTTTTACAATTATGTCATAACTAAAGCTAACTCCCCCTGCACTTTAATTTTATATTTTGGACAGTGGCTTCCTTCACATTCATCATATCCTTGACTACTTGGCGAACTTCGTACTGCCCAACATGTGTATGTTGATTTTAAAATCAATACAAAATTAATAAGTATTGTTTTTTTTATTAGGATAATAATTATTAGTTTTACTTTGGTGCAAGGGTTGCACTATTCAATGAAGCACCTTGTTACCACATTTTTCGTTTTGTTGTCAGGCACAAGAACAAATAAAGCAGATGGTTTTGCGACCCATGAACATAATAATATCACGTGTTTTGGTGAAGGAAAACATCGTGAGGAAACCCACAACTACGCAAGAATTATTTCAGAGGTAGGTATGTTATCCACCAATCCGGTGAGACGAGACCCCCGTGCTCAGAGGTGGGCCGACATCTGTTATTGATGAACGCATCAAGTTCCTAACCCCTAAGATTCCCTGTATCTAGGGCTATAAGAACTACGAGGACTAGGACTTAGTGATAAGATAACACAGAAAAAACCCATTTATTTTGATGTAAATACTTTAATAATTGCAATATTCACACATTCATACTTATTTACAATCATAAATCATGGTACTTAACAATATAAAATTGTGCTTTTAACATGCACATCAAGAACAAAACTGTAAAACAAAAATAAAATCTGGATAATAAATAAAACTGAAATAAGTAATGCGGGGAAGGGATCCCCGAACCAAAAACAGCTAATAAGCCTAATAATAATTTATATTTACATACAGTTTGTACTTTTCTAAGACCTTACCTAGTGTTGAATCGAAACCTTAGCAAATAAGAGCCAACTTGCTGGTAATCTAACAGCTAATAAATAACATTGAACACTTACATTTTGCAACCAAATCTTCCATTACATACAAAACAAAACCACACAACTTCAATACAAAGGGCAGCCAGACAGACAGCTTGAAGCAGTTGAAACTGCTTAAGCAGCGACTGCATGGGTAACTACAGTCTTCCGTGCAGACATACACAGAACACTTAAGCATTCAACTTCTCGAGCAGGTACAAGAGTTACAAGACATATACTGACTGTTTAAAAGTTCTCGAGCTGTCGACTTGTGATGTCTCGTCTGCCCCCTGTGTTGTTGTTTGTCGAACGCTCAAGTGGTCTGTGAATGTTGTTCAGCGATCACCTGCCCAAGCTGTCTACGTAAGTCTGCCCAGACACCCCATTCAGCGTCCTAAGACAGCCTGAGAAAGTGCCTTAACACACAAAATACCCATGTACGCATATGACTAGAATTGAAACATCTATAGGTACACATATATTTCCAAAACATGTCGACACATATTAACCCTGCGTAGGAATAATATATTTAAGACTTCAATGAATTTACAACAATGGACTAATATTTAATTTCAATTTTGCTAATTACGTAACTAGATTAGTTTACATAACTTATTTACGAATACAAAAGTTTTGGTAAATACCTAATTACTTCCCTAACACTAAAATGTTTAAATAAAAATTTCAATGAAAGCAAAAATGTTGTTTTAGACTAGAATGTTAGTTATTAATGACTTGAAAAGGACTAGAAATGTAAATAAATATAATTGCAGGACTAACAAATAGCCTAAAAATAATAAATTAATCAAACAATAACATCATTCTCAAACAGTCTCTAATTAATTCATAAATAATATTAAAGGAATGTATGGCATGAATAAGGAAAATCATGTTTCCTTATAAATTATGACTCAGATCAAAATCATCTGCGTGTCAAATAATAAAAGGAAAATAACACAAAAAATAAATAAATAAAACGCAGTAGACATTGCAAAACATATTGCACAAAATCTGTACCAGCCAGAATCTCTTACAATAAAAATAAAGTCTTTTATTTCAATAAATTAATCGGAAGTCATAAAATAATGAATACCCATTTAATGGCGACTAGATTAGCTTATTCTATTATTACTTTTACGTTAAATAGTTTTGATTACACCACTCCATCAATCACTGAAAAAGTTTTACGCGTCGCCGTAGCATTCGTGGTTCGAAGTGTATCTGAGTAGACTATTGCTAGCTAGCGGTGTTCCGTATGATAAAAAACGTAGTACGTAACATAGTACTATTGTTGGCATACGGAAATGTCGACTAAGCTTAGATACTCACTCAACAGTGTCTGTGTATGAATGCGGTTTCTTGTGTCGCCGAGCCTGCGTTCTACCAAAGCCGGCGTCGAGTATGAATAGGGTTTCTCGTATCGCCGAGCCCGCGTCCAACCGAAGTTGCCGTTGAGTATGAATACGGCTTCTCTTGTCACCGAGGCTGGTGTCAGAGTGTGAATGCGGTGTATCGTGTCGCCGAGCCCGCTGTGTTTATTAACTATGTGCCTAGATCCTCATTTAACCTAGGCCGGAATTTGACTTTTGAATGCGGTTATTCGTGTCTCCGAGCCTGTGGTGCGGCGTGGTGCTCACGTGGCTCGAGTCATGAGCGGCGGCGCCTCCGATGAGGTCGCCGTCGCTGACGACGCGATTATGGTGTATAGCTAGGAATCTGTCACCACGGTTTCTCGCTCCGACTTCACGTTCTGTAAGCATGGAGAAAACTTTAGGTACAGAACCTTATTAGTTGTGGACCTTATTGACGAGCCGAACCGGTTGCATTATCGTTATAATAATAGCTGCGCCCCGCGGTTACACCAACGTTGAGTATAATCCCACAGGTTAAATTTTAAGGGATAGCAAGTATCCTGTTTTAATCCAGCTGTGTGCCAAATTTCATCCAAATCCGTTGAGTAGTTTTTGCGTGAAAAACTAACAAACACCCATCCTTCCATCCATCCTCACAAACTTTCACATTTATAATATTAGTAGGATAGGATAGGAAGTCGGATTATAATATTACTAGATACATATTAAATAAATACATAAGCAAGTCTCAATCACATCCATCTTGAACACTAACTAAAATTTTCTGTGTCATCAGAAACTACAAGGACCATGGTCCTACAAACACCAATGACTTAAAGCAAATAGTACATTAAGTAAAGTTTAGTTAAGGGTTTAAACACCTTGACAAAGCAAATAGTATATTAAGTAAAAATTAGTTAGTAGTAAGTGTTAAGTATGTTAAGTGGGTATTGATACGAGGATTTATTGTTAAGCTGTGGTATAAGCATTTTTGCTTTCCCGTTACTAGGCAGCGGTCGCTCGAACACTTTGGTATAATTTACTTATAGTCAGTTTTTTCTCACTGGACCACTGCGAATTTTAGAAAAACAATATGAGGCTAAGATTTCTACAAATACTCTAAGAGACTTCTATCCTACAACATGCATGCGTGGTCGTACATTTGCAATGGGAGGGTATTATTTGATAGGGAATCAAGGATTTTTTGGACAGAAACTGCTACATGCGGGCGCCCGCGCTGGGTTCATACGAATGACGTCCGCACCGGAGCACTGTATGAAACCTTATAAGCTCAAACCTGTACCATAGCCTTGGTGAGCACGGTGGCGTCCTTGAGGCTCAGCACCTGCAGCACCTGCGTGTCGGAGCCCTGCAGCATCACCTGCGCCACGCCGCCGCCCATCGACATCTCTGAGATCTCGCCGTTCTGGTCCACCTGCCGCACAGTTACCGTGGAATTAGGTACTATCTTTCGTACCATAGTATAGTACATACCAATTCCAAATGGTAATTAATTAAAAATATACACACCTCACTGGCGACACGCGGTGCAAAGCTGTAATTCGTGCATAACGTCTACAAATGAAACAAAACTTGCACATTCACATTTTATTTCTAGCTTTACTCACTTTAAAATCACTCGTCTATAGTTCAAGCCACATAGCAATAACTATTTTCAAATGGCTCAGAAATACGTGAGCTTTAATTGAATTTGGTAAGTATTTTCACTGATACTGACCCCCTAGGGGTCATCCATAAAGTACGTCACACTAATTTGGTGATTGTTTGACCCCTCCCCCGTTCATGTCACATTTGATCACATTTGTGAAACCCCTTTCCCTAGTGTGATGTCACATATTTTGCATTTTACGTCTACAAATTATTAAATTAAAACAGCAGTTCCGAAAATAGTTTCATTTGGCATTTTAACACTTAGATGTATTAGATTTTGAAATGTGACGTCACAAAACTTAGGATCCTCCCTCCCCTTGACACATAATGTCACACTTCGTAGACCCTCTCCCTGTTAACGTGTGACGTACTTTATGGGTGGTCCCTTATCCATAAAAGTTGTGACGTTTAATAAAATTGCGCACTAGACTCAGCGCCACAAAGTATAGCGGGAAAAACTAAGTAACCTACTAAAATTAAGTATCGTATTCTCCCTAGATCATCTCCCTTTGAACTTCTCGATTTATACGTTGAAGTAAGATCAAGAGTTACCCGGACTAGCTACTTAGTGAGCTGGAAACATTGTCTCGCGACTGTGGCGCCGCGACTGCGGGACTTCTTTTGTCACGCGGCTACAATATTGTACTGCGCAGCACTAATTGACGTTCGATAACTTTTTATAAATAAAAGGGTGAGTATATTTTAATATTGCATAAGTTTTAGAAAATACTGATTTTTAGGCAATGTATTGCTTCGTGGCCCGTATTATATTATACACATGCATTAAATCAATGAAAACTTGAACAAACACAAAATAACTTAAAACCATAAAAACTGGTTTGTTTCTGGTGACAACAAAAAAAATATTGCAACATAAAATACAACGTCAATTTAATCGACTCGCCTGTAATACCGGGTCACAGTGTAAGAACGAATCCAGTGCCTTAAGTCTGTTTTAGCTATTGAACTCACGGTATCGCTGCAAATCGTCAAACTTCTCTTATACAAATGCCGTTAAGATCGGCGACTTTAACGACGTGGTTCAACATGTACCAGAAATGCAGCCATTCTCTTTCCTCCATTTTAATTAGAAAGAGATGCATATACATAGGCATGAAGATTTCACTGTGGCCAGTACTACAGAGCGCGCGATGTTTGCGATCACACAAATGCTTTTAATCAAACCTTAATGTTATTCTAATAATTGGTATCACTTTATTGACAAGATTTTGATTATATTTAGAATATTTTTGGTAAAATATAATTATAATAACTAAATAATTCATTTTTTTTAATTTTGGTGTAAATAACTATCTATCTAAATAATGCAAAGCGAACAAAAAGCAAAACATTATTAATATAGGAATTCAACACAAAGCTCTTACGCTTATAGCATAGTAATTACAGTACATAATGTCACTGGTCCCAATAAACCACTATACAATAGTAGAAACGCGAATTGTTGACTCTTCTTCACGTCGCAACGATTGAACGGAATTTGAAATTTGGTTTATCACTTCAGGTCCTGGAATAAAGCTCAGGCTGCTTTTGATCTCGTAATAATAAACTGTACCTGTGGGATAACAGTGCGGGTGGCTAACACACTGACGACCCTTCTGATGGTAAACGGCAACCGCCGCCTGCAACCCGCGGGGCGTTGTCGATGCGTTGCCTACTCTCTAGAGCTCTATTATAGGTTAAAAAAAAACTACCCGATATGAGCATGTAGTGGAAACTCCACTACATTTATACGTAGCTATAAGTAGTAAGAATTGTTTGTTATTAGTTAGGATATAGTCGTAAGTCGTGCACAAATAAATAGTTATTTTCATGTGTATCATTATCCCAATTAACCTCCTACCTATATTAAGCTAATTGGGATTTATAATAAGATAACCTATATTAAGATAACTATTTATTTGTGCACGACTTACGACTATATCCTAACTAATAACAAACAATTCTTACTACTTATAGCTACGTATAAATGTAGTGGAGTTTGCACTACAAGCACGAAACCTGTACAGCCAAAAGGAAATTGAATTCTACACATGTGGACAAAGATTTGTTGGACCAATAACATTATGTACAAGTAAATCATAACCTGGCAGTTTACTGTCACTTATATCTAATTTTATGGACTTTTACCAACTCGACGACTCGTAATAACAAAAACATAAAAATCTATTATTTACACAACATGCAAAAACAAACATAAATGCTTCTTTGTAGATACTTATTTTAAAATACTCAACATTACATGACGAATTTAATATTGCCTTAAATAATACACATTTAAAGCGAATAAAATTAATAAACTTTATGGCAGCTATAGCAACAAGCTACTGTCGTTTTCCATATTATGCCGGTTTGTATAGTTTAAATAATTTGGCACATTTTAAAGCTATTTTAACATGTATATCATCATCAACCCATATCGTCCCATTGCTGAGCGCGGGTCTCCCCTCACTTTCGTAAGGAGGGTTAGGCCATAATCCACCATGGGGGCCAGATCCGGATGTACAACAACATGAACCCGGATGTTAACATATATACAATTTATACTAATAAAAATAATTCTGCATTTTACAGCCAAAGTTTAAATTAATATAAAGTAATAAATTTTAATAAGCATTCAAGCACTCGTTAGAAGAGATCTCGTTACTATAAAATTAATAAAAATATCACAAATTTCTCACTGGCTTGTACTTGTGAATGGCACGGTTTGTAATCCAGCGTACTTAAACATATCTTTGGAATTTATATTATATTTGGCAGTGCTCGTCTAGAGATAAGCTATGGACAGTTATCTCTTCGTCATATTCACAAACAAGTCTATGTAAAGTGCTAAAACAGGCATGCACGATTATCCAGCAAGAGATCAAATCTTACCTCTTGTGAACCTAGACCTCTAGGCCTCTTTTGTAGGACTAGTGGTGTACAACCTTAATAATGTTGTTTTGTGTAGGAGTTTTTGGATTACAAGCTAGCATTTGACTATATAGCTTAGGATCTACCGAAGCTATGTGATGCGATGATTTTTGTAAATGCGATATGTGATTTGGGTGAAGTTGAGTAGCATCGCATCGCATAGTTGGTGGCCTGACTGACGACAAGGCAGCGGATACTAAGGCGAAATCTTACGAGAGAACTTTGACTTTGCTCAGCCTCATTATAGTTCAAACATCCCCGAGTGTCAGCTTTCTTAGTTATCTTAGTTAATATCAGGTTTCGAATGTATCATCCAAACTCCCTAGACATCGGCTTAACACGAACTAAGCCAGTCTTGGAGTAAATTAATCTTTACTATTTCTATTTCAAACTTACCTAACTAATAAGCTAAAGCTGAGCAAAATCGAAATACTCTAAAGGGATTAAAAAGTAGGGTTGGGTGAAACTAGGGGGCGCTAAAAGCGCAGACAGAGAGCGGCGCGGCGGCGCACCTGCACGATGGGGGTGACGCAGACGCCGCCGTCCTGCGCCGCCATCTGCGCCACCATCTGCTGGTACATGGGCAGTGTTACCACCGACGACAGCGGCCGGCCTGGAAACCACACAACACTCATTACAATCAGAAATCGGGGCTAAAAATACCACCCCGAACCTCTTAGAGTGGAATTTCAAAATTTAAGTATTTGGAAGCGTAAATCTTCTCTTAGTTTTATGTCTAAATCTTAGCCAAATTATCACATCCAAAGCCGTAGTATTGGCACTTACACTCGCCATCCTCCCCAGTGATGACGATCTGCGTATCCGAGCAGTCCACGGAGTTGAGATCGAGCGCTACGGCGTTGCCGTCGGCGTCCAGCGTCTGCACCACGCTGCCGGCGCCCACGTCTCCCGTATGAATCTGCAACACGGAACGCTGCAGCCGACGTCTCACAAAATGTATCAAAACATCAGTGGCGGAGCGACTATCTATCTTATGTTCCCAATCGTCTCCCATTTGCATGAAATTGACGGTTTTGCGCACGTTTTGACAGCTGATTTGCAAATAGCGCTCAATTGCTTGAAACTAAGATAAGATAATAGCCCCGCGGTTACCATAATTCATAAAAAACAATGCATTTTTAACGGTCTACCTTTTTTTCCGACATGGCAATCTGAGCCTTATATGAATAGAATAGAACAGCTTATAACAGCTAACAATCTGCTTTTACTAAAATACTATTATTAAAAAATGCATTGTAAATTGACACAACACAGACAGACATCAACGGCCTTACTTATAATAGCTTCTTAAAGGTAATTTTAAAATTCTATAAGTAAAGCCGTAAGTGACAAAAGCATTTGGGACACAAAATGAACATTCAAAAACATTTTGTTTGGCAGAATAAGGTCCTCGAAGACTGTTTACACCGTGTCTGGCACTAACCTTCATACAAGAACGCTGGACGGCCCGACGAATTTAATCCCAATGAAAGCTGGGCCCTTATTCTCTATGCCGTGAGATTCCTTGCCGAAAACACGTAATGTTATAACGTGCTTTAAACTTATTTTGAATCTTAAAACTTCTCGAAACGCGCTAGTATCCCGCACGTTATTTTGACGGTTCAAAACGGGCGCGTTACGAGTCTAGTCTCCTGCGCGTATTTTGGTCTACTCACTACACAAAACATTATAATTTTGGTATTTTTTTAAAAGGGCTGTTTTTTTTTTTCATTTCAAACAAGATAGGTTGTCAACAATGACAATATTTTGTGATTAGGTTTTTGTGTATCGAGTATAGCAAAACACGCGCAGGAGACACGACTTATGTATAAGTGTGACCATTCACCAAAATCCCCTGACGCATGCGGGACGTATCTACAGCTGAATGTCCAGTCACGCTAACCGTCAGCACTGCTCGGTGAAACTATCATTATGTAGCACTTTCTAGAAAGTAATAGAACAGTAATATTCCGACTAACTCTTAATTCTTCACCAGCGCCCATATTCCTTTATCACCGAAATGTTTAGTTACAGCCTGTGAACAGATATGTTATTTTTTAAGTACTATATTATTAGTTTCTATGACTTGATTAAGTACTGTTAGGTAGCTTTGAAGCTTTGACTTGTACAATATACATTAAATCTCGAAACAGAGCTATGGATAAAAAACCATTAGTAGGCGGTGAGGTGGGAAACTGTCCATTAATATAGATTTAACAGCTACTACTTTAACTGTAGCTGTGATAGCCTCCTAAACTGACAATGCTACGTCAAACGCTTAAGGTACTATGGATCTAACACAAATGCCGATTGTTAGCCAATTCAAAATTCAACTTTCATTAGAATTATACAATTATAACAATTGAAATTGGCACCAATGTCGACATAAAATCGTTCCATAGTCGGATATAAAATTGTTCTACATTGTAGCTAACACCGGATCAGTAGCGGTACTGTTTAATTCAGCGCTGGTTAAGACCCAGCCAGTTAGAGACAACATGAAGGCGTACTAACACTCACCACCTGCGCCGTGGTGCCGTCGGGGAGGGTGATGATGGGGTTGTTGGGGTCCAGGTTGATGATGGACATGGTGCCGTCCGGGTTGGCGATCGAGTGCAGCACCGCCGGCGTGTATTGCATCTGCTGAGGGGATTTATACTTTTAGATTAGGAAGTCAACGAGTACACTCTAGTTCAGGGGTGGTAGTCTCGATTTTGACTACAACTGATGTCGATAGATAAGTCATAACGACACCTCTTTACATTTGAAAGTCATGTAATGTGTCACATGTGGCCTTTCGACAGCCGGTCTGATGGTTACGCCATATTTATTTCCTTTAACAGTTTCACTGCTGAGCCGATTTCCTTGTCTAGCCACGGGTGCGGCTCTGCACACTCCATAGTGTTTACCCATACAAAAAACACAACAGTTATGTTTTCCCGCAGTCGCGGCAATTTACGATAAACACGATAGTTGTGTTTTCAGCACAGAACGTGTTAAATATAGCATCCTTTCATGCATATTTTCTATAAAGAATAGTTTCCAGTTGGTCGCTTTAAGCAATATTGTTACACATATTTTTAGTTATTAAAGCACTTTGCAAACTTTTCCTAAGCTGGTGTACAATAAAGGATTCCTATTGTATTCTATTTTATTTTTTCGATGTTTCACATCTGCCAGGAGTCCCGCGACGAGTGTGGGTTAACATTGGTGAATACATATAAATATGCACTCTACACAACCGTGTGCGTCAGGAGTTGCCTATTAAAGAGGGATGTGAACAGGCGGCATTAGGACTTACAGACCGATATCGGCCGTAAAGCAATGTTGTGACTTACCTACACAGTTAAGACAATCAAAATGTTTCGATAACGCAGTTATCGATCTATTCGGTATTGTCATCGTTCGAATTGACGATCATCGTTTGAATCGACGATGAGTTGTCAAAGTCGATCTCGAATCGAAACTGACGTCATAGCATTCGATTACGACTACGGCAACGCTTATTAACAATCAATGTACTCTCAGAACGTCCGATTAAAAAACATACTACAAAATTCATAATTAAAAATTGATAATCCGTCAAAGAATAATAATGAATCATACAAAACAAAGGAGTAAAATTTAATAATTCGTAATTGTGTTAAAGCTAATAGCCCGATGTAAAGATGACCATTGGTAGCTCACTAAACGAAGCCGGCCCAGAAAGGAGTGACTGGTCAAACAGACCACGAATCAAGATGGTATGAGCGTACGACATACACTAATAGAATTGGGAATCCCATTTGTTTAGCAATTGAACAACACAGGTTGAAACTCTGAACTGCTTTTACTTAGGATTTACAGAATCGGATGACCAGCTGACTTACCATATGTGTTTTATTTTTGGTTGTTACTTAATTTACCTCATAAGTTTTGATGTTAAGAAATTAACAATGAACATGTAGTTAAATTTTACAACGATCTAAACAAAGGACTGCGCACGATCATAATACACCTCCCCTCCTGCCAATGTTACTTGATCAACTATTAGTAAACTCACGATCTGCGACCATTATAATCCCCCACGACCCCGCCAGAACTGACCGAACTTTCTGTTTCAGAATTAGATGCGAGCCGGGTCCATAGAGCACACATCAAACATAAATAAATAAAATAAATAAAAAAACAAAAGAAAACCTATCAGCGCACAATTATGGATCGTTCGTTTCGGCGACATAGGGTCCGTACTTCGACGTCGGTGAGCGTCATCTGGTCGATGCAGACTTGCTGCGTGGTCAGCACGGCCTGCTGCTGCTCGCCAGAGTCCTCCTCGCACTGTGCGTGCGACACGCACGACACCATCTGCGTCGACTGCTGACGGTGGCGGACCAGGGAAACCGGGGAATCAGGGGGAGTGCGTCAGTTTTAATCAGACAAGGGAGTGCGGAAGTTTAGATAGTTAGGCAAGGGAGTAAAACAGTTTGGGTAGTTGGACAAGGGAGAATGTGACAGTTCAGATAATCGGCCAAGGGGATGACAGCAGTTTAGATTGTAGGAAACGGAGAGCGTAGCAGGTGAGATAGTTGGATAAGGCAAATTAGTAGTCGAGACAAGGGAGATTGCATACATTTGGATAGTTGGACCAAAGAAAGTGGGTGGGACAGTTTGGATAGTCAGACAAGGGAGTCAGTACAGTTGGATAGTTGAATGACGATTCGGCGAAAAAACATCCGCGTCAAAATTATAAGTTTAGCAATAAGTTTATGAGAAAGTGGTACGAATAAAAATCATAAGTAACGTTACCAGATCCAGGCGGCATTCCAAATGGTCAGCGTGAGTGAAAATTATTACACGGTTAGTGAACAAGTTTATATAATGTTAGTTCTATAATAATAACCCACAAACACAGAATGGTAACTAAACAAAGTTCTTATAATAAAGTAGGTATGTACTTATATAAGGATTTAAAAATATATTACCTAGTTAGTAGACGAGTGAAATAGGTGTTCATATTACATGTCGGCAAGTATTTAGCGTGGGGTATGAGAAAAACTATAGGGGGCAGCCTCTTATAGTATGTAAGTATCCAGTAAGGGCGGTAAGAGATAGGCTGGGGGCGGCCCCCTTATGGCATGCATGTATGTGTGGGCGGTACTAACGGACTGCGACTGCGACCCCTTTTCTTCGTCGTCCGTGAAGGCAGGCAGCAGGTCCTCGCGGCCGTGGTACTTGTAGCAGTTAATCACGATCTGTCGCAGCGCGTGAGTCCACGACATCTGCAATGGTGGAATTGTATTTAATTATTTATTTTCCAATACAAAAACAACAGCTTTTAAAATAACAAGCGGTAAAACTAATAATAGTAACTTATAGCCAACTGTTATTAATTGATATTGTCAACTAGCTGTGCCCCATGGTTTTACCCACGTTAACAAATATAACGTGGGATAATAATCCCACTGAACATTTTACAGGAGAGTATCCATTTTCAACTTAAAGTTTGATATTTATTTTGAAATCAAAGACATATCATGTTTATTATAGGTATAGATTATACTTAGCTATCTCACTTGGAGTTGCGGCCAGTTTTATGAGCCTCAAGGCCTATCAAATCGTGTTATCGCTGTCAATATTGCCGATTTTGACAGTTTCCCGTTACAAACATTGGCAGAACAGACAGAGCATGCGCCGCCACTATGCACGGACGGTCACAAGTTCAAACTTCATCCGTAATTGGGTTTTCTCTTTTAAATTCAAACTCAAATCATTTATTGGAAGTAGGCAAAAGTAATGCACTTTTGCAAGTCTCGTGTATGTAGAGAAAAACAAACAAGTTTGATCTACTAACTAAACTAATGATTAAATGATTGTGGTTTGAGTTCGAAAAGGGACATTTTTCTTTCAAGTGGTGGCCTCGTGAATCTCGCACAGGAAATACGCCCGTCAGAGAAGATAGCACCAAGAACTCTACTGGAATGTCATTTTTTAAAATTTTCGGCATTCATTATTTTGTATTTTTATTTTCTTTACAGTATTGAAATAAAATTAAAGCTATACTGAGATTAGTTTCGCGCGTTACGTACGTACCTTCTGTTTTTCATCCTCAGTGCGCGCGTCCATGCGCACGTTGGCCCACGGCAGGTCCTTGGGCCACCACGGTGGGCGCGTGGACTCGCGGCCCCAGCCCGGCTTGCCGCGCACTGTGCAATGGTAGCAATGATGAACGATCCTAGCGCCGGCCGGCCGTGTGGTGTCAGTTTTAGCTTTCTCTTTTTAGTAATAATAAAAGAACTGGTCCTTGAGAGCCAGGCGCGTTCTAGGCTGAGCACGTTTACCACCTTCAACCATATTTTCACTTCTTAACAGCAGGTGAGATAGCGCCCCAAAGCTACATAAGAATAAGTGGGATTTCAAAGCAAGCAAGCTTCATCGTCAACCCCATCATCCTTCTGCCTCTTCCGTTGGAGTTGCAAGCTCATCAGCAGTAGAAAGAACACTCACCCATGGAGTACTTGAGCATGAGCGGTATGAAGGCGCGGAGCTGCGCCTGCGTCATCTTCTCCACTGGCGTGGGGATGCCGTCGATGATGAGCGGCGGCAGCTCGAACAGGGACGGGTCGTCGGCCGGCGGCGGCGGCGCCTGCGGGCACCCCCCCAGTCCGAACTGGGGCTCGTTACGAGGTACGACTTTTAGCGAGGTTCGGGGAATTGCCCTACCGGCGCGGGCCACAGAGCACAGGACGGCCGCTCTCTGTCCCGCACTTAGCCCACAAAGAAAGTGCGCGACGATACCCGTAAAGACATTATATCGCGTGTGTTTCTTAAAACCTTCACAAAGGAGGTCAGAAGGAAAGGAATTATTTTATTTATGCATGTTAAATCAGGGATTTCTGAGCAGACTTCAACCACAATTTACAAATACGTATATGACTGCAAGCGTCAATGGCAAATCGTATTCTGTATGTAAGCCATATATAGTTGTCAAAAAGTAATGCTTCAATATATATTTGAACGTTGTCGATACTATATCGATAACGCATCACGCCAGTGTCCCAGTGCCTGATTTCTGGCGGATCCGGACGCGCCGTGAGACACAGGTCGCCCGTCCGTTTTGCATATAGTTTTTAATGATTTCCGGATCAGGGCGCGCCCGGACGAGCTGAGACGCGTTGTGGGACTCGGGTCGTCCATTGAGGTCTTAGAATTGTTATTATGCTAAAGTGGCGTAGCGAGGGCGTCCGGCCGAGGCAAGGTAATAAAGCAATTGAGAAGTCGAAACAGCTTAACGTTCCCCTGTTGGGGCGCCAGCTAGCAACTGGGTTACCTGCTGCGCGAGCGCGTTCTCCAGCTCCTCCATGATCATGCAGCGCAGGTTGCGCACCACGTCCTCCAGCGGCTTGGCGCCGAACACGCGGTACGAGGTGTTGGGCTTGCCCGGCGTCGCCACCAGCACCACGGCCTGCTGCCCCACGCGCGTGGCGAACTCCTCGATCGTTTGCTGCGGGACCACGTGGCGAGTTCAATACGGCGGCTTACGACAATATGCGACATGGTGGCATATCGCTTGAGTTCTGTGTCGCTCACTAAGGTTATGTCATAAGGAATGATGAGTAAAAGTGTAATGAGATACTTTGAATTTCTCCATGGACAATATCTTTTTTCCCTGGTGTTATAGTACTAAAAATTGAAACTGCAGTATTGAGCTTTCATTTCATTTTGTTGACTTTACTTACACTAACGTTTCGTCAAATTAAACCCTTGAGCCAATAACAATTTTTCTAACCATGTATCTTAAAAAAAATGTGTGCATGTATTATTATGTTTAATAAACTACCTATTAAGTATATTCTTCCAGCTTTCTGCTGTGATCGTAGCATTTGGAAAGATGTAGTCTCTGCCTATCCTAAAAGTATGTATGTATGTACTTACTCTCAATTTTCTGAGAAGTCTGTTCTGATGACGCTTCCTAACCGAAGGGTTCGTTTCGAAGGAGTGCGGCCTCTTGCGTTTCTTGGACGAGGCGATGGCGGCAGCGGCGGCCATTCCGACTGGACCTGTGTGAGACGCGATTATTAGCAATTCCACTCAATCTTGTACACGCTAAACTTGTTTTATAGTGTTTGTTTTAGTCAAATCTTGCTAGTCAATGTAGATCGAGTTTGTTTTATTTCTCAGAGTAATGAGACGAGCAAGTCGGTCACCCGATAGTAAGCGCAACGGTTGCCCGTAACAGCTACAGTGAACAATAAAGAGTTCTCTATTCGATTCTTGCCTGTAAAATAGAAGAATTTTGACATACCAGCAGCAGCAAGTTGCTTGGTGACCTCATCACTCATTGCATTTTTCAATAGATCTGCGTCCTCGTAGTTGGAAGGCGCCGGTGAGGACCCACACTCATCCTCGTCCTCCGACGCGCCGCTTAGCCCGCAGCCCTCCACTTGGGACATGTCCTGGGAGCATTCCGAACCAGACTGTAATGCCGTGGGAACTAATAAGATGCTGTTACTTTACCACCAAATGCCCCTACTGTGCCCCTACAGTGACTGTAGTAGATAGTCGGAAACAAAAGTTGGTGGACATGTTCTACTTTACAATTAAAGCCTGCTTATAACAAATGCAATGTCACCCAGACCCTGGAGCCGTACACAAATGAAAATCGGATTGATTTGATGTGCTTATTACGAGCAATGAGCAATTTGACAAATGTGTGGTCAATTCCCATTTGTCTAATGCGGCTGCTGGAATTGTATTCCAGTAGTCTCCGCTAGGCCTGTGTCTCAGAATCCGTTAAGATTGAAAAACTGGAGAACATCAGTGCCGAAGATATCCCCAAGAGTTAATTCAGCTCGAAAAGAAGTAGTATATGAAATAGTAAGCTGCATGCATGGTCACATTTCCGACCAAACAGCAATTAGAATCAATTGTCTCTGTGAATGACACATGCAAGAAATTAAATAAAACTTGAAGGGGTAGTTACCTCATCCCCCATGTCCATGGACTCAGTGCTGACTGCCGAGTTCATGTTCTCGTCTTCCTGCTCGAATACCAGGACCATTGAATCACCTGACCGCGGTCACAGCGCGTCGCGCAACACGCCTTTGTAACCAGATGTTTACACCCTGTGTGATCAAATAATAAATAATGTTATTTCTTTAGACCAATGCAGTGATTCGCTCTTATTATCGGAGGCCAAGATTCACTTTGGGTAATTGCGCCATTTTAGTCAATAAGTTATTTCTTTTGTTTGATTTGGTTTAGATATTTTTTTATTTGGGCTCATTTTTATTTTTGGGTAGAAGATTCAATATTTGGATAAAAGCTATTTGTTTCAGTATTTCCTTTCTTTTACTGTACTACTAATTTATAATAACTATTTATAAATAAGACCTTGCATTGTTTTCTATTTTACAATTTCGATTTTATTGTTTTTTTTATTCTAATGGTTGTAAATCAAAAATAATTAAGTATTGTTCCTATATGACAAATATATTTTAAGGAAGCTCATAAAATCGAGTGCCATGAGCTGACTGAGTAGTGTATTTTAGATAAACTATGCAATACAAATGACTGAAAACCTAGATTTCCAATATCAATTCATACAATCTTAGCTAACACCTTGGAAAGGAAATTTCAAACATTGTATCTAGGTACCTATATTTTAATGAAACTGTAAGCCTTAATCCTGCAGCATCCCAATCTCCAACTCTTATATCTATTTATATGCCTAGTTATTCACATTTATACATTTTGTCTACTAAATATTAAAAATTGAGAAACATTATGAAGTATCTATCTACTAAAGACTTCTATATTTATTTATAAGACCATTCTATTTCACTAAACCACTTCTAAAAACACTACAAATTGTAGATACTTCGAATTAGGTAACTATGTTTCAATATCAGAATCCTCTGCTTTTAAAAATGGCTGACTCCCTAAATTAGAACAGAAGAATAATTGTGTCCATTTCACCTTTTCCAAGTTATAGTAAAAATTTATAGGTTTCATAAATGCTAGGTACCTGTTTTCAAAGTTTCCATCATAATAATTCATCAAACTCCTATTAATTTTGTATATTATGGAGCAAGGAAATAGGAAATAGGCCATTGATGTAACATTATTGATTATTTCATCTCTTGATAATAAAGATGGATGAAGCTGGTAACTTGTAAAATTTGCTACTTATAAGCCAAGTAGGTTGTATGGTATGGCTAGAGGATCCTAATTTCAACAGCAATTATTGATAATTTTATCTTAGAAATCTTAAAATTACATTCTATTTGAAGAATCAAATGCCCTAATTGCTGTTCCCATTGTGTAAGCAGCTAGCTAGGAAAAATCAATACTTCGGCATTCCACACGAACGATTTCATAGTTGTATACCCAGGTAAGATAAACCTCCCAGATTACCTGCACCAATTTATAATGTAGGTACTTACTAAATAAATGATGCTTTATTGCATTTTTTCTCTTCAAACCACCTACTTCTAGATCAGGGAAATTACAAAAATTCATTTGTAAAGCTCTATCGTACAAAGACATGCAATCTAAGCGACGCATTTTGTTTTGTTTATGTGGTGCATGGGGGTCGAAGGGGAAACAGCGAAGACGCATGTCGCTGCTTTGCGGCGGCGTAAAGGCTAACCCAAATGAATGGCCGTGATGAAGGGAGTCGCGCGGGCCCAGACCGCATAGAAAGACTACGGCTGCGTACGCACCTGCGTGATTTGAGACACATTCTGCAATCCAATTACAAGTTCACCAGGCTTTCTGTGATGTAACCGGTTCAAAACAACACTTTTGCAGACTTTTATAGTCAGACGAACACTGATTTTACAAAATTCACGCAGTGGACAAGAGACCCCGAAAATCTCGAGTCCTCCATTGATATCGATCGGTGAGCGGAGTACGAGGGCCGTATCGACAACATTTTTTGGGGTCGCCATTTTGTACGAGTCTGCGCGGTGGAGTTTTCGCATGGAAAAGGAAACCGCCCCTCGGTGTGAGGGGGGACCGAAAATTTAATTTGTAAGTATTTATTGGTATGATCTCAATGCACTTACCAGATCTTGTGTTCAAATATTAATTTAAAATATATTACAATGTCTTCCAGTTTCAGACGGTCAGGAAAAACCCATAGTTTATTTTGGAAATTGATCAATTCATGTCATCGAGAGTGGCGTCATCTTTTGAAATTTTCACGAACTATTTTTGACACTTTATGAAGTAAACAAACTTCCGGCTGATCGATGATGTGAAATGTGGATGAGAATATTTTTGTTTTATCCTAAAATTACGCAATAATTTAACAAGTTATTGGAGAATAAAATCAAAAGCAAGTATTAAATCCCCATTTATTTGAAATAAATCAATCGTGCATGAAAATCATAGACTGGCTGGTTAAAATTAAAACTCATCCCAGTCAGTGTGTTTTACATTATCAGCTTTTGTGCTTGCAAATAAATATAAATTCGGCTCGTATACTTTCAAGGTATGTCTGTACATTACGCTGATGGCTTTTCATAATTTCTATGTCTGGAGACTAAGAGGCAACAATAAAACATAGCCAGTTCTAATGCTGTGCAATCCTTCATCAATATTGTCATTGGAACTGAGACTTTAACCATATAAAGTCACGCGGAAACTCCAAATTATTCACGATAATATCAGTCCGCTCACTAGAAACTCCACTTCTCCGTTTGTCACAAAGGTGTACTACACGTACCACTAGAAACCAGACAGACCCATCCTTGCAACTGAAATTTCTGTTTGGGGATTTGGATTGCTTCCCTCACGGACCTGGGTATAAAAGGCATTCTTTAGAGATGATCGGAGGGTTGTGTTGATTGATTGGTCAGTGTCATTATTCGTGACTGCTCTTCAGTGTAATTTTGCTCTGCAGTCCACAGGCTACCATATGCTGCTTTATATCTATCTCCAAACTGAAACTATTAATAGGTACTGTGAGGTTGTTAACACATTCAAAACGGAAACACAGCTGTGGTGTTTTTCATAACATGCCACCAGTATGGCAAAACACAACTGTGGTGTTAGCTGTATGAGAAAACATTGTGATGTGTGCAGATCCTTACCTGTGGCTAGACTGGAAAATCAGCTGACTTTCTTGTCGTCTTGATGAATAAAGGTATTATATTTGATATTTAGGTTATATTCTGCTTAGTTTCCTTCGATTGCTGAATCGAATCAGTGCTGAGCAGGGCAATCTTGTAGTTTTGACATGTTCTTTGGTGACATTACGGATGTTGCCCTTGAATGTCTTTTTCTTATTTACATGTAAGCATGCTGCTGCTTTGGAAGTATCTATCTAGGCAGTGTGCATTGAAATAAGTAAATATTTTCCAATCAAGTTGTCTCTTTGCTATTCTGTGGTTTTGCTCCAATTGTGCACTGAAGTGCACTCAATTGTCTGAGTTGTTCTTCATGAGCTTCGGGACTATCCCTTTGTAAATACACCCAGGGTCAAATCAGAGCTTCACCATTTACCAACTCTACCACACGTACCAGGTGTAGCACTTACCATCAGGTGAATGACATAATCGTCTCGTAACACAGTCCAATAAAAAAATATTACAATCGGACTTATAAATAAGCAAGTAACTAGTTTACTTATGCTTTACCCAAAAACAGAAGGAGGAACAGTTGGAGGAAAATAAAACCATATATTATTAGTAATTAAATTATATTCTCTATTGTTTTATAATATTGCAAGGTCAATAATTGTATACCTAAGTACATTCCGTAAAACTATGGCATAGCGCTTACCCTAAATGACTAATTTATCAAAATTCTTATTTATAGACATTTATTTAATTTAAAAAATAATAATCACATTATTAATATATTGTCCTGTTATTTTCACCGAGGCCTCTTAAATTCTCCGGACTCTTCAGAAGAACCTGTAACAAAACAGGTGCGGTCAAGGACTTGTACAGTTTAAAATCTGAAAATACCCACTGGAATACTATTTGAAACATTATCTAGAAAGAAATACCCCAGGACTCAGAAGATACTAAGGAATAACTATCAACAAACTATCTATAGAATCATCATCAAATGATATTTATAAAAAAATTCATCACCTTCACTCGTAGACTCTACACAATCTCATCGCATTCGAAGAAAATTACATAAGTACATGCATTTGGCTGGTGAGCTTCATACTACTCGTGTAGCAATCTATCGATCCGTTTATTACCTGTGGAGCGGTGGCAGAACCGTCCGCGCCAGCCGGGCTCACAGGCGCAGACGCCGCCTACGCAGGTGCCGTGGCGGCAGGCGCGCGTGCACTCCCCGCCGCGGCGCCCCATCTCGCAGTGGTTGCCGCCCAGCCCCGGCGGGCAGCGACACTTATTCACGCCCTTGCAGCGTCCGCCGTTCAGGCATGGAATTACGCATTTGGCTGCAACACGTCAAACATAGGATTCACTAGGGGACATCTACATCTAAGTACATCGTCTGAGGTCGTCGTCGCCATCGTGATCGTCGTTCCTCGTCGTGTGAGTCTTGGTGTCAATAAAGAGTTATCCATCCATCTATCTATCTACGTGAATATCTCAAGCGTTGCGGAAATATCGCCTGGGGACATTGTGTTGATCAATGCTGCGTAAATATTGGCTGGCTATCTCGTTTCCTGACACTGCTGACAGGCTGCACGTTGCGCGCGTCTAGTCTACACATGGTACGGGAGGAATGCCGTTCTCGGAGCGGGCACCATGTCCCGCGTCACGTAAATAACACGCAGTGCTAACATGCACGCGACGTTATGAGACGTAAGTTATGAGAAGCGCGTGCGTCATTTTCGGTGTCATTTTATAAGTAAATCCAAAGCTTTATGTGAATTCGCGAGTAGGCGGCAGAATTCGATCCACGTTATACTTACAAAATTCACATCGCAGTCCGTAATATCCTTTGGAACATTCGCACGTGTCCTTCTGTATGCATTTGCCTCCGTTCAGGCACTTCTGCGAGCAAATTCCTGCAACAAATAATCAAGGTTATGTTCCTGTTTCAGAATCAGCACCATGATGCGATCACCCCTGTTGCAGCACGTTAGGAGGGCCAGCACCGCGGCCACTCCTGAGAGCGCCAAGCCTTTTTGGAAGAAAAATCCACACGTAATTTATTTTTTATACATTTATTCTAGGGCGAATTTTGCTTCTGAACGCGCACATAATTCCGTTGACCCATCATCTATTATCCAGCTGGACTCGATAATCCGCGTGGACCACGCGGGCGAGCTGGGCGCGGACCGCATCTATGCGGGCCAGATGGCGGTCCTGGGGCGGAGCGCCGAGGGGCCCCTCATCCAGCACATGTGGGACCAGGAGAAGGTGCACCGCGCGCGCTTCGAGGACCTCATCAACGAGTACCGCGTGCGCCCCACCGCACTCACGCCGCTCTGGAACATAGCTGGCTACGCGCTCGGAGCTGGTGAGTCTTCATATACCTCCTTCTACTATGTTCTCATTGAGCATGTATGTCATACGGCACGTGAGTTGCATGCTGTCCTCGACCTGCATTGTACAAGAACTATTTGGTCATCTGTGATTGCACTTTTTGAGTAGTCCAAGTCGCCATACCCCATCTTGCCCCACCACGGCGGAGGTCTAGAGGGTTTATAGTGGGTTCGAGTGCAACGGCATTAACACCCTCAAAAAAAGGGTAAAAATCGTGCTAAGCACTGCGCGGATATGTTTTGATGATATGATGGTGAGATGTCGGCTTGTTCGTTCCAGGCACGGCGCTGCTAGGCAAGGAGGCGGCGATGGCGTGCACGGTGGCTGTGGAGACGGTGATCGTGGACCACTACAACGACCAGCTGCGGACGCTCATGGACGATCCCAACATCGACCCAGAGATCCTGAAGACCATCACCACTTTCCGTGATGAGGTGAGTATGGATGCATTAGTACATCGCTTTTCAATCTAGCTTTTGCTAGCGACATTCTCCGCATGGACAAAAACGATGTTTATCGCCATATAAAGTAGCGATGTCCATTCCCAGGGTTTAAACTATTCCATACCAAATTTTATCAATATCCGTTTAGCCGTGAAAAGGACATAAACAGACGGAGGGACAGACTTACTTTCGCTTTTGTAACGTTAGTTAGAATAAAGGTTAAGTTTATGTTTCCATCATTCGGCCCTGAGATGCCCGTACGTTTATAGTGTTAACAAGTTCAGTGCTGAAAACAGAACTGTCGTGTTTTTTACAACTTGCCGCGAGTACGGGAAAACACAACCGTTGTGTTTGGTGTATGAAAAACACTATGGAGTGTGCAGAGCCGCACCCGTGGCTAGACAAGCAAATCGGCTCAGCAGTGAAAGTGTTAGAAGGATCGGTTTATTTAAACGACACACTTGAAGAAGCATTACGTGCTCTCCCTAAATCTGTTCCTGAAGTTTCAGTAAAGTATTCATCACCTCTTGATTTGACTCGACTGAGTCTCCACATTTACTAACTACCTAACTGAGTTTCCACATTTTGACTATTTTGAACTGAGCTCGACTTCGCCGAAATGCACAAATCGTGCGAATCCAAAATTAAAAAAAAAACACGTATGTGTCAGAGAAAATGCAGGCAGTTTTCTTTGAAATACTTTGCTGGGATTTATTTGTGGCAACAAAACATTGCTTATCATTATTTCCCTTGTTTGTTCATCATGTGATATCATCAATAAACGTCTTTCTTCTTTCAAAATATGCTTTCAACTTTTCCTACAGGAACAAGAGCACCACGACGCCGGTATCGACCACGGCGCGGAGCAGGCGCCGTTCTACCGAGCGCTCACTGCGGTCATCAAGGCAGGCTGCAAGGTCGCCATCGAGATCTCCAAGAAAGTCTAATGATCTTAGACCACAGTATAAATATAGTACGACATACAGAAAGGACACTCCACCCCGCGCAATCCGCGTCCCCGCACCTCTACCCGCAATCGCCGACAGTCAATACTACACGCCCAAATGAAATAGACAAACGGTTTGTATGCACCTTCATACTAGCGGGTTGTCTTTTGTTTTGGTCGCGTAGTAAGTTTGAATACTTACACACACATTTGTCGCATGTAGGTATACAGACGTCATTCATATGTGTGAGTTGTCAAATCAAATGACTTGTTTAGAGTATGGGGTGTGGATAGAAGAAAGGTTCTAGAGATGTCTTTTTTATCACTACTTGAGACTAGTCAGGGTGAAATTTTCACAAGAAAACGACAAACAAATATTCAAACAATGAGCAAAGGACGGTGACAAGGTCCTTGAATTGGTAAGCTGTGGGAAAGAGAACCGTGTTGCGTCGTGTAGAGAATTAAAAATGATTTGTCACGCGTTCTTTTCGCAGGCTGCGTGATACAGCCTATAAAGCCCTTGAATGATGTTCGCATTTTTATGAACGGATTAATTTCCGCGTCTGTACGCAACATTTTTAGAAGTTTATATACTCTATAGTGGCGGAACCTGTAAGTCAATGTTGACTGTATTGTTACATCAATAAGTATTTTATTTAACTAGATGGTTGGCATTTGTTATATGCATAACGGTAGGCGAAAACCTAAGATAAAGATATATAATTAAACTGTTTATTTTTTTAATAAACTAGCTTATTACTTTGATTTTTTTTAAATTAGTTTCCCTTTCTTTTGTTTTAGTGAGTGTGTCACTCCTCCCTTTCAATTGTACCTCGGTGTGACTATGTAGGGTCGTGTGTGAGTTGTACCTACCTCCCTCGCAGTTGCGGCCCTGGTACCCGGGCGGGCAGGAGCACATCCCTGGCGCGGTGCAGTTGCCCTGGTTCATGCACTGCGGATAGCACAGCGCCGTGCGACAGTCCCGCCCCATGTACCCCTCGGGGCACTGGCAGATCTTGTCGTTGTTGCACCAGCCCTGGTTGGCGCATTTCTTGTCGCACTCGGGGTCCGGCCCTGGATAGCGACAGAGCGTTACGCGGGTACTAGTCGCAGTTATGACGGCATCCGTGGTGTTTGTGGGATAAACTGGCTAAGTGTGAGATTGCGGGTTCGATTCCCGAACATGAAAACTATTTGTGTAAACCACAGGGATTTCTGAGTCTGGGTGCTCGTAGGACCATAGTTCTCGTAGTCCATAGATATAGGGAATCCTAATTAGGGATCAGGACCAAAATTAAAAAAAAAAATACAGCTAGCTTATCTTGTTTTCGCGATTTTTCTACCAAATTAACCCATTTCTCGGCACAATGGTTCAAATATAGACGTAAAATCTAGCAATAGTATGTTAAGTGGTTCTATGCTACGGAATACGTATGGTTATTGGGGAAATACCCCCCAATAACCATTCGTTTTAATTTTCCCCCATCTGGCTGCATCGCAGTTTTGATGGATATCTGGCCTCATGTCTCGTGCGTGCCCCCCACTTTTAATAAAGATATAAGTAAATTGGACTGAAACTCGATATACTTATTCAAGTTATCAGGTACCTACTTAAAAAAGTTACTTATAGTGAATTGAGCAATATATAGATCTATAGAAAACTTGAAAGTAAGTGTTTACTTTGATCCTAGGTTTAATAAAATAGTTAGTGACATCAGGCGTTATTACTATGTTATTATTTAATAACAATGCAAGAGTGACGTGTTTATACTGCAAAACACACAGTGCCGGATTAACCACGTAGCAGGAGTAGCAATAACTACGGGCCCCGCGCGAGAGGCCCCCCCTCAGACGTAGACGTCGATGTGGTATGATTAAGTAGTAAGTAATAAATAGGTTTAGTTAATTAGCTGTATGAAAATTAGTAATGTGCTAAATACGCTTTGCCATTCATGGCGTTCCAGCTCTGGTTACAGTTAATAACTAAAAACCCACGATATAATACGAAACTATGTAAACTTCAGCAGGACATAATTTGTGAGTGGTATTATTCAAACTTTAATAGTGTCGTACGTGATATTGTCTGTAGCGATCAATGACTTTCTATAACCCTTATAAAAATTCATTGTTAGCGATCGATTAGTTGTAATAAAACCATTGTGATGGGGGTAGACAGAAAGAAATGTAAGTAATAGCAAGCAAATGATACCAACCTAAAAACACAAACGCTGTGAGCAGAGGCACCGCGAAGCCAGCCAATCAGCGCGCTCGGCGGTAGCCCGGAAACAAGGCATTCATGTTAGTCCCGCCTGCGCACGCGGCAAACGAACAGTTAATAAACTCAAGGGCAGTGGGTACACGTATAACTTATTGACACTTCATTTTGGCTCGAGTAAACGTTTCGTATAAATATTCGTTCAATAACTCATCGTGAAACAAAACCGCAATAAAATATCAACGACCACATTGTTCAGAGTGAGAACGCGGCGCGGGCGCGGGCGCGGGTAGTGCGCCACGTGACGTACCGTCGAATATTAGTAGCAAAGCACACAACGAGCTGAAAATAGATGAAATGCAATGTTCAGTTATTCTGGAACATTCGGAGCCGTCCATATTTCTCGTGTGGACGGTCGTTAGTGTGAGATATGAGATTAATAGGCTTAACGAGCTTTCGTTGATTGGATCAACTGCGGCGGATGGGCACAGTTAAAACTCGGGATATTGTTATGTTATAAATTGAGTTATAAAATAAAAGCGTTATGTCCGTGTTTTTGAAGGCGTTTCGATTTATTGGGTGCTTTCAATAGATTGAGGATTCTAATTTTGTTGATTAAATTGTGGTACAATTCAGTCCATTTCTTTTTTTTAATTAGTAACGTCAACAAAAACACAGTCATGTAAGTGTTAAAAATGCGTTGGCGATACAATACCTGTCATTTCTAAATACACACCTCTCTGTGCGCATTCCTTCTTTAGGTTTAACCTTAATGGGGTGCCTTTTAGGGGTAGCCCACGGCCGTTTTTGAGTACCAACCCTATTTCGAAAGTAACCACTCCATTGCTGCTGCCGACACATGGCAATACCACACTGAATTCTGTGGAGGGAAAAAGATTATTATAATCCTAAAAGCAAAGCTTCAGAATATTAATAAGTACCAACAAAAACTTTACTTAAATAAGTACATTTGATTTGTTTTAGTTATTAATTTTTCTTTGTTCTGTGGTATTTAAATAAATAGTTTATCTATCTATCTATTTGTTAGACCATACTCCTACTTGAGGGTCGTTCGTGGCTGAGAGTCTACCGTCCGACTTACATGCAGTTTGTAAGGGTTAAAGCAACTTACCTTTAGGCGTTTTAGGCACCCGCCCTTGCGTTTTGATAGACAACACCGGTGGCTTCAGAATATTAGGATCCGATGACGTGAGAGTGTCAAAGTTGTAGAAGTACTTCTTGCGCGAACGCCACGTGAAGTTGACATAGCCCACCTCCGAGGGGATGGTGGGCAGCTTGTGGGAGAAGTTGGGGTCGAGGACATAGGGAGAAACGTGCCCGTTCACGATCGCGAACACTTGCATTGATATACCTGAAAAAGGCAATCATACAATTTTATATTATATCTACCTTCATCAAGCCTATGCATAATTTTATCAAAGTAGAGGCAGTTGACTGGTGGTACAGAATCTATAGATAAGCCACGATAACACGACTTTAGCTACCTTATTGAATTACATCTGTTACATTCTTGTTGATAGATACTTATAAAGAGCTATTAAGCAAGCTTCACTTGTTTTTGTAGGTTCTGTCTGAATATGACGTAAAATCCTACATGTACCTACCTAAAATATTTGACGAATGGCCGCGAATCATATTCATTGCAAACATTTGTTATACAGATGTCTTGGAAACTAATATTACTGTTACACATGGCTTGCACGGGCGTTGTCGAGTCATGATATCGTGGTTTGTTACCACGAAATCCACGTCTTTATTTAAGTACAGAATTTAATTCCAAGACTATTCAAGCAATATACAGTAGGTACATGATTTTTAGGATTTCTTGCCAACTTTTGTGCTGGTATAGCTTGAACTGTTGGTTATCCTGTGCCTTGGGGTGTCCTTACCGCTGAACATGCGCACTTGCCGCTCATCAATCCACAGCGAGATGTCGTTCTGCTTCCCTTCCTCCTTGTACTCACGCCGGCCAGCGCCAAGCGTCAGCGACATCGCCAGCGCCACGCCCGCGCACACGCGCGCGCCCAACCCTGCCGACCGCCACATGCTGAACTGGAATAGATTATTTCGAAGGTATATCTCCTATAGCTTTCAAGCTACTCTCCAAATGTAGTGTAGGTCGCCGGCCGCGCCAGCTAGATGGAGCGGCGACTTGCGGCAAACGGCTGGCAGAGGTACGGATGAGGAGAGCCGATGATCGGGCTCAATGGCATTCAGTAGGAGAGGCCTACGTCGAGCAGAATCATTTTGAAACATACTTCTGCCACAAATTAATATTATGTAAGTAGGTAGGTAGTTCTACTATCTGCGATATTATTACGAGCTTGAAGGATCAAGGTAATGCTACGATTTTCAACAGCACAGTTGACTAAAAATATAACGCTTGAATCTCTGGGGAAACCAATGTACATACTTTGATTATGTACATATACCTACCTACGGTTTACTTAACATAGGTACTTACTCATATTTTACACGAGAAATTAATTATGAAATATTACAAAATCAAATAGGTAGGTCAGGTACCTAAGAAAGGTGAAAAATTAATCCGAAAAGATATTTACCCACGAAACGACAATCCATTAACAGGCGTTTAACTGGCGTATAATTTGTTTGTCGACCTCGGCCATACGGGTCCGTCTCGAGCCCACAAAAAGGTGAAGAGAACCAAAATTATCACAGTTAACATAATTGATTGGGCCCCGTTTGGGACGTGCTCCCACAATGAAATTATCGTGAGAATCGACCGGCCCACGTAAAAAACCGACGACTTCATTAAATATCCCCTGTCAAAAAGTAATGTGTATACTAGTTTTTTCTACGCGCTCCCGATGTCAAATTATACGTACAAAAGGTGTTGACAAAAAAAATACTCAACACTAGAGCTGTGGTGTGGGGTCGCCAACCGTTTATCTAGCCCGTTTTGTTTCTTCGCATGTCAAATATTCAGTACCGTAACCAATGACGGTTTAAAAAACGTCATAAGCTGTAACTACCCATATAAGCGCCCGGTGCGAGCTTCCATATACCCTTTTAACTAAAACATGGCCCTAGTGTGGTCATTTCTGCGCCTTCCAGGGTCTGCTCCCTGTGCCTAGGCACCGCTCTCACTGCCCTATTTATACAGCACTGCAATTATTGTTTAAATATAACCATTAAATGGAGCAAGTTTTATCTCGGCTGCAAATGTTAGTCACGCAATGATAAGAACGAATATAATATTACCAGGTTTAGATTATAGTAGTTAGGTATATGTTAATTGTTAGTAAATAAATAAAAACATATTACTATCTCATTCTAGAAGATTGTAAGGCCAAAACATATGGGTACCTAACTACCTACTTACCTACAAAAAGATCACTGTATTGGCGCTTATTTTATTAAGTTACCTAATTTGCTGTTAACAGCGAGATAACCCCAAATTAGCATGGGCTGATAATAATTATAATGTTTTAAACTTATCTATAAATTAAAGTAAGTAATAATTACAACCGTAAAATAAATGTCATAAGGGCGTGTGATAAAATTGATAATGCATTAAAGTAAGCGCGTCGAGTGTGTGTTTATTGTGATATGCTAGTAATACATTTTACGTAAGTATAAGTAAGCACCCTATTTTTTTTAGTCCTCTTTCGTTTTCCGCGTTACTAAAAGTTTTGCTTCACAAAGACAGAGAAGCTGGCCAGTGATGTGTGATTAAAGTGTGGTTGTGCAGGCATTGACACTAATATGTAAATAGCTCTCGGTAGAGATTACTATATTCCTTGGAATGTATTTGCCTTATTGCGAATGCAATTCCAATTCCATTCAATTCAATCCAAATTCCATGGATTTGCCTTATTGCGAATAGGTAAAAGGCCATTTACTTCAAAGAGCTTTTCGTATAATGATTAATTGATTATATTAAAAACCCATAAAACCAATAAATTCCTATTTAGCGTGAGTTTATTACAATCGCAGTATCTGGAAAATCTTGGTGAATTTATCCACTTGCGTACACTGGACTTCACTGCGTATATTTTTGATAAAGGTAAAAGGTAAAAGGTAGGTAAGCCTATTGTTACAAATCGTATCCTCGGCCGATGCGTGCGAATATGCAAAATGAGGCAAATCGCATGTTTGGGTCAGCAGTCAGCATGTCAGCGGCGACCCACCGGCCGGCACATCCTGGCGATAAGTCGTGCGAATGACCGGCTGCTTTGCGAACCCTGATGCTGACCACGAAACGAAATATTTATAGCTTGTCACAACCACAAATTACTCAAACCACGAGTAAACAAATCGTCATTTTGTCAGCTTTTGCTAGCCTACCGTGACTGATTGTGGTTTTAGGTGACTTGCTGCCGTAGGTGTTAACAGGTGACTGAGTGTTTGTGAAGTAAACTACAACAGCTCAAAGGCTTCCCAACATTTTTGGGCAAATCCACAACGTATTTGCTCATAGCCGATTGGGTTATCCGTACCAAACTAAATACTTAACACGTTCAGTGTTGAGAACACAACTGTTGTGTTTGTAGTATGGGAAAACACTATGGAGAATGCAGAGCCGCACCCGTGGCTAGACAAACAAACCGGCTCAGTATTGCTAGTGTTAATGAAAACAAAACATGGTTACGGCACTTAGTTATTGTCTAGATGTAAATTTTGATTATAACAGACTTAAATGAAATCGTTTCAAGTCCTATCACTCCTTTCAATTCTAGCCAAATGTAGGTACCAAAAGACAGACACAACCTAAAGTTCTCATTATAGATTCGTCCACTAATATACGCAAGTTGCATACCCCTGTCCGGTGCACTTGTTAACCTAACCAGCCGCTTGGTGGACGCGATACCCGTTGAGGGAACAGGTAACCGTGTAAAAGGAAAAAAAACGAAGTCCGGCTGACGACGGCGGCAGCGGTCGCCGCGCCCCGTCCTGCCGCGTATCCTACGAGCCTTACTCGTTTTATTGCCATTACGGTCACCGTATTATAATATCTTGATGCTATTAACTCCGTGATAAATTGCATACAGTATTATATAAAGGCTTTAAACCCCTTATTGCTGTTAGATAATATTATGAAATGTTATTAGTACTGGTCTTTAAAGTTTATGGACCTGATTAAACTAATTTTCATAGAAACTCATAAATTAAAGGCCTTTCCACACGAGTGCATTTATTTTCGTTCGTGCACACTTTGTATTTTTTTTATTAAAAGCATTATTTGTTAGTTTATCAAACACTGAAAACCAGAAAATAAAAAAAAATCTCCAAGCTTTGTGACTATTGTAGCATAAACAGAACCCCAAAGTTCTAGTCTACATTAATAACACCTTTCTAGGTACACAAGTAATGGTAGGTAAGGCAAGTGCCTCTCCACCTACAATCTACTGAATAAGACAAGCATAGCCTATCCCTGGCGGTGCATCGCACTTCAAACATATGATCCCATAGTTAGGCCTCTAATAATAACCCTCTGTTTACAATTCCAGATAGCAATGTTTACGTTTTTTATGCTGTTCGAATGCGCCTTTTCAAGGCATCGTCATTACATACAGGGATCTAATTTCACAAGTAAGAATAAAACAAGCATTCTTTACCTATTCAAATGAGCTTTAAAAACACTTTGTGTAAAATAAGCAAGCCTTTAAATACAGATTAACAGAATTTGAAATTAAAAAGCGGTCCCGGATAACAATGGAAAGTGCATTGTTATTTGTTGAATGCCCCATAGTTAAATGCCCCATCGATCAGACAATTAACTTTTAAGTGGGATCAACGATCTTTTATTTACTGTGTTCCGATCGGCTATCCTGATAATTCGCGATACCTACCTACAAAGTTAAGATAGTGGTAGAAATCTTACCTGATTTAAGTTTCCGATCAATGCACAATTACTATGGTCACAGCACACACGGTCATTATTTTAGTGAATACACAACACAATTCGCGAACTCAGACGCTGTATTGGAAAAGTCGGGTGTCGAGTGTGTGCCGACTTGTATGGCGGTCGAACACGGACTGAATGTGTGCCTGGTAAACCCACAAGTTTATAACTAATACGTTTTAGGAGCTCCTCTGCCATCGGCCTACGACTCAACTTTCCAAGTTCGTCCATACAGTTGTGTAGTGTTTCGTCGATTAGGTTTTTGCATGTTATCAAATGGTCCCACATAAAGGACAAATTCAGTTTATCTCTATGCAATACCAATTTATCTCCTGAAAAGTTTTTGTTGCACAGTTACTAATTAAAATTAAATTAATGAGTTGTAATGGAATCTTTAAATATAAGTGAGTCATAATTATAACATTTTATACAAATAATATAATAATTTGTTTTGATCTAGATTTAAGTTTTCTTTGTTCTGTGGTGATTCAATAAAGAGTTTATCTATCTATCTATCTATCTAAGATAAATAGAAGAAAACTAATTCATTTATCTTTCGATTCTTGTGAAAGTTACATAGTTAAACAATGAAAAAAGAGTATAAGTCAGGTGGGTAGGTGCTAGGTTGGGTTTTAATTAATTATTAGCCCTATTGCTTAGGTTACATAAACACAAATATTGCTGTATTTTCTGTCCTTGTGATCGCATGTCACCGGCTACCGGCTATTAGTATCGCCGACTAAATAATTATCATCCAGGAATTATGGCCGCTTCCGTATTGTGTAGTAGTTGTCAATGGTTTTAAGATTATTGTTATGTAGAGTTTATATTTCGATTCTATGAAGAAAATAATACTGTACTTAACTTTCTAGTGTTCCATATAAAAAATGGTAAATCGGAACACTAATGCACTCACTTTTGACCTCTGTGTCTGTATGCCAGTGTCCCAGAGCTAATCAGAGTCCCAAAGTTTCATACAATTTTCAAGGAGCTCCTCTTGCAATTAATAAGTATTGGTTGTTTGCTTGGGGCGATTTGAAATGGAATCGCTAGGTACCAAGCTGCGGAACACTCGTCTCGCGAGGTCTACTCGCAGCTGACAGCTTTTTTAAAGTAAAACAGTCCAACTAGATCGAGGGCATTCCTTATCCAAGGTTTCTCAATAGCGCCTAGTTTTGTTCGGTAATGAGCAGTCGCTCCCTGCTAAGATATCCCACGATGTAAAATGATGGTGGCATGGTCACCATTCCGTGTATTATCTACTCTAGTTGCTATTACACTTCGTCAGGCGCGATTTATGGTAAAGCTTCAATGCTGGTTGGTACAGTTTATGGGAGCCTTTTTTGGAGTGTTAATCTCAACATTCTTGATGGGGAATATAGGCATTTAAAAACTAAGCTGTAATACAGTGGTCGTAAAGTGTAGCGCTGAGCTTACCCCAAATAATTACTGTAGTTTATCTGCGTGATACAAATCACGTTTCTACCTGACTATTGACCTATCATCAGCGACCGGTATTCGTCGATCAGCCGAAGCTACTAAATCAATTGATCTACGTCGATCCATGGCATCGATCGTGGTCAGTCGGAATTGGACTCATCCGCAGCTCTATCCCTTTTCTTGAAGTAGAATAGTAACGGCCTGTTTATAGAACATTGGTTAACTTTGAGAACAGATTAAATCTATTGCTGTCCTTGTCATTTGTTTAGTGCCAGATAGAGACAACGATAAACTTTATCTCGTGTTAAAGTTAACAAACGTTCCAGAAACTGGCCGTTAGTGTAGCCCTACCTAGCATTTCCTACAATATTCTTTGTAGGTACCTAGTGATCTAGAGCCATGCGGTAAGGTTGAAATAAGTGCCAATCATGCAGAAATAAAAAAGCATTTATTTCTTAAAAGTTTTATTTTCTATGCAACATAAAAAAATATTCATCATAGTTACAATAAATTACAGTTACTTAATGCGAACTAAAATGTAAATTATTATAATTCGTGAACAGATAAGTTCGCACGAGGTCAGATCAGAAACATCAAATTGATAAAGAAATGTTACACTTTTGTCATGATAACTAAATTTTGTTTACTTCAAATGCAACCTATTTACCTAATTTAACAAAATATTTTTCAATGTCGACTATAAAAGCTTGCTTAGCAATACAATTCACAAGTGCTTCCGTTCTTGAACACGCCATCTTTAATGATATTCAAGGGATGTGTGGGCGAGAGAAGAAGTGAAACATTTGTATATCGTCACAATAACACTGGGAGACAAATAGCTTACAACAATTATTAACTACGAGCTTGTAGAATACGTCATGTTCATTGAATAACGATGCTTCAGCTATTATCACACAACGCACTCAATACTACATATTATTATGATAAGATTGAGAATACACTGCATGTATATGGAGAAATGTGCCATCGACAGAATAAACGATTCAAAAGTTGAATTTCTACATGAAATTGTTGTGACACAAAATATTTGTAAATGCAAACGTTGTGCTGCCTGAATTCCGGCCCATGAAAATTACATTTTCATTGTAAAATACATTTTTAAGGCAAGTATTCACTAGGTACGAGTTACATAAGTAAATGTACACGCTGTACAATTCTAAGAATTTCGGAGGAAAGGCAGTGAAGAGCGCCGCCGCCGCAGCGGTAGGCGAGTCACCAACAGTGATAACATTATCAATTTTAGCGTTTTGAACCGTAACAAATGAATTTATAAATCGTTAACAGCGCGGCGTAAAAAGCGACAAAAACATACGAGAATCGAACAAGGCTCCTACTATATTTATTAATATTAATATATATTAAATTCTTACTAGACAATAGACATGATAAAGACTCCTTAACAAATAACTCAAACGGGTTAAGATAACAGTGCCATCAAATATAAAATATGCAATGTATAAGGTACCAATAGTGAGTGTAAGCTCTACATCAGAATGTTCAAAACCTAAAAGGTGAAGCACATACCGTTAATCAAAGTTCCATAAGTATAATAGTGTAGTAAAGTAAATAGTAATTAGTGAGCCGGCGGCCACCGGCCGGCGCGCGGCAGTCCAGTTTTACAAACAAAGTTCAGATTACATCTGACTGCCGCGCCGCGCGGTCGCCGACGCTATCAATAAACGATACATATTTTCAAAATCAACATGGTTTGACCGCGTGGAATGTATTGTTCAGGACCCGACACCTTTCAGGCGAAGAAATAAATATACACAAATAAATGGAATAGAAATAACACTGACGAGTAAAAAGCAGACATGTGCATAATTTGAACTGACAGAATGCAGAATGTGATTAGTTATTGGGTACATTAATACAACTAAACAAAAGAGAGTAGATGCGGACAGCGAACGCGTTAGCTGCCTAACATTAGTTAACACGAGACCTAGCCTTACTATCTAAATACGAGATATAATTGAGATATTTCTGAGTCACAGGGGCAGAGGCGATAGCTAACAAACTTTCATAAACAGCAATCGTTAAACGCCGCTCCGACACTGGCATCCGTGAACTCATCTCCACCCCGTGGCTGCCAAAAATGATCGTCAACCGGATAACTTTGACAATGTGAGGGTGCGAACAAACTTCATAAAATTTTAATAATATCGAATAAGTTTAATAAAAAAGCCTATACATATAAGTTCTTATTACTATTATAAGAGAGACATAAGTTTCAGGATCGAGATGAAATTGAGGAATTGAGATTATAATAGTCATGTATGAATCGATAGTCTGGGCTGTTCGGCCGCTATTATTTGACTCAACAGAGGTTGTGAAGCTAATAATAATTATTGTATATTAATAGTTCTGTTTAAGTCTTGTAGGCACTTAGATGACCCGAGAGTTTAAAGTCACCTTTCCTAGTCTCGATACTTCATTGCCTCAACCTACCCAGATCTTATGAGATTCGATACACAATGTCATAGTTAATTCAAATATCATACGCAGTCAGATTAATCTACACTTTTAAATACGCACAACATCGATAAGCGTGTAGGTGAAACAGTCAACAGATGGGACATGAATTCTATTGTACTTTACAAGATAGGTACATAATATGAGATGACACAATATTGGTGGTATTAGCGTTGTCAAAGGCATTCATTAGTTTGAAAAGAAGCGAAGACTGTTTATCCGACTGCGCGAGGTGGGTAGAGGGAACAAAATACGCAGCGTACTTTTGATTAATCTGCGACGTTACTCTATGATACCATCACACCGATTGTTAACCGAGCGTCCCTCGTTTCTCAGCAAGCACCAACGTACGCCCGGTGGTCGGACCGCTGTCAGTATCAAAAATATTCTTTATACATTTTTAGTGAAGCTCCATACATTGCCAGCGAATTAAAAGTCCCAAGATGTTACGTTTGTCTGAAGAAGCCGTATAAAAATATGCAACTTGGAAACCTTATAAGACGCTGGCGACGCATCCAGCTGTACCATCGAACAAGCACAAGAAACGACTCAATTGTAGAAATAGGAATTTGAAACGTCTGGAGGTATAATTTAATTTGACGCTGCGATATAAGCGCAAGTCCGAAAATAAATTATTTGATGGTCCGCACGGGGTTAAGGTACTCGTTAAGTAGAAGAATAGATAATTTCAGTTAGCTAGCTAGCGTATAAAAATAACTATAGCGATAGACGAATCTTCGACCCACAAATACTTTAGTCTAATGATAGTGTACGCTGAAGAATTTAGCCACAAATGGTTAGATGTAAACCGAGTGACGCCCAAACTGACGCGCGTTGATGATATGAAAATATTACCACATGTATTTGCAAGCCGTCAGAAGAAAATTTAGTGCAAATCCGACCACCGGATACCAGAGCTAAATTACCTTTATTCTCTTTGACAAAAATAGCTTTTCTTACAATTCGAATCATCAATACCTTAATGTTACGCATAATTGATATCAAGCCGACAGATCGCCTGCCTTACTTTTGTGAAACTAGCCGGAGGAACACGGGACACTTGAACTCCTGGTCACGACGACGTCACACTTGGTCACAAGCGAATGCTTACAGCTTGCATTAGAACATGTAGACGATGGTCACAAAGAGAAGAGAGACTGTTCTGTTGACCAGGTGTTCAGGTGCCCAGTGCAAGTGTCAGAGGATGACTATTTTCATTACGTAAAATCAGTCTCTTAACAAAATAAATCACTCACAATGTGACCATTTCAAACTGAAGCAAAAACTAAGTCGAAACGTTAAAAACTCTATTGCCTTCACTGCTGACACTACTTAGGGCCAAAATACAAAGTAGGCTTCGTCGTCAGCTTATTCTAACTTGGCCCTTACCCTAATAAATTTTAACTAAAATCATTGACTGTCTTGTACATAACGTTTAGTGTTACAAATAGTACTCTTTATATCCAGAATACAGGTTAACATAGCTGCACAAGAAGTTTATCATACTTTGACTGTGCTATTATATGGCAACATCGACCAATATAATGTAACCAAGTCACCTTTACAGCGTGTGTTTGCTACAAACAAATGGCAGTATTTAGATACATTGCAGTGTTTGCTTCGCGTGTTGTGGCTTGAATGCAAATCGACATCGAAAGCTATCGCCTAAGCGAATCGTATCGATATTTCGAATTTTGTGTATGTAGCTTATACATAATACAAGAGCTGATAAAACCGTTCTGGGTGCGCTACATAGACGGAGGGCAGGCAGTGGTTTTAATTTAGCTGTATCTCAGTAAGTCTTGCTATAGATTGTAGTTCTATCCTATTATCTTTACAGTAATGATCTAAGAAACTCAATTCTCCGAACACATTTGCTATTTACCATGAAATTTCAACGGACACGAGACATGTACTCCGGTAGTATTATAGGTACAGCGATGATAATTAATCATTGCACGACTTATCGATTGTATTCCTATAACTAGGCTTTTTAATTGTGGGGCAAAGCCGCACGGAACAATAAACCTGACGACACATTGCAAAGTGCGTAGTGCGCGTGTGAAGTGCGATCGGAACGTCCAATTAAGGGTTCCGCACTCGCACTAAAGTGCTTCTCAAACTGCAGACACAGCGTAAACCACAATCTATAACAAGACCACAAAACGCACACAGATATCAGCCAACACTCGGGCTCCACACTGAGTTGTTAACACGCTTCCTCGCAAACGATCTACATAGAGCTGTTTACACGCCTCGCAAACGACTTATAGAGATGTTAGTCTGTGCTGATAGAAAACCGTCGCCGTGTTGAAAATAATATTAGGATTTTATATGGTAACCCAATCTAATGCATTCACCTGTGCAAACAAAATGAAATGTAAAAAAGGCAGTGTTGCCATCAATAAAAAATGGTAATTAAACGCTGCAGCGCTTGTAAATCCTACGACGGTTCTCTTTTCACACAGACTTTTATCGATATTCTAACTCACGAAGACCAGCTCAGAATTTAGTAGTACAGACAGATACAGTTGTCTGTGTGCGAGCTTACGCACACTAAAGCAATATGCATGTACACATAACACAAATCCCAGGCGAACGAACCCCATGAGATAGTATATCGCTAACATCTTCACACAAGATGTAATAATAGAGGTGTTAAAACTCGTATAGTGTCGCCCTCTACACGTAGGTGGGCGGCTGCGCGTTCGGGGCGGGGGAGGCGGGCGCGGCGGGCGCGGGGGGCGGGGGCAGCACCCGCGCCCCCGGCACGTACTGCCCGATGAACGAGCCGTCCTCCGTGAAGCGACCTGTATGGTGAACAGAGGTTGTAAACAGAATAATGATACCGTTGACGTTTCAAAGTAGACATGCTTAATGTCAGACGTTGAAAAATCTACCACACGGGCGTGATGTTATTGGTCGATAATACCGCAGACGTTGGTGCGATATCTGTTTTTAGTAGATTTTTTATGCGAACGTGAGGGATTTTGTACACACCTGTATTAATAATGCTTTTTCAACTCATTTTCATCACAGCCCCTTTACAAGTCAAACACTTAAGTGTCATAAATACATAAAGAAAAATAAAAAATAAATCCAAAAAGAATAACTCTAAACTTACGAGTTACCAATTATAGTTTGAGTTTGAAAAATGAAATATCGCTTTCAAGTGGTGATTCGTGGCTGAATCACGCACGGGAAAATGAAACTCCATTAACTCTACCAGTGTTTCGGAAATACGCCCGTCAGAGAAGAAAGCACCAAGAAACTTTACGGGGCTGTTATTTTTTAGGACTGGTGATATCGCGCCCGTATGGTAGAATTAAAGCTAACTCTGATAATTGACGTTCCTGGGTAGGATGGCAAACGTCAAACAGTTTTATGGATTTATTTTTAGTTCAATAACGGGCAAAACGTTTGGATAAGAACAATAATTATATTTTATTCATGCATGTTGACCAGTTAACTAAGGATAGAACAATCGGTCCCAAGTCAATGAAGCAACAAACATGCACCATTTAACATAATTCATTGCAAAACCTAATATCTTAAAGCATACGGTTGATTATCAAATAAACTATACTCATGCATTAAATAATGCTTTTAAATTAACAAATAAAGAAATAAAAAAGTAAAAACCATACCTCACATAAATAAAACAAAACACAATCGTCGCTCGTGCAAATGCAAGGGAGTGAGAAAGGGACGGAAACAGGAATATAATCACAAAAAAACTAACATAATTAAATGCAAAACCAACAAAGCAACGTGTAATGTATAAAATATTAAAATTAGGACAAAAATACACTGCAACTCACTCAAAAATAATATCATTACTTTACAACCTAACTTTTGCTTAAACCAAAATAAAGTGTACTTAAAACCTAACCTAAAAATACCAGTAAAAAAAAAAGAGATTCAGTGAGATAGAAAAAAAATCATAAGTCATATTTTCAGAGACACGTGAAAAAGCCTTTACAGAACTATTTCTGAAATAGTACAATAAAGACCCTGAACGCCCGGTTTTAGTATCTAATAAAAAGCAGTATATATACTGCAAAATATAATTTCACAACTACATAATTTCTCAGATCGATTCCTAACCTAAATGGAAGTAGATAATTTTGGCGGGCGATTTCACCGTCGTTTGTGGACCAATCAGAACGAAGATCAAAGCATGCCTACGGCGATCGGTCGGCGGTTAACTGTCAAATGTGATGTCATGGCACTACGGTCACTTTTTTAACGTAGCTGTCGTGCAAAGGGAGTCGGGGGTATTCAGCCACGAGGAAGAGGCAAATGTGAGGATAGGCATTCTGCCTTGATAAACAGGCAAAGGTGAGGAAGGATATTCTGCCCAGGTAAATAGGCAAAGGTCATGTTTGTTGTTGAGCGTAGATTTAGGGAGATTTAGGTGGGGTTGTGGTCTAGACGAGCGTGGCGAAGGCCTGCGAGGCGGAGTCCCCCTGCGCGGAGTTGGGAGGGCGGCGCTTGCGGCCGTACTGTCCGATGAAGGATCCGTCCTCGTTCATGCCCGCTGCAACGTACCATGCATACAGCCGAGCGCATACAACACATGCTCAAATCATAGTAATAAAAACAAAAGAGAAATAACACGACATTAGCGTAGTCAAATACTATTGAACAGTAATCGTCACAGAGATATCAAAATTTAACTAAGCTAGAAACATAACAGTTGGCGTTTCGAGACAACCTCACGCTCGTAGGAGCGTGGTAACTTATTCGTTACGTTGTTGCGATAAGTGGCTCGAGGCTGAATTTGAATTAAATTTCATTCGATTGCATTCTGCGCCATCTGGCGGCGAAGTAAGCGCTTCGTAGTTACATTGGGCACCGGTCCCTACTTATTTATTGTTTAGAATTAGCTATATCATTGTGTCAAGTTTGCCCAATCAGAGATTACTCGGCTTCTACTAAGCGTTCTACTGTTCCATAGTATTTGGCGTTACTTAAAAATATCATGCAAAATTTAAAAAGTAAATGCAAAATTAAAAACTCAGAATCCTTTACTTTTTTAACAGTTATTTATCAAACAAAATAATTAAAAAACAAGACAAAAAAAAGCAATTATAAATGAACATCTAGGTATTCACACTACTACATATAAATTCCTCAGAATCTGTTTCACCTTAGGTCAAATCAATCGAGTGCCGTGGCTCCGCATAAAGCACAAATAGAGGTGGCATTATAACATACCGGTCTCTCCCTCGCCGTACTCTGCCATGGAGTCAGTATCGCTCTCGGGTCCGGGCTTGGTGCCGCTGCTCATCGAGTGGCGGGACTTCGTGTCCAGTCTGCAAGGGGAATAGACGCGATTACACTTTGTATCGGGCACGTAGTGTTTGTGTACCTACACACACACGTGGCGCGCGTGCTGCGGTTCCCTCGGCCGTACTCACGGGTGCGTGTACTCGTGGAAGGCGGCGTCGGGGTAGTCCCGGCGGCCGTGCTGCAGTTCCCGGTCGTGCACGTCGTACTTGCCGCCGCGGTTGCGGCGCGCCACGCACACCAGCACCAGCACCAGCAGCAGGAAGGCCAGCGCCACCATCACGCCGATGAACCAGCCCGCCGTCGCCATCTTGTCGTCCGGCTTGATCAGTGGCCCGTCTGCGGAGCGCAACACACTGTACCCGCGGCACGGAACCACTGCCACTTCGAGCAAAAGAAAAAACTTGGTTCCGTACGAAAGAGATTCTTTTGTTACGTAGCAGCCGAACCTCCTTCCATAAAGTTTGGCTCGATGACTTCGTCAATTTTGTAAGAATTTAAGAGATGCGGCAATCGAATAACAATTTAGGCGATTAGTTAGTAGTAGTACTTACTAGTACTGCGTACTCATACTAAACTAGAGTTTAGGCTAAAACATCGAACTGAACTCGTGAGCATTTTATACAAAATTGTGTCGCAGATTCATCGGTTATCCGAGATAATCAAATATTTTACTTTATTGCCATCTGTTATAAGTGACATTGCGGTCGAATATGAACAAAACAACTAAATCCAATGCAAATCTTTATTGGCGTGAACCAAACCCAGGAAGGACCACACTCATTTTGAATTTCAACTCGACCGAATATTTGAGTGATGATCTACATAATATGAAATCCACACCAAAGTTCACTAATACACTCAAGATCCTAACAATATACGCTTCACTCGTCACTCACCAATAGTAGTGTCGACATCCCGCACCTCGCTAGTACTAAAGTACTCCCCATCATGAGCCGTAAGCTTGACCTCGTAGATCTGTCCCGGCTCCAACCCAGTCAGTATCACATAGTCATCATCCGTGACCTCCTGAGTCCGCGCCCACTCCCCACGGCCCTGGGGCCGGTACCACGCCACGAAGTGCGTCCCCGCGTGGCCGTCCGGCGCCGGAAGCCAGCGAACTAACACGTGAGCCGTTCCTTCTTTAGCCGGGAGGGTGCTAGTCTCGAACACGGGTATATCCGGCTTGGCGGTCACTACGCTCCGGGTAGACTGTTCCACATAGTACTTATCTCCTTCCCCGGCTTTCGTCTTAGCTCGGATTTCAATCCGATATTTCGTGTTGGGTTCCAATCCGGCGAGCTTTGCGCGGTTGAATTTGGGGTCTATCTCCTTCTTCCGCTCCTGGAGGGGTCCGAGGGCGGTTCCTGTGACCTTCTGGTAGTACACCTTGTAGCCGGTGATGACTCCGTTTTCGTCGACCGGCTTGTCCCAGCGGAGGAGCATACCGGAAGATCCGATGGGGAAGACTTCGAACGATTTCACGGTGCCGGGTTTGCCTTCGGGCGTGACGAAGCTGAGGATCTCGCTGGAGGGGCCATTGTAGCGGCCGTTATAGACCAGGATCCGGGCGTTGTTCTTCTTGAAGGGCTTGAACTTGGAGACGAGGGCGCTGGTCGCGTCGGCTTTGACTAGGATTTCTCTCAGGCGGTCCTCTTCACCGTCAGTCCAGGTCTGAATCTTGTAACCCTGGAGCGATAAAACATAATGTAATTTAATAAATACTCGATATTTTTCTTTTTAAACCCCAAAAACTGTGTATCAATACCCAAATAATGCGTATCTACTGCCTCAAACGAAAGTAAGTTTTTTAGATTAGAGATGACATTTTGTCGGAAATAAAAGTATCGATAGACCCCCGTACCTTGAAGTGGCCCTGCACGGATTCGGGCGGCACGGGGCTCCAGTTGAGCAGCGCCGTGGTGCCCGAGGTGACCTGCTCCAGCGTGAAGTTGGCGGGCGCCAGGCGCGGCATGTCCTCGCCCGACCAGCCGACGATCTCCACGGGCGCCACGTTGGACGTCCCCTTGAAGTTGACGGCGGTCACCTGCGGGAGTTAAAGGTAAGGTACGCATCCGCTGTCCTTGTCAATCTCAAGACAGACTTGCGACAGATATCAATCTTGCGATCTTTGCTGTTAACATGGAAAAACTACATTAGTTTGTTTCCTGTCACTAGGGGCGCTTGTATCAATGGTCAAAGTGCATTCTGCGACAGGCGAGGTAATAGAAGGGTGATGTTTCCGTAATATGATTTCTAGTGTAACTTTGCGATCGATCGCGTAGTGATCGCTGTCGCTTTGCTACCGTAAGTTTTACGTAATCAGGCAGCCGACCATCGAGTTGCGCCGCACCCAGTAATAATATATTCAATACAAAAGTTGCATACCCAGCGCTTCCTAGTTAGGGGTCAGTATCTAGGGACGTGATTGTGTTGCGATATTCATTTTGAAGTATACCTTGATCTTGTAGGGTTGGAAGGTGGGCGTGTTGGGCACGAGATAGTCGGCCTGCTGCCAGTCCCGCACGGCCTGCTCGCTCCACTGCTGGCCCGTGATGTTCCGCCGCCAGGCCACCACGTACTGGAACCCGGGGCCGTTGTGCTCGATTTGGGGCATTTTCTGAAAATATCAAAGAATAAGGTTAACAGTTTCCTCAAATAAGGGGAATCCTGGTTAGAGGTCAGAATGGATTAAGCGTAGTTCAATTCTCAAAATGCCATATGAGTCTCAAAACGGGGGGTTGATATCAAAGGGCTATTATAAATTTAAAGTAAAAAGCACTCCACGCTTTTTTTTACTATAAAATAAATGACTAAGGTTACTGACCGTCCATGAGATGAGCATGTTGTTGGGCGCGGTGCCCTCCCCCTTCACGTTGTCGGGGTTCTTGTACGGCACGTCGGGCTGCGTGGAGCACACCTCCGAGTGCCCCGACGGCGTGGACGGCCCGATCTTGTTCCACGCGATCACTCTGCAAGGGAACATGGACGTTATCACCCACAAAGAGTAATCCGCTCTAACACACTTACTTTCGGTCGATTTTTGGATGCTGTCAAAAGAGTATTGCATGAAAGTTTTTTCGATTTTAATTATGCCTCGACATAGAACATTGACGGGTATAATGAGAGACAAATAAGAAGGCATAGTTTCACTTCTTACGTGTGTACACTGTTACACAGACCCTTTTGATTTGTTCACATTAAAGGTTGCAGCACCGCGTCTCACCGACCTGAAGGTGTAGTTGGCCCAGGGCGTGAGCTGCACGGCCCAGGAGGTGTCGATGGCGGGCACGTTGTCGCTGGCCACGTCCCACGCGTCGGGAGTGAAGGACGTGTTGTACTGCAGGCTGAACCGCAGGATGGGCGCGCGGTTGTCGCCCATGCTGCGCCAGCGCAGCGCCGCCGTGTGCTCGTGGCACTCGATGCTGTCCAGCCGCGGCGGGTTCGGCTTGTCTGCGGGCGGGGACAGTAGTGGGAGGTCTCTTCTGTCAGCCATGACTCACCATTTAAAAGGAAAATGTCCTTTTTCGAACTCAAACCATAATCAGTTATTCATTAGTTTAGTAGATCATATTAGATTTTTTTTCTTTATGTATATGAGACTTAAGTGTCTGATTTGTAAAAGTGCATTATTTTTGCCTACTGACAATAAATGATTTGAGGTTTGAATTTTATTGTGCAAGAGTCCGCCTTGGGAAGGACCGCACCGCCGCCAGATATTTATCCGCGCAGCAGGAGGGTGCACACGTTACTGTGTTCCGATTCAGAGGGCACTGTTTCCAGCTAAATTACACACAAAAGAGAGAGGTTCGCTTTTGATACCAGTATGGGCGACTGACCCTGCACGGTGAGCGTGGCCTGCGCGCGCGCCTCGTCGATGGCGGTGCGCGCGATGCAGGTGTACTCCCCCGAGTCCAGCTCGGTGGTGTCGGAGATGAGCAGCGAGTAGTCGTTGGTCATGCGGAAGCGCGGCTGGCTCTCGAAGTCCAGCTGCTGGCCGTCGTTGAGCCAGATGATCTCCAGCTTCAGCGAGTCGTCGGCGTTGGCGTTGCAGCGGAACGTGGCGGAGGAGCCGGCGGCCACCTCGTAGTGCTCCGGCTTGTCGGTGATCACGGTGCGCTCTGTGGATTCATACTTTATTGAAGGTTTCTGCACTTTTTTGTTGCTTCAGTTTGGCTTCGCACGGTTTGTGCATTTAGCCAGTGTCGAGTACATTATATTTTTCAAGTTTGAAATATATATTTTCGAATCAAACAGTCGAATTTCAGTCGATTGGTATTTTAGTAAAAACTGAAAGTTAGTCACAATTCAGTAAAGTTATGGGTGTTTTACTGGCGCAGCGCTTACCATCAGATGAATGTCGTCACGTCACTCATTAAAAAAAAAAAGTCCACCATAACTCGTTTCTGCACCTTAATCAATCAAACACTCACTCGAAAGAAGTCCCTCGATCGAGAAACCGCCTTAAAGCCTTGGTGGTGTTGAATTGTTTAAGGCGGTAAACAACGGCAAAGCTCTTAATCCTTATACCTTTAGGGCTAAAATTAAAGCACTCACTCTTAACGGTCAAAGATCCGAACGCAGACTTCTCTCCGAACTTGTTCTTGGCGTAACACTGGTAGGTGCCGACGTCCGTGTAGGAAACGTCACGGATAACCAAGTCTCCCTCCGAAGTGATGTTGTACCTGAAAGGTTTTAAGGATTATATGAATCAGGAATTGCTACTCATATTTTTTGCCTTGTGAGAGAACGACCGCCTTTCAAATCTCAGTGCGGGCATGTACCAATGTGTTTCTTGTAAAACATATTTACGCAATTATCACTCGCTTTTCAGTGAAGGAAAACATAAACCCACATACCTAACAGAGTATTATTTCGGTGGTAGGTATGTTATTCAGACCAGGCCCCGGTGGTGGATTATGACGTAATCCTACGGAAACGCGTGCTCAGCAGTGGGCCGATATGGGTTGATGGATTTTACTAGTGAAACACAGGTATTGACTCCTAGTCTGGGCGTTTGTGAGACCAAGGCGTCGCAATACCCGATTCCCTAGATACAGGGAATCCTCGTTAGAGGTCAAGACATATGTATGTAATTGTAGCTCTTTATGCCTTATTTAACAAAGACCGCTCAACCCCGCATGTAGTGGTGACATGTAGACAGAAACATGTAAGCGTGTGTAGAGAATTCGAACTCCAAAATGCCATCATTAAATCTTGGCTGTAAATCACATTTGCGATAATCCAGCTTTACTATCCCTTTTGCGAGTAAAACTCAAAGATTACGTCACAATTCATAAGTTACGAACTCCTCTCAAGTTATAACTTTATGCCTCTACATCGCAATTCTATGAAAAAGACAATAATTTATATATATATATATATATATATATAAAACTTAGTCATCGATTCATGACAACATAATGATTCACGTTCGACCTTTCGATATGATATAAAATTATTCATTGTAGGATATTCTATTATTATCAACAGTCCCGACTCAGCCCACGTATATAACAGGGAAGATCCCGCAGTAACGGTCACTGAACATTGTTACGCCAAATTAAGATAAATTATCTTCGTTGATCGGTTCATGGAAAATAATTCAGACGCGTCACGGCCACTCACATAGATCCTGACAAGGAGTCCCTCCCTATAAGTATCGAATCAGGCACTACGAGGATCATGGTCAAACAAACACCCAGTCTCAGAACAAATACCCGTAATTAACTAAAGTCCTCGTAGCAGCAACCTCGTGCTTTGCAGTCGGCTCATCACCCACTTACGTCACGGAGGCCGAATTTATAACATGTATAACTTCTAATGAAGGCAATTGACCTAGACATTTGTGTCATTGAGTCTCTGCGTTGATTACGAGCATCTCTGGCTAGCATTAGGTAAGTAAGTGCACTGTCAATTAAACTCTTGTTGGACAGTTAAAAATGATCTCTCTGTTCAAGCAACAAGATCTCCCATCTGAGACAACACTAGTGGACGCGTCATTTTCGTCAATAAAGGTGGATTATGATGATGGCGATGGTAATGATATGTACTCACTTCCCGCCGGTGACGTCCACGTCGTTCTTCATCCATTTGACGATAGGCTTGGGCGCGCCGAACACGCGGCACTTCAGCACCGCCTCGGAGCCTTCCACCTTGGTCAGGTTCTCGGGACCCTCCTTAATCTCAGGGGGGATCGCTGAGGAAGTGCAATAAAGACTATTTTTTGGCAGCATATTTGGATATTATACTTCATTTCTCGCTGTTGTTAATCGAATTTGAACTTTAATAACACGTGGTTTTGTCAATGTATAAGAATTAGTTTGATATACGCTAGCTGACGTCTCATTGGCGTCAATTTACCTAACACATAACACTAGCTTGAAGAGTAAACAAATAAATATTATCGTCCATTCATGACAATGGTGTATTTAATGGAGACGTTACTCATTGCCACGAAATTTAAGAATAATAACCGCCAAGCGATGCGACTTACAAAGAAGATTTGTAAATTGTAAGATCCCAAACACTTTGTCCCTACTTCCTACAAATTCACACCAACAACATGAATACCAATTGCTCCACCAAATGTAATCTGAACCGAGATCTCAACAGTTAGTGGGATGTAGCAGCATTGCTGTGACACGATTATGTCAGAATAAATGTTCTTTACAGTGGTCTGTAGGCAAATTATAATATTTCTTTGTTATTTACGAGCACCGCGACGTTTTATGTACTCTATAACAGCAGTTTTATGAATTGTTTTTTTAACGTTCGTGTCTTTCGCGGGAAGGCTAAAAACACTTCTAGATGTTCGCGTGACGACGGCACCCCGCTTTACAGAACAGCGAAATTATCGATCTGAATAGATAACATAGCTCCGTATTTTGTACTTATATCTATTGTTATTCTTAGATCAGAACAAAGCCCGAGCTCCAATCTGCTATCACGGCCCAGTAATCCTAATAGCGATGCGGTTAATCCCTTCAATGTTCACACCCCAACATTCGATGCGATCTCATATCCTCGCAAATGAGACATTAGCCGTCCTTGCCTCAATTACAGCGCGCTCAAAATAAGCGCAAATCACAATGTATCCCGTGCCTGGTTGCGTAACATATCCTTCGTATGTAGGGTTGTCAACAAATAAAAGTTTTACAAAACTTAGATGCCAGCGAAATTACTGGACATGTGAGGTGTGAGAAAGGGGCCTCTCCGAATGGAATTTTTGAAATCGATGGTTCAAATCTTCCGAATCATCCGAATCATAGGATTCGCAGAACGTACAGTGCACGTTAGGCAGTAATCTTTGTTAAAGATTAGTAAGTAAACTTCAGATAAATAAGGCTAGGCAATGAACTTTTTTTGTCTGTGGACTAATTTCATCAAGGTAAATGACACCCCTGGTAATAGGTAACATATATTTCGTACATTAGCGTGTGGGCGTGCGAATGTGTGCCGGCCTCCAGGATGTGTCCAATATCCTAGGAACCGGTCTGGCGTCGTGGAAGGCGGAATAGCAGTGATTAGTTAAAGATGTACGAGAAAGGAAGGCCCCTGGTGGAAGCGGATTCGAGCGACCAGCGACATATTCTGGTCTATTCTTGTCGACTATCCTGCATTTACCGATCTTAGTTACCCATTAAAGGATCATCTAAGAAACTTTTTCGACGAGGTCACGACCATTTATGTAGATCTGAATATTGTTTATTTCAATCTACGAATGGTAGATAACAGGTATATTTCCTCATTATAATAATTTTACAAATTTATATTTAGCTTTATATCTTTGCATCAAATGTCCAAATGTCATTGGCTTCAAATGGATTTTATAATAACATACTGAATCAATTCTCATAATATCTATATGGGGTCCCTGGAGATCTACCTTTTCAAATAAATAGTCCTCCATGTCGGGGCAAGGATCCCGGAGATAACATACACAAAAAATGTACAACCGAAATGAAAACCTTCTTTAAAGAAGACTGCTAAAAACCTGCAGAGAATAAAAAACAGCATACATTTTAATAATGTTTAGCGATTCTGTATACTTGCCTACTTATACAGAAAAAATTGTTACATATTTATCAACGAAGTAACTTCGCCAGTAAATCTCGAGCAACAAAGGCCACAGAACATTAAGCATGGAAACATTTACAGTAGACAAACCTGCACATTCATGACTACAGATTAATCCTACTCAAATCTAATAAATTAATACGATATCCGCTACTGTCCGGCCCCCATCCTATTCGGTAAATATTTGTGGACTTTCGACTGACTCACCCTAGGTTATCGAACTTTCGGGAAAAAAAAACTGCTATACAAGGTTACACCCTTATTCTCGCGCGGCCGATCACCCTCGGGGTGGGAACCTCTCGATAGATAAAGCCTGCTTCTATTAACTGCGGTACATTAGACAGACGTCACGTCTCGGATTCAGTTGAATTCGCCGGGATTGGGCCCGCCTCGCGTCGACGTGACGGCAGCCGAGGACGGGAAGCTAATGAATACAACCGGCATGATTGTTCATCTTGATTACATTTCCTTGAATAATTTTCTATTTAAAGCTTTTCATTAGAGCTATCAATTATTATCCGAGAAACATTTGCGGATCAAATAGTCTTTACTTACAAATTGTATTTTGTCTTTATCTGGCCTATTCGTTCGGCATTTGTTCTAACGATACTTATCTTCAATGACAATGCACATAACAAATCCTCGATCCCTTATCCGTTTCGGCGTCGAAAAAGCGATTACTTCCGAATCCCACTCCCCATTCGGGGGTAACTCCCCTTTCATCCAGGTAGATAAGGTGACGTCACGCGAGCACGCGATAAAACGATTGTATCGGTGCAGCTGCAATCTGTAGGTTGAATGTGTTTGTACTGGTGTGGATGCCATGTTCGGCGGATTGAGGTCGGCCGTGACATCATGCACTGACGGCAACCGAGCTTTCCGCAACTTTGTTGTTTATCTTGAACTTCGCAGAAACATTATGTTTTTATTTATTTTTTTCTAATTTTATTTCCTTTGAGATTAAGAAAGCTCGGCTTTGCATGCAAAACAGAAGCCTTCCCGTCCTTAGAATGCTACGTGCCCTGCGCAGCAAGACTGCGACATCGCCATCTAACTGGCTAATCCCGTCTTATGCCAATCTCAGGGAACAACGAAACATCGACAAGAAAAAAAGACTTCATCGCTTACGAACGTAGATACAAAATCGATATCATTATAAGCAAATCAATTGAATATTACATTCCGGAACAGACGAAAGTACAAGGGGTCTTATTCTATACCGATCTTGAACGAAAGTGGAGACATGAATTTTACGGAGACAGCGTTGAGTTCATAAATATGTATGAAGTTAGATATATCACCGCTCAAACTTCCGATGATGCCAGACGAGGCGATTATTAGGGATCCCCGGTTGCCGCAGCGGGTCACGACCGAGCTAGCCTGGACCGAATCTAGGTCATGTCGATATTCGTACGCAATCCCGTGCCGTTATAAAACAGGAGAGATCCCGCAATTACGCCAGCATTTCTGCGTATGTGGCAGTGACCGGTGACCGGTGACCAATTACGCACGGTTGTATGACATCACCGCCCTCGAAATATCATTCAATATTGTACGACCGCGCTTATAGCTTATGTCATATACATTTGAGAAAAACACGTTTTACGCGTTTACGGTTCCCGCTAACTAGTCACTTGAATTTTACTTCTATTGGTCAATTTTGACGATCGTTCAGGATTTTTACAACTGTCCTCTTTATCATCTGAAGTAGCGAGACGCTTTCAAAGCTTGTAAGTGATCTCCATATTCCGGTCAGGGCCTTCGCGAGATCACTCGCACCTAACTAGTTCCTCCGCACTCGCCGACCTCTAGGTCACAACAAACAGCTAGAATTACTTCACACCTTATTTGCTATACGCGCCCATCTTCAAATGACAAGAGCAATGCTAAATAAATACTATGAACTCAACTAATTTTATTTTAAAGGTCAAATTTGTGTGACAGGTACTGGTTTAGTGTGTGCATTTCCCATTGTGGTGATAATTAAGTAAGAGTGACAGTTATGTTTCGGCTGACCGGAGTTGCCTCGTTTCCTAATAAAGGCAGTATTATATGTATTGTAAATTGTGACTGACATTCTTGTGTCATTTTATAGGATAAACTTGGGGTGGACGTTAAGATTTGATTAAGCAATTCATGAATTTGTACGGATCAGCTATTCTGCCACTTAGGACCGGTCAGACCTCCTTTCGATGAGCAGTAGTCCCGCATTGCGCAGGGGTTTGCTGATTACTTCCTTTCTCTAGATATTTTGCCAACTGTGACATTGGTGTTGATTCACTCCCACTTGCCTCAAACTCAGCTACAACTTCCTCTGGACTCAAATTAAGTGTGGCTACAGGTGTTTCGATACGCATAAGTCACTTGAATTTCGTGAGGTCTAAAATCAATAGTCAATTTAATTTTGTGTCGATGTTTCAACCATTGAGACTTTATTTGAATGGTCGTGGTAACCGAATAAGCCATCTACGTTCTAGCCGTCCAGGGTACCGATATTTCTGTGAGTGCTTTATGAATCATACAGATCGATCCACGAGCGGTAGGCTCCTGAATCTAAATAAAAAATGTATAGCATTACATTTACTTTTCTACACGATTCGGCCAGGTGGCACAATCGATACAGACAATTTTTTTTCACTACTAAAGTAACAATATCGCATCGCAAAAAACGTGAACCTAAAACCACACAATGTTTTGTTATTTGGGCCGTTTTTTTATGTCCCTTGCTTTGCGACTGCAGGCCTGGGGCACCGCTTTGTTATGCCATTCTACTTGATTTGCTGTCGCGAAGGTAGCAAAAGGTCTCTTGAACCGGTGGACAAACCGACCTCGTAGAAGTATTATTATTTCGCCTTCTTATGCCGATTGTATTTATAATTCAGCTATCGTACCAAATTTGAAACGGTATGCCTTGTTAATACGTCTGATTTCTCGGATAACAATAGATTTTTCATATCTGACAATATTATCTATTTTTATATTACATGGTATGAAAAACAGATGCTTCGTGTTCTTCCGACAATAATGAAAAATTCTTCACGGAATTTTTCAAGTATGAATTTTAATGAAAGTTTCTGCGTATTCCTGGCAACCGCAATCTATGATGTCACTGATATCCATTGACCCAGTTTCCAACTCTTTATTCAGTCTTTATACTCGCCTTTGTACGACAACAATACTACGGTATTCCTGCTTTGCAAAATCGCTGGACGAAATTCAACTTTAAAGCATGGGTTTTTAAAGTGTATTTGGTTTATGGTTTGCAGAATATAAGCACCCAGACAGCAGTCGACGAGAGGAAGGAATCAATCCGTAGCTAATAGTTTTCTTGTTTATGCTGGCAATGTTAAGATCATTGGATGGAAAATGTACTCGCTCAAGACATTTGGCAAGCTTTTTGAAGAAAATAAACATTGAAGATAGATTTTAAAAGCAATATGGGAATTTAAAAACAAGATTTTTTAGATAACTCTCTAGGGGAAGTAAAGATTGAAGAGAGCTTTAAATTAAATTCACTCACAGTATAGTATGGTTGTATGTTTCGGTCCAATCTCGCGAGTAAATTTCGACCCAGTTCCAGTTATAAAATTGAATAGAAATTTTAATGCCTGTTAAGTTCCTATGTCAATGCAATATTATGGCAACATCCGAGGTAATCTGATGATAAAGACAGAACGTTGGACGACGAAACTCTTCAATAGGTAACATTAGATTTGTTCTGTTTGGCTCCAATTCTATCAGCTTGCATTACTCCATAAATTAACAGACTTTTTGAGACTAGATTCCATTTGAGTATTGGGCGTTTTGCGCCTTTACCTACCAAAATTTAAACATAACTGTGTTCCGGTTTGAAGATCACTATTTCCAGCAAAATTACTGGGCATTTAAGACTTTAGAACTAATGTCTCAGGGTGACCAGTGCAGTGCTGCAACTGATTCTGGGTGCCACTGTAGCTGTAATGGACAGGCGTGGCGCCAACCCTCAGGTAACGGCTTGCTCGCCTCTTTACTTAGAAACTTAAAAAAAATTATTAAGGCAGTACTCACATTGCACGTTGACATAGACATCCTTGTAGACGTAACCGATTGAGCTGGTGGCGTTGCACCCGTAATTCCCAGTGTCCTTCTTCACCAAGTCGGTGATTATGATGGAGTTTGAAGTCACCTGTAGAACAACATAACAATTTAGTTTTCAGATAAGTATTCATTGTGACCAGTGAAATATAGTAAGTTTCCCAGTCAAATAGTAAAAGTGTGGATGAAGACGTGAAATCCCTCTCAGAATAAGGGTCTTATCACTATAAGACCCTTATTCTGAGAGGGATTTCACGTCTTATCACTATAAGACCCTTATTCTGAGAGGGATTTCACGTCTTCATCCACACTTTTACTATTTGACTGGGAAACTTACTATATTACTTACTTACTACCCCAGTCAGAAATAATCCAAGCATAACTTACTGTAAGTGTACCGGTAAGTGTACCGGTAAGTAATGGAGAAACAGTTTCTCATCAGGGTAGTAAGTGATGCTGGTATACTAACTAATACTGGGATAATTTCGCATCCGGGTAGTAATAATAATGCTCACATAATTTACCTGGGTAGTAGCTTGGTTAGGAAAGCTGAGATAATTTCTCTCACGGGTAGTCAGTAATGCTGGTTACCTGTCGGCGCGAGTTAGGCTCGGCCTGCTCGATGGGCCTTCCGTTGTGGATCCACGTGATCTTGGGTTCCGGTGTGCCGCTGGCCTCGCAGTTAATAGTCGCAGTCTCTCCCTCCGCCTTCCTCTGGAACTGTGGCTCCACCGTGAAGAACGGGGCGGCTGGGGGAAAAGTGAAGGTTAGGTTTTTTTCACTTCACAAATAGCGTATTTCACTACTATCCCCCATTTAAGGACTACCCAATCCAAGAAAAAGTACTCCCCTTTCAATATGCAGACACAATTGTAAATTGCACAATGGGACTTGCAAGTGGTAGTCAGTTAAATTTTATGAGTGCTCTCTAGTGGCCCACGTGACATTTGAATTTATAATTTTTCTGTGTTTGAGATTATCTATTGTGTGAAGTCTATACTGTAGACTGTAGAGGTTGTACAGGTCGACCAACAGGATAAAATATGGACGTGTAGATAATGAACAGAAGGTAAGCACGTGAAATTGCATGGTGTGGGATAATGAAAGGAGTTCACGGCTGTCGGACACGAGGAACACGACTGAAGGAATAAAATAGTATACAGCTGAGTGCAATGCAACATGTCCGCTTCCCTGCTTCTTATTTCCAAACGAATGCGCCTTCGCCATCAAAACGGTCGGGCCCTCGAGGGCGTGAGTTTACGACGACCATAAAGGGGCTTACACGCGTCCCGACAACGCACACGGCCGACCGGGTTACGGAGTTATTTGCGTGACACCGGTGCATTGCGTCACGGCGTACGGAAGACATCACCAGTGTCGGGACACTATAGGGCTTTTTTATGTGATGAAGTTCACTTTTACACATTGTCCATTACTCAATTTCAATTTTATTTCCGTGGATTTTAATTAACTTGTCTTTTAGTATTTCTTGGCGTCTTCCATTCATGCAGAATGAAAAGAGAAGGGTGAAAAGAGCTCTAGAGTAGGCAACGCATCGACAACGCCTCAACTGTTGCACGTGTCCATAGGCGGCGGTAACCGTTTATCATCAAGCGGGCCGTCAGCGGTGTCGACTTGTTATCTACTCGATAATATATTTTCTCTATTCTCTATCACGCAATTACCCTATCTAAAATATCATATAGTTTAAAGTAAAGCCTGAGCTTCTGTTACTAGCGACATATACTTGTCCTTTACCAGTAGAATGCAGTATTGTTAGAGATCAAGAAATGAGAATTATTTTCGTAAGCAATCTTAAAATAGAACCGGGAAGGGATTGGCGCAACGTGCTGATGATTCCAAACAACTGCCACGTTTGGAAAATCCAAACATCCCAGTGAATCATACTGCTTATTTCAGTAATCTCTCCCTTAGGGAGGGACGTGCCGATCGCTGGCTCTAGGCGGAATCTTGAGAAAACATGTTAAGATTGGCTTTGTTTAACTCATAATTTGTTTGTTTAGCGCGTTCGAATATCGCACAGAAGGGCTATGACCAACCAAAGAGTAGAAGCCGTACAAAAGCACCTACAGTCTGTCTAGTTTCCTGGCGAATTATTGACTCTCTTAGAGGGGAAACAAATTGCTTTGCGTTGGGTAATAAATAACAAATGTTGTAAAAGGTGATATACACGCTAACCCTGATGTAAGACAAGCATAGCGGTCAATAACTGCAGTTCTATTCAGGAAAAGAAGTCGAGGCATAGCCTAATACCATCGACATGTAGATAGACATTTCTACGGGCTCGCCAATCACCGCTAATCATTTTATTAGTAAAGTGGAGCATAACGTATGCCGCATTAGACTGCCCGTCCACCGTAGCTTTGCAAAGATGAGCAGCAATCGTGAAAAAGTAAAATTGCTTTATTTATCTATCATCTTACAGTGCAGCGATCTATAGGCGTTTTTTATTCAGATATTCTTCGTAAAGCTTAAGGACAAAGGTAGCCTAAGAAACAAATTATACCGGCCCTTAACAGTGCACTATACACGTACGTCCTATGCATTAAGCCATGCCAGGACCGCGCTCACGTATCCAATAGGAAGTGTAAAGTGTAATGAGGATTAATGGGTACGAAAGCGAAGGTTACAACTTCCTCGCCCCACGCAAGGACTCCGAAATGAGTCGAATTTGAATAATTACAGTTAGGTGTCCCAGCTTTACTGCGGGTTTACTGTCATACAAATGAGAATGTGACCCTTATTTTTATGTGCCCTTTACTTTATGACGTAGTAAAATCATGATGGGAAAATTCTGTCAGTATGAAGACGATCCGTGAATGAAACCTTAATTACGTCTCAGTATGAAAGAAACAAAATGTAACACAAACTCTACCCGAGCTATCGCATGGCAAGTTTATCTAAAAAGTGTTTCAACGCGATAAGTTAGGCGCAAAGGCTGTGGAATTGAAATTCTAAGAAGTATAATTGGAGTGACTCTGATGGACAATGTGAAGAGCAGCGTGGATAAGGGAGCGATGTGGAATGGTAGAAGATATAGTGACAATAACAGAGAAAGGGACGCTATGGACATTTAGAGAGGATGAATGAAGGAAGATTGACGAAACAGATTTATGGATCTAGTATGAGTGGGCCAGCCGGTAACAATCGACGTAGGCAAACGTACCACGATCAAATCAAGGACATTCCAAAGGCCTAAAAGTCAAAAAAACCTATAACCTGCGAGCGTGTACGAAGGGACTCATGAAAGTGGAAGAAGCAAAAGAGGTGTGTCTGGATCGTATCATGTAGAAATATTTAGTCTCTGCCTACTCCAACGGGAAAAAGGCGTGACTGTACGTCCATATAATAGTATGTATGTAACGAACGTAACGAAACTTGTGTACCTATATAGATAAGTTTAGACAGATAGCATAGGGTCCCAACATCTTAAGACCTATCAGTGGTATTAAAAATTCTGCATCGGCCAGGAAGCGCGCCAAATCCATGCACTGCGGCCCTAAAGTGCCGTCACTCTATTTGGCACAATGAAACCTTTGTCAACTGAAGACCGACGACGCTTGATGAATACGTGTCGTTGCAAGCGGCTTCCTAGTATCCTTGTTGTAACGTTGAATTAGCTGAAGCTAGAAGGATATGACAGATCTAAACATAGCCCAGAGATCTGACATATAAGAACTCTTTAGAAGCAAAAGTATTTTTTCCCGGTTTGAAGATCACTCGACATCGTGATCTAATGAAAGCATAAACAAAGCTTACTCAGTGAAACATTTTTCGTATAAAATAATGGAAGGTGACTATATACCCGCAAATATAGCAAGCACTTCCATACCACCCATTTTGATATCAAGACTATTTGGTCGATATCGTAGCAAAAGAATTATACTTACAACATTTTCGACAGTGCTCACCAGCGGGTCGCATTTCTTCAAACACAAAGCCTTCAAATTACCTCTTGAAAAATGAAGACGCAATTATACTAAGACAGGAAGAACTTGATAAAGGATGCCAAGATAGAAGATACTGACCTTCAATGTTGAGAGTGATGGAGTAGGACTGCGCAGTGCCGACGCCGTTGCTGACCTCGCAGGTGTAGGTGCCCTCGTCTTCGATGCTGGGGTGCTTGATCACCAGAGTCTTCCCGTAGTTGTCCTGCACCACGTCTTGTGTTGACAGTATGCTGCGGCCGTTCTTCTTCCAAACCACTTGCGGTAGCGGCCTATGGATAAGTCATCGTTAGGCGGACCGCACGTGAGCACTACTATAGTATCTAGAATCTAGATGCAGCTGTAGATTTTATGATAGTACAGGGTAACGTAATGAACAAGTCGTTCACCTGAAGGTAAGCGCTACTCCTGCACAGTTGAAATGCCACACAGTACTTTGCACTGCAAAATCTTGCGCGCCACTGCACGCTCGTCACCCTGAGACAATTCGTAAGTCTCATATCCATTAATTTCGCTAAGTAATATAATTTAAGCAGATCCTAATGATAATGGGAATGTTTCCAAACTGTATAATCATAGAGCGTTTGGCCTTGGGACAAGGACGAAGCGAATTAAAAAAATTAGGTTGTAGGAACTAATGAATTTCTCATTAATTTAAAAGCATAGGACACAATTTTGATAAAAGTCCTCTAATGAAAGACGTTAAATTAATGAAACATTGGATATTTATGGAATCAATTGAGTTAGAAACTGGAATTTCAAAGCAAGAAAGTAACGGTAGCTGGAACTACTCTAGAATCTAGGTCAGGGAACTTTCCCTCCAAGAAAAGATACTATTTACCAAGATAATACGTAGATAAGGCCATAAAATCATTTTGTGTACAATTTAATGCAACATTTCTTATTATATAATAGGCTTGTTTGAAAGGAATACTCACGTCCCGCCGTAAATGCAGTAGAGCTCGACCTTCTTGCCCTTGAGCGCCTTCTCGACCTTCCTGGTGGTGTACTGACGCTCGGGCGGGTGTCTATTGAGCGTCGGAGAGATGCCATTCTGCTTCACGTCCAAGTATATCTTATTGCCGAACTTGTACTCGTTACGGAAGATCGAATTGGCTGTGCAAATGTAGGCGAAGTCTTCGCTAGCGTCGTTACGAGTCACGTTCGAGAACCACAAGTTGCCTTCGGGATCGAGCGTCATGCGCGAGTTGTTGATCGTCTTCAGCTGGCCCTGGTCGCCTTGCAGCATCCAGTACACCTTAGGCTTGGGGTGGCCGTCGGGGGGCTCGCACGTCAGCTTGAAGGGCTTCCCTTCCTCGGCCGACACGACCTTCTGTCCGTCGGTCTCCTTGAAGGAGTTGAGCTCGGCTCTTCGGACGAAGACCGAGTTGGACGCGGCCGTCCCCCACTCGTTATCAGCGAAGCACTGGTACTGTCCGAGGTCCTCGTCTCTCGGCTGACTGATGACGAGGGTGCCGCGACCGGACTGCTGCGAGATACGATTATCGTAACTCGTGTATTCGAAAGGTTTGCCGTTCTTAATCCATCGGTATCTGTTGGAGAGAAATATACATAAAACTGTTCAAACGGAAACCTATTCGGTAAAAATAAAGGTTGGTACATCGATACCGATAAAGCAAAAAAAAAACCTTTTTCTTATTTATTCTTATGTTCTCTATTGTACACGTAGAGCATTTTATACAGAGTCATTCAAAACATCATCGTAGCTTTAAAATTTCTTTTTTCTTCTTAAAAGTTTCTCCACATTTTACGAGACTCCTCGAGAGTACTATTAAAAGTTTTTAAAACCATTAAGAGAGCTCGTTCGAAGTTATTGAAAGCTTGCCGTTCGATTTCCATCGCCCATTGTTTCATGGCAGACTTTTGAAGGCTAATAACATAAAATATCCAGTTTAATTGCGAGCTCGTTTCCTAGTAGGAGTCTAGTCGGCAGGAACAGCCGAGTATCGATTGGATACAGTGTAATGTGAATGGAAGCAGCATAGAATCGGATTAGGGGCGGATGTTTCGACCTAGTGGGAGATTGAAGGCTTGAAGACAAATTACATCAACAGAAGCTATTATCGTTAGGAATAAGCTACTGGCGGTGCTAAGACGATTTATACAGTTGCGCCAATAATGTTATCGATCGTATTTATTATCTGGACTGAGTTACAGACTAGACGCCTAATTCGAATCCTTGCCAAGTAGGCCAAGCACTTGGCCGGTATATTGCTCTTGTACAATGAACATTATGTAAGGCTATAAGGATAGGAATAATGATCTAAATAACTTGGAATACAAACACAGAAAAACAAGTTTGTAGGCTGAAATGTGGTTGTTTTTTTTCTTAATTTAATCATTTGTTTACGCCATAATGTGGTCGAACAATACTTAAAACATTAAAGGGGTTAGCGTCGCCGACTTAGGCACAAAAAGTTTACTAGCTAGAAGTTACTGTTGTTTTAATGGGTAAGGGTATTTTGGTCATATTGTAATATGGACACGCATTTTTGGGTCCGTACATTGAGTGCAATTCGGTCACACGACTCACACGCTAACCGAAATAAATATATAATCCATTATTAAACGTATAACTGAGCACATTCTATCACATCGTGGCTAATCTTGGTACAGTCGACATCAAAAGTAAATGATGATCGGACTAGTATTAAAGACCATGACCAGTATAATATTAAGTGCATACATTTTTATTGACTTATCATAAATATATACAATAAAATTTCTTAAAAATGCCCCAACCATATGTCTTCCAATTTCTTGCTTTGTTCTAGTTTTTTAAGTTTTCTTTATTCTATGGTGTTTCAATAAAGAGTTTATCTATCTATCTATTTATCAACCCAACTCCCTCATCTCTTCCGCTCTATTCCTCTATTCAACAGTATTCAGTGAGGGACAGGTAGTTATGACATTTCTAAGGAATCAGATTATATAAAAAAAAAATATGACAAGCGTTTAATGTTCACGACACCGGTCATAGTTTTTGCAACTTGTCTAATCGTCATTTACTTTTGACGTTGACTGTACACTTCATAATAGTTAAGATACGTCACGGCAGAGTTATCGCTTCAGCATTTTATATCTGCTAGTTTTAGCGGTGGTTTTAGCGTCGAACGAACGAACGTGCCCAAATTGCAAATGTATGCTTTTACACACACGTATTCAAACACGCTAGTAGGTGTAACATACACTTCTGTGTTGGAAATACCATCGTCTGGCCAGCCGGCAGGGCACGAAGGCTCCGCGAGATATTGATTTCCCATAGGAATTCCAAGATTGTGCCCAGATATTTCATAAGGTAGCACAGACGTTGGCATTGCTCATTAGTGATGCCATTGTCTAAGCTTTTCCTTTGTTGTTGTCTAGAAAGTAAGGTGCTCGAACTTATCCGTCATTAATACAAATCGCTTTGAACTATAACACCTCCCATTATTAGACTTAATTGTAAACTGAATTCCGTTATTTAAATCAAGTGTTCAATCTATCCATCTATGTTCTTACTATTAGAAATCAGCTTATTGGGAGTTGAATCAGAGAGATTTCTATCACTAAACTGAACTGGACTTTATAATAATGTCATCTTTATTGTACCATGTTTTATTATTATTTATTTTCAGCCATGGTCGTCCCACTGCAGGGCAAAGGCCTCCCTACCCTCCTTCCATTCCTCTCCGCTCACAGACTTTATAAAAAACATGTTTAACCATGTTTTATGCATATAAAAAACATTTCATTTATTTTTTAGGAGACTAGCTAATTACGAACATAAGCACGTTTTCTTTGAAGTAAATCCTACTTGTAACAAATGCAAAAGTTTGTTACCGCTCAGCGCTGAAACGGCTGAACGGATTTTGATGTGTTAAGATATTTGAGATCTCGGAATAAAGTAAAGATTTTTTTTTATCATCAACAGTTTAGGTTCTATAGTCAACGCGGGTGAAGCCACGGGGCGTAACTATCATAACTAACTAATAACCTGTATTACAAAACGTTCCAATTAAAATGTTAATACATTTATTTATTCAAGTTTATTGTTGGAGTGTATTGATGTGTCAGATACTAGTACTTGTATAAAAAAAAACCTAGAATATATGTTAACAAATTACTCATTCACTTTAGATAATTTCAACACGCATGTGTGGTTTTTACAACTCATACTGTGGCGCGATAATAATAAAAGTACCAGTGCCGTAATTAGAACATAGGGACTCTACCGACACTATGTATATTATGTAGTGAACAAATTGTGTTGGGTGAACAAAAAAGAAAAAAACTTGTGATAAACAAAAAGTTCTTATTACAAATCAAGCTCTTCTTATTAATTAAACCTCATTAGAAAGGGCTGTCCAGTGTTTATTAATCCTCGATCATAAACACTTCTTTATAAACCAAAACTAATTCGAAAATGCTAATATATTAGCTCGACAATACAATTCACAAGCTTTCACTTATATAGGCAGTCCCCATTTTTATAAATAACGCGTCACGATCGCATTCATATATCCTGACCCGTAGCTAGGGTTCCCTAGTAACTAGGAGTATATAGGGAATCAGAAACTACGAGAACCATGGACCTATAAATACCCAGACTAGCAATAGTAGTAGTAGACTGTGGCTTGTCCGAAGTCCACGGAAAGTGGGGATTAGATTTGATTCCGGAAATTGCAGAATTGAATTGAATGATTTGAACGAAACTCCAAATCTTAAAAAAAAAACGCTCTTTTTCTACCATTATGTATTCTGTGCTTTTAGAAATAAAAAACCTTTTGAAACGTCAGGAGATCCGGACACGAAAACTGTCTAGACGAGTACACGCTCAGGCGAAGCCGTAAAAGGGTTTACTTTATTTTTTTACTTGAAAGTGGCGTAGTCACGAAACAGTTCCCTGAAAGCCTGGACTTATGTTATATATAAATATAAAATTTGTAGTCAATATTAAAAACGAAATGGGACGTGGTTGACAACTTATTACCAATTAGCACCTAGCGTATTATTATAATTAAGACATATCAGTCGACTTGCCTATTCGTAATTGGCCTGGTTATCATGGTCACCTTCAAATTCATTCGACCACAATAATTCTTTTTGTCAAAGTTGATCCCTAGATTCCAGGGTTTATTTCTAATAAGTTTTCTTTGGGTATTATTCTACAGGCAGTCTATAATATAAAGTCACGATATTTTTGTCAATCCCGAATTTCATTCGAAACACATCCGTCATTTTCGAAACTGTAAAAGGAATCTATATAACTATAGTATTTTTATCTATGCCGTGACTCCCGGGATCCCAGGGTAAACAACACCGATCCGGACTATAAAAGGGCCAAGATAGGAATCTCTGTGAGTGATTACCCCAATAATAGTTAAGCCTTTATTTATTTATTTATTAAATACTTTATTGCACAGATTAACTAACTAGTACAAATGGCGGACTTAACGCTAAAAGCATTTTCTACCAGTCAACCACCCATAGTGAAGCAAAGCCTTTCCTCAGAAGATGTATGCAGCTCTATGTCACATGAGCTTGAAGACAGCTTCATCCTACTTACATACATACTTACATACAGTCACGCCTTTCTCCCGTTGGGATAGGCAGAGACTACATTTATTTCCACATGCTACGATCCCAGCGGAAAGCAGTATAACAATTGGTTGCCTACTGGTTTCTGGAATTCTAAAACAATAGGGTCCATGCGTGGTGGTGTCACATCCTTTCCGTCTGTTCTCATTCACACAAAGAACATCATCTCGCATACTTCCTCAATCTTATCTTTCATGCCTCTTCCAACACGCATCGTAGCAAAGTGGCCCTGTAGCCCACTCTTCGATCCCCCGGAAAACGTGAAGTGTCGGATTACTTACATGCGTTATATTCAATGTCTATATATAGCCTACAAAGTACTTAGCCTATGGCTATTATCTCATGTGTAGGCGCGTAGTCATTTCACCTCTCCACCAATCAATTTCCAATCAATCAGTCAATTAAAACTTTAATAGCTCTTCAGCGATTCGACACAAGACTCAATGGCTTCGGATATACTCGTTTAAATACTGTTTAATAAGGCCGGTTATATTCATAGAATGACATAATGCGCCAGGCGCCCCACTAAGATGACTCCATAATCGTACTAGGCGCAAGGTTGATTCATTCACTGAATTATTCATATTTATTCTCATTGACGATTTAGTAATCAACTTGCAAGACGATTGAATTACGGGAATCGCCGCTCTAAAGGGAATTCTGTGTTAAATTAAATTGACAGTTTATTATGATATGTAATTAATTATACTATTAAACAATAATAATGTATTATTAATTTGCGGTTTTTCCTGTCTTGTTTCAGTGACAATGGTAGCTAAACAAGTCTAATTAATACTGTATTATTTTTATGATATTATTCTATGGCACAGGCAAATCAATTCATTTAATTGCTCATATAGATAGATAGATAAACTCTTTATTGAAACACCACAGAACAAAGAAAACTTAAAAATTAGAAAAAAAAAAATTACATATAACACCTACTCGTAGGGTTTTGCATTATATTTTCATTTGTTCTGCTAATTCATTGTACAAAGTAGGGACGTGGGTAGGCATTGAATTAGAAGTTAGGACATGTTGACAGACTTCGAAGATGTTTCGTATATTTTACACACAAGTGAAATAATAATATACCTTCTTGAACTCTTCCTAGAAATACTAAAGTGCAGGAAGGAAGAGAACAGAGTGTCTGCAATCTTGTGCAATTATCTTGAACACAGTTGTGTTTCTTGCCTTTTCTTTCCAAATGGATGTATTCTGAATGCGGTGGTAGCGTCCGATAACTCTCATGAGCCTTTTTGGCATTAATAAATTATAGCTAACGTATCTCTAACTAATTCCTGTCCATCCATAGGTTGCCTGCAATAAACTGCTTAAAGCGATAATGCCACGCCCATTGTACAACAAGTTTCTGATCTTGTATTCTGATTACTTAAGTTTTATATAAAGAATTATTGTATTTTATTGTAATAATACATATTATTATTTTAATTGCGACGTTTTTACAGTGGTAATATAACAACTTCAATTAATATAACCCAAATGAAAATCGGAGTCATTTTGCCCTTACTAAAAACGTCAAATGAATATGATTTTCATTTTCTATTTGTGTTATTTCCTATGAGAGATCACGTATAATTAGTTTCTATCAGAAAACCGCGAGCGCCTCCACAAGGCGAAAAACTAGATGTTTATTTTTAGATCTGAATAAAACGTTGAATAATCGGAGCACTTAAAGCATCCGAGGCTCTTCCAAGGTTCAAATGGAATCACACTTTAAAACTGCAAAGCGTCAACAAGGCGCACAGAAAGGGGTGAATACCGTACCGATATACATACCTTTGCTATGTAAGAAACCCGTCGTGCACTAAGTGTTTGTATTACAAGGTGGATAGCCATATAGCTGGAAAGAACATACGCAGTAAAGTCCCCCTAGGGACGTCGTTAGTTCCTTGCGCTAGACGGGGCGGTGATTCGCTTATGACATTTTAATTGGATTACAGTCTGTCGATTTTCATTACAGTACCGCAAGCAGTGGCGGATCCAGGATTTTGTCTTGGAAGGGGTTTAGTCTGGCTGCCTCTCGAGTGAGTGCCGTGCGTATTAAAAATTATACTATTTTTGTACATTTTTTCTCTTTGATGTACTTATTCAGGCGCTACAAAAGGGTCACCGAATGTCGCAGATGTAGCGAAACTATAACAGTATTTTAATTTCATAGAATCAAAATACCAGATATTCAGGTATGTACCTAAATGGTTTGGAGGGGCTTGAGCCCCTAAGCCCCCTCAGCCTCCCCAGATCCGCAACTGCTCGCAAGGGTATATGAACGTAACTGTTTCTGTAATGAGCTGCAATGAAGACTCTGTTAAAGCATATCAAATAAAAAAGAAAAAAGAAACATATTTTCATACGATATTGAACACGCGTCGCAACCATAGATTAAAAATTAGTGACTATGTAAGCAGGTTATATAGCCCGCGAGATATTTATGAACCATACATGGACCGTTAACAATTCCGCTGGTGCCTACCTACTTCCTGTCTTAACATCGAGTTTAGGATTAGTTTTATTATTCTCGAGCCACATGTGCAAAAAGTAAAGCCAGTAATGGGACGTTTTTGGTTAGTTTGCCATGTATATATATAAGGAAACTCTGGAAAAGAATATGACCATATTATCAGGGTATGAACTCTCTACTAAGTTTTTACTGCTCCAACGCTCTGCCAACTAGCTATCTATGGCATCCTACTTCTCTAAAGGCCAATTTTCAATTTTCTTTTATGGAATGTGTGGACCATTAAATGTCTCTTTTTTTTTAAATGAACAGTTTAGCATATGAGCAGTATCGCGAAGCAAAAAAAAACTCTTAATGGGTACAGAACCGGTAAAGGGAAAGTGCACATGAGAATTCCCATCCATACCTAGCAGTGGGTTGATGTGGGTTGAAATATAAAGATCGCTGAGGCTCGCCGGGGCAAGATGGTGACTGCATCTTGCTCCACTTCTCACTGACCACAGGGGTATTGGTACTTGGTTTGTGTCCCACACACCCCCCTCCGTCATCTCCGTGGCGTGGATTGTGCGAAAGCGTTTCCCCCCTCAAAAATCAAAATAGATAAGGTACATACTTGGGGGCAGGTTCCCCTTCCGCTTCGCACTCGATGATGAAGGGCTTGTCCACTTCCCCCGCTTGTGCCACTTGGAACAGGATCTCCTCCTGCGTTGGCTGCTTTACGATCTTCGGCGGTGATGTCACTGTCAAAATTGTGCACATATTTAATATTCATGTTCTATTTTGGGCACAGGATAGGTGGAAACATGGAGAACTGACTGTATTTTGTGTTTTTATTTAGTTTTGTGCTACTGCGGTCTCGTCTTCGTTTTTCTTGTCTTCTATACTAACATTGACTCACAGTTTTCACAGTTCCAGAGGTTGATTTTTAAAATAAAAGTGCTGTATATTTCAACCACAAACATTCTATTTTTGTACCAAATTTAATTTAAAATTGATTTTAACAAACTCGAATTTTCACGTCTAGAGATTACATTACCTAAAAAGTGTTGTCAAGGTTTTATTGGAGGACAGCACATTGTAGCCAAAAATTGAAGTTTAGATTTGTTTTTATTCGTCTCATGCGCAGTTGACTGGGCTACGGGAAGCGAAACTATTTCTACTATTTCACCAAGAATCCCTATAACTAAGCTTGTTCGGGCCAAAGAATCAAATTCTAGCTCACTTTGATAAAACTACATCAGATTATTTATCATCATCAACCCATAACGTCCCACTGCTGGGCACGGGTCTCTCCTCACTTTTGTGTGAAGGGTTAGGCCATAATCCACCACGGGGGCCCAGTCCGGATTGGTGGATAGCATACCTACCTCCGAAATAATTCTCGGGTAGATTATTTAAATCTATTGTGAAATCTGATTCTCAGAACTTTTAGATAATATTGGTTATTCGATTCCAGTACAGAGCAAAGATTTGCATGAACCACAGGTATTTGCTCTAAGTCTAGGTGTTTGTAGGACCATGGTCCTTGTACTTCCTGATTCTCTAGATACAGGGAATCCTACTTAGGGGTCAGGATCTATGTATGTGATTGTGACACTTTAATATTATTATTTATACCATACAGAGATGGATAAGAAGAAGATAGAAAAAGTTAGTTACGAAGATAACCGAAGAACTCTACCTATTTCTTTCTCTCTTCATTTAATTAAGAAAAACCTTCGAAAGAAAGAAAAGGGCGTAGTCATTATAACATATGATAAAAAAAAAACTACTAAACAGTAGTAATATACATTTCAGTGAGTAACCCAGCTATATTTATAGGTATGCATCGGTATGACATCCTAATATCACAAGCCAAGGATGAAGCAATCTCGTCAATTACCTGAACCGTTAATAAAGAAGGATCTGAATCTAGACAAATTAAATGAATTATGAATGGTGTAAATGTCATGAGAGAATCAGATTTTTTTAAATTTAACTTTAAGTATTGTTTTATGCACAACTGTAAGCTTCTGTAACTACAAGCTTTTTGGTAATTTATGTGTCCGCCAGGGTCTCCTCGGTTCCTGGCCAACACTTGCATTGCCCTTTTTACAGCAACTGCTTCAAGCTCACTTTCATGTAATTATTTAGTAATTAATATTGTAATTATTTCCTTAGTTCCAAATTATAGTCCAATTTTAGGTAATTTAGGCACATTAGTGTTTTTATTAATTTCGTTCAATGTCTTATTTGTTCCTTTTTACAGTTATTTGTTAGTTTGTGGTACTCATGTAGGCAGAAAACAGCTGACAAAGACTGGATATGGACAGCCGAATATTGGGCTCAGTGTATTCACAAAAAAATAATGTTTACGTCCAGCAGTGGATAAATATAGGCACTATATATATTTATATATAGTGGATATATATATATATATATATAGTGATGATGATGATGGAGACGCATTTAAGTAATATTAAATTAAATCTTTGAGCATTTCCAGTTAGGTATTTTAGTAGTGAGACTTTAATACCTGTAAAGCCACTTTTTTTTCTATTCAAAATTCCTGCCAGTTACAACTTATCTGAAGACGAAAGTACAGTTTCAACACTAACTTGGAGTTTCTAATCAATCAAGTGAAGGGTTTACTGGAATTTCTGAGTTGAGCCATTCATGCCTTAATCAGTAGAGCAGAAAGGAAAGGTTGAATGAACCGCAGCATGTAATATGATAGATAAACAATAAATAATAACATGTACAGTCAGGTGGGAAAATGTCCACCAAGTTATACACTTAATAATTGATAAGACTGACAAAATAGCTTATTTATTCTCTTGACAGTACATAAAGATACAAAGCAACAAATAGGTACTTACATAGCGCCGCAGCTTGACAAACAAGCGCCACAAAACATAACACTCGACTCGTCCCCATGGTAGCTCTCCTGCCTTGTTGAACTCGTATATCTAACAAGAAACCAAACAGACCACTTAAGACCTCAATCACATTTCTCCGGCACACATGTTCACCGCACTCGATGACCTAATCCGAATAAAGCATCTACCACAATGACAACACCCACTAAAAATAGTAACAACAAATTCATTAAATTGCCGTCTTATTATGACACAAAAAGTTGTTTCGCGGACTAATGACTTATCGAAGGGCTCTTGGGCCTTCTAGTTACACACTTTCATCACTGTCTACCGCGAGAAAACCGCATAATTCCACTATTTGTTGCCGTACACGGCAAATCGATAATTTACATTCCATTCATTGTTAGGGTAACTAAATCCAGATGCAGGAAAGTTAACGCCAGTTTAACACATAAACGTATTACCTAGAAGCTTGTTTTTATTATAATAACATCGCGAAATCCAACTGAATTATTTTAATTCACGGATTTTAAAGGCGGGGCCTCGGTTTCGCTGTCGTTCGTTCGGCAGTTGACGGTTCAATGACTGATGTCATAGACAATTTAGTCCATGGCCATCCATTATCTATCTCGTTTTTACAACACAATGTTTGATATTTCTTTCTCGTTCTATCAAATTCGTACTATAGACAACATAGACAATAGGCAGCGTTCAAAAACTATGTAGGATACGTACTCGTAACAAATTCTTCGCATAAAAGTCCCTACATCTGGCATAGTAAACTATTTTATTTCAATTGTTTAAATGAATTTTCAAGCAAATTGTATATGCACCTATTCAATTAGAACATCAGTACTTTATATTATAAAAATATGTTTTAAAAAAAATACTGTATTATAATAGGTAAATTATTTCTCGAAAAGCTTTTGAGCGTTTATTCCTTTGATTGATGATAGATGAGAAGCCGCGAGTTTCAAATGAAAACTTTTCTAAACTTTGAATGAAAATGTTTGACATTTGATTTAATAATGTTGTTCAATTTTACGTATGTAGTGAAGCAATTATAAAAGTTTTTATAGATTTATTAGAATATTGGCTTTAGTTTATTATTCAAATTATAGTTAATAAATCAAAATTCTGTAACTTCGAGGGATAATATTATGTGTGAGTTTTGTACCTAGATAAATAAGTTTTCTATTACTTACCAAATTCATCATGTTTTTAAATAATACGCTAACCTGAGACGCTAACATAATGTAGGTTTATAAGTACCTCCACTGGTCTTAAATTTGTGCAATATTGTTTCTTAATAAAGACACTTAGTATTTATAATATTTTTTTTTACTCACCCACAGGCGCCAACGCCAACAACGAAAATCGTTTGAGCGTGAGTCACAGTTGCCATGTATCAGAATCACCCAAACTCTCCCAAACGAATAACTATTCAAAATCGGACTTCAACTTCACTTTACCGACGACCTCTACCACAAGCGGAACTTACGACAAGGATAAAAGTAATTTAGAAGGCGGGTTTACTGTGTACAATGCTCCCAATGGAGATTACTATAAAAAGTATGAACATGACGAAGTCCCAGTTAAAGATTCCGACAGCTCTGCAAGACCAATAAAAAAAGGCTCCTTCACCAACTCCGATTTGGATAAACTAGAAAAGAGGGTATATAAAAAGATTTCTCAAGAGCTACAAACCGACGACGGCTCACTCGCCAGCCTGGAGTCTAACATTAAATTCTTCAAGATAACTGTAGAAAAAATCTTTGAAAACTTCTATACAAGCATGCGAGACTTCGAGCATTACAAGAATCGGTTCCATGAGATCCTCGACCGAAGTAAGGAAACTTTTATGGACGATATGGAAGATTTCATCAGGGACATGTTTGACCATATCATCATTTCCGTCTCCGATAATACAGCGTCGAAGATCAGCTGTCATTCTACGGAAATTGTAAGCGAAGTCCCAAACAAATGCATTAGCAGCTGCGGGGACTCCAGCGTGGATTCGCAAAACGCAATGCGGATTGTAGAGGCGTACAAAAACGAAAATTACTTCACTGACTCAACTTTACCCGATAATACTTCAAAAACCAAACAGCCGAAAACAGACGACTTACTGAATATTCGTTGTCTCGGCAGGAACCCTTATCTTGAAATCAAATTGGACAATCGTAACTTGCTATCCGAAATCAATATAAAGAAACGAATTCACACAGTAAAAACCGGATCTATAGCATCCGCCGATAACTTGAAAAAACTAGCCACCAAGAAATTGGAATTAGAGAGATACATTAGAGAAAATCACGACGGTAATATGCCTGACAGGGATATACCGGTGAAAATTTCGTGTGCTAAGAAAAATATACATTTAAACGAAGATTTCAGCATTCATTTAAAAGCAAACAATGAACCTTCAGAGTCATTCTTATCCAAAATATGCAACATCCTCTGCAGGAAGTTTCGTAGGAGCTCTGCAAGTTGATTGTTATAAAATCATGGTATTAAAAGTAAAAAGTTTAATTTCAACATGGTTTATTCTGGACTAGACAATGAATAGATATAAAACTTAACAGTTTACGATGCACCATTTTCTTCGAAGTTGACCGTGTACCACCTTATCATATCAATATGTTTGCTGAGCTGCAGCGCAAACTCCTTTTTCATGTGCAAGAATTCCCTGATTACCGTTAAATCTAACATCACAAAAGCTTGGCCGTCTATCTCCTCCTGCTTCATTCTTTCGGCTATCAGCTTGCAGTCTTCCGTGTTGCTCAAGTAAGCGTACACGTCGTCGACGGACCACTCGAGCGGGTTCTGCGACAGCTTGAGCTTCCTCGTCCACGACATGGCGACGTCCTTCTCGAACATCTTATTATCCGTCGGCAGAGGGTCGTAGGTGTTAAACTTGAGTTTTTTAAGCTCGGGTTCCTCCCCGTCCGACACGTCGGAGATATTCTTGCGCGAGTTGGTGCTGCTTTCGTTGGTCTCGTTTTCAGTGTCGCTGTAGGAGCTCTGCTTTTTCGTACCTCCGTAGATGGTTTCGACGTCCTTTTTGTTCCAGTGCGCTTGTTTCATCTGGAGCGCGAAGTTGGGGAGTTTGGCGCCACGGGTCTTCATTTCGAGCTTGGGGTAGCGGTGGGGGTGGCGCTTGCGGCGGGGCCGTTCGTCGGGCGAGCCGGGCCGCGTGCCGGGCTCCGACGGCGGCGCGGAGCCCTCGCTCTCCACCGACTCCCCGTCCTTACTCTCGCTCTCCTGCGAGGGTTGCTGCTCTTTCTCGCGTTTCTCAGGAACAGTCTTTTTCTTCTTCCTTTTCCCGTTCAGGCTTCCCTTCGGTCTGCCTCGGCGCTCTGTGCCGTTATCTAAAAATTAAAAAGTCATCGTTGATCGTGGGAGTTTTTAAGTCGAGTTTACATCGAAATCTACCAAGCTCTCCACTCGTTTTTGATGAAACCGGTGCTACATATAAATAATGCAAACTGGCCTAATAAAAATAACTGGCTATACCTCGCGCATTCAGGTTTTTAAAATGGTGATAAACAAAACATATATTTATGCTCCACTAAAGTAGGTACCTACTCCGGAAGCCAAGGACAAGAAAAACAATTGTTTTTGTCCACATTTTTTATGGCGGTTGGTTATTTGGGGACCCCTCTGGACCAGCGAATCTCCCTATTTGAGAAAAGGCCTGCGTGTGTAATACCTGCTGCTGATGATACTCACGGAAAGTAGACTTGACAACCAGTTGGCAGTTGTTAGGGCAGCTAGCAGGGTACTCCTGGGGCCCGAAAAGCGCAGGGCAGGCCTGCAGCTTGGCGCAGACGCTGCGGCAGAACTCTGCCACGCCGCCCGGCTGCGTCGCGATCGGCACGTACGCGTGGTACGTGCTCGTCTTCAGTCTAAAGACATAGAAAAGCCATTAAGACTGGTCCACATCTGTGACCGTGACTATAACTCCTTGAGCGTGTCACCGTAATTGCTACGCTAAACATGGGTTAGGGCTGTGACATTTTACTACGGCTCCTTGAGGTGGTGGATCGCTGCGTGACAGTAGGTCGTGACTCCGTGAATAACAAATACGCATGATAAAACTCGCACACACTTGTTTTGTCACGCGTATTTGTCACGGCCACAAATATGGACTCATCTTTAGATCTTCCAATACATGACTCGCGGCTATTCGAAATGACCTAGTTTACTAATGTAATGTGAAATGGGGCTATTGACAAAATGTTTCGATTACAAGTATCAACAAATTTTTACTGTTTTACACTGATTTTGCTTATTTATTAGTGAAACAGACTGCAACTGCATGCAATACTCACTTCGCTCGCAACATTTCCAGTCTCATTCCCTCCTCGGGCGGGCCCTCCGTTTCCCAATCTTTCAACAACTTGGCCGGCTTGTACGACGCCGATATTATCTTATTGAGCACTTCTTTTAACACCAGAGACAATGGCCCCGGACCCACGTGCTTCGGCAGCTGAGACAGCTTATTCCTACTGATCGAAGGACCAGCGTAACATTTGTAGTTAAAGAATATTCTGTCGCACCACTCCTCCGAAGATTTCATCTCGTCCTTCACAACTCTAGGCTCTTCTTTCACCTTCTCCGGCGCTACTCTCAGGCTGGGATCGGGAATGTGTAGCGCGTAGTTGTTACTGTCGCACCACCCAGCGGGGAAGAGCAAGTCGCTGTCTTGTGAACACCAGAACTTCTCACCTATCGGCAGTAACTCTATACACAACATGTGTTCGTAGATAGCGTCGATCGACGCTACGTGTATTTCCTCGTGATTTTGAGGGTTGACAGCTTCCAGCTTCATGTTCACTTTGATACCTTCGAGAGGTACTTTGCTTGTAAAGCAGTGGTCAGGTGCCGATTCCGATGACGTCATATCGAGGTATTCATTCCAGTCGAAAGCCCCCTCCTTCCAGGTCTTTGGTGTTTTGAACGAGAAGCTATGTCCCTGCGCCCAGCCTACGGGGTAGATGTACGGGTGGCTGGAATCGCAGAGCCAGGCCATCTTGGAGTCCTCATAGTCTTCCAGGTGGTCGTCAATGGTGACCAGGAAGTGGAAATTGCTGAATACCTTCGAGACTGTAGCGGGGCGGATGCATTTCATGTCTTGCGGATTTAGGGCTTCGAGCTTCATGCCGATTCTGAAATGGTGAGCTTCCATGTTGTGATAAGGCTGAGGATTAAATATTTTTCATCAATGACATTGTTTAGGTCGAACATGTTGGTAAAAAGGATCAACATCACACAACCATTTCCGGCCACTACTGAGCACGGGTGGCACCTCACTTTCGTGAGGGATAGATGATTAGGCTATAATTTATCACTGGGGCAGGATTGGTGGCTCACATCCCACCGAAATAATTCTCGGGCATGTGGGTTTCGTTCACCAAAAAGCGAGTGATAATTACGTCCTTACATGTTTTTACAAGAAACACATTGGAACGTGCCCACATTGGGATGTGAACTCGCAACCCTCTGGTTGGAAAGTTAACAATCTTACTACTAGGCTATCACCGCTTATTTAAAGGTATAACGGTCACTAGGCTGGAATGTAGACGAGATATTTGATCTGACAGGACCAAGTCAGTGGTGGCCACGCGAAGGTAGAAGACTCCTGGGCTCAGCTCTACATGCTCGTCAAATGACATCGTGAAGGCGGCAGGAAGGTAATGAATGAGACTCGTACAGAACCAGAAAAGGTGGCATACAGAAAAGAAGCCTATACTCAACAGTGGCTGAATAATGGTTGACAGAAGAATAAACATTATTATAGTATATCTTAAATAATTGTTACCTGGAACAGGTCAGCCGGTGTAGGCTCTATGATTGACTCTTCATTGCTGAGTCGCAGTTGGGTGCTTAGTTTGTTTTTACACGAGAACTTGTTCACTTTGCCTGGATACTTGAACTGCCACGGTGAGCCCTGTAATCATAGCATTGAGTTTTAAAAATCAGGGACATTCACCTTATCCATCTAACTTCATGAGTAGTATTATTTATTCTATGCTTCAAGTCGGACTCCGCTTGGCAGCAAGAGCTACTTTATTGGAGCTCTATCCCTTTCTATCTCTCAGAAACGTTGTTCGGTAAACTGAGAAGCACTGTTGGCGACTGGCACGCGAGTAAGTAATGTCCACCTTAAGGAAACTCATAGATATTTCTACAAATAGGTCAGACATCAGCTTACCTTATTGGTGACGTAGCCAAAGCTGCTAAGCCGAGGGTTCGAGAAAAAAATCCAGTTTTGCTGCACGTCTTCATCAGCGCCGTCATAGCGGAGTAGTAGGCGACCTCCAATGTTTTCGCTCACCTATGGATGAAAGCTTTTATAGGTAAGGTAGATGTAACATAGCTTTTAGTAGAGCAGTCCACAATCATGACATGGTGTGTGTATACATAATGGGCTGCTAGTGTGACCAATTGAGAATGCCAATGAGTACCTGTCTCTGATAGGGTGTGAAACTGCCTGTGAGCGATTGCGATTGTGAATAATGTCATAGTTCTTGCAAATGTACCCAATTATCATCATAATGAAAATGATTTTGAAATTTTCCAACATATTGATAGATTGTGAGGGAATCATTAATTATATGATCATCTACTTTTATTTAAACTTAGTGAAATTCTCTTATCATGCCTTCCCAAAATGGGTGTGAGTATAATCAACTATAATACTATAAAAATAAACTTACTGTGGCAATCCAATATTTGTATGGATCTAGGACATTCTGAACTTCCACTTTCATCCCCAATTTGATCCTGTCTATAGGCGAGAGACCCTTATTGTTCAGAGCCTCTAAAGAGACAGATTGTCCGTCCATCAATGCATTCTGCATGATTCCTATAATGTTATCACCATATTTCCTGTTGACTTCGTCGGGTGGCTCCACAAGCTCATCGTACTTTCCGCACCACCCCAGGGGGTGTACTTTTGTGTTTGATATGTCACACCAGAAGTCGGTGTCTGCACCGATGAATTTGATCCTGAGGAGATGCCCGCAGACCATGGTGATTTCGGCTATCCAGTAGACATCGGGGTTGGTCTTATGACATACCTCCAGTAGCATGCCCTGTTTGATGCCATTGTTAAGGCTTGCTTCCACCTTGAGAATTGAAAAATTGACAGTTGAAATATTTATATTTTAACTTATTTTATGAATATGTTTGACTAATGGTGGATAAAGCAATACAGGAATACAAATCAAGATATGCCATCTTTATCTGAATATTTATTAGCCATCCAGATTCTTGCCGGTTCTTCTGGAATGGAAGTATTCCAAGTCAGATAGTTGAGTCTGTTAACTTTAACATAGACTCTTGGGGCCTATGTCAGTAAATAATAATATTTAATTTGGATTTTGTGAATTAAACATACAGAGCAGCAATTAAACATGCAGCTCCTAACAGTAGGGAGGGATAATTCCTAATTAACCTAGGCTAAACTAGGCTTGTCCTGAAAGTGACTGGAGACCAGTGATCAGTAGTGAGCAGATATGGGTTGATGGAATAAACTTGGCATTAAATTATTGTTAAAAAATATATTTAAAACATAGATAGATTTAATTTTTAAATAGGTAACTTAATAAAAGATGTTTTTAATTCAGCTACTTTTTTGTATAACTTACCTCTACTTTGTGATTTCTGAACCATTATGAATATTTATATTTTTTTATTTTAGGGTAATTCCATCATTTTTCATAAATAGGATAAATGTTTTTAGTAAATAGAAATATTATGCCAGTAAAATTTCTATTTAATAAAAATATAAATAGGTCACACGCTAGATATTTAAAAATAAATTCAGAAGTAAAACTGAAATAAAAAAGTTTTAATTTTTTTTGTAGTATGTTACCAATCCTTAAATTAAATTGATTAAATATAAAACTAAAACTACTCTTTAAATAGCTAACAAAAGTCGGTGTCCATGAGACATGGAGCCAAGATCACTGGCTGCATTTCCACATTGAATAGCAATAGCTATTCTCTTTGCGAGAAATGAACCAGCTCTCTTGTCACCAGCCGCGTCGAAAAACCGATGGAATAAATGCTTACAAATTTCAGTAATTTGATTATGTACTTCTGAAGGAAAGGCTGATTAAAATGATTACCACTTATTTATTTTTATCCTAAGTATGTAGCAGGTTTTGTATAAAATTAAACTTTTTTTGAAAATATTCTGACTCTTAATAATTAAGCCATTATTAATATTTTTTATAATTATTTGTTCACTATATCAATTGCAAAATAGTGCCCTCTTTTGTCATTGAATTTTTCTACTTATTACAACAGCACATAGTGCAATATCCTCAATCCATATGGCATAATATTATGTACCATTTTAAAGTTTATGTATTAACTTCTTACGACTATATGCGTCAATTGAACCTTGAAATATTCTTTGTACATAAATTACCAAAAACAACGTAAAGAGTAATGTAAAAATGACCGCGTTAATAGGATAAAAATAGAAATTATTAATTTTCCTGCTGAGGTGTCTTATTTTTTCCCCTTAAATAATTCAAAATCAAAACAAAAAATATCAAAGTTATACGGGTACTATTAGCATCAATATCCTTGATTTTAAACAATAATGAACAATTAAACAACAAAAGTAAAAAAATATTATACAACATGACTGAATAAAGTCTCAACTTACATGTGAAAATAATTCTTCAGGAACCGCGACTCCTTTGATAGTTTCCAAATAAATGTTCCAATCGAAATCAGCCATAATTGTAATAATTTAACAAGTATAAATACATGAAATTAAATTAAAATTAACACAAACAAGTTCATCGAACGGTCGAACTTCCATACGAATTTCTGAAATTGCTTTTCATACATTTATTAGAGTACCTACGTTATATTTCCATCTCGTTTTAGTATATGCGTTATCATTAGCTCTATCCTGCTTTTGCAATATTTCGAAATTATTTTCCGATCTACGGGACCTAGCACGAGACAGATTGATGGTAATAAAAATATTTTAAAATTATTTACCATTTTTAACTCAGTATAAAAAACTCTTGTAAATTCAATAATTCCAACTGCCCTATTGTAATTCAGAGTAAAATAGATACAGATGGTATTTTTAAATGTTATTGAATTTTAATTTTAATTGTGTTAATTTGTTCTGTTTCCCTGTTTCAGATACCAAGCTAAACTTCGTAACTTTGCTAAACGGAACGTAAAATTACTCATGCCTTCGCTCATGCATGTCAAATAAATGTCAATGTCACTATAGAAGTGAATAGAGCCGTCTTCGTTAAATAGTTTTGTACACAATCGATAAAAAAAATATTTTTTGTATTATTCGACATAAAGAGGATCAGCGTCAACTTGATATTATACATATAACATGAATTCTTTATTGTTAAGTCACTTTTTTTTATTTTATGAAATTTATTTATACCATGAAATGTCAAAGTAAAATAAGTTCTAGCCATCTTTCTAATTTTTATTTTATTTGATTTAGTGACGAGACGAACAAGTCGTTCACTTGATGCTAAGCGCTACGCCTGCCCATAACAGTCACAGCACCACCCAGAATACTACATTGTATAATCCTGCGTGGCACTGTACTGCGCTAGTCACCCTGTGACATCGGCCCTAAAGTCTCATAATAATATGCCCAGTAATCTCACTAGAAACAATACTGATATTTTACGCTTAAAGAGGAAAACATGTTTAACTTTTTTAATAATTTCAGATCTTGCATGCTCAGTGACAAAGTACTGCAAACTTTTAATAATTCTAATTATAACATAGTCATTAATAAATTATCTTCATAGTCAATTAAAACCATAATATATAAAAAAAATCATATTATTATATCATTTCTTGCTTTAAAATTATTGCCAACCAGTATCAGATTATACATATGTACCGAATTATATCAAATATCTCACGCGCAATTTTTTACACTTTCTTGTGGCTATTCGTAATTCTTTACCTAGTATATAGATATAGCTAGCTACAGACACACGGGAAGGGTTGTCATAGAAGTAGAGATGCGAGAGGGACTGGTAAACTCACGTACAAGCTTATCATTGGTGGGCTCGCGCTATCCCGCTCGTTCTTGGCGAATTGACAAACAGGATGGAAGGAAGGACTCTCTCTCACGCTTTGGCACTTAAATACTTCACATGTTGTGTATTGTTTTAAATAATTTATGAGTTAATTTCCAATATTCTAGGATTGCTAGCATTTACCTACGTTTAAAATGTACTGGCTGATTAGTTACCCTAAAATTAAGAATGATTATGTCTCTGTTTACCAAACAATAGTGATATCAATTAACATTTACTATAATACCATTACTAATTATTATTGGAATATTAATAATTATGATCAATTACAAAGTTGATTGCAAGAGATCCCTTTGCTCGTTATACTTTGTATGTAGGTATTTATTCTTTTTAAATTTCTTTTTTGTAAACTGATATAATTCATAGCTTATTATATATATAAGCATATATATAATAAGCATATATATAATAATATAATATAATAAGCATATATATAATAGATAATTTCGAGTTTGATGACTTTCGATTAGAATAGATCGATCTTAGCACTTCAAAATCGATTCATTCTTCTCCATTTCCCACCCCTTTTTGTACTTTTGTTTGTGTCTGTCGCTAGTCGCGAAAGCAGCAGACGTCACTCTGATTTGTTATCTGATTAATTCCGAAAATAACAATAGATTTTCCAGATGGTATCGAAATTTCGTATCATCAGTGTACACAATTAAGTTTTTCGTGAAGTGTTCGTTTGTGCTGTTCGTGGCAATCCCGCTATGTGCATACTTTCTCTTTTATCGCCCGAGTGACCGTGTTGCGACATCAAAAATGAGTCGTTCAACGTACGATTTGGTATCGCTTTCGTTGCCGTCGAACAAGTCCAATGGGACCGATGACGAGGGCTGCATGCTGGTGAACCCCTCGCAGAGTGTAATTATAACGGGCGCGTACAACGGTATTCCACAGACGCTGATTCTCAATTTGATATCATGGTCATTCCTAATTCTATTGTTCTCCGTGTTGCGGCGGACTGCGTGGAACTACGGACGGATGGCGCTCGTGCAGCGCTCCAAGAGCCGCTGGACCAATCTGTTCTACCGCGGCGGTGACGGCGACGCTCTCGTCGAGAGGAGACGAAGCAATGATGAGTCGCTCAATATCGACGAAGGTTTCTTCGCGTGGCTGCCGGCAGTGTTCCGCGTCACGCGCGAACAAGTGCTCGCCAAGTGCGGCCCCGACGCCGTACACTACCTCTCCTTCCAGAGACACGCGATCACTCTAATGTTCATCGTGACCTTGGTCTCTATCGGTATAATACTGCCTATCAACTTCCAAGGGACCAATCTTAATGTAGATGCCAGCACTTTCAGTAGGACTACATTGTCCAACCTGACGGGCAGCTCGTTGTGGCTGTGGGTGCATACTCTGATCAGCATCTCCTTCCTTCCAATATCCGTGATGATAATGAGAAGGTGTACGGGCCGCAAACCAGTGCCAAAGTCCTTGACGGGCACTATTATGATAACGAACATATCAAAAGCTGATAGAAACGAGTCAACAATTAGAGCATACTTTGCTCACAACTTCCCACACATCCAGATAGTGGACTTACGGCTCGCTTTCAACATCAACAAGCTGGCGGAGGTGCAGGAGATGAGAGAGATGGTGACAGAAGCGCTCATCTACACTGACACTTACTTCAGGAAGACAGGAAAGCGCATCACTGTGAAGCCAGTCTGGTGTGGCCCCGAAATAGACGCCCTAGAGTTTTATACTACCGAGGAAAAACGACTTAAGGATGAAGCCAAGAGATGTAGAGCTATAGTCTTGAATGATCCTCTTGGTATAGCATTTTTAACACTACCATCATATCAATTAGCCGAGCATGTCATTAAAAACTTCAGTCTGCACCGGGGGTGGGTGCTCTCTCATGCCACCAACCCTGCTGACATAATTTGGGAGAATTTAAGTGTTCAGCCTGGTGTTTGGTATGTAAAGGCCTTTATCATCAACTTCTGTTTGTTCATAGTCCTATTTTTCTTAACAACTCCAGCCATTGTTGTCAACTTGTTCAACACCATAGTTGCGAAACCTGACTCTTTGAATAGAGTAACGACTACTATATTCGAGTTCCTGCCCACCTTGCTGCTGTGGACAATGGCGGCCGTAATGCCTGCCATAGTTTCCTTCTCCGACAAGTTTCTTTCCCACTGGACCAAGTCCCAACAGGCTTACTCCATCATGACCAAAACGGTGTCCTTCCTCCTCCTCATGACTCTGATCTTGCCCTCGCTCGGGCTTGCCAGCGCAGAGGCATTCATCACGTGGACCTTCCACCACGACAACGATACCATGCGGTGGGACTGCGTGTTCCTGCCCGACAAAGGAGCCTTCTTCGTCAATTACGTCATCACTTCCGGCTTCATCGGTACCGCACTCGAGTTGATCCGGTTTCCGGAGCTATTCTTCTACGTGTGGTATCTGTTGCAATCCAAATCGAAAGCCGAGAAGAGCTACGTGAAGAGAGCTATCCTTTACGAATTCCCGTTTGGAGTTCACTACGCGTGGAGCGTCGCGATATTCTCTATAACGATGGTGTACAGCCTGGCGTGCCCTTTGATCGCGCCGTTCGGACTCATCTACATGATGTTGAAGCACGTGGGCGACAAGCACAATCTGTACTTCGCGTACGGGCCGTGCGACATGAGCGGCGTCGGCGGCGGCCGCATCCACGCCATGGCGGTGCGGCTGGTCCGCGTCTCTGTGCTGCTACTGCTAGTCAACATGGCGGCGTGGGCCGGCCTGAGAGCGGGCTTCGAAGCGCGGACGATCATTCTGATAATGGCGTCGATAGTCGCGTTCGGAACCTTCCTACTGTTGAGCCCGTTCCCGAGCTGCACGCCGCCGGCGCCGCTACAGGAAGAGTCCAGCGTGCGCTTCACGGAGTACGTGTCCCCCGTGCTCAACAAGCCGCTAGAGTCGCAGCCGAGCACGGGCCCCAACACGCCGGACTACGGGGCCTCTTCGCCCACCACCAATCATTCGTACAACTACAGTCCTGATCCCATCAACATATAAATCCATTAGCAAATTCCCCAGTTTTTATCCGAAAAGCATTAATTCGCAGTACGATTGTACCGCGTGCGATAAGACAATGTTGCCGGATAACAAGATTGTCTACGGCGAGGATTAGGATATTTTATAGTAATGTAAATAATAAACGAAAACGCAATATTTTTATAATAATAATGTTATTTTAGCGCTAACTGACTGAGATCTTATGTTCAGTTCTTATTCTGCGCTTTGATACTCTTTTGTTTTTTCAGGTTAAGCAGCTTTGCTTCCTGTTCCCTCTAAGTAAATAAAATAGTCTCTGAAAACGATTCGGGGATCGTTATCAGAAGGGTCTCGAGTAAGTGCCTTTACATACCAAAGTCGCCAATCGCAAATCTTTATAGACGCTTTATCATTGAAGTATAGTGTACGTAAATTTCAATGGATTGTATTTGTAAAATCCTTTTCTAACCAAACGATAGCTGATTCATTAGCATGTAAAGATTGCCAAAAACACTTTGTAAACTAAACTTTGCTGTCCTTTTAACTGTTCTCGTTAACAATACGGTATTGAACATAGGATTTCAGGCACATTATTTTGTGATATATTTTTTTTTATGGCTGTCTAATTGTTTGCCGTGTTTGCCTACTGTACTTCAGTAACATATCGACATTCTATGCTTACTAATAGAAGATTACCTTTGTATATAATGTGATATTTCGTATTGTATTTATTTTAGGAGAATTGTCCGCAATAAAATTAATTTTCTATTTTATTTTATGACTTTTCAGTTTAGCAATCTCATATAAACCCACCGATCGTTTCATTTACCATAACCAGTGGCATGCCCTTGAATAATGTCTAAAACCGGTGTAGATTCTTCAGTTGGCACTACGTAAACATAACGCATAGCTGGTATACTTTGGATGGAAGGCCATTCTTGTCTATAATTAATTATATACACGCCTGTGTGAGACAAAGTACTGTGTCCAAGCGCGTTGACGAGAAGCTAGCTAACATTGCGATGCTAATTAATCTATTCGCATAATAATTCCACGTGTTTCAGTATGATTGGCTCCAGAATTGGAGAAGCCTTGTAGCTGTCTTTAGCACCTTATTGAATTTCCATTAGTGACGCTTCACGTGCACTCGGTTTATTAACTTATCGCCTTCTACTTATATGTAACGCGATCCGATCTAGGCACACGGTTTATCAAAAGGTTTCGGCGATGACGGAAAAAGGATATCATAATTTTTATGTTAAACTTTTTATCTTTCACTGTGATCTACATGGGTTCGTAATAATCATTAATTATACAAACGATCCAATTAGTTAGGCTTCCATCAAGAATTTATCAGTTTTCTGTATTGAAACCTTGAAGTATTTACTAGTTAGTTACGCTTTCCTACCAATTAAAAGGTTTCACATCATTTTATAAAACTTTACTATTCATTTAAACGAATAAGATCACAAGTGTTACACACTTTTGAGTGGTGCTTACATTTCACGCGTCGGAACTCAAGTCGAACATTTGATATGAACATGTTTCTGATTTGTTCTAATTGTTTTGATGTTGCATTACAATCCTACCCAGATGTGGCGCGTGTGAGTCATTGTAAACCGACATACTTACTAGGTATTCCATTTGATATAATTATTCAATCCACATCTAATAATATAAAATGCATTTAAACGGTAGAGAACGTGATGACATCATTATATTAAGTCTAGCTAGACTCTAGAGTATTCATAAAAATTACCTAATAGATCGGTACTAGACTATGTAATACCATTTAACACGTTCACTGTTGAAAACACACGTCTGTGGGTTTATAATTTTACGGCCAGCGAAACCTCGCTTGGCGTGCGAACCCGCACTGCTGTATTCACAATTTAATCACAACAGCTGTGTGCGCCCGCACAGCTGATTGAGTTTAGTTACGACACTATCCCAGTAAACAGTAAACACACACGTTGTGTGAAGATTCGCTAAAGAGCCGGTTCAGCAGTCAACGTGTTATGTATGAATTGAAAAAAATGATAGGTAGGCACTTACGCGATTCATTGGAATTGTTAGTGAGTAAACATATTTTGCGAAACTTTACGGACCGTTTCTGCTTATTAAAATTAATGGGACCGTGGTCAATCAATGCGTAATGCGTATGGCGTAACATGAAAACAACAATTACTTATCTTCCTGAATATAATATGTTACAATATATTTTTATTTGCATGAGATATATTATATCATTCATTAGGTAGGTAGTGAATGGACATCTGTGTAAATTACTCAAGCATATAAATAAAGTATCGTTTAATTGAATGCCCAGTTTGTAACCATGTCATGCTTGTTTAGTGCATATAGGACCAAGGTTTTAGATATCATTTTGGACAAAGGACTGAATTTTGTTTAGCTCTTTATGAAGATCGCATTACCAAAGTAGGAATTTCAACGTCGTACAAAGGTTGACACCTGCAGCCTTAATATAAAAAAACAAATGAAAATTGGATTCATTTGACGGTTTTAGAATGGGCGAAATGTCAGATAAATCCTGAAGTAATGACGGCAGGTGGACAAAGGTAGAGACAGAATGAATAATGCCATCCAAAGGTTGTCTGGCAGAGATAGCTTTAATTGCGCCCATTGTACTTACTTATTATTCAGCTGTTTTTTCATCTTATTTGTTTTGTACTTGTTACTGTAAATAAAGAGTTACCTATCTATTTATCTAATAAGTGTCGCGAAGGAAATGGGGCCTATCCCAACAGTCGGTTGACACGAGCCGAGGCAATTTTGATAAGAATAGGGTACCTGCGTGGTGGGTTTTGAGAACAACTCCTTTTTACATGGCCGTGACTAATCTTTCAGCGACCATTCACCTGCGCCTGCGCCATACGTCATCGCTCAAATTAATCGATCTGATGTACCTACCTACCTGCTCGCCTGATACCATAACTGCGTTGGTGGAACGTGCCATAAAAACGTGGTTCAGGTATTTTTTAAAACCATTATTGAGTTACCTGCGACTGATTTGACGGTGTATTATTTTTATTTCGATCTCTACTAGTTAGTTAGGAAGATTATATCATTAAAGCCCGATGGTATAGGTACGCGCGCCTCTTCCTTTTAATATAGCTTTTTAATTATAGCTCTGTTTCTTCTAGTTAGAAAAGATGTAGGTACCTTTCTAATGTAACAACTAAACAGGACCTGATTAACCCTTAGGCTAATTAGGCTGCAGCCTAGGGCGCGAGGATCGGGGAGGCGCTGAAATCGTGAATCGTGTCTTCGTATGCACTATTAATTTAGCATCATTGCTCTACCTTACAAATTTCAACTAGACTGACACAATTTGAGACAAACCGAGACAATTGAGGGGGGGGGGGGGGGGGGGGGGGGGAGACGTGTCCTCATAATAAGCCTAGGGCGGTCAGAACTCTTGATCAGTCGCTGCAACTAACAAGCATATATGGCTTTCATCTATCCGTGCTAACAACGCTGAAAGCCGCATTGCGATCGGTTCAGCACTTTTTACGTGATACGAAAACAAATAGGTACATACTTACCCATAATACGCTTTTCAAAAATAATAAGTTAATGCTAATGGTTCAGAAGGTAGAACACAATGTACAAACTAGTACCTAGCCCTATTGTGTTAATTTAAATTTCCTTCCTAAATGTTTTTTTTTTATTTTCTTCTATGTTGGTACTGCTTCAGGACTCTTGGTCCTTTATTTTATGTATAAAATAAGAAGATAGATACCTATATATTAATTATCACGATCTCGGTGGCACGAATGGATTATGGGTTATCATAAAAGTCAACAGACGGTCGACATGTAAATATATACCTTGGTACCTACCTTACTTATTAGTCCAATAAAATTGAAACACGCAAGATTGACCGCAATCTAGATTTACGATAAAATCGGAGCCACGCGAAGACCTTGTCAATGACACACCCTGTATCATGAACTTAGCTGTTCTCGTAGCAGTCGACGGCTTGTTAAAGGCCGTTACGCGCATTTGGAAGACTCAAATTCTATTTCTGTGAACAAATACTGGAAAAAAGAGTTTCTCCGTAAACAGCGCAATCTCAGCTTACTATATCACAGCGGTCCTTTTTATGCAGCAGTCATCATAGGTTTGTATACGGCGATCACTCCTACAAATACCATTTACCTACGTACCACATTACCTACGACTACCTAGTAGGTGTTCCAAATCACTGACCTACCTATTTTACCTATGCTATAACCGTATACAGCTATGCAATGTAACGTAATATAACGTAACTCCTTTCTGCTCTAGTACACATGGATACGAGTAAATCCGGAAACTGGTTCATTGTCGCCGTAAGCTGTGGCCGTCAACCGCAAGATAAGTAGGTACCTATACAGGATGTCCCACGGATACCTTGAATATTGTAGATGGAACATTTTACTGAAAGAAGACATTCTTTGAATTTAAACTGCATTCATAGATATTTAAATAATTACATGGTTGAACCGGAAATCGAACCTGTTACACGAGAAAAATAATCATCCTGTAGCTTTTATCATACCGATAGAAAGGCTTCATTATAAGGATTATTTTTTGCATGGTGTCAGAAATAAAAGGAAGGCCATGAATTTTCACAATTGATGTGAAATTTAGCGGTGGTAGCCTAGTGGGAGAACGTCCGCCTTCCAATCAGAAGGTCGTGAGTTCAAATCCCAGTGCAGGCACGTACCAATGTGTTTCTGTAAAACATATGTACGTAATTATCACTCGCTTTTCGGCGAAGGAAAACATCGTGAGGAAACCCACATACCTACCCGAGAATTATTGCGGAGGTAGGTATGTTATCCACCAATCCGGATCTGGCCCCCGTGGTGGATTATGGCCTTACCCTCCTCACTAAAGTGAGGAGAGACCCGTGCCCAGCAGTGGGACGTTATGGGTTGATGATGATGATGATGATGATGTGAAATTTAGTTCAGAAAAATTAAAAGCTGACATTGCCGTAAGGATTGATTAATGAATGATTTATTTTTTTATTTATTGCATGATCAAATAATTGTAACATTACGGATGAGATCTAATGCGCTACAATTATCACATTACTTAAAAAACTACAAATGATGATGAGGAGTCGATTAATATTGTATTAAAAATGTTAATGTTAATATGTATAATATATGGCCGGTTCTTTTTTCTCGACTCGATCACATACATAGGTCCTGACCCCTAACTAGGAGTCTCTGTATCTAGGGAATCAGGAACTACGAGGATTATGGTCATAGAAACACAAATACCCAGCCTCAGAGCAAATACTTGTGGTTCACCACAAATCTTTTAGCCCTGTCCGGGAATCGAACCCGCGACGTCATGCTTCGCAATCGGCTCATCATCCACTTACGCCACGGAGGCCGTCATGATAAAGACTAGTCGAAATTTTAGTGTCCTATTAAATGATTTGTTGTCACTTTCCAACCTCATGAAAACGAAAGGGCCAGCAGTAATTTTAGCACTGTCACATTCCGTTTTAGTTTATTATTCTAACAGAATTGGTACCAATTTGTACCAGTTTAATAAAAACCAAAACAAAAACTTAAAAAAGATTTCTTTTATTGTTCATAAATTACTAATAACAAAGATGGACTTATGAAACGATGAAATTCATTCACTGGTAACATTATATTCTACATCATAAATTTGTAACTTTGTCTTGGTATATAAACTATTTCTTCATTAAAAGCTTTTTAAAATTAATATCATGTCTTTTTTAGTATAAAATAGAAAACTAGGATGCAGTATGCAATATTACCAGCGGTATTACTAACTAACATCGCTCACTTGCCACAAGAACTTTTTTTTTTAATATTAAATACATACTAGGCGAGCGTGTGACCACAATCTCACCTGATAGAAAGTGACGATGTGGCCGAATGTGAAGCACGCCCACCTAGGAGGTACCTATTCACTCTCGACTTGAACAACCCTGGGTTAAATAATTATCCTCAACTTATTAAACGCGAGATAACAAGTTCGTGCCGCAAATGAGCAATATTTAATTATCTAGTGGGACTTCTTAGGTTTAGATAGTTTCTCGTATTTGCTTTTGGAAGAGAACCAGAGGCCGAAGGGGATGGCGAGGGATGGGAGGGTCATGACCGCAAACGCAGCCCAGTCCAGGATGTGGGAGGAGAACTTGCGGTCGTAGTCTTTGAACGCTACGATAGCACCTTCCCCGGGGGAGCTGCTGATGGAGAACTGCAACTGGAATAGAGCAAATAATGTTACGTGAGTAAACAATTTGGAATATTGTGATGCATATTGGTGGACTAGGAGCTGTAAACAGTGAAGTAAAATATTAGTAAGATAATCAATATGTTTGTAATAATTATAATATGTTTTTAAACTGATAAGGCCATTACGTAAGAAGAATAAATTCGAAAAAAAAAATGGATTATTTATGGTAGATATCTTATTTCTAACATTAAAATATTTTTTCCAGACAAGGTTTTCTAAAATACGTATTTGGTACTGCAAACCGTTCAGATTGAGTCCAAACACCATCAATCTACCGTTATTTACTAAGGAGTACTGTGTCTACCTTCCGTCTCTACAATAAAGAAAGATCAATGAGCTCAGCATTTCTCACCCTGTGTCTGCTGGTGATTGAATTATAGTGTACTTTTGTGCTTAACTAAAGCACTCTAATGCAGACAAGAATAGTGAAAACAGGCTACTAGCCCGCAGCTACCAAACCAATGTATTAAAAAGTTTTAATGCCATATGTGGTTGATTCCGTAAGATAATAAGTACAAAGTTGCAGCATGCCAGTTTTATATACAAATTGAATGGAATCACTGCCGCTTCTGAACTAGATAAAACAATTACCTACATAAACAAATCAAATAGGTGGTTGATAGTGGTGTTTGAATTCTTGTTAATTTTGGGTTAGGTTTCTTTCTTGTGCATTTTTGTAATGTGAAATTTACAACTAATTTGCATTGTTGATGAAAAGTATAGCACTCTTTACTTTTAAATTGGTAATTAAAGTCTACAGTGTGCCTAAATACTCTCCAAAAAGTTCAAAGTTGTCAAAACATATTTGACCCATTCTTTAGTCTCTGTCGCTTTCCATCAGGTGGTTTTGCAGTCAAATGCTGGCCTAGTATGTCATAGAACATTTGAAAGAAAACCTATCAAATGGTTAAGGGGAGGTGTAACGCTTACCCTCAGGTATACTTTTCAGGACTTTTTCATCTCGTTACTCAGAAAATAATAAGAAAGTGTAACTTACCTCAGTAGCGTCTTCACTGGGCTTGTATGTAACTTCGGCAGAGGTAAAGTTGAAGTAGCCATATTTGCTGGAGCGCACGGTGACGACGTGGGTGACGTTAGTCTGGGGAGGAATGCGCTCGATCTCGGCCGTCAGCTGCCCGCCAACCACCGCGAACACTTCGGGGTGGAACCCGTTATCCACAAGCTTCACCTCCACGGCTGGAGCCGTCCCGACGTTGTACAATGTGTATTTAATCAGAATATCCATGTTCTCCACCAAGTATTTGTTCAACACTTGTTTCGACACCAAGAGCCGCGCCAGTGCGGGCTCGTCGTCCGCCGACACCGCCGCGGCGATTATGAGGATCAGAGTTAACAGTTTTGCTGCCATTCTATCTGAAATGCCGGAAAGATTTGGTTGGAAAATAGGCTATGAAAGTGAGAGATAGTTTTACATTAATAACTTAATGATAACTACTGTTTCTATAAATATTAAGGGAAAGTTATATGCTATCTTGTTCATAGCTTTTATTATAATAGTCTTACCTTTTTCTGTGATTATTTTCTGTTAATAAAATAAGAAAATCTAGGCCGCTCCAAGAGAAATGCTTCAAAATGTTGACCAAATAGTGACAGCTGGTCGTACGTGGCTGACGTTTCACTCCACGCATTCAAAATTATTGCCAGGTTTCTATAATGTTACGATTATGGCTGCGTTCGTAAAAAAACAGTATATCTCGCTCCAAACTCGAACGAAAAATACCTTTCGTCACGGTTAATTTCATCCGAGGGGCCAAAGCACAGGAAATAAAGCTTAGGGCATGACTGAATTTCTAGCAGATTATCATAAAGCCTGTGTAGAATTTTACTCTTAGATTATTTTCCTAATTATTTTACACTCTCATTAATGTGATAAAGATTTGACCGTCAGAAGGAACCCTTAAAAAGCAGAAAACATGAACGCAGCCGCAAGCAGAAAATTGTGCAAAATGACAAATGGAAATTCGTGTTTGTTTTTTCTCCTGTTGGAAAAATCGTAAAAATGGATTTCTACAGGGATATTTATTAGGATTCCAAGAAGACAGTGGATTGTTTTATTTAGTGTTTAATTTAAACTATGACAGAGAACGAAGACGTTACCAAAAAACCGGAAAATGAAACATTCGATGACGAAGCTCTTGAAAAGTGAGTACATATTTTACAGTCCCTATTGGTCATAGTGCGCCCAGAAGGACCTATTTTACCTTACAAAATATTTTTTTTAGACTAGCTGTAGAGGAACTAATGCGGGAAGCTGTCCAAGGTGCCGCAAGAGCAGAAATAGTCGGCCCCTCCGGTTGGATACGAGCACCCTATCATAAAGCTAATAAACGGTTTCTTGCGAACACAATACGGAATGCTGTAAACTCAAACAAATACCACTCCTCGTCGCGAGACCACCGACCCACGAGCAAGCGGTCCCCGAAGCGAGACCGCCATCCTGAGCCCACTATCAAGAAAGAGAAAACCAAAAGAAAATAAACACTAAAATGGCAGGCTACAATGTATCCGAAGTCATTAAATCCATCTTGGATCCTGAAGATCCCACCTGGAAAGTTTCTGATAAGATACCTCTTATTATTAAGGAAATTGAGTCACGTAAGAATGAATTAAAAACATTTTTAACCAGTAGCGATTATGATATACAAAATGTAATTAGGGGAATTGACGAACTGGGCTTTGAAAGTAAGTTGTTAGTTGATGATTTGGAGAAATGTGAAAAAGAAATAGAGGAAGAAACAATGGCTGAGATAGTGAAGTCCATTGAGAACTATGATACTCTATCTAAAGAATTGAACTGTGTGTATTATGCTAACAACTTGGTAATGCCTGTGATTCAATGCGGGAGATATATGAAGGCATATAAAGATGGAAAAAAGGACCAGAGCTTGCAAAGGACTATAGAGCCTTTATGTGACTTGCTCAAGTATTTAGATCTATCTATAGATGGGTTTGCTTCCTTGGAGATGGTAACCAGGACAAGAGAAAAGACAGAACTTCTTTTGAAAGACCTGGTTCAGGAGCTGTATGCAGAATGGAATAGTCTAATAAACTGGGATATCCAAACTTCAACTGACCAAACAAAAGTCATCTTAACTGTGTATTTTGATGATTCTATACCCGTCTATAACATACTGAAATCTCTAGAGACTTGCAAGAAGTTGCCCATAAAGGTATCTGAGTTGGCTGAATTTCTGTTCAAAGAGATCCTCACACCAATTTTGCACAATGAATGTGAGGTTTATGCGGAAACAAGTGATTGCGTGACTATAAAAATAGTTCACATAGAAGATTTCAGGCCAGCTTTGCATGACGTGTTAAATAATTACAGGATACTCTTCGAACTCCTTAATCCAAAGCTGAACACTATCTTCTGTAGTACTCCTAAAGTCACTCTCATGTCAATGATTGGGAACGAGTTGAATATCAGGTTTGCCGACAGCTTGATAGAACATTGCTTCATGGAGACTATACCAGGCAATGTTGCAGACCTACAGAGTTACAGGGGCACAACTGCCCTGATAGAAGAATTCCAGAGTTTTCTAGTCAGTGTTAATTTGTTTCCTAGTAACAATACTATATCAATATTGAAATACATTGAAAATCTTGATCTCCTTTTCGCAAATAAGGCTAGCAGACTGGCATTAAGTGAAGCTAGGAGAATAATGGTCAAGGATCTGAGCACTACCATGTCTATAGGGGTGGAGGGCATTCCAAGTGATGCTAACTCAAGCACAACTCAAGACAGAGATAAAGCCCACGAAGGTTTGAACATCTTGGATAAGACAATTCCAAAAAGTTTGTTCTACTTTCCGAGGTGTATGATATCTAAGTCTACTCAGGAGCTGCTCGACCTGGTTCATCATACCATGGAACAAGGTGTTCAGTGTTCGGATTTGGTGTGCAAGAGGTTTTATAATACAACGAGACTGATCTTTGAGTTGTATGATGCGGTGATGCCATATCATCACGAGAACTATTTGCAAACAATACCTCAATATGTTGGTAAGTAAAATAACAAAGTATGTTTTGGTGTAAAAATTTGGGAGTGCATTGGTGTTACGCTCCTCGCATCAGCATGCTCTTCTATGATTCTTCTTTATTTAAACCTATAAAAAAAAAAAAAATTATGCTCAAAGTATAGTTATTCAAAACTTTAATATATGACGCAGATGTTGTTTGATTTCCAGCTCTGTTCCACAACAACTGCATGTATCTCGCTCACAACATGCAGATGTTGGGTGACAAGTGGTCTATGCTGATGGAGGGCCGTAAAGTGAGCTACCCCATTAGCTTTGTGGATCTTGTGCAGAAGATGAGAGATCTCGGCTTCAATTACCTCACAATCCACATGCAACAGCAACGGAAGCAGATCTTGGACAATATACGGTCTTCTGGTAAGAAATTCATACAAGCTTCAAGATACAGCAGGGTTGTTAGAAGAGATTTTAAACTCTACCCAATTTTGCAATAGTATTCGTCAAAATTTAAAGTTATGAAAACAATTTAAAATAAAAGAGCCGATTGCCATTGAAGCCTATGTCATTTTCGTATATATATGAACAATCCAATAATATCTCATTTATCAAAATCCATCAAGCCGTTTAGGCTGTAGGATGCGCTAAATGAATACAAATACTATCGAAAAATATTATTTGGGTAGTGAGGTAAAAATAAATTTAAATCATAAAAGGACCACTCGTTTATTGATTCTCAATGGTTTACCATTTGTTAATTTATATTTACAGATCTGAACTGCATTGGTGTAAAGGATGTGCTGGGCAACAACGCCGAGGCAGCTATTAGGCAGTGTCTCCGGCAGCTACACATACTCAAGAACGTCTGGATTGGAGTCTTTCCCTCCAACGTGTTTATGAGGTCAGATGTAACAATTTTTTTATCAATATATAGGGTTATGTTTGATCATTATCTCACCTGATGTTAAGTGACAATGGGATCTACAATGTTGTTCACTTTTCTAGAAGTAACCTATCCACTAGTGTCTTGAAGATGTTCAGGTTGCTACTACATATCGGGAAATATAGACTCGGGCAAGGAGTTTCAATCCTTCGTTCCTTATTATGTCCACAAACTGTGCTAGGCAGCTTCACTTACATTACCTATTACTCTACTGAACTGTAAATTTTTTCTCTCCAATCCTTTGTCTCTATGTAAAAAAATCATAGTTAACTGGGTCTACATCTGTAACCGCGATTCCGTGACCGTTACTAAGATGCGTGATAAAACACGAGTGTGGACCGGTTTGTCACGCGTATTTGATACCGTCACGGTCTCACGACCTAACGTTACGTAGCGATGTACTCAGGGACAACCTGAGGGAGTCGCGGTAAATGTCACAGCTGTTATCCATCGTTAGCGTAGCTAGTTCCGCGACAGTCACGGAGTCGCGGTAATGATCACAGATATGGACGCAGCTTTAACTGTTGCTGCGTGAAAGGACAGACCAACAAACTCACTTTCGCTTTTGTAATAGTAGTATTACAACAGGCCTTATTTAAATATTCTATTTATTGATCTCTAGACTTATGGCAACCCTGGTGAACATGCTGGTGGAAGAGTTAATCCACCGCGTCTGCACAGTCGAGGATATCTCCATGGAGATGGCTCAGCAGCTCACAGAGATGTACTCCCTCGTGGTGCAAAAGGCGCCGCTGCTGTTCCAAATGACCACCAACAGTGGTCGCCATTCCATGCCAGAGCGTATTTTGGTGAGTGTTTTATGTCATTGGGCCGAGTGTCAAGATGAGCAGATGGATCCTTCATAGGTAATGCACTGCGCTTGACACACCATTTTAAAAGACATTAGAATGATATAATTATGCATGGGAAGGGACCTAGAGCTATATTTTCTTTTTTATTTCAGACATCAGAGGAAATGCAGATTCATGTACAATCTTGGATCAAGCTCCAAGAGCTGATCTTCATCCTAGGTGGATCTCTGAAGGACATCGAGAACCATTGGAATGACGGCATCGGCCCCTTGGCCATCTACTTCAGGACTGAAGAACTGAGGAGCCTGATCAAGGCCCTGTTCCAAAATACGCAGATTCGCGCCAATTTACTCTCGAAAATAAAGTAGTTTTCTTGTATTCGTTTATAATTCGTAAAATTACATGTAATTTCGCTGTTTGTTATACTGGAAATAAATGTAGCTCGTGATTTTATATTTTCTTTGGAGATAGTTGGGGAAGGTTCGTTATAATAATCACTAACTGTGACTGCAACAGACGTATGGAATCAAGCAGTGATGTCAAATACTCGCTTCTGTACAAAACCGATATTAGAAATAGTCAAGCGCGTAAGCACACAAAACTACTATTCCTAGCGAGCGTGCAAGATTCAATTCATATTGGGACCAAATTATAGCATTTTGGTATACCCATCCATGGTACAATTTGCGCCTTATTGTGCCGCGTGCCTGACTTTGTCCGTATTCCTTCCTCCTTACTGCCTGCCGCCCACCGAACTAAAATAAGGGTTGGTATCTTCGATCAATAATGTAGCTGCTCTATTGTTGGTATAAAAAGTTGAAATGGCGTAATTGGGATAAGGAACGTATCAGAAAAAAAACAACGTCACAATCCGTCACATCGAATTGTAATAAATTGTCAATGTCATGTCTGTCAGTACTAAGTATTTGTTGTCAGTAGTCAAAACAAAAAAACAACCTCCAAATACTCAAATTTTTAATAGAAATTAGAAGGAACTATTTTGAACAAAACTATGGTCTAATATATTTATTTAATTATTGGCGTTGTTTTATTACACAAAATATGAATGCCATCAAAGTGGCCCTACGTAGGAGATTGCCTGCCATCACCACCAATCGCGCTTACGTGACTACGAAGAAGAAAATACCCGACCCTGATGAAGAGGAACAACTGCCAAGTAAATTATAACTAATTATATTAAGCTATATTCAAATTGAGAGACTCATCGAAGGATTTTGTCCTGAGATATTTATTATTGACTCTGCAACTTACGAAGCTCCAATTACAATAACACATAAATAACAATTCCTAACGAGATTATCATCTAATTTCAGTATTCAAGTATCCAGTAAGTAAAACGTCCGATAGGAGAGTATATGTATGGGGTTTGGCGGAGACAGGCGCACTGGGCATTCACCAACCGCGTGGCAAACGAGGCAAGAAGGCATACAACCACAATTTTACCCTCGCCTGGCATCCTATGAGGTCCAGTTTCGCGGAGAGATTCGACGTTAGTGATATATTTTATTCTTATACTTATTGTAATAAAATGAGCATTTCAAGCACTCATGCTCGCAAATGCCTTGGGAAATAAATGCATAATAATAATAATAATAATTAATAAATAAACAAAAAATATTTTAAAAAAATTTTCTAAGATATTTTAAAAAATATACAAAATGCTCTCTCTCCATCTTAACTAACTTACATGTCCCTTTCAACTTCCGTTCACCTTGGCCGATTACATTTTTCGTAACACATTCACCAGCTTACTCCTTAAGTCAAGTGTGTGTGTAAAGAAGTTTTACTTAAAAAATTAGCCCATTCCTATATATGTCATTGTTTAATTTTAGGTGACCCAAGTGGCATGTGGCTACGGTTTCACAGTTGCAGCAGTTAAAACAAAAGAGCAGCATAAAGTTTTCGGCATGGGCATTAATACAGATTCTCAAATAGGCTACCATGCGCCTAGGATGGGGCATCCACTGGAGCTGCTACTATGTCCAGCGCCTATTTATATTCCTTATAAAAGCTTGGAGACAAAGGTAAATGGAAAGTACATTTTTATTTCTGTCCATCGCAGATTGTTTATTGTGCTCAGAATCTTATTCTGCTTCATTCAATGTATGAACACATTCACTGCTGAAAACACAACTGTGGTGTATTTCATAACTTGCCGTGAGTATGGCAAAACAAAACTGTTGTTTGTTGTATGGAAAAACACTATGGTGCGTGCAGAGACGCACCCGTGGCTAGACAAGCAAAATGGCTCAGCAGTCAAAGTTTGAAGTGCAAGAATTAAATTAGGAGTCTGATATTATATACTCACGTGTTTTCTTGTTGTTCGTTGTTGCAGGTAATAAGTGTAGGTGCAGGAAGAGCTCACACTGCAATACTGACAGACAATGAAGGTGTGTTCACACTAGGAAACAATGCATACGGACAATGTGGACGGAAGATCAACTCCAACGAAGAATACAGAGGAAGCATGGTTTCGCACAATATCAAGAGGCTAGGAAAAGAAAATATTGTGGACGTGTGCTGCGGACAGGACCATACGTAAGACGCCTATAATTTTTCAAGTTATCAAAAAAAATTTTTTTATGTTTTTCCTATAGATTGTAGCATTTATATAACACAATGAAAATTTATTCTGAAATTAAATGTTTCAGTCTATTCGTAACAGAGTCTGGCAAGGTCTATGCTTGTGGATGGGGAGCAGACGGACAAACTGGGCTCGGCACGTATGAGAACCAAGCCGTACCAGCTGCTGTAAAGGGTGACATCACCACAGAGAAGATAGTGAAAGTTGCATCTACTGGAGACTGTGTGTTAGCCTTAAATGGTGAGAAGTGGTTTCATAGACATGTTAGTTCCTTTATTCACTGATTAATGTCCAGTTAGATTATTCATCTCCATTTAAAAGTTGGCTGGAACAGATCTCTTAGTAATTTAATATTGATAACTGCTTACTTGTCATTATGTTTTATAATTTTTTTTAGTGCTGTATACACAATTCAAATTGTTTTTTACAGATAAAGGTGAACTTTTTGGATGGGGTAATTCTGAATATGGTCAGGTCCCCATGATGAGCCCTCATCAACAAGTGAACATGTCGTATGCTCTTGTCAAACTGACCAAAGGTCTGGGAAAAATAGTTGATGTCGCAACTGGTGGATCCTTCTGCTTGATTGTCAACGGTAATACAATCAGCACCATAAGCAATGAACATGTCCGAATTTCTAATTTAGCTTACATTTGTATACTAAAACTTCAAGTAGAATAGAAACTTTCGTTGTAGACTATACTGACACATTTACAGTTGTTACCAACTGATCAGAATCATATTTATTGCTTAAACTGTGAATACATAGATGGTAAATTGTGTATAATTTAATTACGCATCTTACTATTGCTTTTATTTTTTACTTTCGTATTTTTTTATTTTATTTTCTGATAGCAGTAATTAAACTATGGCAGCTCTTCGCAGCTTATCAAACTCTGCCACCAGAGGCCGACCTTACCTCATTCAACAAATAAGTAAAAAGTCTAAGCAAATATTCATAAAAAATGTGTAATGCCTATTTTTGTATAATAAGCTGTAATTGTTTATTTATTTTCAGATGAAGGTGACGTCTTTGTTTGGGGTTACGGATTATTAGGTCTCGGTCCGAATGTGCAGCACTGTGCCAAGCCAAAGCTGATCCCTCCAGCCCTGTTCGGCAGAAATGAATTCAATCCCGAATGTACAGTGAAGAAAGTTTCATGTGGAATCTCTCATTTAGCTGCTATTACAAATAATGGAGATCTGTATATGTGGGGTAGGAACAGGCATGGTTGTCTAGGGCTGGGAAATGCTAAGGACCAACACTTTCCATTGAGGGTTTCCATCGGAGCCCAAGTGTTGCAAGTGAAGTGTAGTGTAGATCATTCGGTGGCAATCTGCAAGCCTTACATGTGATTTTTATTGTTAACCTTCTGATAAGACTGTTAAGTTTAGTAAATTATTTAAGAAGTTGAACAGAATTTTGGTATTATACTTTTCCTTTCAATAAAATGTAAGGTTGCAGCTGAGAAAGTAATGGAAATGATAAAAAAGAATTTAGTAGGTATGTACATATTTTTTCAATATTATAATGCTTTATTAATTTACCTTTAGAGCTAGCAATTGACCACTACCTCTCCCCCATCAGCTGTGACATTAACAGGTACCAACCGGGGCAGACTTCCAGAAAGTAATCATTCCAGAAAGAAAATAATCTTCCAGAGATTAACACCGAGACAACATCATACACCATGTTGGTTAGACATTATGAAAATAGACTGTTTTGACAGTTTGATCATAAGACATTTCCATGGTGATCACTATGTCAGATAGTTGATCGGGCTGCTGGTGTTAAGTGTGGTCAAAGGTGGTAAACTAAAACTAAATGTAAACACTAAACTTATTCTTGTTAATTTTAATCCATATGCAGGTCCATATAATATTTACAAGCCTTTTTACTTTAACACTTGTTATTTTTTATTCTTTTATTTTTATTTAAAAAGAAGTTGCAACTTATACTGGCAACTTTCCATTCAATATCACATTAATAGCTATTGCTTGCATTCATCGTGGAATGGTTCAAGAGTGCGGAAGTCACGCCATGCTGGCGGCAGGAGCGCTGTGTGATGGAGGTGGCATCCGCAGCGTTTGCACGGCTCACTGAACAGGTTAACATAGCTATGCAACCACGTCATAAAAGATCGGACAGCAAGTTCTGGCAATGTTGGAGAGTAAAAGTGTAACATAGCCGCATGAGCATTTTCTGTTACCTTCCTAAACACATGATGACGGGATTCCGTCCAGAGGTCCAACGTCTCTCCGTAACCTTTTACCATAACCCATTCCATCAGCAAACCTTTGAACGCCACTACAGCCTTTAAAACGTGACTTAAGTTGATCTGTACTACTGCATTGCTTGCAAAAGGTCTTGATATGGTGATTTTCATGTCATTGTAGGACCTGTCAATGTTGTTTATGACATTGTCGACTTGGAGAGGCGCCACGTTGTGATTGCTTTGCAGTTTCCCGCGTCTTTTCGTGCTGCCTGAGTTTATGTAGGACCTTTTTAGTGAGTTCTGACTTAGAAGCGTGTGTGCAAAGGAACTGTACTCATGGATTTTGTCTGTCCATTTGTAGCTGTTGACTAGCTGCGTGTACAGAGCCTGGCGGTCTGAAGTAGTTTCTTGGCTGAGATATGTCGTGTTGCCCAAGTTAAATGGAGCCGTGGGTATCGCCAAGCTGTTCGTCGTCTGTTCTAAGTCTCGTAGGTTGATATTCACATTGTTTAATAGCTCTTGGAGTTCTAATAGGAACTTATCTTTGCCGTCTTCGCCGTGGTCGGCTCTTAAGCCGTTGGAGAGCGTTTCGAAGACGTGACTGACGCTCGATCGTAGCGTTCTGAGTGAGTTTAAGGCTGAGTTCAATTGATCCACGCTGATTGTTTGATTCATTTTGAAGCGCTGTTGCTCAATATGCAAGAAAATAGATGTAAATAACTACTTCAGAATAAAAATCTCGAAGGGTTTTGTTTGATTCATGAGCAAATTCCTTGCAATAACAAAACTGATCTAAGCCAATTTACAAACAAACGTCACAGACAAACGTCAGTGAAAACGTCAACATTTTTTTTTAAATCGGGAAATCGTAGACAATAAACGAACAGATTATACAAACAAGTCAAGAGTCAGGAGCACCAACTTGACGGTATACATTTACGTTCCGTTATACGCACGTTTAGCACGTTTTTTTAACAGTCAACAGATAGATGGCGCTGTTATAGATTTTTCATGTAATCAGAGAGTCTTGGACTTGACTTGAATCTGTTCGCACATGGCATGGGGACGGACGCATTTCTCTGTGCGTTGCCTTTTCCAAGCGCCATAATATGCAACAATCAAAGATACAAATTAATTAATACATACAATAATTTTACCGCTTTTTATGATAGGCTACTATGTAGCGATCACTACTTCGATGCTACATCATGTCTATCCATAGGCTTAGGATATACACTTGTACAGCGAAAAATCCTAAGCCTAGGTGTCTACCATAATAATAAATTATGTCTTCACTGCTATGCATTGTCTACGCTGCTACGACATGTCGACCCTGCTACGCCATGTCTACGCTGCTACGCTATGACATCATAGACAAGTGCCTGCATTAGTGTAATCTTTTTATAATTTTATGCCTTATATTTATACCTATATTTCAACAAAGATTGAGGAAAATAGTAATTACCTAGTATAAATTTATGTACTAACTTTTACTACTGTTAGTGAAAAAAAAAATAGTGGTAGTGGTGTGGCTTTTAGATTTGACTTTACCGCAATTGGTTTGCGGTAGACTAACACTAATTTGTATCTAATAAGACAAATATATATCGTTGGACTTCACTTGTAATAGAATTATTGCTTTGGTTATAAAACAATGACAGTAGGTACTTTTTTTATTAAACTTAATTTTATCAAAATTATCTAAGTATATCTATAAATCGACAGCCACAAACAAAATCTCTATTAATCCCACTGGCACACTTAAGCGTATCAGCGGAGCCTCAAAAGAAACGTCTATAACGTCCCAATGAAATATTTTTATGGATTTAGCGCCTCCTGGCGGGCAGCCCGGGATCAGGCCTATAAATTTACGAATAGGTATAAATCGCGCAAGTCTGTCTCCCCGAACCCTTTGCCCTAAAATTTTATCATAAAGGACGTGCGGGCGTCAACCCAGTATTTGCGCAGTCTTCGCTTTATTTGTATGTCTCGCCGAGTCGCCGAGGCTTGTTCTTTCAACTCTTTCCAACTTTTTCCAACGTTATTTGTCAATTTATTCTTTTGTTTGCGTATTTTTAAAGCGGCATCATAATGGAGGCCTGTATGACGAAGGACGATGTAGGACGCAGGCTTGTACAGTGTACAGCCGTTATTGGAATGGACGCGAAGGCGTGTGAAGGTCATAGGCATGATCGTTAGACTTGTTGCGTCTGCTTATTGGACGGAAAAATGTGTCTCCGGGTGCGCCGAGCCGCTCCGATATCTTACAGATCGGTTCCACTACAAGGGCAGGAATGGAAGAAATGTATTTCGTAATTTACTTTAAGTATTATCTACTACATAACACATACCTTTAAGCAAAACTGATTTTTGTAATAAATAACTATTTTCCAAAAGTGGTCAGACCGGTAGAAGTTTACAAACATGAATGAGTGGGCGGGTTTCCCGCTATGACTGAGATAATATGCTTTAAACGGCTCCTCTTTTAAACAGCAATCATTATCATGATTAAGTTTGTTCATTATTGGGTGCCATCTTGAATCTTGATATTAAGTTTGGAGGTCAATAAATCACAATTCATTCAGAACTTCACGAACTCGTACATAGCACTGAGTCTGACATTATCTACACAACACTTCGTAGAGGAACAGGCACTTAAGAAACTTATAGCGGCTATAAAAACAAAGCTTATTGGTGAGAAAACGTTTCTGCAGAAGACTTTTATAGCCAACATTACAGGTGCAAGCTACGATTTCAGTTAAATAAGGTTTGTCCAGCTCACGAAAAAACGTCGCCTGTTACAAAGTAACACGAAACCGTTCTTTGTTCTCTTTTCATTACTTGAATACATTTGTAACACAACAAGCCAATAGGTAATATAATCTGTAAAGTTTTGAAAGTAATATTTATCTAGTGGCGCCTCGCCGCCCGCCCTCGAGGGCGCGGTAATTGCAAAGGTCGACAAACGCACTCGTCTGGAATAACGCGCGGCCCTCGCTGATTATAATAAAACTATATTGGTTACATTATAATGCGCACGATTGCTTTCATTATTTTGGATAACTGAAACTCTTGAACACATTGTTCGGTTATAGGCCCTTTGTCCTTTGTCATTGGAACCGTCTGTACTAAGGCATTTATGATCGTATTTGTGACATTGAAGGGACGAATGCGGTTTTAAGGGTTTCCATGAGCGGTATACAGCGGCTGGGATCTGATTAATAAATCAAGAGTCATGAAAACGTAAATGTTTGAGCGGAGAGATGAGATGTGGGGTTCCGTCGAGCCGCGAAGGGCGCACGGAGACGATAAGTCGGTGACAGCCCGGCCGAAGCGCCGAGCCCTGCAACGACCTTGGGGCGCCGCTCCAGATCCCGGGGCCGCCGGTAGTCTCACCGGTCCTCCATTTCCACGTGGATCGAGCATCGATCGAGCCCATTCAATTTGAGAGTAAGTTATAAGTTGGCGATCGGAGATCTATCGAGTGATTACTTTGGAAATAAAGAGGGTGTTTGCGGGGCAGGGCGGGCGGGTGTGTGCGCGCAGGTGCGCAGCCGAGGGCGGCGGGAGCGGGGCCGGGGCGCGGCTAGTCCCGCGCCGGGCGCCGCTCGGGGCGGCCGCACATTGTCCGCAGGCCGCATGAGTGCGCCGTCGTGCTAGCGCAGCGTGCGCGGGTGTGGTATGCCCGCGCGCCGCCGTTATGGCCCCCATGCTGGCGGCCTTCGCGCTCTTGGCCTTTTTGCCCGGTGAGTGGCCTTAGGTCGCATACGCGCCGAAGCAACAGGCGTCCGCCGCGCCCCCGCGTTTGTTTACCCCATGGGGGGATCGATTGATGGTGAGAGCTGAGGTGTTGTGAGTGAACGGATCCCGAGAAGAGCCCCGCGTCGGAGACGGCCCAGCTCCCCCCGGTCAGCGGGATGTATCTGTATAAAGATCGGTCAGGTAACGCTCAGGCATCCGAGGGTAGTTTGCTTTCGGAAACGGAATAATATCGGTTGAAATGTAAACGTACGGATCTTCAATGGAATGTATAAAGAAGCACGAGTTGTCCTCGTCCACCCGGGTAGGATACGACGCCATAAAAAGGAAAAAGTCAGGTTTTACGAGGGAATCTGTACGTACTTACCGTAATGGTAATGATTCGGTTACCGCGCCGTGTTGCCCGACGTGGGAATTTTATGAGTCTCGTCTGGCCTCGGCTTTCAATTCTCTCGGCAATGTTGGAATACTAAATTATAGGTGCGTCTACACTGTTTCAAACGTATATTTTATCTAAGGAATCATAGACTATCACACAGTTTCTAGCCAACGGCTAATTAAAGCCATGAACACACATTGCACCCTACAAAAAAAATCATTGTGGTTTTATTTTACTTCCTTTGTCTTCACACATCTCTCCGAACGCTCCTTTCTGGTCAACCACTTAATAAAGTAACGTGCCTTTAACGAACCCATGTGTCAATCGATTGACCTTTATCCCACTACTTCGTCAGACCCAATATAGATCTTTGCTGATATAGGCACCTAAGTACTCTATCCCCGGAGAATTCTATCAGCGCAACAATGTAAATGTCAAGAAACCAATATTGTAGCAGACGTTGGAAGTACACCTTTAGAAGACGTTTCATGTCAGTAAGCAGCGTCTGTTTGTCCTAAAAGAAAATTAGGTTTCTCTTTATTTGCTGGAAAGATCTCCAGGGATGATAAGAGGCAATAGAGGCTAGCGTCTGATGCCCGGATTACTCTGCAGCAAAACACTCCATTTTGAATTCCTTGATGAACACAAAGACTAATGACATTTCTCATAGGAAATCCATAGCTGGTATTTTGTCCTAATGATTTTCCTTTGTCTGCTTTACACCAACTTAATAAGTTGATGAGTTCATCGACATTTCAATAAGTTACCTGTGGTTGAACCAGAATTCAAACGCCGAAGTCTACCGTAAGTACATGTACCTAGAGTCATCATAAGATTAAATACCTACAGTTTCATTAATTATCCTACCTCCTTACTTAGAACTTCTAAACGCTGTTAAAGTATTTAAGGTACCACCTACAAACTCATTATTACGTTACGCCAGTAGAAATAGCAAATTATAACATACTAGCTGTACCCTGCCACGCTTCGCTGTGGCACATTCGCACATTCGCTGATATGTCACTGATTAAAAAAATAGTTAAAAACAATCCTTGATGCGGATTATATATCATGCTAAAATTTCAGCTCGATCGGTGCAGAACTTTTTGAGTTTTTGAAGCGTACACAAACCAACATAACATTTATATATATATATATAGATATAGATAGATTAAAACAGAAACAATAATATCAAATTTGTCTCCTATTAATAATTACAGAAACACAATCACCTACTACAATAACGAAAGTTCAATCATTTTCCCACTCGCCCAATCAGTCATAAGAAAGATTAGTCTAATTCCATACCTCATTAGGCACTGAATAGATTGAATAGAGAGCGGCTAAGGCGCAAAACAGATCAATGCAGCGCAGCGTGGGGCGCTGTCACCTTGATACATTTTGACAGCGCCCCGCGACGCTGGCACTTCGATATATTTTGTATGAAGAAGGCATTGAGTGCTGTCATGCAGCGCGCCGCACCTCTTCAGTGTGGCTTGCCGCTAATGGCTCGTAGTTCTAAATTGCTTTTATGAGGCGCTATAGAGAGAGCCATTACAACTAATCGGCGGCGACTAGCACCTCCTCTATCACTGTCGTCAAATGTCTGCGCATTTAAGGATGGCTTTGTCAATGTACAGTTCTGAAGTCTTGAAGGGAACTTCACCAATCATACTGGTACATACTTTATAGGCCGAGAATAATATTTACACAATTCTGAATGAGTATTTATATTTAAAAACACTTTTCAAATTATGAGGGTTCTGGGAGTTCTTCATTACTGTTATGTTACAAATATTAGAATTAAAAAAAATTGAATTCAAGTCACGAGTTGATAGGTTACTTTTGATAGGATCGTCTCAGGTTAGGTAAATCGCAAGATTAGAAAAAAAAAAACACAATTTTGGAACCACTATTACCTGAGTTTAGAATGGATTTATTAAATTACTACTTCACCAAGAAGAAACTACTAATCCATGAGGGTTTGTAATCCAAATCGGTTCAGGATTCTTAGGGATGTGAGGTTACATACCTACCCAAAGGAAGAACAGTTGAATTAAAAACTTCCTGATTTCAGAAGTAATTGCTAAAAGTGGAGAAGTTCTACAAAAGTTTTGATTTGATCACCTACGCTTATTTTAATTTGATTTCAATGAGGTCTGTTGGAACTCAAAATGCCATTAGAACGCTTAGTTTCTCTCTAGGCCTGTAAATTGACCAACTATTTTGTATAAAACTACGTAACAGCAAGATAAAAACAAAAATTCAAAGTATAACTATTACTTAGTAAAATAGTACTCAGATAATGGTTGCCATTCGGCATGCAGTAAACGAAAATGGTTGCCGTTTGAAAGCTTAATGGTGAGATCAACAACTATAATATGCCGGCTGTACACTCTCGCCGAGACACCCAGAGACAGGCCAAGAGCGAGAATGTACATGGTGCTCTCGTCTTGACTCGCTGTCTCGCGCCTCGCCTCGCTCGGTCTCGGTCGCTTGTCGGTTGTTGTGCCCGAGTCAAAGAATCTCGTTGGGTTTCGCGAGAAAAACGCATGAAAAAAAGAGTGTGAGGTATGCTCTCGTCGAGAGCCTTGTCGCCTGAGGCACTCGGCGAGACGTTCTCGACGAATGTGTATGTATACTGCCGCCATTAGACCAATTTTAGTTAATTTTGGTGCACCTGGCATAGACGACTATCTCCCATGCTCCACGTTGGCCGCGTCATTGCTTACCATCAGGTGAGATTGCGGTCAATTACGTGTTAATTCAGAATACAAACAAAAACTAACTATAGCTCCATTCCTCTCATACAGTAACAAGTTTACGACATGGACATCTTAAAGAATTTCTTCATCAAACATTCAAATTATGGAAATAAATTATACCTAGTGTCACAAATTCTCAAAATGGTTACAACCGTCGCGACACGACAGCCGTTTCAGCTCGTCGTGTACAAGATGGATTCTCAAACTGCCGAGAGCGATTGCTCGAGCCGCCCGCAAAAAGATTTATATACAGGTTTTCTGTGCCGCCTCCACCGCCTGTACCGTCACCACCCAACTCAGACTCTACCATTGATAGCTGCCCATTTATACGTGTTAAGGTGGTACGGGAGAACTGCAAGTTTCACAAGCATGCATAAACACTTGATAAACCTCTTTGTGTCATCGTGTATGATCGTATAATGAGCCTTCCATCACTCATCGTCTCGTCCGTTTTAATTGCATAAAATCACATAAATGTTGATTGAATTTCTCCCTCTCTTTTAAGAAAAAATACGCAAACGAACGAGCGCTATCTATTTCGAAGCTGTTCAAAACAGTTATTGATGCAATCATCTAGCTACTTGTCGACAGCATACCCCCTAAACTGTAAAAACATTGCCATTGATTTTTTTATAAAAAAGTCTTTTTCAGTTTTTTTTTATTTGTAAATTTTGTTATAGGCTCACATTTGTCCACAATCCCACCAAGTGACAATGTAAGTGACGGTATAGTAAACAAGTTAAGCCTAGCACAGGATTGGCTCTCAAGGACTTCTCCCGGATCGCCGAAAGCGGCTTGACGAGAGTTTCAGCTTTGATCTCGTGTATCTTGTCAACTGTACAGTGCCGTGTGTATCCGTTACATGTTGTGCTTTTGTTGCGACCCGAGCTTTGGTCATCGTTTTCCGTTCATTAGGAACAAGGAAAAGATACATGTGCTTCCTTTGATGTGGCGTGGCGTGATAGGACTTGGCGTGGAGATAATAAATTTCGGACGGTTTGTTGTGGCTGAGACAGACCCTAATTTATTAATCTTTGTGAGCCTTTATATATTTATGTGCGTAAACAAGACGTAGGCGTGGACACGTATTTTCCTTACTAAATAGTAATTTGACGGAAAAACTGCACGATGAGTTAATTAACTACCTTACCTACTATATATATACTTTTTTATTATTTGACTGGCTTACTAGTAGCTTTGCATTGCATAATCCTGCGTAGCACTGCACTACGCTCGTCACCCTGAGGCATCGGCTCTGAAGTCTTATGCCCAGTAATTTCGCTGGAAACAGTGCCTTTCAAACCAGAACACAGTAATATTTGCAGACTACTGCTTGGCAGATGAATATCGGAATATTGGCGGTTCGATCCTCGGTCTTGCACCGATGACTTCTCGTAAGTTATGTATCGAATTCCATGGCTCCGGGCTTTGAAGGCCTAGGTTATTCATGGATAGCGGTCATTAAGAAACGTCAGAAGCCCATGGGCGATTTTACAAACTCAGCCATCACAAAATACAATAAAGAATCAACAGAATAAAGAGTAGGACTTCCATTCGCCGACTAGTTCCAAAGCGCAAAGGCTTTTGGCTTAAGAACATTATAATCTCGGCCTACTTATCGTCGAGCTCAATTCGAGGGTTAGGATAAGGCAGCATATTGCCGAATTCACCCTCGAAGGGATCATTAGGGGTCGGTTATGTTATAGTTTATAGTTTTCAATAATCCATGTGTTTGATACAGGGTAGGTATACATTAGGGTTGATATTGATTAAGATGTACAAAGCATCGGTAGGGGTGTTATTGAAAAAAGTAAACGGTTGGCGATGTCTGCTATTGACACGTGTTAATAACATTACATAAAATCAAAAGTACGAGAAAGATAAATAACAGGGGTACTTTCTCCAAAAAGGGGCAAAAAGGGAGCTCCTGCATATCTCCGCCTTATGAGATTAAATTTGGATGATTCTTTTTTATTTATCATAAATTTTGCCTCATTAAAATATGTTGAAGATCTGATGAGGATCTTCGGCGTTATGAGCAGAAGCTCCTCAAAATGCAGTATAATCTTTTCCTTGCTCTTTTTGTTGCTCTGCTCCATGCAAGCTTGTCTGGAAGAGATCGTGACACTAATTGTTAAATTTGATTTGTTCTGTGGTGTTTCAATAAAGAGTTTATTTATTTTATCTATCTAAAATGCTCACTTATAGATTTCTACCAGTGGAATCTACAAAAAAGTTTATGCTCGCGACGTATACTGTTCCCATAACTACTAGTAAGTTTGTACGTTTGTTTAGGTCGAATCTCGCCAGTTAATTTTGACCTAGTTTCCGTTGTTTAATTGAGATGTACATGCCTGTCAAGTACCGATATTAATATTGCATTTACGTTGACAGCGAGATGATCTGATAATAGAGCGTTTCAGTAACTGACAGCAGATTAATAGTGTTAGGTCTCCGTTTAGCGACCTAGCAGTACCTAAGTATATTGAAAAAGCTTCCCTGGAATGTTATTGTTCCGCAACAATACGTATCATATCTGATATCCGATAGTTTTGGTTATAAACATAGATAGCCGTTGCCCTCACATCAAAGTATAGATTAAGTTAATTGCGAGCGGCCCGCAAGCCGTGTGCTGCCATTCGGTAATTACATTTATTACGGAATGCCGTACCGTGGGTAACTTTCAGTAGACACGTATAGGTGAGTTTGTTTTATGAGGTATTAATTGGATTTTAACGCAAGAACTTAATTATGTCTGGATGTAAATCATCTTGAATTCTATTTAGGCCTGTTTACATAAATTATCGCCCTGAAACATATAAAGGAGAAGTTCTACAGGTTGGAAATATAGAAATTTGTAGACTAGAAGGTGTATTGGTAACAAAGAAAATGTGTATTGTTTCTCTGAAATTCAGGTTTCTAATACACCGATTATTAGAATAGAATAGAATAGAATAGAAAACTCTTTATTGTACACCAGAAACAAAATTAAACACAGTACAGAAAAATTACAATAGGTAAACAAGGGTAGTACAATGGGCGGTCTTATCGCTGAAAGCGATTATTATGGTTGTTATTACAACCATAATAATCGCTTTCAGCGATATTATTTACAAAACATGGCTTATTTACAAAACAATATTATTCATTCATGCAATAATTTCACATAATTAAAAAACTGGTCCTATAAACGAGGTCCAACATTGACTTAATACTAAATTTTCAGGGACGGGGGGTTTCCCATTAGATAGATAGATAGATAAACTCTTTATTGAAACACCACAAAACAAAGATAACTTAAAAACTAGAACAAAACAAGTTTAACAATTAGCGTCACAATGGACGGTCTCATTGCTCAGAGCGATCTCGTCCAGACAACTATGCATGGAGAGGAGTAACTAGGAGATCGGACGGTGGCCCATTGTGCCAGTTGGAATATTCACATGCACAATAAATCCTCTCTGAGCCGCGGCGGAGGCCCACAAGCGCCTAACAACACAAAATGAACAGAAAGCATAAATCTGCGTCAATACCAATTAACTTCGGACTTCCGCCACAGTACAACAAAAACATTCGACATAAATCAGCCAAATACTGACGTCAGGTACCGGTGGTATTTCATGCAACCAATTTGCGGCTACAGTGTTCGCTTATTGTTAGATTTGAATATCATAGAAAACATAATGCTTAATACTTAAATAATTTATTATAACTAGGTACCTAATAATGAAGCCCTTTTACAAGTCAAATCTTTAAATTTCAATTAGAGTTGTAAGAATGGGACTGATTTGCAGTTAAAGCTATTATTTTAAACCTAACCAAAAGCAAGCAAGTTAAACTAAGTTATTATAGCTACCTTTTTTTAAATGTGTGCGTAAATTAAATAGTATGCTGCATTGCTTTCAATTAAGTTGGGCTTTAACTCAATCGTTAAATACTGTTGGATGTTATGTAATAAAATGCATAAATAAGAGTACGGGTTATAGGTTTTATCAGCATTGCAATTCAATTCCATTTTGCTAATAAGTTGGGCACGTTCCTTGTAGTAGGCATTGTGCTACCTTTTTTTTAGTAATTTGACTGAGTAACGAGACATGCAAGTCGTTCACTTGATAGTAAGTGCTTCGCCTGCCCATAACAGTCACAGCACCACCCAGAACGCTGCATTGGATAATCCTGCGCGGCACTACACTGCGGTCGTCACTCTGAGTCATCGGCTTTTAAGTCTTAAATGCCCGGTAATGCCCTCGAATGTACCTTTAGATCTCTAATGGCATTGTTGATCAACAGTTCCATGTAATAGTTAGAAGAGTTTTCAACAATGATATGTCTACACTTCTATTATAAAAATGGAAGGTACAATAGGATATTTCAACAAATACTAGTAAAAATGACAACAGCTGTACCGTTCCGCCCGATCTGGCTCAAAACAGCGACATTACGATGCTATCTCCGTTCCAGTACAAGCTGTGATATTCGCAGCCTGTGCCAAGTTGGAACCGACGAGCACATGTGCCACTATTAGCGGTATATGTGACGCTCGATCAAGTGACAAACTGATTGTATTTTCGGCAATTTATTGAATATTTGTGTGAGATTACTGGGCTTATGAGACTTTAGACCCGATGTCTCAGGGGGACGAGCGCAGTGCAGTGCCATAGTGGATAGTTCTGGGTGGCACTGTGGCTGTTATGGGCAGACGTGGCGCTTATCATCAGGTGAACAAGTTGCTCGTCTCGTTACTTAGTAATAGGGTATATAATATAATTATATAAAAAAAATGATTGAAATATTTTCAATTATAATTGTTTCATAAATGCGTTATTAGTTTCCAACAGTTTAAATAAAGGACCGATCAAAAAAGTTTGATTCAATGTATAGTGACGATCATATCTGATACAATTGACATATCTATTTATCGGGGGCAGACCCATCTGCCCGAAAACTATTTCGAAGGCATGTGACCCAACAATCCAGACGGGGTTTCTGTGGTTTATTGTGGCCTAATCCTCACGAAAGTAAGATCCGTGCTCAGCTGTGAGCGGATGATGTTGAAGATTAACTAATGCAATCTATATTAACAATTTTTGGTTCCGGAGATGTTTCTCTCACACGAAAGAGCTAATTACATAAGCACGTTATTTTATACATCCAAAGTACAAGAAATTAATTAAGTAAAAGACTTACATAGCTCTATTGCGTTGCTCCCAATTGAAAATGTTTTCTAAAACCGTCTCGCTACGTACATTAAAACTGAAACTAGTGTTCCTAGAAATTCCCTATAGGATGTGGGACCTCCAACTTAGAATGTGGGACCTCCAATTAGGAGACAGATTGTCTTATCTCAACAGAGCTCGAGTTGTGTCGGCGAGCGTATGTAATATTGTCAAGAAGGTTCTGGAAAGCTGGGGACAGTTCACTTCGCCGACACTTACTAGGTACTAGAGATTCTATTGTGTTGTTTGGCTCTTCTACATTACGACAAATTGCATAGTTAAAGGTAAGGAATATTTCCGTGGCTGGCGGGAAGACATTGACATGTCGACTTAGCTGTTTTTTTTATTAGCTTTTATTAAGGTCTTTTATGAAAAAAAATTACAGCTCCCAATATACATAACTTATGGAGCAATCGACTTTGGTCCTTTTGACATCTCACAATTTTAACGTCTTTTACTTGACAAAACCTGATGTCAACAAAAATGTCACATGTTTTTGTGAACGAACATTGATATTTTGTTATATCAATCTACACTTAGTAACCAAAATAATATTCGTTAAACTAATTTACCGATTTACTAGAACAAAAGTCAAAACCTTAAAACGGCCGCCCTGAAAAATTGGTATTTTAGACATGTCAAGTTATTCCCGCCAGCCACGGATTTATTCGTCATAACATGGCACTATACTGTCATCATCATCATCATCAACAACCCATAACGTCCCACTGCTGGGCACGGGTCTCCCCTCACTTTCGTGAGGAGGATTAGGCCATAATCCACCACGGGGGCCAGATCCGGATTGGTGGATCACATACCTACCTCCGAAATAATTCTCGATTTATTTTTCAAATTAATCTATACTGTCATACTTTATATTATAGCATGCAAGGTCTTAAAGTATTATGTGGTTACACATGTTTTTCCTGAATGCAAAAGTTTATATTTCTCTTCAAAGAATTTCTTTATCATTGCCACGCTATTATGAGATAATAGTATTACTAATCACATTTATATAATGTCTGATGATTGCCTCTTCATCTTTAATCCCATTATTATTAGATTCCTCGTGTTACAGATGAAAATATTCGCAAATCATCCCAACATGTCACGTCATGCGAGTCTTTTCCTCTACTGCGCTGCTCATTCATTATTCCACCAGCGTGTACATTTCCACTTTATACGGTTCACACTATAGGAAAAGAAAGAAAGAAAGGAAAATAAAAATGAAAGGAAAAAATAATAACGGTAAGAAATAATTACATTTATGCTAAACTCGGACTATTCAACGTTTCTTCACATATGCGTCAATAACTCCGTCTCTTGTTTCATTTGTTTATCGCATATAAATAAAAATGAATAGCTAAATGTATTGCTAAGCGGAGCACTTCATAATGGCTGGACCAATTTCGCTATTCTTTTATTTTAAAATGTACGTAATAGCTCGAATCAGGTTCTTAGGGACAAAATATTAGAAAATTTGCCCGGAAAAATGGAAAAAAATTACAAAAAACTGAACGTGCTTTTTTCAATACGATTTTTGTATAAATTCACGATTTGTCGTTTGCTTTTGTCGCGATTTTCTTATTTTCATGTGTGACATGGGATGATATTAACCTGTGAAATGCAGAGCTTTAGCGGGAAAACTAGAATTATAAGGTTGCCTGGAAGAAATCGCTTTCAGCGATAAGACCGCCCGTTGTTCTCCCCTTGTTTGCCTATTGTAATTTTTCTATACTGTGTTTTTTTTCTGGTGTACAATAAATAGTTTTATATTCTATTCTATTCTACGAGAGCAAAACGCAGCTAGTAATTGATAAATATCGCATATGTTACTCCAGGACCTAAACTATAATTTTTTTTAATCATATTTATTTAAGGGACTTTATTTATTTAAGTTACCTAAAGCATCTAGGTACTATCTAACAATACACCAGATTGCTCCCAAATTAGCTTAGTTGATACGTAGCCGAGTATAAACACACGCATTCACATTCGTAAGCAATTATGGAGATTGCATAGTTGCGTCCTTTGTCAGTTTGCAAATTGGACTAACAGGACCAAATGAAATGCTAGCAATGCTAGCATAACAGTTACTAGACTTTCAATATGGCTAAGGGGGTGTTGGTTGGTGTACAAGTCATACTCGGGAACGGATGCTGCTTGAGGGGACTGATCCAGCCTGGTTTCCCATAAGATATGTTCATTACCGCTTTTGTCTGTTGTTATTTATTTCGTATCCATTTTTCTTTTATTTATTAAATGTGATAACATAAGATTGTCATTGGAATAGATTAGAATCGCCACTTGAAAGGGAACCACCTTTAATTTTTTAAACTCGATTTAAAGTTATTTACTTTAACAATTACAGTGCTGAAAACACAACTGCTGTGTTTTTCTTAACTTGCCGCGAGTGCGGGTGCTGTTGTGTTTGTTGTATGGGAAACACTATGGAGAGTGTAGAGCCGCACCAGTGGCTAGACAAGAAAATCGGCTCAGCAGTGAGATTTCTTGACCAATACATGCTATAGTATGCGGCTTACAGGTTAGAACAATACCTATAACTATGGACTACTTGAATCTGCGATTGACAAAAAAGTGTTTTCAACAATATACATAATACCTTTATTATATATTAAAACACGAAGCTGTTAAATAGCATGGAAGAATAGCGAAATCAGGCAGAGGTCTCACAACTGTTCTCAAACAAAGCTTGCCTAATTACAATTTGGAAGTATTGTGGGCAGCAGACCCTCAGAATGAGGAGCAACAGTTTTGGCACAGTCGTGGAAGAAAGTGAATTCGCCGCTAATTGAGGGGAGCCATGGACTGTGCCAAATCCTTTAGGGTACGTATACACAGGCACTATGACACGGCTCACGAATGATACGCTAAGAACTAGTACAATTCGTCCCCTTAGGAACACAAAACCGTATCTCGATATTGTCCAATTCGAGAAAACTGATAAAAACTGCGCCGCGACACGGTACAGTAATGAGAATATTAAATTACTACCTTTGAAATCTATTACGTTTAAAGCTGAAAACACGTAGGTATAAGATCTTTCAGAAATAAAGCGTCAATAAGGTGTCTTTGTGACTAAATAAAATCTTATCTCAAAATCATTTTGAGATACGTTTTTGTGTTACTAAGGGGAGAAATTACAGTTACTAAAAAAAAAAAAGAACTAATAAATGAAAATATTAATTTTAAAAGAAAGAACTTAACTTTTATTTGAGACAACACAACAATTTACAGCAATGACAAAGCTCATGAACCTTCTTTTCGACAACAATAAGCATATTAACATTAGAGACCGAAATAGGTAGGACATGCTACGTCATAGCTATTAGCGATAATCTTCCAAATAGAAAATAGCACGACTATTTAAATTTTCAAATAGAAAATTTATATTTTTTTAAAACAAATGGTACAATTATGAGCGAATACGTCCTGATCGTCTTCTAAATTAGAATAAACAGAAGTTAAAGCACAGAAGAGAAGGTTAAAGGTAGAGACAGCCTGGTCCAGACTACGCTACGCGAGCGACGTTTGATGGCACTGTAATTTTAAATTAGGAAGGAATATTAGAATTTACATATACCCTAAGTCTTGCGGGATGAGTAGGGCAAGCATAGAATTTGAAGTTAGTTTCACAATATTCAACCTGTAGTTACTTTATCACGGTACGTGTGTCTGTGCAGATGTAGTCTCCGCCTAAAACGAGCGGTCACAACTAGGAAAGGGAATTTCTAAGTTACCGCCGAGAGGACTAATTGGCCGACGGCACTGGCTTTACCGTGGCTTTATTAACTGTATTCTTTACTGTTATAATTGCGCTGTGGAGTACTTTACCGCTTTCATTTGCTTTGTTGGAAAATGTGGTAAGAAAAGAAAAACAGGGTATACCTTACAAATTGCACTTTTTGAGGAAATATTATAAAATAAATCAAAAGTAAAAGCAAATCGAAATAACATTAAAATTTTACTGTATTTTTACCTAAAGTTGAGTAATAAATATCCACTCAACCGATAAGGTAAAATTTCACACCAGGGAAGAGTTTGAAACTTCAACATTTTACAAAGTTTAGCCAACTAATTAATTGAACACGAGTTGAGGTAAAATTACCTTCATTATTAAGGTAACGATCTCGGTAACAACGTAATGGTAGGTATCTACTAACCCCGGGTCACGGACTTTTCAAATCATACAAAAACTGCCTCAATATTTCAAAAGACGTTCTTTTACGTTCCTTTTGGCTTCTATCAGAGTTGTCTTGAAAGCGTATTACATTTTTATGTTAATAAGCCGTCTCAGAATAAAGCAAAGTAAGTAAATAGTGTACTTCCAGAAAGTAAATCACTTGGAATCTATTGCTCGAGCTCGTAATGATATTACCCTGTCCGTAGACGAACCCACGGGTGAAATATCAGGTTACTGCTAGGTAAAAATAAGAGGTAAGGGAAAAATGCTTGTACTTGGATGAATATTTCAGTAACTGTGCCCGGTATAAATTCGTAAGGGACCGTATTAAAACCACTACCAATTTATTTACTTTTTGGGGTAGCAAAATCTTTTAGGTTCCGGGTGTTTTTATGGCGTGCTGTTTTGTCATGCCGGCGCCGCTGTGGTTTATCCTTTATCCCAAGTTGTAAAGGGTCATGGAAGGAGCTTTTCGCATTTTCTTTGTCGTACGACTACCTAACAATATTGCTCGGTTTTTGTGGAGTAAAGATAGCGGGACAGGTTGGGTGCTGTATGTTTCATGTTAGTATTCAACCCGTGTGCCATGAAGGTTGAGATAAGCTGTTTTGATTATTATGCTTTTTTTAAATGGTTTTTTGTTTAGATGACAACTTTTACAAGAACTGACTTCATGATTTGATAGCTTCACTTGTTACTTAGTATGTTTAGTTATAGCAAGAGAATTTTGACACTTTTCTGTTGTTCAATTGAGTTGCATGACTGTCAAGCTCTTTACACTATAAAATTATAGTGACGGCAAACTGACCCGATGATTAAACGGAAAGTATTATAAAAAATGGTTATTTGCAGTAAGTAATAGTAGATAGATGCTTTGTTAGTAACGAATGAGTTTTTTTATAAAAGTTAGTCTTGAAAAATATCGAAATCGACTTGTAAGACAATATCTTCATTTATCTTGTAAAAACGTTGATGTCTAGTAAACTGTTATAAAATCAGACAGAAAAAGCAGTTTACGAGCTATGCCTTATAAAACCGTATTAGCCCATAAGCTTTCTTTATCCCCTATTTTATGGCTACAATTCATGCGGATCTAGATTTATAGACTTCACTTGTAGCTCCCGGGGATAACGTAGAATAGATTATTGTATAAACTAAGTTATTACGGAAATATTATATGATAAAATGTTTGTATGACCAGTTTGCGGGGTGGATAATCTCTGTTGGTTACTCAGCAAACAATTTGTGATATAACTGTAGCTATATTATTTTAGTGCCGCAGTGTTTTCTCGAATGTCTAGATAATGTCTCGGATCTGTTGATTCCGGACTACCTATCGGGTAATAAAACATTTATATGCCGGCGTAAAAACGTCCTGGGATACTCAATCGTCGACGCAATTCGCTCTCTATCTGCTCATCGATCAGGGGTGAATCCAGGGAAGGAGGCAGGGTTTTGGGGTTCTCGTCTTTTTTGTTTGTACTCAAAAAATATGAGTTCGTTTAAAAATAAAATAATAAAATATAAAAAATAAGCTATTCGGTAAATGCAGCCTGTAGCACTATCATTTTTTGCATATTTGGTGTTAGTATCTATTTTGTAACATAATAGAAGAATAAACAAAATTCGTAACTCGTAACACATAAAAAATAATGTAAGTATGTTTCATATAACATATTTAAACTTCATGACTTCGGCATGGCTTACGTTTTCCAAATGAAATTTTGTAATCTAATTCTGTACATAAATAATTATCTACGCAATAATTTATATAATACATAATTTTGTACAAAATATAATTTCAAGTTTTAAGCCTATTAAGAAATAAAAAGTGTGAATGTAAACCCACGAATATTTGAAGCCTTATAAATGAATTCCTGAGTCCGTCCACGTCATCGATCAATCATAATGGGTTTGGGCGAAGAAAAAATATATTACCTTCGTTTATTGGACGTTTTTGTCGGTAATCTGCCTGTTGTAGGAGCGCGATAACAAATCAGGCGGATTCTTAATGATTCTGTATTTGGGGCATCTAACAAAGTGAGCATCTACCGAAGGTGAACGGTCTATTGCTTCACTTAATTGTGTAGAGTTATTTGATGTACCTATGTAGGTCTTCTTAATGTTTTCGGAGTACATAATAAGAAACAAATTTTATGATATGTTTGTTCTTTTATCAAACGTCATATTGGTTTCATAGTAGTTTTAATTTTGTAGAAAGTCATTCATAAATATAAAAAAATTACAATAAACACATTTGTTCAGTAAATATGTTCGATGTTTTCTAGAGAGGATGGATTATGTATACAGAAATAGTGTGGAAACGGAAATTGGCTACGGAAATAATAGCATAAATTTCTCTTTATATTATTTTTGACCAATCTGTTAAATTATTGTACATTCAATTGCTATTCCAGCCGATCGATATTTATGGAAAGCCACTGGCTATCAAGTCAAGGTATCTGCGTCACCCAACCACACTAGAAGTGTTTGTCTTTTCTGTTTATTCCCATAATTTCTACCAAGTTGTCGCCATTAGGGGGAAACATCATCTCCACCAAATATGTCAATGCTGGCTGGTCGTGGTTATGGGATAAAATGTCATTATGGGGACAACTTGGTAGTGATTACAAGATTAAAGTATAATTTCGACACAATATATTCCTTTACAAATTCAAATCAAGTATCATACGATAGAATTAATTTCGAATTCCAATAACCATGTAACCCAATCCATCGTTTCGATATTAAACTTTGTGACATTCGAATTAAGGTACAATTTCCTAGCTGAAACTCGAAGCTACTGCCACAAAGAGGAACTTGGGCCACGCAGGCTCTCTATATTAATTACTAAGGAATTATAACGCTTGTGTGTAGGTAAGTGGGGGAGAGTGGGGACGCGTGTAGTGCGTGCGAGTTAGCTTTATATTTTGCCAACGACATACTAAAAGCTCACAGTAAGAAGTAACTAGGTTATGCGGCTTCGTAGAGCTGGCGATTATTCACTTAAAAATAAAAATAAAAACATGGTAGAACCTTCGAAGTTTAATTGTATGTAATATGTATTTTTTTTTAAATTGCCTATTTCTGAACATCGCGTTCATTGTCCTACTCCCTGATTCTGTATGGGGTGCAGTTAAGTTCGGTTCAATTAAATTCAAATAAATAATATTAAAAAATAATTTCTACCTGGTCTAATTGTGAAACTAAATCATCCAGAAAAACAAAAAAGAAACACAACACGTACACACAAAATTTCATGAAGTCCAGCTGCTTAGGAGATCAGTTACATACATACGAACAAAATAAATATATAAATAAAGATAAAAATAATAACTATGAACTAAGGGCACCAATTATTTTTACCATTTTTTTTAAACAAACTTATTAGACAAAACTAGCCTTATTTTGATGTGACAACAAATATTATTTTGTTTATTCGGTGGTAGAGGCATACATTAGTGCTGACTTGGTCGGCCACCACTCTCCAGCAGAAAATCTATCGCCCAGAGACGTTCCTGCAGTAGAATTAAGTACCAAAGTGGACGACAGCTTGTACTAGACAAAGTTACCATTATTAGTCAAGCTATCGTCGAAACGCGTCCTAACAACAACTGCGCACTTGAGCAATGTTGTTAAAGTTGTAGTTTGTGCTTTAGAGCGCATACAGCGCTTTAGTAGCACAAAGTACCCACTACAGACTAGAAAAGCGGATTTCAAATTAGATTGTTTCATCACAAATTCACATAAAGTAAAACTAAGGACGTTCTATAAAGCAAAGCTCTCTTTTTCCTTATTTAAGTTTTGGGTTCGCACGATTTGTTTTTTCAGCCAGTGTTGAAGATTTGGAAAAATTTTGGTGCCAGCTAGAAAGATTTAGAGACAAAAAGGAGCTAAAGTTAATTTTTGACAAGTTTGAGAAAACTTAACCCTCCTTTTGGGGCAGGAGGGTAAAAATACAAAATTACAAAATCATCAAGGTCACTTTTTATTTTCCCGCCAAAACAAAAACCCTAGACTTTATACCCGTTCATTCGTTTAGACGCACGGGCGCGTGAGCATTCCGGCAGCTTGACTGTGAATGCCGAACTTTAAGTTCAAAGGGAGACAGTAATGCGACGAATTGCCATTACTGCTCAGCTGGTAATTTATGCAACTGTAATCCACCAGAACTGAAAGTCGTTTATTTCTATCATGAGTTGCGAAATAGGGCATTAACCTGCATAATTATTACCATTAGGTTAGATTATCTCCTACCATGTTTATTGCACAGCTTGATTGGAGTGCTGTTCAGTTCGGTTCGATGTTAATGGTTTTTTTTTCCAGCCAGTGTTATTAATGTATTTTTTTTGGTAATTTATATATAATTATGTATTAATGTGTATTTTAAGTAAGTATTAATATTACTACTTAGATCTATATATCTACTTATTAATTAACTGAAATCCACCGTCTATTATACAAACCGACTTCCTGTTATTTCTCTCCATGCACATTTTTATGGAAGACATCGCTCTGAGTGATAAGACTTACCATTGCGATACTATTTTTTGTGGTAGTATTTAAGTTTTCTTAGTTCTGTCTGTGGTGTTATAATAAAGAGTTTGTCTATCTATTCTAATGAACTAGAAAACAAAAAACATCACTTCAATACAAAAAGTACGACAAGCAATATATCAATACAAAAACCTATTAGCCTTTTCTATTATTATATCGAAATGAAGACCCTTAGACAGTATTCCCATCCGGTGTTGCCACGTGAGCACAAAAACAATTCGCCCACGCGAGGTCACGGAAACAGACAATCTACAAACATTTTGCTATATATTATTATTTTCCTTAATTATTATTCGGCGTACATTTTCCGGTTAGTTCCGCGTGTGACGTATGGCGCTTAATGTGTATTTGTCTTACTTCGTGACATAGGAATATTAGGGGTAAAATATCTTTTGTGAATAACTTGGGAAAAACTATTATAATTATAGTAATAACTTGTCACAATCACATAAACATAGAATCTGACCCCCAACTAGGAATTCCTGTATCTAGTGAATCAGAAACTACGAGGACCATGGTCCTACAAACACTCCGACTCAGAGCTAATATTTGTGGTTCTTAAAAATCTTTGCATTTTTTTGCTAACAAAGTGGAATGGCGCAGTGACCAAAATGGAGTCTTAAGCCGCCTACACATTTGTCTGACGTGTCGTGTCATCATGTCGTGTCGTGTCGTGATGCATCAGAAAAGTATCGGTTTCATACATTTAATATGGTAGCGTTCACATTTCTCCGATGCAAAGTGTTGTGACGACTTGTGTTAAATGTATGAAACCGATAGCTTTCTGATGCATCACGACACGACACGTCAGATAAATGTGAATCTAGCTTAAGCCTCTGATAATAAGAGCTACCACTTCGGTATGTCTTGTACGATCTCCTGCCAGTCTTTCGCCTGGAGCTCGCGCCAGTCCTTCCCTACTTTATCTATCCAGCGGTACCTGGGACGGCCGACCGTGCGTCGGCCATACAAAAAAGAAAAAAAATAAATTGTTTTTTTTATTGATATATGGCAAATAAGAAAATCCTGTAGAACATAGGCACAGATAACTTGGCAAAAGGGTTAAGCTGATAAGTGGAAAAGTCTCTTGAAAATATCTTAGAAAAACAGATTATTGCTTAGCTTTTTGGGCTTTTTGTATTAGATTTAAAGTTAAGTGGCACGGATATTCATAATGCATAATAATTACCAATCTATTTTTGTAATATATATAAATAACAAAACCTATTTGTTTCCGTTTAATTGCACGTTGCAGTTGCACTTGAGAATAGACATGTTTTCTATAACTCCAGTACAGAACCACAGAACACCAAAAACGGAGTTCCCGCAAAGTAACTGTTCAAACAAGCTAAACAAACAGAGCTAAATGGAATAAGTAATTCCGCCCCGATTGCCGATACTAACAGAGTGGGAGCTTAAGCAGCTAATTAACAATCTATTTAACGAGTAAACACGTACTCGCTTTGGAGAATTAAATTTTAATCAATTCTATAGTTTGCGCGAAACGTTCTGCTTTCGAGCGATTGGTGAGATGTGAGACTGGCATGACTGGTGACAAGTATGCCGAGGTTTGTGTTACAACGTGTTACGTTACCGGTAGGGGCCGTGCTAGTGATGTATCGTAGCGTTCTGACGCGGTAATTAGATGCCTTGTTCGAAAATCGGAGGATTAACAAAACATGGTAGATTGAGCGCGGCGTACAGTCGATGAGGCGATATAGAGTCAGACCGATATAGTGTCTTTCGATAAATCGGTTCATGATTTCAAATATCAACCTTAGTCGAAATTGCGATACATTAGACGTTTAACACGGGGAAGAATTAGCGCAATCGATGTTTTTGACTTCGCTTCACTCCGGTGATCACAGCATGACTGATTTATTTATTATTGAATTATTTATTCTTTAGCACACCACAGAAATGCACAAGGAGGACATAACGCTTAGTAGCATTCTCTACCAGTCATCCTGGAGGAAATATCGCGATATATATTTCGGATTCGTGGAAATGTGTATGATTGTAACTGTGACTCATAACCACAAATCTTCGGGGGAATGGCCGCGTTAGTCTGATAGTAAGCAGCAGGTCTGTTCCTAACCCTCTATAGACACTAAACAATTTGGCAGAGCAGGTTAATTGGCTTAAAAGTCCTCGGTACGTTAGTTATGTAAAATTATTATTGTAACTATTATCAACCGCCCAGGAAATTTTAATAAGCAGTAGCCAAGCTAATGTAGTGTGCACGTACGGTGTATGTGCCAAAACCAGTGGCACAATGACATGTATAACGGAAGTTTGTGAGCACGTCACTAGTGTATAGGCAACGAGTTCCCGGTAGGCTGAAATTTGCATGAAACATTGGATATTATACAGACATTTCGTATTCTATTAATGCTTTAGACTTCAAAGCGGCGGATTTTGGCCGGGCGCAGGCGGGGCCACGGTATAATCGTAGTTGATTTGAATACTGCCGAATGAGACGCGTTTCGAAAGGCTACCCAGGAAAAAAGCTTGGAGCTTACTTAATTTTGGTAATTTTATGAATTGTAAGTAGTTCTTAAGAGAAATACGATTTCTGAATCGACGTCAACGTCACTTTATATTTAGAAATTTAATTTGCGCCGCCTCCTTTGAAAAGTTTAGATGGACATCATCAAAGTAATGATTATATCGTTGAAATGAACTGTCGACTTCAGAGCTTGAGAAAAATTAGTCAAGAACAGGCTGCGCACCCATGTTTTTACGATTCCGGGTAAGTGGAGCGATTACGTGCCTCGTCAAAATTTAATCTCATTAAAATCAGCACTTTTCCTCTCAAAATGAAGCATCAATTGAAGACTCGAGAACTTCCCCCTACAAGCCTGTTTGATCCCGTTCAATAATCCAGTTAAATATCAAATTACTTGGGGCAAGTATCGAAAGCTCATTCCACAAAAGCGCTCCTGAGATGCAAAAACGAGTTTCCCAACGAATAGTATTAAGAAGACTATTCAATTTGAAGAACGGCAGATACAAATTAAAAAGTTCTCGCTGTTGGCATTGGGTAACGAGGAATCGAACGGGTCTGGAACTTCTTCGAGAGATTAAGATAAAACATTTTGCGCTTTGTATTTGGATTTTTGTAGTCGTGCTCTTGTAAAAGTATGAACTAATTGGAAGTTTTCATCGATGTCGTCGATAACTATATCGATAGTGATTTTGAGTTTCTTTAAGTTACTTGAAGTTTTAAGTATAAAACTAGGTAAGATTGTTCCCCTAAGCATCATAAAAACTCGAGATATTAACAATTTTATTTATTTATTTATTTACTAGCTGTGCCCTGTCACGCTTCGCTGTGGTACATTCGCACATTCGCTGATATGTCACTGATGAAAAAAATAGATAAAAACAATCCTTGATGCGGATTATATATCATGGTAAAATTTCAGCTCGATCGGTGCAGAACTTTTTGAGCTTTTGAAGCGTACACAAACCAACATAACATTTTTATAGATATAGATTTATTTAAACATGTAGTACAGTTACATTATGTAAATATGACTCAATTAATATCACAGCTTTTGTTCCACATTCATCATTCGAACGAGTAAAAGTAGAACAATGGTGTCTCAGGGTGACGAGCGCAGTGCAGTGCCGCGCAGGATTAAGCAATGCAGAGTTCTGGGTGGTACTATGACTGTTATGGGCAGGCGTAGCGCTTACCATCGGGCGAACGACTTGCTCGTCTCGTCACTCAGCCAACTAAAAAAAAAAGTCTCTGCATATGAATTCATACCTGCGTATGTATTTCCCAATAACTATAACCACGAAGTTTTCGAAGTGAGATTGAGATCTTTTAGGTAAGCGCGTCACATCCTTGACCACGTGATCGCTTAAGATCAGTCGAGATAGTGGTCAAGTGCGACAGTAAATCGAATAAAAAATGAGTTCAGCTCCAATAAGTGAATCCGTACGAACAGTTCAACACGTAGTACCTATTTGAGAATTCAACAGAAACCATTATAAGTTATATGATATTGATAACATAAAACTGTTCCAAATTACAGGGCAGTGGTTGCCAATTTTATGTCGACCCCGACCCTACCAAATAAATTTCAGGGGTATAAAACACATAAGCTTTTTGCGGGAGAAGAATTTTGCTACATTTACCGTTTCTAATGAATTCGCTGTTAGTACTAATGGTTATCCCATCTTGTCGACTTTCCTTTCAAGTGGGAAAGGAAAAAGTGTCATTAGTAGGTAGTGACCAGTCGCCACCCTGGAGCCGATCTCGTCTGTAGGGCCGGTCGTTAGTGTTAACTGGATCCAGATCGAGGGTGTCAACAGCAAGAAAGAGGGTGTTTTAACCCAACTTAAGTGGTGGGTGAAATGAGACATCCAATATCCTACTTTTTTTTTTGGCTATTGCTGTTTTTCTACAACTTGTGGGTTCAATTGGCTTCATCAATCAATCTGGGACGAGGTAGTGGTGTCCTTTAGCATCAGAGTATATCAGGATGCCAAAAGGCATCTGTTTCGATAAAAACCGCGACTCACCATTTAACGCGTTCTGCGATGAATGGAAACGTCCAGATGTTGTGCCACCAAAGGGTCACGATCCGAGTGTGACGCTCGGAACGTTGCTTAACTTTGGTGATCGATTAAAGGGGGATATGTCAACGAGCGCCTCAATGTGTTTCATTTAGTACGTACTTATGTTTTATTCACTATCCTCAGGTGTTTTTAAAAATCAAATAAAAGTCATCATCATCATCATCAACCCATAACGTCCCACTGCTGGGCACGGGTCTCTCCTCACGTTCGTAAGGAGGATAAGGCCATAATCCACCACGGGGGTCCAGTCCGGATTGGTGGATAACATACCTACCTCCGAAATAATTCTCGGGTAGGTATGTGGGTTTCCTCACGATGTTTTCCTTCACCGAAAAGCGAGTGATAATTACGTACATATGTTTTACAGAAACACATTGGTACGTGCCTGCACTGGGATTTGAACTCACGACCTTCTGATTGGAAGGCGGACGTTCTCCCACTAGGCTATCACCGCTTGTTACCGCAAATAAAAGTAATCTGGCCTAAAGCAATCAAATGAAGTAAGTGAGTATAAAAAACAATATCCCGAAGATCGTTAACTGGGTGATATTTATTTTCTTTAACCAAATGTAAAAAGTGATGAATAAATATCTTACACTCAAGCCTAAGACAGTAAAAATGGATTTGAAATCCTTTCGGCTCATTCGCTTACTTTAAGCGCCAACCCTCGTACGAACAGAAATCTTGTTCACGTACATTGGTGTGATATGGGTGCCCAATTACCACATTATTCCTCCAGTCTCTAACCAAACATAGAATACCAGTTTAAGAACACAAAAACAAAAACGACACTCGTGTTGCGATAGCATTTTAAGCCCAGAAAAGTCTCAACTCACAGATTCAATTTAGCATTGAACAATCCGAGTTCTTTGTACCTTGTTGGCGATGCTTTTGTTGTTGTTCCGATACAGCTCGTTGGGGATTTTTTTTATGACAACGTTTTTAGGGACAGCCACTTTTGCTGGGTTATTTATGTCCGACGTTCGGGGAGCGTTTTGTTGGGCACGGCCGGAGTTTGGGCGTTTTGTCGCTGAATTGTAATAAGAAAAATGTCTTTTCTCTTTTTTCGGGAGCTGGTGAGCGTCTTATCTGGAAAACAGAAGCCGTATTTTAGTAGAGCGGCTAAGTTTACGCCCGCGTGGGATTTTAGGACAGCTGTTGGGGGACCGCTTCTGTTCCCCTCGCATATGTTTTTCATTGTATATGTTCTATGATTAAATGTCTAAATGTCTTAATTGCGCTAAAAATAGGTTATAAAATATTTATAAAATATAATTAGTTAAAACGTGAAGTAAACACAAAATAACATCTGGTCACATACACAACCAGGATTCCCTGAATTTAAGGAATTAGGAACTACGAGGACCATGGTCCTAGAAACACCCAGACTTGGAACAAATAAAGGGATAGGGCTTAAGTATTGATTAATTTCCTGAATACAAAATAAAATAAAAACAAAAAAAACACAATAAATCACATTTCATTCATTTATTTATTAAAAAAAATGTATCACCGGTTCAATAGCCTCTCCAAGTAAAGTCGTATAAATCGTCCCCTATGATTCTAAAACGTTTCACCCTAAAAACAACCCACCGTCAAGAGGCAGTGGAAACAAAGACGCCCTTATGAGATCTCGTCTTAATTAGTGCGTGTTATGTAGTTTGTCCTTTATCAAAAAGCATTCCACAGAAACGTTAATGCTATAAGAGCTCCACTCTAATTTCACCCTTGGCGAGGCTTCACCTCTAACTTGTTTAAGTAATAGTGCTATTATGTCTGTCTGGCAATCGGTCTAATTTGCAGAAGTGCAACTTAATATTACATGAGTGGACTGCGCATGGTATTGCAGATCTGATGGACGTTTATCCGATTGTCGACCGGATTTATAGACCGACATAGATAGATGTTCATCACCATCTTATATTCGCCTGCTACTCGACGTAGGCCTCTCCTAATGAAGCTCAGCAGTGGCTGAAAATGGGTTGTGAGTATGATGATGAATGACAATTTTGCAGTTCTTTACTTGTAAATAATTATTCATAACTAGCTGTACCCTGCCACGTTTCGCTGTGGCACATTCGCACATTCGCTGATATGTCACTGATGAAAAAAATATATAAAAACAATCTTTGATGCGGATTATATATCATGCTAATATTTCAGCTCGATCGGTGCAGAACTTTTTGAGTTTTTAAAGCGTACACAAACCAACATAACATTTATATATATATAGATAGAAGACTAGCTGTGCCATGCCACGCTTTGCTGTGGCACATTCGCACATTCGCTGATATGTCACAGATGAAAAAAATAGATGAAAACAATCCTTCATGCGTATTATATATCATGCTAAAATTTCAGCTCGATCGGTGCCGAACTTTTTGAGTTTTTGAAGCGTACACAAACCAACATAACATTTTTATATATATAGATGTATAAATGATTGAAAGAAAAACTTAATTATTGTTCTTTTTTTAATTTTAAGGTAGCATAGGCTATTATTTACAGTTATCCTATCGTAGAGTTTCGTGACAATCTCGTAAAAAATCGCCCGACGAAGTAGTCAAAAGTGATTAAGCCAGGCAGAATGATATAAGAAAGAAATAAGTATTTTTACATTTGTTTTTATAACTTTTAGATTGTTTCTGTAGCAAAATCCAGCTATTATTACAGATAGATAGATAGATCACTCTTTATTGACACCAAGAAGTGTAAAACAGAGAGAAAAAAAACATAACTTAATAAAAGCTAATATACAATTACAGTACAATCTACCGTTCCAAATTGGCACCAATAACTAAGCTCGTCGTGTTGACTCCCTTTTCTAACAAAGAACTCAAATCTCTGCCAGGGGTACGTTCAACAAAAGTGAACAAGCATGTAAAATAATACTTAAAGCGATATTGGATGAGATCCTCTTGCTCGTTACACGGAAGCTGTCGGACGAGTGTGGACCGGGAAATCCCGGAAAACGAGCTTTTCATTACAAGTTGATAAAATCTCCGGGAATTTATAAATGTGTTTGCGGTTTTATTTTTGGATACGTGTCACGTCGTGACTTTATAATTGGCGCAATGCAATTTAAACTCGTATTTGCATACATATGGCTACCTATATATTTTTTAGTACTAAGCTCAAAATCAAAGATAAGTCAAACTACGCTTAGAATCGTGATATTTGGATATCGTAATATATGACGCTGCTGATTGGATGATAGGCAGCATGGTGTATGGCCACCATTACGGATCATGATCTCGATATGTGACAAAAACTAACGAGTTTATCGGGTCATGAGAAGAGATGACGTCTCAATAATTTCACCTAACTGATTCGTTATCACCATCGCAGTTCCATCGCGATAAACGCTAAAATCCCGTGAAGCGAGCACCTAACAAGCGACACTTCACTAGGCACTTGGGCTAGGGGCGGAGCGCTAGAACTGCTTTATTATTGTTCAGCGACTGAACAGGGCAGGGATTACTTTTCTTTTTATATTAAATTTTATGTCCTCCCTGAAGCTTTATGTTGATGACTATTTTATCACGATTATTGTTGGCAATAAACGGTTTTAAACGACGCTGTATTGTAATGATTGCAATTTGCGAAACAGATTTAAATTTGACAAGAAGAAAACGTGCCTTGTGGTGAAGAGAATAGACATTTATTTGTATTACCAGAATATCGTACGGGACGCTTGTGTACTCCGGTCACGCGTACAACGAAATATTCCAGGCATTTAAGACCCGTCAATCGATATAAGCTGTCATTTTTATTTTTATAAGACAGAATGGCTAACAAGCTGATGCCCTGTCTGATGGTAAACGGTTACCGCCGCCTATGGACACCTGCAACACTCGAGGCGTTGTGGATGCATTGCCTACTCTCTAGAGCTCTTTCCACCCTTCTCTTGACGAGCCCCAGATTATATTTTTCGGATAAAAAAAACATAAGGGGCCGACAATTAATTACGTTTTTTTTTTTGGATTTTTACCCCCCTCCCCCCATTTCCCTTGGTGATACGTGGTGAGTTTTAAGACTACCCAAAAAAATCACGTGTATTTTTTACAAAAGAATCAAGAATATTATCTATTTTTAATTTTTAGAATAGCCGCTTTTCGGATTAGAAATCGCGTTTGACGATAAAATAAATACACGTGATATCTTACTATACCCCCCCTCCCCCTTTGTGATATTTCGTGATTTTTGCTAGACCCCCTCCCTCCCTTTCAAACCTCACGTGAGTAATGGACGGTCCCTTAACCCATTTAAATACCACAACTCAACTACGCCATCTAATTTCATTGTCTCCATCATCACACAAGATTACCATTATCAATACACAGCACTTCCATACCACCAAGTCTGAAACACGTGCAAGTAATACGGCATACGGTACTCACATACTGGTAATATACGGTAATGGGACCATATGTGCCTGAATGCCGTAATACGGCATTACCACCGTAATACGGCATCAAAGCTGCTATTGTGCTCCTATAGAGCTTGATGACACAATCTTACAGAAAATTGTGCTCAAGAACCCTTTCTTGAGGGAATTAATTTGAAATTTTATTATAGTATAGTGATGTCATACATTTTAATGCACTCGAGTGTAATGTGTATTGACGCTAGAATCGATTTTTATCGGACAAAATTTAGCGATAGAGCTTATCTCTGATTATTGCAGAAGATGTATCAGGCTGCCATAGTTTTCATGTTTGATTATAATTGAAAACGGGATATTCACCATGTGTTATGTTTGTTTTATCCACCAATCCGGAGCGAGCCCTCGTGGTGGATTGCGGCCTAACCCTCCTCACGAAAGTGAGGGGAGAACCGTGCTCAACAGCGCGACGATATGGGTTGATGATGACGTTTGTTTTGCGTTCCCCATATATAGGCACTGCAAGCGCTATGGTCACATGTAAGCTGGTGTTTTTGCAAGTGGGTAGTTACTAAGGGCAGACAAAATCCATGACCATGTTACTTTGAAACCTTATATTTTATACTGTTGGGTCTATCTCATCAGAGGCTTTGTTCCAGTAAAATCGACTGCCATATCCAACTACGATTTATTCCGAACTAGATGCACCCCGCATTTTCCGCGTAGCTCCTGTTCTCGTGGGAATACCGGGATAAAATATAGCCTATTTTAATTGCTGATAATGTGGCTTTCCATTGGTGAAATAATTTTTAAAACCGGTTCAGTGGTTTAGGTGTGAAAGCGTAACAAATAAACAACCAAACTCACATTCGCATTTATAATATTACTTAGAAAGTTAGGATTGTAGTCCACAGTACTTCATACGCTACGTGCGGGTAGATATGAATCGAGCTTTAATCAAAATATTTTCATCACGGAGGCGAACGTGCTGCAGTTAGCCAACTCTAAGACTGTAATAATAAAGTCGTCGTAAAGTGCGCTACATTCCAACCACGTTTTCTCATAAATTTAGACTAGTTTTCCCTAAAGGTGAGAACTTAAAGTTTTCCCTAGATTCTCCTAAAGAAATGGTAATGAATTAGGAAAGAACTAGCTGGAAGTTCGATGTGGAGTTTCAAAAGCTACGTCAGATTGGTGCTGGCTATTCTAAAAAGCAACGAGTACCATCTACATTTGCTACTTTTCAGATAGTTTGTTACCTAACAATGATACCTAGATGGTAGTCGTTGCGTTTTAGAATAGCCAGCACCAATCTGACTTCTCCTTGCCTCATTTGTGTTTTTTTTTCCTGTTTGGCAATACGATTTTTGACCAAAGACATTTTTAAATTAAAAATGAATCAATTCTGTTAGTACAAACCAAATTGAACCTTAATTTGACATCACCAAAGTTATTTCTGTCTCATTTGTTGTCAAAAGGTTGAAAAGTGACAACAAATCATTTGACAGGATTAAACTAAAATATAGACTAGTTTTCGAACAACAGAATTGGCAGGAATCTATATATATAAAAATGTTATGTTGGTTTGTGTACGCTTCAAAAACTCAAAAAGTTCTGCACCGATCGAGCTGAAATTTTAGCATGATATATAATCCGCATCAAGGATTGTTTTTATCTATTTTTTTCATCAGTGACATATGGTGGTGAATGCAGGGCTGGTGAATGCGATACGAAAAATGTGACCGGGCGAGGCGAATGGAAGTTGAGAGGTAAATTAGGTTAATAAGGTTTAAATGTAGGGGGGTAGGTGGTAGATGACAGGTGACAGATTACAGTAGACAGATGACAGATGACAACTGAATACTTATCAATGAAATAAAAAGAGAGTTAAAGAAGTTTTAATTCAGTCGTGTGGCCTACAGCACACTCGTTTTTTTCTGCTTTTATTTGTAATAGTTGGTGTAAATAAAGAGTTATTTGTTTATCTAAATGGCATGAGCACAGTCCACATATTTGCCCATTTTATGTATAAAAAATTAAGAGCATCTTTCACAGCGATAAAAAAAAACAACTAAAACAACTTGACAAGCGACTGGAAAAATAATAAAATCTCCGTTTCAATGAACTTGCAAGTCCGAGATTTTCTTCGGGATAACAATTTTCAATTTAAAACAGTGCGAGAACCGCTGTTGGATAAAGAGTTCTGGATAGATAAAGTGCCACAACGGGTCTTTGGAGACTCTTTAACAACAAGTGAATATACTCGTAGACTAAGATGTTAGGTACTGCGTAGGATTTGCTTTTACCATTAGTACCTCTTTATAATTACTATGGTTTAAACAGTATCTAATCACGAAATCCTGTACCTACTTACTAGTACTTAAATTATTGTTATCATCATCATCAACCCATAACGTCCCACTGCTGAGCACGGGGCTCCCCTCACTTTCGCTGATGATGACGATGATGATATGCCACATACACGTCGCAGGTTCCAGTTCCATCCAAAGTGTTCCCTTCAGACAAATTAAAATGAAATCTCATTATGCTGTTAGTGACAACTTGCTACGAGTTAACCCTAGCATGGTAGCGCGGGCTTTAAGTACCAAACGCGCGTCACGAGGCCACGAGCTAACCTCGGCGAGAGCGCAGCCGGAACAACACTCCGGTAAATAAATCTAATCCGACCGACATAGCTCAGCGCTGCAGTCACTGCAACCGTATAAATTATTCATTATGCAGTCCGGAACGGTCGGGCACATGCATCTTGCATGTCGCTCCAGCTTTTGTTTATTTATATTAGCAAGACGTTTGCGGACGGGACCGCGGACGGCGAAACTGATTGTGAATGCAATGCTGGAAAAGGCTGTCGCCTCTGTTTATGTTTGCTTAGAAATGGAGCTCGATAAATATTTGAGCTTTTAAAGTTTTCATATCTTTCTGTGATTGCGGCTTCGAAGCTTTAAAGTAACTGGGTGTATTCTACTGGAAGGTTGTAGAGGGAAGTCAGCATTCATATACATTTTATGAAGTCGTTAACAGTTTCGAATGTGTCTAGTAGCAAAATTAATATTGAAATCTCAGCACAACAGCGAACATAAAAGAAAATATATTAAGTCAACTTAGTTACATAAACTCGTTGGGACCTTTTTCAATCAGTATTCAATAACAAACCGTGGCAACGCAAATACTTTGAATTATTTACCTCACGCGCCATGTCAGGGTAAACTTTTCCAAATCCGAACAACAATTTATCCCGTCAAAGCCAGTGGTTGTTTCTCGTTAACCGGTCGGCCGTAGCGTTAATGAATTATATCCGAACTGTGCTAGACCGCAAGTAACCGTGACGGGGCTTAACGGACCAGGCGGCCGATGCAGGGTTAAATTGACTAACTACTTTATTGTACCTTTGGGTGTTTGACTAAGTAAACAATTTGTCGCTGATGTTATTAATGAATTCAATTCTTTCAGTATAATATTATGTTGCTTCACTAGAATAAAAAGGGCCTGTAATAGTGTACACACGTAAGAAGTGAAACTATTCCTTCTTAACTGTCTCCCATTCTGACCTGTCAATATTGTATGTCGAGGCCTAGTCGAGGCATAATGAAAGTAGGAAAAACTTTCATGAAATACTCTTTTGACTATGCTTAAAGTCTGTGGTCAGAGAACAGATGTCAATGCAAAACCTTTGTACACTCTATGATGACCACTTACTCCCGAACTCTTTCGTCTAATTTCAAACATCTTTCAAAAAACCTTCATGTAAGAGTGACAATAATTTCATCATGGCGCGTGACGGTCGAGCGTAACAGAATAGTGAGACGATTACTATAAAATCTCTCGCAAGTCTATAAAAGGGATTCAGTAAAAAAAATATTTTTTTTTTTAATTAAGATTTTTGAGTAAGAAAGTACAGGTGAAAATTGTTTATAATATTGGTGATGTGTTTACGATCTTTACAAAAAGGCCATAGACAAAGAGTTGACAACATTATTGCAAACAAAAAAAATATTGTATATAATGAATGTTGCTCCGAAAATCAGGTCGTATTTTCAATTATTAATTATTTTGGAGGTAGGTATGTTATCCACCAATCCGGACTGGGCCCCCGTGGTGGATTATGGCCTAACCCTCCTCACGAAAGTGAGGAGAGCCACGTTCCCAGCAGTGGGACGTTATGGGTTGATGATGATGATGATGATTTTCAACTAACGAGCATGATTTTCTCAACAATTACACCAAAAAACATATTCGATAACTCGACAAACGCTCATCGCATTTCAGATACCAATCCTTTGCTATCCTTCCTTAAATAAGAGGCACAATGCCAAGCGCCAGTGAAGGTGAAATCTGACAGTTACGCGCAGACTTTCGCTATATTTTTCGGCGACCCTTTCTAGGCCCTTCGAGGGTGCCCTTTGAGGGGCGGCCCTTTGAGGGCGTCATATCATGACAAGTGATCTGCGGGAGCTTAGGCGCTCCGCGATAAGCCGAGGTGCGAGGCGTGAAGCGGTTATATTAAGGTGTGGCAGTGACAAGATAGCAACTTTTATTAAGACTTTCTGGAATCTATTTGGTCGGTTTGGTAGAGAGAAGCACTCGTATGTAGCTATCCGAACACTTTCATAATATCCTACTCTTGCTATTCTAAAACTAATCCTAATTAATAATATAAATGCGAATGTGAGTTTGGTTGTTTATTTGTTACGCTTTCACGCTTAAACCACTGAACCGATTTTAAAAATTCTTTCACCAATGGAAAGCTTCATTATCAGCAAGTAACATAGACTATATTTTATCCTCGTATTTCCAAGAGAACGGAAACTATGCCGGTAAAACTGCTGGGCGCAGTTACTATCCTTACTTTATATTATAAATGCGAAAGTAACTCTGTCTGTTGCTCTTTCACGCCTAAACTACTGAACCGATTGAAATGAAATTTGGTACAGAGATAGTCTAGAGCCTGAGAAAGGACATAGGATACTTTTTAATGCGATAAAAGAATTGTAAGGGTTTGAAATAGGGGATGAAAGTTTGTATGAAAGCTACATTGACAGCGAGTAACATAGGCTATTTTTATCCCCATATTCCCGCGGGAACAGGTACTACGCGGGTGAAACCGCGGGGCGCAGCTAGTAATATTATAAATATTAAAGTTTGTGTGTTTGGATGTTAATTAATCAGTCACGCAAAAACGGCTGAACACATTTAGTTGAAATTTGGCACACAGATAGTTTATACTTGGATTAACGCATATGATACTTTTTATCTGGTAGAAAATAAAGGTTCCCGCGCGATAACACTCAAAGCGGGTGGAACCGTGGGTCACAGCTAGTGTACTTATAGACCAACCAATTTATCTGTAGAATGAAAAACACTGAAATGATACAAAACTAAATTTTGAGGTCGATGATTTGAAATTTTCCTGTCTATAAATGTAATCCGTATTTTATTGGTTACGTTTATTATAGTGGTAATACTAATTGTAATTAAACTGTAAATAGACTGAGAATTATTATAAAAAAAAATACAATTAATAAAAACTAATAAGTAAACGCCGTCGCGTATAAAAAACCTAAACAACATCTGCTAAGTAGAGCAACTGCCAAACAAAAAGTATTAAAAAGAAAATGCCCCTTAACTTATCTCATTATAAATGAATCCCTCGTCGCATACATCACGCCTGTTAATTATAAAGCAACATAATTCAAAGAGTTGCCCGCCTTAAGTTCGTACGCCAGCAAATTTAGCAATTAACTTCACAAAATATAAGTGCATGATAAATGAGCAGAGGTAATGAGCTGCCAGTCAAAGCCGTAGCTAAGGCAGTCGCGACTTAATATGTTCCGAACGAAATCTTCAAAGAAAGCCTGTCAGGTACGGTACACTTACGGTATTTACGCCCTTACCTTACTAGGTCAAGTTTTTATTTCTTATTTTGAATCGTGTTAGTGTTAGGATTTATTGGTAATAAACCTTTCATTCACATATTAGTATACATTTAAGTGCATCGTCATCATCAACCCATATTGTCCAAAGTCACTTTCGTGAGGAGAGTTAGGCCATTACCCACCAGCAACCTTAAGCCTGACCCTGGCCTGGGGCTACTTTTTTTTTAGTATTTGTTTTAAATGCAATATCAAAATATTGAGTCTCAAAGTCAGGCAGTCAATGCAGAAGTCTTGACAAGCCGCAGTCAACTGCAACATCTTGGTGTGGTGGATAATTTTAAGGAAAAAAAAAGTGTTTTGTTTTCCAATGTAATTTACATATTCTTTGGAACAAAAAGACAAAAGATTTCCATTTTGTTCCACATAATAAAAAAAGCTCCTCATCACACACTTATAACACTCACGACTGTACAAACATCAGCAGCTCACAACATTCAATTTTGTTCCATTTATTTACCAACGGATGTGGGTCACAAATAAACAAACAAATACCAATCCTAATACGTTTTCTATTTATTGCGCTCAAACTAGCCACAAACTGTATATCAAAGTAGGAACCAGAACAAACATGGCGTCGATATATTGTACGCGTTTAACACAACGCCATTTTCGTCCATTACACTGGCACATAAAAATAAATTACCGCGCTTCTGCCGCGCGTATAGGAACCTAAAACCGGCGTGATCTAGTTTCTACCTGCCGAAAAGATCCGAAGAGATGCCGAACACATCCGACTGGGACAGTTTATGGGCTTTATAAGTGAGCAATATGGCGGCCCGTTGGGAAAATATTTGGCGGGACGCGACACGATTCAGTACCTTATCTCAAGACGTACTTTTAGCGTTGTGTTCAAATGAAGTGATTCCATTATATTTGTCTAATAACAGGTTACTCACGCTTTAAGATGGTTCGTTTCTGTTATGGCGGGAAATTTAAATTTCAAACGGTTTTTTTTTTTTGAGCTACACCGGGTCACTAATATAAACGAGACTGCATTTCGCGCCAATCGTTAATCATTTTTTTCGTTTTTATGTTGAAATATTTAGCACTAATGCACCGTATCGCTCAAATATGTCAATAAACCGTCAAACTAATGATTTCAGTGTTTATCAACATATTTGAGCGATACAGTGCATTAGTGAAATTTAAGTTTAAATTTCAGTTCAGTTTTCAGTTCTGTTATGGCGGGAAATTTAAATTTCCCGCCATAACAGAAACGAACCACCTTAAAAACATCACCAAACTCACGACTCTAATATTATTTAACAGCCAACGTCGCTCGACTACAATAAATGCTCCACACTCAGCTTAAATACAAGTCGGGTAAGGGAAAATTGTAAAGAAAAAGTGACGCTTATCCTCAAGCGAACGACCTATTGTATAGTCTCCACTACGTTATAATATGAAAAGTCAAAGTTTGCTACTGTAAGTTTCATGTCCGAAACTAATCATGAAACTGAAGCTTTTTTCTCTTCTAGAAAGCTAAGTTATCCCTGAATGCTCAGGATTTTTCGCTCTACCGCACAACGTTTCATTAAAAAAAGAAAAGAGAAAGGAGTAGAGCTCTGGAAAAATGCTATTCCGCGCAGTCGAGTGTAAATCCAACCTGTAATATTCACGCCTCGAGTAAGATCCAGAAGCTCATTCACCGTATTCCACAACTCCGGCCATTAGAGATTTATAGTAGTGTTGTCTTATAGGAAACGTCCGCACTTGCCATATTGTGAACGCGGCGCGAATGGCCACGAGAGCTGTCGAACCGCTGTTGCCAAAAGTGGCTGTAGGTATTTGCACCCTGTTTTATTGTGTTGCGGCGAATTGAGAGGTGCTAAAAATAAGAAATGGACGCTGTGTTTGGCGCCCATTACTCGAACAATACACAGAATATCGGCCAGCCTCATGCCAACTTTGAGATCGTATTCTAACTATACATGAATGGCAGAGAGCGATATAATTTCGGATATTATCATTAGAATGGATTATTTTTCTATTGTACCTTGTTTGGCTTTATAAAAATAACGTAAAATGGATAAATTACATACATGTAAAGTTATTGGTGCTATCTTTTCTGACGGGCATATTAGTTAATGAAGTTTATTTTTCCTGTGCGAGATTCAGGCACGAGTCACCACTTAAGAGTGAAATGTCCTGTTTCAAAGTAAAGTTGATTATCAGTTTCAGTTAATTATCCGTTCAGTAGATCATATGTGACTTTTAAATTTTTCTTTAGTTTTAGTTTTAGTTTTTTTTAGTCTCCTTGCAATATATGATTTGAGTTTTGATCAGGCTCGGTTGCGTTCACTAGCAGACACCTACGCTGAGCAGTGGACGAATCTAGGCCGATGATGATGGTGATGGTGGCAATGAAGCCACTTCTGGTCACAGTCTCACCTAGAATTATAGCCCCTATTGCTCTACCTACAAGGTTCTTATGTTCATAGCTCGCTGTGTCCCGATGTTTCGCCCACTTGACTTTGATCCCACACGAATTGTTAATATTTACGGGATAAAAAGTATCCTACATTCTAATCCAGAACCTAAAGTATCTATTACAAAATTTCAATCTATTTACAAAATACGCTGATACACTTCTTGATCCGTTGTGAATCAAACTTGAAGTTTCTATTATTTGTAATATCACCAAAATCAGTGCAGCCGATGGGATGTGATAAGTGGACCAACACACAAACTTTCGTATTTGTAATAATACTAGTTGCACCCCTCGGTTTTACCCGTTTAGTTCTCGCTTTCGTGAAAATACGGGTATAAAATATAGCCTGTGTTATTTGCTGATATTGTAGCTTTCCATTGGTGAAAGAATTTTTTAAAATCAGTTCTGGTGCCCAATTCTATAAAATAACTAACCTATCAATTGTGTGTCGGTAGTGTCTCAATAGGATAGTCATTGACATGTGGTATTATATAAATTATTATTTTTTGACACCATTGGAGTTTTCGCAGAAGCCAAATTTGCAACAGTGGCAATATAATGTCTGTAGTGTGTCGATAGTATGTCAATGGCGTGTTGCTTTACTCTAAGTTATAGAATTGGGCCCCATTAGTTTAGGCGTGAAAGCGTAACAAACAAACAAACTCACATTTGCATTTCTAATATTAGTAAGGAAGTGCGACGTGCTAAAGTTTACCACATACAAACGTATATCTCGCTCCGATCGAAGGCATCACGTCCCACAGAGCTATCCATTGATCTGGCAACATAAGACATGTATGAGAAGCTCGACGTCGGTAAATAACCAATGAGATAGGAGTGAAATAAAAATAGGCTTTACTTTGCTCCGTTCGGGTTTTCAATCTGAGCGAAGAGAAGGAATAGACGGCATCACAGCTTTAAGGGATGTTGTTCTGATAAATGTATTCACCACGAAATAAATATCTTCTAAAAATAGCTGGCTGGCGTTCGCCTACATTTATGTATAGAGCGTTTAAGGTGGCACGTTTCACTTAGGGCGAAGTTCAAAATTTCTTTTTGGTTTTTGGCACTAGGCTATTTGAGTAACAATCTCTATATAATATTGTTTAGGATGATATACTATAGTCTCAAATTCCATTACAATTTAAATTATTGTAATTACCCAGTCTAGGAGAAGCGGTGGTAGCTTAGTGGGAGAACGTCTGCCTTCCAAGGAGAAGGTCGTGAGTTCAAATCCCAACGTACCAACGTGTTTAAAAGCATATGTACGTAATTGTCACTTGCTTTTCTGTGAAGGAAAACATTGAGAGGAAACCCACATACCTACCCAAGAATTATTTTAGAGGTAGGTACGTTACCCACTAATCCGGATCGGGCCCCCGTGGTGGGCTGTGGCCTAACGCTCCGCATGAAAGTGAGGGGAGACCCGTGCTCAGCAGCGGGACGATATAGGTTGTTGATGATAAAGACAAAAAAGAAAAAACAGTTGGAAATCGGTTGCAACAATGTAATTATTTCGGTTTCCCTCCTAAACCGCTTCTCGCATACCTTGCTGTAAAAAAAAAAACACGTAGAGCGAGCGTAGCAAAACGCTACGAGTCGCGTAGTAAAATTGAAACCATTTATGATTATGTTCTCCTCACGTGGGTTTTTATATTCCTTCCGCGGCCGTTGGATTTCACTGTGCCGCTTCTCAAAGAATATTATTTTCTGGTTTAACCACTACGCCGTAGCACGAGTGCCGTCACCGCTACGGATGTCTACGCGCGATAATTGGCTTATGTGAGCTCTGCTTTGAATTTTTAATGCTGTTTTTGCAGAATTTTATGCGCATTTGAGTATCGTTTGAAGTCGAATAATAGAGATAACATACGGGGAATCGTTGTTCTTAACTAAGGAGAATTAATGGTTAAGATAATAAACCAGACAGGGTATTTTGACGGCTTCGTAAATTAATGTATAAATGTTCCGAATGCTAATAAAGTCAGTTATCTTCCACGAGTGTCCTTTTGAGACCCTTGTGGATAAATAAATTTGAGTTTGTATTGCAATTCGTAGCAGATTTGGTACGAGTAGAGCGTAGCAGTTTCGTAGCACGTCTCTACGACGTAGTACATAGCCGTAGCCATCGGATAGTGTTTCCACGGATAGGGTTGTCCGTAATGGTATTCATATCTCACGTTGACCGGCCAGGGTTGACACGCGGCGCTCGTTAGCTTTTACTGTTGATTAGTTCTCGAGCGGGCGCCGAAAACTGACGTTTTCACACACTTTTTTCACAGTTAGGCGTTCGTAGGCGGTTCGCAGTTTCAAATTTATTTTTATTTTTCATTCCCAACGTTGAAATACGAGGTGGGAATACTTGTATAGGTTTTTTTAGAATTTCGGCTGCAGCTGAAAAAATAAGCTTCTATCCCGGAGGTATTTGGAGTGGACCGGGGAATGATTGCGAATTTATTTCTACGTTTTCAATTTGTACACTGAATTGTCTTTTTTTTTATGCTCGTTTTAATAATAATAATAGTTGGTAACGGCCACATACACAGATCCTGACTCCTGGCTAGGATTTCCTGTATCTAGGGAATTCGGACTACAAGGATCATGGTCCCACAAACACCCAGATTCAGAGCATAAATTCACCCAAATCTTTACCCCATGTGCGTGTTTGTTTTATCGAACCCCCAACTTCACGTTACGCAGTCAGCACATTGCACACTGCGCCATGGCGGCCGTCAGTGCGATTAATAGAAAGTGGGATGGGAAACAATTTTTATATGAAAATATGACAAAATCATGTAGACTGCACGGATAAGCTGACAGCTGTTTTAATATACAGTTTAATGAGGTAGTTGTAGCGGGAGAATGGAACAAGTTTGCGACTGCAGGGGGTGGTGGGGGGCGGGAGGGGGAGAGCTAGGGGTTGTAAAAATAATTAATAAGCTCGCAACGCGCCCTCGTTTGCGTTGACAAGCTGTTGTACCCGCAGATGTGTATAATCTCGTACAACGGATGCGAGTTAAAAGTTAGCGCTCAAATTGTATGAAGTATTTTTTAAATGAGAAATTAAGTTTCACTATACTATCATTACTGATATATAAAGCTAAAGAGTTTGTTTGTTTGAACGCTAGGATCTCAGGAACTGCTGATTGGAATCGAACAATTCTTTTTGTGTTGAATAGTCCATTTATCGAGGAATGTTATAGGTTAATATCACGCTACGACCAATAGGAGCAGAGCATCAATGAAGAATGTGGCAAATACGGGGAAAATATATTGCTTTTAAGAGAGTTAATTGCGGGAAAACTTGAATTATGTGTGTGAAACCGCAGAGCGCAGCTAGTTATTGTATAAAAAAACGGTGGTAGCCTTGTGGGAGAATGTTCAATGTGTTTCTTATACATATGCACGTAATTCTCCTTCTCTTTTGGGTGAAGGAAAACTACGGGTAGCCGTAGCGCTTACCATCAGGTGAATGACCACTCGTCAACATCATCACCATCAACCCATAACGTCCCACTGCTGACCACGGGCCTCCCCTCACTTTTGTGCGGAGGGTCAGGCCATAATCCACCACGGGGCCAGATTCGGATTGGTGGATCACATATCTACCTCCGAAATAATTCTCGGGTTTCGTCACGTTTTATGTGATTTTCTCTTCACTCAACCAAATTAAAAAAAAAAAAAAACAAAAAAGATTAGCAGGCATGTTATGTTATGTTATTAGCCACGCTTATCCCACTGCAGGGCAAAGGCCTCTCTTCCTTCTTTCTCTTCTTAGCTATTTATTTTTCTGCTTTTTATTTAGAAAATTCCATTATAAGTTAGTGGTCAAAAAGTATCAACCGCGTATTGGAGTTGAGAATAAGGTACGCGGCTATTTACAACTCCCATACTAATGTGGATGACTTAATACAGGCTTAATGCTGCAGTCTACAGAGACTGCAGCATTAAGCCTGAACTGCCCATTCACTGCCTTTACTGTATAGATACTTAAACTACTTTCACGACTGAAAACTTGTCATTGGCGGTATCTTTACTGCTTCAGTGAAACACTGATAAAACTTAACTGTCGGCTCTTCCTGCTTTATTTCCTTCGTAAACAGAGCAATTTTTTATGGACCGTAAGCATAAAAGCGCACTGCTTATAATGACAGGGTAACTCGCGAAATACTATAAAAAACCAGCTGGTTTATTTAAATCAATCATCACCATCAAATTATTGGGAGTCACTAAGGAGTTCTACTGTTTACTTTCCGTCTCCATCATCAGATCAGCTCGCTGTCACCATAATATTGTTTTGGCATCGGAACTGGACAGGCATGCAACATTTAATCTTAATGGGTTAAGGATAACTGCTTTAAGACGTTCACTGCTGAAAACACAGACGTTGTGTTTTTATAACTTTACGTGGGTGCGGGAAAACAAAACTGTCGTGTTAGCGCAGCTTACGTGCCAGCTGTGCGGCGAAACACAGACGTGTGTGTTTAACGTGGCGCTACTACAGTGCGGCTCGCACAGACTGCACGCCATTGCTGGAAAACACACACGGTCCACAACGGTGCCTAAATGTAAAAACCGGCTCAGCAGTCAACGTATAAAAATTCAGAAAAAAAATATGCAATATTTGCAAAATTTGGTGCGAACATAAAACATTGCAAGTTAAATAAAAGTTTGTAATTATAATATTATTATAGAGAGTAACAAAAATGGATGTGTCGATACGTCATTGTCACGATTCTGTTCCATCGGAAGTTCAATCATTTCTTTATCTCTCGTATTATTGTAATTATCTTATGTTTGTCGGATGAGTGCTTCTCTTTCTTTTTAATAATTCCAAGATCCGTGTGTGTATCGTATGCATCTGTGTACGAGAGAGGGCGTGTCTGTGTGGGAGAAACGAGATTGGATAGGGAATGTGTAATTAAAACCCGATGAAAGATCCTTTTGAAATGGAAATAATTTCATTCCAGAATATTTATTTTGTAATTAGAAGCGAATTTGCTTTTTGTTCTTACAGTATTAAATCAACTTTTCCCTTGGTCTGTAAAAGTTTGAAAAGACTCGACAAATTGCCATTGTTTTGCTTAATATTTTTTTTTATATGATGATTATTTAGTTTTTTGCCTCTTCTGTGATGAAATCGACCCACGCACACATAGACTCACAGCGCTGCAAAACTATCAATCATAAAATCCTGAGAAGCAAATTCTATGGTTGTCACTAAAACACCAAAACACTCTCTAAACTCGCAAGTTTTAAGGAAGTCATCAACCTTTTGTCAACCCTATACAAAGCCCCGCCGACGCGGCTGAATGCCATACATTCTGAGAACAGCCTCCAACCGCGGCCCTGACACGTCGGGAAATGTGTCAAGTTTGCTTCCACCTGGATAAATACTCTCTCGTCGAGTGGAACACGTCTTTTTATCCGTCACGTAGATGTACACTGAGACCAGGCACAGAGATGTACGATAGCTCAATAAACTTTTACCTAGTGTCTACCTACAATTTCGGGGGCATCGTTGTCATCAAAAGAGGAATTCTAGTTTCGTCCAGTCGTCCGTCCTTTTGTTTCTTTGTATAAAACAGACATTTTATTAAAACGTATCATTTCATTATTTCTTTAAATAATTATGACAAACTTTTTTGTGTTTAGGTGGAATATTTTAAAGTAATCTTATTTATTTGCCGGAACTTTAATATTACCTTGATGCCGACAGTAGTATTTCAATACAATTTATATATCTCATCTTCAACGTGGGTTTAAATCAAACCAATCACGCCTTGAATCCACTATTGAGATCATATCGAAACAGGCAGTCAGCTCTCGTTGAGAGCTCTATTACCTTGTAAGAAAGGCTGCAAATGCTGCAATAGCAAAAAAAAAATGATTTCCAATACTGTGTCCGGCAGCGGTGCGGTCTTCATCGGCACATGCACCCACGGCCACCATGGCAGACAGTGACATAACTTGCAACAAGTTAGAGAAGAACCACTATACATTTCTACTGTTGTTAGAACGGCACCAATAACAACAAAAAATAAATAAACGAGCGACAGGAGTGTGTCCGGCAGCGGTCGCCCGTCGGCGCGTGTCGACATATCCACCCGCGAACGCCGTGGCCGGCAGTGATATAACTTACGACGAGAAGAAAAGCTAAGGCATTATTAAACTTAGGGCTTGTTTTAATGCGAATTAAAAAAAAACTTGCAAGGAAAACTGTCAAGGAAGAGAGGTACAAATGAAACAAAATGTAATATTTCCCATCTGTGCCGTTCAAGACTCATCCAATCATTTATGTAACATAAGTATAATTCGTAAATTTTGTATTTGGGTCATATAAAGCACAGAGAGTAACGTGATAATGCAAATTTAATGAAATAAACAATTTGCATTTCAATTTGTAGCGTACCTATTGCTTTGATTTTATTCAAATCAGATTCCAGAAGTCGAATCTTCGGAATCATCTTCGGATTCAGAATCTTCTTGGAATATGTTTACGTCGATCATACGACTGTTGAACGATTAACGCCTTGTCTCGCGGAAAATGCCATAACATCAGGTACTGTGCGAGCATTAGTAAAGTGCGGGGACGTTGTGTTTTGTTCCACGGATCACTTCACTTTTGTTTTTCGATAACATGTCGATCCCGACAGCGAGAGTAATTGGATGTTTTCGATGGGTAATTTTTGGCTTCGGTCCGCTTTTTCCTGTGTGTATTTTATTATTATTTTGAGCTACAAACATGAGCTTTACATTTATTCTTGTTAACGAATTGTAATTGATAGTTTCCGTTCAATGAGACAGTAGATCGGTTATTGGCGACAGTGCAACTATAAAATTACTGCATATGACGTGACGTATCGTCTTTTGTATATCTAGCGAGGTTACTGGGCGTACAAAACATCTAATAGTTCTTACGGAGTACGACGCTGAGAAACCAATGTTTTATATTGACGAGCGCAATACGGGCGTGCAATATTTTCTGTTACATAACACAAGGCTGCAATTGGTATAAGCAGTGCTAGGTTTTGCTAACACAAGAACGACCAGGGCCCCAAACTGTTTAGAGTACATAAACTGTTAAATTAGACGACATTGACAGCAATAACGCGGTTCAAAAGGTTACGACATAAGGCCTTGTACCGTCCGTCACTCGGTTGTAATCCCATTTTTATTGAATGTAAAATAATATCTTTGGTAACAGGTAGGCAATAATTTCCAAATCCGCGGGGCGGCTCCACTCACCGCCCACCTTTGTCCGCCTCCTTCCATTCACAATTCGGGAAGAAGATTGATGCAGCAATCTGTCTTCCAGATAAACGGCCATCGACAACTGTTATTCCGGAAGGCACTTCAGAAAATTTAAGACTTCCCTCGGTGAATTATTGCTTTGGTGTTTGGTTTCATGTTTATAAGTTTCAAGTTTTATCACTTTATCTCTACTCTGACAGTGAGATTTCTCAACTAAATCACGTTCTTAGCTCTACTTTATTGTCGTTCAAAACTTTTTAACTAAAATGCTGGCCTTTATTTTGTCCAAAGACAAAGCATAAAACGTGGTGGTGCTACCAGCATTTTGGGATTGTTGCCTATGCAGCATCCTGTTAGGCCCATTATACATTAGGATACAGACGAGTACGAGTACTTACAGACAGAGAGTGCTTACAGACGAGTAGCATCCTACGTGAATCTCGAAGTTGAGTCACTGAGGAGTATCTCTATCTCGTCACCTTCGAAACCGTATATGAGATGCTCTTTGGCAACTTGTCTTCAGATTCGCCTAGGATACTAGTCTTTGTAAATATCGTAATGCAAGAAGGGCCTTAGACTCAGGTAGCTTTACTCAACGTTTGAATCTAAATATGAGAACTGAAAAGACCTCATAATTATAAATTATCATCCAAATTCATTGTCAATTCACTAAACAGCTATAAGATTCTGAAAGTTTCCCATCTCTATTTCACCTACAAAAAGATAGACAGAAAGAGAGGAATCGCGTTGTATTTTTGTCCCTCAGGGAACGAACACCTAAACCGTCCTCACAAAATTCATGTTTTTTCCTAAAACTATTCTTTAGAAGCAAATACTTCTCTTCCAAGATTCCTTTACTTAATTAACACGGGTCTACCATATCTGACGCGAGCCGATCAGAATACTGATACAAAGTGAAATCACGTAACAATAAGTCCGGGGCTGCACGGGGCAAATAAAGAAGCAGGACGATGGGAAATTTTCCGCTTCGACGGAAAATCCGCTTTATAGCCGTGACGAGAGCGATCGACAAGCGACGCTTAAGGGTTAGGGTGGGGTCACATCGATAGATTGTATCTGGGTCCTGGGTCCGGGTTGATATTAGAGTTTCATTAATGAATGCGAACACCTTTTAGCGCTGACCAAGGGACGTCTAATGAGTCATATCCAAGTTTTCTGTTCCGAATGTCTCGGAATATTTTGATATGTAGTAGCTTTTTGTTTTGGTTCTTTATATTCTGACTTAACTATGTAGGTATTAGGGTATAGACGAGTAGATTATAATAATATGTATGGCAAAACAGTAGGCCTATTTCTAACAGTTTTTTAATTGGGGAACAGTAGCTCTCCAGGCGTGCAATTTTTTTATAACTTCGTCTGTTGCGAGTGTGGGGTAAGGGACAACTCTCAAATAACGTTTACAATTACTTTGAAAAAAGTACTTTACCTAAGTACATTATTTTGATTATTTCTTGCGTTTTAGTACATATTTGAGCACAATTTCTTGCAAAATAATAGAATAGAATAGAATAGAAAACTCTTTATTGTACACCAGAAACAAAAATAAACACAGTACAGACAAATTACAATAGGTAAACAAGGGTAGTACAATGGGCGGTCTTATCGCTGAAAGCGATTTCTTCCAGACAACCTCTGGATGGACAGTAAAAAACATTTTTCGATAGTAGGGTGGGTGGCGTACTTACAGTATTTGATAAACACGATACATTTAATACTTAAGTTTTAATAATACACACTATACTTAATATAAAAATAATAATAATATACATATATTTATAATACACTACACACATAATTATAATAAAATAATAATGTGAAAATTGAAAGTTAAAATATGTACATTTGTGACCTCGTGAATGTGCACTCTGGGTTAGTCGCACGTGTGTGTAGTCCTATATTTACTCTGTGGTACGGCGAGATCACATTACTAATACTGGTCTGTTTCCTCTGGATAATATAAAGTGCTAGTATCTAGTACAACTAGTAGTGCGGCCGACCTAGTTTCGTCCGTGTGTACCTGGCTGGGAGTCGCCCGGGCGAGATCAGATCAATCTTTACGCATTCGTTGAGGGCGATGGCGCGAGCATGCAAGTCACGCGAGTTTTAGATCCAATGACTGACTTAGTTCAACACCTCGAGTGTCACGCGAACAAATGTTTTCATATTCGAGTTTTAGCTGCGCTTCTATCAAGACAAGCTAAGTAAATTGATTATTATTCCCTGTAAATCCTACTAATATTATAAATGCGAAAGTTTGTGAGAATAGATGGATGGATGTTTGTTTCTCTTTCACGCAAAAATTACTGAACGGATTCGAATGAAATTTGGAACACAGATAGTTTATAGCTAGGATTGAGTAAAAGGGTACTTTTTATCCCGATAGTATGTTCCCGTGGGACTAAACGGGAACTACGCGGATGAAACCGCGGGACGCAGCTAGTATATTGATAGAATTATTCGGAAAATATTTTGGTTAAAACTCTGGTCAGTTTGAGACATCGAAATTTAAACCTCGATCAAAGTAGCCAACCAAAAAACATAACCATGCCAGAACATAGCATTTAGTTAATCCGGTAATAAATTCTATAGATAAAGCTTTAAAAATAAGACCTAAACTATAACGAAACAGTACATTTAAAAAGATCAAACATACACATAGATAGATTAAAAACCTAAAACTACTTAAGTAAAACAACGTAACTTTTCTCAAACTTCTAAACTTAACTGTTTCTCAACAGCTTGGGGCATCAATCGCGAGCAGAGCAGCTGTCGACCAGCAAGTTGCCAGCAGCTCCCAGAACCGTTCCCCGCAAACTAGTTGTAAACGACGCAACTTGGCTTAACTGCAGTTTTTAAGCCAATTTCGCTTCAGCACTTGCAATGTTCCACTGTTGGCAGGGAACCGGGGAAATTGTAATGGAAACTTGACGATTGTAAGAGCTTGGGGAGTTGTCTTCCTTGTATGACTTTGCTGGGTGTCTTTCTGGTTTAAAGTAACTAGCTGTCCTTTTTTATGAAAATGTCGATTAATTTTGTATGTTCGCCACAAATCCCAACCAAAAGAATTTATTTAAATGGGCCTCTAATACGAGCACACCCATAATTAATAGTATTCGTTTATAGATCTTAATTTTTTAATATCCGCAAACCCGTGTTGTTTTTGTTTAGAAGATTTATTACTCTATTATATGAATAATTTTCACTTCCTAGGTATATAAAATAAATATTATAATAAGTTCATGTAATTTACCAGTACAAAACTCAATATTTGTTAACCAAATAGATATCTTGTTCGCTTTTTTTCTGCATCCACAGTAGGTACAGTAAGATTACCTGTTGTTCAGTGTTCACTTGTAATAATAGATCTAAAAATGAAGAGACGCTTCTCAAGAATGTTCTCTTTTAATATATCTTACTAATATTATAAATGCGAAAGTTTGTGAGAATGGATGGATGTTTGTTCCTCTTTCACGCAAAAACTACTGAACGGATTCGAATGAAGTTTGGAACATAGATAGTTTACAACCAGGATTCAGTAATAAGGTACTTTTTATCCCGATAGTATGTTTCCGTGGGACAAAACGGGAACTTCGCGTGTGAAACCGCGGGGCATAGCTGGTATATTTCTAAAACTCATTAACATCAATGCAACGCCATTTCCACCAAAATGGTTTTCCTTCATCAAGCTCTTTTCGAGATATTACTGCTCTGACTTCTACTTTAACACGAAATATTGTACGTGAAACTTTCTAAAGGGGAAATGTTTGAGACGCTCAAAAAGGCGGGTGCACTGTGTGCTGTGAAGCGATAACTCGTCCGTATTCAAGTTGTGAAGCGCATGTAGGTAGATATTCCGGCTAAAGCAAAGAGGGTAGATGTTCCGGCCATATTCCGGCCTATCCGGCTAATGCAAGGTTCAATTAAGCCGCGCAATGTCTGTTGTTAAGCGATAAGTCATCCTCATTCAAGTTGTGACGCGAATATTTGCAGATATTCCGACTAAAGTAAAGAGAATAAATATTCCGGCCATTTCCCAACGCATCGGGCAAATTTCAGGTTAAAAGTGTTTCTTGAAACGATCGCGCTTCTCGTAATCTAGACATGAAGTGCATTTATTGCTAGAATATACATAGAGATAGCAAGAATGTATTCGTATCCAGTTATTTGACCGACCTATCCGGCAAATTAGAGGTAAACTAATTATTTTTTATGTATTTATTCTAGTGTTTCGTTTACTTGCACACTTAAAGCAATGCTTCTGAGCATTATTGTTCCACAAACAAGATGTAGGATTTCTATACCTACTTATAATTCTCGAATTAATTATTTTATTTTCATCTTGAATACAGAATTTCTTTATAAACAAGCTATAGCATACATAATTAAATAAACACAGTATATATTATATAATGTAATTTATATCACCGATTTTATATCCGGTAAAAACACAGCCAATATATCTCTACAAATGTTGGGAAGTAAGTTACCTTGACAATATGAAAACGACACTTGACAATATGAAAACGTACTTTTATAAATATACTAGCTCATATCCAACAGCCAGAATAAAAAAGGAAAAGTTAAACCGGGGAACGTTACAAGGACTTATGCTATGAGTTTCAAATGAGAAGTGTTCCAGTTCACCATTTCGATCAATGTAAATGGAATTCAGAATTAATCCATTTATCAATTCAATTCAAACACGTTTCATTCAAAGCAAACTCGTAAATGCGATATTCTTATTAGCCACGACCTCTATTATAGCATTTATAACCCTTTCTCGGGCATTCCACTCGAATCCTCACAGAGGTCATTGCAGAGTCCTCTCCTGGCCACGGACAAAGCTTTGTATCTCAATCGGCGCCGTAACTGGGGCAAAAACTGAGCTCGCACGGTCGCCATGGTAACGCGTAGCCCCGCACCGCGCCTGTCCCCCGCTAGCCCCGACGGCTTCTACGTAAACATTGTCAGTAGGTTAGATTACGCGTTTTCAGGCTTGAATTTCGATCGACGTTCAAAATTCATATTGAAGTCACTAGCGAACTAATTATGCTTATGCAAGTAGAGTTTAAATGGACGTTAACAAAATATTATCTTCTGAATATATCAAAATATGAACTATGTTTATGATTTATCGTAATCAGCAGTGATTGAATGGTGGCCAAGTTATGGTCAAAGGGTAAAAGGCAGCCGACCTGCCCGACGACGTCACTAAGGTTGCAGGAAGGCAGTGGATTCGTCTAGGGCTGGACAAAAACAATGGCGTGCACATTAGGAGGCCTATATCTAACAGTGGGTTGAAATTGATACGTAGCATAGATAGAAGGCCCTTTATGATCAAAGTCGGAGGTTCTAGAACAGGATTAGCAGTTGGATCCGATCGCTGTGATATCTGTCACTGAAAACCCCATTCAACGCACAGTCCAAGAAAATGCACGATCTTAGCTACTATTGAGATCTGTATATAGTGCTATCGCTGTTGCTTCGGACAGCTTCTACTCTGCTGAGCATTGGGTGCGTAATTAAAGATTGCTTTTCATCGGGCGGATTGAACGAGCTCTTAGTAACGGGAAAATGAATGTGAAAATATTCTTTAACAAACATACCAAGATTGATAAGGAAACAGTTTAGAGAAACAAGTCAGAAAAAAGAAAACTTCAAAACTATAAGTTAGATTTAAAATATATTTTACTGTAGGCCATACACTGCAAGGCATAACTGTTATGCCAATTCACATTCACATACGGTCAGTTCTTCTGGATCCGATCGGCAGCGTCTTGTGCCGATTGGGCGTTAAGCAGCATGGTGTATGCCGAACATTAATGTTTCAGTAAAGCACGCACAACTTTACTGAATCATGACTTTGACTAGACTTCTTTCCGACTGGGACTCGTAATTCTTACTGCTTTGACAAAAAATATTATAAAAATTGTAAATTAATAATACTTAACACTGGCTCTATGCAATAATCGTGCGCAGCTAAAGATAAGAAGTGTCAAAAAGGGCGATCTTAACAGACAAAAATGAAAATCGCGACTGAAAGTCTTCAAGTCAAGTGTGAATAAGTATCTTCTAGGCAAGCATGCTCCACGATCGACGAGACTGCGGTCAAAAAAAAAATTACATAAAAAAAAACAAAAAAATTCTAAAATCAAATAAGTTAATTTTCTTTCTTTTCTTTGAAATGCTTGCCTATTCCGCAATAAAAAACTTGGTATAGAATATAGTTTTCATCCCGCAGTAATTTACGGTTCGTGTGGGATAACAGTCAAAGCGGGTAAAGCCGCTAGGTTCAGCTAGTGTGAAATAAAGTCATAACCATTGCAATCACAAAAGCATACTGTTATTCCAGGATTAAAATACCCTGTGTACCAAATTCCATCAAAATCTTTTAAGCCGTCATAGAGCTCAGCGGCAATTAACACATCTACTCACAATTACATTAGTAGCAGGATTATAAAACAATTAACCTATTAATCACGTACTAATGGAGACTTGGTGGAAGCGTGTGGTAGCCTAGTGGGAGAACGTCCGCCTTCCAATCAGAAGGTCGTGAGTTCAAATCCCAGTGCAGGCACGTACCAATGTGTTTCTGTAAAACATATGTAAGAAATTATCACTCGCTTTTCGGTAAAGGAAAACATCATGAGGAAACCCACATACCTACCCGACAATTATTTCGGAGGTAGGTATGTTATCCACCAATCTGGACTGGGCCCCCGTGGTGGATTATGACCTTACCCTCTTCACGAAAGTGAGGAGAGACCCGTGCCCAGCAGTGGGACGTTATGGGTTGATGATGATGATTGAATGGAGACTTCGGATTAGAACCTTTCATAGGATACTACAACAGTGGGCCCGTGATCAGCAGTGAGCCGATATCGGTTGATGATGATGATGATGAAAAACGTGTGAAAACAATACTGTGTTCCGGTTTGAAGGGCATTGTTTCCAGCGAAATTACTGGGCATGAGACTTTATAACCAATGTCTCAAGGTGATGAGCGCAGTGCAGAACCGCACAAGATTATGCAATGAAAAGTTCAGGTAGCACTGTAACCGGATAAACGAATTGCTCGTCTCGTAACTCAGTCAAAAAAAAAAAAAAAAGGATACTAGCTACGCCCCGCGGTTTTACTCGCGGTATTACTGCATCCATTCGAATAAAACATAGCCTATGTCACTAGAGAATAAATTAGCTATCTAGCAGTGCCAACATTTTCAAAATCAGATAATTATTTTTAGATATAGCCTGTAACAAACAAACTGACAAACTAATTGTACCTACCTCTTTAGTGTCCAACCAAAATAAGGTTTTCAGTCGAAATTAAAAGTGAATCTGAATTTTCAGCCGGTCCCTATTTAAAATATTAGTGTACGCTTAGTCAAGAAGTTGCTATCTCATATTGAGGATAAAAAAATAATCTCGTATAACTTTCAGAGAGAAAGGGAAAGGGAGTACAATGGGCTATAATCTACCTCGTTGGCTCAGTGAGGATTAGTGAATATTGTATTTTGTCGTTCTCAGATTTATTGCGTAACTTGAAGCGTTACACGATAAGCTTTCAAATAAAAAAAAGTTTTTTTTTTTCATAACTAGGGTTCCCTATATCTAGTAAAACAGGAACCATGGACCATGGTCCTACAAACACCTAGACTCAAACCAAACACCTGCGGTTCACACAAATATTTCCCCTGTGCGGAAATCGAGTCCGGAAACTCACGCTTTGCAGTCGACTCGTCACCTACAGAGGTCGTCAAAAAACAATTTTTAGCCGACTGCCCAAAACAGGGTTAAGTTTTTTCGGTCGGATGTATGTCCCTTTGGCACGTCCTACAGCCAAAATGGCTTGATGGATTTTGATAAATGAGGTATCATTGGATTCTTCATAATCACAAGAGTAACATGTTTTATGTTTCTAACCGACTTCAAAGAAAGAGGAGGTTCTGAATTCAGTTGGATTTTTTGCCTCAGATCTCCTATATTAATAAACCGATTTGGCAATTTCTTTTTTATTTGAAAAGATATATACTTTCAGACTGGTCCCATAGAAATTTCATCAAAATCAGTTGAGTAGTTTGATTTTTATTAGTACCTCCAATTGGAGTCGGTTTTTCTCCTTCAAAAAACTTGTTTAATAATTTATTTGTAAGTTCAAACCGTGTTCCGATCTGGCATTGTAGGAACATGTACATACGTGCTGCCATTACCAACACGGTTCCGACTTTAATCAGAAAGCATTCGCCAATCCGACGGGTTCTGTTTGTTCCCTTGGAGTACCGGGACGCACACAACACCCCATTACAGGCTCCAAGGCCCCAAGAGTTCAGGTGTGTATAATTAAGTTGTAACGTGCGCCGATACGTTATTGTGCCGATGTTTGTTGGCTTAGGATCGAGGCCTGATTGCTAATCTATTTGGCCGTAATTTCCATGTAAAGTTTGTCAGGCGGAGAACAAAGAAGGATGTGTCTGTTGCTATAGGTGTTTTATTTGTTTTAATTCTCCAGACATTCAATCCCATTTCTTGCATGTGGGCAAATATACCACTTTTACAAGTCTTATGAACAGTAAGAAGAATAAAACCGTCAAATATGATATACTATTGTGGATTAAAAAGTAACAGATTATGGTTAGGGTTGGAAAAGGAAATTTCCCTTTCATGACTGAATCTCGCACAGGAAAAGGAAACTCAATTAACTCTATCAGTGCTTCGGAAATACGCCCATCAGACAAGATAGCACTAAGAAATTCTATTTGCATTTACATTGGTTTTGCATTTACTTACCGTGGGGGCTAGCTCCGTGTCCACGACGAGATGACTCATTCAATGCATTTTTGTATTTTATATAGTACAGTACAGACTAATAACGAAACGCTATAGTTATCAGGTGGTGTAAAATTACCAGGCGCCGGCACGGTTTCGCAGAGACCTTGCAAATGCGTAGGCAGAAAACATGACTTATTTATAAGTCGACATGTTTTCGGTGCGATGTTCTCACCTCAACGCCCTCAAGTAAACAACGAGAATAGCTTTTACCATTATCGATTCACATACTCAGCAGCGACGTCATTAAAACGCGTCCATTAAAAATATAGCCGCGAAGCCACCGGTGCGTCCAAACATGAAGAGCACGTGCGAGGCAATAGCTACCCATTCATGCCGCGATGCCCCCCGCTTTGGCCCACTTTGCCACCGCTCGCCCCTTCCCCACTAGCCCCGAGTCGGTTCGCCCCCTCACCACTCACCCCCTAGCTCTCATCGAGCCCAGAGCAACGCCTACGTGGAACACGGGAATTCTTGAGTAGCTTTCGCGTATTCGGTTGTAATAATTATAATGTGGCGTATAATTCGTGAATGTATACGAAATGAGGGCTTTCATGCTTGGCGCTAGGCGATTTTCAAAGGATTCATTCATATATTAACTCAGGAGGGTGTCTTAAGTGGAAGTTTCCCCAGTCTTCATTGATTTAATAGCTAAGTACATGAAAAGGAAAATCATGTCGCCAAATCATGTTCACGATTCGCTTTGACACAAGAATTTAATTAAATACTTATAGGGAAAAACGCGTTATAATAAGATTATTTGAAAAACAATACATTTCCACGAAATATATGAAAACAAAACGTTATAGCAGTGGGTAGGTACGCAATGTTATTTTAACGACGTAACATGATATTTACGAACAAATATTACCGGATTAAAATAATACAAAAAGGTATTTCCATTCTAATATACACAAAGTTCGTGGCCCTGCCCTGGCAGAAATCCGCCGACTCTGGTTTAGAACGATCTCGAAAACAATAAACAGACAGCAGAACAAAAGAATGTTTATCTGAAACGAAAACATGTTTGGAATTGGCGTACTGGTAATGTTTGGAATGATAAATACCGTTTCACCTTCCACATTTCAATATTTTCAAGCCTCATACATTATTACGTTATCAAAACTGGGACGCTGGGCTTCTCATGGGGACAGTATGACTTATGACAATTTTAATAGAGCATGGCACGTGACAAAATCGGTCCACGTGTAGGCTGCCGTTGTTTGATCAGCTGGGATTTTAAACACTGATATTTTGTAATGTGAGGGACCGAGGCGATTCGAATCACTATTACGAAAAGAGCGTTCCTCTGGGAAGCGTCGCCAGATTGGAGGAGGAAATGTCAAGCTAAATCATTCCCAGCGCATCCAGGTGGATAGGGGCAATGTTTTGGGCTACTTGCTGACATTTGGTTATTGAAATATAATCGAATTTCTTATTGGTAATCTAATTCACCTTTGATTCGACTCGCCTCCGCCTACAATAATGTAACTTAAGTTTAATGGCTTTTAACTGTACTCATTTCTAAACGTCACAGTTCTTTGTTTATCGATAAGCTTAATACGACTTTAGGTGTGAGTAAAGTAACGTTCTTCAAATTATTTCAAATACATCGGACTAGGTTAATATCAGAACTGAATTTCTATCAGTTTGAGTTCGAACTTTGCACCGCGGATTCAATACATCGTACCAGTTAATAGTTCAATAATTGTTTTCAACCAGTTGAAATACGGCGTAACTTACTATAGTCGATACTGCATAGAGTCGAACAGGTATCATTGTGCAAACGGCAAACTAATCATTCTACTATGCAGGTTCGAGTTACAGAGGTTGTATTACGCTACGAGTTCTGTAACTTGAACTTTTGTCATAGAAGCTGCTATATACTTAACAATATCTTCACAAGTTTCAAATTCACTTAGGTAGCTGTTCCAATATAATTTTCAGTGAAGTTGATACCTTAAACGCTTGAGTATATTTTGATGGGAATACTTTGAAGCTAACCTAGAAATGTTTTAATAATTGGAAATAGATTAGTTGGAGTATTGGCGGGAAACTGAGAATGTGTCGTTACTGTTATTGCATTTTATTCACATACTTGTGTTTTTTCGTGTTTTAATGGGTGTAATATTGTTGGAATTTTGACCATGAACTGTCCGTTAACATGTGCGAGTGTAGGCAAATTATATAAACCCAAAAACGTGTCATTTCGTGTTATCTCCAAAACTAGATCCTCCGTAGATCCCATATAATTTTTCCACTTACGCGCTTATTCATAAAAGTTATCGAACGGCATTTAGTAAGTATGTACTGAGTAGTAAAATTGTAGCCGCAATTTTTTTAAAGTCATAGAATTGTTTATGAATAAGGGGGTTAGATTTTAAATCTTGGGCGGCCTAACAAGTTCTGACATCAGACTCCAGCAAAACCTCCTTTGACAAACAAACAACATTTGAAAGGGCATGGCAAAAATAATATTGACATAAAATCTGAAATGAAAAACAACATGCACCATTTGTTGTTCCGCCGTCAACAATCGAAGCCACGGTCGGAAGCTCCCGCAAATAACAATTTCCTGTCACATCCTCTTCGTTGAATAGGTACCTGTAAAATTTTATAGTCTTAACTTTTTTTTAGTTCTTGTTTCGAATTATTAATGCTGTTTTAGATATTAAGATATTTTTAAAGCATTTTTCGCTAAATAGTCAAAATATCGAGTCCCAGCTTTACCAGCACGCATTCACCAGCTTACTCCCCAAGTCAAGCGTGCGTAAAGAAGTTTTACTTGAAAAAAAAAACTATTTTGGTTTCCCGCCAAAATTCAGCCTTCGCATTGACGAATACCTACAAATACGATGTTATACTTTATTTTTAAAGTTTAGCATTTGGCTTTCCATAATTTATGCATTCAGCCAGTGTCAAGAATTAAAATATATAATATTATATATATTTTTTTAGGTTTTTTGCACATTTTCGGTTTCCCGCCAAAACTCCCATGCCCCCAGTTGTTTAATTAAATACTGGCAGCAGTGCTAACAGTTTCAGGACTGCGGACATTTTAATTAACCATTTCTAGTGCGTGTTAGTGAAACGAGCCGGATCGAACGCGGTTAGCTCGCTCCGACGCTAGTGGAAGTGCGGCTTTATGTTAGCTGTCTGCGTTGATTGGGACAGTCGAAGTTAGAAATGAACTCGCTCAGTGACGTTCAATGTGTGTAATAGGTAGTTACAATGCATTTCGAATTTTCTATTAAAATTCGGCACAAGGCAAATAGTAGGCCAGTGTTACGGGGAGATATTATGGCCTACGAACTTACTTGGGAAATCCGTCGATGGCCTCTCGGGTGTGTAATCAGCGCTGTCTTCGGGTTAGATGGGGGATGATGGTGCACAGAGATATATCCATAGGACGCCGATGGGGCGGTTTCTTCTGATCCCGTATCACCTTCCTCCGGGATAGAGGTGTGATCAGGCAATCCACACTACACTTAATCCTGGAGCTCGTCTCCGAGAATGGGAATGGCGTCCACGAAATGGAGCTACCGGTGAAAGCTCAAAACACCGCGACGCGACAAGTGCTCGCACGCGCATTTGAAGGACGACTGACTTTTCGTTTGGCCAACCCAAAGTCGTGGGCCATAATAATCTCGTACCAACACAAAATATTAAGCGGAATAGTCTTTGTGTAGTTACGTTCGAAAATACTCAAAATAAAAAGAAAAGAAATCTGTTTCAGTACGAAACATGCCGCTCACCTTAAAAGACTGTAAGTTCTTTTAACACGAAAACTCAATGAACAGAAAGTTATTCAATCTATAAACTTAAACTTGATCTAAGGTTGTTGTAAACAACTAGTATAGGTAATTAAAACTTAGGAACTAATTTTACGAATTCGTAAACAATAATCATTCTAAAGGCAGTTTACAATATTTACGATCGCTCGTTTGAATAGACTCTTGCCCGTTTGCAAAGTCACAACCCGGATGGAGTGTATGAACACGAGCAAGTTTCCATTGGAGTGGTGGAAGATTATCGTCGCATACCACAACAATGTCGCCTACACAGATAGGAGCACCGCGGTCCTTATACCATTTGCCCTGTTTCAAGGTTTGATAATTCAAAGCACATTGAACAGAGTCATTTTTTAAAAACTCGTACGAATCTCTCAAATAGTTATGACAACCCTGGAAGTTTCCGCAATCAGAGTAAATGTCGCTGCACAAACCTCTGCGCGATGTAAATCGGCGCAGGGCTGCTAAGAACGCCTCAGTAGATAGCTCCGATACGAGCTCCAAGTGTATAGCCTTCACACTCATACACACGAACACGGCGACATAACATTTGATGATTTTAGCATTACGAACCCTATTAGCTCGCATGTAAAACGGGCCCGCGTAATCAACAGCTGTTTTCATGAATGGGCGCTCGGGTCGCAGCCGGACCGCTGGGAGCGGCGCCATCGCAGTCTGTAGACGTACCGGACGCACACGGAAGCAGCGCACACAACGAAAGATTTGTTTACGTATTATATCTCGGCTAGATAAAATCGCATATTTTTGTAAAAGTAAATATTGAACGGCTTGAGTGCCCGCATGAAGATGCGTAATATGGGCATCGTCAATTATTAAAATCGTAAGAGAGTGTTTTTTGGGTAAAATTAATTGATGTTTTGACTCGCACGACAAAAGGGATTTATGTAGACGTCCGGAGACTCGCAAAAAACTCGAATCATCGATAAACGGATTAAGACGTCTCAATTGGTTTGAGGGCGGTTTACCCTGTGAAATGTTTTTAAAATCTTCGTGAAACACTTGGTGTTGCACTAAATAAATCAAACGATTAAGCGTGAGTTTATACTCGTGGACTGTGATGTAACTAGGATAGGAACTCTTTTCCTTGTTGACGCGAGATTTAAGAATATTGTAAAAGCGAAAAATATAAGAAGTTATTCTCAATAGTTTACTCAAGGTTGAAAACTGGTTTATGACCTCAACATCGTCGATCAGCGTAGCTGATGCAGACGCGACCGGTTGATTACGTTTCTCCTCACCAGTGCTAGGGATACTTTTAAATACTGGCCACGCCGTAGGATCCTCACGGAGCCATGCTGGGCCGTGAAACCACATGTCGTTCTGTAAGAATGTGGAGGGTAAAAGTCCCCTTGAGTCCCTTATTTTGGGTTGATGGTCATGTTCCATGGGAGCAAAGGGCACCTCTTCCCGCCGCTCACCATGAACCTCTGGCGCCTGAACCGCGGCGAGTATCGCCGGCGAGTTACTGTGCCATTTACGTAGTTCAAACCCAGCTGATTTGCAAATACCTAACAATTCCTGTTGTAGTACCAGAGCGTGTGATTCATCGCTCGCGCCCGCGACCACATCGTCGACGAACACTTGGTCGGTTAAAACCTTTGCCGCTAGGGGAAAATTAGATGCTTCGTCACAAGCCAATTGCTTAATGGTACGAAGAGCTAAGTAAGGGGAAGTGCTCACACCAAATGTTACCGTCCGCAGACGATAATCACAGAGGGGTTCATCGGGCGACGTACGCCACAGAATGCGTTGCAAGTCCCTATCAGATTCTTGTACTAGTATATTTCTATACATTTGTTTAAGATAGTCCTGCAAGCACGCGTGAGACTCAATTTTAAGACTCGGGTTCCGTTGTAAACGTTGCTCTAATTTATGGAACCGAGCGAGGACAATATCTCGTGATTCACCTAGGGGCGTAGCATCAGGTTTACGTGGTAAAGCTACTGTGTATCGTCCCGTGACGTCACGATAGTGTGAGCGTTCAAATATGGATTCACATAGACGTTCCTCGGGGGTGAGTGCCTTCACCTCAGGCACTGACTCCAGTTCCCAAAATCGTTTCAAGTCGCCGTCATCGGATAATGAGCTAAAACAAGCTTGAACTGAGGATGGAGTCGGAGAGTTGAACGCTATTTTTCCCAACAACAAATAACCGAAAACGCTGTTCATAGCGATCGGCGAACCGGGCGAACCCGTTATTACGTTTCCTAAAATTATGTGAGATAGTACATCTGCACCTAACAACATCTCCACCGGCTGTGGAGTGTGAAACAAAGGATCGGCTAAATTTAAATTTTGAATGTGTGCCCACCCCATATGAGGCAGTGGTACACTAGGCATTTTAGGAATAAGTTTCGGCAATACTAAAACTTCAATCGGTATAGAAGGTTGAAGTTCATTTCTCGGGGTTATGCAACACGAAATCTTTCCCTTTGGTCGTACCGGTTTGGTGTCACCTATCCCGTAAACAGGTACATTCGCATAACAACGCTTTATACCTAGCCGCTGTGCGCACGATTCCGTCATGAACGAAGCCTGGCTTCCCGTATCGATAAGACACCGGACAGTCGAACGCTTTTCATTACCTACACATACATCGATGAGTGCGGTCGAAAGCAACACAGTATTTGTTGTGCCAAAAGGAGCATTGAACGACGCGCAATTAATTTGTGTCGCTTGACTCGCGGACATAGCGTGCTGAGTACAGGTGCTCGGAATGTTCTCTTCCCGTTCCTCCGTGAGCGGTAAAGAAACACTTCTCTCACTCGCACGGCTAGTATCACCTTCAGAAGTAAAGTGAATCAATGTATGATGACGTTTTTCACACGAACGACAAACAAAACTCGACTTGCATTGAGAAACGTTATGACCTTTGCGTAAACAATTGAAACAAACATCTTTATTTTTGATAAACGCATACCTATTGCTTGGTGACAAATTCAAAAACTTATTACATTTTGTTAATGGATGTTGAGCATCGCAACATACACAATTCTGGTTCTTGCGCGTATTGACAGAAGGCTGAGAACCGCTCGCACCCTGAGTCGAAGTGCGGCTGGCCACGCCGGCAGCCAACGCTCGACGGAACGTTGGAGCGACGTACTCTTTCCTCTGACTACCTACATTTTGAATATTTCTACTGCCAGATTCAACTATTTCGCTGGCGGTTAATTCTCGTTCTAAAAACTCGATTAACAAGTCGACGTTGGGTACATCGGATGGTTTATGCAATGTTAACTCGAATCGCATCCGAATGGAAGTAGGTATTTTACGTAGTAAAATATTCAACAACAAAAAACTCCACTGATTTGTAGGAAAATGCATTACTTGTAACGCTTTTATATTCTCATGGTAAATATTCAACAAATTACGCACACTTTGATTTGATTTCTCGGCACAGGATTGAATATCCAGAATACGATCAATATGTTGAGAAGCTATGACTCGTTTGTTCTCATATCTTGAAATTAAAATATCTAACGCGACGGTATAATTTTCGTCCGTGATAGGTATCGATTTTATTAAGTTATAGGGCTCGTTTTTCAAGGTAAGAAGGAGATACCTAAACTTCTCGTTATCTGTGTAGGCGTCATTATTATCAACCATGGAGCGAAATAGGTCATAAAATGGTGGCCAATCGGTCAATTCTCCCCCGAATGACGGCAACGGAAGATTCGGTAACCTACTACTACAACCCCCGTGAGTCGGTTGTATTGTATTGTTAAAGGAAACTCGACTCATGCGCCTACACTCCTCATCGTTTTTCTTCAGAACTTCGACATGGCTGACAATTGCGTAATAAATATCATTGAATTGAGTTCGAATACGTAACTGTTCCTCTCGGTCAAATGTTGACAATTTCATTTGTGACTTCTCAATTTTAGTTTGCAATTTAAGGAATTTTCTCTGAATAGAAAGAATATCTTTTGCTCGCGCTTTAAATTGCTGTTCATTGAGTTCGTAAAACTCTAAAGTACGTTTGACGTCGTCAAGTATAACTTCTCTTTCGAAAATATCTTGTTCCGCCATTTTTAATGGACACGTAATGTCGCACACAAAAAATCAAAATCGGCAAAATCAAGATGAAAAACTGGGAAATATTGTCGGGACGCGTAACGCCGCTACGACAAACACTAAAATATACTCGGATGGTTTCCAAAAATGGGAAAATATGCACTAATAACGGGATTTGGACAACGTGACTACAGCAAAGAAAATCCGCAGATCCGGCTCGAACGGATCAAAAATGTTACGGGGAGATATTATGGCCTACGAACTTACTTGGGAAATCCGTCGATGGCCTCTCGGGTGTGTAATCAGCGCTGTCTTCGGGTTAGATGGGGGATGATGGTGCACAGAGATATATCCATAGGACGCCGATGGGGCGGTTTCTTCTGATCCCGTATCACCTTCCTCCGGGATAGAGGTGTGATCAGGCAATCCACACTACACTTAATCCTGGAGCTCGTCTCCGAGAATGGGAATGGCGTCCACGAAATGGAGCTACCGGTGAAAGCTCAAAACACCGCGACGCGACAAGTGCTCGCACGCGCATTTGAAGGACGACTGACTTTTCGTTTGGCCAACCCAAAGTCGTGGGCCATAATAATCTCGTACCAACACAAAATATTAAGCGGAATAGTCTTTGTGTAGTTACGTTCGAAAATACTCAAAATAAAAAGAAAAGAAATCTGTTTCAGTACGAAACAGCCAGTAATTCTAACCACAGACTACTAGAATCCTAACTCGATGCTTTTTGTAAGTTTTAACTTTTGTACGATTTGTGCATTCAGGTCATTCAACTTATTGAAATAATATTTTAATAAGGAATGTATGAATATAAAGATCTCTACGCTGTAGGAAACCACCCACCAAGATCTAATTTCTAAGTACATTAATCCCAATGTCTGTGGCAGAATGTAAGCATCGCCTTTGCCAAGGGTCCAATCTTCCTGTCATTTTACAGCGACACGAAGACGATGCTACAAAATTCGCGGTTATTACTCTATAAAGCGGCTACAGCGCTGGATTTAATCTATAGTCGCCACTCGCGACGCTAATATCGTGGCTTGCAGCGCTGCAGCGCTCGAGTAGATTAGCCTTTATTGCGATGTCGGCAACGAACCACAGCGAGTATTCTGCCATTGTTGCAAAGATGCTGGGTTTTTGCTGTAACGAGGTAGATTAGCTAGAAATATTACTTTTAAAATATATTATAAAATGATCACCTTCCTTCACAAAATGTACAGCGAAGATTTAATGTAATTTTGAGCGTTTGTTGCACGGCTTTAATCAATTTGCTCTATTTTCATTCTATGTAAATTATGCCTATAAATTTCCCTTCATACCGTGCAGTGATGTCGCTAATTCCCATATCACCTTCATATATCACAGTGACTTAAATAACGACGTTTTACCTTGAGTAATAGCATATATAAGTCCTTTGCCATGGTACCATAATATTAATTACCCTGTGGTGCTGCGTATATCATCTATCTACATACTGGCAATTTGATATTTCAATGACTGCAAACTTAAAATAAATACTTTTTGGTTGTATTTTGATTAAAAATGGGTTATTGCCGCGCTTTTATCTGTCAGGCTGTCAAAAAAAATCCATGTTTCTCTTTTTTTTTGCTTCTTTTTTTAGTTATGGTTTATGCATATTTTTTTCTACGTTGATGGAGTTAAGTGTATCTATTACTAAAGGTACAGTACATTCAATAGAAATCGACGACACTGGCGAATGGTGAGTAGATTTAAATCCAATTAAATCTAAGCCAAGCCAAATTGAGTTTGCACATATTCAGGCTCTATTGTCTATTTTGTAAGGGTCTTGTTGTGATTCGATTAAGATGATAGCGTGCAGGTGTATTTGTTGTTAGACGCACAAAGAGAATTGTAATTTATGTTGAACCACATTCGGATTTCTATCGGAGGCAGTGATCGGAAGTCATTTTATAAATTGAAAAATATAATATATGAAAACCAATGATTCAATTTTCTTTTTTTCTACTTTTTTCTTTTCTTTTACTTTTTGTAAGTAAATACACTGGACTGTAAGTATATTCTTGACACCAAAAAATTTAATTAATTACAAACGTCAAATTGGTTATTGCGTGGTCATAACGTGAACTAAGATTGGGGTAAAATATTAACTAAATGTACTCCTGACGCCGCCGCCGCCATTTCGACACCTTTTCAATAATGTGTTATGAATAAAATAGTGCCTTCTGCGGAATTATCGAAGCTAGTTTCATCCCCAATAGTGAAACTGTCAAACAGTCTAATAGTAAACCAAGGCCAATTTCAATTTCAATCCAAATATTTCCGATTATTTAATTTTAAAATTGTTATTGAGATTGAGATTGGAAACCGGATCTGAATTTGATTGGGGTCAAGATTAGTCAGGAATAGAGGTTTGATTGGACTCTGCTAATGACAGATACATTTTTGTTCTAATATCTCAGGAGCTTAAGCTGGTTTAAGCGCCAAGATGGCGATAATGGAGGAGTGTAAACCCTCTACTCACGGATAATCAATTAGGGACGGCTTCCACCCGTTAGACGGTGCAGCGTAGGTTCTTCAATAGAGAAAGAGAGAGAGGTCCGTATCTTTTTTTTTGGCTCTGTACGATTAGTGAATTAGGCCAATGACTTTTTTCAAGTATTTTAGATTTTTCTCTATATGTCTGATAGTCTCATATGCACAGTAATTTTGCTGGAAACACTGCCCTTCAAACCGGAACACAGTAATGTTTGCACACTACTGCTTGACCGATGTTTATCTGACAAACAAGTCAATGCTGACTATTTTTAAACCAGTTTACTAGTTTAAAAAAAAAAACCATGGATTTGCCGACAGTATCCTTGATAACTAAACGGTGAATTTATTTATTTATAAAGGCTATTAAAATTAATCTCACCGCACCTCTAAAGAAGAACAGAACCTAAAGCCCATCGGCTACATTGGTTGGAAACTTCAGGTCCGTGGAGGCCAGATTATCACGAAAATTATCGGGATTATATGAGATTAAAACAATAACATTACGAATCAGATGCGATTTATAGGTAATATTATAGTTTGACGTGGTGACAGCCGTGGGAGAACGTCTGCCTTCCAAGGAGAAGGTCGTGAGTTCAAATCCCAATGCGGACAAGTACCAATGTGTTTATGTAAAAATCATATAGTAATAATCACTCGCTTTTCGGTGAAGGAAAACATCGTGAAGAAACCCACATACCTACTCGAGAGTTATTTCGGAGGTAGGTATTTTATCCACCAATCTGGACCGGGCCCCCATGGTGGATTATGGCCTAACCCTCCTCACGAAAGTGAGGAGAGATCCGTGCTCAGCAGTGGGACGATGTGGGTTATTGATGATAATTATATACTTTAATAAACCTTTGATTTCAGTTCATTGCGCAACCTCCTCTCTTCATACATTAGTTGAAAATGTTTCAATCGTGAACCATCAATAAAGAAATAACGCGTCACGATCACATACATAGGTCCTGACCCCAAACTAGGATACTCTGTATCTAGGGAATCAGGAACTACGAGGACCATGATCCCATAAACACCTGGATCCAGAACAAATACATGTGGCTCCCACAAATGTCTTTACCTGCGCTGGAACCGAACCCACATCCTGACACATCGCAGTCGGCTAATCACCCGCTTAGCCACGGAGGTCGTAAAACTGAACAAATAACCTGGGATAGTGAGGAGGACATAAATAAATCAGTAATCCCAACAGTGGGTGGCTGCAGAAACAATTAAGCTGAAAGGACGTTGTCCACGTAGACCATTGTTCAACGTTGATATATTCAAAAACAAAAACACCGAAATGTTCGGATGACCTTTGTTTTTGTTCAATAAAACGGTATAATTGTGGGCGGGTTTTTATCCCTTGTTTATTTACATTTAAATGGTGTTCTGTAAACAAAAAAATAGGCCTTCTTGTATGAAAGTCCTTTGATGCTTATGATAATTTTGGCTGTTTACTGATTACCCTGTGTTTAGATGGAATTTTCTTATTTCTTTGTTTCTTTAAATGTACCTAATCGTACATATAAGAATGTAAAATGATTTGCGAATTCTCAAGATATGCGCATTAATTGCTTCGTTATTTGCTAGCACACTGAATCTGATGTTTAGTGGATATTTTTTATTTATTTTTGGTGTGACTGAGTGACGAGACGAGCAAGTCGTTCATCTTATGGTAAGCGCTACGCCTGCCCATAACAGTCACAGCACCACACAGAACACTGCATTGCCTAATCCTGCGCGGCACTGCACTACGCTCGTCACCCTGAGACATCGGCTCTAAAGTCTCATATGCCCAGTAATTTCACTGGAAACAATGCCCTTCAAACCGGAACACAGTAATGTTTGCACACTACTGCTTGGTGGATGAATATCTGGCAAAGGCGTGGTACTTCCCCAGGCGGTCTCTTACAGAAGACCACTACTAAATCATATCACTTACCCTCCTTCTTTTTCATAGTTTTCATAGTTTTTTCATACGTTTTTCCGGAGAAGTATAATATGAGGCTCTTCAAGAGAAGGGTGAAAAAAGCTCCACAGAGTAAGCAACGCATCAACAAGGTCCCGAGTATTGCAAGCGTTCATAGGCGGCGATAACCCTTTACCATCAAATGAGCCGTCAGCTTGTTTGCCACTCTATCATATAAAAAAAACTAGGAAATCACAAAGGCATAATAACAACTAGGCACAAACTAGATTCAACAATATCATTATAGTTAGAGCGCTACGAACATGTTGTGTAACCTATGTTACTGTAACAATAAGTTTGTAACACGACAAACAACTGTAACGAAGTGCACAAGCAGTCATACAAACCCGAACAAACGCGTTTGGTATGAAACCACTCAGCCTCTATGATTTCAGGGCGAGAACGAGGACGAATTTAGGGAAGGGCCTTTCCCCTTAAAATACGTCTGCATTTATACACTCTATTTTCAGCTGTTATATAAAAGGGGGACTTGTATCTATGTTTATATGGTTTACCTTCCCCCCATCTGTTCAAAATATTTAGTTCGAACAGTAAAGAAATGAAACTCTTTACTAACTCGCTTGTTGACAAATACCACCATCGACCGCGTCATCGTCTTCCATCTGGTGAGACTGGTCAAACACTTGTCAACCAATAACAATAAAAAAGGGTTATTTTAACACTGCAACTGTCATTGATTACGGCCCATCTGCGGTTTTCTTTAAATTGATCTAATTAATACGTGAAGTAAAAATTTGAGATCCTTTTTTACGTAAATTGCACAGACGGAGGAGTACGAAATTTGGCACAGTTAAAGTCTATACGGAGAAGAAGTGCAATTTAATGCATTAGAAATACGTTACTTCAATAAATAAAATTTTACACACACTACATAAATGTATTCCTTCACGAAAAACTCATATTCTTTCCCCCAAAATAAAAATCCTCGCTCCGCCCCACACGCACCCCGTCATCGCTAAAAGGGCTTTGCGAAACATTCGAACTAAAAGGTGCTTTAGCGGCTTTTGGAGTGAATTGTAACTAAACTCCGCTAAGCGTCGCCCAATGAGCGTTAAGTGAGCCAAACCACAGCCGGCGTGGTCAGAGTAAAGTCACGTTTATGTTATAGTGCCTGTATATAGCTCGATATGAATAACGTTGATTTGGGAACCATCATCATTGACCAATATTTGGCTACTGCTCTAGACCTTTTCTAGTGAACCCACTGACCTGGACCTTCGACTCTCTTCATCCAGTCTCTGCCAATGTTTTCTCGGCGGGCGTCTTATATCACGTTTGCCTGAACGCAGTCTCCACTCTAGAACTCCTCTATCCCATTGGTTGCCGGTTCTTCTAGTGATGTGGCTTCATTTCCATTAACAGTATCATCATTATCGGCCTATATTTGTCCACTGCTCAGTGTAGGCGCCTCCTATTGAACGCCACTGAGCCTGATCTTCAGCTGTTTATAAATATTACGTTAAACGCCATAGACAACCAAGAAAATAATAGTGTACATAAGTAAGAATTAAAACTATTCCTTCTTATTTGTCTCTCATTCCGACCCGTTAATGTTCTATGTCGAGGCCTTGTCGAGGAATAATGAAAGTGGAAAAAACTTTAATTAAATACTCTTCTGTGGTCAAACTGAGAAGAAAAGTCAATACAAAACCCTTTTTAAACCTTTGTATTACTCTATGGTGACCTCTTACACCCGAACTCTTTGTTTTATTTCAAAATGCTTTCAATATACCTTCATGTCAAAGTGTCAACTCTTACGCGGCGGTCGAGCGTAACAAAAAAGTGTGACGATTGCTATAAAATTTATTCTATAATTCGTTAAAAAAGTTTTAATTTAAAAAAAAACTATTGTGGAATATTCTTACAAATATACGTACGTATAAGCATATAGTTACTTAGACTGTCAAATACATTCCTAAACCTTCCCTTGTCTCGCCCTTCTCGGGTAAAAAGGGACCTTCAAAGCTGGACATTTACAGTTGACTCAACTTAAAATAAGCAACTCTGTGAGCTCTTCACGCGGTACTCGTATAATCCATTCACCCAAACCTGATATCAATCTGTTATCAGACACTTGCCCAAAGAGATTTGGACACATCCTTACCGCTAATCCAGGATCTAACCTCCCCTTTATAACACGTAAATTATCGGCTGCATACCCCTATTTTAGGATCGATCTCAAATGAGGTAGTGGCGTTCTTAGATGTCAACGTTTGTCAGGTCTTCAAGGGCTTCTGACTAGACTAAAAGATAGCTATAGTTAAAAACAATTTTTTATGCTTTTTTTGTATATTACGACTTGCCTTATAGAATAGATGTGCTACACAAGATTTTGCAACACATAGTTCTGGGTGGCAGTGTAACTGTTATGAGGTTACTTTATCAGGTGACGCACACATCTCGCTACTAAATAACATGAAAAATATCTTCAATTATAAACATTTTGGCTTTGAGAGCTTTGATACTTATATGTATAGTAGTCAGAAGATGATCGTGCCGTCATCGAGTACGTTCTTGCTGCAATATCGTACCTATTCGATACCTATAAAGCGTTTAGCACGCTTTTGCGGGAAAGATGTTCTAACATTTACCACGCTCTGTGTAGGTGTGGTAATAATGTCCCTAGCCAGACTAAAGTAAACACGCCTTTATCTACCGCTAACCCGGTGTTGCGTACTACCGGTATTAGGTATATCTACCGATATTCAAGCTTTACTTGACGATGTATCCAGGATAGTCCAAAGGGGGAAAGCCACCTTTTAGGAAAACAAAGGAAACTTAGAAATGGAACACACGTTATGATTAACCTATTAATCTATTCTAATGAGTACATTTAAGCATTTCAGTGCATAATTTGAAACATATTCTTACTAAGGAAAAAAATAAGTTCGTGAATTGATAAAGCTTAGATTTTTTTTATAAGATTGCAAAATAATTAGGAGTGTGAACAACATCTTCATCATCAGCCCACTGCTGAGCACTTGTCTCCCCTCCCTTTCGGGATTAGGCCTTAATCCACTAACAACATAACACATAACCATCGTGGGTTTTGATTGAGGAATACTTTGTATGTTTATGTTTTTCCACAAACCACTTGATCTACACACAGCAACTGTTGTATAAAAAAAGTTCAAAATGATACTAGCTTAAAAATAAGAAACTATGATTTAGATGGCGAGCTTTTTCACACTAAAAAAATCACCGTTTTCTTTTCATCTTTTATTTAAAATGGTTTCATTAAAAGGACGTCTGCCCCTTTGGCCCCGTGCCTACGTCCAAGTCTGAGTACATTGCGTACACTACCGGCTTAGACGTGCTTAGATTACCGCGATACGAAGCCGGTAATGGCCAAACTTTAACTCCGGCTAACGCACTTGAAATATCTGCTACATATTGATACGTAATATAATATGCTAATGAAATTAAGGTGGATCGCTGTTATACAAGCATTATATGCTAATGGGATTGTTTGGTGTTATCCTAGCGGTCGTGCGTTAACTATTGTGTGTTTTTTTTGTGTTTTCGATTATTTAAACTGACCGCGTGACATTCCAGAGATTAAAATTAGAGGGTATGTGTGTGAATGTGTGTAATTTTAATCCCTGGAATGTCACGCGGTGTGGTAAATGCCACTACGAAGACTCGGACCCCAGAGAGAGAAAATGGGTAATCCACCACGCTGCGCTAGCCGTGTGTAGGTTAGAGTTAAGTTTGGTTTCCAAAATACTTAATAGGATTCTTTGAGTTGATGTCAGAACATCACTGTACAAAATGAAACCAATTAGCGCTTTTAGTCACCTGGACGCGCTGAGAATGATTTAGCTTAACATTACCTCACAGGTCAGTTTAGGCGACGCTTCCAAGAGGAGCGCTCTTTTCGTAAAAAAATATCCGAATTGCTTCTGTCTACTATACATAAATTACGTACATAAATCAAAGGAGAGACAGAAGGTAACACTGTTTAATAGTTTGGACTGTTAAAGGCTACTTTGGGTAATCCGGAACGAAAGCGGATTTTCCCTCACGCCGTGGTTTCCAAACAGAAAGTGATTGATTAATGCGTAAATAGTTTGCTGGACGAAAACCGAATTTAATCCATTTCATGTAAACTTTTCACGATGATTCATAATTTAGTGATAATCAAATCAAAGCTTTCAAGCTTTCGACGACGCTTTCAAACGGTTCATATTAAAGTAGGTGAAATAAATCTTTAAGAAACATATTTTTCATCATCATCATCATCATCATCAACCCATAGCGTCCCACTGCTGAGCACGGGTCTCACTTTCGTGAGGAGGGTTAGGCCATAATCCACTACGGCGGCCAGACATATTTTGTATAATAATATCTACACAGTCATTTCATAAAACTGCAAAAATGATTTATGTATGTAGATAAAGTCAAAATTTATAATATGGGACAAATACTATGTCCTCAGTCGAAAAACAAACCAAACTCGTAAAGACCCAATAAAGAAGAATCAATTGCTTCAATACAGTGGAAGCTCAGAAAAATACGACGTAAAATATATTTATTAGAGTAAGAAAACTATTAGACCGACCTAAGATCCTCGAGAGACCTGCAGATATCTTGGAAAATATATTACAGAGCCTTTGTCAGCGAGTCTTAAGTATTGTTCGCGCCACTTACATTGGCACTCATAATACCTTCCTACCTTCCTATTCCTATCATTTCTTGGCGACTATCTCTGTCGCTCATATCGTGGTATCCACGAGAAAACTGCTTGCCGCCGCAAGTAGTCTGCGATCGACCCTCGTCCTTCGCGGCTGCCGCTCTCGCCGAATCCAAAGTACTGGATCTGCTGCTCCTCTGTGGTGGTCCACGTGAATTCGACGCGAAAATATAAACAAAACCCGCTATAAACCCGCCGCGTAAACGCTCCTTGCCGACACGCACCAACCGCCAAAAATACAGTCCACTACATCGAACGTCATAACATCCTGAAGGAACAAGCAGCTTGGAGACGGACCCGAACCGAGGTGATTGCAGTTGCATGGAGACCAGGTTAGTCGCCAAGTTCCTTTGTACTACTCTTCTACCAGCCATCCTTCCCCCGCCATTGGAGGCGCGCTCAGCCTATACAGCTTAGCTGCCGCGCTAACATATTGTTGGTCCTCCGCCGCCGGATCTTCTCTGGTCCTCCCGCTATTCTCTGGCCCCTCTTAGGCCTCATATAGTCCTCTTTATAACCGCCCGCAATTTTATATTGGTATTTTTACCAACGATAATTTCCTATAATTATCGTGTTCCCGCCCGCAATTACAGTTCAGATAGTACCCTGTACTATCCTACTACGCTATTATATACTTATTTCGTGTATTCCGCATTCCTAAATAGTAAAAATAACGATTTTTCCGTAATTCTTAATTTTTATTAAAAAGTGAAGGTATTCCTAACGACCGCCCGTGCGTCTCCACGTGGGTATTCAATACGCCGCGCGCGTGGCAGGTAAATGCTGTAGGCAGTTGCAGTAAATTAGGAATTTCATACTTTATCTAGTTTTTTATACTTTGTTAAGATGGCTATGGCTACTCGTTCAAAAGACAAAGATAGTGAAGTATACGAGGACGCAAAAGCGCTCGATACGTTACAGATCGAACGTTTGACCTTGATAGGTAAACGTGACATTATATTTTCCCGCTTACAAGATATTTTTAACCGATCTTTAAAGGCTTTCACTGATGATACTGAGAAGGATTTATTTCTATGTGGAATGATCTCGTTAGACCGCTTACGCTCCGATTTCAATGAAATTGTGAACAAATTAAATGTCACCGAGTTGACTCTCAACGCTTCGTACACGGTAAACTACCAATCTATAAACGTCTTCGAAGATATGTTTTGCCGTTGTCAGTTTGTTTATAATAAACTTAACCCGCCTTTAAAAACCGCTGATTTCAATGTTGCCCCGCAACGTAAATCTATCAGAATTCCTGAACTCGATTTGATGGTCTTCAATGGAGATCCGATGACCTGGAGGATATTTTATGAGTCATTCAAACGCACGATTCACGAAAATCCCGATCTCACTGATCACGAACGCGTCCAATATTTAATTAATAAATTGTCAGGCCGGGCCCTTGCAGTTTGTTCTGGTATCGTACCTAACGGTGATAATTATCCGATCATATGGCAGACGCTCGTCGATAAGTATAACGACAAACGTAACCTAGCCTCCGCTTATCTTGATCAAATGCTTGATTTTAAATCTTTTAACACCGCGACGAATAAAAACTTAGAATTATTCCTAGATAAATTCTGCACGGCTGTGTCAAGTTTGAAGTCTCTCAAGCTCGATAACGTGTCTGATTTTATTTTACTATCGCTCGCTTTGAAGAAAATAGATTCAAGTACTGCACGGTCATTTGAAATGCACATGCGAGGTAAATCTATGCCTACATACAATGAACTTTTAAAATTCATCCGCGAACAAAGCAAAATATTGGAACGCACTACGACCGATTCTCTTAGCCGCAGTGATAACAGGCCGCGTACTGCAAGGTCTACGCAGTCTTTTGCAGCATCATGCGTCACTCACTGTCCGCTTTGCAAACAAGCCGATCACGCTAACTTATATAGATGCCCTGCATTTGATAAGCTTTCTATCGACGACAGGTACAATTTTGTAAAACAAAGCAAAGGTTGCACTAATTGTCTAAGCACTACGCATATAAATACTGCTTGCAATTCTAAATTTAATTGCCGTTATTGTGGATGTAAACATCATTCTATGTTATGCCGCAAAGTATCATCTTCCCGTGAAGACAATCGCCCGTACCCTAGCGCTCCGTCACAGGCGCACGCGCCGCCTCCGCGCGCGCGAACTGGCAACTTCTCCGCCGCCGGGGATCACATGCCGCCTTCGGCATCGCCGCCGCCCGTCGCGGGCTCCGCTAGCGCTCAGCTGACGAACTTACCTACAACTGCTTATCAGTCATCACAACAACAGGTGTCGCTGTGTAATATACGCCCCGCTTCGCAGCCTAATGACACTACTTGTTTACTGGGAACCGTACAAGTTTATGCTACGGATTTAAATGGTCGCCGCCATGTAGTACGCGCCTTAATTGATTCGGCTTCCCAAAGTAACTTTTTAACTTCAAAATGTTGCGCTAAATTAAATTTAAAATGCAATAAGGTGACGAACACCGTTGTTAAAGGGATAGGTTCCGCATCTAACCCAATCAAGGGAGCAGTTTCTGCTACTTTATCTTCCCGCCTAAATGATAATTTTATTGCAATTGACGCCTATGTTATCGACCGCATAACAGACAATTTACCGGCAGTGAAAATTGACGTATCCTGCCTTTCATACCTGAACTGCCTGCCTCTGGCAGACGACAGTTTCGCTTCGCCTTCCGAGATCGACATACTTATAGGCGCGCCGCTCTTTTCTGAAATATTGCTATCAGGCCGCGCCGCTGGTCCGCCTGGTACTCCAACCGCTTTTGAAACCATTTTTGGTTTTATCGTAATCGGGACCGCTCCCGTTACTCCCGCTCATGTTACTCCCGCTCATGTTACGCCCGCTCATATTGGAACCGTTGTTTCTATCACTGACCCCTTGGTTGAAGATAGATGCCGTTCTCATATTTCCCTCTGTACCTTTATGGAAGGACCACGTTTAGATAATCTTGTCCAACGCTTCTGGCAGCTTGAAGAGGTGCAATGCACGCCGACTTTGAGCCCAGACGCAATAGAATGTGAACGCATTTTTACAAATAACGTTTCCCGCGATCCTACGGGACGCTATTCTGTAGCGTTACCTTTCTCCCGCGATCCCGCGACCGCTCTGGGTAATTCTTACCCTATCGCTAAAAAACGCTTCATGTATCTCGAACGTAAGCTCGCCGCGACACCTGCTCTGCGCTTAGAGTACGATGCTATAATCAAAGAGTACATTCAGAAGGGTTACATTTCACTGATCGACAATGATAGTCCTTTTACTGGATATTACGTGCCACACCACGCCATTGCGAGACTACAAAAAACAACAACTCGATGGCGTATGGTGATGGACGCCGGTGCTGAAACTGACTCAGGCCTCTCCTTGAATCAAGTTTTATATACCGGGGATAATTTACAAAACGATCTTTTTACAATCCTCTTGGATTTCCGCCTCTACCCAATCGCTTTTACATCCGATATTAAACAGATGTACCTACAAATTTTGATAAATAAGGACCACCGCAAATATCAAAAATTCCTGTATCGATTCGATCCCGTTTTTCCGCTTGATACCTACCAATTCAACCGCGTTTGTTTTGGTCTACGTAGCAGTCCGTTCCTTGCAATGCGAGTGTTGCGACAGCTGTGCGCCGCCGACGGTGCCCGCTTCCCACTCGCAGCATCTCTTATCAGCGACAACACATACATGGACGACGTGTGCTACTCCATGCCTACTCTGTCTGCTTGTTTACAACTCAGAGACGATCTCCGCGAGTTGCTCAAGGCCGGGGGCTTCGATCTCGTCAAATGGGCTAGTAACTCACCCGCGCTCCTTGACTCCCTTCCCGTCTCTGCGTTAACGGAATGCGTTAAAAATGCGAAAAATGCGTTAACGGATCTTTTAAATTCCGACGAATATAATAAGTCTATCTCAGATGAGTTATCAGCTAATCGCATACACTGGAAATTCAATCCACCGCGAAGTCCTCACTTCGGGGGGAATTATGAAATATATGTGAAAGCGTTTAAAAGTCATCTTCATAAGACGATCGGTTCACAGTTACTCACGTATGAGGAAATGTTAACCGTACTCACACAGATAGAATGCGTTATCAATTCTCGTCCTGTAACGTTATTGAGCGAAGATCCGTCTGAGCCGACCGCGCTGAGTGCTTCACATTTCTTAATGACCGCACCGCTGAAGCATTTGCCCGCTTGCACGGTTCCCGATGAACCTGGACACTTATTGAAACGGTACGCTTTATTGGATCAAATGGTACAATCATTTTCCAAACGGTGGAAGTTGGAATATCTTCACTTACTTCAATCTAGAGGAAAATGGAATACACCTTCGAATCCCATTACAATAGGTTCTATTGTTCTTATTATCACTGATAATATTCCCCCGCTATCCTGGCCTCTCGGCGTCGTCGTGGCCACTCATGTCGGCGGCGATGGCATCTGTCGAGTAGCGTCAGTAAAAACGGCGACCGGCGTCTACCAGAGACCCGTCGTCCGTTTATGTATCTTACCTACCCAATAATTTAACCCCTTGCTCCCCGGTCAACCGCTATGTTATATTTAACCCGTTGACCGCTTTAGAGTTTAACTCTTATTTTTATTTTTTTTATTTCCCGCTTTCTTTTAAAAACCAATGGTTTTTAGGCCGGGGGCAAATGTTCGCGCCACTTACATTGGCACTCATAATACCTTCCTACCTTCCTATTCCTATCATTTCTTGGCGACTATCTCTGTCGCTCATATCGTGGTATCCACGAGAAAACTGCTTGCCGCCGCAAGTAGTCTGCGATCGACCCTCGTCCTTCGCGGCTGCCGCTCTCGCCGAATCCAAAGTACTGGATCTGCTGCTCCTCTGTGGTGGTCCACGTGAATTCGACGCGAAAATATAAACAAAACCCGCTATAAACCCGCCGCGTAAACGCTCCTTGCCGACACGCACCAACCGCCAAAAATACAGTCCACTACATCGAACGTCATAACATCCTGAAGGAACAAGCAGCTTGGAGACGGACCCGAACCGAGGTGATTGCAGTTGCATGGAGACCAGGTTAGTCGCCAAGTTCCTTTGTACTACTCTTCTACCAGCCATCCTTCCCCCGCCATTGGAGGCGCGCTCAGCCTATACAGCTTAGCTGCCGCGCTAACAAGTATGTTTGTCTCTTTCTCCAGCTCTAATCTTCTGTTCGGCGGAGTATAGCCGTCACATTCTAGCTTTCATACATCACGAGAATAAGAGCCCTGTAAAGCCCTCAAAATGAGTGTTTATGACTGATCCTTCGAGCCGGACATTTGGCGCCACAAGCTGAAACGTACCTTCTGCAATTGGGATAAGAGATATGGAGGCTTTGCAACTTGGAGCGGTTCAGGTGCTCGGATAACCGGCTTATCCAGTCGTTACTCTTGCGGCAGATGTACGGAGTTTCTGCGGACGTAGAACTTATGAGGATTTGTCCAATTTGTTGGGAAAAATTAGGGGGTTCCGTACGTTTCAACGTTTTATCCTACGATGCCTGAGCGTTTAATCATTGAAGCGGTCCGATCATTTTAGCAAATTGGGAGTGGAATTGCGTAAAATACGACACCTTGGCTCTATCAATCATCTAATTTATTATACCTACATATTATAAAACAATGTCAGCAATCACACCTGTCACACGTCGACATAACGATTTGTACCAAGAAAAGATACACAAAAAGCGACGTGGCACGATTCAATTTGCAAATAACGAAACACTGAATTCATTTGTCACATCAGTTATGTTATTTTAAATCAAGTCCTTTACGGAAGCAACGAGAATGGCACGAGTGTTTCTTGGAAAAGACACGCGTCATTCTTTCCTCTTTATTAATAATTGGCGAGAGAAATAACGTCCTCACTTCTGTTCACCTTACACCCTCCATACAAAGCTTTGACAAGTCACACATATAAATGACACATATGTACACGCGCCATATGTGTGTGTACGTACACGAAGATACAACGCGACTAAAACTAAAGACAACCGGCTAGTATGAAGGTTTATACAATCCGTTTGTCTATTACATTTGAGCGTGTAGTATTGACCGTCGGCGATTGCGGGTAGAGGTGCGGGGACGCGGATTGCGCGGGGGCAGTGTCCATTCTGCATGTAGTAGTATATTTATTCAGTGCTTTTGTTATCAGTATCGGAGCAAGGCCCACACGAGAAGCGGCTTCTGAACGCTCTACTGGCGTCATACAACACGCTGGAGCGGCCTGTTGCGAACGAGAGCGAACCCTTGGAGGTTCGCTTCGGCCTGACGCTCCAGCAGATCATCGACGTGGTAAGTTCTTCACTCTTATCATCTTTGGGGAAATATAATGACCGTGATAAATACTTTTGTATCTTGACTTAGGCCGTGATATATAGACGTTTCGTAGCCAAGAGACTTGCTGAGCCTTTCCTTAGCATCGCTAAAACATCTGTTAACACCAAGAAAGTTTTATAAATTTTGGATAAATTAATAAGCTTTTATTTAAGTAAGTGACACGTAATGATCACATACATATTTCCTAACAACCAAGATTCCCTGGATTTATGGAATTATGATCTATCAAAACCATTGTCCCACAAAACCCGGACTCGGGGCAAATATCTGGGGTTCACACATATATTTCACCTATGCGAGAATCAAACCCGCAATCTCAATATTAATACCAAAGCTATGTCCAAAATTAACACGTTGGCTGCTCTGTACCGGTTTAGTTTTTTTGGTACTTTTGTTTATCTTCACGCAACGTGTGTGTTTACTAGAGCGTTGTGTCCTAACTAAACTCAATCAGCTCAATCATACAACTGTTGTGATAAAATTGACAATACAGAAACGCGGGTTCGCACGCCTGGTGTGTTTTCAGAAGTCCACGTGAAGGAATAGTGGAATTTAGAACGATGTATGTAATTAAGCATGTATCTTTGCTTAGAATAACTCAGTAAAACTTCTAGCTATCTCGGCCTTCGTTTCGGTTGTTATTAAACAAGAGGTTTACGTTATGGTAATCGAATCGATTGTCTTCTATTGTGTTGTTACCTTTTAAATTAGATAATATAAATTGGTATTAACGTAATAGAGGACAATCTAGTCTAATTATATTAAAATTAATAAAAATTATTTATTAGGATAAAGCTCCGTATACGGCTAGTAAGTATTACTGTGAAAATGTTGTTGATTTTTAATTCAATCGAGGTAAAATTTATACCGGATTGAAAAGCGATTCCAGAGATCGTTATTTCAAAATGGGAAACATAACTGTAATAACGGTAAGATATAACGGCATAGAGGTTCAAATACGAATATTTTAGAGAATGCCAGAGTAGGAATAACATTTAGTTTGTTTTCAGTATAAATTTGAAGTTAAACGTACTCGTTTAATGGAATCGAGAATTCCGAGAAGTTTAAGCATAAAATTACAATAGATTTGTATGTTCAAATTGATGGTATCGTTTGGGTACGGTGAACGGTTTTCGAGCGATTTGTCTTCGTATTTATTTCATTTCGATATCGTTGTTGTTTTGAGGTGGGTGTTTAATGTAGTGTTGCTTCGTGGTGCGTGGTGCCCGTGGTGGTAATGACTGCCTTTGGGTAATTAGTCGACGAAGTTTGTTTGCCAAGTTGTATTAGGAGGTTTGATTGATGTTTATTTAACGATAGTAATAATTTTGATGAACAGAAATGCGGACTATGTCGTACTCATAAGCTGTGTGTGTAGTGTGTGGGTGTGTGTACTGTTTCCAGCAAAATTACTGGGCACATGAGACTTTACTCGTAGAACTGATGTCTTAATGTAATGAATCAGAGTGATGGGATGTGTCAGGGCGCAAGATTATGCATATAACTGTTATGAGCAGGCGTAGCGCTTACCATCAGGCCAAGGACCTGCTCGTCTCGTTACTCATACATAAAAAGCATAGGTTATAGTTGTCACTCGTAGAATACTGTAGCTAGGAGAAGCGATGTGGTGTTGATGATAATAAGAATTAATTCGCCAGCATTTGATTTGACATGTAGAATTATGTAGTTGTGAAATTACTTTACATTGAAGAGCAAATGTAAAATTCCGGAGGAATTCTCGTTACATTACCTGTGATTGCAAAAATCAAAATACATCGGATCACCCCGAAGTAATGTGGAGTAACCCAATAATGGAGAAGTGGAGCAACTTTGACAGTTGATGCATGGGCAGAATCAGTTCGCCTCACAGATTTATGATTCCATTCTCTCCAGTTTGGTTTATGTATTATTGTGTGCTTAGAAGTGTATTGTTGTTCTTAAAAGCTTGTTTTATTGGTAAAACACAATAATGTTTCAATTCAATGATGATTCAATAATGTAGCTAAAACAAAAAAAAAACAGAAAGGTCTTTTTTAATAAGAACGCAAATGTAAAGTAAAAAAGATCTCTTTGAAAGATCCAAATGTATTTAACAAAAATACTGAAGCACCGAAACGTCGAAACGCCGAGAACCACAAAAGCCCCTATCAGCAAGTTACGCAAAAATCTCCAAAGCATACAATGGGAGCTAATTCTGATACACACCTCGGACCGTTCTCAATTACCGTTCGACATCTCAATGGGAGGAATGGCGGGAGATACATCGCAAATCACGTCACGTGCCGGTGGGTACCGCGTGTTTCGTGCGTTTAAATGGCCTTCGGCTGAGTGCGGTGGAGTCTTATGAATAGCAGTATGAGCGTGGGAGGACGGAATAGGGGTTTGGCAGAATAGGTGAAATGAAATGTGATATTTTATCGACAATTTCCCATTGTATTTATAGCCCTGGGAATTGTTTAACGAGTTTCTTGTCGGTTCTTCTCGAATGGTTGTGCTCCGAATCCGACGGTAGAGTTAGATAACTTTCAAGGGTGCTATGGGGTGTGTGTGGGCGACATGAGAATGAGGTGGTATATGAGGTCCATGTAAATTTAATGCAAAGCTTCTACCAGTCCGTGAACTTTTCTTTATGCAATTTCATAGTAACATTCCTAAAACATTCTAGAAAATAAATAGAAACAAGTCTGCAGACTCAAAGCAGACCTTAATGCAACGAAAAGGTTGCTAACAACCAGAAAATAAAATAACCGAACGTGTTCTACCAAAGGCTCCCGAGATTAATTCCGTTCTTTGAAAACGATGCTTTGCGGTTCAACTGCACGATTTTTCGCCTTTACCGCCAACAGTGTGCACTCAGCTCCGAAAACCAGAATTACCGCTGTAATTGAACCGTTGAGACGAGAATCCAGTTACATGCAGTTAGCGTCTCGGGTTCGTTCGGTAACAAAAGTGCAGACCTTTGAGAAATTGAGCAAAAAACGTGGCACAGTGAGATGGAAGGGACAAAGTGCTGCGGCGATGCCCGCAGGCTCTCAACTTGGGCGACAACGGCTCTGTCTGGAGCAGCGATTTCCGACCCAGCATTTTTCCCCACAATATCCGTCATTTGTTTTTTTACAGGGCGAGTCCCTTTTTTTCTTGGTACCTACCGACGGGAAAAGCAATGTTACGTATAATTGCAACAGCTTGCTTCCATTTACAAAAGTTGAAATACATTTTCTGTGCGTCTTGCGCAATTTAAGCACTGTTTTCGCAAGCTTTAGGATTGAGGGCCTTTAAAACTGATGAAAAAGGACTATTTCAAATCAGGAATTTCAAGGACCATGGGTCCATATTCGAACTTCAAGCTATACTTTGCTTCCAAGTCACTTCTGTAAAATCAGTGCCCCGGGTGTCTCCATCTTTGAACCCCATTTGTTTCTTTGCCTTCCTCCAGGAAAAGAGTGCTCCGAAGATATCCCCTTGGCTTTGATCTCGCGCCATGAATTGAATTTAATCGCGTAAAAGAATCGTATTTTTCACGTTGTATACTTTTAAAAGTACTTTGTTCTATATACAAAGTTACCATGTTGCTTTCTTTACTGTACTAGACCTGAGTTTGAAACAGGACGTATAATATATGTATACAGTTGAATGTAATAAAGACTTTATTTTTAGATAATGTTGCCTGAATGTGCTGAAGATATAGACACATACGTGCGTTTCTTTCGTCTGTGGAGAAACACATCCTCGTTTGATACGATCCTAGCGAAATTTCATGATGACTATTCTAGAATTTGTAAGCCTAAGAAATTCAAGATGGCGTGTAATAGACGAGTGTTTTCTTAACCTCAAATCAGATTTTATCAAATGAGCATGCCATGTATAAATGTAAAGCAAGACTTTTAGAATGTTTAATTCATTTTTACTGCTATACATTTTATGCAAACCCATTTCTCTTTCCGCCTGTCTAATTACAAACTAAATATTAAAAGGTCGTAAAAACTCTGCAATTCTCTAGAATATTCGTTTGATCGTTCCTCTTAACGACGTTTCGAAATAAAGTAGATTGGAACTCGGTAAAATTATCGAGGGTGGCGATTAAAACGTCTTTGAGGTTCTTAAAGATACTTAAACGTCTGAATTAAAAAGTTATAAACTTAGCAAGAGACTAAAAGTACTTTTGGCGTTGGTCTGATTGAAGCCTTCGGAACCGTGATTAGAGAGACAGAACATAATATAATGTACATGTATAGCTTTAAGGTTATAAGATAACTAGGAATATGCGCAGGACTACGTGTTCACAATATTTGAGATATTTTATTAAAATTATACAATCATGTTGGTGCTATGATGGTGCTATTTTATATGGAATTTAATACGTACTCCTGCGTAAAGGCCGTGAACATTGACGATAAATCCATTACACCTATTTATCAAGTTTTATATTCGCGATACGAAAGCGTGTGATATAATAAAAACGCGTATCAAATGTAATTCTAAACTCACGTCTCATTGAAATTCTGTGATATGTTAACTGGACTTATCGTCAAAAGGCTTCACTGGCTGCCGATATCTAGAGTAAGCACACGGAGGTCTGCGCGCCGAGTGGTCCGAGCCTAGTGCATTGATGTTTACCAACTTTTTTCGTTCCTTTCTTGCGACGGCGTCCGTTCATTTTACAAAATAAGGATGAGAAAAATCAAATCCTGACCACGAACGTTTGGCTTAACTTGGTAAGTGGTAGGAGCCGGGCCTGGCGCCTTCGCCGAACCGCCCCCGCGATCCACGGTAAACCCTCTCAGCCACAGTTTGCAATCCAAGTCTCCATATAACACGCTAACAGCACGATAACTTTCGACGCACTTTCTTTGATGTGTCACTTTTACTTAACAGCACTTTAAAGTAACGATTGCAGGAGCGGGCGCGGAGTGAGGGCGCCACCTTCGCGGCAGATATGTCGCATGGACTATCGGTGTTAAATTGGTGTAACATTTACTATATCTATATATTAGATTGTGTGTCCGGCGAGGTGCGAAAACGCTTTTAACACAAACGCATGAAGGTTCATTTTCGCGCGTCGCCCTCCCCTCAGTACTGTGTCTGCAGAAGGCGTGGAACAGTGTCTAGATATCATACTGATTGCGCCCTTTCTGTTTTGTTGACATCGTCTAACCCAATAGGACGAGAAGAATCAACTACTTATAACCAATATATGGCTGTCATTGGTAAGTGTGATTAAACGACAAATAATATAAAACTTAACACTAAAATTTCTAATTTTATGTTCCAATCTTTTCCTTCTTTCTATTTTTGGTTGTATGTTCTATTACCTTCGTTTCGTTGTCTATACTTTGAGTTAGTTCTTCTAATCTTTGACTGTTTTTGAAAATTGCATAGCATTGTGAGTTATGCGGCAGTATTTCTGTATTTGTCTGTCATATTTGTATGAAAGTTGCTTAGTGTTAATTTCTTGGACTTCTTCGTCGATGCAAGTAGCCAGTATAAGTATAAGTAGCTCTGTCATGCATCCCACCATACAATGTCATGTCATGTATGATAGTGTCATGAATATTTCGATCGTTTTACATTAAAGCATACTCAATTTAAAGTTGAGTCTTACATAACCGTGTGAAAATAAAACTATAATATATTATTATTATATTTTACGTTTAATTAAAATTCAGGTAAGTTTTGTGAAAAATATAATTACATACGACGAGGTTAAATTTTAACTAGATATATGACTGCCGTGTAAGCCGCAATGTATATAACAATATGTACTAATGGTTGACCAATAATTATACATTTTACCATAAAATACTCGTTGAACACGCTGTATCTCAAGCCAACCTATCGATGGCAAATTGCTCAAAGTAAACGATGAAATACGAGGCCAAATATATACTTTAGGTAACAAATAGTCAATTAAAAGTGAACATATTGGTTACGTTGTGGTTAATTATGGGATTTGTTGTCGATATGCACATTATTGTAACATTGAGATGTGTTTGTACACTGTAAATTGATTATGCACATCCTGGGTACCCGCTGTTCTTTTATTTTTTGGTTTGCAACGAACGGAACTGTAGCATTTTGATACTTTGCATGGCCATGGAATGTACAATGTTCTATCGTACGGGAGTGCTCCTCGAGTCGTGTATGGCTACCATGGTTAGTGCCAACTAGAATGCCCGCGGAGTAAAGCTCGTTGAGACCAAACGATATCTACTTAAAAAAAATACTTAAAATATTTATAAATATTTTTGTCTTACTCTGCCAACTTTTATCTTTGTACTTAAACGTGTACACAACAACCGAAGTACACTTATTTATCATAGACAACCCTTTTTATTTTATTCCCAATAGTTTTATATATTTAGTTTCAGCTTAAGTTTTTGATATTTTACATTCGAATTTATTAAATTTTAGTTTTTAAATAAATTATTCCAATAAAAGAAATACTTAATATGCATACTTTTGATGTTGGCTGTATATAACAAATGCGTATCTTGTTTATCTGTACTGGGATGTAAACTGAATGAGTAGATTTAAATTTTCCAGCAATAAAGGTATGTTATTAAGATTTTAAACTAAAATTACTTAGCATTTACCAATACGGCAGCTTGGTCGACCCCCAAAAAGTAGTGTTCCCTCGAATCCCTTGGTCTTGTCAAATCTGAAAATGGTCATAATTACATCATTATATACCCTGCAACGATTGCATATTAGAGGAAATGAAGCTTTGTAGGTGTCTGTGAATTTGTATCGTATTAGTTGTCAGTGATTGTCTTGCATGCCCTTGTCTTCCTAATATACCTTTTGCATGTGTATATCTCCGCTTCTTGTATTTTCTATTATTTTTTTAATGTTAACAAGGTAAGTAAGTATTTGTGTGCTTTGTTCCGTGATTGTCCGTGATGCTATAAATATTAGATTTAAAGTGATTTAGACGAGTGATTAAAATTTTAATTTAAGTCTATTTCTGTCATGTTTTTATATGAAAGAATGGATATTACCATTGGAAAGCATAATCAAGTCTGGTTGACCTTTGTATCTATACGGATACAAAGTAATTGCAGTTCTTCAAGATAATTCTAAAATATCTAAGTTTTATTGTAATTTTTATATTAATTGATCTGTGTTTTATTCGAAATCACTCACTTCTATATTTTTACAACAAGTATGTTAGGTAAGCAAATTTGAGATTTCCAAAAACTTTTAACGTGTAGTGATACGAAATCGAGTTAGAAAACTTTTTCTTTGATCGGATTAGAAGCGAGCCGTTTTGTTACAATATCGGAGTTTGATCGAACCAAAGTTTTCGAAGCCCTTTTGTGATGATTTGAATAAATACGAACTTTACAATGTAATTGTTAGTCGTGCGATAATTGGACATTTGAAGTACTATTATGAAAGCCGTGGTAGTCTAGTGGGATAACCTCCACCTTCCAAGGAGAAGGTCGTGAGTTCAAATCCCAGTGCGGGCACGTACCAATGTGTTTGTTGTAAAACATGTGAACTTTATATCACTCGCTTTTCGGTAAAGGAAAATACCGTAAGGAAACCCACATACCTACCCGAAAATTATTTGTGTATGTTGTCCACCAATTCGGACCAGGTCCCCGTGGTGGATTAAGGCTTAATCCACCTCATGAAAATGAGTCGTGCTCAGCACAGGGTTGATGACGATCATGATCGTGAAATCATTTGTACGAAAATAAGATATTTTAATATGCACATTAAACTTTTTATATCAGATACCAAATAACATAAAATTACATCACAATTATTATCTCCAAACATTATCTCTAATGTGGAATGGAAGTTCGAAAAGTTACATTATATTGACATGTTTACTTGGCTTAAATATGTCGCCGAATAGTCAGAGTTAATGGTAACGTTGTTTGGGTCCGCTGCGGCCAAACACCCGTAAAACTCAAACTGATTATGACCCAAACTGATTGACAACCAACCCTTCAGGGGACACGTCAAAAACCGCCACCTGTCTCGCTCCTACCAGTAATAACTCGCAATATCTAGTGGTCTGTCTCGCTCGCACGCGTTGGCTTGACGCTATCTAGCTGTGACAGCTCCGACTCTGACGGTTTCATAATCATGGCGAGAAGATGTTAGAGCGAAATTATTTTATTAGTTTAAACCCGTTCGGGTAACAAAACGGAGATGTATCATGAATTTAAATTATAGAGTAAAGGGATATAAATGTTTCTATTAAATTTATCTCACTGCGTTGCATATATACTAATAGTTTTGAAAATGTGATGCTTTGAAAGACAGATTTGATATCGACGCTAGAAAGCGTAAACGCTGTAACCTTGAAACGCAAAATTGTTCACCAGAGCCAAAAAACTTTGTTTGTTGAAAAAAAAATCATAACTCAATATCTACTCGACCTAAAAACGTAAATTTTGGATATTTGGTGTGTTTCATACAAAGCTACAATACTGCTACCTTGGTTATATCCTAAAGTTCCTAGGGGACGTTGAAATGTGGGTTACAGCGTTTGTTTCCAAATATGTAAAAAAAGTATTTTCGGGTCAGTCAAAGGGTTACAGCGTTTACGCTTTCTAGCGTCGTTATAGTTAATTTCTATACAGAATGAGTTCAAAAGTTCCTGATGTATATAAATAAAAATGAATTACCGAAATGTTTGCACGCGCATAACTTCCAAACGACTGCACTAAATTGGACAAATCTTTCTTTGATGTGTTTGTTATTGTCAGGACAAGATTTTTATTATATTGTAAGAAAATTTCAATAAAATCGTACGGAAATATTTTTAAAATCTTTTAATATGAAAAATGAGTGAGACAGAAGACAGTCCGTGAGATTTCATTACATTGTCGCACTGTGAACCGAAGATTGTCTTATTTTTTTCATTAGGTACACCACCCGTGCGAAGCCGGGGCGGGCAGCTAGCATACAATAAAAAAAAAACAAAAATCGAATCAACCTTCTCAGAATTGTAATAGTTTAACCAATTCTTATATCTACCCTATTAAGAACCATAACTCCAAACACGAAGCAAACATATTAACAATAAAATATTGTCAATAAGCTAAAACTGTAGCTGAGCCATAAACACTATGACAAACCGACATAGCTCGTAATAGCTTAACCGCTAAGTAATAAAGTCACTATCCACGAGTACGCAGCCTAAGTTGGTCCAACTTTCGTAATATTAGTGGAGAGGTTGGCCCAACTTGCCAAGGGCCCGCGTATTGTTCTAGATACGACTGTGATATTAACTTGCGCATATTTGAGATGTTATTGCTAGCGGGTTTCATTACTTTCGTGGTCTGGTGATTTATTTAGAGGCTTAATGTGTCCGATAGTGATAAGTTGGAACAATTTGGTCGGGTCGTAGATCTGGTGCGATTGCTGTTTCACTATAGTTAAAGATAGTCGGAATTTGTGAATATTATACTCGTAGTGACTAAGAAACGGATGTATGTATTCGTTATTTGATGAGTTTATGACGAATTTGCCATAAATCATTTGTGTGGTTTATCTTAGGGGGTAAATTCAGGGGTTATTAAAATATTTCAGCACCCTTTATAGAAAAGCCGGTTTTTTTATTATTTAATTCATATTGGGCTCAAACTTTATTATTAAACTAATTTGTCTTAGTTTTTAAGTTTTCTTTGTTCTATGGTGTTTCAATAAAGAGTTTAACTATCTATCTATCTGTAATAAATGTATTGGGTTTGTAAGTATAATATCTGATACAAATTATTTTAATATTTTGAACGGGATAAATATGGCTGTAAATAAATTTAGGTAATTATTCAATACTTAGTAAAACTCATAGGTGGTTTTATTTATCGCTACCAATTCATTCGGAATAAAGTTGAAATCAGAGCCCTGCGAGATTGTTAAAAAAGAAGCTTATGAAATCCTGATTCATTTTGCAGAGGATAATGAAGCGAGACAGCTGGAAGGCAACTGGAAAGTTTAAAGAGATTAAATTTATTATTTTCCAATATTTATGCTTGAGTTTATGTTGACTTATTTTTTCCTGATCGACTTCCAATAGTCTGCCAATATCATAAAAAAATACTTTAGATTAAATATTAACACAAATTAAATTCCATCTTTTGGTAAATTCAACAAGATAAATTCGATTTTCTCTGATATTGGAATTTTCAATAAAATAGCTTTTGATCTACGGATTTAGATTTAAAAAAATCGTTTACCTTAAAGTTAAGTTTATTTTGGAAAAGCGCGTTATAATTACAAGCGACTATTAAACACAGCAGGGGACTACGAAGAGTTACACGATTTTTATTTTTAAACACTTTTACTACATAATAGACGAGCGCAGTGCAGTGCCGCACAGGATTATGCAATGCAGGGTTCTGGGTGGTGCTGTGACTGTTATTGGCAGCCGTAGCGCTTGCCATCAGATAAACGACGTGCTCGTCTCCTCACTGAAAAGCGAGTGATAATTACGTTCATGTATTTTACAGAAATACATTGGTAAGTGCCTGCACTGGGATTTGAACTCACGACCTTCTGATTGGAAGGCGGACGTTCTCCCACTAGGCTACCACCGCTCTTGTAGATAAAATATCATATTCACAATCTATTTGCTTTGAAAACAATTATACGTTTACTCATAATCGTTAAAGCAAACATCATTATACTTAAAGCAAATAGCAGGGGTCTACAACAGTGGCTACTACAAACATTGGCCATAAAAAACCCCTTAAAACAACCCTGGAAAATATTAAAATATGATACATTAATTAATAATGGTTGGGGGGACTTGGGGACATAATAAACGTTCTCTAAAAGGGTTAATCCCCTCCCAGGGGTAATATAAAATTATGACAAAGGAAATTATCTTTACTGGCAGTTCAAATCGGACGTAAAGGAGACAAAGGCACGCGTTAAAAAAAAAAAAAAACATATGATGAAACACTGACACTCGAAAAAATTCGCGTTTTCAAAATAACGTCTTGGCAAAATTAGAACTAGAATTCAAAAGGGTACATTCTGTAGAAGGGATATCTTTACACTGTGTAATTCACTTCTACTTATGTATTAATCTATGACAATAGAGCCTGGTAAAAACATGTTGAAAATCGGGAAGTTAAAAAGTTGACATAAGGCACTTTGACGTCACGGGGCGATAACTCCGCTCGCTTTTAACTTTGAGAGACGATGTAATCTTCTTATTTTTGTTATGATTCAACCAATGTGGGATAAGTCTGTAAATAAATCCATGATGGAGTTGGTAAGTAGGGCTTTAAGCTTTGTTTTGTTTTTGGCCAGTAAAAGTTAAATAGCTTCCAGACCTTTCTAAGATATTCAAATAATTCTGTCCCGATTGTTCATTTGTTTTTAATTTTTCTCCAATAGAGTACCTAAGTATTTTTTTTGTCTAGGAATTTCTTCAAATTTGTATAGGATAAGTATTATAATTAAAAAAGGATATTTACCGTTTTAATGTAAGTAGCCATGTTAGTTTGACAACATTGGTATAAGTACTTTCTCGATTGCAGAACTCGAGTTTACTCCTACTCGAATAGTTTGAATATCAATGCCTAACTCTAATTCGTATCACTGCGCTTACCTAATTCCACCTTTGCACATTTATTTAAAAAAAAAATTGTATAGTGTTTGTTACGTGTGTCTCATTTATATATGCGTGCACAGGAATGGAACGACTACAACCTCAGGTGGAACGACAGCGAGTACGGCGGTGTTAAAGATCTCAGGATAACGCCAAACAAACTGTGGAAGCCGGACGTCCTGATGTACAACAGGTGAGAATGTAGAGGAAGAGAGACAAGGGGAACTGGATGCACAAAAATATGGGATCTAGAGCATAGAGAAGTGGAGTCTGGAATCGCAAAAAATGTGGGGCCTGGGCGCTCAAAATAATGGGGTCTGGGCACTCAAAAAGTGAGGTCTGGCGCTCAAGATGTTGGGTTGGGCGCTCAAAAAGTGAGGTCAGAGCGCTCAAAAAGTGATGTCTGGGCGCACAAGTGAAGTCTGGGCGCACAAAAAAGCGGGGTCTCGGCGCAAAAATAACTGTAGTCTGACACACTACAGTAAAACATCTGTACAAAAAAGCCTCATTGCATAAAACATAGTCTCTGTGCAGGAAAAGTTTACACAGAAGTTTACTAAGTCTACAAAAATCTCTACGCACAAAGAGGAGGAGGAAAAAGGAGGGAGGGCTAATTAAAGATTTGTATTTATGAAAATGGGTTTATTGTGGAGAAAAAAAGGACTCTAAACTTTGGGGGATCTTGAAGTAATTTCAGTAAAGCTAAACAAACTCACTCAACATCAACCAATCTTTTATATTGAAATATATGAATCATAAAGATCATATATTTCATTCATATATTTCAAATATCATGAATCATAAAGAATTTTTATTTTCTTTATTCACATTTTATAAAAGGAAATGGGTTCTTATTTCGTTCTCGTAATTTTCACGAACTAGACGGTAGAGTTCCTATCAATTTAAAGTCGCACCAACAGGAAAGCATTAATGATGCCGTTACTGAGAAAAGGTCGTACTTACGGTTACTTTCGCAATGGCTTTTAATTTTATTCAAAGTTCGAATTAAGTATATTTAAATTAAAAAAAAAAACAAAATTGATTTACATATTACTAATTTTAAACAAACTTTATATCCCATTTAACTTGCTGAAAACTGTATCTTAGCAAATTTAAATATAGTTAATCTTTGTTTATGGTTATATCTTTGCTCTCCACCATTTAGTAATTGGATCTATTTCCAACAACTTCCGAGTTATTTAAAAAAAATATTGTCCATTTCTAAGCATTTTGACAATGAGTAAAGTTTGATATGATACCTACTAATTTCGTAACTGTGGGCTAATTTAGTATTTATATACTGATGGTTGAAAAAGATCAAAAATGGTGGAAAAATATCGCCACGAGAAACATTCATTATGATCGGACCTTAACGGTTACCAAATTTCCCTTACATTTTCTTGAAATGAATGACAAAAAGCCGCAATGTATATTATGTAATTATTCTGACCCGTTTTGGGGTAAATTGTGATAACTGAGACGTTACACAAAAGGGGTAATTGCTTTTTTTATTTCATTAAGTGTTATACAACGTGCGTCCTTGCGGAGGGACAATTTGCTATTCTTTCTAAGAAATGACACAAAAGGCGGCTGGTTTGTGTTTGCTCCAAAACTGTCCAGGGAGTTTCAGTAAAGCATCCATCACTTTACTGAAACGTGACGTCGACTACGATTTGACTGGAGTACAGCCTGACTGACTGTGACTTGACATTTTGTAATTTTTTTTTTTTAACACATTTTAATGAATTTAACAAAGCACTTGAATTGTAAATAGTAATAAATGTAAATTTATAATACTTGACATTGGCTAAAATCCGTTATCGTTCACAGCCAAAACACATAAGTATAAATAAAACCGGCTAAGTGCGAGTCGGACTCGCGCACAAAGGGTTCCGTACAACTAACTATGAAAACGGCAAAATTATTTTAATTTTAGTAATTACTTACTTTAAAGTTAATATAGTAACTAGTCAATATTCAATGAATATTTCAAGCGTCTACATGTTGCTGACGGACGGACAGACAGACAGCGGAGTCTTAGTAATAGGGCCCCGTTTTACCCATTGGGTACGGAACCCTAAAAAGACACTAATAATTTGAAAGGTCCACTTAAAGTCCCTATTAGGCCAAGTTCAGCCAACGCATTTATTCCAAGATAACAGCAAAAGTCTTGCTCTTGTCACATATAAAATATATTCTTTTACTTACTGTAATACTCCCTGAAGAATGCAATAAATATTTCAGTGGAGACTGGGCAGAAACGCTAATAAAACTCGACATAGCCTTTATAAATGGCACGAGCCATTCCGTCCGTCTCCTCCAATTTAGGCAAATGCGTAATGAGCCATGAGCGTAAAATTGGCTACAGCGTAAATAAGGGACATTCTGCAATTGGCGTATGCGTAAATAACCGTATGATAAGGGCCTTGAATAAAATTGGGGATTTTATTAAAAGCGCTTGCGACAATGTGTGATTTTATGCTGACACAAATGTATGTCAATCTCAGAAATTTCTAGAGAAAACCAGTCACGTGACTCAAAAACTAAAACAAAAAAGGTAATAAAATTTCCAGTATGTAAAAAAAAACATTTTAATGATAACAGAGCTATCAAAAACAAAAGCGAATCGCGCAGTTTCAACAGTCAATTTATTTAGAAGTGACCTGTTAACTCGGCAGTTTACAGTTCCAACATCATTATAGCGGCAAACAATTCTCCCACAAACACAGTGTTGCCAGCCTGCGATCTGGCTCACCGCCAATTTATTTTATTCATTACTTTGCGAAAATGTGATATAAATCGACCTACAAATGCACTTAAAAGGAAATGTGTTTTCGCTTACCTGAAGTAATTTATATGCAGTTTATTTTAACGCGCAGAAAACTTTTGGCTTGGAAAGAGCTTTGAATAAATTGAATCATTTATGTTAACTAGACTTCAATTGGTGAAAATTTAAAGTTTTGCAAAAATACGTACCTTTTCCGTATTTTCCTTACACATTATGTCGAGGTAAAGAGCGTAGTAAAAATCAGGGATAATATATATTTTTTTTAATTTAACAAGTATATATTTCAGTTAAACCAGTTTGCATGTAAAATTTTACGCTTATTGCATAATATAAATCAAAATACTAACTTCTATATACCGCAGGTAAGCAAACGGGAAAATAATTAATTCAATAATTCTCTTAGTTCCACTTGAGTCTGATTAGGTTCTCACATAAAAATAAGTTTCAATTTACTAGACAAGACCGGTCTAATTGGCGATTAAAATATAATTACGACCTATCTCGACGATTCCGAGTTACATTGGATCATTCTCAGTTGTCACCACCTTCCATGTCCCCAGTGGTGACAAGTGGGAATGCCATTCTTACCATTCCCAGTTGTCTCCAGTGGCGACATATCTAATTGGAAAATTAAATTCGTACGTCTCCAGTTATAACCAAAAAATATCGCTGGCGGTAGGTACAATAAAATTAAATAACCTATCATGTGACTAAAAAAAGTTAAGCGACATTGTTAAAGCTACGATCATACTTATAAATGACCGTGAGAAATGAGAGTTCAGAGAAATAAACGGATTCAAATAGCTGAGGATCACAGCTAGAAGTCAAAAGCTTTCACTGGCCAGCAGCCAGTTCATGAAATCTTTTGAAAACGGTATAAGTTTGTAAGCAGCTCAGTTGAAAAGGGTTTGTTTGAAAACAGTTTATGTTGAGAACTGTTTAAATTCAGTCACGTCGCGATTTGTTTGTCGCATCTCCATCATAACTATAATGCGCTTGCTTTGTGAAACTTTCAAAAAGGTATCCGTTTTAATATTTTGTGCCAGCGCTTGAGATTCTTCTTTTGTAAACTTCTGGTAGATAAAGTTTTGCAGTTTCGCAGTTTTTCCACGTTACTGAATTTCGAAATGGACTGCGAACTGACTATGTTACTCAGAATCTAAATTTAGACTGCATTTTTATAAAAAATACATTCATAAAATATACCCATGTAATTAGCTCGAAAATGAAAATAAATCAAATAAAAAACTCTCGCTATCTACGGCAAGGTATTTTATATTTTTTATTAATTATTGGTAAAGTTTATCTATTTGATACATTGCAGCAAAATAAAAGCAATACAAAAGCAATTTCACACAGGAAGAAAAGAAATCACCCACCGCCTAACGTCTGACCAGAAACAATATACACTTTGCTAAAGTCTTAGCAATATCGCTATTATTCCCGCCGCTACATTTTACCAACATTTTGGGCAACATTTTCTTCTATGGTATCTTTATGCCCCTGTTTAAGGAAAACATGACGAAAATAACAAGCATCGGGGAAAATGAAAAAGCATGTTACTCGGCAAAGATCCCTTGAATTTTATCCTTCAAAGGTCTATTAGGTAAATATTCGAAAGGAATTTTTGCCTATGAATATCCCTATAATTTCCAACAAAATGAGTGGATCATGAAGTCGGAAAAACAGCACTATATTATTATGTAACACTCTAATAAAAAGCGTCTCTTCAGTCATGGTAAAAGCTTCACAAATAATCTTGCTGTTCAACTATTTTTCTACTTCCTTTTGATTATATTTTTTCTTTTTATTTCCTTCGATTAGAAGAAAAATGTTATCAGCTAAATTTAAGGCCAGTTATTTAATTACTCGTTTACAGTTACAGCAATAAAACTTAATAACGCGCGTTATGATCACTTACAAAGATCCTGATCCACTGACACAGGACTTACGAGGACCATGGTCCCACAAATACCCAGACTCAGAGCAAATACGTAGATATTTAGAATTATGTTTTGCACAAATATTTTCCTGGCACGGGATACAAACTAACAACAACTAGACAATAAGTATCTCTTGTTTTAACAATTAGTTAATTTAAATAGTTGTCGGCCCTTACTTATTTAACTTTCATGATGGAGTATAGATTTTAGTAAGATTAATAAAAGGCAAATAAATTCACATAACTCTGCTTAAAGCTTGCCCTCTAGAAAATACAGCAAAACTTAGTAGTAAAAAAAACTCTATAACCGAACGCTGCTCGAAGATTGTGTATCGAGGATCTAAGAAGATACTTCTGACATAAAACCTTGAACAGACTAGCGTCTAATCTAAATAAAAATACATTTCCAGTATATTTAAAACAAAAAATAAGTTACAATGACAGCGTAAAAAGCGAGCAGAGATAACCGTCGAACTTAATCTATTCACGGGCGGGCGTCGTCGGCCGCAAAAAAGCTAATTTACAAAGTAAACCGAGGACCGAAGTATGATATATCTCCTTTGTCCCGTGGGAGACTACAGCAAAACCTAGTCGCTAGAATTAATGGATATTACACAAGAAACTGAATAAACCATTACTTTTGAGCACCATTCGTTTCAAGTTTCATGATAACAAAGATAAAGGAACAAATCGGAAATGTCCATTTCAAAATGGCGGCTGAGGACGTTTTTTAATTTTGTGTTGTGTGACAAATCAATGGATTTTGTCCGTATTTGTAAGGGGATATAAGCCAAATCAGTTTAACTATAATTCATAGTCGATTAGTGCCCAAAAGTATAATAACACGTCGCGTTGCCATAGCAACGTATGGTAACTACGAATTTAATGATTTGTTTGTATAAATGTCGTTGATAATGCATATTCACTGAATGCTACCATGACAAACGCACATTTACTCTTGTGGGACTTTTCGTCTCATGACCATGATTTCCACTATAACAGGGTTTTTCGATTTTCTACGTGACATTGACTGATACGATGTAATAGCTTGTAACCTGGGTATGTTTTGCTGAATTTGACGGATTTGAAATTATGGTATCGAATGTTCAATAACGCAAGGGACAAGGATTTGATATTTTATTTCTTTGAATATAAAGTGTAATATTGATCCATCAATTCACTTGTAATGTAGATACCAAACCTCCTGTAAACTTCAACGATGTAACATCAACAGAACATTTCCAATTGAATCTAAACAAAAACAAAATGGTGAAGCACGGTGGCCATTTTGAAATTGCAAAAGCTTTGAGAATTTATGGAATCTATCTAAAGCTGTTAATCCTCGAGTACCGGTTCCATTCGAAAATTGTTAACGGCCATTTAGTATATTGGCGGCGGAGCTTAGTTCCAATCTCGCTGGTCGATCTAATCTGTTGGAGAATATTTGAGTTCAAATAAGTAAATTGAAAAGAAATTTTGAAATCTTACGTTCATGCCAAGACTTTCAGTAAAGAGCTCTATCCGTGCAACCGTGCTGGACTATCGCTTTAAGCTCTTATAAATAGCGCGTATTTTATTAAACTGTGAAGAGCTTTTAATAAATTACTACTACATGTGTGTGTCCACGGACGGTATGATCAGTGGACACCAATATTCCGAGTGGAAACTGATCACACTATCCATGAATACAACTTCTTCTTCGTCTACACCAAGCGGATTATGTGATCAGTCACTACAAACCTATAAGCTATTCCAGACTTATAGATAGCACAAGTATCTAAAAAGACATGGTACATAGTAGACAACAAATGCCAGCTTAACAGCAATTATTATTCTGTCGCCAATACACAAATCAAAAACTTTGTAGACACGAAACCTTTTAACTGAAAATTGTTAACACCCATTTGGGTATTACCAACATTGGAGCCAAGTTTGGCGCTCGTCCAAGCCCCGCCGACACACTCGATTATGGAATGCTTTTAAATCACTTACGGGACGGTGTAACAGGAGCTTGTTTACGGACCCTGTGCAGTTTGATGCTCTTGGGTTATAGCTGGGGATTTTTTAGACCGTAGCGTTACAGTTTCCGTGGGAACTTCCGTTTCAGTTTACATTCACGTTTTATTGAATTTAGGCGGGTATTGGCTCGAATCCATGGTCCCGGTTAGGTTTTGGATCTTGTGGTTTCATAGCTTCTCTACAAGTCTTAGTATGTAGTAGCATTCAGTTGATAGGAATGTGTTACTTGAACCAGTAGTTTACCCCAAAGTCAATTTTACGAGTAACTTATCATTTCTTGGCAATACGTTTATAAGCATTGTGTACAGATCGCTGTAGAACCTTTGCCTTAAAATGTAACATCGGGACGGGCTCTTCAAAAACTACAAACAACAATGTCTGCCTCCTAGAACATGGACAAACGTCACAAATGTTACAATATGGTGTGACCGCGGTCTACCTTATTGCAGACCTGTTGGCGGGCCGCCAGCGACCGAGTGCTTGCTCACGCGAGCCATTCATGAATACTATATACTGATACGGCTCAAGTATTCTCTCGTCGCTAGAATACTTCCCAACAGTGCAGTGCCGCCCCGGGTGATTCAGTCTGTCTACACGCGCCTTAACTTGTTTTCTTATCTAAAGTACTTTCGTGCAAGTGCTTAGTTAGCGAGAAGAATAATCGAGGTTTTGTCTATTAATTATTGGGTACCGCTTTTAAAAATGCTTTGAGAAATGCGCGCTAGAAAAGTGCACTTGCTGTTAAGTGCACATTCTGGACGTAATTCCAACTGATCATTATTAGTGATTATGTGGTCAAATTTTAGACTGGGATTGGCTCAAATGGAATGCTGTTGTGACATACCAATAGCATTTTAGAAGAAGTAGTTGCTAGCGAGGCGGACACTATAGTCTACGATACTACCAAGTATTTGAACGATGTTTTCCTAAGTCGGAATCTCATATTTCTTTTAGGTAGTTGGGTGATTGGTCGGGTCTACCCTACTGTTCCCTTAGCACAAAGCACTTGCCATTTCAGAAAGTATGACCATGCTGTTTGTTCCCCTGTCTCCGCGTCTTTGCTTAATCCATCGTCTACGTGCGCGTTTACACTTTTCACAAATAGATTTTAGGACGTATGTCGTTGTCTGCAATGACAAGTGAAAATGGATGGGGTTGGCGCAAAGGCGTGGAATTATTAGGTTTATTGTGAAATAGGGCGTGAGAGCTTTTCTATCCGTGAAAGCTGGTGGAAGTTCAGGGAGGCAACATTTGTTTTGAACATTTTTTGCCATAAATAGAAGCCTTGTTCAATACGTTAGTGAAGTCAGCAATAAACGTATCTGGTGTTGGAGTTTCCGTGACCCATCAGTATGGGTAGCAATTTGGCTCTAAGTATTAAAAAAATATGTATAAACAACGGTAAGATGACTAAAAAAAAAGAGAACAATCCTTGACAACCTGACATGAAAAGCCGGGATCGCCGCATCCAACAAACTGCAACTGGGGTAATTTAGGATTGAAAGTTCTACCTTACATCACCCAGCAGACCAGTCTAAGTCTAACACGGTTATTAAATCATACGTGTTTGTAACAGTTTCATTAATAAACACCGTTACCAACCCCAAATGCAAACTATCAACAAACAATCTAGTACAAGAAACCCAAACTACAAACGGCTATTAAAATTAATGCATCGTCTGCGCGGACCTGCGAAGGCAGAGGCCCTTGGGAACAAGTGTGACCCATTTTGGCATTCACAAATAAGGTTAGGAACTGTGTGATACACCGTTAGACATGAATTAGGGTACAGGTACCTTTTTTTTTTTTTTTTTTTTTTTTCCCGGTGAAATGCATTAGGCATACCACCCGGCCCCGGGGGGGAGCGGGGTGGTTATGTGGGACTCCCCCGCCAGCTGGTCTGGCGGGGTTTACCCACTAAAACCCCGGGGTGTTCTCCTCTCCGCATTATGGAGGTGGTCACAGGTTCGCACGGCGCTTCCGCGACCACCTCTGCGGGCGCCCTCCTGGGCTCGCCACGTGAGGCTTGGGCCTCTTTCTCCGCTGGGTGCGTCCCGGAACACACGGGCCGCACCTCAGCTCGGGACTTCTAACTTGGGCGTTGGACCCCCGATCCGCGGCCCAAAAGTCCCCGTTATTGGTCCCTTGCTGTGCCCTCTGCTGATCAGAGGGACACGCGAAGGACCTCTTCTCGCCAGGTTATTTGCTACGGCCACCAATTCCCCTAGGAGAATTGCTGACCGAACCCCAGGGTGCACCGGCCCAGCTGCTGCCCTTCCCTCCGGATGCAACGCATCAAGAGGGACGAACAACAGCCGGGCACTCGTGGAGGTTACCTGGCCCGCACCCCAGGGTACAGGTACCTACCTGTATAATAGGCAATAGCAAATTGTGAAGATGAGGTTTCGTTTCAGATATTCAAGAAGCATTGTCTATATGAGAATAAATAATCTTTTAACCTGATGTTCTTAAATTCTTTTGTTTATTATGTAACTTTTAAGCTCACACGCAGACTAGACAAGTACTTAGTTACATAAATGTTGTATTTTAATGTTTGAAATCGTTCTAGTATTCGCAGATAGAAGAGTCTGTCTGAAATGACGGAAATCAGAAGAATAATGAAAGTTACAAAAAAAAAGGTACAAAAAACATAACTTCAAGGCTACAAATACGAAGTCTATTACAAGTATAATTGAATAGGTGACAATTTCAAAGCCAGTGTTTATTTTAGAGATCTTCGAACAACCCCTGTACTTATAAATCCCATCAGACTTAACAGCAAAGTTAAATTACTGGTTGAAAGCAGTTTTAAGCGGTAAAGTTTAGTTTTAGTCCGGGTAAAGGCGTTATCAGAATGAATTGCATCGAACAAAACAATCCAGACAGTCCCCATGGACAAATTGCAATTTCACAATGGTCTAAGCGAAGCGTTGAACTGTAAAAGACACACACAAACCGAAACAAAATGCAATTTAAAATTATTTCTGCACAGTGGTATTACAATGGTACTTTCACTAAAAGTTAATAGTAAATAATAAGTAAAGTATGTTTCGTTCGTTGTTTTCTGAGAAGTTTGAACAGGGTTGCAAGATTACAAGTGAAAATATACCTACTATATAAATTAAAATTACACGATATTAAAATGCATGGAAATTTCCACCTAGTTCCGTTTTAACTGTTTACCGATTTTGACTTGAGGAAAACTAAAGCTTAGATTAATAAGCTCATAGGTAAGAAATTTAATGCAATAAGCCAGGAAAAAATCAACCAATCAGAAAGCTTCATTATGCCGTGATAAGAAAAAAGAGAATAATTTTATTGGTTCCTTTTTTCAGCTTTTCCCTTTTATTTCCTCACTTTGTAGTGATGGTACATTCATTTTTTAGGTTTTGGCTATGCACGATTTGTGCATTGAGTCAGTGTCAAGAATTAATATTATATTTCAAGTTTATTGTTTAAAAATGCTTAATTAATAGTCTTACTTGCTATTTATTTTGTGTTAAGACAATGCAAGATTTTTGACTAGTACAGTATAATAATATATAAGATTTCATTTAACTAGTCAATCGTATTGCAAAACTTTGTTTTGGCAATGGCGTAAAAATTAAAATGCGTAAAATGAAAGCTAACTTATATAACTTATGGAAGCGGTAATTTGAAAAGTTTCCACCGTTTACTGTTCAAACTTAATAAGTAGTTTAGCGGCAGTTTGCGTAACTCACTGGTTATTACTTCTTATTTTACTTTGCAATTTTTATTTCACTGGTTTTTTTTATATCTATATGTTTTTAATAGCATTTTCAGAAATAGTGACAGCACAGTAGGAGAATCACCCGAATGTGGCGATTGGTACTTAGGTATTTTTTTTTAATATACTTTTTTTAAAAGTAACAATCGCCCGCGAGGATATTGTTTCATAATCTCCTACTCAGTGCTGCCACACATAAAAATAAATTAAACGTACATGGCACGCTAGACGCTGATTTGAGACACCACTGTCATCGTCTCGCTTATCAGACAATTTTCCTTTTAAAAATTGGCAACATCGACCTTTCATTCTTCCAAAAGAACGAACAAATCGGATGTCTATTTTTTGATGAAGCGAGGGGATGATCACTGCATTTGCCAATGATAAACAAATTGAAAAAAAAAAGAACTTGTTCAACATTGACAGTGCAGTTTTAACTGTCCCAGATGAATCCGAGCACATAAATATCTTAAACGCATACTATAAAAGCTATAACGCTAAAACGCTGCTTCTGAAAAAGCTTTTCTTGGAACTAAACGTGTCTGTAAATAAATAAAATAACGAACATTTTAATACAACTTAAATAACCTCAAAATAGAACGTGTTATTTTTTAGTTTTCTGACTCAAATTATCTGATGCTTATTATAATACGTTTTCTAAAGTTTTTGATTTTCTATTCTACTTCCCTTATCTAATTAACACAGCCAATCAAAATCCTCAATCTACTTTCAAGCTTAAAAATAATACCAAATAAGTGCACAAGAAGTTTTTAATCAAATTAAGGATGGCTATTGATCAGATAATGCTTTTAGGCAGCATTTTGTTGACCATTGTAAATTGTAAGGGTCTTGATGAGGGTCAGTAAGTCCAGCTAATTTATTTCTCTGGATTTCCCCGGCTGATTCATTTGTTTCACTCTATATCTAATTTTTACAAGCGAGGAACCGAAAACCCGCACACTGAGTCGAAATTAAATTTTCGAACGGAGCTTGAATTGGTTAATGGTTTGAGGGCTGCCTTGGACAGGGTTGTATTTGTATGAGTACTGACACATGTGTTATTGGTATCATAGTGCTGACGAGGGTTTTGACGGGACATACCAAACCAACGTGGTGGTCAGAAACAACGGCAGTTGCCTGTACGTGCCTCCGGGCATTTTCAAGAGCACATGCAAGATGGACATCACCTGGTTCCCCTTCGACGACCAACACTGTGACATGAAGTTCGGTAGCTGGACTTACGATGGCAATCAGGTATAGAGCTTAGTTAGATCCGATACGATCGCGTCTCGATTGCTAACGAATAATCGATTGTATAAAAAAAGGAGTATAATTTCACTAAAACGTCTTAAATTATAATTATTTTGCTAATAATGTAATGCTTCGATCGATTATTCGATTATCAATCGCTGTAGCTCTTACGTTAAATTAATTATAAAGGATAGGTAAAAACTAAAATATGTAAACAAATAAAAATCTATGAAAATTAGAATGTTTAGCTAAATAGAGTTAGGCAGGGAACCAATGAAGGGAACCATGTGAGAAACCAGAAGGATATGTACATATCCCAAACGTTTTGTATGTACTATTTTGCATGTAGCAAAACTGACACGAGAAGCACTGCAAAAACAAATAATAAATCACGATATTCGCACTGCCATACGGATACGCTATAAAATGTAATAAATACGTAAACCAAACAAAAATTAACTCTGTGCGTGAAACTTCACGAAAGCCGGTTAAATCTGTTAGCTCAATAAAATATTAAAACGTACTGTGTACTCAATTCGAAAGCTTTATTAAGCCGGAAAATTTAAATTATAACGTCTCGTTAGATTTATAATAAGTATACAAGCGATTTGCTAACGCCAAGAAGCGATATCGCCGCGATATAATAATGATAAGAGAACCTGTTTTGTTGTGGCGTCTTCTATTCGCTGCGGGTAATTTTCAAACTTTTATCATGTAAGTATAATATTGTCTCTTACTGAAAGATATATTTTTAATAATATATGAACAAAAGACGAGCAAGCAGGCAACTATAAATGCAGCTCTAATATTAAGATACCTTTAATAATGGTTCAACTATTGCGATTCAAAATCGTATCACCCTCGCAGCGATATCGTTCCGGGATCGCTTCGATCTTTTTGTTTGTAAAACTTTTCTAAAGCAAATCGCTTGACAATATTTCTAATGAATATATTATTTCAATTATAGCCTTGAAATATTATTTTCAGTATCTTTTTCATTTGGAAAACTTTATGCACAGATAAATTATTACGAATGTGTGGTTGATTCATTAATGAAGTTTGCATGATTTATTTTAATTTAATATTATTTCAGTGGAATGTATTCAGCCTCATATTATTTCAGCTATTCTAAGTTTAATTACAAAATTCGGCTTTGTTTTGTTTCGGAATTATTCTGTAATTTACGCTTGCATTATTTCAATTTGCATCTCTATTGTTGTAAATTAACATTGGTTTGCCATTAATCATTATTTAAATATAATATTCGATACGACCTTATTCCAAAATATTATGCACATTTGAATTAAAGAGAAATGTGCTTATTTAATCCCCTGTTTCCAAGAAATTGGTTTGGTTAATTTATAATAGAAGGGATTCAAAATTATCGGAGCAGATTCTCATTAATGATGCTATTTTTAATATAAAATAAGGCAAGAGAATAAAATTCCAAGATATTGAATCATCCTAACTCCAGGAATTGTTCCGAAGAGCCCAGCTTCTGTGAAACATTGTTCTGCGAAGTCTCAATGCTCGTTTACTCCAGAGAAGGGGCACGTGTCGTTCCAGCTAATCAAACTTTGTCTTTCCATCGTGTCTCTACCTCCAGTTGCTTGAAAGAGTAATCGCTCTTAAGTCTGCTGTTGATACGAAAGTTTTGATTAAGGAATTGGTCTTTGTGGACGGAGCTTTTAACTTTAATTTAGCACAAAAAGTCCTTTCATCTTCCATTCTTGTTTACGTTTGATATCTGAAGCCTACAGATCGGAATGGAAAAATAAGATATAAGTACAGGGAATCAAAGGTCGTTTGTGGAGGGAAAAGTTGAGTAGGTGTTAAGTAAAATGAAGAATTTTAGGAAAATCTCTAACTTTGTAATGGGAATCTTAATTATATTGTTTGGAAAAATGTGTCTTTCTGTAATATAGCAACACTTGATTATCTTCAATGAAACCATTCGTAAATTTTAATATTGGTGAAAAATATTGTATTATGTATTACAAACAAATGGTTTAAGAGTCTTATAAGCTAAATATACAACCCCCCTTATTCACCTTATGGTGTATGGAGATCATGTTACTTTGTTTTTGCTTTTTTAATATTTTGTATTGTATGACTTTTTAGTAATTCAACTTATGAAGCATGACACACTTTTATTTCATTAAATACACACTCATGTTTAACACATTTCTAGATTTCGAACTCACATATCATTGGTAGCAAGAGTATAAATATTCACATCTATGATTGGCACTGCGCGAGTGTCGTCTTTATTTTCTCTATGCAGTAACTGCTAGACCAATACTACACATAACTGTGATAGCAATCTATCAGTTTATGCTTATGTGCTTCTATATCTCTTACAATTCCAATTCTACTTCTTTCTTCTTCTTTGCATCAAATTTTGAGTCGCCTGCTTCATTTTACTTGTTCAACTTTGTCACATTTACTAAACCTACACCAAACCAATTGCATGTAAACCTATGTATACCTATGTGAACGTCGGAGCGTATACCGTATGGCAGAATATCAAGTTCTTTTCCTTAGCATGTTGCATCCCTAGTGACTGCGCTTGAACAGTTTCTCACATTTCCCTTTTTCTGAGTCGATTGATGAGACGCATGCTTGATTGTCTATCAGTCTGGCGATTGCAACGGTTATCACTTGACATTTATTGGTTGCTTCAACTCTGTCAGTGATACTTGTTTCAATTTAAGCTGGTCTTTGTTCTCTATTTATTTGATCCATAGTTAATCTAACCAATAGTTGAATATTAGAAAGTTACCATCTTTTATTTTTATCCACACATTTTGACTACTTATCGTTTTAACTACAGATGAAACAACTCTTCTTCTTTACCGTGCTAATTTCTATCTTGATTTCGAGGTGTTTGTTTTCTGTTATTTATAATATTCACAAGTGAAATATTGTATGTTTGTCTTAACTTTTCAAAGTCCCGAGGTTACGTCTTTATTATTTCATTAAAACTATGGTCAACTTTTTTATCAGTGAAGTCATTTTGCTTCACTTTCTTTTCACAAATCATTATACTGTTCTAAAGGCTTATATCTATCATGATGTGGTCTATTTATATCTGTAGTATGACTTGGTAGATAATTTTTCCCAGTTCAACTCATCGATAGGGTTTCAAAGCCAGCCTTGCCAGCATGCTAGACAATCAGGCCAAGGCATGACAATTCTGTCTTGCATGGTGTCCCTTAGTTAGTGCATTCGTGTATGAGGTTACAACTATTTTCGCCCTAACAGTTGGATCTGGTGCTCAAAGACGAAGCCGGAGGAGACTTGTCAGATTTCATCACAAATGGCGAGTGGTATTTGATAGGTGAGTTGTATTATTAATCTTATACTAATAAGCAGTGATAAAGTTTCTTAGATAAATCTGCTGGGAAGTGAAATCAGTCCTAGAAAGACTTATTATTTTTCTTTTATTTTTATTTATGTTTGTCAGTGGAAATAAAACATTATTAATTTGTCAACAATGCAGAAGATTTTACCTTTACGGTTTTGATTCACACTCAGTAAGAATATAATAATTTTTGTCCGAATGATCCCATTCTGAGAGAGTCGCACTGTATAGAAAAAAATGTTGAATAGTAAGGTATGCAGAATGCAGCAGTGGGCGAACTAAATCTAATGATGATGATAAAAGTAAATGCGATGAAATCTTCCCGTCTCCCAGGAATGCCAGGCAAGAAAAACACGATCACATACGCGTGCTGCCCGGAGCCATACGTGGACGTAACGTTTACGATCATGATCCGGCGCCGGACGCTGTACTACTTCTTCAACCTGATCGTGCCTTGCGTGCTGATCTCCTCAATGGCGCTGCTCGGGTTCACGCTGCCGCCTGACTCGGGAGAGAAGCTTACACTCGGTCAGTATGCTTTCATGATCTTGGACCATTTAAGATGATCTTATGACCTTATTTTATTGTGACCGGTGGTTTAATTAATACGCCAGCTTCTTCAATGACCGAAGAAACAATCAGAGACGAATTTAAAGAGATCTACTAAAATCTTTGTAGCAAATAAAGTGGAGGAAGCGATAACCAAAACAGAAATTAGCAGTTATGTAATTATTTACTTTAAAGTTAATTTGGGTGCAACGAACAAAGTTCCACGTTCTAATGCACTCATGGAACAGAGCTTCGCCGTCGCTAACAGCGTTAGCGAAAACTAATTCGCTTTGCACATGCCATGTATTATCACACAGTAAGCTCCACTTCTCTAATACAAAATTCAATTTTGATACAACGCAACCGCAATCTACATCTCTGTTTTAGTATCACCCACTTTATACAACAAAACCGTTTAACTTCAACTGTATTTCCCTCTAGAATTAGTTACTAAAAGATTCATGCTCCATAAAAGGCACTTTTACAATTAAATTATCAGTGATGAGACCACAGTGTTTCAAACAGCTCCACTGGAACTAAGAACGTACTTAAATTTAATGGGCAATAGTCTGACGAAGAAGCGGAATTATTATTACTTTGTCTTGGAAATTGGCTTGTTCTAGAACATTAGACGAATCTTTGCCTCAAGATGTTCATATTATAATCTGAAGTACTTTTGGGAGTTTCATCTACTTAATTCGCGCACCGTACAGTTAATTACTTAACATTGGGTAAAATTAGCGAATTCAAAGCGTGTAATTTTAGAAAGTGTTAAAATACCTAATGTTGAATTATCTTTTCAAGTCTTAATTTTGTTTCAAGTAGGTACAAACATTTTCTTGGATTATTTATTTTGGCTAAGAGATTTATTTTTGATGTTTGAAAGCCTACTTTCGGGATATTAATAAGTCTGGTAAAAGCATTTTTTTTTAATAGGGATGTACCGTGTAATTAGATTTGGCTGGTGTCTACAGGTGTGACGATCTTGTTGTCCTTGACCGTGTTTCTGAACCTGGTGGCAGAAAAGATGCCTTCCACGTCGGATGCAGTGCCCCTCATAGGTACCATGCCGTCGGAGTCACCAGTCACCCAACACGCACGCTGCTTCTTTAATCCCTTTAGGTGTCCCGCAAGGGCCATTTTTGGGACCTCCACTATTTCAACTGCATATTTAATGTATTCCTAACTTACACGGGTAAGGAAAGGTGAAACCTATTTCTTGTTACACAGCTTAATATTAAAGTTGATATAACTTCTTGAACGTAGCATACGAGCGATACAACTTTTAGCGGAGTTTCGAAGCAGCGTGCGCTCAATATGAATATTAGATTGTTTCTGTTTCTAGACTGTGGTATGACTGTTTATATGTATGTGCTAGTCCCCCAAACTCCAGGGTTGCGTACGAATAGTAACGGTGAGTATTTATTGGTGTAGATATCACTTTCAGCACTTCATTATCCATCAAACCTTGGTGCAATTTGGAGAGTTGTGTCGTTAAGTCAGTTTAGGAGGAGCTATGAGACCGGGAATATTATTGGGGGTGTTAACAGTGTGTTTGATTACAGGAGTGACTATTCTACTATCGCTGACGGTGTTCCTCAACCTGGTAGCAGAGACCCTGCCGCAGGTCTCCGATGCTATCCCTTTGTTAGGTACACTATCCACACCTAGCCCCGACCGTTCTTTCTAATCCCACTTAATCCCCTGCATTTATTTATTTTCTCTCTTCACTCTCATTATCTTCTATTTTATTTTAAATTTCATCTTCATTCTCACTATTTTTCGTTTTCATTTTGTAAGTTATCATTTTATTAAAAAAAAAGTATTTAATTAAGAGCTGTTTTAAAACATTACAAGGAGTAAATTACGTGCCTTATAATATGTATTCGGAAATTCATTTTAAAATATGATGCCTTAATGTTGCTATTAAGTGGTTTAAAAGTTTTAGTTACGTCATTTAAATGTTTGTTTATAGAAAAATAAAATATGCTTTGCTAAACAGAAAACATTAAAGGTTATTTTTTGGCAGACAATCGGATTAATTGAATTTGGTGTAGTGTTGTTTTCAAATTGTTTTGAATTGTTTTTGTATTAAATATCTTGGAATCGATTTCGTGATTCTTTGCTTACGCTTTGTCACTGTCAATCTTCATTACTTTCTTTCTTTGGGTGATACATTATTTGTAACTGTGATACAAATTGAAATGGCATGGCATGTGATTGTCTTATCTCTACTCATGATCTTTTAACGGAATGATAAAGGATCCGGAAGGTAAGTCATAAGTTCTTATTATACTTACATCGTGATATTATTATATTCTTCAATATTTTAATTGTCTTTGCGTAATCGATTCCATGGTGTAATATTTTGTGTTTTGAATGTATTTTTCGGTGTAATTGTTGCGAAGTAAGCAATATTGTAACCATGGCACTTGACTGCCGTGGTTCAGGATACTTGGAGGGTGGTGGGAGAATATTGAGCCATCCGGGAGAAGCCCTTCCTAATGAAATTTCAAGTAAACAAGCAAACAGATAAAGCCAGCAATAAAACCCTCTTTAACTAGTATTTGCATGACTATTATTGTTATTTTTAGTTTATGATTTTACTTGAGCCCCTGATACCGACTCAGCACACACAGGTTAGAGGTCTCTCGATCCGCTAAGGAGTGGTAGTTTTTATGGTACATTCTTACCTATGAACTATGTAAATAGAACATTTTATTTTTCATAGAATATATTGATCTTTGCAGGTGTTACAATCCTCCTGTCACAAACTGTTTTCTCTCTATTGGTGGGGCACGTCATCACAAAAACCTCAGAGGCGATCCCCCTGATAGGTGAGAGAAGTTCAACGCGTTTGTTAAACTGAAATTTTCTCAATATAAACATAAATTAACATAAACAATGAATCTGTGATTAGTTCCTTTTAAATAACGAGATGTGTCCCGAGGAATATTTTATAAATGCAATGCGGAGTAATAGACGTTATTAAAAATGTTCCTCAACACGTCGATGAAACACCAGCTAACAAAGATCTAAATAGATTGTTTTGCTTTTATGATTGCAAATTTCGAAGGAGAGAATAGATTCTTACCTTTCTGTTTCGACTCGCATTTTAGAAACACGTCTCTCTGGAGCCTACTCTTTGCTTTAACAACAGCTCTCGCCGGCTCTCCCGACACCTGACATAGAGTTACCTATTGCACTTTCCACTCGTGCTAGAGCCATACGTAGCTTTGCTAACAAGTTCCGTTCCTAAAGGTAATTTTTCAATTTATTGGCATCCAATCTTCTTGTAATGTATTAAAATTAACTCTTGCCCACTCATCGAAATTTCTTCGCCTTTTTTCCTCAATTTTTAATTTCCCTTTCTTTTTCGATTGGCCTACTGTAGATTTGATGCGACTATTGACGTCAGGTTTTGGATAAGCATGAAGGATTTTAATTAAGTGAAAGTTAAAAGCACAACTCTCCTATATAAAATGTTTTAAACGGAGCTTTATAAATAGAGGATTGCTTGTAGTTTTAAAAACAGGAATATAACGTATGGCATCGGGTTAAGGAACAAAGCGGATGCGGGTAAAGAGGGGCCAGCCTCCAAGTATCTCGAGCACAACTGGTCACAGCTTTCTGGTCTGTTACGTTCTTTTCATTGACTGCTTGTCGAATATTCGAACGCTGCCAAAGGAAACGATATCACTGTAGTATTGTCACCATTGTCTCTTCAGCTAATTGTTATTCAACTGGTGAAACTTAAACTTTGTGGTTCCTTTGTCAGTGTTACGAACCTCTTTTAACGAGTTACATTATTATGTTACCATCAAAGGCCGAGTTGGTATGAGTTGTTAATGTGTTAGGTCGTGTTGTAGTAAAACTCGAGGACTGGTGTGAACTTACTTAGCTTCGGTTCTGCACGTGGTATATAAAGTTAATTTGTTAAAAGAGGAAACATTTGATCTAAAACCACTTATCATAGTTTAAATGGTAATATTTGGCGTGTTTATTCAGAAATTAAACTCCATTCGTTTCGTTACAATGTTGGTATTTTGTTTAATGCGGTACTATAAGTTTATTTAAATTTTACTAAGTAACAAGAGTTTTTTTTTCTATTTGAGAGAACGAGACGAGCAAGTCGTTTGCCTGATTTTAAGCGCTACGCCTGCCCATTACAGTTACAGCGCCACCCAGAACTTTGCATTGCATAATCTTACGTGGCACTGCACTGCGCTCATCACTCTGAGACATATAAGTACTTTAACACATAAGTATTTTATTTTTTATAAAGGTGCAAGCCATTCTAGGCCATATATTTTTGTTTCAGCGCTGAATGACCAATTACCAAAATAAAAATGATTTTGTACAATTTTCAAAATAACATTTGGGTCTAGGATAGACCAATAATTATAAAGATATCTTGTTTTTTAATTTGTCTAACTATTTCGTAAAATTAGTTTGTCAATTCAAATTAGTCAATTGGCAAAATGGCAAACTTTTTCAAATGGTAATATAATGTCGGTAATATTTATTGTTTTTCTTTATTAATATAATCATTAAATTTAGCTAAAAGCTAAATTTAATGATTATATACAATTTCTAAATGGACACGTCAAGTGAAAACCTCATTTGTTAATAGTTTATAATAATAAATTTCTCACTGTGTGGTTCACACATAGAAATGATGTTTAGTCTACTTTGCATGACCATTTAAGCATGATCCGCGCTTTTGGTTCTCATAAATTAGACATTTAAAAGAAACCACATAATAACATAACCAAACAATACTAAATGCATACAGATTTTAGTAAATATAAACGGAATGCTTAATTTTCTCCTTACTTTTGTATGTCATTTATATTTTTTTAATCGGTCTAAGATAATCAAGTGAATATGACGATAGTTCATGATAACAAAAGTTGCATTGACTTATTGCTAATAAGTGTTATTGTAAATTACAGTAAAAATGTTAAAAACTTTCGTTATTTTACAGTTTGTTTCCATTCGTGTTTTTGTAATATTATAAACATAGTCCTATTTTTTTGCCACCAATAAGGTTCCGTATATCAATACGCTGATATTGTTTCGAATAACTATCAATACATTAAAAACACTGTATAAAATAAAGCCAATATTTATTTTCATATTTTAAGCAAACACGCTATGTTAATAAATATGTTTGTTACGCGTTTTCCCCAATATTTCAGATATAAAAAATGAATCATGGCATTTTCACAAACGCTATCTTTCTTTTTCAACAACATTTTTATGCTACTTTTTTATTTCTTTCTCGTGCATTTGTAAACTTAGTTTCTTGTACAAAGATATGTTTTTCCCAGTGGTGTTAATTGCATGGTATGTGACAGGGACGTACTTCAATTGCATCATGTTCATGGTGGCATCGTCAGTGGTGCTGACAGTGGTGGTGCTCAACTACCATCACAGAACTGCGGACATACACGAGATGCCGCAATGGGTAAGTTCTCATTAATCTTCTTTCATATTCTTCTTTTTAAGTAAGAGTCCAACTCTGCTCGGTGAAGCTATCGCCAGCTTTCCATATCATCAGCCAAATCTTTAAGTACAAGGTTCCTTATAGATTTTTTTCCACTCATAAATTTCTAACAAAACTATCATCCACCAGATAAAAACAGTATTCCTACAATGGCTGCCGTGGATCCTGCGCATGTCGCGGCCCGGCAAGAAGATCACGCGGAAGACCATCATGATGTCCAATCGGATGAGGGAACTAGAGCTCAAGGAGCGGTCTTCTAAGTCACTGCTGGCGAATGTCCTGGACATCGACGATGATTTCAGGCATGCGCCGCCTCCGCCCAACAGTACAGCTTCCACAGGGAACTTGGGGCCAGGGTAAGTTCCATTAAAAATATGAGTATATATCTAATCGACCACAGGAAAGTGATACCAAGCGCTTTCTTTAAAAAAAAAAAGACTGTAGTCTTCCTACGCTTAACCCTACTGGTCTTTTAGAAAATGTAGATGCCCACACTGTCTGTCCATGAAGGCATAGTGATTTACTAAAGATTTAGGCTCTTGATTCCATATTTTGATGTGGAATCTGACTATTATTAATATTTTTCAATAACGTCATTGTCAAGGCAGAAAGAGAGCTTCATGTCTGCCTCTTCATTACTGTAGAGGAATACAAGACCACGAAAGCGTCTACTGAAACAATGGAAATGAAACGACTGAATAGCCAGGACACAAGACAGAAAGTTCAAGAAACAAATAGTAGAACACCAAAAATTAACTTAATAAGGATAAAGTACAGATTGATTTAGGACGGTGGTATACATTGACATGGAAGAGTAGGGTCACTATTCTATTATATTCAGACCAGTTTGTTTTGGTTCACTTGCACAGAGACTTTCTTTCCCAGGTGTTCAATATTCCGCACGGACCTCCGCCGGTCGTTCGTCCGGCCTTCCACAATGGAGGACGTGGGCGGCCTGGGCAGTCATCACCGGGAACTGCACCTCATCTTGCGTGAGCTGCAGTTCATCACTGCCCGGATGAAGAAGGCCGATGAGGAGGCCGAGCTCATCAGTGACTGGAAGTTTGCGGCGATGGTTGTCGACAGGTATGTGACATTATTCACTAGTAGGTAAAGTTGCAAATTCAAACAAATATTTTTTTATTGAGATTGTCCCACTAATTCACTTCTGTTGAGAGTATTGGACTTTGATAGGACAACATGACTATTGGTACTAATATTGTAGTGATATTGAAATACCTGTCTTGAGTCAAAATGACTAAGGTAGCAATTAAATTATTATTGTCACCAAAGATTCTTGAACAGTTCAGACTTGAACACGCCTTAGACATGACCTGACCTTTTTGGTTTAGGTTGGATCGATTGATTCGAATTTTTCTCTTGCAACTATTGCCTAATATAAAGCAGTACCTTAATCACACAGATATTATGTGATTCGACCAACTAAGACTACTAACATCCGCAGGTTTTGCCTGTTCGTGTTCACGCTGTTCACGATCATCGCGACGGTGGCGGTGCTCTTGTCAGCGCCTCATATCATCGTTCAGTGACCCTAAGGGACCCCGCGCTAGGGGACCCCTCCCACAGGGACCTCTCCCTGAACCCGAGAGAGAGACTAATCTAGTACCCCACATCATGTAATTATAAACTAACGTGGTTGAAACGCACACGTCGTGTAAAACTAAGTCGAAAGACATTAAATCTTTTAAAATAAAATAAAAATACTTTAGTTAAGTCAGACATTAACGATTGTGATGTTTACTAGTGTGTTAAACAGAATGTTGAAGAAGATTTGTTAAATATGTAATTGTGTATAATTGGTAATGTTATTTAAATATTAATTAATTTAAAGAGCAATCGTCGCGAGACGGATAAAGACAATGTTTCGGTTCTGAATGGACATAGCGTCGATGTGAACGAAGGTACAGATGAACATGCCGAGGTATATAAATAAGAATTCACTTCAGTATCCTTTAAAGTAAATTGTGGGATCACAATCGGAGTCCTTAGGGAGTTAGTGTATATAACCTATGGATCAAATATTGGTAGAGTGAACATAGCTTAATAATACTTGTCATGTTAAGCTATATCGATTGGCTAGAATTTCTTGAAGCCAATGTTCTGGTTTCATATTGAAATTCACCATGAGTGAGAACACAAACGACTAATATGAAAATTGTATGACAGCGAAATCATATGTATTGAACATCATTGCCTTATTCGGTATTTAAATCAATTATTTCAAAATGAAATCAGAATAATTGATGGTGAGAACGAATGGGAGGATAAAGATATGAACGAAGGTAAAGGAACCGCAGGAATTGTTGTAAAGTTGTGGAATTGATAAGAAATCAAACTAAAGGAACCAAGTAACTGGTAGACTAGTCATGTAGACGGAGGGAATAAAGTAGATCGCAAGGATAAAATGATTATTGTGTAAAAACACCTATTAATATGACATTAGTGTTACATTATAAGATTTGACGAAACACTCCCAGTTTAACTATGAAAGACAAGTAGATAAAACCTGATTTGAATCCACATTCTGGGAAAATTTGGGAAGCGACTTTGAGACAGTGAGTTGAATATAGGTAATGAACATTTACTCACATGCCCCTAGACAAAGCAGCTGATATAAAAGAAGTAATCGTAACTGTAAAAGTATAGTCAATCGATATCATGTAAATAAAGTTACTTCGCGATGTGTATTTGTATATAAACTTAGAAAATCGGAAAAAAGACTAACATTAATTCTTCACTTTAGTCACTAACAACTTGTCTTTTTGGAAAACTCTTCATCTTCCTATTGGAGATCTTCAATTAAATTCTTAAACAGCGTCGAAGTCCAAAAAGACGTGTATTCACCTCTGACATATATTCGCAAAGAACAAACGTTTGATTTGCAAATGTTCGTGTGAATGTAGCCTGTTCTCGAATAGTACTCGTATACCTTTAGCACTACTGTAGCAAATATATCGTAAATAGTCGTATCATTTAATAAACAATTATAAATTCAAGTCTTATTCTATGTCCGTTCCTCAATTTCACTCTTATAAGTGTCGTGATAGACTAGTAAATGTCGTGTCCTTATATTTAGACGGCGGTCTGCGGGTGCAGGAAGGGGAGCTGCAGTCGCAATAGTAGCATGCATATTTTCGTCTTCTCCGTTAATTTCTGCATCACTCCGACTGCCACGGTTAGAATACAATTATAAATTAAATTATATAATAAGGAAGCTCACTAAAAATAGTGAATAAAATAGATTAAAAAGTTACGCGTCTGTGTGTGTTACTTGTAAAACTGTCGGATACGATATTTAATTTGATTTTATCATCGGAACGCCGCGCCGCGATCATATTGCGGGGTGACATTTATTAACGCTGTATTCTCCAAGATTAGTTGAATAATATCCAAGAATGTATGTAACAATTGAACGTTTATAAAGATTCTAGTCTTGGGAAATTATACAGCGTTTTGTAAAATATATTATTGAATAAATACGTAGATATAATGTTATTATAAGTTTTATATCTTATAACATTTTATGTTAATGTTACTCTGTTGTGTAGGTTTTGTTTTAGAATACCGTATGGTGCTCAAAATAATATCAAAAAGAAAATCCGATTTCTTTTTAATTATAACTTTGTTGAATCTGATGTATAATTATTAAGTTGCCCTATTGTTGTATTTTATTAATTGGTTTATGTATCTCCATAGGAAAGTGATGTTTAAATTATGAATTAATTGAAAACATTTAATTAGATTTGTTAGTGCCAAAACATAGGGTTTATAAATAACTTGGTTTATAGGTATAAATAAATTATAAAGAAGGGAATTTTATTATAAAATACAATTAAAAACGAACTAGGACGTTTGATAACGAGTAACGTAAACTTAATGAGGAAGTGAGCATTGTGCCGCCCCTGCGAGTTTAATCAGCCAATTTTAATGACTTAATTTGTTTAAAAAATATAATATGAGAGGTTGTGAATAACGATTGCATACTCGCAGTCGCGGCTTAATGATTAAATAAATTTACATGATTAAATACGTAGATTGAATCTTTTAAAATTAAACTGAATAATAAAACGCCTGCTCGGGACCGGGTAACTATAAACGTACAAAATGAACTGAACCATTAATAACACTTTTCGAACGCAACTCTTGAACTAAATATATCTTTGGACCTTTCACGAGCTCTTGAATCACTTTTTATTTCATTTCTAACATCTATTCATAGTCTTCGCTTAACACACTCTTAAAAGATGTGCATTATATTTTTGCAAACAGCAAGCAAAAAAAAATAATAAAAAAAAATCTATTATACAAATATCTATAATTTCTTATAACTTTAATTTCAACCATTGAAAAAATATTGAGCAAATATAACCGAATTCTAATTTAAATATACTATACGTAGTAAAAAACTTATGTACACACTATTTTAACTACCTATATTATATTAGTTAACATTGTATTCTAATACTTCATACACACAGCACACTGCACTGTAACTGAATGCTTTAACGCGAAACAGGTATTTTCGATTTCATGTATATTTATACTTCTGTATATTTCTACTTCTGCGGGGCTATGCAGCACGGTGACGGCAGCACTGTTTGATTGCCACGCGACTCGTCATTTCAATACGAACGACGAGTCCCGTGGCAATCAAACGTCAAAATGAAACGAACTCGCGCTGATCCGCACCGTGCTGCATAGCCCCGCTGAACGCTGTAATATAAGGTTTTAACTATTTCGACTGTCGTTCTACTCTTGTATTTATTTTATATTATATTGTTTATTGGTAAGACTATCAATTAACTTATTCTTAACTTGAAATTTAAGAGACTTCTGGCAATCAGGAATACGAAATTTTTTAATATATTATTTAAAGTTACATATTTCTGGATATAATTCGTTATACTTCATAGCACTTTTAGTAACTGGTAATCGTTATAATTTTGATAATAATAATATATATATTTTTTAATTTTTCATTATGCAAGAAAAATGTTTTTTTTTTATTATTATTTCAAAAATATATTAAATTGGGAATTAAAAATTCTTGTTTGCTAAAAGTCTCACATATCTAAAATTTAAAAAAAATCTCTCATCACTATCGCGTATTTGGACAAAATGCTTTTGTAGGATATTTCTTAAACCCTCAACAGTCTCTTATATTTATATTGATAACTGTAAATTAATTATTTGAAAATTCAAAAAAATCATAATTTTAATTATATTTCAGATTTATTAAATCCAATTCAAATTTATTAATTTTAAAAATGCATCTTTTCTTCAGAACATGCCATGTATTTATGTAACTTTATTTTGCTATATGCCGATGCACTTTCTTTAATTTAAAGATCATTTCCAGTTATCATTATAAACTTACTTTATAATCCATGTCATATTTTACAAACTTAAAGGTAACTTTTAGTGTTGCCAGATTGGGAAATTTTCTCACATTCTACGCACTAATACTAACTCAAAAGTATTATGAAACATTAAAATACTTTCAGAATTCTCAGAACGATGTGCCCTAAACTAGCAACACTGATATTTGATAAAGTAACTGGGCACTTATAGAACCCTATCTTCAATAATCAACTCTATTACCCTCACTTTAGGTACACAATTTCAATACGTCATAATTTTGTACAGATCCACATTGTGTTCTTGTGGCAATACCATTAATCAATTTAGTTAATTAATATAAACGACTGCAGTAAATTGATTTAATACCACACAGTAATGTAAGTTTATAATCGAAAGCCCCTATGGAGGTTTTTATAATAGAAAAAAAATAATAATAATTAAAAATAAAATACAAAGGTAAATTTGTAAAATATAAATACGCGACGGGTAAAATGTTTATTCGTTAAAATTGACTATCGTAAGTAGTATTCGATTTGTATAAAACTAAAATAAATTAAAGCAATCTGATTTATACTAAAGTGTTGTTTTATTGTGTTTCTTCCCCCATAGATTGACTCAACATCAATCAACAATGCTAACATTATTGGGTCATAAGCATAAGTAAGGTACGATAACCATTTACTGGTGCAAAATCTACCAAATTATGAATTTGCAAAAACAAAGTGGTAAAGGCACACGTAAAGATTTACGCGAACGCAGATGATAGATTACGTCAAAACCGTTTGCTATTGGAAATATCGACCAAAATGGTAGAAAAAATGGTAGAAATGGTAGAATTTTCTTCTAAATCCGATTTTACAGTTGTACCAACAAATTAAATATTCAACGAAGACAAAAAATACGCTTTGTTTTCTGGTTCTGATTAAAATCTTTACACTAAGCCAAAATCAGTACGATCTCTTTAAATTTCAGACAATAATTTAGTTTTTGAAGCTAGACTGAGTAACTATTGTAAGCCTTATTATATGGGCTATATTATCGACATAATAACCAATTAATTGTTTTAAATATATCACCACAGACGGAGCCCTATACTTATTTATAGGGTCAATGGTGATATGTAAAACAATGAATCGGTAATATGTCATCCATTGATTTATTTAGTCATTTAAATAGATAGATAGATAACTTTTTATTGAAACTCCACAGAATAAAAAAATTGATAGAGATATTATATAAGTTGCTATCTGCACAAAGAATTAAACTGGAAATCGGTAAGTGGACTTAAGACTTATTACTCCCTCGGAAAGGTTAATATGAGTTCTCGTAAATATGAATTCAGTTCGCAAAAGTTTAAATGTTCACTCATTAAGAGTTTAATCTGTGTATGTATCTCGTTCACCGCTTGCTAAACATTACTTGTTATGAGCACGTCTAGTTCGAAACATACGAGATTGGCTCATAAAAATTGCGAAGGATCAGGTAAGATTTTATAAAATGTAACAAAACAACTTTCCCTGTGAACAAGGTAAGTTTTATCTCTCAGCTAAAGAGACAATCTTAGGCATATCTGTATACGTCGACAACAGCTGTTGCGACTTGCAAGGGATTGAAAAGGGCTTTATAAAGGTAAGGCTAGGGAACGGCGACAAAAGGTGAATGCCATCCGAAAGAGAATAGCCGGCTATGGAGGGAAATGGTTATTTATGTTTGCAGAACGTTTTGTCCTTCGTTCCATTTAGTTTACGACCAACTTAAATACGTTGTTCTTTGTCTTAATATAATAAAACGTAGGTGTGTACGTAATAACCAACCCGCAATACACGAGAAATACTTTAGTATAGTTTCATCAGATCCATTGTGAGGAAAGCCTTGTAATCATCATCATCGACATTATCAATCCATATCGTCCCACTGCTGAGCACGGGTCTCCCCTCACTTTCGTGAGAAGGATTAAGCCTTAATCCACCACGGGGCCCGGTCCGGATTGGTGGATAACATACCTACTTCCGGATTATTTCTCTCGTACCCAACGATGTTTTCCTTCATAGAGAAGAGAGTGATAGCTACGTACATTTAAAAAGAAATACATTGGTAGGTACATGCCCGTACTGGGATTTCAAATCACGGCCCTCTCTTTGGAAGGCGGACGTTCTCCCACTAGGCTATCACCATCATCATGCCTGACAGCCTCGTCACGCAGTCATTTAAAAAAAAATTAGATTTCCCCTTTTACTGCCATAAGAGATAGCTTCGGCATAAGAGAGAGCAAGTTAAATAGCAGGACTATTTAACTTGCTCTCGGTTGTTGTCTAGGTTGTTGTCTAATTTATAACAAGCATTACGACGTCTTAAGCTAGGTTTACATTTGTCTGACGTCGTGTCGTGATGCATCAGAAAGGTATCGGTTTCATACATTTAACACAAGCCGTCACAACACACTGCATCAGAGAACTGTGAACGCTACCATATTAAATGTATAAAACCGATACCCTTTATGAGACATTAGGACACGACACGTCAGACAAGTGTGAACTTAGCTTTAGGGTGGCCCGACAGGTCGGCACTACCTCATTCACAAAACAACAAAATCAATACCATACACCACCTTATATCAACTGATTTAGGTACGTATGCCTACCGCACAGCCGAAAGTTATACGAGACCAAACGTCAGTCTGCTGTCGGGCTGCCAATTTGGCCGCGCCGTCCCGAAGTTGTTCCTTCCAGTCAGACCGGACGGTCAGGCAAATCTGACAGTGGCTCGTTCTGACTTGAAACTCCAACTAGCTATGCATTAAACTGTGGGCTTTGAACAAACAATCGTTTGAACCAACCAAGGTGTGCCCACGGCTGAAAAATAATTATTTTAATCGTTCGATAATTTTATTGAATTTTACATTGATGTTGAAATTTTACGACGGGAAATATTTATCAGATTATATCCTACTATAAATATATAAATTAAATAAAAAAAAATTATATAAAATAAGTATAAATAAAATTAATAATAATAATAATATAATAATAATATCAAAAAAAAATCAATAATAATTAATAATAATTTAATAATTTATTTTAATAATTATTATTAATATTAATATTATATTATAAATGCAAAAGATTGTGAGAATGGACGGATGGATTTTTGTTCCTCTTTCACGCAAAAACTACTAAACGGATTCAAACGAAGTTTGGAATACAGATAGTTTATAACCAGGATTGAGTAATAGGGTACTTTTTATCCCAATGATATGTTCCCGTGGGACAAAACGAGAACTACGCGGGTGAAACCTCAAGTCGCAGCTAGTTATTTAATAATTAGGCAGTTATTTGAAACTAAATTTCATATAAACTGTAGAATTATACTAACTTTTAATTTTATTTCAAACGATTCTTCCATAAAATAAACCTTGTACTTTTAACCAACAATATTTGTGTACGAAAACTAACTTATCTGCTTCAGTTACGCGATCACAAAAACAGATTTATAATAAAAGAAAACGAAGACGTGGTTCACACGTACGCAAAAAATAAAGGTTGTTACAGAGAACACAATGGGGTCCCCTGCCGACGGTATTGTTTCGATTATTGTTCACAGGCTGCAAACCCTCGTGCTCCGGGGATTCCCCCGAGAGAGACTACAATCAGCCATTTTTATCAATTTATTTCCCATCGGCCCCATCGTCTTTATTAACTTACGAGAGAAATGTTATGGCGAGCGAAAACAAGTGTCACTAACTTTTTCACTTAGTTCCACCCTGTTTAATGAGTTCCCTGAAAATGTTAGGAGGTGTTAGAACAGGCCCGGAGTCAGGGCACAAAGTTAAAGTTCAATCTGACAATCTTTTTACGACACTTTCGGGACCATCATTTAGGGACGAGCTCGCAAATCAAAAAGTTTGACAAGCAAAATGTTCAAAGATTGGGCAGGTTTTTAAAATTATAAAGGCTTTTATTTTTTCAAAACAAGTTAACTAATCATTGAAATTTATTACTGGTTTAGCTTTTTATTTTCGCATGAAATTGCAACACAGTAATGTTGGCATGTGCTGCATAGCAAATGGCCTAACAACGTTCATGGAACGCTTACCGAAGCGGTCTAAGACGGACTAGTCCGGACTACAGTTATCGCTCAGTGCGCTAAGATAGAAACTTGTAATTTCTCAGTCTGGAATACCAACATACGTATGTATTAGTCGGGAAACTCGGGAGTGTCAGAATGACATATGGCCGGTGATCCAAGCCGGGAAATTGAACGCAAAAACTATCAATGTTAGATTGAATTTCGTAAAAAAACGTGTTCGGCTATGTTTTGAATATTGGTTTTACGAACATTGAATATTGGTTTGAAATATGAGATGAGATATTTTTCGAGAAATCGAGGGTTTTTGCGTTATTACTATGGTATTGTAGGTCGCAGAAAAGCTTTCTTGTTTGACGGCTTCCCAGGTGAACCCCTTTTTTCATGTGACCTGACTACTGTGGTGGGCACCGCATCTGTCTACTAGTTTCAAAAGGGTTTCTTACATTCTATCTGTAACCCTTTTTGACGTGACAACGTCTAATAAATCGATGGACGCCGGCTGCATGCACGAAAAAGTTGACACATAGTTCCGTAACGCTCATTGTACGCTTGCGCCGCATCTATCTCTCTTCTCTTCTTGACAGGTTAATTATTTTTGCATTTAAAAATCTGATTACGTGTATAATTTCAAGTATTTATTCTATTTCATTCATAAAAGTATGCAACCAACAACCAATTTTAAGAAGAATTTTCAAAGCAATAACTAGCATTTATTTTACAAATACAATTTTATTGTATATATAAACATCAATCACGTAGTAACCCTTGACCATTTATCTATCATCATCATCATATTATCGTCCCACTGCTGAACACGGGTCTCCCCTCCGTTTTGTGAGGAGTTGGTGGAAAACATACCTACCTCCAATACAATTCTCGGCTACGTGGGTGTTTGTCCCGAAGTTTCCCTTCACCGAAAAGCGATAAGATTATATAAATCATAAGGTTAATTAATACTAGGATGCTTGTTAATAACAATTATGTAACAAAATAAAGTTGTACCCTAATAAAAAGCCACAAACCAGATTGCAACACCGAATCAATCACCAGAATGAGCGCTATCCATCATCCTTAACCAAATTTCCTTGTCCGGAGCCCTGTTACTAACCACCCATATACCTACTTCAGTATGTTAATCCGGCCATTCTATCGAGATTGAAGTAAATGAATTATTTATTACCCAGCTATCTTCTCATCTTGTAGATTGGGAGCGGGCGGGCCACGGCGACGTGTTCAGTGTTACATTCTGGGGATACTTAATAGCCTAGGAGGTTTTATATTATACTCTATGGACCCGGCTTGCATCTGTCTCTGCAATAAAAAAAAATACAGAGTTTTGGTGGGAAACCAAAAGTATGACGTTGTAGCTTTCGTGTTTTTTTCTCAAACTTATGATGGAGGCTACAAAAACGTGCTATTTCATGTTTTCTTCAAACCTCAGAAAGTTCAAGAAGTTTCAGTAAACCCACCACTTTACTGAATCGTGACTTTCAATTGTAACTACAGAAAAAAAAAAAACTTGCCATGTCGAAATGCACAAAACGTGCGAAACAAAACGAAAAAAAACTATCAGTGTTGTCCAGGACCGCGGGGGACAAGAAATATAAATTACACGAATGATTGAGAAATACAAAGGCCAATTAAAGTAGCCGGAGATCGCGAGTTAACTACCGTTAGACGAACAGTTGGTCATGTAACTTTCGCAGAGAGCGATAACGAGCGTGCGTAATCCTATGGTTATATCGTTTAAGTTAATAGCTGTGATAGGGGCAACCTAGCTTCGAATAAATATTACCGCTGCGATATTTGACGTGCGTAAAATTTATGTTTATTGTGATTATTCCAAAGAGGGTTTATGTACGAGATAAGTGCGACGGCTCAGAGGGATGCTTTTAAAAAAAGAATAATTTCTTATAAATGAATTTAATTAAAAGGAATCTATAATTAATTACAATAAATGATACTCGTTCGAAGTAAGAACAAAGAATGCCTTAGAAACTAGAAACTACAACTAGGTAAAATTCCCATGCGGTGTCCATTGACGTCAATGCTGACACCGCGCATCGTGTCCGCTGTGCCGTGTGCAATGTTGATTGAGGTCGGTGCAAGCGCAGCGATTCCCATACGTTAGCCTTGCGTAACACCTCCCCCCGAAGAACAGCGACTATTGAAGCTTGTCGTAAATTGAGCTGGGGGTTGATTGCGTTCGTCCCTCCTTGTAGTTGGAAGGGCATATACTCCTGTCAGTTCAGCTTGGATCACGTTGGAAGTTTTGTACGAGTTCCCCGTTGGTTTCACTCTGTATTTTCTGTAAAGCAGGCCACTGACGAGTGCACATGCACCGGTTAGAGTCACATACATGGGGATAGTGGTGTGGTATAACTGTAGTCGGTGTCCTTTTCAAGGCGTAGCGGTGACTGCAGCGAAATTTCTTTGTTGATGGAATGAAGTTGATTTAGGTCGATGGTGTTCAGTTTGAATGCTGAAGATGTGGACGGAGCCACTTCGTCGTCCCTTGGTACGTCCATTATCTTCAATGCTTGTCCTTTCAATCGATCATTTGAGTTAGAGATCGTGAATTCTGGCGTCTCCAGGTAGCATCCTTTGGGGATAATTGCGAGGTAGCTGCCCTGAAGTGTGTTATAGAGGTCTTGTCCGCAGAAAAGATGTGCTTTCGTTGAGACTGGGAAGATGATGGTGTAATGTTTCTCGTCAAGTTCCTCATATGCTGGCTTCTCTAAGGCGATGGTGGTAGGGTTGCATTTCTCGCCTCGTTGCTGTGTAGAGATGAGATGCTGGATGCAGTCCTCTGATGGATGACTCCGCGGACTTGGGTTCTCTTTACAGAGGTGCCATTTGCTCGTCTTCGGGCATTCAGCCTCCATGTACTTGAAATCTTTCTCATCAAGTGCTAGGAAAGGGTATGGAGGGCTAAGGATCTCGTGGTTCCGGTTAGGGATAATAGATAATTTATAAAAATCATAAGATGATGGGAGCACGATTGGAAATTTATATACTATAACTATCTCGTTACCTACATAGTACGAGCCTAACTTAATAATATCAAAATATTCTCTAAAGTCTAAATCTACTACTTTCTCGCTACCATACAATATGTTTAATTTACGAATTATCTCGCGAATTTCGTACGAATTTAAGACCGAATGGTGCATCGTAGAAGCTCTTATGAAGGCTAGGATATTTTGGAGCTTGGTTATTTCTTGGGAAATAGAATCTACGTTATCTGATAAGATCGTAAGAACTTGAGCCAAATGTGCGTACTTCAAAAGGTCATTATCTCTGGTAGCATCGGCTTGATTTATTTTATCTACTAATGTGTTCATTTTATTTTGATTTTCTACTATACTGTCTAGAATTTTTGAATATTGCGTGGTCCAATTTTTCGATAGAGTAACGTGATTGTTAAATTCTATGGCTAACTTATTTTCATTCAACTCAAAATTTTTGATGGCTTGGTCATAGTGTAACGCGTCTGTATAGTCTAGATTTCCTGTAATGCTTTTTACTACTGATCCGAGACCATCTACGAGTCCTCGCTTGACACGATTTATCTCGAAAGTACGCAATTGATCCAATACACGTGAAATCTTATCTTTTAGAAAATTTATATGGGGTTCAAATAATGAATTAGTTTTATCGTTCAACTGAGGGCTGAAACTGTCTAACTGATTACTAACTGAATCTACTTTATCTTGCAATTGTTGAAGGTTGATGTATTGTAAAAAGGAGTGGTAATGAGAAATGATTTTAGCTGGACCTAGTTTAAAGGGTAAGATACCGGGTCCATCGTTGAGGCTTTCAAGTTTTATCTCCTGCGTGAGAGCTGGTATCAGGAGGAGATGAAGTATCAGGAATGTCCTGTAACAATTGGGCACTTTTAGGGAGACGTTTTAATCTAGACTTGGCCACAGGACCTCGTTTTTTCCTGGTGTAAATGTGGATAGGGAGGTCCGCCATTACAACGTCCTGAGTGTACCTTGGGGCTAGTTTCTGTCTGGAAGCAAATGGATTCTTTACGAAAATCTGTTGTTCTGGGGAATAGTCGACCTCAGGTTCCCGGTCTTTGTTCCGGTTGTCCGTCAAGTCTTTTCGTGTCGTATTGCATAAGTCATGTATTGTGTTATAAGCCTTAGTCATTTTGTCTCTGTGATTAGTCATGTACTGTTGTAGCAAATGAGCCGAAATGTCTATATCGAAAGGATCCCTAGGATCGAAATGTCCTGTAATTAATTCCAACGGTTTGCATTTCGTAAAACTATGGATACTACTGTTGTAAGCTAAGAGGGCGTAGGGCATTAAGTTAATAACGGATTCTGATTTCTGACCCAGTTTTAAAATACGTAGGTGTTCTAATATTGTTGAGTGGAATCTCTCAACTATACCGTTCTCGTTAGGTGCGTGGGGAGCTACCCTATGATGCTGGATCTTGTGCATCCGTACAAACTCTGCAACAAGCTGGTTGGTAAATTCACTACCATTATCTGTCACAATAGTAATAGGAATTCCATGATGAGTGCAGAAACTTAATAGGGCTTGTACTACGCTAACAGCAGTGCCATCTTTTAAGTGATAGGCCTGTGCATATTTAGAAAATGAATCTACTATTGTCAGGAACTTCTCGCTTTGAATGGTTAACAGATCTAGATGGACCAATTCAAAAGGTTTACTAGCTGGGGGGACTACTTTGAACTGTTGCTTTACTGGATTGCGGTCATATTTTGCCTGTCCACAAATAATGCACTCGTTTATGAATTTAGTGATGTGTTCTCTCATTTTGGGCCAGAAATATTTGTGGGACAGAGATAAGTAGCATTCATTTATACCACGGTGATTGGTCTTACCATCATGGTATTTATTTATAATCTCCTGCTGTCTTAAATAATCTTTTACGTTTTCTAACTCTATCTTTGTAAGGGTTAAGTTCATAGCTGAGTTCTTGAAGGTTCTTTGAATAATAGGTATAATGGTGTACATGGCCAGATGAGGGTTTATTAATAATCCTGTTTTAATTTTGGGGTGAACATATTCTTTAATCGCGTTGATAACATCTTCCTCTATGTTTGATTCAGATATTTGGATGGAAATTCGGGTATGCGTTTCAAAAGGCTTAGTGACTACCGGTCTTCCTTTGATATCACCTACTATGTTAAATATCAGTTGTTTTGTGAATCTATTCAAAGGATCATCTGAAATTGGGACCTCTAAGATAGGGTTTTCACTATCTGTATGAACGGTGGCAGTCCTAGAGCCGTCTGCAGCATCCGTAGCTGACATGGTTCTAGAGTCATCCAAAGCGGGATCTGTTTCAGACGGATTTACAACGATCGACATCAATTCGTCGTTATTTATTTCAACGCGCGATAATGCATCTGCGTTTGTGTTACTTTTCCCTTGCTTATAGATGACTGTATAATCATATTCGCTCAACTTTAAACGCCATCTTGTAAGTCGTGAGCTAGGCTCTTTTAAGTTCATTATCCATTGTAAGGGCCTATGATCCGTAATGATCTTAAATTTACGGCCAAATAAGTATGGTCTGAAATATTTAGTTGCCCATACAATAGCTAGAAGTTCTTTTTCAATGGTACTATAGTTTAGCTCACTGGAATTTAAAGTTCGCGACGCGTATGCAATCGGCTTATCTGAGCCTATGGTGCCCTGGGATAAAACGGCGCCTATGGCTACGTTTGAGGCATCGGTGGTTAAGACAAATTCTCGCGTAAAATCCGGGTATTGCAGAATAGGGTCATTTGTAAGGAGCGTTTTGCAATGATCGACACAGTTAATATAATTTTGATTTAATGAAATTTTGGAGCCTTTTTTTAAACATTGTGTTAATGGTTTGGTGAGTCGTGCAAAATCTGGGATAAATTTCCTATAATAGCCAAGTAAACCGAGGAAACGCTTGATTTCAGTGGGTGTTTTAGGTAGGGGGTATTTTTCTATAGCCTTAATCTTGTTGGGGTTAGGTTTAACACCCTCTTTACAGATGACATGCCCAAGAAACTCGGTCTCCAACTTCAAAAACTCAGATTTATCCATCTGGATTTTGAAGTTAGATTCTCGCAATTTCTGGAACACTTTCCCTAGATTAATTATGTGTTCCTGAAGGGATGTACTGAACACTATTATGTCATCCAAATATACTAAGCATATTTCATTCTGGAGGCCCCTCAGAACATTATCCATCACTCGTTGGAAAGTTGATGGTGAATTCTTAAGTCCCATGGGCATTCTTAAAAATTCATAATGCCCGTTCTCCACATTGAAGGCGGTCTTATGCACATCACAGGGGTCCATTTCTACCTGATAAAATCCACTTGCTAGGTCAAGGGTGGTGAAATATTGACACTTCCCTAGCTTGTCTAGTACGTCCGTAATGTTTGGGATTGGGTACTTGTCATCAATCGTTTTCTCGTTCACTTTCCTGAAGTCCACGACAAGACGCCATTTAACTTTGCCAGAAGCATCTGCCTTTTTGGGTACAATCCAAATCGGAGAGCTCCAAGCAGATTCCGAAGGTCTTATAATATGTTGATCGAGCATTTTATTAATCTGATCCCTGACCTCTTGTCGGTGTACGTAAGGATAACGGTAAGTCTTGGTATGTACTGGAATTTCATCAGTTGTCCTAATTTTGTGTTTGATCTTGTTTGTGAATGTAAGGGGTTCACCCTCAAGATAAAACACATCCGCGTAGTTCGCACATAATCTTCGTAAATTTGCAAGTTCTTCCGGATTAAGGTGATCAGTTCGGAGACGAGATAAAACATCTTTCGCGCGGTCTGATAAAATTTCAGTACTATCACATTCAATATTAAATAACTCAGCTTCGACTGGGCGGTCCATTGAAAATATGACGTCATTAGATGAAGGGTTGGTAATTTCTACCCAGCCTCGGTTATTATGTACGGTTGTTATGCAATCAGATATAAGGCAGTTACCTATCATTTGAGTTTCGATTAAAACTTCGCCGTCTCGCGTGTTTATAGGCAATCTAACTACCTTAGAGGAATTAGATGGAATAATTTCCTCGTACAGATTTACGTTCCGGGAGTCATACATGTGAATAGGGATCTTAGTATTCCGGGTCACTAATAATCTATTTTTCAAATCAATGTTAGAGCCCCAGCTGTCAAGTAAGTCAAAGCCTAAGAGCCCGTCGAAGTAGTTATGGAATTTGTACACAAATAGGGTTATGTCAGATTGTTCGTTAAATTCCTGAAAACAGGGTAATGTGATCGAATAATCATTTTTACTGGTTGCATGCACGTTTGTCACTTCAAAGGGATCGTAGTTTAACTGTACATTACTGAAATATTTTTCCACGGCATCAGGGCTGATAAAGGACTGATTAGCTCCTGTATCGATAAGAAATTTTAAGGGCGGATTAGCGATCTGTATATAGCCTAATTGTCTCTGTATATGAAAATTAACTTCTATTTTGGCTTTTCGGATTTCGACTCCTGTGGAAAATTTTCATCAGAGGACTGAGCTACTTCTTCTACCACTGGAGATTCAGAATAGGGGTGCTGTTCATAATTATAATAGTCAGGGTACGGTTCGCATGAGTAGTACTCCTGGTAGCACTCGGGGTAGTTATTGTAGTCGTCACAGTAGTAGTTCATGTTAGGTTCATAATCAAATTCATTGAAATTCACCTCTCGTGTTTTAAAGTAGTTAGTCGGGGGTGGATTTCCAAATTTCCTCCAGTCATGTCCAGTCGGGGGTAATTGTCTCGGGACAAAGTGGCTTACACCACTCATAGGACGCGGGGCATTTCCAAAATTAAATGATGTTTGCGGTTGAGGTCTAATGGGCATCCTAAACGCGTTATTCGCAGGGTTATAATTTTGAGGTGGGGCGCGCATCATTTGTTGAGTGCGCGTGGGACCACGTGGCTGCTGCACGTGTGGCATAGGGTTAGGCCGCCACCCTTGGTTAGGTTGCACTTGCATGGGCACGTGCCTTGATGGACCAGGCATGCTAAAGATTGGTTGTTTCTGTCCGTGTGAGTCAGTCAGTCTAGGAACGAAATTATTTAGAGGCAAATTAAAGTTAGAATTAGGGGTAGGCTGATGCCATTCCTTTCTACTCGGACCCTCGTTACGCTGCTGCATATATAACGTGTTTAGCTCTTCCTGAACGAATTCCAGGGCTCTTTCCATCGTTAGGGGACGCATACAGCGTATCCTGGAGCCTAGAGGGTCTTTGAGACCTCTCAAATAAGCCTGAAGGGTTAATTTTTGGTAGAGGGTGCGTTTCGCCTCGATGGTGGTACCTAATGTCTCATGGAGTGAAATATACGTCATAATGGTGCTAAATAAATTTTGGCACCGTTCATAAAATTCCTGTGGTGTATTGGACCCTTGGGTCTGTAGAGATAGATCACTATAGAGAGCGGTTTCGTCACGATGGTCTGCGAAGTTGTTAACAAGCGCCCCTCTAATACCCTGCCACGTGTCTGGTAGGCCATTCGAATTAATTAACCTGGCCGCGGGTCCAGTGATTTTATTAAGAATACCATTAATTAAGGACAAATTATTTAACTCATGGCCTGGGTCCGTTGAAAAATGAGCCAACACAATTTGGTCGCAGAGGTTAATAAATCTCGTTAAAATGTGCGGATTCCCGTCGAACTCGGGTAACAGCCTGAGCGACTTATAAATTGTATCGACGTCATTATACGTCACAATCCTGATTCCCGCTGCAGCTTCGTCTAACTGTCTATTCGCGTCCATAGCACTATATCTATTACTCGAATCTAATCTAACACTACGTAGCCTACGGTTCCGTATTTCTCTAGGATGAAAAATCTTGGAGTTTTAACCTAACACAGTAAACGAAATACACATAAAACAATATATAAAATGCAAATAAGAAAGGATTAGAATTAGGAGAGCAAGGACTTGAAAGATTCAAGGACTTACAGCATCGTCGAATCGATTTCTGGATTCTCCTCGAGCACGGCACTTGTATCACTTTGGTAGGTTCTTTTACTTGTAAGATTTATCCAATAGATTTAAGATGAATCTAGTTACAAGATCCGTGAGACTGCGCCAGATAAGTGCGACGGCTCAGAGGGATGCTTTTAAAAAAAGAATAATTTCTTATAAATGAATTTAATTAAAAGGAATCTATAATTAATTACAATAAATGATACTCGTTCGAAGTAAGAACAAAGAATGCCTTAGAAACTAGAAACTACAACTAGGTAAAATTCCCATGCGGTGTCCATTGACGTCAATGCTGACACCGCGCATCGTGTCCGCTGTGCCGTGTGCAATGTTGATTGAGGTCGGTGCAAGCGCAGCGATTCCCATACGTTAGCCTTGCGTAACATACGTATTTATTTTATGGAAAACATGGTATTACTAGACAAGATTTTCCAAAATATACATTCGGTACTGCAAGCTGATCAAAATGTTCCTTCTGTTAATCACTGAGGAGTACCGTTCTCTACTGTAACTCTCTATCACCACATTAGCTCTGAAAGCGAAACTAAGATTAGCTCTTATACTGTTTCCAGCGAAATTTCTAGGCGTATGAGACTTTAGAATCGATGTCTCAGGGCGACGAGCGCAGTGCAGTGCAGCGCAAGATTATCTAACGTAAAGTTCTGGGTGGCACTGTAACTGTTATGGGCAGGCGTAGCGCTCACCATCAGGTGATCGACTTGCACGTCTCGTTACTCAAAAAAACAGTCACTTTTAAAATTTCAACTCGGCTGAATGACGAAAACTGGTTTAAAATTAGGCGACAACAATAGTGAAACTGTCCAAATATCAGGTAGTACTGCTGGTAAGCCAATTAATTCCCGGTTTCGATCTTTAAGGTCTGAAGGCCGGCAAAGATTTGCGCTTATCATCGTGGAGAGAGGTCAGGAGGCCAACCATGACCTCTTATAGCGATTCAATTGAAGACCTAAACTGAACCGCGTCGCATAATAGTACAGTGACGTCTTATTTTGTATGCTGCTGCCATTTCTCAACTTAAACTGGATCCAATTTAGGATGAGATTGGCTTATTGGCGACTCAATTTAGGTTGCTGCAATTTTCAACCTTAACTGGATCCAGTTTAGGTTGAAAATGGCAGCAACATGAAAAATAAGACGTCATGGTACGCTTATGCGACGCGGCTCAGTTTAGGTCCTGAACTGAATCGCTATAAGACGTCATGGTAGGCCCCCAGGACAGAATTACCGCTTATTTATCAAGACTAAAGCCGCTGAAGGGAAATCAATAAACAAAAAGTTTGGCCTGAATGATTAAGTGCCAATTTTTCATTGCTTTGATAAACGATTTAATAACTGTTGAAAGAATAAGTTTTTTTTTATTTTTTTATTGCAGAATAGGCAAGCATTTGACCGCAGTCTCAACTGGTGGTAAGTGTCGATCGATGGTGGAGCATGCTTGCCTAGAATATAACTATTCACTCTCGACTAGTGAAAGAATTTTTAAAATCGGTTTAGTGGTTTAGGCGTGAGAGCGTAACAAACAAATGATTTGTAGTGGGAGGCCACTTCTGCAAGAGACCGCCTGGAGAAGTACCACACCATTGCCAGATATTCATCCGCCAAGCAGTAGTGTGCATACATTACTGTGTTCCGGTTCGAAGGGCATTGTTTCGAAATTACTAGGCATATGAGACTTTAGAGCCGATGTCTCAGGGTGACGAGCGCAGTGCAGTGCCGCGCAGGATTATGCAATACAGTCTTCTGGGTGGTGCTGTGACTGTTACGGGCAAGCGTAGCGCTTACCATCAGGTGACCGACTTGCACGTCTCGTCACACAGTCAAATGAAAAAAAAATGCATACGCATTTATCATACTAGTTAGGAAGTAAAATTAACACAGATTTCAATAGATAGGTATAATGACATACAGCAGTAGCTACAAACAAGATGAAGGGTTGCAAATACTACGCAGTTGACACCCCAGAAGGGTAACGACAAATTAGTGTAAATCTAGCGGTTGCTCTGCGCAATAACTTTACAGCTTAATATTTACAAAGTGTTGCCAGTTTCGACCCTCGACCTGGATTTTAAAATACGGTGATGCGGACGTTGGCTACGGTAACCTCAGGGTATTTTATATACTTGCAACTAGATGCGTCCTGTAGATTAACTCACGTTTTTTTTTATTTGACTTAGTGACGAGACGAGCAAGTCGTTCACCTGATGGTAGCGCTACGCCTGCCCATAACTGTTACAGTGGCACCCAGAGCTTTGCATTGCATAATATTTCGCGGCACTGCACTGCGCTCGTCACCCTGAGACATTGGCTCTAAAGTCCCAGATACCCAGTAATTTCGTGCTGGAAACATTTCCCTTCAAATCGGAACACAGTAATGTTTGCACACTACTGCTTGGCGCGGATGAATATCTGGCGTGGTACTTCCCCAGGCGGTCTCTTGCAGAAGAGGCCTTCCACTACACTTTGTTTTTATTAGTAAATAGGTTCATGTTTGACCACTATTTCCGCTGAAGGTAAGTGACAATGCAGTCTATGATGGTGCACGCTTACCTAGAAGTAACCTATTCACTTTTGATTTGAAAACGAGGTTGTAACTATTGGGAAATACAGAATCAGGCGAGGAGTTCCACTCCTTTGCGGCACGCATAATAAATTGTGGAGGCAATCCGCTTCGTGCGTACAGATGTAATGTCCACCATTTAACGGTGGCGCATCATTGACGTTTGGTTGTTCGACTATGGAATGGACTTGGTGGAATTAAATTGTGCAATTCCTTCGCACACTTTCCGAATTGTATCTGATTAAAGGCCGATTGGCTGGCGACTCTACGTCGATTCTCGAGGCTGTACGTTTGGTATTATCCCATAGGAACCGTTAATTTTCACATCTCACTAACATTGTATAGGCGAAAGTTTGTGTTGGTGTGTTCGTCCTCACTTCACGCCCCAACGGCCGAACGGATTTTGATGAGAGTTAGAACAGATATATTTTAGGGCCTAAAATAAAACATAGGATGCTTTTTATTCCGAAAAAAATAACGGCTCCTATGGGATAATAGTTAATGCAGGTGATACTGCGGGGCGCTTCTATAATAGTTTATAATATTAGGATAAGATTAGCAGCACCTCGAGGTTATGTAATTCCCGTTTCCCGCAGGAACTTTATCTTCCCGGGATAAAATATATCCTATGTCGCAAAACATGGCGCTCCCTTTTCACGATGATCAGGCTCTACGAACCAATGCGGTGATCATTTATGTGTTATTTACTCAGTCTGTCCGCTCCAGGGCATTAAGATAATTGATGTTCGATCTTAAAGGCTCGTTCACACTTTGTGCAGTTGCACGTAATATCACTCGTCAGAAGTGATAATGATGATGCTGAAGTGGATTGGCTATAAACCATTAAAAATCCAGGCTAGCGGCCTGTACCCCTTTTCATAAGTGTGGAAAAGTTTTCGAATCCGACAAGTTCATTCCGGATCCGACGCATTTAAAAAAAGTCTCTCACAATTACTAGCAGAAAGTCGTTTTTTGAATGGGCACGCATCGAATCGCCTTGCTCCATCGCCATGGCCACCGGAATCAGTTACCTATCGACGGTGCCCGCTTTCTGTGAGGAGCTGAATTGGAGTGGCCAATCACGGCGCAAGCACCTGTACTTTTATTTTTTAAATCTTACTGAGTAAATAGACGAGTAGAACTGAACTGAGGAAAACTTTGGAATTTAACTTTGGTCGTTTCTTTTCTTACGTTCAGCACTGTCCTCGAAAACTGTAGCTTTACTGGCTGTTATGAATTCCGCGTTGCATCGTGTGTGCCAACCCTAATTCTCTACACACAAAACACACTCTAAAATATTGAACATCACTATAATTTGCGTTCGATGGTTTCCAATTTCTTTGCCCAAGTAAATTGTGTTTGCGTCCAGTTCGCACGTAAGTGGTGCATTATGGAAATTATTTAAAGAGCTGTTAGCTAAATTAGCTACCGAACAAGCGGCTATGCAGATAATATTACCGATCTTTTAGCGATATTAGTGTTTTAATGAAATGGAATGTTCCATGCTAGAAAATTATCCATTGAAGTGTTGAAAAGTGTTTGTTTTCTTTTTATTTCAGCTGCCTTTATCAAGCCATTACATGTCCGACGGAGGAAAGTAAAGGCTTACACTTGGTCCTTCGAGCCAGATTCTCCAGATCAATAAAACAAGCTTTAATGAAATCTCCGCAGAAGCCTGTGTCGTTATGCTCTGATTACATTTTCTCATTACAGGATCTCGAATTGAATTTCCGCTGTAACTCGCACATTTGCGATTCCCTAACGGAGTTCGATACGGTTACTTGAAACTTCAGTGAGTAATTTACTTTAGCCTACCAATCTTGCCATATGCCATTTTCTCTTCTTTCCATTTATATGGCAACCTTGGAAAACTTGAGAACAATGAAAAATACGTGATGTTCCTTTCACAAATACTACAGATTGTGGGAATCTCTCAGCGGAAGAAAAAACTACATCCATCCATCACATTTATCTCAGGAAATGCCCATTCTCGAGCAGAAAACCTTGAGGGCCAGTTCCAATCTAGGCTTGGAGTGTTTACCACTTTCTACCACACCGTAATTAACTCTAGGTGAGGCTCATCTTATAAGTCAATAAGAAAAGCCTTTTTTTGAGATGCCAATTAAAATTACTATCAAGGAAACTAAAAATCTTCCTCTTATGTTTTATTTTACTAAGTAACGACCAGAACGCGGTCTGACGGGGTTTACCCCCGCAGCAGGGGCAGCGCTACGCCTGCCCATAACAATTGCAATGCCACCCGAACTTTGCATTGCATAATCATGCAAGGTACTGCACTGCGCTCGTCACTCATTACTCGTTTTTTTAAATTTAAGTTGCATGTAAAAAATACTAGCAAAACTCCGTCACCATAACAAACACAAAGGTGGTTTTGGTGGATGGAGGTGTTGGTTGGTGACAGTGAGAATCGACGTTCACTGCTGAAAACACAACTGTGGTGTTTTTCATAACTTGCCGCGAGTGCGGGACAACACAAATATGGTGTTAGCTGTATGGGATAACACTACGGTGTGTGCAGAGCCGCACCCGTGGCTAGACAAGAAAATCGGCTCAGCAGTCTAAGTGTTAATGTCTCATTTATTAAGGCCATTTTAAAAACAAGATGGTCGAACGTAACGTGAGGACGCATGTCTCCAAACCGTAAAATGATTTCCCGGAGCGGCGCCCAGTATGTACCCGTGCCCGCGACCGGGCCGGGCGCTGGTTTACTGCCCATAAACAGACCCCTTTTACTTTTTACTGCACTTGTCACGGTTCGGTGCAGCGTGCCCACAGTATGGGCTTTACATATGAGTTAATTCAGCTTAATACATTTGGTTTAAAATATGCTTCAAAAAAAACGAGAAGGTTCTCAAATCGACTAAATCTTCATCAACAAACCTTATCGGCCCACTGCTGAGCACGGGTCTCCCCTCACTTTCGTGAGGAGGGTTAGGCCATAATGCACCACGGGGGCCCGGTACGGATTGGTGGATAACATACCTACCTCCGAAATAATTCTCGGATAGGCATGAGTAAATCTCTCTCTCTTGCTTTCACTTAGTTTAACATAGGGTGTGAAGTCCTTACTGTAACGGCATAGACTATCGCTAACTTGTCGCTGCCTTACGTTCGCTCACTTTATGGGCACACCTTCTCACGTAGTTCCAGTAGACACTTAAGGAGTGACTAAAACTTTTCTCCATTAATATTGCAGCTTAAAGCACGTTCCTGTAAAGCGTCGTCGATAGCTTACGATTGAAGGGATCTGATACAACAAAGTTTATTTATTTTTATTACTTCAGTGTCAGGATTGAAATGGAAGCGAGGCATTGATGATTTTTTAGAAGGTTCACCTTACGTGAGGTGTTCCGGCAGTTGGAGAGAACACCAGATATTTGAGAGTATCATAACATTACATTAAAACACCTTCAATGCATATCAGGCCCATTATTCGCTATGCCACATGAGATTCCTTGCCGATAACGCGTGATGTCAAAACGCGCTTTTAACTTATTTTGAACCTTAGGGGTCAGGATCTATGGCTGTAATCGTGACACCGCATTTATTTTTATTTTCATCAAAACGAGCCTAAAACGCGGTTGCTTCTCGTACGTTATCTTGACAGTTTAAAACGACCGCGTTACGAATGTAGGTGGTCATAGCGAATAAAGGCCCTGTATCCCAGTGCAGGCACGTAACAGTGTGTTTCTTGTAAAACAAATGTACGTAATTATCACTCGCTTTTCGATGATGGAACACGTCGTGAGGAAACCCTCATACCTAACCAAGAATTATTTCGGAGGTAGGTATGTGATCCACCAATCCGATGATAGACTGATGATAGAACTGGGGCGAGGTCAATAGCGTATTTTGTAAAAGGTTCAAGTTACACCAATGTACCTTTACTCAAAACATACGTTCCTACCATAAATAAACTTACACAAGACAACTACAAGTCACGCGCCGCGTGTTCTGTCTGCCAGGTGTCGGTTGATATTCAATTCGCAGGGTTTTTCACGGGCGGTTCGGTACCCCGGGGTCGCTTTATACCCCCAGTAGGGCTGCCAACTGTCCTTACCTTTAATGCGTTTTTTATTATATCCTGTAATGTCACAGTCGAGCTCTGGCTTATCCTGGTTATTTCCAGCTTTCTTTCTGTTGGACCTTTATGACTTGAAAATAATTTAATTTTTGAGCATTAAAAGTCTGTACGTGTGATTTCTGATGTCATATTTCAGGTGTAAGATTATTTCAATAAATCTAATCACATACTAAGAGGGCACTCATACTAATTAACGGACTCTATCATCGGATCCGGAATACATCCAATTGATCGATTCTGTTGACTTATTGTACAAAAAACTAAATGTGTGCTAGGACATATAGTACAAAAAAAATTACAAATATAAAATATTTCAAAAAAACAAATCATAAGTGATATTTTATTATACGAAACGACACTTAACTTATACAAAAAAAAACTCTTCAAACCAAAAACCGACTTCCAATGGCTTTACCAATAAATACCACTTAAACGTTACAGGAAAGTAAAATAGAAAATACGCAATTTCGGTTACTTTGATGACATCTTTATTACAGTTTTGTCGATTTAAAAACCAAGCTAAAAACAAATTTCAATAAAATTTCTTTGAGAATAATCTGAAAATATATCCTTTCAAATAAAAAAAAAAACAATTTTCCAAATCGATTAATAAAATTAAAAAATAGACAAAAAAACAAAACCTCGTCCTTTATTGAAGGCGGTTAAAAATTAAATCAAATATGACAATTAAACTAATAATTAACTAAGTAATTGAAGAGTTTAGGTTACCTTTTGGAAAGTAGTGGTGGCCCTACATTTAGGGTTGATTAGGGCCCCAGTCACGTCGGGCACGCGTGACGCGGGACGCGGGACGCGGGACACGAGTCGCGCACATGTCCGTTTTGTTCAGGATGGGAAATTATTCATATTGTGTCGGCTTTTCTAGACGTGAGCAGTTGGATTAGTTGCTAATACATTTTTTTTTTCAGATTATTTACTTCGTTTTTGAAGTAAAACTTCTTTACGCACGCTTGACTTGGGGAGTAAGCTCACCAGCTTACTCTAACGCATTCACCAATGCGTTATGAAAAATGTGATCGGGCGAGGTGAACGGAAGTTGAGAGGGAGATATAAGTTAGTGAAGGTAGAAAGAGAGATAGTTACGTTTCGTTTATTTATTAAATAAGTTTCATAAAAAATATATATATTTTTTTTAAATAATTTGGTATTTCAAGTTTTACTTCTGCTGTGTCCCAGCACACATTTCGTTTTTTTTTTAGAATGTTCATAATTTTCTGTAAAATATGGGGTTACCATGGAAGTATTCTAAGTAAGATAAAAATTCCGGAGATAAGAGAATGATACCATCATCAAAAAAAAGTATTGAAAATCTTATTTTTTTTGAAGCCTATTTAATATACAAGACAATTTATTAAGGTTTTTGCTTTCATGTCTTGGCATGATATAAGCTTATCAAATGGAAACTGAAAGTGAGATTACATAGATTTCGTATTTTTATTTAAGCAAATGTGTTTCTTTGTGTGCTAATGTAAAAGCGCACAACACACGGGAGGAATAAAAAAAAAAACACTAATATTTAAAAATTAAAACAGGTGAGTCATTATGGCTTTTCTAAGGTCAAACAGTTATTATATATTATGATTAAAAAAATAAAAAATAAAAAAAAAACTTTATCACGATACCTCTTCATGTATCAGATTTTCACAAAGAAATATTACGATTGAAATCACTAATACATTTCCAAGGTATTGTGGAGGATCCTATTCAACCTTTTGTGTTGAAGAGGAAGGAAAACCACTTCGTTAGCCTTGACTTATCCTTACGCAGTTTTTGATATCACAGAAAATACGTGGAAAGAAACTTTTTGGAACGTAGAGGCGTAGACGTCCCTATGTAGTAAGAATTCTCGAGTAAAGGTTCCTCTTTGCGGTTCTCTAATATACATTACAGTAATGGAAATATGCTTAAAATAAGTTAGTTGTTATGTTAATCATAGTGTTTTGAGTCAGATTATATCGCAACGTTATTCTACTAATGTGATTTGCATCCTTTCTACATTTGCCGATATTTCGACTTGTTTTTAACGCGATGCCAGCGTATTGTTTCCAGCAAAATTACTGGGCATATGAGACAGTGCCGCGCAGGATTATGCAATGCAAAGTTCTGGGTGGAAATGTAACTGTTATGGGCAGGCGTAGCGCTTACCATCAGGTGAACGACTTGCTCGTCTCGTTCTTTCAATCAAATAGAAAAACATACTCTAGGCATGTTACGTTCCACTGTGTAAGATCGCACGCGTTTTAACAAGAAATGTACCAAACACAGTTATGGCACAACCGCAAGAAAGCAGTTCCCTACTTGCGTACGATGGGTACCATGTGGCAACGAGCTGATCTGATGATGGAGACGGAAGATAGACACTGGAACTTCAAAGTGGCTAACAGTAGATTGATGATGTTCGGGCTCATTTTGTTCAACTTGCAGGACAAAATTCGTATTTTGTAATAGCTTGCCCGGAAAAAAAAAAATTGCAACAATAACGTATGAACTCACATGCCAATATACGCAGAGTGTATTTTTACCGTAGGTGTATTATTGTAAAGAATTTTTTTTATGTTAATTACTTAAGGGACAAGCAAGTCCTTGTGGTAAGCGCCACGCCTGCTCATAATTGTTGAAGTGCCACTCAAAACTTTGCAATGCATAATCTTGCGCGGCGCTGCACTGCGCTCGTCACCTTGACAAATTTGTTGTAAAGTCTCATATGCCGAGTAATTTCACTGGAAACAGTGCTCTTCCAACCGGAACAGAATTGAATAAGAATACTGTACTGATAAAAAGAAAATTAAGTACGTATACTATCTTCAATAGGGTCCTTCCCATAGGACATATTTACGTATAAAGATAATTCTTTTACGTCAGTTCTCATCAGCAGCTCATTACACAGATTGCTACTTTCAGAATGAAAAATAAAATATATTTTGCCCCGATGGAGGCATGAATGTTCCGCTTGGGATCCCAGGAGCGTACTCGACAGGGCTTGCTTCCCTGCGAACATACATTTCACTGGTTTTACCGAGGTTTTCACTTACCGGCATCCTGTGAATACAAGGTTGCTGTATACCCAGCGACAAATCTCTGAACATGTCTAACTTCCAATTTCGCTTTATGGATGAAAAATTCTCGTAAAATGGAAAATTGAATCTTCGGACAAGTTCGTTTAGTGCCATTTTTATGATTTTTAGCAGTGAAATTTTCTTACGCAATTGCATCTATCTTACATAACATATAATAAAACTGTAACTCGACCAATTATGTGGATTGAATATTTTTTGAAATTTTTTAGTTATTTAAGCATAGAATTCAATAAAGAAACGCAAAAAGAACTTTTTATAATTCTATTCCTCGTTATATCCCCGTGTTATTCGATTATTCGAATATTCGATTGGTCAATTAGTCGATTATTCGATTAGTCAATTAGTCGATTATTCGATTAGTCAATTAGTCAATTATTCGATTAGTCAATTAGCCAATTAGTCGATTATTTGATAAGTCGATTTGCTAATTAGTTGATCGGTCAATTATTCGATTAGTCTATTATTCGATTATCCGAATAGTCAATTAGTCGATTATTCAATTAGTTGATTAGCCAAATAGTCGATTATTCGATAAGTCGATTTGCTAATTAAACGATTAGTCAATTATTCGATTAGTCTATTAGTCGATTATTCGATTAGTCAATTATCCGAATAGTCAAGTAGTCGATTATTCGATTAGTCGATTATTCGATTGGTCAATTAGTCGATTAGTCGAATATTCAATTGGTCGATTAGTCAATTAGTCGATTATTCAATTAGTCAATTATTCGATTATTCGATTAGTCGATTATCATCTGTCATCCTTCATCTGCCATCCGTCATCCATCATACGTGACCTGTCATCTGTCATCTATCATGTGTCATCTGTATTCTGTCACCTGTCATCTGTCACCTGTTAATTTGCACCTGTCACCTGTCAGCTGTTATCTGATGAAACCGATTGCTACATACCGACAGCTCAGAAGGTTTTCCCAAATAATATGTACATCTAACAGTGTGTAAGCGCGTAGTAGATGGTGGTGGTATAAGTAATAATTACGTACTGTAGCTTACCCATTTGAAAGTTAAATCAAAGCTAGAAGATGGCTCGTTCAGCACACAATACTACAGAGTATACAGTGCTCCATAGTATATCATCTCATGAGTAAAGCGAGCCCCGTGAGGCTCCTGGCTCGTCTAACATGTGCTAACTAAGTTTGTACTGTGCTCCCGAAGCGACAGAAATCGGTTTACGGGAAATACGGGGTCTGAGAATAAAGAAGGAAGCGAGTTGACCTACTGGCTGTGTACTACGCATCCTCTCACTCACACAGACTCTTCCTAGCTCATTCACCTAAGTTTTTCTAGGAAAAGCAATCAGTTGCTGTGTTTTTTTCTTACTTTCTAGGGAATCTATGAAGACCTTGGTCTCCCAGACGGATAGACAGACAGCGGAGTCTTAGTAATAGGGTCCCGTCTTATCCTTTGGGTACGGAACCCTAAAACAACATTGGTTCATGCCCCGCACTGGAGTTCAAGCTCGCTACCCTTTGCTTGGTAGGTGGACCTTTATAAAACCGCTATAAGTTTATATCTCACAGCATCCAGTCGTACATCAGGCATACGACTTTGCACTCAACTTCCCTTATTAGATTGTTTTGTTTGGATCCCTGTTAATTAAAGTTCCAATCCCACTTATGGGCTTACAGTTTTGGTAACGCGGTCTTAATTTCACTACTTCATTGTGCCGGTGAATATTGTGCTCCATTGTACTCGAGATCTAATCTCTCTGTTTCAATGAGGCTGGAAAGTTAAGTGTTAACAAAGCATTAGCTGTAGAATCAAACGGGATCGGATGGATTCACTTTGTCTACGTCCTTTGAACTATATTCCTTTTATGGTTACAACTAGGTTATACCTACGACCTAGTATTACTTTATTTTTAAATTAATATGACTGAGTGACGAGACGAGCAAGTCGTTCACCTGATGGTAAGCGTTACGCCTGCCAATAACAGTTAGAGTTACTTTAAAATTTACGAACGATTTTTTTATTTACGTTTTTGCAATGTGAAGTTCTGGATGGCACTGTAGCTGATATGGGCAGGCGTAGCGCCTATCTTAAGGTGAACTACTAGCTCGTCTCGTTCTCAGTCAAATAAAAAAAGAGCCCTTACCTCTTACGCCATTACGTCATTATTAGACTGTATTTGTCCGTCTATTACGTAAAAAACCAAGTTTGCATCCTCATAAAAGCAATTATTATTCATATCCCGCAAAGTAGGCAAATAAAGACTCGTTCAGATGAGTTTAAATGGGAAAACTTTTCATGTTTCCATCGTCGTAGCACGTCGGTTTGCAACTTTTAAATAAGCAACAGTATCATGGCTATTCCGTACTTCTAGAAGTCTAGATTTACGGGTGTATTTATAAGCGAGCTTTACCATGATGGGATTTTCTATATTTTTAATCGACTTTAAAAAATGAGGAGGTTATCAATTCGATTCCATTTTTTTATTTTTTTTTATGTTTTTTAGCTCCGTCAGTTATCAACTGATTTGGGTTTATATTTTACTAGCTGCACTCCGTGGTTTCACCCACGTAATTACCGTTTCTGTAGGAATACAGAAATAAAATATAGTCTTCCTCGATAAATGGACTATTTACTGGCCGGATGCCAGTTGACTAGGAGATTTGTCGACCAGGTGACCGATTATTTGGTTAACTGGTTGAGCGATTGATCTACTTACCGGTTGCCCAGTTGACTAATAGACTAATCGACCGGGTGACCGATTAATTGACCCGTGGCTAGTGTCCAATGTCTAGTGTCTGGTGTCCAGTGTCTGGTGTCCGATGTCTAGTGTCTGGTGTCTGGTGTCTGGTGTCCGGTGTCCGGTATCCGGTGTCTGGCGTCCAGTGTCCAGTGTCCAGTGTCCGATGTCCGGTGCCCGGTGTCTGGTGTCCAGTGTCCGGTTTTCGGTTTCCAGCGGCTGGTGTCCGGTGGCTGGTGTCTGGTGCCCGGTGTCCAGTGGTCACTGTCTGGTGTCCAGTGCCCGGTGTCTAGTGTCCAGTGTCCGGTTTCCGGTGTCCGGTGTCTGGTGTCCAGTGACCGGTTTCCGGTGTCCGGTGGCTGGTATCTGGTGTCCGGTGTCCAGTGGTCGCTGTCAGGTGTCCGGTGTCCAGTGTCTGGTGTCCAATGTCTAGACACCAGACACCAGACACCGGAAACCGAATGCCGGATACCGACAGCGACACCGACAAAATGCAAAATCTCAAAAATGCAAGTAAGCAATAATATTGCACTTTTACAAGTTAAAAACTAACGTCTCCATACATAAAGAAAAATATAAAATAAGTCAAAATATGATCTACGAAACTATTATAATGATAATCTCATTATGGTTTGAGTTTGGATCTCATGCTTTAATCTCGCACAGGAAAAGGAAACTCCATTAACTCTACCAGTGCTTCAGAAATACACAGGACACTTTTTATCCCATAAAAATTGAAGGTTCCTGTGAGATATCAACGCGGGTGAAACCGCAAGGCGCAGCTAGTATACCTATATATTGTTTATAGAACGAAATCATCTCGTTCCAAATGGAAAAATAATACAGCACCCGAATTAATTCAGAATTTTCCTTTCATTAAAGCTCTTTTAAGCGATGTAAGCGCTTTGTTTTCCGCCTAATGTCGTTGTGGCGTGATATCTAGGGAGATTAAAAACATTGCAAACGGAAAAGAAAACTGCACATAAAACTAAGTTTATCGTTTTGGTATGAAACGTTTTCGTGAGTGACTCACTTTAAAGTTTGAAACAACTAGGTCGCTATTATATCGGATTATGAATATTTCCAATACACTTCTCTAAATTTATCGAGTAAATTTAAACTTATTGTAATTTATGTTGCTCTTCTTGATATAAATAGGTGCTACTTTCTATAATATCTATTTTATACTAGATTTTAGCCCAAGACTTTGTCCACGCGAAAAAAAACAACAGCCTATTGCAATATAAAGCATTTGAAGTCCTTTTCCAACGTTCAAACTATCTTCATACCAGATTAGTTCAGCTCTTTAACCGTGAAACGGGATCAACGAATTACTAACTACTTATTTTTTGTACTACAGCTTTGCCAGATATTCATACACCAAGCAGCAGCAACATTACTGTGTTCCTGTTTGAAAGGCATTGTTTCCAGCGAAAATACTGGCCATATGGGACTTTAGAGCCGATGTCTCAGGGTGACGAGCGTAGCGCAGTGCCGCGTAAAATTATGCAATGCAAAGTTCTGGATGGTACTGTAACTGCTATGGGCTGGCGTAGCGCTTACCATCAGGCGAACGACCAGCTCGTCTCGTCGCTCATTCAAATAAAAAAAAAAACTATAAAATCTTGAATGGATTTGAGAAAGGTAGTAGCATCCTTAGGTGTCAGGACTTGTCAGACAGCCTAAGGGTCTCAGATATGGCTTAAAGATAACAACGAGGACTGGCGGGTCACCGCGCCCTGCGAAGCACAGAGACGCTTTAATGTTTCGGCACTAACCCGTCACGTATCTAAATGTTTGCCGCCAGGGACGTATAACTTAACTTCGGTGATCAAATGTCAAATGTCTTGATGGAACGTAATGTGACATAACATTATCCATATACCTACGAGTTAAGTCGCTGGGCGCAACTACCACCTTAATATCGTCCACAGTGAAAATTTAACTGGAGGATTTCTCGTAAAATAGATTAATTTGGAAGCAAATATAATACCTATCAAATAATAAGGGGTGGTAGCCTAGTGAGAGAACGTCCGCCTTCCAATCAGAAGGTCGTGAGTTCAAATCCCAGTGCAGGTACGTACCTATGTGTTTCTTGTAAAACATATGTACGTAATTATCACTCGCTATTCGGTGAAGGAAAACATCGCGAGGAAACCCATATAACTACCCGAGAATTATTTCGGAGGTAGGTAGGTGATCCACCAATCTGGATCTGGCCCCCGTGGTGGATTATGGCCTAACCCTTCTCACGAAAGTGAGGTGAGACCCGTGCTCAGCAGTGGGACGGTATGGGTTGATGATGATGATGATGATGAATAAAATCATCAGAAATGTGATATTTCAAGTATGGCCAACGAATTCAGCCATGGTACAATTGTTTTGGAAAACGTTTATCTGCAATCCGACTGAGAGGCGAATGTACAGCAAAGCGATAGCTGGTGGATGGCCGCTTGCGCCTTTAGAGAGGGAGGGGCGCGAGCTGGCAGTGCGCTCTTAGTACGCACACAAATACAAACTATGCTACCAATTCACACACTGATAACTCAGTTGTACGGGCGCAGCGCAACGGCAATAGTTTCTTCAAATACCTATTTTCATATCCGTCGACTGCCGTGTTCCCTCTTAAGGAAAAGCTGGAAAGTAAAATAAGTACCCACTTAATGTATTCTTACAAGATTTTCCTTTAGAATTTATCGTGAAAAGCTTCCGGGATTTACTGCCTACTAACATATTTTTCAAGGGCCAAAGGTCCAATTAAGAAAAAATTGCTCCCCACTAAATCTGGGACCTTTGTACCCCGGATTGATTCAGTAAGGTGGAGAATTTGAATATTTTACGTGGCCAACCTTAGGCTGAATAGAATAGTTCCTTTGCCACACAATGTATGCCTAAATAAAAGATATGAGTATTGTCTCTGCTCAATATGAGGTGAAATGCGGTCTGTGGTCTGTTGGCGTTGGCGCGAAATGTAACACAGCTGTGATGTCCCGCAATATTGTCGTTTTTGTAGCTTCGGAACGCAGTTTTTGTGCCTCTATCCAAGCTTACTAGGTATAACAAAAAGCAGAAACGAGTGTGTATGACTTTTGAGTTATTATTGCTTCGTTCTGTTTACTTTGCTTCACAGATTTTACGGTGGCTTCACAGATATTATACGGGGGACGTCCTTGTTCAATGTTTCAGTAATTTTTATGGTCAATCTGAATTGCTAATGGCAAAACTTTTTATTAGACTTTATCTATCTAGGTCTGAATTCTACTTTGTTAATGTCACTATAATACGGTACCTACAAAAAATGAGCAAGTTTGGATAGTCGCAGTCCAATTGGCTGTTTCGGTCGCTACGATAAATTTCAAATAAAATAGCCCATTTAAGAGCATAATGGTTGAAACATCGTCAAGAAAAAACACGAAGAATATCACTGAATATAATTACATTCGTTAAATTAATACGATTAAATAATAAAACAAACAAACAGATGTAACACAAAGGAAAATAAATCATTCGAGGCGTGCACAAAAAGCAATTTTGCCGGTCATTATACCGTTACCGGTAATCGTGCACGATCAGCCGCGCCGGTTACCGGTAGCTTGTCCGGCTGGCATTTTAAACATTGATTTAATCCATTTTTAAACGCGGATTTTGACAGTTTTTGCTCTGAAAAGGCCGGCTGTTTGCTGTGAAAGGAATTTAAGATTACTAACTTACCTTATTGTTGGGGAATACTAGATGTCCGGTACCGGTTAAGCCCGGTAGAGCGGACGGACAATGTACAAAAGGTTTTGTTGGGAACGAAATTAGATCGTACTAAGTTGGATTATGTTAGCGAACGAGAGTGCTCAATTTTGGTCTCGAGAAGGATTACACTTCTAGGTAGAAAAGAAATCATTATTTACTATTAGTTGTACTGAATTTTAAAATTTTGGAAGGAATCTCTAAATACAAAACATATGTAAGTGGGGAATAATATAGCGGGTTTACAAGTAACAACACTTAAATCTCACGAACAAAGAAAATAATATAAATATTATTAAATATCATTTTATAGTGTATAGATTACAAGTTTCAAAAAGGGCTTCGCTTTTTTTTTTATTTCAATTAGTTACGAGACTAGTAAGTCGTTCCCCAGATAGTAAGCGCTACGCCTACCCATAAAAGTTACAGTGCCACCCATAACTTTGCATTGCATGATCAGAAAACAAACAACAACAATGAATTTTGATTAATTCGCTTGAAATTGTGAGAGATTATAACTAATTACTTAGAGAAAAAACAAATCCAAACCCGACAAATATAAATTCAAATAGGCAAGGACAGTTCTAAATAGAAAAATATCCAGATTTATAGCTAAAACAAGCTTAATAATTATTATTTAAACTAAGCTTTCACACTAACCAATCCAACGTTGAACGTGAACGCTCAATCGGCAGCTATAATAGCTCCGGTCCGATACGGCATACCTCCAAGTTTCCTTTGACAGGATTAACATAACTAATTAATAATTCAATCAGTTCAAGCGAGGCAAACGCTTGGTTATAATCGATACACTATTTCGAAACTTGAAAGCATGGCTATTAAATAGACAGTAGGTAAGATTCTCTAATATTCCGACTGTTTTCATGAAACAATTGAGCCTTGTTTGCAACTGCATCTGTCAAAACGTTCCACAAAACTGGCCGATGAATGGTTTCATAGTAGCGGCCGCGTTTTCGTCCACGTTGACTAATATCCCACAGGAACCGATATTTTTTACGGGATAAAAGTATCATCTAATTTTACTTCAGGAACTAAAGTATTTATATACCAAATATCACTGAAATCCGTTAACACGTTGACTGATGAACCGGTTTTTATATTTGAGCACCGTTACGGACCGTGTCTGTTTTCCAGCAAAGGCGTGCCGTCTGTGTGAGCCGCCACACCGCGTTAAACACACACGTCTATGTATCGTCACAGAGCCAACACGTAAGCTGCGCTAACACAACAGGTGTGCTAGCGCAGCGCAAGTTCAATGATTACCTACTCCCATATACAAATACCCCCTTCATAAAAAGTTATCGAACGTCACTTGGTACTGCGCAGTAAAAAAAATTAGTGTGCAATTTTGTTAAACGTCAGGTAACTTTTTATGAACAAGGGATATCCCTTGTAATAGATTCTTTTAGGAAACATAATTCCAAGTATATACTAGGTTCCAAGTAAATTTTATTTGTGTCTGTGGCCTTTCGGTTTATTTAGTGCTTATTTAGACCCGGGATGCTATCTAGTTTGGGTAGTTTGGCAGCCCTGGTACAACCAAATTGCAACCAAAGATTGCTTGATGATTATTAATACTTCAGAAGCGAATTAATACATCGACACGAAATAAGGACCTACCACAGAAGCCATATCGTACGTAGTTCTATTTACTATATGTATACCTACTGTTATATTCAAACTATACCAGCACTGCCACTAGACGTCGCCACTTGATTGCTTCGACTAATTAGAATTGGATGCCTATTAATGAAATGCATTGTAATGGTAGCATTGATTTTCGAGTGCTGTGGTTAATTGTTTTCACTGATTGTTGTAAGGTATTGCAATGTAATGGTAAACAATACTATACTGTAGACTGTAGAATGTTTTTTTATTGTTAATGTATTACCCTCCAGGGTGACTGGTAGAGAAAGTTACCTTTTTGTGACTGGTAGAGATTATTTTTTTTACTTATTTTTTTTTATTTGACTGAGTGACGAGACGAACAAGTCGTTCACCTGATGGTAAGCGCTACGCCTGCCCATAACTTTGCATCGCATAATCTGGTGCGGCCCTGCACTGCGCTCGTGACCCTGAGACATCGGCTCTAAAGTCTCATATGTCCAGTAATTTCGCTGGAAACAGTGCCCTTCAAATCGGAACACAGGGTCAGTGGCGTTCTTACATCATCGTATAAATACAAAAGGATTGCTCTGACAATAATTAACGATTCATCAAATTAACTCTTCCAAATAGAGTAGGTCGATATGTAATCATCAAATGCAATCCGGGCTAAAATCGGTCAAATAATCGGATTTAGGTCACGTGAGCATAAGATCTCAACAAATTAGAGCTTAGACTAGTATGGAGTTATTAAAGCCCTTTGGTGATGCGGGAGTTATTCAATTTTGAGCGAATGCGGGGCGGAAAAAATGCGTAATGAATTTTGGGCAATTAAATAGGGAGGAGCGCCGTGTTCACACTAAAAGAGGAAAGGCAGCCAACAGGCGAAATGCACTTACCACTAAGCCAGCTTCCTCGTCCTCCTTCAGGCGTTCAGCACTGCTCCACTAGCGGGTGCGTCGACAGTTACGGTCAAAGTGACGGTTGGCAAAGGATGATCACAACACAATAGTAAGCGCGGCGGTTGAAGGTCGGGCAGAGGTAGGTCCCGAACCTTCCAGTGGAGGATGCGGTGCGTAACTGGCCGTGGTTGGTCGACGGCAGAGGAAATCGTTCTCTTCGAGAGCGAGAGGTGGTCGCCGCGTGTGCAGGCTGTCACCGTTCGGATGACGTCTCAGCCAGCCCAGCGGATCGGCACATTCCACCCAGAGATGGCGCGCTTCCCTCAATTAGTGTGAACATATAACGGCGTAACCATTTTCTCCCCGGCTTTGGGAATCCTTAGGATTTCCAAAAGAGAAGAGAGAGGGGGAGGGGGAGACCTATAAGAGGTTGAAGCGGATTGAGGGTTGCCTAGGTGGGTTAGTGTATAAAGATGCGGGTAATATAAAGTGTGTGTAGAATTAATTAAATAAGTTACAATAATAAAGATGCGGTTTGTTTATTTTACTAAAGATAATGCGGAGATAGTGTAAGTTATTGCGAGGGAAGAGGGCATAACTTCACTACTGGACGCTTAAATGTTCCAGCAGTGGTGCGTACTAGAGCGACGCGCGTTACACCGTCTTTGGTCGGATATACTTGCTCAATAGTGCCCGTCGGCCAGCGGAGCGGCGGAGTGTTATCTTGGCTGATAAGAACTAGTGTACCGGGTTGGATTGATGCCGCAGGGGAATTCCATTTTTGTCTTAGTTGCAGAGTGTGTAGGTATTCTACATGCCATCTTTTCCAGTAGCTTTGTACCAAGTGATCTAAGAGTTTCTTTCTGTTACCGAGAGACATTGATTCATTAATTTCGAGCGCGGGCAACGATTGTAACGGTGTGGTATTTAAAAAATGAGCGGGGGTTAGAATAGCGTGCGGCTGGTCGGACAGCAAGCACAATGGGCGACTGTTTAAAAGGCATTCGATTTGCGTAAGAACTGTCAGTAGTTCCTCATAGCAAAGCAGTTGGGTTCCTATTGCGCGGAATAAGTGAGCTTTCACGCTTTTAATTTGACTTTCCCAAATGCCTCCAAAGTGAGGCGCGCGAGCGGGAATGTTTCGCCATGTGATTTTCCGGTTGTTTAATTCGTTCCTAAATGCGGTACAAGTATCCTTAGCAGCCAGAAAATTATGTAGTTCCTCCAAATGGCGTTTGGCTGCAATGAAGTTGGTACCGTTATCCGAGTACAGGAAAGAAATCGGGCCTCTTCTTGCCAAAAATCGTTTGAGAGCGTCTAAGAAGGTTTCTGCACTGAGGTCTGAGGCGATTTCAATATGAATAGCTTTGGTAGTCAAACACACGAAAAGGCAAATGTAAGCCTTCTGGCTTCTTACTCCACGTCGGCGCGTAAGAGTTATGTTTATAGGTCCAGCGTAATCTACTCCCGTGTGTGTGAAGGCCTTGGCTTCCTGAACTCGAGCGGGAGGGAGATTTGCCATTGTGGGAGTTGTTTCTAGTTAAATAAGACTCCTTGTTGTAGAAAACAATCCAACGAATTTATTGATAATATTGCCTAACTATATACAAATATCTTAAATCTAAACTAGCTGGTATTACAATTAGCTATTGAAACAGCGGAACCAATCAGCTTCAAGATAAATATTGGCTCTGCTAGACAGAGAGGTACTGTGTCTGTGCGAGGGAGATAGCGCACGCGTCTTGCGTAAATACGCGCGCACTCCGCTGTCGCGCGCAGTCGACCAGTTGCTTCGGCGTCGAAGGATGTGCAGCTACAGGGCTCCCCCTTAAGTGAAGCGTACAGTCGGCTTCACGACTCGACCGGAGCGCGTTCTCTGCACAGCGGTGCTGTCTGCGGCGATGACGTCTTCGTTTTCAGCTAGTGTGTAAGCCGGTTTCAGGCGATCTATCGAGATAGCAGCTTGCCGTCCGGGTAGCTGAATGGTGAAAACTTTGTCGCTTCTGCTCAGTACGCGATACGGTCCTTGATAAGGTGGCTGTAGTGGCTTCCTTACTGCGTCGACTCGAACAAATACATTTTCGCACGTTAGTAGATCGCTGTGTACGAAAATAGGCTTGTTGTGGTTGTACGGTCGGTTTGGTACTGGTTTCAAGTTGCTGATTACATTCCGTAGCTTATCGACGTAGGTGTAGTCCATCGTGACGTCATGCTCTGGCGTTGTGACGAAAAAATCCCCCGGCAGGCGAATATTGCAGCCGTACGTGAGCTCGGCCGCGCTCACACCGGTGTCGCTGCGTGCGGCGGCTCGTAATCCGAGTAGGACAGTAGGTAGCTCGTCCGCCCAGGTTTTGGACTTCAATCGTGCCTTGAGCGCTGTCTTCATAGTACGATGCCATCGTTCGACAATACCGTTGCTCTGCGGGTGGTAAGCTGTGGTATGAATCTTCTCAATGCCGAGTGTGCGAGTGAGAGAGGTGAATAGCTTGCTCTCGAACTGTCGTCCTTGGTCCGTAGTGATTTTTTCAGGACATCCGAATCGTGCGATCCAGCCTTCGTAGATAGTCTTAGCTACGATTTCAGCTGTTATTTCTTGCACTGGATAAGCTTCGGGCCAACGGGTTGCACGGTCTATTATAGTTATACAATAGCGCTCGCCGTTCGGTGTCGTAGTCAACGGGCCAATGATATCCGTGTGAATGTGGGATTGACGTTTTGTTGATGCGAACGTTGATACTGAGCTCGATGTGTGTCGTTGTATTTTAGCTCGCTGGCACGGGACGCATGTCTTGGTCCATGTTCCGACATCAGAGTTCATTGATGGCCAGAAGTATCTTTCTTGCATCAGTTTGCGTGTAGTTCGCACACCTGGATGACTAAGTCCGTGTACAGCGTTGAATGCAGTGACTCGGTAGTCTTGAGGTAGGTATGGTCGTATATTTTGTGTGGACGTCTCACAGTAAATTTTCTTTGTTGATGTAGGCAACGAAACTTTTTGCAACTTGATGTTTGATTGTTGTTGGAGTAGCTGTATAGTTGCATCTCTTTCTTGCGCGTCGGCTAACAAGTCGTAGTTAATTGGAGTGGGGCAGCTAATCGCAGCTACTCGTGAGAGTGCATCTGCTACCATGTTTTCACGCCCGCTGATGTGTCGAATATCCGATGTAAACTCGCTAATAAATAGCAATTGACGAGTTCTTCGTGGTGTTTCGCTGTCACTTCCGATCTTATTCAGTGCGAATGTGAGAGGCTTATGGTCGGTAAAAATGATCAGTTCTCGACCTTCGTACATTTTTCTGAAGTGTTTCATCGCCATGTAGATAGATAGTAGTTCTCGATCGTAGGTACTGTACTTTTGTTGCGTGTCGGAAAGTTTCTTCGAGAAATAGCCGAGAGGTTGCCATTTCTTATCGACTTGTTGCTGTAGTACGGCGCCTGCACATGAATCGGATGCGTCACACATGAGTGCGAGTGGGACGGAGTGATGCGGGTGAGCGAGAAGTGTAGCTTCTTGGATGCATTTCTTGCTGTTTTGAAAAGCTTGTAATGCATTTTCTGTCCATTTTATTTCGGTTTTATCTCGCTTTTTTGAACTATGGAGATAGTTATTCAGTGGTGCTTGAATTTCCGCAGCGTTAGGTACATTGGCTCGATAGAAGTTGATCATGCCGAGAAATCTTCTTAGTTCTTCTATGGTTCTTGGTTTAGGATAGTCAATGATAGCTTTTATCTTGCTTTCCGGTGGTTTAGTTCCTTCTGAGTTGACTGTGTAGCCGAGAAAGGTTACTTCTTCTTTTCCAAATGTGCATTTTGATGGGTTTATCGTAATGCCGTTTTCCTCTAAACGTTGCAGTACTGTGCGAAGGTGTCTTCTGTGTTCTTCTTCGCTTTCTGAGGCAAGAAGGATATCGTCGATGAATGGAAAAGCGTAATCTAGGCCTCGTAGCACTTCATGAATGAAACGTTGAAATGTTTGTCCAGCATTTCGTAGACCTGGACACATTCTTGGAAATTCGAATAGGCCGAACGGTGTGATTATAGCACTCTTCTCTATATCCTCTTTTCTAATTGGCACTTGTTGGTAAGCTCTGTTCAGATCGATTGTGGAGAAGAACTTCTTCTCTGCGAGACGATAAGTGAAATCTTTTATTCTTGGAATTGGGTAGCGGTCCGGTTTCGTGATCGCATTCAGTCGTCTGTAGTCACCGCAGACTCGTAGTTCGCCATTCTTCTTAGGTACAACGTGGAGTGGACTAGACCACTGGCTCTTGCTTGGTCTGCATAGGCCTTGACTAATCATGGTCTCGAATTCCTTCTTCGCTTGCTCGTAGCGGTGCGGTGGTAATGGCCTTGCTCGGCAGTGAACAGGTGGACCGGAGGTTTCGATATAATGTTCCACGTTGTGCTTCGGATTTATTTTCATTGATGAAAGACGAGTGGTGCCAGGAAATTCAGCTAGTATGTGGTGAAACGACTGTTGTAGGTCGATGCTGCGTACTGTGGGAGTACTGCTAAAACAAGCAGGAGCGTTGACAGCTAGGCTTGTTCTACTGTCGATCAATCGTTTGTTTTTCATGTCAACGATCAGCTGGTGATGATTCAGGAAATCAGCTCCGATGATGGGTCTGTTGACAGCAGCAATAATGAATTTCCAGCGGTAGGGTCTTCTCAGGTTGAGGTTGAGCTCCAGCGTTTTTTCACCGTAGGTCGGTATAATAGTATTATTCGCTGCATACAAGTTGAATGGCAACGGCTGAGCTGTAGTTCCTTTTTTCTTTGGTATGACGGATATGTTCGCTCCCGTGTCTACCAAGAAAGTAAGTTTCGTGTTCTTGTCGGTGATAAACAGGCGGTAGGATTTTTCAGGAACGCAGGTGTCCGCCTCAGCCAACGTTCTATTTAGTTTTCCTTATTTTTTTCATTGAAGTTGCACGGCGATCTGCATCTTTTTGCTTCATTTTTAAATTTTCGGTGATAAAAACAATGGTCCGACGGCGTAGCGGAGACAGAGCGGGTGCGCGAGCGAGATGGCGCTCTATTGTGCGAGCGGTTCGATCGCGTGCGGTTTTTACTCGTCGCGCGCGGCGCGTGCCGCGAGCTTGAGCGCGAGCGATCGGCTCGGAGCTCTGCGATCTCTTGCGTTAGCTTTCGTATTTCTTCTACTAAACTCGTTTCGGCGCTTTTTTCGTGATAAGCCGTGGATGTTGATGACATTGAATAGACTTCTTGCGATTGTTCAAGCATTTTGTCGGCAAGCAGGGCTAGTTCGTCGAGTGCAGTCGTCTTGCTGATGGTATCGCTGACGGCGAGAACTGAACGGACATTTGCTGGTAGATGATTAATCCACATCAGACGCAGCGTTGTGTCAGGGACTTTATCTCGGGCAAGGTTTCGCATGCGGCGTAGTAGTTGACTAGGTTTCTGGTCGCCTAGCTCCATTTCTGATAATAATTTTTGAAATTGCCGCCCTTCCGACTCTTCGTACACTGAGAGAAGCCTTTCTTTCAGCATTTCGTATTCGCGGTCTTTAGTCGGGTTGTACAGCAGGTCGCTGATCTGCTCGATGTCTTGCTTGTCAAGTTGAGCGATGACCATTTGTGCTTTTTGTTTTTGCCCTTTCTTCAAATCTTCGGTAGCAGCTTCGAAAGCGATGAACCATAACCGCGGACGGTCGCGCCAGAAAGGTGGTATTCGCATTTGCATTGCGATGCCGGATACCTCGTTGTGCGGAGGTGGTGGAAGCGGTGGTGGTGGATCTGAGGCCATGGTGCGTTCCAGAAGACGTGCGGTTCACCAATGTGGTTTTCAAGCGTCGGGGTCACCAATGTGGGAGTTGTTTCTAGTTAAATAAGACTCCTTGTTGTAGAAAACAATCCAACGAATTTATTGATAATATTGCCTAACTATATACAAATATCTTAAATCTAAACTAGCTGGTATTACAATTAGCTATTGAAACAGCGGAACCAATCAGCTTCAAGATAAATATTGGCTCTGCTAGACAGAGAGGTACTGTGTCTGTGCGAGGGAGATAGCGCACGCGTCTTGCGTAAATACGCGCGCACTCCGCTGTCGCGCGCAGTCGACCAGTTGCTTCGGCGTCGAAGGATGTGCAGCTACACCATCATAGGCGTAGGGTGGCAGGGTGCAACCTTGAAACAGAAGTTGCACTGGCGTATGCGTTGTCGGATTATATTCCGAGCCGAAATAATCCAATACCGTTGTCTTAGTAAAGACATGAGAAGGTGCGAGCCGGTATGAAAATTGCAGCGATGACAATCGTCAATTATCAAGTTAACTACGTGATCGCGACGGGGAAGTAATATCGGGTGGCGGCTTTGATATGGTATGTCCGCACTCTTTAATCTGCCCCCAACGCGTAGTAATCCGCTGCTAGCGTCCACGAACGGGTCTAGTTTCCGTAAACTAGGAGCGGGTGGACTCCCTCTCGGTATGGTTTTAAGTTCGTCAGTGAAATGTTTGCGTTGTAAGTCACGAAGCAGTATGGTTTCAGTAGCCTCCATTTCCGAAGCTTCAATAGCCGAAGGTAAACGCGGCAACTTCTTTGCAAAGCGTAGGACGTATACCACAATGCGTAGCAGCCTTTTCCAGGTAGAAACCCGGGTGGCGAGCTCAAGATATTTACGATCTGACTCAGACAACAAGATTCGCAGATACATCTGTTGCACATCCGCGGTAATGGCAACTTTGAAGTATCGGAACCTCAGAAGAAGTGCGAACAGATCTGCCTGAAGGTTAGGCCCCGTATGTAAGAGTTCGTTAAGCGACAGCTTTGTGTCCGTCGGCGCCGACGCATTAAGAACGATGCGCACCTTCGTACTCGATTTATCTGAACGAATCACGGCGTGGTGAGGTATGAAGTAGCCTTCAGCGATAGCGGCGGCAGAGTAAGGTATCTCCGATAAGTAACCCTTTTTCATGTAGTCCGTTATGACGTCATTATACGCTTGACGCAATGCGGTATGCGCCTTAAATTTGCGCTCCAATGCGGTTAGACGGCGTTGTGCATGTGTGAAGGATTCACCTAGTAGGTTAGGATCGCCTTTAAAAGGCAGCGAGACAGTATAGCGGCCGCAAGGACCCCTAGTGACAGTCGACTTGAACAACTGTTCACAGTCCTGACTTTCCGGCTTCTCAATTGTTGACGAAGGTAGCTCTTCAAGTTCCCAGAATTTTACTAGGTTTTTGTTAAGTTCATAAACTAAAGGACCGAAGGACCAAACTACACCTTCAGGGTTGGCAATAGGTACTTCCCCCATGACAATGTAGCCAAGCGTTGTTTCAAGAGCGTAAGGAGCGGAGCGAGCGGTATCCGAAAAGTCAGAGCGAGCGAGCGGCGGCGGCGCGGGCGGTATTACTTTACCCCCGAGCATTATAAATGCGAACATCTGGGTGCCTAATATCACACTGATATCCCCAGGAATGTTCCAAGTTTCATCAGCGAGTGGTAACTCCTTGAAGTACTCCATCACCGACGAGGGTACCGTACGTGTAGGCAACAAATCAGTTATGTGGTTGACTACTAAAAGGTTTAAATTATAGTGAGCGTCAGAAACTCGTGACTCAATTTCCAGTGTAACGTGACCTTTAATAGGTGACGAAATTGACCCTACTGATTTTAACGAGGAGTTTACAAGCGGTTGTATGTCTAAGTTTAATTTATTGCAACATGCAAGCGTAATAATATTATGTTGTGAAGCACTATCCACTAGGCAACGTATTAAAGTGCCTTTCCCGTTATTCGGAACGAGTACTTGAGCAGTAGGCAAAACAATGTTATTATCTAACGGAGAAGAAATGTTGTGTGAAGGCGAAGTAGGTGTGTTAACCGCAGCGTTAGAAACGCGCGATGCGGACGCTGTATGTACGTGAGTCCCACTATGCATGCAGACTGAGGAATACGAGTCCGCCGAGCGGCCGGCCGTGTCGCCGCGGCCGGATGTAGCCGCGTTCGCGCCGTCTGAACTGTTATAACGAAAGCCTACAGACTGCGATTTTGATGAGTTTGAATCATAGTTTTCGAAGTGTAGCAGCGAATGGTGTTTTTTATGACACTGCTTACAAGTATTATGCGAGCCACAGTTAAGCGTATTATGTTTTGCACTAAAACAATTAATACATAATTTGTTGTCTTTTATGTATTTGAAACGTTCGTTCACAGGTAGTTTTTTAAATGCGGTGCATTCGTATAAATGAATGTGATGCGTGGTTTTACAGAAAGCACAAGTGGAGTTACTACTTTCCGCTACCACAAAAGCATGCGAAACCTTTTGAGTTACATTTCGCGGGCGAGGTTGAGAACTGGATCCCTGTGCAGTGTAAGTGTGTTGTCTAATGGCATTAGCTCGTTCCGCAATTTTTACGTGATGTCTAACAAAGTTCACAAGGTCACAACTTGAAGGCAGGTCTTTATCACGAACAGATAATTCGAAAGTTTGCACTAATTGCAAATCTAACTTTTTTAATGCTAAGTGGGTAAATATAAAATCATTTAAATCACTAATTTCTAACTGTTTTAGAGCGGACATTGAAGAATTAAATCGTTCAATAAAATTATTTAGTTGAGCGGGCGAATCGGAGGTAGTTTTTAAATCGAGAATATTATTTAAATACATCGATCCCAGAAGTCTCTTATCTTGGTACTTTTGCACTAAAGAATCCCATATCGTAGCATAATTCGATTCGTTAGGTAAAATACCGGCGAAAATATTCAAAGCACTTCCACTTAATTTACCTACTAAATATTGAACTCGTTGCGCGTCAGTTAGCTTCTTGTTGTCGTGAACGTTCGTTTTGAAACTCTGGTAAAAAAGTGGCCACGATTCCTGTTGTCCAGAAAACCCAACAAGATCCAAAGGCGGCAAACGACAATAATGGAGTTCCGTTGCGGACCTGTTGTCATCAACAGATTTTGAACTACGAATTTCCAGCAGGTTTTTACGAGTGTTTTGTATGAACGAAAATAAAGTCTCAAATGCACTCCAGTTACTAAAATTTAATTCACATTCAGGATTGGCTTCCAACAACAAAGTGTTGTGCTGGTCACACAATTCGTTGAAGTTTTTATACAAATTTTCAATATTAGAAGACGCTGCTAGAAATTCCTGGTTCTTCCTAGTTTCGACTTCCGACTGAGTTATTCTCTTTGCGGAGCTATATAAGTTACTAATAAATGAGAATACTGCTTCTTTCTTAGCAATTATCAGCTTACATTTAGCTTCTAAAGCCATTTTAGCAGTGAAATAAGCGGGTAACTAAAAATAACAGCCGTTCAATTCAAACACCAGCCAAGTAGGTAGTACTGAACAAGTATTACGCAATGGAATTTGTAGCGAATTACGGGCGATACAATAAATAAATAGTGTAGATATGATATAATATATGATGATATTGCAAAATATGTAAGTATGTAGCATAAACGATTACGTAGGCAGAGCGGGTTATTAATTAATCTACGTAAACGAGTATTAAATGCGAACAAATTTCTAAGGGGGTAGGTAGGCAAGTAAATTATAGATTAATTACGACAAAATTAAATAACAGATTCCATCGATAGCAATAGGAGCTGGTTATATCCGTGCTCGTATGGGCCAAATTTATGGTGATGCGGGAGTTATTCAATTTTGAGCGAATGCGGGGCGGAAAAAATGCGTAATGAATTTTGGGCAATTAAATAGGGAGGAGCGCCGTGTTCACACTAAAAGAGGAAAGGCAGCCAACAGGCGAAATGCACTTACCACTAAGCCAGCTTCCTCGTCCTCCTTCAGGCGTTCAGCACTGCTCCACTAGCGGGTGCGTCGACAGTTACGGTCAAAGTGACGGTTGGCAAAGGATGATCACAACACAATAGTAAGCGCGGCGGTTGAAGGTCGGGCAGAGGTAGGTCCCGAACCTTCCAGTGGAGGATGCGGTGCGTAACTGGCCGTGGTTGGTCGACGGCAGAGGAAATCGTTCTCTTCGAGAGCGAGAGGTGGTCGCCGCGTGTGCAGGCTGTCACCGTTCGGATGACGTCTCAGCCAGCCCAGCGGATCGGCACATTCCACCCAGAGATGGCGCGCTTCCCTCAATTAGTGTGAACATATAACGGCGTAACCACCCTTAGTGGTATCATCCTGGACCGAGATTCGAGCGGCTATTTGTGTGATGAGGACCTACTAATTTGGCTAATCGGCTTAACGAGCTGAAGTGATGTGAAGTCGCTGTAAAATTGTGTTACTAGAGTGTCTGTGTATTGTGTGTGTGTGTGTCATATGTGTGTGTGGTCAGGCCATTAGCTTAGCAACGTGACTCGACGCAAGGGGCCAGCATAATTTTTACATCTATGTAAAACAAATGTACTTAAACATGTGAAATATGTATTAATGTAATCCTCATAATACATAGAGAAAAATAAATCAAATATTATCTACAAAACTAATTATTGACTAATTATAGTTTGAGTTTAAAAAGGAAATTTAACTTCAAGTGGCGAGTCATGTTTGAATCTCGCATAGGAAAAGGAAACTCCATTATTTCTACAATTGCTTTGGAAATACGGTTCGAATGGCAATTGTTATAGTAAAACACACACACACACCTTGCCAGCTTGCTAGTGGAACACCTTGCCAGCGTCTGTTTCCCGAAAACTATAATCTGAAGTCTTTAAGTCGAGAGTGAATGGGTATCTTTTAGGCAAGCATGCTCCATCCTTGACCGCGTCGACATTTACCACCAGGTGAGACTGCGGTCAAATGCTATCATATTCTGCAATTTAAAAAAATATGGCTGGTTTAGACGCACCTGGCGATAAGAGAGAACATCCCAAACAACGAAATCTTAACCACAAGTTTCGCTGAAGCTAATTTGTCGTCCGATCGCGTGGAAGCCGCATTCACGAAGCTTCGTGAAGCCTACAATTTATTTGACATTTTGAAAGCACCCCCTCTGAATAAATTATATCGAGTTTGCGGAACAAGCCCAAACGTGTTTAAATGTTTCTAATTGGTGATTCATTTTGGGAATTTAAACAACTTATTGTTTAGATAAGGCTGTCCAAGAGAACTTCATTGGTTATCATTGTCGCTTGAGAGTTTATCTTAAGAAACTTTTACGTTAATTAAAGTTTTCTGATTATTTTATATAGTTACATAGAGTTGTTTCACAACCTGCTTATCTGTTGCATTGCAGTTACTTAGTAGAGTTCCCAGGAGGTTGTCAAGCTTTCCGATTTAATATCCGTTGAAAACGGAGGGCAAGATTGTTGTGATTTAAAATATCCTTCTTAGGCGTTTAATTTTTTCGTAAAAATCTATTCGTTAAACTTTTTCCGGAGGGCATTTTCTTAACAGATCATCAAATCGCATTCAATCATTCATAAATCATTCATATTTTTTAAATTTATTTCATTTTAATTTAATAAACAAACAGATCAACATCCTGTTAACATCCTCGTACTTACAGTATGAGGTTATTCTTTTGTTAGAAAAATAACACGAAATTCCTAGAACTAGATTACCTTGTTTACAGGAAAGCACAAGGAATCCCAATCAGTCTGAAACTAGTGCAATGTTGGCAATATGTATTTATTCATATTTGTATACACATACGTAAACACATGAATAAGCCCAGATTATAACAGCTGGTAAACCTAAATACACTGTCAGTAGGGGCACTAGGGGCACTGCAGAAATACATCTTGATTTTTTTAACTTAAGGTTAAAAAATAACATCTAGTTATTTATCTATATCTAAAGAAAAAGGAGCAATAAGCACAGACGCGGATAAAATAGTCATCAAATATCGATAGCATGGAAAAAGATTATATTATACACTTTAGTCCCCAAACTCTTTGGTTCTCTTTTCGTTTGGACTCTGTATGGTGTTTTTATTTATTATTTGTCTGAGTAACGAAACGAGGAAGTCATTCACCTGATGGTAAGCGCCACGTCTGCCCATAGCAGCTACAGTGCCACCCAGAACATTGCATTGTATAATCTTGCGCGGCACTGCACTGCACTCGTCACCCTGAGACATCGGCTCTCAAATGCCCGGAAATTTCCCTGGAAGCAGTGCCTTTCAAACCAGAACACAGTATGAGCCAAGTGCAGCTTACTTTACTTATTTAATTAAAAAAAGTAATATTTTGCCGCTAACAATTTGGCAAGATAATTTCTTAAATAATTAGTTGGTACTGGCAGTAACAAAAGTCTTTAGTCATGTCCATGACTTCCGCTTATCACAATTTATTTTATAGTATAATTTTTGACATGACTAAAGACTTTTGCCGCTTTTTGTTCTATGTCAAATAGGTAGTGCCGGCTTCTATCTGATTTGTTAACTTTATCGTTGACTGTATGAAAAGATGTAGAAACAGAAGATATCCCATCAGAACGACTTATTATTAGCACGCCGCGTTCTGATTACGCCACTATTCTTTTTAACCACGAATACTCGTACTTCCTAGTGTGCGTGAGACAAACCAAAAGCTTGTCTCAAACGTCCTTACTGTCTCTACTCGCAGTTTACTAGATGTAAGTCCGTCCAGGCACGAGCAGGCGATGGACGGATTAGTTCCTTTGTCTTTGGTCTATCTCTAATTGAACGGAACCGTCAGACAACTTAGCTATGATACTCTTGTATGATTTGGCTTCTGTTCTGCGAGTATTCGTACTCTAACTCTTTCGTTACATTGAAATATCAGCTTATGTGTACATTTCTACTTTTGAAATGAAATGGTACATCTTTTGCCAATTTTTCAGTTGTTTTTATCAGTCATGCCTCCAATATTAACTTAGTATTGGTACGAGTATATGTGTTACTAAAAATGGTGGAAACTTTACTGAAGAATAATTCCAAAATGCCATGACCGTACTTAATCATTTTCATTATCATAAATTGAATCTAGCAATAATGTTTCTGCTGAAATGTTAGATCTTCTAAGATTTCTAAATAAATAAAAAATCCTAGATGGGGAGAATTTTAGAATAAGTAGTAATTTTAGGAACACATCGACTAAAAAATCAAGAGATGTCTGCCAGTACTGGGATATTAACATCATTAGCATAAACTTTCAATCTTCCGTTGTGGTTCTCATTTATAATAAGTTTATTTTTTTCTGTAGCGTGTTGAAGTAATCAGATATATTCTAAATGCACCGACAAAGGGCTAGATATAACGTCAAAACCACTAAAGAGCAGCATTTGCAAAAAGTTACTGATAATCGCTTCCAATTAAGAAAATTTCACAGAAATACCAACAAAATTCCAAAGCTTCCAAACCTTTTTATCACAGATTTAACTTTAACTTAATTAAACATGAAATAAAGTTCTATCAAAGTGGGTAGGTACTTACGACTGGCTCGGATTTTGTTTTTAATTGATTCCTAAGTCTGAAATGAGTCTAAGTTCGACGTCTCTGCTATCGACGAGTCATTTGGTGGAGATGTTTTTTAGCTGGACCTCTAACTTGAAGTTGTAAAATTAAGTGAGGTTTCTTACTTACGCATTCTCTTAGATTACTTGTTAATTAATTTGAGATTTTGCGAGGTACTTGTTTAAAGTTTCTTTTTACGTGAAATTCTGGGACCGCATTTTCGTTTCTTATTATAGTATGGTTTTTATAATGTAAAACTCTCATTGTCTTTACTTATGCGATAACAGCCAAGAATAGACCATTTCCCTATGTATCAACTCATTAAAAAATAAAGTTTTATTTTTGTATTTGGTTCAGACGATCTGTACTTAAATCCAGTATCAAATAATACATAACTTTTCTGTTCTGTCTTTTGTCTAGCACCGTCACAATTTGCTGAAATGTCTTGAACAGTTTTGAAGAGAATACAATTTTTTTTTTATTAAAATATGTAATACTAGCTGTACCCTGCCACGCTTCGCTGTGGCACATTCGCACATTCGCTGATATGTCACTGATGAAAAAAATAGATAAAAACAATCCTTGATGCGGATTAGATATCATGCTAAAATTTCAGCTCGATCGGTGCAGAACTTTTTGAGATTTTGAAGCGTACACAAACCAACATAACATTTTTATATATATAGATAGATAGATACATTATTCAAAATCGATGTTCCTAAAGATGTAATATCGTTCAAAATAATGTACTTACATGTTATTGAAAACGATATACCAAAGCTCAGATACAAATTCGACGGCTTTCAATAAAATCCAATAACACAAGTTGGACTGCACTAGCTCTACATTTCCCGTTTTAAATCCGGCATTCCTCTGTAACCACATCCAACTTTGCATATTCCAATAACAAGCACCATTCACACTCGGAGCCAGGTTATATAACAGAGTTAAATAGAATTAAACAAGTTGGCCGGGAGCCGCGATGAATTATTAAACGAAGTCGGAGACAAAAAAAAATCCGTGCCGCCGCGCCGCTCACGAAACTTTTAAATCCAACCACTTAAAACTTGTGAAAAAATTTCAAATCTGTAAATAAGTCGGCTAAGACCTCAGTTATGAATTCTGGACGTCCAGCGTAAGCAGAGCCGCGCTTGTTATAAGTTTAGCTTGAGTGTGTCGCTGCGTGGGGTCTGGTGAGGATGGCTGTTTTTGGGAGTACTTTTTTCGAGCCGTTGGCCGTTCAAGTAGTGCCCTATAAGGCGCCGAGTGAGGTGCCTCTTAGACTTCGACACCTTTAACGAAGAATGTGAGGACCTCTGAGAAGTGCCTTTTGAGGTGGCAGTGGGTTGGCGTAATAGGTGTGCCTGTGGACATTTTTCTTTTGGCCCCAAACTTTAAGGTAGTGGCGTACCTATGTAACGTGCTTTTATCGCGAATGTAATGAGTCAATTTTTCAACGTTGAAACTACGTCTCCCATCGTGTACCTTACGCTTTTCCTTCAATTAGGTATACATAGCGGTAGCCTAGTGGGAGAACGTCTGCCTTCCAAGGAGAAGGTCGTGAGTTCAAATCCCAGTGCGGGCACGTACCAATGTGTTTCACCAAAGCGTATGTACGTAATTATAACTCGCTTTCCGGTGAAGAAAAACATCGTGAGGAAACTCACATACTACCCGGGAATTATTTCAGAGGTAGGTATGTTATCCACCAATTCGGACCGGGCCCCCGTGGTGGATTATGGCCTAACCCTCCTCACGAAAGTGAGGGGAGACCCGTGCCCAGCAGTGGGACGATATGGGCTGATGATGACGATGATACATAGTCAAATCATGGAATAGAACATATGGTACTTTTTATTCCGTAAAAAATACGGTTCTTGTGAGATAATAGTTCACGGGGGTGAAATCGCACTGCTTTTAACACAATAGCAGAAAAGTTTCATCCACAGGTGAAGCCACGGAGCGAAGTATTGAGCAGAGAATAAACAAATTAATAAAATTCAGAGAGAATACAAAAAACGAATCAAGACTCGTTCTCAAGTTCCCGCATCAATAAATTAAAAAAAAAGACATCTATTGTCATCATTTCCAACGTCAATCGACATGACGATCAAAATTCTCGGTGCTATAAAAAAACTTTACCCTGTTTGGTGAGTAAACACGAATCTACAACACCAATAACTTGAATCCTCACTCTGTTTGTTTATCCCCAGATGCTTAAACTTAGTAAGAAAGGTAAACAGGTAAACATGTCCACTATGCCAACAGACGTCGGAAGTTATGCCGACAAGTTTCGATCGCTTGGATTTGTTGGCTGGATATATGAAAAATTTGGCCAAGTTATACTGAAACCTTTGTGAAACTTGACTTAGCAGCGTTTAAAACGTTCACTGCTGAAAACGCAACTGTCGTGTTTTTCATAACTGGCCACGAGTACGGCAAAACACAACTGTTGTGTTTGTTGTATGGGAAAACACTATGGCGCGTACAGAGCCGCACCAGTGGCTAGACAAGCAAAATGGCCCAGCAGTCAAAGCGTTACAGAAACACAGTAAAGCATCAAACTGATGAAGACTGTACCATACGTGATGGCCTGGCGTAGTGGGTGATAATCTAAGCATGAGGTTGCGGGTTCGATTCCCGCACAGGCCAATTTTTTTGTGAATGTTTGCTCTATCTGGATGTCTGTAGGACCATGGTCCTCGCAGTTCTTTATTTCCTATAATATATACAGGGAATCCTTGTTAGGGGTCAGTAGGTTAGGGTTGTGTGATCGTGCCAAATTTCATACTCCTCCGACGCGCAATTTTCATAAAAGGGATAGCAATTGTTGCTTCACGTATTAATGTCATCGAAATGCATATCCTCAGTTCCATTTGCGTAATCTTAATTTTTTTTTCATAATTTCTCTACACGTCAGCATGGCGGTTACAGAACACCGTTCTGTTTTTGCCATTTCGCTCGTAACCTTAAAGAATTATTTAAAAAATAACAGATAATTAATCTCAGTTTCAGATGGAACCCCATTCAGAAATGGAAGGGTCAACTCTCGGAGCCGCCGACCTCCCTCGAAAGCTACCCTCGGTACTACGCCATCAAGTTAGCCAAGGTCAAGCTGACCCCCACGCGCCAACTGCTGTCCTTCCGAGTCTCCAAGAACTACTTGTACTTGACCTTTGCCAGATCAGAAGCAGATATGTCCGAGTTTAATGGACTTCTAGCTGAATAAGTATTAGCTATATAAAAAATATACAGTCTAATAAGAACCTAAGCGGTGGTAGCCTAGTGGGAGAACGTCCGCCTTCTAATCAGAAGGTCGTGAGTTCAAATCCCCGTGCGGGCACGTACCAATGTGTTTCTGTAAGACATATGTAAGTAATTATCACTTATAGTAATTATCGCTTTTCGGTGAAGGAAAACATCGTGAGGAAACCCACATACCTACCCGAGAATTATTTCGGAGGTAGGTATGTTATCCACCAATCCGGACTGGGCCCCCGTGGTGGATTATGGCCTAACCCTCCTCACGACAGTGAGGAGAGACCCGTGCCCAGCAGCGGGACGTTATGGGTTGATGATGAAGAACCTCTTCCTTTTTTGAAGTCGATTAACAAATGCTTATACGAAAACGCTGCGTCTCCCGGTTTCAACGACTTAATTCCCGTTTTCTCTACATATTCCGGAATCAAACATATCCCATTGCACTCACTAATAATAGAACTTACTAAAAGTGAAAGAATTATCAGAATCGGATCAGTAGTTCTTGGGATTACCTTTTACAATATACATACAAACCTTACTTTTTACTTATAGTTTTGTCCTTTTGCTGTACTGATTTTGGTCAGATTATTTTTCGCCAACTATACGTTTCTCTCTCTTTTCCACCAGTTACTAACAAAAAAACGAGTAGCTGTTAAATCCAGTTCAATCGCCATGTTCATCAATCAAAAACTTTTCCATACTGTCGATCTCGGACCTTCGACCCTCAGAGACTTGCATAAGTTTGACCTTCCGTGACTTTGCAATACTTTTCACAAACCTTTGCTAACGCTACCTTGGGGATCATACCTTCCACAGGGATTTTACCACTTGTGTTTTATGTATGTTTTTTTTTAAATGTGTAGTTTATTGTGTGTGTTGTAAAATGTGTTTTAAGTGATAAGAGTATTGTAATTTAAATAAATATTTGATTAAATGTACTTTGTTTTTGACTAAAATAGATAGACTCGACATTTTAGAACCCTCGTCATAAATCAGGGCCGTACCTCAATCAGGTCCTTAATATGTATAAGCTTTCAGTTTGATCTCTTCATTTTACTCACATGTCAATACAACTATTATCCCTACATCGTCATCATCGACCCATATTGGTCCACTGCTGAGCACGGGTCTCCCCTCATCTTGACCAAAATGTAGGGTCAGCATAAGTTTTTAGTGTTCTGTGTGTAGTGATAAGAGTAGACTTATAAGGTACCATATATTATACTGATAGAGTGCAAAACGTTCTTGCTAACTAATATCGTCCTATCTGGGGGCATGGCAATGCCCCTGCGAAGTCGAGGCCCAAAAGCACAGTCGTACCATCCTTTTTTCGATTTCATATTCTTCACACCATAGCATAGTTCCGGGGAAGATAAATACTCTTTGTAACGTTCTATCAAAACTACGTATCTTAGTGGCATATGTAATGGTTTCTTTTTTTTTTCCTTTGTTCTTTAATTCTTTTTCTTTTTCTCTTTGATTGTGAAATTGACACTCACATGCTAGGTAGATATACTACTTGTCACTAACCTTTACGCTTCACAACAATTTACAAAAACAACTTTAATTTAAAGAGCTAAAATCCTGTGTAAAAATGTGTTAAATCATTTCACTCTTATATATTAACAGAAATAATAACGACTCTACATCAGTATCTCAAGCGACGGCCATATAATGAAGGGAAGGCATGGGCGATTGCTGTAGAAAGTGCTTGCAGCGGTTCCGCAATTTGTGTTGTCGCTGCCGGTGCTGCAGATATTGCAAACTTTGCGTCTGGTGTAAACGATGTTGGCGAAAGTGTTGTAAGTGCTGTAGAAAGAAAAGGAGACTGCGAAGGGTACGAGATGATCAGTACGTCAGCATTAAACAACACAAATGGAACCACAGAAAGAATTTAGAACACGCTGACGAGCATAGACAACTGAAAATGGGGTAGTTTTAATTTAACTTCAATGAACCGTTACATTTTCTGCTGTAACTTATGCAACTTAGCATCTACAATCAAAAACAGAATAGATGAAAGTCGTTTATTCACTTAGTTTCGTTTATTGTCGTAGAAGTTTTTCGGCATCCAAAGACGAGACCAAAGACGGTAAGAATAACTAGTAAGTTCTCCTAAATTAGAATTCCAAAAAAATGGCGAAACATGAGGAATATTTAATGGTACAGAAGGAACAGTCTTGTTGAAATATATCCTTAAATGTAAACGTTGGCCACAATGGGTGAGTGTAGCTTAAACTGTCACAGCTGTTTCCGCTGGTTCTACTGTCGATGCATAGAATGCTTTAGCTGCTGTAAGAAGAAACCTCGCACAGAAGAATCGAGCAATGCACATTTTTATATCCGCACACATAAGCGCGGAGATATCTTAGAACCAGAAGCAAGCACTCAGTCTAAACCAAGAACTTAAACGAGTAAAAAAAATCTAACGAACGCAGAAGTTGAGAAGCATAAATATCGTAGATAATAATATTAGGAACATGGATTAACTTTTAAAACCCCGTTAATATAATGGAATTAAATATAACAGACATCAGACAAATACCTTCATTTACAATTTATACACAATTTAAGTAAAAACACAAGCGAAATAAATTTAAATTACCTATGTTATATCTACAAACAAAGGGACAAATAAATATCAGCTAACAAAGAGAATGTATTTTATTAAAAACCACGAATGGAATTTATGAAAGAGAAGTTCATTTTACTTGTTTTAAAACGATAGTTAATACTAGTTATAATAATATTTGTAATAGTTTGATTTTAACAGGACACGAAGCTGCGGCTTCTGAATACCTTTATATTTATTTATCTACTAGCTAACTAATACTAACCACTAGAGATTGTCAAATCGAACCACGTAAAGGCTTAGATGCAATGCCACAAACGGCCACCCATCCAAGTGCGTGTTGGAGACGTAGCTTTACTTTGGTGATCAGTTAAGATCTCTCAATCAAACTTTGCCAAAAAACACTTTATCAAAGTGAGGTATATTGCCATGATAGGTTAATTCTGAAGCTACAACGTCTACTGCTGGGTTACCTTATCCTTGCTTCCTTACTTATATTATAAATGCGAAAGTAACTCTGTATGTTGCTCTTTCACGCCTAAACTACTGAACCGACTGAAATGAAATTTGGTACAGAAATAGTCTAGAGCCTAGGGAACGACTTGGGCTACTTTTTATCGCAAAAAATGCATTGTAAGGGTTTGAAATAGGGGATGAAAGTTTGTATGGAAGTATCGTCATTTTTGAAGCTAGAAGCTTGAAATTTATTTTTTAGGCTTTTGATTAGATATATATAAATAAGGCATTCAAAGTTTGTAAAACTTTACCCTTGAGGGGTAAAATAAATATAGGGGATGAAAGTATGTATAGGAATATGTAAAGTTTCGGCTTAACCACTGCACCGATTTAAAAAAAATATTTATCTAATGGAAAGCTACATTGACAGCGAGTAACATATATTTTATCCCCATATTCCTGCGGGAACAGGAACTACGCGGGTGAAACCGCGGGGCACAGCTAGTAGGTTATATAGGTTTACAGCATATTACGTTTCTAGTGATGAATATACAGGTCTTTTTTCATGTAGGGAGAAAGAGTTCTATTTCAAATCCTATAGTAAAGCAGGCGTATCGGATCAGAGGGTCAATCGGATCATCAATAAGAAATTTGGTCTTATATAGAAATCCGCGGCTAACTAAATAAAACCAATCAGCGGATCACGTTTTTTCTATCCACCCGAACGCGCCGAGAATGATTTAGCTCGACAATTACCTGACGGGTCAGTCGGGGCGACGCTTCCCAGGGGACCGCTCATTTCATGTGTATCAAACAAAAAGTGATCCGAATTGCCTTCGTCTTATTACTATTCCTGGCAGTTTGTGCCGTACGCGTGACTCTAAAGTAACACATCGAAAACTCTCAACTTTCATAAGGAGCTCGGTGAAACAGTCTTCAACTTGAAATTTTGCATAATTAGTGTAATTAGTCCTTGAAAGTATCAAGCGAAGTCCCGCCGCGAGAATCTTTGGAACTTCGTACTTTCGCTCCTTTGCATTACTGATAAACTGGGAACACATTCATGCTGTTGAGTTTTTTTAAACTTAACTTAACTTAACTTTTTTTAGTGGGAGGCCTCTTCTCCAAGCACTTTTTCCAGCGAAATTACTGGACATATGAGACTTTAGAGATCGTCTGAAGGTGACGAACACAGTGCAGTGCCACGCAGGATTATGCAATGCAAAGTTCTGGGTGGTACTGTAACTGTTATGGGCAGGCGTTGCGCTTACCATCAGGTGAACGACTTGCTCGTCTCGTCACTCAGTCAAAAAAAAAAACTTATCCGCTACTTACGTACATGTAGGTGCATTCGCTGTTAACCGCGACTTCGTGGGTTAGTTAAAATGTCCAACAAAACCGACGGTAATAACCTAGAATGATGATAATATACCTTAAGCCGTCCGATGTCCTAATTACTCATCTCTGTGCATGGTTGTTTGGAAGAGATCGCTCTGAGCGATAAGACCGCCCATTGTGACACTAATTGTATAATTGGTTTTGTTTTAGTTTTTAAGTTTTCTTTGTTCTGTGGTGTTTCAATAAAGAGTTTATCTATCTATCTTAAATTAAACTGCTATGGTGTCAGAGCAGTAAACCAAGTTGGAGCAGCTGATAGATCACCGCCACACCAGGGTGGCCGTGCGGCGCAGCGATCGCGTGCTCGGCTTGCATCCATCAACACTGATAAGAAAGCCTACCGTCACAGATTACGCACCAGTCACCGCCGCCGGAAACGCGAGCTCCACAAAAGCACTAGATTTTAAAGTAACTTCGTCTAGACACGCTATACTATTGTTAGGCATTTGAAATGGTGTCTTTGTGAATGTCTGTCAAGCTTATTTTTTTAAGTTCTAGCAGCGTCCCGTGGTTTCACTCGTGGTAACAATAATTATCCTACAGGAACTGATAATTTTCACGAGATACTGTGGTCTAGTTCCGGACTTCAAATATCTGTACACTGAATTTGATAAGAATCCGTTCAGCCATTTCAGCGTGAAGAGGTAACAAACACACACACCAACTTTCGCATTTATAATACTGTCTGCGCCCCGCGGTTTCACCCGCAATAAGTATTATTTCACAGGAACTGTTAAAATGGTGTAAGCAGTGGCCTGCGGTTTCACCCGCGTACTTCCCGTTCCCGTAAGAATACGTGGATGAAATGTTGCTTATGTCACTCGCTGATAATGTAGCTTTCCAGTGGTGAAAGAATTTTTTAAATCGGTTTAACGGTTTCGGCGTGAAATCGTAACAAACTCACGTTCGCATTTATAATATTAGGTCGGATAGTAGGATTGCATTTAACATTCGTATAGCTGCGGCTACTGCATTTCACAAGACATAATAGCTACTGCATTTTGTAGAATACTTGGCATATTTTACCGTAACAATGTTCAAAACAGTCAATTTTAGAGCATCTGATAGGACAAAGCTGGCGGCGAGAAAGTAAATAGCCCATTTCGTCCACTGTGCTCCGAATTCGCTTGCATTCCGCCCATTGGACATTGTAACTTGATAGGGGAGATAAAACACCAAAAAGTGATTCGTAATAGTTCGGAACTATTTAACGACAGACGCCACGGCGGCCATCGTAACTTGAGCCGGCATAATGTCTGCCGGCTGAGGCAAATGACTTCCAGAGAACTAACAAAGTTATGAAAATACACCAACAGTATGGGCTTTATCGTAACTGAGCTCATTTGGGTTGACCAGGTTACTCAAGCCCGAGTGAACATAATAGATGAGCTCTTCAGAATCCGTAACCAACCTCTACATCCAATCTCCAATCCCAGCCCGCTCCCAATCACCATCCTCTAGAAGGTATTATATTTTTTTAATATATAACGCGTCATAAATAGGATTCTCTTTATCTACTACATTAAGAACTACCCAATATCCAAACTCAGGGCCAATATCTATGGCTCACACCAATCTTTTCCCTGTGCGAGAATCATACCCACGACCTCACGCTTCGCAGTACGCTCATCGCACACTTACACCACGGATGCCATCATTTATGTGCATAATGTCCTTTATCTTGTAAGTTCCCTAATTCCGCAATGTCCCTTTCCATAAATGTCCCTTATCATCATCAGCTGGAAGACGTCCACTGTTGAACATAGGCCTCCCCTATAGAACGCCACAACGAGCGGTTGCTAGCTGTTCGCATTCAGCGGCTCCCAGCGAATCGCACCAAGTCGTCAGTCCGCCTCGTCGAAATGGAAATGTCCTTACCTCTCCGCATACTGTGTTTAACGATTCAAAAACATGCACCAGTCTGTTCAGTCGATTTGCAACAGCTTTTTATAGTTCCGCCATAAAATCAGAACAAAGTTATCTTGAAATAAAAGGGAAATACGCTTTCAGTTATTGCTAAATGCATTGTTGTACTTATTTGTATTGTTATTGGGCAGAGCAAGTATTCGAAGGTTTTGTTACTGAGCAACGAGACGAGCTAGTCGTTCACTTGATGGTAAGCGCCACGCCTGTCCATAACAGTTACAGTGCCACTCAGAAATACGCGTTGAATAATCTTGCGCGGTATTGCACTGCGCTCTTCATCCTGAGACATTCTCATATCTCATAAGTAAAGTCATAAAGTCTAAAGTCGATATGCCCAGAAATGTTGCTGGAAGCAGTACCTTTCAAACCGTAACACAATTTTTGCACACTACTGCTTGGCGGAAATATATTTGGCATAGTTGCTCAGGTACCCCAGACAGCCTCTAATTCCCCAGGTTGACTCTACCGTGACTTTTAGTTAGAGCAATTATAATGTTAGACGTTTTCTTAAACAACAACAAATTTGCAGCAGTGGGCCAATATGGGTTGATGTCGTTGATGCGATGATGATGATGGTCCATATGAACATGTAAATCTATGGTACAGGCATAAAGCCACGAAACAGTTTGCTTCATTAAAATCTAACAACCGAATATCGGTTACCGCTCGCACATAACGGCTTAATGAGCAATGCTGTTTTGATTATGTACGTTGGTGGCATTGACTTTATTAATTACGTTTAGCGGTAACATTAAATTGGAGTGGGAAATTAATTTGGCGGTTGTGTCTACAGCTATTTTTTTACAGAACTGAAAAGGGTGTGCATGTCATTCTCCTAATGGTATGCGGTAGGCTTAACGTAAATAATAATGCTACTGAAACTTTGGATTCAAAAGGTTTTCATGACGACGGACGAACACGAACTTTTTTGTTTTTTTTTTATGTGACTGAGTGACGAGACGAGCAAGTCGTTCACCTGATGGTAAGCGCTACGCCTGCCCATAACAGTTACAGTGCCACCCAGAACTTTTCATTGCACAATCCTGCGCAGCGCTCGTCACCCTGAGACAACGGCTCTAAAGTCTCATATGCCCAGTAATTTCGCTGGAAACAGTGCCCTTCAAACCGGAACACAATAATGTTTGCACACTACTGCTTGGCGGATGAATATCTGTACTGTGTTTAATTTTGTTTCTGGTGTACAATAAAGAGTTTTTCTATTCTATTCTATTCTATCTGGCAAAGGTGTAGTACTTCCAGGCGGTCTCTTGCAGAAGAGGCCTCCCACTACAGCTACCTATTGTCAACCCTCAGCCGGTATTGCATAATAGTAACCAGTTTTCCTCAAACTAAAATGTCCCGAGATATTCATATTAGTACAAGGAGCGAATATGAAAAATTCCCGCTCGCTTCTGAAACGTGAAACGTATTTTGTGCCACTCATGATATCACTACAAACATACGGCTTTGAAAGCTCGGCAGCTCTGCGGGTATTTTTTTTTAATTGAAGGTAAACTTCTTTACGCATGCTTGGCTTGGGGAGTAAGCTGGTGGATGCGTTACGAAAAATGTGATCGGGCGAGGCGAATGGAAGTTGAGAGGTATTCTGACTGAGATCTTTCATATTTATGGTTTCATATTTTCTAACGCTAAACGATTTTGTGTATGTGCACTGCAGTTTTACAGGCAGGCATAGCGCTTATCATTAGGTGAACGACCTGCACAACAAAAATCAAAAAATCATATGAAGGGCATTGTTTCCAGCGAAATTTCTGGGCATATGAGACTTTATAGCCGATGTCTCAGGGTGACGAGCGTAGTGTATTGCCGCGCAGGATTATGCAATGCAGTGTTCTAGGTGGTGCTGTGACTGTTATGGGCAGGCGTAGCGCTTACCATCAGGTGAACGACTTGCTCGTTTCGTCACTCAGTCAAATAAAAGTAAAATGATTAATTAAATATTTAACACTTTCACTGCTGAGCCGATTTGCTTGTCTAGCCATGAGTGCGGCTCTGCACACTCCATAGTGTTTTCCCATACAACAAACACAGCAGTTCTGTTAACCCGCGCTCGCGGCAAGTTATGAAAAACACAACAGTTGTGTTCTCAGCACTGAACGTGTTCATTGTATAAAAAGTATATCAGTAGTACCTATAGCGTTCACTATTCGTGTGGTATTCTAGACCCGTGTTATTGTCGAATTTTGGGACACTCTGTAGTAAAAAAAACTAATAGAAGTACCCAATACGTAGTTTATAAGTATCAAATAACTTTATTTACAATAATACCAATACTTTTGCATCTCTTAGAAACCCTTCGACCTACAAAAGATCATTAGTTTTATTCCTCTATCGAAACCCTTGACATATCACACAAAAGTCGTAAAAACAGGGCTTATAATAATATAGTAAAAATATTTCCTTCTCTGCAACGCTTTCGTTTCCTCAACGTAGGATGTTGGGCTCGGGCTCCGGAACCAAGTATCGGGTTGATGTTCTAGTGAGTATCAAGTATTAGATCCAGTATAAATATCATCCAGCGTTTTATTATCAAACTACCGTCACTTCAATGAAAAATATTTGCTTACCTATATCAATAAAAAAATAATATTATTAAATTATAAGAAAACTAACTAAAACTTAAACTTAAAAATGTAACAAAAGAGGGTGTCCATGAGCCATGGTGCCAAGAACACTGGCTGCATTTCCACATTGAATAGCAATAGCTATTCTCTGTGCGAGAAATGAGCCAGCCCTCTTGTCACCAGCGGCGTCGACTAAACGAGGAAATAATTACTTAAAAAATTTCCTCGTACTTGGACCCCATGGACCAAAAGTTTCAAAGCCAAGCGGCACAAACACGTAATCACTAGATAGCGTCACGTATCTACATATATATAAATGTTATGTAACCAACACGCTTGTACGCATGTACGCTTCAAAAACTCAAAAAGTTCTGCACCGATCGAGCTGAAATTTTAGCATGATTTATAATCCGCATCAAGGATTGTTTTTATCCATTTTTTTCATCAGTGACACATCAGCGAATGTGCGAATGTGCCACAGCGAAGCGTGGCAGGGTACAGCTAGTATAATATAAATATATATTATATATCACTAAATGTATAGTTTGTTTTCGATACTTAATTCAATACTTAATTATTTGATAGCTTTCATTAGATTAATTATTATAAAATAAATTCGGGAAGTATCGAGTAAGTACTCGTAAATTCTGAAAACAATGTGTCGATTCATAAATGCTTTAAAAATCTTTCTTGCAATCAAAAATATTTAAAAATAAATGTATTTTATGTAATTTAACAGATATTTAGTATCGAGTATCACCGCTCGAAATATCGATATCTACAGATACGAACTATCATTGCCAACGTATCCAATCGTCATTTAATCGGAACAATATCTCGGGACGTACAACGTGGGCAATGAAACAAATAGACAAACAGAGTGGAAGGGTTGGGGTGGTTCAATAGAGCGTACCCTCACAGAATAACTGGCAGCGAGTCGTCTGCTGCCGACTGGTGACTCACTGGCAAACAAATTATTACAATTACTTGTACTCAGGATTTTTTTTTTTTTTAATATTTTGTATCTTATAGATACTTAATACATTTTACAGCAGACTCCTTATTTATTTATTCTTTAGCACACAAATGGAGTACAAGGAGTACTTAATGCTAAGTAGCATTTTCTACCAGTCATCCTGGAGGTGTAACTGAAATGGTGGTGGTGTGGCCAAACGAGAGAGCAGAGAAAAGTATATTTAAAAGATATATAGTGATAGAGTATTTTATTATAATACAACTAAATATTTAACGTTATAATAGACTAATAAATACAATATAAAAATAGATAAACATAGAAAAGGATATATTATATCGAGTAGGATATATTATATTTTATCCCCATAATCAACCCGTATCGGCTCACTGCTGAGCACGGGTGTCCCCTCACTATGATAGGCTTAGGACATAATCTACAAGGGGGTCCAGTTCGGATTGGTGGAACACTCCGATATAGTTCTCGGCTATGTGGGTTTCTTCATGATGTTTTCCTTTAACGAAAATCTAGTGATAATTACGAACAAGATTATTAAGTTAAGTAATATTATTGTTAAGTTTAATAATCTTAAAGTTTAAGTCTTAGGTTTTAAGTTTTCTTTGTTCTGTGGTGTTTCTATGAACAGTTTATCTATCTATCTATCTAACATAAATTATTTTATATGAAACACATTGGTACGTGCCCGCATTGGGATTTGAACTCACGACTCTGTTCTTTTAAGGTGGGCGTTTTCCCACTAGGCTTTCACTCGTATTACAATTACTAGGTAGAAATTGGAATATTTTGTATTAGATGGTTAATAAATTTTAATAAAGTTCCTTGACTACAATTAAATTATTTACATTTTAATTCATCTTCGAAAAAGGCTGATTATGATTTAAAATTACCTAATTTTGATACTCTGGAGGCAAGGAAGGAAAAGGCTCTTGCTTGGGATCCTACTTGCGTTGCTGTCTCCAGCGCCAGAGGTACAGCGTAAACCGTGGAAGACGCCAAGCGGCGTGAATATGTAGCGGCACTGGATCCTGAATCACAGTTTACACTTGTTTTAGACGCTGTATATTGAAATCGAAGAGAGAAAGCAAATGTGTGCTCGCACCTCTCTCTTGCCCCTACAATAATATACGAAACGTAACTCTTTCTTTCTATCTTCACTAACTTATATTATATCTCCCAATCAACTGCCGTTCGCCGCGCCCGATCACACTTTTCGTAACGTTCTCGTCACGCATTCACCAGCTTACTCCCAAAGTCAAGCGTACGTAAAGAAGTTTTACTTCAAAATGACTTCAATTGGATTTAATAATCAAAACCGAAGTACTTAAGCGATTACGATGAAACTTCTATGAGACTAAAAGTACCTACGCCCTATAAAAAAAAAATATCTTAATCGATGTTTAAGTGACGGAGTTCTGAGGTAACAACATAAAAAAAAATGCAACCGATTTCAAAACCTCTTCCTTTTTTGAATTCGCTTAAAAATTACTTTACGTTAGTTGATCAGGTTTGTATTTCACGAAAGACCCGGGCTCAGCATTAAGATGATAGCATCAGCAGTTGTTGAAGATGATGATGATTCGTACTCCTGTCGATTGATTATATTATTTATTTGTATCTGTTGGCACCAAACAATTTTGCAATTACTTCCCCGGTTAGTCGACGCTCATATTTTGCCCAGAGAATACCAAGCTATTGCTATTCAACGCGGAAATGCGGCGTTGTTTTATGCCACTATGGAATTTGAATACAAATATTTGTTTGTTATATTCGCGCTTTTTATAAAATTGTACGAGTAAAAGAGGATTAATCACTCTAGAAATGAAATTGACCATTGCGAGTAAAGCAAGTTAGTTATTCGTGAGTTTAGTAGTGGGAGACCTCTTTATGGCCTAGGGCAGTACCACACCTTTGCCAGATATCATCCACCAAGCAGTAGTGTGCAAACATTACTGTGTTCCTGTTTGAAGGGCAATGTTTCCAGAGAAATTACTGGGCATATGAGACTTTAGAGCCGATATCTCGGGGTGACGAACGCAATGCAGTGCCATACAGGATTTTGCAATGCATGGTTCTGGGTGGTGCTGTGACTGTTATGGGCAGGCGTAGCGCTTACCAGCAGGTGAACGTCCTACACGTCTCGTCACTCAGTCAAATAAAAAAAAAGCAGAGTTCACACTTCAAAGGTGAAAAATGAAAAAATAACATCGAACAAATAATATATTTCGCTTGTGTTGTTTTAACATCAAAACTCACTAACCCCACCAACCTAAAACTACTCAACAACAAACTTATTTCAAAGAGGTCTATTTGCAAACTGAGTCTGGCAGTGCAAAGTTTCTGCGGTCAAACGAAAAAACTGCGCCCGTCCACTTTTCGTAGACTTTTTCCGGCCCACACATCAAACGGCGTTCACCGCCCCTAAATTGTTTAGCAAGCATCTTCATAAACACATTTCTGGGCCATATCACGAAGCTACTGGCGATATATCAACGTAATATGCCAATAAAAGAGTCTAAGCGGCCCCGCGCCGTTGTGCAGCGTGCAAACACATTTTTATTTCCTTGATGGCCGTAGGTTAACGCGGTGGCTACCGCGTTAACCTACTGTTTGGTGAGAAACTGGACCTTTTTTAGGGTTCCGTACTCAAATTGAGCCATTAGAAAGTTGACATGTCCATCTGTCCATCTGTATGTCACAGCTATATTAACTGGAGATTATTGGGACTACTTGACAGGAAAACTTCTGTTAACTTTCATACCTTTCATACAGTTTTAATCTCACTATAATATTATAAATGCGAAAGTTTGTGTCTCTGTCCTCACTTCAAGCTGAAACAGCTGAACGGATTTTCATGAAATTTAGTATACAAATACTTTAGGTCCTGGAATAGAACACATGATGTTTTTCATCACGTAAAAATCAATGGTTCTTGTTAGATATTAGTGTACACGGGTGAAGCCGCGCGGTGCTGCTTTTATAAAATAGAGAAAAAAATTATAAAGTGTCAGCAGTACAGTTTCCACCGTATTAGTGACATTGACTGTGACAGAACTAGACCACTGACTAGCTGACTAACTATAACTTGCCATCTTGACTATTTTAACCTTAACTAAGTACTGTTGTTAGTTCATAATCTAATTAATTAAAAACAATTAAAACTTGACATTAGCCAAATAGACAGCGCGTGAAGGCAAAGCGTAAATTAGACATTAACAAAATTAGATTTCATTTTGAAGTTTAAATTTTACTTTTTTTGATACAATCGAACTTCTGAATTTAGAAAGGTGTGTGTCCCACAGTGTGACAAGAAATCAAGTCTTAAAACTTGTACCTAACCATTACCTAGCCGCGACGGTAGGTGGTGCGACCGCGGCACTGACCGGTGTAATTATGTATTATAATCTCGCCAACTACCGCAACGCGGCGGCCTCAGCTTTTTGTGCCACTCACCTGGCGAGCAGTACGTACATAAATGTGTACATTTCACAACATGTGGATTAGGTGTAATGTTAAATCACTCCGGTAATTATACTAATTGAAAACAAATCCTAGATTTAAACTAGGTACTAGCTTTTGCTAGCATTATCCACGCGAGAAACATAACGTTTTAATATCGTGATAGAAAGTAGTGTATTATTTATCGTCTTTCTCTCTCTCTCTCTCTCTCTCTCTGTGTGTGTGTGTGTGTTTTGTGTCGTGTTTAGTTTCATGTTTGCTTAAGTTAAGTTTCCTTTGTTCTGTGGTGTTTCAATAAAGAGTTTATCTATCTATCTACTAAAGCATTCTATATTCTTCCTCAGGGTTCGAACTATATATATACCAAATTTTACTAAGATAGTTATTTTTTTAATTGACTGAGAGACGAGACGAGCAAGGTGTTCACTTTATGGTAAGCGCTACGCCTGTCCATAATAGTTAAAGTGCCACCTATAACTTTGCATTGCGTAATCTCGCGCGGCACTGCACTGCGCTCGTCACTCTGAGACATCGGCTCTAAAGTCTCATATGCCCAGTAATTTCGCTGGAAACAGTGCCCTTCACACTCATATTCGCAAACTACTGTTCGGCGGATGATATCTGGCAAAGGTGTGGTACGTTTTGTCGCGAAAGCGCGTAAACGATGAGACAGACAGAATAGAATAGAATAGAAAAACTCTTTATTGTACACCAGAAACAAAAATAAACGCAGAATTACTTTCGTTTGTGTAATATGAGTAGGAAGCAAAGGAAATTTAATTTTAACTGGTAATGGGCTGAGTTTAAAATTGTCTGTTTAGAATTATGGCTACGAACTGCAGAATCAATGCCGACGAGAGGTTAAGTGAAGAGTTCCTCTGAGCTTTCGTCATACGCTGCTCTCGATTTTGGTTATTAAATTTTTATGTCCCTTCTTGTAGGGTGGCCATGAATTAAGTACCCAATATCCTTATAATTAATAATAATCACATATAAGGAACACGATCACGAACAGCAGCACCAACCCTTAATCTGACTCCAGTTCTGATTTCAAGACCTATAACTATTTCTACACACAAAACCGCGTCAATCCGCTTCTTTGTAACTATATGAAAAAGCGCAATCCAACAAACACACTTTAAAAAATACAATACTTTTCAGTACCTAGGATTCGTCAATAACAAATCGTTATTAATAACGAAACGTAAAAAAAACATCCTGCATTTTATTACATTTGGTCGTTGTAGATAATATTGTTATTTGATAATAAACTTTGGAACTATAGAGAATATTTTAGTACCAAATAATATCGTAAAATCGATGGTTTTTATCAGAAGCCAGAGCTAACAAAATCAGTAATCAATCACAGTAATGTTGCGAACGTGCCTTATCCACGGCCGCGTTACCACCCGCCGTCGGACGGTCGGAGTTGCTGGTAATCTACATCTTCGCACACCAGCAGGTGTAGGAGATCTTCGAGTTCGTCCAGAAAATGAATAAACAGTTTGCTTGTGTGTTCATTCAATGAAATTGGCCAAAGAGAGCGTCGTGCATTTCCGCGCAAGATTTTGCAGTCTTTATGGGTGGTCTGCCATTGTTTTGGCTGGCTTACCGCTTACTATAACTTTTTGTCTGATCACTCAAGTGTCAAAAGGTATTCCCACACATTAGACAGGTACAGGCTTACGTTACGCATATATTATGTCCAAACGCGGAGAACACTTTACGGACACTTAGCGAGCTTGCTACGCGTTGTCTGGTCGCCTCGCTTAAATGTTCGCAAATCCCGGGCCCTTACACAGCATCATAGTCAGTCCCGATCTATTAAAAAATCATGGCCACACCACAAAACTATGAAAACAGCGGAATTAAGGAGAACATCTGCGTGGAAATATTTGTAAATATGTAGCAGTGCTTACATTTATTCGACGTCTAAAATACGCGCGAGGTAGACAAAGGAATATATTTTTATATTAGGCATACCAACAGAGTTAATAACGCTACCATGAGACGGATTTCTAGTTTCATTTTCTTCCCTATTACCCCGCGTTACGGTTTAGTTTTCAATTTAACGCGTATTTAAACAAGTTACCCAGTTATCCCTGTTTTATTGTATTACCGCTCGTGAACACTTAAATTATGATTGCGTTTTGAAGCGGTTACGGAATTATATTATAACAAACAATGTTATTTCATACATGGCGGTTTTGGAGGAAGGTATAAATTTGCGTGGTTTCATTTCGTGGGAGCAATTTCAGAGGATAATATCTAAGCTTCTTGTCGTAAAAGCTTTCTGTCTATGAGAAGTTTTTGGTATGTAATACTTTTGGTATTAATCTGTTATAATTGGTCAGTCAATATATGAGACAGAACTTATGTTTTAGGGTGACGAGCGCAGTGCAGTGCGGCAGATTTCGCAAGGTGGTAATGCGCCAGTTATGGGCAGTAGTGGTGAGTACCATGCCATGAACATCGGGTTTTTTTCGTTACTCTGTCATCATCATCATCTCAGCCCGTATCTACCCATTGTTGGGTATAGGCTTCCTCTTCTTCACGCCACTTATTCCGTTCCTGTGCGAGACGTATCCACTGTTTTTCGATTAACTTGACAAGGTCGTTCGACCAGCGGGCTGGTGGTCTGCCTACCAGTGTGTGCCCTTCTCTCGGCCACCATTCCGTCACTGCCTTTGTCCACTACACAAACTGCTGCTGCACTGGTGCTGCTTGTTACACTGTAGAGTGTAAAGTAAAAAAAAAAGCACTCAAAATTCAAGGACTTCTGACACATTAAGCTGCATGCTAGATGGACCTTCGGAAATAACGTACGGGACCAGTGTGTATATTATAGCTATTTTTTTTTGAGAGAAGGCTTGTTTCTTCGCCGTGCCAAAGTACCAGGCGGATAAATGACTGAGCGAGTGAAGCGTCTCTGCTTCAAGTATTTTTTCTGACAGTTTTTGGTACTCTTCTATAGTTTGTATTTTACAACCGATCCGGATTGTTGTTTTGGAATAGTCGGGAATTTTTGATTGGAAAGGTACTTCCTCCAAAAAGGGGCAAAAAGAGGGCTATTGGTTATCTGTACCTTATGAGATTCAATTTCGATGGTTATTTTTTAATAAAAAAATGGTAAGTATCCCTTTTTAAATAACTTTAGGTGAAAATAACATCTATTCTATAAAAATATATAAAGCTGAAGAGTTTGTTTCGTTGAACGCGTCAATCTCAAGAACTACTAATTAAAATTGAACAATTCTTTTTGTGTTGAATAGTCCATTTATTGAGAAAGGTTATAGGCTATATTTTATCTCCGCATTTCTAGGGGAACGGGAACTACGTGACAGAAACCGCGCGGCGCAGGTAGTAACTATATAAAAATAGAAAAAAAAATACAAATAGATAAGTCTACGTAAACAGCATTCACTGAAAATGCCTTTGCAATCGGATCAGTAGTTTTGATTTCGTAACCTAGACGCCTCTACCTTACGATTTCCATTGTCAAAGTCTGATCAGATAAAACTTCTTCAAAGTTAAACCCCTCGTATTGGCTCGTCGTTATCGATTTAAATCGATTATTTATTCAAGTCGCACCTTCTCTATATTCTGAATAATTTACGTGTACGCCGCCAGAGGGTTACGTATTCAAATTATCTACATTATTCAAGAATTTAAATACTTACTTGCTTTTATTTTAATGCTTTTAGAAATTATACTTGTAAGTAGGTCTTATGATTGGCAGGATTACCCTTTGTTATGATTACCTTAAGTGTATATTTAATCCCATTGTAACGTTTCTTCAATGTCACTTCAACGTGACTTCGTTTGTGTCGCTGATATTAACGCAATTAAATATTTTTTTGTTTCGTCTGTTTTTTACCCGACTGCTCTAAGGGGGGCTATGTTTTTTGTCATATGTATACTTATTGTATGTAAGTTCATTTTGGGGCATCTTACAGCCTAAGCTGCTCGAGGAGGGAGCTACGATGCCACACACACTCACACACACACAGAGAGAGAGAGAGAAACACGGACACGTCAAACTTATAACAAACGTCGTTTTTGCGTCGAGGGTTAAAATACACAGAATAATTTATTTTTAACCAAGTATGTTAAAACGCATTTCTTGCACTATTCCCTTAAAATCTGAGTACTAATAGTTACATTGTATTAACAATGTGGTAAGTTCCCTATTATGTTGTCTTCGGGTTCAAAACGTGCCTGTCATCGCACTGAGTACTGTTTCCTCCTTCGCCTGAAAATTACCTTCAACATTATACCGCTGCATGTACAAGACGGGAATATAACTTAACACATAGTGTAAAAAAGACGGTAAGGAATGAACGATACTATAACACTTTTCTGTAGTGCCCGAGAAGATTAGGCCATCCGCCACGGAGGCCTGGTTCAGATTGGAGTAGCTATGTGATCAACAAAGAAAAAAATTTGTTATCTTTCCCCTTTTTTTTAATCATCGACATGATGAAGAGACGCCTCCAAAAAAGCCAGTAGTATTATTACGTAGCGAAATTTAGGGATGACATTAACTTATTTTGCTGGCCTTCGACAAAAGAGGATGCAATAATTTTGATAAGGATCTTGTATTAATCCATCAGAACCCTACAAAGCGCGTGGTGTGGCATGCAACTTTCCGATTTTGATTCCATGGAATCTTCTCAAATAGAATGATGCAGTTGATGTGCACGCGTGTGTGATATGTACAAAGAATCTCTACTGTGATGTATGAACTGTGTCTATTATCTACGGACGTGGGTACAATTTCGCATACATTACATGTACGGTTACGTGTGTATTTATAACGCCAAGACCTTGGTAAGTACGAGGCTTGTAAAGGGTTATTAGCTCAATGATTGTACTTACGCCAAAGAGTAGGTAGGACAAAGAATAGAAGCGGGAGGCCTCTTCTGCAAGAGGCCTTAAGAGAATTAGCATCTGTTTGCAATTAGTATATTTCCAAACAGATGAATATCGAATAATTATTTAGACTCACCTTGTATGAGCACATTCTAGTAACTTATAAGGTGATTCCTATTTAAAAGTCTTTGGTCTATAGTTTTTTTGAAATATTTACGTATCGATTTATTAAAAGGAACTTTGAGGAGGCTGCCGTCCGTCACGGCAACTTTACCGTAATTCACAAAGAGACGCTTTAAACCCAACAACCGATAAAATCCAATCCAACGTAATAGTTATCCCATAAACCATAAATATCGCAAAGTCCTTAATACAATATCCCCACTGGATCCGCATCAGCCGCACGTCCAAACATCGGAGATCCGTAATGGAATGAAATCTCCTAAACTCGTCATAAATCTACGGGACCATTGATGGGAAGCGGCGAAATTGCTTATAAATCCAACAGAATGGTTATTGGGTGAAAAATGAACGGAATTTCTGAATATTGCTCGGTTAATTTAACATTTGGGACTTGAGGCCTGTTGAGACATAAATTACGAACTGTTCAATTCAATTGCATGAAACAAATTTAAGTAGGTATGCTAATCCGTCGCCCTATTACGAATCTCACAACTTGCTTGCGACAAACGAAAGTCTCACTATCATTGCATATTAGTGGAATATCCACCATATAGATGTCACGTATCACCGTACGTGTGGTCGTCCGACGGTGGAATGAGCATATAGGAGTCAAATTATGTCATTTCAACCTACAATTCCAAAAAAAACTTCTTAAAATGATAAAACAGTACTCAAAATCATATTTGCATTAATGATTTGGATCGATCTTTTCCCTCACTATCTGATGCCATGTCTGGTGGTCCTTGGCACAGTGGATGGTATCACTCAGCTTAATGTGCAGTTGTTCAGACACCTGATCGGAATATCTTTTTGGGATTCGAACTCTTGGCCTCTTCACTTCCACCTTCCCTGTCACTAGGAGCTTTTCAAAGTTATCAGCGTCAAGGTGGGTCTTCACGTAATATGGCCAAAGTATTACAGGACCCTCCTGGAGAGTCTCTGCTGGGGAGTTCATGCAAAAATTATGTGAAATAGCAACATTATTTCCAACTTTTACAGCGCAACACATCAGCCCAGGTACTCGCGTCACTCGTTAAGGCGCTGACAGCATCTAGCAACTCAATTAAGGCCCTTCCGGGTTTTGTAATTGTACTGGACTGCACGTGTGCTAGGGCTGCTGCTCGATTAATCGCGAGATTGGTTCTGAAGCGGTGTTGATTAAAATTGCCGTTTTTTCGAATTGATTGCTCACTGGTAATGCAATTTCTGATTGCAATGGTGTTTGTGTGCGGTTAGTGTTTGGCCTCATTTTGAGCAGTTTACAGTAATTGTGTCACGTTACTAAATAACGAGACGGGTAAGTCCTTCACCTGATGGTAAGTGCTACGCCTGCTCATAACAGTTACAGTACCACCCAGAACTTTGCATTGCAAAATCTTGCGCAGCACTGTACGGCGCTCGTCATCCTGAGACACTGGTTCTAAAGTCTCACTTGCCCAGTAATTTCGCTGAAAACACTGCCCTTCAAACCGGAACGCAGTAATGTTGCAATTGTTGTACGGCTTGGTAGATGAATATCTGGGATTAATATACCTGCATATTCTTTAAAAATGTATCTAGCAACCTTTTTGATTTAATAAGTATTGTGTCTAATTAAAATTTAATTATATTTCCCTTCTAACTCGCAAAACTGAGTCGAGGCAACCCTCACTGGTGCGTTAGTCACTCGGTACAGCGCTGAAAATTTTAGTTAGTTAAAAGTTGCCGACAGTTTGGAAATTTGATCGTGTTTCCGTGGATTCGTAACTAACTACTTCACGGGTGGCAGGTTACGTGACTGTGAATTTACGTGGTGGCCTGAATATGTTTGAATAACGTGTTTATTTTCAACAGTTGAAGCGAAGTTGATGGGCATGACTGGAGGCTTCTCGAGTGGTTAGCACTGATGCCGACTGAAGACTCCGCTTGGGGAATTACCTCATCTTTGCCAAATTACTGAGCATATAAGATTTTAGAGCTGTTTTGTCAGTGTGACGGGCGCAACGCAGTGCCGCGCAGGATTATGCAATGCATAGTCTTAGGTGGCACTATAACCGTTATGGACAGGCGTAGCGCTTACCATCAGGCGAATGACTTGCCAGTCTCGTCACTCAGCCAAAAAAACAATCAGTTACTTGCTAAGCAGTAGCATGCAAATAATGTGTTCCAGTTTAAAGGGCACTGTTTCCTATGAAATTACCGGGCAAATGAGACTCGTGAGTCAAGTCTCAGTCGCCATGCAGTGCGGCGTAAGATTTCACAACGCAAAGCTCTGACTGACACTTCAACTGTCTTGGACAAGCGCTAGGCGTGGTGCTTAACTTGCGGCAAGCCACAGTAAAGGGACGCGTCGTTTGCTGCGTGCGGCGTATGGCGCGATGCATTTGTTAGTCTTTCGCCTTAACACCTTCAGTGCTGATAACACAACTGTCGTGTTATTCACAACTTGGCGCGAGTGCGGAAAAACAGAACTGTTGTGTTTATTGTATGGGAAAACACTATGGAGCGTGCAGAGCCGCACCCGTGGCTAGACCAGCAAAACGGCTCAGCAGTCAAGGTGTTAAACGACATTAACATAGAAAGTAGCCTTTTCTAAATCCATTGGTATGATTTCAGAAACGTCAGGTGCACCCTAAACACCCTAACCTAAACTGCAAGTCACACTAAAAGCGTACGGCGCGCTGCATAACATCACTCATGAAAAATAACTCATGAATCTCTATTTCATACAATAGCATCAAAGTGACAGCGCCGCGCGGGGCTGTAAAGAAGCATGAAACTGACAGCGCCGCGCGGCGCTGTCAAAAAGTATGAAACTGACAGCGCCGCGCTGCGTGTTTAACTGGACTACCGCTGGTTATGTATATTTAATCCAGTCACCACGATGTTTTAACCAAAACAGTTCATGTCTGGCACAATAGTTGAAGCATAGATAGGAAGAATTTTCAGCGAGAATTTCAATATGCTTCTATATTGCTCGTTAAAATAGTCCCTTGGTTATAAGCTGGACATCGGAATGCTTTGATTCAAGCTGGCGCTTTGTTTGACATTTTAATAAAGCTGTTTGAAGTTAAATTCTTTTGAGTTGTAAGTTAATAACGTGAAAGGGGATTCACGTGCAGTGATTTTTGCAAGTCTTAAACGATCTAGCCAAAGGACCAAGCACGCTTACGCTTACCTCTCTACCAATGTTATATGATCAACTGTTCGTGTTTATAACGGTATTTAATGAGTATTCCTGGTCCCCCGCGATCTTCACTAAATCTCACATATTTTTATGATTGCTGAACTAGATGCGTGCCGGGTCCATAGAATATACGTCCTCGTATGGAGATTAAAGGTTTTATGACGTTTAAATAATAACATAAACTAAAATAAATAAAATTGATGTCTGTTTTCAATTCCACATTAACAGCTTTTCACTAAATGCATATGAAAGTATATACGATACTTACATAAAAAAAAATTGTCTGTCTGTTTGTTCGAGCTATTATCTAAAACGGCTGGATCGATTTTGACGGGACTTACACTCGCAGATAGCTTATGTTATATGGAATAACTTAGGCTACTTTTATTTAAATTTTTTTATATAATTTTTATTAAAAAAAAAAACTAATGTATCAGAGTCAGGCGCAGCAAGTTGAAAATAATAACGACAAGCGTATTAAAAGTCATTGTTTTTGAAACTTATCTAATCATCATTTACTTTTGGTGTTGACTGTACCAAGTACAATAGAAGGCTAGGTGAGTATTTTGTTAATTTTTTTTGATCAGATACACCAGTTTATTGCCTTTTTTTTTTTTTTTTTTTTACCTGGGGAATGCAATTACGCATACCACCAGACCCGGGTGAGGGCCGGGTGGTTATGTGGGACTTCCCCGCCAGTCTGACGGGTATACCCACTAAACCCCAGGGTGTTCCACCGGGACGCCTTTGTTGTCGGGGCTACGGGTGCGAGAGTGGACTTCCGCGGACCAGTTTATTGCCATGTTTCAACGTCAGAAATCCGTATTCATGTGTATAAATCAACATTTTTCTAAGGCTCGTTCAAAATGCGCTAGTGCGCTGAAGTTTCGCTTGACTATCGGCGAGCGCTGGAACGCAACGTAAACACTCGGATTTATGCGCTGAAGCTGGCGACAGAGAAAATTCTCAGTTATAAGTTCTGTTTACACGAGCGCAGTTAGAATGCGATTGTTTGAGTTGCCTAATTTAGTTTGTAGGTAAACCTGTGTGAATGAGAACGGAGTTTTAGTTGATTGCTCTCGAAATTGGGTTCAATGTTTTTGTCGCTTGAATTAGAACTGTATAGGTTACGGTAGATGTTTTGCATATGTATAGCACTCGTGCTTTATGGTATTGATTTTGAGAATTGCTCCTTTTGGAACTCAAATTGCTTTTCGAAAATTGAGCATTCTGTGTCTAAACCCCTTTTGTTTGGGACGTACTGTATAAAGGTAATTCTTTCTTCTCTTTAAACAGTTAAAGCGAAGCGGTGGTAGCCCAGTGGCTTCAAATTAGAAGGTCGTGAGTTCAAATCCCAGTGCAGGCACGTACCAATGTGTTTCTGTAAAACATATGTGCGTATATCACTCGCTTTTCGGTAACGGAAAACATCGTGAGGAAATCCACATACCTACCCGAGAATTATTTCGGAGGTAGGTATGTTATCCACCAATCCGGACCGGACCCGGATTATGGCCTAACCCTCTTCACGAAAGTGAGGGGAGACCCGTGCTCAGCAGTGGGACGTTGTGGGTTTATGATGATGATGATGATGATTAAAACATGTACTTACTTAACAGCATCTAATTCTAAATCAGGCCACAATATTACGAGAAAATTGAGAACACGTTTCGTTTTCACGATCAAACCGAGCATAATTTAAGCCAGTTAAAAAAACTTTCTCTTTATTAAGACGTGATGTAGAACAGTCTTAAGCTTGCAACTTTTTATACAGCCGGAGTTTTACGAAGGGTATGGAGCCAGAGGTGTCGCAAACAAAATAACGAAGTTAGTACCCCTTGCAGCAGTTTGTCTTTGAATGCTGCAGATTGTTATGAAGATTAACGGGTAAAGTTATTTTATGATTAAAAGTTCTTAAAGTTTTTTTTACGTGTAATAGTTAAGTACAGATATCCTGGCAAATAATTAGCTAGGATATTGCAGCTCCACGTTTACCTGTATCGATTACAGTGCTGGCGGAAATTTCGGATTGAAAAATCTTGCACGGCACAGCGCAGCACTTTATTACCTACATTTATTGTGAGTGTGTAATAAATTAATTGTGCAAATATGATAACGGTACATGTAGACATTATCCTGCAAAGTTCTTGTGCAAACTACCAGTCGAAAATTGATTAGTTCCCAACGCACGCCTCGTTTCTGAACGCCGGAAATATCTGAATTCCAATCATTTGAGGTAAACGCACGTCCGCAATGCTAGGACTGCAAAACGCGCAGTTTATTTCACGCCTCACCTATAAGGCTTTATAAAATGATTCCCTTGCCATGCATATTCCATGGTTCCGTAGATAATTCTCCCAAGTCCTATTGGTCCAAAGAGTCCTTAGAAAGTGTTACGTTTGATCAGAGGGGCTCTCTAGCCTTTTTATTTACCGGTTCGATTCGCAAGACCCTTCTGGAAGTCGGCAAAGGGACGAAATTGCGTAGTGTCTTGAATGGCTTAGAGGGGTCGATTTTTAAGCCAATTTATGCGGATTTTTCGCGGGTTTCATATCAATTTTAGTGGGTAAATATGTTGAAGGCTCTTGACGTAACGTCCTAAGATAGATTAGGGAGCAGTTTTTCTCTGCTTTTTACGATAATGTGTTGTTTGTGTCGGTCCGGCGTTCACCTAAATACTATAGAGTGAGATATGACAGATTTCCTATGAAAAGTTTGCACGAAACTTGCCGCTGGGCTCAATTTTTATAGCAAGTTTGTTAGATCGCCAGATTTAGAAATATAGTCGGTGTTACGGGGAGATATTATGGCCTACGAACTTACTTGGGAAATCCGTCGATGGCCTCTCGGGTGTGTAATCAGCGCTGTCTTCGGGTTAGATGGGGAATGATGGTGCACAGAGATATATCCATAGGACGCCGATGGGGCGGTTTCTTCTGATCCCGTATCACCTTCCTCCGGGATAGAGGTGTGATCAGGCAATCCACACTACACTTAATCCTGGAGCTCGTCTCCGAGGATGGGAATGGCGTCCACGAAATGGAGCTACCGGTGAAAGCTCAAAACACCGCGACGCGACAAGTGCTCGCACGCGCATTTGAAGGACGACTGACTTTTCGTTTGGCCAACCCAAAGTCGTGGGCCATAATAATCTCGTACCAACACAAAATATTAAGCGGAATAGTCTTTGTGTAGTTACGTTCGAAAATACTCAAAATAAAAAGAAAAGAAATCTGTTTCAGTACGAAACATGCCGCTCACCTTAAAAGACTGTAAGTTCTTTTAACACGAAAACTCAATGAACAGAAAGTTATTCAATCTATAAACTTAAACTTGATCTAAGGTTGTTGTAAACAACTAGTATAGGTAATTAAAACTTAGGAACTAATTTTACGAATTCGTAAACAATAATCATTCTAAAGGCAGTTTACAATATTTACGATCGCTCGTTTGAATAGACTCTTGCCCGTTTGCAAAGTCACAACCCGGATGGAGTGTATGAACACGAGCAAGTTTCCATTGGAGTGGTGGAAGATTATCGTCGCATACCACAACAATGTCGCCTACACAGATAGGAGCACCGCGGTCCTTATACCATTTGCCCTGTTTCAAGGTTTGATAATTCAAAGCACATTGAACAGAGTCATTTTTTAAAAACTCGTACGAATCTCTCAAATAGTTATGACAACCCTGGAAGTTTCCGCAATCAGAGTAAATGTCGCTGCACAAACCTCTGCGCGATGTAAATCGGCGCAGGGCTGCTAAGAACGCCTCAGTAGATAGCTCCGATACGAGCTCCAAGTGTATAGCCTTCACACTCATACACACGAACACGGCGACATAACATTTGATGATTTTAGCATTACGAACCCTATTAGCTCGCATGTAAAACGGGCCCGCGTAATCAACAGCTGTTTTCATGAATGGGCGCTCGGGTCGCAGCCGGACCGCTGGGAGCGGCGCCATCGCAGGCTGTAGACGTACCGGACGCACACGGAAGCGGCGCACACAACGAAAGATTTGTTTACGTATTATATCTCGGCTAGATAAAATCGCATATTTTTGTAAAGGTAAATATTGAACGGCTTGAGTGCCCGCATGAAGATGCGTAATATGGGCATCGTCAATTATTAAAATCGTAAGAGGGTGTTTTTTGGGTAAAATTAATTGATGTTTTGACTCGTACGACAAAAGGGATTTATGTAGACGTCCGGAGACTCGCAAAAAACTCGAATCATCGATAAACGGATTAAGACGTCTCAATTGGTTTGAGGGCGGTTTACCCTGTGAAATGTTTTCAAAATCTTTGTGAAACACTTGGTGTTGCACTAAATAAATGAAACGATTAAGCGTGAGTTTATACTCGTGGACTGTGATGTAACTAAGATAGGAACTCTTTTCCTTGTTGACGCGCGATTTAAGAATATAGTACAAGCGAAAAATATAAGAAGTAATTCTCAATAGTTTACTCAAGGTTGAAAACTGGTTTATGACCTCAACATCGTCGATCAGCGTAGCTGATGCAGACGCGACCGGTGGATTACGTTTCTCCTCACCAGTGCTAGGGATACTTTTAAATACTGGCCACGCAGTAGGATCCTCACGGAGCCATGCTGGGCCGTGAAACCACATGTCGTTCTGTAAGAATGTGGAGGGTAAAAGTCCCCTTGAGTCCCTTATTTTGGGTTGATGGTCATGTTCCATGGGAGCAAAGGGCACCTCTTCCCGCCGCTCACCATGAACCTCTGGCGCCTGAACCGCGGCGAGTATCGCCGGCGAGTTACTGTGCCATTTACGTAGTTCAAACCCAGCTGATTTGCAAATACCTAACAATTCCTGTTGTAGTACCAGAGCGTGTGATTCATCGCTCGCGCCCGCGACCACATCGTCGACGAACACTTGGTCGGTTAAAACCTTTGCCGCTAGGGGAAAATTAGATGCTTCGTCACAAGCCAATTGCTTAATGGTACGAAGAGCTAAGTAAGGGGAAGTGCTCACACCAAATGTTACCGTCCGCAGACGATAATCACGGAGGGGTTCATCGGGCGACGTACGCCACAGAATGCGTTGCAAGTCCCTATCAGATTCTTGTACTAGTATATTTCTATACATTTGTTTAATATAGTCCTGCAAGCACGCGTGAGACTCAATTTTAAGACTCGGGTTCCGTTGTAAACGTTGCTCTAATTTATGGAACCGAGCGAGGACAATATCTCGTGATTCACCTAGGGGCGTAGCATCAGGTTTACGTGGTAAAGCTACTGTGTATCGTCCCGTGACGTCACGATAGGGTGAGCGTTCAAATATGGATTCACATAGACGTTCCTCGGGGATGAGTGCCTTCACCTCAGGCACTGACTCCAGTTCCCAGAATCGTTTCAAGTCGCCGTCATCGGATAATGAGCTAAAACAAGCTTGAACTGAGGATGGAGTCGGAGAGTTGAACGCTATTTTTCCCAACAACAAATAACCGAAAACGCTGTTCATAGCGATCGGCGAACCGGGCGAACCCGTTATTACGTTTCCTAAAATTATGTGAGATAGTACATCTGCACCTAACAACATCTCCACCGGCTGTGGAGTGTGAAACAAAGGATCGGCTAAATTTAAATTTTGAATGTGTGCCCACCCCATATGAGGCAGTGGTACACTAGGCATTTTAGGAATAAGTTTCGGCAATACTAAAGCTTCAATAGGTATAGAAGGTTGAAGTTCATTTCTCGGGGTTATGCAACACGAAATCTTTCCTTTTGGTCGTACCGGTTTGGTGTCACCTATCCCGTAAACAGGTACATTCGCATAACAACGCTTTATACCTAGCCGCTGTGCGCACGATTCCGTCATGAACGAAGCCTGGCTTCCCGTATCGATAAGACACCGGACAGTCGAACGCTTTTCATTACCTAGACATACATCGACGAGTGCGGTCGAAAGCAACACAGTATTTGTCGTGCCAAAAGGAGCATTGGACGACGCGCAATTAATTTGTGTCGCTTGACTCGCGGACATAGCGTGCTGAGTACAGGTGCTCGGAATGTTATCTTCCCGTTCCTCCGTGAGCGGTAAAGAAACACTTCTCTCACTCGCACGGCTAGTATCACCTTCAGAAGTAAAGTGAATCAATGTATGATGACGTTTTTTACACGAACGACAAACAAAACTCGACTTGCATTGAGAAACGTTATGACCTTTGCGTAAACAATTGAAACAAACATCTTTATTTTTGATAAACGCATACCTATTGCTTGGTGACAAATTCAAAAACTTATTACATTTTCTTAATGGATGTTGAGCATCGCAACATACACAATTCTGATTCTTGCGATTATTGACAGAAGGCTGAGAACCGCTCGCACCCTGAGTCGAAGTGCGGCTGGCCACGCCGGCAGCCAACGCTCGACGGAACGTTGGAGCGACGTACTCTTTCCTCTGACTACCTACATTTTGAATATTTCTACTGCCAGATTCAACTATTTCGCTGGCGGTTAATTCTCGTTCTAAAAACTCGATTAACAAGTCGACGTTGGGTACATCGGATGGTTTATGCAATGTTAACTCGAATCGCATACGAATGGAAGTAGGTATTTTACGTAGTAAAATATTCAACAACAAAAAACTCCACTGATTTGTAGGAAAATGCATTACTTGTAACGCTTTTATATTCTCATGGTAAATATTCAGCAAATTACGCACACTTTGATTTGATTTCTCGGCACAGGATTGAATATCCAGAATACGATCAATATGTTGAGAAGCTATGACTCGTTTGTTCTCATATCTTGAAATTAAAATATCTAACGCGACGGTATAATTTTCGTCCGTGATAGGTATCGATTTTATTAAGTTATAGGGCTCGTTTTTCAAGGTAAGAAGGAGATACCTAAACTTCTCGTTATCTGTGTAGGCGTCATTATTATCAACCATGGAGCGAAACAGGTCATAAAATGGTGGCCAATCGGTCAATTCTCCCCCGAATGACGGCAACGGAAGATTCGGTAACCTACTACAGCAACCCCCGTGAGTCGGTTGTATTGTATTGTTAAAGGAAACTCGACTCATGCGCCTACACTCCTCATCGTTTTTCTTCAGAACTTCGACATGGCTGACAATTGCGTAATAAATATCATTGAATTGAGTTCGAATACGTAACTGTTCCTCTCGGTCAAATGTTGACAATTTCATTTGTGACTTCTCAATTTTAGTTTGCAATTTAAGGAATTTTCTCTGAATAGAAAGAATATCTTTTGCTCGCGCTTTAAATTGCTGTTCATTGAGTTCGTAAAACTCTAAAGTACGTTTGACGTCGTCAAGTATAACTTCTCTTTCGAAAATATCTTGTTCCGCCATTTTTAATGGACACGTAATGTCGCACACAAAAAATCAAAAATCGGCAAAATCAAGATGAAAAACTGGGAAATATTGTCGGGACGCGTAACGCCGCTACGACAAACACTAAAATATACTCGGATGGTTTCCAAAAATGGGAAAATATGCACTAATAACGGGATTTGGACAACGTGACTACAGCAAAGAAAATCCGCAGATCCGGCTCGAACGGATCAAAAATGTTACGGGGAGATATTATGGCCTACGAACTTACTTGGGAAATCCGTCGATGGCCTCTCGGGTGTGTAATCAGCGCTGTCTTCGGGTTAGATGGGGAATGATGGTGCACAGAGATATATCCATAGGACGCCGATGGGGCGGTTTCTTCTGATCCCGTATCACCTTCCTCCGGGATAGAGGTGTGATCAGGCAATCCACACTACACTTAATCCTGGAGCTCGTCTCCGAGGATGGGAATGGCGTCCACGAAATGGAGCTACCGGTGAAAGCTCAAAACACCGCGACGCGACAAGTGCTCGCACGCGCATTTGAAGGACGACTGACTTTTCGTTTGGCCAACCCAAAGTCGTGGGCCATAATAATCTCGTACCAACACAAAATATTAAGCGGAATAGTCTTTGTGTAGTTACGTTCGAAAATACTCAAAATAAAAAGAAAAGAAATCTGTTTCAGTACGAAACAGTCGGAAAATCGAAGATATGTGTATTTTTTTTTCAATCTTGAGTTTTTTTAATCTGTATTGAGTTTTAATGTCTATAGATAGGTTATGTTTAGTAGTGGGGCTTTGACAAACATATTTCTCAAACTGAGAAATTCCAAACGCGTAATTAAATATTTGGAATGCCTCACATAGGGCGGCGCGCGGTGCATTCAACCACTGGGTCCGTTTAGAGCGCTGTTTTGTGAATGATTATACTCCGGCCAGCACGTCAAACAAACCGCATTTGCGTCGTTGCTGAATAGTAAAGTTGTATGTGATCGCTGAATGGGTATATTGTGGATTTATCATCATCATCAAAAATATTTCATAAAAGATATTTTAAAAAATATACGGAACATAACTCTCTCTCTTTCTATCTTCACGAACTTATATCTGCCTCTCAACTTTCGATCGCCTCGCCCGATCACATTTTTCGTAACGCATTCACCAGCTTACTACCCAAGTAAAACATAAAGAAATTTTACATCAAAAATGTTGTAACACAATATTTTCCTCGTTTCATTTTCTCCGCGGCGGTGTAACAATACAAAGCGTTATCCATCTGATATCGGTTGTATGTAAGCGTCGTAACGTTATATCTACGCCCGCCGTTATAACGGATCGGAGGCAACAACTCATCCTCAGGTGCAGCGCGCCGCTATAACCGTTACGACTCGGCTACAGTGCTATTTCACTTCAGTGGAGACGGCTTGCCGCGAAAACGTTGTTGAAGAGTTGGGAATATGACAAAAGATTAAAGGTACGGACAGATATGCTCGTTATTAGCACGAAAGCATGCTATTGATGAGCAATTGCTACTTAATGGTGTGTGTCAAAGTGTTGTTAGTAATTAGCATGCTTATTACGAGCATGCTGCGCGGGTGGAAAGGGGCGTGCTTTGAGCGCGTCTTTCGCGTCGTCTGTCACGGATTGTTTAAAATGAGCATGCTGTTTTTAAGCAAATGTTGATACAGCTGAAAAGCAACGAAATTATATTACTATATAATACAACGAAATTCATCAAAATCCATTGCAAAAAGTACAAGCCCAGTGGCAATATAATATTACTAACATTTTGCTGCATTAGTCAGAAGAACTACGTAAAGTAACATCGAGAGGTAACAGACTTTTTAATATAAATTCTCGGTAAGTACAGAATTCTACTAAATGGAGAAATCTGAGAGCGGAGTTGCATCTGATATTGTTTTGAACATCCGAATATTTGTGTGATAAAAATATTTCTAAACCAACGAATACAGCTCAATAATTCAACCATACGGCCTTCAAATACAATATTATTTTAAAAAAATCCAAATTTTTCATACTGAAATGAAAAATATATCACCTAAAACAAAACACGCCGTTTAGAATCCAACACGGGTTACCTATTATCGAGACCGCGCATCGAACATCTAAAGTTACAAATTGACCCCGGGATGGGTAACAAATGTATAATCCCGGGATTGGGAAAAAATCCACATAACGGCATGATACATGCCCGGGACATTTTCAATTTCCTGTCGTTGCTGGGAGCGATGACGTGGCGGCACAACACTTTACGGACGAGGCGATGAGAATTCAAACACACATGCTAGAGTGAGATACTGTACGTACGGGCTATTCATTAATTATTGACTTAAATTTTAACTGAAATAAAGTTTCCTTTTCACTGGATCAATTCTAACAAATTGATGGTAAGCTACTTTTGAACTTATATGAAACGATGAGTTTTTTACCCGAAGAAACACCCTTTAACACGATTTTATTAGCTTCATACGTATGTATGTATGTAACGGAAACTTTGAATATGGTTTTGACCCCCTTCAAAACGTCGGATTAAATCGAAAATTTGCACACTTATCAAGGACCGATGACAATACAATAATTAAAAAAAACTATAAATAAATAAATTAGTCTTCTTTCTTTTGCACCGAAGAACGAGATGTTATCAAATTTTTCAGTAATATTGATTGGGATAGACACTTATAATAAAAGTAAATTTTTTAAAGACTTCAGATGTATGCTCAAGTGTTTCCAATACTCTGCTCTGAGTAAATGTATTTTGCTCCAAGGCTCTTAAATTATAGTATATATCTACTAAGACTGTCACTCGTTCCATCAAACCTGTCTACGTCGCATGTTTACTTACATTTACAGCACTTCATTTCCGACTGAAGGGCGAGCACTCACCAAGGCTGTAGGCACTATGCTTCTGGGAAAGTGCAAGTGAGAATTTAGAATTGTGACCAATCTTTGAAACCAATCGGAGGTTCCGATTCACCGATCCGGATTACCGATTATATCCGATCACCACCATAGTCCCCCGTGGTGGATTATGGTGATTATGGAATTGTATTAAGTGAACGAAGACCCGTGCTTAGCTGTAGGCTGTAAGTGGATGGAAATGGTTAAAATGAAACTACGTGGTATAACGAAGTATGATCAATAGAGTCTTAGACCCAAATTCGATGAGAGCTAACTTTGCTTCATAATTCTTGAAAAGAAAAATCCCCTCCTGGAAATCGTATGTTAGTTAATTGATTCTCATGCTTCCTGATTCCGTAGATACAGGGGATCCTATTATAATGTAGTTAGAGGTCAGCATCTATGTGTGTGATAAGGCGCGTTATTTATTTGATTTCGTGTAAAAACCACTACAGTTCCACCAGCAAGCGGTCATCATTAATTATTGACTTACATTTTGAGTGAAATAAAGTTTCTTTTTCACTGGACCAATTCCAACAAATTGATGGTAAGCTACTTTTGAACAAATATGTGAAGATTAGTTTTTTATGATACGGCTACCTGATAGGTGTTTGGGTGTTTCTTACCCAAAACAAATTTGAATTTTCTATTTATTTATTAAAAGGCCCGGTGTATTTTCTGCCTCACAGCACTTAATTTCGCCCTAATGCCGGTACGAGTCGGGGCGAATTTGCATTTCGCCGTCAGTTCATCTGACGTCCTAATTGTGTCCCACCCTGTTTACCCTCATTTAAATACGCGTACACAACAACGGGTTTGTAATTGCAAGTTTTGGTTACACTATCCGGGATTATTAAAAAGCTAAGCCTTTGCTTAATTGATGTTTGGAATGTTTTTGAAATCTTAGTGATTTCCAGACAGCCAGTTTCATTCTCTTGGTTTACTGTTTTAGGTTAGGTTAGGCTAGGTTTACTGTTTGGTTTACTTGAGGTTTATTGGTGGTTTGTTTGGGGGCGGTTTGGTGCATGGTCCACCGCGCGTCGCTTACCATCAGGTGAGACTGCTGTCAAACGCAAATAAAAAAAACAATTACGTCACATTTTCGATGACCTGTCAAACTCCAGTCTCCAGGGGCCTTACCACAAACTGTTAAGTCCATCCAGTTTAAGGCCTTAAACTGAACTGCCTTGCTGACTGTCACCACCAATATCGCTAAGCGTTCAAAAGTCGACCAGAGACATTTATCCAAAGAGGTCGTAACAATTTGTTTGCTTTTATGGGAGTTTACAAAGCTCCATCTCATTTTCTTTTTCTCTCATTCTCTTCTATTTAAGAGTGAAGTCACGTCACGTTTGTCATTTATTAGTTTGAGGTGTCAATCTAGGCCGTTCAGTTTAATGCCTTAAATTTAACTGCATGGAATAAGATGATGATGAAGTACGAATTTTGACAGCGAAAAAGAAGAGCGATCTTTTTTGGTCTCGTTTCTTTCGTCAAGTTCAAAAAGGTTTCGTGTAAAATGATTAGTTATTATGTATATTAGCATCGATCATCGATCGCTAGTTTCCGATTTTTCATAACAGTTTGGTAACTGCGAGTTTCCCGTGTTAACGCGATCTCATCTATAACCGATTTCAAGTTGCCAAGTTTCTCCTTTGTCAGAAAACTTGGGGCAACTTTTCAAGTTTTTTCCACAGAAGTTAGGGGTTATCATGGATCCACTTTCAAAAGCAATTTCCTCTTGGAAATGGCAGTAGATGAGTCAAAGGATACGTAAATTTGCCCGTGAGTTTGTGAGCAACGAATGCTTTTCCCTAACAAGCTGTTTAGAAATCCAAGCGAGCACTCACCACTAAAAGGTTTCTTATTACGTCAGTTTTGAGAAGTCCCTATAGATCTGTGCTTATATAAAATGACTAGCTATCCCAGCGAACTTCGTACCGCTTCACAGTCAATGAATGTGCACGCTTAGGATTTTAAAATTAATACAAAATTTGAAACGTGATTAATATAGCTATAAATTAATAGGGGTTGGTGGTAGAAGGGTGAACATTTTGAGTGGTATGAATTTTTTAAGGCCACATATTTTAAACTAAAAAATAAAAATAAAACCAAAAAATTGATGTTTAGGGTCGACCACCCTTATAACTTAGGGGTATGAAAAATAACAAAAAACCTATTCTCAGACCTACAAAATATCCATATAAAATTTCATAAAATCGATCAAGCCGTTTCAGAGGAATAGGGCAACTAACACTGTGACGCAAGAATTTTATATAATATATTATAGATTTTGCTGCCATTAAAACTTTGAAACGAAACAGAAAGCTTTAATAAATCACGTTTCCAACCAACCCTTCTACGCTATTTTACGGTTTTGACGTTACACGTGACACGGTTATGAGTGACGTGACGCCACGCCTCGTTACGTCACGCCCAGGACACTCCATACAAAACCTGATTTGACAAATAACACATAAATGACGTATGTACAGGAACACGCGCTAAATGCATGTCATCATCATCATCATCGTAACCCATATCTGCCGACTGCTGAGCACAGGTCTCCTCTCACTTTTGTGTGCAGGATTAAGCCCACCACAGGGATCAGGTCCGGTGGATCACATACCTCCGAAATTAAAAAAATAATTAAAAAAGGCATGTTTAAGTACTCAAAGATACTACGCAACCAAAACAAAAGACAACCGCTAGTAGGTGCTCGTTCGAAGGTTCATACTAACCCTTTTCTCTATTGTCATTAGGGCTTGTAATATTGTCTGACCTCCCAACTGCCCTTTCGATTACGGGTTGAGGTGCGGGGAAGCGGATCGCGTGAGTTGGAGATGGTCCATTCTGAATGCAGTACTCTGTCTTCTGTCACTACGCGGCGGGACAAGCCCGATAGATGACGTGACGACTTATTTACCTTTTTCGTCCCTGCGCCCCTTTATTGTGTGTTAGATGAAGTCGTGCGATACGTGGAATCGAGGATGAGGGAATCTGAGGAAACAAAAGAACGACCCGATAAAATTTATGAGAATGTTCTGAAAAACGTGACACTTTTATGTATATAAATATTTTTCGTACAAGTTTCCTGTTTGGTACCAAAATCGACGACTTTATCGGCTGTGTGTAATGTTAGGACGAAGTAAATAAGTGAATTATAAGTATTATTGAAAACCCGCTTGGCAAACGTTTGAGTAAATAGTGCTTATTTAAGTTATTTGGCGGTAATGTTCGACGGAAAGTGGATTTTAGCCGAAAACTAAAAAGCAGCTTCAGCTTTAGTCTCATTTTCGGCTGCAAAACGAAAATAAAGACGAAAATGATTTGGAAATTACTAGAATATCAGTTATATTAGAAAATATTAATCTAATTTGTTTTTTTTTCACACTCAGGGCGAGAAAGAGCTAATATAAGCGTTAAAAGAAAAAAAACATGATAATTCCATTATAATTCGAAAATTTCGTATATGGCATCGATGCACCCCAAAGTTAGCCGAACTTCAACAGATATTGCCGAGTTTTACGAAGTAGGCCGAATGACGAGCGACAATTCACGAACTTCTGATTTTCGGCGGCCGAAGCTTCGGCTGGTTTCTGACCGAATAATGTTTTTTTGTCAGAAAACGAAAACAAAGCTTCGGTTGGTCACTACATGGGGGTATTTTTTTTTCTTTCGTGCTCAGATCATAGTTATCTGCGGATTTCCATCGCAGCATGTTTCAGAGGAAACTTTAAACTGTAGACCCCGATTGTTGCCGATTGATGTTACAACATCAGTCTGAACCTGGCTGTTGTCAGGCCCTACCAGGGGGCCTGATACACTCTGACAGCAGACACCGGCACTATATTATTCCACAAGATAAAAAAAAATTACACTCCAATAACTTTTGGATCCAGTTATAATATGCAGCTCACTTGATTATTTATCAAAGGAATGAATTCAATAAACTTGCATTAACCATTTCGTCGAGTGGAGTTTTAAATACCGGATCACAGTTATGCAGAGGTAGGTATTTCTTTATAGCACGAGAATTGATCTAAAGGTGATTTCAGACTGAAATATAGTCGAGAAACAGACGTCACGGCGCAGCTTCGTCATGATATTGTATGCCAACAGGAAGCATAGTTCTAAAGGTACGGAATACAGTCATAAAACAATAAAACTCGGTACCACTAATCTAGGTTCCGTCGAAATAAGTTTAATAAATGATAAGGCATTACTTATCACGTTCGCCGTTTTATTTTTCTCATAGAAAACCTTATATTTTAAAATTACAAGTTCGTTCGCTCGATTCCAATTCCAGAATACCCCACTGACAAACATTCCTCCATTTTTTGCCCTTTTTCTTTTTCGTCCCACTAAGGTCCGACGAAGATGGACGAAGGTAATAACGGTGTGGTGGCCAAGAGGAGCGCAACGCCTGCGAGGCAGACCACCAGCTCGATGGTCGGATGACATCGCAAAGTAAGTCGGGATTGAATGGATGAGACTGGCACAGGACCGGAACAAATGGCGTGAAACAGAGGAGGCCTATACCCAGCAGTGGGTGGATACGGGCTGAATAGATAGATAGATAGAAGGTCCGACTACTCAACCAAAAAGATCTCAACCAAAAAGTTGTCAGCATAAAGAGGTATTAAGTAAACTATTTAGTTAATTGATATCGATTAATTATTACAAATTTACAAACCCTAACAATCGACCGTCCTGACAATGTGAGGGTCCCCGCGTCTTTCCAAATTCACGTTAAAGACCGACAAAGCCTGTAAGTTATAGCACATTAGGTACACAAACAATTGCGAATGCCTAAACGCGGAACGCCTTACCACCTCCTATCTGCGAAAAACTTCAGTCAAAGTTATAAGCATAACATTTAACTTTTCCAGAGTTTGCATTTCAATGACTCTTTTAAACCAGAGAGACTTGATCCATCAGACCGTCACTAGGCGAGCTACACCTCAAATAAAAAACAACTTAACTTAGTAAGAAAAAGTGACCAAGTAAGAGAAAGCGTATACGTATAAAACCACCTTAAGCCACCCGGTCTCGAGTCCGTAATAAACGATTTTTATATTTAATTTGGATTCATTGAGCTGGTAACACGGCCGAATTAATGGATTTGCCCACAAATACAGCAGTAAATACGGAATATTGAAGACGTGCCGCCACAAAATATAAATCTTTCATCGTTGCTTGGGTTCGAGATACTATTTCGGGTTGCGCTCGTATATTCGACACGAACTCGGTGGCTCTGCGACTAATAAAATAACAAATTCCTTTATCAGTTTGGAGGTAGCGCTGATAAAATATTGATGAGGTTGGGAAAAGTCAGATTTAGGGAAACAAACAGATTTTAACGTTAATCTGATGGTAAATTACAATTGTTTCCAACATTTAGTTTTGTAGTGGGAGGCCTCTTCTGCAAGATACCGTATGGGGAAGTACCACCACACCTTTGCCAGATATTGTGTAATAAGCAGTAGTGTGCAAACATCATTGTGTTCCGGTTTAAAGGGCACTGTTTCCAGCAAAATTAATGTGCATGTGAGACCTTAGAGCCGTTGTCTCAGGGTGATGAGCGCAGCGAAGTGCCGAGCATGATTATGCCATGCAAAGTTCTGGGTGGCGCTGAAACCGTATGGGCAGGCGTAGTGCTTACCATCAGGCGAACGATTTGCTCGTCTCGTCACTCAGTCAAACAAAAAATGTGTAAATAATGTTTTTTATATAATAATTTGAAAGTACAAAAGGAAGACAGCGAATGCAAGCTCTACTAGTTATATTACTAGTTTTACGATTATTCCTACGAGTGAGCCGCGGGAAGGAGCTGTTACGGTTTTGTTGTTTTTCTTGATTACAAACTTTGAAATGACTAAAGTTGGGCAATGGATCAACTGCCGTTGTTATAGTTTGTGGACAAAAAGTTCAAGTCACAAAGTTAGAGATTATACTAACGTTAACACTCAAACTAGAATAATAAGGATAATAATTTATATCTTACCTAATGTTGCCTTTACGTTTTTTACTTTAATACACTTAATAGTAGTAAAGTGAAAAATCTAACATTACGTTGTTACCGATATTGTTCATTATTTGCAGTGATACAGGGTAGACTAGCAGTGATACAGGGTAGACTAGCAGTGATACAGGGTAGACTAGCAGTGATACAGGGTAGACTAGCAGTGATACAGGGTAGACTAGCAGTGATACAGGGTAGACTAGCAGTGATACAGGGTAGACTAGCAGTGATACAGGGTAGACTAGCAGTGATACAGGGTAGACTAGCAGTGATACAGGGTAGACTAGCAGTGATACAGGGTAGACTAGCAGTGATACAGGGTAGACTAGCAGTGATACAGGGTAGACTAGCAGTGATACAGGGTAGACTAGCAGTGATACAGGGTAGACTAGCAGTGATACAGGGTAGACTAGCAGTGATACAGGGTAGACTAGCAGTGATACAGGGTAGACAAGCAGTGATACAGGGTAGACTAGCAGTGATACAGGGTAGACAAGCAGTGATACAGGGTAGACTAGCAGTGATACAGGGTAGACTAGCAGTGATACAGGGTAGACTAGCAGTGATACAGGGTAGACTAGCAGTGATACAGGGTAGACTAGCAGTGATACACGATAGACAAGCAGTGATACAGGGTAGACTAGCAGTGATACAGGGTAGACTAGCAGTGATACAGGGTAGACTAGCAGTGATACAGGGTAGACTAGCAGTGATACAGGGTAGACAAGCAGTGATACAGGGTAGACTAGCAGTGATACAGGGTAGACTAGCAGTGATACAGGGTAGACTAGCAGTGATACAGGGTAGACTAGCAGTGATACAGGGTAGACTAGCAGTGATACAGGGTAGACTAGCAGTGATACAGGGTAGACTAGCAGTGATACAGGGTAGACTAGCAGTGATACAGGGTAGACTAGCAGTGATACAGGGTAGACTAGCAGTGATACAGGGTAGACTAGCAGTGATACAGGGTAGACTAGCAGTGATACAGGGTAGACTAGCAGTGATACAGGGTAGACTAGCAGTGATACAGGGTAGACAAGCAGTGATACAGGGTAGACTAGCAGTGATACAGGGTAGACAAGCAGTGATACAGGGTAGACTAGCAGTGATACAGGGTAGACTAGCAGTGATACAGGGTAGACTAGCAGTGATACAGGGTAGACTAGCAGTGATACAGGGTAGACTAGCAGTGATACACGATAGACAAGCAGTGATACAGGGTAGACTAGCAGTGATACAGGGTAGACTAGCAGTGATACAGGGTAGACTAGCAGTGATACAGGGTAGACTAGCAGTGATACAGGGTAGACAAGCAGTGATACAGGGTAGACTAGCAGTGATACAGGGTAGACTAGCAGTGATACAGGGTAGACTAGCAGTGATACAGGGTAGACTAGCAGTGATACAGGGTAGACTAGCAGTGATACAGGGTAGACTAGCAGTGATACAGGGTAGACTAGCAGTGATACAGGGTAGACTATCAGTGATACAGGGTAGACTAGCAGTGATACAGGGTAGACTAGCAGTGATACAGGGTAGACTAGCAGTGATACAGGGTAGACTAGCAGTGATACAGGGTAGACTAGCAGTGATACAGGGTAGACTAGCAGTGATACAGGGTAGACTAGCAGTGATACAGGGTAGACTAGCAGTGATACAGGGTAGACTAGCAGTGATACAGGGTAGACTAGCAGTGATACAGGGTAGACTAGCAGTGATACAGGGTAGACTAGCAGTGATACAGGGTAGACTAGCAGTGATACAGGGTAGACTAGCAGTGATACAGGGTAGACTAGCAGTGATACAGGGTAGACTAGCAGTGATACAGGGTAGACTAGCAGTGATACAGGGTAGACTAGCAGTGATACAGGGTAGACTAGCAGTGATACAGGGTAGACTAGCAGTGATACAGGGTAGACTAGCAGTGATACAGGGTAGACAAGCAGTGATACAGGGTAGACTAGCAGTGATACAGGGTAGACAAGCAGTGATACAGGGTAGACTAGCAGTGATACAGGGTAGACTAGCAGTGATACAGGGTAGACTAGCAGTGATACAGGGTAGACTAGCAGTGATACAGGGTAGACTAGCAGTGATACACGATAGACAAGCAGTGATACAGGGTAGACTAGCAGTGATACAGGGTAGACTAGCAGTGATACAGGGTAGACTAGCAGTGATACAGGGTAGACTAGCAGTGATACAGGGTAGACAAGCAGTGATACAGGGTAGACTAGCAGTGATACAGGGTAGACTAGCAGTGATACAGGGTAGACAAGCAGTGATACAGGGTAGACTAGCAGTGATACAGGGTAGACTAGCAGTGATACAGGGTAGACTAGCAGTGATACAGGGTAGACTAGCAGTGATACAGGGTAGACTAGCAGTGATACAGGGTAGACAAGCAGTGATACAGGGTAGACTATCAGTGATACAGGGTAGACTAGCAGTGATACAGGGTAGACTAGCAGTGATACAGGGTAGACTAGCAGTGATACAGGGTAGACTAGCAGTGATACAGGGTAGACTAGCAGTGATACAGGGTAGACTAGCAGTGATACAGGGTAGACTAGCAGTGATACAGGGTAGACTAGCAGTGATACAGGGTAGACTAGCAGTGATACAGGGTAGACTAGCAGTGATACAGGGTAGACTAGCAGTGATACAGGGTAGACTAGCAGTGATACAGGGTAGACTAGCAGTGATACAGGGTAGACTAGCAGTGATACAGGGTAGACTAGCAGTGATACAGGGTAGACTAGCAGTGATACAGGGTAGACTAGCAGTGATACAGGGTAGACTAGCAGTGATACAGGGTAGACTAGCAGTGATACAGGGTAGACAAGCAGTGATACAGGGTAGACTAGCAGTGATACAGGGTAGACAAGCAGTGATACAGGGTAGACTAGCAGTGATACAGGGTAGACTAGCAGTGATACAGGGTAGACTAGCAGTGATACAGGGTAGACTAGCAGTGATACAGGGTAGACTAGCAGTGATACACGATAGACAAGCAGTGATACAGGGTAGACTAGCAGTGATACAGGGTAGACTAGCAGTGATACAGGGTAGACTAGCAGTGATACAGGGTAGACTAGCAGTGATACAGGGTAGACTAGCAGTGATACAGGGTAGACTAGCAGTGATACAGGGTAGACTAGCAGTGATACAGGGTAGACTAGCAGTGATACAGGGTAGACTAGCAGTGATACAGGGTAGACTAGCAGTGATACAGGGTAGACTAGCAGTGATACAGGGTAGACAAGCAGTGATACAGGGTAGACTAGCAGTGATACAGGGTAGACTAGCAGTGATACAGGGTAGACTAGCAGTGATACACGATAGACAAGCAGCGATTTCCATGATAAAATGTAACACAGCTGCGGGCGGATCTTCACAAATCTATCAGCAAAGACTTAAGTTACCATAAAAAAGGGCTCCAATCTTAGAAAATAATAGGATATCGAATATCACAGTGAAAGAATCAGATTATTTATTACATCACTATGCCAACAGATCCTTCGCAAACAGTGAAGTTTGGGCACAAAGGGCAAAGCCAATAGTAGCAGAGTTACGGGCAGAATGGAACTTGCCCTATCGCAACTCAGGTGCCTTTTGTATAAGAGATAAGTAACAGTTCAATCGGATTACACAATAGAAAGGTCGAGTCTGACCCTAAATCTAAAGGGACCCTGATTCCGGAGAACAATACAAATCTTTTATTTAATACAGTTCCGGCGCTGTTTGACACTTTGAATTTGTGTGTCTGTGGACGTTTGTTGGAAGACCGGTGGCGTTGGACTTTGGATATTTGGGGGTTTTTAGATGTTTTGTAATTGAAGCATTCGCATTTACATCAACAGTCTCATACTTTATAATCTCCAAGGCTTTCTCAAACTTAGAAATAGATATTAGCATCGCTGATATTTGTTTTTTTTTTGTTATTAGACTTTGTGACGAGCAAGTCGTCGAGATATAATATAAATGACAAAAAAGGAGAGAGAAATTAAATAAAGCCCAATTTACAGAAAATAAACTGAAAATGCCCTAAAAATTAATGAACCGAAAATAAATAACGCAAAATGATTTGGTTATGGGCTTCATAATATATTCTCTCTTTACTAAGTAACGAGACCAGCAAATTGTTCACGTGGTGGTAAGCGCCACGCCTGCCCATAACAGCTACAGTGCCACCCAGAATCTGTTGCGGCACTGCACTGTGCTCGTAACCCTGAGACATGGTATATACAATACATAGATACGTACATTACATAGGTATGTCATTGATAGGAATACTCCAGCATGCTGGCTCGGAGCTTTTTGGAAAACCATAAATAGCTATTCCAGCAAAAAAGTACCTGTATTTCTACTTTCCTGCGTACAAAAGTTTGAACAGAACCAGTATTTTACAGATCATGAGTATAGTAAAACAGTAGCCAGTTACATAATCGTAAATTCAAAGCCCCTTCATCAGATTACGCCAAAAACTCAGTTCCCTCAAAACAATAGATGACCCTCGACACGTCCTCAGCAAACTCCACACACGACCCGCACGCGCATAAAATAATGGGTCAAAAACGTCCCGCGGCAGAAAAACGAATTTGACCGCTTCTTGGCCGCTCTTAATATTCACAGGACCTTGCTGCGACGGGCGAGCTCTACATAACTAATTCATGGAGACTTGATGAACCCAGGGCCGCAAGAGCGCGAATTATGAATTATGACGTCATCCTTCACGGGCAATTTCGACCCCGCCGAGTTGGCGCGCGTTAAATTTGAAGCGAGCGCCGTCGGGTTAACTTCTGAGACGGTGATGAAATCTTGAAGTGTTTTTTGAGATTAAGCTCCTTGAAGGTAAGCTGTGTAAGCAACTTTGCTTTAAGAGGTTGATAGCGCGTTGTTTTGTTTTGCTGAGCCAGAACTTGAGCTTTCGGCTGGTCTTTGTTAGCAGTCGTGGTTCTTTTTAGATCCTAGAATAATTTCATGCAAATAAGTAGGTAAGCATTTGGCAGCCATTTCATCTCATAGCCAGTGATGACGCGGCTAGACATTTAGCATGCAGATGTCCTTGCTGGAACTTCGTATCTGTTTATTAAGACAGTTATTTTTTAATTTAGTTCAATGCAATTCATATAATCGGATTCAAAGGTAGGTATGTTATCCGAAAATTTGTAAAGTAAAAAAAAATCTAAAAAGTTATTTCACGAAAGTGAAATAGACCCGTGCCCAGCAGTGGGATGATATTGTTTCTTTTTTATTTATTTTTATTTGACTGAGTGTCGAGATAAGCAAGTCGTTCACCTGATGGTCTGCGCTACGCCTGTCCATAACAGTCACGGCACCACCCTGCATTGCACAATTCTGCGCGGCACTGCACTGCGCTCCTCTGACATATCAGCTCTAAAGTCTCATTATGGCCAGTAATTTCGCTGGAAACAATGCCCTTCAAACTGGAACACAATAATGTTTGCACACTACTGCTTGCCAGTGAATATCTGACAAAGGTGTGGTACTTTTTCAGGCGGTCTCTTGCAGAAGAGACCTCCCACTACTTGGTTGGGTTGGTGATTGTAAGCGACACGAACCTCTTTAGTATAACAAACCTTTTTTGGCTAGGAAAACCTTTTTAGTTTGAAAGAATTTATTTTTGAAATTAGAAAAAAGAAGAAAAATAAAGGAGGCTTTTTTTCACGTAGTTTTAGTCGTTGTTTTATTTTCGCCAAAACTAAGTTATTTTCTGATCTATATATATATAAACATGTTATGTTGGTTTGTGTACGCTTCAAAAACTCAAAAAGTTCTGCACCGATCGAGCTGAAATTTTAGCATGATATATAATCCGCATCAAGGATTGTTTTTATCTATTTTTTTCATCAGTGACATATCAGCGAATGTGCGAATGTGCCACACCGAAACGTGGCAGGGTACAGCTAGTTATATATATTTTACTTCCTGAATAGCCTGTTTTTCATTGGAGAGAGACCTGCGTCTACTACAGTGATGAACCTTACTCCACACACACCCACATTGTTCACACACAGTAGGGCTCTCGTATTTTATATCTGTTTAATTTCCCGCTACACTCGTACCATTCCGCGCACATAAACAATAATGTCAAATTATTCGAAAGCTGAAAGTCCAATTTTCCGCGGTTTTGACGCTGCAATATCTATTCATGAGTTTCGGTGACATGCGACACTAACACTTACATTGCCACGGGGAAATAGACCTTATCCCGATGGGGTTAGGACGAGTGGCGAGTGCCGGTGGCACTGAATAATATCGTCACGTTTGCACGTGTGTAGGGTTGCCGAAGCTTGTAATTGTGGACAAAGTGGAGTTTTTATTGATATTTAAATTCCGGTCTTGGGATGAGAATATGGTAGACATTGAACTTATAAGTGTATCGATTTAAGTTAATGCCCGCTTAGTGATATGGACTGGAGAGAAAGAGAGAGAAACATATTATTTTATGTCATGAATTCTATTTTGCTACGAATGTACTTTATCTTGTTTTATTGAAGTAAATCTTCTGAAAAAGCGTTACGAAAAATGTGATCGGGCGAGGCGAACGGAAGTTGAGAGGATATTATAAGTTAGTGTAAACAGAAAGAGCGAGAGAGTTACGTTTTGTATGTTTTTTAAAATATCTTTAAAAAAATATTATTTGAATTCTTTTAATATTTTTTTATGCGAAGTTTTACTTTTACTATGTGTCCCAGCGCACATTTTTTTTAACTTTATAGGCTTGGACGCGTGACGTACTCTTGATTTTGTATTTTTTGTTTTAACTTTTATTTATTTATGTGATAATGCGTAACATTGGCGGCGTATTAACCAATAAGTATGTTCGCTACGTGCACTAGTATTGGCAAATGATACAGACCTAAACAACGTGTAATTTTGAATTTACTCCAATATTCCTAAGAAGTTTCAGTAAGGCCTCCATCACTTTAATGGAGACTGTGAATTTACTAAACTTTAAAAGACGGCTTACTCTTGAAACTTACATTCATGTGGTTTTTGTATTAAGCTTTATTATTTTGCATTATTTCTTTTTTTCTTAATGAGATATTTTGATGCACGCCTACACCGTCTCTCCTTCACTATGGGTCTTCACTAAGTCCGCCATTTGTACTAGTTAGTTAATCTGTGCAATAAAGTATTAAATAAATAAATAATAGATACACTTACTTCTTTTTCCTATCGGGGTAGGCAGAGACTATATCTTTCCACATGCGACGATCCTGACACAGCTCTTTCGCTTCTTCCACTTTCATGAGTCCCTTCGTACATGCTCGCAGGTTATAGGACGTACTATTGAATTGACCTTTCTTTAGTATACGTCCTTGATTTGATCGAGGTACGTTCGCATACGTCGGCCCCTACCGGCTCTTAAAACTAAGTTATACGTTATGTGGATTGTTGTAGTTGGTTGTTGATGTTTGTTTGTTTTTTTTTTATTTGTTTTTTATGTGAGCATAAAAACATCGAAGATATGGACTGGAATTTAAACCTATACTACATTAACGCGTTAACTGCTGAAAACACACACGTCTGTGTTTTTTTAATTTTACGGCAAGCGAAAGCACGCCTGGCGTGCGAACCCGCACTGCTGTATTGCCAATTTTATCACACTAGTTGTGTGCGCCCGCACTGCTGATTGAGTCTAGTTACGAAACGCCAGTAAACAATAAAAACACAGAAGATTCGCAAAGCAGCCAAAAAAGTAAAACAGTTCTTTGCTAGATATCCATACTTGTTCCGGTTTGAAGGGCATTGTTACCAGCGAAATTACTGGGCATATGAGACTTGACCCGATGTCTCAGGGTGACGAGCGCAGTGCAGTGCCGCGCAGGCTTATGCAATGCAGTGTTCTGGGTGGTACTGTGACTGTTATGGGCAGGCGTAGCGCTTACCATCAGGCGAACGACTTGCTCGTCTCGTCACTCAGTAAAATAAAAAATAAAATAAATAAACTAGGAGAGGGGAGGGGGTTACTTATAGTATAGCCCTAGTTGTCTAGTGCGGTAGCCAGATTTCAATTGCTTGTAAATAGTATGGTAATAAACGAAATATTCGTTTGTGGTAACCCTGTGATATCTTTTTTTAAGCTCCATGACGAGTCTGAAATCATGTTTATGTAAATTCCGGAGTTACAAATTCAGTTCTCTATGACTACAAAATAGTTTTAAATCATAAGGACGGCAGACAGCGAATAACTCAAGTGACTCGAAAGTAGGCTATATTTCGCTGCTAGCTGGCAGGGAAGAAATATGTTCAGTCGGTATTTTTGCAAATGTAGCGGGACTTACAGCACAAAACCAATTACATAAGTCTTTAAAAACAATTAGATGGATAAAAAACTGTTTTTGAATAATCGGTTTCGTAATAATTGTAAAATTGATTTTTTTATAAATGGAAGAGAAATCTGTTAAGGGAATATACAAAAATCAAACAAACGAAAATGTTTAGGAATATATAATTATTTACTTCCACGATAATTAACACGTTTCCGGATAACAACTGAAAATGCTTTAATCATTTTAAATTTGGTGCATTTTCTTTACATTTAATTTAATTATGTGTTTTGTATTTTGTTCATTTTTTTGTGAAAATTAATGATTTTGCAATTCTATCTAGGTCCCTACTGTTTCAAATTTATATCTTTAGATGTTTTCGATAAACTCTGCTGTGGCAGACAGACAGACAGACAAGTTGAGTTGAGTTACAATAGTTTCATTATTTCCTTTTGATGTTAGATAGAAATGAAAACAAATAAAGCCTATTTTCCGCTAAAACTAAGCAAAATAAAGGAGATGCGTTATATTATGGACTTTACCAATACCAACTCTACCAATTAACATAGGTGGCATTCAATGCAAAATTAAAATCGTACCAAGTCCAATTGACCTACATTTTTTTATGCGTATTTTGAGTTATTAAAAGTTTATTCTAGCTTAATCAAGGCATTTGCAACGCATTATAGTTAGAAAAAGTAATGAAGCAAACAGAAAATCGCTAATAACCGAAGTTAATCTTGGAGGAATTTAATTTGGAGGGTTTATGCCTCCGACGGGCCCTCAGAGGATCGTATTTCCCTCTCTCAGATTCCTCTCTTTAAATGGACCAGCGCTCGTTATTCCATTCCGGATGATATTGTTGTAATTTGCAGTTTCTTAGCGCTTGCCTAATTGGTCTCGTTTGTAGAATATTTAATGGTGCCGCATTTGATGTTTGAGTTTTGGAACTTCTATGACCGCTGTGTGGAGGAAGATAATGAATACGAATAGAGGGACGACTGGTGGTAGATTGTGGATTATATCTATCTTTTAATTTATAATTTTACTGAGTTAGGAGACGAGCGATGTTTCACCTGGTGGTAAGCGCTACGCCTGCCCATAACAGTAACTATGCCACTAGATCATTGAATTGCATAATTTTGGGTGACATCGGTTATAAAGTCTCATATGCCCAGTAATTTCACTGGAAACAGTGCCTTTCACACCGGAACAAAGTACTGTTTGCACACTACTGCTTGGCGGATGAATATCTGGCAAAATTGTGGCACTTCCCCAGGCGGTCTCTTCAATCATCAATATAATGATGTTTATTACTAAAAAATATAAAAATGTGCAATGTTGAGTTTAAGACATATAAAATTAAAACTTCAATTCACATACCTAACTTTACAATATTTTTAGTCTATTTTCCTATAATTTTGAAAATAAGACCATAATAAGACTATATTCAACAGACAACTTACTCCAAAATCTATGACCGGTAAAGCGGCCATTAGTGTGCAAATAAACAAGGTGCAATCTTAAATGGCGACGAGGCGTCGCGCGCGTAATGTACCAGATAATGTCCCCTAATGCCCCAAGATAATGTACCACTTCTGTCCCGCTCAGTGCAAAACTAACGGAAGCAGCGATGACGCGTTAAATGTTATGACAGAGAGACAAACTTGCTGTGGTGTACTTATATTGTTCACTTGTTTGTGTTTTATCGCAACTTGTGGGTTAAAAGCTAATTAACCGTGTAAAAATCAAACAAAAAGGTCCACAAAACAACGACGAGGCGTCTCGCCGCAAATGTGCCAGGTAATGGCTCAGATAATGTGCCACTTATGTCCAGCTTAGTGCAAAAACTAAAGGGCGTGGCAATGATACGTTATATGTTGTGACACTTGTACTGTAGCGATATACTAACTTCTTGCTTTTCTTGTAACATTGGTCTATCTAGTTGGTAATCTGGTCCGTCACAACGCTGCAATTTGTGCGTTCAAAGTAAACAATAATGAACCATATAACAAAAAAGACAAAGTCAAAATCGGTTCTTCCGTTTGGGAGCTACGATGCCACAGACAGACAGACACACATAGAGAGAGAGATAAAGAGGCAAGGGGAGGGGGAGAGAGAGAGAGATAGCGAGACGTCAAACTTATACAACACATCGTTTTTGCGTCGGGGGTTAAAAAATATGCACCAGCGTCTTATGAAATATTGCTGAAGACTTTACTAGGACGGTGTTGTTCCACTCAACTACCTACTACCAAACGGTATTTAAGAACCAGACCGATCCTAAAAGTGTCTACCACCTTTGACGACTTCACTATTAATTCGAAATCAACGCCAACCTCTAAATAGGACGAACAATTTTAACTTTAACAACTAATATTTTTAAAAAAAGTAGCAAATCAAAAAGTCTTCGAGAATTTCCAACTCTATTATTAAACATTGAAAGCTTATTAATTGCTAATTTTTGAGTACAAATCAGAAGAGATTCATCTAAACCATTAAACGTTACCGGAGCCTCGCAACCTTCCCATAAAAGGTGCGTGGCGTAGTCAGCAAATTTCCCTTTATCATTTTGCGCACTTACCTTCTTGGGAGCAGAACGAGTGATCGTTTTGCTCTCTTACCTTCTTGGGTGGGAAACGAGCGGATTCAGCTCCGGTGACTTCGGAGGGCAATGACGGAGGCTCGAGTGCTCAGTCAATTTCGCAAATGGACCCGACTAATTGGAGAGGTCATCGAGTGGCTCGTACACGTAAGCCGTTTTAACGTAAGTGACGTAGACGATTAATGTGATATTGAAATAAATGACTATAAACGCATGGTTTACGTAATCTATCTTTCTTTGTCTGTGTTTAATAAAGAACATGTTCTGATTGAGTGATTCATAGGTGCCGATCCGAAACAACTGGATCTTATTACATTAAATTTAGACAGTAACGTAAGTTCTTTATACAATTGAATAATTGATGTCTCAGGGTGACGAGCGCAGTGCAGTGCCGCGCAGGATTATGCTTGCAGGGATCTGGGTGGTGCTGTGACTGTTATGGGCAGGCATAGCGCTTACCATCAGGTGAATGACTTGCTAGTCTCGTCACTCAGTCAAATAAAAGTAAAATGATTATCTTTTTCCTTGTAATCAGCATGGATTACAGAAATATATAAAGTTTGTGGGTAAAAAAATATTTTTTCAGCAAAAGACCAACAGTTACCTTTACTAAGTTTTAAAGTTACATGGTCGCTAACATCCGTTTACCTATCCGGTTTATTTTATCCGTAATCACAATACATGGTAAACATCCCGATTTCAATGATAACACTAACACCCGTATTCACAAACGTCACTATGCGGTCTCACAGTGCCCGCGAACGCACAGGGTAACAAAATCCCTTTCACAAACAATACTTGAGTGTCGAACGCAGCTATGCGTTCGTCAAAATGAACGCATAAGTAAAATAGCAAGCTAGCTATTTTACGCTACGCATAGTAAATTGGAAACTTTTTTATTGCTGTCCTAACTTCTCATATGCTTACAGCTGTCTATGCTATGTCATGACATATCAATGTTAAGCTAGTTTCACATTTGTCTGACGTGTCGTGTCGTGATGCGTCAGATAGGTATCGGTTTCATACATTTACACAAGCCGTCACAACACACTGCATCAGAGAAATGTGAACGCTACCATATTAAATGTATGAAACCGATACCCTTTCTGATGCATCAGACACAACACGTCAAACAAATGTGTAGGCGGCTTTACATTGATTTGACATTTGTTAGCTCTAGAGTGAACTTCGCTACATAACCGAAACCAATCAGGGACCCGCAGGTAACGATATGCATTCGCACAGCAAAGAGTTACCTGAGTGTCGTTTATGAATTGGATGGCTTGTATCGAGGAAAGCACAATCAAAAGTCGTACTTTGCATAGTGTCGCTACTTTACTTAGATAAGTAAGCTTTGTGAAAACGGCCCTAATTGTCTTTGCTACTAACATTTGTTATTCTACGCTATTTATCAACGACACGTCGCAACAAAGAAACAAAACAGAGTCACAGAAGTAAGTAACGGAGGACATTTAATACCTCATAGCTACCGCCATTTCCCATTAGTTTTTGTGCTTATCCGGACATTAGAGGCTATAGGGATATTATTTGGTACGTTTGTGGTGAAACGGTTTGCAGTCGTCGTTTTGGTTTACCACAATGTTAGTACTACTATTTTATACCGGCTACCCGCGTCGACTGTAATGGTAAGCTGTGGATGATGATGATTAGTTTTTTATAGATAGATGTCTTTAGGACCAGCGGTTTGGGCTGTGCTTTGATAGGTCAGTCAGTCAGTCAATCAGGAATTTGAATTTTATAAAAAAAAATATTACAAATACTAGCTGTACCCTGCCACGCTTTGCTGTGGCACATTCGCACATTCGCTGATATGTCACTAATGAAAAAAATAGATAAAAACAATCCTTGATGCGGATTATATATCAGGCTAAAATTTCAGTTCGATCGGTGCAGAACTTTTTGAGTTTTTGAAGCGTACACAAACCAACATAACATTTTTATATATATAGATATTTCATAATGTCTAGCTAGTCTAGTAAAGTCAAAAAGTTTAGCCCTAATCAGGCAGGCAGTCAGCAGTCTATTTAACGTCACGATTCAGTGTGCATGGAAGTAATTTTATGTCACTAAAACGTGGACGATGGAGCTGCACAGCTTGATTCCTCCATCCCATTTCCATCATCAGACAAGAAAACGTACGGAGACACGGAATCCGTATATGGTTGACATTCCTCCAATCCGCACAAAACGATGTGCATCCACCTTTATAATTAGAACAGGGAAGGAATAGGAACGCCGTACCAGCGTCTTGTCTCTACCTATAATCTGGAAGTCTTCAAGTCAACAGTGAATAGGTATCTTCTAGGCAAGCATGATCCCGTAGACCGCGTCGATACTAACCATCAGGTAAGACTACGGTCAAAAGCTTGCCTATACCTACTGCAATAAAAAAAGAAAAAACTACATTAGTTCCAAGGATGTGTGTCAAGAAACGAGCTGCAAAGAGGCAACTCTAGCTCAACACACACTCGAAACACAGAACACCCTCCAGTCGCATCCCAACCATTCACAAGTTAAGAGCCCTCGCAATCGAAGACACTAAAGAGATTAAGAAGGCGGCGCCGGGAACTTTCCTCTTCAACAAACTCCCGCTTACATTAGCCGTGCCTACTTATTTACGGCTTAATTGATTCAACTGCGCCCATTTTCCTGTTTTTTCAGGATTAAGATGAAATGGGAACGGTACACTAATTGTTATTCCGAAACTAATGAAGGGAGGTCTTTTCAAAGTTGTTGACATTGCTCTGTTTGAGAATTCAGAAACGGTATTAATGTTTGGTCAAGAAATATCTCACTCATGCATAGGTAGGTACAGTTAAAGACAAGAGTCATAAATACCTATGTCCAAACTTTTAAGTTACTATTTGACGCAAGTCAGTAAATAAACGTGCGTAAAAAGCTAAATGGAAAATTACATGTCCTAATTTTCAGGAAGTTTTGTCGTTAACTGTACATCCTAATATATGTAAATTTTTACATATCTACACATGGCACATGATAGGTTATACATACACGTAGTTTGTTAATCCATTATTTGGCTCAGTAACGAGACGAGCAATTCGTTCACCTGATAGTAAGTGCTACGCCTGCCTATAACAGTTACAGCACCACCAAGAACTTTGCATTGCCCAATCATGCGCGGCGCTGCAGTGCGCTCGTCACCCTGAGACATCGGTTCTAAAGTCTCATATGCTTAGTAATTTCGCTGGAAACAGTGCCCTTGAGACCGGAACACAGTTATGGGGTAGGCAAAGGCTACATCTTTCCAAGTGCTGTCATCCATCCATCGATTTGTTTAATTTTATTGAACATGGATTTCAGCAAAACAACGTCTAAATTCTATCATTATTATTCTTCGACAGATACACACATTTTATAATGACCAGAGATTTAACCTGTACAATTTCTAACAAGACACCTACACTTAAATATATTCCGTCAAGAAGTTCCATGCTAATAAGGAACGAGGCACCTGAATAACCTCAGAGACGGAGAACGGGCGTAAAGTGCGACATCTAATGGCTAATACACGTGGAGCTGAACTGCGTAAAATAGGTCAAGCGGTACGCTTCAAGAAATACACGCCTTCTGCGAAATGCAAGACGTGCACGGTAGGTATGAAGGGGTTACGTGACTGTAGACTGTACTGGTTTGAGAGAAGTTGTTCAAACATATTGCTCTCAAGAGGTGCTTGAAGAAACCCAATGAGTTATTTACGTGTTTCGCTTGTTTTTCCTCTTAAATTCCCACCTGATAGTAAACTTGCAACCTACATTATTAACATTTATTGATAGATAAACTCTTCAAAAGAAAACTTAAAAACTAGAACAAACAAACTTAAAAATGAGTGTGAAAATGGGCGGTCTTATCGCTCAGAGCGATGTCCAGCGTTACGAAAAATGTGTTCGGGCGAGGCGAACGGAAGTTGAGAGGGAGATATAAGATAGTGAATATAGAAAGAGAGAGAGAGTTCATCATCATCATCATCAACCCATAACGTCCCACTGGTCCCACTGCTGGGCACGAGTCTCTCCTCACTTTCGTGAGGAGGGTTGGGCCATATTCCGCCACCAGGGCCAAGTCCGGATTGGTGGATAACATACCTACCTCCGAAATAATTCTCGGGTAGGGTATGTGGGTTTCCTCACGATGCTTTCCTTCACCGAAAAGCGAGTGGTAATTACGTACATATGTTTTACAGAAACACATTGGTACGTGCCCGCACTGGGATTTGAACTCACGACCTTCTGATTGGAAGGCGGACGTTCTCCCACTAGGCTACCGCCGCTTCTTCTTGAGAGAGAGTTACGTTTAATATATTTTATGAAAAAAAAAATGAAATATATTTTTCTGCAATAATTTTTTAGTTGCAGTTTTACTTATACTATGTGTGCCAGCACATATTTGTTTTTTTTATAAGTTGTTTCTGTTGACATGGCTGTTTTGAACCTGCCAAATGTAGAGTACTTGCGGATAACTGGCATTACGCAGGTGAAATCGAGGGTTGCAGCTAATTCCTAAATAAAACTGTTGAAACCCTAAACTTTTTAGCACTAATTAACCTGTTTCGCGACTTGTTGCTCGACCAACTTTACTCTGTAAACAACAAGATGACAAATTAAAAAGTTTAAATCGAGTCTCTCATTTGTGGGCAGTTCGCAGAGCGTTGCACGAACGTTGTCTCGTTACGTAGGTACAGCTACGGGTTTGTAATGCCTCTCTGCTAATAAAACTTCGTACTTTGTTTTCTCCTTTATTTCAAAGTAAAGTGAGGCTTGGTAATATGAGGTTTCTCTTTTAGTTTTTATATTATGACGGAATAGAATAAGAACTGCTCATACTCTATTCCATTATAATATTTATATGAACCTAATAATATGCTAGCAAAAACTAAGAACTCTAGTTATGCCTTTAAAACGGTATATTTCAAGCACAGTGGTTGAAATTTCGACACAAAAATTTTGACACGAAAAAGTTAGAACAGTTTCGCCTACAATGACAATGAAAGAAAGAAAGAAAGAAAACATTTATTCTGACACAACTGCGCACAACAACGAACACGTACGCATTGAAAGACAAAACAAGAAAATGTCACTCAACGAAAATAATAGTGCGAAAACGAAAAAAAACTGCGAAACTGTTCTAACTTTTAAGTGTCAAAATATCAACCACTGTGCATAAGAAGTAACCATTATAAGGCCCGTCATGGTTGAAACTGAAATATGGTGTTTTCAAAGGTAATAGTCGTATTTATAGTTCTAGTTTTTGTTGCGGTGGTAGCCTAGTGGGAGAACGTCCGCCTTCCAATCAGAAGGTCGTGAGTTCAAATCCCAGTGCAGGCACGTACCAACGTGTTTCTGTAAAACATATGTACGTAATTATCACTCGCTTTTCGGTGAAGGAAAACATCGTGAGGAAACACATACCTACCCGAAAATTATTCCGGGAGTAGGTATGTTATCCACCTATGGAATGCATAGGGCCTAAAACGTCCTCACGAAAGTGAGGAGAGACCCGTGCTCAGCAGTGGGACGTTATGGGTTGATGATGATGATGAAGTTTTTGCTAGCATATTAGGTTCATATTTATCTGTTTTTTCACGTGTTGCATTTTAGAATATTTATTTCACTCTATCTTTTTAGATACAAGCGGGTCATTAAGATCGGGATGAGATTGTCTAAAGAGTAGATTCTATAGGGATTCCACGGTTTTGGCACATGCAATGGATATTTCTTTGGAATCCTCTTGTATTTTATATTTTACTAGCTGTACCCGGCCACGCTTCGGTGTGGCACATTCGCACATTCGCTGATATGTCACTGATGAAAAAAAATAGATAAAAACAATCCTTGATGCGGATTATACATCATGCTAAAATTTCAGCTCGATCGGTGCAGAACTTTTTAAATTTTTTAGCGTACACAAACCAACATAACATTTTTATGTATATCGATTTTATTTTCACAGTTACCGTTCTGTCAAAAATAACAGTTAATATCTGCAAAATTCAGGACGCAGTTTATCTATAACAAATATAAATAGTCAAAATTGCATCCTTTTTTGGTGTATTTCCGGTTCGATCTAGGTACATTTTTGTGGGACTATATTATTATGATTTAATACTTTATTGCACAGATCAAATAGCTAGTACAAATGGCGGACTTAATGCTTAGAGCATTTCCTACCAGTCTACCACACATAGTGGAGAAAAAGGGTTCGTGCATCAAAATACGATCAAAGATTAGCGAAAAAAACAAACTGTTGTAATAATGTAATTAAATAAAAAGTATATAATATAACATAATAAATATAGGAATAAGACGAAATTATACAAATTCTCCATAGTGTAAACTAATTGGTGTTTTTTCTATTATACATAGTGTACTTTAAATAGTCACCTATATTTTGACACTTCATTTTTTATTTTTTACTTTTAATATTGAAACCTGCCAGGAAGCATAATAGGAAAAAAACTTCTATCTCTTTCCCCCTTTACCCTTTGTTATCCGTGTTCCAGATTCCAGCAAGATGGTAACCCTATTGAGTTATGTACTGAACCCGCCTGGGTCATTAATGGGCCTGACCCTAATTTTTCACCACGGGGTAAAGATAGAAATGTAATTTGTGTTTTAAGGGGTTTTTAAAGGGTCAATCTCGAAATTAGATGTAGATTTCTAAATGATTAATATGTGTAAAAATGTTTTGTATGTTCGTTTATTTAATAATTATTATTCGGCTGCGGTAACAGATAAATAAATATGACGGTAAGGGTCTGCTTATAAAAATGCAATATCACCCAAAATTGCTAAATATCAGAAAAATTACAATTATTATCAGGTAAACATACCATCATCATCATCAACCCATTTCGTCCCACTGCTGAGCACGGGTCTCCCCTCACCACGGGGGCTTGGTCCAGATTGGCGAATAACATACCTAACTACAAAAAAAATCTCGAGTAAGTATGTGGGTTTCCTCACGATGTTTTCCTTCACCGAAAAGCGAGTGATAATTATGTACAAATGTTTTACAACAAACACATTGGTACGTGCCTGCACTGGGATTTAAACTCAGGGCCTTCTCTTTGGAAGGCGGACGTTCTCCCACTAGGCTACCACCGCTACTTCATACCACACTAGGGCCAATTTTCCCACGAGGCCAGGAAAATAAAGAAAATGGGTCTCCGTAGCAACGTTAAACTTGCCCCAGAGAAAAAGCCTTGAACACATAATCTGAAGCGGTTCCTTATTCTTATAACAAACACATAAATCATGGCCCTACACTTCCTGTACAGCTAGCGTTATAGATAACAATCTTAGAAGCCAGAAAGAAAAACAAATCGAACGAGGAACAATGATCGCGAAACTTCCAAATCTTCCGAACTAGGCAATTTTCCAAAATATACAGCCCGGGGACACAGAATCAATATATTCGCAGTACTACATTTCAGAATAGACACTCAACCCCGCGCAATCCGAGCTCCCGCACCTCTACCAGCAATCGCTGAATCAATTTCAGAGCCAAACGGATTACATGATCGTTCATTCTAGCGACTTGTCTTTTGTTTTTGTCGCGTATCATCCTTATGTACTTACACACACATTTGTACCAACGTAATTTACATGTGTGAGTTGGCAAGTCAGCTTATTTGTATGGAGTGTCGAGGATAAAAATTGCAACCCGGCACACATCCAGCCCTGTTCCCGCGACCTTGCGCTGTAAAACAAGGTCGAGGGGTGCGTCGGTTGCCACGACAACCGGCCAGGCTCGTCCTGGTTCCTTTGACTTTATGAAGTGGATTTTGATTATGAATTGAGCCTACAAATTAAGCCAGAATCAGGATCTTTAGAAGTTGAGGTGTAAACTGGCCCCTGTAGGGTAACCAATAAGGTTTATAATAATGGAATTACTTGTGAAATTATTGACAAAGAAGTTTTTTTAGTTTAAGCTTCGCACGATTAACGTCCTTAGCCAGTGTCAAGTTCTATATATCATTTTCATCATCATCATCATCATCATAGATAGATAGATAGATAAACTCTTTATTGAAACACCACAGAACAAAGGAAACTTAAAAACTAAAACAAAACAATCATCGTCATTATCAACCCACATCAGTCCAGTGCTGAGCACGGGTCTCCCCTTACTTTAATGACAAGGATTAGGCTATAATCCACAATTGGGGCCCGTAGTGGCACATCACATGCTTCCAAAATAAATCTCAGGTATCTTCACGATGTTTTCCTTAACTGAAAGTTTTATTATATTTAAAGTTAATGCTTAGAATAGTCACAATGTCTAGTCCCAGTCAGGGAACTTATTGTCGATATCATGATTAAGTAATGTGGTGGATGCTTAATTATTGAAACATCCTTGGCGATTGTGGAGGCAAAGAAAATGATAAATTTTAATAAACTGTGGCCACATTTGTGCACGTTAACGAACACTAAATGGTTAATATTATACATTAACACACGAAGAAACACACGTTTTAGAAAATACATATAATTAACGTTACCTTTTTGGTATCTCCAGTAGAATAGAATAGAATAGAATAGAAAACTCTTTATTGACAACAATAACAACAACAACACAACAACAACAACGTTCAACAACGTTCTTTAGATAACAATATAGCTGTGTTGCGTGCTGTCAAATTCGTTTTGAAATCGGAGAATTCTCAATATTGTTCATACTAAAGTAATTAATACCTACTCACCTAGTTGTCAATGTAAAATAATAGATTCAGTAGTTGACTATTTATCTGCTTGAATACTGAGGCCTATTAAACGCAATAGCGGCGACGTTTCGGCCTAGGACAATGCTTATAGAAAATTTGAAGCTCTCATTGTATGTTAATAGTGTATTTAATATTAGGGATGCGCGAGTCCAACATGTGGTAGTCGATAGTTTCGATTGTTCAAACATCTCGATGGTTCTTGGGAATTTTCTCTCGCAGTCGAATTTAAGTAAACCCATGCTATTTTTAAACATTCGAATGGAAATGATTACGGTAGGTATTCCCAACTGCGTTTATTTTGACTTTAGACCACGCACAACATGACACGAGCAAGAGAAAGCAAGGTAAGAACGCAGCGGGAGTCAGTTGACTCGGAACAATCGAATAACATCTCGATGGTTCAGTAAGAAGAACGTAGCGGGAGTCAGTTGACTCGGAACAATCGAATGACATCTCGATGGTTCAGTCACAAGAACGAAGCGAGATTCAGTTGACTCGTAACAATCGAACGACATCTCGATGGTTCAGTCAGAACTTGTCAGACTTGAAAAACCTCGCCCTGGTTCAATCGCGGAGAGATCTGTATTGACCCGATTGTAATTTTGCACCAAATTCGGTTTATTTCGATTGTCTATATGTCACGGTCTCGCCCACCGCTGCTTAGTATTGCAATCTGACTCGCAGTTGGCCCAGTTAGTGTAACCTTGCGGGTCGGTGTAGGGGCGCGTCGGTCGCCATGGCAACCCGCCGGGCCGAGTGTCTTGGAAGCTGGGACAGCCCTTGCAAGGTCGTGTCATTGCTTTTTAATTTGATTATAATATTTGTCGAGTGCCTGTTGAGATATTGGATCAAATGTTTGAGTTTACTTTTAAATATTAGCTTTTCTTCGTGTAGAATAGAATAGAATAGAAAACTCCTAATTGTACAGCAAAAATAAACACAGTACAAAACAATACTACTCGCATACTATTTACTTTAAGAAAGTTTTTAACCCAAATGTGGGTAGGTTTATCGAAAAAAATATTTTTTGTTCGTGTAATGTACAGTGAACATCAAAAGGAAATTGCCGGTAATTATACCATTAAAGACATAATATGATTGTTTTCAATATAATCTGTTTTTTTTAGTACAATATCTACAGTAACAGTTAATGCTTGGACGACAATACACTAAGCGACCTTTCTATTTCTAATTTCAATGTCCTAAAACATAAACCATTATAGGTACGGGTCGACTCTAACTTATTTAGATAACATTTCCCAAAGCTGCTTGTAAACTACCTAAGTGGCAAACTTGTAACTTAACTGATGGAAACTGAACAGTAACCGGTCATTTTCTGCCAGGAACAACTTCTGCTAACTGGCCTGGAGTCAGCGTTGCGATCCGAGATTAGCATAACTTTTGTAAAAAATCACTTAACGGGTTAAAGTTGTTCTCAGAGAAACTTATCAGCTTTCACGATTCGTTTAGCGCTTAGTAAGCGCAGTACAGTTGTTCTCTTCGAGCTAATAGGTTGCTATGTAACCGTGGATGAAATTCATCAATTTTAAAAGTATACTGCTTATTTCCATTGAGTTCCAGAAACCAATAGAGGGGGTCAGGGAGTTGGTGTATTGGTTTCCGCTGGGATTGTAGAATGTGGAGAGATGTAGTCTCTGCCTATCCCAACTGCAAAAAGGCGTTATTCTACAAATGTATGTACTGCTCATTAGGACCGGGTCTCCTTGGAGGAATACGGCCTCATGCCTCTTCCTCCTCACGGAAGTTAGGTGAGACCCGTGCTCAGCTTTGGGCAGATATGGGTTGATGATGGTGATAGAGATTGTTGGATGGTTTTTCTTGACTACAGCTGTTTATTGAAATATAAACTTGTTAGAATATTATACATGTGAGTAATTGAAAGATAGAGAAACGCGTGCATTTTATAAGCATCCACGTATAATATTCAATTTGAGTTTTAGTTTGCGTAAATTGGTTCCAATTGTTAAAATTTCAGATAATAAAATATTTAGCTGTTTATGTGGATGACTGTATTGTTAAAACTTTTAAGATCCCTGGAGGCATACCATGACATCTTATAGCGATTCAATTGAAGACCTAAACTGAACCGCGTCGCATAATCGTACCGTGATATCTTATTTTTTATGTTGCTGCCATTTTCAACCTAAACTGGATCCAGTTAAGGTTGAAAATGGCAGGCTCCTAAATTGAGTCCCTAATAAGCCATTTTCAACCTAAACTACATCCAGTTTAGGTTGAAAATGGCAGCAACATAAAAAATAAGACGTCGCGGTACGATTATGCGACGCGGCTCAGTTTAGGTCCTCAACTGAATCGCTATAAGACGTCATGGTAGGCCTCCTGCTCTTGTCAGTGGACTAATCGCCAGCGTTTTGTATCTTCAGCAATTTTTTAGACTTCCTTATATAACATGACATTTCTCTTATTAGATAATATTTTTATGAGTAATAATAATATTGACGGCCTCCGTGACATAAGTGGGTGATGAGCCTATTGCGAAGCGTGAGGTCGCGGGTTCGATTCCCGCACAGGGCAAAGATTTGTGTGAACCACAAATATTTGCTCTAAATCTGGGTGTTTGTAGGACCATGGTCCTCGTAGTTTCTGATTCCAGGGAATCCTAGTTAAGCTTCAGGATCTATGTATGTGACCGTGACGCGTTATTTATTATTATATTTTAAAAATTAAAAAAAAAAAACTTATAATTGTAGATAAAAATTACATACCCATTGTAGACATGCTAACTTAAACCCGCCCATTTTACCATACCATACCAAAAATATTATAAACTCCCATATTTAACCGAGTTCATATTCCCCCCCCCCCCCCCCCCTCTATATACTAACATAAAGTCATATATACAGGAACAGCAGCCATATTCACTGAACAGATCGCTTGTCTACCTTATCACGCTGCCAAATCTTGAGCAGGGGTCCGACAGACCCTTTCACGAGATATCAGCCTGGAGGCACCGAAACATGAGCCACTTGTATTTTTACGCTTTAAAGTGCCGGAAGTGGATGGATGAGAGGAGGATCCAGGAAGAAGGGTGTAATGGGTTCGGGCATGGAAATGTAAATGAAGTCGCAGAAACAATCAATCTTGGAAAAAAATATTGAGATTTGTTGCGATTAATTTTAGATTTTTTATTTATGTGAATGCGATATTTATTATGTGTTATCCCATCCGTTTCATTCTCGGTTTCTCGATTTCGTTCTCGTCATACTATGGCAGTTTAAACCTTTAAAAAAAGTCTATGAAGTTCACTTGATGGTAGTTTCTGGCTCCATTGTCGAACACACATATCACTGTTATAAAATTAAATAAAACGCAAGCAAAGTAAATAAAAAAAAAACTATTTTGAAACCGAAACAAAAAAATCCCAAACTCACAATTTCTTTGTAAAAATCGCACGAAATATATTCACTTATGATTTACTATTTCTTCACGTTACAAATAACACAGTATATTTACTGTAAAAACATTCTCGCTTCCCCTCACCACTAAATTATCTTTACAACTTCTCAGATACAATGGAAGCAAAAACAAAAGTTTTCCTCCGCGTCTCAGGAGTACGTTTTTGCCATATTTATATCGCAGTTAAATTCTCATTTCGTTGAATTGTGGCGGCAAATGTGCCGATTTGCTGTCACTGTGCGATATGACGATATATTTCCCTGAATATTTTACAAATGTGGTCATAATTTCGCGTTTATTCGAGTGTAATGTTTTGCTTTATGATCAGCGGAAGTGAATGTTCTTTTTCTTCTCCAATCTTTATAGACTGATCCAAATATATGTAACACTTTCAATATAATATTCTTGGGTGTACAACCAACCTACCCAAGATAATGAAATCGAAAGAAAAAATATAGTACAAGTAGAAAGTGTATAAATGAAAGTTATCGAAGTTGTTCAACAAAGTGAAATAAAAACGATGAAAAGTTAAAGGTGCGATTACATTACTTTGAACCGAACTTTGTTGACTTATTAACAGAAAATTAAATTTTTTATATGAATATAAACATCTGTACGTGCACTTTATAGAGCTTGTGACTTTATTTTCTTTACTTATAGTTTTTTTTACATGGTAATGTGGCAAATAAGCTGATAGACCGTCTAATGATAACCGCTTCCTATAGACACCTGCAACACTCGGGGCGTCGATGTATTGATACAAAACAGCTCTTCCTCCGAAGTCCAATTACTGCCATGTATAAGGTCCTATCTAAATGATGGAACTTTTTGGTTTCTAAGCCAAAAATGTGAATATTTAGTATATTATGCCACAAGCATTGACTAATATCGAATCACCATTTACAGGCTTCCGCCTCTGTTTACAATGATTTACTCATTACGATCCCAAATGTGGGACATAAATACTCGTCCCGCTTGGGAAATGACGCGGAGAAAATAACCGTAAACCTTCAGGGCAATCATAAGTTTTCTTCGCTTTCGGAAAGTGGATATCATAATGTACTTACAGCTTGTTTGCTATTGGTAAACTTTGCCATGTGAAAATAGCTTCACTAAGCCTGTTTTGTTAGAAATTTCATTTCCATGGAAAAATCTTGAAACCTTTTTTTTTAATTATTTATTGTGGCCCACTGCTGGGCAAAGGTCTACCCTAAATCTTTCCACGCTTCTCTTTCGAACGTAAGTTTTCGTTCTCGTTAAGTCTTGTCAACCAAACCCTAAGAAGTTCATAACGTCACGCCATCTTTTTCGGGGCCGGCCAAGACGTCGCCGACCGTTCGAAGGTCCCAATCCGTGCCGGGCCCTCGTGGTGGATTATGGCCTTACCCTCCTCACAAAAGTGAGGGGAGACCCGTGCTCAGCAGTGGGACGACATGGGTTGATGATGATGATGATGACTTAAAGTATATGTATACTGCCATACACCAACATGTTGTTATTAATGTAAAAAATACATACTATTGCCTAAGTACGGACGTTTATTTTCCAAAGACAATGACGGAATGGTACCGGATGACAGGCGGATGGACAGAACGTTTTTCTTTGTAGACAATTTTCAGAGAAATCTATCCGGTTTATTGTAAAGATGTCACTCACCATACGATGGAAATAATTGGCTCTCCTGCTTCCCTTTTTGTTCCTGTCAGTTGCACGGGTGAGAATGACAATCGAAAATGCTACGGAGAGGTACCTTAGGCGGGCGCCCACCTTAGTAGCGTGACATGTGATCTTTACTTTGGAGGGCGCTGGGTATTAGTATACTTTTCCCGTATAACACTGTATCAGCTTTTTTGCGTTTGCTGTAATAGTTTTGGTGCTGTCTACGTCTGTTATCTTTTCACCACGCCACTAGATGTTTCTTAACGCTTCAATTTACATAGTTATTAGTCCGAAGAATTGCTTAATTCAAATTTGGATACTAGTACAATCATTTGATGCTCAGAAAGGTAGTTACCTGGAAAGTTTATATAGATTTGGACGTGCACTTTTCGAATTTTCACTATGCTACCTCGTATCTTTGCCGCTCGCGCCGCCATTTTGGAAAAATGGCGCTCCAAAACAGTTATTTGACAACAACTCCTTTCCGGCTCACTTTGCGATATATTACTTGTTTTTTTCACGTCTGCTTTCTTGTTTTGTTTATTTCATTATTTGGACCAACAGCAAAACACAAGACACAGCAGTGATAGTATCAGAGAGCCAGTTTAGAACGAAGGAACCACGTACTTACAACATTTCATACTTTATGGATTACTAGCTGTACCCTGCCACGCTTCGCTGTGGTACATTCGCACATTCGCTGATATGTCACTGATGAAAAAAATAGATAAAAACAATCCTTGATGCGGATTATATATCATGCTAAAATTTCAGCTCGATCGGTGCAGAACTTTTTGACTTTTTGAAGCGTACACAAACCAACATAACATTTATATATATATATATATATAGATTCTTCTGATCCAGTGGTTTCATCGCTTATATTTTGTTGTTGATTGGTAATTGCTAGAGCGGTCCGTGTACCGCCGACCTAATTAAGCTACTGGCTGTGATTCTGGTAGAACAAGATGAACGTGATATAAAAGACAGAAAGATCTCATCCATTCGATGTATTCCGTATAGTAGTCGTTAGACGGCGTGCCTTGTGATTTATGAAGTACAAGACACATCTCTGTGTTTCGCTTATAGTCGTCGGAGAGAGGATTTTAGGGTGACCATGCCGGGGAAATGTCAAGACCTTCTTAATAAAAAGATGGGATAATTATTTTTGTTCGATGATGGACGCATTTTGTATGTAATTTTACGTCCCACTCGTATACGAACTTAAAGTTATTTATATGGTTTTTTTTCTTTGTGATCCTTAGTGAGTGAGTGCAGAGCAGCAGTCTCTTAACTTTTTTTTAAATTGTTGCTTATAATTATAACATAATGGGTTAGCAAACAATGTCTACTCGCGTATAGACGAAAATAAAAAAATAAAAAAGTTTAAAAATTAAAAGTCAGCCATTATAATATTATTTTTGTAATTCTTGTATTGTTATCGATTTTTAACACTTGTACTTAATGTCAAATAATTCAGGGGTCTGGCTATGGGTGAAGATTAAATCGAAAGATTTCATTACATTCATACATTCATTCAAAAGTGAAGATAAAGCGCATTAAAAGTCATTGAATCATGGTCACCCTAGATTCCAGCGCTTCGAACCGTAGATCGAATCTTTAGATATTTAGTTACGTTTACGTCAGGAACGTTACACGTCGCCGTATTTTACGTGAACGAATGGAAAGTAACGAATACGCGGAACGCTCTTTAGTTTGCGAGTTCATTTCTATTTTGCAAACTGTACATGTTATATACGAACATATGGTTACGCTAAGTAACGACATAGTAAAAACAGAAAAGTAAGTTTACTTCATCATCATGATCATCAATCCATATCGGCCCACTGCTGAGCACGGGTCTCTCACTATCACGAGGCCATAATCCACCACGGGGACCTGATCCGGATTGGCGGATAATATACTTACCTCCAAAATAATTTTATCGGTTTCCTTCACCGAAAATATATTGATAATTACATATTTTACCAGAAACACATTAGTGAGTGCCCGCATCGGGATTTGAATTCACGACCCTCTCCTTGGAAGGCAGACGTTTTCCCACTAGGGTACCATCGATTCAAAAAGTTATCTTCATAGAATCCAAACAAAGCCTTGTATGTGTACGCGTCTGTTCGCATGCTGACTGCACGCATGAAAGAAAAATTATTATGACTTCAAATTCTGCGTTAGTTGTAGTAATGATTGTTCTTGTACACACAAGCACAGAATAGATAGTATGACACAAGGCTGTATTCGTCCGTACTGGCGCGCATACATACATGTGCAAGTCGCGTGTGGTTCTATGAACATGACTTACTTGTCTATTTTTACTGTGGTGACGAGGTAGTTTCGTACAGTCAGCGAAAAAAATCTGAAACAAGAATTACTAAAGTAACGTTAATAACTGGATATCTATATATATAAAAATGTTATGTTGGTTTGTGTACGCTTCAAAAAGTCAAAAAGTTCTGCACCGATCGAGCTGAAATTTTAGCATGATATATAATCCGCATCAAGAATTGTTTTTATCTATTTTTTTCATCAGTGACATATCAGCGAATGTGCGAATGTGCCACAGCGAAGCGTGGCAGGGTACAGCTAGTATGCTATGTATTTTGTTTCTTTACTACTCGCGAACTCGTTTGTAATAGTGCTGAAATATAAAAAAACTGAAAATTAGACCATACGACTGAATAAAAACTTCGCTATGAGAGAAAGAGAGAAAGAAAATGTGTGCTTGCACATCTCTCTTGCCCTTACAGTAATGTACGAAATGTAATCCATCCAAAGGTTGAGTGGAAGAGATTGCTGTTTAGCAATAAGGCCGCCCATTGTACCTATAGTTATAAGATGTTTTTACTTTTGCTTGTATATCTTGGAGTGCAAAAAAGAGTTGTTATTTTATCTCCCTTTCAACTTTATTGATCACACTTTTCGTAACGATCTCGTTACGCATTCACCAGCTTACTTCCCAAGTCAAGCGTGCGTAAAAAAGTTTTACTTCAAAACAAACAACACGGGTATAGTAGATACGGACCTACTCTTGCGAGCGGCTCTAACCCCACTTTCATGAGAAGGATATGGTCCTACATTTTTATTTCCCTTTCTCTAATTAAATAACGTTACATCTCCATCTGTAACGTTTTCATCCCTCATCGTTGATTGTCACGTACATTCCAGGAAAAAGCGGTGGTTATGAACTCGCCAGGGTACGCAATAGACGGTAACGTATTGTAGGTACTATGTATTGAGAAAATGGCCGCACTTTAGACGCCGTTTTGTCTTTATTGCCAGACCGTGTTTGTGGCAGTTATCGTTGGGGTTTACGCACAATTGGCGATACATATGTCAGAGTGTATAAATTTAACATGTTTATAGAGAATGTGGACTTAATGTTGACGACAGTGAATCGCGAATCGTGTTGACAAAATGTGAAGTAACGGGCTACGCCTTATCTCTGCCTTTTTTTTAAACTGTATAACGAGACGAGCAAGTAGTTCACCTGATGGTAAGCACTACACCTACCCATAACAGTCACAGCACCACCCAGAACCCTGCATTGCATAATCCGTGTAGATAAACAGATAGATAAACTCTTTATTGAAACACCACAGAACAAAGAAAACTTAAATTTAAGACAAATAAAAATAATCCGTTACTTAGGATAAATAACGTTATCCAATATACCGTTTTGATTATCGTTTTTCAACTGTTCTGTCCGCTGCGTCCGTTTGTATTAACCATTTTGAATAGCCGCAACTCCAGAAACGGCCTATAAGCTAAAGCGAGGAAACGACAATAAATACACTGTCGACAATTACCACAGATTAACACTATAAATTATCACCCAGGAATATACTACGCTCTACCAAGAGATCGAAGTTGATAGATGCATTACTTTGTGGAACTCCGTCTTTTGGCTTATGCATACTTTATTATTTTCCACTTTACTCAAACGCTCCAAACATCTACATGCGCGACACAGCGCAAGTCGCCTCATAACCGTGACGTACGGCCTCGAACCTTGGCCATATTGAAAATTGCCGATCGCTTACCCCTCGAAAAAACTTCAAGATTTTATTGATACAGCTCTGCCGGGATCAAAAGCGCGCCCTAACCCAACTCCGGCTATTAACTAACAAGTTTAGATGGGACGCCGATTTCCAAGTGTTTTGTAGTTATAAAACTGGTAAAATAAATATTCGGGAACGTAAAAAGTGCTGGGATAAGTTTTAGGTCGCATAACAAGGTTTAAGAATAGATTTTTGGTGGAAGCAGCATTAGGTGCCGTTTGGGGAAAATTGTCGTGAAATAAAAGTTGATATTTTTCTATCAATATCAGCCGTTTTTGCGTTGTAATAATCCTCTTATTACATATTCCGTTTGTGAAGTTCAGTGAGGAGTCAGAGGGGGTATGAAAAGTCATAATTTCAGCTGACAATGATGATGATGATACCGTCCTGCAGAGCAGACACTTAAAGCACTACTGAGTGATTAAAAGTTTTGGATAGCACTGCAACAGCCTTAAGAATCGAGAAAACATGCTTATTCTGAAAAATAGCAGTGATATATTTCTATTTGTTACACATATTTTTAACTTCGGCTTTGACTTCTAGATTAAATAGAGTTTCAAAGTGAAAAGAGCTGTTACTTTGATAAATGACTCCAGTTTATCGTAGACTTGTGAAAATATAAGTTATGATGGAAATTAATGTGAAAAGTATAAAAAAAAACAATACCATTTACGAACTCACCCTCGCCTTTTCTGCAAGAGTACGCCTGACGAAGTACCACATCTTTACTAGATATTTATCCGCCAAGCAGTAGTGTGCAAACATTGCTGTGTTCCGGTTTGAAGGACACTGTTTCTAGTGAAATTACAGGCATAATAATATGAGATTTTAGAACGGACATCTCAGGGTGATGAGTGCAGTAACAAGACAAGCACAAGACTTTGTTAGGGAAAGTTCTGGATTACTCTGTAGCTGCAATGGGCCGCTTACCATCAGGTGAAATACTTGCTCGACTAGTGACTATGCAAAAAAAAAACAATGGGGGTCCATGCCAACTGCTTTCAATATCTATTACCCCTGTGTCATCTCTAGTCAATTCCAATTAATAATGTTATTAAAAGTGGTGTTGCTTTTAGTTTGTTAGGCCACCCAATGGCGTCTGGTGTGCGTTAATGATGGAAATCCTAACAAAACTTATGAGATTAAGTCATTGGAGCGGTGGATTTTTTTTTAATGCGACTTCAAATCCTGTACGTTTTGAAAAGCTCAGTTGGCGATGGAATACAATTTCAGATGCATCTAAGGCATCCAAGCAGCGCAGTTGTCATCACAGTTAAAAATATTATTACACGAGTAAATTCAGTAGCTGCCCACATGTATTACAAATGGGAATAAAAATTCAAGTCCAATAAACAAGCTCATACATTTTTATTGATGAGTAATTCTGTATAAGCAGCTACAAAATGGCAAAAGCTAAAACAGTGCCATTAAAATGGCAACTCTGTATCGAATACCAATAGCAGCACGTCAAGTGCACAATCTGCGATTGTTGCCAGCTGAATACAGTCAATTCGTGCGGGTTGCCAGCGCATTCGGATCACGTTTCCGACTATTTATTTTCTTGTTAGGTTTATAAAATTGGAAACAAAGCTATTATGGCATTACCTAGGCAGATTATTTTATGCTAGTACCAACAGCGACAAAACTCGTAGAAAAAGAAACAACATTAAAAAAAGGGGTGTTAGCGACGCACAGCTATTACAAAAAGATGTGGCTACTTTTACCGATCTAATGTCAAAGGGAGCGCGCGGGGTGCCAACTGAGGCGCGGGGAGACCACCCGCCGCGCAGTAGGAGTGGTCGAATCGCCTCATACGCACGTCGCGCATTGCCTATTTTAGCATATGTAACTACCCCCTGATTAAGAAAAATATAAGCTCAAGTCTTTTCGCAAACTCGGTGTTTTACTGCGGGTTTTTTACCCTTGTCGCCTACAAGGGTTCTCCATTTTTAATAATATCAATGGAGAATTTAACAGTTTAAATTGCCTTGATGCCAATTTCGGAGCAACATACCTTTGAAACAATTCTCGATCATGTTCGATCACGGTGTTTCCCTTCACCCAAAGGCGATCTTTACTGAACTTAAACATGTTTCAACGTTAATTGAAGCGTTAATAACCTCGTTGCTCCCGAGGTTTCCTAGAGGTGTCAAACTGCGGTGGCAAGGCAAATTAGAGAACATCTCAGCCTCTGCGGTTCCCAAGATGGCAGTGGTTGCTATGATGGTAGATCCCTAAAGCCAGTTAGTGTTTTATGTGTGAATGCTTTTAGTTTCGTAGATGGCCAATCCAACTAGATAGATAGCCCTTAATTGATACCAATATGGCTAAAACGCAGAAAATTATAGAACTTATGAATAAGCAATCGTTGAAAGCATTGTCAATCAGATAACGTTTGGATAGGCCGGATTATGAAAATCACTGAACATTTCGCGTGGCCAAGCAAAGTTCCTACTTGGCTTTTGAGTATTAAAATTAGTCAGCTTTATTTGATCGCTAACTGTCCAATAACAAACACGCTGACGCGATGTACTGTACACTAAAAAAAGGGTGTGTCTAGTGTACACACGTAAGAACTAAAACTATTCTTTCTTATCAGTCTCTCATTCCGACCCGTCAATGTTCTATGAAAGTGGGCATTATAGGAATGAAAGTAGAAAAAACTTTCATGAAATACTCTTTTGATTACTGTTAAAGTCTGCACGTCTGTGGTCAAACTGACAACTGAAAGAAGATATCAATACAAAACCTTTTCCAACATTTGTATGCTCCATGCTGACCTTTTACTCCCGAACTCTTAGTCTTATTTCAAACTTCTTTCAATAAACCTTCATGTCAAAGTGTCAACTCTTACGTGACCGTCACACGTAACCGAAAAGTGTGACGACTGCTGTAAAATGTCTCAAGTACTTCGATAAAAGTTTCACTTTCAAACTAAATTGTAAAAGGAAATTCAATTTCAAAATCACTGAGCCTAAGCAGCGGAAACGAAAACATTCCGAAAACAAAAATACAGTGGCATTTCTCAGCTAATTTACTGCTTAAATAAACCTACGAGACAAACAAGTCGAGTGGTTTGCGAAATCAACGGGAACAGGTGCGAGGTGGGAAGGATTCCTTAGACTTTCGACGCATTTCACTTTGAATAGCTCCTTTATAGCGAGGGTGGTGGGGAAGTGACGGTATTCGTGACTAAAACATTTTGGCAACGTCTTTGTTTCGCGATTACTATAAATTTCGATTTCAAATCGAGTTTCAACGCTTTTATATCACTTTCAAATCGATTTTTATATATAAGTCAAAACATATAATATAAATATAAGTAATGTAGGTATGTTATCCACTAATCCGGACCAGGCCCCAGTGGTGGATTATGGCCTAATCCTCCTCACGAGAGTGAGGGGAGACCCGTGCTCAGCAGTGGGACGATATGGGTTGACCATGATGATGATGACATATTAATTTGAATACATTATATTAAGTCCATAATTATAAGCCAACAACGGACCTTATAAAAAAAAATAGGGATAAAATATAATTAAGAGATAAACACAGGTTGTGTTCATCAAGTTTTGAAATAATGTTATAAATCTTATAAAACGCAAGTGCTTTTATTAACTAACTAGCTGTAACCCACGGCGCTTTTCTTCAGTGTAGCTTGTTGCATTACTCACTCTATTTTCGTGATTTAATGATATTCTATTCTATTCTATTCTGTCGCTTCCCAGTATTATATTAGTACATGCTACGTACACCTAAACAACTTTGAAAGAGAAGACCCAGTCCTTACAGAAAATAGTCAGCTTACGAATAAAATGTTTTCTAACATACAGAAAGAATAAACTATAAGTATACAGATTCAAAGGTCTTTAGAACCAGCAACTCGATGCCAAGAAAGCCATAGTAGTATTTTCACTACAGAAGAAATATAGTATACCTAGTATATACAGAAAGTACACATTTCACCTCCAGCTATCTGCTTCCCCGCACCTCTACGCGCAATCCGGAGGGAAATTGGGAGGTCCCTCAATATTATACACCCAAATGACAAAAGACAAACGGGTTAGTATGAACCTTCATATTACGAGATTGTCTTTTGTTCTTGTCACGTAGTATATTTAAGTACTTACCAAAGATCTTATATTGAAATGAAATCTTTAACCAAACCAAAAGATAAAGAAGATTTTAAATAAGATTTTGAACCAAAGATCTTATACTTAAATAAGATCTTTGGTACTTACACATGCATTTGGCGCCTGTAAAAGCGTAATTTATATGTGTGATGTTAAATCGGGTATTTGTATGAAGTGTCCGGAGTGTGCCTTCGCAGAGCGTTCGAAGTTAGAGACACCGCTAGATAGAGATTAGTCTACAGAGTGGATAATGTTTATAATGCTTGGAAAATAGGCTCCAGCGCACTTGTGAGCTCGCTAAGCGATGTGTTTATGAAGGCTTGTGTAGGTTAACAAGCTGAGAACACAACTGTCGTGTTTTTCATAACTATCCGTGAGCGCGGGAAAACACAACTGTTGTGTTTGTTGTATGGGAAAACACTATTGACTGCGCAAATCCGCAGCCGTGGCTAGACAAGCAAATCGGCTCAGCAGTGAAAGTGTTAAAAGCTTTGAGTTAAACAGTTTAGCTGACTCCACAGCCAACGCAATTAATAAACCAATAAAATATCCAAGTAATTACCTAGTTTTTTTTATAAAATAGATGAAAAGAAGCTCACTATTCGTAATTATAATTTTGAGCGTTCCGTACCCAAAGTGTAAAACGGTACCTAACGGTACTAAGACTCCGTTGTCAGTCTGTCTGTCCGTCTGTCACCAGGCTGTACCTCACAAACCGTGATAGTTAGAGAGTGGAAAGTTTCACAAATGATGTATTTTGGTTCCCGCTATAATAACAAATACTAAAAAAACAGAATATAGTATTTAAGGAGGGCTCCTATACAACAAAGTACGGAACCCTTCGTGCGCGAGTCCAACACGCACTTGGCCGGTTTTTTTTAATGCCGCTTACTGTGAAGATGTAGCACGCTTACCTAGAAGATACTCGTTTAATTATACCTACTTGAAGATATCCAAGTAATGTTTGTTTGTTTAATGTTGAAATAAATACGCGAGGCATATTATATTTTAATAATAATTTCACTCCTTAGCTGTTTGCATAAGTAAGTATTATAAAAGCAAAACGCCTGGTAAGAGCTTAAAAGCTTTTCTTAATTGCACGAAAATTACAAGCTCGTCAAACTTTGTCACATAAACCTCTCAGATAAATATAGTATCAACGGAAACCACGACCAAGAAAAACTCAAAGGACCACGCACGCTCTCAGTCACCCCCTCTCAAAGTTATATGATCGACTGTTCTTATAACGGTAGTCGACTCGCGATCTCCGACTATTGAAATCGCTCTTTGTTTCTTTGGAATCTTTCTAATGTGTATTTCACAATTCACATCCCCCATAACCCCCGCCGTATAATTTGCAGAGCTACAGGGCCTAAACCTCTACACGTAAGTGACAGGAGATTCGTGCTCGGCATATGGCCGATATAGGTGGATGAGGATGATGATGAGAGTTAGATACATGCCGGGTCCATAGAGTATTTATGAAACGTCATTGACATATCCACAGTGAGTGCTCAAGATATCTCAGTATAGCAGCTCAGAAGCCTTATCTTTTGAAACCAGCCCGAGGAATACCAACCTAACCGACGCTGATAAGGGTTTTTCCTCTGCTTAATTTTCATACAACTGCCACCACCCGGCGCTCTCCATCGCCAGGTGTACAATCAAAACAGTTAGCTTTTATGAAAATTGTTATGTTCCTTTCAAATAAAAATTGTATTTTTATTTCTGTCTTTTCTTTCTTCTGTCTTTACTCTATATAAATTTTTGTCGTATTAAGTAGGTAATGCAAATTAAATTTTGAGTGTTTGTCCTCTTTTCACACTAAAACGGCTGAACGGATTTTGATGAAATTTAGTATTGATCTACTTTAGGTCTTGGAATAGAACAGAGGATACGGAACATAGCGATCGTAATGCGTACCGCATAAGAGTGAAACTCGTCTGAGTTTTTTTTTATTTGTCTGAGTGACAAGACGATCAGGTCGTTAACCTGATGGTAAACGCTACGCCTGACCATGACAGTGTGTTGTGTTTTCCGATAGTTACTACCTGGGAATTTTTAAGTCACGAATGAATAAGTCACTTCTAGGTAAGCGTACACCATCGTACACCGCATCGTCACTTAACACGTTGACTGCTGAAAACACAGACGTCTGTGTTTTTATAACACTACGCGGATGCTGGAAAACACACCTGTTGTGTTAGCGCAGCTTACGTGCCGGCTCTGCGGCGAAACACAGACGTGTGTGTTTAACGTAGCGCTACTACAGTGCGGCTCACACAGACGGAACACCAGTGCTGGAAAACACACACGGTGTGTGCAGATACGTAACGGTCCCCAAATGTAACTGGTGTGCCCAAACGCGAACCTATTAACAGAAAGTTAAATAAACAATCTATAAAGTCTATAATATCTTTAAAGGCGTCCGGAGAAAAGTCTCGATTTTGACAATATGCTCGGGGTTTTGGAAATCTTAGACCTGTAATGGCAATTTAGGTGGCAGCAGCCCTATTCAAGACTATACCTACCTACCTACCTACCTTTTATCCTAAAAACACGATGTACGCTTTGCGTAGCAAACATGAGTACCTATTTGTTCCGTGTCTGGGAGTTATGAGACCATTGTCCTAAATGTGCCTGGTTTCCAGATTCACAGGAAATGAAAGTTAGAAAGCTATTCCGTATGAAAGCAATCATACATTTTGAACAAAGGTTCTTTGCTGGATAAGTAATAATAACTTTCATATATTTAGAGGCTGATTTAGTCTCAAGAAGCTTAGAAATAATGTGTAAACTTAGTCTTTAGCTACGAATTAGATGCTTTATCTCAGAGACTTAAGCTACTAATTAGATTACTACTAATTCGTCCGCCAAGCAGTAGTGTGCAAACATTACTGTGTTCCGGTTTGAAGGGCATTGTTTCCAGCGAAATTACTGGGCATATGAGACTTTAGAGCCGATGTCTCAGGGTGACGAGCGCAGTGCAGTGCCGCGCAGGATTATACAATTCTGAGTTCTGGGTGGTGCTATGAATGTTACCATCTGTTGTAGCGCTTACCATCAGGTGAACGACTTGCTCGTCTCGTCACTGTCAAATATAAAAAGGGCAATAACGTCTTCAAATTGTTATGTTAGTGTTGTGACACGCAACCAGTTCTGTTTCCAAGTGATAAATCTATAAAGGACGGGCGCAAACATAGTTCTGGCCCCGTGCCCGCAGCGATATTGTTTCCGGTACCGATGATTCGGTGATAAACACTTATCGCTCCCATGCATGTTTTTATCCAGGAATAAAGTATAAGGGGAATAAATTGGCAAAATCCTTTATTGGGGAAGGGCCGGTTTTACTCGTACCATAAAAAAAACGTTGAAATCAGGAAATTATTTTGTCAACGCTTTGTGACGAGCTTGTATTTTAAATAAGGCTGCTTACACATCGAATACCATTCGTTCAAACTTAATATATATCTGACAAATATTATAAATGCGAAAGTTTGTTTGTTTGTATATTAGTGTGTCTTTTCTTTCTCCATACAAACACTATAGGTCCATAGGTAGGTAGATAGGTAGGTAGGTATAGGTAGGTAGGAATAGAACATGGGAATACTTTTTATCCCGTAAAAATTTACGGTCTAATAAATAAATATATCAACCATAAAGCACTTTTCTCTAATTTTCGGTATTCTATGAAGACATATTGCACTATATTGTGTAAATGTTATACTTTTCTTCTCGACCGCATACCACCGCAATTCAATTTGATGATCCTAGCTATATACCTATATGGTCGTAGTTCATCGCACGATGCCAATCGACGCCAGGCGCCGTTGGCCCTGGACTAAACCACTTAACTACATTGCAGGCGGCGGCCAGGTACCTATATTATGTAGTATACCTATCACTGAGACCATTTAAGCAGTAATAGGTGAGTGTTAACTATTTTAAGGTTGTGGCACACATGGCAGAATCGAACGCGCCAACGAATCGAATTTTACAATTCCAAGTATGAAATGTAATGAAACCGAAGCGGTTAATCGCCGGAAAAATTCAGAAGGCATGGTAAATCCCAGGAGAATTCTAATGAAGTCGTCATCAAAAGCGATGAGCACGATACATCGAAATTGGACAGAACGACCGACGTCTGCCTTTCTTTCGCTACGGACAGTTGTGCGAGGTCGAAATTACTTCGGCGCGTTCGGCGCTTTCGGCCCCGGCATGTGTACAATCACCTTTAGAGTTTAGCGGACCAAATGACAGCTGTATCAGATGGATTGATAGACATCGCGCGGCGATAGACGTGCGCAATCTTGGGTCCCACTTTTTTGAGATACGGAACCCCCAATTAGTTTAACCCTAATTCAATTACTTAGAGCATTACACAGCGTGCATTGGAAGAGCTTCAATAGGTTACCGTACGATAGTGATTTTTTTTTAATTTATAGCGGTTAAAATTGAGTACACACAAAAATACTATAATAACGCTGTATTTTATGTAAATAATTATTAATGTGGCCTAAATGCCTAATGTAAACATTAGGCTACAAGGCTGTATCGTGGGACCAGTATCTAGAAGTAGTTTTAGTTCTAAATATTGCGTCTAGACTAGACGTAAGTGCTTCTTTAGTCTATGTTCTAGATCAGAGAGTTCATCTACCTTCATATTCTTTATTATGTATTTGCTAAGAATAAATAGAATAGAAAATTCTTTATTGTACACCAATTCAGAATGATTCCTGAATTCAGCAACAACTCATCTTGATTATTGACATTTATAGAGTTGTTAAGACGACGGGAGTAATAATGGTCATCTTTATTCATCATGCGTTCATTTGCGACAAGATCGTGCTATCTCGCGATCAACACATTGAAGAGATATCACATTCTTGTCGCAAGTGAGTGATATTACTCACCGTTCTAATACAGAATACCCACTACTATTAATTCAGGACTTTAATCTTGTTAAAGAGAATGGACTGTATCTAGGGATGTTGAGGTTATGAAGAGGAAAATTGGTTGAGAAAACATTTACCGGCAGCCGGCGCTCGAACTTCTTCTGGTGGCGTCGTTGGGGGCCCCCTTTTGCTATTTGTTGACGGTACGCTGATTGTTATTGACTAATTACAGATCTTTGCCGGATATTTATCCGCCAAGCAGTAGTGTGCAAGCATTAGTGTGTTCCGGTTTGAAGGGAACTGTTTCCAGCGAAATTACTGGATGAGAATTTAGAGCTGATGTCTCAGGGTGATGAGCGAGTGCCGCAACAGATTCTGGGTGGCACTATAGCTGTAATGGGCAGGCATTCGACCACCATTGGTGGTTGGGCACCATCAGGCGGACGACTTGCTAGTCTCGTCACGCAGTCTAATAAAAAAAAATGTTTTTATGTTTTTGTTGGAGCGACGCGCCGTGTCAGTTGGTTGGAGTTTTGGAAGAGCGTCAATGAATGAAGAGGATTGGTAGAGTTAATGTGTAGGAAGGACTGAACGCCCAAACTGGCAACGAAGAAAAGGGCGAGAAGGTTTGAATTTGGAGTGGGTGAATGTGTTGCTATAACCAAGCTCACATGTCTGAATTATTAAACACCATGTCCAACACTAGACGAAAGCTTGTCCATTAGTCGTAGAGTGGGTCTAAATCTAGCGCGGACAAGTTGAGGTTGGGGTTTGCGGCGCCGGCATTAGTTATCTAGTCTACTAAAGTGTCATTCGAAGATATATTTAGACAGATATCGATGTCTACATTGTTAACTGGTATACGAGTCTTGTAATCCATTGACGAATTGTAAAACTTCTTGCTTGACTTGGGGAGTAAGCTGGTGAATGCGTTACGAAAAATGTGACCGGGCGAAGCGAATGGAAGTTGCGAGGTAAATTAGGTTAATAAGGTTAAAAGGTAGGGGGTGATAGGTGACAGGTGACAGATGACAAATGGCAAATGATATATCGATAAAATTAAAAAAGAGCTAAAGAAGTTTTACTTCAGTCGTGTGGTGTAAAGCACACTCGTTTTTTTTAATGAGTCATCATCATCATCAAAGCATAACGTCCCACTGCTGGGCACGGGTCTCTCCTCACTTTCGTGAGGAGGGTTAGGCCATAATCCACCACGGGGGCCAAGTCCGGATTGGTGGATAACATACTTACCTCCGAAATAATTCTCGGGAAGGTATGTGGGTTTCCTCACGATGTTTTCCTTCACCGAAAAGCGAGTGATAATTACGTACATATGTTTTACAGAAACACATTGGTACGTGCCCGCACTGGGATTTGAACTCACGACCTTCTGATTGGAAGGCAGACGTTCTCGCACTAGGCTACCACCGCTTAATAAATGATAAATGATAAAAAATGATAAATTAATTTTATTGCCAAAAAAGTTACTGTTACAAATAACATTTACAAAAAAGAGCAAACATTATGTTGAAAATAAGGATTAACAGTGAGTTCCAAACTAGGCTAACTATGACGGCCTTTGGTTTCGGAGCAAGCCAGCTGGCCACCTAGGGATATTTAACTGCCGTCTATGGATCTTGTTGGTATGTAATATGATATGAGTTGGTATGTGACTCGCCGATCCGAGATAAAAGTCAAAACTCAAATAATTTATTGCAAGTATATTGCGCTTTTACAAGTCAAAAACTTAAGTCTTTTATACATAGAGAAAAATAAAAAAATTAAGTCAAAATATTATGATCTACTACATTAATAGAATAGAATAGAATAGAAAAACTCTTTATTGTACACCAGAAACAAAAATAAAGACAGTACAGAAGAATTAAAATAGGTAAACAAGGGTAGTACAATGGGCGGTCTTATCGCTGAAAGCGATTTCTTCCAGACAACCTTTGGATGGACAGTACAAAACATTTCCTAACTAATGATAATTTAATTATGATTTGAGTTTGAAAAAGGACATTTCTCCTTCTTCTGGATGTCACTGTAACAGTTATGGGCAGGCGTAGCGCTTACCATGCGAAATGTGTAGGTGTGAGGTTGATAGTGTGTCAGTGTGTAGTGTGTTGATAGTGTTTTGTGTATAATATGTATCTTTTTATTTATTTATTTTATTCTATGTATATAAGGAAAGCCACCGTCCGATGTCCTATTTACTCCTCTCCGTGCATGGTTGTCTGCAAGAGATCGCTCTGAGCGATAATACCGCCCATTGTGACACTAATTGTAAAATTGGTTTTGTTCTAGTTTTAAGTTTTCTTTGTTCTGTGGTGTTTCAATAAAGAGTTTATCTATCTATAGTGTGGAAGTTATATAAGACAATCGTTTCAAAAGCGAGGTATTGTGAGGTCCTCTATTTGGGTTCACAAAAGAAATGTACAGAAGGACAGGGGAATGCGGAACACATTCATATTAGTTAACTTTACGACTTCAGCCCTTAACAAGGCCGTGGAGAGACACAACTGTTGTCAATATATCTTCTTAAGTAAAAAAGTTTGGCAGTCAATAAAATGTTTTATTACACTTTAGGCTTGTCAATATACATCGTAAATAACTTGTTTGGTTTTATATATATCTACGCCAAGTTATTTGATTATTGTAATAAATCATTTATGATTTATTAAGTTAAATACTTAACTCTGTCTCATCATCGTCAACCCAAAACGTCCCACTGCTGAGCACGGGTATCCCCTCAGTTTTTACTTTTTTCTTCTTTCTTTTTTACATTTTACTTTTTTTTTAAGCTCAGTATACCTCAGATACTCAGAATTTTGGTATAGTATTTATGATGCACCTATCTCTGTTCCACTATAGGTAGTTGACTGGTAGAAAATGCAACTGGTAGAAAAATCTTAGCATTAAGTGCGCTGTTTTTACTAGTTATTTAATGAATGCAATAAAGTATTAAATAAATAAATAACTGAATATTATTTCTTCTATTAAGTTTAAGCCACGTCTCTCCATAACAGGCAGTGCCACCCGTAGCTTTGCATTAAGAAATCTTGTGCGGCACTGCACTGCGCTCATCACCCTGGGACAGTATATGTATAGACCGAGGTGCCACTTAAAAAAAAAATTATACAAAATCACACAATTGTTGGTATAAATTTAGCTGTTTGTGTAACAGTTTTTATCTAAAAAGTTCATACTAAGCTTAAAAAGTGACTCCTTAATTCAAACCTCTTTCATTCAAACTTTAGGTTAGTAAGATAGATAAACTCCTCATTAAAACACCACAGATAAAAAAAAACTAGAACAAAACAAAATCAACAATTAGTCTCACAGTGGGCGGTCTCGTCGCTCAGAGCAATATTTTCCAAACAACCAAACATTTGGTTTTAATTTTTTTGAAGTAAAATTTCTTTACGCACGCTTGACTTGGGGAGTAAACCGGTGAATGCGCTACGAAAAATGTGATCGTACGATGCGAACGGAAGTTGAGAGGGAGATATAAGTTAGTGGAGATAGAAAGAGAGAGAGTTTCGTATATTTATTAATATATTATTTATGATTTTTTCTTTAATTATTCGATAGTTGAAGTTTTACTTCTTCTGTGTCCCAGCATGCTTTTCGTTTGTTTTATTTTAGTTTTGTATTCTAAAACTAAAATCCGAATAGAAGGAATTTTCGTGTCAAATATTGGCACAGGGTTGCCTCTGAAAGCTTTTGTGATAGGGTTGGTCGATTCAATCGCGCGGCTCGCCACTGCGCTTCACCGATTTCGTCAGACAATACACCCAGTGACAGGGCTGCCAGCTCACAGTTTACCCTTCGATAACTAACACTAGACAATTTCTGTCATATAAAAATGCTAGTAACTAAAAACCCGAAGCACATAAGCCAGGAGTGTGGATTTTATCCTACACTCTTTTCTTTCTCTATCTCAAAACTACAAGTCAAGCTATTTGATCTGATGACTAGTGAGAGAAAGTTAACTACCGCTACTAGAAATCGCTTTCAGCGATAAGACCGCCCATTGTACTACCCTTGTTTACCTATTGTAATTCTTCTGTACTGTGTTTATTTTTGTTTCTGGTGTACAATAAAGAGTTTTTCTTCTTATTTCTTCTTCTTCTACCTTATCGTGAAATTACTGTTATTTGAGGAGAAAATAGTTTGAAGTCCAGGCACCAGCCGTACACGAGTACGACTTTATAACTTGTATACCAACCCCTAAACTATTTTAAAAAGGTAAGAGCGAAAAAAAAAATCAACAAGCACGACAAAAACTAATTCCTCTCTTTGTTTTTTTTTTCAGCTCAATCTCCGGTATAGCCTGGTCGAGTTCCACAGCACCTCACTTAAACCAATTAGATTCACAAATCAATCATCAAAGTTTATTTTTATAGGGGTGTCAAATTTATTTTAGTCATTTAATCATGTCTGCTATCTCAGGTATGGAACTGAGGGAGGAGATTCTGATGGAGAGTGTTCGACAACCCTAGCAAAGGTACGTGAATACGTTATTGTATGCAGTCCTTTTAGTAGATATTGTATCTAGAATAGGTATAGCGGGTGTCGATAGATGGGTATACGAATTTCTCTTTCCTCTGTTCTTTGTTTGAATGAGACCTGGGGGCCTACTCTCACCTATTAGTTAGCGGCTCAGTTTAGGCTCAGTTCAACTTAGGTTCCTAAACTGCACCGCATAATTTCGTACCATGACCTACACCTATACAAAATCGTTATTGGATCGTTAACAATAAGAATGAATGAACGATAGTTTCTCACGTCTACTATGACGTCACTCTGTTGGAAAGAGACAACACTATATCAACATCCTTTGCTAACTTCGTTTAGCCGTGTTTCTTTCTTTTGGTTGCGTTCAGAAATAAATCAAAAAATGTTTCGGAAAATTACGCTTATTTTCATGTTGCATATTTTGTCATTTGTGTGAAGACACAACACCTAAGTAATTTAATTAAATATTTAGATGTATGTATCAATAATGTTTATTGATTTATTATTTATTTAAGATCATTTTTAAATTAAATTACGAGTAAAATATTGTGGTCCTAGAATTGATATCTTTTTAGAACGTTCCTTTTATATTTTCGACATTTGACATTTGATTAATGAGTGACGGACGGATGAATGTTCTTCGACTCTAATTAGAAAATACAGCACGAAAGAGTTCGTATATTGAAAATACGCGCGCTTTTGTGCTGATTTTTATAAAATACTATTTTCGATTTCTTTTTATGTGGTTTATAAATTCACTACAATGGCGTCAGTAATTCTGACTAATATTTTGCATATTATATAAAAACCTTATTTCTTAAGTAGGTACTTATACGCATGAATCTATACTCCAAAATTCCCAAGCTTACGTCTCAAGTGTTAGCGGCTATTTTAAGTGGTTTTCTTTATATTATACTGTGAAACTTCTCGTCAACGAGTAAGCTACGGGCAACTTGAACACCTTTGGGATTTCATAAATAGGCACAACGAGATTGCAACGTGCTATAATAAAATCACGCAAGCCAGGGAATACTCTCGCCGGCTGTGGGAATCAGTAGCCCTAAGTTTAAACTCCCAAGGCGACAGTGCATACACAAATACACACACTTAATTATTATGATTTTTACACTGAAATCAAAATAATCCCTACTTCCCTACTTATATTATAAATGCGAAAGTAACTGTCCGTCTTTTTGTCTGTCTGCTACGCTTTCACGCCTAAATTACTGAACTGATTTAAATAAAATTTGGTACAGCCTAGACTCTAGAGCCTGAGAAAGGACATAAGCTACTTTTTAATGCGAGAAAAGGGTTGTAAAGTGTTGAAATAGGGGATGAAAGTTAGTATGGAAGTTTCTTCATATTTTAAGCTAGAAGCTGGAAACTTATTTTTGTGCTTTTGATTAGATATAAATAAAAATGACATTCAAATTTTGTAAAAAAATTATCCACAAGGTAAAATAGCAATAGGGGAAGAAATTTTGTATGGAAATATATAAGGTTTCGGCTAAACCACTGCACCGATTTTTAAAATTATTTATCTAATGAAAACTACATTATGAGCGAGTAATAAAGGCTATATTTTATACCCGTATTCCCACTGGAAGAGGTACTACGCGGGTGAAACCGCGGGGCAGCCGCTATTAAGATATATAACCAAAAAGGCTCAACTTTGGTTGTGAAAATATTAACTTTTATTGAGACGCTTATTTTGACAGCTAATGGGATCAGTATAGGTTCAAATAGGTTTTAAATATAGCTCATGGTACGAAAAGAATGAACGAAGTCATGACTTGCGATCCAGTTTAGGTTCAAAATGGCGGAAACCTAAACTGAGTCGCTAATAAGACGTCATGGTACGATTATGCGACGCAGTTCAGTTTAGGTCCTAAACTGAATCGCTATAAGACATCATGGTAAGCCTCCTGGAGGCCTAACATGATTTCTTATAGCGATTCAATTGAAGACCTAAACTGATCCGCGTCGCATAATCGTACCGTGACGTCTTATTTTTTATGTTGCTGCCATGTTCCACCTAAACTAGCAAGAGAGAGGTGCGTGCACACATTTTCTTTCTCCTTTTTCTCATAGCGAAGTTTTACTTAAGTTGTCTGGTCTCAAACACACTGGTTTTGTTATTAGTTTTCTCCGTCTTTCAGTGTTCACTGGTACAGAAATGAGTCATTTTCCACAAAGTTTTGGGCGGCACTGTAACTGTTATGGACAGGCGTAGCGCTTATCTACAGGTGGACGAATTGCTCGTCTCGTAATTCAGTAAAATAAAAAAATAAAAACAAGAAAACTCTACACTTTAAACCTTCCACCGACAAATACAAACTGCAGCAGCAGTACCCACCGCTGCGGACTCAGGCACATTTCTCAGCGAAGACAGTGAAGTTCGCTTAGTTAATTTCGCTTATTTACTGCAGTGAGGTTGTCGAGATTAACTGCCGACAGACCTTGACAAATACTTGTACACACGACGGAAAACTTGAATCATTAGTCTTGGTAACAACCAGGACGTTTATTTCGCTAATGGAGGAGGCATGTACCGACTTTCCGTCGTAAGGTACGTCGTTAATTACATTTTATTGGTCTTTTCAGGTCTTGATTTATACATTATAATAATGTAAAGTCTTTTTTATTAGTACTTAATATACTTTTAACACGTGCGTACTTTAAACATAAATTATTCACATGGTTTGATGTATACATTACATTTTTTTTTTAATAACCTATACTGTCCCACTGCTGGGCAAAGGTCTCCCCCATCTCCTTCCACATGTCGCGATTGTTTGCCACGTCGGACCAACTTTAAGATCTTTATACACACAGTTTTATACAATAAAATTTATTCTTATTCTTATATTCTTGGTTCGTATGTATCAAGATCGTCACGCCAGCGTTTTCTTGGTCTGCCCCGGCGCCTACGCCCTTACATTACTTAAGTCCGCAAAATTTTGAGACAAAAACTCCTTTTATTTTGAATCCAATACAGATATTATAAATGCGAATGTGAGTTTGTTTGTTTCTTTGTTACGCTTACACGCCTAAACCACCAAACCGATTTTAAAAATTCTTTCACCAATGGAAAGCTACATTATCAGCGAGTCACATCCCTACTTATATTATAAATGCGAAAGTAACTCTGTCTGTCTGTTGCTCTTTCACGTCTAAACTACTGAACCGATTGAAATGAAATTTGGTACAGAGATAGTCTAGAGCCTAGGAAAGGACATAGGGTACTTTTTATTGCGAAAAAAGTATTGAAACGGTTTGAAATAGGGGATGAAAGTTTGTATGGAAGTTTTATAATTTTTGAAGCTTGAAATTTGTTGATTAGATTAAAATAAATTTGGCATTTAAAGTTTGTAAAAAATTACTCTTGAGGAGGTAAAATAAATATAGGGGATAAAAGTATGTATGGAAATATGTAAGGTTTCGGCTAAACCACTGCACCGATTTAAAAAATTATTTCACTAATGGTAAGTTACATTGACAGCGAGTAACATAGGCTATATTTTATCCCCATATTGCCGCGGGTACAGGAAATACGCGGGTGTAACCGCGGGGCGCAACTAGTATAAAATAAAACTTTAGTTAACTAAACAAATTTGTACCCAAAACGATTATAATGGTAAATTAATATTACTAAAGGATGTGCTAAGTGACAATTAGTAAAATTTAGCCGCGTCTGATTGGTTTTTTTAAATAAATATATAAGAAGTTTATGAACTCTGCCAATAAAAAAGGAAGGTGCTGGGACACATAGTAAAATTAAAACTTCAACTAAAAATATACGAAAAGTAACTTTCTCTTTCTATCTGCACGAACTTATATCTCCCTCTCAATTTCTATTCACCTCGCCCGATCACACTTTTCGTAACGCTCTCGTCACACATTCACCAGCTTATTCCCCAAGTCAAGAGTGCGTAAAGAAGTTTTACTTCAAAAAAATCCCGTAAAAGAAAAATAATAATTTAAGTATATTTTTCTTATTCTTAGCTTAATGTCACCAGGTCCGGTAAGCGGAAACTGTGAGATATAGACTGTCGGGCGGCGCACGCGGGAAGCGATCGGTCAGGGCTGGCCAATCGGTGACAATAAGGACTGATCGTTGTAATGTCCACTGACTTTTTGCCGTCCCATGTGAACGCGACAGAATTACGCGGTGAAATTTATTTCTTCGTATTTATATTATAATTCAATCTGAAACCACATTAACAGCGTCTTACCGAGTTTTATAATCAAAAACTTATTTCTTTATATTTAATTTTTCTCCTGGAAATCTCATGAAAATCGATTTTAATTTTCAATTAGGAAGTACTTGTATCCATTTGGGGTCGATTTTTTTTGCTACAAAGAAGCGAATGAGTAAAGAAAATCTTTATACTGATTGGTTGCCTACGCTGGTATTTAGTTACATTCTTAACTACTGTTAGCGCGGCAGCTAAGCTGTATAGGCTGAGCGCGCCTCCAATGGCGGGGGAAGGATGGCTGGTAGAAGAGTAGTACAAAGGAACTTGGCGACTAACCTGGTCTCCATGCAACTGCAATCACCTCGGTTCGGGTCCGTCTCCAAGCTGCTTGTTCCTTCAGGATGTTATGACGTTCGATGTAGTGGACTGTATTTTTGGCGGTTGGTGCGTGTCGGCAAGGAGCGTTTACGCGGCGGGTTTATAGCGGGTTTTGTTTATATTTGCGCGTCGAATTCACGTGGACCACTACAGAGGAGCAGCAGATCCAGTACTTTGGATTCGGCGAGAGCGGCAGCCGCGAAGGACGAGGGTCGATCGCAGACTACTTGCGGCGGCAAGCAGTTTTCTCGTGGATACCACGATATGAGCGACAGAGATAGTCGCCAAGAAATGATAGGAATAGGAAGGTAGGAAGGTATTATGAGTGCCAATGTAAGTGGCGCGAACATTTGCCCCCGGCCTAAAAACCATTGGTTTTTAAAAGAAAGCGGGAAATAAAAAAAAAAAAAAAAATAAGAGTTAACTCTTAAGCGGTCAACGGGTTAAATATAACATAGCGGTTGACCGGGGAGCAAGGGGTTAAATTATTGGGTAGGTAAGATGCATAAACGGACGACGGGTCTCTGGTAGACGCCGGTCGCCGTTTTTACTGACGCTACTCGACAGATGCCATCGCCGCCGACATGAGTGGCCACGACGACGCCGAGAGGCCAGGATAGCGGGGGAATATTATCAGTGATAATAAGAACAATAGAACCTATTGTAATGGGATTCGAAGGTGTATTCCATTTTCCTCTACATTGAAGTAAGTGAAGATATTCCAACTTCCACCGTTTGGAAAATGATTGTACCATTTGATCCAATAAAGCGTACCGTTTCAATAAGTGTCCAGGTTCATCGGGAACCGTGCAAGCGGGTAAATGCTTCAGCGGTGCGGTCATTAAGAAATGTGAAGCACTCAGCGCGGTCGGCTCAGACGGATCTTCGCTCAATAACGTTATAGGACGAGAATTGATAACGCATTCTATCTGTGTGAGTACGGTTAACATTTCCTCATACGTGAGTAACTGTGAACCGATCGTCTTATGAAGATGACTTTTAAACGCTTTCACATATATTTCATAATTCCCCCCGAAGTGAGGACTTCGCGGTGGATTGAATTTCCAGTGTATGCGATTAGCTGATAACTCATCTGAGATAGACTTATTATATTCGTCGGAATTTAAAAGATCCGTTAACGCATTTTTCGCATTTTTAACGCATTCCGTTAACGCAGAGACGGGAAGGGAGTCAAGGAGCGCGGGTGAGTTACTAGCCCATTTGACGAGATCGAAGCCCCCGGCCCTGAGCAACTCGCGGAGATCGTCTCTGAGTTGTAAACAAGCAGACAGAGTAGGCATGGAGTAGCACACGTCGTCCATGTATGTGTTGTCGCTGATAAGAGATGCTGCGAGTGGGAAGCGGGCACCGTCGGCGGCGCACAGCTGTCGCAACACTCGCATTGCAAGGAACGGACTGCTACGTAGACCAAAACAAACGCGGTTGAATTGGTAGGTATCAAGCGGAAAAACGGGATCGAATCGATACAGGAATTTTTGATATTTGCGGTGGTCCTTCTTTATCAAAATTTGTAGGTACATCTGTTTAATATCGGATGTAAAAGCGATTGGGTAGTGGCGGAAATCCAAGAGGATTGTAAAAAGATCGTTTTGTAAATTATCCCCGGTATATAAAACTTGATTCAAGGAGAGGCCTGAGTCAGTTTCAGCACTGGCGTCCATCACCATACGCCATCGAGCTGTTGTTTTTTGTAGTCTCGCAATGGCGTGGTGTGGCACGTAATATCCAGTAAAAGGACTATCATTGTCGATCAGTGAAATGTAACCCTTCTGAATGTACTCTTTGATTATAGCATCGTACTCTAAGCGCAGAGCAGGTGTCGCGGCGAGCTTACGTTCGAGATACATGAAGCGTTTTTTAGCGATAGGGTAAGAATTACCCAGAGAGGTCGCGGGATCGCGGGAGAAAGGTAACGCTACAGAATAGCGTCCCGTAGGATCGCGGGAAACGTTATTTGTAAAAATGCGTTCACATTCTATAGCGTCTGGGCTCAAAGTCGGCGTGCATTGCACCTCTTCAAGCTGCCAGAAGCGTTGGACAAGATTATCTAAACGTGGTCCTTCCGTAAAGGTACAGAGGGAAATATGAGAGCGGCATCTATCTTCAACCAAGGGGTCAGTGATAGAAACAACGGTTTCAATATGAGCGGGCGTAACATGAGCGGGAGTAACATGAGCGGGAGTAACGGGAGCGGTCCCGATTACGATAAAACCAAAAATGGTTTCAAAAGCGGTTGGAGTACCAGGCGGACCAGCGGCGCGGCCTGATAGCAATATTTCAGAAAAGAGCGGCGCGCCTATAAGTATGTCGATCTCGGAAGGCGAAGCGAAACTGTCGTCTGCCAGAGGCAGGCAGTTCAGGTATGAAAGGCAGGATACGTCAATTTTCACTGCCGGTAAATTGTCTGTTATGCGGTCGATAACATAGGCGTCAATTGCAATAAAATTATCATTTAGGCGGGAAGATAAAGTAGCAGAAACTGCTCCCTTGATTGGGTCAGATGCGGAACCTATCCCTTTAACAACGGTGTTCGTCACCTTATTGCATTTTAAATTTAATTTAGCGCAACATTATGAAGTTAAAAAGTTACTTTGGGAAGCCGAATCAATTAAGGCGCGTACTACATGGCGGCGACCATTTAAATCCGTAGCATAAACTTGTACGGTTCCCAGTAAACAAGTAGTGTCATTAGGCTGCGAAGCGGGGCGTATATTACACAGCGACACCTGTTGTTGTGATGACTGATAAGCAGTTGTAGGTAAGTTCGTCAGCTGAGCGCTAGCGGAGCCCGCGACGGGCGGCGGCGATGCCGAAGGCGGCATGTGATCCCCGGCGGCGGAGAAGTTGCCAGTTCGCGCGCGCGGAGGCGGCGCGTGCGCCTGTGACGGAGCGCTAGGGTACGGGCGATTGTCTTCACGGGAAGATGATACTTTGCGGCATAACATAGAATGATGTTTACATCCACAATAACGGCAATTAAATTTAGAATTGCAAGCAGTATTTATATGCGTAGTGCTTAGACAATTAGTGCAACCTTTGCTTTGTTTTACAAAAGTGTACCTGTCGTCGATAGAAAGCTTATCAAATGCAGGGCATCTATATAAGTTAGCGTGATCGGCTTGTTTGCAAAGCGGACAGTGAGTGACGCATGATGCTGCAAAAGACTGCGTAGACCTTGCAGTACGCGGCCTGTTATCACTGCGGCTAAGAGAATCGGTCGTAGTGCGTTCCAATATTTTGCTTTGTTCGCGGATGAATTTTAAAAGTTCATTGTATGTAGGCATAGATTTACCTCGCATGTGCATTTCAAACGACCGTGCAGTACTTGAATCTATTTTCTTCAAAGCGAGCGATAGTAAAATAAAATCAGACACGTTATCGAGCTTGAGAGACTTCAAACTTGACACAGCCGTGCAGAATTTATCTAGGAATAATTCTAAGTTTTTATTCGTCGCGGTGTTAAAAGATTTAAAACCAAGCATTTGATCAAGATAAGCGGAGGCTAGGTTACGTTTGTCGTTATACTTATCGACGAGCGTCTGCCATATGATCGGATAATTATCACCGTTAGGTACGATACCAGAACAAACTGCAAGGGCCCGGCCTGACAATTTATTAATTAAATATTGGACGCGTTCGTGATCAGTGAGATCGGGATTTTCGTGAATCGTGCGTTTGAATGACTCATAAAATATTCTCCAGGTCATCGGATCTCCATTGAAGACCATCAAATCGAGTTCAGGAATTCTGATGGATTTACGTTGCGGGGCAACATTGAAATCAGCGGTTTTTAAAGGCGGGTTAAGTTTATTATAAACAAACTGACAACGGCAAAACATATCTTCGAAGACGTTTATAGATTGGTAGTTTACCGTGTACGAAGCGTTGAGAGTCAACTCGGTGACATTTAATTTGTTCACAATTTCATTGAAATCGGAGCGTAAGCGGTCTAACGAGATCATTCCACATAGAAATAAATCTTTCTCAGTATCATCAGTGAAAGCCTTTAAAGATCGGTTAAAAATATCTTGTAAGCGAGAAAATATAATGTCACGTTTACCTATCAAGGTCAAACGTTCGACCTGTAACGTATCGAGCGCTTTTGCGTCCTCGTATACTTCACTATCTTTGTCTTTTGAACGAGTAGCCATAGCCATCTTAACAAAGTATAAAAAACCAGATAAAGTATGAAATTCCTAATTTACTGCAACTGCCTACAGCATTTACCTGCCACGCGCGCGGCGTATTGAATACCCACGTGGAGACGCACGGGCGGTCGTTAGGAATACCTTCACTTTTTAATAAAATTAAGAATTACGGAAAAATCGTTATTTTTACTATTTAGGAATGCGGAATACACGAAATAAGTATATAATAGCGTAGTAGGATAGTACAGGGTACTATCTGAACTGTAATTGCGGGCGGGAACACGATAATTATAGGAAATTATCGTTGGTAAAAATACCAATATAAAATTGCGGGCGGTTATAAAGAGGACTATATGAGGCCTAAGAGGGGCCAGAGAATAGCGGGAGGACCAGAGAAGATCCGGCGGCGGAGGACCAACAATATGTTAGCGCGGCAGCTAAGCTGTATAGGCTGAGCGCGCCTCCAATGGCGGGGGAAGGATGGCTGGTAGAAGAGTAGTACAAAGGAACTTGGCGACTAACCTGGTCTCCATGCAACTGCAATCACCTCGGTTCGGGTCCGTCTCCAAGCTGCTTGTTCCTTCAGGATGTTATGACGTTCGATGTAGTGGACTGTATTTTTGGCGGTTGGTGCGTGTCGGCAAGGAGCGTTTACGCGGCGGGTTTATAGCGGGTTTTGTTTATATTTGCGCGTCGAATTCACGTGGACCACTACAGAGGAGCAGCAGATCCAGTACTTTGGATTCGGCGAGAGCGGCAGCCGCGAAGGACGAGGGTCGATCGCAGACTACTTGCGGCGGCAAGCAGTTTTCTCGTGGATACCACGATATGAGCGACAGAGATAGTCGCCAAGAAATGATAGGAATAGGAAGGTAGGAAGGTATTATGAGTGCCAATGTAAGTGGCGCGAACAACTACTCTATTTTATCCAAAATATAGTTACGTCATGACGTTTGAGAATTTAAATTACCTCCTCTACCGTTCTGATCTCCTGGTACCTACTGGCGAAGCTTCATTTCAACAAGATGGCTCTTGCATATTGCGCCACCTGTTACCGGCACATCTGTAGGTCTGTCTGTACGTACAACGAGTATGTTAGCGGAAACATAAAGCTTCTTTCTCGTGAAATATTGCCTGGATCTTGGAAGGATTCTTTCTAACTATGAAATCGAGATGATAATAGAAATTCTACGAAGAACCTATTTCGAGCCCGTAGAGTGTAGTTACCTGGCAGCGTGTGGAATCATATACCAATTATTGCTTAAGAGTTGCGGGTAGGGTTGCCAGATCGGAAGTTCAAAATATCTGGAGAATATTTGATAATGGCGGGGTTTTTGGGTTATTGTCGCGAGAAACATAATTGTTAAAAAAAAAAAGTAATTGTACAAAAAATGTTGTGGATACAAAACTAATTTAAGAGCGTCAAAAGCGCGCGGATATTTTAAATATTATTTTCTGGAGAACTTTCGGAGACGCTGTTTGTTTGGAGATTTCGAGCTTTGTTGGGAGAATCCAGACGAATCCAGACCATCTGGCAACCCTTGTTGCGGCTCTCATTCTCAGTACTTAAGTACAGTCAGCGTCAAAAGTTGCTGAAAATGTCCCAACTTTCTATTTCGAAACCAAAATAATATAAAAACACTGCATATTATTTTCCTAGTTAAGGGGTTCAGTGCTAAAAACACTCTCGTCTGTGTTTTATGCTGTATTGCTGTATTGACAATCTTGTCACACCAGTTGTTCACTGCTGTATTGACAGTCTTGTCACACCAGTTGTGTGCGTCCGCACAGGTGATTGGGTTTAGTTACGAAACAACGCCAGTAAACAGTAAACACTCACGTTGTGTGAAGATTTGCAAAACAGCAAAAAAAGTAAAACACTTCAGCATTGAAAGTGTTAAGTAATATAAACTTGTGTAGAATCACAGAAGGGTTAACAGTAGGTACAAATAGTAGAATACTTAGAATAGAATAGAATAGAAAACAGTTTATTCTAGAAAAACACTACAAATTAGGTAAACTTATATTGAAAAGATTCCTTTTTAGATAATTTATATGTACGCAGTTGTAGGTTGCTTTATCCGAAAAGCCAAACGTTGTCCCAAATCGCTCTTCATGATTGATACCAGAAAATATGAAATCCCAAACACACAGCGAGAAGAAATTAAATATATTTGTCAATGTCTCAGTGCAGCGGGGATAGGGGGACTGGAAACAAAAGCGAAACGTTTTATTGGCAATGCGAAAAGTTTTATTGCGTTTTATGAACGCTGAAGACCTATGATAGCTTTGTCGCGGTTTATTTTTATTGTGTAGAGTAGTCGTATAAAGGCTTGTAGGTTGTACTACTGGTATTGTATTTATTCTGTGGCTTTGGTGAGAAAAGAGGTTCCGCCTATGTAGTTTTAGATAGGTGATCTAAGCCGTCAGTGATTCAAGCCTGTGGTGCTTGTGATTTCTATGGAACATAAACAATTTCATTAGGCATACGTTATAAGTATTAGAAAAAAATAAAAAAAAAGGATGGACAACTTAGAAGTCCCGAGCTGAGGTGCGGCCCGTGTGTTCCGGGACGCACCCAGCGGAGAAAGAGGCCCAAGCCTCACGTGCCGAGCCCGAGAGGGCACCCGCAGAGGTGGTCGCGGAAGCGCCGTTCGTTCTGACGAGGGAGTCCCACATAACAACCCCCCCCCCCCCCCCAGGGCTGGGGTGGTATGCCTAATACATTTCCCCGGGAAAAAAAAAAAAAAAAAGGATGGATAACTTAGTAGTTGTCTGTCTGTCTGTCTGTCAAGACCCTTTTTCTCAAGAACGCGTAGAAGTATCTAATATTCATGTCTACGGTCCTTTTCAGCTGTGGAATAATCTTGTAATTCAATGCGATCAAAAGATATAACCGTTTGTAACGCACATTTTTGCATATTTCGTGATTTCACAATGGAGTCAAAACCTATAAGGTACTTTCGGTTGATCTAGACTAATGAAAACAGTAATAAGATGCTTTCTTACAAACAAGATGATTTGTCACAAAAATATGAAATCTCTGCTTCGAGTTAGGCAAGAAAGGATATAGATTAAATTGGTTTTAAATACTGTAAATAATTATCTAAAACAATACTTTGAAAACTTTTGCGAAATGGAATTTTCCGACAAAATATAATTTGGATTTCTCCTGACCACGATCAAAGTAACGTAATCGATACGTTGACGTTCGTTAAAATGTTATTTGATATTAACTTTCAGAGAATAATAATAAATTATTCACCGTAATACGAACTTCATTATCTTCCGCAATCTATTCTCGCGACTGAATGGCGGTTTCATCCCCATAACTTACTAAATACATTACACTATTATCCTAAGGGTTAATGACTTAACCCCTACAATGGGCCTTTGTTCTAGGACCGGTAATCGCCTATAAAAATAATTATTATAGTATAAGATAGCGTTATAATCTTAGGCGTGGGTTCCAGTCTGATTATTCAAGGTGAGAAACTTACGGACCAAAATGTTCATTCGTTTTTAAAACAGTATTACAAAAGGAAAACATCGTGAGGAAACACATACATCCGAGAATTATTTTAACACGTTCAGTGCTGAGAACACAACTATCGTGTTTTTCATAACTTGCCGCAAGTGCGGGAAAACACAACTGTGGTGTTTGTTGTATGGGAAACCACTATGGAGAGTGCAGAGCCGCACCCGTGGCTAGACAAGCAAATCGGTTCAGCAGCGAAAATGTTAAAAGTACCAAGCCGGACTGGCCCCCGTGGTGGATTATATGAGGGGAGACCCGTGCTTAACAGCGAGCCAATATGGGTTGATGATGAAAGAATAAAACATTCACTACGTGGAGGCATTTTAATCATCTTCTCAATATATTGAGGATAGGATCAAATAACCACCACGCATGGACCCAATACATCCTTTTGGTACGGAGTTCCAGAAAGCAGTAGAGGGTGTCAGGGAGTCGGTGTAGTGCTTTCCGCTGGGATTGTAGCATGTGGAGAGATGTAGTCTCTGCCTATCTCAACGGGAAAAGGCGTGAGTGTATGAATGTACGTATCAAATAAGAAACATTAATATAAGCATGAAACCTGTCATGTTTTTATTCAATTAACCACATCACACACTGCGAAAAGCTACGCGGAATAATTATGCGAAAATAACAAAATTAATGAGTAGATTTTAAGAGTAATTGCTCTTATTTAAATGTTGACATAAGGTTTCTTCAAGGGTATTTGTCTTCGTCATTTGAAATTAACGATTGCTGCTCTAAAAATACACTGTTTGTTTTTTAATTTCTGTGATTTCGATCGAAGTTATATATGACTAGCTGTACCCTGGCACGCTTCGCTGTGGCATATTCGCACATTCGCTGATATGTCACTGATGAAAAAAATAGGTAAAAACAATCCTTGATGCGGATTATATATCATGCTAAAATTTCAGCTCGATCGGTGCAGAACTTTTTGAGTTTTTGAAGCGTACACAAACCAACATAACATTTATATATATATAGATAGATAAAAAAGAAAATTCCTTTCAGTAAAATTTTCTGTATAGCACACACTGCTTAGATTAAAATATTTTGAGTCAAACTATACAGTAACCGTATTCACCATCAACAACCCATAACGTCCCACAGCTGGGCACGGGTCTCCCCTCACTTTCGTGAGGAGGATTAGGCCATAATCCACCACGGGGGCCAGATACGGATTGGTGGATCACATACCTACCTCAGAAATAATTCTCGGGTAGTTATGCGGGTTTCCTCACGATGTTTTCCTTCACCGAAAATCGAGTGATAATTACGTACATATGTTTTACAAGAAACACATTGGTACGTGCCTGCACTGGGATTTGAACTCACGACCTTCTGCTTGGAAGGTAGACGTTCTCCCACTAGGCTACCACCAGTAACAGTATTATTACGCTTTATCAGGGGTTAGCTGTTTTAGACGCAGATTACTGAATCTAGACCATTCTCTTCTTTGTCTATTTGTGTAGCTCTTTATCTATCATAGCAATAATTATTCTACTCATAACATAATAATGTCTATTATTTATTATGAAATTCTTCTTTTTGGGTATCGCCAAACAAAGTCTGAACCCTCTAAACCAGGGCATTCATCACGGATTAAAAATCGCAGTCATCGATCAGGATTACCGAAGTGGAAACAGTCATTCGCTTTCAATTCGGCCCTGCCTTTATCGTTTCAGCCGAATCGTTCGGCCAGGTTGCTATACATCGGAGTTAGTGAGCCGAAAACGTGATACAGGTCACGTGATGAGTTTTTAATTAATTTTCGTAGTAACTATGTACAGATATATATTGATTTGGGATTTGTCTGCAAAAGTCCGTATCCAAGGGGATTTATTTAAAAGCCCCCGAAGCAAAACAGTAGTAATAATAAGAAATTAGTAGAAATAATTAGGTATATATGAACTGGTCTAGAATCGTGACGTCACGGTTTACCTCAATTAGGTCGAAAGAGCGATCCGGCACTGGAATTGGGTCGCCGTAAGTGTCGAAGTTGCTTTAGAAACAAACCCTCAAGATGTCCGACATGGGATCTTAAATGTTGACGCGCTATAAAACTATTTGGCGCAACTGGGTTGAAATTATCGTGGACCGCTATGGTAGATTATGGCCCATCTTTTCCCTTTTTAAAAGCTTTTATTTAACTACACCTGCGGGGTTATGCAGCACGGTCCGGATCAGCTCGAGTTCGTTTCATTTTAACGTTTAATTGCCACGGGACTCGTCATGTGTATTGAAATGACGAGTCCCGTGGCAATCAAACGTCAAAATGAAACGAACTAGAGCTGATCCGCACCGTGCTGCATAGCCCAGCAGTATGCACTGACATTTTGTAAGTCCATTTTGACCCAGTTCCCGTTGTTGAATTGATGACAATACAATATTATGGTGACAGCGATCTGATGATGGAGACGGAAGGAAGACATGGTACTCCTCAGTGACTAACAGTAGATTGATAGTGTTTGGACTTATTATGATCAGCTTGCAGTACCAGTTATTTTTTTTTTTTTATTAACTTCACCTGTATGTATGTTTGTAACCGACTTCTTTGGGCGCGATTTTGACCCACTTTAAACGGCCAGATTTCGTTCAAACTTTGTAGATTTATTGAGGACGGATGACAATACACTAATTTGATAAAATTATTCCATTTTTCAATTTGCAAAATATGATTTTTGTTAATTTAATGATATAATTTTTTTTAATAATAAATGTGTAGTTGCTAAATTTGTTTTTAAGCTCAAAACTCGAGAATGGCTGAACCAATTTGGCTATTTTTTTTCAATATTTGTTGATGTCCGATGATGGTTCTTATGAATAGAAAATTTGAATATTTTCCCAAAAATTGTTATTTTTTTTTTGATTTAACGAGCTTTTTAGGTATATTCTTCCAGACAAACTTTATATAAATAGAAGATATTAAAAAATGCAGCTATTGCAACACAGTACATTTCATTTATTATTATAATCATGATGATGGTGAAGTCCATAAATTACTTCTAATAAAATACTTTTCTTTGCCATCGTCCAATTTCGTTGAGTGTTTTTTTTTCTCATATCTTAGTATGAAAACATTGTACGTAGGTACACACTGCAAATTCTGAGCTAACATTTCAAAAACTTATTTCTCCTGAACTATCCTCGTAGTAATAGGATAGCACAGATATCGATACTATGGAATACGGATTAAATAAAAAAATCGGATACGATTACGGATATCTACGAGTAATCTTATTCGCGTTGTTTTATGTATTTGTTTATAGGTTTTGTACATGTTTCGAATGTGTCATTTTAGAAACTTGTTGCTTAGCTTGTTTGCCACCTTGGACCAGTTCGTCACTGCACACCAGGTGAGATAGTGGTCAAATGGTACAAAGTTAAAAAATAAGAGTAATAATTCTATTTATATTACCATAGAACCAAAGATACAATAAAGTGTAAAAATCTTTATGACGTAATTCTACTTCCTATTTATAAATGCGAATGTATGCCTGTAAGTATGAATCTTATTTATCATAATTAATACATTAGCTACACGCATTGCATGTCGTGGAAAGTATTATGACAATTAAGTAGATTGCTTGATATCTGGACGAAAACCGATATTGTTTCAAATTATTTTATCGATATAATTTATGTGTTTGGTCTCAATCTTTTTAACCTGATAGTGAACGCTACACTTGCTCATAAAACTAGCGGATACGGACACTTTATTCAGATTATCTGTTACGGACACCCGTAGCACCCCTATTTCTTATGCGCATACATTCTGGACTTTAAAGCTACATTGTAGGGATATGGAAAATATTGCTGACTTTAAGAGCTATTTTTATAATATAATAATACTACTGGAAACCGCGGTTTCACTCGCGTTGAATATTATCCAATAGGAATGTGTGTTTTCAAGAACAAGAGTAGCCTAGCTTATGCTTCCAGCTTTTTATATAGCTCTATAGCTCCGTTGCCGATAAAGGACAAACCGACAAACAGACTTTTGCATTTATAATATTAGTAAGATTTTACTGGTGTATTTTTTTTTATCCTTGCTCTGTAATATTGTATACCTTGAATTATTACTTTTGGATAGTCATTATACCAAAAACTTACACTTTGATCACCTTGTATTGATCCTTATACTTTAACTATAATTCACTATATTTAGGAAATCGGGATCTTCAAGGATCGTGGTCCTACAATCATCCAGATTAAGATCTCATTGTGTTTCATTTTAATGTTTGCCCTGTTCGGGAATAGATCCTGCAACTACACGCTTCGCAGTCAGCCACAGAGCTAGGCCACAGAAGCCGTTACGTGCCGATATCAAAATAACTAAAAAAAATCCTAAAACCTTATACAAAGGCGGCGGACCCTATTAATTATTTGCTACCTGTTAATTAAAAAGTACAGGAAAACCTTTTTTGTGTGTATTTCTTTTTATTATTTTCCCCGCTTCTTTTGTGTATCTTCTTTGGTATATTATTGGCGTATTATCTGTACCAATAACAAAATTAAAGTGTCTGTCTGTATTCTCAAAGTAATGCAAAAATTTTAGTTAGTTAAAATGCTTTATTTTTCATAAATTACCGTTTTTAGGATTTATGACTATCTTTCTATTTGTAAATTTGTGTCGATTAGGCTCCAAAATGCTAGAACGAATTTTCACGATATTTGGTATGATGCATAAAATTAAATAATAATTTAGAATATAAAAAATATTTCACAAGGTACATAAAGAATAGAACTTATTGGAATAAGTATAGTACAATAGGCGGACTTATCGCTAAAAACGATCTCTTCCAGTCAACCTTACTTTAGGTCCTGGGACAGAAAATAGGTTACTTTTCCATAAAAATTGATGGGTCCTGTGGATTAATAATTAATGCGGGGGAAACTGCGGAACGTAGCTAATCTTAAATAAATGTAGGCATTTTTTTTATTCGACTGAGTGACGAGACGAGCAATTCGTTCACCTGGTGGTAAGCGCTACGCCTGCCCATAACAGCTACAGCACCACCCAGAACTTTGCATTGCATAATCCCGCGCGGCACTGCACTGCGCTCGTCACCCTAAGACATCGGCTCTAAAGTCTCATATGCCCAGTAATATTTATTTATTTATTAATCAAAACGGATGAAGCATCGACGCGAAGAAGACAACGTCATTTAGCAATGTCATAGCAGAGTTACGGATATGATGGAGTTACGGAGACGTCCTTTTGTGTTCCAGCAGTTCTTAAAGTGTCAAACTGTCTCGAAGATAAGTTCAAAGTTGTTACCGACATTGTGTACCGCCTGAGCGTTCTTGTAAAATATTATTTCACACTACCACACTATATTTCCATAGCAGTGAGAGCACTTTGTAAAATTTGCTTTAACTACGTATCTTTGTCCAACTGCGTGTAAGTGGTTTTTTTTTAGTTTATGTAAGAAAGAAAGAAAGAAAAAAAAACATTTATTCTGACACAACTGCACACAACAGCGAACAACGTACTTATTTAGAGACAAGACAAGAAAATGAAAACACACGATGAACATAATAGTGTACGCAGATAGCCGGCGCGCAGTGATCTCAGACAAGGCCTGAGCTCAGCATAATGCTGTGGTCAAACCACAACGCTGAAGGTAAGGTAAGTAAGAAAGAAGAAGGTAAGTAAAAGGTAAGGTAAGGTAAGTAGGTAGGCATGTACGAGTACATTTTTTTGTTACGCTTTGAAGCCCCAACGGTTGGCTGGATTTTAGCTTGATATGTGTCGTTAGATTAGTCTTATTAATTATTGTGAGAGTGACACTGAGTTTGCTTATAGTGGTATAATTTTTTTTTTAATATTATTTGTTTAAAAAAGAAAAAAAATTAGGCTTGTAATACCATTTATTTTTAGCTTTTGTGATTTTTAGATCAAATCTTAACGTCAACGGTCGCTGCGATACTGTCTTCCAAAATAGTGAGATTGTCTCGCATCCCACCGTCTAGGACATAAAACTGGCGATGTACCGCATCTGGGGTCGCGTATGTGCAACGTCTCACTTCGGAAATTTAATATAATACATGCACTTTGCAGAAAGCATAGTAAAATACAACGTAACAACTGTACTTTCAACTTTGTGAAGGTTCTTAGACTCATTTTGTTTTGTTGCCAGAAGCGAGTGACAACGTTTCGCGATTTAAACAGGGGAATGCGTTGTATTTTGTTTATTTTTTTTTAATTTCAATTGGTGTCTACATGGATAACGTTAAATACCTTTTCTAAATAAATAAATAAATTTAATTCACCATCAAGTTAATGGGTTTAATGGTGGGTTGAATAAAATTTATTAATAGGGTAAACTTAAATGTTGCTAATTATTATAACAGCTGTATAAACGATAAATAATTATAATTTAACAGGAGTTCTAAGAATTTTATCAAGATTTTCATCACAAACTGATTTATAATTACCGTCTACTTAACTTGAATCAATTATAAGTCCCGCGGGTGGAAAACACTGTTAAATTAAGTAATAAATCTTACCCCAAGGTTAGTTGGCAACATCTGGCTGACTGTGTTGCCAGGCTGTTGTCTCGCAGACTCATTAAAACGTTCTTTATTTTTAATTCAATTTAGATTAATGATTACTACCTACTTTATAATACTTTAGAATATCTAGTATATTATACTCTCTATATTGGTTTGATTTACAAACAAAGTCTTCTGAAAATTTTGGTAGTTAAAATATACTGCTAATTTATTTGTTTCTTTCAATATTATTTCAGAAACCTTTTAAAAACCAAAAATCCTTTATAATAGTCACCTATTAAAAATCCCCAATAAGTTGGGAAAAAAACTCACCTGGCAATACTGGCAGAACGTGAACTGGGCGAATTCTTTGTTTTTAAGCGAATCTCGCAAATAAAACAATAAATCAACCGTCATAACTTGATATTGAATGTTATGCTTCGGATCGCGTGCCTCGGATAACTATCGGTAATCGGGAGAATTCCAGTCGTTACAGCAGACAGTTCTGAAAGTCTCATTGTGGGTCTATTTCCCGATATCATGGTATTCTTATAAAACTGACAGTTTAATTAATATGGAAGACGTCTCGATGAGCTCTACTTAAAAAGGGAAGTTGCAAAAAAATGGAAGAACATTTGTTTGAGAAAATCTTAGTAAAGAGTCACTATCACGATGAACACTGCATTTATCTAATAGTATAGTACATCTGTTAAGTTAAATAAATGAAAAATTAAAACCGGCCAAGTGCGAGTCGGACTCGCGCACAAAGGGTTACGTACTTTGTTCTAAGGGAGTTAATTTCATTATTTATTTTTAAAGTGAAAATATAACTAATATTCTGTAAATATTTCAAGCGTCTACCTGTTGCAGTTATTAATATCTAGCAAAAAATCACGTTAATTGTATGGGGGCCCTCTTAAATATATAATTAATTTTGTTTTTTTTTTATAGCGGCAACAGCATAGCAGCGGCATAATGTATTTACATTATTTGTGAAAATTTCAACTTCAATTTGTTTTTTGTCTGACTATCACGGTTCATGAGATAAAGCCTGGTGACAGACAGACAGTGGAGTCTTAGTAATAGGGTCCCGTTTTACTCTTTGGTTATGGAACCCTAAAAATTAGACTGTACCTTTAATACTTCAAATGAAACTTTTTGGATATTTTTTTACTGTCATCCGTAGATTTACATTTTTATAGTTTCCAAATAAACGCTTCAGTAATTTTTTTACCGAAAAGTGTCCTAAAGTTGCGGAGCCCTTGCCGATGCTAGTCACGCGTCGCGTCCGGCAGCCGGCCCTAATGAAGCTCGCTTTAGCTCCTCGCCTACTTTTTAATAGCGCTCCCTCGACGCAGAAAATAAGTTTTTGAGGTTGCGCCTTTTTGTCCCGTGGTTACGATGCGCCGGCTTCATGTGTTTGCGTTTCAGATGGGGTTTAGGCACGCCGTTTGTACCGAACTTTCTGTAGCTAGGGAGACCTTAGTGCTTATGGAACGGGGAAGAGAACAGCATATTTTTATAATGGCTGAAATTAGCCACCCTGTCCCTGCGTGGGTTGTGACGAGGGCTTGGGTCAGTTTTAGTATTCACTTTTTGGGTGTTGTCAAATTAAAAATTCGGAACCTTTATAAATTCGTCATGTCTTAACGTCTACCATCTGTCTGTCACAACCGTTTAACTTGAGGACTATTAGAGCCTAAGCACACGGCGTTTTTTACGGGCGCAGAGGACGCACAGATGACGCGCGTAAACGCAATTGAAACGCGATTCAGAAGCAGCCTTGTAACCTAAGTACACGTGAAATAATGAGTGATGCTGTAAACGCACGTTCGTCAAACGCGCAGATACATCGATACAAACGCGCTGTAGTCGCTCGTCAGTTATCCTTGGCATCGGTTGATTATTTCAAAAAGAAAAAGAAAAGGCAAGAATAACTAACTGTATTGGACAGACGCATTTACGAGTGAAAGAACATTGTGTGGTCATTTTAATACAACGTTTAAAAAATAGCTTGTTTCGATTCAGACGCGATACAAACGCTTTTCGAACGCGCTTGTCGCGCACGTTTCTATCGCTTTTCTGGGCATCTACGGCGCCATAAACGCGCGTTCGTGAAACGCGCGTCGTCTGCGCGCATAAAAAACGCGTGGGCTTAGGCTACTACAAACTACTACTACAAAACCCGTAAATCAAATTGATTTGCAAGCCACGGACGTAAGTAAGTACATATTTACTTTATATAGGTAATTAGGTAGGTTTTAGTTTATTTTGTGGTTATAGTTTTAAAAGTCAGTTGCTATTGATAATACGTAAATAATAAAGAACTACTTTAGTGCCGCCGTCGCGCCATGTTTGTTGCCGCGACATCGACTAAGCACTGAGACAGTCGCCATCTGCGCCCGACGCCGTACTATCGCGACAAATTAAAATAATATTAGAAAACGGAGCGCATTTTAAATGGCATTTTTAATTAATAACACCAAGCCCTGGATCAGACTGCTGCTGGCAATATTATTTTAACTTATTTTATTTTTGCTTTTAGATAACTGATGGGTGCAAGAGTAGTTTTTTTTTTATTTAATCATTTATTGTAAGTAAGCAAAATAATGCACTTTTACAAGTCAAACACTTAAGTCTATACATAGAGAAAAATGCAAAATAATTAAATTATGATAATAAAATTATTTTGTACTAGCTGTGCCCTGCCACGCTTCGCTGTGGGACATTCGCACATTCGGTGATTTGTCACTGATGAAAAAAATAGATAAAAACAATCCTTGATGCGGATTATATATCATGCTAAAATTTCAGCTCGATCGGTGCAGAACTTTTTGAGTTTTTGAAGCGTACAACATAACATTATTAACACCAACATAACATTTTTATATATATAGATATTTGTATTTGTATGTTATTTCTACTAAACTATTAAATAACTAATTTTGGTTTGGGTTTAAAAAAGGACCTTTCCCTTTCAAGTGGTGACTATGGTTTGAGTGGTTAAGTTTTGACTTCCAACGATAAGTACATTTAGCCACAGCCAAGTTTAAATTTCTAGCTTTAATGTCAAATAGACAAAATTTTAGGTCGCAGTCATCACATTAATCACCTGTTAAACTTTCTGGGAGTTTGAAGAGAACACGAAATGAGACATTTTGATTCGTGTCCGTTAACAGATTCCACCAAATTTTTTGGAAACTAGACAGAGAAACGCATTTACATCCATCACCGTCACATTTCAGTTTCTTGACAAAACCGTCAAAGCGTTAGGTATAATTAGACTATCTGTCAGATTCATTGCGAAAATCCAAAAAGAAAAAAAATACGTAACTCTACTTGCGTCAGAAAAAAAAATGTTTTGGCGGAAATGTTTCACTAACTGGACACACGCGTGTTGACGTAAATATAAGTGGTTGTTGAAAAAATCCAACAAAACTAACAAACTATTTTTCATCTTTTTTCAGTATTTATAATAGATTGGCTTACCACCGGCCACCGCCATTCTTACACAAACTGAAAGGAACAGAGCATTAATTATATTCCGTTTAAAAGCACCGTAATAAAGACGAGCAACCTTAATAAAGAGCGGGAAAAAGAAATTTGATTATGGATTTTCTCCAAGCTATAATTAGTACGCAGTGCTGGCTCTAATGTGGAGCCATGACATTAGCGGGAGAAAATATTCAATGGATTTTATAAATTAAATGGATTTTATACATTCAACGGATTTTATGGATTTTATACATTACCATTACACGTCAAGTTACAAAGACGATGCGCATCCAATCCAAGAGATCATTGTTTCTTAGCAAGAATCTAGTTACGTACATGATGGTGATAATTATTTGATAGTGCTATCTATACTGCTTTAACAATGCGAAAATAAAAAAAAAGTCTAGTATTTTAAGTCATCATCAACCCATAACGTCCCACTGCTGGGCACTGCTGGCTGGGCACTGCTGCACGGGTCTCTCCTCACTTTCGTGAGGAGGGGTTAGGCCATAATCCACCGCGGGTGCCCAGTCCGGATTGGTGGATAACATACCTACCACCAAAATAATTCTCGGGTAGGTATGTGGGTTTCCTCACGATGTTTTCCTTCACCGAAAAGCGAGTGATAATTACGCACATATGTTTTTACAGAAACACATTGGTACGTGCCCGCATTGGGATTTGAACTCACGACCTTCTGATTGGAAGGCGGACGTTCTCCCACTAGGCTACCACCGCTTATTATTAGTATTTTAAGTAGATGTTATTAAACTTTTGCGAATTCAATCTATATTTACTAAGCAAAAAAGGGCCAAATGTAAGTTAGGTGGCTAGTACAGATTGGAATTTGAAATCAGTGGAAATAATCACAGTACTGTAAAAATAAAGAGTGAAAATATGCAACTGACATGGCTACAGGCGCATCAATATCCTTAAAGGTTCTTAAGTTTGAATTGGAAAGTAAAAATAAGCATCACAATTTTTAGTAAAATAAAAAAAAATATTCAAAAAAAAAAAAAAAATTTAAACGCGCCTGATTATAAACTAAAAAAAAATGTTTTTCAAATGCACTTATAGCCATATCAATTGCATTTTGCACTTTTTTTTTAAAGTTGATTCATACCGCTTGTTAGCGCGGCAGCTAAGCTGTATAGGCTGAGCGCGCCTCCAATGGCGGGGGAAGGATGGCTGGTAGAAGAGTAGTACAAAGGAACTTGGCGACTAACCTGGTCTCCATGCAACTGCAATCACCTCGGTTCGGGTCCGTCTCCAAGCTGCTTGTTCCTTCAAGATGTTATGACGTTCGATGTAGTGGACTGTATTTTTGGCGGTTGGTGCGTGTCGGCAAGGAGCGTTTACGCGGCGGGTTTATAGCGGGTTTTGTTTATATTTTCGCGTCGAATTCACGTGGACCACCACAGAGGAGCAGCAGATCCAGAACTTTGGATTCGGCGAGAGCGGCAGCCGCGAAGGACGAGGGTCGATCGCAGACTACTTGCGGCGGCAAGCAGTTTTCTCGTGGATACCACGATATGAGCGACAGAGATAGTCGCCAAGAAATGATAGGAATAGGAAGGTAGGAAGGTATTATGAGTGCCAATGTAAGTGGCGCGAACATTTGCCCCCGGCCTAAAAACCATTGGTTTTTAAAAGAAAGCGGGAAATAAAAAAAATAAAAATAAGAGTTAAACTCTAAAGCGGTCAACGGGTTAAATATAACATAGCGGTTGACCGGGGAGCAAGGGGTTAAATTATTGGGTAGGTAAGATACATAAACGGACGACGGGTCTCTGGTAGACGCCGGTCGCCGTTTTTACTGACGCTACTCGACAGATGCCATCGCCGCCGACATGAGTGGCCACGACGACGCCGAGAGGCCAGGATAGCGGGGGAATATTATCAGTGATAATAAGAACAATAGAACCTATTGTAATGGGATTCGAAGGTGTATTCCATTTTCCTCTAGATTGAAGTAAGTGAAGATATTCCAACTTCCACCGTTTGGAAAATGATTGTACCATTTGATCCAATAAAGCGTACCGTTTCAATAAGTGTCCAGGTTCATCGGGAACCGTGCAAGCGGGTAAACGCTTCAGCGGTGCGGTCATTAAGAAATGTGAAGCACTCAGCGCGGTCGGCTCAGACGGATCTTCGCTCAATAACGTTATAGGACGAGAATTGATAACGCATTCTATCTGTGTGAGTACGGTTAACATTTCCTCATAGGTGAGTAACTGTGAACCGATCGTCTTATGAAGATGACTTTTAAACGCTTTCACATATATTTCATAATTCCCCCCGAAGTGAGGACTTCGCGGTGGATTGAATTTCCAGTGTATGCGATTAGCTGATAACTCATCTGAGATAGACTTATTATATTCGTCGGAATTTAAAAGATCCGTTAACGCATTTTTCGCATTTTTAACGCATTCCGTTAACGCAGAGACGGGAAGGGAGTCAAGGAGCGCGGGTGAGTTACTAGCCCATCTGACGAGATCGAAGCCCCCGGCCTTGAGCAACTCGCGGAGATCGTCTCTGATTTGTAAACAAGCAGACAGAGTAGGCATGGAGTAGCACACGTCATCCATGTATGTGTTGTCGCTGATAAGAGATGCTGCGAGCGGGAAGTGGGCACCGTCGGCGGCGCACAGCTTTCGCAACACTCGCATTGCAAGGAACGGACTGCTACGTAGACCAAAACAAACGCGGTTGAATTGGTAGGTATCAAGCGGAAAAACGGGATCGAATCGATACAGGAATTTTTGATATTTGCGGTGGTCCTTATTTATCAAAATTTGTAGGTACATCTGTTTAATATCGGATGTAAAAGCGATTGGGTAGAGGCGGAAATCCAAGAGGATTGTAAAAAGATCGTTTTGTAAATTATCCCCGGTATATAAAACTTGATTCAAGGAGAGGCCTGAGTCAGTTTCAGCACTGGCGTCCATCACCATACGCCATCGAGTTGTTGTTTTTTGTAGTCTCGCAATGGCGTGGTGTGGCACATAATATCCAGTAAAAGGACTATCATTGTCGATCAGTGAAATGTAACCCTTCTGAATGTACTCTTTGATTATAGCATCGTACTCTAAGCGCAGAGCAGGTGTCGCGGCGAGCTTACGTTCGAGATACATGAAGCGTTTTTTAGCGATAGGGTAAGAATTACCCAGAGCGGTCGCGGGATCGCGGGAGAAAGGTAACGCTACAGAATAGCGTCCCGTAGGATCGCGGGAAACGTTATTTGTAAAAATGCGTTTACATTCTATAGCGTCTGGGCTCAAAGTCGGCGTGCATTGCACCTCTTCAAGCTGCCAGAAGCGTTGGACAAGATTATCTAAACGTGGTCCTTCCGTAAAGGTACAGAGGGAAATATGAGAGCGGCATCTATCTTCAACCAAGGGGTCAGTGATAGAAACAACGGTTTCAATATGAGCGGGCGTAACATGAGCGGGAGTAACATGAGCGGGAGTAACGGGAGCGGTCCCGATTACGATAAAACCAAAAATGGTTTCAAAAGCGGTTGGAGTACCAGGCGGACCAGCGGCGCGGCCTGATAGCAATATTTCAGAAAAGAGCGGCGCGCCTATAAGTATGTCGATCTCGGAAGGCGAAGCGAAACTGTCGTCTGCCAGAGGCAGGCAGTTCAGGTATGAAAGGCAGGATACGTCAATTTTCACTGCCGGTAAATTGTCTGTTATGCGGTCGATAACATAGGCGTCAATTGCAATAAAATTATCATTTAGGCGGGAAGATAAAGTAGCAGAAACTGCTCCCTTGATTGGGTTAGATGCGGAACCTATCCCTTTAACAACGGTGTTCGTCACCTTATTGCATTTTAAATTTAATTTAGCGCAACATTTTGAAGTTAAAAAGTTACTTTGGGAAGCCGAATCAATTAAGGCGCGTACTACATGGCGGCGACCATTTAAATCCGTAGCATAAACTTGTACGGTTCCCAGTAAACAAGTAGTGTCATTAGGCTGCGAAGCGGGGCGTATATTACACAGCGACACCTGTTGTTGTGATGACTGATAAGCAGTTGTAGGTAAGTTCGTCAGCTGAGCGCTAGCGGAGCCCGCGACGGGCGGCGGCGATGCCGAAGGCGGCATGTGATCCCCGGCGGCGGAGAAGTTGCCAGTTCGCGCGCGCGGAGGCGGCGCGTGCGCCTGTGACGGAGCGCTAGGGTACGGGCGATTGTCTTCACGGGAAGATGATACTTTGCGGCATAACATAGAATGATGTTTACATCCACAATAACGGCAATTAAATTTAGAATTGCAAGCAGTATTTATATGCGTAGTGCTTAGACAATTAGTGCAACCTTTGCTTTGTTTTACAAAATTGTACCTGTCGTCGATAGAAAGCTTATCAAATGCAGGGCATCTATATAAGTTAGCGTGATCGGCTTGTTTGCAAAGCGGACAGTGAGTGACGCATGATGCTGCAAAAGACTGCGTAGACCTTGCAGTACGCGGCCTGTTATCACTGCGGCTAAGAGAATCGGTCGTAGTGCGTTCCAATATTTTGCTTTGTTCGCGGATGAATTTTAAAAGTTCATTGTATGTAGGCATAGATTTACCTCGCATGTGCATTTCAAATGACCGTGCAGTACTTGAATCTATTTTCTTCAAAGCGAGCGATAGTAAAATAAAATCAGACACGTTATCGAGCTTGAGAGACTTCAAACTTGACACAGCCGTGCAGAATTTATCTAGGAATAATTCTAAGTTTTTATTCGTCGCGGTGTTAAAAGATTTAAAATCAAGCATTTGATCAAGATAAGCGGAGGCTAGGTTACGTTTGTCGTTATACTTATCGACGAGCGTCTGCCATATGATCGGATAATTATCACCGTTAGGTACGATACCAGAACAAACTGCAAGGGCCCGGCCTGACAATTTATTAATTAAATATTGGACGCGTTCGTGATCAGTGAGATCGGGATTTTCGTGAATCGTGCGTTTGAATGACTCATAAAATATCCTCCAGGTCATCGGATCTCCATTGAAGACCATCAAATCGAGTTCAGGAATTCTGATGGATTTACGTTGCGGGGCAACATTGAAATCAGCGGTTTTTAAAGGCGGGTTAAGTTTATTATAAACAAACTGACAACGGCAAAACATATCTTCGAAGACGTTTATAGATTGGTAGTTTACCGTGTACGAAGCGTTGAGAGTCAACTCGGTGACATTTAATTTGTTCACAATTTCATTGAAATCGGAGCGTAAGCGGTCTAACGAGATCATTCCACATAGAAATAAATCTTTCTCAGTATCATCAGTGAAAGCCTTTAAAGATCGGTTAAAAATATCTTGTAAGCGAGAAAATATAATGTCACGTTTACCTATCAAGGTCAAACGTTCGATCTGTAACGTATCGAGCGCTTTTGCGTCCTCGTATACTTCACTATCTTTGTCTTTTGAACGAGTAGCCATAGCCATCTTAACAAAGTATAAAAAACTAGATAAAGTATGAAATTCCTAATTTACTGCAACTGCCTACAGCATTTACCTGCCGCGCGCGCGGCGTATTGAATACCCACGTGGAGACGCACGGGCGGTCGTTAGGAATACCTTCACTTTTTAATAAAAATTAAGAATTACGGAAAAATCGTTATTTTTACTATTTAGGAATGCGGAATACACGAAATAAGTATATAAGAGCGTAGTAGGATAGTACAGGGTACTATCTGAACTGTAATTGCGGGCGGGAACACGATAATTATAGGAAATTATCGTTGGTAAAAATACCAATATAAAATTGCGGGCGGTTATAAAGAGGACTATATGAGGCCTAAGAGGGGTCAGAGAATAGCGGGAGGACCAAAGAAGATCCGGCGGCGGAGGACCAACAATATGTTAGCGCGGCAGCTAAGCTGTATAGGCTGAGCGCGCCTCCAATGGCGGGGGAAGGATGGCTGGTAGAAGAGTAGTACAAAGGAACTTGGCGACTAACCTGGTCTCCATGCAACTGCAATCACCTCGGTTCGGGTCCGTCTCCAAGCTGCTTGTTCCTTCAAGATGTTATGACGTTCGATGTAGTGGACTGTATTTTTGGCGGTTGGTGCGTGTCGGCAAGGAGCGTTTACGCGGCGGGTTTATAGCGGGTTTTGTTTATATTTTCGCGTCGAATTCACGTGGACCACCACAGAGGAGCAGCAGATCCAGAACTTTGGATTCGGCGAGAGCGGCAGCCGCGAAGGACGAGGGTCGATCGCAGACTACTTGCGGCGGCAAGCAGTTTTCTCGTGGATACCACGATATGAGCGACAGAGATAGTCGCCAAGAAATGATAGGAATAGGAAGGTAGGAAGGTATTATGAGTGCCAATGTAAGTGGCGCGAACACCGCTTTTCACCGCAACACAGCCCCAGCCTCGACCCGTCAACAGTTGTTAAGAAAATTCAAAGGTTCGACCTGAGCAATTTGTATTTAATGGGGATATAAAACTTTTACGCTTTAACCGAAAAACCAATATAAACGTTTTATTGGGTACCTCTCGGCTAGATTGGGTAACTACGGAAGCAGGATCACTGTACCCGCGATAGTTGCTCAACACTATAATGAAATTGTGTTTGTTCAGATGGAGTTTGACTTTGTTCTGATGAAATGATTGCTTAAGACGAAGTATGCTTCAAATATGAAGATTCGTCCTCGCGAACTTTTAAAACTATACCCTTGAAAATGGTCAATGGACAGTTATTTTAATGTGTAACAATAGTTCACAAAATACATTATATTGTTATGAGCGCCGAAACACGATTAATGAAATTTGGCTCGATAGAAAAATATTACACACTACACACAGTACACACAGTACACTTTCCTAAAAAACACTTTTTTGACGTTTCCGTCGATGGAGACTATCAACTTCATTCAGTTTCTATCGCAGATATTTTTACAAAAAAATAACGAGTGTTATCCCAACGAACATCCAAACAATTATGTGAGCTCAGATTTTTGTAAAAGCGTAAGGTTTTGTCTAGAAAATAAAGTAAAATAAATATTGAACATTTTTGAGAGCGCGGACGCTGCGTTTGCGGCATACGATACGATAAGGTCGTTACTACAGCGCCTTAAAGTTGGGGACGATTCATATATCTTATTTCGGTTTTTCTTTTATTTGACTGAGTCACGAGGCGAGCAAGTCGTTCACCTGATGGTAAGCGATACGTCTGCCCATAACAGTTACAGCAAATATTTTGCATTGCATAATCGTGCGCGGCACTGCACTGCGCTCGTTATCCTGAGACATTGGCTCTAAAGTCTCATATGCCCAGTAATCTTTCCCAGTAATTGTCAATATCTAAAACATGTTGTTTGCTTGTAAAGGATTATGAATTGAGCATATTAGGGGACATGTTCAAAATGTAAAAATCAATGTAGCAGTTATTTTTTGCAGATCGGAATAAATTGATAAGCAGGCAGGCCGTCTAACTACCACCAAGATGACATGGCTGAATGTGAATTTACTCATTCAAAGCAACGTAATTTGAAAGAAACAAACTTTAATCAACCCAAAAGATCTCGCCTCTAAAAACTCAATTTCACTCCAACAAATTCAAATGTTTCCCTCAAAAATTACACGAAGCAAGGTAGGCCATCAAGCTAAGTAATTAGTCGAATTCCCGTCGCTATCAGCGCCCCCTACCGGTGTTAAGTCATTAAACCCCGATCCTACAAGCCTTTTCCTACGCCCTTTAAAAATAACCCTTGAAAAAAAAAAACTTTGTGAGAAAATTGGCCTTTTTATCGATTAAGGTGATTTTTGTACCTTCATTTCGGCGGAAAGGGTTCATTTTGTATGCGTGAATTGAGCTCTTTGAAACAAATTGATGGTCTTCTGGGAATCCTTTTTTGTGAGCGTAAATAACTGGGGCACGTACACTCTGCTACAATTGCAAATGTTCTATTTTATCTGTTGTTTTTTTTTATAAGTACCTGATGGTTTGGGTCTGTTCATTATACCCCTGATGTCCCATGCCAACGGGCTCTATGCAACTCTTAAAAAAAAATTTGACTATTTATTTTTTCTTTTCCTTTTTCGGATCAATAACGGGCACTAAAGTGCCCTTCTCTATTATAAGCCCGTGTTGTGTTTTGTCCTACTCATTTTTTTACCTCAACTTAAGAGATTTTTATTGAAAAATTACTTGTGAAATTAACTCATAGCCTAAGGTTTCGAAGCCATTCATGGATAGCAAAGCGTACGGATTAGGTACCGCTCTACCACCTCTCTTTACGCTCATCGCCAACGAATCTTCTTTTCGCGTACAAAGTAAAATTACACTTGTAAATGGCCCACAAAACTGAAGTAATATTTATTCATTCAGATTAAACCAGGAATTAAATATAATTTGATTCATGTTTCCCACAAAGTACAAGACCAAACAATACAATTTATCCAAACCCTGATTCCACCACATTACTTTGTTACAACATCAGTCCTTCGATCCGCTTCCCCAGAGATCGCCGGGAAACGAATATTCTCCGTTATCGAGTACCATATATTCCATATAATCGAGTTCCATAATATGCCATGTAATCGAGTTTCATAATATTCCATATTGCATTAATCATAAGCCTATAGAAGAAGGAGGACGCCACAACGTAGAAGCTTGATGGTTGGGCTTCTTGTCGCTCCTTTTTGAGTGGATGTATTCTGAATACCTCTTGGGACCCATGTGAATAAAGATTTTTTATTTTGGCATTGTCTTTTTGTGGTAGCCTAGTGGGAGAACGTCCGCCTTCCAAGCAGAAGGTCGTGAGTTCAAATCCCACTGCAGGCACGTACTAATGTGTTTCTTGTATAACATATTTACGTAATTATCACTCGCTTATCGGTGAAGGAAAACATCGTGAGGAAACCCACATATCTACCCGAGAATTATTTCGGAGGTAGGTATGTGATCCACAAATCCGGATCTGGCCCCCGTGGTGGATAATGGCCTAATCCTCCCCACGAAAGTGAGGGGAGACCCGTGCCCAGCAGTGGGACGTTATGGGTTGTTGATGATGATGATTGTCTTTGAAAGTCAAATACGGAAGAGAAATATAGCGTTTGGTGAACTATACTATCATCGAATTTAGTTATGGGGCGTCTAATTTGTGTTAGAGTCGTCATGTACTAAATAAAACCAAACTCCCCCTTCTAAATGCCATAAATACGAAATTTTACTTATTTGCTATTTTTATTTTACTAAGAAATGGTACGAGCAGTCGTTCACCTGCTGGTAAGTGCCTGCCCATAACTTGTACGGCACTGCACTGCGCTCGTTTTCGCACCATCGACCGTATCGATACATACCACCAGGTGATACTGCGGTGAAATGTTTGCCTACTCTATAAGAAAAAATAAAAAGAAAACCCTGGAACACAAACACAAAACCTTACTACACAAATTAAATTAGTCATTGATGCGTGACGTCAATAACCTTATTGAAATAATAGAATAGAAAACTCTTTATTGTCTACCATAAAAGGAACATGACAAGTAAAACAACATCAAGTACATAATATACATAAGTGAGGTGAAATAATTGAAACAACTATCAACGTAGGGCTTTTTTTTAAGTTCTTGCGATTTACTTAGCATGATGCATACTTATGCGAGAGGTTTGGGCGCACCGAGTGGCATATTATCTTGGATGCTTCACCATTGCATTTACTATAGAGACGTCCTTCTGTTTCATACGTTCATTCATGACATTAATGTCCTGACATCGATAATGGAGAAGCTTTAATGCGAACTGCATGTTCTGCCAATAATTGGCGCCGTAAATCAAATATTTATTTCCAGTTTTATCCAATGATATTTTAATGGTGCTGTGAAGAAGAATTATATTGAAGAGATTTAATGTAAATATATTGTTATTTTCACAGAAAGAGAAAGCTTTTTGGTGTTCTGTGTTTTTTATTTTTTTTTATTTATTGTCTAATGTACAACGGCGTGTAATGTACGGCTTTCAATTCTTGTTGAAAAGGACATACATTCAGATATTTAAGTTGAGTGAAACATGTAATTCTCGATTGTTATCGACGCAAAAATAGGTACGAGTATCGCATCGTTTATAAAATTACCAACTTCTTTCTATACATCCATGACTTGAAATAGTTTTGTCAGGCTTTGTTCCGGGTGAGTTCAAGTGAGTATTGATAATTTCACACTCTCTCTCTCAATTTTTTTAACTGGTTTTTATTTATTTTTGCGTTGAAGTGCGTCATTTAGTGACACGATATAGTTTAAACTGTTGTCTGGCCAGGTCTAAGACTAAGCCGCAGAAGAAACATAAGTATTATATTACGTAAATGTATATAAGCATCCTAAAAGTTAATAGACGCATTATAAACACGTTATGTACTCGTGATAGTATCTTTGGGACAAAAGGTGCAACCCAAAACAATATTTTGTGCGTTAAAGGAACAGTAAAAAATAGGAAATTACTGGGCATAGAATAGAATAGAATAGAAAACTCTTTATTGTACACCAGTAACAAAAATAAACACAGTACAGAAAAATTACAATAGGTAAACAAGGGTAGTACAATGGGCGGTCTTATCGCTTAAAGTGATTTCTTCCAGACAACCTTTGGATGGACAGTAAAAAACATTTTTCGATAGTAGGGTGGGAGCCGATGTCTCAGAGTGACTAGTGCAGTGCAGTGCCGCGTAGGATTATGCAATGCAAAGTTCTGAGAAGCACTGTGACTGATATGGACAGGCGTAGCGTACGAACCACTTGCTGGGCTCGTCACTCAACCGCATTAAAAAAGAAAAAAAAAGGAAAAAGCAGTGGGTTTCATTAGAGCCAAGGACCTGAAGAACGCTAAAGTGGGTTTCAAGACGTCCCTCGCCGAGCGTGGCGCGTGACTAGCATCTTGAAGGGTTCCGTAGCTTTATTGTAATAATATTTTCCCTGAAAAATTGATGAAGAGACTGTTAATTGCATTTGTTTGTTAAGTGTCGAACGTTCTAAGGAGCCATTTTTGTAGTAGATAGAAATGTTAGCAATAAACTCGACGACATTTTGTTATTATTACCAAGGCGTAGGACAGATTGAACTGACGCGCATCTAGCGTGCCACTAAATGTATTCTTAAATCGATTTAATATTGTCACCATGAATACAGTTGCGGGTATCCTCTATGAAATCGATAACGGGGCGTGTTGATTTGGGGGATGTGTTGACGGGGATTGTGAAATTGTGAAAAAACCCATCCACATATAGTGGAAGTCTCGCACTGTCCTGTTTTTTGCCTCACACCTGCAGAATGAGCTACCACAATATTTCCGGAGATTTACAATATGGGGCTCTTCAAGAGAAGGGCGAAAAGAGATCTAGAGATTAAGCTTCCCCCCGAGTTTTGCAGGTGTGCACAAGCGGCGGTAACTGCTTATTATCAGATGCGACGTCAGTTTATTTACCACTCTATAGAATAAAAAAACAGCTAGTGGAACGAATATAGCGATAAAATGCAAGTGTGCAAGTAACAGAGTGCCGTATCAAGTAGCGAGGAAGCCGCCAGTACGCGTCGCACGTGATGTGAATGGATAAATCCATGAAAACAGCGAACATACTGGAGGTATGGGAACAGCTTTGGAGCGATGTGAAATATTACTTATTTGAGGGCAATATAATATTTTGTGGAATTTTCCTGGAAATATTCTGGTTTCTAGACTGTTGTCGGATAGATTGTTCTATCGATATGGCTAGACCTCATCGAGTGTGGACAAGAGATTCTGGACAAAAAAAGTAGAAGTAATGGGATAGTAAGTAGCGTAGTGTAACAAAGTATTTCCTTTCCATTAAAGCGCGAATGAGAGCAATCTGTCAACGTATTCATTGATGATTATATAGCAGACTTCGTTCTGGACTCCCTGCCTACCTATGCCTGACTAGAACCGTCCGTCGAAAACAACGAGGCCGCCCGTTGAACAAGCTGGGTCGTGTATATAGACAGCGTAGGTGCAGGACAGACTATATTCGTAGGAGTTCCAAGTCTGAAGAATTAGCTAGCACAGTGGCACGTGCTTTGCAGTTCAGTCTTCTTTATCGTCATTAGCCTTTACGACCTTCCATAAAAAACAAACGGCTGCATTTCATTTACATTTCACACATAAGTGGTGTAGTGGGAAACCGATGCCAAAGCTTCAATGGGACACGATACTCGGGTATAAAGCCGCGTCCTCACCGCCAGATTTATCCCGCTGGCAGCCTTCCAGCAGCAACAAGTTAGTATATTTAGAGGCGCTCAGGGAGCGGCTAAATTGAGCTTAAACTGCGCCGCGATTACGGGCCCTTAGGATGATCAGACAAACAAATGATAGTGGCGCGAGGAACTGACGGGCGATAGAACATTTAATTGATGAAACCTAGTTGAAAGACATAGGTATATCGTAAGTTGGTTTGCTTCAGCTAAAAATGTGGTAACGTCATTATTAATAAGTCTTTACATACATCACGATAACTGACTGCAAGGGAACCAAAGACCTTGCATATTTCTACGCTATTTTTTACGCCCAGACCTCTGCAGCCATGTGTTACCAAAGTCTAGCTATGTCGCATGATTGCGAATGACTTTGCCCGGTCTCTGGCGATACTTGTTGTGGGACTTTTATCCCCTAGTGAATACCTAGCTTTATAAGAGCATTTCCTCTTCGCTCTATCGATTTTAATGTCCACCCGTAATTCTATTTTTCATGGCGCTTGTGGACTTAAGTGCTGAAATGTATGATTTTAAAAGCAGTGATCGTGAGTGAGGGAAAAGTGTTTTTATTGTTATTTAGTTGGTCGCACAGTTTTGTTTGTTATAGTGTTCAAATAGTGCTCAAGAAGTGGCTCATTGCACTAGATGACTTTAATGAAAAACGTGCAATACTGGCGTTGCGAATCGATATTATCTGAGTGTTTATTCTTCAGATAACCTAGATATATATATTAGATTTTCTACACCAATAATAATAAAATTGAAATGTCCGTCTGTGATTTAAAAATAAATGCCAAAATGTTAACGCAAAATGCTATTAATACGATGACTAATCATAAATTACCGCTTTTGGAATTTTCATGTCTCGAATATGCTCTAAAACGGATTCCAATGATATTTGGTGTCTAGTTATAACTTTAGACCTGGAATAGGAGATAATATGATACTTTGTTATCTCGTAAAAATGTATGGTTTCTGTGGAATAGTAAACGCGGGTGAAACCGTATTATGATAAACGTTTAATGCTGTCGAACGATGCTGCTGTGTTGATTTCATTTGTTTTATTTTTTAAGTTTTCTTTTTTTCTGTGGTATTTCAATTAAGAGTTTATCTATCTAAGGATGTATTTAGCATACAGATAACATATTGAATCGATATGGGTAATTCACTATTTAATATAACCATTTCAATCTCGCTACGATATTGCTTTGTTTCGACGCTTATTTACGAATAATATTTTAATTTTCCCGAAGCCAATTTTTGTCGTCAACTTGTTTATCTCATCCCTTTCCTTCTTGCGGATTAACATAATGTTTATCTCTTTCCCTCAAAGATATTAAATCCATAATCCAGCTGCGTTCGATCCAAATTAAGTATGATAAAACAGCAGAGTTTAATATCCAGGCTTGAGCACCTGGGCCTGCCACAGCACAAGCAGAAGGCAAACTCCAAATCATAGGAACAATTCTCTCACTAACACATATGCGTAAGAATTTATTCTAGCAACTAGGGTCAATTTGTATTTGGGCTCATTTTAATGTACATGCATTACTGAATACGTAATTTATAAAAGTAGCTATGTAATTTTTAGAAATTGCCTCTACATGATCCAACATTGAGAATGATAATTACAGACTTAAATCATAAATTGAAATTTCGTCGAAGTTTTCCTACTGTCGCGTCGCGTTATCTGCACTGTGGCTCTTTGTAATAACGCGACGGTTCTACTTTCCATTTTAATATCTTTGGAAGCCGTTACTATGCATGTTAGAGGGTAGACTAATGTAATTCTTAATTTTACCAACTTTAGTTATGGTTCCCTTACTGTTTATGTACTATGTACTAGGTACGTACTTAGCTTACGTTTCAATATGCAATACTACATACTACAATGTCTTCTGTGATAATACCTTACCATTATTATTTGATAATTATTAGGGAAGCGAGGAATATCCATCAGGATATAGAATTATATCAGTTACATTTCACTATTTCACACGCCTTGACAATTTATTGTCTCACAGGGACTATCCCTATGTTACTCTGCAGCCCGATATCTATATATTCTGGGTGGTGCTGTGACTGGCATGGGCAGGCGTAGCGCTTACCATCATGTGAAATACTTGCTCATTTCGTCAAAAAAAAAAAACAAAAAGGTATGGATCTATGATACCTATCACTTAGTCACTGCAATGTAACTTGGAAACAACTGGGACCCAACTATTCTAACTACGCCACAATCTCCAAGATTTGAGGCCATTCCGAACTGCTAACACAGGTGTTAAGCGGAGATTCGAGTGCGACTTTAGTGGGACCACAGACTTAGAAGAAATAGATACCACAAGTTTTTACTATTTTTATTTTTTTGTTGTAATAGGAAATTATTAGATCGCAGTCTCACATGGTCGATGAACAGTTACACCTCCAGGATGACTGGCAGAAAATGCTTCTTAGCATTAAGTACTCTTTGTACTCCATCTTGTGCTAAAGAATAAATGAATCATATGAAATATAGCTGTTTACATGATTTGCATCTTCGTGGTTTTAGAGATGGAAACTATAGGCTAACTTTGACGGAGGTTTGATAGTTATACTGTTTTCTTTTCGTTGGAACCAGTTGATCTTCTACAATAATTAACTCTAATTTAAGGCAAGCATCAATGCTCAAATTTTTACTTTTTATAGCAATTTTTTTTTGTTTGCAGTTACTTAAGTTTAAATTTAGTTTTTCCTGAAATCTTTAATTTTAATGTACTTATAGACACAGCAGGGCCTACATCAGAACCCATGTCCGCTCCTTGCTGATAGTTGTAATGTGGGCGAGGTATATAAACTGCAATACACCTTATTTATAACAAAATCAGTTTAATTCAAATAATAATCGCGATTCGTACAAATATAAGCTCTAATGGTCTTTGCACATCCTAAACTCTTTGCTTGCAATTAATTATTTCTCAAATCACTGTGATTAGCTCAATATTTAGCGATTCGTCACGGACGTGGTGCGCTGGCGGCTCCCCTTTTCCAAAGTGACGTTTTAATGTCGCCGCCCCGCTACCATCGACATGACGCTCCGCTAGAGAGCGACACAGACAACGTTAAAAAGAGGTCAGCTGTCACTCTCTGGTCTATGGTCTTGATGAAGCGCCGTCATACTTATCTATTTTGAAGGAAACATTAATGATCATTTAGTTACTTGACGGCATCTATACCTTTTAAATCTACAATTTTCATTTCTACTGCCCTTGTCAGTCGTGTCGTAATCGAAAGCTCAAAAATGTGGCAGGCGTTGTTGTATTTCATTTTACTAGATGCGGTGTCTATTATCTGTATATCTGTGGCTGACACCAGTGGTTACGAAGTGCATTCTGAAAGTTTTCTTTTACATCGGGACGACTAGAGAGTTAGAAGCGTCAGCGGTGCTCCTGCTTGTGAGATTGGAGTGTGGATGATTACTTTTGTTGGAAAACGTCTTTGAGAATCTTTGATTTAAATGGCAATATGCGGAAGATTTCTCCTTTTCACGTTAATCTTTTTTCCTTTTTCAGAAAAGTAAGGAGAAATACATTAATTAACTGCCTCCGTGGCGCAGTGGGCGATAAGACGACTGCGAAGCGTGAAGTTTACGAAGACCAAAGTTTTTGAAAACTGCGAAGGGTTCAACTCCCGTACAGGGTTAAAATTATGAAAACTACAGGTATTTGGCCTAAGTTTGGGTGGTTTGTGGGAGTCCTAGTATTTCCTTATTCCCTAGGTACAGGAAATCTTAGTATGGGGGTCAGGAATCTCAGGATCTATGTATCGTGACGCGTTAATACTTATTATTATTAGTAAAAATATACATAGAAAGTTAAACATACTTTCAATCCTAGGTAATAGTTTCAAAATGACCCAATTCGGCATTATATTGATTTTCTTTCTTTTATAATCATAATTAAACCTACAAAAGTAGCTCTCCGACTCCGTGGCCAAACAGCTCATTATAAGACCTTTCCAATAACTGTCGTCGCTAATAACGAGTAGGTATAGTGCCTTTGAAATATTAATTAGCCCCAAGCTTGAACTGCTGGCTATTCTGTACCAAATCGAACGTTCCGATATAGTAAAAACAGAAGAGTACGTTAACTTTATAGAACGGTACGAAACGTAACTTTTGGCACGTCTGGGAGGTGGCCTTGGTGAGGCAGGTCACTGCCCTACAGGTTAAAGGCCTGGATACCACCCAGACCTACCACCAGGGCAAGGTAGTGACTGCTAGCGCGTCCCCATCTTGCCCTTCTTCGGCAGAGAACTGCTCACGGGGTGGTTTTAGTGGATTCGTGTCCTACACACCCCTCTCCGTTAGCCCCCGTAACGGAGCAACGGATTATCGCCCCTTAAAAATAGCTCATAAGAACAATTTATTAAAAATAGTGCAACCATAGGAGCCAGAACAGTTGTGTGCGTGTTTTATGTGCACATATACAAGCCGCGTTGGATAAAATTCTGTAAAGATATCTTACTTGTTTGTTTGTACTGCGGTTCCGAACGTCTCTTTTCCGGGAATATTCCGCACAGATATTGAAAAATACAGGCACGGTGCACAGTAACGAACGCTTTGAGGGCTTGTTTGAGTTCTTACCGGTTGCTTTTGGAAATAATAGCCTACGAGAACTAAATAGCATTGCTCTATGTATGACTGTCAGTATATCAGTTCAGAGATTTTCTATGCGTATTCTACTACACGTTAATAGCTAATGTTATTCCTCAATTTCTGTAAAACCTCGATCCCATTAACCATCGTCAAACGCATCGCTCCCTCATCAATAACAATGCCCTAGAATTTAATATTATAAAGTGTGATAAATTGGAGAAGTCAACGTCAGAAGCAAGCGTGGCTTCGGCGTCAGTTGAGAAGCTTGCTAACTTTAGTGGAACTTTTGTATTTTTATTTTATTTATATCGTGCATGCGCTTTATAGAGACTTTATTAAGGCGCTTGTCTTAGTAACATGGCTTGAGAACTTTGCCATGAAAGTTGTTATTTACTTGACTACCCATTAGAGTTGTTTTCGATCGTTCGTACGGCTGTGCGTGTGTATATTTTATATGCCTATGACGCGTCCAACAGCTTACGGCGCCATGGATTTGGATATCATTGGATTCGTCATCACGAAAATGACATAGGCTATATCGTACGTCGGGTTTTTGTTTTTTTTAAATTAATTCATATTACTGCGCGTTCAGCAGTTAATAATAAGATATGCATTTAATGAAAAAACTTAAAATCCTACGCTTTGGGAATTGACAACAAGCGAAAAATACTAAAATATTTAATTGAGAAGAAATAATTAAGGACGTATCTCTCCCAATTACTTTCTTATATAAATAATAAGTCAAAAGCTTATGACACATTTTATCCAAGCTAAAAGTCTTGAAAAAGTATAATTCAGAAGACTGTCAGAAAAATTAACATCATCTTATGAAAAGTCTCTAGGTATTTTCTTTAGAGTATTTATCCAGTCTCTTCGTTAATGTTAAGTTAATTAGGTGCATAATTGTACGCTTTTCAAGTGAATTAGCTATGAAATGTCTCTTGACTAATGACTAAGGCTATAGTCCAAGAGCCAACGGCTTGGAGGTTCGAAGTAAATTTAAAAAAATCGATATTGTATTGAAACTACGTATTTTAAAGATTAAGTGAGATACTTTTAGGATTTTATGTGACAATAAAATTGTTCTGCAGACCAATAGCAGTAATACATTTCATTATTTGTTTTTTCCGAAAATTCGGCAGGCAGTACAGCGTGGTTATTCGCATTGTGTGTTATAATAAAAGCTAAATAAAGTCGTTTATTAATTAAATTTATATTTAGTTGTTTTATTTTTGTTCGCAGTAGATACTTTGTTTGTTTCTGAACCGGAGTACAGTACAATAAAGTATTTTCTGCTCTATTCTACTATTTCAACGTGACAATATTATTGAATTATAATTATTATAATGCTATTTCATTTAATCATTGGTATTATAATTATTTTTAATGTTATCGTTTTAATTCAACCGCTTTGCATAGACATGTTATTTTTAACTCTTCTTTCACAGAACGTCCGGAGCCTCCTCGCCTACAGGCTAATGTCTATGGTCACTAAATATCTGGTGCAACTTGTGGCCGCTACGAGGAATACAAAACGAAGCCACTGAATATTAAACAAGCTATTAGCTTTTGTGACCATTTGAACACATGTTGAAGATAAAGACACTTCTTTGGATCCTTGAGTTGTAGTTATAAGAAAATCTTGAACATGTACTGAAAAATAATGATTCGATGTGCATTTCTAATAACGTATTAGCGTCGTATGATAGATATATAGATAAACTCTCTAATGAAACACCACAGAACAAAGAAAACATAAAAACGAAAAAAGGTTTCGATCTTATCCCCGAGAGCGACAGAGAACCGTATGATGTCAAGGTTTGTACCCAAAGCTCTTCAACATAACATAAGGTGGTATATTTTGCTTGTGACGGGAAAAATACATTTTAAGCTCTTTTTTTGCTTTTGGTGCTTGACCGGCAAACTCCACCACCAAACCACTCATGTGGCATAGCGAATAGGGCCCTGAGGGGTAACCACGTAGGTACATGTTCTTATTCCATGCAGTTCATTTTAAGGCCTTAAACTGAACGGCCTAGATTGGCACCACACACTCATAAATGACAAACGTGACGTCACTCAAAAATAGACTGAAGAGAATAAGAGAGAAAGAGAATGAGATGGAGCTATATAAACTCCCATAAATGCTAACAAATTGTTACGATCTCTGTGGATAAATGTCTCTGGTCGAGTTATGAACGCTGAGCGATATTGGTGGTGACAGTTAGCAGGGCAGTTCAGTTTAAGGCCTTAAACTGGATGGATTTAAGTGTTCGTGGTGAGGCCCCAGATGTGATTATAGTCAAAACTCGGCTTCTACGTCATTAAAAGAAAATGATAGATCTGTCAAACTATGTCAATGAATGCTTCGTTCACTGCTCAAATTATACAGAGGCGATCCAAGAAAATCAACAAAATTAACTCAACAATAAGTTACGGAGTCACAACAAAATCTAAGCAAACAAACGCATAATTCAAGCACCTTGCTTAAATAACCACTGTAGTATAAAAGTTCATTCGAATCCCAGAAGGTCAACGCACTAACTATACAGTGCCTGCCATGATTTTTGGCAAGCCGCATTAAAAAAAATTACATCTAACGTAACCTTTTTAACATATTCACTAATGAAAACGCAACTGTTGTGTTAGCGGTACGGGAAAACACAACGGTGTGTGCAGGTCCGTAACCGTCGCTAGACAAGAAAATCGGCTTAGCAGTTAAGTGTTAACGTCTTTGTTTTTCGTATAGCACTTGTTTTCATACCTTATAGACTAGCATTTGACTACTATCTCACCTGAGTTTCAGTAATGATGTTATCGAAATTGGTCAATCAATGCGCTCAGTTCAAACAACGAACATACAAATAATATGAAATATTTCATGTAAGCGGCAAGCCAGACGAAAGAGGCGCGATGTGCAGCACGTGGTGCTGTATGAAGTCAGTGGACATCTTTTTCATACAAAATGTTGATACGTTTTGTACGTAACAGCATTGCATTGCACGTCGCACGCGCTGCATTTATCTGTCTTATGCCTAATGTGAACGAGCGACCGTTTATGAATACCGCTTGCAACCTTACAAGGGTCACTATATTTTCTGGTGCACAACCATTTGTTTTTGTTCTTTTGCGTCGATTTCTTGTATTAGAAAATTCACCATTTTATACGTTTACTTGGCTACAATAATCTGCGATGTAGTACAATTATTTTCTATTTAAAACATCGCCAGTTGAAAAAAAATGGGTAAAAGAAAATGTGCCACATTTTTTCCCAGGCAGTGTTATTAATATTCACATTGAAAGGTCGGGTATCTCCAGACTTTAGGTCATAAAAACTCCGTGTAACGCACTCCAGTTAGACTTTATAGGTCTTTGCAACGTGTTGGTAGATAAGTTTTTAAAGTGATAGATAAATCCTGCGCTGATAAAGTTGTCGAATTTTATGCGCCCTCGTAAATGTGAGGTTTATTTAGACTTTGTGAACTTGGGTCGCTTATAAATTATTTTTTGTGGAGGTTGTATTTTATAAAAAAGCCAGTTGGTTTTTTTTAACTATAACACTCATTGATTTGCTTACACCACAAGCGACTTTATTGGTATAATACTAAGGTTGTTTTTTTGAAAATTTAGCCCAATAGTCTTTTTGCTTGAACATTTTATATCATTTAAAATTAGTATAAATATCATTAATCAAAAAAATCATCATCATCGTTTATTTATCATATATATTTTTTTTTATAATTAATGTAGTTCTGTTTATTGGTAACATTTCGTAATATATTTTGCTTTTTTTTTAGAATAAACTCCGTTTGTAAACGGAACTTTCTAACTTCTGTGATAAAACCACACTGCATACTAAACAAGGTATGCATGTACTGCAAATGGAAACCAAGAAGCCCCTCTAAATTACAAGTCCAACATTCGACGTAAATATAAACCATTAGGGTTGTAGGTAAATATTACATCTTGCCATATATTTTCCGAGTTTCCCCACTAACGCTCTTTTGCTTCATTATAAAAATGCAATTTAAAAACCTGTACATTTCCCGACATTCACCAGTTTCCGTAAAGCCAACTTAATTACGTCCAGAAATAAACTAAATATAATATAGTGTACGAGGGTGAATCAAAAAATTCTTGGAATCAATATTAAAAAATGCAAAGATTTAAATAATAATATTTTATTTTTCTACATAATCTCCCTCCAATGCAATGCATTTAGAATAACGCGTTTCTAACTTCCTTATTCCTTGTGAAAAAAAATTATTTTCTTGACTCTCGAAAAAGTCCTCTACGGCAGCTATAACCGCGTCATTATCGTGAAATTTTGTTCCACGAATTTCCTCTTTTAATTTTGGAAATAAGTGAAAATCACTTGGGGCTAAGTCCGGAGAATATGGTGGGTGGTCAAGGAGATTGAAGCCAGCACAGCGGATTGCGTTGAGCGCAACTTCCGATCGATGAGCAGGAGCGTTATCTTGAAGGAACAACACGCCCAACGACAGTTTTCCACGACGTTTTTCTTTAATCGCTTCACGCACTTTCGGGATTAAATTTGCATAATAGGGTCCAGTAATCGTCTGGCCTTTTGGCATGTAATCAATAAAAAGGATTCCTTCACTATCCCAGAACACAGAGGCCATAACTTTGCCAGCGGTAGGAGCAACTCGAAATTTCTTAATGGATGGAGAGGATGGTCGTTTCCAAGACATGCTTTGTCTTTTAGTTTCAGGATCAAAATGGTGGACCCACGTTTCATCCATGGTGACAAGACGATGGCAAAAATTATCCGAATCACGCTGGAACATTTCGAGATTACGCTTGGAAATTTCCAAACGTCGCTTTTTGTTTTCGTCGGTTAACATTCGTGGCACCCATCTTGCAGACACTTTTTTGAACCCCAGTGAATCAATTAAAATGGATTGAACGCTACCAAAAGATATCTTTAGGATCTCAGCTATATGTTTTATAGTCATTCTTCTGTCTTCCAAAACCAGATTCTCAACCTTTTTGACATTTTCTTCTGTAACGGAGGTTGAAGGCCGCCCAGAACGCGGGTCATCTTTACAGCTTGATCTACCTCTTTTAAATTCAGCCACCCAGTACGCAACCGTAGAATAGGGTACAGCATCACCCCCTAATGTCTGCTGAATGTCCAAAAAAAATTTCCTTCGTAGACATTTTTTTCAAACTGAGATATTTTATCACCGCACGTAACTCACTTTTATCCATAATTTTGACTTTTTAGCAACTCGTTGCACAAAAAAATTTATTACATGCGAACGAACTGACAAAAACAAGTGACAGTCTGCATAAATATAGTAGTGTGATAGACACTCTTTAATTTGAATATCGAACTTGATCCAAAAAGGTTTCATATATATGCACTTCTAAGAACTTTTTGATTCACCCTCGTATAGTTGCTTGGCAGTAAGCAGCCCCTTTAAGCTCTCGTTAAAATGAACATTCGTTATTGAAAGAATATGTTTAACATAATAGAATAATAGGATATATTAAAGATAAAAAAAGAAAGAAAAAGAAAGAAAAAAAGAAATAAAAGAAAGAGAGAAAACTACTTTAGCGACTAATTATCAGCGAGTATAGGCTATATTTTATCTCCGTATTCCCACAGGAACGGGAACTACGCGGGTGAAACCGCGGGGCACAGTTAGTTATGCTAGGTAGTTGTATGGCCTACATTAGTAAACTGTGGTCTAACAGGTTCCCTATTTTCATATTTCGAACCCAAGTATACACCATTTGTTTTACCAAATATACACCAATTTCAACTTTGTTTTTTTAATTGGTATATAATATGAAAACCTGTTTTTTTTTTTAATTCTGTCGGCCCAAAAACTCCGAAGTATCAGCACGTTCTACGCAAACGTCAATATAAATTAATATTCGTTCCGGTTCCCGGGCAAAGTCGATAAACACGAACAAAAAACTTAAGTAATTTATTTTTTAAGCGAAGCAGTTTTTGAATGGTTACCACAGAATTTCATTTCACTCGAGCTGCCTTTCGCACTGGTGTTTTTAATCTATTTTGCAATTTGTTTTCTAGTGGCGGGCTTTTTCTTCTGTTGACTTTCTGAAGGGACAGCGTAAATGTTTGTGGTTACCGATGCCAGCTGCATATGGATGCTTTGATCATAAAAATAATAGGTTTCACGTTGACAGCTTACTTCTGATACGGTTTTCCTTTTATTTTTAAAACAGACGTGTTCGTTAGGGATTGTTTTGGTTTGCTTTTCGTATTTTCAGAAGGAAACATTGTGACCTATTTCTGGTTTTTATTTGTACTTTGAATGTGGAAAAATATCAAATTGCGTGTTATTTTGCGGTTTTATTAAATACCAGCCCCGTGTTTCCACCTGCGTGAACTATAATTCCACAAGAACCATATTTTTTTACAGGATAAAAAGTATTCTATGTTCTATTCCAAGACTTACAGTATCTGTATACTGAATTTCATCAAAATCCATTCAGCCGTTTTGGCATGAAGAGAGAACAAACTCACTAACACATAAACTTTCGCGTTTATAGTATTAGTAAGACGCGTTAATTTATACGTTAGAACTAACGGACAAACCAACGTGGCAACCTGTTATCATAAAATAAACTGTAAAATCCAACGTGCAAAAATGTCAGCTTTCGAACCGTTCAATTAACTTTAAACATACCGAAGGCGTCAGTTATTCATCCATGTAAAAGCCAGACTGCACGAATATTACGTCCTACCACGAGAACTCGAGCGATAAATCAGATCCTGGCGATTCCGTGACTGTAGTCATTCCGTGACGACGTACAGCGAGTAACGATCTATTCCATTCCGTTTTGTAGTAGTTTTAAATTAGATTTGGCGTGGTACCGCCCTTACATCGCTCGGTTAAATTGGTACTTCATTCTGATGCACGGCATGAAAGACTGGAACTTACAGGAGCGCTTGTATTGGCAATATTCGGCATACTGTACTGTTGTTTGTCAATTAAGGCAACGCCAGGGGGGTCACCACGTACTTATTCTTATTCCATGCAGTTCATTTTAAGGCCTTAAACTGAACGGCCTAGATTGGCACCATACACTCATAAATGACAAACGTGACGTGACGTCACTCAAAAATAAGAGAAAGAGAGAGAAAGAGAATGAGATGGAGCTATATAAACTCACATAAATGCAAACAAATTGTTCCGATGTCTTTGGATAAATGTCTCTGGTCGACTCATGAACGCTGAGCGATATTGGTGGTGACAGTTAGCAGGGCAGTTCAGTTTAAGGCCTTAAACTGGATGGATTTAACTGATCGCGGTGAGGCCTCTGGTTCTGGTGTCGGAGTATGTCAGACCCTCAGGGCCTATGAAGACGCTTAACAATCGATAAGAACTGGGGAGCTGATGACGTCCAAAGCAATGCATATTTTAAGCAATGTATTTCCTCATCACGACTTTCGAGTGTCGCGTGTACAGCTTAAACAAAATAAAACACAACATTTTACATATTATGTGAGACACGACTAGCTGATAAAGTTGATATTTTTCCTCGCCATCATTTACCGGTAAAGGAAATACCGCACTGTCTATTTTCCTTAGCAAGAATAGGCGTGAAGGTAACTTCTAGGACTTTTCTTCTGTGTGCTAATGTTTCAACCATTGTGGCTGCGACTAGTTGAAACGTTGCAGTGACAAGATTAACCAGCTAATTCAGCAGACCAAGACGTTTTTAGAATTATAGGAATCGATATATTAGAACAAAACTCTTGTGTATTCCGCATCCGCTTCACCTCACCTTGAAATTATCCGGAAAACTCCCTTCAAGGAATAGGGTACAAAGGACCTCATGCCTATATTATCCTGCTATTGTGTCCAACGGTATTTGGTGTATCCATCATTACCATGTAGCAGCGAGCCGATACCCTAATTTTGTGACGCAGCCACGCTCTGTCAATAGCATGTCAATGGGTAGAGTGACCATGACTTTTATTGACAGGGGGAGACAGAGTACAGAATAATTATACAAAACTCAAATCGTTTATTGCAAGTTGGCAAAAATAATGCAATTTGACATGTTTGTAGTATAATCAGAATAAAATCGTCACAATCAACCTATATCGGTCCACTGCTGAGCACGAGTCTCTCCTCACTTTCATGAGGAGGATTAGGCCTGAATCCACTACGAACGCCTTATCCAGGTTGATTGAACCTACCTACCTCTGAAATAATTATCGGGTAGGTTTGTAGGTTTCCTCGCGATTTTTTCCTTCACCGAAAAGAGAATGTTTTACAAGACACACATTGATACGTGCCTGCAGTATCTGGGTTTGAACTCACGGCCCTCTCCTTGGAAAGCGGAAGTTCTCCCACTAACGTTAACTTTATGTCACATATCGACATTTAAAAGCTCAAATTCATAAAGTCTTTAATCTCCCTCAAAACTTCTCGTTATCCCAAAAGTTCCTTATTCTTTATCACCGTCATGACTTGTAAAATTTACTAGTTAAGTGGTGCAAACTATCTTTCGCTTTTCTAAAATCTATATTCTAATGGATTCCTAAAACCTTGTCACCTTCCGTTCATCGGATCCCTTTGTGCGAAACTTATGGAGCGAAACAGCACGGCTCATTCCCCGTGTGTCGGCGGCGCGGCGCGGTGGCACGGCGCTCAAGGACCATTCTACACCGGCCCGAAGCGTGGACACCGCTTTTAGCCCGCTTTATAGGGCTCATTGCATTTTTGTGACAAGCAAAAAAGTTGCAAATGGTCAACCAAATTCCAAGCCCCCTACTCCAAATTATTACACAACAGAACAATATAAATAACGGACAGCGCCCCGCGGTTTCACCCGCGTAAACTATAACACTACTGGAACAGTCAATTATTACAGGGTAAAAAGTATTCTGTTCTTTTCCGGGACTTAAAGTAACTATAAAATATTTTTTTAGTAAATCCGAGAGTAATATCTATTCTGTGGTAAATGGCCGCTGTTCTGTTCCAGTATTAATACTATCATTTCTATTCCATTTACCTATTGATGGTACTTTTATTTATGTCATTCTTTGGTATTTAACTAGTATTACGTTGTTAAATCTATCTCTCTATATAAATAAAAATTAATCCCTATTTCCCTTGGTCACACCATAACTTCTGGAAGACTGGACCAATTCGGCAATTTTTCCAAATATTTGTTCAGGTCTGTAAGGTTCTTATAAAGAGAAAACTTGTAAAAATTTACTGAAAAAATGGAAAAAACTGAAATAATTTATGTATTAGATTTTTGTCTATTTGATTTGATATTTATTTTTTCGCGATTTTAAGCTATTCTAGAGTAAGCTGATGGTTGGTAACCTGGGAAATGCAGAGCTTTTCGGGAAAATTGAAATTACGATGATGAAACTGCGGGGCGCAGCCAGTATTATAATAATGTAAAGGGTTGTTGTCTTATTGAGTTATGGGTACGCCTTCGTATACAATATAATAATAGATCTACCCATCTTTGTATAGTTATAAACATTATACTTCTTCACTTCGTTGCTTTTTAAACTTTTACTGATAAAAATCTTTTTCTCTATTTTATTTTAAAAAAAATCCGTCTCGAGAATATTCCAGAATATTGTTCACGGGGACTTGCTATTATAAAATAGGTGTCTGTCAAAGTATGCATGCACGATTTGTTAAAGAAAATCTCTACTGATTTCGGTTTTATATAAACTAACACCGCTACTTTTACCTGTGACGCTCCATTGCTTCTCTCCATCCAAAGGTTGACTGGAAGAGACCGCTTTTAGCGATAATTCCGCCCGCTATATTTATTACAATAAGTTCTATTCCTGTACCTTGTGTATTTCTGAACTGGTGTACAATAAAGTATTTTCTATTCTATTCTATTCTATTTTTAAAGGATTACTGTTTGATTACACTACAATAATTGTGTTATGTCAATATACATCTGTGTGCATACATAAATCTAATTATTAAAAGTCTAAAACCTAGAAGTCTGCAATTCGAGAGTGAACCGGTCATTTCTAAGTGCGTGCCCCATCTTTGACCGCATCATCGTTTAATATCAGGTGCGATAGTGGTCAAACGCGAAAATATTTTATAGTTAACCTAAAACCTTATGAATATTTATTTATTTATTTTTATTCATAACCTACAACTATCTTTACAGGTAGGGCCCAATGCGATAGTGCAGTGATGTGAACACAAAGTTTATGAGATCATACCTTATTACTTAATACATATTATAACACAAAACCCTTAAAGCTACCTTATATATCCCAAGTAATGAAAATGTAACCAATCAGGCAATGCCATGCAAAAATCAAGGATGAATCTACATTGCCACTCACTCAATACTCTTCAAGTAGAAATTATATATAGTTGATAGATTTGACTCTGTAATTGGAAAAGGGAAGCCGGATGTTCACGTCAGGAATACAATTTGTGACTTATGTTTCATTATGCATACAGCATAGAGGCAAATTTACCTTCATCGTCATCAACCCATATCGTCCCACTTCTGAGCACGGGTCTCCCATCACTTTCGTGGGGAGGGAATTTACCTTGAACTACAAAAAAAAAAAAACAAATTTTATTAATTGTTACTCTCAACGGAACCCCGTAAATTTGAACCGGTGTTTAATTAAAGAATTAAGAAAACTTCTGTCTAAAATCGGTACGAAAAATTTAACGCTCTTGCAAATTCGTTTTACAGCCGAAAAATTAACAGCCAAGTTTTAAATTAACATGCCATAATTAAAGCGTTTTTTGCACGCAGTAGGTGCGCCGCTTTATTTTGGGCGCTGGAATTGAAGCTTTGATATAGATGGGTACAATCTGGGTTACTTTTGACTGGTGTAGCGTGGATTCTTTTGACGTGACACTTTGTGTCTGCCTTTGTGGCAGATTGGTTGTAGGGCTTTTAGGGGGTAAAATGCAATATATTTAGTATAGGTTCTCTACGTGGAACACGAACGCTTTGACTGCTGTGCCGATTTTCTTGTCCAGCCACGGGTCTCTGCACACACCGTAGTGTTTTCCCATACAACTAACACTACAGTTGTGTTTTCCCGATAAAACTATAAAAAAACGCGAATAATCGAAACGTTTGCATGATTTTTGTTTGTTCGTTTTGCGTGATAGCGAAATATGTTTATGACAATACTGTGAATACTGTGAATCTTATCTCTCAACAGATTAATAGTATTATAGCTAATTGCTTCTAAGCCTTCATCATCATCATCATCGACTCAACAAAAACATTAAAAGCAATGATGTGTCGCCATTTTGTGCACAATAGAAATAAATGCTAAATTTGCTGATTTTACGCTTTGAACTTTCAAACATAAAAACATGGTTTTGGGTATAATAAGGCTTAGAAGCCAATCAGAAGGTCGTGAGTTCAAATCCCAGTGCAGGCACGTACCAATGTGTTTCTTGGAAAACATATATACGTAATTATCACTCGCTTTTCGGTGAAGGAAAAAATCGTGAAGAAACTCACATACCTACCCGAGAATTATTTCGGAGGTAGGTATGTGATCCACCAATCCGGATCTGGGCCCCGTGGTGGATTATGGCCTAGTCCTCCTCACGAAAGTGAGATGAGACCCGTGCCCAGCAGTGGGACGTTATGGGTTGTTGATGATGATGATGATTCCAGTATCAGCCAGTGCCTAATAAAAACAGTTTTAAGAAAATAAGTCGAAATTCAAAGCCTTTTTAACAGTAATCGGCGGACATAAAGGGTAAGTTAACGACCGAGTTCGTTATTTACCGGTTATAATAACGGCGAGGTAATGAAGGCTCGCGGATTAGTTGTAGCGATCAAACGGGAATTACGGTCAGTGACCCGGCGTTTACTTCCGGGAAACGCGAAGTAACGGCGTTTCCACTATGTCAGATTAAAAAAATGATACAAAGGAGCTGTGGACTTTTTGGAAGTAAAACTTCTTTGCGCACGTTTAACTTAGGGAGTAATCTGGTGAATGCGTTACGAAAAGTGTGATCGGGCGAGGCGAATGGAAGTTGAGAGGAGATAGGTAGATAAAGGAGATATAAGTTAGTGGAGATAGAAATAGAGAGAGTTACGTTTCGTATATTACTGTAGGGGCAAGAGAGATACGTGCGAGTACACATTTTCTTTCTCTCTTTCTCTCATATAAACAGACTTAATAGATGGAGCTAAAGAAGTTTTTAAAAAAGCGGTGGTAGCCTAGTGGGAGAACGTCCGCCTTCCAATCAAAAGGTCGTGAGTTCAAATCCCAGTGCAGGCACGTACCAATATGTTTCTGTAAAACATATGTACGTAATTATCACTCGCTTTTCGGTGAAGGAAAACATCGTGAGGAAACCCACATACCTACCCGAGAATTATTTCGGAGGTAGGTATATGATCCACCAATCCGGATCTGGCCACCGAGGTGGATTATGACCTAATCCTCCTCACGAAAGTGAGGGGAGATGATGATGATGAAAGAAGTTTTACTTCAGTCATGTGGTCTTAAACACGCTCATTTTTTTTTCCTGAGAGACAAGACGAGGTAATAAGGTCTCGAGGAGCTACGAATCCAAGATCTCTATACCTATATCGACGCTAGAAAGCGCAAACGCTGTAACCTTGAAACGCAAAATTGTTCACCAAACTTTTTTTTTGTTGAAAAAAAATCATAACTCAATATCTACTTGACCTAAAAACGTAAATTTTGGATATTTGGTGTGTTACATACAAAGCTACAATACTGCTACCTTGGTTATATCCTAAAGTTCCTAGGGGACGTTGAAATGTGGGTTTGTTTTCAAATATGTAAAAAAAGTATTTTCGGCTCGGTCAAAGGGTTACAGCGTTTACGCTTTCTAGCGTCGATATATATATATATATATCTCTATCAAGATTATTGTCTGTTTGTCTGAAGTTTTGTGAGAGCGATGAATGAATGTGTTTAGTGCTGTTAAATTTAAAATTGTTTATATTCTTGTTTCTTGTTTCTATGTTAGTTTTGAATGTTATAATTGTTTTGACACGATTTTTATTGTTAATGTAATTGGTTATGCCGTATTTTATTTTATTTTATTTTTATTTATTTGATGCACAAAACAAATAACAATCGTTGTAACTTATGAGTTAATTAAAGTAGTTTAAAATCTGGATTGTAATTCAAAATATGTACATACTACAAAATATTAACATATCGAGCGTACAGCACAAAGTACTAAACTAAAGCTATATAATAAAAACGATATGAGAAAAAAAAAAGAAAACAAAACTATTTGCCACATTGTCCAGACGAAATAAATAATAACAAAATAACAACAAAACTTACAGGTGCCACAAGATGTTTGGATCATTCGGACGCCCCCGCAGCAGTAGCTACTGCAGGGGCACCCGAACAGTCCGGTTTGAGATAGAGGATATCTTTTAAGATGTTTGGATCATTCGGACGCCCCCGCAGCAGTAGCTACTGCAGGGGCAGGGTATTAATTAATTAATTTAAATAAATAAAATAAATAAATACCAATTGGCTCAAATATGTAACCACTGCCGGCATAATCATCATCATCATCAGTCCATATCGGCCCACAGCTGAGCACGGGTCTTCCCTCACTTTCCTGAGGATTGGGCTTTAACCCACCACGGAAGCCAGGTCCGGATGGCTGGATAACATACCTACCTCCGGAATAATTCTCGGGTAGGTATGTGGGTTTCCTCACGATGTCTTCCTTCGCCGAAAAGCGAGTGATAATTACGTACAATTTTTTTACAAGAATCACATTGGTACGTGCCCGCACTGGGATTTGAACTCTTCAACCTTCCTTGGAAGACGGAAGTTCTCTCACTAAGCTACTGCCGATGCTAGCATATTATTACTTGCTTATCAGCATTGCAATTCAACACGGCAATGCTGCCAACATATCGGGTATGCTGCCAACTGTATTATGTTTTTAATTGATTTGGTAATTATCATAATTGAAGTTAGAAACCGGATATATTTCTCTTATATGATATTTTTCCTAAATTTGCGATATTCCGACATTGTTCCAAGCGCACTAAGGTATTCCGGCCGTTTTATAAATATTCCGTTGCTCATGTCTTTGATCTGCATAGAGTTTTAATTAAAAATAAATAAAATTGTATTTGTGAGGTAATAGGATATAGATTTATATAATTAGTACTGGTAACATTAACCGTAGAGATGCGCTACGAATTTCAACTGGAAGGAAACTAAATGGTTACAAAATAACGTAGCACCGTGCTACGCTACGGCCTTTGTATTCGTAGCACGTAGATTGCTACAATTGCTACGCATGCAGGTACGGGAACTCAATTGCAGAAGGCGTTTGCAATCGCAATCGCTTTGATAGACAAAGTCAAAATTAAACGAACTATGAATCTGATTGTTCCACAAAGTTAATGGTCTGTCTATTTTTTCTAACAAATACATTTAAAACTAAAACTAGTTAGTTTTCTTTTCATTGTTATTTAAGTTGTGTCAGTAAAAATTGCTCCTATTTAGTAAAAAAAAAAAAACTAACTGACTTTTTTCTTGATCAATACATATTTGATACGTCATCGTGAAATTGGTTTAAATTAAGCATGATTTTTGTTAGTTTTTGTAGAATTGATTATCACCAGTTTTGAATACACGTTATTACTATTTTTTTTATTTGACTGAGTGACGAGACGAGCAAGTTGTTCGCCTGATGGTAAGCGCTACGTCCACCTGTAACACAGTGCCACCCAGAACATTGCATTCCATAATACTGCGCAGCACTGCACTGTGCTCGTCACCCTGAGACATCGGCTCTAAAGTCTCATATGCCCAGAAATACATTTTTAGCATAAGTGCTTTTGGTTGTTTTTTATAACCCCTTACACTTCTGTGCTTTGTAAAAGTTTGTACTCGTGTATCTAAAACCATAACACATCTTTACAACACAGTAAAAAAAAAATAACACGTACGCTGCGCGTGATCCTCATTATCCACCAGAAGTTAGGTTCCAACCCTTACAATAAAACGTGAAAAGGGTCAAAATTACCCCCACTTGCAGTTCGAAGGGTCGGCCATTGTCCTAAACTCCATAAATACAATAAAAAGGGTGAAATGAGCGAGCGGCCATGGGATGCTGCGTGTTTTTTGTAAACAACTTCTTTGGATAAAGTTTGTACGTGCCACTTACCTACTCAGTAAACTGGAGCGGCGTTTGAGTATTAAGTTGCTGCAACCCTGGGTGGAGAGGAAAATATAAAAAAAACTGGAAAACGCCGAGATGCCGCAGTAAATAATAAACTATGGAAAAACTGAGATGGAGTTCTGCTAATCGAGTGTTTGAATGATAGCCTTTTTTGATTTATAAGTAAGTTCGCGTTGTATCACACCTGATGTTAAGAGGCAATGGTGCGCGATGGATCTAGGCCAACGTGGACACAGGCCCTCGGAAAGTTCGCGCACACTCACGAAGAAATGTTTTAGTGCGCCTTGCCTTTTTCTCAGTAGGTGGGAAATAGTGGGAAATGCCAGGCGGCCAACTCAAACTGTCCAAATCCTAACTCGCTTCCAAAATACTTTGACGCTTTCTGCGGCTAATTTCACGATGGCCTAGATAAATCGACACTATTTTACCTCCTATTCACTCGTGGCTTGAAGACTCCTAGGTTGTTACTATCGGGAAACACAGACTCCGGCAAGGAGTTCCACTCTTTTGAGAAGTTTTTTACATTTCACGAACTGAATTTTTATTTACTAGATACAGACTTATTTGGGTCTTATTCACGTACAGATTAGTATAGGAGTATAATTTTGACTGCCCTCGACGTTTCGATTAAGTTACATTGACCGTGGTGACGAGGATACTGGACAATGCGGGTATCACCGTCGAGAGCGGCTGGTGTTGATTCCAACTACCCGCCCGCGCTTGATCTTGCATAACTCTTCAGTTTTATATATTAGTGTAGATAAGTCTGATCACGTGACACTAGCTTAAGAGTATCCAAAATTGACCACTATCGCGTCTGGTATTAAGAGTCAATGTGGTTGACTGCATGCCTAATATCGAATCGTAGTAGGTATGTAATGGCCTTAATTGTCAGGTCGATTACGATTAAGAGCTTTCTAATGAGAATTGGTATTATTATCCACTGATAATGGCCTTTAAAGGAAAATTGGTTCCACTTTAAACAGTCTCGAAATGAAAACCGCAAAGCCCTTGATAAAATGTTAAGAAATTTGCCGTTTTTGCTCTTAGATGACTCAATTGGGTTCATCAACTGTTCCCTTACTGTCATCATATTTAACACTCTTCTCTGCGAATGGTCGCAAGGTCGCTATTGAATCTCACCAGGTGACAAATATTCATCAAAAAGACCTGGGGGGTAACCACGTACTTATTCTTATTCCACGCAGTTCATTTTAAGGCCTTAAGCTGAATGACAAACGTGACTTGAAGTCACTCAAAAGTAGACCGAAGAGAATGAGAGAGAAAGAGAATGAGATGGAGCTATATAAACTCCCATAAATGCTAACAAATTGTTACGATCTCTTTGGATAAATGTCTCTGGTCGACTTACGAGTATGAACGCTTGGCGATATTGGTGGTGACAGTTAGCAGGGCAGTTCAGTTTAAGGCCTTAAACTGGATGGATTTAACTGTTCGTAGTAAGGCCTGATATTTCTTTAAAGAACTGGGTAAAAATCGGCCATTTTGTTACCTGATGAGATAAAAAAATCGGCCCTTGGCATTATGATTATTTCAGGATTCTAATTCCGATTCCCTTCCAAGTCGGCAAGCTATACACATGTACACAGACAAACAGCAACACAAACAAGGGGAGCAAATTAAAAGCTTGCGAAACCATTTAATCACGTTTAATTATTTACGCGATTAGCACATTTCCTCTGTAACTTCAATTGAATGTTATTTGCATAAGGTTAAAGTTGGAATTCCCTTGCTACTACGTCAAGTTTGGCCGAAATAATAAGTATTTATTTTGCTTTAATTAATGTGTGTAATGTAAAGTACTTGAATTTACTTTGTTCAAGCCTTAATATCTTTTCTGACCAGATTCTGCATATTTTATGAAAAACATAAAGATTTTATTGTTAAGGAGATTCTGGCAAATGAGATTTATTATGCAGGTGGCTCATTTTAGTGGCGTTCGAAAGATTACAACTCAAAGGTAGTTTTTTGAAGTAAAACTTCTTTACGCGCGCTTGACTTGGGGAGTAAGCTAGTGAATGCGTTACGAAAAATGTGATTGGGCGAGGAAGTTGAGAGGGAGATATAAGTTAGGGAAGATAGAAAGCGAGAGAGTTACGTTTCATATATTTATTAAAATATCTTTCATGAAATTTTTTTTGGAATATTATTTTTGAAATAATTTTAAAGATTAAATTTTACGTCTAATATATTTTCCAGCACACATTTAGATTTTTTTAACCTAAACATGGTTTTCGATCGACATCAGCTCATGCGAAGTGACTATTTATTAATAAAATATAAATGGAAAAGGGTGTTATTTGAACAGTTTTTTAATAGGTGTTACTAAAAAGTATTTAGCCGTGTAATTATAATATTATAGGTATGTAAAACAGTTCGTTTCGTCTCTAATTAACTCACCAACTGACCACAGAGAACCTAGCCTCGCAGTAAAGTTTAGAGTTTATGGCGGCGGGCGGCGGTTGGCGCGAAATCGTGTTCCAGATTTGAATTCGTTAGTCCAGATTAAATAGTTTTTACCTTGTCCCAGTTACGGATATTTAAATTGAAAAGTCGGGGGAAGGGTTAGCTATAACACAGGCTATATTGTGTTTGTGATTAATGTTGGAATGAATGGTTTAGTTTGGTGGATTGTTTGGAAATGGATAAGAATAAAATAATGTATTGAGAAATTGTGATTGGGTCTTTTGCTCAAACCGTGGATTCTATAGTGCATTTTTCGTTAATTTTCAATGTTGTATACCTGTTCCTAGCATGCGTTGCAATGCAATACAAAGTAAAAAAATCTTAATTAAAAAAAATAGGCAAAAAACTTTCGTGGTCGTCCTCTACCTAGCAAAGTAACACCCTAGCAAAGTTTCATCAAAATTGGTCCAGCCGTTTTGGAGTTCATAGGCAACTTACATACATTGATTTTGAATATAGATTGATTGCGAGCTTTCCATAAGTGAAAGAATTTTTAAAATCAGCCCAGTGGTTTAGCCGAAACCTTACATATTTCAATACATACTTTCAACCCCTATATTTATTTTACCCCCTCAAGGGTAATTTTTTATAACCTTTGAATGTCATATTTATTTATATCTAATCTATAAAATTCAAGCTTCTAGCTTTAAAAATGACGTAACTTCCATACAAACTTTCATCCCCTATTTCAAACACTTACAATGCTTTTATCGCATTAAAAAGTACCCTATGTCCTTTCTCAGGCTCTAGACTATCTCTGTACCAAATTTCATTTCAATCGGTTCAGTAGTTTAGGCGTGAAAGAGCAACAGACAGACAGACAGACAGGGTTACTTTCGCATTTATAATATAAGTATGGATTTCAGCTACAAACTGAGCCAGTGCAAAACACGTATTTCAAATCGATATTGATACTCTATCCACGTAACAACAAGAAATGTGTTCGCGCCACTTACATTGGCACTCATAATACCTTCCTACCTTCCTATTCCTATCATTTCTTGGCGACTATCTCTGTCGCTCATATCGTGGTATCCACGAGAAAACTGCTTGCCGCCGCAAGTAGTCTGCGATCGACCCTCGTCCTTCGCGGCTGCCGCTCTCGCCGAATCCAAAGTACTGGATCTGCTGCTCCTATGTGGTGGTCCACGTGAATTCGACGCGAAAATATAAACAAAATCCGCTATAAACCCGCCGCGTAAACGCTCCTTGCCGACACGCACCAACCGCCAAAAATACAGTCCACTACATCGAACGTCATAACATCCTGAAGGAACAAGCAGCTTGGAGACGGACCCGAACCGAGGTGATTGCAGTTGCATGGAGACCAGGTTAGTCGCCAAGTTCCTTTGTACTACTCTTCTACCAGCCATCCTTCCCCCGCCATTGGAGGCGCGCTCAGCCTATACAGCTTAGCTGCCGCGCTAACATATTGTTGGTCCTCCGCCGCCGGATCTTCTTTGGTCCTCCCGCTATTCTCTGGCCCCTCTTAGGCCTCATATAGTCCTCTTTATAACCGCCCGCAATTTTATATTGGTATTTTTACCAACGATAATTTCCTATAATTATCGTGTTCCCGCCCGCAATTACAGTTCAGATAGTACCCTGTACTATCCTACTACGCTCTTATATACTTATTTCGTGTATTCCGCATTCCTAAATAGTAAAAATAACGATTTTTCCGTAATTCTTAATTTTTATTAAAAAGTGAAGGTATTCCTAACGACCGCCCGTGCGTCTCCACGTGGGTATTCAATACGCCGCGCACGCGGCAGGTAAATGCTGTAGGCAGTTGCAGTAAATTAGGAATTTCATACTTTATCTAGTTTTTTATACTTTGTTAAGATGGCTATGGCTACTCGTTCAAAAGACAAAGATAGTGAAGTATACGAGGACGCAAAAGCGCTCGATACGTTACAGATCGAACGTTTGACCTTGATAGGTAAACGTGACATTATATTTTCTCGCTTACAACATATTTTTAACCGATCTTTAAAGGCTTTCACTGATGATACTGAGAAAGATTTATTTCTATGTGGAATGATCTCGTTAGACCGCTTACGCTCCGATTTCAATGAAATTGTGAACAAATTAAATGTCACCGAGTTGACTCTCAACGCTTCGTACACGGTAAACTACCAATCTATAAACGTCTTCGAAGATATGTTTTGCCGTTGTCAGTTTGTTTATAATAAACTTAACCCGCCTTTAAAAACCGCTGATTTCAATGTTGCCCCGCAACGTAAATCCATCAGAATTCCTGAACTCGATTTGATGGTCTTCAATGGAGATCCGATGACCTGGAGGATATTTTATGAGTCATTCAAACGCACGATTCACGAAAATCCCGATCTCACTGATCACGAACGCGTCCAATATTTAATTAATAAATTGTCAGGCCGGGCCCTTGCAGTTTGTTCTGGTATCGTACCTAACGGTGATAATTATCCGATCATATGGCAGACGCTCGTCGATAAGTATAACGACAAACGTAACCTAGCCTCCGCTTATCTTGATCAAATGCTTGATTTTAAATCTTTTAACACCGCGACGAATAAAAACTTAGAATTATTCCTAGATAAATTCTGCACGGCTGTGTCAAGTTTGAAGTCTCTCAAGCTCGATAACGTGTCTGATTTTATTTTACTATCGCTCGCTTTGAAGAAAATAGATTCAAGTACTGCACGGTCGTTTGAAATGCACATGCGAGGTAAATCTATGCCTACATACAATGAACTTTTAAAATTCATCCGCGAACAAAGCAAAATATTGGAACGCACTACGACCGATTCTCTTAGCCGCAGTGATAACAGGCCGCGTACTGCAAGGTCTACGCAGTCTTTTGCAGCATCATGCGTCACTCACTGTCCGCTTTGCAAACAAGCCGATCACGCTAACTTATATAGATGCCCTGCATTTGATAAGCTTTCTATCGACGACAGGTACACTTTTGTAAAACAAAGCAAAGGTTGCACTAATTGTCTAAGCACTACGCATATAAATACTGCTTGCAATTCTAAATTTAATTGCCGTTATTGTGGATGTAAACATCATTCTATGTTATGCCGCAAAGTATCATCTTCCCGTGAAGACAATCGCCCGTACCCTAGCGCTCCGTCACAGGCGCACGCGCCGCCTCCGCGCGCGCGAACTGGCAACTTCTCCGCCGCCGGGGATCACATGCCGCCTTCGGCATCGCCGCCGCCCGTCGCGGGCTCCGCTAGCGCTCAGCTGACGAACTTACCTACAACTGCTTATCAGTCATCACAACAACAGGTGTCGCTGTGTAATATACGCCCCGCTTCGCAGCCTAATGACACTACTTGTTTACTGGGAACCGTACAAGTTTATGCTACGGATTTAAATGGTCGCCGCCATGTAGTACGCGCCTTAATTGATTCGGCTTCCCAAAGTAACTTTTTAACTTCAAAATGTTGCGCTAAATTAAATTTAAAATGCAATAAGGTGACGAACACCGTTGTTAAAGGGATAGGTTCCGCATCTAACCCAATCAAGGGAGCAGTTTCTGCTACTTTGTCTTCCCGCCTAAATGATAATTTTATTGCAATTGACGCCTATGTTATCGACCGCATAACAGACAATTTACCGGCAGTGAAAATTGACGTATCCTGCCTTTCATACCTGAACTGCCTGCCTCTGGCAGACGACAGTTTCGCTTCGCCTTCCGAGATCGACATACTTATAGGCGCGCCGCTCTTTTCTGAAATATTGCTATCAGGCCGCGCCGCTGGTCCGCCTGGTACTCCAACCGCTTTTGAAACCATTTTTGGTTTTATCGTAATCGGGACCGCTCCCGTTACCCCCGCTCATGTTACTCCCGCTCATGTTACGCCCGCTCATATTGGAACCGTTGTTTCTATCACTGACCCCTTGGTTGAAGATAGATGCCGCTCTCATATTTCCCTCTGTACCTTTACGGAAGGACCACGTTTAGATAATCTTGTCCAACGCTTCTGGCAGCTTGAAGAGGTGCAATGCACGCCGACTTTGAGCCCAGACGCTATAGAATGTGAACGCATTTTTACAAATAACGTTTTCCGCGATCGTACGGGACGCTATTCTGTAGCGTTACCTTTCTCCCGCGATCCCGCGACCGCTCTGGGTAATTCTTACCCTATCGCTAAAAAACGCTTCATGTATCTCGAACGTAAGCTTGCCGCGACACCTGCTCTGCGCTTAGAGTACGATGCTATAATCAAAGAGTACATTCAGAAGGGTTACATTTCACTGATCGACAATGATAGTCCTTTTACTGGATATTACGTGCCACACCACGCCATTGCGAGACTACAAAAAACAACAACTCGATGGCGTATGGTGATGGACGCCAGTGCTGAAACTGACTCAGGCCTCTCCTTGAATCAAGTTTTATATACCGGGGATAATTTACAAAACGATCTTTTTACAATCCTCTTGGATTTCCGCCACTACCCAATCGCTTTTACATCCGATATTAAACAGATGTACCTACAAATTTTGATAAATAAGGACCACCGCAAATATCAAAAATTCCTGTATCGATTCGATCCCGTTTTTCCGCTTGATACCTACCAATTCAACCGCGTTTGTTTTGGTCTACGTAGCAGTCCGTTCCTTGCAATGCGAGTGTTGCGACAGCTGTGCGCCGCCGACGGTGCCCGCTTCCCACTCGCAGCATCTCTTATCAGCGACAACACATGCATGGACGACGTGTGCTACTCCATGCCTACTCTGTCTGCTTGTTTACAACTCAGAGACGATCTCCGCGAGTTGCTCAAGGCCGGGGGCTTCGATCTCGTCAAATGGGCTAGTAACTCACCCGCGCTCCTTGACTCCCTTCCCGTCTCTGCGTTAACGGAATGCGTTAAAAATGCGAAAAATGCGTTAACGGATCTTTTAAATTCCGACGAATATAATAAGTCTATCTCAGATGAGTTATCAGCTAATCGCATACACTGGAAATTCAATCCACCGCGAAGTCCTCACTTCGGGGGGAATTATGAAATATATGTGAAAGCGTTTAAAAGTCATCTTCATAAGACGATCGGTTCACAGTTACTCACCTATGAGGAAATGTTAACCGTACTCACACAGATAGAATGCGTTATCAATTCTCGTCCTATAACGTTATTGAGCGAAGATCCGTCTGAGCCGACCGCGCTGAGTGCTTCACATTTCTTAATGACCGCACCGCTGAAGCATTTACCCGCTTGCACGGTTCCCGATGAACCTGGACACTTATTGAAACGATACGCTTTATTGGATCAAATGGTACAATCATTTTCCAAACGGTGGAAGTTGGAATATCTTCACTTACTTCAATCTAGAGGAAAATGGAATACACCTTCGAATCCCATTACAATAGGTTCTATTGTTCTTATTATCACTGATAATATTCCCCCGCTATCCTGGCCTCTCGGCGTCGTCGTGGCCACTCATGTCGGCGGCGATGGCATCTGTCGAGTAGCGTCAGTAAAAACGGCGACCGGCGTCTACCAGAGACCCGTCGTCCGTTTATGTATCTTACCTACCCAATAATTTAACCCCTTGCTCCCCGGTCAACCGCTATGTTATATTTAACCCGTTGACCGCTTTAGAGTTTAACTCTTATTTTTATTTTTTTTATTTCCCGCTTTCTTTTAAAAACCAATGGTTTTTAGGCCGGGGGCAAATGTTCGCGCCACTTACATTGGCACTCATAATACCTTCCTACCTTCCTATTCCTATCATTTCTTGGCGACTATCTCTGTCGCTCATATCGTGGTATCCACGAGAAAACTGCTTGCCGCCGCAAGTAGTCTGCGATCGACCCTCGTCCTTCGCGGCTGCCGCTCTCGCCGAATCCAAAGTACTGGATCTGCTGCTCCTATGTGGTGGTCCACGTGAATTCGACGCGAAAATATAAACAAAATCCGCTATAAACCCGCCGCGTAAACGCTCCTTGCCGACACGCACCAACCGCCAAAAATACAGTCCACTACATCGAACGTCATAACATCCTGAAGGAACAAGCAGCTTGGAGACGGACCCGAACCGAGGTGATTGCAGTTGCATGGAGACCAGGTTAGTCGCCAAGTTCCTTTGTACTACTCTTCTACCAGCCATCCTTCCCCCGCCATTGGAGGCGCGCTCAGCCTATACAGCTTAGCTGCCGCGCTAACAAAATGTTTACAACACATGACTCTGAACATAAAAATCCGCGAATTTATCGACGACATCTGTCCTTATATCCAACTGTATCAAACAGAGCTGAAGTAACACTGTCCCTAATAAGCCACGTTTTTAGGGACCGGTAAACCATTAGCGGTATTCACGGTTTTCCCCCACAGAACCGTTTCTAACAAAAGAATTCGCTGCGTAGACAATAAATCCACATAATACTCAATATTTGGGGTACAACAGAATTTTCCCTCTGGCAACAGAGAAACAACTACGAAAAATGAACAATTACGGAGGCCTACAGAGCGCCCGGCACTGTAGCAAACAACAGAGGGAACGCTTCGCTCTTTGTGATTACAATTGGATCTTGGATCTATTGTCATTTGTTTTGTTGTTCCCCCTTATTCATAAAAAAAATGAGCAGATAAATTTTTGGCAAATTATGCACCGCAATATTGAACTGCACGGTACCTACTAACGGACATGAGTATTCTTTTCAACAAATCTCTTTATTGTAACAACAATATACAGCGGTGTTTTAGCACGTCCAGTGCTGAAAACGCAACTGTCGTGTTTTTGACAACTTGCCGCGAGTGCGGAAAAACACAGCCGTTGTGTTTTTTGTATGGGAAAACTCTATGGAGTGTGCAGAGCCGCATCGTGGCTAGACACGAAAATCGGCTCTGCAGTGAAAGTGTTAAGACCTCTTATGACCTTGCACAAGAGCAATCAGCGATAGCGGTGCGGTTACGGAGCGAAAACGGACCGGCTGGCGGCGAAATCGCAAAAGAACGGTTCATTTTCATAAATAGCAATACTTAAGCTCTTTTAGTTCTAGTTTTAGGTAAGAGGCCAAAAGGTTGCAACCCAAAAAGAACAGCTAGACACCAAACTGAGCGATGCCATCCACTGTGCCATGGACCGCTAGAAGTGGCTCCGGATAGTGAGGGAAAACATCGGTCGCGATCATTGCGATGCTAACCAGTAAGCGAACGAGGAGAGGAAATATATATCTCATTTGGAACTAGAACGTATGATCTCGTAAAGAGTTATCCACCTATCAAAATATAATAAATAATACACAAATATATAACTAACATTCCATTTTACGAATTTTAAACTAGCTTTAAACTAAATAATCTATTCAGTTTCAACGGCTTGCTTGCAGAGCTATTCTAAGTCACCGGGTGAGTGCAGTTCAAAGCTTGGCCATTTCTCTTTCATGCCGTTTTTTTTCAATTCTTGACTTTAGTAAACCACACCGGCACCGAGTAATAAATGACATTGAGGTCTTACGTTCTGGAGCTCGTACTTTTTCAATTAACACTGGTAACTTTAGAGGATGGGAGAATTGAATGGGTAGAAATGTGTAGAATTTTTTCTAACGCAGCGAGTTAATGGAGGAAATAATTCAGAGACATACTTGCTTAATTATTTTGTGTTGTGGTACGGAAAATTAGAAACTGGATATTAAAGACAATGTCTATACTGTTTCATATGAGTATTTGCGGTTCTTGGGAATATTGTTTGGATTTTTCTTAATTTTCTTCATTTATTGTTTATGTTAACGTGTTTCATTATAAGAAAATTATTTAACAAAGAGTTTCCTACTCAGAACATAATTAAAACACTACAAAAGCGTAGGGGATTTGATTTCGAAAGAGTTGGGTTGGCAGAATACTTTCTTTTTTTTTTTCAATGATCTGTTTAGTATATTTTTTTAGACACAGTTAACTTTTTCTTAAGACCTAATTCCCCGATATTTGAACGCTGTTTAATCCACAGTTAATCAATATAAAGTACAGAGCTGTCAGTCAGACAATTAAATAACAGTTAATTTCCAATTAGTTTAACTTGGATTAAAATAGCAGTGAAAAGCTTTACTTGATTAGATAATGGATTACTTTTTCGACAATCTCAAGTTAATTTTCAACAGCAAAGCTAGGTATTACCATTTCAATGCAAACATTATCCCGGACAGGACATTACAGGAATGAACAGCGGGGAAGTTGGCTACTTCGGTCAGCTTACCCCAAACTGATGAGAACTTGGACGTTTCTACTTTATCCGGCACTAGCTGCAACCCGCGGCTTTACCCACGTAATTCTCGTTTCCCCGCAAGAACTATGCATTTCCCTGGAATAAATCATAGCCTGTAGCTTACTCTTATATTCTTCATTGTACGCATTTTTTTTTTATTTGACTGAGTGACGAGACGAGCAAGACCTTCACCTGATGGTAAGCGCTACGCCTACCCATAACAGTCACAGCACCACCCAGAACACTGCACCGCATTTACAGAGAACTGGGTAATAAATTTGTGAATAAAGGCGAGCTTAACCCTATGAAGGAACAATGTAAGATGATGTCCCGTTAAGGGATAATGTAACTCTCTATTAGTGAAAGCAGTTTCAGGAATTAGTAGTTCCGGAGATTCTCCTATAAAGAAATGAGTATGCTAACAAACGAACTTTCCGTCTGTTTAATACTATATCCGGTAACATACCGGTACTAGCTTTTACTGAGAAACTGCCGCCTTACAAGTTCGGGGACAGAGTCTGTTTATGTAGCACGGAAGTTTTGTTTTCGTAAGACAAAGGTGTTTACTTACCTACCAATACGACAGTAAGTACAACTTTTTGTATGTATGGAGTTCAAAAGTACGGTTCTTTTTAAAATTGTTATAATTGTTAGGATGAAATAAAAGACAATATAGCAGAGTTTAAAAATAATCTTTTAACAACTGATTAAATTAATTGTTCATTATTCTGTGGTAACACTGGCTTTATCTTAATGACAATTTTAATAAAACGCTTTTAAAGTTTCGCGAATTAGACCCGTTTTTTTAATAGGTACATATGAACGGTGGTAAGTGGAAAACGGTGGTAGCCTAGTGGGAGAACGTCTGCCTTCCAAGGAGAAGGTAGTGAGTTCAAATCCCACTACGGGCACGTACCAATGTGCTTATGCTAACAGTATATGTACGTAATTATCACTTGCGTGAACTCTCGGCGAAGGAAAACATCGTGAGGCAACCCACATAGCTACCCGAGAATTATTTCGGATATAAGTATGTTGTCCACCAATCTGGAGCGGGCCCCCGTGGATTGCGTCTTAACCCTTGTCAGGTAAGTGAGGGGAGACCTGTGCTCAGCACTAGGACGATTTTGATGATGATTATGATGACATATAAACTAAAGAAGAATGGTTTTTATTGAATTTTAGGAAGACTTCCATTCAAATAGTACCTACGGCTGATTGAACTGTATTTTCTTCTCATGTTGGATTATACTGCTACTACTGTGGTAGTCTGTATATCGGTGTGCACAAGCGCTACGGTGTCCCAGTCCCAGTTCCATTCCACGACAGTACTCCGAGAGTCCTCCAGCTAACGACACTGAGTAACATGACACTACACACCCTTCCGTAATCAATCACTAGCGCCTTTGTAGCCGTGAACTGGCACAGCTGACCTGAGTCATCTATCGTCGTCTGGAGTAGAGATGTCTGAAAAAGGTTTGGCCGGATAATTGTTTTAGTTTTAACCGGAAATATTTTTTTGCTTATTTTATTTTGCTTGTTTTTTTTCTAGTTAGAGGTCGAGATTTCTGTATGTAACTGTTACAATAACTGTTTCATATGAAAAATAATCTGGAATTGTTTTGTATCATAATTAGTCTTCATCAACCCGTAACGTCCCACTGCTGGGCACGGGTCTCTCCTCACTTTCCTGAGGAGGGTTAGGCCATATTCCACCACGGGGGCCAAGTCCGGATTAGTGGATAACATACCTACCTCCGAAATAATTCTCGGGTAGGTATGTGGGTTTCGTCACGATGTTTTCCTTCACCGAAAAGCGAGTGAAAATTACGCACATATGTTTTACAGAAACACATTGGTACGTGCCCGCACTGGGATTTGAACTCACGACCTTCTGATTGGAAGGCGGACGTTCTCCCACTAGGCTACCACCTTATCCAAAATAATAAATATACGTGTAGAAGTAATACTAGAAGTTTATCTGCGAAAAAATTATTATAAAAATTGGGATCTTAAGGACGATTTCTAAATTTTGTTTTCAATTTATGAGAAACGGCGTGGATCATAATAATTATAGATTCTGAAGCTACCATTTTTTCTTGCAAAATCTTGTCAAAGTATGCCAGATTTATAAGTCGTATTTTTTACGTGAAATATACAGCTACACCTGCAAACTAGTTGAATAGGTCATATTGTCAAAAATTAACCGATCTATTTCCGGAGAGTTGGCGGATACCCGTCCCATCTCTAAATTGCAGGGCTTTATTATGGCTTTTTCTCTAGTGTCCGACCGCAAACAAAAAACTGTGTTCTCCACAATAACAGTTAAGCAAAATAGCTTATTCATGGTAGAGATTTATTACCTCTGGATTTGTTTTTGCCGGTTTTGTTTCATACTAAATGACTTTATTTAGGCACTTAAGCCGCTCTCATTTGGTTCTCAGACACCATTTTGTTTTTTTCCCGTAAAAACACTGCGATATTGTAAGACTTATCCAACGGGGGCTCGCTCTGATTTTGGAGAAAACGTTAAAAAGATGAAAAGCGATTTTGGACAGCCGCGGCGTCGGTGTTTAAATTGAGGGAATGTAGGGCTTGTTTATTTGGGTCAAACATTCAGATTAGCAAGTAATTGCCATCGAATTTTCCCGTCATTCAGAAAGGAGATGAGAAAAATTACGCGTGATATTATGTAAAAAAAATCTGCTTATTTTTGCCAATTGTGTATTGTATACGCATTCAAAAGGTGTGTATATCGGATTATGTTAATGTGACCATGGTCAAATATATCTATACAATCTTATATATATAAAAATGTTATGTTGGTTTGTGTACGCTTCAAAAACTCAAAAAGTTCTGCACCGATCGAGCTGAAATTTTTGCATGATATATAATCCGCATCAAGGATTGTTTTTATCTATTTTTTTCATCAGTGACATATCAGTGAATGTGCGAATGTGCCACAGCGAAGCGTGGCCGGGTACAGCTAGTTATATATATATGTATATATGGACAAGACAAGACAATCGGCTCAGCGGTCAGTGTTAAGATCAATATTATGCTAATGTTTAGTTTGTAAGTTTTCTTTATTCTGTGGGGTTTCAATAAAGAGTTTATCTGTATAACATATCTATGCTATATACTCGTTTTTTGTGAATACTTTAATTAGGTATATTTGAACATGCCGTAGAAGTAGGTACTAAATCTTAGTAACACTTCATATTCAGCCCTGATTTTAGTCAGTTGTTGTTTCTGAGATAGATAAACAGCGGCTGTGTTTTTGGACTATTATTATTCAAATATCGTCTTCAAACAACTTGGATGGGAGAACAAAGGGCTTCTATTCAGTCTTAAGATATTGTTTTAATAATCTAAGAGTTGTGTAAATTCGCTGGCTCAATTGTTTTGGAGTTTTCGAATGATGGAATAAGACAGTTGTTGTTATTAGGTGCACTAGACCAGGGGGGTAACCACGCACTTATTCTTATTGAAAATACAATGAGGAGTAAACTAAATTATTGATGTGATTTTTTGTTTACCAACGGAAATAATTTATGGAAAGAACTTTAATAACAACATAAATAAAAGAAAAACTAACTAAAACTAAAAACTTAAAAATCTAACAAAAGAGGATGTCCATGAGGCATGGTGCCAAGAGCACTGGCTGCATTTCCACGTTGAATAGCAATAGCTATTCTCTGTGCGAGAAATGAGCCAGCCCTCTTGTCACCGGCGTCTTCTTACCAACGTAAGAAATGTGAGGCGTAAGACGAATCGTATGGCGTGCGGTATTTAGCGCGTTACATGACGTCACGCCTTTTGTTTGACGTGTGTGTGTGTCTGTCTGTGGCATCGTAGCTCCCGAAGGGATGAACCGATTTTGATCATGTATTTTTCTTTTGTTTGAAAGGCGATGTAATAACACTAGTTTAAAGAGATGGAGCAAATTGTTAGACTGTGGTAATAGGCTGATTATGTACTCGTTTAAACTCAAGCAGTGGTTGCTTCACCTTTTGATCCGGCGACAGTGAGGAGAAGATGACTAAACACAATTGGCTACATCACGTGATCCCGTTTCCACCGATATTAAACTGCTATTGATTGATAGTTCGCCGATAGTGCTCGGTGAGTGCCAGTGAAATAGGAATACGTTCAGATATGATATTGGGAAGCGTTGCTAGCACATCTCTGTAGGTGGTAGCCTGGTGGGAGAATGTCCGCCTTCCAAGGAGGGGGTTGCGAGTTCCAATTCTAGTGCACGTGCACGTGTTCCGATTATCACTCGCTTTTCGGTGAAGGAAAACATCGCGAGGAAACCACTCCACCTACCCGAGCATTATTTCGGAGGTGGGTATGTTATCCGCCAATCGAGATCGGGCCCCCGTGGCCTAATATTAATCCTTTTCACGAAAGTGTGGGAGATCCGTGGGGGAGATGATGATGATGGTGTTTTCTTTACATATGAGGAGTTCAACGTTGGTGATTATGATCTGCATCAGAAGCGCTTCCAACGTTTAGGGAAGTTTCTAAAACAAGGAATTCTTGATTATTTGGAGACCTTCTGCCCGTGACTTTGTCTACGTGGATAAAATACAGTTTATTACAAAAAAAATATTCTTTCCCAGGGTTCACAAAATCTCCATACCAAATTTTATCAAGATCCGTTTAACTATTTCATCAACAACCCATAACGTCCCACTGTTGGGCACGGGTCTCCCCTCACTTTCGTGAGAAGGATTAGGCCATAATCCACCACGGGGGCCAGATCCGGATTGGTGGATCACATACCTACCTCCGAAATAATTCTCGGGTAGGTATGTGGGTTTCCTCACGATGTTTAACTATTTAGCCGTGAATATTAAAAAGAACTCAGAGGTATTTAATCATGGGTTTGAAAGCCACGTGTAACTGCGCTCCAAATTTTATTCTTTCGAAAACAAACCGTATCCATTTATATCAGTTTCCTTTCTTACCTCAGTGGTCGTTTCTTCATACTCACTCACTATACGCAATCAATCATAATTGTCAAGAAAAGTTTTAAAGAATATATTCTTAAATAAACCTAGTTTATCATAATTTCTTAATGTATTTTGAAGATAATGGGGGCGAGAAGGTTTTGAGGTTAAATGATTCCAGGCACAAAATGCAGGACCAAGATGGGGAAAAACTGCTAAATATGGTTAACACTGAAGAGGTTTTATCATACAGAGCTGACTTTCATCATACAGATTATTATTTATTTAACCCCCGTGTTAAGTGTTATCATGCAAGAACTATTATTTTTTTCTGGATAAAATTATTCCAAGGAATAATCCAGATAATAAACAATCTGTGTGCTAAATTTCATTCCAATCCGTTTTGTATTTTTTGCGTGAAAGACAAACAAACATCCATCCTTCCTCACCAACTTTTTTTTTAGTTGACTGAGTGACGAGACGATCATGTCGTTTACCTGATGGTAAGCGCTACGCCTGCCCATAACAGTTACAGTGCCACCCAGAACTTTGAATTGCATAATCCTGCGCAGCATTGCATTGCGCTCGTAACCCTGAGACATCGGCTCTAAATTCTCATATGCCCAGTAATTTCGCTGGAAACAGTGCCCTTCACATTTATAATATAAGATTAAGTAGGCTAGGATTTTCACGCGGAAAGGAAACCCGACCCTTAAAAAAATTACACACTTTTTGGGCGACATGTCAAAATATCAAAAATAAAAATCGAAATATCTTTTTTTAAGAAATCAATTGAAACACCTCTCTCAAAACCGGTAAATTTATTTCATTTTTCGGATTTACTAGAAATTACCATATTGAGATGCTAGTCGCAATGTTGGCAAGAAACTAATTTTCCGGGCAGTAACGTCAACAATAAAATAAAAGTTACCTGGAGGGGGTTGAATAGCCTGGACCGATGGGAAATCAAGCTGAGAGGAGAGCCAATAAATAGGGAACTCTACGCCAAACATAAAGAAACTGCTCTGTTGCTGGCGGTACAAAGGAATAACTAATGGGTAGTTGGAGACACTGTTTAAGCTTTTTTTTAAAAGGGTAAAAGTCTACAAAACTGCCAATACTAACTAACACAAAGTGCCACTTTCAAACTACTACATATTAACAGTTGGACATATGACCCACTAACTATTACACATGGGTACCGGCAGCAGGGTGCCAAGGAGTGCATTTGCACTTAGCAGTTACAGTGCCTAGCAGAACTTTGCATTGCATAATCCTGAACAGCACTGCACTGCGCTCGTCACCTTGAGACATCGGCTCTAAAGTCTCATATTCTCAGTAATTTCGCTGCAAACAGTGCCCTTCAAAGCGGAACACAGTAATGTTTGCACACTACTGCTTGGCGGATGAATACCTTGCAAAGGATAACTTCAATTGGATGTACGAATTTAAACCAAACTACGAAACCGATTTTAATTAAATTTCTACAAGACCGATCTGAAAGTATATCCTTTAAAATAAAAAAATAATTTTTGAAATCTTTCAATAAATGGTGGAGTTCTGAGGTAACAAATAAACAAAAAAAAAATACATCCGAATTTAGAACTTCTTCCTTCTCTAAAGTTGATTAAAAAGTATACTGTCACAATTCTAATATTATAGCTCCTTGTAAGACAGTACAGGCCGCTTTATTATAATTAAATAACTATTGGCAAGATTTTCTTACAGAAGAGAAATTCTAGTCTCTAACAACGTTGTACCTCCGTGACCTAGTTTGGGAAATCTCGGGAACCAATTGAGTCTCACGTTTCATTGTGTAGCCTTCGAGACGTGTATTTGCTTTACGACCCCTGTTTGCGACTAGCAGTGTGCTGGATAGAAACCACTTTTGTCTTGATGGGACACTTAGCTGGGCTTACCTTACGTAATGCAGTTCTGCATTACACTTGTAAGGTACTTCAACTAATATCATCAGTTAAATAGTCAGTTTCAGTTCAACAAGACGCGCGGAAACACGGTATCCGTATATGGTTGACATTCTTCCAATCCGCACTATCTATAGATAGTTGATGCAAAACGCTTTGTGCAATTCCATATACTATATACCATTTCACATTCCATTTCCAATTCCATAGACTATAGTCTATCTATAGCAAAATTAAGCGGATAGCGGTGGTAGCCTAGTGGGAGAACGTCCGCCTTCCAATCAGAAGGTCGTGAGTTCAAATCCCAATGCGGGCACGTACCAATGTGTTTCTGTAAAACATATGTACGTAATTACCACTCGCTTTTCGGTGAAGGAAAACATCGTGAGGAATCCCACATACCTACCCGAGAATTATTTCGGAGGTAGGTATGTTATCCAGCAATCCGGACTGGGCCCCCGTGGTGGATTATGGCCTAATCCTCCTCACGAAAGTTAGGGGAGACCAGTGCCCAGCAGTGGGACGTTATGGGTTGATGATGAGATGAGATAGCAAAGTTGTTTGCGATTTGTAGAAATCCTATCAAACATAGCGCAAAGGAATCAACAATTCAGCGGCATAGCACCGTTTTTATTAGTAACCCTCGTAGTTGAAATAAATAAAAATATTATTTAATTTGTCGTATTCACGGCGCAAACGAGCCACGAAGCGCATGTCAACCTCAATAACTCGCCAGAACGGTCTCATTTCGCGAAAGACCCCCATTTTCTTATTTATTTGACTACACTGCTAGAATATTCAATTAAGCTTTTTTTCAAGTGTTTTGTGAAAGACGGCGTGTCTCATTTTCTTAATAATATTTAGTTTAGGAGTAGGAAAATAATGTTCTTAATTTCTTTTTATTAAACGCCAACGCGAATACCGTTCTAGAATATGATAGTAATAATAAATGCCGCGTCACGATCACATACATAAATCCTGGCCCCTAACTAGCATTCCCTGTATGTAGGGAATCAGGAACTACGAGGACCATGGTCCTACAAACACCCAGCCTCGAAGCAAATATTTATAGTTGTGCCCTGTGCGGGAATGAAACCCGCGACCTCACGCTTTGCAGTCGGCTCATCTCTCAGTATCAAACAACATCTACTTACAAGCTTTTATATAAGTTGTAGCGCGCCATTCAAATACCCCGCCTGTTAAGAAAGCCCAGAGTCGCGTGGCAAAGGCGGGTCCGAGCGGCGTCAGCGCATCGCTACTAGTGGCGAAAAATCGAAACAGTCGAGTCAGGAAGCGTCCCGCGAGATTCCACGACTGACAGTGATTTTCAATAGAATAGTAATAAACAACTAGCCCGGCAAACATTAAAGAGTGTATTTTTTTACAGCCGTCCATTATTTTGTCACCCAGCTACTTCCCCGTTACGTTTTTACCATCGAACAACATCTGACGCTCGGGGAAATGCCACCCCCTGTGAAAGATTCAGCCCCTATATGCACAAAGGGTTTCGCATCATCATTTATCATTAAAACTGAAAGAGAGCGAAATTTGTCTGTATTCTTTGAATGTATACCAAGAACCAAGATTTCGAGTCAGAAGCGAATAGAATCTATAGTGGATAGGTAATAGAGACTATAATAGGACTTCAGACTGAGTTGATTGATTTCTCGTAACTATTATAGAAACAGTTGTGTGTGTGATACGTGCACACACACAAACCGCGTATGAATCTGGTCTATGAAGATAATTTTATCATCTGTTATGTTGTAATGGTTATGTGTTGCGTTGTAAGATAGTGTTGTTTTGTTGTGTTGTTGTTGTTATGTTATAATATGTTAATGTTAGTATGTACTTTTTTGTTTCTGCTATGCATTTACGTCAGTCGGCAAATCGTTGTGAATGCGTTGGGGAGTAGTCGTAGAAATATTTGTATGGTAGTTTACGCACTAGATCCGATTTTCGTCATTCGATTTCTCTCACCTGTAAATTTCCATTTCGGTCAAGATTCGGACACGTTGTGGCTCTGCGTTTAAATGACTAGCTGCGCCCGCGGGTTTACCCACGTTGTTCCCGTTGCCGTGGGAATACGGATATAAAATATCCTCGATAAATGGACTATTCAAAACAAAAATATTTTTTCAATTCGTACCACTAGTTCCTGAGATTGTAGCGTTCAAACAAACAAACTCTTCAGCTTTATATATTAGTATAGATATGTCAAAAGGTGGTCCCTGATTTCCTTGGATCTGTATCAGAAATCTAGAAATCGGATCGAAGGTAGTGCGAAAAGCAATATCCGAATACATTCCGAATTTTCCTAGATCCGTATTATCAGGGATTCGGATAGAACTGATTAATATCAGCTGTTGTTTGACCATACCGCCTTTCATAGAGGCGGCTATTAATGAGACCTACTTAACATAATATGTTAATACGTTACTGTGTTCCGGTTTGAAGGGCACTGTTTCCAGCGAAATTTCTGTGTATATGAGACTTTAGAGCCGATGTCTCAAGGTGACGAGCGCAGTGCAATGCCGCGCCGCATTATGCAATGCAAAGTTCTGGGTGGCACTGTAACTGTTATGGGCAGGCGTAGCGCTTACCATCAGATGAACAACATGATCGTCTCGTCGCTCAGTCAAATAAAAAAAAAGTTAATGTGTGCTGGGACACATAGTAGAAGTAAAAATTCAACTAAAAACTGTTTAAAAAATAAAATCATAAAATCTATTTAAAAAAATATACGAAGCGTAACTCTCTCTCTTTCTATCTTCACTAAATTATATCTCCCTCACAATTTCCGTTCATCTCGCCCGATCACATTTTTCGTAACACATTCACCAGCTTACTCCCCAAGTCAAGCGTGCGTAAAGAAGTTTTATTTCAATAAGTTTATTCCTGCCGCGACTAAAAGCCCAACCTATGAGTTTGGACACAAAACCAGTTCATACGCCCCTTCCCCACTGCACTGGGAGCACCTAATTAATTCATCGCAGGTCCGCCGCGCAATTAATGGCACATTTGTCTTCATTAACTTCGCTGGGCGCCTGCCGCCGCCCCGGTGAAAGGTTGAAAAACGCGCGCTTTGATTAGCTTAAATGGTGCGATCAAAGATGTCTGTAATTATTTGCCTTAATAAGGCTGGTTTCTGGTTGAAAAAATAGCGCTTATGTCTATACAGCCCTTCCAAACATAAAGTATGTGTGTAAAGTGTGTTAACTATAATCTGAAAGCCTTCAAGTCGAGAGTGAATAGTATATAATAGAATAGGCAAGCATGCTCCATCATCGACCGTGTCGACACTTACCTCAAGGTGAGACTACGGCCAAATGGTTGCATATTCTGCAATAAAAAAATAGTTTTAGTTATTATTAATTTTTATTTAAGAGTGTAATGAGACGATCAAGTATTTCACCTGGTGGTAAGCGCTACGCGTGCCCATAATAGTTACAGCGCCACCTACAACTTTGCATTGCATAATCTTGCGCGGCGCTGGACTGCGCTCAGAGACATTAGCTCTAAAGTCTCAAATGCCCAGTGATTTAATAAACAGTGCTCTATCGACTCTAGCTTGCGTCGATTTAATCAGATAGAAATTCTAAGTCAAATACAAGAGCTCTACAAGTTAATTGCTGAGATTGCTGTTTAGCAATAAGGCCGCCCATTGTACCTTTAGTTATAAGATGTTTTAACTTTTGCTTGTATGTCTTGGAGTGTAATAAAGAGTTGTTAAAATATATTATCTTGATTTATCAAAGTTTGGATAATTCCAATTAAATCCAATTTCTACATTGACCAAGTTCCAATAAAAGTTCGAACGTTAACAAACCATCAAGACATTATAAACACGCATGGTTTTCCTTCCATTTTAAAAACCTCAGCACACTTCGCTTGGCATAAGGTTATCGCATAAGCCAAGTATATTTCGATCTAACCGCCCCCCTGGGAAATTAACTAAGACACAAGACCGCTTCCTTTGACGTCGGGTATTAGATAGATATAATGTATTCTGTTGTTCGGATTAAAAGAAATTTAAGCTTGAAATTGTGGTTTGGAAAAGGGCTCTACTTTTCGGGGCTTTATTATTTACTAGCAGTACCCTGCGGTTTCACCCACGTTAACTAATATCTTCACGCCAAAACGACCGATTGGATTTTGATTAAATTTAGTACTCATACACTTAAGGTCTTGGAATAGACCGTAGGATACTTTTTATTCCGTAAAAATATACGGTTCCTATGCACTAATGGTTATCACGGGTGAAACAGAGGGACGCTGCTAGCAATGATTATAGCCTAAGACATTAACGAATAACGTAGCTTTCTATTAGTAAAAGAATTTTCAAAATTGGCTCAGTAGTTCTAGAGATTACCCCCTGTAAACAAACCAACTCACAAGCTTTACCTTCTTGTAACATTAGTATAGATAAATCCCTTCTTTCTGCCTAGAAAGCTTGTGGGCAAAGCCTGAGCTATAGACCTTGTATAAGGTAATCAGGTTCTCTTGTGTCAGAGACTGTCAGGTCGGCCAAAAGGTACTGACATAGCTAAACGCTATCCCTTTTTGTTGTTCAGAAACGTAGTTCTAAATTGTCAAGCGACCGCAACTCATTTATAGTGCGGCCGCGCGCCGTCAAGGGTTAGGTCTAAGGTAAATTGCGATTCTGCTCAACCAAGTAAAATCCAAACCAAAACCAACACCATACGAGTCTATATCTGCCACAAGCGCGTTCTATGAACCACAACGATATCCATCAAGCTATATAGTGAGCGAACACATTAAAAACTCAAGATTCCTATTTACAATTACACCGACATAATGCCATCAAAAATGGGTGAAAGTCTAAAAGCTCAAGTAAATAACGTTCTTTCATTTCCTTCTTTTCCATTCCCCTGTGCCATTAAGGTTCTTCAATAGAGAGTCAGAGTGAGACAAAGTCGTGTTCGAATATATATTTTTTTAAATCTCAATAGGAAACAAAGGGCAGAGAAACGAGGCGTATCTTATTTGAATAAGCCGTGGTATGAAAGCGTGGGTTGCTCCGCGTAAAGCCGGGACGCAGTGTGGAGAGTGCAGATACGGTAGTGTGGAAGCTACGGAATGGTGGATTTTCAAAAACTTCCTAAATGCTTTCAGGCGTTGAAAATACGTTGGTGGCTGCGAATGTTGGCGGACGAAGTTTTTTTTTTATTTGACTGAGTGACGAGACGAGCAACTCGTTCCCCTGATGGTAAGCGCTACACCTGTCCATAACAGTTACAGTGCCACCCAGAACTTTACATCGCATAGCCCTGCGCGGCACTGCACTGCGCTCGTCACCCTGAGACATCGGCTTTAAAGTTTCATAATATGCCTAGTAATTTCGCTGGAAACAATGCCCTTCAAACCGGAACACAGTAATGTTTCCAAACTGCTATACAAAAATAAAGGCATTTAAATTCTATAAAATAGCAATTATAATTCAAAATTTTGGAAGAATCCAGGTAGATACCTTGAAGTCACATAAATAATCAATTTAATTACTCGAATCTCATAAATTAACTTAATTAAAGCAAACACGTTAATAGCTGAGATTTTAACGCACCGCTTTATCTACGTAACAGGTTTAATTGTGTAATTAAACACGATTGTGCCATTAATTACAAATTAAATTAAAAATAATTTGTTTCGTGAGACAGTGTTTGATATAATTTGTGTAATTATAATGACAATGTACTATAATTTGTATGGTTGTAATTTCACACAAAATGTATACCCATTTAAATTAAAGGTGGTTCGTTTCGCTAAAAGCGGGATATTTTATATCCAAAAAGTTTTTTTTTGTAGCTAGTCTGGGTAACTAATGTAATTCGCGAAAATCGTAGATCATCATGTTGTTTTGGGGAGATATTTAGCAATAACTCACCGGAATGTTCAAATAAGTCAATAAACTGTTAAACTGATGATTACCGTATTTATTGACTTATTTGAGTAATCAGGGGAATAAGTGTCAAATGCCTCTATAAAATAACGTAAATAACAATCTTGAATTAACACAAATTTCAATATAATTTACGAAAAAGTAACGTAAAAACGAATCGTAGCATCTTAAGTGCTTCACTTTAAAATTGCTATATTATGTTGCCAACATCCACATTTTACTTTTGAATTTTGTAAGTACTTACGAGTATATTTGATACAATTTTGTGGTTACTTAAACCTGAGTTTTGTTCAATTATTTACACAAAATTATATTTTTTACAATACTTGGTGAAATGACGATGTAGTCGAAGGTACAGGTAACCTACAATGGGACTGACTCTCAGGGCCCTTGCCGTTACACCTTGAAATGGGATTAAAAAGTTATCCAGCTAAAAATGGTAGCAAACTAGGGGCCAAATGCTGTAAAATAACTAACTTAACAATTGTGTGTCGGTAGTGTCTCAATAGAATAGTCACTGACATTTGGTATTCACAATTTCTTTTTTGTTCATTTTTCTTTTCGGGGTTTCAATTGGGGTCCACCAAAGCTTTTTGCTTCTGGTGTACAATAACGAGTTTTCTATTATATTCTATTCATTTAATAAAATTTTTCATCATCAGAACAATACTACATTTTTAATTATTCATTCCCGAGAAACTTCTCTAAATTAGCCCCATTTTATATGAGGTATAAAATACATGTAATAGGAAATACCCAAAATGGCTGAAGGTTCTTCAAGTTTGGGTAAACTATCGTAAAGCGAGCAATAAAACTATGTAACCTAGCCATTATATCCAAGCGAATTTAACTTTGCCGATTACAGGGGATATAAAAAGCCGTGGATGAAGTACCTATGATAATATTCATTATTGTAGGAGCAGGTACAATGTCCAAAAACATACTGGAACTTTGTAACCCTAGGTTTCTTCCTGGGGTATTTTCATGAATTAATCCATTGTTCTTCTTTTTCCATGAATCCAATTATTCTCGTCCTAAAACGCGTTAACTGCTATCTTCACGCCAAAACGACTGAACGGATTTTTTAATTTAGGATTTTAAATTTAGTATTCAGACACTTGGGGTCCTGGAATGTCCTTTCAGTCTATGTATGTTAATATACCCATATTCAAAAATATAAAAGGCGACAATCTCAATTTCGTTAATGATGTCCAATATTTGTAATATTATCACCGTGGTCATCAAACCGTGAATTTCACTCTCAGTCGACCGTTTTATCTGCCTACCCCCATTTTTCCTCGACGACGTCGTCCGACCTCAATTAAATTAAAACGTTTCCGCCACTTTCAGGTTTTTTTTTAAGGTTGTGCAAATAAACACCCTGAATGTACCTACCCGGAGGACTTACAGTAATAAATAGGTGTACTTTAAATTTTAAATTGCAATACGGGGACCGCAAGCACTGTTCCCTAGTTTAGCTACGGGAGGACGGATTCAGGGAGATTTTTGTGGGGTTAAATGGCCATTTATGCAGGAAAGGTGTACTTTATTTAGGTGTAACTAGCAGTTGGACCCACAGTTTGGTCGTTTCCCAGGACAACCCACGCCGTGATTATAGAAGAAACATCCACACGTAACATTTATTAAATAAACTAGTATGAAATTAGAGTAGGGTAAAATGTTGTGATTTTTTTTTAATCATCTACGCATATTCCTTAATCTCACATCAATGGTGCACTTTTGCATTGATCGAGCAAGCGTCTTTCGCAAGCAGCCACACAAACTAAGCTTTACCTGACCCCCCTCCCCCCTCCCCCAGATCCATCACTGCTTAAGACTTAAGAACCTTATTTATTACCGGGAATGTACCGTTTTTACTCCAAGTCCCGAATTAACATAATAATTTGCGTTGCCTCCAGATAAATGGGGGTAGTTAGTGCTAGCCTTTGTTTAAGTTTTTTCAAAGGACTCCATGATCAGACACTCTGCTGGGCTAAAAGCCCGTGTGGCAATTTTTCCTTGGAGTATACATGTATTTTTTCTGAACTAATTTCTACGGTTGTCAGAAAGCTGTGGCTAATTTTCAGTAGTAACTAATTTACTTTTTAATAGCAATATTTATTGTAAACAAATATCGCGTCACGATCACATACACAGATCCTAGCTCCTTACCAAGATTTCCTCTATTTAGGGAATCAGTAACTATAAAGACCATAGTTCCAGACTCAGAACTATGAGTGGCCGCATTCATATTAAAAAAAAAAATTAAAAAAAAATCAGACGAATTGACAACCTCCTCCTTTTTTGAAGTCGTTTAAAAAATAACCCTTTTCTTCAATGGGAATTAAAATTATGTATTCCAAATCCGAAGGAGACTCAGTTAACTTCCATTCCTTCTTGCGGCTCATGTGCATAAAGCTTTTTCAGTTTGAATTTGAAAAATGTACGAGCTCGTCAGCTAGGAAGTTTCGAAAACAGAGGCTTACTAAGCAAAAACTTCGTACTCTATACTTATTTAATATACGTATTTGAATTTTAAAATAGTAGTCCTAAAACTGTGCGTTTTAAAGGCATCTTTTCCAAGAGCCCTCTCTGTAATGCCTTTATATTTTACAGTGACACCTTTAGCCCCGGATTTTAAGTCTTAATAGGTACCTGTTACAATGTGCTGTATTAATTTATCTTTGTAATTAGTGGTATAAAAGGATTTCGAACGAAATTGTTTTAGTTTAATGTAGGCATGGATTTTGGAAGGTTCGAGGGTCACAGGCGGGAAATATGTATTTAGAGTTTGACCTTTTAGATATTACTATTATTTATTGGTACATACCTACTTTGAACTACTGTTCTGTAATAGAATAAGGAACTTTTTGTGTAGATATATGAATTCTCTATGTTGACTGATTACAAAATTCATTACTTTATTCCGGTTTCATAGCTGGGAATGTGACCTTTTCTCAGAGTCCGGCTGACGTAGAGCTTTAATCAGTGCGCTTTGTCATCCGAAGACACCGGGTTCGAAACCTTGATCAATGACATAATTTATGTGCGGATTCTCACGCTTTGTGTTTCAAAGGGTATATTAAGCCTGAGTTTTGAGTTTTCTTCACACATAAACATTTAAAACTGTGACTTGCTATTAATCCAATAGAATCAGCATAATAAACGCAATGTCCAATAGTGGTATTAAAACCAAATATCATCATGAAATCTGTGAATGATGAGTAAAACTCCAGACGATATCTCCAGAGACACAGAGACGAGACATCTAAATCTTGTTACCAGCGGCCTGCAACACTCCAGTACCTGCCCGAATTTATGATCACGGTGCAAGTTGGTGACTTCAAAGAGTACAGTATCAGAATACAGTATCTATGGGTTTAATGATAAATGTATTTTTGAAATATTCGAGTTTGTCCCGACAGCCCAAACGTCTTATTTTTTTTTCATGGGGAATGCATTACGCATACCACCAGACCCGGGTGAGGCCCGGGTGGTTATGTGGGACTCCCCCGCCAGCTAGTCTGACGGGTATACCCACTAAACCCCAGGGTGTTCCACCGGGACGCCTTTGTTGTCGGGGCTACGGGTGCGAGAGTGGACTTCCACGGCCTCGACGGAGCCAAAACGACCTAAGGCACTCTTCAACTTAGTTATTAGTTTTTGAGTATCCGTGTGTGTAGCTACCGTCCGGTCGGCCGTCCGGTTACGGTAGGCGGGTACGTACGGGACCGCGTGCGGGACCCTACGTACCCTAACATTCACATATTCTTATTTACTCTACACATAGATGTCGACTAGAGTATTTTTTTTTAATTAATGTGGTTAGAATGGCAACACCATTTTACGCACGATAACATTTTGCCTCCGGATATTTTAAACGTTTGAGGCAGAGGTGCTATTTGATTCCCATTGCGGTTGTTGCGGGCACGTGTACCTGTTAAGTCAATTGGAAATTTGGAACGTTTCCGCGGCAAAAGGTTTCCTATGGATATTTGCGGTTCTCACATTGTGAAGGTGGGTGTGACGATCCGATACCACACGGACGTTCGTCATTTATCTTTTTAACCTCGATGCGAACAGAGGGTTTATATACGCTTAACGCGTGATATGTGCGCGTCTGTGGCATCGTAAATCCTAAACGGGTGAACTGATTTTGATATAGTTTTCTTTTAAAGGTGATTTCATTGAGAGTTCTTAGTTCAACACTTCAAAACCAGTGTTAGTGTGTGTTGGTGTGGTTAAGTTCTGGGTGGCACTGTAACTATTATGAGCAGGCGTAGCGCTTACTAAAAGGTGAAGGACTCATCTTGGAATCAAATTAATTTAAAAAAAACTTAAGTTTTCAACAAATCTGGATTCATGATGTACTGATGAGTAATTTTCTTAGATATTGGTTTCGAAACCGTCATTTAATTTTGCAATCCATAATTATAAGTATTTTTTGTTTATCTTGTACCTACTTGAATATTTCGCTCACAATGTTAAATTGGAGACGAAAACCTGATGAATTATGCTATTATATTTTATATGTCGCCGCGAGGACGAATCGGGAGCTTTCGGGAATCTCCGGCATTGATCAAAGATACTTCGATTTATTTTATAAGTTTGATCTTAATTTGTAACCTTTAATAATGTTAAACCTTAACATCCATTTTAATAGCGTTTTGTCAATTTACAATCTCTAAGTTAATTTATCAAGCTAAAAGAGTTATGTTTGAGTATATCCGCCGCCGCAATGATAAATCAGGCACCTACGTCATCGAGTCGAAAAGACTCGATTAAGTTAAGATTTGTTTTTGAATATCAGTAATCTGTATGCTTGAATGACATCAAATCTAAGAGTAAATTCTAATTGCGTTGTATCCAGTTAAAACCTTCAAAATGATTACCTAACTTAAAATAGTTCTCAGTTCGATCGTTTCCTATCGTCATTTCAAAGTAGGTTTATTCCTATTTAAAATTATGATTGCTGTAATGCTTATTTACTAGCCGTACTAGGCTTCATAATCTTAGTAATGCTTATTAAAAGCTTCTGCTTAGTAATTGCTAATTCAATAAGCTAGTTCTGATAGTTTGAGGCCGCCATGAGCGCCATCTATCTTCATATCTTGTAATTCGCTACCATCTTATTGGTTGGCGCAAAAAATGGTGGCTGGGAACTATCGGAGCTTGTTTCTTGACGGCACTTTGAGTTTGATTCTCGGTGCGAAAACGTTGTGAGTAAATCCTTGCTAAATAATTCAATAAAATAATTATAATTTTCAGTGATTCATCTGCTTTTATTTCAAACTAAATTCCAAGGTGTGTTTTGTTAGCCTTGTGAGTAAAGTTAACAACTAGGTAGACATTTACATTGCAATAGCAAAGCCGGTGGTCAGCAGGCCAGCGGTTTTGCACTTTTTAAAAAGGGGTGGTCTACCCTTATCACGATATCAGAAGTGGGATGGAATTCAACGATCCTTTTCTGTCCGTTCATAATAATTTTTCAGGTTACTCTAATCACACCCCCGAGAGCAGCGACTAGGCTCCAGGATGGATGCCCCTGAGCCGAACCATGCAGCGCCTGGTGCCCCATCGAGTACAAACGTGTCTACGACATGCGAAGCGACGAGCGGACCTGCCATGGCCCCGATTGCAGCACCACCGGCAATGTTACTACAATCTGGTAATGTACCCCCAGATTTTTTTTTTCTCAAATATGATGACGATGATGCAGCATATGAGTGATCGGTTATTAATGCAACAAACATCCGTCGATAAAGTCAAGATTACGGACGTATTTCTGCCTTCGTACGACCCGGACGGTAACGTCGGAGTTCGGGAGTGGTGCAATCACATATCTACAGCTAAAAGCACGTATAACCACACCGACTACGACATCCGGATGAAAGTAACCGGCTTGCTAAAGGGTCGTGCCAAAATATGGGCTGATAATTGGTTAGTCACGACATCAAGCTGTGGAGGCGGTGATTGGAACGGTGAGTGACGAGCGTCTCCGTATTGAATTAATGAATGCCAGAGCTATCTCAGTGCCCGAATTGATATCTGTTGCCTCTTCTATTCGCGTGAAGCGCCCGATTCAAAGTAATAACAACCAACCACCGTTGAAACGTTCCAAGGTTAATGTTGATTACCGAAATCCCCTTTATTGCACTTTCTGTAAAAGGAGCGGCCATACTTTCAATATTTGTCGCAACAGAAACGATTCAAATGCCCAGCCGACCGATAAAAGTTCCACGATGTCATCCGCTACAATGCCTAGGCCGGTTAGTGATAAGATTTGTTCATTCTGTTCAAAACCAGGTCACACGTTTGACACCTGCTATCGTCGCGAAGAACGGGTAGTTTCTAACGTGAATTCGGTCTCTAACGATAGATCCAGTTTGAATACGATGCGTATTTGCGTTGGTGACAAAATTCTAGATACTGTGTTTGATAGCGGTGCGGAATGCTTTGTGATGCGAGAGTCTGTCGCAAACAGATTGCCCGGGCAAAGACGTCAGGCCATTCAATATTTACGTGGAATAGGTCCTTTTCCTGTTGTTTCAACAAGTACCCTCACTGCGATCTGCATCATTGACAATATAAATGTTGAAATCATGTTCCATGTCCTGTCAGACTACGAAATGACGTCAGACGTGTTAATTGGTGCGAACTTACTTCACGAGACCGGTCTCAGTGTTATAGTAACAAAAAATAGTGCAACTTTGTTATCGCAGCCCCGCGTCTTGCACGTGCGATCGAACTGCCCTTTGTTTGAGAACATTAACCACGACTTGACGAACACATCTGAAATTGACGAATTGATGATTTTGCTTAACAAGTACTCGCATGTTTTTACCCGCGGTTTTGCTAAGTCTCGCGTCAACACTGGTGAATTGGAGATTCGATTAAAGAACCCAGACAAATATGTTGAGCGAAGGCCTTATAGATTGAGCCCGGTCGAGCGCGAGAAAGTTAAACAGATCGTCAGTGAGTTAATTGAGAATAACATTGTCCGTGAAAGTAAATCGCCATATCCTAGTCCAATTATTTTAGTTAAAAAGAAAAACGGCGACGATCGCATGTGTGTAGATTATCGAGAGTTAAATGCCAACACTGTACGCGACCATTTTCCGCTTCCACTGATCGTGGATCAAATTGACCAACTGGCAGGCGGACGGTTCTATTCGACGCTTGACACGGCATCCGGCTTTAACCAAATACCGATTTCTGAACACAGTATTGAGAAAACAGCCTTTGTAACACCTGACGGGTTGTATGAGTATCTCACGATGCCATTTGGTCTCTGCAACGCACCTTCCGTGTACCAGAGATGCATAAATCGCGCCCTAGGGCCCTTGTTGAACGCAGGTAGTGCAAATAGTGACGCTGATAATAATAATAACGACGGTGTAGCGCAGGTTTATATTGATGATGTCATCAGTAAGTGCCGTAATTTTACTAGTGGATTGGCATACTTGGACCGAATTCTGATTGCGTTATGCGAGTCAGGTTTCTCGATAAATATTGAAAAATGACTCTTTTTCAAGCACTCTATTGAGTACCTCGGTAATGTGGTAGAAAACGGTCAGGTTCGTCCAAGTCCCAAAAAAAAAAAAAGTCGAGGCCCTTCTAAAAGCTCCCGTGCCGACTACAGTTAAACAGGTGCGTCAATTTAACGGGCTTGCGAGTTACTTTCGCCGTTTCATTCCTGATTTCGCCCGAACTATGGTTCCCCTGTACGATCTTACTAAACAAAGCACTGGGTGGCAATGGACTCATGTTCATGAGGAGGCACGTCAAAAGATTATCCATCATCTCACCTCTGCGCCTGTCCTTACTATATTCTAAGGAGAGGCTATAGAGCTATACACTGACGCCAGCAGTCTCGGATTTGGTGCGATTCTCGTCCAAGTCATCAACGGCAGACAACATGTGATCGCTTACTTCAGCATGCGCACCACGGACACAGAAAGTAGGTACCATAGTTACGAACTGGAGACATTGGCCGTAGTGCGAGCGATCAAGCACTTTCGTCACTTTGTCTACGGACGTAAGTTCAAAGTGATCACAGATTGCAACGCCTTGAAGGCTTCCAAACATAAGAAAGGCCTGCTACCTCGCATACATAGATGGTGGGCGCATTTACAAAATTTTGACTTCGAAATAGAATACAGGAAGGGCGAGCGGATGCAGCATGCCGACTTTCTCAGTCGGAATCCAGATCCATTGACGGTCAATACCATGACAAACAATCTCGAATGGATCAACATAGAACAACGACTCGACGCCAAAACTGCGTGCCACCTGAGTTACTGCAGTTGGTAAACTTTGATAACACGTCTATAGACTTTGATGCTTTGGATCGGCATGTACAACTTAGAATGACGGAGCTATCTGCAAAAGATAAAATCAGATTCGACAGAGGACGAGCAAGAATTCACAACTTTCAGCGAGGAGATTTTGTTCTCATAAAAAAAAACAACCCCAGAAATCAGACTTCTCTCGATTTGAAATTTAGCGTGCCTTATGAAATTTACAGAGTCCTAGAGAACGACCGCTATCTCGTCAAGAAGGTGGTGGGCCACCATGGGCGGCCCCGCAAAGTCGCGCACGATCAACTGCGGCGCGCCCCTCAGCCGGGAGACGTCGCCCAGGCGGCCGTGTCGCCTCAAGATCACCAGCAAGCTGCTCTACCCCCGGTGACGCTACAAGCGGTTGACGACACTGATGGTGACGTCGCTGCCACTGAATAACACAACATACATTGCGCATCACTACTATAACAATCATGGTGAGCACGTTTCATTCTACTCTGCTACATCATTCATACACTAAAACACATCTATTTACCTATCTTTGAGAAGGGTAAAATAATATTTTCATTTTGTGGGTAAGACTGTACACTGTGACTGTGACTGTACTGTACTTTGCTGGTATCCCTTCCCATTTCTGTCATTTTCAGAGCCTCTGTGGACCACGGTCATAATACTTAAGGCCCAGACCACAGCATCGACCTAGTCCCATTTCCTTTAGAGCCTCTGTGGACCACGGCGTACAAGACCGCCCAGACCACAGCATCATCCCTGTCTACGAGTACCTATATAAAGTAATGCAATTATGCGTGGAGCATTTGCATTAACATAATAACAAAACTACTTGTGCAAAATGCGTGGAGTGTTTGCATCAAGCAAATCATCAACTCAGCTCATTCCTACGTACAGCACTGCAAATCAATTTTATCTATTCCTTAGCAAGACAATGAATGCTTTGAATACATGTGATAATTACTTCATTAACATTGCTTATGGAAATATTTTATGGTACTAAAAAGTTGGCTGATAACTTTGTCATTACCTTAACACTAACAAATACCGACAATGATGTCCGAGTATTATTCTCAATACAACGTTATAACAGGCGGAAAATAAGCGATCGTAAAACTTAGTTATCAGCTAGCGTACCGGTGTACGGATGCCTAGCTCAAATGAAAACTTTAAATTCCAGAAACCGCGGCAGGTGCAGAGCACGCACCGCCTCGCAGAATGGCCGTGTCGCCGCGAGGACGAATCGGGAGCTTTCGGGAATCTCCGGCATTGATCAAAGATACTTCGATTTATTTTATAAGTTTGATCTTAATTTGTAACCTTTAATAATGTTAAACCTTAACATCCATTTTAATAGCGTTTTGTCAATTTACAATCTCTAAGTTAATTTATCAAGCTAAAAGAGTTATGTTTGAGTATATCCGCCGCCGCAATGATAAATCAGGCACCTACGTCATCGAGTCGAAAAGACTCGATTAAGTTAAGATTTGTTTTTGAATATCAGTAATCTGTATGCTTGAATGACATCAAATCTAAGAGTAAATTCTAATTGCGTTGTATCCAGTTAAAACCTTCAAAATGATTACCTAACTTAAAATAGTTCTCAGTTCGATCGTTTCCTATCGTCATTTCAAAGTAGGTTTATTCCTATTTAAAATTATGATTGCTGTAATGCTTATTTACTAGCCGTACTAGGCTTCATAATCTTAGTAATGCTTATTAAAAGCTTCTGCTTAGTAATTGCTAATTCAATAAGCTAGTTCTGATAGTTTGAGGCCGCCATGAGCGCCATCTATCTTCATATCTTGTAATTCGCTACCATCTTATTGGTTGGCGCAAAAAATGGTGGCTGGGAACTATCGGAGCTTGTTTCTTGACGGCACTTTGAGTTTGATTCTCGGTGCGAAAACGTTGTGAGTAAATCCTTGCTAAATAATTCAATAAAATAATTATAATTTTCAGTGATTCATCTGCTTTTATTTCAAACTAAATTCCAAGGTGTGTTTTGTTAGCCTTGTGAGTAAAGTTAACAACTAGGTAGACATTTACATTGCAATAGCAAAGCCGGTGGTCAGCAGGCCAGCGGTTTTGCACTTTTTAAAAAGGGGTGGTCTACCCTTATCACGATATATACTTTTACGTATTTTATAAGGTATTTGAAGTTAACTTGAGTTTTTTACTTGAAAGTAAGTTGTAGGTAATCATTTCCATCCTTCTTAGGTAGCAAAAGCGAAAAAAACTATTAATTTACCAGTAGCAAAAGTGGCCACTTCGAGGTCCAATAAATCAGGGTTCAAATCAAGTTGAAGTCCCAAATGACTTGTAGAAATTGAGAGGCTGAATAAAAACGGCTCTTGACCTGGACCAGCCTCGAAGAAAGCTCTTCACAATATTATAAAATACTTTAAGACACGTGACATAATTTATAGTCGTCCGCTTAGGCCCGGTTAGTAAAATTGAATTATCTTGTTTTATAAGTTATCGGACGTCATTATTCTGTGTAGTTAAGGCTTAAGACAGGTCGATGCGATTAATTAATGATTAATTAAATGCGATGCAATTACGCCTACCTTTACTTCTTGTACCTATGCCCCTAACATATTAATACCTACAGAGTACAACACAGCCTGCAACTTAAAAAATAATCAACACAGCGCACGCGATAAGAAAATTAATTATAATTCATAAATCCCCGTTCAAGGAACTGATAAGATTTAATTTTTATTGCACTTTTATTAAAAACAACTGCCACTGAAAGTACATAAAAATATTTTAACTTATAAATGTTGTATTATTTAAGCTAAAATTACTTTTTGCGAAAAGACCTACTTGTCCTCGTTAAACTGTGAGATTCGTACCAAGTTTAAGGGTATCATAGAAGAAATGGTTAATATTATTAGGCACAGCCCTGCCCTGTTATCGGCGGGCTCAACGATATCGTAAAATAATTTATTGTTCCCTGCTCTTGATTGGTTCATCCGATAAAAGAGGAATTACTTGAGCAGACAGAACATAACGGAAGATTAAAAAAATATGCATAAACTGAATAGATAGAAAAACGATTTCGTTTTTACACATATTAAATTAAAATTTCTGTTTCAGAATTTAGAAGCAAATATCCATTAGGTAGGGAAAGACAACAAGGCGATTTTTTTTTGACTGAATGACGAGACGAGCAAGTCGCTCACCTGATGGTAAGCGCTATGCCTGCCCATATGAGCTACAGTGCCATCCAGAACTTTGCATTGCATAATACTGCGCGGCACTGCACGGCGCTCGTCGTTGAGACAATGTCTCTAAAGCCTCATATGCCTAGTAATTTCGCTGAAAATTTATTATTATTTATAATAATTTCGCTGCACTTTCGTGAGGGGGGTTAGGTTATTTATACCCAATAAACCTATCTAATGTTTCAGTTCTCTTCGTTTGCATCCCCGTGGCGTGGAAATAGCATTTCAAATTGGCTTTCAGTAAAGTTGTGTGAGCTCATTCCAGATACAAACAGAGTGCAGCAGGACGGGCGCGTGCTGTCAGCAAGCATATCGTTGGCATCGTTGCTTCCAGCTTCACTTGTTTATTTTTCCGATTGGCAACCCTATCGACTTGGCGCACTAGGGCTGTCACTATATGCTATTTATCATCATCATCATCATCATCAAGCAATATCGGTCCACTGCCAAACACGGGTCTCCCTTCACTGTAGTAAGGAGGATTAGGCCATAATCCACTACAGAGGCCCGGTTCGGATTGGTGGATCACATACTACCGGAATAATTCTCGATGTGGGTTTTTTTTAAATTAGATTGTCTTGAATATATGACCATTCAAAATTATTTATGTCAAATATAATATAGTAGTGAGTGATACATTAATTACGTATCATTTTTACACGTGTCTAATCAAACCGCGTCCCTCAAAATATCTTCCAACCTTGACCCCTCTAGTATGCAGAATAAATTAACAAGAAAAACGTAGCATTAGGTAATTGTAGAAACTAAAATTGTGTAAACGCATTCAAGCCTGGGAATGTTCCGATACTTCGAACAGCATTCCATGAGAGGCAGTCGCAGTGCCTTAGCATATTTCTAGCCTTCAACCAGATCATAACCTAAAACCAGCAAAGATGTCTAAAAAAAAATGAAACGCTCGCACGTTCAGCCCTGACCGCACGTCACTCGCTTCGACCACAGGGTTGGCATTTTCTCACTTTTTGACTGGCATTTCGTTTTGTTTTTGTATCCTATTTTTCTTCACGCCTTGACCGGTCCGGACAATGGAAGCTCGGACTTATTTTCTGACGTTTAACCAGTTTAGTTAGAAATCTGCTTGAAAGTTTTGGGTGTGTTATATTCCGAAACGCTAAAGAAAAGGAGAGCTGAGACAGGATCGAGTCCTAATTGGAAATAAAAAAACGAAACCACACGACTGTAGTAAAACTTCGCTATGAAAGAAATAAAGAAAGAAAATGTCTGCTCGCACCTCTCTCTTGCCCTTACAGTTAACAATATAAAACGTAACTCTCTCTTTCTATCTTCACTAACTTATATCTCCTTTTCAACATCCGTTCGCCTCGCCCTATCACACTTTTCGTAACGCTCTTGTCACGCATTCACCAGCTTACTCCCCAAGTCAAGCGTGCGTAAAGAATTTTTCTTCAAAAAGACATCCAAAAATGGACGAAATGGATGAAAATAATAATTGACATATGTTCTTATTCGATGGTTCATTTCAGATTTTCAATTTAGATTATTTATTCCTGTTTTATATTTTTTTTTTTCCCTCAAAAACATATTAAGTGTGAACATTATAGTAAGGAATAGGTCATCCTTGTGTTAAAGTTTCTACCCAGTAACCACCAGTAATACCCAGTTTCATCAGAGACCAATTAATTTCACAGTTGATGTACCTTCAGTACCTCATATCTTGTTCTAACAGAGATTTAATTAACATATCTGACATCAGAATCACCTGCGAAGCGAACTGTGTAAATGCAGCTGTAGTCGAGATTCGATTTGCAGCGAATCGAATAGCGAACCTCGGCTGGAGTAATGCCGGCTGTTGAGTTATTCTATCTCGTCTAGTCTAAGAGGTGAGACAATAAGTACTTAGCAAATCAATTTATTCCACGACAATACCATAGAATACGTAAGTAGGTGGGTAGGTACCTATCTAATCGGTGATATTGTTCCGTAAGTACAGTAACAGTAAACAGTGAGATGGTAATACAACGGGTTATGAGTTCAAAGCCAAAATGGTGCTGTTGAGAATTACGTGCCGAAGGGTGTTAGGTTCCTTCCTAGTTTCTTCCACTTGCTATACTCCAAGTTTTTAAAGAAACGTTGCTCCCTATCGCTAGACGTGTCAGGCGCCTGATGTCATGTAATATAATGACATTGCAGAGTGAATGATTGATTGGTTTATGGGTGTTGCGTTAATAGGAGGAATAGTTAGCATGGACTCCAATGAAGGAACATCATGATCATCATCATCTCCAGTCTGTGGTCTCTGAGTCTACTTATAAGCGCACAATAAATGAATTACAGAATGGACACTGTCCACCCTGCGCAATCCGCGTCCCCACACCTCTCTACCCGCAATCGCCGCAACAGTCTTTACTACACACTGCACGCCCAAATGTCAATTTACGATATGGGTTGACGAAGATGATGAAGTCGTAAATAACTAGTAGAAGTGAATAAAGACAGACCCCGACAAAATAAAACCTTTTTACTAAATTTAAACAAATTATGCATTTCAGTAGCCTAGCTCCTATCCTATTTTCCACTGGAGTTAAAGCAGATAGGCTCCTAGCCGTCTGCAGCGCATTGGCCTAACATCTGCATATTCTTTACAGCTTGAATTGAACCGCGCCTGGCATTGCCACGCCATTTGAATAACTCCACTCGTAGAACTCTAATGCAATTTTCAGCTCTAGAAAATTGTGGTTTTATAGTTTTGCCGTGAAATTTCGCCTGGCTTTTGCTGTATTTGAATATAATGTATATTAAACCACCCATATTACTTGTCATCATCAGAAGACGTCCACTGCTGAACATCGGCCTCCCCTATAAAAAGCCACAACGAGCGCTTGTTAGCTGTTTGCATCCAGCGGCTCCCCGCGGCTCGCACCAGGTCGTCGGTCCACCTCGTGGGGCGCCTTTTTTCATATAGTTACTTATAAAATAAAATTACATATGTGCCTAAAGTGTAACAATTATCATCGAGTGTAAATACGATATCATTAGGCAGTTACGATACTTAAAAGGAAAAATTACAAAGAAATAAAAAAACAGACTCAACGGGTTAACGGTTGTTCACTGTATTAAAAACACATTCTCTCAATCGGCATCCATCCATCCGCAAATAAATCAGTCTGTGGTTGTCCCACACATATAACTGTCTGACTGTCTGACTGACACTGTCTAGATCTCTATTGCAGTATTGTAGGCCAAGGAACTGATGCACCTACTTACGTATAACAATGTAGGTAAGGTAGGTATGTAGTAACACATACCTACCAGCATTTCAGGTTACGTGACACGGTCAGAGCATTCCGTGGTTGTGGAAGTACGCATCGACACCTATGCCATTGCGTGTATGTTGAACACCGCTGCAACTATGTCGGGCGTGTTGCAAGTACAGTGACGGATTTACACATTTCCGAAATATGGGATATTCATTTTTTACCGCCCATACCTCTACAATTGTCGGTTTGAAATTTTGATCTTTACTGGGGCCTCACCACGAGCAGTTTAACGCCTTAAACTGAACTGCCCTGCTAACTGTCACCACCAATATCGCTAAGCGTTCATAAGTCGTACAGAGACATTTATCCAAAGAGATCGTAACAATTTGTTTGCATTCATGGGAGTTTATATAAATCCATCTCATTCTCTTTCTCTCTCATGCTCTTCAGTCTATTTTTGAGTGACGTCACGTCACGTTTGTCATTAATAAGTGTGTGGTGACAATCTAGGCCGTTCAGTTTAAGCCCTTAAAATTAACTGCATGGAATAAGAATACATACGTGGTTGCCCCCCGGTCCCCAAATTGCCGCCCCTAAAATCTGCCGCCCTAGGCTTTAGCCTGCTCATCCTGCTGGTAAATCCGACACTGGCAAGTATGTCGGACATTATTGCAAGTATGTTGGCCACAACTATGTTGGATTGGACACAACTATGTTTGGTGCCGACCGCGTCGCGCCTCGGCACTGTGGGCTCATAGCATGCGAAATAGTATACCTAATGAATGAGGTTTGATCAGGAATCCGTTCAGCAGGTACGCTATGATTGTGTTCTTAGAATTCCATCTAGTTAGCGTACAATATAAATGACAATTTGTTTTCGCGGAAGTAGAATCTGCTTTTACGTAAATAATTTATGGAATAGAATAGAAAAATCTTTATTGCACTGTAAAAATACTTGAATTTAAAGTAACTGTACTCGTAATTGATAGGTGTATCATATATGTATTTTTGTAAGTTTTGATTTTCATACTTGATTTATTGTCCCACCCTATTGTATCCTTGCGTTTAGTACCCAAAGATGACCATTTTGATCATCATCATCATCAACCCATAACGTCCCACTGCTGAGCACGGGTCTCCCCTCACTTTCGTGAGAAGGGTAAGTCCATAATCCACCACGGGGGCCCAGTCCGGATTGGTGGATCACATACCTACCTCCGAAATAATTCTCGGGTGGGTATGTGGGTTTCCTCACGATGTTTTCCTTCACCGAAAAGCGAGTGATAATTACGTACATATGTTTTACAGAAACACATTGGTACGTGCCTGCACTCGAATTTGAACTCACGACCTCCTGATTGGAAGGTGGACGTTCTCCCACTAGGCTACCACCGTTTGTAGATATTGATAGATTTTGATAGATATTGATTTTATTGACAAGGTCATAATTATAGTATTTCTACTATTCTACTAATAATAAAGGTACCAGCTAACACACTTAAATGAAAATAGACAGTAAAAATCTGATACAGAATAGAATAGAATAGAAAACCCTTTATTGTACACCAGAAACAAAATTAAACACAGTACAGAAAAATTACAATAGGTAAACAAGGGTAGTACAATAAGCGGTCTTATCGCTGAAAGCACTTAGTTGTAAGTACTTGTACCTAATTGTAACTTGGCTTCACAACCAAATGCACTATTATCTACCTTTTTATCTGCCATGGATTATTAATGTAATTAAATTCGAGGAAAATTATAAATACTCTTCATTGTCACTAATTATCTTTGTGACGAATATTTGAGAAGGATATTGTTAAGAATAAAATGTAAGGCTTAAAATAAACACTAATCCCGATAAGTAACTTTGTTGTATTTGGTTGCTAGACCGTCAGCATTACTCCCTACTATCGAAAAATGTTTTTTACTGTCCATCCAAAGGTTGTCTGGAAGAAATCGCTTTCAGCGATAAGACCGCTAACTCTACCAGTGCTTCGGAAATACACTAATATTATCAAGAGGAAAGATTTTTATTTTTGTATGTGGTTAATCAACGCAACGCCTGCGAGGCAGACCACCAGCTCGATGGTCGGATGACATCGCAAAGCACGTCGGGATTGAATGGATGAGACTGGCACAGGACCGGAACAAATGGCGTGAAACAGAGGAGGCCTATACCCAGCAGTGGGTGGATACGGGCTGAATAGATAGATAGATAGATAGATGTGGTTAATAAACTCAAAAAAACAACCGATTTTAGAATTCTTTCAATTTTTAAAAAGAAGAGAAGGAATATAGGGTGGTTTTAGGGTTATAAGCAGGCGCTTACCATCAGGTGATCGACTTGCTCGTCTCGTCACTCAGTCAAATAAAAAAAGGAGTTTCCTTGTACAGAATTAGATCTATGTCCCATCACTTCAGTGGTCTGATAACAAAGGAGCTACAATGGAGGGCACGCAGGCGAGAATCAACAATTGAGCCAGCCGAGCGGATCGGACGATTACAAATCGGACGGTGGAATCTTTCGAATGAATATCTTGTCTAATAACTCGATTGTTTGAAAACTTGTACTTCATAATCAAACTACTTGCAACCTGCGGTTTCACTTGCGTTCAAAGGGACCGTTAATTTTTACGTTCAACCGTTGCAGTGTAAAGAGAGAATAAACAAACTAAAACTGCAAACTTTCACATTTATAATATTAGTGTGGTTGGGTTGGGTGGTGTAGTTGGTAGTTGGTGTGGTGTGGTGTGGTTGCGGTGTCAAAGAGTTGGTGTACTGCTTTCCACTGGGATCATAGCATGTGGAAAGACACTACACTCTGCCTATTCCAGCGGGAGAAAGGCGTGACTGCATGTAATTGTATAATAAATATCTGACACAAGTCGACATAGGTTGGACTCAAAGAAGAACAATTTGTGTCTATTCTCTACCAAATAGAAAGAAAGAAAGAAAAAAAAACATTTATTCTGACACAACTGCACACAACAGCGAACAACGTACTTATTTAGAGACAAGACAAGGAAACGAAAACACACGATGAACATAATAGTGTACGCAGATAGCCGGCGCGCAATGATGTCAGACAAGACCTGAGCTCAGCATAATGCTGTGGTCAAACCACAACGCTGATTTTCAGCTCTTGCCTTTGGTGACACACGGACTTAAAAAAGACTTCAGAATAAACTATCGGTCGTCCGTTCCCAGCTTTAGCAATAAGAGTTAAAGCTTCGATTCCTAAGTTAAGACCTAGAACAATAATTCGTGATTACTGCACGCCTTGAACAAACAGCGGTGATGTATGGGGTCATACATCACCGCTGGCAGGTACAAATGAGCCAAATTGGGTACGTGTGTGCAAATAAATCAAAACAAATACTTTTGCTGTTCACAGCACGATTGGCCTCTTATGTGGGGTTTTACTGAGCTTAGCGTCAATGAAGGTTCTACTAATCGAAATATATTGGCAGCGCACAAAATAATCATCTTCCCAGTCTTGGGGTTACAGATCGGAGCTTCCGTAAGTGGCGGAGCAAGAATGATTCCAATAATATTATAATATAAATGGGTTTGTGGGTTTGTTCCCTCTTCACGCCGCAACGGCTGGACGGGTTTTGATAAAATTTGGTATATACAGGGTGTCTCACGGATATGCCACATGGGGGGAAAGTACTTTGAATATTTTAGATGTAACGGATTATTTCAGACACCATGTTATTTAGCAAAAAATAATCCTTATAATGAAGCCTTTCGATCAGTATCATAAAGGTACAGGGTCATTAATTTTCTCGTGTAACGGGTTCGATTCCCGGTTCAACCATGGAAGTATTTAAATATCTATAAATTCAGTTATTTTTTTAATTTTTATAATGTTTTCTTTCAGTAAAATGTTCCATCTACAATATTCAAGGTACTTTCCTTCCATGTGGCATATCCGTGGAACACCCTGTATATATTACTAGCAGCGCTCCGCGGTTTCACTCGCGATTACAATTATAGCACAGGAACCGTACATTTTTACGGAATAAAAAGTGTCCTATGTTCTATTCCAGGGCCTAAAGTGTCTGAATACTAAATTAATTCAAAATCCGTTCAGTCGTTTTGGCGTGAAGATAGGGTGAAACCGCGGGGCGCTGCTAGTCTTTAATATAGAGGTCTGAGCAACAAGACTGCGTTGAGATCTAGTTAAATAATTGTGTCACCACGAAGTTGCATCATAAAAGAAACAGTAAAAAAATCATCATGAAACGGTACGATTATGACAAAGGGAGATTACGAATACGTGTTCCATCCGCGGCTGATAATGCAGTCCAGATCCAGTGCGACCGCTCGGTTCGGTTATTTTATTTTCCTTTTCCAATCCGCTTTATTCGCCATTGAGAGCTTTAAAATTCACTCCATTCAATTCAGTTAAAAAATCATTCAGCCGCACAGGAAAACTGCAAAAATATTATTATCAACACCGTTATAAATCAAACTGCCTCTGATTTATAGGGAGCAATCTAGAACCAATAAAAATGCCATTGGTAAGTTATAAAAAACTATATTTATTATTATGCTTACTTAAGTTGGTTTTGTAATTTATCCAATTGTTTAACATTGACCTTAACCAGTAAATCTTAATAATTATTAATTATTGATGAATACTTTCTTATTGTATTAAATAACGACAAATTTAGAAGTAATTTACTGATGGTAAATCAGTGTAGCAAGTCTTAAGTTAACTTATTTAAAAAAACAACGGAATTATAACGGAACTGAGTGTTTATTCATATAACTTTTACAAAGTTTTTGGAGCAAGCATCTACACACTGACTGTGCAGAGAGTTCGCAGTTCGCACTAAATCAAAGATTTAGTAGGTCCTAGAGGCAAGCTTAGTTGAGCTGCTCAGGAAGGACAACAGCAGGAGCGGGGATGATAGGGGTGCCGATGATAACGGGCTCAGGGATCACGACTTCGGGGAGGGTGGGGTTTCCAATCACGACGGGAGTGGGGGCCACAACATGGTCGACGATGTTCACGGGGCCAGGGAGGACCACTTCGGGGAGAGCAGGGTTTCCAATGACAACGGGCTCAGGGACCACGGGAGCGTCGACTTGGTCGACAACGTTGACGGGGCCGGGGAGGACGACCTCAGGGACGGTGGGGGTTCCGACGGGGGCGGGGACGGGGACGTCAGCGGCGACGGGGCTCTTGACGTTGATGATGATCTGGACCAGAGTACCGTCAGCAGTGGGGACAACCACAGGGTTCACGGGCAGGAAGTCGTCAATGATGGCGGGTCCGACTGCGATGGGCTCGAAGGAGTCAATGATGGCAGGTCCGACAGAGATCGGGGTCTCTTCGACCACCACGGGAGTGGGGCCGGGCATGCCGGGGGCAACCAGGCCACGGTACGTGGGGCTGGCGACCGCCACGGCGATGAAGGAAGCGATGATGAGGAAGGATTTCATATTTGCTGGAAGAGAACAATTATACCGTTAAAATCATGACAAGTAAAAAACCACCAAATTATTTTTTTTATTTCGAATTTTTTAACTGACATATTAATTATTATTTCAAAATATATGCCTCACCTGTTTTTGGTTTGTGGGTGTTGAACAAACTATGCCTTTCAAGTAATTTGGAACCTTTTTATAATGAGCTGTATCTATTTCGGTGCGATTAACGCTAACTGATAATGTTTTATTGCCTTTAATACCTTGTTACGATAGGGTACCATGTCGCCAACATATGTATCGATCGGATTAGCCGTTTGATTGATTATACCTAACACTTGCTAGATTAGAAGTTTACTACTGTCATGTAGGTACTTAATTATCAAAAATTAAACCTAATCAATGTTTTATAAGAATTATTTGATCACAGCCATAAACAAAGTCATAACTATCTAGAAATATCTTAAGGAAACTATGTGATAACTTCTTAGTAACTATTTTTGTGTGTTAACCTACCAATTAAAATTTTAAAAAATCTGTCGTTCTTCAAGCTATGGTTTGCTGATGAATTTTTCTTTCTAGTTTAATATGCACTCTTAAAATTATAATACTCTATTCAAATCGTCTTTTAGTAATTTATTTCCACCTTCATTTTAATTCGGGTAGCTTAAAAACAATAATTAAATAAAATCTCAACTCACGAATTTTTATTTTTTTTTTATTATTATTCACTATATTTATTTAACTTCTTACATTTAAATTTCTTTTACAATGCTTTACAAAACTAATAAAAATACAGTCTATTATTAATTAATTATTATTATGAATGCGAAAGTTTGTGTATTAGTGTGTTTGTCCTCTCTTCATGCCGAAATTACTGAACGGATTTTGATGAAATTTGGTATAAATTATAGATACTTTAAGTCCTGGAATAGAACATAGTATACTTTTTATCCCGTAAAAAATTACGGTTCCTATGGGATAGCCGCTATCGTGGGTAACATTGCGGGGGGTAAGATATAAAACTAAAACCAACTAAACCTAAATCTTAAAAATCTAACAAAGGAGAGTGTCCATGAGGCATGGTGCTTAGAATACTGGCTCCATTTCCATGTTGATTATCTCAAAAGTCCTCTTGTCATCAATGGCGTCGACAAACTGAGGCAAGAATTGCTTTAAAACATTTTTTGGTACTGGAACCCCACCCCATTGACCAAATGTTTCGTACATACAAAACTGTAGTGTCCGACCGAAGGTCAATTTCTGGCTGAAGCTGATTCGCCTTTTGTCACAGCTTTTGGTTGGTGTGGGCCATACTGCACGGGTGGTTCCGCCAGATACACAACTTTCATATTAAATCGTACAATATCTACTTAGTGCAGTTTTGTAATAGATTCCCGCGACATGAGAACCGCCCGTGTAGTACGGTCCTAATATTTAGGCGTCTTATAGCGTAAGTGAATTACGCACTATATCGTAAATACCTTTGTTCTCAATCACGTTGGTAGATAATAACATTATAGACTCCGGTCTTACGAGTTTAATTCCAGTTTTATTGCATTAGATTATGGCATTATCCAGCGATTAGTGCACACGAAAATTAACAGACGAAACTTAAAAACATGCGTTCATGTTGGAGTCGGTTTTCCCAAAATATGTGTTCAGTACCGCGGCAAAGTTGCTCCCACCAAGCATGTAGGTATTGCTACAATATGACATCGCCTTTTTCTTGGATCTTTTGGTTTTTTAAATATTTATTTGACTGAGTAACGAGACGAGCAAGTCGTTCACCTGATGGTAAGCGCTACGCCTGTCTATAACAATTACAGTGCCATCTAGAAATTTGCTTTGCATAATATTGCGCGGTACTGCACTGCGCTCGTCACCCTGAGACATCTATCTATGTATCTTATATATATAAAAATTTTATGTTGGTTTGTGTACGCTTCAAAAACTCAAAAAGTTCTGCACCGATCGAGCTGAAATTTTAGCATGATATATAATCCGCATCAAGGATTGTTTTTATCCATTTTTTTCATCAGTGACATATCAGCGAATGTGCGAATGTGCCACAGCGAAGCGTGGCAAGGTACAGCTAGTTGGTAATAAAGTCTCATACGCCCAGTAATTTCGCTGGGGTTCAGTGGGTATAATGCCCCCCCCCCCCCCCCCCCCACTATATCTAACATTTAGCATGTTAGATATTACATTTAGCTTTAGCAGACTGACAAAAAAAACCGGACTAAATAAGTGTTCCATTTTGACACCTCAGATCACTAAAAAAAAAAACACTAAAAAATATAATACGTCGAATATAATAAATATTAATGTTATCAATACCTAGATTTTTATCATTTTGATGCTTACTTTCGTAAATACACGCTGAAGCATAGACTGGTTGGTCAAACATTCTAATGTTCATGTTTACATTTTAAATTGTGTAGTACATTAAATAGCGGTTTTTTTTTAATTTCTTTTTTTTTTTAATTGTATAACTAAATAGCTACCTCATTCTCATTTTCAGGTAAGATAATAAGCTAACATACTCGTATATGACAAATATTTAAAAAAACACATTTATTTTAAAAATTACATACATAGGTATGCACTAAGATTGTCTTGATTTTAAGTGGTAACGGTTGTTTACGAAATTATCTAAGTATCCATAGATGATCCCATTGCTGGACAAAGGTGTCCTTCGACTTCTTCCACATTTCTATCTTATCGTTCTCGTATCTCTATAATGGGCTACGCCCTTTCAATCTCTTTGAAAAGAGTCTTGGTCTTTGTTCCTCGTGCCATCGTTCCCGAAGATGACGTCGACGTGTCCGACTGTCTAGAACCCCCAATCTATGGCGATCCATGCCCATTTGTCCAGATGCATCAAACGTATATGCATATCATCCCACAATAGCCTGGTACATAAGTTCCTATCTCCGCCCTATAGAAGTAAATTGTTAATTTGCCCCAGTTCATTATAGAAATCAATATGTTTTAATGAAAAAAATACAGGTCGTTTGCTTTCGATATCCAACTGCAAACGGACCAATATCGCAGCGTCCAGCGCAACATAACTGCAAACTGCGAGTGCTTGCTTCCACTCTCGTAACCAGTACAGACTATACCATAGAATTAAATGTGCCACGGGGGTGAAAATGAGAGAAAACCAGTGATAGCAACCATTACAGGTGCCAGTATTTAGTAAATTTTTCAAAGAGTTCATAAGGGCATGCCTACCCCAAAAAACGCACTTTTGAAAATATGTGAGTAAATCCAGCAGATTTATACATATAGCGACCTGTTGATCACCACCAGTACCGCCTCTGGCATTGCAAACCAAAACTTCAGACATGGACAGTAAAATATAAGGCACTTAGCTTATGGTATCGCAATTTTAGTTAAAAAAAAAAAGATATCTAAGAAGCGATCGCTCCCTAGTCTTTATCAATGCATCGAATTGATCATTCTAGGAAACATCTATTCGTCATCATCATCATCAAGTCATAATCCACCACGGGGGCCTGGTCCGGTTTGGTGGATAACACACATATAACTCCTTCCTCTGAAATGACCCCCCATCCAAACCTCTATTAATCTTTGCCAATCGCGCGTTAGCAGAAACACGAAGAGAGGTCTAGCTAATTACATTCGTGATTTGTCCCTTATCAATTGATCAACGTCTAATCAGCGTGATTAGTCACTAATATTGTATAATATCAATTACATACTAAACATCATTAATTAATTAATTATACGTCCTGCGGCCTAATTATTATTATTGTTATTCTTTTGTTTTTAGAAGCTCTTTGTACAACTTTAGAACCGAAGTCTCAGAGTGACGAGCGCAGTGCAGTGCCGCACCAGATTTTGTAATGGAAAGTACTGGGTGACACTGTAGCTGTTATGGGTGGGCGTGGCGCTTACCATCAGTTGAACGCCTTGCTCGTCTCATTACTTAGTAACTTGCAGCAGACTTTTTCAGTCAATTTGTTAACTATTTTAGCCCCGGTGCAGTTTGCTAAAGTTTCGAGAAACTGCTAAATTCATTAGCACCTAAGTCGTTAGGAGACTAATTATTGCAGTGCCGCGTATTCCAGCGAAATCAATGTGGGTGCTAAAACTTCAGGACCTTATAGTTGTTAATGAATATTTAGAATAACTCAGGCGGTCACATGTCAATGGGCGACATTGACATTGTATAAATTACTAATTATTCCACAACATTCTGCGATACAATTTCTTTCTCCTACTATACTCCTCTCAATTTTATTTTTATTCCCTTAAGTTATGAGTGAATTTCATATTCAATATCTATATCTATCTATATGTATATAAATGTTATGTTGGTTTGTGTACGCTTCAAAAACTCAAAAAGTTCTGCACCGATCGAGCTGAAATTTTAGCATGATATATAATCCGCATCAAGGATTGTTTTTATACATTTTTTTCATCGGTGACATATCAGCGAATGTGCGAATGTGTCACAGCGAAGCGTGCCAGGGCATAGCTAGTTTTATTATATATTTCTAAAAAACATATGACATCAGTTTTTATTATTGACAGCATATTTTATTACGTGTGCCATGATTTTATCTGAAAAATATTCGCTAAAGCTCTCTTATAATAGGGTCTTTAATCGTATAACCGAGGGCCACAGGGCCAGCTTTGTCAGAGTAGAGTTTTTGGACTACTATGAGACAGAAGTAAAAAAAAAATGGCATTTGAAAACTCAGTCATTTGTTTAAAAAAAAAATGATTGCGGTAATTTATCTATAATATCTTATATCTTTAAATGAGCAATTCTTGTATATATATGTATATATAATTGGAATCTCGGAATCGGCTCCAAGGATTTTCATGAAATTTAGTATATAGGGGGTTTCGGGGGCGATAAATCGATCTAGCTAGGAATCATTTTTAGAAAATGACATTTTATTCGTGTTATATCAATTAAACATAAACTTGGAAGAAAAATAACAAAGCGTTGGAGGCGTTTGAGTAGTCCAAATTTAAACTGAAAAATATGACTCTTAATAAATAAAAATATGACATCTATTGGCGAATAATAATACTACCGAGCAAAGCTCGGTCATCCAGGTACTTTACATAATATAAGATTCGTCTGATTTTCAAAATCTGAAATAAGTTTTTATACACCTACTAGAAATTCAATTATGTACACTATCTAGATACCTAGATGCAGTCGGATAAAATAATTTAAATTCCATACATTTAAATTCAATTCATTTGCAAGCTTTCCAATTCAATTAGTAGGTGGACGCAGTTTGATTGCTCATTACGTTAATAGTCAGAATATTCGGCGTCAGAATGTTTCGGTTAAATTATTTAATTCAAACCCATAAATTATCAATTATCAGGGATTAGGCATCAAATAACCATCATCAAGGCTGAATGTCATTCAGATTAAATAATCCACACTAATAACTGTAAATTAATTAAAACGACGTTCAATAACTTTTTATAAATAACCCCTTATTTATAAAAAGTTATCGAACGTCACTTAGTACTGCGCAGTACAAATTTGTAGTGCGCGATTTTATGAAACGTCACATAACTTTTTATGAATAAGGGGGAAATTATTCAATCATTTTATTATTCCTTGTGAGTGTTCTATTCTTACTTCATGTGAAAGTCAGTATGTAAGCTTCAAGGAGAAGGTCGTGAGTTTAAATCCCAGTGCAGGCACGTACCAATAAGTTTATTGTAAAAACATATGTACGTGATTATAGCTCGCTTTTTAATGAAGGAAATCATCGTGAGGAAACCCACATACCTACCCTAGAATTATTACGGAGGTAGGTATGTTATTCGCCAATCCGGATCTGGCCCCCGTGGTGGATTATGGCCTAATTCTCTTAACGAAAGTGAGGGAGACCCGTGCTCAGCAGTAGGACGTTATGGGTCCATGATGATGACTTCTATCGCAAATTTATACGGGTCAGTTCTTTTTTTTTTAAATAACTTGCTTGGCGAGCGTTTGACCACAATTTCACTTGATGGGAAGCACCGATGTGGCCGAAGGTGAAGCTCGCCTGTCTAGAAAATGTCTATCTATGCACTCTCAACTTGATCACACCTGATTTTTCTGGAGAAGTACCACACCTTTGCCATATATTCATCCACCAAGCAGTAATGTGCAAACATTACTGTGTTCCGGCTTGAAGGGCATTGCTTCCAGCGAAATTACTGGGCATATGAGACTTTAGAGCCGATGTCTCAGGGTGACGAGCGCAGTGCAGTGCCGCGCAGGATTAAGCAATGAGAGTTCTGAGTGGTGCTGCGACTTTTATGGGCATGCGTAGCGCTTACCATCAGGTGAAAGATTTGCTCGTCTCATCACAAAGTCAAATTAAATAAAAAAAATAACTGGAAACACAGCCGCTCCACTGAAACAAGAACAGATTCAAATAAAACAAATCTTGTTATTCCATAAATATAAACCATAAGCTGTACAGTAGCAAAGCTCTACGATAAAATGTACGTTGAAACAATCAGATTAGAATATAAATTTCAATAACAGAAGTTCCAGGAAGTAGGAAAAGAAAACACTCATAGTGAAAATGTTTGGTGCTTATGAGCACGCGGCAAATACGACTCCACTTTTGACAGATGTAAAACGCTACCTTCGCGAAATAAAATAAGTTTGAAAACATACAGACAGGTATTTTAACTTTAACACTGCGTTAAACAGCCGCAGCTAATTGAAAGTGGCTGTTTTCTTGAAAGGTTTGCTAAACTGGACCTACACCCTGTGTACATAGGTTGCATAATAATATGATTATTTGCACCAGCTTTAGTAAATGATGAAATAAAATGAACGTATGTTACTTAAATATCTAAATAAACATGGCTTATGTAAGATATATTTGACATTAAAACTTCAATTGCGTTTATCTAAAAACAGATTTTTGTCGAGTTTTTTTTTGTTGTAACTACTTTTTCGCAGTACAATGGCGATATTTCGTTTATTACGTCACTATGTTTTGTATTAGTAGCAGTTGTAGTTTTGTTTTAATACAACCCTAGTATTTTTATCTCTTTTCGTAATTAAAATCAGCGCAACAATCAGTATCGCATACGATACATGTCTCCCAGAATTTTGTATTGCATAATCTTGCACGGCACTACACTGCGCTCGTCACCCTCAGACATCGGTTCTACTCGTAAAGTCTCATATTATGCGTAGTAATTTGCTGAAAACAGTGCCCTTCAAGCCGGAACACAGCACTGTTTTCACACTGCCATTACTTTTCTACCACTACTGTTCTTCTATCTTTTGAACTCGCAGCAAAAACGTTCATTTTATCAACTCCTATGTTTACAAAAGCTTGAGGCAAATGAAATAGGCGCACAAGAGGCGTTTTATGAATTCATAACGTTTTGATGACGTTTTTATTTCGCATCTTATTAATGGAACTGCGCTTCATTAGGCATGATAAGGATTGACTTGTTACCCGCTTACATCATACAGTACGGAAACGCGTAGCGGTAATTCACTTCTGGAACAGTTTATATGGGAAATTAACATACCTTAGACAGATATTCTACCGCCAGTCAGTAGTGTGCAAACAACTTACCCGAGACTTTAGAGCCGATGTCTTAGGGTGACGAGCGCAGTGCAGTACCGCGCAAGATTATGCAATGGAAAGACTTATGGGCAAACGAAGCGCTTACCACCAGGTGAACGACTTGCTCATCTCGTCACTCAGATAAATAAAAAAAAACACTGGCACTGCTTCCAACTAAATTACTGAGCAAAATTATAAGACTTGACAATCAATGTGACAGTGTGAAGAGTACAGTGCAATACTGCACAAAATTTTACAATGCATTTAGTGAACTTTAACTGACACTTTAACACTGCACTACTGCTGGCTTGATACAACATCTGTTGTAAGCAGGTGTGGGGCTTACCATCAGGTGAATGACCTGCTAATCTCGGCAGCTTAAAAAAATACTTGCTAGATTTCAACACATACATAAAACAATGAGGTGGATAAAAGCCAGTAAAAAGAAACTAAACCGATCCACTTCGGGCGGCGTTTCAATCTTCGCCTTTACTCTATCAACATCCGGAACAGCGCAGCGGTTCATAGATCATATTCCCTAGAAAATTTCCAAATTTCCTAAATGAAACTCCCATAACATCTACCCATCTCCTCAGTGAAGCCGTAATTCATATTGGCCCCGCGTGCCTCCAGTAAAATGCAAAGGTTCGCACAGGGACGAATGTAGTGACAACATTGAGGGGGTATAGTCTGGCGATGTTACTGGCTACGTAGCTACGCTACCGTAGTACGATCTACATACCTATCTACTTAGAGATTACGTACCGTTCGAGATGTTGCACAATCGAGAGGCAAGCAGTCCCCTAAAATAAATTATTGAATAATATTTATAAGAAAAAACAAAAAACTTTCAATGTATATGTATGTGTAGGTATGTTTTATATAGCCTTTGTCACTATCGTGATTATGAACAACCAAATAATAACTCATTTAAAAACATCCATCAAGTCATTTAGGCTGCAGGACGCGTCAAAGGAACATAAATACGACCGAAACTACAGGCCTCTTTTGGGCAGTCAGGTAATAATGTAATGTTGGCCTATTTACCCACAATAACTATAAATCCATTATTTATTAAGTCGCTACCACCGCGATGCGATGAAAAAGTGAGGTAGGTAGACTTTTTTATTTTCTAAATCCTACTGTTGTCTGGTTGATTCCAATTCCAGCTGGGGGCGGTGGTTTGCCTCCCAGGTCTGCCCTGCCTACGCCCCTGCCTTGGGGCGCAATAATCGAGATAGATGGTCGGCCTAAGCCCTATGCCTTCCCAGTGATATTGAGTTATAGGGCTAATACTGAAGAAAAGGAATAGTTTTATGTAGTCAGACTTTGTAGAACTACTTAACATAAGTAATAGTACAACAGACTGGTTAGGTAAGTAAAATTGAACTATTTTAAATTGATTCAGATTAAATCCTTCTTAGTGGTAGGGAAGCCCACTGTGCTTGAGTTTTAACCTGTTTATTTACTTATATAATTTTTCGATACAAAATATTGCGATTTTTGTTTTTGTTCTTTTTTTATTTGTTACTACGTTTCTTACTACGTTACTTGCGGTGGTAGCTTAGTGGGATAATGTCCGCCTTCCAAGCAGAAGGTCGTGAGTTCAAATCCCAGTGCAGGCACGTACCAATATGTTTCTTGTAAAACATATGTACGTATTTATCACTCGCTTTTCGGTGAAGGAAAACATCGTGAGGAAACCCACATACCTACCCGAGAATTATTTCGGAGGTAGGTATGTGATCCACCAATCCGGATCTGGTCCCCGTGGTGGATTATGGCCTAATCCTCCTCACGAAAGTGAGGGGAGACCCGTGCCCAGCATTGGGACGTTATGGGTTGTTCATGATGATGATGATGACCACGTTTCTAGTAACTCTCGCTTTCTTGTCTGTCTCGTTGTTTGTTTGCATTTTCTTCCGACTGTGCTTGGTACTATTATTCCCCGAAGAGCTGGAAAATAGAAACAGTATTCATGGCTCCGACACTAACTGGATGAGAAATGAAATATGAACTCTTTTATTGCGTATTGGCAGTTTATTTTATTCACGCTTTTGTCCCATCTCTGTTTTGAAACTGAAATGTAACGCAAGCAGAAATAGTTGCTACTCTGTATTTACTCAACCCCAACTAAAACTACCTCAGCACAAACTGCCCCTGATGGCTTACAAACAGACGGACGCTGCTGACTAACAGTATTTGTGGCAAAGAGTAAACAGCAACCTGCAGTTGAATGGGGTCGGACAGTCGGGGTTGACTAAAGAACACGCCGGTTCGGTGGCGGGAGCAATACGTATAAATTCAAACCGCCCACCGCATTGCTTAGTTTTTACCTTAGCACGTTCACACCTGAAAACACAATTGATGCGTGTTTTTTATAACTTGCCGCGAGTATGGGAAAACACAACGTGTGCAGATCCGTAACCGTGGCTAGTGTAAGACTAAGTATCACTATTCTAGGCCCCGTCGGAGTAAGTTTATTAAATGATTAAACATTACTTAACACGTTCACTGTTTTTATTCCTTTTTCTCATAGATAATCATATATTTTTAAAATTACAAAGTTGTTCGCTCGATTCCAATTTTCGAATGCCGCACTGACATACATTCCTCCTTTTTTCCCTTTTTCTTTTCGTCCAACTAAGGTCCGACTAATCAATCAAAAAGATCTCAACCAAAAAGTTGTCAGCGTAAAGAGGTATTAAGTAACTATTTAGTTAATTGATATCGATTAATTGTTACAAATTTAGAAACCCTAACACTAGATAAGAAAATCAGCTCAGCATACCCGATTTATTTTTAGCTTCGACAATCAGCGATTTTGCGACTCGGGTTTTGGCGACGCGTTGTGTTTGATCTCTGTATCTAAATCACATAACCGACTATCGAGCGCAAGCTAGCTCAGTCGCCACGTAGAGCTTCCGAAAAGCGGTGACACCCATGATTTCACACTTTGACTGCTGAGCCGATTTCCTTGTCTAGCCACGGTTACGGATCAGCACACACCGTTGTGTTTTCCCGTACTCGCGGCAATTTATAAAAAACACAACAGCAGTGAACGTGTTAAATCTACAATTCTACCAGTTATCGTGATGGTGCAATACACATGGTGGTGATGTGGCAAAAAAAACATCTACAAATTATAATTGGGACTTTGAAATCAAATACTTTTACACAATGTCTTTGAATTTGGGGGTCAGGTTCTATGTGATCGTGACGCGTTATTTATTATAATTGGATTTTAGAATAGATTTATGTATATTTTTGCAATTTTTTTGAAGTGATACTTCTAATGCGACTTCCAACTGAACGTTGCGTTAAACGTTTAACGCTCGTGGCTGGGGGAATAGAAAGAGACAGTGCGAGAGTGAATGCGTGGCACTCGAACACATGCGCGTAGTATACAATACAATTACAATTTGACTTTTAGATTATATTTTATTTTATTTAATGCAGTTTTTGCAAGAAATATAAAAAAAAAGAACTCAAACATTTCGTATCTTACTTTAGTTATCATAATCCCATTGCTAATGTTATAGATTTGGATATTTCTCCACTAGAAAATGACAATTAAAAGATGCGATCAATTGTGAATTGTAAGCAATCTTTATATAGTTTGATGATTTCACTGGAAATCAATTTCTACCCCTTCCTATTTTCATTTCCACATTACGAAGTTTCACTTCTTCCGCGCGGAGGGACTCCACGCACTATTTTTTCCTTGGGATGAAAAGCTACCACTTTTCACTTACTGTTTATTTTTAAAATGTTACGTAATGGTCCCCACTGTCACGAGAATTATTTTGGGTACGAGTTTTTTCACTCAGTGATTAAGTACTTTGTACCTATCTACCTAATAGCCATGAATCAGCCAGCCCCTAAGTTTACCCTTTTTATCTTTACCCGTCCCTTTACTCTTCCCCGTCTCACAGATTCTTTGTTAAATCTATCTCCTTGCGTCAGTATCATAATAATGTATTTATTTTATGTCAGGGCTGTAACAAACGATGCCAGGGCTCTTGCCGTCAGTTCAAAGAGCAGGGATAAAAACACAATGTCAGCAGGAAAACTTCAGATGTAAAGTCAACAGAGTGAAACGGATGGGAACTTAGAACTTTCGCCAAGTCAACAAAGCCAGTCCTCTTGCGGCGACGTTTGCATGTATGCGTAATGGCGTTCTATGCTTTATCTCATCAATTATAAAGATAGTGTCTGTCTGTAATTTCTTAGTAAATCTATTTACTTCGTGAACGCCTGTGATAAGCCTACACAATAGATAGATTCTGTGAGCTATGTACCCTACATAACAGTTAAAAGAAATGAGCACATCTTCCAAAGAGCAATCAGTAACTTTCCCGATAAAGTAAACAAAAGCTAGATTGGACCCATTTGGACCTCAATACTGTTTGGAAACGGCAGCGGTTTATTTTTTACTGCCATTCCATTCCCAATGTTAGCCTGCGGTCAGTGGTGTGGGAATCACCGGACGTTCTGAAAAGGATCGAATAGGATTTTGGATTGAGAATGAGACGATTTGCTTTCCTTTCATAATACGCATCCATTATTTTATCGTGTCGAGCGGTGGTAGCTTAATGGGAGAAGGTCCTTCCAAGGAGTGGGTCGTGAGTTCAAATCCTAGTGCAGGCACGTAGTACCGATGTTTTACTTGTAAAAAACATATGTACGTAATTATCACTCGCTTTTCAGTGAAGGAAAACATCGTGAGGAAACCTACCCGAGAATTATTTCAGAGATAGGTGTGATAAACCATCCGGACCGGAGCCCCGTGGTGGAATATCACCTAATCCTTCTCACAAAAGTTAGGGGAGACCAGTGCCCAGCAATGGGCCGATATGGGTTGATGATGAATTTATCGTGTGATTGTAACTTAGGTAAGTACTGGATTGTTGACGCGTATTATAAAAAAAAGGTTTATAAACTGTTTTTAAACAATTTATTGGCAAAGCTAGCAGTTTATTCCTAGATAGTATCACGGTAAAAGATGAGCAATACCACATTGAAAACATTGCTTATTCACGCTGTCTTGAAGCACCCTATAAAAAAAACCCAGACAGCTCCCCCCAGGATCAGTTAATATCGGAAGAATTTAATTTCAGCGGTGCACAGGACAGAATTGTTTTCCAATCGGTTTCCAGGAATGCCGGGACTGTCTGGGACATGCCAGGACATCCGAGGACGGTTGTTGAGCTTCGTGACAACGGTCGTGGACACTGGATTAACTTCTTATGATTTCAGTTTTGTTCTTTCGTGTCGATGTTTCTGGGTCTGTAATTCTGTATACTGTATAGTAAATTCACTAATTTGCATGCGTTGACTAGGGGTACTGGTGAACCGTGGAGAGCTTCGTGATCTGCAAAACGGGTTCCAATTATTCTGCTCTGCACAATGCAAATATTTGTGTGAACCACAGGTGTTTGCTGTCTGGGTGTTTGTGGGACCTTGGGCGTCGCAAATTAGGGGTGAGAAATTAAAAAAATAACCTTCCTTTGGGCAGTAGGAGAAAAAGAGCTGTGACAGACAGAACGGACATAAGTTTCACCATCTAAGGTGTACGATTTTTTCCTTTTGGCTATGTGGGGTCTCTTGGTTGCTTGAACCTACCTAACCCACAATTAACTGGCGATAGGGATTTGGTAACTTCGGATTAAACTGAGACTAATTATTTATAGAACTTGTTACATTATGTAGTGAGCGAGTCACTGTCTGAGACACGTTACGACTGTCGGCGGAGGGGGGTGCTCGGTCAGTTGCTTTACAAATTTCCAATTCTGTTGTACGTAATTTTAATAAGGAGCATCGCCCAATTCATCTAAAGGAAGCCACACTATGTATTCTATAAGTAAATACCATTATTTCAACGAATTCTCTTATTTTCCAACAGGGTTAGTAGCAGCAATAAATTTTCACTATCACATTTTCGCACCAGCCAACGAACACTTCCCAAAAATAACTAAACAGGTATACTTTAACCCTACCACCCCACCAGAACGCAGTTCTTTGTACACTGCACGGCACCAACATAGCCTGACTTATCTAGAGACATAAATCAAGTGGTCGGTACCTCGCGAGCTAAGCAGGCCATAAATATACCCTTAGGCATGAACCTATAAAGACGAGGACGCCATACCAAATACGAAATTGAAACAGCAATCAGCGCCGCCGACGTGTTTGCATAAACACTAGATACTCCATCTGTATTAGGGTGGTTAAGTATATTTGTCGAGCAAAATGCAGTCATAAGTAAGTTTTCTGGGTACGCAAATTGAATTGGTTGCGATTTTCGTACGTGGCGTTAATAAGAAGGTATGAAAATTATTAAAATATCGATCGGTATGTCAGAATTAAAAGTGTGGGCTAGCGTACCCGGCATATCTTAGGTGCTTCATTTTCGTATTCGTTGTCGAGCCATCCGTCCGATTTCTAAGGTTCATGCTCATAAACACTTAAACCGATATTATCGGAAGAAAACTGGGTTAAAGTGCATGAAACTTTTAAAAATAGTTCACCGACAGTGTAGCGGTAACTGAAAACATGTCCATGAATAAGTTGGTGGAACCACAGAATACTTAATAGTTCAGGTGGAACTGGATGTTGCAGTCAATTTGATCTGAATTAACAGTCAGGTCGTTATATCCCCATAAAATATAATAAACAATAACTTTAACAGTTTTGGTTGACATCATCGTAGATTTCCATTTTTCAAAAACTCATCAATACAATATAAGTAGATATTTCAATCATATTCACCTTGGATATGCTTTTCTGATAAAACATCAGGGTAACATGAATTTTTTTTAGAATCATAGCTATCGATTTATTATAACGCCGCTCTAATAAGTCCTAATACCCTACCTATACTATAAATGTGTCAGTTTTTGAGGATGGATGGATGAATGGGTGTTTGTTACTCTTTCACGTAAAAACTATAGAACGGATTTGGATGATTTTTGGAACACAGATTGTTTATTACCTGGATTACTATACAGGATATTTTTTATCCTGCAAAAATTAACAGTTCTCATGGAATAATACTGAATGCGGATGAAACCGCAAGGTGCAGCTAGTATTATATAAATCCTATGTGTTCTTCACACTGTGTCATTAAAATGTCCCAAACAATTTGAAACACAGCAGTAAATGAGCTCGCCCCATTCCGTAAGTATTCGAGTTTCATTGCGGCCATCAAACGTCGATATAATTTCGTTATTTTATGAACTCATCGGGGGGCTAATTGGGACGGACGGTGGACGGAAGTGACGCCACAGACCTAGCTAGCATGGAAGAGACATCATAGCACGAAATAAATATAGTATCTACTATAAGTATAGTATCATAGGAAATTGAAGAGTCATTTTGCAAGTAAAATTCGATACCAACAGAGTATGAAACATTTTTCTTTTTTAATTTCTAAGTATGTTCGCCTGTGACCACTGTCTCACTTGATGTTAAGCGACGATGCGTTCTACGATGGCGCACGCTTACCTAGAAATAACCTATTCACTTGGGACTTGCAGACCCCCAGTAGGTTGTTGTCACGATAAAGTCACTTCCAATGTATTCAAATACTTTTTTTTTTTTAAATAATTACATAAACATTTTTAACATTTATAAGGTTAGGATTCACTTCAAACTTAAGTATTATATTGAAAATATCATCAAAAGTAAACAGTTCAAGACAGTAACAGTAACTTTAATCCTGAAAATATAAAAATAATTATAATACTAAATATACTACTTGTATTATATACTAACTATTATAGGTCATTGAACAGTCTTTTTAGTCCTCTGTTTCGCATAGAGTTTGCCGGAAAAATGTCGTTGTGATTTTAAAATGAACATAATATCATTTGATTTAGCAGTATCACTTCCAGTTACTTTAAATCGTGTCCATCATTCGCTAATGGAGTTGCAATGGCTGTCGGCTGCTTCCGTTTCAATTATTCGGCACTTCAACTGGTTTAACGGGTACATAGGTATGTAGTGTCGGCAGTAATTATTGGGCAACGTTTATCGTCGCTATTGATGACAAAATTGCTTAGTATCTAGTTTAAATAGAGTCAGATTGCACTCCAACACACCTATTAGAAAATCATACATGAGGCCGAAGATAGGACGAGCTTACCTAGTAAGTATGGTTCCTATGCAAGAAAAATAAATGCTGCGAAATCTAAATTTGAAAAAGTATATGCTAGAGTTCACTGTTTCTAGCTCATCAACAACCCATAACGTCCCACTGCTGGGCACGGGTCTCCCCTCACTTTCGTGAGGAGGATTAGGCCATAATCCACCACGGGGTCCAGATCCGGATTGGTGGATCACATACCTACCTCCGAAATAATTCTCGGGTAGGTATGTGGGTTTCCTCACGATGTTTTCTTTTACCGAAAAGCGAGTGATAATTACGTACATATGTTTTACAAGAAACGCATTGGTACGTGCCTGCACTGGGCTTTGAACTCACGACCTTCTGCTTGGAAGGCGGACGTTCTCCCACTAGGCTACCACCGCTTGTAGCTAGATACCGATAAAATCATGATTAATACTGACGTTGGCTAAATGCATAAACAATCCGAAGCAAAAAGAAAAAAAATATCGATTTTGTACACTTTGAGGATATCACATAATTAACGAAAGTAGTAGGCCTCTTCCGCAAGAGACCGCCTATGGAAGTACCACACCTTTACCAGATATTTATCCGCTAAGCAGTAGTGTGCAAACAGTACTGTGTTCCGGTTCGAAGGGCACAGTTTCCAGTGAAATTACTGGGCATTTGAGACTCTAGAACTAATGTCTCAGGGTAACGAGAGCAGTGTAGTGCCGCAATAGATTTTGGGTGGCACTGTAGCTGTTGTGGGCAGGCGTGGCGCTTACTATCAAATGAATGCTCAATGAAAAAATGAATGAATGAAATGCTCTTACCGTTAAGTCCGCCATTTGTACTAGTTAGTTAATCTGTGCAATAAAGTATTAAATAAATAATAAATAAATGAACGACATGCTCACCAAATAAAAAAAAAACAGTCAGCCAGCTAATGGCGGATTAGGCTCTACAGTTCCTTATTTGTTTTTTTATAGACTACTAGCTGTACACTGGCACGCTTCGCTGTGGCACATTCGCACATTCGCTGATATGTCACTGATGAAAAAAATAGATAAAAACAATCCTTGATGCGGATTATATATATCATGCTAAAATTTCAGCTCGATCGGTGCAGAACTTTTTGAGTTTTTGAAGCGTACACAAACCAACATAACATTTTTATATATATAGATAATGTAAGTAGGTACTTACTGCAGATAATCCATTTATCCCTTGCGAAGATTTTCAGTACATGGCAGGTGTTTAGAAGTTCCTCAATTTTCAAGGCACTTATTATTCCGCCACAGCTCAAGGGACGGAAAAAGTTTAATTTGAAGTGAGTGGAAAAAGTTATGAAAGGATGATTTAAAGGAGAAGGACAAGGACGAAGGAATAGGGCTTGATTGTTTCAAGACTTTCAAGGTACAATTTGCAAGGGCCGGAGTAAATTAAGCTATTGTGTCGTTTCTGATTATTTTATTTCGTTTCGTCTTTGAGGCTGAATAGGTTTTGAAAGGCACAGGCCTGGAATAAATGATTCTGTGAACATTATTTTCTTTATTATATCACCACGGCGAAATATAATCCAAATAGAATTTATTATTGGAAATCCTTTCAGGATATTTACCAGGATAGAGGTTCGTGCGATTTCACCTTACCAATATAGAGAGTTGGTAGACGAGCGTTAACTTGTGCCTGCACCAATGACTCCTTTTTTTAACTCAGTGGTGAGACGAGCAAGTCGTTCACATGATAGTAAGCGCCACGCCTGCCCATAACAGTGCCAGTGCCACCCAGAACCTTGCATTGCATAATCTTGCCCGGCACTGCACTGCGCTCGTCACCCTGAGACATCGGCTCTAAAGTCTCATATGCCCAGTAATTTCGCTTTTGTTCCTTCGGATTTCCATTACTCTGTGCTTCAGAGAGCACGGTAAGTTGACCAAAATAGTCAAGAATAGTCTATACCTCACTATATTTCATTCGATAAACGACCAATAATTTAAGTAATATAGGTTATTGTTTGTCCTTGTCCTCTTAAAGCAGAGTTTCCCCTGCTCAAAGTACTCTCTCTAATTAATACAGATAGTCCTATAATTTTCCTCAGAGGAAAAAAAATTACAAGCTCGTCGACCTGCACGGAGGCAAAACAATGGAATTTTACACGGAATGCTAATTTTGTTGGTACATAATTAAGGAAACTTTAAATTATCTCGAAGGGTAATTTTAAAATGCTACTTTAGAGGAAGTAAAATATTTAGGAGGTATCCAGACAAACTCCAAAATTAGGTATTTGCGTTTATTTACTTAAATGTGTATCTACCGCCCCAACTTATTATTAACCAGAGAGTATACAAATTCATACCTACACCTAGTTTTATCCATGTTACATGACTGCAATGCGCTTGTGCAGGTAAACTCAGCTTGGCTATTCCAGAATGGTAGTAAATAATTCACAATCGCTGTCGATCTTGGCTTACAATTTCTAAACAAAACCTCCGACCGAAACGTGAAACCAGATTCTAGGCCCTTCTGCTACATCCTCAGATAGGTCGTATTTGTTTAGTCTTTGCCTTAGGTATATTCCCTAACTAGATACCTTATAGCGCCCGCACATTTGATACAGTTTTGCGTCAAGACACGGCCGCCTAATGAAATAATAGATGAAAAAAAATAATTATAAAAATAAATATCCAATTGATATTAAAGCAAATAAATGGAATTGAGTATACTTTTTCACTTATTTACCCTGTTGATTTAAGTAAATTGAATTTATATAAAGCGCAGCAATACTAAACGATGTAATCCTTACATTTCCTTACTTTATGTTATAAATGCGAAAGTAACTCTGTCTGTCTGTCTGTTGCTCTTTCACGCCTAAACTACTGAACCGATTGAAATGAAATTTGGAACAGAGGTAGTCTAGACATAGGACATAGGCTAATTTTTATCGCGAAAAAAGCATTGTAAGGGCTTGAAACAGGGGATGAAAGTTTGTATGGAAGTTTCGTAATTTTTGGAGCTAGAAGCTTGAAATTTATTTTTTATGCCTTTGATTAGATATAACATAAATGAATATGACATTCTAAAATTGTAAAAATTAACCCTTGAGGGGTAAAATAAATATAGGAGATGAAAGTTTGCATAGAAATATGTAAGGTTTCGGCTAAACCACAAGGCCGATTTTAAAAATTCTTTCACTCATGGAAAATTACATTGACAGAGGCGAGTAACATAGGCTATATTTTATCCCCATATTCCCGCGGGAACAGGAACTACGCGGGTGAAACCGCGGGCGCAGCTAGTAATAATATAAGCAAACAAGAATATGGACTTTGAGTTTATGGTAGATAAGCGAGAGGGACATTCGCGTGCGCTCCAAAAAAAAGTAAGCAAAACCGAAGTCAATAGTGGACATACCGTAAAATCACCAAAACCGGTCGAGATCATCGCTCGTGTGAATGTATTAGCAACACTATTTCACCCGCAGCTCGGATGAGGTAAAGGCAGTTAATCAGACAATAGATTCGGATGCCGACCGGTACGCAATGCAAGGCATTCAAACTGGCCGGGTGGCATGCCGGTCGGCCTTTCACAAAGTCTGCGAATTGGAGGAATTGGTGATGTTTGGAGGTCGTACTTGGAATATCTTTGACACACAAAGCGGGATTGAGCAGAGATGTCATAACTAATTTTGATCGACCCCTGCGATCGACAATGAGTGTGATGGGATTGTTTGCTTTGGTCTCGGAGTTTCGCAAACCACATAAGTTACCACTTGTCTTCTCGTCTATATGTGGTGTGATGTTAATAAATTGATAATAGTAAGTAAAAAAAAAACATAGATACAGTCGAACACAGAACCTCCGCCCGCTGTTCTATTGATTTAATTAAGTTCCATTCTGTAAGCACCTTGTGTATTTTGAAACTGGTGTAAAATAAAGTATTTTATAGTCTATTTTTTTTCCTCCGTTTTTGAAGTTGATTCAAAAATGCATCTCACTAATATTTATAAATGCGAAAGTTTGTGTGTGTGTTTGTCTTCTCTTTACGCTGTAATGGCTGAACGGATTTTCATAAAATTTAGTATACAGATACTTTATAAGTAAAGCAAAAGATCTCACTAATCTCTACCAGATATTTATTTCAAGCTGCTATATATACCACATCCAACGAATGTCGCTCGGAGTTACCGATTTACCGATCACGATGTCATGCGGGCGACAGTTGACCCGTTATGACTACTCGACATCAGAGGTAGGCCTAAAACGAGGTACCTCTTTGTTTAACAGCAGATTAACTGCTTCGATACATCGGGCGATCATACAGACTTAGTCAGCTATTGAATCATGTCATACGGGCTGGAGATATGGTGATGTTTGAAGCGGAGATAGGTATTATTCTCACTCATGAAGACTGTTGAGCTGATTGCTGTTCTATTTTAGTTTTTATTTGAATGTGTGTAAGCTCTAAATATCTCAACCGCAACGCGCAGAGAGACACGTTTATTGGTCTGCATAAAATCTTATATCTTTAAATGAGCAATTCTTGTATATATATATATATAATAATTCGAATCTCTGAATCGGCTCCAACGATTTTCATGAAATGTAGTATAAATCGGGGGCGATAAATCGATCTAGCTAAGAATCATTTTTAGAAAATGTCATAAAAAAAAAATACCGAGCAAAGCTCGGTCATCCAGGTACTAAGACATTATGGGTTAAACACTCCTGGAAATAGAATGTTTGTACTTTGATCGATTTCTGAGAAATTATTTTCTTTGACGGATGATTAGATAGGAATATTATGGTTAAAAGAAATGAACTTAATCACAATATTCCTACGAAATTATCCCTAGTTTCGTACAATCGTACTCCAGTATTATAAGTAAGCAAAGAACCTTCCAAACTTACCAAACGTCAACTATTATCTCAGTATAATAACGATTGTCTTCCAATTGATTAATATTCAGGCCTTTGATTGCTGTTCAGATGTAACCGTCGAGATCGAACATCTGTATATTTCTTCTACACAATCTTTTTTAAAAAACAATCCTTTCCGGTAGAATGTTGGATTACTATTTACTATTAGCTATGGATATAATTATTTATCATAAAGAAACCCAAATAAAAGATGAAACGTTTTGATTCTGAATATTTTTTCGACACAGAGATTAATCATATTATTGTCGCTTATCCACCGTGTATATATATTTAATATGCTAGTGATATTTTAATGTTACCAAGGAATAAGTTAATAATTCATCATCATCAACCCATAACGTCCCACTGCTGGGCACGGGTCTCTCCTCACTTTCGTGAGGAGGGTTAGGCCATATTGGTGGATAACATACCTACCTCCGAAATAATTCTCGGGTAGGTATGTGGGTTTCCTCACGATGTTTTCCTTCACCGAAAAGCGAATGATAATTACGTACATATGTTTTACAGAAACACGTTGGTACGTGCCCGCACTGGGATTTGAACTCACGACCTTCTGATTGGAAGGCGGACGTTCTCCCACTAGGCTACCACCGCTTAAAGTTAAAAATTAAAAAAAAAAAATACGCTTTAATAGCAAGCCGAATTAAAAAGTAGAGAAATAATATATTTTATGGTAAAAAGAGTGGGGTGCTTTAAATCAAAGGATTATTATATATAGAAAGTAAAAAGCATTCCACGCTTATTACCATAAGTTAAATTATTTGTTACTTCTCTAATCATTTTATAGGTAGGTACCTATACATCTATTGAGTTATTTTGGACAGAAACGTACTTCGACAACAGTTCTCATGGCAACCAGCCCTCTAGCCAGAACAATAACTTGACAGATTAACCAAGGGCCCTCGCAACTTCGAAGATTTCCCTTCTCCGTACTTAAGGGATGATTTCATAATAAACAAAGACCTTCCAAGTTTGGCTGTTTAGACGGAGCGTACAAGTTTCTTTCGACATTTCAGAAGGATGCTGTCCGTTGAGCGACTTTGCAATTTGGTGTCTCCAGATTTTCATAAGCATGCCAAAGTTTGATGAAAGTATTCGCTGAAAAAGTGGATATAGATACCTTAACGTTTTATGTAATCGGATAAATATCATATTATCTAGTAAGCTAGGCACTTTTAAGAGGGTTGTGAGTTCAAATACCAGTGCAGGCATGTGCCAATGTGTTTCTTGTAAAACATATGTATGTAATTATCTATCGCTTTTCGGTGAAGGAAAACATCGTGAGGAAATCCACATACCTACTCCAGAATATTTTGGAGGTAGGTATGTTATCCACCAATCCCGACTGGGCTCATGTGGTGGATTATGGCTTTATCCTCTTCACGAAAGTGAGGGGAGATCCGTGTTCAGCAGTGAGGTTGATAGTGATGATGATGATCATATTTGATATTGAGATTAGAATTAGTTTTTTAACGACTTTATTCGAAAATAGTCACTGGCCAAGTGTGTGCCAGACCACGTAACATCCGTTTTTTTTTTCATATTGAGAAAACTGTTTGTATCATTTCGTTTAGGTACATAATAACCCCGTGACAGACGCACGGACAGATATCTTCACCACAAAAATATGGTTCCGATTAGAACAGAACCTTAAAACATATTTAAAAGAAAAAATAACATGACATTTATGCAAAGACATAAGTTAAATAAACACTGGTCAAATCTCCATCTATGAAAATATTTCCAAAGCAAACTCATCCATCGAAATTCGGGTCCATTGTGTTTCATAAGCCTTCTGAAAATAAGGTTAAATCCCACTAGTCCGTTGACACAGTCACCCTTAGTTGGGCTCGAGATTTGTATGCTTCAATCTTATTCCATAACATGCCCTTTATAATTTTGCAGTTCGACCGTGAGAGTATTTTACTTGAATGCGTTATAAAAATGAAAACATACGGGGCGCTACTTTTATTTTACAGCTGCTTAATTCATAATTTCCGGAACTACTCTGTTTGTATCTGGGCTTGAACTTTCTGTGAAGATCCCACAGAATCTGATTTGGATTCTTTTTTTTTTGAATGGTGTACAATAAAGAGTTTTCTAGTCTATTCTTTTCTATCCCAGAGTCAGAACGACTCCTAAGTTGAGCTGGAGAAGGGGCTGTCTCAAGCTTCTTAGGTAGGAGGTATTTTAGCCAGCCACGTAGTAAAAACTGAAATAAGACAAATGCCTTTTTATCGAAATTACCTAACCATTAATGGGAACCTACACAATACTTAAAAAATGAGACTCGCTGTTCTATTCCTATTGAATACGATGGTATTTCTTACATAATAGAAACATATTCATTGGTAGCAATATATTTTAATTCAATAATGCTAAATTCTACAGCATCATTATCTGGTCATTGTGTTGCAAAATAATTTCGTCAAAACGGTTCAAAATTTCGTAAATGTTGTTTTAAAGAGCGGTATATTTCAGTGCGAGATAACACAATATAGCGACCCTTTGAAGGATTACAAAGGCCCTGACGGGAAAGTGGGAGACTTAAGCGAGTTACACCATTCCATTTTATACCTAACTTTCGCTTGTCTGTATTATGGTCTTAATTTTTTTCTTCCTACACTTATAACTCTTTAGCTGTACCATAATTATAGAGGACGTGATTCCGAGTGTACCGCATAGGTACACACTATGAAGCTAAATTGAGTATAGTTCTATGAAGATTTTTGATCTTACTTTTCTGTTTCTTGCACATCTCTGAGCACCCATCTACAGAACCTTTTAAACAAAATTTGGTTTTGTCAGCCATCTGCGCTCTCACTTCCAGAGGTGACACGGCTCTACATTGATGGATATGTCAAGAAAGGAAAACAACATCGTCATCATATTATTATATTTTCTGTATCCAAAACTCTTCCTGCCTGGCTAGCAAGTACCCAAATGAGGTGCGCTTCATTGCGGAACCGTATGGACTTACAAGATATGCCCCGAGGGAGAGGGATATTTATAAGAAATACATTTAGTTTTTTTTTTCTTTAATTCTCTAAATACGAAAAGAGGTTTCGGAAAAAAACAAAATCAAAATCAATTCATCAGATGCCACGGACCGACACACACACACACACACACAACAGGTCAAACTTTAACAGTCCGCCGTTTTTGCGTCGAGGGTTAAAAAGAGGCTGTATACCAGTGTTATTTAGTGTGCGAATGAGATTTAAAATCATTTGTAACTTCACATTTTCCGCAATATATTTTCTAGTTTCCGCACGACAGAAACTAAAATAGTAAATCCAATAGGTACAAGGACATCCGGGAACGTATCGAGCCATACCCGCCTCGGGCTTGTTACGAATTGAACATGATAGAATTGAACTTTCAAATCGCGCACGAGGATTTTGTAATAAAATTTGATTCCTCTTTCATCGCATCTCTCAGTATGAAGATATCGCCGATATCGAATAGTCATAAAATGCGCACTTGCATTGGTATACATTTTCATACTGATTAGAATTTTAAAACTTAACTAAACTATCGGTCGATGGATTAGTTCGTCGTGTGCGGGTTCGCGAATTTAGTGGAATCTAGGCCTTTGTCCGGGTTGCGTTTATACAAATGCCTCTGCAACACAGACCTACCACAGTACCTACAAGCCCCACGGCACCGTAGACCAAACTCTAGGCCAACACAAAGACTATAATGAGATTGGATGAGCCGACGATCGATCTCAGTACCAATCACTAGACACTAGACATTCGTCATCTATATGTGCTATAAAAGGGTTTAGAGTAGTTTCGTTTTTGTGTACAAAGTACCACAAGCCCAAGGTACCACAGGGCACTGTATATCGCGCCAGCTACGCGCCCACGCCTAGGTCGTTGTCTATATATAACTTTTTTTTACGAATAGCAGCGCCCTGCGGTTTCACCCGCGATATCTATTATCCCACAGGAAACGTCATTTTTTATGGCATAAAAAGTATTTATACTATGTTCTATTCCAGGATTTATAAAGTATCTGTATACTTATTAAATTTCATCAAAATCGGTAAACCTTTCGCATTTATAATATTAATCAGAATTTTTTTTTTTTTTATTTTTTTTTATTTAATATTTTAATGATAATTTCAGAGTCATTGTTGCGAATCTAGATGTATTCTTAACAAATTACTTAAAAAAGTTAGTGTATTGGTTAAGACTGTAAGACAAAGTAATGTCTGTGTTACAGTGGCATTTGTTCACTCGCGTCCGGGTTTGTGCAACGGACCGATAAGTCCCCGGATGGTCCGCGTTGGAAATGCATATCGAATGAATGCCGGCTCTGATTTCAGGTTTTAGTGTGATTGGATTTTGATATCGGTGCTAGGGTTTGCTTTAGAAGTTGTCTAGTTTTAGTATCATCCATCACAGACTACCTGTTCACGTGTAGGTATTCAGATATTCCATTTCACAAAGAACGTTCAACCTAGGATATAGTGAAAAGTACAGGTTGGTACAGTACAGGCAGAAATACATATCTGTGTGTACGTCATATCTTACAGATTTTGATGTTACACACACCACACACTCATATAATTATATGACACAATGGCATATATGCCATTGGTTTATAAGCCAAACAGAATTGGTGCCTGTGGATATTATGTATCTAGTTACGGTCCATTCACACATCACACGTTCCAAAAGTACGAATCCGAGAACTAAATCGCGAATTGATTCTAATAGTAAGCAGTCCGATTTGTGGCAGCCTAGTGGGAGAACGTTCACCTTCCAAGGAGTGGGTAGTGAGCTCAAACCTCTGTGCGGGCACGTACCGTCTGTTTCTTGTAAAATCATAATTATTATATTATCGTTCATAATAATTCATAGGATATATTTTATAGAAAAAATCGGTAGAAAACATAACCTACACGTTACACCTACCTTAGACAGCTTGAATAAATATCCAGTTATCTAGGAGCTGTTATCTAGGTAGGTACTTAAGTAGGTATACAAGGAATTGTTGTTCGATGCCATAGAGCGGAAACCAATTCCGTTCCTCCCTCTAGTAAGACAGGTAGACAAGCAAACAAACTCAACATACAGTCTCCACCGGAAATTGACAAATAAGTGAGACACGTCGTCTATTACGTAAAAGGATGGCTCTATTTCGGCAGCTTTATATTCAATACTAACTTATACCTCCTTTATTTCCTACAGAAGCACTACTCGAATTCAATTTAATGCTAACAACGAGCTAAAACAACTTCCCTCGAAACTTCCGCAAAGAAATGTCAAGAAGTTATGAATAAAAAACCGCCACGGTCCCCACTCCGTAAGAAAAATAATTTCAAAGGAGCGAGTAAAAGTCCATATAGAGTATGTACACGCCGTATACGAGATACGGAAAAATACTAATTCCACAAATGCATACACTGGCGTCTTCATCGCGCGAAAATGTATGGAAGGAGCTCAAAGTGTTTCATCGCATATTAGACGCCTACCTTCCTACTTGGGAACACGGATGCGTGCGTATCGCGGAATATTTAGATGGAACTGGCAGCGTGGGTTGGCGGGAATTGATTTTTATGTTTGGAACGGTAATTTATTTGGATTGGCTTTGAGTTTTCAAAAGTATTTGGTATAAAAAAGCAAACTACCTTTCCTCTTTACGTGCAGCCGCCTCCATTTACTCAGTACTTTCGCAGTCGTAATGAAAGTACTGGACCGGAGTTTTGGCGGGAAACCAAAAACGTGACGTTGTTGTTTTTATATTTGTTTACACAAACGTATGTTTCTTCGTGTGCGTAGAAAAATTTTGGTGGCAAATAATTATACTTGACACTGGCTCAACGCACTAATCGTATAACACCAAAACAAAAAAGTTATGAAAGTAAAGTACCTAGCAACTTACCACCTTTCTAATAAATCAAAACAAATTATTTAATTCGTTTTTTATTTTATTAATCATACTAGCACCATACTTGCCTAAACTAGATATTAATCTAGTCTAGGTAAGTATATATGCATACACATGATACACAGTTCCATGCACTGGGACTATTGGGAAACTAGCTTGTTATTGCTGTCAAAGAGCTAGTTTCAAAGAGCCAGGCTATCGATAATCCTGCCCATGGGAGCAAGTAGTAATTATGTTATTGAACACCGTTTGGACAGGCTGAATATCGGCTCGCCTTTGCCACGTTCCCGGCTATGGGCAAAATTGGCAGCAAGCCGAACTTTTGGCGGGAATGCATTAAGCTAATTGAAATGCGCGAATTTCGTATCGAACTAAAATGTTATGCAAAGGCAACGCCTGTTAATAAAATGAAAGAAATATTTAGTGAATTCGCTTCGCTGCTGATATTTTAAGATAATTATTAAATTGTGAATACTGGGTGAGTGAGACTTAAGTAGCTTAAGCAAAAAAGATGGGGATAGGTTATAAATAGACAGGCAAACTTAGATAATCTTATTATATTAGATTTTTACTTCTCTTTATTACCGGGGAAGTTATTTGGTTTGGTAAAGTGAATATAAATATAACCTTTGATTTTGGCATCTTCAGTAGCGATGGTGATTCAGAGATGTTAGAACAATCGACACTGTTGACTAAATGACTATCCCATCACTAGTAACGTGATGGATGCCAAATATCTATTCTGTGGTACAATTTTTTTATTGTATAGCAACTAAAGGCGCCTGCCTCATCGTATAACGTCGAGTCTCAGTATGAGCATAATTTATTTAATTAGTAAATCATTAATTATAATTTTGAAAATACCATGACTGGTTAAACTACAAAACATGCGAAGCCAAACATAAAAATCTCTGGTACAAAATGTCAGACGACTATACTTGATTATTGACATGATAACAAAATTAGCAAAATTACAAGTGAGTGAAGTAACGAATGATGTCAAAATATTTTTGTTAGTCTGTGGTGAAACCATGAAAGTCAGTGCTTCCACAATGCCACAAATTTCCTCTTTGAGGGTTAGAGGGGCAAAGTCACTGCCATAAAGCACTGACTTTCTTGGTTTCAATCATGGGTAATAGAAAATATGATGCAATTAAATTACTAGCATAACTATTTTGCCGCGAGTAATCCAATGATGGTTGTAGTCTTCCTCATTGCAGTATCGGAAAATTATTACAATAAGTAACTTGCAAAAGGGATTATGGTTGCAGAATAATAAATGCAGCACTTCAGGATTACCCGCTGAATTCTTTTGGATATTGGTACTCAGCAATTTTATCAGATCTTTACATTCAGTATTTGAACCAGGTCTTTGTGTATCACAGAATCAATCCTTGTACATTGAGGTTCTGGAAAATCTACAGTAAAGGGGAACAGCTTGCTTTTACGATTAGTGATAGTAGAAAAAAAAACAATGCTAAAACGAGACTTGAGGGAAAACTCAAATGAGTGGTGGGGAACTATAAAAGCAATAAATTATTAGCACTTCACGCTAGCTTGCAATACTATCTACTATAACATAGTCTGTGGCGTGTACAAATCATGTAAAGTCAAAACATAAATTAGAGACACTATAGTCTGTACTAGTGTGTACTGTACAGACTGACGGTTGGTTGATGTTGATGTGTGTGAACGTTTGGAAATTTAGGAATCGAAACAAAACAAACTGATTCAATGGGCGTTGCCGTATCTTGTGCTGCTGATAATTTACTGATTGCAAACAGATAAGCCCTTGCGTTACATGTGCTATTGTACTAGATATAAAAATAGGGCTAGTTCAGATAAATTCGATTACTTTTTCCGTGTCAGTGGCGTTGTTTGTCAGTAATTGTTTATCTGTATTTTTACAGTAAAACTTAAAACATTTTACGTTTTTACCATATCAGTATCTATCTAATGGGTATTCTATAACACGTGAAAGATCTTTTAATTCATAAAACTTTATAACATCGAAGATCTAATGTGTTAGAAGCGATAATTAAAAAGTATGGTGACTCATACAGGAATCGTCTTTACAGTCATGTTTTAGTGCTGTGTGTGATGTGAAAATGATTGCAAACGCTTTGTTAACGTTTTTACTATGCGCCTGTATTAATGGCCAGTCTAATAAGGATCTATACAACGGGCAAGCCAACAATGAGTACTATGGTGGGACTGGGACGGACAATCCTAGAAATACGAAGCTTCCGAGCCCTGGAGATAGTGACTACAGGACCTATGTGTACAATAATAGAAGATACGGCATGGACCCGACTCGGTACAACCCTTACAATCCAAATATAAACCAGCCGGGAGGCTTCCCTTACAAGCCTCTTTACACAAATCCTTTGGATGATCAGTATAAGTTTGTTACTGTAAGTAATAGCATTAATAAATGTAATAGCAGTAATAGTTTCTTTGCATTGTTATTTTTTTTTTATTTGACTGAGTTACGAGATGAGCAATGTTCACCAGATTGAAAGTGCTACACTTGCCCATAACAATCACAGTGCCATCCAAAACTTTGCATTGCATGATCATGTGCAGCACTGCACTGCGCTCGTCACTCTAAGACAGATTCTAAAGCATTATTTTTAATGTAGCTAATAAAATAAATGTCAAGTTCTAATATTTATCTATACAACCCTCTAAAATCACAATTTGCCAATTGTTTTAGAACCGAGATCCAAACAACCCCGATGCCCTGTTCCCTGGAGTGCTAGGAGGGTGGAGGGAAGACCTCCAGGGTCGCGAGAGACGAGACTCCAGGCAGCTAAAGAGGGATATCTTCGTAACCACTAACTATGGCCAGGTTCAGGGATTTAAGGTTGGTATTTATTTGTCTCTATCTTAAAAAAGAAACTTGGATACCATATTTTTTAAGTTTCTTGGTTTGCTAACATGCTGACTTCTGAAAACATACGTTTCTGTTTTTATAATTTCACGGCAAGCCAAAACACACCTGGTGTGCGAACCCACACTGCTGTATTGTCAATTATATCACACCAGTTGAGTGCACCCACACTGCTGATGGAGTTTAGTTACGACACAGCACCAGTAAACAGTAAACACGTGTGAAGATTTGCAAAAGAGCCAAAAAATAGTAAAACAGTCCAGCAGTAAAAGTGTTAAGCTGTTGGTTATTATTGATTGTTAGCAGTTAGCCATCAGATGCCCTTGGGCGGCCTGATTTATTCTGACTCTACAGGCCGGCACTCCTCACTCCACCCCATCACCAGGCCCTACTGATAATGTTACAACATAAACTGCTCATAACTGAATACCAGTAATTAAAACTTCAATACAAGAAGAACATTAATGTTGTTTGTTTTTTTGCAGGTGTATTTATATGACAACCCGGACCCTGCCTCTGGGTACAGACCCTGGCTGACACCAGTGGAGAGAATACAGGGAGAAGTGTCAACCTTCCTTGGCATACCATATGCAAGGCCACCTGTTTTAGAAGGGAGGTTCAAGGTAAATTAATTAATGAATTAATAATCCTTCACAGTAAAATGAAAAAGGTTCTATTTGAAAAATTACAACAACTACAGCATAATGAGATTACTACATTTCGAACTATTGCTAAGTGAGAAATGAAAATTAATATAGATACCAAATCGATGATTCCCATTGTTATGAAAAAATACTGGAGATTTGAAAAAATATTGTACAGTATTGAAGAAGGCTTCTCGTATTGAAGAAGAGAAAAAAAAGAATAGAAGGAAACAATTCTATAAAGGCGAGTCGGAACTAAGTGTGGCTCGTACATAATAATCTATCTCTATCTATTCAGCCCGTATCTACCCACTGTTGGGTATTATAGGCTTCCTCTGTTTCACGCCATTCGTTCGGGTCCTGTGCCGGTCTGACCATTGGGCTGGCGGTCTGCCACACAAACGTTATTATTTGAAAAGTGTACTTTTTCATATCGATGATTTCTAAAAATGATTTTTCTTTCAGCCACCGCGGCAGCATCCTGGATGGCAGCTCATGCAAGCAGTGGACTGGGGTCCAGCGTGCCCCCAACCAGTCCGGTTCACAGGGGCCACTAAAGGCATCCGTGACATGGACGAGGATTGTCTCTACTTGAATATATTTTCACCAACTGTGAGTATACTAGTCTATAATTAAGTTAACTGAAAATTTATTTACATTTAAGATACAAGTAAAAGCACTGAGGTCTTTGTTTTGCTTTTCATTTATTTTATAATTTCTGTCGTCGAATAGTTTAAGCAATAATTATTATTTTGTTAACTTGGTCAGAAGGATTTAATGCAACCTTGAACAAACCAACTTCACTCTGATCTATACGTAAACAGGACACAAATAGGTTACCTTACGAGTAAATGGACGACAGATATAGATCCATGTTACTTTTTACAGAGACCGTCAATTAACTTTATGCGTGTAATGTGCTTGTGTCTTCTGGTTACTCCTCTCCAGGCATGGTTGTCTGGTAGAGATCTCTCTCAGCGATAATACCGCCCATTGTAACACTAGTTGTTAAATTTATTTTGTTCTAGTTTTTAAGTTTTCTTTGTTCTGTGGTGTTTTAATAAAGAGTTTATCTATCCATCTAATGCCGTTGCCTCATCAACAGAAGCTCTGAAGTTCACCGTCTAGCAATTAAGTCGTATAGGCTTCATTAGGCGGTGTTAGGGAGCACAATCGTAGCTAGTTAACGCAATTAACATGACGCATTGCTTAATAATTCATGTTAAATGCAGATCGCAGGACGTCGACCTCTCTAAAGTATAACCAGCGTCTGATAGAGGATAGCAGAGCAGCTAGGATACTAACGCACTGTTACTAATATACGGCTAATTAAACTGATATGAAATGGTGTTTTTTCTTGTACCACATAATGTGTGGCTTTGTGACTTCAACTGCAAGTGGCAACACCATATAAAACAATGAAATTATTAAAAACTGACTTCAATCGGACATATTAATAAAAACCAAACTATCAAACACGTTAGTTGTAGTGTGCATTGTGTGTGTGTGTGTGTGTAGTGTTTTTTGACAACCTCCTCCCTTTTTGACGTCGGTTAAAGGGGACCATTAACAGAACAACTGTAATGATATTGATAATATACACATACGCGGATGGATTTAGAAGGCAAAAAACCGAAATAGAATCGAAATTTCCAGTCTATTATAACCGGCCATAAAGTCACTCATACCTTTACCAACTATTACTTATTCTGTGTCCAAACGTAGAGCAACGCATAAGCACAGAACAATCACTGGCTAATTGCTACTCAAACAATAAAGCGTCTCTCTAAATGAGCAACAAGGCGCGCTCGAACGCGAACAGAATAAACGAGAGCTATATAAATGAGCCGAATGAGCAGGGATATAATGATTAGTGTTGCCAGGTGCCCCGATTTGTGCAGAATGTCCTGATTTTCAGAGGTCTGGTGACATGTCCCGATTTTTCACTAATCGCCTTTGTATTTTATTCGATAATTCACATACCATTTTTTTAAACTGACCATCCGGTTAAAATGAATGATGATTCACAAAAAATTGTTTTGTAGCTATTGTAGCTGTCCCGATTTGAAAACAAAACCCTGATTATTTTAACGTTCCATTCCGATGTTTTACACACTGGACCTGGCAACACTAGATATTAAGGATGAATACGTAGCGTCGACTCCGACTCCGATAAGTTGAAACTTCCAATTGATATTAGATAGATAGATAGATAGATAAACTCTTTATTGAAACACCACAGAACAAAGAAAACTTAAAACTAGAACAAAACAAATTTTACAATTAGTGTCACAATGGGCGGTCTTATCGCTCAGAGCGATCTCTTCCAGACAACCATGCACGGAGAGGAGTAATTAGGACATCCGACGGATATTACACCTCCGGTTCCGACTTAGGCTTCGATTTTTTTTAAATCGGAGGTTTTAATTGGAGGTCTTGCTACTTTGGGAGTCAATTCTTTTGACTTAATTTGCTAGCAATTATTGAAAACATGATTATGTTTTGCTCATGTCATGTAAGTTTATTATATTTATTTGATATTAAACAGGCTGATTGAATAATGTTTGTACTATAGCCTGCCATTAATACTTCTCTCCTCTGCCACTACCTCCGACTCCAATTCCGGTTCCGACTCCGACAAACGGAAAACTCCGACTCCGACTTCAGTTCCGATTAAATCATCTCCGTAACATCCCTAGTAGATATAATGAGCCAGCTATTGTATTAGGCTGTGTGCGGATGATTGTGCTAACTATTAGGGGTGTGGTTGAATAACAAACACAATACAATGGTACATAAATCCCGTTTGTAATGTGTATTCTTGTAGATGTTACTAGTTAATTGAGAAATTGCAGTAATAAAAAACAGGTTACGATCACATAGATCAGGATACATAGAATCAGGAACTGCAAGGACCTTCAAATATCTAGACTCAAAGCAAAAATCAGTAGTTCACACTAATATTCAACCAATGCCACAGGATGACAAGCTCAGTGCAGTACCGCGCAAGATTATGCAATACAAAGTTTTGGGTGACAATGTACAGGCGAATAACATGCTGGTATCGATACTCAGTATCATAAAAAAAATTCCTGCGAGGTGGTCGACTGAAACCTCGGTGAGCACCAACATATGAAAATGAAAACCAGCATCTTCTATCTATATATATAAAAATGTTATGTTGGTTTGTGTACGCTTCAAAAACTCAAAAAGTTCTGCACCGATCGAGCAGAAATTTTAGCATGATATATAATCCGCATCAAGGATTGTTTTTATCTATTTTTTTCATCAGTGACATATCAGAGAATGTGGGAATGTGCCACAGCGAAGCGTGGCAGGGCACAGCTAGTTGATAATAATTATCTTAATAATTGCTAAATTGGTAAACCAGTCATCAATTTAAACTCGTGAATGATCGCGGTTGCCGCTCGCGGCATCCATTGATATAATTATTGGGAGCAGCTGTCTCGGTTGAGCTGACCATTTGTGAGGTGAGCCGGCTACTGGCGTATGTAGGAAGGTGGGTGGATCATAGTTATGATTTTGTCGTCACTACGTTCACGGTGTTTTTTTTGCGGGTAGAGGTGCGGGGAAGCGGGGGGAGACTGTCTTTTCTGTATGTACTACTATAATGTCTTCTTTGCTTTACACCTAGTCTCATTTATGAAATCTGTTAATAAGTAAAATAAACTGCCGAATGCCATTGACAGAGGTTTCCAATTCTTTTAGCTGATGTAAAGAAGTAGCCGCTTTAAGGAGTAATGCCCAAACTACACGGGCGGTTCTCTCGCCGCGGGAAACCGCACTAGATACAATTGAACGTGGAAGTTGTGTACGGTTTGTGACCTGACCGTGTAGTGTGGCCCCTACAAATTTCATATTAAATTGTATCTAACGCGGTTCAGGAGCGATTTCCTGTGGCGGGAGAACCGCCCGTGTAGTTTGGGTCTAAGGCAGATCAATGCGGCGTGCCGCACCACTTTTGTCTGGCTTGCCGCTAAAAGGGCCCACATCTCTCATTTGCTACAAGAACGTATTATCTTACAGTGTCGCATCGCTCATTGTCGCTTTGTATATACCTGTTAAGGCACTGTACATTTAAATAAAAAAACATTATTTTCCAATTGTAATTCTAACCGATAATAATATGCCAATGAACACACCCGGGCGCAATCAATGTAAATATCAATCGCATAACTAAATACACATTATGAATATGTATCGCGGCGCGTAACGAGCGGAATTATTATTCAGCTCATTATCAGATGAACTACTTTTATTCACACGGGACTGTAACGATGCCCGATGCTAATCAGGCCTACATACAAGGCCTAAAGGCCTATTTTGACAAAGGCATAATTATATGAAACGGGATATTTACCATGTATGTTTGTTTTGAGTTCCCGATTATATAGAATCTGGAACTATGACCTGTCACAAACATCCAGTCTTAGAAATCCTTCTGGTTCACACAAATTTTGCCTTATTCTGAAATGGATCCCGCAACCTAACTCTTACTAGTTTTAAACCATCCTAGCCCAGTTTCAAACCATCCCAGCCCCGTTTTAAACCATCCTAGCCCAGTTTCATACCATCCCAGTTTCAAATCATCCCAGCCCAGTTTCAAACCACCCCAGCCTAGTTTCAAACCATCCTAGTCCCGTTTCAAACCATCCTAGCCTAGTTTCAAACCATCCTAGCCCAGTTTCAAACCATCCTAGCCCAGTTTCAAACCATCCCAGCCCAGTTTCAAACCATCCTAGCCCAATCTCGAACAATCCCAGCTAAGTCAAACCATTATAGCTTAGTCCTAAACCATCAGTTGCTTATGCCTGCCTGTTTCTATTATAGACAGAGGCCGGGTCGACCGCGCAGCGTTTCCCTGTGATGGTGTACATCCATGGAGGCCAGTTCATGTCGGGAGCCTCGAACCTGTTCCCGGCTCATATGCTGGCGGCCTTTTACAACGTGGTCGTCGTCTCCTTTAACTACAGGCTGGGTGCTTTAGGTAAGGAGTTTGCTTGGTTTTGTCCTGTTAAGGTGCTTCCGAGGAGGCTACATTGCAATTTAATAGTATTTTTGTGATAGTCGCACCCTGGATGATCAACGACCTTTATTTGGCTGTCAGCTCTTTATCCAAGCCACCAAAAATGCTCCTGTAATCTATAAAAGCTACTAACTTCATCAAGAAAACCAGACAATCATCTCTCATCCATGTGCGGTGAGAGCCTAGAAAGACATCCGCCTTCGAAGCAGAGGGTTACGACTTCAAATCTCAGTGCTAGAACCCAGTGCGTTGTTTCTAGTAAGAGCTAAATGTAAGTAATTATCACTCGATTTTCGGTTAAGGAAAACATTTTGAAGAAACACACAGGCCCGAGAATTATTTGGTGGCATGTGTTCCATCAATGTGGCCCTTAACCTTCCCACGAAAGTGAGCAGAGACCCGTGCTCAGCAGTGGGCAGATATAAGTTGTAATGATGTGACAAGGATCTCCCACCCAGGGTTCCTCTCGACTGCCGACGAGAACTCCCCCGGCAACTACGGCATCCTGGACCAAGTGATGGCACTGCGTTGGGTGCACGAAAACATTGGGCCGTTCAACGGAGACGCCTCGTCCATCACGCTGTTCGGGCCGGGCGCCGGCGCCGCCTCCGCCGGGCTGCTGGCCGTGGCGCCGCAAACCAGGGACATCGTCAGCAGGGTTATAGCTCAGGTACGTGGTGTGTGTCCGCTATCTGCAGCTTCGTGGACCCACTAACGGTTAGGTAGTGAAGGCTAGCAGAAAGAAAGGAGTTATACATGCTAAAAAACTTGTCGATCAACAGCTAAATAGCTGGAAAGACAACCTCCACTACACCCCATGCTGTTTTATCGTGGGATGTTATACCGGTCTTTATAATGGAGACCTTAACTTTGTTTTGACCTCGAAAGTGTATATTGCTATTGTTTTCTATTTGATTTCTTTTTCACTAGCTTTAAGTCATGGTTTTAATTATTATTGTCTCTTTCTAACTTTATGAAAACGAAAGGGATGGCAATTACTTCAGAGCTATCAAGTTTGGTGCACACAGGATAGACGCCATCTGATTTGAATGTCTGCATAAAAGTCCATCGCCGTACAACTAGATAAAGAGCAAGGCGACATCCTTTTATGTTGGTGATACCACCTTTAAGAACGAAACGTCATGCTAGTACATTCATATTAAGATCCGCAAAGGATTGGAATGCTTTGTCCTCGTCTATGTTTCCGACTAAATATAACCCAGGTGTGTTCAAGTCAAGAATGCATAGGTATCTACTAGGCAGGGATGTTTCACCTTCGGCCACATCTTCGCTTCCCATCAGACGAGATTGTGGTCTAGGCTACAAGAAACTAATAAAGAAAAATAAGAGTCAGGCTAGCGGGTCCACAATCCAAAGACCTTTGAATTCAGTGTCCATTTGAAAAGTAATTCTAACAATATATCTCTCTTTCAGAGTGGTTCAGCCCTGGCGGATTGGGCCTTGATCCAGGACAAGTTCCGCGTGCAGAACACGTCGCTAGTGTTCGGGCGGCTGCTCGGCTGCCCCATCGACTCCTCGTGGAAGCTGGTCAACTGCCTGCGCCAGGGCCGGAGCTTCTACGAACTGGGGAACGCGGAGTTTCAAGTGAGGAATTTTTATCTTCTTGATTCTGGATTACGCCTTGATCTAAGGCTAGTAACGTGGGTCAGTCATGCCGGATTAGGCCTTGATCAAAGACTAGTAAAGTATCAACCCCGTCAGATTGGATCTTGATCCAAGACAAGTAGACTGGGTGAGCCTTAAGATACTGGGCCGCAATCCAAGACAAATAAACTGGATCAGCTCTATCGGATTGGACCCTAATCCAAAGCAAGTAAAATGGATCCGCTCTATCGGACTGGATCTTGATCCATGTCACATCAAATGACCTCTAGCTGTCACACAAGATGAAAATGCGACAGTTTTTCTAGCCAATTCTAGGAGCTGGTCCAGTTGGAGCCAATGCAACCGCGTAAGTGGCCCTTAATGTACAAATCTTATTTTTGTCTTCCAGCCACACGTGGGCTTCATCCCATGGGGTCCAACCCTGGAGAACAACTTCACGTTCCCCGGAGACGAGTGGTACGAGGGGTGGCGCGCGCGGGACTGGCGGTTCCTGGACACGGAGCCCGAAGAGCTGTTCCGGAGGAGGCAGTTCAACCCGGCGCTGCGGTACATGTGCGGCGTCACCACGCAGGAGGCGGCCTATGTACTTCGTGAGTTATAGAAAACTAACAAGCATACATTTAAAATTTACACGTAAGGATCACAGCTCGGAAAATTCTCACCTTCAATTTTAAAACAAATACAAACTAAATCCAAATCGGTCTATCCGTTACGATGCCATAGGCAGGCACACACGTTAAGACTTTCACTGCTGATCCGATTTCCTTGTCTAGCCACGGGTTCGGCTCTGCACACTCCATAGTGTTTTCCCATACAATAAACACAACAGTTGTGTTTTCCTGGACTCGCGGCAAATCATGAAAAACACGACAGTTGTGCTTTCAGCACCGAACGTGTTAAAACAAGCAAGTTGTTCACCTGATGGTAAGGCCAGTTATATGTATAACATATAGCTATAACAGTTACATTGCCACCCAGAACTTTGCATTGCATAATCGACACTGCACTGCGCTCGTCACCCTGAGACATTGGCTCTAAAGTCTCATATGCCTAATAATTTCGCTCTCGTGATTATGACAAATCTAATTATCATTTATCAAGAACCATCAAGCCGTTTAGGTTGTAGGACACGCCAAAGGTACACACATAGTACATACATAAACAACCGAAAAACATAACTCTCCTTTAGGTAGTTGAGTAATAAAGAATGTTTAATCAATCTGATACAACCATCGTCCAATCTTCTCGTTACTTTTCTCCACGCATGGTTGTTTGGAAGAAATAACTCTCAGCGATAAGACCGTTCATTGTGACACTAATTGTTAAATGTGATGTTTCAATAAAGATTGTATCTATCTGATACTATAAGGAAATTGTTCACCTTCCCAGATAACAACGAATCCCTCGCCCCCACGTACGAGATCACCGAGCAGTGGTTCGACCAGAAGGTGCGGGAGCTAGTGACGCGCTACAACTACACGCTGAACCCGCGCGGCGTGTACGAGGCCGTGCGCTACATGTACACCTACCACCCGCAGCCGCACAACACTAGCGCCATCCGCGACCAGTACATACACGTGAGTGGCCCTCGCAAGCGGTGTCGTGCATACTATGGAAGCGGTCGGAAGGCAGCTCGCTCCACTTTGAACTGCCTCCGGCTTAGCTTTTAAAGTGGGAGTGGGGTTTGACGAGGGAAGGTTTCATATAGATGAAATAGACGTAGGTTTGGTTATAGTAATGTCGGCTGCCACATTTTTTCTTTTATTTTTGAAGTAAAACTTCTTTACGCACGCTTGACTTGGGTAGTAGCTGGTTGCGTTACGAAAAATGTGATCGGGCGAGGCGAATAGAAGTTGAGAGGGAGATATAAATTAGTGAAGATAGAAAGAGAGAGAGTTACGTTTCGTATATTTTTTTAAATATCTTTCGATGAAATTTCTTTGTAATTATTTTCGAATATTTATTTTGAAAAAATTTTTTAGATAATGTTTTACTTCTAGTATGTGTCCCAGCACACATTTCGTTTTTTTTCTTTTTATTATCTCTTGTCACATTGTTTAGGTCAAATTCACTAATACCTAATCAGGTAGTTTTGACTACGAAAATCATACAAAATTAGTGGTCAACTGAACTCAAAAAACTCAAATCGCTTATTGCCATAAACAAATATATTAATAAGTCAAAAACCGAAGTTTCTTAAACAGACGTACCTACATTGATTCTGAAGGTTGTGCAACTGAATTCGGAGTCCAACATTACAACAGCGCCCCCCCCCAGCTGCTGTCGGACTTCCTGTACCGCGCGCCGGCCGACCGGCTGGTGAAGCTGCTGGTGGCGGGCGGCGTGCCCGTGTACATGTACGTGCTGAACAGCACGGCCGAGGCGCTGCGCCGCGCCGACTGGCGCCGCTACGAGCACGACACGGAGCGCCTCTTCCTCACCGGCGCGCCCTTCATGGACCAGGAGTTCTTCCCCAGGAGGTGAGGATGCGTCTGCGACGAATTTTTTTTTATTTGGCTATTTGATGAGACGAGCAAATCGTTCACCTGGTAGTAAGCGCTACGCCTGCCCATAACAGTTACAGAAATTTGCATTGCATAATGTTGCGCGGTACTGCACTGCGCTCGTTACCTCAAGACATCGGCTCTAAAATCTCATTTGCCTTTAAACCGGAACACTAATGTTTGCACACTATTGCTTGACGAATGAATATCTGGCAAAAGTGTGGTACTTCCCCAGACGGTCTCTTGCAGAAGAAGCCTCCCACTATTAAACAAGCTACAGCCTGTTTCAAATCGGGAACGTTCAGACTTCCTGCGAGAAAATGACAAGTACGTAGATGAAAACGCAGGGCGCAGCTAGTGGGTATTATTAGTCGAATATTATACATAAATATTAATTACCGCGTACAAATGTGAAAAAAATTATTCGAACTCATAAACGTGCCATTTCGTCAGTAAAGCATTCATCACTTTACTGAATCGTGACGTCGATTGCGTCTTTTGAAACGGGTTCCCAGCGTAAAGCGGTACTTTATAAGTGGTTTTGCTGTTGTTTTAGGTACAGGATAGATCGGCAGGCTTGGACCGGAAACGACAGAAATATGAGCCACTTCTTCATGAAAGCCTACTCTGATTTCGCCAGATATGGGTAAGTGACAAATTATGTAATTTTTATGATATATCAATATCTCATTGATAATGCGTGTGTGTGTGTGGGTGTGATGTCGATGATGTGATGTTGTGTGTAATGTATGCAATTTATTTAAAATAAATTATTCCATAATTTTGTCTAGTAAAGTGACTTCAATTCGAGAAATTTCAAAACCTTTTTTTCTTTTTATTGGCTGATTGACGAGACGAGCAAGTCATTCACCTGATGGTAAGCGCTACGCCTACCAATAACAGTTACAGTGCCACCCGAAACTTTGGTTTTGATAATCCTACGCAGCACTGCACTGCGCTCGTCACCCTAAGACATCGGCTCGAAAGTCTCATATGCCCAGTAAATTATCTGAAAACAGTGCCCTTCAAACCGGAACATAGTGATTTAACTGAGTGACCAGACTATCAAGTCGTTCACCTGATGGTAAGCGCTACGCCTGCCCATAACTGTATGCCATGCTCATGCTTCTAGTATTCTACGTTTTTAGGAACCCAACCCGGTCGCGCATCCTCGGCGTGCACTTCGAGATGGCAGAGGAGGGGCAGCTGCGCTACCTGAACCTGAACACGACGTTCAACTCCAGCATCCAGCTCAACTACAGGCAGACGCAGCTCGCCTTCTGGACCGTGTACCTGCCCACCGTCATCGGCCGCCTGGTGCCTACCTACCCGCCCTTCACTGAGGTACCACACACCAGAAACAAACCTCGGACACTTTATACAAAAGTTGATTTGACAACTTACATATTGTCTCGTAGTAGACATGGTAGTAGAAGCGGTGGTAGCCGAGTGGGAGAACGTCTGCCTTCCAAGGAGAAGGTCGTGAGTCCAAATCCCAGTGCGGGCACACACCAATATGTTTCACCAATCTGTAAAGCATATGTACGTAATTATCACTCGCTTTTCGGTGAAGGAAAACATCGTGAGGTTCCCACATACCTACCCGAGAATTATTCCGGAGGTAGGGATGTCATCCATCAATCCGAACCGAGCCCTCGTGGTGCATTAAGGCATAACCCTCCTCACGAGAGTGAGGGGAGATCCGTACTCAGCAGTGGGACAATATGGGTTGACGATGAGGGCTTGCAAATTGAAATCGAAAATCTGTATAGAGCGGCAGCTGACAGCGGCATTCTGTTCCAGTACTGGTGGGAGCCGAAGCAGCCGCTGCAGATAGCGTTCTGGACGGTGTCCAGCGCGTGCCTCGTGCTCATCGTGCTGCTCGTCGTGTGCTGCATGCTGTGGAGGAACGCCAAGCGGTAACTAGTGAACCATTTACTTGCCGCGCGCATTGGGGTACAAACTGCAGGACGCGGGCGCCCGCGCCTCTTCAGGTAGTGCTATTTCGGTCATTAAAATAAAATAACCAGTCACGATCACGAGTCGGCCTCCGTTGTGTATCGGGCGATGTGCTAACTGCGAAGCGTGAGCTTGCGGGTTCGATTCCCGCACAGGGCAAAGATTTCTGTGAGCCATAGATAATTGCTCTGCGTGTGGAGTGCTTATAGCAACATGGCCCTCGTAGTTAGGGGTCAGGATTTGTGTACGTGATCATGACGCCTTATTTATTTTATTTTCGTATATAAATAGAAGAAACCCACATGCATACCCGAGAATTATTTCGGAGGCAGGTATGTTATCCAGCAATCCGGACCGGGCCCCCGTAGTGGATAATGGCTTAACCCTCAGGAAAGTGAAGTGAAACCCGTGCTCAGCAGTGAGATGATGACATATGTACATAGATATATCCCGTAACCTGTCCTGTAGTGGTTAATTTGGTTTATATTAAAATATTCTTTCTTTTTACCCGAATTTCTAGAACCTATACTCTCCCACTGCTCGGCATAAGTCTCTTCTTCTTGCCACGTCCAATTATAGTCCTCACACAGTATACGGGTTTCTATTTTTTTTAGGTAACTGACTGTTTATTTGTTTTACTAAAATCATGGTCTTACTAAAAATTGTTTCACTAATTTTTCTAATTTATACATACTGAATTTTTCATGATATTTAGAACTGCCTGTTTTTTTTTTTTTGTATTTTAACAATGAGGTTATATTATCATGTGTGTAGAGGTCGTTGACATTGTTCGACAGGAACTTAACTGATCGCCAAAGGAAAGCAACTCCCCCAGCGGCACACTGTGACCGTGACCAGTGACACACTGTGACTGTGACCAGTGACCGCTATGTGGCAAATCTAACATAGAAAAACATCGTTAGTTACCAAATATCTCTGGGCGTACAGATCCGACACTTTTATATAATTATTATATTTAAATTTATACACCTTTTTGGTTGGATCTAAAAATTGTGAACTGAAGCGTCACGTGATTGTTTTACTAATTCCAGAAAATCCTCTCTGACAGGTCTATACCTCCAAAGTGGAAAATGGTACCGGCGATGTAGGTGAACTAACCAAGTATAATTAACGTTGTCTTGTCTGCGCTATGTGTTGTAGCTTGTCTGTGTGCGGGTTACTATGCTTGAGTGTGTGCTTAATGTGGTGCCGTAACACCGGATTCGTATTTTCACATGATTATTGTAAAGGGCATAGAACATTTGTGGCATATCCACCCGCCGCCATTTTGATTTTGTTTCAATGTTTCCGCGCACATTGAAACGGCACTAGCGACACACATGCCAGCTTCCATACAAAAATGTTTGAACCCCTTTATAATTTTACGTATAGATGTCAAAATCCGTAATAATATTTAATCAAACATAATCTATACTATAGCTGAAGAGTTTGTTTGTTTGAACGCTAGGACCTCAGTAACTACTGGTCCGAATTTAACAAATTCTGTTTGTGTTGAATAGTCTATTTATCGAGGAAGATTATAGGCTATATAACATCACGCTACGACCAATAGGAGCGGAGTATCAATGAAGAATGTGGCAAAAACGGGGAAAATATATTGCTTTTAAGAGTTATTGCGGGAAAACTTGAATTATGCGGGTGAAACCGCAGGGCGCAGCTAGTCCTTGATATAAAAACTTCGCTGTGACGGCATCCACATTTGTGTATATTGCATTTTTTGTGTAGTGTAGAAAATGTAGTTCTATAATTATTGGTTGCTTCTATTATGTTGGTGTTTCATGTGGTGCTAATTTTGAATATATTTGCTAATATCATTTGATATTTCGTAGTTATGTGAGTTTATATAGCTCAAAAGAAAAAAAAGCCTTCCACCTATGAATGTTATTATCGCACATCATCGACGTCATCCTAAGTTCATGGTTATAGCTTTCTTAATTTCGTTTTTTTTTTCGACTCCTCACTTGAGGTAGTCGTTCTGCTGGTGGTTCAGAATTTATCGATAAAAACACCGAATCGATTATATTCGATAAATCGTCACGTATCGAAACTAACATTTTCGAGCTACTCAGGGTAATCGAACTGCGGATTTGATTCGATTTCGACTACTGTCAAAATAATCGATAAGTTACCAACGAAAATAATCGGACTTTCGGAAAATCCGCTTCGTAACAACGTCGTGGATAGCGTTGCTGTAGTAACTGTAATCGTAATAATGATCATACCAAACACTAGGAACTTTTGGAAGGACACTTGAGGGGTCTCAATGGAGGTCGGGAGGTATGAACGCAACGACTATCAATACCGGCATAAGTTAAAACGAAGACGGCGACGTAGTTAAGTAAAATTACGGGGCATATGAGACTTTAGAGCCGAAGTCTCAGGGTGTCGAGCGCTGTGCAGTGCTGCGCAGGATTATGCAATACAAAAATCTGGGTGGCACTGTAACTGATATGGGCAGACGTAGCGCTTACCATCACGTGAACGACTTGCTCGCTTCATCACTCAGTCGAATAAAAAAAAAGTTATCGAAAGATTCTGAATCGCCAAGCACTAGTTTTCTTTACTCCCAAGTTTAAAATCTATATATTTCAACTAAGTGTATATTTGTATAGTGAAACCGACCGATACTACGACGGCGACATATTCATGGTGCCAGAGGTAGAGGAGAGTGGGCTGGGCATAGAGAACGCGACGCGGTCGCGCGACAACATCTACGAGTACCGCGACGTGCCCGTCAAGCGCCCCCACACGCCGCAGACGCTCACTAGAACGGTGAGGGATATGCGCTCTCTTTCTAGCTTATATGTAAGCAGGAGGGGAGAGGGAGAGACGATATTATACCAAATTGGAAACAAGTAGATAAAACTCAAAGTATCTATTGCAAGTAAGCAAATATATTGCAATTTTACAAGTGAAAAATTTAAGCCTCTTAAGAGAAAATAAAAAATAAGTCAAAATATGATCTAGTAAACTAATGATTATATAATTATGGTTTGAGTTTGAAAAAGGACGTTTTCCTTCCAAGGTGACTCATGCCTGAATCTCGCACAGGAAAGGGCAACTCCATTAACTCTACCAGTGCTAGTGAAATACGCCCATCCGAGAAGAAACTCTGCCATTTTTTGTTTCAATTTTCGTAATTTATTTTTAATGCACGATATAAATACAATAGCTTCCTCAGTATAAAAATGTTCCCATTTGCGTACAGATAAGCCAGCCCGCCACGCTGCAGTCGCGGCCGCCGTCGGAGGCGTCCACGGGCTCCGCGCTGTCCCTGAAGGAAGGCGGCGGCGCCGTGGCGCGGGACCCGCGCCCCGCGCCGCGCGCCCGCTCCCGCACGCAAGTCGTGCACGGCGTGCCACAGACTACAGTCTGAATAACGTCATAACACGCAACACTTCTACATATTTGCCATCTCGCGCGCATATGTATGCCGCGTGTGCCGCGAACCACGAAATTCTACCTTTAACCCCCCTTATTATCTTACTATCATACTACTTCTACTAGAAAAGAGAAAGTAATGCGGTCTAAACCGATCTTTATGAAATTTGATATAGAGATAGTTTGAACCCTAGGATATAGGATACTTTTGCATGTGTCATGCTTTTTTAAGATTATGAATGACCGTGTTAAACGTAAATACACCTTCTTACCCGAGAAAAAGAGATGAAATCAAATCAATTTATTTGCATAATGAAACTCCACGCAGCTATTTTTAAAGTAGATTTAATAATTAAGAAGACTATTACACTTGACGTGTAAATACTTAATATTCAGTTAAATTCCATTTCAATTCCATTTTGAAGTATAAAATTAACACCATAAGTTTTTATAACGAAGTATTAACGTAATTATTCTAGTAAAAACACGCCTGTTAAATAAATGAGAGTAAAGGTGGTAATGAGACTACGTGTCACGCGGCTCACGCGACTGACGCGGGCGGTTGATGCGCGCGAGATTTCAAATGTATGGCGCCGCTTCCGAGCGCCATACATTTGTATTGTCACGCGTGTCAGTCGCGTGAGTCGCGATCTACGAAAGTCCACCTTAAGATTTAATTGTCGCTACGTTAAACTGCCATTACCAGTTGTTAGACTGATCTGTAATTTCTAAATTAGTAATAAATACTTTAAACGTAAATTTTAAGTAAATTTTAGTACATTAAATTCGCAATATCATTATTAATTCAACGAAAATGTATTGTGGTGAAACTAAAGTCATTTGTTTGAACAATTTTACTTACATAATTAATTTAATTAGTAGTTGAAAATACTAAAGCGTTACCTCAAAGGTTTATATTTGTGTTCTCTTACCCCCATATTCATAAAAAAGTGATGTGACGTTTGATAAAATTGCGAGCTATAATATTCTACTGCGCAGTACTAAGTGACGTTTAATAACTTTTTATTAATATGGGGCTTAAGGTATAGTTTGTTTAGTACAAGATTAGGGCATCTTTTTATAAAATATTGACTGCACTCGCATGTAGGTTGTAGATGTAACGTCTCAAAATATATTGAGGAATGAAGGCTGACCGCACATGGCTTGCATCGCGTTTGCATCTAGAATATCTAACGTCAGTCGCGTGAGCCGCGATGCACGGATTCCACCTTTATATTTTGAGCTTTTTGAGATTGTTTAGTATAATTGATTCAATGCTTATTTTTTTATTATACAGCCGTTTTATAAATCTATTTTATACTAGCTGTACCCTGGTACGCTTCGCTGTGGCACATTCGCACATTCGCTGATATGTCACTGATGAAAAAAATAGATATAACAATCCTTGATGCGGATTATATATCATGCTAAAATTTCAGCTCGATCGGTGCAGAACTTTTTGAGTTTTTGAAGCGTACACAAACCAACATAACATTTTTATGTTTAAAATCAAGCCAGTATTATGAAAGTTGTGTATAAAATACACAAAAACATGCATCGGTTTGCAACTTTATATTTTATTTTGTAGAAATCATGTTTGGACATTGTATGTATATACATTTTATTGATTGGTTTATATTCATATTTTCTAGATATTAAGGTAATAATTAAATTGATTCCTTATTTAGATTTAAGTATAATATTAAATGTTTGTGATGTCTGTCCGTCCATTTTCGTGCAATGTGTCTTTACGACGTGCCTTCAAGGAATTTTGATAAATATTTATTTACAAACACTTCCGTGTACATTTATACGAATTAAAACACAATATAATTAAATATCCATCTTTTATTTACTACCATATAGTTTGCAAATATATCTATTTAATCAATTAAATTGTTCAATTGTGTAATTAAGTTCATTCTTCTAAGTCAGTGATTATAACTCAATCATTCATTATCTTCTAAAGGCCGTTTTACACGTTATTAGTTAAGTTACGAGTTAACTTGTGAATCTGGGCGAAATTAATCATCACCATCGTTTGGACCGGCATTATTTAATCGTCAACTTACTACTTAGCCGGACAATTTGTCCTTACGAATATAAGAACTTAACTCGCCCAGTTTTGCAAGTTAACTCGCCACTTAACTGATGATGTGCCTCTCTGGGGTCGTCGACAGTACAGACGATGGCGCTTTGAAACGGCGCCATACATTTGACATATCACGCGCATCGGTCGCGAGCATCAGGCGCCGAGCCACGGAAATTTACCTTTAAGGGTTCCGCTCCAGTATAACACTTTAAGCATTAAAGCTGTGGATGGAATGATTTGTTATTATAATTCTAGTCTTTCTTCTGTATTTCCTCCCGCTTGTCGCAGCGGCAGACTTCCGGCGCGGCGGCCGTGTACTGTGCGGCGCCGGCCGTGTACCGCGCCGCAGCGCACGGCGCCGCGCCGCACGCGCGCCGCGCCGCCGCGCCGCACACCGCCCGCAGCCGCGGCGCCGCGCCCACCGACATCAGGTCCACCACGTAGTTGGCGCGGAGGAGACCCGCGGGGAACTGCTCCATTGTATCCGACTGGAAGTAGAAAGAACATTTAGTCACAAAACAATAACATATAGAAACACCGATCATAGTAAGCGCGCTAAACGGTTACAAGGGCCACCGTCACCCTTGTCATTAAAATCTCAGGTCTCAAAGGAGTACGAGCACGATTGCTGAGTGCAAGCAAATCTATGTAGTATAATTCCGTATGACAAAGTAGGATAGAACAAAATAGTCCTTAAATTTTTGGTTTAGTGTAGCTGTGAATCGCAAGTTTTCAACTCGCTCATTCCTTATTTATTAGACCAAACGCGGGTAGAGACGACATGTGCCGCTCTCGGCGATAATACCCGGTCTGCAGGCTCTTCGTGACCATGACACTTCATACGAGTAAGCTTATCAAGCTTTGACAACTCGCACATAACAATTTTACACGTGTAAAAGTGTGTGTGTACACAAACATAATACGCGACCAAAACAAAAGACAACCACGTATTAGTCAAGTTTATCTATTACATTTGGGCGTATAGTATTGATGGTAGAGGTGCGGGGACGCGGATTGCGGGGGAGGGGGGGGGGGGGGGGTGAAGAGTGTCATTATATTGTACAGTTAGTAGGTATATGATGTGCGCACGGGCTCCAGGTCCGGCACGGCGACCTCGCACCAGGCGCGCGCGGCGGCGCGGTGCAGCGCGCACGGCACGCCGAGCCGGTCCGCCAGCGCCTTGTACAGCACGGCGCGCTCCAGCGGGCCGCCGCAGCGCACCCAGCCCAGGCCCACTATTGGGGAGTTTAGCTCTTTCTGGAAGATAAAACGTGGACATTTTTTTTTTTTTTAAATCTTCTTTTCGGTGAAGGAAAATATCGTGAGGACACCCCCCACACACCTACACGAGAATTATTTCGGAGGTATGTTTGTTATTCACCAATCCGAACCGGGCCCCCGTGATGGATAATGGGCTATCCCTCCTCGCGAAACTGAGGGGAGACCCGTGCTGAATACGAGGCCCTTAATAAAGGATGTGGAGGCTTGTAAATGGCTTCACTTAGTTTTAAAAGGCAACTGCTTTGTAATGATAACTGTAAGCTCTAATACAATAAAACAAAATACAGCAGTCAGTTACCATCAGCATGTGCAGGTGTAGACTGACGCTGGGCATGGAACAGTCCCGCTCCTGCGAGAGGCCGCTCATTTGCTCCGCGCAGAACTCCGCCAACAATTGCGCGCGCTGCTTCAGGGACGACGACACTTCCTCGCACTTCTCACGGTACCTGATGGCAGAAACTTACCTACATTGACCTATCTAGGTCTTTTGTAATTTGTCATTTTATAGAGAGTTCAATCAATCGCAAATCATAGGTACCTTACGTCATAGTGTGCGTCTTCTATCTCGAAGTATTGCAACGATTTCGAACTGTGAACGAAAAGAAAGCTACTTAAAATTTTGTAATTAATATTTTTACGTATTAAGGTAAGTATACAATTTAAGATTTTAACACGTTCAGTGCTGAGAACTGTCGTGTTTCTCACAACTTGCCGCGAGTGCGGCAAAACACAACTGTTGTGTTTGTTGTATGGGAAAACACTATGGAGCGTGCGGAGCCGCACCCGTGGCTAGTCAAGCAAAACGGCTCAGCAGTCAAAGTGTTAAGAATGAACTAAACGAATGAACGAGGAACGAGTCATGTAACGTCAATTAGTTTCCAATATCTCCTGGTAGGTGGCGCTTCAATTTGATACAGATATTTTCAATTACTAATAAGATGAGGTTGCAACCACAATCTTTTGTACTATCTGACAGGAGCTTTGTGGTCTGAGGACATCTATTCTTAAGAGCGTACTCACATATTCAGCAAGGACAAAATGTTGGGGTTACTAACGGTTCTCCGAACCAAATCTTCAGTCTAAGCAAGTAAGTGCGCAGATTCTCGTCGTCAGGCAAGGGGGGGAAGCGCAGCCGACTCGATTGCGATGCGGATATCTTGTTTTGGGATTCCGTGTCTGTAAAAATGTTTCTAGATTGGTTACGAAGGGTTTTTTTTGTAAACAGATCTTTCGGTGCGTGAAATAATTGAAAACAAAGTTAAATACTGGTGGTCATAAATAACCAGCGCTGGTCTTCTGCTGTGACCGTTTGATGGTTGTTAACTGCGGCTCACTTGTATACCTGCGGTTTTCCTGTTTTATAAACTTTGACGCACCTTTCTTCCTTAAAGGGGAATAGTACAAAAAAACTACCTAATTGTCACTCGCATTTCGATAAAGGAAAACGGCTTAAGGAAACGCATGTCTCCGATAATTATTTCGCAGTAATGTAACGCAAACCACATGTCCACAAATCCGGGCCACCCCGTGGTGGATATGACATAATCCAGTGCTCAGCAGTGGCCGGATAGAGCGATGATGATGAATCGATGATACTAACATGGGGATCTGATATCGAGCGCCGAGGCGTCGAACGGCGATCCTCGGAACATGACGATGTAAGTCGGCTGCCGGAATGGCGGCTTCTGCGCCATTATTTCGGCTATCGTGGCGAATTTGGCGCCGAGACGCTGCTGCACGTAGAATCCTTCCTGTAATGGGGTTAAATAATGTGATTACTTTAGAAATTAAAAAAGTCTCTTTCTACCTTTGAGAACCCCGGGCGCTAGTAACGCAAAAGGTTACCTGCGTAAAGTCGTTCAAGTCCAAGCGGCCGGTGTAGGCGAACTTGGCGGACGGGTGGTGGTTGAAGATGGCCTCCAGCGCCGGTTCCCACGCGCCCACCACATATCGCGCTTGGACGTTTGTTACCATACTGTAGGTAAACAACGTTAAAGTGAATTTAAAATAATTAATTATACATGTCGAGTCGCAGTTCACGTCACGACGCAGTTAAGTGATGGATGATTTAATAAGTACCTAGTAAAGCTGCCACCACTTTACTGTTTGTTTTATAACTTACTGAGAGTCTCGGATATGACACGAATTTCTTTATAAGAGTTTAGTAGATGCTTATTAGTATCATCATCATCATCAACCCATAACGTCCCACTGCTGGGCACGGGTCTCTCCTCACTTTCGTGAGGAGGGGTTAGGCCATAATCCACCACGGGGGCCCAGTCCGGATTGGTGGATAACATACCTACCTCCGAAATAATCCTCGAGTAGGTATGTGGGTTTCCTCACTATGTTTTCCTTCACCGAAAAGCGAGTGATAATTACGCACATATGTTTTACAGAAACACATTGGTACGTGCCCGCATTGGGATTTGAACTCACGACCTTCTGATTGGAAGGCGGACGTTCTCCCACTAGGCTACCACCGCTTTTTCATGCTTATTAGTATGCAATCGTGTAATTGTGTAAGAAAATTTTAAAGTGGATCAAAGGGTGTATCTTCTGCGCGTGTTTTCTTCTAAACAGTACACAAAACATTGTCATTTTTAACAACATATCGACGCTAGAAAGCGTAAACGCTGTAACCCTTTGACCGACCCGAAAATACTTTTTTTACATATTTGGAAACAAATGCTGTAACCCACATTTCAACGTCCCATAGGAACTTTAGGATATACCCAAGGTAGCAGTATTGTAGCTTTGTATGAAACACCAAATATCCAAATTTACGTGTTTAGGTCGAGTAGATATTGAGTTATGATTTTTTTTCAACAAAAAAAAAGATTTTTTGGCTCTGGTGAACAATTTTGCGTTTCAAAGTTACAGCGTTTACGCTTTCTTTTTTTTTTTTTAAATAGGCAAAATATTGCACTTTTACACGTCAAAAAAAATGATATCTTATACATAAGTATAGAAATACAAAAAAAAATAAGTCAAATTTTATGATCTACGAAACTAATGATTATTATCTAATTTTGGTTTGAGTTAGAAAATTTATTATGGTTAATTATGGTTCTAGCGTCGATATCTTGTTTGAGTAGTGTGTAGACTAATATACGCGTAGAAGACACGGTTTAGCCGTAACCTGTCGCCAAAACACTTTCCGCTGGGAGAGAGTTTGGATATATCGATCTTTAAAACTTGTGGCTTGTGGTAGACCTCTCGCTTAATAATGTGCAAGACAGGTAGAAGCGGCAGCATAGCCACCACGCCATATCCTTGATTAAATGATAGTATTTCTTAAAAACACCACCGGCCACGCCCGCGCCCTTTCCATGTGGCTTGCGCCATAGGCCTACTTACTAGTGTGTAGTGCCGAGGTCGAGGTAGACGTTGGCACCGTCGTCCGTGACGCTCGCCGCGATCAGCGTGCACAGTGCAGTGCGTAGGCCGATGTGCTCGATTTTCAGGTTCTCCGAGACCGGCTGGAGAGGAACACTTTTCTACATTTCAAACTCAAACTCAAAACTCAAATCATTTATTGTAAATAGGCAAAATATTGCACTTTTACACGTCAAAAATAATATCTTATAAAGTATAGAAATACAAAAAAAATAAGTCAAAATATTATGATCTACAAAACTAATGGTTAATATCTAATTATGGTTTGAGTTAGAAAAATAATATTTCCCTTTCAAGTGGTGACTCATGCCTGAATCTCGCACAGGAAAAGGAAAACTCCATTGACTCTAGCAGTGCTTCGGAAATACGCCCGTTAGAGAAGATAGCACCAAGAAACTCTACGGCGATGTCATTTTTAAAATTTTTGTCATTAATTTATCAAACTGAGATAATTACCACACCCCGAATACTTTGATACAAGCTAATTAAACAAATCACACATTTAAATGACGTTTGTACGCACTGCTCTGTGAGTACAAAGTACACAACATATTACGCTACCAAAACAAAAGACAACCCGCTGGTATGAAAGTATGAAGGTCCATACAAACCGGGTTGTCTATTACATTTGGGCGTGTAATATTGATTATCGTTCCAATTGCGGGAAGAGATGCGGGGAAGCTATTTCGCGGGGTAGAGAGTAGCTTTTACATGCTATATGTTTTATGTCCAGGTCTAATTGATTGTCATATGAAAGGCCCTTGTAAGCCGGAAGGATTCGTCTGTGAAAAATCCGTTTTGTTTGTAATGAATAAACTATTCATTGCTTAGAATCTTACCCCCTTATTCATAAAAAGTTATCGAACGTCACTTAGTACTGCGCACTCCAAATTGTAGTGCGCGATTTTATGAAACGTCACATAACTTTTTATGAATAAGGGGGTTAGATACTACAACGGCGTTTTAATTTTTCTTACCTCTTCTCCATTGCTAAGGGTGAATAGATCTTTTGCGATGTCCTCAGCCATCAGTCCAGAGAGGACCGTGCATGTCATAATCTTTAGGCTGATATCGATACGCTAAAACATAACAAATGTTTTGATTTCAACAGTCTAACACACTTTTGTGGCTAAATCCGTTGTTTACGTAAACCACACACTAGACACTCCGCGAGTGCGCCGCGATCGTAGCCGCGTTGGACAAAAGCGTTAACGTTGGAAATTCTCTACACCACTCTGCTTATATGGTAGTATCTTAGTAGATAATAATATGTCGTCGATGTCTGCTTTTAAATGTGTTATTTATGACGTCACCTGCATAGATATTAATCCACCAAGCAGTAGTGTGAACACAATACTTTGTTCCGGTCTGAGGGCACTGTTTCCAGCGAAATCACTAGCCATATGAGACTTTAGAACCATTGTTTTAGGTTGACGAGCGCAGTGCAGTGCCGCGCAAGATTATGCAATTGAAAGTTATGGGTGGCACTGTAACTGCTATGGGCTAGCGTAGCGCTTAAAATCAGGTGAAAGATTTGCTCGTCTCGTCATATCAAAAATACACTTTACCAGCAAAATGGTCAGTAACTCCTGCATGAACTCCGCATTGAGCATTGCGCGCGTGCTCACGTGGTAGTTCTGAACGTTGATGTAGCACTGCACGGCTAGACGCTGCGCCTCGATCGGGTTGTCTTTATCTATTGAAAGTTTTTGATAATAATTATTTTTCCAGACAAACTTTTATAGAATTCGGTGCTGCTTGCTGATCAGGAAGAGTACAAACACCAACAATCTACTGTCAGTTATTGAGAAGTTCCGTTCTCTAGCATCTGATCATCTCGATGTCACCATGACATTGTATTGTCATCGGAACTGGACAGGCAAATTTCAACTCAATTCAACAACGGGAACTGCGTCAAAATTTACTAGCAAGAGTTTACTCTTACATTCATAGGTTCATACAAATATTGCAAGGAAAACCGCACATGCCCAAGAATTACTTTGGGGTTATGTGATCCACCAATTCCGTTACCGTGATGGTTTATGGACTAATCCTCCTCATGAAAGTGAGGCGAGACTCGTGCTCAGCAGTGCGTGGATATGGGTCGTGATGATGATGAAAAGGCCATTACACTTTTTGTTAATGTTCCGAAGCGAACCGAACGTCTTCGGTTCGACGAGGCTGAACGCCGCCTTCGGGATGATCCGGCAGAGCTCGGCCAGGGCTCGGAGCGCGTTTATCCGGATGTAGAACCAGGAGGCTGCATCGTCTCCGAGGATAGCTTGAATGTGACATAAAAGAAACCCTTGCTTTGTACTTGAATCAACGAAAAAACATGTATCTCAGGAGTAGCGCAAAACTGAGTAGGTTCCTGTGGGATTGGAGCGGTAAAAGATGACATAAATGAATGACGTTACAGCACTATCGCGCTATAATATGATGAATAGTAGCTTTAAAGACTAATAAGTTAATTATTAACGCCAACGTCCATGTCAGCACGCCCTTCCCGCAATACTAGTAACGTACCGCAAGGACCTACTCAGTTACGCGCTTCCCCTGTAGTCTGCACCTTCAGATTTCAACACGAACTTAAGTTAGGTATATCTCTTTTACACATTTTTTATATCAATAGTTATTACAGGTAGTAGATAAATAAATCTATTACGTATTGTCGTGACAGCCAAATATTACAAGTTTCATTGACCCTAGAATGAGAATGGCATATTCCCAGTAGTGACCCGCAAGCCTGATAATGATTATGTTAAATTCACGACGATCACAATGGATCTATAATGTTGATGTTCACCGCAAAGAGCTTCAATAATGTTAGTGTCGGACATGCGCACGGCCGATGGCAACATTTTCGTCATGTTGGCGACACCCATCGCCGCGTCCGCCAGCAGTTCCACGTTGGAACTCAACAGCTGGTGGCAAAACACCAGGTCCGTCCCAGTCTGGAAAAGAGCCTGAAAAATAATTGATAACATAGATAAACTCTTTATTGAAACAACATAAAACAAAGATAGCGAAGAAATATAATTTATAATAGGTGGACTTCTAAATCATAAAAAGCTGCAATTAAGGCAGCAATATAATTACGTCTCTCCTTCACTATGGGTGGTTGACAGGTAGAAAATGCTCTTAGCGTTAAGTCCGCCATTTGTACTAGTTAGTTAATCTGTTCGATAAAGTATTAAATAAATAAATAAATATATACGGACAGCTTGAAGCCGTCAGGACCTATAACTTCAACCAGCGACTGCATAGCAAACTATTCTTTCTTACTTAAACATGCACGAAATGCTCCAGTTGGGAGACACAATACACTGATTGAAATGCCCTGGATCGCTCTGACGTCTCGTTTCCCTCGCGTTTTGTTGTTGTTAGCAAACTGCTCGAGCGGACCCTGTACGGCCGGCGAACAGCAACTTACATCCCTTCCATTAGCAGTGAACGACATCTTCGTCAGCACTGCCAGGCAGTGCGGCTTCATGGCGGGCAGTGCCATTTCCAAGTAGGCCAGGTGACGCAGGATACATCCAGACTTGTACACGTGTGCAGCGTTCTCTTCCGTTTCCACGTAGTTGCGGAACACGCCTAGGACTTCGGCGTGCACGTCGCGGAATTCGTAGGACTAAAACAAATTTGTACCCACTATTGTAAGAGATCTCATCGGCCTCTCATTGTGTTGTAAAACCCGCAGAAAAACTTACCGACCTATTTCACAAAGAATTTTTTCTTTATAGTATAGAAAATATAGAAAACAAGCTCGAGAGCTCTCAGTCAAGACGCGCACGTATAATTTCTAATAACTTTTTGATCTTACCTCCAAAATATCACACAGATCCAGCACCCCAGTGGATGCCCTGAAGGTCTTCTGTACGACCTCGTCCTTGTATCGACAGATGAGCTGGTTCACGGTCCGCAACGCCGCGTGCTGGATAGCTAGGAACTTGCTCTGCATCAACGCCAGGAGAGAGGGCCAGCTGAACTGCTGGTTTTTGGTCACCTCTGACGCGCACACTGGGTCGTCTAAGAGGTTGCTAAGAGTCTGGGGGAGGGTGATTAATTCTCTTCTGAAGATTTTACGAACAACCACCTTGTGGTATTCCGTAAGATACTCTTTAATTTATTTATCCAACTAGCTGTGCCCCGTGGCCTCACTTCCAGATTAAACGACCTAAATGAAGTACCCATCTCCTTACCAAACTTTATAAAAATCAGCCGGAGTGACAGCAAACACTCACAGAACTACTTAGGTAGGTACACGCATATACTAAATTCATGCAATGTCATGACTTCATCAATGTTAGTGCAATGTTCATACTATATTCTTGTTATTAATTATTGTACGTCCATAATGGTTATTACTGTTGAGACTTTATTAATACCTTTACATGTAGTTTTATGCAATAAATTTTATTCTATTCTATTCTACTTCTGCAGTTATAATGTTACAAAGACTAGTAGTATTTATTTATTTATTTAAATTAATAGTAAGTCATAAATATAGAATTATAAAATGATTAAAATATACAACATTCACACACTCCCCTCACAGAAATCTAAGCATTCAGACAATATTACCTTCCATTCTTGCGCAAACACATCAGTATACTTTGTCACTGACCTGAAGGCAGTTCTTCTGGACATCAGGATCGAGGCTGTTCTTCATCCTCGAAAATAAGCTACTCAGTATGTTAGCAGACACCAGCTGCTCACACCCTAGCGGCTCTCTAGTGAGCTCTGCCAGAACTGCAGATGCAAACTCTAATACGAACACATCTTCAATCTAAAACGTTATGGTTAGATTTAAATTCAGCAGCAAACGTTCAGCACAACTAAAAAGAAGTTTGGTACTCAAATAAATGCGAAGTCATGAAGAAATAAAATTTGGAAGCAGCCAAGTGACGAGACGTGCCTCTAAAAATATCAGAAGCAAAATCTTGTGACACTGCACTGCGCTCATCACCCTGGTACATTATTTATTCCTCCTAATGCCCAATAAATTTACCGAAAACATTGCCCTTGGTTTGGTCACTATTGCTTGGCAGTTGAATATCTGCCAAAGAAGAAGTACTCCTGCAGAAGAGCCCTTACTACTACAAAAGGTGAAGCCATACCTTGCCCAACATAAACGCAATCTTCCTCAGATTCTGAGGGTCTGCCAGCACCTGTTCTGGACCGTTAGGTAGCTGACACAGCTGTGCCAATGCCTTCAGACTAAATCTCTTAATGTTCATCTCACGATGCTCCACATGAGGTAAGATATAATGAATAGCATTCAAATTGAAGAGCACATTGCGATTCTGCATATCCTGAGCTGAGAACTTCGTTATTGCTCGGAGAGTCTGCAGATTTAAAAGAAATTATCAAAACTTAGAGTTCAAATTTGATGATTTATAAGGCGTAGCAGGCAGGCAAGGCCCAGGGGTAGACAAGATCTTGTATAAATGTTGTATAAATGTATAAATGTAGTGTAAATTTTTCAGGTGGCTTTGGCGTAACTTAACGTTTCCCATAATCGATAAAAACTGGGACCAGCGATGGCTTAACAACTTAAGAATAACTTAGGAAATTGTGTCACTGGCTGTCTTTAGCTTAGTGATATGCTTTACTTTGCTCTGCAGACAAAGCGATGTTACCTGGCATAGTATTTCTGGTTCAGCTGACTCGAGTAGCAAGATCGAAGTGTGGGCGCTTTCTGGCGTTATATTAAAGGGGTGGAAGGACAAATCTTTCTTCTCCGCTGACCGGTTGTCCCGTTCTTTTTGTAATGGTTTTGCCATTATATTGTATTGTCAAACTTTGTTGAACAGCTTCAAACCAAATTCGGCGACATTCCCAGTAATTTGTTTACCAATTTGAAAGTTTGTGAAATTTGATGTCGAAAATCAATAAAATTATGAAACATATCAATGTGTCAAATATATCTAGGGAGGCTGTTAAAAAAATAGGCCACAACCAATCTCAATAAAGCCCACATCAACAATAGAGTAAACTCTTCGAATTCGAAGCTCATTGATGCTGTCATGCCATGGCCAACATAGAGAATAATGGCCAATTTGAGTACATATATCAATAGAACGGTCGATTCATGTCTTCGTATGTAAGATTTTATCTTTATGTATAGGAGAAATATTATCGTGCGCCTCGTAGGGAATGCAGCACGAAGGTTTAGAATTCTCCAGGAGGTATGGATACTACCATGGTGGGGAGGCGGAAAGGTTGCCGCGGTTCCTCTCTGGGCCGTGGATATCTTGGTGCTGATTGTGAAGCTGTGCTCCACGTGTACGGTGGCAGCTGCCAGGGTCCTTATGCCGCCGGCTATGAAGAGTTTACACGGGGAGACTGTATTGGTCAGTTATGTACATTTGTAGAATTATTGAAAGAAGTACTTTAACATCTAAATTATAAGGTCTCATCAAAGCCTTCAGTCTTAAATATCACTAGTGATGGATGCGGAGTCGTAAGGCATGTAAAACGTCCTGCTTGGAATGTATTGTGCATCTTGGGATGCATTTTGCAGTTTCAATTAACACCTAGTTGATACAGCTCTTCGATCTTGAACAATTGTGCAGATAACTGGAGCAGGCAATGGAATCGGGCGGGAACTGGCTATTCAGTTAGCAGATCTGGGAGCCACGGTCATTTGCTGGGACAAAGACGCACAACGAAACAATTCCTTAATTGCAGAGATACGGAAGAAAGATGGAGACGTATGTACATTTAATTACTAAATCGTAATATTTCGTCGTCCCGAATTTTAACGTTTATTCCAGTCTCTTATTACTTTCTTATTATTATTGAACTTGGTTCTTTTCTTTGCGTATTCAGACGTTAAAATATTCTGTACCGTCCAGATTACGAGATCCGATTCTCCATAGATATTTCCATATGAGATAGGCTGTTACAGGAATAGCTGTTAGTTCTGTTTCAGTGCTTTGGCTTCACGATAGACATAACCGCACGGGAACAAGTATCCTCACTAGCTCTCCATATCCGGAGGCAGCTGAGCGAGGTCTCCATGGTGATCAGCAATGCTGGAGCATTGACCTGCGCGCCGATCAGCCATCTTCGACCAGAGGCCATCGCCAAACATATTGAGATCAACTTGCTGGCTCACTTCTGGGTATGGGCGTTAATTACCATTATCATCAGCCGGAAGACTTTCGCCACTGAACTGTCTGCCCTCATTGAACGTCAACAGCGATCGGTTGCTAGCTGTTCGCATCCAGCGATTTGCACCAGGTTGTCGGTATGGTTTACTGTCATCGTCGCCAAAATATGGACTTACTTTGGCTAATATAATACCTTCTTGTTTAACTTTAAGATAATCCAAGCATTCTTGCCGAGCATGGTCGAAAGAAGGTATGGACACATCGTTGCTATCAACTCTAGCGCTGGTCTGATGCCCTGTCCCGATATGATCCCATATTGCGCTGCTAAGTTCGGACTCAAAGGTAACTGAACATCGACAAACACAGAAAATGGTAATGTGTAGAGGTTCTTGCCTAGTTGACACGTTCAGTGCTGAGAACACAACTGTCGTGTTTTTCATAACTTGCCACGAGAGCGGGAAAACACAACTGTTGGGTTTGTTGTATGGGAAAACACTATAGTGTGCAGAGCCGCACCCGTGGCTATACAAGCAAATCGGCTCAGCAGTGAAAGTGTTAATAAGGGTTAGATGTCGTACAGGGCTGGAACAGGTGGCGTTAAAATAAGGAAAAACGATTCGTCACTGATGTACCACAAAGATATCTAAGAATAGTAATATAAAGGAGTTTAAACTTTAGATTGCTTTTATGATTTTCGTTTTTAGATGTTCTCACAAGATCCTAACGATTTCTACAAGAGATAGCAGGGCTAAGTCTATATTCTTCGTTTTTCGTGTCAATGTTTTACCAATATGTGTAAAAAGTGCACAAGACGGTTTAATAAAACGCCTCTCGCTCAGATTCCTGTCTTTCACTTAAGCCTTGCTACCATTGTTGAAAGTTAGTTCACAAACACTGTCTTAATACCTTCTGTCAGGTCTAATGGACTCCATAGCAGAAGAGCTGCGACTGGATGTTTGGACCAAGAACATAATCATCACGTCTGTGTATCTGGGCACGGTTGCTACTGGATTGTACCCGCCGCCTTCGCACCGCTTCCGCTCTTGGTTCGCGGAGCTGCCGCCGAAGGACGCGGCGAAGATTATTATAGAAGGTAACGAGTCTGTCTATGGAGGACGAGCAATGTTACTAGCGAAATTGCTGGACATCTCATCATTAAAAACTCACGTTTCGGGGTGGCGAGTGCAGTGCAGTGCCGCGTCAGATTTGCAACGAAAGTTCTGGATGGCACACTTGCAGTAGTATTACTTATTTTGTGATAGCTTTGCTACTTATCATTTTGAGAATAGTATTTTTTTTATGTTCCCACTGCTTTCTGTTTTCAGGAATCCGCAAAAACCATACTACTATCAGCATACCATCATTCATGAAAACCCTCATCGATCTCAACAACCTAATGCCAGAGAGAATAAGAATCATTTTCATGGACTTCTTTAACTTCGGCCACAGAGGCTGGTTTTGTTTTTGCTAAGGTTTTTTAGAAGTAAGTTAATTTGTGCCAAATTCCAGTCTAATTTAGAGACGTTTATGAACTTTAATGTGTTGCTAACTGTATGTAGTCTTATGAATTTACTTGGATATTTTAAGATTTAGGAATGATTTTAATTTAAATAAATGAAACATAAAGATGAATATTGCTTTCATTTATGTTAGGAACTGTATGCTTGACAATTATTTAGAATTACAACAATTTCATACACATAACAGATCATCTAGAATTCTAGATCATGTAAAAATATCACTCATTTTGATTACAAAAAAATCACATGCCTTATTTAGTATTTCCACACATTAGGAAGCTGCCTTATAACACAACCTTATATCACAAAAACCCGTCAAAAAGGTCCGATACCCAGCCTAGTTGCAGAAAAAAGCTCGCTTCATCATCATCAACCTATATCATCCCACTGCTGAGCACAAGTCTCCCCTCACTTTCGTGAGAAGAGTTGGGTCGTAATCCACCACCGGGCCGGGTCCCGATTGGTGGATAACATACCTACCTCCGAAATAATTCTCAGGGAGGTATGTGGGTTTCCTCACGATGTTTTCTTTCATTGAAAAGTTTCTCTCATTCTAAGTACTAAATAACTCCATCGAGCCTTCAGACACATGAATGTGCTTCAAACTGGTAACAGTTGACCGTCTTGCCGCATTTCTCACACATCGCCATTTCATCATGTTGCAGCATATGCTCATCTTTTTCCTTCTGTTTATTGAAATATGTACTGCATATATTACATTTAAAGTTCTTATTGCTGTGTTGGAGAGAGTGGCGCATTAGAATGGCACGAGTAGAGAAGCTTTTTCCGCAGGATTCGCAGAGATGGCGAGTTGGGTCAGGTTTGACTGTGTGTGTTTTTACATGTAGGTACATCTCATTGTGGTCAGGCAAGGTTAAGTTGCAGACTTTACATCTGGAACATAAATGTGGTCATTGCAGATGCTATAAAATTATTGTGAAAAAGCGTAGGCAGAAGTATCTTGAATTAAGGTAGGCAGACAGCACTGTAGAATAAACCAAGTGAGTGTAGAGTACTTGAGATTTCAGTCTGATCTTGTTCTGTGTGGCACCGCTACTGTTATTGGGCAGGTGTAGTGTTGATCAAGCGAATAATCTGTTTGTCTGCTGTTGTTTAACTATCGAACACTGTTTAGGTCTTTATTAAACTGATTTTTGATAGCCAAATTTTGCTCTTTTCCTAGGAATCTGAAATTTTGATTGGTGATAAGTGCCTGGTTTCTCTATTTACCTGTACAAGGTCCCTTTGGGTTTTTCATGTTCTTTCTTTTTATGTTTCATCAAAGCATCATTTCCTATGAATATGTGACCACAAATATCGCATTTCCTTTCTTCCATCTTCATTATATGTTGCCTTGCATGTCTGTACAGTTGAAATCTATCATTAAATATGTCTCCGCATTCTTTACATCTAAACATACAGCCTAGACTAGCTCCGTAATCTGCTCGGCATAAGTTCCTATGTTGAGCGAGCAAATCTTTGGTAGAAAACTGGTTGCCACAGTTACAGGCCAATGGCAGTGATAAATGGATAGCTGAATGTTCCATCATTTTTATCCTGGAGTCGAATAGAGCATCACACTTCACACAAGTTCTAGAAGCATTATCGCAAGTGCTTACATGTTGACACAGTTTCTGAATATTGTCAAACTTTAGCTTGCACCCATAGCAAGATGTGAAGTTAGTATCACTTTTTGCCACAGCTGGCTTACTTTTAGGATCTACTTCTTTCATAATAATCTCTTTTACGATTTCAATATCGGAATCTAGGACGTCAATGTCCATGTCAATTTTGTTCTTCGGTTTTATATCTTTCTTTTTAGGGCTAGGCTGTTTCGTTTTCGAATTAGTCACCTTTGCCAGCTCCATTGCATGTTCATTTCTGTCCAACATATTTACTATGGATGGTATATCTTCCTTACCCAAGTTGTTTAAGTAGTCTTCAATGTTAGCAGTGTTGTTTAGGAATTCTAGAAGTGAATCCGAATTGTATTCGGAGTCTGGTAAGGGCTGTATAGGAGTTTTTGTATCTGCATTCTTTTTCGCCTTCACTTGGAGAGAAGACTCCAGCCAATCTTGAGAAAAGCGGGCATTTAGTTGGAAATTATAAAACTGGCTGAGCTGGGTAACGCAGACCACGCAGATATTTTTTGGGAGATAATCGGTTGCAGTGACGATAATCGCGAGACAAGATCTGAGGTGCAAGCTGATTGTTGGGTCTCCGAGGATTGAGACATGGTTAGATTTTATGTCCAGGCATATTCGACAACAATTCTGATTATCGTCACACATTTATTGTTGTGCAATTTTATCAAAACAAGACTAGTCGGCAGAAGTCGTAGAACTCTCAGATTAGCCGGCAAATGAAAACTTTGAAAACAAAGAAATGCTTTTTGTTTTTTGATTGTTTGATTGTTTCATGATTGGCTTTGGCAAATTTGGCAACGACAAGTTGTCATATCAATTACTGTCAAAGTTTTCGTCAACAGCGACTTTGACAGTGATATACAGCTCAATCGGTATTTTTTTCCAGCTTTAGTTTTGAGCTATCTCGTTTTAATAACGTCAAAGTGAAAGAGATAGACACACGCTACAACCTACAACACTAGTTCATGCCTAACTTTATTTTCATGTTTTCTTGATTTTAAATGGCAGTTATCAGCTGACTGACTCTGCCTGACTTCCGCAAATTGTTGTCATTTTTCATTTCATATATCTTCAAGCAGCTTCTGCGAAGGAAGGCTTTGATTCGAAGGTTTTTGTGCATTTTAAATTTACGCCTCCATTATTTACTATTCAAGCTTTTTATCCGCACACGAACAAAAAATCCCACGCACTGTCTTCTTTACTGTTAATTTCTAGTTTAGATCTCCACCAATGTTTTAAAATGAAGTGACAAAGTGAACGCCCGATTAATAGACCACTCAAATTGAAAGACTGCTGCCATGAACCCTACCACGATGCCCACGATGTCTAAGGATCACTCTCCAGGCCAGGAAGCTCAGGAGTCCTTGCTGTACTCTGCTAGACACGGCGAACTGGCCGTTGTAAAAGCTCTGCTAGAAGCAAGAGGCGCAGGGAAACTAACGTTAGATATAAATTGTAAAGGTAAGAATTTTAATAACACGATTTTTCAGCCTCATGCCATGGTATTTTTGCCCCACCCAGTAACTCTAGCATTCAACCCCTGTAACTTTAGCTGTAGTTGTCCAGTTTTTCTGCAGATATTTAAGATATTAGGGTAGAAAATTGCATAGTAAAATGAAATTCTAGTTTATTTAGTATGTACCAAACTTTAAAAACAATAATAAGAACAGAAGACAAAGCATTTATGTATGTAATTATCACTCGCTTTTTGGTGAAGGAAAACATTGTTATGAAACCCACATACCTACCCGAAAATGATTTCGGAGGTAGGTACTAGGGTTTCCGATTTCTCGAGGTTTTTTAGTTCTCGGGTGTCGAGACTTCTCGAGCCTGATTTCTCGGGTCTTCTCGGGTTGTCGAGAAAAAATAAAATACGTCTAAATTTTTGTTTAATTAATAAAAAGAGTCTTTAATTTAACTGTGTTTATTTTACATGAAAAAAATCAACATAATTTTTAACAAAAAAAAACAAGTTCTCAATAAAAAATCAGCTCAAAACAAAATTGCTAACTAAAAACAATCATACTTCTTCTCCTTATCATAACTAATCTCATCTCACTAATCTGTAATAAAAAACAAAATCTCTGTTAACAATCAGCTTAAAACAAACATCTTACCTAAAAACAATCATACTTCTTCTTATTATAACTAATCTCACTAATCTTTAATAAAAAACAAAATCTCTGTTAACAATCAGCTTAAAACAAACATCTTACTTAACTAAAAACAATCATAATTTTTCTCATCATAACTAAAGATCACTCACTAATCTCACTATGTGGGTGGTATGGTATCACAATTTTTGGCAGTTTTAATGTAATTAAATAAGAGATATCTATCTACTATTAATACGAAAAATATAACTGTCTTTAAGCCTGCTTATTAATTCTTATGAAATATGCCTTAAGATAAACCAAAGCATTAATAGATTTATCAGACAGCCGGCTCCTAATCTTACTGACCACATTTCCCGATATGGAAAATACCCTTTCATTTTCTGTTGAAGTCGTCTTGACTGAAATTAATGCTTTGTATAGTGTTTCCAGATTAGGGGTCCTCTTGCCTGTTTTTTCAAATAGCAAAAACTCTTTTTTTATAATTGATTTGGAAAGCACCACAGCATTAGTTGATTCACCATTTCTCGAAACACCTTTTATTGCTCTGTCTAATTGAGCTGCAAAGCTGTCTTGTTCAGTTTCTGATTCGCTTACGCCTGCTTCGACAACTTCTGAATTATTTCCTGTCGAAGGTTCTGTAGTAGTGGGAACAGTGGGGTATAGACGATTGAATAAGTCTTCAGCGTATCCAATTAAAAATGTCTTGCTATTATCGGTAAAATAAGCACTCTTTTTGAGAATAAAATTATCGGGGCTGTTTAGGTAGCGTAGCAGCGATATTAGAGGTGTATTCCGACGATCTGATATTTTCATTTTAAGAGATTCTACTAACTGAAGAGCCAAAGGGTCGTCGATACTTTCTAATTGTTTTAGCAACACATCTGTTATAGCCTCTGCAGTTAGTAAATTGGCATCTTGTCTGCTCAATGCTTCAACTGCAAGTTTAGTTGGCGTCAATATCAACCGCAATTTTTGTAGTATAGGAATATTTTCCTCCTTCCATTTAAATGAGCTATCTAAATCAATCAAGGCTTTTTTAATGGAATTTTGTCAAAGGATGCCGCTGCCGCCTCGCATTTACAAAGAAAGCTAAGCGTAAAAATGTTTATTTAAACTTCTCGATGTCTCGACTTTTCTCGAGCTGAATTTCCCGGGTACGAGACCGACCGATTTCCCGGGAATTCCCGGGACGAGAATTCCCGGGAACAAACCCTAGTAGGTACCTAAGTTATCCATCAATCTGGACTGGGCCCCCGCTGAGGATTATGGCCTAACCCTCCTCACTAAAGTGAAGGGAGACCTGTGCTCAGCGGTGGGACGATATGGGTTGTTGATGATAATTATTTCAGTCAATGTGCAAAAATCATCAAAATACGGACTACAATGAATAATAAAAAGTTTGAATTTAAAGAAATTATAAATTAAACATTTAATACTGAAGTTATATGACTAATAATACAATAGCAGGTATCGCCCAAGCTTAATAAAGGTAAATGACATCATCAACGCAATAATACTAAACATATTTTAATAAATTAATTTCCAAACCCGTTTAGAAATGATCCATTGAGGTACCTTCTAAGGCTAATAACATGTAGGTGGAATCTACTTTATCTAGTCTTTGACTTTGGAATAATAATAAGAGCTATGGTTGAGTGGCTAAGGTCATTACCAACCTTAGTTAAAGCAATATCAATAATATTGTAAATTCCAGTTTGTGTATTAATGTGTTTGCCCTCTCTTCACACCAAAACTGCTGAATGGATTTTGATGAAATTTGGTATAGAGATACTTTAGACCCTGGAATAATACATAGGATACTTTTTATCCCATAAAAATTAAGGGTTCCTATGGGATATTAGTGTATTTGGGTGAAAGCGTGTGGCGCTGCTTTTAATGTACATATCGACGCTAGAAAGCATAAACACTTCGACCCACCCGAAAATGCTTTTTTTACATATTTGGAAACAAACCCACATTTCAACGTCCCCTAGGAACTTTAGGATATAACCAAGGTAGCAGTATTGTAGCTTTGTATGAAACACACCAAATATCCAAAATTTACGTTTTTAGGTCGAGTAGATATTGAGTTATGATTTTTTTTCAACAAAAAAAAAGTTTTTTGGCTCTGGTGAACAATTTTGTGTTTCAAGGTTACAGCGTTTACGCTTTCTAGCGTCGATATGATCTGGCTGGAATAAAAAATATTACCTACTCGTTTTTATAGTGGTAGTAGCTTTGTTGGAACAGTTATATCTATGTGGAAAATAATCCCACATGAACCAAAAAAAAATCCAGGATAAAAGTATCCTATGTGTTAATTTTACCAAATTTGTAAAAGCCTCTCAGTATGTGAAGAATGGTAGATGATTTTCTAAATGTTTTTCAGGTCAAAGCAAAAGCAACCTCGGCTGGACTCCCCTCCACCTAGCGACATACTTTGGCCATGCGGACGTTGTGGAAGCTTTGATAGATGCAGGAGCTAATGTTGATGAAGTCAATGAGACAGGCGATACGGCGCTGCACAAGGCATCTTTCATAGGGAATGAGGTATACACTTAACTGTTATGCTATTATGTCATATCTGAGATGGGAAAGTTTTGTTTTCTTTGTTACTAAATCATGATAGGATAAACAGTGGTGGAGCTGTAACTGTTGTGCTTTGTAACCCAACATCACCAGGTTCGATCTTTGGTCCTGCAATGACTTATTCTCATAAGATATGTGTAGCCATCCATCCCTTCATGCTTCAGAGGGCACGTTAACACATTAACTAGTGAAAACAAAACTGCTCTGTTAGCGGTACAGGAAAACATAACGGTGTGTGCAGATCCGTAACAGTTGCTAGACAAGAAAATCGGCTCGCCAGTCAAAGTGTTAAGCCATTGGTCATATTTGTTATTGATTAATAGCAGTCATAAAGCCATGTCAGAGGCCCTTGGGCGGCCTGAAAAACTAATACTAGAATGAACTGTCTGCCTCTGTGTGGCTGCGTTCTGTGAGTAAATGTTGTGCCTTCTCACTTCTTCATTTCATAAAGAAACTGTTCAATTCTCCAGGAACTAGTGATCCTCCTACTGAGCAATAAAGCAGATGTCAACATAATGAACGGCGAGGGACGAACCGCCTGTGACATGTCAAAGACTAGAGATGTCCAGCGGCTGTTGGACGCAGCACAGCGGTCTGAGAGGAACGACCGGGAGAGAAAGCTACTCACTGCGGCTAAGGAGGGCAAGATTGATGAGATACAGGAACTGGTGAGTGGGGGAGATGATGTCATGAGGTCTTTGAAAAAAGACACATAGATTAATACATACAGTAAAGCCTTAATATTCCATACAAGCAAAACCTGCATGTCAAACCCAGATGTCCTTTATGCTTTTGCCTTTAACCTACTATCCAAGCTTAACTGTTGTTAAGTACTGTCACTGTTGTCAAAGTTGTCTATCAAGTCTGACCCAGTTGTCCTATCACTGAAACCTTTATTTTCCCTTCCAGCTAAGTAGTTCAAATCCACCTAATATCAACTGTGTGGACGCACAGGGCAACACTTGCTTGCATTGCGTTGCGTACAGAGGCCACGCAAGGTTGGCAGTGTTACTGCTCCAGAACGGAGTCGATACAACCTTGAAGAACCACAGTGGTAAGAAACCATTTGCATAAATATATGAAGCTAACCACCGTTGCTGCTTACCAATAACATGTTTAGTGCTGAATACACAACTGTGGTGTTTTTCATAACTTGCCGTGAGTGTGGGAAAACACAACTGTGGTGTTAGCTGTATGGGAAAACATTATCGTGTGTGCAGATCCAAACCGGCTCAGCAGTCAAAGTATTAAGCCCTATTTGCTCATAACATTTGTGTGCTAGAAATATATATATATTAACCTTTTTTATTAGTTAAGCATTGCATTTCTTAGGAGACAATTATTCTGCGACGCGTCGTGCTAGAGATATCAGGCGAAGTTAGCCGACTTTGGGCGATGTTCACTGACATAACCAGACACGTTGTCTCGCGACTTTTTTCGGTTACATTAACTTGACAATTGTTATAATCATGTTGTTTGTCGACAGGCCAGCTGGCGATAGATATAGCCAGAGATAACGATATGCGCGAAGTGCTTAGTGTGCGGCCGGTGCAGCGGCTGCAGAGGACTGCGGCGCGGTTCGAGGGGCCACTGCTGAAGCGATCGCGGTTCCTCGGCTGGCGCCCTGTTTGGGTAATACCTTTAACTAAAAATTTTCTAGAGAATTCAATAGAGAAATAGACTAGTCAAGCAAGTTATGGTATTAACAAATAGTTTCGTCCTATTCTAAACTATTAGGGACTGGGAATGTTCAAAACCGCTACAATGCGTGGAATTTGTGGCTGTATCTTTCAAAGTTATGTGGTTTTGATATTAAAACAATAGAAAACTGAGAGTTTACTCTGTATGTACTCTGTATGTCTGTATGTACTACATACTTTTATGTCTCTTGTCATTAGGCGGTGTTACAGCGCGGGGTGCTCCTGTACTACGGGTCGCGTGCGGAGGCGGCGCGCGGCGCGGGGCGCTGGCGCGGCCGCAAGTACCTGGACGCCGCCGCGCTGGCGCCCTCCGACACGGAGGCGGCGCTCCTGCTCGTCAACTTCAGCGACGGCGACACGCACCGCCTCGCCGTGCCCAACACCGAGAAGGACGTCGTCGCTTGTAGACAGGTGCGCTTTGGAAAGTTTAAAACAACGCCATCTAGCGACAACTGCGACTATAAGTTAGGTCCTACACTTTTAAAGTCCTAGATTGGGTTTTGCAATCAACGATGTTTAGATCATTTTTTCCTTCTCTTAATAGCCGCTAGCAGAGTATCGAGCGCGGTGCTGTGCCACGCAAAACTTTGCTATACAAAGTCTTAGGTAGCATTGGAATTATAATGGATGTAGCACATAGAATTAAGTGAACGACCTGCACGTCTAGTTAGGTTAATAAACCTTGTTATTGTTACAGTCGTGGATCACTGCTTTTAACGACCATATCGCATACTCCGGCCACTACCTGTGGGCCGGCGCCTCGCCCGACCACGCGAGGGAAGCTACTGAAGACATGGACGACGAATGCAAGCCACTTGGTTGGTATACAATTTATCATTTCAAATTTGTTTAAATTAAACTAGATGGCGCCACGAGCGAAAAATGGCGAGCCAAGGTTCCCCGATCCGGCTATTGCTATTGTAAAATGTTACGAAAACCGTCATCAATTAGATAAACTTACTAATAAAAAAGCAAACTACTGAACCGATTTTAAAATAAGACAAATTTGAAAGTATATCCTTTCATTTAAAAAATAATTTAGTAAATCGGTTCATATATGACGGAGTACAACTGAAATGAGCTTTTTGAAGTCGGTTAGAGTCGACAACATAATATCTTGTTTACTATAAAAAACATCAAACATAAAAAAAAATACAAAAATTACGATGTTTCGTGGAAAGGTTTTTGTGAAGTGTGTAGGGTAGACCAAAACACACGGGAGACACGGCTTCACACAAACACTTGCATTCCAGGTTCAATGCAAGACGCCCTGACCGCCGCGACCAACCACTTGGCGCTCCTGGACACTCAGCTCCGCGAGTGCGCCGCGATCGTAGCCGCGTTAGACAAAAGCGTTAACGTTGGAAATTCTCTACACCACTCTGCTTATATGGTAGTATCTTAGTAGATAATAATATGTCGTCGATGTCTGCTTTTAAACGTGTTATTTATGACGTCACCTGCATAGATATTAATCCACCAAGCAGTAGTGTGCAAACATTACTGTGGTTCGGTTTGAAGGGCACTGTTTCCAGCGAAATTACTGGGCATATGAGAATTTAGAGTCGATGTTTCAGGGTGACGAGCGCAGTGCAGTGCTGCGCAAGATTATGCAATGCAAAGTTGTAGGTGGCACTGTAACTGTTATGGACAGGCGTAACGCTTACCATGAGCTGAACGGCCTGCTCGTTTCGTTAGGATTCGCTTAGACTCCGTTAGACATAGTTTTGATCATAAACCTCTAAAATTATTGACGAAAAGACGTATCAAGGGAATCCGTTCAAGTTTTCATTGAACAATAGTACAATCGAAACTGATCTCTTTGTTCTGAAATTAAAGAGTGTATTCCATTGGCAGCGGTTCCAACACGCATGCGGGACGGGGCAGGAGGCGCTGACGTCGCTGAAGCACTGCGCCGCGCTGGTGGCGCAGGCGAGGGATGCAGACAGCGCGCGGCTCAGTAGAGAGGTACTATGAACAGAACACCCTGAATTTTATGTATACAAATATCAATTTAATGTCGTTTGCAATAAGATTGATTTTCGTATTACAATAATGTACGAAAATATTATTGTGTATTATACAAATGTTAACTTAACCACGTGAAGAATAAGATTGATTTTCGCATAGCAATGATATTGTGTGTTATACAAATATCATCTTAACAATTTGGGGATAGAAGGTTGATTTCCGAATAATAATAACATGCAAAAATGTCGTAAGTCTATACTCAGTTATAATTGAAATTGGGCTTTGTGTAAAGTTTTTAAGATTTCTAATCGCATAATTTAATTTTTTGTTTGCTCCTAAGATATTAATTAGATTATTATAATTTGTAGCTGGAACGAAACAGGGTGTTGGAAGAAGCATTAGCTGCATTGGCGCGAACGCATCACGCTTTGGAAATGTCGGTCGCAGAAGAACTTACTAAGGTACTGGTGGTTCTTTCTAACCTTATGAAAGCGAAAGAGACAGCAATAATTTTAGAGCTGCCAAATCGAGTTGTCTAGTTTGATCATTCCTAGTACACAACATTTTGTGAGAATGCTAAGTATTGAAAATTGAACAAGTTTTTTTAATAATAATAATATACAACTTTTGGAATTACAAAAAAAGTAGATAATTAGCGGATGATCTTGAATTAAGAGTAATTTTCTGCCCTCTTCCTTCCCGAAATGATCTGGTGTCACGCAATACGAAATACTAGTAGTATTAGGGATAAGTAATTAGGGACTAAACCTAAGCAGCCAAGCAGTAGTGTGCAAACATCACTGTGTTACGGTTTGACGGGCACTGTTTCCAGCGAAATTACTGGGCATTATGAGACTTTAGAGCCGATGCCTCAGGGTGACGAGCGCAGTGCAGTGCCGCGCAGGATTATGCAATGCAAAGTTCTGGGTGACGCTGTAACTGTTATGGGCAGGCGTAACGCTTACCATCAGAAGAAAAAAAAGCCTTTAAATGCCTATTTTATATTTGCAGACCAAAAGGAAGAAGAAATCAAAATCATCGTCGACAATAAATGATTCCAAAGAAAATTTCTTTGACGTGTTTGAAGGTAAGCTACGTTATCAAACGCCAAACCATCAACGTGTCTTTTTTTTTAATAAATATTATAATAATTCTGTTGTATGTATGGTGTAGAATCCGATGACGACGACGACACCCTAGTGACGGCGGGGCTATCCAGCCCGCTCGGCGCGCTCAGCCCCTGGGGCAGCAGCCCCGACCTCATGCGGAGGACCCCCATCGGCAGCCTCGACGGTCAGTGCGCCGTCCTTGTCGCACTTCCCGACAGACACGTACAAGCGGAGACAGCTAATATGACCTTTGACGCAGGCGACAGAACGCCGACAAACGAGCAAGAGGAGCGGCTGTCGCCAGACAACCACCGCCTGTCGGGCGGCTCCGGCTCGTGGGGCTCGTCCCGCTCGCTGCAGTCCGCGGCCAGCGCGGCCAGCTCCCGCGGGACGCTCGTGTCGCAGGGCGGCCACGTGTACAGGAACGCACGCCCCTACCGCAAGAATACGCGCCCCAGGTATGTATTATAGTTCTCCATACTGCCGAAGCGGCGGTAGCCTAGTGGGAGAACGTCCGCCTCCCAATCAGAAGGTCGTGAGTTCAAATCCCAGTGCGGGCACGTACCAATGTGTTTCTGTAAAACATATGTACGTAATTATCACTCGCTTTTCGGTGAAGGAAAACATCGTGAGGAAACCCAACATACCTACTCGAGAATTATTTCGGAGGTAGGTATGTTATCCACCAATCCGGACTGGGCCCCCGTGGTGGATTATGGCCTAACCCTCCTCACGAAAGTGAGGAGAGACTCGTGCCCAGCAGTGGGACGTTATGGGTTGATGATGATGATACAGCCGAAAGCACAAACTGTTCGCCTTACAATCTTGTCGCACAGTGGCGCGCGCGACTTCGCCTATACCTCGCACCCTCCGCTCGCGACGCTCTCCGGGACACCAATCCAGACTGTGATGGATGGATGGTCAGACATATAGAAAGAAAGTGCTTAGTGAATGAGAGCGAAAGTGAGACTTTGAACGTGTATTTTGTAATAACTGTGTAGTACTGTGTTTATTGTTATAATTCTTAGTGGTTTCTTCAATTGTTGTGATTGGTTAAGGCCGTTTCAATTGAAATAAATAAATAATACAGAATGGACACTCTGCCCGCAATCCGGAGGGAAGTTGGGAGGTCAGCTGTCAATCAACTGTCATTTACAATAGGTTACATTTATTATCCTATACATATAAATGTCCGCTTGACTTTTCCTTGTTTATTAATTTCTTTTTATTTTGTTTCAGTTGTGAGTGGTCGTTTTAAGCTATTGTTTCTGGTTAGTACAAAAAGCACAATATGACTAGAATTGGTTATAGTTTTTGACTATTAAAGCACTGAATGACAGGACGCAGGAGTGCCATACAAATGCCAGTAATATGACTTAAAAATGTAGTACATAGAACGTAGGTAAATATAATCTAGCGTTGATTGAAATGACGTGTTCGGTTCAGCTCATGAATAAAGGTGGTGACCCATTGCGACGAGGGCACGTAAGTACACGCGTCTGATATTTTTGTGTAAATTCGTGTCCTTGCGCCGCAGTTGATAACCTTTTTTTGTGCGAATGCGCTCTAAAATCATTGTTTTAGTTATTTTCTGTTTTTGTAAATTAGTATTATCACAAAGACAACTTTATCGTGACTATTGGTATTCGAATTGTATTCAAACGCCACTTTCGATATAACTAATAAGAAAGTATTTTACTGGAAACCAAAAGAGATAGAGTATTTTGAGTATATAAAAAGCTGATTATATCGTTAAAAAAACGTCCACAAAAAAGGAATCTGTAACCAATCTTATTAAAGTATTTCTTGATACTGAATACGCATTATCAATTAAAGCCAAGGTTCCGTTTACATCGTTATAATTTGTTCCAAAGATGCAATAAATGTACAAAAACACATATTAACATTCCTTTAAAAACACTATTTTAATGGGTATTTTTACTAACACTGCACGCACATTTTACACGCACAAAATTGAATGAAGACTGGGGGGGTAGGTATTAGGTATTTTTATTGCAATCAATTTCAATCAAAAGTAATTGAAATTCCTTTGTGAGGAATCTACAGCTCCAAGTTATTGGCTATATTAAGTTTAGAATATCTGCCATGTTTCTTGCACATAATATAAAAATAATCAGTGTTTTGATTAATTTACTTAGAAATAATAATCAATGCTTTTATTTTCTCGAATAACCACCGAATTTCAATGTTTAATAATCATTATAAGTTTTATTGATGTTTGTACCTGACGCTGCATGTGTTACCTACCTAATTGTGATAAATGTGTATCAAATTTTAGATATTAATTTTATTTTCTAAGCATAATTTTGTGATTTACATAATTTTAATTCGCCCTTATTAAAATTGTATTATTTTTACTTGTTTTGGTTTAATTTTCCGTTTTTCATCACGCATGTTTGCAAGATAAATAAAAATACCCTTTACCGAAGGGTACTACAATTAAAATACATACGTTCGCTTCATATCGTAAAATATAACATGAGGTAAGCAATCCCATTCGAAAGCATAATGTTTCTGACATTTCCATCACAGCCAGCCATAAAATATAAAACTTCCATCTGTCACAATCATTGAAAACCCAAAAAGATAAGCTAAAAAAGTAAATCCCCGACATAGCGAGCAAACAATCCAATAAGTGCAAAACCGCCCCATGTTGGGCGCCAGTGGACATTCCTGCGGCGGCGCGGGGTGGGAGGGGCGCGGGCGGCGGGGCGACACCCAGTCTCGCCCGCCTCGCCGCCAGTTGCGCCGCAGCGTCTGCCGCGAGCACTCGACTGCGTTGCGCCGCGAACCGCTCGCCCACACATGTCACTGGCACTGATTTATTAGTGAGTCACAACTGGTCGGTTATGTAACTTTTTTAAACTGACATTATTCAGATTTATATAATTCATTTCTAATAATCAAAGTTATGTTTTTAGTATTGATGCAAAGGCGCCGTATTTTCTACATCTAAGACTTATTTAAATTCATACTTTTAAGTGTTATTATCTCTTACTTACCTACTAAAATAAATGTACCTAGGTATTCCTACCTTTCTGCTTGAAAAAACTGAGTCAACATGTACCTACGACTTAGAATTAAACGCAATTAGATTAACTCTAGCGCCATAGAGATTATCTAGAGCGCAACAGGAGAAGAGTGCATCCCGTGCTCTGTCCCTTTCAGGTGATTATGCGTGAATTGAACACCAGGTAGGTATCCGGTAAACCGCTTCGTTCAGTAAATTACGCTTTTATATGTTAGGTACAAGTACATAGTTTAAATTTATTCCAGGCTCCAATCTACATCTAACGTAATATAAGAACTAATGAAAATGCGGGTAGGTACCTATTACAAAAGATTCTTGCGCTAGATTGCGACCATCGACCTCTATGCAGCATAAAATGTTTTGTGACGTTTATCGCGGACATCTAACCTGATAGAATGCATGGACACGAATATTATAGCAACATTCGATATTATAACTTAAATATTCGATTTCTATTCTGTCCTCGCGAAAGTGAGGAGGACCCGTGTTCAGCAGTGGGCCGATATGGGCTGATGATAATGATGACGATTTTATAATACATAATCCTAGTTTATATGTGAGACCTCGTGTCTATAGCTTAGCCATAACCAACTCTGAAAATCCAGTCAGTAGAGAAGTTAATTGAATGACCTGTAAATGTCGGTTATTTAACCCCGAGTTTTTCCTGCGCAAATTGGTCACAGTACTAGTTCAGTGATTGGAGCAGAAGTTCAGTGGCTTGCTTGCCAGTTCAGAGATGACTCATTTAGTTCGTCGTCACCCTCGGAGATAGTCACTGAACTGACTAGAGTAAATTGCCCTGAGGTATATATACAGCGACGCTGATACATGTTTTGTCTAACTTGTATATTGACTTTAAATCATCATCGTAATTTCTAGTTGATTCTTAAATCTTACCTACAGCGGGGCATAAGCTTCCTCTCTCTTATTGATCTCTCATGATGAACCCATGTCGATCCACTGCTGAGCATGGCTCTGCCCTCACTTTCGTGAGGAGGGTTAGGTATTAATCCACCACGGGGGCCCGGTCCGGATTGGTGGATAACATCTACATATGGAATAATTCTCGGGTTGGAGTGTGGGTTTCCTGGAAAACCGAGTGATAATTACGTACATATGTTTTATAAGAAAGATATTGGTACGTGCCCGCACTGGGATTTGAACTCACAACCCGAACAGAGTTACAACACTCTCCTTGGAAGGCGGCCGTTCTACCACTAGGTTACCACCGCAAAATCATCTCTGATTTACGCAAATCAGCTTCACGTCTTTCCAACGTGCTTTTTAACATTGACGCGTAATCAGCAACACATTACATAACGCGTGGAGAAACGTTAACGTGTGTGTTAACGTGTTAACATGTTCTAGAAAAATCTTTCAGATATTCGATGTCGGCTGCCAGTCATTAATTGCACGTTTATAGACAAACATTTACCAACATTTTCATTAACTATCTCTTAAACATAAACTTAGGTATTTGTAGTAACTAAGCATAAATGTGTTAATATTTTGTGTGCCGATTGGTATTTTTCCGTTATCGAGCGTTGTAAAATCTTTACTGAGAGGTTGTCGTTAAAGCAATGACGTCGTTGGAACATAACCGCCTTTACTGTCAGCATTGGAAGGCATATAAAATAGTCATGAATCCAGAAGCGAGGCTCTTACCTTGCTGAATAATCTATTCGCAAATCTTTTACTTGTCGGGGCAGTAAAATCACAGAATAAACCATTGTACTTACGCAGTAAAATTAATACGAAGCTGGGCGTAGTTAGGGGGTAGAGAAGGTAACTTCAAAATATATGATTGGGATTTTCCAGAAATCTTACCATAGCACATGTCAAAATGAATTTCTTTTAAGTTTCTGTGTTTTTTCCTTTCAGCCCCTTCCCCAAAATGTAATGCTGCTAACATTGATACTTTTTTTTCTAGTCTATACCTAACAATGTTTTGCCGTAATTACGAAGAATAGAAGATACAAGAATTTAACACTTTCACTGCTGAGCCGATTTTCTTGTCTAGCCACGGGTGCGGCTCTGCACACTCCATAGTATTTTCCCATACAGCAAACAATGGTTGTGTTTTCCCGACCGCGGCAACTTATGAAAAACACGACAGTTGTGTTTTCAGCACTGAAGGTGTTAGTTAATACGGACCAATTTTTTTTTCACATAATTTGAATTTTATGCAGGAATAGATAGAGAGGTACCTACACCATTTTTTGCAACAAGTCATGACTCTATCCCTTAACTACATGAACTCTCCTAACATATACTCCCTTTGTAGCAAACGACTAGCCTAGCTTGTATTATAGAATTTATAGAGTTGAGTACCTAGTTACATGAACAGGTACATATTTAACAATGGCCTTTACTTTAGCCCGAAACCTTGTACCACATAGTTTCACCTCGGCGGTTCCACCTTTCTTAGAATTAGGTTAGCATTCTCTCGACATTATGGGTTACTCGTACTTAGCTGGAAATTCGGTGTGGATATTGGTTAAAGTTCAACCCTGTAAGGTCGTACTTTACCACGACATTACGCAAGGAGGTAGAATAGAAAATAACTTTTAATTGCACAAAAAATATACAATAAAACAATGCAATCAAAAGGTAGTACAATTGGAGCTCTTATCGCATATAGCGATTTCATCCTGACAACCTTTGGATAGGTAGAAAAAAAATAATGTTCTGTGTGGTGTCCACATACACACACACACACACACACCAGACAAGTCAAACTTATTACACACCGTCGTTTTTGCGTCGGGGGTTAAAAAAGCTTGCTGTTACGGAAGGACGAATATTGGCGAATTTACAAGGGCTCCGTTTTTATTATTTGCCTACTGAACACTAAAAAGCTCCAAAAATCACAAGAGAAAACGACTCCCACAATATTACCAAGCTGGCCTCGAATCTCAACTGTAATCCTCCTATAACCTTTATCCTATAGCTTCAGTGTTCCGAGGAGGTACTCCAGATTTCCGAAGGCCGGTACAAAATGTAGTTAAGATTTATGCGGGATTTGGGACGTAATAAATTCACAATGATCCTTCTCAAGAATGTAGGTCGCTGTGCTGTTTTACATTATTGAGAGTGGCTATTACTTTTTTATTAATTTGACTGCGTGACGAGACGAGCAAGTCTTTCACCTGATGGTAAGCGTTACGCCTGCCCATAACAGTCACAGCACCACCCAGAACACTGCATTGAATAATCCTGCGCGACACTGCACTGCGCTCGTCACCCTGAGACATCGGCTCTAAAGTCTCACATGCCCAGTAATTTCACTAGAAACAGTGCCCTTCACACCGGAACACAGTAATGTTTACACACTAATGCTTACTACTTAGGCCTTTGGATATATAGATACCTAACTCTTTACCTTCCTCTTTTACTTCGTTTCTTTACCTCTTCGTAGTATACCTCTTATTTATAATAGGTTTCTACTAATGGACGAAAAGTTTATTCAAAGACTGCTTTTGCAAGCTCAAAGGGGACGCTAATGGCTTTTAAAATGTTATGAATCGATTTTGTTTACCTACAGCCTCCAAGATTAAATAGAATTTTATCCTGAAAAGAAAATGCGGCGTCATGCGAGTCTGACCTTGCAAAAATGTCTCGTACAATGACTGTAACTGATTGTATTTTTCTTTCCTTTATAATTAAAAAATAAAACAATATTACTAATGTGACCTCCTCGTCTCATACTCTGTAGAATAAAGAAAACTTACTTACATTGGCTTTGAGAACGGAGACTCACCACGAACAGTTAAATCCATCCAGTTTAAAGCCTTAAACTGAACTGCCCTGCTAACTGTCACCACCAATATCGCTTAGCGTTCATAAGTCGACCAGAGACATTTATCCAAAGAGATCGTAACAATTTGTTTGCATTTATGGGAGTGTATATAGCTCCATCTCATTCTCTTTCTCTCTTATTCTCTTCAGTCTATTTTTGAGTGACGTCACGTCACGTTTGTCATTTATGAGTGTATGGTGCCAATCTATGCCGTTCAGTTTAAGGCATTAAAATGAACTGCATGGAATAAGAATAAGTACGTGGTTACCCCCCAGGTTTTGAATTAGTACCACTGAATACAAATATATATCTTAAGGTATATGGTAGTACTAGCATAGTTGTCTGAAACAGATCCCTCTGAGCGATAAGACCGCCCATTGTTAAACTAATTGTGAAATTGGTTTTGTTCTTGTTTATTTTAGTTTGCGGTACGCATAATTGTGGAGACAAAACTTGATTGATATTCCCATTGATAAATGAGCGGCACATCAATCACGAGGTTGGATCTGAAGCGTGGGCTGTTGTGTGAACAATACAGTTGGCAGGGATTGAAGTTGGAACATATCTGAACAATGATGAATGGAACATACGAATATATATATAAAGTCTATGTAGAGTTACATATTAAGTGAGACGTTCAACAAAACACACCAAATACCAACCTTGGTCAACGAATTAGCTATGCTTTTATGTATAATATAGTTAACTAGCTGCGCCCCGCGGTTTCACCCGCATAATTCAAGTTTTCCCGCAATAACTCTCTTAAAAGCAATATATTTTTCCCGTTTTTGCCGCATTCTTCATTGATGCTCCGCTCCTATTCGTCGTAGCGTGATGTTATATAGCCCATAACCTCCCTCGATAAATGGACTATTCAACACAAAAATAAATGTTCAATTCGGACCAGTAGTTCCTGAGAACCTAGCGTTCAAACAAACAAACAAACTCTTCAGCTTTATATATTAGTATAGATTTCTCGGCTGCATTGGCACGGATCCGGCCGAACAACAATTATAAATTTATATTATCTTCGCGAATCCTGTATGCGTAAATTTACTTTTTATTTATTTCAGGAATCGTTTTCATTAAATAGTAAAATGACAAATATACATAGACTTAGAAACACAATACCTTCCCTTCATTTATTTGAAGTCATTTGAGTCATTAGAAGCAAGTAAGTAGATTACAAAAACCATTCAGTTGGTAATATTTTTACTTCTACAAGTTCCCAAATAAACCACATATGGTTTATTTTCCTTGTTATTCGGGGTAGTAGAAGCGAAAGCATCTGTTTTTTGGAAATTTTCCGTGGAAAAGATCAAGGTTATTTGCAACGCCCACGAAAGCCTACGGCGCGGCGTAGCACTTTCGTAGAGCTCAATGGCAATGCTCATCAACATTCATCGAAAACGGCTTTGATGAAAACTGAGCTGACTTGTTTGAGAACTGTTTTTCTTCTTATAATAACTTAGTAAATACAACGATGGCTTAGTTTTCTATTACTTACAAATTCAGACGTGATTTTTTGAAGTAACACTTCTATACGTGCGCTTGATTTGGGGAGTAAGCTGGTGAATGCGTTACGAAAAATGTGATAGGGCGAGGCGAAGGGAAATTGAGAGGGGATATAAGTTTGTGAAGATAGAGAGAAAGAGAGTTAAATATCTATACTGAGGCTAACTGCCAAATTTCGCCCTTTTCCCGTAGGGTTAAAAAAATACACTTTTTTTTTTATACGTATCCAACCTCGTTTCACTTGTGCTAACGAGGAAATTTAGGTGTCAATTTTGTCAGTTTGGCAGCCTGCATGTTGAGTACGCTGTCAACTGGTAGTGGGCTACAGTCCTAAGACTATGAGCCCATGGGCTACCTATACCCATCAGCCTATTGTAGAATGCAGGTTTTCCAACTTTGTCGTATTCGGTTACTATGAAGGGACTTAATCAACTTAACATTTGACTTCAATTAGAAGATAATATGCCCTTTAAACAGCTGTACCTTGAATTTCCGCTTGAACTTCCAGCAATAACTGGAGTAATTTTCCTTCATTTGAACTCTGCGGCATGAATAAATGATTTTTAATTTTCTTCTGTGGTTGACCTTTATTCAAAGACTTTTGCTATCTTATGTATTTCATTACTTTTTACTAAAACAATTTAGCATTGAGCCTGGGGCCCAATTCTATAAAATAACTAACCTATCAATTATGTGTCGGTAGTGTCTCAATAGGATAGTCATTGACATTTGGTATTCTATAAATTATTATTTTTGCTAGCCACACTGAAAACTATTGTACTGCCACACAACAGCCACACCACAGGCGCACAATCGACACACTACTGAGACACCACTGAGACACCATTGGAGTTTTCGCAGAATGCCAAATTTGCAACAGTGGCAATATAATGTCTGTAGTGTGTCGATAGTATGTCAATGGCGTGTTGCTTTACTCTAAGTTATAGAATTGGGCCCCTGTGTGAATGTCCCTTCAAGATATTGTACAGTTAACATCACAAGTGATTAATTATCTGATGGCTGATAAATGTCATTATTCCCTCTTCTCTTCCTTCTATCCCTCTATTTAACATGATTTAGTGAGGGGCAGGTAGTTATGACATTTTTAAAGTGTAAGATTATATTAAAAATAATTATGACAGTCGTTAACGACACGTTAACACGTTCACTGCTGAAAACACAACTGTTGTGTTAGCAGTACAGGAAAACAACGGTGTGTGCAGATCCGTAACCGTGCCTAGACAAGAAAATCGGCTCAGCAGTCAAAGTGTTAATGCACTTAATAATGGCCATAGTTTTTAAACTTGTTCTCTTTTGACTTGTCCTTGTTTGTTAACTTTTGATGTTGACTGTCCGAGTTACGTAAAACAAATATATATACAAACGCATTGTCCCAGTAGACAGAGGCTTTGCTTCGCTCGCTCAATACTTAAAGAAAGAAAAGAAAAAAACATTTATTCTGACACAACTGCACACAACTGCGAACAACGTACTTATTTAGAGACAAGACAAGAAAATGAAAACACACGATGAACATAATAGTGTACGCAGATAGCCGGCGCGCAGTGATGTCAGACAAGGCCTGAGCTCAGCATAATGCTGTGGTCAAATTATGGTTTGAGTTTGAAAAAGGATATTTCCCTTTCAAGTGGTGACTCATGCCTGAATCTCGCACAGGAAAAGGAAAACTCCATTGACTCTACCGGTGCTTCGGAAATACGCCCGGTAGAGAAAATAGCACCAAGAAACTCAACACGCTACCTCATTCCAAGTCGACCTTAGAGGTTATTAGAGACCGAATCATTAGAGGTCCAATCAGACGCAATCCGAGTACTATAATAGCAGGTCAGCGCTCAGCTGTCCGGCTAGGCGTGCCACCTGGCAGGTTGCCAGCGCTGCCAGACGGCTGACGGGTCGATTTTTCCCCGGGGATAAGTACAAGGCTGGGGATTTGCTGCTAAACTTAGCCTCTTCTAGAGGAACATAAATCTTGAGGGTATCCTAGATATAGGTAATGGAATAGTTCATGTAATAAACAGTATCATACCGCGTTACCGGCGCTTTCTTTCGCGCTTTTGACTATAAAATTCATACCTTATTTTATAAATTGTTGCTCTATATTTTTTTTTACTTTACTACATAATTATATTTTACAAGAAACACATTGGTTCGTGCCTGCACTGGATTTGAACTCACGACGTTCTGATTGGAAGGCGGACGTTCTCCCAGTAGGCTACCACCGCTTACACTTTAATAACACAGCTTGTAAAATACGAGATTTACCTACGAGATATTTCGAGGCGCACGTTAATGTAATATCTAGGTAAGTACAAAAAGCTATTGTTTTGAAGGAAAACCACTGAACACGTATTTTTCCTTTACTTACCAAGAAGCTCTAGAAAATGTTTTTACCAACGTGTTCGTTTTCCCACTTTGTTTACGTAGCGTCTTTCATTTATTATGTAACCAGCTATTTCTTATTGCTGTTTATTTGCTGCCAGTCCGTGCGTTGCGAATATTACCTTTGAGCAAGGTTGCCATAGACTTGGTTGCCGTGGGGGGTCTAAATAAGTTATTAGAGATAAAAAAACATATTTTTTTATATTTTCTACGGTGGCGTCCGAATGCTCGGGGTTTTTGAAATCTTTGTCCGGTTTTGGCAAATAGTTTAGTGCTTTAAGTGATTTAATTTAAGGGGGGGCAGTTCTTCTTTTGAACCATATAATATTTTGACTTGCTTCAATTTAATAACTTACTTAACTTACTATTTACTTACTGCACTTTTTTGGTACTATAATTATATATTAGTAAGACTGACTTTTGTGGACCGTATTAAAACTTCTCGTTCCCTTTTCATGTTCTTCATTCACTTTTCACTGTTGTTCTAATGTATTTTTTTTCGGTGTACAATACAGAGTTTTATATTCTATTCTATTCTACAATTTTCTGCTCGTATGAGACGACTGTTTTATTCTTAAACAAAATAAGGTCTGTCACCTATTGAGCCAGTCAATGAGAGGCGTTCAGGTCGACCAATGGCAGCACACTATGTGTGTCCTGTCCCCCATTGCCTGTCCCTTTCTACAGGGGCCCAAGGCGGGCTAGCAGATTTAGATTACTAGATTACAATATACTCTTGACTAAGTTCTAACTAAGGTAGCTCGGTGTCCGTTACAAACACCGTTACACGTAACGTCCACAATCCCTAAGAAAATAATTCAATGCCAGTGCCATTCATCGACAAACACAAACCTACCATTCCAGTTGAGCAAACAGTAAACTGAGACACTTCCACAATAATGGATATCAAATAGAATAAAGAAAACACAATCGACATTGAGTGTCTGAGACGTTAGATCTTCAGTGTCCAGTGTGTTGTGGTACCTAGTGGTGTGAGGGGAGACGACGGCAAGAGGCGAGCAGGTGTAAGATGGAAGATAATGCTGGTCAAGATAAATTCAGGTGAGCTTATCCTTTACTACGTATTAAAAGGGCAAAATCTTGCACGGCACTGTACCGCGCCCGTCACCCTTAGATATAGTTCTTAGGTCTCCTATATGATTCCTACTCATCTACCGTTGAGTAGGAGTTCGCAATATTAGTCAGACAGTAGGCTAATATTCTTTCCTAGAAGTCCAAAGAAGGTTCTTCTGTAGAGAAACATTGGAAAAGTTGCTCGGAAAATTGGAAAAACTGGAAAAAACCGAAAGAGCTTTTTTCTCTCGTGTAATTTGGAACTCACGGTTTAACTTTTGTTTTTTTCGCAACCTTCAGTTGTTTTCTATCAAGTGTGACATGGACTATTTAAACCCTGGAAAATGCAGAGTTCTTGCGGCAAAACTGGAATTACGAGAGCGAAGCCGCGGGCGCAGCTAGTGCGAAAATAAAAACAACAGCTCCGTTAAACACATTCAATAGAAATAATGAGATACCTTGACTTGAAAACTCGTCAGCACAAAAGGTCTGGGAAATAAGAATATAACCACCCTTGCGTTAACCAGTTAAGGTCTATGTTTATATTTGTTTGTGCCCGTAGCTGTTTGTCAGTTGTTTTAGGACGAGAAACTTTTGAATAAGGGACCACAGAAGGGGACATTTTGGCTTTAGGGAATTGTTAGTAAACAGTCTACCTAGCTAGGTGATTAATGGACTAACTCACTCGGCGGATTGTTTAATAAGGGTTATGAATGTACAGAGACGGCCAAGGCCGTTCCGTGTCCATTGAAGTTGACTAGGGTTTTTTTATTTATATATATATTCCTATGCGAGCGAGAGTTTTGTTTGGTACTGGAAACTGATCAAAATGAGCCCGAACAGTATCAACCTACTGTTAGTAAGAGACAAGCTCCATTGTCTACCGTTCGTCTCTATCATCAGATCAGCTCACGACCATAATTATTTTGTATTATTATTGGGCAGGCGTAGCGTTTACCTTTAGGTGAACGACTTGCTCGTCTCGTCACTCAGTCAAATTTAAAAATATCATTAAACAGGTATTTAGGTATTCTCGTACTTAAGTTGTTACCATATTCAACATTTCAACTCAATTGAACCACTGGAACTGAGTCCAAATTGATTCGCAGGATTTTACCTAAATATGCATTAATCCAACTCAATAAGGAAATCTAGTTCTTTAAATGTTCAATTACGTAAGACAACATTTTCAATCGATAATTCCATTTTACGAAGCGCGAAAACACTTTTCATTACCATGCACTTAACTAGATACCTACGTTTTATGTAATTACGATAACTTATCTCATCTGATAATAATTATTCCAATAATGGCTATTACCCAAAGCTAACGCCTATAATAAAAAAGTTGAAAACGACAACCTACAAACAAAGTTGCCTCCAACCCTTACCCTTTGAAAATCACCTCACACCTCAACGCTTTAGAAAATATTGTTCCTTTTATCTTTGGAAAATTATATTCCCTTTCATCCTGTCAAATCATAAAGCCTCTCACACATTGAAAGTCCCCGCAGGCTCAAGGTCGGCGAGCCTTATCGACCCGCGATTCCAATGTTAGGGGCGTTCCGAGCCACCTTGAAGGGCGAAGGCTCAACGCGAGTTCAGTAAACATAAGACATTAGCGCTAACGACGAATTCCATTGAAATATTGAAATGTTTTATGAGATAATTTGGAGTTTTTGAATAAATAATGTTCGTTTTGTAGACTTATTATTGGAATCCATTTGTAAAAGCTTTCTTTTTAGCAATGTAAATGATATTGAATTAGCTTACTTTGCATAGTGGTGTCTACGAAATTGTAGACGGTCGTCCGTCCGTAGCAAAGCTCTACAATTTCGTAGTGTCGTGGAAGATCGGCCCATGGGCCAGTCATGGGCCATAACGTGAAAAACGTACAAAAAACAAAAGAAAAACCTTTATTAATTACACACAAAGACTATTTAAAATTAAGAACTATAACTTTTTAATTACAAAAAATAGGAAAACAAGCAGTACAGTAATCACATAGTGGCGCGGGAGAAAGTGATAATAGTGTTCAATTTTGAGTATCAGGCCCCATGAATAATGAATTGTTGGATCGACTGTAGATTAGCTACTTATTTTTAGTCGATGTTTCAGTACTAATGAGTATACCGTCTGAACTAGCACCTTTGTGAAAGATCGATCTCAAACGAGGTAGTAACGTCTTCTGATGTCAGACTTTGTCAGGCGGCCCAAAAACCTCTGACATGTTGATGTCTGTCATCAATCAGACAACATCTCGAACCGTGCCTGGAAGCACGGAAGCGCTCAATTTTTTTGTCTTTATTCATCATGTCTTTCGCCGGCGCAGGGGACGTTGCTTAAATTTCACGATCGATTATAATATTTCAGAATATATATATTTCAGAAAAGGGGGGATGCCATCGTACTGTCCCCTGCGCCACCCCCTCGAACTCCCCTGCTGTAAGCAGTCAAAGTCAAGATGGGGTCGCGCTAGCATTCACCATCTTATATCTTATATCGGCTATAAATTCTCAGTAAACTATGCCACCAAACGCTCATATGAATTAACATACTCTTAGATGTGTGAAGGTAAATAAGGTATAAACAAAATAATATTTCAACGCAATGTTGGTGAGGAAGATATAACTAAATGAACCCACCTAAACTGTCAGCCTTCAACTCACCACGTCAGCTAATCCCTCAGTAAACATGCTACTACCGCAGCAATCTTGCCATGATAGGCTGCGCGGCGGCTTGAAATTTAATTTCCCCCTAGCTTACCCTTCTCTCCTCTCCAATTGTAGGTAGTACGTACTGAAGTGGGAAGGGGAGGGGGTATCAAATTGATATGTTTACACTCCACCACAGAATAAATAAACTCCACCAGTTGTTGGACTGTCAAGTGGTTGAATAATTAGAATTAAACGTGGCGCGAGTTGAATATCGATTTTTACTTATTATCTTATTCAAAAGTGAGTGAATTTGATTGACATTACCTATAGTTTACTATGTAAGTACTGTTGTTTTATGAGGTTTGATCGCTTTTAATAAACACGCTTTTAAGCTTCACTTGTACGTTTGTGTTAAATATAATAACTTAAGAAAACATGATAGTTACAACTAAAACAATAATCTAGGACCCATATTACATAGACTACAGCTACCCCTATTACAGACTAAGTGAAAGTAAATAAAATTATTATCATTTTTAGGGTTTCCTCACAATGTTTTCCTTCACCGAAAAGCGAGTGATAATTACGTACATATGTTTTACAGAAACACATTGGTACGAGCCCGCACTGGGATTGGAACTCACGACCTTCTGATGAAAAAAAGTTATTGTAATAGAAATCTTCCAATCCATTTCTAACTCACTCCTAGACGTTTGAATTTTTTTATATTATCTGACTAATTGACTAGGTGACGAGACGTGCTAGTCGTTCACCAGGTGGTAAGCGCTACGCCTGCCCATAACAGACAGCTCCACCCAGAATCCTGCGTGGCACTGCACTGCGCTCGTCACCCTGAGTCATCGGCTCTGAAGTCTTATATGCCCACTAATAATATTTAGTAGTAGTATTATTTCTCACATCAACTCCTAGGTAGAAGCACAGAGTATACAGGGTGTCCCACGGCTATGCCACATGGAGGGAAAGTACCTTGAATATTGTAGATGGAACAATTTACTGAAAGAAGAAATTATTTAAATTTGAAAAAAAAAATAAACTGCATTCATAGATATTTAAATAATTACATGGTTGAACCGGGAATCGAACCCGTTACACGAGAAAAATAATCACCCTGTAGCTTTATCATACCGATCGAAAGGCTTCATTTTAAGGATTATTAAGAATTATATTCTTATAATTATAATTAGAATTATATCAGGATAATATAAGGATATTTTAAGGTGAGGTACAGTCAGTAACTTTTCTCAAAACCTCTGCTGTAGGCATGTTTGCAGCCTCGTACCCTAACGTGTACGTCGTTCTTTATCAAATAAAGGCTCGGTGGCCATTTAGCAAATGGGCTAATTAACCTTTCTATTTACGGAACCCTCTGCTAACTTAGTTCCCTTCGTGGCTAGGGTCCCTCGACTCTCTACCCTGGCTAAGTAAGTAATAATGGCCAGCCTTTAGACAAGGTATTAATTTAGACAAGGTAGGTTCTTCATGCGAACTATGATAGCGCATTTTTAGTGAGTTCATCTAGAATAGAATAGAATAGAATAGAAAATTACTTTATGGTAGGTACACTAGTTCAGAAATACACAAGGTACATAAGGAATAGAACTTATTGAAATAAATATAGTACAATGGGCGGACTTATCGCTAAAAGCGATCTCTTCCAGTCAACCTTTGGATGGAGAAAAGCAATGGAGCGTCACAGGTTGGCGGTGTAAAAAAATAATACATTTTAATTACCTTCTTGTGTGTTAATAATGGAGGGTAATCATTACCTTTGCTTGTTTGTGTAATTCACTATCCCTACGAATAATTATCTAAGTACATGTAGCGTTGTCTGTTTACAGCGAAATTACTGGGCATATGAGACTTTAGAACAAATATCTCAGGGTGACGAAAGCAGTGCAGTGCCGCAGAAGATTATGCAATGCAAAGTTCTGGGTGGCGCTGTAACTGTTATGGGCAGGCGTAGCGCTTGCCATCAAGTGAACGACTTGCTCGTCTTGTTACACAGTCAAATGGAAAACAAATAATATTTCCATGACTTTTACACCCAATCTACACTCTACTAAACACAGGGTACCCGAGTTAGGGTTCAGGATCTATGTAATGTGAAACAGCTAATTTTGATAAATTTTGCCATGGTTTTTTATTACGGATATACAACAAACATACTCTAGATTTTAATCCATACTACCCGCAGCCGCGGGGCGCATGAAGGTAAAATAAAATGTTCATCATTTCAAAAGATTCTCCCGCTTTCAGCTATTTTTCTTCCCGTTACAAGGCCGTAGGTTGGTAAATGGCTCTCCATCAGTCAGTCTACTTTAGATCTCTATTTACATATAATTAGATTTTCTGATCGAATTTTCTGACAATCAATGTGACCAACCTAAAAAAGGGCGAATTTTCCAACTGTCCGTTAGTTCAAGGCTTTCCCGGGTCCATATTGATCGTGCAGCTTCCCAATTCAAGATCTCATTCGGGTCCACATCTACCCAACATTGTTGACGAGTTGGAGCCGACCTTCACGCTGTTCCATCCTTTGTGGACCCTCGTCAAACCTTCGCTTTTATACTCTCCGAAGCGTGAACAGTTCATGCCAAATATTCTTTAGAAAGTTGACGAAATTTTGTAGCCGTATACAAAATCATCCCAAACTTTTTCCATTTTCCAAAATACAAATTGTTACGGGGAGATATTATGGCCTACGAACTTACTTGGGAAATCCGTCGATGGCCTCTCGGGTGTGTAATCAGCGCTGTCTTCGGGTTAGATGGGGGATGATGGTGCACAGAGATATATCCATAGGACGCCGATGGGGCGGTTTCTTCTGATCCCGTATCACCTTCCTCCGGGATAGAGGTGTGATCAGGCAATCCACACTACACTTAATCCTGGAGCTCGTCTCCGAGGATGGGAATGGCGTCCACGAAATGGAGCTACCGGTGAAAGCTCAAAACACCGCGACGCGACAAGTGCTCGCACGCGCATTTGAAGGACGACTGACTTTCGGTTGGCCCACCCAAAGTCGTGGGCCATAATAATCTCGTACCAACACAAAATATTAAGCGGAATAGTCTTTGTGCCGTTACGTTCGAAAACACTCAAAATAAAAAGAAAAGAAATCTGTTTCAGTACGAAACATGCCGCTCACCTTAAAAGACTGTAAGTTCTTTTAACACGAAAACTCAATGAACAGAAAGTTATTCAATCTATAAACTTAAACTTGATCTAAGGTTGTTGTAAACAACCAGTATAGGTAATTAAAACTTAGGAACTAATTTTACGAATTCGTAAACAATAATCATTCTAAAGGCAGTTTACAAATTTTTACGATCGCTCGTTTGAATAGACTCTTGCCCGTTTGCAAAGTCACAACTCGCACCTTATTATCGGAGCCCGGATGGAGTGTATGAATACGAGCAAGTTTCCATTGGAGTGGTGGAAGATTATCGTCGCATACCACAACAATGTCGCCTACACAGATAGGAGCACCGCGGTCCTTATACCATTTGCCCTGTTTCAAGGTTTGATAATTCAAAGCACATTGAACAGAGTCATTTTTTAAAAACTCGTACGAATCTCTCAAATAGTTATGACAACCCTGGAAGTTCTTTCCGCAATCAGAGTAAATGTCGCTGCACAAACCTCTGCGCGATGTAAATCGGCGCAGGGCTGCTAAGAACGCCTCAGTAGATAGCTCCGATACGAGCTCCAAGTGTACAGCCTTCACACTCATACACACGAACACGGCGACATAACATTTGATGATTTTAGCATTACGAACCCTATTAGCTCGCATGTAAAACGGGCCCGCGTAATCAACAGCTGTTTTCATGAATGGGCGCTCGGGTCGCAGCCGGACCGCTGGGAGCGGCGCCATCGCAGGCTGTAGACGTACCGGACGCACACGGAAGCAGCGCACACAACGAAAGATTTGTTTACGTATTATATCTCGGCTAGATAAAATCCAATATTTTTGTAAAAGTAAATATTGAACGGCTTGAGTGCCCGCATGAAGATGCGTAATATGGGCATCGTCAATTATTAAAATCGTAAGAGGGTGTTTTTTGGGTAAAATTAATTGATGTTTTGACTCGTACGACAAAAGGGATTTATGTAGACGTCCGGAGACTCGCAAAAAACTCGAATCATCGATAAACGGATTAAGACGTCTCAATTGGTTTGAGGGCGGTATACCCTGTGAAATGTTTTCAAAATCTTTATGAAACACTTGGTGTTGCACTAAATAAATGAAACGATTAAGCGTGAGTTTATACTCGTGGACTGTGATGTAACTAAGATAGGGACTCTTTTCCTTGTTGACGCGCGATTTAAGAATATAGTAAAAGCGAAAAATATAAGAAGTAATTCTCAATAGTTTACTCAAGGTGGAAAACTGGTTTATGACCTCAACATCGTCGATCAGCGTAGCTGATGCAGACGCGACCGGTGGATTACGTTTCTCCTCACCAGTGCTAGGGATACTTTTAAATACTGGCCACGCAGTAGGATCCTCACGGAGCCATGCTGGGCCGTGAAACCACATGTCGTTCTGTAAGAATGTGGAGGGTAAAAGTCCCCTTGAGTCCCTTATTTTGGTTTGATGGTCATGTTCCATGGGAGCAAAGGGCACCTCTTCCCGCCGCTCACCATGAACCTCTGGCGCCTGAACCGCGGCGAGTATCGCCGGCGAGTTACTGTGCCATTTACGTAGTTCAAACCCAAGTGATTTGCAAATACCTAACAATTGCTGTTGTAATACCAGAGCGTGTGATTCATCGCTCGCGCCCGCGACCACATCGTCGACGAACACTTGGTCGGTTAAAACCTTTGCCGCTAGGGGAAAATTAGATGCTTCGTCACAAGCCAATTGCTTAATGGTACGAAGAGCTAAGTAAGGGGAAGTGCTCACACCAAATGTTACCGTCCGCAGACGATAATCACGGAGGGGTTCATCGGGCGACGTACGCCACAGAATGCGTTGCAAGTCCCTATCAGATTCTTGTACTAGTATATTTCTATACATTTGTTTAATATAGTCCTGCAAGCACGCGTGAGACTCAATTTTAAGACTCGGGTTCCGTTGTAAACGTTGCTCTAATTTATGGAACCGAGCGAGGACAATATCTCGTGATTCACCTAGGGGCGTAGCATCAGGTTTACGTGGTAAAGCTACTGTGTATCGTCCCGTGACGTCACGATAGTGCGAACGTTCAAATATGGATTCACATAGACGTTCCTCGGGGGTGAGTGCCTTCACCTCAGGCACTGACTCCAGTTCCCAGAATCGTTTCAAGTCGCCGTCATCGGATAATGAGCTAAAACAAGCTTGAACTGAGGATGGAGTCAAAGAGTTGAACGCTATTTTTCCCAACAACAAATAACCGAAAACGCTGTTCATAGCGATCGGCGAACCGGGCGAACCCGTTATTACGTTTCCTAAAATTATGTGAGATAGTACATCTGCACCTAACAACATCTCCACCGGCTGTGGAGTGTGAAACAAAGGATCGGCTAAATTTAAATTTTGAATGTGTGCCCACCCCATATGAGGCAGTGGTACACTAGGCATTTTAGGAATAAGTTTCGGCAATACTAAAGCTTCAATAGGTATAGAAGGTTGAAGTTCATTTCTCGGGGTTATGCAACACGAAATCTTTCCTTTTGGTCGTACCGGTTTGGTGTCACCTATCCCGTAAACAGGTACATTCGCATAACAACGCTTTATACCTAGCCGCTGTGCGCACGATTCCGTCATGAACGAAGCCTGGCTTCCCGTATCGATAAGACACCGGACAGTCGAACGCTTTTCATTACCTACACATACATCGACGAGTGCGGTCGAAAGCAACACAGTATTTGTCGTGCCAAAAGGAGCATTGGACGACGCGCAATTAATTTGTGTCGCTTGACTCGCGGACATAGCGTGCTGAGTACAGGTGCTCGGAATGTTCTCTTCCCGTTCCTCCGTGAGCGGTAAAGAAACACTTCTCTCACTCGCACGGCTAGTATCACCTTCAGAAGTAAAGTGAATCAATGTATGATGACGTTTTTCACACGAACGACAAACAAAACTCGACTTGCATTGAGAAACGTTATGACCTTTGCCTAAACAATTGAAGCAAACATCTTTATTTTTGATAAACGCATACCTATTGCTTGGTGACAAATTCAAAAACTTATTACATTTTGTTAATGGATGTTGAGCATCGCAACATACACAATTCTGATTCTTGCGCGTATTGACAGAAGGCTGAGAACCGCTCGCACCCTGAGTCGAAGTGTGGCTGGCCACGCCGGCAGCCAACGCTCGACGGAACGTTGGAGCGACGTACTCTTTCCTCTGACTACCTACATTTTGAATCTTTCTACTGCCAGATTCAACTATTTCGCTGGCGGTTAATTCTCGTTCTAAAAACTCGATTAACAAGTCGACGTTGGGTACATCGGATGGTTTATGCAATGTTAACTCGAATCGCATACGAATGGAAGTAGGTATTTTACGTAGTAAAATATTCAACAACAAAAAACTCCACTGATTTGTAGGAAAATGCATTACTTGTAACGCTTTTATATTCTCATGGTAAATATTCAACAAATTACGCACACTTTGATTTGATTTCTCGGCACAGGATTGAATATCCAGAATACGATCAATATGTTGAGAAGCTATGACTCGTTTGTTCTCATATCTTGAAATTAAAATATCTAACGCGACGGTATAATTTTCGTCCGTGATAGGTATCGATTTTATTAAGTTATAGGGCTCGTTTTTCAAAGTAAGAAGGAGATACCTAAACTTCTCGTTATCTGTGTAGGCGTCATTATTATCAACCATGGAGCGAAATAGGTCATAAAATGGTGGCCAATCGGTCAATTCTCCCCCGAATGACGGCAACGGAAGATTCGGTAACCTACTACAGCAACCCCCGTGAGTCGGTTGTATTGTATTGTTAAAGGAAACTCGACTCATGCGCCTACACTCCTCATCGTTTTTCTTCAGAACTTCGACATGGCTGACAATTGCGTAATAAATATCATTGAATTGAGTTCGAATACGTAACTGTTCCTCTCGGTCAAATGTTGACAATTTCATTTGTGACTTCTCAATTTTAGTTTGCAATTTAAGGAATTTTCTCTGAATAGAAAGAATATCTTTTGCTCGCGCTTTAAATTGCTGTTCATTGAGTTCGTAAAACTCTAAAGTACGTTTGACGTCGTCAAGTATAACTTCTCTTTCGAAAATATCTTGTTCCGCCATTTTTAATGGACACGTAATGTCGCACACAAAAAATCAAAAATCGGCAAAATCAAGATGAAAAACTGAGAAATATTGTCGGGACGCGTAACGCCGCTACGACAAACACTAAAATATACTCGGATGGTTTCCAAAAATGGGAAAATATGCACTAATAACGGGATTTGGACAACGTGACTACAGCAAAGAAAATCCGCAGATCCGGCTCGAAGGACCAAAAATGTTACGGGGAGATATTATGGCCTACGAACTTACTTGGGAAATCCGTCGATGGCCTCTCGGGTGTGTAATCAGCGCTGTCTTCGGGTTAGATGGGGGATGATGGTGCACAGAGATATATCCATAGGACGCCGATGGGGCGGTTTCTTCTGATCCCGTATCACCTTCCTCCGGGATAGAGGTGTGATCAGGCAATCCACACTACACTTAATCCTGGAGCTCGTCTCCGAGGATGGGAATGGCGTCCACGAAATGGAGCTACCGGTGAAAGCTCAAAACACCGCGACGCGACAAGTGCTCGCACGCGCATTTGAAGGACGACTGACTTTCGGTTGGCCCACCCAAAGTCGTGGGCCATAATAATCTCGTACCAACACAAAATATTAAGCGGAATAGTCTTTGTGCCGTTACGTTCGAAAACACTCAAAATAAAAAGAAAAGAAATCTGTTTCAGTACGAAACACAAATTTAAATTTGATTTATTGACCTAGAGTAATTTTTTTTTTTATGTCTGAATGTCGAGACGAGCATGTTGTTCACCTGATGGTAAGAGTTACGCCTGCCCATAACAGTTACAGCGCCACCCAGAACCCTGCATTGCATAATTCTGCGCGGCACTGCACTGCGCTCGTCACCCTGAGACATCGGCTCTAAAGTCTCATATGCCCAGTAAGTAATTTCGCTGGATACAATGCCCTTCAAACTGGACCACAGTATTGTTTGCACACTACTGCTTGGCGGATGAATATCTGCCGATTATTCTTGAATCCATAACATCTCAAACAAGTAAAATACCGTAAAGGAGTCCATTAACATACAGATGTACCTACCAACCTGTATGTAATAAATAAATTTCTTTTTCTCATCATAGAAATATGAAAGATTCAGATATCACACATTTCATTTTCCCGTCTACAAAAAACATTCGTAAAAACCAGCTTACAAAAATATAAATAGTATCCGCATCACCGCATTTCAATGCTCAATAATTCCCTACCCGAAACCATTTTGCCCTACCCTAAACGGAAAATGAAACTCCGTTACAAAATAGAATAATATCTACCTTATTTCGATTTTTACCATTATTTACGGCCGTATTCCCGAGCAAACAGCTGAGCTCCAGGTATTGATCGAGTAGAATCGTGCCCTTGAATGGCGGGACTGTTCCCGACTTGTAAAGGTAAGCACATTTAGTTCAAGGCAGAGTTGATACACCTTCTATACTCCCTCTATGATTATTGATCAAATGTGTAAAAGCCCTTTAAGCAAACTAACTGCAATTTATTTAACAATTTTTTTTTATATTTTTTTAATTGAACGTAGTTATAATTGAACCCATTTTCTTGTAGTGGTAGGCCTTTCAAGAGACCGCCTGGGGAAGTCACCTTTGCCAGATATTCATCCGCCAAGCAGTACTGCCAAAGCAATACTTTATACCAACAGTCGACAAGATAAGTTATTATTGCTTGCTCAGATTATCTATGATTGGTAACAATACTGTAACCAAAAGTTTAGTAAGACACCAAGAGTTTTCCCGTTTCGTAACAGAGTTTCGAAATATTTCATGATACCCACCCTAAAGGGAGGCCGGGGAGTTGCTTGTGATATTGGCTTATAAATATATTTTAAGGGGTGTTAGAGAGCAGTTCAAGTGTGCGGTTGAGCGGTGAAGTATTTGAATTGAAATCGTTTAATTTGGTGGTGAAAGTTGAGAGTTTGGTGCGTATAGAAAGACATTTAAAATCTGGTAAAAATTACGGACAAAACTGAAAGTGGACAACATAACTCATAAAAGATTAACAGTAGAGTGATAGTAAATGGGTTATTTTTATTTTATTTTCATTTCTTACGCGTACAAAGCCTTATTTAAAAAAAATCGTCGCCTGTCACCAGATTGTTTGATTTTGAATGGCTCTCCAGACGTGCTAATTCTATCTCCATTGAACAACGTAAACTGGTTCAAAAGTGTCTCATGAATTTCACCGAAACCAACATGTCGTTTCTACAAACACAGTGAGTTAAATAAGAGCTCACTGCCACCGCAATGCAGCCGTATTATATAACACAAATGAAAAGAAAATCGAAATGGACATTTTCCCCACACTAAGAACATCAAACTTAATCCGGATTAAACATGACGTCGACAACCTTTCGAATACATCATCGTCAGTCTCTTGGAAAAGTAATTTATCCTGGATCCTACCAGCGGCCATTCTAATGGTTCCAATTAATCAAAAAGTTTGCCTAATTTACAAAGAAAGTGAGATCCCAGCTTAATTTACTCGTTAAAATACCTTAGACCTCGGTGCTTGGTAAGTTGACCGGACTTGATTAAAATAATTTAAAAAGTTTAGTCGTCCCTTTCAGATACTCATAATTAGTTTTAGAATCATCTTTTTAAATCTGTTGATTGATTATATTATCTAGAAATATGAGGCGCAAAGTTGTGAAACGTAAATTCAAAGCAGGAAACAGAAGGTTCAGGAAATACTGTTAGAAAAATTCGAAATAAATGTCAGTTGGCCTCAATCTTAAACACATTGCATAAGCAAACGCTTTAGACGAGTGCCCTGCGAGGGCCCGCGGGATTGCGGGAACGGCCCTGAAGGGGAGCGTGTCCGTCCTTGGCCTCATTGCGTGGGGCGATAGCGTCCCTCATACAAACCACGGCCATTATCACAACCTAGATGCTCTTTGTCGTGTCTCCGGATACGGACGCTGTTTTCTTTAGAAATGGAGAATATCGTGGCAGGTTGAAATAGCCAGTATCTGTGTGGACGTAAAAGTCTGTCTGTCATATAGATACTAGGTACAAATATGGATTGAAAAAGGTATATACATTTTTCTAAGCTGGTTTTACACGTTCACTGCTAAAAACACAACGGTGGTGTTTTTCATAACTTACCGCGAGTGCTGGAAAACACAACAGTGGTGTTAGCTGTATGGAAAACACTACGGTGTATACAGATCCGTACCCGTGGCTAGATAAGAAAATCGGCTCAACAGTCATAGTGTTCAATATGACGAGGAGCACTACGAAAGTGGAACGGTGGTCCCAGATAGATAGATAGATAGAAAGATAAACTCTTTATTGAAACACTACGGAACATAGAAAACTTAAAAACTAAAACAAAATAAGTTTAACAATTAGTGTCACTCTTCGCGAGTTCCAGGTGCCTAATGACAACATCTTCCTGAACTTCGTCTTTCGTGTAATTGCTCCAAAGATTATGGCTTGACATGGGCGTTAATTGAAACATTATGATGAAAGAATTACTGCGATAATACAGTCTCTCTACCCAATGGGCGCTGAACTTTTTATGCAAAGCAATGGGATATATATGTAAAAACGTAGTTCTGCAAGGCTCTTGTCTGGGTCCAGTCTCTTACCTAATGCTAAGCGACGACGCTAAAGGTACTTGGCGTATTTGGCTTTAGTTTCAAAGGTACAGTCGTAACTCTTTAAACTAGCATGAACCAGCAGGGGCTTAAATGGAGAATCGACTTTAGGCTTCAAGAAATAAGACATACTTTGTTCTGTGGGCGCTGTTTAACTACCTATAACAGTGAATGCTACCAGTTGCGAGTAAGCATGAAAGCTCCACTTTTACTGCTGGCATTAAGTATGGCAATTACACCCTTCTAACCTAGCCGGCGGCGCCGACGTAATATTGCGCCTAAATGCTTTACCGCATTATTGCTAGAACTGGGCACAATGCAGCCGACCGTTGTAATTTATACATAATGGCTAGTGGAACTAATTGGGTTGGCTGGTCACGCCGCGGTCGACCTCTTTATAACTGCTTTCCTTTTTAAAAATTCAGTCCGTAGCTCCAAACACCTAAGCGAATTACTCAGAAAATTCTCTAACTGGGAATGGAACGAGGATAGGAAGGACATTGCTCTGCCGTGGGAAGACAATGGCTGAATAATAATAAGTCTATAAGTAGGTCCAGTCCTTGATCCACAGACCTCGAAATTAAATGTTGCCATTCTCATTACGATAATGACTTCTTGGAACATTGACAATAATTGGATATTTACATATATTTTTTTTATTTGACTGAGTGACGAGACGAGCAAGTCGTTCACCGGATGGTAAGCGCTACGCCTGCCCATAACAGTTTCAGAGCCACCCAGAACTTTGCATTGCATAATATTGTGCGGCACTGCACTTCGCTCGTCGTCCTGAGACATCGGCTCTAAAGTCTCATATGCCCAGTAATTTCGGTGGAAACAGTGCCCTTCAAACCGGAACACAGTAATGTTTGCACACTATTGCTTGGCGGATGAATATCTGGCAAAGGTGTGGTACTTCCCCAGGCGGTCTTTTCCCCAAGACCTGTGGTACTTCCCCAAGAGGCCTCCCACTACAAAATGTAGGATAATTTAAGCATTAGTTTTGGGAGCTACCGGTCTGACCTACTAAGAGAATTGTCTCTGCCTTCTATTGTAAGATAGGGTTTTAATCTGAAATTGATGTTATTCCTATTACGCCGTACATTGTGGTATAATACAATACAATACAATATACATTTAACAAACAGGTAATACAATGGGCAGCCTTGTCGCTTTAAGCAATTTTTTCCAGGCAACGTGTTAGATGTTGCGGCTTGTGGTGGTAACATTCAGGAATAAAACATAAAAAAGCATTAATACACTTATATAATTACACACAATTTCTTGTTATATTATAATAATATTGTTTAATATTATGGTAGGTACTTATGTTGTTTGCAGATAAGTATATTTTTGTAACTTAATATGGGTGCCTAATACATCAGTTGGACATCGGGTTTAAGGTATTCGGATTTAGTTCAACGATTTTAAGAATTGGATTGGACCATCGAAGGCCCGTAGTCTAACTGATTGGACAGAACAGTTGGACAACGACCCCGAAACGCCTGAATAAAGAATTTTACTTTCTAAGATTTCTTATGGACAAAGAAATAAGTATTGAAAAAGATTCTAGCCGAATTTTTTAGAGACTCGTCTTACAGTGATTAGTACAGCCTGCTATGTTTCTACAGAAATATCGAATATCAAAGACAGCTGTGTCGCAAGCACCATCTTTTGATATCGCAACTTCCACCTCATTAGAAGGGAAGACTCTTGAAACACTAAAAGGAGAAGGTATAGTTTGCTAGCTTCAAATTAGAGGTAATGGCACAGAATAGATAGTACTACGGTAATGGGAAACTGCACCTATTTTTCCCTTGGGTTAAAAAATATAAGTCTATCCTTCACCTAGATATAATTGTAAACTTTAATAAAACGATTCAATATTCATAAGAAAAACGCTTATTAACATATAAAACTTCGCTTGTCCATAACAGTTGCAGTGTTTTAAGACATTCGTTCTTTAGTCACTATGCTCAGTAACTTCACATGAATGGGCACACAGTAATGTTTGCACACTACACATGCCACAAGAAAGCAAAGTGTTTTTAAAATCTCCTTTTTCTCTTAGGACCTCACTCCCCGTCGCTCAATTTAGCCGCGGCGACTTCTCCCTCTGGTCTGTGCTGAAGAACTGTGTTGGCAAGGAGCTATCCAAGATCACGATGCCGGTGGTATTCAACGAGCCCCTGTCCTTCCTCCAGAGGATGCTGGAGTACCTGGAATATGCCCATCTGCTGCGCATGGCGGCAGAGCAGACCGACCCTGTCTCCAGGATGGAGTATATTGCTGGTAACGTTCAGGCCTATTTAGCACTAGCAGTTATTTGAGAACCGGTCTCATTCTAGGCTTGGTGTTGACCACCTATAGCACGCCGTCACTTTACAGCAGGTGACACAGTGGTCAAACGCTAGTCTTTAACGAATAAACGGTGCCCAAGAAAACTAGTGTAATATTGGAAACAACACTCTGGCATGTGCTAGAGGACTACAGAATTTGGAGTAGCTGTTTAGGTCTGTAACGACACATAATACTAAATAAATAATGATGTTGATAGGTTGTCCAATTGTTTCTATAGTAAGTTCGAAATTTATTATGAAAATTACTATTGGTTACAGCTTTTGCCGTCAGCGCCCTAGCATCAAATTGGGAACGCCTTGGCAAGCCTTTCAACCCACTCCTTGGTGAAACTTACGAGCTCGAACGGACCGAGTTCAGGGCTGTTTGTGAACAGGTAACCAGTATTTGTGGTGTTCCACCATAGACAAGATATCAAGAGTGTGCTTCATAGAATATGTACCCTATTACTCTGTTTACCAGGTATCTCACCACCCCCCAGTGTCCGCTTTCCACGCCGACAGCCCACACTTCGTGTTCCACGGCTCTGTCCATCCCAAACTCAAGTTCTGTGGCAAGAGTGTCGAGATCCAGCCGAAAGGACACGTCACCGTTGAGTTACCAAGGTGAGACCAGCAAATGTTATGTAACTTAGATATATGTAGTACATATCATACTTATTCTTTTAAATCATCCACTTTGGTTATCCATTCGTCAGACGAATAATTTATGTACACACTAAAAACGTTCATATATCCATTTTCGTAAGGGTTTAGATGATTATTTTGCACAAGTCTAGTCTGCTACCTGTAATTTCTAAGGTTACTAATTCTGAAGGTATTTGTACCACCATCTATCATTATGCCTTTTCAACTCGTGGTTTTCACGTGTTCTCTTGATTCTCGCCCACATAATCCAGGTTTCTTGTTTTACAGGTGGGGTGAAGCCTACACCTGGACCAACGTGAACTGCTGCGTCCACAACGTGATCGTAGGCAAGCTCTGGATTGAGCAATATGGTGCCATGGAGGTGGTCTGCCACGGCGGTGCCGGCCTCAAGGCCAACCTGGCGTTCAAGCCGGCTGGATTCAACAACAGAGATCTGCATCGAGTGGACGGGTTCGTTGTTGATGCCAAGTGAGTATACGGAAAGATAATCTATTGATTGATGTAATTTCTGGAAATATGGAGCTTTAAAAAACGATGCTCCTCATAATTTTTTGACAAAGCAAAATATGGTATATTTTGTTTTAGACTGTAGAACAATCGCAGCCGAGTTAAACTATCGATAAAATTGTTTTTCCCATGTTAAAATAAAGTTCAAGAACGTGTACACGTGACCGTGAATTTTGATATTCAATCAATAAAGGCAATTTAAAACCTTCAAGGCTCATAAACTCAACAGCCCACAAGTCACAATGCCTCAACAAATGTTTTCTTCTGCTTCCGAATTCCAGCAAGAAGCGCCTCCGCTTCCTGTACGGCAAGTGGACGGAGTTTATCAAGTGCTGCAGCGCTGGAGCCCACGAGCAGTGGGCGCGAGAACGTGGTGACGAGGGCAGCACGCAGACTCCCTCGCACACACCCAAGAAGGTCCTGGCTAAGCTGAACAGCTTCAAGGTCGGCGCGCTGCGGTCCATGTCCATACAGGATGTAAGTGTTATTTACTTCCAGCTATACTGATTTTCTTAGTATAATATCATTTTATCTTGACGTTTATTAATAGGTACTGAAAGTTCTACATAGCTATGAAGTTGTTTTATTTTGTGGCGGTGATGGTGCCTATACATGTGCACTCCACAACCCCACGAGACTCGATTTATAACCTCAGCCCTACCCCATTGACTTATGGATGTGTTATTGACGCACGTAGCAGATTTGACCAATAAGGGCGCGCGGAGTGTTGTTTCATAAGTTATGCGCTAATTTCGATGCCAATATAGCTCTTTAACAATGGCGAAAATGATTGGGAGGGAACCGACATGTTTATAGCCATGAAGCCTTAAATTCAAGAGCATGTTGTAACATCCACCGACCCGCACTGAGCCCGTGTATGGTGTATGGTGAACGCTCGCCTATCCTCTCTCTCTCTCAGCGGTGGGTCAAGAGATAATTCGTTCACGATTAACTCAGAATAGCAGTCCCTTTCTGCTTTCAAAAAGAAGGATATGCTTTATGGCTTTTTTTCCTTTCTTGCTTTCTTTCTATTTTTTCCTTTCTTTCTTCCTTTCTTTCTACCTTTCTAACATAAGATATTTGTGAATATTAACAGAACGACGACCCAGAGGGCTCGGAAGACGTGCCCAAGCCTGACGAGGCCTATAACATAGATATTGCTGGCTCCGTCACGCTTTGGGAGGCGCGGCCGAGACCCACGAACAGCGCACAGGTAATCTAGGTCTTTCATTAACGTTAACAGCGAAAATCAATCATCAAAATATAATCACAAGTAGTTGTTTTGTCGTGACATTTTTTTTTTTTGCGACTGAGTGACGAGAATAGCACGTTATTCACCTGATGGTTAGTGCTACGCCTGCCCATAACTATTAGAGTGCCACCCAGAACTTTGCATTGCATAATCTTGCGAGGCACTGCACTGCGTTCGTCACCCTGAGACATCTAAAGTCTCATATGCCCATTGTGATTTCGCTGGAAACAGCGCCCTTCAAACCGGAACACAGTAATGTTTGCACACTTCTGCTTGGCGGATGAATATCTGGCAAAGGTGTGGTACTTCCCCGGGCGGTCTCTTGGAAAAGAGGCCTCCCACTACTTAACGTCTTATGTACTTACTAATAAAGAAATGATCCAATTTTAATGAAGTTAATACGGGACAACTCTGAGAATCTTATTTATACCTAGTCGAATTGAGATTGTTTTAAATCTTCTTTTAAAGTGGTCTTTTAAAAAACCTTATTTCGACATTCGAAAATGAGACATAATATTATTCCGCTCTGAACCCTTTATGCACTTTACTCTAATTTCAGTATTACCAGTTCACTGAGTTCGCCATGTCGTTGAACGAGATGGAGCGAGACATGAAGGGGCAGCTCTGCCCCACGGACAGCAGGCTTCGGCCTGACGTGAGGATGCTCGAGCAGGGAGACATCGATGGAGCTGCGACAGAGAAAACCAGGCTGGAAGAGAAGCAGCGGACGGCCCGAAAGGCGCTCAAGAAGTCTTCGGAGGCTTGGCAGCCGAGGTAAGGTTAAGGTTAAAAGCTGATACGAGCTAAAGTCTTTCAGCGATACTGCTGACGCTAGAAAATTAATAGTTGCTGTTTAAATAAACTAAATATATGAGTAACGGAGACCAGCCCAATCATGGATCAACTGAATCATCGTGTAAATAAAACAGATATTTGGCATCTGTACCTATTAACTGTGTCGAACACTGCATTTATTATTTAGCGTTTCCGATATACGGATAGGCTAAAATATATTTTTTTTGACTGAGTGACGAAACGAGCAAGTTGTTCACCTGGTGGTAAGCGCTACGCCTGCCCATAACAGTCACAGCAGCACCCAGAACACTGCATTGCATAATCCTGCGCGGCACTGCACTGCGCTCGTCACCCTGAGACATCGACTCTAAAGTCTCATATGCCCAGTAATTTCACTGGAAACAGTGCCCTTCAAACTGGAACACAGTAATACTTAATTACACACAAACTTAATTGCTGTAAATCTATGCGAATCTTTGTACTGTGAAGATTGATCAGGGAGAATAATAAAAGCAGTTAACTATGTTTAGCGATTCGTACTGAGATCACATAATTCCAATAACAATAAATTCGTTTTTCATATCATCAGTAAACACACTATTCATATTAAAATACTTCGATATACAATTATACAGCCTTGGCATCAAAATTTGCGCCTTTTCGTAACATCATTAAAGTTGTTTCTTGTTTCCAGGTGGTTCAGCCAAGGCACAAACCCGTACACGAAGCAAGAGGACTGGCTCTACAACGGGGGATATTGGGACAGAAACTATCAGCACCTCAAGGATATTGACATATTTTAACAAACAAACCGTGGACAGTGTTCTTAAAAAACTAATAGCTGAGCGACACGGACGTAACGGCTCATATTCACGGAACCGATGATGGAGACTAGATGGACCTGCTTAGATGCAGATGTCTTCTGCGGTCTGCACGAAAATCAAATAAGCATTGGTAGATGACAATATATTTAACTGTTTCTGCGTTCTGAACATTTATTTATTTTTACGTTTTTTTTCGTCAAATTCCGGTTGTTTTGTCTTTCTAGAATGTTAGACACGTCATTGGGTTTTTGCTGCTTTTATAAATACATCCATACGTGACTCTGTGTCTATGATAAAAACTTATTAATTAGGTGTTTATACTCTAACTGAGCTGCTAAGTATGTATTCTAATGTCCTCGATAAACACTTGAAATCTTTATTGTGGTTGCGGATGAAATCAACAGTATTTGAACTGTAAAACAAAAGTAATAAAGTAGTTTTTTGTTGAAAATTGTAATTCAAACGTTTTCTAGAAAATAGTAGTTAATACTGTTTTGAATGAAATTTTTTACTGGTGCTTTTTTTTTAATGAGAAGAAATGTAGTGAGGTTTAGAAAGATTTGCAAGTAGATTATTTTTATTTGCCATTGATTCCATACTGCAGAGCTATATAAGTAGATGAGATAAGTATATTTGTAAGTAATGTTGTGGAAAATTAATATACTTACTGCTGACGCACAAAACAGAGTTAAAGCTGGAGTTTTTTTATGCTTAGTGCCAAAATATAACACACTTCTATTATATTCTATGTCAATATCACCATTTTGACACTATGTTGTTATATATGAGTATAATTATGTCTATGTTACACACAAGTAATCGGTAAATATATTAAAAGACAGAATCACCGAAATGTTTGTACGCGCATAACTTCCAAACGACTGCACCAAATTGGATAAATTTTTCTTTTGTTCTTTTTTATTGTCAGGAGAAGGTTTATACAAAAGAAAAAATAAAAAAATCTTTCGGAATTATTTTCAAAATCTCAATATGAATAGTGAGTGAGGCAGAAGACAGTCGGTGAGACTTCATTACATGGTCATACTGTAGACAGAAGTATTTGTCTATTTTTTTTCATTAGGTACACAACCCGTGCAAAGCCGGGATGGGCAGCTAGCTTATTATATAATTTTCTGAAATATAGACTCTTATGAACCATAGAAACAAAAATACAAATAATTTTGCGTAAAAAGGAATTATGCATTTTGCTAATAATGCATTTTGTTAATAATTAATTTTGTTAATAATAAGCGAGGAACGCTTATGAAAAAAGTACACACAGATAAGCCCTAAGTAGATACATATTTTGAAGTATTTGAACGCAGAGCTAGAGTGCTAGGTCATTTTACTGCCTTTAATAATTTGCGTTGGAATCTTATTATCTATACTAATATATAAAGCTGAAGAGTTTGTTTGTTTGTTTGAACGCTAGGATTTCAGGAACTACTGGTTCGAATTGAACAATTCTTTTTGTGTTATATAGTCCATTTATCGAGGGAGGTTATAGGCTACATAACATCACGCTACGACCAATAGGAGCGGAACATCAATGAAGAATGTGGCAAAAATGGAGAAAATATATTGCTTTTAAGAGAGTTATTGCGGGAAAACTTGAATTATGCGGGGCTCAGCTAGTTATGTATAAAACACAGTTTTCAGTAAGCTTGATTGGTACTTCACAGTTTTTGCCCATTCCTTTTATTTGTTGTTTTTCTTTTCAGTATTTTTTTTGCGCGTTGTATTGTTTTTTTTTAGAATCAGTATATTCATAATTCCAGTTAGATTTTAGGAACTGTGAACGTGAATGTCAATTACTTCTACGTGCGACGATAAAATTAAGAGAAGTTATAGATAATAATACTGGTTACTTATCTATCTCTATACGAGTATGCGTGAATAGTTCGTCTTGAAAGAAAATTAAATGTGTCGGTGTTTCGATTAGGAGTGTATAACATTTACCCTCTTGTGCAGTGAGTTTGAATATAATAGATATTTAAATAATAAATAATATTTGTAGTTATTTTTATACCTTCAATTTTAGCATTTGAATTTACCGTTCCATTTGCATTTAGTTTCTTCCTAGCATAGGTTTAAATTATGCATTTAGATATTTTTTAACGAGACCTATTATAATGTTGGTAATCGTTTTAAAATCATTATAAATTTCTTTATATAATCCATGTATATAAAAAAATATGTACTTACCTATAAAATGTTACTAATGATAATGAGCGTGGCAGTAAAATAATTATAAAAATAAATATTAGTAAAAAATTAGTAGCGCAACAATTTTGCATTATTGTGTAAAATATTTATTAAGTTGATTTGTTATTTCAGAACAATAACTTGTAGAATATTGATAAGCTGTGTATCTAATTCATTGAAAGCACCAAATGTACCTATACTCACTTAATTTTAATTGTATAAAACCTCTTAGATGAAAAATAAAGTAAAATAAAAAAAAAAACGAGGTGGGATTGCTCTCAATAGTTTATGAATGTGGGGATAACAGAAGTATAGAAGATGGGTGGGTCTCTTGCGATTGGCTCTTGGTCTAGGATCTTGGTTTGATACAAATAAAAAAAAAACATAGCACGCAAAACGTGGCACTTGATCTCGCATTAAACACACTTTAAGTAAATTAAAAATGTGATAAAATGAAAATATCTATGTTTTATAAAATAAACTAATTTATGGCAAAAAGCGAGCCAAAAAATATCTAGAGCTTTTGTTTGTGTAGTTACTATGAAAAATATATAATCAATGTGATTAAAAATATAATAAAAATGTAACTTTGATGAATAAATAGGATGACAATTGGACTTTTGTTTTAATTTGATAATCCATTTTTTGAGCTATTTCTAATAGGTATTTAAATGAGGAGTTCCGGAAAAAGGCAGTGAAATCCACTTTTTACATTTTTACAGAAATCACAAAATAATAATTTACATAGGAATAATTAGTCAATAAGTAAATAAACAACTTATATGTCAAGGTTAACGAAAATGCACCAAAGTACTTTCAACAGATTTATTCAACTTTTCTATTTCCAAACAACAAAGGCACTAAATCACAAAAAAAAAAACATCACAATTCACACCACTAAAACTAAATAAAGTAATAAAATTTCATATAAAAAACACATACATAATAAATGAATGTAAAATACCTAGTATGTCCGGTTTACCCTTTGAAAAGTCATGGCACACAAAATTTTAATATAAAATTATAATGGGACTAATATTTTCACGAACAATTATATACAATACCGCAGGCATTCATATAAAATTAAATATTAACACATTCACTGCATTACGAGGTCGAATAAGCCACATGCGTCACTTCTAGCTGGTGCGGCAGTCAAAATCGCTTTCACTCTGTGCCGGAAAGGCTTTGTGAAGCCGGAAAGGTCTCATACACACTGCAAAGAAGTTCAACTTTGTCTCTAAAAGACCTCATACGCACTGGCTGAAGGTCCATGAAAAATGGCGCAGCGACCGTGTTAATGTTAAAAAAATGTTTTTTTACAAAAAAGGAACTTCCATGCATAAATGTGTTGTCAGTAATGTTTGCTCTGAGACGTAAAACTCTTTTATAAATTTAAGACCTATACACGTTCTAAACTAAGCTTATTTTAAGACTTACTTTGACTAAGTCTAATTTAAGCAATTTAAAGTTAAACTATCGCCCTGTAGTACGCTTTTCCAAAATTACACCCATTTTCGATCGTAACATAAAAATAGTTGCTTAACTTATTATCAATACAATCCTACCTATAATTAACGGTTTAAGCTACGAAATTGGCAATCACTCAAGCAAAGTTTAGACAAAATACCAAAGATTTTTTTTTTTCTCAAAACACTTTTGATATATTTACTAATTAATGTTGTCTTTCACTATTTACGTTTAGCAACTTCGTGGTGGTGGTGGTAGTAGTGAATAATTCACCCAAACCACTTATGTTTCCAGTTATGTTGGGAATAAATTAGGCGTGACTTGTGCTTTTTCATGAGAAATCTAAGGCCGGTTTTAGTGCTTGACCGACCGTCGGTGCGTACCATCGATCACCCCGACATTTGACGGTCGGTCTAGTACTGAAACCGGCCTAAAGGACGAATCATGAATTCACGACGCTCCTTCGCAAAATTTGTATTATAATTTTTTTTATTAAATTGAAGTCATAATATTATCGCAACGCAAGCGCAATCTGACTATTCTTATATATTAGTTCATCGATTCTAGAGTCGCAGCAGTGTTCTGTTTCAGTAACTGTACAAGACCAAGTGGCCCAGCCTGAAATGCTGGGTCTGACCAGGTCAAAACAGCTGGAAGACCTGGAAATGCCAATTAACCTGGCTCCATTAAGCCGATGACCGGAGCAGGTGGAGACTACTTGTGGACGTAGTTGGAAGGAGTCACGATCCGCAATAATGAAGGTACGAGGAGGAGTCGAAATTTAATTTCTGATTAAACAAAGTTATCAGAAGTAAATAGTGGAGACAACCTAATTTAATGTAAATATCCGTTTCCTGGACTCCCATCGCTAAGCTCGATTCCCACTGCTGAGAAAAGCTTACGAGGGAAACCGGGAAATCAAATTTTCTATCCCTCACATGATATTAAAGGGAACTTAATTATTTATTAAATAAAGTACGGTTCCCTAAAATTATTGCTTTTCTAACGACAATTTTCTTAAACTTTCTGATATGATTTTAAATCATTTCTTTTAATTTTTGTATTTTTAAAGAACTTATTTATAATAATAGATCAAAATTATTAAAATGTCGCAAAATTTATCACATTTTTCGCATTATTCAGGTAATTATTATTGGAGTATCAAGACCAAAGTTATGGTTTAACTAACGATGATATAATTATAATGAGCTACATATAATTATTTTGCCATTTTCCCTATACCATCGGAAGCTGGACATTTTATGATGTTACCAATATGTTATTGTGCTTCGAGTCCTGAATCCAGGAAATCTTTCAAATAGATCGGCACTTGTCGCGGGAACATTCTGCAGACCTGGAATAAGAAAACAGGAAATTCAGCTTAAAGTACCTAGAAGTCGCTAAACATGTCCTGGGGCCTCACCACTAACAGTTAAATCCATCTTGTTAAGGCCTTAAACTGAACTGCCCAGCTGTCACCATCAATATCGCTAACCGTTCATAAAGCGTTCATTTATCCAAAGAGATCGTAACAATGTTTTTGCATTTGTGGGAGTTTATATGGTGGTAGCCTAGTGGGAGAACGTCCGCCTTCCAAGCAGAAGGTCATGAGTTCAAATCCCAGTGCAGGCACGTACCAATATGTTTCTTGTAAAACATATGTACGTTATTATCACTCGCTTTTCGGTGAAGGAAAACATCATGAGGGAACCAACATACCTACCCGAGAATTATTTCGGAGGTAGGTATGTGATCCACCAATCCGGATCTGGCCCCCGTGGTGGATTATGGCCTAACCCTCCTCACGAATGTGAGGAGAGACCCGTGCCCAGCAGTGGGACGTTATAGCTTGATGATGATGATGATGATCATGACGCCAATTCCAGTTTTTTGTTGGTTTTAATGTTTCATGCTCACACTTACCCAATTAATATAATAAAGCGAGCCGGGTATAGTGATTTCGTAGATATTTCTCCGGACTGCGTCGACGATGTTGTCAGCTGCTTCCTGAGGAGTCAGGATCTTCATCAGCTGAGGGAACTTGATCTTGGGGTTTTTGCAGAGGCCCGTGTCCACGATGTATGGGCAGACAGTTGTCATTTTGATCTGTGAACGCAGTAAAAATATTTTTTTCTAGTCCAGCTCTTATAATATTGCTATTCTGCAGATTGCAAAAAATCAAACATCAAAATATCGTGACTTCATGCAAAAATCTTTCGCCACCCGAGAAAAGAAGCCTGCCTTCATTGTAGGCTTTATAAAGTACTTTATAAGGCTTTATTAGGTACTCACCCCGCTGTAGTCCTTGTCTTTCTCCTCTCTAAGCTCCTCATGCAGTGCCTCCATGAGCCCCCTGACGGCCCACTTGGTGCCGCAGTACGGGACCAGGTTCCGGAGCCCCACCACGCCAGCCATGGACGACATCGCCACAATGTGTCCGTGGTTACGCTCCATCATCGACGGGAGGAAACTTTGGAGGAGCTAGAATGAAACAGGGTTTTGTGGCAGCCCATCTTTATCTGATCGTGAGTACTCTTGGGTACGAGAAGAACTACATTCTTAGCCAAGATCTGATGAGCTACGACCATTGCCTCGAAAAGAAGAAGAACTTTGTACCCCTTTAAAAGCACGGAGGATTGTGAGATTAGGCATAGTTAAAGTTTATATTGGGAAGTGCAGAAAATATATAACAAAAAGTAAAAACTAAAAGGACTTAACACTTTGACTGCTGAGCCGTTTTGCTTGTCTAGCCACGGGTGCGGCTCTGCACGCGCCATAGTGTTTTCCCATACAACAAACACAACAGTTGTGTTTTGCCGTACTCGTGGCAAGTTATGTAAAACACGACAGTTGTGTTTGTTAACGTTAACAGTGAACGTGTTAAAGGGTCTTTAAAAGAGACTAATACATTCACATCCTATTCAGTACTTAGCAACTTAGCAGCTGAAATAGGTGCCAACAGATGGACTATCGAAAGTACGAATGGACAGCCCCATGGAAACACAAAAGAAAAAGAGGCAAACCAAATATCGATTCAAACAAGAGAGCAGGAAATAACATAAATGTATGAAGGGAACTCAGGGAACTCAGGGAAATAGAAAGGATTTGAGATGGCTTATCTATATATATAAAAATGTTATGTTGGTTTGTATACGCTTCAAAAAATCAAAAAGTTCTGCACCGATCGAGCTGAAATTTTAGCATGATATATAATCCGCATCAAGGATTGTTTTTATCTATTTTTTTTTTCATCAGTGACATATCAGCGAATGTGCGAATGTGCCATAGCGAAGCGTGGCAGGGCACAGCTAGTAGTTTTATAATTTCTAAGTTTATACCTTTTTTTTTTATTTATTAAAAACTTACAGTCGAATTGAGATCCTTCTCCTTTTTGAATTGGGTTCATTATGGCTGACTCGTGTGTTACTCACCCACATGTGCGAGATGACGTTGACGTCGAACGCGGCACGGATCTCTTTCTCTGCCGTGTTCAGTAGAGGCTTGCACGGCATGATGCCCGCGTTGTTGATCAGCATGCTGACTTCGCCCACTTCTCGCCGGATTTTGTCGGCCATGGCGATAACGGCCTCACGGTCCGTCACGTCACATCTGGAAGACATTTTTTTTATGTTATTTTCCCATTTTTTCACTAAAAATGTTATTTTAAGTATAAACAATATTTAATTGAAGAAAAACTTAAGCACATACACTAGATCCTAACTAATATTAAAAATGTGTATGTGAGTTTGTTTGTTTATTACGATCTCACGCCTAAACCACTCAACCGATTTAAAAAATTCTTTCACCAATGGAAAGCTACATTATCAGCGAATGCATAGGCTATATTATATCCCCATATTCCCATGGGAACGCGAACTACGCGGGTGAAACCACGGGTGGCAGCTAGTAAGATAAAAATTAAAATAAAATAAAAATCAATTCTGTTATTAATTACTGTAAAGTTTATGTTCAGATACTTTTGAAGCCGACCGTACGCACAAATCGTGTGGAGTCAAACAGGTAGATCAAGTGGCCCGCACTTAAGCCCCGATTTTGGCTCACATAAAAAAACCTGTAGGTAATTATTCGAGGTCGGCATCATGACAACTTCAACTATTGTTAAACAAATTGCTACTGATTGTCTAACTTTGCATTCAATTGATATGACCTAGAGAACACACTAAAAACGATCCGATGCCCTTGAAGGTAGATTATACCTTACCGGCTGTGTCTAACAAATCTCAGTGATTACTGAAGATAAATAGACACGTACCATGACCATGACTCGTGACAGAAGGGTTAAAAATACACAAATTAGATGTAAATATAAACTTAAGTAAGGTGTACATATTCATTATTTCGTGGCTTCCAGTAATTTTCATATTCATGTTCGTGTTCAAAAAACTTAACTTGATTTTTAACTCTGACAGCAGATGTCAGCACTTCCTCAATATTCGGCAAACAAGCAACAAAACCCAGATTAGAGACCCTAGACGGCAGCAAAATAACCTAGATTCGGAGAACGTCGCTAAAAAGAAGAAGACACTCACTCGTATCGGTGCGCCTTCCCCTTGAGGTCCCTGATGATGTCCACTGTCTCCTGATTGCCAGTGGGGTTGATGTCCACACATACAATGACTCCACCGAGCTTGGCGAAACGCATCGCTGTCTCTCGACCCATACCATGCCCAGCGCCTGTTATCTGCAATGGGTGAGGTTATTAAGCTATAGAAAGATTATTCCATCTTCGTTATCACCATCATCATCAAAGACGTAAGCCTCTCCCAAGGCGTGCCACTGAGCTCCATCTTCGGTTCTTGTCGTTCCATGACGGCCTACTACTAAGGGTTCATTTACATTTGGCCAAACCAAAGGCCGAATGCGTCGACTGCATTTGGTGGAGGCTATGGGAATGCTGTTGGCAAGAATCGAATCGTGACGAATATGACGATCGATTATGACGTATCGAATAATATGCACTACTTATGGAATAATATGCAAGCCGAATAATGTAAATGGGCTGTCGTTGCTCCGTCAAGCAGGAAGCTGGTGCTCCGTTCACGTAATCCTTACTTATATTATAAATGCGAAAGTAACTCTGTCTGTCTGTTGCTCTTTCACGCCTAAACTACTGAACCGATTGAAATGAAATTTGGTACAGAGATAGTCTAGAGCCTAGGAAAGGACATAGGGTACTTTTTAATGCGATAAAAGAATTGTAAGGGTTTGAAAAAGGAGATGAAAGTTTGTATGAAAGCTACATTGACAGCGAGTAACATAGGCTATTTTTATCCCCATATTCCTACTATGCGGTACTACGCGGGTGAAACCGTGGGGCGCAGCTAGTGTTCTATCAGAGTTTCGGGAAATACTGAAGAGGGTTTGCTGAATGAAAATGGTCTCTAAGATCCGTCTCCTTTTAGAACATTATCCAGAATTCAATACGTTTGTGTTTACACAAACATGACAATAAGGAAATCCGAACATTACAATGTATGCTGTTCAGTCTAGTGTCAATTAGTGTAGTAATTATGTACAATCTTTTGTTTTTCTTGTGCACGCTAAGGCCTGCGAGCCCTTACTTATATTATGATATGACTGTGAGCCGAAATGATCACTTGATGCGAACACTTATTTTTTTTGTAGAGTGGACAGTTGAAAGTTCTTTATCGCAAATAGACATTACACATTACATTTTCATATCAAACTTATAGTAACTAAGGTTGGAAGGCAACTCGGTCCGCATACTTTGTCCGAGGCCTCGAGCCATCAATTTAGATCCAATTATCAAAACAGATTATTAGATCCACCAATTATAATTGGTGGATCTAATAATCTGTTTTGAATCTAATAATTTAAATAATACGGCTGGTGGTTTAAAAAATTATTGGACAAATTTTATAGTTTCTCCTTACAAGTATAATCTCCCCGTTGACGCTCTTGGGCTCCGGAGGCACGACGATCTGGTAGAGGCAATGCAGCCAGGTGAGGGTCATCTTGATGTACAGCACTAGGATCTCCAGCGCCAGCGCCACGCCGTTGTACACCTTCATGGCGATACCTTGCTCGTCAGTCCTGAGGATCAAGGAAATTGGCGCTAGAAATCAAATGGGATCCAGAAAATTAGGGCAGGCTAGGTTCAGAGAAACAACTGGTTAGATTTGTGGATAATGTAATAGAAGTATCCCAGATAATACTATATGCAAGGGTTAATTAGTCCAGGGGATAACGCAAACTAAGGCAGGTTCGCCCAGGAATAAAAAAAAATTTAATGTCTTATAGACCATCCAGCTTCTGACGTAAAGATAAAAATAGGTTAATATTTTTTTTAGTAATTAGCATTGATAAATCCCTCGGATAATTTATATCCGCGTCTTAAATGTAAAATGTTAGTAGGTGTTTTTTCTCATTGTGGAGTCAAGGCCAACGATACTTGCTATTAGGAGGATATTAAAACAGGTCCGTATCTATTATAAAATGCCTCAGTACTTCATTTAATTATACTGTTAATTTCGCGTGTGGAACAAGTGAAGAAAATTACTATATCGCAGCCAAGGTCAGCTGGGCTGTTTGACTTTTGTGAGGCACGAGGCTCGGTATAATGTTCTAAACGTGACATTTGTCCTATCTCGGGGATCAGAGAGCTCATTATCGTTTGTTTCTATCCTTGAGCACATAAATATGCCGCTTTAAATGTCGGTGGCTTTGCAAGCCTCTATGGGCTCTTGTGCGAATATGAACTCTTGCGCATTAGATTAAAGATTAAGTAATTCAGACACAATAAAGATATATTACTACGATAACTTTATCCTACTAATATTATAAATGCGACAGTTTGTGAGAATGGATGGATGGATGGTGTTTCGTTATCATATAGCTAATTGTATTTATAATGTATCGATGTTCAATTCTCGAAAAGCAGCAGCGGAGGGTAGTCGGATATCGACTGCCGATGCACCGCGCACTGGTAAAAAATCGGGAGCGCAAGCGAGTGTGAAAGCTAACGCCGCGCGCAACACATCGTATCGGTTGCTTCCTGTAGGAAAGCAAATCTTCTTGTTCTTTCGCGTGTGCTAATCAGACCTAAGTGAATCCCTATAAACAATATAACTAGCCGGCTGGTGGACGACCGAAGGTGGAAGCTCAACGAGTGCTTGCAGCAGTCCAAGGTACGTGAGTGCATTGTATTCGCTGTAGCCTATGTCGAGTTATTGAACATCGTTTTTCATCGTATACGTATTGTCCCAGTGTAGTATAAAGCCACTCCTATTTCGGCTTGGTGCGAATGCTACATCTTTATGGTGCCGAAATCCAGGGACCTTCCATCTACCTACCGTTGTATGCTTATGGTATTTCTGGTCAAATCTTAGTGTCCTAGCTAATAGTGTACGTAAATCTATCGATTAATTCAACTATTAAGTACCTACTGCATTCTAAGTTATTGCACCATCATCTTATCGCAACGTAATCTCACCTAATACCTAACGTACATACGCAAACAAGTTCATTTGTCATCACCATCGAATAGGGATTTATTTTATTATAGTTTCACAGCATAACGGGAATTATTGTAAGATCTCATCGGGCAATCACTAACATTTATCGGTGCTCAATTCTATCGGCTTACAATAATTCCACCATCAAAAGTGTCAAACATATAGTTTGTAATTTAGAGTTTCTAGTTAACCAAAAAACGAATCTTAAATTAGATGTTTTAAACATAAAATCATAAAATATTCTTCATCAAATTCATTTCTCAAAGTGTAGGGTAGAATATATCGATCGGGTGGTGCAACATTCCGGTGCCACCGTACAGCCCCCCGCGCAATTTTACGTACAAATTTGATAATTGGTCATACATTAATTATAAAACTTCAACTTAACTTGCGTGACAGGCTGTAAATCAGTGAAATAACTAATTTATTCTGTACCTCATCGTGCTTACTTTGTACCACATTGGCAATTAACCGCACGCGCTCTTATTTCTTCCTACATAGGGTTGAAGTTAATTTGTTCTCATCAAAGAAATATCGTTTAACTTTTATTTAGTATACTAAAATTTTATTCGTAGGTATCGAATAACAATGTCGCTCATAGGTAAACATTCTACTCGTAAATTTACTTTAAAGAAAAAGAAATCGGTTGATGCTGAGTATTCAGTTAAGGACTTAGCATCATTGCGTAGAAAGCGTACCATCGCATTTAAACGTTTAGCTAAGGCTTTAGAGATCGGTACTTTGGCTACAAGTGATCACTCTCAACACGACTTGTTCTTATCTTATCACGCGGAGGTTCGCGAAGTCGCCTCGAACTTTGAGCATGCGCATTTAACGATCTTAGAACTTATGGATGATCCTGATAATGACGATACTGATTTTCAAGAACAGTTTGATGACATGTATTATCAGGTTTTATCAATTCATCGTGGCTTAACGAAAACTGAATCGGCTCATTCACATAGTGTTTCGTCTCCATTCCACAATGGTTCGTCTTCAAATATTCGCTTGCCAAAAATTACACTACCGAGTTTTTCGGGTAATATTAAACAATGGCCTGAGTATTTTGATACTTTTAACGCTTTGATACACAACTCCACTTCTATTAACGATACGGAGAAGTTTCATTATTTAATTTCTTCTCTTAGCGGTGATGCGTTATCAGTAGTCAGGGCATTCCCGGTTACCCATGAACACTATCACGATGCATATCAAGCGCTTGTTGCTCGCTTCAAGTGTAAACGCACTTTAGCTTTTACGTGTTGGCAAGATATTTTAAATGTTGAATTTAAAACTAGTGACGCGCACGAGTTTCAAAAATCGCTTGATCTTTTCGAAGAAAATTTGTGCATTTTAAAAACGATCGACTTACCAGTTGCGCACTGGGATTTTATTCTGGTTTATCATATTTTATCAAAACTTGACAAAGACTTACGCCGCAGTTTTGAGGAGAAATATTCATTTGTTGAATTACCATCATACGATCAACTGAAAAGTTTCTTACGATCCAAATGCGAAGCTTTAATTCGCGATACACATTTTACTGTATCTCATAATACAATAAAGCCTACACCTAAGTACGTGCCTGCGCAGCCCCAACCTAAACGTGTTAACATGTCGCATGCTCTCGTAGCTGCAAATGATCAACCAGAAAATACGAACGAACATCAAACTAGTTCATATTCGAGCAAGTGTTCTTACTGTGACAAACAACACTCAATATCATCATGTCAGGATTTTCTAGGTAAGTCGCTTGACGAACGCATGGCTATTACTAAAACCAAAAATTGGTGCTTTAATTGTCTGAAGCCTTCTCATCAACTAAAAAATTGCAATTCAATTTTTTCGTGCCGTATATGCAACCGAAAACATCATACCTTACTCCATCGCGATAATAAATCTAATATCGAATCAAATCCCATCGTATCGTCTTTGGTTTCAAGGTCACGATCGAACATCACCGTGTTGCTTGCGACTGCTATAGTGCAAGTTAAAGATGCTTCAGGCAATATGCAATCGTTCCGTGCCTTATTCGATACCGGAAGCCAAAGCAATTTTATTACCGAATCTGCAGTGAAGCGACTGCACCTAGCGGTATCGAAGACTAACGAGAGCATCAGTGGATTAGGAGAAGCAGCTGCACCAATCATTGGTGACGTCTCTTGTTCCATCGGGACGGACGGTCGAGTTCTGTTCAAATTGGATACGCACGTTATTTCGAAAATCTGTGGCGACCAACCTATCGCGCAGTTGAATGCAGCAGGATGGTCACATATTCAATCGTTACGTTTAGCGGACCCTGGTTTCGATATTCCAGGGCCCATCGATCTCTTATTCGGTGCCGATGTATTCGCTGACTCTGTGTGCAGTCAGCTCATCAAGGGAAGTGTAAACCAACCCACCGCATTCAACTCTGTGTTCGGTTGGCTCCTCTTAGGCAAAACCCGCCTCACGGCCAGCACTCTTTTGCATACTTTGCCGGATGTCGACGGCGACTTGAATTCGTTAGTTCAACGGTTCTGGGATTTAGATTCCTTACCAACATCATCACCTTTGACTCCCGATGAATCGCTCTGCGAACAAAAATTTGTAAACGATCATTCTCGCGATCACTCTGGACGATACGAAGTTCGCATTCCGTTCAAAGGTGAGTCGGAACCTACTTTCAAGGGCTCTCGCGACATCGCACTGAGACGATTCCACGCTATCGAGCGAAGACTATCACGTGACCCAGAATTAAAATTGCAATATGCAGATTTCATGTCTGACTATCTTGAAAGCGGTCATATGTCGCTGGTTCCTGCGGACGAGCTGGGTAACGGGAAGTACTATATTCCCCATCACTGCGTACTAAGGCCGAGTTCTGCTACAACGCGCCTCCGTGTGGTGTTCGATGGATCAGCAAAGGACTCCTGCTCACGCTCCCTCAACGAAGCGCAACTTATCGGCCCCAAATTACAACCGAATATTCTAGAAATTCTTCTTAGATTCCGGGAACACAACGTCGTTTTCATGGCAGACGCTCGACAAATGTACCGTCAAATTCTAATTGCACCTGACCATCGTGACTATCAGCGAATCTTTTGGAGGACCTCGTCAAGTGAGACCCTTCAAGAGTATCGTCTTAACACAGTCACTTACGGATTAGCCTCGTCTCCGTACCTCGCTTGCCGTACTCTGCGACAGCTTGCTGAGGACGAAGGAGATCTGTTTCCTCTTGCAAAAGAAATCATTCTGTCGGATGTTTATATTGACGACGTTACAACCGGTTTCCCATCATTAGAAATCGCCCAGCAGGCAAAAAACCAGACAATCGCTCTTTTCGACCGTGGTTGCTTTCAACTTCGAAAATGGGCCAGCAACAACCCTCAGCTCTTACACGACCTTCCCCGCGAAGATTGTTTGACAGGTTCCGTATCGCTCGACACCACTGAAACTCAAACCCTGAAGGTTCTCGGCCTAAAATGGGATCCTTCCTCTGACTCGTTCCTTTTTGAGATCCAACCATCAGATCGGCCATGTACCAAGCGCTCCATCTTAAGTGAAGTTGCTAGAATCTTCGATCCATTAGGGTTTCTATCCCCCCTCACAATCCGAGCTAAATGCTTGATCCAAAAGTTGTGGATCCTCGGCGTTGGCTGGGATCAGACTCCCCCTGATGAGATCATACGAACATGGACCACTTATCGTGATCAATTAGCGTTGCTAACTCAACTCAGAATACCTCGCCAACTTACCTGTTCAAACGCTCAATCGTGCGAACTGCACGGTTTTTGTGATAGTTCAGAAATCGCTTACGGATCAATTATCTTTCTGCGTATCACTGACTTGGCGGGTAACATACACGTGTTCTTAGTCTGCTCTAAAGCCCGTGTAGTACCTCTCAAACGTACATCACTACCTCGACTCGAGCTGTGTGCTGCCGTGCTCCTATCGGACCTATACAAATTCGTACGTGATACTTACCTTTCTCGTATCAAAATTGACGCTGTTTACCTCTGGTCTGACTCCACTGTAGTGCTCTCGTGGCTGCGCTCTCATTCCTCGCGTTGGAATACGTTTGTCGCGAACCGTGTCAGCCATATACAAGAAATTACTGCAACTGAATGCTGGCACCATATATCCTCTGGCGACAACCCTTCAGACATTTGTTCTCGCGGCCAATCTCCTAGCGAACTACTTCATAACCCGCTATGGTGGGCGGGACCATGTTGGCTATCGCAAGAGCGCACCTCCTGGCCTGTAGGTACAGCTGACCTATCGCACGAGGATGAGGTATCTGTTGACGTTGAAAAGAGAAAACTAACAGTTTTGACATCAAATGCTATAGTGGAACCCACCGTTTTCGAGCGTCTGCTGACGCGTTTTTCTTCGCTGCAAAGGCTCGTGAACATATTAGCTTACATCTACCGTTTCATCAATAATTGTCGCACCCCAACTCAAGTGAATCGTAGCAACTTTCTGAACAACGTCGAACGACATAACAGTTTAATGCAACTCGTCAAGTACGTACAAAGGAACGCCTTCTCTGACGAAATCAGCCACCTGGCATCCAGTAAGGCGTTACCAAAACCGTTTCGTAAGCTTAATCCGTTCGTAGACGGATCAGGTGTACTCAGAGTAGGCGGCAGAATATCTCGCGCAGGCTTGGAATTCGAACAGCGACACCCCGCTCTTCTACCGTCTAATCATCCACTCACGTCACTAATAATCGACTTTATTCATCGTAGCTACTTACATCCGGGCATCAACACTACACACTTTCTGCTCTTACAACAATTCTGGATCGTTTCTGCAAAACGTACAATTCGCCGTCGCCTTACTCAATGTATTCAATGCTACCGAACTAACCCCCAACCATTGCAACCGTTCATGAGCGACCTCCCATCGTACCGCGTCAACCAAGTGAAGCCGTTCTCGATCGTAGGCGTAGACTTCGGCGGACCGTTCCGCATAAAACTTGGCCCTCACCGAGGCGCAAAGATCGACAAAGGATATTTATGTTTATTCGTATGTCTTGCGACCAAAGCAGTCCACCTCGAGGTGGTTTCAACCCTTTCAACGGACGGGTTCATCGCTGCACTTCGACGTTTCGTAGCACGTCGCGGCCGTTGCAACGTCATCCACGCCGACTGTGGATCCAATTTCATAGGTGCTAGGAATCAACTTTCGTCTCTCATGCAACAAGCTTCTAGCGCGGAGAAGATTGAATTCAAATTCAACCCTCCATCGGCTCCGCACTTTGGTGGTGTTTGGGAAATACAGATTAAGGCAGCAAAATCTCACTTACTACGCGTTGTAGGAGATCAAGTTTTAACGTTTGAAGAACTTACAACTCTTTTCGTCCAAATCGAAGCCGTTCTGAACTCTAGACCCCTTTACGCAATCAGCTCGGATGCAAACGACTATTCGGTTCTATCGCCAGGCATGTTCCTTACCTTAGAGCCTCTAACAGCTGTCCCCGATGAAGATCTCTCAAACGTTAACATAAACCGGCTTAATCGGTGGCAGCTGATACAAGCTTTTCATCAAAATTTTTGGTCCAGGTGGAAACACGAATATTTAAATTCCCTAACGCAGCGCGCCAAATGGACCAAGGATTCAAAACCGTTGCAACCTGGTTCGATGGTGATCATTAAAGACGATAACCGCGCTCCACTGCACTGGCCTTTGGCCAGAGTCGTGAGTCTCTTGCCTGGTGCTGATGGAATAGCTAGGATTGCAGTGGTCAAGACGTCTAACAATCATATAATTCAACGACCGTTGGTTAAGTTATGCCCTCTTCCAACAGAGGACTAGCTTAAATCGTATCATTTACATTCTTTCGTATTAAACTAATATCATTCAAGTCGCATCAAATCATTGTAATCGTATCAAATCAAAACAAAAACATTAGTTCTAGTATTCATAGTTAAGTGTAAGAGTATTAGTGTATCAATCGTTATCTAAGTATCGCTCCGCGTCCACAAATGTATTCTATTTTTCAATTGACCGGAAAATACCATAGGCATTTTGGTGGGCGGGATGTTTCGTTATCATATAGCTAATTGTATTTATAATGTATCGATGTTCAATTCTCGAAAAGCAGCAGCGGAGGGTAGTCGGATATCGACTGCCGATGCACCGCGCACTGGTAAAAAATCGGGAGCGCAAGCGAGTGTGAAAGCTAACGCCGCGCGCAACACATCGTATCGGTTGCTTCCTGTAGGAAAGCAAATCTTCTTGTTCTTTCGCGTGTGCTAATCAGACCTAAGTGAATCCCTATAAACAATATAACTAGCCGGCTGGTGGACGACCGAAGGTGGAAGCTCAACGAGTGCTTGCAGCAGTCCAAGGTACGTGAGTGCATTGTATTCGCTGTAGCCTATGTCGAGTTATTGAACATCGTTTTTCATCGTATACGTATTGTCCCAGTGTAGTATAAAGCCACTCCTATTTCGGCTTGGTGCGAATGCTACAGATGGATGTTTGTTCCTCTTTCACGCAAAAAGTACTGAACGGATTCAAATGAAATTTGGAACACAGATAGTTTATAACTAGGATTGAGTAATAGGGTACTTTTTATCCCGATCGTACGTTCCCGTGGGAACTACGCGGGCGAAACCGCGGGGCGCACATAGATATATAATTATATAAAGTGTTATATACCCGACTGCCAAGAAGGACTGTTATGTTTCTCAGTCGTATGATTCGGCACATCCTATAATATGGGTTTTATGGATTTTTATGACGTCATTTGATTCGTCCATAATATCGAGGGAGAGGCAGGAACTGATTCGAAGTGACAAGAATTCCAATATGGCGGCTTTCCGATGGAACATAGAATGACCAAGACTTGTGAAGTGATGTTATGTACATGACACAAGTACCTATACTTAATTAGCTATAACAACACTTATCAATAAAATATTTCATATTCTATGAACACTACAAATGTGTGTTTACTTATTTTAGGTAGGTGTCTAAGCCAAGAACACCCACTCGGACTCGAGTATGAACTGTACTATACAGTTCATACTCGCATATTTTTCCCTGTTCGAGTGGGTGTTCTTGGCTTAGATCTAGTTTCTATAACAAGTTTTTCTGGCTTTTATGTAAGACGTAAATATATCTGCGTAGAATACTTACTAATTTAACAAAACTTAGATAGGTACGAATTATATCAGTAGGCACCTACCTTTCTACAAATTACAAGTCTTACACACGAACCTGTTTATTAATCGAGATTATGAATAAAAAAAAAAACTATCGGTTGCTATTTTTATATTATTATTATTTAGTTTTTTTTATCCGTGATTATCCCACTACACTGCTTAGACTCCTTGACCCCTTCCCTCTTTATACTCCTAGCGGTTAAGAGTGGCCCAGGTGTAGCACAAAGAGTCCCGTTTATAAATATTAGGTAGGTAGGTACATGTATAAATTACACACTTGAAAAACGAGTTGATCTTTGAACAGCTGAACAAACTTTTTTAAATCACAGCTAAGAACACCCTCTATCACGTCACCCTACAAACAAACAAAACGAAATCAAAATCGGTTCATCCTTTTGGTAGCCACGATGCTCAAACAGATACGTATACTTACACACATAGGTACATCAATACGTATTAACAAAAACGGAGAATAAACATTACACACACACACACACACACACACACACACATTAGAACAAAACTGATCAAACTGTGCCCATTCATCAATCAAACTGTTATTCATTGAGAATTTCCGCTGTCTATCTTCAGTCTCTACCATCAGATCAGCTTGTTACCGTGATTTTGTATTGACATCGGAAATTGACACACAATTTCAACTGTATTGTTAACATGAACTGAGTCAAAATTCACGTTGTCATTGGGAACACCCTGTATATATAATTTCAGAAGTTTCCTAATCTGCTGTAGCATTTTGTCCCGTCGTCGGTGTCGTCTGTCCCATTCCGTCGCGTCTTGTCGCGGAGATGTCAGATCGACTACGCCATATCGTCTTAATGGTACCCCTGGTTGATTTTAAGTGGCAATATCACTGGGCTGCTGTTCTGAGTTTGAAATGTATATGATGAGAAGTCGCTCTCATAATATAGGCCTGAAATCTATGAAAACTTAGATTTATCGTTTGAGAACAATTATAGTCATGATATAATATGATACAAGCTCCAAGCCCTGTCCACTTCCAGGCATGTCACGCTGAGCCGTGCTCAGTATCAGACTGACAACAAATGACTCTTTAATCTCTTTTTTTTTACATTTTATTCTTTTTTTTTTATTTTTAAATCTGACAGCTTAGCTTAGAATCATTCCAATGCTGAGATTCATCTGAGCTAACACTCAGCGATGTTCAATACTAGCAAAGTTGTTACTTTACCACAGTATAAAGAAAACCATCAACTTTAGTATATTAACATTTAGTTCAGCTGTCATATTAGGTACCTACCATGAAAAAATTAGTTAGGCTGTGGCATTACTGGCTGACATTGAGCTTGCATTGGTGAAACGGCGGTACTCGGCCGATATTTCGCGGCGGGTGGTGTAAGATGCCAGATGCCATCTTACAACTATCTGTGATGCAAGGTAGACAAACATGTTACAAATATGGGTAAACGTGTACGGTGATGTTTCGATATCGACCATTGGATTGTGTTGAGAAAGATGGTGTTTGAGATTATGTTTATGGCGGAGGCTGATATTAAATGAAAAGCACGGTGGTACTTTTATTTGTTTTGTTGAAAAGATTTGCCGGATAGTCATCCGCAAAGCAGTTGTGTACAAACAAGGTACAAAAAGTAGTGTAGTAACAAGGGTTACAAATTTTCGTTTACAAGTCATCGACTCATCTACAGATCTCGATCTCTGTGGACTCATCATATAAATATATTTAGTTTAGATTACATATATTCATAGGAACACATTTAAAGTTAGTCCCCCCACCCCGGCCCGGCGGCCCGGGTCTTCTGCAAGAGGCCGCCTGGGGAAGTACCACACCTTTGGCAGATATTCATCCGGCAAGCAGTAGTGTACAAACATTACTGTGTTCCGGTTTGGAGGGCATTGTATCCAGTGAAATTACTGGGCATATGAGACGTTAGAGCTGATGTCTCATGGTGACGAGCGCAGTGCAGTGCCGCGCAGGATTATGCAATGCAGTGTTCTGGGTGGTGCTGTGACTGGTATGGTAGGGCTTACCATCAGGTGAACGACTTGCTCGTCTCGTCACTTAGACCAAACAAAAAACTCCGACTTTTTTGGCATAGAAAGTCAGAGTCGAATATCAGGAATAGTTAAACTTCATATTAATGGAAGAATTTGGATCAGTACTTCTACTTCTTCTACTTCTTTCTGCAAAGAAGGGCACAAATTAACTAACTCATAAACGTTACATAGGTACCTGTCTATAATTACCTATTAGTAGATGGTTGGATGGATGGACCTTCGAATAAATTAGCATCAGTAGATAATGCTAGAAGCAAAAAACCACTAAACTTTTTGTTTGCCATACCATACTTATGAGAACATGTTATTTATTAATTTAAGTTTATATTGTACCTTGAGGAAAATACTGCCATGAGACGAATTAGTGACTCGTAAACTGTAAGATGTGTAAAAAGGAATGGAAGAAACCGATCTACGATTCCGAAACGAAGCGATGGTCTCTTCGTTCTTGAGTTTTACTTTTGAATTCTGCTGCTAAAAGTAGGTAAAAATCTTTCAAAACTTGATAAACCATTTTTTTTTTGTAATATTTATATGGAACTGATCCAGAATTCTGGCTCCAATTTAGGCCAAATATCAGCATTGCTATTCAGCGTTCTAGGTAATTTCCCTTCATTTAAAGTCTTTTAAATTTTCTTTACTTTGTATAAGTTTACAATATTTATTTAAATTTAATTATTGACTGTATAATTTTAAAATTTTCTGTTTCATAATGTTGCCAGATCTTAGTACACAAGTAGTTCCACTTATGAAAAACATATATTTTCGGATTAGGCATCCCTGAGATTGACAACAGTGAACTGACTTATACAAAAAGTAACTTATAAACTTTACTCGTACTGTGAATTAAACTATTAATTCACTTAAATGTTTATAATTTTTAGCAAAATAATAATAATTAAAAACACGTCTACCGATTCCATTTAACCATGAGCTTATTTGCCTCTTGATTAACAGAAATATTTCTACATTATTTTGTAACACGTTAACCGCAGCCGGCCGCGGCCGCCTCGACGGCTGCGTTGAAGCAACGCGGTCGTTGCGTAAACGCGCCGGTTTCGCGGCGCGCTGCATGCTCAAGTTCAAGGTAGACGTGGAGCCATGGAATAAACAATACTACAGTGGACCATATGATACGGCACGTTGTCGGTGTCTATTACCATAGTGGAAATAGAAAAGTAAGATATTGTCACAGAACAGTACGACGCCGACGGCTTGTATTTATGACGCACGCAGTCGCATGCGATACTTAAACTCAGTTTTTTTTTTCAAGGCGAAAAGATTTCTTTTGTGTGAAAACTTCCTTAGGCGCGTTCAGAACTTTTTAAACCAAAAATAATTCGAAAATAATATAATCTAATAGCTCGACGATACATTTCACAAGTTACTTAGTTTTCTCTTGTATCGGCAGTCCCCAAAGACTGCCCTGCATGATTTTTTTTTTCAGAATCTGTTTATTACTAATTGTAAAAAATGGTATTTTTTTGTTTAATGGGCAGGTAACAGTATGACAGTGGGATTATTATTATCATAAATCATTTTCCATTTCAATGTAAAAAAAATATAATGATGTCAGAGTTAATTATAATTCATAACATAACCCTTGTTGTGGACTAAGATTTTATAGTTTCACCATGCGTGATATTTAAGTCAATACGCTTCACGATGACATTAATAGATCTTAGGCGAATCAGAACCTTTCAATATCTCAGTCATCGATAGATTTGGTTAGATATCATTCGATAGCTGAGTTATCGCAAGGATCTGAATCGCCTACCTAATCGCATGGCTGTCTCCGGGATGTCCTCTAGGAGAAATAATCAAAACAAAGATAAGGAGAAGGAATAGAGAAAGACAATCCAACAGACGAGAATTTGGGTAGTGAAGCATTCTCTACTTCACAAATCCTTCCCCACAATCGAGTCCTGCTCGAACTCCAGGCGGAGGACTAACTGAAGGAGGCACAAGAGAACGAAGTGGCGGCTTTTATTATCAGTCTTATTATTAGTCAGTGCGCCTCCCTAGTTAGTTAAATAATCAGAAGTCAAATTAAATAATTTACCAACGACATTATAAACGCAGATTGAATAATCTTTAACCTCAACAAAGGGAAACTAATTAATCGTGAATATCCGAACACAAGGCCCGAGCATCCGTGCGCAGGAAACATCCAAACAGGTTACATAATTTAATAGCGATCAAGTCGCAATTAGTATCTGCCATTAGGCCAACCACTAACCTCTGGGCATAAGAACAACTTATAACGTAACTACACTAGCTGCGCACCGCGGGTTTATATGCGTAATTAATTCTCATTTTCCCGCAATACTGTATTTTCCTGCAATCTAAACATAGCGTATGTCACTCGGGAACGGTGAAACTTTCCAACAACAATTTTCAAAATCGGATAAGTAGTTCCATAGATTACCTTTTCTCGTTTCCCCGCAAGAACTCTGTTCAGAAGAAAGTGATCTTAAAAGATCACTTTTTTTGATCTTAAAAGATCACTGTTTCTCGCTTCGATCACGCTTTCGATCAATAAAAGAATATTCATATTAAGCAGATCGGTAGTTGTAGAGAAGAGATTGTCGTGTTCATCCACTGGATTTTCGTTTTCTCACAGGATTTCTGTATTTTTCGTAATAAAGCTTAGGCTATCTCACTTAGGAATAGTGTAATTTTATATTAGTAACATAATTTTCAGAATCGTATCGTTCAGACGATTACCTTCTACAAACACACATACAAACTAACTAACTCGCAAACCAATTTATTATTTTATACAAATTAATAGATTTCGAGGTTGTGCATCGCATGCCAAATGATCACAGACCATTGTCATTATAGTGATAGGAAATAAATATAACAAATACTTACTCGAAGAAAAAAAGGCTCTTTTGTCTCCCGCTCTTACCGACAAACGATACGTTAAACCACATAATACACTGCGAATATTGCAAAATATTCACTCCCGTCCAATCATATAAACCACTTCTATCGAAAGTGAGGGTAAGGATCGTTTGCAATTGTTTTTTTTTATCGGTAAATCGTCACGGAATAAAAATTATTCCGTTCGGAGACTTTTTTTTAATCGATTTTACGTCGCGGCCCGTTCTCCCGGGAGGACAGGCGTGCGGGCTCGGCCACGGCTTTCTCTGGTTTCAACCGATGCTATGTTGCATTGGATAAATTGGCGGAAGCGTGTTGCAAATTGGCATAATATTTAATGACGATGCGTCCTGTGGCTCGTGCGTGCATCCTGCGAGCGCTCGACCGGCAACATGTAGGTACGTTATGAACCGATTCGGACTGAAGGAGGATCGCTGTTTGACTTTATTATTTTTAATTAATAATATCTAATAGTAGGATGTCAAGTTCAAGAGTTCCGGATATATTCGATGTTACTCCACATCTCCAAGCTCCTGAAGAGATTTAAATGTTTCTTTTTAGTTTGAAAATTTCAGACCACAGATATCTATGAAGCTCCCATAAAAACATGAAACTTAGTAGAATAGTTTTTTCTTAAAATATGATCAATGACAAAGGAAAGGAAAAAGGACAGAGCACAAAAATGAAGTGGAAGTGTGGTCAAGGACTATTTCCAGTAAGACATGGACCAGACCTACTTACCTTGAGCATTGACACCCTAGCCTGCGCTAGCTAGACCCACGCTTGGTACCTAGACGGGAACTCGTTCTGATGAGTCGTTTACTAACGACCTTTAGAATCTATTGGGCTGGTCTTTAAAACTCTCATAATGTGTCACCTCTGTGAATTTCCTTGTTGTCCAATTTGACTTTCTGATCGTGTCTCAGAAGACATTAAGACAGTCATAAAACCGTACCCGAAACTAGCGCTAATAATAAATCTAACAGATTTGTACCTGATTGAACTCTTGTAATGTTTAAAAATATCTGTGATGTTTTCTCTCATTTGATTTTCCATCGTGTTTCAGAGAACGCGAAGACAGTAAAACGCTATAATAAAAATTAAGTGCCTTTAGTTACTTAATAATATAAGCGTGAAATATTATTGTATTAATTTATTTCTATACTTATTAGATTTGTCAAAGGTTAATAATGTTTGCCCTTGGCTGGTATTGTCGGAGAAGCCGATCTCGATCTGCCGGACTGGATCTCGAGAGCTGCTGCCGAAATACCGAGATAGAGGCCACCAAGGTTTTTTGAAAGGAGCTAGAATATAATCGACAGGAAATGCGAAATTCAGTAGTTTGAAAAAAAATAAATTAAGTAACTAGGTACAGGATGGATGACGTTGTTAACTTATTATTGAATATCCGGCTTCAGTGTCCATAAAATTCCTACAGAATAAGCCAAATAAGCATAAACTATTATTATGCCTAAATATACATTGCTTTGACAAAATTGGATTCCTTTTTTTCAACAATAAGTCGCTTTGAAAGTCTATAGCATTTACTAACACCCATGGATGGACACATGAAAATTCTGAATAAATTAAATAAAAACAATGCGGCTGACTAACAGAGGACCTCGGTCGGTTCTTTGTTAACGTGCATTCATGCATTGTTCATATAAAAATCCAAATGCGAATATTTTTATGCCAGGCTTAAAGTACGGATAGACATGCTCGTTACTAGCACGGCAGCATGCTATTGATGAGCAATTGCTGCTTAATGGTATGTGTCAAAGTGTTGCTAGTGATTAGCATGCTTATTACGAGCATGCTCAAAATGCCTGCTGCGCGGGTGGAAGGGGGCGTGCTTTACGCGCGTCTTTCGCGTCGCCCGTCACGGGCTTTTTAAAATTAGTTTGCTTTTTTTAAGCAAATGGATACAGCTGAAAAGTATGCTCGTTTTACGCTTGCTAATAAGCATACCATTTTAGTAGCATGTCTATCCGTACCTTTATACCTACGTACCTACCTACGTATTATTGCATCTACCTGCTTATTACTGCTCAGTTTCACAAATGGAAGAAGAGAAAAAAAACGGAAAAATCTCGAAATACGTTCTCGTATACAGAGATGTGATAAACGGTTTTAAATTATTGACAACACGTTTAAACGTTGCACTTTTTTTAATACAAAATATAAATATAAGAACCATACGAATACCGACATAAATACCCACTACTAATGTTTATCATCATCAACCCATAACGTCCCACTGCTGGGCACGGATCTCTCCTCACTTTCGTGAGGAGGGTTAGGCCATAATCCACCACGGGGGCCCAGTCCGGATTGGACTAATGTTTATAATCGAAATAAATCCACTAGTGACCTCAAAAGATTTTATAGTTTCTAAAATCAAATGCGAAAAACTAATGTCAAATTACAAAATTTAAATAAATGAGGTGATCTGCTAAAATATTAAGCTAATTTTATGCTTAACCTTGTTTAATTATGTATGTTTCCTATTCGCAAAATAACAAGTTATGTAAATAAACTAAAGCTCGAAGAAGGATAACCGTCGAAAGGGCTGCTGTGATCGACCACTACATAAGCGAACCTTGGTTTTTCCCTTTTCCTTTTTATCCAGTTGACAGCATTTTGGATCAAAATAGACAAATATTTATTATCATTATGATTAAATTGGGTTATGTAGTTTATTACTTTATTTAAGTAAATAAATATTAGCCTGAATGTGATCCTTATCCTTGCCTCATATCAGCATCACAACCCATTACGCCCACTGCTGAGCATGACTCTCCAAAATATACTAACCATTCGCAAAATACAAGATTTAGAAAATAAAATTGTGCCTTGCACGGAAGGATATCCTTCGAAATGTTACGGCAAAATCGCGACCACTGGAGAAGCTACCAGTGACCGAGAGCCGTAGTAATTGATCTGCTCATGTAGGGTTGCCATCTCTAAAATTTGGAACCAGGACAAGACGCGAGAAAACCCCGGATTTTAGAGCCAGAGCCCAGGCATGTTTACGGAGTCTTTTTTAATATAGTAGGTGTAATATCATAAAAAAAAAACAGTTGAAAGTGACAAAAATAACCTTGTAATTTTTTTTCAGACTTTAAAATTAAATTTAGTCATATTTTATCATCATTTCAAATGTACCTGAAAACCCGGACTACAAATGAAGCCACGCGCGGATGCTCCCCGGAGGCCCTCTAAACTAGGACAAATCCGGGGAAACCCGGACGGATGGCAACCCTACGCTCATGCAAATCACGCTCATTTAGATTGATCCAGTAGAGTAGACATCAATCGGACCAAGGTAGGCAAATAGATAATCTGATAATTATAGCTAAATATGAGCAAATAGGATTTTAATTGACAGAAAACCTTGTGAAGTTTATTTGGCTGGAAATAAATTATATTATGAATGAATACAGCAACTTCATGAGCTGATAACTGCGTCGGTTTGTAGGGTTCTCTAGATGTAGAGATCAATTGAATATAAGGTCGCTTTTTGTCTGTTTGTATCGGTTGCTACCGCAACCACAGAACACTCAATAGTTCTTCCACAACTGTGCTTGACACTGTCAAAGAGTTTACAAATACTGACACCGTTATCGGTATATACGTCCGTCTTTAGCATCCGGACACTGTGAACTTCGGTAGCATCGCGATAGCAATATGGAAACTACTTGCTCTCTTTTTGGTTTTAGGCTTTTAAATATTAGTTCTTTGTCTCTGTTCCGTGAATTGTATTTCCGTACCGGCTTCATATTGACGCCGCCACCCAAAGTTAATGCGATTGCAGTGTCAAAAAGCACACACTTTGATAACTTTGATGAGTCATCTGGGTAATGACTAATGATCAATCACCATCATATTTTAACAAAAGGTATTTATTTGAATTCTTTATTTACGCTTATCATTTATATAATGAATTTTTTCAAGGATTTTTCCTTTGTTATTTACGAGTTCATTAACCATGCCTTTATGTATCGAGCACGACTGAAAGTTAGTAAGTACTACCTACAGAAGCAGTTGACTTCTGTTGAACTTAAAATCGCACGATGACCCATTTCAAACTGTGCATGGTTGATTATGTTACTTTTAATTTTAACCCTGAATTTCGTTGTGGGCTTAATCTTTGCACTTGCTTGCCAACTAGACCGTGCACTGGATGAACCTCAATCTGCAACAGTTGTGAACCTGCGTGTACGATTTAGTTGACGACGCATGTGTGGTTACACAACTTACACGACCAGTCCGCAGTGCTCAGCTCACGTCCCGTCCATTGACCTTACATGAGCGTGACTGGTCCGATGACATTGGCGAGTTTTATGGGCATTTGTTTTGAAGGTCGCGCTAATCGGTCCAGTACCGGATGTTTAGTAGAAAATCTGTCCCTTTTGAATGCTCGGACAGTATCCCAAAGCCAATCGTTGACCATAACGACACTACAATTCACGTCCACTTTTACAATTCGATCAGCGAAGGAATGGACCGTTCTCAGCGTCTTTGTTTCCCGAGGTTGTTTGCATAGGTATCTTCTAGGCAAGCATGCTCCACCATTGACCGCGTCGCCGCTTATCATCAGGTGAGGCTGCGGTCAAATGCTTGCAATTCTATTCGCAATAACGTCAAACGTCAAACACTTCTCGTATTTCGGCGGGACTGCCCGCTGTTACAAAACATAACGGTAAATGTCTTCATTTGACGTTTAGATGACATATGTTAGAGAGGCGATCAGATAAATTCCCACTCTCAAGTGTGGGAACTCGTAAGGATCAGTATGATTATGCTAATGGATCAAATTAAGGAAAATATGGATAATGTCTTGATGCAGAGACGCAGTTTTTGGGTAGTGTAGTACAAATTCAGGATAGCTTACCATGGTGCCTTTTCAACTATGGCCGGAGCGGCTCCGTTTTTGTTCTCGGCGGAATTCATAGCTAAATCTGAAAAAAATGATACAATACATAAACTTGATGCACTTCAAATTTTTATTACCAGTTGAACAGATATTTGTTTGAATTCTCGATTAGCATTTGTTCATAAATAAAGGTTAATCAAGCTAGCTGTAATCATGTGCGTCAATTGGTTTTATTTTCTAAGGTCGAATTATAAAGTTCTGATATCAATACTTAATTATTCTAAGGTCGTGCAGCTATGCAAATGTTTTTATCCAGTCTGCTATTTATATTTAAAATAGAAAGATGGATCCGATCTACTGAATGTGCAGGCGTAGTTTCGTAAATCCATCATTATTCATCCTATATTAAAAAAAGTAATAATTTAATTTAATTAAAAACAATTAATTATTAATAATAATAATTTATTAATTTTATTTTTAATTTTTTTTGTGAAGGTGTCAGTTATACTGTATATAAAAATGAAAAATAAACTTTCTTTGTTTAATGAATCTTTTATGAAATAGAAGACACATTGTTTTTATGGAATGCTTCAGTCTTATTGACTAGTTAGAGACTTCATAATAAACCGCGTCATTCTTTGGCTTTACACAATTTGTATACTGTTTAACTACTAGGTACTTGTCTAAATCTGGACGGAAGTCTAGCAGTCATCGTTCCCGTAGAGACAATGAACACATTGTTAGCGGTAACTAGTACTTGATCTGTGCCTGTTGTCTGATACCGTCTCGGTTTCCTTCACTAAGTACATCCACTCTCGCCATTATTGCCCCCACCGGATTATAAAACTTCTAGACATATAGTTTGCAAACGCAAACATCTGCTAATCTCGAGCTATTGCTTTTTTTATTAAAGAGTGAATATGTATTTATAAAACCGGCCAAGTGTGAGTCGGACTCGCGCACGAAGAGTTCCGTAGCATTATCTATAAAAACGGTAAAATTATTTTAATTTAACTATTTATTTTTAAAGTGAATAATACAAGTAAATATTCTGCGCCTATTTCAAGCGTCTAACTGCTGCTGTTATCAATGACGAGCAAAAAAATAACGTTTGTTGCTTGGGAGCCCCATTAAATATTTATTGTATTCTGTTTTTTAGTATTTGTTATTATAGCGGCAATATAAATACATCATCTGTGAAAATTTCAACTGTCTAACTATCACGGTTCATGAGATACAGCCTGGTCACAGACGGACGGACGGACAGACAGATAGACAGAGGAGTCTTAGTAATAGGGTCCCGTTTTACCGTTTAGGCACGGAACCCAAATTGTTAAAGGACGTAAACAACGTTGAAAATGTCGTCCCAAACCTTTTTTGGATGTTATAGCCGTTTTTGGATATCTTGCTGATCTGATGGGGAGTGAACTTATCCCCACATTATTGTTGAAGAAGGTAATTAACATCGTAATATTGATCGTGATCGACTAAAAGGCAAATCCAGGTGACGAAAAGTAAGAGTAATGGGATGTCAACCATGTCACCTGTCCAACACTGTCAATTTGCTTTGTGAATCGTTTCGCCAATCAGAAGCTGCGAAATTTAAGAAAAAAGCTATGAAGTCTTTACAGTATTTTTCGTAATTCTTACAGCGTAGATGACTTCGCGGCAAGTTTTTTTTTTTTTTCTTATTTGTGGCCATGATGCGAGTATAGCAGGTTCTTTTCGCGGGCGTCTATGAGCGTAACGTATTGTTTGCTTCCCAAACACCTAAACATTGTGTGTTAATATCGATAGCCAGTCGAAGTTCCTGGAACCCATCAAATCAAATCGGCGATTGCACACATTACACCGCCACGTGTTGAATTTATTACTTTGCATTGTATTGTAAACTACTGCCTAAACAGTAGTTTACAATGCAAATTAGTATGTCCGATAGGATAACTACAAACATACTTTTGGACTTGTTTGACTATCTTTATGATATAATATGTACCGACAGCTTGTCAGAATCTAAAAATAAATGCTTAGATACAATAAAATATCTAAATTTTAATATAGGTATTGATATCTTATTGTAAGATAACCATTTGATTTATACTCAAATCGATAGTAAAATTAAACTGTCATCATTAATAAATGCTAAAATTTAAGAGAAATTGTTATTCTACTCGTAATAGTACTATACAATACAATAATTATTTACAGAGACCATAATATCACATTACAATACAAGAAAAAAAATTGTATGCTGTTTTTGTTTTATTTATAATGCACATTTTTATAACTTTTGTCTGTCTGTCTGAAAGTTTCAAAACAGCTCAACGGATTTCAATTAAAATGCATTTCATACGTTACCGTACCTATGTTATTAACATAAATATTAACAATTAAATTAATAGCTCAATGAATGGTTTTAATACAATAATTAGGTTGGGTTTTCAAAATAAATAAAGGCCTGCCATGCCATGCCATTCAAAGAAAACAGCCTGAGTAAATCGATACATCAGTAAGTTGTCCACTGACCACCAGCCTACCTACTTGTAGCACAGAAATAGTTTCAAACAAAAAGGATTCACTCAACAAAATGTGCCAACGAATAAAAATTAATACTTACACTTTTTTTTAATAAATGCCGATTTGAAATTAGAAAAAGGAAAAGTTACGAAACGCGAAAAGAGCGGGAAACGCGATTTTGAAACTGTGCGCGTCCACTGTGTTTCAATTGCCGCGACTGACTACTCCTCTCAGAGACTATTTTAGTACATACTTGGTGACTACTGGCGCTGACTGCGGCCCGCTACCGGTTCAGTTGATCCCTTGTCAAAGCCAGGCCGGATCGGCGATCGTATTAACCACGAAGATTCCCATTTTTTCTGGCTTATTAAATTTAAAAATAAAATATAAAATAAAATAATAGGGAAAAAATCAACAAGTCATTAATATCAATGTATATCTAATTATATTAAGTACTAGTTGCGTCCCGCGGTTAAGCCCGTTTTATTCTAGTTTTCTCGCAAGATCTCTGCGTTTCCCAGGTTGGAACAGCCCATGTAAATTGAAAATAATGAAACGATAAACTAAAAATAATGTTTCGGTGTTCTAATAAATTCAAAAATGTATGAAAAAATAAATAAATAAATATTAATGAATGAATGAATATCCTATGAATGTCCTTGCCTATTCTAATTTATATCCTGTTACAAATTTAAAAGGTAAGTAATTTTTATTTTATGTGTAACCTAATGTTGCATTTTCAGCTTTGATTTTGGTTTTCCACACTTTTTTTTATTCAGAGCTCCTGAGTTAATTAACATACAATGCAAGTGTAATTATACTGGTTTTAATTAATATTTTCCTACCTCATATTTTTTGCATTTTTACATTATTATAATTAATATGTTGCACCCGCAACATATTAATTAAAATAATGTACCTAGTGCTAAAGTGTAACGCACTTCAGTACTTTACATAGTACCTATAATCTGAAAAAAACCTGAAAGTCAAGAGTGAATAGGTATCTTATAGGCAAGCATGCTCCATCCTCGACCGTGTCGACACTTACCACCAGGTGACACTGCGGCCAAATGCTTGCCTATTCTGCAATAAAAAAACCTGCATTTACTTAAAATATAGTATACTTAAAGGAAATAACTATTTCGTCATCAACTGCGCCCCACGGTTTTCCCGCAAGAACTGCATTCCCAGGTTAAGAACAGCCCATGTCACACTTGAAAATAAACAACCGAAACTCGCAAAAAATACATAGGTAAGTAAAAACAACTGTCCAATCGTGAGTTCATACAACAATTAAAAAAAAGCATTTTAGTTTTCCCAAACTTTAACATTTTTCGGGCAACTATTCCAATTTTAGTTTTTTTTTAGCCTGGAACTATTAGAAACTAAAAATATCCAAATCGGTCCAGTCGTCGTCAAGTTTTGCATTTAGCCATTAATTTTTATTTATGTAGATCATAATCAGCCTATAATCATCCACTGCTGGACGTAATCCTCTCCCAATGAACGCCACTGAGCCTGATCTCCATCCTGTCCATCCTGTCTCTGCCAGCCGTTTCCCCAAGTCATCACTCCACTAAGCTGGGGCATTTTCATTTTTCTTCATTATAAATCAGACTGCATTTTTAAAACATATAAAATGTTTCTAAAAATAAAATAAGTTAACGGGAGTTTCGCAGTGACGAAAGAAGCTATGACATTGAAGATTTAACATTCTGAGACCCCGACGACCGGCGCCGGGCGTTGAGTAAGCGTGGTTTCTTAACGCGCGTGCAGCAGCAGGGCGCGCCTAGTTTATAATATTAATAGGATATTTAAACTATGTGTGAACTGCACCGACCTTGCCTGAGACATGTAGGCATTTACTATTTAGCTAATATGTAGCTGTACACAAAATAAATGTAGGGACTACTACACACACAAAGGCCACTCTCCACCCCCCGCAATCCGCACATCTACCCGCAATCGGGAGGACAATCGGCAGGACGGTAAATATTACACGCCCAAATATAATAGACAAACGGCTTCTATTATACCTTTAGCGGGTTGTCTAATGTCTTTTGTTTCAATGGCGTTGTACGTGTCAGTACAGCCGTGTGTTTTGCGCCTGTTTTCGTCCATAGACTATAGGCATTTTTTTGGAAATGTTGATGAAAAGAGAATGTGAACTACACAAAACATTGTACACTACAATGTTTTGTGTACTGTGTAGACTAAAACAGGCGCAGGAGACTCGTCCTACCAACTTTATAGGCGTTTGGCGCGTGTACAAACATTATGTTTATATGCGAGTTGTCATATTAGTTTTTGTTTGCAGTGTCTGGGACGTGCTGTAATGTGCCAAGCAGTAGTGTGCAAACATTACTGTGTTCCGGTTTGAAGGGCACTGTTTCCAGCGAAATTACTGGGCATAATGAGACTTTCGAGCCGATGTCTCAGGGTGACGAGCGCAATGCAGTGCCGCGCAGGATTATGCAATGCAGGGTTCTGGGTGGTGCTGTGAATGTTATGGGCAGGCGTAGCGCTTACCATCAGGTGAACTACTTGTTTGTTTCGTCACCCAGTCAAATAAAAAGAAGCCATTTGTCATGCACTTCTGCCCAATTGCCATAGAATACTATTACTCCTTTCCCAACTACTGCCCAATGTCCAAGATAAATATTGTGGTAACATTCTTAATTCGACGATGACCTTATAGTGGACAGTAGCGGAGTTTAAAATGACTTTCATTTTTATACTGTGACACCTTGTTATACTCATCAAAATCAAAGAATTCATTCAACAAAGAATGTATTATCTCACTTTCATCACGTTTTAAGGAGATTTAATTACACAAAACACTGTACATTTGCATTTACATTTTTTTTTTTGAGATAGCACTATCTTGTCGCAAATGAATGAGATACCCAGGAAACTTCAGTATACAAACGAAACGAGTGCAATCTTATGAAGTTGTTTTTAGTTAAGCCTTATAAAATTAATTGATGCAATTTTAAAAGCTGAAACAATTAAATTTTCTGTTTAATTAAAATATAGAAGATCGTCACGACAGATTTAATTAAATTCATGAAAGGATTCCCTCTGAGGCTCGTTCAAATAAATAAAATATTCAAACGATAATTTTTTTATTATTTGAATCATCATCAACCCATAACGTCCCACAGCTGGGCACGGGTCTCTCCTCACTTTCGTGAGGAGGGTTAGGCCATAATCTACCACGGGGGCCCAGTCCGGATTGGTGGATAACATACCTACCTCCGAAATAATTCCCGGGTAGGTATGTGGGTTTTCTCACAATGTTTTCCTTCACCGAAAAGCGAGTGATAATTACGTACATATGTTTTACAGAAACACATTGGTACGTGCCCGCACTGGGATTTGAACTCACGACCTTCTGATTGGAAGGCGGACGTTCTCCCATTTTATAATCTTTACTAATGAATTCATTTTAGTTTTAATTTGTTTTGTGGTGTTCCAATAAAATTCTATGCATCTATCTAATTTTCAAAAATGTCTAAGTCTCATTAAAAACTAACAAATTAGTTAATAACTGAACATCGTGAATTTAATTTCAATAGCTATAGACAGACATGCTCAGCTTTCTAGTCCAAGGTCGCGCAGTAGGCAATATTTGTTAAATTGTTAGTCCAAGTGTCCAGAATTGGCACTGGTGGCAAATAGCGATCAACTCTTTATATTGTCTAAAGTTTATTATTGAAGTTCTCACTCTGGTATTAGATTCAAGCGCTTGGAGCTAAGTTAGTACTATCTATTCTGTGGCTAAGTGTTTTATTTTGATATTATAATGGTTTTCAATAGCTTTTTTTTAAATTATTTCTAAGTGTGTTCATGTGTCAGGTTTTCTTTCACATACGTAATAAGTGCATCAAATGGAAGTCTTATATCTTTGTTTATTTTTAATAATACTATCATCATCAACCCATAACGTCCCACTGCTGGGCACGGGTCTCTCCTCACTTTCGTGAGGAGGGTTAGGCCATAAACCACCACGGGGCCCCAGTCCGGATAGTCCGGATATAGTTTAGGTTGAAAATGGCTTATTAGCGACTCAATTTAGGTTGCTACCATTTTTAACCTTAACTGGATCCAGTTTAGGTTGAAAATGGCAGCAACATTAAAAATAAGACATCACGGTACGATTATGCGACGCGGTTCAGTTTAGGTCTACAATTGAATCGCTATAAGAGGTCATGGTAGGTATAATTACTCTATAATGAGCTCTTACTCCCGAACTTTTTGCCTTGTTCCAGACTTCTTTCAATAAACCTTAATGTCAAAGTGTCAACTCTTACGCGACGGTCGGGCGTAATAGAAGTATGACGATTGCTATAAAAAAATTCTCAAACGTCGATAAAAAAGTTTCAGCTCAATATTTTTTTTAACAGGAAGCCAATACTCATGGATGTCAGTATAACGGCCAAACTACTTTCACACCAGCCAATGGCCTGCTCGGACGGGCGATGATCTCTCGTTGGCAATCAGCTTGCGTCACGCATGAGGAAATGTACCCTTAGTAGCTCGAACTGACCTTGGCGGCTTTACATACCTTATTGAAACTGTGAGTAGATATTGACCCTTAAATTCGTGGTGAGTTACCACGTGTTTGACTATCTAAGAACATGAGTTCCGACGTGTTAATCCAAATATCCTTTCCAAGAAGGGTGTGAGTTCAAATCCCAGTGCGCGCACGTACCAATGTGTTTCTGCAAAGCAACTGTTTCTGCAAAGCTTTTCGGTGAAGGAAAACATCGCGAGGAAACCCGAGAATTATTTCGGAGGTAGGTATATTACCCATCAATCCGGACCGGGCCCCCGTGGTGGATTATGGCCTGGCATGGCATGAATACTAATATTAATTGGTACCACCAATATTACACAGTAGAAACACAACTTTGTGAATAAACAATGACGTCACATTTTCGTATTCCCGCCAAACGCCCTTCTTCAAACCCAAAAACCGTGCCATTTCGTGATCTCTCCAAAGCTGCCAGGAAGTTTCAGTAAAGCACCCACCACTTTACTGAATCGTGAATATATCTACTAATCGACTAGACTACTGCTACCGCAATGATTGGGACAGAAAATGTTAATTAAGTCTACTTGAATAATAACACAATACCTAAAATATTTGATACTTGACATTCGGTAAATGCACAAAATATGCGAAGCGAAAAAAAAATTGTACAAGATCACTTTTGTAGTTTCATTCTGTCCTTGGGCTGACAAATACATACTCGATGGTTACAATTTATCATTTACCGGTGTTGATACTTAAACTACTAGCTCCGCCCCGCGGTTTCACCGGTGTTAACTGTTGCCCCACAGGAACCGTTAATTTTTACAAGATAAGTTACTCGTATAATGTAAGAACTTAACAGTACTTAACAGTATCTATACACTAAATATTATCAAAATTCGTTCAGCTGTTGCGGCGTGAACAGAGGACAAACGGACACACAAACTTTCGCATTTATAATATCAGTGTACTGTGATTTAATTATATTTATGAGTAAAGTAAGGCCTGTAATTAAAATCTTAGCAATGCAAAGGCGTTCCTTGCCATCTTTACTTTGTAGGCGCTTCCAATAAGCATAGAATAGAATGGGATGGAATAAAATGTATTGCATTAAACTGTGTACATGACTGTAAAGGTCTAATTAGGTCGTTGATTTATTGACCTCAATGACCGCGTCCGCCACCGATGTGGTTTATTTCTTTGTAGCATAAATTACACAGATAAAATAAGTCATTGGCATTGTATTATTTTATTACTCAGATACCTATCACAAATTAAGTAAAATGAAGTAAACAAGTAGATAGATAGATAGAATCAGATATAGATAGATAAAGTCTTCATTGAAACACTTAAGAACAAAGAAAACTTAAAAACTAGAACAAAACAAGCTTAACAATTAGTGTCACAAGTGACGGTCTTAAGTAATAACTAGTGAAGGGAAAAATAGAGTGAAAAGTGTAAATGAAAATGTGTTTACTTAACTCACCTCCTTATTCATAAAATGTTATGTTTTTTTTAATTTTTTTTATTAATAATGCTTCTTATCAATAAGTACATCATTAAAATTACGATCTAGCCTGAAAGACTAATGAGTAATTTGCGTTTAACATAAATTGCTAAGTAGAATTAAAATGTCATGTGACGTTTCATAAAATCCCGCACTACAATTTTGTAGTGCGCAGTACTAAGTGACGTTCGATAACTTTTTATGAATAAGAGGGTAAGAGTTTCGTGAGAAGTTAGTAGGGCAATAAGTGAGGAATAATGAACACTTCAGAGCTAATTTTGATAAGTACCTAACAAGTGTGAAAATTAAATAAAGAAAACTTATTTTTTAATGTTGAGTCACTTTTTAGGAGCATTTTAAATTCCGTTACCTATCATGTGTAGCATGAAAAAATATACTGAAAACTAGTATTGAAAAAAATATTTTTCATTATTTTTTATTTATTACTTCTAAAGAGTAGATGAAGATAGCGGTATTTCTTGTACTTACATAAAAAAAACCTAAGCCTAATCTAAGCGAGTAGGATTGACATCACTAAAATTTAGCACCCAGGCCAAGACGAGTGAAACCCCTGATTTTAGATCCCAGAACCCGGACATGTCAACAGGTTTTATAAACATAGTCAATGTAATAAAAACAGTTGAAAGTGTCATAAATCACCTTTTTGTTTATTTATTTTTTTAAATCCGGACTACAAATGAAGCTCCACCCAGACGCACCCCGGGTGTCCATTAAACTAGGACAAATCCGGGAAAACCCGGATGGATGGCAACCCTATATGGGAGGAACCCGTATTGTAGTGGCCAAAAACAGCCGTTCTCGTGGTAAGTATACGAATACCTAAGTTATGTTATTACCTACCATCCAATAATACAATTTCTTATCAAAACTCAAGTGTGTTCTCGCCAACGAATACCTAACTTCTTATCATCAATGTAAACATGACATCGTCTCGAACAGTGTCTCAGTTACTGAACAGCAAAATAGCTTGATGAATGTGTTTTGTTTAAGCTTATAGTGATTCAAATTAATCTGTGGAAGCGTGATTACCTGTTATCATTATCGCCGATAAAGTGATAATTCAAGTACTTATTATTGGATATTTAGTTGTCAGGTATTTAGTGGATTATTAGTGACATACAAGGCAGTCGTCATGTAAGTTTTTTTTTAATATTAAATATAATAACTTATTTTCTTCGTTCAACCGATTTTCTCTCCATCAGGTAATTTCGGTAATTAGATTAAAGTAAACACTTAAGTATCCCACTGATCAACAATTGATTTTAAATGGGGAAACACAAATAACTTTAATAATTCCCCTTCACCTCTCTTGTGGGACAAAGCCGATGGGGTGAAAGCAAGGGAAAAACAAATCAAGCAAGGGAGGGAGGGGGTTAACAAGGGAATAACACTTAGTCCTCATAAAAATTTAACCAGTAGGTACCTACTGTTAAAAGCATTACTGCTTTAACACGTTCACTGCTGAAAACACAACTGTCGTGTTTTTCATTACTTGCCACGAGTACGGCAAAACACAACTATTGTGTTTGTTGTATGGGAAATCACTATGGCGCGTGCAGAGCCGCACCCGTGGCTAGACAAGCAAAACAGCTCAGCAGTCAAAGATTCGACCTGTTATTAGTAAGGTTTATTAAGGAACAAACGGGTTACCGTCATGTGGAGTTGTTAAATTCAGTTAATGGATTTAAGGGTCATCCGGTTTTGAAAGACACGTGTTATTTTAAGGATTTGCCTTTCTAGTTTTACCTTTGATCTGGGTCTGGGCCAAAACCAAGGTCCCTTTTATTACCTGACTGATTTAGTCTTACCTTCTGCTCGTGATTTCAACAATGACTTCCTTTATAGTCGTTATAGTCGTCAGCGTGCCCACGGGGTTCGAACCAGGAGCCTCTCCAAGTAGAGTTCTGCAAAACATGATCTGAAAATGTAACTTCTTTAACACGTTCACTGCTGAAAATACACACGTCTGTGTTTTTATATTTAATTTAACGCAAACGAAAACACGCCTTGCGTGCGAACCCGCACTGCTGTAGTGTCAATTTTATCACACCATTTGTGTGCGCCCGTACTGCTGATTGAATTTTGTTACGTCACAAAGGCAAAAGAGTAAAATGGTTCAGTAGTGAACGTGTTAAGAAAACGGCCAAGTGCAAGTTGGACTCGCGCACCTAGAGTTCCGTACAAACTTGTAGGTCTAACTTAAGAAAGCATCTAAGATTATTGCTCTAACTAATAGACTATCTTAGGGTTTAAACTACATATTTACAGTTTATGCTCCCTAAGACATTGCTTCTTGCCAAACATGATTCTAGGTCAACCGGAAGTACCCTACAGGTTTTAATTCCCTTTTGAAATTGCAAAATATAAATATGCAAACAGTCACTGCTACAGAACACGGTAATATAAACAATAGATTAATATTTAAGTCGAAATTCTGAAAAATAAACCGTTAAAAACCAACTTTTTTCTTGAGCTCGTGTATCGCAGGAAATTTTATACATGTTTTCAGCTGTTTCTTATACTACCTTCATCGGAGACAAATAATTAGTTGGACCTGTTATTTACAAATATCTTTTTAATTGAAAAAAGATATTTGTACAGTTGACACTGTATGTACAACTTCGTTACGTCTTTTTCATAAAACTTGAACATACCAAACCAACTTCAAGGTGAATAAAAGTAAAAAGGTATAAAAAATGGAATCTTTTTTGCTCAAGTTTTATTTGTGTACCTTAGTAAATAGTTAAGTAGTGAATAATTATTATAAGTTCCACAGTCAGGTCACAAGACTCGCAAGCTTTTATAAGTTGTAACTTCTTGTCCAATTCACTTGTTGCAGTGTATAGTTTTCTTGTATATATGTGATGCTGTTTTGCAGGGCAGAGGAACCTCAGATCATCGTCGTGTTTAGGATCATCTTTGAGGTGATATGGACATTAATGAGGCTAAACTTCGAACTGGGGAAGGCCTTCATCAGATGGTGCGTCCCTCCGGAACCCAAGGACGTTTCTGAAGAAATTGTACTGGTAAGATCTTTTTATGTTAATATTTTATAGAAAAAAATATTCCTAAAATGTATTTGTCTGCCAGAATACAGTGTTTAATAATTATGTATAATACTTAATTAATACAACTGAGTAAATGATATTGTGAATAATAAACTGTAGATGATAAAGGTAACAGATCGATGTAACTCGTAATATTAGCGAAACAGAATAGAAAATATTTTCTTGTAGACCGCCAAAACGACATCTCATCAAAATGGGTAGGCAGCTAGTTATTACCCTTTATAATGTCCGCAGAAAAGATTACTTATATTGTCTTAAGTTCTTGTAAGAGTTTTCATAGATTTACCTGGATTAGCAAGGATAAGTAGGAGTTAGCCGGTCACATCTCTAGAAGAACCGACAACCGATGGGATAGACGAGTTCTAGAGTGGAAACCGCACTAGGCAAATGTAGTGTCGGACGCCCGCCGGCTAGGTGGAGTGACGACTTGCGAAAAACGCCTGGCAGAGACTGTATAAGGAGAACCCAAGATCGGGCTCAGTGGCGTTCACTAGGAGAGGCCTACGTCCAGCAGTGGACAATGATGATGATAATACATTGATAGTGGCATCAGAGAGAGGAAGCTCGTGGTCGAATGAGCTGTTTGTGTTGATAATGACGTTGATACATAATCATCATCATCAGCATATGGGTTGATGGTGATGATTATGTAACACCGTTTCACTGCCGAGCACAGGTCTCCCTCGTGAAGAGGGTTAGGCCAATTCCACCACCGGGGCCAGATCTGGATTGGTGGATCACCTACCTCTGAAATAATTCTCGGGTCGGTATGTGGGTTTCCTCACGATGTTTTCCTTCACCGAAAAGCGAGTGATAATTACATACATAATTATGTTTTACAAGAAACACATTGGTTCGTGCCTGCACTGCACTGGATTTACATAGATGGGGTCAAATTCCATTCGCAGACAAAAAACTATTATCTGGAAACTTCGATAGTTACTGTTGTTCGGATTGTTACTCAATGTCGCGTTATACTTGAATCGGTTAACGCACTTTGGCTCTTGGAATTGAAGATAAAAAGGTCAATATTCGTGGAGCAAAGTGCTGTTCGAAATGTTATACAGTAAGTCAATAATATATGATAATATATTACAAAATAATAGGTTATCGCGTAAGTCACGAACAACGACATCTTATATACAAATTTTATAATGAACTAAGAAAAAAGGGGGTAGGTACAAGATAAAAAGTAATCCCCTATATTACAGTATTTCAAGGAGTCGAATTTTGAATGACACGAATCCGCCATTTTGTCATATAGACGCCACAATCGGCCCAGAGTTGAGAAAGAAAATTTCTTAAAAATTCATGTTCTTATAGTTTCACGCAAGCTAAATATTTATATTTTTCAAAGGCTTTTTAAACACTATTTAATTTAAAATCTCTATGTAATCAACTGATATCAGCATACCTAATTGGATAGATACCTAGTTTTATCTGATGATAAAACTGAAATTAAAATCTACAGTGATTTGATACTTCAACTCTTGGCTAAGGTTCACAGTTCAGAGTATAGATACGAGTACTATTTCCGTACACGAATTTTATTTTATTTTACTTGACTTAATGACGAGACAAGCTGGTCTTTTACCTGATGGTAGGCGTCACGCCTGCCCATAACTGTTACAGTGCCGCCCGGAACTTTGAATTGCATAAACTTATGCGGCGTTGCACTGCGCTCGTCGCCCTGAGACATCGGCTCTTTAGTCTCATACGCCCAGTAATTTCGCTGCAAACAGTACCCTTCAAACCGAAACAGTAATGTTTTCAGGCTACTGCTTGGTGGTTGAATATCTGGCAAAGGTGTGGTACTTCCCCAGGCGGTCTCTTGCAGAAGAGGCCTGCCATTACATATAAAAATTTCCTACTTTATTGTACCTGTGGTTGTAATGAAACCGAAAAAATAGGTAACGTAGTGACCACGTGAAAATCAAAGTCTAAAAATAGTCTACCGATTTACAAATATGTAATCAAAAGTGTAAATTGATAAAACAGAATTGATTACTAATTAATACCAATTGGAGAAGTCAGACACAACTCCACAAATTGATTTAGTCCGTGGTATTATTAACACAAGATAAGCATACCACAATTGAAAAGATACACAAGGTTTTCCGCCATAGGTGTATCTTAACTTTGTCTTCCGATACTCAGATCACAGGCGCGGGCCATGGCATGGGTCGCGAGATGGCGCTGCGGTTCGCAAGGCTGGGCGCGGCCGTGGTCTGTGTCGACATCAACCCTGCTGGCAACGAGGATACACGCAAGCTGATCACGGAAGAGAAGGGCAAGGCATACAAATACGAGTAAGTGTTTCTAGGGCAGAGAGCAAAAATACAGTATGATCGCGACTCGCGGTTTCAGCCCGCGGTTTTGTTGCTTTCCATATGGTCTGATAGCTTACAACCTGGGAGTTTTCGGTCTTCACGTCGCTTGTGAATAGGTTCCATATTACAGCATCGTGCGTGCATTGCCGTAGACCGCATCGTAGTGCTCAAACACAAACCTATTTACAAGATGAAAAAAACCTTACATAGACTTCTTTCTCTGAGTGCTTGAGCTGATAATGTCCATGCTGGATCTCTTTGCTAAGCAGCAGTAAGAAAATCAATATTAGATATTCAAAGATTTATTTGGCCGTTTATTCCAGATGTGACGTCACTGACCGTGCTGCAGTCTTCAAGCTAGCTGAGAAGGTGAGCAAGGATGTCGGAGACGTGACCATCCTTGTGAACAACGCCGGCATCATGCCTTGCAAGCCGCTGCTGCGGCATTCCGAGAAGGAGATCCGCGCCGAAATGGAGATTAATGTCAATGGAAACCTTTGGGTGGGTAACATTGAAATCTGATAATATCATGGGGTAAAGAAAGACCTACACAAGTTTTGACGCGAAACCGAAAATTTCATGTTGATTTTGTATTTCTTTCCCTAAACTGTGTGTTGTGTATATTTCTGGAGATAATATCGTTTATGTTTATAGTGCACAAGTGTAAAAAATGACGCAAATTTAAAACGAAGCCTAATTTCGTATTCGCACTAATACCACATAATATATAGAGATAGAAATACTCCTAGTCTTTAGCTATCGAAAACTATCAAACTCAGCGGTTATGACAGCGATGATTGAATTCAATAGCTTACAGATTTTAGGCCCATGATATTTCAGCTATACATCCACATAGATATCGGGACAATAGGCATCAATAGTATGGGTAATAAAGCGGTGGTAGCCTAGTGGGAGAACGTCCGCCTTCCAATCAGAAGGTCGTGAGTTCAAATCCCAGTGCAGGCACGTACCAATGTTTCTTGTAAAAACATATGTACGTAATTATCACTCGCTTTTCGGTGAAGGAAAACATCGTGAGGAAACCCACATACCTACCCGAGAATTATTTCGGAGGTAGGTATGTGATCCATCAATCCGGATCTGGCCCCCGTGGTGGATTATAGCCAAATCCTCCTCACGAAAGTGAGGGGAGACCCGTGCCCAGCAGTGGGACGTTATGGGTTGTTGATGAGTATGGGTAACTGTGTGTGTGTTACAGATGATCCAAGCATTCCTGCCCGCAATGCTCGAACGTAATTACGGTCACATTGTCGCCATGTCCTCCATGGCTGGCAAGATGGGGCTCCGCAACCTAGTCCCGTACTGCGGCACCAAGTACGCCGTCAGGGGCATCATGGAGTCCCTGGCCGTTGAGCTGTATGAGGACCCGAGGCCTACTGATGGAGTAAGTCACTAATACAGTCAGCTATAAGAGTGTTCGTACGTGTCGTATCTTTAAAACCTCTATCTAAATTGAGTAGAATAGTAAATTAAAAGTTTGGTAAACTGTTTCCGGAATTTAATAATGACAAAATTTAACTATAACGAAACTGAAGTAATTTCTGTGAAGTTTCCGCTTTTTGTTAACGATTGCTTATTCCTCCACTGGTGGGATTAAGCTTGCGATGGTGGGGAGAAAGGGAATAACCTGTTCTCATAATAAAAGACTAGAATTTAGATATCCTACTAAAATTTTATATTTGTTTTTGAGCTGTCTACTTTAGGTTCAAGATAGAAGCATCTACGTATATTACGACAGTGATGGGGAAATACTCTTCTAAATTTCCAGATCAAGTTCACCACCGTCTGCCCGTACATCGTGGACACGGGCTTGTGCCACAAGCCCAACATCCGGTTCCAAGGGCTGATGAAGCCGGTGAGCGCCGCCGACGCCGCCGACCAGATCGTGGACGCCGTTAGGAGGAACTACGTCGAGATCACCATCCCTAGCGACATGTACTATACTAATAAGGTAATTTCCACTGTCAGTTTTCATGTTATTCTGAATGAAACCGCATCCTGTTTAGGTTGAAAATGGCAGCAACATATAAAATAAGACGTCACGGTACGATTATGCGTCGCGGTTCAGTTTAGGTCTTCAATTGAATCGCTATAAGAGGTCATGGTATGCCTCCGGGTCAAGAAAGAAAGACGAACATTATGACGTCGTAAAAAAAAAACTACAATTCGTTATATCGGAGTATAATTGTTGTCGCTTTTCGTGGTAGAAAGCTACTAACTTATCTATAAAAACAAAAATAATAAACGAAAATTACTACGAATATACTGAGCATTTGAGACTTTAGAACCGATATATCTCTAAAAAGTCTCATATGCCCAGTAATTTCGCTGGAAACAGTGCCCTTCAAACCGGAATACAGTCATGTTTGCACACTACTGCTTGGCAGATGAATATCTGTCAAGGAAGGATATCTGGATATCTGGAAGGATAAATATCTATTTTATAATTAGCATAGTTTTCGCTGTAATTTTAAAACCTATATTTTTTCCAGCTCTATGTTCTCATACCGTTCGAGGCGAGCAAGGCGATAGTGGACTTCATACAAACTGGTTTGGACCCCCATGACTAATAATGTCAGCTCAGCAGTTTACAGTTTAAGTTGTTGTTTTCATCAACCCTTCCATCGTCATCTTTAACCCTTAAGCAGCCTTAAGCCTCCACACAACAGGTGCGATACTTTCGTAGCGTTATACCGATGCGTTCCATGTCCTTTCCACTCCAGCTGCGTTTTTGGCGTCCGATATTTCTAGCCTCATAATATGACGGGAAATTTAAGTTTGAAAAGTTTTTTTTATTAGCTACACTGGCTAACCGTCGTGATGTTATGATAATGGAATTCGCGACAACTGTAGATCATTTTTTACACTTCCTTTATGTGATAACAATAACTCTTGTAAAGACAATGACATTTCAAATTAGATAGTGCTTTCAAAGGGAATTAATTAATTACGTTGCAGGGTAACTTGAAGTGATTTTAAATCAATGTTTCAATATTGTTACGTTTTTGTACTAATTAAACATTTTACCATCAAGAATAGATTTTTATTTATACAATTAGTAGAGTATTCATTTATAAATAATTATTATATTCAGTACAGAACTAATATTAAGTATGTGCCTACAAGTTTTCCAGTTATGTTGCCATGTTACCAATCAATTGTTTTACCTATTTTAAATTATTTATTTATAAAACTTACTAATTTCCACCTAATTCGTAATGTTTAAAACTTACTTATAATAAATAATAGTCTCCTACATCATTTAAGTTGAGCAAAATATAAAAATGTAGTGCGCTTAACTTAAATTACGTGCTTAACTTTAAGATTACGTTATAAGTATGGCCGCTTAGATTATTACGCGTTGCTACGCGTGGCTATTCTCATTTTCCTGGGATTTTAGTTTTTTTTTTATTGGATTATAGACAAGCATTTGACCGTAGTCTCGCCTGGTGGTAAGTGTCGACACGGTCGATGATGGAGCATGCTTGCCTAGAAGATACCTATTCACTCTCGACTTGAAGACTTTCAGATTATAGTTTTCGGGAAACATAGACGCTGGTAAGGTGTTCCATTCCTTCGCTGCTCGAATTATAAACGTAGATGCAAAACGCTTCGTGCGGGTTGGAGGAATTTCAACCGACACCGCTAACCGACCGATACTTACTTACTTACATGTTACTTACCGATAACTTAACTACAAATTCTTATACACAGTAAATAAATGAACTACACTGCCTGTGACTTATTTGTGAGAGTTTTGAGGAAAGTGGCAGCGTGGCGCTTTGAAGGTAGACACTGGCCGAACGCTTCTAGGAGAAGAGGTTCTTGATCTACTGCTTGCCTAAAAACATAATACAAGAAACGGAATTAGAAAAAAAATACCTATTCAATGGAATGGAGTTTTTTTTTTAATTTGACTGAGTGATGAGGCGGGTAAGTCGTACACCTGACGGTAAGCGCTACGCCTGCCTATAACAGTCACAGCACCACCCAGAACTTTGCATTGCATATTCCTGCGCGGCACTGCACTGCGCTAAGGTCTCATCGGCTCTAAGGTAAGGCCCAGTAATTTCTCTCGAAAAAATGCCCTTCAAAACGGAACTACTTTAACTTTCGGCAACTATTTTATTCAGGGAAGTGATTTGTTGAATTGGGATAGGAATTCAACGGCGCAATATCACCAGCAACTTGGTTTAATTTAGTTTTGTAACATATAAAAGCAGATGAAGAGTTACACTGTAGCCATCCAACCAACCTGTAGTCATCGAGGGAGACCTTCCCGTCCTTGTCGATGTCAAGCTTCCGCAGCACTAGCTCCACGAGGTCCCGCACTCCCTCGTCGGGGTCCTCGTCGCCAGGCTGCTTCAGGAGGGAGTTCCTGTAGATGGAAATATTTTCTTTTTTAACCAGCTCTGACTGCTGGACAAACGCCTTCCCCATCTAGTTTCATTGATCTCTCTGTTCCTCAGTGGTCAGTGAGGCAGGAAAACGTACCTAATTTAATTACCTATAGCATGGAATTAATCTAAACGGTTTGTTTTACCCTGGGAATGCTGAATTCATGCGGGTATGCAGGAATCACACCACTGAAAATAATCTCAAGAATTACTCACTACTGAAAATTATTTCACTGTTAAAGGTCACTATTCCCGAGTGACATACGCTGTTATATCCTGGGGTTCCTGCTTTTTTGGAAAATGGCAATTATGCAAGTAAAAACGCAGGCGAAGCGTGTAGAGCTAGTTAAATGAAAAAAAAGGACAATCACAAAAATAAAGGCCATTGAAAGAAAATTATGAACTCACTTGAGCAACGCAAACATCTCATCTTTCGTTATAAATCCATCGGCATTCAAATCGTACACGTTGAAGCAGTGTACCCTCCTCTCCTCGCTCGTGCCCTTCAGCAGCACGCTGAGGCCCCTGACCCAGGCCTCGAACTTGAGGGCCCCTTCGCCGCCGGATGCCCCTCGTTCCCAAGTCACCCACACTCGTTCTAGAATGGTCTCTTCGGTGACGAGGTCGAATGTGTTGTGCATCACGTCTCGAAACGTGTTTTGGTCTATACCCTGAGAAGTAGAAGTTATAGTGAGAAACAAGTGTCTTTAACACGCTCACTGCTGAAAACACAGACGTTGTGTTTTCTATAGTTTATGTGGATGCGGCGAACGTGTGTGTTGAACGCGATGCTACTACAGAGCGGCTCATACAGACGCGTGCTGTCGCGTTTGCTGGAAAACACACACGGTCCGTAACGGTGTCTAAATGTAAAAACCGGTTCAGCATTCAGCAGTCAACGTGTTAGGGCAGTATTGAGTATATAGGGCCTGACGGCCAGACCTGACTCTGCCGTCTTTGTTCCATTGGTCCATCCGTAGCTCTCACTATAAAAACCGTGCGTGCTTTTTGTGAACTCGTCCGCAGCGTTTTCATATCGATAACTCAAGAAAATAATTTATAGCATGAAGGCAAATTAATTCACTTTTACAAGTCATTATCGACACGACGAAGAAGAAGAAGACACAGAGGAAAATAAATTAAGTACGATCAACTAAACTAATAACTGTAAACTGGTAACTGATTATGGTTTAATTTGAAAAAGGAAATTTCATTTTCAAGTGGTGATTCACGACTGAATCTCACACAGGAAAAGGAAATTCCATTGCAGTCTACCAGTGCTTTGGAAATACGCCCGTCAGAGAAGATAGCACCAAGAATTTCAATGGGGCTGTCGTATCTCAATTTTCGAATTTTTATATACCTCATAATAATTGGTACATACGACGGACTAATGAGGTTTTTATAGAAACTTTTTACCTAATAGACGACATCATTCAAGCTTATTCTGTCTGTGATTATTCACCTTATTCTAGGAAAGTAGCAAAATTTCCGAAGTTTCTTTTAACGTAGCAATTCACCACATCAAACGTCGTGTCCTGATCACAATAACGACTTATTTTGATGACACCAAAATAACTTGGGCCATCACGAAGATGTTACGGCGAAGGGGAAATAAAGGCAATTTTTTACCCAACATATTGGAAATTGCGTGCGTCCACATAATGCCCTACAGAGCCGATGTAGAAAAGCGAGATTGGGGTAAAAAAGACTTCACAATAACGGTTCTGTTCGCGCCACTTACATTGGCACTCATAATACCTTCCTACCTTCCTATTCCTATCATTTCTTGGCGACTATCTCTGTCGCTCATATCGTGGTATCCACGAGAAAACTGCTTGCCGCCGCAAGTAGTCTGCGATCGACCCTCGTCCTTCGCGGCTGCCGCTCTCGCCGAATCCAAAGTACTGGATCTGCTGCTCCTCTGTGGTGGTCCACGTGAATTCGACGCGAAAATATAAACAAAACCCGCTATAAACCCGCCGCGTAAACGCTCCTTGCCGACACGCACCAACCGCCAAAAATACAGTCCACTACATCGAACGTCATAACATCCTGAAGGAACAAGCAGCTTGGAGACGGACCCGAACCGAGGTGATTGCAGTTGCATGGAGACCAGGTTAGTCGCCAAGTTCCTTTGTACTACTCTTCTACCAGCCATCCTTCCCTCGCCATTGGAGGCGCGCTCAGCCTATACAGCTTAGCTGCCGCGCTAACATATTGTTGGTCCTCCGCCGCCGGATCTTCTTTGGTCCTCCCGCTATTCTCTGGCCCCTCTTAGGCCTCATATAGTCCTCTTTATAACCGCCCGCAATTTTATATTGGTATTTTTACCAACGATAATTTCCTATAATTATCGTGTTCCCGCCCGCAATTACAGTTCAGATAGTACCCTGTACTATCCTACTACGCTCTTATATACTTATTTCGTGTATTCCGCATTCCTAAATAGTAAAAATAACGATTTTTCCGTAATTCTTAATTTTTATTAAAAAGTGAAGGTATTCCTAACGACCGCCCGTGCGTCTCCATGTGGGTATTCAATACGCCGCGCGCGCGACAGGTAAATGCTGTAGGCAGTTGCAGTAAATTAGGAATTTCATACTTTATCTAGTTTTTTATACTTTGTTAAGATCGCTATGGCTACTCGTTCAAAAGACAAAGATAGTGAAGTATACGAGGACGCAAAAGCGCTCGATACGTTACAGATCGAACGTTTGACCTTGATAGGTAAACGTGACATTATATTTTCCCGCTTACAAGATATTTTTAACCGATCTTTAAAGGCTTTCACTGATGATACTGAGAAGGATTTATTTCTATGTGGAATGATCTCGTTAGACCGCTTACGCTCCGATTTCAATGAAATTGTGAACAAATTAAATGTCACCGAGTTGACTCTCAACGCTTCGTACACGGTAAACTACCAATCTATAAACGTCTTCGAAGATATGTTTTGCCGTTGTCAGTTTGTTTATAATAAACTTAACCCGCCTTTAAAAACCGCTGATTTCAATGTTGCCCCGCAACGTAAATCCATCAGAATTCCTGAACTCAATTTGATGGTCTTCAATGGAGATCCGATGACCTGGAGGATATTTTATGAGTCATTCAAACGCACGATTCACGAAAATCCCGATCTCACTGATCACGAACGCGTCCAATATTTAATTAATAAATTGTCAGGCCGGGCCCTTGCAGTTTGTTCTGGTATCGTACCTAACGGTGATAATTATCCGATCATATGGCAGACGCTCGTCGATAAGTATAACGACAAACGTAACCTAGCCTCCGCTTATCTTGATCAAATGCTTGATTTTAAATCTTTTAACACCGCGACGAATAAAAACTTAGAATTATTCCTAGATAAATTCTGCACGGCTGTGTCAAGTTTGAAGTCTCTCAAGCTCGATAACGTGCCTGATTTTATTTTACTATCGCTCGCTTTGAAGAAAATAGATTCAAGTACTGCACGGTCGTTTGAAATGCACATGCGAGGTAAATCTATGCCTACATACAATGAACTTTTAAAATTCATCCGCGAACAAAGCAAAATATTGGAACGCACTACGACCGTTTCTCTTAGCCGCAGTGATAACAGGCCGGGTACTGCAAGGTCTACGCAGTCTTTTGCAGCATCATGCGTCACTCACTGTCCGCTTTGCAAACAAGCCGATCACGCTAACTTATATAGATGCCCTGCATTTGATAAGCTTTCTATCGACGACAGGTACACTTTTGTAAAACAAAGCAAAGGTTGCACTAATTGTCTAAGCACTACGCATATAAATACTGCTTGCAATTCTAAATTTAATTGCCGTTATTGTGGATGTAAACATCATTCTATGTTATGCCGCAAAGTATCATCTTCCCGTGAAGACAATCGCCCGTACCCTAGCGCTCCGTCACAGGCGCACGCGCCGCCTCCGCGCGCGCGAACTGGCAACTTCTCCGCCGCCGGGGATCACATGCCGCCTTCGGCATCGCCGCCGCCCGTCGCGGGCTCCGCTAGCGCTCAGCTGACGAACTTACCTACAACTGCTTATCAGTCATCACAACAACAGGTGTCGCTGTGTAATATACGCCCCGCTTCGCAGCCTAATGACACTACTTGTTTACTGGGAACCGTACAAGTTTATGCAACGGATTTAAATGGTCGCCGCCATGTAGTACGCGCCTTAATTGATTCGGCTTCCCAAAGTAACTTTTTAACTTCAAAATGTTGCGCTAAATTAAATTTAAAATGCAATAAGGTGACGAACACCGTTGTTAAAGGGATAGGTTCCGCATCTAACCCAATCAAGGGAGCAGTTTCTGCTACTTTATCTTCCCGCCTAAATGATAATTTTATTGCAATTGACGCCTATGTTATCGACCGCATAACAGACAATTTACCGGCAGTGAAAATTGACGTATCCTGCCTTTCATACCTGAACTGCCTGCCTCTGGCAGACGACAGTTTCGCTTCGCCTTCCGAGATCGACATACTTATAGGCGCGCCGCTCTTTTCTGAAATATTGCTATCAGGCCGCGCCGCTGGTCCGCCTGGTACTCCAACCGCTTTTGAAACCATTTTTGGTTTTATCGTAATCGGGACCGCTCCCGTTACTCCCGCTCATGTTACTCCCGCTCATGTTACGCCCGCTCATATTGAAACCGTTGTTTCTATCACTGACCCCTTGGTTGAAGATAGATGCCGCTCTCATATTTCCCTCTGTACCTTTACGGAAGGACCACGTTTAGATAATCTTGTCCAACGCTTCTGGCAGCTTGAAGAGGTGCAATGCACGCCGACCTTGAGCCCAGACGCTATAGAATGTGAACGCATTTTTACAAATAACGTTTCCCGCGATCCTACGGGACGCTATTCTGTAGCGTTACCTTTCTCCCGCGATCCCGCGACCTCTCTGGGTAATTCTTACCCTATCGCTAAAAAACGCTTCATGTATCTCGAACGTAAGCTCGCCGCGACACCTGCTCTGCGCTTAGAGTACGATGCTATAATCAAAGAGTACATTCAGAAGGGTTACATTTCACTGATCGACAATGATAGTCCTTTTACTGGATATTACGTGCCACACCACGCCATTGCGAGACTACAAAAAACAACAACTCGATGGCGTATGGTGATGGACGCCAGTGCTGAAACTGACTCAGGCCTCTCCTTGAATCAAGTTTTATATACCGGGGATAATTTACAAAACGATCTTTTTACAATCCTCTTGGATTTCCGCCTCTACCCAATCGCTTTTACATCCGATATTAAACAGATGTACCTACAAATTTTGATAAATAAGGACCACCGCAAATATCAAAAATTCCTGTATCGATTCGATCCCGTTTTTCCGCTTGATACCTACCAATTCAACCGCGTTTGTTTTGGTCTACGTAGCAGTCCGTTCCTTGCAATGCGAGTGTTGCGACAGCTGTGCGCCGCCGACGGTGCCCGCTTCCCACTCGCAGCATCTCTTATCAGCGACAACACATACATGGACGACGTGTGCTACTCCATGCCTACTCTGTCTGCTTGTTTACAACTCAGAGACGATCTCCGCGAGTTGCTCAAGGCCGGGGGCTTCGATCTCGTCAAATGGGCTAGTAACTCACCCGCGCTCCTTGACTCCCTTCCCGTCTCTGCGTTAACGGAATGCGTTAAAAATGCGAAAAATGCGTTAACGGATCTTTTAAATTCCGACGAATATAATAAGTCTATCTCAGATGAGTTATCAGCTAATCGCATACACTGGAAATTCAATCCACCGCGAAGTCCTCACTTCGGGGGGAATTATGAAATATATGTGAAAGCGTTTAAAAGTCATCTTCATAAGACGATCGGTTCACAGTTACTCACGTATGAGGAAATGTTAACCGTACTCACACAGATAGAATGCGTTATCAATTCTCGTCCTGTAACGTTATTGAGCGAAGATCCGTCTGAGCCGACCGCGCTGAGTGCTTCACATTTCTTAATGACCGCACCGCTGAAGCATTTGCCCGCTTGCACGGTTCCCGATGAACCTGGACACTTATTGAAACGGTACGCTTTATTGGATCAAATGGTACAATCATTTTCCAAACGGTGGAAGTTGGAATATCTTCACTTACTTCAATCTAGAGGAAAATGGAATACACCTTCGAATCCCATTACAATAGGTTCTATTGTTCTTATTATCACTGATAATATTCCCCCGCTATCCTGGCCTCTCGGCGTCGTCGTGGCCACTCATGTCGGCGGCGATGGCATCTGTCGAGTAGCGTCAGTAAAAACGGCGACCGGCGTCTACCAGAGACCCGTCGTCCGTTTATGTATCTTACCTACCCAATAATTTAACCCCTTGCTCCCCGGTCAACCGCTATGTTATATTTAACCCGTTGACCGCTTTAGAGTTTAACTCTTATTTTTATTTTTTTTATTTCCCGCTTTCTTTTAAAAACCAATGGTTTTTAGGCCGGGGGCAAATGTTCGCGCCACTTACATTGGCACTCATAATACCTTCCTACCTTCCTATTCCTATCATTTCTTGGCGACTATCTCTGTCGCTCATATCGTGGTATCCACGAGAAAACTGCTTGCCGCCGCAAGTAGTCTGCGATCGACCCTCGTCCTTCGCGGCTGCCGCTCTCGCCGAATCCAAAGTACTGGATCTGCTGCTCCTATGTGGTGGTCCACGTGAATTCGACGCGAAAATATAAACAAAATCCGCTATAAACCCGCCGCGTAAACGCTCCTTGCCGACACGCACCAACCGCCAAAAATACAGTCCACTACATCGAACGTCATAACATCCTGAAGGAACAAGCAGCTTGGAGACGGACCCGAACCGAGGTGATTGCAGTTGCATGGAGACCAGGTTAGTCGCCAAGTTCCTTTGTACTACTCTTCTACCAGCCATCCTTCCCCCGCCATTGGAGGCGCGCTCAGCCTATACAGCTTAGCTGCCGCGCTAACAGGTTCAATTTCCAGTACACCCTCATTTTCAAATACCTAGGCCTATTCAAATTTAAGCGAATTATTAGTTTTTTGATAATTTTCAAAGCAGTGGAAAAATGGATCAATTTATCTAATTTCCGATCCTCACAAGTGGCAGCCTTTTCTTAAAAAAAAAACCTAAAAAAATAACCATTCGCAATTTTGACTCTGTTAATTATTAGGTAGATAACTTATCATGATAGGTACAAAAAACTGCATACTTAGGCTGCATAACACTTACTTCAAGGTAAGGCTCCATGTAATAAATTACCTAAAGACATATCTTGTAACTTTTTCAGCGCCCCCCGACAACGCAGATAACAAGAAAAATGGGGCTACAAAATTCACAATCCGGCCCTGTAAAACATAAAGTTTATGGCCCGTCACGGGCCCGCCGCGGCTGCGGGAAACTTTCCTAGTACGAAAGAGTTTTATGAGTACATAGACTAGTTGTAGACAGAAGTTTTACGTGACCTAGACGTAGGTTTAGCTTTGCATGAACATCGGTTGTCGAGTTAAGGACTTGTTTGAGTAGGTCGTGAAAAATGGACTTACAATAGGTTGATAGTCGTGTTGAAAATGTGATGTAGAGAATGGAGCTGTTTGCTTAAAAGCGTTTGTCTGATTTATGTTTGAATTTTGCAAATCGATATATTAGACAAGTACAAGTTAGCGTTGATTAACGGACATATCAGTAGTAAAATGTTATATACCTTCCGTCTCTATATTTTTTTATTATTTGACTGAATGGCGAGACGAGCAAGTCGTTCACTTGATGGTAAGCGCTACGCCTGATCACAACAGTTGCAGTCCCACCCAGAACTTTGAATTGCATTATCCTGCGCGGCACTGCACTACGCTCGTCGCCCTGAGACATCAGCTCTAAAGACTCATATGCCCAGTAATTTCGCTGGAAACAGTGCCTTTCAAACCGGAACACAGTAATGTTTGCACACTACTACTTGGCGGATCTATCGTCAAATTCACTCGCTGTCGCCATAAATATTTATAATATTTGACCTGAACTTGACACGCATGCAAAGTTTAAATTCAGCGAGCAACTGTAACTGGGTCAAAATTCCGACCGCCCAACACTATTCTCTCGCTTTAAAAAACCCAGCCAAATGCGAGTTGGACTCACGCACTGAGTGTTCCGTACAAACTTGTAGGTCTTTAGAAAGCATCTAACATTATTACTCTAAACAAAAGACATGGTAGGTTAAACTTAACTTTGCCGTTCGATCCCTAAACACGATGATTGCACCAACCGAAAATAATCAGTTTATAATAGTCAATTCGCATTTTTGCTACATATTTACTTTCCTTTACATGTATAAGACATTGTTTATTGCCAAATTTTATAATTCTAGTTCAACCGGAAGTACCCTAAACAGCGTCACGATCACCATGGATAGACCCATAGACCCTTCACTAGGACTCCCAATAACGTAATAACTTGTAGAAAACTTGTATGTTATAATAGTTTATATTTATTAAGAATTTAAAGAATTTATTTCTACTTTGGCCTAACTGTAATTTAATATTTTATAAATTTACCACATGTTTAAAATAATTATTGTATGTTCGAAATGGACAGGCTGTTGGACCTTTTTTAAATTTTAAGACCACAATATTGTTTTGTACCTACACAGTTTTTAACAATAAACGTATTCTATTTTATTCTATTCTATTCTAAACAAATAAGAGTTAACTACGAAGGAACTCACTTCTATCTTAGGTGGTTGTCCGATCGCACTGGTGGGCGCCGCCAGCTGCGCCGCGGTCACCAGCTTCCGGTACATGCTGTACAGGGCTTCCAACTCGGTCCTGGATATAACCACAAATATTTCACCCAATATCATCATCATCATAAATCTACAGCTTCATTCCCGCATATGGAAAGGACGACTATGCAACTACGAATCAAGTATTATTAGTGTCACATTATACAATACACCTATACATTATCATAATATAATAATTTCATAAATAAATAAATAAATAAAGAAAGAAAGAAAGAAAGAAAGAAAGAAAGAAAGAATAATAGAAACAGAGAAATAAAAAATAAAATATCATACAGGAAGTAATGTCACAGTGTAGGATTTACTATAAAGCTGTATTATTGCTGTTCACCAAGACAAATATAGAATAAAAAATTAACAAAAGTATAGAAAATTAACAAAAAACAGTAATACCTAGTCAAATTTATTTGGCAGAATATACAATTCGTGGACATGACCACCAAGAAAAAGCATAAACTTCCTTTTGGATAAAAAAAAAAACAGAAATTGGCGGTCCTCTAGGTAGGTAGCTTTATTGCTAAAACCTAAAATTTTTCATGCATAACTTTGGACTAAAACAATTGCGACTATCAATCCCGCTAAATAACTTTTACTCTCAAATTTTCCTCAAACGTCTTGAATAAAGACTCCTTGTTTAAAATAAGTAAGAAAAGTATGTAAAATATGTAAGAAAGTATGTAACTTTTTACGGGATAAAATGTATCCTATGTTCTATTCCAGGACCTATGTTCCTATGTAATGTATCCTATGTTCTAATATACCAAATTTCATCAAAATCCATTCGTCGTTTTAGCGTAAAGAGGGGACAATCGCACAAATTTTCGCACTTAGAATATTAGTGAGACCGAGTTATTGGATATATGAAAAAATTGTAAAAACAAAACACGATGTCAAATAAGAAAAGTCGAGACTGAAAATGGAAACCCATTTTTAACACGCTTTTATTAGCTTGGGTTGTATTTCTTTTAATTTCATTCGTTAATCCGTTCTAGATTAGATTTGACGGTCCAAGGAGCCTTATTATATTTTATAGATGACAGATATTTTATAAGTTACGAATAGATCTCAATGCTATATCTGTACTTTAGCTGCCGAAGCTTATAATAAAAATCGCGGCTCGAGTTCACAAGACGTTTGAAAACTTAGATAGGCAGGTAAAGTTAACAAAGCACTTTACTTTACACGTTCTAATAACTTAAACTTGGCAAACTAGAAACACTCACTTAGAAAAGTGTGTGATTTTGTTCAAAACTTCTAGGTGCTTTTCCTTCAACTTTCGGTTGGGCATGGTAACCTCCAACCTCGCTCGTGGTGCCGCGCATACTGAATAAACGGACTTTTATTTATGTGGTTTACCGACTGTTCTTTATTCTGTGGTTTTACTATAGACTTGTGGCTCTATACCATGAAAAATGGAGGAATGGCTTCATTCGTGTTTTTGGTAGACAATAGACATAGGCGAACAATGTGTTCCGCGTGCACGTTGATTGAAATTGTTTCTTTTTACCGCGGAAGGGGGTTGACAAATGTTTTCCTATGGATTTATTACGTTACTAACTGGGTTTTATGAAGGTCGTTTCTTTTCACACTACGCGTATTAAATCGATCTGTATTTATACGTTTTGGTAATCTTATTAGGAAAGAAATTTGGCCGAGCTTGGAGCAGTTCTTTAGATGTTGAGGATCTTGTTCTGGGGTGGTGTGTAGTTTAAGAATTACCAGTAATTAATTCTAGTAGTAATACTCTTCTGCGAGTTTTTGTCTGAGGAATTTTCTTAAGGCGGCACGTTTTGCTTATGGTGGGAATGAGTTATTGAGTTTTAAATCTACTTCCAGCAAAATTACTGGGCATAATAATAGTCTCAGGTGACGAGCGCAGTGCAGTGTCGAAGTTTCCAAAGTTTTGGTGTCACTGCAATTGTTATGGGAAAGCATGGCGCTTACCTTCAAATTCAAATTACCGTCTCAATACTCAATTAAAACAAAGACTAGGTAAATTCTGTATTATAATTAATGATACAGCAACTTAAAGAACCAAGGTAAAATAACCCTCGAGTTAATTTTAAAAACAATTCAAACATAAAAGCGAACACATAAACCAGTTTAATGAAAACGAGTGATTAAGATTAGCATTGATAAGCGGATCACGAACCAAACGAAGCACATAATGACGAGAACTTAACGATAAACGACGAATAAAAGGTTCTAAACTTTCGTTACAAATGGATCAATCAATCGAAAAGAACATTCATTTGAGTCGCTTTTCAGGGCCTGGAAATGCAATGGATTGATTGACTCATTCGTAGGGGTATAGATAGACCACGATAATGACAATTTGTCACGCGGCAATCCTTTTCTGTCGATATTTGTGAAGTTCCTATACCAGCCTCACATGCATTTGTTTGTCTGAACAATACTTACATCGCGATAAAAACAATCTTATGAGTAGGTACAAGGTTCTATGCTATATTCTCACACAAATTCTTGTAACTCATTTCTACGTGTGGAAAATCTGTTGACATACGTAACGTAGGTATAGGTACGGCTGCACGTACCTACCTAAATACGTGCCTGTAACAATTTTTTTTAAAGCGGTGGTTGTTTTGTTGGACACCGTTTTGTTTTCTAAGAAGAGGGTCGTGAGTTTAAATCCCAATGCGGGCACGTGCCAATGTGTTTCTTGTAAAGCATTATGTACCTACTTACGCAATTATCACTCGCTTTTTGTAATGGAAAATATCGTGAGGAAACCCACACCCACCCGAGAATTATTTCTGAGTTAGATTGGTATATTTAGATAAACTCTTTATTGAACCACCACAGAACAAAGAAAACTTAAAAACTAAAACAAATCAAATAGGAGGCAGATCCACCAATTCGGACCGGGCCTCCGTGGTGGACTATGGCCTAAACCTTTTCAAGAAAGCGGGTGAGGGGAGACCCGTGCTCAGGGTGAAGGGATCAGCAATGGGTGATGTGATGATGATGAACTATTTTCACTTTTGTGATTGATATCAAATACTAACCTATTGAACCTTGTAGTCCGGAACAGCATGTCGAATACCTTCTGCGGCGGCTTGGCTCCAATGACCAGCGGCTTGGGCTTCGGCTTGGGCTTGGGTGCGGAATGGGCGGGCCCGGCGCGGCTGCGCTCCGCCGCCGCCCGCCCAGCGGTCAGGAACAAGCGGACGCCGCGGAGGGCGATCGCGCTCGCAGCCATGCTGAGCTGCTTGTTTTCGGTCATCTACTAGCAAAAGGGTTGTTGTTCTTAACTTGTGATGCTTGATTTCCTTCAATTGATATCTCAAGCTTCGCGCGGACAGGTTAAACAAAATAAATCTAATGATTCCACATTATTTGCTATACACGTTAGGTCAGCAAATATCAATACTTAGGACCTGAAAGTATTCTTAAGATTTCGTTTTAACTCTTTACATTTTCTTTGAGGCTATCAAATGTGTAATGAAAACCATATTCTAAAATAATTATGAAAATGGTTATTATGTGGCCCCAAAGAGTTACCCGGAAGAAGGCGAAGGGTTACTTCTGCTGCCTCATTCCTATCTTTCGCTACATCATTCTTTTTTTTAGTCTATAGATGGAATATCATATGGATGGTATACATACGAACCAAGTTGGTCCGACGTGGCAAACCATCGCGACAAGTGGAAGGAGATGAGGGAGACCTTTGCCCAGCAGTGGGACAGTATAGGTTATTAAAAAAAAAAAGATGGAATATCATCAGTTTTTCCAAGCGGGTAAAAAGGTAGGTTTTCGGCGCCCCTTCCGTTCAGTCATTGTTTTTATTGACAAAAAGTCCATCGCGTGGTTACTCCTCGGTACGCGCCTCGACGGCACAGTAAAAAAGTACATTTTACTGATGTTCCAACACATCACGACTGAAACTTTCAGGCTTCCTACAATATAATCATTTTATGGCACTTTTTCAACAATCAACCATTTGCATTTAACTTAATGGTTTCGTGGATATACTCCTGAATAAATTACCTACCTAAATGAAACGACAACCTTTAGTTCCAAGCTTAGTAAATATTAATAACTAATTTAGTTGCGGGGCGTGTCGGTTTATGTGTAGGTACGACAGGCTGCTTCTACCAAGAAAACAAGCTAAATAGATACTAAGAACTAGGTTAGTACCTATCCTATTAGGTACCACACGAAATGCCCGTATTAAAACAATAGAATTAAATGGATTTTAAAGGTGAAACGTTTCAAAAATGGCGGAAATTTAAATTTCACACAGTTGTTTCATTTTCAGAGCTAGACCGGGTAACAAATGTACTCTTAACTGATGACTGAAGTGTTTCATGCTTATTTGAGTAATAACGTGAACTAGGATTGTCGTGAACTTCAATATTATTGAGAATAGTTGAAGCAACGAAAAAAACTGCATGAAATTTGAATTTCCTGCCAATGCAAAACGGTCCACTTTAAACGGCTAAAATTTTAGCTACAAATTCCTTTCCAATACTGCATTAATATATTAAACTGTCGACTGGCAACACTAAATTATCGAGCCATCACGCAATTTCGTAATTAAACGCCGACTTTGTTCCTACACCTGCGAAACTGGGAACTTGGCAATTATTAGCTGATAGCCAGGGAGGTAGTGCGAGGCACCGAGTTAGGAACTGAAGTAGGTACACGCGTTTCAAAGCATTGGGTAGGAAGGTAAAGTTTCCCACTATCTGTTTCCATTTTATAATTTACTAAGTTCTAGCCGCATTTTATGCAGTCACGCATTGTCCTGACCCCCAGTTTTTTATTTGACAGATTAACGATATCGTTCAACTGGTGGTAAGCGCTACGCTTGCCCATAACAGTTACAGTGCCACCCAGAAATTTAAATTGCATAATCTAGCGCGACACTGCACTGCGCTCACCACCCTGAGACATCGGTTCTCGTTGACCAAGTGGTTAGACCTCATGCTTAGAGAAGGTGCTATTTCCAGGCATCGTGATCTTTTGCTATGTGATCATATTGGGAATATAAAGCAATACTTATATACTCGTATAATAAGTAGATACAATTTCGCTGTGTCGTACTTTAGATTATATCTATATGCAAGTATGTCGACATGTCCCATGCATTGGCATATAAATGACTTTAAATTGCACGCGACCTCACATGCTTTCGGAGTAACGATCACTTTTATTGTGGTCTGTAGTGATCCAAGACGAATTTGAGTTTGCATTTTACCTAAGTATATTGTTGTATGTTATTTTATTTATTCACGTAATCCAACAGCGTTTTATTATAAACAATAACTGTTATTGTTAAATAGTTTGGTATAAAGATATGGCCTGTTAAAATATACATATTAATAAAGTAATAGTCGACAGTAAATATAACAGTGTTTAGTTAATGCATTAACATTTTACGTGTAATATCTGTAAAATCATTGGCCATGCTTGAACGAACCACTGACATCGTCATCATGGTCAACCCATAACGTCCCCCACTGCTTAGCACAGGTCTCCCCTCACTTTCGGAAGGGGGGTTAGGCCATAATCCACCACGGGGGCCCGGTCCAGATCCCGGAAAGCGAGTGGATAATGACGTACAGATGTTTAACAGAAACACATTGGTACGTGCGTGCACTTGGATTTGAACTCACGACCTTCCGATTGGAAGGCGGACGTTCTCCCTAGCCTACCACCGCTTAGTCAATATGCTTAAATTATGGTTTGAGTAGAAAATATGACGGAGGTGCCACTAAGTACCTTTACGAATACCTAAACCCTGTCTGACGTCTAAAAGCTCCGGAAACTTGAGCATAATAACTCATTACGCCCTCACCGATGATCTAAATCGAAGCACTGTGCAACATGCAATAATTCTACCAATCACGAACTTCTGATAGCATCATTAATGATTACACAACCGAGCCGTTCTTCGCCCCTCGCCCTTGCGCGTCCTACATTGGAAAGCAAAAGCACAAAATGTACGTACGTACTCACCTCGCCTCACCCGTGATTTATGAATGTAGAAAGCAACCTACAACACACACATACAAACATTACCTACATATGATTTATTATTCGATTGTGCGTAAAACGATGGTGTACCTATCGACTGGTGGGATTGCTTAGCGTTGCCTGGTAACCATTTTGGTGGTATTGAATTTTTTCGGCGGCGACGTGAGTTGGTTTGGCGCTTTTGTATCTACCGATGGTATGATGGGCACCTTTTCGTTTTGATTGAAGTTAGTTCGCTATATATTCTAATATATCTTCTATGATAACTATGCTACGTCACTGGGTACTTAATTTGGTATTCTACTTACATGGTAACTGAAAAATCTTGAGCGACCTGACCAACTGTGACACGACACTAGAGGCCGGCAACACCTGAAAGTAAATCTTTCGAACAAACAATTCTTGTGAGGAGTTATGTAGAGACCGATTTCTGTAGTCAAGTTACGAAGTTGTCCCTGATGAATAGTCAAAATGAAAATGAATAAACTAAGTATTTGGGTAGCTTACTAAACCCAGGAAGGTGTACATTGTCCAATGTTCTTAGGTATACTTAGTTATTGCTTTTTGTGTCGATTTTTCAATAGTAATTTTGAGCAGGAGACAGATAGAATCTTGTATTCGACGCACTTGTCACCGCCGAATGTTTTTAGGATTGGTAAATATATATTGCAGGCACGTACCAATGTGTTTCTTGTAAAACATATGTACGTAATTATCACTCGCTTTTCGGTGAAGGAAAACATCGTGAGGAAACCCACATACCTACCCGAGAATTATTTCGGAGGTAGGTATGTGATCCACCAATCCGGATCTGGCCCACGTGGTGGATTATGGCCTAATCCTCCTCACGAAAGTGAGGGGAGACCCGTGCTCAGCAGTGGGACGTTATGGGTTGTTGATGAAATATATATTGGGATAGATATGAATCCACTATCTACATTAAAGTACTGTGGAGGATGTCCTGAACCCCAGTACTATCCGTATCTTATTAAGACTTTTTTTTTTATCGGTGTAGGTAGTACCTAGGGACGTAGACTTTTTTATTAATATCTGAGCTTAGTGTTGACCGGTTAGTAGGTAATAATAATAATAATTGTTAAACGCAGTTTTTTAATAACAACGCTTTGCGGTTTTTACACCCTGATATATATCCTAAAGCAACTTATAGTATTCTCCGTATATCTATGGAATCAAAAATCACGAAGACTAAAGACCCTAAAACACCCAGAAAAATATATCACCACAGACAATGCTGGGCCAGCTTCTACTATTCCGTGCTAATCAAATCCATGTGCGACCCGCGACTTTACTGATGTCCTCATCGAACAAGGTATTTCAATTCGATTGAATAGATAATTTTATACAATGTTAGTATAAAATTGTTTGCTTGTTCATGAAGGAAAAGGTTGTCGAATAATTATGAAACTAGTGCCATCTCATGACTAATTTGAGAACTAAAAATCGGAATCGACCCCTTCTTTGCTTTTGCGACATCTGTTGGCAGTTTTAGAAGTTAAGTTATTAAAAGCAAAAAACGTAGAGAGGCAGAACTTCACCAGATTGTGCTGCAATACCGACAAAGCAATGCGAGTGAAGTTGTTGCGGATGAATTTTTATAAATTTTATTTTCCATCACTGTCACTGCTCAAAGTCAATGTCAATGTCATACTTCAAAATTGATCAATCAACAACAAACGCGACAAAGGGCCGTGTGTGTGTTGAGAGGTTGATCCGTCTTTTGTGTATTAGAAATAAATAACTAATTTCTGTGATAAAAAGTAGTTATTATACGTGCTATATACCTAGTGTAGTAAAATATTCTTCAACCAGCAATTTGAAAGGTAATTTTCTACTAGTTCAATTCAATGTTTTAGTTTTTCTTTATTATTGCTTTGTAAGATTTCGGCTATTGTTACTCAAATGTTGTATCAGTCGAATTAAATTAAACAATACCTGTAAATGCACACCATTTTAAAGGAAAATGAGTCGGTTATGTTCAATAGGTACCTGTTGTATTTAAAATTTAAACTGCATCCCCATTAAAGTCGTTTTACTATGTATTTTCTCAAAGATCTAAAATTAGCGGTATTTCCCTAAAAGTAACATTGGGAGGATACACTAACCTATTGTAAAATAACAACAAATAATTTCCATCGTTTCCGTACCAAACAAACTGACCAAATTTCGTTTTTATAAATTATTAAGGCTAGTAAAGTAAGATAAATAATAATCATTACTAAACTTAACATAAACTTATTGCTAAACTGGATTAATTCGGTAGAAATTATAGAAAATGTCAGCCATTAAACCCAGCCACATTAGTAGTAGATAAACACTGTAATGTGCAGATATTCATTGCTCTGTGTTTCGAAGGGCTTGTGTTAAAGCTGCCGATTCCTGTTGTTATCAATTGATAACCTTCATTAAGCCATGCCAGAGGCCCTAAGGAGCCTGAAAAACTGACACCAGCAACCGGCACTACCTAATTGGAAAAACAACTAACATTAATACCATTAAATGTTTTAGCAATTTCTTCTAAAAGTCTATAATGAATTTCAATTTCAACATATATAGCACCATTACAACATAATACAAAACATAGCTAACTCATTCCTCTGCAGTATCTAATCAGGAACCTCTCTTATCAGGGCAATAAATAAATGTTGGAGCCAATCGATTATCATGTTATAAATTTACAATGAATGGGCTTAAAATGTACCAAAAAAAATAAAAAATGTGTGTGTGTGTGTGTTGTGTGTTTGTTTGGTGTGTGTTTTTACCTTTTAGTAAGGTTACCATACTTGTGTAGACATGGCAGATTTCTCGGTCTCTGCTTGCACATTTATTTGTCGTACTTTAACATGGTCACTAATAATAACATTATTATTTTCATTGCAACAGTATGATCATGGTGCTTGCAACAGTGTCAAAATATAGGGAACTCTTAACAAACATGTTAATGAATTTCAATGCAATTTACCATTCAATATATTCAATACTAGCTGTGCTCTGCGGTTTTACCCGCATAATTCAAGTTTTCCCGCAATAACTCTCTTAAAAGCAATATATTTTCCCCGTTTTTGCCATATTCTTCATTAATGCTCCGCTCCTATTAGTTGTAGCGTAATGTTATATAGCCTATAACCTTTCCCGATAAATGGACTATTCAACACAAAAAGAATTTTTCAATTCCAACCTGTAGTTCCTGAGATCCAAGTGTTCAAACAAACGAACAAACGAACAAACTCTTCAGTTTTATATTTTATTCAATATTGAATATTATTAGAATTTACTTATGTTTCGAAAATCTTTATAATTATGTCCATAAGCACCATCAGGCGATCACCGGCTCACCTTATTCAACATCATCATTATCAACCCATATTGTCCCACTGCTTAGCATGGGCCTCCGCTCACTTTCGTGAGGAGGATTAGGCGTTAATCCACCACAGGGGCCCGGCTCCGATGGGTGGATAACATTCCTACCAACAAAGTAATAATTATGTACATGTTTTTACAAGAAACAGATTGGTATGCGCCTGTACTGGGATTTGAACTCATGACCCTTTCCTTGGAAGGCAGACATTCTCCCACTTGTTAATTTTTTTTTCTGCTTATACTGTCCCACTGCTGGGCAAAAGTGCCCCCCATTTTCTGCCATGTATCTCGATCATCTGACTTGTTAATCTTTAATAAAGGATATTTTGATTATATATTTTGACTTTATCTACTAGGCAATTCAGATAGCAAAATCACGAGTGTAAAATCGCGAGTTTTGATTACACGATCGAACATAGGTGTATATAGAGATACCAAAACTCGCCTCTTGATTACGTAAAAAGCAGTAGCAAAACGACAGCACTTGAGTCGCCAAGTGTCACTGAAAATCAGTACATAAAATCGCCCGCCCGCCTATAGTCCCGCCGTCGCAGAATGCAGTTTAGTCATAGATAGATAGATAGATAGATAGATAAACTCTTTATTGAAACACCACAGAACAAAGAAAACTTAAAACTAGAACAAAACAAATTTTACTATTAGTGTCACAATGGGCGGTCTTATAGCTCAGAGCGATCTCTTCCAGACAACCATGCACGGAGAGGAGTAATTAGTACATCGGACGGTAGATACTACCGCCACTAGCGACACGACTGCAATAGATGGAAACAAATAATGGAGGTTTTCTTTTTCAGAGTCTAAAATCAACTCGTTTGATAGCAAGAATCGCGAAACTAACGGCTGTCGTGAGTTGTGATAAAAACGCGATACAGCATCGATGCAGTTGTGAAGTGAGATTTTTTACTGCATTTAAACGGTAGAATTAGAGGTGCCGAAAAACGATAAAGTCGCAAAAACGCGAGATTATCATACAGCTCTCGAACGCATGAATACACACACCAAAACCCGATGTAACGCCGATGCAGTCACAAAATCACACCTCACTCGTCCATCATAGACCATTTCATTAAGAGCGGCCTGTATGCTGTGATTAGGTACGTAATAGACCAGAGGTTCTTAGACTTTTTTCTCATAGACCACTTTCAAAATGTGGTTCAACTGGTTACGATGGACCCCCTACAGCTACATTTCTACACTATTCCTATTTATTTCCTACCATATACTATTTGTTGTCACGCCAACGTAGACCCACGTGGAGTCTCCCGTGGACCCCTGGGGTCCACCTGGACCACTTTGGGATGGGTATAAATAGACCCTAAAAATCTACAGTTATAGTTGAAACAGAAAAGTTATCTCCAAGAACGGTACAAAACGCGGTTACTGGCCGCCTTATCTGCCCACCCTTCTTAGTACTCGCCACTCACTAACCAAGTACAATACTAGTTTGTCCTAAGCACCGGACAGACTGGTATGCGGCCGCTAACGGTCCTTGAACCCTGGCGGATATGGCCCTAGTACCTGACTGGTAGGGTACCCTTTACTTTGATCGGGACTAGAACGTTAAGGCGTCTATTTGAACCGTTTGAAATCTGGTTTTCATTAAAAGCACATAATTATTATTTCATAGAGAACCTTTTCTAATTAAACCTACCCTTTGTCTCGTCGATTGTTCTTGGATGAAGCCGCGTGCAGTCGTGTATGAAAGAAAAGAACGAAAAAGATTTTTTTGCTGTATTACAATGATAAAGAAACAATAAAGTCGATTTCTTGTTTGATATGAACAAATCAAACATAAATAATAATTACAAGGTTTTGTGTAGTGTTTAGACCAAAACACGCACAGGAGACACGGCTTAATGCAAGCCCATAGCATAATAGCCAATAGGTAAATCATTGCATGAGACGTTTTCAACTAACGTTAAAAACACTTTGAAAAAGCTGTTACCCAAATTGAATAAAAAATCGCTTATAAAAGGTTCCGATTCCATCGAAGACAATTTCCACTCGAATGGTTTGAAGTTTGATTAGATTTCTAATTCCTTGGTCCTTCGAGCGATCGCCGTTTGTCTTTTCGGTACATTATGTTTTAAAGCTGTATTAAGGACTTATGCCTTTATCACATTTGAAGCTTGTGGCTACCGGTGTTATTTATTGACGTTTGCCGTTTAAAGCCCACTCCACATTACACCTATCCTTTAGTATCCGTACTCAAACTTATCAGTCGACGACCTGAAAACTAAGTGCTGAGTTACGAACTCCTCAAATATCCGAACTTCAGCACTAGAAGTCTAATCTTCGTAGTTCAATTAGTGTTTGTTTAGGAACTGAAGTTCGGAAACCTGCACTAGTTATACTATAGTAGAACAGTTGTTTTTAATAGGTATGCTTACACTCTGCCCGTGTGCTGCGTGGCAATGGCATGGTTTGTCACTATCCCCAGCAATCGGCATTGACATTTTTGGTAGAGTTAATGGGGGTCCGTTTCTGAAGATTGACGTAATCCCGTCTAATGGGGGCAGCTTGGTAGGCATTCTGACATTAAACTGACGATATGGTCCAGTCAAAGAGTTCTCTTTCCTACATCAAACACAAGGTCGGCTCTTCATTTGTTTTGTTTCCACTGCGGAGAGTAATCACCTCTCAAATGTAAGTTTTTATACACACTAACGCGCATCCTTGGAACATCGAAACGAATTAGAACGTCAACCACCTCAACATCATTAGTATATCACCGAACTCATCAAAAGACGCTCGAGCAATCAAAAAAACATCATGTCATCGGCAGGTGTAATCCTTTGGTACAACGTCCTCAGATGGCAGCATCCGGAGTAAGCGCAATTACCTGCCACCAATGGTGTATCTTCTATCTCATTTTATCCTTCAGTGTTCAACGCATCTGTCTCTGTCATTTCCGAAGGAACCTTAGATCAGATAAGGTTGGTTGCATTAGCTATGGCGTTCCATTTGATGAGCTTAATGGCCCGTCTTATGGAAAGGATTGATTATAATATTCCTATTTCGAAGGGGTTAAGGGCCAATTTGGTAAAGCGTTTCGAACTGCAATAATTATCTTCATCTTTATAATTTTATTTATATTGCCCATGATTAGGCCAGCCGCTATAATCTTATGAATTGACAATAAAACTCCTAGTCCACCACCAGAACTGTACAAGTAAAATAAACGGCATACTTGGAAACAGACCACTAATAAGATTTCTGCGCTCGAAGATTGAAAAAATAATCACATTGATGGATTTTTTCTAGCTTGCCGCCAGTTGCTGTTCATCGCCTTCTAACTCAAAGCTCTGATTTACAGCCAGGTTGATTGAGATTTGTCTAAGAATCTACACTTTAGCGTTTTCTGGGCAAATATTGGACGAATTTACAACCAAACCATTCCTCTTGTCAATTGAAAACAACCCAAAACCACTCTTAAATTCAATTTAATCTCAACAGAACTACCACCCCAGTTTCCTGCACGCGATAATCTAAAGTACCACCAACAATAGGCCATAGATTACCTCCACCGCGGAACGCCAGACAATGCCTCATTACGCGATATTACGAAAATAAGTGTAATTTGAGAAAAAAGTACACTGAAACCTGACGCACAAATGATATGGTTTCGTGTCGTACTGGGTAAGGTAGTGGAAAATTGGTGCATTATGTTTGTGGTTGGAAAGAGTAAATTGCCTCGTGATTTGCCGAGGAAGATGGACATCGGAGTCTTTACGACAAGTACGTTCAACAATATAGAAGTAGAATAAAAACAAAAAGAGATGATATAGAAATGTTCCAACCGACTTATCAATATTACCTCATTTTGCTGAATCAAAGTTATTGACTATTATTTTACGATGTCGCTTCTAGTTGATCTCAAATGTACTTGATCGATACTTGAAGTCGATTAACGGGTAACTATAATTATTTCTAAGGTCGCAAGGGCGTTGTGCTAGTATATTTCCTACTACCCAGTAGACTAAAGGAATAGAGCTCATAATCTAGCTAGAGCTAGTATGTGTTTGAGTGTTATGCAGTCGCCAAAACGCTGTGCAAAACAATATTGACCGTTTTATGGCCGATAGTTTGGGCAAACTTTAATGCCTTTGACATCCTATTGCGACTTACTCTTAAAGTCCAAACATTTGCATAAGCTACGTGCATAGGCCTTGGCGCAGCGACCTGTCTAGGTTGTATGCAACAATGCATACTTCCGTATTTTAATCGCTACCTTAGACAGATATTAACATACAATATGGAAATACTAGGGCTTGTTAGGGAATGCGGCGTGGATTTCCGTTGTCTTGAAAGGAAGCCGCTTGTCGGCTGGCCTTATACAGGGCTGGGACTGTTTGGCTTTCTTGCTCGCATGTTGTGCGTTGCGTTTGGGAATTCCGACTAACTTTCTATTAAATCGGTTGCCAGTTTGTTACATTAGTTTCGATTATATATATGCCATTGCAACACATGTGGGGCAGTCCTATCGTTAGATGTTAGAAAGTGCTGGTATGAAATATTAAGAGATTAATCTTTGACGATAATTTTCTTATGTAATTATTGGCTCTAATTTTATCAGTTTGAAGAATGGGATTTGAAATCGGGCAACCCGTTGCCACATTCATCTTTAGGGCATTTAGTTGGCTTTATCATTGGCTCTATAAACATTCTTTAAAATCCTATTAAAAATATTATCTTTTTATTACTTTTAAGTCTTCCAACAAGAATTCTCGGACCAATATTTTTTTTTTGGAATAACAGTTCATACATGACCCAAGTTATGGCATTCCATAGCAGTATCGCGATCTCATACAGCAATTTTGGGTTGCTTTCCGTAGGTAGGCTGTGTAGGTTGGTACCGTAGTATAATATTAACTATCTAATACATAGTGTGCTATAATTAGACTGCCGATCCGATAGGGAGTGCCCTTATAGAGCTCTCTCAATAAATGTCAGGAAGTACGGTTCGGATCACAATATCCTAAGAGTATGATACAATTTGGCATCCCCACGCCCAGACGACTTTGTTCCCATCGCTAAGGAGGGAATATCGTTTGTAATTGATGGAAGGTTAAAGTTCAAGAGAGTTCATAGCCTCCCTAGGACATTTATCATGTCTCCACCAAGTTTCAGGGGAAATTCCAGAGATTTATGCCATACAATCCGCGAAACCTACGCGTTTTAACACCTTTTCTTTTCCTTTTCTCTACAGAAGAAATATCCTCTTATACCTGCGCATATTTCAGCTAGACAGGTAGTTAACAACTTCAGGTGCTACCTATTTCTTTAGGAGCTTAGTGTTTTCATTCCAGTAATCGTTTTGGCGTTAGCAATAAAATTTTAATAACAGTTTGCGTCCTTCGTCCGGCTCTTCATAATTTATTCCGTGCCACGAGCGTTTTCGGTACAATCGTTTGGTGAATATTGTTAGTAGAGGATTTTCCACGTACAAGTGTTGCGAAGGAATACAATTTTGGTTCAACAGATTGCTGGTGGAAATAAAAATGCTTTTTTTGCTGTTCGATACACTGTGATGCGAGATTTGGATGTTACTGTGTCAATATCCGTTTAATAGTTATTCTAAATATAAGTATTTTCTCACAGTTGTACTGTGAAAAGTTAAAACGGGCACAAGATTTATTTAAGTCCTCATTGCTCTAACATATCACTCATTTGCGACAAGAGCCTGTAAACTCGCAAATGAACAGTATTACATCGTATCATAAACTACTATATTGTAACGTACCCCATAAAATATGTGAAGGGAAGGCTATTGTTTATCATTTGTCTCTTTTTACGATAGCAACCTTTGATAACCTCTGAAGAAAAAACAATATGGTTTGCTTAATTCTCAAGACTTTAAACCGTATCTTGGTTCATCAGCGATTTAACCAATACTCGAGATTAGTACACTCCCACGACCATATTATTTTTATCTGTCGTGCGAAATCTGCCAGTGTTAACTTGTCAATGAGGAAACTATACGAGTGTTAAAGTATTTTTGAATGTAATTGCCTTGCTGGTATTGTCTGCAGTCTTTGCATTTTCATTGTTTATAATTTATTTAGGCCCTTGAAAGAAGGTCTCTATACTGGCAGCGATACAGCAACAGAGTTCGCTGAATATTTGAATTTCCCTATATTGGGTACGCAAGGTGAAATGCGTAGTGAGGACATGTTCATTTAATAACCTTTCGTCGTATTTTAGTCGTCAGTGTCAACCCTCAGTTGAGTAAGCCTTTTCTTCTTCACGCCACTTATGGTGGAGCGTTTCGCATTGGCGGGAAATTAAAATTTCAGTTTTTGTTTCGATTTTGTAGCTTAAATCTTATATGTCCAGTAATTTTGCTGGAAACAGTTCCCTTCAAACCGGAAAACAATATTGTTTGCACACTACTGCTTGGTGGATGAATATCTGGCAATGGCGGGGTACTGCGTCAGGCGGTCTCTTGCAGAAGAGCTCTACCACTACAAAACTACTGGTGGACAAGACCTACCGTCCTGGTGGCCGAACAGTCTGTGCCTATAGTTAAGACCATTATAGTATTTGACCGGCTGTTCTATGAGACGATTATCGTAACTCCAAACTTGCATAAACACTGATCAAACGAACCTCCAAACGTGAAGGAAGGAAGTCATTTCGATGCAAATGTCGCGAGTTCACATTAGTATGCAACGCGTGTTCTGTACTTGGTTCGGTGACGTCAACTGATCTAGGGATGAGTTCTTACCGCTGCTGGGGCGAGATGGTGACTGCTAGTGACTGCTATCTTGCCCCACCTCAGCGGAGGACTGCTCACGGGGAGTTTTAGTGGGTTCGTATCCCACACAACCCCCTCCGTCACCCCCATGGCGGAGGGATACGGCATTTCCCCCCTCAAAAAAAAGGTACGAGTTCTTAGTCGTGAAGATAGGAGAATAGTGGTACTGCCTTCTGGATTAGATCATGTAATGTTCGTTCTTTTTTCTTTGGAAATCAAACATATCCATATTTCAAGTCCTATTCTACTATTCTTAAGTACTAATGAGGTCATTAGTTCCGATTAGGGCGCAAACACCATTCGGGTTGTTCCGGTAGGCAGCAGTCCTATTATAGGGCTGCCTCTAAAGGTGCTAATCCAAGAATAACATTCTCAACAAAACTAAATCCTTCACATATATTTTCTGGAAAAATAACGCTACCTATTATATTTTAGTTAACATTTTTGGTGCTTATTCTGTCGGAACTTTTAATGAAACAATTACTTCAAAACTTCATGAATACGAAAGAAATAAGTTCCTAGCAATAACTTTAGTCATTAATAGAACCGTCAAATACAATTTTAATTAAGTTTATGCCAAAATAATTTCGGGCCATTGTCTACATTGATTAATTATTTTTTGTCTAAAATGGTAGGATTGGTTAGAATTGGTTATCTGTTTTTTGCTCTTTTTATCAAAACATAATTTTCTTGAAATATACACTTCACTGTTATTACGTTTGTATGAAACCTCTTTTATGTATGTAAAGACGTAAAAAGTGTTAACTCAATAATGACGGGTCTGTTCGTTCTCACACACACTATATCTAAGTGTTGCTCGTGTCTTCAACTACCTGATTACGGCTAATTATACTAATAACCAGTTGTTTGTTTGCTTACGTAATAATTAATTAGCGGACTGTTTAGCTTGTGTTTGTTTCGTTGTTTTTCTTTTGCTTCCAGCGATTTGTTTTTGGCTTTTAGTTATGTCACGCGTTGGCGTCGATGATCGATGGTTTATTAATTAGTAATAACTGTGAAATTTAATGTCACGTTGGATTGTTCTTTCCTCTTACTCAATAGGTCAACGTTTGTGTGTCATTAGATAATTTCTCTTGGTGATTTTCTATTTTTGCGACATAATAAACCCTTAAGCGCTTTGACATTCTTCGCTTCATTATCCTCGGGTATTGCTTCTCGCAGTTTTTGTATATTTTCTTAGTCTCTAACCGTCAACGCTGTCTGAACTAGTTCTTAGTCTAATCGACCTTGTATCACAAACTTTCTGTACAATTTTTCTAACTTTTGTTCAATACAGCTCTGTTTCCAAGAAAATGTATACAATCATCAAAAATTACTTCGTGAAACGAGTAATTGGATCTCAGGTCTTTGAAACTTTCGGCTCGAGGTTGTCGGAAAAGGTTCTTTGGGAAGTTGGTTCCTGCTGGTAGTTTCTCAAGAGTATCGGATTACACGCGCCGTTGGGTTGGGTCCCGAGAAATTGACCTCCGAACTGATGAAAGAAAATTTTATAGAGATCAGTCTTTTTGATTGTAACCGTATTGGTGGCATTATTTCTACCAGCGACCTTACTGACCTACAACTACTTTTACAATTGCCACAGTCCCAACCCCAAATTGAAAATGAAATCAAACAACACACTTTGGATCATCCAATTATGCAACCCTCTAAAACCAATTACTCTCGTCCGACGGATTTGCGGATGGTATGTGGGTAGAATATCAATATTTGAGTAGGTATCCCGCAACGGTCAATATGGAAGAGGCTGGGAACTTGCAACGTAATTTCTAGAGGTGAAGCGTATGTATTCGAGCTACCTACTCCTATTTTTTTTAATAGTGTATAAACTGTCCATCGTCTAGTTTAGGGTTCTAGACGTGGAATGAAGACCAATCGATTGTGAAGTTTGGATTAATTTTATTCTAGACCTAGCGAGCCCCGAGGTTTCACCCGCTTTAAGTACTATCCCTCAGGAACTGTCAATTTCACGGAATAAAAAATATCCTATGTTCTATTCCAGGAGCTAAAGTATCTATATACTACATTTCATCAAAATTCGTTCAGCCGTTTCGGCGTGTACAGAGGAAAAACACACCAACTTTCGCATTTATAATATTAGTGAGATTTGTGTTAATTTTATGCTTAAGTAACTACAAAATATTTTATGAGCTTTATAAACATTAGATTCACTTAAGACAAAATCTATGCCAAAATACCTTGCCCGTTGCCTTTGCCTTAAATGTCTTACCCCTTACGTTACATATTTTATTGCTTTTATGATTGCTTTGCCTCTAACGACCTCAAAGACAACAATCAAAATTATACATTCAAAACAAGGTCAAAGTTATATGCAAAATTATCCTGTTATTAAGATAATGTTACAAGACAATATACTTAAATAGTTCTCAGGGCGACACAAACGCGACACAATTGCGCAGTCGTAGATCATTTCTTACAAGCGTGTTCTAATTTGTATTGCACTTGGTCCTTCGAGTGACAATGGAATATTCAATTAACATAGATTGGCAAACAAATTGATCGGAGACTTCATAATTCAATTTGTTCCCACTGCTGATAAGTCTTCTGTCAGGGGGAGATTCTAAGCTATCTACAAGGTCAAAATAGCCTTTAATTTACACTTATTTGTCTTCTTTAGTTCTTATTCACTTGACAACAGGAGTTAGCTGACTTTTTGTGTAAACATTATTGTAATTTTAATGAGAAAATATCCGCTTGATTAATTTCCGAAATTAATTTACCATAGCGTTACACTTTAACTTTGTGCAAGTGTTGGCTACTAACGATTAGTCTGTTTCAAAGTCACCATTGTTTATATTTGAATGATGAAATTGCTGGTATCATCAGCTTTCCAAAACCCCTATACATTTACAAAATTTATTTAGCCCGCTTTATTTGTATGTCATGCATTGACTCACACTATTTGGTCACGGATTTCACAAGCCATGCGTGAAAAGTGATATTCAACCCAATCGTTTGTTCGTCATCATCAGCCCGCGTTCGTCCACTCCTAGACGTCATTGAATGCCATTGAGCTTGGTCTTCAGTATTGTGTCAACCAACCGCCTTTCGCAGATAGTTCCTCCACCTATAGCTAGTGAGAGGGCTTCATTCAATGCCTTGTCTACTCTCGCGGCTGTTTGTCTTTAACTTATGTAATCAGCCCAGCCTTAACATCATCATCATCAACCCATAACGTCCCACTGCTGGGCACGGGTCTCTCCTCACTTTCGTGAGGAGGGTAAGGCCATAATCCACCACGGGGCCCAGTCCGGATTGGTGGATAACATACCTACCTCCGAAATAATTCTCGGGTAGGTAGCCTTAACATATTACAGTTTAAAATCCTCTCCACCATTACCTGACCAGACTATTACAATTAAAAAGCCTGGACTTACGATTTGGTTAAAAATACCGCGTCGACAATATCGGTCCATTAGGCTGGTGCAGGTTGGTCATGATCTTAAATTTATATGTATAGCAAAAAAACTATATAAAAACAAGTTCTCTGATTATCTTCGCTTTAATAATTCTATCTCCTTGACACAGCGTATCACAGTTTTCACAAACCATACTATTCTGGTAACACAATATCTTGGCTAACCGAGAATCGGAGTCGATAGGCCAGCCGCAACCGATATCGCGATAGCCGCCCTTGACTCCGCACCCGTCCAACCGTGTCCGGAAGAAACTAGCTAATCACCTCAATTAGTGACGGGTTGCCACATTTAACTACTGGGGTATTTAAGACGGGAAAAAGTGTTGTCGCTGCTTCTGATGAGAAACGTTTTTGTGACTTTTTAGCGTCTTATTTTTTAGTGAGGGTATCCCGCGGAAGTAAGAGTCGGGTCATCAGCTCTCTAAATTGCGTGACGATTTGAGAATATATCAGATTAATCCAAATGGATGCAGTTGGCCTTAAGAAGCTGAAGTATATATGTAAATAGAAATATAGCTTGATTTTAACCCTATTTACACCTGAAGTCGTTTTTAAATTTTGACGCTAGTTCTTAAATGCTAGTTGCAAGTAATAAGCCTGAAATTCTACATTTCAATGTCGTTCTGCCATTGACCATTTTGGGGATAACCTCCTGTAATCCGAGATTATAATGGTCCGGATATTTCATTGTTTACGCCCTCTCGCATAACCAAATTCATAGTTCCTAACATATTAATGGATTTGAATCCAATTTCTTTTTTCTGTTGAGGATTGAACCACTATATCGAGGTAAGCTGAAACTTTAATGTTTACTAATACTTTCACGATTGTTACATCATACAGTCACAAAATGGCTTCCCTTCCTGAATGATATCTAAATATCTACTAAACAAAAACAGCTCTAATTGTCTAGTAAGTATGATTTCAATTGGCTGAAGTTTAATGTGGTCTAAATGGTTAAGGTGATGCCGGCGCCTATAAAATGAATTGTGGTCTAAATGGAGAATGTTTTACATAAAAGTTATTAATATCTGACTTGGTGTCCACACGTACTATAGCCTTAACACGTTCACTGCTGAAAAAAACTATGGTGTTAGCTGTATGGGAAAACACTATGGTGTGAGCAGAGCCGCACCCGTGGCTAGACAAGAAAATCGGCTCAGCAGTCAAAGTGTTAATTTTCTCATAGGTAAATAATGTTTAGTCTGTCTTGGTTACTTATGATCACATAGGTTTCCTACGCGTCCCCATAACGGAAGTAATATCTTCAAAATGTAAAGGAACTACGGTCAGTAGTCACAGCTTAGAATAACTGTTATTCTAAGGGTCACCGTTTAAAATAATTCCAGGATCACTTGGCATTTCAAAGCCAGCGAATGCCGCGAGGATTTGGACCTTTCTCCATAATTTAATTATATCCGTGCACTCCATTATTTAAGTCCCGGCTGACCCACTCGGCTTTCCTTAAAAAAATTGGTGATTTATTAGGTGAGCTCTTTGGTGTAAAAATATTGTTTTGATAGGAGAGTGAAATTAAAACACTTTAGTCCAACGTGCTGAAGGTCTAGTCTTTCATTGATCTTTAAAATAGTAAAAGAGATTACCATTTGTGACTAGTGCTTGCGTGTCTGCGTTACTATCTAGCTAGGTAGATGAATCTTTATTTCTTTCCGGGTTTCATTCACAATCCTTAGTGGTGTTGTTTTAGAATCCAATGATGAGTAAATAGGAATTATAAATGTTATTTGTATCCCATGAGAATATTAAAAAAAATGGCTTCGTGTAACTATGGACAAACTCAATCGCCTCTTGTGCAGATAGGAGTTGTGATAGGTAGATTTGATGGACTAGAGTCGCTTTTTTGGCGCCTAGCTTTATACGCGACGAGCTCACACTAAGCTCTTTTTTTAGTTTCTTTTAGTCTCATTTAATATCTTACTTACTTATGTTTAGGTACAGAAGAATGTACTATTATCCTTCTCGCGTCTCCATAGTATCGCTGCTAGTTTGCCTCACCCGCCTAATTAATTTTTCACGGTCCAACACTCGCAAGTCGTTTTCGGCAATGCAATTAAAACACAACTGACATTAAAATTGGGCCGATTCGATTGTGCTTTATACGTACCTGCATTATTCATGACTCTTTCGAAAATATTGCTACTTGGTTTGAAATGTTTGTGATACCTACGAATGCATGAAGGATTGTGTAATCATCAATCCATCTGGTTTTTTCGAATGATAAGTTTGACATGATAATTTTCAGAATCATCATCTTGTAACCAATATCCCCCCACGTGACAAATGTCACTTGTCAATGTCAAATGTCAATTCGTACACCTCACTTCCGTGAGGAGGTTATGGCCATAATTTTCGGGTTTCCTATTTATCTACACACTATTTTTGTTGCAGATATCTATGTAGCTGACATTTCAAAAATTTTAGGCCCTATCAGCCAAGAAGGTAAGCCGCACAATTTTTGTCTACATTTCAATATATCTACTCGTCATTCTACAATTCACAGATATTCCACTGTTGATATTCCACATTCCATGTATAGAAGAATTGTAATTAGCTCGAAAAATTTGGATAGTAGACATATATTTTAAGAAATAACAAAATAAAATGCAATATAAATTCGAAAACTGTAACACTGAATTTTTAAACATCGTTATCCATAACTTTAGTTGAAATAAAGTAAAAATGGCATAAAACATTATACGTATATTTACTTTATTTGTGATCCTTCATAATAGGTTTCAAATTGCCACATAAATTCAATATCTTTGATCCCTTTTCACGTCGCGAAACTTGATCCGCGAAGCTCTACGATGCCTTAACATTCTCATATCCACATTACCCAACACAAAATAAAATGTATAAAGAGAGGCTTTATACATTTCTGTCCAATAATCTTTATATCGAAGGATCACATAAAACGGCTGGCGATGGTCGACTCATATTACGAAAGCCTAGTGTTAATAAATCTGTTTGATCCGGCACTTTATGGTCTTCTATGCTTAATCCCTCGCCTTAAATTGAATTAGGTTTTTGAATGAATCGTTTCGAGTCAATGAATTCAAAGTTAAGTAGAAATTCGTCTATCAAAATTGTTCTTACTTCAGGCTTAATATTTAAATGAAAACAGTCATATAAAAGAATTTTCATCAAACAAATAAGTAGGCTCAACGCAAACCTTCAGAAACAATACCAATTTTAACTTCTCAACATTTTTCATTCCGCCACTTAAAAGAAAATTCTTCGCTGAACAAAAATAAGTAACATAATTGTCTAGAGTTTCTATTTCAAAGACTTGTTGCTGTGAGATGGATGAGGGCTCAGTCCACGGTTTCCGCAATTTTTGAACTAACAAGATGTAAAACCTAGTATTCACTAGGTAACACATGTTGCGTGTCCTGTTGCGCAACATGGCGTGCTACAATGCTCAACGTATGCTGACTTGTTTCATTAAGGAATGCAATTAATAATTGAAATTGAGAATAGTATGCTGACCATTATCAGATTAGTTGTCAAAAGAATTTCTCACCTGAAAATTTGTATTGATTTCAAATGTTTTATTTTTATAGTAATATATTATTTAAATAATGAAAGAACAATATGAAATCAGCTTTTTTTATGCAGTGTCTAAGTGTAGTGCAATAATTATTGGACTTGTCTAACGGAAACAACGTTGTGAGACAAGTTGAATGTTACACTACACGTGTTGCGTGTCAATAGTCGCCTAGTGGATACAAGGCTTAATATTGTAAGAGTTCGTGAGTTCGTGAATCTCGTGATTTTAGAGCCATGGCTATGGGGAAAGCGTGATGCGATTCGTCTACGGTTGCTTTGGTATTTTGGTGTTTATGGCAACAATCTTTCGTAAAACGTTAAATAATAGTGGTTACATTTACAAATTCTATCAAAAGCTGTTTAGAATGGTTTCCTTTACTTTTTTTTGTTGAATTACGAGACTAGCAAGTTGTTGGCCTGACTAAGCCTGCACATAACAGTTACAGTGCCACACAGAACTTTGCATTCCATAATCTTACGCAGCACTACACTGTGCTCGTCGCCCTGAAACAGCGGTTCTAAAGTCTCATATATGCAGTAGTTTCGCTGGAAACAGTGCCCTACAAACCGGAACACAGTAATGTTTTCACACTACTGCTTGGCGGATGAATATCTGGCATACCACTACACTATATATCTTTGTCTCTTACTATCTCTTGCCAAGTAAAGTTATTACAGAAAGACAAATATATATGTTACTTTCTAATGACTGAATGAATTAACGAATACGATTCGAGGAAAAAAAAACTCAAATGTCTTTTCTGTATGAATAATTATTGCGATCTGCGTATTAATCGTAATGAAATAATTCTAGAAATCAAATTACCGGAGCTCACGGAAAGATGGGACATTTTCCATTTCAATTTGTATAATTTAAAATTAAAACCGAGGAAGAGCTTCAAAGCGCCATCTCTCATTCATTTAGAATCAAAGCTGAACTCGAGTCTCGTGTAACTTCGCTCGTTAGGAAAAAGATTAAATTCCCAAAGGATGTCCAATTTGGAAATATGTTTTCTTAGACCTTGTTTTCTCAAACCTTCAAGGGATGAGTTTGAATTGCGAAGGAAATACGAAATCTCTTGTATATCTTGTTTTAGAAGTTTTAATTGGGTTAAAAATGAAAGGCTCCTTTTACGTTTTTCTTAGTGGCATTTCCATATTGCGCCCTTTCTCCGCCATTTCCATATTCCATACGCGCGTTGTCATTTTCTATTGAGATAGTGAACCTCCTCGGATGGCGTTTTTCAACCATTCGATTAGTTAAATACCGCCCAGCGTTTGGGTACTTCCACCATTCTCACTGGCATTATCCTACCTGTACCAAAAACCTGATATGACCAAAACAGTTATTTTTAGGACTAAATCCAAAAGCGGAAGCTGCGACAGGGAGAAACACGCAAATTAGGATTTTCAGACTATTACCGTAAAAAACATTATTGTATACACACTTCACGCAACATGTACAAAACACATAGATAAGACAATAGGCAATAGATCAACGCTTCAATAGATTTTAGACTGAGACCAAAAATGACGATTTCGTGTCAATTTCTACTCTCTCAAAAAAAATAACGAACTAGAAATCTCGCGTCCACGCGCGTCGTTATATTGCTAACATTACAAAACTGCGAATATTTATCCCACATTATGCCGTAACAATACAATGGTGGCGTCATCTCACATCAACAATAGTGTTGCCATAGAATAACAAATAGTATTTCTATAGCGCCCTAATTCACACTGGACACATTCCATTACATTTTGATGACAACAGTCGGTAACCTTTACGTACTTAAGGCATTATTGCGTACCTACGTCTTGTCGCAGATTAAATATGTGGGGTCTGTAGGCACTCCAAGAATTATTGATGAATGAACTACAGTCACAAATTCTTTGGTTAAACAAGTTTTAGTGTGGTAAAAATTGTAGCGGGCTCGATTGATACAAGACCAAAAATGTTGGCATGTAGGCAAGTAGTCGTGTCACTTATCTCATCCTTTGAATTCATCATCATCAACATGATCGGCTGAACGTCCCTGCATTGAACACAGGCCTCCCTCATAGAACGCCTTGCAGGGTCGCATTCAGTGACTCCTCGCGGCTTGCACCAGGCCCTCGGTCCACCTCGCGAGGGGCCGTCCTATGCTACGTCTGCCAGTCCGTATGGGTTGCTTGCTACCAACCGTGGATTGCTGTGGTGTATAAACAAATACCCGACAGTATTGATATCTAAAACAGAAATTAAGGGGTTTGGTGGAATTGGAAGAACTCTTTTAAGAAAATAAAATATATTGAGAGCGGGGTTCTTTCACACCCCACCAGTGCCTTGAAAGGTTAATTTATTAGAGCTCTCTCTCTAATGGACGCCGCGTAAGCGATGAAAGTGATAACTGCAGGGTAACAAGATGTGATATACTTTTACTCCGCTGACGACGGAATAATTAACCCAGATCTTTGGACACACTCCGTTTCAAAGACCTGAATTAAGATGGCCGATAGAAAAAACTTGCGAAACTTTGCAATCGGTGAACCAAGCCTACATACATACATACATTTTAACATACGTGATAAAAGAAACAAATACCCGACTGCGAGCAAAACTGAAACGTGATATGCAGCCGTAGGCATTGCAGTCAAATAGTGATGCCTCCGACTGCATTTCACGTTTTAGTATTGATTGCAGTCGGGTTTTTGTCTCTTAATTTTTTTTACTATCTAACTTTTTATTTTTTTTTTATTCATTAAAGGGTTCGCGTTTTTTTTAACCCGATGTTAATGCGGTCTACGATGGTGCACGCCTACCTAGAAGCAACCTATTCACTCACGACTTAAGACTCCCAGGTTATAACTATCCTTCTCCTGCTTACACAGGGGTGAATTTGGTATAAGTGATATATATTTTTGGAATGGTTTTTTATATTCCTTTACTTTGATATCTCACTCAATAAGCTTTGGTCATTTTGTGTGCCATGAGAAATCCTATATGGCTGATTACAGCCGCTGGATTTTAATGAAATTTAGTATACAGATACTTAAGGTCCTTAAATTGAACAAAGAATATTTAACATAATAATTAACGGTGGTAGCCTAGTGGGAGAACGTCCGCCTTCGAAGCAGAAGGTCGTGAGTTCAAATCCCAGTGCAGGCACGTACCAATGTGTTTCTTGTAAAAACACATGTACGTAATTATTACTCGCTTTTCGATGAAGGAAAACATCGTGAGCAAAACCACATACCTACCCGAGAATTATTTCGGAGGTAGGTATGTTATCCACCAATCCGGATCTGGCCCCCGTGGTGGATTATGGCCTAATCCTCCTCACGAAAGTGAGGGGAGACCCGTGCCCAGCAGTGGGACGTTATGGGTGGTTGATGAATAATTAACGGTACCTTTGGAATTATAGTTAACGCGGGTGAAATCGCGAGGCGCAGCTAGTAATCTTATATGTTCCAGGAAGGAGAACGTAAACAAACTTGATTAACTTGTGCAACACAATCATATAGAAAATATAGCCACGTAATATCACAATCAGTCCAATTGAGATAGTCATACGCCTAACACAGTATAGGAAGTGCCACGGAACCGGGCTAACACGTTGACAACTCACTACACTGTTATTTAACCGCGTTAAATAACGACTCATTAAAATAACCAATTTAACCTGTCAATAATTATATACATAACATATATCATGATTATGGCCTATGATTATAATTATTGGCATCATCCTTAATCCGTGGAAGTGTATGCGAAAAGATAGAAGCCACTCAATCCCACTAATCCGACTTATCCTATCCTATCCCAATTCCTACTTCTATATATATATAAAAATGTTATGTTGGTTTGTGTACGCTTCAAAAACTCAAAAAGTTCTGCACCGATCGAGCTAAAATTTTAGCATGATATATATATCATGCTAAAATTTTAGCATGATATATCCGCATCAAGGATTGTTTTTATCTATTTTTTTCATCAGTGACATATCAGCGAATGTGCGAATGTGCCACAGCGAAGCGTGGCAGGGTACAGCTAGTTTTATTATAAATGTGAAAGTTTGTAAGGCTGGATGGATGTTTGTTACCCTTTTACGCAAAAATTACTGAACGGATTTGGATGAAATTTGGCATACAGCTAGCTCATAACCTGGATTACCACATGGGATGAGTTTTATCCCGTAAAAATTTACAGTTCCTGTGGGGTAATACTCATTGCGGGTGAAACCGCGGGATGCAGCTAATGTTATAAATGCGATTCTGTGTGATTTTGTGAGTGTCGTCTCTTCACGCCGCAACGGCAGAACGGATTTTAATAAAATTTGGTATTTGATAGATAGATAGATAGATAGATAAACTCTTTATTGAAACACCACAGAACAAAGAAAACTTAAAACTAGAACAAAACAAATTTTACAATTAGTGTCACAATGGGCGGTCTTATCGCTCAGAGCGATCTCTTCCAGACAACCATGCACGGAGAGGAGTAATTAGTACATCGGACGGTGGCTTTCCTTATTTTCCTTTTTTTTTGCTATTTGGATAGTTGAAGTCCTAAAATTACACGTAGGATACTTTTTATTCCGTAAACAAAAACGCATCACGATCGCACACGTAGATCCTGACCCCCAACTAAGATTCCCTGTATCGAGGGAATTGGGAACTACGAGGACCATAGTCCTACAAAGACCCAGAGTAAGAGCAAATATTTGACACAAAAAGAACTGTTCTGTGTAATTGTAAACGCGGGTAAAACCCCGCGGCGCAGCAGGCTTCGAATAGTTCTTGTAAGGCAGCGGGTTGTTGAATGTTTTCGGCAACAAATCAGCTCTGCATTGTATTTGTTATGTCCATAAATTGTATGATTGTATGGAACAAGTTAATGACCACCTTGTATTGGGAAGGAAATATCGCAGAAATGCCGCAGGGATTTATTTAAATAGTTTATCTAACTAAAGGTACAATTTCGGTTACGAAATTCCAACCCGCTAATATGAATATGCTAATGCGGGAATGTTATTTTTTGAGCTGGCGTTACTGCTACAAATCATAATCAAATATACTTAGAGTTATAATAATATAGTCATAGTATAATATGTAACATTACCAATCCCGATTTACAAACCAAACTATAACCACAGAATAAAAAACAGTGCTATGTACTAAAACTCAATTTGACAGCTAAAAGTTATTTCCATCCCTTTCGTTTTCATAACTTTAGAAAGTGACAACAAAATGACCCAATCTCGCTGATTTGACAAGACTAAACTAAAATGTAGACTAGTTTGTAAAAAAACTGAGGAAGTCTTACTAAAGTAAATGGAATCCATACTAAATTGGAAACTTGTCGCCAGTTGTTCACCTAACTGTCTACAAAGCTTTCAAGCCATGACATAATTTAGTAGCAAATAGACAATCTGACCAATATATCTTCTGGACCATGCTTGAAAAAATAAACACTATGGGAAGTTTTGTGTTTCACTCACTCTCGTGTACGCTGTATTATACTAGATGTGAATAAGAGAGCTGTGAGACAGCTGTTGCCTTTATCTTCCTTCCATAGCTTGTTTGATATTCTGAGGTAAAAACATAATCATTAACACCATTATCACAGTATAAATAAGGTCTTATTTAGGAATCTAAAGGCCCGGCTCGATTATAAAACCTAGTTTCAACAAAGTGATGTAAATATCGGTGTCAATATCACGCTAACGTTGTGCCAAACGGAAATACATGTGTCAATATTACAAAAAAAAAAGTGTTAAATTGTATACGGTTGCGCAACGAAAGCAAACAACTTTCAGTTCGTTTCAGTTTATTTCTATTCCAATGGGTGTGACCTGCACAGCTGTGTTGCAAAATTACCCTAGTTCACTATTCACTCATACAATCTACTCTTGCTTGAATGATTGCCTTTCTACATAATTATGACAAGTATACAGCGTACTGGCTAGAAATAATTCCAATAAGATACTGGTAAAAAATACGGTCATTCTATAGCAGAAATTATATACTACCGCGTTTCGCTCATGGCTAAAAATTTAAATTTCAAACAGATTTTTCGGTTTTGGAGCTTGGCCGGGCATATCATTTAAATGATAATGAAATGATATGAGACTTCAATGTTTGACTTGTAAAAGTGCATTATTATTGTCTACTTGCAATTAATTATTTAAATTTTTAAAAGTAAACAAATTAACAACCATTGCCATTGAACATTGTACCTAATGTTAACTAAATAACGTTTTTTTCCTCTGTGTTTGATACATTTTGGTGTCAAAAAGAGTTATCTATCTATGTACCAACAACGTCACATTCCCTTTGCAGATCTGAACACTAGTGCTGTATTTCAGTAGTGAGTGCCTTGTTAGCTTACTTTAGTTTACACCACTCACCTAGTTGCCAAAGAGCTGTCATCTAGACCACTTGTCGGGGCACCTATGTCGGCTTCACACAGGCTGAACAGAACACTGGGAACTATACCAACAAATACTTTTGCGCCGGGCTTTAATCTCGGCCCCGCATGACTAATGATTTGAAATAATTTCATTAGCTATTCGCTAATTTTCATTAATCAAAATGACAGCAGGAGGCCCTAAGGCGGTCTGACATATTCTAACCTTTTGTACCGACAAACAAAATAACATAAGTATATGTTGCTATGTATATGTTGTTGGGATGCGGTGGTAGCCTAGTGGGAGAATGTCCGCCTTCCAATCGGAAGGTCGTGAGTTCAAATCCCAGTGCAGGCACGCACCAATGTGTTTCTGTAAAACGTATGTACGTAATTATCACTCGCTTTTCGGTGAAGGAAAACATCGCGAGGAAACCCACATACCTATCCGAGAATTATTTCGGAGGTAGGTATGTTATCCACCAATCCGGACTTGGTCCCCGCGGTGGATTATGGCCTAACCCTCCTCACGAAAGTGAGGAGAGACCCGTGCCCAGCAGTGGGACGTTATGAGTTGATGATGATGATGATGATATGTTAGCAAAAGTCGGGAGATTTCTTATGATTATTTTGCACCTGGATGATAAAATTTTAATTGTTAGTCCCTTTTGACCACCTGAGAATCAAATAAACGACCGATATTACCATGTCTCAGGGTGACGAGCGCAGTGCAGTGCCGCAGCTGATTCTGGGTCGCACTGTAGCTGTTATAGGCAGGCGTGGCGCGTACCATCGGCTGAACGACTTGCTAAGTCTCGTAACTTAGTAACGTAGTATTTTAAACTGTAAATAAATAAATTAATTAATTAAAAAAAAACCTGCCATGTCCGTTCTAAGATCCGGGCACACAACTGCGGACATTAATATGCATGTCCAATTATACAAGCACAAGTACAAGCAATTGCATGTTCAAGGAAGTTGGTAGTTAAAATAGTAGCCCGATTGTTGTAATGTGGCTCGGTCGCGTCTTTCACTTTTACGACCAACGTTATTTCCTATTGTAATCATGTGATGGTAGAAACGACCAAAAGCTGTGTGGTGTAAATAAGCTTACGGAATTAGGCCATATTAAAAAAAAAATTGTATATATTCCGTTCTCAAAGTTACCTTAAGTTAAGTACCTTTGTACCATAAGTTTTAGTTATTTTAAAACTTGCTGGATGGTAAACTTTCTTTTTTCTTTAAAGGCTAATTTCTGCACTATCTACTTAGTGTCAATATAATATATTACTTACCTATGTATTAAAAACACGACTATTTTCGAAATTAATTTAAATTACTTGCTCAGATTCGACAATTTGAAAAATTTTGGTCAATAACTTTTAAATTACACACGAAATTTTCTAATTCCGCTACAAAATGTCCGGCTAACCCAAAAGCGGTTCGGCTAAATGTCAATTTAGGCAAAAAAAATTATATCCTTGCATATTTTACAGGGACCCCAATAAAGAACACCCGCGTATAACTTATGTTCTAACTAATGAAACAATTTAGTGAGGCAGCAAATGCTACTAACTGCTTTGTATAATTAATTTCTTGTATATTTAAATTAGTCTAAATAATATTAGGCTTGGGCGGTTCAAGGAAATTTTAAATTTTAATGCAGTTCTCGTTGTTCCATCAAGTCGAAATTTTGCATGCCTATTCTATGACAACACAAAATACAATGGGCAGGGGGGTAACCACGTACTAATTCTTATTCCATGCAGTTCATTTTAAGGCCTTAAATTTTTTAACTTAAAATGAATGGCCCAGATTGGCACCACATGCTCATAAATGACAAACGTGACGTGACGTCACTCAAAAATAGACTGAAGAGAATGAGAGAAAAAGAGAATGAGATGGAGCTATATAAACTCCCATAAATGCAAACAAATTGTTACCATCTCTTTGGATAAATGTCTCTGGTCGACTTATGAACGCTTAGTGTTATTGGCGGTGACAGTTAGCAGGGCTGTTCAGTTTAAGGGCTTAAAATGGATGGTTTTAATTATTCGTGGTGAGGCCCCTGATCCAATAGTAAAGACGTAAGTTTGACTACGGAACTCTTTAGTAAGTAATAAGAGACTTAAGTGTTCGACTTTTAAACGTACCTTACTTTGCCTACTTGCAGTAAATGATTTGAGTTTTGAGTGACTAACAGCAGATCGATGGATGGTGTTTGGGCTTGTTTTGATCAGCTTGCATACCAAATACATCTATACTAATATATAAGACTGAAGAGTTTGTTTATTTGAACGCTAGGATCTCAGGAACTACTGGTTCGAATTGTACAATTCTTTTTGTGTTGAATAGTCCATTTATCGAGGAAGTTTATAGGCTATATAACATCACGCTACGACCAATAGGAGCGGAGCAGCAATGAAGAATGTGGCAAAACGAGGAAAATATATTGCTTTTAAGAGTGTTATTGCGGGAAAACTTGAATTATGCTGGTGAAACCGCGGGGCGCAGCTAGTATTTTATAAAAGTCTGTCTTGAATAACAGATACTTAAATCTTACGTAGTTTTGTACTATACGTTAATCTCTCAAACGATACATATTCCATAAAATATTTTTAATTTTTATTTCGTTTCTGTTAACTTGATCCTTGTCAGCTCCCTGGGTTCGGTAGCGCAGAGGTCGTAAAGGTTATATTTAATTTCAAGCTACTTTTCTCCCACCCTCGTCCTATTTCAACCAAACAACAGTAGAAAAATCAGACAATTGGGACAAGAGACAATTTGTCATCGTTAACATTTACCTCGGGCTTTCACATTTCCAATACAATGCCGAGGGCACAAAATGGACTATAAATCACAGAAGCGTTCATCTAACTGCCTGGGAATGCTCGGGAATAGTGGAAAACCATTCGGCGCTCCACAAATGGCATTTGTGAAGAATGTCGAAGAGGATTTCTGGTTTTGAATGACCTGGAACAAAGGAACAGGTATAATTTATCATAACAAATAGTGAGTGACATTGTTGAGGCAGGCTTTGAAAGGAATGGCGTCAAGGATAATGCATGGGATCTAGAAGGTCAAGAAAGGCATAGGAATGCTCTTGCAGCAGTACAAAAAAATATACTGTGCATTTGCTCAGCAGGAGGACAGATTCTATTTGATCACCTTTATCGAATTACTGCCGATGGTGTATTATTAAGCGACTGCTTAGATAGGTTTTTCAGCTTATAGCTTTCAGCTACATCTTATTTGGTGGGGTATTTGGAAATTGTCATAATGCTCCTTAGGAGGGACGGCTAGGACCTATAAACCTCTTATCTCATGTCCTCTTTCATAAACCATTGCAATAATAAGCCTCACTGTGGTACTCAGGTACACAGAGGTACCAGGAGCGGGAATGTATGTCCTAAACGATTATGCTTACATTTCTCTTCCAAATGAAATTCATGAATATTCAATAAAGCAACACAAAATTAAAGTTGTAAATTTTAACACGCTCTCGCTTGGCAAGTCCTTTGGTCTGAAATAAGTGAATCACATTTTTCGCCAGAAATAAAGGTACGAATGTAAATATTGCCTTTGCGCTCACCGAGCTACCTTATAACTTTTTTAATTTTAGCTTGGGCTTACATACTTCTTACTTTGCACAAAGATTAAAAAAAAACATGTTTAATATCTGAAAGTTATATAAACAAATGTTTGATTTGGCCATTCAGGATTTTTATAAATCCCTAAGTCTTTATTCATTATTTTTCTATTATATTATGTGTATATATTTCTTTTAAATTTCAGCATCAATCTTTCGACCAAACAGCCTATCTCTGGATACAATGGTTGAAACATCAACATGTAAGAAGTTTTGCATTTCAACTAAGTTTTCACTCATCTGTTATTGTGTGTAAAATTTCAACATCATCTACAGCCGAAAGTCTTCAACTGCTGAATAGAGATCTCAATGGAACCCCACAACGACGGTTTCTAGCTGCTCACATCCAGCTGCTCCCAGTGACCGCCAGGTCATCGGTCCACCTCGTGAACCACCGTACACTACGATCGTATTCGATCCTTGGTCATGGTTATGATATCTACTTCTATACAATTCTACCATCAAACTGGTTACTGCAACTAAGTAGAAAATAATGTCTTCATTAAAGCAGAACGTTTATTATCTCATCTCCATAGACAACAGATTAAAAATTGGGTCGCTTCCTGCGTGGAGTGTCGCAACAGCATCACACCTGAACCGGGTCAGGGTCGTGATGTTATTAATGGTTACTCGCATTAACTAACACAGAACTTCAATTTAGTTGTATATATTTTACTCTTACCTACTCTGATTTTAGCTGATAATCACTGAGAACCAGTTTTAGGTAAAGGGCCAGCTGATCTTCAAGTTTCGGCAGCAAATGCGCAGATGCCTTTTCATTACAACCATTACAAGCTTTTATAATAATATGTTAGTAAGTATGGATGGATGTTTGTTTAGGTCGAATCTCGCGAATCATTGAGTCAGTTTCTAATGTTGAATGAGTTAAAGTAGTTCTGATGACAGTCAATATTATGGTGACTGGCAGCTGATGATACAGATGCACTTTTTCGACAGAACTCCTCAGTATTTGACTTCATCATGCACGCTGGCTGCAGGACTGAATCCTTGTTTTGAAAAGGATTGTCTGGATTTTTTTGTAGTCCACATGTCGTCATTGTATATGTGTCAATTGTGACATGTATAAGTAAACAGGGCAAGTCAACATTTTCACTGCATGTTTTACATTCATTTATGCAAACTGATTCTTTTCGGAACACGTGCCCCTTCTTCACACGTGAGAGGGCGCTTCTATAGGCCTCGGACGTGATTCCTTATCTGTGTCAATAGTTCACTGGGTTTTCTGATTAACAAAAGGTACGAGTGGATAGGACAACAGATGGAAAGTTACTAATTTAAACAATTGTTAGAGACGAGGGCTTCGATTATAGATTACAAAAAATTACACAAGCCTCATGTTGTAGGTTAGTCTTCTATGGATTTACGTAATCAATAATTGGTTATGCTAATCCATAAAAAAATAATTTCAATTAATCACCCGAAGATGTTATCTGGAGCCAAACTAATCACATTTGCATAGAGCAACTCTGGCAAAATGATATCAAGTTTTTGGCATTGCCATACGTGGCAATCGTTCCAGCATTTCGGGAAGTTTGCCTATTTTCTGGTCTCGTGGGGACTCGTGCTAAGAAATTGCAGATCTGCCATAAATTTCCTTGCAGCTCAGACTCGCATCTTTGTAAATACCAGTAGTGTAAAGGTTGGCAACTTACCATAAGTGTAATGTTTTTACAGAGTTACAATCAATGCATATATTCCACAAAATCGCCGCTTTTCACTGCTACTCGTACTTTGTTCCAATTACATAGTCACTTAGTAACCGATTAAGACCATAAAACTGGCATAACTTTCGCTCAGTTCGATAACCAGCTGTATACCAATCCAAGCATCGCCGCCTGTCCAATAAGCCGCTGCGACTTTTTTTTACGTTTTGTCTTCGCACGTTTTTATGTTATATATTCAGACAGTGTGAAATATATTAGATTAATTGTCTTGGAACAACATAATATTAAATAATTACAGGTTTTTTGTTAATCTAGTCCAAAATACGCGTACAAGTCACTAAGGTTTAGTCAAATCGTAGTCAATGTTATTATTCGGTGAAGTGGATGCCTTACTAAAACATCCTGGGAATTTTGGAGGGAACACAAAATGACACGGTTTTGAGTTTTGATATATTATTAGCACCCTCTCGTGCACGTTAACGGACCCACCAATAATAATGTTAATATTCCACCAATATTACAAATTAAACCACAAGTTTGAGAAAAAAATACAAAATCGTCAACGTCACTTTTTGTTTTTTACCCCAAAACTCCGCTGTACCTTCCATGATACAACTGCACCAACTGTGCTAATATTATAGTTTAGCAGATACTGTGTAATATGATAACGAGCCGGTAATTTAACAGTTCTGAGCAATCGACGCATCATCGCATGCCCAATGGGCGGCAAAATTTTCCAACAGCACTATCTGTGTTAATTACCAAGTACCCATTAACGTTAATTATATTTATAAAATCCAACAATTACATTATTTTTACTTCGGGTAGCATAAGAAAGCTAGATAGTAATATTTCCACTATTTTAATCCAGAATTTAGCTAGTTCTATTATGCGGCAGGTGGCCAGCCAAAGTAATTTAATCCGGAAAATTTCGGTACGTATTTCATTCGTTCTTATAGCGAACAGTAGCTTCCACACTATAGTGTCTACAGACCATAATATTAATACCGTTAATTACGTAAATTGAATTGGAAAACGAATCGATGATTAATAAGTAGGCATTCGTAACTGCGTATCAATTGTTTGTTTTGCAGATATAGTTTTTTTCCTTCTGGATCTGCATTGCGGTCCTTATTATCAAGAAAAAATAGTTTTTGGGTTTTTATTTTAATGACATGGAACAACCGCTATTACATTTTTTATTAAAGTTTTCAATATTCAAGGTAATTTAGATAAAGTTTAGTAATTTGGGACTTAAAATTCTAAAATGAGGTTAAATAAAGTCAAACTGTAGTTTAACTACTTGTGTAGAATGTGAACCTCATTAAGGTTCCTTTTAGCGCCGCTTGAAGTACCAGGCTAGCATAAAACGGCTGAAGGCTCGCCAGGTCAGGGACACCGCATAGAGTAAACGCCAAAAGTTTTGCGCGCCAAGCGCATCGCCCAATCACCAATGTGTGCCTGAATACGAACCATGACAAATTCAATCACCGCGCAATCGCCTCTCTTTGAGAGTTTCTAATGAAAGCAATTTTGAAACGGTTCTAACGTAACTTCCATGAAAACGTTAATTGAATTTTGTTGTACGTTACAAATTACGGTTACGTATACTTTCGTGAACGGCGTGGAAAATTCAAAGTGCCTTCCACCACGGGTGCTCACGTCAAAAAAAAATTGCATAGTAAAATAAATGTACACTTAAGCTGACTAAAATGTTTACTGGTTTGCTAAAAAAAGCCCACGCTTTTGTTCAACAGATTCCTTTGATCAGGGATTCCGAGATTTCGGAGTCAGCTATCCATTGTTTGACTAACTGAAACAATTATGTCATCGCGCATTAAAACACCTCAGGCTGTGAAACCGATGAATATCATGGAGCCGGCTTCCTTGTTGCTATATTGTGTTTGCCAATCGACAGGTTAATTAATATTAAATTACATATTCCAATGCCCATAAAATTCTCGTTGCTAAAGAAACTATTTCTTTCATGGCAGTTTCTTTACGTAAACCTCTAGCTGCAGAGCCTGATAAAGCGGTAATGGATGAGGAATATTTTGCTTCAGCCGTTTCGATTCAGTCAACTGGTATTGGGCAAGCTCCCCGGCAAACCCTGCCTCCTTCCTACCGTCGCTGTCAGTCGCGGTTTGGCGCGCAAACTCGGTGGACGTGCTCCGTCGCGTCTTCCACTCCACGCGGTGGTATCCTCGCGGCTTCAGACATTGGATTATAGTGTGTTCTGTGAAGTTTTGAATATTGCGTGCTGTACACCTAATCACTGGTTCGTGTGACCAACACAAGGTATTTACGAAGTTTTTGTACGATTAACGGCTAGTTGTATGGTTTTATGAAAATTCAATGGAAGGTCGAATGATGCCTAATTTGTGGTTTATTGTGTTCGCCTTATAAGGGTTAGAGTACATAATAAATATTGTTCTTCGTAGGCACGACGTTTTATGGACGTAACATTCAGTAAACACAAACGAAACATTTTAATTCTGGTTTCCAATTTTCCAAAGCAATGGATGAAACTCATTCAGGAGTAACAGAATCGAAAAAGTCAGCAGACTGATAAGAAACACCTTATTCAAAAGTGTATGAATAATAATTAAAATAATATTAAGATGCACTTAGCAAGGTTAAAATCCAAGACTCAATCTCGAGTCAGTCAAATTAGTATTATTGCCGGAAATATAAAAGTGTCTTGCGTCGCAGCAAATTTAATCAGTCGTAAAGCACTCAAATTAGGTATCCTGCAGTATTTCGTAGATCCCTTCACCAAGAATCGACAGGACATAAACACAACCTTGAGATAACAACGAGAACAGTCTATAAAATACAAAAAAAAATAATTATAAATGCATACAGATACAGGTAAATGTCATGGTCAATCTCTGGACCATTACGGAAGTGCAAATCGTTTGGGAAACTACATAAAAACGGATGTATGGTACTGGCTTGACCCTAAAACTGTTATCCTACAGTTAGCCTGGCATTCTGACATCTCCAGAAATGGCTATAAAATTATACATATTAACGTCCTTATAAAAAATTTAATGATTTCAAGACTTTACGCTTTGTACGTGATTAATATTCGTTCCCAAAACATTTATGGTGGTTGTGGGCAAGCATCTAAGCCACCTCACCTGCTCACTGCTCACTGTGTGTGACTGTGTGTGCACGTGTGTGTGCTGTGATCTCACCTGCTGATTAGCCTAACTTAATAAGCTCTCAGGGTCATTTTTGTCCATACATAATTTAACAATCCCATTTCACCCCTTTAGAGTAGATTTTTGGTAGAAACGGTACTGTTAGTTACAATACAACCTCAAATATGGTTTATTTTCTTATCCATACAGATGTTTTGTATTAATTGAGTAACATACGTACAAACTTTCGCATTTATTGTAGTAGTAAGTAGGATGGAATGAGATATAAAAGTTTCAATGTAGCTGTTAACGTCCCGGTTTCAGCAAACTTTAGATAACCTTTAAACGTAATCATATCCGTCGTTGTGATTATATGGTTACAATTGGTTGCGATTATGGTAATGAACTGATTAGGGATAACCATTGTTTGAATTTGTATATCCCTACTTCTTTTAATGAGGGAATAGACTCTGATGTCACAACTACGACGATGATAAACTGTTGCTTTTCTTAGTCACTTCATACTGAGTAACTGAGTCATCCAAATAGGGAATATCCGCGGAATTTGTAAGCAATGGTCAAGCTAGACAATCCTTATCTGCTACTCAAACGGACACACCTAACGGGATGATAGTACAATAGGAATTCGTGAAATGAAATTCAATAAATATCGTAAAACTCCACTTTAGAACTACGATAAAATGACTGTCGAATTACAGAAAGCGGCGTGTTCTCAGATATTTGATATGTTTCTCGTCTCGAGAACAAATGCGACTATGTCTATCTATTCTGTTCGTTCGATATAACCGAGGAAAACACGTGCCGAGTCCACTATTATCTCCAATGTCCAGTTTGGAACAGGTCGCAACTGAATTCCGTACCGTTTTTGTGTGACTTGCAAAGAAAAGACTTTACGAATGCGTGGAAGGCTACTAACTGTCTACGTGATTTACTTATGTTTTCCTACTCGATAAAACACCCATTCATACGAATGTAGTTCTTATCGACTGAGAAATTGGTTTCCAAATGGCTTCCACGCCATGTTTCGATTCAAGGAGGCGACGGACCTAGCGACTACATAGCTAAAGGAACTTCATCAGTGAGGATTTTCCCATTGCCATCAGCCAGAATAATATGGACTTATGTGACTAAAATTAGCCCTCAATTGCCAGTTCTAGCTATATTGGCTGTCATAGCTAATAAAGCTTCTGATTATAGCATTTTCATCATTTAACGATTAATATTCAACTCCCACGTCTGCCGCAAATGCCGCGATGTATATTCGGCCAGATTCGAGTATTACCAGTATTTTACTATTGTTACCTTTCAAATTTCAGGCTATAGAACACATAATTATGGGATTGGGTGTATAGTTTCAGGGTAGAGGGCTTGTTAGGTAAATCAGTGTTGTGTTATCCTTATTTATGCCCGAGGTAACGTTGACAAGGGTCGCCCAAGTCATTTGGCGACAAACATTAACGTTCGGATAATATTTCAATTTAGGTTTACGTAAATTGGGTTTATCTATTAGTGTTATTATTATTATTATGAGCCTGAGATGTCCCACTGCAGGGCAAAGGCCTCCCAACCCTCTTTCCATTTATGCCTATCCTGAGCTATGGCTGTCCAGTCCTTAAAGTAGGCGTCAAGACCCATTAGTATTATTTGGTAAAATATTCAAATATTTTAAAAGCTGTACTTGTCTTACAAAGTATAATTATGATATTTGGAAGGCGTTCCATGGTTACATAAACTGATTACGAAATAATACCAAGCTACATTTTTCAACTTTTAACTGCGTCATATCTTGACAATGGCTTCTAACAGGTACTTGCCTAATTACAATAAAAGTCTCGGCTCTCAATGACAAAGACCAAAGTAATATTTCAAGCCAAGTCTCTCTTCTTTTCTTCACAGATCTCCAAGATGGAAGACCTACTAATCATTCGTCTTGCTCTGTATTTATAGAACAATGCCTTTTAATTGCCAGTTGCCCTTATTATTAAAACATCTTTTGACATTTAGCTAATGAAGACAATAATTAAGGATCTCCCGCTTTTTTTCTTTAGACATCAAACGTACCCAGATGTCTTGCTAAATGACATTTGGAGTTTTAAAGATCGTGGCTTTTTGCGTATACTGACCATTTGCCATCTTATGAAAGTGGAAGGAAATGTCATACGTATGGTATGACATTTCCAACACTAAAACATCCGCTTTGCTATTTTAAAAACAATTATGTTCAAATTAAAGCAAGTTTTTTCTCAAACAACATAATTGAGGCTTGTGGTGCTTTACTGTAGTGTTTGTATGCTTCTATTACTACTATAATATGTTTACACTTGTACTATTTCTATAGGCTTTTCCCTTTCTTTTTCTTTCGTCACAACCCTGGTTAGTAAGTACCTACTACAACTTATTTATTTTGTGATCCTCTCGTATGTAGGTTGTAACATGTCTGTCTGCAATAATTATATTTCCAGGTAAATTATATCCTACATGGTTCACAGATGTTACTGGCCGGAGGCTAATAAATATATGAGCTAACGCTATTAGTTCTGGCTAATAAATCGTCTACGCTTTCACAGACGCTTCTTGCGTGCATATAGCACTGTTTTGCCAAAATATTCGAACGTTGAAAGTGAAATTGATCTGGATTTGTTTGATAGTCATCGTTTCTGTGACATAATAGTTGTCGTTGGCATCTGATGGTACTTCATAATTGCTGCCTCCTGGAGTGTCAATTACTAGTTGTCTGATCTTCGTTTCTGGGCTTGTTGCTCCTGTTGGCCCATCCTCAGTTCTCTGTTTCACTTCGAGGGCATCGGAGCATGTCATAATATTGTTCTCAACAGTTTTAACTTAAGTCTTCAAGTCCAATGCCAGTAGATTCAAACGGACATTCATTCTTTCATCTCGCTCGTGTTTCTTATGTTTACCACCCTACTTTTAACGCAAGATGTAGGTAATGTTTGAAGTGGTTACGCTAATGATTTTCTCAAAACTCTTCAGTATAAATAGCAACTGACATCATTTTCGCCAGTTATTTAGTTTCGGAAATATTTCCAACTGAATTTGAGTATTACGAGGCTTAACTAGACTTAGTGTGAGCTCGCTTTTCCATTTAATTTCTGCTACTCCATTTGTTCTCTGTCGTAAAAACCTTGGCTTAGTTCTACTGCAATTCTAAGAAAAGGTTATTAGCATGTAGAATTTAAAGTATGTTACTTTTCAACTTTTTGTCGTGTGGAATAATGAGCATGCATGCAATGAAGATCAGTCAGAACCTGCCAAGTTATTGGCAGGTTAGTGGAATGTTGAATGTTTGATACATTAAAATTGAGCTAAATATCTTAGTCTCGGCCGTTGATATTCAGAGCTGTGACAAAATGACGTGTTATACGTGTATTATACGGTTCTAATTTCCGCGTAAAACTGTGAATTTGAACAATGATCGTACGTGGACGGTCAGATTTGGCCACACATCTGTGGTTTGGTTTACATATTAGCGATGCCAATGACACCACGAATATGAATGAAGGTGCATTGAACCTTTGCCAGTGTGTAGGAGTAGATTTCGCTGTTTGTAATTTGGATATCTTCATTACATGTAGTGACATAATCAAAAATGAGTAAAACAAGAATGATATAATTTATTTCGCCCAAAGCCTAAGCATTGTCATACAAGGTGGTAATGTTGCCAGCATTTTGCAACATTTTGGGAACGTTGCCAACTGGTGACGGTTTCTTATACTAGGCAATGCATTTGTTTTAGGTTATCATTTGAACTCTATTTTTTTTCGTCGTTATTCTTTGTTTGTTCTTTAAATAAAAACAAACAAAATTAGAAATTACAAAAAGATTTAGAATAGCTATTTTTTTAATTCCAAAATGTTGCACAAGGACAATTAAATATATTGTTTTCATCCCAGTGAAAAGATACACCTGTTAAACCGTGTATCTCACCATTCAAGAGTTTAAAACCAGTATTTCCGTCGATACTGTCTGCCGTCGCTTGTTGAATTCAATGTCGTCCATTGTTATCTGGTAAAAGTAGCAACCTTGGACTTGTTTGCTCAAAAAAAGACCGTTTGGCCTTTCTTGCTGATCCAAAAAACTAACAAGACCTTTGAGAGTCCGCTAACTACAGTTTCATTTTTATTCTGGAATATTTTTTGTATGTATTGTTGGTTTTATTACACCCGTAATTATTTCAATTAGAAATTATATTATCTAAATAGGAGTAAACATTGAAAACTGGAAAACGAAGTATTCTATATATTCTATATTCTTTATTGTAGACATAAAGCATATATACAGAGAACTTAATAATAAATCAAAGAAGAAGAAGAAAGTAAAGATAAAGATGAAGTAGATTTCGAACATTCTAAAAATTGGATCGCAGCAATATTAATTTCGTAATATCTATGCAGCAAGCTAGATTCATATAACTCCGATCCACTTGTACCACATTCCACTTACATACGTCATCGTCCATCAGATATAGTACGTGCGAATCATGTCCATCGAAGATATACGACCAATAAACTTCTCTATATTTGTCTGCGATGAAGCCAACGCTTTTTATGTTGCCGAATTCGCCGTAAACGCAAATAATGGCTCCTTGCCAACTCCAGGGTTTATTCACCGTCTAACTGAAACCCTCAGAAGAAAAGGATCCCTCCTAAAAATTAAGTCTCTTGGGATATGATGGGAGGCCTCCCTTCCGATTCGTGTTGTTCTACAATAGTTTCTCAATACACACCGTGGATGTAGACACAAAAACAAATGTCTTGGAAGTCCCAAGTGAACACTGTTATTTAAATTACACTTCGATTTACTTGTGCTTACTGCTGCTCTTGTTTTTATTTACTGTAAATCAGAATGTCGTCCTAGTACATTATATCTCACGAAGTCTGTTTAGCTATGAACCTTAATTGTGTCGATTACAAATTGAGCTTCAAAATAATATGAAAAGAGTACGAAATGGGTAAAGCCGTGCATTGCTGCGATCCGATATGCTGATTAAAAATCGGAAAGATAAACAGTTCAAATCGATTATTGAAAATCAAACACGTAGAGAGCACTCGTTTCTGGTTTACTGAAGACTGCGTCATGGATATGATATGAACTTTTGTCGCTCACGTTCACTGAGTATTGTTCAAGCATGCTTGAACTGATTGTGTAGGACTAGATATGCCTCTGGTATACTCTCATCTCTGGATCGGCTACCTAACTATCAATAAACAAGATATTTGACTGAATATAAGTGAAGACTATCTCGTGCAATATATTGGACATCTCAGAAATTTCAATATTAATCTTAACGGAAGCTATAAATAAAGCCACGCAGTATTGTTTATAGAACCAGCATTTACTTGAAAATCAAACACACGGTTGAAGGGCACTGTTTCTAAAATTACTGGGCATATGAGACTTTAGAGCCGATGTCTCAAGGTGACGAGCGCAGTGCAGTTCGCGAGATTATGCAATGCAAAGTTCTTGGTGGCACTATACCTGTTATGGGAAGGCGAAGCGCTTACCATCAGGTAAACGACATGCTCGTCTCAGTCAAATAAAAAAAAAACTGTTACAGCTTCCAGTGAAATTATTGGGCACCAGCTACGTGCCGCTAATTCACCTGCGGTTTTCTGATCTTACTGCCTTATGACCTTTTACACCCCATTTCATCCCAAATAACTACCCCACAATTTTGGAATGCTCTATGTTTTGCTATCCCAAATATAGTATTATATAGTACACTGTCCATGTTAATGTTAGTTCTGAATGGTAGTCCAATTGTTAAGGGCTGGCGTAGGTAGCGCTTACCGTCAGAAGAATGACATGCTTGTATCATGATTAAAAAAAAAACCTAGCTAATTTCTATCTTACTTAATTCATTTATTATTATAATGTATGTACTGTGACATTTATATTGAGGAATATCCAAATTATCATTTGCCATTCAAAATGTCCTCCACATGTTCAGATAACATAATATCAAAACAGTTACACCATTCTAAAGTTTCCTTCCGCCGGTAATCGAGTGAATTATGTCACTAGGCAAATGATAAATAATAGCAAACGTTTTAAATAACCATGTAAATTAATTTTAACATATTTTCTTGCCTTAAGAACAGAAATATATTGGTGACATTATCGTTTTGGTCGTTTATCTTTAGCGCACACACCTCAATATCTATACATTATAATTAATTCAGAATCTAAATGTGCCGTTAGATGAATACATTAAGTCTTCAGAGTCAATTTCAATCAAGATTTTAGGCTACCAGGCTTTGGCTAGAAACTAATCAACTAACTAAACGAATAATACGAAGTCGTGGGGAACAGGGTACAGAGCTTGCGTTAACATATTTTCCTGTCATTAGATACATAAACAGTTCATTTTCATTATCTATCTATAGCACACCTCATTATACTTAATGAGGTCGTTGGCCATCAGCAGTCACGTAAGATCTCAATGAATCTGCCGCATGCCGCTAAGAATTCGCGCGTGCTCATGTTTTTTTCACATACAAGCACGATCGATATGAAAACGCTGACCTTCAATCGCAGTCTTATTCCTCTTCAATAAGGTTAATATTTCTAAATCAACTTATATAGCTTCAGCAGCGAGAACCTATAAAAGAAGAAGGATGGCGCAATAGCGCGACACTAAATGTAAAAGTGATGCACCTAAGATAAATTACTCCGCGGCCATGAGCTGGCACACATTTTGTTTAAATTGCGATTGAACAAGCATTTGATTGCAGTCTCATCTGATGGTAAACGACGACGCGGCCGACGGTGGAGCATGCTTGCCTAAAAGATACCCTTTCACTCTCGACTTGAAAACTCATGTCCCACATTATCAGATCATGACACACATCATGTTGTCCCAATCGATATTTAAATGTAACTGATGACACCACACACAGGATTCGCTGTCTAATTTGTGCAGAAGTTTTACCATTTACTGCATTTATTCCTATAGGGGGAAACCCGTGTCCTATAACCACACACACGCTACCATCATTGAAAACCTTCACTTTCGTATTTGGCGTCGCATCGTCCTTTATTTTTTACTGGTTCATGATGAGCTTGAGTTTCTTTGAAGAAACTAATCGTTTACTGTCGCAATGGCATTGTCACATCACATTATTTCCATCCTTGGAAGTGAATTAGAATTGCTAATGAACACGAAGAACGCAACCACTTGCGCTTGTGTGCGTCTTATCCTTATCACACGTGTAGACGATTAGGCAAATGACTACTGTCGCTATTGACGCGATTAGTTGTCTATTTGTGTACCCACCTGCTCGGCAGTTACCGCAAAACAATCCACCTATACACGAGTAGCTATAATAATATGTAGGTGGATTGTTTTTCGATTGCCTTCCGGTTGTGGAATTTTACCACTCTATTGAGCTGCTTTATTTAGCTCATCGGAAATATTAAAATCAAGATGACGTATCAGTTAGTAGATAGATGTTAGCAGCGATATGCTAATAGTGGTTTTCTTTTTAACTTTTCAAAAAAGGTGGATGTTCTCTATTCTGTTGTATTTTAGCGTATACTCTTTATCTAAATGTAAAATCTCCAATGTATACTTCTCTTTAACTCTTTGTATTGTAAGCCAGATGGAACTACATTTTTGCTTAGTAGACTTACTCCTTACTCGTATTTTTTTTTTAATAACCTATACTGTCCCACTGCTGGGCAAAGGTCTCCCCCATCTCCTTCCACATGTCGCGATTGTTTGCCACGTCGGACCAACTTGGTTCGTATGTATCAAGATCGTCACGCCAGCGTTTTCTTGGCCTTACTCGTATATTATGTTATATTGCAGTGGGAGGCCTCTTCTTATTCTCTTTTGTGGGAGACCGCCTGGGGTTGTACCACACCTTTGCCAGATATTGCTCCGCCAAGCAGTAGTGTGCAACCGTTAATGTGTCCCCTTTAGAAGGGCACTGTTTCCAGCAAAATTACTGGACATGTGAGACTTTAGGGTCGATGTCTCAGGGTGACGAGCGCAGTGCAGTGCCGCGCAGGATTACGCAATGCAAAGTTCTGGGTGGCCCTGTTATGGGCAGGCGTAGCGCTTGCCATCAGGTGAACGACTTGCTCGTCTCGTCACTCAGTCAAATAAAAAAAAAAAAATGATTATCCTAAAATTGCCTTTTATTTGAATTCGCCCATAGAGTTCTGTGCTACAGATTAAAATATAGGTATATACCTAGGGTTTTCACTAACATTTTTGCGGGCTTTTATAACCCCTGTCGTCACTATAGCACCCAAAGCAAATTAATGAGAGGCGCCGGCCGGACCCAACCTCTGCCGTAATTACTTTCTTTGGTAGCATTTAATTGAAAAACGTGAAAGCAAAATAAACATAAAGGACTTCTTTGTTTTTATTCCCACGTGAAAATTAATAACGTTACTGGTATTAGATTGGATTTTTATGGATTTTCTTTGTTGACGCAACAGACATTAAAAGTATTGGGTCCACATAAAGGTCCTTTTGTTATGGTTGGCACGTGCCTTATTTTGAGGCTTCTCATAAATCCTGCTGGAAATATTTGAAATGCCAAATAAAACTTTTTTTTCTAGTTGCACAGAAACCTACTAAATATTCATTACAAACCTTGTTTATCCTGTAAGCTTATCAATCTAACGAAGTCATAAAAACTGCAGAAGAAAAAACAGTTGTCATTTCCTGTTCTCAATTTATAAGAATTGTTATCCTTAGCTTAGGCCTCTAGCGACCTCCATTTTGTCAATACATTTCTTGAAGTAGTTGTTAGCAATGTCGGGTTTCTGATAAAATGTCGTGCGCTAACTGTACTGCCTACGCCATATCGCAAAGAAGGCTAGGTAGCCTGCCCGCTGGGAATCTCGTATATCTTAAGCTCTAGCTGTTCACATATTTCTCTTATCCAGAGTAATAAATTATTATAACCGTTGGCTAGAACCAAAACCAAGATATAACACGGTACTTAGGTAATTGAACATGAATCTTTAGGCTATGGTAAGGTCGGGACTTGATACTAGGCAGATAACGCAAGATTCTTCAGGGTTCGTTGGTATGTCTACCTCTGTCATCCATTTTCTGAAACATGTATGATTCTGATACCTTTAAAGGTTGTCCGTTGTAGTGTTTAAATTATGTTCAGATTCATCATTTGTCATTATAATTTGTCTTCAACCACGTACGAGAGATTTCTAATTCCGCTAAACCAACCAAACCAAACCACTAAATACTTACCAATTACTTTTAAATGGTTTGTCTCAAAGTTTTCCCATTATGATTTGTTTTATATTATTTGATTGTATTAGGGGAGCTTACAGCTATCATTATAAAGAAGTAGACTTAAAAAAAATAGGAAAGCCATTTACAAGCTTCCACATATAGTGAGAAACTTATATGGTATTAATAATTAAAAGTTGCATTGTTTCTGTATGGTGTTTCTCAAGAAACAATGCCCTAAAGCGCCATCAAGCTCTTCAAACACTGGGTGAACAATATCGCTCAATGTCAAGAGTTGAGGTTTTATTTGGTTTACAATAACACAATCATAGTGTACACAAAAGGTGTCCGCTAAAAGTTGCATCATAACTGTGTCATCGGCTTGGTGTGGGTGTGATCCACTATGACCAGTGCGTAATGCTAACAGAGCTTGAGCCTATTGCAAAAGGCTATTTTTAACTGTAGCGCAACGAAAATTTATTCAACGATATTGGTTGGACTTGGAATTGGGATGGGAATCATACGCGTACCGTCGAGATCGTGTCGCTCATTTGCGACAAGAACGTATTATCATTGAAGAGATAACACTAAAATAGCTAAGATAGCTAAAAATAGGTTGATTCTTATTCAGTAATTGAGATTTTTGAAATTGTAAAGAAAGAACGGTGGCCATATATCTGTATTATGAATTCATCAAAATCTCCTTCAATGCAATCATGAGTAACAGATTGCTTCACTGTAAGATCTGGCTGACTTGTCTCAGTTCGGTCATCTAGTGTCCATAGCGTTACAAGCCCATTCCGGGATTTATGATTCATTGTTCTCAATTCCCATTGCTGTGCTATTTGTAGCCTACAGCATATTAAGCAAGCCCATCACTAGTATCTGGGCTGCAGTTATTTCGATTTATGACTTCAGATGCCAAAGGGCATCTCGGATAGGGCGCCCGGCCGTTTGATTTACAATGCCCTGATAAAGGCTCTGTCGTAATGATCATTGCAGTATTTAGGGTTCTTTATGGCTGTCCTCATTTCAAATGATTCGAAGCTTGAGGCAATATTGTGATTTGAACATCAAAGGTTACGATACCGAATGTGAGTCACTTTAATTTTGGTCTCATCGTTAAACCCCTCGCTAACCGCTAGCAAACCATCAAAGAATGAGGTAAACTTTACACTTGTTTAAATTTGTCAAACGGGTTCAAAATTCAAAAATTCTCTGATCATTTAGCTTATGCACGTTGTTGGTCAGCCTCTTGAAATTTAACTAACTTATCAACAAGTATTTCAATCCCACACAATGAACGGCCTGTGTTCAAGTATTGCTATAGAAACCGCTCCCTGTAATTTCAACTAACTTGAGTAGCAACTGAAACAAACTCTAGCGAAGCTAGTTTTAAGATCTACAATACATTGATTTCTATTTTCTGAAGTAAAACCTCGTTGTTGTTAAATCCAGCAGCTTGGCATACTTGTCGTCATGCTAAAGTTGCGTTAAAACAATTGCGAGCACAGCGTACACAATAACATTCGAGCCATGCTATATCGTTCAAACTGGTTCAACTATTAATATAGCAAGAATTACAATTCCAACTAATCAGGGCAGTGGGTTAAAAATACAACATACAACCTAATAAACCCGGAGATAAGCAAAGAGGCCGCCATGAACGAATTCTTAAACAATTTCATAACCCTATACTACTGAGATAGGTGCCGTGAAACCAATAAAAAACGTGGGAACGTGGAATCCTCGTATCAAGTAATATCAGACGATTTACTATGGAAATTCCTCGGAATAACTATTGTGATTTGTAATACAGTTATTCGATATTACCTAAATAATATAGGAATACATTAGGGACGCTGAAATAGTTCAAAGGAGGAATATGACGAGGTTTCTTAATAAAACCTCTTTTTGGAGTGCCTTGACAACTATTATAATATAATATGTTATATATTACACTAAGGGGTAATTATATTGTGACACTAATTGTAAAATTTGTTTTGTTCTAGTTTTAAGTTTTCTTTGTTCTGTGGTGTTTCAATAAAGAGTTTATCTATCTATCTATCTATATTTTCTGGGAAGAGTAATCCGACGCGGTTGGGGAAGAATAATTTCATGAGCTAGAATTAGTTTTTGCTGAAAATTATTACATACAATATTGTTCGTCATCATCATATGCAGCTCATCCAACCCGCTGCGGCATAAGCCTCCTCCCTCTTACGCCATTCATCCCGGCTTTGGGCCGATCTGGTCCATGCATTACCCAACAACATTTTGATGTATTGATTTTGATTTTTCATTGTTAGTGAATAAAATATATTTGAGCACCAGGAGGAATAGTAATGTTGACAAGATGAGCCGATTATCTTAAAGCGTAAATCCTTACCTTTTTAGAAACGCTTACGTCTTCTATATATCGGAAAAGAAACTTCACACAAAGGGCTTCTTTTGTCACACGGCTTTGTAGAGAGTCGATCAATCGGGGAGTCGCTTGCAGCGGAACGCCCGTCGATTTTCGAATCGAGATTCCCTACTGGTCTACAATATTGTCGACGGTCGCTCAAGCATCGACGGAACCGGTTCACTAAACGAGCTCTTTGTTAGAATAAAAGACTCGTCAAAAGGGCGAAAGGCAACCATTCAGAAAAATTATGATAAAAATAGAACAGGTAGATGATTCACGAGCTTTTGGGAGCGTTCAGTTTGCTCGGGCCAAATGACCCGTGAACCACATTGGAACGCCACTGATTGCTCTTTATGGAAACCGTTGTTCCTGACGGCTTTGTGAACGTTTAATTTATTTATTGAATAGTGAATACGGTATTCCGTTTCGGTTATTCGGCATTTTCGGTTGATTGGGCGTGGTGGATTGATTGGGAGAATTTCTGATCATAGCTCTTAAAATAAGCGCTATAGATCACAAAATTGTAAGTTCTCGTATTTTAAACCATTATTAATGCTACTTAGATTTGGAAATACAAATTCTATGAGATCTACCTACACCAGTCAGTAGAGTATTATTGTTGAGATTATGTGAGTGTAATTAGGTACTTACCTTTTATCATTAATGAACCTACTACCGTGGGGGATAAGCTTGGATTTCCGCCTCGCCCACTCATAATTAGAAGAGACTTATGCCGCTTCTATAATATACTTCTGACGCACGCTTTCTATATTATCTAAGTATACCTTTATGTTCTGTGGTATAGCATAAACCAGTGCGATTTAAGAAGGTACTCCAATATTTATGGGTTTATTCATGATATTATGGATTACTTCATGCTATGCATAGTGGTCGGGTTGGGTATCCGATACATATAAGCTGTAATTGCCAGGAAACCAGTAATTTCACCCCAAGTGAAACCGGTAAATATGAAGTTATCGTTGGCTTGATCGATTCAACGAACTTCATATTTGGATGTAACTTAAGACTATTCGTTTCAAAACGGTTAACTCTTTAGAACCTAGATGGCGCACGATATGCTGGTTAGATCTTTAATCTGATGAATTTGGAAGTTGGAACCTCTTGCAGTCTAGTCTAGTTCACATTAATCTATCCTAGTCCTACTGACTGATTAAAGTCTACCAAAGAATCTGGTCTGATATTAAAATCTATTGCAAAAACCGCATTATATATTTTTTTCACATCAACCTTCGATAAAAGATTAGTATTGGGATAGAATGTCACCGATACTGCATTATTAATCAGGCGAAGCAAATGTGCCATAATGCAACACTAGCAACCGCAGTCTGACGGCCAATGTCGCAACTAGCATGCTGCAGTCTTTGAAGGTCTCTCGACGACAATAGAAAGTGTTCAGCGCATTGCCAAGGACTTACCAAATAGGCTTTTTAGAGACACGTCACTGCGTGAGTCAGTGAACGAACCTTTAGTTGATAATTTTAATGAGAATGTACAAGCGAGCACATATTTCAAAGGTATAGATTATTATTCAGTTGCTCTACGTCCACGTCCGTCGACAGTGAAGTGTGAATTGGCTGCCGGTGATAATTTCACTATTATTTCTATGAGAACTTCAAGATGTAGATGTAACAAGTAAAATCTTCCCAACGTATCCATTGGCAATGACTTTCTTATAGAAAACGCCCGTTGAATTTTCGATTCAATTATCCGAATCAATCAATGAGACATTTGAATTTAACAAATCTTCTTAATAATCAATTCTTCCCGAATCAGTGGTAAAAGTAACTACAGAATAACAAGTTGGAATAGTTTACAACGTGATGCGTTTGACTGTACAATTTCATACTTTAGTGTGAGTAATATATATTCCGTGGTTTAGTAAAAACCTGTAATATGATTCATACGCACTACGCGGTCAAACCTGACAGAGGCAAGCACGTGCATGCCGGTATAGGTAAACATTTTTAAAAAGTAAACAATTTGCTCGTTTAAACACAAAGGTTACAATGTAAATCCTCGTCGTGGTCACGACAAACAAGCAAAAGAGGATAAATACTTACCTACATAGAAGGAGTATAATAAAAGCGTATAGAAAAAACGTAATGGGATTTACTACGAAATCAAATTCTCCTGAAGCACTGTACTTTGGTTCGAATTGATTTGCCGCACCTTCGTCATGGAATCTTGGGCTGATACAAACAGACATGTTAGCCAAAATACGTGCAAATTAATCCAAAAGCAAGGGCCAAAAGCGTTAGTCGTCTGATCCTATCATTATCTTATAGCCTAGACCTAATCGATTTCAAAAGTAGTCGGAATCTTCAGTCAATGTTCCAAGTGGACCAGAAACAGATGATGAAACGTTCCTAATAATTTGCCTTAAAATTCACGCATCACGTACTGAAGTACTAACATAAAAACTAAAATACTCTTATAAATTGTGTGCCAAAGACCTTCAAATGGTCATACCAATTTGCGTCGTATTGTGCTCTTATCAGAGATCTACAAACTGAAGGGGTGGCGTCGAAATGGTCGGATACATTCCCCGGTCAGAGCCCTCAAAGGGTTGCTGCTTACGACCCTCGCCATTCATAAATATCTAACGTGTGAGCCTTTAAATGAACATTTCTAAACAGGGCCGTAGGTATTGTTAGTTACGACCTGGAATTATGATCAGGCTTCTTTTCGAGGTATTATCTTCTTGAATTCAGGTAAGGTAGGTCTATGGCTATATGGGTTTCATTCAGTTTTATTAATAAAACTCATTCATTCGCATTCTTGAGATTGAATGATATTCGACCAAATTTCTTTTATATAATAGTATCCATTATTGTCCAGTTCTATTATAGTATCCAGTATTTTATCTATTTCAAATCTTATTCATATTCACATGAGTTAAAAAACTGTTATGATGTTTCTATTTCTTGTTCTTCACCATCTGCCATTATCAACCTTTTATGAAATGCAATAAATAAAAGATGTTTTCCGTTGCGATAAAATTCAGTGTTATTTGTGGCGCACTCTCTATTTATATCGATCGACCAGGTGACGCGTATTAATTCGTCCTTACTTATATGGATTCTACCACTATGGCAGCTGACTCATATCTAGCTCCACATCCACACGAACTGATTGGCGTAAGAAGTTTAATTTTGTAAATTCCAAGACTACTTTCATAATAATTTCTTTGAACTGGACGAGGTAATGCCTAATCTCGTAAAACAACACTTCAATTCAGTCATGTTAGATTGACTGACTGTTAGCACGATGTGTTATGTTCATAATCCCTAAACATTCCATAAACCTGGACCAATGCCATGTTCATAATATTCACCAGATTTATGCCACGAGGTCTCTTCGATCAAATACTTTTATAAAAAAAGTATCCAATTTTGCGTCAGACACGAAAGAGTTTTTATCGTTGATGACATCTCTTCTGCTGGGAAGCGAAGTTACGGTCTAAGGTGAATCAAAAATGTTCAGGAGAAGCCGGTTCACTCTAGACTTGAAGAGAAATATAATATTCTAATGGAAAAAAGACCTCTGAAAAGCGTGCAATGCCTAAGGTTTAAGACCTTCAGTAAATCCCTAATGGCATAATTCCATTCCACCGAACTCTCCCCCCCATCCCTCGAAGGAACCTAAGATAAAACTTAGACTTTACAACTATCATGGGGAGCCAAGTATGAACTTCATTAGTAACGTTTCTGGCAAACTTGCATTGAGCTAGCCCTTGGACCTTCGCCATATTCGAAGATTTTGAAGGTTAAATTGAATTGAATTGCTGGACTATGTCGTGAAATAATTTACTTTTAAATCGCTGAGACCTTAGTGATATAATAAAAAGATTTGTGGATGCTTAATAGCAATAGCTAAGTTTTCAACTGTAAAAAAAGAATCCGAATTCGAGGTCTCAGTGTCAGTAACACACAAGGCGAAGCCAGTCCAGCAGGAATTAATAATGTCCAATCTTCATTCTGCATAGTCCCAACAAGAATTCTCTTCGCATAGAGATGGAGGTGGCGAGGTCTTTGCTCCCGCAATTCGCACTTCGCTGATGAGGTGTCAAAACCACTTTTTCCAGTCATTAAATATAGAAAACAGAACAGCCACTGCAGACAAGTTGACCTTGAATATACCAGGGTTGAATAAGGTTCTATGTCAATGTTAATGCTCTACAAATAGTGCGTCCAATGGCGCTCTAAATCAACATTTGTTTTGTCTTACTCGGACTTCTCAAACAACGGCATATATTTGGAGAACCCAACAACGCTGGTCTTTGTTGGACCGTGAATTCGTTTTTTTCGGCTATTTACTCGTACGCTTTTAGCATAGTTTGATGCTTAACATTTGAATGCCAATACACTGAGCGAGGGTTCATGTTTTAGAAACGTTTCGATTATTTTATGACAATTTAAGTACCGAAATAAACATTTATAAGCGTTAATTTATTAATGCTATTCATGAAGCTATTTATCGTAGTTATGAAACCCATTATGCCCATGAACATATTACTTTGACATTGTTCATGATGGGTCACATAAAGGTTCTCGTTTATATTACACTGTTTACTTTGCTTGTTTCTACAGAGCAAATATTTGATTGACTGTGGACATAAGCTCATGAAAACAAAGCTATGCTCCACAGTGACATCATTAGTATTATCGAGTTTTTAAGAAATCTCGACCTATGACAACCGTTGTTTGTTGTCAGTATCTGAAAAGAGAGGAACCAAATCCTAAGTTTATCTTTTCTAACTTAACTCATACTTCAATCGCATGTTCGTTCTTACAAATAAATTCTAATGTGGACCACGTTGGTAAATCCCACGTAGAGTATATTGTAATCAGCTCTCTTCAGGTAGATAAATATTTAGATCCAAGGACGAGCACGGGATACTAATCCAGGGTGAACGAAGCGTTAGCAAACACTAGATCGATCACAATATAGACTTTATGAGAAGATTGCTTGCTTGGTTGTACATTATGTGTTAAGTGAATACAAAGCGCCTAAAGGGAAAGCTAATAAACTTGAAAAAATAAAGACAGAAGCAATGATACATCATAAAAGACTTGGGGAATGGAAAAATATAACTTTAGTAGGAAATTTTAATACTCGTACAATTACTACAGGCTATGGTTTAGGTGACGATGTGGTCAAAGGTGATAAGAGTAGAATGGAACTAATCTATTTAGCATTACTTTCAATACTGCCTATCAATAGTGGAGTCTATTAACACAATGATGCAAATTCTTCCCAACAAAAATATTCCTTGTGCTTGGCAGAATTTCAAAGCTTTCACACATTCTTGAATTCAATGAATGGATCAATACAAAGATATTATTATAATACATTATCTATTTAAGGATTATTATTGACAATTTTAATTTCTTTGTTCACAGAAGTGATGCGTCTTCGACATCATTACTGAAAAAGCAAAAAGCTCATAAGCGTTCGTCTACGGTAAGATTTTCATAAATGTTTAATTTGTTAACGTCTTTATGTATGTATTTAAATTAAATGTTGATTGTCCTTTACCAAGTCAAATGATCTTGAATATTGACTTTAGCTTTGATATATTAATTCATGTGTTCACACGCATCTGTGTTACATTCTGCCTTTTCACGGTCTTGACTTTATTTAACGATATCCGTATTTCCAATTAGTTCTAAAGCATTCAATATCAGTTATTTACTTTTAAATGGGTGGGGTACTCCAATTCCACTCGAATGAGCGTCAAGAAAGCCCGTATTCAACTTCTGAAGGTTTATTACAGGAGGCATTCAGCCGAAAATGGGACGAACAATCTGAATATACAGAAAGGAAATTTAGTTATAGGCACATTTGTGTAAACTGTTGGAAAGGTCTGGTTGGGAAACTAAAAGAGAATAAAAAGCTTAAATCGTTTCCTTAGATGGTAGTAATAAAACTAGTCTGAACTGATATACTAAACATGTATGTTGTCTCTATGAATGATTTTATGAAATGTTTCGTAAACTAATATGCATATACTATGATATGATAATATGTTTCATAATTTAAGTCCCACCGTGCTATTCTTTAACACTTTCACTGCTGAAAACACAACTGTCGTAATTTTCTTAACTTGCCACGAGTACGGCAGAACTGTTGTGTTGTGTTTGCTGTATGGGAAAACAGTATGGCGCGTGCAGAGCCGCACCCGTGGCTAGACAAGCAAAACGGCTCAGCAGTCAGTTTTAATAATACTACAACAAGTGTAAGTAAATAAATACTAGGATGCTATGTAGTCAGTCCCTTTTCAATGTGACACTCCATATTTATTCCTTGTTTCCTATTTGCATTTGAGTAGGTTGTTGCCTCTTGGATCTCTGCCAGAGATTTAATTTAGCAACGTTGATTGCATGCAATTTGTTCTTTTTTGTATATAAGTTGGTTCATCACACAAAAAGGGCTGAGTATACAAAAGTGCGTATTTTGCAAAGTGTTCATTTTGAGAAGTGCCCGTTATAAGGAGTGCCTTTTATGAGTTGTGAGAAGTGCACATTTTGGACATAATCTAAGTTAGTTGGTTGGTTGGTTGGTTGGTTGGTTTGAAGGCAAGAGCTGAAAATCAGCGTTGTGGTTTGACCACAGCATTATGCTGAGCTCAGGCCTTGTCTGACATCACTGCGCGCCGGCTATCTGCGTACGCTATTATGTTCATCGTGTGTTTTCATTTTCTTGTCTTGTCTCTAAATAAGTACGTTGTTCGCTGTTGTGTGCAGTTGTGTCAGAATAAATGTTGTGTGTTTTTTCTTTCTTTCTTTATTTCCATTAACTACATAAATTAATTAATTAAATTTAACACACCTACATACCTACTCAAGAATTATTTCGGAGGAAGGTGTGTTATCCACCAATCCGGACCGAGCCCCCGTGGTGGATTATGGCCTAACCCTCCTCACGAAAGTGAGGGGAGACCCGTGCTCAACAGTGGGACGATATGGTTTGATGATGATGATGATTATAAAACCAACTGATCAGGATTAATTAAATTAATACATATGTTTAGTGTCAGTTCACTCTACGTGTTTGATGGAATTACTGCCGGGACATATGTATAAAGAAAATTAATAGTAAACCACTGCCATTCATAGAGACGTTGGAATCATTAGTAAAACGAAATCGAAAGTATCATTCTCATCTAAATTCTATGGGGAATAAGTATAGCCTTATGGTTAAGGCTCATTAGAATCTCAGAGAGAGTGCTAGACGTGTTCAATTTACATCTATAATAGTCCACTGTTTGTCCTAATATATCTAACAAGCTGCGCCCTGCGGTTTCACCCGCATAATTCAAGTTTTCCCGCAATTATTCTCTTAAAAGCAATATATTTTCCCCGTTTTTTCCACATTCTTCATTGATACTCCGCTCCTATTGGTCATAGCGTAATATTACATAGCCTATAATCTTCCTCGATAAATGGACTATTCAACACAAAAATAATTGTTCAATTCGGACCAGTAGTTCCTGAGATCCTAGCGTTCAAACAAACAAACAAACTTTTCAGCTTTATATATTAGTATATATTATGGATCTAGAAATGAACGCTACTTTTTAACCGACTTCAAAAAAGGAGGAGGTTCTCAATTCAACTGGTTTTTTTACGTTGTCTTGACCACTTATGGTCCAACAAAGAGCGGATGAAAAAAATTATGCGCGTCTGAACGGTAGCGATAACAAAAAACAGATGCTGAAGACAATATCATTCAATTTAATGCTTGCAAAATGATGCCTAATGGTTCTGACGTAAAATACATTTTCTATACCGGGAGCACGTTCGTCTTCCAAGGAGAGGGTCGTGAGTTCAAATACCAGTGCGGGCACGTGCCAATGTGTTTCTTATAAAACATATGTACGTCATTATCGCTCGCTTTTCGGTGAAGGAAAACATCGTAAGGAAATCCTCATACTTAACCGAGATTTAAATATGTTATCCGCCAATCCGAAACGGCCCTGTGGTGGACTATGGCATTACACTCCTCAAGAAAGTGAGGGAAGACCCGTGCTCAGCAGTGGCCTGATAGGGGTTATTGATGACTATGATGATGATGAAACTAACAGCTATTTTTAATCCAAAGACGGTCGAATATTGAGCTCTTATGTTTAAGAGTACTTCATAATATATAACACAGTTGTAAAGTATACCTTATGGCTATTCTGAAAGCTTCCTGAGAACTCACGTACTACACAATAGACCCGAACAAACAATGAAGTCCCTTACCACTTGCCTGAGGCTCCATGACGTCGTTTATGTTTTCCAATAGTTATAAACTTCTCGGAAACTTGTTCCGTTATGGTAGTCAAATCCAACTATCTTTAAGGCTTTTCGTTTGGTGTCTTTAAATGCCAATATCCCGAACTCCAATGCCATGAAGTAAAACAATCCCTTGTCTTCATCGTGATGTGAATCACAATAATTGAATTAGATTCAGCTATAATAATGAGAAGTAAAATTTTGATGCTGTATATGTAGATAAAGCTGAGCGGGCTCATTTTGAAAGTATAGACTCGAAGGATAGTACTCGTATTAGAAAAGACACATAAACCCAATAACCATTGATATAAGCTAACTCAACACGATGCTCTTGGAGTAGAAAATGTTTCAAAATAAGTTGTCTTTCGATAGTAAACAAGCAACACGTGACCAAAATGCTGGCCTTTCTTTACATTGACCAATGCTGCCAGCAATTTGGGAACAGTGTCCACTGGTAACGGTTTATTAGACTAGATTTTTTAAAGTACGTTTTAGGTTTGTTTTCTAATCTACTAGTGGTTCTGTAAACAAACAGTGGAGACATTGTTACTTTTACTAACACGAAATGTAATTTCTCGGTCACGTCACAGAGAAAGCAATTAATGGCCGAACTCTCATGTCTTCTGTTACGTGCATTTCGAATGATGCCAGTTTCGCTTTCGACCATCCATGGTCTGTTACTTGCTTTGTCTACTATTTCATGGTTGTCAACAGAAGTACTGTCTTCACTGTTTAGTCTTTGACGTCTTGATAATACAATTAGGGGAAACGTACTTATTGTATTGCTGTTGTTCTTATTTTCTCGTATTCTTTGATTATTTCCATTCCCATACTAGAATCTGTAAAAATAGAGGTCACGATTATAATGGTCTTTATTATATAATTTTTCTTCAAATATGCTCGTGTTCTTCACCTCAATATTTATAGACAGATTTTCTTTTCAAAAGTCTCAGCGATTAGTGTCTCTTTCATCAGATATTAAAATATCAAATCTTTAGTTAATAAAATCAGGCGTACTTTGCGGGAATCCATAATTAATAAGAAAATGTTGATTTATATAGTTTTAATTCCGCCTAAGTTGTCAGATGAATGTATGATAGGACTTTGTTGGATGACCTAACCCTTATTGTAAACCTTTTCATTTAAATATCTAAATCATTATCATCATCATCATCATCAACCCATAACGTCCCACTGCTGGGCACGGGTCTCTCCTCACTTTCGTGAGGAGGGTTAGGCCATAATCCACCACGGGGGCCAGATCCGGATTGGTGGATCACCTACCTACCTCCGAAATAATTCTCGGTTAGGTATGTGGGTTTCCTCACGATGTTTTCCTTCACCGAAAAGCTAGTGATAATTACGTACATATGTTTTACAGAAACACATTGTTACGTGCCTGCACTGGGATTTGAACTCACGACCTTCTGATTGGAAGGCGGACGTTCTCCCACTAGGCTACCACCGCTTTTTCTATATATATATACATACATAATACATTCATCTGACAACTTAGACTTAGACGGAATTAAAACTGTATATTTCTAGATTTACTTATCAAGTCTTTACTTTTCCGTATCCGTTGCCTAATCTAAAGAAATGAGTTCGCTTCGACTTCCCAGAGTTCTCCGCTCGCGTTCAGGGCATGTGCACTCCAATGTCTCGTAGATGTAGCTACTCGTTTCTAGTATTTGTTTTTTGCGGCGACATCATGAATGCGCCGCTCTATTTCTGCCTTTGACTTCTTTGACAGCAGACGCCTTTGTTAGGGGGCTTCCGAGACCGGCATCAGGTTTGATTGAGGTTTCTAGCAAGCGGCCTTACAGAGTCTGGTATTTTAGGCACTGTATTTTTTGCTATGTAATTCTTTGGCGGGAATTTATATTTACGTCTTCGTCTTACTAGGAAACTTCCTGTGTAAAACTCACATTAAGCCACGTCATATTTTCAATTTCCGTTATATCTTCTTCGCAAGTGTATTTCAAATAATTTCACGTCTCAAGTGTACTTATTACAGAGATTGTTTATAAAGCGTACGGATCTCAGAATATGTTTAAATTCGAGTTAACGTTTCTCAAAACATCAAATGTACTAACAATCGGAAAAGGTTAAAGCTACTCTTGCTGTTTCAATAACCGTATTAACAATAGCAGGGTCACTTTCTTCCTCTTCGTGTCGGTACAGTCGACTACAAATGTAACTGAACATTTCCTAACTGCCAGTTTAATTTTATGCACGCAAATCCGTCATTTATTTCGAAGAATAGACAATTTTAAGTATGGCTACGATCAATTAGTTTCGTTGTTGACTGTACAACATGTCAAGTGAATCGTACCGCGACTTACACACCTAAAAAGCACAATGGCTTCACGCTCCCAACTCCACACAATAAGGTTCTTAAACACTTGAGTTGCCTCGACCCCTTTAAGAAGTCAAATTAAGGCTGATACGGCCCCAGTTTGGCGATCTAGAAACTGAATGAGAAAATGCCCTCTCGGGATATTTTTGTTGGGATCGGGTCGGGTCATCTATATTATTCAAGTATTACACATAACTGCCTAATGGCCCCGAAAGGGATCTGGAGAACACTTAGAACGCGGTGGATGCGGCGAAGTAACTCTGTAACCTACTTTGTTGGTTATATCACAGAATAAGTTTATCTCAATACTTTTTTTTGTAATATCGATAGGAGCTACTTCTTCGGTTAGTGATCATCATCATCATCATCATCAACCCATAACGTCCCACTGCTGGGCACGGGTCTCTCCTCACTTTCGTGGGGAGGGTTAGGCCATAATCAACCACGGGGGCCAGATCCGGATTGGAGAATCACATTACCTACCTCCGAAATAGTTCTCGGGTAGGTATGTGGGTTTCCTCACGATGTTTTCCTTCACCGAAAAGCGAGTGATAATTACGTACATATGTTTTACAGAAACACATTGGTACGTGCCCGCACTGGGATTTGAACCCACGACCTTCTGATTGGAAGGCGGACGTTCTCCCACTAGGCTACCACCGCTTCTAATAGCTTCGGTTAGTGATATAGGCATTTAAATCTAAAAAACGCTTTAGTCTTTCCTTCGTACAGTCGGATAAAAATAGAGACGCAGTCATTGTTCCTTGAAAAAGTAGTAGGACTAATAATAATGCTGAAAAATCCGAGAACTCTAATTTATGTGAGTGTTTGAAAGGTCCGATATATCTGTTCTTAGAAAAATTCACTGTATGAAGACTCGTGTTTTACTCATTTAACATTTCAACGCGTTCAGTGCTGAAAACACAACTGACGTGTTTTTCATAACTTGCCGCGAGTACGGGAAAACACAAATGTTGTGTTTGTTGTATGGGAAAACACTATGGAGTGTGCAGAGCCGCACCCGTGGCTAGACAAGAAAATCGGCTCAGCAGTGAAAGTGTTAATTAAATTTAACCTCTATGGCTTTATCCTAAGGGACGTCGCCCACTAATAGTTTAAAGACTACTGGCCGCCTTAGACCTTAGACACCTGCAACACTCAGGGCGTTGTAGATTGTTGCCTACTCTCTAGAGCTCTTCACCCTTCTCTTGAAGAGTTCCATATATACTTTTGAACGTATGGCGGTAGCTCATTCCACATTCAGCAGGTGTGAGGCAGAAAACATCGCCAAAAACGGACAGTGCGGGACTTCCACAAATCCACTATAGTGGTGGTGGGTAGTAAAGGTTTTTCGCGGTGTCAAGACGTACGGTAGTAAAATCTCCATGGTGTGACAAGCTTTTTTAAACAGTTCTTCAGAATACTGCCCATTGTAAATTTTGTAGAAGACACTGAGTGCACCGACTTGGATTAATAGTGCGCCAGGTCCCTAAACCTATGATTAATTTTATTAAGCTCTGTCCATTTAAGTAAGTAGTAATGAAGTTATAACAGAAATACACTCACATTTCCGATTTATAAAATAATTATGGATTTATTACCTGTTTTTTTTCCTGTTTATTAGTATGTTTGGCCTAGTTAGTTGGTTTTCCTGTAATATCTGTCCATAAATGCGTAACTTGCGTTTAACTGTCATTGGTTCTACTGAAATAAAGAACAAAGAGAAAACAGCAGAAATTAAATTAAAGCCATAGTAAAGTTTATATTTTTTGTTTGCCGACTGGTAATGATGACGATTAAAGTTCAAATCAGAAACCATGACGATCACGGTTCAAGATACGTGATCATTGCTTGAACGAGATTGAATCATGATTCATGACTGAGATGCATGACATCATCGTGACGGTAGCTGCTTTTCTTTTTACCTGACTGAGCGACGCAAAGGAAGGTGTTGTGTTTATCAGTCTATGTGTGTCTGTTCCTATCTGGAGATCTAGAGACCAAACGCGTGGGCTGATTTTGATGATTCTTATTTGATAATTTAGACGTAAAACAATTTGATGTAGTACCTACTTTAGAATAGAATAGAAATAGAAAATACTTTATTGTACACCAGACAACTGTACAACTGGTATGCAAAAAAACTGTTTTTACATCGGTTGTTCTCAGCGAATGGTAAGCGATTTTGACATTTGAATGGTAAGGGATTGGTGGACCTAGACACTAAAGATTTTTTTCAAATAAAAATAAAAAAATAAAACTTTTATTGAGAAACAAAGCTTTATTTCCGCCCACCATAAAACATAAACATCCCCCTTACGCCATTTTTCCACATTATGGCCCAATCTTTTCGAAATATACCTACTCCCAATTGTAACATACTCAAACACAATTATATTCCTAAAATAGAATCCCCGATGCCTTCATTCCCATTGTTCCAATAATGGAACTATTTTGCGAAAAACCCGAGGATATAAAACGAGGCTTTTATGTTTCGTACGTCTCTATGAGCTTTCAATTGATTAGATATTTTCATTTTATTAGGAGGAACTGAAGCAACGTGTTTGCGTGGTTAAGTAGAAGGGCAATTCTATTATACTACAAAATGCCTATAAGTTTTAGGAAATGAGACAATTGGGTTTTTTTTTTTAAATCGCACATTACGATAGATTAACAGTGCCGTAAGCGTTTGACGTTTACGTGAACGCCATTTTGAGACTTATGAGGTTGATTGTAGATCGGAACGTAATCGGAACTATATTTTGCCAATATTTCGTTAAGATAATTGGGTATCTATTCTTGGCCTTCTCGACAGTTGTCTTTCATTACAGCCTGTCATTTGCAACATTTCTCCAGAGCTCCAATTCTCTTATTTCATAAAATAATAAATAAATACAACGGCGCAAAGAAACAAAATGAATCTTGGGCCCCGATAATAAGAGCCGTCACTTCGGTGTCTTGTGCCACCTCCTGCCAGCCCTATGTCTGGAGTTCGCAAGAAACCATCCATAAACGAATGAAATTTACATTTTAATTAAAGTTGATGAAACGCTTTAACTGAGAATCCTAAAGAATGTCCCTAATGGCACACACTTAGATAGGTGACCGTTTAATGACATAACATCTGAGCGCTGCTGCGCTTCGGAGGTCGTTATGCAGTTAGTCCGGGAAGCCCTTGGTCCACCTGACGAACCCTGACACCAAGACGCAACTGCCACTTTTGAGATCGATTGATAAAAGTAAATGAAACTTACCTCTCAAGATATTAGGTAGCATTACAGCAAAAAAGTGAAAACAGCATTGGACGGTTTACAACATCATCATCAGCCCACACTCGTCAACTGCTGGACGTAGGCCTCTCCCAATGAACGCCACTGAGCCCGGTCTTCGGGTATCCTCATCCAGTCCTTGCCAGCCGTCTTCCGCATAACACCGGTTCGGTTTATAACCACTTCTAGAAAATATATAGTCCTTGCACCCGCCCTCCAGTTTTCTTCTGATTAAATTCGTTATGTCCCCGGTGGAGCTACCCACACTTCGTTACAACTCGAATGCTCGCTTAATTTTATAAGGGTTGCCACAAAATATTTTAAATAAATAATATATTTCGAGTCCCAGAGCATCCAATTACAAGGCAGAGTGTTTTCAAGAAGGTTGCTAATGTTGTTAATGGGAATATGCTCCGTTAATTTGTGGGCTTTTTATAATAAATATTCCTATTATCGTTTAATTATGTCGATATATAACACAGTAAAAATGAAAAAAAGAAGGACTGCATCTAGCATGTAGCTAAAGGTTTAAACTTTTTAGATAAGTCCCTTAATACCTGTCAAAATTCAATCTAAAATGTAAATGGCAGATGCTTCTAAAACAATCGAATTTGTTTCAACTTTTAAACTACCAAAGTACCAACCCTAATTCCTACACAGATGTTATTTATCGGTGTGAGTGCACACACACAGCCACCTAATGCAATCACCCATCCCGTAAAGTATTCGAAGCACCTCATCGTCTAGTAATTTTCCACCGTTTTGTCTTCAAAATTAACGCTAAGCTAGTACACGAGTCACGAGCACCCACTTGGGTTAACGAGCTGACACGGATCTTGGGAACGTACTTTATCGAAGCAAATGGAACCCTATGTGTTGGTGATAAGGGGCTCGTAATTGTAGTTGGGAATTAATTAAGACGTCAAATGAATTTATTAAGAAAGAAAATGCTTTTATATATATCTTGTAAAGGAACAGGGGCTCGCAGAATGTCCCTTTTGCAAAATATGTGATTTTTGCAAAATATCTCTAATCGATTATCTTGACAAAATTTTAATGTGAAATCGATATATTTAACTGATATTTATAATATTTAAAATTTGAAGAGTTACCAGTAACTAGATTCTCATAAAAGCTAAGGTTAAAAAAGCGAGCGTTATATTAGAATTTTCATCGAAAGTTCCACTTTTAAATTGAATTCACCACTCTTCTGTTTTCACAATACCTACCTACATTTATAAAACCTTTATTTACAGTAATTTTATAGTTCAGGACAAAAGTGGTTTGGGCAAATTAATTATTTCACATTTCCTTTAATAAAACGAGATTGTAACCAGTTATGGAATTAAACTGAAACAACTGCACAACAGGACATAAAGTCGCGTGACTCAATTGTCAAATTTACACCATTTTTGGAATTGCAACTACAATTTGCAAGTTATGAGGAAACAACCAACAATAATACACGTTCATAAAATATAACAAGTACATTGCCCTCCATCGAAAATAAGGGTGATCGCCCACGGCGACTTTTTGCAGCGATACAATCGCAAAGCGACCACGATACAGTCGCGATGATGTCGCTGGCCGTATACATTCGCCCAAGTAACTACGGTTTTGTATCGCTACAGCCGCGATGCTGTATCGATGCAATTGCACGTTCCAAATGTGATAAACGACGAAAAGTAGCGATGCAGACGCGCGCTACTGAATCGCTGCAAAAAGCAACCGTGGGAGACCTCCTTAAGGTAAAAAGGCCAGCGGAGAAAATAATATTTTTATGGTACCCATAACTGTCGTATGCAAAAAGTTATCAAATTAACACCCATGCGTGAATTACGGTTATTTCGTGTTAGGGAGCAATTAAATCACAGATCCGATTGTACAAATTAGCAATTTGGGCCCTATGTTGCGAAGTATAAACGACCTGTGTAATGCGACTTTGTCGTTATAATATGAAACAAACAGGTTGTAAATGACAAGGGAAATAAGGCGAAAGTGTGCGCGCGATAAGGTTGCTTTGTCGCGACTTAATGTTTAAGTGTTTCCTTTCGCACAATATTAAATCCATTTTAAGGTAGTTTGGTGCGTTCGCGTGGTTGGGCTGAATTACTGAATTAACCATGAATGAACTCACTGATAAAATAGGGCGTCACTTAACGAAACTCCATTTTGCAAAGATAACGGCTTGATTTACTTGACGTAACCATTTGTTGTGAAAAGGTTACGTCTTCTAATTAATTCCTAATTTTCATTCGACTTATTAGCGGGATTGAAGCTACACAATATTTTTTAGTTATATTATGTTAACAGTTTAAGTATTTGAGAAATCTCACAAAAATCACAATATTCACTTATGGAGAAACACAGGCTTAAACTTAAAATTAAATAATACTATAGTATCAAGTAAGCACGGGTCTCCTCTCACTTTCATGAGGAGGGTTAGGCCATAAACCACCACGGGGGCCCGGTCCGGATTGGTGGATAACGTACCTACCTCTGAAATAATTCTCGGGTAAGTGTGTGGGTTTCCTCTCGATGTTTCCTTCGCTGAAAAGCGACTCATAATTACATACATACGAGCTGGGTACCAATTTATAATTCATCATTATACATTACCTGGTACGGTCATGTACCTCTTTACTTCAAACCATAACGTCTCAGTAACTTCGGACTGCCCCGGAGCTACTCGCCTCACGAATCACCAAAACCTTCGTTCCAATAACTTATCGAGAATCCACTGATTTCCTGTCTGAAAGTCTGCAAAACTAAAATGGATTATTTCAGCTAACAACATGACTTTACGAAACTTTCCTAGAAATGCCGAATTCCGTAAGTAGATTATAAACCAAAATCCATGACGTTAATATCATTTTCCTGGAATGTCTGTAATCCCGAGCACTCAGGAATATCAATAAACTTATGCCGAATATTCGGCATTAACTTCGCTCCAGGTAGCTCTCAAAGACTCGTGTTTGTTCAGCTAATTTGTTTGTACAGGATTCCAGCCTTATTGCGTACCTGTTTCATCTGACTGGAGGATTCTTCTGTCGGTTAGCATTAAATTATGTTCCCCAATACCCCCGTATTTATTGTATTATATCACTCTTGTTGTTAATTCATTATTTCGTTAATTACTAAACATGAGTTGTTCATATTAATACACCGTCTCTTAGAATAATTCTGCTATATTGTACATTATAATTATAATCTCTGACATAGTAAGGTTACGTTTTATCAGAAGGGAATATTTAGAAGTCTTGAAGTCGTCTGATGTATTAGAAGGTTGGAGTGATAATAATTATCTGTTTTACGCAGTCTCTCGGCAAATATTTTTATCAGTTCTGATATATATTTTTTGTGTCTACAATTTGTATGGATCGTATTAAGCCCTGTGAATATTCTGATTACATAGATTTACGGCGACAGATCTAGCAAACTCGAGATTAAATTTTGCCAATTTTAACGTAATCCATTTCCTGTTCTTTAAGATTTTTCAGGCTGATCAGCTGCCTTAAATTCCGTCTGAATAGAATTAACTTATCGAAAGAAGTTGTCGAAGTTAAATTGGCCGTTGGGTTTCTTGTCGGTTCAATGGATGTTTCAAATTCGGTGGTAGAATCGTAGAATAAATTTAGAGTCAGTTAACTAGAATAGAAACAGCTAACTTTCATGAGTACCCCGTGGGGTCCGTGTGAATTTCGGAACATGTTTCGTTTTGAAAAGTGGGGTTATGGCTTCTGCGGGGTTGCCAAAATTTTGCCAATTATAAAGGTCAAGACATACTTTAGATCTCCGCGTCAAGAAAGATTAATAAGTGGCCGAGCTGGCAAAATCTACAACAGGCCACTCCACTACGAAGACTCAGCCTTTTAAAAATTCCAACCTCGTCACAGCCCTTTGGAATATTCAGCATAATTTATTGATGACCCTTTAGAAATGTCAAGTTGGGTCGACAAGAGATACTCGGACACGGTTGGTACGACGGTCCGTGTTGATGACGGAACCTTTCTGTAGGCGACTGTTACTTAATTAATTTCTTAAGAGCCTCAAGGTCTTGTGGCGACTAGAAGGGTGTAGGTAGTAGTTAAGAGAACTTGGCGCTGGAGAAATAGATCAGCCAACGCAGGCGCAGCAGCTGTCGTTTGTAAATCATAGCCGCCACTTCAATTCCTTGATGAAGACGATTACACTATGTATTGACACCACCCGTTACACCATGTCGATAAAGTTTTGCGCCTTTAGATTGAGATGAATCGTTGTTGTCAGAAGTTCTTAATTACTATCAGGTGCTGGCTAAATTCAAAACTCGCTCATAGATTTGGAATTGGATTTGGTGATCCCTCAAAAATGCTATCCAGTACGCATTTTCTGCGACTCGTAACTTCGTACTTCTAAACGATTTCTACAAATGACTGTATTGTCCACAGGTCCGAGGTTGAGACAGACTCCGTCAAGCTGCCGTCATGACACTGCACTGGTGGATGCACTGGTTCTGGGTGACGACGCTGATCATCCTCTATGGTGAGTTTTAATATTACATTTTCATGATCACTGGAGTGTTTATAGCGTAGGGTCGCACATATTTGCCCTGTGCGGGAATCGGACAGCCTTCCTCATGTTTTGCTGTCTGCCAACCCCAACTTACGCCACGGAGGTTATCATTTACAATATTTTACAGGAGTATCATTTACTTATTAACTTTTATGGCCATGAAATTGGGTGTCATTTTTACTTTAGACATAACTCAGCTGCTTAACCTAGCTTAAAGCTTAACCTCCTTAAGCTCCAATAAATTTAAGTTATGGTAGCCTTTTCGTAACTTTTTATATATTATTATGGTTGACATTTATACCGTAATAAAATCAGATCATTTAGGTTGGGATTGGGTCAAGTGGTCAGACGGCCGCAGATTAATTAGTTTGTGTTGTGTTAATTTCTTTGATTGATCAATAGAGATACCACTTGACAGTCATGAAACCATAACATAATCGTAACATCCTATGCATGTTTCTCAAGTCTTTAAAAAGTCTTCTTCTTTTCTCTTTTTTTATCTTTTTCTTTTACTGTTCATGGGAGACTTTAGAGCCGATGTCTCAGGGCGACGAGCGCAGTGCAGTGCCGCGCAGGATTATGCAATGCAGAGTTCTGGGTGGTGCTGTGACTGTTATAGGCAGGCGTAGCGCATACCATCACGTGACTTGCTCGTCTCGCACTCAGTCAAATAAAAAAAAACCTAGGAAACGAATACTAGAACTATTTTATACGTAATTTTTGCTAAATTCATTTATTATTTATCACGCAATAATTAAAAGTTATTACAAAAGTACTCCAATAAATAAATAAAAGTACCGCAGTGTTAGATAACAAACGTCAGAAGTTTCACGTTGAATACATAATTGCTTTTAGTTTTCACAAACATTAATAATTTAATATTCAAACAAATGAAAGAAAAATATAAAAAAGTTCGAAGCGCTGGGAGTTTTGTCTATGATATGTATTCTTATCCAAATAATCACCAGATTGTCTGAAGGTTATAAGGGTATGTCTAGAATATCTGCATTTACGCTGCAAGTGCAAGCTACCTGCAAACTTTAGTTTTAATGCGGTTTTGTTGCAGTTGAAATAACTGCATCGAAACTGTGGACTTCGCAGTCCACTAGATTGAACTGCACGCCGACTGCAAGTGGACCGCATAATCGGTCGCCTATTTCGATGCAGTTCTTCTTCGTCGTGTCGATATATTAATATTAACTACAACAAAGCAGCATCTAAAGTACAATCTTGCAGATTTACTTGAAGTATAAAAATTGTCTGAAATGCCCTAAACGAGCATGTGACGCTGAAGGCAGACGGACAGTATTTCAAAACTAATTTTCATTCTCATATCGCGTTTAATATCTTTCTTTCTCTGCGCATTTTAAATTAGCCATGTGTTATTCCACCCTTGCCTCGTAAATTATGAAAAAGCTCATATTCAAGTTTCTTTCTTTTGTCCCTTATAAATAGCCACTTATATTTACGGAGCTCTCAGAGAAAGTGGCAAGTGGTTTTTATGGCTCTAAATGTTTAAATTTCATCCATTTGCGTAATAAAATTGTAAGACACCATAACAAAAAAGCCTTAACAAAAGACGCTTTTCATTTTCAGGAAAGAAGTAATTTCTGTACGGTGAATAATATTTTGATGACTGTGCATTTTGGAAAGAAATTAACAAAGCTATTTTGTAGTAGATATATAGAATAAACGCTTTCCACTTCCCACGCAAAAGTGCAAATAGCTTTAAATCCTAAGAATTGTAACATTCTTTCCAAAGAACTTTGGACAAGCGCACATTATACTGGAACAACCCTTTAACAAGGACCAATTCTGATGTTAAAAAATAAAAAAGTTTGCATTAGGGAGGGACTCAAAATTTACTGAAAAAGTATGCATGAGGGACTCAATTATTCTGTTAGCTAATGAATCGCATTAACGCTGGAAAGTGTCCGATTTTGACAGTTTTGTTTGTATGAAAACTGTTAATACAACACTACTTGACCACCGCTTGGCCATCTTTTGACGCGACGGCGTGGTGTGGTTGCAGCAAGTGTTAACCAACACTAAAGAACGTCCTCCAAGCATAGGTTTACGACTGTAAATCCCAGCGCTGGCACGTACACGTACGTTTCCTGTAAAACATTCGTACGCATTATCACTCGCTTTCCGGTGAAGGAAAACATCGTGAGGCAACCCGTGAATTATTTACGACCTTTATATTCTGTAAACTAATTTGATTACCGCGTTACAACGTGTACGTTGTACATTGCATAGACTTCACAGGGGAATGTCACGTGGTCACGTGCATCTGTCAGTTTGCCGTCGCGTTAGCATCATTACTATCATTAGGGATCACTTGACGTATGATAGTTGTGCGAGCTGGTTAAGGTGGTACGTTTCGCTTATGGCGGGTAATCCTGTGAAGTCTGGTCGCGATCGAATCAACAGTTTTTTTTTTTTACTTTAAATGGCATTGCAACGCATGCTGTGTATAGTTAGTTTGGACATATTTATACATTTATTTGCTGACTGTACTGCTATTTCAGTAGCGATATGGGTTCTCAATACGATTTTCGCAGCCATCAGATGTATTGTGAAATTTTAATGTTCGATGTCGATATTGTGACTTTGACGGAGTAACGAGGCGAGCAGCTCGGTCACCAGTCCCGGCTATAAAAATTGCAGTGCCACTCTATAGATTGCAAAGTCTTGTGCGGCACTGCAAGTCGGTCGGCACAGTGTAGCTAGGTATTGTGAAATTTTAATGTTCGATGTCGATATTGTGACTTTGACGGAGTAACGAGGCGAGCAGCTCGGTCACCAGTCCCGGCTATAAAAATTGCAGTGCCACTCTATAGATTGCAAAGTCTTGTGCGGCACTGCAAGTCGGTCGGCACAGTGTAGCTATATTAAAGGTGTTCTACTCTTTGCCCCCCGTCGCCGCGTCGCGTCGTGAGGTTCGCATCTCGCTATTAGCATTTCAGTTGGAAAGGCAAACGTGATGTTGCACCATGTAGACAAACCTTTACTATCCATTCTAGGTTGTTGGAAATCTGGTTAAAGGTTAATGATGTCGAAATTCCTAAACCGAGGCTTGCTGAACAGATCAATTATCATTATCATTGGTATTATTAAATATTGTTTTACGAGAACTACACATGTTTTTTGCTCTACCTGGATAAACCTGCCAGAAAAATGTTTCTATTAAGTAACCCATCTCAAGGTATACCTAATTAAACATGGACATGTATAAAAAAAAATACCGCTGTCATAGAAAAACTGTCAATATCGGCAACTTTGACAGCAGTATGGAACGATAACGCGGTTCAACAGCTAACAGGACTTGGTCCGGACGTTTATTTATGACTAATTCTACCACTCCTCGCATCTTGACTAATTGTGAGAATAATACAGGTTACGCCTAACATGGCATAATATAATGTTAAATAACAAGCGATCACTGTCAAACGATTTCTCAATATAAATGGTAGTGCATGCAATCTGACTCATAATATGGTAATGCCAACGTGTCGCAGACTAAGCAATCGTATCTCGGATTGCATTCTGACATTTGCATTGCAAGGAGTTAGGCGCTCCCAGTAAGCATAAATGCATACCGATATCAATTTCGTTGTCACAAACCTGTCAAGTTTAGCCACAGGTTAAGGACTTGTCAATAATATGGGAAGGTCACTTATAATACCATACTTAACACCTTCCCTGCTGAGCCGATTTGCTTGTCTAGCCACGGGTGCGGCTCTGCACACCCGTTTGCACTGCTTGCTTGCTTGGTGTTTGCACTCTGCACACCTGTTTTCCCGCACTCGCGGCAAAGTAAAAAATAAGTTATTTTTTTAAGCTTATAAGAGAACGGTAACTTTAGAGCAGTCTTTGATTAAGTTCGTTAGCCTTCGATTAGTGTATATCTTCGATTCTTAGATGGATGGAGCGTATAGAATTGTCATCGCTGACTGGCATTACATAGAAACTCAGTCATATTTCAAAATACGCGGCTAACTAAATGAAACCAATCAGCGCAACACATTGGACGCGCCGAAAATTATTTAGCTTTATTTATCTTACGGGTCAGTCTGGGTGACGCTTCCCAGAGGACTGCTCTTCTCGTAAAAATTGAATCGCCTCGGTCTTCAATACAAGTCTTAGCTTTTCCAGGCACAATAGATTTTTAAATATTGTCTGACAGGAGCCTTAACAAATCAAGCTTTAAACGAAAAAACAGCTCGAAGTTTAAACTTTCAGCCATAAGCAAAACGAATAGCTTATACTTTTACGTCGATACGTAAAGCTTTACCTAAGGCGTGGGGCGTGAGCTTTCGGGTTTTCTCTGTGATGCCGGTAATCTGAAAGAAGTAATGGGCCCGGAACCCGGATCTCACTTCCGCAAAGATAACCATCATTGGCAGCTTATTCCGCATAAAAGGTAAAATAAATTATGGGCATAAACCTCCTTTCTCTTTTTTTTTTACGTTTATTGTTTTTATACGTGAATTTGACTATCCTTGAGTTCTTCATATTATTATGATTCTTCTTTGCACGGTTCTTCGAGACTTGAAAACTTGTAGTAATGGTAGGGTTCTTCGCCAAGATACCCCATTGCCAGATATTCATCCGCCAAATAGTAGTGTGCAAACATTACTGTGTTCCGGTTTAAAGGGCACTGTTTCCAGCGTAATTACTGGGCGTATGAACATTCTGGATGACACTGTAGCTGTTATGTTATGGGCAGGCGTGGCGCTTACCATCAGGTGAACGACTTGCTTGTTACTTAGTACCTAACATAAAAAAATTGACTCCATTTCACCGCACTTTACGACTAATAGTTATCTTCAACAGGTCATATAACTGTTCCGCATTAGTACAGAAAAGCAGTGTATCAGCAGAAAAATCAATGTGGTACTAAATATGATATCTACTTCTTTTAATATCTCTGATACCTTTCTCGGAATGACAACTCGATTAAAATGAATATCAATTACGAGACAATGCCGCTGCTTGCAAAATCTAAGCCACACATTATAATTTAATACAGCAGTGGGATTGTAGTGTCTTTCAGCATCGGTAATCTGATGCTTTGAACCTACGATATTGAATCCACACGAAAAACCTTGATACTTACCCCGGTATTCACCAACGTACTGAGGTCGCATAGTGCGCACGAATGCACGGGGGTTGTCGTAAGCAGTTTTGTAGTAAAATCTATAGTCACTGTTAGCTAATCTGTGAGCCTTAAGTATCAAATAATGTTACAACGACGACTTACAACACTTCAAATCACTTGAAAAAAAAAAACAAAAGAGTAAAGACTTCGTAATAACACTTCTGATAACTAATGTTACTGGAATTATGCCTAAACCTCTAACCATCAAATCTAAGTAGGTATTTTGCTCGAACCACAAAAGCACTCTACTCCGACCGCTATGTCGCGTCGGTTTTCGCAAACAAAAAAAAACTTCCAGTAAAACAGAGATAAAAGCCGAACCTTTTATTTTCCTCTAAAACTTTTGGGACCACAAAAAGGTCGTTGAGGCTTTCAAGTTTAAAGTTTATTCTCCTATACACAATGACACTAAGGGAGATCTGTAATCTGAGAATCTAACGGACTCAAGTACTTCTTCTGGACAAACAGCGTACCTCATCATCATCACTTTCCAAAAGAGCTAAAGATAAATAATTCGTGTTTACATGTTATTCGTTCACAATTATAGAGAACTATCATCAATTGTATTGGCAGGCCTCTTCTGCAGAACTGTGCAAACATTATACTGTGTCCGAGTTCGAAGGGCGCTGTTTCCAGCGAAATTACTGGGCATATGAGAGAACTGATGTCTCAGAGTGACAAGCGCAATGCAGTGCCGCGCAAGCTTTTCCAATGCCACGTACTGGATGACACTGCAAATTGTATGGGCAGGCGTGACGGTTACCATCTAGTAAACACCACTCTCGTCTCGTAAAGTGTGAATGAAATAGACATCATTCAAGGAGTTACAGTTGCAAATTACAAAAGTATATCACAAAAATGCCAAGCCAACTTCCTAATACGCGAGGAGACCAAACTATTCCAACAACTTTCCACGGTAAACTATAAAATATATCTTCTATGTCGTGTCAAAGTTAGATCGATACGCAGACATTCACATAACCTACGAAGGTATTCAGTAATTTGTCATTTACCCGACCCCCATAGATGAAGAGGTAAACACATCCTGCCCCTCGGTTAAAGTTTTCCAAGCTTCAATAGCAGTGTTATCGCCATTAACCTTGACATATAAAATCCACTGGCGTACTACACGTGTGTTGGAGCTTCATTCAGCCGACGCTATCGCGACCTGCTTCGAAGGAAGGCTTTGAAAGTTATATGAAGAAGGATTTCAAAGGAGTTTGTTCTATACGACAGTCTTAAGGGCGCTACACACGCTATAATTTAAATAAAGATTAATATCGCTTACTCATATAATTATTTCAATGGACGACTGGGCGAGCTGTACTTACAATAATATTTTTAGTTCGCCGTGTGCATATTTTATAGTCAAGGCTATCTTTTACATTATAGCGCGTGTGTGATGGGTTTTATGCGTATAGAAGGGATGGTTGCTCAGGTATTGTGTGGTCGCCAAACCGCAGAGGTTGGATTCGAAACAAAATGAGCGTGAGCTTTTGATAATATTAAATTAATCATGAATTAGTAGCGGATATCAACAAGACCGTGACAACACCGTGGTGGGGATAAAGTATAAAAAATGTGATATGTAATTAAATCGAATACTGTAACAATAACAAAAAAAATTGTTACGCGTTTCCGTCCCTCACGCAATGTTCTCAACAGCTTCACTCACAATATAAAATGTTGTTCTAATTCGGTTCACATACGCATAATCTCGTTAGTTTCCTAGATACACTTAACTAGATTATTGTTTCTCGGACACCTTTTAAATGCCGCAGGCTTTTTTTCATTGACGTCAGAACACCCACACGGCCTATTTTTAAGTCGGGCTTAGAATTTTTCAATTTTCCCTGAAGCTATTCTGTACCTGTAAATATTTATGGATTCTAGTGAGAAAAATAGCTATTTTCATTTTATTATTTTTTTTATTTCAATTGAAAAGCCCGCATCCAATTACAACAATCGAAGATTACATTAAACACAGTACAATACAGATATTACAAAATACATATTCAAAGTTTCACTCTCATTCTCTTTCACAAAAACGAGCAGCATTCTGACAGTATGTCTGACCATCCATCCGCATACACATCACAGTCTGGATTGGCGTCTAGGACAGCGTTGAGTGCAGAGAGGGTGCGAGGCACAGACGAGTTCGCGGAAAACAGTTTAATTTTTTATGAACAGTGACGTCATGATTGTATCGACTTAACAGTAAAAGTTATTTACAAAATTGGATCCGAAGATGCAATAATACCATAGAGAATTTACTCAGGCACGTTTTTGCGTTGTACTTTTTTTTTATTGAGATTAGTCAAGCTTTAGGCCACTGTCTGACGCGGTCGACGATTAAGCATAAGCAATAGCATATAACATTAACTTTTTCATTATTATTTTACCTATACAAAAAGATATACCTTCAAAGCAATTAATCAAATGCTCAAACAATATCCAAGGCCTACCGCAGCTACTCGTACCCAATTACCGGCGTCCCTAATTCGCAACTCGACACGAACCTATTGTTAGCTTCCGTATAAATAATACCTTAGCAGGCAAAATGAACGGATATAAAGCTGTAAGTAGGTGTCTATTCAATTTTGTTTGTTATTTTTCTTTGGCACCTACTCAAGTGCCCATCAACTATCGGCCAGAGTGATGGTTTATGGCTCATATTCTCTGAGAGAACCTCCAATCTCAGTCTGCATAAAGCCGTGTCCCCTGTGTGGGTTTTGGTATACACACTACACAAAATATTGTAACGATTGTGAGCAATTTTTTTTAAATGTTTGATGTTTTGATGTCTAAGAAGATTGTTATCAAAAATGTAAACTTTTTGTGTAGTGAGTAGACCAAAAACGCGCAGGAGAACGGCCTAAAAGAAACAGACGAAATAGCTGTTGTTGGTAACTGAACTGACACAATTTTAATTTTTTTATTTTATTGACGTCATCGTTGATCGTATTCGCAAACATCACTGTGATGGATATAGAAAGCATTTTCTATGGTAATTTTATTATGAATATCATTAACCACATTGCCGATCCAATAAATGGTATACATTGCGGTGTCCTTAGTTCTTAAGTAACGTTAAGCCCACACATGTTTGGCCCAACTTGGTTATAAAAAAATCCTTCGAAAGGTTAATAAGTATTATATCTTTAAAACAAAGTGAAGCCCCATCTATATATTTCCCACTTAGTCTTAAATTTTTAGTGGTGTCGCCGGAGAAAGAAATTCCAAGCGTCCCCATTGGTAGTTCAGTTAGTATGGACGTTAGGAATACACCTGCCCTGTTGCCTGTAAAATAAGTTCAACCAAACGGGTAAGGTTGCAACTTGCAGGGCTATTTGAATATCCCTTAGGGGTGGCAGCTGGCTCCAATTGCTAGTATAGATTTCCATAACGAAATGGAAAATCGAAACTACGACCTACCGCAGAAGGTTAACAAAGTTTAGTAAAATGTACGCTGTTGTATAGAATTGAATGCTTTAGCTAACCAAAACCAACTATCTATTACTTCCAGTATAGAAGGTTCTTTAAACAATACAATACAATAACAATAACGACAATGCTCTAGCGTAGAACATTTGGCCCGTGTAAAACAGCTTTATTAATGCTTTTTTTTTTGTGAATGCGATGAGAATGAGGAACGGAAGTAGACGTCCCAAAGTCGATATGTCAGAGTTATTTATTAACTTAGTATTATTATCATTTATTAGTCTATTTATTGTAATGAGATTTAAGCTTTGGAAGTAGTAAATAGTTACTCACATAACACTCCATTCCAATAAAATATGTTTACGCTTCCTTAACTGCTTCGGTATAGATAAAGTTATATCTCTAGTGGAAAATATTAATTTTGTTATTTTCCGTGGTCCAACCTCGACCCGAGTCTGACCTAGTAAAGAACTACTAGTTATTATGTGACCTACAGTAGTTATAAATAGTTATAATAATGACGTCGCCCGCAGCAACCAGAATGCTTATTTACAAAAAAAAACGTGTTATCTTTACTTAATATAAAAAATATAATATTCAACAAACACAATAAAGTATTTAATACTATCAATAATTTACTTCATGGCGTACTAATGCCAATATATAGATGGATAGATTACTCTTTATTGACACCAAAATGTATAAAACACAGAGAGAAATGAAAAATATAACATAATAGGTACAATGGGTGGTCTTATCGGTCTTATTGTCAATATTGCTGAAGATTTCTATACACTGATAAATAAGAAATCCCATGGACCCAGCGAATAAGTTCTAGTTTTAGTTCCATTACACCATCCCACTTCTGATGTCGCAAATAGATAAACAGTACAATTTGTGAACTTGCGTTTATCTGAATTTTTTGAAGTTATCCTACGTCTCCGAGTCTACTTCCACGCCTGTTGGTTTTTTAGTGCCTGGATGGAGATCTTATTGGCTATAATATATTATATGTTAACTCATTTTGCTTATTCAGCTGCAGCAATTAAAATTAGCATTAGCTTCCTTTGAAATCGCATCATCACGCGATGTATCCACACTTCATGCTCAAAAAGAAACCTAACTATATGTTATGTATGCATATGAATATTAATATCCACATGAAACTATCTAATTTATGAATATTTGAGTAGAGTTCGTGCATCCATTTTTAAGTTTTTTTTATAATTTGTACATTTGGAAGCTATCAAATATTATTATAATGATATCTAGGTTATGTTTAACTAGTCTAGTCACGCTCCTACATAGCTCACACTAGAAACCGTTCTCTAAATTGGATTCTCTTTCATCTTCCAGCGAGCATCGGAACCCTCACCGCACCCCAGTCAGAAGAGTTCCAGCACATCACAACCGGCGCCGAGATCGACCCCCGACCCTCAGACCGGCAGAGCCGAGCCATGTACTACACCAAAACCGCCGCCGTCACCACCCCGCTACCAGCCAACGTCACCGAGAACCAAACCGAGATCGCTGACACAGAACCCCCTAATGTAACACCCAACGCAACCGAACTAGTCCACCCCTCAATCACATGGACAGCAATCAACGCGACCGACATACTAAACGTAACCGTAACCATAACCACCAATGATACAGCGAATAACGTAACCGAAACCCAAAACGCTACGTTCACAGCTAAAAAGAGGAACTTGACTCGCCCGGACACCCGGCCTGACTTCGTGAAAGATGACACTGTGGACGGAGTGGCGGAGAGTCGGACCTTGACAGAGAAACCTCTATCGTTGGAGACTACGTTGTTACAAACTCGAATTCCGCCAAATATAGAATCGTCTAGAAGAATCATAGACCAAGATGACGGTGGGATGGACACAGGTGCGATAGCTGGCATATCCTTCGCGGCTTTGGTGCTGGTGGCATTGGCCGGGAGTACGGCGTTCGTATTGTATAGAAGAAGGTACCTGAACAAGCCGCAGACTTTGAACGATAAGTGCTCCAATCCTGATTCTAGCGGGTATTTGGATGACAGCACTATTAGGGTAAGTTCTTATTGAGATTTATCTTTGATTGTGTGATTAATAATACATGCTTATTTTTATCCCAACGCTGGGCAAAGATCTCTTCCAATTGTTGCCGGTCGTATCAATCCTAAGCCACGTTTGGCCAGTTCTCCTAGAATGGTGCCAAAATAAGTCTTGGCCTTCGATAATAAGAACCGCCACTTCGGTCTGCATTGTCCCACCTCCTGCTAGTCCTCCGCCTGTAGCTTACTCAAATCTTTGCCTACTTCATCTAACGTTTCGCTAGATTTTTGGTCTAATATGAAGTTACAATGCAGCGGATGCCATAACAATTAATTTCATAAATAGTGCAAGTGTCAATAAACTTTTCTGTACATTCCAGGATAACTCCGAAGAGATGTACAGCCTGGACAACGATTCGTTCCTGAACTCTCTAGAAGCCATGACTATCCAGAACTACTGGACGGACACCGTGAAACACACCAAGTTGTAGTGACCCGAGTACTTGGGACCTTTCTCTTATCGGCCAAGACGTCGCTTAGGACTTTGTGTGTAGTGATAAATTTGTGTGAAGTAATAGAACTTAAGTGGAGACTAAGGTGTGAAAATAAAACTCAGATGAAGACGAGACGTGTGAACATATATGTTAGGTGAAGACAGTGTCCGGATTGGTTTAAATATTGAAGTCATAACGGAAAACAATGTGACCAGTACCCCATTCGCAAGTGTCGGGAAGTTTTCGAATCCGATTCCGACGAATTCATTCCCGATCCGACGCATTGGAAAAACGTTATTCACATTTCTATCGGAAAGTCGTTTTTCGAATGCGTTGGGGAATGAATTCGACGGAATCGAATAGAAAACTTACCGATGCTTGTGAATAGAGGCATAGGTCTTTACTAAACAGAATACAGATAAATTAAGGCACTTTTAAATAATAATGATTGACTTCTGAGTATTGGAGACTTAAATGCGATGTGTCAACATGAATTTCGTAACGTAAGTGTAATTTTGGTGATTTAAAAACTTAACTAGAAATACTTCTAAATAGGTAGCAATGTGTTTATTTACTTAGAAACTAATTGTGATTTGTGGTCGTTACTAATAATGACAATGTAGCCCCTTGTACATAAGAACTTAATTCAGAGACGAGATCAACTTATTTTTTCTTGTTTCAAGAATAAAAGTTGATTGGCTGAATCTTATTTTGTTCACCAGAGGGCGTTATTTTGACACCAATAAATTGTATTCATGATGATAGTAAATGTAATTTATTGGTGATTATTGTAAATTTTATTGGAAGAGCCTCGACCGAAGAAAAAGAATTGGAAACAAGCGCTGTTTTCTATTTACTGAACAAATATTGAAAGATTTGTTCAGGAATATGAAGCACGCTTTATTTTCAAACACACGAAGAAGGGCCAAATATTGTCACAACATAGCAACGCCCCCTGGTGTTGCAAAACTTAAAGTAATAAAATTAAACGCCCTCTGGTGTTGGAAAACTTAAAAAAATGCATGATGCTAAGTAATAAAACAGGATAATCAATGAATTGCGGTCAAAATAGCAGCCACTTATTGTAAGAAATAAGTGAAACTACCTTCATGCTCATTTCGCAATTTGGCTTCCTATTTGTTAAAGGCTTCATTCATAAAAAGTTACGTGACGTCACTTAGCACTGCGCAGTACAATATTGTAGTGCGCAATTTTAATAAACGTCACCTTACTTTTTATGGATAAGGGGGGGTAAATCTTTTGGAAATAAATACAAGTGATTGTAGGTACTGATGTTTTAGCCTAAAACCGGGCAACCTGTAAATAAAATAGATTTCTAAACTTAGAAAAAAACACCTAGTTTTTTATCGTTGTGATATAATATTTGTTAGAATTATTTTTATAAATGTCTAGCTTATTTAACAATAATGCGAACTCCCGAGTTTTTTTTTTTGTGTATAGTATTATGGAAACATAGCCTAAAATATTTTCATAGGGAATCAATGTATTAAAATAATCGTAACATATTTTTGATGTATTTAAGTTGTATGTGTTGAAGTAAGTAAGTACATAGTTATTTATTTGTATTAGTAATTTGATCACAAATGATAGTTTTGAAGGGCTTCGAGAATATTGTTTAATAATGGTGTAGTCTCATGCCGAAACTGGTCGTAAAAATGTACTTAAGTGATTAATTAATCAATGAACAAACTCAGTCCGTATCTAATATAACAATAATAGGTATTTACATGTTTTTTTTTTATTGTTACTTGCGTAAGAAATTTTAATAGGTACCTACGTGAAAATTATTTTGCAAAAAGTTTATTATGTAATTTGTATCAATCATACTTATCATTCAGTAACTAATTATTGCTTCAAAATATAAAAAATAATTATAATTATAAAAAGAAATACCCCATAAGTCGAAGAAAATATTAGTTTGATTCGGACAAATCCTTCGCCCTATTATTTAAAGCCCAGTAAATAAATAACACATTTCCACACAACATAGTTTAGTACATAATAAGTATGTGATCTCAGTATATTGTTTTTAATGTTATCTTGGATGTGGTTCAGGTGTAAGCGATATTAGAATATGTACATATAGGTTGTATGGCCGACAATCCACTGAAGTGGAGCCATCATTGGTTATTGGTCTCAGTACATGTCGGCTTCAGTGGATGATCATAACTGGAGCTTAGATACCGAAAGCAGCCGCAATCAGCAATAAACGACGCAATAGTAACAAAGTGCCGTCCCTATCAAGAAAGCTAACGCGAGAGAGAGACAGTTAGTCATTTCAAAGTGCGCTTTCAATTTAAAGTCATGCCGATCGGTACCGTGCACCTATTCGAAGACACTACTCAAGCGCGTTGTGTAAATGTGTTCGGATTTGCTTTATCTATTCTGTGGTACATCATAGTAACGGGTCTACAGTCTTGTCGTTCAATATTATACTATCGCTCACATTATGTATAAGATATGTGTGTTTTTAGCCTAAGAAGCGAAACTGCACTGCACTGCAACGGAGTGGTAAAGCACGTCAAAGTCGATAAATTGGATAATATCTACCGACTGAATTTTCGGCTGCAATTTTGGTCAAATATTAGCCGAAATTGTTCAATTCTGACTAGTGAGATTTGAGCATTAAGTCTTTTACATTATAATAGTCATGTTATATAAAAAAATGCTTTATTTTGCTTTGGTGCCGTCACTTCTAGAATAATTTGTTTGTCCTTAATTATACTAATAAGTATTAATAAACTGATCTGTTATGTTCTTCTATTGAGGTCGGTCTGAAAGTTTTTAAAGCTAGGTAGTTACCGGTGGTTGTCCAGTAGTCCACTTTCGAGTTGATCGTTCTATAGGCGCGAGATAAAATGCAAATGTTTAGAGTTCTCAGATCTATGTAAACTTAATTCTTATTCAGTTTGTTGCGAAATCAGTCCAGAGTTCGGTACAGAATTATGTTAAACCATTTTATTGCGTCAGAATTGAGTAAGTATACATTATTCTCAACAAAACATGATGTAACATTGCAATCGGCATGTAATTTGACACAATTTGATGGACCGGTCTCGTGTGACATTTTGTGATATGTTTTTTGCTACACTTAACATATATGTGCTTTATTATAAACAAGAATTCGTTGACTAGTTTAGAGAAAATGTTTTTTTTTTTGCATAAATTAAAAAGCCTTTCATTGTGAAAGTAAACGTTTTATACAACAGAGATTACAGGTACAAATATCTGGAATAATGTCCCAGTAGCTTTGGATTTGGACTATGCAGGACATGATGAATCAAGTGGGCGAATACCTTAATAGTTTGATAGGAAAAGTGACCAGTTATAATTTTATAGTGACAAGTTTTTCCTTGAATATATTTTTTTTTATAAGTTTTTTCATGTAAATAAATTTCCATATAATTCCATGACTTATTGTTACAATGGACTTAATTATTTTTATTCTTTCTAAATTATTCAATGTGATTTTCTCTCCGTCCAAAACCCTGTTTTTATTTTTAAAATGAACGTGTTTCTATTGTTAAATTTTATTTGGTATTTTACGTTGCGTACGTACTTTTTTATCCTTTAATGAGATTTTGTGATAATAACATTGAAGGAACTTACGGCTTTTCTTTAGATACATTCCTCTTAAAGTTAAGCATCAGCTGCCATTTAAGTTCTGCCTACTACATTTTTGTACTCGCAGAACTTAAATGACGCACTTAAATTAAGAGGCGTTTATAAGTAAAGCCCCAAAGCGTGTATCTTTGCCCCAAATATGGACATTGTAGGTTAAATTGACATTTATATGGAGAAAATATACTTCTAAAAATCATATCAACATTTTTCATCATGATTAATGATAATGATTATAAGAATTTGGTACACATTCTGACACTGTAGCACAATATACCGTGTAAAACACTGAATTAGAAGTCATTTATTTATCTTTATGATTAACGATAAAGTATTACATATGTAAATAAAATAACAGACAGTATCTTGGTATTTAATCATATTGGTAAATTTTGGTGTGTAATCATTGTGTAACACATCCCTATGTACTTATTACAAACACTATAAATAATTTGGAATTGAAATTTAATTAGAGCGTGTGTCATCAAACATATGTATGTAATGAATAATTAAAGTCAAATACACATTTTATATCGATGTATAGTACAATTCTCATAAAAGTATGTGTAGATGAGCAATTTCAAGTTTATATTCAAGCATAGTTTCTCTGTTTGCAAAGACTGTCATATCATGTTTAATTATTTCTCGCTACCTATGTTATCTTCCCAAGGACATTTTTCTCCAAGGTACAAAGTGCCAGGTAAATTGTAGATTTGACATGAAGAATAAACTAAAACCCCTTTAGTTGTGTAGTTTGTGAGTATTGTAATGATAATATAATTTAATGTAATTAAATCTATTTTTACTTGATTTTGTGTTTCATTGAGTTTTTTATTTAAACGAACAAGCTACTCAAATAGAACATTAACTTTAGCTTCTGAACCGATTCGCTTGTCTAGGCACGGGTGCGACTCTGCACACTCAATAGTGTTTTCCCATACAACAAACACAATAGTTGTGTTTTCGCGGCAAGTTATGAAAAACTCGACAGTTAGTCCAAGACTACTTGGGGCTTGTACTTGTAGTAGCCATATTTTTCTTTGCCACTAACTTCAACCTTGTGATAGGTTGAGATTAGTGAAACAAGATTGGAGTCTCTCCATGCTACAATAGAGAAATCCTCCGTCTGACTAAAGGCGACCTCCCCAAGTCGCATATTGGCTTTCATTAGAGATTTGAGGCTCTGAGGCACAAACTCTCGGTTCAAACGTATTGCCCCCATTGTGTCCGTCTTCTGAATTTTCAGAGACCGGGACAGCAATGGACTTGTAATAATTGTCCATCACTAAAGTGTAGCCTTTGTGCAGCAATGGCCGCACTAGGCTATATACGATTTGCGACGTTGCTCCTAAAGGCTCGTCGCGTCTGTCGGTGTCCAGCCCTTCAGCAAATTCTTGCTCCTATTGAGTGCCCTTTCTAGCGTAAACTAAGAATTTCCATAAGTACCCAGACTTAGACTCACACAACTCGTAACTCTTAATACCTACTATTGCAGCTTTGTTTTTGATGAGCTGAGCAAAGGACAATCTCCCTTTCCACAATAGCAACGACTCATCAATTGCAATATACCGCTCCGGTAGGTATAGAGTGCTGAATGTCATATTTAGGTGGTCGAGGATGGGCTGGATCTTCCTCATTTTAGAGCTGTCTGTCGACGCTCCTGCCAACGCCTCACGATTGTTGACGAAATGGGGGTACTTTTTTATGTGCAAGAATTTGGTGTAGGGCATTATGTCATGAAACCCCTTGGAAGCAATATATGGCAAAGTGGGATACCAGTATTCTCTTTCTACTGCCAGAGGTATGCAACATTTGGGGTTTCTATGCACCCTCCGCCCGGCTAGCGGCTGCGGCCTCCATAACTGGCGGTAACAAGTAAAAATGTTGTATTGTTTAACATTTTTTTTTTTTCATAGACAAAGACAAAATTTAAAGTAGAACAGCCACAGATAAAGTACTATAATTTCATTCTAAGGTTGTGTTAGACAGACACTCAAAACCGACATACACTTTTCTTTACAAAATTGATAGCAAGGATGGAAAGATGGAGTAAAGACATTTTTGCTTTGTTTATTATACTTCTTAAAACAAAAAAAACATGACGACCCCAACCGTCGTGAAATAGTAATATACTGTGTTTGTAATGATATCGATATCCCAGCATGTATAGCGCGCGACGGTTTTTTTGCAAATAGGATGTTGTAATGTTATTTCACTGTCAAGCACGAGTGTCAAATGTCAGACTGTCAGTCGTATCAAGTTGTCAAGTCAAAAATGTATTGTTATTATAATAAGTTTTCGTGTAGTTCCAACGCAATAGTTTAATTTTGCTGCTCTACAATGGTGCAGGCGTGGTATATGGATAGTGAAACAACTGACCAGCGTCTGGAGCATCATAGAAACCCTCCAGAGTTCATCAACTTGGAGGATCTGTTTAAGAAAACTGGAGTTGAATATTTTAAGGTGAGCCTTTGCATCTATAAAATCGACATTATCAGTTAAATTTCCTCTGTAGTCAAATAACTACCGTTTTCATGCTCTCATCTCGCTGGCCTCTAGATAAAGATATCGCTTTGTCATGGTTTCAAATACCTACGAGACACAAGCTTTATTTAAATACATTATAATATAATATCTGATTATGTAGGTATGATGTTTCGTATAAAATATTGTACCTAATATCTTGCACGGAAATCGGGGTCCCTAATTTTTATACTTATAGATGATAAGACAGATATGTTTATACCTAAAAAACTGAATAATGTATGATAGGAATGAGTTTTCACTAGTCCAAATGCTAATGATAAAAATAAATAGTCCAAAAAATTACTAAAACACCTAAACTATACACCTACATATATGAAGTACATAAACTGTACACTTTTGCGGCTTTACTTATAACAGTCTCATGTAGTGAAGCATTCTGCGGAGACGGTAAATGATGTGCATGTTGAAACTTAATATTTTAGATCAACATCGACACATACACAACAGACGGCATTCTCGACAAGCTGAAAGCAGACAGGGGTTACACATACGAGGACGAGATTCTCTGCGCAAAGGAACATCTGCAGAACTACGAGGAGAAGATCAAGTCGTTCTACATGGAGCATCTGCACACTGATGAAGAGATTAGGTATTTTTCTTTGTAAGCTAGCTGTGTTTTATAAATAAAAGTTAAATACTCCTCTATAAATAATGTTTGAGACTTAAAAGCTGATATGTCAGGGTGATGAGTGCAGTACAGTGCCGCATAAGATTATGCAATGCAAACTTCTGGGTGGCACTGTAACTGTTATGGGCAGGCGTAGTGCTCACCATCAGGTAAAAGACTTGTTCGAGCGTCATCAAAAGTTTTAATTTTATCAATAACTCCTTTTCAGGTTTGTGTTAGAAGGCTCTGGATATTTCGATGTCCGTGATGAAGCAGACCAGTGGATCCGCATTCAGGTCACTGCAGGAGACATGATTATCATCCCCAGTGGTATATACCACAGGTTCACACTTGATACTAAGGTATGAACAACTTACGTATAAGTTTTGGTAAAATATATATATTCCAGACAAGCTTTAACACTGACTACTGAGGCGGTTTTTTTGTCTAGCCACGGTTATAGCTCTGCACACACGGTTGTGTTTACCTGTACTCACGGCTAGTTATACAAGACACAACAGTTGTGTTTTCAGCAGTGAATGTGTTAATAAAATATGTATGCAGAACTGCAAGCTTATTAAAAATGAGTCCATACACTATCAATCTAATGTTATTCAGAGAGGAGTTCCGTTACCTAGCTTCCATCTCTATCATCAAATCAGCCTGTTGTCACCATAATATTGTATTGTTATCGGAACTTGACAGGCTTGCAAAATTTCAACTTAATTCAGCAATAGGAACGGGGTCAAAATTTACTCGCAAGATTTGACTTATACAACCAAACATACAATGCAAGTTAAATATAAGCTTGTAAAAATAGAATAGAATAGAAAACTCTTTCTTCTACACCAAAAAGAAACAATATAGAAAAGCAATAAAAAGTAGTCACCAAGTAAAACTCAAAACTCATCAGAAGATGCTCATTTCGTATTGTTGTCTGGTTTTCAACCCACACCATGTATCATGGCTACCAAAACGCAACCAACTTGTCAATCATCATATGAATTTCTCCGAATTTCAGAACTTCATTAGAGCAAAGCGTCTCTTCATTGGCGAGCCAGTGTGGCTTCCGTACAACCGGCCTGCGGATGACATGGCCTGCCGCAAGGAATACGTCACCAAACTTACCAAGGGCTTTGCAGCACAGACCTGTTAACCTGAGTAATTTATTTATTTATTAAAAGTACACTTACACTGACAGGATCCTAAGCATGCAAATTATGTATATAATTAATCATTAATTGAACAGAGACCGAGATCAATAGATGTGGTTACAGCTAAAGCGAGATTATAACACAAAAAACGGTACAATATATTAATAGATATTAAATGCATTGTGAGTAGACGCAAACTCTATTTTGAACTGAATTTCAAAAGCAGAGGAGATTTGCTCTTCTGTTTTCGTTATTACCTCATATCTTGTTCAACAATATGATTTACTTATGAGCAATCCGTCTCTAGGTGGCGCTGAATACATAAACTAAAAGAGTTTAGTTCCACTTTCGGCAACGTCTCGCTAATAGCAATAGCGATGTGTTCTTAAATAGTTTGAGGTACCTTAATAACTATCCTATAGTTGTTGTACTTAATACCCCTCAAGTTACCTCCAACACAGTACAGTTTTTTCATCTGCTGAAATTTCTAGGAGATACATTAAATAGAAAATTGAATTTGTAAATATAGGCCATACACCATATTTACAAATTTGTCGTATAGTTTACAGTGAGATGGCACTGTAATGATAGATTTTTGTAATTTTAAATGAAACAAAATTAAAGGTTTTCTCATATATAACAGTGATTTAGATTGAATAGCTATCATTTAAGGGGCTCCTCTAATAAATAAAAATAATTGAATATTAGCAGCTTGATGCGGGTACGAACATCATAAGAAATTATATTGAAATAAGGTCCGTATCAGGGCGCGCTGCAACCTGCCTGTTACGATAATCGCTCCGTCCTGAAGGAGTGCGCAACTGCGCATGCGCTAGCCGGCGCTGCAAATGCCTATATGAGGTACCATGCCGCGCGGCTCAGACACATGGTTGGCTTATTTTTTTTTAGTTTTTGTTATTGTCAGGAGAAGGTTTTTATGAAAGAAAAAATTAAGAAAGATGCCCGCAATATTGGAAAACTTGGAAAAAACTGAAAATGTTTTATTCTGTGAGATTTTTGTATGAACTCACGATTTGACATTTGGTTTTTTGCAATTTGACAGTGGTTTTTGATCCGGAAATGCAGAGTTATTGCGGGAAAACTGAAAATATGCCGGTGAAACCGCAGGGCGTAGCTATTTTTATAGTTATATAGTATATAGTTACGGAAACCAGATTTAATTTCTTTAACTTGTGTAGAAGCCCATCTAAATATAAAATTAAATAGATAATTAGGTGCATATAACTGACGCACTTGAAAAGAAACCTAAAGATTGCTCACAATAAATAGGAATTCCATTTTAAAAAAATCTACACAATTATTTATATGTCCACTTCTAACATAAGTTATATATTGTATTGTACATATAATACGCCATTCCTATATTTTTTTATTGTTATATAGTAGTTAAACGTATATTATAAGATTACTCATGTTTGTTTTATATGCGATTTATCTTATTATACTAGGTGTCCCGGCGAACTTCGTTTCGCCTAACCTTTAGGATTTTAAAATTTATTATTGTTATTATTAGCCTAAATCGTCCCACTGCTGGGCAAATGCCTGCCTCCCTTCCCTCCTTCCAAAATTATTAAGTTAATAGGCGGGCAAACCGCCTCCTTCCTCCTCCGTAGTGGGGAGTCACCCGACTCCCTGCCGGCACATCTGGGAAGTGACTTTGCCCCCCCCCCCAGACCCCCCCAGAAACCCGGACACCTAAGCCCAGAAGTGGGATTATTTAGGTTTATAATAGTAATAATTAATTTTAAAATCCTAAACAGCCTACCCTAAATCCGCCGTGACAGCTAGTTAATTATACATTATATACAAGTTGAAATAAAAATATTAAATAATTTCTTGTCTATTTATTTATGTAGTAAGGTTAGTTTCAATCATTCTCAACCGACTAAGGTTTCTTAGGCCATATTCCCATAATATATCTTGAGTTTAAGATGATGCCAACTGACAGTGGATTAAAAAACGTGGGTTACCTATGAGCCTGTAACGGTTTCTAGGTTGTCCAACTGCTGTATGTAGTATTTAATAAATATTTGCCCATGAAATAAAAATAGATGATGGTATTATTTCAAAGATCTCCTAATACTACTTATAAATCTGAATATCATACTGAAATCTGAATGTCCATATTTCCACGAAAAAAAGTCACCTCAAATGTAATTGAAATTATCCGTAATTAAAAATAACAAATAACAAATGACGCGTCTCGGTCACATACATTGATCCTGGCCCTTAACTCGGATTCCCTGTCTCTAAGCATTCTATTGCATGCATTGTCATTAGCCATGGCCTAACAGATTTTACATGGTTACTTCAGTCTCCATACTGACAGGAAGGTAAACACCACAAAAATATACACTCAAGGTAAATACGATTTCTTTCTCATTATTTTCCCGCTGTAATACCCATTATCCCGCAAGATAGATTCTTTTTTTTTATTTCACTGAGTGACGAAATAAGACGGTATAAAAAGCATTTTATATTGTTAACCCAGGTAGGTAATAAACTGTGTGCAAAATTTCATCTGAATTCGTTCTGTAGTTTTTTGCGTGAAAGAGTAACAAACATCCATCCTCACAAACTTTCACATATATTATATTGTAGTAGGAAGTAGGATTTCGTAAACTTGGTTTATTATTTGAATATTATTATTATTCAGTTTATTTATTTTACTTCTTAAATTTAATTTTTTTTTTACAATACTTTCACAAAACTAATAAAAATACAGTCAACTAAAAATATTATAAAAGAAACTTAAACCTAGGATACCACCGGTAGCGGAGCCAGGCCCAGGCTACCGATGGTTAGGGCTGCAGAGAGAGGAACCTCCTGACAATACGCGCCGTGTCGAGGAGTACTGCCGCGTTCATCCGACCCTTAATCCAGCCGTCTAGCAAAAGCCTCTATTATTATTATTAATAATTTTATTTTTGAATATTTGTCGATAGTTCGGGGGATTTTGGGTTAGTTATCCGACGCTAGAAACGTGATTTTATCCTATTTGATATTATAACACACTCCTTGCTATTCCGTAAAGAGTGCTTGAGTTGATTATTGTTGTATGGACTTGATAGGTGTCGTGGGTGACGCGCAGATGACGTTGATCGTCAATCGTTCATAGTTGACGTCATCAACGTCATCTGCGTGTCATTTGTAAACAACCCGCATCATGAAACTAAATTTTATAAGTTAATTAAATTTATAAACGAAAATGGTCCCGTTCTGCCTTCACTGCGGAGTGTTACGCTAACATTTACAGGTATGGTGGTTTATGTAAAGGATGTTACCTAAGTAGATGTTATATCAACGTCCGCCCGGCAAGAGGCATCATTAATCTATGCCCTAGCTAAGGGTCTTGGAAACCCTGCTAGATATTAAAATGTCCAGCTACCCTGGCTCTGTACGAATTTGCTAGTTAGGAAATGGAAATTGCACTTTTTCCTAGGTAGTTTGTCTAATCCAGATGTTCCCAGATTTTTTCTTATAGACCAGTTTAAAAATTTACCTGGTTCAGGTGATCCCCCTGTAGGTACATTTCTACCATATGTTAATTGTTGTCACTCCAACGTAGACCCCCGTCGAGCCTGGACCACTTTGGAAACTAAGGGTCTTACCAAACCTAAGGTTAACTAGAAATTGTCATCAATTTATTTTCAAGTTTGCCTTTGGAGTCAAGGAGCCATAGCTTGTCAGGCCGCCTAAGGGCCCGACGTGGCTTATCGGCTACTACCTATTGATAACAGCTGCTAACAGCTGATAACCCTGCAGCCGACGAAGTGATGAATATTTAATAGAAGTGAAACAAACTTCTGAGATGACTGGATTTGTATTTACCTACTTGGCTAGTGACGAGATCACGATTAACGATAGACTGCAGTGCTATCATGTTACTCTGGTGAATGATGCTTATTCACCCCCCCCCCCCCCCCCCCCCCATGACATTTGTCATTTTGTAATGGACAAATTCAGTTTAAACAGAATACTACGTAGTATGTATGTGATAGAATGAACGAAGACAATTCTTGCCGTTAATTAGTCAGGTGTGAAGCTCATAAGATTCATGGTGAAATGTCAAATGAAGCAGGGACTGTAATTGAATGAATTCACAAGACTTACATAATAGCACTGCTGGTGAAAGTCATGTAGACCAGAGGTGTCGAATTTGAGCTTGTGGAGTTGCAAACCGTATAAAGTACCGCTTGACCACCACCGCTCTGTGGGCTTACTCCGCTCCGTTTCGCATGCCTTGCAGTTGATCTCGTTTTCAGATCCACAACCGAAGCATGGTCGATACAAGCGGCATTGTCGTTTTCGCGCTTTGGTACATCGCCATCGCAGTGCACTATGCTTGGTAAGTTATCACTTATGTTTTACAGTTAGAGGGCCACTCTTGCGAGAAAGACCGTCTTTTTCACAGCATCGCGGCTGACGGCGTCAATGTAGAGCGGTCATATAATTTTAAAATTCTATAGGTAACTAGCTGTACCCTGCCACGCTTCGCTGTGGCACATTCCCACATTCGCTGATATGTCACTGATGAAAAAAATAGATAAAAACAATCCCTGATGCGGATTATATATCATGCTAAAATTTCAGCTCGATCGGTGCAGAACTTTTTGAGTTTTTGAAGCGTACACAAACCAACATAACATTTATATATATATAGATGTAATATAGCATAATGCTTAATCTCTTAACATTGTTCGTGTGAAAGAGATGTTATTTACTGAAAAGATTATTCAACTATTATTATTATATCTACATTTTGTCCTTCTATACACCGTGTGACTAATAACTAGGGTGATAAAAGCCATTTCCACTACCTACTTTTTATTATATTGTACATCGTGTATGTTCAAAGGTCCACAGCCAAATATTATGAACTTCGTTCCCAAATGAATTCCCGGCTCGTGGTAGGCGTATTTATATTTAAAATGCTTCCTCTCTCTCATCACGAAAAATCTTGTTTATGCATTCACCATAAAAAACGTACACGCTGGAAGCTAATAAACACATTGCGCACGCGTTTAGAGTACGTATCGTAAAATATCGATTTACCAAACTTACGTTACAGGCTAACGGCTGATCTTTTATCGAGTCATAAAATATCGATTAACAGCTAGGAAGTATTTATAAAACTTTTCAAGACATAAACGTACTTTTCAACTAATTTATCGATGTCTACAGCCTGCGAGTCCGAGATGTTAGACTATCGATAGTTAAAAAAATATAATCGAATCCACAAACATCTCGCCAGCGACTGAACTATCGAGATGTTTCGGACTTGGTACTGACTTGCCGCTACGTTCTTTACTTGTGTCGTATCGCCGCCGGCCAAATTCGAAAAAATCGAAGTCGGTGGCACCGACGCGATTTATCCTACCGAATGTATAAAATTAATGGAGATTCACTTTTCGATGGCGAGAGCAAATCATGAAGAACTATCGAGATGTTTGAACAATCGAAACAATCGCTTAAAACATTTCGGATTTGCCCATCGCTAGTCTACACCGAGAGAAGGTACCCAAGTAGTTACGAATACTCAACAACTTCTTCACATCAGATGAAAATTAACATAACTCTATTTTTAACACGATGGGGACTGAGTGTTGGTCATTAAACTCATAAATTATCTTTCCGACACCGACCGTGGCGTCTGCCTGTCCATTTACCATCACCCTTTAGAATAATGGCTCGACGTATATTCGTTACGGAAACCTCACTAATGAAGCAAAACCACGTAGCTGGACGTAAGACTTTTGTGACAGATTTTGGCTGCTCGTCTATGCTAATATTGTTGTTTTCGTTTTCTATTTTAACAACTGATTTAACAATTACGTCGATGAAATATGAATATCGTTCTTTGTAACTCTATTGGATCTTCTACACAAAAAATACAGAGCTGGGTTGCTACTATGTTTTCGTACTTTTTATTTGCTTGGTGTAGTTAATAACAGAGTTAACTGTCTACCTGATAATTAATCTTTTGAAAACTATTGTACAAGCAATAGTATGCAAACATTACTCTGTTCCGGTTTTAAGGGCACTGTTTCCAGTGAAATTACTGGGCATATGAGACTAGAGCTAATGTCTCAGGGTGACAAGCGTAGTGCAGTGCCGCGCAGGATTATGCAATGCAGTGTTCTAGGTGGTGCTGTGACTGCTATGGGCAGGCGTAGCGCTTACCATCAGGTGAATGACTTGCTCGTCTCGTCACTCAGTGAAATAAAAAAAGTATACATGTACTCAAATAAATATCATCTCTGTATTTGTTACGGTAGATTGCAAACAATACTGCCTATTATTATGAAACCTTTTGTTTTTTAGTAGAAAAGAGAAAGAAATGCAGTATAATGAAGCAACAAAAACAAAGCATAACCTTCAACGAGAACGGGCTCCGCTGTCCTCAGAAATGTTCAAAGAATTTAATTTCCCTCCTACGTAACGCTGAGAGCTCCCACCCTCCAACCTTTAGGGTTGACACTTATTCAGCTGGATCTAGGTCGCCTCCCACCGGTTACGTAAGGCAGCTAGGGGTGGCAGCCACCCCTGCCAAGGTGACCTTTTCAAGCTGACTTAACGCGGGTGTTATGAAACGGCCCCTAGTGCTCCCACGCTCGATATTTTGGTATTTCCGAGTGGAAATGCGCAGCTGTCGGTTTGATGAAGGTTCATTTTGAGCTCTATTGTTGGCTGAGTGATGGGCAGAAAGTAAAGTAGGCCCTCATAATCTAGGACCAGACATGCTAAAATTCAGCTCGATCGGTGCAGAACTTTTTGAGTTTTTGAAGCGTACACCGCACACAAACCAACATAACATTTTTATATATATGGATTATTATTATTACACTAAACCAAGTACAACACAGTTATTACAAAATACACATTCAAAGTTTCACTCTCTTTGACAAAAACGCAACCATTCAGACAATGTGTCTGTCTATGAAGAGTGCTATGCACTAGCCGCCCTTTTTTTATTTTATTTTTTTTTCCCGGGGAAATGCATTAGGCATACCACCCGGCCCCCGGGGGGGGGCGGGGTGGTTATGTGGGACTCCCCCGCCAGCTGGTCTGGCGGGGTTTACCCACTAAAACCCCGGGGTGTTCTCCTCTCCGCATTATGGAGGTGGTCACGGGTTCGCACGGCGCTTCCGCGACCACCTCTGCGGGCGCCCTCCCGGGCTCGCCACGTGAGGCTTGGGCCTCTTTCTCCGCTGGGTGCGTCCCGGAACACACGGGCCGCACCTCAGCTCGGGACTTCTAACTTGGGCGTTGGACCCCCGATCCGCGGCCCAAAAGTCCCCGTTATTGGTCCCTCGCTGTGCCCTCTGCTGATCAGAGGGACACGCGAAGGACCTCTTCTCGCCAGGTTATTTGCTACGGCCACCAATTCCCCTAGGAGAATTGCTGACCGAACCCCAGGGTGCACCGTCCCAGCTGCTGCCCTTCCCTCCGGATGCAACGCATCAAGAGGGACGAACAACAGCCGGGCACTCGTGGAGGTTACCTGGCCCGCACCCCGTGCACTAGCCGCCCTACTACTACTACTTCCTACTTTATCTAGATATACATTTTGCTACCTCTTTTTTTACCCGGGGAAATGCATTAGGCATACTACCCGGCCCCTGAGGGGCCGGGGGGGACTCCCCTGCCAGACCGGTCTGTACATTTTGCTACCTAATCCAACTCATATTTAAAAAACACTAGAAGGTTACTCGAGCTCTACTCGATGCACACATATTTAACAACATAAGAGTCATACTAATACTAATTAAAACTTTAGATTACGCCATAGTGAAAACAGCATGAAAATTTCATCAGCACCTTACAGATTAAGTGAGCAAATAATAAACCCTGAAGCTTATATAAATTGAAATAATAAATATCCTTACTCCTCTTCAATGTTTATTTGACTGAGTGACGAGACGAGCAAGTCGTTCACCTAATGGTAAGCGCTTCGCCTGCCCATAACAGCTACAGCGCCACCCAGAACCCTGCATTGCATAATCCTGCGCGGCACTGCACTGCGCTCGTCACCCTGAGACATCGGCTCTAAAGTCCCGTACGCCCAGTAATTTCACTGGAAACCGGAACAGAGTAATGTTTGCACACTGCTTGGCCGATGAATATCTGGCAAAGGTGTGGTAATTCCCCAGGCGGTCTCTTGCAAAAAAGGCCTCCCACTACAAGAAACAACTACTTGTTACTAGATAGATACACGAATGTCTTCATTGCCATTATAAAATTTAGCACCATTTAGTCTGACATTTTGCCTAATGCTGGCATTTTGGCAAATGTCCTACAAACATCAGGCGATGACTGAGTCCGTACCGTTCGAGGTTCCAAGTACCTCATCAATTTTATATGTCATATCGCAGTCCAGACAAAGTATGTGCAGTTAGCTGAAAAAGTAGCTGGTCATGTTCGATATTCCAAGTTCCAAGTTCGATGCCAAGTTCGAGGCCTCTTCTGCAAGAGACCGCCTGGGTACCTACAATCTACATCTTTATGAAAAACCATCTGCGCCCCGCGTTGTCACCCACAATGAGTAATATCCCACGGGAACTTTTAATATTTACGGGAAAAAATACCTATGTGGTTATCTAGATATAATATACTATCTGTATATGCCAAAATTTGCGTCAATCCATCCATCAATCCTCACAAACCTTCACATTTACAAAGTAGGATAGTAGGATACACATCTGAAATTAAAGAACGTTTCTGAGCTGACTGTGTCGCAATACAACAGTCATCAGTAATCAGCCACAAATCACAATACATGCTGATCACAAAATTCGTAACAACCGACGACTTTTAGACAGGTACACAACTGTAACAGTTCATTTAACTAGGAACAACCACTTTGTACAATTGTATTGTGTAGGTAAATGTTTGTAAATGGATAAAGCTAATTTCATGAAGGGGTAACGCCCTTCTGAACTTGGCCTTGAGTCTTAGAGTACAGACACAGTACAGATGCCATACGAATGCTCATAATTTGTACGCTGCCTTGCCCTATAAATATCCGATTGTAATGTAACCTACGCCAACGCGGTTGTATTACATTACCATTATTGTGGTTGGTTCAATAAATGGATTACAAATAAAAAAATCCAGATATCGAATGGGTACGAATATTTTAGTTTTGATAGTTTTTTTGTCTCTTGTCTGTTGGCTATTAAATCTTTGGTAAAGTCTTTTCGTTCAGCGATATTTAGCGCCCTGCACCTCTCTAGTGTATACAACCCTACACTACAGCTCCAACAGCAAATGAAACGAACTTTAGATACTCGAGAATGAAGTATTATGTTCCTCGGATGCCGTCTCCCTAACGAGCTTATGCAACCAGCCTTCAGCCGCCTTCCCCGAAGCCTCGGTCGATATCGAGCGACCTAAATTCAGAATTTCAGATGTATACTACTTGGAGCTAGATATATGAAAGATGTAGCTCGGAAGTATAGCACTTTGGAGAGTCTTGGTTGTTTGCAGAAGCGAATCAAATAGTTTAAGCTTCTATATTTATTATGACGTACTAAAAAAGCGTTGGACCACGATCTCACCTGAGATGAGAAGCATCGATGTGGCCGAAAATGAAGCATTCTTGCCTAGAAGATACACATTCTTTACTTAAACACACCTTTTATTTAATAGGAAAGACAAAGGCAAAGCATTCCAGTCCTTTGCCATTCTTAATATAAATGAAGATGCGTTGCTCCTGGTTCTTACCGGTTGTACCTATTTCCACCATACAAGAATGTCACCTTGCCGAATGCCAGGTTGGGCAGTTCTTGCACACAGTTCTAGTTAGCTCTTGGCAAAATTCCGAGTATGGTGTATTCTAATATACGGTATACTCTCAAGTCTAACTTTTGCTGCTCTCAATGTATAGCAGCATTGAAAATCTGTGACCTAGATCTGGGATTCCTCTCGGTTATGCAACGAAAACGACGCGCGGAGAGCGCAGGTCGATATCTGTCCTAAATACTGCAGCACTGAACCTGACCACATACACCACCCCTGTAGCTATTCACATAATAATTGCCACATGGTTAAGGTATATAAGAACCCATCGGCCACGTGCCTGAGAATTGTGGCACGATGTTTTCCTTTACCGAAAAACAATTATATAAACAAGGAAAGTGAAAATAAAAAGTTAAATTATCCTGTTTGCCTGAAATGAAAACAAGTTTCAAACAACATTATATAAACAAAGGTTTGCCCTTTTCTAACTTTTCACCCGAGGGCTTCGCTTTTTTACTTTTGGTCTTTTGTCGAATGAAAAGATTTTTCCTCATTCGTAACAATTTTTTATACTGTTTCATTTGACAACAGCTCCATGACTCATAAAACGGTGTTTTACGTAAGGGCGCCCTCGGACACTCCTTACAAATAAGCTGATTTGGCTACTCACGCATAATATAAATGAAGTTGAATGTGTGACCAAAACAAAAGAACCCTCTAATCTATTATAGAAGGTTCATACAAACCGTTTGTCTATCACTGGGATATCGTTCATTGTAGTGTTGTTTGTCCGGTCGATTGCGGGTAGAGGTGCGGGGACGCGGAATACGCGGGCTGGAGAATGTCCTTTCTGTATGTAGTACTACATTTATTCTGTGATAAGGCAATAAAGTCCCTACCCCAGCATTGTATGCCAGCTTCATGACATTCAATAGCGATTGTTTCGGAAGGAACCCTTCGTTTGCGTGCCGATAAACGATGACTTTGATACGTTACTCCAACCTTGACATTAGGCTTTTAAAGCTTCTGTTTAGAGCTATTGTATAATCTTGAGTTAGTATTCCTTGCAATTTCAGAAGCTGTAGCGTCATGGCTTCCTAAAATGCAGGATGTAGTAATATCTGTCAATATTCATAGTCTGTTCTGTCTGACCCTCATTGGTTCTGACCTCTTGCAAATGTATTTGTCATTTGTAATCTTCAAGACCCATTCTCGTCTTTCAGATACAGGACTAAATAAACTCTGCTTAAACGGGTCTGTTTACTGAGTACTGTAACTTTGCCCAGAAAGTATCGTATAACGCTCCGATGAATCTCCATCTCCTTTTATCACAAGGAATGCAAATGAGTCCTAAAGACTTCTGTCCGTTGTGGCGCGGCTAGTAATCTCGTTGGCTGAACTCCAGCCGATCTATCGGCGGCGGCGTGCCCGACGGTGTTTACGATTACAGCTAACTGGCAGCGTTAAAACGCAGACTGCTCTAGAATGTTTCTAGTCTCGGCTTTCGTGTGGCTTGAGGTGGGAGAAACAGCGAGCATAGTGAGGAAAGAAGGTGTAAAATAAGAGCCTCCACATCTCGAAAATTGATTCAGTTGCCTGCTAACGTTTAGCAGAGGAAACGCGACGGTAATCACTAACCGATTGCGTAAAGTGGCACTAGAAATCATACTGCGGAAACCGATCGCCCACCTATTGCCCCGCCTTGACGCGAAATGTACTCTGGTCATTGATACTAGCGCCATTAGCGACAGAACTGCAATAGCTGCGTCTGACAGCAAATGTCGCAAATTAATGTGAGCCTTTCGTGAGATTCGTAATAACTATAAAGCAGCCGGTGTGCATTGCACCATTGCATTCAACCAATGGTGTAAGTTTGAACATCATCATGACAGAAAAAGTCTGTATTTAGTTGACTGAAAATTAAAATCGTCTGATTAACTCCACCCAAACGTTTCCGCTCGAGGTTTTCTCTTGCACCACCGTCTGAAATATACATAGGTACATTAAATGAGCTCGATGCAACTAATTGTCGAGCGATAAATCGATAAAACACATTGGAGTGGACGTGTATTGCACGTCTCTATTTTTCACCATCCACCATCGCATATCCGTTCGATAGAGCTGGATAATCGATTTCAATGTTTACGCGCTTGTGGGATGTAGGATATTATGTTCATCAAGTGTTTTAAAAAGTTGTTGCGTGGTTTCTGTGAATCGGAAATGTTTTAAATTAGACATACGTATCACATTATATCGCTCAAGGTCTATAATTTCGCTGAATCCAATTGGCATATTTTTTTTTAATTTATTTTAGAAATAAATGGTTTAGGTACACTAACTGTGGTTGGTTACTAATAAATTAATAGTTAATGATTATTTAGTAACTACCTATATCCTGTGTTACTCGAGTTCTTTATGATTTTAACGAGGTTCCTCCCTCATAGCAAAATCGGTGCAACGTCAGCGTTAATCAGAGGAGTATTCAGGAGTTTCAGTAGGAAAGAAAAACCTTTGCCCTTTATATAATTTTACGCATTTAAAAATATATCTAGCGTAGCTCTGGTATGCATAAAGCTGCTAGAGAATTGCATTATTGTGAATCTGTTTATTTTTATCTCACCCGTATAAATGCAATTACTTACATTTAGAACCGAACACCTTCACGGATCATTAGTTTCAGATGAAAAAAATTAAACAGCGTTAAATCTAGCTAATAGTTGACACCTGAAAACCTTCTATTCTATTCTATTCTATTCTATATCATTCTTTGGATTTGATATCTCAAATCAAGCAACCTTTAATTGGAGACTAGGTTAATCATTTTTAATTAATTGCTGAGGTATATTTTTAGGCGTAATTGTATTATTCTTCAAAAACAATCTTCTTAGACCTAGGCAGCATCGCAAGCATCGCAAACGATAGTTCTTTTACCTCGATTGTAGATCGGTATTTGAAACTCTATTGCGTTTCTGGTAACCCTGATCGCCATAGAGGCGTTTCGAAACAAGGTCAACTTTTTATGATAATCCCGTGATTACTGTTACATTATGTCAATGGTATTGTAAAGTATGGTCATTTACGTGATAGTAATTTTATGGCATAAGCCTTCAATTATGATAACGATTATACTTCGAGTCATGGTGAGAACGTTGAGGGTGTGAATATGAAAATGGATCGGCATAAGAAATATCATTGTATTAAAGACTTCTTCTGTTCTTAATTAAGTGTTGTCTTTACTGTAGAAAAGTGTTTTTACAATACAATGATGAATGGAAATTGTAATTGTCTGAATGCTTGGTTTCTGTGAGAGGAGTAATTGAGTGTTGGATAATTTAAGCATTTTAAATTTTCTATGTTTTTGGTTTATTTTATTTTTAATGATGAATTTTATGACATTTTATTCATTATTGTAAATGACCACAGCTGTGTAATTAATTCAAATAGAGAAATTAATAAATATGTTTTAGAAAAACACCCTAAAAATTATAACAATCACCTTAGAAAAAGATCACAGAAGGCCATGTATTATGTTATGAACGATCAACCTTGTGAAAAGAATTTGTAAAATTCCCTTACTATAAACTCGTCGCTTCCCAAGCTTCTGTTTATAACTACCGATTTACGACTAGACGACAACACCGGCCGCTGCCAAAACACACGATTCGTTTTATTGATAAGTGCGTTTTCATTGTGTCACGATATTTATTCAATCGGTTTTATAGTCAATGATTAAATCACTAATTTTTGTTGATTTTAATTATTGACGAAATGATTGGCGTTCGATAAACGCGTACGAAGTATTATTGATAGGCATACAGCAGCGGAGTTAACCATAATATAGAGACTGGGTTAAGTCTAAAAAGTCAAAAATTTAGCAAACTAAGGCGTTTAGGAACATGACTTCATTTGTAAAATGCCGAATGTTCCAACATGCTGATGACGACAGCTAAACTACCTTCATCATCTTCCTGCGATACGTCATTACATAATAATTAATCAAAAACCAATGAAATATTGGTTTCCCTACAACTTTAATGTCAAGAAGTTCATCGGTGGGAAATTACAAACTTTCACTATGGTCATATCATCATCATCATCATCGGCAGCTCAATCCACTCACAGAAGGACATATCATCCTCTCCCCCTTCGCCCAATAATCCCAGATCCGATTACATGATTCGATCTTAAATAAACTGTCGTGACTCATACAACAATGGAGATGAAATCCTGAATGTTGATATTTTTCCCAGTTGATTGGCATGCTTCGTATGCAGAGTTGATGACACCTCAACCACAGATTATATAATAGTTATGACGCTTCAAAACAGATTTCCTATTGGCCTCGGTGTCATGGTTCTGATTTCTATTTCGTATCACTGTTTGAAGATAAACAGTTCAATACCTCTAGGAAAACCATCATTAGGTATGGTATGTTATATTAGAAGATGCAAGTCTCCCCAAATGACTGGATAGACAGAGTTAGATAGAATACATGGAAGTCGGAACTTTATAATTACAAAAACGTTTTTGGGCAGCTAAACTGCATCATCACTGTCTTCTTGCGGTGCCTCTCCACTGCTAGAGATTGGTCATCAGCTCTGCCACACTCTCTCACTCTCTCTTTATATTTGACGCCGGCAGTTTCAGCCCTCGGACTTTCATGAATCATGACTGTTTCTCCTCTCCATTGGCGCGTGGCGTTTCCCACATCTCTTCTTCCATTATCATCATCACAGTCTAACGAGCTTCTCCTGTTACCACGACGTGTTGAAACAGTTCATTTCAAAACACAACGGTCGAAACATCAAAACGAAAAAGTCTTCAGAATTAGCATTGCTCTATGCATTGTTTCAAGCATTATAATATGTAGTATTCAAAAGTGTTCGTTCTCTAATGGTCTTTTGTATTTTAGCCTCATCCCTGAACAGTTCAGTATCAATGATCACCAACAAATGGAATGCTGTTTAGTTGATTAATTATCGTTATATATTGACTTGGCTTGCATTTGTAGAATTTGGCATAAGGTAGGGATACCTCAATAGATTTATGATTCATATCACTTTAGAGGCAATAATAAATTGGACATTATTGCCATCGTTTAGAATTGGTTTACTAAACTACAGTAACGTTGATTATAAATACAAATAACAATCAAAGAAATAAAACATACTGAAATCTATGTACGAAAATTTATATGTCTATAATCCCAGACCCAATACAAGAGCTATTTCCATAATATTTGCGTAATTGAAGCCGAATTATCTCAATTCCTAAACAGCACACCTACGCGATCGATACACGGATAAATATTTATACGATTCATACATATAGATACATTTAGATGTTATGGCGACAAGAATATTGGGAACTGATCCCCATCGTGATCCTAATGAAGAAGCTGTCAGGGGCCCGATTACTTTAGAGGCAATCATTTCAACCATTTTCAACCATTGAGTCAAGGACCAACAGAGGTGCTACAAGCAAGAAAAGATCGATCGGAATGAGCACGATGCTCAGCAGTGAGCGTACGAGTAGAGGAAGAAGCAAATATGGCACCATCGTTGACTGCATTGTTAGATAGTGGTCAAACGCAAGCGTATTCGTTTAAAAGCAATAAACCTACACTGGCAAAACTGACTGCTAAATTGGATGGCTTAATAGACGATGGAGGGCCCCCTCTGTTACATCGTTTGACTCAGACTGCAAGAATGTCGGTTATCAACTGAACGGAAGACGTCATTGTGGATATGACTAATCCCAATGAAGACAGATTGCAGATGCATTGGTTTAATCGGCCCATCCCACAAGATAACAAGAGATGCTCCATAAACGATCCAATCAGTGCTTTAACTAAGAAATAAATTAGATTTTTTTATTAAATGAAAACATATTTCCACGGAAACTTTTGTGGGTAACTATGGCTTACTGAGGCGATATATGAGTCCAAACACCGAAATAATATCACTATCAGTTTATTACACCAAGCACACACATATAAAATTTAGAAACAGAAGAAGAAGAGAAGTAGGAATTATCGCGCACAAACTATGGATAGCGTTGAAGTACAAAAGTAGAAATATAGCATAAAAGGCAAAAGATAAAGCGTTTTTGTGCTCAGGAAAAGTAACGTGCATTCGCCGTCGCAGTGGCGATCTGAATGAAGCTGCGACCGAGCGGAAGCGGTTTTAAAGGTTTTCGAACATTCCAATTAAACAAAAGGCGTCGCGCGTACGCCAGGCCACGCAAGTTTTGATTCTGCTAGCTAGCTTCGCGCGACGGATTTGCCTACGGCATTAAATAAATAATACATATTAGTTTGTTTGAGCAAGGTTCCTACACTACTCCCCCGCCGAGCCCGAAGCTTATTGAGGGCGATAGTAATCCGGGAAGCGAACGATTCGGCCGGATCTGGTTTTTCTCTCCGGAACAGGAACATCTTTGGGCGCTGCAGAAGGAATGGAGTTGGTGTTTGTTGAACCAGTTCTGGTATCATCACGAGCCATGTGGGCAGACTTCAGTCGATCTATGGAGACGGTAGACTCCCGATTATTGATGGCCAGCTTGAAGGTCTTGCTTCCTCTTTCCAGAACCTTGTAGGGACCGGTGTATGGAGGCTCCAGCGAGCGCCGAACGGCGTCCTGCCGGAGGAAGACATACTCTGCAGTAGCCAAGTCTTTAGGTACGTAAAAAGTTTTCTGTGCGTGCCTACTTGCAGGTTCTGGAGACAACTTTGCCATATGGAGACGGAGTCTTGATGCGAAGTCGGTGACGTCACGGGTTGCCGAGGAAGGGACGAAGAATTCACCCGGGAGACGGAGTGGCTCACCGTAGACGAGCTCCGCCGCCGAAGCCTTGATGTCTTCCTTCCAGGCACTGCGAATGCCGAGGAGTACTAGTGGAAGTACTTCTGTCCAGCTGGTGTTTTGGTGGCACATTATTGCGGCTTTCAATTGGCGGTGTAGTCGTTCCACCATACCATTGCAAGCCGGGTGATATGCTGTGGTGGGGCGATGCTGCGCTCCCAGGATGGCAGTCATGGTGCGAAAGAGCTCGCACTCAAACTGGCGTCCTCTGTCCGTGGTGATGCGGCTAGGAGAACCGAAGCGAGACACCCAGCCAGCGATGAAGGCGCGGGCGCATGTCTCCGCCGTGATGTCTTGGAGCGGAAATACCTCAGGCCAACGAGTGAAGCGGTCGATGACTGTGAGGCAGTACCTGTAACCACACGAAATAGGTAATGGCCCTACGATGTCCATGTGAACATGGGAGAAGCGTTCGGAAGGAACTGGGAAATGGGAGGTGGGAGAATGGGTGTGCCGGAAAACTTTGTTTTTCTGGCAATCTGTGCATTCATTGGCCCACTGCCGGCAATCTTTCTGTGCGCCAGGCCAAATGTATCTTTTTGTCACTAATTTTGCAGTCGCCTTCGCACCTGGATGACTCAACCGATGCAATGCGTTGAACACTGGTTTTCGGAAGGCGGCTGTGACATATGGACGTGGCTCTGGTGTAGAAACGTCACAATAAATACTTATTTCTGAGTCAGGAGATTTAATCCTTCTTAGATCCAGTGCTGAACCTTTCTTTAGCAGCTCCTGTAGTTCAGGATCTGAATCTTGGGATCTGGCGAGAGCTTGGTAGTCCATGGGCACGCTTACCTCTTCTATGCGGGAGAGCGCGTCAGCTACCACGTTATCCTTCCCTTTTACGTAGTGGATATCAGTAGTGAAATGGGAAATATAGTCCAAGTACCGGAACTGCCTCGGTGAACATTTTTCTCGGTTGAAGGAGAAAGCGAATGTCAGCGGCTTGTGGTCCGTAAAAACTGTAAATGATCTCGCCTCCACCATATGTCTGAAATGACGGATTGCATCATAAATAGCCAACAGCTCTCTATCATATGGGCTATATTTTTTCTGCGCTGATGATAGACGTCGCGAGAAAAATGCAAGAGGTTTCCAACTGTTACCGTGTTTCTGCTGTAGCGCTGCTCCGATGGAAGAATCCGACGCGTCAGTAAACACAGCTAGCTCCGCATCGAGCTCTGGATGAGCGAGCATTGCCGCATCAGAGAGGCTAGATTTGCAGCAGTTGAAGGCGTCCATCATTTCTGGTGTCAACGTGATGCTCTGTGATCCTTTTGTCTTAGGTCCTGATAGCACGATGTTGAGCGGTGCTTGGAACTTGGCTGCTCCAGGAACAAATCGGCGGTAGAAGTTGTACATACCCAGAAATCGGCGCAGTTCTTTCACCGTCGTTGGTGTCGGGTAGTCTCGAATCGCCTGCACTTTATCTGGAAGAGGTCGGATACCGTCAGGAGTAACCTCGTGTCCTAAAAAAGTAATGTGCGTCTTCCCAAACTCACATTTAGCGGTATTCACTAGCATACCGTAATCTGCCAAGCGCTGGAACAGCAGCTTGAGGTGCTGCATGTGCTGGGTCTGGTTTTCTGAGAACAGCAAAATATCATCCAAGAATCCGTAGCAAAATGGGAGTCCTCTAAGCATTTCGTCAACGAACCGCTGGAAAGTCTGCGCTGCATTACGTAGGCCAAACGTCATAAATGGGAATTCAAATAACCCGAATGGCGTCGTAATTGCAGTCTTCGGTATATCTGCTGGATGTACAGGAATCTGGTTATATGCTTTGACTAAGTCAATTTTTGAGTAGATCTTTGTACTTGCCAGTTGCTGGGAAAAGTCCTGAATATGCCGGATCGGGTATTTGTCTGGGATTGTCCGTGAATTCAGTGCGCGGTAGTCGCCGCAGGGTCGCCAGCCGTTGTCCTTCTTTGGTGCGAGGTGGAGCGGTGACGCCCAAGGACTTTCAGACCTGCGCGCTGTCCCACTGGTAAGCATTTCTTCGAACTCCTTTTTTGCAATATTCAGCCTGTCTGGTGGTAATCTTCTGGGACGACAGGAGACAGGTGGACCAGGCGTTGTACGGATATGGTGTTCAGTTCCGTGTTTGATCTCGCGTTGAGTTCCAGCAGGGCAAGTGATGGAAGCGTACTCACGAAGCAGTTGGTGATACTCGGAGTCTCCAGATACTGCCTTGATTGACGCGATGTCCGCAGCCTCCCTATCAGGTGTCGCCGTAGTGGAGAGTGACGTCAGGCCATCGACTAAACGGTGGTTCCTCACATCTACAAGCAAATTATAAAATCTGAGAAAATCTGCACCAATAATAGCCTTCGAGACGTCGGCAACCACGAATCGCCAATTGTAGGCTCGGCGTAGACCTATGTTGAGCTGCAGGTGCATCCACCCGTATGTCGCTATCACCGAACCATTCGCTGCATACAGCTGGTAGTCTGTCCTGGCACGGGGCTGATTGAGCGCAGATCGTGGGTACACACAGAGGTCTGATCCTGTGTCCACAAGAAATGACATCTTCGTCGTTCTGTCTGTAACAAATAAGCGACCTGGTATAGAGGGGCAGACGTTAGCCGCTACTTCCGGCTGCCGTTCGCGTTTTCCGATGCGCCGAATTTGCATGGCGTCGTGCATCGAGTCGCACGATTACCAAACCTGTTATGGTACCAACAAAAATCCGGGTTACGTTCTCTTGAGCGTGATCTCCGCCTATCCTGCCGATATTGCTGCGGTTTACCCTCACGTGCGTCAGAACCACCATAATGAGGACGTGACATATGACCTTTGAGCGCTGCTACCTCTTGTGTCAGCTGCGCCATTTGCTTCACCATGTCGCTAAATGAGATATCTGCGCTTGCCACAACCGGAGCTGCCGGTGCTGGGACGATCTCGTAAACGCGATCCGCCAGGTCCGCAATGGTGTCCAGGGCTGAGTCTCCCTGCGATGCTATCACGGTCTGTATATTGTGAGGCAAACGACTAGACCACAGCGTTCTTAAAAATGAATCAGGTACCTTCGGTCCCGCCAGCGTCTGCAGATGCCTGAGGAATTGAGATGGTTTTCGATCTCCGAGTTCCTCATGCATGAGAAGTTGTTTCACCTTCTTTTCCTGCGATTCAGATAACCTTTTTATTAGCTCCCTTTTTAATTTTTGATATTTATCCTCTGCGGGTGGTGCGATTATTATATCTTTAACTTCTGCCGCATACTGCTGATCCAGCTGCGCAATAACGTGGTAAAACTTTGTTGCATCGGCCGTAATTCCAGAAATAAGAAACTGACCTTCTATTTGGGCAAACCATAGTCCGGGTTCCTGGGGCCAAAACGGTGGTATTTTCACGCCAACCTTATAAACGTCCACGGTCGTCCCAGCGCTGCCGACTGTACGGCTTCCAGAAGCTTCGTCCGAAATTATTTCTCGTGCACCTCCGCGATCCATCCTTTTCTTCTTTCTTTAGTCGGGGTCACCAATTATGTGGGTAACTATGGCTTACTGAGGCGATATATGAGTCCAAACACCGAAATAATATCACTATCAGTTTATTACACCAAGCACACACATATAAAATTTAGAAACAGAAGAAGAAGAGAAGTAGGAATTATCGCGCACAAACTATGGATAGCGTTGAAGTACAAAAGTAGAAATATAGCATAAAAGGCAAAAGATAAAGCGTTTTTGTGCTCAGGAAAAGTAACGTGCATTCGCCGTCGCAGTGGCGATCTGAATGAAGCTGCGACCGAGCGGAAGCGGTTTTAAAGGTTTTCGAACATTCCAATTAAACAAAAGGCGTCGCGCGTACGCCAGGCCACGCAAGTTTTGATTCTGCTAGCTAGCTTCGCGCGACGGATTTGCCTACGGCATTAAATAAATAATACATATTAGTTTGTTTGAGCAAGGTTCCTACACTTTCATTAAATACATATTCGATACCACAACCTGATCAAAATGAGCCTAAAACAATCGATCAACCTACTGCTATTTACTGAGGAGCTTTGTTTCTATCATCAGATCAGCTCCATATTAACACCATAATAATGTATTGTCATCGGTATTTGACATGAATGCAATAATTACTTCAAGTCAATGGACCTACAGAAACTGGGCCCAAATTGAATCGCACATATTTTGTGTTTATTTTTGTTCATGACTTTATCTGTAATTCTTCTCTACCACAACATCGTCCATTCATCTTATTAGATTAGAGTATGTTCTTACTTTAATATTTTCTTTCATACCAGACCCAGACACGAATCATCTCGATTATAACGCCCCAATATTGAACTGATCTAAATCTAAACCACCATAAAATTTCTAATCTCTAAAAAGATGTTCTGAGTGAAACTCGTGACCTGCGCGGGAAGTGGTCTAAGTGTCTGAGTCAGAGCGCACCGGACGCTGTCAAATTGTGAAGCCAATCTAATAGCAGGCGACGCGAATGTCTGGGGGACAAACCCAATGCAACAAAGAGTTTGATACAATTGACGACCTTGGAAATAAAGTGTGATATAGAAATAATCACCCAAAGGGAATGTTCTGTATTTTCCATAAAAGGTTATGATTATGATAGACCTCCTCCCCGATCAGACGTGTTCCCCATGTCTGACAGGCTTGACCTTTTTATTCAATCATCCTACTTCCACGATATCTCGCTATTTAGAGCGATGGTTATCATAATGACAGCATCGTCGTGTATAATGTGATTAATCGAATGGGCATGATTACTACCTCGCTCAATACTCGTATTAGGAGTGATAGAGTTCTATGTTCTAACTCAAACTCAAATCATTTATTGTAAATAGGCAAAATATTGCACTTTTACACGTCAAAAAAAATAATATCTTATACATAAGTATAGAAATACAAAAAAATAAGTCAAATTTTATGATCTACGAAACTAATGATTATTATCTAATTATGGTTTGAGTTAGAAAAAGGATATTTCCCTTTCAAGTGGTGACTCATGCCTGAGTCTCGCACAGGAAAAGGAAAACTCCATTGACTCTACCAGTGCTTCGGAAATACGGCCGTTAGAGAAGATAGCACCAAGAAACTCTACGGCGATGTCATTTTTTAAATTTTAGTCATTCTTTTTTTTTTTTTAAAGCCATAATATACAATATAAAAATAAATTATTCTATTGACAATATTATGATATACCATCATTACCAAACTATTAAATAACATTATTGAAATTGTATAAATTACGTTACTTATCATTATCATGGAGATTGAGACATTGAGGCCATGCATTTTTGTCTTTAACATAGCCATTAATAGTGTAATAGGCTTTCTTTATGAGATTAACCTTAATAAATGTTTTAAACCTCTGCATGGGCAATTGATCAATTCCCTCTGGTAACTTATTATAAAAGCGTATACAGTTCCCCATAAATGAACCATTAACCTTCTGCAACCGAAATCTAGGTACATTCAGTTTATTTCTATTTCTAGTATTAAAGTTATGAATATCGCAATTTTTGACAAAGTTGTTGATATTTTTCCGAACGTACAATAAGTTTTCATATATGTATTGACAAGCCACTGTAAGAATATTTATCTCTATCTCTAGTAGCTTGTATAATAATATGAAACAATGACTGAATGACACAATCAATTCACGTTAGAGCTAATTACCTACCGTCAATTCAATACACCCAAATACAAAGTTGATACATCTTCTAACTTATGTTACTTAAAATCTCCAAGATGAATATTGGTCAGATGCCGAATAACGGACCTAAACGCAGCTATTGCGTAGCTAATTGGGATTCTGAACAATACGATCTGCCTGTCTGTTGCATGAGTCACCGGCAACTTCCTATCAAATTACAGAAAAATTGCAGAAGCAATGTAGAATGTAGACCACAACAATTGGCGCGGTTGTTGACAAAGCATTCCAACAAACGACGGATACATAGTTCTACCATGTTCTACATAATACGAATCAGAAATAACGTCGAATGTGCACGGAAAAATTTAATCGCTAACTCTGGCTGGTAAACAACCTCCGAGTCGTCTATTGAATCATCAACGTCACGCCACCAAGGTTATTCAGTATTGATTCTAGCGCTATCAAACTTTTCTTCGATGCATCTGTTGTTGCCATTACGTGTTCTCATGCCTGTTCTGAGAAATCATATTTAAACATAAAAGGATTTGTTTTAGTAGAGTTTTCGTCTGTGATATTTGCGTGATCGTCGAGTCTCTTTCATCATCTCATTTGAGTCATATTTGCACAATTACCAAAGGTCACAATCTTTTAGCTTGAAGCATGCCATCTACTTTTAGCAATATTTTGACGAGAGTGCTTAATCAGTCACCTACATCAAATTGATTGATGATTAAATGGTGTTTTTTTGTTATCTGACAGTTACTGCCCTATCCCACCATGCTTAATAGAGGAGTCTAAGTACTATGTTTAGTTCACAAGTGATATTTGTTGGTAGATATAAAATGGCAGCTATTATAAAATAACCAATTAATTGAATCGACCTCCAGACCGGTCGCGTATCAGCCAATTACGCCAAATAGCTGATGCGGGGCCACTGTTCTCTTGTTGGTTTAATTGTTAAGTGTGAAAACTTGACATGTGATAATGCGGGACTGTACAAGAAGAGTCGGCAGCTATATCTATCTATGCCAGTCCACATTAACACATTGCTGACGACTCCCTGGCGTAAGTGGGTGATGAGCCAACTGAGTAGCGTAAGATTGCAGGTTTCATTCCTGCACAGGTCAAAGATTTGTGGGACCATGGTGCACGTTTTCTTGATTCCTAAGATACAGAAAATCCTAAGGGGTCAAGATCTATTCATATGATCATGATTTTTTATTTATTAATATTGGTATTGTAATGGTAAATGGCATTAACATTGACCTTGCGTTGTACCTATATTTAGCTTCGGTTGAATTCCTTACCTAATGCCTAATTCACGTCGTTTATTATGTCCAACGTTGTTGTGTTCGTATTTGTGATGTACTCGCATGTGGTTTGACATTATGTCGGGACGCTCCCAATCCCTAGCGTGGGAAAGGGCAGCCACCATGACGGTATTGTGCATTGTAGAGCAGTATGGCGTGTTAGTTTCATATTTGCATAATAATACTAAATACATAAGTAGGTACATAATATCCAGCCAATATCGTAGGACAATCTTGGAACTATGCGTCTGAAAACTTCGCGTTTCCGTAACAATATAATGCGAGTTGCATCTGCTAGGCCTATTCCTTCCGCCTAGAGTTCCAGAAACCAGTGTGTCGGGGAGTTGGTGTACTGCTTTCAGCTGGGATCGTAGAATATGAAAAGATGTAGACTCCACATATCCCAACGGGAAAAGGACGTGACTGTATGTATGTATGTATGTAAGATGAACAGCATTGAACACCCATGTAACTACCTCTATACAGTACAGTTATACTCTTTAGTAAATTTTGTCGTCTGCTGTAGACTTCGATCAGCTTCCTCTAAACCCTGTTTGATTGTTTATTGAATGAGGTAATGCTAGGTCCGGTCTCTGGTGTCAGTTTCTCAGGTTGCGTTAGGGCCTCTGATGTTCCCTGCGAAGGGCCCAAGGGGAACCTGCGAGAGGGGCACCGGCGCGGTCCTTGTGGAGGTACCGGAGCCGGCCACCGGGGGGATTTTAGTGCGGTTCAAATCCCACATACCCCGGTTGCACCCTAGCCGGGTACCTTTTGAAGGTTTCTCCCATGTCAACAAAAAAGGGCCCTGATCTGGCTATCAATCGACCACAATCAGGACTGACAGCTTAACTTTTGCTCTTAAGTGAAGAGCGTTAGTAATCACCATGTAACTTACGAGATTCATTCCTTTCTCTCGTTTATGTCATCCCATATTATTGGAAGCCTTGAAGTCGCAACTACCCATTGTGTATTTCTGAAGAAATTTTCTTCACATGCTCGAGTTCTATTGTATGAGAATACCGACAGCTGTTTGGTTTCAAAGTATAATCGGTATAATTCAGTCGATATCCTTGAAAGGAAAGCACTTAAATCACTTTCGTTTCCATGAATTATGGCCGCCTTATTACTGGCAATGACGCAGGTAGAAAATTGTGGGAAATGCTGCAGGCTTTTAATTTTATATTTCATGTTACTATGTATTCAGCGCATTAATAAGACATTCGATTTTATTGATGGTCAGTGCCACGTTTGCCCGCACTCACAGCACCACCCAGACCTTTGCATTCTAAAATCTTCCGCGGCTCTACATCTTGAGACATTGATCCTTAAAAGCAGGAGGTACTTTTAATAGAAATAGTGCCATTCGAACTGTCGGTGCTACAATCATAATGTTATAGTGAAATTGTATTGAGAATCAATTTCTAAAGCACAAAGTTATGTAGGTGAAAGTAAATCGCTAATTTGCAACAATAACGTGTTATCTCCTTAACGTGTTGAACGTGAGATAACACATTCTTATCGCAAATGATGCGAAATGTTCATGCTGATGCTGAAATATTGCTGCTGATTTCTAAAGTCTTTTCAGTGGGTCACTGATAGATAGATAGATTGATAAACTCTTTATTGAAACACCACAAAACAAAGAAAACTCTAGTGTCATTTAATTCTTTGTTTTCAACACCTGCGTAACTTCTACTCTTTCATTATTTCGTCAACTTATATGTACATTTTCAGTTTTGGATAGATTTTTGCTTTCTATCGAAAATGTTAAATATTCAGGATTTACGGTTAAACGATATTTGAGAGAGCAAGCACAATGTTTTCGTGGAAGCTTCGTCTTATCCACACGGCAACAACAGCTGCTCAAGCATTCTGGAGCTAATTTTACCGACGCCGGCGCAGTCTCTAAATGTGATGCGCATCGCCGCCCCGGGGTGGTTTAACTTTATTTTCATGTATTGCAACAGGGCTGACACAAAAAAAAAATGTTTTTTTTATTCGACTGAATGACAAAACGAGCAATATGTTCACCTGATGGTAAGCGCCACGCCTGCCCATAACATTCACAGCACCACCCAGAACTCTGCATTGCATTATCATGCGCGGCACTGCACTGCGCTCGTCACCCTGAGACATCGGCTCTAAAGTCCCATGGAAACAATGCTCATGAAACCATTCAACCTTTATTTCTTTTTGTCAAGCTCATTTTATGTTTTATACATATACTTAGTGGCTACTGGAACTTATATACCTGTGACTAAAACGTTATTCTTAAGGATAATCAATAAATTCAAGTTTACTATTGACTCTTACAACGTTACAGTAATTATCTCAGTATAATCTCATAGTGGTATGTATTTCACATCCTCAAGTATGTCAATACTTCAATACAATTTCGACATATTCTTCATAACTGTAACAGCTTGTCGATCAACTTATAGAAATACAGTCAGTGATAGAAGTTGCTGCACGTTTCCTAATTTTTCATAATTATTCTATTCTATCGAAATTTCATTATATTGCATGTATAGAGCCAAATTAAAAGTTAGGCCACGTTTAGGGGCTTTTGTTTCTGACTGTATCCACAAACTTTTCTGGACACGACTTAAAACTTTTAAAAGACCAACAATAACGAGTACATTTGCCAACCCTATAAGGATACATCTCTCTATTCCGGGCTCTCCCCAGAGCGCACCTTAAATGGTCACATCGGATATAGAGCTAGATCCATTTGTGTCCAACCACGAGGTGGTAGTTTCTTTTTATATGCCAATGAATTGGTTCTCTCCTAAATAGGATCAAAACGAATTTGGCGTGTTGGCTTCAAGAGGGATTATATGTTAGGTACATAAGAGGGCCAAAATGCTCTCCTTGTGGCAATCCTTTGAAATTCATGGCGGTATTGGCAATAATATATTTGCTTATCCAAAGTGTTGATGCTCTGACGATATCAAAGATCAAAGCTATTGAAATATTGTTGCAGGAATGTCGATTAAACTGTCACAAACAGTAGCCGATAGAATCCACTATATCAAATGCCTTACACAAAACCACGTCACGAATGTAACGATCTAAATGCAATCAGATATTTCATAAAGAAAAAAACCTTGTCACAAATTGTAAAGCAACCATTTCTATAATGGTAAGTATACCAATTATTTTCAAGGAAATATTTTAAAGAGCTATTTACAGAAAATGAAAACTATGATCATAATGTCTGACGCGTGACCAATGACGTTGTATTGACTACACAATTATTCAGTCGCTTAGCAACTTCTGGCCATTCATCAAACTGTCTGTCACACATCACTGAGAGATATTTAATTTTTATCTCTATGTTAATTTAACAGAATTGTTTCTCTCAATGTGCTGGTCAAGGCAGTGTTTAAATGCGATGAAATAACAAAAAAAAGAGTGTGTGTACTTATGTACACGCGTTAGAAGTTATACTTCTAATTATATTATATATATTATATTATTATTATATTCTATTATATTATTTTCTTCTTTGAATACAAAAGGATTGAAGGGGTTATGCCACTTTTCGCTAGGTTGACGTTTGACAAACACTCTTGGTCGTTTAATTCCAGCTCGAAGAATATTGTTATAATCTTCATCACAAGTAATATTGTTATTTTTATAAAAGGAATCTATATCAGAGTAATCATTATTTTCAAGGTTAATTCTTACATTTTTATAACGTTGAGCATGTTCTTTAAAATTTGGTTCATCTTTTTGCATCGGTGATAATATTGTAGTGGATCTACTAGGCATGAAAGGTGCTTCAAATCTGCATTGTTGAGGTTTATTTGCATCTATTTTTTGTAGCATGTAAACGTATGCTTGTGTGTTTGTAATTTAATATTGTTTGATGCTTCTTGAGATGAGACAGATATTAAATCATCAATTAATTTGATAGCATCCAATTTATTTTTGTCGAGTGCATCCAATGGAGCATTAGCTAACCACAGTAGTGTATGAGCATGTGGACTACCACGATGCTGAAACTCAATCCGTTTAAAGTAGTGGACAACATAGTACTTTCTAGTACTTCTTTAGCAATTTTTTCTGTGAATACACTTGTTGCTGGCTTGCATGTCTTGTGCGGCGGCCGATGTTCGCACGTCGTCCTCTAGGCATTTTGGACTATGGACAGAGTGGTGAATTTAACCTCAAATGCACGATCCACATAATTTACACAGTTCAACTTACCACCTTAAAGACAAATGCCTGCTGTTGAAATTGAATAAAAATTTGCCCAATACACGTGATTGATTTGACGGTTTCCAATCGAAATGTTAGGAAACGAATAACTGTAGCGCGCGCGCAGAACCACCGTCGCGCCCTTCGGGCGGCGCCGGAAACGCTCGCCCATCTTCGGTGGCGGAGGCTTCCCCAAGCGCGCGCGAGGGAGAGCGGTAGATTAGTCGGGATTGCATCATCCGCCCGTCAACAGCTTTCTTCCGCATTTTTACTTCCGACTCACAATTTCTTTTGTTTTATATTGTAAATCTTATTATAATAATGTTGTGGTGAGGAATAAACGCTTACCAAGCATTATATAACTTAATTTTTTTACTTTTTTTTCACAATTTCACAGTGAACACAATACCGGTTTGTCTCATGAAATTAACTGAGCAGAGAAATTTCTGTTGAAATTTTTCCTGAATTTTCTTTGCTATAAACCTCACGGAGCCCGATACCTTTCCAACGAATGCAAAACCGTGGAAATCGGTTCGTGCGTTCTAGAGTTATAGCGTCAGGAAGGAAAACCCGACTCGTAAAAATTCACTCTCATCATTTTTCTCCATCGCGCCAAAAGAAGTATAACTTCAAAAAAAACTGCAACAACGGAGTCACTAGTCAGTCAATTTTACTGACAAACTTTGTGCCAATATGTTTTTGAGCATATCTTTTTAGAACAATTCTTCTCCATTCTGATCGTCACTTGATGATTACATCTTATCTTTAAGGAAACAAATATCGAAGAGCGCTCTGAGTCATGTTGAGCAGACTACAAAAATAATATATTTCATACCTACACTACACACGTAAGCTTACGTGCTTAGTAACACGTTCTCTTGAAAACTGACGGCTACGGATTTATTATATTTTCTAGGATTATGATAGCTTGTTCTGTTCAAACAAAGCCCGAGTCCCAACAGTGGAGACGGTCAACGATAATCACGATGAATCGATTCCTAAAACGTGCTATAATTTGATTTCATGTTTGCATTCAGCGATGATGTCAATATTGATCCATGCAATTCTAGTGTTTCATAATTTGCACAAGTGCTAACTATCCGACAAATTTGTGTATTTAGATATCGAGATGTTTCACCTTCAGCAATGTTATCAGAATCTATCTGTGCATATTGTTCGATAAGGTTTTAAATATATTGAGTATCTAAACCTAAAAACGGGATAAAATTACTTAAATACAATTACACGTACCTACTGTCTTTCTTCGCAAATCCGTCAACCCACCAGCGTAATCGATTATGGCTTATACCTCTCTAAGATAGCGTCAAGGACAATAAGTATTATTAACCCAGAAAAAAGTTCGCTGTCTCAACAGGGGATCATAGCCTAGTGTCTTTTTTCTATTTGATTAGACGCGTTCGTTATTTACAAATCCATGTTTACACAGTTCCTGATTTAGATCTTCAGAACGCTCAATAAGATCATTAGAAGCTTTAAAGCTTCCGCAGCTAACGAACCCAGAAACTTCAGAGATGATTAATATATTTTCATCTCGAGATAAATCGGTGTCAGCTCGCCATCCGGGAGGCGTTCCCGTTACCTCACTTCCCGTAACAAGAGACATGGCGGAGTCTGGGCTTGGATAATTGCAAATGCTCCGCTTCCCGGAGGCAGACGATGTCTTACCGTCTATCTACAGTAAAGTGCATTTGTCTATTAATAAGGGCCTACGTAGTTTAAGTTGGTGATGAGCTGACTGCTCATCATAAGGTCTCTTAATTCCAATACCGCGTAGAGCAAACATTTCATTATACGTGTATTTGCTCTGAGTATGGGTGTTTGTTAGACCATGGTTCTTACTCCTATACAGAGAATTCTAGTAAGGGGTCCGGATCTATGTAATGCAATAGCGACGTTTATAATACTGTCTTCTAGTTAAGGGTCCTTTGCCGTCTCGAGACAGTAATTTTCCGTAGTCAGTATGTGATGTGAAATACTGTTCAAGTTGTTATTCTTCCAAGCAGTCATCATCTCATTCTTGGATAAAGAGCTTATCTTCACCATGTAACTATTTTCCGTCTGGTGTCATTCTAAAAATGTTAACTGGGATTGGCCACGGTTTAAATTGATTGATGGAATTCCAATTGGCTCTACAACGTGTCCACAGTAATTGATTAACTTTTGGTTGTCTGAACTAGAAACTATTGTCTATTGCACAACCAGACGATGCGGGCTGCGCCAATTTTATTTTATCTGTCGATAATGCGACAGTTTATCGCGTCGCAAGCACGTCAATGCACTATCAAAATGTTAATCAGATTCTTTAACATTATGTAACCACATTTATAGCGCGTTTATTGTTTTCAGTATACCTACCTATTATGATCTGTCTATAAGGGTAAGCAGTGTCCATATTATACTATTACTACTATTATACTTCTTAGTGTTTCAAAATTAATGGTAGATTAATGATTATTAATCTCCAGCAGATCAGATACAAATATCTTGTGAGAAGTTTTAGAAATCTAACACTGTCCCGGTTTCAATAAATGTATAATAAGTAAACCATACAGACAATCATCACAGATTCCAGTTTTAAAAGTTTATTAATCATTTTTACTATAAATCCTGGGAAGACACGGTTGCAATGTGAGCAATCGCTAAACTGCAAACAAATTACCAGACAGAGTTCAAGAAATCAGATATTTTAAATGACTGCAGATCGTCGCACCCGCCCGCCGAGTGCCAAACTAAAGCATGCGACAGGAATAGCCGCCATCTAGGATCGGATAGTAGTTGTGCACTTGTCGCATAGACACGAGGTTGATGCACCGACCACATCTTAGAAATAGGACCGAAATAAACTGCTTTGAATATGGGAGGGGTTGAGAGTGTTGAGACGTAGACTAAAGATAGGACGCGATCTGTAGATGTCGCCTTAACTAGTAGTATTGTAGCTCATAGTTTTTGGACTACGCGTCCATCTAGATTCTGGACACCAAAACAGCCCATGTCTAGTCAAAATGTTTAAAACGTCGCCACGAAAGATAACTTGTATTATGGATGTAATAAAAGAGGAGTACCTCCAGCTCACGACTTCGTCTATATCTATTCTATATCTCTTGTATTATGTTTATTGTATGGAAAAGAAGCATGTATGTTTCTGCAATACAGGTCATCATAATTGGCATCAAGCTCTAATTGGCATCAACAATCTTCCAAAAATATTTCTACTTCCACAGATTTTATATGAAAATAGCTGTACCCTACCACGCTTCGCTGTGGCACATTCGCACATTCGCTGATATGTCACTGATGAAAAAAATAGATAAAAACAATCCTTGATGAGGATTATATATCATGCTAAAATTTCAGCTCGATCGGTGCAGAACTTTTTGAGTTTTTGAAGCTTACACAAACCAACATCACATTTTTATATATATGAAAATGTGAAGATTTGCACTAACATACAAAACAAAATTGAAGCCGTCAGCTTCAAACAGTCTCCACAGTACAAACACGATATGTCTGCCGTGAATAGATCCGCTAACTACAGCAGGCCTGGCCCGAGGCCAACGCTAACAACTAAAGTAACCAAACGCCCCTTGTTGTTCACTCGGAAGATTCAATAAAAACAATTATATTTTGGAAAATTTGGATAGCAATGTACTCTTCTTGCGTCTCTGTGTGAATGAAATCTAAGTTGAATGATGGTGAGCATGGTTTCATGCAGCCTTTTGATTCTGGTATCGCAAGATCCTCTTGATCCTGATAATTCCGGTTCAAGAAGGCTAGCCGTGAAGTTATCATTATAATTATTATCTCCACTTCTGAGACCACACAATAACTCAATTTCTAATTGATTAGTAGGCATAGCAGGGGCTACTACTAAGGTGTATGAGGTGTGTAATAATTACCCATAAATCCTAGAAAACCAGTAGTCACATGCACTAAATGTAATCTAGTATTCATTGTAAGTAAAATAATCGAGAAATTTTTAAAGAGATATGCGCGGGTTGTGAACCAGTCCCCGGCTAATCCCAAGCAATCTATATTACATGCAGGCTCTGCCTACGCACCCGGCGCAGGAAACCGGCTGATTGGGGATCTAGCGTCTAGAACCCAAGCTACATCCTACATTCAACTTCAATTACATGCGGACTCAGTATTCCTAGAGGGAATTTGGCTACCGTAAAAATCTGCCATACATATACCGGCATTTTATCTTTATCCTTGCATTGTTTGAGAGGGACCTTGATCAAGGTCAAACTCTTTTATCTTGACAGTGATTATATTACTTCTGCCGATGATAAGATGGTAAATTAATAGACGATTTCTCGATCGAAATATATGTAGTTCGAAGTTCACCAGGAATGTGTTTTTTTGCGATCGCACGGGAGCTTGCCAAATACTTTTATTTTTACATAATAAATAACCCGATGTACGTATTTTCCTTCTCCATATTATTTTTGGCAAAGGCCTTTCCAAAATATCTTGCGTTATATCAGACAACTAAAATTAAATTAGCCTCTGTTGATTTCCCACAACCGGAATAGTTTTATGAACCATTTTTTGTTATAATTTGCTACAAGTTCAGTTGGTGTTTTCTCCAGAATATAGCTTTTTGTCATCGGTACATGTAGTCGATTAGTATTCATGTTTGCTCTGTATCGAATCCATTGGCTCACGCCAATCACATCACTGAGCCAGCAATTTGAGACGACCTTTCCTCTCGATAATATTCAAGCATAATTTCATCTCGAAGGAGCTTGGATTTCATCCAATAATATTATCTTGACGCTAGACTGCTCTGATTGTTGCTAGGCCAATATACAAGAGGATTATTGTTCTACCAATGCCAATTTCAATGCTATTTGGCACCTCAATACCAAGATATACCCATTTTACGTCGTAAACAAGATATTTTTGTATCGGAGGTTTTTTTCTATTATGAAATGGATGTAATATAGTGTATCAGCTGCTATTGAGGACTTTTCCACGGTATGTTTCTGTTTATTTTTGTTTCTTGTTTTTCTTTATTTTTATTGGGTTCTCGTTTAACTCTGAAAAAGAAATCGTTCAAATTATTTAAGTTGAGAAAAGCTGTATGGATATTGTTGTTACAGGGACCAATATTCCGGAAAAGAAAACGGAACACAGACGCAAGACTATTTTTCCTTTTCGATGCCTAGTACCCCGAGGAGGGGTAGCGCAGTGGATATTATAGAATTCCAAATACAGCCACTGCAAGCCGTGGTAGAGGCGGCACAAGAAGTCATCAGCGATCACATTGAAGTGGTAGAAGAACCCGCCCCAGAACCGGCTCAGGAAGAAAACAACGATTTTATGGAAGCTGATACAGTCGACGACGAATGACCCGTCCTTTAGATATATTAATATAAATTTGTTTATGTTTATAAAATATTATACATAATATATTATGTTGTTGAATTATGACTATTGCAGAGTTTTTTGAAGAAAGAGAATATATCGCTTTGTTTTACGTGTAGTTAATTTTTGTTTGTCTTTATCATTTAATATTCGATACTTAGCATCTTTTATATAACAAGAAAATTTATTAATTCTTCCTACTACGTATTTTTTTAGTCCCATTATTTAATTGTATTACAAATGTAATATGATTTAGTGTGGCAGCTGCTTGTGAGAACTTTTTTCGGTATGTTTTTTAATTTTTTTCCATATAATTCCGCTATTTTTATTTTCTTAAATTTTTACCTTATATTTTTTGTTTTTGGTATTGTTGCACTAGATTTTAATAAGATTGTCTTGTTTCAGGGACATTCTTTTTCCAAACGAGTGCGAAAAGCGTCAATCGACAGCTGACTCTTACATTTTTCCTTCGAAAAAGGGCACCGACCAAGAGTTGGATCGCTTTGTCATACAGCCGCTGCAAGCGGCTGTGGAAATAGCACCAGAACTCACTGAAGAACCGGTACCCGTATCGAAACCGGTACCCGAACAAGAAGAAGGAAACAATGACTTAATGGAATCTGGCGCAGAGAATGACGATACCGAATGAATTTTCATAATGTCTATCCTTTTGATATTAATTTATTTGTTTACATACATTTCGTACGCCTACATTATATTGCCGGGAATATTTAATAATGTCTAGTATTGTTTCTACACTATTTCAGCACTATTGTTGCTCATAATTATTTTGAAGGAGGAAATTACACGACAAAGGTTTCTGGAATTGTTTGTTTATTGTCGTAAGCACTTACTTGTTGCTTTACATTGTTTAGCATAATATCTAGTTCACTCTTAGGTTCACAGATTAGGTACTTACGATTTTCTTGGCATGTGGCTAGGAATTCCGTGAATTGGATGCGGGGTTTTTATACGTGTTATGTAACATAGTGTTTCGAGACAAAGTCTTGATGGTCTGTGGTCTTAGTAAACTGGGTAGTTATACCGAATTCATTTTTAAATAGTTGTAGGTTTTTTTCTCTAGAAAAGCAAAGTTATTTACTTACCACTTTATTCGTGAAAACAAAGTAAAAGTATGGTTCTCGAGTTTTGACCCTAGAAAGTTTTGGGTCATCGTCATCATCAGTTAATTTTAGTAAAAGTTTAATCGATCATAAAAAAAGTACAATACAAATATAAATTTGTGAAGGACTTTTTTTAATTGTTATAAAATAAAAATTATCTACCGCAAGTAGTATAATTATATTCGTAGCTAAAATGTGCTTCGCAGCTGGGATATTTCAAAGTAGACAAAGACAAAACCTATTGTATGATCTATCTATTTCATTTGCTTTCTTACCGGTTTCATTTACATATATTATGTTTACCTGAACCTAAGCGCATATACTTATCTATCCACCTGTCTATCGCCGACCGCCGCGCGCCGGCACAGCCGAACTTGATAATTCTGCCTGGCCTTCACCACAGAATCAGCGTTTATCAGACACGAGTCAAGTTCAATGTCACATCTAAAATATTGCGAGACGCGAAAAAGAAGACTGACGTCACAGCTTGCGAATTTAAATTTAAAAACAATTTCGTGGTTTTGTTTTTTTTATCTATATTTTTTAGTATTTTCCATTCCAAACAATGCCTGCAAATTGTATTCAGGGTGATGTGTGCAGTGGGTTTACGAGTATGTATTAATTACATGTTCACCATCGATGCCTTGATCAACGTTGGCTGCTATGTGTAAAAGCTTAAGACGATCAATAATTATTATTGATCATTGTAAAACTGTGCATAATCTACGCTCTGTGTATCTTTGCAAGACTGTATGCGAAAAAAAACTGGCGTATTTCGAGTTGGACTCGCATCGCTCGCGTACTTTTCATCGCGTTGACTTACAAGTTAAATTTTTCACAGCTCATAGAGTTTATAGACCCGCGTATTTGATATCGATTTCATCTTGGTACTTCTACGCATTCCTGAGAAAAAAGGTCTTGATACGCAGACGGACAGACGGACAAGAAAGCGATCCTATACGCTTTCCTTTTTCCTTTTGAGGTACGGACGGAACCCGAAAAATGATTTTGTATTCATATTACTTGTTGATCAATGCACCGATCGATGAGTTGATGAGCATGAGAGTTACAATTATAGCAAGCGAGTGATCTGCTGTTCTAGCGACTCAATTGAATAAAAATAAGTTATAAGCGCGTCATTACATTGGAAAAACGTTTTTTTTTTTTCTTGTAAGCGGATCGTTGCCTTCCGAAATGACAAATGATGCCGCCACGCAGACCCAGACACCGGCGCCCAAGGCATCATCGGCGCAGGCACAAGCGCCGCAGTCCAAGCCGAAGCCGCCGCCACAGCCTCCACCGAAGCAGCCGAAGCCCTTCCCTATTCTCGAACTGCCGCCGGAAAAGACAAAAGCTTATTTAGAAAGAAATTAGACCAATCCTAATCAGTCTTAGATTTTGTGAAGGTTCTTGCCAGGCGACATTCAAACTCTTTTGTGTTTTAAATTGAGACACGAGGAGTCAATCTATACTGCCTCTGCATCGGAGTTAAATAACGTATAATAAATTAAAGATACAATTGTTATTTTGCTGGTTTTAAAAAATAATGAAATCTCACCTAAAGTTGAGTCTTCCTTATAAAGCCTGCAATGGTATTTTGGACAGACGTGACCAGGCTTGCTTTGGAATGCTGACTCCCTGAAAGGAGTCGGCAGATGGTGAAATGACAATTTGAAAGTCTTCTCTAACGAGTTCAATGGTAAATATGACACTTTTATTATAATAGTTAGGTATTTATTCATCCCAGTCGTTATCTCACCTACGCATTAAATTAGGGGCTAGGTATCTGTAACTACGATAATCAATTCACGTAATCAACATCGCTGTATTTGTATTCTGTTTAACTATGATTCGAAGCTTCATCAACCTAGTTTGGTTCGAGACTAATCCTAAAAGTGTTTCCGAACTCTTTTTGTGCCTTTTCCCAAAAGCGTTTCGGTAGTGACCTATATTTACTGAATTAAAGTATAGTTGTGTAGGTACCTCCTAAATTCTACAATTTTGGACTAAGTTGTTTGTATTGTAGGACAAATCCCAGGGATATCACTACAGTGTCTGGCTCTGGACCGGTAAAATGCTACAAGCCCTGACCTTAGTTGGTTCAAAAAGGCTCTTTCAACATTAGGTAGGTTCATTAGATTAGAACACGCAAAATAAATGAGGAATATCATTTTGCAGGGACCCCGCGTTCACTTGCATCATTTATTCATCTTTTGCATGCGTCATTTACAGAGACAATATATTTTTTATTGTTGTCTGCCCGGACCCGTAACTGGCCAGCCTACAAATTAAATCGGACATATTAATTTTTAATATAGAAGCAGCTATAATATTATTTTTTATTGTGAAGCAATTTTCCAATCACTGCTTCTGACTCCATCTACTCGTTCTATAGTAAAATCTTGAGCAATTACCAAAAATTAAATGAAAATATGTTACATGATGCTATTGATAGTTGGTCTCGATTAATGATTAAAAAGGATTATCATATTGTCAGGCTGTGGTTTGTTCATGAAAATTGTTATAAATTATGTAATATTTCTTTTAACTTTTAAAATGTTTGTTACTCTGTAGAGCAAACCTAGCTATACTAGCGTAGATGAGATGACATTCAAGATGTTAGGATGCATAAATATCTACTGTTATATTAGACGTGTTCAAATAAGGTGTATTTTGTGATCTTCTGTTAAAACTTCATAGCATCTCAATTAATTTTATAAAATAGCCTTTATTTTAACGAAGCTTATATTATGTTAATAAAAACTCGAATACTGGCTAATCTTATATCTTTAAATGAGCAATTCTTGTATATATATATAATTGGAATCTCGGAATCGGCTCCAACGATTTTCATGAAATTTAGTATAGGGGGTTTCGGGGGCGATAAATCGATCTAGCTAGGAATCATTTTTAGAAAATGTCATAAAAATAAAAAAAAATACCGAGCAAAGCTCGGTCATCCAGGTACTGATTATTATTAGAAAACAAGACCTGGCCATACTATACTGTCGACTAAAAATACGCAATAAAATGTCACTGAATACATAACACGGGGTCCCTGAAAATATTAAATCACCCCTAGAGAATAAATATAGATGCTGCTTACCATATTATTCATACACATATTTTTAGTTACCAGCTACGATAAAGCTATGTAAATTGAACGTCTTATGAAAAACCTAACATGGTTTAGCCCGCCAAAGTCAAGTCCAATGGCGTTTTACCAGTCCAGCGACACTGTAACCCCCTAGCTTTAATAACTACAATTATACTATACATTTTAACTCAGGCATTTTGTCCAATGCATTGGGAATGGTTGAGTTAGAGGCTCATCTCGTAGTTGACTCTTACCAGTAAAACAAAATCAGAATTGCATTTGCATTACAAAATTACATAAAAGCACGTGTGTAATATCGCATCTCTACGGTTTGGACGTTTTAGAATTTTTCGTTAATTCAGTGGTCGCCTGTATTTACCCTGCAAAATATATTACATGAGTGCTCGCGCTAATTCGCAATTTTTTTGTCCATTTATCTTTCCTCACATTTCATGTAAATGATTCCAATATTCACATTCATTATTTTTCATACTTACTTATTACCCGAAACTTTACTAATACTGTTACTACTTTACTTTTAAACTAGGTTTTCCAGTTTTTTTTATACATAATTTTGTGTGTATAGGGGAGACTTGCCAAGTGAAGAATACAGGCAGAGAATGACAGCGCAGGCACAGGCAGCGGCAGCGTCGCGCTCCGGCACTGCCACCGGTGGTGGCGGACAACCATCAAGGACCACAATGGACAAACCGGCACAAGTATGTGTTTGAATCAGCTGTATGCAAAGAAACATTCCCTTACCTTAATGATTGGTAATAAATAAAAATTATATAAAGACACAAAGCAACCAATTGAATAACCTAAGCAGGCACAATCAAATCACTGTCTCAGGAAGTTGAAACAAATGAATGCTTTTGACGTGTCAGGGTTAAACCAAATAACTGCCCCATCAAATGATTGGCAGCAGTTAAACCCTTTAAAATAGTCCAAAGCCCTGCGTAGATTTATGTAATTTCCTCAACAGTGTAAAAATGTGTTTTTTTTCTCTCTGAAATATATTTTTTTCTTGCGTACAGACGGATACATGCGACTGTTCAAAATGAGTGCAATGTCAACCATGAGGAGCAGCAGAAAGACAAATGAAATCAGCAGAAGGTGAAAGGAAACAATGCAAAATCGGCAGCAAAGGTGAAAAGACTATAAGATTACGTCGTCCATCCACGAGCTTAGCGATAACTATGAGAATAAATCACCATAAAATAGATGTTAGTATTTATGAATCCTACTACCTCACTCAGAAATATGATTAACTGATCTAGCTTTAAATCACTTTTAAAACTAGTTTAATGTTTGGTCAAAGTTAATCAACGTAATTGTAACATACGAAACGATTCAGTCCATACTCGTCTACAAAATTAGAACTCTTAACAAAATACAATATACATGGTAGTTATCTCGTTTCTAAGCTTCATTCGAATTACCCGTTTGATGCCGTGGAAAATAGTTAGGTAAGTATTTACATACCTAAATGCCACTATGTAAATACATAGAGTTGTTATTCTCAATAACATCAGAAATTGAAATAATAATAATTTCATTTGAAATAAATAATCATATCATCAGCTTGTGGCCAATGCCTGGCAAGATGATACGTCAACAAGCCATCATTTGTCGATCGAATCAATATCATGTGAAGGGAACATTGCATCAGTTGTTCCAGTCGTTTATCAAATCGGCTATCTAGCGTATTATCTGCAGATTATTTATAATAATGTTAGTTGTGCGTTAAAGTGTCGATAACGATATGATGTGGTAATAATAGAAGTGACGCTGGGGGTGAATCGAAAACCTAAAAGTGAGAAAAGTGGCGCCACTGAAAGATACGGTCACGATAATAAATTGAAACATGTACTGTAGGTTAGTGTATAAAGATAAAATTATGTACTTATTCCATTTATTTTAAGGTTTGGATGAATTTTTACCTTGCTAAAGTCATTTGACTGACTCAGTCTGGCTTTAACCAATGAGACTTTCATCCGCGGTCGTGACGCGTTATTTATTAATTTTCGTGGCGAAGAAAGCACTTGTCATAAATTACACAGACCAATAGTACGAGCCAATAAAATAAATTCACGGAATAACCTCAATTTAAATAATAAAGGGTAAACAAGACAGTTGCCAACAGTTTCCGAGCTCTGCGCCCGCGCTGGCCGGCCGGCGCGCCTCTGTGACGCACAGACACGCAATTTACGGAAAACAGTTTGCAAAATTTGAACTTTAGGCGGTTGAGATAAGAGCTATCACCCAGGCAGGTAACTTCATCTAGGCAAGGACTTTTAGCCCGGTCTGAATGTTCAAGATTTAATACGTTTTCGTATACGTAAAGCTCTTTAAAATTCATGTTTATTTTATTACACATATTGAGCAATGAAATAAATGGAGATGGGTATCTGTGTACCTATTTGTCGGTTAGAAATGTTCCATAGATCCACCTGAATTCGCAGAAACAACTACAAGTATAGTAGATACCTACTGGGTACTGAGATATCTATAAGTCGTTTAGTCGTTTTTTTTGTTTCTTTGCTAAACTTTAATAGCCCGCTTTCATAACTCGAAAGCGCTTCAAATTCATCGTAGGTAGGTTCTCATTTATTTGACGCGAAAATTGAATTGCTTCAAATTGAATGCGCTTTCTTTTTTGCTCGTTTGACCCGTTCAGTTTTTTACTCGGCTCTTTGTCTAACGATCGTTTGTGAGCGAGCGTCGTAGGAAGTACTTTAATTTGGTCTTTTGTGAGGCCTATAATCAATCGTCAGATGATTGGTGATTCAGAGTTTTAGCCAACCAACGTCGTCGTTTTGTCCGATACAGTAATCTGTGTCAGAAATAAGCAACCAACGTTGGATCGGATCTATCGAATAGTCAAATGTAAGTAATATAAGATAAGATAACAACTCTTTATTGCACTCCAAGTGAAAGTTAAAAGATCTTATAGTTAAAGGTGCAATGGGCGGCCTTATTGCTAAACAGCAATCTCTCCCAAACAACCTTTGGTAAAACAATATATAGGTAAAACAGTTTATAAAAAGGCATGTTCTTACTCGAGCTCCATTGTTTCCTCAAGTTATACACCCTCTTAAAAAGACAAAATAAACTTCTACCGTAACTTATCGAAAGAAAATAATCGGTTACAGATGCGACTTGAACCTGCGGCCACATTACGTAAGCAGGCCTTACTGCAAAAAATCATTAAAAGAAAACAAAATTTGCTCAAATTAAACATCAGGGGGCCGAAGTTTGCGTCTCATTAGGTGATAGAATGATCGCTTCTCATCAAAGAAAATCCGCGATTTTGATGAAATTATGTCATTAGGTGAAATTCAGAAACCGATCGCTCATCAATATATTGTATATAACCAGCATAGAATGTCTACAAATCCAAATTGGACATGACTACAAAAAGCAACACAATATTTTATAGAGCATGAAAACTCCGTGACTACAACTAATAGAAATCTCAGTGAAACATTGTTCAGTCGAGAAAGGGTGCACTTATAGATGCTTATAGCAGCTTTCGCTAAAGCCATGCCTGTACAGAATGCGGTTTGGGCGACTTCAGTGCGCGACTACATTGCACTTGGAGACAAGGAAAGACGGCGACTGCTCAATTCTTAGTGGGACATGAAATGGTGCACTCAGAATTAAAGTTTGTTTTATTGGCGATTTGGATAAGGCACCTTAGCTTAAGCCTGAGCTACCAGAATGCAGTTTTTGTGGAGGCTGCAATTCGACCACTTGGACACTAAGAAGTACGTTGTCCTAACCTAAGAATTAAGTCACATAGATCTCCTTCTGTTGGGTATCTATTCAATAATAAGCTATGGAAGGAAGATTAAAGACCACAGCTGTCTCACAGCTCTCTTATTAACCTTTAGTAATAAAGCATACCGAGAGTGAGTGAAACAGAAAACTTCCATAGGTTTTTATTATTTTAAGTTTGGCCCACGAGATACATTGGTCATATTGCCTTTTGGCTGCTAAAGTATGTCATGGCTTGAAAACTCTATGTGACGGCTTTGTGAACAGAACAAGTGACTAATTGCCAATTCAGTTGGGGTTCCATTGACTTCAGTAAGACTTCCTTGGGTACCTACCTACATCGCTATTGAGATACCTGACGCGTACAAAGACGTGAATCTCTCATTCTGTATGGATTTAGAGTTTAATTGGGTAGGTATAGTCACCAAAACAGACCAATTTCGTGCGACAACTTTTACCATGGTTATTCGCCAAAATTGGCTGTACCGCCAAAACTAGCCAGGCGTGAAGCCGTGTGCCCGTGGACACTAGAGGCCAGATGTGGCGACTGCGCCGGGTCGACGACCGATGCAATGACTCAGTGTCTCCAGTTACGGTGCACCGTCTACCGACGTATTTCTGATCGTGTCTGTCGGTCTGCCCTCGGTGGCATGGGGTAATGTTACCTAAATGTGACTGCGTGTGGGAGCTGCTTTATCGCTAACCAGAGATAGGGTAAAATGTTCGCGTTTACCTTTTATAGGTTGGTACAACTATCTCGGATCTGACCCGCTTTGCTGTTCACAGCAGTTGCTTATTTCCTTTTCTTCAGACAATGCCGTTTATAGTTAAAGGATTGTAAAATGTATATGCAAAAAGGTCACCATAATATTTCATATTCAATTTTGTTTTTTTTTTTTGCAATATCTATTTCTACGGCCATATTCGAAACTCAATACCGAGACATGCCCTAGGTATAACCACTTAAAAAGTCGTTTGTCGCCACCTGGCCTAACTTATTACTTACATTGTCAATGATTAGATAACAAATTGCTAGTTCCACACACATCAAACATTTACCTTTCTATTATTTTAAGCAAGTAAATTATTGCATTGATATTTTTATATTGTTAAGTAAATTTTCCGTATCAACCAAGATATGGTTTGCCTTCTCTACTGTAAAAACCTGGGTTCAAATAGATTTTTATTTAGAATAGAATTAAAAAATTCAACTGAATTGAAAAACTCTTTAAGAAGTCGGTTATAAATGCACCAGCTAAAGAATACACAAAGACAAACTCGTCAAGTCGGTTTAGTTTTTAGTTTTTTTTTTTTTTTTTTAGTTTTTTTAGTTTAAACTTTGACGCAGTGATGGACCCTGTCAAGTTTCAATGACAATACAATATTTTATGGCTACGAGCTGACCTGATAATAAAGACAGAAAATAGACAATGGAACTCCTCAGTGTCTAACAGTAGATTTATGATATTTAGACTCGCAGTACAAAATACCTGGGTCTCAAAAGCTTGTACAGACCATTACTTTAAAAAAAAAAAAACTTCAGTGCTGCAAACGCAACGAATACCTTCAGTGCTGCAAACACAACGGTCGTGTTTTTCACAACTTGCCGCAAGTGCGGGAAACACAACTGTTGTGTATGTGGTATGGAAAAACACTATGGAGTGCGCAGAGCCGCACCCGTGGCAAAGGACTCTTGAATAAGATTTACTTTTCACCGAGAGACGAGGGCCCATGGGTGAAATTTCGTTTCCACTAAGACTATGAAGCTCAGACCGATTAAAACGCGGAAAAGGAAACCTGAAATACAAGGAAACTGTAGTATTTCAATAGGTATGTGTTATACCTGCGAAATATTACGAAATGTTAAGAATTCCACTACTTCTGTGACTCACACACATCACGCGAAATATTTGCATCATCAAAATATCTACGCCGAAACTCAAAACCTGTCTGTGTCGTCGAGGTTTTACCTCTGGCAGGTTTTAGTATCTATGGTCATAGGTACTGGTATTATTTTTGGTTGGCATTTACATGAGAAATCCCAGCGTTCAGTGAGGAGTCGATGACTTCAATGAATATTTGTTTATTCGGTCGGAGAATAATCACTCTAAATTTGGCAGACTAGAGGAGTCCCTTTCTAAGCCTACTGATAAAGAAATACTGAGACTAACGGAATAAATTCAGAAACTTCTAGTCTAGTCTTAAATGTTATTAGTTTTTGAATGTGTCCCACATGATGACGGTGTCGATCTTTTTTATCTTTTTCCCACTACGGTCTGTCCTCGACGTCTTTCTCGGATAACAGACACTCTTTGATCTTTTTCATGGCATTGGCTTATACCTATTATGGATCAGTGATGAATGTGTCTACTGATCTTATCATTAGATTTGTACTAGATACTTGTGCTTTGAAATTATCAGCTCTTCTGGTAACTGCCACTTGAGATATCCAATCCGTTGGGTTATTTCGTATATTATTCGGTTGGAATTGATCAGTGCCTTTGGCTTTGATTCGATCTTTATTTTTCAAACAAAATGAGATGTGGGTTCAACTGGGGAGCTTGGAATAGTGGTATTTTTGGTGGGGAGAAATAAAACGTATTGGCACGTATGGATAGAGAAAAAGCTAAATAATTTACACACCCAGATAGTAAGCGAAGACATTTACATCAGAAACGGGATATTTATTGTATTGTGTTTTTTGAGGTCTCGATATTTCGGGTCTGATGCAACCGCCATGTGCACCGAGTAAACTGATATGAAAAAGTTCAAAACGCGGTCGTCTTTTTCCATGGTGTATTATGATTTTTCATCTGCTCATAATAACAATACTTACCTACCCGCAATATCTTCACTTTAGTCGCTTGCGCTAATTTTAGTTACACGTCAGTTTAAAATAATGTTGTCTTCTATGTTTTATAACTTATAATTTTACGTTATAACATGTCTAAAGTTGATATCAATATACGAGAGTATTGTTTTGTTCCCAGAACATGAAACAAGGAGTTTGACGGAGCTATAATGAACAAACGTAATAATTTAAAATATAGGTATAAAAGTGTACTTATTAAAAAATAAAATGTGCTTATCTATCCAGTTATTTACGAGTTTAATTCAATGCATTAATTAACGGAACTGTCTCTCACTTGCTGTGTTTTTCCAGTGCATAATATGTATACTTACAAAGGTACAGGAATTAAGTCGAAACACTTTCGCATTTATAATATTAGTAGGAAGAAAGAGCTCACCACCGTTAACACTCACTGTTGAGCCGATTTGCTTCTCTAGCCACGGGTGCGGCTCTGCATAAGTGTTTTCCCGTACTTGCAGCAAGTTATGAAAAACACTACAGTGTTGTGTTCTCAGCACTGAACGTGTTAATAACCTAGGTACTATGAATTTTGATAAATAACGATCTAAGCCACTTTTGGTTTTGAGCTTTGTTGAAGGCATCTAGGCTTCTACATAGGCAAATATAGTGACACCTGTAAAACTACTAAATATCTTGCCTGTAGTCGTTAATGAGTGCGTACGTGTTGCTGATACTGCTGATTAGCGAGACATATGGGCTGTACACATTAGCATAATGTGTCCTTATGACTTAGAAACCAGGTCACTTAGATACGCCTAGGTTACCTGCTTTTAAAGCAAACTTCTAGCCAAAAAGCCTCACGGAGGTCGTGAACGTCGCTTGTTTTCCAGAGGTACTGAAATTTTTCGAAATCTGATCATATCGATTTCAAGGTTTCATTCTAACCAATATTATTAATCTGAAAGTATGCATCTGTTGCCTTTCAGCATCGTAACGACTGAAGTTACTAAAGTAGATAATCCAAAAAATTTTTGATGAAATTCTATGTGAATATAGTTACTTCAGGTCTTAGAATAATGCGTAGCATACTTCTATCCCCCATTGAAATCGCTATGGTCATAGTAGAAACAGCTCCGGTGCATTCTCGCGAGTTATTTTGGGTCCAGCAACGATGCGAAGTCGTTCGCCCCTAAAGTAATTTTTTTATGCAATAAATTTTCCACATGTTTCGCTTAGCGCAAGACCGGAAAGAGTATCGCGGTCATGAGGAAGAAGGTAGATAGAAAATCTGGAGGCGTAGAAGCCCGGACACCACCCAAGCCTATCGCCAGGGTAAGATGGTGACTGTTAGTGCGACCCCAACTCGCCCTAGGAGGGGTTATCGCGTGAGGGGGATAATGCGACGACTTTCCTCTACCCTTAAAGAAAAAGATAGAATATTTTTGATCGTGCCTATCTCACAGGTCGTCTCTGTGTGTGCTGAAGTAATAATTTCCATAATATTGGCGCAGTGTTGGCTGCGCAGAGGCGAGGCCGGATGTTGCTCGTAATACACTCAATGGACGGCCGAGCCCCTCCGGCTTGCAGGACGCCCATTAGATGAGCCTTGTCAGAGAAGATCGAACGGAATTACCAATATTGGGTGGTCAAAGAAATCCAGACAATGATATAAGGTTTTATACCGTCATGGGCATGGGTTTTCGTCATTTTATTGCCGACCCGAATACCATTCTGGGTAATACTCAGCTCGCCCGATTTTCTGTGGTAAACATAGATAAGTAAAGGAACCTAACTTAGGTTCCTTTACAGATTATCATACGTTACACGTTATCATTGGCAGTTAAATTATCGAGCCCAATATTAGGGTATTACCGTTAAATTACCCAATATTAGGATCCACAACAAAATGACGATAGCAAAACCCTTATAAATCGTCACTTTACGATGGGGCGGTTAGGTAGATATAGGTATCTATAAGTATCTATACATATCCAGATATTTATCTGCATGAAAATGAGTAAGTCTTGGTATAAGTTTATAAAAAATAGTAAAAATGTTTTACGTTCCAATAGCAATAAATTTCTGAGAATTGTCTATGTCGAATCTCTGTTTTGAAACAACAGTAATGACTTTGCCCGTTCTTCTCGATTAGAATTCCGAATCCAGTGGTAGTCAGTGGACTTTCATGAGTGCCCTATTGGGGTCCATGTGAATAAAGGTTTTCGACTTTAACTTTGATCAGCAATATGATAAAGTCTTCATCGGCGAACTTATCCACAGCCAATTGCAAAAGTCAATACAGCATATCGAAAGATAAAAACTTCAATAGTTCCTATCAACAGTTATCGCGGCTATCAGTCAGTATGGAAGGTTCAACATGATTCCGTCGGTGTGTAAAGTGGTTTTACGAAAATGGATGAGAGTTTCTGCCGTTCTTTGGCTGCTGTTCATAATTGTGCTGCTTGCGAGATTGTCGGACCGGTGAGTAACGGAGATACGTACCAATAACCTACCATAAGTCGCAAGATAAGCGGCTATCAATAAGATTTTACAATCATTTTACCTGGTTAGTGCGTATCCAAGCGGTGGTAGTCTAGTGGGAGAACATCTGCCATCTAAGGAAGGTCCTGAGTTCAAATCCCAGTGCGGGCACGTACCAATGTGTTTCTGTAAAGCATATGTACGTAATAATCACTCGCTTTTCGGTGAAGGAAAACACCGTGAGGAGACCCACATACCTACCCGAGAATTATTTCTGAGTTAGGTATGTTATCCACGAATCCGGACCGGCCCCGTGGTAGATTGTGGCCTAACACTCCTCACGAAAGTGAGGGAAGACCCGTGCTCAGCAGTGGGACGATATGGGTTGATGATGATGATGAGTACCTATCGAGTCTACTTGACAGTTTTTAAATGTGATCGCGAGATTTACGTCAGTCGCAAGCCTGTCGTGGAGTTCGTAATAAGGCAGCGGATAGTAGCGAAGGCGATTCAATGACGAAGATGACGGGTCGCCCAAAACCTTGGTGATAGGGAAGGGTGGGCCCGCCTGGCAGGGCGCTACCCTCAAATAGAAAATCTCGTCAAACTCCTATCGAGGTGTTCAGGCAGTAGTGCTTGAGAGCTAGTCCCGTCCCGTAGAGCTGTTTGTTTACCACCTTTGACCACTTAATGAGATAGTGGTCAAATACAAGCTTGTATTTAGAGAATAAAAAATAGAAAAGTTCGTGTCCGAGTCTTCATAAAAAGAAGGGAAATTGCCGAAAAATCTACTTAACCCGCTTATCACATAGGAGTAGTATATTATCTACATAACTCCAAACACTTTTGACACTAACTAAATGAGAAATACACAAGTAAAAGCACTGGAGGCGGGAACCGGAAGTATAGGCCTGGCAACAAACACGTCGTGTGATTATGATGACGTAAAAGACGAACTCCCGCCAAAAAAACAAAAGATGGCGTCATTGATAGCTTTTTTTTCTAGGCAAGGCAAGTGCGGTGCCAACATTCGGCCTCCCAGCAGCTGTGGCACTGACATTGCCCGGCTGAGGTCGACAAAAATAGGGCAAGGCCGCGTCAGACGCGCGTTTGGGCGGGCTATGTTGGTAATTTGACAGGAATATTGATGAGGGAAAGCGGACATCGACCGATACGAAGGCAGGCATTGACGGACGAATTCGAGGCTATGCAATGATGTGTTGATAGATTTTATCTAGAAATGGGGCGTTGGTAAATCTGAAGAAATTGGCTATTTAGGTTGGGGTTAAAAGGAAGATTCGCTTCAGATAGCTGAACCATTTATCTAAGCACATGAAATATATTCTCGGAGAATTGGACGTCGTTGAACAACGATCCAGTAGGTAATTTTAGTTTTGATAACATGGAAATTCCTTATATTATATTTTGAAATTTTGTGTACAGGTCTTAGTGAAGTATACCAAAACACGCGCAGCGGGGCTATGCAGCACGGTGCGAATCAGCTCGAGTTCGGTTCATTTTGACATTTGATTAACACGGGTTTTGTCATTTCAATACGAATGACGAGTCCCGTGGCAATTAAATGTCAAAATGGAACGAACTCGAGCTGATCCGCGCCGTGCTGCATAGCTCCACAGGAGACACGGCTTAAATCATCCACCTCTTTACTAAATCGTGGTGTTGACTGCGACTTCACTAGACAAGACTTCCTGACTGACTGGAGTCAACATTTTGAATGTATTAACAAAAACTATGACATTGACTAATTGCACAAAGCGTACGAATGTAAGTCAAAACAAAAGAAAATACCTCCTACAATAAAACAAGAAATAAATGAATGAAATGATTGCGATCAGTCCATCACCATATGTGGCTGTACCATCCGGCAGTAAACAAACGTGAACCAGCACACCGTTTACGATCACATTGTATTAAAAACACATTGTGTGGATCATGGATGATTGATGACGTTTGACTGTTATTGTTTCAGCAATTTATACGTTCTTTCAAATCAACCCATGGTCCCATACCTATGTTTGTATAGGTAGATACTGTACCAGAAAACAGTAGCGTTATGCTAAAATAGAGAACATCATTAAATTATCATTCGGTTCGTCTCATCTCTTATTTCGGAAAACAGGTGAATTTCATCTATTTGACAGTTCTACTTCTACACAGCTTCCGATTCAAAACAACTGCACAGATTTCTAGAAACCATGGTTTTAAAAAACATTAATAGGTAAATACATCCTCTGTAACATCAAAATATATTTCCCCCACGGTCCATTATGTTAGTACCTCAATGTATTTCCATCAATATTATGGTTAGTTATTTCGTGTCATCGCATGATATCGCCACGCATCGCTCCCTGTTTTATTTCAAGGTAAGTACCCGGCGCAAGGCCAGGCTTCCACTGCCAAGGTCTTCGAGAAACTTCCCACGACCACGATACATTGTTATTTTTCACAGGCCGAATACAATGAACTTGCCAATATTCAGAAACGAGACATAATGGCAGATACCAACGACGTGATTTTCTTTAATTTTGCGATGGATATTATAATGCCTTTTTAATGCAAAGTGCAAACATGCAGACGGTTAATGGAAAGCGGTTACTGGTATCCCTACTTAGTTTGTATCACCACAGAATAGATAAATATAGAATACTGAATAAGTTTCCTCCAGGAGTGGCACAATGTGACAACCGCACTATGTCCACAAAAAAAAGACATAAATATTGCCAGCATTCCTTTGTTACCCAGAAGCATGGGTAGTAGTGGTAATACTTCCTATAGAATGTTAGTTATAGGCTTATAGGCACTAAGTTTAGTTGTGTTATCTTTAAATTCTATTGAGAATTTGTGGTGACGACTCATCTTTTCATCACTAATGTTGTTTGTTGTTTGAAATAATGAACAACTAGTAGTCACACTCATAATAATATATTATGTACCTACCTTACTTCCACACACTCATATGGGACAAAACCCACTCGCACTATAGTAGGTAGTCCTACGACTAATAATAATGTTCTATTAAAATCAAATACCTACTTAGACAACACGTACTTACTGATAGAAAATGTTGCACGAAAACTAAGTACTTACCAATAGGAATATAGGTAGGTAACCTACCAACTACGAGAAGGTACCTACATAAAGAAGAAGTTATTTTTATTGGCTTTTGTTATTATTATTTTCTTCGGAAGATTTGTCTAAGTCAGTGTCAAGTTTATTCGTATGTAGGTAGGTAATTAGAGGTAGGTACCTCAAATTTTTCTATAAAATAGACAACTTATAAGATTGAGGACTAAATAATACAAAATCAAACGTCATACAATTGGATTTACCACCAAAAAGCAGTCCGTATTCCTTCATAATAAGTACCTACCTACCTATTATCCGCCTCCACTCGTCTAGCAAGGCTCATAATTGGATCCAACTAATCCACTATCTAAATCGCCTCATATTGGTCGAAATCCTGTGAAGCGTTTAAAAAGGTCGTTAAACCAGCTTTACCCAAGCTGTGAGCTTTTATGGCTTCCTCGAGAGGTGAGCCACGCACGCTACCTCCAAGCACAGAATGTAACATAACCCGAGTAGGTAGGTCAAGGGCGTAGAAGGACTCGGTCACGGCGGCCCTTCAATCGCACAAAGGACCTTCTATTATTTTAGAATTCGTCATGCGATTCTTATCAAAAATACCTACTGTTTTGTACCTACATTGATAAAAGAGGTTCCCACAACAGAGTTGGGAGCTACAATTTCTAATTTTGTGAACATGATTGAAGTTTTTTTTTAGTGGCAAGGTAAGCCAACATATAGAGACACGTAAAAATAAAATTACTAAAATTAAAACTAGCAAACTTGCTTGTTATTAGTACTCTTAGTATGTACCAAACAATACATAAAGCGATAGAATTGGGCTCATGGAGCACATCCAGGCACAAAAAAGAAACAGCTACATTCTAGGTAATGATAATTCTAATTTTAAAAATTAATCCGGGTGTTAGGGAATAGTGGTGTACTTAACCTGCGAATGACAATCGATCGATTGCATGCAATAATAGCACAGAATAGATAGTACTACGTAATAATAGTCGTTAAAACACTTCCTTTTCGGTATATAAAATGTAAATGGGTAATTTTGTCTCTGACACTACATGATTTTCACAATAATAATATGTGTAATAAATTATTTTTAGTTTATATTTTTTATCACGCATTAATATTATTACTATATGACTGAACGCAAAAAATTAAACTTGCTAATAATTACATATTACCATTGTTGCGAATCTAGATGTATTGTTAACACATTTCCTATAATAGTTAGCGTTTTGGTTGTTACTGTAAGTTTACTATTTTAAACAGTAAATAAATAAATAAATAATATTATAATAATATATTTTGTCAATATATAACGCTCTATATTCACAACCGTTTTTATGTTACTATGCATTTTTGGAACCAATTTTTTTCTAATTATTATTTCTGACAATCTGAAATTACTCACGCTAAGGATTAATCATGATTGTACGCAATACTTATCAAAGTATCTGAGGCTACTAAGATAATTCAAGATTATTTGATAAGATCGCTAAATTTATGCGTTTTATAGATGCACATATACCCACATTTTTACTGTTTGCAAAGATAATCTCTGATGTGATAATGTTTCACGTTGTGATAGAAGTAAAACTTTTGAAATGAATCGAGATCAAATGATTAACCACCGCAATGATAATAGCCGAAATCAAAACCTGAAGCTAAACTGGTGTACGATCTGCCAGGCAGGCAACCATCATCAAGGCCAAGGTTGACAGGGAAGGGGGGCGCGGGACGTCCGCGGGCTTAACGCTCGGCGCGGTCCCACACCAGCCATTCTGCACCTCGCAGTCGACTCTGACGGTTGTACTAGTGCCAGGTAAGCGGTAGTCACTTTCAATCTTAATCTACCGCCGATACAGATATTCAGCAACGATGTGCTTCACCGCCGCGGCATCTAAAAAACGAAACCGTATCTTTTGTGTGACAACTTGAAGCTAATCTAGATGTGTTTTGATAACGTCGAGTGCTGCTTCATCGATAAGATGTTTAATCGTGCGGCAATAGTTCGGAGTTGCATTTAAATATCGCGGCGCAGGAAGGTAACCGGTGTGACATAAGTCGGGGGAAGTTTCCCTCCTAAAAGTTTTGAAGCGGTTCCCGAAGGGCGGGAAGCGTCAAGCCGCGTGCGTGCTGCGTGCCGCGCATCGATCGGGCCACCCCTCCGCTCGCCACTCCCGGCGCAGATACATTCATTTGGACAAAACATCATTCCATCATTACATTTTAGTATTCTCCGTTAATTTTATTTATTTGCAGTAGTTTTAAGTGATTTGGTGCATGAATTAGCAGTTAATTTAAAATTTGTGAAAATGGGTGGCTGTGCAACGAAAGAAAATAAGGAAAATAAACCGGCTGAAGATACTGACGGGTGTGTATGGCAAAAATTATACGTGCCGGCGCAAAATGTCCTCGTTCCCTCAAATTTATGTTTTCGCTATATACCTACTCACATTATCATTCTCTTGTATATCACAATAATTTGTCAATCTAACATTTTTATGACTATCCAAATGCAAATCATCAAACATAAGCCTACAGAATACTAATGTGCTTGTATTGATGACGGCCAGTGAACCTAAACGGGATGCGGCATTAATGTTGTTTCCGGACGAATGAATGAGTATCCATTCGTAAAGTTGGAACTTCCTCATTATTTGACGCTGTAAACTCTATAAATTTGAGGTTTCTTGTTTTCAATAGTGTAAAATCCCTAAACAAAATTCAATGACTAATCATTTCATGTTAAGATTGACAAACAGGAAAAATGACTTTCCTGTAACTTGTGCTTACGAGGTACCTACATTTTATATTATTTTTGCATTCCACGATAACTTTGTAGTAGCCAGCCAGCCAGTGCATTCTAGAAAGCACGATGCTAACGGTGTCCAAAGATATCGCATATCGCCAATTGATATAATTCATGGAATGATAACGGATTCCGTAATCTGACTACCTTTAATTGATGCTTTACCGTCTCATAAAGAATTGAATGCAAAGTAACAAGAAACTCGCGATATCATAACACGTTCGTTGGCTGGTTGCGAGTGGGAGGTACACGGCTGCGCGACTCTGAGAAGCACCGGTGCGCAGTGAGCTGACACATCCGTTCGACTTGCGCGTGTCGGTCAAGGCGACCTCTAGCAAAATTACGTAATTCCACAGAAAATCAAGTGAACTCCTGGGTGTGTTCGGAAAACACTCCTCTATCCGACAGTCCGCGTTCGCCTCTCTCTCCGTTGTTAGACCGAACTCTCTAAATAAAGTAACGGGATTATTCTTTCGCTATGAATTATAAGCTAAAAGTAACAATTCCAGTGGTCGTTTGCGGTGGAGCCGTTCTTGCGTATTACCTCATCAGGCGGTTCGTACATTTTGTTTAGTGCTATGTACATTTGAATTGGATGTTTTTGGAAATAAGTGCATAATATCCGATTAGTTCGCGTGTTAATAAGTTGTGTTGGTTTACCTTCCACTAAAAGAGAAGCAAATATATAAATAACTTTGGGAATCGATTATCTAACAAAACTTTTTATGATTACTATAGGTTTTCGCTACTTCCGGTCGATTCTGGAAGTGATGGGTACGTCCCTATTTTTGAAATAAAAAAAATATAACTGTCTATTTCGTTGCCGCGGTTGTAGTGAACGGGAATTTTAAATTTATTTTACATTTTTTCTTATTAAAATTCTTCGCTTAGAGAAAATGTGTACCCGTGCTACTTGTGCAGCGTTGAAAGCGTTAGAATCATATTGTTTTATTATTACTCGTGGGAGTTTGTTGAAATCTCGGCTTTAATGTGGTGCATTGTTTTTGCAGGAAAGCCGCAGCTATGGTGGACGCCGCAACCCTTGAGAAGTTGGAGGCTGGATTCAGCAAGCTTGCTGCTTCCGACTCCAAGTCGCTGCTGAAGAAGTACCTCACCAGGGAGGTGCTCGATAGCCTGAAGAACAAGAAAACCTCTTTCGGCTCGACCCTCTTGGATTGCGTGCAGTCTGGTGAGATATGGAAAATACTTATTATTACTTTTTTATCCGCCATTTTTGATTTTTATTTTTACTGATTTAGATGCTTACCTTAGAGCTAACTATTACAAGCCGAGGCCTACCTGTTTTAAGAAAATTATGAAATAGCCTACCTGCATTACAAAGGACCTAATATATTATGTAGATTTTCTGTTCCGCGGTTGCATGGATTTCGATGATTTGATTATACCAAACCAAAAATATTTGAATTCTGTTACAGGATGTTTGATTGTAAAGTAACGATGTATTATCGTAATGTTCGTTGATATATAGTAATACCTATACATAATAAATTAAATACTTGTTAAAGGTAGAGGTAGGTAAATACCTACTAATGATAGTTCTATGGATTTATAATATCTGAGATAGATAATTATGTACAATGTACATAGTTACATACTTACGTACCTGCCTACTACACAATGCTATCGGAAAAGCAAGAGTTCAATAAACTTGCGTAACAACCATCGGAAGCGATTACGTAAGACCTCGTTTCTGACGTAACATTACGCGTTCCAGGTATGGAGAACTTGGACTCTGGCGTCGGCATCTACGCGCCCGACGCGGAGGCCTACTCCGTGTTCTCCCAGCTGTTCGACCCCATCATCGAGGACTACCACACTGGCTTCAAGTCCTCCGACAAGCACCCCGCCAAGAACTGGGGTGACGTGGAGACCCTCGGCAACCTGGACCCCGCCGGCGAGTTCGTCGTGTCCACCCGTGTGCGCTGCGGACGCTCCATGGAGGGCTACCCCTTCAACCCCTGCCTGACCGAGGCCCAGTACAAGGAGATGGAGGAGAAGGTCGCCGCTACCCTCTCCGGGCTCGAGGGAGAGCTCAAGGGCACCTTCTACCCGCTCACCGGCATGTCCAAGGAGACCCAGCAGCAGCTGATCGACGACCACTTCCTGTTCAAGGAGGGCGACAGGTTCCTGCAGGCCGCCAACGCGTGCCGCTTCTGGCCCTCCGGCCGTGGTATCTACCACAATGAGAACAAGACCTTCCTCGTGTGGTGCAACGAGGAGGACCATCTCCGCCTGATCTCCATGCAGATGGGCGGTGACCTGAAGCAGGTGTACAAGCGACTGGTGAGCGCCGTCAACGACATCGAGAAGCGCATCCCGTTCTCTCACCACGACCGTCTCGGCTTCCTGACCTTCTGCCCCACCAACCTGGGCACCACCGTGCGCGCCTCCGTGCACATCAAGCTGCCCAAGCTGGCCGCCGACAAGGCTAAGCTGGAGGAGATCGCGTCCAAGTACCACCTGCAGGTGCGCGGTACCCGCGGCGAGCACACCGAGGCCGAGGGTGGCGTCTACGACATCTCCAACAAGCGTCGCATGGGACTCACTGAGTACGACGCCGTCAAGGAGATGTACGACGGCATTGCCGAACTCATCAAGATCGAGAAGACCCTGTAAGCAGTACGATCTCGCGCTATCAGTATTCTTTGTATTATTTATCGTTTTCGTAAGGTAATGATGTGGCCGGGTCGGGCTGGCGGGTTCACTAGTCAGCGGCGCCCCAGGCGGGCGCCCGGCCGCCGTCGGCCCGATATTGTATCGTAAAGTATTTTCTATAAGGAAATGGAAAATAAAGACAGCTAGCCTTAAGACCACTTTGTGCATTTTTATTTCTTTCCAATTTGTTTAATGTAAAATTAGTTATTAATGGCTTTCGAATATTCTTTATCAGATAAGCGCAGATGAAAGCAGTAGGCACCTAGTAACTATTCCAAGGGGACAGTGTAGTGGGTGGGAATTATTAAAAGCACAAAGTCCTGTCGATCATTTTATACAGTAGAAAGAGTCATTGAGTTTGATTGTAATAAAATAGAACCAAGTTTGCTAAATACCCAGGTCATGACTGACATGCCATAGAAACTTGAGACGACTCCAGTTCCTATCTTAATTGATTTCATTTTAAAAGAGCCTGAAGGATGCAATGGGTTAGAAGGCACAGCACGCTCTATGGCTCAATCATAAAATAATTGGCGGAATGTATGGATAGAATAGAAAAAATGGAGTCTATATGTACTGTTAAAACTAAGAAAAGATTACAAATTCAAATAAAAGTTTACTATGCGCCAGTTAGTGTGGTAGGTACATTCTAAAAAGACGTAATAGAGTTTTTTTATTTATATAGTATGAAGATTTTCATTAAATTAAATATATTTTATGTAAATTATAAATTATTATTTAATTTCTGTAGCATGTCGCATTTATAAACATATCACAGAATAGAGAATTTTAACCATAAAGTATAAAAAAATTCTCGTCGGATTTAATTTTTCAGGGCTGTACTACTCGCCCAATCCACGGCAAGTACACAGGAAAACGTCAGTGTCACCATCAAAATTGGCAGTTGTCAACCTGTCATAACAGACAGATTTCGTTTTGGCTGTTGTCAGTGTTAAAAACCTTTGTTGTTTTTTAAATTAATGTGATAGAGGTAAATAGTGAAACGAAAAAAAGGAGATTGTACGATGGCTACTCCTAAAAATGAAAGAGATTTACATTTGCCCTTATCCAGAGTTAAAACAATAATGAAAAGTTCCCCAGATGTCGAGGCAGTTGGTCCAGAACCACTGTACTTAGTTACCAAAGTTACAGTAAGTTTATGCCGGCATTTTCACAAAACGTGGGAATCACAGCCGGTTATTGATCGACTTTCTGCCCAAATACACAATCATTCTTTAAATTTATTCAGTACTACTTTCTATTCAACTTGCAGGAAATGTTCGTAACAGATTTAGCAAAAAGGTCGTACAGATACAGCAAAACTGGCCTTTTGGAATACAAACAGATAGCTGATGTGGTCCAGGAGGACGATACATTGGATTTCCTTAGAGAAATAATGCCCAGAAAGATAACTGTTAGTCAATACAAAGAGATGATGTCAAAAAAGGCGGCAAAACGTGATCGATCGGACGATTCTAGCGAGGAGTCGAGTGAAGAAGAGAGCTCTGAAGAATCCTCCAGCAGTGTTGAAAAAGACTGACAAAGGTGGAAGTTTGATGAAGTAGCATGATTTTAAATGCACATAACTAGACTAAGCTTTGTATATGAATGCACAATGGTCTTTTCTGTGAGGTTTTGACTATATCCTAAATCCTCTTAACATGTTGACTGCTGAACCGGTTTTCATATTTGGACACCGTTGCAAACCGTTATTGTTCCAGCATTGACGTGCCATCTGTGTGAGCAGTACTGCAGTAGTACACATCTCTGTGTTCTGCCACACAGGCTGCATGTGAGCTGTTTTCCCGCACTCGCATTAAGTTATAAAAAACACAAAAGTCTGTGTTTACAGCAGTCAACATGTTAAGGTCTAATATAATTCACAATTCAGTTCAATGACTGTGCAAAAAGTAGTATTCATAAAATCATAATACAATCTAGTTGGAACATAAATGATAATTGATGTGTAATATTATCTATGTATTCTTTTAAGTTTTGTAATGTGATGAGAATAATAAACTCTGAAGGATAATAATTATAATTTGTGACTGTATAATTTAAGATGAGCAAATAATAAAAGTCCTGGTATGATTGTCTAACGGTTATAATTATGTCTTAATAATTGCCTCTTTTAAATATATTAATTATTATAGACACTTGACCATACCACTGTGAGTGATGATACTCTAGTGGGATAATGTCCTAGTTCTAAGGAGTGAGTTGGGGGTTTAAATCCCAGTGCGGGCATGTACAAATCTGTGGCTGGCAGGGACACATGGACATGTCGACATACATGTTTTATTTTATCAGCTTAATCAATCCTACGCATGAAGATCTTATATGAAAAAAAATTACAGCTCCAAATATACCTACATAACTTTTGAAGCACTCGACTTTGGTCCTTTTGATATCTCCCATTTTAACGTCTTTTACTTGACAAAACTTTATGTCAATTAATTATAGGGCACTTGTTTATCCTATGCTTGCCCGTGACATCTAACAGAAACCTAGTGAACGAGGTGCACGATGATTGTTATGACGCTTTCCATTGTGAAGAGGTAGTAAGTACTATGCCAACCTAGTTATTAATGAAAATCCTAGATTGCGTTATAAATAACAAGTATGTCATTATTGTGTTAGTTAAGCTAGATTCACATTTGGCTGACGTGTCGTGTCGTGATGTATCAAAAAGGTATCGGTTTCATAGATTTAATATGGTAGCGTTCACATTTCTCCGATGCAAAGTGTTGTGACGGCTTGTGTTAAATGTATGAATCTTAAACCTTATTATAATTTCTTGCAATCGAAGTGAAAAGTAGAGTATTTAACGCAGGATTATAACGATTCATCCATCATGACTCGATTCTATTGTCTCCCTCACTGTCGCTCGGAGGCAAAACATCGAGAATGATGGTGTAGCATATTATCCAATAATGTGAGCAAACGATAGAACCCCAAAAAACGTACCGTTTCGTGTTCTCTCCAAAACTCCAAAATTCCTCAGAAGCTTCAGTAAAGTTCCCACCCCTTTACCAATTCGTGTCTTTCTTTGACTAAACTAACTACGGAAAATCTAAAAATATAAAAAATACTTGACACTGGCTAAATGCATAAATCATGCGGAGCCAAAAGGAGAAAAAAAACAAAGTTTTAGCAAAATGGAACTAGATGCCGCCATAGGAAAAAATAGCTCGCGGTAGCGTTTCGTTTTTGGGTAAGTAGGTACAAATTATACGATGGTAGGAAAAAGCGCACACAATTAGGCGGGGGATCTTATAATCCCTTTGCGGCCAATTGGCCAAAAGATTTTTTTGAAAGCTCTTGCTTATCAAGAGTCTATAAAATGTAAGTTACGGTACAGGGGTAGGTTAGATAGGGTTGGCACTGTCAAATACTGCTTATTCGCAAGATGGTCGGCAGCAAAGAGGCTTGGGAGGCGGTGGTGGCGTACGCCGAGCGCGTAATGCACGAAAAGGAGACGCCGGAAAGGGCGCGGGAGGATGACATCCTCTCGCTCCCGATCCGCCGCCGCAGGCCAGGTCGCAGGAGGCTGGCGTACGCCCACCACCTGCCACCATAACAGGGACTAGGGGCCGTGGATCGGGGGATCCAACGCCCCACCACATAGTCCCGAGGCGAGATGCGCTCTGAAGTGTTCTCCAGAGCGCATCCAACCTAGGCGAGGTCGAGTGCCCCTAGAGGCGAGTCCGCGGCAGTCGCCCGGACGTCCGCAGGGGTGGTCGCGGAAGCGCAATCGCGAGCCCGTGTCCACCCCAACATGCGGAGAGGAGAACACCCCGGGGTTTTAGTGGGTAAACCCCGTCAGACGCGTCAGTAGGATGCGTGCTGGCGGGGGAACCCCACATAACTAGCCGGCCTCCCCCGAGGTCGGAAGTATGATTAAAGACATTTCCCCGGGCAAAAAAAAAAAAATGTCAAATACTGCTTGGCCGGCCTGCCGCCTATAATTCTAGTAGTTTCAAGTCGGCTCAGTTTTGCTACGAGATAAGAATTCTGAGAATGGAGTCGTAGACTAAAAAGTGTATTTTACAGTGCACTTAATTGCCTACTTCAGAAAACAAAACATGATTATAATTATTTTTCATCCCATGTATTCGAAAAGAGGCATTTTGCTCCTCGATAAGTGCGAGCAAAAGTAGAGTTTAGAGTTTTTTCAATAGAGTGGTCATATAAATGAATAAATCAATAAAAATGTATTTTTAACGCCAAAAAAAATTATAAATAAATATTTTATTTATTATTATTTTGTTTTTATTATATTTTTTTATTTTGTTTTTATTTTTTATTTTTTTAATTATTTCATTTTGTTTTTTTGTTTCTTTTTTGTAGTTATAGTGCCGTTGGTCGGCACTATAATAAATAGTAGCTTTGTTTTCGGCTAAAAAAAAACATGATTCGACTATAAACCAGTAGAAGCTTCGGCTTGCCAGCTAAAAAAAAGGCAAAAAATTATGTAAGTAAGTCAGGGAGGTAGGGACTAACCTACCGCCCTTTACCTAAATAATTTATGAATCGTTGATAACGATAAGTGATAATAAGTCTACTCTCAAGAGGTCATCTTCGCACCTCATGCACAAAGGTCTGCAAACAGTTTGCTATGCACTTGTCACTTGAGTCACAGAATAAATTTATTAGTATACAGAAAGGACATTCTACAGAAAGATCGAACGTATCGAATGTATAAACCTTTATACTAGCGGATGTCTTTTGTTTTCCTCGCGTAGTAATTTGTGTACTCACGCGAATAGCGTGTGTACAAATGTAATTTCTTAGTGCGAGTTATCAAATAATAATTAATTGAACAACAGCATTGACTCGTCTAAAAGTATGTAATGCTAATCTCATAAGGTTTTTTTTTGCTTACTTTTGAAAATCTACCAAACGTCACTGAGTAGGTACTGCGCAGGACTATTGTAGTGCGAAATGTCACTATTAAACGTCACATGACTTAACATTAAAAGTGTCGGAACCAGAGGAGTAATATCAAGCTGAAGTTTTGACACAATGGAGTCGAAGAATCGTAAAATCCTAAGAAATCCTAAATCTATTGACACCCCACATTTCTTACTTCTTACATAATACAGAGTATTTGAATGGAATGTGAATTTTAATTTATATGTTTAATTTTTATTTACATTATTAATTTTAGGTACATTTTAGCAGTAGGCATGTCATGGCATGCTGTAAATCGACTTATTTGTATGGAGTGTCCGAGGTGTGCTGAGTTACGTTAGGACTAATATTTATTCTTCGGTTACGTGACAAAATACATACTTACATCTGCTTACATACACAAATGATACATCCTCTGGCATAATAGGTATAACCTCTGTTACCGTTGCCACAGGTTCTAGTCTAGAGCAACGACCTTCATGGCTTGTTGGGTTAAGCGTATTTTGTTTTTATTTGTAGGTAGATGTATGATATTTTGAGTAATTTTCCTGAAATCAGTTTTGTTTTAATTGTCATGCTCTTTATTTTGTATCTTTTGTTTTCCATATTATACTAGGACGAAACTTTTTGGAAATTCCCTATTACTGGCAGGACAAAGCTGGCGAGGAGGATGGAAAGAACCCGAAATAGCACAAACAAGAAAAACTTCTAATCTCGTGTTATTTCTATAATTTTGGCTAGGAAGTACTGGGCATATAACTTAGAGCCTAAGCACACGGCGATTTTTACGCGCACAGACGACGCGCGTTTCAGGAACGCGCGTTTACAGCACCGTTAATTTTTCACGTTGTGCTTAGATTACAAGGCTGCGTCTGAATCGCGCGTAAACGCAATTCAAACGCGATTCACTAGAATTCCTTTGATTGGAAGAGATCGCTGTCAGCGATAAGTCTGCCTATTCTACTATATTTATTTCAATAATTTCTATTCCAATGTACGCTGTGTATTTCTGAACTGGTGTAAAATAAAGTATTTTCTATTCTATTCTATTCTAAATTGGTACGTGTCCGTACTCACAACTCTCTCCTTGGAAGGCGGACGTTCTACCACTAAACTCGACTGCTGCATTCGAGTGTGTCGAGGAAGTTTCAGTAGAACCACAGAATAAACAATAATACAGTGGAGCATCCACCATTTTCTGAATCGTAACGTTGATCGACTGCTAGTTAATTGAGTTATTCACCAAGACAGACTGGGAGTCGACTACAGATCGTCATTTTTGACTATTAGTGTAATATACTTTTGACTAGGGTTGCCATCTCTAAAATTTGGCATCCAGGACAAGAAGCGTGAAAACCCGGAGTTTAGAGCCCAGAACCCGGACGTGTCGCAGTGCGTGTGTCGCGGGTGGACGCTCCCGGGATGCCCTCTAAGCTAGGAAAAATCTTACTATTGACATTCTAACTACTCAGCAACAATCTTATGGAAAACTCTACTATTAAGCAACCTTACTTTTGACACGGGCTAAACGCACCAATCATGCAAGGATGACTGTTAGACAATGCTACTTAGCAATAAGTCCTCCTTGTTCAAGTTATTTGTGTGCTTCGGTATACCTAACTAAAAACTAAGTATAATCTGTTTAACACGTTCACCGCTGAAAACACAACTGTCGTGTTTTTCATAACTTGCCGCGAGCGCGGGGTACTGTTGTGTTTGTTGTATGGGAAAACACTATGGAGTGTGCAGAGCCGCACCCGTGGCTAGACAAGCGAATCGACTCAGGAGTGAAAGTGTTAAGATGTATTGTATTGTTCAACATACTTAGCGCTGTAATTATTAATACATAAATGCTAATTACAAGCCTGGCCGTAGTCGCCGTACCTAGTTGCAAGTACTTCTAGCTGAAGTGAGGGCAAGGCCAGCTTTCAAATACAATATTAGATATTAAAACAGTTTCAAAATTGTTTAAAACCCACTTCTGTCTATATCTATGTATATAGATATGTAATGTTATGTTGGTTTGTGTACGCTTCAAAAATTAAAAAAGTTCTGCACCGATCGAGCTGAAATTTTAGCATGATATATAATCCGCATCAAGGATTGTTTTTATCTATTTTTTTCATCAGTGACATATCAGCGAATGTGCGAATGTGCCACAGCGAAGCGTGGCAGGGTACAGCTAGTAATATAATAATTATGCAGTCGTTTTAATACAAAACTATGTGCGTTACACAGCAGCGTTCTTAAATAAAGAAGCGTATTAACACGTTCACAGCTGAAAACACAATTGTTGTGTTTTTTATAGCTTGCAGCGAGTACGGGAAAATTCAACTGTTGTGTGCCGATCCGTAACCGTGGATTGACATGAAAATCGGCTCAGCAGTCAAAATTCTTAAATTGGGTACACGCAACATTCTTTTGCATTTCTAATATTAATTTGGTGGGATTGGATGCTAAATGGTGCTTGGATGGTATTTTTTTTTATTATTTATTAAGTATAGTGTGTATGTGTATTATTGAAACGTAAGTATTAAATGTATCGTGTTTATTAAATACTGTAAGTACGCCACCCACCCTACTATCGAAAAATGTTTTTTACTGTCCATCCAAAGGTTGTCTGGAAGAAATCGCTTTAAGCGTTAAGACCGCCCCCCTTGTTTACCTAATGTATTTTTTCTGTACTGTGTTTATTTTTGTTTCTGGTGTACAATATAGAGTTTCCTATTCTATTCTATTCTATTCTAAACCTTTCTTTCGGAATAATATTATTTCAGTTCAAATGCGATTTTCTAATAAGTGACAATATGATTTTCTAATTTCTCATTTGTCGCTTTACCTAAGTTGCTTGCTGAACCGGTTTATTTTTGGCACTTTTGCGACTCTTCACACAACGCGTGTGTTTACTGTTTACTCGTGTTGCGTCCTAACTAAACTCAATCAGCTGTGCGGGCACTTCCTGGAGGACATCAGGTGGCTGGAGTAGCAGCAGCCGCCCGCTCACGCAAAAAGGGCCGATTGACGGCCTAATTGCGGAAAAGAGCCCGCTCACCAAGTACCAGCTGTGCGGGCGCACACAACTGTTGTGATAAAATCTTCAATACAGCAGTGCGTGTTTTCGCTTGACGTCACGTTATAAAAAACTCAAACGTGTGTCTTTTCAGCATCAACGTGGTACGGCAATTCTGCCTACATTTATCTGTTACCAAAGTCATACAAACAACCATGTTTTTGCAATCCGACTAAGTATCAACCAGAAAACATTTTTTCATGTACTTATCATCTAATAATGTAAAGTTTTGCAACAGCGTCACTATGTGTAACATCAAATGTTTCCGGCTCGAGTAGCGAAACATGATCAGCCATGGTGATGTTCGTATGGCGTGCCTGGTGTCCACTGCGGCGGTAGGTAGCTAGGTATAATATTCTATACTATCTGCGACCCGCGGTTTTACCAGCGTTGACGAATTATCCCACAGGACCCATTCGCTTTTACGGGATAAGCGCCCTATGTTATTTTACTATTTATACCAAATATGCACACATGTAAGAACGAAGCAGTTTTACCGCAAAGGAGTAGAACTCCTCGCCTGAGTCTGTGTTTTCCGATAGTTACAAACCTGGGAGTCTTCAAGTCACGAGTGAATAGGCTACTTCTAGATAAGCGTGCCCTATCGTAGACCGCATTGTTACTTAACATCAGGCGAGATAGTGGTCAAACGCGAACCTAATATTAATAAATTAAAAAACATTACAAAAAAATTAAATTTCTGAGCCATTTCGGAGCCTATTCTGGACTAACTTTCAGACAGGTAAACATTCAGGCATCATAGAAATAGTAGCTTTAACTTAAATTTAGCTATTTACTTTTAAAATTACAGACAGTCACTTCAATTTTATTATCGGTATAGATATACATTTCCCAGTGCGAAGCTCGGACAATAGCCAAATGTACCTACCGTAGACTTTTCATTACACAAGGTTCACTCACTACTTCCCTCGTAATAAGAGGCGTTCTATTGTTGTTGGCAATTTCTTTTTTTTTTAGTCCAATTTTATAAAAAGCCCTTACGTAATATCGATCAGTGTTACGCGGACGTTAACCATGATAACTTTTTGCTTTATCAATTTGATTTCTGTAATGAACAGATGAAACGCAATTGCTTTTTGGCGCAATACGTTTGTTGAAATTGATCAGCGTTGCGTACCCCGACTTTGTTGAATAAGGCTCAGAACAAACCAGTGCGAGCACGGTGACGGTGATTCCTCTTCCATCAAAAAAGAGGCCTGCATTTTATTTGCCTACATGGCACCAGTTTTAATTATGCCCCATATGATGAGGTTCGTCTACTTATGTTGGGGCATTCAATATCCACCATGAATACAAAGATAAAGTTGGGGACCCCACCATGAATACAAAGATAAAGTTGGGGACCCCATTCATCATCATCATTGATCATTCATCATCATTCGTCATTTTTTGAGGGGGTGATAATGACCTCGGAGGTCCGGGAGTGGGGTGTATAGACCTCGAACCCACTCCTCAACAACCCTCCTGTGGGCAGGCTTCCTCCAAAGTGGACCAAGAGTCAGGATAGCATTTATCATCTAAGTAAGTGTGAACCCTTTAAGACAAGTAATGCCATCCGCAGACAAATAACCTACCTGATAAACAACATGTCCATAAGCGTGGGAGAACGTCCGGCTTTCAAGGAGGGTCGTGAGTTCAAATCCCAGTGCGGGCACGTACCAAAATGTTTCTTGTAAAAACATATGTACGTAATTATCACTCGCTTTTCGGTGAAGGAAAACATCGTGAGGAAACCCACATACCTATCCGAGAATTATTTCGGAGGTAGGTATGTGATCCACCAATCCGGATCTGGCCCACGTGGTGGATTATGGCCTAATCCTCCTCACGAAAGTGAGGGGAGACCCGTGCTCAGCAGTGGGACGTTATGGGTTGTTGATGAATCTTACCTTATCTTATCTTATCTTATCTTCTTTTGATCTTTGTTTCTGGTGTACAATAAAGTGTTTTTCTATTCTATTCTATTCTATTCTTACATTATTGTATCTACATTAGTCATAATCCCCCGTTGAAAAATTCATTATACATGAATTATGCCGCCGCCGCGCCGCGGCGGTACATAATCGGGTTATTTGGTCTCTGGACAAAACCTACCATTTGTCTTTCGGCTTTTACTTTACTCTTATCCATCGTCGTTGTCAGTTTGTTAAGTGAGAATAAATAAGCCAACGTATAAGTACCTCCTATACTTAAAGTACAGGCAAATAAGCAGTAATCATAGTTTTGCACGCAAGCATATTTAAGTGCTTGCTAAATATTGAGTAATTTTGCATTGAAATGTATGATTTAACTAAAACTATACAATTTAGTAGATACTTTTTGCTTCAATGCCTTGCTCAAAACTCATTAGTTAAAGGGATATTTTGAAACTTACCAATAAATATGACGATCCTATTGGACGTTTTTAAAAACCGACAAACGTTTAAAAAAACGTTTTCCAAAATAAACGCCAAAGCGCGCTTACGAATATTATAAGCTGACTTCGTTTAAACATTGTTTTATATTACTATATTCGACCATGAAAGTAATCTTATTTGTACAGCAATAATTCCTAGTAGACAGATTCTATATTAAATTGATTTAATGGTGGGATTAGTTATCGTATTATATATAAACTAAATTCTTCGTGGCATTCGTTGTGGCAGACTGACAAAAAAGTGTTTTTGGTTTGTTACTATTCTTTCAAACGGAACGTAATGTTCTTTTTAGTTTATTTTGGTTAGTCCGCTTTTCGTACCGTTTAAACGAATCGCTTTTTTAAGCGTCTTTATAAAAAAAGCGCAACGTTTATACGTGTTGTCAATTTAAAGGTGTTTATGATATCTCTGAGCCTACTCTGTAAATATGTAAATTCAAAAGTTAAATTTGATTCGTCCTTTGTTCTGTGGAGTTTCAATGAAGAGTTTATCTATCTATCTATCAATCTATAAAGATAATTAGGACAACCAATTACCATAGATGAAATAATGGTAAGTACTACCCAGCCTGCAGCCATCAATCATGCCGCTGTGCATCGTTCCACATGACGGGCTGATGGGCCAGTGTTGCAGCAATTATTGGCTAGGCTGCACTTTACTTTTACCGTCCATCCGTGCTGGTGTAACTTTTGGTTCCTCAATAAGCCAAATAAGCGCATATTTACTTTGCTCAGACTTATCTTAGTTTAAATGTAGAATAGAATAGAACATTCTTGTACACCAGCTAAGTAATACACAAGGTAGGTACATAAAGAATAGAACTTATTGAAATTAAATACAGTACAATGGGCGGACTTATCGCTAAAAGCGATCCTATAAAAATACTATGGCCCTCTGTTATACTTAGTTACTTTATTATACTAACAAAAATATATAGGTGCGTTAAGTTAGCACATAAATATGAAAATCCTTGCGGTCTACTGGCACGAAGTAGGTACGAACAAACAGCACTGGACAGCACACGGTGTTTAACTACGAAGCCCAATACAATCCAAGTACATTACGATTCGGGTCAAGTATATTTGACTTATGTTATGTCATTAGTTGGAAAAAATTAAGAAATTAAAGTGACAAGTGACGAAATAGTTAATGAACGGGAACGCCGCGAAATATTTAGTTAGATATTGATCAAACAATTGCCCAAAAGTGCCGTAAAGTGCAAAAAAAGATAACGACACTGATCGATACCAACTGCGAAAAATAAAGAAAAGTCGGCCTTGTTTTCGGAACGGTCCGATTTTAGTTGCAGAATCGATTTTGCTCAACCGCATACGTAGTTTCACATCCGTAGTGGCCCTTCTTTTTTCTACCAATGAATGTTAATGTAGGGATAATTAATTGTTAAGTACTATCTCAAATAAAATGGTAGTAGTTAGTAGTAAATGTTTTTTACTGTCCATCCAAAGGTAGTCTGGAAGAAATCGCTTTCAGCGATAAGACCGCCCATTGTACTACCCTTGTTTACCTATTGTAATTTTTCTGTACTGTTTTTATTTTTGTTTCTGGTGTACAATAAAGAGTTTTCTATTCTATTCTTTTCTATTCTATCTCACACTATATTTCGTTCAAAAATTTTACCTTTTACTTTTCTAGACAAACTTTTACCACGTATTCTGTTTAAAATTAGCCTAAGCACCATCAATCTACCGTTAGTCACTGAGGAGTCCCGTCGGGTTAGGGCGTTTTGGTCACAGTGTACTTTGGTCACACAAGAGCGATCTGGTCACAGCTGTATTCATTTTCTATCTGTATATTAATTTTTCTTCTGTGCTTAGTGAGTGCTGTGTAGGATGGTTCCGCCGTCTACATTCCGTCATATTTTTTCCAGTTCAAACTACTAACTGATTTTGATGAAATGTCTATGTAACTAATATGAAAGTTATACCTTTTCAAATAAAATAAAAAATCCTAGTCTATTCAAGAATAACGGAGATCTGAGGTACCAAACATTAAAAAAAAAACGTAAAAATAGAGAATCCCCCTATTTTAAAATACACAGAATGGAACTTTTTGAATTCAGCTAATAAAATATACCTTAGTAATATATTCCGTTTACAATAAAATAGATAAAAACGCCTACTAATATTACCTATAAAAAGTGAAAGCAACTCTGTCTGTCGGTCTGTATGCGCCCGTTTGAGCCCTGGAGAAGGACATAGAATACTTTTCATCGCTATAATTCATAGAATACTTTTCATCGCGTACTTTTTTCCACGCCGACAAAGTCGTGGACAAAAGCTAGACGAATTGGATTGGCAAACAGATTTGTGTCCCGCATTATTAGAGCTATTTGGGGTACGAGTGTAATAGCTACCTACACTGTCTAAAAATGCAGCGGCCTCAGCCAGAGACCTCGAGGCGTGCTGCTGTTTTCGCCATTGATAATTATATTAGACAGTCAGTGATATAATTATAGTCTTTCAGTAAATGTCAACTAGAAAATTTCAATCTGACTTTTGCTTTTAATATTTACTGAGGTAGATATAGTTTCCGAAATCGATATTTTACTTTCTGAACATTCAAAATGTTTGTTTTTTTTTTTTGTTTGATTTTATCTAACTTTTGTTTTATTGTTCTATATCTAAATAAAATTTCATACTCCTTTGTTAAATTTATAACAATACCGTTACTCTATACCTAATGTAACAATTTGACATGTACATTATATGTAAGTAAGCATATTGTCTTATCAAAAAAATACTGAATTGATTTGTTTTTAAACAACCTTTCTAGGCCTTCTTACTTGTTCCACTAACAGAATATTTACCTTGCCAATGTTAACGTGAGACGTAATTATTTATCGAAAATCTTTGTTTTGGCCAAAAAATCTTAGACGATTGGTTTGTTTGCAGAGTATCGTGTAGGAAATATGGTATTTAGATGCAGATAAACCACATCTGAATAGTAAAATTATATATTATTCTTTTATATATTTTATAGTACCTGGATGACCGAGCTTTGCTCGGTAGATTGTTTATAAGCGCTTTTTTTCCAAGATCGTTTAGGCATTTTTAAGTGAACACGTTAAGAAAATACAAATAATATAAATACACAATTAATTTTCTTAGTCAGGAAGATGTCAGGACGAGTCATATTTTTCAGTTTAAATTTGGACTACTCAAACGCCTCCAACGCTTTTTTATTTTTCTTCCAAGTTTATGTTTAATTTGATATAACACGAATAAAATGACATTTTCTAAAAATGATTCCTAGCTAGATCGATTTATCGCCCCCGAAACCCCCTATATACTAAATTTCATGAAAATCCTTGGAGCCGATTCCGAGATTCCAATTATATATACATATATATACAAGAATTGCTCATTTAAAGATATAAGATAAGACTAGGAAGATGTCTGAAACAGAATGCTAGGCAACCAGAAAACAATATATAGTTGACGCTTCTATCGCGTATTTAGAACAAAGAGTTCGTATTACAACTTAAAGATAATTTTTGCATATCAATTAGAAATAAATTCTATGACAATTCTAAAATAATAAAAGCTCAAATAATAAAAAAAAAACAATCTGAGTTCGCGGTCAAATGCTTACCTAACATATATACCACAGTTTAAAGAATACATTAGTGCTAGATAATAACCTTAGCTACTTATACATACCTACCGATGTCTTAATAATCTATAACGCATAAAAAAGTGGGCAGAATTAAACTCTAACACCTAATAATTAATTAGCAATTACAACTGTGGCTACTGCGGCGACGTACGATTCTTTATGGAGCCTTTGCGAGTAATTATTATCTACTCACTGTTCAAAACAAAAGGTGGTGAAACAAAACCTTTTTGCGTTACAAAATGTATAAAGCTAAAATATAATGGTAATAAAATAACATAGACTTTATAGTCTAACAAAACCTTTTTGCGTTACAAAACGTTTAGAGACAAAAGTATAAGGCCGGCTATAAATGGGCTTTATAGTTTTATTTAGCTTTAAACATTTTTTAACGCAAAAAGGTTTTATTAGACGGTAACTGTTTTTATTAAATGCTTTTTAGGGTTCTCATGAACCGTAATAGTAAGACAGTCGAAATTTTCACAAATTATGTATTTCTATGGCCGCTATAACAAGAAATACTTAACAAGAAATAATAAAATAAATAGGGGGGGGGCTCCCATACAACAGATGTGAATTTTTTGCTCATTTTTGATCGATATTGATAATGGCAACAGATAGACGCTTGAAATATTCACAGAATAGTTTTAGTTATATATTCACTTTAAAAATAAATAATTAAAATAAAATTAATATTTAAGAGGGGCTCCCATACAACAAGCAACGGAACCCTTCGTGCGCGAGTCCGACTCGCACTTTGCCGGTTTTTATTTTGTTTGCCTAGTTATTTGGTAAAATCACTCACGCCATGGAACCAAACAACAGTATTAATGTAGGTAATTACTTCAAGTACTAGGTATCTGCAAATACCTAGTGTTTACAAATAAATAAGGTGGGTTTCCTGACGATGTTTTCCTTTACCGAAATTTATCACCCGATGAGTTTAAAAAATCTTTGGAATCCAGAACTACGACGACCATGGTTCCACCAATCAACAGACTCAGAGCAAATAACAGTAGTTCATACAAATATTTACAATCGCGGGAATCGAACCCGCAACCTCGCGCTTCTCAATCGGTTCATCACCAACTGAGGCCATACATAGGTAGACTTTTGTCACTTATTTGCTTTACGTAACTTTTCAGTTCAAACAACCAGTTAAGTACGGACATTAGTAACCCTAATAACTCCTTGGTAGAGTTAATGTTGGGTTAGCGTTACATCAATCCCGGTTTCTGTTCCTCCGCAATATCACCAAATTATCCACTCGACGCAGCACAGCCCAAATATCGCACGAAATACTATTGAAATAAAGACCAAGTCAGCGCGCACTTCAACGTGGCTGTTACGTAAAAAACTTTGAAGAAATAACGCGAAAATATAGAAAATAATTATTCTCATATGTACAGGATAGTTAATAGATATATTAATAGATAGATTAGTTTATCTATCCATTAACACAAATATAAATAAAATCACCGAAGCCGTTTGGTAAACGATGCAAAATTAGCAACATTAGTAACAAAAACATTAGTAATTTGAAAAAAGCATAGAACCAAATGCTGTATTTGAATTGATAAATTCGAATATCTTTTTATATAAAAATGTTATGTTGGTTTGTGTGCGCTTCAAAAACTCAAAAAGTTCTGCACCGATCGTGCTGAAATTTTAGCATGATTTATGATCCGCATCAATGATTGTTTTTATCTATTTTTTCATCAGTGACATATCAGCGAATGTGCGAATGTGCCAAAGCGAAGCGTGGCAGGGCACAGCTAGTATATTTATAATTTTTTTAAAACAAGCCGTGAGGGAAGAGTTAGCTTTAGAAAACATTGATTTATTGAGAGCTAAAGTTACTTGTCCTCAGTTGCTTTTCCCCCACTAATGCTCTGCAGTTTACAACTAGACACGTGTCCGTAGTGAATTATCGCTAATTTTCCATCAATCTTGCTGATGAGGCCTCAAGTCAAGCTAATTCTGTCAAAATGGCAATAAGTCAAGAACTAAGCGTAGTTTTTGACAGTTTCAGTACACTAATACTGTTAAAATCGGCGACTAAACAACACCAGACTAAACCTAACCAACTTGAGGGCTGTAGGTACGTCAATCCCGAGCACTGTTAACGCCTGTTACAACATTTAAACAGTCAGGCCCTGGTTTTGTTATCGCAAATTTTCTATCAGACAACGCTGCACAATGACCACATTGTGCCACCCAGTGGAAAACCACTTGGCGAGTAATTAGGTACTCGCCAATTAGGTGGCGTGTCGTGACATCAATCATGGTTTCTATCTAAGTCTCTACCGAAAGAAAAATTCTAAGAAAATAATAAATATTTCTAGTTTGATGAAGTAAAAATAAAAGATACTATCATAAGTAAAGTACGAGAAAAAAATTGCCTAACAATATCAAGTAAGATGCTTGAACGGATCACGAAAGATCTTATAAATAACATGGGTATATTATATAAATCCGCCAAGCAGTATGTACTTAGTGTGCAAGCATATTACTGTGTTCCTGTTTGAAGGGCACTGTTTCCAGCGAAGCTACTGGGCATACGAGACTTTAAAGCATATTTACAATCTCACAGACATATTTTATCATATATATTGTCATCATCATCATATAGATAGATAGATAGATAGATAAACTCTTTATTGAAACACCACAGAACAAAGAAAACTTAAAACTAGAACAAAAAAAATTTTACAATTAGTGTCACAATCGGCGGTCTTATCGCTCAGAGCGATCTCTTCCAGACAACCATGACATACTATGTGTGACATACATGATACATGACATACATATTATGTGTGTGGTATGGGTTGATGATGATAATGATGTGTGTGATCAAGGTTGATCACATTTCTTGTTTCGGAGCAGAGCTGCTACTGTCCGAGGTATTTTTTTTATGATCGCAACGATCGATACAAAACATATAGATAGATAGATTCTGTGGTGCTTCAATAAAGAGTTTCTTTATTGAAGCACCACAGAATAAAGAAAACTTAAAATATAAAACAAATTAAATTTAACAATTAGTGTCACAATGGGCGGTCTTATCGCTGAGAGCGATCTCCTATACTGAATTATGCAGCGCCATAATATTGTAAAAGAATAGTAAGTGGCTATCACAGATTTTATATATATAGGATCTCTTTGGTGGCTATACTATGTTACAAATATGCATTTTAGTATTTTTGACACTTTTCAAGGTAAACTGCGTTAATTTCAAAGATGTTATCAGAAACACGTAGGATTCAAAGTGTGGACGGCACAGCGGTTGAGCTTTATTTGGAGCAGGTACCGGAAAAATGAGTCAAGTAGGTATCTCAAAGTAAGTAATTAAAGTATTATTTCGCTACTAAAATAGTAGAAATCGAATTAAACCTAGCGCGTAGGTGATCACGTGAAGGACGTAGTAACTTAAACTTATTATGTAGGTATTAAATAAAATTATATATTATGTAGGCCCCTTACCTATATTTTGATGAAAATTTGTTCCAATCGCCCTACTCGCAATGAATGAACTGAAACCAACGTCCGGTTTCAGTATAATTTCAAACCACAGATAACTAAACACAGTGAACGATATCTCATATTCATATAACAAATTAGAACAATGCTTAAAGTGGACCTTAGGCTCCTATTTCTGCACCTGTCGGTTACAAATCGAATTCCTTACCGACCAGTAGCGCAGGCCTAGGCGCAGCGCTTTCTCAACGCTGTCCCTTCCTTACGTAAACAGCCGTAACAGAGATTCCTGTTTCGATTATACGTAACCGCTGGACTAGATAAACGTAGCGATCAAACTAGTGTCGGTGCTAGTGTGCTTAGGTTTTATTTAGCAGATATAGGTTTGAAGTCCGGTGAAGCAATCGGTGGTATAGTTTGACACACGGATCACAATCGATCACGAAAGTCAAGCAACGTTCCCTACGGAACACATAATCAAAATCAATATCGTAAGTTTGTGTAAGAGTTTTTGGCTATCCATTAATTATTATTTTCGAAACGCTTTTTCATTATTCAAAACGGCACAAGTAAGTTACTTTTTCTTTACTGAAACAAGAAACATCTATCTGATTCTAAGTTACCAAACAGTGAAAACTGGACTGATATTAGTTCAATTACGCGATATTGGCGCATACCACCTGATTAAAAACCTGCTTGTCTCGTCACTCGGTCTAATAAAAAAAATAAAAAAATTACGCGTTCACAAAACAGGGAAACACCAATAACAAACTGTAGGTACATGTGGAAACAGAACAATAAATAAATCTGGATAACTACATTATGTAACAACTAGCTGCGCCCCGCGGTCTCACCTGCGTAGTTTCATACAAAATTTCATTCCCTATTTCAAACCCTTACAATGTTTTTTTCGCATTAAAAAGCCTATGTCCTTTCCTAGGCTCTAGACTATCTCTGTACCAAATTTCATTTCAATCGGTTCGGTAGTTTAGGAGTGAAGAGTTACTTTCGCATTTATAATATACGTAAGGATATATGAATAACAAAAATGCTACTATATGTAGAGCTACTTGTAGAGTAGTCCATTTCTTCTTAATATTTAAATTAAATGTAGATACAGACTTTTCGCCTTTACTACTCTATTATAGGTAAGTAAACCATAGATGTATACTGTAACCGACCCAAATTGGAACCGCCGCGCCACCCGCGCCGCGCCGCCGGAAAATCAAGGTGAGCGGCTGTATGCAGGCAGCCAGGCGCGTCTCCGTCGCCAATCGAACGAAAAGAAAACTCAACGCGTGCATTCGCACCGCAAACGTGAAACGGAACGCAACGCGACGACGCGCGAAGTGCTTCAAAAATAGAACGCTATATATTTTTTTGTGAATGAACGAACGCTAGTGCTGGTATTTTATAGTTTGGTTTATTTGAATGAACTAAATATGACAATCTACGGAAAAATCGTTCAAATAATATTAGTCAGTGTGTGATGAATACTGAAAAGGATATTGGGATTACAGGTGTGTTGTTGGACAACTGTTTCGTGGTTCGCGATTGGATTTTACATTAAATTATTTTCCTTGTTTACCTACGAAGTAATATTTGTTATTTATGTTCAAAATACGTATCCTAACTCATACCGTCATCTAATTAAACCGTGTACTTACTTATTTCTCTGCCATAATTATTATTTATTTAATACGTTATTGCATAGATTATAATAGCTTATAAAAATGGCGGACCTTATTCTAATAGCATTTTTTCTGCGAATTATTGATAAATATCAACGATTAGTTGATTACCCAGTTGGTTTACGATTTGGAAATTCGCAAATTAACCTCACAATAGCCTTTTAATTTTCTGTGCATTGTATTTTTCATGACAATGTAATTGGAACATCCTTTCGCGTCATGAAGTTAATGACTATACCCTTTGTCCGTGGCACTGTTCTTGCGAGCGTGATTCAGTAATTGCATAGAAAACAATAATACAAAGTCATAATTACAAGAAGCAAAGTAGTTGCTAAAAGAGGAGGCTGTATTTTTTAACGCATCATCCAGACAGCTAATATTTATGGGTCACACAAATCTTTGCCATATAATTATTTATTTCGCTAATTATACCTACAATGACTTAATTCGCACATAAATCAAATTTTACGAAAAATACGCAAAACCCTTGGCACTATTTATTATGTACTAGCATACCGTTTATCTACATATGTACGTCCCCACCAACAAAACGATATACAGGCAGCACCAAAAAAAATTTTTTTATATTACTTTGTTATCTAACATACATATAAAATATATTTTTAAGCAAACGTTTCAATGCTAATTTTGTTATCACCTAAACCCAGGAACATCTAACCTTCAGACATAATTATTATAAACCGGGGCTTAACTACAAGCACAGGTAAGTATTTTTAGAATAAATATAAGATTGTATCAAAAACCAATGAGAAATTTCTAGTGGATTTTGCAGACATAAACTAAAATCACTCTGTAACAAAGAAAAAAATTATAGTTCTATTCCGATACCTATCAATGAAGGATTACTTAATTACAATTGCCTGTCTGTAATTTGAAGATAAATATCAAAAATTCTGGTGGAAATTTATGTAAGTAAATAATAAAAGTAAATATAGTTGCAGTCTTATTGTAGTATCAACGTAGTGTTAATGTGTAAAGACGTACTAAATTACCGTAATTGAGTACTAGATCTAGTAATTTAAACTACGTCTAATAAACAGGTGTTCCAGAGTAGCAGTGACCTTATTAGGTACCCCTCCGTGCATTTGGCTCTCACTTTACAAGGCAAAGAGGTCGGAGACCTTACTAGGTATAAATCCCGTGCCAATTGACAATAAACTATTATTAATTATTTGCACAGGTTTATTAGATTTTATCGCAAAATAATAGGCAGTGTCTTTTTTAAGTGAAATTTCTAATTTCTAACAAGGTTGCGTTAAACGTTTAACGCCCCTGGGGAGGGGGAATAGAAAGAGACAGATCGAGAGTAAAGTAAAAGTAAACAAAATTTATAAAGTTTGGCATAAAGAAAGGATAAAAAATTCAATTTCTACCCCTTCCATTTTTTTCTGTGAAATAGTTTGGCAAGAATTTTATACGAGCTTTAAAAGTTTTATAGCGTAAATATTTCTTTTACTTCACATGTTTATTTAAAAACCAATTATGTACTAAAACAAAATTAAATCAAATTATTTTTTATCATAAATCTTATCACAAATTATTTAATCTGTGGCATGTTTTCATAAAAAAAAAAACATTAATAAGCGACACCTAGGGAGGTGTCGCTTATTAATGTTTTTTTTACGCTTAATTTATGCGCAATTTATGTTACGCCTAGATTAGATAGTTTAAAAACACCTATAAATAGAACACTACCTATAATATATGTTATTGGATGATCCGCAGATAGTCATTAAGAGTCATGTGAGGATATCGGCAGATAATCAACTTAGATATTTATTTTATGAATTATATTTAATTTGTGTGGAATGTCTACTGCAAAAGGCACAACAAACCAACATTGTGGACTAAACTTATCGGTTCTGAAAACCCGAACTTCGATCAGATATACAGTGATCGAAGGTTCCCAGTTAAATAGTAGCACAGAATACTTAATAGTGCAGTACAGTAGTGAAACGGACACACCTTGTCCTTCAGAATTAATTTCCTCTTACTTTACTAACCTGTCGAGTAGTTAGGATATCCGATGCTAGGACCTGCCGCCTGACACTGCACGTTGCATCATAAGTGACGGGACTTTGCGTTAAGGGCATCACACATGCGCTTTAATTCAAATTGTAGCCAAATATGTCAGCGAGGCCTCTTCTGCAAGTGACCGCCTGGGGAAGTACACCCCTTGCCTGACTTGTGGGCAAGATATTCATCCGCCAAGCAGTAGTGTACAAACATTACAGTGTTCCGGTTTGAAGGGCACTGTTTCCAGCGTAATTACTGAGCATATGAGGCTTTAGAACCGACGTCTCGGGGTGATTATGCAATGCAAAGTTCGCGGTGGCACTGTGACTGTTATGGGCAGGTGTAGCGCTTACCATCAAGTGAGCGACGTGGTCGTCTAGTCAATCAGTCAAATAAATAAAAGAGGAGGGGTGGGTTTCGGATTTGAAAAGTAGGAAGCCTTGAATATCCGTGACATAACTCGCAACTTGGTAAATGGTTTTAATATAACTTAGTTGATATCCACCAACCATCTAGCTATAAACAAACACGTATTTTTATTTTGATCCATGACGCATTCAAATTGGCCTTGATCCCAACCTAAGCAATGTAACTATAGGAAACGCTTAAAGGCAATTCTATAGGACCTAATAAGATTATAATAACCAGTTATAGTTACGTATCTACTTTTTGCGAGTTTTTAATTCCGCATATTTCTTTCCGCGTGTCTTTCAAGTCTCGCTTCAGAGCATCAGACTTTGAAGGTGACGGTTAATTATAATAAAATTAGAATATTATGTTTGGAAGGTGCACAAGGACGGCTTTGTAAATAAAATCTCACTAATATTATAAATGCGAAAGTATGTATGTTTGTCCTCTCTTTACGCTGAAACGGCTGAACGGTTTTTGTGAATTTCAGTATACGGGTACTTTAAGTCCTGGAATAAGCATGAAAAACATTTTATCAAAATTTATGGTTTCTTTGGGATATTATAGATAACGCAAGTGAAGCCGCGGGGCGTAGCTGGTGTAATATAAAATAACATAACAACCTAAGGCCGGTTTCAGTAATCGACCGACCGTCGCGTCGGTGCGTGCCGTCAAACGCGTGCAAATATACGCGTGCGTACGGTCGGTCGAGCACTGAAATCGGCCAAATGCACTCCAAGACATACAAGTAAAATACAAAGGAAAGGCACAAGTAAATTACAATGGGCGGTCTTATTCTTAATCACCAATCTTAGTATAGAGAAGATCAAAGGAAATCAGTCCGGTTTCTTACGAGTAGATCTCCATCAGGGAGAAGTCATCGTGCTACAAAATGTAGCGCGTCTGAGGTTATGGCAACGCAACAGCGTACAACGTTGCTGCAACATTCTCCTTGATGAAAACGTATTGTTCGACACATAAAAACAAAACAATCTACCCATATGAGAAACGGAACTATTCATTTTGCGGCGAGTGTGACAACATCGACGGCTGATTGTTTCCTAGACAATCGCTAGATTTGTCTGCCATTGTCTATTGAATACGTTTTTACAAATTTGCATGTTAATGTGACAGCTTTTTTCATTTATCACAGTTCGAAGATCACAGTACTTAGTTTGACTATGCCGGCGGATGTCGATGTTGACATGTTAAGATAACGACTCCGGTGTCGTTTTGAAGAATAGATAACTAGCTGTCAATATAACGGAATAGTTTCTGCAGTTTGTTAAAAAATGATAAGGAATATTCCAATCCAACACTTAAGATGTTCATTGCTGAAAACACAACTGTTGTGTTAGCGGCTCAGCAGCCAAAGTGTTAAATAACTTATAAATATACATATATCTTAATAACCTACGTTTATCTAAATACACCTACCTACCTATAGTCCTATACATCTTACTCATCATGTTTTTAAAGTGTAACCAGTTTGTTCACTAGTGAACACGTTACCTCCTCTCAATATTCCTCTTTGATGACAATTTCACGAGGGGGATTTCCGGAACAGGTTTTCCGGAAATCCTCTTCAAATTACCTCGATTTCATTTCGGGGATTTCCGGGAAAAATCCGGAAATACCCCTCGAGGCGGACGGCCTTCGGGGATTTCCGAAATAATTCTATCATCATCATCATCAACCCATACCGTACTTCAATTGTTTCTTGAATGAAGTTGGACGTTGATCTCTAAGGTCTTTAATTAAAACATGGTTTACAGAAAATGTTATTGAGTTAAGCTGTGAATTATAAAAGGTAGGTACAATATGCAAAGTTACAAGTCATACAGTACCTCAACAAGTATACGTAACACAAACAAAGTAGCGTAATAGTGCTTGGGACGTGTGGTTAAGTGGTGATGGTCACGGTCAAAGTTGTTGTAAGTCAGGCATAGTTTACGGTTATGCGATCACATTAACCTTAAAAACTATTTAATTATTTATTCAGAAGTATTAACATACTAATACATTTCTTTGAAATGTGTCAGGATATATTTATATGACCATGCCACTTTTTTTTTATTGGTTCTTAGGTTAGGCACGACAAATTACTTTTTTTTAATATCATTTTTATATAGGACTTTAGTCACCAAGTGCAAAGTGAGCCCCGTATTGCTATATTATATAAATTCTAAGCAATAATATCGTAAATCATTGCTTACAATGCAACGCAAGTAGGTCCAGCCTGGATGCCCTAGAATCTACCTATATCATATGCATTGATATCAAATTTACCTATCAATTATCATGTATAGTATTTATCATGCATGTTCTAATAGACTCGCTCCGCACACACTCGACAAGAAGATGGAAAATATCTTATGGAACTCCCCAAAATGCTCAGTTAGAGGAGTCCACTCTCCTCGTCAGCTGCATGAACTTGTAACTATCTAGTAAAAACCTATGCATAAACTTTTTATCTTAAATGTTAAAGAGACAATAAAACATGTTATCTAACGAATAAAAAAAGTGAAACGACTCGGATGGTCCAGTAAAATGCCAGCGTCCGTGACACTTTGTAAAACTAAGCACGTTCCAGCATTTAAGTTTACCTTTTGTAATTTTCCTACAAAAGTATGGAGTTATTAAACTGTTGCAACCGCGATAGATGCCAGCCGCAAGATCTTGTTTAATTTGAACCACAAATATGCATCTTCATCTCGATTTCAACCTACATAAATAAATAAATTGTTTATTCACGAAGAGCTTGTACTATAATAAGTTACGACAATGTATTAAAATTGGTAAATACAGTTTTTATGTAGAAAAGTCTATCAAGAACTTCAGGAAAATAAATACAATCAGGCATCATCCGGAAAAAAAAACATTGGACAAAGTGGAGGATATACAATCGATTTAAAAAACCTAAACAGAATTCGATAAGTACCTACCTACCTATGTATAGCTAGCAATGTTCTATGTTCCAACAATACTGGCAGGATTACAACTTTGTTGATACAAAAATATAAATACATATACTTAATAATAAAATATAATGGATCGGGCATTTACCTAACTGTAATTTTTGTATCTTTATTTTGCATGGACCATCAAAAAACCCACGCGTCATCATAATAATTAACTTAAATGAGAATCAAATGCGGACTTGTTTTTTATTACATTAGCGAACAAGTTTTCATACAACTAAAAAAATACTGCTGTGTTAATCTTGATAAATCGTATCTTGATAAAAAAATCTGTTCATTGGTATAAAGTTCATATTTCAAATCATTAAATCGTAGTTTAGATTAATAAACTATGTATAGATTAATATAAAGCTGATTTTTCATATCATAGGTTAACTAGAAGAGATCGTCCAGCGGTAAGTGCGCCCGTTATACCTTAGATTTCGTCATGTGTATTTTTGTAAGTAAATAAGTATATCATATTTTATGTCTTTTTTAAAGCAGTGTAGATCCTAGGTAATATAAAGCGTATTCTATTCTATACTTACCTAAGGTATTATTGTATTAATTATATTGTAAGTAAGTACGGTCGAGAAATTAATTTAAATAAATAAATAAATTGTAATCATACTTTTCCTAAAAATATGTACCAACAAAATCGAATCGCACGCGTTGATGTCTTTTATATCGACGAATAATTTCAAATTACTTACTATAACGTTTTCTTAGTCTTTAAGAAAAATATTTTTACCCTAAAATACGGAACAAACAAAGTCGCGCGAGTTGATATCTTTGAATTCTATAGCTAGTCTCAAATAATAAGTACAAAACCTGTTTGGTAAATTCACAGCTCGAGCTCAGTTTGGGGTCCGCCGGCAGTCCTGTTAGTTGGGAACGTTTGTTTTATTTTTGTAAGTATTAAGCATTCTCTCGGTTTTGACAATAAAAAATACTCATTACATACTAAATTATAAATTAAAGTGTCTGTCTGCGTCTTCTTTGTCTCCATTATTGTTTTTGCAAGAACGGCATCTATTCAAAGATACTCTGTGGTAAAGTTAATAATTCTTTATGTGTGTCGGAAATACGTTAGATTTTCGACATGACGTCTTTTGGCCGATAAGTCATGACCTTATTAGATACAAATTATGTTTAACTTCACACGGTCATAGTCATGGTATAGCAAATAATATCTATCAAAGTATAATTAGTTTGCTTTGCAAATCTATAGAATGCTAAGATAAACTTTGTTCAGTCGATATAAAGTTGAAGGACTTGGAGCAGCCCAGGACCACTGGCTTCGAGTCCTACGTGCTCCGGGACCCAGTGGAGGTTCTGAACGTGTTTCTCTACAGTGTCTAATGAAAATTCTCTGTTCATTTTCAGAAGCAATGTCAGATGTGGTGGAAGGCGGGGCTTCCATCGCTTGGCGTCTGCTAGCAACCCTGGAAGGCGGGTCGCTTCTGCTCGCTGCATCAGCCCTGCTCGCGTACACTGCCCGGAGTCGGACAGTGAAAAACCGTAAACGATTACGGACGCCCTGCACCAGTGTCGCGGTAAGATTTATTCGAGAGTGTAACTTCAATTATGTCATAATGATGACTGGTAGCAACGAAGGAATGGCCACTTCTGCCCTGCTGGAGTATACCACCTGAGTTAGGCAACACTGACGACTGTAGACTTGACCTGCAGACTTTATATTTGTCCCTTTGAGCACATCGTCACTTCATGTAAACGCTACCGTAAAAATGAATAGTACAAAACGTACTTTTTACAGCAAATTAACTTCATTATAAATATTTTTCTTCTTCAGATTACTAACGCGACTAGCGAATTAGGAAAGGAATTAAAAAAGCGGCTTGAAGCGCACGGCTGCGTCGTTAGCACCGTGACGAGCGGCGCGACGAGCGGAGCGACGAGCGGAGCGGCCAGAGACAAATACGACGCCCTGGTGGTAGTGGGAGCGCAACCCAAAGCTGACGGCTTGGACGGAATCTCGGGTTTGGTCTCAGAAGATGTTTACAATAATATAAAGGTGAAACAATATTATAGTTTAGGTAATCGATCACACTAACTTAACGACTGACTTGTGTTTGTTTTCATCAATTATAATCCACACAGCAAATTATTTTGTACAATTCAAAATTTTCAGTTACTAGAAAGTCTATCAAGCCGTGTGAATCGTGGTGGGTGCATAGCATGGGCGTGCGTGGGAGCGGGTAGATCGCTCGGAGCGTTCGACAGTACTGCGAACGTCTTTGACACTGTCCTGCAAGCGAGCCTTATACATGTAGCTAAAGTGTAGGTCATCTTGATCTTTAATACTTTACCATAGAAACCTATATTTACTAAGTTGAAATGAATTCATTTAATTTTGCCTGCAATAACAAATACTTAGGCCTAGCTTCTGGAACGGTAGGTCATCTTAATCTTTTAATTTACTTAAGCAGGAATGCAGTCATTAATTTGTTACTCAATCAAAAAAGACATTGAGTGCAATTGGACTTATTTTACTCCGTGTTCAAATATTTAGCCGTTTTGGCCTGAGACAGGCCAAAACGATCAAGGCAGTCTGCCTTGATCGAAAGTCTTCAACCAAGACTTGAAACTATTTTGAAACGCTAAATACCTGTTGAGATTGTAATGAAAAACAAGGTAAAAATAAAAAATAAAACTAAAAAAACATACCTGATGTAATTTGAAATTATTATTAGATTTGGTACAAAGTGACGTAAAAAAAAGTCAAGAGGCTTAATTTATCGACGGAATGAGAGCATTCAGAAATAAATCAATCATATCACAATAGTAAACTACGAATCTAATAATTGTATTTATCGAGAAATGTTTTGTGGTGTACTGTTTCTAGATTCCACTGCGTGCCCATATGGGTTGGACGAAGTGAAAGCGTGAAGCGGACAGCGGACCGCGTCGTCGCTGCGCTCATGACTTGCGACGCCGAAAATGATACTTCCAGATTTTCTATTAGGTAAAAATAAATAAATGTAAATAGATTAACTCTAATTTAATATTCCCATGGTGGATTATGGCCTAATCCTCCTCACTAAAGTGAGGCGAGACCCGTGCTTAGCTGTGCTGATATGTGTTGAGATGATCATGATGAACGTAGTGATGACAAGTAAATTAACAATAGAGGGCTACATATTATTTGTACACTCTTTAACGGAGGGAAATATAAAAATTTGCAATGTTTTCTATTTTTCAGAAATGCAGCTCACACTGTTGTAAAGTACCTCTCCAGATGGCTGAAAATTACCACGTGATGAATGCTCCACATAATGCAATTAACCAATAAACAATAATGAAAAACGATTATATCTCGCGAGTCGCGGCGGGTGTAGTTAGCCAAAATGCTAGCGGCGGGGCGCGGCGGTACGGTTGCATCGCCCCGCTTTATAACGAGCCCAACCTTATTCATTGGACTATTTTGTATTTTGCCACTGCGTTAATTCCTTGAAAATTTTAAAAAGAAATCGAACAATGCCGCATAAAATAAGAAAAAAAATTAAGATTTCAAAGGAAAAAGGTCTATGAACGTCTCTACCACAATCAAGGTCTATTGAAGTATTGATTGGAACCCGATATCTAGAAACATCATAAAACAACATTTACTAGTGACTTACATATTATATAGAACACTTAAAATTATGTTTTCATTGTGCTGTAGGTATCATAATATCAACTATGACATTTTATCAACCTCTATGATCTTTACAATGACTTAGGTGTTCGTTATAATACAGTTTCACTATAGCTATAAGATTTTTGTATGTGATATAGCTACTTTTATGGTAATAAACTAGTGCTACTTATGTTTATTTTTATTTGTATGGACTTAATTTCTTCACCTAAATCTACTTTACATTATTTAGATAGTTTAAGACTTTGGGGACATATTTCGTGGACCCATCTACCCACCTTCACACGTGTTGTTTACACAAAACACAACTGTTGTGTTAGCGGTACGGGAAAACATAACGGTGTGTGCAGATCCGTAACATTGGCTAGACAAGAAAATCGGCTCAGCAGTCAGTGTTCAGTGTAGAGGGGCTCAAAAATACTGACGTACTCTTTTAGGGATCATGGGAGTCAGACTACCCTGGTGGGTGGTATACCTTGAATTCATTTTTGAAATTATGTTTTAGCACTCTGATAGAAATAGAAAAAATTGGCAGCGCTACGCTTGAGCTGTCTTATTATTGCTGTCACTTAAACAAGAACATTTCGGATTATGTTTAGTTTAACAATTAGTGTGGGAATTGCGCCCCCAAACCATTGTGCCTTGGGCTTAAACTTTATCTACCTTCACTAAAAACCTCTAGATGTGTACTCAGCGCCAGAAAAGAATTCACGCGGCAAAACTACGAACTAAAATTAAGAAGTACGTTATCTCGGTCAATGTCTAGAACAAACTTCCTAGATGCTCTTCGCTGTCTTAGAATTTCTCGATTTATTTGTTCAAGTAAGATGAAAAGTTACCCGGAATAGCTATTTAGAGAGCTGGAAATATTATATCTCGCGTCTTTCGTGGTGCGGGCTCTACACCAAATAGCTCTACGCAAATAATGTTAAACTTGTTATTTGTGACTCTACCTGCCAAGGCATAATTCACTTGAAGTTCCTGCGAACGATATCCGCCCGCAGCCTATGTAGTCTGTGACATCCGCTAAGAGTGTTCTTCTTCTCTGCGTCTGTGGTCTTCTAACACAATAGTTGACTAAAATGGACACCACTATATTTTTATTGCCAGTAACGAAAATATAAAAGGAATATAATAAGCTTTTAAGTCTGTGGACGTGTTCATTCATATACTCTTTGTTGTCGATCAATTTTTGTTGTCACAATAAAAACATTGGTGTTTTTTGCAATTTGTTGAGCAATAGTTCGTGTTTTGTGTTTCGTGTGTCATTATGTGGACGAGACACAGAATAACTTGAGTGACAACCATTGAAATAACTCGATGCTACGCAATTGCTGCATGGCGGCCGTCGTGGTAGCTTCCGTCGATATTGGCGCCCATGGACGCCCGGGTACTGTATTCAATCCTTATCAGAAAATAAAGACCCTGAAATATCCCGCTCTACCTGCTTCTAAATCCACTGCAAAAACAGTCGCCTATTAACCCAAAAAATAACAAAGAATCTAACTTCTTCCAACGTCACCTGTTGATTTGTCCATATTCCAATAATAATATTAATCACGAAATATGAAGAAGATGATTGAATATATGGATCATGAAGAATATAATGTTGTAGTATTGGGATCTAGTGGCGAAGATGAGGTTGTGGAAGTAAGTCTGCCAACAAAAACCCAAAATAAACGCAAATCAAACCCAACGATCACCATCGAAAGCTCTGATGAAGATGAATATTGCATTGTTAGCTTGAAAGATTCTCCCACTAAAACTGATTCCAAATCAAAGCATAAGTCAAACAATGGTAATAGGGCAGCGTCAGTTTCTCGCCATATCGATAAACATGGCTTTGATAATATGAACCTACACATGTCAGAATTTCTTGATTACCTTGTTAAGAACACTCCATCAAAAAAAAAGAAAAAGAAGAAGAAAGCTGTGACTACTCCTGTCAAACATCCAGCTATGAAATCTGCCAAAGCAGCAGATAAAAAGAGTAAAGCAATAAAGAAGAAGAAACAGAAAAGTAAATCATTGACAGACAAGTTGATACCAAGCTTTGAAATTTGCAATTCAGATAGTAATCAATCTATTGATGATATAATTAATAGTAAAAACCCTTACATTGAAACGGAGAGAAGCCTACCGTGTGTAGATATTTACGATTCAGACTCCAATCAGTCTGAAATTGTAAAAGAGATTAACGCGGACCAAGCTAAACTGAACCATGCTTATGAAGCTTACAGCTCTGATAGCAGTGTCTCAATCCATAAGCCCAAAAAGACATTAAATAGCACAATTATATACAATTCACAGCATGATCTGTCAGTGGAGGCGGTGAACTTGATAGATAATGATAAATACATTAATATTGACAACACTGACATACGCGAGAACATTGTTATGGCTGACGTGACAGATTTCACTGAACACAAGGATCATGGAGACGAGAATAGGTTTCAGTCTTCCAAGAGGGACATATCCAAGTATGTGTCAAGTAAAATGCCGGCAATACTAAATTCAGATCTTGATTTTGACAATTTAAAAGGCAAAAACAAAATTTGTTTGAAAAGACCGTATTCTCCGACAACTCTAGATGTGGAAATGGAGAAATTTTACAACGAGAGCTGGGGAGGAGAGAATTTTAACCACAGAGAGATTCAGAAAACCATGTCACGTAAGTTATTAGGATGTCACTTAAGAACCCGTTGTTGGGAAGTTCTCAAGAATATGCCGTTTTCACCTGCCTGAAATTTTAAGTTGTGGTAACTTTGTTTTCCAATTTAGGGCAATGTCACTCTTAGGATTGTTGAAAGGACACTAGCTGCATCGAGGCCAATATCCTACACAATTCTAAAGAAAGGTAAACTAAAGAACTCGAATTTTAGTTTGTATTTAAATTTTCTTATTAACCTGTGTATGCGAAAAAACGGCAATTTTGTTGAGAACTACCCTGTGTCATTATGCAATGACGCGAAGAAATGTTAACATAAGAGCCCATTTTGATTCTTACGTCAAAATCTAAATTTTATGTGGGAGTTAAGAAATTCACAAAAGATGCCATACAATTATGATGCGTGTCTAGATTATGTGGAATCTTTTGTTTTTTATTGTTTAGGCTCTGTATGACTCTCGAGGAGTCAAGCATGTTTTAAAATATAAATAATGCTTTTCTCCATATTACCTTTTTTTTTAACTATTTTACCTAGCACATGCTTCCAATACAATAAACATTCATAATAATTAAATTATACATAAAAACAATAATTTAGTCATTCCGTTAACAATCACCAGTGCGAATGTTGATATGCTTTAATGTTACGCCAAAGTTCTGATAACAAATCCTTTGTTCTAGGAGACAAGAGCCTCTGGGCCATCAACCGGAGAGATCAACGCTTTTCAATTAGAAGGAAAACTAAGTAAGTAAGAAAGAATAATAAAAATAAATAATAAGAAAGAAAAACATTTAATAACTTTTTACGGATTTTATATGCTCTTACAACAATGAAAAAACACAGGTGATTAAATACAGGTGTAAAGGGTAACTAATTCCTGTAGGTATTATTAAGTATTCTATGCTAAGACTTACGACGCGTCGTAAGTCTAAGTCGTTAGTTTGTCGTAAGTCGTAAGACGCCAAAATTGATTCATCCAGTATTTCTATAGGTTAATAAAAATGTAAATAAACTAAATCTGAATTTGTGTTCACGTGGTAGATTATGGACTAATCTTCCTCACAGAAGTGAGTCGAGACTCGTGCTCAGCCATAGGTGGATATGGGTTGAGATGGTAATGAATTTAGTGTCAACAAGTGTATAAACAACTGAGGTCTACATACTCTTTCAATCACGGAAAATATAATTTTGTAATGTTTTCTATTATTCAGAAATGCAGCTCACGCTGTCGTAAAGTACCCCTACAGGTGGCTGAAAATTACCACGTGATGAATGCTCCTAATAAACATAAATAACCAAACATTAAATTTTAAAAAACTTCGCCCTAAACAGGAGGGCCAAAAATTAAAAGCTATGGTGGCTATGGTGCCTCGCTGTATACCGAGCATTACCTTATTGATATGAAAGTATTGTAGCAATCACTTATTATGTGTATGTTAAGTATAATATTTTTATTCGACGTGATATGAGAATAATTTATTTTACTATAGACATATTAATATTTTGTACAAATAACTATACTAAGTTTAGTTATGTAACTAGTGACTTACTGTGACATAATTATAAAAATTGAATTTATAAAAAATAATAATAATGATGATTGGGTTTATTATTGTGCTATACCTACAAAAATCAATTATTACTTTATCAACCTCCATGATCTATATAATTTGGTGTTCGATGTATTCGATAAGTTTTACTGTACTCGTAATAATATAAGATTTTTTAAGTGATATAAATAAGTTTATTATAATAAACTAATTTTACTTCATTTTATTTTTATGTTCCTACTTTACCTCGATCTCCTTTACTTTATTACTCACTACACATTTTAAGGGTGACTGTTAACTAAACGTCGTTGGCTCTTGGACTATTAAGGGAACACAATTAAAAAATTATAGTTATAAATATATTTTTAACAACCCTACATTCACATTATTACGTACCTACCTACAAAATGGATCAGATATTAACAAGGATAATATCGACGATGTACTGAACTTATAGCCTTCTTTGAAATAAAATGGTGGCGTGGCACTCATGGCGATGGCGGCTTTGAGTGAGTGAGTGTAGAGTGGGCTTCAAAAACTCTGAAGACTTGATCTATGAGAGTCAGGCTGAATAACTAGAATTCACACAGCACACAGTAAAATTAAATAGATTAATAGGTAGGTACATAATTTAATTAAAAAATCAATTAATTTACTGCTTCTGCTATACCAACCATTGTAAAAAAATAGCTTTAAATAGCTTCTAGCGGCGCCCTACATTTAGGATTAATAGTCTTCTGTGCTCTACATGCCATGGTGGATTTCATGGTGTGACGAACGATATCCGTTAGCAGCCTATGTTATCTGTGGCTTCCGCTAGGAGTGATCTGTCTGTGAACTTCTTCATAAAATAGTTGACAAAATGGACACCACTATTGTTATTGCCAGTAAAGAAAACATTAAATGCTTATATTTTTTACGTTTGGCAGCACAACATAACCTGTCAGCTCTCGCAATGGCGAATTGGACGTGTCCGTGAAAACAAAATTATCTTTTTATTTACTTGTAATGCTCTCAGCACTTTAGCAGTTATTCCAAAAATCATTTACGATTATGTTTAGTTTGTGTGAATTACTTTTTAGTTCAAATTCGCTGCTGAAACATGGACGAGGTAGGTTATATTATACTCAACATATTTTGTTGTGTCACAATAAAAACACTTGTGGTTTTTGCGATTTATTGAGCAATAACTCGTGTTTCAGGAACTTAACGACCATGATTTGGAAGAAAAGCTATATGCTATGCTTCATCATGTGGACGAGACACAGGATAACTTGATTGACAACCATAAAAATAAACTCGATGCTACACAGTTGGTGGAGGGCGGCCCTCGCGGTACCTTGCGTCGATACTGGCGCACGGATACTGTCTTCAATCCTTACCAGAAAATAAACACCCCGAAAGATCCTGCTCCACCGGCTTCTAAGCCCACTGCAAAACCAGATACCGTAAAACCCAAAGAAGAACAAAGGACCTCACCTAATCCACCGTCTCCTGTTGATTTGTCCATATTCCAATCTCCTATACCACAAAATGTGCAGAAAACGATTGAATATCTGGATCACGAAGAAGATAATGCTGTAGTGTTGGAATCTAGTGATGAAGATGAGGTTGTAGAAATAGCGCTGCCACCAAAACCAACAATCACCATTGAGAGTTCTGATGAAGATGACCTTGAGGTTGTTAAGCCGAAGGATTCTCCCACTAAAACTGCTTCAAAATCAGATCCTAAGTCAATCAGCGGTGATAGAGCAGTTTCAGCAAGCCCCGTGCCGTCTGTAGTCTCGTCTGTTTCTGATGAGTTCATCCGTGGTGACTGCATAGCATTAAATATTTCTTCTCGCCATCCCGATAAACACAGCTTTGATTTCAGCCTACACGGGTCTGATTTACTTGTTCAAAACACTCCATCAAAAAAAAAGAAAAGGAAAAAGAATAAGGAAGCTGCGACATCTACACCTGTCAACCGTCCAGCTGTGAAATCTGCCAATGCAGCAGATGGATGCTTTGCTACGCCAAAAAGCAAAGCTAAAAATAAGAAACTGAAAACAAAATCATTGACAGACAAGTTGATACCAAGCGTTGATGTTTACGATTCAGACAGTAATCAATCTATTGCTGATATAATTAAAAATAAAAACCCTTATATTGTAACAGACAAAAGCCTGCCGTGTGTAGATGTTTACGAATCAGACTCCAATCAGTCTGAAATTGTAAAAGAGATTAACACGGACCAAGCTAAACTGAACCATGTTCATGAAGCTTACAGCTCTGATAGCAGTGTCTCAAGCGATAAGCCCCAAGAGACATTGAAGAGCACAAATAAATACAATACACAGCATGATCTGTCAGTGGAGACGGTGGACTTGACAGATAATGATAAATATGTTATTGTTGACAACACTGATATACGCGAGAACATTGTTATGGCCAATGTGACTGGTTTCACTGAACACAAGAATCATGGAGACGAGAACAGGCTTCCGTCTTCCAAGAGAGACATATCCAAGTATGTGTCAAGTAAAGTGCCGGCGATTCTATATGAAGATCTTGACTTTGACAATTTGAAAGGAAAGAACAAAATTTGCAAGAGAAGGCCGTACTCTCTGACTACCCTTCGTGCGGAAATGGAGAAATTTTACAACGAGAGCTGGGGAGGGGAGGATTTTAACCACAGAGAGATTCAGAAAAACATGTCCCGTAAGTTATTATAACAGTACTGTGTATTTTCATTTTAAATTTTCGGAATATTTTGTTTCATTTCGTTAAACTATATGAGAAACTTGAGGAGTTATGCATGTTTAACACGTTAACTGCTGGACCGGTTTTTACATTTAGGCACTGGTACGAACCGTTTGTGTTTTCCAGCAATGGAGTGCCATCTCTGTGAGCCGCACTGTAGTACTGCCGTGTTAGCGTCTGCGGTTAGCTACAGAGCTGACACGTAAGCTGCGCTAACACAAAAGGTGTGTTTTCCCACACCCATGTAAAGTAATAAAAAACACACATCTGTGTTTTCAGCAGTGAACGTGTTAATGATTCAATAGAAACAAGGAATATCTTAAACTGCCTATTTAAAAAAAATATTTTTGTAATATACCTATCACATAATTCATTAAGCATTCTTAGTAATTACACACAAAGACAACATTTTAGTAATTACGTCACCAATCACCTTGCACTAATTGGTGCATTTGTTAATGTTGAAATGTGTTAAGGTTACATCAAGGTTGTGATAACAAATCCTTTGTTCTAGGAGACAAGAGCCTCTGGGTTATCGACCCGAAAGACAGAATGCCTTCTTTAACTCCAAGAAAAATAAAGTGAGTAAATTAAAAATTTCTTGTCTGGCCTCGCCACAGTTTCGTCCAGGCAGCTCCCCTGTTCTGCGTCAAGGTCCTTAGTTCTCAAAGTGGTCCATGTGGACCCCCAGGGGTTCACAGGAGACTTGACAGGTGGGGTCTATGTTGGTGTGACATAAAATAAAAATGGTAGGAAATACATAGGAATATGGTAGAAATGTAGCCATAGAGGGGGTCCACCAAAACCAGCTAAATTTTGAAAGTGGTCTGAGAAAAAAGTCTGAGAACCTCTGATCTAAATCGTTACTCCAACGTTTCCTGGGCCGATCTTCTTCAGGCAGCCACAGTGTTCTGCCCACTCTGCTTACAAAAAATGTTTAAATTTCAGATGCAGCTACTGTAACCGCGTGGGGCATCGCGATGACATCTGTCGCCAGAAGCCGCCCGTCTGCTACATGTGCGGTAACACTGGACACTACGAGCCGCGCTGCCCCAGCAAGATCTGCGTTAACGTGAGCACTGCCTTTAAAAATATGAAATATAACCTGTAGCTAATCATTCTGACACCGCACTACCAGGTTATCGTAAAATAATATTGTAAGCCCTTTGCCAGCCCATAACGGTTACAGTGCCACCCAGAACTTTGCATTGCATAGCACCTTCAGTGCTGAAACCACAACTATCTTCTAGGCAAGCATGCTTCACCTTAGTCCACATCGTCAGGAGAGAGTTTTATCAAATGTTGGCCCAGTATTTCATAAAAAAACAGCAATTTCACGAAGACCACTCCATATCTACCATTTTATCAATGAGTCAGTTATAAAAAAATAATGTCTTGTTCCAGTGCGGCGCTCCTAACTTCATGTACTCGACCATGTGCCGCAACTGCAGCTCGTGGCCTAACATGACGTGTGCCGAGTGCGGTCAGGTGGGGCACCCGGCGTCGCACTGCCCCGACGTGTGGCGACGCTACCACAATACGGTGAGGCCGCCGGCTCTTCGTGACCTGCGGACACGGTTTTTTTAACACCTTCAGTGCTGAAAAGACAAACTGTCAAGACATAACTTGCCGCGACTGCGGGGAAACAACTGTTGTTTTTGTTGTATGGGAAAACACTATGGACTGTACAGAGCCGCAACCGTGGCTAGACAAGCAAATCGGTTTAGCAGTGAAAGTGTTAATAAGGGTGTTTTTAGAGTCATCTGGATCGCTCACGCATACGAAATGGTGTGCGCAGCAGAATTGACCTATTTTCTTTTTTATTACGTGCAATCAGTTCCACGTCTAACAGATTTCTTGTTGCCGATAATATATGACTTGGCTGAGAATGTCCTCCGTGACTAAAGTTTAGTGATTTGGAAAACCAAAGAGCTAAAGCTGTGACTGACCTATCTAAATATCTTTAAAATTATATTAGGCAATGTATATTGTAAGTGCAATTCAGCAAGCCAATGTGAAGTGAGCCAAGTACCTACACTCACTGATAGAAAAATGTTTTATACGTAAATAACCTATGTCATAACAACACAACGAAAATTTATTTCACAGATCAACCCTGACGTTTCTCTGGAAGCGTCCCCCCAATCGAAAATGAAGAGCCTGCAGTTCTGCAGTGGCTGCAGCAAGCGGGGCCACCTTGTGCACTCATGCCGCACTACCCTGCCATTCTCAGGGTTGACCATCAACTCGCCCTTTGTACGTTCTTACCGCCCCATCTACGCCCCTACGCAACACAATCAGAACAGGCAACATATGCCACAAAGGAACAAGAGCTTCTCCCAAGACCCCATTGTCACATCTGCCTCAGTGCAACGACCTGATAGAAACAAGCGGCTTTCCAAATCCCCCACCATTCATGAAACACACACCAATAAGAAAAGAAACATGTCCGCTGAGGAAACTGAGCTTAATAACACCAAAAGTCCACTGGTTAACCAGAAAAATCCTCTAGCAAAGGAAATTACCGACAACCCTCCTAAAAATAAGAATAAAGGCAAAAGCCTGGATGGGTCCGCCTCTGTCACCGCGACGGAAAAAGCGCCCGATTTCATTTCTATCAAATCATCTAATCATGACAATAAGGGTCATGTCATACAGGATAACGAAGTTTCCGACACAAGTGACGTTGTTACCTCAGCGCGGATCTACGTCACCAACGAGATTATTAATAAGCTTAAAACTAAAGATGGAGAAGATTGGTTGAAAGGAATCACGGGGAAACTTAATTTGGTCGTTGAACATGCTGATGTCACTTCATTCTTGAGTATTAAAGGTAAACTTGCAGACCAAGAAGCGTTCCAATCAGAAATGAGAGAATGGACTCAACCACATACCAATAAAGCAAAGAACTCGTCTAGTACTGACGTAAATAATTCTCTGGAACCTTCAAGGCCATCAAATGTAAACAACTTACCTAAAAATCGTTTTAATCTACTCCGACAACTCACCAAGGCTTTGAATTCCTTAAAAGACGACTTAGGGGACCCGCAAGCCTTGTACAAGGAACTAACTTTCTCTCAAAATAAACATGAAAAGCTTCTTAGACAAAAAGTAATCAGCCCTGCTGCTTTATCCAACAGCCGGAAGTATATCAACGACATGTTAAAGAAGCTTAACATAATCCTTATCGGTCAAGCTGGGCTTGCTGATGGGATGGAACATGTCAAAGAACTACACTCATTGAAGGAACATCTGACAAATTCACGTCTGAAAACTATCCCTAAAAATATCAGAGAAGAGATTGAAGAACATTACCACATTATATTTTCATCGATTGCCAGGGATGACTACTCCGAACTTATGGAGAAATATTATTTGCCTAAATCAAAATCAAAGTTTCCAAAGAAGAAAAAGAAACAAAACTTCTTTCAACAGAGTCCTACACCACAAGAAGTAGAAGACAATAGCATTCCATCTCAACAAAGAAATGAGGAGAACGTCAACTTGATAAATAACAAAGCTAATAGCAACATTGCGGACTATAATAATAGTCAAAAAGACACGCATCTACAACAATTAATGTTTTACCAAAAGAGGCTAAGATCGAGACGACCTAAAGGCGAAGGCTCCGCAGCCGCTAAGCAAGAATTAGCGCAGCTAATGCGAAGGGTCCACGCATGTATCGTGATACTTTGTAAAAAAGATAAACTTGCATCAAAAATGTCTAAGAAAGTGAGGAGAGTGCAAGAACATGCACAGAAGTTCTTGGATAACTTGGCTCTATGAAGTTAACATTTGAAGGAGTATTTTATGTTTAGTGTCAATTGAAGACAGCGATATCTCCGCGCGCTGGCAAGTTTTTAACAATGATCCCTGTCTCAATGGGTCTATTCATGTATTTGCACTTGCCGGCATAATATAATTGCACTTAGTGTGCGTGTGAATTAATAAACTTCTTAGTGTAAAGCATCTTCTTTTTTATTACAAAGCATCTCCTTTTATCCTTCTTTCTAATTGATGGTAAAGTCAACTTTATTAAAACGTACTACGCAACGTACTACATGGTTGTCTGGAAGAGATCGCTCCGAGCGCTAAGGCCGCCCATCGTGACACTAATTGGTAAATTTTGTTACGTCACAATTTTTTTGAGTTCTTTGGTCTGTGGTTATAACAGGAGACAGGACCAAGATCTAGTGCTTTTCTAGTCATCGCTGGCGCAATACACCGTTGGGTAATCAAGTAACATAGAACTCTCTACCGAGAGCCAGTTAGCCTTGCTTAGCAACAGTGCTCGTGTAGGCTGCTTCTTCGCTCGCTCGCATAAGTAACTAACTAACCTACCTACCTTGTTGAGTGGTGATGACTTAATCAGAAAATTATGATCGAATTTCATATGGCTGATATTAGGTGGGACATAACGTAACGGCAAGGAAATCCTAATCACCTCTCCTGAGTATTATTGTTCTATGGTAATCACATGCTGGCAGCACTGCTACGAGGGCTACGAGCGCAACCAAAGAGATTGTACTTTAAATTATTTTTGAGTGCTACGGTACGTCACATAGATATAAACGTCATTTTAAATTTTACTGTCATTGTCTTTTATCTTATCTGCCCTGTCAATGTGTATACAGTAAGTAATGTCAGTCAAGTCAATCAGTCAGTTTTGTTTTGTCGTCTGGCTAGTACTTGTTGATTTTAATAATCAGCGGATCGATCGATAAAATTAAAGGAATACGCGTGTACGCTTCAAATTAAAATGAAATTAACAGTGGACATTCGAGTTCCTACTTTTGAATTATTTGTCGTGTTTTTATGTATGAATTGTATTTATGCACGAAGGGTAAGTACCTACCCAGTTTCAGCAGTGGATACCAGGGAAAAATAATCAGTAATTCATTATTTCCTTGTGATTTTAAACAGTTTGCTGATCCCAGCTACTACCCTCAAGATTATTACGATGGACAACAAAGGATCGAGAAAATTAAAATGGCCCTATCTAAATTAGAACATGGTTAGTCAAAATTTTTAACCAGTCCTATTATGTGTTGAATCTTTTGTTTTCTTTTGTTTAAACTGAATGCTGCACACTCGAAGACTTCAACCTTAGTTGGTACCTAGTTGATAAAGATTTTGCTATATTAAAAACTTAACATTTTTAGCTCCAAAATGGGTTAGCGGCTGGCCTGATCCGTCCATAGAAATGGGCCAAGTGTCCGGTGTGGCGTTGGACACCTACGGACGGCTGCTCGTGTTCCACCGAGGGTCGCACAAGTGGGACGAGAACACCTTCACTGACGGGAATGTTTATAAGGAACTGTACCAGCCGGAGATTGAAACTCCTACCGTCCTGGTGTTCAACAAAACTGGAGAATTGGTTGATAAGTGGGGAGAGAATCTGTAAGTTTATTTTAATTTGTTTTATTAGTGACATCTAAATTACAACTTACAAAATATGTCTAAGTTATTTACTAGTTTATAGACGAGCAGCATTGATGCTGATGTCTACATCCTAGTGTTGTTTAAGTGTTTTTCTATCTATCTATAAGCTTTCCAGATCTCCAAACCTCCATGTTCTCCTCTAATCTCTAAATCCACCATGTTTCAGTTTCTTCATGCCACACGGGATTACTGTGGACAGCAAGGGTAATGTGTATGTGACAGATGTGGCACTGCATCAGGTGTTCAAATTCGATGCTGGTAACTGGAAGAAGCCTTCTCTGACCTTGGGAGAGAGGTTGGTGTTATTCAGAATAAACTTTTTTGTCCTCAAATCATTTATTGTAGGAAAACACTATGAAGTGTGCAGAGCCGCACCCGTGGCTAGACAAGCAAATCGGCTCAGCAGTGAAAGTGTTAACCCCGAGATGTGAACTCAAGGATCCTGCCAGACAAGAGATTAAGAGCAAAACTTGTTGACATTTCCAGATTTACTCCTGGTGAAGCTATCGGACGTTTCTGCAAGCCGAGTGCAGTGGCTGTGCTGCCGAGTGGAGACTTCTTCGTGGCAGACGGCTACTGCAACCATAGGATACTGAAAATGTCGCCAGATGGCACAGTCATACTACACTGGGGGACAAGTTAGTTAAAATCATCATCACACTAATATTATAAATGCAAAGTTTTGTAAGTTTGTCCTCTCTTCACACCGAAACGCCTGAATTTTGATAAATTTTGTTATATATGTATAGATTCTTTAAGTCCTGTAACAGAACATAGAATACTTTTATCCCGTCAAAATTTACAGTTCCTGTGGGATAATCTGGTCAGCTTTTATGCAGCTGAGTGCTACAAACACTTATGTATACTTTCGCATTTTTATTATTAGTACGAAGATTAGGTATCTTAGTTTTTTAATTAAATAATCGTTTGATGGATCCACGCGTAATAATGGATTAGTTCCAATGTAAGTTCGTAATTGTTATGAAAGGCTTACCAACAGAACAACCATTATTACGCAGAGATATTATTATTACAGCATTATGCTGAGCTCAGGCCTTGTCTGACATCACTGCGCAACAGCTATTTGCGTACACTATTATCTTCATCATGTGTTTTCATCTTGTCTTTCGATAAGTATGTTGGTCGCTGTTGTGTGCAGTTGTATCAGAATAAATGTTTTTTCGTTCTTTCTTTCTATTTATACTACTCAAACCTAGATCTTGGAAAACACACAGGAAATTCCTAGTGCAAGATCTAGTGTGGTATTTAGGTTGTAAGAATGTAGTTCATTATCTTGTACTTTACTTCTAATATTATTATAGCCTAGCTGTTATCCTATATTGTGTACACACTTTAAAGAAATAAATATTTTGAGTTATGCATTCCGATCAAAGTAAATCTGAATTGTACTCACTCACTCAAATAAATTATGCAATTCTATTTTTTTTTTAATTTTCATCTCTTTTTGCTCCTCTCCATGAACGGTTGTCTGGAAGAGATCGCTCTCAGCGATAAGACCGCACATTAAATTTCATTTGTTTAGTTTTTAAGTTTTCTTTGTTCTGTGATGTTTCAATAAAGAATTTATCTATCTATCTAAAAAAAGTATTTCTTTCTAGTTTTTAAACATCTCAATTCCAGGCCACGTCAACTCCCCGTTCGGGTTCAATGTGCCGCATGCGCTCACACTAGCGGAGGACCGCGGGTTGGTCTGCGTGGCGGACCGCGAGAACGGCCGCGTCGAGTGCTTCCGCGCCGACAATGGCACCTTCGTGGGCCGATACAGCAGCTGGCTCATGGGCTCGCGGCTGTTCAGTGTGGCCTACGCCCCAGTACACGGTCAGTGGCAAACTCATATCAAACCTTGAACATTCAGTTCCCGTTTCCCGCCACCATTCGAGGCGTGGTAGGCTGAGAGGGACCTGTGCTCAGCCGATAATGATAATTACGATGATTGCAGGCGGTCGTCTGTACGTGGTGAACGGGCCGAGCGAGGGGCTGGCGCCGGTGCGCGGGTTCGTCATCGACTTCGCGTCGGGCCGCCTGATGCAGACGTTCGCTCCCGACGCCGGCCTCAGCAACCCGCACGACGTCGTCGTCTCCCCCGACGGCTCCGAGGTAATGCACGCTGCAGGGGCGGATCCAGGATTTTTTCTGGGAGGGGCACAACGAACAAAATTCGAAATATCAGGCAGACACAGACAAGAGTTTCACTCATGTTCTTTCTGTTATTTTATTCGTATATTTTAATATCTCTGATCATTTGATTAGCTTCTAAGTATGTACTGTGATGGAAGTCTCCACAGTATACAAAAATACCGTCTGTACCCCTTAAATCCGCCCTTGGTACGCTGTGTATGAATATATTGGAGTTGGTTTATGCGCACATACATTTAGATGTGGGAAACATTTTTTCCTCATTATTTTTAGTTTAAAGATCATTTTAACACTTTCACTGCTGGGCCGATTTTCTTGTCTAGCCACGGGTGCGGCTCTGCACCCGTGCTAGTCCAAATTATAATTTAGCTCTGACTGATGATTTGTTGTCGCTTTTTAACGTTATGAAAACAAAAGGGATGCGATAACGTTACAACTGTCAAATTAAGTTTTAGATTGTTTATGCCTTCAGATTTTATACAAAAAACGACTCCAAATATGCAATTTCGGTTACTTGGGTGACATATTTTTTTCAGCTATGTAATTAAAATAAAACGGCTGGCAAAGACTGGGTGATGAGACCCAAAGATCGGGCTCAATGGCGTTCACTAGAAGGCTTACGTCCAGTAGTGGACGAATGTGGGCTGATGATAAAACCGATTTTGATGAAATATCTATGGGACCAATCTGAAAGTATATCCTATCAAATACAAAAATCCTTGTCGGTTAATTAATGACGGCGTTCCGAGGCAACAAACATCAAAAACGAACTGATATATATTTTTTTGAAGTCAGTTAAAAACAATCTTCATCGAGTTTCTTGTCAGTTATTTTTGGATGGAAGTATTCCGAATTCATGGACGCTTTTTTGAACCTATGTGATTTAAGATTTGTACTAAATTATGAATTTTTGTATAAGAGCAATATATATAATAATAATGTTTTTTTTCAAAATTGCAGGTGTACGTAGTGGAACTGAACCCGCACCGCGTGTACAAGTTCGAGGACCCGTCGCTCCGTAACGCGAGCGCCACAGCGGCGCCGGCGCCGGCGCCGCCACCGCCGCCGCCGGCGCTGCCGGCGCGGGACGGCGGCGCCCGGCCCAAGCCCACCGCCACCGTCGGTGAGTAGGTTTGTGTCCGTCTGTGCTTATGTTCAGTTGGCTGCTTTAATTTGATTTCGATTTTGAATTTTATTGTTTTCCTTGCTTTTCTCTATAGGTGTATCACTTACCTGACATCAATGTTTCTTTTTCTTTTAACACGCTTTGTTTTATTGTAAAAAAATTAATTGTACGTACTTTTGGCTAGTAAATTATATCCATTATTAATTCACGAAACATGACGTTTATTTTTTGCAGTGTTAGTGTGTGTGTACGTATTTAAACTTATTTTACTGTATTAATTTATAAAAACATATGTTTTTAAATATGATATTTATTTACTTCATGTACAAAACAACTGACAATCTAATGAGGTCAAAAAATTAAGGAAAAAGAAAGAAAAAAATCAAGGATAGAAAGTAAAAGAAAAGTATGGGTAAATTTTCGATTTACGAACTGGATTGTAACTCAGACAATGTACATTCGCCAAAATTGTAATGACAAATCTTATGTATTAAGATTTTTATAATTATTTATATGTACAGAACTAGCGGTGACTGTCCCTCCTCCGTCCGGGTGGGAGTGGTGGTGGGGCGCGGCGGGGGGCGCGGGCGGCGCGGGGGGCGCGGCGCTGCTCGCGCTGGCGGCACTGGCGTTACTGCGCGCAAGGAACAAAGGTAAGGGCAAGGAGGCGGAGCCTCTCGTGCAGTAACGTGGTACTGGCCCCGCCCCGGCACATACGCTGTATCCATATCTCCTGAAGGGTTCTTGCTCTTTTTTAACTCTAAAATTCAAATTAACTTGTATAATTATCAACAGCTCAAAAAAAAAACAGCTTTATAGCTCTTTTTTATAGAATCTTGGCTCTATTTGGCTTGTCTTTTACGTCTTTTATGCAAATTTAAGCAAGCTAAATTGGCAGCACTGCACTCTACATTTTACAATTGCAATTGACCGTGTCGGGGACCCTTTAATTAAAGCCTCCCCTACACAGACGCGCTAATATCGCAGCGTTATCCCAATATACTATGTGTCCGATATAAGCTATCAAGAGGGATCGTAATTCTAATACAGTTATTGTGTATTTTCACAAAAGTCACTCATCCCAGGATAGTATAATAGCATGTATTTAGTAATGACGTAGATGATTTTTTTTTTATTTATAAAAGTGATTTGTACAAATATTTCGAAAGATCTCTATAAACCTTTGATCTGACATTTATACCTTGTTTTTTCTTGTTTAGTTTTTTTTTTTTTAATTTTATTTATTTCTTTTGTTTGTTTAATTACAATCAGTAGGTGCACATCCAACTCGATTTTGAGCAATAGTAACAGTATAAGTTAAATGGAACGCTTATTTTGAAAGATCTTTATATTTATGTAAGTACTTAGTTTAAGTGACATCACTGAGATTGACTTTATTGTATATTCTATAGGAATACGGATTTTTATTGCTTGCACACTTGCACATTATGTTTTGCTTAATGCATTTTTGGCAATAAATTTTTTTGCTCAATAAATATTTATTGCCTATCACGGCACCTTTGTGGCAATAATATTGCTTATATCCTACTTAATTTTTTAATTATGGTTACATATGTGAATCCTCGTCTAATGATAATTAAACTTGACTTTTGACGTTTACAGTATGAGCCAAAATGTAATTTTGGCTTAAAGTTTAATTATCATTAGAGTTATAGAATAAGGCCGCTGTGCCGAGAGACGATCTGAAACATATCCACCAATAGTATCGCTTCATTACGCCGTATAGATCGACTAACTTGTTCTGTGTTCCGGTTTGAAGGGCACTGTTTCCAGCGAAATTACTAGGCATATGAGACTTTAGAGCCGATGTCTCAGGGTGACGAGCGCAGTGCAGTACCGCGCAGGATTATGTAATGCAAAGTTCTGGGTGGCACTGTTACTGTTATGGGCAGGCGTAGCGCTTACCATCAGGTAAAATGACTTAAAGGATGACTTGCTCTTCTTGTCACTCAGCAAAAATAATATCCTTAGAATGGCCAATAATGAACTAATGAGATCGAAAACCAAACAGGTCTCTTCTTCAACAAGTCAATTCCCAGTGTCACTTCTAAGTGACGGGGCATCGCGATTTTTATTACATGCAATTTAATATGTTTTTAAAACAAATATAATGATTATGTATTACTACTAAAATGTAATTTTTGATTGATTGACGAGACGAGCAAGTCGTTCACCCAATAGTAAGCGCCACGCCTGCCCATAACAGCTGCAGTGTCACCCAGAATTAATAATATTAGTGAGATTTTGAATACGCAAACACCACGATTAGCACAAAATATGAATATTTATTGCATGGACTGCACGGGAATCGACGGGTTAAAACCAACCATTTATGTTGGCACAAACTAAACTAAAACTTAATTTGACAGCTCCAAAGTTAATGCCATCCCCTTTGTTTTCTTGGGATCGAAAAGTGACAACAAATTATTTGACAGGAGTAAATTAAATCGTGAGGAAACACACATATCTACCCGAGAATTATTTCGGAGGTAGGTATGTTATCCACCAATCCGGACTGGGCCCCCGTGGTGGATTATGGCCTAATCCTCCTCACGAAAGTGAGGAGAGACCCGTGTCCAGCAGTGGGACGTTATGGGTTGTTGATGAAACTAAAATGTAGACTAGTTGGTAACAACAGGATTGCCACCAGTGGCGCCCTCCTAATGTTAAAAGATTATAAAGAAAAGTTGGTCGACCTATATTAGGAAAAAGAAGGTATCCTTGATTTGTCATATTATTTGCGCTTTGTAAAAGAGATTATGTTGTGAATTATTATATTGTTAAGATTATGTTAATATATTATTTTATTGTCAGCTGCTTTTTGTTTTTTATTTTTGCACCCGCTATCCCTTTGACTTAGACTAGTTTTTACTTTTGTCTTGAACACGCTTAAGCAATTTTGGTTTTTATAAAATTCATTTCAAAAATGAATTACCTTTAGCATCTTTTGTTAAAAGTTCATTTTACATTTCTTACAACTTCTTCATGAAGCTGGGTGCAGTTATGGTCGATTTTAGTTAACTTATTTGGATAATTTGAACACGTTCAGTGCTGAGAACAAAACTGCCGTGTTTTTCATAACTTGCCGCGAGCGCGGGAAAACACAACTGTTGTGTTTGTTGTATGGGAAAACACTATGAAGTGTGCAGAGCCGCACCCGTGGCTAGGAAAGCAATTAGGCTCAGCAGTGAAAGTGTTAATGGTGGAAAAACCTCTTTAAGTAGGGTAGCAGCCCAATAATAACACTAATAAAGATCGATCCTGAACCCAATATATAATAGGTAAGACATTGTAAGCCGTAGTCTTCTAAGATCTCAATACATTAGGTCTTAGGTTATTCACTAGGGACGATGAGGAATGCTTATCGGGACTTCTTAATCTGCTAAACTGATATGCTTACGCAGGTGTTCCGCTAGCTCTCGGATCATCACAACAGGTCAAGGTGTGGACGCTTCTAATGTATGGTTCTGTTGGATGTATGCACTGTATCTAGGTATATTACTGGGCATATTTAGAACCGATGTCTCAAGGTGACAAGCGCAGTGCAGTACTGCGCGAAATTTTGCAATGCTAAGTTCTGGGTGGCACTGCAGAATAATGTACTGCAACTGTAACGTTTCCTTTAATCTCAGCCGCATTGGTCCTTCAATAAATGTATAGGTAACCGAACTAACCCCCCGTAGGTCGGAAGAGCGTGACGCGGCGGCGCTGGGAGTACGGACAGGGCGAGTTCAAGCTGCGGCGGCTGCTGGAGCGGCGCCGCTTCACGCGCGTGCATTCCGACGACTCGGACGAGGAGCCGGCGCCGATGCTGCCGCACCCGCCTGCCAACGCCTGATACAGGCAATGCTACATGCAGCCTCTGTTGCGATACGTCTCCAGCACGACGAGTCTGCCAGCTTAATCACGCGCCCTGCCGTTGCTAAATCGTGCAATTCGCCTCTCCATGGATTCGAGTTCATATTTCTATTTGACGAAGACCATTTTGCTCAGGGTGTAGGAGTGAGGTGTGTCGATAAACCCAAATAAACTTGTCATTGTGCGCGTCGTGGCTGATATCGAACTTACGCAACTTAAACACTGCATGTATACGTAACAATTAAGAAATAAAATAATTAACTGTATTAGGAAACATTACTCTGTAATATTTATTGGTATCAGGAAGCGTGCCATTCTAATACGATTGGTTTAGCAATGTCTCAGGTCTTTTTGTTTAAAATCAATTGCAATAATCTTCAATAATTCCTTGAGTGCAGGTTTTGAAGTCTTGAGGAGTTTTTGGCTGTTCACGGAAGCCCAGCACTAGACTATCCTAGGCCTAACTTTTCTCGAATGCTGCCTAGGTAATATTTAATAGCTAATGAAAATGTAGAAAAGACTACAACATAATGCCATTTAAGAATGGCAAAACATAAGTGTCGTTTATTCATAATAGCTTTTGTGGAAATGGAAAAGCTTAGCTTATTTATAATCAAATGGAAAAATAATGATGAAAAGGCCATATTTAAACCAAAGAATTAAATTCAAGTATTATAGTCCTTACTAATAATAGATAAGTAAGTTTGTCATAATTTTTCTACTATATAATATTATGTCTTATTCAAAATCTTTGACAAGCAAAGCTCTTTCGAGTTCTCAGTAATAGGTAAGATTATTTGGGTATTCCACATTTATGCCTAATTATAATTATTTAATTAGTATTAAGAGGGTCAGGCCTAACTGTAAAATGTACGCTATATTATAGGATGGCGACTCATCAAATCTTTGCGAGGTAATTATAGTAGGAAAAATTCAACCAATGGCATCGCCTTATTATGACGTGTAAAAATGGAGCGATCCAATTGGTTAATTTTGCAACAACAACATAGGGTGCAAGAAAGGTAATTATGCAATCTCTAGCACACACCCTCAAGTGTCGGGCATACATACAGTTAAACAAAATATTCCAAATAATATTATGTTGTATTATTATGACACGAGACCAGATTAAATATTAAATAGTAATAAATAATAGATTTAAACAAAGCACATATTAACAATACCTAACGGTGACATTCAAGAGCACCTATTACATTAACTACGGTAGATAGAACATATCTTTAAAAATTATGTAAATTCTAGATAGACAAACACATTGTACATAATAGTATAGAAGATTTATTAAATAACCTTTATACATTTACCTTAAAATATCAACTATTAGCTATTGATCAACTCCTGGCAATCATTATATGATTTCTGGGTGACAACTTCGGATCGAAAACTGGACGAATTTCGCATGATATTCCTGGAAAAAATGCCTTGTATAAATGAGAGATATCTCGAGTTATTAGAGAGATTATTATAATCAGATAAAAGTTGAATTACAATGATGCAATATTTGGTTCGGTACATACATAGATGCTGACACTTAACTAGGATTCCTTGTATCTAGGGAATCAAGAACTACGAGGACCATGGCCCTACAAACACCCAGACTGCAAATATGTGCAAATAGGTTCGCACAAACCTTTGCCCTTTGCGGGAATCGAAACCGGGCACAACGGTATAACAGGCAGTACTTTGCTAATCAGCTCTAGCAAGGTGTTGTAAGTTTTTTGTACCAAGGTTTTGGTAGTTTCCGGTTTTTCTAAATATGTACAAAGTTCGCTTAGCCTCTGCCTGAACGTCTAATCTATAATCTATGTCAGCATAAAAAATCTTGCAGTACTGAGACTTTTTCCTAAATTTGCAGACTAACTAGGATAAAATATATTATTGTAATTCAGCTTTTTAGAAAGTCTAATTAATGTGCTATTTTAGTCTTTAGAAGTAAATTAGTGTTACCCGCGATTTCGTTCACGGTGAGAATTTTTATAATTATCGATTTTATTAAACATGATTTTTTGGGAATTTTGAGCGGACAGCTGCTATGTCAACCATTAGCGGTTTATATCGATATTAAAAGATAGTTTTCTTTCAAAACGCAGTCGCCAGTCGCCAGCCAGCGCGCCTCCTGCAGTGTCGTTTTATCAATACCTCTGGATTCCGATGTCATATAATACCATTCAAGTCAGATTCTTCTGATTAGATGACATCGGCTTAGAAAAGCTATACCTTCAATGTGCAGACTATTTGTCATTTATTGCTTTATTAAAATTATGTATCAGTATTGTTTGTAAAGTGCCAAAATATTTATAGAATCTAATTGTAAGTTTATTGTTAATTATTCTTGCTTCAGTTCAATTATGTCTCGTCAATGCATGTATTTAAAATATTTATATTGTTATACAATTTTGGTGTAAGAATATTGCGTATCTAGATGTACAAATTATGTGTGATGTTGTCAATAAACGTGAACTCATTGAGATGAGAACTTGAGTTTAATTTAATTAGTAATTTTATAATAAATCCTCTACATCCAAAAGATGCTTGGAAGAGACTGCTGTAATAATTGCACAATCCTATTTGTTATATTTGATAGGTTTTGTAGATGTATACCTCTCTCAAGTACAAACAACTGGCGGTCTAGCAATATCACTGTCTCCACAAGAGGCGCGAGCGCAAGCCGCAGAGTGTAGACCGTGACCACACGCTTCCACTGCGACAGCTGGGCCTCGCCGCGGGCCCACGCCTCTGGACTCGTCGGCAACGCAATGTCCAGCTTCTCCAGTGCTAAGGAACAGTACCTAGAAATATAGACCATTTGTTAGGTATAAGACCATTCATGACCAGATTCATGTGGAAAGCCGATTCACCAAATCTTGGAATCAAATTTTTCGCTTCAAAGAAGATATTATACAATGTTTTTTGATGGAATGTGCCCATAATTACTAACTATATGAGTGACTAACTAATAGTTAGCAACTCATATATAGGTTGAGGGATTTAGGATTAAATATATAACAGAGTCTCAATCTAAGCCGAGTATATCCTAAGTGAGCCAACGTCAATGGCTTCCAAATCATTTTTATAATATACAAATTATAGGGGTGTTTGAGATGGATGTTTAACACGTCGACTGCTGAAATCACACCTTTGTGTTTTTTTATAATTATACAACAAGCGAAACCACGCCTTTTATTTTATCACAACAGTTGTACCCCTAGATTAAGTTTAGTTACTACACAACACCAGTGGTAGTAAACACACACGTTACATGATGATTAGCAAAAGTGCCAAAGAAAATAAACCGGTTTTGCAGCCAGAGAGTACCCATGGGGCTGGCAAAGTGGCTAAGACTTCTTCAATAAAGACCCCCTATTGTGATAGAGTTGTGATCTCAGAATTCCCATTTAAAATCATAGGTTATGGTGAGCCATCGTACCTTTTAAAAGTCAGGCTATCAGTGTGTTTGATGCTTCTTATCGGTGCATGTTTAAGTTTCGGGCTGATACCCATGAGCATACTTTCAAGAGCTGCCCGGTAGGCATGAACCTGAAACAAGATAATAATCACTACACTTGCACATTGCTGGATGAAAAAGTTATTTTAAAAATCAAGGTTGATTGGTTGATTTCTTGTGAGACATTCTAAAATTATACAGCCCACTTTAGGCAACTGTATTGCATCAAAGCCATGTAGTTGCCTTGTATTGTTAGCACAATGTTATCAACTGAAACAGGCCACATCAGGGTGTAATGTTTGAATCATTGAGATGGAAAAAAACAAGAATAATTAAGCATTATTTAGTCCTCACCTTTAAGTTTTCATATTTCCCCTCCACTAGTCTCTCACAGTAGATCTCAATAGCATGGCAGGATATCTCTCGGCTAACATATGATAGATGACTGTCCAGCCCTTTGACATAATCACTCATTGGATACCCCACATTTGTTAACTTCATGAAGCAACAGCCAACTAAGCAAATGAACTTTACTTTGTCATTGTTAACAAAATGCTTGATTAATAAAGGCCCTAAATCTCCACAAGGATGAAGCCCTAATAAGCCATAGTTCTTCATTGTGTCAGGTAAGGGTAGCTCGGATAGTTGTTCTTGGCGTGATAAAGCTATGTTGAAGTGGGTTGGTCGACGTAGCTCCGACATTGACGCTGATGAAAGATGTTTACTAGCCGTGTATTCCAGTTCCAAGTCAAGTTTCCTAAAAATGTAACCTTAATGTAACAATAATGATCAAATATTCCGGATACATATTAAAATGATTGGCAGTATATACATACCAAGAGTACAGACCTAGCCTGCTCCGTTAGCTGTGTTTGACATTCAATCCCTGCTGCATACAGATTGTGTTTGTAACCAAGCATTCGGACAAGATGTCCCAGACCCGAACCAAAATCAATGACAGCATTGCAGCTGCTTTTGGACGCGGTATCACTAACCACCGAAGCCATTAAGTTAATCTCATGTCTTTTCTTTAGCTTGACATGTTTCAGAAATAGATTTTTTAACATATCATGGTTACTACAATTATCTTGAATGTCACAATTTTCTGAGTCCTGGCTAGGGCAGCTTTGTCTAGGGATGGTTAATGATTTAACTACATGTATAAGTGCTAGAAAAGAAAGTGGAAAGACGTGGTTTGTTGGTTTCTCGCACAATACACTTCCAAGTTTCTGAGGGTCCAAGTTTAGGAAGTTTTTTCTCCAACTATCTGGTAGTTTGCCCCAGTGATTTTCGACAAAGAAATCCTGAGGAAAGTAATGTTTAATTTAATGTTTTTGTAGATTAAAATAGATACCTGTAAAATGAGAAAACTTTGAACTTACCAACACGTACATATCCAGTAACCAGTCATACATTCGAATTACTTTTATGGACATATCAATTCGAGATTTCAGTGTAATAATTTCTTTTAGCTCGCCCATGTCGCCAATAATGTGTTTTGTGACGTGAGATAGGATTTGCAAGCAACGCAACGCGAAGTTTGTTTGTAAGGCAACGTTATTCAAAGACTTATGGTTAAAAGGCAACAAAAATCATTAAAATAAAATTCAACAAAACTTATTTCTGTTTTTTAAGTAAGTAAGGTAGGTATTCAAGTCAAAGTAAGTAGACTGTTGAACTTTCTTTACAAAAGTTCACACAACAACTTTATCATACTTCCTCAAGATATTTACCAATTGTCAATTTGATTTTTGACAGTAACAAACATTTAATTTTTGATTGATGGTTTTGGCGAGGGACTATAAAAATGCGAAGTTGTTTTGGTATTTTAACGTTAACGTATTACGAGACAGTATGGGATCCAAACCCAAAAACCCAAAATTTTCGTGTTCTACAAAACTCTCGGGAGTTTCAGTTCAGTTTCAGTTCATCCACTCACAGACAGAGGTCCTAGTTTAATTTATAAATAGTGCGACCTCCTCTGGCTCTAAATTCACTCTATTTCTCAAAAACTTTGCACACGACGTCCAAAGCCAAAAATAATATTTTACAATACACGTAGCTTTAATATATATTACTAGCTGCGCCCCGCGGTTTCACCCGCGTAGTTCTCATTTTGTCCCACGGGAACATACTATCGGGATAAGAAGTACCCTATTGCTCAATCTTGGTTATAAACTATCTGTGTTCCAAATTTCATTCGATACCGTTCAGTAGTTTTTGCGTGAAAGGGGAACAAACATCCATCCATCCATTCTCACAAACTTTCGCATTTATAATATTAGTAGGAAGTATAGCTGCGTGTGCGGTCACTTGAATTTTTTTATAGAAAATATAGCGTAATTATACGCCTTGCTATAATTTATATTTATAATTATATTATAGCTACGTGTGTGAAGGGCTTTTATTTTAAATTTAAAGCACTACTTTAATGTCGTTTATTTATTATCGTCTTAGCACCAGCGCCCACATCAAAGTCACCAACCACATTACTATTTAAGTGAAAACACAAGTGAAAATAGGTGGAAAATAAATAAAATACAAATGTATATCAATAAAAATTTAATATAGAGAGCTCATTAACAAACGAATGTACTCTTGTTCTACTTTATCAAATAAGATAACGTAAGAACACTACAGAAAAAGCTATTGTGAAGTGTGATTAACTGTTTGTAGGTTATATTATTATAATAAAATTAACTAACTGCCAACGATCTGCACACTTTGATTAAAAGCAACATTTACAATTATTAGGTTTATAACCTAAAGGTTAATGATGAAAAAAAAATTCAAAAATAATTTCAATATGCAACTTTCAATAATAACAATGATCAGATTAAAACTGCATAATAATTAGATATTTAAAATCATAAATTACATAGTGAAAATTTAATTATACATTAAGTAATATTGAGCAACCAGTGAAGAGAGCTATGCAGCACATACCTACCACCGATTCACAAAAAATCAAAATTAAAATAAATAATATCTAGGTAATAAAATATAAAAATAGAAAATCTTTGGAATAAATATTACATTAAAATAAGCGAAAATAACTTTAAAAATCGAACTAAAAAACGAACCACGACATATTTAAGGCCTCCCTCTGCACTGGGTCATGCATAATTGGCGTGAAGTTCACAAAGATGCCGCTGCAATGCAAGAAAGCAACATCCTTTTTCGAACTGCTTTCGAATGAGCTGACGCAGTTACGCGGTGGGCAACCAAATTAAGTTTAAAACATAATATGAGTCTTAATTATTATGAATTTATGAATCACTTCGAAAAATAATTAAAATTAACTTACCCAAGTATTTTACTTAAAATCTAATGGATGCTAATATGGACTAGCTTGGACATCTATCGATAATATTAAATTAAAATATAGTTTTTAACTCAATGTGACGTATGCAAAATATTAATGTTTATTAGGTACAGTGTTTGAAATCAATAACCAGTTCTGATGATAATAGTTACTAAAGAACCAACAGAACAGGCCTCTTTGTGTGTAAAATCACAAACATCGCTTACATACTACCTATTTTGAACTAGCTTTAACTCTATAAACCTTCAGACAAAATCTTTTCAGAAAACAAGAGATTCTTTGTAACATATTCAGATCAATAACAAGAGATTCGTTTTTTCTTTTGAGATTATTTTCAACGCAAAACTGATCTTGACTGCTGGGAAACTTTGGAAAGGCTTCCGAGCAGAAATGTGGATAATATGAGTATTCCTCAAATAAGTCAAAATAGTGATACTGGCTAGCAGCTTCTCGGATATCTTTATCCAAGGAACACGGGGACGCAATATAAAACCTGTACTGTTTCTTATGCTTATGCAGTAACATCTCAGCATCTGTTAAGACATCATCAACTTTAACGAACAAGTCATTCATCGGCAGTGAACCGTATTTGTAAATAAATGTAGTCGGTGCCAGCCTGTATGACTGACCTGTCCTTTTATCCTTCCAAATTTTATTAGTGCTTTCTAACTGCAGTAGGAATGTGGGTATGCTGTAACTGTGTGTGGTGATCACATGTGTGTGTGTGCCGTATGTGCTCTTAATTTCATAGTGCAGACTGTTAGCAAATGGGTAGATACCACCTTGGTGTATAAAGCCGAAGAAAATTGTTAACAAAACGTTAAGAGTATACCATGAGTACAATAAAACATTCTTAAGTTTCCTAATGTTTGGTCCGTCAGTCTCATTTACATGCAAACGGTTACCATAAAGGTACACTAATGGCACTAGGATTGGGATAATGAATCGGGCCTCCTGGTGAGGAAAAATTGACAGCACTGCAACAGGAACGATTAGAGAGAACAGCATCAGTCCTGTGATGCTTTGGATCCTTGGGAGTTTGCTGTACTGGCCACGAATAAATCTGAAATAAGAGGAAATAACTTAATGGTAATTATTTGAAAAAAAACATAAATTCCATACTGAATATGTAAGCTATTGTTTTACTGTCTGAAGTATTGATGGCATAGGTACTATTGTTCTGAGACAAAGCTATTTTCTCTCACATGGCAAAAGGTAATTAACCATGGAAGACAATACAACACTAAAATAAAAATTAAATTTTTTTGATTGTATTGTCTGTCCCCTTTCAAGCTAAAAAAGTTGCTATAAACTTTTACTAATAAGTTTAGTGAGTGTGTAAAGTGCCGGTTCTTAGCAATATAGAAGGGAGAGGCTGAAATGTGATTGACCATTCTCCTTCTTTAAAAGTCTCCACTTTCTAGAGTTGATACTTCATAAAGTGTGAACATACCACAAGATTAATAAGTACCTATATGTGTTACTAGCCAGGGTGGACAAAGCTAGCACTCCCAATATATTGAACAGTAACGGCACATTCACTGCAATATGAAGCCACCGTGGATGCAGTCCATGCTGGGTCAGATTCTTCATGTTCGAGTTGTATCGCAGAAAGTTCAGCGGAGTCACCACCCAGTTGTCCCAAGATATTTTAAGTGCCTCTATTTCAGCAAAAGTGAGATACCCATAATAACTAGAATCCACAAAAATAAGCAATAAAACTGCCGGAATAGCACAAGCTATGAAGACAAATATTCTTAAATGAAAGTCTTTAAATCCCACTACTTTGGAACCTAAGCCACGATGGAGCCAGAAAAATATGGGAGAGAAGGCAAACCCTACAAATGTTGGACGGTTGAATATACCTACTACTACCACTGTGGCTAAGGTAATAACGTGGTTCAAAGAATGTGCCGGCAAATGAGTCTTTAGTTTAAAAATTCTCACTCGTTCAACAGCTGTAGTGGCCTGCTGATATTTCACTGTGAGAAATTCATCATGATAAACAATTTTATCTGAAATCATCATGCATTCTGCTACTAGCAGTAACAGAACTGAAAAAAATATCATCTCAAAGGAGTTTGAAAAACTTCTACAGCAATATACCAGCACTACGTAAGAACTTGCAAATATTTTTAGACGGTTCCTAAAGTTCTGTCCGTAAATGACACATATTTTGTACAAACAATAGTCATTGATAAGTGACAATAAACAAATAAAAAGTCGCGGAATAATAAGCAGGTACAATGGTGTTTTCAAGTCGATGTTTAGATAGTATTTGCTGTATGGGTTCACTAAACGGATAAAATGTAGGGGAGGCCCGAGGATCATTTTGGGAACGAAAATATTTCTGATTGGAAACTTCGGATTAAACTCCCAGGTTTTCGCGACTTCAACGGTGAGGATATCTCCTGCAAAGTAACAACAAATTAGTAGGTTTTTTTTATACATGTATACATTACAAGAGTAATAGTAAGTATCGGGAAATTTACCTGCAATAACTTCCACATTCTGAAAGAATTCATCTGGGTGTATATAGCCGCGTTGTGGTAAAATTGTAAAAATAAATCTTAAAAACACAAGCACCCAATAGGAAAATGGTAATTTTACTGGATTTCTAAATGAAATTGCTTTGAAAATATTTGTTTTTAGAAACATGTCTTCTTTCGATGCGCTTTACATTAATTAAAATTACCTAGGCGGTTCATTTAAGGTTTTAATTCTTTATTTATTGAGATTTCGGCAACTTATAACCGCCGTCCGTCACTTTTTTTTTTAATTGGAGGTTGACTTTGACAATGACAATGTTCTAGGTAGAGGTAGGTAAAGAACTGAAGGGCCTGAGGGATCGGGAAATATTGACTGTGATTTTTTTGTTTTGGTTCCGCATTAATTAGTGCATTTGGTCAGTGTCAAGTATTCATAGTTTTTATTTATGTTTTATTTCAAAAGTATAGTTGAAATGAGAACGATTCCCAGTTAGAGGTGGCCGTTATTAAAGTAACAGATTACTTAGTGCATTATTCTTATAAGCCGTATGACACATTATGGAACTTCTATGCTTGCTTTTGTTATACCTACTGTTTTTAGTGTTAGGAGCTGTTATCCTACTAGGACTGGGCTAGGGTGCTAGGCCAGGCAGTCTTCACGAGTGCGCGGCTGCTGTTCGTCCCTCTTGATGCGTTGCATCCGGGGGGAACGGCAGCAGCTGGGAATTTGCCAGATATTCATCCGCCAAGCAGCGCTATGCCAACATTACTGTGTTCCGGTTTGAAGGGCACTGTTTCCAGCGAAATTACTGGGCATATTATGACTTTATACCAACGTCTCAGGCTGACGAGTGCAGTGCAGTGCCGCGCAGGATTATGCAATGCAGTGTTCTGCGTGGTACTGTGACTGTTATGGGCAGGCGTAGCGCTTACCATCAGGCGAACGATTTGCTCGTCTCGTCACTCAAATAAAAAAGAAAAACAATAATATACAGATGCGAAGGAACAGATGGCGGGGTATTGGAGGAGAAACAATTGAATAACATGATATGATTTAATTAATTTGTTACTAACGATAGCCTTACAATGAGCAATCCTACTTCTTTTGGCACATGTAACTGCCAAATACATGTGGTACAGAAATAACACAAATACAATTAATACATTATATTAGTAATTTTGCAAAAACAGTAAAAATACCAGCGAATTTCATATTTTTGCAAAGAAAATTCAATTCCTAAACTATTTTAAAGCCAATCAAATGTGATCTTTACAAAGAAATTTTACTAAAGCTATTTCTTGTTCTGTGGATCATTTTATTATTTGTCATGTTCATGTCGTAGTTCTACCACAGAACACCTAATAGTTCTTACTAAGTTCTACTGCATACATACATGCAGGTTACAATCTCAATATGTTCATTAAAGATAAGTAATTTCTCACTTTCAAAAGGATATAGTCTTCGCTGGATATTTTACTACCGTTTACGTATTGCAACAGTGTTGATATAACATCTGATTTTAGGTAAGATCAAAAAACCTGGCATACAGCAAGGCCCATTCTCGATTTAGCGTGTTAACAATTTCACTGCTGAGCCGATTTTCTTGTCTAGCCACGGGTACGGATCTGCATACACTGTTGTGTTTTCCCAAACAGCTAACACCACAGTTGTGTTTTCAGCAGTGAATGTGTTAAGCACTGTCGACAATATCATCAGTCATCAGTCATTACAAACCAGAATGGAATTAGGTAATTAATAATTAATTATGAATTAATTATTAATTTAATGATCAAAAAATTCAACAATTATCTTAGTAAATAGAGGTCATTAGTTTCGCTAGCTATATTTTGTGCTAATATTAATAGTTAAACAAATCAAGAGCAGATTATTTCTGTAGTCATTACCTAAAAATACAAATAAACAAGTATATATAAAATGTACAATGTACATAGTGTATAAATAGAATTATTTACATTTAACAACATAGGTACATTAGTGAACTTATAATTAGTAAATAATGGCCAATTTCTTGTACTATGGAACATTAATTAATTATAAAATATCATCTGTACTGGCCATGAATTATTTTACTCAGAATATTCTATACAGAATAGCTGCCATATGGGTATTAATAATGTGCGGTTAATTGTGAAATTGTTAAAGCGCTTCTTTTGTTGAGATACCAAATAATCTGCAACAGCAAATTGGAATAGGGATTGGTTTGCTTGTTACTGACTGGATGAAGTAGTTCTGTTTTACCAGCAGTTTAGCAGCCACTACATTTTCGGCATTTCTTCTAAACATGCTATCTATCATGCTGTTTGTCCCATTGTCTTGTATAAAAAGCAAACCAGATCACCAAACTTTGTATGCTATGTAAGCTAAATACTTGTTTGCACCATATTACTTTTTAAACACCATATGACTAAAGTGGAGCGAGTTTTGTGTTTTTATTTCAAATAGATTCTAATTCTTATGATGACGAGAGTAAGTTTGTATGAAAGCCGAAATTCCGTATTACTCCGTGATTTTATTAAAGATGCAAATTGATTAGTGCGAGTGAAGTCGGATCGGGACGCCCAACATGGGCTTTCCATGCGTCTCTTTGGATTTTTTCCCCAATGTCCGGTACGAAGAAAAAGAATAGGTTGTTTGGTCTAAAACACTCATAGTTAGATGCCATGTTAAGAAGCGTATGTACTAGAGCGCAAATGTGTCATGAAGTCACCGAAGTCACCGAAGTCACCGGACATCGCGCAACGTCGCCGGACTTTGTCTTTATAAGCGCACAGATTAATATCAAAACATAATGTTATCACCTCGACGGTTTTCGATTAGTTCAATTGGCGAAAGTTTAACAACTTCTCTTTGCTCCAGATAATCGTCGCCTGACATGGCACGGGAAGTCCGGCGACATCACACGACGTGTCCAGCGACAAGTCCGCGGCTTCATCCGGCGGCCTTATTTACCCCGAAACTGAACTTCATTTGACGTTTGTAGTATGAGCATGAGTTAGAATTCTTGCGAACGATCCGCATGCGCCCGTGTTGAGGCACCTCGTGCGAATCATTGGCCAAATAGGTGATAGCTTCTCTAGTAATCGTTCGCACGAGATGCCTCGCAGGCATGTGGTATAAACATTTTAGTTCATTTCAGTTTATTAACCATTCATTTTTAAGCTTATATGTTGCTACTAAAACGTCGATCTCTGTTCTCTAATAATAAATTTTGAATTAGAAAAATTTCAAACGAAGTTCAGTTTCATTTTCATTATACAATATAGGCTTTAAGCTTACTACACATAGCGGCGCACGCCCACGAGGCCACGGCTACGCGTACAATTTCTTCAAACTAACGTCAGACATAAATGTCTTTAATTTTTACATGTAATCGTGTATGTAGAGGGGCCGTACGCCGTTGTGTGGCAAGCTTTAGGCCCCAGTTCGAACGAGCCTAATAAACACCGGAAGACAGCCGACTCCAACTCGGAACTCCACTATCTCCAATCACTGCATGTGCACCGTGTCCCTCGCGTAGCACCACGGCATGTCCTCTCCGAACTTGTGGCGGTGCGCGTTGTTCTTGGCGTCGTAGAGGAGCGCGTGGTCCACGTAGGCGTCGCACGCGTTGCACCACACGGAGAGGTCCGCCAGGGACAGCACGAGCGCGTGGCCCGTGGCCGCGTGGTGCGCCTGCATGTGCCCGCCGATGCTGCGCGCGCACGCCGTCTGGGGGAACAGGGAAATATTATGTACTTAGGTGAGCGTACTAAGAAAATCCTGTCTGGCGATGCCTACCTGGCCATGAGATTGTGGTTCCTATTTTCCCGAATAGTAAAAACTATAATTATATTTTCATTTTTATGGTCATCAGGCGTTGTCTTCGGTCTGTTGGGCCAGGGTGGTGGCTGAACGTTAGCATGAGGGTTTCTTAAAGCTACTCAAAAGTTTAGGAAACCAGCATAACTTTCAAATTTAAAGACACTTGACTACCACTGTCTATGTTGTTGTCCATGTTTATCATTGTTGCCAGATATGGGCTTGGAAACATCGAGGAGACAGAGTTAGGTAACTAGGTGCTATGACACTGTTAAGGACGGTGTTGAAATAAAAAAAAACTACGATAAATTCTAGTAACAATCAAATACTACTTACAATGTAACAGTGCAGACACACCCAGTTCTCGACCGTATGCTCGCAGACAATACACTTTACTCCTTGCTCAAATCTCATATCACTCGGTATTGCGTACAATGTCTCTAGATGCGGACACCACTGCAACGGGATCACTGCAAACATCTCTCCATCCACTATAGAATCCATGTTCTCTGCTAAAAAGTCCACTAGCGTCTTCTTTTCTTCGCTTGAAGCTCCCTGCTGGCTCGTCGCTTGAAAATTCCCCGTATCTTTCGAACTCGATTCTGGGTTTTGTGATAGATCTTCCGCCGGTTTAGGAATTTCTTTCGGAGATTTCTCGTCGTCTTCATCATCCGTGCCGCAGTGGACGCCGTCCGAGCATTTTTTATTTAAGCTCAAACTCAACAGATTCTCTTCCAAGAGTTGTAAGTCACTTTTCGAAGAGATGTCTAACGATTTCCTACGTGGTGTTATGTGATTCTCTTCATTATCGTTCTCATCCAGCGTCAGACCCCGGGAAGGCAGCGGTGCTCCTAGAACATCTTCGGAGGGCAGCGCGACTTGGAATTTCAAACTTTTCCAGTATTTCTTGTGCGTTCTGATGACGTCATTAATGGTTTCAACTGCGGACCAGTGGCAGGGGCCCTGATCGCTGTTGTAGCTGTCTATGGGGTCGCCGAGGAGTGCTTTGGTGCACATCGCCATGGCGTAGGAGATGCTGGTGACGTTGTACCCGCCTTCTAGACAGAGGATGACGCGGCCGGCCGCTAAGCCTCGCAGCAGTTGCGTCATCCGTCCGTAGCATTCCGGTGTTACTTTACAACCTGGAATGACGTCATCGAGTTAGCTTAGAACTTTAGGCTCGTGATCAATTTGAGTTCGGATTTCTAATCTACAATGATATTATAAAGAGGTAGTGTGTCGTAGTTGTAAGTTTGTTTACTACGTCTAGGAGTGTGGAACTACTGATTCTATTCTAAAAACCATTTCACTGATAGAAAGCTCCAGTGAGGTGTCAATGTATAGGTATTTTAATGACCATTCCAATTACATAGGACACTTATACCTAAATAAACTTTGATGAAGCAGGATAACTTGAAAATTGTAAATTATAATATAAAAAAGAACAAACCGTGCATTAATTCACGTATCAATTTTCATGCAATTTGGTTGTTAAAAAAAAAATTACCTATGATACTGAGGGAAAGTGGAAATCTCAAACCCTTAGTCACACCTCGTTACATATTAAATTTGAATATATTTTTATACAATTGTCATTGCCCTTTCAAGAGTAAGATTGCACACTGCTGCTTAGTGTTCGTCCGTCTGCACTAACCGCAAAGGTTGTCATTTACCTCCGAGCGGGTCCCCGATGCAGGCGTCGAACCCGGCCGACACTAGCACCAGCTCCGGGTTGTACTCGCGCGCTATCGGTAGGACTATTTGTGTGAACGCAGCCAGGTACTCCACGTCGCCCATGCCGCGCTGTATGCACAAATATTACACTACAGAACGATATGGAAGGATTGTCGAAGGCATTAAATTAGTGTTGGTAACATGCTAAGTTCTGGGCACTGTAATTGTTGATGAAATGATAATGTATTTTACATTCCAAATCACATAAAGTTACAATATGTGAGAAAGTAAAATGTCTCACCACACACTACTCAGTCACGACACTTACTTTACTCTGTCACTTACCTTATTCCAAGGAATGTTGACATTAAACCCCTCCCCCCTCCCGCTCCCCACCGCGGTGTAGTCCGCGTCCTTCGAGTGCGGGAAGAACGCGCCGTGGTCGTACCGGTGGATCGATATGTACAGTATCTGCAGGCAATGTCACGTGACGTGACGTTAGTACAAGGTTGTAGCTTTCCCCACAATCATAAACTTACAGCTACCAATTATTTTCTTCATAAGTTTTACTTCTGAATTATAGGATTTGGAAGGATTTATGTTTTTTTATTTGCGTCTTTGTAAACCTCTTTCACCCTTAATTATTTAGTGAAACCAAAAGTATGATATTGTCAACCTTGTTTTTTCTTCTCTCAAACTTGTGTTTACTCGTTTGGACAAATTATATAAACCCAAAAACGTGTCATTAGGTGCACTCTGCTACATTCCTTGGAGCGTCTCGTCACGATAAAACATCCATGGCTTTACTGAATTCTGACGTTGACTAAATTATCGACAGGAACACGACATTTTGACTATAGATATAAAAATAGCTTACCATACGACTCGATACTGCTTCAATGCAAAAATCTCGCGAAGCCAAAACACAAAAACAAAATCGAAATATTAGTACTGACAGAATCGTCTTCATATGTGATCCTCTGCGTGCCGTTCCCGTGGTGCACGTCCCAGTCCAGCAGCAGCACGCGGCGCAGGCCGCGGCGCGCGGCGCGGCGCGCGCCCACGCACGCGTTGTTGAGCACGCAGAACCCGCTCGGCGCGCCGCCGTCGGCGTGGTGCCCCGGCGGCCGCACCACGCACACGGCGCCCGGAGCCTCCTGGCTCAGGACTGAGTCTACCGCCTGCGGGATAGCGTTTATTAACTCATCGTTATTATTATTATGAGCCCGAAATGTCCCGCTGCAGGGCGAAGGCCGCCTACTCAACTTCCATTTCTGCTTCCATCCATCTTAAATTTGTTGAATGAGTTGCAAGTAGGCAAGAATAATGCACTTCTCCAAGTCAAACACTTAAGTCTCATATACATAGAGAAAAATAAATCAACCAAACTAATGAGCAACTGATTATGGTTTGAGTTTGAAAAGAGAAATTTCCCTTTCAAATGGTGATTTATGTCTGCATCTCGCATAGAAAAAGGAAACTCCATTAACTCTACCAGTGATAAATGAAAAATAAAAGGGATAGCAATAACTATAGAGCTGCAAAATGTAGTTCGTCCCAATAAAATTTATAGGTACCAATATTCCTTCATAGATAAGACAAGCTTTTACCTGTAGAACACAACCGGCCGCTACAGAGGCGCTCTCTAACGTGTCCGGGTGGAAGTAAACGGAATCGAAAGAGTTCTTCTGACTGTGTAAATCCCTTAATTTCGTTTTCGCTAGTTCTTTTAACCTGTGAACAAACATTATTTCTATCATACTTTACATTAATGCCAACCCGGACCCTCAATACAAATAAACCAATTTGACAACTCACACATGTAAATGTCATTTTTACTCGCGCCCAATGCGTGTGTACGTACACAAACATACCAGCGACTAAAACAAATGAAATCCCTCTTGGAGTGTGTGGAGTGGAGAGTGGCCATTCTATATGTAGTACAGTCGGCCTCCAAAGGCCTCTGAACATCTCCATACTTAAAATTTCTTATTCTAGGAAAAAATAAAATGGAAATTAAAAAAAAATAACAAAGATCGCTGGTCTTATGAATGCGCTGAACCATCAACACAAAAGAAGAAGAAGATTGGAAATAAGGACATGTTAAGCTACTTCTGAGGGAGACTGTGACGCCTTTAATGTGGTCTGTAATGTGGGAGAGGTCGTAGGGTGAAGTAGGCCTCACCTGTCCAGGTGTTCCTCGGAGTGCACGGCTCGGATCTCGGCGTCGGAGGCGGCGCGCGGCGCCAGGCGGCGGACGCGCTGCAGCAGCCCGTAGTCGCGGTGGCGCTCGTGGATGCGCAGGATGCGCTCGGGGCATTCTGGGTGGCCGCTGGAAACGTCACACTTGCTCATCTACATCTATGGATTTTATGGTTCTCTTTCCCTGAAACACTAGTAGAGTTAATAGTTTCCTTTTCCTGTACGAGATTCAGCCATGAATCAACACCAGCGAGTGAAAATTCCTTTTTTCAAATTTAAACCATAATCAGTTACTCATTAGTTTACTTGATTGATTAATTTTAATTTATTCACTATTTTTGTGAGAGTTAAGGGTTTGATTTGTAAAAGTGTATTGTTTTTGCTTAATTTGCAACAACTGATTTGAGTTTTTATTATTTATTTTATGTTTTATTTCTTTTTATTTGTACGCGTCACAATAACATACATATATCCTGAACCCTGATTAGGATTCCCTGTATATATGGAATCAAGAACTACGAGGAGCTGTGTATTTAACATTTTATGGCACTGATTATTTAACGAAAACAAATGGCGGTTTCAATTCTAAAAACATAATCGACCAGTCAACTACACCCGCCATGGTAATTAAAAAATAAGTGCAGGTGTAGACCAAAAATCTGTTAAATATTAATGGATTTCAATATAAAAACAATACAAAAGCTCTTAAATAAGTAAATTATTATTCATATTTACGCACTGATTATATTATCATACTATAATTTTGACAAACCTTTATAATATAAAAACTTTGTATTAAAAAAATAATACAAAAGCTGTTCGTTATCCATAAATATAATAATACTTACGGTTCGCATATGTTCTTGTGCTTCAACATCGCCTCATCATACACATAGCTTACAGGATGCTCGGGTATACTTAAATCTGTCACTGGAACAGAAATATTAAAATAATATAAAATTGGTCTAAAATATTAAAATACCTTAAACTTTTGCATTTATAATATTAGTATTTATAATAAATTAATATTTATAATATTATAACACTAACTGAAGAATCTCTTCAGTAAGTGTTTAGTGTTATATCAAAGGAAACACGAAACAAACATTATATTTAGATATCCTTATTATTATATACTTTTTTACATATTTCCTTTTTTTTTTTCTAGCTCTATCTCGGATTTTCTTTAATTTATTTTTTAGCTGGCTTTATATCCCATATCTTATATCTTTAAATGAGCAATTCTTGTATATATATATATATATATATATATATAATAATTGGAATCTCGGAATCGGCTCCAACGATTTTCATGAAATTTAGTATATAGGGGGTTTCGGGGCGATAAATCGATCTAGCTAGGAATCATTTTAAGAAAATGTCATAAATAAAAAAAACCGAGCAAAGCTCGGTCATCCAGGTACTTGTTATTTAAATCTGCCATCCTGTGGCAAAGACTGCGTCCAACCTTTTTCATCTTTATCTATCTTGTGTATGTCTACTTTATCTACCAGATTCCGTATAGAGCTGTTATATCCTTACTTATATTATAAATGCGAAAGTAACTCTGCCTGTTGCTCTTTCACGCCTGAACTACTGAACCGATTGAAATGAAATTTGGTACAGAAATAGTCTAGAGCCTAGGGAAAGACATAGGCTACTTTTTATCGCAAAAAATGCATTGTAAGGGTTTGAAATAGGGGATGAAAGTTTGTATGGAAGTATCGTCATTTTTGAAGCTAGAAGCTTGAAATTTATTTTTTAGGCTTTTGATTAGATATAAATAAATTTGGCATTCAAAGTTTGTAAAACTTTACCCTTGAGGGGTAAAATAAATATAGGGGATGAAGGTATGTATAGGAATATGTAAAGTTTCGGCTTAACCACTGCACCGAGTTAAAAAAATATTTCTCTAATGGAAAGCTACATTGACAGCGAGTAACATAGGCTATATTTAATCCCCATATCCCTGCGGGAACAGGAACTACGCGGGTGAAACCGCGGGGCACAGCTAGTATTTATATATAAGCAATTGTATATAATAATGTATATAATTGTAAACAATAATAAGTGAATTGATTGTTTTTGATTTTTGTTGTACTGTTAATTTAACAGTTGATGTTTAGACAAGACTGATGTCATGGCAATATTGCCCATCAAGTCATAGTTTAGAGACGTAGCTAGTACTGACCTTCGGCCGAAGCATCAAACCGCTCTCCACAGCACTCTATACGGAATAAGGCAACAGGGCCTTCATTCACTATGCCACACGAGATTCCTTGTCGAAAACGCGCTATGAACTTAAACGCATTTCGTAAACGCACCACGACGTGGAATCGAAAAAGAAGCTAGCATGTCGCTCATTATTTTGAACGTTTGAAACGAGCGTGTAACGCGCGTAGTCAAGCCTAGTAACGTGGCCGCGTTACTGTCTAGGTCATAGCGAATAAGGGCCTAGGTTTTATTATGTCATGGTCTACATTACCTTTCCTCAAATGGTCCAACCTCTCAAGGATGTGTCTCTTGGTCCCGTCGTCTTGTAGAGGATAGCAGTCCCTTGTTTCAAATTTTTGAGGCCTCGTCTCGTCACCTTCCCACCTACAATATTGATATATATCAGTATTAATGTTACAGTTTTAATATTGGTATATGTCAAATTTCATTGTGTTTGTAATAATAAATTTAATTGAATGAATAGAAACTGTGACAGGTGTGGCTAGTGGACCGGTTATAATAATGCATGTTTTGTTATTTATTGATTTGATATGTACGTAAACTTTTTTGTTTTTGTACGATTTCAGACTCTACCAGCTAGTGTCATGAAATAAAACGAAATGAAAGTCATTAACATCCATGATAACAATGATGATGATGATGATTATGATAATGATGATAAGCAAAATGTCGAGCGAGACCCAGGCGGTCAGTAGTGTAGTCAAATTGCTATCAACGTCACGATTCAGCAAAGTGATGGATCATCATCATCAACCCATAACGTCCCACTGCTGGGCACGGGTCTCTCCTCATTTTCGTGAGGAGGGTTAGGCCATATTCCACCACGGGGGCCAAGTCCGGATTGGTGGATAACATACCTACCTCCGAAATAATTCTCGGGTAGGTATGTGGGTTTCCTCACGATGTTTTCCTTCACCGAAAAGCGAGTGATAATTACGTACATATGTTTTACAGAAACACATTGGTACGTGCCCGCACTGGGATTTGAACTCACGACCTTCTGATTGGAAGGCGGACCTTCTCCCACTAGGCTACCACCGCTCTACTAGATTACTTTTGTTTTTTTCTTTATTCACAAGAGTAGAAACAAGGTTTACCTCACCGAGACGACGTGCTTCTGTTTGCCCTTGTCGCACACGTTGGGCGCGCCGGTGGCGCTGTATGTCGGCTGGTAATGAAAACAGTTCCAGTGCCGCTTCTGCACGTAGATACAGTTCAGGATCGTCTCGCGGATTCTGAGGATACAAGAGAGTATATTGTAGTGCGTCTTGTGTATGTCTTGCTTATAAGGCGAAAAAAAATATTTTTTCTGAAATATTGACCATTGAACTCTTTGCAAAGGGCGGCCGCTTAAACGTTTTGGAAATATTTGTGGTTCACTTCACATCTATTTGACCAATCTTGGTTTAGTCCCTCCTGTCCATAAAGCAACAGGGCAACACTACTACACGTATCGCTCTTTTGCAACGTGGTACTTTCTTAACAATATATTGCAGAGATAACACGTTCTTGTCGCAAATAAGCTTATATGCACAGAGGGATGTGTCAGTTGGCTATACACTCACTCGTCACTAGGCGCCCCCAGCGCCAGCGCGGGCGGCGCGTGGCCCAGCAGGCCCCGCAGCGTGAGCGCCGCGCCCTCCGCCAGCGACGGCAGGCAGTACCCGCCCTCCAGCACGGCGCACACGGCGCTGCACACGCACGACAGCATGTGCAGGAGGGACGCGTAGCACGCCGGGGTCAACTCCATTTCACCCTGGATTTACAGTGATAGCACAAAATTAATACACTATTAAAAACAGAATGGACACTCTCCACCCCAAACATATGCGTCCCCAGTCCTCTAACTGTAATTGCCTGGAAAGTCAACATTACACCACAGAATACACGAGTGAGTACACGCTCAAATGTAATAGCCCAACGGTACGTATGAACCTTCATGCTAGCGGCTTGTCTTTTGTTTTAGTCATAAACAAACCTCATTTATATGTATGAGTAGTGAAATCAGCTTTCTGTATGAAGTGTCGGAGTGTGGTGTTTACCCTATTATTGGACATCGTATTGACTATTGGAGTAAGAACACTGTACACGGCCGTTAGTTATAGCAGAACAAACCAATGAAATGATAACCCCCCATCTCCCCTCACATTCCCATTACATAGGTGTGTCAGTGGCTATTGGAACAAGACCACGTCACGTTAATAATAGCAATTAAAGAACACAGTTATGAAATGCCACTGATACAAATCAACCCCCTCTTGTCTACCTTCTCGTCTCCCAACGCCGCGTCGAAGCCAGCAGAAACGATCACGAGCTCGGGCGAGAACTGTAAGAGACAGAGATACAGTGCGCATAGAATAGTGAGAGATGGAATACCTCGGGGCATCCGAACGCAGCGTCGTACCCGGCCGATATGATGATGAGCTCCGGTTGGTACTGCGGCGTGAAAAGGACAAAAAACGTTTATTAGAGAACAACTAATGGCAGCCATACACGGACAGCTGGAAACAGACAAGACCAACATCTTCAAGCAGCAACTACAAAGCGCACTACAGTCTTCCTGATATACATAGACCGCTCGAGCAGCCGTTGTCAACTGCTTTCACAGTTCCAAGACACTAACTAATGTAGACTACTCTTACATCTCATCTGCCCCCAGCGTTTTGTAGTTGTTTGCCAACTGCTCCGGCGGTCCGTGTATGTTATTTAACACTTTGACTGCTGAGCCGATTTTCTTGTCTAGCCACGGGTGCGGCTCTGCACACACCGTAGTGTTTTCCCATACAGCTAACACCACAGTTGTGTTTTCAGCAGTGAATGTGTTAAGCTTTTATCCAAATAATAATCCCAAAAGTAATGTCTAATATTACAGAATGGCGGCGTTTAGAATTCTATACACGTCCTTTGGCTTAGCATCTATTTAGTAACGTCCATCTGTCTTAGTCTAAAGCGAGTCGTACGCTGACAACTTGAGCAGTTGTTCATTGATGTAGTGCTCAGCACCCGCTTTGACTAAGTAACGTCTATCTATCTGGGCATTAGGGTCACCGCATACTGAATGATAGGAAAAAATCCACAGCGCCCATCGCTCAAACCATTGCTGATCCAGTCTACGGAAAAAAATTGCAATATATTAAATACATATAATATTATCCTATGCGATATTGCCAATTGCCTATCAGCGTGTAAGTGTATATAAGTGAGATTGTTATCACTCAGGGTTGAAATGGCACAACGGTATTTTTTTATTTATATGTATACCTTAATATGTACCATACTTTGTTCTGGAATGACACATAGGATACATTTGTCATCTCTGAATATGATACATCTTGTTTATTCGACTTCATGCATAGTCGTCTGGAAAAGATCACGCAGAGCATTGTGACAAATTTTCAAGTTAAACTTTTGTTTTAATTTTTTGAATTTTCTTTGTTCTGTGGTATTTCAATGAAGAGCTTATCTATCTACTTATTATATATTTCTTTGTCGAACTAACATGTTGTAAAATGCTGTGTGTATGTTGGTGTAAATTTTCTTTCTTTGTTTCTGTTTTTTTGTTCTTTATCTCACCTCAAAAGCCATAGGCAGTAGCAGTTGATGCCATATGGCGATATAGTCCGCGTCTTTCATCCCCGTCTTGTTCAGGGGTACGTTGCAAGTGTACCCCCGTCCGCGGCCCGCGCCCGTGTAGTGGAAGTCAGACTGACGCAGATTGGGCCAGAAGGAGCCGTGCTCGTAGCGGTGAATTGAGAAATATAATACTCTGGAAATGTAGGAGAATGAAGTGTATGTGTAGTGGTAATCAAAATAGAAGAGCTGAATTTTATATTTAATACCATCATAAAAACTAAAGTAAACTGTCTGTTTCCTCCCTTTTCATGATTAAACAGTTGAATGTGTCTTGATAAAATTTGGTATAGCGATAGTTTAAACCGCGTGCAAATGCTAGTAGTTATATAATTCAGTGTGTTATCAACGCAACTAATGTGAAGGACACACAATAAGAACGTAAGAATTTATGCAATTAAAAGCAAACATACCTAGGGTCATCGTAAAACATTTGCTGTGTAGCTTGTCCATGATGTACATCCCAGTCTACTATCAGTATACTGAAATAGAAATGTGATATATTAAAGCAAAACGGAATCAATATTCTAAATGAATCACACTGTGTGTCACTTTACTAGAGTGAGACTGACGATGCGGCCTACTAACTAGAGTGTGACTAAAGATGCAGCCTACTATACCATAGTGTGACTGACGATGCGGCCTACTTTATCAGTGTGACTGATGATGCGGCCTACTATACCAGAGTGTGACTGACGATGCGGCCTACTTTATCAGTGTGACTGATGATGCGGCCTACTATACCAGAGTGTGACTGACGATGCGGCCTACTATACCAGAGTATGACTGACGATGCGGCATACTATACCAGAGTGTGACTGATGATGCGGCCTACTATACCAGAGTGTGACTGACGATGCGGCCTACTATACCAGAGTGTGACTGACGATGAAGCCTACTACACTACAGTGTGACCGACAATCTGGCCTAGAATAGTAAAGTGGAAGTGACGATACGATCTAATACTTGAAGATGCGACCTACTATACTAGACTGGAACTGACCGGTTGAGCCCACGCTTGTCAATGGCGTGGCGAGCCGCGAGCGCCACGTTGTTGTAGAAGCAGTACCCGCAGGGCTCGGCGCGCATGGCGTGGTGTCCCGGCGGCCGCACGAAAGCGCAGCCGTTCTGCACTTCGCCGGACACGATGCGATCCACCATGTCTATTGTGGAGCCCGCGGCTAGGAGGGCAAGCTCGTGAGTACTCTGGAAAGGTAGGTCTTTCTTGTAATTATCTTCTCCAATCTCCAGTCTCCTATCATTTGGTTTTCAAAGGTCTTTGTGATCTGTACTTTATTATGTCAGTCCAAGCTGTAACGCATTTGTTTTTGAAAGCACAGTTACAGCTGATGTCTGTATATGTATTTTTCTATGTATATATGGCTATCTGTATAATATGTAAGGCCACTCAAGGGCTTCTGATGTGGTTTAATGACGACTATAAATTAATGACCACCAAGACTGACAGCTGTCCGTGCCCTCCTAAGCACTAAGCAATAGAAACACAGGGGGATAACAGGTAAACATACTTGGTCGAGAAAAGGGAGAAAGGATCGACTGACTCACCCGTAAAATCCTTGTAAAACTTCTTCGATAGAAAATGTATGGTTGGTTTCGTGGGCGAGTTGTCTTTCTCAACCATTTATGTTGAGGTGCGTTGATTTTGCCGATTTTCCTATATATGTTGAGGTTCTATGCTTGCGGAAAGGATTGCGGCGAAACAGGCTAACTGGAGCACTATTGATCGGCAAAAACTATCTTTCCTTGGATCCGCGATGTTAACGGTAGTGGACATGGACGCGCAAGACATGTCATAGGGCATCTGTCAGTCGATCGGGATGTGACGTAGGGAGGGAGGATACGGGTAGGTGTACCCTCACATGAAAAGATTGACGTTTAAGTATGACATTCGTACCCTACATTTACAAGTTAAATGTTAAGGCTGAATTTATATGTGATTGGTGAATTCGTAGGCATACGTTGCATAATAAACCTACCAATACTTACAGGATGTATGTAAATAGCATCATATTTTGAAGACTGCTCCTCCAAGTACTCAAGATCTTTGTTCTTATGAGTGGTCTCTAACATGTCATAGACAGACGGAGAGTGCAACACTTGGAGTTCTTCTTCTGTAGCCTTTCGAGGGGGGTATTGCTTGCACTGCTCTATCAGGTTTAGTTCGTTGCATCTATAAAAATGAGACTTAATATAGAAGTCAAACTGATGTATGAAAAGTCTGTAAACTTTATGAATTTAACAGCTGTCTAAAGGGGCATAAGGTCGCGCAGTGAGCTATGGCGTCTTTTGACCGGCTTTATGCCAACCTAAAACGTAAGTTAGTGACAGTCACTTTGCTTAAATGTAGATTACAACACATTATTTATTAGATTGTAGCCAGTCAATGTAATTCATTTTTTAAAATGTTTACTGAGATTGCAGAAGCTACTTATTCTGGCAGTATATTCCAATTGTGGAACACTCTATTACCAAAGGAAATGGTGTGCAGTAGCCGTGTTACCAGGAACACAAATCATTCTAGATTGACCTTAAGAAGGTCTATAATTACCATAATGTGGTAATTTATTATCGACAAAAAAATATGTTGATTGTTTAGTCACCTGTCTATAACTCTGATAAGTCTCTCTGGACATTCTGGATAGTTCTCATCCCATAAACACCTGTGTTCAGCCATTCGGGGCTCCGTCACAAACCCCGTAGGCCCCTTTACTTTCGTTTTCGAATTCATTGCCTAAAACAAAAGAATACATCAGAACAAGCTATACAAAAAAGTTTCCAATCTTTCAAATCTTACTCTGTTTAAGCTTCAATTCGTAAATAATGGGTTTCTTGTAATTGCTACTTGCTTTTCGATGAAGAAATACATCGTGAGGAATACATGTCCGAAAATTATTTCGGAGGTATGTGACCCCATGGTGGATTATGGCCTAATACTCCTCAAGAAAGTGAGGGGAGACCTGCGCTCAGCAGTGAGCCGATATGGGTGGATGATTCAACTAAAACTGTATTCTGAATAAGTTTAGTCATACTTGGTACTTCATGTGCAGGTTCTTTTCCTCAACTAGAGCGGTTATTTGCTCTTTTACCGTGAATTAATCAACTGTGACAAGTGCTCATATCCAACCATTTGTTAATATCGACGCTAGAAAGCGTAAACGCTGTAACCCTTTGACCGACCCGAAAATACTTTTTTTCATATTTTGAAACAAACGCTGTAACCCACATTTCAACGTCCCCTAGGAACTTTAGGATATAACCAAGGTAGCAGTATTGTAGCTTTGTGTGAAACACACCAAATATCCAAAATTTACGTTTTTAGGTCGAGTAGATATTGAGTTATGATTTTTTTTCAACAAAAAAAAGTTTTTTGGCTCTGGTGAACAATTTTGCGTTTCAAGGTTACAGCGTTTACGCTTTCTAGCATCGATATAGAGCTAAATAAAAGAATTTGATACTCACAACTTGGTACGGGTCTTTCAATTCAGTGTTAAATGAAGATTTCTTCTTCTGAAACGCTTTCTTTTTAGCAGCAAGGACCGACGCTGACGGCTGAAACAAATACAATAGTACTTAAGATAACAGATTACACACTTAATAATGCTACCTTTGTCAGACTGTATGAGATAGAAAGAGATGAATATAGACACAAAACCATAAAATTAAGTAGGTATGCTTAGGACTGATAACACAGAGTGAAGAGTTACATGGCTTTGTATAATTACATTTGAGGATAGATTAGAACCAGTTTGCAAATTAAATTGTTTAGTTTAGAGTTACAAGCTTATTAACATATGCATAAGATAGTTGTTTGAATAAAAAAACTGACTTCTATTGGATATATTAATAAAACCTAAATTACTGAATCGATTTAGATGAAATTTCCATGGTTTCAATCTAAAAAATAATTAAAAAAAAAGCTATTTCATGTTTGTAATGAACATTCAAAAATTCCATTAGCGTGTTGGACACGCTGCCAACTGGTAGTGGGTTAGAACCCTTGGGTTACCTATAAGCCTGTAATGGCTTGTAAGTTCTCCAGCTGTTGAATTTAGTAGTTAGTTGTACTTAATAGTACCTAAGTACTTGATGAAAGCATGTTTTTAACACTTTGACTGCTGAGCCGATTTTCTTATCTAGGCCACGGTTACAGATCTGCACACACCATTGTGTTTTCCCATACAACAAACACAACAGTTGCGTTTTCCCATACTTGTGGCAAGTTAAAAAAAAACACAACAGTTGTGTTTTCAGCAGTGAACGTGTTGAATGTTATAGATGTACATATTTGTACGACCTACGTTGTAGGTAGATCTCATTAATATTATAAATGCAAATGTTTGTGCGCTTGTCCTCTCTTCATGCGGATACGGCTGTGCGTGTTTTGATGAAATTTAGTATACTGAGACTGTAGGTCCAGGAATAGGACAAAACAAAACTGACAGTTCCTGTGGGAATTGCAGGTGAACCCGCAGGCGCTGCTAGTAGGTGTATAGTAGTATAGATAATTGTAGTTTTAGCAAAGCAGATAAGATAGCTGTATGATGTATTGAATACTTCAAACTGTGATTAACATAATAGATTATCTCAGGCATATAAAATGAATAGTTATGCTAGATAGATAATTTGCATGTTTTATATGTAAATGTATGTATATAAAGTACCTATTATGTTGCTCAATTTTGTTAACATCATCCCTCTCTGGTCATTACACACACATACAGAGACTTCTAACACAGATTCCAAATTCAAGTTTTAACATTAACATTAGTTAATTAATTTTAGTTTAACATTACTACTTATTCACTAACAAGTAAACACCTCCCACCAGGAGGTGTTTACACCCACTTCTTACCATACTTTAACCAAGTTTTAGTAACATTAGCTTGTAGGCTGTGTAGTCACATACCCGACTAGACAACAATCAAAAATCTATTGTCTCTGAAAATGCCGCATGCGAGGGATTAATGTACTGGTATTAATGTCTGAATAATTAGCAGTTTTTTTGCCGGTTCTTTTGGAATAAATGTATTCTGAATCAGGTGGTGGGGTCAGTTAGTTTTCATGAGAGCCCTCTTGAGGTCCATGTGATTAATGATTGATGAACTTCGTTACATTATATAGCTCAACTTGTAGAAATAATTAGAATAAGTTACCTTAACACCAGCTGACATCGCCCGCGTCTGGATTTTAGCCTTACGAGCCACATTTCTGGTAACGATGTTAGAGGTTGGAGGCGTCACTTTCTTGGCGTCCCCGGCAGAGCGCCGCTGTGGCTGAGTAGGCAGCGTCGACTGCAACCGACACAGAACACTTATATGGCAACTAATAGTCAATACCGAACCATAAAACCTATGTAACAACCTCGTAAACACCTGCGCGCCAACGTTTGCTTAACATTCATGTACTTACCATAATAGTACAATTTCTCAAATAGAATTTAACCGGCACACGAATTTTTATACCTATAAATCAATTGGTAATGATAAATGTAGTCATTGTTGTGGACTACGGATAATAAACGGCCGAAACAATACACATTGTGGTTGTAATTTCGAAGTTAAAATAAAAATAAAATTCCCTGTGGCTGAATGTCTGTAGGTGTGACAACTGACAGTTGCGTATGTTTTTGACATACCTAATCCTATGTAATTTTTTTTTTCGTTCCTGCAATTATTTTTGCTTGATGTTTGTATACTTTGTATTAATTATTGAGCAAAAGTTCGTGAGTTAGAGAAGTCAATCTAAAAGTGTTAGAATAATGAGCCTGCTTGCCACACACCCTCCGCTACCGATTCGCAAAATAGATAATACAATCACAATCTCATCATTTAAAAAAAATTATGCTGTGGTCATTGTGAGTAGGTAATGTAAATGTCAGTGCCACTCACCATAACCATAACTCAACTGAACGTCACGTCACATTCACCAAACAAAAGTCACAAAGTGAAAGAAATCGGACTTTTCATGAAAAAATAATAAAATTAAAATATATCATTGAAAATTATGATTTGCATTTAAAATTACATTAAAACAAAATAATACGGGCCTAGCGACACTAAGGTAAAATAAATATTACGTGCAATGCCATTCTAAGAAAACTTAACTAATCCATAATTCCCATAATAATGTCCTCCTTGAATCGACACAGTTGTTTACCTTTGCTTTTATTACAATTAAATTAACTATTCACATAATAAACACATTCACAGAATATCTGATTACATAACACAAGTATCACTTGCACCAACATTGGTGTTATTTTTATAAATCTTCAGTTCAAATGCACAGTCTACCATAACATACATGGTTATTCGTAGACCATAACACCTTCTATCATACAGTTAAGGTCATACAACATGAAGCTACTAAAGCCTATGTGGGTGCTGCGGCAAGGCAGGCGGAAGAAGCCTGGACGCAGCGTCAGTACCTGGTCTCCATTAGCCACCGCTTTCAACACTCGTCCCAACTCTAGACCTGTGTTTGATAACTTAAGGGAAAGAACAGTAAGTATATCCTGGAACAGTGTCCATCTGTTCTCGTGGTTATAGATAATAAATATTTTGGTTAACTTTGTATGAAGAAGTATGGTGCTGGACTTTGGATGAAAAGTGTTATTGCTTGAAACCAAAGAGAAAGAGTCAAATAATAAATACAGAGACTCATTGATAGTTCAATACTATCTGTATACAAAATTGGGCCTTTAGATAAATTGTAGTAAGTCTTATATCTTTAAATGAGCAATTCTTGTATATATATAATTGGAATCTCGGAATCGGCTCCAAGGATTTTCATGAAATTTAGTATATAGGGGGTTTCGGGGGCGATAAATCGATCTAGCTAGGAATAATTTTTAGAAAATGTCATTTTATTCGTGTTATTTCAAATTAAACATAAACTTGGAAGAAAAATAACAAAGCATTGGAGGCGTTTGAGTAGTCCAAATTTAAACTGAAAAATATGACTCTTCCTGACTAAGAAAATTAATTGTTTATTTATATTCTTTGTGTTTTCTTAACATGTTCACTTAACAATGCCTAAACAATCTTGAAAAAAAATGCTTATAAACAATCTACCGAGCAAAGCTCAGTCATCCAGGTACTACATAATAATTTGAGATAACATATGGAGGCACTACTGCTCAAACTCATCATAGTAATCATAAATATATAGTCAACTAGCTGCGCCCCACGGTTTCACCCGCGTAGCTCCTGTTCCCGCGGGAATATGGGGATTAAAATATAGCCCATGTTACACGCTGTCAATGTAGCTTTCCTTTAGAGAAATATTTTTTTAAATCGGTGCAGTGGTTTAGCCGATTTATTTTACCCCCTCAAGGGTAAATTTTTCATCATCAATCCATAACATCCCACTGCTGGGCACGGGTCTCTCCTCACTATCGTCAGGTAAATTTTTACAAACTTTGAATGTCAAATTTCTTTATATCTAATCAAAAGCCTAAAAAATTAATTTCAAGCTTCTAGCTTCAAAAATGACGAAACTTCCATACGAACTTTCACCCCCTATTTCAAACCCTTAGAATGTTTTTTTCGCGATAAAAAGTACCCTATGGCCTTTCCTAGGCTCTAGACTATCACTGTACCAAATTTAATTTCAATTGGTTCAGTAGTTTAGGCGTGAAAGAGCAACAGACAGACAGAGTTACTTTCGTATTTATAATATAAGTAGGGATTTTTATTCCTGTTGTACTGGATACTTGATCCGAGACTTGCTAATTTGTTAACAGCACATTTAACACATTCACTGTTGAAAACACAATGTTTTTTATAACTTGCCATGAGTATGGAAAAAAAACTGTGGTATTAGCCGTATGGGAAAACACAATGGTGTGTGCAGTTCTGTACCCGTGGCTAGACAAGAAAATCAGCTCAGCAGTTAAAGTGTTAAAAAATAGTTCAAAACTAAACATTATTATCTAACTTTCAGGGCCTCTTCAACAAACCGGAGCTGATATCTTTTGAAGGCTTCCATATACTAAAGGAGCAGGCTATAGCAGCAACAGATTGTCTCATTGAGGAAGCAACATCCAATCCTACACGCCCAATGGTGGAGATATTTGATGAGCTATCAGACACTTTGTGCAAAGTTGCCGATTTGGCGGAGTTTGTGAGGATAGCACACCCGCAGTCTCACTTCGCCAGTGCTGCTGAAGATGCTTGTATCACTGTCAGTGGTGTGGTTGAGAAGTAAGGAGTTTTTCCATGTCTTTATATTGAAAACTTCATTGTTTAAATTATAGCTCTTTGTTGGACAGAATTTTAATCTAGTGTAATGTGCAGGTCATTTACCTGATAGTAAGTTCACTACCTGCACATAAAAGTTGCAAAATAGAGATAGATTATTTATTAGTTTATTTCTAGACGAGCAGCATAGATGCTGATTACACAACACTTCTACAGAATACTGTGTTGAAAGTTACTTTAAATATTTTTTAAATTTTCTTTTTTAAAACTAAAATATTGATTTAAATTTTTTGCCCATATAAAACTGTGTACTCTAATATTTTCTATTTAATAGGTTGAACACACATAAAGGCCTATATGAAGCTCTCCGAGACTCAGTCAAGCGTGAGACATCGGGAGACCAGCACTTAGCCAAGCTATTCCTATTCGACTTTGAGCAGAGCGGCATTCATTTAGAAGAAAAACTCAGGAAGAAGGTGGTGGGGTTGAATGATCTGATACTGCAAACTGGACAGAGGTTCATGGGGGGAGCAGCCAAGCCAAGGCGGGTGAAACGGACTGCTGTACCTCAGAATGTTAGACAGTTGTAAGTAGACTCATTAACACTTTGACTGCTGAGCCGATTTTCTTGTCTAGCCACGGCTGCGGCTCTGCACACGCCATAGTGTTCTCCCATACAGCTAATACCACAGTTGTGTTTTCCTGCACTCGCTGCAAGTTATGAGAACCACCATAGTTGTGTTTTCAGCAGTTACTGTTTTGGTGGGGTTTATACGAGCCCGCTTTTGGAAAGTGTCACTATCCCCTCTTAGTGGGGACAACTTGTTGGTTACCCTTACTAGTTACTCATAAAACTTTGGCTAATACTGAACAGAAGCAGTTTAGTGGATCTCAAATATACCTATCTAAAATCGTAGCACAATAAAGTGGGTTCCCCAGCCTCATGCTATCAGTTCACAGTTTCAGCACAGAAGGCGAGGACATCATAGTAAGTGGCGTGTACGCAGAGTGCGGGGAAGCGGCGGCGCGCGAGGCGGCCTACCGCCTGTACCTGGCGCCGGATGCCATGCAGGACCGCCTGCTCTCCGCCACGCTGGAGGCGCGCCAGGAGATGGCTTCGGTCACCGGGTTCAACTGCTATGCTGACAGGTGGGAGCTACCTAGCAGCTATGACTAGGATACGGAAATTTTTGAAATTTTATATTATTCGTATGGAAATGAGCAATTTCGAACACACTAAGTGACAACGGCTGGAACGCGTATCTACGTCTTTTGTATGTCTTATGTAAGTGGGTTTAGGCCAAAACAGTGAAAACAGATCGGCGCTTGGAACATTCTACTGCCTGTCCACTTGCAGCCCTTCTGTGTAGCTCAAGCACCTCAACCTAAACATAACCATAATTATGAGTGAGTACACAAGGAACTAACAGATGCAAGAGATGACTACATTCAATTGCTATACATATAGGTCAGAAAAAGTCCTGGATGCAATGCAAGAATTTAGCATACTTTGTGTTTATTACCCCACACATTTTCTTCCCATTGCATTCCATTCCCATTGGAATTCTTTACATTTCACCTAATGTAATGAACCTTACTCTGGTAACAATAAAGTTTTCTTTCCAGAGCAATCAAAGCAAGTACAATGGAGACAGCTGCAAACGTGCAGAAATTCCTCGATATCCTCTCAGATAACCTGTATGACCGTGCCAAGATGGACTTTGATGCTATGCTCAAGATGAAGAAACAAGAGAACTCATACCAGGACAGTCTGATGTGCTGGGATACTCCATATTTTACGCATAAAGCGAAGACACAACTACTTAATGTGAAGAACTCGGATTACAGCCCATATTTCTCTCTAGGAGGATGCATGGAAGGACTTAATATGTTGTGTCAGGAATTGTACGGCATAAGTTTGAAGTCGGAAGAGATGTTGCCAGGTTTGTGTTCAATTCAAGATGTTGATGATGAGAGGGTTAAAATCGGCTATGGTATTTGTACAGCTTACTTAAAATTTAAAGCCTCTTTTAATATTGCTCACATGCCTTCCCAGTAGAGTTTTAACCTAAACTAATGATTGTCTACTCTATTCTATGTATCTACTTTCAGGAGAATCCTGGTCCCCTGACGTGTATAAGTTAGCGGTGGTCCACGAGACTGAGGGCCTGCTCGGTCATATATACTGTGACCTGTACGAGCGGCCCGGCAAGCCACATCAGGACTGCCACTTCACCATACAAGGCGGGAAGGAGCTGCCGGATGGGACTTATCAGGTACATTTTGTACTGATGGGCTTTTTCTGCAAGTCTCCCTGGGGCTGTAATATGAAACGTTATTTCCAGACTGAGTTAGACCCGTTTTTGTCTACTAAATATGGATAGAATTTGGAAAATAAAGTGTATCCCTCTGCTGGCCCGTCATTGTCTGACTGTATCAGGATCTGGGGAATCTTACTTGCTACTGTGATAATATCGCCGCGATAGAAATGGAATTTACGAGGGACGCATTATTAGAATACGCTAAAATATAATCGACCGAGTGGCAGTGGCTTAAGAAGTTAAAATAGTGATATCTTCCAGAACCCGATAGTTGTGGTGATGCTGTCACTGTGCGGTGGACACCGCGGCGGGCCGGCGCTGCTGGGCGCGGGCGCGGTCGACAACCTGTTCCACGAGACGGGCCACGCGCTACACTCCATGCTGGGCCGCGCGCGCCACCAGCACGTGGCAGGCACGCGCTGCCCCACCGACCTGGCCGAGGTGCCCTCCGTGCTCATGGAGTGCTTCGCCGGGAGCCCCGCGGTAGGTACAATGTGCGACCTGTGCCACGAGGCGGGCCACGCGCTGCACTTTATCCAAAGAAGACTGGTACTCGCAGCGTTGTTGCTCGAAGCGGTCCGTCTTGATTACTTCAAGCTGTCCGTATGGTTGCCCTTACTGATGTCATCGACTTTACAGTGGTGTACAAACACGTATTATCATGTGATTCCCGCAGGTGGTTCGTCGGTTCGCGCGGCACTTCCAGACGCGCGAGGCTATGCCGGAGGACATGCTGCACCGCCTTTGCGCCTCCAAGCATTTGTTTGGAGCCAGCGAGATGCAACTTCAGGTATTATTAACGCTCGAGCGTCACATAGAACCTAACACTTACAAGGATTCCTCCGTATTAATGGAAGGACGAGGACCATGGTCACAAGCACCGACACACAGCACAGCAACCGATACCTGTGGTAATAGACATTCCCATGTTAATAGATGTCCTCTTATAGTATGACCTTAAAATGGGCTCACGTAAAAAAACGTCTCCTTAAATGACCTCAAAATGAGTTCAACTAAATAGACGTCCCCCTTGCATGACCTAAAAATCGGTTCAAATAATAGACGTCCCTGTACATGGCCTCGAAACGTTAACAGACGTTTCGTACAAACTGACCTCTCTCCAGGTGTTCTACTCCGCGCTGGACCAGCAGTATCACGGCGCCGGCGCGCGCGACGACTCCACCCGCGTGCTGCAGCAAGTGCAGAGGCAGTACTACGGGCTGCCTTACGTTGAGAATACGGTAACGTGACGCGGGGTGAATGGGAATCTAGTTTAGAGGGTCATAAAACGAGGTGATTGGGAATTAGTTCACTCTTGAACACACCGAGAGGGATATTATATTCTGAAACTGATTCCAGGCGTGGCAGCACCGCTTCAGCCACCTGATCGGTTACGGCGCCAAGTACTACTCGTACCTGATCTCCCGCGGGATCGCGTGGAGCGTGTGGAACAAGCACTTCGAGCGGGAGCCGCTGGCGCGCTCCGCCGGGGAGGGACTGCGCCAGGGGCTTCTGCGCCACGGGGGCGCGCGCCCTCCACAGGTAATATTTTAGTTTTTTTATTTAAGGAGTTCCCGGAGTAATGGCGAGGCGGAATTACGAGGATCATGGTCTCTCATGGAAACTGAGCAAATGCCCGTGTGTATTTATTTATACGTAGTTAAGACTACCACTATGCCCCGAATATAACCGATATTTTAATGCATAGGAACTTCTCCGAGACTATCTGGACACGGAGATAACTCCGAACACGCTGGCGATGGCGCTGATAGAAGAGCTAGACTACCACAAGGACCACCTCGACACTGTGTTCAAGATATCCGACAAATGAAGCCTGGACTTGTGACATTGTGTCCATAGTGATTACTTTACAGCGACCTACGGACGACTTTGTTCAAACCAGTATTATGTGAGTGTGTTTGAATGAGTGTTTCCAAAGCAATGAACAATCGGTTTCTGAAACGTTTAACTTTGACAACAGATGTTCATTGCTGTCCTTGTCATTTGCCTAGTGCCAGATGAAGACAGCACTAGACTTTAATCTGCTGTCAAAGTTGACAAACGTGTTGAATAGGCTAGAGGTCACCAACGCTTGAACCATGGTTAACCCAGTTTTATAATGTGGGTAACAAATACGCGTCACCCAAACACTGGTATAAAACGGTAATGAAGCTCACACTGAACATGGTTTGGTCCTGGGATAAAATCAGTAATATTTTTGGTATTACTGATTTAAACGATTGGTTGCGGCGACTATTTTCGAAAACTTTTCGCCATGGCTATGAACTTTATATGAATCGATTAAGAAATGACACGCCTCTAGTGTCATAAGGCACAAGTTAAAAAAAATTATGACACGCCTGTCGTGCCATCAGCAACGTAACGGTTAATGGTCCGCAGTTTTGCAAAGCTCTGACCTTTAACGTTGTTTCTAGATTTTGCAATTGAATATTGACGTCTTCAGAGAAATGATATATGTAGTTTTATAATTATATTTACACATTTTTAAAAGGGAACTGTTTTAAAGGTAATTGAGTAGGTGCAAGATAGTTCAACCGTTTTGCAATCTTTTGTAAACTCTACAAAAAAACCGCTTTGATGGTAAAAGTAACGGTGCTTACAAGCTTAACGGGACATATCTCGATTGATTAGTTGTTTGAATGAGCTATTTATAAATGTTATAGTCTTCCTAATAGAGAAATATGTCTTAAATTGTGTTGTAAATAATGTAATTGTTACAATATGCGCATTTTAATTATTTAAATGTTCCCTTATTCTGTAAATAAGGAGGTGAAGGGCGGTAGGTACTCTCAGTCTATAGACTGATTTAGGCACTATTTATTATTGCTTCTAATAAGAAGTTTAGGAACCAAACGTTTAGACTTGTTATCGTGAAATAAAACAATGACGGAAAATTATAAATAGTTTTAATTACTGATCCCTCCTAGCATACACAAAGTGCTGTAGACAGTTTGCATAACTTACTTACATAACTTGAACTAAATAATAACTAAGTTTCAAATGGACAAATATTACAACCAATCAGTGGAAATGCAACCTAACTAAAAACGTATAATTATAAAAGTAACTGAATAAATCATAGAATTGCGTTAACCCGAAATTACTCATTGACTTGTGGACTTGTTAGTCAACTAATAGCCATTGCACATATGATAGGGATTTTAGAACCTGGCGCGTTCATTATTGCCACTTATTACAGTACCAGATATTTGGAACAAAGCGCCATAAGTCCATTATTAGCATAGCCAAACTAAAACTAAGTAGCCTACTTATAAAGTAGTTCAAATTTAAACATTACTATGTACATTGTACACCCATATTGTTTCAATAAACGTAAACCTAATATTTGTCAGGCATTTTCACACACGGTTTCTGCATAAACGCTACCGTCACTGCTTGCTAACGTTTGGAGCATGGTCGCGGTCTCATGAGAAAACTGCAGCCTACCGTGTTGGTAAACCGTTAACGGCACCGTTTATACGCAAACCTTTAGCGTCTGTATTTTGCGTGTTAAAAATATAGAAAATGCATTTCATAAGCGCAAAACAGATGGGAGGGTGACGGGCGGCGTTTTCAACATAATAGTGCCTACACAAAAAGCAGTGCGGTGTGATGCGACGTCGCACCGCCACCAACATCGGCGTCCCCGCCTGTGACTCAATGTAGGCTACACAACGCAACATTTTAGCATCGCACCGCTTTTGTGTCGGCCCTTACCGTTACTTCAAAAGAATGACGTTGCGGCTACTTTCTAAAAACGCCGCCTGCGCCGCATCGATTTGTCTTGCACCTTAGGAGGGTTCCAATTTGCCTAATATCACACTTTACCTTTCTAATTTTCATTATACCTAAATGAGTTATGGCCCTTACCGAGGCCTGTTCCACCAGGACTAGGCCAAGAGTTAGGAACGTAATGAACTGATGATGATAAATGATGATGAAGTAGTGCCGGTCCTGTGAGGTTGTCTGCACTTCTACACTTCTTGGTCAAGTTACCTGGCTAAAGTTTAAGCGTAACAAACGGGCAGTATGCTATTCAAATCCATTTGTATCTAAATATAACGTAGATTTCGAGACTATATTATATACAGAAAGATTAGTGTATGCTATGCTATCTTATATCTAGGTATTCTATGACCTATTTAAATGAATCAAAATGCCCTATAGCCAATCTATATAAAATAGCAGAATATGAAAAACAATGTTACAAGAATCATGGTATAAATTCTCTTTGCATTATTAAACTTACCAGCATGTGAAATACTATCCTAATGGTTAGAATAAATAGATTAAACCAATTTTTGCAGTGACAAGCTATCAATTTACTTAATTCCCTTCCACTAAATACGTTAAATTACCCCTCAACTCACCAAAGCCTTTAGGAGTGCCCACAGTTAGTCTAAAGGGGGTGGGGACCAGTCTTTATCAAGCGGGTCATTTGATTGCTTCTACAGTATGAAGAAGACTTGGCAATTATCTATTGTAACTAGGTTTAAGTAGTCTGCTTGGTACAATCTACCCATAGCTTAACTGTGTTCAAGACAGGAGCTCTCCGAGTATTGTTCCTGTTGATTCCTTGATGTTTAATCGCTCGGCAGAACCTCGGCATCTAGACTCTGTTATTGGCTAATCCTGTAACTCATGTTTCTAAACGCACATTGGTTGAAAGACACGACAGAACATCCCATACTATGTTATTCAAGATGCTATTCAGTATTGTACGAATTTCCGATAATAATGAAAACAATAACTTTTTAAATTAATTATGTATATTTGAGAAAATTATATACAACAGGCTGGCAAGTAAATAAAAAAGAGTTTTATTTTGACGGAAGATTGGGTATTGAGCAAACGTGAATGAAACAATACAATGTTATTACTCTTTTAAAACTTCTCTTATTTATGGATATATTAAAATGAAACTCTACAATGCCTTGTATGTTTTAAATATATTTCTAGCCTTACTCCCGATTGTGTTGTAACTCGAGTCATATTTAGTGCGCTCCAAACCTCAAATCGATTAACTATTTTCTATCTGAAATTATTTACTGTCCCGGTACATAGTAGGGAGTAAGGCACTTCTGCAGGGCTATCGGGTACTATAAAGTCAGATCGAGAGTACCTCGCGTTTCAGTTCATCAGTCCGTCGACTCACATCGAACACTGGCACATTCACAAAGGATCGCACCACGCAGGCTCACCTAGATATTCACTAAAACAGCGCGCAACACATGCTAGGCTCGACAACACTATTAGAATTTAATGAAAATAACACTAAATATTGTCTCTCCACGACGACAGGTCGGTGAAAAACCACAGAATTTGCAAACGTCTATCGATGCGCTGTCGTCGCGGTCACACCCGAGTGTTTAACGCACAAACAGAAACCTGCGCCGGGGAAGACGAAACGAAAGTGACATTTGTGCCATTCCACGGATCGATACAACACGAGGGAGGAGCAAAGACGTCAATTTCGGGTCATCTCCAAATGATGCCGTGCACTAGAGCCGGACCGGAAGCTGAGCGGCGAGATAAGAAAAAATCCATTAAAAAGCGCCGTGCGAGGAAAAACAAAAGAAGCAATCTTATTGGTGGATTTTTCCTAGCTCGCGTTACTCGAACAGCTCCAGTGGACCACACCTTTGGCGGGTTCGAGAAAGCTGCCACTGGTGAATAAAGCCCGCGTCCCGGACCCTGTCGCCGCCACCGCTTCAAGCGAGATAGCAGGTGAAGGGTGAGCGGCGCAGGCGGCGCGCCTCGGGCGGGCTCGGGGGCTCCTCGGGCGGCGGAGTGGCGCGGCGTTACGCAACGTAGTTGTACTGGTTGGGGTTGTCCTTATCGCGCTCCATGTAGTCGCGGTCGATGAGGGACTCGATGCGTTTCTTCAGGTCTGCCGGCTGAAATAAAACCTAGTTTTTAAAAGGTGGGCTTTGTCTTTAGTACAGAACTCAATTTTTCGTCGAGCGTGGATTTGCGGACAAAAAGTGTGGGCTACCAGATTAGTAGAAGTAATCGCTTTCAAACACTCTTTGACAATACGTGACAGTTACTATTCAACGCCGGACAAAACAGTTGAATACGATAGTAATTATTGCAACGATTCATAGATAGTAGTTTGTTTTATAGTTTATAGCTGCAAAAAATTGGTATAACCTTCCGAAAAAGGAAAAAAAACCTTCTAAATCTTGTTGGTAGGGCACAGATTTAGTACACGCCTGGCTAGTTAGCACCCTGAAGGAAAACCAGTCACCACACTGCTTTCGGGGTGTTCCAGCAGTGGTACGGTCCTTGACAGCCAGTCCCATTTCAAGCCGAGCAAGTAAAGTAATAAAAAAAGAATGCCGACCTTGACAGGGAATTTGAGCTGGTTGTACAGTTCCGAGATGAGGAGGTTGTGCGAGAGCGCCTTGCGCATCTTCATGACGCGCACGATGGCCGCGTCGATCTGGTACTGCCGGTCCTGGAACACGCGTTCCTCCGTCGCCTTCTGCTCTTCGCTCTGTGAACACAGGGAAACTCGTCATATTACTGAGTACATTCATAATCCTGACCCCTAACTAGGATTTACAAATATCACAAATAAAAATGCGCAAGAAAAGGATAACAGTTGATACTAGGGACAGTCGTGCAGGTTATCACGTGACACTCACAGTCTCCTTCATCTGTATCTGGTTGATCTTGATCCGGAACAGCTTGTTGGTGAAGTCCGCGTGGACGGCGAAGGTGTCTCCGTTCGCCACCTCGCGTCCGCGCGGGGACTTCGCCAGCACTCGCGCCTTCCCGCACGCCAGCGACTGCAGCGTGCGGCGAAGCTCGCCCTCCTGCCGGTGGCAACGTCAACGTTATTGCAAGGATAGTAATGTGTGGGAGAGAGATAGAGAGAGAGACAGAGAGAGAGAGAGAAAGAAATATTTGAGTTTGTAAAACGCTGTACCATTGATGTCTTTAAATTTTAAATCCTTACTTATATTATAAATGCGAAAGTAACCCTGTCTGTCTGTTGCTCTTTCACGCCTAAACTACTGAACCGATTGAAATGAAATTTTGTACAGCAATAGTCTAGAGCCTGAGAAAGGACATAGGGTACTTTTTAATGCGATAAAAGAATTGTAAGGATTTGAAATAGGGGATGAAAGTTTGTATGAAAGCTACATTGACAGCGAGTAACATAGGCTATTTTTATTCCCATATTACCGCGGGAACAGGAACTACGCGGGTGAAACCGCGGGGCGCAGCTAGTGTTTAATAAAAGATTCATGTGTGTATAATAATTGCCTATTACTTTAAGTTTATTGTAAATCGTTTGTGCCCTAATACAAATAAAATAAAATAAATCATCAATGCACAACTATTTAAATACTTTGCCTTCATCTGTGTTTTCGTCTAAATATAACCCTGGTTTGTTCAAGTCAATAGGTATCTCCTAGGTACGTAATACGTGCTTCACCGTCGACCGCGTCGTCGCTTACCATCGGGTCTGCCGTCAAATGCTTGTCTACTCGCAATAACAAAATGCTGGCACGATTATTACCTCAATATTGGTAGCCGCTTTGATTTCTTCAAACGTGAGGCTGTCTCCGTCGTTGAACAGCAGCAGCACTAGCGCTTGGAACAGGGACACTTGTAGTTCTTTGTTACCCTGTAATAGTATTTTTTTTAATAAATGTTTTACTTTTAAGGCTAATACAAAACTTCATATTATGACAGTGATTTGGTTGGGGGTCAGACGCGCACGTTATTTCTACTATCGGAAATTCTCGATGCTAGTAGATTTTTACCTGACTGAGCGACGCACAGGAAGGTATTGTGTTTATCAGTCTATGTATATTCGTTAATCATTGCGTCTTTGACGTCAGTGACGCTAGCCTCGGAAGCGCTACCTTAGTATTACAAAGTGCATTGTACTGACGCGTGACGCGCACATCACTAAAGCACGTGCCTTTCTATGACTAGAAGTCAACTTTAATATCGCTCGTTACTAAACCATCGCTTCGCTAACGGTACCTTTGGAAGACCCGAGTTTAACAAAGTGCATGGTACTGATGTGCGATGCGTCACTGAAGTCGATGTATGATGCGACCAAAGCCTAGCTTTAGATTTCTGTGTTTGGAATATATGGAATATCAAAATATTTTATAGTTTGAGGTTTCAAACACTGCTGTGATTCTGCGACCGATGTCAAGAGTCTCATCACTTGCCAGGTCAATCTCGTTGGGATGTTTAAGTGTAGGAGAGCTATTCTGGCCCTCAGCGTTACCTGCGTGAAGTGCGCCCGCAGCACGCAGTGGCCCAGCGTGGGCTGCCACTGCAGCTTGCGGCCGGAGTGCTTGGCGAGGTAGAACTTGGCGAAGTGGTCCTGCGGCCGCGTCAGCTCGTGCGGCAGCCGCACGTCCACCGCGGCGTACGTCGGCCAGAACCCTTGCGTCAGGATGTGCACCGACAGCTCTATTGCGCCGCCGTCGGTCAGCGCTGACAGGTGCTGTCAAGGAAAACAACAACACTATGTATGTCGTCGCCAAATATTGTATGTTCCGTCTTTTTATAAGCAGCGTTGCCTTGTCGTCAGAAAATCGAATCTTATATTCTCCAAGATTTACGTCGGGCTGCTGCGTAAAATTTCTCGAATGTTTTTCAAACATGCTCGCCCACAGAATTTCATAAACTTTCTTCATATTTACTAAGCTGTCTATAATTGCAGTGACGATATTTTAAGATCAATCTGTGCGCGAAGTAGACCTATTTTTGTCTAAGCATGTTTGTTAACATAGTCGATTCACAATATATTGAAACATAACATTACCTGTTTGTATGTAATGTTGATGTCCTTAGACAGCTCCATGTCTTTGAACATGCCCTCCAGCTTGCATGTGAAGCCGCCGCCGCACTCCTGCTTCAGCTTGCTGAGCATTGACTTCTCTGCGTCCACTGAGGCCGACTTGCCTACAAGCAGCCGCTTAGCTAAGTCCTGGAACAAGAAGCTATCGTTTGTATTGACCGTAAAGCATTGCCTTCGTCTCTGTTTCTTCGTTTCTATTGCAGTCGTCTCCAGTATTGTGTATAGTAAAGTGTACCATATGTAGTCATAAATAAAGTGATTATTCGTTTTTATCACTGCCCTTGGTGAGTCTGTGCATTTGCCTTTGAATAGCTGCACTCATGACCAAATGCCTGTCAGTCAGATACCTATAATCCCCATATTACCTTCTTGTAGAACGCCTCGAACACATCTTTCCCATGTATGAACCGGAACAGCACCATGATCTTGTCAAGTAACCGCTCAAGCTCCTCCTCCGTCGCTTCCTTGTTGCCCGCGCGCAGCTTCACGTCCACGAACTTGGCTGGAGACAACACATCATCATCATCATCATCAACCCATATCGGCCTACTGCTGAGCACAGGTCTCAACTCACTTCCGTGAAAATGCTAATGGAGTCAAAATGTCAAGACCCCTCAGTCAGTCTAGTCAAGTCGCAGTATAAGTTAGAGAAAAGATTACAAAATCAACAATTATACATTTTCAGTTTTCTGTCAAAACTCAATAATTAGTTACCGATGAGCTCAGCCGGTTTGTTCTGCCGCTGGTTGATGAAGTACTCGAAGGCCTCTCGCATGGAGTAGAGAAACTTGTCGTTCCGCTGGAAGCACGTGTTGACCACATGGTCCAGCTGTTCTTTGAAGTCCAACAGCTCGCTGACCATCGTCTTGTCTCGTTCCGGCTCTATTACTATAGTTCTGCCTTTTTTCTGTAAACGAAAAGGATCTATTGTACATTCACTATTGCACAAGTGGGATTCTAATATACCAAGCAGTGAAAACAGCATTGCAATCAGTTCAGTAGTTATTACGTGATGCGAATATAAACATACAGACATAATGTAAAAAAGTGATATTCATGTTCAGTAGCCTATTTTAAAGGCTTCAGCGTTTTACAGGCTGGCTGACTGGGAAGTTTTAGATCGATTTGTTAACAGAAAATACTTGTATTAAATCTGATATTAAGTTATGATTAAAATAGACAAATCTACCTTAATGTATGTGTTGAAGTGAGTACAGAGCTGCTGCAGGCCGTCTTTAACGCGGCTGAACAGGTTGTAGAGCGTTGACAGGTCCGCCAGCCGCGGCCCGTCCATCAGCGCCTCCAGCCCCTTGCCCAGGATGCCCTCTAGGTGCTCGCTCAGCAGCTGACGCTCTATCGTATGGATCAGCTGCCATCTGAGGACAAACAATGTTTCATAATCATTATAGTTAAGAAGTACAGGCCAAAGCAGAGTGATATGAAAATGAAATGAATTTTCACACCAAAGGCACATGTTCAATATAACAGCGTTTTGGAGTAGTTTGTATGCTGAAGGCTGCATGTTGAGTCCCTGAAAATTCATGAGCAGATATTTTTGTGTGACTCCAGTGGCGCAAAGTATAATTGTCTGTAAGCATACTTGGTAGAAGGGTCGAGATAATGCAGCAATCTCTCGTTCTCCTCCTTCAGTCGTTTCTCGACATGCGCTAGGTACTGCGGCACTGTCAGTTCGCGCATCAACCGCTGCCCCTCCGCAGCGTATAACCGCTCTGTGGCTTGCAGGAACCTGCAACAGAAACGCATGTCAAACTGGAACTAAATTTATTTTCACGATATAACAACAGACATCAGATAGATGTTTGACTGCAATCTCACTAAACTCCATAGTGACGTTCCAGACAAAAATTGAGCATGTTTGCCTAGAAGATACTGACTGTGCTAGACTCAAAGGTTGTATCTTCCAGTATATAATATATCTTAGACATAATAGTCACTGGTAAGGTTCCTTATTTGTATGGCGATTTGGTGCCGAAAATTAGGATACTTATAGGAGCTTTATTATATTTTCTTTCTTCTGTGGCTTCATCTAATTTCTTTTTGGTCTACTCACTTGTGTTCGAAGGCATCCTGGTATATCTGCAGATCGGACAGCATCCGCAGTAGACTCTTAAGCAGTGAGATGTCGACGGCGTCGCCGCCGCGTTCGCGTTCTATGAGTAGCAGTAGACCGTCCACAGTGCGCGTTTGCACGAGCGTGTTCAGCGCGATGTGGTGCCGGAACAGGTCCAGGCCCATGTCCCTGGAATGTTGGACGCTCTGGTTAATTTAAAATTAGAAGGTTGATCAAACTATGCACATAAGAAAGTGTGTTTGTTGTTACTCAACTGTGTAACAGCTGGATGGAATTCTAAGAGATTAGATGCTGTAGATCCTGAAATAATGCACAGGATAACTACGCGGGGCAGCTGTAAAGCACAGCTAGTTAGTATACATAATGGTAATGGGTCCCTACTGTATAAAATTTTAAGGGACCATGATATTTGGAAACCTGATGGCGGATATTAGTGAATACCTTCTTATTTTACGACTTGGAAGATTGGTAGATAACGCTCTCATCATCTCCAATGTACAACTTTTGTATAAATCCAATAAATAAATCCCTTACGGTTTTAACAAAATTCATGAAATCTCACCAAATTGAATGTATGCTAGGGTTCTGGAGCACATAAGTACGGTCTAGGTAGAGGAAAATGCTCCGGATCATAATCATCTGCCGGCAGTGCGCTCGCCAGCATTCATCCATGCTCTTCAGGAACACTTGTCTGTCCATGCTTTCGGCAAGGAACTGCTCAATGTTGGCCTTTACGTGAGCCTCAACTAAATTTGTGAGGTTTACGTATAGTTGAGATGCCATCTGAAATTTATATAAAGTAGATAAGAGCGAGTGAGGCCAAGTGACAACTTATACACATTGCAAGCCAAAGACACCTCAGCTACACACAGCACCATAACTTACTTTCCTAAGTTAGGATCTTTAGACAGTCTGCATTTACACTGCAAGCTGGCTGCAAAATTGCAAATGGATACAGTTCTATTGCAGTTGATATAACTGCATAATTTTTTTTTTTTTGTGATTTTATGACCACGGTCAGTGTAACTTGAATTTTTTTATAATACTAAATTTATTCGGGATATTTGACTATGACCATTCCATAGTATACCACAAGTGTAACTTGACTGAAGTATAGTTTGTTAAAGTTATATTTTGATTACAGCCTCCATAGCGTAGTGGGTGATGAGCTAATTGTGAATAATGAGGATAAAAGTTCAATTCCTGCAAAGGCTTGTGTGAACCACAAGTATTGAGTCTGGGTGTCTGTAGGACCATGGTCCCTGTAGTTCCTGGTTTTCTAGATACAGGGAATCCTAGTTAGGGTTCAGAGTCTATGCATATGTGATAATATATTATGTATGAATATATATTTTGTTTTTATGTGTGTGTGTGTGTATTGAGGTGTGTATGTCATAGAGCATCATAATGGTCCTTGCAAATATAGGCATACAGCCCAATATCCTATTGATCAATCACCAGGCAACACCAGGTAGTGTGATCTGGTAACACACCTTGTGACTGCACATGTTCTCTACAGCCTGGTAAAGTTCCTCCAGGGAGTAGTCGATTGATCTCGACGTCTGTATCGCGATCACCGCCTCGCGAAGCTTGCTCCATGTCGTCTCCTGGTAGTTGTCCGGCAGGTTCGGCTTACCTACAACACCAGACACACATTAAATACCCCAGTCAGAGGTTATAACCACTCGATAAAATCGTAAACATACTCTTGAAATTCTTTATAACGAGTTTCTTTGTCGTCGCTCCGGGCTTGTTCATTACAGACGACGTCAGCTTCACGGTCCCATTAGAATTTGGGTTTATCAAGGAGAAATTAGATTTCTTCTCGTTGTTGGCACTCATTTCGTCGGATTTTATTCTTTTGCTAGTCTGTTCGATGGTATGAAGGCTACGTTTTCTGGACTGATTACCACCTTCCTCGGCCAAAACTGACGTTTTAGCTGTAGCCGACATAAGATAGCATGTTATGGCCGCAGCCACGACACTATTATTACGATAAAACGTTATTAATTTAGATACAAATAAAATTAAAAGCGATCAGTCATTTTGCTACAAAGTCAAACCACCATTTACGTTTGAGAAGATTTGTCAAAACTAGTTTTATTTTGATCCGGCAGAGGCCGCGGCTGTGCAAAAATGTCACTATACTGTCAAAAATCCTCTACGTCAGTTATCAAATGGAAAGGTTTTTGTTTTGGCTCAGCACGATTGGTGCATTTAGCCAGTGCAATTCAACAACAAACCATAAAATATTATCCCACGGCTGAGCATGGGTCCTCACTTTCATAAGGATTAGGCTAAAATTCACCAAGGGCGGGGGCTCGGTCCGGATTGATCGATAACGTACTAACTTAAGAAATAATTTTCGATAGGTTTCCTCACGATGTTTTCCTTCACCGAAAAGCGAGTATTTATTCAGTCAAGTGTTTAAAATTTTCAACCTTGTAGGGTTTTTTGGTAGTTAGACTAATCATTGACTTTTTATCGAGGTTATTAATCAAATTATCATGCTCTAGGCAGTTGGTAGTCTAGTCAAAGTCACAATTTAATCAACTGGTGGGTGCTTTACTGAAAATTCTTGGAAGTTCTGGAGAGAACACGAAATTCACGTTTTTGGGTTTGTATCATTTGCTCTTATTCATTTATGTTAATAGATAATCGGTACTCCACTAACACACATTTGACGCACGAAGAAACTCAAGTTATTGAAATAATAATACAAAAACTACTTCACATTTTCGGGTTCCCGCCAAAACTCATGTTATAATTATATTTTTTTTATTATTTTAGGTTTTTTGTTGTTTTGGCTTCGCATGGTATGCACATTATAAAAATAGTAGTATTCTGTGACGACCAATAAGAAACAAAAGTTAGAGATAAAAATACATTTCGCATTTTCTTTCGATTTCCCACCACTACATATACATTATTATGATTGTTATTTTTTAACACATAATTATGCAAGGTAGGATACACTCTGAATTAAAAAAATACTATTTGTTAGATACATAGAGTAGATGGATAAACTCTTTATTGAAACACCACAGAACAAAGAAAACTTAAAAACTAAAACAAAGGGCGGCCTTATCGTTGAGAGCGATTTGTTCCAGACAACCATGCATGGAGAGGAGCAACAAAAAGATCAGACGGTGGTATGTAACAAATGCGAAGAAAGTTATTTTTGGTTCTTATTTTAAGGGTAATAAAAATAAGTTAATCTACCTATATACAATACCTGACAGACTGGTCTGTCAGTTCTATCACCCTAATTTGTGTCCCAGAGGCCGGTCGGTGTATTGGAGTGGAGCGGTCCCGGTGCAGGGTCGGTTGGACATTGACCTCGTTTCATATTGCTAGCTTTCGTAGTTGTAACTGTGACTGCCGGCCCAGCCGTCTACTCTATCTACTACCTAAGTACCTCCCAATACCTATTATACGTAAGGTACTTCAGTGTTCACTCTAAAACTGAGCAGCCTATTTTAGGCCTTCTATCAAAGGGAGGGAGCGAAACTGGGCCATGCCAAAAAGCACCACGCTGGTCCAGTGCGGGTAGTATTCCAGTATAGTCTTCTGTTATATCATAGGCTTTATTTAAATCATTATCCTAAAGTACCCATGGCGTCCAATAGGATTAAAACGGCCATATGCGGGTTAATGTCACATGAAATTGAATTTTGATGTCTCTGAAAGTTTGGTGGTCTACCAAAAACCTAACCTAAGTGTGGTGGTTTTCACGATCACATAAATACATTGAATTGAAATGCATGATGGTGGTTCATTATCATTACCTACGTATACATGACTACTATTTTTATGTAAGGAGGCTCTACATTGGTAGAGTGCGATATCGCGGTTATTTTTAAAAAGGTGCACGCTTGTCCACCGACCCCAGGGAAGCAAAAACTGTCTCGTTTAAAAATAAATGTTTGGGAGTGAAACTCATTCCGTTTTATTAGGTAGCTAAACCGAAAATATTGATTTCAAACAAATTGCAAGTTCGCAGACTTATCTGCGAACTTGCAATTTGTTGGCAACTTTCCATTTTTATAACAGAATATAATGTTTGCACTATCATACTTACGTATTCGTTGATATAAAATATTGTATTACAATAATCATTCCATTCAAATCCAACTTCCGTCCCATGTGGGCGGATGATTAAAAATAATAAACAACAAAAAGCATCTGTATGCAAAACCTCGCTATATTCAATTAAACGCTATTGTATGTAAGTGCAGCGGCAAGTGGCGAGTTGGCGATTTGATTACACCCTCAGCTTGCCGCTGCAAAGTGCAGAGGGAGTAACAAGTGGCGAGCGTCCCGGGCAAGCGCCCCGCGCCATTCACTCAGCCAGCCAGCCTGCCAGCCCCGCCAACGCCATTCACGGTATAATCTGGCCGCGCGCCGGTCGTCTATAACGAGTCAACCCTCAACCGCCCGCTCTCGGCGGAGACGGACGATTCGCGCGCGAATTCGAAAAAAGTGTATTGGCGGACTTTTTCTTTTTTTTTTTAATTAGAAAGTGCGTGATTGGACATAAAAAAAATGTGCATCGTTTGACGTTTCAACTTTTAATTAGTTTTTTTTTACCACAATGGGTGAAACCTCGTTTAACATACCGGATGATAATCTGGAACAGCACATTATAACTTTGTTTGAGAAGCTGGAGTGTATGAGGCGGGAGGCGAAGGCGTCCGGGAATTGTGAGGACTTATCGGGAAGAGTGCCAGCGAGGTTGGAGCTGCGGACACTGTCGCTGTGGAAAGCCGTGGTGGCCGAATGTGTTGCTTCCTTTCTGTATGTGTTCATCGTGTGCGGTGCCGCCGGTGGCGCGGGCGTCGGCGCCTCCGCCTCGGCTGTGCTGCTCACCACGGCGCTCGCTTCCGGCTGCGCCATCACCACCTTGTCTATGTGCTTCGCTAAGATTTCCGGTGAGACCTTAGTCTATGGTTAACTGACCGCAAAAATATGTAGGGTACTTTCAACAAGATTCATAGAAGCTGGAGGCGATTGTCTAGATTGGAGAGCTCAAAATTACAATCAATCTGTAAAATAATTCATAATTATTAGGAGAGAGTTGTGAGACACGACGCCGATCAAGACCAGATTAGTGGTGGATGTAGGATTTTGGTTAGGGTGGGGCTTGACAGAAGGGAGGGGAAGGGGTTGTTCCGACTGCATCTCGATTAAAGAGTACCTAACTGAAAGCATTGATTATGTAGATATAGGTAGAACTGTAACAGTTATAGTGCGTATACCGTTTTCAGACAAGTGTAAGCTGAGTATAGTATTCCCCCCCCCCTGGATCCGCTACTGGACTACATCATAGATCGTTGTCGATGGATCCCTGTCCTTCAAGCCTTCGATTATGTTCGACAGGGGTATATCACAGTATTCACAGTCCGCAATATACTTATATTAAAATTTAGATGTACGGAACATCTTCTTAACCTTCCGTAAACACGGGCGCTGCGGCCCGCGGCATAAAATAATAAGAGTCCTAAAATAGCACTCGATACCTTCGAAAAAGAAAATAAAAGTCCATTATTCTATGATAACTTGGAATAACTACTTTAACTTAACATGACGAATGCGCAATGGGTTGGCTAAAAAAGCAGGCCAAAAGGTCCACGTGAGCTACCTGCCTGTTTTAAAAAAAAGGGATTAATAGGACTGGCTGAATGCGCCATGTAACGTTCCCTATTGTCATTACGTTCAGTGCTACGTGTTCTCAGGTAAGTATTTGTTGAGAAACTAATAAAACTACGCATCGGAAATAAAAGGTGTTGAGTTTTATCTACGAGTCCAAGGCAAAAGATAAACTTTGAATACCCGATGAAAAGTTATCTAAAATGTACTTAAAATTTGTTGTAATAAATAACATATTCAGTTGTTTGTTTGTCGTTCCTTTTCGGCGCCCAAATCTAAACTCAAATACCTAACATAACACTCCAATCCAATACACTCACTCACTACGCCGCCGCTGTGCGGGTACTTCCGGTTCGTATTTTCCCGATCACTACCGCTGGCCAAAGCTTCCTGTCAGGTGAAATGAGGCGTATTAGGAAGCCCCCGGAATAGTTTCGGGAAGAGGCAATTATTAAGCCCCTGCTTACTCGGCTATCTTTCGTAATTTATTTTTCTATAGCCCAATAAGTGCGTGCCTTAGGTGAGTGCTGAACAGAGACCGTGGTAGGGTTAACAAAATAGGAGTTATTAAGTTTTGTTATTTAAAAAAAATATATTTATGGCTTTGAACTGGTTGTGCATTAATCCATTATTCTGAAGACCCTGTCCAATAGGAAGTACACCTATCTATTATTAAAAAAACTGTTAGCGTGATATCAATCAGCTCACTTTTCATAATATTTTTTGTCTAGAAGTCCAATTAACATTAATAATTAGCGAAGCGACCGAAGATCGAGCTTGATCTCGTGAACTAATAGATACTTGGTACATAATGTCCCATAATATTGATTGTGATCTGGGTAGTAGGGGCAGATATAATAGTTAAAGCAAATTATAGCCGTAGATAGGGCTACCCTACTCCATATTTTCCAGTCCAGTTGTTCACTACCGGGTCGGTAGACAATCGGCCAAGGTGAAATGAGGCGGATTCGAAGACGCCGTACTCCCAGTCATTACCCGATAGATTCACCCCGGGGCCAATTAAACCCCGCTATCTGGTAATTTATCGCCCCATAGCCGCCACCGCTGCGGTCTCTGCGTGCAGATGTTCACAATTATCCGCTTTTTGTAAAGCGGCCGGTTGTGAGGCGAAAGTATGCCTTTTTCTACTCAAGGTTCCTTCGTGAACGATATTTTATATTGTGAATACTTTTGTAGAAGTTTGTTTACCTTGTATTTGTCACTGAATAATGGCAAAATAAAGCTTAGTTTTATGACAGCCATTGATGTGATTTAAACTTAAGACCTTAGCAAACTGTTGAATATTTCAAGCTTCCTAAGTGCCTCTTTAATTCTCTCGAGGACTATTCCGTTAGTACAAAACAAACGGCTTAAAATAGCCAATTTAATAGATGGATGGATATCTTGTTAAGAATAGTGTGGGCGGGCACCTCATGAAAGATGGAAATCGCAAACACTTTATTCCCAAAGTTATCCACTTTACTCCGAGTAGGTAGCTAAGTAGCGCAGGTGGTGAGCCCCTCAAGTTATCGACTCAATTTCTCCTCGACGATATTATCAGTCTGTTTCGAGAAGACGCATTCAATGCTATAAAAAACTTAGGACAATTTCATATCACAATCGATACAACACGTGCTTCACCCTTCACCCTTGTTCCCCTTATAGCGTTACGGCGATGGGGACAATGACATTTTAAATTATATCATAGTGTAATAATAAGTTATGGATCTGTCGCGGTTCACACAATCGAGGTTTAATTTCTCGAGGCTCGACAGCGTCCGCGAATAGCCGTGATGAATTTTAGAGTGTCTCTCGTCCTCCGCCCTAATTTTGCTAATAGCCCGCTGGAGGGCCATATATTTATCGAGCTGCGTAATACGGTAATAATTACCATTATTACACGTGACGTATAGGATCGAATCTGCTATTATGAGTAAGAATGTAAATTTTTACATAATATAATACAGTCATACCAGTACTAATGAAGTACCTACTACCTTTGTTTTGAGCTTTACACTTCTTGCTCTTTATTTTCCATCAACGGGAGCGGGCTGTCAAATAATATTTAAAATCAGGGTTCCTGATGGTGAATGATGGTGTCTGTAATAGGGAAAAACTTTATCTAGAAAACTTTGATGAAACAAAAAGCGGTGCAAAATGTTTCTTTGCGAAAAAGGAAACAAATTGTCCATATTTTAAACAAAGCTGACTGGCGCGCTCTAGCCGCGCTGTGATGCATTTTAATCAAGGAGCGCTTCAAGTTTTACATGTTTTTTGAGGCTTTTTTATTTCGATTCCGGCAGCACATTCATTTGTCAGTGCCGAGAACTAAAGCCGTAGAAGTACGGTGTACTGTTTTAACAAAATGGACCATAGCCCTTGGGCATAAAGTCGACGAGGGTGAAGAATCTTTTTACATTACTGTACACTGCGTACTGTGTAGTAGAAACCGTGAATCGCGGCTGCTTCCCTCCATAAACCCTGGTTATTTTTCTCGCGGTCGACCTTCGACCTTCGTTGAGTAATTGATATGGGTTCAGCTGGGTTTCATTTAGATAAAAATATGGTCTTTATAAAAATATGACGTGTCTAAGGGATTACGGAGAGGATCCTCACAGGGACCTAAGCAAATCCTCCATTTGCCAGTTGCGAATCTACTGTTTAAGCTTCGCCCCTTTTCTTTCTTTACCTTTTGAAAGTATGCCCACAGAAATTGCAACAAGAAAGACAAATAATTTTGGCAGTGTAGAGATTTCTATACATTGATGATGGTGATTGAAGGCCTATCTCCTCTCTTTGAGAAGACACCTGTGAGACCATAATTAACGATGATAACGAAATATCTTGATACTTTACTCACCAACGCCATTGACGATGATTATTATTACTTATGATGTGCTAGGGTATCTGTCATAAGCTAATTAGTTTAAATAATAAAGCAACACAATCACGTTTAGGTCTCATATTCCTCGTAGCTAGTTATTCATTATGCCCCAACAAAGACCCTCGATAAAACATCATTTCCATCCGATAATATATTTTTTGTCCCGAACCCTAACCATGTCAAGGTGAGTTGACACTGGCAGGTCGTGAATCGTGGGTGTTAAACCAGTCTGAGCGGCGGTTGAGTTGAGTATCAAGGTAGCCAGTAGCCACTATTTTATGTCCCGACTTCCGAGAAGATTGTCATTCTTGTCACGGCGGCTGATCCAGCTCGAATACTAAGCAGGGTGTCCACAGATTCTATCTCACTGGATGATTCGCTATTCTGAAAGGGTGAGCGAGCGTGGCACATAGACCTAGAGAAGGTAGCGTCAGTGAAACTGTCGTAAGATTTAATGCTTTACGGATGCATGGAATAGGATATTAAACTTATGGACATGTATGGCTACTTTTGTTGTTAATTGTACGCGTAAAAGTCGCTATGCATGTATTACATTTGAATTGTCGCCGTGTTGTCACTTACCACCAGGTGAAACCGCGGTCAAATGAAATAAAAAATTGCAAAAAAAAAAGTTTTTTGTATACAATTGTAATTCGAAAGTTTGTAAGTTCATCGCCTCGATGCTGACTCGACAACTCTTGCCTAGTTGTCCACACTGTCAGTATTCTCGTTATAAATTGTAAAAGAATGTAAGTAAACACTAGATTTTTTGCAAGATCTCGATAAAAATATAATAGATAAATAACATACTGCGGCTTCTTGGCAGTATGAAAGGATCAGACAGAATAAAAATATCCAATATCGAAAAGACAAATGGAGCCCTATTGATGAAATATGTGCAATAAGCGTGCCTCTGGTTCTCCATAGTCACTTAAAAAATCTCCTGAATCTCATGGAGCAATGTAGATGTCAAGTGATCTATTCTTTTCAAATTATGAAACATTAAAATTTACCGCAGCCTAACTAATTAGGTATATTGTGGCATTAGAATAGAATAGAATAGAATAGAAAAACTCTTTATTGTACACCAGAAACAAAATTAAACACAGGACAGAAAAATTACAATAGGTAAACAAGGGTAGTACAATGGGCGGTCTTATCGCTGAAAGCGATTTCTTCCAGACAACCTTTGCATTACTACAGATAGGTTTCATTTCGACAAATAAATCCACATTTAACTTTCTGCAACAGCTGGCGGGTCCCGGTTTGGAAAGTGGGATCCGGTTTGAGAGAAAAAAACGACAAAGTTTTGTGCGATTTTTACGAGGTTTTACAAATGTTGCGGCGCCATCTGTCTGGCGGCTAAAATTCCGTAGAGATACAGACAATGGTAGGTAGGTAGTCCTTCTACCTACCTACTCCAATAATGTCTGTGTTCTTAAGGAAAGGCACCATAGTAGCCAGCGAAGAAGCTAACTAGCTTTAAAAAAAATAAAATTTAAAGTTAACGGCACCATCCGGCGATTGACTTGCTCGTCTCGTCTCTCCACTTACCAGTATACTAATAAAACTTTTCCTCCAAGGATGCTTATCAAAAGTTATGCCCGTCCGAAGCACCTCATAACTTTCTATTGTTTATCATAAAGGTACCTACTTTGCGGAGCCCGACCGCAGGTCTCTGCGTAGAGGCAAACTGTCGGACTCGTAAAATTTTACTGTCCCTATTATGTTTTATGCGCGCGCTTTATATGAGTAAATACGCGTGCAAGCACTATAGACAAAATGTGTTTGGCAAATAATCTAATCTACGTTTACGTGGTTTAATTTCTAAGTCGTGCAAAAGTATCTTGATGTGCGGCGTGAAGCGAGAGCTCGTCAATTTAGTTCCAAAAACAGGTCTAAAAAGAAGGCTGTCTGTACCCTACATGGGGAGCGCTAACAATTAAAATTTAAGGAAGCTTTTACCATGAAAGCTTTTTTCAAAGTTAATTTTTTTTTACGGTCTCTTGGCTTATGTACCTCCCAAATTTCTTGGATGTCCTTGAAAATAGCCATTTTTATTAGCTTAAGGTGCGCCAGACGTTTTGAGAATTTTAGTAGGATTCATCCACTCGATGAGGCTCCAGTTTTGTTGCCAACGCTTTTTAGATCCCGTTAGTATGACAACGGCAGGAATATTCCTGCATACATAGTGAATGAACATTGTGTCTTGCAGGTGCACACGTGAACCCCGCGGTGTCGACGGCGCTGTGCGTGCGTCGACTGGTATCTCCGCTGCGGACAGCGCTTTACATCGCGGCGCAGTGCGGCGGCGGCATCGCTGGTGCAGCTGCCATCTATGGGTGAGTACACACAGCAATAGAAGACCAGCTCTGTGTTGTTTTGTTTGATGAAAGAGATATCTAGAGCGAGCTGGTTTGTCAGGCCATCTCAGAGCCTCTGACGTGACATAGCGAAGGTGACTACATATCTCCCTACATACGAAGATACCACGTTCTTGTCGACCGTTCAGCTCAGTATGTGATAATGACATTAATGACATGAAAATACAGATACAAATGTGGGTATGAGTATAGAGGAGCCTGCATGTGTATTGAAATGACGAGTCCCGTGGCAATCAAACGTCAAAATGAAACGAACTAGAGCTGATCCGCACCGTGCTGCATAGCCCCGCTGTTCGGTTTCTGTTCGAAAAAACATCTGTGTCCGAGGAGTACTTGGGTAGATTTATCATCATAACCGTCCAATGCTGAGTACGAGTCTTGCCTCGCTTTCGTGAGGAGGATTAGGTTATATTCCACCACGGAGCCAGCTCCGGACTAGTGGATCATATATACATCCGACCTATTTCTCGAGCATTTGTGTTTTCGCACGTTTTCCTTTGCCGAAAATGATGAAGAGTACGATGGAAAATCTACGATCCTCCTGTAATACTGGTCCTCTTTAATATTCAATAGCTGGACATAGATTTCTGTTCATTCCACTCATCCTTGTCACGTGCAGTCCGACCTTTGTACCATGAACTGTGGTCAATTAACTAAATTGGATGACCGTTGCCGCCGCTGTTTGTTGTTTTAAGCTACGTTCATTGAGTAGAATGTCTTGAAAACCAGGTTATTTCCTTTAATAAGTATATATTTTTTCATAAATTTATTCATGAACCTAAGATTGCCATGCCATGCTCTGTTAATTAATCAGAGTTAGTTAGTAACTACCAAACCAACTATACAACACTTTAATTAGATCAATATCTAGTCGTACTCTGAGTATATTAGGTGTGTTAAATTCTATACGAAAATCTTTCTGTATTTCAAAGCTCCTTTGTAAACATTCAATATGTAAGGTACGGCTATGTTTAACAATATGTTAAGATTACCGAAGGGATTTCAGGGCTAATAACATGATCTTAGGATCTCGATTCCATTTTATTTTTCTTTGTAGACCCTGTTATTTACTGCCCCTTCGTGTAACCTCACATCGCATCGTATTTATCCAAAAAAGCAATATGTAGACGAACTTTATTCCATTTATTCCATTTATTTTGCGACGGAAATTTTTCATCCACATTTGTTTTTGAACCAATGCATACCCAATTATTTTTAACGAGTGTTGTCACAGCAGTTTCAATTCGGAATTCTGGTGAATTTTTAAAACAGAATATCAACTTTGTATGAATATTGAAAAATAGTTTCTAGAGCAGGGATTTTGTGGAAACACCATTTTAAGCTGAAAAACTGCTGCAACATTAAAGTTTACCTACTCTTGAAATAAATCGATGGTCTAGAAAAAGTGTATGCTGAAAATAGGTACATATCTATTAATAGGTACCTATAACAGTAGGTACATACTACGAGTATGTACATATAGTATACCGCATAATAATGGCACAGTGAGTGACGACTGGGAGTTCGGAGAATAATATATCCCACACAATTCCTTCAGCTGCTCCAACTAAAAAATGCTACAATCATACTACCGATAAGGAGAAATGGTAATAAAATTTATACTTATATCTATCTTCTCGATAATAAATAAACTTAGTTATCGGTGGGCAAAGCCGTCAAACAGTCCAATTTGACAGGATGACATGTTTGTAAAGTGATAGCACTTCCCAGAGTGATATATTGATACAGTTTCAGTTGACACTTCGAAATAGTGTTTGGCTTCCTCTGCGGAGATTCTCAGTAATTACAAAGTTGAGAAACTGTTGTCGCGGGATATTATGTCCACGTTACAGCAGTGCCACAGATTAGCGAGTTCCGGATTGAAGGGCACTGTTTCCAGTGAAATTACTAGGCATATGAGACTTTATAACCGATGTCTCAGGGTTACGAGGGCAGTGCAACGCCGCACAGGATTTTGTAATAGAAAATTCTGGGTGACACTGTAGCTCTTATAGGCAGGCGTGGCACTTACCACCAGGTGAACGACTTGCTCGTTTTGTTTCTTAGTTAGATGATTGCGATTGATTAGCTGATGTTTCGGTCGAAACCGATGACTGATGGGATCAATCAACGTTCAGGCACGGGAGTGAAATTGTAGTTTTGTCTTTGTGTTGAATGTTTACGCATTGCGTAATCTGTTGCCACACTTGCGGTAGGACCTCGTAGTTTTGAGTTCTCTCCTGCCTAAGACGAGAGAACAAAGTTTACGAAGGACACTATATTAGCACAGTTTAATGAACAAGTAATTAGATAGGCTGTGCCTGAGCCTAGCGGCTTAAGGTGTGTACACACGGGCTGCTTAGGCTGTCCAAGGGCAAAATATGATAATTATTGCTAATAGGTTATAAACTCCACAGATAATATATAAGCGATCCATCAGGCTGTTGCCTTTTGACAGCGGTGAAGAGTGGTTTTAGAGAATGGTATCTCAGGTTTATTTTAATAAACTTGTCAACCGCACATGTCGGTGCGTCACCGCACTGATACGTTGACACACTGCAACAGCAGCTGCCAGGCTGGAAGTAACATAAACATAATCACCTTTGATCCCTCATCATCTTAATCTATCATTTAAATCGGTCTAGCTTAATAATAAAACCAAATAATATAGTTAGGTATTTAGTTCAAAACTCAAAACTCAAGTCATTTATTGCAAGTAGGCAAAAATAATGCACTTTTGCAAGTCAAATACTCAAGTCTCATATAAATAGAAAAAAATTAAAAACAAATCAAAAATTATCTACTAAACTAATGATTAATTGATTATGGTTTGAGTTTGAAAAAGGACATTTCCCTTTCAGGTGGAACATCTCGCAACTCTCGGACCATTTCCTATCCACTTTTTGAGGACAAGTAATGGCTACAAAAGTATTATAATTTCATAATTATTCTCAAGAAACATTAAAAAAATATTTTTGTCTCCGTTACTAATCGAAAATCGTCTCACCCGATTCACCTTAAATCGTTTCCTAGAGTGTGCAAAAATACATACCGCTACCTGGAGACATTCTGCCTCCATGAAAAAGACGGGCCACATTATTAAAAAAAAACAATATCACATAACAGCGTAATACAACATTCGCTATCGCTGACCTGCCAATATTTCACCGATACCTGCTCCCAGCTGTTCTGATCAGAAACATGTCGGAACACAACAATAGCCGTCAACAAACGATACAGAATTTTACGAGTTAACAATGTGGCTCAATGCGGTAACAATGAAATTCCTCAATGAGGATGTGTAGAATTTCTACCTGGGCTTGGACTATTAGATATTCTGTGACCGTCGATTCTTTAGGAGAAAGGAAAAAATTGGATAATAACGGCAGGGCCCCAGTTGCAGGTGGCTTACAATAACTTTGAAATAGAATAGGGCGACGTAAAGGCGCGACAGAATTTCGGACGATCTCATTCTTTTAGTGGAAGGTTGTAATTTATGACTCGTCCTGGTGATATATCATGTTCTTTTAAGTTTCATGGTTGTATTTGATGTTTCTCTTTTATCGCCTTTAGGCGAAAGGGTCAGCAATTTTGAAAAGTAACTAGTGGTGGAAGATTTTCTATAATATTTTATAGGAATAAAGTTATAATTATAAAGACTTTGCCAGATATTCATCCGCCAAGCAGTACTTACTGTGAAAATAATACTGTATTCAGGTTTGAAGGACACTGTTTCCAGTGAAATTACTGGACCTATGACACTTTAGAACCAATGTCTCAGGATGACGAGCGCAGTACAGTGCCGCGCAGGATTATGCTAAACCAAATTTCTAGGCGGCACTGTAACTTTTACTGAATTTATATGAATTTTGTCTTTTGAAAAAAAATAATTAAGAAGGCGCAATAATTCAAACTGAGTGTTGATCTCTGATAATAAGAGCCGCCATTTCGGTCTATCTTGTACCACCTGCCAGTCCTCCGCCTGGAGCTCGCGCAAGTCCTTCCCTACTTCATCTATCCAGCGGTATCTGCCAGTGTTCTTTCACCCTTCGATATTTCAGATCTATTTGGATCACCGACATCTTTGTTCCATCTCATAACACCGGGTCTTTGATTAGCAAATGCTGATTAACCGATATTTTAAAAAACAAAACCAGTTAACAAGTATCGTAAGGGCACAGAGAGGCTGCGATAAGTGCAGTGAACCCGCGGCAGATGTCTCGCGACATGCACGTGCAGCCGTGACGCGCGACGCACGTGTGGATGCGCCCTTACAGCTCACTTCATCATTAACGCAATATCAACCATATTGTCTTTTGATGAAGTTCAAATTAGACGTGGCACGTTTAAGGCTAAGACGATTTTTTTTCAGTTAAGGAAGCCAGTTGTCATTAGCTAGGCATGCAAAGCTGAGAGGTTTTATTATTAGGTGATTTTAAGAGTGTATTAAATAAAATCTAGATCTAGAAACTAAGTTTCCTGTGATAAGATTGTCTTAATATTTTGATAGAAATCTGATAAAAACTGTTAAAACTTCATTAAAATATTTATAGAAATGCTTTTGAATAAAATAGACGGCATCGAAATCGGTTAAGCCATTTTGGCACTACAATGCCACTGATATACAAAGGCTTCAAACTCATTGTCTAGAATTATAATCTTATGTATAACGTACTTACCTTTACCTTTGGTTAATAATATACACGTATAGCTTTAGCTTTTTCCTATTTTGTGTAAATTTCCTTGTTCACATCTCCAGGGTATCGGATGAGGGTTTGGGCAACATTTTACCAATAATTTTATTCATATGCTAATGTGTTGGAACATACTTTGGGATGTCAGGTCTCGTGTCTCGTATCCCGGAGATGCCGGAGCGACGCAGACATTGATCGATCAAGAATTTACCTACGCACTTACTATATTCACCACACACACCTTTGCACATTGTTCCCTCTAGCCATTTATAAAATAAATGAAGTATCTGGAGGCTATGTAGCTCTGTGCCTCTTAAGCGGGTTGCAGACCAAAAGCTAAGCTAAGTTAGTTTAGTCTAGCTCTCATAGCTTACGCAGTTTTTCTTACTTGTGTGCAGACTGCAAACGATGCAAACTAAGCTATGTGAGCTAAATAGAATATGCGAAGTTAAGTTAGTTGTGTATGCCGATGCGCAGCTACACGAGCTAAGCTAAGCCCTCCCGCTTATTGTGTTGACATATCCAAGGTCTGCAATGTATTTTTTTAAATAATAAAAGTTCAGTATTAATCTTCTTATTCTATGTGTAACCTATTCATCATCGGAACTTTCTTCGTTGATTATATTCATGTATATACTTTTGTTAAAGATAACACAGAATATTTTTTAATACTCAATCTGTTCGTGCTGGTAATCTCCGCAGCAAATATAAATATAACATCTGTATTCCCCAAATTAATAATACTATGTACTACAAAAGTTCCTTTATCAGTGCTATTCGAATTTATAACCATCTACCATCGGATTTAAAATGTTTGAGTGGTAATATATTCAAAAAAAGTTTAAAAGAGTGGTTAATATGTAAAGTCCACTATAGTCTTAACGAATTCTTTGATAATGCCTACCTTGGACCTATGTCTCTAATTATTAAAAAAAAATGTATTGTACATCCGAAATGGATATAAACTGTTGCTACATAAATAATTTTAAGATCTTTATACACACAGTTTTATACAATAAAATTTATTCTCATTCTTATTCATGGTGAGCGACGTCCGTCGAAATAAACTTCGCAACACTGACTGAGCTTTCGCTTTGATTTTTTTTTTCTTGGTGTGTACGGGACATATCTTAAGTTTATCTTAGCTATGCTGGCTTTGTTTAGTTTCAAAATAGCTTAGTTATCTGTCTGCAACCGGCTTTATCCATTATATTTTAATGCTTTTAGCATAGATTATTGAATGTTCTAGCACCAGTTGTTGGGCTTATGTAGCTTTATGACTCTTCGCAATCATCGTAAACCCTTAGATTCCGTTTTCATCCTAAGATGCCAACTCAGCGCTGTGTAATCGGTGGTGTTTTGGCAAGTTTTAGATCAGCTAGCTGTATCTACCAAGTTCGTATTTCTAAAACCTTGTTCGCGAAAACATATTTTTCGGCGTAAAACTTGTTTGTCATTTGATTTGAATATGTACTCGTTGGTAGGTGTCTGGGAGGGAATTTTACGATTCAGTAGACGCTGGGGTTGACTCCGCATAATACTTACTATAATAACACATGTAGCTTCACAAATGTGAAAATGATTTCAGCCCTGCTGAATTATTCCAAGTTATTAGAAAGGCCTTATTACTTATTGAATATATACATATTTGGGACGTGTTTGGAAAGCCAATAGGATTTCGCTTCATAAATATGTACCTATTTTATTCACCTTCGTCAAGGGTCGTTCAATGGCCAATCTACTAATATTGCTTTACTAAAAGAAGTAATGTATACCTACCTAAGAGTCATACATGGAGATGAATAAAGGGTATGTTTTTTAAGGGCGCGTCTCCTGCGCGTGTTATAGTCTACACACTACATAAAAAGCACAACACAAAACATATTTGGTTGATATACACATTTCGCCTCATGCTCTGTTGTTTGATATGATAATTTTTTTTTAACAAAAATGTGTATCGAAACATTTGTTTTGTGTAGTGTGTAGGTAAAGACGTGTAGTGCGCAAGAGACGTACTTTTAGTCTATTAAATATCTCTATGCTAATACCACAACTGCACTGAGGTGGTAACGAGTAAAGACGGAGGCTAACCTTACAATTAAATAAAAATAATCCAGATATAATCCGAAAGTAGAGTCCCGAATACAAACGGAAAAAAATAATACATTTCTTTATTCTATTTCATTTAGGCATCCTACCTAAAAGGACTAATGGACGAAAGTCTTACAATGTTTTGGTGCCAAAAAACCGGTAAGTAGAACAAAATAAGACGAATGCTTTTACTCAGACATCCGGGATATAATAAAGGAAAAAAACCTCTTCGTGATATTTACAGCTTCTTTCCATTAGACGCGCGTGGATACAACTGTTATTTAGTTGAATTTGCAAGGGTGGTGTCATTACTTTCACAGTAATAGCGGTCTGGAATATGCAGAGACCTCAGGATTGGAGGGTACGTGAATGTGGGGGGTAATGGGAGGGTGGGGGTGCATTTACACGATACAGATGACTTGCGGGACAGAATACTAATGAGCTACGATTTGACGTAATGTCTTACTACAGCATGATTTATTTGGAGTAACATTTTTGTCCTGTATAGTATAGATAAAGAATCGGTACATAGTATTTAGGTCAAGTAAAAGACAGAAGGCCAAAGACGCTCTTTTGATTGTGGACATAGTTTTCTCAATTTAGTCGGACTTGAATTCAACCCACACTTACATCGCAGGAAGATTTGTTTTTATTAAAGTTATTGTGTGAACAGTGAAGTGAATTTTCCGTTTTGTGGTCTCGTTCATTACTTAGTTCCATTTTTGGTCAAACTATTTACATTGTGATTTATGATGCTCCTATGTACACTGTGTATAGCATAATTATTAGCATAGCATTAACCATCTTATCTGTAAAATAGAAAAATAAAACGAATGAGACCTCAGCAGAAAGTCACTTCACTGAAATTACCTACTGAAACTGTTTTTTTGATAGTAGCGCCCTGCTAATAACAAAATTAAAAGACTTTACAGAAAAGTTCGTCAACCTTTACAAGTCTCTATATCATGATGGCTATTAATTGTTGTTTACAAACATATTATATTTTATATCTATGAGCAAACAGTACACAAACAAGCTCGAAATTTCTGTCTTGACTTCTTCGCATTCTTCGCATACACAGACAACTTATCTGTCTGCATACGCCGCTGCTACATCCCGAGCTGAATAGCCTTTAAGACGGATATCGGACGAGTGGATCTCAAAGATGTGATAGTTACTCTACTGCTACTCCCACACATGGTTGACGTAGAGTAGAGCGAGTGGAAACTACCTCTCTTCGGCTTTTCTCTACCATAACATCACAAGTTATATGTAAACAGCTCCCCTAAGAAATGGTAGGGTCTAGTGGTGTGTAAAAGATGTATGCTAGATGGCAACTGCACTCTACTTACTCTGTAAATGGGAAAATGAAAATGAAATTCTTCACATTTATTTTTTTACATTTATTATGATGTGAATTTGTGATTCAATTCAAATTATGCTAGGTTCTCATAAATATTATGTAATTGGGGCAGATTTTCGATGACAATTTAACTGCTTTGACGGGAAGCATCTCTGAACAAAATAACATTATGAGATTTCCGCGTCCCGCTTGTACAACTCCTATTAATATTCAACGGTTAATTTTCGTTTGTAAACATACTTATCTGGGAGCAACAAAGAATTGCTCTCGGGAGCGGAAGCCATTATAACAAACCAAAATAAAAATATTATACGTACGCATTGAGCGTTCTCGGTAGACTATTATTTTTCTCGTGGAAGCAGAAGCACTGAATGGGGCTTTGTTTTGGTAGTCATTCCAAGCCGGGATGTCAGCACTAGAAGTTTAGACAGTGCTAAATGTTCAGCTAAATAGTCTTTCAAATTTCTTGAATGTTTGTTACAAAACGACGAAAGAGACGTCGTTATTATAGCCTTGTTGTCTAACGTATTGTTAAAATTTTCACGTTTCTCCATTTTTGGAGAATTGTGAAATATCCTACCGACTGCGCCAATGCCAAATTACTTTAAACTCTAAACTTTTCCATCGTCATAAGGAAAATATGTATAGTTGAGCCTCAGCTGTCAGGTCAGAACAATTTAGAGTCAGTATGAAGCTCAATAGCTGTACTCTACACTATTTCCTCCAGCCAGGATCTTAGTGAAAAGGATTTTTTTCAATGGAGGACGTTATTTCTTCAACAGCAATAGATATTGAAATTGGACAACATAAACGTCCACGTTTTGTGAAACTATTGTGAAACTGTAATAAAAACAATTGACGATTGACGAATTCCAAAAACGAAACCGACAATGTTGGTGACATAAATACTCGTACAATAGTTATATGAATAGGTATTCCAAGCTACACCACTGAATTTAACGTAGTGTTAAATTCGTAACTACTATTTAGGTACCTACCTACATTACACTATAATGATCTGGTGCTGTGATACAAACTATCTGTGACAAAACGTATATATGATCGCATCGGAGGAGTTTACCGACTCATCATTAGTACATTTTCTTTGTCCTCGGTGTGAAACTCGCCACCATTCATTAATACAATTGAGTCTGTCCAGCTCAATCTGAAACTAAATATGCTGCAGGTGGAAGGGAGTGGAAAGGGGAGGGGGCTGTAACGATCGATAGCGCACTTCCACTGTGCTCGGTGCGCGAGGTAGGTATGTTTAAATTTCGGCACGTTTCCCGGCTGACTGTTGGAATTATTGATAGAACGAGCTGCTACTACTAAATTAAATGGGAAATCAGAATCTGTTCATCATGAAATAATCTAATGTTACAAACTCAGCAACTGGATGTTACAAATATTATAACGCTAAATAAGTACCAGTTTGTCGAAGGCGTTCCTATAATTTCGCTGCTTGCAATCAACTGCCTAAACCAAGCCTGTTAGGCTAGAATAAGTACCTAAGTACTAAGGTTTAATATTTCATCAGGAACTTATAAGTTTCTTAATTGACCAGGACTAATGTATACTACTAACTAGTGAAGGAGCACGAGAGAAATATATATTTGTGAATCGTGATTCAGGCTGCATACTGAAACCTGTGGAGCGGCAATCACCGCCCGTTGGCACGCTGGCCAAGTTTCTGGCCAGTTTCGTCGTTATTACAAATAAATAGCGCAACAGCTTGTGAGACCAATAGCCTACACTTTACGTCGTAATTACGTCTTTGTTGCCCCCGTCTACAGCGCCCCCGTCGGCAGCACAATTCCTCGAATTAATTAATTGCCTGCTCTAGTTTAGACTTTAGTTATAGTTCTTGCTCTGATTTCTGGAATCTTCTTTCTTAGTTCCTGGAGCCAGCTGGAAGTAAAATAAAATATTCTGAGCTTGGATTCAATAAACGCTGGATCATAGAAATGGTACACGGCGTAACAAAGAACACGCTTCTTTGCGAGATATGATGTGGGATGACACTGATGGCTAACAATGGCCTGAATAGGGTGAAAGAGAGATGCAAAGGAAGGCTAAGGCTACTAGGCAAACAGGATAACACTGCAGTACGCTCGGCTTTAGTAGTAAATTCTCTGCCAACAGTTCCCTTCAAATCGGAGCACAGTATAATATTAGCACACTTCTGCTTAGCAGATGCCTCTTAAGTAAAAGTGTGATACTCGTAAGTTCCTCCGCTGGCGGGCTCGTGTGAACGAATTTACTTTGTAATAACCGGAACAAAAACTGCAAATTCTAACATAGATGCAACAAAGCTGGGAATGAACAAGGCGCAGGCAGAGAGTGGATGCTCATAGTCATTTGCTGAATTGGCACTAGGTTACATATTCATTAGTCGAGTTTCACAGCTTTGGACGCGAAAGCTGAGCACTTAGCACCGAAACCTCATTTAAACTTAATTTCAGAGCGTGGATTTGCAGCGTTAATGAGAATAGGCATTGCAAAACGCCGCATGTACCTTACAAATAGACAGTGATTTAGTTCTATACGAAATGCGAGTTTTGCGGACATGGCAACGGAACATCTATCAAAAGAGTGACATAAGATAAGGTGGGAAAACCTTTTGAAATGGAAACTACTTTCCCGTCTATAAAGGATTTCTCCGTGAGACATCTAAATAAAAAATCAAGCTCTACCGTTCATTTTCCTATAATTTGATCTTCGGTCCATGTCCGTAGCTTTAGGCAAATTTATTTTTTTTGCTCTGAATTATGTCTCTTGTTCACGTTGGATTTAATTATAGCAGTTTTTTTTTAAATATCAGCGTATACTTTTGTTAACTGCCTCAAAAATATTCTCTGCCTATCTACTTAGGTCAATCTTTTTGTGTTATAAAATGATATTATGAAGTGTGCATAAACACGACGTTAGCAATAAAGTTGACATTCTGACTTCAAAGTGTCGACGCGACGCGACGCGACGGCGCAAAACATTAAGAATTCTTGACGCGTACTGCCTCCATTAACTATCTAAATTACGGTGCAGCTTGCTTCGATGAAAATATTAATCTTATTCGGCGAACAATTCTAACGTTCTTGATAAGGTTGATACACACTTGAGCCATCACGACTTGTAATAGAACACGCGGCTAATGTAATTGGTACTGTTTGTTCGAGCGACCATAACTAAATTATATGCAATCATCACAGTTTTTTCTACTTTGGTGTTTCCTGACTAAAATGGATCTAGTTTTTAGTTTTCATTCAAAGTCAAATATGATCTAATTCTGATTTTGAGAGTGTGGTCTTTTTTTGTTTTAAACAAAACAGCTCAAACATGGTTTTGGGTGAAATAAAGTGTAAAAAGCTTGTTTAAAAAAAAATACATAAAAAAAAATTGCAATAATTAAATAAATTAGCAACTTTTAGTGAAAGCAAGGCATTTGATGGTTGATATTGACTCGTGATTTAGTCTATGGTAAAATGAGATCTGCGCAAAGTAGTACCTAGTGCATTTCACAAATCGTATAATACCTACGTTTGTATGAAAATCCGTTCGGAATAGTCCGTAGCACTCTCAATTGTAATTAGGAAGGAAGCTGAAGCTGGTTATTGTCGTAATTATTTATTAGAGTAATTTAAAAAAAAAACATACAATTCGTCGTAATGCTCGGCATCGAGTCAGAATTGCCTCGGTCAAAAGAATGTGAACTATTCGTTCAAGCGTTCGTTCACGCTGAAATGCTCTAATTTGTGTATTCAGCTTTTGAATCATAGCAAAAAGGGTCTCGCCTGTGATTGATGTTTCTTCTTACGGCTGAAAATGAAACGGAGGAAATAAGAGACAAGATGTTTGACCTAAAACGTGAGAAATCCTTGAAAAATCTTATAATCGCTCCGCTTGTGTCGTCGCCTTCCTCGTCTCGAAAGAATGATTGACGTTTAATTTGCTCCTGGAGATTAAAACTTTTACAGTACTTTATACTTTTTCTTTTAACATGGAACATTTCTTTAACAGCAGTATATTATTCTATTCCCAGAAGTCGTAAACAGTTTCGGTGTAAGCAATCAACTTTTCTAAAGAATTTTATTTCACCAAATAAAGTTATAAAATGAGAGCAACTCAAATCCCTATTTCCATTTTACTGTTGTTTGTAATATTCATAGTTTTAATTCAACCGGTGTCATTAGTTTCACTAAATTTCGGCAGTATTGTTTGTAAAGTTTTGGGTGCCAACAATACTGTTATGGGGGAGCGTGCTGCAGAGCATTAGGTGAACGATCAGCGTGTATCGTGATCGATGCTACACTCATGTAAACAAATAATTGCACATGATTCCTCCTGATCGATTGTCAGCTTTCATTGGATCGTTGAGACTGAATCTAAAAATCACTGAATCTGAATCACAGCGAACATGAACCACATTTGAACACAAAAAACACATCTAGCGCATAGCGTACACTATTTAATCGTAAACATGAGACCCGACAGCACTAAATGAAAGCAAACACTGTATCTCGTGAAATTGGAAGAGGTTCCCAGTGTTGATGGATTCTACATACACACTCCCTCGCGTCGGCTCCCACGCTCCGCCGCCGCCGCCGACGTCGGTAGGTAGCTAAACAAATGATGATGAACCCACTCGCCCGGTTGACGCTTTTAGCTAATCTGTGACGATAATCTGTACAGTAGCTTTTTATGAGACCGATAAAGGTGGCGCCGTTGATTTGGAACGACATTGATTCCATCGCCTTAAGCGAACCTATCGCCAATTTATTTTAGAGATTGATTGCCAATTTGGCATCAAAAGGCTGTTCATTCAGAAAATCAATTAGATTAAAATTTAGTTAACTGATTGACCTTTCGAAATTTTTAAATCGGAATTAATCTACGAATCAATTCGAGATTCAGCGGTGAAAAGTTTTAAATCGGTAGGTACAGGCCGAATTCAAAGCTATAGAAGCAGAGACGAAACGAGGTTACGATATACAAATTAGAACCGTTAATGAATGTATTCATTAGACACGTACATGTGGGATTAAAGATCGAAATCGTTCAATGAGCCACGAAAATGAGCAGGCACGCAGAAAACTGCCACGAAGCGAAACGTTCCAAAAATGCTCACACCGCGTTAGGAAAATTGGACGCTTCACGCATCGCTAACTAGATAACCTGTCGCAGATACCCCACTGTTTTAAAATTATGTTGGCAGCCTATTCTTTATGTCGGATGTAGGCCAACACAAAATATAGCATAATGTACACAATTTATACAATAAAATATTCTGATTCTGATACTGATTCTGATAGATTTCTTATACGATCAGCTTATGTCTAAAATGTTGTTAATGCTCATTTAACACGTTCCCTGCATTATGAGGTCGAATAAGCGACATGCGTGACTTCTCGCTGGTGCGGTAGTCAAAATCGCTTTATTTCACTCTGTGCGGGGGGTGCGGCCGGAAAGGATTTGTGAGGCCGGAAAGGTCTCATAAGCCCTGCAAAGAAGTTCAACGTTGCCTCTAAAAGACCTCATACCCACTGCCTGAAAGTCCATGAAAATGTGTTTGTAAAACTGTATTTCCTGCGCGTGTTTTGGGCTAGACTCTCCATAAAAACCAAAAAATATTTTTTTTTTTTCGAAATGTCAATCTTGTTTTGGAGAGGTTTTTGTGTAGTGAGTAGACCAAAACACGCCTTAAAATAACCAAGTATCTAGTCCATGGTTTCAATCAAATATTGTAAGTAAATTTTGACCCAGTTTTAACAATTCTATTGAATGGAAACTTTGCATGCCTGTCAAGATCTGTAAACAATACAATATGGTGACAGCTAACACAGAGACGGAAGGCAGGTAACGGAACTTCTCAGTGACTCTACACTCGAGGGGTTAATTAAAATTTATCTGAACAACTTTATTTTTCAACAACATTGCTTGGTACTTAGTATATGTTATTTAAAAATAAAGGCACTTCATTTGTATGTTAGATGTGATGGGTGAGTTATCGTAGTGGGAGATCTCTTCTGCAAGAGACCGCCTGGGGAACCTTTTCACTGTTTCCAGCGATTGGGCATATGAGACTAGAACCGAAACCTTACGGTGAAGAGCGCAATGCAGTGCCACGCAAGATTATGCAATGTAAAGTTCTTACCATCAGGTGAACGACATGCTAATCTCGTCACGCAATCAAATAAAAAAAAAACATCAGCGTCAATCGTTACTTTACCACGTTCAGTGCTGAAAACACATCTGTCGTGTATTTGACAACATGCCGCGAGTGCGGGAAAACACAACTATTGTGTTTGTTGTATGGGAAAACTCTATGGAGTGTGCAGAGCCGCACCCGTGGCTAGACACGAAAATCGGCTCTAAAGTGCTAAGTAAATCTGTACCTAACTAGTACACGTAGGCAGAGTCAAACATGTCAATGTAAATATATAATGAGGCTGTTACAAGGGTGCTTTCATGTAATCCAGGATTAGCTAAAGCTGCTGAATCCCAGCTGCTGTGGTTACATGTAGGTGTTGATATATGTAGGTATTCTTAACGCGGTCACCACTGCGTTATATATCCTATACATATTATTATTTATTATTTATTTATTCAATTGAAACGGCCGCAGCCAATTACAACAATCGATTACACAAAACACAGTAGAATACAGATAACACAAAATACACATTCAAAGATTCACTCTCACTCTCTTTCACAAAAACGCAAGCATTCTGACAGTATATCTGACCATCCATCCGCATACACATCACAGCCTGGATTGGCGTCCAGGAGAGCGTTGAGTGCGGAGAGGGTGCGAGGCACGGGCGAGTTCGCGCGCGCCACTGTGCGAAAAGACGGTACGGCGAACAGCTTGTGCCTTCTGCTGCGACTATAGTTGACAGGGGTGAAAAGTCGTGATAGCTCACCATGCAGATCAGGGGCATCTAATCTTCTATTTCATATTATAAAATAGGTTTCACCTGCGTTTCAACTTTTAACTTTAACGGGATCAAAAGTATCCTACGCGGTAATCCAGGTAATAAAATATCTGTGTGCCGAAGTTCATACACAGCCAGTAGTTTTTACGTGAAAGAGTAACAAACATCCATCCATCCTGATAAACTTTCACATTTATAATATTAGAGTAGGAAGTACTTTAGTCAGGGCCGGATTAACCCTATCGGGGCCCCTAGGCAATGTAATTCAATTCCCCTTTCCCTATTCTTATTTTTTTTTAATTATTTTTCTATTACAATAGTCGAGTAGATCACCAACCAAGATCGATCGATCTCGATCTCGTCGAATTTTGAAAAGAAGAAGGTATAATTACTGGGGAAGTATACAAATTGTCAAAAAATAAAATTGTTAGATGAAACGTTTTTTTTTCTTTGTGTGTGGCCCGCATCGGCCGCATCGACTAGGCCACTTCTATTAGTAATAATTTAATATATTATAACGCATCACTATCACGTACCTGAATCCTGAATTCCTGACCCCTAACTAGGATTCTCTGTATCTAGGGTATCAGGAACTACGAGGACCGTGGTCCTACAAACACCCAGACTAAGAGCAAATATTTATGGGTTACACAAATCTTTGCCCTGTGCGAGAATCTACCCGCAACCTCACGCTGCGCAGTCGGCTCGTCACCCACTTACGCCAAGGAGGCCGTACGGAGGTATTGACCGAGTAGTTTTAATTAGTAGGTGAGTGCCTTGGTGCTGGCACTGGAATCTTTTGTTCGGGCGTTTCATTAGTGGAGTTTTTCAATTCAATTAGATTAAGTTTTTGTTTGCGAAGGGAGGAATTGCGACTTAATTGATGAGGAAAATAGCACTCTCAGTCCTTTGTTGGCCACAAAATGGGGTGGCTGCAAGACAAAGCCGTGCCTGGGGCAGGATTATGTCTTGTGGTGGTCACGGGTACTTAGGTGTTATGTATCGAAGGAGGAAGCACTTTCTCTACTCTATATTCTGTGATTATGGTATTATAATTTATTGCTTACTGGCTGCGCTCCGTGGTTCTCCCACGTTAATTATTATCCTACAGGAACCTTTAATATTTACGGGATACAGAGTATTCTGTGTCATTCCAGGACTTAAAGTATCTTAACCATCAAAATCATTTCAGATGTTGAGGCGTGAAGAAAACACACACAAACATTCCTATAAGTATCGTGGAAACTTTGATAGAAAGTACTAACTGTGAGGATAGTAAACACGTGAAATTGTAAAACACTTATCTGCTAAAATGGTTATATATTCGTGTTCAGTAGTCTATGTAAGACATAATCTATACTTACATGAAAAAACGCATAAAACAAATATTCAAGGAAAAATAAAACTTAATAATATACATCTAAATCTTAAAAAAAAAAAAAAAAGTTGTCTGGAAGAAATCGCATTCAGCGATAAGACCGCCCATTGTACTATCCTTGTTTATCTATTGTAAATTTTCTATATTGTTTTTATCCCTCCTCACGAAAGTGAGGGGAGACCCGTGCTCAGCAGTGGGACGTTATGGGTTGATAATGATGATGATGATGATGAATGATGTTCTTATTTTTTTTTTGGTGTACAATAAAGAGTTTTCTATTCTATTCTATTCTAAATCTAATCTTTCCTCGATTAGTCGACGCCACTGGTGACAAGAGGGCTCATTTCTCGCACAGAGAATAGCTATTGCGATTCAACGTGGAAATGCAGCCGGTATTCTTGGCACCATGCCTCATGGACACCCCTTTTTGTTAGATTTTTAAGTTTTAGTTTTTTATTTAATTTTATCTGTTTATTGCTTTTTAAGTTCTGTGAATGGTGCCCAGCAGTGGGACGTTATGGGTTGATGATGATGATGATGAAATGGACCAGATCGGCTCAAAGCCGCGATGAATGGCGTAAAAGGGGCCAGGCTTATGCCCCGCAGTGAGTTGAATGAGCTGCCTATGATGATGTTGATGGAAAAAATTATATTAAAAGACCTTTAGTGGAGGGGAAAGTGTCCAGAATACAGACAAAAATGTCAATAAGTTTCACGTTGAAAAATACATTGTCATAACATCAGTTTAAAAGCTTCAAAATTCTCAGAGTATCTGGTGAAGTAGGCACAGATATCGAGCAGGTAGACAGGCAGACAACGGCTTCCTTTGCACCGAGGCCACAGAATAGTACGTACCGAGGCACACAAAGAACCGTCACTCAAGTCCGTCCGATTGGTGACAGTCGGCATCCTGTCGCACGGTTTCGGTAGGTACGTACTATACTTGATTCGATGTTTTGTAAATTGAGACTGTTTATCAGTGTTTGCTCATTACATCCTACTATCGAAAAATGTTTTTTACTGTCCAATGTCCATCCAAAGGTTGTCTAGAAGAAATTGCTTTCAGCGATAAGACCGCCCATTGTACTACCCTTGTTTACCTATTGTAATTCTTCTGTACGGTGTTTATTTTTGTTTCTGGTGTACAATAAAGAGTTTTCTATTTCTATTCTGTTCTACATTACGAGGTAAGTACCAAACTTTCATTGGACAGTGTGGGAGTGAGTACATTCGTAGTGGGAGGCCTCTTCTGCAAGAGGCCGCCTGGGGAAGTACCCACACCTTTGCCAGACATTCATCAGCCAAGCAGTAGTGTACAAACATTACTGTGTTCCGGTTTGAAGGGCACTGTTTTCAGTGAAATTACTTGGCATATGAGACTTTAGACCCTATGTCTCAGGCCCCTATTGACATGACCCTATTACTCAGGGTGACGTGCGCAGTGCAGTGCCGCGCAAGATTATGTAATGTAAAGTTCTGGATGGCATTGTAACTGTTATGGGCAGGCGTAGCGCTTACCACCAGGTGAACACCTCGTCACTGAGTCAAATAAAAAAATGAAATTAAGGGTACATACATAAAATTCTCATTTCGTAAAAATTGCAGTTGGGTAGGCACAAAGTTTGCAAAAAACAATTACACTTCGTAATAACCCTCAGGGATGGCGCGCTGAATATTTGACGATGCTGTCCGTGCCACGACACAACCGACTCGACGTTTTATGATTTTATTATTTATTTATAGGAGTACTTAATGCTAAGTAGCATTTTCTATTTTTTTTTTCTATTTTAGTTTTTATTATAGCTAATTTGGGTGTTTTTAGTAAAGTTTTAGAATTTTATCTTGAACACTCGTTTTAAATGTTTGATAAACGCCTTGCCGCCGGTGCCAAATCAACATATATTTTTTTTAAATGATGTTCTGCCATTTATAAACAGCATACAATGTAGTAGTAATGAGCACGTACCTTTTAAAAGTAATTGATGTAGTTAGCACGAGCTGAAACACATTTTTATAATAGAAACTAATTAACATTTCGAAACGAGCGAAGAACATCAAACATTCAACAACAATAATGCTAACGAAGTCAAGTAGAGTCGCGAGTTTCTGATACGAATGTTACAAACATTCCTAATTTTAACTCTATATCTATATATATAAAAATGTTATGTTGGTTTGTGTACACTTCAAAAACTCAAAAAGTTCTGCACCGATCGAGCTGAAATTTTAGCATGATATATAATCCGCATCAAGGATTGTTTTTATCTATTTTTTTCATCAGTGACATATCAGCGAATGTGCGAATGTGCCACAGCGAAGCGTGGCAGGGCACAGCTAGTAAATATGTATAAGTAGGAAGTTATGCTCAGCAACGAAAATGGCTGAATATTTTTATTTTTTCAATTTTAGCCGGTGAATTCGGAGAGTAAAATTCTCATGTGAAAACAGTTTGCATGCTTCGAAGCAAACAATTTTAACAATACCTTTCGTTGCCAATAGGAAAACGGTCGAGATGTGCAAAAAGTTGTTTTATGTAGAACGTAGATAGCAAAAAACCAACAATGGTCTCTTCGCAAAACAACTTCGAAGCGGCACAAGTTTAAACTTTTCAATTTGAACTTTGAGTTCTAAATACCTTTGTCCAACCTCCCTATTTAAAACGCAACGTCAGCATCGTATTGTTCTTCTACACTAATAAATTACGGGGAATATTATAGGTATTTTATGCCAATTATTATGCAAAGGTAAAGTCTGTGAGCTTGTCGGAAATTTATTTATCTTAAAGCAAGCTACTCTATTCCTGAATGCTAGACTGTTTTATCTTAGGAAAATATAGAGCTCCTGCGGAAAAACGGGGATTCTGCGGAAGAAACCGTGGGCACAGCTAGTTAAATTATAATTTAACGCTTTCTAGTGACTACACATATGTGCCGTTTGGTTTCGAAACTTTTGGTCCATGGGGTGTCAGTACGAAAAAAATATTTCAGCAATTATTTCCTCGGTTCGTTGGCGCCGCTGGTGACAAGGGGGCTGGCTCATTTCTCGCATAGAGAATAGCTATTGCTATTCAAAGTGGAAATGCAGCCAGTGTTCTTGGTACCTTGCCTCTTGGACACCTTAACTTTTCTTAGATTTTTAAACTTTTGTTTATGTTAAAATTTTTATTTTAAAATGCCCCAAGATAAATGCATGGTAATCAGTTAGTTTATATAAATAATAGCTGCGCCCCGCGGTTTCACCCGCGTAGTTTCACCACCCTGTCTGTGGAAATACAGGAATAAAATATAACCTATGTTATTCGCTGATAATGTAGCTTTCTACCTATAGCTTAGTTGTAGCTTGTTTACCTATTGTAATTCTTCTGTACTGTGTTTAATTTTGTTTCTGGTGTACAATAAAGAGTTTTTCTATTCTATTCTATTCTATTCTTTCTAATGGTGAAAGAATTTTTAAAATCGGTTAAGGGGTTTAGGCGTGAAAGCTTAACAAACAAACAAACAAGTAAACTCACATTCGCATTTATTATATTAGTTAGGATCGTTAGGATAAGTATTAAATCTGGTTATGAGCCGTGATTGTTTCCAGGTCATGTGCGCGGCAGATGGGCGAGAGGGAGATGTAAACACAGCTTCGGTCCTTAACATCACAAAGTTTTATGAAACCATTGCATAAAGTTGTTCACCGCTGGGTATTATTAAAAGTATCAACAGCTATAAGTGCCTATTTACATGACTGTATAGGCAGGTATTCAGACTGTATCGACCCGCTGTTGGGTATAAGCCTCCTCTGTTTCACGCCATTTGTTCCAGTCCTGTGGCGGTCTGTCCCGACGTGCTTGGCGACGTCGTCCGACCATCGAGCTGACCACGCCTCGCAATCGTTGTGCTTCTCTTGGCCACCACTCTGTTATTGCCTTTGTCCACCTTTGGTCTTCCCGTCTTGCCAAGTGTCCTGCCTATCTCCATTCAAGCCTTGCTATCCGTATACCTACTTCGACATTAGTGCGACGTCGAATTTCGAGGTTTGGTATAAGATCTAGTAGGTGAATGCCTAGCATGGCGCGCTAGATTGCTCTTTGAGACCCTTGTATTCGATACGTAGACTTGTAAACCGATAGATAGACACTAAATTTAAAAAAACGACACCCCTATGGAACGAAATGGGACAAAATTTGATAAACAGTTCCTTATTTAAACAGCGTTTTAGTACCTCACTTGCTTTACTGGTGATCGATCTTCTACGTAGTGCGTATTGATGAAAATGAAATTTAATTAACGCCGCTGGGTTCAGTTTTCATGGAATTTGAATAGCCCGTTATGTCATTGAGTGAAAACCATTTTAATCACCTTTAATTAACCCCCACACACTCATTACACCAATTACAAAGTTAGCGTGTGGTTACAATTTCCAAAGGAGCAGTTTCCCAAATTGCCCCCCTGTTTAGCTCTCATGCCCCGTTTCGCCCTGCTGCCCCATTGTGCCCCTCTGCCCCGTTTTGCCTCCATCGCCCTGCTTCGCCTAATTGGGTCCAGGCCCAAGTCTTGTAAAACATCAAAGTAACTATTTCGGCATGTTCAAAGATGGCGTCCTTCGAAGTGAATATTAAAATGTAATATTCGAACTGCCATCAAGAGGGACAAAATGTAACTGGCGTCTCAAACGCGCGTTTGTCACGCTTTTTTCGCAAAGTATGGATGCGAAATCAGTTGATGCATGACGCGTGTTCTCAACGCTCGTTAGATTTCGAGCCACTATGGCAAGATAAGAATGCTATTTTAATAAATACAATACAATTTGAATAAGCACGTTTACTCATTAAAACTTATTTAAAAAGTTTTGTAAGGTTGTTTTTTCTTATTCTTATAATTCTTTATTGCACATATAGAAAATATATACAGAGACTTTCATTTGAAAATAATGTACAAAGACGAGCCTATGAAGAGTTTTCCTCAACAAACCTTTTTTGTTATTTTTTTAATTTTCTACTGTTCCCGCCGTGTTAAAGCCAGCTTAACATTTTTAAAGATTTTACACATCACCACAAGCCGTTTTACTTTTATCCTTCTTAGCACGTTAACGAAGTTTGCGTAGGCACAGTTCAGAAGTCGCGTCGGAAGTAATTTCGGCTTGACGAAGTTTTTGTACTAGTCTGTAGTACAGGTAGGTATAGAGTAGAGCAGGTGGACATTGTTCGTACTATTGGCACTATTACGTATTCTGTGGCACTGCCGTTATTTAAAGTGATTATAAAGTTTGAGACCCGCAAAGTAATATATCTCGGTGTAGAGGGCTACAGCGTAGCAGCTCTACGAACTTCGGCGCGTGCTTTATTGTTCGTATATAAACTGGAAACTCTAACCTAATCTAATACTTATGCAGGATTTCAAATTTCGAACAACATTTTCGGTCCTTTAAAGAAGTTTGACGTTCAGGGACTCGTATAGGAACCTCCTTAAAATTGTTTTCGTATAAATAAGATTTAATCATAGAACTTTCTGGACTGTATACTTGTATGAATTGTACCTATGTATTCTAACTACTTGTAGATTAAAAAAGACAATATTCGTATAGATTTTTTTATTTTTTCAATAACATATCACCCAGTGTAGGTCCAAATGAGACACTCACAGTAAAAACCATAAAAAAAAATAATAAATCAACCGACTACAAAAAGGCACGACTTTAAAAAGCGAATATTACTTATAACCTTTAATGTTTTTTTTCTTATTGACTTTAACAATTATTTATAACCTAAAACTTACAAAAATAAACATAAAGGTTGTAAGGTTGTCTGGAAGAAATCGCTTTCAGCGATAAGACCGCCCATTGTACTACCCTTGTTTACCTATTGTAATTCTTCTGTACTGTGTTTATTTTTGTTTCTGGTGTACAATAAAGAGTTTTCTATTTCTATTTCTATACAGTCGAAAAAATTACCTTAACCACCCACTTGTACATTCTCACCGATTCTACTAGAAAACAAAAAACGCGGATGACCCAGATGTGCAACTACATAATAAAATCATTGGAATATTCTCCCCATGCCTAAACTTCAGAATAAAATGTTTCATACCCTGCACCAATGGACAAACCGTGGACCCGGTTCGCTTTGTTCATCGAATCCACCATTTATGTTACCATTCTGTTGAACAAACTCGAATTCTGTAGAACAATTGGAATTCGGGATCGCTGCGACTCGCTGAGTTCAATTCTGAAATAGGATTTTCAATTTACGCAAATAATATTTACATACCTTCCTCAATTTGCTTTCAATTATATTTCGATGCAAATGTTTGGACGTAGAATATAAGTACAAAGGTAAGCTGCTTTCGCGGTACTACAATAGCTGGCTATAGTTATTTGTAGTGGGAGGCCTCTTCTGCAAGAGACCGCCTGGGGAAGTACCACACCTTTGCCAGATATTCATCCGCCAAGCAGTATTGTGCAAACATTACTGTGTTCCGGTTTGAAGGGCACTGTTTCCCGAGAAATTACTGGGTATATGAGACTTTAGAGCTGACGTCTCATGGTGACGAGCGCAGTGCAGTGCCGCAATAGATTCTGGGTGGCACTGTAGCTGTTATGGGCAGGCATGGCGCTACCATCAGGTAAACGACTTGCTCGTCTCCTCACTCAGTCATATAAAAAAAAATACAAAATAGCTGTAACGAATTATTTTATGAACCAATAGGCAGAGTCATTAGTGAGATATGTATTGATCTCTGAAGTAAAAAGAGGCACACTTACAAATCAAAAATCTAATACAAATACCATACTGTAAAATTTGTTTGGTTCTAGTTTTTAAGTTTTCTTTGTTCTGTGGTGTTTCAATAAAGAGTTTATCTATCTATCTATCTTATCAAAACCCTACTCCGACACTACTTCCTTTTGTTTCTGGTGTACAATAAAGAGTTTTCTATTCTATTCTATTCTATTCTACTACCGGCTGATAAATGCATCTCTCGTGTGCGGTGGCTCTAAGAGTATGGTTAACCGTTCGCAACACAAGCATAAAACTCCTATAAGGTTACACATAAGTTTTATTACTACGAATTCTGTCGACGGTCTTTATAGCTTTGTTTCTCGCCAGTAGTAGCTTCAAATAGGCACCAGTTTCCACAAAGTCGTGTGACGGTCCAAAATATCGGAAGAGCTTTGAAAATGGAATTCCGAGACTTGATTCTCGTTTTTTTGACCCGAGTTTTTCTCGTTTCCTCGATTTCTATTTATCCTATATTGGGTACTTGTAGTTTACACTATGTCTCAACTACAGTGTGTGAAAGCCCCTTATAAGGAAACCAACAGATACCTACTTTACTAATTACCAGCAAATCTCAATAAATATCACTCAGTAATATTGTTAGTCGGCTTTAATATTAGCACAGAATAGGCAATTAAACACCTAGCTATTACAAATATACATTTATTAATAGGTAGTTTAGAGAGTAACGACATGATTCGCCGACATGATTCTATTGAATTGTTTAGGCGCCAACGCCTATATAAACCTCTTTATATTATTATGAAACCTCTTTTGAAGATTTAGTTCCTAAGTTTAATAACAGATGGCAGGTTGACTTGAGCGACAAAATCCTGAATCGCGCAAGCGTTTAGTTCCGCGAAAACAATAACCTTATTTAAGATTTTTGAATATAAAACTCGTACTTTGAACCTCGATCTGTGTTTGATTTGGGGGGCTTTTTTGGGACCTCGTACATGAACGAACACACAGTTACAGTGTAAAAACAATAAATATAAGGCTGTGTATAGTTATTACAATATGAACGATTCAGCAAAGTACGAATGAGCACTTAATCAGGCTAAATTACTTCTGGCCATTCGCAAGAACACACAAACACTCGGACCGTTTCACTTGAAGTTGATTAATTAACGCCCTTCGCCTCAGTCTTTAATGGACAAAGAGATACACAAATACACAATGAATAAAGAGTACACACACACATCTGTCTCACACTTTTATATTCGTAGTCGAGTCACACAATACAATGTAGTAAGACTAGTAAGTACAAGATAAAGTCTAGGGCACATTAAATTGTATTTTGATTAAGCTAGAAGCGAAATTAAAGAGCCCTATTTTAGTTAAATCAAAGGTAATTTTCATGAGGCACTGTTTTATTTGCCTAAAGCCTGATTGGTGATATATTTCGTTCATTGGTTAAACTGGCTAGACCTCCTGACAGAACCAGGGATTTAGAAACCATGGGTAATGTTATTTTTAGGCACTACTAATGTATTTAGGCAATACTAATGTAATAAATATGTTGTTCTGCTACCTGTGGAACGCATGTAAAACTGAATAAAATATGCTCATAGAAAAAAAATTGGTGGTCTGTAAAGTTGGTTTACGGACGATATTTTAACGTGACAACGTCAAAACAAAACATTGATAAAATGATTGCATACTTTTATGAATAAAATAAAATTATTTTTTATTAATCAAAGAATAAATACGTGTAATTATACTAGTAATCAGATTTTAAAATGCAAGAATAATTAACCTGTCAAGAAGAGAAGAGAGATAGATGCGGCGCAAGCGTACAATGAGCGTTACGGGACGATGTGTCAACTTTTTCGTGCATGCAGCCGGCGTTCATCGATTTATCAGACGTTGTCACGTCTAAAATAACATCTATACGATGCATGCTCTATTTGAAAGAAATGACAGAATCAAGAAGTATGGCCACGGGCATCCAGGCGCAACCACAATTTTTTCTACTAAAGCCAGTCAGACAGACTCTATTGCGAGGTACCTTGAGCTGATAGATGGCTTGTTTCCCTCGTATGAGAATTTTTGATGGCTAACCAAACCACATTTGTGAGGTTGGAGTGGACGCGAGGAAATCTGGAGGGACGACCAACGAACCAAAATTTTTAAAAGTCATGCTCATTTTACATTTTTTACTTCTTTATCTAAGCCAGCTATCGTTAATTTGAGGGCGAATATATTTAATTAGCACTTAGTAGTTGTTACAGAACAGAAACCGACATTGTGGGACTAATCGAATTATCTGAGCCGAATTGCGAACAAGTTTAATTCAACTTTGAAATTACTCTAATTAAGCATTGGAAGCTCTTTCGGCTTTAGGTACAATAACAATAAATGGTTATTTACTTTTTCAAATATAATTTTGGCTTGATTTGGATAAATATGTAAGTAGGTACTTAAATAATTTAAAGATTATCTATAAGTAGGTAAGTTTATTGCAATCCAAGTGTGAAGTCAGATTCTGAGCTAACAAACAGTGAAAACTGCAATACAATCGGTTCCGTGAGTTTATAAGTGATGCGAAAAATCAACAAAAAAGAAAAGATTAGAAAAAAGAAATAAGAAAAGAAAAAAAAAGATACTAATCAAAAATATATCATTAGAAAAATAAAAAAAATAAAATGATCGTAAGTCTGAAATTTGACTGAGTGACGAGTCGAGCTAGTCGTTAACCTGATGGTAAGCGCTACGCCTGCCTATAACAGAAAACACGAGATAACACGTTCTTGTTGCAAACGAGCGATATGTCTTTAATGTACAGATTGCTGGCCCTTATTGCTTCATTATTAGTATAAGGTCTGTGTTTTGAATTAAACCAAAGGCCCTGCTAAGCCTCCCGCTCGTTATCTTTTCTGTGTCGGTCGCGTTCTTTCACAAGTGTAGCTGACACTGACATAGGATAACATTAGCGTTAGCCGGGACACTAACTTTTCAAAAGCAGATAAGCAGACAGAAACCTTTGTCTAAAAATATATAGAGCTTAACTGTGGACACAAAGGCTCTTTAACGTTTACATTTGAGCCATGTATCCGAAGCATGGTATCTAACGAGGCTTAATTTTAATGTGAAGCAATTTTTGGGCAGACACTTGGATGGGTGTCCGCGCTTAGTGGCATAGCGTCTAGAGGATTCCGTGCTTCGGTGGGCACGATTAACCGTCGTCGGACCCGCTAGCGCAGTGCAGTGCCACGCTGGATTATGCAATGCAAAGTTCTGGGTGGCACTGTAACTGTAATGGGCAGGCGTAGTGCTAACCACCAGGTGAACGACTTGCTTGTCTCGTGACTTAGTCAAAGAAAGAAAAGCTCATGCTGATCTAACTTTGACATCATAATCATTATACGTTTCAAGTCAGTGAGATGTTTCCACGTCATTGTTGGCTGTATATGTTGAAGTCAGCTCGCTTCTGGCGTCAATAGCTGACTCAATATAAATCTGCCTTTACACGGCTCAGTATCAGCCCAGAATCTGTGTTACCACAGATCCTCAGCAGTCTCCGCGTCTCAAAGTGGACAGTGAGCTCTTCCATCCGTTATTTTTATCGCGGTCTGCGATTACGCTGTCGCTGTCTCTGACATCGCCTCTCAGTCTCTTGGTGGTACAAATTATAAGGGACGAGGTTTTTAGTTTTTTTTTCATGTGTATTTTCTTGTTGTGTTATCCCGGTTGTTTTGGTTGTACTATTGTTGTTTTTGTTGTGTTTTTGCTAGTCAATATCATCATCGATCTCAGACCTCAATCTCAGTACACAAATTCAACCACTGACTTCTATTTGTTTGTTTGTCAAATGAGATAGTCCCGGCCTCTGGTGTTCTGGTGTCTGGTGGTGAGATTGCCAGGTTGCCCTGAGTCCTCTGACGTGGCTTAACGACTGGCATGTATTGGTAACAGCCTGGACTGACGTTTATAAAGAAGCACGGACTTCTGAAAAATGGAGAATTACTATAAAGTACCGGCTGAAGATAATGGCTTATAATATTCTATCAGTGTTGCCAACCTTCACACACTTACATTCCACATAGATTATAAAAATATCTTTGAACCGTTTTGTTTTGCTTCTTAGCAAATCTAACTGCACAAAATCTTGGAGTGACGAGCAAAGTGAGTAAATAATCATAATTTAAATTTTCATCAATGTGTTTTAAAACAAGTTGTGTATACCCCTCTAAATTCTTTTGACTAATACTACACATCGCGCTTTTGCTACGATTCCCAGCTCAGCGCAGTGATAAATAGAGACTTCTCAAAATGACATGGCGAAAGACTTTTCAGTTCCATCTCAATAAACAACCGCGCATCGTATAAGAAATAAGGTAAGTACATCTATAGACAAATGGAAGAGACATCCCTTTTATTAACTTCTTTGGCTAGGTGGAACGAAGACGGTAGGCAGGATCCAGCTACATGTTTTCCAGTATTAGGAATGGGAATTTTCCAGTAGGGGAAGAGTAAAATAGGTAGATTAAGAATGGATCGTGAATGATTATGAATTATCGTGTGGATTCTTACTCTGTCAACCATAACAAAAATCAACAGCTCTATAATTATTTTCTTCTCTTTCTCTGACTATTTGTTTGTTTTGCGCTATTCTCGTTTCTTTGTGTTTGTTGAAAACGAAATTGGAAAGTAATAACTTTTTATTTGATCAGAAAAGAAATAATTTGTTACCGATTTCAACCGTTTGAAGTGACTTTCTCAGTAATTTTCCAACCGATTCTTCGGCCAACCGTAATAGACGTTGAATTTTCTCTATGTGTGTCTCTCTTCATAGTCATTTCCGTCAGTATCGTTTCGACAGTCGAATCCACGCACAAAAATAAAGGGTAAAATCAGACATATCATCATGACTGTTTATTAGGGCTCCTCTCGTTATAAGGGACGGAGTGGTCGCATTAATGTTATTTCCGTCCCCTGTTTTAAAAGGATTCTTTCCGCTAAGGGTTCAATCTTTAACTTCCTTACCTGCAATCAGTGGGATAATACTTATAGGGTGAAATGTTCAAAGGTATTTATTAAATGTTGCGACTGGTATAGGATGGTTCATTCTGATCTGATTCATTTAATTTAAGCTGGGCTAAAATGTGCATTGTCTAATAAAAGTAGAAGATTATTAAAGGGAGATATTATGGTAAATTTTATAACAGAAATTTGGGGCGCGTATAACTTACGATGCTTACAAACACCCTGTATTTGTATGGCTTATAACATAGTTTTTTGCCGAAATTCGAAATTAGAGGCGTCGTGGCATGCGGGCAAAAAGCTTAGCACCTGCCGCTAACATAAACATAAAGCGCTGTGCCCACCGAAGAAAGCACGAAGAAAATAATTTATTTATTTGTTGCATATCAGTTATCAGTAACGTTGCGTATGATGTCCCATTCGCAAATCTTTTTCTGAATATTGCGACAAGTGGCAAGTTTCTCTCGCACCTTCTTATCGCCTGTCACATGCAAGTTCTGAGATAGGATATTGGGAAGACGTGGGTCTGTGGATTGAAGACTTTAGATGACACACGCTAGGTGGTCGCTCACTGCCTGGTCCCAGATCAAGACCGCTAAGCTTCAAACTAACTAGGAAGGTGCAGAGACTCTAAATGAGTCTTGCTATCCGATCCTTCTCCACTTCATACCTACTTGGGAGTTGGGACGACGCGGCGTCCGGTAACTAACTACGGTTGGAAATTCAACACCACTATAATGAGGTGAGCCTCAGATTGGACCGTTCGATATCAGATCCTACAATGTTACACCTTTGACAAATAATGTTGTAATGTCGCAGCAAGAACACACGGTGGAGAAACACACACATTGTGTGTACACCTGCCAAATGTATGCAATGTGTTGGCCAATAATTCGGCAGGTGCGTGTACTGCTTGAATTTTACATAGGGATATATATTATTTGCGCAGGTGCGGTAGAAAAATTCATAAACATAAACCATTTGGGTCTCCGTGTCTTTGGTCTGTGTGAATACAATATTCGAATTGGCCGTTTGGGTTAGAAATAGAAGAATTTGCAGAGTACAGATTTATACACATGTTTAATAAGTTTTATTCTCTATGTACCTTGTATTTTTTAAATTTTCTATTCTATTATAAATTTGATAAAGGCTAACACTGGATTTGTTCTATTATCTCACCTGCTGTGAGTAACGATGTGGTCGAAGATGAAAATCTCAGAATGGGATTGGTTATCAAATCCTGAAAGGGTCTTGGCGGCATTTTTTCTGAGCAGGCCACTCGGACACTAACCACCAAGGTTTTAGACTGAAGTTTTTCTAGACATCATATTATTATGTCTAGTGTAGCTCATGCTCATTTGATACGGTTTATTGATATTTATGAGTAAGGCTATCCGATAGTTAAAGAAATACGCTATGCAGACGCTATTTATGCTGTGTTGTACGAATGGTTTCAAACAAGTAGCGAAATATTTCAGTGGAAAACTGCCTCGTTGAAAAAGATTCATTTCGATGCCTACAAAATATATTTTGTCCAAATGGAGTACTACTTTGAGTTTCCTGAGCCAGATCAAAGAGATTTCCACCTCGTGGCTCGTGAACCGAAGGTTAACAAACACTTGCGGATAAAAGCCATTTCACACGAGCCCTTTGGAAACGTCTTAAAATGTTTTGTGAAGGTATCCGGCTGAGGGAGTTGTTGTGAAAACGTTGCAAAACGTTTCTGATAATCAGCTTATGGCGTTCCCACTGCTAGGACTCAGGCCAAGTCTAGAAGAGAAAACGGAACTTGCTTGTTTCAATTTCTACTGCATTTTCGTACTTATTATCGCGGATTTCCAATTTGTAGTACTAATGCTCTCTAAAAAACCTACCAGCACTTGTTTTTTATTTATTTGCATGATAACCAGGAACTTTAAATGTATTATAAACAATGTCTGAAGTCTGAGGAAATAATACAGATAATTATTCCAATGCACATCGAATCAGCAGTGCGTTTAATGTATCCTACAGGCTTTTGAAACTTTTTAAATTTTAAGACCAGAATAATTATTTGTAGCAACACAATTTTCGACACGAAACGTGTTCTATTCTATTCTGTTCTATTCTGCATGCTGAGGTAATCTGGTGATTAACTAGAAACTAACATAACTATAGACCCGAGATTTTAAAACTGTTTTAAATTGCGTTGGTTTACATGCAAAATTCCCCATTCGCAAATCATCTGCACTAGTTTACCAAGGAGTTTGTCTTTCAAAAGTCTAAAATTTTCCTAAAAGTTAAAGTCTCGAAATTTAATCATAACATAAAGTTGAACGACAATGCCGAGAAGTGCGTCAGCGACATTAATTAATTATACATGAGTCTGGAAGTCTCGCCAGGATTTAGATGAGGCACAGTGATCGTTGTTCTCCCTTTGCAACGATGTTAGCAAAAGTTTGAGAATTTCTTTAAGTAATTTGTTTTGGGGTAGAAGACGCAAGGAAGGTTTTTATTGGTTAAACTTTGCAAAGGTATAAATTTTCGCCTTTTGTGTGTGACGAATTAAAGCACCCAGCGTGAACTTTTTTATAATTTTTTACTTTGTTCGCATTATTCACGTTTTTTTCGTTTCCCAGATGAAGTGGTGCCAGATTAAAAGTATTCCATTTACCAAATGTTGGACTTTGTTGTGTTAATTTGTGGGCGTAATATGATCAAAATCGGTTCATCCGTTTTGACGCAAAAGTCACACGGACAGAAAAAGTATATTATGTACAAACTAATAAATCAAAGCTAAAAACCAATGGAAACTAATTTGTAATTTCTTCCGAATAGGGAACAACCGTAGAGGAGCCAAACACGGCGATTCACTTCGTCACTCTGACAAGAAGAAACTTTTCCAATTACTTTGATTATCGGACGGGTTTCGTTCCAGGAGACTTTTTTTCCTTGCGAACTTAAAAAATGTTGAACAAAGCTTTTAACTAAAGTGAATTTCAGTCATAGTACTTTTTGTTTCAGAAAACACAACACGTTCAATTTAGCAGTGTGGTTGTTGGTTAGTTTGGTAGATGCTACTGATCCCAAAGAATACTTTGAATTTTATTAAATTAAAATTAGTGGCTTAGAATAACCATCTAGATAGCTATTCAAACACGACAGTTGCGTTTTCAGCAGTGACCGTGTTAATAAGTTTCTCTTGCTACGTGGTTAATCCGGCACTGGCGAGCATCAAAATAACTAAAAACATGAATCTTATAATGACATTATGTTTGTTCGTTATTAAGTTGTCACTTAACCTGTACGTACACCATCAAATTGCCATCTCAAACTAAACAATAACCCTAAACTTGCCCCGCGAACAGTAACCCGCCCAACTTCTGACGGCCCGGCCCGACAATTGCATTAGCGAACAAGCTAACAATATTATGACCCGGATACGTCACACCCAGAACTGGCACGAACTGTTTAATTAACTTTTGTACTATTGCACGTTTCATTAGTTATTCTGTTCCCGTATTGTGAACATACAGTGACATGATTAGCAGAGGTGCTTATTTTTATTATATTTTACTGAGTGACGCGACGAGCAAGTCTTCTATTATTGTGCTTTGGACTCCAGTATTAGTCTGTGTTTTTAATAAGCTCTATATAGCTGTAGAAATAGGGTGGCCAATCATCCGCCACGTTGGTCCAATGCGTACCTGCAAGCGTAACTAGGATATAATGATGGATTTTAAGGCGTTATTATTATTGTTATTTAATTATTTATTATCAAATATTATGTTGGAGTTGGGTATGTATAATTTTTGTTTTTAATGAATCAGAAGTGAATTTTTTCGAGCATATTTTGTACTAAATTCATTCTATGTATAAAGTGATATAACGTTTTCAGTGGTTTAACCCATCACGCGTCGCAGAGGTGCGAAATCTTTTGTTTCTCTCCCGGTGACGACGTTTGAAGGGTTAAGTAAGATACAATGAGGGTGCAGTGAATTATCTCATGGGAAAACTACATAGAACTAACTAGCTAACGAAATCAAGAAGAAACGTGACTTTTAAATTAATATTCATTAAATGAGCCATAACTCAACCGGATATTTCAATTAGGCTCGTTTCGATATTTTAAGTCATAAATTTGCTGCATGCGGGCATGGGGTTCTTTATTGGTATTTTATACCCGACTGCGCAAAAGGGGGATTATGTCTTTCGGACGCATATGTATACGTATTTTAAAAAACCCGACTGTGCAGAAATCTGAACCGTAAACTGCAGTCGTAGGCATAATCGCGAACATCCCTACTTATTGGCATTTGTAGAGACACAAACGTATAGTTACATACATAACTTTTCTATACATACTTTCGCATTTCTAATTTAGAAGTAGGAAGTACCTAACTCTGATTTCATCATCATCATCATCATTAACCCATAACGTCCCACTGCTGGGCACGGGCCTCTGCTCACGTTCGTGAGGAGGGTTAGGCCATAATCCACCACGGGGGCCCAGTCCGGATTGGTGGATAACATACCTACCTCCGAAATAATTCTCGGGTAGGTATGTGGGTTTCCTCGCGATGTTTTCCTTCACCGAAAAGCGAGTGATAATAACGTACATATGTTTTACAGAAACACATTGGTACGTGCCCGCATTGGGATTTGAACTCACGACCTTCTGATTGGAAGGCGGACGTTTTCCCACTAGGCTACCACCGCTTCTTTAACTCTGATTTACACAAGCGTATATTTTATAGACATAACACGAAGGGAGGGCAATCCTGTTCATGTTGTGAATTCGCAAAGTTATCCCCGACAGTTAAAGTTCTGAATAAGCTCTGCTTGCGAACTGAACGAATAGATTCCAAGTATTGTGAAGAAGTTCGCGGCTTAACCCGTTTCCACTTTACCGACTTAAGTGAGGTAGCTGCGCTCTTCGCGACTGCTCCAGAAAACCTTTCAGAATATTAATGTTCAGCTTACTTAGCTTTATAATTTTAAAATCCAGTGTACTATTGACCGTTTCAGTACTATTTTATATATTTAATGCTAATTTTACCATGTAAGCACTTCTATTTATTGTTAGTTACGGTCAAACTGGCGCATCGCAGCTACCGACTGTCATAAAGCTGTCCATGCTGGCCTCCGCAGACTCCCGGGAAATCTCTCGATAAAGCATCAGATTTACGATTTCACAAGAAAACCATAAAGTGATACTCCCACACGGATTACTCGTGCGCTCGAATCCGCGAAATCATAACATACGCAAATAACAACATGTGCGTACTGCGGATCCTCCGACAATCCGACTAATGTCGCAGACATTCGCAATAAAAACTCCATTCAGCACACAATAAACGCAAAAATACACTCCACATATTTCCCCAAAAGCATTGGGGCTTATTAAACGCTGGCAGGCTTTATTACTGTCCCATAGAGATTAAAATGGAATGCGAAAGTTATTGTTAAGTTGTATTTATTACGATTGGCGGTTTCTGCGGCTCGCGTGTCGACATGTGCGCCAAAGGGTTATCTTAGGGTTGGACACCGTTGTTTTCTTTATGGTTTTACTAAACAAAGGGCAGAGGGCAAAGGCCAACAAGTTCGCGCCTACCGCCCGCTGGGTTTAGCCATGCGCTTTTTTGCCAAAAAACAGGATTGGGGAATAATGGTGATGTCTTAATATTTTAGGAAAGCGTGCTATTTTTGTATGGGATAGCTGTAGAGGTTATGAACCAAAAAAAATGACTTACTTATCGGAAAATTAAATTGGAAATGTATGTACTTAGAGGTAAATTAAATTGCGTATGAAAGCAATAAATGTTGCTATTTTATTATTCAAAATTCGAAAGATAATATTTCCACTTGTTCCCGGATTCAGTTCATACTGGATTAAATGCAATTTACATTCAACTCTATCAAATTACGCTGTATTGAATTATAGTTCATACATGCATGGCATAGAGCCGACAATTTAAAAAAAAAGTCGTTAATGTTGGCAGATTATAGCTCTACAAAGTTATCTGACAAGTGGCACTTCTCAACAATAGAATTTTTCAAATAGTTAGTGATACCCCTCGGTAAAGTTTTTTAACAAATGTCGCGGTGGATTATTCTCCTATTAATGATAGCGGTTTCATTGGCGGGGTGAGTCCTCACGCCATATTGGGACACTTTAAAAAACTCATCCGTAAATTAAATGTAATTGTTCGCTTGTTAACTAAATCGAGGGGAGAGGGGGCGGCGCGTGACCATTTTTATTCCGTTTTTTAATGCATTTGAAATATGCATCTGATTTCTTTTAGGATTATTATTTTAGTTATTTAAGTTGTGTCAATAAATGGCTATTAATATTGTGTAGTATAAATAATTACAGTATTTCATATTTGTTAATTGTCATTAGTAAATAGCTAGTTATTAAGTATTTGTACGAGGTCCCAAAAAAAGCTCAGTATTTTGTCGCTCAATTCAACCTGCCATCTGTTATTAAACTTAGGAACTAAATCTTCAAAAGAGGTTTAATAATAATATTATAAAGAGGTTTATATAGGCGTTGGCGCCTAAACAGTATTTTAGTTATCTCGGAGAAAAGATGGCGATTATTAAAATAAATTCGAGGAAGGTGGTCCCTAGTTGTAAGTTCAATTTATTTATTATCTTTTAATTATTCTGGCAATAAAACCTGTTTTATTGTCCTTATCAATTATTTCTCTTGAACAACTATTACTATTGTAAGGACTATATACCTACTAATGAAAATTGTTAAATACAAAATGAGATCAACATAGTTTCAAGAAATAAAAAATAAAATAAAATAGAAAAAAAAAAAAAACTAAATTAAGGTATTGTTGATGGCAATTGTTACAAAATGAGTAAATAGGTATCATTAGATAATTTAGCAATATACCTATCATGCTATCACGTAACTTACTGGGCATATGAGACCCGATGTCTCAGGGTGACGAGCGCAGTGCAGAACCGCACAAGATTATACAATGCAAAGTTCTAGGTGGCACTGTAACTGTTATGGCCTAGCGCTTACCATCAGGTGAGCGACTTACTCGTCTCGTTACTCAGTCAATTAAAAAAACGAAGGTGAACTAAATACTACTTATTTATAATACAAAATTATTGTAAGTAACCAAGATACGAGTAACTTTATAGTATACATAGGTAGAGCTTTTATAAGTTCAAAAATAATTATATTTTCAGAAGATTCTGCACTAGCAGCGGTACATTTTTTGACTATAAAAAATACGACTGTTAGTGGTATTGTTTTTTATATAAACCTACCGCCCATTGTCCACCCATGACAAGCAAATAGGCCGAGTTCACACTAGGCCATACGCTGCAACAAAAGGGCTTTTTACTGAGGCCAGTCATGCCATAAGGTGCAAATGGTCCAATTTGCTGTCCATTCAGTAACACAGATAAAAGATGTCCCCTATGGACCCCACTTGACCCTTATGTGCATAAATTATGCATAATCATCTGCGATACAGATTGTCATTTCGGATGAGGATTATAAGTACTTATACAAACCTATTTTGGACACTTAATAAATCGTAGTGTAACCTTTATTAAGGGGCAAATGAGATTGAGACAGCATATTTGAGACATTAATTTGTTTGACCAATTTTCCCACTGACGAAAACTGAATTGCGAACTTAGGCTTGTTTCTTTAATGACTCGTCTATTAAAACTTCAATAAGTTTTAGAAAAATAACTATTATTCCAGTCAAGCTTTTATAAAATACGTATTCGGTACTGCAAGCTGATCAAAATGAGTCCAAACACCATCAATCTAGTGTTAGTCACTGAGGAGTTCCGTTGTCTACCTTCCGTCTCTATCACCAGATAAGTTCGCAGCCATAAAATTGTATTGTCATCAGCATTTGACAGGCATCCAAAATTTTATCAAAATCGGTTGAGGATAACTGCTTCAAAATTGAGGTTCAAAAGATTCCACCCGAACAAACATAGTTACCATCTTCAACATCATCAGCCGGAAGACGTCCACTGCTGAACATAGGCCTTCCCCATAGAACGCCACAACGAGCGGTTGCTAGCTGTTTGCATCCAGCGGCTCCCCGCGACTCGCACCAGGTCGTCGGTCCACCACATGGGGCGTCCTACGCTACGTCACCCGGTCCGTGGTCCCCACTCGAGCACCTTTCTTCGCCAACGGTTATCGGTTCTACGAGCTACGTGGCCTGCCCACTGCCACTTCAACTTGCTAGTTCTTAGAGCAATGTCGGCAACCTTTGTTCTACTGCGGATTTCCTCATAGTTACATACATTGCAAGTTAAATAAAAGCTTATAAAGCAGCAAGCAAGCGCAGCGTCTTTCAGACATTGTACTGACGTAACTCAATAGCTATTGTAAAGTAGAACCACAGAGTGGAACGATGTGGTCGGACCACTTCCAACTTCCGTTTGTATCATGGTAGTTAGTTTGACATTATTCATTACTGCTTGGCCCCTTTTGTCAAAGCTGGATGTCTTGTTGGCCGAGATATAAAAAAAAAAACTAAGTAGATATTACTAAATGAGTTTAAATTAAACTGTATTTATTTATTTATTTATTAATATATCACAGCCACATCGTACACATTAATACTTAATTAGATGAGTATGGACAAGGTACAATTCTGATGTGTACGGTAAGTACGGCGTACATAACATTCACCGTGGGTGCTCGATGAGCAAAAAACAAGTTTCAATATGAGTAGCACGTAGTTTAAACAATAATAAGGAAAATAAGAAAATGAATGAAAAAACTAATTAAAAATTTTGTTAATTACAAATAAAATAAAATAAAGAAAAACTTAAATTAAACATATTTGTCTTCTGGAGGTCTTTGTAAGTATGGACTGAAGTGGGTTAGAACTTTGCGCTTGAAGCTAGGTAGAGAGTCATGGAAAACATCGAGATCAGGTATTGTATGATGTGATGAAAAGAATATGAATTCGGAAGGAAGACACAATATCGTAGAGTCATATTTAAAACCACAGTCTTATTAAATATTTATATAGTTCTTGACACTGTTACAATACCGTGTAAAGAGTTTGGAGATTAGAGATACAACATATAAAAAAATAAACAACAATTAACATTAACAATCTTCCTCCACTAAATAACTGATCTGAAATATTTCAAGACAAATAACGGTAGGTAGTCTAGCTTTTTGCTCGCGGGTTCTATTTTATTTGTAATATAGAAGAAATTTTCCGCAACCGTAAAAATGTATCTAGCAAACTAAACTTAGCAAAGCAGCAAATAATAGCAGCAGGGGCGGGGCTACCAAGCTAGCGTACCGTAAATTAAATAAATAAAGTGTACCATTGCTGTGTGCTTTATTATTTCGCAGTCATTATTGCGATATGAAAGGCAAGTTCGCAGCTAAAATTCAGCGTTTAATAAAAGCAGAAGAGGTGTCTGACACGTCTTATATTAGAGTGAAAGAGCGGAAACATTACGCTCTTTATTATAGCCTTGACCGTGGCGTTTATTATATGGCTGTTACCCATTACTGCCATAATGAACACGGAGTAAGTTAATTTACTGCTTTGTTTTTATAATAGTTTGATTAATAAGTCTGTAGGCAACACGGAACCACTTTAGTTAGTAAAACCTTTTTGTATACAAATATTGCAAATAGGAACACAAAAAAAAACGATAACAAAAGAACATCTCACTCTTTAACGCTGTCTTAATTTCTATACTTTTTTTGCCTAAGCTTTCCAGCGGGGCTATGCAGCACGGTGCGGATCAGCTCGAGTTCGTTTCATTTTGACGTTTGATTGCCACGGGACTTGTCATTTCAATACTAATGACGAGTCCAGTGGCAATTAAACGTCAAAATGAAACGAACTCTAGCTGATCCACACCGTGCTGCATAGCCCCTCAGAAATATATTAACTTTATCTTCGAAATATCCTCGTTTCATTCGAAGTCAACCTGCATCTTCAACAAAATTTATTTCGCAGTTAGTTAGTTTTGTTTATTTATTTTATTTAAAGCATGAGTTGCACTAAACGAAGTAACTACAGAGTCTGTGGTCGCACCTGCGTCAAATAAAATTCGGAGGGTTCTAATGTAACCTCATTAGACAAACAAATCCTAACGTCCTTCTAACGGTTCTTTGTGTCCAGATTATAACCCTAAACATTCGGCGTTTTATATCAGCAGATTAGTATGCATGACTGAATGTATGCCATTTGAAAAGGCCCACTTTTGGGGTAAACCCGAGATTTTTTACTGATTAGCTACTGCTAATTCCCATTACAAAAACGCCGCTTTTTTATTAAACAACCAAATAAACAGTATACAGGAGGATTGAAGTGCATTAATGGTACAGGATGGTACAACATCTTTTTTACTAATGCACAGAGCATTTTTTCCGTAGCTTTAGTCAATTTTGACCCAGTTGTCATTGTTCAATTATTATTGAACTGTGAATATCGAGGTTCGATGACTATATATCTATATATATATATACAAATGTTATGTTGGTTTGTGTACGCTTCAAAAACTCAAAAAGTTCTGCACCGATCGAGCAGAAATTTTAGCATGATATATAAACTGATATATAAATACTTATTGTTGTGTTCACTAATCTAGGGCTTGGGTTTAAAGTAAAACAACCAGATTATCAGTAAGTAGGCACACGCTCAGAAGAGACGACCGCCCGCTCTGAATGACAGATTGGGAATGAGGAGAGGCGCCACTGTCGATTGTGTGCCTACATTTATTTGTATATCACACTGATGAAAAAAAATAGATAAAAACAATCCTTGATGCGGATTATATATCATGCTAAAATTTCAGCTCGATCGGTGCAGAACTTTTGAGTTTTTGAAGCGTACACAAACCAATATAACATTTTTATATATATATATTACGGTGATATCGTACTGATCTGATGATAGAGACGAAAGGTAGGTGACCGACCTCCTCAATGACTCATAGTAGAAATGGGTGGTGTTTGAGCTCATTTTGATCACTATGCCACGTATATCATACCCTAAAGTTAAGGGTTGAGGCGAATTTTATCTTTTAGTTTAACAATACTGTCAACAAAGCGTAGGTTGAAGCGGAGAGAGCTGAACTTGCACAAGGCATTTGGTTAAAAATAAGTATTTTAAAAGGTCACAGGATGGATGCTGACAGAAATAATAGATAAAAGGTTGAAACGTTGAAACCTTCTTTGTTATATTATATTTGAATTTTCACAAGTGCCTAAATCAAGCTAATGAAATCTGTTCTAGAGCAATCAATTCTTGAAGCTAATGTCGACCGAGTAGGCGGGTAATGCTGGGCTTCTCTCAGAGTGATAGATTAAGGATCATCTATCGTTTATCCAGCTCGAGCACCAAGCGTGGGGTGATTAGATGATTCACGATGCCCTTAAACTCTTTAGCCATACGTATTCTTCCTGATTCCCCTACATTGTTTTGGCGATGGCGAATCCACACAAAACTTTTTAAATAAGTTACTTGTACGTGGAGAACCGAGTAGCGAAAACGACAAAGTAACTGCTGGCATATTGAGTTGTGATTGTGAAACGGTATGAGGCCACATCATCTTTGTGTCTGAATTTGATTTATTCTATTCGTAACTTTTTTAATCTTTTTATTTGGTTCTATTCCAGTGTGAGTGTACCGGGGTATACCGGAAGCCTGTCAGCGGCGCTGCCGGGCGGCGGTGGTGGCGGCGGCGCGGCGTGGGAGCGGCTCGGCGCCGAGCTGGTGCTGACGGCGCTGGTGGCGGCGGCACACGGCGCGGCCCGCGAGCGCCGCTGGACCGGCTCTGCGCCCGCGCTTCTCGGCGCCGCCTATACTGCCGCCTCCTTCGTCTCCGTAAGTGCTTCCTTTTCACATATTCTTTTAGATTCTTCTTCTTATTGTCTACATGTGTGTGTGTGTGTTTCAATTCAACTATCGTGCCTTGATATAGGGTTATTTATTAATCCCACAATATGACATTGACGATTGAAGGTAAAATTTGAAATGAAAAGGCCATTCAATCAGTTCCAAAGACTTTGCAATAAATTAACTACTTTGTTCGAACTCCTCATTCACATTTGAAGATATGAACATGGCCGCTCTGAGATGAATCGCAAGCGAATCAGTTGAGCCTCACAAAAGGACTACACACACAGTTCCTGGGCATTGTGGCCGCTCGCTCCGTCCTTTATGTAGGACGTACTATTGCGAGTTCTCTCTACCTGCCTTTGTGCGGCCCGACAGCTGCGGCCGCACGCATCTGTCCGCACAAAGGTACGCATCCTACAAAAAACACAACTACACAGACAAGAAGATCCCACTTACTTATGCTATTGCAAATCTTTTATTACCTGTCTGTCTCGAGATATAAATAGGAAGATAGAGCATAAGCGCGTCAAAGTCATGAAATGTAGTTCTAAAACTAAGAATCCTTAGTAGTTTGCATCCATACTTTGATTATTGAACAAAACGTTTTGCATTTGGACCTCAGATATCGTCACCCCAAGATGGTCTATGTATGACAACTCGCAAATAGCGGTTCACAGCGATTCGGATGAGAAAGACTTTGACTTTTGTGTGACTTTATCGAAAGGAAGTTTTAAATCACCGCCATCGAATATTTCGAGATGAACGAAATGCAGGTGTATTTCAAATCCGGTAGCTGAATAGGTATAGATATTCCAACTCCGTATTCCTTGGCAGAGTCAGTAACTTTAACGGGTATCCTTTTGGGGCTTATGTGAATGAACTTTATTTGATTCGATAAACTTGTCATTCCAGATGCCATCTCTGAACCCGGCGCGGTCGTTGGGCCCGTCGTTTGTGCTGTCACGCTGGGAGGCGCACTGGGTGTCCTGGGCAGGCGGCCTGGGCGGCGGCGCCCTGGCGGGGCTCGCTTATGAGTGGGGCGCGCGGCGGCGTGGGCCCTCGCGCGCTTCCTCCCCACGGGACCTGGACGAGCTGGACAAGCCGGCCTTCGCCCCGCACCACTATCGCCCCACCTACTGCGCCGCCGCGCCGCGCCCCGACACCGCCGAGCCGCTCTACTCCGGCACCAAGTCCCTCTACTGCCGCTCGCCGCCACCCGCGAGACACGCGCTCCACAGGTCTGTATAACTCTTCTTATCCTCACAAACTGATTCATGACCCTACTAATAATCGGAATAGCGAAGGTATGGAACACCCTACATCTAGGAGTCTTCTAGTCAACAATGAATAGGTATCTTCTGGGCAAGCATGCTCCAGACCGTCGATCACGTCGCCACTTAGACCACAGCTACACGCTAATCTATACGAAAATTAAAGAAATGACTCGTATTATGTAACGAATACCGAAAAAGGAACCTACAAGAAAGTACAAGCGCACCGATCTTGCGCCAACTGTTGTCTGGTCCCACACTACACCGTTAAATAGTTTTAGAGCTCAGTGAAACATCAGAATTTCTGTACATTTCAGGTCTCAGTCGGTGTACAGCAAGGGCAGCTCGGCGGCGGGGCCCGCGGCGGCGGGCGGCGCGGGCGCGCTGGCGGCGCAGGCGCTGGTGCTGCGGCCGGCGCCGGCCCACGCCCACGCGCACTCGCTGGCGCACGCGCAGAACGCGCAGAACGCACAGCGCGACCCGCCCTACGGCACCGCTAACGGAGTACGGCCTGGGCCCGCCGGTTAGTACTCTGCTCATCTCGATCTTGTTCGCGTAAAGAAGCAGACAAGGAAGAGTGGGCGAGCTGTAACCGTATGACGTTTGTGACAGGAGCAGCGGTGAGCGAGCGGCGGGAGTCGGTGTACAGCTCCGGGGCGGCGGCGGGGGCGGCGGGGGGGGCCGCGCGGCGCCCGACGGCGGACGACGCCTACGGCACGTACTCCCGCGCGCCGCCCTACCGCGCCCACCCGCAGGACCACTACTAGCGACGCGCCTCGCAGCACAATATTGCGCTGCTCTTCGACGTATAAACTATCTCCAAGTGGGCCCCAGTGACGCTAGTGCGATGCAGAGTGACGCTTGTGCGAGCGGAGCCACGCTGGCGCGAGGCGCCCTCTCACTTGCACCTCGGTGTGAAAACTTCTACTGCCTACTTTGACGCCATACGTCGATTAGGTTTTTAAGTGACGGACTCGAACAGTGCCGACATTGACTGTCGGAAGCTCGGTGGACGCTTTAAAATACTAAGCGCCATAATGTAAGATGACTGAAAAATTGTGTTTAGACATACATATATATATATATATATTCTACTGTTAAATAAAACCAAAGTGTACACAACGATTTTAGTGTGTAGGGTATAGATTTCTGCGTGTTACAAGAATAAGGAACCTATTTAATAAAGTACTAACTTTACCTACTAAGGTATAAGTAACTACATAATTATTAAGTTGGCAAATATAAACCATTACTATCTTACTAATAAGTGAATGAGATCAATGAAACAAGCAATGATCATCACTTGGTAATAAATTTAACGCGTTTATTTCAATAGAGGCGCTAATCGTGTCGTTTATTATAAATAATCATAGTAGATATACCTACCTAGTATATATCATCATCATCATCATCATCAACCCATAACGTCCCACTGCTGGGCACGGGTCTCTCCTCACTTTCGTGAGGAGGGTAAGGCCATAATCCACCACGTGGGCCCAGTCCGGATTGGTGGATAACATACCTACCTCCGAAATAATTCTCGGGTAGCTATGTGGGTTTCCTCACGATGTTTTCCTTCACCGAAAAGCGAGTGATAATTACGTACATATGTTTTTACAGAAACACATTGGTACGTGCCCGCACTGGGATTTGAACTCACGACCTTCTGATTGGAAGGCGGACGTTCTCCCACTAGGCTACCACCGCTCCTACAGTACCGCTCCTAGTATATATACAGTTTAATAAATAAAATACAATGTAATTCTAAACATTTTAATATCTATAAAATAATGTAATTAATTGTTAATAATTAATGTAATTCATATAAAGTGTCTTAGGTAAGTACCTTTACATGTACCATATGTATGTACCTAAGAAATTATGGAATAACATATTGACTTATTTATAACACATTCACGTAGCATTCAATTTGATTTTAACATTTGCAAATAAATTATGCTATTTTTTATTCGTAATTATAGATGAATTTAATTTTAACTGGTTTGGCCACATGGACCAAATTGTTGCCAAAGGATTTTTTAATTTAAATCATATGTCGATCAATATAATACTGGTTCAAATCTTGTGACAGAGACTGGCACACACAGACGAATATTAGCTTATGCTTAAAAATGCATTTTGTGCCATATTTAACATGTTAGCGGAGTACCTGTTGTAAATACTATTATGCAATTACATACTTAATATTAAAAAAATAATTATGGCGATTTTGTAAAATGTCCTTTTAATTAAAACTAACCGGTCAATGGTATAACAGCCCTCGGTTTATTTTTGATCAGGTTAATAGTTAGTTAAATATTGTATAAATTTAATATAATTGTGATAAGATTTAAATTTAGATTCTATAATGTACGCATTATAATCTAAAATTATTAATAAAGCTCTTTGAAAATATACCTACCTAGGTAAATACAAAAATATTATGTCAACTTTTAATCATATTTGTAGGTATAGTTAAATACAATATATTTATATTTCAAAATCTTGTAATTTAAAAAATGTCATGGAAATACTATTATGTATGTTATATCATAGAAATTATACAATTTACTTTAACGACTTCAACAATTGAAGTTCAGAGCCTATGAATGATTTTTTGTAGAATGTGCTCGTTTGTTAATTACGTGTGGTAATGAATCAATTTAAACAATAAAAATAATGTTTTAAATAACAATTGTATAATTATATGTATTTTTATAATAATAAATAGCATTTAAAATCATATACAGCTAAAACTAATATTTACCTACAAAACAGCAGCATTGGTGGCAAATGCATTGTAGGTAGGCCTCTCTTCAAAAACTGGGTAAATGAAATGACACCCTCAAATTAGATAAAAAAGTCATTCTCCACCATCAGTGCGCCCGCCACATAGTTAACATAGTAGGTCAATCTAGATCAGGGTTTCTCAAACTTTCGGCTCCACGAACCCCTGTTCGTGTTTCCAGGGGACAGCGAACCCCTTAACTAACTTTACTAATGAAACACTGGACAATAAAACACATAAAATAACCGGTAAATAAACATTGGGATGGGATGTTAATGTGATGGGTGTGCTTGTTTATTGTCGCACATGGAGTCAATTTTAATCTTAATTCTGACTCAAGTCGATTTCTGTATTTAGTTTTTATCATGACCTGCTGTGAAAACCAACCCTCACATAAGTATGTTGTGCCTGCCAGTCATCAAGCCGCTATTCCGAAATCTTGTCGCGAACCCCCTGCCGTCGAATGGCGAACCCCTAGGGGTTCACGTACCCCACTTTGAGAAACGCTGATCTAGATTATATTATATCTTTCGACGACAAATATTATGCAAAATAACAGTAAATACCTAAATAGGTAGGTAGGTACATACTCAGTTATTATTATGTTTGACATTGCTAAGTACTTAATTATGTAAATTTATTAATGTACTTACTATACAGGTACAGAGATACATCAAAATTAAAGATTAGGGCATTTTTTACATTTGCTATTTGATTTTTTAAATATTTTTTTACAATAAGTGCATTCATATAATTATAACAGGGTGCCACCCAATGATTCTACCCTATTCGTAACGTCTCCGGATATTACTTTTGCTTATTATAATAAATACCAAAACTTATATAGGTACTTATAAATACTGAGCTATTGTACCGTGAGAAAAAATTTAAAAGCGTGTCCCTGTCCTAGACTCTTAATAAAAATATGGAGGTCATTAGAGCTATGTTTAATGCTGTTAATCCAACGTTGGCGGCGATTTTTAGCACCAGCCAAGTGTAAGTTTCAGTAATTTTCTGTAAAAAAAAATGTTTATATTTCTTTAATCCCAAGTTCTGAAGTTATCTATCTACGAGTATACTAACAAAGCTGAAGAGTTTGTTTCTTTGTTTGAACGCTAGGATCTCAGGAAATACTGGACCGAATTGAAAAAATCTTTTTGAGTTGAATTTTCCATTTATCGAGGAAGGTTATAGGCTATACAACATCACGCTACGACCAATAGGAGCGGAGCTTCAATGAAGAATGTGGCAAAAACGGGAAAATATTGCTTTTAAGATAGTTATTGCGGGAAAACTGGAATTATGCGGGTGAAACCGCGGGGCGCAGCTAGTCTAGGATAAAGTGCTTAATCGCAGATTAAGCATGGTTTATCCTGATCCTTAACACTTTCACTGCTGAGCCGATTTGCTTGTCTAGCCACGGGTGCGGCTCTGCACACTCCATAGTGTTTTTCCATACAACAAACACAACAGTTGTGTTTTCTCACACTCGCGGCAAGTTATGAAAAACACGACAGTTTTGTTCTCAGCACTGAAACTGTCAAGCAGGATATACTATTGCTGTTCATCTGAGGCCCTCGGTTGTGTGGAAAGCTGCTGTTCTCCTTTATAAAAAGGCCTAGCGTACAACGGTTGATTTCAAAAACTACAAGCGATTATTTAAGATGCTTATTGGCAACATTAGACTTCCAGCATTAAACATAGCTTTAGGACCAAGGTTTTTTATTAAACGGTAGGAAGGAATTTATCAGCCGGCATTATGCTTGTGAATTGATTAATCATTACTCGTAGTTCTGGACTCACTTATTGAAGTGAAACTTCTAATGCAACTTCGAACAAGATTGCGTTAAACGTTTAACGCTACCGTGGAGGGGGTATGAAAGCACTATTGCGTTTGAAAAATGATAATTAAAAGATGCGATCAATTATTGTGGATTGTAAGCAATGTTAATAAAGTTTGTCTTAAAGAAACAATATGATTTCACTAAAAATCAATTTTTACCCATTCCTATTTTCATATCCAGATTACAAAGTTTCTCTTCTTCCGCGCGGAGGGACTCCACGCACAATTTTTTTTTCTTTTTTACCTACACATCTGATTTTTTACATTCCTTTTTGCGCTTCCGTCGAGGTAGGTAACATTCTATTTGCGCTCCCGCATATAGGCACATGTCGGTGCTGCTAAGTATACAACTATACAACCTATCATCCAGATCGAGAGAGTTGAAAATGCCTTTATAACACAGATTATATAAACCCTGTATATTCATGTACAGTAATCGACAAAAATTGCTGAAAGTGTCAAAAAAAAAAACTAACTAAATTGTATATTAACTACGCTTTTGCAAAATATAAATTGGAAATGAAAGGATGTGTTCAGCTAATTCCATCCCCGACTGTACCACCACAAACCACCGATGGAATAAATAGAGATATCTCAGCAGCCCCGATTTTTTTTTCAAAGTAAGTAAGTAAGTTTCATAGTAGGTACCTACGTTACAGTCTGATTACTATTTTATATTATTCCGACTAATATGTTTTTGTCACAGTAAGATTACATACGTTTCGTGATCATTTTCCTAGGGATAATATTATGATGTTAATACTAGTGAATAAATCGATTGACTGACATTCATGCGTGACATAATCGGCGTGGCGCGTGCGGGACGCTCTCCGTCAACCGTGTGGATGGATTCTGGGTACTACTTCCCGCAGGCGCCAGTGCGGCGTTTACGGTAGAATGAGCAGTCTCACGTAGACGCATCACGCAGATGAGTCCCCCAGTTTCCACGTCCCGCTTACTCCAGCTTGCCCCGCCTCTGTCAGCCGATCGATTCATAAGAATATCACTAAACTATTTTATACTTAGGGTAATGTTATGTACATATTCTTTAGAGATTAGTAAATAAGATTGACCGGCCAATAAGCACCTTATCCTACCGTCTTAAAATAAAACTGCCTACGATAGCGGCAGGAATTGCCAATGCCGGAAGTACGTAGCTACCCACGACTCTGAATCTTAACCAGTTGTAAGTTTCGTTAATTTTCTGCAAAAAAAACATATAAGAATAAGCTTTATTTTAAAAAAAAAATTATAATTATGGTTAGGAATATCTTAAGATCACGTGCGCTACAAAATATATTAACGATAGAACAAATTGATTTACTTCAGTTTTAGAGAAAATATCAATATCTACAAAAAGATACGCAATACCATAATATTATGTCCGACTATAATGGTGTCCAAATAAAGTACTAATTTACATTTCTATCTGTCTAAACGCGCGAAGCCGGCGGCGGCGCGAGTCGAACTATAAAATTAAATAATTAATCTCCTAGTTATTCTATGATCAAATCCATGATGGACCATCTTGTTAGCAGTTTGTTATGTAACTTCGCAAGTGTATGTTGCCATCTATCTCCGTAACGACTGAACGGATTTTGATGGAATTTTCCCGAGAGACCACAGAAAAGGTTTCAAAAGCAAACCGCGGGCGCAGCTTGTAAAATAAAAAGGGAACTGTAACCGACGTATTTATCGAAGGCATGACTCATTTTCGGTCAAAGCGCCACCCCAGTATAAACATTTACCTTTTTCAGATCATCCAGATAAATGTCTTCATTGTAGATTTGTCCGGGTCGGCGTCTACTTGTGAACTCATCCAGTGCCTCCTGCATCACGGCTTCGTGTCGGCTGAACACGCTGAAGTCCAACGGGCCGAAGACTTCCAGCACGCCTTGTGCACCGATCCTCACGGGGGCGATGGTCGCTATGTAGTGGTTATGTGCACTCCTCACAGCAGCCTCGTTACGTTCATCGTTTCTTTTACCAAAGGGCGCAAAGCGTCGACGCGTTTCCTGCAAATAACGCAATGCGGATTGAAATTATGTTGCTCAAAAAGAATCATCTAAATCAATTCACAATCGGTGGAGTAATCGCGTGGAAATCATACAAATAAAAAAAAACATAGGTACAGTCGAATTAAGAGCATCCTCCTTTTTTAATTCGGCTATAAAACGCGTTTTTTTTAAATAGGTTTGAGGTAGACCGCCCTCTACCTCGTAGAGACCTCGTCGTACCTCTCTCTCTCGTCTCGTGGTGGATTATGGTCTAACCCTCCTCACTAAAGTGAGGGGAGACCCGTGCCCAGCAGTGGGACGATATGGGTTGATGATGATGATGATGAGACCGCCCTCTCGCTTGATGATAAGCGATAATGCAGTCTAAGATGTGACGCGCTTACCTAGAAGGTACCTATTCACGTTCACTTCGAAAACTCCGAGATTGTAGTCCCATCCTATCCTACAAATATTTAAAACCGAAAGTCTGTTTGCGTGTTTACAATCAGTGCTGAAACAGCTGAAAGGATTGTATTGAAAATTAGACTAGATTTAGAGCGCAGAACATAGGGACACTCATCATCATCATCTTCCACAGCTTGCCATTATATTTTGTTAAGCGGGTAATGCATGAAAATAAATAAATGGCACGGGCCGTCCGTCGCTGGTATAAAATTACTTAACTAACTAATAAAGAGCTCATTGTTATTTTGTATCTTTTGATTGGCTGACCAGACCTGATTTCGTTACCTAGCTATTGACAAACAGGCAGTTTTCGTAGTGCACACTTTTGAATTTGAACATGTCGGTTTGCAGGTTGGCAGGCTGCGACGTTTTCTCATAATTGGCGCGGAGCATAGGGCTACTCCCATAAGTCCATGGTTTTGTTCCCAGCCTGATACTTAGTGGAAGCCCCGAGCGAATAAAGCGTGAAAAGGAATAAGTTACTTACGCTGAGAAGATTTTGCCGGTAGACGTCAAATTCCATGCCGTAGATGTTTTGGTCGCGGTGCTGTAACAAGTGCGCGTCGGCCGCGTCGGCCGCGCTCTGGTGCTCGGACGCGAGATCCCGCGGGTGCAGGCAGATGGTTCCTATCGAAATATAATACACGAACTTATAAATAAATACACCACGACGCCAATTACGAAAGTGAAGCATGGAAAGCGGCATGGTATATTTGTGCAAGGTCGGCTATACACAGGCAGTTCGGACAGTCGTTTCAAACCACGTCAACTTCGAACAGTCGTCGTCAAACAACGTACACGTCGAGCAGTTGTCGTCAAACAACGTACACGTCAAGCAGTCGTCGTCAAACAACGTACACGTCGAGCAGTCGTCGTCAAACAACGTACACGTCGAGCAGTCGTAGTCAAACAACGTACACGTCGAGCAGTTGTCGTCAAACAACTTACACGTCGAACAGTCGTTGTATATTGCTCGAGCAGTCGAAAATTCAATTGCCGTTGCGGAAGTAGTTGAGAGACTGGTGGAAGCAGATAACTGCGTCGGAGCAGTCAACAGCTCGAGAAGTCGACAGCAGTATATATCGTGCAGCTGCACTGCTGTGGTGCACGATACGTACCAATATTAAAGTGTGTAGACATGCACCTCTCATAACATTGCAGTGCTTCGTCGATCACTCGGTTATTGTCCGTGTCGTTTTCAGTTACGAATTGATGATAATCCTCGTTTATTGCCTGTAAAAATAATATTCTTTCTATGAAATATCCACTAGATATACTATTGAGCTCTATAATAACCATGTAGGTATGTCTATAGGCACCTATGTACCATATTAAACTCTATTGGTATCACAAAGTGAAATGAATTATAGACAACCGTTGACTAACGGCCGATTTCTGGAACGTTTGTTAACTGTGACTACAGATTAAGTATGTTGCTGTCCTTAGGTTAATATCAGATAGAGATGACGATAGACTTAATCTGCACTCCCAGTTAACAAACGTTCCAGAAATCTTTGTAGTCTAATTTCGCTGTAAAACGATCTGGGACTCACAACGAGCAACGCAGCGTGTTGTTCTTGGGCGTGCGTACTGTCCGGGTCGAGCCACGCCTGCGCGGCGCCGGCGGCGGCGGCGGCGCGCGCCCCGCGGTGCCGCGTCTGCAGCGACAGCGGGTGCAGGCACGCCGCCGCGCCCAGCTCCCTGCGCATCCGCTCCGCGTACATCTCGCGGACACGCACGCGTGTACCCGCGATCCGCTCCTCGTTTCGTTCACGCTGCATCGGTAGGAGATCCTCCAGCTCCTGATTGGAAGCCGGCATTTATTAGATGTTTACAAGTCTTTGCATTCCACGCGAACGCGCCCCACTCTTGAGCCGCGTGTTCACTACAGAACTAAGGAATAAATATCCCGCACTAATCATTCTCCCAGGGAACATCGTGCCTAGGCACCGATCATCGCGCGATGTCAACAGGTGTTTCTTGACCTTTTTTACGACAAGAGAATATCCAGCGGTTGTGCGTGATGTTTCTGCGAACGCGTGTCGCGCGGCTTTTGTCCCCTAATAAATACGCAATCTGAGCTGCTTACAGTCTGACCAACGCGAGTATGAGATCGAGCGCTTTACCTTTTCTAACGCTGCCCGATCGTCGACGTCTTCGTCCCCGGGCGGGCCGGCACGTGCAGCGTCGAAGGCCGCGAGCGCCGCCGCCGCCGCCGCACCGTGCCGCTCCGGTACCATGTCGCGCGACATACACAGCTCCGACCGCATCGCCTCCTCGTAGGACGCCTTGCACGCAGCGGCTGACTCGAGAATCTTGGCGTTATTGGCTGCGATGTAGTTGGAAAGCAACCCGTCTAACTCCTGCAAGGAAATCGCCGCAGCGCCAGCGTAGTCATTAGTCAGCTATTATTAGCTAGGACTGTGACGATGTGGGTTTCCGCCGCACGTGTATGACTTACGGCCCCTGCAAACACTGCACGTGAACCCTACAGGTTTTAGTTACTGGTTGAGATTTTACAGTTTATACTCAGTTTTCAGTCTAAAGTCTAAAGACTGCAAATCTACAGATTATTAAAATAATATATTAGGTACCTTCGCGTCTTACGTTTCATATACATTAACGCGTAGACATAAATAGCAAAATGTACCCAATTGCGGCGATTCACGTAGGTATTCGGTATTCGGGAAGGGACGCAGCTGTGCAAGCTATCGTTAAGTATGTACTTACTTCGCTATCAATGACCAAATAACATCTTATGAACATAACTATGACTATTCCAATATTGTCAATAACCAATAGTGGCCACGACGGATGGATGTCACCGTGACACTTATGCGTTGTGGCGAATTATGTCACGTCGTGAACCGGAGCTACCTACATACTACAGTATACAATACATACCAGCAGCAGCGCGTCTAGCTTCGCAGCGACGCGGTCCGGCGCGGCGAGCATGCGGCGCGCGGCGAAGACCGCACGCGCGCGGTCCAGCGCGGCGGCATGCAGGAGCGGCGGCGCGCCGCGTGACACGTGACTGCCGCCGCAGCTGTGCTCCATGCACGACACGTATTCCTCGCGCGCCGCGGACACCGTGCTCTCCAGGCTCGCCGAGACTGTAGCCTGCAGTACCGATCTTTGTGATCAATAATTATTATCCTATGTAGGTTAAGAGACAGTAAAATAAAATTAAGACTATTTTTGTAAAGACAGCTTTGGTACTATAGCAGGACAACTAGCACTCTCTAGACACATCGCACTACAACGAGACCTATTTATTTTTATAAGTTGTTGCCAGACATGTCGCGATTTTTACCGACATCTCACTTTTACCCCAACTTTCAATAATTAATTAGCCGGATGATCATAAAAATTTGTGAATAATAAGTACAGAAAATAATATTGTTTACAATAAATAGGCAGTTATGCGGTTTAAATACCTGCATTATAGTCATCGGCGTCGGGAGACTGTCGCTGTTAAATACCTCGACGTAAGTTTTGAAATACTCGACCAAGTCTTGAACGGTTATTGTCTGTCCGTTAATTTTCTTGAGAGTAATGTTATCGGGGTCGAACAGAGAGGGCACGAGCTCCAGCAATGCATTTTTGAACTCCAAAGAAATATCTGCAAGCGAGGAAACATAGTAGGACATAAAGTAAGTACTGGTAGACAGGCCTCTTCTGCAGGAGACCGTCTGGGATCGTCTCACAGATATTCATCCGCCAAGCAGTAGTGTGCAAACATTACTGTGTTCCGGTTTGAATGGCATTGTTTCCAGCGAAATTACTGGGCATATGAGACTTTAGAGCCGATGTCTCAGGGTGACGAGGGCAATGCAGTGCCGCGCAGGATTATGGAATGTAGTGTTCTGGGTGGTGCTGTGACTGTTATAGGCAGGCGTAGCGCTTACCATCAGGGGAACGACTTGGTCGTCTCGTCACTCAGTCAAATAATAAAAGTACCTACCTACATGACACCGACCGAACAAAGACACGTGACATACATGACCGAAGAAATGTGCTGGTGCTTAGATATGTTATATGGTGAAAAAGACACGCGAGACAAGATTTCGCAACATGTCCGGTGACATCGCAGTCTTAGTACGTAGTAGTTATGTGCCAGCGACAGAATAAAGATAGGAACACCAAAACAAGCGGCTGAGATGTCAACACCAGCGCCACCCGGGATCCACCTCTTTTTTGCCAAAAACTTTGTGCAAAGACTGCCGTCGGAGCCGCGGAAGTCCACTCCCGCACCAGTAGCCCTGACAACAAAGGCGTCCCGGTGGAACACCCTGGGGTTTAGTGTACCCGTCAGACTAGCTGGCGGGGGAGTCCTACATAACCACCCGGCCCTCACCCGGGTCTGGTGGTATGCGTATAATGCATTCCCCACGTAAAAAAAGGCAAACATAGATAGATAAGATAGAATATATTGACCCACCGGCGAGGCACCCTCGGAACTCCGGACTGGTGGCCACCTTGAGGCCAGGGTGCGGGAGCAGGAAACCTTGGACTGTTTCGAACGCAGCACGGATGTGCTGGCGGATCTCCCGCAGCTCGCTAGCTTGCCCGCCACGGATCTGATACCATATTACACAAATAAGTAAAATAAATGACGATCTCATATATACACTTGAAACTTGATCCTGCATCTCATACACTTGGCTCCTAGACTCCTAGGATTCTCTGAAGCCTTACGTGACTGAATCTAGACTACAGGGGGTACGTACTTCGAGTCTCTTCTCCAACAGTTGTTGTCCTCCGACCGCGCCTACGGGGTGCTGGTAAGCGTAGCTCCAATCTCTCACCAGGAACTGTAGAACCTGGAACGGGTGCTCGGCTTCCTCTGTGCGCACTAGCTTCCCATACTCTGTGAAAAGCTAGAAATACCAAATTGCTTGAATAAGTTTTTTTAGTTGACAGAACAAAGGTTCTTTGTAAGGTATATTCTTAGAGAGAAAATGTACTTTAATCAAGCACGCTGGTTATAAAGGGATACCAAAAGGTTTAATGTAACGCTGAATCGGAATCATTAACACAATTTAATTCAGCCCAGCTTTGCTAAAATAATAGAGAACCGAAGCCTTCACCTTTGCTTTAATCTTATGAAAATTAGAATTGTTTATGGAATCCAGTGCACTCTGCTGGCGAATACATACCTGGAGATACTGAAGATCGTCCTCTTTAATGTTCTGCGAGAGATTGTAAACCTGGACGGACGAGAGCAGCGTGGACAGGGCGAAGACCGTGGAGGAGTCGCGCACCGTGCTGGAGCTGTCGAAAGTGCCTTGCGTGTCCATCAGCACCACAGCCACCTGAGTCCAGGAGGATAAGAAGACTGGTCAGTTTATTTTGACCAACCTGTGTCACAGTATACTGATAACAATGTACAAACAACGAGTCTAGATGTCCCCGGCAGGCGATCGAGTGGTTAAAAGTAACTCTGCAAGCAAATAAGTAAAGTAATAAACAAACTGAAATGAAATTACCTGTTATAGTGAAAGAACAATTCCGATAATAAATAATAATAATACCTAAGTACCTACCTACTGATGGACTTCAAATCGGAGTACAGAAATGCTTGCACCCTTTCTACTGTTTGGCAGTTGAATTACCGGGTGAGCGGAAATTGATAAAAATTAACACACTTTTCATCGGCGATGATTTCTTCGCTTACTACATCATATGTATAAACATCATAAAATGTTACCTTTTGACTGTTCTCTTCGGATCCGAGAGTGGCGATGATCGGCTCCGACCAGAGCGTGATCCCCATTGTGTCACGGTCACAGCCGCCACGCCAGCTGAACCCGGTGAGCGGCTCGTCGTCTGCGCCGAGCCAGGCGCCGTTAAGGCGCTCTTCATCCTGCAACACATGTATAGGTGAGTGCGCAGAGACACACAACACGCGTGGGAGTGCAGGGCGTGGTACGCACCGGCGCGCGCAGGTAGCGCAGGAAGAAGCCGAGCAGGAAGGACTTGCCACCGCGCGTGGCGCCCGCCACGCTCACCACGACCACGGGCAGTCCGCGCGCTGCCTCGTGCGTGGCCACGCGGCGCAGCGCCTCCTCGTCCGCACGGTACGACCCGTCCTCTTCCACGAACAACACCTGCAAGCCCTCGCCGGGGCCGCGCTCAGCATTACTCATTTTCTCTGTAATAGGAAAGGTAAAAGGTTCATCATCATCATTGATCGACCCATTCCGACCTACTCACTACTTACTTTCGTGAAGAGGATTTAACCATAATCCACCACTGGGCCCGCCATAGCTGATAATTATAATATGTATAATATGAATTATCGACCGGACTTTTATTGCGTTACATCGGGTTTCTCACTGCCTACTACTATGGGTACACAAAAAAAAAGTAAAAATTTGAGCGTTTCTTTGTTTTGTCTTTTCTTCACGCCAAAACGGCTGAACGGGTATTTATGATATTTGATATAATTAGATATGTTATCGTGGTATAGAACATAGGACTTTATACTTTACGTTACGTTCCGTACTTTGTTGTTGTTGCCCCTCGTAAATATTATTTTTATTTTTATTTAATTATTTATTTTTAAAGTGAATATATAACTGATTAATCTGTGAATATTTCAAGCGTCTACCTGTTGCCATTTTCAATATCGAGCAAAAATGACCAAAAAATGACGTTTATTGTATGGGAGCCCCCTTAAATATTAATTTTAATCTTATTTTTAGTATTTGTTGCTATAGCGGCCACAGAAACACATCATCTGTGAAAATTTCAACTGTCTAACTATTACCGTTCATGAGATACAGCCTGGTGACAGACAGACAGACAGCGGAGCCATAGTAATAGGATCCCGTTTTACCCCTTGGGTACGGAACCCTAATCAAAGATAATCTCTAAAGGTATGAAACCGATACCTATCTGATGCATCACGACACCACACGTCATCAGACAAATGTGTCTGTAGCTTTAGCCGTAAACTACAATATCATTTAAAAGTAAGTAAGTATATATGAAGAAGACTTACCGTTTATTTAATTTAATTTATTCAGTATAAATACACAGCACCAACGATCACAGCACACTAGTCCACTATCAAGTAGGTATTATCTGCAATTGAAAGCAAGCAGAGCGGAGTAGGTAGAGCCGACCCAACTTATCTATAGGCTGCGTCCTATAAATATCATATATACGCACATCTAACAATCTGTCTACCTCTTTTCCTCACAATTGCTTAAAGAGAGACGGAAGAACTGAAACCCCCTTGCTCGGACGTACATGTTTCGGGAAATAACCGAGTGACGTGGTCTGTATAGTATGCAGTATAGTGTAGATCTTCGTATCTAGTGCAAATCATACGGTAAAAAGATAAGTTAGTGAGTCGGTTATTCCCCGTCTCGACAATACCATAGACAAAGCCAGCGAGACAGGGGAATGGACACGACCGAACGCGGCCACGGATACGCCATATTTTAATGTGCTTACCTGTTTTACAAGTGGTAATAAGGTAAGGAAGCTGTCAACATCAGCTTACTATTTTGGTTTCTGCCTAATTTCAAGAATTGCATAATCTCTCTTGAAGTCTTGATTGTTGAGTTATCATTGGCGGATGTATTTGTGTGTGACATCTTTTCTTACAAATATTCACACTGGTCTATAGAAATTGTTGAAATCCTGACTGCTATTGGTCTGTCATTCGTGGTAATAAAAATAAGCACGCTATTGAGTATACCCAATGTACCCCAGACCCCTTCAGTGAAGACTTCCGGGATTTTTTGGCCTAAGCCTCGTCATGGAAGTGAGGTGAATAAACGTGTTCAGCAGGTGAGTGGAAGCAATATAAAGGAATAAATGTTGTTTTGCTTCTTGGTCATTACATTTTAGATAACATATTCCCAAACAAACAAATTCTGAACAGAATAAAATTGAAATGTCTGTGGAATATATATATTGGTTTTTTCTTTCTTCATAATCATTACCATTATTCTACTATGTGCTATACATATTGTAATCTTTTAAATCGTGTCTAAATCTTTTAATATTAGCAACACTATAAGTGGACGGTTTGCGTACGTACCTATTGCCAATCTTATCTTTAAATACATCAATAAGGCCTAGGGAATCTAGATAGATATCCACAAGTCACATAAGATTACGACAACAAACGTAGACAACCAACACTGATAAGTACGAGTAGGAGTTTTGAGTTTTCATACCAACAAATGGCAACAAAGCTCAGTTTCGTACAATATCTATCTATATATATAAAAAAAATATGTTGGTTTGTGTACGCTTCAAAGACTCAAAAAGTTCTGCACCGATCGAGCTGAAATTTTAGCATGATATATAATCCGCATCAAGGATTGTTTTTATAATTTTTTTTCATCAGTGACATATCAGCGAATGTACGAATGTGCCACAGGGAAGCGTGGCAGGGTACAGCTAGTAGGTAATATAATTATTATTCAATTGTTTGGGATAGATCATTCGATACTTTGTTATCGTACCTAGTTTGAGAGTCTGAAAAAGAGTTAATTAAGTAATAAGATTTTATTTGAAAAATATATAATTTAATAAAAATAAAATCAAATATTAATTATCCTTATCCTTACTTCCTTACTTTCCTTACTTATATTATAAATGCGAAAGTAACTCTGCCTGTTGCTCTTTCACGCCTGAACTACTGAACCGATTGAAATGAAATTTGGTACAGAAATAGTCTAGAGTCTAGGGAAGGACATAGGCTACTTTTTATCGCAAAAAATGCATTGTAAGGGTTTGAAATAGGGGATGAAAGTTTGTATGGAAGTATCGTCATTTTTGAAGCTAGAAGCTTGAAATTTATTTTTTAGGCTTTTGATTAGATATAAATAAATTTGACATTCAAAGTTTGTAAAACTTTACCCTTGAGGGGTAAAATAAATATAGGGGGTGAAAGTATGTATAGGAATATGTAAAGTTTCGGCTTAATTTTCTCTAATGGAAAGCTACATTGACAGCGAGTAACATAGGCTATATTTACACCCCATATTCCTGCGGGAACAGGAACAACGCGGGTGAAACCGCGGGGCACAGCTAGTTTATTCATAAAAATGTATTCGTTACTTCAAGCCGATTAAAACGAGTCCAAACACCATCTAGTTACTGTCTATGGTCATTGAGGAATTTCATTGTTCTAACTTCCGTCTCTATCATCAGATCATCATGCAGTTACCATAATATTGTTATCGGCGCTTGACACCCATGTTGAACAACGTAAACTGGGTAGAAATTGACATGAGACCTAAAAAAACAGTAAAACAGGTACTAAATAACCAAAAATGTATTTAAATTAAAATACACAATGTGTATTCTAAACGACCACGTCCGTAGATAGTGGAATTTTCATCGTTTCGTAGAATTGCTAAATGTAATACGTCTGTCATTTGCCTTATTCAAATCTGTAGATAAACAGCGGACATTCACTCCGCGCAAGAAAATCGTACATTACTAAATACTGGAATAAAATAGGGTATTTAAAAAAAAACGCAACTAAATTACAGCGTACCTATTCTGTCATAAGTTTTTTTTAAAACACAAACTTATATATATCTATAGATACTTGCACACGCTTTGTTTACATATTTTCGAATTTATAATATTGGTTAGAATAATAACTCGCACAAATGGCGGCTGTACAATAATGAAGAAATATTAACAGCCAGTTAAAAATCGAGTCACGCTATTTTTGATAAAGTTATGCTAATGTGTCTCTGACTCTATTATGGTACAGCCGCAGAATAGATAGTAGTACGTCGTAGAGCGTGCAAATCACGTCACAAACCACAAAGAACGTCGCGGGTGGTCCAGAGGTTGAATCGCATATATTAAAGCTACAGTAAATAAACTTCATTTGTGTTACTGTGTATCCATAAAATTAACAATGTTTCCACCTATTTTATAGTTGATAGAGTCGAGCTGTATTTGCAGAAATCCACATTCGAAAACATGAAAAATATAGCTACTTATTGTCTTTTTTATAATAAGTAGGCACCTACATACATTTTTATTTTACTGTGGTAAAAACGCGTAGTGAATGGCGTGCTTGAAATCTATTTATAATTCGTGAATGATAAGCGTGGATTCGCAGCCGGCAGTCGGCAGTTCGGCCGGCCGGTACCCAGCAACCCAGCTACTGTCAGTGTCAGTAGATATCAGAGCGCGCCACCGCGACGACGCGCGACGTCTATTGGAAATCGTCGTTTAATAAAAAATTATAAATTTGTTTAGTTTGTCCTAAATTAATGAGTAGAAAGGTACGATTGAACCAGAATCCCTACAAGCCCCGGAGGCGTTAAAGTGCTACGCTCCCCCAAGCGTCGACTGGTAAATTTGTTAATTTATGATTCATATGTTCGGTATTCTAAAATGTTTTTTAAATTGTTTCAAGTGGAATTCACCATTTGATTTGATCGAAATTAATTCAAAAGTAAGTACACGATACGTCGCATTTGTAGTTAAAATACGAGTAAGAAAGAAAATATATACAGGGTGTAAAAGAAAGTGGACTTGAAAGAAAAGTATTTTAATAAATCATTGAAAACAGCAAAAGAGATGTCCAGATTTTGAATCCCCAGTTCTAGGATGAAATGCTTTGACAGATTTAACACGTTATATACAATTATACTCGTACTTATATCCTCATTCTAAAACGCGATATACCATTGCTCTACATCTCAGGCCCAAGGTTGTATGGTAAGCTTCCTTCTACAATAACCATTTATTTCAATATTTTTAAATTTTAGGTAATATTTTACTATGTTGTTGTATCAACATTATAATTAAATTATTATCTACAGTAACCACTTGACGAAATAATTTGCATATTCTTCTGTAAAACGAAGTACCAAGTACCTCTCTACCATTTCTACTAATATTATAAAAAGGTAGTTTGTGAATTTGTTATTACATTATTCCCGAGTGATGTAGACTATGTTTGTAGATGTAGACTACGACTATGATGTAGATATGACATCGCCGTAGAGTTTCTTGGTGCTATCTTCTCTAACGGGCGTATTTCCGAAGCACTGGTAGAGTCAATGGAGTTTTCCTTTTCGTGTGCGAGACTCAGGCATGGGTCACCACTTGAAAGGGAAATATCCTTTTTCTAACTCAAACCATAATTAGATAATAATTATTAGTTTCGTAGATCATAAAATTTGACTTATTTTTTTTGTATTTCTATACTTATGTATAAGATATTATTTTTTTTGACGTGTAAAAGTGCAATATTTTGCCTATTTACAATAAATGATTTGAGTTTGAGTTTGAGTTTGAGTTTTATCCCGAAAAAATATTAAGTTCCTACGGGAAAATGGGTATACCGCGAGTGAAAAAGATATTTTCGATCCGTTTCCGAAAATTCTTTCACGGATAGAAAAGTACAATATTAGGTTCCAAGTGGCATGGGCTACTTTATCCCCGGAAAATGTAGAGTTCCTGCGGGAAAAATTTATTACGTGGCTGAAACCGCGGAGCGCATCTAGTTCAGGACACGTGAGTGTAGTTTGACCGGTTTGACTCCAGCCTCTATACGGTGTCTACGGTACGGTCTCTTCGGTACTATGGCGGAGCATAAAGCACTTATATATCGACGCTAGAAAAAAACGCTGTAACCCTTTGACCGACCCGAAAATACTTTTTTTACATATTTGGAAACAAACGCTGTAACCCACATTTCAACGTCCCCTAGGAACTTTCGGATATAACCAAGGTAACAGTATTGAAGCTTTGTATGAAACACACCAAATATCCAAAATTTACGTTTTTAGGTCGAGTAGATATGGAGTTATGATTTTTTTTTCAACAAAAAAAAAGTTTTTTGGCTCTGGTGAACTATATTGCGTTTCAAGGTTACAGCGTTTACGCTTTCTGGCGTCGATATATAAGAACAGAAATGGGGGAGTCCCTAAATGGTGCGAAATTACAAATGGATTTTTTAGAGGTTTATGCAAATCGCAATTGCATTTCTGTTTAGTGCGAGTCATCGTGTCAATAATACCGTAAGCAATAAAATTATTAGTGATAACGTTATAATGATAAGAACTATAATAATGTATTTTTTGTGTTAGGCGAAAAACAAATCAATACAGGGCGACGGACGTGCAGCGCGTCACGCGGTTTTGTCACTGATACATTTTCATCTAAGTGACAGCCACGCGCGGCGCTGTCAAAAATCTTCCCTAAGGGCAGTTAACACTTTCACTACTGAGCCGTTTTGCTTGTCTAGCCACGGGTGCAGCTCTGCGCGCGCCATTGTGTTTTCCCATACAACAAACACAACAGTTGTGTTTTGCCGTGCTCGCGGCAAGTTATGAAAAACACGACAGGTGTGTTTTTAGCAGTGAACGTGTTAAGGGTATTAATGGTTGCCAATTAAAACAATAAAACTAGGGGGCTCAGCTAACTAGTTTCATTTGCTCGATAACTGACCAAATCTATTGCATAGTAGCCCGCATTACCTAATCAGTAGGTATATCTATAGGCGCAATTTTTCCAAAGTGTCGGAATACTCAAACTCAAATCATTTATTGTAAATAGGCAAAATATTGCACTTTAACACGTCAAAAAAAAATCTTATACATAAGTATAGAAATACAAAAAAATAAGTCAAAATATTATGATCTACGAAACTAATGATTATTATCTAATTATGGTTTGAGTTTGAAAAAGGATATTTCCCTTTCAAGTGGTGATTCATGCCTGAAATAACAGTATATCCCGAATCCCGTGACTCACCATGAGTTTAAACACTATACGGTACATCAACACAATAACATACTTATATACTAACCGACCGTTGCCTTTGATATTCCGGGAAACAAACATTGGCTAACACACAGTGGGTGGCGGGAACCTGCGTTACTACCTACTCTTGTGTAGGTTAAGAAGTCTCGGAGTCACGCGTGTTCACTCACTTATGGCATGATTATGAATCATGTGGTTCATCTGCAACATTGTTCTTGTTGTTGTATGTTATTCACACTAGGAACACGTTATCTTGAAAACTGGGTCTGAATCAGAAGCTTATAGAGATCCAGAGTGATTCAGCCACACCACCATTTCTCTCGTGTTTTACCGTAGGTATTTTTAGTTTATCAATGCTAAATGTTTATTTTTATTGGGTTCCAGCAGTAATCATGAGTGGGTCAGTAGCAGCACACGGCGTGCAGGTGTTGTCTGTGGAGGAGGACGGGTCGTACCGTGGAGACGAGGAGGCGCTGCGCCGCGTGGTCACGCACGAGGCGGCGCGTGGACTGCCCGTGGCTGTGGTGAGCGTGGCGGGCGCCACGCGCGGTGGCAAGTCCTTCCTGCTCGACTTCTTCCTGCGCTACCTGCGCGCGTCGGTGCGTACCATGCCCCACACCCACCACCCCTGCCGCGTGTCTCCGCACACTGACCAGCACGCGTGTTACAGGAGGAGGAGCGCCTCAGCGGCGCCTGGGTCGGCGCCGACGATGAGCCCCTCACCGGTTTCAGCTGGCGCGGCGGATCGAACCGCAACACTACGGGCATATTACTGTGGTCGGAGCCCATTATTGTTACGCAGGAAGTCAACGGAAAACGCAGAAAGGTAATATAATTTATCCTATCTATAATTATTTTGAACTTAACAGAGTATATACTTTTAATTATTACCGTCTTGAACTGACTCTGTCCATACTTTTGTCTATTTCCAGTTGGCAGTGCTACTGATGGACACGCAGGGTACCTTTGACCAAGCGAGCACCGTGAAGGACAGCACGACTATCTTCGCGATGTCCACACTTCTCTCATCTGTCCAAATATACAACCTTGCGCAGATCATCAGAGAAGATGACTTGCATCATCTGCAGGTAATATAGTCATGGTAAGAGATAATAACATTAGAGAAATTCCATTTAGTGGGCTAATATGTTGTTATTCCTACTTGCAGCTCTTTACTGAGTATGGCAAGTTAGCTGGCGTCCAAGAAGATTCGAAGCCGTTCCAGGCCTTGATGTTCCGCGTCCGCGATTGGTCGTGCCCGTACGAACACCCATACGGAGCTGCCGGGGGCGAAAGCTACCTCAGAACTGTACTAGCGGTATGGTAAAAAACAATGACTGTGGTTACGAAGAGATATGCTGAAGCTCTTCTTGTGATCTATAGAATCGTAAGGCTTGCAAAGGGGTTAGACGTTTAAATGATTGATGGCAGAAAGAAACTCGATGTATACTGCAACTAGTTCTATGTTGTGGTTACTAATCAGGTGCAATACATCCGTTGTTCCAGGCGGGAACCAGAAATGCAGAAATCTTGGAATTGCGTAATCATATCCGCTCCTCTTTCGAGTCTGTGTCCTGTTTCCTGACGCCGTTTCCTGGCATGGCGATTGCAGATCAGAACTTCAATGGCCGTTTATGCGGTAAAATACGAACATTAAAACCGATGTTACCTATCCATTTAGCACATAATTAGCATTTTCTATAAACATCACTATCCAATACGTTACAGATGTGCTGCCCGAGTTTAAAACATCTATAATGGAGTTCGTGCCTTCAATGCTTCACCCGTCGAAGCTTATAACGAAGATAATCAACGGACAAGAAGTCAAAACCGAAGAACTTCTCACTTACTTCCGAACGTACGTCGACATATTCAACGGCGACGAGCTTCCTACACCCGTCACCATATTCGAGGTCTGTATCTAGCGATCACTGCGGCTATAAATAGTCGATGGAGAGTCCCTTCAACGTGTTTGTGGTTTGCATTTCGTAGGCGACGAGCGCCGCCTGCCTGGAGACGGCGGCGAGCGCGGCGCGCGAGGTGTACGTGTCCCGCATGGAGCGCGACACCGGCGGCGCCGGACGCCTGCCGCGCGACGCCGTGCCGCGCCTGCACGCCGCCGCGCTGGCCGCCGCTCGCGCCGCCTTCGCCGCGCGCCGCACGCTCGCCGCGCCGGACCGCGCCGCCGCTAGACTAGAGGAGCTGATCAAGGTGCGCATCCCCGCCTCGACTCGCCGAGCCCCGCGTAGCACCGCTTCGCACTCACCGCATTCTCCTTGCAGGAACTGGACGCTCAGCTGCCCAAGCACGTCGAGATCAACTTGGGCAAGATCCTGAGGGCGGAGAGCGAGTCTCGGGCCGCGTACGAGGCCGAAGTCGGCGCGGCGTGCTGCGGCCTCCCACCGTGCCTGCACCCGCTCGACGTGCCGCTGGTGCACACGCAGGCGAGCGCCGCGGCTATGGAGATTTTCATGGCCAACAGGCGACCACACGACGGAGACGATCCCGACAGAGACGCCATGCTCCGGGTACGTGCACTTTACCTCCGCGTCTTCGTGGTTTATTTTCATTAGGCGATATGAATCGACAGCTTCGGAGAAGAGAGGCTTCTGTAACGCATGCTTTTTGAATAACATCCGGAGGAATACCACACGAGGTAAGCGAGCGATCCATCGATTCGGACCAATCCAGCGACGTAAGCTAGGCGAGGCGAGAACCACGCTCGGGAGTGGGTGATTATGGATCGCGATGATGTTACGTGTGTTGCTTAGGTACAATTAAAACAAAAGTATTCGGTTCGCAGTGGCTGGACGGGAAAGGGCAGGAGCTGCAGGCGTCCAACGAGCTGAACAATGTATCGGCGCGCGTGTCGGCCGGCGCGCTGTACTCGGAGCGCGTGCAGCGCGCCGCGCGCGGCGGAGCGCTCGCCGCGGAGCGCCTGCGGCAGGAGCACGACGCCGCGCGCGCCGCCGCCGTCGACGCGCTACGGGCCGCAAGGTGGCCATTCATGTTTATTTGATAAGCAGTTGGCGGATTTGGGTTGATGTTAAACAGACACTTTTGCATTTTGTTCAAATAAAGACAGCATCAGTAAAATTTTCATTACCGCTGATCACGATCATCTTTTGACCAGTATTGGCTTCCTCCCAGCATATTTTGCCGTAATAGCTACCTATTTTTGTTTAGAGTTTATATGGGCATAAAAACGTTTTTTCTTTGTTTCAAGGAACCGGCCCACAAACCAGTCCGACGAGGATGACTGCTACTTGGCCGATCTTATTATAGTAAGTACACCGAACAGTCATATGAATTCACAACTCTAGCCGATTTGAGGACGAGCTCGAACACTCTAACATAATATGACACTCTAATTCAAAAGCTGAACTGACAAGTTTGGTTAAAATATTACCAATTGCATGATCAAACGTTTTGCACAGCGCAGCAATCTTGCTGGTGGGTTTTAAGTACGTCGTAAATCACCCATCTTTCTAGCACAGTTCTGGTAGACAACCAGATAATAGTCTTATTCGGCACAGCTTTTTTAATAATGAAATACGTGTACCTGAGAAATCCGTCAACATACAGAGCGATACTGAACCTATCTATTGTTACAATCATTTTCAATCAGCTGATTGCAGCAGCACCTGTCAAAGCGGCGACGCTGCTGACTGCCAAAACGTACGTAGTTATACGTGCAGCATATGTTTCGATACATGGTCGTCCCACAGAGCATCGCGGAGCAGTTGGAGAACTGGGAAGCGGCGAACAGTCACCACACGCGCACGGCGCTGCGCGCGGCCGTGGCGGGGTACAACTCGCGCATGTCGGCCGTGTGGGGCCCGAGCGCGTGCCTGCACCCGCGCGCCTTCCAGCGCGAGCACGCGGCCGCGCTGCAGGCGGCGCGCCACGAGCTGCGCGCGGACACCGCCGCCGCAGGGGACTCCGCGGAGGAACGGCAGCTAGTGCAGGTGACGACTGCGCACTGTGCCTCCACTGAACCATGTTAGGCGGAATCACAATTACATTGCGGACACTTTATTTTTGTTTGCCTTTTGTAGGTAACGCCACAATATTATTTAATATTTCACTATCTTTACTAAAGTAGTATTTTTCTTTTCTTTATTTTCATAAGTAACATCTGATATTGTGTCAAAGGAGTGTTAGATTATTGCATGTCGAGTTCATCTCGAGAAGGGCGTTCACTTATTGCATTGTTAATGTTTTTGTAAATGTAACTAATGTTAATCGAAGTGTACTCAGCAGTTTGGTGAACCTATCAATAAAAAAAAACAACTTTCGACCAAAAAAAACTTTTGATAATCAGATGGATTTTTATGATCACATCTTTCTATTTTTGACATTGTATTCTATCTTTAGTTGGCTCTACCGTAGAGATCCGTAGCAAATAAACTCACATTTCTAAGATCCACGTACTACATTGCGGCGAATTTTATTATTCCGGAGATCGCCACAGAATCAGCACTTCTGCAGGTCGCAGTGGAGAGACTGGAACTTACTCTTTACAAATAACCTGAAACGGTTTCGACATAACCTTGGTGTTGGAGATATTCATCAATAGCCAAACCCTGTTCAACTTCAGATGTTGGAGGCCCGTTACGCGGAGCTGAAGCAGATGAACGAAAACAGTAACGAGACGCTGGTGGCGGCTGCGTACGCCGAGTACTGCCGGCGGATGGACGCCAAGTGTGCGCCGTCGCTCACCTCCCTGCTCATCATCCCCTGGCTCCTCAAGGTCCTGGTCCAGCTGCCGAAGTACCACGAGCGAGCCATGGCGGAAGCGCTCGATTACTTCCGCTCGCGCCGCCGCTCCTTCGGCGATGAAGAAGACGACGAATATACCAGTACTCTTAAAAAAGTTAGTATAGTTTTTAACTATCTTTGTGAAGGAAAAAATATAATTGCGTACACAATTAAATTCCTTTAAAAAATGATAAGTTAGGTAGCTCTCGAAAGTGAGGAGAGACCCGTGCCCAGCAGTGGGACGTTATGGGTTGATGATGATGATGAAGTTAGGTACCTATATACTTGTACCAAAAATTGCTTACTATAATGTATTGTGGTCAGTAAACAGGTAGCTCTAAACATATTCTTCTGCAGTTATGTCTCAAGTTTGCATAGCACAAGCTTAGGTTTCTAATTTATACACATGCTAAACGTTGTCTCAGCAAAACCTCAGCAAGTAGCAATCATTGGCATTTCTAAATCATGAATTAAGTAGGTAGCTAGAACAAAAATCATTAATTTCAGCTTCAAATACAATGAGAAGAATACCTAATACAAATTGTAACCTGCTTTTTATTTATTTTTACAGAAACTGAACGGCGGGTATGACGTGTACTGCAACCCTCTTCACGCGCTTGCTAATGAGTTGAACCTCCCCATCGCGACGGCTTCGAAATAAGCATACAAACATTCTCACATTTGCAAAACTTAAAATACTTGACAACTGTAGCAAGAAGACCACAGATCACACAAACAAGAAGAAGGCCTACAAACATAAAGACCCTGGAAAATATACACTTAAATAAATTAATTCAAGTAAACAAGGGGTAGTTTGCAAGTGATAATAGCATAATAATAGGGTGTAACTATGATAATAAGTAGGTACTATGTAGGTATTTAACTTTCTACAAAAAAAATTTGAACGATAACTTTAACCATATTATCGTAATAATTAAGACATTTTTATTTGCATGTAACTTTGTGTATAAATGTTTTGTAATAAAATTAAAAAAAACGCTCATGTTTTTCTCTTTTCAATACCTTTACATAAGTAGACAGGAATAACCGCAAAAAGATTTTTGCCAACCAACTCCCGATAGCTCCGACTATACCTTACATGCTAGAGAGTGTAATATATATTTGGCGTTTCAGCTGGTCGACTATCCGGTAATTTTTTAATCATTGCACTGTAGTATTATCTGCCAGTTGTAGCCTGTTATCTTTGACTGATAACGACGCAGACACGTGTAGGGCCGATATACTTAGTGGGTCTTTGGATTTATGTAGGCGCCCGGCGGTCTCACCAGCTTTAACTATTATCCCACAGGAATCGTAAATTTTTATGGGATAAAAAATACCCCTTATTCTATTCCAGGACCAAATACATCTGTATACAAAATTTCATTAACATCCGTTTAGCCGTTTCGGCGTGAAGAGGCAACAAACAAACACTCAAACTTTCGTATTTAAAATATTAGTGAGATGCAGTCGTCTGTCCAAGCAACTTCTTACCTATGCTCCATCAGCTGACATATGTTATCATAATCCGACTTACCGATATCGGTCAAATGGCCTAACAGCTTTACTCAAAGACATGTCGTCCCACCATCTCTTATCGCGTGTTTTGCCACGACAAACCCAGACAATCTTCAAAATTTAGTATGTTATTAATTAATTGAACACAGATCGGGGAAAGAGAAAGCTCAACTGAAGTGCCGTAAGCTATGTCCACCGTATAATAATGCCTCGACACGTACAAATCCAAACTTAAATAATACCACGGCCCAATAAAAAAAAACTACTGGGCTGAAATTACTGCGCATATGAGACTTTAGAGCCGATGTCCTAGGGTTATGAGCGCAGTGCAGTGCCGCGCAGGATTTTGCTATAAGTTTTGGGTGGCACTGTAACTGTTATGGGCAGGCGTAGCCCTTACCATCAGCCGAACGACTTGCACGTCTCGTCACTAACAAAATTTAAATAAAAAATAAACCTACAATAGATACTATAAAATGTCAGGTAAAGTAATAAAACACAAGATATGTTTAGAACACGATGCTAATTCAAAATTTTATTTTTTACAAAACAACCATTTTCTAAATTGCTAGGTATAAAGCATAACCACGTGATGCGATATGAACATTAAAAAGTACAAAATTGATTGTTGTATGCACCAGCGGAAGCCAAAAATACTTTAGTAAAAATATTGAATGCACGTTAGTAGCTTCACATACGAACGCTGTTCACTTCAAATGTAGTACGAATTATCAATTTCCACGTTAATAAGGCAATAGTATTCACTCTGATCACAAATTAATAATAGGTAAACTAAGTATAGTAAGAGTGGATAAGAGACTGAACAGAGTTCGTAGGAGAAGCTGTTCATTCATCCAAACAATCTAATTATAAACCCCCTTACAACAGATTAGAAAAATTGAGCTCCTATTTTCCTTTAACTGGTACATTCGTTGAATTAGTTCAAAGACGAAAATAGTACAATATTATGTTGACAGAAACTCTATGTAATAAAGTTAGTGTTCCTTCACATCTTAAAAAACTTCATTTCAGCCTTTGCATACCTTTAAACACAGCAGCGGGTCTTGCGGCCATAAGGCGTCTTAGTCGGTATTTTGCTTAACAATAATAAATGCCTACAATAAATAGTCAACGAGTAGCCATAGGTGTACGTCTGAGGAACTCATATGCTTCCCATTTACTCTAATGACTCTGCTGAGATAGAAATAACACTAAAATAACGCCGTTAATACTTCAACAGTGACAACTAAACTTCGCTAAGCCGAGGCGAAGCCAAACAAGTTTGGTATCATTGGTATCATGCTATCTATAATGAGGCCATTATTTTTGGAACTATATTTTGTATGAGTCAAACTATTACTCGGCCAAGGACAACACATAGTCCCCCTTTTTCATAAAAAAAATACCGAACGTCACTTAATACTGCGCAGTACACTATTGTAGTGCGCAATTTTAGTAAACGTCACATAACTTTTTATAAATAAGGGGGAGTACCTGACTATTAATTAAAGAACGGCGATCGACATACTAGATAATGCTTAGTAATCACGTACTTTGGCTAAGAAATTTAGATTGCAGGTATGTAATTTAATCTCGGTTGTGCCGTGACATATTCTAGAATAATTATATTAATACTTGCGTATGCCTAAAGTGAATATAACTTTATTATAAGTTATCGATACGGAACAATTTGTTTGTGTTTAGAAAATAGGTAACTATTGAAGTCTATAAGAGGTAAGTGGAACATTCCATATACTTGGCAAGACATATCGACATGACACTTCGTTTTTCTACTAGTTCTGTAACAATACGAGTATGAGTATGACCAAGTAGGTATCAACTGCTAAACTTTAATCAGCAACTATATGGTATTTTGCATAAAAACGCACTTTACATAGAATATGTTCAGTTATTTGGCATAATGACTGTAGCGATTCTTATGAAGTTCAAACAGTTGCTTAACAAAATTTTGTTGGTACTAAATGAATGTGGAATGTTTAATACTTATGTAATTTTTATAGATAAGTAGTTACAAACTTTTATAAATAAAAAAGCGAAAACATATAATAATACAAAATCACAAGTGCCTTTTGAACAGATTATTGTAACTTTTCAACGTTTGCAGTTACCAAAATATATAAGATTCTAGTCTCATTCACTCATTACACAAAGCTACTCGAAACAAACTGAAGTCAGAATAATAATTTACAGCTTAATACAAAGTAGGCACGTGATTTTAGTAGAGCTGTGTAGAAATGGCCTTAGAAAAAGACACAATTACGCAGTACAATATTGTACTGCGCAGCATTAAGTGACGTTCGATATTTTTTTTTATGAATTACGGGTTTTTTTATATATAAATACATAAAGTAGATAAATACACAGATTTTTACAAGCTGAACGTTCATTCAATTAATATTTTTCTGTACTTACATAAAATATACATTGTTTTAATTATAATACACGTCACAAAATCCACACCCATCGCCTTGTCTGTATTTAGAAATAACAATCATAATTTTGAGACACATGTCAATTTCGGTTTTGGTACGTCCCGGTGGGCGGTCCCTCATATACCTACTGGTAGGTGTATACTCTCAACTAGCGTTTAATATAGGGTACATAACAAGCATCAAAATCCTCTCAAAAAACTAAAAACAATTATATTTTTATAATAAATTTTGTATAGCTTACGATAAGAAAATTGTGCTTTTTCATATCACTCACTTTGCTTTCCAGAATTCCTTTCCAAGTCTTTTAATATGCGTCGAAACATTTACTGTCTAGAGTTTACTTAGACTTAGCTCTGTATTAACTTAGGAGGTAAGCTCGACATAAAATGTATGCTTAGCCATTTTTATAACTCCAAAGCGTGCTCAGATTATGCTGAGCAAATGCTTGGCAAGTCTGAACTATAAATTCGAAACTTGAGATTGGGCTAAGCAAACACCCAGCTAAGTTTTAACTAAGAGTAGACTGAGCAAAGTCTAAGTAATTCTGTTGCCCTACTAGTCGACATGTTATGGAGTTTAACCCAGAAAAGAGTCTTCAAACATTAGAAAATTGACCTATTATAATGAAGCTAACATTTTCAGGGTTTGTATATTTGTTACACATTGAGTTGACACAGTCATATGAAATTTATAGAAATACCATGTCAAATGTTTTAAGTATCCAAAACTAGTTAGGTACATACATAGATTTAATTTCAAAATTATGGAATCGCGTACAAGCAAAATAAATTTCTGTTCCGAATAAACAACACCAGAACGGCCGGTGGAAAGAAAGATACAACTATTGGGTTAAGAACCCTCCTTTGGCTTTGCCGTAGTCGGGTAAACTCGGTGATATCTTGGGCCAGTCACATGACTTAGCTATTATAATGAAGATGATATTTTTTTTAGAGTATGTCGACAAGAGAATTTCTAGTGTAGTTATTTCCTTAGACTAAGGTATGAACTCCCCCTAAGCATCTTCAGCCTCACCGGCCGCGTCAGGCACGGGATTTGCGTAGACAGTCGAAGCTGCCGTAACCTGGCATTCATACTCTGATGAAAATTTCAAGTCTTGCAATAGAAATCTATCAATTAATTAAACAGTGTTCAACATAAGTTGAAATATAAAGGATAATTATAATAGTTACAGCGCCTACGGAGCATCGACTGTCCAAGGTATCATCACATCAGCTAGGTATCACGGTGTCGCTGGGAAGCGGTGCGAGCGGGGCGAGGGGTGCGCAGCGGGGCGGGAGGGGCGGCTCAGCACACGCACCCGCCCTCGTTGCCTTCCTGCTCCGACCCCATCGGCGACTGCGTCTGCAGGTCTACCGCTGTTGGCGCTGAGTTAAGGATGTCTTTTGAATGGTAAGGTGTTTTCATGTATGTTTGACTATAACACGCCTGATGGTAAGAGACTCTGAGACCTAAGCAGTTCTGTTCCTCATCCCAATCCTCAATCACGACATGACACTGACATATTCGGTTTATTTTCAAATTTTCCACAACTGGTCCACACTAGGGGGGATTGACACTCCAAAACCGGGCTCCTATAAACTTCCACTACACCATTAACACTTTGTCCGCTGAGACGATTTTCTTGTCTAGCCACGGGTGCGGCTCTGCAAACTCCATAGTGTTTTCCCATACAACAAACACAATAGTTGTGTTTTCCCGCACTCACGGCAGGTTATGAAAAACACGACAATTGCGTTTTCAGCAGTGAACGTGTTAAATGCCGGTTGGTGGGGAATATGGGACACCCTAATCATAGTATCCCCACTCGAAGAGGTCTGTATAAGAGAAATACAACCCATGTATTTGTCATTTCTAGTAGAAAAATGCCTTTAGTTTTTGCCTTCTCCAAAACAGTAAATGGTAGGTAAAAAGCAAAAAAATATAAATGGAACCTTTGATTTAACGCAATGTGATAGGGCCACACGACACGGACGATTCTCCTGCCGCAGTATGCGCTCCTGAACCACACTAGATACAAGCGTTAAAATGAAAGTTGTGTACGGCGGTAAAACCGCCCGTGTGGTATGGCCCTATTATGTTTGCCTCCATTTTTGGTCATCGAGGTGATTTGATGATAGAAACGGAATTTAGACAACGGAACTTCTCAGCGACTGACAGTAAAGTACATTAATGGTGTTTGTGGTCATTTCGATTAGCTTGTAGTACTTAATTAATATATTGTTGTGCGGTTTGTTCACCAGCTTCTTCGACTGATTATCGGGCCTTGCGATTCATATACTAGACTATGTCCTTACCAAAATTTAAACATACCTCCTTTGTAAAAGCTAAAGTAGGACATCGACAAAGAAAACGAAATCTAGTGTTTTATAATGTTTATTTAAAAATAAATCAGCGTGATATACGTTTATTTACAAATCATAAGTCATATGCGATCAGCAGTGCACGGTCAACGGTCAGTCCTAACTATGCAGTCGACAAAGATCATACAGTAACGGTAGCTAGGTATAAAAAATATGTAGCGTATATTTTGTAACGTGCACGCTGCCTGTACAAAATATCAGTCAATGTTACAGATCCGAACAACTTCGTTGGCGTTAGTCCGGTTAACACCTTCAGTGCCGAAAACACAACTGTGGTGCTTTTCATAACTTGCCGCGATTGCGGGAAAACACAACTGTTGTGTTTGCTGTAAGGGAAAACACTATGGAGTGTGCAGAGTGCACCCGTGGCTAGACACGAAAATCGACTTAGCAGTGAAAGTGTTAACAATCCGTTTGAACTAAGTTGAGAACTTACCCAATGTTTATAGGCGTGGTAGGACTGTTCTACAAGACTGCTTAGATCTTAACAGATCATTAGGTAAGCTTGGATGGGTGACCGCTTAATGGCATTATCATTAGTCCCGCTTGTTATCGACAAAGAACAAGCTCTGACACTAGATGTCGCCACAAACTCATTCGAGATTGATCGAGTACCACCACTGCATAGGCAGCTATTTCACGTTCAAGCAGTAGAGCAATTACTTTTTGGTTTGAAAGGCACACAAAAATACTTGCCATGTGAAACCAATGTGTCAAAGTGAATATAATTATAGAAGAGCGAACTTACGGTATTTTCATAAGTGAGTTCAAGATCATCGGTAACATTCAAAAATCACCCCTGGCCTAACACCAACAAGGTCTAAATTTTATAACTATGCCGTTATTGATGTCGATACAGGACACACCGAAGTAAAATAAAATGAAAGACAGCTTTAAAAATGACCGCTGTCCCTTTCTTTAATAAGAGACAACAACAATATTCAAGCTGTAAAATTTTATTTCAGTTCAGTGCACCCACAATCGATATCATTATATTAGTTACAAAATCTGTGATAAAATCAGTCAAAAGTCATATCAGCTCACAATGGCAGTCGGAGAATCTAGCGTTGATTTATAAATCTTAAAAAATATTACAATATCAGCATTTACTGCGTGCACTGTGACACAATATGAAAACAGTATGAACACCGCCTATAATCTAAGCTTTCAACCTTAAAAACAACCTTTCAGTCAATATATTTCCCGTTCCAATAAAGGTGCACGAGTGAACCTTTTTGTCGAGTCCTGTCAACCGATATATTGTCATTTTTTAACTCTATGAAATCGAAAGGGATAGCAGTACATTTAGAGCGGTCTTTAATTTCTGTTTTCTTTATGGTGTCAATAAATTGGTGTCTCCAGGTTTGTCTTAGCGGCAGTGTCCATACTGTCCGTGCACTATGTATGAAGTATTAGACCTGCAACATCCAAAATGCACCTAGACCATCTTCAAAATAAATTACAATTTAATTAATAAGTTTAATAATTATGATCGAATATAAGGTCAATCTTATAAATTTAATGCACAATTCTGATATTTTGAATTATACTATCAACAAAGCCCATTGGAATGCTACATTTTATTTTAACGTTTTAAAAGTTTATTATAAAGATTGGTAAAAAAATATGGCTGATTAAATATGCCGACAATGTTTCTTTATTAATTGACACAGGGTATGTTTTTTGAGATCTTGGGTACGTGTGGCTTTAAAATAAATTTATTTTTAAGTTGCGCTACAATTTGTTGTTCCACACGAAATAATTAAAAACTTTCTTGAGCTCTTTGTCTGTTTTTTTTAATCCTTATAGAAAATCATTTAAACATATCTTTTTTTTTTTATTTTTGTCAGTCACGCAGCCACTAGTGCTCTACGACCAAGGAATGGAACGTTTTTCTAACACCATGTAATGAGTTCCTTATGATAGAGAGTTGTTCAAGTAGGTCTAGGGGTGTGCACTTTAACTTGCAAAGTTTCTTCTCGTCTCACCATTCCGTTTACAAAACACTGTCGACACATTTAATTTACTAATCACAATTAATTATAATTCAAAGCTAGTGATGTTCTCACTAATAATGTTACAGAATCATAAGTAATCCTTAAGCGCTAAATAAATAAATAATACTAATATACAAAAGGCTACAGCGACACCTTTTTGTCAAACAGTTAAAGTAATCTCACGCAACTATTTACGATAAATAAAATAAGATTTCTTATTGACACTTGTCGCTATTTGAGTAAGCCAATATATGATTTAGGTAGAGCCAGTGCCGGAGCCAATTGATAGCTTACTCCGGGCCATTGGGGTGCGAGTCATTTAACAAAATACCTGGTACTAAGGTTCAAACTCGTTTAAATATCACAAATGGCAACACGAAGATGCGAGATCATAAAATAGCCCACTGACCTTTACAAGTGCGCTGACTGATTAACATATCTCAGAGCGCTCCTATTAGTTTTTTCCTACGTGTTTTGGCTTAGCACAATTTGTGCATTTAGCTAGTGTCAAATGTTCATATAATTTAAGTTTATTTTTAAAATAGTCAATATGTGGACTCCCAATCAGTCGTTGTGACACCTTCACGATTCCAACAACACAACACATTTAGAATAAACTTTTGAAATAAATAGTGTAAGTGTCATAATGTCTGTGTGTGTGTGTGTGTGTGTGTGTATGTGATCTTAGTATGTACCTATTGATTTGTTTATTTCATGAATATACGGAATGCCACCGTCCGATCTCCTAGTTACTCCTCACCATGCATGGTTGTCCGGAAGCGATCACTCTGAGCGATAAGACCGCAAATTGTGACACTAATTGTTAAATTAGTTTTGTTCTAGTTTTCTTTGTTCTGTGGTGTTTCAATAAAGAGTTTATCTATCTATTTATCTATCATTACATACTTTTAGTAGGATTCGTAGTCGTTATAAGTATTCATCGATAAGTTGCCAATGACTCCTGGCAAACGGAGCTTTAAAATGGGTAAAATGTGACCAGTCATTAGGGTACTAATCAGTTCACTCTACGTGTATTATGTAGGTCAGTGGTTAAATCTCCTCGAAAGTGTCGCCGCACCCAAAAGCTATGTACAAAATATAGAATTCCTAACTATAAATATTACAAATAACTTGTTATTATTGCAGATTTCATTTATATATTAATAAAGTTATTTCATAAAAAAATACGGCTGGCGTGAACCACTAAACCCTGTCTCTGTGTTTTAATAGTTGCCTGTGATAAAGTAAATTACCCTCGGTGGTTTGTGGGCCAGAGAGATCGGAACTTTTAAAGGAAATTGTGAGAAGCCATTTTAAATATTTAATCTACTCATATATCGGCAATTTTTACGGGCATTCGTTATTAGATTTAAAACTGAAAGTCATAATTTTTGACCTGAATAGATATTTTACAAATTATTTTATTTTGTATATAATGGTTCGGATATTAAATGTAAAGCACAGAGGCAAGTTTCAGTCAGTGCTGTGAATCTACGCACGAGTGCACTCCTTCGCAAAGGCGAAAGCAACTCTATTACACCAAAATCTCGTGCAGGAGGGGTACTAAGAAAGGAAAATGCTGAACCGAACGCATGTAAATAACCGCTGCCATAGGAACCTGTCCTGTTCGGCGGAGGCAAGCGCCGTGGGGTCCGCAGGCGAGTGGCGGCGCCACCGGCACGACCGCACGTGCACGCGCGTACACGCATGCGCGCCGCACGTACACGCATGCGCGCCGCACTAGCACGCACAACCGCCGTCCGGCTCTTTGCTGTCGCCGGGCGCTTGTCGCAGGATCACCTCGTGCACTGGACACACACACATTAAGGAAAATAGAAGGAAACTCTACGGCTCTTAACTAAATAATAGAACAAGATCAAGATTGGTTCTAGATCATGTGTATTTGTGTATGTGTATCAAAACGGTTTGGCCAGTCGAAGCTGCAAGCAATTTAGCTTGGGAACTGCCCCTTTATATTTATTGCTAGGCGACAAGACCATAGACAACGCCGTCTAGACATGAAATATATACATATCATACAAGTGGTTAAATACTGCCAGTACTTTAAGAAAAATCTTACGATCTTGTTTCTGGCGAACCGTATCGATACCTCAAATTAAAATCTTTTAGGACTTGAATACATTACACCTAACAGATTTACATAATATGTTTATAATTGTGTGATAAAGATATATTACATCATAAAAAGCGCAAACCATAAATACATACAAGAATAACATATGCTTATTCAATTGACAGCACCAATAATTACGTAATATTGTATATCAAATGGCAGTTCAAACTTCACACAATAATGCTTGTTTTAATTGAATGATTAACTAGTGTTGCTTTTACAATTTTGACTTTGCATGCGTTTTAGAAAAATTTCACCAGTTATGGTACTTCCCTTGGACCCTTTTCATGCCATAGACCTGGGCCTCAATTCCAATAGCTAGAGAACCGTATAGCTATTTGCAGCGATAGCGCGATTCAATAGCTAACAGCGTTGTGACTAATAGCTTTTTAAAATGATACTCAAGCGATGTCACGCAAGTTATGACAAATCCATCCCATGATTTAATGCATACGGTCATTTGTTTCAAGAATGTGTATCTCCTTTACAGTGGCTAAAATTCATGCAGCCTAACATATTTTGTTTTGATTAATGGTTATGTAAGGCTTTAGAAAAAGCCAAATCAAATTATTTTTCTGTCAAAGACTGTACATAGTAGTAGTATTTAGTAGTTCTGTTGAATTCCCAAACATTTATTTTAATAATGGCATAGGAGCTCTAAAGCTATTGCTATCTTTTTCGTTTTCTTAATGTTTGAAAGAGACGCCCATAATTTTAGGGATGTCCAATTTAAATGAAATTAATTTGGTACTGTTAAAATCGATACCACTTTGAAGACAACCTTTTGTCATTTACGAAAGTTTATTAGAACGAAATATATTTCATTTATAATATTCAAACTAATTTATTAGAATTATTCACGTTAACGTTTACTGTCTCAGTGGCACAATACAGACCGAAGTGATGACTCTTATTATCAGTTGCCATAAGTCTCATTTTAGATCCGTACTCCATCCCAGGCAGTCTTTACTATAGTTATACTTAATTGAACATATTGGTGCTATTAATTATCGAACAAGCATAGTTAAAAAGCAATGTCATACCATGAACACAAACTTATAATCACACCAAATCCAATATCACATAAATATGATAATAATATATATACATAAAAACGACATAAATATTAGTAAGTTTACTTACAACACAGATGTTAGCCGATAAATACCACCACCCACGCATATGGATCCGAGGGCACAGCACCATTTTTAAATATTTCTAATGGGGAAGTTGACTGCGAAATCTTTTAACAAACTAAACCTAACTAACCCTAAATATAGTATTACATACAAAATGGACATCTCTACCCGCAACCCGGAGGGAAGTTGGGAGGACAATTAACATTACACACCCAAATAACAATGGACAAACGGGTTATTAGGAAAGCTCACACTGGCGGATTGTCTTCTGTTTTGGTTGCATGGTATCTCTTAGTACTAACACAAGCATAAACATATAAGATATCTTATGTAAGGTCCGACGACTTCCGTAAATAAACTCAACTGCGTTTCTGTAATTAAAGTTTTATTTGTTTACAAACTATTGTTTTATAAAGAAAGTACTCAGTGCTTTACAAAACGTTACTTTACCTGTAATTAAAGAAACAACATTCAAAGCTTTTAAATTCACGAATATCGTCTCCTTTACAAATATTCTTCAGGTATTTTATTTAACAAGTTTTCGGTTTTCTTCCTAACCTTCAAAATCCCAATGACGCGCGCAATGCTGACATAAGACATGCTAGTGTCATTGTCTTATTCACTTCAGTCTGTCATTTATTGTAACTTTCATGTTGTCTGTCTAATCGGTCATTCACTTGAATGAGCGCGGGTAAATTCAAATTAAAGGAATGATACGTATGTAAGTAGGTTATCATTCCTTTACATCCCCCCCCTTCGGGAAGAGAATTGCTTCATAACATCATATCATATGTCTTCTAAACTGTCGCCTCCAAATGTAGGAGCCGGGACTAATTTGGTGATATGGAAGAGATTTGATTCTGATTTTCTATGTCCTGTATTTATTCTGTATATTGAGTTGGACAGTTTTTCTATTATTTCATATGGTCCTATCTTCAATTCATCCAGTTTTCTTCTGTTTAATTTATTGCCATTTTCTGCAAATACCATGTCTCCCACTTTAAACTCATAATATTTTCTATTTCTATCATATAGTTTTTTTATTGTAGTTGTGTGATTTTATACTGTTTCTCAGTGCCAATTTTCGATCTCTCAGTAATTCGTTTTCTGTTCTTTCTGCTTTTAATTCATCGATAATTGGTGTAAATGTAATATGTTTTCCTTGTAACAAGTACACGGGTGCAAAGCCTGTAACAGTGTGCTCGGTTTCATTGTACTTTTCCACGCATTTTTGTGCTATTGTTGTCCATGCTCTTTTTTTATTTTCTTCATTTACTTTGCATCTTATTTTATTGACCAATGTTTGATTAAGTCTTTCATTGATTCCATTTGAAAAAGGTGCATTTACTGCTGTGAAGACAATCGGAATATTTTTTTCTTGTAAGAATGCTTTAAACTCTTTTGAGTTTATTCCTGGGTACTGATCTGTTAAGATCATACCAATACTATTATTATCTTCTGTGACATTCTTGACAAGTTTTATAAAGTCATTTGAATTCTGTGTTTTTGAAGTGACAATGTATGCATATCTAGTAAAATGATCCACTAAGAGGTGCATGTACTTCTTTGTCGATCTTGAGCCCCCAAATCCACCAATTGTGTCTATGGACATTATTTCAAAAGGATGTGTGGCTGGTCCTAGATGAGACATTAGTCCAAACTTATCCTGACCTCTTGATTTGTTCCTAATGCAAATTTCACATTGTTTACATATATTCTTTATATTCTGTCTTAGATTTTTAGCTGTGTAGTATGGTGTAATTTTATTTTGCATTTGTGTAATTCCAATGTGACAGTATTCTTTATGTATTTTCTTGATGAAATTTAGACTAAAGTTTTCTGATAAAACAATTTTTTCTTTATTCTTGATTTTCTTGTAGTATATTGAGTGCTTTGATATTAACTTATTTTTTTCCTTTTGTATATCCTCGTTATTTTCTTGATCACTAATGATATCCTCAAGTTGTATCCAATTGACAACTTTCAACTTTTCTTCTTCATTTTCATGTGCTTCTAATACAGGATTTCTGCTAAGGCAGTCAGCTTCAAGATTATTTTTTCCTGGTGAGTATTTTATCTCAAAGTCATATTGAGAAAGGTAATAAGTCAAGTCTCCGAGTTCTTCGTCTGTTCTTGATTTAATGTTCATTTTTTCCAATGGTTTATGATCAGAAAATACTGTAAATCGTTTACCTATGAGCCAATGTTGCCAGTATTTAACAGCTTCCTTTATTGCTAGGCATTCTAAATAAATGGCTTTTTTTCTTTTCTGTACTTCATTTAATTTCTTGGAAAAATATGCAACTGGTTTTTCTTTTGTGTTTTGTTGTCTCTGTTTCAATACTGCTCCTACGCCTTGTATACTTGCATCTGTGTAAATTAGTATAGGTAAATCTGGGTCAAATATCTCTAATATAGGTTGAGAACACAGTAGTTGTTTCATTTTTTCAAAAGATTTTTGACATTCTTCTGTCCAAATAAATTTTTGATTCTTCCTTAGTAAGTTATGTAGTGGGTCCAATGTTATCGCAATATTTGGTACATATTCGTTATAAAAATTTATTTTCCCCAAGAACTGCCTCACATTTTTTTGATTTTGGGGCACTGGGAAATTTCTTATTGATATTAAATTATCTTTTATTGGGCGTACTGAGTTGTTATGAATAATGTGCCCTAAATATTTTACTGAATCTGATGCGAATGTGCATTTAGAAAATTTCAGTCTAAAGCCTTCCTTCTTAATCGCCTCTAATAATTTAGTTAAGTGGTTTATGTGTTCGGGAAAGGATTTTGAGAACAGCAATATATCATCGATGTAATTTACTGCGAATTCCGTAAGTCCGTGTTTTCTTATAATATTACTCAATATTCTTTGAAATATTGCTGGTGATGTTTTAAGTCCAAATGGCAGACAGGTCCACTGAAAATGGCTGTCTTGTGTTACAAAAGCTGTTTTTCTTCTATCTTCGATTCGTAATGGTATGGACCAGAATGCAGAATTTAAGTCCAGAATAGAGTAATATTTGCAATTTCTTGTTTTTACCATTAAATCTTCAATTAGAGGAAATGGTTGTGACTGTGGAATAACAAGTTTATTTAAATCGCGAAAGTCTATACAAAGTCTTGATTTTCTATTGTCTTCTTTTTTGTATGCCAATGTTACCGGGGCGGCAAATGGACTGTATGATTCTTCAATGAGGTTTTTCTCCAATAACTTTGATACTTGACTCTCTATTTCCTTCTTATCCTCAATACTGCATCTATAAGGTCTTTTGCTGCAATATTTATCGATCATTAAATCAATTCTGGCTTCATAGTCTCTTACAGTTCCAACATCGTACTTGTCTTTTGCGAAGATCGATTTATATTTTTCAATTAATTTATTTATTTCTGCTTCTTGTTTATATTCAAGCTGGTTTATTGAAATTTTAAAGTTGGTTTCATCAACATGTTCGTTGAAGTTCACTGTAAACTTGTCATCCATTTTTGTTTCCTTTTTTTCTGTTTCCATTTCTGTATTTCTACTTATTTCTTGTGTTTTTTGTGTAATTTCTAACTTTTCATTTTGGATCAATTTAAATTGTTTAATCATATCCAATCCAATTAAAAAATCGTAGTTGAAATTGTTCTTGTTGATTACAAACACATTCACTTCTTCTTCAATTTCAAAGATTTTTATTCTCATTTTTACTATTCCGTTTGTTTTTTTCACACCATTAATCGTAGTTAACTCCACAGTCTGTGCATTACTTATTTCTTCATCTTTTAACTTTAGCAATTTTGAATTAATTAATGAGATATTTGAACCGGAATCATATATTCCGAATGCATCCAGTGTGTTATTTAATGTTAATTTGATTTTGATTAATGGTGGCACTACTAGTTTTTTTGGTCCATATTATTTAGTTCGGTTTCTACTTCAGAGTTGTTAACAAAATTGATAAAATTTTGTTTTTCTTTAATGTTTTCATTTGTTTTAAACCAGCATGAGTCTTCAGGGTGATATCTATTTCCTTTATTTTGTTTTTTACAAATCTTACATGGTTCTTTAACCTCTTTTGTTTTTACTGCGAAATTGGTGATTTTCTTTTTATCCAAACCTTTTTTGTTAACTAAATGTTCCAAGCTTTTTACTTCATTAAAAAGATCTTTGGTTTCCTTTATTTTTTTCTTATCAATCCTGTCTGTAATAAAACTAGGTAGACCTACTGCAATCAGATCAATCAGAGTACTTTTGTTTATTGTGCGGTCCATTTCTAACAGTATTTTCTCTTTTCTTATTGCATAGTCTAATAGCGATCCTGTTTTGTATTTAAAATCGATCGCATATCTTATTGGTGTCCAACCTTTATTCTCATAAGTGTCACAAAAATCTTCCTTCCATTGTTTCCATTCCGAAGTAAGCGTAAGTCTTATTAACATAGAACTGTACCAATTCAAGCACGATTTGTCCAAGAACAGTCTAAAGATCTCGATTTTTTTTTCATCCTCGACTATTTCAAATCGATCACATTCTTTTTCAAAAGTAGCCATCCATTGAGTTACATTTGAGTTTTCTCCGGTGAATTTCTCGATTACAAATTTGTCTGAGATCTTTTTTAAATTAGTCTGCTTTGGTAACTGTGGATTCATATTTGTAATTTTTTCAAGGATTCTTGACAGAGATTCTTCCGATATACCCTCATTCATTATAGGTTGTGTAATTCCAGTTGTAGTTGTCACTTCTTCCAGAAAATAGTCTTTGAATCGTATATTGTCATCGTCATCCATATAAGCCTCTTTTAATTCATCAGATAAGGTTATCCATAAACATCTTTTTTCATGTCTCCTTTGCAATGTCTTTTTTAATGTTTTATAAGTCTCAGTTTCCATTAATGTCTCATGGTGTTTTATTGACTGCAGTTCTTGTGGCACAAGGTAAATCTTACCCTCTTTTGTAGTTATTGAGGTTACTGCGAGTACGTTAGTTTTCGGGTCTTCGACACTTTTAATTGTAAACTCAAACTTTAGTTTATCCATTTCTGCACAGTGTCCTTTGCAAAGAATGTTGTTTTATAAGATATCTTATGTAAGGTCCGACGACTTCCGTAAATAAACTCAACTGCGTTTCTGTAATTAAAGTTTTATTTGTTTACAAACTATTGTTTTATAAAGAAAGTACTCAGTGCTTTACAAAACGTTACTTTACCTGTAATTAAAGAAACAACATTCAAAGCTTTTAAATTCACGAATATCGTCTCCTTTACAAATATTCTTCAGGTATTTTATTTAACAAGTTTTCGGTTTTCTTCCTAACCTTCAAAATCCCAATGACGCGCGCAATGCTGACATAAGACATGCTAGTGTCATTGTCTTATTCACTTCAGTCTGTCATTTATTGTAACTTTCATGTTGTCTGTCTAATCGGTCATTCACTTGAATGAGCGCGGGTAAATTCAAATTAAAGGAATGATACGTATGTAAGTAGGTTATCATTCCTTTACAAACATACAAACGTATTTTATATGTGTGTAATTCACGTTTTGCGAACTTCAAATAAACTGCTACCTAAAGTAAAATGGTTAAAAGTCTTTTGTTATTACTAATCATGCAAACCACGTCTACATTTTTAAAGATTAACAAAGATACATGACATTAGTCTTCATTGCCCAGAGAAAATATTATTTTTAGAGAGGTGGGAATTCAAAATATTCATAAAATAAATTATATTGAAATGTCAAGAGTTACATCATCCTGTCCATGGCTGATGTCACTTAAAGATAATATTCAGTATTTTTTTTTAATATAAGCAATCAATTGTTTTTTTTTTCATATTAAACCTGACCTATTATTAAGTATGTAAATATTCGAATAATAAGTAAGAAATTATTTCAGATCCGCAGCTAACTTCACGTCGAGACAAACGTCCCAACACCCAATCCATAGCCAATGTACCGCAAACCCGTTTAAAAAAAACGACATGACATTCTAGCACTATGAAAAACGGTAAACACTAAATAAATATTAATATATTAATATCGTGTCACATTGTGCATATGGTCGAGCGTGTTAATTCGTGTTTTTCGTCAAACGTGTAGCGCATAAGAAGTAACATCCAGGGGCGAAGCCAGGGTATTTGAATTTGGGCGACCCCCAAATTTTAAACCCTTTTTTCCGTTATGTATCATTGGATTTATCCGAGATGATTGAAGAAGTGGTCAAAAACCACAAGATCACATTTATACATTAAGTTGAACAAGCAAGTACAAGAAACTTGGTTGGAACTCCACTCCCGCTAAATGCAACCCTGGCTGCGCCCATGTTACATACACTCTATTCTACGAGGACCGTTCAGCTCAGCATGTAGTAGTGACGTGTACAGACAGATAAATGTGTGTCTGTGCGTGTCGTGAGTGAGAGATTCCGAGCCGCACACTAACAACATGCGTGTCGTGTACACGTTACAATACACACAGCCAAACAGATTTCGTAAAATAGAACATCCGTATCAAGTGAACGTATGTTTTGTATAAAAGGATACTGTCTTCGGGGGGCTTGCTCTCAGCAGAGTCCATCCCTGGTAAAGCTGCCGCCACCCTCCGGAATAACTGGAAATATAAACAATTCAGTTTTGTTATCTCCCTCTCTCTTTACTAAGGTCGGTATACATTATGCTGATCTTTAGTAGAGCGTATACAATTCAGTTTTTATTATCTCCTTCGCTCTATCCTAAGGTTGGTTTACATTATGCTGATCTTTAGTAGAGTGCCTTAGTTGAACTATAAAGGCAAGTGCTTTATTAAATAGAATCATACTACGGCGGGTGCACGCTTCAACTAAAGCACTGTCCTCAAGCACTCTACTAAAGACTTCAATAATGTGAATCGGCCTTTACTAGTACTTTTATTCTAGTCTAACTTAAAATCGTTTTATTTTTGTAAATAATAATTATTGGAAATAAACTCGAATAAGCAGTTTTTATTAATTAATTCCTCTTATCGTTGAAATAGATTTTATTGCAAGGAACTTAAAAAACAACAATTAAATAAAATCTCATTAATATTATAAATGCGTAAGTTTGTGTGTTAGTGTGTTTGTCTTCTCTTCACGCCGCGCCGGCGCCGAACGGCTGATCGGATTATTATGAAATTTAGTATATAAGGGTGCTTTAGATCCTGGAATAGAACAAAGGATACTTTAAATCCACGTTAGTTTTTTTTTTTATTGTACCTGTGGTATCCCACTGTTGGGCAAAGGTCCTCCCCCGATTCTTTCCACTTGTTTCGATAGTGGGCTAGTTCCTTCCAATCATTTTCAAAAGAGTCCTTAACTAAGATTGTTAGAAAATGATGTAATCGAACCGTTCATACCGAACTCCGAACACGGTGCTAAAATACCGAACACCTGGCAACGCTGGTTTCACCATATCTCTGATAATAATGTACATAAAAAAGACAATTAAGATCTCGCGTATCCCAAACTCACCTGTTTAACATTGTACCCCGCCTTAGCGCTGGTCTCAATGAACATGACGTTCAGCTCCTTCGCCTTGCGGTCGCCATCCTCGGTGGACACCTGCCTCTTGTCCGACAAGTCCGTCTTGTTGCCCACAAGCATGATGATGACGTCAGAGCCGCGCTCCGTGCGCACGTCGTCGATCCATTTGGAGGTTTGGTGGAAAGAGTTCGCGTCTGGAATACAAAGAGTAGGAATAGTTATAATATCTTCTTTGACGAGCGTATTTCCGAAGCACTGGTAGATTTAATGGAGTTTCCCTTTCCTGTGTCAGATTCAGGCATGAGTCACCACTTGAAAGGGAAATGTCCTTTTTCAAACTCACACCATAATTAGATAATCATTAGTTTAGTAGATCATATTCTGACTTATTTTTTATTTTTCTCTATTTTTATTATGAGACTTGAGTTTTTAACTTTTGAAAGTGCAATATTTTTGCCTACTTGCAATAAATTAATTGAGTTATGATTATATTGTGCAAAAGGGTAAAACAGAACCTTTTTTGAGCGAACTTAATAATAAAATTATAGTGTCCGTCTGTGATTAAAAATTAATGTGTAAATATAAGTGTAAGCTGCCATTTATACGATGTCTTATCATAAATTACAGGTTTTACATTATTGCCTGAAAGTTTGCCTCTAAGGACCATTTTCGGAAAAAAAAAACAGGAACATTAGTTTAAAAATTTCGTGTATGTTCCATTTTAATATCTTGCAGGGTTCAGTAGATACGAATATAAATATTTGTACGTGCGAGCCAGGTCGCGGGCACGGCTAGTAAATAATAAAATAAGGACAGGATAGCAAAAACGTGACAGCATTCATTATTTATATGACTATGGAAAGAGATAAACATAGGTATCATTGCTGTTGAATAAGATCGGGGGCCCAATTCTATAACTTAGAGTAAAGCAACACGCCATTGACATACTATCGACACACTACAGACATTATACTGCTACTGTTGCAAATTTGGCATTCTGCGAAAACTCCAATGGTGTCTCAGTGGTTTCTCAGTAGTGTGTCGATTGTGTGCCTGTGGTGTGGCTGTTGTGTGGCAGTACAATAGTTTTCAGTGTGGCTAGCAAAAATAATAATTTATAGAATACCAAATGTCAATGACTATCCTATTGAGACACTACCGACACACAATTGATAGGTTTTTTATAGAATTATATTATATTTATATAGAATTGGGCCCCTGGTATACTTTCATTTGATGACTCTTACAGGAGGCCTACGAGTACATAGACCAACCTAGGCTAGCGCTTCGGTCGACCACGTTCTCACTTCGAGGGAAGTAATCTATTAACTTTTTTTGACTGAGTTATGAGACGAGCATGTCGTTCGCCTGATGGTAAGCGCTACGCCTGCCTATAACAGTTACAGTGTCAGCCAGAACTTTGCATTGAATAATCTTACGCGGAACTGCACTGCGCTCGTCACCCTGAGACATCGGCTCTAAAGTCTCATATTTCCAGTAATTTATCTGGAAACAGTGCCCGTCATATATATACACACACACACACACAATTACACAGAATACAGTATTATTTTCACACCACTGCTTGGTGGATGAATATCTGGCAAAGGTGTGGTACTTCCCCAGGCGGTCTCTTGCAGACGAGGCCTACCACAAGTGACAAATCCACGCTTGTTTCACGTATGAAGCAGTGGCCGGATCTGATGTCAGTGTTGGTCTGGCCGTCCAAAAGGCCTGACGTGGCTTAACGACTGTTATCGATCGAGCTGTGACCAACCGCTTAACGTGGTCTTTGAACCAACGAAAAAAAAAAGAGCGATGGAAATCCGCACATAAACTGACCAGCATTTATTGTAATTGATGCGAGGCCGGGAACCAACCAGTGTCCGATTTTTGAAGCTCATCGGGTTACAAATTTCACCAAAATGGCCGATTTTCTACAAGAGTTCGGTAATAATCAGCCATTTTGTCAGATTCCATAATAGCCCCCGTATCGTTTTGGTTGCAAAGCGCATAAATGCACGGGCACTACTCGTATCTCTCAAAAGATCGATATCTTGCGTGGTGGTTGCCTAGTTAGCTCACTATGCATTTCATTTATATTGCAGTCGTATCAACATTACAAAATATTCGTTATCAAATTAATTTATTATTCGCAAAACATCTAAAGTTATGATAAGATCTCAATGTATTATAGTTTATATCTTTTAAATTAATTTCCATTAGTGTTGTTTGTTTGTTATCTATTGTGGTGTCTTTCCACTGTTAATAAATTGTCAACGAAATGTAACATCTGTGTAAACAACTTAAAATGTTACATGGTTGAACAAATAAGAAATCATGCACTGTAGTTAACATGATACAAATAAAATGAATCTCATGTTGATTACTAACAGAAATATATAAAACTAAGATTGTATTAGGTTAATTTAGAAAAAAAGTTTTTGATACCAAGCCTCCGTCAAAAAACTATGCTCTAGACTATAATGGGCATTAACGTCTTATGAAAGCTTTATAAGCCCGTCTTATGAAAGCTTTATAAGACTCCGCTCTGGGTCTCCTTGAAGACGGAACTACATCACTATATTTCGAAAACTTAAACGCCATTATTAATACCATTTCGACGAGCGGACTTATTGTTGAACGTAATTTCGATCGATCGGTAATTTGACGTTTCATACTGAGTTACGACACCATTCCAAAACCGATCCAATTTCACTTTAGTACATGAATAAGCCGACATAATGTTCTGACTCTACTTGGTTCAGCAAAATTGGCCATTCCTATTTGTATTAAGTTAACTAATACCATAAAATATCTAAATCAATCAATAAAATTGAAGAATCTGTCTGTGTTTTCAAGATAAATGCCGACATTACGTGAAAACTGCTATTTATGCGATGCCTTATTATCATAAATGACCGTACTTGGAATTTTTGTCTATCTGTCTGAAAGTTTGTGTCGCAAAGGCTCCGATACGACTCGACGGATTTCAATGTAAATTCCAGAGATTAAAACCGGGATCTACACTAAAATTTTCGTATGGGTACGTTTGATTTCGGTATCTTCCAGTGTTCAGATGATTTGACTAAAAATATAATACTGCAAGTCCCCCCGCGAACAGAGTCGCGTTTTACAGCTAGTATAAAATCAGCTTCTGTTAACTGTTTCATATACTATGTATTACTAGCTATGATTCTAGTCGTTCATTGCTAGGGTGCATTTTGTGTGCAGTGACCAGTCGCAATCTCCGTCTACCTATTCTTCGTTCACATCATGTGGGATGAGTGGTTACCATAATGTTACTAGTAGAAACACCCCCCTGATTTTATAAAAAATCATTTTCCATATACATACCCAGGCGAACAGGTACAAAGAAACAGTGAAATATTATAAAATAAAAACAACAACGCGCATTTGTTATCGTCGTATTAGTTTCAGTGGGTTTACGAGCAATTATTACTTTATCGCCTTATCTACTGAACTTGCTGATTTAAATTTACTGTCCGCCATAAAAAAAAAACTGTACATAACCCCTTTTTATAGGTCGCGCTACGGCCTCTCCAGATTTCTCGCGAAATTAGGTTTCTCGGGGATAACATATTTTATACTGTACACCCTAGCTTTAGAATTAGCTCAGTTCGGAAGGTTCAAATAATCATTATATAGGTCTACATATAAACACAATACATAATTATCTCCAATGTATTTATTTGGTCCGTTCCTATTTGCAATCAAGCAGTACGTTGATAACTAATAAGTACTTTGTTGTGTTTAATTATTTAACTTCGCCTCGATAAATATCTCCAATTCGTAATCAAATACACGCTAGACAAAGTAAACTTACAAACAGTATAATTTGTGAGTATCGACGCAGACTGGGCCAAGGCTCAGCCCACCAAGCAGGCAAATATTTGCCTCGGACGACACGAAGGACGCGTCAAATATCAGCTCTGTTACCCACGGATAAGGTGCACATCAGCCTGTAAACTTTGTTTTAATTAAGGTCCCGTATTCGCAAACGGATGAGGGATGGAATAGGCCACAAATAATAAACTTATTTGCTACAAGACTGTAATGAATTTTGACTTGGCCTTTAATTAGGTAGATGCCTTTTCTAATGCCACTAAATGTGCATAGAGCAAACGTGGTGTTTCTTTGAATCAGACCTAGTGTTTGAACTAACCTGTAACTATTTTCCCGTTAAATATTCAAGATAAAAAAATAAAAATAAATTAAGCATGGTCCTAGAGTACGTGAGAAGTTATTTTAACACGGCCAAACGAATATAAATTCAAACTGAATTATTTTCATTAATTGTTCTTTGTTCTCATAACAACTTGTTATTCAGTATTCTGATTATTAGAATTTTCGATTAAAATCCTCGTATCTTCGTACAATACAAAGATTATACCTTTTTACGTGTGCCGCGTTGGAATTATTATGTCATTTGGGGTGCGAGATGGGAACATCGGCACACTTTAATGAACCCATCGTTATGCTATAAACCTCCGGCGCACCTGTCACCACTGCTTTGACCAAAACAGTCCACCCTAACCTAAAGCAAAAAAAGACGACAAACATACAAACGGAAGAAGAGTATGTGCAACTATATTCTTCTATCGTTTTTATCTTGATCTTGGCGTTTGAAACAATGCCGAAATATCCCGTTTCAAATGCTAGCTACTAAATACATTTTGTCCGAAATTTCTCGCCCTGTTAAATTGTTCTTTGACTTTTTGATTAAGTTTGAACAAAATCATTACTAAAAGCAAATCTCTTCATTTCAATATACCGGCCTTTATTATTTTCAAAGCGAAATTTGAACTGAAAGAAACAGAAAAGGAAAATCTTGGTCATTACTTTAAGTCACATTGTTTCTCTATATAAATAATTTGAAGACTCGATAGTTAAACACATAGATTTACATGTTACTGGTTGACTATAATAGTACATTGTTAAGGCTGATGCGAGCTGCAGCGACGATCCGCCGACGAGGTCAACGTCCCACTTTCAGACTTTTCAGAAGGTCCCGAACGAATAAAGGCTTCGATACACAGAGCACGCGGGCAGGCAGCGCAACCTGCAGCCCGTTGCTCATACTTGTGTGTAGTAGGAATAGTAGGTCACATAGATAGATGCATTAGAAATAGGTGAACTGCCGCGATCGTTACCAAACACCTGCTGGCAGCGCTCTCTGTGTCGAACGCTTTAATAATTCGTAGATATCGACCAGTTACGGCTGCATTTCCCAGTCGCGTTAAATAATTAAACTCTATCGAGAAACGTTTTGTGTTAGAGCTCATACGTAGGTAGGTTTTTTTTTAGTTTTTTCGCGGTCGAAGCCGTATAATACGAATAATTCGTATCGAATATTACGGTCGCATTTCCCGGTCGCCTTGAATTATGAAACTCTATATAGACGTTTTGTGACAGGCTTCTAGATTGTAGAGCACACCTAGTTAGGTTTTTATAAGTTTTTTTTCTCATTGTTGCACAAGTTTCTATCACTTGAGACAGATTGTCTGGAGTATCAATCTAAGATAAAAAGCAGTCTGAACGGTCGCTTTCGCTAGCAGTGATTGTCTACATGTCAACCAGACAGTATGATGTGAATTTAGTTTAATAATCTTCACGCTATGCCGCCGGCAAGACTCCGGCCTTGCCGGCGGCATCCGGAGTGTCACGGCAGCCGTTATCATGATGGGAAGCCGGCGCGGTAAAAACTGGCGGCCTATGCCGGCGGCATAGTGTGTAGAAACCTTTACCTTTTGTTAAAAGAGGATATCGGAGCTTACTAAGAGCCATGTTAAAGAGTAAACTCATGATTAATGATACAAATCCTCATTTTTCAATCACAGCTTAGCAGTTGAAGTGGTATGTTGCAAACTTTTTGTTTTGAAAATGGTACAATCTATTACGGCTTTAGGAAGACGATTAGTTGTTTAAGTAGGTATAGAAACAGAATGAACAATATACTCACTAGTGATGTCATAAACAACAACAGCGACCGTAGAGTCCCTGATGTAAGAAGGGATGAGGGAACGGAACCGCTCCTGGCCGGCAGTGTCCCACAGTTGCAGCCGCACCGTACGGTCCTCCAAGTACATTGTCTTTGACAGGAAGTCTATGCCGATTGTTGCCTATGACAATAAACATTCATACACTATATTATGTTTAGGTTATTATCATTATAACCCAAATCTGGCTGCTCCTGAGCACAGGTGTCACCTCACACTCGTGAGGAGGATATAATTATTGGGGTATTGGGTTTCCTTACACAGGGTACTTCCTTCCTTACTTATGGGTTTCCTTAACATGGGTTGTACAGTAGTTCTAAAGTTTCATATGCCTAGCAATTTCACTGAAAACTAATATTGTACCTATAGTAATGAATTCCATCACAGTTTGTCTCTTTCGCTGTTTAAGTAGATGATATGATTGCATGCGGTGATATTAATAAAACTGCAATATAAAAACAATAAAGTGCATGCAGTTTATTGCATTAAATTTAATCTCAAATGTAGTTCCTTTCCTTTCATGAAAAGTGAGATGTGATTGCTATCTTGCATAAACAACAATTTAATAATGTCGCAATGCATATTCATGAGATATTATGACTCAACAATGATGTAATTTGAAACCTGATGCTTGGAATACCACAGGTCAAGTGTAGTCTCAGCTTACTTTAGACTATTCCTTACATTACTGGGTAATGAACTGAATAGAAACTACTAAATTAATAGTCTGTGTACCCAACTGTTTCATGGTACATTAAAGCATTTTCCAGACAGAGTGTTGCTGTATTTCCCATCAGAATAACAATTAACTTACTTAAAAAGCCTGGATGACTCACCTGATAAGTGTTGTCAAAACTATCATACATGAACCTAGTGATGAGCGATGTCTTTCCCACTGCAAAAAAAAACAAGTTTTCATGTCAATGAACTTGCTCATTAAAGGTGCCAATCTGTAATCCAAACGCGATTGATAACGGGAGATGTACGTGAGAACATACTGGGGCCATCTACACTTGTATTGTACTCGGAGAGCGTAACCTACATCCCAGACTCACGTAATTCGACATGATTAAAAGTCGCACCGCGGAAACTTAACGACTCTCCATCGGCGCATAAAATCGACAACTTAAAGCCTCCCCAGCAGATATAGGTCAGTAATTCGATAAAGTCTAGACTCATCCGTACCCGGTGATCGTAAATTCTATGTTCTATATTAAAAATGTACAACGTACGAATCATAAATCGACATCGACTCACCGCTCTGTTCCCCCAGGAATACTAGCTTGAATTTGCGTAGAGGGTTACCGAATTCACCCGACGCGGACATCGTGATTGTGTAAATTATTAGCTAAACTATGATTTCACAGTAATTCTTATCACAGAAAACTACATGAACAATGACAGTTCGAGCCACCCAGCCACTCCTGCGGCACAGACGAGCGCAGCGCCGCCACGTTACGGCAGACTGACGGTGCGACGCGCAAGCCAACTCAGCAAAAATATATCACGATTAATACCACTTAATTTACAGGAAATTATAAGATTTTCTTGGTTTTCTCTTTTTTATATATTTATTACCAATATTTCTTTAAAATTCTTCCATTTATTAGAATAATTATCCGTTTCAGCGAAATGAACAATGACAAATGACAGTCATATCATACGATACAGTCAGTCAATGACACATTGACAGTGACATAATGACTGGTCACATGTTTTTGAACGAAACTTCTAATTTCACTATCACGTTGACATTGAGAACTCACCAGTCTGCCATGTTGTAACTTTTTTTTAATGTTTTTCCTGCTATTCTTCCATAGACTATAATAATAATTTGTACACTATACTTTGTTTGTTTCCGCGCCGCCCGCGGCGCTGGAGCGTCGTCTACGTCCTTTTCTAACTCCAGTTCTCCAGACTAGAATTCCCTACACCCACATTACACTATTCACGGCATCAGCCGAACACGAGAATATGGATGGATTACTCTTACTTACTCGACTCGTGCAGACTTGCCTCGCAGCGCTACACCAGTCGGAGCGCAGACTCCTAGAACTCGAATATCTTTAGTCATTGTTCCGAGGTCAACACTATTTTGGTTTACTTCCTATAGTCCGGTCATTTTAGACAATTGAAATAAAGAAAATTCCGACAGAGCCAAATCTTCGTAGAGACCTTAGGTTTACCACAAGGAATAAAGTGTCAAAAGTCCCCATCAGTCCCATGTGAGCTTAGGGACTTATTCGGGGCCCAAGGTCAAAATATTAGGTTTTTTGAATTTTTCTCGAAAACGGTAAGTTTTATCGAAAAGTACTTCAGAGCAAAGTTGTAGATCTTAAAATTCTCTATAAAAATGGTCCCCATGATTTTTTCTCTAAGACCCACTATTTCCCAGATATTGCGCTTGTAAGAATCATGTTCTACATAGTATGCACACATATGCCACGTATATACATATTTAGGTACTCAAGCAAGTAAAAATGCCCACTCGTATCTCTTTTATGTATTACATTATACTATTCTAAGAAAATTTACTCTAAAATGACCGCCGGTCCCTTACCGAATCCCCTCTACTTGAATAACATCTGGAGGCCTACCATGACGTCTTATAGCGATTCAGTTCAGGACCTAAACTGAGCCGCGTCGCATAATCGTACCGTGACGTATTATTTTTTATGTTGCTGCCATTTTCAACCTAACCTGGATCCAGTTAAGGTTGAAAATGGTAGCAACCTAAATTGAGTCGTTAATAAGCCATTTTCAACCTAACCTATATCCAGTTTAGGTTGAAAATGGCAGCAACATAAAATATAATACGTCACGGTACGATTATGCGACGCGGCTCAGTTTAGGTCCTGAACTGAATCGCTATAAGACGTCATGGTAGGCCTGCCTTGATACTACTCACTGTGTACTACTCACTCTGTACTACTCACTGCAAGGACTCCATCTGATAAAATTATTTACTTTTTAAAACCTGGGAAGGCGCAGCAACGGACAGAAATATATTCTTCTAAAAGTTTATCAGCTTATCCAAAATGCCAAAACTTTATTTTATTTTTACATGCGATAACCGGATGCGATACTACGTCAGCAATGTTAGAAAAGGCAAAAATTCAGTATTAAAATTATTAGAAAAAAATGATTTGATTGACTGCGCAAAAGTATTTACAGAAATTAATTCTTCACCTCAAATACTAATTACTAAAGGCATTCGGTTTATTCTTGCGGTTTATGGAGCTCCAAAAAAAATTGATTGCATAGATACGTACAGATATTTAACATTTGTAAAAAATACACGAAACAAAAAGCAAGTACAGCTATCTTGTCTTCCTCCAACATCGGCATCTGCTAGTCAACATTTGTTTCGAGTATACTATCAAGTTCAGACATGGCAAGGCAATGAACTGAACCCTGAAGACTGGGGTTGGAAATTGATAAATAATACTTTGGAACCGATTCGAACTTTACTGCCCCCTGCTCCAGAAAAACTTCTTAACACTATTTTTTGCAATTGCAAGAAAGGTTGTAGTGCCAAATGTGGCTGTAAAAAGTAGGGTTGCAGTGTTCTCCAGCGTGTACCAATTGCCAAGGTGTCTCTTGCTCAAATGTTCAATTAAATACAAGAGAGGAAGATTCATGTGATTTTGATGAAGAGACAACTGATTCATCTTCATTTGAACAATTTCTAAGCGTTCATCAACGGGAAGGAGAAGAAGAAATTGAAGAAAACATGATTGTTGAAGTTGAATATGAAGAGTATGAGTCAGATTAAAGTAATAAAAAAAAGTTAGAACGACAGTTAAACTCAGTAACCCATATCAATAATCTTCATACTATTAAATAATTATTGTTCCTGAAAATAACGTCATAAAGGTTCGTGGAATAGGCCTACCGGGGATACCACGTTAAAAAAAACGCGCCGAGTACACTACCTCACAGGTGGTGTGGAAATGTGTGCATACTATGTAGAACATGATTCTTACAAGCGCAATATCTGGGAAATAGTGGGTCTTAGAGAAAAAATCATGGGGACCATTTTTATAGAAAATTTTAAGATCTACAACTTTGCTCTAAAGTACTTTTTCGACAAAACTTACCGTTTTCGAGAAAAATCCAAAAAACCTAAAATTTTGACCTTGGGCCCCGAATAAGTCCCTAAGCTCACATGGGACTGATGGGGACTTTTGACACTTTATTCCTTGTGGTAAACCTAAGGTCTCTACGAAGATTTGGCTCTGTCGGAATTTTTTTTATTTGATCACTATTTTTATGTCTAAAATGACCGGACTACTACTCAATTTACTTCGGAGTAAATCGATCGAGCAGTATGTACTGCAACTTTAGCTCCTACTAGATGGCTAGATCTAGTATTTCTTCATATTTGATAACTCGATAGTGGCGAAGGTTTACTTTGAGCTTACGCAGAAAGAAAATGATGCTAGTACCATTTTAAAAATAATGATCTTTAATTTTTTTATTCAATATTTACACCGGTAGCTAAATATAATGTTAAATATTATCACAAAATTATATTTATATATTATTTCAAAATCATTAACAAATCTTATTAAATTAATCTAGATGATATAATAGTGGTACATTATATTATTACAGATGTTATTTTTAAAAGCTGGCGCGTGTACAACCAAATACCAATCGGGCGATTTATGATCTGTTTTTACCCAACTGCGCCAGAAGGGGGTTATGTTTTTAGTATGTAAATTTTGTATTAGAACGCGTCTTGTTTACACACTGCTGCGATAATATCGATGTGATAAAAGTGGAACGAGATGCGCATAATAATAATAGGAAAGTAATATGGCACCTGTATGATAGTGGCTTTATTCTCTCCACGCGGGCACTCTTATGAATGTGCCAGGCCACTATTGTTTACTGTCAGCGATACCAAATTAATACAGAATGCTTGTACTTTTCGGCTGCGTAGGCACATATCCAGCCGGACAAAAATTAAAAATCTATTATCTTTGTAAATGCCGCATGCGAGAGATTAATACAGTAACTGCGCCAGCTTTTATAAATCTGTGCACAAACAGAACCCAGCCAGTTGGTATACAATATGGCCACAAAGTGACGCTAGCTGATGAAGGCTGACGGCCAAGCACTTACATACTTACATGGCACATGTACAACATTTCATTAACTACACTGAACAGTTAGGACAGAAACATACTACCGTATCGCGAGTGACGCGCCAGGAGTAACAGGTTCATTCATTTAGTATGGTTAGAGACATCAAGCCTGAAACCATCGGTCGACTGAACTTCGAGCTGAACGTCCGATACGCTGGTATGTTTACCGCAGAGTGGCAAGCGCAATGCAACGCCGCCCGTCTGCAGCTGACTTCCCACGGTGCGTGATATTGCGCACGGACGCCGCACCAACACTCCTTTGGAAGAGTATTGTCCGTGGTATCACAGACACATCTGATCCTCGGCAAGTCAGTTAACTACAATGGTGCGGTGAAAGCTCGTGCGAGGTGGTGCATGGCAGTCTATGCTCGTCAGCCGTGTATGAAAGTCCGCGGAATCAGGCACCATGGGAAGCCAGCTTTCGATTAATTGAACAGCGCCATAGAGACTAGTAATGCTTCAATTCTTTTGGATTAGCATGACTTCTGGAGGTATTTCTGTTACTCTCGTCACTTTCTTGGATAAAAACTTATTTATTAGAGTTTCACTAAACTGTTTGTTATATTATAGTATCAAGGTATAGCATAGGCCTTTTACAAGGTCATGATTGTTTGATGTTATCCAATGAGATTCAACGGATAAAAACCAATATTAATTTCTTTATTTTTCCTGTTTTGTTTATTTATCTAATACCTTATTGCAATGATTAAATAGCTAGTACAAGTGACTGATTTAATGCTAAGAACCTTTTCTACCAGCCAACCACACTAAGTGGAAAAGATATGAGAGAATACTCATTTTAAGTCTGTATGGGCATACCGCCAGATTAAGGCTTATCTCAACAGTATCGTAGGTTGACCATTGAAACTTTAGTTTCACAATTTTGTAAAATACTTGGCTGATAAGGTCTCCACTCACAAGTCAACCACAAACTTGGAACTTGTATGTTTACATGTAATGTTACTGAGGTCATGATTGATCCAAATTCATAAGCAGAAATAAATATGCCAAAAAAGCCAAGTAAAATAGTTATTGCAAATTGCATTCAATCAAAAATGAAAAAAGATAAAAAAAATACACATAATCATACAACTATCTCTAAGAATACGGGTTGCATAACAAAACGGAAATGATATACATATATCATTTCTAAGGAACAAATTCCACTCGGCAACTTTGGTATTGTAACAGATTTAGGGTGCAAATCTTCGAACCGGATACATGTTTTCTTCAACAACAATGACTCCACAAAGTAGATCGTAGCCAGTACGGTTGTGTCGGAAGACAAAGAGTATGACACAGAGAGGAAAGAGCAGAGAGATCAGGAAGTTCTTCATGAAGGAGCGTATGAGGGCTATGAAGAAGGTGAGTGACCGTCCCGGGTAAAGGAGGACGGTCTCCTTTGGTCGACCTTCGACAGAGACGACTGCGGAGGCAGTGACAACGCGCAGGCCTAACAATGCTTTGCCGGGGGTGGCACCCCCAGTGCGGCCTACGCTGCCACACAAACAGAATGCCTGAAAATGCAAAAAAATAGTTTAACACTATTTTAATTTTAAGCTGAAACATTGTTTGTGATTAAATTATAGATGATTTTTCATGTAAAAAATTAATATAGTTTTATTTAATTAACTTTTCATTATCAGCAATCGTATCCACCTACTGCTGAGCATGGATCTCACCTCACTTTTGTAGGGAAGATAAGGGCGATAATCTACCAAGATGGGGGGCCTAGTCTGGATTTGTGGATTTACTTCTAATAATAAGTTATTTAATGAACATTTAAAAAACAGTTGTCAGTTGTTACCTCATAGATGCAGACGAGTATTCGGTAAATAACTTCAAGGAACAATATGTCTGACGTCAACTCCATAGCAAATTTGTAGTCGTCATAATTTTCACTGAATTTGTAGAAATCAAATTTTTCCATATCTCTGAAAGTTACAAATATATTATATAGTTTATTCAAAGGTACAGCTATATTCAAGCAATTTCTTAACATAGAACACTATACTCTGTAGCAAAAGGGATGGCATAATAATTAATTAGAAATCTTAATATTTTAAGCAAGGTTATAGAATAAATAAAGGACTTCATACAAAGTGCAATTTCTATTACAACTAAAGACTTATGTACAACAATTTTTATATTAACACATTATTAACTGCTGAAAACGTAACTGTGGCGTTTTTCAGAACTTGCCGCAAGTACGGGAAAACACAACAGTGTGTGCAGATCTGTACCTGTGGCTAGACAAGAAAATTGGCTCAGCAGTCAAAGTGTTAATGTTATACAGAAATAAATCTTATTCTCAACACATTTAAGTTGATGTTTATATAATAAACAATACAGTGAAAATACACATGTTTGTTTTCTTTTTTTTTAGTGACCCAGTTTTACGGAGTGTAGTAGGATCTAATATACTTACATTAAATCAAACATGTCAACTACAACAAAGGTGACTATAAGTTTCAGGATGAACAGAAGCATGAAGTCGATGAACTCAGCTAATAGTCTCTTGTATAACGGAGGTATAATGTATTCGTAGCCACCGTGGCGGCCAATTACTGAAAAAAAGTATTATACATAGTTTGTTATTTTTTAGTAGGCATTAAGGGCAAGGGTACTCAGTAAAACTAGTCTGGAGAGTTTTTTTTTTATTTGACTGAGTGAAGAGACGAGTAAGTCGTAAGTTCACCTGATAGTGAGTGGTATGCTAGCCCCCATAACAGTTACACTGCCACCTAGAACATTGTATTGCATAATCCTGCGTGGCACTGCACTGCGCTCATCACCCTGAGATATTGGCTCTAGTCTCATATGTCCAATATTTTCACTGGAAACAGTGCCCTTTAAACTGGAATGCAGTAATGTTTGCACTAGTGTGCAGCAGCAGTAGTCTGCTTGGCAGATGAATACATTTTTCATGGATATTTTTTGAAAGAGATCGTTTTTAGCGGTAAGCTCTTAAAATATAGATTTAGTTAATTTTCATTCTAGAATTACCTTGTGAACAATAAAGTATTTAAGTAAGGTTTTAAGTTGCATGTTCACCAACATTAGGTTGTATCGGGAACTCAAAATAAACATGATACATGGTAAACATCCCGTTTTAATGATAACATTAAGTTCACATAGTAATTTTTGTAGACATACCTTCCGCAGGAGTAAGAGACTCGACCTGTGGCTGGTTTTCGGGAACATTTCGAGGCGGGTTTGGCACTTGAAAGGGGAACTGTTGCCCTTGAAACTGATAGTTGTTATTCAACAGCGGCGCATTGCTAGGATTATTCTGTAGGCCCTGGAAGGTCATCATATAGTACGGGAAGCATGTTGTCAAGTTCTGGTACATCTGCGCCTGCTGGATCCATAGTCTCAACGCCTGGAAATAAGCTTGGCGTTCCGACACTGCGGATGTCACATCACCCTCGCCACCATTGTTTACGTCCCCAGCTGGCCTTCTCTCTGTACTGTCCGTAAGTCTGTCTGTGTCCGACATGATTAGCTGTACATTCGTAGATTTATACACATAGAAGCCTGCGATTTACAATAAAAATAAATTAATAAAATGACAAAATTATAAAGGTACACGTCAGTTTTGTTGACATTTTATGACATTTTGTGTAGGTATCTGGTATTGTATTGGTTTCATTGGCTTTATTTTTTTTATTTTTCCTTTCGTTCGGAAATTATTTCGAATGGGGTGACCACAGATAAACGAGAACGTTGGAGGCCTAGTATCACACACAGATTTTGCAGGGCGATTTCTAACAATGTTGCAAGGAACAATAAGTTTCCTCCAAAAGCTGGGAAATCTCAAAATATTTCCCAATTTTTCGCATCGTTTGGTGATTTTTCTAATAAAAAACTCAAAAAGGACTAAAATACTTTATTTATATATCTGATTTACTTGTCTCAAATATTTATTATTATATTTTTATGGATTTTTTTCGGTTGGTTTGGTGAATGAGGCCTGTAAGAGCGCGACTATTTGGAAACAGAGCTTCAAAAGCTTGATAGATTTTTAACAACATTCCTTTTTAAGTGTTAGCTAGTAAAATAATGTGCTCAAGTACAATATCTAATAATTTAAGAATGATTAATAGATATTGTTTTTTTAGTTATTAATTATTTAATAAGTTAATTTAAACTTAAGCCAGTGTAAAACTTTACACTCCTTTTTACACAGGCATGTAAAAATAGTAGGTAATTAACTTATTTAATATTGATTTTTGTCTTTCATTTCAATACGGCAATTTTAGGTTTTAAATACGGCAGCTCAAAATTTGCTAAGCACTAGGCGGACAGACAGGAACAACACTAGCGTCGCATATGACTTCAATGACTTGTGCGCCGTGACCGACAGCGCCACTGTCAGCACTCAGCCGTTTTCCTTTGCTTGCTTGCGTAGCGTGCGTTGTTGAACGAAGCGAGCGAAACGAATCGAATGTCCTGACGGAACGAACAGCGGATGTCTGTCTTTTCGTGCGCAACAAATGGTGAATTTGGGTGGACAACCTAGTAGTTCATACGTTAATGTGTGTTTTAAGTGACTGTTAGCAATAGCCAGAACGTTATCTCATGACTTTTTAGTGTCGTGTCCTAATCATTCGCAACGTAAACCATTAGCTTACCTACCACGGGATCAATGTTGGACGGTATAAACCAGTATTTACTCGGTGAATTCAAATATTTGAGTAAAAATTGCTAATTGAGTCGTTTGTGGTTACAAAACGGAGTGGACACCTGTTCTTCATCGTCCAGGATTGTAAGTATTCATGCGAATCTTTTTCTATCGGGTCTATTTTTGTAGGCATGTGTGGAAGGCAAAACTGTGCTTAGGCACTGAAACTAAAGCTTACAATGCGTTTATTCAGTCGAATAATATACCAACTATTTGTTCTATTATTCTAACTCAAATAGATGCATACACAGCCACTTTACAAGTGAATTTAGAAGTATCTCTAACAGGTTATTTTGTTTCAAACATTTTTGCACAAAAAAATAATAAAAGTTTGTAAGTAAGTAATAGTTTTGCCACTAACATAAAAATATCAGTATATTATTACCACGTTTTTATTACTTTTCTATTTTTTGTTTGCTTGTTTGTCTGTTCGGAATAAATTTTGTAATTAATTTTATAACTTCATGACCCGGACACTTGAAACTTTCAACGCTCGGAACTGGAAGACTGCATTAGTCAGGTTTAAAATGTGGTATGGTCGGCCTCAAAAGTAGCTGAAAATGTCGAACTTAAAATTTTCAATTCAACGAGGGGAAAAATATTGCCTGTATAAAATTAAATAAGGTGTTTAGATGTGCTCTGTTACTTTTGAAACCAACTATTATATCATTAAAAAAAATTATACATACACTTTTTTTCCTGTTTCACAGATAACATATCAGTTCTTCCTAAGTGCTCATAGCAGATTTAAGTTTAATTCTAGGCAGTTAAAATTAGAAAAATAATTTAGATGCTTATTAGAAAAACAATAAGGTTGAATATGTGTCTTTACCATGTCAAAATATGTTCTATTTAGCAATGTGAAGCACAAAGCTCAAACTTTAAACTGTTTTTGAATCTACATAAGTTTAGGAAAGTTACTTAACTTTTCTTGCACGCATTTATTATTACTATATTTTCCAAATTTTTGTCTAGTGTGCAATATCACAGTCTATATGGCTCCCCAATACCATAATTATTGAATGGTTGTCTGGGAGCGATTGCTGTTTAACATTAAGTTTGTCTATTGTAATTTAACTTATGCCACAGTTTCCTATTTTACTTTTATGTCTTGGAGTGCAATCAATAAACAAGTTAACTAGTCTTATAATGTTTCAACTAAAGCACGACCATCTCTAGAGCCAACAATTGAAACATCTACAAATGAAAAAAAAAACTATGTAATGTCTATACATTTCATTTATCTTTTTTTTTGGCAATTTAAGTAAGTGATAAGCCAAATAGGTTGTGTGACGGAAAGTACACCTGCCTATAGCGTTTATGGCAACAACAGAACATCATAAAACATTCCAAGTCATAGAACCAGTTTTTCACCTGTTGAATATACAGATAAATGCCATTGTAAGTAATGAAGTTATTATATTTATCATGTTAGATAAAGCACTAAGTACTCAGAGGTGTTATCTATGTACATAGCTATTTATTGCTAAAATGATACGTTATCGGAATAGAGATTTCATTGATAAAAAGAGTACTTTGATTATGGGCTTTGACTGTTATGCATATCTTGTGAAATGTTACATTATAAACTGCTTTTTTTATAATGACAAATTGGGCTCATGATGTTCATACATCAATCCTTGAAATTTTTATGTCATGTTTATTATCTATCCTGGATGTGCAACAAGCTTTTGATCTTATAATACAATATCGCGTTGACATCTCTTTTACAAAAGCATATCTACTTGATAGCTACAAGACATCATTCCAAGTCCTACCGCACAGATCACCTGTTTCAAGTATGAAAGGCAGAATCCTACTCTGGATTCCTTGAAATAAAAGCAAGAGTCCCACAAGGCTCAGTGCTGGGTTCTGTGCTCTATATGATTTTCACGGCATATATTATGACAATGCCACCATGACCAGCAGGAAAGTTCCTCAGCAGTCTCTACGAATTGGCTGACAACAGTAGACCTGGTGGTAAACTGGCTAGAGAAGTGTAGAAAAACTGCAAGCGCATTCAAATCTACACAGATGACTTTCACACTAAGACAAGACAAATCACTGCTTTGCTATTCAGTTGGCAAACAAATATATACCACAGAACAAAACAATAACTTGAAAGACTGGCGGCTTTGGTGGGAAATCTTGAATAAAGTTGCAGAAGCTAGTATATTCTATTAATATCACAATAACTTTGCATCTGCATTCCACAACCATATTAATAACTAATTTATTCCATGCCGCCTCGTGGTGACTATTAAAATGCATTCAGCAGTCCATGGTTTGCTTCAATGACATATTCAGTTGTGCTACAAGTGGTGAATAACAACTCATTTAGAATAATACAGGTAACTATTATTCATAATTATACTAGTCTGATATTTCAAGCATAATGAAACTTTTTCATGGCAGTACGAATTGCCATCTAATGTTTCTAGGATTTTTTTTGTTCTATGCTATTACGCTATTACACAGCTGCTATACAAATTGGATTGGACCCCCAGTCTGAATAAATACAGTTCATGAAAACCCGCACTCTAGGCATAAAGAGTAGTGCCGGTTGTCAGCAGTGTTTCACTCTGGCGATTTATCCATTTTTCATGCTAGTAAATGGGATCCAAATTCCAGCCCTTTTGGAAGTTTCCACCATTCTGCCTCAAACAATAATAATGCGTCAGTATTACGTACATAAGTCCCGACCCCTAACTAGGATTCTCTGAATGTAGGAAATAAGGATATAGTTCCCTATTTCCTGGTCTTCGTAGCCGAAGATCGTGATCTCACAAACCTCAGACTCAAAACCTGTAGTGACAAGAATTTGCCGCCACATCATATCACACTATAGTTGTCTATTCTTGGCTTCGTGATTGTCTTTTCTAGTATACACACGGCTAAGCTTAGCTAAGCCATTAGATAGACCTATATTTAATTAAATATCACTACTATATGGGGGCATGCATGACGATAATGTAATCCGGCTATTGTGCTCGGTTAATCGCATTGTTGACATAATCGGCCGATTTCATGATCGGTTAAGCGCGTGGTGGCAATTGCCGTCAGCCTTTAGTTCATACGAAGATATGATTTGATTATAGACAGCAGGTATAACTTATTATTTTTTACTTATTTTCGTGTTAAGAGTCTGTCGTATTTTACTATAGCAGAAAAAACACAGTCTCTTCTTGTTCTGCCACTCCAGATGAGCCGTGGCCGTGATATAGTATCGAAAATACGCACCTCGAAAAAAACCAAAACTTCATACCTTTAAGATCAGTCCACAAGGAAACGCGGAAGTTGTGGCTGAAAATAAAATAAAGCTAACAGTGCTAAGTAAATGTCCAACGGTACTTCCTAGAAAACCACTCAACCAACCTTTTACGCGTACGAGTGAACGAGTGAATCACGGCTTGCACTGTCCTAGCCGGTCATTCGATCCAATCTGTACTGACTCATCGCTCCTTTGATTTCTAGGAGATTAGTCTGAGTGATTACTGATTAGTCATTTATGCTAGATCCTACTGTGATGAGAATTAGAGATAAAGATTATACGGAGTCGTCGTAGTCCACTTCGCTGGCTGGCCTAAGCCTTTGTTTAATCACCTTACAGTCTCTTGTGTTAAGTGAGTCCATCGGTGACTTCTAATTCTCTCTCGGTTAACTTTACTTGTAAAGCTTGAATCCATGGTACTTAAAACTCGCTCCAGATCACGGTTACAATGGTCCATCTAAAGAAGCTAAGTATTAAAAGCCGTCCGCGCAAGAATCCCTCTGCTGCGTCATAGCATCCCGTCGCCGGTCGTTTCCCACGGGTGCTGCAATATATTATGTCCCTTCAGGAAGAGGAATCAAGGATCAGATTTGTTTGTATTGCGAGCGCTGTCCCATTTACTCCACTCCGATGACGACGACCACATCAATTCGTTCCGGTTTATTTGCCAATGTACACCGATAAACAGGCCGGTACCGTTATGGTTATGTTAGCAGTAATCGATAAGAACTGGGCTCCGGTACGGATGTTTAGTTTCCGAGTCGAGAGGGCTGGGGGCTGATGGCTCATGGCTCCACAAGTCGTCCTCGTCCAGTTTAGTTTTTTATAACTCAAAGTGCACCAGTTTAATTTATAGTATTTTTAACCGACTTATCAAAAAAGAGTTCTCAAATCAAAGCGTAATTTTTCGATAAAGCTCAATTAAATAAACTAATCCACTTTAACTAAGCGAGAATCTATCCGAATATCAGTTTCTGTTTTCTGTTCTAAATTACTTATTTTTCCCAAAGAAATAAAATGCCTGCCAGAAAATAAATTAGGCCCTACCTGGACTGGTTTCGAATGTTTCGATAATCGATTCATCTGAACTTTAGGGAGCTGACTCGCAGTAATGTCAAAATACTGTCTACTTTTAAGTAAATAAGCGCATTAAATATGTCAGGCTCATTAACCGTCTGTTAATTCATTCAGAGTGCAGCAACCCTACAACCAACGCTTGTTATCCAAACTCGAGCGTTAGGACTGTGCTATAGGGAGTGCACTCACTATTGTGACTAGCACCTTTTGATCTTTACAACAAACGGCCGCGCCAGGCGTTCCAGGCATGGTTTACTAAATGACGCTCGTGTTTTTGCGCTCATTGTTTATGCTACCACCTGACGCCGGGCGGCCGGCTGCGCATAACGACGTACATACAAATGCTCAAATGCCATTACTAAACTGGTGCTTGTGCACACTCACTCGTTACACCTACTACATACACTCACGCACGTAAAAACACCGGCAGTAAATCACTTCCTTGCAAAAAACAATGGTATAGTATTACACGAAACCTCAATAATAGCGCGAAAGAAACCCGAGATCACCTTTTTAAGGCTGAATAAATAAACAGGGAGATACTGTCAGTCTGAACTAAACTATAAATAATTCTTCTGAAATCTCAAGTGAATCTATTTCAGTCATCATAGAGATGACAGATCACGATAGATCGCTGGCTGTTAACTCTTTAAGCGTGCCAACGATACTTTGGCGGAAAGGCGAAATATTTTCAATGTACGTTGAAAGACTAAGCTTCAAATTGTTAGCAAGTATTATGCCGCTCACGTTCCTCCTCGGGGTTTAGAGTCACACCTGCTTCACATACGTACTCCCTTGGGATTCAGCGTAACTTATGCTTACCAGGCGCAATTGAATTGACGCAATGTATGCCTGCCCCGACCCCTGTGCTTCTGTTCGTAGCAGAGATGCTTTAATCTCGATTCATTACTTAGGGTTGACTTATTAAACTCTTCACTCACGAACATCTGTCGGCTCTCATATTTTGGAACTACGAGATTATAATCTGTAGTTTCTTTGTTGGTGGTCAGTCAATGGTTAAGTTTCCGACAAGGTCAGGATTTGTGTAGAGCCTCCTTTTCTGCTGGTTATTGAATATGACCGCGGCCTCAACATTGTCAGTTCAGGATTTATGTAGTCTCCTTTTCTTCTGGTTATTGAATATGACCGTGGCTTCAATATTGTCAGTTGTTGGAAGGCCGGTGGAGCGTCATCTGCGGGTCATCAAGTATGCATGAGCGGCTGTTTCCGCCATTCTGTCGCTACGCTATGCGTCTCCATTGAATCGGAACTGGTATTACGCCGGGGTGCTATTGTTTACAAGCCCAGGGACCTCTTTTATAGAGCTTCGTTCAATTTATGCGTATGTTTCTCGTCAAGAATCATAATGAGACTTCGGCGGTGGCGCCTTATCTAAAATCTGTAATATTTCTCACGTTTTCCTGTTTTATAAACTGTTAAATCGACTTATTACGCGTTTGGAGGCATTAGGTACACAACACGCATGGATGGTATGAAATCTTCCAATTGCTGATTTCCTATGTCAAATTTTACTTAACATCTGTTGTTGAAAGAGGAAGCTATTACATGCTATTACTCTGGAATGCAAACTATTCCTGTGTTCTAAACGTGGAGAATATCCATTGTAACTGCCTACACGATAACATTGGGCTATAAATATAAAATGGTGTGTACTTTAGAGAATGTGCTTCCAACCGAAAGCAGATAAGCGTCGGATACCCGTTGAGCACTCCACATGACCGGTGACGTCAGTCAGACACCATCATTTACAAGCGTGGAATTTCCAAGCGAACACATATCAAGACCGCTTTTGGCTGTGCTCGTGCATATTTTGATGTCAACGTGAGGATATTCAGGTACGTGTTCCAGACGATGACGCACAATACTCTTATTCTTTGGGTACCCTGGTCGCCGGAAACTGTTGATTGATTGGAATGCCAATGGATTCTTATTTATTGCAGGTGAAACATGAATACCTCATGACTTAATAATCATTCTACTTATCAAGACGCCAGTAACGTCACAGTCAATTTATTGTCGTCCGTAGGTAGCAACAGTTTCATGGGAATCGTACACGAATTTATGACAGTAGTACGATCGGTACGGCCGCAATCTCACTTTTATAATCAGTCGAGTAGTTGTCGTGTGTACAGTCTGGCACGAAGGCCGGGGCCCGCTCTGCCCATCAAGGATTTATGTGCAGTATTAAAATTTGATAATAGGTACCTGCGGATAAATTGGTATTCCTAATCTATTTTATGTTTTCTTTCTTTTCCTAGATCAATAACATCTTTTGCTATCTTATTACCTATGCTCCTTTTTACCACGCATTTACCACAGACACCACGGCACACAGAGAGATATGTGTGTATTGTGAGTTGTGATATTTAGGATTTACATCATATTAGATTATATTACCAATTGTTCTTCGTAGGTTCCTGAATTTTGTTTGTCTTTTCCTGGAACAAAGTAGGTATCGACGAGCACTAAGCAGTTACCAGGGAACAGAGAGGAAATACAACAACAAAACAGAATAACAGGGAATAGAGTGTTCCATTAGTATTGAAAGTGATTCTCCTCGAGATTCGTTTCTCGATTAAAGCTTAATCACGCTTTGTGGGATTTATAAGCGCTTACGGGGATTACAAAATAATTGTTTCCGTGAAAGACTGGAGATAATCTTTGTACCTACGAGAAATTCACCACTGAATACTCAGTATACGCTAGGTAGGGTAAAGCATACCAAAGGACAAGCATCCCTAATTTTACCTTGTCTTGAAACTAGACTAGGCGGAGGGCCAAATTGAATGCATTTATTTTGATAACCATCACAGTATTATTTAATGTACACTTCCTTATCTGCTATATATCCTAAGTTTACTTCTGTTTTTTTTCACGAATTGTCACAATGAACCATTTGGCGCATAAAAAGCTCGAAAAGCGTTCGTAGTGGAATGTTATTCATTGATCTAAACAGTTCACTGAGCATGAATGTGATAAAGTGGAACGCAACTCGATCAACCTTGAGTTTATGGATATTTTATAAAAAGCCTGGGCAACAATACATTGGAAATTTTGGTGTGCGATGGGCCTATTCATCCATTATTTGAGCTTTAAAGTTTGCTATACAATGAGTTCCTTTGTCAGATTGACTTTCTACCATAGCACTTTCTTCATCCAGAACGATTTCGCATTAAACTGAATAATAGTGTTTCTTGTCTCGATCTTCCTCTTAACGAAAGACAGTGACAACGTATGTTTTAGCGCCTCCTCCGAACATCAAATCGTCATCGTAATACGTTACGGCGCTTTCATTCGCCTCTTAAATCTTTTACTGCCTGTGAGCCAATTTTGATTCTTTACGACCGTATAAGTAATACACACTCGCTTTTACGCTTAACGAATCTCCAAAATTGGTTTCCTTTGTCTCTTTATGACTGCACGTCCTACGGATACTTGCTGAAAGGCAGTGGTCAAATCTAGAGGAGAAAATAACATAATTTTGACTAAGCATTTCGGTAAGCATGAACCAATTCCAATCATGAATGAATGCTGGACTGGCGCCTTTTTCCAAACACCTTGCCTTGAGACTCCACCTACAATCAATCAGATTCTTTCATTCTGGTTACAATGATTACATGTTCTTATTGTCTAAACATTACTAGCGTGTCTGTTTCACGATAAGTCGATATTAATAATTTGAAATTTCTAGATTAATGTATTTTCAAGACAAGCTTACATAAACGAAATCTATTTTATTTAAATGATTCTTACCTTTTTACGACATTTGCAGCTGTCCCCCGGCTATTAAAACGCAGATGTCTTCAGAAAACTCCTTGGTTATAATAGATTTAACAAAATGGTGTGTATCTTCCATCTCTAGCAGTTTCTAAAAGTTATATGACTATAGTGTTATATAGTTTTCGTCCTATTTGAGGATTGATAAACTGGTTCTTTTCAAAACGCCTTGAAGAGGCCACCGTCATTCGTCACGAGGAGTGAATAACCGCAATCAGGAAGGCGTTTACAATGCCTACGACATGTTTTATAGGTTGAATGCTTAACAAGTTACTTGTTCCATCTGGTAGATTACAAATGACCTGTCTTGTGATAGCACTCTCTCATTATGTTGTCACTTTTAGCATTTTCATTCAGACATAGTAATCGTTATGTGTGGATTGGGACTTTAACGAAGTTCTCGACAAATAAACGAAAAAAAAGTTGTTTTTTTTTAATATAAACTAATGAAAAACAGCTATTCCAGTAGGAATAGCTGTTTTTCATTAGTTTATATTAAAGTAGGTAGTAACCTACGGACCTCAAAACTATCTCTTTTGTGGATGGGACTAGAACGAACTAACTATATCTTCCAAATGTGGCTCAAAAAGACATGAAATGTAATTGATAGAATGTTATTCTTAAGCGTTGTCTTCTAGGCGTTTTTTGGTCTACTAATTACACAAAACATTGTCATATTTGACAACATAATTACATTGTTTGATAATAAAACATATATAAAAACGAAAAATTGACAAAAATGACAATGTTTTGTGTAGTGTGCAGACTAAAACACGCACAGGAGACACGGCTTTAAATCATTTTATGTTGGTGTTGTTAAAAGCGAAGTTTACATCATTATTCCATAAGATCCGCGAAAAGTCCAATTATACCGATAAATATCATAATTGACGTGTTAATCTAGGAATCGTAAAGATCGACGTAATTGCTAGATATGATCGTAATACGTGCTAACGATCATGACGGACTGACCTTGACCACAAATGCTAGACCTTGACACCTCATAAGACAAGTTGTGCTTACGCGCACCTGTATATGTGAGGCTAGCGCCATCTGTTAATTTCTGCCATCACTTCAAAGTCTTCATACTCTTTGGACATTCACTTCATTTATGTAACCTAAAACTAAAATGTAACCTTAAACGCTAGTTTTGGTTTTCCATATTAAACTTGAATAGCTACCTACCTGTTATTTTTTTCAGGATTTTTTCTAAAAATGTTGAAAATGTAAATCTTTTTAATGTATCTAAAAAGTTTGATTTCGATATGATGTGGATTAACTGGGATTAATTAAATGAAACGGGAATTATTTTGTAACACACGCACAACTTTCGCATAAAAAAAAAACGCGATGCGATCGTGTAGGCACCTACGTATTCACGATCCTGACACCTAACTGGGATTCCTTTATCTAGAAAATCAGAAACGACGACAAACACACCGACTCAGGGCAAGTTACCTTCCTTTATTATTTTGTACAATGCCTTAGACCGAAATTTCATAAAATCATCATCATCATCAACCCATAACGTCCCACTGCTAGGCACGGGTCTCTCCTCACTTTCGTGAGGAGGGTAAGGCCATAATCCACCACGGGGGCCCAGTCCGGATTGGTGGATAACATACCTACCTCCGAAATAATTCTCGGGTAGGTATGTGAGTTTCCTCACGATGTTTTCCTTCACCGAAAAGCGAGTGATAATTACGTACATATGTTTTTACAGAAACACATTGGTACGTGCCTGCACTGGGATTTGAAGTCACGACCTACTGATAAAAAAAAAAATCATAGTCTATGAAATTCAGTAGGTAGTATAAGTGACCAACTAAATGTGTTTTCCAGATATGTCAGACACATGAGGTCTAGCTAAAGCCCTAAAGTATAGGATAACCTTTAAACGGTTTTATTATTTGCCGGGATGTAAACAACAAACAGTTGTGCAAACATTTTAACGCCCGTAACGTTTAAACTGCGACTATGTAAACATGGGTTTATCTCATCGTTTGTAGATTCGCGATAAATCCGTGAGATTAAGACGCTTTCTGGCTATTTATGGCAGGAATGTCCAGGGGCCTGAGTCTGCCCTGTTTCATGAGATAGCCAATGATCACCACACACACTAAGAGTTTGAGTATCGTTTCCAGCCCTATTCTTTACGTTATAGGACCTAAAACCACATAATAAATAATAACTAGTACTACACAAAGACACCTGAAGATGTTTCTGGTCACAATTTCGACTTTCAACTGTAATCTTATCATTTGTTCAAGCGAAGATCACATCAAAATGATATCTCTAGCCACTTCGTTATATTCTCAAGATATTGTCCCTTTCAAATACCTACTTGATGAATAACTAGTTCAAAATATGTATCATTGGAGTCTGTTTAATTCTGTCATGTCACAATCACAGGCAGCTTTTATCAGTGAAACAGGGCGTATAGTATGACAATTTGTATTTGCCATGTATTGAGATAGTACTGTTCCGATAACATACATGATGTAATTTGTCGTAAGGGAGGCGTATCATTTCATTATCTATGGGTGCCTAATAGGTTTGTGCACCAATTCCGTTCCAGTGTCACAAACGGACGATATTTTACTTCTATATGGACCTATAGAGTTTGTCCGATAAACCGACGGCACATCTCTTGCAACTATTGCTAGTGATGCTCTTCTGATACCTTCATCAGCTGGCTTCCCTTCACGTTCAATACATCTTGTCTTCGACGGCTTAGTAAGACAGATGATCCTACAAGCTACTCTTATAAGCTTACACGTGTTCCATATAGTTGGTTGACCCTTAATGAGTATCTGTGCTATTCTCACTAATTATTCTAGTACTGTCTCCTTCCAGTAGATTTAGTGGCGGGAGTTAATTCATTATTCACATTGAATTAAGAGCACCGGTCGTAATATCTCGTCGCATGATATTGGGGGCGCTAACCCCTGGAGGTACCTCATACCTACCCTTATTCGGCTCGGCGAACAATCTTCCCTCGAGAATTATTGTCGTCATTTACGGCACTCGTGATTCCTGTCCACTCTGATGTTTCAGCCATGCCGTTTTCATGCGGTCGAGCACTTTTCGTATCTCCATAATTATACTCGACATGAGATCCTACTTGAAATATGTTTCTCAATCGGTCATGGCACGGCAGTTACAGATGGTTCGTCGTCTGATATGACTGCGAGACACTTTCCTTGATTAATGAGATTTCTTTGAAAAGGTCTAATTGCTGACATCTTTATAGAATAGAATAGAATAGAAAAACTCTTTATTGTACACCAGAAACAAAAATAAACACAGTACAGAAGAATTACAGTAGGTAAACAAGGGTAGTACAATGGGCGGTCTTATCGCTGAAAGCGATTTCTTCCAGACAACCTTTGGATGGACAGTAAAAACTTTTTTCGATAGTAGGGTGGGTGGCGTACTTACAATATTTAATAGACAGAATACATTTAATACTTATATCTTTATACAACTTATTCTTTTGAAATCTGTCTCATTGCTGGTTTTCAAGATAAACCTGGCGTACCTCATACCTTTCACAATCATAACCACTTGTGGAGTTCTCGTAACAAAGCACGTTGCATTATACATTGTTTCCTTTGCCATGTTCAGGCCGCGCCCGTCGCCTGCAGTGTGCATACAATTTAAATCATCCTTTTAAGCAGTTTGCGTCATGAATGAGTACAAGGCAAGGCCACTCTGCATTTGTTGTGCGTCAAATACACTATGTAGAGTTATAGGTACTCACACGTATTCCGCATGTAATGGCCTGTATATTAACTCTCAAGTACGATGATACTAAGTTCGAGCCAGAGTATACAAATCGATTGTTGACTGAACTGCCTACACACACGAACCGATTTGGTAAGTTTGTATAGGATCCTAAGTACTTTCGCAGATAACACCGCTTAGGGCCTTCAGATTCCATTAGGACATTAAAATGAAAATCATTATGTACATAATCTAGTTGTCCTTTTACAATTATGTTTTTCTTCTATGTAACGTGAAGAAAACGAAAGCAAAACACGAGATATCAGTACCTATTGAGAAAATTTAACCGGTTTCCCATGATGCTACAAAAGCATCTAAACAGATTGGAAAGGATTTGAATGTCGTAAAAGGATTAAGCTACGTTGAAGTACATTGGTTGGTTGGTAAACTTGGTAACAAACAGAATTGGAAATACAAAAGCGTCTTTGCTGTGTTGTAGGTAGGTAGGGGTTTGGTAACTCGCAGAGCTTTCAGGTGAGAAACGAATGGATCGGGACAAGAATTTCGGGTGAAATACAAAATCCTGTACGCAGGGGACAAGGTACATGAAAGGAAACATTTGAAAGTCGCGAAGGAAAGGTCGCTTATTGGCTTTCGCTGAAAGCCTCTTCTATATTGATGTTACGGAAATCTAATAAGAAGCCCTTGAGCTTATTATATAGACTATGTATGTGTTAGTAGGTAATGTGTTCGCCAGATTCCCCTGGAGGGGTTCCCGTGCTTGATAGAACACAATCTAGTGTTACGGACATCCATCGCTGTTATGCGCCAATTGGTTTGTGAAAACCTTTTTTACAAAGCTTTACTTAGTCGCTGAGTTAGAAACAGAATGTTAGGACTTTTAATTAGATCTTACGTGTACAAAAAGAGACAAGAAAAAGAAAGAAAAATAAAGAAAAGAAAAAAAAATAGAAAAGAAAAGAGTCCGTGTGTAAAGAGTTTTCTAATGTGTTCTAGATTTTGAGTCAGTCTGATAATAGAGATGGTAATAAGAAAACGGTACTCCTCGGTGACTATCAATAAGTATTGATGGTGTTTGGTCTCATTTTGATCAAGTTGAAGTACAGAGCACGTATTTCATATAACATAAAATATATTTTTCAACAAAAACTCGTCTTTTACAGCTTTGTTATAAGTAAAATACCTATAAACAGGGCACATTTGAGGTGTATTTTTTTTGTTTCATTTCTGCATACACGCAGTGTTTTGTTTCATTTCTGTGGCATATAAACACAAAAGTTAAATTCCCTCGAGGCTTTAAAACAAAATTATTGAAAACATTTCCCCACGGCTCCATTTGCATCGAAAAAACGTGTATGAACACACTTTGGTTAAAAACACCGAACATTTTAATGAAGTAATGTTGAACGTTGAAACGCTTTTTTTTCTTTGCTCACTGAATAATACATTTTTTTCTAGCGAAAAACAGTACCGTCCCTTTCGTAACTAAAATAACAAAGTTAACTTCTAATGTTTTCTTTTTGATCTCTTTTCATCTTTGAAATTCTAATGAGATAATAAAGCTGGCTCAACGTTTCCCAATTATGCGTACTCTTGTTTATTTCGGACAAGAAACTTATTTGCCTAGTAACTTGTTTCTGTTTGCCCATAAGACTTGGGGAAAAAAGTTCTCATTTCGACGGTGTTTTGGTTGGTTTTCCTTTTCGTATTTTTCGTGTATAATTTGGAGCTTACATGGATCAATTTAGAAGATTTGATAAAAGAATGCGTAAAAATATTTGTTTATTAGCATTGCTTGAGCAAGAATCTTTGATTATCTTTGATTTCAAGTATAAAACCAGTGTCTCATCTTCGCAGGTTAATGTGGCAGCGTCAGAAGATATCGCGGTTGCTCCGCGCCGCCTAGCCGCCTGTTAAAACGTGAGTACCGTTCTCACAGAGTCCATTAAAATAAGTAGGTTTAATGTGTCTGGATCCATCATTAATACCGCTTCAGAGGCATCGCTAATCAGAACCCGAGACGCAGTCAGGAACAGAAAAATGTATGGGAATTGACAGATCACGAATAGAGCTGACAGTTAGGTACATCATCGCAATGGTCCAAGTTTTTTTTTTATATGTCTGAGTTACAAGACGATCAAGAAATCTGATGGTAAGCGCCAGAATTGTCAATTACATAATCTTGTGCGGCACTGCACTGCGCTCGTCACCCTGAGGCATTGGTTCTAGTCTCATATGCCCAGTAATTTCGCTGGAAACAGTGCCATTCAAACCGGAACACAGTATTGTTCTCACACTACTGTTTGGCGGTTGAATATCTGACAAAGGTGTGGTACTACACCATGCGGTCTCTTGCAGAAGAGGCCTACCATTACACTAGCCTACTCCAAGTTATTCCGTGAACTGAAAATCTAAAAGCACATGTTGCAATAGTTGCACGGCCAAGCAAACTCTCATGTGTGAATTAGAACAGCTGCCATATGGCCCATTCATCATTCGTGACACTTTACACACAAACTGAGCTCACGTGGACCGTGGAATTAATAGAAAAGTAACTAAAAAAGGTTCCACAATTGACTACTGACTGAAAATGTTCTCATCTCCACCACTCTCATGCATGACGTAATCGAAATTAATGTAGCAGGCTTAGTTCCGTACTATTTTACGAACTTCATAAATCTAGATCTTAGACAAGGAAAACATTGCTACTTGGCGAGGGTCCCAGCTCTAGCCAAGGATGCTCCATCATCCTATTTTGTTATTACTTCACTTTCCTTCCTCGTCTATGGGATTATTTTCGATATTGCCATGTCGACATACACACATGCACAGCGCGCGTTTGTAGTAAAGTATTCTGGGCTAATACCATTAGTCGTTCCCGAGCGTTTTAGACGAGCAATACTCGCGTGCAAACAGTGTGGCAATATTTGTAAACAAGTGCAACTACTGTGCTAGAAGGCGTGTAATAGAGCTAGTCAGTTCAGTGTAAACTCAGTGCCAGACTGTTGGAAAATGATTGAAAACTCTTTTTTCCCACGCCTTAACCTCTTATTGTACAATCATTAGACTACATCATTGTACAATCATTAGACTACAGGAAACATCAACAGGTTTTAGCTAATCAAAGCTATCAAAGCTAGGCCATTACTCGCCATGATCACCTAGACTCTTAACGCGTCCATTTTGAACTGTCTATTGAACTGTCAAAATAGTGTGCGAGAAGATAGCGCTTTTCAAGAAGTTTTAACACTTTGACTCCTGAGCCGATTTTCTTGTCTAGCCACTGGTGCGGCTCTGCACACGCCATGGTGTTTTTCCATACAACAAACACAATAGTTGTGTTTTGCCGTACTTGTGGAAAGTTATGAAAAACACAACAGTTGTGTTTTCAGCAGTGAACGTTTAAGGTTCCAAATAAGTTTAGAGCGCGCTATGGCAGCACGTATTTTCTGCAAGAAATCTCATGTGGCATAGCGAATAAAGGCCCTGTTGGTTCAAAATCTTCATGCACTTAATGTTAGTTAATTTAGACTAGCAATAAGCCTTCTAGGTAAGTTTTTAAGAAAAATCCACTGACAAGAATTAGGCTTAGAAACGGGATATTTAACATGCATTGTATTTCTGGTAAAACGTCGATATTTCGACAATATTGGACAATATTGCAGGCAAGTCCACGAGTATACTGCTAATATTGCGGATGAGTTGTTTTTATGAATTGACGAAACGGTAAGCAAAACGAAAAAGTAAGAGGTTACTCTTACTTTTACATTTTCTTTTTCATTTGTTTCCTGCGATGTCTTCAGTTTACGTGTACTTGTTAACTCGCTTTCATAGTGCCGAAATATCGAGAACAATTAACAAATACATGATACAATATCCAGTTTATTTAAGCAACTTACATATTATATTCTTGCAAACAAACTTTTAGCAATAAAGTTGGCGTTCAACGAAACGAGTACAAAACTCGTCTTGACAAACTCATATTTTGTGCTCTTATGTATGGATGGCTATACAACCGCTTCTGTTTTTCTTCCTTTAAGCCTAATAATATCGATTTCATAGAAACCCATGTTGTAACTTCGAGGAAATTCATAAAGGGCCTTCCATTTTTCAAAATCGTGATAAGAAAGAGGAAGATACGCACGAAACAACTTAAGTGTGGAAACAACGCGAATTAAATTACAAGGGGTTTTCCAAATGGAACGTTTTGAATCTTGAATCTTTCGCGGGTGTAATTCATGTTTACGGGACATAACTAGCAGTATTCCTGTAACCACGATAAACTCGCCGAGTTTCACGCGCTCAGTTTACGAGTAAATGAAAGAAAACAAGATCCCACATACTCGTAATTAAGGTGATTACAGTGCCCAAATTAGAAATTCGACGCGGCTCAGCACAAATATCACACGAAACACTATTGAAATAACGCCCGAGGTGTTAGCTTTTGAAAGTATCCCTTTGACGGGACTAAGGGCACAGAATAGATAGTACTATAAGGGCTTTAAGACACTCGACTGGTAAATGCTATCTATTCCAAACGTAGAGGTAAAAACCAAAATTATGTTTTAAAGCTAAACTGTGCGAGATTGCGCAAAAAACACGGGATTTCCAAAGTAAAATATTTTTACCAGTTTCCAAATTTCGATATGAACTTTAATCAAAACTTCGCCCAAATAAATATGTATTTCCGCCCACCAGTTGCAGTTCCTGTTGATAAGGAAAGAGCACACCATTAATGGCTGAATGAGATTCTTTGAGACCATTTGATGGCCATATTCGTCACAGTTTTGCGTACGCGTTGCAGTTCAATGGTTTTGTTATCGTAATAGCTTTGGTGCCATATCGTATCTCGGTGATTTATTTTATTGCATTGACGTAGTTTGATAAGTGATGGATCCTTTTTAGGGTTCCGTACTCAAAGGGTAAAACGGGAACCTATTACTAAGACTACGCAATCTGTCTATCTGTCAGTGTGTATGTCTGTCACCGGGCTGTATCTCATAAACCGTGATAGTTAGACAGTTAAAATTTTCACAGATTATGTATTTATGTTGCCGCTCTAAAAACATATAATAAAAACAGAATAAAATAAATATTTAAGGGGGCTCCCATATAACAAACGTGATTTTTTTGCTCTTATTTGGTCGATATTGATAACGGCATCAAGTAGACGCTTGGAATATTCACCGAATATTTAGTTATGATATATACACTTTTAAAATAAATAATTAATTTAAAGTAGTTATTCCGTTTCTATAGATAACTAGCTGTACCCTGCCACGCTTCGCTGTGGCACATTCGCACATTCGCTGATATGTCACTGATGAAAAAAATAGATAAAAACAATCCTTGATGCGGATTATATATCATGCTAAAATTTCAGCTCGATCAGTGCAGAACTTTTTGAGTTTTTGAAGCGTACACAAACCAACATAACATTTTTATATATATAGATAGATGGTACGGAACCCTTCGTGCGCGAGTCCGACTCGCACTTGGCCGGTTTTTGATATTTTTCCAGTATAATAACGGCGCACTCGTGAGGTAAGCACTCGGACGGATAAAGGTGTTACATTGCTGGATTCAATATTGACTCATTTTGTTAGATGAACGATTTAATTTAAATCTTTTTAGCGACTCAAGATCATGCCTCGTGTAGACCCGAGAGCGTCATTTTAGCTAGCAATTATTATAGTTTATGTTTACATTTTCGTACTAAACTATACTTAACTGTGCGTGCTTGTCTCTCCAAATAATAATTAATGTATTGAGAGTAAGCTTAAATGCAGATGAACAATGTAGACACTGTATTATAGAAATTAGGTACTGTATCTAATGAAATTGCGTGATTGTTCCTCCGATAGAATTGAAAAAATAATTACAAAAATGTAGTTTAATATTTTGTGGTAAAGAAGAGTAGAATGTACTGCACTGTTTACTATTATTGTTTTATATTTATACTAGCTGTGCCCTGTGTGTACGCTTCGCTGTGGCACATTCGCACATTCGCTGATATGTCACTGATGAAAAAAATAGATAAAAACAATCCTTGATGCAGATTATATATCATGCTAAAATTTCAGCTCGATCGGTGCAGAACTTTTTGAATTTTTGAAGCGTACACAAACCAACATAACATTTTTATATATATAGATTTATGTAACTTCTGTGGTACTTTACAACCTCTATCTTTTCCTCATTTCTGTATATTTATGACGTAGGTAGTATGTGTTCTGTCAATTTAAACCGCAATTATATTAATACATTTCATATGTTTTGCTGATATGTATTCTAAAATGTATTTGTCGACTTGGTAACTAATGTTTCTGGTATGGTATACCTAACTAGCTACCGGATTATGTAATTACATTTGGATTTATGTAATTACCGGATTATGTACATATTACATTTGGATTAAAACAAAATATTTCCATCTTCGACCAGAAATATATAGATCGAAGTTTCCGACAGGTACTAGCTTTTGCCTTAGTTTAGGTTTTAGGAGAATACATTTTGTTCCTATGTCGCTTGCTGAGAATCTAGCATAATTCTTAAGCCCAAAAAGTTTTGTAGGTAATTGGTATGTCTTCGCGAATGATTACAAAACTATCTTTTGCAAGAAAAAGTTTTGTGGCCTGTTCAGCGAGTGAAGGCCAGAATCACAGTAGCGAGAACTGAGAACGTTATAGAGACGATGTTAGCCGAATCGATTGGGTCTCCAAATCCCCTGAACATTGGCATTTCCAGCTATTTAATAACGTCGTCAATAGCAAATTTCATTAGCCTCAAAATCTCAGAACCCTCACAATAATGTCGAGATTCGTCAAATAAGATTGTAATTAAATGTGAAAATACTCTTTGATGTTTAGTCTGTGGACGCCTGGGAACCGTCTGAAAGTACGTAGTTAGGTACCCACATAATATGTAATTAATTATATTAGGAGCGATCAAAATTTGAAAGTAAAGCGATTGCTTCCCGAGGCTATAACAGATAATTACATGCTACAGGGATAAATTTTATTCAAAATGTTGTATACATTTTTCTATGGCACGTTTCCGACGGGAAATATTAATCAATTAACAAATAACTAGCTGCGTGCGCCCCGCGGTTTCACCCGCGTTGGTCCCGTTCCCGTGGGAATACGGAGATAAAATAAAATATAGCCTATGTTACTCGCTGATAACGTAGCTTTCAATTAGTGAAAGAATTTTTTTTAAATCGGTGTAGTGGTTTCGCCGAAACATTACATATTTCCATACAAACTTTCATCCCCTATTTCTACTTTAGTGTGTAAGTAAAATTTTTACAAGCGTTGAATGTCAAATTTATTTAAATCTAATTAAAAGCCTAACAAATAAGTTATAAGCTTCTAGCTTCAAAAATGACGATACTTCCATACAAACTTTCATCCCCTATTTCAACTCCCTTACAACACTTTTTTCGTATTAAAAAGTAGCCTATGTCCTTTCTCAGGCCGATTTAAATCGGTTCAGTAGCTTAGGCGTGAAAGCGTAACAGACAGACAGACAGGCAGAGTTACTTTCGCATTTATAAAATAAGTAGGGAAGTAGGGATTACAATAATAAAACCCACTGTAATATTACCATTTACAAAATTGGATCGTTATTTGTTCAGCCCATTTACTTCTATTATCTTTATTGACTGAATAACCTTTGTTAATTTGATTAACATTCCGTACATGCATGACCAATGACCATATCTGGTCTATACCTACCTGTTTGGAAAAATCCAGTGAAACAGCAACGTCCAAATTAAGGGTTATCATATCAGTAGTGAATTTTAGACTGTTAAGATTATTTGTTAGGTAGGCACTAGCTGCGCCGAGTGGTTTCACCTGTAGTTTTCCCTCTTTATCAAGATTACTATTACCTTAAGACTTAAGTTTTTTGAACAAAAAGTACCCTTAACAACCCCGAATGTAGTCCATTTTTGTATAATTGACGTGTCTCTACTAAAGACGTGACGTGTCTAAACTAAAGACTTGTCTCCTGTGCGTGTTTTACTCTACTCACTATGCCAAAACCTCTACACAAAACATTGTCATTTTTGACAACAAATCTTACAATGCTTTGTGTAGACCAAAACGCGCAGGAGACACGGTTTAACTATTAATCCAGTCTTGCCTATTGATTATATCAGAAGGTATATTGATAGATACCCTATTATGTTATGCTCACTTAGACCGCGTTACCGCATCCCAGTTCCGGCCTACTCATAATTCAATTATCGCATAACCTAATAGAGAACCACCAGCATATATGCCACCAGTCTAATATGACCTAATTGTTTTAACTAAGTTAAATTACCTGGCTACGTGAGCAGCAGCTACGGCGATGTTACGCTACGAGCTACGACGTAGCTTGTATACTGAAAATTAACGTAACAAGAGACTTCCGTTGATGCAAAAGCGATGATTATTTAATTTTAAAATTGTAGGATGGTGACATTTTTAGAAAATGATATGATAAAGAGATCGTAACCAAGTTAATGCTCATAAAACTCGTATCCTACTAAACCTATGCTACCTCTTTTGTCTACTATTCTACTAACGATGACCTTGATCTGGAATCAGGCAATGGCATCCTCTAGGGTCTAGGGCTATCGATCGATCGATAACAACCGGACTCCTCCTTGATCCTAATATTATTATAAGAGTATGTGTATGTTTATTTCCACTTCCGTAACGGCTGAAGCTGTTTCGATGGAGTGGTATACTTATAGATAGTTCAAGTGCTCGAATATCACATAGGATAATTTTCAGCCACCGGGTGAAGCCGTGAGGCGCAGCTAGTAGATATATTAGTGTACGTCTAAAACTCGCGCCTGGATTATAAATATTCTACCGGCGTCGCACCCCGGCTCGGAGCTTTCCAATGTAATTACGTTTCAAATACTTTTCTTAGATAGGGTATTTCATTTTCATCAGGTGGCTTTGCTTCGTAAAGCCTTTTGAAACTAACTGTTAATAAATTACTTACTACAAGTACTACAAGAAAGTTGATCAAGTTTTCGCATATCATAGGTAGGTATGTGATCCACCAATCCGGATCTGGCCCCCGTGGTGGATTATGGCCTAACCCTCCTCACGAAACTGAGGGGAGACCCAAGCCCAGCAGTGGGACGTTATGGGTTGATGATGAATGTTATAAATGTGAAAGTTTGTGTATGTCTTCCCTTCACGCTGATACAGCTGAACGAAATTTGGTGAACTTTAGGGCCTGGAATAGAAAATAGGATACTGTTTATCCCGTAAAAATTAACGGTTCCCGTGAGATAACAGGTAACGCGGGCAAAGCCGCGGGACGCTGCTAGCACAGATATATTGTGCAAGTTATGATACTATGATACTATGATGCTATGACTTATATGCCATTGAATAATGGCGCGATATTATTAAATTGAACGAGGAAAATAGGAAAGGGACCATGTGACAGTAATTGGTTAAATTTTATTAACTAGTACAGAGATATACCTAGAATGCTAAACTGGTAGGAACTTTTTGATAGTTAACTATTTTAAAATACTTATTTATGTTCCTTCCTTTTGACGTGCAGGGGAGTGCGGTTTTATAAACCAACTATCTGTACCCTGCCACGCTTCGCTGTGGCACATTCGCACTTTCGCTGATATGTCACTGATGAAAAAAAAATAGATAAAAACAATCCTTGATGCGGATTATATATCATGCTAAAATTTCAGCTCGATCGGTGCAGAACTTTTTGAGATTTTGATGCGTACACAAACCAACATAACATTTTTATATATATAGACATGGTTTTTTTTTAGTATTCGCTCAGTTCTGTGTGCATTACTGGTGAATGGTTTCTTATCAAATTCTTCCAACCTCTAGCTGAATTAACCAACCACAGAATAAATAGTAGTACAAGTACTTGTAGTCTGATCACGTGGTCTAACTTCAATGCAATATGCGGGTAGTCGGAAAATAATGGTAGTTGTCTCAGAAGCTTTAAAAGTTTAAGAACTGAGATAAGTAAACGTGACTCTTTTTAACAATGGGCTAGCAATACTTTATGGAAAGAAACTGCGTTACGCGCGGCTTTAAACAAAAGGAGCCCGAGGGTGTCGCCCCCACGACTGAGCATTTTGTATGAAACCTCGCGTATGAAATCTTTGAAAACCATTGTATATAAAATTTAATTCAAAGTGACAATAGTGAAAATTGTAGCACAAACAATTATCCAATTAAAATCGATCGGTTTAACAGATTTCATCCCCTGAAAGAAGATTAATAACGAAACCTCCCCCTCCCGGTTGCTACGGTACAGTTTGACGCCCACAATTCTCTCCCAACCAAGCTCCCAACATTTACCTTCGAGGAGAAACTGATACGTTACACTGTGGATATGTTACATAATGCCTCTTGTCGAACCTAAAGGTCATCCAGACAATCATGTTTCAATGTAACTTTTTGAAGTAAAACTTAAAGAAGTTTTACTTCAACTTACCAACAGCGTGCGTAAAGACGCACGCTTGACTTGGGGAGTAAGTTGGTGAATGCGTTACGAAAAATGTGACCGGGCGAGGCGAATGGAAGTTGAGAGGAAGTTTCGCATATTAATGTAGGGGCAAGAGAGAGAGAGGTGCACTCATTCTCTTTCTCTTTTTCTCTCATAGCCAGTGATATACATACATATAGATGGAGCTAAAGAAGTTTTACTTCTGTCGTGTGGTCTAAGAACCCAAGCACTTCATCTTCAATCTTGCCAGTTCGCGAACCAAATAAAAAAGGGTGTGTGTGTGTGTGTCAGCTCCGACGCACGACTACTGGAGTTTACTCCCTAACTACTACTATTGACTTTGAATATTGCCCCCAATATGTTCTAATCTCACAAATATACGTCATTTTGACACTGTCAGGCTGACGTTGACATCCGTTCACTCAATCAAACATCGTTCAAATTATATCTGTCATTCAGGTGACAGAAAACATAACGATTTGAATGTCCACGCCGCAAATGCAGTCCCGCAGACGCAACGCTGCAGTCGCGAGACATACTGTTTCCAATAAGTAGCTAGTCCGAGTGACTCTTGATCTTACTTGAATGTATAAATCGAGAAGTTCCAAGATATGGAGAGGATCCAAGGATTTTGTTCCAGACTTTGACCTGGGAAACGTACTTCTTAATTTTAGTTCCTAGTTTTGCCTTGGTCTTTTGTGGCACTGAGTCTAGGATTGTATTAATTTCACTCCTGAAATTTCTATACCGGGGGATATATATGAAAATCGATTCTTAAAGAGTAAACACAATAATAAACGTGGAACAGTCTGCGCCGCTATTATCTCAGCCTCAACAGCCATGTGCTATTTTGGAGAATTTACGCAAATCGTGGGAACCCCTCGTTTCATCGGACTCCAAGCAAAACAAATAGCACTTTTATGCTCTGACCTCATTTAACGTTCTGGTGCGTAAAACATATGGGTGAAGTAAACTGGCGCCCGCGCTACCGTATAACTCATTTGTTCACGTCATCTAAATTAAAACTTCTAAGATGTATATTAATAGTTGACAGAATAGTTGTTTTCACGCAATTTATCGCCTCCAACAATAGTAAGGTAGCGTCAACCAAATTATTTTCTTTCCGTGAAAGTCATAATCATAAAGTAATGTCCACGTCTTTTTACGTGTTGGTTCATTTTCAAAAAGCAACTGAAATAAGTTGCATAAAATTATATAATTTCCGAGTCAACGGAATTTAAAGAAAATAAAAAAAAATATCATCCCCGTAGAATTTCTTGGTGCTATCTTCTCTCGTGGGCGTATATCCGAAGCAATGGTAGAGTTTCAGGTAGATTCAGGAATTAGTCACCACTTGATATTTTTTATTTTTCTCTATGTATATGAGACTGAAATGTTTGACTTATAAAAATGCATTATTTCAGCCTACTTGCAATAAATGATTTGAGTTTTTGAGTGTTTAGGCTGAAAATGCCCAATTATCAAAATAGCATATGAGTCTATAAAATATCTATTCTAAAAATGACCCATTCCACTAATGTCGAAGTTATGCCAATATCTACAGAACTGACAAGATAGTAAAACGAATCTGAAGGGATGGGCTGAGCACCTTACCTACGCAACAAATTTGGCATGACAGTCTCAGCACTGGCATTTTTGCTTATATTCTGTTTTCTCTTTTTTGCTTTTAGCGAACCCTTTTTACGAAAAGCATTTTTTAAATTGCCCATAGACTTTCATTAGGTACGCGAGTGACAATGTAGGTGTACACGTAATATCTCTACTGAATATGTATGCGCTGGCTCATATTATTAGGGACACAGCGAATTTTCACACAATTTGGCTGCAAATTGTCGGTATAAATCCACAACACAACATGTCACCAAACGCGCCAGGCAGAATAGCTTTATTAATTAAACAACTTTTGCCCGCACTCACACCCCAGACACTCAATACAAAAGCTGATTTGACAACTCACACATTTAAATTAAAATGACGTTTGTACACGCGCCAAATTTGTGTGTAAGTATTCCAAGATACCACGCGACCAAAACAAAGGACAACCCCGAAACATTCATACTAAGGTTCACACTAATCCGTTTGTCTACTGTCATTTGTCAGTTGGGTGTTTAATACTGACTGACCTCCCGATTGTCCTCCGGATTTCGAGTAGAGGTGCGGGGAAGCAGATGGCGTGGAGCGGTAAAGTCCTTTTTGTATTAGTTTACTATTTATGCCCTCTGTGCCGCAGTTCTGTTCTGTGGACGTTGACACGACGTTATTGACGTCTTCAATTTCCCGCTCATTCAGCTTACTGATAAGCTGTCCTAGTTATAGCCTAATGACTCACACCTAATTACCTACGTCTGATCTGGTTAATCAGGCGATGAATTCCCCGGATGCCAGCTGTGTTTATCTTAGGAAAATAAAATACTTTTGTGTGTACAGACTTCAATAGAGATAGTGTTACCCGCTTTTACAAATATGAACACACACAAACAACAATTTGGTCACAATTTGGAGTGAATTTGTTATGAAAAAAACAACTAATATAAAAATCGTATTTGGTGCCAATTCTGGTATTACAAACTTTAATTAAACAATTAAAACAATAATTAAACTAACTAATTTAAACAATTTTAGTTTAGTCATGTCAAAAGATTTGTTGTCACTTTCAAACCTTACGAAAACGAAAGGGACGGGAACAGCATTACAGCTGTCAGAATAAGTTTTACTTTATGCCGACAGAATTGGTTTCATGGTCCATTGACGTAAGTATATAAGAACCGTTGTCACAGGTTCTGAAATATCTCCTTGGTTCATTCACCTGTCCTCCACAACTTGATTAAACAACATCGGGGATCTATGTATCCCCGTGGACACCCATTAGATTTTAATTAACCTCAAAGTGCCCCTGAGCTTCGTGCTGGTGTCGCGGACGAATGACTTTTTAATATTTGATGTGGTCAAGTGTCACCGGCCATTCGTTCTGACGCGTTCCCTCAACCCATTTTGAACTGATTAATTTAGTTTTGACGCGAATAGGTGTAGATTATAAATAAGCGCTTAATTTAATAGTAACGAATACGTACTGTACTGTATAGTCTATACAGAACAATGTATTTTAATGAGTTTGAAATCCTGCATATATTTAATACTTTTGACTGAGACTTGGATGTCTTATTCCCCAAATATTGCTAATTAATACTACATCCTGAAAATTCTAATTGACGACGAAGCTTAAATGAACAAAGTTTAAAATCACAGATTTCACACACCTCCTATACCCACATTTTATTTCTTAGTACTCAAGTCTAAGTACGTGCTGTTTAATCTTAGAATTGCGGTTTTGCAAAATTAATTTTCAATCGGAAAGTTTTATGACAAAATCAATCGTTAAACGTCCCACGCGTTCCTGAAACGAAGAGTTCTAGGCGGTGAAAGCATCGCGGAACTAAATACAGGATTACTGTACACTATATTGAAGGATTATGGGTTCTGTAGGTAAACATATTTTGTTCTTAAACATTTACAAAAAAGTAAGGAGGTGAAGGACTGAGGTTGTTTAGAAGTCATCACTTCGGTATATTGATAAAGATCCGAACAGATTGAAATTTAGTTTGGGCTCCACTTGATGAGCTTGCAGTACCGGATACGTATTTTATAAAAGCTGGATTGGAAAAATACATTAATAAAAAGTTATTATCAGATCCGGAGCAAAATGGGGGATACAGTACAGCTTCGGGTGATGAAATTTACCTTAGACAATTGGACCACTCGTATACCTTATTTGGATCTTGTCTGGCAAACATCTCCAGTCTTTATTTTCTCAAATCACCTTTCATCGAATCTAAAAATACCCATGTATTTGAACCAGATGGGCGTGAAGAACCGCAAGCCCACTCGGCTATAAACGTTTTTGTTATTTTGGCACTATTTACGAGTTTTACGACTCATAAATTTGTTATAGCATTTGGGAATTAAATGTTAGCGCCAGATAAATCTTCTATCTATACAACTAGATGAACTGCGAGGCCACCAGAACTCGAAGCTAATCAATGGCACTGAATAAAATGTATTGACTTTAGTCAGCTCACCCTTCTCCAGAAGAAAGTGCTCAAACAGTGTCTAAATAAACGATAGTTTTAGTGAATTAATAAATGTGAGTTAAAAAATGATAGTTCTAAATAAATGATAGATAGATAAATTAAGCAGACCCTGCAGACCTTGCTCGACGCATATTTAATCTGCTCAAAGGCGAGTTGTGTTACCCCATTCTACGTTGAGCCCCGATCAGAATCAACACCTCAAGATTATTACCTTATAATGCCACTTCTATAATTCCTACTATTTCTTAGGTTTGACGTGTAAGATAAAATAATTGAACCTTAACACGTTCACTCCTGAAAACACGCACGTCTGTGTTTCAATAATCTTACTGCAAGTGAAAACACGCCTGGCGTGCGAACCCGCTCTGCTGTATTGACAGTTCATCACACCAGCTGTGTGCGCCCGCACTGCTGATTGAGTTTAGTTACGACACAACGCCAGTAAACAGCAAACACACGTGTGAAGATTCGCAAAAGAGCCAAAAAAAGTAAAACGTTTTAGCAGTGGACGTGTTAATGCACAAGAACTGTAACTTTATTCGCTAGAACACCACATTCCTGACCAGTGTCTAACTAATGGAATGGCCGAGTTAATCTCCTTTGCCAACGAAGTCAAGTCGGTATCTCGTAAGTTCGTCACGTTACGTTTGAAAAATAGTCTAACGACCAATCAAAACAGCGATCAAATCAGCAACTACTGACGTGCAGCAGGGTGGCCATCATTAATGACTCGTTAACAGCTGATAATAGTATTTTCTGTTCGCTTGTTACTCAAGATTCGTTCCCCGATTCTTGGTTTTGCTAATCTCCCGAACAACAAGAATGGACGAAGGAGCCTCATAATATGGATCTGATCCATGTACGATGTGGTGACACTGACGGCACGTAAAATAATAAAAACAATAAATAATTAATTGGTGGTGGTCTTTGGTTCCGCGCATAGTGACGATACGTAGGTATATAATATATAGCTGTCTAAGGAGTGACGTATGTTTTGTACATTTCGGGGACAAGTAAAGGTGACCGGACACGTGGCTCTAGGTGCGTATATAGAAAACAACACGTTCTTCCAAATGAGGTTTTATTTACCCACGAGTGAGGTTGTGTGGACGCTTTTAATTATTTACTCTTCCTACACTTTGGTAACGAATAAAAAAAATGTTTCTCACTTTCCTATTCCTTATGAACAAGTATGTAAATATTATTTCGAGTAAATACTTTGGATGTGTTACATTTCCTAATATTTGCAATCGTAACATGTAAAAACTAGGTAGGTACCACTCACGAAATATGTGTCAGAGCTGATCTCGAAAACCACTTAACGAATATTGACGAGGTTTTCATCATCGCTAACAGCTTCTTTCGGGAAGATTTATGAAAGCACTAGCAGCGCCCCGTGGTTTCGCCCGCGCTTACTATTATCCCACAGAAACCGTTAATTTATACGGGATAAAAAATAACCTGTGTTCTATTCCAGGACCTAAATTTATTTATATGCTACATTTCATGAACATCCTTTCAGGCGTTTGAAGAGAGGAGAAACACACAAACTTTCGCATTTATAATATTAGTAAGATGTATTCGGCTACATTTGTTTCAAAATCTGTCTAAACCCGTTGAAGAGTTACACAATAGTTACTTACTTTTCTCTCGTGAGAGAAGTCCTACAAACAAGGGAGTTGCTACTCCCTATTGTGTTTCGTAAGTAGATTAGAGTAAAGCGTTTTATTGCTAGGTAGAGTAGCGTCAAGCATTTTGTTGCGACAAAAGTAAAAGGTTGTGTACTAGCTGGTACCCGTGACGTCATTTCCGGTGGTACTTTTTAGGGTTCCGGACCTCAAAAGAAAAAGGAACCCTTATAGGATCACTTTGTTTTCCGTCTGTCGGTCTGTCAGTCAGTCAAGACCCTTTTTCTCAGGAACTGTTTATCGAGTTGAAATTTATACCAAATAATCGGGTTTACGGTCTCTTTCAGCTGTAAAAAAAAAATCAAACCTGTAAGTCGACGCGATCAAAAGATTTTATCTTCTTTTTATATCCTCTTCTCCTCTCCTTCCTATACTTTTTATCTCCTATATACCTTAAACAGACTTTTTATTCTATACATATTTTATACTAGCTGCGCCCTGCGGTTTCACCCGCATAATTCAACTTTTCCCGCAATAACTTTCTTAAAAGCCATATATTTTCCCCGTTTTGCCACATACCTCATTGCTGCTCTGCTCTTATTGGTCGTAGCGTGATGTCATGTAGCCTATAACCTTCCTCGATAAATTGACTAAAGAACACAGAAAGAGTTGTTCAATTTGGACCAGTAGTTCCTGAGATCCTAGCGTTCAAACAAACAAACTCTTCAGCTTTATATATTAGTATAGATTAGGTATAGATTCAATAACTCGTGATGACGCGAAGATACAGTCTAAGGTGGAGCACGCTCATGGGATGGCTCATTTACTCCACATTTAAAGAGACTAAGATAATAAACTAATGGTAACCGAAATGCTGGAAGAGTATTCCACTCTTTAGCCGCCCGAATGATAAAGTACATGCACCGCATCGCAAAATCCACCTAACAAATTAATTACAGCCGCGTCTCAAGCCCCACGAAACAAATGGCGTTTAATTTCCTGACTCCTCGCTGTTTAAAGTACGATGTCAGCGGTGGTGTCAGAGGTGTCGGGAATCTCGTGACCTGTGAAACGTGCACTTTAGAAAGCTTAAAAGCTTTAGAGCTAAGCTTTGGACCAAGGGATAGACTGGTAGCGAACATATTTTAATCCGACTGCCCAAAAAGAGGGTTATTATAAAACGTGCCATGTTCAGATTTCTAGATCTTGACCCCTAACTAGGATTCATTGTATCTAGGGAATCAGACACTATAAGGAGCATGGCCCCACAAACACTCAGACTAAGAGCAAAGACCTGTGGTTCACACAAATTTTTGTCATGTGCGGGAATTGAAAGATGGTTTGAAAGTTTGTCCGGAGTTTCCATTAACAGAGGAAAAGGTGGCATTCAGATATTCTTTTTGTAAAGAAAGAGAAATAATAGATCAGAATCCACCGGATTGGTGTCTTGGTGGTGTCTTGATTTGTTGATATTAAAGATGCTAATTTCTTCAGGAATTACTTTGACACTCGTTAGACGAGTGACCAAAAACATCAACCACAGTCAGTTATGTAAACAACATAACAGCTATAATCCCTAAATTACGAAGTTCTATGTAATTTGTTATCATCAGATCAGGTCATCTCTTGGTTCATCCGCCCTCGCCGGGTCAACGCTATATAAAAAAAAAAATGTTATAAGAGTTCGTTCGTTTTAATCTGTCTACGCGGTCCAAAATTTATGCTGGCTTATAAAACGGTGCTAGCGTAGCATAAAACATTCAGGAAGCCACATTAATTCCAATAAAATTGAAGCTAAACAAATGGTCACAATGACGTAGATAGCCAATTCCTATTCTTATATACCTACTCGGAACCGTTTGATGTTATTTTCCTTACCTGTATTTCAGTTAATGCTCTAAAGAATGGAATATTAACTGTAAAGCCGCCGTTCTGTTTTCACAAAGAAGCTAAAGCTAAACAATGTCTTGACGCTGCGCGATGGGTTCATGGGTCGTTGATTTTGTAAGAGTGGCGATAGATGACATTGGCATGGGAACAAACTATATTGTAGCATCAGCGATAGAAGGCCTATACGACTATAATCTCTTATGCCTATGGTTCGATTTGTAGATTTTTAAATTTTATTCTTTCACAACGGAAAGAATAAAAACTTTTTTTTTTATTCTTTATTTTTCTTTTTCAACGGTGGGTCGACGACATCAAAATGTTGTTGGGTAATACATGGACCAGATCGGCCCAAAGCCGGGATGAATGGCGTAAGAGGGAGGAGGCTTACGCCCTGCAGTGGGTTGGATGAGCTGCATATGATGATGATGATGATGATTCTTTCACAAATAATGATTTCACATTTCAAACTATCACAATAACAGACTGCATCATTCCATTCACTGTTGGAAAGCAAACAGCAAGGCTTCTAAGAACTTTAACAGATTTACCACGAATTTATTTCAGGAAATTTTAAAATTAAATTATAGTCTCAACTATTTATAAATCGCACGTGATGAAAGCATTGTTGTGATAAGAATTTGGCTGGTTGCCGTAAACGTTTGCCAAACTTATCGCTATCACGTTACTACTAGAGTACGCAAATATGTACTGGAATTCAAGTTCAATCCAGGTGTTAATCTGTTAAGTCTATATTTTTACCGAGTTTTATTTCGAACTTATTCCGGCAACATGTTAAGCATATTGTGTTGTAGTCCTGCGGGGCTATGCAGCACGGTGCGGATCAGCTCGAGTTCGTTTCATTTTGACGTTTGATTGCCACGGGACTCGTCATTTCAATACGAATGACAAGTCCCGTGGCAATTAAACGTCAAAATGAAACGAACTCGAGCTGATCTGCACCGTGCTGTATAGCCCCGCTGATGTCTCAGGGTGACGAGCACAGTGCGGTGCCGCACAGGATTTTGTAATGGAAAGTTCTTGATGGCACGGTAGCTGTTATAGACAGGCGTTGTGCTTACCATCAGGTGAACGACTTGGTGGTCGCGTTACTTAGTACTATAAAAAACAGGAATAACCTACTAAAAAAAGAGGTTAAATGTGTTTTATAGGCAAGCGTGTCCAAATCCGCTTTCCATCAGGTGAAATGAGCCTATTAAACAAAAGTTACTCGAGAACGAATCTCGCCGAATTGGAAACGAGCCGCAAGGGTGGGTATCTCAGAGTCTGGTACCAGCATGTGCACAAACATGACCTTGATAGGATCGTCCAGGATAGTAAGTGAAGGGGGGTTTCGGGACTAAATCCGGAACTAATATATATATATATAGGATTCATGAGCTTCCTAATGTTGTCTCCTTCTTTTGTGGCAATGTTTGTGTGTATTGTGCCCACGTACAGTAGGTTTTGATTAGAACAAAGTAGTGACATGATTAGCCAGGTAATCTGCGATGATGATGATTGATGGTAGCGGCTACATGTCCCGTATCCGAAATATTTCTTTAGATAAATTATTAACACATGCTATGTCCCTTAGGTACCTAATTCTGTAAAAACCTTTTTATCGAAGATCAAATGAAAGAAGTCTGTACAATATTTGAAAGGCCTTGGAAATCCCACTTGTTACATTTTCTCCTTAAGCGGTTTACGCGTGAAATATAACAGGTGTGATTGCGGCCTCACCCAACTGCTGAAATGCCTCTATCACTTAATTCCCCCAACATTATATAAAGGTAGGCACTATGAAGTGTTCATAATAATGAAGGCAAGGCGGCGGCGCGTTGAGTATTAGCTTTTAATATTCACGTCGAGAACTCTGCATCGACCTCGTCCCTACACACAGTGTGACTAATGCTCTAAGTGTTGTCGTTGCGTGTATATGCCATTTAATACTATCATAATCATCATCGTCATCATCATCATCATCACAATCATCATCATCACCAAATCATTATCTTTATCATCATCATCATCGTCGTCATCTTCGTCATCATATTCAGCCTGAATTACAGCTACGCATAATACTGAACCCAATCCTCGGGAATTCTAAAATTCCCTAAGCTTCGAGGAGGTAACAGGTTCGATTCCCATGCAGGGCTAATATATTTTTGTGGACCGTAGTTTTGTTCTGTGCCTAAATATTTGTGAAGCCATAATCCTCGTAATAACTGGTGAGTAGGAAATCATAGTTAGGGGTCATCTGAGTAAGTATAGGTATATATAAGATCGTGACGCGTTACTTCGCTTGTATGTCCTAGAATTTTGCAAGCCAATTTTGACCCATTTTCCGCCGTTGAATTGAGTTGAAATTTTACATGTCCGATGACAATACAACATTATGGTGAGCTGATCTGATTATAGAGACGGAACTCTATAGTGACTAACAGTAGATATATAGTGTTTGGACTCATTCTGATCAACTTGTAGTACCGAATACGCATTTTATAAAAGCTTGCTTAGAATAATATTGTTTTTATCAAAAACTTTTATTACTTATTATTTTATTATGCTGTTGGATGACAAACATTAATTATCCCAACGGCCCTCTGTTAGAACAAACGCGTATATAATTCAACTTCAATATTGATAAAAAGGCGGGCGCCTCGGGGGGTAATCTGTCACGTCTCTGTGTTGGTTATTGACATAATTGCGCCGCGATGAGGCTTTGTCTGCGAAATGGCGGAGCGGCACGGGCGGCGGGGTAGAAACGATGTTTATTGAAAACACTCCCAAGACTGGTTTATTGTCATAATACCCACCAGGCTTTCCCGAGTTCTCCACTGGTGGGGATAATGATAATATTCAAAAAAGTTCCCTTTCCCAAGAGAAATTTTGATGTCGATTAGTAGAGATTGTGTCATTATCATAGTTATTTTAACATTCCCCAATGAGATTAAATATCCTGGTGTAGCAAGTTCCGTTGTTTACCTGAACGGTCCTTTATAATATGATTTCTGGATCGAAACGGTAAGCCCCGGTAAATGCAAAAGTTTGGTGTTTGTTTGTTTCTCAATTACGCGAAAACAGCTGAATATTATTATAATGAAATGTACAAAGGTACGCAAACATCTACCAAACTTTGGGTTGTAATAGGGGAATACTTTTTATGATGCCCAAAATCTACCTCTTATTGGGTAAAATGGAGAGTTAAAGTTTATATGGTAACAAGGAAACAGCAGGGCGCAGTCAATACCTCTCACTGTTGTTACTTCCAAGGTGAATAGACCTTAGAACCTAATCAGGGTATCCAAATACGCAATATAGAAAATGATTTCTGCCCGAGGGTCCGTATTATGGATTTCCATAGCAGAATTTCTTCCTCAAAATACGCCCACATTTTTATACGTTGAATGAGGAAAAACTCGCTCACCGAATCTGTGGGATTTTCTATTACGGACGATTAACCGTCTAAACAATAAGCGCCAGTACGTGGATTTACGTCCCTTTTCGGCATCGAATAAAAAAAATATCCCTACGGATATTGAGAGAATATTTAAATTTCATGCAAATGTCGACACCTTTATCTAACCACGGCATTCTTCGAGATCCATTATCGCTATTTGATGACGCTGCTCATCTATCGAGTGCGCACTTAATCTCTATATTTTTCCCGTTTATATTACGGAAACGAAACAAATGTTTTAGCACCTTATGGACCCTTAAATGAAACAGATTAGGTTTTAGAAATATCCGCTTTTTAGAGAGTGTATAATATGCGTGGTCTGACACGCACCTTACCGTGTTTTTCCTATTTATATATTGCTGAAAACCCCTTTGAAAAAGTAACGGTGTCTGTTTCTTGGAATAATGGAGTTTTATAACAGTGAAATGATCAGTCCCAGTTTATAATGTTACTGAAATTTTCAGTATTCATCTTCAAACTCTTTGGAAGAAGCGAACGAAGAAGCTCGTTTAGATTTACTCATGGTCATCGCGCTTGTAAGCAACGGATCCAAATATCGAAAACTAATATAACACATAGTTAATACCCCGAAATTATACATATTCGAGTAATTCACGAGTTTTCAGAACAGTTGTCATATTATTATAACAATGTAATGTATTTCTATCAAACATAAAATCGGTTACCATTTCAGCAGTTCTACGAACATTGTTTAACAGTTCGCCATTAATTATAATTTCAGCAGTTTAGTTGCGCGTCTTTGTTGAAATCCGATTTGCAAATATGCCTACGGTAGGAAGGTTACCTACTGTACCGTATCTGCGAAATATTATATTTGTATCGAATTTATGTCCTTGCTTCCTCAATATCTAACAAATATCAATACTTAACTGTATGAAGTCAAACGCAAGAGTTCTCGAGTGTTTGCGTGAGTCTCAAACTTCCAAGGTGATTGAATCTTTTTCAATATCCACCGAATAATTTGGACAAGTCGAAGCTTGTTTGAATAAATAATATTTTATTATTCCCATCTTTATTGCATAGCTTAAGGCGTGTCTCCTGCGCGTGTTTTTGTCTTCACACTACACAAAAACGTCTACACAACATTGTTTCGGTACACGTTTTTGTTGATGAAAATTTATGAGACACGCCTTTATTCAAGCGTTTTGGCGTATCTACTACTAGACCTTTCCCATTATTTCTAGGCCAAAGTCGTAACCCTGAACTTGGCTGAATATTGATCGTCGAAATACATAATTCGCCATAAACAGACGAGGCGGCGCGGCGACGGGTGAAAGACTTAACCTAACTCATACCGATTTAACACCAAGACTTTCCCGAGCCCATTCTCTTGGCTTCGGTTTCACTAGATAGTAGATAGGGACAGCGGAAATCTCGTTAATGTACACCAGGAACGCAGATGTATAAAAACTAAAACCACTTGGAACAGGTTGTGTATTACTTGTGTTTTCTAAGCTCTAAACAAATCTGCCCCAATGCGCTCATTGGTTTTCCTAGTCTTGATTTAGTTTTAAGAAAAGTTTCCTCCTTGAACCTTGCTTGCAATCAGACATCGAATAAGGGGATGAGAAGATCGAAAACCCCCAATCAAGGCTCGGATGAGGGTGACGCCCAATCCAGCGGAATGAGCTATAAATGGGGAAGTAAACACGCGTCGACGACCGGACGAGTCAGTCAGTCGTGTGATGTGACAATGATGTGAGGAAAAGTTGGCGTGTCACATCACTAAACTAGTATTGGACATGAACTGTTGGTTGTTTTTTATGTCTTTAGGGAAATCTGTAGGCCGTCTATCTAGATGATTAAAACATAACATTTATTTTAATTGAAACGGCCGCAACCAATTACAGCAATCGAAATGATTAAGTAATGACTTACTTTGTCTGCTCGAGGTACGCTTCTCTGACTTAGACTTAACGGCTGACTGAACGGATGTTCTTGAAACTCGGTATACAGGTATTTTAAGTCCTGAAATAACTGGATATATTTCATCTGAAGATAAAGCTGCGGGCAACCTAGTAGAAAACTAAAACGACAAAAAGTGTTGTGAATATGGGGGTAATCTCGTGGATCAAACCGTACCGAATAAGTCTAAGTCTTGAAACATCGTATTTTTTTGCTAAAGTACAAAATAAATGAATAAGGCATATATTTTGTTCTGTATCACCCTAAACAGATGAAGCTTCGAATTTCTAGTGACACGAAAGTTCTTGAAGGATGGTGAGCGGCATTCGCGGACGGATGGCTGGTAATCTGATTAGGCGCACCCTCGTCAGCAAGCGACAGAACCCGGATCCCGGCAATCATCACCCGTGTCGATTCGCATTAAGCCATCCTGCGTCTGTCGACGTTACTCGACACGGTCGGGTCGACAGGTACCCCTGTTTTGGTGAAGGTCGATCGCGGAACTAAATAAAACCCGACCGGGACGATTACAAAGGGAATATTACCTGTGACGTTCAAGCGTGGAAATCGAATGACACCTCTTTTATACCCAAATCCGACAAGTGTTTTATTGTTACTTCATTGGGACATCCTGCCAATTTTTATTGTGAAAGCACTGTGAAAGTAGGTAGCGAACTATATGGGCTGTATCTATTTTCGTGAATGCATATTAACCGCCATGGAAGTCAAGACGACGACTTCCTTCTTTTTGCTCTGCCAATCAAAAAAATAGAGGCCTCCCTTTTCAAATACAAGTGAGAAGCGGGAAGTAGTTCAGTGTTAGGTAGTCCAATACGGAATCTCGGTAACAACATTATCTGAAAGGGATTCTACCGAGAATACTATTAGGGCCATATTGGGAAAATAATATCATATCTATCATCATCATCATCAACCCATAACGTCCCACTGCTGGGCACGGGTCTCTCTTCACTTTCGTGAGGAGGGTTAGGCCATAATCCACCACGGGGGCCCAGTCCGCATTGGTGGATAACATACCTACCTCCGAAATAATTCTCGGGTAGATAATCATATCATCATCGGGTATCGGTATCTGTGGTATCATCGGGGTAATCATATCTATACTACACAAATATTTTCCTCCCTTATCATATTTCAGGAGTATGAGTATCAGAGAATCATTATTCTCAGTAGAATTATTTCCGAAACATTAAGAAGCCTCAGGCGCATACTTTAGTTACTCTCCTGTAGCGCCCGAGAAAAGTCTGCTAATGAGTTTTCTTTATTATTCCGATCAAAGCGCTTGTTACGAGCGAAATAATGACAAATAACAACAACGGCGTAAAACTTCTCCTCAGAGAAATAATAAATTTCAAGGCAATTTCCTTGTGGATAAATATCTTTATTTTGCAAACGAGTTTTATATTTCCCTTTGACGTCCATTATTAAATTCACAGGCACCGAATTTCGGCGATTCTAATGGATATTCGATATTAAAAGTATGAAAATTACATCCGGTATTCGCTGTCTAAATAAAATGACAAATAATAATATAGTATTTCTGAAAATATAGGCAGGTAATGAAGTATCGGATTTCTAGGTTATCGGATTTTAGCTTAGTAATGGAAGTCAGGTAGTTGCGGCTGATCAATTTCAATAACCCGAGGCAATTCAATCCGCCGCCCCAGCTGAAACCAGACACGATCGCGTGCGGGCTCCCGTGCCGCGGTTGACAAACTAACCGCCTACTCCAGTACTAAACAAACAAATTATCTAGCCTGCTAGATCTTATTGATTTGCCTTCTAATAGCTAGAGTATGAAATCTGCATAAGATCTTGCAAGTGACAAAAACCTCATCATATTAGCCGTGGAGTAGGATTCAAACGTTTTGGCGGGTGTAAAGTTAAGAGCAAGACGCTGCTCTATATCAAATTGTAGGTAAGTTAGGTAAGCCACAGACCATGGTGGTTGCTGGGCATTGAATACTCACGGAGCCACTCTTGCATCGCACTTGCCCCTCTCTTTGATCAGGAATATACAGCCACTCTAGTCTATCTGAGTGTATGCAGTCACATTGAATAAGTACCTTTTAAAAGAATACTTATTTATATGTTTTTTTTTACGAATATTTTTAACATAAGGAAGAGATAGTTCGGGTCTGACGATATTCCTGATTGCACTGTCTCTTGCGCTCATTCAAAACAAAGTAGCATCACTTCATTGGAGCGTACCCAACATCAGTTTGTGTTATTGCCGTTCTAGTAAGCTTATCCCATTGTCCCCGTCGTTGCTCTGTTGGTGATGAGAATTAGGCCACGTTTACGTATAGCTATTATTTGATAGTGTAAGCATTTTCGCGTTGCGTCCAGGACTAGGACTATGCATGAGATGAGAGAGTAAACTGTGGTTTCCATTTGTTCCAGGGCGGCGTGGCAGCGGAGCTGTGAGGTGCAGCGGTGACGCACACCCTGGAGCCTTACAGGGGTCCACGTGAGTTTTAATATCCCTTTATCTATCAACTTTTTCCTTTGCTAAAGGTATGTAATGCTGTCCTCGTGGCTAGCTACCACCCTCTCGATGCGTTTAAGCAACAGTCTTTGAGAGCCAGTCTTATTCTAGGTTTACCACTTTCAAATGCCACTTGCCACTTAACACCAGGATAGCCAGTGATCAAACGTTATCCGACAACGATTTAATAAAAAAAAGAAACCACTGTTAAACGGATACAGAGTTAAGTATTTACCTGTAATCGTCAGAGCTCTTTTGACTATTAATTTTATACTTTTTGTTGGACAAAGTCCCCATGTACCTACCTCTATTGATATATTTTCTGTTTACATACAATGGCTTCAAGGATTTCGCAGAATAGTCATCTGTATTTTTTGTTGTTCATTTATTCACATACATATAATGCCCAAAAGAAATACGCATTAACATATTCTAAGAAATAAATTGTTGGTTTCCCCTCGAACAAAGTCAATTTATGTTTCCATCAGTTGCTACAAGCCCCTTTCACAACCGATGTTAATACAAAGAAAAGAAAGTTGTTATTAAAACACAGACCCTACCGTTAGCTAATGGAAAGCCGACCTGAGGCCTCTATTTTTATATTATTCCTCTACCATCCCAGATAGCATAAACAGAAAGATACATTAATAATACAGACCTAAGAATGGATCCATTGCAACGTCACTGAACCAAACGACTTGCCTAACTAAACTGAAGCACCTGCAGACGCTTACACATGCCGAACTATGGACATAAGTATATGGTAATATGGTTTTTACTGCAAACGGCAAGGAAGTCTAACTTTCATCAAATATCGGTCAAGATCGGTCTCTAACAAACAAATCTCTGTTACGTATTGCGTCTATTGGACTAGATATTTCGTTGCCTGGCGGTGGAGATATCTTCCCATTTGATTAATCAACGACTCCATCCACCCTTTTCGGACTTACGCCGAAACTTTCATATTGAGATTATTGGTTTCACGTAAGCTCCCTATTTCAACTTTTGTATTAAAACCTTTCAAGAATAATAAATACCTAGGTTCTGATATTCCGGGTACGGTATGAATACAGGCTGCCCCTTATATTTTTACCCAAATGTTTACGCTTATTGTTTTGCGAAGTTGTCTTTTGGGTTAAATTTTGCAAAACCGTACAAATCTTTAGTATAAACAGTATCGTTTATCAATCTGTTTATAACACAAACCCCGAAATTATAGTCTGAGTTGATTGATTTACTGCTACGAGTGAAACGGAAATTGCGTTTCATTTAGGTAACTCACATCTGCATTCGGTATTATTAAATTTCAAAATGAAAGCACGTTATAATAATACTTTTGTTGCTTTTTTATATTTGTTATAGGTTAAAGTTGACTACTATATCAGTGACAATGGGGTAAACAGGCTGAGCTTTGAATGGCACTGGCTGTCAGGGATTTGCTGCCGGAAAATCCCAAAAAGGGTTAAAAAATTTACAGAACCTTAAAATTTCAAAGAAATATTGTACTCTTTCTCTCTAAGAAAACGCAGCAGTAGGAATAAGGAACGTAATGAGCTGGTGATAATTAACATTCCAATGAAAGAGCTCAAGAGTTGTTTAAAAGACTATGGTTGAATTACAGTGGTGCGGAGGGCGTGGCGGCAACACGATGGACGTGGACGGCAGCAACAAGCAGCGGCAAGCCACGAGAGTGTTCAAGAAGAGCTCCCCAAATGGCAAGGTGAGATGGCAACCCTGGGAAATAGGCTCATAATCACTGACGTGCTGTCGACGGCCAGGTGCCACTGATAAGAAAGCCAAAGTGGCCCTGCCCCTGGTGACTGCGCCAGGTTCCTCTGAATGTATTTTAATTGACTTGGACCCTAAGACGTACTCATAAAAGTGAACTGATCCTACTACCGGATTCGAAATACATCCATTCGAAAGGAACCGAGATAAGACCTTTTTTAATTTGTTTCAGATCACAGTATACTTAGGGAAAAGAGACTTCGTAGACCACATCACACATGTAGACCCGATTGGTAAGTTGTTAGCTACGTTTCTCATGAGAAACAATAACGAAATTAAATCATCAAATCTTATCTGCTATTCAAGCAGTCCAATAAGTTTTTATTTTGCTTGTCGTTCTCCCCTCATCGTAGGCCGTTCGTTTTTCAGCTGATGACAAGCGCCATGGCTTGCCCATAACACTTACAATGCCCACTACAACTTGGACAATTTCTTGCGCGGCACCGTCGCCTTGATTCGATTGACTCATCATCCATAAATTGTAGACTTCCACTTGCAGACGGCGTGGTCCTAATCGACCCAGAGTATGTCAAGGACAGGAAGGTGTTCGGCCACGTACTGGCCGCGTTTAGGTATGGCCGCGAGGACCTCGATGTCCTTGGCCTCACGTTCCGGAAGGACCTCTATCTGGCGGCTGAACAGGTAACGAAATAAATGATATAGTATAACCAGCGCGGTGCGTGCGAGCAGTGGGATGGGGAAGGATGATATAGCAGCACGCTCCAATGAATATGTTTTATCAAGTTTTGTCTTTTATCTTCTTTATACATCCTAAACTTATTCGAGAATTCGAATCGATCAGATCCAGTGATATATACCTGAAGACGTGCTCATCAGCTCCTTGATCGGAAGTGAAAGCGGGGTGTAGAGGTGCGCGCTTTTCGCAGACAATATTAAAAAATCAATGATTCAAATCAGTCAATAATTATCTGGCAGTCAATAATGATCCGTAGAATCCAGAGCAAGTGGACCCAAAACGTCCTCTTCACTTCGTTATTGTGAGAATTTGGTCCAACTGGCCTAGAACAGTAGTCTCTTCTCGGTAGATATATCCAGTTACAAGCGCACCGAAGCGGCCACTGACGCGGCTGCAAGAGCGGCTGGTCCGCAAGCTGGGGCCAGCGGCGCACCCCTTCTACTTCGAACTGCCGCCGCACTGTCCCGCGTCCGTGACGCTGCAGCCCGCGCCGGGCGACACCGGCAAGCCGTGCGGCGTCGACTATGAGCTGAAGGCCTTCGTCGCCGACTCGCAAGACGACAAGCCACACAAGAGGTACTCCGCACTGTTAGTAACTCGTTCTGGTAACTACCTGCATGCATGACATTGCAGCTCGTAGCCGGCGCGCCTTGCAGAGTTGACTGCGAGGTGAAGGTGTTCGTCCCGACTCACGAGACGACACGTCAAATTAGAGGTAATAAACTGTTCATCTTGGTAGTAAGCGGTGCATTGGTAGCCTAGTGGGAGAACGTCTGCCTTCCAAGGAGAAAGACGTGAATTTAAATCCCAATGCGGGCACGTACCAATGTGTTAATGTAAAAAGCATATGTACGTTGTACGAAGGAAAACATCGTGAGGAAACCCATATACCTACCGGAGAATTATTTCGGAAGTAGGTATTTTATCCACCAATCCGGACCGGACCCCGTGGTGAAATATGGCCAAACCCCCCTCACGAAAGTGAGGGGAGACCCGTGCTCAGCAGTGGGATGATATGTTTTATTTTTATTTGACTGAGTTGCGAGACGAGCAAATCGTTCACCTGATGGTAAGGGCTACGCCTGCCCATAACAGTCACAGCACCACCCAGAACACTGCTTTGCATAATTCTGCGCGGCACTGCACTGCGCTCGTCACCCTGAGACATCAGCTCTAAAGTTTTCATATGCCAAATAAATTCACTGGAAACGATGCCCTTCAAACCGGAACACAGTAATGTTTACACACCACTGCTTGGCGGATGAATATCTGGCGGCGGTGTGGTACTTCCCCAGGCGGTCTCTTGCAGAAGAGGCCTCCCACTACTACTCCTACAGTTGATGATGATCTCCTTATCCGCATGCGTGACGCTACAGTCCGCGCTGGGCGATAATGGCAATCGGTGCAGCATCGCCTTCGAGCTCAAAGCGTGAGTCACAAACTTGCATGGAGATAACGTCTCATTGATTTTAGAAACTTTTTATTTCCAAGTTTCTCGCACGCGTGGTGCTGCAGCCCGCGCCATATTTCGTTGGTGTTTGTTTATCCCTCACTAGAACACTTGTCTTTTTCAGAAACTCTGTTCGACTAGCTATCAGGAAGATTATGTACGCGCCGAGCAAGCAAGGCGAGCAACCCTCTGTAGAAGTGTCCAAAGAGTTTATGATGAGCCCGAATAAATTATATCTGGAAGCTTCTCTCGATAAGGTAAATATAGTCCGATGAATACGTCAATGGGAATTATTAAATTATAAGTTAGTGTGAAACTAATTAGCCTTGTCTGTTACCCAATTGTTATTAATAACTTATATAGAAAACCAAAACCCAAAACCCTTGAAAAAAGTTCCGAATCCATCGACGATTATAATTATTCGATGGCATTGGCATATTTGAATTACCAATTCTAAGTCTAATATTCGTGTTTCCAGGAGCTCTACCACCACGGCGAGAACATCGCCGTGAACGTGCACATCGCTAACAACTCCAACCGGTCCGTGAAGCGCATCAAGGTTTCCGTGCGTCAGTTCGCTGATATCTGTCTCTTCTCCACCGCGCAGTACAAGTGCACTGTCGCCGAGGCGGAGAGCGAGTGAGTATCTTGACCTTATCTAAAGACATCTTCCCCTTCTTACCTTTCTCCTTTTCACCTCTTTCCATTTACCCTTTCCTATATCGCATCTGCTTCTCTTCTGTTGAATATGACAACTATATGAAAGGTGGTTTTCTCAGATCCTCTGGTATTGCTCTGCTGTTATTCGAATCTCGAGTAGTCAGAGGCTCCGTCTCTGTTCGCAATCCCCTAGCTCTCCTACTCAGATCATGTTGTTTACTCTTATCTCTCGGTATCGCCCATAACTAATCTCGAGTAGATCGAGTTTCATACTATTACCCAGACGGTCTTTCCCTCTTCTCACTCCCTCCGCTTCTCCTACGCCGATCCTTTCCCTATCCGTTCTCTCCCACCTCTTTTCCATTCTCACTATTTTCTTATTCTCACTTCTCCGCTCCCCTTATTACGGGTCGCCTTCTTCCCCTTCTCTCTTCCTACTCCCTCCTCATCTACTACCTTGTTCCGCTTCCTCTATCTTCCCTATCCCTTCCTGTGTTTTCACATCTCTTTCCTCCCCCTTCGCTTTCCTTTCTCCCGCGTCCCTTCGATCCCCCACCCCTGCCCCCTTCCTGTCGAACATGGCAACAGTTTGAACGGTTGTTTACTCACATCCTTTACTCGTCATGTTTCAACATTCAGTTTAATAGAAATAATTTATCACTTTAGTCAATATTTACCTTGTCGGGCTTGTGTATTTTTATCCAATATCTTCGTGTACAGGAAGCCAAATACGAAGGAGAGGAATATATTTAATTTCCCATACCTTGGATTGTTCAATAAGAAAATAAAATGTCGGACCTTGTAAGTGGCTTGGTGTTACGCATGGTGGCTTTAAGATACATTTTGGAAGACTGTAGTAGACCAGTATAGACTGTAAAATTCAGTTTTTGGTGTGAGATAAATAACTTTTATAAACGCTGATTGAGACCTAGAATGAATTAGTGTGCCTCTTTGTGATTACAATAAAAAGTAACATCATATTAGAGCTGTAAAAAAATATAATAGATTCGACGCAACTGAACCAACACTGTAAAAAAATTGTTTGTGAGAATTTTTGATTATTTTTAATAATGACTGCTGTTTGCTCCACTACATGGCTGTGAGATTATTTTGTTTCCAAGTTTTCTTGTCACTAACTTTTATGAAGAATGCAAGCAATGAATTATTTCTTATATTACCTACGCATAATAATATGTTTGTAATTATAGTTAGTAATTACCATCGATTGGAGAGCGATAATCTGTTCTCTTTGCCAGTTTTGCAACCCATCGAAGCCCCGTATTTAATTTCATGGTTACTTTTTTTCTGAATAACCATAGATGTATAGATAGATAGAGGTAACTCGGCGAATTATAATGCAAATATAACCTAATTCTTGTTGCAGTAGAAATTGCACTATGTGTCAACGCTTAAAGGTTTCTAATAGCAAAACGCAATTTCCACATCTCATGAACCAGTATTGTGTCCACAGAGAGGGGTGCCCTGTAGGGCCAGGGTTCACGCTGAGCAAGGTGTTCACGCTGACGCCGCTGCTGGCCAACAACAAGGACAAGTGGGGGCTGGCGCTCGACGGACAGCTCAAGCACGAGGACACCAACCTCGCGTCCAGCACCCTGTGAGCATCAGCCTTAGGCTCACGGAGATGCAAGTGCTCAGCGGGGACTGACGCCTCATATGCTAACGGGGACTTGGGAAATGGAATAGTCAGTCTACGCTTAGCTGGGTCTTTGTATATCTGCCTTAAGGTAGAATTCCGGCCCACGCAACTGACGCACGTGACGAGGCAATGCTACTACAAAACAATGGATCGCGTGCGTCAGATGCTTGAGCCGCGACAAACTTTCGTATTTATGATATTCGACTGGTCATTAACACTCGAATTCTGGTTCGATTTTCTTTCAAATACAGCGAATTCGTACAAAGTCTATAAAAATATTTATGGCACATACTTTGGCAAGAACGGGAATCTATTTGGATAAAACTCGAATCTGTATTTCGAGTGTACCGGCATTGTAATTGTATTTCTGGTGTGTGTGTTTGTGTTACCTTAATAGAATTAGTAGAGATAGTCCCACCGTTGAATTATTTAGTTGAATTCGATACAACTGTTTGATTTGCTATTCCTTCTTTACAGAATCGCAGACCCGTCGCAGCGTGAAAACTTAGGCATAATAGTACAATACAAAGTCAAAGTGAAGTTATGCCTCGGACCGCTTGGCGGGTGAGAAATTCATTTTATTACTTACAAACTATTAATATAAGATAAGATTAAGGAAGTATGCGAGATGATGAGTAAAGGACGGATTGATGTTCTTTGTGCGAATGAGACCAGTCGTTGTTTGCTGAATGTCGTTTGTCGTCCCCGCAGCGACCTGAGCGCGGAGCTGCCGTTCATCCTGATGCACCCGAAGCCCGAGGAGGAGCCGCCGCGCGCCGCCTCCGACCCCGCGCCGCGCGTCGACCACGACCTCATACAGCTCGACCCACAGCCGTTAGTATACAACACTTAATTTCACTTCATCGTCATCGTCATCGTCATCGTCATCGGCATCGTCATCTTCATTGTCATCGTCATCGGCATCGTCATCGTCATCGGCATCGTCATCGGCATCGTCATCGTCATCGTCATTGTCATCGGCATCGTCATCTTCATTGTCATCGGCATCGTCATCGTCATTGTCATCTTCATTGTCATCGTCATCGGCATCGTCATCGTCATTGTCATCGTCATCGTCATCGTCATCGTCATCGTCATCGTCATCGTCATCGTCATCGTCATCGTCATCGTCATCGTCATCGTCATCGTCATCGTCATCGTCATCGTCATCGTCATCGGCATCTTCAGTGTCATCTTCATTGTCATCGTCATCGTCATCGTCATCGTCATCGTCATCGGCATCGGCATCTTCATTGTCATCTTCATTGTCTTCGTCATCGTCATCGTCATTGTCATCGTCATCGTCATCGTCATCGTCATCGTCATCGTCATCGGCATCTTCATTGTCATCGTCATCGTCATCGTCATCGTCATCGTCATCGTCATCGTCATTGTCATCGTCATCGTCATCGTCATCGTCATCGTCATCGTCATTGTCATCGTCATCGTCATCGTCATCGTCATCGTCATCGTCATCGGCATCTTCATTGTCATCTTCATTGTCTTCGTCATCGTCATCGTCATTGTCATCGTCATCGTCATCGTCATCGTCATCGTCATCGTCATCGTCATCGGCATCTTCATTGTCATCTTCATTGTCATCGTCATCGTCATCGTCATCGTCATCGTCATTGTCATGGTCATCGTCATCGTCATTGTCATTGTCATCGTCATCGTCATCGTCATCGTCATCGTCATCGTCATCGTCATCGTCATCGTCTTCGTCATCGTCATCGTCATCGTCATCGTCATTGTCATTGTCATCGTCATCGTCATTGTCATTGTCATTGTCATCGTCATCATCATCATCATCATCATCATCATCATCATCATCATCATTATCATTGTCATTATCATCATCATTTACTTACTGTTATTTTCCTGTTTATTTTAGGTTTAAAATAAAGAGTTTTCTATTCGATTCTATTCTAATTACAGAGAAGAAAACGGTCAAGAACAAGACGACGATATAATATTCGAAGACTTCGCCCGGCTGAGACTCAAGGGCGCGGACGCGGACGCCTGAAGGCCACTACCAAGCTCGCTGGCAACTGCCCGCTCCTGACAGCGGCGCCCACACTAGCACCCACTAGTTAACCAGAGACGTTATTCTTGCCACGAAGTTAAAACACGAATATTACGGTAACGCGACGACGGTGTTCTGTTTACCCACTGTTTACTACGCTATGGTGTACCACTGTGCCTACCGAGGCTTTAGTAAATGACTAGAACAGGAGGGTAGTGTCATAGTAGAGAGATACAAGTAGGTTATGTTCATAGAACGGATCTTAACGCGGCTTGGATGTGTGCACACAAGGATAATTATTATGATGGGCGCAGCCAAAGGCGTAATCATTGTATTTGTCTGCGTGCGTGCATACAAACTGCGTTAATATCTTTCTATGAAGATAACAACTGTTTCTACGGTGGTAGTGTTATTAAAAAAAATGTTAACTGTATATTCATTTTTTGTCTTCCTGCCTAACTATGTTGCCTATTGGTTTTGGGGTGATTCTTGGCAAGGATCCCCGTTTTCAATTGTCTTTTGATAAGACATCAACGCACACACGCATACGGCGACGCGCGCAGCCAATAGCCGGCAGCTGTATGTATGTGTGAGTGTTGGGTGTCCCATTATGTGTTTCCATTGAAATGCCGTCGTCTTCCTATAAATATTTAGTAGACAATAAAGTTCTAGTATGGCAACATTTTAGACTGAAACACTTCAAAAATATCAGTTATATTTCGGAAAACTCAATCGATTGCTTTGGATTTGACAAATAGTGGTTTTACCGCTATCAAAATCAAAGCGATTACGATTGTTTCGGACCGTGATGCAGAGGGTATGTATAGTTCAGATAAAATGTGGCTACACTGGATAATAAGCCGCGTTCACACAAACGATCTTCACAGTATAAATACTCTGATAATTGCATGTGTATACGAGGCTTACGAACGGAACTTTGAGACAGTCTGTCTTAAATGCTCATCAAAGTTGCGATATTATATTGATTGGCATCTCAATGCGATAATTGATTCGGCTTACATCGCGGTGCGATATCATTCAAAATTATCAAGATCAACTATCGCAGTGCGATAATATCGATAAACAAATCGCGTCTGTGTTAGTCGACGCGATCCCTATACAGTGTACAATGTTGAAAGGATTTGATTATTCACTATACCTACCGCCGGTTACTGAGACGTGTGTTTGACAACCGATTAAGTATATTGCCGTCTTTATCATTTGCCTAGTGGCAGAAAGAGACAGCAACAAACTTAATCTGTTGTCAAAGTACGTACCAGCAACCTGCCGTTATTGTTAGACTCCGCGCATACTGCTCATCAATATCCACAGATCGATGTCCAGTTTTATGAATTACTTTCCCACTCTGCTATTCTTCATTCTACATTTCATAAAAACGGCTTTTGAAAGTCTGGAACTTGGCAGAGATTTATATGAATGTGAATTGTGAGGGGAGTACATAATGAAGCCACCGGCGCGGCGCTTTGGTGTGTATACCTCTTTAAGAGTTGCAGAGTATTCACCCATTAGGGCTAGAACCGCAGCGCTAGAAAAAAATATGCGTTCTTGTCCGGATAGGCTGACGATCCACTGAAGTGGAGAGGCGACTCGTGCCTAAAAAAGGCACGTCCTGTATAACGATGGACGCGTCGTGATCCAACTGGTTCTCGAACGCTCTCGTTTCGCGCATTTTTGCTTCAGTGAATGGTCGCCCTTAATCGAGGGGATATTCCTGGCCGTATGGCGCGGCGTATTAGATTAAATATTAAAGAATTTTATATTATATTCGATGAATATTGTATGTAATTTATATTAATAGTTGTCTATTGATCAAATATTTGAGTACAATTATGTTTCGTCGGCCCCACGTTTAGTGCTAGTGAAAGTAGACCGTGCCCGCGCTTTCCACAAGCTGCTTCCAAAAGTCACTTGGTAAAGATTGCTTCTAACGATAAGAACGACCAATACCACGAACAGAGAACTAATAAAAAAATAACAGTATAGTCTATTTCCACTTACACTAATCTGTATAGAAATGGGGTCATATATTTTAATCGTGTTCGTTTAATATCATCAGTTATTCATCTACCATGGATATGTTTAGCGGTGTAGTACATTGATGACTTGCATTTACCATTGTAAAGTGTTTTGCCCCTAATTTAAAAACTTAAGAGAATCTACGAAAGCGGAGATTCGTGGATACGACAGGAAATTAGTCTTAACAATTATTAGTTCGACAAAATGTCACCGTAATACTGCCATTATAGAGATGCTATCGACCGCGAGTCATCTCCGTTGCATCGGATTATCAGGCTTAGTGTTAAATGTGATGCTGCAGCACCTGACAAGGAATATGGCACGCAGAAACAACGTAAAAGAGAATTATTGTTGAACACAAAAAAATAAATTGCCCAGTAATAAAATTAAATATCGAGGTCCAAGAAGATTGCCAATGAACAGGACATCCGGCCCCTTCTCGCGTCGTGTTACTATCTACCGACTTGCCATATTTCTTCCCAGGCACTGCAGTTCTTATTGTTACTCCAGGGGTTAAAGTAAGCGTAAAATACAATATTGAGACTGTGATTGTTTTGACGCTGTCCAATCTTCACAATCGATTGCATTTTACATATTTTGATTATAAGATTTATTTTGTATGAACTTTTAATGTACGAATATTGCAGTCGCTGTCATCTTGTGGTGTGTATTTGATGTATGAAAGTAACTACATGGAACTATTCGAGCGTTGGGAAGAGAAATAAAAAGTATATTATTATGAAATATTTTTAGGTAAGGGCATGGTTCGCTGTATTCGGGCAGATTATTCACTAAAAAGTAGCATTTTGTTGGATCCACAGAAAATTTTTACTTGAAAATTTATTGTTTTAGCGGCATGCCAAATTAGTACAATTTGTATAAGAACTGCAACCAAATTGCGGACGACTCGCGATGGCTTTGATTCTAGCACTTGTCTTCATCAATCACTTGTGAAAATCAAAACGATTGCGTGTATTTCTCAGTAAGGCTGCCGATAGCAACGTGAATGGAAATTCAGTAGGGACAGGCAAATAGGGTTATGTGTACATCGTGGAAAGCAGCCGAAGATGCAAGCTTGTATACTATACTAGTTAAATTTCTTGATGTAGTTATGTAATAGGTTCCGCTGCAGGCAGCCCATTGACGTGGCCTTCTAAACAGAATTTAAACAACAATGTAGATCTAAGAGGCATAGGTGTTAATAGTTGTGTTGGACCTCATAGACCGCGAATTCAGAGGCGACCGGTGCTAGTGAAGATATATTTATAATACAGGTCTATTATCAAAAGCGCGTACAGCATATTTACAATGCGCTTGTATAGTGTCTATTAATAAGGCACGACTTGACATTTTATACGCATTACTAAACGACTATCTGTCTCACTCGCGCGTGGGCACGCTTTATAAGTGTGACAGAGACTACTAGTACAAAATGACAGTATGTATAGTTTACTTAGTGTGTATTTGTGTTAGTAATGTGACAGCTTTTGATAATCGACTTGTATCGTAATAATCATGACTTTGTAATATCACACAACGGTTTGCGATATATATTCCAGTTAATATAGTCCTGCAAGGATGTGTTAAACGTGATAAATTTTGAAGGAATTTTACTGATTTCTTTCACGTTTGTAAAGGGCCTTTTTGCTGTTTTTACGACTGGTTCTCTATGGAAGTGTGAATGCATACATGACTCATGATATGAACTCTTCGCCTCTGATTGAGCGGTGGTAAATAGTTGCACGAGAAGTATGGAGTGTGTCTGTCACCGCGACATAATTGATAACGTTACCAGTAATAGAGAGGATTATACGAAACACGCAAAAATGATCACTATTGAAAGCTATTAGGTGCCATTAAGGCGAGTGAGACAGAGGGAAGGTCAAATGTAGAACGATTGATCGATTTAATCAATCTCTAGGTTATGAATTAAAATGTCTCGTGATTTCAACTCGGGAATGTCTGATCAAAAGTCGCTATTTACGTTAGTTTATGATGTAAATAGCGAGTGTTGATCAGCCATTGCTATAACTAATGCCGCGATCACAGAACCACTTTAGAGACATAGCTAACATTATTTACCATTCGTTATGCAAGAACCTGTGATTTGGGTTATGAAAGTATATTTTTATTAATGTGTCGCTGTTGATACGTATGAAAACAAAGTGTATTCAATCAATTCATAAGCTTGTTACGAACTAACATATCTACGTTATTTTTGTTGAACAAATGAACAAAATGTATAAAGTTTAGCAAATTGCTGTTTTAAATGTACAAATAAAAGAGAAAGGCAAACTATGTTTTTTAGAATTGTTGTTACGTGTTATACTAGGCTTGATTCCGTCTGTGCACTGAAATCTTTGACCACCATGCATTTAGTAGAAAGCCCCGAGTGGTTCGGCTTTGTACTATGGCCAGATTAATAAAAAAAAAACAAAATATTATGGAATACGACTGGGAAGTGTCAGGCGATACACTATTGGGTTGATCTGAAGCCGCAGCTCCTGCTCTTCCTGCTCCTGCACAATCTCATTTATGTAAATTGTCTATAATGAAAAATTTTTGTGTAAAAACACGCGCAGGAGACTTAACTTAAGTTAATTCTTATTAAAAAGTAATGCGACTACGAGTCACAATTCGAACCGGCATGGAAATGCCGTTTAACCGCTCCAGCTAACTAAGCTACTCGTGGTTCTGGATCGTGTTGGTTTTCTTATGGAAGAGATTTTTATGACAAAAAAATATGAAAATGTATTATGATCAAGATTACCATGGTGGCATCGATTCAATGCACAACACAACAGTCTTATGATATACTTTCTATGTACATTTGTTTCTACGTGTACAGTATACTAGTTGTAAATTATGTGGCGTGTTTACTTGTATATTAAGCTTTATTGTATGCACAAAATAATATATTTTCAATCTAGTACACCTCCTAGGGCCTTGAAGAGATCGCCCGACGATTTTCTATTTTATTAAAGTTGCGAACAATTTTTATTAAGTCATCTTTAGATCATGTGGTCAAGTTATGTTTAGGGCGGGTTGCGTATATTTGTGCGGCCTTCTATCAGTGGCATTGTTGGCCTCTTCACGTGTAATGCGGCATCATTGTTTAGTATGGCGAGATAGAACTGAGTCATTAGGGCAGAAATTGCTTTACGCGGGCGCCTGTGCAGTTTTATACAAATGACGCCCGCGACGGAGCACTTTGTCTGACGCAGCGCAACGCAATTTCTGCCCTTATAACCAGTATTTGTTACTAACTCGACGGTGTACTATCAATTAAAGTCAGCTGCTATCTTCTAGCGACAGGCCGCGCAAATTATGACACGCTTCCAGCTCTATTTACTGTTTAATAACTACTGACAACTACTACAATTGTTTTAGAAAATGCCATCCATTATTAGTTTAAAATCGATTTCGTTAATGTAAGTGCTTACACACATGAAAGCGGTGCCGTGCGATGCGACGATGCACCGCTAAAATCGGCGATCCCGCCTAGACTAGGCTAGGGGTCTATGAGAATAACGCAACGCTAAATTTAACGTTACGAATACCGTCGTATCGCATTGTGCCTCTTTCATGTGTGTCGGCCCTAATGAAATAATGTATTTTGAATTTGCCGTTGATATATGTTTGTATTATTTATGTATCTTAATGTAAGTATTAAATGTAATAATTATTAATGATTTGTAATATTGATAAAATAGGTATTCAATGAAAAGACGGGACAGTAAATTTACAGCCAATAGTTAGTTACCGCGGCCTATGCAGGCGCAATGAGATAAGTACAATTATAATACTTATACAAACGAATTACTTTTACTCATGTGAGGCTAACATTTTTTTAAATACAAATCTACAAACAATTGGGTCCATAACCCAATGTTTAAAATGTTCCTCCAATACTCCATCAACCGCAAAAATGTCTTTCTATAACCAAAAACGACCCTCATGCCCTGAGATTTATACGTTTTGTGAAATCTTATGAAAAAACAAAATTTTCTCTGGCCGCCGATACATTACCTAATAGTAAACGTATGACCATTTCTTGACATTTTGCCCTTAATTAAAACATCAAATGAATACGTTTCCCATTAGGATAATCGATTATTATGATCGGCGGAAAGGGAGAAAATGACTCGTTCATTTCATATTATTAATGTTTGTGCATTTTTTTCATATTATTTATGTTCTTAGGCAGATTAGCGTATGAAACGCAGTAACAAAGTTGAAAAGAAATACTCCAGGGGTCTACCAATTCGATAAACGGTTGAACATTGTGTGTATCGGATCCAAAGTGAAGACCGATCTTTTCTCTATTGCTTTTAATCAAAGCTTGAGTCCTAAGTCTTCATAGGGTTACGATAAATTGACATGGATGTAGCGTTTATAGAATCTCGTGATAAAATCTCAGGTAATGTCGTTTATAGCCTTGCGGTTGAACGAGAGAAAATAAACAGACACTCCTTTTGTACAATTTTCACAAATGGCAAAGCAATCACACTACGCATTATTTTTTAATTTTACATCGAAATTATTTTGATGTATACTTTTTCAATAAATAAAAAATAATATGTAACCAAAAATGTGTGTTATTATTTCCCTGAAAAAAGTGATCTCACGACTATTAATAAATTCTCTACAGTGAAATCGGTGGCCTAATATTCGATAGTATTTATGGAGGATTAATTTTATGATTGTGGTATTTAGGTAAGGCACTTGGTGAGGCCTCGTCAAGAACATTATAGGCATAATCACAATCAATAGCAATCTTATCAAAAATTCGAAAAACACTGTAGCTATCTATGTCCATAATGTTTGACAGGACCATGGTTTTCTATTTCGCAAAGGTAGGAAGAGTAAAAACTTTGATAGTATCGATGAAAACCGATTACCCATAACACTAAACCCAGATAAAACCTATGCACTAACTAAAGCTACAGACACATTTTTCTGACGTGTCGTGTCGTAATGCATCAGATAGGTACAGTGCGACATAAAAGAGTAGAAGTTAATTATTTGAGAACTAAAAGTCATGCTGGCTGGCAACACCAGAAAAGAAGTACTAGAGCTGTCACTCACTGTTAATTTTCGTGAGTTTTTTCTTGATTTTTACTTAAATTGTGTTATTTGCGGGTTGCGTACAAGAAAACAGTGTCATCATGAACAAAGTAATTCGTGGCGGTGCCCGTGACATAATATATAAAGTATTCATGCGGTGTATGGCTGAACATCAAGCCGGAAAACTGTTATCCAAGCTAGACGATGTTTACAAACGTACAGCTGATTTTACTGGTAAGTGACTATAGAAAATTGTACAAAATACTGTTAAAAACTACTAATTTATGCAGGTAACAGTTATTCGTGTGATTAAGAGTGAAATATTTACACTAGACTTATTTTTTGAGGTTATACAAAAGTAAACAAAATCCATAGTAGTTATAGCGCGACTGCTACATTTTGATCATTTATGCTAATTTCACTCTTTGAAAAATGTAATCAAGAAACCAGCAGATTTTGTAAAGAAAAATATGTATATAAAAATCAAACAAACTGTACTATTTATTTACAGATGTTATTTGTAGTTTGTTTATTTATATTATTGTACATATTATCCTCGTATCAGAGAAATACGTTAGAAATATTTTAAGGGTTGATATAATAATAACGTAACTATATTATTTGTTTTGATTACATTTTAATACAATTTTTTTTATTGTTTTAGACGTCTCTGAGAGTACAGTACGTCGGATAGCGAAGCAAGGCATTGAGAAAGGTGGAAAATTGAAAAAGAATATTATGATCGTGGGAGAACATTATACAGTGCCATAGACGAATTAGTCATTCGGCTTGGTGAAGATAGTACTGACGATGACACAGAATCAGATAGTGACGGCTCACTCGCTGAGTTAGATACAACAAACTTAGGGGCTGGTACATCACAAGAATCAAGTAGCTTAATGGAAGGTGTGGAATACTTGGATTTCGACCTATTAAAATAACAGGTCATCTATTTTTAAATAATTGTGTAAATGGGTCATCCATGTGTTTCATAAATAAAAATATTTTGATTTATGTAGTCGTTTATTTATTGCATAAACACTATCCATACGTGACGTACTGATTTGATCTCCACGTTTGACGAACATAGTGTTCGATGTTCGATAGTGGTTTGCATGTGCGAACGAATTTGTTCGTACGGTGCGTAGCCAGCAATACATTTTCTGAATTAGCAACCACAATCGAACCAATTGCGTGGCCATAGAGAACTGTTATTATTTGAACTATAAATAAGAATAAAATATTTGAGCAAAATAAATGAAAATATATAAGTATCAAAATTTGTTGTGTCGTACTAACTGTGTTGCTATATGAGCGATAGTGGCGCCCTCATTTATTTTCTACTCTTTTATGTCGTACTGTATCGGTTTCATACATTTACACAAGCCGTCACAACACACTGCATCAGAGAAATGTTAGCGCTACCATATTAAATGTTTTATTTATATAATTAAAATGGTTTAGACCAATTACATTAATTATTTACATATAATAGTAAAATACAGTACACAATTTCACACAATCATTCATTCTTCTCAAAATAATCCAAACACTCCGACAAAATACTCTTCCATCCATCCGCAAACAAATCACAGACTGGATTGGTAGCCAGGAGAGCGTTGAGTGCGGAGAGGCTGCGCGGGATGGGCGACTTCTGTCGCGCTACGGCACGACACCATGGGACGGCAAAAAACCAGTGTTTTCTACTACATCGGTAGTTGTTAGGGACATTGAACTGACACAGCACATCATGCAGATCTGGCGCATCATCCTGTCCTCTCAAAATTTTGCACATTACTGCAAGCTGTGTATGAAACCGAATTAAACCGATACCCTTTCTGATGCATCACGACACGACACGTCAGACAAAATGTGTCTGTAGCTTAAACAGTCGTTTGAAAACGGAACACCAACTATAGACAATGTGAAGTGTTTGAATGGTAAGGTTTGCGTGCGTGCAAGGTTAAAAAAAATATAAACGTCAAAAAAACGTCATCCGAATTTGTTTTCTAATAACTTTTTTAGGTTATTTCTGTGATGATCGCAATTCGCAAAACAAAATCAAATAGTTGTGAGTTGTTTTATGAAAATGGTGCTTGTATTAACTGTGGAATAAGTACTATCGGTTGTATTCTAAAATGCGTAACATCGCTACGGCAAGCTCATTGAAAAACCGCTAGCTGTGTCGGTTAAATGTGTCGACAATTTATTCAGTTACAACTTATTACAATTTAAACAATATGAGTAACAGAGGGTTCTCAAAGAAAGAGCTAGAAGATATCCGTAAAAAGGAAGAGGAGGAAGCAGCGGCCCATGTGAGTTTTGTTTAGTATGTCTAATTTCTTAGCGATTCCTACTTCCCTATTTCCTATCAAATCTCAACAAACTTGATCCATGAAACCTCTAAAAAAGCAAAAATAAAGGCGCCGCTAATTTGAAATAATTCCTAATTCATCATAAAACACTGATTTTAACTAAAAAACTTTGTGGCAACTAAACATTAATTTAACACATACCTATAATTTTAATTATGTTCTCCATTTGGTTAGGTATCTAAGTAGATCTTCATTTGTGTCAATGATTCAACCACTATGCTCTGAGATGGACTGTTTTGTTTGAAACATTGCAACGATGAAATCACCCAGCTAGACTGAGATGCTAGACATTCTAGTTGCCTAGGGTGTATGCTTCTGATACACTTAAAACATCACAGCTATAGGCCTATTGCTACTCATAACTCAAATCATTTATTGCAATATCATCAAGGGCAATAAAAATAACTTTAACAAGGTTAAGCATTCGCCCATGTGATTTCATACAAAATTCAGTGCCTGTGCAAAACTGCACGGGCGCCCGCGTAACGCACTTTCAGCCCTGAGTTTCATAAACATAGAGAAGAATTTGAAAAAATACTCTGTAATGATATGACACCCCAAGGTCCCGAAGAAAAAGAAAAATAATGGTGTGCTCTTGTTTACAGGTATTCAAAGAGTTTGTGGAAACATTTCAAGATGTTCAAGCCAGTAACAAAGTTTGGGTTAAGGCTGGCACCTACGATGCAGGAGCTAGAAGTAAGCAAACAAAGATATATTTTATCACTTCAAAAAATGAAATGGTTCTCAATTGCACTCTTTGTTTTTGAGTATGCTTGCTGGACTGATTTTATTTTTAGCATCTGAACTCTTTAAATTGAAGAGGTTAACCTTCAGACTACTTCATTAAGCAACATTAGTTTGGTAGACAGTTTTATAAATCCATTTAAGTTGGTATACAGTTGAAAATTCTATTGAAAATCTCTGAAGTGTAAAATTAACCAAGAATATCAATAATTGCAGAGGAAGATAATTCAGAGCGCGGCAAACTGTACAAACCTGTGTCGAGGTTTGATGAGAAGCGCGGCTCGGAAGCAGACATCATCAGGACCCTCGTCCAGAAGTCTGATCCCTCTGGTCGGCTGCGCTCCAAGCAGAAAGGACAGGATAAAAAGAAGAGTAATCTTGAATTATTCAAAGAGGAACTTCGACAGTGAGTTATTATTTTACTGCAGTATTCAACTGGTTTCTATAATCTGATACTAAGCAGCAGTTAGACAACACTAAGCAGCAGTCAGCGGTAGTCAGTTAGCACTTAGTGTTCAAACTGACTGCAAAATTGTCTAGTGGGGCGGGCAATTGGTGAGAAAACCCACTTAGAAGTTAGCCATGACACTTGCATGCATATGTAATGACAAGAAATGCAATTTGCAGTATTGCACATTTATAGAGCGACTGGGCGCCCCTCTCTGCTGACAGTCATCTCCCAGACCGTGACTTGTTCAACACATTAATGTAGCAAGCACAATAAATAATTAGTCTGTTAATCAGAACTTTTGATTTCCATCTCGCCAGTAATAATTGGTTAGGTAGACACAAGTAACCCAGAGGTCCCACACATATTTATGTATTCAACACAAATGCTGCACCACCACATGCTTGATATGAGCGTGCATTCAGCCCCTACACTTAGCACTGATAGCTAAAGATGCATCCACGAAAATAATCCATCACCATATCAACACATATTTATTTACCTACTTACTAGCTTTAAGCAAGCAGCATTATGCGAACTCACCAATAGTTACTAGAAACCAATATATATTGCAAAGGATCAGTTCTTAATCCCTTTTGTTTTTGTTGTCCAGGATCCAAGAGGAGCGTTCTGAGCGCCACAAGTACAAGAATGTGCTACGGGAACGTGGGACTGTGGGGGTGGAACCGGTGTTGGACATGATACCGGACATCGGGTCCTATGATACAGGCGACCCTAACACTACCAACCTATATTTAGGGAATTTGAATCCTAAGGTATGTTCAAATGGGAAGACCTTTCTTTATTTTTATATAAATTATATTCTATTCTAGTTGAAACAAATATAAAAATCGTGCCTGTTGATATTTTTTTGTTTCAAAAGTTAAATGAATAGGCAACCAAAGTGCTTAAATGTTTACTGCCTAACTAGGAAGAGTTTTAGGGGAGGAAAATGTTGTAATCTCACGTGATTGTATGGAATTGCATTTTTCTGCAGCTTCACTCCTTTCGGTCGATCAGAAACGTCATTCACTCGCGAGAAACACTGCTGGCAACTGACCATACCTACATTGAAGCAAGTGGAGTTGTTATCGATTCATAGCAGTCATTAAGCTACGTCAGAGGCGCTTGAGCGGCTGGCAAACTCTGACACTGGAGGCTAGCACAACCTCATTTGACAAAATAAAGAAAGTAAAGTTCCACAATCTAAAATGTTTGTATTTTCATCGTCTTAGATAACAGAGCAACAGCTGATGGAGATATTCGGTCGGTACGGGCCGTTGGCCAGCATCAAGATAATGTGGCCTCGGTCAGATGAAGAGAAAGCCCGTGGTCGTAATTGTGGGTTTGTGGCTTTCATGTCTCGCAAGGACGGCGAGCGAGCACTGCGTTGCATCAATGGTAACTGTTTGGTCCAGTAGAATATATAAAAATAATGATGCAATAGAATATCCGAGATATAATATTCCAATATCTCAGTCCAACTTCACTTTCCCTGTGTGAGTTGTTCTTTAATATGACCATTGCCCTGTAATCAGATTATACAGCTCACTAGCAGTCTTTAAAAGTGATGAAGTTCACTTTTGAAAGGTTTGCTGTAGTGAAGTTTGCTTGAGAAATGTTTGCTAAATGTTGCTCGTGCGGCAGCAAGCACGTCATAAAACCTTGGAAATATATAATTGTTGCTAATCACGCTTTTTCGTTTCAGGTAAAGAGATAATGAATTACGAGATGAAGCTGGGTTGGGGTAAGGCGGTGGTGATTCCGCCGGTGCCGATCTACATCCCGCCCGCCCTGCAGCAGCCGACCAAGCCGCCGCCGCCCTCCGGCCTCCCTTTCAATGCGCAGCCGCCCAAACATCTTATCAATAAGGTCATATTTTTTACTTATTCTTTCATAAGACCGCTGTATTATATACTATTATAGTACTTTTATGTTTAGGTGCTGAGAGCCAGTTAGTTGTCCTTATTTTATAAAAAAATTATTGTAAAAAAAAGAAATATAAAAGAGCATGACTACACATTAGCATTGTAGATAGCTAGATAGATAAACAGTTTATTTAACAGACAGATAACAGTTTAGTTTACACCACAGAACAAAGAAAACTTAAAAACTAAAACAAACAAGTTTAACAATTAGTGTCACAATGGGCGGTCTTATCGCTCAGAGCGATCTCTTCCAGACATCTATTGACAGACAAACAGACATACTATTGTATGTATATCTTTTAAAATTCTTGTTGTTGTATCAGTGGTAAAATTGAACAAGACTAATTCAAATGAGACTGCACTACAACCCACGAAACCACATACTAATTCAAAACGAATAAAAAAATAATTCAGAACTATAATATTTACAAATTGAATTTGTGTTTGAACACTACTGTTTGACAGATGAATACCTGGCTATTGGGTAGTAAATTCCCAAAAGGACTTGGACATGGGGTCTACCACTACAAAAGAGAAAAAATAGAAATTATATAGTATTGGGTATGATTGCTTCACAGATTCCACGCGTGCGTCCCGGAGAGCACTACCCCAGTGACCCGGAAGATAGGCAATTTTACGAAACGGTAAATATAATATTATATTTGCTATTGTGTCGCTATCTTGAAAAGTGAGTGCTTATTCACCTCTTGCTGGGAGTTGACCCTAATTTATATGATAGTAACAATCACTTGGAAATCGAGTTTTTTTTAAATATTTTTTTAAATGACTGAGTGACAAGACGAGCAAGTCGTTCACCTGATGGTAAGCGTTCCGCCTGCCCATAACAGTCACAGCACCACCCAGAATACTGCATTGCATAATCCTGCGCGGCACTGCAGAGCGCTCGTCACCCTGAGACATCGGCCCTAATGTTTTATATGCCCAGTAATTTCACTGGAAACAATGCCCTTCAAACCGGAACACTGTATTTTTTGCACACTACTCCTTGGCGGAAGACTATCTGGCAAAGGTGTGGTACTTCCCCAGGTGGACTCTTGCAGAAGAGGCTTCCCACTACAAAATAAAAAATAAAAAAAATCGAGATGGACTCGCAAAGTGTATTCTTTTGGTGTAGTTGTGCCGATTTAATGTCTCCTTTTTGAGTGTCAAGGAGTACTTGATATGTTTTTATTTTGTTTTGGTTTGTTTACAGATCTTATCCCAATCAATTGTCAAAGTCGTGGTACCCACTGAGAGGTAAGCACTTTGAATCATTCAATTATTATTAAAGGCCGATCTACATTATTTAAGTCTTAAGTAGAGAGCTTCAGTTCAACTAAAAGCACTAGCATGATAGTTAAACTGACCATAAGTTACACAAAGGTGTAAAAAAGAATTTATACCTTACCACCAGTACAATTGGGTATGTTCTACCTTGAAGACCTTCTTTCCAGGAACATCCTATGCTTGATCCACCGCATGATCGAGTTCGTGATCCGCGAGGGGCCCATGTTCGAGGCCGTCATCATGAACAAGGAGATGAACAACCCCTTCTTCCGGTTCCTGTTCGAGAATCAGTCCCCAGCACATACATACTACAGGTATAATCAACGACTAAAATCTTAAGAAGAAGAAAAAGATGAAAGACCAAAGCAAGAAGAAGAAGAAAGAAGAATAACATCAAACGTTGTACGTTTCGTGTAGAAGTCTACACGAAATTGTAGGAAAGATAAATTGGAAGTGGAACAAAATAATATCATAATAATAAAAATGAGAAAACTAACCGGAAATAGTAATTAGATAGATGAACTTTTTATTGAATCACCACAGAACAATGAAAACTTGAAAACTAAAACAAACTCAAAATAATTAGTTTAACGAAGGCTGGAGAGAAGTGACAATAAGTATTGTGGACGGTGGTGACAAATCATAGAAATTTAATAATACTTATCTTGGGTTTGATTCCTGTTTCAGATGGAAGCTTTTTTCTATGCTGCAGGGTGACTCGCCCAAACAGTGGAACTTGGAGGACTTCCGGATGTTTGGAGGTATTTATCTTGTTTAATAAATAATCACATTATTCTACAAATAGCTATGTTGCATCAAAGCAAAGGTTACTCTGTCTGTCTGTTTCTTTTCGTCACGGCTAAGCGTTTGAACGGATCTTGATTAAATTTGGTATGAATATGAAGCTTTAGGAAGGATGAAGGATACTTTTTATCCCGATAAACTGTAGTCCACTCGGACTAAGTCGCGGACTAAAGCTAACGTATAAATATGTCGCATGTTGTCCCGCAGGCGGGTCGGTGTGGCGGCCGCCGGTCATGAATCTGTACACGGCCGGCATGCCGGACGAGCTGGTGGACGAGGAGGACGCCAAGGAGAACATTCGCGGCACGCTGTCCAACAGGTGCACACCCGGCGTCGGCGGCCTCTCCCGATCTTCGGCTCTTCTCAACCACTAAACATGTAAATTGTGGTTGTCGTGTGCCGCAGCCAGCGCGACCGGCTGGAGGAGCTGATCCGGGGGCTGACGCCGAGCCGCAGCAGCGTGGCGGGCGCCATGGCGTGGTGCCTGGAGCACGCGGAGGCGGCGCCCGAGGTGGCGCGCTGCGTGGCCGAGGCGCTGCGCGGGCCGCACACGCCGCCCGGCAAGCGCGTGGCGCGCCTCTACCTGCTGTCCGACATCCTGCACAACGCGCAGGCCAAGCTCACCCACGCCAGCGCCTACCGAGCCGCGTGAGTCACTCCTTCGGACGATGGCGCGTCTCGATCACATAAGTCATAGATCCCGACCCTACCTAGTATTCCCTGTATCTAGGAAACGAGGACCTTGATTCTAAAAACACCTAGATTCAAAGCAAATACCTGTCATTTAAATAATTTTTTGCCCTGTGCGGGAATCGAATCCGGAACCTCTCGCTTCGCAGTCGATTCATTATCCACTACGTTACGGAAGCCGTCAAATAATTGATTTGACTCACACTTATGATTTATGTTAGTACACGCTCCAAATGCGTGTGTATGTACTCAAAGATATTTAATTTTACTTTGCGCGGAAAACTAACAGCTTCATAAATATATCATGGATACAGTGATAGGTACACATAGCGTTAACCAGTTTTCACTTATAGAACAATTGTCTAGTGAAGCGCGAATAGGACCATCGGTTCGCGACAGTCAAACAATTGGTGGTTGTGGCGTTCCAGGATCCAGGTGCACCTGGTGGACATCATGCGGCAGCAGCACCAGGTGTGGGCGGCGCTGCCGGCGCGGCTGCAGCGCGAGGGGTTCCGCGCGCGCGTGGCGCGCGTGCTGCAGGCCTGGGCCGACTGGGCCGTGTACCCGCCCGAGCTGCTGGCGCACCTCTCCGACGTGTTCCAAGGGGACGAGAAGGTACCTCCGGCCGCCGCGAGCGCGAGGGGTTCTGTCCATATACGGGGCTATTTATCCTTTGAAATCGTATCGACGTTGGTTTGCTTTGTCGCAGGAGAGCGAGACAGCGGCGGCGGCGGCGGCGGTGACGGCGGCGGCGGCGGCGGAGGCGGCGGCGGCGGAGGCGGGCTCGGTGTCGCCGGCGCGCTCGTCGGGCTCGTCGTCGTCGTGGGAGGGCGGCGCGCGCGGCCCGCTGGACGGCGCGGCGCTGCGCCGCCTCGCCGCCACGCGGCGCCGCGCCGCGCCCGCGCCCGCCGACGACATCGACGGCGTGCCCAGTCAGTGCCCATCTCTGTACCCTCGTACCGCTCACTTGCGATGACAATGTCTTATCTCCTCGACGTTTTAAACGTGAGATAACACGTTCTTGTCAAAAATGAGCGATATGTCTACAGTAGAAAATTCGCATAAAATTTTCGATTCGGTATCGGATTCGGATCTTTTCTTATTATGAAAGTAAAAATATTTTGTACCGATCTTGGAAAAATTTAAATATGGAGATAGTTTAAAACTTGAGGCGAAAAGTAGGATTCTTTTTTTATAACAGTTTTTTTTTGTTTTAGTGGACGAGGACATTGACGGCGTTCCGTTGGAAGGCTCAGCGGAGGAAGAGGACGGAGCCGCGGCGGGAGGATTCGTTCCCTCGCGCTGGGAGTCCGTGGAGCCCGCAGCGGAGCCCTGGCCCGACGCAGAGGCCCCGGTCACGCCCGAGCCGCCCGAGGGGGACCCGCCCGTGCCCCTCCCGCCCGACAGGTGACCCCCTGCATTTACTATGGAATCTAAAGATTATTTTCTCTATAGACTGAACTTAGGCTTATCTCTGCCTTATTTTACCGATTACAAAACTCCGGACAAATCCGGGGAAACCTGGACGGATGGCAACCTTATATGGACAACATACATTTTTAAATATCCTTATTAAAAACCTAGAGACGTTCGGAGACGTCATTTTAACATTTCTTATTTTCAACATTTTTATAGAAAGTGTTTGTAAACAATAGAGTTAAGGTACTTAAGCGCCGTCTATCCGACAGCGGGCCGAGCGCGGTGGCGGGGGCGGGGGTGGGGGCGGCGGCGGCGGCGGGAGCGGGGGTGGGGGCGGGCGACGAGCGGCTGCTGTCGCGGGCGCGGCTGCGCGAGATCGAGGTTCGCGTGCTGCAGTACGCGGACGAACTGGAGGCGGGGCGCCGCGCGCCGCGCCCGCAGCTGCCGCACCACCTGCAGCTGCAGCACTACCGACGGAAGCTCATCAAGAAGGTAGGCGGCGGGGGCGGGGGCGGGGCGGGGGCGGCGGCTGGAGGCGGGGCGCCGCGCGCCGCGCCCGCAGCTGCCGCACCACCTGCAGCTGCAGCACTACCGACGGAAGCTCATCAAGAAGGTAGGCGGCGGGGGCGGGGGCGGCGACTGCAGTAAACGGCTCCACTGATGATAAAAGTTTGTTTGTCTTCGCAAACAGTCGTCATCTTATTTACGGTTTTTCCTAACTTGTTCCTTATTTTTCTCTGTACGGCCATTATTTCTGTCTGTTCAGTCCTGCTCAGAATAGTGATAAGTTCCTTAAAGACCGGACTCTTAACACGTTGAATGCTAGTTTAGTTACGTTAGTTACGTTAGTTAGTTTAGTTACGACACAACGCCAATAAACAGTACACACACGTTGTGTGAAGATTCGCAAAAGAGCCAAAAAAAAACGGTTCAGCAGTGAACGTGTTAAATTAATGTTTTAAATCAATTAATGTTTACAGGCGCTGCGAGACATGAAAGAGGCTAAGGAAGAAATCATCGAATCCCCAGATATCCGGAAAAGAATTTCGCCCGAAGAAGATACGTACTCGTGAGTATCCTTAGCGACTTTGTAATCTCACCATCGTCTTAATCATCTTCAACCTATATAGGCCCGCTGCTGAGCACGGGTCTCCCCTCACTTTCGTGAGGATTAGGCCTTAATCCACCACGTCCGGATTAGTGCTACCTCCGAAATAATTCTCGGATAGGTACATACCTATCCTAGATTTCGTCGCGATGTTTTTTCCTTCGTTGAAAAGCGAGTGATAATTACGTACTTACATATGTTTTACAAGAAACGCATTGGTTCGTGCCCGCACTGGGATTTGAACTCACGACCCTCTCGCTCGAACCACAGTCTATCACCCCTTGCTAGGGGCAATGGCGTCATTTAATAACATACGCTTTACTTTCAGAATATCATCCAAAAAATCTAAGAAATCGAGGGAACCTACATTATCGCCTCCGCCGAAACGATCGAGGCATCCGTGAGTTCTATTATAATAGACTAGCGCCTAGCGGTTTTACCGGCGTTGTTCGCGCCACTTACATTGGCACTCATAATACCTTCCTACCTTCCTATTCCTATCATTTCTTGGCGACTATCTCTGTCGCTCATATCGTGGTATCCACGAGAAAACTGCTTGCCGCCGCAAGTAGTCTGCGATCGACCCTCGTCCTTCGCGGCTGCCGCTCTCGCCGAATCCAAAAAGTACTGGATCTGCTGCTCCTCTGTAGTGGTCCACGTGAATTCGACGCGCAAATATAAACAAAACCCGCTATAAACCCGCCGCGTAAACGCTCCTTGCCGACACGCACCAACCGCCAAAAATACAGTCCACTACATCGAACGTCATAACATCCTGAAGGAACAAGCAGCTTGGAGACGGACCCGAACCGAGGTGATTGCAGTTGCATGGAGACCAGGTTAGTCGCCAAGTTCCTTTGTACTACTCTTCTACCAGCCATCCTTCCCCCGCCATTGGAGGCGCGCTCAGCCTATACAGCTTAGCTGCCGCGCTAACATATTGTTGGTCCTCCGCCGCCGGATCTTCTTTGGTCCTCCCGCTATTCTCTGGCCCCTCTTAGGCCTCATATAGTCCTCTTTATAACCGCCCGCAATTTTATATTGGTATTTTTACCAACGATAATTTCCTATAATTATCGTGTTCCCGCCCGCAATTACAGTTCAGATAGTACCCTGTACTATCCTACTACGCTCTTATATACTTATTTCGTGTATTCCGCATTCCTAAATAGTAAAAATAACGATTTTTCCGTAATTCTTAATTTTTATTAAAAAGTGAAGGTATTCCTAACGACCGCCCGTGCGTCTCCACGTGGGTATTCAATACGCCGCGCACGCGGCAGGTAAATGCTGTAGGCAGTTGCAGTAAATTAGGAATTTCATACTTTATCTAGTTTTTTATACTTTGTTAAGATGGCTATGGCTACTCGTTCAAAAGACAAAGATAGTGAAGTATACGAGGACGCAAAAGCGCTCGATACGTTACAGGTCGAACGTTTGACCTTGATAGGTAAACGTGACATTATATTTTCTCGCTTACAAGATATTTTTAACCGATCTTTAAAGGCTTTCACTGATGATACTGAGAAAGATTTATTTCTATGTGGAATGATCTCGTTAGACCGCTTACGCTCCGATTTCAATGAAATTGTGAACAAATTAAATGTCACCGAGTTGACTCTCAACGCTTCGTACACGGTAAACTACCAATCTATAAACGTCTTCGAAGATATGTTTTGCCGTTGTCAGTTTGTTTATAATAAACTTAACCCGCCTTTAAAAACCGCTGATTTCAATGTTGCCCCGCAACGTAAATCCATCAGAATTCCTGAACTCGATTTGATGGTCTTCAATGGAGATCCGATGACCTGGAGAATATTTTATGAGTCATTCAAACGCACGATTCACGAAAATCCCGATCTCACTGATCACGAACGCGTCCAATATTTAATTAATAAATTGTCAGGCCGGGCCCTTGCAGTTTGTTCTGGTATCGTACCTAACGGTGATAATTATCCGATCATATGGCAGACGCTCGTCGATAGGTATAACGACAAACGTAACCTAGCCTCCGCTTATCTTGATCAAATGCTTGATTTTAAATCTTTTAACACCGCGACGAATAAAAACTTAGAATTATTTCTAGATAAATTCTGCACGGCTGTGTCAAGTTTGATGTCTCTCAAGCTCGATAACGTGTCTGATTTTATTTTACTATCGCTCGCTTTGAAGAAAATAGATTCAAGTACTGCACGGTCGTTTGAAATGCACATGCGAGGTAAATCTATGCCTACATACAATGAACTTTTAAAATTCATCCGCGAACAAAGCAAAATATTGGAACGCACTACGACCGTTTCTCTTAGCCGCAGTGATAACAGGCCGGGTACTGCAAGGTCTACGCAGTCTTTTGCAGCATCATGCGTCACTCACTGTCCGCTTTGCAAACAAGCCGATCACGCTAACTTATATAGATGCCCTGCATTTGATAAGCTTTCTATCGACGACAGGTACACTTTTGTAAAACAAAGCAAAGGTTGCACTAATTGTCTAAGCACTACGCATATAAATACCGCTTGCAATTCTAAATTTAATTGCCGTTATTGTGGATGTAAACATCATTCTATGTTATGCCGCAAAGTATCATCTTCCCGTGAAGACAATCGCCCGTACCCTAGCGCTCCGTCACAGGCGCACGCGCCGCCTCCGCGCGCGCGAACTGGCAACTTCTCCGCCGCCGGGGATCACATGCCGCCTTCGGCATCGCCGCCGCCCGTCGCGGGCTCCGCTAGCGCTCAGCTGACGAACTTACCTACAACTGCTTATCAGTCATCACAACAACAGGTGTCGCTGTGTAATATACGCCCCGCTTCGCAGCCTAATGACACTACTTGTTTACTGGGAACCGTACAAGTTTATGCTACGGATTTAAATGGTCGCCGCCATGTAGTACGCGCCTTAATTGATTCGGCTTCCCAAAGTAACTTTTTAACTTCAAAATGTTGCGCTAAATTAAATTTAAAATGCAATAAGGTGACGAACACCGTTGTTAAAGGGATAGGTTCCGCATCTAACCCAATCAAGGGAGCAGTTTCTGCTACTTTATCTTCCCGCCTAAATGATAATTTTATTGCAATTGACGCCTATGTTATCGACCGCATAACAGACAATTTACCGGCAGTGAAAATTGACGTATCCTGCCTTTCATACCTGAACTGCCTGCCTCTGGCAGACGACAGTTTCGCTTCGCCTTCCGAGATCGACATACTTATAGGCGCGCCGCTCTTTTCTGAAATATTGCTATCAGGCCGCGCCGCTGGTCCGCCTGGTACTCCAACCGCTTTTGAAACCATTTTTGGTTTTATCGTAATCGGGACCGCTCCCGTTACTCCCGCTCATGTTACTCCCGCTCATGTTACGCCCGCTCATATTGGAACCGTTGTTTCTATCACTGACCCCTTGGTTGAAGATAGATGCCGCTCTCATATTTCCCTCTGTACCTTTACGGAAGGACCACGTTTAGATAATCTTGTCCAACGCTTCTGGCAGCTTGAAGAGGTGCAATGCACGCCGACTTTGAGCCCAGACGCTATAGAATGTGAACGCATTTTTACAAATAACGTTTCCCGCGATCCTACGGGACGCTATTCTGTAGCGTTACCTTTCTCCCGCGATCCCGCGACCGCTCTGGGTAATTCTTACCCTATCGCTAAAAAACGCTTCATGTATCTCGAACGTAAGCTCGCCGCGACACCTGCTCTGCGCTTAGAGTACGATGCTATAATCAAAGAGTACATTCAGAAGGGTTACATTTCACTGATCGACAATGATAGTCCTTTTACTGGATATTACGTGCCACACCACGACATTGCGAGACTACAAAAAACAACAACTCGATGGCGTATGGTGATGGACGCCAGTGCTGAAACTGACTCAGGCCTCTCCTTGAATCAAGTTTTATATACCGGGGATGATTTACAAAACGATCTTTTTACAATCCTCTTGGATTTCCGCCTCTACCCAATCGCTTTTACATCCGATATTAAACAGATGTACCTACAAATTTTGATAAATAGGGACCACCGCAAATATCAAAAATTCCTGTATCGATTCGATCCCGTTTTTCCGCTTGATACCTACCAATTCAACCGCGTTTGTTTTGGTCTACGTAGCAGTCCGTTCCTTGCAATGCGAGTGTTGCGACAGCTGTGCGCCGCCGACGGTGCCCACTTCCAGCTCGCAGCATCTCTTATCAGCGACAACACATACATGGACGACGTGTGCTACTCCATGCCTACTCTGTCTGCTTGTTTACAACTCAGAGACGATCTCCGCGAGTTGCTCAAGGCCGGGGGCTTCGATCTCGTCAAATGGGCTAGTAACTCACCCGCGCTCCTTGACTCCCTTCCCGTCTCTGCGTTAACGGAATGCGTTAAAAATGCGAAAAATGCGTTAACGGATCTTTTAAATTCCGACGAATATAATAAGTCTATCTCAGATGAGTTATCAGCTAATCGCATACACTGGAAATTCAATCCACCGCGAAGTCCTCACTTCGGGGGGAATTATGAAATATATGTGAAAGCGTTTAAAAGTCATCTTCATAAGACGATCGGTTCACAGTTACTCACGTATGAGGAAATGTTAACCGTACTCACACAGATAGAATGCGTTATCAATTCTCGTCCTGTAACGTTATTGAGCGAAGATCCGTCTGAGCCGACCGCGCTGAGTGCTTCACATTTCTTAATGACCGCACCGCTGAAGCATTTGCCCGCTTGCACGATTCCCGATGAACCTGGACACTTATTGAAACGGTACGCTTTATTGGATCAAATGGTACGATCATTTTCCAAACGGTGGAAGTTGGAATATCTTCACTTACTTCAATCTAGAGGAAAATGGAATACACCTTCGAATCCCATTACAATAGGTTCTATTGTTCTTATTATCACTGATAATATTCCCCCGCTATCCTGGCCTCTCGGCGTCGTCGTGGCCACTCATGTCGGCGGCGATGGCATCTGTCGAGTAGCGTCAGTAAAAACGGCGACCGGCGTCTACCAGAGACCCGTCGTCCGTTTATGTATCTTACCTACCCAATAATTTAACCCCTTGCTCCCCGGTCAACCGCTATGTTATATTTAACCCGTTGACCGCTTTAGAGTTTAACTCTTATTTTTATTTTTTTTATTTCCCGCTTTCTTTTAAAAACCAATGGTTTTTAGGCCGGGGGCAAATGTTCGCGCCACTTACATTGGCACTCATAATACCTTCCTACCTTCCTATTCCTATCATTTCTTGGCGACTATCTCTGTCGCTCATATCGTGGTATCCACGAGAAAACTGCTTGCCGCCGCAAGTAGTCTGCGATCGACCCTCGTCCTTCGCGGCTGCCGCTCTCGCCGAATCCAAAAAGTACTGGATCTGCTGCTCCTCTGTAGTGGTCCACGTGAATTCGACGCGCAAATATAAACAAAACCCGCTATAAACCCGCCGCGTAAACGCTCCTTGCCGACACGCACCAACCGCCAAAAATACAGTCCACTACATCGAACGTCATAACATCCTGAAGGAACAAGCAGCTTGGAGACGGACCCGAACCGAGGTGATTGCAGTTGCATGGAGACCAGGTTAGTCGCCAAGTTCCTTTGTACTACTCTTCTACCAGCCATCCTTCCCCCGCCATTGGAGGCGCGCTCAGCCTATACAGCTTAGCTGCCGCGCTAACAGGCGTAATTCCCATTTTCCCGGAATAAAATATAACCTATAGCACTCAGGGATAATGTAGTTTTCTAGTAATGAAAGAATTTTCAGAATCGGTTCAGTAGTTTTGGAGATTACTTCCTACAAACTCAGAAACAAACTTTAACTCTATAGATAACCAGAATTCCACAACGTAGGTATGTTTAGTTGCTGGAATAAAACCGGAAACTATATTGTGTCACCTTCATTTGTAAATGTGTTTCACAATTATTTAAATATTTTGGAGTAAAATTGTGTAAACTACAAGGCAGTGGCAATCCACTGAAGTGAACACGACTGGTGACTACTATAGTAGCACGATTCAGTCAGATTCATATCCGATTCAGTGGATTGTCGCCCTAAATGTTACCGAGCATAACATTGTTATTTCCCCGACAGGAGATCCCGTACGCGATCACGATCCCGGGAGCGTGAAAGGGAAAGAGAACGCGACCGGTCACGGGAGAAAGAGAGAGATAGGGAACGCGACAGGGAGCGAGAAAGAGACCGTGAGAGGGAGAGGAGGAGACGCTCTCCTGCCACGCCTCCGAGCCATCACAGGAAGCACGCCAAACACGCTAAATACAAGTACTGATTGCAGTGTAGGCCAGCAGTGTACCATGAGAACTCTAATGTGAAGTTGGATATGGCAATTTTACCTCGTATATTGTATTTTATAGATATAAATGAAATGACTGCATATTTGAGTAAACTTAGTTTTTTATTTCTATCCTTTCAATCACAAAAATAGTTATATTGCCTTAGAAAGTGCCTTGTTAAAAAGCCATTATGAACTAAGGGTTGGGGCGATTTAAATAACAAAATTCATCTAGTTTAGTAAAAATTTATTCGATTCCATAATTTCTCATTCTTCAAACAAAATCTAAATAGTTCATTGTAAATTTGATTATAATAAAAAACTTAAAACCTGCATTTATAAAACTAATCTCATATTGATTTCAAGATTCTTCAATTAATAACTTTTTTATTTATTTTTATTTTTATTATAACTAGTTAGTAGTAACATTTGGCCGAATTTGATATTTTGTGACCATTTTAGAGAGCTACGATCTTTGTAAATACAGCTGGTGTACCAGGGTACCATGTACACAAGGTATTTTTACAAAAATCGTGTAAAATATTTCTAAAGTAAATTTTTCGACGCGCTCGTTTACATGACTAGCGGCTAAGCGCACGTCTCTACTTAAGACCGGTACCCACAGAAGCAACATCAACGAATTGGATATCCTTATGTTCCTCCTTTTAGAAATTCCCTTTTAAATCTGCTCTAAACCGACCATTTTGAATATAGGCCTCAGTAGACTCGAGAAAAAACTTTTTTCTCGAGTCTACTGAGTTTAAGTAAGTTTTTTCTCGTACAAAATAGTTAGGAATTTGTGATAATATAAGCAGAGTTGACGCAGTGGGCGGGGCCTGTGATACCGTGGTCGCCTCGCACCCCACTGCTTTGGTAGTAAATTGGTGGCATGTTTTAAGGTCACTTCTGTGGATACCAGCCTTTACACCAAACTATTACTCGATAAGTAGCACATAATTAACAAAGTGGCCTATTCATCGAGTGTACAATGTGACGTAATTATACAAAACATTGAGCTAACCTCTTTCCTAAAATCCATCTAAAACACTTCCCACTAGTTATAACTAGTTCATGATGATCCCGTATAACAGCTAAAGTTTACATTAACATTTTAATACATATATTTGTGTTAATAAAGCTCCCAATACTCGTAGCCTCGCAAGCATTCGTACTAACTTAGAGAAAAATGGTTGATTTAGATCGAGAGAATTTCTAAGTTCCTAGTAAAACCTATCTCATATCTTATTTTAAATTAAATCGTACACAGGAAATTAACAGAAACTTGATACAAAAAATAATATATGAAGTAATGTATCGATTAAGTTCTAAAATTCGACCTAAATCAGCCACATTTTTTAACTAATATTTGAATAGTAGTGAAGCACTTTTCCTATTAATGTAGTGCTTAAAATATTCGAAATGGTATTAGAAAAAAAAAACTAAAACTATTGAAATAATACTGAAATAAACACGTAGGTAGTTTATAATAGATAACATAAAATAAAATCTGTAAAATTAAACTGTCGATAAATTCAAAATAATTCATAGCCATTCACTCATTAAATCTAATTGTAATTAGTAAATATAGTTTATAATACTATTGCTAAATAATTTGACTGTTACATTAACATTTTATAAGGTATCATGAAAGATTTATGACATGGCCGTTGACGGAGAAAATATAATCTCAAATCATTTTTATGTACGCTCAAGTATTTTATAAGGGCTCGTTCACACATACGACCACATTCTTTGTTGACAATCAACGATTCGTAAAAGATGAATAGACGCTTACATTTATGTAAACCGAATCGAGATTTAAACACGGTTAAGTATTTTATGGGTGTACGTAATTGGAATTTTTACGATTTAGTTGCAGGAGTTGATGGCCACTTGAAAAAAAATCGTATTAAATCACGATCCGATAAAAGCGCGATTCCTCGATGTGTGAACGGACCATAACAGTACACTACACTGATGAATCGGTTAGGCTAAACTACCTAAGAGGTTGGCTAATACTGTGTGACCGAAACAGACATGTCATATAACTTTCAGGTAAAACTACATACTACTAGGTTTGATAATTAGTTTGATTCAGGATTGTACTAAGCTACCCGTCCCGGAGGAATGTATAAAAATATAATTATTCGAACAATCACAGATAACTCATGATCAAGTTTTATCAAGTGAAGATTATTTTACGATATTGGTATAATAGTTTTGATCTTACAGTATAAAAGGAAATATAATTAATTATACTCGTAATTGCATGAAGTTTTAATTGTCATCGAAAGGCACGGCTGGACCCGCCCAGCGTCAGCGTGGCTTCAATAAAAATCAATTAAAAAGTTGCTCTACTATCTCCTAATGGTTTGAGAAAAACATATTAGTATTGTTGTGACCATATAAATTATGTAAATTAAATCAATTTGGTATACTATAAAAAATATCATAATCTTATTTTTATTGATCCATGTGCAGCGAAATGTAGAAAAACGTTTTAATTTCTTGTAAACTCTAAAGTATCAAAAAATATGTACACATATTTGTTCACAATGATGTAAACATTAAATTATGTCAAAGAACTACACATTTGTTGATGAACAAATCATGTATACTTAATTCTGACACATTTTAATGATTACATATTGTTTTTGAACAGAAAGTGCAAGAGTATTGACGCGCGAGGTGTACAATAGTGTACAACTAAGTACCAATGCTGAAAAGTGTCTTTTGACATATGAAATTGACTGTTGCTTAGGATTGTGCGTCTTGGTAAATAAGGCGGTACTAAGTCTTATGATTAAGAATGCCTACCTACCTGAAATTTGTATTGGGTATTCCAGTAACACTAATCACAATAAATGTCTGCTCCTAAGCGAATCACAGGGGATTTCAGCTAAGCTAAGGCTGCAACTACTAAATAGGTACGCGTTTTATTAATACTATGTGTATAATTACTACTATGAAAATGAATTATTCGCACACATAAATCACATTAGGTGAGATTACAAAAAGAAGATTTTAAAATTTTATCGCACTGACGGATAGACCGACCATTGTGACACTAACTATTGAGTTTGTTTGTTCTCTGATGTTTCAATAAAGAGTTCCATTATCTATCTAAGGTAACCCAGCCACATTTCATTTGGCACTTGAAGATTGTAAAATCTGCCAGTCTTTGAGATTGGACTAGGGAAGGCTGTCAGGACTGAATATCTATCTATATCAAATTATAAACCTAAACAAAAGATGAACAGTTGATTTTGACACATAGGTTTTTTATGCAGTCGAATGAAAACGCGATAATGCGATTAACGGTGATAGTTGTTTCGCAGTGCGATAATTTCAACTGTATTTTATTGCGTATAGCTTTTTTATAGCATATGTACCTAGTACAAAATCAGACAACTAATTGACAACCATATTTTAACATTTTTCAATCGTTCAGCCATTCATGAATACATTAGTAACTTATGTCTTGTTAAATGGCTGAATATAACTTTGAAACTTCTAAACTGTTAAGTTTCAAGTTAAGTAGGTATGATGTGCGAATAATTCTCTAATCAATCAACAATGTAACAACTTACTCATATGAAGGCAATCGATTTAACTAGCCGACTTTGATTCTCAATACACTTATTAATTTATTAATATTATAGATTCATAGATATTACATAATTCATGTGACAGGACGAATACAATCAGATTATTTTTTACTATTAACTATGCTTTAGAAAATACCAATCAATAATTTAGTATAATAATTACCTACAATAGTATGTCTCATAAAGTTATGACTCTTTACCTAAGTCCGCTCTACACTCATGCCATGAACGCCCCCGAAAATGACTGGATGGCCTCGAGGCATTGTTTTCGGCATTGTTTTCGTCATTTCCTTCATATCATTTATGATTCGGTTTTCACAAGTGCATCAGTAGTTTGGAGTCTAACAGCATGGAAACCCTGGACACTATATAATATTTGTATCAATTTTCGCGGCTTCTGAATGACGTGACAGTTGACGTCGCGAATAATTCATGGCGTGAATGCGGAGCGAGCTTTATCTTATCACTGAGTATAATGCATGTAAGTATGTATTATTTTAAGACGTGCCTTTTTAATTCTAGTGATAATTAATGGTTGTGTATTGTCTTTTACATTGCATGTTATTTTATACTTATCTACTAAATTATATCTATTGATATCATTGACTCACACCATTTTATTTGAAATTAAAAGGGCTTGTGTCAAGACTTCTTTAAATGAGAGAATGAAATGACATCATTATAATACTTTTAAATGTTATATCGATTAAAATTAAAAGGGGGCACTCATGTTATGATATTTCTTTATTATTTTTCACTACTATAGTATTATGTAGTAACATTTTCATAGGGATAATATTATTATAATTCCGTGTCTTTCAACTGCCTTTTGATTATGTAATTATAACTAGAGTTGTTTTTGCCTTATTTGTCTTTTGAATTTTAGCTACCATATCTTTTCTCTATGAAGGATTTTCGATGTTTTCTAACTATATTGAGAGGTACGAGATCAATTTATATAAACTACGTTACACGAAACATGATGCTGCGTTCCATAGAACGTACGTTTGTTGTGGTTATTAAAATAACCACGTCAGTTTAACCTTTCTTGACAATATTGATACTCTATTTGTGTAGTCACGAAACTAAGCACGGCTACATATGAGATACAAGCATCAGCAACGCACTTTAATTCCTTTGAGCTTACGATTACGCGTATTTTATAATATGGACGACGCTTCCTCCTTAGTTACTAAATTCGAACGTCTCGCCCGCTAAAACACAAGTTTGCAAATAAATCCGGCGCATATTACAGCCGGCCCCTGCGTGTCGGTCCGCGTGCGGGTCGGCGCGTGTCATCTCCAGGCGCGGCGCGCCCGCACGCGGGGCGGCGCGAACGGCACGCTCGGCGGGGACGGCTCGGCCGACTGTCATCTGGGCTTGCGTATGCGCCAACATCTTATGCGGCCGTCGCTGTGGACACAAACCAACGCATTAATGTCAATGACAAGTGTGTTGTGGCATTGCGGCAATCCTAAGGCGCTAGACGACGTCGCTGTCAGTTAATCCCAAATTTTACTTTGAATCATACAGCCTTTAATGAACACTGACAGCGCTCTTAAAGGGTTGCCTCAAGTAATACCACTAACAAAAATGCACAGACTTCTGCGATTGTATAAGGGCGCTAAAAACTAGCATTTAGTATTAAATAGAACTAAAAGATTTCGGGCTACAAAATGGGCAGTTTCTTAAGTCTATTTTTACCATAGACTCAACAAATGAACACGGAAGTAAGGGACAACTTTGTGACCCACTAAAGGGCGACAACCATATTCACCGCAGACAATATTAAGGTCTAAGGTCCGTAATCTTTAAGGAATACGCCCAACTAGCAAACTAAGTGGCATAATACGCTCGTGTTCGACATGATCGTGTTAGCTCCTCAATATTTTATTCAGAACATAACACGTTTGTCGCTAATGAGCTAATTGTCGAGACTACCTACGTTTTACGTACGCGATAAATGTAATCTCGACAATTATACTTACCTACAACTTATTTTGCTAAGTGAACGGATCTTAAATGTTGATACGTTGTTAGTAAGTACTACAATAAAAGCTACAGGGTTAGTAACATGAATGATGTTTATAAAAGACGCACATAAAAAGCGGTGGAGACTGTGCTATGGTACAAATGTGAAGCGGCGGCGGCGGCGTTTACACTCCGAGCACACACTGTGCGGCAGAAAACAGTTCTAATAACACTATCTTTTATAATATAAGTGGCCAATCAGCCAGCCCGCTTGATGGTAAGCGGTCACCATCGCCAATGAAGATTTTTCTAAAATCAGGGATTTTTTAAATTTCCACTTGGGGTTCGTTGTAAGAGATACATAACAATTCAATGTTCCTAAGTATTAAAGTTTAAGCGTTTTAGAGCAACAAATAAGCAAATAGACAGACGTTCAATAAAAAATATATAGATATATTCCATTTTCTCCATTTACACATTATAAGATGAATACATATAAATGGATGTTAATATGCGATGATAATATGAGATGGATTGTAAATAGATTTAATGTTTGAAGAACTTTTTATTCTATGATTAGCTAAAGATAAGGTCTAGTTTAAGTTTAAGGTCTTGAAGGCAAGCTTAGATTGTATTAGTATGCGATGTGGACGTCAATACGTAGTACCCACTCAAATTAAACGATACTCGTATATAAAAAGTCGCTCGGAACAACATTATATAGAAACTGTCTAAAACTGCATTGTTTTTTAATTTTGAATCGGCATTGTGCTTCTCTAGATGGCAAGCGCCAGTTCAATAATCTAAGAACTCGGAATTTTGTATTTTTTATACACTATAATGATTTAACATAAGATGCAACCATAGAGAATATCTAAAGTTGCTGAACAATATCTATTGATAAAATCTAATAAAAACATAAGGTTGAAAATAGTAAATCTGAAATAATTTGGAGTCCTATAGGAAAACGTGTCACAATTCGTTGACAGTGTCGAAGCTAGTAATGGGGGGTTAGCGATGCGCGACATGTGATGGCAAAGTGCACCTTGTGCCGTGCACTTTAGGCTGATAGTTGTATGCACCTGATTCACTGCTCCATGACCCGCCATGCGCGCACGTCGCCGCCGCTGCAACACACTCCACAGTTTACAAACAAGAACACATTAGCGGTCGAAGTGATAGATCCATAGATATATAGTTCCACATTATGGAACAAAGTGGTAGGTAGATTGGAATATGGTGGAACATAGTGATAAATAAGTAGGAACGTTATGGAACAGTGATAGATAAGTTGCAATATTATGGAACACACTGATAAATAAGTTGGAACATTATGAAACACTAATCGGAAATTTGGAATATTATGGAACAGAGAGATAGATATGTTGGAACAGAGCGACACACCAGTTGAAACATTTTGGAACAGCGATAAACATGAAAAACGACAATTGATTTTGTTCCTAGACATAACACTGAGGCTGATAAACATTAAAACATGGTTTCCCATTGAATGTGTACAATGAAATGCACGTTAAACTTTAATTCGACATGGGTTTTGAAAATTGAATAACTCATAAAAAGTTCCCTGTGACGTGAAATGTATGTATGCAGCCCATTATGCAAAAGAGAAAAAAATAATTCTTTCACCGGACGGGCGCACCGCAGCGCCGCGCTCCACGCGCGCAGCGTGCCGTGTGACTATAGGTGGAGGAGCGTCCGCAGTGTGTACTGACTTGCCGGCCGTGTAGACGAGGCGGCGCGCGGCGTGCGGGTGCGGCGCCAGCGCGTGCGCGGCGTCGGGCAGGCGCGCGGGCGCGGCGGCGGGGCGCAGCGCCGCGCTCCACGCGCGCAGCGTGCCGTGTGACTATAGGTGGAGGAGCGTCCGCAGTGTGTACTGACTTGCCGGCCGTGTAGACGAGGCGGCGCGCGGCGTGCGGGTGCGGCGCCAGCGCGTGCGCGGCGTCGGGCAGGCGCGCGGGCGCGGCGGCGGGGCGCAGCGCCGCGCTCCACGCGCGCAGCGTGCCGTGTGACTATAGGTGGAGGAGCGTCCGCAGTGTGTACTGACTTGCCGGCCGTGTAGACGAGGCGGCGCGCGGCGTGCGGGTGCGGCGCCAGCGCGTGCGCGGCGTCGGGCAGGCGCGCGGGCGCGGCGGCGGGGCGCAGCGCCGCGCTCCACGCGCGCAGCGTGCCGTGTGACTATAGGTGGAGGAGCGTCCGCAGTGTGTACTGACTTGCCGGCCGTGTAGACGAGGCGGCGCGCGGCGTGCGGGTGCGGCGCCAGCGCGTGCGCGGCGTCGGGCAGGCGCGCGGGCGCGGCGGCGGGGCGCAGCGCCGCGCTCCACGCGCGCAGCGTGCCGTGTGACTATAGGTGGAGGAGCGTCCGCAGTGTGTACTGACTTGCCGGCCGTGTAGACGAGGCGGCGCGCGGCGTGCGGGTGCGGCGCCAGCGCGTGCGCGGCGTCGGGCAGGCGCGCGGGCGCGGCGGCGGGGCGCAGCGCCGCGCTCCACGCGCGCAGCGTGCCGTCGCGGCCGCACGACACCACCACGCGCTCGCCACCCACGCCCACGGGGCACACGCCCGTCACCCAGCCCTTGTGGGCGTTCATCACGCTCTAAACATATAATTACACATCATTTAAGCATCGCATAACTAGTGTAAGGGTTGTTAAGATATAGGGTGCTATCGTAGTAGCGACTGACGTGTGTGAGCGTGTTGTCCGCGAGGTTCCAGCGCTTGAGGCTGGTGTCCCGCGAGGCGCTGTACAGCACGTCGGGCTCCGCGCTCGCCAGCGCCTGCACGCCGTCGTAGTGCGGGGGCTCCAGCAGCCGCCGGTTGCTGGCCTCCCACCCGCCTGATAGAACACGTTGCTTAATATCAAACATTACAAGGTCTCCATAAGGTGAATTGAGGACCTGGTGCGAGTCACGGCGAGCCGCTGACTACGAAATACTGGCAATTTCTCGTTTTAGCAATCTATGGGGAAGGCCTGTATTCAGGATTGGAAGAAAGTCTTCCGAAAATGAAATATTGCTCAATAGACAAAAAAAAACGATAAAAACAATTTTTTGAATAGATTGTTTTTCATGGTCATGATGGACGACAACCAGAAACAAAATATTACATACTCGATTATTTTTACATACCATTGTCCTGCGGCTGCATTTCCAGTGTCCTCACGTAGTGGTCCTTCGAGCCGGTGGCCACGAGGTCTCCCCCCGGGCCCCGCGCCAGCGCCAGGCACATCACGGCCGCCGTGTGACCCGACCACACCTTGCAAATGCACTCCAACCTGGACACAACAAGGAACGTCGATTAGGTCTACTGATATCGTCATCATCACCACAACCCACATCAAAACAATATCAAATCATCACAAAATCTAAGGTTTTTCTTCTCAATAATCCAGTTTTGATACTGTCCGATTCTGAACCCTTTGATAACTAAGATATCGATCGATTCGATTAATTTTTAATTCACACTAGTCGAATCGACGATGAACTTGTCGAAGTCGATCTTGAATCGAAATTGACGTCATACCAGACGATTACAATGAACTTGAAGTAACGCTATTCACAACACAGTTATCGAAGCAGATCTGACGAACGTTCATTGTCGTCTTCGGTAACCTATCGTGTATTGCGATTTTGTACTGCATTTTTGAAATCGAATGGGATGCGCAAATAGATTGATCTGATTAGCCTAAAAATTTTACTTTCGGTACGAGAAAAATATCAAATCGAATCGATTTTGATACAATACGTAAAAATCGATTCAAATTGATATTGTATCGATTTGAATACTTATTATAAAGTTCTGAATAGGCCAACTTGTCCGATTAGACGGATTTGTTGTTTAAAGCTAAAACGACATACATGCGTAAGTCCCAGAGGCGTATCTTGTCCCCAGCGGCCGTGTAGAGGCGGTGCGAGTCGGCGAGCGCGAGCGCCGTCACCGCCACCTCGCTGCCCGGCCCGCGGTTGGCGGGCAGGGGGCCCGTGATGCCTGATGACCTGAAATGTATCACTAATTGATCGTATCTATGGATTTAAATTAAAGCTGCGGCGCAACGACACGCTGCATAACGAATAGCTCACGCTTAAAACTTAACAGGTCTAAAATTATCGCTGTTCTCTTCTTTGTCATAAGGTTTGAAAGTGACAGCCATAATATTATCGCTTTGGAGCGAGATCGATACCCGCGAATTTTCTTAGTTTACCAGAGCGTGGTGAGCGGCGTGCGGCTCCGGGTGTCGAAGAGGCGCACGGCCGCGCCCGCCGCCGCCAGCAGCAGGCGGCCGTCGCCGCCCGCCTCCGCCGCCGCCAGCGCCGTCACCGCGCCGCCGCACCACCCGCGCCACGCCTCCGATCCCACGGACAGGTCCCAGCCGCGCACTGTCCGATCTGAGGGAGATCCACATGAACAACTTGCCACTAGTCTCAACTTTCGTACCAAATGTGTCAGATCACACGTCATGGACGCCCACATTTTATCATCAGCCGGAAGACATTCAGCGATGAACAAATGCCATCCCTTAAAACGCCAAAAAGAGCGCTCGTTATCTGTACGCATTCAGCGCGACTCGTATTTGGTCGTCGGTCCACCTCGCGCGGCCTAAGCTCCGGACGTGGCTAGGTTCGTGGAATGAAGGCAGTGTGTTGACTCACCGACCCCGCCGCTGTAGATGAGGTGCGACGTGGCGGCGAGCGCGAGCGCGGCGCCGGCGTGGCCCTCCGCGACGTGCGTGCACTGGATCCACGCAGTCGCGGGCGCGGCTGCCGCGCCTCCGCCTCCGCCGCCGCCGCTGATTCGCTACAAAACACGCACGTTACACTACGTGACTACATACTTTTGAGGGATTTATACTTGAAGCAAGCTGAACTTAGTGTTGAGAAAATACCATGAAAGGGGACTGATGATAAATCCTAAATTGTATTCGTAATATGGACTTCGATATGGCACACTCAATTGGAAAACTGCCATGCTCAGCATGTTTAGTTAACGCATGCTTGTTTGAAAGCAAACTGGTACGATACCTCTTTCCGATGCCTTCGAGCTGACGTCTGGCTGCGTTTTCTGCACAAGGGGTGGTTGCTACACACATTGCACGGGGCGGCATCATTCGAAAGGATAGGATAGGATGGGATAAAACCATGGCTTGAGGATATTTTCAATTCTTGTTCTGACTTTACTGTTCTGTTGTAGCTAACAACTCAAGAAGAATATCTGTCATCCACCAAGTCTTTTATAATGTATTCTGACGGCAGTGTTTGAGAGCGTCTGTTTTACGTCTTAGCATTTTTTTTATGCGTTTGGTGTTATATTTATTTGGACAAAAATCGCTCTGCCTCGGGAGTAGTGGGGACGAACGTGTGTGTGCACGTTGCGAGGTGTGACTCAATGCCAGCCCGAGCGGTGTGCGCAGCCAGGAGGGCAGGTGTGTACCTTGAGCGCCAGTTCCTTGACGACGCCCTGCGGCGAGTTGTCGTGGTGCGCGCCGGCCAGCCGCAGGAACACGTCGTCGTCCCGCGCGCGGCGCGCCGCGCCCGGCGACGCGGGCGGCGTGGCGCCCGCCGCGCCGCTCTCTCTGCGTTAGTGCCACGCGTTAGCAAGCACCGTTACACGAACACGTCATTCGCAAGCGGCAACGATTGGCCGTCGAATGGTAGCAAACATGAATTGATACAAGTTATATGTATTGGATTATTGATAATGGCTGTAAGGTTTGCATTCGGCGTTGTTTTGGCAGCCATGGACTTGATTTCGGAATTTGGTTGGATATTTTTAAGGGGAAGTACGAAATTATTGTTCTGTTAGACGTAAATGATGCTGCTTACGCGCTATAGTTATGAAACCGAGGATCGAAACGCTATTAATAACAGTCAAAGATTATATCATGTCGATAATGTTTTTATGTAGGTTTTAATGCTATTAATTAGACGATGGCAGAGAATCTTTGTACTGAGATTTAACCAGTTTACAATTATCTCTATCTCAATGCAGCTTTAGTGGATTCAATGGCTCATTTTAGAATGGTCTGTTTTAATAGGATTTAAAAAGCTGAATTCATTAGATTCATACAGCTAATGTCATGGAATAGGTTTTTCCCTAAAAGTTACATGATATATGGATGATTCGATGCGTTTATCAGCAACACAAAAATCACACAAAACGATAGAAAAAAAACTTTAAAACAAATACTTACGTCGCAGTAAAATCTGAACCAGGGACCATTTTCTTATCATGTTGACACACAAACGTAAACCAAGCAAACTTTCTATTCCTTTAAATTGATTACGATGAGCGCTATGTGTGCGTACCTACCTAGTTGTAGACCTTAAGACTTAATTTATATATAACTTCAACTACTTATGTACAACATTTCTAGCCGACCATGGGAAAAATTCTTGCAACACTAAGTAATCTTACTTAATACCAACAATGCAAAGATAAAAACAAAAGATGATTATCTTTTGTTTTTGATTTTGACTATTAATTTAACTAGGTACTATTAAAGTGAAACAAATATTCAGAAGTTTTGTTGTGGGCATTGGTTATCAAATGTTTATACAAATATAGCTGTCCAATTGCCATTGAAAAAAACAGTGGACAACGTTTCGAAACTTAACTCAATGCAACATGACTCATTGTTGCGTAACATGGGTCTTCAAGACGCAACATTAGGTTCTCATGTAGAATATCGGTTTATAAGGAATCAGTTACCATCAACGTTGCTAAGAGACCGATATCGTTTAAATCCATTTTGCCTAAAAACAGGGGACAACATATCGTCAATCAACCAATAACATTTTCTCTTAAAATTAATAGAAGTGAACATTCATGTCCTCAAAAAGAGGACATTTATTGCAATGCTATATTATTAGTCAATGCGTTTCAAGCTACAATCCATGCGAATATAGGGGTCTACTCTTATAGTTTGTACGAAGATTGACAGGGATAAACCACGATAACAAGACGCGGCAACCAATTCAATTTTTTTGTGGATTTTGAAAACGATTTTGTGTGGTTTAGACTTCAGACTGCACAAACGAATGCACGTGTGTGTATTTTATCGGACCAACAATAGACTCACACGTTTGTTGCAGATGAATTTAACCAGCGCACGTCTCAATTATGTCGAAGCTTTTGTATAAACAGAACAAAAAAAACTGAAATTACTGGGCATATGAGACTTTAGCGCCGATGTCTCAGGGTGACGAGCGCAGTGCAGTTCAGCGCAGGATTATGCATTGCAGAGTTTTGGGTGGTAATGTGACTGTTATGGGCAGGCGTAGCTCTTACCATCAGGTGAACAACTTGCTCGTCTCATCAATCAGTCAAAAAAGAAACACGACTTCCTGGCCGTGTTCACCACAAACAAATCCACTTACTAACTGATAGCTATTAAGATTTGCCGCGAATTTTCTTTTATCTTGATTTATTCAAACCGACTGATCATTCGAAAAACAATCGTAATTTCACACAGCAGAAATGAAACTACAATCTCGTACTGAGTATCAGAGTAGACCCCCGAAAGTGCGTCATGCGGGTTGCGAACACAAACACAAGCTAGATTCCAACTGTTTATTGACCCTACATAATATACACATAATAATACAACTATTTCAAGCAAAACTGGTGTTTCAACAAAGCGCGCAACGAATCTCGCGACCACCCTGAACACATTTATGTATTTGAACGTATCGGTAAAAGTAAACGGCACACGGGCTTTAAAATATATATTCTCTCGTTAGCTGCTTGCAATAAATAAGGCACGCAGATAAAAAAAAGAGAGTTAACACGTTCACTGCTGAAAACACAACTGTTGTGTTTTTTATAACTTGCCGCGAGTACGGGAAAACACAACGGCGTGTCTAGATCCCGTGGCTAGACAAGAAACTTGGCTCAGCAGTCAGTGTTAAGGTGCAGGCGAGGAGTGCATCTTATGTGTTTGCGGCAAAACTATGGGAGTCACGCCTCGCCTGCGGTTTATATTTTGCGCGAATTGGGTATCTTCACTATATCAGATACACCAGTCTTGCTTAATAGCAATACAGTTCATAGCTGCCTGTTACCGAGTTAAAGCTTAAGTTACAATTGTGACGTTATTCACTTACTAGCTACTTGGGCAAGCTGCACATATTTTGTAATGGTAAAGTAGAAAAAAAAACTGCTAGATATATTTAGAATAGTACGGTAGCTAAGAAAGTCGACACTGGTGTCTTGCCAGAAATATTATTCAGAATGGTGAAGTTCAATCTTAACCATACTTTTGGGTTCTTACCTTCAAATTATAAAACAAAAACAAATGAAATTCTACCAAGTTATATTACAAAAGAGAATCGTATTCATCTCAACCGCTTCATTGGTAAGCAATAATTTAAGTTTAAATTTGGAACACAAAATAAAAATCAAAAAATTGAATTTTTTGTTCTGGAAGCATACATTTAGAAGCAGCAATTCATCGACCGCAAGCCCATACAAATAAATAAAGATAAAAATGCAATAATTTGCTTTAAGCTACACAATTTACCTTTGGATGATTAGTTACCCTATAAGCCACATATCTGCACAAATGAACCTGCACTGGTTTTAAAATAGACATAAGACACCTTTTACAAAGTTTAAATTAATAATAATGGTCCCGATCAAAAAGTCAACTAATAAATAAAAGCAGTACAAATTATACAAGATCATGCAGAAATGTGAGCACGCTTTGAGTTTCAATGTACAATTTTTATGAAACTGAGCTTAAACGCCATGCAAAATTGCATGCCCTTTGAGCAGGGAAAACATTTTTGCTTTAAATGTGGCCTGTGTGCCCATAGTCCTCGTAGTGTCTAAAGGTACAGGGCATATTCGTTAGGAGTCAGAATATGGATGTGGTCATTATTTACGCTATGATAGCTAAATACTGACACAAGCTTAGGAAGCGTTTTCCTTGATGATCAGCCTTAAGATGCTTTTGACAAATGTACGAACATTCAGAGTGGACCGGAATATTGGTAGCGTAGAAGAGCTGTTTGGCGAGAAACAAAGAGAAATATGCGTTGTCTGGGTGTGTCCCCGGATTTGTCCTAGTTTTGGCAAGTCGCGGGCTTTAAATAAGCGTCCAGGGAAAATTCAGACGCCGTGAAGCGTGTAAGGCGTCTAAATAAACAAATAAATTATATTTGCCAATATTTGCAAAAGCGTCAGAGGAAAAACTCCTATTTTAATCAAATGTCCAGGGTTTTAAAGCAGTGTCCGCAATTAAGGTGCTAGCAGCCCTGACAGCCAACCCCCAGTAATGGAGCGGCATCGCCGTAAGAAGGAGTACATTCAATATTTAGTTAGAGCAATAGGTAGTCAGGTGTCACGGGAGGAACGTAGCAACACGTGGCGTGCGTAAAACCCTGTCAACTCTGTGCATGTGACAGGTGAAACTCAAAGCGTGCGATACAACATTGTGTTAACGTATATCGGTGAGCACAACTGTGAAGGTGCCGCGTGGCGGCCGTCCGCGCCGCGCCGTCAGTCCTCCACTATGGACAGGTCGGTCAGCAGGCTGCAAGCAACCAACCGGTGAGCCCCCGCGCGCCGCACCCCCTCCCCGCCCCTCGCGACATGTGGCCGAGTTACTACTGCTGGCGATAGCTTGTGTATTCGACCAACAGATGGCGTTATTTCACAATTTTCAGAAGCAATATTATTGCTCTAAATTAAGATAACAGTTTGTTTATTTAAGTACATAATTGAATTATTAAATTCTAAAATGTACTGTTTGCACTGTATCAATGTAAGTCGGCCAGTATTTCTTGTTTTATTTTCAATTCGAATTCGTCAAGACATTAGTCAACATTTCAGTAACGCTTGTCCAAAAACTAAATTCGTTTGCATACAAAACACAGCCCCACAGTGAATGCAAGAAAAACAAAAATTTCACTTTATAACATAACACCAGTTTTTCTAACTATATCAGCTTTTAACAAAAACATATGCATTCTTAAAGAAAATATAGAAATCACACAGAGAGAGAGAAAGAGAGAGAGATAATAACTTGTCTCAGTTTATCAGAAAGTCGATACAAAAAGAAGTGCACATAGTTTTGAAAATGCATACATAGTTTACATAGCATATTTACCCAGGCCAAGTGATAGCATGCAGATAGAGACGGCGAAACGCCTGAAGTAGGAGTGAGAAAGAGATACAACTACTTGCTATTTCTAACTACTTAAGCGTTAATACTCACTACATAGCTTAGAGCGCTAGAGTAAAGAACAGATTTTCGTGCTTAAATATTAGGCTTATTTCATGCTTCAATTGTGAAGAAATAATTTGTTATGATTATTCTTTAAATAAGTTATATTTTTTTATACAATACAAGGAGAAAAATAACAACAAATATTCATGAAATAAGCCCCAATAGTACAAATAGCTTAGAGTAAGTGGGACTTAACTCCAAACTGACAATATTGTTGTGTTCCGGGACTTAAGTAATTACTATAAAAGTGTAACGTCTCCTAACATTACTATTTAAAAAATAGTTGAGAAATAGATTTAAAAAAAAAATTTAAATGTAATTAAATCTGATTTTCGGAACTGTTGTTTAAATTACTAGATGTAAAATTATAAAATGTGTGACGTCACACTGGGGTGTCACAAATGTGACAAGGACGCGGGGGGTCAATAAATCATGAAATGAATATATGGTAATTCATATATGGCCTCTTTCAAATCTGTGTAACTGGCTAATCAATTCAACATAAGTTTCAACCCAAATAATGTTATGGTTGAAACATCGGGAGGAAATGTTTGAATATTGTCAGTTGTGAGCGTCAGTCAATTCTGAGCACGACATCGTACGGCGATACGTACAAGGAGACTGGCTTGGCGAGGCTCCGCCGCGGGGGGCGCGGGCTCTCGGGCGCCGCCGGCCGCCGCGCCGGCAGCGGGGACGCCAGCGGAGCGCCCAGGGGCTGCAGGCCTCTGTACCAGGTATAGCACAATCAATAACTGTTGTAAAACGATTTTGTATTGATAGTTATTCTTCAGAAGTGGGAATATAGAACTATTATTTTATTCTGTGTCATGACGGATTCTGTGATATTCGGATGACGCTGGATTTTGTATCTCTTGAACATGAAATGAACCGAGCAAGTTTTGAAGTAAAAAAATGACGACTATTTTCATTTCGAACCTAAGTTTTTAACGGTGTCTAATATCGTTCTATAAATTTTAGCCTGAGATCCAGAAACGCGTCAGTTTAAATCCATGTTTCTTTGATATTCACGCATGGGTCACCACTTAATAGGGACATTTCCTTTTTCAAACTCAAACCATAATCCGTTTATCATTAGTTTAGTAGATCATATTTGTTTTTTTTTTCTCTATGTATATGAGACTTAAGTGTTTGACTTTTAGAGTTTTGCGTTGATTAATATGTTTTTTGACATTATTGTAAAGAGCTAATCTCAAACACAAAAATGTTTCTCTAAATCTATGTACCTGAGACTCCCGGGTGCGCTGGGAACTCTGCTGAGCGGTATTGGGCGCGGGGTGGTGGGCTCCACCATGGATTGCGTCATGATGTCACCGCCACCGTCTCCACCGCCACCACCGCCACCGCCACCGCCACCGCCACCGCCACCAGTACCATCGTCGCGACCGTACACTCCGAGATCGCGAAGGCGGACTGAGCCACGACGCCCGCTGCCAATTACAAGAAATATATTATATACACGAAGTTTCTTCAGGCCACGACAACCTTGCATTAGTGACGGGAACAAACAGATACGTTTGTGTGCGTTTCGTGGCTAAGACATTTTCAGATTACACACACGAAAACAACGTGCAAGTAAAGGTGACAGAAATCGTAGCCACCGTGCTCTTTCCATTATATTCTCTAGCCATATGTAAATAAGGTTATATTCTCATTAGACTAGTTGCACCGGGCGGGACACGTTCCGTTGTTGTGATTCAGAATAAAGAACGAGTTTAAGCTTTGCTCCCGTTTCTGTAAGGTTAAGACAGACACTAAATACAAAATTTATAAAACGAAAATCACAAATATTTCGAAAATCTTAAAGATAAGTTTCAGATTTAGTTAGCAAGCGTTATTGATGAAAACATAAAAAGCAAACTAGATATAGTAGCAAACTTACGTGTTCCGTTGGAACGGCGAGGTCGGCAGGTCATCGGGCGGCGACGTGGGCGCCGTGCTAGACTCGCGGACGCCGTTGGCAGGCGGACGGGACTCCAAGAACACACTGACAAATAGAGAAAGTTTTCGTTGTTCAATATAGTAATTGGTTTACTACGGGCGGCGGCACGCCCCACGCGGACGCTCGGCGCTACGAGGCGCAGCGGACCCCCTACCTGTCCTGCGGCGACACGGAGCGCGTGGAGGTGCCGGACGACACGTGCGCCAGGAGCGCGGCGAGTGCAGGCGGAGGCACGCCCCACGCGGACGCTCGGCGCTACGAGGCGCAGCGGACCCCCTACCTGTCCTGCGGCGACACGGAGCGCGTGGAGGTGCCGGACGACACGTGCGCCAGGAGCGCGGCGAGTGCAGGCGGAGGCACGCCCCACGCGGACGCTCGGCGCTACGAGGCGCAGCGGACCCCCTACCTGTCCTGCGGCGACACGGAGCGCGTGGAGGTGCCGGACGACACGTGCGCCAGGAGCGCGGCGAGTGCAGGCGGAGGCACGCCCCACGCGGACGCTCGGCGCTACGAGGCGCAGCGGACCCCCTACCTGTCCTGCGGCGACACGGAGCGCGTGGAGGTGCCGGACGACACGTGCGCCAGGAGCGCGGCGAGTGCAGGCGGAGGCACGCCCCACGCGGACGCTCGGCGCTACGAGGCGCAGCGGACCCCCTACCTGTCCTGCGGCGACACGGAGCGCGTGGAGGTGCCGGACGACACGTGCGCCAGGAGCGCGGCGAGTGCAGGCGGAGGCACGCCCCACGCGGACGCTCGGCGCTACGAGGCGCAGCGGACCCCCTACCTGTCCTGCGGCGACACGGAGCGCGTGGAGGTGCCGGACGACACGTGCGCCAGGAGCGCGGCGAGTGCAGGCGGAGGCACGCCCCACGCGGACGCTCGGCGCTACGAGGCGCAGCGGACCCCCTACCTGTCCTGCGGCGACACGGAGCGCGTGGAGGTGCCGGACGACACGTGCGCCAGGAGCGCGGCGAGTGCAGGCGGAGGCACGCCCCACGCGGACGCTCGGCGCTACGAGGCGCAGCGGACCCCCTACCTGTCCTGCGGCGACACGGAGCGCGTGGAGGTGCCGGACGACACGTGCGCCAGGAGCGCGGCGAGTGCAGGCGGAAGCACGCCCCACGCGGACGCTCGGCGCTACGAGGCGCAGCGGACCCCCTACCTGTCCTGCGGCGACACGGAGCGCGTGGAGGTGCCGGACGACACGTGCGCCAGGAGCGCGGCGAGTGCAGGCGGAGGCACGCCCCACGCGGACGCTCGGCGCTACGAGGCGCAGCGGACCCCCTACCTGTCCTGCGGCGACACGGAGCGCGTGGAGGTGCCGGACGACACGTGCGCCAGGAGCGCGGCGAGTGCAGGCGGAGGCACGCCCCACGCGGACGCTCGGCGCTACGAGGCGCAGCGGACCTCCTACCTGTCCTGCGGCGACACGGAGCGCGTGGAGGTGCCGGACGACACGTGCGCCAGGAGCGCGGCGAGTGCAGGCGGAGGCACGCCCCACGCGGACGCTCGGCGCTACGAGGCGCAGCGGACCTCCTACCTGTCCTGCGGCGACACGGAGCGCGTGGAGGTGCCGGACGACACGTGCGCCAGGAGCGCGGCGAGTGCAGGCGGAGGCACGCCCCACGCGGACGCTCGGCGCTACGAGGCGCAGCGGACCCCCTACCTGTCCTGCGGCGACACGGAGCGCGTGGAGGTGCCGGACGACACGTGCGCCAGGAGCGCGGCGAGTGCAGGCGGAGGCACGCCCCACGCGGACGCTCGGCGCTACGAGGCGCAGCGGACCCCCTACCTGTCCTGCGGCGACACGGAGCGCGTGGAGGTGCCGGACGACACGTGCGCCAGGAGCGCGGCGAGTGCAGGCGGAGGCACGCCCCACGCGGACGCTCGGCGCTACGAGGCGCAGCGGACCCCCTACCTGTCCTGCGGCGACACGGAGCGCGTGGAGGTGCCGGACGACACGTGCGCCAGGAGCGCGGCGAGTGCAGGCGGAGGCACGCCCCACGCGGACGCTCGGCGCTACGAGGCGCAGCGGACCCCCTACCTGTCCTGCGGCGACACGGAGCGCGTGGAGGTGCCGGACGACACGTGCGCCAGGAGCGCGGCGAGTGCAGGCGGAGGCACGCCCCACGCGGACGCTCGGCGCTACGAGGCGCAGCGGACCTCCTACCTGTCCTGCGGCGACACGGAGCGCGTGGAGGTGCCGGACGACACGTGCGCCAGGAGCGCGGCGAGTGCAGGCGGAGGCACGCCCCACGCGGACGCTCGGCGCTACGAGGCGCAGCGGACCCCCTACCTGTCCTGCGGCGACACGGAGCGCGTGGAGGTGCCGGACGACACGTGCGCCAGGAGCGCGGCGAGTGCAGGCGGAGGCACGCCCCACGCGGACGCTCGGCGCTACGAGGCGCAGCGGACCTCCTACCTGTCCTGCGGCGACACGGAGCGCGTGGAGGTGCCGGACGACACGTGCGCCAGGAGCGCGGCGAGTGCAGGCGGAGGCACGCCCCACGCGGACGCTCGGCGCTACGAGGCGCAGCGGACCCCCTACCTGTCCTGCGGCGACACGGAGCGCGTGGAGGTGCCGGACGACACGTGCGCCAGGAGCGCGGCGAGTGCAGGCGGAGGCACGCCCCACGCGGACGCTCGGCGCTACGAGGCGCAGCGGACCTCCTACCTGTCCTGCGGCGACACGGAGCGCGTGGAGGTGCCGGACGACACGTGCGCCAGGAGCGCGGCGAGTGCAGGCGGAGGCACGCCCCACGCGGACGCTCGGCGCTACGAGGCGCAGCGGACCCCCTACCTGTCCTGCGGCGACACGGAGCGCGTGGAGGTGCCGGACGGCACGTGCGCCAGGAGCGCGGCGAGTGCAGGCGGAGGCACGCCCCACGCGGACGCTCGGCGCTACGAGGCGCAGCGGACCCCCTACCTGTCCTGCGGCGACACGGAGCGCGTGGAGGTGCCGGACGGCACGTGCGCCAGGAGCGCGGCGAGTGCAGGCGGAGGCACGCCCCACGCGGACGCTCGGCGCTACGAGGCGCAGCGGACCCCCTACCTGTCCTGCGGCGACACGGAGCGCGTGGAGGTGCCGGACGACACGTGCGCCAGGAGCGCGGCGAGTGCAGGCGGAGGCACGCCCCACGCGGACGCTCGGCGCTACGAGGCGCAGCGGACCCCCTACCTGTCCTGCGGCGACACGGAGCGCGTGGAGGTGCCGGACGACACGTGCGCCAGGAGCGCGGCGAGTGCAGGCGGAGGCACGCCCCACGCGGACGCTCGGCGCTACGAGGCGCAGCGGACCCCCTACCTGTCCTGCGGCGACACGGAGCGCGTGGAGGTGCCGGACGACACGTGCGCCAGGAGCGCGGCGAGTGCAGGCGGAGGCACGCCCCACGCGGACGCTCGGCGCTACGAGGCGCAGCGGACCCCCTACCTGTCCTGCGGCGACACGGAGCGCGTGGAGGTGCCGGACGACACGTGCGCCAGGAGCGCGGCGAGTGCAGGCGGAGGCACGCCCCACGCGGACGCTCGGCGCTACGAGGCGCAGCGGACCCCCTACCTGTCCTGCGGCGACACGGAGCGCGTGGAGGTGCCGGACGACACGTGCGCCAGGAGCGCGGCGAGTGCAGGCGGAGGCACGCCCCACGCGGACGCTCGGCGCTACGAGGCGCAGCGGACCCCCTACCTGTCCTGCGGCGACACGGAGCGCGTGGAGGTGCCGGACGACACGTGCGCCAGGAGCGCGGAGAGTGCAGGCGGAGGCACGCCCCACGCGGACGCTCGGCGCTACGAGGCGCAGCGGACCCCCTACCTGTCCTGCGGCGACACGGAGCGCGTGGAGGTGCCGGACGACACGTGCGCCAGGAGCGCGGCGAGTGCAGGCGGAGGCACGCCCCACGCGGACGCTCGGCGCTACGAGGCGCAGCGGACCCCCTACCTGTCCTGCGGCGACACGGAGCGCGTGGAGGTGCCGGACGACACGTGCGCCAGGAGCGCGGCGAGTGCAGGCGGAGGCACGCCCCACGCGGACGCTCGGCGCTACGAGGCGCAGCGGACCCCCTACCTGTCCTGCGGCGACACGGAGCGCGTGGAGGTGCCGGACGACACGTGCGCCAGGAGCGCGGCGAGTGCAGGCGGAGGCACGCCCCACGCGGACGCTCGGCGCTACGAGGCGCAGCGGACCCCCTACCTGTCCTGCGGCGACACGGAGCGCGTGGAGGTGCCGGACGACACGTGCGCCAGGAGCGCGGCGAGTGCAGGCGGAGGCACGCCCCACGCGGACGCTCGGCGCTACGAGGCGCAGCGGACCCCCTACCTGTCCTGCGGCGACACGGAGCGCGTGGAGGTGCCGGACGACACGTGCGCCAGGAGCGCGGCGAGTGCAGGCGGAGGCACGCCCCACGCGGACGCTCGGCGCTACGAGGCGCAGCGGACCTCCTACCTGTCCTGCGGCGACACGGAGCGCGTGGAGGTGCCGGACGACACGTGCGCCAGGAGCGCGGCGAGTGCAGGCGGAGGCACGCCCCACGCGGACGCTCGGCGCTACGAGGCGCAGCGGACCCCCTACCTGTCCTGCGGCGACACGGAGCGCGTGGAGGTGCCGGACGACACGTGCGCCAGGAGCGCGGCGAGTGCAGGCGGAGGCACGCCCCACGCGGACGCTCGGCGCTACGAGGCGCAGCGGACCCCCTACCTGTCCTGCGGCGACACGGAGCGCGTGGAGGTGCCGGACGACACGTGCGCCAGGAGCGCGGCGAGTGCAGGCGGAGGCACGCCCCACGCGGACGCTCGGCGCTACGAGGCGCAGCGGACCCCCTACCTGTCCTGCGGCGACACGGAGCGCGTGGAGGTGCCGGACGACACGTGCGCCAGGAGCGCGGCGAGTGCAGGCGGAGGCACGCCCCACGCGGACGCTCGGCGCTACGAGGCGCAGCGGACCCCCTACCTGTCCTGCGGCGACACGGAGCGCGTGGAGGTGCCGGACGACACGTGCGCCAGGAGCGCGGCGAGTGCAGGCGGAGGCACGCCCCACGCGGACGCTCGGCGCTACGAGGCGCAGCGGACCCCCTACCTGTCCTGCGGCGACACGGAGCGCGTGGAGGTGCCGGACGACACGTGCGCCAGGAGCGCGGCGAGTGCAGGCGGAGGCACGCCCCACGCGGACGCTTGGCTCTCTTGTGCGGCTCGCATCGCACTCGCGTTGCGTTCCGTCGTCTCTTCTAGCTGCAATAGAGAATAAAAGTCATATTTTTACTCGAATTAAAAAAAAATGCAGGATGCACGCGAACAATTGATTGTCGAGGCTCGACGCAGGTGCCGACCGCGTCCGTTTTTATTGTTGCTTTCACGGCTCGCAGACACAAGACGCGTCGCGCTATAGCCAGGTTGAGTTATAGCATACCTCCTTGAGTTGCGCCCTCGTCGCGTGCAGCATGTTGCTATGCCGCGCGGCGTCCTGCGCGTGCTGCAGCGCCAGCGCCGCCAGCCTCTCCAGGGCGTACTTGCCGGCATCTACCGACACTATCTGTTCGAGGATGCGGGGCAGCTCGTTTTCGTCATTTTCTTCCTGCAATATGAATATTAATACACGTTGAGGACAAAAAAAATAAAATAAAAAAAATAAAAAATTACCTCAAGCGTAGCCGAACCATTTGTGCCTTAATACAAATAAAATAAAGAAATAAAAATAGATTACCAGCTCCCGGCGTGTCGGTCATCTTCGACTTTCGATTCTATCGACATAAACTAGGCGTGACAATTCTAATATTGCAGTCCTTTTTGTTTGTAAAGGTTTGAAAAGAAACACTTTTTACAGTAACTTTTACTATAACCTCAGAATGGGCCCTCGATCCTTCCAGCCAGATGTACGTGCGCGAAAAAGCCCCGTTTCCGTCTCGTATCTAGTTACCTCGATCTGCATGATCTGTGTCTGCGTGTCGGCGATGGCGTCCCTGAGGTACTCCAGCATCTGCGCGGCCTCCGGGTCGGCCTCGGCCTGGCGGCGCGCGGCGTCCCGCTGGCGCAGCTGGCGCTCCAGCGCCGCCTCCAGCTCGGCGAGCGTGGTGCGCGCGGCGCACGCGCGGGACACCCAGCACTGCACGCGCGACCACGCCTCGCGGTGCGACGCGCGCCCGCGCACAAGGGAACGGTCTGCAGATATTCGTTTATGTTTAAGGTCCCACGGATTGTGTATTTAGCCAGTGTTTTTTCTTGCGTAAAAGCCATGTCTCCTGCGCGTGTGTTGGTCTACACACTACACAAAACATTGTAATTTGTGACAACATATCTTGTTTTATATGAAAGCAACAAATATTTACAAATTTGAAACAATGTTTTGTGTAGACATTTTTGTGTAGTATGTACACCAATACAAACGCAGGAGACACGCCTTATGATAACAACTCTTTATGACTTCAGACAAGCAATTTAAAAAAAAAATTACAAAAACTAAGAAATCCAAAGTTAATATAGTCAAACTGACAAATTTCAGTCAGTCAGGTAGTCGACAGTCTGATCAAGTTGCAGTCAATGTCACGATTCAGTAAAACCGTGGCTGGACTGCGGTCACGCCTCTGCTAATTTTCCAGGCAGAGTGTACGATTCCCTTCCATGCGACTTCTATATTTAGCTGCGCAATATGTTTATCCTGCACCCACCGTGTAACCTGCCAGCGGCGCGACTGCTCAGCTTATCTCTGTGACCTTTGCGAAGCAACGACACTTCTTCTTGCTTCCTCTTTAACACCTGCAATGCAAATAAATTATTAACATAAAAATCGAAAATAAACTTAACATTGAAAATAACATAAATAATTGATCGTACCTGCTCTTTGAGTTTCGTTTCCGCTTCTAAAGACCTAATAATGTTTGCATTCTTGCGAGATTCCTTACGTAATTGGGCTACCTGTGAAAAAGGAAAACATTTTAATATTGCATTTTTTTACTGGCAATAATTTCTGGTTATACATTCCTTACTTCTTTGGCTCTGGCTGCTTCGGCTTGCGCGTGACGCTTCGATTCTTGTCGCATTCGTTGGACTAATTTCACCTGTAACACAATTTTTTGTTAACATTACCTACATCTTGAATTAAGCTTTAATTATAGTAATAAATGCACTTTTTTTTTTTCTATTACACCCGCTTTCAATTGTATGAGAAAGGACAAATTGCTAAGCCTCGCGTGCTCGCGCTGCGCCGCCGCAGCTCGCGCGACATGGCCGACACGCGCCGTCTCCCTCCCACCTCACCTTGTCTCGCTTCATCCCGCCGAGCTCGCTCCGCATGGTGGCGAGCTGGTTCGCCGCCTGGTGCTGCGCGCGCTGCAGCCTCGCGTGCTCGCGCTGCGCCGCCTGCAGCCGCCGCAGCTCGCGCGACATGGCCGACACGCGCCGTCTCCCTCCCACCTCACCTTGTCCCGCTTCATCCCGCCGAGCTCGCTCCGCATGGTGGCGAGCTGGTTCGCCGCCTGGTGCTGCGCGCGCTGCAGCCTCGCGTGCTCGCGCTGCGCCGCCTGCAGCCGCCGCAGCTCGCGCGACATGGCCGACACGCGCCGTCTCCCTCCCATCTCACCTTGTCCCGCTTCATCCCGCCGAGCTCGCTCCGCATGGTGGCGAGCTGGTTCGCCGCCTGGTGCTGCGCGCGCTGCAGCCTCGCGTGCTCGCGCTGCGCCGCCTGCAGCCGCCGCAGCTCGCGCGACATGGCCGACACGCGCCGTCTCCCTCCCACCTCACCTTGTCCCGCTTCATCCCGCCGAGCTCGCACCGCATGGTGGCGAGCTGGTTCGCCGCCTGGTGCTGCGCGCGCTGCAGCCTCGCGTGCTCGCGCTGCGCCGCCTGCAGCCGCCGCAGCTCGCGCGACATGGCCGACACGCGCCGTCTCCCTCCCACCTCACCTTGTCCCGCTTCATCCCGCCGAGCTCGCTCCGCATGGTGGCGAGCTGGTTCGCCGCCTGGTGCTGCGCGCGCTGCAGCCTCGCGTGCTCGCGCTGCGCCGCCTGCAGCCGCCGCAGCTCGCGCGACATGGCCGACACGCGCCGCTCGTATTCGTCGCGAACGCGCTTCAGCTTCTCGCTCGGCGGAGACGCTTGCGTCGCTGCGGGAACGGATCGGCATGAAAGAAACGTTCATCCTGCATGTTTTGCAGCTGCAAAAAGTGAGAGTCGAGGACCAGCAGATTACACTCACTCAGTGAAGCTAAGACCTTGTCTTTCTCGTCGTTGGTAGCCTTGATCTGGTGATGGAGCGTGTCGAGTCTCTGTTCGTAGTGCGTCCGCAGCGCCGCCAGTCTTCGTTGTGACACTTCCAGCTGCTCTATGAGACGGGCTTTGGTATCGATGTCTTCGCTTAAAGCGGCGAGTTGGGCGGTTAGAGCGCGTTGGCCTGAAATGTAACGAGTATTTTAATAACTGAAGCGATATCTGTTAAGCTGGCGTCATATTTACTTTTGGTCTTTACTTTGGCCTTTTTGCTGAGTATATAGTTATGTTTGGCCTCCTCGCCGCGGACATTTATGTATATTATGTTACTTATGACCTCATCGCAGACCACATAGTTACCTTTGGCCTCCTCGTCCTCGTCGTCGGAGGGCGACTCGTCCTCCTCCGGGTCGGTGTCGTCGGCGCTCTCGCCCTCGGCCCGTTCCCGTTCGCCGATGACGTCGGCGGCGCTCGTCATACTCTCGCTCATGTTCAGCTTCCGCTGGAACTCCAGCTCGCCCATGCTGCGGGCCAGGAGCTCTTTTTCCTGTAAACACCCGACATCATTAACAAACTATAACATTGGAGTGGAACTCCTTGTGCGTTTCCCTTGAGTTACAACCTGGGAGTTGTACCTTGTACAGCTCTCGTTTGGCGTCGTCGATGATCGCCATCGGGTCGTGCGTGGACTCGTGGCGCGTGCGGGACGCGACCGCCTCCCGCTTCCTGCTCGCTTCGTACATGGCGTTCGATTCCATCAGTTGAGCTCGCAGGTCCTCTATCTCGCTCACGTAACCCTGCAATAAAAGAGACAGGGATAAAGACTTAGTTCGACAAGTAAATCTTATCTAACACTTTATTAAAGCACAAACGGTCAAATAACAACATTATTTAATTTAATTTTTTTAAGGGTACGCTGCTTCTGCGCCTCTTCTGGAAGTAGTAGGGAGTGGGGAAGTAGTTATACATATTTGGCAGATATTCATTAGACGGGCAGTAGGGTGCCAACATTTCGGATTAAAGGGCACTGTTTCCTGCTAAATTACCGAGCAAATGAGACTTTAGAACCGATGTCACAGGGTGTCGAGTCCAGGGCAGTGCGCAAGGCGCTGCAACGCCAAAAGAAGACCTTATAAATACCTAGAAGTAGGTATTAAATGCTGAAAAGAATGAAGCAATTAATACCTGAACAAGAGACGTCAACGAGCAGTCGTTAGTATCCGGGCTGCCGTCCTTCGGCGCCCAGTTGCCTAACGCCTTCTGCGCCACCAGCTCGCTGTTCCGAGCTGAGAGCTGTTCTATGGTGCCCTGCATGGCCTTGACCCGTCTCCTGAGGGACTCCACCTCGGCTGTGAGGATGGCGTTCTCTTGGACCACGTCACTCCAGCCTTCTTCACCGCTCTCGGATATCACGCGTTTGCCCTGTAAATTGAAAAAGGTTACTATATTCTTAAGGTCAAAGATGTGGAGTGGATCGTGGTGTTAAAGATCTACTTCGGAAGCGCCACCAACATTCTGGATAGTGGTTCGTCGGAACCGGGTACCCGGAGACAGCTGTCCCATCGTTCTTCGTGGGTAGTTTTTTCTTTTTGGCTCCGTACGATTAGTGCATTTAGCCAGTGTCAAGTATTTCCTTTTTTTTTTAGATTTTCCGTAATTTAATAGTCACAATGTCAAGTCGGAGACAGTCAAGGTCAGTCTAGTCAAAGTCACGATTCAGTAAAGTGGTGGATGTAACGATACCTGTTTATACTCTTGCAACTCCAGCTGCAGTCGGGCCACCTCCCCTCGCAGCTGGTGTATAGTCCGGGAGCTGAGGTCCTGGTTGACCACGCACCGGTTCTTGATGTTCCGCGCTCGGTTCGCGTACTTCAATGTGTTCAGCGTCTCCATGAAGTCGCGGTCGCTCGGTGACACACACGCTATCATTACTGTGTTGCTATTGCCTGGGAAAGGTATATAATACTTTTGTTTAGAAATTATTAATTGTACCACTATATTACTATAATACACTAGGCGGTGGTAGCCTAGTGGGAAAACGTCCGCTTTCCAAGGAGAGCGTCACTCAGTCAAATAAAAAAAATAGAAGGGGACGGTCGAATTTGCCCTCTTCCTCTCCTAAGGTGACCTCACCTCCCAGCGAGTCCTGCAGCAGGCGCGTGAGCTTGGAGTCCCGGTAGGGCACGTGGAGGACCTTCCGCGCCTTGTCTCCGAGCGCCGAGATCACGTTCCCGAGCGCCAGGAGGCCACAGTTTATAGATATGCCCTCGCGCGCTCGCTCGCCCGTTGCTCCTGGAAAGAGATCGGAGGTTTACTTTTCAATATTCACGTTAGTTTAACACTGTCACTAAAACCTTTAGTTATTAATATTTTAGTTGTTACTACCACGTTATATTAAGTTAAATGAAATAAAGAGTTATGATTATTGGAAACGGTATATTACATTAAAACAAACAAAACAACTGGTCAATATCCGATATGGAAGGTCGATTTACTCCTAGATTGAAGAGATTGAAAGCTATCTGTTTATCTATACTTATAATTTAAGCAGTAAAAGCTACTAGACAAGAATATAACTTTTAAAAATGGCCTCTGTCCGTCTGCTTGTTTTTAAGCCAAATATTCATTCGAGCATTGCGATAGTGTAAACAGAAGGTTTCGTAAAGACGGTGGTATCAAAATCGAGCAAGACAGGCTTTCTCGAAGAATGTCACATACGAGTATATGAAGTGACCTTACCTGTGCGTTTCAGCCTCTCCGATCCGGCCAAATCTACAAAGTGGAACTTGGCAGTCAACGTCTCGTACTGATCAGGTGATTCGGTATCTGCTTCTCTCTCCACCCCCTCTAGATCGGCAGCCAGCCTCCGCTGCCGCAGCAGCAGCGTGAAGACAGCGTGCGACCGTGACGATGAAGAGTTCATGTTGGTTGCTGCCGTGGTTCGCGCCAGGGCTCCGGCCCGTAACGCGCTTAGGGCTTCTTGTATACCTGAAAAAGATAAAAAAAAAAATTTACATAATGACATCTTTGTAGTTTCTTAGTGTTATCGTCTCTAACGGGCGTATTATCGAAGCACTGGTAGAGTTCCGGGACGCACCCAGCGGAGAACTAGGCCAAAGCCTCAGGAGGCGAGCCCGAGAAGCGCCCGCAGAGGTGGTTGCGGAAGCGCCGAGCGAACCCGCGACCACCTCCATAATGCGGAGAGGAGAACTCCCGGGGGTTTTAGTGGGTAAACCCCGTCAGACCGCGTTCTGGCGGGGGAGTCGCGGGTTAGGTTAGGTTAGGTTAGCATTACCCCGCAAAATGCATTTCCCCGAGTAAAAAAAAAATATTCCTTTTCCAATGCGAGATTCAGGCATGAATCACTATTTGAAAGGGAAATTTCTTTTTTCAAACTTAAACCGTATTCAGTTAAGAGACTTGAGGAATTGACTTGTAAAAAGGCATAATTTTTTCCTACTTACAATAAATGAATTTGAGTTGTCAATTTTTATAAAACAAATTAATAACGCATCACAATGACGTACATAGATTCTGGCCCCAGCTATGATATCCTGTACGTAGAGAATCAGGCACGAGAACCATATAGTCTTTTAACACTTTCACTGCTGAGCCGATTAGCTTGTTTGGCCACGGGTGCGGCTCTGCACACTCCATAGTGTTTTCTCATACAACAAACACATCAGTTGTGTTTTCCCGCACTCGCGTCAAGTTTAGACAGTTATGTTTTCAGCAGTGAATGTCTTTAAAGACTTAGACCAAGGAGCAAACACCCGAGACACAACTCACTACTATCTCATATCTAGTCAGGTGTCGGGGGCACGACTGTATGTTCTGTCACTAAAAAGTTACTAATTGACATATTACTAGTTGATATCAAAAATTGGTCGTGTTCGCGTCCTGAAATTATGAACACATTTCTCATGTTGCCAAAGATTTAAAAGTAGATATAAGTTTTATCTTAAGGTTAACTGATGCTTACCTCTGACCGGCCGCATGGATGCTCCAACAATTTTGACACCCCCGCATCCATCTTCTGTTATCCGTAATGCGCCCTGAAAAGAAATAATTTGTAAAATTACTTTTATACTTAAATTATAGTTATTATATCATCATGAATCCATATCGGAACACTGCTGAGCACGGGTCTCTCCTTACTTTCGTAAGGAGGATTTGGCCATAATCCACCACGGAAACCAGGTCCGGATGGGTGGATCACATACCTCCGAAATATTCCTCGGGTATGTGGGTTTCCTAACGATGTTTTCCTTCACCGAAAAGTGTTTGATGATATGTTTTACAAGAAACACATTGGTACCTTCCTGCACTGGAATTTGAACTCGCGGCCCTCTCTTTGTAAGTCTGACGTTTTCCCACTAGGCCACCACCGCTTTTATTTAAGTTATTGTATATTGAAATTTGGGAGCACCATATTAATGTAAGATTGAAGACAGCTCTTCTGTCACTTTCAATCCAAAGGAATGGGATGGAAATAATTTAAGAGCCGTACAATTTCATTTTCGTTGAGTTTGGTGCACTTTCAATCGTTACTAGTATCATCCTAAATATCTAATGGAGAAGGAAAGCAACGTAGTGACATTACATCCTTTACTTTTTAATTCTTACAGTTTCAAACAGTCTTACGAAACATTAAACCCCGAACATAATATGGTATGGGTTACATAAAAGTAAACGTTATAATCCACCACACGTAAGGTTTCATTCCCACGATTACGCCCAAAATTACTATTTTCAACCTTGTTTTGAAGACATAGAGTCCAAATATAGAAACTCGTTGGAAATCTGAACATTATTATAATTGTAACTGCTTACTCTATTTACGTGATACGATTGTAAACCTGCCATTGTTACTCGGAGATGCACTTTGCTTGTACACAGGGGTAGCTAGTCACGACTCACGAGGCTGACACATTTTGTTATGCAACAAATATGGTAACACTGAGAAATATACAGTTTACCGTAAACTTTTTTGCACATACGACAATAGTAGCATCGGCGATCGGCGTTTTAATCGCTTTTTAGGAATTCGGTGCAGCAATACGATCGTTTGTCTCGAGGGTGACTGTCGATATTATCTTAATAGAAAAACGTATTCAACTTGTTTAATTTTTTTTGAGCTGAATGACAAATTTAACATGTTTACCGTTACGATAATATCGGTGGTCTAGGGGGGGCTGTTCCTAGATTGCTGATCTAAATAGTACCTATTGGTAAACGTCTTCATTTGACGTTTTTAGTAAGGGCAAAATTTCAAATTGAATACCTTTAGCATTGCGATACCTATCGTACTAATATCGGGTCGAAAGCTGGATATAGCGATTGATCGAGTCACTACGAGATTTGGGTACCGCGATCGAAGGCAGAGAGACTGTAAAACTGCGACGCAAAATCCAGCAGCCGGAAAATTGCCGATGTTAAAAGCATCGTGTATGCATACTTGTAGATACATTAACAATTTTAACATCTTCGTTGATAGTTCATAATATTGGTATTACTTAAGTGCCTGTTTGTTTGCATCCGTGTGCTAGCTAATGAATTTCTATGCTAACAACTTCATGAGAGTGTTAAACTCTAAAAGGCTCGTTATGAAAGCCTTATTTGCTAGGCTGTATAAATCAAAACCTTATTCATAAACATCATGACTACGTCAACGCTGTCAGTAACTGCATTCATGCATATACACCTCAACTTACCAACAACATACCTTAGAAAACGGATCTTTGGCTGGATCGAGCAGGTCAACAATGTCTTCATTGTAGAGCTCGATGAACTGCGCCTGGACGGAGAACTCTGGCGGTAGCTGGCCCTGCTCGCGCGCAATCTCGGCGCGCTCGTCCGCTCCAGAGAACAAGTCGCGTATGGCGCGGGGGATGATGCCGCGGCGCTCCTCGTCGCCGTCGCCCTCGCCCTCCCAGCCGCTGCCCATGGTGTATGTCTTACCGGAACCAGTCTGTGGACAAAGGTTAGAAATGAAGAGATAAAATAATCAGCTAAAGTTCTGCATTTATGCAGACGCGGCGCTTACAGCGAACGAACAACCACGCCCCGAAACTAAATTGTACAAAATATCTTGTTGAATGGTTTAATTTTAGGATAATACGTTTATTGTATAGCTGTTTCCTAAAGAAATTGCGATTTTTTTCTGTTTTAGCACTGTTAGTGACAAAAATATCCTTATTTCCAATTTGGTTTTACAAATACTCAATTTTGCCTAGTATATAGTAAATTGAATTTTTGGACATGTTCAAGGACTTTTGTAGCTAACCGTTTCAAACGTGCTTCACACAGATGGTCAACAGAGTTTGTGAAAAAATTGCAAAGACGACATTGTAGAGAGCGAACGTAGCGAAATACTTGAGCGTCAGATTGGTGTGCCAAATACACTAGTTTCATGTTTCTTGCTTCACGTTTCAATATTACCTACTGTTTTCACGGCGCATTTGATATCAATTAGCGTTCTGGCTGGTTGCATGGACTGTGGTAGCCAGTTTGTGGCACAAACAGGTCGTTTACTTCAGCAGCTGAACCAATTACTTGCATTTGTGGCGTGCGTCAATCACAGCTTACATATGGTACTAGAAGATGTAATTAGATGGCCTAGATTTCCTTGGTATTTTTCGAACATCTGTCCATAGGTTTAGGTCCTTGGTAGAACGAATGCGAGGTTACTGCAATTCAAATGCTAAATTCTAGATAATAAAGTTGACAGTTGCCTGCTATTTTTTCTCTTAGACCAACCCTGCACATTCCTGTCTTAGCTCGTTCCGAAAAACGTCCCTCGATATTCTTCTATCTTGTTCTATATTCATTCCAAGGAGGTTTAGAGAATATAGATATGTTTTAAATGGTGAAGCTTCGTGTTGTGCTTCATAAAGCCCCAGACCGAGGCGATCTTTTACCTTCACTTTCCTCGCGGAAGACGGCTGTAATGTATTAATTACCATCTACTAGTAAGGGGCGTGACGACAGGGTTCCCACGGTCACGGTGACCGATCACCATTCACTTTCTAAGCCACGCAGATTAGCTAACAGATACCATATAGACTACGGTCATCGACACTTTTAGAAAGATTAAAGAAACAATAGTAATAATGTGTTTTGGATACTGTAGTATCGCTGGTGGGTTCAAGATAGGAGCCTTACTGAGTGGCACGTATTAAAATTTTTAACCATAACATCAGCTAAAGGAGCAGAAAAAGCAAGCTAAAGGAGGATAGGTAGGGGCTAGATAAGGAATAGAGCAACTATAGGATCTATAAGAAGTTGCTTCTTGGCTGAGAAGAATGGGAAGCATTCACAACTTTCAAATGTCACAACTATGTATGCAAATCTTAGACAAAGACACATCTATTCCATTACAAAACAAATACTAATTCATTATTGGAAGTTATTTTACAGTTTATTCAGAATCCAGAGGCTCTCGAACTAGTGTGAACTGTGTTTTAGGAGCCAGTGGCTTCTGACTTAACATTATGCCTAGAAGTGGGAAATTGAGAACCACAGTTTACTTCATAAAACACAATTCGTGACTTCAAGAACCATTTGCCAACACTTGGGCTGTTCAAGAGCACTGCAAACTTATCGGTCGGTCGGAAGATCATGCATGAAATCGAAAGTTTGTTTATTTAAGTGGCGTAATCGCTGCAGTTGTGAAACTTTGTGAATAAAATTGTTGAATTGAATCGTGCTTTGCCATATTATTTCTTCGATAAAGGCAGGCTTTTGTTGGGGTCGGTTTACAACTCGGACCGGAATGCTATACACTCTAGAATCATTAATCTTTTATATAAATTACACGTCTTGTTAGTTTTACTCAATTTGCACTATAGATTAGTCAAGGCACATCACAGTGCAGAGAACTTTGTCATTGAAAGTTTTGAGGGATATTGGAATTGGTATATTTTTCTAAATAGGTAGTATGCACAAAAAAAAACTAGAAGCATTAACGACGTTTTCCAACATGAATGCAAGGGCAGCTAGCGACAGAAAACGACCCCTAGACAAAAATTAAAAACAATAAAATTATCTACTTAAAATATTTATCCCAGTTTCAGATGCGTGGCAATAAGCTAGTAAGTGAATCAAATACGTATAACAAGCGACGCTATTTTAATAAAAATGAGGACCTAAAAAAACTAGTAAGTTGTACAATCACCTTGTTAAACGTTTCTAATATAAAATGGCGGGCGAAATAATTGTAACTCCTGCAGTAACCAACTATATGATTAGACGCGGTGAGCGGCTCGGACTTTCTCTCTTTGTTACGGCTCCTATCTGATCGAGGTAGTTCAGGCACGTACAGCTTTTTCTAGATTAATAATTTTAATTACTAAGCTAAGGCGAAGACAATACATTATTTCGGCAGCAATTGCTTTGCCGTGAAGTGAGCAAGCCGAAGGTAATTGGGACGGTTAAAATATTGATACATTGGATCCAGATAGTCATTTGTTTTTTGTAATAGTTCTATTAGCTTTGCTATTACAATCTGCTCGTAATAACATACTGCTACGTATCAGCATCGTCCCCTATCTTCATTATCCTGCCCGTTTTGTCATTTTGAGTGCACTTCTTCTAACTATCCCCATCTAGGTCTATCTTCCAAGAGCATTTCTACGTCATCAAAGATCATGACATTATGATAAACATCACGCTATCCTGTTCCCACTGCTGAGTGTCTCAGGGTGGCCCCTCTCTCGGAGAGAGGATGGGCCATAATTTTACGATACCATGAAGATCCTCGTCTTCCTATATGTGTAAGCGAAGCTATTCATTTCAAAACAAAACAGAGCTATGTATAAACTTCACCACACAAGTCGGGCTAGAAATAACCACTGTAGGCATAAAATAAAAAAAAGTCATCTGTAGATAAATAAAGGATCAGTAGGCGATAGTTAGTCGATCAAGCTATCGCGACCACTTAGCTATTGCAAGCACGCGCTACCTCTGGCAATGGCAGACAGACGGACGCCGCCGCACTCATACATTTTGCAGCATTACATAGTTAGGGAGCACGTGTCCTGTTTAGTTACGAGTTGCCTTTTGTTTTATGTGTGTGGTGCTAAGAATTCTTATTACAGTAATTATAATAGGTGTCCTCTGTTTATCAGGCTCGACACATATTGGCGGATAGAACAGCATTGCTAGGATCTTTTTTGAAACTTGTTATGTGACATGCTACTTTTTGTTGACGCTGTTTTGTCAATTGGTGTGTATAGCATTTTACGATTTTAGGTGGTCCATCATGCGCCAAGTACTTAATAAGAGATATATTTGATACATTTCACTCTGCCTATTATCGAAAATATTATCACCTGACTTCAGAAGGAAGGAGGATATGAATTCGGTTTTTTAGTTCAGCGAATTATTAAGAACAAAATTTATTAGGGCAGTGATCGAACGGGACATGTGCTCGCGAACTAAATATACCTAATCGGTGCAGTACAATAGCTTTTAGATTCAAACATGCGTAAGTCCGACAAACGTCTACTGCAAACCGTTTGTCGATGCCGACCTTATAAGGAGTGTAAAGGTGTCGGTATATCCAATCATGTGGACGAGTGCCAAATAATCCTCACATGAATAGATAAGTATCTTGTCGCAATTAGAAAAAGCTTAGACTTCGTAAATTGTTTTGGAAGTTTAGGAGAATTGATTGTGAAACAGTGTTGGAGTTTGTGTACATGTGATACAAAAGAAAAGGAGCTTAGAGGTATCAGGAAGTATTTGGCCTTACAGGTGGCACTTAGCAAGACTATACGGATATTATTGTAATATAAAAAAAAAATGAATTCTTCCAGTATTTTAGTAGAAGCAGATATATTCAAAGATGTTTCAAATACATGAAAGTGTTATTTTGTTTTTACCTTCAAATATTTCAAAGACCACAGAAAACGTGTCGTGATGATTCCCCAGGCAGACTCTTGCAAAAGAGACCTACCACTACAATATTATAAATTTATGACCACACATACAAATTCTAGAAACACGTGTTGGACATACGTGAACATTACGAATATTGTGAATATTATGTTCAGTTGAATAAGGAGTTTATCTATGTATCTATCTATTCTATATGAAGCATCAAAGTTTGCTTTTCAATAACCCAGTAAATATAAATTTCGAATAAGTTCAGAGTAAATATTAGCAAGGTCGATAGAGAAAAGCAAATATTACACAGTTACGTATTCCGGTGGACAGACATAATGCAAATGCAAGGAGCATGTTGAAAAAAATGGGTTTCAGTATGTATTTGCATTTGTAGATGTAATAGTTTCGATGTTGCAAAGACAGGCTGTGGTAATCTTGAAATGTTGCTTGTTTGTCGCATAAGGTGGTGCTGGGCTCCGGTGTTTCTGATGAGGCTTATGGAAGGTTTAATTGGTTTTTACCAGTTCTTCGTCTAAATAAAATATGTTCGAGTTTTTTGCCGGTTTTTTTCGGCTGAAGGTAATCGCCAGTATCATTGCCTAGTCTGTTTGTACTTTGAACAAGTTCTTTGTCTATCACCTTCCTTCGAAGGTGCGTGGTTTCCCTCATGAGCCTTCACAGGATGTCTAGCAGTCTTGATATATCACCTCCAATTTGATTACATCACAAAAACACACTCTTAAATAAGTCCTAGGATACGGCCTTGAAACGCCATTTATTCTCTATAATGACAATGCGCATTTAAATCTAACATTAAGATGCATCATAGAGTAGTCAACATGAGCCTTCCGAGCCGTTTAGTCTCATGCCATGCCATGCCATTAACGCCATAAAGTGGTGAGGTACTTGCGCAGGAGCACCTTGTTTGGTTTGATGTCATGTATGCGAAGCAAAGCGTCGCGCGGCGGAAACGACCTTGCGAATACATTTAAAATATCCTTAGACGCGATTTGTAAACATGCTAATGTAGGTGAGCTATGTCGAATATAATGTTACTAGCTGCGCCCCGCGGTTTCACCCGCGTAGTTCCTGTTCCCGCGGGAATATGGGGATAAAATATAGCCATGTTACTCGCTGTCAATGTAGCTTTCCATTAGTGAAATAATTTTTTAAATCGGTGCAGGGGTTTAGTCGAATACTGACATATTTCCATACATACTTTCATCCTCTATATTTATTTTACCCCCTCTAGGGGAGAAATTTTTACAAGCTTTGAATGCCAAATTTATTTATATCTAATCAAAAGCCTAAACAATAAATATCAAGCTTCTAGCTTCAAAAATGACGAAACTTCCATAAAAACTTTCACCCCCCTACTACAAACCGTTACAATGCTTTTTTCGCATTAAAAAGTACCCTATGTCCTTTCTTAGGCTCTAGACTATTTTTGTAACAAATTTCATTTCTATCAGTTCAGTAGTTTAGGCGTGAAAGAGCAACAGACAGACAGACAGAGTTACTTTCGCATTTATAATGTAAGTAGGGAAGTAGGGATAGGGATTAGCATCATGGAGTATATTCGATAACTAACCAATAAGTCCAATAAGTCAATAAGTCCTCACCAATAAGTCTTCACTTCCAATTAAGTTTTAGCCACGCAAAATACTCCAATACTGCGCAGAATAGAAGAATTATGGTTTAGGAATATTCAGTGAATTTTGAAAAGTTACGGAATTAAGAAGAAAGAATGTATTAGCGACACCTACCTAATATGAAAAAAGTAGTTTTTTTTTTAATTCAAATTATAATTTACAACCGACCTCTTATGTCAATTACTGGAAGAAGACATCAGAAGATACTGACAATAACTGGCCCTCGTTATTGGTGAATCTTAAACCGAACCGGTCGAAAGGTCACAAGGTGACCATAAGGTAAAGTTTACATAACACCCCGAGAGCAGTTCAGTAGCAATTAAATGTGATATGTCAACAACCGAGGTAAACGCACGATAAACGATGCGCCTCCGACCTCCGTGGTGGAAACTGGGTTTCAGTTAATGTGCTCTTTGCATGCGCAGTGTCTTTATTAGTTCAATTATCGTGACATGAAGGGATTAAGTTTGCTAAGCAATGTAGTTCTAATTATCTATGTTTTTGTTTTTATTTCTGATAGTTAAATGTCTGTCACGTGCATCGAAGCACTGAACTCTGACCTATGAGCTTTAGCTCCATAAAAGCTTTTATCAAATTTCTTTCCATTTGAAGTACCTTTCCTCAGTCACCGATTGAGCAACAAAACAAATAAAAATTACATTGAAGAAGTTCACAACAAAACATTTGAATAAAGAAAGACTATAAGCGATATATACTTCTTCCACTTATCTTTTTCTTCTTTCTTTTTAGATGTGACTTTAGAGCCGATGTCTCAAGGTGACGACCGCAGTGCAGTGCCGCACAATATTATACAATGCAAAGTTCTGGGTGGCACTGTAAATGTTACGGGCAGCCGTAGCGCTTAAAAGAAGTTGAACGACGTACTCGTCTCGTTTCTCAGTCAAATAAAAAAATACATATTTCAGTTTCATAACCCTCGTTTGTCATAACAAACGTAATAACGTTGTTGTTTGTCCTCATAAGGAGAACCAGTTATTTAGGTGAGACTCAGGGAGGTCGCGATTGTATCGCTATCGGGCTGCATCGATGCTGCATCGCATCTGGAGCGATACATAAGCGACATCGCGACTATCCCAAATACCGTAAATACTAGTAAATAGTACAGATTCAATTAATTTGCGATTGTATCGACCAAAGGCGAAGCTGATACCACTTGCAAAAGCTTTCTTACGGCTACCTTATACAGGGTGTACCCGGCAAATGCCGGCAAGTGAATGGACAGTCGATCAATACTTCACAGCTGGGTGTGCGGGTGGGTTACTGATTGAGACCACGCACACCTTGAAAATATGGCATGACACGGCATGGCATTACCTGTTTGTTTGGCATTAATTTGGACTAGGGCTTTTGCGTTATCCTAAGGAATTAGTCTTTGAATAACTGAATCAATGATCGAGAGATGAACCAATCCACTGTATTTAGTTTTTATAGCAAGGGAAAAGATTAATCTTGCTTTGAGATTCTTCTAAAACATAAAAAATAGACAGCGAGATTTGGCGGCTTTGTATTTGTACAAGGTATAGTGGTCAGCGCTATTAGACCTGCTATCTTATGTTTGCCAGCCCTGGTTATCAGGACTGGATTAGTCGTGATGATGACAACGTGATCTTATCAATGTTTGGCGCCTCTGACTCATTAGCATTACATACCTTGCCATAACAGTAGATAGAGTAGGTACATAAAATGACAGTTTGCATATTTGTATGCTGTAATCCAACATTATGTTATAAAAGCGTGAACGAAGGTTTGTTTGAAAGATAACGTGACAAATTCTTATAAGAATAGCTAACACGTCACGTACACGTAGGTACTTGGCGATATTTTGGGGACGAGTACGGACTAAACCAACTATTCTAAAGAACCGCCCGTGTAGTATGGCCCATACAACTTTCATATTAAATTGTATCTAGCGCGGTTCAGGAGCGGATCCCCGCAGCGGGAGAACCGCCCGTGTAGTTTGGGCCTAACTAAGATTCCCTGCATCTACGGAATCTGAAATTACGGGGAACATGGTCCATCGAAAATTTACTCTTAAATACCTGTGGTTCACACAAATATCATCACGCCTCTCAGATGGCTCATGACCTGGAACGGGGGCTGTAAGGGCTGTATTCCTTAGTACCATGATTGCGTGGCTTCCTGATTAGTGAAGTAGTTATAAATAAAGCGACATAGTAAAGGTATCAATTACACTATTGATCATTAACTTTGTGTCATTAGTATTTCGTGGTTTTTCTCTTCACCGGCCATATTATAGCGAGTTCATAATCAATTAAAAACCTACCAGTGTTTTGAAGGCTCTACGCCTCCACCAAAATATATCACCACGATGGAGCAATATAATATTATATTTGGTTTTCCCTATTTGTGAGGCGTTTTATGAGATTTTCTACAATTTATGTAGATTTATATGAATGCGCAACCATTTAAAGGATTATGCCCAAATTGTTGAAAAGTTTATTATGGCGCTGATTCCGATTGTTATTCTGCTTCATAAATAATCACTGGTACGTAACTGTACCTATATACAATATTCATTACATTGTTTCTACCTGCATTAACTGATTAATTAAGCAAACCCGTATGTAATTGAAACTATTTATGGCTATAGCTAGCGCCCGTCCGTATAAGGACGGGCGGCGCGCGCCTCTGATCCATATCTGCGCATACGCATACTGTACGGTTTCCTACATAGTGAATGGTAAAATAATCAATAGAGATAACACTACCTTGGGAGTCTTGGAACCTTCGTAAAGATACATAAGAGACAGAGAAGGGCAGAAGCAGAAACAGCGTTATGCGGGCGCTCGCGCGGTTACAAAGTGCTCCGTCGCGGGGACGCGCGCAGTTGTTTTTTTTATGGAACCGCGCGGGCGCCCGCGTTACGCAGTTTCTGCTTCTGCCCTTAATCTCTTGCGAATAAGGAACGACGATGCGGCAATAGACGAAACTCAATACAACTGTTTTTGTTGATTTCAAACCACAATGTGTGTCAAACGCGTTGCCGTTGTCTCTTGCTAATGTTACCATATTTGGCGACGCTCTTTAAGATAAAAGTTAAAAAAATAGGGAATAGATAGATAAATAAACTCTATTGAAACACCACAGAACAGACTAAAACTAAACTAAAACAAACTTAAAAACTAAAACAAATCAAATATAGCAATTAGAGTCACAATGGGCGGTCTTATCGCCCGAAAAATTATGGCGGAATATTTGGTGGCAACCAGCAATTCTTGTATAGTTAAGTTTCCATGTTTGTTGCAGAAGAAATTTAGATTTTTAACATGACTTCTGTTAGGTAGGCTTGGGCACGGTGCCGGCTCCTAAACGGGCAATGAAGTCACTGGTTTTTCTATGGTCAACCTTCCCGTATCACCTCAGCTCATGTACCGTAAAGACCCGGTATTGTGTAGAGCAGTTGGTTATTAGACGTTCCATTGCGGATGGTTTGAGTGAAACACGCCTGGTTTCAATCTGAAAAAACGAATCAATTCGTGATTGGAATGAATACGAGCTTGAATTCGGTTCACCACCAACTAAGATGCATAGCTAACCTCAGGGCTATCTCTTGTAGAAATTATAGATGCTATCGGGCCAAGAATAAACTCTAGAAACAATGCATATCAACAACATTGAATAAGAGATAGACAATGTAAATGAATAGGTACCTATTCATATCTGTGATGCTTATCAGCGGAAATCCGGTCCTTCAACACAGCCCTTTATCGGGTCTAGGAAAACGAACTATGACTGTAAATGAGCCATTTCTGATATCTGAGCATATAATTTTCTTTCGTATATGGTTTTAGATCAGAACTTGATACACGTGGATATATCTTCACGAAGGCCGTATAGAAGGAGTCACTATCTATTTTAAAACTTATATGTATTTTCAAAATGAGTTATTTTGGCTTGGCTCTAGCTAGATAATAGGTTGAGCAAGGATAAAATGTATCTCATTCTTAAGCAAAACAATACAATCTAATTTAGACTCTATATTCCACCCAAATTAAGTGTTATCGATGGAAATAGATATAGAAAGTAGTTTAGCAATAACTAGGCTGATTTCAAAAGTTATTAAAGAATAAAATTTTCGTTGACTGACCTGTTAAATTGAGGTATTTACTCTGGCCTTCAAAAAAACGATTTGCCAATCTCAGACCACACTGATTCAAGCATTTTAATTAAAGCTATATTAAAATTATTGCATTATTATATCGCCTCGTAGCTTAATTTAACTAATTGATTTTACTGCTTTGTTAATAGTGCCAATTAACAAGGTAAATACACAATTTTGCTATGGTTTCAAGGTGTTTATTTGCATGCTAAATTTATTACCAGCCAGTTTTTGCACTACAAAGTTTGACATAAAAATAACTGGGAAATAAATTTAATTGCTACGTTTGATTTAGAGTGGAGTGTAGTGTAGGCGACTTGTAATTATGTTTACAAGTTATACAGGGTGTCACTAAAACATAATCAGATATTTTATGATGTTAAATTGAAAGATGCGTTCAAAATGTTCAAATGTTTCCAAGTTATTCCAATCCAATGGTAACAGAGTATAGATACATTGTGTACTTTCGTATCGATATTTTAATCATTATGCCCTAAAATAATGTGATTAGGTTGAAACAGCGTGGTGACAGCATTAGCCACAACAACAGACAACATTATCAACACAACAACACAACAACAACAACAACAACAACACCATCAACATCATCAACATTGCAACAACAGATTGCGCCGGACGTCTTTAGAATCATCATCTACTTTCTACTTCCTTTGGTGTATTGCCTCTCTTTTTAACAATCATAACGATTGATTTGTAAAAGCCTTTCGGCCTTTGTCTTGGCACCTTTTATTCTTTCTGCCTTTACCCTTATTTTTTTTTATTAACCAAAAGCGATTCTCAGTATATGTAATCTTGGATCTTTTTCACTCTTTAACTCTGTATAATTGACAGAAGACTAACGTACTAGATACGCTCACGGCATCTTTGACTCATGCTCAACGGGACTCAAATATCATGTACCCATTTCACAGTTTACTTCAGTATCGGAGATGACGTAAACGTAACGCAATATACTGGAGTTGAGTAATATTTATTAGATAACATCAGGATCATTATAATAATAGTAAAGGTAAAGTTCAAGTGCAAGGTGAACGGACTAGACTAACAAGCTTCTTTTGAGCTATTATACATAATTGCTTTTTTTTTTGTGGTAGTATGATCGACACACAATTCACGTAATAGTATTTTGTTGTTTTTAAATTTTAAACAACGATAGATACAAACGTCCTGTTTAGGCGCCAACGCCTATATAAACCTCTTTATATTATTATTAAACCTCTTTTGAAGATTTAGTTCCTAAGTTTAATAACAGATGGCAGGTCGACTTGAGCGACAAAATCCTGAATCGCGCAAGCGTTTCGTTCTGCGAAAACAGTAACCGTATTTAAGTTTTTTGAATATATGTTAGTACTCATACTTTGCATCTCGATCTGTGTTTGATTTGGGGGGCTTTTTTGGGACCTCGTACACGTCCTTTGGAAAAATTACCGCTTAATGATAGGCTAGTAGTAATGTAGCAGTAGCATGAAAACAATACTATGTTCTGGTTTTTGTTTTCAACGAAATTACTGGGCATATAAGACTTTAGAACCGATGTCACAGGGTGACGAGCGCAGTGCAGTGTCGCACAGAATTTTTGTATTGGAAAGTTCTGGGTGGCACTGTGGCTGTTATGGGCAGGCGTGGCGCTTACCGTCAGGTGAACGACTTGCTGGTCTCGTTACTAAGTAACATAAAAAAAAGTCTGTCAACATCGTAGTAAGAATATGGTTAAAGCGGACGAATACAGTTGAAGAGAATTGTAAAAGCTTTCTAACCTACCCAGAATCTAGAGAATAACTCTAGAATATCAACGAGAGTAACCAAAACGAATCAGAAGATTTAAAGTAACCACAACGCTGTAGCTACAGTGTCTGATTAACGAAATCACCAAAATACGTATCAACTCAAGTGCCTAGTTATTCGCCAAGGTGAATGCACTGGCACGGCAGAATTGGCCACGATTTGTCATAGTTTATTTACGAGTACAGTAAATGGATCAAGAGGTGGCGACTGGTGAACGGGAAACGCAATTTCGCAGAGCGCAGAGGCGAAATTAACTTTGGTACAATCTTAGATCTTTATAGCTCTGACAGAGATACGTCTGTCCGTATTGAGATGATATCGAAATAGATTCATATTTTGTTACGTCTCCGAATTTATCGATTTGGAACATAGTCGATTTCTCAGGATAAGACATGAACGATGTGCCATCCCTTCAAGCTTCCCTTCTACTTCCAGTTCCACAATGACGTAGTCGTTTTACGATGTAGTCTTTACTCTTCCAACTCCTTTCATAAAGATGATTATCAATTTGCTCAGGTACAATGTCTATTCTATACTCCCGTAAAAGATGTATGTTGTGTTTCAATTGACATAATAAATTGAAACCAAAGCGGATAGGCGGTTAATATTGCGCCCGCCTAAATGTCCCGCGATAAATCTACTACTTTAATGCTGTGGTAATACTGTTATGAATACGTTCGCGTGTAATTTGCCACTCTGCTCATGTGGGTACAGCTACAGCGGTTTAGATCAGACATTAAACATATTTTTAATAAATATATTAAAAAGCTAACGGCGATTTTCCGTAGTGGTTTCTGTTGGCTATAAAAATGAGTCATCGAACCGAAATAGTGGTTAAGTTTTTTTTAATGTGAAAGTCATTAAACATGCACATCTGGACGAGGAAGAAAGGCAACACGCCATGTGGCGATATCTTGAGTGTCTTTTTTATGAATTCTGGAGCTTCAGAATGCACTATAATGCAACAAACCCCGTAGAAATAATGGAATACTTTTCGATGCCCCCGAGGTTCAACTATCGCAGGTGACATTGATATGGGAGCAACGAAAAACTTCTTACTTTGTACTTGTATGCTCTTCGGTCATTATATACACCATAATAGCAAATTGCGATTCAACGAAACTGGAGTGTACTTGGAGCGAAGGATAGCCAAATGGCAAATGGATTTCGAAAATCTTGTCGATTGACACTGGAGCATCTTGGGTGAGGAGTTGCAAGATAAGACAACGAATCTCCTCGAGTCGTTCCCTATGATTCAGTAAACATCGGGTGCACCCTGGTTCATCGGGTTCATCTGGAATCTATTGGCAGACACATCCCACGACACAGTTCAAACATCGACACAAAAGACGTAGAAGGTAGATAGCACTCAATGTGTGCAGATTATGCAGGCCCATAATGATTACAAACTGAGCCTTGTTGTTGTTTACTGGAGTCAGTATTATTCACACGTGGTATTCTGTTTACATAATCAATAAACCTACGTAGACTACCACTATTACATGTTGAAGTCTATATCATGAAAATGTTTACGTTACATCGTAAAATTATGGTTATAAAATAAATCCATCAAGATTAATAAGTGCTACAATGATTGCGGCCTATCATGGGGAGGTCGCAGCCCACGTGGGCGACAAGGCCCGACCGCCGCCTGCGCACGGATCCGTTCAACTCTAAGGGCCGTATTACACGAGCGTTTTCTGAGCGTAGGCGATATTAGACGACAGAAATTAGGGTAGACCCCACCCCACTTGTCCGCACGGAGTCGCATTTTTTCGTAGCTTTCTTAAACTAAGTTCACATTTGTCTAACGTGTCGTGTCGTGTTGCATCAGATAGGTATCGGTTTCATACATTAGTCTGGTAGGTCTAGGTAGGTCTGCAAGGTATGAAGATTAGCCGCCACAATATTAGCGCGACAAAATGCTGTGATCAAATCTGTGTCTACGAGTGTACAGTACAGCGTCACGTCAGTATCGATCCCTGAACGCCTACACTGAAAATAGTTAGTGTGATATTGCTCTTATTATTGTCATGTTAATGCTCATTCTTCAACGCTCATGCAAATCATAATCGGTGCTGTCATGAACGTTTTTGTAACGTAACATCATTAGCAGCAGTGGGCGGCGCAGGTATTCGGGTAATTAGGACTCTTGACTCATGCAGGTAAGGTCCACGAGAACGTAATTGGGATCTGTCTCTTTCTAAGTTCTTTCAGTGACAATCATGATGTTTTTTTTTATCTGTAGGCGCAGTTTTTGGTGGTGAGACGTGTGAAATTGGACTCTAATGGCCGGCATTCGTTCATCAGTCTTCAATCGGAAATATTGGTTTTGATTCTCATATTATGTCCAGTACCTTTAGAACTGTACTTTTTAGAATCAATATGTACCCGAAAGAAGTGTGTAGGCCTACCTACACGTAAGTATGTACAATAAGTACCTAAGTACGCTTTATTGTACCCCGTCATCGTTTGAGCTGCTTAGGAAGACTAGCCGGATTGATTGACTATTGTTCGGCCGGCCGGCATGATGTCATACTGGACTTATATCATGGTTTTTGTTAAATCATTTGGAGGTAATTAGACAAGTAGTCATATTTCAATGTCTAGTTAAGCGAAGAAGAAACAGTGCAGGATGAAATGCATTTACAAAGAAAAGGAGATGTCCTGATATTGACCCGAGTGTAGAGCGTTTTCATCACCACCAAAAAATTACGCGTATTTATGTTTTCATTGCTTATTATATTTATCGGCTACAACTGTTAAATCAGATTTAGAAGAACGTTAATAAAAAATTTAATATTTTCTACCATTTCGGTCGATATTATCGACAGCAAACGATTTTTACGTAACCTATCAGCTTTTTTGTTTAAAGTTTTGGTCCGCCCTTCATTCTACTTTTCATACAAATACGAGTGAATTGGGACACACCTTAGAAATATTGGCCGATTATTTTACCAGCTTTGTCAGTCCATTAAACATTACTCTACATTCAGATTGTATCCTAACGCAATAGAGCCAATTTATTCCCAGCCGAGCAGTGGCAGCAGCAGTTAATTTCATTTCTAAAGCCTATACAGATGATTTCGTAACCGGCACACAATAACCGGCAAATGCGAATATTTCCCGCCTATAGCCATGAGTAACAGAATAAGGAACGATATTATTTGAGCTGCCAATATGGTTGCAGCTCAGCTATGCCATTTATTCCGAAATAAGAGACATCAGTGGAGCATTCATTCTTTGAATATAAAAACAGACCGCAAAACGATTAAAAAACTATTAAGCAATTTTAACATAATGCATAGGGAACCAACTTAAATAAGGATTATCCAAAACCATACATAAATCTCGGAGATGTAAAGTAACTAAAAAACAGAGTCGAATAATAGAGAATATCCTGTTTTTAAACTCAGATAAAAGATCGTCTGCCACAGACTTATAAGGCCATGTATGCATGTAAGCTCTGTGATAAGGTTTCAGTCAAGTAGAAAGTGACAAAGAGTGAGAAGTGAGCCACATGCTGTGAGCACTGAACCTATAAGATGTTCTTATAGGTTCTTCTGATCAGTTCAAAGCAGCCACATCTCTACTCGCACAGCAACCCGAGACTGCGTGGTGGGCGGTTAATTTAACCGGCACATTTGCATGATTGGCCAGTGTAATGCTCGAATAAACCGGAGACAAATTGGACGTGACACGCTGAGATTAAGCAGTTTAACGTTACCACCAGTCACGCAGAAAATACATATAAAAAAGGAATTAAAATCGGATTTCTTGAAGGTACAGCTTGTTTAAGCGAATGAGTGCAAAAGTAACCAGAGTATCCGCCTGATGACGTAATATTTGATGAAGATATCAAGTTTTTGATTTTAGATCTTTATGAACCTTAACATCATCTTTAACAGATCGACCTCACATGCTAATGATGATAATGATGTATGATGTCATTGAACGAACGTAAACTCATGTCCGATAAATTGTTGGTAGATTTCAAACGCAAAGAATACTAATCTAAGAAGTTGTCTTCAAAATTACGTGTTTACCATGTGATCGCGATTGTCACTCGGCGTCCCAGACATTATTATTAGAATCCGGCTTATCTAGTTTTTCAACAAATCTGTGGCAACTTAATGAGGGTATGTTGTCGAAACAATTTCAGATCAATATCAAGTAACGGTGGCTTAGTTTATTGCTTGATACGAGTATAAAGTGAGCGATAGACAATAACTGCTACAACGAAGTAGGCCAAAACACGCGAGGTTACAGAATTTGGGACTATTACAAGGCGTAGTCAGAAAAGTTTAACATATCATGGAAAAGTTTTATAAAAGGCTAGATGAAAACAATATTAAATTAACCTTATATGAAAAACAAAAGAAATACAAACGCAAGACGGTTTTCCTTCAACTCATTTCCAATAGTTTACTACAGTCTTCATTTTGTCATTGCCAAGGTTCCATTAAAATTATCATTTGCTGCTTGTGATCCGACTTATGAACTCTTGATAGATAGATACACTGAAACACTTTCACTCTCTCATTCTCACTCTCTCTCTCTTGTGCACTCTTGAGACACGATAATAGTACTGACATCAGGTTAAGCTTACCGTCTGCTACCAAATTAACACATGTCATGTACGTTATTTAAGTCCTCACACATCAAAGTGGCGGCGCTTCCTTTAGTAACTTTCATCACATGTCATAAATTTTCAATTTACTGCCTTGCCGCTACTACATCTGCCTGGTATGAATATTCATCACATACTCCATGTTAGACAAAGGAGTCTCGAAACGGTAGGGAGGACCCAACGACCCAGCATTATGTAAAATCGCTTCAAGTGTACGAAACTTTATAATTAATCGAGATTACAGAGCTATATCACACTCATTTACTATCTATTCTGTTTTTGCACCGCCATCCGCAATATCATGCTATTTCTTTCGTAGTTCTGTCTCAATTGTGATCTGATTATTCCGGAAAGTGTCCACACAATGTGTAACCAAGCGTGTGCAAACAAAGACACCGCAACGCGAATATCCGTGCGTTACCAATTACAGTTCTCAGATAAATCGTGAGATTTCCTACCTATGGTTCTAGCGCTGTATATTGTACAAGGCATGTTTGCCCGACTAATTATGGCCAGCTGTCGCGGCCTTCACGGTGTTTTAATATAATTGTTGTCGTAACTTGATACCGACACAGGCGCAGGGCCTCCTGTTCAGGTGAGCGAGTGATGCTTACCTCAGAGATAATTAATTTGAGTAGGTATGAGTTAGGGGTAATTTGTTGAAATATCTTTGTCACTTTTATCAATTTGAAAGTTTCAGACAATGTCCGCCACTTTAGGCTGTGAATTTGAGAGGAACTACGTAAACAGTGATAATAAATAATGCTATAATAGTAAGTTAATTTTCTATTTCAGCTTTGTTAATATTACCTTCTGGAAGGAACACCTCAACCTAAAAATATTCCGGATATAATAACTGACGGATGGACAGCAAACATGGCTTCTTTCCGGTAACGCGAGCAAAACATAACTCAGAAGTGACAAAACCGCGCGTTTCTTTGACGGGTTAAAAATACTACACATTGAAGAGGAAGAACACAACTTGCACTAGGGCTGTCTCCTCGCTTTTTTAGAACAATAGTCAATTGTAAACTAGTTTTATACAGAAACAGGATTGAAAACCAATTAAAAATTAATATCAAACTACCAAAAAGCATATTACTGGGTAGTTTCAGATTACCAATCCAACGGCACCCGGTTTAAAACTTCAGCCCTGCATCAATAGCTTCTCATAAGTTATGTACTGATTGTACGGGTTTCGATGCTATTGCCTAATAAAGGCGACGGAATACATCCTGAAGAAACGGGCAGAATATGTCTTGGTAAGAAAAAAATAAAAATAAAGCCAAATTCGCCAAGCACAAAACCCAGTCAGCGTAACCCAAAGAGTCAGCGTAGCGTAGAGTCAGCGTCTATGCCTCTATATCATATCTCTCCGAGACAAGGTCTATGTTCCAACAGTGGACATGAATACCTCTAATCTTTGGGGTGGATGGATTCTCCAGCGGAGACTGGAGACCCTCTTGTATCGACGATGTGCAAAGTGACTAGCAGCGATTGGATTTACTGTAGTCGGCCATAAAACAGTCTACTCTTGTAGAAACAAATGAAACATGTTGGCCACTTAACACGCAGTGTTGTTAAATCTACATTAACCTCATTTGCACAAGTTCTTTGATGTATATTTCCCCAAGAGTACAACATTTCCAATTTAGATTTACCAGATTCCATTATCCCACAAGCTTCCGGGCTGTGCTTTGATGTGATTGCTTTGGATTTGAGAAAGTTATTTACATAACTTTGCTTTTTGGATTATTTCCTTATTTGTTAAAAATAAATAACGCGCAAGTAAATGTTTGTTGTTTATATTTATGCAATAGTCGTTTTTAGCGTCATTCTCACGCGACAATTGACAACTTCTGGGTCTTATTCTGTGACAAATCCATGTCCATATGTAAGGTTTTGACCGACCCCAGTTTACAGAACTATACATGGAAGAATGAAACTGAGAAAGAAAGAAACTCTTTAATTCAAGAAGTACTTGAAAACCGGACGCGACGTCAGATATACTCTACATAGACTATCTTACGACCACGCTTTTTTACGACTGTCAACACCGTGACGTCACGGAAAGCAGACGAATTACTGACCTGTCCATAGGCGAGCACAGTGGCGTTGTAGCCATCTAAGGCTGCCTCCACCAGTTTCCTGACACACGTATCGTACAGGTCCTGTTGAGCGGCGCTGGGTTCGAAGGCATAGTTGAAAGTAAAGGCGCGCTCGGTGCCCAGGGCGATGCCGCCCTCGCCAGCCGCGCCGCCCGCCCTGGCGCAAATGGCGCATCCTTCGACAACTTCGCTCGGTGTCTGCGGCCGGATCCTGGAGACAAGAGGTTATTTTATAAAAAAAAAATACATTTTACTGCAGATAGGCTCTCAGAGCAGTGGAGTGACGATGTCGTTTTTATGGAGGTGTTCCGAGACTGCATGGGACCAAAGGGATCATGCTTAATTTTAGCTACAGTGAGTTCGAAAAGGATAGAGGAATAAGAGTTATGTGTTGCCGATTTTAGGTCCTGGGATTTCATAGTCTATGTTAGTTACACCGCCTATAATCATCCATTAATTTCTTACAAGTTGGTCACAGTATTTATTTTGACTATTTTATTAAAGTCAAAAGCAATCTCTCGATGGAAGTTCTGGTAAACAAGTGCCTGAGAACTATCCTTGGCCTTGTTCTATAGATAAAATCTGTTATCTGATATCGTGATTCCGCAGTAGCAGCTAACTAATCGATCGCGAGGATATATTGATAAACGATAAGATACTTAAAGCCTTTACCAGCACTGCTCGAGATAAAATTATCATATCTAGTTTGCTGCAGTGAAAATTGCGCTGCAATTTCTATATCAATGACGGATGACTTTCTCTTTACAAGAGAAATGTAATAGCGCTATCTGGCAATGAATCTGGTTCACCTGTCTTACTTTTGCACTATCTTTGTTACAAGAACTCTATTTGTTCATCAATCAAACCTGTGACCCTATAAATGAGTGGAATAAAAACCTACCGTAGAGTCGGTAGTTATTTTTTTATCAATTCGATACAATGCACAATGGCTGTGGTAATGTAATTAAATGATGGAGCGGGGTTATTACAGCTCATTGTTCCGGTGAGCTGGAGTATAGCTTCGAAAACAATCTTCAAAAACAGCTAAGCGACCTGGGTGACTGTGCATCAGGGGCTGGACAGGGGCATCTTCTGCACAAGATATTTATTTAGCTCTGCATCTACCCGTTTGTCTTCCGTATAAAACACATAGCACGTCGAATTTAGTTTATTTTTGATATCAGATTGTTTTGAGCCTGAAATTCTAGAGATATATAACATTTGATTTGATTTTGAGACCACAGTACGCTTAAAAAGAACTCTTCATTTGGCTCGTATTGGTTTTTTAATGACGTAGCGGGAGCCAAGAACAAAACAGACCCATCGAATCTTCGATCAGATATATTATTTATTTCTGATCGAAGCATCGAATCGTTATTCCCGTTCTGCAGTCGCACCAGTCGCGTAGGTGCGTATTAATATCTACAGCGCATTGTTCCGGTATGATGAAGTGGCGTACGGAATGCAACGGAACGCCGCAATTCGGTAAAGAGCGGATGCATTTATTAACCAGTTTGAAGGGCCATGGCAAACTGATGGTGTTTGGTGGATAGTGGGTGTGTAAGACATGGGTGTTGCTTTTTTTTGGTTTGATCACTGCAAAAAGGTTGGATTCAAGGCAAGTAAATAGATCGACCAGAAGGTACATCCTATTATCTTAAGCACTCTTATTGTCTTATGATATCAATCAACCTAATGATACCTTGCATGATGATTAACTGCGGGTTCCTATATCCAATTGGAAAACCACTTCGACCGTGCCTATGCTTTTTTGTAGCAATAATAGAATAGAATAGAATAGAAAACTCTTTATTGTACACCAGAAACAAAATTAAACACAGTACAGAAAAATTACAATAGGTAAACAAGGGTAGTACAATGGGCGGTCTTATCGCTGAAAGCGATTTCTTCCAGACAACCTTTGGATGACCAATAATATATCTTATACAATGTTGATGAGGTAGAGTCGTAGATATATTCGATAAGAAAATTGAGTATAATTCTGGCAACCACGGACTTTCTATTGAACTAATGGTATTCTATGATGGCCCTTAAAAGTTAGTCCAGGCTTGTGTAGTGTTTAGCGGTGGATTAGATTGGCTAGAACAACGCGAGTCAATGTAAAGCGGACGTTCTAATTTATCACTTGGAAGGGTCATGGCGAGAGCGACCACCGGCAGACAATTGACAATCACATGTGCAGTGACTGAATGCAGAACGTATCAATATGAGCATATTGCTCTAGCTAGCTAGTACATAAGTCGTATGAGATGGCCTCGAAGCGTGAGGCTATAGAGGTACGATTTCAGCACAGGGCAAGTATTTGTGTGTACTGTAGGCAATTACTCTGAGTCTGGATGTTTAAGACCATGGCCACAGAATAGAGAGTACTACGTACCATGGCCCTCGTTGTACCGGATTCATTGACACAGGGAATGCTAGTTAAAGGGTTATTATTACTAATTATCACCTTCATATCCCATATTTCTATTCACTTTAAATTTGGTATTAATATAAATTAAAAGACTATTATGTATATATTTAAACTGCTTTACAATGAATGTACGAATGTACCAGTCAATAAATGTACTAATTGAATTTACAAAACGTACAACTTAAGAAAGTGTTGCCGATAGGAACTTTCAATATGGATAATTAAACTTTATATCAACAGTACTGCTTCTCGACTTCACAGCCATATTTTTTTAGAAAACAGTAAAGCGAGGTAACGTGCATGAAACCGATTAAGTGGGTAAGCAGTTTTCCGCGGTTGCGCATGTACAGTGTACACAAAGAAATATGGAGTTCGTTAACCTCCGCTGCAAATATTGCAAGTGGCTAGGCACTGCAATGCGCGTATTCGTTGTGTACTTTGCACTATAATGAACCTAATGTACCTTAAAATTCAGAGAACGGAAAAGTAAACAAATGACTGTAATGTGACCCTCATCAGAAGATTAAGTAAACAAAAAAAAAACAATACAATCCAGAAGATGTATTACTAGTAGTAGATAAAGCTGAAACCAATCAATGGAGCCAATTTGAAAACTTTTCGTTAGGTAATAATTAGCTAAACAAAAAACAGTTCCGTTGCTATGACTTTAGACAAAATGTTTTTATTGTGTCTAGTTCCATCCTTCAGCAGAAGGAAATAATGATGGCTCTTAGGCTATTTATTGACACAAAGTGTTTAGACGGAGCATCGTCAACCCCACGCCGTAAATGAACTGGCGAGTGCGCCGTGCAGTCTATCCTCGTGTTTACGTATGTCCTGTGTACTCATAAATGCGCTGTCGCATATGTTTATATATGGATATTGAAAACGGGGTCTTTGTACCGCATGTGCTGTTACACAATGGAATACACGAACGTCAGCGCGGCTTGCAGTCAGTGAGGAATACACTGCATTATGAACCGCTCTATGGCATAGGTTTTAAAATCCTAACCGATCACCCAAAGTTAAGCAACGCACGTATACGAATAGATGACCGTTTAGTAATATAACATCTGAGCGCTTCCGTGCTTCGGAAGCCATAAACTGTCGTCGGTCCCGGTTCTTATTGATTGATAGAAGTCGTTAACCATTCGATTAATTAGTACTATTAGTCAATGTGTCCTTGAATAGAACTGCGGTCATTCTTGAAACTGTTTGTACCAAAACCATTTAGAACGTAAATAATAAGCTTTAAATATAAAAAGGACCAGACTCGAACAAGTCGGAAGCCTTATAGAAAAATGTAAGCGCATCTTCTACAAAGAAAACCCCACCTTTCCGCATACAGAAAAAGCTAGGACTTGCCGCCTATACCGTTGTGTTCCCTTTACGTTGAGCGACACACGCAGGCTTGAAGACTAGATACACGTGGAATTGAGGATATGGAAGTATTACAAACAAATATCTACTACAGTACCTACTGTGAACTTTACATTTAACATATTCTGCATTAACGACGCCCGTACTGCACTGGCTATTCAAAACAGTGAAATTTCTATAATATGATTTTTTCATCACCAATTTCAAGTCATAGCTCGAATCAACTTTCTATATGGTTCTGATTATGTGGATCGTCATTTTCACTTCTTGCCATCTATACCTTTGCTGTCCTGAACATTCGTCTTCTTTCTCAACATTGGTTTCTATTCCAAATGCATAACTTCCTAAACTAAAAAAAAAATTAACATCTTAAATATTATTAGCGTCGGTTTCGTTTTCATAAGGTTTGAAAGTGACAATCGTGGACGTCTATAATATAAAAGTAGCACGATTCAATTTTCTTTAAATAATATCACGATGCACGCATAGTCGAGGCTATTATTTACCTTATCGTTCCAATTCCTCCAAACTTCGTTCCTTCGTTTTCATTTTGAACAGTTCTTCTATCCTTACTTTAGCATGCGGGCGATATTGTGGGCTATCGAGACTTCCGCCGTTAAAGGCTTATTTATAGGCGCTAAAAAGACATTAACAGCGACGACACAGAACCACAATAGAACCGAAACGACTCCTTCCCAATTGTCAGACAGTTCGTCTATTCGACGACGTATAATCGCCGGATATTACCGCAAATTGTGTCAATAGGTACGAAAGTAGACGTGCTAGAGCTTTTTGTGTCGCCATTTAAATGTAGTTAAGGCCGTCGAAAACTTCAAGGGCGATTTATGCGATTGAGCAACGGCTATGAATACGGCGGAAATGAGTTGTTTAAAAACTTATGTGGGGTCATGACTACGCTATTTTTGATTTAAAGTGAAGGTGTAACTACTGAATGGTTTTATAATAGAGAAACTAATCACTAAATAGCGTCTCAAGTTGAGTTCTGACAGAAAATGTGGGTCAAACTTGTCGTGTTTTTCCTCTACCGTGCGGCATACTCAGCAGCTCTTGAATTACCTAGAGACGGTGTCTCTCGTCATAGGAAATACTTGTCCAAGTGGGTTTTGGACGTTTTTCTAAGAAACAAAACGATTCAAATCCTACATATTTTAGTTACTATCTTTTCTTATGAGTATAATAACTGTGGAAGTTTTGGATGTTTAGCGACTTAAACACGCCGAAAAGGCTGAAGATTTTAATGGACTTTGGTAATAAAATAGATCATGGCTTTCTTTTTATATGGATTGTGCCTTAGGATAATTTTCTACTATACAATATTAATCCTGTATCGATGTCGTTTAACAATAAAATGCTTATAACGTCATGAAAATAACACGTTTCGTTTTGTAAAAATATTGTAATTTCAAATCCAAAATGTGAACAGTCATTGAAAATCAATAATGTAAACACGTCCATCGTGTTTTCCTTTAAAGCGCGTTGTTTTGCATATAACCGCCTACAGTGCCATCAAATGAATTGAGTAACAATTCGTAAAACAATTTGCAATAGGTGTAAAGTAGCAAAGTGTGCCATCAAACATGTCCTTAAGTAATATTTGCGTACAAATTGGCACAGTGCAATAGGGTTGTCAACTTGTCCCATGGTGTGGCGAAAAGAAGCAAATAATTATAAGATGTTATTTTTGGGCGAAATATATAAAATCAATGTTTGAATTACCAAAGAATATGTCTAGCTTTTTGTTATTTATTAGAGCGGTGGTAGCCTAGTAATTATCACTCACTTTTCGGTGAAGGAAAACATCGTGAGGAAACCCACATACCTTACCGAGAATTATTTCGGAGGTAGGTATGTTATCCACCAATCCGGACTGGGCCCCCGTGGTGGATTATGGCCTAACACTCCTCACGAAAGTGAGGAGAGACCCGTGCCCAGCAGTGGGACGTTATGGGTTGATGATGATGATGTCTAGCTTTTATTGGAGAATTTACAAGCAAGAATAATACAAAGTTTAAGCTGATTTTGTTATACAAAACGAGTTATTATTTATGGTTGACTTTAGAACGCTTCCAAATTTTGTTGTGGTTTTGTATTTACAGCGCGACCAGGTTAATTATTTAAAAAGTCTTCTAATTTCGGTAGAAACATAAATTTACATTGTACCATAGGGGGCAGCCCTACATTCATATAAGACAATCTAGAACGCGCGTAGGCCGCGTCTATACTTACAATTTTAAATATTTCGCCCGGTCGCCCACTGCCCATTGCCACCAAGCCGGTGGGTAGTCGTAGAAAACTGTAACCTTTTGGCAACGTTTCCTTTCAAACTACATTCTGCGGATGTAAAAGGACAAATGCTAATATTTGTCTGATTTACATGTCTAAAGTTATACGGAATGCGTTTATTGAATACGTAATGTTGAGTAACAAATATTTATGAATTGGCGGCGAAACATTTTAAGACACAATAGATGTAAATAAATTTTATGAACGCAAATGGTAGTAGTTATTTTCTACACATATTTCGATAGTTATCTAATTATACCGATGACTCTACCATAAAAAAGTAAAGTAGAATAATTAACGCCGGCATTACGTTGAAATGGCACGTGAAAACCCGGATGTTATTGATTTGTCACTCTTTGACTTGAGCACCATTAATATTATTCTCTTTGAAAATCTAAAAAATTGGCAATGGGTACTTAGTTATAATTAAAGCAGTAAAGCGGACATCGATGATGCTGAACTCGATTACAACCAGCGACAACCTCATCGATTGCTCGGTGTTTAGTTTACTATAGAGTTTTGCCACAAAAGTAGTGGTGTAGGCTTTACAAACGTTTTTACAAATAAGTTAATTTTTTACAACAATGGACTGTGGATCTACGAGTATAAGAGTAAGCCTCCGCGACGTATCCATTGTAGTGGTTCATATCACATCACAGTCCATGTGGTCAATATTAAAGAAATCACTGCATAAGATTGAAAATTCAAGCATGTGTGAAGTTCTCTCTCTGGTTGGACTTTAGCAAAAGACGTCATAAGAAAAATCCAGTATAGTTTTTATTATTTTTAAATGGTGCAAGACTTTGAGCATCTCCAAATTAATTAGATTTCCTTTTGTTCGTTTATAGCTGGTATTGCTTAATAGAATGACATTGGAGCTGCGCCGCGGCCCCTGCGTGGGCGCCAAATTATAATTTGCATCACTAATGCAGATGGCTGCACTTAAAAATCTGAAATGGAAGCCACGCTTTGTAACTATTATAAGTCTGTGTGTCAATGTGTGAAGCTGGACCCTTAACTATAGGGTTGCCTCTTGAGAACTGGAGTTGAGGTCTGGCTCAGTGCCAAGCAGCAATGCGTCGTCGCTGAAAACGTGGGACACTTAGTGTAGTCTTTCATAAATACGTTAATTAGATTTTAATTATTATACTTACACAATTTAACAAAACGTAGCTTATAAGACGTTGGTCTGCCTCGCCAAACCATGTTTTCCAGCGGACTTTAAGTTACCTACATATTTTGTTTTCTTGATTTATTTTTTGATAAGTTTAAATTTTGGCGTTTAAAGTGGAGTAAGATTACTGAAATCAAACTAGACTATTCTCATTTTCTTCAAAAAGAAACTTGCATTTTTAGTGATCATGAAAGTTTATATATCATACAAAAAATAAACTATGTTCATACGGATGGCGGCACGGTGAATTCACCTATCCAATCCTATGAGTTCTATCACCTATTCACCTATCCTATGGGTGTGGAATCAACAGTTCGTCCGAATCTGTATGCACGCTGCGTTCTAAATGCATAACCAAGTCAACCAATGATGGTGAAACCAAACTAACAGCTCAAACAGCCGCAAAGATACCGTATGTCTTCAAATGTTCCATAAAACTTACAGCTCTAAGGGACATTTTTATGGTCAACAATACCATTGCACTTGTTGGAATAGTAATATATTTAATACTGTTATAATTTACCTATAATTTCACAAATCATATTCAACTTTTCTATTAAGTGGTTTTTAGACAATGGAGAGAACACTGGGGTGTGGATGCATGGGAACAACCCTGGATCAATAAGTGCATTTCCGACGACACCGCTGAGTTAGGCGAGGCTTGCGCCGGAAAAACAATAAACATACCAGGTTTATTGTCGAAACAACACGCCGTGGTTTACAATCGACGGATATAAATTATGTGACAGCTATAGCGCTATCAAACGCACACGAATCGCCGAATTATGGGCGGAAGCGATTGTCGCGTGGGGATTGTTAATATGTTTTTTGCTTTCGTCTATCTATGGTTATCACGGAATGAACATGGCCCGACCATGTTCAATCCTTTTATTTCAAGATTTGAGACGAGAATTAGATTCAAAATTTCCAAAAAATATATTATAGTGAAGAAAATATTAAGCGTTACGGTCTTATGCAACCATTGGATGCACAAGTAGAGATCGTATATAATCACCGGTAAATGAGTGAGTTATAACGAGAAAAAATCATAACAACTAAGAAACCAAAAAAAATTAAACTGATTAGTTTTAGTTTTATATTTCATTTTGTCTGATTGTTGACTTTTAATTTCTATAAATGAAAAAAAAAAATTTTAAAAAAAAATATGACGATATCTAAATAAAAAATTGAAAATGATATTCCAAATGATGATGATAAATGAAATTGAATGTTTTTGATTTGTAGGTATATCTGTGGTGGTCATGCCAATTTTTTGCTGATAGTACGTAAGGACGGAGGTATTCACGTTAGGTATTTTATATACCTACTATTTGATGTGGTCTGGTCCACACGGAGCAATTACCACCAACAAAACCATAAAAATAGTCGACTTGGTCAGTTGGCATTACTTGGCATTTAATCGTTTAAATTATTCATAACATCTATTGAGAATAACTTAAGACAAATACGTAGAAACAAGCTTCACGTGTAAATATATAAGGAAACAAAGCATATTGTCGAGTGCCATATGGACAATAAAACGGGTTAGTTATAATATATTATGATAGGTATACATTGTTCTCGTAAGATAAGTAATGAAGAAATCCACGGAACCCGCATTACCTATACAAGTTTTATCAAAAGACAACCGTTAAGATTTATAACGTGCAATAATGGGGAGTGTAAAACGATTTTAATTAAAATAACGTTATTCGTTGATAACGTTAGATGTCTGGGAGAATGGGATGGATTCGTTTGAATGTTAATTGTTGTACATTTTGGCAGTTCTAAGGAGTTATTATCGCTACTTTTTTGCTGAATGACCAACTAAAGTTCTAACTTTAACATCTATAGGTGGTATCAAATTGAGACTGATGACTATGGTGATATGGCAAACGTATTGCCCGATTGATGGAAAAGGTTGTTTAGTTTTTTTTTTATTTGACTGAGTGACGAGACGAGTAAGTCGTTCACCTGATGGTAAGCGCTACGCCTGTCCATAACATTCACAGCACTACACAGAACACTGAATTGCATAATCCTGTGCGGCGCTGCGCTCGTCACCCTGAGACATCAGCTCAAGTCTCATGTGCCCTGCAATTTCGGAGTTTGTTTCAGAGCGATAAGATTGGAGGCCAAAGTATCATCAATAGAGAAACAGACTGTAAGAAACATCGAACATTTTATTCTTATCAATAAGTCGGACGAACCGACATTTTAAGACAAGTAAAGGGATACGTGGTGGTTGTCTACCAACCTGCACTGTACGCACGTTATGTTCCAACCTATCTCTTCATGACTAATTTTCGTTATTGATTGTACAAATTGTACATTAGTCAGTTGTGTCCATAAATAAAGTATACAAGTAATTGGTACGAAGGCCTCATAAATGATGTACCGTCCAGCAATAGCCTAACAGTTTGACTTTACCAGCTGACTATATTATTTGTCGATCAAGGACGGCGGGGGATACGAATTGAAGTAGGCGGTGATCGATACAAGCTTGTAGGTCATATATGTTACTAGCTGCGCCCCGCGGTTTCACCCGCGTAGCTCCTGTTCCCGCGGGAATATGGGGATAAAATATAGCCCATGTTTCTCGCTGTCAATGTAGCTTCCCATTAGTGAAAGAATTTTCAAAATCGGTGCAGTGGTTTAGCCGAAACATGACATATTTCCATACATACTCTCATCCCCTATATTTATTTTACCCCCTCAAGGGTAATTTTTTACAAACTTCGAATGTTATATTTATTTATATCTAATCAAATGCCTAAAAAATAAATTTCAAGCTTCTAGCTTCAAAAATGACGAAACTTCCATACAAACTTTCATCCCCTATTTAATGCTTATCCCCTTACAATGCTTTTTTCGCATTAAAAAGTACCCTATGTCCTTTCTCAGGGTCTAAACTATCTCTGTACCAAATTTCATTTCAATCGGTTCAGTAGTTTAGGCGTGAAAGAGCAACAGACAGACAGAGTTACTTTCGCATTTATAATATAGGTAGGAATTAGAAAAAAAATTATACACCGGTTTCTTGGTATAATACTTTTTGTACAATGTAAATTTTTTAACAAGTTTTTTTTCTGCGCGTTCTCTCTTCAGTCTTTACTTGAGTACGCATAACTCACTCGTCATTTCATTAAAAAAAAAAAAACAAATAACAAAGACGAGCTACAAATCAATAATGACATACATTTCTAACTCTATTTCAATTATAATGAAATAACACGCTGTGATTGCTTCTCAAGCAATGCGTGATCATAAGATATCAGATTCGGTGTCAAGCGCTATTAGGGCTGTGTGATTCGTGAGAGTTTGCACTGTACAATTATCATTATCTAGGCCCTAGCCTCAAGAGAGCCTGTATTCATTGTATATAGAGATTCCTATCCCGGTTTTTTCCCACGGGAATACCGATATTTATGCTTTAAAATTGTTCGATTAACATCGCCGGAATAGCCCTTCAAAGGGTCCGCATCACTGGCCCAATGACCACAGTAAATTTATTTTTATACGCTGCTCATGATGCCGTTGTAATAGGACTTATCGCTAAAGCTGTCCCATCAACCTATGAACGGATACGCCTTTTATTATGGTCCGTACTAATGTATCCCGTAGGGAAGAAATGTTGCAGATGACAACCCTAAGCATGAGTCATAGAGGCGATTCCGCAACGCACCGTGGCGTGAAGTATCGGATAAGTAATTATATAGGTAGGTAGGTAATGAATATTTGCTCAACTGAGCGTTACCTCTTCTCAACGGCTATTGCGGTCACACGCATGCTGTGTCTAATTGTTACAGATACAGAAGAATCAAAGTTTTTTTTTGGTTATGAGAAGTTACGTATAAAGGTTGAGAAATTGTCATACATTTTGACAGAATGCGAAAGTTTGTATGTCTGTGTGTGTGTGTGTGTGAAGGGCTGAACGGATAATGTTGAAATTTGGTAAAAAAGATACTTCTTGGACAATTCCTGGAATAAATAATAAACGGTTCCCGTGGGATAAAACAGTCAAGCCACGGAGCGCAGCTAGCTCTAGATAAAGGACTCAATCCATAAGATTAATTGGCTTACCCAAACAAAACACAACACACACCCGTGCACACGCACACAGATACACACACAGCAAAAGGCATCTAACATTACAGCCGCGCCTCAACAATGGCACAATGCGAGATGCCATTAGATCCGAGATGGCGGCTATTACACTAACGAACTGCATTGGAGACAAGTATAGTTTAATGACTTTTAAACTGATTACAGCCGGCCGTCTGCCACACACATGTGTAATTAATGATAATAAGCACAACTAGATTAGTGTTAAATCAACAGTTACATAAAAAATTGGTGTCTACGAGTATAATGGGCGATTCTTCTTTTGTGTTGAAGTTTCAATAGTTCAGTCGTGAAATGGGGTATGTCCGTTGAAACATCGCAGTGACAGAATAAGCCAGCTAGATTCTCTACCTACAGTGCTCTACATAATTATATTTTAATGGTTAGCGGTGACGCAGCCGCAAGAGTTTACTGGAACCAAACTAGGGTCCACCAGATTTTTTAGAATCATTATATATCATTACTAGCTGTGTCCTGCCACGCTTCGCTGTGGAACATTCGCACATTCGCTGATATGTCACTGATGAAAAAAAATAGATAAAAACAATCCTTGATGCGGATTATATATCATGCTAAAATTTCAGCTCGATCTGTGCAGGACTTTTTGAGTTTTTGAAGCGTACACAAACCAACATAACATTTTTATATATATATAGATAGATTATCATCATCACAAATAGCTCAGTGATTTCTGTGCAGGGCAAAGTGCGAAGCCTCCTCCCTTATATGCTATTCATCCCGAAGAAATCACTTTTCCGTGTCCATAACTTGTGCGAAGCTGGGATTAAACCTGATATAGTCATCGATTCAGTATACGTAATTTGTTGCAAGAGGGTGAGTTTTTAGGGGTGGCTTTCCCTAGGGAGAGTATCGACCATGACCTCACCCTCGCTTTAACAAATAAATATCGAGGGTGAAAACATGACTGTCAAGTAATAAGAAAAATTATTCATGTTAATCTATTTCAAAAGTTAAAATAGACTATTGCTTTTGTAGACCATTGTTAATTTGTTTCAAATACGGTCAATTGTAATAATTATTTCTTGTATATTGTGAAATTGTTTTGGTTGAAAGAATTGTAAGATTTTAAAACGCGTGAAGTTACGGTAACGTTCGTAGCCCAATTTGCATGTTTCGCTTCGAATTAGGTAACCAGTGTGTAACAACATTGTTATTTACAACTCTATGCGGCGACGCGATGCGACGCGACGCGATAAAAAATCTCGTCAAATAATAAATGAGCCGTATATAAGCAAATACCATAAATTCATTAAATTTGCTGTTTTTGGTTATTGGCTACTGAAATAATAGCCTACGTCTCGTCGTTAATTAACCTGGTGCGAAGGTTAATTAACGACGTATTCCTCAGCTATTATTTGATATTTTGGCATTATGTATGTAGGGTTGTTCTGCGTTGCATTGTCGTATGCGCAGCTCACCTAGGACAATGCGTTACAGTTCGGTGTAAGTGGCGTCCGGAATAAAGCCGAGGTTGTACAGTGACTAGTGTTTAACCTGTGGCCGAGGATAGGTCGCGGCGGCGTGTCCTCGGGCGATTGTCGACAATCTGACACGGCACAGTTCAGCAAATCATTGCGAAACTTGCATCTCGTCAGTGGAGTAGTAGAAATGGTTGTTGATGACAACGAGTAATGGGGGCGTTTCGCACCACGTCCAGCCCAGCCTCTCAGCCCATCATAGGGCACAACGGTCTGTTTCCCGATAGTTAAAACCTGGGAGTCTTCACGTCACGAGTGAATAGGTTACTTCTAGGTAAGCGTGAACCATCGCAGACAGCATTGTCACATCTGTCACATCAGGTGAGATAGTGGTCAAACGCGAACCTATTTAAAAAAAAAAAGGCCATCGATGCTGATGGGCCAGAAAAAGTTAAGAATTGCTTTTGAGGATCGCAATTTCAGAGTGAATCTTCAAAGTCGGAATTTCAACCTGAAATAATATGTTAAGGTGAAATTAAACTATACGAGAAATAGACAAGGTCACTAGGTAAGGCTTCTATCTTACACCTATAAGAAGTCAAATTGCAAGATGATAGAATAGGAAATAAAAGAACCTGAAGGTTATAGATCTATTTGAGTGGGTTGAAAATTTGTAATAGCTTCAATATTCCACTAATTTCCGGTTAAGTTTTCTGTCATAGTATGATTTCTGACTTCACGTGCAAATAATAATCACTATTCAACGTATTCATTATAAAGTAGAGGTGACTGTACAAACTGTACAACTGTAGACTTAAAAAAACAATTTAAAGAATTATGAGATGATATCAATGGCTCCATGAAGTGAATGAAATATGTGGCTTGTTTTAAATAAGTATTGACGACACAGTCACATATTACGTAGAGTTCAAATGTCATCAATCATTGGAACAGGATACTAGACATAAGTGAAATATGCTAGTTAAAAAATTGTTTACATCCATTCGTGTCGAGGATTTCTAGCTGCTCAATGTTAAATGGGTTTGTGGCTGTTGTTGGGTTGAATAAAGTTAACGTAGCCGTATGCGCATTAATTACAAACAATATTATCGATGATTACATAATCACACCGAGGTGAATATCAAACAGCACCTTATTCGTCTCGTAGCTTGTGCCCGCGACTTCGTTCGGGAGATCATAACTTATGTACCCAGCAAGGTATCGAAATGGAATACAAAAGTAAATTATATTTAAAAACACTGCATTTATGCTTCATATTTTCATTGGAGCCGTTTCGAAGCCTATTCGATACTAACTTTCAGACGTACAGACAGATAAAAGCTTGAACACCCATTATTTACGATGATTTTATGCATCGTATCAATACCGATTTTCACTTACATTTTAGCAATTAAGTTGAAATTATAATCAGCCCCTTCAATTTTATTATAGGTTATAGATAGACAGTAGGGAAACAAATAAATAAATTTAAATTTTGACAGCTATAATTCCTCAGCTTTGCTAACTGACTGTACTTAGTATTACAGTTATAAACTATTTAAAAAAAAAAAGAAAAAGATAATATAGAAATATATAGTTTTAATTCCGCCAATTTTTAATTTACGACACGTGTTTCGTCTCTGCACGAGACATCCTCAGGTGCTGTTGACTCGCCGAGCGCTAGCAAGAGAGAAACTCTTCTCTCTTGTCTCTTGAGGATGTCTCGTGCAGAGACGAAACACGTGTCGTAAATTAAAAATTGGCGGATTTAAAACTATATATTTCTATATTATCTTTTTGATTATGGATTTCCGCAAAATAACGCCTGATTCTATTAACTAACTATTTTTTATTCTGTGTCGTTACACTGATATTTTTAAGTGTTACACAAGGCGTGATCTCATAGAGTCGTGCAGTGTTCTCGACAGATAACACGAGTTATATGTTATTTTTGTCAAGTAGCATTATTATTCGTGTTTCTATTTAAATTTTGTTGATAGTGAGTGGGAGGTAACCCTGTTGTAGAAAGCGGTCATGACACATGTTTTTTTTTAATCAGTTTCAGCCTACGCCGCTCTACCGAGTCACGGAAGTGTCTAATACCCACTTACCTACTTGCAAATCAAATAAATGTGTGTATCACCATCACCATCAGCTTGCTACGGACCTTGATAGCGATTCATCATCATCAACCCATATTGGTCCAATGCTGAGCACGGGTCTCCCTTCACATTCGTGAAGAGGGTTACGCGATAAATCCACCAGCCGGTCCGGAATGGTGGATACCGATTACCGGTATATTTTTATGGAAATCACCAGTAGTTTATTGAGGCGTTTATGTCCAGAGCTTATCTACGTCAAACAGATGTATCTATAATTGCCGAAGTTAAAAAGACGACGAAAAATTAAAAAATAAAAACAGTTTCGTCGTGGAACGCCTGGTAGATGTGAATCATCGAAAATATTTTGTATAGAAAAGCGTGAAAGGATGGTTTAATAAAGGAAATAAACATGGCATATAATAAAAAAAGATGTAATAAGTAGTTAAACCGACTATATTAGACTTTCACATGACAATGTGATAACGATATGAATGATGACGATGGTAATTTGATGTGTAATAAACGAAGTTAGGTAATCGTCCATAGGTACATTCTTATCAATCATTTGTAACTTCGTAGCTGCAATCTATTTTGAAGTTATTTGACGAGGGCGGAAGGACCTCAATAAAGGAACCTGATTTATAGACCTTAAGCGTGACTCCTTTTCACCCCGATTGAGGAACACACGCGATTTGCTCATAAAACACAGGCCTTTTATTTCGTGGAAGGCACACGTTTAATAGTGCATTGTTCCAAAGTAATTGGCAAGCGTAGATTAGGACGATACTGGTATAGGACAAAGGATTGAATAGAATCTCTTTCGATGATCACAAATTTCCTAAGCTTTCGCGAGCTGAATTCACATCTAATAAACAACATTGGGTCTTATTGGCGTACAAATTAAATTCAAAATGACAGATTATTGTACAATACGATGCGGAACATTACATTTGTGTAAATATTAGATATTGAACAAGTAGCAATGCATTGCAACACTTTTGCCAAATAAGTTATCCAATATCGGAGTACAATCAACATCAAAAGTCGCTAGCCATGTTTAAATTGACACCCATTTACTTGTAGTTCCAAATTACTGTTACTGAGACGCTGTCGAGTTGTAACTTGTGCGTTTTACAACACAACGGCGATGGGTTCGATCCCCAGCTCTTCACCAACCCGCGAGTCAATATATTTTAAAGTTATGTAGGTATTTCTATTGCTCCGTACTTTGGAGGGCATGTAAACCCGTCACCCGTCGGTTCCGATTGTTTGTTATCAATAGATAGCAGTCGTCAAGTCACATCAGAGGCCCTAGGGCGGCCTGATAAACATTGACACCAGCAACCGGCCCTAACTCATTTGACAAATAAATTAAGACATGTTTAGCTACTTCTGTCGCCGACTGTACTTACTAATACACAGTCTGTTGCAAATTGCAATAAACAAAATATACGATTGTTTGTAAAGATAGCATGCATTATACCTACGTGTTCATATTGAACGACAGGTCTGTCTGTAGGTCAATGTTTACATAAACATTACCTTTGTGAACATTCTTAATGATGCTTGCAGTAAATACCAGTAATTGGTTTTAAAGGTAAATAATTGTTGGTTTTCTAAATTGACTCCAGTATCCCATGTGTGTCGTTTCACTGTACAATCTTCCGGGACAAAAGTCACCTATGTTAACCTATGTCCAAGGCATTAAGTATCTATTTACACACTATCCTAACGTATTATTACAAATGCGAATGTAAGTTTGTATGTTTGTTTGTTACGCTTCCCCACCTAAACCACTAAACCGATTTTAAAAATTATTTCACCAATGGAAAGCTACATTATCAGCGAGTAACATAGGCTATTTTTTTTCCCTTTCCCACGGGTACGGGAACTACACGGGTGAAACCGCGGGCCGCAGCTAGTATCACCATTATACGTAGTAACAACTCAACACACCAAAATCCCGAATTATAATTTTATATTTATGATATTCATGAGTTTCTCTCCTCCTCCTTAGTAATGCATTTTTTTCACAATTGGGGAATATTGAACCTACAATCTTTGTAGTAGCGTCTAATCACGCAAAGAATCATCAAAACCAATAGAGCCGCTTAAGCCACCCCAGCCAGAACTCTTAAAAACCTTATTATTCTATTATTCAGCATTGGTAGTCCCACTGTAGGGTAAAGGTCTCCCTTTCCCCCTCTACTTTTAAAACTTTATAGCCTTGCTAAAACGGTGGGTCTATTTGGGATTCAAACCTGACCAAATACATATTAATAAAAAAACCAGTTGAGTAAGTATTTATTTATAAATTTCTAATAAACTCTTTATAAATACTCAATAATGGCCCCCAAATTCCACCAGATGTTTCTGTTTCCTACAGCTGTTTTCACACAAAATGATGCAAATATAATTTCTCAGGGCTATTGTTTCTCACAAATTATAAAACAAATTAACATACATTTGGATGATATAAATCAATCAAGAAAAATAGTATTTCTACTCTTTTACTGGAATAATTTGATCCCGAGCATAAGTTCTCGCATCTGAGAGAAAAGCTCTCTCAGAGAAGTGAATACGGACCATAGCAAATGGTGCATGCATTATTGATAACTAGCTTTCGTCCATGCATACTACAATTTATCTTGGTTACAAGTATCCTATGACCTTCGCCAGAATATTAGAATCTATCTCCTTACCAAATTCCATTTGGATGAAAAGGTAACAAACAGACAGTTACAAGTTTATAATATCAGTATGAAAGATAGAAGATCAATCTCAAGAGATGTTCTCCCAAGTCAGTTTTTAGGACAGTCCAAGGGCCTATGACTTGGCTTAATGACTTCTGCTACTGTTATCAATAAAAAAAAGCCATCAGTTATTATAATAACAGACAGATATAATAATAATAATATAATGCCATAATCACAAAACAGAACCTGACCGCTAACTAGGACTCCCTGAATCTAGGGAATCAGGGACTACGAGGACCATGGTCCTACAAACACCCAGACTCAGAGCATATATTTGTGGTGCACCCAATTTTTGCACTGTGATAGATAGATAACTCTTTATTGGCACCAACATGTATAAAAAACAGCAAAAAAAAACATTACTTCATAATAGGAAGAATAGGTGGTTTTACCCCTAAAGCAATCTCTACCAGACTACCTTTAATATGCCTGCTTTGAAGACAATGACTGTCCAAATAAGAGTCCCAGTCTCATTCACAGATCTCATAGAACATAATTATCTCTCTTCACTGTTGGGTCCTAGAATATAAGGCTTAGGCCTAGTGCTCCTAAGTTCTCACCTGACTGCGACACGGACACTGGACTCATCCCCAGCCATGGCTGCACACCCACCTAAACATACCAATTATCATTATTAATAGATAGATAGATAAACTCTTTATTGAAACCCCTCAGAACAAAGGAAACTAAAAAAAATCATGAATGTTGGTTGTTATATGAACCAGCTTCAGGATGTTAGTATCCATGTGTAGCATTGCTTTTATTTGTAAACTCATAGGTATATTTTTCAAATGATACCTAAATTATATTCTATTCTAGGTACCAAAAGCAGGTGAACATGTATTTAACTTAATTTCTTAATCTACTAAAATGTACTTTTACCTGTATGTATAATTAAATGGAAAGTGAAGACATGTTCAGCTACTTTTGGGGTTGATTGAACCTTCTACAGATCTACATAGCTATATCTATTTAAGGCATTTGTAAATAATCTGGAAATAAAACTATAGATAACTGATATAAAATTAAGATAATTTACAAGCAGTGTTTTCAAATTCGAGATTCTGGGTAGCCCTTTAATTTTAATGTGGTACCTTGGCACTAGCCTTCAGCTAAAACTACTTGTCTATTGACACATCCAAAGTAACTGGTAAATACAAAAAATATTTTTAATTAGGCTACTAGAGAACAGCTATTCTACCATAGTATGCCCATAGTATCTATGTAGCAACAGCCAAGGTTGTTTATTTACCAATTTAATATGCTATAGGAAGATGGGTCTTTTAGCCCAGTAACTACAAGAATAACAGTAACTGCCTTATATTATTTGGTTGTTTGTGAGGTTTTGAAGTGTTAGGCATGAACATGAATATACAGCATCTTGGTAGATAAACTCCAGTAGGCATCTAAACTAAATAGTTTAAAATAACTTTCTGATTTCCAGTTAAAATCCACAGACGATTAACAATTTCGTAAGTTGCACATTCTCTTGTTATTCTTAGAAAGGCGGCCATAAAAACGATTTAATTATGAGCACCTATTATTATGGTAGTTCACGTTGCTTACATAGATGATAATAACACTGGATACCGAGCTAGAAATGCCTAGTTTACTACACAATCCACTTTCGATAGATAAGAGTAGATAGTGGATTGTTACGCTGCTATGATCAATAAAAACAAAAACCTCATGCGGAACTTACAAAGGGCTTAGGAATCCTTAATTATAGCTTCACTAGATCACATTTCACACGGCGTCTGCGTCAAGACGACACGCTATACCGAATAGATCGACGAGTCGCGTTATTTACGAATTTCTTTCACCATTATTAATTTCAAACAATAAAACTTTGTCCACGGATCACTTACTTCGTAAAAGTATTAATTTTGTGCCACTTTTATACTTCAACTAGTTTTATGGAGTGGCTTCAAGTTTTTAAATTATTTCGCGTTAATTGAAAGCGGTAATAACAAATGCAGCTAAAATCAAACACAACACTCACGTCGCATTGCGCGTTTGACAACTAACTGATTTACTTGACAGTATTTTGACAGACGGACAAGAGATCTGAACAGCTGACGCCATTACGACATTGACGTTTTATATTAGTGTTACTAATAACATATTCAGGTATCTACCATCTATTATTACCTATATATATATTACCTATGCGAAAGTGCAACCCATAAATTAAATTGTTATTACATCACTGGATTATAATAAAGAATGACGTATTTATGTTAACAGCAGTCAAATATTAAAATTTGTACTATTAGTTTTCGAACTATGACTACCAAATAAGTCTCACCAACGACAGAATAGTCCGAATTTATTTGCAAACTGTTTTTTATCATCATTTTAATTTATTTTATTTATTTATTTGATGCACAAAACAAATTACAATCGTTGTAACTTATGATAATTAAGATCAAACCATAATATCGTCTCACTACTGAGCACGGGTCTCCTATTATTTTCGTGAGGAGGGTTAGGCCATAATCCACCACGGGGGCCCTGCCCAGATTGATGGATATGGTTAGCCTACATTCGAAATTATTCTCGGAGATGTGGGTTTTTTACGATGTTTTCCTTGACCTTTTTTTATTTTTTCTTACTAAAAACCTTTAACATTATTAAATAAAATTATATTAAATAAAAATGAAATAAATCATTTCGTATATGTTGAAAATAAATAGATACAATACAGAAAATAAATTTACAGCAGAAGCATAATACACTTCTCTTTATTGATATTTTATTCTACTAACTATTAGTTTTTTTTCTTCATATGGTAACCTTTTGTTTTATACACACTAGCGCTATAAAATTGACCATCATTGCGTCTGAAATTTAGAACTGCTAAGTCGTGTACTTTATCAAATGCTAACACAAAAACATGACAGATGGCGCTTTTTACAATAGTGTGGTTACGTCATGAGACCTGAAGTTATGTTATATTATTTTAAATAGGTGGCAGCACATGACTATAAAGGAAAAGCAAGTTAATCACAGAAAGCCATAATTGTATGATAGATCATAAACGTAGTTTTTCAATTTAAAATGTACTACCTATCACTATAATTTTGACTTTATACAATAATGATTACAGACCTGCAGCAAAATTACAAAAGCTTCCTGTTATAATATAGGTATTACACTTATTATTTATTTTACCGAGAATGCTAGGCTATGCCTGCCTAAAACAGTCACAGTTCCATCCAGTAACCTTGTATTGCAAACTACGCGGCGCTGCACTGTCCACGTCAAACACCATGCCCTGAGACATCCACTTTGCTGAATCGTGACGTTGACTAGAGCTGTTTAGTTCTTATTCTAAGGACTATATTATATCATGATAGCTGCGCCCCGCGATTTCACCCGCGTTAAGTATTATGCCGCAAGAAATATTATTTATTACGGGATAAAAAGTATTCTATATGTTAATCTAGGTAATAAACTATCTGTGCGTCAAATTTCAATCGTATCCCTTCAGCCCTTTCTGCGTGAAAGAGTACCTAACAAACATCCATCCACACAAACTTTCACATTTATAATATTACTAGCTGCGCCCCGCGGTTTCTCCCACGTAGTTCCCGTTCCTGTGGGGATATGGGAACAAAATTATAACCTATGTTACTCGCTGAACTCGTGGAAGATTTTTTTAAATCGGTTTAGTGGTTTAGGCGTGAAAGCGTAACAAACAAACAATCCAACTTACATTCACATTTTATAATATTGGTTAGGATAGTAGGATAAGATAGGAAGGACAGTAAGTAAGTAGTAAGATAAGGTCCCAAGATCCTACATCTTGGGACCACAGAATAAATAATAGCTTCATCTAGACTGGATTGGGTAGGTGCCTTCTTTACAAAAAAGTTGAAAAATAACTTAAAACGTGCGGAGCGAACGAAACAAAAAAAGGCAATAGAGGTTATGATTCTGACTAATTAAATACTGGCGCAATAAATTATCTGCCTACATCTCCTTAGCAAAACGTTACCCGCCTGCAAAATGAGCAGAACCAGCTACCGTGAAAAGGGCACCATTGATGAATGGAGGGAAAAGAAATCGTTTTGAATAAAATAGATTGAACCTTTCTCCCGTTTCAGTTTTATGTCTCGTTCAATGCCGCTTCTGTGTTGATTAGAAGCGGGTAGCAGAGTATAAGTTTGCATTTAAAATACTAATAGTAGCTAGTAGCAGTATTTTTAATTGTCACAGGATGACGAACGCAGTGCAGTGCCGCGCAAGATTATGCAATGCAAAATCCTGGGTGGTGGGTAGCTAAGCTTATATTTGAGATTGAAAAGGTTTGTCCGAAATGTTGTAATTCAATATCTGGTCCTTATCTGCATTGGACCTGTATAATGGAGTGATAATACATATACAATTATGTCTTCTGTGCTATCCTCTTATCTTTGTGTTATACCTACTATCGAAGGATGATTTTTTACTATCCATCCAATGGTAAGGAAGAAATCGCTTTCAGCGATAAGACCGCCCATTGTACTACCCTTGTTTACCTATTGTAATTTTTCGGCACTGTGTTTATTTTTGTTTCTGGTATACAAAAAAGGGTTTTCTATTCTATTCTATTCTATAACAGATTTTATACTAGCTTTACGTCTAGGTTTTTCTAGTGCCGAGAGTTTTTAACGGATGTTTAGTGCAGGAGTCCAAGGCAATATACAGGACCATCACCAACTGACGTTTCATATATATTTCGAATTCTAAAAACATCCGACGGCGCACCCTAGAATGCTAAACTGCAGAACCCAGCCAATTGCCACCTTTTCAACGCAAAGGCCACCAGCGCGGGACGGCGCGTGAGGACCTTTGGAAGTGACCTAAGTGGTTCACCCTGTTTTACAGTAATTGAAACAAGGACACGAAAAGAGTGTGAGTAAAGAGTGGAACTCCTTGCCGGAGTCTGTGTTTCCCGATAGTTACAGCCTGGGAGTCTGCAAGTTACGAGTGAATAGATTACTTCTAGGTAAGCGTCCACCATCGTAGACCGCATTATCACTTAACATCAGGTGACATAGTGGTCAACCCGAACCTATTTATTAAGAAAAATTAATTATAATATATGTATATGCCAACTAGGTACATAGAATATTATCGATAAAAGGTTTCACTTCCTAAACGTTGATATCTAATTATATTGTTTCTCAATTTTCCTACTGAAGTGCTCTCCCGTGTTTCTACCTAAGTGATTCAATCAAACTAGATCTGAACGGGAGACATGACTGACTCACTCACTCACTTGACTCACTCCTATTACTGATACACCCATTATTATTATATTATACAGCAAGAAACAAGATTCTTCCGCTGGGTTGCCATAATCACTTTATGAAATTTGGAATAGAAAACAAATTTACCAGCATAGCAAAAAGAATTGTGGAATAAGGAAAAGTTTCAAAACGGAGCTGTCTTCTGAAATAGAAAGCTTTCAAAATTGTTTTGCCTTCAAAAAGTCAGTCAAAATATTATGATGATTGGGCTGCCACCTGTCGTCACCCAACTCAAACTTCGTTAAATAATGTTATTTTATTTAGACAGCAGGGGATGCCGGTCACTGGTTACAAACTTATAATGGACAAGACATGAGAAAACAACGACATTTAACGGGGGGCGAATACCGAGTTCCGGATACGATTTTATTTTGTCGGAAAACCGAATATCTCGTATACTTAACTATGGTATAGTTATGGTGTTTCGGTAAGTTCACCAAGTTCTTTTTTATATAAAAAAAATATGTCTCCCGTAATAGTCGGCATATAATTAAAAAGATTACCACACAACCCAGGGAAAAAACATAACACAGCAACCCTAGTCTCGGAGTTTTGCCACTTTTTGCGAGTTGTCCATAATGACATAATTATACCTAAGTGAAACGGTTTCAGATCAAATGGTATGTTTTGCTGTGAGTCGGATTTCTTGAGATCATTGACACGCTACGAGTAAGGACACGTCTGATTGCTGTCTGCCGGATTAGATAATAATAACTATTTTATACAGACAGAAACCTGTACGGTAAAGATTATCTGCTTCTACCTAACTAGGCAGAAGTAAACTAGTATTTGAACCGTGATTAAGCCGTTCTGCAGGTTAATTGAGGTTTAATCGTCGATTACTATTGGAGAACTCTACCAATCCTTTTACTTTTTTATTTAACTACCGTACCACAACCATCCGGTCCTATCCCGGACCGGATGGTTATGTGGGACTCCCCGCCAGCTAGCCTGACGGTATACCCACTAAACCCCAGGGTGTTCCACCGGGACGCCTTTTGTCGGGCTTATGGGTACGTATAACGTTTTCCACGCCCCCGAAGGAACTGTACCTATCCTAAGACGTTACTAACCTAAGGAGCCTTTTTTTTCTTTTTTTTTTTTTCCCGGGGAAATGCATTAGGCATACCACCCGGCCCCGGGGGGGGGGGGGGGGGGTGGTTATGTGGGACTCCCCCGCCAGCTGGTCTGGCGGGGTTTACCCACTAAAACCCCGGGGTGTTCTCCTCTCCGCATTATGGAGGTGGTCACGGGTTCGCACGGCGCTTCCGCGACCACCTCTGCGGGCGCCCTCCCGGGCTCGCCACGTGAGGCTTGGGCCTCTTTCTCCGCTGGGTGCATCCCGGAACACACGGGCCGCACCTCAGCTCGGGACTTCTAACTTGGGCGTTGGACCCCCGATCCGCGGCCCAAAAGTCCCCGTTATTGGTCCCTCGCTGTGCCCTCTGCTGATCAGAGGGACACGCGAAGGACCTCTTCTCGCCAGGTTATTTGCTACGGCCACCAATTCCCCTAGGAGAATTGCTGACCGAACCCCAGGGTGCACCGTCCCAGCTGCTGCCCTTCCCTCCGGATGCAACGCATCAAGAGGGACGAACAACAGCCGGGCACTCGTGGAGGTTACCTGGCCCGCACCCCAACCTAAGGAGCCTAACAGATAGGCGTTGTACTTGTAGAAGTGCTATATCATTGTCTGCTTACAGGTCAGCACTCAAATATCACTTTTCACTTTTCATTAGTATTTTTTTAAAATGCTGTAGCTAGGTTTTGATCTAAAATGCCAAATGAATAAAGTCGAAAATTAAAGAATAGCTGTTATGCTCAGCACTTTCTTTCTCTTGGCATCCGCTAAGTAACTTCTATCTATCTTGGCCTAAGTACTTGCTAACTCGGCGGAATAATAATTTCCGCAATAAACTGGCAACCATTTTTCTTGCCGATTCACGGCGATCAGCAAAAAATTATTCGTTAATGCCTTCAGGGTAGGTATGCGAGAGGAAAACAAGCTGTGGGTACCTTCAGTATCCTAGCGAACACTTGCTGGTACTTACCGATCTCTGATTTCCTAGCTAGTAACACCCACGCTGTTTACTCTGAATTGAATTCTTTTGTTAATAACTTAAACTTTATTATAATTTTATTTTGAGGCGATAAATTCTGATTGATTGTTCGATCTTCTACTACTGTATTATAAACTCTCTGAAATTAAAAATTATTTTCTAATTTTTATTTTTATTACACTGAGTGACGAGACAAGCAAGTTGTTCCCGTGATGTTAAGCGCTACGCCTGCCCATAACAGTCACAGCACCACCCAGAACCCTGCATTGCATAGTCTTGGACGGCACTGCACTATGTTTGTCACTCCGAGACATGGGCTCTAAAGTCTCATATGCTCAGTAATTTCGCTGGAAACCACGCCCTTCAAACGGAACACAGTAATGCTTGGTAGGACGGAAGGTAGACAATGGAACTCCTCAGTGACTAAAAGTAGATTGATGGTGTTTGGACGCATTTTGACCAGCTTACCGTACCGAATGTATTTTATAAAAGCTTGTCTGGAAAAAAAAACCATCAACTTATTACAAATGTGATAGTATGTGCAAGCATTGTTTTGATGAAAAAGTTTGATGTTTCGTGTCATTGTAGAGGGTAATTTCGATGCTGGAATAACACAGGATACTGAAGGCTCCAGAGTAGGCTATAATTATTATGGTCTGTGTTCGAGACGCATCTAGTAGTTTCAAATGAGAGACGACATTGGGTGATAGACTAAAACGGGTTCATCATTTATTTATTAATTTATTACTTAGAAGTCACTAATCTTTAGATACTCCCACAATATTTTTTTTAATTACAGAGTATATGGTATAATTGTATAAAAGTACATTAGGGTTTTGGAGGTAAGTGGCAGAATTTATGTTTACCTTACCTACCCTAATTTTTATGTTACCTCATAAAACCGTCACACCCTGTAAACGGTTATATACTGTTACCTTCCCTTTCGTCATTTCGTCCAGGGTAGAGGTTATGGTCTAACTTTTAGTCTATAAACTAGTTAAAGCAAGTTTTATGTTGAGTCTCGAAATGTAGGCTGATTTTAATTAAAACTGTTACTAAGCTGTTGTCTTGACTGAAACTTCGTATTTACATCGGAAAACTCAATTTATTTCTACCTATTTATAATATACAGCTATACTCTTCAATATTATATTTATTATAGAGCAGAACACAGGATAAAAAGGCTGTATATAATATTACAAAATAAACAAAATGTTATACATTGAAGAAAAATGGTCTAAGATTATTTAAAATACGCTACTGAACTCGAATAAACATTGCGTAAGTACATATAAAAATATAGTCCCTGTTTGTTTTCGCATTACGTAAAATCTTTGAACCGATTGCCATGCGTTTTTTTTATCGACTGAGTGACGAGACGAGCAAGTCGTTCACCTGATGGTAAGAGCTACGCCTGCCCATAACAGCTACAGTGCGACGCAGAACTTTGCATTGCATAATCATAATCTGCACTGCGCTCGTCACCATGAGACATCGGCTCTAAAGTCTCATATGCCCAGTAATTTCGCTGGAAACAGTGCCCTACAAACCGGAACACAGTAATGTTTGCACACTACTGCTTCGCGGATGAACATCTGGCAAAGGTGTGGTACTTTCCCAGGCCGTCTCTTGCAGAAGAGGCCTCCCACTACAAAACAAGGTGGGCGGTTTTCACGAATATGATTTAATTTATTTCCAATTATTGTAACATTACAGCAAAAACTGATATAGGTACCTTAATTCAACGAGTAGAACCAGAGCTATTCATAAAAAAATTGTAGATAGACGAGCTGGCTGGCATAGCTTAAGGGTGGATTTGGTGGGAAACTAAAAAAAAAAAAAAAAACTTGTCTAACAAATAAAAAAATAGTAACACGGACAAATTTATGGACAAAAGCTAGTATTTCATTATGCGCAGTGGCTGGAATTATAAATTCCGTACGTTTTCGCAGATTCTTATCATTATGATGTCCTTATTGAGCTCCAATCGAGATTTTTGTGAACCAAATTTATAAACTATATAAGCTGGTTTATACACATGTGGCGAGTTAAGTTACAAAGCTGGTGTATCTTTTATTATCGTTTGGTTATAAATTTCCCTGTAAGTTGACGATTACGTCATGTCTGTCCAAACGATGACGCTGGCTAGTTTTGCTTATTTTAAATGTATTTCCCTCTTCCTCTACCATATTCGTCAAGTTGAACACGAGTAGAAAATCTCTACAAAATAAGAATAGGAATATTTTTTTCAAAATCCAGACAAAATGGAGTGAATCCAGCGAAGCGCAGTTGTAATTGAATTCGCACCAAACTTTATTTGCAAAAGTCCTTCTTTGTGCTTTGCCTTGCTTTTCTCGAATCTCGAAATATTGTTTGTGAGATCTTAATTTCATTACGAGATAGGGCGACTCACTCGCTTCTCCGCTGCTTTTAAGATATAATTAACTTTTAGCATGTTTCTGATTAAATCCAAAATGGCTTTAGCGTCTCAGAACATAACACGTTATTTTCTCGGAACTATGGAATTTGATATCTACGAAACAGTCTTTTATTAGTGGCTTGGGGTTTCAGAGAAATTATTGAGCTGAATGAGATTACCTTGATAAGATATTTTATGCTATCAAATGTCTTTTAGAAATCGGGCGCTGCTTACACAGATATCGATTATGCGAGCGCTAAAGATAAAACTAAAATCGTTCTATAGTTCCCTTGTGTTTTGATAAAGCTTTGAAAATGACACAAATTATCAAACTGTGTATTAATTTGTAAAGTTGATATCATCCAGACTGCGCCTATCTCGGCTCTGGTAGTAAGTATGTAATAACGAAAGTTTATACTCCATTATATACGCATAACTGTAAGTCAACCTAATCAAATTATCATTAGAACTCCAACTGTATGCGTAGTACTGGACTAGGTACTTCCCTAAATTTATCTTGGAATAATAAATCCTTTTGTTGTTTCGTCCGTTTTTAGATGCGAAAAATGGAATTTTTCTATTTTCTTTTTTCCTCATTATTTCAGCCAAGTTCAAAAGCTGGAATCTTCAAAAAGTTTTGTTTCAATTGAGAGCTCTATCCAATTTGTTATACCTAAAGTAGGTAGCTAGTTAGGTTTCATGGTTGGAATATAGAGATGTATTTTTAATTTAAATCAGGTCTATTTTAGAAAGGCCAAATAAATGTATCACGATAAATATGCAAAGATACGTGCAGGAACAGTCATATTGGGAAAATGGATGATATTGCATCACCATTATCAACCTATATCGTCCCACTGCTGAGCACGGATCCCCTCACTTTAGTGAGGAGGGTTAGGCCATAATCCACCACGGGGGCCCGGCCCGGACCTAAATTCTACTTGCATTTATGTAAATTTTTAGAAAACACTGAAATGACCAACTCAGTTCAATCCACAGACTAGATAGGGTTCAACCCAGTTCAACACACAGCAGAAAACAATTGAACGTTGACCTGTACCAGCCATAGCCCCCATGTATTGTGCAGCTTATAGCTGTCCACAGGTTAGACAGTAGTCAGTGTAACCGACCTCCCATTTCTAGCGCAAAGGTACAGAATAAAATAGTAGTACTACATTCAGAAGGCACACTCCACCCCGCACTCCATGCGTCCTTGCACCTCTACCCGCAATCGACGGGACAATTGCCGGGACAGTCAATATACACGCCCAAATGTAATAGAGAAACCTTTTTACTAGCGGGTTGTCTTTTGTTTCGGGCGATTGTACATGTATGTATAAGTACTGAGATCGGCTTATTTGTATGGAGTGTCCGGGATGTGGCGAGGGCCCACATATTAGCGCGGAGTGGGGTCAGAATGGTGGTAAAATAATAAATGCGTATTGTTTCCACGCGGCCGTTCACTTCGCCACGCGTTGTCGACCCTCGTGCGACCACATGCCATTCACAGCACACTGACTCTACTGCCGCTGGTATATAATATTGTTTTCAATAAACATGTGAAGGTTGAAAGCAATTTGCTAAAACGAGGTAGGTTTGCCGCACCAACCTATGACATTTTATTTTTAATGCAGAGGAGTCAGCCAAGTCATGAAACGGAGTTTGGCCGATAAATATTGGCGCTTTGCAAAGCATGGCAGACAAATCAAGCTTTTACAAAATACAGACCTACTCGACTGCAAGCTGATGTATAAAACACAGAGAACAAAACAAAACTTAATAATAGGTACAATTAACCAAGGAGGGCTCAAGCTACTGTGAGTCACTGATGAGTCCTGTTGTCTACCTTTAAACGAACTGGGTCCAAATTGAACCCCAAGATTTGACCTAAAGAAACATCAATTACTAGGGCTGTGCTAACAAAGCGAGTAAAAAACCTGTTAGACAACTAAGTCTTTAGAAACAAACGACAGATGACGTCAGTGGACCAAGCCAGACTATAATCACTGACCAAAATACACAACTTCTAGTGGATGTCAGGGGTTTGCAACCAAGTGGATGTCTCAGGGTGACGAGCGCGGTGCAGTGCCGCACAGGGTTTTGTAATGGACAGTTGTGGGTGTCTGGCACTGTAGCTTTTATAGGTTCACCATCAGGTAAACAAATTGCTAGTCGAAATAATCACACTACCGATACAGTCAGCTTCAAAATTATGTAGGTACTTGAACACGTGCAGAGCTTTGAGTTCGGAAATTCGCACTGAAAAGTAAATTGAAAGTTTGGAAATGTTCGGCGACTTTTGTTACTGTTTATAATGTATGTTAATTCTAAAGATTTCTCTAGGTTTGAGTTCAATTTCAGTTGTACCCTTGTCACACAGAGGAAACGGTGGCACTTGTGTTTACCTGTCCCCCTGACCTGTCCCCCATGATGGATGACACGTGTCCGTGGCCGGGGAAATTAAACTTCCCTTATACCCTCTAGGTATGTAACCTACCTAACCGTGAGTTAGGACGTATAATAGTTTAATGTATACGGTTGTCATCTTATTTTTAGAACAATAACTAGCTGTATCCTGCCACGCTTCGCTGTGGCACATTCGCTGATATGTCACTGATGAAAAAATAGATAAAAACAATCCTTGATGCGGATTATATATCATGCTAAAATTTCAGCTCGATCGGTGCAGAACTTTTTGAGTTTTTGAAGCGTACACAAACCAACATAACATTTTTATATATATAGATAAAACTAAATTTAAAATAAATATTTTTAAATTGGATTTGTTTCAGTTTTTAAGTTTCCTTTGTTCTGTGGTGCTTCAATAAAGAGTTTATCTATCTAATTAAGTAGTTGCTATTTAGAAATCATAGATATCGTTAAACATGATGATATTGTATACGGTTTGAAAGCTACATTTACGTATCTATATTATGTAACTATTACGTATTACGTAACTATAGTACTTATATTACAGAGATAACACGTTTTTGTTGGAAAGATAAAAGAGTCCTTACTAACTAAGGTAGGCAAGGCACCGGAAATGCGTTGCAGATGTCCATAGGTGGCGGTGACCACTTATCATCGGGTGGGCCGCATACTTGTTTGCCACCTATTTAAAAAAAAATGCGATTATACCCTTCAATTGTTTGATTGAAACAGTTTGCAAGGATACCCTTCCCATACTTTCCATCGAACGAATGACCTGCTAGTTACGTACCTGAGAAATATAAAAAAAAAACTGGTTCAAAATAAGAAGTATAAATTAACGTACCTAAGAAACAGAAAAATACCTCCTCATTTATGTATTCGGTTATAAAGAGTGTAAGCAGCGATCTCGTAGACATCCCGCACAAAGTCTCAGCGGGGGTCGATTCTAATGGTCTCGCTGTCAAACGCATGCACGCTTTTCGCACAATTTACAGAGCACCCGAGAAAAGTTGAATCATTTTAGAATACGTCTCTCTAATCTTCTTCGTTTTATTTATAGCCACAATGAAAAATATTATAAAAGTGTCGCAGTTTTACTTCAAAAGTTAGTTCGGATTCGAAGCCTTGAATTCAAACAGAGCCAAGGAAAAGAAAGTCAAAAACCGACATCAAATGGATGTACTAAAGAAACTACTTATACGTCTACGTTTATTTATTAACACGTTCACTGCTGAGAACACAACTGTCGTGTTTTTCACAACTTGGCACGAGTACGGCAAAACACAACTGTTGTGTTTGTTGTATGGAAAAACACTATGGAGCGTGCAGAGCCGCACCCCGTGGCTAGACAAGCAAAACGGCTCAGCAGTCAAGGTGTTAATTATTAATTATATTATTTATCACACTTCCTACTAATATTATAAATAAGAAAGTTTGTGAGAATTAATGGATACCCATCCATCCATTAATTCTCACAAACTTTTTTTTTCCTCTTTCACGCAAAAACTACTGAACGGATTCGAATCAAATTTGGAACACATAGTTTATAACCAGGATTGAGTAATGGGGTATTTTTTATTCCAATAGTATGTTCCCGTGAGAGAAAACGGGAACTACGCGGATGAAACCGCAGGGCGCAGCTAGTATACTAATATATGTTAAGATATTTATATCATATAAAATGTAGTTTAAATGTATCATTTATTTACACCGCCTACCTTCGACGCTCCATAGGTTCTCTCCATCCAAATGTTGACTGGAACAGATCGCTTTTAGCGATAAGTACGCCCATTGTAGTATAATTATTTCAATTAAAGTTCTATTTAAGTACGTTTTGTAATTTTGAACTGGTGTAAAATAAAGTGTTTTCTATTCTATTCAACTCTATCCAACTGAACACATTTTCATTTCAGTGGTCCTCAAAGAGCTTGCTTCGAAGTAGGCACCTACTTATATATTTTTGGTAGAGGCGGACAGGTCTCAGCGATAGTGCGCTGGGAGTGGATTGAAATAAAATTTATACCTGTATCATTTGTATTTATTTGCCACTGCCAAGTCTGTCTCTACCTTATGTGTGTGTGTGTGTCTTCTATTTTGTGTATTTAAAGTAAGAATTTATGTTTGTACATAGTAAGTCTGTATCTATCTATGCTCTGAAAGCCAGCGTCCACTACATATCTCGTTATTCCTCTCCATGCATGGTTGACTGGAAGAGATCGATCTGGGCCATAAGACCGCCCATTGTGATACTAATTGTTAAGTTTGTTTGTTCTAGTTTTTAAGTTTTCTTTGTTCTGTGCTGTTTCAATAAAGAGTTTATCTCTAGTATCTATATCGGCAGGCGTAGCGCTTACTATCAGGTGAACGACGTGCTCGTCTCGTCCTCAGTCAAATAAAAAAAAAACTCCTTTCACTCCTTCTATCTCCACTTTAAGTTGATCGAGGTCGAGCGATTTCGTATCTAGGTTGTAATTTGTTTATTTCATTCGACAGTTGGACGTGGTGTTATCAGAATGGTGGCAAGCCGGCCGATTATAAGCAGTTTTAAATAGTAACAGATCGTAACAAAAGATAGGTAGTCGCTCACCTGTTATACGGTTCTGTATGGATGCAACATCAGCTGAGACAGGACGCGACCTACGTCTAACGAAATCAAATATATCGTAGCGGTAAACGCTTTATAGGCCCGGGGTGTGCGGGGTGAAGCAAAGCGCGGGGAGGGTGCGTTGACCTCGGGTTTACGAGTGCATTTGCACAGTGACACCCCCCTCTCTTCCCCGTGTCGCTCCATGCGTGCACGCAGCGAGCGGTTCTGGAAATCGCAAAAAGCGCCAGATTTTGATTGATACGGTCAAGATACGACGACGCGACGTCGCGAACAAATTAAAGATGGCCGCCGAATTGCTTTCCAGTTTATTATCGAGTTGTTGATGAGCCTGATCTTCGTCGTGACGGTTTCGCTACCTGCCTGTGGCGCTTAATTTTATTACATTTTTGTTGATGTTTAATTTTGCTGAAGCGAAATTGCTTTCTCCCAAAGAGGCTTGGGTCCCAGCACTGGGAGCGTAATTATTGATCCTGATAATGAAACGCGTGTGAGAACGTTGGTAAAATAAGGCTTTATTGAGTCTTGAAAGCAAGCTTGAAACAGATTAATAAAACAATTGTAGAACTGAAATTCTGAAATTGGGTTATATGATTATCACTCTTACTTATCAAATCAGGTGTAGAATAATGTCTTCTGCACAGGGCCTGATTAACCCTTAGACTAATTAGGCTGCAGCCTAGGGCGCGAGGATGGGGGGGGGGGGGGGGGGCGCTGAAATCGTGTCTTCCAATGCACTATTAATCTAGCGTCGTTGCTCTACCCTACATATTTCAACTAGACCGAGACAATTTGAGACAAAACACCAAAACTAAATGCGATGTGGACTGAAAAAGCTTGGGATTTGGGGGGGTCCCTCATAATAAGCCTAGGGCGGTCTTGATCAGACAGTATTGATAGTAGGTACGTAGAGGTAACACGTATCTAGTGGATAGCCATCGATCACAAACTAGTTTCATGAAAAGTTTCCGTTCCACACGCTTCTGAAGGTAAACGGTTGGAGCCCCCGGGATGAATAATCTATCGTATATATACCTACCTCGCAGATAGTTGTGTGGTACAAGTGAGTACCTATTTAACCTATATCAATTCCCTTTCTCCATTCCTTAATCATTTATTCCAAAATGGGGAGAAAGGTTATATGTTTTTAATTTTTCGCGTTCTCCTCACTGAAAATAACCCTTTATAAGACGTCATGTTATGAGTAGGTATATGTTCTTCTCTCATATCAAGTGTGCCCTGGAATGAGCAGTATCGTGGTTCCAGCTAGATTATGGCGATGGATTGAAAACAAATTGATTCTTCCGTCTCCTTTCCACCATCGGACAACAAGACGAACGGAAACACGGCATCCGTATAAGGTTGACATTCCTCCAATCCGCATAAAGCGATTTGCATCCGCATTTATAATCCGAACAGCGAAGGAATGGAACACCTTACCAGAGTCTTTGTTTCCCGAAAACTATAAACTGAAAGTCTTCAAGTCGAGAATGAATTGGTATCATCTAGGCAAGCATGCTCCACACTCGATCAGGTATGCACTTGCCACCAAGTAAGACTACGCTCAAATGCTTGCCTATTATGAAATATAAAAAAAGAAAAAAAATATCAACTAATTTGAAATGCCTATTTTTTTATATACTCAAAATACACTTGCGCTTCTCGACTATCTCACCTCATCGAAGAGATTATACAGTCTAGCGACGATGTGACGCGCTTACCTGGAAGGCACCTGTTCACCATCACTTTAACGACTTAGACTTATTTCGACATTATACTTCTAGTGCAAATACGCACACAGGGCTTTGCACTCTTAGCTGATTGAATAATAAATGTGGAAGACCTTTCTTAGTATAGCTTTCCTATTATTGCCACCATTTCCTATCCCAATCAAATGCAGCCATCCCTTCTCACAGGCGAAAAAATAAATATCCTAGACTCAATTCCAATACGCGGACCGATAAAACCTTTCCGAATCCGTAACATAACTTCTGACTTCATTTCAACCATTAAGTAGGTATAAAGGTTGAATAAAACCTACATTCCATATTTCTTCGATAACTGATTTTGCATCAATCAATCTCCTCTTTTAAAGCCAATTCAATCAAGTCAACGGCTCGTCGATCTTATTTTGGGTACAAAATTGATTTCTCCGTAAACGTTACCCGAACAAATCGTATTTCGTAACGAAGTAGGCAAACACCGCCTTACGAGCCACTCGGTCGGGTTTCGGACAAAACGGCTAAGGTATCAACTGTAGGGATTGGGCGAGGCTAAGCTATAATATAACTAGGTCAAAATCGCCCTAAGAACTGGGTATAGGTAAGAGCTAAAACCTACTGCGCCATTCCACATTGCACTCCTAATTAGGTTCCTACTATAAATTTACAAACCAGAGTTTCGGGGTTATCGGCAGACGTGACGCTTACCTACAAAAGAACGACCTGCTCGCATTTTCATTCAGTTTCAAAAACAGTATTCATAATATTTTCACTCTGTTATAGGTTACCTTACCTTGCTGAAAGCGCAACGCTGCTGAAAGTGCAACGTACAGCAAGTGCTATATTATCCGAAATTTACATAATTTTCCATTGCTTACTACATTACGGTACACTATCGCATCGTGTTGCCACTGCAGTGGACTTTGCCCCTAACGGAGAAGAGCTTAAAAGCCTCCGTTTGTACAGCTTCCGAGTGTGAAGTGTGGCCACACACCGCGATTGTTCGCCGTACTGCTGGCTGGCGACAGACACGTTAAGTTGGTGACGTACTGGCACAATTTCAGAGAGATAATTAAAAAAAAGATATTAGTTACAACAACACAACTAAATCTAACTATCAAAGGTCGTTCAAAACAAAAAGCGCACATGAAAGCGCGAAGTTGCGGGATTGATTCTAAGCCGCAACTTATTCGCTACAAATCTTAATTTGTAAGAACCACAAGTATTTGCTCTAAGTCTAAGTGTTTGCTGGACCATGGTCCTCGTAGCTCCTGATTCTTAAGCTACAGGAAACCTAATTAAGGATCAGGATATATGTAAATGATCGTGACGCGATATTTATTAAATTCGTTTCGCTTTTAAAGTTTTCTTCCCATAAAGGACTTCTAATTTCGGACGTTCTAAAGTTTCATCATGTAGCTAGATAAGCTTCTGATACGGAACTATAAAACAAGCTAGCACATATCGTTATTGTAGAATTAAATGCCATATATTAAGACACGTAGGACACACTTTTATAACGACGTGTCTACGATAAGTCGGCACAATATATACAGCCTTTTTACAGGGACTCCTAATTTAACGCGTAGGGATTTGATAGATAGCGTGTCGTTCATCTGGTGGTAAGCGCTACGCCTGCGCATAACAGTTACAGTGCCACCCAGAACTTTGCATTGCATAATTCTGCGCGGCACTGCACTGAGACATCGGCTCTAAAGTCTCATATGCCCAGTTATTTCGCTGGAAACAGTGCCCTTCAAACCGGAACAAAGTAATGTTTGCACGCTACTGTTTGGCGGATGAATATCAGGCAAAAAAAAAACCAAATAAAAAACACAAAAACTACACTACTTAGTATGAATACCTACCTACCCATGCAAAAATTAAACCGAACGAAACAACAACAAAAAACCAAGTTTAAATGAGATGTCTCCACCGCCCTCACTAAGCCACCACTCTAGTCGGCTCATCACCATAAAAAACGAGGTAAAAAGTTAAGTAGCATGAGAAACATGTAGTGGCGGTGTTTGGGCAGGCGGCCGACGGCAAACAAGAGGTCGACCTTAGCTCTTTGTGGCGACGGTCTGCTTGCGCTCTGCACTACTGTGGAGCCCGAGGAACCCATGTTAACAATAGGTTAACGACAAGTGTCATGAATGAACTGGCATGGCTATGTTTCTTAAACACCCGACCTGGCTACAATATTCAATAACATTTTCGTTGAAACATAATATTGTGTCTGACAAGCTCATTTTTTCACGTCTCGCTCATATTTTTATTGATCCTGATTGCTAACTAAGATTACCTGTATGTATGGATCAGTAACTACGAGGACCAAGGTAATCAAACTAAAAAAAAGTAAGGCAGACGTTACACTTTCAATCTTTTATCAAATCAATCATTCAGTGCCAGCAGGTGAACGTAGAAAGATTAGAAACTGGACGTAAAAAGATCCGAAAAGTGTTCCAAAGGTCGATGTCGTATTAATAAAAACTAGGTGCTACCCGCGACTTCGTTCGTGATGGCATTTTTTTATCACCGATATTAGATGAGAAGACAGTTTGTATTAACAGCTCAGTTTCCACTTGTTTTATTTAATTATAATGAACTAGCTGTACCCTGCCACGCTTCGCTGTGGCACATTCGCACATTCACTGATATGTCACTGATGAAAAAAATAGATAAAAACAATCCTTGATGTGGATTATATATCACACTAAAATTTCAGGTCGATCGGTGCAGAACTTTTTGAATTTTTGAAGCGTACACAAACCAACATAACATTTTTATATATATAGATATAATTGCACAAATCAAATTCTTAGCTACCAAACACTAAAAACCGCACTGCAATCGATTCACACAACACAAACAGTTAAAACAAGATAGATAGATAGATAAACTCTTTATTGAAACACCACAGAACAAAGAAAACTTAAAAACTAGAACAAAACAAGTTTTACAATTAGTGTCACAATGGGCACAAGCATACAGATAAACAGGCATTTTCCGATAAATTTATGTTCATGTTCTGTAGCTTCATTGAAGGATTCTAGACCTCAATTTACGGACATTTTGTGCTTTGATGCTTTCTTTGGTAGTTATGCGAAATCAGAACTAAAGATTCGTGCCATCAAAGCTGGCAGATTCAATATATGAGGCCCAGGCTAAACGTAGCTGCGTTCTACGCGTAGTTAGGTATAATTTCATAACACGCCTCGCCTTGTTCCTTCCCATTAGTTATTGTGTCAACACGTCAACATTTGAGGCCTGATTAATCCAACGTTGAAATTGACATATAACTGGAACATTAATTTGTTGTGTTAACAGTATGTGTAAAGTAATAATAAGACGAGGGTAAAGGTATCTTCTAGCCAAGCGTGGTCCACAGTCGACCGCGTCGTCACTTACCATCTGCGGTCGAATGCTTGTCTAAACGGCAATGAAAAGCAATTGCCTTCATTCGTAAGGGCATATAGTACTTGGTAATAATGGAAATCTCGTATCCGGTGACTCGTGCCCATTCGGTTACTGAGAAGCAGAAGCACTGAAGTGCGGGTGCAGTTACGACGCGGTCCACAGAGACTCAAGGGAGCTAGCTTTTGCAGTTGCCACCGCTAAAACCACCGCCTCAGTTTGTTTGTATATTTCTTGTTCTACAATCACGCTTACGCAGAAACAAATTAAAACCACACCTTGTAAACACAATCTAATAAAAATAACAGTGGGTATTTTATTCCTCGGAAGTGGATTGGGGTTCCTTAAGCTTTTAATCCGTCGAAGCTTTTCGCGAAATTTTGGGCGAGAGCCGTCCGCAAACTTATCGGAACTCGCTGGTTAATAGCTGTGAAATTGGCATTCTTCCCCCATTCTCCCCCTGTTCAAAAGTGAAATTGACATTATGACAACCACTTTTTGCGAGAATAAGCTTTTAACCAATTGAATTTTCCCTATTCTCAATAGGATAGCTGATTTTTAGAGTTTCTATCTCAGAACGGAACCACAGCACGACAGAACGAGTGACAATGACAGTGTAATTGAAGAGTTTTCTATGATAAAGAAAAGCTCGGTAGATGGAATAAAAAGCACCATTTTTGCCTTTAGTCAGTGTCCAGCTATTATAATATATCTAGTTTTGAGGTTCTTCTGCTTTACTTTCAGCGAAATTCCTCAAACCAATAAAAATAAATAAATGCTTTAAGGTGACGAGCGCAGTGCTGAGTCAGAGAGGATTTTGAAATTCAAAGTTGATACTGCAACCAGCAACTATAATCAGGAGTGTGGCACTTACCATCAGGTACTCGACCTACTACCAATGTGTTTCCTGTAAAACATATGTACGTTATTATCACACGCTTTTCGGTGAAGGAAAACATCGTGAGGAAACCTACCCGAGAATTATTTCAGAGGTTGGTCGGTGATCCACCAATCCGGATCTGGCCCCAGTGGTGGATTATGGCCTAACCCTCCCCACGAAAGTGAGGGGAGACCCGTGCCCAGCAGTGGGACGTTATGGGTTGATGATGATGATATTTTTTCAATCCTGTCTAGCTCAGACCAAAGTAGGTAAGAAGACCAGTAGAACCAGTTATATGGATAAACACTTTATTAAAACACCACAGTGCAAAGAAAACTTAAAAACTAAAACAAAACAAGTTTAACAATATCTCTCAGAGAGTTAATACACTAGTGAAGATTTTCATCCCAAGTTATAGATGTGGTGACATCCATAATCCCCGGGGTAACAGGAAAATGGATCGAAGCGGGAAAATCCGCTGACAGCGCTAAATTCCAGGGGTGTTAGATACCATCTTCCCCTTAGTACTACCATGCTACTACAAATGGGTTACAAGATTTAACCTTAGCTAACTTACTTAGTGAATCATCTACTTACAGGTTATCTTTTGACTAGAACTTTCTAGATGCTACTGTAGAATTAAAGTCAGATGACACGGTGAGTCTGAATGGCGTATTTTTTTGTCATGGCTTTGGGTGAAATTACTACTAGTTTGTAGGTCGAAAACTGTATAACACATTATCCCATAAGTTATTTTTGAAATCAAATATTCATATACCAAAAACCTTTCAAGACCTAATTTCGATGCTTGACATGTCTAAGCTTACTGGTTAACCATACCACAGTTAACTTGAATTCATCTTATATTTCACGAGTTAACTAGAGTTCAACCACTAATTAAAATAAAGTCTACTCTAACCTCGTGAAACTCGTGAATTCTACTCTAGCCTCGTGAAATCAAAAACCTTTAACTGCAGTTCCACCCGGCACTTCATACGTTAACTCGGAATGGTAGATAATTACGTCAAATCAAACTCGCAACACCCAATCGAGGCCATTCAGGTTCCCTACGTGACGCGAATGGGAGCATCGCAATATGAACGTACACCATGCGTTTCGAAAAATAGAGAAATAGAGAACTAGAGAGCGGAAATAAGTCGCTACTTAAAAATATAAAGATAAAGAACAAAATATGTAAAATACGAAGATCTTAAAATTTGTGAAAGAACTCAAATAACATGCAACCAATTCAAGTTCGTCTTTTTCCACCCACAGATTTCGACCCACATGCAAAAGTAATAACCATTAATTTAGGCAATTATAAATGGTAATTTAATTAGAATTATCGACGCAACAGAATGAAAGTTGAGTCACAGAATAACATAACTGATATTGTTAGCGCGGCAGCTAAGCTGTATAGGCTGAGCGCGCCTCCAATGGCGGGGGAAGGATGGCTGGTAGAAGAGTAGTACAAAGGAACTTGGCGACTAACCTGGTCTCCATGCAACTGCAATCACCTCGGTTCGGGTCCGTCTCCAAGCTGCTTGTTCCTTCAGGATGTTATGACGTTCGATGTAGTGGACTGTATTTTTGGCGGTTGGTGCGTGTCGGCAAGGAGCGTTTACGCGGCGGGTTTATAGCGGGTTTTGTTTATATTTTCGCGTCGAATTCACGTGGACCACCACAGAGGAGCAGCAGATCCAGTACTTTGGATTCGGCGAGAGCGGCAGCCGCGAAGGACGAGGGTCGATCGCAGACTACTTGCGGCGGCAAGCAGTTTTCTCGTGGATACCACGATATGAGCGACAGAGATAGTCGCCAAGAAATGATAGGAATAGGAAGGTAGGAAGGTATTATGAGTGCCAATGTAAGTGGCGCGAACATTTGCCCCCGGCCTAAAAACCATTGGTTTTTAAAAGAAAGCGGGAAATAAAAAAAATAAAAATAAGAGTTAAACTCTAAAGCGGTCAACGGGTTAAATTATAACATAGCGGTTGACCGGGGAGCAAGGGGTTAAATTATTGGGTAGGTAAGATACATAAACGGACGACGGGTCTCTGGTAGACGCCGGTCGCCGTTTTTACTGACGCTACTCGACAGATGCCATCGCCGCCGACATGAGTGGCCACGACGACGCCGAGAGGCCAGGATAGCGGGGGAATATTATCAGTGATAATAAGAACAATAGAACCTATTGTAATGGGATTCGAAGGTGTATTCCATTTTCCTCTAGATTGAAGTAAGTGAAGATATTCCAACTTCCACCGTTTGGAAAATGATTGTACCATTTGATCCAATAAAACGTACCGTTTCAATAAGTGTCCAGGTTCATCGGGAACCGTGCAAGCGGGTAAATGCTTCAGCGGTGCGGTCATTAAGAAATGTGAAGCACTCAGCGCGGTCGGCTCAGACGGATCTTCGCTCAATAACGTTATAGGACGAGAATTGATAACGCATTCTATCTGTGTGATTACGGTTAAAATTTTTTCATAGGTGAGTAACTGTGAACCGATCGTTTTATGAAGATGACTTTTAAACGCTTTCACATATATTTCATAATTCCCCCCGAAGTGAGGACTTCGCGGTGGATTGAATTTCCAGTGTATGCGATTAGCTGATAACTCATCTGAGATAGACTTATTATATTCGTCGGAATTTAAAAGATCCGTTAACGCATTTTTCGCATTTTTAACGCATTCCGTTAACGCAGAGGCGGGAAGGGAGTCAAGGAGCGCGGGTGAGTTACTAGCCCATCTGACGAGATCGAAGCCCCCGGCCTTGAGCAACTCGCGGAGATCGTCTCTGAGTTGTAAACAAGCAGACAGAGTAGGCATGGAGTAGCACACGTCGTCCATGCATGTGTTGTCGCTGATAAGAGATGCTGCGAGTGGGAAGCGGGCACCGTCGGCGGCGCACAGCTGTCGCAACACTCGCATTGCAAGGAACGGACTGCTACGTAGACCAAAACAAACGCGGTTGAATTGGTAGGTATCAAGCGGAAAAACGGGATCGAATCGATACAGGAATTTTTGATATTTGCGGTGGTCCTTATTTATCAAAATTTGTAGGTACATCTGTTTAATATCGGATGTAAAAGCGATTGGGTAGAGGCGGAAATCCAAGAGGATTGAAAAAAGATCGTTTTGTAAATTATCCCCGGTATATAAAACTTGATTCAAGGAAAGGCCTGAGTCAGTTTCAGCACTGGCGTCCATCACCATACGCCATCGAGTTGTTGTTTTTTGTAGTCTCGCAATGGCGTGGTGTGGCACGTAATATCCAGTAAAAGGACTATCATTGTCGATCAGTGAAATGTAACCCTTCTGAATGTACTCTTTGATTATAGCATCGTACTCTAAGCGCAGAGCAGGTGTCGCGGCGAGCTTACGTTCGAGATACATGAAGCGTTTTTTAGCGATAGGGTAAGAATTACCCAGAGCGGTCGCGGGATCGCGGGAGAAAGGTAACGCTACAGAATAGCGTCCCGTAGGATCGCGGGAAACGTTATTTGTAAAAATGCGTTCACATTCTATAGCGTCTGGGCTCAAAGTCGGCGTGCATTGCACCTCTTCAAGCTGCCAGAAGCGTTGGACAAGATTATCTAAACGTGGTCCTTCCGTAAAGGTACAGAGGGAAATATGAGAGCGGCATCTATCTTCAACCAAGGGGTCAGTGATAGAAACAACGGTTTCAATATGAGCGGGCGTAACATGAGCGGGAGTAACATGAGCGGGAGTAACGGGAGCGGTCCCGATTACGATAAAACCAAAAATGGTTTCAAAAGCGGTTGGAGTACCAGGCGGACCAGCGGCGCGGCCTGATAGTAATATTTCAGAAAAGAGCGGCGCGCCTATAAGTATGTCGATCTCGGAAGGCGAAGCGAAACTGTCGTCTGCCAGAGGCAGGCAGTTCAGGTATGAAAGGCAGGATACGTCAATTTTCACTGCCGGTAAATTGTCTGTTATGCGGTCGATAACATAGGCGTCAATTGCAATAAAATTATCATTTAGGCGGGAAGACAAAGTAGCAGAAACTGCTCCCTTGATTGGGTCAGATGCGGAACCTATCCCTTTAACAACGGTGTTCGTCACCTTATTGCATTTTAAATTTAATTTAGCGCAACATTTTGAAGTTAAAAAGTTACTTTGGGAAGCCGAATCAATTAAGGCGCGTACTACATGGCGGCGACCATTTAAATCCGTAGCATAAACTTGTACGGTTCCCAGTAAACAAGTAGTGTCATTAGGCTGCGAAGCGGGGCGTATATTACACAGCGACACCTGTTGTTGTGATGACTGATAAGCAGTTGTAGGTAAGTTCGTCAGCTGAGCGCTAGCGGAGCCCGCGACGGGCGGCGGCGATGCCGAAGGCGGCATGTGATCCCCGGCGGCGGAGAAGTTGCCAGTTCGCGCGCGCGGAGGCGGCGCGTGCGCCTGTGACGGAGCGCTAGGGTACGGGCGATTGTCTTCACGGGAAGATGATACTTTGCGGCATAACATAGAATGATGTTTACATCCACAATAACGGCAATTAAATTTAGAATTGCAAGCAGTATTTATATGCGTAGTGCTTAGACAATTAGTGCAACCTTTGCTTTGTTTTACAAAAGTGTACCTGTCGTCGATAGAAAGCTTATCAAATGCAGGGCATCTATATAAGTTAGCGTGATCGGCTTGTTTGCAAAGCGGACAGTGAGTGACGCATGATGCTGCAAAAGACTGCGTAGACCTTGCAGTACGCGGCCTGTTATCACTGCGGCTAAGAGAATCGGTCGTAGTGCGTTCCAATATTTTGCTTTGTTCGCGGATGAATTTTAAAAGTTCATTGTATGTAGGCATAGATTTACCTCGCATGTGCATTTCAAACGACCGTGCAGTACTTGAATCTATTTTCTTCAAAGCGAGCGATAGTAAAATAAAATCAGACACGTTATCGAGCTTGAGAGACTTCAAACTTGACACAGCCGTGCAGAATTTATCTAGGAATAATTCTAAGTTTTTATTCGTCGCGGTGTTAAAAGATTTAAAATCAAGCATTTGATCAAGATAAGCGGAGGCTAGGTTACGTTTGTCGTTATACTTATCGACGAGCGTCTGCCATATGATCGGATAATTATCACCGTTAGGTACGATACCAGAACAAACTGCAAGGGCCCGGCCTGACAATTTATTAATTAAATATTGGACGCGTTCGTGATCAGTGAGATCGGGATTTTCGTGAATCGTGCGTTTGAATGACTCATAAAATATCCTCCAGGTCATCGGATCTCCATTGAAGACCATCAAATCGAGTTCAGGAATTCTGATGGATTTACGTTGCGGGGCAACATTGAAATCAGCGGTTTTTAAAGGCGGGTTAAGTTTATTATAAACAAACTGACAACGGCAAAACATATCTTCGAAGACGTTTATAGATTGGTAGTTTACCGTGTACGAAGCGTTGAGAGTCAACTCGGTGACATTTAATTTGTTCACAATTTCATTGAAATCGGAGCGTAAGCGGTCTAACGAGATCATTCCACATAGAAATAAATCTTTCTCAGTATCATCAGTGAAAGCCTTTAAAGATCGGTTAAAAATATCTTGTAAGCGGGAAAATATAATGTCACGTTTACCTATCAAGGTCAAACGTTCGATCTGTAACGTATCGAGCGCTTTTGCGTCCTCGTATACTTCACTATCTTTGTCTTTTGAACCAGTAGCCATAGCCATCTTAACAAAGTATAAAAAACTAGATAAAGTATGAAATTCCTAATTTACTGCAACTGCCTACAGCATTTACCTGCCGCGCGCGCGGCGTATTGAATACCCACGTGGAGACGCACGGGCGGTCGTTAGGAATACCTTCACTTTTTAATAAAAATTAAGAATTACGGAAAAATCGTTATTTTTACTATTTAGGAATGCGGAATACACGAAATAAGTATATAAGAGCGTAGTAGGATAGTACAGGGTACTATCTGAACTGTAATTGCGGGCGGGAACACGATAATTATAGGAAATTATCGTTGGTAAAAATACCAATATAAAATTGCGGGCGGTTATAAAGAGGACTAAGAGGGGCCAGAGAATAGCGGGAGGACCAGAGAAGATCCGGCGGCGGAGGACCAACAATATGTTAGCGCGGCAGCTAAGCTGTATAGGCTGAGCGCGCCTCCAATGGCGGGGGAAGGATGGCTGGTAGAAGAGTAGTACAAAGGAACTTGGCGACTAACCTGGTCTCCATGCAACTGCAATCACCTCGGTTCGGGTCCGTCTCCAAGCTGCTTGTTCCTTCAGGATGTTATGACGTTCGATGTAGTGGACTGTATTTTTGGCGGTTGGTGCGTGTCGGCAAGGAGCGTTTACGCGGCGGGTTTATAGCGGGTTTTGTTTATATTTTCGCGTCGAATTCACGTGGACCACCACAGAGGAGCAGCAGATCCAGTACTTTGGATTCGGCGAGAGCGGCAGCCGCGAAGGACGAGGGTCGATCGCAGACTACTTGCGGCGGCAAGCAGTTTTCTCGTGGATACCACGATATGAGCGACAGAGATAGTCGCCAAGAAATGATAGGAATAGGAAGGTAGGAAGGTATTATGAGTGCCAATGTAAGTGGCGCGAACAGATATCATATGTCATAAATGAGTCGTAATGCAAAGAGACAAGTAGTTTACCTAGCTGAGCTGAACCTAAAACCTTTCGGCTTGTTCCAGAGACTCTCCGCGAGTGTTCCTCACACAAGGGATTTTGTCAAATTATCCACTTGGAAATCACATTATCATCCACTGTGGAAAATTAGCCATCGGTTATTAATAATTTTAATTACTTTGCATATTATATTGTTTTTAAACGACTTCAAAAAAGGAGGAGGTCCGAGGTAGTAGAATCCGTGACCAAGATCACTCCTAGCTATAGACCTAGCTCGACCAATCATAAATTGTAGAGTAGAATAGAATAGAATAAAACCTAAACTGAACCGCGTCGCATAATCGTACCGTGACGGCTATTAAATGCTAAATGGTTTATTAGCGACTTAATATAGGTTGCTGCCATTTTCGACCTAAATTGGATCCAGTTTGGGTTGAAAATGGCAGCCACATAGAAAATAAGATGTCACGGTACGATTATGCGACGCGGTTCAGTTTAGGTCTTCAATTGAATAGCTATAAAGATGTCATAGTATGCCTCCGTATACATAGTTAGCGAGATTATTAGGTCTTAGGAAACTTTGAAGAACTAAACAAAAGACAGGCTACTAAACAAAACTAAATTTACTTATTTTCAAGGTTACATAAAATGACAAAATAGCTTTCGACAAACTAAAATTAGGTTATATTGACAGGTTTTTTTAGAAGGCAAGGGAAGGTCCTCGTAAAGGAACACATGATGTCCACCCCCTTCATATTCCTCGTAAGCCCATTGCAGTTATAGAAGTACCTACCTAGTTCCACATGGCACAGTGGATCTACAAACTCAATTAGCGCGTTCCTAGGGAATACTTATTTCTTAATTAGATAGGTAATCATATTGAGTAGATAAACGATTCTGAAAAAGATCATGTTGAAAGCTTTCAATTCGAGTTTCAAGGAAATAATTTCATAAAACACTGAAATGGACGGGATTTTAGGATAATTCGCTACTTTAAATATCACTCAATGGTGCAAGTAATCATAATTTCTATGTAGGTACGCCATATTCGAGCTAGAGAGCTACCTTGGTACTCTTTTAATAATTTTTTTTTTAAATTACTGGGTGACGTGACGAGCAAGTCGTTCACCTGATGGTAAGCGCAACGCCTGCCCGTAACCGTTGCAGTGCCACCCAGAACTTTGCATTGCATAATCTTGCTGGAAACAATGCCGTTCAATCCGATCTCAGAAAATTATATGAGACTTTAGAGCCGATGTCGCAGGGTGACGAGCGCAGTGCAGAGCCACGCAGGAATATGCAATGCAAAGTTCTGGGTGGTACTGTAGCTGTTTTGGGCAGGCGTAGCGCTTACCATCAGGTGAAAGACTTACTCGTCTCGTCACTCAGTCAAATATAAAATTGTATTAATATCATTAAAAACGGGATATTTACTTTAAATTACATTCGTTTCTAATTATAAAAACTTATAAAAACGATCTAATATAAAACACCTAGTTGAAAATCCTACCTTTATCTCATAAAACAAAAACAACGCAAGCCAAAAGCCCTCGTTCGTGATTTCGCTTCACCGACCTATTCCGCATAAAATGTTTACGAAAAACTTCAGTGAATCTGTCACGTCTGCTACGGTACGTACGTGAATTTTATTAAAGCCAGACATAAAAATGCAAAGGATCGCCGTGTAGTAAACAAGAAATGCTCGAATATTGTGCTCAAAGAGGGCATAAAGCATGAACCTAATGCCGTGAAGCTAAAATATAAAAGCTACGGAAACGGAGCCGGTAGCGGCGCCGACGGAAGTTTTTTGAATAAGGACCTTACCCGAAATCTTGCTCAAAAAGTGGGTATTTCCGTTATCTTTCTTTAGTATGACCTAGACCTTTTTTAACACGTTCAGTGCTGAGAACACAAAACAACTGTTGTGTTTGTTGTATGGGAAAACACTATGAAGTGTGCAGAGTCGCACCCGTGGCTAGACAAGCAAATCGGCTATGCAGTGAAAGTGTTAAATTCAACCATTGTGGGATTTACTGGTTGAAACAGTGAGGAGAGGTTTAACCAGCTAGACTGCGGCGATGTAATCTAACTACCCAGGGTCACCAGACTTTTTAGAATGATAATTATCGATGATTATAACGCCACTCGGAGAGGCTGCTGCATCGCACTCCAAAATATATCTACATGGTAGGTTTATCACAGCAACCTACACATTAACTTATAATTTAGATTAAGTACCTATCAAATACTATTAAGCTTGTTTGAATAATTAGAATAAAGAAGAGCTTTAAAATAGAATATTAAAGCTTGACCTTTCTCTCAGTGACAGCCTAATTAATTAGCTAATAACAAAAAAACATTTACAAATCTAACAAGTTCTACGTAGGTAGAAATGAATTACGAAATAATTATTTTAGACAACACAGCATCCAAAAGGCTATGTTTGAGTAATTAATTATTAATTATTATTGTATTTATCGTTCTTAATTAATGAACAACACCAATCAATTGACATTTCCCCGGTGTTCGATTGTAATTACCGCTATATTTGGATTATGCAATTCAACAAACCCGGGAGATATTGCATTTTGATTGGGAATATGTGTATCGCATTGTTAACCGATTACCGTATGTTTGTTACAGATGTAAAGTAAGTAATTTGAACTACTACGAGGTTCGTGTGCATGGACAATCAAAATCAGCGGAGATCGCCTAGTGGGAGAATCTCCGCTTTCCAGGAAAAGGGTCGTAATTTCAAATCCCAGTGCAGGCACGTACTCGTACCAATGTGTTTCTTGTAAAACATATTCACGTAGTTATCACTTCCTTTTCGGAGAAAGAAAACATCGTGAGAAAACCCACACACCTACGTTTTATTTGCATCAATCCAGACAGGGTTCCATGGTGGATTATGGCCTAATCCTCCCCATGAAAGTGAGGGGAGACCTGTGTTCAGCAGTGGGCCGATATGAGTTGAAGATGAAGCCGTACTACTGTTACTGTAGTTACTGTAGTAAGTAGTATCAAGATTGAAAAGTCTGCTATAACCACAGTACCTACTAATTAAAAACTAGCAACTCCTCAAGTCTCATGGCTTAGGAAGGCAATAAGATAATGTAGAAATATATAGTTTTAATTCCGCCTAAGTTGTCTCTTGCTAGCGCTCGGCGAGACAACAGCTCCTGAGGATGTCTCGTGCAGAGACGAAACACGTGTCGTATTGCTATCAGTCGATGTTTGATGGGAATTTGGGAAGGAGTAAGTCAGGGTTTTTTTTTTCTTCTGTGTAGGTAGATAGGTAGGAGTAAAATACGTTAGGTCAATTTAAGTATGGGGTGACACGTCTGGGTTGTTTCGGTCTTCAGATAAATTAAGGGTTGCGTAGGGATTTAGATTTTTTAAACGGATAGATTTGTCATAGGGGTTAGCTAATCCAACAAAGACCTATCATACATTCATCAGACAACTTAGGCGGAATTAAAACTATATATTTCTACATTATCTTAATGATTATGAATTTCCGCAAAATAACGCCTGATTCTATTAACTAGCTTAGAAAGGCATTACGTACCCCTGCAAGACACGAAATAGTACCAGTAAACATTGAAATAATTAAGTATATTTCTGCATTTCATGGGAATTGAATTATTTTTGAAGCTTCAGAACAAGATGTCGCAAGATTTGAAACAAATGGGGGACAAAGAACATGGGGGTGGAAATTTCAGAACCGAAAAATTTGGCCCCAAAAGAAACAAGCTATGTCTATGTCCAGGATCGATAAAGGCTGTGACCATGATGATCCCTTGAGCGAAACACGCACAGTTCAAAGAAAATAAAACAAAACATGTCACATTATGTTTGAGACGAGCCCGTGGAACTGGAGATTAAGGCTTAATACAGTCGGATTAGTCTGAATCTGAATATATGTACTAAGCTTTTTTCTCCCACCTAAATAAATATTTTGAAAGTTAACTAGTAACAAATTACACAGATAATCAGAACTAAAATAATGACCCCTCACAGCTCACCAGCAAAACGGAACGGTACTCCAGCCGAAGCAAAATCCAAGCCAAGCCGTCCCTCCAAGACATGTTTATTACTTTTGTCACGGTTTGTCAATATTCGGGATATACGATTGTTACGGTTAAATACTATTTATGTTGACTGTACAGTTAGATATATCGGAATTAGAGATATTACCAGATCCGGCAAGTTTCCGGCTGATTCGACATCTGAAATCGAATAAAATATAGAAGCTTTTATTTGGCCAAATTAGCTTTTGCTCGCGATATCTTCCTCGTGGAATTCAAACCGCACAGGGCCTTTATTCGCTATGCCACATGAGATTCCTTGCCGAAAACGGGTGATGTCATTACGCGCTTTAAACATATTACGAACCTCCTATAGGATTCCTATGGGAACGCGCCTGAAACGCGCTAGCTTCCCGCACGTTATCTTGCAGTTCAAAACGAGCGCGTTTCAAGTCTAGATGGTCATAGTGAATAACCGAAATTGAAAACTAAATGACTATTTATCATCCGTTGATTCGTACCACTGCATTATTTCCTCAATTAAAAAATATTTGAAACTGCTTCCACGGCGCCGTTGAAATATGCGTCCTTTGTGTGCTCTACCCATTATAAAGCCGAATATATACAAATACAAGTTCATTAAACATTAATCACCACGCCACGGCACAGTGAAAGCAGGTGAAATACATCTACCAATAATAATGCAATGCAACGGTATCGATTTTTAATTGCATTTATCTCAGTGGCTTTCCGGATTCCGGCCAAAAAATTATCCGCCCTATCTCTACTAGAACGATATAAAACAGTTTGCTGCGTGGCGCGAAACCGATTCAAATCAATAATAAGTTTTTTGACTTGTGGTCATTGCCGATGTCTGAGAGAACGAACGATGCTATAGACTTATAGAGCACAGTAACGGAACTAATTATTGTACTAGCAGCACTTTCTAGTGTAATAATACTAGAGAGTACTGCAATGACTTACGCGAGGCCTTCTAGAAGCGGAAGTGATATCATGGCTTCAACCAAACTAAAAAAAAAACACAAAGAGCAACTAAGAACCACTGATATTTACTGTACTTATACTGTATCTACTAACGACGTACTTACCAAGGTATACTACATTTTATATTATTGAAACACAAACGGCACGCACAACCTGTTAAACATCGAATTGCAATAGATTTGATTTAGAAACCACCACCACACTGGTCCTTGTGTAGAAAGTAGGGGGTCCATGATATCAGGTTTAACATTGTCAAAAGGACCTCCTGCTAATTTCCATAGTTTTTGCTAAGTTTTGTAAACTAGCTGCTAAAAATAGGCTCTATGCTGAACTGTGTCTAAGTAATCTGTATAAATTATAAGTAGAATTCCTAAATATTCGCTAGATATTGGTGTTTTGCGTCGCCAATTGTACTAACGTATAATTCTTAGTAATGCTTTTGTATGTACGCTATAATGTGACAAGAACACCCATTGTACCCATTGTACATTGTACAGAGAGAAAAAAACGTAACTTTATAATAATAAAGTTACGTTTTTTTCTCTCTGTGTTTTATACATTTTGGTGTCAATAAAGAATTATGTATCGATCTATCTATCTATTGAACTGTCAAAATTTTAAAAACGGAGTTGTTTGACTTGTCAAAGATACAAATTGGCCATTATTATTAAGATAACTGATGATATTCCAATGAAAACTGTCCCATAACTTCCTGTATTTATTGACGTATATTCTAAGCATAAATTACTATCTGACAGTCCAAAGAATCAGGGAGATTACGTCCACCTAGTAGCAAATAACAGGTTTGGCATGAAAGTGTGGACGTCGAGCGAAGTGTGTCGCACCGCGCATGAATCCAAACTGCACCGCTTACATCCTTTTTCTCTTTTATCAACAAACAAGCCGATCGACTGCTCAATCTTTTTAATTTTTATATTTAAGGTCCGAGGGTCGTTCAATGTCCTTTGGTGTCGAAAATTATTTACTAAAAAGTGTAGGAATACTATATTTAATTTTCCACTGCTTCGGAGAGCTTACCATTTTAGACATGTTAGAAATAAATATAATAATAATAATAAGAGGAATTCTTAAGAGACTTTCGCTAGACGGCTGGATTAAGGGTCGAATGCACGCGGCAGTACTCCTCGACACCGCGCGTATTGGCAGGACGTTTCTCTCTCTGCAGCCCTAACCATCGGTAGCGTGGACCATGCCTTGCTTTATTTATTCAGACAACTTGGTCCACGGTGTTAGATACAAAGGCTTAAAATTACTATGTTAGTTTAATAATTATGCAATGAATGAATGAATTTAGGTAAGAACATACAAACCAAAAACATAAACAGAATCAGATAATTACACTCAGCCGGGCAAACAACAACTTAAATAGCATATCATGATATACTATGAGAAGCTATCAATTATATCTTCAGCAAAACTTTCAGCGTTCTTAATAGTTATGGCGTCCTTTACTTATTAATCATTTAAACTGCACGCAGTAATTTAATTCATTTATTTAATACTTTATCGTACAGATTAAATAGCAGGTACAAATGGCGGACATAACGCTAAGAGCATTTTCATAGAGCATAATATATACAAAGATGACTTTACTAAGTTGTATTCTCTACCAGTCGTCCTGGAGGTGACTAGGGGTGACTGGAGGTGGCTGGAATTGCCAAACACAGTCAGAAAATTATCTTTTTTTACATTTGATTTATCCATTTATACTAATGTAGTTTTATGTTTCCTACTACATACCGGAATGATTCAACTCTATCTATCGAGATTGGAGAATGTTGATATAAAGGAAGTAGATAATTATAAAGAGCTCCTTTCTAGGCACAGACCACAGACAGAAGCGGTGGTAGCTTAGTGGGAGAACGTCCGCCTTCCAATCAGAAGGTCGTGGGTTCAAATCCCAGTGCGGGCACGTACCAATGTGTTTCTGTAAAAACATATGTACGTAATTATCACTCGCTTTTCGGTGAAGGAAAACATCGTGAGGAAACCCACATACCTACCCGAGAATTATTTCGGAGGTAGGTATGTGATCCACCAATCCGGATCTGGCCCCCGTGGTGGATTATGGCCTAATCCTCCTCACGAAAGTGAGGAGAGACCCGTGCCCAGCAGTGGGACGTTATGGGTTGATGATGATGATGAGACACAGACCATAAATAGGAGTCTATTAGAATTCCGACTGAATCTATGTATTCCTAGACTGTGGGTAAAATAAACCGTCTCTGTAAGTCCATCCGTCTTACATAGCCTACCATAAAATCCCAGACCTATGTTCCTATAATATAAAATATTGTAAGCATCTATCTATCCATTACAAGTTTTCGGGCCAGTCAATTAGTTACATACTATTATGCAAAATCTAAACTTATGGTTATGAATCACAAATGGTTTATAGTTACGACTTGCGTATGAGTCAATTGCAACTTCTCTACATTCAAGGATAGGTAATTGATCCGGTTCTAAAGCTACTGAAGTGTGAGACAAGAATATAATGTGTTAAGGTGGAACGTTTCACATGTGGCGGGAAATTTAAAATAAAAACAGATTTTTCGTTTTTGGAGCTAGACTGGGTAACAATTATCCATAATACTGGAAACCGCGACAATTCTAGATTGTTTTTCACGCTATTTTGTAGAAATGTTTAACACATTATTGTATCTGATTACTCCAATAGTTCAATAAACACTACAATCAGCAATTTAACAGTTTATTTACTTACATGAGCAAGTCGATGTATTAGTGCCCAAAATAATGTAAAGAATGATCTACGGTTGTAGCGAATTACACTCTCATTTACATGACTTACCCGATCTAGATCCAAAAAATAAAAACAGTTTACATTTTAAAATTCCCGCCATATGAGGAACGTTTCACCTTAAGTTGTACATGAAACGAAAAGACATATCAACCTGCGACAAAATCAGCCGACTGGTTCCCGATAATTCCGTAACGAGGTATCAAAAACACGCTGTACATAAATGGGACGTTGTAATCAGGCTGCATGCAACCCGCCGCCGCTACCTGCGTCGGCGCTGCAAAAACGCGCGCGCTCCCACGCTGTCGCCCAAACGCGGTCGTCGACCCGTCCTGCATCGATGCTAATTTGATGAATATTCGCCATTAATGACCGCCCAGTTTCGTCAGATTAGACTCGGCTCGCCTCGTGAACCATTTGCGGTCCTTGGTGTTTGACGGTTTATCGAATTTGCGAGGTGAGGATAGGCATTTCCGATAGCGATGGGACGTTTTAACACGTTCACTGGTAAAAATACTAATGTTGTGTTTTTTATAACTTGCCGCGAGAACGGGAAAACACAACTATTGTGTTAGCGGTACGGGAAAACAACGGTGTGTGTAGACCCGTAACCGTGGCTAGACAAGAAAATCGGCTCAGCAGTCAAAGTGCTAAAAGATTGGCTACAGTTTCTGCATTTTGCTTCTGTCTCGATATTTCTACCATTGTAGTTTCAACCACCAATGAAGTCACTTTTAATTGAAACATTGAGGTGACAGGATAAGTCAGCTAGACAGCGATTTCCATACATAATAATGTCATAATTCGTGCATAAATCGTTTCTTTTTCCACGTGTGTAGTGTTCCTAAAGAATGTTGGTTGATGCCAATAAATAATTTACTAATTTATTTAGTTAAATCTCAACGCAGCTAGGCTACAGCTTGTCGTAGTAATGTGTAATCAGCGTGGATTACTTAGCTAATTGCATTTGCTCGCAATCCGGACGTCAAAGGAGGGTTCGCAAAAGGATTTGTTGATTGCATTCACCAGGTTCGTTCGAAATGGCCAACAATTTTATTCACAGTTTGCGTGATGTTGATAAAGTTTTAGGACGATAAGTTAATGTTCCGTGTTCAAATTCAGTTCACAGACGCAACGATTGTGATTCGCAGTGCTGTAATTACGTCAAATAAACCATTGAGGGTAATTAAAAGTGATTGGAATCGTATATTCCATAAAATCGTGTGCGAGCAATGCAATTAGCTGAAAAATATATTAGTGAAAAATTAAATATATATAATTAAGGCGGCCTCCTCCGGGCGTAAGGGGTCGTAGAGCCGACAGCGAAGCGTGAGGTGGCGGGTTCGAATCCCGCACAGGGCAAAGATATTTGTGTGAACCACAAAAATTTGCTCTGAGTCTGGGTGTTTGTAGGACCATGGGCCCTCGTAGTTAATGATTCCCTAGATACAGGGAATCCTAATTAGCGGTCACGTTCTATGTATGTGATTGTGACGCTTTATTGTTATTATTATTCACTAGCTGTGTCCCGCGGTTTCACCCGCGTAGTTCCTGTTCCCGCAGGAATATGGGGATAAAATATAGTCTATGTTACTCGCTCTCAATGTAGCTTTCCATTAGAGAAAATTAAGCCGAAACTTTACATATTCCTATACATACTTTCATCCCCTATATTTATTTTACCCCTCAAGGGTAAAGTTTTACAAACTTTGAATGTCAAATTTATTTATATCTAATCAAAAGCCTAAAAAATAAATTTCAAGCTTCTAGCTTCAAAAATGACGATACTTCCATACAAACTTTCATCCCCTATTTCAAACCCTTACAATGCATATTTTGCGATAAAAAGTAGCCTATGTCCTTTCCTAGGCTCTAGACTATTTCTGTACCAAATTTCATTTCAATCGGTTCAGTAGTTCAGGCGTGAAAGAGCAACAGACAGAGTTACTTTCGCATTTATAATATAAGTAAGGAAAGGAAGTAAGGATTTAAAATTGATAAACCGAACCATTAAAAATCTTATAAAAAAAATATTGTGTTCTTAACTGAGAACGCTGGCATCATAAGATATCAAATAGCTTACCCTTGCGATACCGGGGCGGGTCGCTAAATTCTAAGTAGAGTTTCATATTAACGTTAATTTATTGTTCTGTTCTGAAGTTGTAGGTATGTGGAAGGAGAAGGTACCTAGTTCACAAGTAATGAACACTCAGAAATATCTTATTACAGCGTCTTATGATTGCGACGAAATTTCAAGCGCCTTTTTTGGAGTCCACCAAAAATGCAGTAACAGTATAACGAGTAAAAAGTGGTAATCATCCCGCAGAACCCAGTTGCAATTTTCGGTGGAGTTGATGCGATTTTTTGTCCGTCCAAAATGATGGCGGCTGAGGGCGAAAATGTCGCCATAATTGTGCCTCAGACAAGACTGGCCACTCACCCGGACGATCCTTATAGGATGCCATTGCAAACCTGTATTACCACGGCGTTCCTAAAAACTGAGCCACCATCCTCATTATAACTCCACTCGTGATTCGTGATCATACTCACAAAATTCAGAAAGTAAACGGATTTGAGAAACTTTTTAGAAAGAAAACTTTTTTTTGTGGGGTCGCTGATATTTTTTTTTTTTTGACTGAGTGACGAGAGGTGCAAGTCATAACAGTTACAGTGCCACCCAGAACTTTGCATTTCATAATCTTGCTTGGCATTGCACTGCGCTCGTCACCCTTAGACATCGCCCAGTAATTTCGCTGGAAACAGTTCCCTTCAAACTGGAACACAGTTATGTTTTCACACTACTGGCGGATGAATATCTGACAAACAATAAATACACGTATTTACGCGAACTTGAACAGATTTCTCGAGTCTTGTTGAATCAAATGAAAGTCAAAATTTTTGGCAGATGTCTTAAAGTTTAATCCGGCGCGAAGGGCCAATGTTGCTTAACATCATTATTTGACTCTCGGAAAACATCGGAGTTGGGGAAGTGGCTGGCTGGCGGCCAACTTGTTGGACACAATTTCGTGTAACATTTTTCCTGGACCATAATGATGTGCCATGAAGCGAATCGTATTGCTCACAACGGGGCTTATTATTATGAACCTATAGGAACAAGCCAATAATAATAACGTTTCACGATCACATTCATAGATTCTGATCCGTAATTAAGATTCGCAAAAAACCAGACTCTAAGATAACACCTGTGCTTCACGTAAATATTGTCCTGGTGCTAAATTTTACTTGCGATTTTGCGCTTCTAGCCATCTCATAACTTTTTAACCCTTTTTTATTAACTTTTCTTCTTCTTCTTTGTTTTTAACTTGTTAGGTTGCCAATGCTTTTTCAGAATCATTTATTTATTTATTTATTTCAATATACAGTGCCTTAACAGGTGTTTCTAAAGCGACACCGTACTTACATGTAACTAAGAACCAACACATTTAAGGGCAACATCCGTAAATGTCACTAAAGAACATGTAAAAATGTTCATAGTTCAAATGTTCATGATCATAGTTTACTTAAGCTGCCACCGTGCCGTAGTGGGTGATGAGCCGAAGCATGAGGTTGCGTGTTAGATTTCCGCACAGGGCAAAGATTTGTGCGAACTGAGTTTGGCTGTTTTTAGGGCCATGGTCCTCGTAGTTCCTGATTCCCTGGAATCCTATTTAGAGGTTAGGATCTGATCGTAACACGCTATTTTTACTTAGTTTGGAATTCAATAGCTTTATCACTTTATCTACCTCTGATGTCTAGTCCAAGTTATAAATCATCATCATAATCATCAACCCATATCGGCCATCTGCTGATCACTTTCGTGAGGAGGATTGGGCAATAATCCACCACGGGGGCCCGGATTGGAAGACACCATAACTAGATAAAAACAATTACTAGATGCAAAACATAGTTTTAACGAGAGCTTTATAACCACTGCCTGTGCCGATACTAAAGAGGCGCAGAGGAGGTCGTGTCAATATTTACCGCAGAGTGCGCGCGCGCAGCTTTCCGGCAACGCACCTGATCACATACGCCGATGCCGCGCTCGGTTGCTATAGCGGGATGCTATATCTACTCGTCCCGACTTTTAGCCAGTGCGTATGAGGTCTTTTAGGGGCAATGTTGAACTTCTTTACAGTGCGTATGAGACCTCTCCGGCCTCACAAAGCCTTTCCATCCATATCCGGCGCACAGAGTGAAAGAAAGCGATTTTGACTGCCGCACCAGCGAGAAGTCACGCGTGTGGCTTATTCGACCTCATAATGCAGTGAATGTGTTAACAAGTTATGAGCTTAGCAGGTCGTTTTCTGATGATAAGTGCTGCGGTACATTGAACTATAATGTCAATCTGTAGGACTCATTTTTCTTTCACTATACTAAGCTCGAATACAAGGAGCATTCGTTGTCAACCTGAAGCATTAGAGCTTATCAACTAGGTTACGCGGGAAGCAGGTTCTTTTCTAGATGCTAAGTACAGTGGTATATTTAATTTTAGTGTCCTTATCTACATAACACTCTAAGAATGTTTATTATCCACTATACTTACTGCGCACGAGTACTCGTTGGCAAATTGAAAATTGACCTAAATTTAATCACAGAAAAGTATTAAATACTTCCAACTCTATACAAAAAGGGAACAAAAAAAAAACTAGCGCAATCTAGAATTCGCCTAAGGAACCAGCTTTGTCCTACGAGTAAAGAAGTAGTTTAACCAAGATATAATAAAAGTTTTTTTAAATTACAAACAGCCACATCCTGTATACGAATGAGGTACCGAAGCTTTTCTGCTATGGTCAACACTGGGAGGTAAATGTACCATGTACCCGCATGCAGTCAATTCATGTGTATACAGGATGTTGTCAACAGTATGATTCTTTATCTGGGCTGTAACGATTTGTCTAAAGAAACCTTGTGCATTCATGAATTTTTGATTTCCTTACAGTAACTGCTTCAAGCAATAAGGCTAACCAATGTACTACCTTATTTTGACCTTTTGTCGTATTCCTGTTATGTGTTCTTTAAGTGTATAATAAATCATTTTCTATTCTATTCTATTCCATTCTAAGTGAAATCCTAACCCAATTATTTCCACGTGGTATTCATTCAACCATGTCTCTTTAATTAAGACTTTCTTTCATTTTTTCTTTACTTGGCAATCATAATCATACGCGGCGCGAATAAAAATAAAACAAGTCTCTAATTGGTGGTGTTTCACGCTTTCACTCTTCCAGCCTTTGAGAGATGCAGTTCGCACACCCTGTATATAGTAGTATTGAGGTTAAACGTTAACCGCGCTCGCGACGTACTCATTAGCGACCTGGGGCCCGCAGCGACACCTGTCTATATGTACCGCGTCCGGAAACAAACCAGACGCGAAATCTCGTTCCAGCAGGTCAGGAAATGAAGAGCTCAAACACGGTACACCCCTACGGTAAACATCATTGGGTGCAACCCTATAAGCCCGATCTACACTAACGCCGTGACATTTGTGTTGGTTAGACCTATACGCAATGATATCTATCTATATGTATAAAAACATATGGTTTGTGTACGCTTCAAAAACTCAAAAAGATCTGCACCGATCGAGCTGAAATTTTAGCATGATATATAATCTGCATCAAGGATTGTTTTTATCTATTTTTTTCATCAGTGACATATCAGCGAATGTGCGAATGTGCCACAGCGAAGCGTACACACAGGGTACAGCTAGTATACTATAATATTATTGTTGAGCGAAGGTAATTGTAATTGGTAAGGTAATCAATTCAGTTTAGGTCTTCAATTGAATCGCTATGGGATGTCATGCTATGCCTCCAGGTCGCTGTTTGAACACCGCCCATTGTGACACTAATTGTTAAACTTGTTTTGTTCTAGTTTTTAAGTTTTCTCTGTTCTGTGGTATTTCAATAAAGAGTTTATCTATCTATCCATCTTTCTATTAGTGAAAGATTTTTTTAAATCGGTGCAGTGGTAGTGGTATAGCCGAAACCTTACATATTTCCATACAAACTTTCATCCCCTATCTTTACTTTACCACCTTAAGGGTTTACCCTTTTTATGAACTTAGAATGTCATATTTATTTATATCTATTCAAAATTCTAAAAAATAAGTTTTAAGCTTCTAGCTTCAAAAATGACGAAACTTCCATACAAACTTTCGTCACCTATTTTAACCCCTCACAAACCTTTTTTTGCAATAAAAAGTAGCCTATGTCCTTTCTCAAGCTCTAGACTATCTCTGTACCAAATTTCATTTAAATCGATTCAGTAGTTTAGAAGTGAAAGCGTAACAGACAGACAGACAGACAGAGTTACTTTCGCATTTATAATATAAAAAATAAGTAGGTAAAGTAGGAATAGTAGGGATTATCGGTTGTTTTGATGATATTTCCCACTTTGTCGTTAATTTCAAGCATGTTTTCCTTCGTGGAAAATTGATTATCTACCTATTTCGTTTTCCTTCTTCGTTATATTAGATTTTCTCAAAGTTCCGGCTCTATTAGTTTACGAAAATGAAATATCCGAGATTATCTGTTCCAGCGACTATACCTTCCCTGTGACTTTGCGTAGGTTGAGCAGTTGTTTTCCTTAATGTTTTGGCTTCACGTGGTTTGTGCCTGTATAATAAAGTCGCCCATCTTGTGGTTTTCCGCCAAAACTCCAGTTGAAAGTTTGAAGAGGCTAATTTATTATGAACTGCGCCCATAATTGGAAATATTCTGATGTGTACCCTCTGTTACTTTAGTTAAGTGCCTATGAGGTGGGTATATACAATACAACTACCTGTGTATACTTATGCAAATGCTATCCATATATAGGTATAATATTAAAATAACTAAATGTGGCCATGGCTATATGGTGGTGGTTATTAAGTGTTTTTTTTTTTTTGTTATTTAAGTGTTTATTCTCACTATATCGGATCTAATACCGATTTTCTTTCTCTTCATTTAGCGCGTCACTATTAATTTTCATTACTTACTGGTGGTTCCGATAATGACTCTAAGTAAAGGTTTTTCTAAGTGGCCCTTGTGTTATGAACTGTCTAATTCATATTGATCGTAAATTCTCATCTATCATGAAGGCCTTGGAAATTATTGACATACAGTCGTGCTGAACACTTATCGTGGCTGATTAAATAGCTTCAAATTCTACGAAACCAGATCGCCCAAGTTTATTATTAGGTTTGAGTACAGGGGGTGCAAAATAAAACACAAACATTCTTACACTATAAAACTATACTTAAATAACAAAACGCATGGGGCGGTGAGATCACTGTTGCTGCGGCGGCGGCGCCAGGCGCGCTGCAAGCTGCAGTATGTCGCGCTTTTCCTTCGGGAAGCGCAGTTCGCGCGCGGCGAGGCGGGCGGCGCGCAGCTCTCGCTCCGCTCGCGCCAGCTCCGCTCGGATGAGACCTGAGGAGAGAATTATCAGTTAGTGTATGTAAGTAAAGCACCGTTCCCGCTTCACTTTAACCAGGAATTAAAGATGAAGATTGGAAGTGAACAACAAAACAGTCTTAAATAATAATGTAAATTAATTAAGTATAGTGTGGATTTTTTTTCTGCGCAAGTCAAGTGCCAGTGTGTATTTCTCTGAGGTTACAGCAAACAACCAGTCGATACCCATTTTGGCAGCAGACATCTCGATATAAGTATGCTGCTTTCAAGCACTGGATTAATCATTTACCACCATCGACGCAAGCTAGCGTATTCTGTTTGTATCGTGATCTTCATGTCGATAAAGGAACGGCGAGCGCACCAACGACAAGCAAAGATGTTATAGTTTTATATCACATACTACGTGCTTATTTTGTACATATAATCTACCGTACCTGCTCCCGCGCCGGCGTCCCGCTCGCGCGCCGCCCACTCGCGCGCCATCTGCTCGCGCATGGCGTCGTCGAGCGCGCGCGCCGAGTAGTGCGCCACCACCTCCTGCCGCGAGCACTGCCGCTCGCGCATGGCGCGCAGCGACCCGTTCCAGTGGAGCAGCTGGAACACCGTCATCAGTTCTTGGAACTCGAGCATCGTCCGCCCCTTGTTTGCCTCCAGCATAAACCTGGAAACGATGAGTGTTTTGTTATAATGTTCCTTTTCAGGGAAGCAGTGTCAGTTTTAACACAGTTGTATTTCAGAACGCTGTGGTGTGCAAAAACTACGGTGTTCCGGTTTGAAGGGCTTTGTTTTCAGTAAAATTACTGGGCATAAGAGACTTTCGACCCGATGTCTCAGGGTGGCAAGCGCAGTGCAATGCCGCGCAAGAGTTCTGGGTGGCACTGTAACTGTGATGGGCAAGCATAGATAGCATTTTCCATCGTCTTAACGATTTGCTCTACTCGTCACTCAACCAAATAAAAAATGCATTACAATTAAGAAATTTAATTAATAATGAAATAAGAATTCGTTATTTACACAATTAACATTGTAATGTTTGCTAAGGACTTTCCATTTCCCGGTCCGCTTTTTTTTTAGTTTGTTTTGTGCTGGCTTTGCTCACGCCCTTATTGTAATTAGAGAATACTTGATTTAAATGGTGACCAAGTTTGCCCTGCTATTTATAAAGCATTATTGTGTGTGACCCATATTCGAATGGTTTAGATTAATGTCGTAAGTTCCGCTTCGTATCCTCGTTGAGCACTATAGCATGGGAACCATACCACAGTAGGGTTTACTCACCTAAAGGCAGCAATCCCCGCACTGGGGTCCTGGTGCGAGCTCGCGTCTCCTGCGAAGGATGCGCGGGCCTCGGCCACCGCCTTCTCAATGAAATGGTCCGAGATGCGACGCGACTCGTGCTCATTGAACACACTGTTCATCAAGGCTATCTTGGCGGCGCTGCGCCGAGCCTCCGCCTTTGTAGGACAATTCTGCACAAACGGAAAAATAATACTATGAGGCCTCGTGGAAAAAACAATACTATCTATTATCGCGATCTTCAGCCATGAAAGGTTGACTACAAAGAGGCTAACCGAGAATAATAACTAAAGGAGATAGACCTCTACTTTCTCAATTCGTTGTAGATTTGCCTTTATGGTAGACTTGAAAACGGTAAACAAGTCTAACTGTCCAGTGATCCAATTAATCCATCCAGTTCCACTTTCACATAGAAGATTGCTAATGACTTCAGGAAAAACATAGACTACCAAGTACTTGATCTTTATTCATGTACCAGTACACCAGTAACCATAGATTTCTACTTAATTGATGTAGTCAAGGTGCCAAAGACAATTTTCTTATGCAGGAATGCATGCCATGTAGTTTGTTGGTATGTATGTTTATCGGCATATCTCACTGTCTTTTTGTCGAGTAGGTATTATGTAGTCCTGTCAAATAAAATAAGTATTATAGACAGTTCTATTATGCGGCACTTGGGCCTGGAGTAAACAGGGACCAATTTCCAATGATATTGAGCCAACGATTGCTCGTCTCGTCACTCAGACTTAGAAAAAAAAAACTAAACTGAAACTCAAGGGCATAGTACATTTGTGGCATATATATATCGACGCTAGAAAGCGTAAACGCTGTAACCATTTGACCGACCCGAAAATACTTTTTTAACATATTTGGAAACAAACGCTGTAACCCACATTTCAACGTCCCCTAGGAACTTTCGGATATAACCAAGGCAGCAGTATTGTAGCTTTGTATGAAACACACTAAATATCCAAAATTTACGTTTTTAGGTCGAGTACATATTGAGTTATGATTTTTTTTCAACAAAAAAAAAGTTTTTTGGCTCTGTTGAACAATTTTGCGTTTCAAGGTTACAGCGTTTACGCTTTCTGGCGTCTATATATTCCCGCCGCCATTTTTTTTTTTTTATTTTCTCGCACGACGTAAGTATTATTTATGGGTAGGAGACACTTATACAAACAAAACCTGTGAAAAATAGGTGCCCTAAAGTGTCACGTTCCCGAGATATTTGGAGATAAAAATCGGAATATAAATACAATTATAACCGTTAAATATGCAGTAATTACGTTACCCACGCATTATATTGTATTGTTGGTTTACTTATTTTATGTAAGGCACTGCAAGTAATATTTGCACGAAAAACATATTTTTATCAATTACATAGTACTTAAGACACCGCAAGTAATACGCTCTTTCGTTCGTCAAAGTATACCTTCCATACAAAAATGTTCGAACCCCTTTGACACCTTTGAACTTATTGCTATTATCATAAGGTTGAAAGTGCCAACTTACTGTCTGACTGAAGCGAAATTTAAAGCTCTTATTCCAGAACAATGTTCAGCTTGAATTTCAGCCTTTATTTTAATGTAAAGTTTCTATGAGATCTCCACTCAAGTGTAGGTACGCTCAAGCCTATTTAATCTGAGCGTCGTACTTACAATACGGGTTACAGACCTTCCTATTTAGAAAATAACTGAACTTTCAAGCTGACTTTCATTATCAATAATGATTTCTCTTATGATTAGGTTCTTTGCATAGAAACGTCGCTTCGTATCATCACAATACCTTTTGCCTTCCGTTCATACGCCAATCTAAACTTCCCAAGGTCCTTAAGATTATATTTACGTTAAAATATAATACCTATAGAAAGAAAATGAAAAAATCCTATCTAATAAAGAAATTCCCGGATTCACTTATTATTATTCCATCCGTTCACTCATTTCAATTCATAGCACAACAGAGTCTGTATTTTTCTTTCCAACAAAAAGGAAACTTTAGGTATTGGAAAAGTTGGGAGCAGGGCGGCTAACGAAGACTGATTACCCACACATTCAGCTATCTGTCAAATCTGTACCGGTATACAAGATTCTATCGCAAAATATATTAGTCGGGTTGAATAGAGTGGAAACTAATACGTGTCGGGGTCCACGTGCGTGAAATACCAAAATAAACCCAAACATGAACGCCCTGACGTATGTTATCTCAGAATAACAGCACAAACCAGAAGCCGCGATGCGAGTGATAGCTGTCACTGGCATTACTTGGAACCTGGGGCTTTGACAAGACACCGGCATGTGTCGTAGGCATAATTCTTTTTTTTTGTGTATCTTGTATTTTCTATGAAGAAAGAAGACTGAATAGATTTTCAGAATCAGAATTAAAATAATTTGTATTGTGTACATAACATAAGTTGTTATTACAATTAAAAGTTTCAACAATTTGTCCATTTGGAGCGTACAATAATTAACTTAGAGACAAAATATAATTGGGAAACGAAACAATAAAACACTTTTTAAATATTTCCTTAACAATTAAACACCTTATTATGAAAAATATTCTTTTAAGTTATGAAAACGTGATAAGGTAGATGTTATAAGCTTTAAAAGCTGTGATGTAAGAGCACTTATGATACAAGGTGTTATTGGCCTGAGGCATACAAATATTATGCTTAATGACAGGTGTACCTTTTCAAATAAGAAAAGAGTCATAGAATGCGGTTCCCATTTCCTTCAGATATAATTATGACGTGTTTACCTAACAAACACAAAATTATACTTAGTATTGCTAATTTGCCGACCTATATTTAAATAATCTAAAAACCCTGTTGCTTAACATTTATGACCAGATTTCACCAAAATATTAACGATGGGTTAGTTACAATTAACTTGAAAGAAACGTAAAATGACAGACATACTATAGATGACAGTTTTCAGCGCTTAGGCGGGGATTAATCGCTTCGTGAAATTTCGGCTTGAACCTTCTGCCACTTCTGGTTTCTATGATTATTCTACGTATGCTATACAATACACGTTAACGTTAATACTATAAGTTATTCTGCGGTTACGGGAGTCGGCTAGGGAACTAACAGTTCTGTGAGTAGGTACTTACTTTGAACAGGAAATTCCACCCTAAAAGCGTGTAAAACGTAGTTGTGACTCGTATAATAAATTCAATTTAAGGTAGTGGTTTTAAAAGTACTCCTAAGTTTGTTTGAAAAATATTTTTAGACATTTCTTTTATTTATACAAGACGAAGCATTTCGGTAATTATACTAAACCTACCTACCCAAGAGCTATTTAGTTTTTGTGTTTGCTCAAAGGCAAATAAAGTAACTCAAAGCACACTAATAGACTGTCTCAATAAATATGAGTCACATTTATTTATGATGTTAAGAAAATATGAAAAGGTGTCACCGCATCCAATCCTCCCGCTGTATCCTCGGCATAGATAACATCTCAGGAGTAAATAGGGGAAGCTTTAGATAGCTTTAGTAAAATCTGTCGAAGGGCGTTCGGCACAGATACGTCACTCAGGCTTGTAGGTAGGTTTGTGGTAGCTAGTACGTGACCTCGTCCCTGAAAATTTTCTCACATTTGTCCCAAAAACGTGACATACCCGACGGAGGGAATTGGTTTTGGCGAGCTAGTGTTATTAGTTATTCTATGGTTTGGCGCGCTTGTATGTGTGTATTGAGGGGCTGGCAACACTGAATGATTGAGTTCATCAAATTGCTACAATTGTAGCACACGGCTTCGGCTATACAACATGATTTGTGCCCATATCCAAACACACTTCGGCATTCTGTAAAGCCATTATCGATGTGTGAAACAGACTTTCAATCTTTCATCAAATCAATCATTCAGTACATACACCTAACGTGTTGCCGGCAGTCAACTGAGAAAAGATGCGAAACCGAACGTAAAAAGGCCGGAAATGAGTTACAAAGATCTTTTTCGTATTATTATAAAGATTGGAAATTAGTTACAAAAGATCGGCGCTGGTCATGCTGACCATTCAGGATTGACTCTAGCGGCCTTATTTTCCCCATATTAAGGACGTCATTTCTTTTAGTTTCAGTTTCTTTAGCGATGTACAAAAGGCCAAATCTTTCATTTTTATATGCAATCGTATAGGTAGTTATAGCCAGGCGTTGCAGTTGACGACTGGCTTTACTTCTTTCGCTTGAGCCGCGGGAGATAAAGCTGAAAATAATGGGCTCAGTTGTAATCTTTGCTGTAATGGCATTGTAAAGAATCCTCTGTCACGTGCGCGAGCTTCCAAGTCGGAACACGTTCATAATGTAAAAATTCTCGCGCGCGTGTAATTTCCTGTGAGTGTTATTTTTATATTAGAAATACCTGTTCAGAGGTACGTGCTGAGGTATTCATTAAGTGTCGCTAAAATCCATACTTGTTGCAAATCTTTTGCTAGGTTTTACAAATTCATTAATAGGGTTGCGTTTGACCACTATCTCAAGTGGTAGTCGTGATGCGGTTTACGATGGTGCACGCTTTCTATGTTAACTTATTTTCTTATGACTTGAAGACTTTCAACTTCCAAGCACTGCGGGACCTTGTGAGCAATATCAGTCAGTCTTTGTCTGACTTATGATGGCGTATCAGTACATTATTGAAGCGAAAAATAAGCTCGATTCCAACAGCACACATTTGGATGGGTGACCTTTTAATGGCAACATGAGAATGCTTCCGTGCTGCGGAGGGCATCGATTTTCATTGATTAATAGCAGTCTTTAGCAATGTCTGAGGCAGTTGAACAAACTGAATATTCCTTTGACATAGACGCTGCCTCATTTGAGAACACTAGATTGGATCATCATCAACCCATAACGGCCCACTGTTGAGCACGGGTCTCCCCTCACTTCATGAGAAGGATTAGGCCATAATCCACCACGGGGCCCGGTCCGGCCTGGTGAATGACATACCTATCTCCAATATAATTCTTTGATAGGTTTCCTCACGATGTTTTGATGGATGAATGAATGGATTTATACATACTATTAAATATGGTAATAAATAAAGTAAAAAAACTTATATTGAAAGAAAGAAAGAAAGAAAAAACATTTATTCTGACACAACTGCACACAACAGCGAACAACGTACTTATTTAGAGACAAGACAAGAAAATGAAAACACACGATGAACATAGTAGCGTACGCAGATAGCCGGCGCGCAGTGATGTCAGACAAGGCCTGAGCTCAGCATAATGCTGTGGTCAAACCACAACGTTGATTTTCAACTCTTGCCTTTGGTGACACACGGACTTAAGAAAGACTTCAAAAAATATTTAGGGCATTTTATATAATAAAAGATAAGAAAAAATAACCCATAAATAAATTAATAATAAAAAATAGATAATCCAATAATTATGGAGGGGTAAGAGTGTGTGAGTGAGTGAGTGTATTGCGAGTGTGTCTAACCTTACTTAGACCACCATTCCAAAGATTATTACATTCGTCTTCTATTTCCACCTTGTTAGATGACAGTTAGGTTTAACGATCGCCAAGAAAACTTTATGACCGGTATATGACGATTCTTGGTACCTGAATACTTGGTGTAATGGGAGTTTTTATGACCGGAGGCGGTTGTTTTTTGTGCTTTTCAATAATAAGGATATCAAAGCTTGATGTCTAGGTCTTTAAACCTTTATCTTTAGACGGCAAGTGACAATCATCTGAGGACAATATTGGCTTCACTACTTCCAATCTCATTACTCAAATGTGCCTATGTTATTAGATATATATTATTATATTATATAGATATATATTATTGTAATTTTTCTGTACTGTGTTTATTTTTGTTTTTGGTGTACAATAAAGAGTTTTTCTATTCTATTCTATATACTAGCTGTAACCTGCCACGCTTCGCTGTGGCACATTCGCAAATTCGCTGATATTTCACTGATGAAGAAAATAGATAAAAACAATCCTTGATGCGGATTATATATCATGCTAAAATTTCAGCTCGATCGGTGCAGAACTTTTTGTGTTTTTGAAGCGTACACAAACAAACATAACATTTTTATATATATAGATTATAGGTTTTCATAGATATTTATTTAACACAAATGTTTGAATCGATTATTTTTATTTCCAAGGGTCTCAAGAGTCATGAACTAGCAACTAAGTAACTAACTAGATTCAGAATAAACATCTATTTTTAAATAATTGGAAGTAAACTCTATTGCCGATACTTTAGTATAGTTGTTTGAAATTTTGGAATTTTGATAATATGCTGAGGTTAGTATGCTTCAATTAGATAATTGAACGTGTGATCTTTTGGAATCTTTTGAAATTGATTTTATTTATATACATAATCATTGTAAGATTTGTACTTCTACGTTCTCATTTTTGTGAGAGTTTTCCTTTACGCAGGATTAAAAGATTTTTGATCTGAGATACTTATAGGCTAATAAGGCGCTAAAATTTCAATGAAAGTTTTGGAGGGATTTCCGTTTGAACAAATCATGAACTTTTTTGTATTCTTAAAGAATATTTTACTCCCTGCAGGCTGTGATATTAGTAAGATATCTCAAGACCATCTGTTCATCGTCGATTTTCACCGGTATTTTCAGGTAAAGGTCCGGTTACACGCAGCGAGTTGCATATATGTCCAAATAGTTTGTGTCAAAATCTTTAAAGTACGCGGCGTCCATCGCCGAATCAACAAACGATGATTGGTGGAGTTTCGGTTACAGTTAAATTTGGTCACAGTTTTCTGGCTCATACATACAGTGAAACTTGGTCACAACCTCACAACTAACTGGAAATAAAAATATATTTTGTCATTTACGTGCAATTTAGTCACACCACAATGTTGCGCGGTTTACCGGTTTTCCAGGTTACTTAGTTTTGTGCAAATTAGAATTTTACGTGTAGATGGACCTTATCACTCAGGGTTAGCGATTTCCTATAGGGCAATAAAAAAATTCTAAGGTGGCAGGAAATTTTATGACCATTCCCCATGATATGGGATTCTTCCCGTGTCTGCAAATTGGGGACTGGAATTTTTATGATGAAGGACGGGAAAATGGAACTTTTGAAGGTAGAAATATATAGTCGTAAAGTGCGACGAGCCATTGCAGTTACCTTCGTAAAGGCCTGCACGTATTTTGATAAAATTTGGCTTGAAATATAAATAGGATTTTCATAATAGTCCATGCGGGTGAAACGCAGGGCCCTTCTATAGCTTAAAAAGAATTAGTTTCATTAGCAAACGCAAGCAGATAAAAGGAAAGCTGTCGCTCTGCAAATAGGTACATCTGGCGGAAGCAAAGGCAACTCTACGGGGAAATCTTGTCCATTTGAAACGATTGAGTTTTGGAACTATTTAACTTAGGTACCTACTGCTGTTACCCGTGTTTGTACATGGTACCATTTTTTCATATTAGAAACTCCTTCGAATTAGAATTTGCTTTGAGTCTAGGTGTTTGTGGGACCATGGTCCTCGTAGTTCCTAATTCCTTAGATAAAGGGAATCCTAGTTGAGGGTATAATCTATGTATGTTATCGTGGCGCGTATTTTATAATTGCTTTCTTTTGAGCTATACTTACCACTTATTAATTTTGTAAATCTATTAAAGTTTGATAGTAGTGTACCACCCCCATTGTACTACCCTTGTTTATCTATTGTAATTCTTCTGTACTGTGTTTATTTTTGTTTCTCGTGTACAATAAAGAGTTTTTCTATTCTATTCTATTCTATTAATTATTAATTTATAATTTATTATTTTATAAATCTTCTAAGTTCTGGGTAACACTGTAACTGTTATGGGCAGGCTGTTATAGGTAGCGCTTACCGTCAGGTGAACGACTTGCTTGTCTCGTCACTCAGTCTAATAAAAAAAAGCTACTACAAGTTTAATTAATTAATAATGGAAGCGCATGATAATGAGTTTATGGGACGGTCAACCACCTACATTTTTGCTATAAATTTCACAGAACCTTCGCAAAGACCCCTTTTAAACCCGTGAAGCGGAGCTATGCTATGCATCCCTAACGTTATTAAATTGCTGAGTGTCTTTAGTAGAAATTCCTGGTTTCTCTGATATTGTTAAACATGTACTATATTCTGCTGTTTTAGAGTTCCGTAGCAAAATTGTAAGAGCGCTTATAAATTCTCTTCTCCGTCATTTGCGTTGTATTTCACATCAATTTTACTAAGAGAATTGGTTGAAATTTGACTGATAGGGATCTTACCTGATACCTTATTAGGATTTCTGTATCAGAATCAGAAACTACAAGGACTATGTCATGGTTCCACAACCATCCAGACTCAGAGCAATTATCGATAGTTCACACATATATATACTCTATGGCTATACACGGGCGGTTCTCCCGCTCAAGAACCCGCTTAAGAACCGCACTAGATACAATTTACTATAAAAGTTCTATGAGTCATACTACACGGACGGTTCTCCCGCCGCGAGAACCCGCTCAAGAACCGCACTAGATACAATTTACTATAAAAGTTGTATGGGTCCATACTACACGGGCGGTTCTCCTGCATACACAACTTTCAAATTAAATTGTATCTAGGGCGGTTCAGAAGCGGATTCCCGCAGCGGGAGAACCGCCCGTGTAGCTCTAGCGAGACTTAAACCCACAATCTCATACTTGGTATGTGTGTAGTTGTTTTTCGTATTGCTTAGCTGACACTGGTAAAAGACATTTAAGTAGGTGCTACCAAGGGTGGCACATTTGGAGACATATCAGGTGTCGGGAATTTTTATGGGTAAAGGGACGTCAACGTCATTTTCTCGGCGTAATTTGATGTACTCTTATTTCGTACCCCGTAGATGACTTTCTGTAGCGTATCACCCGCTCCCGGGCAGCGTGACGTAACATTTTTTCAGGGCGGCTTTCCATACTTTCTTACAGGATAATGTTGGTTAATTTATGCTCGTAGATGACGTTGATTTCTTATTGAGTTAGAATATTGTATTACTTTTCTAAGTTTTGTACTACATAATGCGACGAGCAGTTCATTTAGCTAATGGTGATCGCCTGCCTAATTAAAACAATGCAAATTAATTAATTCCTCATCTAAAAATCCATTATATTTTTGAACCTACAAACCCATCGTTATGAAAATGTAATTACACAGAAATTTGCTGACAGTAAGCTCAAAATTGTATTTTCAAGCAAATTACGTTTTAATGGAGGTTTTAATATACAAGGGCGTGTTTACGAAAACGTGACGTAAGAACTCGCAGAAACAAAGTGTAAAGTCCGAAGCAACTCGTGACTTGGTTACCTGAAAGCTGCCGAAGCAGGCGCCGCCTGGCAGCGTGACGTAGCAGACGTAGGGCGGATGGGCGGCCGGCACCGACTCGTATATGACCAGGGCTCCGCCGCCGCCCGCCGCGCCGCCGCCCCGCGCCGCCTTCACCTGCCAGAACTCCTGTAGGGCTTCCACCACGTTCACTGTTGAAAGCACGCCGTCAGCTAACGGAAACACAAAATAATGATTTAGATTTATATCTTGGACACAATGCAGTGATGGCCAACTGAAGATATATGGCGCCGGCAAAATCCGACCAGAAAGAGGGAATGGATGGGAGGGGTTTTTAAGTACCTAGGAGCAATGTGAGCTGGCGTACAATTGATACACTAATATCGGCTACAGACGATAACTGGCCTGACAGGTTTGGACATTTCAATCTGATTTAAATTTTCATTTTTTTCGGCTGTAAGCCTTATCGTTTGTAGTCTGTCTGAAATAAAGACGGGGCCGTAGATGGCCTGTAATCAAATAAATTTACCTATGTGAGTTAACTTGATTAAGTTATGTTTTTTTTCTATCTGTGTGTTTTATACAATTTGGTGTCAATAAAGAGTTATCTATCTATCTATCTTACTAACAAATAAAAAGATCGATTGACGCGTTAAATCAAAACCAAGCTGTGGTTGAATCGATAATAATTCAGTTTGTAACCCTCGAAGTCAAAATCAACGCTCAGAAATACCTCTAGTTTAACAATGGAATTCACTATAACATTAGAGGTTGATTAAAAAAGTTAAGGCTCCTAAACCCCCAACTTAATACAACCAAATTGTGGTACTAATTCACGTTACAATTACTCTAACTTTCCCCAAACCCCTGTACAATAAGGGGTTCTAACAAGTTTGTCGAGTCCGTACCGCACAAAGCACAACTGGTCGCAAACAAGTCCATTATTTCATTAGAGGAATTAATATCATTTTCCATTCATTTCTGTTTAATAAGAGATCGCTATTGTGCGCGTTGTCGTCCGGCCCCGGCGCGGCGCCGCTGAGAGTGTTTCACCCACTGCGTCCGATCTTCGAAGGCGTATTTTGTAGGCACGTTCATTGATTTTGTATCGGCTTGAACAAAAACAATGTATTGTAGGCACCTAATCATTTCATCCTCATGGAACATCCAAAAAATAACGTCCAGTCATGGAACCGTTTGAACGCAGTGTCTTGAGATTAATTTCAAACTGGGACGACAATAATGTTGTACTCAAAAACACGTGATATACCTACTTATTATTTATTTACAGGGCACAAGCCTTTAGAGGGACAAAACTGGACAAAAATATGTCACATGACGGACAAGCAACCATAGTAGGTTCAAACCTTAAATACAAAATCATATCAGAAGGAATAGAAAAGTTTTTTTGCAAAATCAGATGAAGATATGTTTTGTACTAAATGCAAGAATATTGATGGCAAAATCGCATCTAACCAAGGTCGGATCGGCAACAGTGGGTAAGATACTTGAAATGTTATTACCACACAATGAGTCGGCTCTCCGAGACGTCTTGAACACTTTTTGCAGAACCCCTTGTTCGCTGAAGTACATTGTTCAAGCAGACGGGACGGACACCTACTTTGGCGACCACTCCTGTCGTGATAAAATAATAGGTATGAAATGGAGCCGGGTAAGTGAACGAGGAAATGTGTGAATGGAAATGCGCGGAACATGGACAAGAAAATGTTTTCTTGGGCCAAATATTGTTCGTTGACACGTGTTCTTGTTCATTTTTCGTGGAGTTTTTGTAACGAAAATAAATAAAATGTTACAGATTACAATGGAAACATAATGGTATGATACCTTCAGAGGGTAAAGGGTAAGGCTGTTGGTATTTGTTATGTACGATGTACAATTTCCAAAGAAATAAACAGCAGTTCCAACTAGACTCAGGCTTGAAATGCTCCTAAGATATTTATAATATACTCATCATTTAGAATACCGTGTCCGTAGTTTTGTAACCATACGACAATATTGATGTATCTTCAATTGAATTTGTAATTGTCAATTGGCTGGTCGTAAAATTATCTCGGAGCCATAGATTTGTGCTCGGAGCCGAACTGTGGAGTCCTGGGATGAATTAGTTAAGGTAAATAAATTCTAGAGTAACAACTAGTGTAGAATTTAGGGACACCCACTGCATCTGCCAGATGGAGTGTAGAAAAAGATCAGAAGACTTAGAAAGCATTCGCTTATAATGGCCTAAAGTAAGCAAAAATGGGCAATGGTATTTCCTACCACGTTGAAATAAATAGACCTATTTAATTAAAAAAGTTGAACAAAGGCATAAATTATTTAAATGCGAAGCCAAGGAAACAACGAGGCCACATTAATCGATACGCACCTCGGGGTACGCCACAAGTGGTTCATATCGCCTACAAGTTCAGTATAATTTCTACGCATGTAATACGTGTCAGTATTGTATACCCGTGCTTTCCGTGTTCCTGAATTAATAATTTTCGGTTCACGCAGAGTTCAGGATAAGCTTCATATTTCCTTGAGCAGTGGGAAATCTCGGATTTATACCTTGTTTGCACGCTACGAGAATTATTTCATTGGGGGTAAACGGTTCACTCCAACCATAGAATTACCTACAATATTATACCCTCTATCTCGTACCGCAAGTCACTCTCACACAGCATCCAATATTGGAAAAGGTATTATAAATCTTCACCATCATTTTGCGTATTAGTTTGGCTAATTCTTTCCACGTGTATGTAATTTAATTTAAAGTAAACCAAGTAAAATTATAGTCATTAAAATGCGACCAAAAACCTAGTGAGATAAATTTGGAGTGATCTGAAGTTTGTTTTAAAGACCTACTTATATAGGATGGGTTACAATGTGAAGCAACCTATAAAAATGTTATTTCCTCTATTGCGAAACATAGTTACAAACATTTTCAATAAAACGCGCAAATCACACAAACAAGTTACACATTGTACTCGTACCTCTCATAAAATAACTTCCTTGCCATACGTCCATAAAAGTTTTCCCCACATCCCGCACGAACAAAAAGTACCAATTAACCGGTTGTTTGGTTGATTGTGAGCCGCGGTTCCCCACAAAGAACTAACGTCGTTACAGAAGTTCACACGGTGTTAGTTTTCGCCATTGTAATCTGATCTAGAAAGTAGACTGCCTTTTGAAAACGAACATCTACCCAAGCATGAACGGCTCTTTCTTATTCTCATACGAAAACTTAATGACAGTGCAACCTCGGTTCTGTGTTAGCACTGCACTGCGATTAGCAAAATGCAGTAGTATTCGAACTTGATAGCGGATGTGAAGGTACGAGCAAATCATGTAACTTGTAAGCGTGTTTCGAAGGGCACGTTATGTCATCGATCCCGGTTATCATCGATTAATAGCAGTCATTATACCATGTTAGAGGCCCTTGGACGGTCTGACCAACTCTAGTACTAGAGTCTGGTACAATTCCTTTCGACAAACAAACGAGCGATGGAGAGGTAGTGAAATCGGTAAGTAAATGACATACAAATTAGATATAACGTTGATTAAGACAGGAAAACTTTATAGTTTCTGCCAGGGTAGCTACATCCTCATGCAGAGAGACTGTCGCCAACTTGATGATCCGGTTGAGAGCCAGTATCAACTCAGCGTATTCCATGGCGAATGAAACATTAGATTATGTTCAAATGATTTCTTAATTCTTCGTGGATAATTTTTTCGTTCATTGTTACGGATTCCTTAAAACGTGGTTTACGATTGCGCCAGACAAAGTCCTTGTGTTAATACAAATACTTTCAGAGACAAATTGTAAAGGTCCTCCAAGCCGGGCTCTAAAGCGAAAATTCCAGGAAAAGAAAATAGTAGAAATATTTTTAACAATCTTACGTAAAAGTTGTTTTAAATATATTTTAAACGAGCTTTCACCAGACTTGTTTTCTTTAACGAGAGCCTTTACAAAACTCTACCGGAAACCGGAGCCCTTTTACACAATTTATTTTTATTAAGAGTTATATTAAATTGAATTTCAGTTTATTTTTAGGGACAATAGGTACACAGACGGAACAGAAGAAAATAAGTTTATTGGGATAAAATATTTTTACCAGTCCAGCTTTTATAAAATATGTATTCAATACTGGAAACTGATCAAAATGTGCCCAAACACCATCAATTTACTTTAAGCTACTGAGAATTTCTTTTGTCTACATTTCGCCTAGCGTCTCTATCAACTGATCAGTTCGCTTTCACCATAATATTGTACTGTCGTCGGAACTCGATAGACGTACAAAATTTAAATTCAATTTAGACCTGAAACTGGGTCAAATCGACTTGCATAATTTGACCTAACTAAAAGCTTATAAAAAGAAAGTACTCGATTTCTCTAATTATTACTATGTTCTAACTCTTGTACTGTTGACTAATTCTTAACATTTTCAGTGCTGAGAACACAGTCTGTCGTGTTTTTCACAACTTGTCGCGAGTGCGGCAAAACACACCTGTTGTGTTTGTTGTATGAGAAAACACTATGGAGCGTGCAGAGCCGCATCCGTGGCTAGACAAGCAAAACGGCTCAGCAGTCAAAGTGTTAAATGTTTGTTTTATTCTAATATAAAGCTTTCTTTGTTCAGCGTTGTTTCAACAATGTTTATCTAATATTATCTTTCTATATTACACTTTCAACCCTCTGGAAATCACCGCAGTCGCAGTCCAAAGAACATGTCAAATGAATGAACCTCACGAGTCACTAAATCTTTTCCCCAACAAGTAGTTATACCCTAATTAGTGCAATCATCGCCCATGTTGGGCCCATAGCAACTATTGTTGAGTAAAGTACCAACATTAGGACAAAGTACGACATATGTAAGCACTTAGAGCACAGATTAAACAGTTACTACGTCTTAGGCACTACGTCCTTCGGAGAGAACTCCTGTAAACAAATGAAGTTTAATTTCAGTGAAGTTTGAGCACTTTTTAATTGACTCTGAAAAAAATGTTTTTTTTGTTAGTTTCGGTTTTGCATGATGTGTGCTGTTGGCAAAGGAATTTAGCTGTCACGTTTTTAATTATGATTTATGTATTTTTAGGCGTACTAAGAGTGAATGTATCGTACGTATGAAAATACACCTCAGATTAAGTTAATTAACTATACCTATGAAAAGATGGCATGGCGGATTTGTACGATTTTTTTAACGTTGAGGGTCCCATGAGCCATGTTATTTGAATTCTAAACAATTTGAGTAAGTATGAAATTTGTCTTTATTGATATTATCATAATAAATATTAATTACAAATAGGTGATAATAAAACTTGTTGAGTGAGGTTGAAAATGAAGTACCTACAGTCTACTCACCCAAGCGCTTCTAGCTTTTGCTTCCAATTTAGAAACAAAGTTAAAGCGCTAGCCACTATCTACTAACCTGGAAAGTTTGTCAATTACGGTATAAATTATGTTAGTGAATGAAAAAATAGGAAAAATCACCGGTATACTACCTGCGGGATTTCACCTTACAAAAATAGGTACCTATTCAATAAAAAAAACAGATTAAGAAACCGTGGATAGACGAATTTCACAACTGTGTATATAAAATCATTCTAGAACAGAATAAAAAAAAACCGTGGCTCAGACGTATAAAATATTTTGTCATATATCATTTTTACATAACTTTAACCGTTTACGCAGCGCACGCAACAAAAGCTCTTAAAAGCTATATTTTTTCCCGTTTTTGCCACATTCTTCATTGATACTCCGCTTCTATTGGTCGTAACGTGATGTTAGCCTATAACCTTTCTCGATAAGTAAACTATTCAACACAAAAATATTTTTTCAATTCCAACCAGTAGTTCCTGAGATCCTAGCGTTCAAACAAACAAACATACAAACTCTTCAGGTTTATATATTAGTATAGATATAGATAGACAAGACAGGAATTGAAGACACCAAAAAGAAGCGCCTAGAAAGTTGCTGAAGAAAAATACTGCGCAGTTACTGAACTCATTCATAACAGGACATCATACAATAGATTGAAACTTGTTAATTCGGCAACAGGCCCATTCACATAAAATAGCTGCTTCGGCTTCGGCCATTCATTTTAGTATCAACCGTATTGAGTGAGCTCTACGCTGCTGTCTATAGAGTCAGTTTTGGAATAACTACGATTGCTAGAGAGTTATAATAGAGACGTGCTTATCAAATTGTAAACACGCACGCTTAACTATTACATATTGCCATATTTGGGCTATCAGCGAGGAGCTCTGATACGAGTGTATGCGATTCGGCTAGTTGATTTCGGCTTTAGATACAAGTGGAGGAGTTGAGGGTTTCAGATTTGTTATTAGAATAATGATTAAAAGCGATTGTAATATAATATGTGATAGGTATTTGTATATGTTTTAAAAGGTTATTATATATATATATATATACTTATTGAAAACTCAAATTATTTAGTGCAAGTAGGCAAAAATATTGCACTTTTACAAATCAAAAGCTTAAGTCTCTTATCATCATCATCATCATTATCAACAACCCATAACGTCCCACTGCTGGGCACTGGTCTCCCCTCACTTTTGTGAGGAGGATTAGGCCATAATCCACCACGGGGGCCAGATCCGGATTGGTGGATCACATACCTACCTCCGAAATAATTCTCGGGTAGGTTCCTCACGATGTTTTCCTTCACCGAAAAGCGTGTGATGATTACGTACATATGTTGTACAAGAAACACATTGGTACGTGCCTGCACTGGGATTTGAACTCACGACCTTCTGCTTGGAAGGCGGACGTTCTCCCACTAGGCTACCACCGCTTCTTCTCTTATATATAGAGAAAAAAAAAGTCTAAACTAATAACTAAACTACTAAACTAATGATTATCTAATTAAGGTATCTAATTATTTCACAGGCAGTAGCGTGCTTTTGGTGAAGGTATGAAAACCTACGGTTGCCCATGTTGGCAGGTCGAAGTTAGACAAATGCTTAAAGTTTTAAGCAAAATTCCTTGGATTTGATGATTCGGACGAACTTTCAAAGCGTTTTCTAAGCTTCGTGTAGATTTGCGAAAACGCTCTGCACATTTTGACTAAGTAGGCATCGTTGGTCGTAAATTTATATCAAATCATCTTATCTTGATTCCTATATTTTTCATATTTCTTTGTTATGTTATTTTCACCTACCAATGCATCACGAAGGCAAACAGTCAGACTTTGTCAAAAGGTTTCCTCTTTTGACTACAGATATTAGTTACTTTATTTCCCTGGACGATAAAATTATCACATTTATACAAGCATATTTATTGAAAAGTCAAGTCAACCCACAATTCAAGTTAGTTTATTCGCCATGGCTGTACAGTGACTACAATAAAGCACAGCATGAGTCAGCCAGGCTGCTGGCTATAAGAGTACTACTGGTTATGCTGTGGTGAGCTAAAAATAGCCAGCCACCTTGGAGCGTACCTAGAAATGCATTTAAATATTGACAACTAGTAAATCTCCTTCTTAAAGCAAAGCCGGTATTTCCGTTTGATATGCCGTTTTATAGATGGTTTTTAATAAACTTATTCGTTCTGTTCCTGTAAAAGCTTTCATATTTGTAATCTGAGTATATATTGTATTTAGTTATGTAGTATTTTTTTAATACCACAGAGATAGCGAGGCGGGCCTGTTACTAATGTAGCGGTAAGCGCCAGGCTTGCCAATAACAATTGCAGTGCTACCCAGTACTTTGCCTTGCAAAATCTTCACGTCATTTCTACGCTTCTGTGATTTTGTAAATAATGCGTACGTTTAATTAAAATTTCTATGAATATAAATTAATAAATGCAAAGGGTCTTGTCAACACACACCTTGTGGTGGAATTAAATCATTGAACTTTCGCTCTTTCCACATAAGGTTCAACTTAGTTAGTCCCACGTTAGGTCGAAATTTCAGCAATATATTGATAATTTTTATACCAAATTTTAGTGTAGAATTATACACCTACTGTGAGCGTAATAGTGTAGACTTTAGTGCAACTATCCAATAAGTACAGTGACACAGTTTTAAAGTCATATAAGTCTATACCTATTAGAATTTTTGTATTTCTTTACATGTAGCACCTACGCAAAAACTCAAGCAAAGATATTTATTAATTATACTTTCACAAATTTTAAAGGCTTACTGCGCTCGTCTCATCCACATTCATTTATATTGTAGATTGATCATTAAACGGAATGATTCATGATTAACCCTCATCTGGTCAGGTGGAATTTTCTTAATGCAATATGTTTGGTACGGTAACTGTGACCACCAGTTATGTTTTTTTTTGTGTTGTCCCATAAGGTACTCAAATAGCGAGCATAATAATAATGTAAAAATAAATTTTCAATGATACAAAAGCCAAATAAACATAAGTTTTTTTTAAATGGAAAAGTCGTTTCGTAATTTTCCTTTTTCCATTTGTGACAAATGCTAGATATGACTGAATTTTTTTATTCAACTCATATTTGAAATGGAATATAAGTAAAAAAAAAAGTATCAAAATGGCCACTTATCGCGGTTATAGTGACCGCAGATGACTGCCAAGGGTTAAGAAATCTACGAGAAAGCGTATCGAGCGATATCGGGGACAACCTACTTTTCCAGTTCATATTTACGATGTATGGAATATTTTGCCCTAATTCCCGAACTTTGATTAAGTTCTAAATAACCATTTATATAAACGGCAAAGTTTTATAATTATACAAGTAATGTGGCTCGGTAAGTATGCTTCTAAAACGTTTGAAACCAGATTAATTATACGAATTGGGTCAAGCATTAAAATGACTTAATATAACATTATTTTCTGAACTTAAAGCCGACTTAAATTGCTTTTACTAAAAAGCTGACAAGTATTGGTGAAATTTATGTGTACCACCTAGATGTAATCACGCAAATCGAATGCATAGCCTCGGTCTTGCAGTAAATGATGCCATTAATTATAAAAAAAAAAAACTCGTCGAATTCAGAATATATTCTTAAATTGCTCGTGACATTATCAGAAATTGTCATGCTCGGGCCCGTACATCTGCAAATTACGACAATGTGATATTAATGTACAATTTTAGACCAACACAATTACATGAACAATTTATGAAACCGCTCTCGTGGAGGCGGCAGAGAAACGATGTAATCAGGAAGGCGATATTTCACAATAATTACAACGCTGTTACTTATTACGAGACCTTTGTGTTTAAATTAAACAATATAAAGCTTTAAAAACAAATATTGCGCGTGTAAACAAGATGTTAAAATTGTTATCGTTTTTATATTGAGATTTTTATTCGGAGGTATTGAAGTACAAACGCCGAGGACGTGTGAGGTAGCAATGGTGGTGTCTATAGCGACCTGCAAAGGGGGAATATTAAATGACAGTTACTTTGAATCTATATGTACAGTCAGCAACGAAAATCGCTAAGCATTTCTAATCTTTCAACTTCAAATTTTAAGCAACCTTTTTTTTATTTTGCAGGCGCAATCTTAAATGGGATATGAGGGCCTGTTCGGCTAACTCCACAGAAAGACATTATAACATTATTTATAACAATTCCACTTTTAAATCGAAACTGGTCAATATTAACGTGCGAGAATTTAGCTAAACAAATATTCACTTATAAAAAAACTTGTATAATACATAAAAATGGGACACATTGACAAGAAAACCAAATTGTATTAAAAGTTTCTTAAATGAAATTAAATATGATTTATTGCCTCCTGAATCTACATTATCATATACATTTAAAGTAAATAAAAGAATACTATATACAAATAAAGCAAAAGTTCAGCATGTGCTTCATACATATTTTCATGCGTACGCAGCAGTATGCCGTTCTGGTAACATTTCCTTAATGCAAGCCTATGTGGTTACGTTTCCCTTTAGAGCAGCAATGAGCAATTTTGCAACGTAATGCGTCACCATAAATTCCTGGAAGCGGCGAAACACGCATGCATCCTAACGGTGCATCACCTTGCATGTGGAACCTTTGGCACTGTTGCATTACTGTTAGCCGTTAAGACTGAGATAAGCCTTACTTACCCTAAGCAATTGCTTAGCACTGGGATAGATAAACGTTTACCCTAAGCACGTGTTTTACTAATTTACAAAAATCATATGACAGATGGCCTGCACTTAAACTGTATGCCAGCAGCAAAATTGCAGTTTAGGTGCAATTTTTATACAGATATGACTGTATCGAAACTGTCAGATGACTGCGCAGTCCGCTGGCAGCCGGTATGCCTGCAGATGCCAACTGTTCCTTGACTGTAAGAGGAGTGCCGACTCAGTCGACAGTTTCTTCAATTATATCAGCTGTACAAAAACTCTAATTGCAAAATTGGTTTGAACTGCAATTCAAACGCAGACCGTTTGTCTAGACCCAGGCTTATGACCTAATAAAAATGACAAAAGTTAAGTCCAGAATTGAGGAATGGAAGCGTTTAGAAATATGTTATACTAAGTACGTTTTTTAACTTAGGATCTGATAAGTCATATCGACTTAAGTTTTATATGTGCTATTCACTCCTTCTATTTTGCGGTAACCATCAGGCCAACAACCTGTTTCTCTTACAAATGCTGCATATGAAAGGATAATCAAACTAATATGCCGACTCGCGAGTTTGTTGTATTCTATTAAATGTATAGTTTATTTCTCAAAAGGAGTCAATAACCTTTATAAATAGACCAATCATTTTTATTATTCAGTAATCATTTAAACGGGTTTAATGCTTAAAGAGCAAGTTTTCTGTAGACTCGGGTGCTAAGTGCACATTGCCATTTCAGCGCTGTTTAAAAAGTTCTGACTCCTAAGTGCTAATCAAGGGCGCAATATAAAATTTAACTGCCTACATTAATATTATACGATATTTTACAGCTTATAATTAAAAAGAATATTAAACATAGCCGTCTAATGGACTTTCATAAATTGTGCTATAAATGAGGCAAATTAATTTCAAGCAATTTCTATTTAACGACATAGAACGCTTGTTGAACGGTAGGTCAATTGGAAAGTCTAGCTTGGGAGCAGCCTGGGCTGCACGCGGCAAGGTTGCGCGCCGGCGGCGACCGGCGTCCGATGCAGACGCTGCTCACATTCAGCATAGCAACTTTATAGCGCTCGTAAACCAGCTACCCGTACCTACCTACTATAAAATCACAATTTGAATTTCCTAAAGACAGTTCAATTTTCAAGGTTTAATTGAGCTTTAAAGCACCGACATAAGCCGTAGTTCCCAATTATCAATAAAACAACCGTTCGAGAGGTTCTACAGCGAGTTTAAAACATTATAAAGACAATTCCGGGCCAGCGCCATTGTATGGAGATAACAGTAATGTCATTATAAAAACTTTATACGCTGGGAGATTAGATACAGTGTAGAGACGGCTTTAGTGCTTCGCACCGTGCCAATTCTCACAGAATATGGCACTTTTTTAACGCAAAATCGCTCGTTTGTCCAACTTGTGTGAAACGTATTTTGTGTTCTTTTGCTTAATCTGATATTTAAGGGTTAAATAATCTATTAAATGTATGTACATCGTGCACAAGAGCATTTTTATATTACAAATCTATGATTCTGAACTTCTCCAACCTTGCTACTTAATATAAATATAAATATTCATATTCATAAAATAAGTAATTAGTACACAAATAACCCATCACACCTTAATTTTATAATTAATTTAAACGTAATTGACGTTAAAACAACCGAGATGAAGCTACCACACCCAGCGGGACACGGAGACTTAAAATATTCTTGTAACATGATAGCAATAACATAAACGAAACACAACGCTTTAATGGAAGAATTATAAAGTATATTTTAACTTTTAAGCATATCTTAAGTTATAATAATAATATTTAATGATAATGTAAAGTTCTGAAACAGGTGGGTAGAGATTAATGTTAAATCATGCCAGTCATGTAGCGATAGCAAAAAACGAGACAGTCGTGAATAGAGAATGGGATCGAAACAGCTGATTTTTGTGCCACAACATAGAATGGAAAACAAACAAAGTTTCCAAAGGGAGAAAACAAAACCTTTATAATAGATAAAGTTCCACAATCTTTGGATTCAGCTCAAATGAGGCCGCGGGAATTTCTTATTAAAATCTTATTTGAATAGCAGATCACCACACTTGCTACTAATTGCGATTTAATACTAATCATTTATAAAGTTACAGCTCCCGATTATTATATTATACAAATGGAATTCTCTAGACGTCTAGATTAATAAATAATGGACCTACCTTTCACTGCTGGGTTTGTCATACTTTGCTAAATAATGTCGGCACTTTAACTTATAGAACAGCATTCTTGGCCATCTCGAGGCTCTGAGAGGTTCGACCGGGTCGTTAATAACTAATCACACTTAATAGACATGTATGTAAATGTGTAGTATACATACAAAGAATTAATGGGTGTACAATTAACACTAACAGAAATGACGAGTGTATCAATAGAGCGGGAGGCTCGGGAGAGGCAATAAGAGAAGTGAGGGTATGCAAAGTGAGGCGAGTAAAGGACACGAAAGGGGGTCGGAGTCGTCGGACTATAAATAAGGGAGCGACAGGTTCGCCATCACTGAGACAAAGAACTTTACATTCGCAAAGCGGAGGTTGCAAATGTCAGCTGACCTCTGTAGACGTCATCGTAGAGCGGGGCGAGTGCGGCGTCAGGCGCGCCCCAGCAGCGGGACGTCTCGGGGTACACCATGGGGGCGCGCCGCTAGCGCGACATGGCTCACGGGCGCGGCGCGAGCGTCAGCGCCGACGGCTGCGCGCGGACTGACGCACTCGCCAGGTCTCGTCGGCCGCCTGCGCCTGCGCCGGACCACCTCCGCACCACAGAGTCCACAGACGAAAATAAACAGCCTGCCAGTTTTTACTAACCGCCCCGTGTAAGGACATTGCCTCTGTTCGACTCGCAGCCATAAATCTGAAACCAATAACTTACGTCCGCACTTTGGCGTTAATGTTATTTCAGTTTTTCTCCCACAAGACCCCTACTTTTATTTCTTTCTGATTACTTTAAGTTTGGTTAAACTTTCCCACATTTAAAAGTAGTGTAAGACTACTAAATAGTCACCCGTATTGTAAAAAGTTCATCAAACATTGGCATAAAGCTACTGAAATGCATGCTCTATGTCGCGCGCCAGCCGGCAGCCATGCGCCCGCGCCCCGCGTGCTTCACTTTCGCACGGTGCGCGAACCCCGTCCCGACGCGACACTAGTTTAATTGCACCCGCTGCAACAAACCGGATTTATTGTCTGCCGCCGTTGATATCACTGGGGACCGGTGAGAAATCCGCCAGCGCCGGAGCGTTACGCACAACCGGTCAGCGGCCGAGTTCTAGCGTCACCGGTGCTAAGTGCCCGAGTCGGTCGACAGATCCCGTCGCTATTGACGGCCCTAGGCGTGGAGCCTGTCTGTATTTATGATGCGCAATGGCAGGTTGCAAAGCGCATGCGCGACGCTCGCTAGTGACATAGCGGGTACGTAGCGCGAACAAAAGACATCAACGCGCGCGCACGTCAAATTTTTCTACCATGCTATGGAATTGGGTATAGTCATTATTTTTGTAAGTCGTTATCCTTTTTGGATTAAGAACCAGTCCAATCATATTAATACAACGGTTTGAATATATGATGAGACAGTTAGGTCTTATGGTGGTTATTAGCTAGATCGTAATTAAGCAGACTGGTTTCGAATACAGTTAGTTTCCTGTATAATTACATGATACTTGATGACAGTTAGTTGAATATGTTATAATCACGTCTATTTATGAGACGTAGAGCATATTTAAATACGGATTTAATCAATATTGAATAGAAAACGATCAGCAGATAGATTAAGTAAAAAGTGCGTAGGATGGTGTCGATTAGGTTTCTCCCACGCAATGATTAAGCGCAGAGTTGCGAAGTAGAGTCCTGATTAGGTGATGGTGTAGTGCGCGGGCGCAGACGGGAGCGGTGAACTATGCAGACCAGCCAGCTCGGGGCGCAGGCGACGTCGGGGGGCGCGGGGCGAGCTACTGCCGCAACCAGTTTATGTTTTAAATTCGCGATAAAAAAATATCTGCAGCGGCGCGTGTCATTAGCCGCGATGTCCCCCCTCCCCCCTCCGTGCATTTATTAATCTTATTCGGAGAAATCGACGCATCACCCGCCGCCGCCCGTGCTGCGCGCTGGCGTTTTGGACCCGCCGACTGAACATCGGATAGTGTGTACCTACCTGAAAGATTTTTGACAAATGAGTAGAGCGGTTACTTAAGTTAGTAAACCATTTTGTTTCAAAATTAGTTGGCAAGAAGATATTATTTATGATGACCGTTTTGTCAAGGGCACAGAATAAATAGAAGTTAGCTGTAAAGGTTACAAACAGGATGTTCGTGTCGTGATTGCTGAGATACTCCATGCCTATAACTTCTTTCATGTTTTTGACGATAGGAGCGATAATTCAAATACAAATAAGTAACAAATGACGATCATTGTTTTAAGATTTCCAGCTAATGATAATTTTGAAGAAAAACAAAGTTACCTTAATACATTACTAGCAGCGCCCCGCGGTTTCACCCGCGTTCACTATTATACCACAGGGACCATTGATTTTTACGAATTAAAAAGTATCCTATTTTATATTTCAGGACCTAAAGTAGTTTTCTATATTGTGTTTATTTTTTTGTCTATAATACAATAAAGAGATTTCTATTCTATCGATACATAATTATACTAAATTTCATCAAAACCAGTTCAGCCGTTTTGGCGTAAAGAGAGGACAAACACAAAATCCAATCACATTTATAATATTAGTGAGATTAGTGAGGCTTCCTTGGAAGTCCAAAGACCATTCTGAGACACATATTTGCTATATATATACAGGCAGTTAGGTTATGTAGCACTTGGACAATACCCTACCCTACTAATATAAAGGCGAAAGTGTCTTTTTCTCCACGATCTCCATCTAATACATATGAATATGTAATTCATTTAATAATATGAATAAGGCTTAATATGAATTATTATTCATACTAAGTAGACTAGTATTTACGGGTTACATCTGGCATAATATAAGACTTTAGAGCAAATGTCTCAGGGTGACAAGCGCAGTGCAGTGCATCGCAGGATTATGCAATGCAGTGTTCTGGGTGGTGCTGTGACTGTTATGGGCAGGCGTAGCGCCTACCATCAGATGAACGACATGCTCGTCTATTTGCTCAGTCAAATAAAAAAAAATCTCAGGTAGGTTTGTAGGTTTCCTCATAATATATTCCTTCACTGAAAAGCGAGTAATAATTATGTATGTGTTTTGCAAGAAACACATTCGTAAATGCCCACATTGTGATTTAAACTCACTACCCTCGCCTTGGAAATCAGATGTTCTCTCACAAGGCTACCACCATCTACAGCAATATAGAATAGGATAGTTTACATAAATAAATAAAATACATGGTTAACTTATTTACACAATTTAATTACATAAATAACAAGTATTTACAGTTCCAGTCCTATAGACTAAGTTCAGTTATGAGAAATTTTCATAACTTTCTTGCTAAACTCGGAACAGGAAATTAAATTCCACAACATTGAGAAATTATTAACTTTCTATAATCATTTTGAAAATATACAACTTTGTAAGTCTGAAAGCAATTAGGGTAATGATCCAACATAAGGTTTTGTAATATTACATGAGGCTAGAATAGATGGAAATCTGTCCATAGAAGAGCAAGAAACATGGGCTACATTAGAACCACTGGTAAACATTCTCAGATCACATCACAGCACGTTTACATCATAACTTGTGTTTTATTTCCAGACATGGAGGTTAGTTTATCGCTTGGCGGGAGCTGGCGCGGTTGGCGCCGCGGCCGTGCGTTGCTGCGCCGCGGATAACTGCGGTGTGGTAGTAGCCAATGATCGAAGCTGCTTCTCAGCTGCAGCGTTCACCATCTTAGTCACAGTTGCCTTCATCTTATTCTTTTGAACGACATCATTTTTCTTGCTTTTTGCAGGCGCATTAGGTCGCCTGGTCACCGCTTTGCCTTTCGCCTTCTTTGATTTCGCACCCGCAGGTATTTTGCCCTTTACTTTCAACTTTCCTTGAGCCATTTTATAAGGAATCTCTAAATAAAAACTAGAGTGCACTGGTTCAACAACAAACTCTTCGAATTAAAAAAATAAAATAAGAAAAGAAACCAAACCAACACGTGGATTTGACAACTGACTTGACTTTGACAATGACAGTTGACAGTTGACACAGAATGATTGGATTTGTATGTAGCTGTCAATGTCAGCAAAAGTCAATAAATGCGTTCCGTTTTCCATAGGTTTTGTCATATAATTTAAGCATCAAAATATTTGTTTTACCATTCGTAGTATTTTTATAAAGTGTGTCTTTTCATTACAATGGTGTTAGTGGCTAACTAGATCAGAATTTCAGCGATATTATTATTTATTTGTAACAAAAAATCTTTAATCGTAGAAAGTCTCCAACCACAAGATTACCTACTCGCGTCTAAAAAGTATTTTAATTTTTTAAGACTAAGTAGATACGAGTGTATTTTGGTACCTAGCATTAGTTGGATACTTACACCGGAATACTAATATTTATACCGAATTCACTCTTCACTTGAAGACTACTAAATTACAGTTATCGAGAAACAAAGACGCTGTTAAGGCGATCCAATCCGTTCCATTCTTTCGCTGTTCTAGTTATTATATAGGTATATCATTTTGTGCAAACTGGATCAATGTCAACCTTATACGGATGCTGTAACTACATATAACTAATTTTGTTGGCAAATATACACCGAAAGGACGGTGTTGTGTTGGGTGGTGCATTGTTGTGATTTGAGAATGTTTCCAGAGGGAGACTGGAGGCACATATCATAGATTTTGCAGATGTAGACCTACCTACTTAGTTAGAAGGTACCTGGCGATATTATTTTCTTTCATTTAAGTAGGTAAGTATTATTAGTAGAGAATAATAATTTGTACAATTTGTAGAAGTACCACTAATCTAGATACCTACTTAAGTATACCTTCCTTCAAACTGCCGAGTGGCATAATATATTTGTTTGATTAATTACATTTCTATGGGATAGAAATAAAATAGCAAAATTATTATTATTTAAATATTACGGACTTTTATTCATAAATCGACTGTTGCAGTATATGAAATCGAGTTTTAAGTTAAGAAATATACATAATATATAATATCTAAATATATCTTATGTACAGATAAATAGAAAAGTAGTCGAGTATAATAAATCGGCTATCGATAGATTAGAGCGGCGAGAGTGCAGGCGACCGGCGGGAAGCTGTGCGGACGAGGCGCACCTCGCCATAAAACGTCTAGAAAAATAGATAAATCGCTCAAAAACGTCAGATTCAGTCGAAAAGAGAGAAGAATGTGGAGCGGGCCGCGCCGAGAGCGTGCGCGAGGCGCGAGAGGCGGCGCGGCGAGGGCGCGGCTCACGCGTACTCCGTGTCCGTGGACAGCGAGCGCTCGGCCGGCGAGCGCCGCCCGCCCTCCGCCGCCGCCGCAGGCTCGCCCGCCTGCGCCTGCGCGTACGCCAGGCTCTTCTGGTAGCTGAACAGCTGCCGCTCCAGCGAGTAGTTCTCCGACTGCAGCACGCCGATCTCGCGCCTGCAACAACACCGCTCGTGAGACAGGCTCGCTCATCGGAGCGAGACCGACCGACGACGTCATACCATACGCACCTCATCTGATGTGCGTGAAGGCGACAGAGATCGTCGTAGACGTGATAGGTCGCCTGGAAGAGTAAATAGGTGTCGCCCCACTCGAGGCGCACGCGTAGTTCCCCGCCCGGGTGCATGAAGGCGCAGCCGGTGCGGGTGACGTCTTCGACGCGTAGCGCCGTCTCCATCATGAGCCCCTCGTCGGCGCTGTCCTGCGCGTAGTACTGCTCGAAGGGCGCGCCCGGCAGCTCCTGCGCGTCGGGCTCGCCGGGCGCGGGCGCGGCGCGCAGCAGCCACGCCGACCAGCTCACATACCGCAGGTGGTTGCGCGGCACGTGGTGCACGTCGCGGTACAGCATGTGCAGGCGCACCGTCTCCGAGTGCGTGTCGCAGCGCACGGCCCACGCCTGCTTGTCGCGGTCGTAGCAGGTGGCGGCGCGCCCGCCCGCGCACACGCCCAGCTCGGCCAGCAGCCGCGCCCACACCAGCTCGAGCGTGACGCGCGCGCCCTTGTGCGGCAGCCGCGCGGGCGGCCGCGGCGACCACGGCGGCGTGCGCCCCTCCGCGTCCGACACGCACTCGAGAGGGCCCGAGTGCGAGCGCCGCTCGCCCTCGCCGAGCGCGAGCGCGTAGCGCACGCGGCACTGCTGTCCCTCGCCCGACAGCCGCACGAGCCGCAGCGCGAGCGGCTCCTTGCCGCCGCCGGTCGCCGACACCTGCCAGTCGAACCCGGCGAATGCTATCGGCGGCGTGTCGAGCCGCGGCGCGCGCAGGTCGCACGAGTACAGCGTGCGCACGCGCGACATGGTGAGCTCCAGCTGGAACTCGCCGCGCGCGTCCGCGAACTTGGTGTTGAGTTCCGTGAGTGGCACGCAGCGGCTGCGGCCCTGCGCCGCGTTGCCAGCGTTGAACCGAACTTGCTTGCCGGAGAAGCCCTCATTGGCGGTGAAGTGGTCCCGGCTCAAAAGGGTAAATGTGAAGTCGACGTAGACGCGCATGCCGTCGCATGACCCTCGCCACACCAAATACACGCCTGTTGAAATACAAATAATATTTTAAGAAAGAGTAAATTAGGACGAAGCGTCTCGGTTAAAACAAAGCGACAGTACTCACCGAGAGAGGCATCTGTGCATTTGAAGGCGACGGCCCATCGCTGGTGCGCGCAGCAGAAGTCCTTAGTGGTGACCTCGCGGTCGGGCTCGCGCGTGGCTGAGCGCGTCACCACGAAGGTGAACACGTGGGTGTCGGCGCGGTCTTTGAGCCGCGTCGCTCGGTACAGCAGAGCCATGCGCCCGCTCGCCGCCGCTCGCCGCACGCCCGGCCCCGCCTGCGCTCACGCCTGACGACACAACACAATGGGTACTACAGCTCCATTCCTTACTTTCCAATATATTACTATGTGGTTTTGTTGTTACTGTTGCTTATAGATCTACCATGAAGACGAACTTAAGCCATCTATGGTTGCTGGATAATTTCGGATTATCTCTTTACAGATGGAGACTTAACAACACAAAGGCACCAGAGAGAGGACGCTTTTGAGCACTGGCCATTTTGCAACGGCTACGCTTCACCAACTTGGAGACTCCCATGTGTCTAAATATTATAAGTAGTAACATCTACGTGTAATACTGCAGCCAAAAGAATAATCTTGTTCATATGAAATCCAATAAGTGGTCAACAACAACAAAACAAAATTTTGAACAAAATAAAGGTAAAAGAAGAAGTGACTATCGCAAAAAAATATACCCTCGAGATGCAACAACACCAATATAGCATTCTGAGCATCCAGCAAGTTACAACTTACGGTGTGTATTGTAAGTTGTAACTTGCTGGATGAAGACACTAGACTGCCCTAAATAAGATAGAGAAGAATAACCCACATAAACTTAGCATTAAGAACGAGACATAGACAAAACTCCACTGGCTATGTCTAGATGGAAATACGACCAAATGCCATTCACAGACTCGACTCAACTGAAAGTCAAAAGAATTTAAAATAAGTTCCAATATCATTTCAGTTTCAGTGGTGTTGGTGGTGTTCAATGGTGTGTAGCGATCAAAGTTAGCCGCCGATTATTTACTCCGACACGTTATTAAATCACGTAAACGCTAAACACAAACATTACGAAGGCCATTGGTATTTATTAGAACATAAGGTTACCTGGCCGAGGTACCTCAATTCGTTCTACCAGTAGGTATACTGCCTACGTCTATCGTTAAAAGGGTAACTTTTTTCCTCAAGAATTTACTCGTGCGATGTTTTTTTAAGATACCGAAGGCTTTACTTATAAAGCTCCCAAAACACTCACCTATGCTTAATCTAATCTTGAACATCGTAATGGGAAGTATACTTCTACCTACTTCGCAAGGGGCTTATGTATGAGGTAATTTTTCAAAGTTAATGTTCACTCTACAAACGTCGTCGTAAAACACCTCATAAACAGATTTTCAGAAGCTTTAACGGCTTTTCTAATTAACAAAAGAGTGTAAGTGCTCATTGAGGAACGAGCAGTTGTAACTCGTTTCCACCTGGTACATGAGGAATAATACATAAGCTATGCAGCCCCGGCCCTGCTAATTAAAGAGACCCTTGTAATTCTCTTTACTACCGCATGAAAGTCTGTCCCTAAAATAATGGGAAGGCAACTTTTTAACTCTTTTCCCGCGACATAACGAACCTGCTGCGGTCCACTCATAAGCGCCTTGATTAAATATTAAAGGACATGAAATATGGCGGCTCATTGCTCGCGAGTAAACTAAACTCTTACATTTGCCTGTTTAATTTACTCGTAAAGCGTAAGCGGCTTTGTCCTTCAGTAAATCAGTATTTGAACCTGTTTGTCTTGGATTACAACGTTCAACGTGCCAACCTTTTTTTATTGGCTATAAATATTGATTAAGAGAAAATGTTTACATTTTACGAAGTACCTAAATTATTACTATCGTTCCTTTTTAAATGTTAAAGAGAACGTGAGAGTTTTAAGCAAAAAGGTTCTGTCTGAAAAGCGAGTATTAGGAATGACAAATCGGGAGAATAATGTTTTCATATAAACGTTAATTCGACTTACGGGTAACCTACGCACGCGGTACGAGCGACGTACGGTGAGGCATAATCGACGCGCCTGATTACATACAGGGTAGCCTATGGGGTGGAATCACATTATGGGGGATGTTCCGAGAAGTTTGAAGATATCTTTATGTTCGCTAGGATATTACGAAATCTCTTTATGTGCCCATAATCCTTTGCATTCATTTGCGATAGAAAGAAATGTTTTCTTTTACTCGGAACAATGTTGTATTTTTTTCGAATTCCCCCTCTTTAAGGAAGTATGAAAAGAAATGTATTGTCAATGTCAGGAATGTAGAATGATAGTAAAGCGTTTGCGTCTTTAGTGTTCGCGTGGTTTGACATGAGCTTGCGTGAATTTAATTCTATACACATTCCGAGCTCAGTATATTATAGTGAATTTATTTGTTAACTTATCAAAGGCAGTATTTAGAAGTTCCGTCAACTTACTCGTACGTACTAAGACTACTGATTTGTACTTGACAAATATTTTTATGTACGTAATAACGTAAAGCGGTGGTAGCCTATTGGGAGAAAGTCCGCCTTCGAATCAGAAGGTCGTGAGTTCAAACCCCAGTGCGGGCACGTACCAATGTGTTTCTGTAAAAAAATAAGTACGTAATTATCACTCACTTTTCGGTGAAGGAAAATATCGTGAGGAAACCCACATACCTACCCGAGAATTATTTCGGAGGTAGGTATGTTATCCACCAATCCGGACTTGGCCCCCGTGGTGGAACATGGCCTAACCCTGCTCACGAAAGTGAGGAGAGACCCGTGCCCAGCAGTGGGACGTTATGGGTTGATGATGATGTAATAACAGCGATGCCAAACCCGCCCCTGGTAAAATATTTAAGACCCACCCAGGCACCTATTTCATAAAACTACGACAGATGACAAACGACCGACAATTACCTACCTATTAGTAAATTCCACATGTGTGTTATTCACAAACAGACGTTGATTTGTTAACTTGTTACTGACATTAAACTGTACTTTCAACATAGTAATTATCTTATTACCTTCTAGGTATTGTAGAGACAACAGCTCAACCTATTTTTAGGTTTCAGATTTAGTTTGATAAGGAAAGATAATTTTTTTTAACAGAGTAACAATATAAGGAGATTTTTATCCAATATGTTAAGCACCACTGTCACCCAGAATCCCTACTTCTCTACTTCCTTACATCCCTACTTTTTATATTATATATGCGAAAGTAACTCTGTCTGTCTGTCTGTCTGTTAAGCTTTCACGCCTAAACTACAAAATCGATTTAAATTATATTTGGTACAGATATAGTCTAAAGCCTGAGAAAGGACATATGCTACTTTTTAATTCTAAAAAGGGTCGTAAAGGGTTTAAATACGAGATGACATTTTGTATGAAAGTTTCGTCATTTTTAAAGCTATAAGCTCAAAACTTTTTTTAAGGCTTTTGATTAGATATAAATATGACATTTAAAGTTTATGAAAAATTTACCCTTAAAGGGGTAAAATAAAAATAGGAGATGAAAGTTTCAATGGAAATATGTAAGGTTTCGGCTAAACCACAGAACCGATTTTAAAAATTCTTTCCCTAATGGAAAGCGAGTAACAGGCCATATTTTATCCCCGCAATCCCATAGGAACGAGAACTACGCGGGTAAACCGCAGGGCGCAGCTAGTTTAGTATAAATTTATAAAGATAATTCATATTTTAATCGAAACTTTTCACTAGGTGTACCAATAGGGATTCTTAACAAAAGGGATGCAGCCGTAAATTCAACATTGAGTCAAGATAATCAACCAACAAATAGTATTGTTTGCGGAACAGGGCTCAGTTGTGATCAACCTCTCCACTGGCCTCCGAACATTAATAACTCTTCCTCCCCAGTTCATTTATTATCAATGTTATCTGACTTTTCCACTTCATGCGGAGTCCATTAATCACAACCAGCACCAATGGCGTCGCGCTGCGAGAAATAATAAAAATAAACCCTAACACCTACATACACGAAACCATAAAAATAACAGTAAAATCGAATGAAATTGGATGATGTATTGGAAAATGAGCACGTTGCTTTACTACCAGTTGCTACGCTTGCAGCGTGTCTCTAGAGAAATGGAAAAGGTAGTCGAGCTGTATCTTGTTTGCTTTCATCATCATCATCATATGCAGCTCATCCAACCCACTGCAGGGCATAAGCCTCCTCCCTCTTACGCCATTCATCCCGGCTTTGGGCCGATCTGGTCCATGCATTACCCAACAACATTTTTATGTCGTCGACCCACCGTTGTATCGGTCTTCCGCGGCTGCGCTTACCCACACGTGGCCACCATTCTGTCAGGGACTTACTCCACCTGCCATCGCCACATCTTGCCAAGTGTCCTGCCCATCGCCACTTGAGTTTAATTATACGGGATCCGATGTCTTCCACTTTAGTTCTTCTTCGGATCTCCGTATTTCGAACTCTGTCGCTTACCCTGCTGCCTAACATGGCACGCTCCATGGCCCGTTGTGCGACTCGCATTTTGTGCACAGTCTCCTTGGTGAACGTCCACGTTTCGGCACCATAGGTCATCGTGGGCAAGACACATTGGTTGTAGAGACGGGTTTTTAGACATTGCGGCATTTTTCGGTCCCTGAGCACGTCGTCTAACTTCCCGAATGCTGCCCAACCCAGCTGAATGCGTCTGGTGATCTCCTTGTGTCTATGCTCTCTGCCAAAAGATAAACAATGCCCAAGATAAATATAGTGAGTGACTACCTCCAATGTCTCACCCCCAACTTTAATAGTTGGGGGTGGTGCACTGAAGATATTTGTCATCACCTTCGTCTTGGACATGTTCATCTTAAGGCCAACTCCGAGAGAAGCATGGTACAGGTCATGCAACATGACTTGAAGATCTGACGCCGTTTCACTGATAATAATCAGGTCGTCTGCGAAACGGAGGTGGGACAAGTGAACACCATTAATCAAGACGCCTTTATCCTCCCAGTAGAGTAATTTAAAGACGTCCTCCAAGACTGCGGTAAATAATTTGGGTGATATGGTGTCTCCTTGTCGCACGCCTCGCTTTATCGGAATGTTGTCTGTGAGTGCATGCATCCGTACTTGCATTGTCGCTGATGCATACAGGTTCCGGAGGACACCCACTTGCTTTGCAACACAAAAATAACAAACAACTCATTCCCGTTACCCATTGTAACTCCCATCAATGGCTTCTCGTCAGTTATGTGCGAATTTCTATCACTCCGCGCTTCAGAAACCACCGCCCCGGTTGTTAGCTATCCAGAGCAGTCGTTAAGCACGCCAAAGCTCTAGGGCGGCATAACCAATTCCATGGTATATTTCCGTGGCTGGCGGGAGTAACTTGACATGTCTAAAATAGCAAGTTGTCAGGGCGGCTGCTTTAAGATTGTAACTTTTTTCTGGTACATCGGTAAATAAGTTTACGAATATTATTTTGGTTACTGACTGTAGGTTAATATAACAAAATCCTAATGTTCGTTCACAAAAACATTTGTATCGTTAATTTGACATCAGATTTTATCAAGTGAAATATAATAGATTGTTCCCAAAGTTATGTATATTTTTATGTTTAGAGCTGTAATTTTTTTTATAATAAAATCTCTATGCGTCGTTCGATTAAGCTAATAAAAAAAACATGTATGTCGACATGTCAATGTGTTCCCGCCAGCCAGCTAAATGTTTTTACTTCAATAATGTAGATTAGATATTTATTAGTTCCAAATTAAGCCATGACAAATTCCACATAACGTAGCAATAAAAAATAATTAATGTATTTATTTTTGTAAATTTTGTCGTACACGTTTTTTAGTCATGTACCTACTCGTAGGCACAGCCTAAATACTTAATCACGGCTAGAACTCAAGGGCAACTGCTGGAACAGTCTAAGCAGGGCTTGACAGCAGATTTTCTGCCATACCACTACTGCCTTATGAAATAATCGGGTGTTCCGGCAGCGGGCCTTGAGAGCCACAAGCTTAGCGTGTTAGCCGCCTTTGACCATAACATTAGGCTATAAACAATAAATAAAATTTTACCTGCCATTTTTCTAAAGGTTATCTGATTAACACAAAACATTTTTCAACTCACTTCAACTGGGTCACCTAAGTAATTTTATTCAGATGTGATCAAACTACATTTGTAATTTCACTTTACGAACCCAAATGATACCAGACTACGCACGTGACTTTATTAAAAATTCTTCTCTTCTTCGTCGTATCGATGGCTCAGCATCTACGCGACTATCAAATAAATTAAACTTTAAAATAGTTTTAGCCCAGAATATAATTTGATAATAACTAATAATTGATCAAAAGAGATTTATAAGCTCGCTTTGTTGACCCACGTGTCTTCTGTCTGTTGAAAATAATTGATTAAACTATCTCAATATAAATAGACGCAGCATTTGTAAGAGGTAGGAAAAACACAACATAACGCTGTGCTCCCGAGGTTAAGGTAATAATTCTTAGTGACATTCTGAACCTTAACGTAAACAGCCTGAAGGTGCGATCGTTAGGCATACCTTCAGGCGGAGACAAGAAAATGTCGACGTACTAACATTGGATTAAACGTGAGTAGATAGTAAATAACAAACCAAGGACATCTTAGATACATATACCCTATGGACTCCGCAAGCAAAAAATTCTGTCAGTCTTGGCGGGGGTCACAGGGTACCACACACATTACATTAGTGATTGTGAAAAACTATACCCTTTAAAATGGTCGGAGATCACGAATTTACTGCCTTTATACGAACAGTTGATCATATAACTTTGGCAGAAGGAGTAAGCGAGAGCGTGCGTGGTCCTTTGTTTAGATCAAAGGTTCCAGACTTTTTTCTCATAGACTCCTTTCATTTTAGCTGGTTCCGGTGAGCCCCCTCCCTGCAGCTACATTTCTACAGTTGAAGCTCATTTAGTTGCAGGTTTAAAAAGCACTTATAAGATAGAGTGCAAGTAAGAGAGTTTCAAATAACGAACCATTCAGAAATTTAATGCAATGGGTGTTGTTCAATTGAACCGAATATAAAAAATACAAGAAAATAGCATTTGAATAAAATTAAATAGCATTTAATTGAATGCTCTATTAGCAAGCTCTTTAAACAAAGAAACTTTTAGCAAACTCAGCGAAGTCACTTCAGGCAAAAGTATTTTAAACAACTGTAAAATCTTATCTCTTTCCCAAAGACCCGTTTCACAGACGCGAGTTTTATGACGTCGCTGCTGCCAAAGGCATTTCACACCACTTGTCAAATCGTATGATTTTCCTTTCATCCCATTGGGCGTTCTTCCATTTCCTTGGCAACGGCACGGTATCATCAGTAGGCATAAAATGTATATGGAAATTATGTAGTCGTCACCCGCCGTTGCCGATACTCAAAATGCTAAATGCAATGTTACTTTTCTGATGTTAATAATACAGTCAAAGTAAAGCCCGTATAGTAGTGTAAACTTTTCTTAATTGTATACGCAACATATATCTATCATAATTAAGTTCACTATGCATCGGAAATATCTACGAAATCGGTTTTGAAATCCATGATTTACATCATCCGACTGGATCTAATCGATAAATTAAACTGCAAATCAGAATGTAAAGTGAATTTCGTACTGTCAAGCAAAGCGTGTTAAATTTAAAAAATACATTTATTTAAGGCAATAAAAAAACATAAATAGTTAGAAAATAGTTAGTTTAAATAGTTTTAAATTTCTTTCATTCTATAATAATCTCTTAAGACTTTACAGGTAGCATTTCTCTAAGCTTACGACATATCTCACGTATTACGGCAAGTTTCGTCATATCTTTTTGGCAGAAGCCAAAGATACGTCGGAACTTGATCTACGAAGTTCGGTTTAGATTGACACCCATCGCGGCTAGAATCTAATCGATCATTGAAATGCGGAGCTCAGCCTCCAATTACTCGAAATTAGGAATCCAGGTCAACCGTCGAGGTACGAGGTAGGTGTAATAAATCTACCGGGATATTCGGAAATTATTGAGAGCGCTGGAAAACGTCTAGAGTGTTCCGCCTAATTGAACGGTGATCGTGGTTGCGCGATTAATGGTACTCGAAACTCAACTTGGCGGGGGATTAAATTGCATATATCGATGAGACGAGACTTGAGATGATCAGAAACGCCTCTGTGCCAATGTCCTAAGAGCGTTTATGCTTTAACTCGCACTGCATAGCCGTCGACATCATTCGCATCAGTGTATGACGTCATGAACGGCCATAACATAAGATATAAGGTACACAGCTGATATACTTTTTCGATAAGTCCTGGAAACGTTTGAAGAGCGCCTCTTGAATGCGGCTCAAATCGACCCGGTACAACATATAACTCATAGAAAAACGAAATCTTCTTCTAGTACATAAAGCTTTCGGTTTTCTATTGAACCAATGTGTCATACCAATACGTCTCGCTCTCTCTTACAACTTGGCTATGGATGAATAATTTATGGCCGAGATTCAGAAGCAATCTTGAGTTAGAACTCGGTGCTTCACTATATTCACATCACAACTTCAAATAGAAAATATCGATATCCTAAGTATATTTGTACTGTGAAATCTTTTTGTAGCGAATCCGACGACATCTTATCAAGTGGCGGTCAACCAATGCTAAACTAAGTTAATTTGACTTGTAAAATATTCTCTAAGTACGAAGAAAAGCCAAGGGTTCAAGTGATTTTAGACTTATTGGTTCTCAATAATATAAGCCTCACTCAACGAGGGTACGCAACCCTTAATCCAACGCGCTTAAGCCCCGAGATCAACCTGATTACAATAAACGAAAGTTATTTATGTTTTGCCAATATCGAAGTAAGACTATATTAACCTACCATGAATAAGGTTAACATTTTCTACTAGTTTCGACATTCAATACGGAATTGTAGGTAAGTAAAATATGGTGCGGTGGTAGCCTAGTGGAAGAACGTCCGCCTTCCAAGGTAAGGGTGGTGAATTCAAATCCCAGTGCGGGCAAGTAGTTAAGTATTTCTTGTAAATACGTACATATGGTACGTATGCTTTTCAGTGAAGGAAAACGTCGTGAGGAAACCCACATACCTACCCGAGAACTATTTCGGAGGTAGGTATGTTATCCACCAATCCGGACCAGGCCCCCTCCTCCTCACGAAAGTGAGAAGAGACCCGTGCTCAACAGTGAGACGATATGGGTTGATGATGATAATGATGATGAAAATGTGATGAGTTTCGAGAATTTGAAGTAAAAACGTAGCCCTATGTTTTAGGTCGAATGTAGTGTCGATTGGAGAAGCCGCCCTACGGCCTCTGGCTTGGCATTATGAATAAGCGTGCTCTCAAAAGCATGGAAATCCGCACATATCTTACGAGAATAAGTAATTTATGCGGAGACGAGAATCATACTAAATGTCGTTGTATACAAAGCATACAAGTTCCACTCGGCTATCATCTGTCTGATGATCCGAACAGATGAGAACTGGACACCAAGATTACAAATGCTCTTTGCTGCGCTACCGAGAACCACAAACAGTGGGACCACAGATCCCGGGTGGGACATAATAAAAGAAGCCTTCGTCAAGAGACCACGAATTATTTGAGTGACTGAGTGAGAGTGACTCACAGAGAAGTAAAATATTATAAATCTACATATTTCACTGCATCCAATTCAAAATACATTGAATTTTCAACACTATGCCTCTACATAGTAGTAAGCCTGGATTGTAAACTTTTATTTCGTAAAATGCACATCAATTTCGACAACGCCACATTGTAGTAAATTGAAAAATAGCATAAACAACAATTGTTATCGGTACATTATTATGGGAATCATTAAATTTCATTCTGATTAATAAAACTTCAGTACAATCACGCAATACATTATGCATCCATACCAGCCTGCCAATTAGCGTCATGCATGCCACAGTCACTGTGAACGTTGGAGCTGTTTCTGTTTCACAATCAATTCAGTCATTTACATTTATATCTGAATTCAATATTAAACTACTCACCTATTGTGTTCTGCGTCAGTAACAAATCACGTTAGGCTCTATTGCCAAGATGTTTCAACCAGCAGCCAAATTATAGAACTCCAATGAGAATGAAAATCGGATTCAATTGACGTTTTAGTAAATATGAGCAAAATGTCAAATGACACCGGTTTTCAATTTAATTAGCGTAAAATTATACGGTTACGGCCTTTAGGAGACCGGAATTTTGGATTTATTCACACCTATAACGGTTCCATTATGGGATAGGTGATTCCCATCGACACAAAGAAGAAAGATTTCCCTCATAAAAGTTCGTTATAGCTTATCCAACTGTTGTACTCGTATGTCGCTACTTTATTTACACACAACGGTGGGACCACTTTGAAAAAAACTACATAAACAATAATCAATTCAAGAAATTAAGTGAATAAACGATTAAATTATTTAATTATACCAAACTAAAGCTAATCTTCACGTGATAAATCGCTACCAAAAAACAACGTAGGTACCTACTCAAAATGCCGTCTGAATTACCATGTCGTATGGCAAACATTTTAATTATTTTTATTACTAGTGTCTTGATATGGATGGATGCTCAATTTAATTTGGGCAAGTTTTTCTTTTGTTTTTCCTTCGTCGATAAATTACAACATTGGTTCCTACGGCGAAGAACAGATCAATGCAGTGCAGGGCGTGCGGGGCGCGCCGCGCAGCGCCGTCACATTGATGAAAATGCAAGAAACTGACAGCGCCGCAAGCCCTGCACTGCATTCATCTGTTTTAGCCAAAATCTTGACATTATAAAAAAATATTAAACTCTCAGTAAGAAAACTTTATTTTTTTATCTTTACAGAAATGTAAATGGACAATACAATTTAATTAATAGTATTCGATAATGTTCATTACTTAATGGTTATCGACCGTTTTAGAGCTGAGGTTAGACTAACTAACTAAAGGCTTCATATTCATATTATATATCACTAATTAAAATGAAAATTGGATTCATTTCACATTTTGCCCTTACTAAAAACGTCATACGAATCCAATTTCATTTTAATATTTGTTATACAATACAGCTGCAGTAACTAATGATAGTCATGGCGTGAAGCTGCTTCAAGAAAGTGCTTCGAGATTGAAAAGCAATGAACGTGCACAATGTGGACCCGAAAAATATAACTCTACTTCTGGGTAGTCTGTAAAAAGTACGAAAATCTGTTGCGTCAAATAAAAATAAAAAGTTTTCTTCTTTACTTACGAGTGCCTATCTTTTAAATTAGCGCGTTCTTTACGACTTTACGTTTCAGATTTAGATAAATACAAAAAAAAAACTACTTCCCTTTTCCTGTTCGAAATTTAGTCATGAATCGCCACTTGAAAGGGAAATCTCCTTTTTCAAACCCAAACCATAATCAGTTACTCATTAGTTTAGTTGATCATATTTGATTTATGTATATCCATGTACTTATATAAGACATAAGGGATTGACTTGTAAAAGTGCATTACTTTACCTACTTACATTACCTGATTTGAGTTTTGTGAGTTGAGTTCCAGAGCACTTTATAAAACCGCAAACCGAATACCAAACCAGAACCTACGTACTTTATTAACAAAACACCAAAGTATTTTTAATTACGTCACGTTAAAACACGACACCGAAATGGCTTTTCATGGTTCTGAAAACTGATATGATAATACAACCGAAATACAAATGGAAGAACAATTAAACTGCAATCAATCATGTTGCCTTCATAATGGATATGGATTGGGACCTTTTATCTCGACGAAGTTAAAATAAATACTTTGTAATGGTAATGGACAAACTTCTACATATATAAAATGTTATGTTGGTTTGTGTACGCTTCAAAAACTCAAAAAGTTCTGCACCGATCGAGCTGAACTTTTAGCATGATATATAATCCGCATCAAGGATTGTTTTTATCTATTTTTTTCATCAGTGACATATCAGCGAATGTGCCAATGTGCCACAGCGAAGCGTGGCAGGGTACAGCTACTATTATATAAATTATATAAAAACGACAATTATTATCAACTTATTATATTAACATTGTAATTCAACGGGCAATCCCGTCAGCATATTGTAACACATGGTTTACCCATTAGTTTGTAGATGGTCCAACCGTTGTACGTAGTGGTTAGTTAGCTTTACATTGTAGTTAGTAGTTAGAGTTAGTTAAAAGAGAGTAAAGGCGTTTGCACGGTAAAAAAATCAATAAGTTGTTTTTATTTATATGCAAGCGTTTAATAAACTGGCAATATTAAATAGAAATGATACTGGGCAGGGCATGAAGCCCGCATGCACCTAGCAAGGCGAATAAAACTTGTTACGTAATCGGAACTTGAGGGTGTTGCCATTCATCAATTAATCGACGATCGACGTACATCGATTGATATGTTAGCTTCGACCGATCGAAAGATACCGGTCGATCAAACAATTGACCGTATAATACAATGCTATATCAATCGTAATTATCACTCGCTTTTCGGCGAAGAAAGACATCGAGAATAGACCTACATGTCCGAGAATGATTTCGGAATTATGTGATCCGCCAATCCAGACCGGACCTCTGTGGTCGATTATGGCCTAATCCTCCTTACGAAAGGGAAATAAGTCCCGTGCTCAAGACGAATATGAGTTATGATTATTATGATATTAATTATTGTCCTAAAACAAAATATCACTGTGAGATAGCTTTATCCACTGTTAGACTAACAAAAACGTGACAAAGCTTACAAGCGGACCGCTTTACACTTCACGAAATAATAACTCACCCGGATAGGTTCCCAGCTGAAAACACTAACGGTTGTCCCAATTAGTCGTTCCCAACAACTTAGGCAACTCTAGTGGCTCTAGAAGTCTAGAGGCCTGAAGGCAGAAGTAGCGGGCGTTCTAGATAGAAACTGTGTTCTAATCTAAACATCTGTTAGCACAGACACGGATGAAATGGCCGAGCTTATATCCAGTTTTCCACCTACCTAATCAACAGTGTTAGTTGAGTACAAATATTTACCGAAGTTATGAAGCAAATTGAGAACACTTGCTTCTATATTTAGTCACTGGAAAACCTTGAGTCTCCTGTTGATAGATTCATGTGGTAGGTATATAAATTTAAAAGAATACGTCGTATTCAACACTGGCCATAAAGATAACGAAAAATTAAATCAGTGCTTCCTTTTTGTCGTTATCATGTGTCATAAAAATTATCTTAAACAAAACACATTCTAACTTTGGTCGGCACTTATCTATAATTATTAAGGTAAAGTATTTCTAATTATTTTCTGTAATTACTGCGTAAAGAACTTTGAACACTAACTTCCTCATAAAATATGTAGCGTAGTGTATCTACGCTACCTACCTACTTACTGTAGTAAGTACTATTTATAAAATTTCTTTGTTTAAAAAGCCTGAAAGCAAATTACCGCCTATCAAACTATACGAGTCCAAGGATAGATATTTTCGTTTTATATAATAAGAAATTCGATAGAAACCTATTAACGCTTCTAAAGAGCGAAGAATTAATGTTACGACGAAACATTTTCTTTGTCTTTTGTCGCTGAAAGGCGGGAAACTTCTACTTAAATGTTTCCAGCCAATTTGCTGGATAATTATATATTTCGTTCTTCATAAAAATGTATTTTCTTGATTATAGGTATACAATTCTCATTTTATTATAATATAAGTAGATACAATAAGAAATTTAGTAAAGTAAATTAATGAAAAATAACAGGATAGAAAAGAATACCATATAATTATAAGAGAGTTATTTAAATAATAATTATGGTAAGTAAAAAGTGTGGTAGAGTTTTGAAGAATTATTATTAAAATTTAAACTTACTTTTTGCTTTGGATATTTTCGGCCTTCCGTCAGGCTAAGACCGTTTTGCGAGAACTATTTAAAACTTTTTCAAATTCACTGTCTTCTTTCGGAACATAAATAAGCCAGCGAAGTGTTAAATAGAAAGTGCCTAAAAATAAAAACGTGCGTAACGAAAATTCGACAGAGACATAAAGATTACAATTTCCTACGCAAACAGAGGTCCCACATTCAATTCTTTTCAAATTGAATTTGGCAACAAAAACAAAGCTGAAAGAGAAAGAGTCGCGCCAATTATTTCAAAAGTTGTGATTTTAATTTGGAAGAGTAAAATTTGGATGTAGAAGATAAACATTGGAGTGCAGTGCGCAACAGGGTGGCGCGGGAAAGGCGAGGCTGCGAGCGGGCGTACCTGATGGCGGGCCGGGAGCGCGAGGTCCGAAGCGCTCCGGTCAGACCAGCCGCGCCGCTACACGCGGACTGACGCGCCCGCCGTTCCCGCGCACTGGCGCCCGCCCGGGGGTGCCAGCGCGAGGGAAAACTCTCCGGGGAGGCTGAGGAAATCGTATGCAAACAAAGATTTACTTTTTAATAGCTGTAGAGCACAGCGCCCATTATTATTATAGTTAATAATGGTTTTCGTGCTTTGCTTTCCCGGTTCTAATTGGGAATTATGTATGATCATGGCGACATATGTTACATAAATGTTGGTAACAGTAATAAGATTGAAATATAATTTGTATAATATTGAAACAGCGACGTATTAATCATTTACAGACGGGCCATCGGCTTGTATGCCAGTCTATGTTATAAAAAAAATACCATGAATATTCTTCTCTCTCCTTTTAAAATATCTATGATCTCAAATTGTAAAGAAATAAACCAAGTCCGACAAACACATTCATAAATTCTGGAGCGTTCACGCTAACTAACTTCCCTTAGAGCATTTATTTACAATGTCATCTATCACACCTACTATCCGCCATCACTCTAAAACCACCATTAAGCTGTGCAAAACTTCCCAAAGCGCTGGCAACACCGCTTCCCGCCCCGAGCCCCTCCGACCCGGGTCCCGAATAATGAAGCAGGGGGAAGCGAGATTGTGGAGCGGGCATTGCCGGAAGACATGCTGGGCCGTGCCGGGTGCCGGATGAACGCAGCGCTCGCCTGCCGCGCACTTCCTACACTCCGGTGCAAACGCGCCACAGCACGAGAAAAAAAGAACTGTCTTTATTAGAACGAGGCATCGTTTCATGGAACATTAGCTTCCAACTTTCCCGCTCTGCCTCATTGTTCAGCCACTTAATACTGCCTACTGGAATAGGTCACTTGTAGGATATGAATAGTAGGGTATGTAAGTGTAAGCTTCATTTGTCGAGTGCCAGTCTTTTAAAATCGATATCGCACAATCTGTTATGGTACGTGTTGTAGGTAGATTCTCTCTCGCACTCACCTCCGTAGCATAGATCTGTGCATGAAGTTCGTACTTACAATTGCAGGTCAGCTCACGTCCCTTACTATGATTACAGAACTGGATTAACGTGTTTAAAACTATAGTAGCTTTAATTAAAAGTATGCACACTTCTACTTTTGCGGTATTGAGAATTTTTCGTGCGCTACCAAACCTGACTGATAGACACCAGAATATGTCATTTAAATACAAGACTCCCGAGGGAACACTGCGGGCGCCTAGACAGAGTCGCATAGTGATTGAAGGCTGACGAAAATCTAGGCAAAACTCTATTTTATAAGCGTCTATTTAACACCTACGTACTAGCAACCTAATTGTGTTGCTACGTAGGTAGATAATCCTATGTCCATAGTTATTTTCCGCAGGCAATTACTAAAGGAAGGTAAACAAACAGAAAAGTTGAGGCCCTCTGTATCTTTATGAAATCGCTGCGTAAAACTTTGGGGAACGCGGCCCCATTTCTCATTTAATCTCAAACAAAAAGATTACCTTGTAAGTACGTATCTAGAGTGTTCAGCAGTGGATCAGGGCCGGATTCAAAGGGATGAAAGGCTCTTTTATTGTTGCAATTGCTTCAGTTACTGTACCAATAACATTCTACACAAAAAGCCAACTTCTTTTCAGCTTCCGAGAAGTGGTTGAAGACGGTCGCTCCATAACAATCGAGGTTGACTTTTTCCCGTTTCAAGACAAATAATTGTTTAGAAAAATTAAGATAAGCTGCAGAAATAGTTAATTTGCTAATCTGTATTTTCTGTGTGTTTTTTTTTTTGTTTTGTTGCAGTTTAGTCGGTTATAAGTTATAAGATTCCCAGCATAGTTACTTGTTTTTGCTGCGTTACCCTGTATTTTTAGTTTTGACACTCTCCGTTGCACTCACAGTCTCTAGACTATTCACAAATACGTGTTATTACGTTATAATATTAATAATTCTAACTAAAATCATATGATGCCTATAGTTTGAGTTTTAAAGCCTAACTCATCCAAGATCACAAGGTTATCTGACAAACTTTAGCTCTTTGTCTAGTTCTGTAAAGCGGTAGTCTATACTTACGTGTTCTTCCCTATCTGATGAACTGCTGTTTTGTAGGATAAGAACGGCGGGTTTCTTTGACAACAGATTAAACCTATTAGTGTCTTTGTCTGAAATAAAAAAAACTAGCAAAGATAGATGTAGATTAATCCTTTGGTCAAGTTAACAAACGATCTTCAATTCCATCGAATTTACTCGTAAGTGTCGACACGAGTGTTAGTTACACCTACGAGCACGTACGTAATCTACGTGAAACTTCAACGATATTAAACCATGTGTTTGGAAACCAACTGTATAAATGTACCAACCAACTGTAATAAAAATGAAACTCACTAGGATAGTAACATGCATTAAAGTGTGGATAAAAATAAAAACTTCTTCAATTTTTATGCGTAATTTAAAACAAAAGTCGTATACTTGTGAGAGCATATTATATAATGGAAAAATATAGAGTCTACATAATTATATACATACTTACATTTGAAAATTTAGGACTTCAACGCTAAAGTCTGATTAAAGAAAAAAATAAAAATGAAAAGTGCCAATGCAAACAAGAATAGGGTCGAACGCAAAAAATCGTGAAAGAAGAGGGTAGACAGATATGTTTGTGCTCAGAAATACGATCCACCCGCAATTACTCCAATTCACCCATGAGCCCTTGATCACGGCAAGCTCCAGTGTCTAAATATAGAGATGGAAGGTCTCTGTGTACCTACTCCATTATAGAGTATATGTACTTGATGAAATAATGAGAAAATGGTAGAGAATGAATCCCCTATAATCTTAACTTTGATTGGCTTTTTGAAGTCCGGCGTCTCTAATTACTCGTCTGGTGGCTAAAGATTTGCCAGCGCAGCGTCTGCACGTTTTTGTATGTATCCCGATAGCTCAAACAATCTGAGATTCTAATAAAATGCAGAACGAATTGATTCTCGTGATTCCACCTAACTTGAAGATATGTGGAACTTTTCAAATTTTCATTGTCGGAGTATTACGAGCGTATGAAAAGTGGTGTGCGGCGCGGTCGGATACGATCTGCCAAGCGGAACCGAGGTCTCACTTGGATATTAAAATTTGAGTTCTGGTTTAAGTGTAACCATTTTATGTATTATATTACTTTTTTATGTTGTGTTGTGTAAAAATGCAGCTAGTGAGTTTTCAAACGGAGGACATTCTTTTGTTCTACCCACCTCGCAGTACTTTATCTGAATTTGTATTTATTTGCTCATAGCTCTAAAACTCCTTGAATAAATATAATTTATTCACACTCTTCACTCTTATTCATACTCTTCTGTTTTATTTATTTCAGTATTTACCTATAGGTAAATACTAATAATACTATAGGTATAGGTGGAGGACTCTGATAGAAATTGAATTTTGTAAGCAGATAATAGGTCAAGATAATTCGTTTTAGTTTAACTTCGCGATGAAGGGCTAGATAAAGAAAACTTCCATGCCAAAATAGAGCATAATTTTAGATTATAACCTCTTCTCAATACATTCATAAACTTAATATCATTAATTTGGGTTTATATCTCAAATATACATATATTCAAGTAAAAATTAACTTATCAAATGATAATTTATTTTCTTTGAAAAATCTTAAAGTACACCAAACATGTTTTTCAGTGAGCGGTGTTGGAAACTTTTCACCTAACCAAACAAAAGATTTTGCCTAAGCAAAACAAAGTTGGCCACTGTTTTCATAACACAAACCCTGACAAATAGAGACACAGTAGTGTCCAGTATGGATACTTGCAACAAATGAACACGTCGATTGAAAAAAAACTAGAAATTCGAACCAACCGTAACCGACCTTTATAGAGAAACGAAACCGTCATCAAAAATCTCTATATTGTAGATTTTATGTTCGTTATTATTATGTTATACCTAGGGTAATTCATCTTTAATTTCTCAATTCTATGTACTCGTAAATTATATGTTAAATATGCATATTTTTATAGATCGATTGTAATTTTATTTATCGTATTGTACATTGGTGTAATTTTTATTGCTTTAGGCCAATTAGATGTTGCACATGTTTTACAACATAAACTTATGAATAGACACAATAAATTAGTAAAATTAATTTTGAATGTGTAATAGTTAAGCTCTATTGTAAAATTAGACTATTTACGGAGTTGTTCTTCTGCTATTTTCCTGATAGAGCGGTGAGGGGAAGAGCGGGAAAATATTGCACCTGGCACCGCCTTAAATCGCCCGTAAAAAGACCATTTCATTATTTTCTGTTTATTTTTTACCTACTAAGCAAATGCGAAGCATATCGTTTTGATTTATTGACTCTAAGCTGTGATAGAATGAAGTGGAGGGAGAAAATGCACGATTTAATTACTGAAAGTCTATAAAATATTCGTATCCAAAACCAACTAGAATGTGGTTTAAGATACCATATAATATTATATAGTTTATGAAGCAAAAAGAAAAAAAACTCTTCACGTAATAATAAGACAGTTACGTGTACAGTGTCAACATAGTTAATATAAATTTGATAGGTACTCCCAACGTGTTAATAAATATAGTATTATCTCCCAACCTAAAAGGGGTGGTGGGATTCTGCGTGCCAATATGTACACCTAGCACTATCCGTCACCCCTATTGTGCGGAGAAATGGAAAATCCATGTCGGTATTCCAGCCGTTTGTGCTCCTCTTCAACCATTTTGGCCATTTGATAGGATTATTTCAGTCAAAGGTTTAGCTCAACTTATATTGAAGTTTAGCACAGCTTGCGTTGAGATTTAGTTTGTATTAAGGATAACATAGCTTGCACTATCATTTACATTACTTACCCGGTAGCTCCAAAAACTAATCATCATCATCATCATCAACCCATAGCGTCCCACTACTGGGCACGGGTCTCCCCTCACTTTCGTGAGGAGGGTTAGGCCATAATCCACCACGGGGGCCCGGTCCGGATTGGTGGATAGCATACCTACCTCCGAAATAATTCTCGGGTAGGTATGTGGGTTTCCTCACGATGTTTTCCTTCACCGAAAAGCGAGTGATAATTACGTACATATGTTTTACAGAAACAAATTGGTACGTGTTTGCATTGGGATTTGAACTCACGACCTTCTGATTGGAAGGCGGACGTTCTCCCATTAGGCTACCACCGCTTACATTTAAAACTAATAACTGTTTAAATTTTAAACCTGCTTTAAGCGAAACGAACAACCTTAACCTCAAAAGCCTTTGCCAGCACTACCTCTTTGCCACATAATGTTTTCATGCTATAGTTCTCTTTTCAAATTTCATAGATTTTGGTCCTAATAGATTGGTCCTAATAGATAGATAGATAGATAGATAGATTATCTTCTTATAGATTTATATATATATATATATATATATATATAACCTATCAAATTTGAAAAGAGAACTATATATATATATATATATATCTAAAAATACCTGGATGGAATGCTTACCTACTCAGAAAAAATCATTATAACAGTCATGTCACTGACAAAGAGTATCAAACAAATACAACGTAAAGTAAGTCATAAGCTTTTAGTCGTAAGTCACAGCTGATAGAAAAAGAGCTATAATAAGAGCTACAATAGCAGAAATAGTATTTTAAAGTAAAACTTCTTTACGTAACGCTTGACTTTGCAAGTAAGCTGGTTAATTTGGTAATGTGTTACGAAAAGTGTGATCGGGCGAGGCGAACGGAAGTTGAGAGGGAGATGTAAGTTAGTGAAGATAGAAAGAAAGAGAGAGTTACATTTCGTATAGTTTTTAATATATCTTTATGGAAATATTTTTTTACTTTCACTTCTACTATGTGTCCCAGAACACATTTCGTTTTTTTTTATACTAGCATCGAAAGTAAATATTATATTACATTTTGTAACGCAATAAATAACTCAATTCTGACCTCACAATATAAAACACGAAAGTCCCGAAACGACGAAATGGCTCCGAATAGAAATAAAAAGGCAAACTTTTATAGGGGTATTTGTTTTTATTTGATCCCAACGAATAATAACCTAATTTAAAGAAAAGTGTAAAAAATATTGACTGTATGCTTAATTTAGCACCCTTCTCCACCCTTGACAAGTCAGTGTTGGATATTTGGGATTTCAAATTGGCCAGTGGGGGTGCTAGATGGAAAATTCCCCAAATATAGATTCCTACGGTTCTAAAAATATTCTGAAAACGTGGCCACTCCTATCTATATGTATATAAATGTTATGTTGGTTTGTGTACGCTTCAAAAACTCAAAAAGTTCTGCACCGATCGAGCTGAAATTTTAGCATGATATATAATCCGCATCAAGGATTGTTTTTATCATATTTTTTTTCATCAGTGACGTTCAGCGCATGTGCGAATGTGCCACAGCGAAGCGTGGCAGGGCACAGCCAGTTATCTATATAACAATGACGTAGTCTAGTTTGTAAGTCCTGTCACCGCGACGTTTCAACCTAAAACTATTTAGGACATAATAATTGAAACATCGCACTAAGAATAAGTGTTGGATATCTCATTGATATCTTTCTACCTAAAATATTCATATCCAGCAGAGTGCCTAAGCTGGATTCCATCTTTTTTACTAGATGCACTGTTATAGGGAAATACGTTAGTATGAAAAAAGCACCTCTGCATGCTTAACTTTTTTTTATTTGTTTGAGTGATAAGACAAGCCAGTCGTTCGCCTGATGGTAAGCGATACACCTGCTCATAACAGTTACAGTGCCACCCAGAACCTTACATTGCATAATCTAGCGCGGCACTGCGCTCGTCACCCTGAGACATCGGCTCTAAAGTCTCATATACCCAGTAATTTCGCAGGAAACAGTGCCCTTCAAACCGGAACACAGTAATGTAACTTCTCTAGTACTGTATTTCTGTAACATTGTATGAGCTTTTTCATCACAAGCCCGCAAACATAAATTTTAACAGATCTATTTAACCCGCAACAGCTGTAGTAAATGAAACATGCTAGCAGTGCCAAACCGCGAAACCCGGTGACTGTGACGCCACAAGCCTTTGTGCATACCTACGAGAACAGTCGACGAGGGGTATTAATTCTGAATTCAGAGAACCTGTAGGGCACGGAATAACATAGCTCTATATGTACGTAATTATATATATGTTCTTGTGAAATCGAGCTTATCGTTTGGCTTCGCTGTACAAAAACTCAGCACAAGACGATGCAAAGCATCATAAGACAAAATAATGGTTTAGGGAAAGATAGATAGATGTCACGTAATCAATCTCGATGGCCTCTGTGGTGCAAATGGGTGATAAACCAACTGCGAAAGTTCGATGCAGCGCAAAGACTTGTGTGAACCATATATATTTGCTCTGAGTCTGAATGTTTGTGAGGCCATGGTCTTCGTAGTTCCTGATTCGCTAGATACAGGGAATTCTAATTAGGAATCAGGATCTATGTATGTGATCGTGAAGTGTTATTTATTTAACGCAATAAGTAATCGTATATTTTTTTTTGCGGTAAAACTTCTTTATTCACGCTAGATTTGGGGAGTAAGCTGGTGAATGCGTTAAGAAAAATGTGATCGGGCGACGCGAACGGAAGTTGAGAGGGATATATAAGTTAGGGAAGATAGAAAGAGAGAGGGTTAGGTTTCGTATATTTTCAAAATTTATTAAAGTTTTTTTTTACCTGTTAGCTTTAGTTGGATAAGCCGTATTATTGTAATTAGTCATATCCTGACGATTAGTATTTACGTTGTACGTGGTTTTCTATGAAAACAGTGCGGACGTGCGTTCCTAAATGCACGCGCGGTTTTCGTAGGACCTTTAGTTTCTGTTACCAAATTTAATCAAAATCTGTTCAGTCGTTCCAGAGCTGAGCAGCAATAGACACACTTACAAATTTTCACATTCTACAGTAAACATTAGGATGGATTTCACAAATATTCTATGTTTCAAAAAACTCTTTTCACATGTAATTGGGGAAAAAAATAACTTGAACATTTTCATCTTCTGACAGAACGCTGCCTAATAAATACTTGCCGCTTCAGCGAACAAGATACTAAAATACGCTTTTAGCGATATTTACACCCAGCGCCCTGCGGCTAATAGAAATATTATACTAGCTAGCTATGTGTTAGCTTTTAACAACTACACTTCCATTTTTGTAGTAAAACGTACGATAAACAATATGGTTTTTAAAACACAGGTCTTATGATTGGGAAGATTTCACAAATCGCAAACACAAGTTTTAGTGGAACAATTCTTCTTAACGCATTTACCATCTGGCGTACGACCGGCTCATCTCTGTTTGAATAAAATATTGACAATCATAATATGCTTATATCTAAGACTTTTTATTTTCTTTCTTTACATCGACATAATACATATAATTTATTATTATTTAGTGTGGTGCTATGGTATGGATATTGATGATATTGAAAAAAAAAGCGAAAGTAATTTCGATACGGTTTTGTTTTGTTTTTATCTGCTTTAAATATTTCCGAAAAGGTTTTTAAATTTCGAACATCCGGTAAGTTTTGATACGAGTATCTCAAATATCCCTCCTTATTGCAGGCAATATTGTTTGTTACGTCTAATTCAGTTCCTTCTAGACCGTAATGAGAACATTTCCCGACTCGGCAATGTTAATTAAACAATTACAAACTACGGAACGATATTCGGTTTTATAATTAATACTGGCGCTATTGTTGTGTTTCTGTTGAAAGGGTAAGGGCCATGACTCCATCAGCTCGCATGGATATTTCTTTTTTCCGTAGCTCTATAGTGGGTAGTAGCAGCGTTCGCTAGAGAGAGACACAATTAAAAGTGCAAGAAAGAGAGAGAAGGATAGAGCTCCGTAAAGTACGATTTGGTGCGGGTAGATGGACTCCAGCACCGGAAGGCCTCTTCTGCAAGAGACCTCCTGGGGAAGTACCACACCTTTGCCAGATATTCATCCGCCAAGCAGTAGTGTGCAAATATTACTGTGTTCCGGTCTGAAGGGCACTGTTTCCAGCGGAATTACTGGCCATATGAGACTTTAGAACCGATGTCTCAGGGTGAGGAGCGCAGTGCGGTGCCGCGCAAGATTATGCAATGCAAAATTCTGAGTAGCACTGCGTCTGTTATGGGCAGGCGTAGCGCTTACCATCAGGTGAACAACTTACTCGTCTCGTCACTCAGGCGAAGAAAAAATAATACTCCAACCTCAATGTAGCGAAATAAATAGTCTTGAGGTAATTATAATAAATATTTATCTTCTTCTACCTATCTTATCTATCTACTTATTATAGTGTTTTATATGTCATGATCATATCATATGTCATGAAGCGGTGGTAGCCTAGTGGGAGAATGTCCGCCTTCCAATCAGAAGGTCGTGAGTTCAAATCCGAGTGCAGGCACGTACCAATGTATTTCTGTAAAACATATGTACGTAATTATCACTCGCTTTTCGGTGAAGGAAAACATCGTGAGGAAACCCACATACCTACCCGAGAATTATTTCGGAGGTAGGTAGGTGATCCACCAATCCGGATCTGGCCCCCGTGGTGGATTATGGCCTAACCCCCTCACGAAAGTGAGGAGAGACCCGTGCCCAGCAGTGGGACGTTATGGGTTGATGATGATGATGATGATGATGATATATTAAAACTTACAGGACGTATACTAGTAGCTGGCAGAACCACAAAACCTTTAATAAGCGAGGACTTTTTATAAATTGCTCTAGACAAAATATTAATAAACCAAAAAATAGCAACGTAATAAATAATGCGGGGAAAAGCAGCAATGCGCGGCAACTTCAAATAAAGCGAATGAGCTCGTCCTCAAACCTAGGCATATTTACGCCCACGTATTTATTATTCTTAAACCCAAGACTTTCATCGTTCACTCGAAAAAACCTTTGACGACATTACCGGAATAACGAACGCAATTACAAACGTCTTTGAGTTCGTTTTTTACCCAATTACGCCGAAACTAAGTCCTCTGGGACATAATGCAATCGTACTTAAACAAATACCGTTCACGACAACTACGGAGTTAAGTCAATAAACACGGAAACCTGGGACAGAGTGTACAGAATGAACAGTACAAAAAATCAAGGTAGCTTTCGAGTACAAACGAAGCGGAGGGAAGCGTTTAAGCGAATAGAAGGTGTGGTGCGAAGCGTTTAGTTGCCCAACAAACTACACTATGAATTATATTCAGGGACAAAAACAAGTGACCCGAGCCGACTACACTGACGGTTCTCATTAGTCACCAGCTCAAGTTGTCAGTGATGCACCACAGAATAACTAATAGTGCTCGCAACTAGTTCTACTACTCCACCAACTGAACATTCTGCAGCTCCTCCAATATTAAAACTTTAACAAGTTTAATGCCGCCCGGTTTGTTATTTTTAATAAGAAACTTTCAGCGTTGTTCGTATTTCACTATTGAAAGTTTGCCTTGCGCAGAATGGTTCAGTGTATCGATTATTAAAATAACGCGTTGAAATTTATCTAAGCGTTGAATGGTTTATTTTGCCTCTTTGTTAATATACTTTAGTCGAATTCATTTGTTTTGTTTACTGTAAAAAAATACTTCAAAGAAAAACTCCCACCACCTGGAAAGACTTATAGTAACTGGCAAAAATGAAGGCAAGAGACCAAGAGGCCCCAACCTGAAACGTTGGTCTGGCTCAGTGTCACAACATCTGGAAAGGCCAGTCTACGTGGCACTCCATAAAGCTGAAGAAGGAGTCACGATCCTTATCAATGAAGGAAAGATGGAGGAAGAGCAAAAAACTTTATTGTAAAAAAAACTCCTGTTTGTAAGGTATCTACAAACCAATAACATCTTAATGACATTATAATAACCTATGGCTATATTTTATTTCTATACTAAGAAAATAAAATGTAAGTATTATTATAGCGAGTTCAACTATTTAGCGGTCAACCCGAATAATATGGTCACTAAAATTTCATCTGTTACCAAATGGTTTCGATTCGGTGCTTGCTAAAAAATGTTCCCCTTTAACTAGTATGATGGCCTCGGTGGCGTAAGTGGGTGATGAGTCGACTGCGAAGCGTGGGGTTGCGGGTTCAATTCCCGCTAAGGCAGATTTGTGTGCACCACAAATATTTGGTCCGAGTCTGGGTGTTTGTAGGATCATGATCCTCGTAATTTCTGATTCTCTAGATACAGGGACTCCGAGTTAGATATCAGAATCTATTTAAAAAAAAGTATATCGCTTGCGACAAGAACGTGTTATCTCGCGTTCAACACTTTGAGCCCTGTCTGCTGCGCGTGTTTTCACAAAAACCTCTACCAAAAACATTGTCATTTTTGACAACGTATCTTGTTTGATATGAAAACCTCAAACATTTAAAAAAATGCAAAAATTACAATGTTTTGTATAGAAGTTTTGTGTAGTAAGTAGAACAAGACACGCGCAGGAGACACGGCTTTATGCCATCAAATCCTATGAACATACTAAGGTTGGCAGCTTTAAGTTATTCTCATAAAGCTGTAGCCACAAAGGACGCTCGATGTAGCACAGAAGCAGTGACATAAGGTAGTGGTCCGCGCCATTACTCGTTTTATAGTCTCCCAAATTAGTTCTAGGTTATGAACACATTGTATTTCTACGGCGCTATGGCCCGCAAAGAATATACACTTCTACGTATTGTGCCTTATAACGCTGAGCTTGTACCCTCGTAGGTCGTGACGTAGCCATTGCTACGACGAAATGGTAGCTGTAGATGGTCTACGATAGCTCTACGAAGTATGAAACTTTTCATGGCGCTATTTGCTACAAAGTATGAGTAACTTATGAAAACATAATTATGAAAATTTTATGATAATTCCCATAAAGTATGTTTTTCATACAAAGTTGCTTATCTAGTCTTGTGATTTATATTTCTTCAATTTCCGCTTTAAAATGTTGCTCAATGAAAGATAAAAATACAGTACGTACTTTTTCAGTTACGACTTATGACTTAATAATGGAGTCAGGGGCGTTAGCAAACTTACACGTACTGTATTAAATAATAGAAACGATGAGTAAATCGTAATATTTAATTCATGTTTGTGGTACGTAACTATGGGAGTTTCGACGAACGGATACAAACTAAAATTAACGCAGGAATTTGAACTCTATTTCATGATTACGTACTAAAAGCCAGTCGATACTGGTATAATACGAATGTAATATCCAATTTACTCTGCCTAGGCCTACATTATTCAAACACTTTCTGTTGGTTTTTGTTGCCAGTTCATTTTAATAACACGCACATTGAATTTGCCTAGACGTCGAGGGTCTATTGTTGTACCGGGAGTTATATAAAAAGCTCGTTTTCATTTCACATTAATTTCCCTGTTCTAACTAGCAAGCCACGCTGCTTCACCCGCGTAGACTAATATCCTACAGAATCCGTTGATTTATACGCAATAAAAAGTATGCTATATTGTATTAGAAGCAGTAGTGTGCAAACATTACTGTGTTCCAGTTTGAAGGTCATTGTTTCCAGCGAAATTACTGGGCATATGAGACTTTAGAGCCGATGTCTCAGGGTGACGAGCGCAATGCAGTGCTGCGTTATTATGCAATGCAGTGTTCTTGGTGGTGCTGTAACTATTATGGGCAGGCGTAGCGCTTACCATCAGGTAAACGGCTTGCTCGTCACATCGCTCAGTCAAATAAAAAAAACAGTGAAAAACCTGTGAACACATAACCTGTGAAAAATATCCTAAATATAAAAAAACAAATAGACACACACACACACTCACAAACACAACCTTTCGCATTTCTAATATTAGTGAGACAAAAGCATGAGTACCAGTGTATTAATAAATGTATGCCTGGGAGTATCCCTGTGTGTTTGTGACGTTGTGTTTGTTCGTATCAGCTCCGTCCGAAAGGCTTTGGATATATGTGTTTTGATACTTTAGGTCCTAAATTTATAAAAAAACACACATACACACACGCACGCACACACACATACACGCACGCACACAAACAAGCTTTCGCATTTATGACATTAGTGAGGAGTACGAGTGTATTTAAAAGTGTAAGTTTGCCTGTGTGTTTGTTATCAGCTCCGTCCGAAAGGCATTGGATATGTGTGTTTTAATACTTTAGGTCCTGGAATAATAAAGTAGTACTTTCGTGGGAGAACCCGTGGAGCTAGGTAATAATATTCTAGTGTGAATTTGTATAACTCTTGGGGATTGTATTTCATACCGTATTTTTTCTTTCCATCGGGCGAGACGTCCCGTAAACTCCCGTAAAAAGAAAAAAAGTGCTACTCGCATAACCCTGACATTTGCGAGTGAACTGTAGGAACCGAGATACTTAGCCAAAATTTGTGGGGATATCAAAACATCAAAACATCACTTCTATCTTCAGTTTTCGAGCAGGCTTCTGTCTAAATAATAATGCCAAAAGTTATGTTCAAAATTAAGATTATACGAAAAATTTACTCTTGTTTGCATCTGGATTCAGTATCTTTTTGTTATGTAACCATGGTTTCCTTTACGACCGGATAAAAAAATTAATTGCCAATGTGGTAACATTACAGGAAACATTAAAAGGCCGGAAATGTTTGTAGGGCACTATTGCTCGGAACCCCTGTACGGAACCGTCGCGGATTCAACTGCCGGCGCGTCCAAACTTCTGAATTTATTAGCAGGAACCCTACTGCCCTCTGCGGCTTTGATTACTTAATGTTTGTACGTTTGAACCCAAATCAACAGCACCCATGATATCAGTCCGAAGGATGCCTTTAAAATTTTATAAAACTCAGTCTGTTTGATAATGGAATCTCCTTCGAAGGTTACGTACACAAAAGTATCTTCAGTTTTAGATCTCATAAATATTTCAAGGCTTTTAGGTGGGACGTGGACCTGATATCCACCGCTCTCTAGACATAGATCTTCTACGATAGTATCACTCGCAACAATTACTGGGCATATGAGACTTTAGAGCCAATGTCCCAGTGTGACGAGCGCAGTGCAGTGCCGCACAGGATTATGCAATGTAGGGTTCTGCGTGGTGCTGTGACTGTTATGGGCAGTCGTAAATCTTACCATCAGGTGAACGATTTGCTTGTCTCATCGCTCAGTCAAATAAAAAAAAACAGTCAAAAAACCTGTGAACACAGACTGTACAGGAGGCATACCATGACCTCTTATAGCGATTCAATTGAAGACCTAAACTGAACCGCGTCGCATAATCGTACCGTGACGTCTTATTTTTTATGTTGCTGCCATTTTCATCCTAAACTGGATACAGATAAGGTTGAAAATGGCAGCAACCTAAATTGAGTCGCTAATAAGGTTCAGTTTAGGTCTTCAATTGAACCGCTATTAGAGGTCATGGTAGGCCCCCAGGTTTATTTTTCGTTCAGTTTCTTCACCCCCACATGCACGTGATGCGCTTAATAAACTCTATTATGAAAATGTTTGTCTCACAACTTACTGTACTAGTATTTTTATATTTTTAGATACAAAATACGTAGAGGTCCCTAGGGGCGAGCCCATCGAATATTTAAAGACTTGTCAGGGCGGTCGGTCACAGCAACACGTGACCAACGTTGACCTGTATCTACGCCACGGCAACATGGCAATGCTGGCAGCAGGTGCTGAACGTTGTCTACTTGTAGCGGATTGTTAAACTAGGTATCATTCTACGTTAATTTCAGATTAGCCTTATAAGTATTTTCGTAATCATCGTTCGTATGCCTAGACTGTGGGACCAACTTTTTTTTTCTTTTGTAGCATTGGTAGCTAAGCGGCAGGTCAGACAAAATAGGCGTGGCATTCGGCGTACAGCGCTGCATGACGTGACGCGATGCCTTTTTCATACAAAATGTACCAAAGTGGCCTACAACGTGACGTACAAAGTACAAACGTGATGAGTTGACTGCGAAGCGTAAGGTTGCGGTTTAGATTCCCGCACAGGGCAAAGATTTGTGTGATCAACAAATATTTGCTCTGAGTGTGGGTGTTTGTGGGACCATGGTCCTCGTAGTTCCTGATTCCCTAGATACAAGGAAGCCTAGTTAGAATCTATCTATGCGATCGTGAGACGTTATGATGATTATTATTAAAATGACAGTGCCACGCGGCTCGTTGCATACCACGCTGCATTAATAAGTCTTAAGCCGCCGACACATTTGTCTGACGTGTCGTGTCGTGATGCATGAGAAAGGATATCGGTTTCATACATTGAATAAGGTAGCGTTCACATTTCTTTGATGCAGTGTTGTGACGGCTTGTGTAAATGTATGAAACCGATACCTATCTGATGCATCACGACACGTCACGTCAGACAAATGTGAACCTAGCTTTACGCATAACACGCCCTCCTAATTACTTTTTTAAAACTGAGTCGAATATTATCGTGAATACAATAATGAGCAAATACATTTAATTTTCCTTGTACCTGTCGTTCATGCGATGTCTTAATTGTAGTAAAACATTAATGTTATATTCATTGTAGACTACGAGTAGAAAATTAAACTATAAAATGGAAGAACAGTTATCCCTGGAGCTTCCAGCTGCACGAACAAGGATTACCTTCTGAGATATTATAATAAACTTCTTTGGAATTTACCATGTCTTCATATTATTTCTTGGTACCTGTGTAAGAACTTATTCTTAGTTAATCAGCTGTTTATATTTAATTTAGTGTTTGCAAAAATGGTTGCTTTCTAGGAATTGTTTTCGTAGTTTTTTTGCAATTGATACACAGGAAAGTACTTTGGCGAAAATATGAAATCTTATGGAAGTAGTATTTTTATAAATGGTAAAACTTGTAAACTTTGGCGGATGAATTATCATCATATTAGGCGTCAACTCCTATATAACCATTACTTTTTATAAGACCAATATTTTTTATAACCCCTACACTATCATCATCCTCATCAACCCATATCGTTCCACTGCTGAGCGCGGGTCTCCCCTCGCTTTCGTGAGGAGAACTAGGCCATAATCCACCACGGGGGTCCGGCCCGGGTGGTGGTAGCCTAGCGGGAGAACGTCCGCCTTATATTATGAAGAAGGACATGAGATCAAATTCTAGCTCGGGCACGTACCAATGTGATTCTGTAAAAAGCATACGTACGCAATTATCACTCGCTTTTCGGTGAAGGAATAGTAGATTGTACCACAAGGGAACAAAATAATGTATTTACGGCGAGAGCGATTTTTGAATCCAGAGCGAAGCGAAGGATTCTATAGTAGAATCCCGAGAGTAGCGAGGGGTTCTAGAGTAGAATCCTAAGCGTAGCGAGGGAGTCAAAGTACTTCGCTCGAGCTTAAATAATTTTGTTACCGTGTGGTACACGATACTTTTCATCTATGAGCTATGAGAAAAGTTCATCATACGAGAAAAAAATCTTTTGAAGTGACAACGTCTAATGAATCGATACAGGCACGAAAAAGTTGACACATTGTCCCGTAACGCTCATTGTACGCTTGCGCAGCATCTATCTCTCTTCTCTTCTTGACAGGTTAATTATTCTTGCATTTTAAAAATCTGATTACTAGTATAATTTCAAGTATTTATTCTTTTATTATTAAAAAATGATTCATCTTTATTCATAAAAGTATGCAAGCACTTCATCAATGTTATGTTACGACGTTGTCACGTTAAAATATCGTCCGTAAACCAACTTTACAGACAACCAATTTTTTTTAAATTTGGATATCCAATGCCGCGTCGGCACGCGCTGTTTTTTTTTATTACCGGCCAGGTCTTTATTGAAGCGAATTGCGTTCAAACTTTTTAATTAAACAGTGTTCCAAATTCAAAACTCATTTCGTCACTGTTACTAAGTGCGCGGAAAAGACCCACTTTGCTCGCACTTAGCGAGGAGCAAAATGCCTCTTTTCGAATGCATGGGATGAAAAACATCATGAAAAACACCCACATACCTACCCGAGAGTTATTCCGGAGTTAGGTATGTTATCCGCCCCTATACTAAGCAAGAATAAAAATGATTAGTACCATAATAAGTAAACTAATGGTTCCAAATAAGTGTGGCGCACTTTGGGAACCTAGACTTAGTACAAAAATTTAATCAATACAGCTGTTCTCTGGCTACAATGCTGGAAATATGATAACAAAGAGACTTTCCCAGCTTTATCCTAAAAAGGATCTATGGCGTGATTTTATAAATAGAACCTTTTTGCGGGTATCGTCTCATTGTTGGTCGGTGTCGACGCGAGTGTAAAGGTCGTGAGGCGCAAATTGTCACAACAAGGTATCCAGAGCATCCCACGAGATCTTAACGTCATTCATACTTCAATACGTCGATTTTGGCTTATGTAGGTAATTTCGTTTTTATTTATATCGTTTACCAGAAAAATATTTCAATAAATAACACGTTCTACCCACACAGTGACTTGTAGGTCACAGTATTTTGTGCGAATGTAATTTTTTTATTGAATCCTTTTTTGTTCAGCGGGTAAGTACCGTTACTACAAAGTACAACAACCTATTCCATACAACAGCTTGACAACCTACAAGCACAGTGTACACTGTACATTATTGGGCCATGCTAAAAACCTTTCATAATGGGGTATTCATTAATTACGTGAGGTGGTTTTGGCAACTTTTCGGACCTCTCCCCCCCCCCAGGTCAGATGTCGTGACATTTCAATGATTTCATATTTTCAATGTAAATAAGTTCATCTGGACTGGATTGCATTTGAAGTTTTTAAAACATGTTTTATTTAATTAACCCAGTTTCCTAGCAATTTCAAACTGTTTCTGGCCGAATAAAATATCGTTATATTTGCGGAGACCCCACATCCTCCATACGTACGATTCTTTACAGGCCCAATGTTTTAAGACTAACGGCTCAAATTTGCAATGCCTGACATTACCATATTTACGCCGTTTGAGCTACTCTTTTGTAGCCCCACTAAGTACACATTAAATTAATAAAATCCGTTACCGTTTCATCATTATAGTGTATGGTATTCCGGCCCGAAGCCCTCAGATGTGTAAGGTGGCCATAATACCAAGCGATCAGTATATTAGTCAACATATTAAACTAATAAAATACTCCAGTAGTAAAACCTTTTTTACAATGATTTTATCAGTAATGATTTGTATATTTTCAGACAAAAGCAATAAATTTACGACTAACCTATCATCTGAAGAATGTGAAGTCACGAGTATTCGTATTCTATCTTTCAAAAGTTTAGTAATTTATTACTTCGGTACGTTTACGCATAAAAAATCCTTAGGTAACTTCGTCACAACGAAAAATGTTATATGGATTTCAGCCAAGATTAAAATCCACCGAGGCCTTCAGTGCCGATAATGCCAGAAAAGGACATGAGGATAATAACTTTCATATTTTTCTCTCACAAAACAAAAACTGACGAAAAGGTACACACAGCTCCAAGCGGAGACGGGTAAATTTTATTTGTCCGTGCGGGTCTACCTCCACGTACTTATCGAACAAATCTGATAAACTCTCTAGGTAGATTTATCGATGGAAATAGTTGAAACTCACCACCCCTAAATAAATGTATATAATGACCAAACACACTGTATATAAGCTGCCATTTCTATTGCCTCGCGCCCGCCCCAGGCTCTATACCTTTAGAAATATTTATTTATAATCTTATGATCCCGGTGCTTTTCCACCCTAATGCCTATAATTCAGCAGCGGCCAGTGTGTACTCATGTCGTCGTAAAGATAGCAATAGCTGTAAAAGCTTCATCGCTATCTTGCAGCGAACCAGCTCAGGCGCTTGGACTTTCAGATACAATAAGTATATATATATTTATTTCATTTTAAAGTATAGAAAATTACCTCGAGAGCTTTGCACCCAGAGAGGTCAAAATACTTAGTATTTTTTGCGTAGCAGTCTTACATGGTACGTTACGTTATTACGTGTAAGTGATTTAATATTTATGTAATTTTTTGGTATAATAGGGTTGAATTTGCAAAAATATTACCTTTTCAAGGAACTTTATTAACTAAAACGTTATTAAACGTCTCGGTCATCCATAACTTGAAGAAATGACGCAGCAAACTCAGTAGTTACTCGTACTGATATTTATCTTTCATGAAATACTATTATATCGTTCCAAGTTTCAGTGAGTTCGCCTTTACCGATCGATAGAGTTCACAAACTGAAAACACATATCGAAACACCGCACCAGGGGCCCAATTCTATAACTTAGAGTAAAGCAACACGCCATTGACATACTATCGACACACTACAGACATTATATTGCCACTGTTGCAAATTTGGCATTCTGCGAAAACTCCAATGGTGTCTCAGTGGTGTCTCAGTAGTGTGTCGATTGTGTGCCAGTGGTGTGGCTGTTGTGTGGCAGTACAATAGTTTTCAGTGTGGCTAGCAAAAATAATAATTTATAGAATACCAAATGTCAATGACTATCCTATTGAGACACTACCGACACACAATTGATAGGTTAGTTGTTTTATAGAATTGGGCCCCAGAAGCGCGAAAATATATATAAATAGACATTTCCTTTATTCCAGGCAAATGTGTGATCATAGATTATTTATTCGAAAGATGATGTCTAGAAACTTTTGCTCTATTATCTAATGAATAAGTAATATCGCTTCGATTACTCGGGGGACGCGTCGCTGTTACAACTTTCCTTTCTTTATTAGCGTTTCTACTTCAGATTTCTTTATCATTAATCTGCATTAGCGTAGCTCCGTTTAAAGTACAAAGCTGGCTCCATAAGGGATGCTTTTTATTTTTCTACGTAATTTATAAAGCGCTGTAAAAATGGTTCATTATAATTTGACTAGAAGCGTTTATGTTATAAGACTAGAGCTTTTTTAGAACTACCTTCACGTTTAGTTTACTGATTTGTACCCCACCACTGCTGCTGGAACGAAGAAAATTTCGTGTTAACATTTTTTTTTTATTTCACTGAGGGACGTGACGAGCAAGTCATTCACCTGATGGTAAGCGCTACGTTTGCATATAACAATTACAGTGCCACCCAGAACTTTGCATTGCATAATCTTGCGCGGCACTGCACTGTGCTCAACACCCTTAGACATCGGCTCTAAAGTCTCAGATGCCCAGTAACTTCGCTAGAAACAGTGACCTTCAAACCGTATTTTATTTAATTACCTAGTTTCATTTACACACGATGACAACGATTAGTTCTACTGGACATGTCACATGCTTACACAATAAAAATCTACATGAATATTCAACAACATTCAAGACTGAACGAGGCGGGATAAAAACTTGAACTACCTCTGTCCATCAGAAAAAACCGGAAGCTAACTTATTAAACATCAATACCACATTTATACACATACTGTTTCATCGCATGTTCGGATTCTAGATAAAAAACGTTGACTGCGGTCAGGCGCTTTTCCTCGTCTATAGATCGGAAAAATTCAATCAAAGCTCGACTGGCCGCGGGCGATCGCACAAGTGGAGATACCGCAGGCCATCAGGGACGACCCTCTTGTATACCGATGGTTATATAAAGAGTAATACGATGGTAGATATAAATACTCGACTCGTGGACAATTGTGAAAACGTGTGAAGGAAAAGTATAGATTTTCTTCAATGTTGTTGTTTGTCGAATGTGGTTGATCCGCTATTTTCCTCTATACTTATTATACTCTTTGGACGGACTCACAATGATCACGAAACAAATGTGAACATCGATTCGTATTTTATGACGAATCGTGAAAAAACACCATTCCGTATGTAATGTGGACATCAATGCGTCGTGCATGACGTATCGTCAATGACTTATCCCGTGTGAACGCACCCTTACTGTGCCACATCTCGAAACATAAATTTATGTAGGTGTAGAGAACAAAAACCATTGATAATAATAATCTCCCGCATATCAACTTTAACGTCACAAAACAGGCTAGGTTTGGTATAATCCAGCTTTGAACTAGCAAAAGGCCCTCAGAGCTCAGAGCTCAGAGCTGAATACTGACTATAGATAACGTAGTAAAGTCGTACACTGTACAGTGTATCTATGTAGTTAGGTTTAGGTCATGATGTAGATGGATAGATACAGTCCATCGGGTCCGCTTTGTAGACGCAGCGGATCGATCGCTGACACACGAGTCACGACGCACGCGGCAAATGTAACAAAGTCTATAGACTGTATAGCGATGTACCTATGATGTTTGATAGGATATCTACTCTGTACATTTCTGTCCCTCTTTGGCTGTGTGTATTACACAAATTATTGACAGATCCCATTCGTTTGGATCCGAATTATAAATCGACCCAATAAACATTTTGGTCGCGCATAGATTCAATTTGTAGCGTCAAAATATTATGTGATATTATGTTCAGACAGATAAAAAGTATTAGAATGACCAAATTTTCCATTTATTAAGCATTCTACGTGTCGAAGTCGTTGTTGAACATCTTTAGTAACACTTTTTTTTTTTTTTTTTTTTAACCCGGGGGAATGTGTTTGCATACCTCGGCCTCGGGGGGAGGCCGGATGGTTATGTGGGGCTCCCCCGCCAGCGCGCGTCCTGCGACACACGCTGGCGGGTATACCCACTAAAAACCCCGGGATGTTCTCACTCCGCATGTTGGGGTGGGCGCGGGCTCGCGATTGCGCTTCCACGACCACCCCTGCGGACGTCCGGGCGACTGCCGCGGACGCGCCTCTAGGGGCACTCGGCCTCGCCTAGGATGGATGCGCTCTGGAGAACATCACAGAGCGCATCTCGCCTCGGGACTATGTGGTGGGGCGAAGGATCCCCCGATCCTCCGCCCCTAGTCCCCGTTATGGTGGCAGGTGGTGGGCATACGCCAGCCTCCTGCGACCTGGCCGGCGGCGGCGGATCGGGAGCGAGAGGACATCATCCTCCCGCGCCCTTTCCGCCGTCTCCTTCTCGGGCACTACGCGCTCGGCGTATGCCACCACCGCCTCCCAAGCCTCTGGGCTGCCGACCATCTTGCGAATGATGGCCGGCAGCGAGAGGTCCCCGCCAATCACCGCCTGCAGGGCAGCTCTATGCTCTGCCCAGGCGGGGCACACGGCGCGGGTGTGCTGCGCCGTGTCTTCGGCTCCGCCACAGTGGTGGCACGCAGGTGTTGGATCTTTAGTAACACTGTCTGAACTGTCAGCGACAACAGTTGCTTAACATTTCCTTAATTTAACTTTAGCTTCATTCAAACACTCGAGTTTGTTTAAGGTCGCATTTTTTACATTGATATTAGAATTAACTTTCCTGCCAAAGAAAATCCGCTGGCATCGCCGTGCAAAAGGTTTTTTTTATCAATAGCTTGGTTTCTACTCTTTGCATTAAGACTCATTTCAGTTGGTTCAGCGAACACAAACAAACGGACATGCCTACACCATTCAAAAAAATGTTAACATGTATAGTACACACTGTGTGTGTATGTGTGTGTGTGTGTTACTGGACATATGAGACTTTGGAGCCGATGTCTCGGGGTGACGAGCGCAGTGCAGTGCCGCGCAGAATTGTGCAATGCAGGGTTCTGGGTGGTGTGGTGACTGTTATGAGCAGGCGTGGCGCTTACCATCAGGCGAACGACCTTGCTCGTCGCGTCACTCAGTCTAAAAAAAAAAAAAGATTTACATTGGTTCAAAATTTATAAATAGAAGAAGAAGGGATATAGATGACGTAACATAGATACATAAATTGAATTTGAACAAGTCCAGTGATTTTTGTCGCTAACTGTACAACATACACTCCATACACAATCTCACATCATACAGTTCATATACTAACAAACACAGATATACAGTGTTAACGAACATCTCGTGTGTAACATCACAATGCCCGTTCCTGGATCGACAGGCCTATTTCCCGACAGGGCGGACCGTATTGTACTGCAGGACACAGCTGCCAACTGACTGGATGGCTCGTTAATTGAAGAATAGGCTTGGATGGGCTACATCACAATAATGTACTGAGTTAACTGTAAGATATATGTAGGCCGATACATAACTCGTAGTGACGGGTAGGAAATCGTTATTTATTTCGAAGCAGTTGATTCATACTGCTGTTTCCTTCTCCGTATCCCTGGTTATTTTAATATCCTGCTCAAGTTTTTTTTATAGGCAACGATTTTTGAGATTGTAACCAGGATTTTTGATCAATAAATTGTTATTATTACATTTTTTTTTACATTTGTAAAAAGTCCTCACTAGCATGAACTAATATGTAGTGGGAAGCCTCTTCTGCAAGAGACCGCCTGGGGAAGTACCACACCTTTGCCAGATATGCATCCGCCAAGCAATAGTGTGCAAATATTACTGTGTTCCGGTTTGAAGGGCATTTTTTCCAGCGAAATTACTGAACATATGAGACTTTAGAGCCGATGTCTCAGGGTGACGAGCGCAGTGCAGTGCCGCGCAGGATTATGCAATGCAGGGTTCTGGGTGGTGCTGTGATTGTTACGGGCAGGCGTAGCTTCGATTTCGATTCGATTCGTAAGTTCGATAAGTTGTAACTTTTTTTTAGTTTGAGGTATGAAATGTCAATGAATACCTACCACCGCCTCCATGCCTGTCACGTTATCGAAAGCCATAACATGCCGAGAACCGAGTGCTGGCTGCCGGGTATGTAGGATATTCCGCCCACACCCGGCGCCCATCACTTATTACTTTCGCCTATCGCTTTCTAATTAAGAAATGTTCATTCCAAGCAGTGACAAATCAATACAGCACAGCTGTCACCTAAACAGATGGTCTTACAATTGTATCAGCCTTCACAGTCCCTCGTTACTTATCCAGTTAAGGGTCCTGGACTAATTAGGGACGGAACGATCTAAACCAATAAACGTTTGTTATTTTCAGGCTGCCTCTCGACAGTTGGTAATGGACTGCCCGTGGAATATATATGGGTATCTTTAAAGGCAGTCTCTTTTTTTGTAACTTATATATCTATTTAATACGAGTAGCTAACAATCAGTGATTTAGTTCGCGTTTTAAGTTTTGTGCCAACCAAATCTGATGAACGAAGCGCGAACCCAAACAATTAAACAAAGAGTAAAAAAATTAAAACAAAACACTCAAAAATAGAGTGAAATAAATAATAAATGTAAGGATATAAAGTACCTTTAAAGAGGGAAGTATAAAGAGAGTATCTACAAATTCACAGAGATACGACAAATAAAAGAGACGCCAAAAGATTTTATCATAAAATTATTTCAATTTGATGGCTGTTTTATGCAAAGTTGTTGAAACTTGCTCCCGATTCAAATTACCAGCAAGAAATCTAGAACGTTCCGAACTAGGTACATCACAAATCGAGCGTGGCATCTACAAACAGATGTTAAAGTAAAAGTATTGGTAGAGAGAAAAGTAGCTTCAATAATGTATGAAGCGACATACATCCTCTCAGATCCTGAAAGGACGATTCCGACTGGGTCTGGACAAGGGTGAAGGCACTTTGGAATCGATAACCGAGATATTTTTGTTTGCTCACATCTTTGAAAACTTCCATCTCGGGGGAATCTTCACAGTGGAAGTTGCTGCACATTTTCAGTAACATAATTCACTGACGGGTCGCGAAGGGCACGGCGTAGGGAGGAGAATATCATGTTTTATGTATTTTATATGAAACAGTGCTCTTTGATGGTAAAATAAATCGGTTTATTCTGCTGAGTGTACTTGAATGGAACCTATTATGAAGGTAATTTATGCATTTATTCTAACAGTATAATATTGTTATGTCATCATCACTCTATTAGGTTCGTTCCCATCGCATAGCTGGGACACGGGCTTCTTTAAGAGAAATGCTTTAATAAGTTCATCAAAGGAGAAAGGTAGCACCATTATTCAGATAGCTCCGAGCTAGTGCAAAAAACAGGAAAGTGTTTTTCGTTCTTATGGTTTATTTAGCATCACGTCCTTTGATAATTTTACTAACGTTTCCTGTAGATGCAAGTAATAAGTAAAATACAAAGTAGGTACTAGAATAAAACTTTGTTCTATACTGAGATATTACAAGCCATGCCAGCAAGCAGAGAGGTTCTGTATCATATCTCAGAATACGCTCCCTTACATTGTACCCGATAAAGGTGCAAACAAGCCACAATGGCTCCTCTTTGAATGCTCCTATCTATCAGGCCCCGTAAAATACGTAGTATTACTGAATGTCGACGTCGGATGTCGCACGATAGGCAACATGGTGGTGGTAATATTCAGTTCAAAAGCTACCTGCGACTGGCTGCAGATAAGGAATCGATACAACGACAATAAGATGGTAGAGTCAAACTTCATATTATTATGAGCTCTCTTGGAGTCCATGTAAATATAACCTCCTTTTTGCTTCGCCGTGGTCAAGTCAAATATATACTTATTTTATTGGATTTCTTTTTATCACTATTATTTGAATTATTAATTTGACAACAGTTTTACACAACTTTTACAAGTTTTACACCCTACTTACAATAAATAGTATGAGTTTTGTTTTGTTCTAAATAATCCAATTTTAACGTTGGGTGACTTCAATAAACAGCTCTAAAAATAAAGGGAAAAACCAGAGATTATAAACAGGATTGTTCGTCTACATGAATCGTTTAACTTTGTAATCGAAATATATTGGATCTAACGTTTACCGGATGAATAGAACATTATTCTTGATTAGGAATTTCAATCTAGATGACGAAAAATCTATCGTGGTTTATATACGAGTTACAGCAAATCGATGGCACTAGTCATCGATATGCAGCAGTCGTGCATCCCTAGGCACTAGAACTACGGCCACCGTTTCTGGCTCAAATTCGCAATTAACACAAAATAGGTTGCTTTCGAGCTGAGAACTCTGTACCACACGATAAATTATAGTACTCACGGCTGCATGCTGTACGTACTTAGTAACTTAGGTACTAGGTACCTAGCTACGTCATTAGAAGTTCTCTGCTTTAAGAAACAAATGAAAATGTATTTATTTGGCAGGCAATTAACGGAGCACCTGGTTTCCACACTAGACTCAAAACCCGTATTATGAGAACCAGGACTCTTTCGTCGGATATCCTGCCATAATGTAACAATACAAAAGCTATTACAAAAGAATGTAATATGTGAGATTGTGTGTGTTTTTTTCTCTCTCTCTCTCTCTCTCTCTGTGTGTGTGTGTGCGTATGTGTCTGTGTGTGTTTTGCAGCAAAGAATCTTTACGATTACGAAACATTTTTCAATCACCGTCTGGCTTGTAAATCTCTTTGCCATTGTTGAAATTAGTCTAGAGTTCAGTTACCTAGAAGATAATTGGAAAAGACTCGTACCTCGTCTCTAAAACGATCGCAAGACGGCCAGCTTCGTTCGTTTTCTCTGTGAATAGCAAACTATGTACTAAAAAACAAGGACTACTACTAAACAAAACAGGCGTGTACACCAATTTGTTGATTCATATTTGGCAGCAAGCCGATGGCAGTGCCTTGTTTTAGTTGCAATGCTAATTTGATATGATTATGCACGTGTATAAATTTAAATGCACAATTTAGAGACATAATTAATGTAATTCTTAGCTAGTACAAGACTGTTAGAATGGTACGAAATATGATTAGAGAGAGAACAAGTATTATTATCTGGTGCAACATTGTGGTTTGGCCTGAAAGTAGAACAAACAGCTTTCGCCACTAAACCCTTACTTACAGTAGGAAATACGCAACTGAGATATAAAGTTGCCAGCTCCAAATGAAAAGTTTCGTCGGATCTAAACTTGCACCAGCTCCCACTTTTCTCTTTGAATAGCTTTTATGAATTTTAATCCGCGTTTCCTATCGCAGCGGAAGCTATTAAATGTTTTTTTTTCTTCCTTTGTGCTATTTTTAGCGTTCCGTTACTGGGAAAAAATGAGGGAACTTTTGTTTTTGAAATTATAATTCTGTGCGACCGTGAAAATAAGGATGTTGGGAAACGTGACGAAAGCAACTCTGATACTTGTTATCAAGCTAGGAGCCAATGGAATTGATCTTCCTATAATTGAATAAAAAATATACGATTATATTTATTCTGTTTACTTATATAATCATAATATTTACTACCCAAACAAAAGTTGGTTTGTTTACGAGGAAACCCGTATAATACATTATATTAATTAAATAATACGAAGAAGAAGAAGACCTCAAGCGGCGCGAGTATATGAACCTAGATAGGGGATACATGTTGGTGCCGTTTGGGGTTGAAACTTTGGGTCCGTGGGGGCCGGGGGGCAGTCATGAAATTTTTCGGGACTTGGCAAAACGTTTGGTGGAGGCGACGTGTGACCAAAATGCTGGCACCTATTTAGGCCAAAAAATCAGCATTGCTATACAGCGTGGCAATGCAACATTCTGGACACTTTCCCCAACACTAAAGGTCTTTTAGATTTTTATTAAGATGTATATTTATTAAGTTCAATCTTTCCTTAAATATCTGTTTTATAATATATTTGATGTACTTAAATAAAACTTAATTAATTACTGTTAGGAAGATTAGCAACTTCTTTATATCTCTGCACGTAATACCAGCACTCCTGTAGCTAGGGCAGTCTATATCGGGCCCCCGTGGTGGATTATAGCCTTACCCTCCTTACGAAAGCGAGTGGAGACCCGTGCTCAGCAGTGCGCCGATATAGATTGATAATAATTCTACTTACCTGTATTAAGTAACTGTGTATGTAAAAGAACATTGGCGGGAGGAAAGCGCCCTAAATGACGGCAGCATTGCCACACTAAATTGCAATGCTGATTTTTTGGCTCAAGTAGAAGCCAGCATTCTGGCCACATGTCGCCTCCAGCAAACTTTTTTCCATGTCCCAACTTTCGTCCATTTCAATTGAACATGGTCAATAACATAAGATCACCATGCCGTGTACATTTTGTTCACATTTATGTAAAATTCATGTATAGGTATCTCATACATACATACAATATACTGTCACGCCATTTTCCCGCTGGGGTAAGCAGATAATCTTTCCACATGCTACGATCCTAGCACATCTCTTTCGCTTCTTCCACTTTCATGAGTCCCTTCATACATGCTCGCTGGCTACAAAATCAGTCAACATAATAACATATCATAAGCTGTAAAATTAGTTTTTCTTACACAAAGGATTTTTTTAATACATAACTTTAATTTCCTAGCAACCGAACCAAAAATATATTTATTCCAAGAAAAGAAAGTTACGTCAAATTCTGATAATCATCACAGCACTTTATCATTTTGCAATCTCGTCACCTAACATGGAAATTAATATTAGACTAAGTACACAGGGTGTCAATCAAAGCCCGTCTGAGGGAAGAGGGCGTCATCCCTCTGAAAAGATTTCTGAGAAAAACCATTATAAAGTAGGGGCGAGGCCGGCAAGGGACGGCCGACTTATAATGAAACTCAATCGATATAAACAATATTCAGTCAGACGATGTCCTTTTTCCCAAATATATGATAATTAAATTACGATTCGATATTTTTTTACAAGAGAGTCCTTCCATCAATGTTTTATTTTTTCTGTTATTTTTTTTTTTTTTTTGTTTTACCAGACCCTTCTGGCTGAAGTGCAAATAGAAATAACTTTTAATAAAAACATAACATAATATCGCATCACAATCACATATATAAACCCTAAGAGCTGTGGTTCCCTGTATCTAATTATGCATAGATCCTGCCCCCAAACTTTTGTCAGGTGGGTCCTTCGATCAAAAAACCTGATCGAAGGGTGGGTCAAAAACTGAAACCGCAAAACATTTATTGTATTTAGACCAAAATAATTAACTTTTACATGTCATATATGTACGAAAAAAATATGATCAACTAAAGTAATGAGTTACTGTTTATGGTTTTGAAATTGAAAAAATAGATTTTCTTTTCAAGTACTTAGTGATTCATGGCTGAATCTCGCACAGGATATGTAAACTTCATTAACTTTACCAGTGCATGGAAATACGCCCGTCAGAGAAGGTGACTAAGAAGGTAACTGCGCAGATGATATTTCAAAAAATATCCTATTTATATCGTATCCCACCGGTCCCGTGTCGCTCATCGTGCGAAACACTTTGTTTTCCTTTGTTCAAACGAACCGCGCGTCACTCTCCGAGTTTAATCCGCCCCCATACATATTTACAAAGCCCTGACCGGAAAAATCTCACCCCATTAGCGTGTACGAACATCCCCAGATTGAAATATGCAAATCTACAGGGATGGCGCGATATTAAGCGGCGAACAGAACGGCGCGGTGCATACATTAGTCGCACTTCAGTTACTTCTGAACGCTGCCACAACTCACAAGTCCAATCCTATTTGCATGGCAACTATTAGTAGTTAGTTCAGTAGTAGTTGGTACCTACACCCCCCCCCCTCCTCGGATAAGCCTCTCCCGCCCCCCACCCGTTGTTGTGTACTCTGAAACGTTTTTGTTTCAAAGTTCAATGTATAGGGCACCAACATTTGTGGTTTGGGGCCGTATGTGACCCGTATGATGTTTGCGCGGATAAAGATAGAAGGTTCGGATTGCCTTATTTATAAACAAATATTTTATTGTGAAGTGGGTATTCGTATGTCTGCCCTGCGTTTAATTACATAGGTGCCTTTTATGGTAAAGGATTTTTATATAATAGCTATACAGCTACAGTCAGCAGCTGAACATATCTATAGTCTATATTTTCAGTTAGAATAGGACTAATATGCTTGTATAAAATTAAATTAAAATTTGTAATTATTAGGACATAGTCAGATACTTTTGAAACCAACTGTACCTCACAAAACATCGCTGTTGAAATTGCTGGCAATCTTGCAAATCATACGAGCTTAAGCATTTGAAATCCACAATACGTAAATTACATTGCGATGAATGTAGCAAACGAGCATTATCGTTTTGTGTCACCTTACCGATAATCCAAGCTATGCCTTTCACTGTAGACCTTCAGGGACCTCCCAGCGCCCAGACGACCCCCGCTGCAGCCGGCCCTGACCCCACGTTAATTTGAATACACCTTAAAACAGACCATAAATCCTATATGAGCCGAGAAAAATTTAACCGCACTTTCAAAATAACAGTCGGCATTTTCTTGAAACGAAAGCGAAATAAGCAATACAATTATAATTTATTTTTGTATATGTAATTGGGGTAGCTAAGCTTTTTTTTCTACACTTTCTCGCACTAGTCTATTCGTTAATGTAACTGAAAAACCGTACTTGCGAGTACGCACAGGTGATAGAATTAAATCCTTCTTTATTAGGCCTCTAATACTGGCTGAATAAAAAAAAACTGTCTAGCCTCCCCATTTCAGCTTGAAAAATATTTTTACTCTGTATTGTAACAAGCCTTATTAGTTTTTTTTTCGGTCGACAAGCCATTGGGTATAATTATAACCACTACGTTAGACGAGAAGCGGTAGAGAAGCGCTACAAGACACGTCGTAGCTACGCGCTACGGCCCTAACAATAGCCTGGCATCAGCGCGTAGTCACTTTCTACGAAAGGTTATTTTTTCTATCTTACTAAACATGTGCACAAAACCCTAAATGTGCCGAAAAAAATGACACCTCAGTCGAAAAGGTACTTCGGTACGGTTGTGTATTACTTCTCGCGGCCTAGCAACCATTACATTCGAGACGTTACCATTTCCTTCAAGATTTTAGGTATTATGCCCCGTAAAGACTGAGCGAAGGAGGCCACATGTATTTTAATATTTATCAGGTAATAACGCTCACTGTACGCATTTATGTTTCTCTTTTTATTCTCTTGCTCTTTATTTCGGGGAGTAAAATGGATTAACTGCTACCAAGACTGTTACCTGTAATGCCTAGATGTAACCTACCTATCAAGTTGTTAAGAATTTGTGTGCCTAGGCCCTGACAAGTCATACATATAAATGACGTTTGTACCCGCGACAAATGCGTGTGTAAAGCCGTGTCTCCTGTGCGTGCTTTGGTCTACACAAAACCTTATCATTTTTGTTGTTTGTTGTTGTTTTTTGATAATTAACAACAAGGAAGATATGTTGTTAAAATAACAATAGTTTCATGTAATATATAGGCCATAACACGCGCAAGAGGGCTTTAGTACCACATACTACGGGACCAGAGCAGGATACAAACGGCTGGTATGAAGGTTTATACCTGTTTGCCTTATTTGGGACTGTGTATTATAGACAGCCTCCCGATTGCCCTCCCAATTGCGGGCAGGGGTGCGGGGAGCCGACCGCGCGGTCTGGAAAATAGTACCACATACTACATCTCTTCCGTGCTTTGGTCATAGTACAGCGTCTATCTTGAAAACATTAGACATGTTTCCAAGATGGACGCTGAATGTCGCCTTATTTTTCTCATGGATATATCATAGGTATTCTATGACTCGAATTTCTAAAAACAGATGAAGTCTATAGCTGTCTTTGTCATTTATTTAGTTCAAAACGAAGACAGTAGTAGGTTTCAACTAACGTCAGAAACTCGGCGTGTGTACTTCATTATATCATGTTCACGGAAGTTCACAGCAATAGCTACGGACAAAACGTAATCCGTAACATGGCACGCTATATGAACAGTACGCACACATACTTGCTTTGCTATGCCCGTACCTATTCCAGTACCTATAGGTAAGCTTCAATCAATCTCTGGGGGTTGTCCACCCCCGAATCCACGATGATCGATAACATTGCAATGCAATAGGCAACGAGTCTCGAATTGGGAATCTATTCACTATTCGCACACTGTTCACTAAACGTCAAACATAACTAACAATGTATGTTAGTGAAGAGTGATTTATGTTGAAAGTTTCTGTTGTTCTGTACTGTTTTTTTTTGTTTACAATAAAGATTTTTCTATTCTATTCTATTCTAATACACTTTTTATATCTGCTAGCCGTTGGGGACATAAGTGGCGTGACCTCTCGTTAAAATGATTATTTTAACAGCTAGACATAGTGTTGAGAGCGTGTTGTTTTAATTTTTTTTTTAATAGTTATAAGCTATTTTTTTTACCATCTATTATTATTATGCATTGTATAGCATTGGTCCTCAACACGTTTGCCAAGGTAATTAGTAATTAGACATCTTGAGGTGATATTTTTTTAAATTGTTATTGTATTGTTGCGTGTGGAAATTTTTCAAGTTCATCATTTCATCGTCAAGAAAAGATTCCGTTACATAGACAGATAGATGTTAAGCTAATACAAACGTGTTAAAAACAAGGGTAATTTCTGATAGGCTCATTGCTAATAACGTTAACTGATTAGAGTTTTCTTTTACATTAAAACCATTTCAAAAATAGATCCTTGAAGACGAAATTTGTGATATTTTTTCACAAAGTAGTAACTAGTAACATCCCTAATCAATAACACCGGTATATCTAGCAGAAAGCACGTAATTCTAGAAAGAAATCTCCACTACCGACCGAGTGGGCCACTAATAACCAATAAGAACACAATAGACCACGACATAGTGTTAAGACGAGTGGACTGTATCTAGGGGTTGTTGAGGTTATGAAGAGGAAAATTGGTTGGAAAAAAACTCACCGGTGGTCGGCACTTAACTTCCTTTGGAGGCGTCGTTGGGGGCCCCCTTTTGCTAATTGTTGATGGTACACTGATGGTTATTCACTGATTATATTTTATTTCATGTTTTTGATGGAGCGACGCACCGTGTCGGTTCGTTAGAGTTTTGGAAGAGTGTCAAAGAATGAAAGGGATTGGTAGAGTGAATGTGTAGAAAGGACTGAACGTCCATAATGGGAACGAATGAAAGGGCGGGAAGGTTTTAATTTGGAATGGTTGAATAAGAGGCTTTAACATTTATCTTCCCCCCCGCTGGCGAATTGATGAGACAGAAAAGTCTAAAACACATTAAAATTTGTTCACAACCACCAATGCAAAAATCTTGACATATGATAATTGTTATAAAATGATGTCAAGTGTTATTATGATTTAATGATCTGTTTTGAAATGAACTTAATGTATAATTGCTATATTTTCACACACAAAAATAATAATAAAAATTAAAAAAAAATAATGAAATGATGTCTACACAAACTAGTCATTATTTGGTAGAGGACACAACTTCACAAGAGGTCGATCGAAAACACCTTGTGCAGTCCTGACTGAGGCAGATCGAGGGATACCGTCACGCCCAGGATGTAGTTTAATTATTCTACCAAAATGCCATCGCAGTGGGTGAGTAGTTTCATTTTTTATGATAACGAGTTGATCAATGTTTACTGGAGGTGATGCTTTAGTCCATTTCAATCGCTGTGATAAAGTGGTAAGATACTCACTATGCCACCGAGACCAAAAGTCTTGGTGCATTTTTTGCAACAGTTGCCACCGTGTAAGTCTGTTCATGCTTATGTTGGAATAATCAAGAGATGGCACTGTTGTGAGAGGCGCTAATGTTAAGAAATGTCCTGGGGTTAAAACTGAAACATCTGAAGGATCTGAGCTAAGTGGACAGAGGGGCCTTGTGTTCAGGATTGACTCCACTTGAGTCAAAAGCGTGTTAAGTTCCTCATACGTTAGAATTTGTGTGCCAACAACGCGATACAAATGTGTTTTTACGGACTTAACACCCGCCTCCCAAAGTCCTCCGAAGTGAGGTGCTCCTGGTGGGTTGAATTTAAACTCAATACGCTCCGTTTCACACGCGGCGCGCATGAGGTCTATCAGTTGCGACTGTGCGCCCTTAAAATTCGAACCACAATCGCTGTGGATCACATTACACCGACCACGTCTTGCTACAAACCTGCGTAGGGCAGCTAAAAATGCTTCTGTTGATAGGTCAGAAGCAAGTTCTAAATGTACTGCTTTGGTAGCGAAGCACACAAATAAGCACAGATACGCCTTCACAGAACGCGTACCACGATAACGTTGAAAAGTTATGTTAAACGGTCCAGCGTAGTCACAACCTACAGACTGGAATGCTTTGATCTGAGTAACACGAGAACGTGGCAAATCTGCCATTTCAGGTTCAAAATTATGGGGCTTTACACGAAAACAACGGTAACAATTTGATATAACTTGACGAATTGCTCGTCTTGGAGACAAAATCCAAAAATTTTGAAGTAGTAAGAACTGCATTGTTTGTAAACCAGGATGAAAATTTTCGTTGTGAGTACACTGAATGATAAGTTGTGTCAAACGATGCTTGCGAGGAAGCAAAGCTGGGTGTTTTGATTCGTAGCTAAGATCTGACTGAGAGAGCCTACCCCCCACCCGCAAAATGTGATTTTGATCCAAAAATGGGTTAAGTTTTCTGAATGATTTTTCAAATGATGGTGGTGATTGATCACGAAAGGGCAAGTTAACGATGTATCGCCCAGCAACATCCCGTTTATGAGTTGATTGAAATATATCTTCACATTGAATATCTTCCACGGAGTGAGATTGCTTGTTATCTCCAGTAGGTATGTTGTCTAACTCCCAAAATTTCTGAACCGCAATGTCCAGGTTGGTGTCCACTGACACATGATTGATTGATAAAGGAGTGGGGAATGATGAATTTGTCAACGTTTTTCCCATAAGAATAAATCCAAATATTGTATTGATAGCCGTCGCAGCATGATGTCCACCGTCAATTTTTCCTGGTATTAAAATTTGTGGGAATATCTCACCACCAATGAGGATATCCACCGGACGAGAAGAATGGTAATTTTCATCAGCTAGTTTCAGATTTGCTAAGTGTTCAAAGTTTTGAACATTCACCGGATGGGTGGGCATGTTACCACAAATTTTGTCTAAAGTCACTGCTTCCGTTGTGAATGTGGGTTCCACTTTTCCAACTGGTCTAATTTCCAGAAACACTTTGCTTGTAGAACATGCAGGAACCTCACCAATTCCAGACATAGGTGTTTGAGTCTTGTATTGGGACAAGCCTAAACGACGGGCACATGTTTTGGTAATAATGTGACTTTGACTTCCTGGGTCCAGCAGGATGCGCACCTTTTGGAAAGTACCTTGGCCATCCTTTACCTCCACCTCTGCAGTCGCAAGCATGACAAAATGACTACCTGATGATGAACCTGAAGACATATTTGACAATGATGTAACTGGAGTGATCACACCTTCCTTGACATTAGAGTAGGATGACGAAGATGTTTGATGGTAAGCAGCACTTGCTTGTTTATGTTGGGGGTTGACAGGACCACCAGTCTCTGTCCTCTTAGGAAAATGCAACAGACTGTTATGTCGCTGATTGCATGTCTTGCATGAGTGAGTTGAGTTGCAATTTGTTGTTATATGATTGGAACGCAAACAATTGAAGCACAATTTGAATTGTTTAATCACTTGAGACCTTTCTTGTGGGGTCTTTGATAAGAAGTTTGGACATGAGTAAAGAGCATGGCTTTCTTTACACAAAACACATGATTGATTGTTTGATTGAACCAAAAGCATTGTTGGTGTTGACTTTGGTTGATTGGTTGAATTCACACGCTTGTTATGATAATTATTTTGTTGCTGAACTACTGATTTGTTATTCTCATTTGAGAATAATGAGCGTTCTAGTGCACTGCATCGGTCTAGTAAAAATGATTTTAATTCATTAAAGCTTGGGAAATCTTTGCCTGTGCTAGACAACTCAAAGGCTTCACGAGATGCTTTATCTAATTTTGTTAACAATGAATGAAATAACACAAAGTCCCATTCTGAAGTTGGTAATCCCAGTGAACTAAGCATCGCTATGTTTTCACCGTAGACATCAAGCAAGTTCCGCAAGCTCTGGGCTGAACCAGAAGGCATGGCCTTTAAATTATTAATTTGTTCCCAACACATGAATGCTAAATACCTTTTGTTGTTGTATCGATTCACTAAAGCTTCATAAGCGCTCATATAATTAGCCTCAGACACATGAAAAGCACGAATTATATTTATGGGTTCCCCGGACAATGTTGTGATTAGGTATTGAAACTTTTCTATGTTTGTTAAATCTGTTCGCTGATGAACAAGTGTGTTAAAGAGGTCAATGTACCCCGGAAAATCTTTGAACTCACCTGTGAATGTAGGTAATTTAATCGGTGGAAGTTTAGTCTTTGGCTTGGGTTGATGACACGGTTGAGAAGGAGAAGCGAACTCCACTTTTGATTCTTTCAAGTATTTACGTTTTGCTTCGAGTACTTCGAAATACATGTCATCAGCTTGCTCTTGGAACACGGACTGCCCTTGCAACTCTTTATCATCTACACCGGCCTTTTGTAATTCACAAACCAAATTGATGTGGGCATCGTTAAAGCCCTCCAAGATAATGTCTAAACGGGAACACCATGTCTCTAACCGCGTTATAAGTTTCGGTTCGGATTCACAATTACGTGCACACAAAAGTGCATCGCTGAGCCGCTTGTGCGACAGGCTGCGTTTCGACTCCCAATGCGCAATCACGGTCTCACTCATTTTGAAATTTGATAGTTGTTATCACTTTTAGCAGAAATTTTACGCCTAAACTTAACTTATTATCGCGCAAACTTTTATAAAACACACTTTACGATGGAGTTTGATAGTTTTCAAACAGAAACGAACACGAAACTGTCACTTGTTTGTCAAAAGTCACAGCATAAACACTATGAGAATGACCGTATGAAATGATCGAACGAACATCGACGAATTTGATTCGGTTTGTTCGTATTGCCGGCACACAAACGCAATTTGTCGGCACACAAACAAACACAATCTTTGCTTGAGTTACTTAGGCGCTGTATGTTACACGTAAGTATTAACACAATTGTTTAATGATTTATCACGATAAGCTGTTATTATTAAGTGTCGCATGTTACACATAAAACAACGATTGAAATGATAATTAATGTTCAATTTCACAAAATTGAATACACGAACACAAATGTTTTGATTAAATGGACTCTCCCAATGACACGATATGAAGTTGGACTCACCCACAGAACGAACACAGCTCAATACTTCCAACCTACCTAAACTCCGGCGCGTGTGCGCAGATCGGTGAAATACAAAGTGTAGGTATTTTTACACCAACTTTTTGCAAAGTTCCTCACACAAAATGAATGACTGAGGTTGTTTGATGAATTAAACACAAAATATGATATGCGTTGTGATCGATATGTTGATATGATGCTAATAATTCGAATTATAGGTTTTGCAATTTGGTTGTTGTGTGCAAATATGGCGGCTTGATGACGCTAAAATTTTCACAAGTTGAAACGAGTTTACGATTTGAGCATAGGAAACCGATTCTAAGTCGAAATCCGGTTCGACGAGGACCAAAAATGATGTTAAGACGAGTGGACTGTATCTAGGGGTTGTTGAGGTTATGAAGAGGAAAATTGGTTGGAAAAAAACTCACCGGTGGTCGGCACTTAACTTCCTTTGGAGGCGTCGTTGGGGGCCCCCTTTTGCTAATTGTTGATGGTACACTGATGGTTATTCACTGATTATATTTTATTTCATGTTTTTGATGGAGCGACGCACCGTGTCGGTTCGTTAGAGTTTTGGAAGAGTGTCAAAGAATGAAAGGGATTGGTAGAGTGAATGTGTAGAAAGGACTGAACGTCCATAATGGGAACGAATGAAAGGGCGGGAAGGTTTTAATTTGGAATGGTTGAATAAGAGGCTTTAACACATAGTGTTTCTAAATACCTACACATGCCCGCGCCTTCCGGCCGCCTCCTTTGTGCGGCGAAACGTGGAACTGACAACGTTTAAATGGAATTCTTCTTTAGCTCTTATCTTATGGAATTCTTTAGCCATATAAATGGAAAAAAAGCTGTGTCCCTGCTCTAATGACGGCACTTATTCAAATGCTTTTTCACTGTGACGTGATTTTGTAACACGATACCGACTATTAAACTAATTATTTTTTGAATTAGAAAGATTATGGACTACAAGTAACTACTACATTGGAATTACAAGCGATTAAAGGCTAAATGAATGATGATATCTCCATAGAGTTGCTTGTTGCTACATGTGCCCTATAAGGCGTATTTTTCCGAAGCACTGGTAGAGTCAGAGAGGTGTTTTTCTTTTCCTGTGCGAAATTAAGCCCTTAATCAAGAAATGGAGAGGAAAATTGTTTCTGACATTTGATTTCTTAATTTCAATCATACTTTCGTAGTTAATACTCGCTCTTCGGTGAAAGAAAACATCGTGGGGAAGCCCATAAGTACACCTACCCGAGAATTATTTCGAAGGTAGGTATGTTGTCCATCAATCCGAACCGGCCCCCGTGGTGGTTTATAGCCTAATCCTCCGCATAAAAGTGAGGAGAGACCCGTGCTCGACAGTGAGCTCAGCTTATGAAGGTGTTAATGAAGATGATAAGTTCCCGTGTATTCAACAAAATTAAATATTCAGGCGCTCAAAATACAATTGTCCAAAGCCAACAAATTCATTGAGGTACCTACCTATATGTTTATATCTAAATTGTCGAGCCAGCTATAGCCAGGTAAATATTCTATTTCCCGCATTAGCAACAGTCATGGACATCAGAATGAACCCTCGGTGTGAACCAAATTCACACTTGGCCGATTTCATTATGAATATGAATGGAGTGCCATGGAAAGCGCCTCAACTAATTTATATCGCCGAGCTTTTCCGCTCTACTTATTTCTCCATTTTAATAAATCAACGAAAGAGAATAATTTGACACCAAGAGATACTTAAAAAGTTAATATAGACACTTTCGTTCCCAGCTCAAGTCAATACAAGACCCCTCATTTTATCTAATTTACTGTGAAGTGCACGGAAATTACCTTAAAATTAACGGAATTGACGTAAAAAAATTTTTGGATAATACAGGGACATTTTACGTCGAACCCGTAAAAAAGTTTTAGATTCGACGATTTTAAATTCCCATCGCCAACGGATCGATAAAAAATTAAATTGAATTGATTCCAAATTGAAACGTGTTGTGTTGTCATGGTGTTATGTGTTATGAGTCAAAGTAGTATAATAAACCAGATGAATTGTAGGTAAGTATCTAAGTGATACTGTAGGGAGCTGTAGTCATTGTAGCTGTAGTCAAATACCTTTTTTTTTTCAAATCCATCGACTGCCGCCTTCCCTCTTAAACTTTCACAAACTGAATTCATATTTACTAGAACTGAATTATAGTTACGGTTAGTAGGAACATTTATCAATTTATTACACTAGTCAATAGTCAACAATATAATCCTTCTCTCAAATAACAAATTCATCCCGCTCCTAATCGTCATAAAAGAAAAGTATAAAACTGACGCACATTTGTAAAAGTGCTCGTAAAGAACTTAACCCATGGACTAAAATGTAATAAAATTGTGTATATTCATTGTTTTGTATTTTGTTTACGGACGCCAGTTGCCAGCTGGCGGAGTATACCCGATGGCCGGTCCATCAACACGTTCACGCTCTACTGGTTGTAATGGATTTTCCTCTCCACCTTTATTTTTAAACCGAGCTGGGACGAAAAAGGGCCCTGAAACGATGTGGCTTCGACTGTTTACTCCAATATATCACACTAGACCCTCATTTTATATTCTACGTCTTCAGCTGCACGTAGAAACTAATCCTTGTCACACCAATTTAGAACTTACACTGTTACACTACAGGTGAAAATAGCTGCGAAGGTGGAACTTTCTCCAGAAGGGTTTGCCCCGTCGCTCCACCCGTAATTGGCCGAGCCTAGACCGTTACTCCCTGGCGTGCAATTGTTTCCCTTTTGTCTAAATTGGCTATCTTTAAGTAATATTTAAGACCATATAAATACCCAATGCAGTGTCGAGATAGGGACACGTAGAGCTTCCCAATAATTGTGTTTATAAAGGGGAGAGGAAATCTGAATCTATGGGATTCGGAGGAATTGGGTTAGCAAAGAAAGTTATGGCGAAGATTTGTCTTTCAGCTTTGAATGATTTACGCAAAGACGCCGCAGTTTCGCTATGGGTTAGGGGTTATCGGTATCATACATCTTTGCTATGTTTGTTGAGACGTTCACGAAAACTTCGCTATAAGGGGGAGCGTAAAGACAGAATGGCAGGGAGACGTTATCTATGGCCGTGTGGAGATGGATAACAGCTATTATCTGTGTTATACGAGAAGTAGGAAAACGAGGCGCTCCGTGCCGTACTCTATAACATATTTACCTTACCATGCAGGTAAAACGTTAGATTATTATCTTTGCTTGACGACATAATCATAGCAGTGTATATCTTTTAGAAAACTAAGATGGCTTAGTTTGAATTTTTAAATAAAGCGTCACGTATATAAATCTTCCCGGAATACTTTGCACTCATGTGAATATAATTATATTATTAATGAATTCATACCAGTGATGAACAGCGTACCTAATTATTATACAACAAAAAGGGCAGATGACTGGGTAATTAGAAGGCCACTTCGAACCCTCCAACTTCAGAACTGATCCCAAAATTCATAACCTTTTTAACACGACACTGCGTCATTATAATATTTTAAATTGGGCACCCTTAATATTAAGCTCGGTTTTACATACATACCTATATACATGTTGTATTGTGTGCCATAGCAAGTCCTTGACTCTGGCTATAGCTACCACTCCATAAAACCTTTTCGGTTGTTCCGACCAGCCCTTGAGAGTCCAGGCTCATTCAGGACTTCAGCTTTGTCGTCCCTTAAAATGGAACCTAGTGAAACGATGCTCAAACGCTTGCCTGTAAGCAATATTAAAAATATGTAGTATAAGGTAATGGTATATATACTTGCGCTACTACAGTTCCAAAGCCATCCAATCCGCGCAGCCTTAAGGAGTCAAACTGACAAAAAGATTAGGTCTAGTCTAGAACGTCTGGTAGACAGCTGAAGATGTCTGCAGCTTATAGGATTAGCAAGCTGAACGGGTAGTTCTGTTAGTCGTGTCTACAAGGATCAGCACAAAGACATTACTGGCTCACTGCTTCAGACGGTGTTAGCAAACGAGAAAATACATTAACCTAACATTCCAGAAAGGACATACTTATCTAATAAACTTGTACAAATGGTACATTTCAAAAATCACCTATTAAGAAATGACAAGACACGTGCTGATCACTAACTTAACAAGTCTCTCATCACTTTTCAGTAACCAATCTTAACCTTTTGTTTTATAAGCTTTTATCCAAATACTCATGACAAAAGTTACGTCCAAAGTTAAAGAATAGCGGTGTTTAGAATGATTCTAAGCACGTTCTTTCGCTTAGCATCTCCTTAGTAAGGAATATCAATTTGGCCTTTTCCAACACTCCTCACCAACCTTGCTACGAAATATTGGTGAGGGTTACTGGAATCTTTCACAATTTTTTTTTCAGAAAGCACTTCACTTGTTTATGCTGATTATGATAATTTAATGTTGATTGACCCCTGACCTGAATTTGATGAATAATGTGAACAAACAGGGTCATTTCCTAAACTGTCGAACAAAACATAAAAAGAACATTACAATAAGTTTACTGTCATCTCCTTTTATGTATGTAGAGATAGCATAAAACAGCCTTTCTACTACCCTTCATGGAAAATATTGCCTCCATTATGCATGAACTAATTCATAGAGTATCATAACGCGTAATAAAAAAAGAGATGACCCTTTTTCAGGAATTATTTATGAAGGATAAAAATTACATTTCATACTTTAACGACAGGTCAGAGGTGGCGTATGGTAGTGGGAATTTCAAAGGAAGTTCGGAGAAAAAGTACGGTTAGCTGCGGTTGCACCCGCATAAACTAGCAAAAGAAGAAAAATGTTTGGCCACCTTATACTACATGGTAACTTCATTAAAAAAACATCATAGAAGGGAAAGTATATGGAAGAGAGGAAGAAGCAGACCTAAAAGGACACCCACAGACATGCAGCCCTTGTTTGTTCCTCCAATGAAAATGAAAATGGAATTTATTTGACGTTTTTAGTATGGACAAAATGACAAATGAACGTTATTTCCTACAGTTATTAGAGAAGACAAAAGTCATGTCGTATACTAAGTCGAAACATTGGCTGAAAATAGAGAATGCCGGCGATAACTCTACCGACAAGAGCAAGGCTATTTAATTAAATTAAGAAACCTATCTGGTAGTGTTACGCCCTGATAATGTCAAATTATTCTACAGAATAATGTGACCGCCGATGCGTATACTTATCGTAACGATAAACGTATCCAATTTGACATTTTGTCCTTACTAAAAACGTCAAATGAAGACGTTTATACTAATCCTACTAAGGAGGCCTACCATGACATCTTATAGCGATTCAATTGAAGACCTAAACTGAACCGCGTCGCATAAACGTACCGTGACGTCTTATTTTTTATGTTGCTGCCATTTTCAACCTAAATTGGATCCAGTTTAGGTTGAAAATAGCAGCAGTAGGCCTCCAGCAGTCTAGGAATAGACCCCCCTAGACCACCGATACACATCGTAACGATAAACATATTCAATTTGTAATACAGCTAATATTAAAAATTATAAATTGAAAGCGTTTACCATTACGATAATATCGGCGGTCACCCTACAGTTCGACCTATTTCACCGTGGCAGAGAGTTGATCGCCTGTCGGTACGTAATGGCCTAGATACTAACTTAGCTCGCATTAACCTTATTACCAGTACACGGTCATTATTTCAATTAAGATCTATAGTAATCCGGGAAACAAGCAACAGGCGCTAATTGATCTCGAGTATCTGTTAATGCTTGATATCACGCAAAAACAACGTTAGGCTTATTTCGGAGTCTGAAATTCAGACTGGTTAAGGCACCTTATATAGTCTGATGTAGCCTATTAATTATTTTCTAAACTAGCACCCAATACTACCTACCAATCACATTGTTAATTTATTAAATAATTAAACTATGCAGTTCTAGAGTTTTTGGGCGAGTACAATTCAGTTACCAACAGGGTTCTGCCATGTGTCCCCTATGTGATGCGAGAAGGGCAGTCTCCTGATGGAAAGCGGTACGTTTTACGATCACAATGATGTGCAGAGGGACATTGTCCTGCGCTCGTTACGTCAGTTAACTTCATTAAGGCCAGTATAATATTCGCTGGATACATTGGATGCTATTCAAACCGCCACCGGTTCACCTTAATGTTTGTTCTTGGTAATTGAATATCTGACAAATGTATAATACCTCCCCGGGCAAACTTCTGCCGTAACAGCCCGACTACTACAAAATATACATATTCAGCACTGAACTAACACAAGCAGTTTGTGTTGCAGCTATTTACGCCGGTTATGTTGAATATTAACTCAACATTTGACATAAACTGTTTGTATAAAAGAAAGCTTCATTGTTATTAATTTTTGTATAAAAAGAGATTAAGAAATCTGTAGGAAATACGCCATAAAAATCTAGTTATGAATATTCCGCCGTATATCCTGAGGCCAAAGGATTATGCAAAACGGGTGGGGTCCGTTTCACCCGCTCTGTGGCGGCTGTGGAATAACACCTCTATCGCTGGGAAAGGTATGGACCTGAATTCTAATTGAGATTTTGAATCGTAGATTAGGTATAGAGATACCCATTACACCTATATGGATAATGAGGGATGTGGGCCTTTTTCCAGGTCTTATTTAGTACAGTCTCATCAGGTATCATATACCATATTTGGATAAAAATGGTAAACAGGCTAAACCTTGAATGTCATTGATTCTCAAAGACTCTATCTACTGCTGGAACACTTTTCGATTTCGAAGCCCAAGAATGGCTTGGGAATCTTGGGATAGACTTTCTGCTTGAGAATTGAATAGAATTTGTCTGCGATCATCTGGAAGTAATGCACAATTATGTCATAAAAGACAACTTTTGTTTTGAGGTTTTAATGAATTTGCAAATTGGCTATTTTATTCTGATAATCAACTTGAGCGCAATATTTAACAAAGACTGGTCGTTAACTAAAAAACTTTAAGACTTTCGGAAGCTTGTCTCTTTATTGTACACCAGGAACAAAAATAAACACAGTACACAAAAATTACAATAGGTAAACAAGGGTAGTACAATGGGCGGTCTTATCGCTGAATGCGATTTCTTCCAGACAACCTTTGGATGGACAGTAAAAAACATTTTTCTATAGTAGGGTGGTGGCGCACTTACAGTATTTGATAAACACGATACATTTAATACTTACGTTTTAACAATACACATACCCACTATACTTAATAAAAAATTAAAATAGTAATAATATACATATATTTATGATGTGACCAATCTCCGCTCCGTGACCATATTTTTTTTTAGTTTTCTTCGTTCTGCGATATTCAGTAAAGAGTTTATCCATCTATTATTTTCGTGCAAATTTTAAAAGTATTGGAACAAAAAAACAAACGTATTTATTCTGGCGAAACACACATACAATTAACTATAACTTAGCCTTATCGTAACAAAGAAGTTAAACTTCCCTAGGTGAGTTCATAGCGCCTACTTACTATTAAACCTATTATGTGGTTCCGATAAAATTGTTATACAATAGAAAACAAAAAAGACCCGTCAACATTAACTAACCCATTGTAAAAGGAAACAAAGGGAAATAGGTCTGCCGTGGGTCTGTTCAACTTTTCCCGGCATTGCCAAGGCAAGTTAATTCAAGATGGAGAATGAATAGTTACTTTTTTACAAGTTCATTCATTTAGTTCGAAAGAACTTAGAGACTTAGAAGAACTTGGATGTATTATTTAATTAGTACTTTTTTTTATTTAATAAATATTGTTATGCACGCTTGGAATCGAATCCCATCCTCGTCGCCAAATTAGTGTGTAATCATGATACGGGATTTCGGCAAGGAAACTGCGATCATTCCGAATGACAGCTTTCCATCCGACCTGCTCATTACAAACAGTCTCGTCTCGCCTGAACAGTAAAACTCAGAGCATAATCATGCGAGAGGCAGGTGTACGCCTTTACTTCCAAAGCTAAGTACCACACCTTAATTGCAAGCATTTAAGTGGCAGAAACGTCTTGGGGTGATTAATCATCATATCGCACCCACCTTCAGCTTCCAGCCACTTGTAGCCGCTAATTTATGCTGCTCATCCCTCTTGAGCCGACTCTAACCCTGTCTGGTCTTATCTAAAGCGGCCGCCTGCCAAGCTGTGTAAACGTTTTCTTTTATGAGTGAATTCTGTTTTGTACCGAGGTGTTTGAGGTGAACTGACACCTTTAAGTAGAAGAATACTTAATGCAACGGGTTAACCTTTACTTACCAGTTACCTAACTCAGCACCTACTATGACCTAAGTAACTAGCAAGCATTGTTTTTATTATTTGGTTGCCTTTATAGCGTTCTCCTAAATAAGGCAGCATTCAACTCTGTCTAGAAAAAAAACAGTTGAAGACTACTTTCATGAAAAGTTATCGGACGTTTAACAAAACTGCGCACTACAATTTTGTACTGCGCAGTAGTACTAAGTAATGTTCGGTAACTTTGAATTAGAAAGTGAAAAACGGAAACAGTGAGTTTCCAATTCAATTATCCTATGATATTTTATCTTCAATCCTACCCATCTTTTGTTCTTTTCGCATTTGAAGCGCTGTCTCACAACCTCGTAGTTTGTCTCTTATCTGCAGATATCCAAAAACGTGCCTACTTAGGTAATGAATGTGATGACGCATCGCAATGACGTGTCCCCATAACTTACCATTACTCGCGTCAGTTTACACACGTCAGCCGAGTGAAGACAGGTCAGCGGGCGAGAGGGGAGCCCGTCGAGCAACAGGCGCTGATCAATGAGCTTCCACCCCCTCCGCACGCCGCACCTGCGCCGCACTTGTTGCGCGCACGACACAGACAACAGACTGCAACCCTCATTACTTGAAACAACTAAAATCAACTCTACCACACACAAAACAAAGTTTGAAGCTCTATGATTTAACTTAACCGGTTTTTTTTTTGCATATTATGCACCATTGCACACGTCATAATGACGATATTCAGATCACTGCAACTGCGACACACCGACACTACGTATCAAATTACTTACGACTCATTCATATTAAGTCGGTAAGGTACCTACTGCATACGCCCCGTAATTCTGTAACAGTATTTAACACCAATAAAGAAGAGATAGGCAAGCTGATGACTCGCCGTTAAGCGAGCATGCAGTGCAGTCCCGTGTAAAAAAAAGTACAGGACACAGTGGATGAAACATCATTTTAAAGAAGACCGAAAAGATAGCCTTACCAAGCTGAAAGTCATGGATCGCATATTTCTTACATGTTGCAGATATGTAGTTATGTGGCGCGTTTTGGCTCTTGGCAGGCCCATGTACTTTTATAAGTACCAACCTAGGCATTTGGGTAAATTTGTAGGTGCATAAGTTCTCTGTTTTTTTTTAATTTATAGATTTAATTTTTTTAATCCTGCTTGTAACATAGCTAATTACTCGTATCAATTTGTAAACTCAAAAGCCGAACGCCTGTAACTGAAACCTACCTACAAGGTTGAACTGGCTGAACTGACTAAAAATCTTTTTGAACTAGGTACCTAGTCCTAGTACTTAAAGTGCAATTACTACGATATCCATCAATGTGGTCCTAGCCTAACTTTAGAAATCGACATTGACAATGATTGACTTTGCCAGTGTCAGAGCACTCAAATCGAAATGTCATTGTCATTGTCACATTAAGTAAGTAAATTACAATACTGAATGTCATGTCATTGTGTTGATGATTTTCGAGTCTAATTTTCTTGTGTTTTGCGATTTTATTACAGTTGCCGTATAAACCCAAACTGTTTTCATTGAAATTCTTTCTATTTTCTTTGAAATATTCACTGAAAATTCGATGAGAATCTGACAATACCAGACAAAACGTAATCCGTCTCGGCTGTCGCTAGGATCGCCCCTGTCGGATTCTGACAAAAAGTATGTGTGAAGTGAATGTCAATTTTGTGCTATTTTTGTATTTACAATTCCATCTTGTTCTGTGGCTTCTGTCGTAGAAACAAATTCAACATCACCGATAAGACTAAAAAAGTTAAAACAGTCAATCGTTGACCTCGTCAAAGAGGATTCGTAAGTGTCGAGCTTGCAGTTTACCCCCTAGAGTTAGTCCGGTGCCTCTCGGTTTTCAGACATCGTCGTCGATCGAGCGAACGATGCAAGCGATCGGGAAAAGTTGGCGTGACTCTGCGTCGTTGATAGTGGCGGCTCGCCGCGCCGCGGAGAGCGCGAAGGCGCAGCATCGAGACGGTGTTAACTACGACATATTGTTGCAGACCCGGACCCGCAGCGCCTCGTTTCCCAACAGCGTGGTGTTCCCCGGCGGTGTGAGCGAGCCCGCGGACGCCGCCGACACTTGGCTGACCCACCTTAGATCCTTTGGATACTCCAACGCAGACTTTAAGGCCTTCCACCGTGCTGGCACCACCATCACCGATATATTCCAGGATAACCCTATCAAAAGGTAATCTTTACAACTGACAACTATTGTTTATGCAACATGATAGGTTGCTGCCTCTAGATTACACTTTATTGTGTTGGAAGCTACTAGAAATTAAATTAGGCTAACATAACATATTTTAACATATTGAAATAGCTCTTATCAACATCATCAGAATTAACTTGTTGTTTTGTACTTTAGCCCTCAAATATTTTATCTCTGCTAATCTTGAAACTGGTGTGTTTTACAGCATTTATTGCATATTTAAATTCATTAACCCATCAATGTATTGATTCCATTCAAGCTGCGAGTTTCATGTTTTTGCATACACTTGATTCAGAGCTACTGTGGTTCATACAAATACATGCCCTATGCAGGAATTAAACCTGCAAGCTATTTGCAACATCACCTGATGGTGATGAACCACCACTGGTGGAATGAATAATAAATAATAAATGGTGCACTTGGTGATCCAAGTGCACCTCAAAAACTGAGGTTATTAATGAAATCTTCATCAAAAAGAGTATCATTATATTCGGAAGATATGGAGAATACTTCATTTTGATTTTAATTAATGCAATCTGTATGACTATTTGAATATTTGAATGTATATTTGTGTTTAAATAATTGAGCTTGAAATGAAAATGTATGGAATAATTATTAAAACCTGTCAGAGCTCAGTAATGCCACAAGTCACACACACACAGACACACACAGTATCCAACTGAGATTTGATAAAAGATAAGACCGTCTTTGTATTTAAGTCTGTAATGACATAACAATGATGCAATTTGATGAATTGCATTTATCTAGAATGTAATTAGTAAACATACTACACTGCACTGCAGTTATTTATTCATAGAAATTCTTCCCTTCACCGATAGAATATGGGATCCGATACCATCATCACTATAGTCCCCTAAGATCTGAATTTATACTAATCCAAGATTTAATAACATGCAATGATAATTTTATTGAATTACAATTTTTTCGTCAGTGGTATTAGTTAACTTTATAGTGGTGCATAAAAATAAAGTTTGAATAATAAACATATTCAAACATGTAATTGTTCCTGTAATTTTTTTAATAAAATATCATATTTTTCATTTACAAGAAATATGAAAATAAACACAAAAACATTGTCATAAAACAATCTACATACGACGGCAATATGAAGAATTTCACCCGTGACTAGTGTAATTTTATCATTTACATAAATTTATTAACATATTTAAATCAATTAGTTCATATTTAATGTCTCGTAACATGAATACATGAATAAATTATCAACATTTTAACAACATGCTTCACAATTTAGTGAGGTGTGCAATAAATCATCATCTAGTTAACAGGAGTGACTGCAAACAGTAACAATCATTACGGTCTATATATAGAGGTAGGCCTTGACCAACGACCAATTCCTGATAAATTGCTCAACCATGATGGCTATATAAGAACTGATTGAGGATACTGTTACATCTCGCTTTTTACCGAGCCACTTGAATCTTTTTGTGTCTAGTGTTTTTATGCACAACTATTTCTGCTTGCTATGAAATGTTCTGAAAAGTAACTAAAAGACAAAAGTCAACTTTTTTTATGTGTGTTAGTCTATGTTACAACGCTACTTGAAAATCACGAAATAGGTTTTAATGTCGTTTCCGGAGTTTGGTACCTCTGGTTAATTTTAATAGTCATAATTGTACTCTTGTTTCCATGCCAATGGCATTTTAATTAATTATCATACTAGATCCGGACGCAGACTCTTGCACTGATCTGAAATAGAGTTCTGTATCTAGATTATACATTATTATGTGCATATCGAAATCCTGATTGAAATGTTAATGTTTATAGACACATATCTTTACGAATAACGGCAATACGGGAGACTTTTGAGGAGTTGGGCCTTCTGTTGTGCAATCGGGATCATAAGAAGGACAGAGACAGTTCAGGCAGTGGCTGGGCCGGCTTCATATCTGATATTGACCTTAAACACTGGCAGAACAGGGTGAGAACTCATTCCATTTCCTGGCGAAATGAGCCAGACTGTGTGATGAAATTGGGGTACAGTTTTTTTGGTGCTGGTATTCTCTCACTGTATAAATCTAAATAAATAATGTAACAACTCATAATATATTTTGAATTCTAATATTACTAGCATCCATAGCACGAGTTGGTGATGAGCTGACTTCAAAGCATGTGTTTGTTGTTTCCATTCCCTCATAGGGCCAATATTTGTACCATGGGTACTCACTCTGCCTGGGTGTTTGAGTCTATGGTCTTCAAAGTTCCTGACACTCAAGACACAGGAAACACTAGTTGTGGTTTAGGATCTGTAGTATGTGATTGTGATGCATTATTATTATAATATAATAAATTAAGTCCTCTTGAAAGATATTGAACTATCGAAATTTTCTTTTTAGGTGAATAATAATCCAGAAGAGTTGCTAAGCTTGTGCAAAGAGTACAATTGCTACCCGGATATCTGGTCTCTGTATTATTGGAGCAACTGGCTAAGCCCTGTGCACTTGCCGAAGAGATTCTCTACGGCCTTCTTTGTCGCGGCTTTAGCGAGTAGACCTACTGACCTGAAGAATAGCTCTGAGGTGACCGATATAGAGGTATGAACTGAGTCCTGAGGTATGAAGTGTCTAAACTTAACATCTCATTAAATATTTTTAGTCTCAATCCTATTTTGTTTCAGTGGTCCAGTCCTTTAGAAATATTGCAAAATAATAAGCTGGTGATATATCCACCCCAAGTTTACGAACTAAATAGATTGGCCTATATCCCAGATATAGAGGAACTTACAAAGTTTGCTAAGGAGCGCAGCTGCCATGGTCAGGATCTGCTGTATCCAGTGTCTCTGAATGCTAAAGATGGAAAGATACACTTGTTACCAGGTAATAATGATTCATATTAAAATTGTTATTAAAAATAACCTTCAAGTGTTTAACAATGATGATTATTGTTTCAGGTGACGAATTATACCCTTCTAGTATAGACTACAACAATACCGCAGTCAAGTCTTTTGACAAATCTGTAGCAGAGCTGCGCCAAAACTGCAACGTAATTCATAGATTTGAATTATCGGATTCCAACCAATTTATATTTAAAAATTACAAACCCAAAAATCATATCAACATGGGCGATAGAACCATCTCGGCCAACGTCGTAGTACATTAAATTATACAAATTTTATAGTTCCAGTACATGCCTTACAGTTTGGCCTTATTAGAATACAAATAGGGATTTGTAGCTGTATCGAGTTTATTCAGACAATACATATAAGTAGATTTGGATAAAATGGCGGGATCGGGGCACACGTGGCCAAACAGTCAAGACGACTATGAGCTGTTGGAGGTGATCGGGTGCGGCGCCACGGCGGTGGTGCACGCCGCCTTCTGCCGCCCGCGCCAGGAGAAGTGTGCCATCAAGCGCATCAACCTCGAGAAGTGGAACACATCCATGGACGAGTTACTGAAGGAGATTCAGGCGATGTCGAGCTGCAACCACGAGAACGTGGTCACCTACTACACGAGCTTCGTGGTGAAGGAGGAGCTGTGGCTGGTGCTGCGGCTGCTCGAGGGCGGCAGCCTGCTCGACATCATCAAGCATAAGATGCGCATCTCCAACTGCAAGCACGGCGTGTTCGACGAGGCCACCATCGCCACCGTGCTGCGCGAGGTGCTCAAGGGGCTCGAGTACTTCCACCAGAACGGGCAGATCCACCGCGACGTCAAGGCCGGCAACATCCTACTCGGCGACGACGGCACCGTGCAGATAGCCGACTTCGGCGTCTCCGCCTGGCTCGCCACCGGCCGGGACCTGTCGCGCCAGAAGGTGCGCCACACGTTCGTGGGTACGCCCTGCTGGATGGCGCCCGAGGTGATGGAGCAGAACCACGGGTACGACTTCAAGGCGGACATCTGGTCGTTCGGCATCACCGCCATCGAGATGGCGACCGGCACGGCGCCCTACCACAAGTACCCGCCGATGAAAGTGCTCATGCTGACGCTGCAGAACGAGCCGCCGACGCTCGACACGGGCGCCGAGGAGCGCGATCAGTACCGCGCCTACGGCAAGACCTTCCGCAAGATGATCTCCGAGTGCCTGCAGAAGGATCCCACGAAGCGGCCCTCGGCGCCCGAGCTGCTAAAGCACTCGTTCTTCAAGAAGGCGAAGGACCGCAAGTACCTCGTGCAGACGCTGGTCACGATCGGGCCGAGCATGGAGACGCGCGTGCACAAGGCGGCGAAGCGCCAGCCCGGCGCCTCGGGCCGTCTGCACCGCATGGAGACCGGCGAGTGGGTGTGGGAGAGCGAGGAGGAGGAGGACGAGGACGATGCCGAGCCCGTCGACCGGCCCATGAACACGCTGCCGCGCGCCGCCTCGTCCGACGAGGACAGCGACGGAGGCGAGACCACGGGCGCGAGCCGCGCCGGGTTCACCATCGGCTCGCTGCGCGGCGCGGAGGGCGAGGCGCCGCAGATCGACCTGGTGCTGCGCATGCGCAACGCGCGGCGCGAGCTCAACGACATCCGTTTCGAGTTCGCGGCCGGCAAGGACTCGGCGGACGGCATCGCCACGGAGCTGGTGGGCGCGGGGCTGGTGGAGGGGCGCGACGCGGACGCCATCGCGCGCCACCTGCAGCGGCTGGTGGACGCGCGCCTGTTCCCGGCCGACGCGCCGCCTCCGCGCAGCCTCACCTTCCGCCTGGAGTCGGCCGACCCGGCCGTGCCGCCCGACGAGCTCGGCCTCATCGGCTTCGCGCAGATCTCCATCGTGGACTGAACGCCGCCCGCCGCCGCACCTCTCCTCGCGTCCCGTATTATAACTGTTTGTAACCGACCGAGCGCTATACTATTATGTTACGCTTAGATACCTACATATTATATGGGTGGATATGGATTATTTTAGTTATTTTATTATGTACCGTTTATGTAGCTTTACTAGTTGTGGACCGGACGGAGGCGTCGTTTGTTCCTATTTCCTTAACGAATAACACCGAAATGTAGAGTTGTCTGTGACGGGTTCAGTTATCCGTCTAGGTTAGTGTATAACGTCTTTAAAAATGGTGGGTAATAAATGTATTTCCATGCTACACCCTCCCCGGTTAACGAGAAGTAATGTTGTGTAGCTCAAATGTATGTAATATTTTACATTATAAGGGTGAATCTGAATTTGTAAGAATATTTTTTGTGATTGTACGTGTCAATTTCGCTGCTTTACTTCTGAAACACTGTAATCGATTCGGAGGGTTCCTTTCGAACCTATGCAGCCTCTTAGAACGACGAAATAGAGCGAGGGAGAAGTAATATCTGGAAAAAGGTAGTAAAATTTACCATAATTATATTTTAAATTATGTAACTTATGAAATGTGATGATTTTAAATATTTTAATAATTTAGCTTATATTATTTTATATATTGGATGTAACAACGCGAACGGATCTCGCCTGGCAGAGAACTTCTTAGATTTGAGCACTACTTTAAGTTTCGTAATGGAGAGCTATAACGTACTTCCCATTAACTTTCCTCATACATAACAACTTAAGTGCCATATTCAAGATTTATAACTTATGAAAGTTAAGTTACTCGCGTAAACAATCATTACAGTGTTGAATTTAATGTAGCAGGTCTATGTAGCACCTCTAAATGTTCTTTTTACATTGTTATTTGTTTGTTGCTTATTTTGGAAGTATTTTTAATAATAAAAATATTAAACAGATTTCGGCAGGATGTTTTATTAAAACCTCTATAAATAAAAAAAGATAACTAAAAGCTATTTCTTAGTCTACTGTAACAAGTTGGAATTTTACAAATTCAGATCTAGTTTATCCGGTACAGGGCTTGGACTATGCAGTGATCACATGATCAGCCTTCCTGGAAGATTCCTATTGGATACTAGCTAATTAATCCAGTTTATCTAACAGCACGATTGACGTAGTCTAATGTGATGCCAGCATTAAAAATTCAAACTTTTTTTTTTAATTACTCTTTACTTTGGCATCAGTACAGCGTTCAACTGGAAGCAAAGACGATTTATTGTCCCAGGCTGGAAGTGTCCAATGTGCTGATTAATCATTTACAGATATACTTACTACTAAGCACGACAATAAATCCAAAAAAGCCATAACGATATAAAAATAAGTTCTGTTTGTACAAATTACACAACATGGCGTCTGTAGCGTGTTGGTCCACAAATTAAATCAAACATTACTCAATGTTTAGTATGCTAGTATCAAGATCTCCACTAACTGTAGCTAAGCTATTCTAGATCTTAGTCCATTAGAATACGGTCGACAAAGATTACCAGTGTTATACACGAGATTGGCGGATGGTAATTGATAAGTTCTAATAAACAACATACAAGGAAAATTTAACTATGTTTTATGGAAAACAAATTAGTCGTCAAATATTATTCAAGTCAACAGAATTATATAACACAAAAGTTAAAACAATGGTTATTGATAACATACGGTACACTAAGGTTATCTGTGCGCTTTGCAACCCAGCCATACCGGGTTCGAAACCACAGCCACATGTCGATGACTTCGATTCATAAGTTACCTATGTGCGGATATCTATCGCTGTTTAGCCGTAGGTCACGGTTGTTATTAATTGATTTCAATCATTATCAGCGGCCCTCTTAAATTGACTAATAAGTTAAATTTAAAAAACATTCTGCAACTTCCTTTTCGAAACGTATATGAGTATTTAAACGGTTTGTTTAGAAGGCCACGCCCTAACAGAGTAACAGTGTCACTCACGAAGTAGCAAGTAAGGTCTAATTGAACGTGCGTTTATTTTCCCACTAAATTATGCAAGTGGACCTTTAATAAGACAAACATGTAAAATCCTTACTTATATTATAAATGCGAAAGTAACTCTGTCTGTTGCTCTTTCACGCCTAAACTACTGAACCGATTGAAATGAAATTTGGTACAGAGATAGTCTAGAGCCAAGGAAAGGACATAGGGTACTTTTTATCGCGAAAAAAGCATTGTGAGGGTTTGAAATAGGGGATGAAAGTTTGTATGGAAGCGAGTAACATAGGCTATATTTTATCGCCATATTCCCACGGGAACAGGAACTACGCGGGTGAAACCGCGGGGCGCAGCTAGTTACAAATAAACTTGAAAATAATGTGGAAATTATTTTTCACAAAGTAGGTACGGTTTTAATTATTACGTGTAGCTCACAATCCGTTATTCAATCGTGAATATTTAGTAAAAATTTAGAACAACGTTCTTCAATGACTAGGCGCACCTAAGCTTCTATAATAATAATTATATAGCCTACTCTGTACATCACTCATTCTAATAAGGCATTAACAATATTTCATCGTGTTAATCAAATATAATTTGGATTTTTTTGTCCCACTGACCTCGGGACAAAAATATTAATACTACCATTTATTTTGTACAAATGTAAAATGTGAATAAATAAACTTGGCCAATAATTATAAATTAATTTCAAATAACACCACAATGTTTAAGAATTTTTATAATCAAGTGTCGTTTCTTAATAAACTGAACAAGTTCACTTTTTTATGTATTATTGCGAAACTGGGAATTGTTATTACCATAAACTTATTTGAAAATTAAAATACAATATTTTCGTTCGTATCAACTTAAAATTAACTAAACATACCAAGAAAATAACTTAAATGAGCGTAAGTTACTGATTTTTAAACTATAATTAGTTTTGTCATATCCTTTTGATTCAGAATTCGAATTATAATAAGAAGGCGGATAATAAAAATAGACAAAAATTAATAAACTTTCGCTATTTTGTGTAATATACTATTTATTTCCTCTTGTAAGTAGGTACATAAATATATTAAATTGGAAAATATAAATACTGTATAACGATTATGACTAGTTATTACAATGGTGTGCGCACACTTATATAAAAATAAATGCTTTGTATGGATAAAAATAAATAACAACAAATAATTTTTTGGAAGACCAACAATGGAATGTGTATAAAATATGATTTTATGTAAAAACCGACTTTAAATCGATACAGAAGATTTTTGGTTTAATTCAGTACTACACGTTCAGATCTCATTTCATATCACAAATTGATGCAAACAAATAAAAAAATTGTTTTGTTTACGTTCTAATGGAGACTGCTTTTTTTTGAGTCGGCTAAAAATATAAACTTGAGATTCTTTTGAGACACCAGAGAGCAACTTAAAATACAATAAAAATAGGATTGTCCGAAAAATTATAATTTACAGGGAGTAAACATTATTCAATAATTTCAGTTATCTTACTCCTAGATATTTAACATAACAGTTTTGCACCATAACTAGTTGGAGATAACTTACTAATTCTCATTTGCAAATATGTTAAGCCGTGTCTACACACTGGTCTACACACTACAGAAAACATTGTCATTTTTGTCAATTTTTAAAATGTTTGATGTTTCCATGTCAAACAAGATACGTTGTTAAAAATGGTAATTTTTTGTGTAGAGTTAAGACGAAAACACGTTTAGGAGACACACCTGAACATAAATCGTTCCTAGCATTTCAACCCAAAGTCATTACTCCCCGTAAAACATATTAAACAATCAATCAGACTGTAATCAACTGTTAGTGTATCTATAACTAATAAGTCACATAACAACTAATAGGAAATACATCACAAATCCTTTGTGCAGTGCTCGAATAGTCGAAGGTGCCAAGCTTACAAATTAATTGTACTATAGAAAGCGTATAGCAGTGACTTAACTCTAATCAGCAGTTAGTTTACAGTTAAAATGTTAGTGGCCTTACCAGAAAGGGAAGTTTTTTATTTAGTTATGCAACCGGCGCCAATAAAAACAGATCCGAACTGCAACTTTAGACATGCCATCTCCTTCTGGTAGCGATGATGAGTCACGAGTGATATATTACCTACCGAAAACGCGTGACTTGTCACCACGTAGGACTTCCTGTATTTAAGGAACTGGGAACTTCATAGTTCGAGACTCTCCCAACCCCGAGTTTCTTCGTATAGCACTTGGACTTAAAGCAAACCAGTAGTTCATAAAAATGTTTGCTCTGTGCGAAATTGATCCGCGAAATCACGTTTTAACCATTTCAAAATAACACAAGATTTCGACGAAGACAAATATGGTTAAAAATTGTTTTGACAGGGTACTAAATTGCCCGCCGGCAGATAAGTCAGTGGAAAAGCCCCCTTCGCGGTGTTCCGTAGCATTCATTGAGAGCCAGTCTCACTCTAGACGAGTGTTTGCCACTTCAATGAACTCCCGGTGAGTTAGTCAAACTTAAGGCTATAACGACTAAATAAATATTAATGACAGGCAGTCAGAATGTAAAAGAAACCACGTTTAGATCGTGTCTTTATTGGCGCAGATCGTATTAGTGTTCGGATATCTCGATTTAATCGAAAGCTTACGCTAATTATCGACAACTGAAAGCATTTGTCGAAACACCTAATTGAAGTTAGCGAAATGAAATCGATTAGGGTGGAACTTCCCGCCATCCTTTTCATGGAAATGCTCGCACTTAAGTTTGGCGGGAAAGGCCCTCTTAACTGACCGATTCAGTAATGGATAGAAGCCCATAATTTCATTTAATATCGATGTTTTATATTATTTCTAATCTAACAATATTAGTAGTTTTAAGGTCCGTATTAGTACCTATCAGTTTAACGATATGACTCTTATTTACATCATTTTTTTCTGGTAAGGTCACCTTTGCGCTAAAATGCTTAAAACGTGTCCAAAAATTTGACACTTCGGAATCAGGTGTGGTGGGAAGTGGACGTCTGAGTTAAGCGCATTTATAGTATTTACAACTTTATGTGAATATTGAAGACTGAATATTTATGAATATTTATTATTAAATCTCACTCCGCAACTGCATAATTTTGGTGTAGTACCAAATCAAAAGAAATGGTTCATGGAATTAATGATGCACGTTGCTCTACTACAAGTAAATATTTTTATTACAACCTCTAACTAGCCTTGCTTTAATAAAATGTACTTGAAAAGAATTTTAATTCTTTCACCAGTCACATTTTTAGGTGCAAATGAATGTTGCCATCAATTTCGCTCTCCCACTACTAAAAGCAGTTTAACTCAGACGCGACATCCCTAAACGGAGGCTTCAAACTTCACAAAAATATCACCTCACTTTAAGTCAGGGGCGGGCGCCTCCCCTCCGCCCCCCGCCGCCCCCGCGCGGGGGCGCACGCGATGCGAATCAGAACAACTCGATGACCTTCCGCTTCAGGTACTCCTTGAGAGGCGCGTAGTAGTGCCGCCGGAGGGACACGAGCTCGGGCTTCCGCTTCAACCCGCGCAGGGGCTGCCAGTCCGTCTCGAACAGCACCAGCGCCACGAGCCCCAACGACACCCACACGAAGATGAAGGAGGGCACGAACGCTCGCAGCAGGCTGAAGGGGCGCGGCGGGGGCTGCAGCGCGGGGGGCGGGGGGCGCCACTCCTCCGCCACCGCGCCCGTGAGGTGCGTCGTGTGTGACGTCACGCCGGACTCCGACGACGAGTGCTCGAACGAGTCGCGCAGGCTGTACTCGCCCGCGGCGCAAGCTGGGAACAACGCACGCTCGTCAGAACCACTCTAAAATAGCTAAAAAACAAGTTAGCGAGAGCACAGTCGATTGCCTATAGATTCGGCACTGAGAATTTCGTGTAGTTTCTTCGTCACGACTGAACTCGAATTAATTTACTTTCCGTCTGCCGCAACTGGGAACGGATTTTCAGACCGTGCCTAAATTTCACAAGCTCGCCATTGAACGTGACCATGAGAGCCAAAAGGGAACATTATGTAAAATTCCCATTCGAGCCCGACAATGCCACTGGGAACAAGCCGAGCCGCAGGCCGGCTCGCTGGCTCGAGGCGGCGCGCACCTGGCTTGTCGTCGGCGGCGGGGCGCAGCGGGTCGCAGCAGGCCAGCGCGATGTCGACGGCGGGCCCGGACAGCAGGCAGCCGCCGTTGCACTCGCCGGCGCCGGCGCCCAGCGCCGCCTCGTCCAGCGGCGCGCTGTGCGTGGAGCGCGGCAGGCTGCTGTACCCTGGGGAGCGAAACCGCATACTAACGACTCTCTCTAACAATAATACTAATAACGCCTGACGCCAAGCTAGGTTTCCCTGTATTGGACCATGGTCCTACAAACACCCATACTCGGAGCAAATTTTTGTGGTTCACACTAATCTTTGTCATGTGCGGGAAACCAACCCGCAACCTCGAGCTTTGCAGACGGCTCATCACTCCCTTACGCCACGGAGGCTGTCTATACTAATATACTTCAAAAAACCGTGCGTGTTGGACTCGCGCACCGAGGGTTCCGTACAAACTTGTAGGTCTGAAAGCATCTAACATTATTGCTTTAGCTAAAAGACAAACTAGGTTAACACGTTCACTGCTGAAAACATAACTGTTGTGTTTTTTATAAATTGCCGCGAGTACGGGAAAATACCACTGCTGTGTTAGCGGTATGGGAAAACACAACTGTTGTGTTAGCGGTATAAGAAAATACAACGGTATGGGCAGATCTATAACCGTGGCTAGACAAGCAAATCGGCTCAGCAGTGAGTGTTAAAGATTTTATACAAGGTCTTACCGAAATCCCCAGTCATGGGCGTAGAGGGCGTGGCAGGGACACTGGACGCTTTCCTCTTCCCGGTTGTAGTGGAACCGTCTTGATCCCTGGGGGCTAATAGTCCGTCCCGCTCTAGGATCTCTCGCTCAGTCCGGCCGGAGTACTTGAACTTCGTGCCCCACGAGAATAGCCCGCCCCCTGAATACACGCATGCATCCGATGAGGACGATAGTCTGAAAATAAACAGATTGATAGATAGATAACCACTTATTTGAATCAACTTACAATTAGTGCCACAAAGGGCGGTCTTATCGCCAGTCTCTTCCAGATAATCGTGTGTTATTCCAGAACTGATTTAAATCAAATATGATCTCCTAAACTAAAGACTGAGTATGATTTGAGTTTGAAAAAGGTAATTTCCCTTTCAAGTGGTTGATTCATGCCTGAATCTCGCACAGGAAAAGGAAACTTCATTAACTCTACCAGTGCATCGGAAATACGCCCGTCACGGAAGATAGCACCAAGAAACTGTACGGTAATGTAATTTTTTTTAAATTTCGACATTTTTTTCATACCATTTAAGGTACAATATAAAAATAATCTATTGTAATGACAATTGAAGTAATGAAGCAAATAAATAACTTCGTGTGACTTCACCGAAAGCTTTTTTCGCCTCTCTGGCCTCTGGCCTAGTCAACTCGTCCTATCGCACTGGCACTGAACTATTTCGTTAGTGTGGACGCACCTTTATTTCTGAGTAATAAAGCGTATATTTACGTGAAAAACAGCATCTGTTCGATGGCGCAGCACCACACGTGACGGCACGCGGCCCCGTTCGGACATTTGAAGCCCACTGTGTGTTTCTTCTGAAATAAAGTGCCATTGAAATATAAGTCGGTAGTTTACATTCACATTGTTTTTATTTCCTAGACGTGCCTTTTAGTTGCGTTCACATTTTTCTCGTTTCCCTGAAATAATATATAATTTTATTTTTTATTTGACAGAACTTTGCATTGCGTGGCACTAATCTTACGTGGCACTGCACTGCGTTCGTCACCCTGAGGCATCGAAATACCCTATTAAAGTTTAAAGATTACCACACATACAAACAGACCTTCCTATAAGAAGGTTCCTATACACGTTACATGCTTTATGCGCATGTAGGTACATTTGTAACAGCTTTCTTTATAAATACTGTTCTAACGATTTCTATAGAAATAATGAAGCAGGAATTTCAGAGGCTTTCTGATGTTCGAGAATCTCAGATAAACTGATATTTTATTACGTCATAGGTTTCCCAACCCGATTATAGCGTGATTCAATTGTTTACAGATTTCGACATCACGCTGTAAATATCCGCCGGTTCTCCTATGACGTAAGTATTTAATGCGCTTACAAACAAAGCTACAAACCTACTGACTCATTATGAAGATACATTTTAGAGCTTCATTATAAGCTCGGGATATTTGGTGAAATTTGGTTCAGAAAAATGAAAAGCTGACATTGCCGTAAGTGTTGATTAATGAATGATGATGTGGAATCGATTAATTTTGTATTAAAAATGTTAAAATTCATGGTCTTCATTTTATTTCTGACACTATGTTATTTAGAAAAAAATAATCCTTATAATGAAGCCTTTCGATCGGTACGATAAAGCTACAGGATGATTATTTTTCTCGTCTAACGGGTTCGATTCCCGGTTCAACCATGTAATTATTTAAATATCTATGAATGCAGTTTAAATTGTTTTTTAAATTCAAATAATGTCTTCTTTCAGTAAAATGTTCCATCTACAATATTCAAGGTACTTTCCCTCCATGTGGCATATCTGTGGGACACCCTGTATACTTAAATTTTATTTAAGGGCAGTACTCACTTCAGGATAGTTCAAGTGCACAATAAACATGCGTCCCTCGAAGTTGATCTTGTGCACCTCGTTCCACTTGAAGTGGTGCGTCTTCCGGCTCCCTTGGAAGGTGAGGATGCCGCTGTGGTTGATGCCCAGGTACAGCTGATGTCCTCTGTGGTCCTGGGAAAGAGATTTACCAAATGTTTCACATAATCTTTTCTGTTTCTTTTTTTTTACACAGGACGAATTATTAGGCTCATGGGGAAGGCACGTCGGAAATATTGGAAGATATAAACGCAGCTGTGTGTAAAGTACGCACTATCGGAATAAAGGCCGTAATGTCCAACACCGCACCGCGATGGCGTAGATGGTAGCAAAATACCGCTACAGTTTGAACAGTGCGATATTCACGTAACGATTGGGATATCGCTACCGGCAACAATTGCGGTAAACATTTTAACAGGCCTTAAATTATCGACTGTGGGAAAAGTTTAACGTTATCGTTCTTACGGTGTTCGGAACCTTGACAGGGTGTGGGTCGACGCCATACGTATCGAGTTGGCACGCTATCTTGAGAAACGTCCGCTCCGCTTCCTGTGTGGACATGCCTTTAACTCCGCCGCTGCCGCCCGGCGTACCTTCCACCGGGTCTCTGTGTAATTCCTGAAACAAATGTATTGTTTTACATGTTATAAAAAACTAATTGGATCTGATAAGTTTTTTTCTAATTATTCCTGTAGGTAGTTGTATTATTGCTTACAATATTGTTATAGCTAGCATATTGTTATATTATGGCATCCTGTTGTCGCCTCTAGTAGGGCGTGCACTCATTGAGATACATTTTTTTCTACCTATTTTTTTTTATTTATTTTTTATATATTTTTTATTTATTTTTTATTTTTTTAAGCGGTGGTAGCCTAGTGGGAGAACGTCCAACTTCTAAGCGGAAGGTCGTGAGTTCAAATCCCAGTGCAGGCACGTACCAATGCACGTGTTTCTTGTAAAACATATGTACGTAATTATCACTCGCTTTTCAGTGAAGGAAAACATCGTGAGGACACCCACATACCTACCCGAGAATTATTTCGGAGGTAGGTATGTGATCCACCAATCCAGATCTGGCCCCCGTGGTGGATTATGGCCTAATCCTCCTCACGAAAGTGAGGGGAGACCCGAGCCCAGCAGTGGGACGTTATGGGTTGTTGATGATTTGTGTTTGGTAAACCATAATGAAGATTTAAGTTGCAATTTTTCAATGGTCCATATTAGTCTTACAAATCAATATGAGTGACCAACACAGTACAGTGCCACTGCAGGGGAGCGCTGCAATTGTTACGGGAATACACTTACCATCAGCAAACAAACAATTAAGTTTCTCACCTGTATCCTAGCCTCGATAACATCCGTCTGTCTCAGAAGTAGTCTCATTTCGGTAACATAATTTCCAACATGTATGCTCGGGTCGTAGTCTCCAAGTTCAACTGCAAGTAAAACATCACCTCAAGCTATGTCATGGAAACTGACTGATAACGATTATAATGGATATTGTTACAGAAAATTGTATGGCCAAACCCACGATTTTGAACTATGTGGCTTTTGATAACAGGGTATTGTAAAACATTTATTATTATCATTCATTGAACATATAAAGCTCTTCAGCAAGAACGCACTGTATTGCGATTTTTAAAATGTGAAAGATATTATGTTTGAAGTCTAATAGGATTGGAACCCAGAGGGTGTTGTTTTTCTTGTTTCATTATTTTATGAAAAAGTTCTTACTCTGTATAATCAAAGCTCCCAGCATGGCGGCCTCATTGGGCGTGCAGTACAGTCTTCCATGCAGCAGGTCTCTCTTCAGCTGTAAGTAGATCTGGAAGCGCGTCACATCCTCCTTTAGCAGCAACGGGTTCGGAGGGTAGAACTTCACACGGAAACTAAAGAGTATGGGCGTCGCATCTGAAATGAGACTTCTGGTAAGTATACTATACAATAAAGATTTGTGTGAACCCCACATATCTGCTCTGAGCTCGAGTGTTTGTGGTATCATGGTACTCGTAGTGCCCGATTCCTTAGATACAGGGAATCCTACTTAAGGGTCAGGATCTATGTATGAGATTGAGTCGTGTTATTATTATTTAAAAAGTTAAGATTACATATTTTTTTTATATTTCCAGACAATTTATAAAATATTCAGAACTGCAAGCTGATCAAACTGAGTCCACACACTATCAATCTACACTTAGTCACTGAGGAGTTCCCCTGTCGTCCATGCTGTCACCATCATATTGCAGTATCACTATATATTTCCGTGTACAAATGTTTATTATGTTTATCAATTAGAATTTTGTGAACATGGCCGAAATAAATTAATAATCATTTGTTGGTTTAGAACTCTATAATAAAAGAATAAATTACCTTTCACTTGTTTTAGTATTAACTTTGCCATGTGCAGCCAGTGCTGTAAACATTTGAAAATAGAACATCATTAAAAACAAACTTAAAATACACCTGCCACTTCTATGTAAACAGAGCCAGAAACTAAATGGAATCTGTAATAAAAAAAATTAATTACTGGGGCCTCAAGTCTATTAGCCAAGGGCTCAACTCGGCTCAAAAATTGTGTAATATAGTGCCTGTTTTCCTACAGAAAATTGATTAATCTATCATATGCAGCATTAACAGAGACAATAGAGTTCTCTGGCTGGGCCCGTGCAACAGCCGAGAAGGTGATCAGTAACTTTAAAAAACTAGTGTGTTTCAGGCCACACAACTGTCTTAAGTCAAACTTCGCTATGAAAGAACGAGAGAAATAAAATATGTGCTCGCACCTCTCTCTCTTGACCCTACAGTAATATACGAAACGTAACTCTCTCTTCCTATCTTCACTAACTTATGTCTCCCTCTAAACTTCTTTGATCACACTTTTCGTAACACTCTTGTCACATATTCACCGGCTTACTCCCCAAGTCAAGAGTGCGTAAAGAAGTTTTATTTCAAAAACAATTTGCAGTGATAATGCAGTTCTATAGCAAATATACTTAAGACCCAGGACTAAGTCCTGTTTAGCTTTACCTCAAATTCAGGCCAATAGTAAAGCCAACACGAATAGTATGCTGAATATTACATGTACCAGTCCAATAAGCTTCAAGTACTCATGTATATTTAATGAAATTTTAAGATCTTTGTAAATTTTTTATCAGCTCTTACCCTTTGGCCATTGGCATCCACATATCTCAGGCCGAAGTAGTCCGATTCTGTGAGATTCAGCTGTTGGCACACATTTTCCAGCAAGAGCTTACCCTTAAAACTAGGCTGGAAGAGAAAATACCAATCAAAATTAATATTTTATTACTTGTACTAAGAAATTGAGCACCAGTTTCACCCATGAAAAGGTTGAATATGACGCATTACCATAATTAAAATATTATAGCGAGAGTAGCTTACGGCTAATGGTTAGAACTCACGTGAAATTCGCATTCTAAAATTTCTGTATCCTCTAAAAGTCGCACTGTGCATTTATAAACAATATCACCGCGGCTCTTGAACATGCTGGCTGGAATACTTTACGCTACACAATGTAAAATGCGCTAATTCAACATTTTAATTAGCTCTCTGTGCGCTTAACATCAATTCCAATAAAAATAAATTCGATTCTCGTTTGTTTCATGTTTCGATTTAGGAATTCTAGGGAGAACGGGGCGCGGGCACCGATAGTACGGTATGCGAGGGGTGGTGAGGGGGAAAGACAGCTTTGACAGAACTGATTACGTTCAACATTTTTATTTTCGAATATTTGATGTATTTTTTTTGGTTAAATAATTGTTTTATTTACCTACATTTTGTTTTTCTATTTTGTCTACCTACTCGAACTGTTTTTTCATGCTTGATAAATATTTAACTTTATATTTTCTTTTCTTTATGATACATATTTTGAACAACATGTAATTTTAATACATATCAATGACAAAAATGCTAATATTAATAATTTGGGTATAAGAATATTATATAAAAATAACTCTCGGAGTAAATAAAATTAATATGAGTAAAATAATAAAATTTTAATCAAATCAAACCCATCATTTATGTTGTTATGTCTGTGATTGTTACAGATGAACATTTATATTTTTAATTTATGAACGAAGTGCTCGTAACGAAATGATGTCACTTCCGAATCGTGATAATGTTACCAAGCTAATAAGTGGTTGCCAGATCTTTAGGAGAATGATTTTGTAATAAGAAAATACTTTTAATTTATCAAACAAATTCTACCGACCACCAATTTACCAAGGTATTATAAAAAAAACTAAGGATTTAATAGATTTTTCGTTATGCCAAATGTTTAACTGCAAGAAAAGTTAAATAAACACTGACAGCTGTGACAGAGAAGGAAAAATGGGAAAAGCTCTGTTGCTGTATGGCCACACTGAGAATAAGACCGGAAGTGACTCTTCTTTCTTCCAGCCAGCTGAATGAAAAACCATTTCTCGTCCATTCTGTTGGAGTCTTTCTCGGATATTACACGTGGATTGTAATCCGTGGTGAGTGTCAGGAAGAATTTTAGTGCAGTGCTAGTGTTAAACCTTCGTAAGCGATAAAAATTGTGTTAATTTGAGCCCTATTGTCGAAAATATCCACTCCTAAATCTGCCAAATAGTATCAGTGGTGCAACACTTATTCATTGTCTAAAACTTACAAGTTCGCTTCTCGTTCAACGTGTGGTGAGCCGTAGAGTTATCTTTTGTTTCAATTAAAGCTCTGCTGTTAATCCGATTCTAATTTTGAATGTTGATAAATCGTGCTTACGCGTCAGACTTTCCCAATGACCGGCTCGTCACCACGTGGTCGAAGTTGACTTGTTTTCCTATTTCTACAATCCCACCCCAAAGTTAAATTCAAATATGGATTAAATCTAGTAATATGTGAAGTAAAATGGTTAAATAAAGGGTTATTTTCCACAATTTTGTCGTAACGGATGACATCCATTGTAAAATGTCAAGATAGGGCGAGGCGGCCATGCGGCCGCCATATTGCCGGGCGCGCGGCATGAGCCGCGACCTTGCAGATGCCGGCTAATATCTAGCTGACGCACTCTTGCATAGAGATAAAAACAAAATTATTAACTTTTATTATTTGTTTTGTTTTAGACTAACCAAAATGGGGAAGGAAAAGATTCACATTAACATCGTCGTCATCGGACACGTCGACTCCGGCAAGTCCACCACCACCGGCCACTTGATTTACAAATGCGGTGGTATCGACAAGAGAACCATCGAGAAGTTCGAGAAGGAAGCCCAGGAAATGGGTAAGGGTTCCTTCAAATATGCCTGGGTGTTGGACAAACTGAAGGCCGAGCGCGAGCGTGGTATCACCATCGATATCGCTCTGTGGAAGTTCGAAACTGCCAGATACTACGTCACCATCATCGACGCTCCTGGACACAGAGATTTCATCAAGAACATGATCACGGGAACGTCACAGGCCGACTGCGCCGTGTTGATTGTCGCCGCCGGTACCGGTGAGTTCGAGGCTGGTATCTCCAAGAACGGACAGACCCGTGAGCATGCCCTGCTCGCCTTCACCCTCGGAGTGAAACAGCTGATCGTGGGTGTCAACAAAATGGACTCCACTGAGCCCCCATACAGTGAACCCCGTTTCGAGGAAATCAAGAAGGAAGTCTCCTCTTACATCAAGAAGATCGGTTACAACCCAGCTGCAGTTGCTTTCGTTCCCATCTCTGGTTGGCACGGAGACAACATGTTGGAGCCCTCATCCAAAATGCCCTGGTTCAAGGGGTGGAATGTTGACCGCAAGGAAGGTAAGGCTGAAGGCAAGTGCCTCATTGAGGCCCTCGACGCCATCCTCCCTCCTGCTCGCCCCACAGACAAGGCCCTGCGTCTTCCCCTGCAGGACGTATACAAAATCGGCGGTATTGGTACGGTGCCCGTAGGCCGTGTTGAAACTGGTATCCTCAAGCCCGGAACCATTGTCGTCTTCGCCCCTGCCAACATCACCACTGAAGTCAAGTCTGTGGAGATGCACCACGAAGCTCTCCAGGAAGCCGTTCCCGGAGACAATGTCGGTTTCAACGTAAAGAACGTGTCCGTCAAGGAACTGCGTCGTGGCTACGTCGCTGGCGACTCCAAGAACAACCCCCCCAAGGGTGCCTCAGACTTCACCGCACAAGTCATTGTGCTAAACCACCCCGGACAAATCTCAAACGGATACACGCCCGTATTGGATTGCCACACAGCCCACATTGCCTGCAAATTCGCAGAAATCAAAGAGAAGGTTGACCGTCGTACTGGTAAATCCACTGAGGAGAACCCCAAGTCTATCAAATCTGGTGATGCCGCCATTGTTAACCTGGTCCCCTCCAAGCCCCTGTGCGTGGAGTCCTTCCAGGAGTTCCCTCCCCTTGGTCGTTTCGCCGTGCGTGACATGAGGCAGACGGTCGCCGTGGGAGTCATCAAGGCTGTCAACTTCAAGGAAGGCGCCGGTGGCAAGGTCACCAAGGCCGCCGAGAAGGCCACCAAGGGCGGCAAGAAGTAGCTAGCGTTGTTAACAGCACAATTTTTTATTCAGCTGCGATACTTCATACACCGAAAGGTGTTCAGAAGGAAAGAAGGGCTACAAACTCATTCCTTTTCTATATTTTTTACAAGGCTTATAATGTAACATTGTTTTAATTTATGTAAGGTTATACATATTATCTGAAATATTTTGTTATGACTTCCAAGTGTAAATTCATAGAATAAAGGTAGCCTCCAGTAAAAAACTATTTGTCTGTTTTACTTTCACCCTGTATTATTTATCAAATTTTAGGTAGGAATTTTTATCATTGACTAAAAGTAGATAAGTGCCGAATACCTGGCTGATAAAGAGTAGGTAGGAATAACTGGAATAGAGATAAATAATAATGTCATACTGTCACAGGACAAAATTAATACACCAACCGAAGAAATCACTAGTGTAGGTCAATGAACTCTGAAAATGGGATAGAATTAGAAAAGGTCGAAGACCTTCACTAGGCGTGTCGCTGGTTTTGAGAGCTAAGTAGGTATGTAACAACAATCTAGATTCAGTACATACTAACATTATTTTTCTAGATATGTGTGATTTATTTTGATGACCTCTAGTGGCTTTATATCGAAAGCATTGATAAATAATAATGTAATGAATGACATAAACATAACATAGATCGCCACATGAACTGCCCTCGTGCATTGAGTCATTCGAAACGAAAAGACCGCATGCATAATAAATATGTACTGTAGTACTGAATCTATCCTAACTCCTAGATGGAGTATGGAGACTAACTGTAGGTATTTAGTAGGTTGTGTACAGTCGGCTACTAAAGTCATTGAAAGTTCGAACAAGCACACCTAGTTTTGTCATTGTGTCTACAGTGGGTAGGTACTTTGCAGATCATGACTCATGCCTGAGTCTCTTTGATGAGCAATGGTTCGATTAACTAGAAATCTAGTCAGTAGTAGTCTAGTCAGTGTTTTTTTCCTAGGTGGTCCTTAAATTTAGCTGTGAACTCAAATATGTCTTAGAAAAGCATATTAAAAGTATTTATATTCGGTGGGTTTTGTCCCTGAGTGTACGACCACTTTCACATAACTTTCATTGGGCTGAGTTTTGTCGCTCTAGATATGCCCAAACGACGCCCAAGCCATGTGTTACACCACCAGTTCGAAACCACGCGATACACTCTTAAATTTTTAATCTCCATTCAATTTAGCCTGATAACATAACTTGCGCCTGCAAATAATTCATTGTGCAATCCAATGGTAATCATTTTGCAATGTTAGACAACGTAGGTATGGCTTTGACCACCCAAAAAGTGACGACTAAAATGATTACACAAGATGTGTGGATGTAATGTAAATTTCCCCATTCTTTCCGTTACTATTCTGTAGAATAGAAGCACCTAGTCTTGTTCATAAATTAATTAGTGGGACAACGAAGCCGTGTTTGAGACATAATAATAATTATCAGCGTAACCACTCTTGGGGACACTGGGAATGAAGCAAAAATGGGAATCAACTTCATTTACAGTGATATTTCTGTTATTGTTTCCATTTAATTTCTGGCAGCTGAATCAATGCTGATCAACCTAGATATTAATTATGGAGAATGGAATTTCTAACCTCTTCAGTGTGCAAGCGCCTGACAATATTATTACAGCAATTAATAGTTCGACGTTAATGACTGAAACTAGGCTGATGAAAGTGCTGCCCAGATAGTCAGGCTGGACGCGTTATAAACCGATAAATATTTGAAATGGTGCCTCTTCACCTTCATCCCTAATTGGCGACAGGCAACAATAATTTAACTCCTAAGCTATACGAGTAGTAACGCATCACGATCACATACATAGATTCTGACCCCTAACTAGGTTTCTCTGTATTTAGAGGGACTACAAGGACCATGGTTACTAACATCCAGACTCAGTGCAAACATCTCTAGCTCACACTAATATTTTCTCTGCACGGGAATCGAACCCGTGACCGGCAGCCGCACGCTTAGCAGTTGACTTAATATCAGTTATCACGAACTGCCGACAAAGGCTGGAGTGAGATCAAAGTTTAATTTTCTTGAAGTAAAACTTCTTTACGCACGCTTGACTTGGGGAGTAAGCTGGTGAATGTGTTACGAAAAATGTGATCGGGCGAGGCGAACGGAAGTTGAGAGGGAGATATAAGTTAGTGAAGATAGAAGGAGAGAGTTACGTTTCGTTTATAAATGTATGTTTTAAAATATTTTTTATGATTTTTTTTTTATAAATTTTTGAGTTGAAGTTTCACTTCCACTATGTGTCCCAGCACACATTTCGTCTTTTTTTATTTGTTTGAGTGACGAGACGAGCATGTCGTTCACCTGATGGTAAGTGCTACCTACGCCTGCCCATGACAGTTACAGTGCTACCCAGAACTTTGCATTGCATAATCCTGCATGGCACTGCACTGCACTCGTCACCCTGAGACATTGGCTCTCTCTCACTTTCGGGAGGAGGGTTAGGCCATAATCCACCAAAGGAGCCCAGTCGGATTGGTAGATAACTAACTACCTCCGAATTCAGTCTCAGGTAGTTATGTGGGTTTCCTAACAATGTTTTCCTTCACCGAAAAGCAGGTGATCATTACGTACATGTTTAACAGAAACACATTGGTACGTGCCCGTACTGGGATTTGAACTCACATCCTTTTCCATGGAAGGTGGACATATTCCCACTAGGCAACCACCACTTAAGTAATTTGGTAATAGAATATTACCTAAACTTAGAAGAAAATTACTATTACCTATTATACAGGCTTCTGCAAAATATGAATTAAAATATTAAGGTGGTAAGATTAATTTGAATTTTGCTCAAACTCAAACTCAAATCATTTATTATGTATGTTCATAGGAAACTTGATAACCTCTATAAACTTTAATAAAACACTGAAATAAAAGGCGAATTGTTATTAATATCTACATAAATATTTAATCACTAAATACCACTATCTACATTAACATTTAATATGAGATATTGTTAGTACCACCGGATTCTTTCTCCTCTTGTTCCAAAATCATGTTTGCCCATTCTTCTGCCCGTTGATACCTTTTCCTCCTGAAATGTGGAGCGATGACTGTTTTGTTTAATACCACCAACCCAGAAATTACTCCAATGCCCATGAATACTTTCACTGGAAGAGTGGCGTTGTTCAAAAATCTACGAATCGCGTCCATGGCTTATTTACTCTTTGACGGGTGCAGACTCGACAGTTGGCGTTGACGCAATAGCTGGTCTTTTAACACCAAAATAGTCGTCGAACAGAGGCCTCCAGATATAAACACCGCTAAATACACCCAGGACGGTCACTAATACAAACTGGCTTTTCGTTATATTCTTGGGTTTCCGAATTCGCATGGTAACTTGGGAACTTTGCTAGAAAAGTTGATGCTGTAAAATAAACATATTATTTAACTGTGAAGTTCATAAAAAAAAATATTTTTGTCCTTTTTGTAAAAATTTTCAGGTTATAGATTTACCTCTCTGTAATCTCTGTTATGTTACGTCATTTCATAAAATCAGCTGGTTAATTTATATTGACAATGACTTGACAATCTTGACATCATGCATGCCCATTTGTGGCATTTGTGAAATAACGAGAATCACAGTCACAGCTCGTCACAGAGTTTTGAATCTGTTATTTATTGTTACTGTCAAATTAACAGGTGTTGTCAAAGTCAATGTCCCAAATTTGATAATGCGTCAAAGTCAAAATCATGCCTGCAACTGCATGTTTTTATTGCAGATTATTCTGTGATATTCTAGATGCAATCTGTTGAGAAGTGTTTTAATATTTATACCAGGCTTATAAAATACTGATATGGTTTCGTTACCCAGGACAGTACCTAATATATTAATAACAGGTAAAGATTACTTTGAAAAATTAGCCAGCTAACCATGCCGTGTGCGAAGTAAACTGAAAAATACTTCTTTCAGGGACACCTGGTGTTGGGAAGTCCACTATTGCCCGGAAGCTAGCAGATAAAACAAAATACACATGGAGGGAAGTGTCCAAATTGGCAGTAGAACACAATTGCTTAGACGAATATGACCCAGAGTATCAATGCCCGTACCTCAATGAAGACAAGGTACCTATCTAGAAAAACAGCAAAATTCCAATTGCACGTGTCTACTCTTACTTGCCTGGTCAGAATTTAGTACATCACCTACTACCTTCGCATACTTCCACATACCTGCAAGATGTGGATTGATCTTCCACTGGAGGCTTTCCCTAAGATGTACAGCGTGCAGAATTTTAAAGCACAAGTTGAAAGAGTCCTTACTATTAAGGGTTGGCAATGCAGCAGCAATGCCCTTGGCGTTGCCTCACTTATCATCAGTGGTGGCTCACTTATCATCAGGTGGGCCGCATACCTGTTTGCCACCTACTTTAAAAAAACAAACCTAGAAAAGTTCTGATAAGTTTGAAGTATTTTGAGACTATGAGTTTCCATTCCCTTAGCCTTACGTCACGTCTTCAAGTGAGCTTCTAATATTTTCCAGTTATTAGACATAATGGAGAGCATGATGGCAAAAGGAGGCAACATTGTTGACTACCACGGTTGTGACTTCTTTCCTGAGAGGTGGTTTGATGCAGTTTTTGTCATCAGAACCAATAATACTTCATTGTATGACAGACTAGCAGAGAGGTAATTATTTAGTTATTTATAACGTACGTACATCCACCAATCCGGATCAGGCCCCTGTGGTGGATTATGGTCTAATCCTCCTCATGAAAGTGAGGGGAGAAGTGAGGAAGTGATATCCTTATCACTTGCCAAGTCTGGATTTGCTGTTGGCAATATACCTCATTGTTTTTAGTAATAAAGTTTTGAGTATTCATTGTTCTTAATTTTGTGTTGAGCAAATTAACACTGACTGCTGAGATGATTTGCTTGGCTAGCCATGGGTGCGGCTCTGCACACTCCATAGTGTTTTCCCATACAACAAACACAACTGTTGTGTTTGTGATTTTTGTATGGGAGTTAGTGTCACAATTAGTATTAGTGTTGGAAATTAATACTTTTATTTAATGCTAGTGTTATCTTGATAACATTTTTCATTCAATTATGTAGTTCAACGTTGTAATGGGTTAGTTGTATTCTGGAGCAATTAATTTTAAAAGGTCCTAGAATAATAATTCATATTGTCCCATTTCAGAGGTTACACTGGGAAGAAGTTAGAAGACAACATCCAGTGTGAAATATTTGAGACTCTTCTAGAAGAGGCCCAGTCATCATACAAAGAGGAGATTATTCAAGAACTCCAGAATAATACAGAAGATCATGTTGAGACGAATGTTGACACTATTGTGGAGTGGATAGAAAGGTGGAAAGAGGAGAGTTTATAGTAAACTGTTTGTAAAAATTACATGTTTCATTAATTACATCCATAAACATACAGGGCCTTACTTATGAACTCCTCTTAATGTTAAATTATGTTAATATTACCATAGTAATATCTAATCTAGTATTGTGCAGAAGTTAAAAATGAGATTACCAAATCAATAATTTACATAGATGCACAACCATCTCAAGTTCTAAACTAAACCATGCCTAAAACTTCTAATTAATGCTTATTCTATGGACAGGCTGTTTTTAACAATTGTCTATGTTCTCATATGGTGATCTTTTACTTCAAATATCTCAGGAACGTGAAACTTTAGGGTACAATATTACTGGAGATTTTTGTTTGCATAAGTGTCTCCTGCCCATACACTACTTCCAGTGTCCGAAAACTGTAAAAAAAAATTGCAGTGGTTGGATATGCCAGCTTCCAGTTCGAACCTCTTTAGGCTGCATCCACTAAAGCTGTATCAAGTAGATTAGCACTGCAGTGAGGAAAGAAATTAGACTAAATTAGATACAATTGAACCACATTGATAAATTTTTCCCAGCTTCACTAAACATTTAGTGAACATGAGTCATCTTACACATTACAAGGACAAAGGACTGAACAAAAACAACCATATTGTTATAAATACAACCTATTTATTATTCCACGACATAAAATAAGAAATGCATTCAATATTACTGTATTTAGTTCCATCTAAAATTAAGAAACTGGCATGTGAACTTGGCTCCTCGCTTAACTCCTCGTATGTCTAAATTCCCAGACAAGAGATTTTTATTTGTAGTCAGGCAGAATTTTTGACAATATATGACTTGTATAGTGAAGAACCGAGCTATCTAGCTTTCTATGGGATAACACCCTCACTCACACATGTGCATTCTCTCACACAGATCTTTCATGGAAAGTTACATCACAACTTAAATTTACAACTCTTCCTTCTTGGCGTTGCCCTTTCGGTCCCATCCCTTGAGCTCGCTAGTCGCGTGCTCTGCTACGTATTTGACGAAGTCTTCAAGACCACGGCCACCCTGGAAATACGAAAAAATAATAAGATATTTAAATCAGAGAGGTAGGTACTTTATAATCTTATTCAAAAATAATAATACAAAATGATGTCTTTTTATGTAGTTTAGTTGTGTTTGTTGTAAATAAAGTTCCTAGATTTCAAATACATTATATTATTATCAAAATTAAACTCCAAGTAAAAGAAAATCCCCAGTGAAAGGATAAAATATACAAAAAATATTCAACAGAACTGTCACGTAATAGAAATTGGATCATGCTTAGAGAGCTAAGTTAGCTAAATATCACAAGACTGCATTTGGATTTGGGTTACTCATCAATTAATGTTTTTCAAATCTCTCTTTACATTGAACAACTGTTAAGCATGTAAGCCTGTAACTCACATTGTATCTGACAGCCTTGGCGCTTGAATCCTTGGGCTTCCAGAAGATGGTGGGGAACCCAGAGACGTCGAACTGTGCCTTGGGCCAGTCGTTGGCAGTTGCGTCGATCTTAATTATGTCTACTTCCTCATTCTGGAGCTGTGGGTGGAAATTATGGTTGGTTACAGTAAGAAAATTACAATTCAAGAATCAAAGGGATAAATTGTGAACAGGGACTAATTGGATTTCGATTAGATAGTTTGATTTCAGTCATAGTTGATCAACAATTTCAGCAGATGTCAGATTGTCAGGCGTACTTTCAAATGTAATATACAATTCTAGGAATATTATGGAACCATTCTTGAACAGTAAAGTAGAGTGATGTATGTGATTGTGATACATTAATATATTGAATCAGCAGATAAGATTCGAGTATTTGATTAATTCTGTATATCAGATATATCAATTTTCATATGAAACCTAGTCAGATTGCTATCAAATGCTAGCAAATAATTTTAAAAATATAGTATTTGGGTTTCTGGCAGTATCCGCACTAGCGCGCGTAGAACTCGATGAGGGCGTCGCGTCCGCTGTCAGTCACAAGCTCCTTGAACTTCTAACCGACCACCTTCACACAACCTTCCTCATATGCTGTTAAAGTAGCACCCACCTTACTACCGAGCTCATCCCAAATCGGCGCCAGTTTCTGGCAGTGTCCGCACCAGGGCGCGTAGAACTCGATGAGGGCGTCGCGTCCGCTGTCAGTCACAAGCTGCTTGAAGTTCTGGCCGACGGCAATCTTGACTGGGCCGGTGTTGTCAGCGGGAACCGCCTCGGACTTGACGAATGGCTCCAACTTGCCGTCGAGAAGGTCCTTGGTGAAGGTCAGGAGGTTTTCGATGCTGAGGAAAGGAAAATGGTGATTTTTACTTGATTTTCATTCTATATGAAAGAACATCCATTGTACAATCATAGTAATCATTTTTGTTTTTTTTTCTGGTTTTGCATCTGATCATGACTACTTTTTTGCCTTATCATGTTTTAGCACTTAACACTATTCTGTGACTCAACTCAACAATTATGCAGAACCGGTTGGAATATCATCCAGCAAACTTCTATTATTCATAATTCAGTCAGTGAGTTTGGCTGAAAAGCTTCTACATTATTACATTAAATATACTATGGTCTCTGTCTACAGTAGAGTCGATGATTGACGTGTTACATTTGGAAATAATTATCTACCTAACATTTTAGTTATGTAGCTATTGCATGCTCTGAGTACTATTTTCTAACAATAAAAGGTATGAAATGTATTCACAAAAGACATTTTATGAACATTCAGTACACATCGGTATAATATACCTTTTTCCATATCATAAAAGTAATTTTAATAACATTAGGTTCAGTTGAATGCATTTAATTCTTATCTAAATTGTAATACAAACGTAGTCAAATGCAAATTAAGATATTGAACCATGAACGGAATAATAAAAACTGATAAAATGTAACTAACAAGTTGAATTTAAGTAAAAAATAAAGTAATATAGAAAATGAATGCTCAACGAAAATATTAATAATAATTTTATTAGGAGAGTATCCATAGGTAAATCACGATTTTTTTATCAAGCAACTACTCGCTATACATCTTTGAAAAAATATAGATCCTCCTGCCACTTGAGAATGACCCTAATAAACACTTTTGTATTTTGTATCAAACTAGTATAGGCAGGTGTGGCCCTTACAATTCGATGAACAACCAGCTAGTCTCGTTAATGTTACATAAAAAAAATTAAGAGGAACATCGGATAAGTTGGTACCTGAATTCGGTGCTCATGACGAATTTGTTTCCGTCGGCGTCGCGTCCTGAAACCACGGGCTTCTCTTTCGGGAAGTCAATGCCGAATTCGTTCAGCTCGTGGGTGAAATCATCCTTGTCGCTCACTGCGAAGTTCGCTTCAACAACTTCTTTGGCGACCTGGAGGAAGTATATATGATTTGAAGTCATTGTCTTGGATGGGAACAAACGCGTCAACGCAACGTGGGTATAGTGTGAAAATATCAATTAGGTGTTACTATACTATACAAATCTCCGCACTAGCTGATCTATGCGTCAGGTATTATTTTATATTTCCGCACTGTTTTGCATCGCGTTTGTCGCTTACCTAGGATGTTGGGTCCTAATGTACACATATTCTAATTCACGAACACTCTCTGCTCAGGTCTGATTATATATTTTATTAATTAAAATTAACTGATCTCTGTTTGCGGTTGTATTCATGTAGTTTACGTAGAAATGTTTGCCCACCGGAAAACCGGAAATGTTTGCTAGGTGGAGTGACGACTTGTGAAAAACGGGTGGCAGAGACTGGATGAGGAGAGCCGAAGACGAATATAGGCTGTTCATGATGATGATGAAACATTACCTTGAGCACACGGTTCCTCCAGTAGTTGGTGCCCTTGGGGTTCTTCACGTAGTCCACATCGTAGTAGGCCACCACCAGGGGGTTGCTGAACTCTTGGCTGTTCTCCTTGGTGCGCACACCGACGAGGCCATGGCTGGAAACAAGATGGGTGTCAGTTACGAGTATGTTGAGTACAGTCACTAACAAAAACCTCTGAATATAAACCCTTTCAATTTTACGATGAGATTTGCGGTTTAACTAGTTCTCAAGTTTTTGGCTATGAGTAACAAACCATGCATTTATGTTTATGATTTGAGTCTTCTATTTTTTATTCTAGATTCGCATCGTCCATTTATAAATCTAATTAAATCAATAAATATAAACAGCTCAATATCAGCTTATTTAACCTACTGTTCTAATTTTGAGATAAGTCCAGATATTACTTCTATATTCTATATAACAAATTTAAACATTAAACAGAGAGATACTGATTTCTTGTATTCATCGCGAATTGAAAACAGATCTTTGGATAGATTTTGGGATCGTAACATGTGGAAAGATAGTCTCTACCTATCTCAACGAGAGAAAGGCGTGACTGTAATCTGTACGTATGTACGTAAGCAGATTTTATTTGATCTATTCATTATAGATAAGCGAATAGGCGCGCCGCGCCGCGCCTGCCGCCGCGCCGTGTCGGATGGAAAGGTGAACGGCCCGTCTCAAGGCAAAGGTCGCCTCAAAATTCAATACGTGCTGTTATTTAGACTGAGCCTCGACTTTCCATACCATCGTGTTATTAACGGCATCGGAAACCGGTGGTAACATACGTAACGTTTTTCATTGAAGGCTCACTGCGAATTCTTTACATGACTGTAACTATGTAATAATATTCTGAGGTCGGCTATCATTAAAGCTATTTTATTATAACCCTATCTTGTGTGATATTAATATAAGATATATGTTTTGCCTGAATTTGAATTCCCTGATATGTTTTTCAGCAACTTGGTGTACTAATTTCTGCTGGGGTCGTAGCATATGGAAAGATATAGTCTTTGCCTATCCCAGCAATGGGAAAAAGGTGTGACTCTACTCCTGTATTAATTAATTTTAGGGTTCAAAGTAATCATGTTTAACAGTGTCGAAATATCGATAACTCAAAACGAACATAAAACATGGTAAATATCCCGTTATCAAACTAATATGTGTTAATTTAAAGAGAAAAAAGGTATTTTTTTAAACGGACTAATAAATATAAAAGAAAGAGCAAAAAAAAGTAGAACAAAAACGTAAACTAGTGAAGCGCATGCACCCAACAGCTGTACTTCATTATTCAGTGACCTCTAACTGTTATTGTCCATACTAATCAAATTCTATGTACCTAACCCTCGCTCTGAGCGATAAGACCGCCTATTGTGACACTACTTAATTGTTAATTTATTTTTTGTTCTATCTAACTCTAGTAAAAAAAAAGCAAGTACACTGACGGATACAAACTGCACCAAATATTTGTATTTCTATATTGCAGTTTAAGTGTCTGACAGTTTAGAAAGGAAATTGAAACCAGCCATAAAATACCGGCCGACCCTTTGGTAACTCATACACTTTAATTTAATAAATTATCCTACATTCAACAGGAAACCAATTGTTTCTGTTTGTATGTCCCTCATATCTAATCTCATGAATTGGCGTGTATCCTAAACCAAGCGAGAGGAAACATATTGATCTATTCCCTTGCTCGTGTTACTTTTTATTTTGTATGAAACTACTAAATGTGTGCGCCATTACCCGGCAATTTTTCACCTGTCTCTGACGCTACTCACACTAAGTCGTTAAAACAATACCACAGAAGACATGTACCAAATACAGAACGGCCACTCGCCACCGCGCGTAATCGGCTTCCCCGTACCTCTACCCGCAATTGGGTGGACAATCGGGGGGACAGTCAATATTACACGCACAAATGTAATGGACAAACAGTTTGTATGAACCTTCATACTAGTGCGGTGTCTTGTTTTTGGTCACATGATGCAACTACAAACGTCATTTATGAGTGTCTATCTGTATTCGGGGTGTGACAATACTCTACAGTTCTAGAGTATTTACAAGTTAATACAAATCAGTAAAGCGTGTACTCACTAGTTTTCCTTGATGAACGCCTTGAGGGAGCCAGATCCTTGGTACTCCACTGAGGAATCCTCGAACTTGTTCTGGACACGCTTGGGTCGGAACAGAACCACGTTGTCCCTGGACAATGGAAAAAGATGTTGTTTGAATAAATAAATATAATGTTCATATTGTTTCAGTATTTATCAGATGTATGGAGGAAGATTGACGAAAATGAGTTATGGATCTAGTATGAATGGGCCAGCCCAGTCGGTAGAGTTCGACGTAGGCGAAAATACTAAGATCAAATCGAGGATGTTCTAACTATAGAAAGGCCAATTTAAAAGTATCTATAACCAGCGAGCATGTATGAAGGGACTCATTAAAGTGGAAGAAGCAATGAAATGTGTCAGGATCGAAGCATGTGGAAAGATGTAGTCTACTGTCTAGAAAAAGCGTTACTGTATGTATTTCATGTTAGCGACTTTTTCTACATAATATTTTAATTATTATTGCAGTAATACCATCTGTTCACATACAGTACAGGCAGGAAGATCTAATAAGGTCAAAGATAGTATAATAGGACAAATAGGGCATTTCACACTGTCGCTACCAATGTCAAGAGTATGGACGCTTTACAGTTTACACATCTTTATTATTATTAAATATATTTTATATTTGCGTCTCGAAAAAAGGTTCCGAGGGATAAAATTTAAATGGTAATTAATTAGAATAATTATTATTTTGTTGAAATGGTGCTGTGGTTTTGACCATTCAATTAATAACTCGATCATATTAATTAAAACGAATAAAGTTTAGTTTCTAAAAATCTAGCAAGTTTTCATAGTGACTTATAATTTTATTATTAAGTAGATAAGTAGACGAAATAACCAATTGTTGAAGAAACCGTAAGTACGTGAGAATAGGCGGCAAATTGCACAAATCGATTATATTACAGAGGTGGAATAATGAGGCTAATCCCCAGACCGTCACGGTCGCAAAATAAACCGTAACATTATGCACAGATTTTTAATCAAACAAAATTTAAATAAAATAAAAACTTGATACCCCGGAACAAAATGCGTTTATCGTCACTATCGAGAAATAATTTAATTTAATCGATTTTTAATCGCAATAACTATAAATAAATCGATTCTAAAGGCTCTAATATAAAGGCCTTGCTTTCTGACGTTACTGTACATATAATAATAATATCCTTTTCTGTTGTTTTTTAGTCTACAATAAGTTTTTTTTTAAGTTTCGATTCAGTTTTAATATTTCGTAGTCTTTGGGTGGATTTCTAACGTATTCTCCTGTTGCTAACTATGCTAACCATTAGCGTAGCTGCTATAGAGATGCCTACCCAGAAAACAGCCTGTATAATAGACAATGAGCATAATTATTATGTAAGTGCATAAAATAGCACAGAATAATATGCTTATGACACATATTAAATTATAAAGTCATAAAAAGGTTGTTTGATAAATAATAATAATGTTTTCTCTTTTAGAACTGAACATACTGGCAGTTGGTGTTCGTTTACACCACAACTGTTCAAACACTTTTCACACTTATAATAATGTTGGTACATAGATATTAATGGCTATTCATTTAACTAATGTACCTCATTAATTAAAAATTATGCTCCAATTAGGTTTTAATTAACTGTTTTCGTTTATCTAGGTTGGTGTTGGTATTTCCGCCTAGATACCTACTTGGGTTTTTTTGATGATTTGCCAGTGTTCCTGTTTGTTTTTTAATTATTTCATGATAGAATGTTTGCCTTGGCTCTTAAGCCAAGTAGTATGTTATGTCAAAGATCCTGCAATACAACATTTATATCTGTTGTCTGGAAATGAGCCTATCAACCCATATCCTTCCACTGCTGACCGGGGTCTGAGAGCGCGAGAGGAGAGGGAGAGAGAAGGATAGAGATAGCGCGAGAGGAGAGGGAGAGAGAGAAAGAGAGAGATACAAGGAGTTACATGTCTTGTTAGCTAAAACAAAGCAAATGATTTTTATTCTAGAATGTCTGTACAGTTTCTTTTTGTTTCTGAATGAAGAAATTAAGAAAAAATTAGTAGAATTATAGATTATAAATCTATAGACATTGGAAACTGTAAAGACTTTAGCACCATTGTGTAGTTAACTATGGCCTTCGCACATCACAGTACCATATTTTCCTTTATGATCATATAAAAGCTGCATACAAAATGAACCAGTCACGCAACTGCTATTATTCCAATAGATGAGTAGATAACGCCTTTGTTGCAACCTTGTGACGATATGTCAGGCACTTGCCCATTACAAGTGACATATATTCATTTATAATGTAGGAATAATTTTTTTTTTTACTTATGATACACTATAACTTCCACACACATCCAGTTTAGGTTGAAAATGGCTTATTAGCGACTCAATTTAGTTTGCTGCCATTTTCAACCTTAAATGGATCCAGTTTATGTTGAAAATGGCAGCAACATAAAAAATAAGACATCACGGTACAGTTATGCGACGCGGTTCAGTTTAAGTCTTCAATTGAATCGCTATAAGATGTCATGGTAGGCCTCCTTGACTTCAATTCTGATAGCTATCCTGCCCTATTGCTCACAATTGCGGACAACGGACAAAGCCTTTGTAAGTGGAGATTTCCGATATCTACTCTCGTTTCCAGATTCAAACTAAGCATCATTATAGAATAGAAGCCTGATGGAAAACTAAGTACACTCTCCTGGACTATGATGTTGCCTGGTAGAAAAAAAAAAAGTTGATGTCCGCCATTTTGTACTAGCTATTTAATCTGTGACATAAAGTATTCAATAAATAAGACATACTTGTAGTTAGCCTTGTCCAAGACTTCCTTAGACGAGCTGTGTCCGAAGACAGCCTCCTCACGCAGTTTGTCAGCTGTCTTCAGGAACTCTCCCTTGAGGTCGGTCTCCTTCTCAAAGAAGCCAATGACGACGACATCGTCCTTGGCCAGGAAGGCGTCGTAATCGGCAACGGTGAGCAGTTCCTTGGAGCTAGGTCCGACTTGGGCGCGCATGTACTTGACGATACCATCTGTGAATCAATATCTCTATAGTAAATAGTGAACATTGGCGCTACTGTGTAATGGGATCCAAGTTTACATTCTGAAGCATTAGTAGGGCCACAAATCGTAGTACAGTCAACATCAAAAGTAAGCGATGATCAGACAAGTATCAAAAACCACAACCATTAAAAAGCGCTTGTCATAATATTATTTTCAATATAATCGGATTCCTCAATAATGTCATAACTCCCTGTCCCTCACTGGATACTGTTGAACAGAGGAATAGAGAAGAAGAGAGGAGGGAGTTATGTAATTTTTAAGAAATCAGATTACTCTTAAATCTTAATAATTATGATGAGTCTTTAGTGCACTAAATATTGGTCATGGTTTTTGAAACACGCCTGACCATCATTTAGTTTTGTTGTTGAATATACTATGGGTGGTGGCACCGGTAGAGTGGGAGTTTCCGTATCCTGTATGAGATTCAGGCATGAAACATGAAAAGGAACCATTTTTCAGATCTATAATCAACTGGATATAAGATCTTAAGAATAGAAACATAGAGAAACTTAAACAAACAAACTTAAGCAAAGAGAAGTAAAATACTATTGAATAAAGTAATATTTTAACTAAGTAACTATTATGCTCGGTTAAAATATTAATTTATTCCAGTATTTTACATCTCTTTGTTCATGAGAAATATTTTTTTTATTAGCATTGATCTTTATAATAAGACAAGACTGTCCCTTATTTTTTTTACATTTTGGTTTTGGAAGGGAACAATTCTAAGGGAACATTTTTGTGCATTTTCCCTCTTGACAAGCAGATGACTTTGATATTATTTTGGCTATAAGCCTTGGCTTATAAAAACAACTTGTGTTATCTTGATAACACAAGTTGTTTTAAAAAAAAAAGTGAAGAGAAAAACCTCTAATTCTGAACAGGCACATCACATTAATAAATGTGACATATAAAAAGATGTATAGCTTAATAACTTACTTCCATTTAAGTAGTTTATTTGGAAGGACTATAACTTTGCTGTTGGCTTGTTAAGACAAAGAATATTTTTTTACTATAGAAATTGACAATTTAGTACCATCAAGTACCTCAACCATTGTTTGTATAGAGGGCAACAATTCATGACATGGCGCTCTAGAACTTACTCGACTCCCTGGGGCCATTGTAATCTTGAGAGACCTCTCCCTTCCTGAAGATCTTTAGGGTGGGGTAGCCCGACACTCCGAACTGCTCACAGGTACCCTTTCCGCCCTCGGTACAGTCCACCTTGGCCAGGATCACCGGGTTATCGTCGGTCTTCAGCGTGCCGGCCGCGTCCGCGAACTCCGGCTTCAGTCTTTTACAATGACCGCACCTAGAAACATGAATGATTTTTATCGATCGTAAATCTTATTACGCTTCATTAATTTTTAATTTACTCACTGGAAATATTGAATGACTTACCATGGTGCGTAAAACATGACTAGAGCGGTATCATACGAGGATATGGATGATGCCCAATCCGAATCCGTGAGGTCGACCACATCTTCTTCGGCAGCCTTACACAAATAAATAACACCTAAAAGTAATACGAGTTTGAGTGAGCCTAACATTTTAATTTGTGCTTTTTGTGAAAGCCGTGCGCAATTCTTCGCCGCCGAACTCGAGCTGAAAGCGATAAAAAGAAAGGAAGGACAAGGACCGGAAAAATACACGTATGATGCCACAAAATGACAGATGCCGGCACAGCGTTGGCTGTTTCTGATTGGTCGATGTTGTATACGTTCATAAAGTTTGAAGAGCCTTAATTTATTAAGTTGTATGATATTTTCAATTGTTCTAAAATTATGAATAAAAATATTCTAATTATAATAAAAACATAATTCTGTTCAGAATCATAAACATGATGTACGATTTTAAATTTTTAGACTGAATTGCTTCTGAATTTTGAACGAAGCTAAATATTTAACAACACATGAAAATAGACTCTATCGCGAGGGTTTTAGAACAGACTACTGGCTGAGCTTGAAATTAGATCTTTTACAAATGACAGCTATCAAGTGGTGTTACTAGCCCGTCTATGAAATTTATACTAAATAAAATATTTTTACGATCTCAAGTAATAAATACTTCACGGTCTTTCCCGACATGAACGCCCATAAAAGTGAATATAAAAAGCTTTTGAGGCATTTTTTATTATTTTGATGTTGCAGAATTGCTGGATAGTTTGCGATGCGAATTCATGACGAGATGAATGTGAAGTGGGTCTAGATAATGAGTTAACAAATATTATACTTTAACCATTATAATAATTATATGGTACGGTGTTATTGACAGACTATGTTACAAACCTGTATCCGACTGCTGTCAGTCATAAAAGCCGGGACCCATCTATCAAAGGCTCTCCCATCTAAATAATTATGTCCTACAAGTATCGGCTTCACAAGGGGATGAGTGGAACTATATGCTGCATGACTTGACATCGGACATTTACGTGACTATCTTGGAAACAATATACCCGAACTACCTGACCATTTCACAATTCAAATCAAACTGAACTGTCACTGGTCTGAACCATCACGCCCTATTATATTTTTTACTTAAAAACATTTTGACTGGTTTGTTGCTACAGCCATAACAAAATAATTACAGGAAAAATGCTTATTGAATACTAAATTATTTTAATGAAGTAGTTTTTTCAGCGATTAATTAACAGAGACTAAAGTGCAACGCCATCTATCTTCAATGTTGAAAGCTCTATTGAAGATGTCATTAGAACTCACTAATTTACTACCATTATAGTAGTTTTTTTTATATTTTTTGGTAGATTTTCATAACGCAAGGCAACTCCTTTCGGCAGCAAGCTTTTTTGTCAGTTGGCTTCGCTGTCAAACGAAAAATGGCAGCGACGAGTGTTGTCGTTTTGGACAGGGGCAACAATACAACTTGTACCGTAAATCTTTTCGGTAAGTACAGTTTTTGCTTAATTTCGAATATTCTTTCAATAATTCTGATAAACTTTTCTGAGTTTTCATTCATTGTCAGAAATTTTAAGACTGCCGCATAACCTGTCGTCTTTATTTATTTTTGTAATCCAAAGACGCGCGTAACTTAAAAATACTGAAGTGTTTGATAAATAAAGTAAAGGGCTCGTTAAGTAATAAATATTAATATTAAATTGGCCGTGTGTGAACGTTATAATGCGGATGTTGAAGTGTTAGTTTCGTAGTTAGACGAGAGGCTACGAGTTTTTTTTTCTGAATGAATAGATTTGTCTGCGGCTATGTGACCTTGGCTGTTGGATTGTAGGAAGTAAATTGTAGATACTTGCTTTTAAATTGTAGGTTGGTATTTGATGTACTCACAAAAAGTTATAAGTCATACTCTGCTAATATTAATTACCTATCCAATATGCTTGAAAAGGCTTCATAGTGAGGAACCGGGAAATACTTAATTGGTACATATAACTTTAATAGAAATGTATTTTTTAAATATATAATTATAATTGCTTATAATTACAGCCCCTGCGCAGGTTCCTATATAATTAATTATCATATTTAAAGATACCTACATCATTTGATTCCATTGATTCATTAAAGATTATAGTGTGCTAATTGCATTCATGACTCATTGTACTTAAACAGCAAAAAAAGTTTAATGTCTAGTTTACCAAGATTTATAAACCTTCTATCTATAAACTAGCTGTGTTCTGCGGCTTCACATATATAATTCTAGAGATCTGATAAATAGTTCCGGAGATAATCTCCTAAAAACAGACAAGACCAACTAAAAAACAAACCTTACCTTAGTCACTAAACTCTAAGTCTACCTTTCTATTACAATCCCTTATCGGATTAAATCTAAATCTAACACTTGGGCTATAAGTGAGTAAAATAAAAAATTACAAAATGGTAAGAGTGTTGCTTGAAATACTTTGAAGATACACAAAGCATTCAAAGCACACACAGTAAGCACAATTGTACACAAAATAGACTATATGATAGTTTACTACATTTGGCATTCATTTTAGAGCTGTAAAATTAAGTTACAGCTTGTATTAAATCGGTATATCCCAAACAAGATGTAGTGTTGGATTTATTTACCCCCCACATAGACTGATAAGAATACAGGTGAACCACACTAGAAAGTACAACTGTTAACCTTACAACAATCTAATTCCAGCTCTAATCAGTAGAAAACAGAATTGGGACTGTTTGTACCAATTATTATTAATATAGTTGACAATCAACTAAACTATAACTTACCTTGACAGCTTTTTAATTATTCCCATCCCTTTTGATATCTTAAGGTTAAAAAATTACGAATATAATATGACAGGACAGAAGTAGAACTACTGTGTAGTTTGTACAACAGAACTGGTACCATTATAGGTAAACCACACTAATATGATATGGGAAGAAACTAAGCTTCCTACTTATGAGGAAACAGCTCTAACTGCAACAAGCTTTTTTTGCGTGGTTCAGACTGTACCCACAAATGCATAATAATATGAGGCCTAAGCCACTTTGTAAATATGTAGTGCTATTTAAATAAATTAGATATATTTCTTTTTTATCATTTTAAAGTGGTACTGATTAGGCTGGTGCCAATTCTGTCGTTAGTCCTGTCAAATGATTTGTTGTCACACTTCAACTTTATGAAAACGAAAGAGATGGCAACGTCTTTCGAGCTGTCAAATTGAGTTGAAACTCAGTCAGAACTGGTAGGTACCAATTGAGGGACTTGCGCGAGCTCTAGGCGGAGGACTGGCAGGAGGTGGCGCAGACCGAAGTGGCGGCTCTTATTATCGGAGGATAAGACTCATTTTGCGCCATCTTATTTAGTTAGTTAAATGAGGAAGTGGTGACCTCAGATGTCAGAGTTTGTCAGGCCGCCCTGCCTCCGACGTACAACACCTCACATGAACTTATCTTAAAGAAGACATCATCATCAGGCATTCCAACGTCACCATGATTATAAATTACGAAACAGTAATCGTTAAAAAAAAGTGATTGATTATTATTTAACCATCTACGGCAAAGTCAAAAGAGGGCTATGTGTTTATCATTACTATATTTCCGGTCTTTTCAGCTTGCGATTAATTTGATTAAGTTAGGTCAATGAGTTATCAAGTATTTATCTTGACCCGAGATAAGCCGTTCATTCATTCAATAAATTATTTTTATGGTCGATTTATGATTTAAGCAGATAGATGGACGGTCACCTTATAGATAGGACTCAGGAATTAATATCTTCAACTTCATTGTTGCTTAAATAAATGGAGCTTTGCGTAAATTTGGTCTGGGTGCTTGTAGGACCATGGTACTAGAAGTTCCTGATTTACTAGATACAGCTATGTAATTCTATTTAGGGGTCTGAATCTACGTATGTGTTTATGATGCGTTATTATTATTATTACAGAAGATTTCTAATCGCAAAATTTATTTTTTCTATATCTCATGGAACAGGGGTTCAGTTACACTAGCAAATACAGTGGGACCTGGATAATTCGAACCTCGTTAAGTCTCTTAACACTCGTAACGTAAAACGAAGAAAAAAGCCCCCATTGAAGCTCTAAAAATGTGATATCTCGAATTACTTATTTAATCGTTGAAACTCCAACAAAATACATAAAATGTACAAGGCTTTTTATTAAATCTAACAGAACCTTATAAATTTCGCAGGTGCTACAGTCGTGTCATGGAGAGTGAACAACCAAGAACAGTTATTTGTAAGGTAAGTGATGTCTTCATTTGCCGCAATCTGTGAGAGCATCGGCACTGCAATGCCATTTCGGGTAACTAATTGTATCATTTGTTACGTTTAGGTAATTAACTTCAAACAAAAGGTTGGGACTGACCCGCCTTTGTGTGAACGCCGCTGTGACTTGCAGAAGGGTGTTCTTTTTTGTAGTGACGTAAATAACAAATTGTTCGTTTGAGTAGTAAGTAACGAAATAACTGGGCATATGAGACTTTAGAACCGATGTGTCAGAGTGACGAGCGCAGCGCAGTGCACAAGATTTTGTATGGAAAGTTATGGGTGACACTGTAGCTGTTATGGCAAGGCGTGGCGCTTAACGTCAGGTGAACGACTTGTTTGTCACTTTTTTAGTAGCGTAAAAAAGCTATTGGCTACATTTTTCGCAACTATTGCCTAGCCTTCAGCTGCCATAGCCGCTGGTAATTTGACAATTGCCCGTATGGCTACTAAAACCTACAGGCAATAAAATAAACTTATAACGTCAAATTAAGACTATTTGTATCCGGCTGTATCAGTGATTAATTCCACTCCGTATCAGTGTGGTATGAGTTGTATTTTTCTGTCGTGGTTCGTTCAATTGGGTGTACATCTTTAGCACAGCTTTAGTTTATCAATTTCATAATCTGCAGCTATTTAAATATTGTTAAAAAATTCTATTACAAAACATTTTATAGTCAACTAGCTGTACCCTGCCACGCTTCGCTGTGGCACATTCGCACATTCGCTGATATGTCACTGATGAAAAAAATAGATAAAAACAATCCTTGATGCGGATTACATATCATGCTAAAATTTCAGCTCGATCGGTGTAGAACTTTTTGAGTTTTTAAAGCGTACACAAACCAACATAACATTTTTATATATATATATATAGATTTGATTCGTAATCACTGTTAAACTTTCACCTTTAACTATCTGTTAATTTTATGAATGCATAAATATGTCTACAAAAAATTAGAAAACAATAAAACTAACAGCCAATAACTGTGAATAATTCATACGTCGACCTCCACAGTCAACATACAAAGTTATTAGTAGTAAAGTTAGCAAATGTTTAAAGTTAAGCTTCGTTTAGTAATTTCCATCGTGCGATTAAATCATATTTGACACCGTGTAATTACAGCCCGGTGTGGGTAATTATATTTACATTAATTACATGCGGCATTAGCATTTGCATTAATAATTCGCCGTCGGGATACCGTTCGCGGTGAGCGATTATCCACAGCCCTATAGATATATCATATTGTAACGAGGGACAGACGTGCGACTTAATTTGGTCGGTTATATTTTGCAATGTTTTCATTGTAGAATTTCTAGTGCTATTTTTTATTGGTATTATATAAATAAAGTAAGAAGACGAAGAAGTCGTCCAAGCGCTACGCCTGCCCATAATAGTTGCAATTCCATCCAGTACTTTGCATTGCAAAATCTTTCGCGGCACTGCACTGCGCTCGTCACACTGAGACATTCGTTTTTCTCAGTCGTCAAAAATTTCATTAAGTGTTCATTCTGATCAAATGCCATTTATATATGAAAAGGCAGTCCGCAAACATTTTAAAATTACTAGAGTTGTATTAGTAGTAATTATTGTCTGACCATAATCCCCATTTTGATTTCCGTTTCGCATAGTGCCTTATTTTTTTGACCAAATATGCTATAAATTACACCTCGAGATTGTATACTGCAATTTGCGGAGTTCGGATTTTCCAGATGGTGTTTATTGGGATTTCCGTAAGATTTATTTGTCATTTTAAGTATGTATTGCGAAACGTGAAGTCTTTGGTGCTTCCCATCAACTACGAACGACGACAGCCGAGCGGATACTAAAGTACCAAGTGGTATTGTATAATTGCCTGCACTATTGTTATATTGGAAACTTAATTATATCCCTTGATCTTTCACACAAGCGTCCCATCCTGATCCATCGTAATAGTTCATGTTTGATGCTTAATTCCGTATTATAAATTCATAGACTCAAAGACCAAACTCTCACCGAATGCACAAAGCGTCTTGAATAATCGATTTAAGTCAACAACAGCAGCAGCCACCAACCTAACAGCTCATGCTGGCCATATGTGAGTGTGAAAAAAAATACACCCGTCCCTGAGTGTATCCGCGTACAAACGACCGGCTTCCGCTAATGAGACACGGTCGATTACTGGAGATTTTGGCACCAGTAAATATCAGTAAAGCTCCCGCACCTTTTCCTAAAATGGTTTCACAATTCTTCTCTGGATTAAATATGTGTACGCTGTTCAATATTAGTCCTGGTTTTGTTTGACATCAGTTGATGCATTCAAGAGAGATGCCGGGAATTGACTAGTAAAGGAAACTGTCGATAATTTTACACAATGAATGACTTTATAATGAAAGTCTCCAAGAACCTAGATTGCAAACAGTTTTCGATTCATTGAAGCTAAGGAACTGTTGAACATTCAAGTTGTAGAACTAGTGTAAAGTTAATACAAAACATGTGTATATGATCCCATTATGTTCAATTTCAACGCACTCAAACCGAGATGCTTATCGAATTCATAGGAAATACATTAAAATGTGTCGATCTCGAGGCAACGATAAGACAATGGTGTGCCATGGTCTTCCACATCCGCTAGTTAATTGAATACAATGGCTTGTACGATTATCTACTTCTCATATATGCATACATTGATTTAACCATCAGCCTTGCTTAGAAAAAGTCGACGACTAAGTCGAAAGGTGATTTCCCACATCGCTTAGTTCGTAATGTTTAAGTATTCAGCACATCACTTGGCATTTTATCGCGAACAATCGCTTCTTCGGTGATTTGTCTAGTAACGTCGACTTCATGTTGATCAGGTTGAATGATTTGACTTCCGTCAAGCATCAACAACCTCGTCTCTCTACTGGGACTTTCAAAATACTTACCTATAATTTGGGTGTTAGGTTAGCATCTAAGGCTATGTCTGGTATTACATGGGCTTTAGTAATATCTGCGTCAATATCATACTGAAATAATGCTGTCTTTTGAATCTTATAATTAAGTAAACCTTTCATTTAAGGTGAGCATTTTCACATTTGTGATTATTAGCTTGATTTGTTCATCCATCTTTAACGTTTCCAACGTATTATTTGAATTATAATCTTCATTAATCTTTTCCTAATGCGTTTCGAAGTGGCAGCATTACCCCTGGCAATTAAACGGGAATCAATTTAGTGGTGGTGTGGCACACGATTGTTGCGGATGCAATTTGGCGCGGCGACAAAAACTCGTCTCCTCGCGAACGGCCCTAACAAACGACCGAGTGCTGCTAATGATTCTATGCTCTATACACACCTAACTATATCTTTATAGTCTACATGACTAACTAGATATATCTCTTTGCCGTTTTCCCCGACTGTATCAGTTGGCGTAGTGCCTTTATCACTTGGAAGTGTAAATACTGAAGGAGCGTTTTGCATTTTGATGCTAGAGCCGTTTTACAGCACTGCATTTGTCGTTTCTTTAGGTAGAGGTGTCAGTGCTTTCTGTGTTCTATTATTATGGTGTATATGAAAGTTTTTCTTTCGATATCAAAGGTCTTTGGAGATTTTTTGAAGTAGCTTGATTGATGTAGTATGTACAACATAACCGAAATGATGACGGAGAAAACTGATCTTTCTTTTAAAAGTTTTTTTTTTTCTTCAAAATTCATTTTTATTCTCTATTCTCTACTATGACTTAACTTTTCTGCGTGCGGTGGTTGTTATTTCGCTTTAGCCCCGCTTTTGATAATGGTGGACGGTGGTAGCCTCAAGCTTGTGTCCATTATAGATGCCCCGGTTTCGTTGTACCGTTCAACATGCGCAAATCTAACATACCAAAGCTTTATTGTAAAAAACGACTAATATCAACACATCATCACTGATATCATCAACACCAGCTCTCCAGGGGACATTGGTTGACGATTGATTAGACGTAAGATGATAGACAAAGCTGCTCAAGATACGTAGATTAGCGTTAAAAAGGTAATGTTGCTAGTTATACAAAATGACGTCCAAAACATGTTGCCTAGTGAACACAAAGGTTTCATTCACAACACTACGCCTCCACGCCTTTTCATAACCATCAAATTGTCGATACAAAATTGTCGTACAAAATCATAGCTATTGTATCAATCATGCAACATCACGCTATCAAAGCAATTGATATTGCTTTATCGGTTATTGTAAGCAAATTATATTTGTTATCCATACATCTCATTTGATTAAAATTTTCTAGTTCATCAGCGATCGATTCCAATTTGAATGCCACTTAATTGAGTTCCTTCAGACATGGCTGAGGAAATATATTCTCAGTTCCAGTTAGATCACTTGCTCGCTTGTAGCGACATAAATATCACAAAACTGCCGAGATTAAAAACTATAATATTTTGTCTTCATACTTTCTGTTCTATCAATTTTGTCATTTTCAAACATGAAAATATTAATCAAGTCTAGAAGTGTCTAGCTAGACCAGAATTCAAATTTGAACGCTGATTTCCCGAGGCGGATTCATATATTTCATTAATACTGGTATGGAATATGGCGTATAACTGGAATAGGCTATGCCGTCCAATGTCCACTCGCCCTGTTGCGCAAAAACTTGTCGAGGGTTCTCAGCACGCTCGCGCCCCCTGCTGCTCTTACTCATTCCACACCAGTACCATATGTCATGAGCAGAAAATTGTGAATGTCTTATGTCTTTTGAGAAATAACTGTTAGAGTATCAGAACCTTGTTGTATTTGAACGTTGTCACGGAAATAAACTCGTGAGCAAGTTGATTCTTATCATGCCCAATGTCACCTGATTTGATCACTTTTTTTTAGTTTTTTCTTATTTCCAAGCTTTCACTGCAACTGCTTGATCACACCTCATACTTACGTGATCTACACTAATGTTTGCCATGCACACTAAACCGTGTTTAAATATCTAGTGCCTCATCGGGCCAACTACCTGGATAAAAGAATTAAACATAGTTATATATTCCATACATTTTGATCATTAGATAGTTGTTATTCCATATCAAACAATTAGCCCTTCGTTGGTTAAATTAAAACATAATTACGAAATTCCATGGACAATGGTATCAAGCACAATGCTTTTCATTAGCGACAGTATGGAATTTAGCAAATTAAATAAGCAATGCCCTGTTCACTCGGTCCCCTGGTGCAAAAAGTTGTCGGCGGCAGTGACGGCACGCGCCGCAGTTCTAATATCCAATATAGTTTGTTCTCCGGAGTTTTTGCGCCTTCGTCGCCGCCGCGCCGCCCGACGTGACGCCCGCTTGACCCTTTTATGACTGAGGGATTTTTCGAGCCCAAACTATAGTTTTGATTAGGGATGCTGTTGCTGTCAGCCCGTTGGGCAGGATGGTCCTTTACGGCTACGATTAATTGAGCGTTCTGGAATTAGAAAATTTGACGGCTGCTATATTTCTCTGTTATTTATGTGAAAACTTTGTACATATATAAAGTCTTCTTTCACTTCACTTTCACTTTCACTTCTTTTTTCACTTCAAGAACACTACGTTTTTCCAAAGATTAACTTACAGTACAAGGTTCTACACAATGTCTGGTTAACAACATTGTATGAGTCAAGAGATCTCCAAAAAAGTTTTAGTGACGACATCTTTACCGTCGCTTCGGACGATGTCGTAAAGTTGACGCTGCTTCAGAGCAACATTGTCCAACAATAGACTGCACAATTACACAGCCCTAACAATCCGACATAAAGTGTTGGCGCAACCCTGCGGGTGGCAGGAGCGGAGCGCGGTGGCTCGAGGCCCGCCCCTGCTCTCGGAGTCTTGTTTTTGTGGTCGCGTCTGCAGCCCCGAGTCGCCGGCACTTTCTTCCCACCTCCCCGCCCGCCCCACCCGCTGCCTCCGATGACAAATGGTCCCCAGGCTGCGGGCACCCCGCTCTCTCGGCCGCTAATGCCCAGATAATTTCATGCCGCTCCCGGTGCACACACAAAGCCGGGATGACCGCGAGATTACCCCATCGATCGACGATGCGCGTCAATGAGTGCAACGAAGCTTGTTTCACTCTCCGCTTCATTGGCCGATGGTCAGCGAGACGGGTTCATCGCGTCGTTACATGGAAATTGATGGCTCGAATATTTATTATCTTATCTCCCGGAGAGCCTATATTACGTTAGCCCTCTGAAGCAATCGCGATTTGTGACTCAATCGAAACGGTAACCGAGAGCTATAAATAAAGGTGGTGTACATCGGATAGTAGCGAGACGTCTCTACGTGCTTAACAACTAGTCTTACACCTCAAAAAATAAAAACAAGACGTGGGCAAAGAATGTCAGCGTGAGGTAGCGGCCGAGATCTCCTCCGCCGCCGCCGCCGCCGCCGGTCACACGCCATTGACTCCGCTGAATAGTCAGCCGCTCCGCAACCGTCACACTATCTCCCGCCTTCCAATCTCGGATAAATCTTGATTTAAACGGTCGGGGTGCTGCCGGTAACCTTCATTATATCCAACGGCGGTTAAACTCCGCATTACACTTCTGAGCGAGCGAAGCGGAAATATCTCCGAATTACGGCGAGGTTCTAATTTAGACTCCTTAGAGCGATATTCTAGTCGTTTCGACATGTCATCATTAATAAAATGGAACCGTCACGAAGTGTCCACAGCCCGTGCTCGTTTGCCGTCGACAGAGTACACATGTTGCGTTTTTTGCCTCCGCCAGTGACATCTAAGACATTGATTGTTCCACGCGTTGAACAGCTGTGGTGAAATATTAGAGCTCCGATCGCTCGAACCGTTTCCACCTCGCCAGATTTAGGGACCGATATATAATTTAGTAATTCATGCAACACCCACCTTCATAATTCATTGCCTGATTGCACACTCTAGTGATTTAGTGCAATTATCCAAGTTTGCTAACTTGAATGTGATTTATATGGCACTTCGACATGAGTCTATGACTGTACTCAGCGTGATTATCATTTGCGAAGATGATTTATCACAATTAAGGCATCTTTGCAATATAAACGTGGATTCTCGGCAAACTTGACCTTTACATTGAGCGATAAATAATTAGGAATTTCCAGATGCGGTCTAATGTAAAAATGGTAGTTTGAAGTTGTAAAGATTTTGATTAATGGGATTGATTGTCAGTTATGATTAAGGAATGAACGTCTAATTTTATCCAATGGAGTTATCAAGTTAGCTGCTATTAAAGCTCGCTGCGCGGCCATTAGTTATCTTATTACCTTCCTACGCGGTTGCGTGGCGATCACAATTTTCGTCTACTCGTGTTAGAGCTGAGACTCGGAGACTGCTTTGTTTGGGTGTAATTATGAGGACCTAGTTCTTGCACGCGATTCTCAGATGAGCGCCACAAATTGTTCACACAGAATGCAATCGTAATTCATGTGGTGTTCCAGTATGGATTCGCTTTTGCGAGAATCTACGTTCTGATTTCTTACCTCACTCATTAACCTAGCATAACAGTAACAATTGTTATTGCAATGTCATCAATGTCTTTCCTTGTTGAAAAAGTAAACTATTACCAAATCACAATAATACATAGCGAATATTCACGTTGAAGATTAGCAGTCAGTTTTTATGAAACTAAATGGGAAATAGTTTAAACGCCTAAACTTTTTGCTTCGACTACGTTTTGCTCTCAAGATCTAAAATGGTCCACCAACTCAATCCGTCCCAACTCTAGTTACCACCGTGCTCAAGTGACGTGGATGACATCATCAGAGTTATGCCTGCGCCGCCTTACATGGTCGCACCGCGTATGATCTATCGACTAATACGTACTTGTATCAGCTGATGGCAGACACAATGACTGGCCCGACCTGCCTCCCGCCTAAATATGGTAACATCGCTGGCTTTAGCACTTTTTGTATGGGCCCGAATGCTTCACTTGCACCTTGTAATTTTTTTAAACTTCTCAACTCATAACCTAATTATTAACATCAATTAAGATGTTAGATTGTTTTATAATTTTACCTGTATAAAACATTGTTCTTGCTGTAACTTAACACGTGATAAAATGAGTTTACTTTCTTGTGATAACACAGTTTTTGTTGGAGGTAGATTATATTCTCAGTCTTATCGTGGTACAACAACACTAATGCTAATTAATATTCGCGAATCTGCTATTACACTAACCTTAATTTCTATAACAACGTGTATTTCTCAAATTGGTATCAAAGAAAATTAGCATAGACACATTTATCAGTACCCTTGTGCAGCGGTGGTGGCGGTTTGTCTCCGAGATTGTGTGTAATCGGCTTATCTTGCGGGGTGTGTTGTTAAATTGGCGCTGTTAGTCGCCACCGGGGCCCGCTTCGCCCCACGGCTGAGCCCGGCCCGGGGCGGAGTCTCCGGCTTATTAATCGGCTGTCCGGAGCATCTGCCGCGCTATTTACAGCCGCCTGACCCCTGTCGCCGAGGTAAAAGGAGTTTTGTTGCGCGACCACTTAGTTCTTGTGCGGACCACGTTTGTCTCCCGAGCCCGGGCGTCCACTTCACAAATAACATTAATTAGCCAACCGTAATGGTATGTCCTATAAATGCGCAATACGCCAGGGATAAAATATGATCCAATTAATCTAAAGGTGGGAATAAATAATGAAAAATTGATCAGCACTTTGCTTGAAATGGAAGTTCTAATGATTCGTCGGAGCCACCTGTAGACCCGTCGGGCAGGTTGTGAACAATAGACTGCTCATTGAATTAATGAATGCCAGTTTGTCAGTTTGCTCTCTGTCTATGTTGATGGTTTCCTGGGTAATTATTAACTTAACTCGTTGTTACGTTTGGATACATTATTATTTCCGTCAGACTTAGCCGAAATATTGAAATATAGATAAACAGACCTTTTATCATCATCAGGATTTTTCATAGTTAGGTAGTCACTAGGATTCGGATAGGTACCTTTTGTTTATGTAAATATTCTTTTAATCCTCTCGCTTCCTTCATTAAAATTTACAGCGTTCCCTGAACATCCAGTGTCACCTCATTTGAATCTTCCACTGTGAGCCACAAAGCTTTTTCCATGTGCCCCTTCATTCATTATTCGTCTGGCTTCTCTCCTTGTGGTCGCTTTGATGCTACTAAGCTCTTACAGTTATATATTAACACGAGAGATGATAATTAACGTGTTTTTCAAGAAACGTAAACTTACTGACTGATATAACAGGGTTAGGTATTTGGATTTTCGGAGGTTTCAGGTATCGTTTATCTAAATCTTTAAACAGAAACCTCTATGTATAGGTATACAGCTGATAGACGGAGACATTAAAACACTGCACTGCAATTAGTAACATTTCAGCACGACGAAAAGAAAAAAAATACAAAATAATTCTTTCAACAAAATAAATCACAATGAAAATTTACAAGCGGGAATACTAGGAATAAAGCAAATGGTCCATTCATTTTATTGAAAATAGCTTATCATAATTCAGAAAGTTCTGCGTCTGGAAATGGAATAAAGTGAAATTTAACTGCTGAAGAATACCCATTGATGAGCATCCGACAAATCTATATTCCTGAGTATTAGTTATAGGATGAATAAATATTTACATGAAAACATAGATTGAATTAGTATGTTTAAATGTACAAGTAACACAGACATAACATTTATCCAGAACCGCCACAGGCGGTAGTTAGGCTACATTAACATGAAACATACCAAATTATTTTTAAATTTGAGAGTAACACAGACATAAAATTATCCAAAACCGCCACAGACGGTAGTTAGACTATATTAACATGAAAAATAATTACGTGAATACATTAAGAAATCTCATCAACAGTCTCACAACACAACAGTCTGCTGATAAACAGTACATGGTAATGAATTATTGTGAGTTCCGTTTTGTGAACAAAGTAACGTTGCGGTCGAACTCCACTGAGGCCGTGAGGTAGTCCGTAAATAAATGTAGCATAGGTGTATTATAGATAAACTTGGTGGCCATGAAAGGGTAGCTACCAGTCCCCTGTTTGGGTAAGATCAGATGTCTTAGGGCCGTATTCCTAAAAGACGGCTGAGTTGAAGTATCGTCTCTGAAGATTTGAGTAGAAATCTCCATAAGAAGATACAGCTCAATACAGCTTCAGGGGGATAGAGGATACTATTTCTTGAGGGATTGCTCTCCCCTCGACTATCAACTCGGCTTTTATTATATTAGAACCCGGTGGGTACCGATTTCAAGCTTACAAGCATTGAATTGTTAATTTCAACTTAAGGTCAAATGTACATAATATAATTGATTGTAATCGTAACTCTAAAACTTGTAGTTACAAATTACAAGCGGATACAAAAACTCTTATGTAATTAGATTTTATTCATGTAGAAACATGAATAAAATTTAATGCGGCATTACATCTAATACGGCATAAGGAAGCATAAATCATGGCTATCCATCAACGCCTGCTTCTTAGTGAATAAAAATACATGCAATTAAAACATGTATACAAATAAGTCTAAAATGTTTGAAGACGAATTGACCAAAGGTATCGACGAAATTTTAAAAGATAATTCTAAACAGTTAACAGATAATATAGTGACTATCCAGACAGCTAATATTATTTACACTGCTCATGATTAATAAACTAAAACTGATTACGTTGTCGATTGAATAAACATGACACTGCATTACTTGAGGATAGCCTTGTCTTCAAAGGTTAGTAATATAAAACTGACTTTCGCTACTGCATTTACTTTGACAGTTTAAAGATTAGAAATAAAAAATATTGTAAAGGAATTCTGAAGGATGATCGAAAGTATAATCGAAACAATACATTAGTTCTAATATAATAAATTAATAACCTCTCAAACAAATACGTTTTGTATTGCAAATTCAGTGGTTTTTATGGAAATGCTATAAAATTTTGTCAATATCACTAAGCTAGTCAGACCAAACGAATGGGGATCGCCGGTTAATTATATGATTTGTATTCTTTAAAATCATAGCATCCAAAATCCTAAAAACAAGACTTGCCTTATAACTAGGAATCAATAGATTTAAAGTCTTTAATTAGAAGGGCGATGAGGTAAGTCCTGGTGCCCTAGCGCAGGACAGCAATGACCTGGCACCTACGCGGGATCAGATACTTTCTATCCCACGCCCCGGCCCTGCACAAGGTTACCCAGTTCAGACAGTCTCAACACCTTGATATTATATAATAAAAGTACCGATGTACTACGTATAACACAGAGGTCCTTAAGCATGCTACTGAAGACAGTATATGTCTGATGGCAATAAAAATGACGTCTTTGCTACAAGCTGTAGTCAATGATCATGTCACCACCAACGAGCTTGGGTTTAACTCGCCACCAACTTCCATCCTATGTTTAATTCGTCGTTTCACGAGATTTATAGATTTCCAAAATAAATAACAATATAACGTACAATGGTGACAAGCTTGGAGTACAGCTTGATATAATAATGTGAATTCAAATTGCTACTGGAACTTTACAAAAACGTCAATAACTATAAAAAGCCTTACGACAAAATTAAGCCATAATGATAATACAATATCGCTTATACCGAACTTAATTCCAGCGTTGGTGCATTAAGTGCCGACTATTAAACAGTAGCGAGCTCTGAGAGTAGCGAAAAGTGCACTTTGATGCCATAAAATATAGTTTTACGGGATTTCGCTACCGGTTCCGCGGATAAGATACGCCCGGCTAGGGCCCAAAAAGATCTAATTACACTATGCCATCCCATCGATTATGCGGCCTTTAATTTGTTGATGCACAGTAGCACCAAGCCTATAAAAGTTTAATAACATTTTTTCCCACAAACAGGTTTGCTGTCCTCCCTTAACATGTCAAAGTAACACGCTCCTAGCCATTAACTCGGTACCTAGCGCTTCGTTTAGGATTCACTGTAGTTTTTGCCTCCGTTACGCCACTTTTTTTAAAGCGCTCTGATTAAAATAATTAGAAGCTTCATTATTATAAGGAAGGGTGTTTATCGGAACAAGAAAAAAAAACAAATACATTGTGGCCGCTCTTATCAACAATTATTTTTCTAAGTGGTTCGCCAACGTTTTTGCGCGTCTTATGAATTATGTAAATGTAAGGAAAAACCGGGTGATTTTACATTTATATTGAGGCTAGCATTGTTCTAATTGCTCCTATATTTTCTCGAGCACCCCCCGGCTGCATATGTGACATGAATACGCAAGCGTCTTCGACTATAATAAGGCTATTTCCATCGGCGTGCACAGTTTCTACAGTGTAGTAGAATTGCGGTTAAAATTAATTACGTCGTTATCGTTCAGCAGTCGGTTCCACATTGAGAGCGGTCCCGGCCGACATTGCCCGGGGACTCGCCTTGGAGTCTGCTCACACTAGGCACTGGTAACTAAAACTGTTCCATTACAACAATGTTGAGAAGCACTCTAGCGGCTTACAATCCGCTTAGTATGCCGAGAACAATGAAGATGAGAACATTATGGGAAATCGCGGGTCATACGTTTTTTGCTCAATCTTGCGATTCGCGCAATTCCGCGCACTCGATACATAACGGATTATCGCTTCACATTTACACCTCGATTCTCCATTGTAGTTGATACTCAAAACATAATATTGTGGAAAGCAAAAAAATAATGTTGAGTAGTATTTATGAGCCTCATGAGCTTCTCTAATTGGCTTCAGTCGCAGCAATGTGGATATTGCGGAGCAGTCCCATGACACTTATGAAGAGAAAGTGGTAGCGTCCGAAGTTATATTTATTGTCCGTATTTAGCCGAGCGAGGAATGTCGGGATGGGACCAGTCGCAAGCTGGTAAAAACTCGGCTGGTGCCGAAGTGGGAATGTATCGGTCCCCTCGGCGACTCATGGAGGAATTTCATCCGGAATCTCTAATTAAAACTTTATCTAGTCTCCCGCTTCGCGGAAAACTCATTCGCCATTCCTCTCAAATGTGACTCCTCTAAACATCGCGAAATAAACGTAATTAAAAACTTTGTCCACTCTACATCCAACTATCTTTATATTGTAAAGCTGCTGTTATTTACACCGAACTCAATTTGTGGCAATCGTTAAAGTTTTATCATCATTCCTTTTTAACTCCTTATTTGCCGTCGGTTATTGCTAATTCTTCAACATTCACTCCATCCAGACGTATTAAAATTTGAAACTGTACTTTATCGATATTAAAATGCTAATTGTTTTATTATTACATTCTTAAAGGATATAGTGAAGTGAATTAAACCATTTGTATGTTATTTACAAGTACAAACCGGATAACTTTACGGTTCACACAAGGTTCCATCTTTGTGAAGTCCATAAAAGGAGCGCGTAAAAAGATGTCTAAATAACATTAAGCCTTTAACATTTACAGTTTTTGCGTTATCATAAGTGAATGCTTGCTTAAATATCATTTGAAAAGGTGGATTAACTAGATATGAATTATTATGAATAGTAATAACAACGATTGCAACTTTAACGCACTGTTTGCGCGGAGTATTTTATGATATACCTTAGCGCCTGGCTGGTGCTATCGGCGTGGGAGTTCTGATTTATGCGCTAAATTTCCAGAACTTTGTGTTTATGTATCTGTAAATTAGTTAATTTCTTCCATTAATTAGCATTAGCGCTTAGTCATTATCGCCTCGGTCATTTGTCTTCCTGTCATGCGACTTTTATATATGCAGATAAGATCGTTGTCGTGCTTTGAATGCGCTTAGTTAGCAGGGGCAGGCGCCAGCGTATATAAAAATGCGCGTTTTCGTTCTCATTGCTATTTTCAACTTCATCATTATTATCAGGATGTCGTATTCAGATTAGTAGGCAAAAGCAATTTAACATAATTTCGAGGAGCTATCAAAAGGATTAGATTGGATTCAGTTCGTGCCCTGTTTCAAACCTTACAGTAATCTGATGTTGCAGATAATTATGTCCGTAGCGTCCCGAACAAAACCTGTATTTCTTTGTATTCCGACATTTCCTCAACTTTGTCCAGAATCAGTTAATTTTCGTGCAAAATGCGTTCTTTTCAAAACAGTCCGTCAGTTTTGTCACCGCGGATGACGAGTTATCGACCAGTCGTCAGCCGTCCGCAAACTCCGAAATGCTAAAAATGGCATAAATAATTTATACGTGGCCTGCTCGGTCTCCGTTTTTGTCGCGTCCGACCTGTCCACTGATGCATTTATAATATAAGGGTGCTTTTTGCATCGTCCCCCGTCGGCGGTGGAATGCGATGGCTAAAATTGATCATGTTTGATACGTGAGCTGCAGAGTAATGGGTAATGGCTGGGGCGCTGCGGTGAGACTTGGCCGTTCCGCTGCGGCTAAGCTGTTGCGGTTCTGTCTAATGTCTGTGTGTATTGTATATGATGTTTGTAATGGTGCATGGCAATTGTCCGTAACGTTCGAACGTGCACTGTGTATTATGCTCGGATCTGTTTGAATAGACAGGGGTTAAGAATGTTAGCGTCCCATGAAATTTATTATTGCGAAAGTTTAAAAGAATACATTTGAAATGTTATTTTAATTCCTCTTTCTCGTCGGGTCATTGGCTACACCTGAATTACATTAACCTCCTTCTAGGCCCTCCTTCTAGTTAGATTTGAATAGTTTCGGTATTCCTTTACCGAATTCAGTATATTAATTCTCATTCTCATTTCGGTCGTATTTCTTCTTTGTAAATAAATTGTTAACGTAATTTGTTTTCCATTTACGCCAATGTATCTTTTTGTTTCAGTAAACAAGCCGTGTTCGATGGCAAGCGGGCGATAAGAGGAGGAATACCTTTTGTATTTCGTGAGTATTCCACGCATTTATTATGCTTGTATAACTGGTATTTCAGTGGTATACCTCAGTATTCGAAACATATATTGTAATGCACTGCACCTACCCATTCCGGCTTCGACGGCGATGTGCGCTTTTTACTCCATTAACTGTCGGTTACTGGGCGCTGATTAATTTACAAAAGTAGGTACTAATTATCCAGGAAAATGCGCTGTATTTTAAGCTTTTTAGATTGTTTCGAACTCTGACCCTACTGATGATAACTCACGGTTACTTATTTTAAAAAGTACGACGCACACAGCGCTTGCTGCTTGCTCGATGAGCGTAAATAAAAATTAAAAGAAGGATAAAAGAGATTAAAAATATTTTAAAACTCCGGGAGATATATATGAAAGTTAAAATATCCTATCTGTCTGTACAGTGTACACAGCTACAAGGTATTGAATTCGAAGTCAAATATTTATAATTGTTAGAATATAATGTAGGTCATAATAAAGTACTATTGATTTTGGATATATAGGTGTTACTAGAGTTCTAGAAAACAATTTGTCGGTTGGTCCTAAACTATGCTACGCCTAGCTCTTGGGAACGAAAGCAGAAAAAAAACATAAAATTAAACTCATATTAGTATTCCGTGCTAATAATTTGTTTTTGGTCGCAGCTCAATTTGGACAATGGCCGTTCGGACCGCAGCACGGGTTCGCGCGAGTGGCGCGCTGGCACGTCGAGAAGATGCCGGAGCGGATGCCCAGCGGCGACGTGGAGGCCGTCTTCAGCCTCATGGATGACGAGTTCACGCGCTCCATGTGGCACTACCAGTGAGTACGCACCGTCTAAGGGAGACATAGTCCTTCGAGCCTACGCGTTACGTTTTGTAAGCAATGTGGGTTTTGTTTGAATAAGGAAGCGCTGGGCTTTGAGATTAGACTATCGCAGATTGCCCAAAACCGCTTTCAGTTATTATTCGCCATGTTGTAAGTAAAGGCGACATGGTGGTCTTTGAGCACACAGTTCGAGCCTATACATAACACTCAGGGTAGAGGTTTTAACTGAAAAAGTTAATACTGACAAATGGCGTTCTTCCTACCAGGTTCAGACTGACGTACCGGCTGATCCTGCGCGAGAAGGAACTCCACTTCAACATCGGCGTGTACAACCCGAGCAAGGAGCTGACGTTCAGCTGTCAGATGCTGCTGCACACCTACTTCAAGGTGCCTGACGTGCGCCGCTGTCAGATCACAGGCATGCACGGATGCATGTTCATAGACAAGGTAAGGTGTCCACACGTAAGCGGTTGAGAACATTTCGATAACACAGTTGTCGATAGGTTTCGACACTTGTTATTCCAACCAGAACGTTCCATCTGGATTCGAATCGATATCTGTCGATGTGTCATCTTTCTGCCCAGCTAGGCTATTCAGAAGTTATAGATAGGTAACCGAATCGATTCGATTTCGTTGTCGTATCGAAAGTTATTTGCTAGCTATTTGAGCAATCGACCAAAATGATTCGATTCTATTTCGCCTACTGTCAATTTACTTTGCTAAACCGTAAAACTCGATAAGTTCCCGAAGAAAATAATCGGACTTTAGGAGAGTCTGCTTCGATAACTGCGTTGTAAATAGCGTTACCGTAGTTCTAACCGAATGGCATGACCTAAAATTCGACTCGAGATCCAATTCGACAAGTTGTAAGTCGATTCAACTATTATGAATTAAAGATGTGTCAAGTCGAATGATATGAAACCGAATCGATCAAAAACTGTGTCTTTAAAATTTCCTGTATCGCCTAGCTGACATGTTCTGTTTAAGCTTCCCAGGGAGCGCTGGACGTTTTTACAACCGCTGCTAATTGTATTAAAACGCCACTCCTATCTTTACTTCAATATTCATGAAATTAAGCTAATGTTCTCCATTTCAGACGAGAGATGGCGCCGTGTACCAAGAGACGCGTGAAGCGGTCACCATCAACGAGTGGACGGACCGCATCTACCAGAACACGATGCAGGAGCACATCATCACCAACGTCGTCAGCGGCCGCAAGATGAGGATACAGAAATACAACTTCCCCGACACCGGTAAGTGGTTCGCTGTTTTGGATAAGAGGTGGCGCTATCGGTACTTATAAATTAATTACAACTTAAACAAAAATTATCTTTTGTTAGTATGATATGTATGCTGGTTATCGAAAATAAAGTATTTTAAAACGTATAGCTTACTAACCACATCAAACAAATTGTAATGAGTAAATGAGAACTAATAGAGTTTTGTAAAAACATGACTTTCTTTCTGGCGCAGTCGGGTAATAATATCTTCACCCGTGTTTCTGTTTTCGTTCTTTTTTCAAGAATCAACAAATCATTTCACCAAATGTATTACATATGGTATGGAAAAGTGAGACTAACCTTAAATACGAATACATTAAAGGGTTATATTGTCGGGAATTGGTCATATAATATTGAAACTAAGGATATCACAGATAAATTCTTCATAAGGCGACGACGGCAGCGGTTACTTTTTTGGGCAATCGTGGCGATTACCATCAGGTGAACGACTTGCTCTACTCAGTAACATTAACACGTTCACTGCTGAAAACACAACTGTGGTGTTTATTGTATGGAAAAACACTAAGGAGTGTGCAGAGCCGCACCCGTGGCTAGACAAGAAAATCTCAGCAGTTAAAGTGTTAAAAAAATGCTTCTATCTGATCCCCAGTGATCTGGAACCCGTGGGCCGACTTCGCGAAAGAAATCCCCGACTTTGGCGACGACGAGTTTCCCAACATGGTGTGCGTGGAAGCGGGCAGGGTGGCGGCGCCCATCGTGCTGCTGCCCGGGACAGCCTTCGAAGCCAGCCAGATACTGCAGGTGGGTGCCACGCATTCTCTGCCAACAGTTAACCGCAATAGGCATCAGCTACCGATGAACATAATGCTGAGCTCAGGCCTTTTGAGACATCACTGTCGATTACAAGCAAAGCTGTACTGCACTGCGTACACAATGTATTTTCCTTGTGTCGTATCTACATTAACACGTTCAATGCCGAAAACACAACTGTTGTGTTTGTTGGATGACAAAATACTATGAAGTGTGCAGACAAGAAAATCGGCTCAGCAGTCATAGTGTTAATATTCTGTAATATGTTATCCTTATTTTCAGGTGATGTAAGAAGATGGCTCTACTATATACACGCAGCCGTCCACTCAAGCGAAGTCAATTTGTGAAAACCTGCTGCTAAGTCCATTTACTCTTGACACTCCAGACAATACTTGGGGGCTTTAAACACAGGATAATATAACCCGTAGTGTTGCGTTATCGTTACATGTGTTATATATAACTTATAATATAATCGACGATTTCTATTGAAAATGTATGAGTCGGTCAGATATTACCGTGTGCGTACTTGGACGGTCACTCTGAGTTCTTAAGTTATATTTAAACACTTATAATTATAACCGGATGCTTAAGATAAACAAAAACCCGGAAAAAGATACTCTTTATCGAGAATTCTCCGTTTTTTGGCAAACAATTGATTTGTTATTATTAATTTGTATAAACTTTGCTGCCAAAGGCGAAGCCCCCAATGTTAAGGTTATCATTCCGTTTGTACAATAATTTTATGACATAATATTACGTGATTAGTGATTACTAATAATGCAATTTATTAATGAGCTGGTGCGAAAAGGAACTGACAAAACTCCGCAATCGGTTATCGGGTGACCCCATTTCCGCTGATGTTGTAACAAAAATATAATTGTTTTTAATTTTTGCGTAATCAGTGTCTTATGTTTTTTCAAATAAGTGGTAAGACGAGCCGATGCTTAGCCTGAGGCTATGCGTAGAGTGAGCCATTCTGGATCAACCAAGCAACACCGGCAATATCAATTCGGTGTTTTACCATCTAGGTCTAGCCTAGGCCCTAAATCTGCTAACCAAATATGAAATCCATTGCAAAATCTATCACGATTTGATAAACTTAAGATTATAGTGCTTATTTTTTCTAACAAGCATGGTCGCTTTAGACTTTACCAATCACATGTCTACCTGCAAATAGAGACCTACCTAGTTTGGTTTGTGTTCTGTGCTTGTGTTGTTTTATCAATTGAATCGACAATTTAAAATGTGGCAGTATCCCAAATTTAGTGCCAATTAAAATTAAATTCACTTTCCATGGTTTACAATTGGTTATTCTGTAGAAATGATTATGGTAGAAGCGGGGCCTAGAGCTTGCATTGTAAAGTCTTGCTCGGTAATGTTTTTCATGGCTAGATTTCTCTCGCCACCCACAGACATCAATGAAATCGTTGAATTTCTTCGTACATAGAGTTCCTTTTCAAATGTTTTATGACTTATGTCAATTTATTGAGAGCTGATGATGATGATGTGAAGTAGTTCTATGAAACGGGTAGCTTTGGTGGTAGGCTATACGAACGAATCTTATTCGAAAACTAGCGTTTAATGTTTTTAGAATAAATATAAAATCCAATTCTAAACAGGCATTGTAACCAAAATTGGTATATAATATCTTATCAAAGGTTGTATTGTATAATCATTATAGTTTTATTTTGAAAATGTTAATTTTTCTTGCCACTTTTACTTCACCAGCAGTCTCCTAATAATTAAGGATTTTTTTTTGAGTGATATCACCTAAAAGCAATTAAGTGTAATATGCGTGTATTTTTTTTTGTTATTGGTGAATTAAGGTAAGTATAATAAAGTCTCTTTCTGCGTTAGATTCATGAGATTGCAACGAGATTTAAAACGAAACACCCCAATTAATATTCTTAAAGATACGGATAGACATGCTACTCAAGTAGTATGCTTATTAGCATGCGTAAAACGAGCATGCTTTTCAGCTTAAAAATAGCATACTCATTTTAAACAATCCGTGACGGATGTCGCGAAAGACGCGCTCAAAGCACGCCCCCTTCCACCCGCGCAGCAGGTAGTATGCTCTTATTAAGTATGCTAATTACTAGCAACACTTTGACACACATACCACTAAGCAGCAAATGCTCATCAATTGCATGCTTACGTGCTAGTAACGAGCATGTCTATCCGTACCTTTATGGTTGTTGTAATTTTCGGATCGACTCACAGCTTCGATCGAGTACACAGATATCAGTTATATGCCAGATAATGTCTGATGGGCAGAAATGAAATGTCCCTACCAACGTAAATTGGTAAATAAAACACCAATATTTCAAATATCTGCATTTGTGTATTTGTTCGAAGATAAATCTAGATGATTTTGTTTCTCGGTGTTAATTATTATTGTAACTTCTTCTGTCTTCCACTTTTTAATTATTTGTCGATCCGTTTTCTGTTAATTGTTCTTGTTGAATGTCTGTTAATGTTATTTTGCTGATTAATTGTTCGTATCTAAAAACATATGTGCGACCGCTTACCTGTAAATCCTGTAATACTCAAGCCGTGACACGTTGTTTTATAACTTATTTCTCTTAACAATAAGTGATATGCATAATACTGATGAAGAAGACGGGCAGCGTAAACATTCTGCGTCGGTGGGATAAAATTATTGTCCTAATTATAATAAAACCTTAGTTCAAAGTTCAATCATAACAATAGGTAATAAATATTTTTTTTTAATTTTTTTTTTTAATCATCAAGTAAAAGCCTCATCCATAAAATAACATTCCGTAAAGTGATGTGCTTCGAAAATTCCGTATGTGTTTATACAAACGAAAAAATAGTGTACAAATCCGTACAATGACTTTGTACAAAGATATGTGATTTTTTTACGTACATTTATTTTGTAAATTTTTTTATGATTTGGAACGTTTTGGAGGCTTTTAAAGTATACGACGATTAATGTAAGGATATGTACTTAGCTATAACAAGTTCCTTGTTTTTTACTACAAATGATTGGGTAGGTACTTTTTGTAATGAAACAGCATCCTGTTGTGACTTTATTGGCATCAAAGATGTGTTGTAGGAGTTATTAGACATTTATGTATTATACATTTGGTAGTGTAAGCTCTCTTGTAAAAATCTGCTAGAACCGTTTCTTTCTGACGACGTTGACCTTTTACAAATTATAGCTTGAGAGTTCGCAAAATTATCGTCGAAAGAAATGGTTTTAAATGAAGGATAATTTTAGTATATTACTCAATACATATTATAATCGTAACTCGTAATGTCGTTTATGACTAACTTTCATAATAATTATACCGATCGAATAATTAGTTAGGTTACGAGTGTCTGAAACATCGAAATGTAACGAAGTGTACTTCCATAGGTGCAATAAAGTGAAGTAATAAGGAACCATTTGTTTTATTTCATACACAACCTATATTTATCTCTCATAGATGTTACCATCATTCTCTCGCTACTTTTCATACATCATACATTTTCACTGATTCACAGATGAACTCACTGTTTGAAAAGTATATAATATAAATATTTCGTTACGAAAACTAACATGAAGTTGTAAAGTGATTTACAAAACCGTTTGAGTAATGTAGTACTTACTAGTGATGCCTATAAAGAACAACCAAAACCTGTCTTACCCTTAATAGAGACAATAAGAAAAGTGCTATTGGACACATAAAAAGCTTAAATAAAACCAAATACTTATAACAACACTAATTTATTATAATCTAATTCCTTATATAAAATACTACAGAGATGCTTCTGTGTTGCTTGATTTTATATCCCACGCGCCTACTTCAGTCAATAAATCTTTCTTAGTCTCGAAGTATTCCTTATACCACAGGATGTGGTCTTTCTTCTCCTTTACTGTATAGAAGGGGTTCTTGGAGAGACCCACGCATACCAGCTCCATGAAGTGCCTGATAGGGCCTTTTTTAGGGCACCATTCTTCCAGGTGTGCATCCAGGAATATGTGCTCGGAGAAATGGACAGTCTTTTCTTCTTCTAACCCTGAAAATGAAAACGCTGTTGTGAACCTGTATCTAGGGAATCAGGAACTACGAGGACCATGGTCCCACAAACACCCAGACTGGGAGCAAATACTTGTGGTTCTTTGCCCTACGCGGGAATCAAACCCACAAGGATGTCAAGATGATAAGCATTCTATTTATTTCTGTTATTCCAGAACCTAAAGAATTTATAAACCAATTTTCATCAAATTCTGTTTAGCCTTTATAGAGTAAAATGGTAACAAACACTTTCGTATTTGTAAAATTACCTGGATTAAATATACAAAACATAAAGATATCAAATCCCAAGGTACCTTGTTCATTATCAATTGGGAACTGCCACACTTTCCCCTGGTTTGTCCACACAATCATCTTCTCGAAATAGTTGACAGGCGGCTGAGTGGTGGCCAGAGTCAGTTCTCGATTCTTCAGGGAGTCCCAGGTGTCCAGCTTGGTGCCATAGTTGGGCTCCAATGCCTTGAATATGCTGAGGGGAGTCCCACTGAATATGTTGACTGAAGTTGATTGGGTTCGAGTCTGTGATGGACTGTAAAACAGATTTCTTTTTATAGTCACGATTATTCTATATTGAGTTATATAAGACTAAAAACTACACTGTGGTGTCAAATGTGCTTTACAGTCAGATGGAACCTGATTTAAATCTGTTGGCCTCGAATAAATGCTTTATTTAGTATATTGATAGATATGTTAACATTGTAAAAAATGGTGAAGGAGGCAAAAATTGTAAGGAAACCGGTATGTCCAGATCTTCAACATTCTAAGGATGCTCATGATTATAATAAAAATGGAGAACAGTTTCAATATTAAACACATTCACTGTTGAAAACACAACTGTGGTGTTTTTCATACCTTGCCACGAGTGTGGGAAAACACAACTGTGGTGTTAGCTGTATGGGAAAACACTATGGTGTGTGAAATCGGCTCAGCAGTCAGTGTTAATACTTCATTGCACAAATTAGGAAGCTAGTACAATTGGCGGACTTAATGTGAAAAGCATTTTCTACCATATCATCATATCCATCCTTTCATCATCATCATCTTCATATTTTTTATTTTCTATTTTAAACCACTGGTAGATATGATATCCATGTAGGCGTGCATCAGAAATATTGCAATCTCATCACTAAACAGCAATAGTGTTACCTTTCTCTCCTAAGAGAAAGAGGGCCAACCTATGGCAAATAACCTATTTTATTAATTTTCAGCGTGAAAAAGTAATCAAAAGTAATCTTACCGCATTGGCCTAGTGTCAAGCCTATCACCTTGAGTATTCCTCTCACTAAATCTTGTTCTCTGATCTTTGTTAGATTTGTCCACGAGACGTTTCACTTGTTGGCCTCTAGTCTCCCTGGGGGCAGGTTTTGGTGTTTCTTTCCTGTGATCCACCTTCATCCCCACAAGTAAGTCACTGGAAAAATAAATTTAATCTTATAATAGGGTTTAATTTGAAACTGTCATGGCTAACATTAACACTTTGGCTGCTGAGCCGATTTTCTTATCTGGCCACAGGTACCGATTTACACACACCATTGTGTTTTCTCATACCACCTAACACCACAATTGTGTTTTCTCTTACTCGTGGAAAGTTATGAAAAACACCACAGTTGTGTTTTCAGCAGTGAATGTGTTAACGGAATACCACATTTGGCCAATGCACACGTCTGAGGAGCGTGTAGGGTCGGTATGCATCAGAATGGCTCATCGGAGAACCACATAGTGGTCATAATCTCTCTATTCACCAAAGAAAACGTTTGGGCTTTGGTTCATACACATCAACATAATATAGTTCTTTTCAGTGTTATCATTGGAAATACAATTTACCACAGAAGGCAAAATCAAGAAGCAAAGCCAAACAATACTTTGTATTTTAATAATACATTATAAATGAGTGAGACATATAGCAAAGTGCCGAATGAAATCATGTAGTATTAGAGTAATTACTACCTGAGACTAGTGGAAGTCTGATTGATCTTTCCGAGGACTCGAGACAGCAGCTCCGCCTCAGTTTGTTTTACATCTCCTCCAATGGCTTGGGCCACGTCACCAGCTGCTTTTGTGATGCTTTCCTCTGAAATAATGTACCGATTCTTTTATTACAATTTTTCTTTATTACATTTAGTCAAATATTGAATTTATGGGCTTTACAACTTACTTAGAAGCCTCAGAGTGACCAGGTTTCTAGACTAGGTCAAATCTAGGAAATCTGGACGTATTCCAGCCATATTCATATATGTTACCATTGTTGTCCAGGGTTTTGCAAGATATTATGGCATTTTTTAATAGGTATACTAAGTAATGAAACAAGCAAGTCGTTCACCTAATGGTAAGTGCGCCGCCTGCCCATAACAGCTAGTGCCATCCAGGATATTGCTGTACAAAATCTTGGTTGTCACTGCACTGCACTCGTGACCAGATCAGCTATCAGTCTCATATTCCCAGTAATTTAGCTGCCCTTTACAGAGGGCATAAAAACCTCAGTGTTGTGGTTTTTTCTCATCTACGAAGGATAATCTTAATAGCACCAGTAGGCAGTACCTACCTATTCAGTTGTATAGAACAATTTTGCCTACATGTTACTAAGTATATTGGAGGTGGTGGTATGTAAAATTAAATAATGAGGTAGGTACCTATTTTTTCCATCTTTACTGATATCTCATCTTTTTCTTTACGCCTTTTCGGTATCTCTGGGGCTGTTGCAAACTTCTGTCGGTACTCGCTTTCAGTGATCGTCGGCTTAGCCATCATACTTTTCAGCAGCTCTTGGATCTTCTCTGTTGCGTTCTCTGGCGATTTATTCTCTGGTTTTTTCTCTTTTGCTTGGATTTCTGGTACCTTTCCATCGTCCGAAGCCTTGTCTGAAAGACATCTTACTACGAGACGAAAATCTCTCTTGAACCTGAGTCTGAACCACAATAAAATGGTTAATTAAAATATTGGTTTTAAAATTCACAAATCGGATCTTTTTTATACATACCTTGTCAACATTTTATGATTTTTACAATTATTTTGTAAATAAATGAAATGTCTTCCGACTTCTTAGGTTAGAAAATCTACGTTTCGTTTTACGTTACTTGACATTCAGACTTGATGTCTAATTCAGAATTCGGTTTGTTACATGAAACGAAACGTTTATTTAATTTTTTTTCCTTTGCATCTATGCCGAGACTAGTATTCCATGATAATTGCAGCCCAAATAAAAATAGAAACTTGTTTGTCATGTAATTTATAAAGAGTAACAAAAACACATCAAAAAGACACTGCATATTAATGCTCTATGTAATGCATGTTAACGAATGTAACTTCACGGGATTTAAAGAGAAATAAAAGAACTCCCGAGAAAAACCTTAATGCTGCAATATTGGGGACGGGTAGCACCCACATATATTGCCATACCTCATAAAGTATCAAAACCTACCTTGTGAATAAGTCTGTCACGGTGGAATGCAAATAAAACCCCCAACAGTAGTATTATAGAAACACAAGCCACGTATCTATGAAGATAACTCACTTTTTTGATTCTACTAAGTGAGTATACAAAAGTACCACGGAAGCATAGAAGTTAGATGAACCTGTAAAATATACGAAAATAATCGCGACAGGGACATAAGTAATAAGTTAAAACAAACACTCGAATGTCCAGTAATGAACTAATGACAAATCAATTCTAGATAAACTGTGGTAAGTAAAAATGCACACTACTTAGGTAGCTAATATAGGTCAGCGTGACTTACACGCTACCTACAAAAACAAAAGAAACACAACGTAACACTAACTTTATCATATACAGGGTGACTGGTTAAACAGTGTGCACACTCACGGACATTCATGCACACAACAGCACATGTATGTATTATCTATCTATCTATCTATTCAGCCCGTATCCACCCACTGTTGGGTATAGGCCTCCTCTGTTTCGGTCCTGTACCAGTCTCATCCATTCAATCCCGACGTGCTTTGCGATGTCATCCGACCATCGAGCTGGTGGTCTGCCTCGCAGGCGTTGCGCTCCTCTTGGCCACCACTCCGTTATTACCTTCGTCCATCTTTGGTCATCCCGCCTTGCCAAGTGTCCTGCCCATATCCACTTAAGCCTTGCTATCCGTATACCTACATCTTCAACTTTAGTGCGACGTCGAATTTCGACTATATATTTCTATATATTTATTGTATGTATTCTATAAAAAAATAATAAGCTATAAAGTATTCTTTACCGAAATTCGTGTCATAAGATTTTTATCGCTCACCCTGTATACATATGAGAGGAGAGAAGTCATATACGTATAGACTACATATAGTAAGTACAATAGAAAAAAGAAGTCATTTTAAAGGCACATTTTTCATTTATTTAACATATCTGGTACACCCATCCAAATAATCCATACACAATACACATATTATCTAACGGTATGTACATAAAAACGTAACCTATCAATATAATTATGAGTATACCTAGTTATACATAGGTCGAAGTATTGCTGTACAGTTGTAAAAGATCAGGCAATTGGAGCTAATCCCTAGACGACACGATAACTGTTGTGAATAAAAGAAAAATAAATTACTCAAGCCCGCTCTACATTCACGACAGTGCGTACAGCGTTCCTACGAAAATGGCGAGCAAATGCGTCCAAATCGTGAATGTGGAGCGCGAAAAGTAAAAATTCGTTTCCATTATCATGGTTGTTATCGTAAGTCTAGTCGATAAACGCCTTTTATATAATGTTGCACAATATTTTACGATGATTTAATTAATTAGTGGGTATGAACGAAAAATATGCATGAAACGTGAACCTTGAATACTTTTATCGGGTGAGGCCGCTTTTTAAAACAAATACACTTTATTCTTTTTGCTATAGAAGTTTAAACCAATACAAATATTTATCTAAAACTGTTACATACTGTGCAATGCATTATCGCCTGATTCCTTCACCAACATTATTTGTTACCCTTCTTATAAAATATAAAAAAAAATGTATTGCTTTCAATATCACAATGTCATCAAATTTTCTACATAGAGCTTACAAAAATAGCTTTCTATGAAAAATATAATATTTAACAATATCACTAAGTATAAAGTCGAAATAAACATTAACGTTTTAGAAAACTACGACAATATTATTACAATTGGACATTACTTTAGGATACATGTAGGTATAAATTTTATCAAATAATGGTACTTGACTTACATTTACAAAAAGGCACATATACGTTGTATAAATGTTGACAATAATTATAATAAATATCCATATGTGGAATAACAAACACTGGGACTTTACAAAACTACGGGAGCACCACAAAACCACAACTACTGCAAAGTAGGAGGTATGACGACATAACAAAGTAGTATATCTACAAACAAAACTCGCTTTAGGCTAAATTTCTTAAATAAAACTTGGCAGTATTTTTATTTATTTCACATTTAATAATTGACTGATGTCGTAAAACTGGCTTTAACAGTGCCGTAAATAGGACGGTGAGAGAGGTGCCCAGGTACAGGGGGTAGACCCAGGAGGGGCGCAGAAATGACCAGAAAGCGCGCAACAGGGCGCAGTTACAGAAGCCCGCACCGGGCGCAGTTACAGAAGCCCGCACCGGGCGCAGTTACAGAAGCCCGCACCGGGCGCAGTTACAGAAGCCCGCACCGGGCGCATAGCAGGCTAGTTACGGCACTGATTTAGCAATACGCTTTTGAGCAAAATATTAAGTAATAATAATATGAACCCTCATAACTGACTACATGAATTCTTATAGAACCTAGTGACTAAGACTAAACACAATAATATCTTAGAAAACTCCCCATAAATTGTAAACCGGAAATTAAATTTCGAAACCTAACGAAAAAACCGGCTCACTTCAAGTGTGGGATTGTTCTTCGACCATTTAGAGATCAAGTAAGTACATCGTATCTCAACGATCATACAATTGTTGATTTAAACAATAAGGATTTGCAGCAAAATTATCTTAAATCTATAGTGTAAAAATGCCTAACATTTGAATTGAATACTAAACATTTTAGACTAGAACGCGGCGTCGCCTACCCTACGTTATCTAATAAGACCACGTGACCTATAACTAAGACAATAAAGGTATGTAAAAATATGATATCTCATTCTAAATGGGAGGATTATATACAGTAAGCACAAAAACTGTCACATAATTGGATAAATATTAAATATTAAAAAAAAATATTACGTGATCGCTGTACCACAGCTCTAGCGAATATACTATGTTGTGTGCCTAATTACTCGGTGCCTTATGATGACGTAATGTTTACCCAAAAATGTGAGAATTGTTTCACTGTTTTTTACAATCGTGTTTTTTCCATTAGGAACGGGCAACCTTTCACATACCTTTTTAATCTCTATACCCTCCCTACAAATACATAGGTCTAGGTCACTGACATGTTGTTATTTGGTGGCGTAGGGTGTACGACCGCGCGCTCTCGCACTATATCTCTATTACGCATTTCCACACGAAGATATTAGAGAAGTCCGTAGAATACAATACACGAGAAAATGTGATGCATTCGTAAATCAATTCATTAAAATTATACTGTCGATGAATAGTATCATGATAAATTGCACTCGTAAATAAACTAAATAAGTACTTACAAAAGTTTTATCACAAATACTTATATGTTAATTTAATTACTTACTAATTTCGTACGACTGGCTGACTAATTAGAAAATAGGTTTTTTTTGCAATGCATAATTTGAAAGTACACTTTACATTGCTTGTTTTTCATAGCACTTCAGTATTGTTGCGGCCCAATTAGGCAAACTGCAGACCACTTGCAATCAAATAATCATTTGAAGTTCAACCATATTTCAGTATAGCTAAAGGCAAATTCAGATTGCACTGCAACTGCAACAAAGTTTTACTGGGACTTTCAATGCGGTATGCATTTGTGTAAAAGGTACTTTACTTGGTGATCAACTTTGCGGTCGAAAATGGGACAGTCCATACTGAAGCTCAATAATAACCTTACCTCGAATGTTTGCAAATATGAACGAAAAGTAAACATTTAAACGTAATATCAATTAGGTTTTCCTTACCGACCACTTACGCATATGATCGCCTTACATATAGGTTATTTACGTACATGCATGGCATAGACATGGGAAATATTATTAATTCACATAACTATTGACGTCATTGTACAAATTGTATGTCACTATTGTTTACATGAATTCAGTTTTGAAAGCAAAGATCCAAAATAATTTGACCATACGGACTTTTGGTATAAATTGATTATGACATACCTTGCAATAACTGGGACGATTAATCACCTAAACAGTTCTTTAGAAAAACCCCTTTCATTGTTATTAACAGTTTGTATTATTGGCCAAAGCTTTCCCTCTATGATTTCCACGCGTTCATTCATATAAAACCGTGACGCTTTCATTAATAATACCACCAAAGATCCTAGCGTTGGATATACTGATTATATCGTAAACCTTCTTCCATCGTCCCATATAAAAGCGATGCGATGTCGCATCGCAATTACCGACGACACCGCACAATCAATGTAACGCAGCCCTAATTTTAGCGTTACAACGCCGCGTCGCATCGCATCTCTCTTAAATATAACAGCTTCCACGCGCTCTGATTTGCCCTGCCTTCGCTTATGCTAAGACTCAAGGACCGATCTTAACTAAACCGAAGTAGCTATAACCCGGTTGCAGAAGCAGCGTCCTGTTAGCGTCCCTCTGTGATATCTTCAGCGTGTCTCCGGCGTGGAGTCTTGCTAACGTCTGCACTGCGCACGTGATCTGAGCTCTATCAAGTGTGCGTCTTGTAGAATCGTCCCCAGTCCCGCATATCGACAAGCGGGTCTTCACTCTCGTGGCCGTCCGTGTAGCCCATATTGTGTACATGTTCGGAGAATGGGTCAGGTATGCCACCTAGAATGGACAAGTATTACCATTAGAGAGCAATATTATGTAGTTATGCACGTTTGTTTGTTTGTAATTTGTATGTATGTATTTTTACGAGTGTCCTTAAACACGTTCACTGCTGAAAAGACAGCTGTGGTGTTTTTCATAAATTGCCGCGAGTGCGGGAAAACATATCTGTGGTGTTAGCTGTATGGGAAAACACGATGGTGTGTGCAGATCCGCACCCGTGGCTAGACAAGAAAATCGGCTCAGCAGTCAAAGTGTTAAAACTTTCTAATCACTCATGCATATCCCACTATCTAGGGCATAAGCAACTACGAGAACCATGGTCCCACAAACACTCAGCCAAACTCACGCAAATATTTGCTCTGCGCGAGAATCGAACTCGCCTCACGCTTCGTTGTCGGCTCCCAACTTTCCTGAGTTAATGACGGAGGGCATTAAACTGTTTATTCCATAATTTATCTCGATCTTGTCTTGTCTTGTTAAGTCTCTTTCGGCGATAGGTACGTTTTGCACTTATTTAATAAATCTATTTATAATTAAAGCGTCACGAATGTCTGCAACAAGTTACACGATAAATATTAATTACTTTTATCTAATCTTTCCATTATGACAATCGAAACGAAATAAGTCGAACAAGAAAAACATAATTTTTCGAATCATGAAAAATCTTCTGATGGCGCCAAAAATTTCAACCAAAACGTGGTCACATATCCGCTTCACCGTCAGAACTGCTGAGCACGGGTCTCGCCTCACTTTCGCGAGGAGGATTAGGCCATGATTTACCACAGGGGCCCAATCCAGATTAGTGGATCTCATTTATCCGAAATAATTCTTTGAATCCGCTTACCTGTGCGTAAATTAAGTATATGCCGCTCTGCTTGATTAGTACTATCTCTTGCTCTTGGTTCAGTACGATTTTTTCGTTGCTGTTCTTAGATGAGACCTCCTCGTCATGTTTCCAAGGGCCTATTAAATCTGAAACAAGAAATAAACAAATGTAGAAACCAGCTGCAGCACTCAGGGATATTATTTGTTACTAAATCACGCAAAAACGGCTAAATCGATTTGGCACACGGATAGTTTATTACCTGTATTAACCCTGTAAAATTACCATGTAAAAAAATAACGGCTGACTTAAATACTTAAAGCGGGTAAAACCGCGGGGCGCAGCTAGTATAATTATAATCGCAAATGATAGATTATTTAACAAGTAATTTCACAAGGGGATGTAAACACTCATTTACTATAAGTAACAAACATGATGTAAGTCATAAATTAATAATTATGAGATTAATACGAGTCCTAATTAATTTATTATCAACCCATATCCGCCCACTGCTGAGCACGGCTCTTACCTTACTTTTGTAAAGAGGATTAGGCCATAATCCACCATGCGATAACATTGCAAACTATGCAATTGCAAAATAAGTTCTTTAGCAATGTGAGATCGATTGAAGTATGGGTCTACTTTCTTTGGTGACAAAGGTACTTAAAGTATGTAATAATGACAGTAATCACTAATCAGCCTTGAGTAAGATTGCTACAGATATTATCGATAAACAACACCTTTGTTTTGCGTGTCCATTGCGCAATTTTACATTGTCCATTCGTCAATTATTACGGGATATCAAGTGCCCTGTCTTGTTCCAGGACCTAAAGTATCTATATATATACTAAATTTAATCAAAATCGGTTCAGCCGTTTCGGCGTGTAGTGGGAACTAACACACACATACACAAAAACTTCGTATAACGGTAACTGTGACGTCGAAAAAGTAAGACTCGATTTATCTCACCGCAGTCACAGTCACAGGGGTGCATTAGGGAAAATAACCTACTCACTATTAATTTAATATTGCATTGCAAATAGTTATGTTAGTTAAAGTCCCCACTGTTGATCCCACGAGAACTTAGTGGAAGTATTAAGTAATCTGTGACCTAGGTATCACTTAAGGTCAGGATGTTTATAATTTTGATCTTATCAACTGACTACTGAATAAATAATTTGTAAACTATGCCACTGGTTAAGTACTTATTATCTATTGTTATTATTTTGACCGCACAGTTATTTGATTAACATAAAGAATTTCAACGCAATTTATTGCTTTTGACAGTTTTTTATGTTTATTATGTAGTTGGAGAGAAACTTATTTAGTTTCATGCCTACTTCTTAGCCAGTTACATACAAACTACATATAGATGGAGCTAAAGAAGTTTTACTTCAGTCGTGTGTTCTGAAGCACACTTGTTGTTATTTTTATTTTAAGGAGACCTTTTCTCAGCAGTTAGCCAATATAGGTTAGAAAAAAAATAAGAAAAAACCCTCCTAAGACGCCCATCAAACTATAACAAATTCGGGGAATACCGGACGCGAGACAATGTTTATTATTATAAATACAATCAATAATGATATCTATTTAGATCACCGGTTTCGATAAGATAAAGATTACTATATTTTTAATCTAGGCTGCTTTGGCAACAGGAAATTAAAGTTTTGGGAACTAATCATAAGCAGTTATGGCGGGATTGAGCTATAAAGGTCGGCTTTAGAAAGACGATACTTTTTCCTGCATTGTGTAGCTAGCGAGTAGGTACATTATAATACGAAGAGAATGTATGGTAGATATCTGAAACCAGCGTTGATTTTTTTTTATTTTTTTGCCCAGTCGGGATTTTAGAACATTTTGAGTGAAAAAAGCGGGATTCTTTCGTCGAAAGCGGGACGTACTTACCTAAATAATTAATCAGTTATCAAATATTTATCTTTTTATTTGAATTCAAATTACGTTTACGTGACAAAAGATAGCAAAAATAGCCCTAGAAAAATTATTTTAATTAAAATTTAATGGGTATTTAAAATCAGATTATCCTATCGTTAAATAGGTGTCTTATTCGTCTTCTGAATAAAAAAAATTACGGTCAGTAAGTTATCCCCAAAAAGCGGGACTGAGCCAATCCCGCGCGGGAAATTTAATTTTGATTTAAAAATCGGGACGTCTGGCAACGCTGTCTGAAACTGCTATTATTTACCTACGTGGCACCCTGCAGTTTCGCTCGTCTAGATAATTGTTCCACAGGAACCGTACATTTTTGACTGGATACAAAGTTACCTATTCTATTCTAGGATTTATAGTATACCAAATTTCATTTAAATCCGTTTCGGAGCCTATTCGGAACTAACTTCCAGACAGATGAACAAAAATTTCAACGAATGGTAATTTACATTGAGCTATATCCTTGGTTATTTATGGCATTGTATAAATTAATAGCCGTTTAATTTAAATTTTGAAATTACAGACATAATTCTCAATTTTATTATTGGTATGGATGTAGATAGAAATAGGGTACATCTTAAATCTATAGAAATAGGTATCTACACATGAGAATTTATGTAAAAAATTATACTTACATCCATCTCCCATGTTACGCTCATTGTATGCACCATTGAAGTGAGCGATAAGTAAATCTGGAAATTACACAAAAATATGATTAAATACTCATTAGTAATTTAAGTAGGTACCTATCTACTTCTAATAAAAACCTCTAACGAAAATTCCATATAATTTTTAAATGGTTTTATGCTAGTGAGCCAATCCAGCGTTGGACATATTGGACTGGATGATAATATTGTCATTCCAGTCATTTACAATCCATTAAAGTATTAATTTTAATAGTTAAAAATAAATACTAGTAACAGTGACAATAATTTCTGTCTTGATCTCGTTAGATCCAAGCATTGTGGTATTATCTGTTTACATTATTAAAGTTGTGATCCAGCGCTGGACTGAATTGCTACTGGAATAATGTGAACCATGCATTATTAAAGTTCCATTCTAAAACTTTACTTATATTCTGTGACAGGTTTTTAACACACTTTTATTTTCAACTAATAGTACTTAACAATTATGATTATATTTGGCTTATATCCTTCAAACAAAATAGCTTATTTAACTCATTTACAGATCACCTTTACATTATTGTCACAGTAATCTAATCAAAAACAAATTTCTACTATATAAAATAATAAATATAAGGAATCAACTGTACAAGAGATATTTAAATATAATTAGTACCAACAGTAAAAAATAGGTAATATTAGATATTAGATCCAAAATAAACATGTTATGTTGATTGATACCCTAACTATTACAAAACTGCACTCATAATGTACATGCTAATTTCGACCTTTGATTCTAAGACTCTGATGCTGCAGCAGTACTGCCTACATCAACTGTGAGACATGAACTGCTGATTTTTAATTTGGCTTATATTGGATGGGAAAATGGGTCAAGACTACAGTCGGTTAATTGAAGAATAAGTGAGATTGCCGACTTTATATGGAAATAATATATAGGCTTATTTACCTTTCTGCATAGTTGCTATGTGTGTAGTTGTGGGTTTAGTGTCACTGTAATTAATTCTCTTAGAGTCCAATTGCTGGTCTTCCTCAAGGTCTTTTACATAGAACTTATTGCCATTTTCCGAAGCCTCCTCTTCGGATTGGGCTCCTCTCATTCGCTCCCGTGGTGTGGGGTGCCTCACTAAGGCGCTCTGCTCTATTTTTTCCTGGTTCAAGGTCTGGATCACCAGGTGCTCCTTCATCGCGTCGATCTGTCTCTGGAGGCCGCTCAGCTCGTGCCAATAGAACCCCGCCACAGAAAAGCATATCACCATGCACGCCAAACTCAACAAAAAGTTCAAAAGGAACAAAAGCCTTAATTTCTTGGAAGACTCCTTTGAGCTTGTGGCATTAAAATATACGCCGAGGTCGGCTTGCTTGTCTAAATAAAAGAAAAGGTACGTTAAGTCAACCGGTTTTGTGGGATAGTAAATAATTCGTAGTAAGTCATAGTTTGCAAATATCACCTGTATTAAGATGTATGACCGTCCCGTCGTTGGGTGAATTGAGTTTTCTACTTTTACCAGTATTTAAATAGATTTTAGTAGCACCTGGCGAGTTCAAAAGATGGTCCTCATTTATGTTCATTTTTCGCTCCGCGTCCATTGTAAATATTATTGTTTATTTTCTGTAGTACGCTGCTGCTACACCGTAAGCGTCGCCTGGCCTAAACAAAGGATATAAGCTTTAGTAATAAGTTCGCCAGCGGCATATTGATAAGGCTCACTGATAAAACGAGCAAAAATGTACATACCATAAATACTTGAGGCCACTAATAATCGAGGTAAATAATCACTTTTCACTAACTACACAACTACATAGACACAGGAAACATTGTTTTAATTTTTACTACAACCCAGACTGGTTATGTATTTCAAACAAAACAAAAAGTAAACAAAACAATATTTGGCCGTTCGTTCAGTCAACTTTGCGTTCGCACGGCTCGGCCGCGACAAGCGAAACTCAACAAAAGCGCGGACGAGGGGCAGGACTGGCAGGCAGGCAGGCCGCTGCTCTGCGCGCCAAATTCGAACTGACAGCGGGCGGATATTGTTTCAATGCGTACGAGCGGGCGGCTGCGAGCATGGAATGACTGACCGCGATTATCGCAAGCGATACTATACATACTATTTATTTTCCGTACATATTATACAAACAACAATTATGAAATCTGAAAATCAGGCGTTGTCATAGTCCTTGTAAAGAGTATGTTGTATTTTTTCTCAATTTGTAGGTATTTCTTAGTCAATCTTCATAGCGTGCTCGAGTACAAAACTGCATAATGCACATTGCATGAAGGCAAATCAAGGAATGTAGGTAGACTACATTTGAATTAGGAACGTTAATGAAAAAAGTAACTTCTATATAAAAAAACAACAAATAGATAACAGGGGCAAATGACACAAGTATAAAAAACACAATTTTTTCCTCGATTAAAGTGTTCTTTTATCTCTTAAATAAATTAGGTTACTTCCTACCCAGAAAGTTTAATACCATTCTTTCTGGCTAGGTACCTGTTCATTGGCGGCACCCATCAAAATGTTCATTGAAACTAGAAGCCTAGTCCAAAAGTCTAAAATTACCTACTTATTTTACACTTATTTTTATTTCTCTCTTTTGTACAGTCAGCGAGAAAAGTAACTAAACATCTCTATTTTATCAAAAAAATTATGGTATGTAGGCAGATACTGCGTAAATCAAATCGGAAGTTAGGAAATGTTTAGGGACTTTTGTTGCCGACTGTAGACGCTTACTTATCTACCTGCATTTATTGTTCCCTTTGTGCGTTGTCTCAGCCAGGTAAGGAGGTGACTTGGCCAGGACTTTTACCCATCTCATTGTCTGTTGCTAGAGAATTTTGCGGTGCCAAAGAAACTAGTTAACTTAAAGTTGTCAAGTTGTCCATAAAATCAATTATCATGACCAAGTAGGTTGGGTGTTGTCCTATTATAAATTAATCACAAATGGACTTGATTTAATTAATTTTAGTTAGGTAGGTAGTACCTACCTAAGTATTTTAGTTGTATTCATTTTCATAATAGAAATATAAAGTTGGTTGGTAAGTTTAGATAAACTCTTTATTGAAACACCACAGAACAAAGAAAACTTAAAACTACTACTTACTTACTTAGTAATTCTGCTTTGTACGAGAAAATACACAAACACTGTTTGTCAAATAGTCCTCTCTACTTACCCATCAAATAATATTGACATTTTATCGCCGGATTTTTAATAGGTAGTTTAGGAAATATGTCCTCGAAGGTATGCGAGCCAGCTGCTAACAGAACCGTAGGTTATCTTGGTCACTTGCACGAGTTCCAGACCAATATAGATCGGGCAAGCTCAGATAGTCACAGGGCGGCTTATGGCAGACGGAACCAGGGCCGGCTAAAGGAACGGGGCAAGATGGCGAACGCTAGCGCGACCCCATCTTGCCTCACCCTTTTTTTACCTGACTGAGCGCCGCCAAGGAAGGTATTGGTGGAAGCCTGCTCACGGGGAGTTTTAGTGGGTTCGCGTCCCACGCCCTTCACTCCGTTACCCCCGTGGTGGAGAGAATAGTGGGCTGGCATTTCCCCTCTCAAAAAATGGCTATAGGAGTGCTGCTATGATTTATCTATTCCTGTAGGTATCTAGGGAATCAGGAACCACGAGGACCATGATCCTACAAATACCCAGACTTAGAGCAAATGCCTGTTATTTACACAAAACGTATTTGACATATGAAAGAACCGAACCCATAATTTCACGCTTCCTTTTCGATGTCTTTTGCTTGGCTGTGCTGTGGCCATAGAGGAGATAATTTAACTCTATAACTCCCGTAGTCTCATTTTCGGCTACATTTTATATGCAATAATTTTAATGGGATTAATCGAACAACTGCCATAATCCGTCCCTGAATGGAACTATTTCTAGACGTACATGCCTCGCCACATGCTAACAGATTTTGCGAGGTTGCACATGCTTAGCATACCATACTGCCATACACCAAGTTCATATTGTTGTCTAGTCTTTTTAACGACGTGGTATAGTAAAACTTATGGGTTTAAATTTAGCAGGTAGGTACAGTCGGCCTTAGAAGTAGCTGAACATGTCCTATATTTTCCAATTTAATTGTATACACACACCCAAAATATATTTATTTTTCGTAGAAGAGAAATTTTGTAATATTTATTTATTTATTTGTTTATTTCAATATACAGTGCCTTAACAGGTGTTTCCAAAGCGACACCGTACTTACATGTAACTAAGAACCAACACATTTAAGGGCAACATCCGTAAATGTCACTAAAGAACATGTAAAAATGTCCAGCTCGCTGTGCTCAGCGCAGATTCTATTCAACAATCGAAGAGCCCTAGTAATAGGCGCTTGGTGGAGCGCATTGGTTCTTCCGACTGACACCGTGAACAATTTGTGGCGTCGCGCGCGCAAATAGTTGTCAGGCACGTTCAACTTCAAGCACATTAGTACAAGTGGGCTGTGTACAAAACCTCGCAGAAGTTTAAAAATATACGTAACTAATACGAGGTCCCTCCTGACTTCCAACTTGTAATACCCTACCATTCCCAGGACGAAAAGAGTACGATACATCAATGGATAGAAAGGATAAACCCCGTACTGTTTTAGGTACAGAAAACGTGTAAATTTGTTCTGTATTTTGTCCACCATGGATCTATATTTAGATTCATGGGGGCTCCAGATCATTGCACTACATTCCAGCTTACTTCTCACCAAGGCATTGTATAAGGCTATATAAATATAAATATAAATATGGAAACGTTCGACTGCCTGGACGCCACCGAGAGCTTTGAGGTCGACCGTACTGAGGTTTTGTAGAGTAGCAAAGCGAATCTCTGTATGAGTACCCTAGAGAATGTGAACCCTGTACAGTACTATCTATTCTGTGTCCCATTCTCGTATACCAAAAGTCCAAAATAGTTCCCTTTCCCAGTAATTATAAGCCAATAGCGAACGGCACAGTAGCATATGCAAATTTAAACTTATCATCCAAAAACTGTTTAATTTGATGTAGGCATCAAATATTGGGTCAGGGTGAAAGTCTGTCTCAAGTTACCTTTTTAGAAGCTGTACTGAAGACAATAACGAGAATTGAAGTTATTGAAGAAATTAGAGCCGCCCGCGCCTATGAATCACTGTCCAGCTCGATTCTTACTCATAAATATTATGTGTGTGCGGAACACTGCTTACAATGCAATTTATGTATATTTACTTGAATTTATTCTTTGTCATTTCTTTGTTTTTGTTTTCTTAGAAGTGCTGATTCTCATGTGCTCGCAGGTTTGCAGCTATTTTTATAGCCATTAAATAGTAGGATATGAAAACTATACCATTCAAGTTGCCGTTGCGACGTTTTGGTTTCATCTAAGTTCCATTGCATGTATTCTGGATTTATTTAAATAGTCTTCGGAGATATCTTACTAACTGAGTTTATTCTTACTTTATAGTGTACGTAATACATTTTAATTCCACGCGCCATATGCAAGCATTTCAAAGGTGCAATACACCTTCCAACGTCTCACTGACAAAGAAGTCAGAGTCACGCTACCCAGGGTGTATTAAACGCACTGCTACGACCTTTTCCTTATTCATCCAAAAGGAATTTGGTAGTTCCTGTTTATCTTCGCACTTTCAGATGAGTAAGAACTTTCTTGTAACGTGAAGGTTGTTGTCTACCTCCGACGGCCCACATTACCGTTATGGTACTTGTAACTGGGTCGCATCTATTGACAGAGTACCAAATAGTGCGACGTATTGACATCGTGACACGTGTCGTGACATAGCGCAGACGCCTTCGTAACCTAGATTTTTTAAATGTCTAGCTGAAACTTCATGCCAAGGCCGTATAATTCCTGCTTGATATCAGGTGCGCTTGCAACTCTTCCCAGTAAAGGCCTTGAACTGGATGGATTTAACTGTTCGTGGTGAGGCCCCAGATCGTCATCATCATCATCAACCCATAACGTCCCACGGCTGGGCACGGGTCTCTCCCCAGATCGTACATAGCAAAAAAGTTGATTAAGTTCCCTGAATTTCTATCGATTAGCACTAAACGTACAACGTAATTGCATTCTCTTTGATCGTCACTGCCTACACTTAACCACTGCATCATTCGTGCTTTGATATGTACAATCGCCAACGCCAATTGACTCAATGCGTCACCGCGTATTCTTTCCCAACGAACAAACAGTGGCTAAGTACCATTCAATGTTACAAAATAAATGGAAAATCTAAGTAGGCCATTATAAAGACTCAAGAGGGGCAATGCGTCAACTGTTTTTCCAAGGAATTCTGAAATATCTTACATGGCAAGAATATGGCTTCTGGTCTATGTGACCAGTCCTGCGTAATCTCACGCGAAAAGAGCAAGCTCATCAAATTCCATTGACTAATCATACGATAGGAAGTTGTTTTTAATTAACTGAATTATGTATTACGAAACTGAAAAGCGGTAAGCCACTATGACTCAGTGAGAAGAGGTTGAATGAACCACTCAAGCAATTGTGTCGATCTTGTGTAGACGATGTCCCAGTCATGTAGGCTTTTTTGTATCTTTTTAAGTAGAATGCGCACCTAATCGAATACTCGTCTTTATATTACTTGATATTGGATGGATGATCACCGCTAAAAAAAAATGGCACCACCTTGGATCTTGGTTTGTTTTTTTAAAAAAATCGTTTTCTAAACACAGTCTTAATAAAAAGGAGTTTTCCGATAACTTTTCAAGTTACGACTTGCACAAGAGAAAGAAATTTAAAAATAAACATAACGGAGCTTTCAATTCGATTCGCGGTCGATGGACTGGACAGCCTTCACTGTTATCCTTTAGTGGGCCACGAGGACCGTTTCGCGTCTCCTACGGCTTTCGAAAAAATGAGGCTTTATTCACTGACTAGGTATGTGCCTAATAGCAACTAGTATATCATACATGTAGAATCTTCTAGTGGAATCACGTTGGAAAGATGCGGTTTTGGTGGCGAAATTAATGTAAATGAGACCAAAAAAAAAAACATTTTACAATAGCTATTATGATTTATGAATAATTAATGTAATTCCGCATCGTGGCCGTCTCGTCTCGACTCTCAGGTCGATAGTTGGTCCTTATTTTGTTATGGTTCCTTTTCTGGGTATTCCCCAGGAATCCTTTGGTTGAATCTAATATAGTTGTAGTTTTATTGAAATCTAAGTAAGTAGGCAGTTGTATAGAAAAGTACAGTTTACTTTCTTAACTATGCATCAGGAAATGACCTAAAAGTTTTAGCCTAGGTCAGTATTCATAACAATACCGTAACAATAATATTATTGACATGATAGTAAATCAATCAATAATAAAGTTATTTACATAATATTCTTTTCTTAAACACGCATGGCGTGTTCACGTTCCTAAAGATTCGCTTACAAACAGAACTTTCGCGATATTTTTTGTGGAGGCTCAGAATAGAGCGTAGGTCTAGGTAGAGTGTTGCACAGTACAACGCAAAGGTAGAGTACTAGACAAAACATTTTTGTTGATAGGTTTACACATTTTGTATCCTATTCTGATGTTTTAATATGGAAACATCAAAAATGTGTATCGATACAATGTTATGTTGAGAGGTATTTGTGTAGTAGACAGTGTAGACCAAAATATAGACAGGAGACACGCCTTAAAAAGTATTAAGTGTTATCTTTCGAATTTTGGAATGGTAACCCAATATCCAGGGGTGGGCGGGCACCCCCCAATATACGCCTATGATTGCATAATTGCCCCCCCTGATTTCGGTCCTGGACTCCTGGTACATCGAGTGTGAAATTTTGTTCGATCTATGTAATTCGAGAGGTGATCGATCTATTGTTTACCATCGGTCAATGTGGGCCACCTGACAGCGAAATTGGAGGTAAACGCGTTTTTATGCAATATCGCTTCTTAAACTACTTTCCTAAGCACTAAGTTCTGGCTAATAGTGATGCCTACATACCTACTTGATGAGTGTCAGAGTCGTTTATAAATAGAGGTCTCTACGATAATGCTGATTAGGCAGCTTTGTGTTGAAAGTAGAGATGGACCACAGAGCGTATAAAATCTGTGAGATTGACTTGACCCGTTTTGCATCTGTGGTGGACAATTGGATATATTATGGGTACCTATAGGTACCCACTTACCTTCCTATCATTGTCATTCTGCACCTCTGGTTGGTTTATCTAGTCTAGAAACATTTTTTGACAAGCATAAGGGTGTATTTTGTTTTTTTTTTTTTTTGGTCAATTATTATAGAAAAGTAGGTACTTGGACAAAAAACGAAATGTGTGCTGGGACACATAGCAGAAGTAAAACATCAACTACATAATTATATCAAATAAAAATTTTCATAAAAATTATTTTAAAAAAATAAACGAAACGTAACACTCTCTCTTTCTATCTTCACTAACTTATATCTCCCTTTAAATTTCCGTTCGCCTCGCCCGATCACATTTTTCGTAACGCATTCACCAGCTTACTCCCCAAGTCAAGCGAGCATCAAGAGCCTATTACCACAGAATAGATAATACGTCTATTAATTAAAAAAAAAAATTTGACGTTAGGTTGACTGGATTTACAGCGAATCGCAGGATGAAATAAATCGGTGGTGTTTGCGCTTATTTTCATTAGCTTGCAGTACAGTGCTGAATGAGTTGTCGATTTTCATGAAGACGTCGTCCTTAAAACTATGTTAACTAGACATTATAAAGTCCCTCTAATATTCCAAAAGTGTCATAAAGATAATCTCAAAGAACGAGCTTGTAGGCTCGCGTATAATTTGAAATATCCGCTAAAAAAACTAAAAACTCAAATCATTCATTTCAAGTAGGCAAATAATGCGCTTTTACAAGTTAACACTTTAGTTTCATATAAACAGAGGGAAAAAAACAAGTATTATCTACTACACTAATGACCTGTCAGAGAAAATACCACCAAGAAACTCTACGGAATTTACTGAACCCTACAGCTTCATAAAATGTAAAGCACATAATAGATAGTACTACGTATCTAAAGTGCCCAGCTAGGTAGTACTTACTGTAGTAGGCATTATTATATATTCTGTCGTAGTACTTTGTTTAAGACTAGGTAGAAGCAAGGTTCCTGTGTCAATGAGGCCTCATTACTTACTCAGCTTGAGGTACCTATTTGTTTGTTGATATTTTCAGTAGTTGTACCGGTAATTGGAGGTTCGCGAACACGTGTTCCATTATGAACCGATGCCTAGGAATTTGTCACTGGAAACCCCGTGTGGGACATTAACACAATTATTACACTCTTTTCTGGAAACCTTAATAGCCTATGGGGTGACAAAGTATTTTTAGGCCTTCTTTGTGAAACACTTTTTATACAACGGAAGCCGCCATCTCTCTCTAAATTAGTACCTAGTTAGTTAAGTAGACGGTACTTAAACTGAAATTCAAAAGCTCTGACAATATGGTTAAATGTTACTGAAAGATTCTTACTGTAGGACCATGTCGAGCTTAGTTAAAAAATATAGGTAAATAATTGTATATGCTTTAACAAAAAAATTACAATAAAGGTTTCTAATTGATATATTTTTGAGTTTGCTATATTATAAGTACGAAGATTTTGAAGCTCACGGAGCTTTAATCATCATACCGGCCCATATCGATCCACTGCTGGACGTATCGGGTCCTGAGCCGATCTCACCTAAGTTTTTGCCTAACCTCAATCTAGGTAGGTACCTACCGATATGATCCATTTAGACTCTCCAGTAACTCGGAAGCTGTTTAGTTACAACTTTAAAGTGCCTACATTCTTACGTTGTGTCTAACATTCATTTAAATAGGCATTTGTTCTGTTTCCTTGAACATAGTATTTCTTTGTAGCACGTGTAGAATGAGGTGACATGAATCATGGTTACTTAGGATAGGATAATAATATGCTTATAATTCCATTCATGAAGTATTTAAGCGAGTCCATATTTTTTTATTGCTTAAATTGGGACATTGACCAAAGATATTCGGCTACATATTTGTTGAACCTTGGACAGTAAAGTGCAATCCAATGGCGAAAGACCGAGAGCGAAAAAGTGAGAAAAACGCGAGGGATAAGATCCGAGGATTCCTAAAATGGAACTGAGACCTAGAATACCCAAAAACACAGCAACATAGCACGAGATTTTTACTGGATGGTAGATAACTAGCCAGGTGGACACTGATGCCACTGCAGAGCTTTTATAACATCATCGTGTTAAATGGAATGAACTAACGGACCATAAACTCAGCACATGATATTTAAGATGAAACTCTAACTCTAATCTTCTGATTTCGTGTGGATTTTTCTACCATTATCCCCGAAGATCAGCTGTTTCGGTTGTTCTGAAACATTTAGGTGGAAGAATTAGCCAAGACCGGTAACAATAAAGTCTAGATAGAGGTGCGCTGGACATTTTTCGGATTAAACAGCACTCATGGTCAGTGTTGCCGATTTAGTAAATCTGGTGGTTTTGGCTTCTCTATTAGTAGAAAAATATTCATCAAGTGGTATTTTTGTTTAGGCTACTTCCTGTCGCAAGAAAATTTGTTCAGGTACTAACTCACTTCCAAACTTCAATATAATTCTTCTGCCTGACGATGATGAGCCAGATAAGAACGATATTGCAGTAATCTCTACATAAAAATGTCCCCTATAATTGATTAAACTGGTTACATCAAGCATGCGTAACAGGTAAACAAGAAACTATCGCATTCATTCAATGTTTTTGCTACATAGGCCTTCCGTTATGTAACAGTTTTTTTAACGATCTCCGGTTGATGGATCATTTCTTATGAACGACTAAACGATTCCAGATTTTCAGAATTGTTTTTCATTCGTCGTGAAAACAATATCAATGTTGCAGGTGCCATACTGTCTACTTGCCAGACTTTTAGGAAATAAGCAGTAGGTGGGCACGCTCGCAATGTTGGGACCATAATGTAAGAACGGTCTTTTCTTTTTCACAAGCTATATAGGTGGTTAGGTATGGACGTAGCGCTCACCAGTAAGAATGGTCTTTTGTTTTTTACAAGTAACGTACTCTAAGTAAGTTCTAAGTGGTTATGGGCGTAGATTCACCATCAGGTGAACAACCTGTTCGTCTCGTAAAAATAAACTGTGTTTGTTTCCGTTGTTCTATTGAGTTGCAATTTCCGAGCTGATCTGTGGTAGAGAGGGAAGGTACGTGACGGAACTCCTCAGTGACTAACAGTAGATTGGTGGTGTTTAGGCTCATTTTGATCAGCTTGCAGTACCGAATAAGTACGTAGAGATTGTATAAAAACTTATATGGCAAAAATATCCCGATAAAACTTATTCTAGAGATAATAGTTAATAATATAATCTACGGTGGATGTCTTTACTCCCAGCGCGGCAGTAATGTCGAATAACCCGAGTAAGTTTAAAAATAACAATAGATCTTTGAAATGATATAGTATTATTATGCTGTGTTGTTCAATATCTGCATAGATCCGCATAATATCCATAAATGCATGAGAGACTTTATTAATATTTATTACTGTCAATATAGGCACGTTTATAAAAATATGGAGGCATTTCTTTTTTGGAGCTAGGTGTCACAGTATCGTGTTAGATCAGTGGTTTAGGTATGGTAGAGATTGGTAATGGCTGGGACTGATTTTGTCATTGAATACGTACAAAATAAAAAAAAGAAGAATGCAACTTTTTTCATTGTTATGAATAAAAATAGTGTTTTTTAATAAGTCCTTTGCCTGAGCAGTCTAAGGAACTTTTGCTTTAAATTGGCAATTAGGAGGGATTGCTACAGGATAAAAAGTCCTTGTGTAGGTACTATAGTTACAGGGGAAGCCCCGAATAAAAATTTTCATTCTAATACTAAACTGTGTCTTTACTTTTTGTGTAAAAAAAGGTTTAGAATCTTCTGACATATTTATTTATGTAAATGTGCTATCGGCCTTAGAGTGATGAGATCACGGAGCTAGGTATCGAGTGGCAGCCGAGTCCCAAGGCCTGCACATTCAGTTCAAGGTAGCTTGACAAATATTCGCGATTAATAATAATTAGATCACAAAACATAGGTATAGGTTTATATTTTTTCTTGGCTTAGTTCGATTTGTGCATAGTACTACAGCCAGTGTCATCTTTTGATAAAATATGATAAAATGATAAACGGTGGAATATTTATTTGGTTATAAGTTTTGGTTGGTAGGTAAATAAATTATATTGATGATAAAATAAAATATGGATCATCAGATCTCTTGTAGCTGATTGTCTTCAATTATAGCATTCTTAGTAATTACACAATAAGTAATTAGTCGTTAGTTCGTGACTGACTAAAAAGGGGTTACTATGCAAAAATAAAAATAATATGATCTGTCCATTTCTAAGAATTTACCTTATGTATACTGCAAATGCATCTGCTCCCTTTTTTTAAATCCACGGGCATCTCACAGGATTGAATATTATCTCATAAATAAAATTAAATAGGTATTAAATTAAATATACTATTCTTGGTAGGTACCTCTATATTTATTTAGTTTATTTACGCCTGGTTGCCGCCATAGATGTCTAAAAATACCGACTAGGTACTACTATAAATATCTATCTATGGCTTATCTGTAACACATCCGAGGCGAGTTGTAAAATTTTATGAATAATATTATTGTTTTGCTAAATAATTAGATAACTTGGCTCACCGTAATTTTATCTTGATTTGATACTAAATACAGTATACTCATACCTACTGATCAAAATTTTTACTGGCTCATCAAATTGCGTTTGTTAGTTTTGTACTGCCCCCAAAACTTAGTAAGTCTGCTTGAAGTGTGATTGTGTGTATGACCAAATGATAAATTAGATAAATTATAATAACATTATAGCCTATTTTCTCTTGCTGGAATATTATCGAAATATTTGTATTTCCTACTAGCAATTACACAAAAGGAATAATTTATGTATGCTATTCTTCGTTTCCAAGGCGCTACAGTTCTTGTTTATTATTCTTTGCTTATGTGTTATGATCAGGATAATTATTAGAAGCGCTGATCGCTAACGCCTGATAGAAATCGTACCGCAATTTCTTTCTACTGTTCATAGCCTCACGTTATTTGTCAGGCGTTAGCGACAGGCCACATTTTTTTCAAACATTCCATAGACGTTTTCAATTTTGTTTTTCAGTGGCTAAAAGCCTACATAGACGTACCAAAGAACAGACAATTTCACTCAAACCCGAAGTACGACAGCGATGGGTTCGCATAATTTACTTCCACCTTTACGAATTCTACGTAAATTAGTTTCAATTTCGATACCATTCTGTGTTTCGCCTTTGAATGAAGTGACGTCAACGCAATTTGTAACACGATAAAGAATAGAATGCACGCTCACGTGCCTTTTATTTTATTTTAGCCTTCACTTTCTTGTTGACGTAAAAATAGACTTCGACTTTGCACCACATGACGAATGGTAGATGCTCGTCAGATGATACCCCAGGCCTGAGTTTGTTATATTATGTACTTTAGTAAAATATTATGTACTTTGTAGTTTCTATAGAATCAGACTGTCAGTAATTTGTTTTGTATTGGTTAGGTAGGTAAGTAATTCGTATTTATCTACGTATATTTTGATTTCTAGATCCTGATTCCGTCTACCAATTTATTTTATTTTACTACAACCGTGGTTCTCGCTAAATTGATGGTGGAGGTGATTTATGTTTTTTTTTATTGTTATATATTACACTGACTATGTTTAAAAAAACCTGACTTGTCCGGGTTCGCGGCTCTATAATCCGGGGTTATCACGCGTCTTGTCCTGGTTGGCAAATTTTGGAAATGGCAACCCCAGGTATACTCCGTATCAGCGTTGGATTTCGCAGTTTATTAATTTATATTTGCTATTCGTACCATATTTTCATGATATGTAGTATGTAGTATCGTAATGCAAGTACCTATACTAAGTGAAATTACCATTATTATTATGTTCAGGCCGATCGACTTGTTTTTTTTTTGGTTTTTGGTATATTTTGCTTTCGAACATTTACCTTACAGTATAGGGATTTTCTGTACGTTTGGCAACATCAAATCAGGCAACGACAAGCACTAGGGATTCCAATTTTTGCCGTCTAACGACATGTTACATCGTGTCAATGCAAAGGACGAAGTTCCTATGGACAAGTTGGCTGAGATAGAAATCCAGCTGGTCTGAATTCAACCCTGCTCCGTATGCTAATATTCAACAATGCCCTTCGATGCAAAATGATGCGACGAACGGGATTACGGCACCCGTACTATCCTAACAGAAAAATCTTGTACATTCCGACCATCTTTAGAGATGGATGACGCAACGTCAGCGTATAAGCCGAAGATCGGTCCATTTGTTTTCTAGCACGGAAATGCGCCTGTTACGGTTGCATCGGCGCGGCGATTCAATAGCTCAGTCAACGTCGTCGGATGGAAATGTGTTTTATTGGATTAAGAAGGAAGAGTTCCACGAGCATTATTAGGTAGGTCTACCTAGTACCTACTAGTTCCGCCCAGCAGTTTCCTTCTTTCTCGTTATAAATTTGGATACCCTATTTCTTCTTTTTTGTGACTTGTTATTTGAGAATCTATAATCTATACAAATAAATAAAATTGAAGTGTCTGTTTGTGTTTATTATTAAAATAACCGCTTTTTACTACATGCTTATGAGTATACGGTAACATTTTTACAATTTTTGTTTGTCTGTTTGTTCCGGCTCTCTAGAACGGCCGGACCAATTTTGACGGGACTTTCACTGGCAGATAGCTGATGTAATAAGGAGTAACTTCTAAAATTATAATTAAAAAATTAAAATAATTAAAAATTCTAAAATTATTAAATTCCACGCGGACGAAGTCGCGGGCACAGCTAGTTTAATAATAAGTACTCGGATGACCGAGCTTTGCTCGGTATTTTTTTTTTTATGACATTTTCTAAAATTTATTCCTAGCTAGATCGATTTATCGGCCCCGAAACCCCCTATATACTAAATTTCATGAAAATCGTTGGAGCCGATTCCGAGATTCCAATTAATATATATATATATATACAAGAATTGCTCATTTAAAGAAATAAGATATAAATAGCATCCGGGTACTTTCTATTACATTACAAGTTTACAACCCAAAATCATGTGAACATCATGTCAACTTGCTTTTGGGTGAAGGATAAGATCCGGAGTTAGAGAATGTTATCCACCAATCCGGACCTGGCCCCCGTGGTGAAGTACTTATGGCCTAATCCTCATGAAAGTGAGGGGAGACCTGTGCTCAGCAGAGGGCCGATAGGGCTTGATGATGATGATGATATTTAATTTCTGATAAAAAAAAAACAATATCTGTTCAGCTTCAGGTATGAAACTAAAATTCGATCTCGCTATGATTTTTTTCTCTCACAGTAGGTAGATACCGTAAGCTTCAATGAAGTGGAAAGTTCAAATTGCATGAATGAACGACATTCAAGGAGTCAGCTTTATCAATGGGTTAATCGAGGGGACTCTCGACTCTCGTATCATGCGGGCTATGACATTTGCTGCAGCTAATTCATCTACTTAGGTAGGTACGTTTGGCAACGAGATATAGGTGGGTAGTGGATAAATACGGAGGCCTATGAAGCTAATTTGCGGTACGGTATGGAACATTCATGGGCCTGTTTCCTACTAATTGACAGTTCATGACGCATATGGACGATGAAATCATGACAATCGAACAGGCAAACGTTTCAGTAAGTTTAAGGAATATTATGTGTTATGAATTATGACGTTATGCATGACTATGAACCATTTTATATTTCATAAAAAGCCAAATGTTGCGTGTTTTTTTTAAAGCAAACCAGCTGACGTTCCGTCTGATGGTAAACGTTTTGGGCTTGTAGTAATAATAGGCATGTTTCCATAAATCCATAGCCCATTGTTATAGTTCCACAGTTTCACCCGTGAATTTCTTGTTTTATATATCAAATTTAGCAGGCATGAACAGGCGTAGCGGTTACCATAGCGGTTACATTTCGGCGAACAGCATCATTTTAGGGGTATTTTCTCGAATAAAAAGTGCTACCTATAGTTATGAAACAAAATTTAATCAAATTAGTTCAGCCGTTTAATAACTATCCAAACTTTCACATTTATATACATATTAGTTTTATATGAAGTAGAAAAAGAGACGGAAAACCATGTTGCATACCTAGTTTGGGAATGCCAAAAAATCAGGAAATTCTAGGTCCGAATAATGTTTGCCATCGCAGGCCCGAAATGGTTAGACTCGAAGCATTTTGTACCAATGAAACCAGAGACCAGCTGCGACTAAATATCTATAGAAGTATGGATGCTGTCAATGGAATACTGGACAATTAGGTATGTCGGATAAATCCAGGACGTTGTTCCACCATGAAACTGTTATTAATGACAGAGCAGAACAACATGATATTTAACCACCAAGATTTGCATAATATTATGCCACCTATTCTGGATATCAACCTGATACCATTCTGTATTTCGTAATTCGCTGATAACGACAGTCAAATTAAGAATTGTGTAAACATTTGCTAACTAAGCTATGATTACAAAATGTAACGAAATATAAGGTGCTGTCATTTTGTGCGATTACATAAAAAAATCGTATATGGCCAAAACGAACTGTTCTTGTACAACATTATAAAACTAATTATGTGTTTTATCTGGATCTACAAATTCTGGCTGAAATGCCAGAGTTCGACAGGATCACAAATCCCGTATGTTGTGCGCACGCGCATCACAATATCACCGGGTCGGTTCTCCACGCGCCGGCAATACGGGCGTCGCGCGCGCACCGAACGCACGCACCTCAGCCAGTCCAGTCCACTATAATATTAGCTCCTAGACTGACCGCGACCGCGCGTGTTCCCGACGTACCTACTAGCACGTGCTACCCCTCGACCCGCCTTCCGAGAACACGATAATGGACAGATAACGGCTAATTGATTCCAGTTTGTCACTTCCCGCGAGTGCAGTGTCGGAACCGATGGCAGAGAAACACGCGCTGATACCCGATCTCGTAACCATGTACCCGGCGACGGACACCAAGGACTTGTCCAAGAATCTGATGAGTGGGGATTTTGAGAGACAATACAGTGGTGCTAAAGTGGAGAAATGCAACAAGTGCCGGAATGCGTGCGCGGTGGCGCTGGCCGTCACCGTGGCCGCGCTGGTGGTTTGGCTGCTGGGCCTGACCATCGTTAGAGGGTCCCAGATCTCGAAGCTGCGGCAAGAGGTCGATGATCTCACTGCCTCTGTCATCGCGATGTCAGTTAACGTCAAGTCCATCAACCAGAGGATCAACAACAATGCGGATGACGCGGTAAGTTCCATTCCATATCTCGCGGTCTCGCCGCACGGTATGTTGATATTAAATCCGTGTCAACACATACAAACGACGTGAAATCTAATAGCGGTAGGTACAATACACAAACGCACAGGAATATTATTTTGTTTACAAGTGCTAATGTGCCGACGACTAGCGCTGCTGTCATGCTGTGGTTCACTCGAGACTTTCAAATGTTTACTTGACACTTCGCGCTTGAGGTTGAGTGTCGAGTTTGAAGTACAACCTACGTAACCTTTATTTCGCGATTACTAGCTAACTAATGAGAGTAATGAGCAATATTATCTAATGAAGGAAATGAAGACAATTTAGAATTCCAAGCACCATCGTTTCTAGGAACCAGCAGGCTAAGTTTGATACGATCGCTCGGTCCTACGTGTCGCGAATGCCGTATGTAATTAATGTTACGATGCTGCTGATAAGGCAAATAACAATTATTCCTGTTCTAAAGATCTATTAAGACGCCGCAATTGTCTTGTGGTCTCGTCAAGGTCTCAAAACATTATTGCCAATTGAAGACACAGAATTGAGCTATATCTTGGCATAGAATCTATTATAAACTCGAACAATGCTCGGTCATTATAAATATTTATACAAATACATCTGGGAGGTTGTCAGAACTGGTGCGCTTTAAGATTTTTTGTTCGAATTTTGTAAACAGACGATAGCATCGGGTTTATCCCAACCATTCAGGTTTCTAGGCAATGTAAATTCTGCACGTGCTATTCACAAATGTCTGTTCTATTTATAATTATGACGAAAATCTCCTAAATTACTTACTAGCTCTACGAGATCAAAACATGAGTTTTCTAAAAGTCTTCGATTGAAAGAAATCATTATAGAACCATTTAGAAATCTTCGGGTACATTTATGTCGAGGCCTGAGTTGAAAAACATGTTTATTTAGGCGTATTAGCCTTCTAGCCATAAAGAACAGGTATTCGTGTTTCGAAACCGGTTGTTATTGTGTACAAAAAGCTAATGCGACCGGCGACCGGCGGCGGCGGCGCCTGCGCCTCTGCGCCGCGGTTACGTAACCCCTGATCAAAATGTAGCATCAGGTTTCACTTTTAATTCGATACTTTCTGCTCCCATTCTCCCAGTTAAGAGTCGTAGGTATGTATGGCGCCAAATCTGGGTTGTTATTGTGTATAACCCAGATTTCGGCAAAGTTATTCAAGTTGGAGAATTTACTTCAACAGACGCGCCAAAAAGACAAAATATTCGACCAATCGATATTTGAAGTCGTTATAAAGATCTGAGCATAGACTCGAATTACATCTTTATAAAATCTGAGACATTTGACCCAAAAAACCTCGCCCGGCACAAAAATAATTCAAATTTAAATTTTATATCTTTGACCTATTTCAATGATGAAAGGTCAATGGGAATAGCTTTATAAACAAGCTGGACGACATCAAAGCCGTCAAACGAATTTCAGCCGAGAATCGACATAAAATAAACAACGAGCAATAAACACTGATGAATCATACAACTTTAATCACAAAGCGTGAGAAATTAAGCTGCCGATAAAAACTAGCGGACACTGTTTATTATTATATGATGATCGGGGCTGTGGGCATGACGGTACATAACCTACTGAATAAATAAACTGAACCCATTAGGATTGCATACTGATCGTGTTATGATTGGGGAATTTGGGTAATATGGTAGAGATCTGAGCAGGACCGGAATAATGCCAGGCAGGATGAACATAATGTCGAGGATTTTTGCTGCTCAAAACAACTGATCATAATGAACACAAGTACCATTAATCCACTACTATTGACTGAGGAGTTTCCTTGTCTACCTTTTATCTCTATCATCAAGCTTAGCAGCCACCATAATATTGTACCTGTTGTTATCGAACTTGACAGGCACGTGGAAACGATAAATAATATGTTTATGATAAACACCTTGTTTGATAATATTAATCATCAGCATAATAGTTGATGATGGTGTCAGAAAGAATCACAAAAATCCTATGAGTAACAAAAATTTACGATTTGCTCTAATTATTGTTAAAATTCAAAACTAACCAAACCCAATCTACGCTAGTATCTAAAAATCAAGTTTAACTGTCATTACAATGTTTATTCTTCTGTTTACATTTCTTTCTTATTTTTCAGACAGTTTATTTTATTTTGTTTTGATTTGTTAATCTACGACTATTATAATTATGAATTATTTTTGTTATCTACTGTTTCGGTTTTGAGTATCGTTCTGTTATATTTTAATCGTTGCATCTATTAGGAGCATCTTGATTGGTGTTTGTAAACTCATTATGTCTGTTAACTTATGTTTATTGTAAACCGTTTGTATCTACAAATAAAATGAAATAAATTCGTGTTTGTGCCGCTTGGCTTTGAAACTTTTGGTCCATGGGGTCCAAGTTCGAGTAAATTTTTTAAGCAATTATTTCCTCGTTTAGTCTACGCCGCTGGTGACAAGAGGGCTGGCTCATTTCTCGCACAGAGAATAGCTATTGCTATTCAACGTGGAAATGCAGCCAGTGTTCTTGGCACCATGCCTCATGGACACCCTCTTTTGTTAGATTTTTAAGTTTTAGTTAGTTTTCCTTTTATTTATTTTGATAATTAAGTTGTGTCAATAAATATACTTAAAAACTTCAATAAATAGACATTGTAGATCGGTTATACTTATAATCTTGTAATATAATAAATTATTTTAAACCTTTTGAACGTAGTCATATAGCCGTTATATCCATTTTAACTACGTACCGCAACAGATCGGTTGCTAGATGTAGGACTGTACAGTAGAAGATAGTACTAACAGTGTAGCGAAACTTGGCCCCCTTCCAATGAGTGTTTGTAAACTTTTCTTAGATTCTATATTTATCTGTGAAAATGTATCGATACCAAAGCTACGCGTGTTTGGCGAATACCGTTATGTTTATGAGAATGTTCCGATTTTTTTTCATTCAACACTTTCAAATGTAAACTTAGTACGTTTCCAGTTTTTCACTGTTCGGTGACGTCAATACTTTATTCAGAAAAAGAGATACCTACAATATACATAACATAACATTGAGCTATCCAATCTTAGGATTGGCATAATTTATTCGTTCCGTATCCGGGCGCGGATTTCGTTAAATCCCGGTAATTTTTCTCGCCGAGGACTATTTCTGATTTTCTATTTAATTAATCCCTTTGAACCATCTCGAATCTCTAAGAGTAGACTCTTTATTAAAATCTTTTTAGTGAAAATAATCTTAGTTATTTCTATCCGGCTTCCAAGAAATATCTAGTCTTGCCGGTTGCTTGTCCCGGATCCCCTGGAAAAGTTACCTGAGATAAAAATATGCTAACGTCGTAGATCTTCGCTACCAGGAAAATTTAATTAAGCTGGCTCAAGTAACAAATAAACATGAAATCTATAGCAACTTACCTTTTGACCTTTTCCCTTCGAAGAAATAAGAAATAATATTATTTCTTCGTTGTCTTTTCTGCAAAAGCGAAATAGGCAAGTAATTGGCGAGGATTTCTTGCTAAGAGACGAATTTATTATGTTTTTTTTTTGTTTTATTCATCTTTCAAATTATGTGCACGGCAAAAAAACCAAAGCTCGAAAAACTTGTAAGATTATTAAAAGGACAAAAACCAGTATTAATTATATCCTGTTTGTTGCCTTTTCCAAATTCCGGCTAATTCGATGCCCGCAGGCGGACTCATCTGAGCTGACCATATTATTTATTCAGATCAAGAATTTAAGACCAAAGAGCACACAAAAATAACAAAGTAGATGGACTGAGCAGTAGGAAGATAAAATTTTATGACTCAATTCACCTTCAATCTTAGAATAACTAGTTATTATAATATGTGTATCAAAGGTCTAAAACTTATAAAAAAACAAAAAACAATTTTATTAAATTGCTCCCATTTCCCCAGGGGGCGAGCGAGCCTAGTCTTGACCCCAAAACGCTTAAAAAACTTATAACCTTCAGATATCGATTACCAATATCCGCAAATCGTCAATAATTGATTCAATAAATTTTCAATTGAATCAAGATCAGAAAGAAACAAAGCCTCAGATACATTAACCAACACGCTTTTGATTGCCAATGATTGCTTTTCCAGACCTTTTAACTGAATCACCTAACTAAGCTAACAGGAGGTGGGAAACAGAATACGAGCAATTATAATGGACAATGACCCAGTACCCACGCAAGGAACCGAGTTTAACTCCTACGCAGGGCACGTGTCTTCTAAATCCTCTTGGGCGCCAGAAAGGCGTAGGGCTTCCTTAAATAGATATTTGGATAGAGGGCATGCGATACTGTAGTAGGCTTTTCGGTAATTTTCCTACATTCTCCTAATGATCGCCGATACTTCCACGGGTGGTACTCGTCGCCAAAACCTGTCAACAGTAAACAGTATTGGCTTCGTATATCCAATAATAGCGCCCACTGATGTCTCGAGCAGATATCTCACGGAGTCTCCTTCACCTGTCACTTAAATAAACGTTTACGGGACGATAAAATCGCGTTTTCAATTAATCGTTTAGTTGAAGTGCATTTCGTGCCGTAACGATGAATGGGGACTGACAAGGCAAGATAGGGGATGACAAGGTTGTTGAACAACTCTGTGGGTGACTTGTTGAACAGACAGCCATGAAGAAGTACGTTGATACAAATTCAATTAAAATAACATCTTGTTCATTCTGTAACTGCTAATGTTTTTCATTTTTTTATTTGGATTTATTTTATTTGACTGTTTACGAGGCTTGCAAGTCGTGATGGTAAGCGCTACGCCTACCCATAACAATTGCAGTGCTACCCAGAACTTATCATTGCATAATCTTGCGCGGCACTGCACTGCGCCCGTCACCCTGAGATATCGATTCTAAAGTCTCATATGCCCATAGTGTCATATGTTTTGCCCCTTTTCCTCTTATGGTAATTTGTCGCCAATAATATAACCTAGTAACAAGTTAAAAAAGGAAATTTCCCTTTTCAAGAGCTGATCCATCAGTAAATTTCGTATAGGAAACGGAAACTTCATTAACTTTGCCACTTAAATACGCTTATTAGATAAGATAGTACCAAGGAAATTTACGGGAACGGCGATGTAATTTTTTCAATTATCATCATTCAAAAAGTATCAGAAGGGTTGACCCCGAATAGGTAACAAGCCATGGGATTGATGGATTGATGATGACTCTATCTATTAAAGGCTAAGACTAGCAAAATGAGCCAAGTAAACAGTTTTCGGCTAATAACGACGTAGTTCTTGCAGCCGTAGACTCGGCAATTGGTCTAATTGCTCAGTGCAGCACTGACATCATTGGCTTTGAGCGGTAATTAGAAGCACAAATAGTTACTAGGAAGCACTCTGCTTCTATTAGAGTAATGAGGAGCCATTCATTTGTGAGGGACTTGAATTGGCATCGTTATCCTGTTTTGTGTATAAATAAGCATGGTATAGTATAGACTTTCAGTACGATAGTATGTGATAGTGTGCGTTGTATACTCGTACCATGTATGTATTAAAGCCAGTATTGCCAGTTTTTTTTTGCCAAGTCGAGATTTTATAACTTCTTGAGTGAAAAAAGCGGGATTATTTCGTTGAAAGCGGAACATAGTGAAACGCCGTATAAAAATAATCAGAATTTATGAAATATTTATCTTTTTATTTGAATTCTAATTACGTTTACGTGATAATAGCAAAAATAGCCATAGAAAATGTATTTGAAAAAAATATAATATTTTAAATAAGAATTTACCTCATCGTTAAATAGTAATATAGTTTAATAGAGTCTTAATCGTCTTCTGAATAAAAAAAAATAACTATCAGTCGAGTTATCCCCGAAAGGCAGGACTGAGCCTGTCCCGCGCGGGACATTTAATTTAGATTTAAAAATCAGGACGTCCCGCCAAAATTGGGACCTCTGGCAACGCTGATTAAAACTGTCCGAAAAGTGCAAAGCATCAACTACCTTTGAATGTCTGGTACCAAGAAGAAAGCGACCAGTTTGAAAAGTAAACCGATTAGATAACGTCATCGTAGTATAAAATCGGTGTAGGACTCTCGAGGAAAAGGACAAGCATATAATAATTATTCAGCCTCCTAGCGCAACTTTGCGTATCTACGCTATGTACAAGTCGACTTGTCAAGCATACGCCAGATTAGCTCATGAAACATGAGAGTTAAGAAGTTTCTTGCTTCCAAGCTTTCTTGATAACCAACGTCGTGGTACGACGACGACAGTGAAACATATCCTACTTATTATTATCGCCATCAAATAGGCTTACAGCCGCTACTGATTAAGTTTGCCCATAGTTAAAGTATTGGAGAAAAACCATGCTCGATTTGGAGCAATGCCGTGCCCAACACTGCAAAGCCAAAAGAAATAGTTAAGTTTTTAGCGGTCTATGTACTTACGTTTGTATTACATTTAAAAATAAACTGCTCATCCGTTTTTATTTCCTTTTTAGTCAGGATATCGCTTAATATTTTAGTTTCCTAAAATGTTGAGAGTTGTCACACTGTTCTATAACTGTGCAGTTAGTACTATCTATTCTGTGGTCCAAATAAGCACTTCAATCAAGTTGTCGTTTGTCGTAAGGGATAAACATCTTTTGATACTCCCACGTCTGAAACTTGCCGCCCCTGTATGCTGTCTCTTAGACACTCAGCTGTGGTAATGGCGTGCCCCAATAACCTTTGTACTGATGCCCGTATCTGAAATAAAAGGCTAATGGAATCAATCAATCAGTTCAATAGAACTCTTTTGTCTGTTCTCGTCTGGGATATCCAATTTCTTTTGGGCGTTTCTAGGTAGAAAGTAACTAATAAAATACGCCTTATGACGTAATCTCTAACGTCCTCTTGAATCCTATATGCAGTATTAGACATTGCTTACTAATTTGAGATAAAAAAAATATGCAGCATTACATAAATTCCACAGTTTCCAGTTCACAATACACAGTATGTTGTCAGTAGGTTGTCTGGAAGAAATCGCTTTCAGCGATAAGACAGCCCATTGTACTACCCTTGTTTACCTATTGTAATTCTTCTGTACTGTGTTTATTTTTGTTTCTGGTGTACAATAAAGAGTTTTTCTATTCTATTCTATTCTATGTTACAAAAAGGAAAAATACAATACTTCTTTCTTCTTTAGTCCTTCTTGCTCACTCATTTCATTTCATCAGAGGAGAATATCTAATAGTCTACGTATCTACAGGATGTCTACGCGTATGCCATGTTCTGAATAGACTAACCCACACGTTACGTCAATCGTTCAGGTATTTATGAGAACGCCATTAATTTATGAGTGCCTGGTATTGGAGTTGTAATATCAAGAATGTGAACCGTGTAACGATACGCAATCGAGAGATTATTTCTGTTCGCGGATGCATCGGTTATTTCGGACTCGCTATGTATGTGGGTTAATGCAATTTTGCGCGTTGCCGCCATTTCTTATACGCATACTCATCTTTAGGGTGACCATATTATTTGGATTTGCTCGGACATGTCCGGTTTTCCTTCCATCCGTATCTTTGTTTAGGTGTTTATTTGTGTGATTTTTATTAGTCTGTACTTTCAGAGAAAAGAGTTAGGTAATCCAATATTGTAGGAATTTAGAACATCCAACGCTCAAAGTATTCGTACAGATATGCTTTTAACACGCTTGAAATTTTATATAGGGCTAAAATATTGAAATGAATATTGAATTCGGATCAGAGTTTCACGGAATGCCTGCCTCCTACGCCCGGGCGGAATGTGGGAGGAAAGCTTCACTATTCATGGAAAATATTATTGGAAAATTTATCAATATTCAGGAGAGTGAAGGTACGTATAGAATCATTTAGCAAAATACCTAGACCTTCTGACAATATAAATGCTAATACTGGTGTGACGGTGTGATCAAATACACTACGACTAAAATGCCCCAACCCGTCCCATAATATAAAGTACCTAATGTGCTAGCTGTATGTAAATAGGTACATACCTTTTATCCTCCTAATATAATAAAAGTCAAATCAAAGTTTGTGAGGATAGATGTTAAAAATACTGAACAGATTTGGATGAAATTTGGCACATAGATAGTTTATTACCAGGATTAACACATATAATACTTTTTATCCCGTAAAAATGTTTGGTTCCTGTGGGATAATACACAACGCGGGTGAAACCGCGGGGCGCAGCTAATAAAGTCTAGTTTAAAGTAGAACAGCACAATTAAAAACATGAATGACTCGTTAACCGCTGCTATTAAAATACCTATGGCAGCATAACATAATTACTCATTTACGGACCGATTATTATTAAACTAAACTAGGAACCTAATTAATAAATGTATTTACTAAATTAATTTAGATATTGTGGTTAAAACACCATTGGTTTAATGAGTAATGTCCGGTGAATCGACCGTGTATTATTACTTAGTAAATTACATATAAATAATTTTAAATAGAGTAACTTAATAAATGTTAAGAATAATTAATAAAATTTTCAGTGACTTTAATTGCTGACTGTACAATACTGTACATACAAACGTATAAAAACAGTAATAATAATATTCCTTTTTACCCGGGATGAGGTAAAACGAGCGCTTAGCTAATTACCTTTTCTTCATGAACTTTTTACTATAACAATCAACTTCAAACCCTCTCCAAGTCAGGTTGGAAGTTGGAACAAGGAATTTTGAGGTACTAAACTTTCTAAGACTGAGCGTGGAAGATTTTCTCTTTTGTTTTTAATTTGTGTAAACTTTTCTTCTGGAATAAGTACTAACTCTGCATTCAGCCACGCATCACGTACTGAGTTTATTTATACCTACGCCATGTATAAACATTGAAACTAAAAACAAAACGGTTTGTTTACAATGTTTTATACCATAGTTCAGGTTCCTCACGTCGTTTCCTAACGTTTCTGAAATCCAAATAATATAATCTTTGAGCAAACTTCGAACCGTAAAGGCGTAAAGGTAATAATTTGACCTTTAAGATATAGAAATAAATAATTAACGATATCCACTACCTATGCTTTCTTTATATAAAAAAAAGAGTGTGCTTTAGATCACACGACAGAACTAAAACTTATTTAGCTCCATCTATATGTATGTATATCACTGGCTATGAGAGAAAGAGAGAAAGAAAATATGTGCTCGCTACCCTCTCTTGCCCATACAGTAATATACGAAACGTAACCCGCTACTCCCTACCTTTTAACTTTATTACCCTAATTTACCTCTCAATTTCCATTCGCCTCGCCTGGTCACATTTTTCGTAACGCATTCACCAGCTTACTCCCCACCCCAATTCAAGCGTGCGTAAAGAAGTTTTACTTCAAAATTGATTTCATAGGCACTGAAATTATAACTTGGATGAAAACTAATATGAAAACGCTATGTGGTTTTCGTCTTTCACGGGTTGGTTCCAAACGTTTTAGGGATGAGATATTAGACCTTATGCAAACGTAAAGGTAGGACACGAGTGCACGCTTGGATAGATATGTACTTCCAAGCAGAAAAACTATCGCCTAACTGCTATCGTGGTTTTTACAACTGAAATTTTAACTCTCAGAGGACTCTGAAAGGTATTAAAAATATCGATTACTAAGATTCTAAAATTGTCCCGCGCACCTTGGACAGCTAGACTGCGTCATCGCGGTCTCGCTGGTAACCACCATTAGGTATATCAAACAAACAAAACAACCAACATTATGATTCATAATCATAATATATTAGCTAGACTGTTAAGACATACATGTGACCTACTTCAGACCACCCGCTAGGCGCTATAGTAGATATTTTTGTCTGTGATCTGAAGTCTGCGGGGGTCTAGCGTCTGAACGTAAGTATGGTAGACCGTATCACTTTGTATGAAAAGAGCGGTCCTCTAGGAAGCTTTGCCCAGACTGATCTGTGACGAAATGTCCAGCTAAATCATTCTCAGCGGGTCCAAGTGGATGGAAGCAATTGGTTGCAATTGCGCTGATTGGTTTCCTGTAATTAGCCGCGGATTTCGAAATACGACCGAATTTCTCATTGGTCATCCGATTCGCCTCTGTCTTCTATACTTTTATATTTATTTTGTAATCTGGCTACAATTATTGTCAATTGAAAGAGTTTTACGGAGTACCTACATTTAGCTACATTATAATCACATTACTGGTATTCTCTGGGTGGATTTGGTAAAATAGACGCTGAAAGTTTAAAAAATCTGTATAATCTTGCGTCTGCATTCTGAATCGATCTATCTGTTCTTAAGCTGCAAAGTTTTTTTTATAATATAAATAAATCTGGAGTAGAGTATAAGACAACTACTCAAATAAATAAATAAATCAATTATTATTTATTGGCTAACTCAAAAATGTCCAACTCCTGAACATATTGGAGAAGTCGAGTTGTTCCAAAATAACGCTGATTCAAGAATCCACGCTTTAAATAATGATGTCACACGACCGTTCATGTTCACAATGATTGTAGCATTATTTTCGAGGCAAACGCTGTGACTAATTAGCTTCATATTTTCGGCATAAAAATGTATGAATAACTAGATACATATATATATATATATATATATATATATATATATATATATACGTAGCGTACGTTTTTATTTTCGTTCATAAACATGTCGACGGTCGACTGACCTACGATAGCTGGGCTGGCAGCCAAACCTAAACGGATTTATAAATTTCACCGTCGGATGTGGAGCGACGCCAACAATTATTTTAATACTTCCTGATGCGAAGTTGTTTATTTATCAAAGATCATTGATATTGGAAAGAACCACGACAAAAATTTTATAAATTAAACCATTTAATTCTTATTCTAAAAGTCTAAGAAAAATTTAAGACACGTGGCGAATAAATTTGAGAATACCGATTGGCTTTTGAGTTTCACCTCGTGAAACAAATCTTAACTATATGCAATTGAACAGCTCGGTCTCCTCTGAGCCGAGAACTCCATAGTGATGGTTCCGATCCCCGTCGTTGTTTTAGGCCTTTTATTAAAGTGTGGTAAAACCTTGCGTAGAACCAAGGAATGGCCCTCTACTGAAACTATAATAATGGTAACACGTTGACTGCTGAAACGGTTTTTTATATTTGGGCACTGTTACGGACCGTGTGTGTATTCCAGTAACGGCGTGCCGTCTGTGTGAGCCGCACTTTAGTAGCGCCGCGTTAAACACACACGTCTGTGTTTCACCACACAGCCGGCACGTAAGCTGTGCTAACACAACAGGTATGTTTTCCCGCACCCGCATAAAGTCTGTGTCGTGTGTTGAGGATACCACTTACGTGCCGAAGTGTGTTGATGGGTTTGTTGAGTTTCTTCTATTATTTTTGTTAAAATTGATGTTGCTTGTATATGTTGAGATCGAGTCGTGTCGGGCGAGCAATGTCTTGTAGCAGAGTGAAGTTGTCGAGTGATGGGTGAATTATTGATTGATTGATTGATTTTGCAGATGGCACTGACACTGACAGTGACAGCCCAATGCACTGCTACGCATTATGTGCGTGCGCTTGTATGGGGGAGTGTTGCGTTAACAGGCTCCCGCGGGTGGAACATCCTGTTCCACGGAATCATAGATAGGTAATGGGCAGAGTCGATTGTATGCCCGCTTCAGGATTCCCGATGCTGTGTTGACTTCTGCAATGCGAGTACAACCATCGGAACCAGGGAACAATTTGACTACTCTGCCAAGCAGCCAGCGGTTGGGTGGGAGGCGGTCATCCTTTACAACCACCATTTCACCGAGTCGTAGTTGACCATCTTGTCGTTGCCACTTGGCACGTTTCTGTAGCTCTGAAACGTATTCTTGGTAGTATCTCTTCCAAAAATGGTTAGCAAGCACCTGAGCTCTCTTGTAGCGTGGCAAGGTGCATATCTGAGTCCTGTCGTCCAGGTTACTTGCTGAAGATGGCAGCATTGTGATAGTCCGTCCCAGAAGTAGATGTGAAGGTGAAAGGCATATAAGGTCGTTAGGGTCAGACGACAGGGGGGTTAACGGCCTAGCATTTAGAATGCCTTCTATTTGTATTAAAGTGGTATTCATTTCTTCATATGTTAAATGAGTCAGAGATAAAATTCTCTTTAAATGAAATTTGCAGGACTTGACTGAACCTTCAGCTAGCCCATTGAAGTGTGGACTATAAGCAGGAGCGAATTTAAAGTTAATAAGTTGCTCTGCTGCATAAGCACTTATATCATTGCATTTTGATTTAAGGAATTTAGAAAACTCGTGAAATGTACCCACAAACATGGTACCGTTATCTGAATAAATGTTTATTGGTTTACCTCTGCGCGCTATAAAACGGTTTAAAGCAGCAATAAATGCTTCAGTGCTCAGTTCAGTAACAAGCTCTATGTGTACTGCCCTTACAGCGAGGCAGACGAATATGCAGATGTAGGCCTTGATTAGCCTGCAACCTCTACCTTTTCGGTCGGCTAACATAATGGGACCGGCATAGTCAACAGCTATATTACTAAATGGATATTCAGCATGAAGACGTTCCTTAGGGAGGCTGCTCATTATCGGTTGAATAGACTTTCCTGAGAATCTACAACAAGTTATGCACTCATGTGTGACCTTTCTAGCAAGATTTCTCCCTCCTATTGTCCAATATTTATGTCGTATGATGGACAACAATAACTGAGGTCCAGCATGCATTAGAATTTTATGATAGTACCTGAACAATAGTAATGTGACATGGTGGGATGAATGCAGTATAATCGGATATTTAGTGTCAAAGTCATAATTTGAGTTGCAGAGTCTCCCTCCAACGCGTATAATTTTGTCTAACATGAATGGGTTTAGTTTAAGTAAGGGTGATTTATTTGGTATTTCCCTTGTGTTGTGGAGACTACTGTATTCTTTAAGGAACTTGTCAATTTGGACGATCTTGCATAAAGTTAAGCTAGCTGCATTTAGTTCTTGTACCTTTAGATAAGCTGTATATTTGTTGTTTGGAAACCGACAGTTATGAATGAATCGCAGCATGAATGACAATGTGCGTTGCAATTTATTGTAATCAGAAAACTTGTTTATAAAGTTGTTTTGCTCACTTGCTAGGTTACACTGGAATTTGACTTCTGGTAAGTCAATAGTAATATTATTGGGTTGTTTAGGCCAATGATCTTCAGAATCCAATAGGAATGATGGACCTGTCCACCATAGTTTAGAATTTTTTAATTGTTGTGCATTGCATGCCCTAGAGCCGATATCGGCTGGGTTTAGATTTGTAGGCACATAAGCCCATATATTTGCTTCTGTATTTTCTGTGATTTCGTTAATCCTATTCAGAACGAATGACTTGAGACTTGCCTTTGGAGTCCTAATCCAACCTAAAACAACGGTGGAGTCACACCAAAACCGCCATCCGTGTATGTCTAGCCTCAATGCGTTTTTTACTTTGATTGCTAAACGAACTGCCAATATGGCTCCACAAAGTTCAAGACGTGGAACTGTCATGCTCTTCAATGGCGCAACTCTGCTTTTAGCAGTTATTAGATTTACCTGCTTGCTACCATCAGACGACAATGATTTTAAGTACACACATGCGCTATAGCTAGCTAGCGATGCGTCGCTGAATGTATGTATTTCTATGCGTGTGCATGAGTTACCCAATACATGTCGGGGTATGGCAATTTCATTTAGGTGTGAAATTGAATTTATAAACGATAGCCATTCATTCTCAGTTTCAGGAGGTAGTTTGTCATCCCAAGATAATTTAGAAGCCCATAACTTCTGCAAAATAAGCTTGGCTTGAAGAATGCAAGGACTAATAAGGCCCAGTGGATCGAACACTTGACCTATTGTTGACAAAATTGACCTTTTGTTTATATTGTTGCAGTCAAATTTTATATTTAGGGAGAAAAATAGTGTGTCTGTTTTGCATGACCATCTTAATCCTAATGTTTTTGCATTTTCATCATCAACTAGTTTTAAGAGATCCACCTGAGGATCATCATGGATTTGTTTCAATACTTGTGGGCTGTTTGACCGCCATTTTCTCAAATGGAATTGCCCTTCTTTGAGTTGGCTAGTTACCTTTTGGCAGATACGGACTAGTTCCGATTCTCTTTCATGTCCACTTATGTAATCATCCATATAAAAATCGTTTAGAATTGTTTCCCGAACTACTAGGTCTGGACATTCAAGTCCTAGTTGAGCTAAGCAGCGGGTTGCTAGATACGGTGCTGATGCTGTGCCGTATGTAACTGTGTTAAGTTTGTATAATTGAATTGCCTGGGAAGGGTCAAATCTCCAAAATATTTGTTGTAGGCACCGTTGTTCTTCAGCTACAAAAATGCAACGATACATTTTTTCACAATCGGATGTGACCACATATTTGTGTTGTCTAAATCTTATAAGGATGCTTATGAGATCATTTTGTATAACCGGTCCAACATGCTGTATTGAATTTAATGAAAAGCCTGAAGTGGTAATGTGTGATCCATCAAAAACTGTTCTCATTTTTGTAGTTAAATTTGATTCTTTCAAGATTCCGTGGTGGGGCAATACATATGAGACTGCCTCAGTATTCTGTTCATTTACAGACATGTGACCTAAATCTAAATATTCTTGCATGAACTCACAGTATTTTTCTTTGTAGGATGGATCTCGCTTAAATCTTTTCTCTAAAGAATAAAATCTAGTCAATGCTTGCTGATGTGAATCACCCAAAACTTCTGGGGATTTTTTAAATGGAATTTTTACTACAAAACGACCGTCATTGAGTCGAGTCGTTGTTTGTAAGTAATGCTGTTCACACTCATTCTCTTCTTTTGTTGTTGTGCGAGAAGAGGGAACAGATTCAAGTTCAAAAAATTTATCAAGTTGATGCTGCATCTGAATGTCATTTGAGAAATGACAGTGGACTGTATTATTGTGTGTTAATTTCTTGTTTTCCTTTTGTGTTGGTACAATACCAGACACTAACCAACCAAATTTAGTTTCGTTTAATGTTGGCTTGTTTTTTCCTAATGAAATGCAACTACTTCCTAAAACACTCCAGAATATTTCAGCACTTAATAACAAGTCTATTTCGGATGGAGTGTGAAAACCTGGATCAGCCAGTTGTATGCCTGGTGGTATATTTAATGAGGTAACATTGAGTTGTGTCGTAGGAAGCAGTTGAGTTATTTGTGGTACTACAAAGCAATCTATTTGTTTAGCAAAGGTTTCAGTTCGAGAAGATAACTTTACCGTTGAACGTTTATTAATGTATACCGACTTGCAATTTAGACCTTCCACTGTGGTAGAAGCTGAGCGGATAGGCAACTTCAATTTTTTACTCAAATTTTCAGTTATAAAGTTAGTGGTGCTACCATTATCGAGTAGAGCACGTGCTGTATGCGTGGCACCATGACGATCAACTATGTTGATGAGTGCAGTGGATAGGAGGACGCAATTATTGTTGGTAGTGGAAGATAGAACAATTCCACTATCTAACGTCTGCTCCGAAGAAGGACATGCTTGTAGTACCTCACTAGTGGCTAACGCTACAAGTTCCTTTTCAATTTTGTTTGGTGTATGTGCCACCTGTGTATGAATTTCGTCTGCGTGTAACATTGTGTTATGCCATTTGGCACAAATTTTACATGGACCGAGTTTGCACTGTTTTATGTGGTGTCCTAACCGTAAACAATTTACACACAGGTTTAGTTGTTTTACTTTCTCCAGCTTTGCCGGTTGAGACAGCGATTTGAATTGAGTGCATTGGTAAATTGGATGATCTTGTTTGCAGTAAGGACATTTGTATGATTTTGATTGTATAGTTGAATTTGTGATAAATGTCTTTGCTCTAGTATTTGCAGGCTCACTATATCTGCGCTTTACATTTGAATGTTCTACAGTTTCCAAAAGTTCTGCACGGCTCTTCAAGAAATTAATGAATGTGTAGAGCGCAGGCAAATCCTTTGAAAAGTTAATGTGTTCTTTCCAGTTCCTACTGGTAGCTGAATCTAGCTTGCTCGATACCATATGTATAACCAGTATGTCCCAGTTATCGGTATTTATGTTTAAAGAATTGAGAGCCCTAAGATTTTTATTTATAGTATCAATTAAATTTCTCAACGCTGAAGCAGATTCTCTTGGAATTGATTCAATATCAAATAACGCTTGTAGATGGTTGCTTATCAAGAGTTTATCATTGTGGTAACGTTCGCATAAAAGTTGCCATGCAACATCATAATTGCTGGCGGAGAATTCTAATGAACTAATTACTTGTTTGGCACTATCTTTTAAGGCAGATCTCAAGTAGTGAAATTTATTTATGTTAGGTATGCTCAAGTTAGAATGTATCAACGAAACATAAGTATCATGAAATTCTAGCCAATCTTCAAACCGTCCCGAAAAGGTAGAGAGCTGAATAATAGGTAATCTTAAGCTTGGCCCACCTGCTGTAAGGACAGAACCTGTCACTTGGGATTTATCCTCCACTGGCTCCGCAGAAGGGTGCCTGCTCAACAGCTCACGGGCTCTGGCCACTGTTGCAAAGTAGCAGCATTCAAACTCCTCACGTTCCTGATATTCACCTGACTGCTCACTGTCTGAAATTTCAGTTTGACCTTCTAAATGTAACTGTAGGCAGTCATATTCACTATACATTTCTTCAATTTTAGGCAATCTTACATTAAGTTCAGCAATTGACGTGCTATTTATTGCATCGCTTGGCGTTATGCGTTCCAAAAAGTTTTTAAATTGTGTAAGCTTTGCCTTATAAGAAGAGCGCTTCTTCTTCAAGTCTTTTAAGTTGGTTGCCATTTTTCAAAGCGTTAGCAAATGCAAATGAAAAAATGCCACAGTAGATATTGATCAAAGTGCAATGACAATAATTGTGTATAGTTAAAGAACACCTTAATGCTTCTATGTATGTCCAAACCAAGCAGAAATATCTGAGCTAGGAACTTAGGTCTAATGCAAATTTTAGCGCACCCTTTACCTTGCATATGTGCACTTATAGTCTCACACTTCATGCAAAAGCTGAGAAATTATAGAAATATTGTTCAATAGTGTTTGTATACGGATAATAAAGCCGTTATGAATTTGTTCAGATAGTAGGTTAGTACAACAATTTCTAATAATGTTTCGTAGACTCTGTTGTACGGAAACTTGACCACTGTCTGACCCAATGAAATACTTAACCGTGTTCGGTATAAGTATATGAATGTATAAAGAAAATGGAACGAACTCACAAATGCCTTGATGTTTGTGCCGGTTCCTGGGTATTCTCTGCCACGTGTCCTTTTCGCATCGACGTTTATCGTATCGATGTAATGACGAATGGACGTAGTTGTATCTTGTGATTATAGTCTCGCTGCCGACGACTCTGGGTACACTTGGTGCTTGCCACGAAGTAGTTTCCACGATGCCATTGGACGAATCCTTTTGCATCCGACTCGGAGGACCAGCTTGTTGAGGATACCACTTACGTGCCGAAGTGTGTTGATGGGTTTGTTGAGTTTCTTCTATTATTTTTGTTAAAATTGATGTTGCTTGTATATGTTGAGATCGAGTCGTGTCGGGCGAGCAATGTCTTGTAGCAGAGTGAAGTTGTCGAGTGATGGGTGAATTATTGATTGATTGATTGATTTTGCAGATGGCACTGACACTGACAGTGACAGCCCAATGCACTGCTACGCATTATGTGCGTGCGCTTGTATGGGGGAGTGTTGCGTTAACATCGTGTTTTCAGCAGTGAACGCGTTAATAAAGCTTATGTAAAACCAGTACGCTCTAGTATTACAGAACTAATACATCATCACCCCTTATGGAAGGTAGGTTAGGTAATAGTTACGCAACATCTATCCGTACGTGAACTTTAGAATTCCTTCACGTAGACATTCCAGGAGACCATTAATCATGTCCGTATACGAGACACAAGATAAATTAAAATGACACCCACGTACCAGGCTCCTGAAACGAGTGCTGAAATTACACTAGCGTACAATAAACTGTGAACAAATTAAATGAAAGCGGCACTAAAATGTTCTTTACGTGCTTCTAATATGTTATTGTTTTATTTGTTGATGAAGGTAAGCGGCACGCCTACCCAAAACAGACCGACCATTTAGAACTTTGCCAGCCAAATCTTGCGCGGCACAACACGGCGTTCGTCACCTTGAATTCAGACATTGATTTGTTTCATATAGCCAAGTAATTTCACTGGAAGCAGTAAGTAGGTACACGTTATAATTGATACCTAAGCAGAGCCACAGGGCGACCTTTGTACTGAGAGCCCACGCAAGTCTATTATGGACATTAATGTATACCTACAATCGTAAATGCTCGTGAGCAATTGACGCAAACACCGCACTGAAAACATTCCGAAATAGTGCCGGTAGATTGTGCCAATTCGGAATTTGTATTTACTCTATTTGGGAAAAGTAACCCACTTTTTCAGAAACAAGCCTTGCGCTTTCTAGATTAACTTTAAATGACCAGTGTCGGTCCACATTGAGTCAACGTGAAGTCTGCTTTAATTCTGCTTCTCCTGAAGTCATTTACGCAGTTCCCTAACGATCCTAATTTTAATCAAGATTGTCACCAATCCTAAGCGAACCCAAGCCATTACAGTCCGTATTCTCTTTCTGTGCCTTTTCAGGAATTATATTGGGAATTTGACTGCTGGCAAAATATAGGAAATAGATATATGAGATCGATCAATCAGTCGAGACATCGAATTTATGGGGAATAAATAACACATCTTGAAGCATGGATTGAAAACGCCACCACGAATAAATAAAACACTTGACCACAGTTAGAGTAGATAAAATATAAGCTTTTGTCAAAAACCATTATTATTCCAGATAAGGGGTTATAAAATCCACATTCGTTAGGCACTGCAAGTTAATAAAATTAACGAAAACACCACCTATCTACTACTATTGTGGAATTCCTTTGTCTATCTTCCAGATCAGCTCGCTGGAACTATGTTTTTTTTTTAAATAACCACAGAGACCGAGAACTATGATAATAACAGTAACTAACCTTCTTAGAATAGAATAGAAAACTCTTTATTGTACACCAAAAAAAAAAAGTGAAAATTACATAAACAAGGATGTAGTCTTGTTTTTTATTATTTATTTTTATGTTGCGTACGTCATTGGTATGGAACAATGGAAACTGATTCAAAACTGACTTGTGTAACATAAACATACGTCTGACACAGTAAGGTAAATAAAAGCTTGTAAAAACGTTGGCCTGTCGTTGAATCCACAAGCTCCCGTTAGAGCATGTAAACGATACATAAATAGGGGCACGTAACCCGCATATAATAATAATTGTTAAATGAGATGGAATACCCGTCAGCTGCTGCGGCGTCCCGTCGCTCCCGGCTCCAGTGGATTTTAATAAAATTCATGACTAACATAAGCAAAGAGGTTATGTATATACTAGGATATTATATGACGAATTATGAGGGTAATAGATATTAGAGAGATGACACAGGCTAACTAATTTGATCTTTACACTGTGGGTACGCTATGAGCTGGTGTGAGGTGGCACAAATCAGGCGTCTGAAAGGTTTAGTCGCAAATCGTTTCATTCGCAAGAGGTCACGGTGTCACAATTGGCCCCATACGCATATTGTCAAATCTCTTACAGATGTAGAGGTGACTTTACAGTACCAACTTATTTTAGGTAGACCGACCTTCGGGCCGGGTTACGGGCGTAAGATTTTTTTTTCGGCAATGATTCTTCTTTGCCCAGCCTCTGTGACGTGTTCAAATAAGGATCGATATGAATAGAGAGGCGGAGGCTAAGGAAAATCGATATTGGTTCTTAAATTAAAGTCAAGGTGTCTGAGATTTCAGGAGGTAGGCCAGGAACAGCCATCATCAGAAATACTTTTTTGGGAAATGAATCTCATAAATAGTTCCTGCTGAATTTTTACTATTGAACATTCTAATCTTGTTTGAAATGTTGACACTACAGTTTGCTACCGTGCAAGCTGATATTTGCTAGAAACATAGGAGTACCTAGTACCTATTGCCTTGCGATTGCAAAAAGGTGGGTAGCGACTCCGAGCTCAGCGAGAGAGAGATTGGTTTTCCTCTCTAGGGATGGATTCGAGCTGCCCGGAGTGGCGGCACCAATTTACTTTGTTTCACAATACAAGCCGACGCTTTATTGGATTGTATTTGATATAGCCGTGCTAACCTCATTATGTCGAATAGGAGACACAAATGTTTTTAAAGGAACTCAAAAAATTGCGAGACTAGTGTAGGACCTAATTTCACTAATATTATTATTATATTATAAAAGCGAAAGTGTTTTTGTGTTTGTCCTCTCTTCACGCGCCAACGGCTAAATGGATACTATGATAAATTATTATACAGATACTTTAGGTTTTGGAATAGTACATAGGACACTTACGCGTAAAAATTAACGGTTCATCTGGGATAATAGGTTACGCGGGCGAAACCGCGAGGCTCTGCTAGTTAATATATAACTTATAAAGGAATTTATAAAATAAAATCGTCTCAACTAGCTTTGACGATTTAATTAAACTAAAAAACTCTTTGCCGTGTGTGCTATGAATTTAATGTAAATAAAGCTGGGTAGATATTTTGCATTTGTAGGTTACTTGGGGGCACGAAATGGTTAGCAATCCATTTATTTATCCACTCATTTCAGATGACAATTTATTTTCTGCATGGTATAGAAAATTTACTTCCGTAAAGTTCAATCACGTGAAATGCCTGGTTTTGATAGGGTACGAGTAAAACTGTGGGTTAATGTATAGATATTTAGAACTTGTAATAAGTCTGTCTGTATACAGTAAGTACACATTTATGTAGGTAGGTATGTATATGGGTTGTTTCCATAGCTCCATAGCATGCAATGAGCTTTTACTTAACACTTTGACTGCTGAGCCGTTTCGCTTGTCTAGCCACGGGTGCGGCTCTGCACGCGCCATAGTGTTTTCCCGTACAACAAACACAACAGTTGTGTTTTGCCGTACTCGTGGCAAGTTATGAAAAACACGACAGTTGTGTTTTCAGTAGTGAACGTGTTAATTCGAGTTAATATATTACACGAAAAAAGATTATCTACCTTCTTACTCGGACGCATATTTTCTTTTTAAATAACTCATTTGTATACAGAATTTTTATTGTATACCTTTACAAAGTTCAACGTCCTGAAACCGCGTTACATGAAAAGCTCCCAACAAACATGCACATAATTTGGCGCCCAACGTTTATATTGCCAGCTTGAATCAACCAATGCTTTGCGTAAACAATTCCGTATATCTGGAAACTTCTTTCAAGACTTAGGCACAACGTTAACACGTTATTAAACCTGATAGGAGGTTAATAAAAAAAAATTAAACTTGTTGCATAATAATATGGCACATGTCAAAATGAAATGAAATTAATTTATTGCGGAAATTGTGTAGAAATAGACCAGAATCTTGATCTGTCATCATACATAGTGCAATTTAGACACACTTTAGTAAGAAAGGTATCAGAATTTGTCCCTCTATGACTCATAATATGCCATTTTGAGAAATGGGTTTTCTGCTCCAAGCCTGGTACCTAACTATATCTATGTAATATTTTACTTTAGGTTGACTTGGGGACGTTTAAGTACCAATATAAAATAAAAATGTAAAAAGCTCGCATCATTTACACTTTAAGTTTCCACTAATAACTGCATCAAAAACTAACCTAAATCAATCACGAAGAGGTATGGCTTTTAAGTTTTAACACTCCATAAATCACCATCAAGCCTAAACGTTCGGTCTTTACTTTGAGACATAATAATTAACAGCGAAATAAATCAATCTGGCCAATAACCGAAACGAACGATAGAGGATATAGGTACACCAACGGCAGCGGCGGCCATCAGAACCAATTTAGCGAACGAATTGATTGCACACATAAATTTAAATGCGTTTTATTCTCATTTCGTTCCGACATTTTGTGATAAAAATAAATGCTTTTAATCGCAATGTCTCGTGCGAAGCGTTTAGTGCTGCTGGATCTTTATGTAACTAGGTAGATGGATAGATAGATAGATAAACTCCTTATTGAATACCACAGAACAAAGAAAAATTTAAAACTGATATTAATGCGCATTTTGCGCATACCGACTTGGGTACATTAACCACAATTGAAAACACAAACCTAATATTCATTTACCAAAAAAAGTAGTGCTAAGTGATGAAGTCGAATGATTTTAAAATAAGTACAATGAAAAATAAAACTAAATAATTATAAATAATGTAATAAAACAATGTGTTGACATATCATCATTGAGTTCTCAGACTATTTTTAGTCTAGTTAAAAAAAACTCAAAGTTTTTTCTTTAGAAAATAAATAATTAATTGTTACACAAATCTAAAATTCAACTGACCTTTATATTATACTTCCTACAGAACAAACAATTGTACGGTAATAAAATAAATTATGTAAGTTACTCGTTATACTGAAACCAGTAAGCTTTTCCTGTAACAAAGGGTTAATTAATATCAAGTTTCTTGTTAATTGAACATTCCAATTTAATTTATAATACCAACGGGAGTCTATTTCACTTGGAAATCGTAGATTGAACAAAATTAAGATAGTCGCAGACTTGGAGCAACGCGAAAGAAATGGCGCTGCGCTACTGTAATCGTTAAAGTTTCGATTTTACAGTTAGGTACTTATAATTGACTAAGTTCAAGACTTATTAACATTAGAAGATCTTGGTTACACTCTAGCTATCTATGTATTTAATTTCGGGTGAGATAAGCGTGTACATTTTATAGTAGAATAGTAGTTATGGGTTCTTTTTTTCTTTACTGACTCATGGCAAACAAATTCATAAATTATTTTAAGCTGAGCACCTTCATTTATGCCTAAAAATTGTGTAGCAATTTCTGCATAATTAAGCCTAGACTATATTTAAGTACAAAAAGCAGTCACACAAACTTATTGATTTCGCGATATCATCTAATTCTACGAAGAATTCTGAACAGGAACCCTATTCACAAGTGTCGGAATGTTTTCGAATCCGATTCCGACCAATTCATTCCCGATCCGACGCATTCGGAAGACATTCTTCACAACTACTATTAGAAAGTCGTTTTTCGCATGCGTCGGGTCGGGAATGAATTCATCGGAATTGGATCCGAAAACTTTCCGACACTTGTGAATTGCTCTATTCACAAGTGTTGGAAAGTTTTCATAGGTCTGATCTTCGTAGGTCCAATCTCCATGAGCGGTTTTCCGCTGCGGGAATACGTTCCTGAACCGCACTAGACACAATATGAAAGCTCCAGTCCGGTGAAGCTCTCAAGCCTAACAAACCTAAAAGAATATATGAGTGTACGGTGGGAGAACCGCTAGTGAGTACGGTCCATACAACTTTCATATTAAATTGTATCTAGTACGGATTCCCACGGGGCGGGAGAACCGCTCGTGTAGTTTAGGCCGTAGAGTTTGATTCGCGTTGGTTGTATTTTGCGCTGGCTGTAATTGTAGAGGTTGTTTGGTAAATGGCTGGCGCGTGTTTATGGGGCGTAGCGATATTAGATAAACTGCGTAATAGTGGATTTTTCGTGTCGTTAATGTTCCAATGTGATGGTAGATTGAGCACTAAGCACGCCGTGATGACTTGCCATAATAACTTGTACAGCGAAGACGTGTGACTTAAGGCTTTTTGTACTCATAAAATAACTGATATTTATTTAATGTTTTATGTTTACCCGAATACTGTGTTGCTATGGAGATTCTTAAAGTTACTGGAGATACGCCCGCCCACATACTTTCAGTAAGTTTTGAGTGTCGCTCAAAATGTTTGTCGTTCGATGACGGAATTTATGTAACTTGTTTTCGTGTAGGTAAAGTGAAAGAAAACAACGTTTTTAATACTCCAAATATTTTTCCCTTTGCGGTTATTATTTTGCTTGGCAAAGGTTCTAAAAGGAATCCATTAAAGGTAAATGAAAGCTTTTAACCGGTAGATACAAAGCCTTTACACTTTCTCTGAAATCGCTTTGATATATTTTATTTGAAATGTTTTTACGCTATCTGGTAGGTATTTATTTTGGCCTACGGCACCTGCCAGTGTTTCCTTAAAGTTTCCAGGAAAATTCTTTGTACTGTTCTTTTATCTAAAAACGCACTAATTACAAAGCCATTTTTAATTACTTGTTGGACAAAAAAGATCCTTAGGTTCGACCCCAAACGGAAGAAATATATACCCTACACCGATTGATACAAAGTTCATATTTGGGGTTTTCCGCTGACAACTCACCCGTCGCCCCCCGCCCTAGAACTAGAAATGAGAGGGCATTAAAGATACATAGTCCATAGTCATCATCATCATCATCATCAACAACCCATATCGTCCTTTTGCTGAGCACGGGTCTCCGATCGCTTTCGTGAGGAGGGTTAGGCCTTAATCCACCACGGGGGCCCGGTCCGGATTGGTGGATAACATACCAATTTCCGAAATAATTCTTGGATAGGTATGTGGGTTTCCTCACGGTGATTTCCTTCGCCGAAAAGCGGGTGATGATTACGTACATATGTTTTTTACAAGAAACACATTAGTACCTAAGCGCCCGCTCTAGGATTTGAACTGAAGACCTTCTCCTTGGAAGGCAGACGTTTTCCCACCAGGCTACCACCGCGTATTACATACCAGTGGCTAAATGCAAATACAATATTATTATCAAGACGATACCCTAATCTTCTTAATGCATTTCATTAGTGCTTCATTTAGCCTAATCTCTCGGGATTTATAAAATGTTAAGTGACTAATGCGTTTTCAAGAGTTCTCGGCCAGATAACCAGCTGTGGTTCGTCATGTTCCTTTGCGAGATGCACTCATATTTTTCATAATAATTTTGGGGAGTACCTACATTGATGACCAAAGTTTATATAGTTAGGTCTGTAACTCTATTCACAAACGCACGATCTAGTTCGACAGTGTCTCGATTCCTCTTACGGCTTGTCAATGAGCGGGTAAGGGAGGCATAAAGGCGCAGATGCAGATGGGTCAAACTGTCAAACCCTTTAGGCTAGGGTTGAATATCAGGTGTCCTACACACAGTTCTTAGCTTTTCCTAACATTGATTCAGGGATTGATTGAGAGGCTACTTTCGCTAAGTTTTCTATAAGCGCTTCAGCCCGCATCGCTTTGTTTATGAAGACAGAGTGCCATTGCTCAGGCATTATCAATCAAAAGCTCTCAAAGTTATTGGATCGTGCGAGCCGCGTGACAAATTGCATACATCGAGCCTATTACGAGTAGTACTTCATTCAGTATTATAGATTTACGGTACAGATGCTATTATAGGCAACTAGTTAAATTTTTTGGACTAGACAACTGGACAGTTTGGCGCTATTTTTCTGGATTCTACTCAGACTCAGAGCACGCTTTTTTTCTTTTTTTTTTTCATATTATCCCCCACTCACGCCATGGAGGTCGTCGTTTTTAAGTAAACTATTATTTTTCCAGATATACGCAGACGAAGACCAAGATATAACCAACCTAGCTGACGGCAGTAAGAAGAAGGCCAAGCCCCAGGACGACTCCCTTGAGAAACTCCATGGGCTAACGGTCATGGAGGATGACAACCTTGGCGACGATGAAGATCCCCTCGAGCTGGATACTGATGACGAGGAAAGCGGGGACTGGTACCCTGACTACGACAGCAGAGCTGAGAAGGTAACTTCCATTGATAAACTTGAACTTGCGATGTGTATAGGTTCTTTTTTTTTGTTGGCTCTAACCTGAAGGGTTCAAAATGATTCAGGGTTCTACCATAAGCATTGCAAAAATTCTTACAAAAAAAATCTAAAAAAAATATAATTTAAATTCTTCTTTCTTCTTCTTATTCTTCTTTCTTCTTCATACATTACATTTATTTGAGTTTCCACGGATCTTATTTATGATCTGGTGGGAAAGCGAAATGTGATCCGTGGATCACGTAGGTAATCCTTCGCCCATACAATAGATGTTCAATTAAATATCATCATCATCATAATCAACCCATAACGTCCCACTGCTGGGCACGGGTCTCTCCTCACTTTCGGGAGGAGGGTAAGGCCATAATCCACCACGGGGGCCCAGTCCGGATTGGTGGATAACATACCTACCTCCGAAATAATTCTCGGGTATGTGTATGTGGGTTTCCTCACGATGTTTTCCTTCACCGAAAAGCGAGTGATAATTACGTACATATGTTTTACAGAAACACATTGGTACGTGCCTGCGCTGGGATTTGAACTCACGACCTTCTGATTGGAAGGCGGACGTTCTGCCACTAGGCTACCACTGCTTTGTAACACAATTAAATATACTTACCCGTATATTCTCAATAACACTTTTGGCGGAAGATCCAATATACTCGTACCTAATATTGATAAATTTCTCGGTCCGGGTCCAATGTAGGCGAACTTATTTTCTTGGAGGGTCGCCACCCGACACAATTTACTTCGTAGAATTTTCGATAAACATTTTCAAATTGGATCCACTATTCTTCTAGTGCTTGGGATTTGTGTATTTTAATGTGGGATTATCGGATGCCTTAAGATTTCGTAATGCCACCTTAAATCTAAGAACTAATTAATTCATCCACTTACCTATGTATGATGAAATTGATAAACTTATTAAAACTGAAGTACGAATAATACAAATAAGTTTATTAGTCGAGATTGTGGTCAATAATCACGATATATAACTATAAATAGCTGCGCCCTGCGGTCACCCGCATCATTCAAGTTTTCCCGCAATTACTCTCTTAAAAGCAATATATTTTCCCCGTTTTTGCCACATTCCTCATTGCTGCTCTGCTCCTATTAGTCTTAGCGTGATATTATATAGCCTATAACCTTCCTTGATAAATGGACTATTCAACACAAAAAGAATTTTTCTATTCCAACCAGTAGTTCCTGAGATCCTAGCGTTCAAACAAACAAACAAACAAACAAACTCTTCAGCTTTATATAATAGTGCAGAAGTATAAATATTGATAGGTACGTACTTAATAAAAAGATATATGTAATGGCATGGCTGTGATAACCATTCTAACAGTATGTGAGTAAGTAAGCGAACTAACTTAACTCTACATGAATAAAACTTAGGGTATGATAAGCTTTCGCTCAATGTATAAACTTGAAAATGTATGACCGACATGAAAATATATGATATGACCAAATGCTCGAACCCAACTATACTAAAGGAGCTACATGTATATGATTAACAAAAATGACAAAAAAAAATCTAACATAGGTATGAATACATAGCTATGTATCTAATATTAAATATATTTACATCTGTATAAGTAATCTGGGTAGCCTAGGTACCTATCCCTCTACCCACCTACCTGTCTCCTGTCTCGTTTAAAGCATTTAGTCTGTAAACCTCTTCAAGCTCCATTGCCTCCACTGTCGCTCGACTCGCTACGCAATTTAATATGAAAATCGATAAACGCTGAATAATAATCCTTGGAACTTCTGAGAACCTTTAACCATTAGGTATAGGCAGTATAGGTGCCTTCTTTATTCTATGGTACAGGTGAAAACAACTTGGAAGGATTGGAAATACTATTAAGAACACGTTCAGTGCTGAAAACACAGACGTCTGCGTTTTTATAATTTTACGGCAAGCGAAAACACGCCTGGCGTGCGAGCACGCACTGCTGATTGAGTTTAGTTACGGCACTACGTCAGTAAAACTTTGTGTGAAGATTCGCAAAAGAGCCAAACAAGTAAAACGGTGCAGCAGTGACCGTGTTATAACTCTAGATGTAAATTATTGTTCTAAACATCTTTATTGAGACCTGTTTACTAAGTACTCGATTGTCATTAAACGTAGGGAGCTACTAATTAAACTAAGATAGCAAAAAATAAACTAGAAGGTACATAATATTTAATAATAATTTTCAGATAAAGAGTTTGGACTAAGTACGAGTAAATATGACTATATAGATGTCTCTGAGTTCCGAAAAACGCTCTCATATCTTTTCAAAGGAAATTGGTCACAGTGACCTCTGCGCTCTTTCGTATTGATATCTATTCACCCCAAATTCAGACACTTATAATAAACATTATTTACATTAACTTTTTAAGCACTTGAGTCGGTACTTAAGTGTCGAGAACCTACACGTTTGTTTTTCGTACAAATCAAACCATGCCAGTTTGTTTGTATGCCGAATTGAAACAATCATCGGCAAGCACTTATGTTCCGAAAGTGGAGCTCGATGATGTATCATTTGAGAACATACCTACTTATTGTCTCGTACATTTTGTATCATTTCTTATTTTTAAACAAAGAGTTGAGAATCTTCACTGATTGATTTATCTTCACGCTGAATAAGCACTGAGCGTTTTCAATGAAGGGGAAGCTCGATCGAAAGTTGCCAGATGAGCAATTACACTAATGTCGAATTCTTTTCCAATATTTTCGGGAACTGAAATAATACGCGCTCTCGACGAAAGATCTTCCATTTATACGTGTAACGAGAAAATGTTTTTGTTACTGAATACCAAGAAATATCAAAAGAATACAAAAACGGCTCTTTGCTTCATTGGATGTGTAGGATTTCTTTGGGATGTAGAGGAAATTAATTTTGGTTAGGGGCGTTTCATTTAAGGCTTATTTAGGCAAATTTTGCCAAGTCCAGTGTCACAGAATTCAATTCACACTGCCTCGAAGGTGAAATCTACACATGTACTATTATGTCTATACATGATACATCGAAATAATTTGTTTGCCCTATAAAAGGCAGCAATGTTCAGATTATACTTTGCATTGACCCCCATCGAGCGGCTGACTTCAGTCCTATAAAATACTACGTAATTTGACATATTATCTCGACGTTACGATCAAGTTGCAATATGATCGTGGTTACGGAGAAGACTGGAGAAACATAGGTATCAGCGTCGAGAAGCACAGAAGCTCATGCGCAAAGTTTAGAAACTCGCGATAGTTTTGATAATTATGTACTCAAAGCGTGGTTTTTATTATTTCTGTCCAGATTGGAACAACAAACATGGTGCAACTGAAGCCGGAAGACTTTTCGGATTCCGGACCGGTGCTGTCTAACATCCACGAGATACGGCGCCTGCTCAATGAGAACCCGGAGAACCCTAACTTGCCGGGTAAACTAAACATGCAACCTACTTACTCATACGACGTCGGCACATCCCTGACACTCCATACAAATAAGCTGGTTTGATAACTCACATTTGTATTATACAAGCGCCAAAAAGTGCATAACATACTACGCGGCCAAAACTAAAGACAACCAGCTAATATGAAGGTTCATACAAACTGGTTGTCTGACACATTTGGGCGTGTAATATTAACTGTCCTCTCGATTATGGTAAGAGGTGCGGGGAAGCAGATTGCGCGAGGTGGAAAATGGCCCTTTTGTACGTAGTTCTAGATACTATGTCTTCTGTACTAAAGCATTTACTTACTCACAGGACCCCTTCTCTATGCCGCGCGGGCTTCCCATTTTGATGCCAAGTTGGCACGCCTATCGATTTAGTATCACCATCGATTGCCGAGCCACGGTTAAACCGTGTCTTATATGCCGCCGGGCTAGGACTTTCCCAGCAACAGTGCCGCATCGATCTGTTTTTCGCCAGACAAGCCTGTTTTGCAATTCTAACACGTTGAATAAAATTTTGTCGATTATACCAAGCTGTGTTCTTGATATCAAGACTAAAATATCACCCGAAATCTTCCGCTGCTCATAAAGAAACGATTCCTGACTATGATAAAGTAGTTCAGAAAAGAATTTCAATGAAAACTTAAACTGAATTCTAAACAACAAATGCCAAGAGAAAACTTTGACCTTAGGCTTTGACGTATATCTCTTATCTCAGAACTTTTAATCTGGGGGATTAATCGTAAACTTGGTATTTGTGGGTCTTGAATTTACATAACAGCATATTCCCACTATGCCAAATAAAGGATCGATAAAATCATGAATCAAAACCGATGCTCATACAATATTGTAGAGCTACAACTGGTGGTCCATTCAAATTGAAAGAAAAACGAAACAAAGAACAAATTAATTAATATTATCTACGCCGTGTACCTACCAAACCCACGTCTTCTATGGTAGAACGAGAAAACCTAGAAAGATCTTCCGCAGGCTGCGTCCATTAATATCTAGGATGATAATAGGATGAGATACATCCTCCCACATTATTATCGACCACATAGAGAGAAAGAGCCCTCAGCAATTGAGTTTTGAGGCCTTGAGACTTAAAACTTTGCTCTGATGAAGATATCTCGGATATTAATGATGTAATTATTCTGGTCTCGGGAATATCGGAAAAATGTACGCAGATGGAACGTTAGAATAACTTTCTATTGTTTTTGCATTATATATTGCCCTTGCCTTCGAAGTTTCGCCGAACTAAAAGTAATATCTACCACAAGCGACCCTTTTTCATTCCTGTAGGAGATTTATAGGAGTTATTACAAAGAATAACAATATTCTTTTCGGAATTCGATTTATATCTACTGTCTACGTAGCCTAGTCATTTACGTCAGCTCATGTTTGCTAATTTAAGCCATGTCATCGTCGTGCTCTTCTTTATTTACTAACTGCCTCTCCTATTTCAGATCTCCTACCTTCAACGGGGTTTACCAAGGAAACTTTACAGGAGACCCGTCCCAAGCGCAGCGTGTTCCCAGACTCACCGGCTGATGCAGTAGACGAATTCGCAGCCCCCAGGGTCGTGACCAAGTCTGAGGACAGGTAATATTGCTACAGCTTCAACTATATCCAATCTATCTTGCTCTCACATTTCGATAGACACCATTATGAGCTGAGGCTTTCTGTTCAGCTATCTCCAATCCATCTTGGTCTTGCCACATCGTGGCTACCACTAAGGGCTCAATCTACATTAAGCCGCGATACTACTTGCGAAGGAGGGGCGATTGAAACAAAGAAATGTATATTCACGCAAAGGCTACAATTTGGTTTACTGTGTATAATATAGCCAATTAACATAAATATTCTATTTTGTACGTCGCATCGTGTCAGGCCTCCGTTAAGTACAGGCTTATCTATTGTATATTATTATGTCATCGGGCGATATTATTTTCGTGCGATCAAAAGTGGGTAATCAGCGGGAGCTTAATGGGACTGCCTCTACGGCTTCCGATCTTTCACGAAACTTTTCGAGATTTCTTGTACCTACCAAGATTATATTTGGTGACCTATTTATTATAGCTACACAACTAGCCTATAGGTTCTTCATTCGGTTTTCTAGCCACTTCCAGCAAGGAAGTTGTATGATTGTTTATATGGTCTGTATTGTCAGAAATGAAAGTGCCAACGTTGCAACTGCCATGTATGACGGTATGAGTCCATCTATGAACACAAGGCAATGAATTTGAGCTCAATCCTACAGCAATTCTTATTCTTATACCATCCATAATTATAATCCTCATAATATCATGGTTATTGACAAATGCAGGCCGACACTATAATAGGACCGCGGCACGTCGGAATGCGACCGCAATACTCGATCGGGTTTCTGCGAGAAATATCTACTTACAGCTGAGAGTATGCCTTTAATCTTCAAGGAATTCCTTATAAAGTTACCAATTACTTAGTTATATCGATGTACCCGGTTTCACAAAAAATACACTGGTTTATTTGTGAAACACCCAATTCCAGGACAAATAGAACGGAATATCTTTGTATTCCTACTTCGGTAGAGGCAGCTTTTTCCAGCAAAAAATAATTTCATTAAGTGCATTACACACATATACTTTTTCGAAAGCGTTCTGCTCAGTGTACAGTCCCACATACACGCACACTTCCAACACATAAGGTCTCTCTTCGAGCGGCAAACATATTTTTAATAAAAACATCAAAAGCAATTCTCACAAAAAGAAATTACGTTATTTCGTGAAACGGACGACCCGTTCGGAGCTGAATATAACATATAAATATAACTGCTGTGAAGGTGTCATTCAGCCTTTTATTATCTAAGATATTAGTACCTGCTTTCTTTACATTCTCCTCAAATGACCTTTTCAATACACGGGGAACTTTTTCATATTCATATTATGCTAACAGACTCAGAGTTAATAAAAGTCACATTGAGTAGGTAGGCCTAATCATGTCTAAATAATCTCATTGTGAATATCTTTCAGTTATCTTGACTGCATACCCCTATTTTTTTTTTTTAATTTGGGTAGGTATTGAGCTACGAGACAAGCAGGCCATTTTGTTGATGGTAAGACCCATGCCTGCCCATAACAGGCTTAGTAAGCTGCTTAGAATTTAGCCCTAGTTGCGTAAAAGTCGAAAAAAGAAAACAAATGAAAGTAAGGAGTTTCAACGAAGGAGAAAGAACGAGTGACAAATTGAAAAGGAGTTTACCTAGGCTCAATAAATAAATGATTCCGCTAATTAGCAAAAACATTGCATTATGGGATTATGGTTCTCGTAGTTCCTAATTACCTCGATACTAGGATTTAATTATGACGCGTTATATATTTTTTATTCTAAAGATTGTCAGGGTATTATTCCAGAAAATGTAAAATAATAATATTCTTAGCTGGCATGGGTAGGTCGACACGTCATCACGTTAAATTAAGAGGTAATTAGGCGCGGATATTTTGACAGTCGTCAATTTACAAGCTTTACAAGTTGTTTTTTTTTTGGCTTTACTCGTAGTGCGGTTTGCACAGTGTGTCATTTAAAGTTTGTAACAAAAATCTACTGCTGTAAAAATATCCGCACATGTAATACCACTTTATCATTTTCCACATAATATCCTAAAGCTCTGTTCAAAAAGGTAACCCGATTTAAAGCAATTAAAACTTGAACTAAGTTTTAATACGCGCGTGTTCATAAAACGTTAATTAAAAACAATTTTAATGAAGCTGGTACCTTCACTTCATCCTTCGTATAATTATATCGCGACGTAACTGCGGCAACGTTCGAAGCTACGTTATTACTCGCACGAGTTAGTACGGGTTACTCGCACGAGTACGTATACTAGTTCCTCCCTGCAGAATCACTCGCGGTTTTTATAAAAGATTATTGTGTAAAATATATATTTCAACAAACTATCTGCAATGTTGTTTTATGCTCATCAAATTTCTACGAATGGTAATTCGGCAAACACGGATTCGGTAATGCCTTCAAATCGCATAATTGACGAAATACCTTCTTATCGTCTGTACTTTCAGTGTAGTATATATAGAGTTTTCAGTGTAAACAAACTGTTTACGTACAGTGACGTGGGTGGGAAATTAATGAATGAATAATTTAGTTTCTTACGAGTACGACATATAATTAAAGGCCACGTAATTAGAACTAAAATAACATGGCTTCTACACTAAAACCAACTACCATCAATTATTTACCGTTTCGTACATAGAGCTTTGACGTAAAAGCGTAAAGTGTAAAACTGGGTATGGAACGGCGAAAGAAAAGGTAAGGGTTAAACTAGAAAAGAGATATCATTAAATACGCTACGGCCTTTTGAATATAAGGGACATGGTTGATTCCCGCGACGTCGCGTCACTGTCACGTGGAGTTTATATCTACCCGGTTTCCACATCTATAAATATATGTCACGTTATTTTTTTATATTAGAGAAGCTTTAATATTACCACAAGCACATATCGTATCAACACACGTACAGGGAGCTATTTGTTCTATTTTGGTCAAGATCGTTAGAGTACATTATTGCATCTAGATATAGGTTCGTACTGTCGACGAAAATGATGTCCTAACTTTTAATTTATTATTTGTTACTTATATTTTGAGTATGTGCAATTAAATTGGAAGTAAAAGAAGTAAGAACGGGTTCTGTAACTTGCCAAAGTTTTGTAGAATGAATTGAAAAACAATATGTTTTTTTTGCTATAGAAGTAATCTCACTTCTTCCCAAACTGAGAAGAATGGGAGTTAAAAGGAGGGAAGTTCAAATGTATTTCAAAACTCGTAGTCCTTACGTTATTAAGGGTAGGTACATCCCTATAATAATATTCATATTTTTAAGTACCAACTAGAGCATGAATCGTCCTCGCTTGCGTTTGACAGCGGGAAAGGAAACCGCACTGTGTTGTTTGTTTTATTTCTGTTAGTTCTGCGAAACGACGAGATGCGAACAGTTGAGAGCGAATCATTGTTTGATATAGGATTTATATGAGCTTTTATTACTTTGAAATGATTTAAAAGTAGACACTATGGATATTATTCATAAAAAGTTATAGTTATTATGTTATAGAAGCGATATCGGATGATTGAATAAACAATTGTATAACACGTTAACAGCCGATCTATAGCACTAATCAGACGTTTTAACTAATGAATGCTATAAACGGTTGATAAGCTTTTTTTATGAATAAGACCGTATGTGTATATAATCATCTCATTATTCGTCGTTGAAGCTAGCCTTTAAGTTTTACTTCATAGTTACAGGACACTGTTGATAGCTATATACGAGTATTCTTATTTGGAATCGCGATTGATGATGCTATAAGTAGTTGGTTAATCCAGCCACCACGATGTTTCAACGAAAACATTCTGGCTTACGATTAAGGCACAATAGTTAAAAGTTGAATCAAGACGAAACAAGAAGAAGTTTTCTCGTAATCACCAAGGAATAATAACTTTGTATTATAAGCTATAAAATTTTAAATTCTTATACAATAAGGCTAGCTAGACGCTCGAGCGCTTTATTGACCAGCGATGAGTACACCCCGGGTTTAATATCATTAGAATGCAGCGCTTCCATTCCGATGTAACCGCCCAGACGTAGAGCAAGCTTCTCCCAAGTTATTTGCAAAACGATGAAGTTCCTCAGTACCAACAAAGAACAAACTGTGAACAATGTCTACTTTGCAGGCGCAAGACGAAGAAGTTTACCAGCGAAGCGGCTCCTTTGGCGCTACACACCGTCACCCGCACCGTGCGGAACAGCGATAATGAGGTAAGTTCTGGTTCTACTATTTCCGTAGTTCTGACTTAGTTCGAGCTACGCCTAGTATTTGATCAGCACAGTCTCAGGTTTAGAATTATATCTATCCTCTTTGGCTCTATATGGACGCGACTGACGCGCGCGACATATTAAATGTATGTGAAATGTATGGCGCCGTTTTTGGGCCTCATACATTCGTATTGTAGCGCGCATCTGTCAGACGCGTGAAGCGGGATGCACGAAAGGCTTAATTTTTATACACCTCAACAGTATTTGTTAGATAGTGGCAGTACACTAATGTCATTAATAATCATAACAGAAATAAAATTTAAATTGCCATTTTTATTTGTCATTCACTGTATCTACTTGCGATGTGCTAACGAAGTCTATGTGAGTGAATCCATTACAATATAAGGATTTCTGCTTCGCCGAAATGCGGATAAGTATTTCAATCAACAGGGTCGTTAAATATTTGTTTTCGAATCTAAGCAAATACTTTAAATTAGATTGCTTAGACCCAGATTACGTCGAAATCTCGGAAACTCAAAACAAGGGATATTTACCCGGAACCATGTCACCTGTTGTTTACCAGGAATTATGTCAAGTATCCCGGATTAACGTTATAGAAATTAATTAAATAGAGGGCTTCTCATCGATCCGACTCTATTATTGTAACAGATGGGCCTCAATGGGGCACTCGAAATAATCTCATTGGATTTAATATACTCTAACACCGGATTTGGAACACATCAATTATTATTCGTGACTGACTTTGACTGAACTGAATCTGACGCTGATTTTGTTTAAGCCCTCACTAATTAACTACTTATACATTTCACCAAGTTTGCCGAAGTTTATCAGGACACTCAAAGGCATTTGTAAACAACTGCTATCCTCTTACTATTATTAACTAACCATCAATAGATAAATAGATAACTACCTACCCAGACAATAATTTTCACATCTGAAATCTCGGCCTCTATGCAAATGGCACCCTGGTTGTTTGTCAGCTGGTACTAACATATCCCTTTGTGTAGGAACCACAGCGGAGGCCTTTCATCGCGGCCCACTTCCACGGAAACACGTCGCATCTCAGCACTGAAATACACGAGCACTACAAAGGTGAGATTCAGACCACAATACGAATAACGGAGATACTACAGGATGGTAAGGGTTTGGTCTAACTTTGCCTCCGTGAACCTCGCGTCTCACCTTATTATTTATGAGTGGACTTGAAATTTGATCGTTTAGGCGGCATAAACTGTCATAAAACTATAATCGCATTTTAGTCATTAATTAGTATTAGATACTTTACTAATTTAACCGAATAACTTTTTTAAATACCTAAGTGGTTGTAACTACGTAGTTTAACCACCATTGTGATGTATTCGTAATTTTCTACACTTCATTCCACAATCAATGTTAATTAAGCGTTCTACCGTGTGCCTCACTCGGTAAATATTATTATGTCGACGCGCAATTTGCACATGCCTTCAGGCTTTTACAGGGTAGATACACGAGCACCTGGAGAGAACTGAAACAAAACTTTTTTCATAACCTGACGTGTCCCGCTGTTGGGCAAAGGTCTCCTTCATTTCTTTGCACACCTTTTTGTAAAAAGATTTAACATTTACTTTTATGCCCTAAAATGGCGTCGTGTGAAGTTAAACTGGGTGGCACTGTAACTGTTATGGGCAGGCGTAGCGCTTACTATCAGGTGAACGACTTGCTAGAGGCGTCACGCGGTCAAATAAAAAAAAACATTCAACAAAGCCGAAGAGATAAATTACTGTATTATATAAGACATAATTTTGAGAACGACTTCCTTTCTTATGGTATAGATCATTGACCAAAAGACCAGGAATTCAGATTATTCCCATTTCCCCACTGGTAGTGAGGAAAAAGGAGACCTAACTGGTTCCATATTATTTTGACTAAATAATTATGGTGCAGCTATAATAGTGTACACTATCCCTTATTTTGTGGAAAGCAGGAAACCTCGAAAGGGGAAACTTAATTTAACGATATTTCAATTCAGATTCCGTGCGAGAACTTGTGGTATTTTGCCCACGTTTTTGCATTCATATGGCTTTCAGGTATGAAGGTACCCATGGTAAGATCTACTTGAGAACGTGATTATTACTTACCTAGTTTCACGATATAATTATGTGTGTAAGTTATTCCACTCCCGGAGAAAATGATGTAAGCACGGGTAGTAGAAGTTACACCACTCAGTAGTTACACCAGTTACAGTAGTTTGCAGTATATAGACCTACCCACCTAACAGCGAAATTACTAACTTCAACGGCTTGTCTACCCTGTTATTTCGTAGTGCTTTGTCCTATACGACTCTAGGTTATCTGAGATTTCCGTAGACTCTGTAGTGAGCTAGATTCCACGTGTAAATACATACTTACTTGTTTTATAAAACAAAATATGGCGTAGGTAACAAAAATACGGATCGCGGGATTTGTCACTAAAATTCCTGAATTCTATCGCACCGTGCTTAGTAATGTCAAAGGCCCTTGGGCGGCCTGACAATCTCTGACATCAGAAGACACCACTTTTTTATAAAAAAAAAGAAGAAAGGTTGTTTTTTTTTGTTTTTTGGCTTTGGTGGGAATGCACATTGTGCCACTATCAAGTTTTAAGGACGCAAAATTGTTATGAAAAACAAACTAGTGTAATATCTGCCTTTCACCCCGGCTGATAAAAAGGGTAATATAACGGCAACTGTAATATAGCCACCCGCTTTAACGACCGCAGCGGACCATGTTTTAACTGTGCTATCAAATTAAAAACGGGCGCGCTTTAAAATCACCGTAATATTCCAGCGCTTTGAAAAAGGTTACCTACCTACCTGGTTATTTTAATGTAGAATATCTGCAAGCGCAACTAATGAGACTATTTCATTAGAGAAGAGACAGTTGGTACAGATGAAAAAAGATTAACTTTCAATTCACTATTCTGCCTTTATTGCGGCTATGGACGCATTAATTTACCATACAATATGGTAATCCTGCCCCCATTTTGTGAATGTTGCCTTCTGGTAGCAGTTTATTATCCTCCCAGCCGGCTTACTCGCGTTTGGGAGTCGGCCTTGGTGAGCCAGGTGTCCATCCCACAGAGGCTCGGTTGCCACCTGGGCCTAACGCTCCGGGGCAAGATGGTGACTGCTAGCGCCTCCCATCTTGCCCCAACTCAGCAGAGGACTGCGTACTGGGGTTTTTAGTGAATTCGAGTCCTACACACCCCCCTCAGTTACACCTGTGGTGGATGGGATAGGGCGACGGCATTACTCCCCTTTCAAAAAAAAAAGGCCAGACCTATTATTAGGTTATCATTATGGTTTTTTTTTAATCGGTCTACTTTTTCTTTCTGTGAAACAGGTCAACATATAAAGTTATTATGTTCAGCGACTATTGCTGACTGTACCCACAATATATGGGTACACAGTTGCAATCATTTTCCGCCAATGCTGTAATTGTAATTTACTTTTATTACATACTGAAGCTTTTGGTCCGTGGAAAAAATAAGCAAAATATATGTTAGTAAAATGAAAAATATTTTTTTGCGGTCGCTACATGGGGTTAGGAAATCAGTACCGGTTGAAACTTCGTGCATACGGTGGTCTATTTAGGTAATTAAAAAGTGCACAAGACAATTGGGATATATAAAGACGGGATATACAGTCCTAGAAAAATACTTTTGCTAACGAACTTTACCGCTAACTTACAGTTACTAAAACTAATTTTTTTATCATCCCACAGGTAACGGCCTAGTCCGTGTGTCGCACGGCGCTGCGCACGACGTGTGGTACCCCGCGCCCTGGACCTCCGCCTCGCCGCACCCGCGCCCCACGCTCACACGAAACGGCCACGTCCACGTGCACCACACCGGGGTCTACCTTGTCTATGCTCAGGTAATGGCCTAGCTCGGCCTAGCACGACCCCACGTCTCGTGGGTCACGACGTGCTTCCCATCGCTGACTGCGTCGCGCCATAGGCACAAGAGACCATATACTGCGCCCGCGGTTTCACCCGCGTAGTTCCCGTTTTGTCCCACGGGAACATCATATACTATCGGGATAAAAAGTACCCTATTACTCAATCCTGGTTATAAACAATCTGTGTTCCAAATTTAATCCAAATCCGTTTAGTAGTATATGCTTGTGGCTGAAGTTAAAAATTGTCTGAAAATAAATATATCATCATCGTATTCCTGGTATGGAGTAAAAGTGACTAAACAAACTTTCAAAGCGGCGGGCACGGTCGTGGGCCCTGTGATTCCACCCAGAATCGCTTCATCCTGCCTATAAAGCACATAAATATTTACTCATGCACGCGCCAGACCCCCACTGCCTCGTAAACCACACACGTGCCATTTTACGACATCTACTCTAAACATCACACCCTCAAGCCATTTTACTGTCCACTTTTCGAGTAGGTAGTACCTATACTGGGTAAGACATAACCGTATCATGACAACAGAAGTACTTACTCACTACAAAGAGTCCACCCATTACTTGCAGCGGTCGGCATTGTGTTCCAGTTTAAAGGGCACGGAAGCCAGCGACATTACTGAGTGGTAAATGACATAAATCAATCCCTGGGGTGCTGAGTGCGGAGCCGCTGTAGCATATGCAAAGCATAATTTAAGCTGTTAACGTCAGACTGTGGCGTTTACCACCAGGTGAACAACCTGCTTGTCTAATTACTCTGTTTTATAGAAAGGAATCTTAATACAAAGCTCCCGCTCGTATCTCGTATTATTCCTAGCCCCACCTACGTGGTCCATAGTACCGAAGTTATTAGATACAAAACTGACTTAACATTAAACGTTCCAGATTTACTATTTGGATAGCCACGACATCATCTCTTGGGTGCTGCACCGGACCAACCCTGACATAGAAGGGCGGGAGACGCTGCTGCAATGCGCACAATCCTCCCACTCAACTGAAAGGTTAGTCGCCAAAGTCCAAAGTTTCTTCCCCCTTTTAGGAGCATAGATATCGATATTAACTATGGTGATAAACGATTTTTAGGATTCACAACTGATGTTACAATTGGAAGGAATATGCTAAGCATATATCGTTACAAATAACTCTTAACTTGATCATAACAGATTACGTTCTTTTTTTTCTATCACTTCTGATTACGCCAATAAATACATATATTTTTAGGGGTATCAAAAGGAAAAACACCGTCTATCACGCTCGGTTTCTACACGTTTGTTTTGATTAGATTAGTTGTTTTGTTCTAAACAGCGGATACATAACAGTAAAAACCGCATAGCAATCGGTTCAGTATAGTTTTTACGTGATGGCAAAATAAACAGACGGATATAATTTAAAAAAAATCAGTATAGTTTATTATAATATAAGCTACCTAGAAGAAGGTATAAAATATATTAAAGGTTTGACAAAAGTCAAAAGAACATTTCCTCCAACATTGAACATTGACCCACTTCGTGCACTCTTTCCATAATACGGTTTCCATGTTCACAGGCTAGATAAGCCCAACTCCTGTTTCTCCGCGTCGGCTTTATTCCTCAAAGCAGGCGACAGGCTCGCAGTGCGCAACACAGGCGGCGACAGGCACTCTCTCATGCAGCCAGAGAAGAGCTTCATCGGCCTGGTGAAGCTGGCTGATGCTGAGGATCCTACGGAGGAGTTTTAAGCTTATAGGCTCTATGGCAGGTTGGCAGGAGGTAGTGATATAGTGATCTATGGTGGATGGATGGGTACGTGTAGTCATCCTGTAGTGAACAAATTTTGTGGGAGATTTTAGAGAAATATTTTTTATTATGATTACCTAAATGTACACTTTAAACCTATGTTTAGTGTTTGACTTTCGAAATTGTTCTTTTTTTTTTAATCAATTAGATTTGCATGTTTAAACAATTAAAAGTACACATTCACTTGTTGCGTTAGAATTTTTATTGCTTGAACTTAAGGCGTATTCTCACTGTACCTAGTTTGGGGCTTTATTAATTTTCAGAAATCGGTTCCATCTAATAATTATTATAAATCAAATTAGTAACAATTTTATTTTTTGTTTCGATGTTGTCGATTTTAATTCACTTGTGTTGTACGTAAGTTTCATCTATCAAGTATATCCTTCGGACATACCGAATCTGGCTTAATATATGAGAAAGGAACAAATTAAAATTTAATCAAATTATATATGTTTAATAATATAGCGCGAATAAGGCCCCTTGTATCTACATAACAACATAATTTATTGATGCATTGCTTTCAATAAATGTTATTATGCTATTACTTATGTATGTAAGCTTTGGAATTTACTATAATGTAATAAGTACTTGTTTATACTAAGTAATACACTGTAATGAGCTTTACAGATACAAAAAAAGTGATATATTTGTTAATTTTATAGTCAAGAAGTGCCATTGTCAAAGTATAAAGGAGTATTCAGACTTGTGCAATTTGTCGCCGGGTAGTCTACGAAAAGTTTTCAAAAGTACAAAGTCGGTAGTACATCTGTCACTAAGGACACAAGTCTGTGATCTTCTTGAAAAATAGTTGTAGCTACTGCTCGGGTTCTATATAAGTTTTAATTTCTTTGTCGTATATTTTTTAGGTTAGGAATAATATTACTATCATGATGCTCTCATAAAGCCTGAACGAAAACTATTATGTGACTAAATGGCTTTGAATTCATTTACTGTATTTGTTTAATGTATCTGTAATACATTTAAAGATCTGTTATGCCATTGATATTATAAGCACTAACTTTAACTTAAAGTTATTTATTTTTACGATTGTATTTTATTATTCTGACACAAGACAGACAAAATCGTTTAGCGATTTAGTGTGTTGTGTGTGAATGGTCCTTAATAGCAACGTAATCAAATATCGTCGATATTATGGATGTTTTATATTTTAAATTAAATAATTTACAACATTTTATTGTGTTTTTGTAAGATTTTCCTAGTTATTCACTTGTTTGTTAGTAAGTTTTCCAAAGTTTGCGAATAAAGCATACCTACTTTACTCGTATTGTAATGTCGGATTGTAATTATTCTTCACAGGTACCAAACCAAAGTACATTCTATGTATTTTCCAGTACATTAACTCCCGAACAAGTGAATTGTCCTGTACGTTCTCCTACTCGTACTTTAATTTGTAAATAGGGATGCGCGATCTTCTGTTCAAAATAGATTATTCCGAACAATGATCAAAACTTTTAATCGCAAATATTTTAGTCATAAAGAAACATTTTTTTTTTTCATTTTTATATGATTCGTTGCTCAGTTTTGTTGTCCCCGAGATGATCAAAAGACAAACTTGATAACGAAAGTATGTAGGTACATAAATGTGAAAGAGATCTCAATTTCACTCCTATTCAAATCGATGGAATTTCAAGGCGATTCGAGATGTAAGTACAAAGTGCTAGAACGCAACCGCCGCCGGCCGACAATTTCATTAAGTCGGAGACACCGCATTCCTACAGGGGATGGATCTTCATGAGTCTACCACATACTCCCACAGCTATATATACCTACAGCTACGTATATGCTATACAGTCACCCACACCAGCAACGAATTTTTCATTTAATCCGATTTTTTCATTCCGTTTTTGTTTCAAGCTCAGGTTTTAATGCCAAAGGTTACCGCTAATAAATTGGGATCATGAATCGCTACTTTTCTTTCAGACTTTTTTGAGGGAAAATAGATTATTTTGGAAGCATAAATCACTAACCGCGAAAATTTATAAAATTACCAATTTAATGTTTTTGACGTAATATTTAAAATCAAAGAGTGCCTTTGGTGGCAACTGATTTTTGATTGAGTAGGTTTCTAGTACTTACCTACTGATTAAACTTAAAGGTAGCCACTCCCTGGACTCCGATTTACGGTATCTTACCAACGATAACCTAGATACTAGATTATTCTCATTATATGTACAATTGTACACATATTCCAACCTCTTATTCAATGATAGTCATGCCAGACGAAAATAAAAGCGTTCTTGCTGACAGCGAAGTGACATTAGTGCTGTTATAGAGACCTTTTACTTCCAGAAATCTGACTCCAGGCCCAGACAGCGAACAAATGACAGTATAGCTAGAAATAGAGAGTTGTCTTAAAAAAAACTGAGCATCAACATATAAACACTAATTTAACAGCGAGTACGTAACTGTAAAGAAGTAGAAAATCCCTTTTCCGTACTGAAGCGAACCATTACAAACGATTTTATTGCTTACTGTACCCAAGGGGCTTTTCAAGGGCTATATAAACCCCCATCCATTCGTCGGGTGTCGGCCGCGCGACACACATCCCACGCATGTTGGTGTAATCCGTAATATGCGGGCAAATGAGACGTTCAAGATTACCGGGTTCTAGGATAGCTTAGATAAGTCAGCCTGATTGTAAAGTGTAGGGCATCTGATGCGGGTTTTACTTTGGAACGGACTTAGGAGCGACAAGAGGGTCTGATTTCGTAATTGTTGGTCAAACCTGCCGGGACCCTAATCCGGATAATGAGAATTTCGTGCTAGGAATTTGATTACTGTTGTTTTTGTCTCGGTTAATTGCTTTCATTATTTATTTCTGTGGAATATTACAGAATCTGTATAATAATAGCTCGAGGTAGAACACAGTATTTTAAGTATATAACTTATTACTTAGTGTCATATGGGTTGGTAGGTTTATTGTGCAATGTACGCCTACGAATTCATCAATCACATGTAAATTCAGCCCTCAGCATTCAACTTGTAAATGGAGGGTACGAATGTCATACTTAAACGTCAATCTTTTCATGTGAGGGTACACCTACCCGTATCCTCCCTCCCTACGTCACATCCCGATCGACTGACAGGTGCCCTATGACGACATCGGTCTTGCGCGTCCATCTTCGCCACCGTTAACATCGCGGATCCAAGGAAGGATAGTTTTTGCCGATCAATAGTGCTCCAGTTAGCCTGTTTCGCCGCAATCCTTTCCGCAAGCATAGAACCTCAACATATATAGGAAAATCAGCAAAATCAACGCACCTCAACATAAATGGTTGAGAAAGACAACTCGCCCACGAAACCAGCCACCCATTTTACTATCGAAGAAGCTTTACAAGGAATTCACGGGTGAGTCAGTCGATCCTTTCTCCCTTTTCTCGACCATTTCCCTGGTCCTTCGAAACCCGATCTTATTAGCATCCTTCTTAGGAAATTCAATCTGAATTTTTCTTAATCGTAGGTATACTTAGCATTTTTCATCCGCCATATTTGAATATACCCCACATTGAAATTGAGTTTCGTTCATTCACTTCGAATTGTATTCACTTTTTCTTAATATTCTGTGGTAAAAGTTCGAATCGATCTCTTTGGTAAATCATCTTGAAGTGTGTAGCGAATCTTATTATTTTAGTCAACTGGTAACATTAACCTCGTAACGTCAAGTTTGTTTGACATGTTTGACATTTCGTAAGTTTTGTTATTTTGTTTCAAACTTCGTTTAATTTACTGTTTCCAAGTTGAAAAGTGGAGTGAAAGTTTATAAACATGAGTGATCCTAAGATAAGCAACGTTGCTTTCGATTATTGTGCGCGTTTCATTCAAGATTTGTACAATTTAACTACTAAAATAACATCTCAGCAGACGATATCCGTTCACGACAGGAGTCGTTTCTTCGCCAGGTATAAGGACTTGGATAGGCACTGGCATGAAATGGAAAAGGCTTTCTCGGTAGTCATGGCCAATACGGAACAAGCGGAGCGTCATGAAATCGAGGAAAAATTCAACAATTGTGAGGAGAAAGTATATTCAATCAAAACTCTCCAAAATCACTACGTGCCATTAGAATCAAAACCCACAATCAGCACCGGCTTTCACCTACCAAAAATTTCATTAACACGGTTTGCAGGAATCCATACAGAGTGGCCTGGGTTTATTAATATCTTCAATAGTTTAATCCATGACAATGCAAATTTGAGTTCTGTAGAAAAAATGCATTATTTACTAAGTGTCTTGGACAAAGATGCCCTTTCATTAATCAAACACTTGCCAATTTCACTTGAAAATTATGCAATAGCTTATGGGTTATTGACAGATCGTTATGAAAATAGCAGGATGATTGCGGACAAACATGTTGAATCTCTATTGTCATTGCCAAATCTAAATCAACTTAATAGTAAAACTTTAGGTAAGTTTATCAATATTGTAAAGGAGAATACACACGCGTTACAAGCCTTGACATTTGATGTCACATCATGGAGCTTTCTTTTACTTCACATCATCCTCAAAAAGCTGACGATGGATTTGCGTACAAAGTTTGAATCATCAATTGATACTTTAAAAATTCCAACGTTCAGCCAATTGCTAAATTTTTTAGAAAATCAACTTAGGATCTTAGAAAATGTTGGTGGGTCTACATCTAGGTCAGCGTCAGGCAATAACACATTGAATATTTTTAATGAGAATAAACAGCACAACAAGGTCAAAAATGCCTTTGCTTGTCCATGTTGCACGGAGAACCATGCTATATATCGATGCTCTAAATTTGAGAACATGACTCCGGTGCAACGGAAGAGTTTTGTAATTCAACATAAACTTTGCTTTAATTGTCTGCGCACTCACCAGGTTTCTAAGTGCACCTCAACAAGTGTATGCCAGGTGTGTCGTAAGCGCCACCATAGCAAGCTACACATCAACAATTCAATAGAAAATCAACATTCGGACCCAACTTCTGCACCCATCCCCTCTGAGCCTGCTGTGTCGATACATAGCTCCGCAGTCCAGTCTCAGACCTTACATGGTGTCGATGTGACATCCACCATGATTTTAGGTACAGCGTTCATCAGCGTGCAGGATGTTGACGGTCAATTTCATACAGCCCGTGCTCTAATAGACAGCGGCTCTCAAGTGTCAGTTATGACTGATACCTTGGCTCAACGGTTGAGGCTGCCTCGTGCAAGGTCAGGCGGCTTGTGTGGGCTAGGTGCTTCGTCTGTTCACGAGACTCGAGGTATAGTTCATTGCAATGTCAAATCAACACGGAACAATTTACATATTTTATCATCGGACTTCATCATTTTAAAGAAAATAACTGGCCGTATGCCTTCGGTTCCAGTTGATCCTAAAGTATTAGAACTTTGCAAAAGTTTAGTTTTAGCGGATAGTAACTTCACAATTCCCGGACAAATTGACTTGCTTCTAGGTATAGAATATTATGACCAGATTCTGGATGGTAAGAGGATCAGTCTAGGTGAAAATATGCCTACTGCCTACTCATCTATCTTTGGCTGGATCATCATGGGAAAAGCTCCAGCAGCATCGCAGTACACATACACCGCTACTTCGATGGCCTGCACCATAGATCTTGATCACGCATTCAGGATGTTTTGGGAGGTTGAAGAGCCACCCAAGCTACGCATTCAAGATCCCGAGGACGTCCAATGTGAGAAGCATTTCACAGAAACATACAAACGGGATAGTGATGGTCGCTTTGTTGTCTCGTTACCTTTTAAGGTGAACCACAAACCATTAGGTGACACTCATCTCACTGCTTTGAAGCGGTTCCATAATTTGGAGCGCAGGCTGGTTAGGGAACCTCGACTTTGTGAACTTTATGTAGCCTTCATGAGGGATTATATTGAAGCCGGTCACATGCGTGAAGTGCCATGTTCGACTGGTGGTCAGCGCTACTATATACCACACCATGGGGTCCTGAAGGAGCATAGCACAAGCACAAAGTTGCGCGCGGTTTTTGATGCGTCTGCACCTAGTACCTCGGGTGTTGCGCTCAACCAAGTGCTCATGTCCGGTCCCAAGCTTCAGCAAAATATCGAAGACATCATTTTGCGTTTCAGATTGCATGGAGTAGTTTTCACCTGCGATATAAAACAAATGTATAGGCAGGTGCGCATGCGTGACGATGACTGCAAATATCAAGCAATATTATGGCGCGAATCTCCTGACGACGTACTCAAGCAGTTCGAACTAACCACAGTCACCTATGGCGTTTCGAGTTCGGCGTTCCAGGCTATTCGCGTTCTACACGAGCTAGCTTACCTCAATGCAGACAAGCATCCCGCCGCTTCAAAAACTTTGTTGGAGGATACCTTCGTCGACGACGTTGTGAGTGGATCTCATGATGTCAACTCTGCCAGGAACCTTGCTCAAACGATGTCTGACATTCTCGCCCAGGGAGGTTTTCTTTTGCGCAAGTGGTCCAGCAACTCCCAAGATTTTTTGGAAGGTTTTCCTGTCGACCACCGCGAATCTCCTTACAGGTTCGTCGAGGATGGCGAAAATATCTTCAAGGTTCTGGGCATCGAGTGGAACGCAAACAAGGACAGCTTCATCTACCGCGTCTCCGATATGAACAAGGTCCTCACCAAGCGCGGTGTCTTGTCCAACATTGCCAGGTTGTATGATCCGTGCGGGTTCTTATCCCCGGTCACATTTTTTGCTAAATACATCATGCAATTGCTTTGGTCGATCAACTCAGGGTGGGATGACCCCCTCCCTTCAGACATTCGCAATGTGTGGACTGACTTTATGTCTGACTTCCACAATATAAATCAGATTTCAATACCACGGTGTGTCGTCACTGATCAACTGGTGTCCAGTCAACTGCACGGTTTCAGTGACGGCTCAGAACGCGGGTACGCAGCATGCGTCTACCTGCGCGTTCAAAACGCTTGCGGTCGCGTTTTAGTTCAGCTGCTTCTGGCTAAATCACGCGTAGCGCCGCTCAAGCAAAAACTGACTGTCCCCAAGCTCGAACTAAACGGAGCGTTGCTATTGGCTCGCTTGTTGGAACATGTCACAAAAATAATAGGAGGTAAGATTCTGTTGGACAGCACGACAGCGTGGTCTGATTCCACTATCGTGCTATCCTGGCTCAAAACTTCGCCTCACAAATTACAAACTTATGAGGGAAATCGTGTGCCCCAAATACAGTCGCTGACTCCAAGCGTTGTTTGGCGGCACGTCCCATCAGCTCAAAACGCAGCTGATTCTGCAAGTCGCGGTCTCTCGCCTTCAGAATTAGTCAACCACCTGCTGTGGTGGTCACCAGCATGGCTCGAAGATGATTCTTCGTCATGGCCTGGAAACTATCAACTTGATGATGACGCAGATTTACCGGGATTGAAATCCGCAACTTCAAGTCTCGCATCTCATGCTATCCAAATCACGGAAATCTCCGAGCAGGTTCAGGCTGCAACCGACTTGCTAACCAGATTCAGTTCGTTTCCCAAACTACAGGCAACTGTAGCTTGGTGCAAACGCTTCATCCATAACGCGCGCAATCCAGCTCAAAAACGTACTGGACACCTATCGGTCGCTGAGCTAAACGATAGTGTTTGCACCATTGTCAAACTAGTCCAGTCTACGAAATTTGCAGAACCGCTGAAACTGTTGCGTGCTAACAAGGTTGTCAAGGTTGGTCTGATGCGCTTGAATCCGTTCATTGACTCTGAAGGTCTCGTCAGAGTTGGCGGCAGACTTGTCAAGTCTGATTTGGATTTCAATATCAAACATCCATTGTTGCTCCCAAAATCTCATCACGTCACACATCTTTTAGTGGATCATTACCACCGGATGTTCCAACATCCTGGTATAAACACACTTCTGAATTTGCTCGTGCGCAAATTTTGGATCCTGTCTGCGCGTAGGGTTATTCGAAACCGTATTTTTCAATGTCAGCGCTGCTATCGTTTGCGGCCTAAATCCATTGAACCTTTCATGGCCGACATGCCGGCAAGCCGAGTCACATCGTGCCGACCATTTCGAAGGGTCGGAGTGGATTTCGCTGGACCTTTCATGCTGAAGACTTCCCGCATGCGCAATGCTAAAAGCGTAAAGGCCTACATGTGCATTTTTGTATGTTTCACCACCAAATGCTGTCATCTAGAAATAGTTTCTGAACTATCAACGGCCGCCTTTCTAGCCTGTTTTGACAGATTCGTATCCCGCAGAGGTCTCCCGAGCGACGTGTTCAGTGACTGCGGTACGAATTTTATAGGCGCGTGCAACTATCTTAAAGAGGTTTCAAAGTTTCTACGTGAATCCCAGACTGAAATACAAAAATCCTTGGTCGGACATCAAATCTCATGGCATTTCAATCCCCCGGCTAGCCCGCACATGGGTGGCCTGTGGGAGAGCGCAGTTAGATCCGCGAAGCTCATCTTAAGTAAAATCATCGGCGACCGCTCTCTCGTCTTCGAAGAGCTCGCCACGGTCTTTTCAAAGGTCGAGGCCGCGTTAAATTCTCGTCCAATGTTTTCGGTCACCAACGACCCGAACGACCTTGAGCTCGAGAGTTTATCGCCCGGCCACTTTATTATTGGACAACCTCTTCTTGCCCTGCCAGAGCAGGACTCATGCCAAGAGAACTTAAGCTTATTGAAGCGATGGCAACTAGTTCGCCAAATCACTCAACACTTCTGGAGGCGTTGGCAAGCAGAGTATCTTCATACCCTCCAGCAGCGTCCCAAATGGTTCCACAAGTCCGAGAACTTGCAGCCAGGCGATCTAGTACTAATCAAGGAACCCAACTTGCCGCCGCTTCAATGGCGAAAGGCTCGCGTCATTCGAACCTGCCCAGGTACAGATGGTACGGTGAGAGTCGTTGAGCTCAGAACTTCATCTGGTACGCTTCTTAGGCCAACAGTGAAACTTTGTCCTTTGATGCCATGTGCCAATCTATAGTCGAATATCACCTTAAAACTTAATTTTTTTTATGTAAATCAACTTAGCTTATCAACTTTGAAACTCAACTTGGAAAATCAACTTAGACAATCAACTTAGCTTATCAACTTTGAAACTCAACTTGGAAAATCAACTTAGAAAATCAACTTGGCTTATCAACTTTGAAACTCAACTTGGAAAATCAACTTAGAAAATCAACTTAGTTTATCAACTTTGAAACTCAACTTGGAAAATCAACTTAGAAAATCAACTTAGTTTATCAAGTTTGAAACTCAACTTAGGAAATTCAACTTAGAATTTCCACTTAGAATCTCAACTTAAGAGGCTCACCATTTTTGATCTCGAACCTCACCACAGAATTTTGGATTCATCCTCAACTTATATTAATTAATTGAAAGAGCTAGGTAGCTCTTTGGGGGGCGGTATGGTAGGTTTATTGTGCAATGTACGCCTACGAATTCATCAATCACATGTAAATTCAGCCCTCAGCATTCAACTTGTAAATGGAGGGTACGAATGTCATACTTAAACGTCAATCTTTTCATGTGAGGGTACACCTACCCGTATCCTCCCTCCCTACGTCACATCCCGATCGACTGACAGGTGCCCTATGACGACATCGGTCTTGCGCGTCCATCTTCGCCACCGTTAACATCGCGGATCCAAGGAAGGATAGTTTTTGCCGATCAATAGTGCTCCAGTTAGCCTGTTTCGCCGCAATCCTTTCCGCAAGCATAGAACCTCAACATATATAGGAAAATCAGCAAAATCAACGCACCTCAACATAAATGGTTGAGAAAGACAACTCGCCCACGAAACCAGCCACCCATTTTACTATCGATGAAGCTTTACAAGGAATTCACGGGTGAGTCAGTCGATCCTTTCTCCCTTTTCTCGACCATGGGTGATATAAATTAAAAAAAAATACATTGGTTTGATTTGCAGCAAACGAAACAATTTATCACAAGTGGAAATACACCGCCAATATATTTTTTCTATTTCGTAACTTTCATATATGACAACCCATAAAAATAAAAATATGAGCCCACAAGTCAATCTTAAAACGTCCACGGTCAAGCAAGCATAATACATTTATCTGCATCCTACCTAAGGTACAGTCAGCAACAATAACTGCTAAACAAAGCTTTCCAATCAATTTAACTGTACGCACACAAAAAATACAAATATAACTTAAAACAGTTAGTTGAAAGTTTGATAATGTTCAGTTACTTTCGTTGCGGGCTGTACCCTGCCTGTGGCTCTAATTAACATCTCAAATAGACTACATTCACCGTCATCATGGAGATAACAAAGTCATTAGGTACTGAGTTCAAAGCTTTACCTACTCTTTGTACCACAGACAGGTTGATAATATTATGCTGCGAGGAAACTATATTGCGAGGTAAGTATTTTAGGTTCGCATAAACTAAGCGAGGAGATTGAATTTTTAACTTAGATACCTACCTACTACTGGGTACTTCTCAAAAAATTGCCGATTTCAAATGCCTGAATATTTAAAGTTTGACTTTGTTTTCCGATTTAAGGCAAAGTAACTCTTACGATAGTTTGACACAAGATTCATCGAGGCCAATATCTGACGCAATTCTAAAGACAGGTGGAGAACTCAAGTTTAAGTGTGTACATAATTGAATTTTCTAATTAACCTATGTATCCGAAAAACGTTTTTTTTTTGAGAACTTTGCTACTACCTATGTATAAACAAAGGATAATTTAATGAGGCAGGTACCACTTTATTGAGATAGAAATCAAAGTCAAGGGCTAAAAGGAAACCTTTGTTTTGGTAAAGGTTTTTATAAAGGTTTAATTTCACCTTTGATCAGATCTGCGCGGCGGAAAGGAAAAAAGTCCAGTTTATAGGGCTAATAAATGGCTGATAAACTTAGTTGTTCTTTGCTTGTCAGGTCAAGCCTAGGAAACCTAGTTTTAACCTTTATTACATTGGACATAAAACCCAATACATAATAGCAAAGACAATCTCCCCTTGCTATTTTGTTGAATTAATTTGTGTGCCTACTTAGAAAAATAGCGAGGGGAGATCTATTTTTCCAGGCATTTTTCCAGTAGGCACCACGCTAATTTGGAATACTGCCTATAATTGTATTCCATAACTAAATATTTGAAAAACTTTCCAAAAGTGTTTACCTAATCTCAAAGATCTAGGCGTTACTTTGCAAGTAAAAAAAAGATTTCAGTTCCATCAAAATCCGCTTTTTAATTTTTCTTGCATAGGTACATTTTAGCAAAGATCGAATCTAAAAATCGTACTGCTATTTCAGGAAAACGAACTGCTCACCGTATTTTTAATTACATACTGAGAGAACTCCTCGTAACTCTAAGTTTACATCGCCAAAGGGAGATTTATAAAAATCACATGTGTAGTCACATCCGTCGAAGCGTAGGCGGCTGAGATTGCATAAATATATTTTAGCGAACTGCATTGCTGTGCAAGCAGGAAATCAATATGTCACACACACATAATTATTTATCTAGAACATCTTAATAAATAAAGTTACATTAATAAAGTAAAATAAAAATTTGGAAAACATACGAAGTTTCGGTACTACGTATACACAACAAAGTTTTCAACTAGCAACAAAGGCGACGAGACAAGAAAACATAAGCACTGGAAAATTCGTTCCAAAATTGCTTATTGAAATACCTATTACCGATCCACTAGCTTAGCAAACAGAAAATAATTGGAAACACTGTTCCAATTGATCCATTGAAACATGGCGATAAAACAAAGAGGATTAAACAGGCTGTGTGTAGTTTCCACTTTCCCAATAAAAAAGGCACCGCTCGCCGGTTGGGCGGGGGCCGCCCTGTATCGATCAGTCGGTTATATAACCCGCCCCTCGCCCCGCGGCGCCCCGGCACCTACCACCAGATACCTTTCGCAGGCAGTCGCATCATTCATAAGTGATCCGCACAGCTGCGAGCTCCGCATCTCCTCGAAACCTTCTCCACAGTCGCCAATCTTTAGTTCTCAAGTGTTGCTGAGGTTCCTTGCGCATCACCTCGCGCAAGGCTCTGAAATTTCGACTTTCAGTTGTTTTGCTCGTCCTCGACTGTGCGAACGCGGTTGGAACTTTCCAGACGGTGTTTTGTTGTGCGCCTTCGGGATAAATGCAGTAAGGTGAGAATATTTTATTTAGAACATGTATTGGTTTCAGCTTGAAATAAAATGTTTTTGGTTGCTGGTTTTCATGATTTTTTTAACGTTTTACTACAGTGAATCGCGCGGATTAATATGATTGCCGGAAATGGGGTCCAAATTAATATGCTAGTTGCGATGAAGCCAGATAATGTAATGTAATTGTATCTGTTGGCTTTTCTTTTATACGTAGTTTATTTTCAAAAAGAATGAAGACAACGCTATATGTATTTCAGACAGTGTGTTATGTTGGTTAATTATAACTAGTAAAGCGTAGTCACAAGATATAGCAATGCAAACAGATAGCTGATTATATGCTAGGGTAGATAAAGCTTGTCAGAGAGGCCATCAGTAGGAGACTTGAGGACGTAGCCAGCATTGGGCTCCTTGCCAGCTGATGTCAGATTGGCAAGACCAGCAAAATAACTAAACTTTACGTTGGTCACAATTCCAAGTGTGTAGGTATTGTATCATTTGTACATCGGACAGACCTTTGGTGGTTTTCGTTTGTATAAAGATGAAAGGTAATGAAATTAACATTTTTTTGCAACCTGTTGGTTACATTGCTCTATATTTGATCACAAGTTGTGGAAGTTCCTGATTCTGCAAACCTTTAACGAGTTGATGCATCAATATTCCCCGCTGCTGGAGTACAGGCCCAGGAAAAGAGATATAGTAAGTCCTTCACGAATCTCTAGCAAAGTCTAGGATGAACTGGAAATCTTAATTATTTGTTTCATTAGCCTATTTTTCTACCTTTTATACACATATTATGCCGACGTCCTACGAAGCAAGCAAAGCCGGTTCGAGAAGTCAAAGTCCGAATAGAATTATCTACTTATTAGGAACAATAGGTACCCCCTCGTTCTTCGATATATCCTACAAGTTAAAAGGGACCTTTTTATATAGAGAAAGAGCCATAGCGGATAGTAAAAAGCTCATATTACGTCCTTTGTGGGGAATCTTTCACCACAGCCGCGGGCTTGTGTTGCCAAATTACTTTATTGTTTATTCATGCAGAGATTTAATTCAGTAATATAAAAGCTTGTCAGCGCGGGTATTTTTTGGGTCGTTCTATGTAATTATTTTTTTATTTGCTCTCTGTTTTCAAACATATATTTTAACGTTCCGGGTCAAGCCTTTCAGGATAAATCTAAATTTAAATGAGAAAGCATACGTTAGTAGAGATTACTAATTGAGGTGCTAATTTTGGATAAAGGTGGCAAGTCGAAAGTCAGTATAGGGAGGAGGCTTACGCTCTGCAGTGGGCTAGATGATGACGACGATGATGATGATGATGATGATGAAGATCCAAATAAATTTTTGTATTGGATTATTTGAGACTTCAAGAGACTCAAGTCCTCATCATCCAACTTCATAGCTGATACACCTTACAAAGTTTGCTCTACAGGAGATAGAGCTTTTTTAATGCATCAACGAAACAAACAGATGAACAACCAGATGCAGATGATGATGATGACTATCTGCTATATGCTCATATATTGTCCCTCCTCTACAGTATTCTGTTCATTCCATCTTCTCCGCGCTATCTTCGGGAACGTTTTGAGTTTCTCCACACTGCCAGCTCTGGTAGGTTGAGGTCATCAGAGAACCTAATGTTAAAAACTGCTGTCCACAGCAGCAAATTTTACAATTGTTCTTTTACAGTTGAAGCCGTACGACTGTGGAATGAGCTGCCTGTGGACATAAAGCGCACAACTTCGCTAAATGCTTTTAAAATTCGTGTCAAATCCTATTATCTTCTGAATTAATTGTCTAGTTGCTGCATATTATACATTTGTATTCGTAGGTATGTATGTTTATTAATAGTAGGTATATAATATATTTGTATTAGTATGTATGTTTATTATATTAGGGTATATATTAAGTTTATCTATTACTTTACTATGTATTTAAGTTTATTTTGTGTATATGTATCTATTTATTTATTCTATGTATATAAAGAAAGCCACCGTCCGATGTCTTAATTACTCCTCTCCGTGCATGGTTGTCTGGAAGAGATCGCTCTGAGCGATAAGACCGCCCATTGTGACACTAATTGTAAAATTGGTTTTGTTCTAGTTTTAAGTTTTCTTTGTTCTGTGGTGTTTCAATAAAGAGTTTATCTATCTATCTATCTATCTATCTAAATCTATTTATTAAATGGATAGTCTTAGCCTTCAAAGGAGTCCCAAGTTCTCAAACATCCAACTTCATAAGTGATACTAATCCAATACACAGTCTGCTCCACAGGAGATGGATATTTTTTTATGCATCAACGAGACAAAACATATGAACAGCACTTAGAATTTAAGACTATGCACTCATATTGTAAAACTTTCACGGTTCTCTACAGCACCCTGGACTCCCTGAAGTGAGTAAGTGCTAACTTCTAATCAACATTCATGAACTCACTCCACGGTCACGTCCTCCCTGGTTGCCACGTGCCTTGAACATAGAATAAAATGAAGTCTAAATATTTGAAGTTTGTACTTGCGAACACTTACAATGGATAATATTGTCCACGATAACATAGCTTTTATATATTCCACTCATTCTCACACAGGTATGCAGATCCAAACTATTCAGAAGTCAAATATAGCCCTCGATATAATAAACTCGAGGTGTGATAATAAACCCAATTTAGTACTAAAGCAGCCTAAATAAATATTTCCCAGGCTTCCAGATAAGCCGAGTAAATCGGTTTAGTGGAATGGATCCAGCAGCTCTCGCAACGCAAACTGTTAAGGAAATTCAATTTATGCTCGCGGGGTCTGCCGCAATCTAATAGCGACTTAGTTGATAAAACACGAAATGGAAAACTTAGGACTCTCGTCAAAGTAGCTAATTTGAAGGAAGCTAATTAGAAATATGCTGTTCAGACAACTGCTAGCCAGTCTAATTAGACTAGTCTACTGTTAGATGAGTCTGTTGACTATGGCTTCCTTAAAAAGGAAATAGGTTCGCGTTTGACCGCTACTTCTACTGTTAGGAAGTGATAATGCGGTCTACAATTAATTCTTCCAACAAAGTCCGATTCCCGAAACGACCATTGGTGTATATCTTTAAGGAACTAAGGTCATCTTACTTTCTTACTTATTATCATTATACTATATTCCCTTTATATTCCAGATTATCTGCGATAATTAGTCACGCTGGCCCAGTAGGTGAATGTCATGATTAAACAAGTACTTATTTAAAATATATCGAAGTAAAGCGTTTTAAATTCCTATTAGTAGATATGACTGAAGTATTAGCAGCAAAATGCTGCTCTACTGTAATTCAATTAAACAAATGGGCTATAAACTATCTCGACCACTTCGACTACCTCGTTAGCTGTCCGAGCTGGAATTTATTACTCCAATAAGTCGAAGCCATTAGAAACGGAAACTACTTGTAGGTAACTAATCAATTAGCTTCGTTTACCTTTTTGTCGAAGGACCTTTAGCCCTTTGGTAAAGATGGATTGACTTACCTAAAGTTAGAAACAATTATCATAAGACTCTATAGGAAACTGTATTAACGTAACATAGATAGCCTAGGGTAGGATGATTATTAAAGGACTCAATCACATAAACTATTATCTATAAATAAAAATGGCTCATCTCCTGACGTTACAATGCATCCGGGAAGTAATAAATCTGAGGTAAGTACTCAGTTAAAATGTAGGAGTTATAATAATAGAGCTTTCACAAAGAACACTATTTCGTAGAAAAAGTATCAATAATTGATACATCTAAAGCAATTATGTGCTAAAAAAAATGTGCTGCGTAGACAAATCCTTAACATAATAACCATAATGTACAATACTGGTGTAGATAGATAGATAAAATCTTTATTGAAACACCACAGAACAAAGAAACTAAGACAAATTTAATTTAACAATTAGTGTACCTACTGATGAATCTCGTTCACTTAAATTTACTAGATCCGGGCTTTTGATTCTAAGGCTTTCGAAATCTTGCATTACCCGCTAGGTTTTTTCAGACATTGCGCTCACAATGGGTGTGATGTGGCTTTGCCTGGCGGTGACGCTGGGGATGGTGGGGGCGCAGGCCGACCGCGGAGGTTCTTCACTGCGCGGAGCACTGGAGGCTTTGCAGCGGCGTCAGCGAGGCCGCGTGCATCCACCGATGGTGCCGCAGCCAGATTACGACGCGCTCTATGAGTTCGTGCCACCTCAGGGATATCCAGGTTAGAATGGCTCATCAAACTTCTGGCAGTGATTGAAAGATGGGTGAAATTGGTTTGTGTTAAATTGTCTAACATTAGGTTTTTAGTCAATAGAATTTTTGAATTTTTCTTGCTTCTGGTGCCAAAGTTAGTAGAAAAAATGTTTATTGATTTTATGTGATTTTATTTCTACGTTTCAGAATCTGACTATCCTGTAGATGTTGAAGATATTGATGATGAGCCCAATGCAAAGTACGTCGTAAAGCTTCTAGACGAAAACGAAAGATCTCCAGAGGCATACGAATACAAGCTGATTAAAAAGAAGAGCTCTCAATTCAAAGAAGCACCTAATGATCAAGAGTCACCCTTTCGTGAAAGAGCTCATCACCCTAACAACGACAAGTTGCGCGAATTGTTTATGGATAAGGCTGAAGTAGAAGACAAAAAAGAACCCTTGGTTACTGAAAAAGATGCCGAATATGCATTGCTTTTAGGTCAACTTTGGTCCAAATACAAATACAACAAAGAGCATGCTAACAATATCGAATCCGCACCCCAGGGTGTTGTAAAACTGTACAAAGAAAAGGTGGTCAAGAAGCGATACCCTGACAGCTGGGGCCCGATTGCATTCAAAAGGAAGAGGAGCTCAGACTCTGATGTAGACCGTCCAATCTTACCCGATTACGAGGAAAGAAAGCAAGATGTCGGACCATCAGACCCCAATTACAATGCATACGAACTGAACGATGATGACAAGGAGGACTTGCGTGAAGAGTATGCTATTGCATTCCAGCCTTTGGATGACGATGCTCTGTCGGATCTTGCAGATGATGACCAATATACTTATGAAACTGTTGAAAAAAGATTTCCTGTAACCAAACGTAGCAGTGGACCTTATGATTTTGGAGCAAAGAAAAGGATACTGAATCAAAACAAACGTGAAGCTATGAAAACGTATAGAAGCAGTTCCGGCACTGATCCTAGAATAATCAAGGACTTGTCAAAAATATTTGGAGATTCTGGAATAGAAATTATAAAAAATCCAGTGAAAAGAAGCAGCGACCATGAAGAAGTTCACCATGAAGTAAAACCACCTATGCTGCCCCTAGCACATAATTTCAACGAAACTCACGAGCAAAACGATACGATTGTTCAAGATGATCACAGTCATGAACATCATGGCCATAATATTCATCATCCAGGAGTTTCAGGCAAAGAAGTAGAGATTGAACATGATGATAATCACGATAATGTGCATAAGCCAGATCATCAGAATGAGTTTGAACACAAACATAACGAAGAAGCATCTGACAAACCAATAATACTGCGGAAAAAATCGATTGATTGGTCCGATTACTTTGGAATAGATAAACGTAAATCTTTTGGCAACGATCAAGATAGATTGAGAAAGCAATATTTTGACACGTTTAACAAAGAAGTGATTTATCCTCTGAATTCCTTTCGCAGACACAGTTTTGCCAAGAGAAATTACGTGAAACCCAAGCCCGATGAAGGAGATATGCAAATTGTAAGATCCGAGCTGCATAGCACTCAAGGTGAAAAAAGAAAGACAGCTGGTGATAATGACTCAAAACTGGATAATATTGACCAGAAATTGAAGACTATGGAAGGATTAATTGTAGACGAAGCACTTCATTTTTCTAATGCTGGCGAAGAATTAGATTCTCAAGCAGAACAAGAAATGAAGGAGAAGTTGCTTTCACGTCTTGCGGCTGCCTACAGCTTAGAAAAAATGCGGAAGGCCTTGAAAGAGTTTAAACAAAGTCTACAGACACAAAAACCGGAAGCCAACTCAGATGGTCCATCAAACGATGAAGCCAAGGCTAAGAGAGTTGCTGTCAAGAAAGAACTTCTTAACAATGAGATTCCATTGGTTAACAAAATGGAGGAAAAGAGCGATGACTTCGAAGATGAGCAAGGAGCTGGTCATTATTTGAACGGCAAAGTTGAGGAGCAGTTTTCTGAAGGATACATGGGAGGAAGTGGCAGACATCGCGTTCCAGTCGTATCCACAGGTAAATTAAATAAGAACAACGGACGTTTCCATTCAATTATAATAAAAGAACACGATACGACTACAGTATTAACTTCGTTTTTGATCTGGTTTCTACCTAAATTGGTGAATATCTTTACAGGGAACGCAGCTGGTTCATGCCCAGTTTTGGCGAAGATAGTACAACGATGCCGCGGAGTCGACTTACTTGCTGGGGATCGTGGTCAACTGTTCCTGCCTCTTTGCAGCCTGCATCAGATCTGCAACCTCTGTGTAAGTATCAACACGTGTTTAAAAGTAAGTAATTTATAACTATGGTGTAGTATAAAAATTCCAAGCTTCGGTTACAGGGTGAAGCACCTCCAACAACTTGCGACCTGGTATTTCTTTCGGAAGCGGACACTGCCTGCGATGGCGACATGAGCTGCCAGCGTGCTGCTCGGTCCGCCCTCATGGCGCTGAGGGAACTTCACGACAGCCTGGCTGACGAGCTCGACGGGGAGTGCGAGGCCAGTCCCTGTCTCCAGGCCACCCTCAAACTGAACATCGGTTGGCAACGAGCAATCCAGCGATAGATACCACGACATTACCCGACGTATGAACCCGATCTCGGTATTAGCATGGGCTCACGATCTTCAACGACAAAACGTTCATGCACGTTTCTCGTCAACCGATCTATGATGACATTATGTTCCAATTTGTCACATAATCTTTAAAGAAATATATGATTTCACCTTAGTATTACATAGTTGTAATAACTTTGTTATTGTATTCGTACGAGTCTAACCAGCCATGGACCCGTAGGAATATAGAGGTAAGATCCGACAAGTTGATGTCAATAGTTAAAGTCAGCTAGCATGTTATATTTGTGCGGAACTTCGCTTTCATTGTTAAATGTAATTTGAATATTATTATATTGAGCGTTGTATGGATAATCGCTGTTTACTACATATATGTATACTTAGTTTTTTTGCCATTGTGTAATATTATCGAAAAGTCGACTTGTATCGATCAATAATGTGTGTGGAAGGTGGGGCAGGCGGCAGGACTCAAAGTTCAAGTATATCGGACTGTTTTGGAATGTATCCAGAAGGAAACTTTATCGTTGTTAAGTATTTACCTATATATAAACATATATTATATTCGTATATATTGAAGTGTCTCGATGTAAGTATTACTATTTTAAAACTAAAAAAAACATATGTAGTTTTCAAAGTACATAATTGATATTGTAATAGCACGCAAGGGCAGAAACCTAATCGGGTGCGTCTCAAAGAGTATATTTGTACTAATATCTAAATTCTATTTTCTATTCTTTTATTCTTCCACTATAAAATATATGTGAAAAACGTTTAATTATTGATGTTAGGATATAACGAAAGCAGTGGTTTGACAGATTGCCCCAGAAAATCCATGAAATTAAGATATATAATCGCATAGTGCGGCTCTACTTTAGACTATACTTGGACAATAAAAATTTGGTTTACATAACGCGGGTGGTGAAACTGCCATCCTGCTACTTAGGGTGCCGTCGGTCGTCGGCGCTCGAACTACAACGTCTTCCGACCGTAATTGGCTTCGAATCAGACCTTTACACCCGTCGAGGACAATCATTTTACTCCCTCAACAATATACCTTAACATTTACAACAAATGTTAGGAACTAATAGATGAATTAGATAGTATTTTATTGAGTGTAACTTAAACATATTAGACGGTGTATGTTACCGTTCATTTTAACAACTTGAATGTTATCACTTTATTCGATTAATAACACGCGAATATAAATGTTTTCAATATGAGTATTGTTTTATTTACACTACTAGCTGCGCCCCGCGGTTTCACCCGCGTAGTTCTTGTTTTGTCCCACGGGAACATACTATCGGGATAAAAAGTACCCTATTACTCAATCCTGGCTTTAAACTATCTGTGTTCAAATTTCATCCATCCATTCTCACAAACTTTCGCATTTATAATACTAGTAGGATAGTTTAAATCTTTTCCGCTAATTTATGGACAAAGACGGAAACCTCAAGTTAGAGAACATTTTATCGCTACAAAGCATCTGACTGGAAAGAAAGTTTTACCTAGTAAGTAGGTATTACTATAATCGATTACCTAGTGCCGTTATCAGGGAACCAAACAAGATTATCTGTACGAATGGTGAAGCAATTTCCTTTATTGTATCAACATTTTTCTGAAACTCATTATCAGACAATAAGCTATTTCTCGTTAATAATCTTAATTACAACTACCTGCTCCCCTACCTAAGCCGAAATATCGATGTCGCCACTGATACCTAATGATACTGATTTATCTCTTATCGATACATGATAAGTGCTCACTTCACGCCATTCGATTGTGAGACGCGACACGTCATAAACATAACAAATAACACGCGAATTACAATAAGAAGTGACAATAAAGTGGAAAACTAACTTAAAGAATAAGCACAAATGGTAGATCTGAGAATGGACGTGATCAACGAGGGAAGACAGAATGGAATAGACAATTCAGCAGCGACAGAAGGTAACGTACTGGGAATTTCATAATATTTACAGCCTGATAATAACATGACGTACGCATCTGTTATTGTCAAACCGCTTAGTAACATGAACTCACGCTATGGCTTATTATACCAAGTATATACATAGTTATCTAGAGATAGACTTATAGATTGGCATACCTATGTATAATCCTCTACAAGAGAATCCTGCCCTAGGATTAACTTGCGAATATCAAAGTGCTGCTATCATCTTGGTCTACACACAGCCGTCTAATTAAAAATCTTGAATCTCTTGAATCTAAGGGAGTTTTTATAAAGACGATATTTTCTTCTAGATAGTGCAATTTGATCTATAGCCTGTACGACATAAGAACTCGGTTTGATAGCATTTTCATTTTAACATGCAATGCTTGTGCAGCTGTAACAATTCGCACTGAACAATAGCTCACTTGCAATAAAATTACAGTGCCTGCCAAAGGCGTCTGCATTCTTAGTTCATTTATCTCTAGTGTTTTGTCTTTTTTTAGACGATGGATCCAACTTGAGGCCGGATTTAGTAATTAGTGTCCAACCGCACTCACAGGGTGAGTAAAACATTTAAAATAATCAGTGGTACTATCTACATAATTTATTATTTAGAGCTGGATATAACTGGATGTTATTCACCAATCCGGACCGGGCGCCCGTGGTGGTTTATGGCCTAGCTCTCCTCACGGAAGTGAGGGGAGACCCGTGCTCAGCAGTGGGACGCTATGGGTTGATGATGATGATGATGATGATGATGATAACTACATAATATTATTCAAGGCAAGGTAATTTTATTATTTTTATTATTATCAAGGCATTTATCATGCGTCTGGAATTGTTTAACGTATCTATTCTAAGAGAGTATTCGATTTACTTGTATTACTTATATGATCGGAGTAAATATTATTTATTTATTGCATGATAAAATAATTGTAACATTACGGATGAGATCTAATGCGCTACAATTATCACATTACATAAAAATATAAAAATTTAAATAACAAAATAAAAAAATTAAAATATAATCACGTCAATAGTTTTGTTATTATTAAATTCAGTGGAATTTAATTGTTATGATAAATAAATGCTAATATGGCGTAAAAAGGCATTACCTATAAATGAACAATAGAGTTTGAGCAAGAGACAAGAACCAATTAGGAATAGTTTATTTTTATAATTACTTGTTGTTCGACTTGTCGTCAAATGTCATGTTATCCACATATAGAACGTTTTGTACGTCTCTATGGAAAAAGAATGTATGGTATAGAAGTAGACGTACTTATGAATATCGCATTGAATAGCAAATACATGCATGGAAAAACCGATTGCTATTTAATGCTACAATTTTGGAACTTCGAGCGTCCCTTGGGTCTAACTTTATTAACCTTGATTGCAGTCAACCGCGCAGAACTGCCCGTGTCCACACTAAACTGGCGGTCCAACCCTCGGGGGCAGTTCATCCCGACTCATGGCCTGGACTTTCTCATCGGCGTGTCCAGTCTACTCATTCAGCAGACTGTGGAACTCGATGACCGTATGTACATTGCACATACATATTGTATACCTATATGGTTTAATGAGACGATCCAACCAAAGTATAAAAGTCCCTGAGTGAGATTTTTTATCCTAAGTTATTTTTGAGTGACGCAACAGCATATCGTTTACCTGTGGTAAGTGCCAGGGTAGAATTTTAGGAAACTCCAGATTTGTTTACTAATCGTAATTGGAATCTTTTTATTTCAGGCCGTTGCGCACAACGATAGCTTTTTTTTGTTGAAAATCTAAACTAAAGCTAACACCCCGTCGTTTTTGGGCGGGGGTTAACAATAGGCAATGTATATAAAAGTGTACTGGCTTTCATTGTTCTATAATAGGTTCCCTTTACCAATAGACGACACAATAGAGAAATCTTCTTGAGTAATCAAATCAAACATTAATCAAAGCCCTATTGTCAGGGAAGCCTTTCGCTCTTTTGAAGAGTTAATGAGAACAAAACAGAAAATCAGTGGAAGTATTTTGTTGTAAATACTATTTTTAAAAAGCAAGTAGATTTACCCAGTGTATTTAATGAATTTCGGAGAGACGAGCTGGTCGTGAAGTGATTGTAAGCGGCTGGTCTCTTCATAGTAATTGTACCAGAACAGTACTGCTTTCGTTATCGTTATAGGGATGAGAATGAAACTTGAATAAATATTAAGAATCAAGGTAACATACATTTCAGGGCATGAATTTAGGCCTATTTAAAACTACGCAACTCTTGACTAATCAGATAATGAAGCTCAAAAAGAAATCCAAGCTAATAAACAACAAAGAGAACAAGTACAAACAAGTAATTGCTTCCACAACGATGATCATCAAATTGCATTTTTGAACCGGACTACATTTTTTCCAGTAACATCAAAAGTAGACTCGGAAAATCGGTACATCGTCAGGGTACCCAATGGAGAAGCACTGTACCTAGCCAGTGAAGCCTCCAGCTCCACGCAAAGATGCCTTTGTGGCAGCGGCCGTGCCTTCGTGATGCGTCTTCATGACAACACGCGGCAGGAGGCAATGGTGATGCATAGGCGGCTGGCTGGATCGTCCTGCTTCTTCCCATGTAGACTACAGGTATGGGCTAGAACTGATATGGATCCTACTTCTGCTTTATTTATATATCGTTTATAAGTTCGTGGCAAAACGGGAAGACCAAAGGTGGACAAAGGAAATAACGGAGTGGTGGCCAAGAGGAACGCAACGACTGCGAGGCAGATCACCAGCCTGATGGTCAGACGACATCGCCAAGCACGTCGGACTGGGTGAGACTGGCATAGTACCGGAACAAATGGCGTAAAACTGAGGCAGTTTTCAGTTCTCCTCAGTTTTTGGGTATACCCAACAGTAGGTGGATACGGGCTGAATAGATTAGTATAAGTCTACTAGTAGTAAGTTTAGTTGATGTCGTTTAGTGGTTAGTTTGTGTTGATAAGTTGCTATTTATGGGGCCGTTTGATTTTGCACCAATATTTGAATATTTTTATTTAGTCTTTGACATACAATTTTTATTTATTGGCTTTCTATTGTTGTTTTACAACATTAGCATCAATTCTCTACCTTTGGATGATAGTTTTCAACACAAATGAAATACATGCGACACAGAAAACTTATTGTACCTGTGCATGAGTGATTTATCCTGGAACTCTTGGAAGCATGAAACCATAAACTCTAAACGCTTTTTTATTCTATTTTAGGAGATGAAAGTCATAACACCTCCAGGGGACTACGTGGGGCGCGTGCAGCAGCGATGCACGTGGATGGTGCCGGTGTTCCTGGTGCGTGACGCCCTCGACCAGGTGCTCTTTATCATTGAGGGTCCTGCCGTGCTGCAACGAAGTGCGCTTATGCAATCCGAGTTCAAGGTAATAACTGGGAGATATTGATAAACTATAATATGTATTAAAGCTATAAGTACGACCAGTGAGATGGAATAATATCCACTAATCATGTTGCTTCACTATTGGATGTTTAATGAATTTATCTTATTGGTGAATTTTTCCTAGCTTTTTACTCATCTTTTTGGAACAGCCTAAGAGGGAGCGAAGGGCTGGAGGCAATGGCAATATGGAAGGTGAATTGAAAACTTGTCACCTAGCCCTTGTCGATGTGTTCCCGGCAGCAGTCCTTGAGAATCAGCCATATTCTGGGTTCAGGATTTATACCACTCTTGATTGTTAACTAGTTCGTTCCCACGCGTTCAAAATCTTCACGTCTCTTGAATTTAGCTATTGATTTTTTTCACTATAAACATAATCACATAGAACTTCAAATGACTTCATCCTCAATTCCAGATTATGACAGGAGATTCCCTGAGGGAAGTGGGCAAGATCGCGCACGGTTGGGACCGCGACCTGGTGAGCTTCGTCATTACGCTGCAGATACCCGACAATGCTGTCCAGCCTAAGCACAAATGTTTGCTTTTGGCTGCAACTTTTCTATTGGTAACATATTATTTTCAAACATTCTTCTGGTAACAGTTAGTCAATGTGCATGACTGCTGGCCGCCTTAAACCAGATGTTCTATGAAATTATTCAACTGGACTAAGCGACCAAGTGCGCGATAGAATGGACCTAGACAATTAGTGCGTCAGTTCCTTAAGCTAGTCTGATGGAGTTTTCCACATGCACCATGCGCCAATATCATTTGTATATGGAATAGAAGTTCCATCAGCATCTCGCTTGCTGATCAGCGAAGGTGTAGAGATGGCGCAACTAAATCTAGAAGACCTTAGGAGACAAAAAGGATGGCCGGGAGCCTCTTGTCCACAGAAAATTGATACTTCAAGTTGATCTTGTTCTTACTTTTCAGGGCTTTCTTTATAGCTAAGTATGAAGAATTAACACTGGCATATTGTTATTTATTTTCAGGAGTACACATATTTTGAAAGGTCGAAAGTAAAATGCTGTGGCTGTGGCTGCTTCCGATAGAAGGTTGAAGCAAGGAAGAGGATGCGTGTTGGATGGCAATAAAAAAAAGTAGTAGCAGTATGGAATCATAGGGAGACAGGCCTACAGTATAAGGTCTTTGTGGGAAGGCTTATAAACAAATTGCAATAATAATTTTGTTACTTACATATTTAAGGAAAAAGGGGAACACTTTGCTTTTGATATAAAAGTATTAAATATTTTTTACAAGCATCCTGGGCTTCCATTTTGCCTTATCCTAACTAATATAACAGTAAAAATTAAATGCATTACGTAATGTTTAAAACCTCATTCATACAACAAGAAAATCCTTTTTTGTGGATGACAAAATCAATGCGAATTAGTCATTGACACCAAAGAGTACAGTGCGTTAATATAGAATTGACACATTAGACATTAAAAGTCACGAGTGGGACTTTAACCTTTGTTTACTATTTTTACCGCATTTTTAACGAACGTATGTCTTTGTTTTAAGTATATTTTTAAGCATTTTAGAAATATTGAGCACAAATATTCATGCCACAGTAAATAGAATGAAAAAATCAACTGCATCTGGTTGCACAACTGAATCGTGTACAATATCCACAAACGCAAAGAGGAGATGGTTACCTTATGTGCAATATTATATTGGAGAGGAAGATCAGGCACGAAGGAGGATTGGGCTCGGCGAGAATCACTGGAGCGGTGCTGAGGTTACTGTCGAATAATGTATTTCTAACACCTCACTTAAAAGATGCATCGTATTATAGACCACAACATTTACATACCACAATCACAGACTAGACAGATGGGGAGAACAGCCATAATAATTAAGATATTTATAATGTTTTTTTTCGTTAGGTCGTGTTCTCCCATTCAGCCAGTGTCAAATTGTGGTAATTGGAGCATTGATGTTATTAAATAAAACAGGAACATTATGCACAGTAAAGCTACACACTCAATTTAAAAAAAAGCACAGTCACAATTATGTGCAACTTATGGGAGTTCTAGGAACTGATCAACAAATGTTTGACTCTTTAGAAACAGATTAAGTAGGTACCTAATCAAGTTTAATAAAACGGCCGCCAACAAAATATGCAGCAAAAATCGGTTTAGCATTTGATTATAATTTTTCTTTAACCATTCAAGTCTCTAGAGTGGTTCACGGGGAAGTTCGTACGTGGTGCTATGCATGGACAGGGTCAATATCGATGGCGATATAAAGGTTCTGAAGGCTCTTGCGTCACTTACGATGGTTGGTTCTACGTGAACAGCATGCATGGCTATGGGACTATGTCGTATCCCGATGGCAGAGTGTTCAATGTGAGTCCAATAATTCCAATGAGAAACGGAAACGTTAGAATCGCTTATTGAAAATAATTCGTGATCTATAATTCCAGGGTATGTTTTACAATAATATTCGTTGGGGTCCAGGAATAGAGTCTAATACAGATCTCCAAGAAAATGTGGGTCTTTGGCGTGGCAACCAGCTAGTCAGGTTGGCGTGGCGACCTGAAACCCCTGGCGTGACCGTCGACCTTAATTTCTCACCATATGCAAAAGCTTGCGTGGAACCTCACAGAACTCTGCTAACTACACGCTTTCGTAATGTGAGTTTCAGTCTCTTGTTTGTTAACTCCATTCGTGATCAACATTTGCATACATTGTTAGAAAATAGAAACTGTTCGCAGGTCGGCGAAACCAACAGCGCCATAGAGCTCTTAAAGCAAAGCGGAGCCACCCCTATAACAGCATCTCAGAAGTGGGCTAAACTGTACCCGAAATATTGTACCGATTTGGACAGCCAAGTCTGCGCCATTGAGGTTTTCGATCAAGCATATTACAAAACGAGGATCTATGATCTTGAAGAGGTTGACTCAATGCCACAACCTAGGGACGAGGTAAAGGTTAAGCGCAATATAATTTTAATAATTACTATTTACATTTGAAGCACATTATATGAACAATTCAGTTCTACGCAGTTAATGCGCAGTAAATTTTAAAATACCTATTGATATTTTTAGGATACAAACTTAGATAGTCAAGAAGATTTGCTGAATTTTGGAACATATTACGCGTGGAATAATAGTGCGATGATGGTGAGTATGATGAAGCACTGCTTCAAGCACGAAGAACAGAGGATCAGCTCAGGGATAGAACTAAAGACTAATCTTGCTGGTCTAAGGAGCCACTATAAACGCGCTGCCAAGCATGAGCTGGACTGCAGGTCTGTATGATTACATTGGTTTTATTATTTTATTAAAACAGACTGCTGGTGTGATAATTATGGATTTCAGGACATTAATCATGGCTAGTTATTTGGGGCGTATCACTGACGTAGCTCAGCTGATCAACGGAGACCATGTACATCCAAATGTTGCTGATGTTCAAGGGAATACAGGTCTTATGTATGCGGCGGTAGGTGTTCTTTGCTGTAATCTTAACATATGGATCTAGTGATTGGGTCTTGTAAAGAAAGATAACCAATTACATTATGCACAATATAGCCACACATACAATTAAAAAAAACACCCAATAATGTGAAACAATGACAACACACAAACAAAATAAATGTGTTGTTACACATAGGCCCTGATTCAGCAAACGTTAAGATGCGTAGTATTACGAATCCTAATGCTTCAATTATAGAGCTCTTATTTCTCGTAAAACAACAGTTAATTTATAATCATTTGAGAAGTATTGTTATTCTAATCATTTTATCCAGTGCGGGGATCAAAAAGACGTAGTCCACTTCTTAGTTGAAGCTGGAGCGAATGTTGATAACTACAATGACTCCTGCTGCACTCCCCTCGGTGCAGCTATGATGAAGTTCGCGTGTGGAAGGAAAGGCATCACAGCCAAGGGAATGGTTCAGGCTTTAGTACCTCCTCCTACATTAGTTATATCTCAAAGTAAGTGTATTTTAGCAAATTTCATAAATATTATTATATGACTTTATAAAGTTGCTTCTTTACTCCAGCGTTAGCTTTACGAGAAACCCCATCTGAGTGGCATATGTCTCGAGACACTGTTGTTGCTCCAAGCCGTATCGATACACCACTTACCAAGTCATTTAGCAAAACGGGAAAAGGTGTTCCAAAGAAATCAAAATCAGCAATCTCTCAAGATGGCCTGACGAGTGGGAAAAGAAAAGCTACTGCATTTTCAACATCATCAATGACCTCTGCTCACCAGATAGATGACGATCAGACTGATATGGTCTTTGATGAGAAACGATTTTATAACAACATTAATAACGAGTTTTCAATGAGAGTAACAGATTTATTTTCTGAACCGAATGACAGCGATATCACTTACTTATTCGACGTCATTGATATGGCTGACGATGTGGAGACCGTTGAAGAAGAATCAACGAAGAAGCCAGATAAAAGTATCAGAAAAAGTGTAATTAAAGTTGTTAAAGACATTACTCAGCCTAGTCAAGACATGATGTGGCATGGCCCTGATAATGATATTCCTTCAGTAAGCAGTGCTGATCGAATGAAGATAGAAACGTTGGTACTCACAACATACTACTTATGTTATACATATTGTGGTAACAATATTTTTAGATACTAATCCAAATGCTCAGGTTGAATCGGAATATGTCGACTATTGTGCAGCTGTTGAAGGATGGTGCTGACCCTCGCCTGGTGCGATGTCCACAACCAGCTCTTCGGATCGCAGCTGCATCAGGATCTCCAGAACTTGTACGACACCTGGTCAAATGCGGTGCTGACATACACGAAGTCTACCCTGATGTAAATAAATAAATTCAACCTTGTGTAAAATATATCAAGGCTAGACCTCGAATAAATGCAATGGCTTAAAAAAATCTATCCTTTTCTATTACTCAACTTGCAGGCTCTAAACTACACCGCCTTAGACGTGGCAGTATCTCAACCTCTGACTTATGAGAACCTGGAGTTAATAAGAGCCTTACTTGAATGTGGAGCTAGAGCCGATCACAGGCTGAAATATGCACATGATCCAGAAATGCCAGGACCGACATTGCTGCATTCTGTCGTTGCGCGGAGAACTGAGAACGAAAATAGCATGGAAGAAGAGGTTTGAAAATATACAGACTATTATAAATATACAGATTATCTCTCATTATAGAAAGTCTCAAAGTTGTAAAAAGCCCTATACATCCAGCCTGCGCTGTCTCAATCCCTCGTCTCACTATTTCATATCGATTTAACTCTCTGTTTTTCAATGAAAATGTCTGAAAGTTTGAAAAATCTGGTAAGTATTGAAATTTAACGTTTACAGGTACGCCGTCAGCTTCTAGAATTGCTGCTTGAACATAACTGCGATGCACTGACACAGTTCAAAGGAAGTTCAGCTCTAGACATGGTCATGAGGAATCTGGAACTATTAGACATTTTTGTGAAATGTCCGAAGATTGATCTTAATGCTTCCATCAATAGCCGAAACCAGACCGTCCTTGTCAAGATGTTATCTCTGAAGTTTTTTCAGAGTAATCCGGTTCCTGAATGTATTCAAACAGTAAATATATTTTTAATTTACATTTTACATTATTGTAACATCGTTTTACCATTCTTAATTCTGTCCTGATTGGTCGATGTTCATTTGTTTGTCAAATGACGTAGTAACGACCTTAGGTGTGAGAATTTCTCAGGCCGCTCAAGAGCCTCTCACGCGGCTTATCGATTCACAGCAATCTCTAAGCCATGTCAGAGAGTTTTGTCGCCCCATAATTCCATCGCGGCTACGCTCATTAGAGATCAATGGATCAAGCACTTTCGTTTTTCAGTTAACAGAACTGCTGTTGTATGGAGCTGATCCTTTACTGGAATGTCAGGATGGAGATGTGATGTATCGTAACATTTTCGTCTTTACATGCAATAACCTTTCTACCTTGAGCGGTGGGGTAAACGGAGTAGTTGTAAAACAGCCTAGTCCTACAGGTAAGCTGAATTTTCCATAATATTGAGAAATAATTCTAAATATTCCTACTGAGCATTAGTTTGTTCCTCCAGATAAACAAAACCTTAAAGCCAATAAGGTCAAAGAAAAACCAAAGAAAGAGGAAAAGACTTCAGCGAAAAATACAACGTCTCATCCCCTCGAAGACTATAAGCAGGCCGTGGAGCTGGTGACGGAATGTGCCAGAATGCTGTATGTGAGGTGGATTCAGGCGAAACTTCTGAAGGACCTCATCCAAGTCGTCGAAAAGTACGTAAACCTGTACTAATAATATTATGCCTATCGTTTTCATGATAAGTGCTATCTGAATTATCAAAACGTTTCATACAGATACGAGCATCGTCATTGGAACATGATCCTACCTGAGTACAAAAGTAAAAAAGCATGCGGTCTGTGGATTACATATCCGCGGGGCCTTGAAATCTGGGACATACTTAAAGCCGGCAAAAAGAAAAACATTACCAATAGACGAGTATTGAAACACGTTCTTTGCATCGTACATTTTAACAGCATCCGATCGAAGGAGTCTTTTAACCGGCCTCTGCAAGCCGCTGAAAAAAGCTTGATTGAAACTGATGTAGTTCATTTCCTTCGTGAGCACAAGGTATTGAAAGGCTCGACGGAACAGGTGCATTGGGCGAGACCTTATGTTACCCCGGAGCTGACTGTGGGTGCTGTAAGTCTGAACCTTGAGTAAATATAAGTACCTATCAACTTGAAAGCATTTTCCATCTATTCTTACAAGAATAAACGCCTTGTTTTCAGGAAGGGAAGTACCAGGTATGTTTCGAATGCATTCTTCCTTTACAAGAGCAAGATATGCAGTGCACGATTTGCAAGCAGGTCTCATTCTGTTCGTTGGAGTGCATGAAACTGAATGTAGGCCGTGTCGGCACAGATGGGTGTCATCCTTGCGCCAAAGATTTGGAAAAAAAATACTTTTTCTCTCATTAAATGAAGTTGTTTTGTAAAGTTACTATTTTACAAGTCCGTACATTATTTTTATATATTAATAATGTTTGTTATTTAGGTAGTAGACTTTATTAATTAAAAGTTATATTATGTAGATACCCTAACCAATTTAGCTGATTGTTTAATTTCCCATCGGTTGTCTACTAGCTCTACTCAGCTGCTATACTCGCGTGGACGGTTCTGAAATGTATCATAATAACTATGCGGGACTCCAAGGCGCCCACAGATTTTCTTGTGCTGAACGAAAAATACGTTTCTAAAAATAATCAACAAAATCACGGGTTTTGGGAGGAAGGTTACGTATGTAATCGTTCCCACAAATTCCACTTCTCAAAATTACCACTTTCTATGTAGGTACCGAAATGACCCTCCTGGGGCAGTCTATATTTGGGTTAACGGCAAAAGAACGCGTGCGAAATAAAAAAAACTTATTTGTGAATGTCAGTCCATGTATCAAACATGCCACGTCACAAATTATGTCTATGTCAAGTAGACATTGACTAATAGACGATCAATCAAAGTCAGTTCATCCGCTAGACTGTCACAATAAATTAAATTAATTCATTTGGCGCGGCGGCGCTGTCTTTGTTCCTACTTGTTTATTATTCAGTGAAAATCCAAAATATATGCGATTTCAGACTGCAGGGTCACTAATTAAAGCAATAAGAATGGCTTCTACGGCGAAGAGATCAAGACTGGCTACTCCAAAAGTATCTGAGAGTACAACTGAAACCGAAAAGTTTATGAGAGAGTTGGAAACAAAGCGCGAGGAGACCGCGAAGTCTATTTTAGAGTTTAGATTTAATAAAAATCGTGCGAGGATAATCTCTGAGGAACAAATGGTCCCTGATTATGCTGAAGGTATAGTGTATTGGATGTTCAGAGACAGTAGAGTTCAGGATAATTGGGCTTTTCTCTACGCACAAAAACTTGCCTTGAAGAACGAAGTGCCGCTTCACGTGTGTTTCTGTCTCATCGAAAAATATCTGGATGCTTCTGTTCGCCAGTTTCACTTCCTCATCAAAGGTAGTATCTGTATATCATTACATAGTGCACACCATTAGATATGTTACAGTTCTTTTTACCCAATTTAGTTCTTTTTAGGTTTAGAGAAAGTGGCAGCAGAATGCAAAACGCTGAATGTTTCATTTCACTTGTTGGAAGGCAGCGGGGCTGATACCTTGCCCCAATGGGTTAGTGACCACAAAATAGGGGCCGTTGTGTGTGATTTTAATCCCCTGAGGATTCCAATGGGGTGGTTAGAAGGTGTTAAGACAAAATTGAAAAAAGATGTCCCACTCATACAGGTAGGTACACCACTGCATCATTCATTTTATCTAAAACAAAACAATCAGCATGCTTTGGATGTTGTTTTCACTGATTTAAACAGATCTATGGTTTTGTGGTTTCAGGTAGACGCCCACAACATTGTCCCTTGCTGGATAACATCGGACAAACAGGAGTACTCAGCAAGGACCTTCAGGTTGAAGATCAACGCCAAACTAAAAGATTACCTGACCGAGTTTCCGCCGGTTATCAAGCATCCATATTCTAGCAAGTTTGAACCTGAGGTAAGTTTTAGTTACCACTGCACAGTTTTCTGTAGATCTTTCTATTTCTGTCAATCAGAGCCTTGTGTATACTAGCCACTGAACTGCATTATTGCTGTCAACGGTACTGATTTTGACAGTTTCCTTAACATGTTCACTGCTGAAAACACAACTGTGATGTGTACCCAGCTGGTATCTTATAAGGTATCGTACCGCAGCCGGTAGTGGAGAAAGCCAAGTTTGAATAGACCTTTAGTCCTCAAAACTTGTCTTTTCTTTTATTCCAGCCAATAGACTGGGATGAGGCGATAGAAACTCGAGAAGCAGACAAGACAGTAGGCCCAGTAGATTGGGCAAAACCAGGACACGATGAGGGCATCATAATGCTGAAGAGCTTCCTAGAGAAGAGACTCAAGATATTTGCTACAAAGAGAAATGATCCCACACAAAATGCACTTAGTAATTTGTCACCATGGTTCCATTGTGGTAAGGAGTCTATTGATGTTTTGTTCTAAATAAGATCTATTGAGTCGGGTTAGTATGGAAAAATCTGAAATCATTAAAGGTGGAGTTTGTTCAAAGAAACCATATTGATTGATTTTACATGTCAGAAAAACTGCATTCAGAATTTTTCACTCATACCTGACTAGAGTATCAAAAATGGTAATTTTTCTTTGAAAACTCTCGCGTGGTGTTTTGTAGGAATAAATCACATAAAATAATTAAAACAAATGCTTGTTTTCCAAATAAAATTTTGACACACTACTTCACCCATTTAGGGGTAGATAAAAAGTACCCATGTTATTCATAGTAATTTTTTTTACAAATTTAATTGAAATCTGTTCACACATTTTGGCATGATTGAGAAAGAAACGTCTTAACTTTATTGAAGGAGGACTAATGGTTGTTTTACCCTTGGTGTAGGGCAGTTATCAGTCCAGAGAGTGGCCCTCTGTGTGCAGGAGTTCAAGGAAAAATGCACAGAGAGTGTAAACGCTTTCCTCGAAGAGGCGATAGTGAGACGCGAACTCACAGACAACTACTGCTTCCACTGTGAACATTATGACAGTGTCAAGGGGGCTTCCAGCTGGGCACAGAAAACTTTAGACGATCACAGGTGATTTGGCATTTCTCTAAGAATAATGGGGTCTTTTCCGCAACTAGGCCGTCATTCGGCTCTTTTTGCGTGAGTGGGTATATGGGGTTATGGTTCTATGAATAATAATAAGTCTTCAGTGTCCAATTAACAGCTTAACCAAAAGAAAACCAAAGACTCCAGACAATCGTGACACTCAATGGGTTAATAATAACACATCATAATCACATTTATAGATCCTGACCTCTATGATTCCTTGTATTAGTATGTAACCCTGTGTAGTTGGGTTGTAAATCACATAAATAACCGCTTAGCCACAATGTCTGTAATAATAATTATTGTATCTTTATAATTTTTATATTACAGAAAAGACAAAAGATCATATACATACACTCTAGAACAACTAGCCGAATCCAAAACGCACGATGACTTATGGAACTCAGCTCAGATTCAACTGGTGCAGGAAGGCAAGATGCACGGATTCCTGAGGATGTACTGGGCGAAGAAGATATTGGAGTGGACTGAAAGCCCAGAGGTTGCACTGAAGAATGCTATCTACCTGAATGATCATTACGCTTTGGATGGAGGAGACCCCAACGGTTATGTTGGTATGTTAATTCCTTACAAATCAAATCAAAAATCTATCTTCACATGGGCTCCAAGAGGGCACTTGTGAAAGTTTATTGAAACCAGTGCTCAGCAGTGTGCCGATACATAGGTTGATGACAAAACTTATCTCTACAATTTAGCATACAGTGATCCAAGCTCAATCCTTTTTCAGGTTGCATGTGGTCTATATGCGGCATCCACGACCAGGGTTGGGCCGAGCGCTCGATCTTCGGCAAGGTGCGCTTCATGAACTACGACGGCTGCAAGCGCAAGTTCGACATCAAGGCCTTCATCGCGCGATACGGCGGAAAGGTCCACAAATGATCGCTTTCCTCCTAGCCTACCCCGCACTGGCGCGTTATTATAGCAGGCGATCTGCGTAATCTATTTTTGAAAAAATGGTATGAGACACGCGCCATCTGAAACTGCAACGATAATATCGTCGTGATAGTAGTGGGACGTTGCGTTCTACGTTTTTGCTATTACACACACTTACGTTAGTTACTGCTTGAAGGCTTGGAATAACCGAAGATAAAAAAAAACAGAGTGGAAAAGACGCATTGTCGAAATAACGCTGCGGTATTATCCACCGATCATGTTACGCCTGTGTGGATTTAAACAGTTGATTATAATGTGGCTGGCAATTACCCCAGAGGCGATCACAGGACAAAACTACATCACCCATATTGTAGGCTTAGTGTAATTTTCTACAAGCTAACGCGTTCTATGGCGCGTAGTTTGTATGAAGAACCATGATGCGTGATTTATAAACATACAATTCTTCTCACAAACTTTGCATTGCAGCGGTCGCGTTAACTTATATTAAAAAACAGGCGTTCTTACTGGTAACATTTTCATATTATGAGTTTTTAGTGGAATCTTGAGATGGCATCGAAATTAACTCTTCTCGCTCAGTACCTTTTCATATAGTTTCCTAGTAGCGAAGGGCCATCGTATAAATTTAACTAAATCCATAGCTATTATCACTGCTTATTATAATATTGCATTGTTCACCATTTGACCTGAGGTCTTACTACAAATAATAGTTACATACTGGAAGTGTTTACATTTTGAAATATCAATTTCAAGTAAGTACCTATGTTTATGTATTTATTGCCACTAAATACTACTTAGAATTGATCTTTAATGACTACCTCGTATATTGTTAATAATTATTATTAAAATTTTAACTCAACAAACATAGTTTGTTTACTGAGTTGTATTTTTACCCCATTATAAAAGTTAAGTAATGTCACTTTTTACCCGCCTGCCCTAAGGATGGTTATGTTTTTACTACACACTATCCTCGGCCTCGAAAGTAGCTGAACATGTAGATGCGTAAAATTAAAATGAAAGTTAGGACTGCAGGTTACTTCTGAGGCCGACTGTACAATGTCAATTTTGTAGACTGCAGTTTTGCAAAACATTACTTAACTTTTTTAAAGTAAGGGGTTTGTGTTTTGTAGTAACATGGCTATTTTAAAAAGACATAAATAAATAGAAATTCTATTGTTATATTGAGCGGTCGCAAATCGCATAATTATTGTTTTTCTTTGGGTCGTGCGTCGGCGGTTTCAAAGTTTTTATCAATTTCAATTTTTTCCAAGGATATTATATTATACTTTTTTACATTGTAGGTGTATTGAAGTTACTTAAAATAGACAGTTTTAAAAATAAATATAAACGAGTATAGAATTTCGTCTTGCTTTTAAAGTGAGCTATGAATACATAATTTCAAATGGGTAGTACTCACTGTGTACAAAAGTTGTGATCTCTACAAAAACTTTGTACAAACGTTGAAATCGATGGCCGAAGATTTCGAGAAAATGTTGTATTTTGTGATGTCCGTCGCTATAGCTGGCCTGCAATTTTTATTTGACCTAAATTTTCCATAACTAGTTTCATAGCATATCTTATTTATTTATCTGACTCTACAAACAAAAAATCTAGACTGACCATTTTTCAGTTTTATGTAGTTTGCTTTTATAATAAGTTATTTTTATTACATACTTGTACGAAACATTTTTAATCTAACCCTACTGGGCAATAGCAAGGCTCTGGTGAGCACTAATACTAAATAACAAGGGTCAAATAAAATGCTCGTCCCGCTGCAGTGACCAACATATTTTTTTCTTACTAAGTTTAGTTAAGTCAAAATTTACAATTATTGTTACAAGGCGAAGGGATAGTACACCTACTTAAGTGTTAATTTGTGAAGTTTTAACTAGTTTCTATTCTACCTCATGAATCTTATTAAAAATATTTGAATACTAACTTAAATTTTGTATATATTTCAGCCAATCCCAATCTCTTATCTACTTCATAGAAAGGTGGGTAAGGTGACCTTATTATGAATAAAAGATTGATGTGCTTATAAATATCTTTATTTAATGTGACTGTTCCGTGGTTACACGATCATTATAGTTCGAGAATTTTAATAAAATTAGAAATAGAAAAATAATATCAAAGACATCTTTAGTGGAACTTTTCAATGAGTCAAGTATTTTAACATGTAAGTATGGGTTTTATTAGATCAGAATTTCACCGAGTTCAATATTTTATCAAATTCGTAAAGTAACCGAGGCTCAGCTATACAATGTAAAATGACATACACATTATCACAACATCTCTTACAAGCACAAGTTATTGAATAAAATTCCATCAAACAAACTAAATAAAAGTATTATATCAAATTGTCATAATGAACCAAAATAAACAATGTCTATTATGTCTCAAATTATTATTACACAATTATAAATAATCTACACTGAAAAATTATAATTAGGTAAGTAAATAAGAATTGACCACACAGAGTTTATTTGTATCGAAACTACGTGTCATCGACTGTTTCTCATTTATTATGTTACGGATAAGGTCGATTGTATTTTATTATGATTTCCAGTATAATATACCCAAGTAACTGTTTCGATTATGAACACAAATCGTGGCTCGTTTCTAAGTAAAATATCCCACTAGTACACAGCACAAGGGTTATACGTTATACAACATTTACTTCAGAAAATACAAATATTAGAATACAAAAGGCTCTCAATTAGAAAAGTCGAGATAAACATTGTCAAAGACGGTAAACAGGAACTGAGATCATAACCAAATTCTGGGTTGCGTCGAAACTAAACCGGGAATGTGTTAATTGTTGATGTGATTTTGAGAATTCGGTTATAACCCCGGATTAAACTTAAAAACTTAAAGAAACCAATTGTCAAATACAGGCGACATACTACGATTATAACTAATTGATTAATGCCTAAGCTCTCCTGTGTCAGTGTGTGTGTGAAAGCAGAGCTAGGTTCGCTGTTCGGGCCTAGGACGGTTCCTACAGACGTGGCCTGAACGTTGCCCGCGCTCTCTACTGCACGCAACAGTTGTTCTTCTGCCCATTCTTCTTCAGTCGCGACTTCGGCCTGTACTTCTCCAGGTAGGAAAGCTGCTTAGCGTTGATGGCACCGCGGCGCTGGCTGGAACACACACAGTCAAACTGTTAGATTATAGGTTTCAGTGAGAAGATTGGAGATGAGGCTGATCAAGAATACTAAAGCTGCCATCGCCAATTCAAATTTTCTAATTTTAATAGATAAATAATATAAACTGATCGTAAAAAAGATAGCAATCATATACTACAAATCAGTCGCCACCTTTACACAAGCAGGCACAGTGCCCTTATTGTATAACTATAATAAAAATGAAACAGCTTCACTCGACATGTTGCTCATCCTAATAAGAACTAAGTTCATATAAAGTTCATTGCGATGCAACTTTGCTCAACTTTGGAGCGATCTAAATTCATAGCGCGTATTATACAGTGGGCTAACATGAGCGATATGCATGGTATCATAAGATAGTACTCACTCTCGGATGGTCTCGACGGCCTCTTCGTACTTCATGCCGAGTTCGATGAGCGCGATGGCGACCATAACTGGCGCCCGGCCCAGCCCCGCCACACAGTGCACCGCCACGCCTGCCTCTGGTTTATTCTGCGCTCTAAAGTGTACAACAAGCTATATTAAACAGTGTTGACAGAGAAGGTATTGATGGCGCAGTGGGAGAATGTCCGTCTGCCATGTATATGGTCGTGAGTTTAGATTTCAGTGCAGGGACGCACGTGTTTCTTGTAAACAGCATAATGCACCTACGTAATTATCATTCGCTTTTATCATATCAAAATAGAAACGTTAACTACACATCTTCTTCAAGAATGAATACAATAAGAATTGATTTATAGCGGTAAGATTTGCTAACAATCGTTTACCATCTCATCACTCCCATTCAAACATTCAGCACAAAACCAAAATGAGGGCGGATGATATTCCGCCACTCCCTCATCGTTGATCGATCAGCCGCTTTTATTATGCATGATAATCGTATTGAAATTCGATGTCCCGACCCAAATACAATGAATACCAAATGGGATGCAGAGATTTATGCTAACCTAACATATGTATGTAGTTACCAAGAGGATCTAAAGATCAAGCTAAAATGTATCCTCCATACGTGGCCGTAACGACTATTTTGAATTCCTGGTCATCCTCGCAACCGGTAGGTAAGTTGTCACCTTCCAAAGCAGTGAAGGACATCATCTAGGAAGTACGACCCGCGGTGTACTACCTGCATCGTGTAGCCGCCACATACGTGATTATTTATTTATTTTCCTATTCTATAAAAACTGATTGGCCGTAATAGGATAGTGTTATGGAGAGAGATGAAGGAGATAGTATCCAGCCGACTGTGCCAGTCTTAGTTTCATCTTGTACAAAACCATGAGTATATCTTCGACCGTGTCTGCTGATACTGTTGTATTGTCTTGAGTGGAACGGTTAATATGTACGCGACCACCTCTAAGCGACAGAAAGGATTAGAGCTACGAAAATTGGGATTCCAAGCAAGCAGATGCGAGTCCAGCGCTAAACAAGATACTCACTTCTCGCGCAAGATCTCGAACCAGTCATCGACGACGTTCTGCGGCGGGAAGGTGCCGTCGTCGTAGGCCAGGTCGCGCACCTCGATGTCTTCCGCCTGCAGCGGCCCCGTGTCGTAGCTCGGCTCGCAGACACGCACCACGGTGCACACGTTGTGCTTCCTCAGCTCCTGTAGGCAAAATGAGAACAATGAGACCCACGGCTGTGCCCATAGGTTCTTAGACCGGTGTTCGGACGTCCACCTTCAAGCCGAGGTATTAAAAGTTAGTTTCTCTAGTGGTTAGACTAGAATGAAGTTATTGGGTCTGTGTGGTGTCTTCTTGTACTTTTGTGTGTACAGGAACTTCGAGAACCAATTTAAGTCTTCTCGATGTGATTGATTTCTATGAATATTGTTGTAGGATTTCAGTCTAAATATCTGCCTAACTGGACGACGGATTTAGACTTGTCTAATTGAAGCGCGAGAGCCAAGATATTTCAATGGAGCGATCAAGATTTTGTTTCCAATTTAATAGCTCGCGTTATTGCGCAAAGAGAACACTTGCGCGTTATTATTTAGTTATTTCTGTTCTCCGCTATGAGAGCATCATTAGATACGTTCGAAAATCGATTTTTTTGCTGAACGAACGATCTTCCTCAATGTAGGTTATCGTAAGATTAAAGAGAAAACAATACGCGCGCTTTGTTTTTTGTTTGGTAGTTGATCTTGCAGAATATAAGGAAAACCGTTCTCAACGTCAGTTTATCTCGGATCTGTTCTTATTGGACGCAGCCCACGCCCGGCTAAAGAATGTTCGCTCCACGGCCCTTGTATTTGAAGCGGAATTGTTGCCAAGGGGTAAATAGAATTCTTTGTATTTGAGTAGGTACCTTGGGAGTTAACCACCGATTTTAAGGGTCAACTACTCGTTTATTATTATCCGTCAGTACAAAATAAACAAAGCTATTATTGTACCGTGGCCACATTATCGAGATTCATTGAACGTAAAATAATTATATTTACTCAGTACTCTTTTCGCAGATCCAAAAATAAATTTTATTTTTATAGCCCAAGAGTTCAATGAATTCCGATAATGAGACCGCAGAATTATACGGAACATGATTTTATAGGTTTCAATTGTTAAACCTAAACTAATAACGGGTTTTATCCTAACGAAAATCCTTGCTATTTGTTGGCGAGAAATAATCATAAAAGGTTTAATTATAATAGCGTAAAAATAAACGTAAAAAAATATATAAAAGACATAGAAGTAGATAGGTCTAGTAATACTCGAGACTCGACTTAATTATAGGTAAATATACCTTCTATTGCCACTCATTGCTTCTTCTTCAACATCCTATTAGCTTTAGCGATAATAATTTTACATAAACCATTAGACCTTCAAAACAAAGCGGAAAAGTAGGAATCCAAGGTTTTCGAGTAATAAAATGTTGGCTTTCAAGTGTATGCGACATTGAATGAGAGCAGCCTTCAGCGTCGGGACGCATCCTTGGCTAGAGGTCGCCTTCAATGAACAGTCGAGGGTTGCGACTTGCTCTTGAGATGTTTACCGACCTAGATAACCTTACTACATATTTGAATTAATGATATCCCCAGTAGCCAATGAAATAATCCGGGTAATCTTATTCTAGTACCACATTAACAAACACATACACACACAGGGTTACACAGGGTTTTTTTTTCTGTGTAGGTAGATAGGTAGGAGTAAAATAAGTAGATAAGGCCGGAGGCCGTGTCTATTTATTTTACGTTAGGTCAATTTAAGTACGGGGTGACACGTCAGGGTTGTTTCGGTCTTCAGATAAATTAAGGGTTGCGTAGGGATTTAGATTTTTAAACGGATAGATTTGTCATAGGAGTTACGTCATCCAACAAAGTCCCATCATACATTCACCAGACAACTTAGGCGGAATTAAAACTATATATTTCTACATTATCTTATTTACCACATTAATATTATAAATACGAAATTAGCAATTTGCCATTTTTGCAATTTAGATACTTTAGGTCTCGAAATAACACTGGATACTTTTCATTCGCAGGGGAAGCCGCAGGATACAGCTAGTATACTAGTCTCATAAATGTCAAGTGTGATATATGTTTGAGAAGGCAGTAGAACTAACCTGTAAGTAGGCCTGGATGGAGACGTCAGATGGTCGGTCAGTGATGAGGAAGCGCATCCCCTTATACTCGATGAGCGAGGGCGCCGGCCTGATGTCCTTCTGCTTCATGATGACCAGGGTGCTGCTCGCTGGGACGGGGGGCGAAGTCGTCACACCTCACACTTCACACGCGTCGAAAGGTGCCTCGTCCGTCACAGTACAACAGACAAACTGTCACTCTATTTCCACACAACACACGACAGATTCCTTACTTTTTTTAAAAAAGGGTCCAATTATATAATGGGAACTACGCGCATCGGGGTCGCTTTCAACCGCTCGAGCGCATATGAACACCAATAAACAAAAGTTCAAAATGTGGAATGGAACTAAAAGAAAAAATTATCCGAAACTCATAAGTTTTCGTGGTCACACCGACTTCGGCAACTGAATGATATGCTTCAATTAAAAGGGGCCTCCGAATCTAAGGTAACTGAAACAAAAAGAAAAGTTAACTTTAGCGTTGCCGTGAAAATATTAACGGTTCGATTTGTGTGGCTGTCATCTTATTTGCGTCAATGGCGGAGAAACGACAGAAGTGGCATAAAAATGGTTTCTAAAAATAGTGTGGGAATACAGGAGATTCAGTCATGTGAACGTTGGCGGACGTCTGAGCGGGTGTGTGCGACTCTACGCCCCGGTGCCGAGCGGCGGCGAGGCGCGGAATTGGCGCTGATCCGCAGCCAACGCAGCGTCACTATTTAGCGCGTTCACATCGCTCTGCACTCTTTTAAGCATCGGGGTGATAACGCGAATCGTAAACACAGTCGTTTTAACAACACACCCATTGTTGTTCTCTGAATTAAAAGGTAGATACCTGATTTTCGAGTTAATATCGAGTGATGTAACGCGTTAGGTGAACCGTTCAGTAATGGTATCGCCGCTATCGGGTTCTTGTCTTGGTCAGGACCAGATAAGGACTGATATTGCGGTTGAGAGCTGAGTTCAGTTAACCCCCACTCTGATTTCAATATGGCGTCTGTTACGGAGACCACCGCAGAGGTCATATTATTAGGTAAAACTTCATATCTTCACACAGAACTTCATACTTACTTCATACCCATTCCAATTTTACGCACATTATATTCCAGTTAAACCACTGACGCACTTGATTTTCCCCATGCCTAGGCCATGATGTCTGATATTAAAAAAAATAGATGCAGCGGCAGTATATATACAATTTCCCTTTGCATCTACCATAAAGTCCACCAAGTCATTATAAAAGTTATCTAGACAAGAGATCTTAGTGACATCTAGATTTTTGAGTATCTGACGCTGTGGAAGATGATTAGTCTTGTACGAAAACTTTAAATGGGGTTGCCAATTCCGCCATTGACGCGAAAAATATAACCTTAGTTGGAAATTGGTGCATAGGATCCATACCTGTGGAGGGGTGCACGTCGAGTAGAGCGCGGGGCTCGTTGTGTCCAGCATGGGTCCAGCTCCCTTCTAGCACGAATCGCCCTCTAGTTTATTTGTGTTGTGCCTGGCAGTACTCCGCGCTGTCCAAGCGGAACTCCATCAATGTCGCCACAGAAGGGATCTCCAGCTGCAACAAGGGAGACACAAACTTAAAACAGGTAGAGAGAAACCAGCTGAAGACATGTACTGGTCCCTATATGATGTGTTAAGAGATCGGATGCAATAGTGCGACTGGCTACACTTTGGTTGGAACTGTGACAAGAGACTTGGATACGATTCCAAGATGAGAAGATTTATACTAAATAAGAACTAACACACACGACGATGATGATGAAGAGTCAAAAGACATGACCGTAGCCATCAGTCGCTTATAGAGCGTGCCCCTCATTGCATTGGTCAATGAGCCCATACCTACACAACATATGGGAAGTCAGGCGTGATTGCAGTTCTAGGAGTTTCTTGAAAGAGCGGCCAATTCTATATAATTCTAAATAACATCGTCATTCTAACTATCTAGGCAGAGTGACATCGGACGAGCTGTCAACTAGTTGTTTACATTTGGCATCGGAGTCATTAACATTCTCAAACTATATTTATCAACAGCTTTCATTGTTTGAATGTGACACGTAAATGTATATTCTGTTTAATGATTCTATCAACAGAAATAATCGTTAGAATCAAATATTTACGAAGAGCTAAGTGATATTTTAGTCGGATAACGGCGCGGTATCGGCTCAGCGGTTATCGCGATTGTCTCTGTGATACATACAAATGACGCCCACTGCGGTATTAAACAATCGTCGGATGATAACACAAGTTCATGGAAGCCACTTACGTAACACTCCTGCGTTAAACACTAATCAGAAAGTTTCTGAAGTACTGCGTATCTGGGCATTTGTTTGTCACAAAAGTAGTCGCGGAGTGGAGAGCACTGACGACTATGTAGATAATTTGGTCTGCCCTCCAAAAGACTGACATCTTTCACGCGAACTGGCGATATTTTCGGTCAACACGCGGATGAAAAACAAGTTTTTATCAGAATTAGCACGCAGAGACATAAACGCGACGAAGAACGAGAGCGTCGCGATCTCGACTCGAAAGTGCGGCGCAGGAGGATTTGGCAGCGGCTCCGGAGGCCGAGAGAGCGTGGGAGTTCAACACGTCATGTGTTTACATTTCACTCTACAATCTGGTATACTCATGATGCAAAACACTGGCAGTAATTGGAAGTACCTGTTCGCTAGTTCAGAGTTATTCAGACAACACTCGCTAGGCATAGCGAAAGAAAATTCTGGCAAATATTTTGAAATGTTTGCTTTATTTCTTTCTGATAGTATCAAGGAGACGGCAGCCAGACTTGGGTCGGGGCCAAAAGGAACACTGTATTTCGTGAAGTCAGCGAAACATATTTTATCTCAGTTTAGTAATTTAATTTTTCCTTGGACGCATGAAGAACGATGATTACAATACATTCTTATCGTTTTTAATAGTAATAGTACATTAATCTGCGACATTAGTGAGTCGCTGATTCAATCAGAGCTTATTAGTTGAGTTGGAGACTATATTTTCGCAAGAATTATTAATGGTCCGTAAATTCTACCGTAATCAGTTTGTTCGAATATCCAGTTAATATACACAAGCAAAAATCGGCAAATGGAATCTCTCAAGTGAATAGAGTTTATGTTCGCAATGGAAGAGATGAAAAGATTTTAACTGAGGGGGAGCTCCAAAACTTCAGACGAGACGGTCGATAAACTTGAGCCAGACTGCACACGTATGCGACAAAGCAGACAATTGAGACATATGTATAACGTCTGGGTGCACCGAGCTATTTGCCGATTTAGATCAGGGAACGGTAAACCCACCCATTTTAAAGGAATATAATGAGTCGTTAGCAAACAATGCGCCATTCCCAATCGAAGGGCATGAGGATACAGGCGCGGATGTTATTCATCTATCAATAGCATTGGCATCGTCCCGCTATGGAATTCAATAGACAAAGACGTATCACAACAGATCGTCAGTTTATAGAAGTTTACAGTCGACACAGACACGTGGCAAACAACGCGAAGGACGCTCGACCGCAAACACGGTTGTACCATTACAGCGACAACGAATGGTAACAAAGTAACTCTATTGTTACATTAATTTCACGAATAGATTGTACCATATCGTAACAATGGAAACAAAATAACAGTAACGTATCTTTGGGACACCATTAAACAAACAAAAGGTGGACATAAGCCGATAAGCGCATGTCTCAGAAAGTGGTAGACAGAGATACCATTCAATCCAAAGCAGGTAGTAATTCTACGTCAGTAAATGTAATTAGTTCTATGACGGAAACCGGGTGAGGTCGCCAGGCGGGACAATGAGCGAGCATGCAGCTACTATATTATTTGCTATTGCTGCTAACGATTCGAGGAAAACACCAGGCCTTGGCGTTGTTTTGCCGAAATACAAAAACTATCGTAGCGTGTAAAGAATTCCAGTCGAAGAATATAACAATGCCATTAGGGTGGCAGGAAGCCTCGATTGGAGCAGGCCTGGAAAGGGTCGAATGCACGCGATTAAACCTATGCTCATCACAGCAGCGGTGAGTGTTATTTTTGACTGAATTACCATGGCATGCTCAATAGGAACCGCGTTCCATATAATTAGCTTTACAATGCAAAATACTGCCACGGCAACTAGCTTCCTGCTCAACCTTATCTTTTGGGATTATCATTGAGTGATTTGCCTTCACCGGCGCGACTTAGTATGTGATTGTTCAGTCACGTAGGTAGCTGCACCGAAGGTCGGTATATCTTTGTTGGTAACATCAAATTTTTAACCAATTATCATGTAAAGCTAGATCTGGGTTGTTTGCATTTCATGAATTTATCATTTGAACAGATCGCGTCATATCTTTTATTTGCTGTTAAACTTGTTGACAACGACTTATGTAGGTTATATTTATAATGTGTGATTCATATAAATTAAACACCGATGTTTATAAAGTCTTTGAATGTTTTATGAACGTGACATTTTTACCGTTCATGTCACGATGTACATTATTTATTTTGCATTATGTAGGTAACGAGTTAACTCCATGTTATTGTAAACATCGTGGAATGTTTACTCAAAGAATGATTTTAGCCTGTTAAACAAAGTTGTTTTACAAGTAAACTTTAATATCGGAAGTGGAGAATCAATTATATTAGTAGACTGATAGAGAAAGACGAAGTCACGGAAAGCAACTGAGTACCTACTAAAATATCCATTGAAGTCATTAACTGTAGCAACAAACAATAATATAAAAAAGTTAACAACACGAGAGTAATACATAAGATTTAAAAATAGCTGTTATATTCATTCAAGATGACTCAAGTTAAAAGATAACAAGAGCAAGATCCATTAGCGTTCCAAGCTGGGTTAGACAAAAAAAAAATAGAAAAAGAAATCATCATATCGTTTTAAAACGGCATATTAATGCAGACGACTGGCACCTGGACTGCGACCGTGAAACGGTGACATTGACAATGACGTAACGTGGTCAATGAGACTAGATAAACTATGTAACTAAATTCTAGCAGTTTCCGAGTTTCCGTGATTATTTGATGCTGGTACGACTGACCATTGGAATTAGAATTTAAAGTGAATTCACAATATCACATCCTTCGATCAGTTTATCGGATGTGTTTATATATCTGATTTAGATTAGAATGTTACATTGTTGGTGTTGTTCGATGTGTTTTCATTTCTAAAGGAAAAGCCTCCAAAAAGCCATTCAGCTGTTTATTTAATGTTGACAACAAATACAGACAAATGATTTTTTAGCTGACGTTGATTTAGTAAAATGGTAGCAACCAACGGTATAAATTAGCAGATGTTGTAATTAACACAATTAGAGAAGAACATAATTAAACAGATAAATCACGCTGCTTGTCACACCAGTCACTAACCACACCCATATGTTAATTGGGATTTGGCTATGGCTGTGATTAGTCAGCATTTAGCTCAACAATTAATTCCACTTTAGTTGAAAGCAGATATTAATTAACGAACAACCAGTCATTTGTGAACTAAAAAGGAATTCCGAGAGACGCCAATCAGCGGAGCTAATATTTTAAATTGCTTTCTGTAACTAAATTCCATTTGCGTCCGGTCCAGGAGTTAACGCAGGCATGGCTTCATTCATTAACGCAGAACTGGCTGTGTTATATTAAAACAAATTAATATCGGCCCGTGTGAGACTTTAAGGAGATGAGTAAACCCATTTTCAATATGGATATACGTTAATGAACTGCAGTTCACCCTGCACTGAACAAGTGCATGAGCTGCAATGTAATTTGAATGAAACCACAGCTAGCAACTGCACTGTAGGTCGCTTACTTAACCGCCACCTCTTCGTTACCCACTTTCTACTAAAGGCCTGTACCTACTCCTGCCAACTAAGGATTATATTTATGATACAATAGATAAGGAATAACGTGAAAATGATGGACAATCCTTGTCATGGCAGTTATTGTCATGGATTGTCCGCTATTGTCACGTATTGTACCTATGTTGTACACTAAGACGTGAGTGAGGCGTGGCCATTCGAGCTTGGAAATATGTTAGTTACTCCAAGTTTAACACTTGTTGATTCCAGAAAATGTGAGCATGATGAAATAAGTCCAAGTAAAGATGAAACATAAATGCAATATCTCGATAACGTTTCGCAACAGAATATTCATTTACCTGATCACCTATTTTGACCATATCCAATCAAAAAAGATCAGATGCTGTTCGGCCCCCGACAGTTCTACTTTGGTCACGCTCGCACCTCACTCGAGAATTCTTTTAAAACGTATCAGTAATACGGGACACCGACGTTAGTGATGACACAGAAACACCACTTACATGTATCCGGCGCGGCGGATGTCAAAACAGCGGTAGAAACACAAAAGTAAAGTTAATGAACCGTCAGTTGTGGAAATTAAGTGAACCGATCGAGCACACGCAACAGAAGCTGTCGTTGTAGACAGAGTTGGAGGTTAGGCGTTTACATCGCAGCGGGTCGACACGGTCCGTGCCGCGGTCGCGCAGAGACTGGCGGTGTGGCGGCCTGGACCTGGTGTGGTGCGACGCTCCGCCCGCCGGCGACGTCACACGCGCCGCTGCGACCGCGACGCCGCGCCGCGCCGGCGGGGGCGTTGGCGTCACTTGGCCGACATACGCCACCATATAACGCTGCTGCCACCAAAAAATACAACCCGAATCGTTTAAACTCTTCAACTTATAGTTCCTTATTGCTTTACTTTCTTAACATGCTACAATAATTGTAGTTTTTGTTAGGAATAATCTATTTTTTTGTTATTGCTCTACGTTGTATGGATATTCAAATTCAAAATCTAAACTATTTTCACGTTCTTGTAACTTTAGTTTGCACAAAGTACTTGCAGCAGAAGTTTGCAGTTATGCCTTAAACCTTAAGGGAATCAACAATCACCAACTCCGTTAATTAATAGCAATCTACGAATTTTAGGTAAGTATTCGAAAAATAATTTTAACTCTGACGGTGTCAAAAATCAGCAGACTTTTGAACCTTCCCTTGCAATTTTGAAGGCCTTTTTCTGTCCAAATCTCAATTGCATCTTTAGGGTCGCCGTCGAATATCAGACGCGTCGCCTGAACGTGGCGACGACTACTACGTTTTTTTTTATTTTCTCGGTAATTCACCCAAATATCGGCGAATCTCTATCATCACCTGCACAAGATCACAGGAAGTTAAAAATAATAATACAGACAACATTAATCAACGCCACACTGTCACACGAGATCTGAGAGATACACGAGATCCACCCAGATCTAGACTTAATAACAACATAGAAGCGAATGCTATTGAATTTTTTGTATCATAGATTATGAGACTAAACAGTGAAATCTGAAACGAGAAACAGGGAGACAAAATAAACGATCATAATGTTTATGTCTGTCTGAACTCGATATCATTGTGGTACCTACTACAGGATAATCTCAATATTGTGGCTAGACAGTAGCCATAAGACAATTATCAACTGATACAGGAGAATAATTCGAAGCAGACTGAATTTTACAAAAACAATATTGCATTTCCAATGTTTATGAACAAGAATACACTATTAGCGACAGAGACGTGATGTCAGATGCTCTTAACGAGAAAGAAACCAAGCAAAATCACATAAACAGTTACACAGTAAGTACGCAGCGAGAAGTTAAGCAGAAAAGTTTTACGACGGCACAGTTGCTTGCTAATTTAGTAACAGTGACGTTAGTCACTCATGGGGGAGAGGTAATTGTTATGAACTTTGAAACAATTTTACGTGCCCAGCTTTCTTTCGTAACTAACCACTCAGCAAGCAACAATGTTTAAGTTACGATTGTCACGAAAGCTCCACATGCCCGCATCCCACATAAAATAGCCTGAGACAAAAATAGACCCACCCACACAGCCAGGAGTGAATTTTCTAGACCATTGGACGTGACAAATTGAGCGAGATAAGTGTAGCGGAGGTATAAAAGCGGTGGAAATGGGACAAATTGGCATAACATGCATACGATGTATCAATTGGATCTCGATTGATCGTCAAATGCTGAATTGGATGATGGAGTAAGAACAGAAACCTACAAAAAAAAAACGTGTGAAGACAAAAAGGAGAAGAAGTTTTGGATAAGAGAAATAAGAAAAATAAATACATAATAAGAATTAAAAATAAATGGCCCAACAAAAAATAGCAAGGAAAAAGCAGATAACTCAAAGTGGAAAACATTATGTGAAAAAACTACAATTTCATGCGAAATAAAACTTCGCAGTTCGCATCAATAAGTCACGTTCCCGTCGCCGGCGTCAATAATAATCAAACACGTGCATAATAATTTCCCCTATTGTTGGATATATATACCTCCCGTACTCCCACGACAAAACGTGTTTTGTTTGAAACTGGGGATAGGTATACCGAGAACAAACAAGAGCAACTCCGCGTATACACCGAAAATTAAAATTGATAACTACACAATAACAAGATCACGCACGAGCCGGTTTGTTGTTGATACCTTTTTAGACGCAAAAAAGAGATAATTATTAAGAAGACATCCTACTAATATTATAAATGCGAAAGTTTGTTAGAATGGATGGATGTTTATTCCTCTTTCACGCAAAAACTACTGAACGGATTCGAATGAAATTTGGAACACAGATAGATTATAACCAGGATTGAGTAATAGGGTACTTTTTATCCCGATGGTATGTTCCCATGGGACGGGAACTACGCAGATAAAACCGCGGACGCAGCTAGTCATCTATATTTACATAACAGCTTTTAAATCTTACTGCTGCGTAATAGGCCTCTCTTCTTTTTTCATGTTCGCGTCGGTCCTTTGCAAATCGGATACAGGTTCGAGCCGCGACCTTTCTCAATTCATATTATCATCTGATGAAATGGGTCCCTCAATCATTTTAATCCAGGCGCTGAAATCTCCAATCTATTTAAACATTCCGAGGCCAGATCCACAGTTACATAGTAACAGTCATTGATTATTCTGACGGACAAGTTCACTGTAGAGTTCCGATTTCCAGAATCATACGTAAACGAGCTCAAGATAAAGCCGATATCACGACATCGAATGATTTATGTTGTCCAAAAATGTATTTTACATATAAATGATTGAGTAATAAGTCTAATATTATCTCAAATTCGATAAATCGCAACAGTGCTGTAATTTTATGATTTATTATGGTGGTGAAAATGTTCTAGTATATAATGAATTGCTGCATGCAGTTCGCTTAATCTATTCCGGTAGTGCAAACTTGCAAAGCGAACGTTTTATGCATGGAGGGGATCCTTGGTGCAAATCAACTTTCACAATGCCAATACCTGCCTATCCACGCCACCGGCCAATAGCTGAGTTTATTCGGTCTGCAGAGCCGCCTCCAGAAGTCTAATCATGGGTAATGAATCCAGGCAGGTCGGGGAAAGCGTTCTATCGATAACCGGGCTCATTATTGCTCTATGAATTATTCAAAACTGTTACAAATAACGCTAACATTTTCCTTGAAAGGCGAAGCTTCAATGTCAGGAGAAAACAGCGCGACCTTTAAGACAAATGGTCTCCTAAATTGCAGGAAGAGAAGCTTTGACGTTTATGGGCGATTAATGCGCGTTTTGTTGGTAAATTGTGGTAATAACTTGGTACCGGTTACGGCAGACCACGGATTTGACGTGACTGACATTTAGCATGTCAGGTACTAAATGCTGGAAGGTCACGCTTTGCCGCGGTAATTGCATGACATTTTGTATCGTGATGCCCGTATTGCAAATAAGCTAAATTAACTGAATGCTCTGAAACATTTTTACAACTTTGTAATTTACATAATGCTATACCAACTTGTAATGACTTTGCAGTCGACACGACTGACAGCTTTAAAAATTAAATATTTTTAACAAGGATTAGAATAATTAATTTTATACATATAGACGTAGTACTCTCTACTCTGTGCATATTGTAACTCAGACAGAGCAGACTACGTAGTAACGAATAGTACTATTTAGGAGTAATTTACCTGAACTTCTACGTAAGTGGGAGACCGGTGCACCCCGCTAGGATGTAGTGCAAGGAAAACGGGTCGTGACCCACTTCGTCGGGATCGATACGCGGTCATCGACTCCCCGCGTTCCGGACCCCCATGTCTGTTACCATCAGAGACTGGGAGCGTACTACCTCCCTCCTTCCTAAACCTCGAGCCGTCCCACTGCGATCAAGCACGCGACCGTAATATTATACCCTCGTTTTATGGAAATGAAATTGTTTTCAAGTTTATGAGCAGATTGGCGAATATCTAGGCTGCTCGTGAATGTCGGGCGGCAAGTTTTATCGAAGAGTACGATCTAAATATTAATCGTGAGGTGATCACTTTGTCATAACAAACGTTCGTAAGTATTTACCATTCGTGAGCTGAACCCACAATCTACGAAGGAATCATAATCAAACTACCATTTCTTTCTGTTGATTTATGACAGAGTAGGCGCTCAAATACTATTTAAAGCAAATTGCGAGGAAAACAGGGAATGGCCGTACATATAACTCAAGTTTTATGTACGGTTCAACGCAGATGTTCGGTTTGATGGCCGGTATGACGAATAGGAACTGATAGTAGTAGGTGAACTCAATGCTGATGAACTGTTGAAATCAAAAGGTAATTAATCATAAAACTAATTAATGCATGCGTGTATCACGCACATGTATGACGCACTCCAAGTGTTTAACGATGCCATATATTGATTGCCACTGAAACAACGTCAGAAAGCATTGACACCAAAAATTACACAGGATAGTACGAATATACATACTTAAATCATAGGTTCACTTCACAGTTCAGACTGGTGACTACTTTAGTTTTTCAAATGTTAACTTAGTTATTATGTTGTTCGCTAAACGTACCTATATAAACATTAACATTAAAAACTGTGATATTCAATACCAACAAGACTCCAACCAATAAATAACAAAACTGATACGATTATCTATAAAACTACAGTCACAAAAATATAACGCAACTTACATTACAATCAATGCAAATATCTAAAGCGTGAAAAGAAATTCTTGATATTTAGGAAAGACTTCAATCAAATACACAAGAGATAAGACAGGCTGTGTAAAAGAACAATCGCACGGTTAATCGAAATTGGTGCCTGATAAGGAAATCAAAACTGGACACGCTGATAATAAAAAGGAATGGTTTCAATAAGATTGTTATCTAAATTGTTTAAGAAATGTGAGTGAGGAATGAGAGTTGGGAGTTCCCGTTCGAGATTATGACGCGTAGTAAGGGAAGAGGGTGGTTGCGATAAGGGACATGACGTCACGGCTGTGACGTGCTGCGCATGACGTCACGCGCACTCGCCCCCGCCCGAAGCCGTTCTTAGAATCTAGACTACACCAGAATTAGACGGCGGAATCGATAACGTCTGTAAAGACAAACAGGGCAGGATTTACTCGCCAGGGTCACCTTTACTATTAACTTGGGCGTTGCGTGATCCGAGCGGTTTTTTTTATTCTGAGAATGAATCGGTGAACCATGAAGTAATGAAGCTCATAAATATTTCTTGATTATAATGCTGATAGAGTTTATGAGGCTAATGTATTAAATACATCAACGGATAGTAAGGGCAATACAATACAGATATATAAAAAAATGTTTGGTAATATTCAACAATGTTCAAAGGGCAATTAAATAATTATTTGGTAGTTGCATTAGCTACAAAGGTATGGAGATTGCAGACATTAATTTACTAAAGATTTAAATATACCAAACCGTGTTAACATAACCCTAACTACCCCCTGACCCTGACTAGTTCTATCTAAGACTAGTGACCTACTAAATATAAATAAACCCTTTTCCAATCTATTCCACCTATGCGAATGGATAATGATCGTGGGTGTCCATCACCGCGACCTGGCTCAGTGACCCGGTCGCAGTCTCCGCCTACAGCTGTGACCCGCTTACCTGTATTCAACTGACACCATTATTACGAGTAAGTGTGTTTAATTTAGATTAAGATCATCGGATGAAGCGCCTTAAAGGCTAAGCTTAATACATTGCAATTTACTATCATGTTATTTAGTCACAGCCTTATAATTAGGTCTATATTGGGTCTCGTGTTTTGTTACAAGCTAGGAGTCACTGTCTTTCATGGCTTTAGTTTTAATCACGTTCTGATCTCACCCAAGATTACATTTTTTGTAGCACTTTTAATAATATTATCTGGCCTTGAATATAATATCGGTCTGAAATAAATCGCAGCATTTGAATTCATTTCTCAACACAATGCTATTTGAATAGGCTGCGGGTAACGTTTCGGCGCAAAATAAGCGGCCCCAGACATCTGGCAAACATCTGCGATCCAAAGTAAAACGAACTTTGGGATCCAAGGTGTGGTGCAAATCAATGTCACGACTCTCAAATAATGCAGCTGCACCAAAGATGTATTTATGTATTTATAAATGGATTTTTTTTAAACACCGATCCACGTCTATGAATCAACTGCAGACGAAAATGAGAAAGTTGTCATCGAAGGAGCTTGAAGCACATCTGCTTCAAACAATGACTGTCTATCCTCAAATCGCCCTAGGCTTCAAAGACGACAGAAATGAATCAATAACTTATATCCATTAGGAATTCAAATCAAACATCCTGAATGTAACGATTGTTTAATAAATGAATAAGGTCACAATTGGATTATGGTTGATCAATGATGCGTATCGCATTCCGTGCGCGTAGCTTTGCGATGGAGGGACGTCTCGGGTGCGTCGCCCTTCGAAAGCCCCGGGCTCTGAGGAGCCTGGATCAACGACCCGAGCCCTTGCTGAATAGCCGCTCGCTTTTATAGGAACATCTAACTATGTAGTAGGCACAATATAACCTCTCGTCTCCCTGTTTGCTCGCCGCCGTCGGGCGGTGGCTAATAGCCCCGCCATTTAACAACTTTTCGTCAAGTCTGAGTGGCGCTTTCCGGAAATTCCGAGACCGTTTACTACGTTGAACGAACGAGGCAACAGTTAAAATGAATACCACAAAGGAATGCCGCTACAATGTTTTTTTATTAAATCACGTTCAGACCTGTGTAAAGTTATCCCGTACCTTTCTCACAACTAATGGGAGCTATTAAGAACCAAATGAAACAATATTCGATCAATAATTCATTAACATTCATTAGATACATAAATTACGCTCGAGTTCTAAAATGTTCGGTGCTAAATAACAAGTTGTTTGTTTGCTTAATTTTACTGCGTACATAAAGATAAAAGCGGCTGAATAAAATTTGGGGAGAAGAAAACAGGATGATTAATGATCACGGTGAGATGTAGGATCCACCAATAGATTCGCCGAGAATGTCGCTTGCTGCAATCTATCAACAGCATAAAAGATGTCAGACAAAGGGCGACGAGAGAAAGGCTCTATCGCCACTTTTTCTGCTTACCAAGATTTTCTCGGTTGCTTTCGTGAATGACAACAAACTCGAATAACAACCGCTTAGTGCGGCAGAATGCCACCGGATTGACGTGGGGATGACGCCATAGCATATTATGGCCATAGATATAAAACTGTGTACTGCGTACACATTATTTTAAAAATGGTGTAATGGCGCGGCATAGCACCATCGTTTTGAGTGTGATCGGGCGCGGTCGCGCTAGTTCGTGGTAATGGGTCGGCGCCTGCGCCGGTTCAACACTCGCTAGCCAAGGACGGGTCATCGCCCCATCCAGGGTGTCTTGTAGACAAGTCGAGTAGGCTCCTCGATTAGAAACCCGACGAGCGAATGTTAAATTCAAAGGCGAGCTGCGTTTGCAATTTACAAGCACGCACATATACCTTTTTTTTTATTGGATGCTTTGTCACAAAAGGCTCAAGTCATTTCAAAGAAACTAAGACTTTAGGGTCTGGTAAATCCCGGAAATCGCGAGGCTCTGGAGGTGGCATTGTTTTCAAGCTACCTGTGAAACCGTGTTGTTCTCATCACACTAAGGACGCTTATCAAACTCCAACGAACATTTAGCACGGTAATTTTACACGTGCAAATACTGCACTAGTTCAGCTTATATTTCGCCGCGTTGCGATAAACCAGATTACGCAACGGCGACGTAATTCATACCAACACTGCATTTGACATTTAGGCAGGGCTTCGTAGGAAAATTCTGATAAACCTTCGTATCCGTTGTTGTGTGCGTCGTAAGCCGTGACGTCTTTGGGGTCAGACAATTGTCCATTGAACTATTTGTTTACATTATTCAACACACTCGTGCTCTTGATGTGACAATGGAAGTGTCGAAGTCTTCGATGTCGTCATGACTTAATACTTATTGGGTAGCTATATCGATCATTTGCGACAAGAACGTGTTATCTCACGTTGAGCTGTATATTCCAAGTTCTATCTACAGGAAGTCAGGAGTTTATCTCAAAGCTTCAGGACAATCTCGAAAAAATCTTCCACTGTATGTAAGCTACTTTCAACCATTATCCAGTTCTTAGGCTGTCTAAATAAATAGATTGCACAATAAATGAATCTATTGCTTATTGAATTACTGATTCGTTTATTGTGCATCTGAGTAGGTACTTGTGTAGAAGTAGCTTACAGAATCTATACTATACTAAATTATACGTGGTAAGTAGTAATCTACAAGTGCTTAGTATGTATGAATGTATTGAACTAGCTTAATAAAAGCAGATGTTCTTTTACATAAGCATCTAGTTGGGTACATAAGTACCAATTATTTTTACCTGGATCCTTTATCTATTAACAAAAGATTCTGGCCAACTCAAGTTTTGCCATTCTCACAACTCAGGTAGAAATATCTTTCACAGGATGTGAATAAACTATTAATGGCAGGTAGAAATTCTTTTCTTGGAATTTAAATAGCCACTGGACCCAAGCTCAAGTTTCTTTGTTTGTACATATCTCAGTGTGGGAATAGTTTTAGAAAACAATATTGTGGACATTGTTTGGATCATGTCATAACTCATAGCATTGTCTAGCTCTTGATAGTTGGAGTCACTAAAGGTGTTAGAAGTTACACCATATTTTATTCAAAATGCATTTTAAAAGCGTAGGTACTTTATATAGTTCATGCTGAATGAGAAATATAAGTCACATTTCACAATAACTTTGCAATGTTTTGTTAACTATAGGCAGAGCATTTAGGTTCATAAATTCACATATATATTTAAAAATCAAATCTGTAACTGCATGCTTTGCAGCCGGATTATCACCAACTATGCCACGGAGGCTGTCAAATGTTTCTTTACATCTTACTGACAATGGTGTGAGAAACGCTAGGTTGTTATAATTTCTTATAGGTTGTAAGATCATGTTTCAATCTTGTAACCTCAGCATGTAACTGAATCTCCATCTGAATGCTATATCATATTGCAATGACTATTTTTATAATTATATGAGAGTATATAAACCTTATCCAATGTTATTACAGGTGCCATGCAGACAGACGAACCATGGCACTTAATGCCACAATCTCACAATGGTAACAATCAAACCAAACATGTACATGTTTATAAATTGAAGACTTCACAACCAAAATTATGCTTTAAAACACAAACCGTAAGGTTTATTAAATAAACAGACTTTAAAAATTAATACATATAAAACAAAAGAGCTAAAAGCTAAAGAGCTAAAGTTATAAAACAGTTGACAAATGATTGGTTCAATTTAACATTACCAGCATTTTATTTATAATTAGAGGCCCTACAAATAGCAAACCCTATAAATGGAAATATGAATGCCTTGATTTTTTATATCTACAGAAGAAAACCTACACATAATCAACTACAAAACTAATAAAGAGTTAAGTAGGCACAACAATTTGAACCAGCCTACCTACCCTCATAAACTTTGAGGCCTCATTTCTGTTATTGTATTGTGTGAAATTCATGACTCGCTCTCACGAAAGAGCACGTACAGATACGCATCGAGCAGAGGCTTCAAAACTTTTCAACTTAATACCTAGATTGTAAACAGAAATCAAATTATAACCTGACAAGAAATAAAACTTTTGTAGGCCACCCAAGCTAAAATGCCTTCACCCATCACACGTAGACAAATTCTCATAGCTAAAAATAGTTTCATTCTAGAATTTTTTAGAGCAATTATAAGATAATAGGAAGGAAAACCAGAATTGAACTCTATTTCAATTTAGGATCATTTCATGACGCCTGATGTGATGACGTTCGTGCACGGTCTAGTGGGAGGGCACGACCTTCGTCGAAAATAACATTCCTGGACCATCTAAATCAAATTAATGAATTAAAATAACTTAACTTACCTTCACAGCCATACACATTGAATAGAAATTGAACGGTTGCAGCCGTGAGCAGCTTGAGAAATTCACTACACACGCCGAAAACGTGTGCACCGCACAAAAATAATATGGAACTGATATCAGTCAATGCTGCCAGATACGAAGCATAAAATTTACTTGAATATTGTCATTATTTTCCCGAGTTTTTTTTATTTCTATTGTGGGTAAGTTCTAAACCATTTTATTCAACTAAACACTCACATGGGCCCCAAGCAAGCACTTATGAAAATGATTAATTATCAACCATCGGATTCGGAATATTTTCAAGACCAAGGCAAAATACTATAAGTGAAACATTTCCATCTTGCTGTTTTAATCTATTTTTTTTAATTCACAGTATGCCAAATATTTACAATACCTCTTATTTTGAATCGCAAAACCAAAATGTGCTTAATCAAAGCACCAGCTCATCAATCAGAACACCATCATAGCACCATCGTAAAATAGTTTTAAATAAATAACATTTTATATTTTCATTCTGGTGTTAAGGAATACCATAAAACAAAGGAATATTCACAGCACTGGTAACTCCAATAACGACGTTATTGTTGCTAGATTAAAAAAAACACACAAAAAACTTGCCAGTGAAAAAAATATAACCGCGCGAAAACTTGACTTTGTTATGAATTCTCATATTCTGTGCTAACAAAGATTGTTAGTTTGACTATAATAATTATTATTAGTTGTTCCTGTTGCTAATTTAGTTTTTGTTTGCAAAACAAAAGATATAATAAACTCAAAAATTCGTGATGAATGGAAGGAATTAGGGAATAAGGAGTAAAAACCCAGTAAAGAGGGAGGCCTTTGCCCTCTTTGACCCACAAAACCTTAACTAAAGTAGTTCATTTTCCTAGCTTGAACAGTTTAAGTTTGCCGGCAGTTTCATGTAAAAAAGAAACTACGAGAGAGATGCAATTGGATGTACCTTTATTGATCATTCCAAAAACAAAAAGCCAAGGTGAGTACTATCGACGTCTAAAGAAAAGTTTTCGCAGAATGTAGGTACAAGATTGAGTGAATATGAAAGAATAGAACAATAATAATTATTATATTTCTCTGCACTACATGAACATATTATTATTATGCTCGTTTTGGTTGAATCCACGGAGCAGCTGTTCGGCGCCGGGTGGCATCCTCCGCCCCGGGTTATACCGCCCGTGCGGCGGCGGCAGCGGAACACCATTCGGTAAACCAGCAAACGGATCATGGCGAGCACACGGTTGTACTGCATCCCTGATAATTATATAAAATAGAGAAAAAAAACAGTTATGTAGGTACGTATTATCCAATAAATTGGGATTCATTATGACGTTCTCAAAATAGAATAGAACACAAAATATGGCTATAAACAGTTGGCCTCAGAAGTCACCGTCCGTAACTATTATATTCTACGAAAAAAAAAAAAAAAAAAATTACTCGTGTAAAATTAGATTGACAATAGGCACGTGTTGAGCTACTTCTCAGGCCAACTGTATCTACAAAGTAACTTACCGTGATCACGCATAAAAGATAAAAGTACTTAGTCGTTAGCTACAGCCAAACCAAACCAAAGAAATAGCTAATGCTGCAAGTTCTTGAAATCTGGAACCGGAGACATCCCATACGGCAGCTGCGTGCGTTGTGCCAATTTCGAATCAACCAGTGTAAACACTTTTTTCCTATAATTGTAGGAATTATTTTAGAGTTATGTGTCAGGATAATAATGTGTGTTTAAATTAACTCAAACAACAATTTTTTTCATTTTTATTTCAATTGTTGGTACCTACCTACCGTGGGTAACATTTATCTTACGAGCCATATTAGGCCTAGTAGGTCCTGCGCAGTACAGTATTAGTATGCAGTACTATAATGTCTTATATTAGGAGAAAATGTAAATAGTGTGGTAAATAAGATTTTCCCTGCGGCTTATGGTATTCCAGGTTTAAGTATGTTTCTTAATTTAGGCTTTACAGGCCCGTGACAGACAGGGTATGTTCCCAGCGAGTCACACCAAATCAAGTTACAGTGTAACTCATTGGTTTTTTTTTCCCAACAGGTTCTACTTGTTGGAAATACTTCTGGCAATGTAAAGGCCAGCGCAGGCAGACGCACAAAGTGGCGCCTCTCAACCACGCTTAGCTGCGCTGTGAGCCTCCAAGTTGCGCTATGCTAGTTACAGTCCTATATAGAAGCAAATTAAGTTTCATTTAAATTGTTACTAGAAAACTCAATCCGTTCGTGTGCGCCAACTTTACATTTTTTTGATAGCAAAAACTTTTATAAAACATTGTTGAAGTGCACTTTGCGAGGGCGTCATGCACTACGTTATAGGATGCCAAAGTCATATATTAGCTATGAAATAATATTATAATAGTGCAATAGGAAAACATCGTGAGGAAACCCGAGAATTATTTCGGAGGTAGGTAGGTATGTTATCCACCAATCCGGACTGGGCCCCCGTGGTGGATTATGGCCTAACCCTCCTCACGAAAGTGAGGAGAAACCCGTGCCCAGCAGTGGGACGTTATGGGTTGATGATGAGTGCAATACGAGTATTTTATGCTACACACTGCACTCTGTGTATTATGTATAGCTTGGAATAAAGCTTATTCAAATTTTACAAAGACCTAATGAAATAGAAATGCTTAGCTCATAGCGTATTAAAGCGTGCTCAGGCGACTATTCTGTGGCTCGAGTGATTAAAATTCTAGATACATAATTACTTAAAAGTTGCTGCTACAATTTGGAAGCATACGCGGTATGAAAGGTTTTAAATTACACATTAGAAAAGTAGTTTTGACTAGCTCGCTAGATGGCGCTGAAACAATAATTACCAAGAAATTTTAACTTATTGACGATTGATAGCCACGGAATATGCAACGCTGTCTATTACCGAAACTATGATTAGAGAAATAATTGAAAACCCCATAAAAAGAACAGAAATTAAAACAATACGGAACTACGACAGATTCCCTTTATTGATCAAATCATACCAAAAATTTCAAAGATTAAGTGTAAGAATATATTATAAAAGTGCAACAGTGGTGTTTACATGAACATGTTGTCGTTGAACCCTGGGGGCGGCAGATGGTCAGCATCAGGCGGGGGTGGTCGCCGCCCCGGCATGTGTCCGCCCGGCGGGGGCGGCGGCGCGAACGGGTCGAATCGTGCGCCGGGTGGGACTGCACCCCTGGAAAATAAATTTATAGAAAAAGTGAACACAACAAAGATGTTCATCAAGTGAAAGATGAGCAAGAATAAGTGGAATTGGAATTTACACAAATTGACACAATCTAGCCTGAATCATCTTTATAACAACGTCAAATTACATTTTTACAGAAGCAACCTCTATATTACTTTAAAGAAATCGAGTGCAGTTCACTCAATCGCCAACAGATGGCAGGATTAACAATGCTTTGAACATATTGCTTGGTCGACCTGATGTTTTGCTCTACATTACGCTATGGGAATAATTAGGTGTACTCAAGAGATAACAAATCTACTACACTTACCTGGGCAGTCCTCCTGGAATCCCCAAGCCAGGGTTCTCAATATCCCGGCGCGGCGCGAAAGGGTTGAACAACATCCCGCCCCCTAAGGGTGCGAAGGGGTCCATGTCAGAGCGGCCGATATTCGGCAGACCGGCAGGCGGCAGGTCCCTGGGAAAGGTAGAAGCTCAAGATTAGAGATGACAAATGACAAAGATGAGAGATGACAATAAATCATCGGACTGCAGTTGCAGGCAACTGCAGTCCGATGGTTTATTGTCATATTGTCAGTTATAACTAGTAGCAGTAGTAGTGGATCTATTACATGCTAAAACTCAACTGCTTCATCTGGGCATTTCATTCATTCAAGACTTCATTTAAAGCAAAGGAAGTATGAAGGTTCTATTTTTCTTACCACAAGTCTGGGTTGTCTGGGTGCGCCCCTGGCATGGGCCGCGGCGGCATCCGCAAAGGGTCGTCTGCAGGCCTGCGGCTGATGGCGGGGTCAGCTGCGTAACAAATAGTTACATCTCGATTTGTCTTTTTAATTAGATTCGTTAAAAGAATAGCTTACATGTTCAGTAACTAACCTATTTCTACTTAAGTTTTTATTACCCGACTGCTTGACGATTGTGTTTCTGCCAATGTATGTCTGTTTGTATCTGGCGTTCTAGAGACCAAACTATTGGGCCGATTTTGATGATCCTTATATCAATCAATTCGTCTTTATTCTATTTTACGATTTATCATGTATGTGGAAAAACACATGGTGGTAAGACAATGCGTAAAACTGGACATACAGTTTTTTTAATTAATAAATAGGTTCCGTTTGACCACTATCTCACCTGATGTTATGTGACAATGTGGTCTATGGTATGGCTTATCTAGAAGTAACCAATTCACTTGTGACTTGAAGACTCCCAGGTTGTAACTATTGGGCAACACAGACTCCGGCAAGGAGTATCCTCCAGATATTGTAACTCACCCCTTGTCTGTGTCTCAACAGTCACCGTGGTCCTTCGAGTGATTACATCTAAAAGGTCCCGTTTGATGTTGTGAATTAGCTCCTTGTTTGAAGGCAGCATCTTGTCTAGGGACCCTGATAACTCCTTGACTGTATCATCAATATTGAAAGCTATGTTGGTCACAGCTAAGTCTTCAGACCTCTGGGAACATATAATATGAAAGTAACATATTTAACATGTCAAAACATTATAAATATAGTTACAAATATAGTCATACCTCTGCCAGATATTCAGATGCCAAGCAGTAGTTTGCAAACATTACTGTATTCCAGTTTAAAGGGCACAATTTTCAGCGAAATTATGCATATGAGACTTTAGAACCAATGGTCTCAGTTTGACGAGCACAGTGAAGTGCTGCAGAAGGTTATGCAATGCAAAGTTCTGGGTGGCGCTGTAACTGTTAAGGGCCGGCATAGCAATTACCAGCAGGTGAATGACTTGCTTGTTTCGTTAATTAGTAAAATAAAACACTAATAAGGCCAGTTTTAGTGCTTGACCGACCGTCGGTGTGTACATACAAATGACAAGAGCAACTGACATACTCACTAATGGTTGATCGAGCACTAAAACCGGCCTAATACTAAAAGAGAAACTTTGAATGGTTTTTCAATGCTAAAACAGCTGAATGTTGGTAATGTTTTGTGCAAAAATAGATAATATTGAAGGTTGCAGTAACTGGTAAGAACGTAATAACGCACCATGAGATTCACAATTAAATTGCCATCGGTGTTGAGTCCATGTAATATAAACAGAGTATTATCCATTACATATCGGAGAGTGTAGTTCTCATTGTCATTCCACCCTGTTGGGAGCAGTTCAGACTTTTCCTCATCACCTGTTAGTGTCCTCTGAAATATAAAAAATTAAATATTCATCATCGTCACAACTCATATCTGCCCACTGTTGAATATGAGTCTCGCCTCACTTTCATGAGGAGGTTTACGCCATAATCCATCACAGGGGCTCAGTCTGGATTAGTGGATCACATACCACCAAAATAATTTTACAGCATTTGGGTTTCCTTACAGTGTTTTCTCTGACTGAAAAGGGAGTAATAGTATTGCCAAACCTAAACATTTCAACTAAATGTTATGAAATAAAAATAACTAGGTAGGTAGGTATGTCAAACAAAATGAAGGTGCATCCATCCATTTTGATAACTACCTATGCAATAAGATTTAGCATGTATTAAACCAACTTTACAATTTTTACGCGTTTGGTATCCACAAATGTCGCATGAAGGTAATAAAAAATTCATGTTTTATGTAACTTTCTATAAAGAATACAAAATAATTAGAAAACAAAGAGAAAAAGGGTCAAACAAAAATATTTTATATTTGTTGTACTGTAAAACTACTATACCTCATCACCGATCCCGATGCTTCGGAAACCTCTTCTAGCCAAATTCCAATGAACAAATGCAATCAGGACATCAGACTTTCGTTTTATGTCTTTTTCCACAGTCTTAAATGTTAAGTCCCATCCAAATAACGGATCGGTCGCCATTACGGCTGACCTTTTCTAGTCTGAGAGATGTTATTGTTACTGAGACTTGTTGTTTTAACTATTTTACATAAATTTGTTGCTTCAAAATGAAAATAGGCTCGTCACGATTCACCGGCTTTGTTTTTCATTTCAAGTTGCCTTGCCAATCATCAATCAATCGATCGGCTGATTGGCTGTCAATGTCAATGTCAAGTCAAACTTTTTGACAATTTTGTTTTAACGTTCCGTTCTGCACTTTTTGTTAAATCATCGTTACCACAGACTATTAGGTAACTACGTGTTATCGTCTGCGCCCTGCTGCATCACCCAGACACCCATTGATAAAAATGTATCCTAAGGCATAGAGCTCATACCACGTTTTCATCTTCTAATCGCGTGCAGTAGCCCGTTAAACAAATATAATTTTAAAATAATAATATGAAAATGGAATATTCCCGAGCGTGGCTAAGGACGGGGCCCCGCGCGCGGCTGAAAGAAAACAACCCTACGCATGGTTTGTGGCCTATAATGCTATTTCACAGCTTTGCGGGCATTTAGACGTGCACATGACAGGCTTCAAAAAATCACATATTTAAAGTAGGCTATAATAGGTATCTAGAAGCAATAAAACCGTGACACATTTGCGCACAGCAATCTTTAATAATAATTATTTGCAAAAAACTTTGAGAAATGATATTATTATATGAAATGTCAGCGTGTCCTTGTTTACCCACGTCTGCTTCAGCGTTTATTTTTGCGTTGACGTAGATGTTAATCGAAAATTAGAGTTTTGTGTAGAATGGAACGGTATTATAGTTTAGTGTTGCCGTTGCTTTTTCGCAGTGTTGCTATCTATCAATCATCACAGATCTTAAATAGTGGATAGTGGTCTATACCTTTTCACGGGACTAACATAAGAATATTTTTAGTGAATTTAATGAAAAAAAACTGAATTTCTTTTTGTACAAAAGTATTTTCGAATTCATTTTATTACCCGTTTTAGCGCGATAGTCTGCATTGCCCTACGCAAGTCGCAAACGTAAAAACAACATGGCGGTCAGTGTCAATTTCGGGAACGTCGCGATCGGGACGTGAAATAATGAATTTTGTTGTTTTGGAATATGGGTGAATATGTGCAATAATTTATCATACTTTTGTGTGCAAAGTGTTGTGTTTTGATTAAATTTGTGTAATTTGAGTGTGAACATGGCTTCGGATAAGATTAAAGTCGCGGTCCGAGTTCGTCCTTTTAGCAGGCGAGGTAAGCTGGTTTCATTTGTTAATTTTACAAAGAAATCGCTATCGCACAGGTGACTACTTGCGGCTAACTTATCTATGTATCATGTAGTTTATCATGAACGTAAAATTCTGAAGGTGGTGTGTAGTAGCGGTACGATTTGAATTCTGCAGTAAAATACTAGAATAGTGTAGTCCCAAGTTTATTTTCGCTATTTCCTCACAAGTTATAGGCATATAGAGGCTACTTATCATTGCAAACGTGTAGTAAGTCCAATTTGGGACATTGACCAATTTTATTTATGGTTCAGAAATAAAAATATCCTGAAGCTAAGCTTATTTTCATTGTGTATTTATCATAAGTTTGTATAATTTCCTCGTCCTGTTGTAGAGTAAATGCGTTTTATGTACATATAAAAAAAACTAACAGTTTAGTTCCAACTTTGATGTGGCCGTTGATAACTGAAATAATTATTCATTATAATTTTTTTTCTTTAATTATGTGTAAGCAAGATAAATATTTGGGTTTGTATATCTACAAAGTAATAGGCAGGTAAGTAGACAGGCTAGTACAACAATAAACCATCATCTCCCTACATTTACACAATCATGAAGTTATTATGTATGTTTAACCTGTGCTCTGTCACTCATATTTTGTTTTTGTTATTGTTCTGGCAATTTATTATTTATTTATTAAATGTCAATATAACTGCAACGGGTAACTCAAATGAATTAAAGTAATTGCATACACAATATACATACACTTTAAAAGTCTATATTTAACACTTGGGCTTTCAGCGATCCCTTGTGATTAGTTCTCCTGATTGTAAGTGCACCTACACCTGCCTACAACAGTTATAGTACCACCCAGAAATTTGCATTGCATAATCTTGCACGGCACTGTAATGCACCTGAAACCCTGAAACATTGGTTCTAAAGTCTCATTTGCCCAGTCATTTTGCTGGAAACCAGAACACAGTATTGTTTTTGCACTATTGCTTGGTGGACGAATATCTGGCAAAGGTGTGGTACTTCCCCAAGGTCTCATGCAGAAGAGGCCTACCACTACAATATATTTAATTATATTTAGACAAGAATCCATTTAGAACTTAGAGACTGGTAAGAAAAGCTGATATCGGGTATAATTTCAGAATAGGGAAGCACAATAAGTAAACTATTACTTGGTGTACCTACCATTTCATTCTTATAAGCTGGATGTATCTTTTTAAATGCTAAGAAGCACTGTCATAATAAGGAAAATCCGTAACTAATGGCAAGGTTGTTTTCATGATTTGCACAAGATAATTCACTGCTGAAAACACTACTGTGGTTTTTTTTCATAACTTGCTGTGAGTGTGGGAAAACTCAACAGTGGTGTTTGCTGTATGGGAAAACACTATGGTGTGTGCGGAGCTGCGCCCGTGGCTAGACAAGAAAATCCACTCAGCAGTCAAAGAGTTAATATCTGACATGATGCATGATCACCAACTTTTATACACAATACACAATAATATGTCACATGTAGCTGCTTAGTATGTAGCATTATAAATATCATATAACCTTTGCAAAGTAGTAGGTATGCAATGTAGCTTATAATGCTTGCAACATTTATTTCAACTAGGTTAGCAAATCAGCATATTGAAGAGAAAACAGCTGTATGTTTGTGACCTACATAAGTACTTTATTTGTTTTGTTTTTTAATATATCTAAAATTTCCAACCTTTCCCTAAGCATATCTACATACAATCTTTCACATTGTTTAACGAAACATTAAATAGGTACAGATTTTCCAAAGTAACCTCAAGGTTTATTCAAAATGACAAAGTTCTTTAAGGCTCTGCAAATCTTATGCTTAGGTGCAGCTCCAGGCATCCCTAAAAGAACCTACTTATTCTAGTATAGTTATTTAAGTATAAAAATAAGTTTATGATAGGCAAGTCACAATAGGTAAAAAAAAACGTAATAAGCACAATCAGTTTATTAAGTACACACACACACCATTGGCACTTTATTTTATAGCTTAATGTGTTGGTTTAATTATAAAATTAGAATTAGTCCTAGAATAAGTCAAAATTGACTTTACCATGATGTCCAATGGATTTGGTTCAGTAGTGGTTTTACGCCCTATTTCTACTTGCACTTTCAATTCTGTGTTGTAAAGAAGAATGTCATCATGTTTAGAAGTGAACAACATGACATGACAAGCTGCCTAATTTTTCTTTAGAAATGAGCAAGATAAAACATGTAAGTAAGTGTTTACCTACCACTAGAACAACAATAACAGGTTTTGTACCAATTTATTATTCGGGTCAGCTGTGATTTTAGATTTAGAATCACATCATCGACAATCACACATCAATCAACATTCTTGACTAGATACATGTACTAATAGAGAACATGATTAATTAATTAAAGTAAGTTTTTTGTGGAAAAACATATTTTTCTGACAAGTTTTTATTGTACATGTGTTTGGTGTTGCGAGGTGTTCTTATGAAAAAACCATCAATTTACAGTTTGCTTTAAAAATTTAGCTGTCCAACTAGGTTCAACTTGAGACGAGTAAAATTTCAATTTAACTGAGCATTGAGAGCTGGGGTGAAATTGGTTCGCTTGAATTCGTTTGTTTGACCACCCATACAGATAGTGAGTAAAAAAGTAAAAATAAATTAACTGTGAAGTAACTAAAAACGTAAAAAAAATCGCGCTCATTTAGCTGCGTCGTCAAGTCGAACGGAATTTGAACAGAGTGCGTCTTTACGTAATTCATGGAATCGCGTCGCTGTTAGTTGGTACAGTCTACAACAAAAGTCTCAAAACTTTTCTAAAGGTTTAGCTTACTATGCTACTGTCTGATACCTCCCTTTGCCAGTTATTCATCCGCCAAGCAGTAGTGTGAAAACATTACTGTGTTCCGGCTTGAAGGGGGGCAGTCTTTCCAGCGAAATTACTGGGCATATGAGATTTTAGAGCCGATGTTTCAGGGTGACGACGCAATGCAGTGCCACGCAAGATTATGCAATGCAAAGTTCTGGGTGGCACTGCACCTGTAGTGGGCAGGCGTAGCGCTTACTATCAGATGAACGACTTGCTCGTTTCGTCACTAAGTCAAATAAAAAAAAAACTCGACCGGGCTCCCGTGCTGGATTATTGCCTAATTCTCCCCACGAAAGATCAAATGTAAGAGGAGACCCCTGCCCAGCAGTGGGTCTTAAGTTAAATAGAATTAGATCTCAGGACACGTTAAGTGACTTTCGTTGCTGACTTTACCTAGTTACATTTATTACGAAAACCGGTGTTGGGTGAATCGTGGTTTTTGATGTAACTCTATGGAGCAATTTTGAACTTTATCTAAGAAATTAATGTTCAAAGATTAATTAGTGGCTAGTGAACTGTGATTGTGAGGTAGTTGATGAAATGTCTTCGTAATTGAGCTATTAATTCTGTTGTGGTTGTGACAGATTTTGAATGCTACTATTATAATAAAATAGAACTGGGAACCATTTCTAGATTTACCTATTGAAGTTTATGGAGACAAAGTCGTAAAAGCTAGTCTCAGAATAAAATTAAGTAAGACTACTTTCTATTGACACCTACGCGAAAACGTAACCCCGTCTATTTGTGGCTATGTAGCTTAAGAAATTCAAATATGCCAGAAATAGCAACATTAGTATCATAAACCTGGAAAGTCCCAGTAGGATTTAGTCAGCACTTGTCCTGCGATCTCGGCCCACAATAATTAAGATTGCCTAACCTAAGTAAACTACCTGGTAGGCACTATTATCAAAAACTAGGCTGCTCATGCCCCCAAGGCAAGACCAAATTGAGATTATTAAATCGGGCTGTAAATACACACGGCCATATCACACGAAATCCCGCTTAAAAGCTCCAAAAGGTAGAAAGATAAGGGGTCAAGAAAACATCCGGTCGGGATCAGTAATGACCGTATGACTAGAAAAGTACGAAGGGAGATACGGCATGTGGTTAGTCTGTTGTACCGTCTAGCCGGCTTTTCTGCTCGTTTAAATATACCACCAAAGAATAGACAGCAACAAGAACTTGTGTCACATATTTGTTAACAGTTACTACGCGTGTACAATGTTAAACCGGATTCGACTAACTTGCACAAACGCGACGCTCGTCCTCGCGTTGAGTCACCACCGCAGCTTGTGCCTCTTCTATGGCCACTCCGATTGCATTATTGACTGATGTTTTAACTTGTACCGTTGACAAAGCTGTGTGATGTTAGTAAACAGCATTGTATTACACAACTTTGTAAGGAAGTACAGTGTACAGTACATTGAGTACCGAAACCAGTTAAAGCGGCCAACAAACGCAAGTCATTATTTAGCCAGGTCATCTTTCCATTTGAAACTTTAACTTCTTTCTTGTCGATGTTTCGAACATTGTATGTTCCGATGGGGTGTTCTGGTGGGCACTTATTGGTGCCAGCTAGAGTGCGACAGACAGTGGCATTCTAGGTCAGAGGCCTCAGTCGCAGAATGTCCTTCAATGTCCCTTTCGCACATTGACATCCCCCTTTATTTTACTCTCAGCCCACTGCTTTACGTCCCACAAAATGTATAGAAGTGAGTTAGTACTTCTCATAATGACGACTTTCTATTTTGTAGACATTTGTAGAATCCTTGGAATCGATTTATCGAAACGCCACTTGCTTAGGCAGGTTCCTTTGATGCGCTTTAGAATCTTGGGTCTGATCCGAGGATCGAAGAATCTCCGACTTTGTTTTAGTAAATTCGTTTCCCATATCCTATCATCGGTTGTCATTAACTCATAATGAAAATACCGAGGTAAAGCGTTCGTGATATCTGCGCGTAGTTAATGCCTGTCATTCTCAGGGGTATCTCGAACTACTCTTGTAACGACTGCAGTTTACCCAAACACGTTTGGGTCATTAGATCAAAGATAGGATATTAACTCTAGTACAAAATAAATGGTACGATTAGCATTCTATACGCCGCGCGTCGTCGCATCTCATTTTAACTTCGATAATTATTAAGCTGGAGATATTGCCGGCCCAAATTGGCCACGTCTAATACGTTTGATTAGTTCAGTGATAGATTTGTAACTAATTTTAAGTTCACGTTCAAGTTAAGTTTAAGTTCAGAGATATTTTTAACGTTGTGGTTTTTGTTTCAGAACTCGAGCTGGGGACACAATGCGTGGTGCAAATGGAGAATATGCAGACAATCCTGCAGTACCCACAGTCGAACCACGAGAAAGACAGGTAGAGTACCATCTTATCTAGGTATATTCATCTGAAATTCAAATCACCAGCTCCCACATCCATTATTCATACTCTCTAAACTTTTGGGTAGGTACCCATCTTCGGCACCCGAATCCTGGAACTCGCGAAAGAAAGAATTCGATTCAAACATTAGAATTGTTAGAACACCTTCTGCGTTCATTTCGCCAATTTAACATAGATGTTTATTTATCGAGCCGTGTACGATAAGGTTTATAAGACACACACACACACATATTATTCACAGTCTGATGGACATGAAATAATTAATGCGCTGAACGCCGCCTAACATTCTGTTCGTAGGTAACATCGGGACTTGAACAAACCTTGTCCTAATTAGATGGAGGTACAGTTAGCTACAAAAATAGCTGAACATGTCCAAACTTCAATGCACTGAATTATGCATCATTTTAGTGGCAGTTAGGATATGTTTAGCGTAGCTGATTGTTCACCAGAGTAGGAAACAAATGAAGCCGGTACTACGGCAAGAATGCGATGCTTCCTCATCCTCGTGCAGTTTAATTTTCAATGTTATAAACAGAGGTTATATTTATAAGCTTGTTCTTTTGTCGGGCGTTAACAATGTGTATGAGCAATTTATTCAATGACCTACATTCTGCATCAAATTGGGAACTCCGGTTTCGTGATTATCTGTATTGTGAAATTGGTATGAACTGATTTAATTTTCAGATGCATAAAATACCTATGTTTGATATAAGAATACTTGATTAGCTCTACAACGGCCCCTCGTTGTAGAGTCGAGAACAAGTAGCTAAATAAAAAAATACACAAGTCTACATTTTAATTCCGTCCTGTCAATAGGTTGTCGTTTTAAAACCTTAGGATAACGAAATGGATGTCAATGATTTAACAGTTGTCAAATTAAGTGTTATGTTTAGTTGTGCTAATTGGTACCAATGCCGCACAGACATGAATGTATTATTTATTATCTGCAGAAGACGCAGGTCTCCCTCGAATGAAACAAGTTATTCAGGAAGATAAATATATACTCAGGAAAGAGCTTAGCCGTGCAAAATAAAACAACTACCGACAACTACGGCGAAAAACCAAAGCCTACTTACTTTCTTTTGTTTCTAATCTTTTTCCACATTCAAAAATAAAGTTTTTCGAACTAAAAAGGTTTTCCTAACCAAAAAATAAAGGTTCGTGTCGCTTACAATAACTATGATATAATTTAAAGAGACTAAATAATACCGCAATTTATTTTTCTTAATGTAGATATTGCCGAAATTGCGGTAAGGCTAACTACGGAGAGTTTCGAGATGCTCTGATTACCGCGTCTTACCAAATATTACGTAAAGCGCCGCTTGCGCATGTAGCGGAAAATGCGCAAATGTCCGGATTGCTTCTTGTACAACGCTTTGCGGTAAACTAACGGCTATTTCATAGAGGTTTCAACGACAAAGGACCAAACACGATGTTTACTTGTGAAACCCAAAGTACTTCACCTACTATTTAATTAAGTGATTACGGTTATACTTGTATAATAACAGGCCAGTATCGGATACTGTTTAATGGACCAACGCCTTCTATCGGCTTATTACACCGTTGGGCGTTACACCACATAACTAATCAATAATCATCATCATCAAATTCATCAACCCATATCGGCTCTATCCCGAGCACGGGTCTCCCCTCACTTTTATGAGGTGAATTAGACCATAACCCACAACCGGAGCACAGTCCGGATTGGTGGATCACATACCTCCGAAATAATTTTCGAGTAGGTATGTGGGTTTCCTCACGATATTTTCCTTCCCCAAAAAGCGACTGTTAAACGTCCATAATTATGTTTTACAGAAACACATTGGTACGTGCCCGCATTGGGATTGATTTGAACTCGCAAACCTATCTTTGGAAGGCGGACGTTCTCCCACTAAGCTATCATCAATAATAGTACTAACCTAACACGTAATAATCAATGTATTTACCGCAAATAGTAGTAAATTATAAAGTAAATTTACTCTCTAAATTACTTCTCTCTGAATCACATGAAATATGAAAAATGCATTGTTTGCGATAACCGGTGTCGATGACTAATTAAATGATTGGATTGTATCACAGAATAAATAACAGCTATAGAAGTGCCTAGTTGTATGTTGCATCAGCGAGTTTCATAAAATATCAGTGTCGTACATTACTCGTTTTCGTTTGAAATATTTAATAGATTTGTATTTGACTCTCTCAGTGACGATGCGGTCGACACTGGTGCACGCATGTGTAGAATTCTAGAACCTATTCATTTCATAATTCATTTGAACACTTTTGTAGGTTGAGAGATTTACTAATTTTTCATGTGTTGATAATTTGTCACATTATGTTTTCAACCAAACTCACTTACTCGTAAGGTTGAAAATCAAAGGCTGATAAGAATCATTTGGCTATTCTTTTTTAACAGGGAATAACTACAATTTCAAAGTAAAACAGACGTTCATAAATATTTATTGGATATTATACAGCTTTTATTATATTTACTTGCAGAGAATATGTAACTCTGAGACCTTTGTAATAATCTCACAAGGTTATAGATTAGTGTGATAGATTCCTTTTCTACCTACCTACCTACCTATTACTACTTATTTATTCTGTGGTATTACGTAATTTACGTGCTTATAAGTGTTCCCTGGTAGTAGTGTTGCCAGAAGGTCTGTTCAAGGCTTTCTTTATAGATTACTGCTTAACAAAGCACACACCGGTTATTATGCAAATCAAACCTTTGGTGTTTGTTAAGGTTAAATTCGTGTTTTGTGCATGAACTGAAATTTCTTCATACTTTATTATACAGTCTATTTTCTTATACCCACTAGACGCAAAAATTAACATTGTGAGAGAGCTCATAACATAAATGCATAATATTTTAGTAATACGTATATTAAATCAATAAAAATAATGATATAAACCTGTTGCGATCAACTAATAAACCAATTGCAAACAACGGCCAACGCACGGTAATCTTCAAACATAAACACACGTAAATAAAAATTCTTATCTTGCCTCGTCGAGCACACAAACTCGATACTACAACATAGCCCGAGACTTCGACGTATCTAGTGTTCGGTCGTTGATCTTCTCAAAGTTGCGAGAACAACTATTTTTTTATCACTTCACTCGGCAAAAACTTAGTACATCATCTGGCAAGTACACTGGATCAATTACCCCGTGCCATCGAGCCGATGATGCCTGGAACTAAAGATTGAAAGGAAATCAATATCATGGAAATAGTGTAGGTACAGCATGAGTTAACTGCTTTACTAAGGCACAATGTTATTAGAGCAGCGTGAACCAGTTAACACTTTGACTGCTGAGCCGATTTTTTTGTCTAGCCACGGGTGCGGCTCTGCACACACCGTAGTGTTTCCCATACAGCTAACTCCATAGATGTGTTTTCCCGCACTTGCGGCAAGTTATGAAAATCACCACAGTTGTGTTTTCAGCAGTGAACGTGTTAAAATCTCGGTGGTAAGACTCTAATGACCACTTTCCCAACTACCACCCTCAATTAGAAAATCTGTCGCGAAATCCTGCTCTGGGTGTTCCAGCAGTAGACCTTGAGTTGAGAGGCAATTCTATTCTAGGCTGAGCACGTTAACTACCTTCGATCACATCTTCACTTAACGCGATTTATTACTCTATTCTATGTATGAATATGACCTTGCATGTAGCTAGATTTTGATTGCAATAAAATGATTGAGTATTGAGGTACATACACTCTTCAGTCCTGTTAAAAGTTTAGTCGAAATTACCCTTACATATATGTTTCGACAAAAAAAAACAGTGTTCTCGTATATCATGAAATATCGTAACAAATAACATCAATGAACGTGACCAAAAAACAAAGGACGGGTCGTGTGGCAAGCGAGCATGGTCATTTGATATATATATATATATATGAGCCATTGTTTTGGTTAAAATCAACTGTGACAGACGGAAGGACAAACGTACTCCCAACTCATTACGCCACTAAAGACACTGGTTGTATAAGTAGGTATATAATATACAGTTACTAAATCTGAAAATAATAACACATTTACAGATATTTTATATTATAACACATGCATTAGTTAAAATGTAGTCTAGAGCAATCCGGATAAAAAATAAAGAGTGGTTACAAGAGACGACGAGATAAGATATTATTATTGTTTAGAGTGGCCGCTGACAATTCCGAGCAGAATCATCATTTTGCTTTAAGATTTTTCTGGTAACATAAATTTAGTTCTAAGGGTAACTCATTATCGAAATTTCTATGCTGGTAGGCTCCCAAGACCTACTCGTATATTAGACAACCCTATGGACAGGGTGGCCGTTAGCTATTTCATTATTTATTGGACAGGGTTTCCTTCACAAATCTTGTGGAACACCTTGCCGAACGACGTTTATAGTCTATAGGTTGTAGACACTTATCGATTCTTTTAGTTGAGTACCTTGCAGTACGCAGCGCCGGCCTTTTTTCACGACGAAAGAAAATCTACAAACGACACAAAGAAACCTAACAACGACACCAAAAATATGGAATAGACAATGACGATCCAACCTTGTAAAGGATTCATTGATGATTTATTAAGGCGTTCATTGATTGATTCATTCATAGCAGAGGTCTATGTGCTGCCACCATCGGCCACGCAAATCTTGCTCTGCATCGTCCAGTATGGTGTTAATGCCTGTTTTCACTAGCCTCGAATTGGAGCTTTAGGCGAATGATCAGGGTTGCTTCTTAACACTTTTTTTTCGAATTCTATTGACTATTCTGAAATAACGACGAAATCTAAGCTGCCTGCATTGCGCCAGACGTCGATGTTCTGATCTATATGAATCGATTTATTAACGCTTCTCTATGAGACATTATTTGCAACTGACAGCCTAACAAGTCTATTTTCTTAAGTATAAAAGGGGAGGGTTGCTAAAGACTCCACTAGCCCAACTGCCTTGCTTCGCAGCAGATAATAATCGATGGATAATGAATTATTGACTAATGGATAGGTAAGGCGCGTTGCTATCGCGCACGCCAGCCGCGGCTGTCGTGTCGTCGTCCGTCATGTCAGTACTATCGATTGACCCAAATGTACCTATTGTAGTGTCTGTCTTTATTATTCATTCGTTTTATGGTCTGGTCTACATTGGTTCCCCTGATTTAACGAACTAGACCTGATTCTTGAAAAAAAAAATACGTAATTAGATACTTCAATTTTGTTTGTGTTTATGATTCCACAATGTTTGTTTTGGTCTATAAAGTAGTTTCATCTATTCTAATAAAAATTAGTAACATTATAAATGCATCAGCGCGTCTTTGGTCTGTCCTTCCTCAACGCCTTCAATTGATAGATTTATGATTTCATCTTTAATTTCATTGATTGACGTGAGATTTTCGCATTGAGATAGAGAAAGGCCCGAAGAATAGCATTAGCTACTTTTTATCCCGGTTCAAACTACGGTTCCGGTGGGATAAAGTTGACGCGGGTGAAAGGTAGGTTGTTACTATAGTTTATCACAAGGCTCCTTTTTTTTATCTGCACTAACTGAGATATATATTCACGAGAATTTGTAATTGAAGTAATATGTTGTTATCGTATCTCAAATCAGACAGGGTGATAAGATTATAACATAAACATTCCTATTTGGACTGGTATTTTTATCTCTGCTGTTAGATGAGACTTCGCACTCCATAATAGGCACTCCTTCAATTGACCTTTATAGTCTGCTCTATTTAAAAGGTACTCTAGAAAACCCCATTAACTAATCAGACCGGGGTCAGTGTTGTAAGTGTTTTTTTTATATAAATTCAAATTTCTGGCAAGGTCTTCATTTACATCGGTTGACTAAATATTTAAAAAATGACTATCTTGAAACCACATTCTAGAGCTCTTCCTTTTCTAGCTTATGTATTTGTTTAGAATAGTTTGTTTTCCTCTCAAACTTGAATAGACAGGCTTTTATGTGAGCCATTTTATAAAATTATACCGTAGCTAATCCAGATCGAATCTTTTCACGTCGTCTATTTCGCATTTTATGAGTGTGATAGCAATAAAAGTGTTAGAACTTGCTTCCCAAGTATGTACTGGAGTCATGTTTCTTCGGCGCTGAAACTGTATCACAATTTAGTAGCTATAAACAATTGATTTTCTAGTATTGGTACCTACGTATCCAAGAAGTTATCAAATTAAGTTATTATTTTTGCCGTAAGGTTTTGCGATTGAACAGCGTTTAACAACCAGCTCGTTAATTATTATAAGTCAGTTCCTTCCCGTGTTTACAGTGCTCCTTTCACACAGTTCGCATTTTCCGTCAAATACGGCTTAGGGCTTGCTCGTGATTTCCAGAGGAGCCTAACAATCTCTTTGTGCACGACCTCATTTTGTGTTGAATACCCGCCTTTAATAGACCTGCCTTGTTGTCAGATGAGCATCTGCTGATGACGCCCTAGAGCTTTGCCCCGTGCATTTTTACGACGTACCTGTTGAGTAAATGTTTATTTCCTTGTTTACTCGTTTCGAAATGTGTCTACCTCCTTATTTTGAATGGGATTACCTCATCGAATATCGATTGCGCCTATTTAGACCTAGCTCTAAGTAAATTAAACTAAACGGAAGCCTTGGTGACTTTTATACTAGGAACAACAAAGTCATAGTGGTTAAAACAGACCAAAGAATTCCTTCAAGACAACTTTGCCCAAAGAGCTCTAATTACGTTAATGTAGAAGCTGAGTGTAACAATTTACTGAACCAACAAAGTCAGTCCTGCTGAGAACGAGATTAGTGTGGCATCCTGAGGAAATTTTCTATTTCACTTTGTGTTTTGTTTTGAGATTTAAGACCGCTATTATTGCGACTGCCATCCTAACGACTGACCCTTTTGTTTTCCTTTGTGTATTGCTCTTGAAAGTTCCTTTTTGTCTCAAATTAACTTTTCAGAGAGAAAAGATTACATGTAAGTTGATAACATAACATTCATATATGTACTATCGATAAAAGCTTGTGGTTTTTATTGTCCATAAAAGAATGGCATACCTTCTCATGCTCAACAGCACAACATAATGAAACATGACGAAGGTCCATTTAATTCCGAAGTGGCTCAAACGCGTGGGCAGACCAAGTTAATCTATCACAGCTGAAATAATCCCATCTGCAGCTTCCGATATGGACATGCCTCGCAGACATAAATTCACCCAGGATACTTCAAATTAAACAGTCCTTTCAAACGATTAGTGTCGAAACCGTAGCTAAATTCCGGGAGCTCAGTGGCAAATCTCAATTGCCTAACAATAAATCGGGTGGTATCTTGATTAATGATTACCCTCCGGAGGTCGGGAGTGTGGCGATGAGATAAAAGGTGAAATTGAGGGTGGTTGCCCTTTGTACACCCTCGTTTGGCGGATTATAGCTTGATGACCTGTCAACGAACTTTGAGTAGGATAGGAGATATTATTAAAGGCACGGTTTTAGTGTTAAGATAGAGGTATATTACATTTCGTAAAGTTTATCAGAATTAAGAGCAAAGCTTTAATAATACGTTGTAAATATCGGATTATTTATACACGTTTTCTGCCGAAATATTACTCCTAATTTTTTATTCTGATCCCTCACACACATCACACCGTTTGCTTTGTTTAGCTGGATTTATTAGCACATTGTTTTAAATTCATTTGACAACTCTAAACTGATTCCTTTCGTAAAGTACAGTTGCTCCAATAATTTCCACATGTGGTGTGATGAAGACATATGTTAAGCCTACAGAGGTTTTCACACTGTAGCCGTTCAAGCCAAACTGTAATTCAAATGTCCAAAACCCAAACAAGCCGCGAACACAAGCGCTGCTCTTCTAATAAAGCAAACGCCTAAACAATTCATTAGGTGTTCCCGTTTTGTCGGTCCCCTGGAATTATTTATAAGGGGCTCGGATGGGGGTGATATAATTTTCATCGGAAAGGCGCTTTATTTTCGGTACTCTTTCGTCATTTCTATATATATTTTAATCTGAAATCTAGATACTAAATAATGGTTAGACCTAATCACGATAAACAAAAAGTAGATATCTATTTTTTATTGGTTTATCGGCTTGACCCCCTGTCGCGCTGAATTATGTACCTTTTTGTATCTATATTTAAAGTTTATTTAGCTGTATAACTGGTATATTTATGCTTGTAGTTTCGCATAATGTATTGATATTAATTAACTTGCCAGACAATAATCATTGCCTATTTGTGTGCGTGCGCACGTTTTAGTTACGAATACTAATTGTCAAAATGTGAAATGTAATGTACTCAAATATCGTATGTGCCATAATTATTAAAAAATGGTTTTCTTTAATTCATAATACTTTTGGTGTCGTTTCTGGAGTATCCTATCTTTAAATTTGATATGAAAAAGAACTGGCACGTCGAAGTTGAAATGACTTGAAATCCGTTCTATTCATCATGACTGAACTAACAATCAAGATTGGTCTAATCTTGATAGTTACTTGACTAGTGCCTGGTGATTATTTAAAAACTGGTGTATTATAAAGTATTTTTATTCTATTTTTATCAAGTGAAGGCAACACAGTACTTTCTGAATATCGTCACGCACTACAGTTGAATAGATCTATGGACTGATTTTGTTTCAAAACGCAACATGACTTTCTTTGTTTAACATATATTTTTATTCAAGATTTAGTACTTTGGTATCCTGCTAGTATTGGCTCCCAATTTTTATCGAAGGTGCCAACCTCGACTCCTCATCACCTTTTCAAAAACGGAGCTATTATAGAATATGTTTGTAGGTCGCGCGCCGCCATGGGCCACCAGGCTATATTGAGAAACTAGTGGTGTTGAGACTAAAACTCTCGTCTAAATATATCGATATAAAAAATACCAGCGCGATGGAATTTGGGTAACAGCAAGCAATAAATATTTTTATTTTCGGTGATTCAATATCCACTCTGAGAGAAATCAACGCTGTCCATAAAACGATAGTAAATAATGATGGCTGTATAAAACCTTATCCATCAATACGAGTCGCGGGAAGCGAATCTGGCATTCTGGTCACCCCAGTGCGGATTTATTCTGCTCATCAACCTGAGTGCTCAGGGCTCCAAACGCAGCGTTATGTGAGGGTTATGTGACTCTGCCATTAAGCTTTATGACGACTATGGAATGCTAGGGAAATCCCCGTATTACTACTACGTATTTACGGAGAGAGAAATGTTATGATACTTAATACCTAGGTGAACGCTTAGGCCGTGATAGATAGACTGGACTAAGCACCTGCTGAGAGAAAGGACGTGAATTGACACCGCTATTTCTTAATTTTGGACATAATTATTTGGACAAAACCCTGACCAGTCCAAAGCGAATCTAATAAAAACGAGTAAAACTTAGTTAGTGAAAAGCGATGTTTTGATAATAAAGTTTATGCACAGGCACGTGCTTTAACTCAGAACCTTTTATTTTTTTATCAGCCTAAGTGTTGGTTGGTATTGTATTTATATAATTTTGTACTGTTACTTTGAAAACTGTTTTCTAGGTACAGTCACAATAAGTATAGTCCTCACAGTACAGTGAAGATGAATGGGAGAGAATAAACACGTGGTTTTCACCAGACCCACTGTCTGCTTCGATTAATTAAAAGTCATTGTACGCCTCAAGTGTAATGCATTATTAATGGAGGGGTATCATTAGAAGGCTCTTTGCATTTAGCGTGAATGCTCCGTTATTCCCACGTACCAACGCGTAGACGGTTCACAGACGGTTGAGACGGGGCGCGTATGCATTACCATAACAGCCAAGTAATATTAATATACAGTAAAATCTCAATTAATTATCACTGGTTCGGCCGTGGCTCACAAGCCGCAGTTCAGACGTTTTCGCTCGGGAATAGGGCTTTTTCTGATACGAAAACAAGTTAACCGGACGTAGGGTAGGGTGTGAGTATCTGTCCAACAAATTATCTAAAATGTAAGATGTATGCTGAATGAGTAATAAACACCTGATTATCATCTCACTGATTATCTGACTAGTAATTTATAAATATAGCAGGTGGACATCGTAAATTTGTTATTTATTATATTATGTTTTATCTTTTAATTCTAATCAATCAAAATTTATTAAATCATCATAATACATCTCTTTATTAAATTAGTACTGGTATTAGTAAGTTATCGATTTTTATTAAGAACTTATTTCGTACGGGTTTTATTCGTAGGTACGCGTGGATGGCGTCCTTTGAGTTTTTCGGACATTTCTTATTTTTCAGATTCTAAAACTTACAGATAATTTTCGATCATCTCATTTGCGGAGATGACAGCCTTCTCGAGTTGTATTTTCTCTATAAGACACTACTATAAAATCTCTAAAAGAGATTCCTTTTCTGTATTCAGTCCAGTTTTCAATCGAAACTAATTCATAAGGTACCCATGCCAGTTACTACAAAAAATAATCCATAAAAAATAAAAACAACAAACTTGCCACCTTATTGTCTATACCATGTATTGAAACTCATTAAAAAGTACTAACAGATACTAGAGGCTACTGGCGCCGCATTTTAAAAACTTCTAGAACTAGTTAGTTCGCCGCTCACGTTTCTCTGATTGCTTTATACTGATGTTATTAGTGACCGTACCCGAACTGTCGATTTCGTTTATGATCAGTGGCGGTGGTTATGGTGAGGATTGAGCACAGGTGCAGTCGATGGTGAACACTGTACATATCATTAGCCTGGTACCAACAATAGCAAGCCTCCTTTTGCTGGTGCATTACTATCCAGGTATATTCTTGACTAAGAGTGTTTTTTCCTTCAATAGACTTAGGGGTATTGGCTATTCTTTGGGTTTTCTTTAGCAGCTCTATCCAACCACTCATGCCAATTCCCTAGTGCATCTATTTAGGGTTTCTGAATATCGTCAACTAAATTAATGAAGATAATAAACCCTCCTAGTGCATCAACCATCAACAGTAGTGTTAATTAATTATTGCCCTCGATAGATCTTTGTATGCTTAAGGTGATCGCACACATGCCGGAGCCGAATCGTACATACGGGCCGAAGACATTTCGACCTCACACACTTTTCCACACCGATTCCGGCCTCGTGGCAACGTGCGCATCTTTTCTGATGATGTCATAAGAAGTATCCTGAGATTTCCTTTCTTCCGAATTTTTCCGCCGATTTACCGCGTTCGGCTCCGGTATATTTGTGAGGTTTCATTACATTTTATAAAAGGAAATCTGAAAAGCGATTCTTGTAGCGCCTTCGGCACAGGCATGTGTGCGATCACCTTTAGTTCCTAGATAAACAGGGACGTTATTTGCCCTCAATAGATCAACGTTCGGCTTAGACAGTCAGTCGTGCACAGTACACACATGCATGTTTGTCAGCGTCTGCCAGTATCTTTGTTTACTCAGCAATCGTCTGGTCGTAAATCGTTCGAGATGCAGTGAAGAGCAAGTGAGAGTGTTTGTTTGCTTAATTCATGACCTGTTTGTTTTAATATTCTTTTCTCATTCAATTGGACCAATTGTCGGGTTAGAAAAGGGAAATTATATAATATTATATACCTTGTCCCCTGAATCATCCCTAATGCGGTTTGTATAACCAAAACATAAATCACCAGCGGTGCCGAAAATGGTCTGAAAATTAACGTCCATTTTATTTTGGAAATTGAAAACATACATCAAAATACATAAAATTAAAATTATAGTAAGTAACAGTTAGCATTCTCAAGCCAAATAAAAAGTTTTTGCTCCTGGATCCGAACCCGAATATGCTTGCGCTTGTTCAAATACAAATATTAGTCTAGTAGTTGTTAAAATGAAGCCTATTTCAGTGAGCTAATTAAACTTACCTATCCTTGAAAGCTATCAAATGTATGACTTCATTTTAGGCTAGCGAAGTAGACGCCTTATTATTTATCTTATAGGCTGTGTCAATTATGGAACATTAACATAATTATACCCCTGATTGAAATAGATTTGAGTTGCCTTATTATACGATATCTCGGCTCTGTTGCAAGCGCTTTGTCTACGGGCAAATCGAATACATTGCAGGGGTGTTGTTTTCTAACGTAAATCTAAGTCAGAAGAATACTTCCTGGTCAGGCAGACCGTATGAGTATCCAGTAACTGGGTAGAACTGATGGACGTATTAAGGCAGACTATTGGATTCGTGAATGTTAACATGCATGGGGAGGGAAAGGGGCTAGAGGCAAGTATGGAACCAGAAAAAAGAGCTTTGGTCTAATGTAATACGAGCAAATGTAGATTGTTTTGGATTGCATCTTCTTGTGATAAATAAGTATTCTAAATATTGTTATTTTTATCATATCTACCTTTAAAATCTAATTAGCCTCAAACTCAATATTGACATTTACCTTTGTGTTGCTGTTGACATCATACTTGTTTAACAGGTTTTTGTTCTGGTTTGCATCGAAGCATGAATATCAATTAGACTTTTAGAAAAACAAACTTCCATTATAAATATTTTTAAATCTGCATATAAATTATTCTAGATTTTGTTTTTTGCATCACTTATTTTTTGGCAACATTGTGTTTGTTTCATAATAATTAAAGTGGATTTCTAACTTGCTGACCTAAGCGTCGTTTGTATCAGTCACCGAGCCGTTTGCGTGCTTGGAATTCAAACATTTCAAACTATGCCGAGTTTTAACTGAGTTGGTTCGACACGACTCTTACTGCACTGCAGGCTTATCTTCGTCTGAACAAATGTGGTAGCATATTGGATTTTGATCAATTAATGCAGCTATTACTACGAAGAGTACGGAGAAATGAGGCGTGCATCCACAGGCGACCCGAGGTGGGACCGAACTTTCTCCGAACGGCTCGTCCTCTAAGATAGTTTTTTTTTAATCAAGTGGTTGGACTTCAAACCAACGTTTCCTTCTTCCCAATTGCACTATGAAGCTGACCCGTCCTGTAAGAAACATGAATCGATCTGTCTAGTCTAATTTAATCATTGCAGTGTAGACTGCCAATAGCGTGCAAATGGGACATTTATTACCGGGTCGTGACAAGACTACACCGATCCCTGTTATTCAAGTTACTCTGAGCTGAGTGAAATTTGAATTGGAAGCAATTCCTAACATATTCGGCTGAGAACCTATCCTACTTCTGCTAACCAGTCTTATTAATCAGCGTCTAATTAACTAGGTGCAGTGGACTTGCAGAAGCGTGAATTTGGGACATTCTTATTATTATTATTAATGCACTATTACTGCATCGTAGAAGTTGTTTCTGGTTTTATGCGAAACATAGGTAGAAATGGATTTGATAAGCAGATTCAGCCGTCGCCAGAGCAATTTGTTAGAAAATGCTACCAATACGACTAGTAGCAGCAGCAATCCTAATCGATTAGTGTATAGCCTGATCCAGTCAGTGCAATATACTGCCAGAAGGGGGATAAATCAGCTGGACGCAGATACCCTGCAGCGCTTACGTCGCTGTGATATGTAGCTTCAGCCGAAGATTGATAGGGACCTACGGCGCGGCGCCAGAATGACAGTATGCCTCGTAGCTTCTCCTTCAGCTTTTTGTTTGGAAACTGTTCCATATTTCGGAGGCCTTCCGTGTCGCTTCAAAACCGGTTAAAAGTCAATGAGCTTGGCTAAGCCGGTTCTGAGTATCGGAAATTTATATTGTCTGCAAAATCGAATCTGTATTCCCAGATTCATAACCGCGTGAGTTATAGTTGAGATGTGGTGGATAAACTATCTAAATGTCCATCTAGCCGGCAATAGCATTTGAAACATATTTATTTATCATTAAAATATTTAGGTACTAGGTATTGCACGCGACTTTGTTCACGGTGGCTTTTTTTTTCTATCTTTATTAGAAAACATTCCGCTCCGAAGCCACCAGGCCTAAGGGGTTTAATATGCTGGCGCGGTGCATTCAAACAGTATATTATCGGCTTCCTGTGGTTGGATTTAGATATTAATTTTCAAGACAAATTCTAAGTTACGAAGTGGTCTAAACCAGACTACAATCTGTTCAGCAGTTTTTACGTAATGTGAAAAACACACACCATTTCCAAAAATATTATCTTCTTGTTTAGTAGCTCTTAAAGTCTCCTAGACCATTTTCTAAATACATATAATTTCAATGTGTACCTTTTGTCCTCAACTGCTTCATTTTATGCATAGATAGATAATTCAAACTTAAATAAATAAAACTAGAAGAAACAAACGACTAAAAAATAAAATAAAACCCATCCAGACAGCTGAATATTTTGCTTATCAAAAATAATTATATAAGATCAAGGCCGTCGTCAAGAGAAAACACAGGTTTGAAAGTCATCAAAGAACTTGCGAGTGTTCAATAAGTTATTAAATGAAACATGTGTATTGTGTTGGCGTCATAAAACTGGTTATCCGTGTAGATGGAGCCAGCGGCGTACTCTCGTACACGTACATAATGTGCTATGCTATGGCCTATCATGTAAAATGCAACTTATGCATACCAGTTTAATGTCAAGGCTAGCGAACACGTTTATTAGCTTCAGGAACTACAATACTGCAAGATCGAATGAATAGTGAATAGCTTATGCCATGCATCAAGAGTATCCTAATTTGACGTATTTTTATAGACTAGTGTTTTACAGGCATCTTGTTTTTTTGTTCTCAAAATAGTTCTTATCAGGTTTGTGATAAGTGCGAAGGAATATAACTAGTGTGATCATACATTCAGCAGAAGGCAGTTCAGTCATGTTCTCTATTTATTACTCCGCGGTGCCATTAGCATCCCTTATTAGTTGGGGAGTACTTTAAATAAAAAAATAATTAAAAAAATAAAAATTCTAAAAATAATTAAATATATTTTTTTTAATTGTCTAAATTTGAAAGGATTTTAAATAATATTTTTGTCATTGAGAAGTTCCTTTGTCCACGTTCAGTTTCTCTCATCGGATCAGCTTACTGTCACTGTAGAATTGTTCTCGCTTTGTTATGAGAACTTGAGAGATCTGCAAAATTTCTTAAGCTACACCATTTTGACTGGCATGATAATGTGACCTGAGCAACATACTTCCGTATTCCATACCATATAACCCAGTGAGATAATAAAGTTAAACGCTTGCAATCCATAAGCGCGAATTATACGTAAATCTCCAGTTGATTATTATTCATAATTTCAAAAACTTTCTCGTGAACGATGAAACTAAAGATTAAGCGGGAATATCTTTGCCTGTAGATTAGTTTTGTATTGAGTTATACGTAAAGAACTCGTTAAAACTTCGGGGAACAACAAGACAAGCGAGAAATTTAGCGAACAACTTAAGCATTACCTTGTTTGTAATTTCTTTTCTTTCGGTCTCGTTGTTTTTAATAACTTAAACAAAGACGATCATGTAATTAAATCTTTTTGTATTGAGGTTAAATCCATTCATATTTTTATTTTTCTCATTATTTTAAACCGTTACTTCGCAAAAACGGCTTCTTATTTATGTTTACGTGTGGCTTTTTTTGGAACTGTAATAAGATGCATTCACTTTAGTCGTTTCGTGTGAAACGTCCGGTTCTTTAAGCTCGTATTAGGCTTTATGTATATTGCAATAGGTTCTAAAATGTGATAAATTATGTTAATTCTGTTTATCTCGTCGACCCCGGCCATTATCAGAGCGGAACCTCCATCCGTACCGCAACCTTGGTAGTTGCAGACCGAAGTTTACCTCATTCTGCTGTTATTGTGCGGTCGTGCCTCGGCGAGGAGTTTCTCAATGAAGGCGGCTGCGACTTGACGGCAATCGATATAATTTTCCGATTTGTACAATGTTTGGAAATAAATTACGGAGAACTTTCGTTTTTTTTTCACGGAACGTCACTACTTTAAATTTTTTTATTCGGAAGTTTCTTGAATTTGTCTACCCTTCTGCTTGGTTAATTAAAGATTAATTAAAGCATCCGTAGGAAAAATATAGAATCCTACTGCAATACTAACGGCATTGCAGTATTTTTTTTTATTTGTAAGTGTTTCTCAATAAGCAGTTCACTCGAAAACCTCCACAATTCCACGCTACGACAAGGTCACCCTAATTTCTCAATTAGGAGCGCATTTTCACGAGAATCGATATTTCCCAAAGAATAATCCCGGATTCCGATACCGTAACCTTGGAGGTGGCTCACTGTTAACTTTATATTCTGTTCTATTATTGTACGCTATGCCCACGTGCCCCGAGGGGTCGGAGTTTCTCAATGGAGGCTTATCGGAGAGTTTGTTTAGTCGATATTTCGGTTGAATACTTTTTGGCGAGAAATTCGGGAGTTAAGCCTTGGGGAAGATATCTGACAGACGTTTCTACGTTTGGAAATGTTTTTGCTTTCTGTGATGTGTAGGTGTTGTATTGTAACTTGTGTGCTCAGGGACCTTATTCACTGCGCCACTAGAGGTTCCTTGCCGAAAACGCGTGGTGTAATAACGCTCTTTAACCTTATTTTGATCCTCAAAACTTTGGGAAACGTGCCTGAATCGCGCTAGCTTCCCGCACGTTATTTTGACAGTTCAAAACGAGCGCTTTACGAGTCTAGGTGGTCAAAGTGAATAACGGCTTTGATTTGATACGTAATTTAAGTCTCGAATGTCCCTTAACCTAGTGTGGGCTACAATGAGTTTTCTAAATGAAATGCAAGTGAAAATCGAACAAATTTAGCACAATTGGCGCAATATTCCCTATTTAGTCATATTCCCATTGTATTTTATTATTTTAGCATTCGTATGTCCATCACATTATTTTCTTCTATCAAAACACGAAAGTGGTGTCGATTTGGTAGCAAATTATTTCGGCCTTCAGCCATTTGAGTCAACTCAGGCTATATAAAAGTACATTCTCACAATCGTCACACTTCTACATTTATAAATAAACGATTCATGTACATACCTAAAAATAGATTCCGTGGTTTCTCCAGAGCATGCGTAACGTTCACATTGGCAATGAAGTAAAATATCGACGAAGAACCAATCTAATTGTAATATTATTGGTAAACAACCTCTTTGTTTGGAGACACTCTTTCTGGGAACCCATTATCCATATGCTTTTCTTAGGAATATAATATGAGTTTAATGTTTTTTACTGTCCATCCAAAGGTTGTCTGGAAGAAATCGCTTTCAGTGATAAGACCGCCCATTGTTAGTACAAGGGTAGTCCCTTGTTTACCTATTGTAATTCTTCTGTACTGTGTTTATTTTTGTTTCTGGTGTACAATAAAGAGTTTTCTATTCTATTCTATTCTATTTAACTTGTGTGTAGGTCTTCGCCTAATTAGTTCTAGTAATACATGTACGAACTGCCACACTCCACGACCTTGTACAAGACCTTGTCTTCACAGTGGGTACTGACGTCGTCGTGCAAAATTGATTCACACAATATAATGTAAACAAACCGGTGACAGCGCTCCTTTTATTTTCTTCATGTATACGTAATGTACGTGGATGTTATGTTATCTGGCTCATTCCATTAGCTTGTGAATTAATCGCTCATGATACTGATATCTCTTGTTGACTTCGTGTTGTTCAGTAAATAGAGTCAATGCAAGCTAGTAAAAAGCTTTTGAGTCCAGTAGGCAAATGTGGCAAGAGATCAGTGAATAAAATACATTATACAGGATGTAAGGCAGAACGTTTACAAAAAAAGGTGGACAGGTGGAGTCCTACGCCACTTATTCAGCCCCAAATAGACAATTATTTGGCAAACTATCAGCCTACCAGACACCTTGTGTACTTATAATAGCTAAGTTCAATATCTTCTATTACCGAGATATAACAAAAACTACGTTTTACCAAATCGTAAATGACTATCCATCTTTCTTCTCCCACATTAAAAAAAAGTTCGCATTTATAACATTTCCCATACAACAAGTATGACGATCCACATATATTTCGATTTCATTTCCTTCGCCTGCGAAATGACTGCGTCATTCTCATTTAAAACCCATAAAAGTGTTTGGCGACGTTTCGGCTTTTGATTACATAATGCTCCCGGCCCAGCTAGCTGACAGTACAACCAACACACACACCAGTGTTGTATTGTATCCGAGTGTGAGAGGTTATATGTGTATGACAGGGATTGCGAACCTTTTTAACATCTACGTGCCAATTTTTTCAATAAAGGTTGAATGTGGACATGACTCAACTGCCAAGCAAAAACTTGCAACTAGCATTCTTAGTTTAGTTTACGTAGTAATCTGCGGTTTAGTAGGGAAAAATATTAATAAAAAATACATTTAATACAATTTAATAACTAGGTACGATATTAAAATTTTAAAAACAGCTTCTGAAGCGTAAATAAAAATGGTGTAAGCACGGGTAAAAGACTTTTCATTTCTGTTTTAAATAGATTTTTTCCGATCTTTAAATTCAATTGTAAAATCCTTTGCTTTTGACATTATATTATTTATAATCAACTAGCTGCGCCCCGCGGTTTTACCCGCGTAGTTCCTGTTCCCGCGAGAATATGGGTATAAAATATAGCCTATTATATAATATTTCTCAGGCTCTAGACTATCTCTGTACCAAATTTCATTTCAATCGGTTCAGTAGTTTAGGCGTGAAAGAGCAACAGACAGACAGAGTTACTTTCGCATTTATAATATAAGTAAGGATGTTATAGCCACATTTTCTTGTCGGATACCATTGGTTCGCTATCCCTGGTGTATGTCGCCACGGCCTACGATACGAACAGGGTCGTCCGATGCGAGTGACGTCTCCAATATGTTTCCAGGGACTCTCATTTCGCTGACAGGCGTTTTTGTATGCGATATGCCTTCTGCATGCCGACAAAACGATTTTTTGGCTGTAAAAAATATATTTTTGATTGGAACGTAACTTTCTCTAACATATTTATGAATTCAGAGATATAGTTGAGTACTAGGTTTTTATTTGAACCAGTGATAGTTTAATCTTTTAATGTTGTTGTGATATACAAATAAATGTAGGCACACAATCGACAGTGGCGCCTCTCCTCACTCCCAATCTGTCATTCAGAGCGGGCGGTCGTCTCCTCTGAGCGTGTGCCTACTTACTGATAATCTGGTTGTTTTACTTTAAACCCAAGCCCTAGATTAGTGAACACAACATTGGCGACGAGAAAAAGCGCAGTAAGTAAAATTATCGCTCAAATTATGTGCCTGTTAACGGAAATTGGTCAGTAGGTAATAAAATTCAAATTTCACAAAAAACAAAGGAATAAGTGACGAGTAGGTTTACTTATTTTAAATACAACACAATTTCGGTGAAATTGAAGACTCAAAAGATGTTTAAATATGTAATATACCTAGATTATAGTCCGATTGTATAGTTATTGCGTTCTAACACGCAACGAACGACAATCACAACATAATTAGGATTCCTTGTATCTAAGGAATCAGAAACTACAGGGACTATGCACAATCTCACTGATCTATAATCTGCATCGGCGTTCAGCCGAGAGATTTGCTAAATAGATCGAAGATGTCCAATTAAGTCACTAACTTACCTACATAACTTACGTCATATTACGGTTGAAGATCGTATGTATATCTACCTAGCTTTTCAAAGTTCGGGTTAATTAAGGAACGTTTTGGTCCAAATATTTTCATCTATGTAGTAAGTAAATGCCAGTGGATAAACCTGAGTGATCGATCAGTGATCACAACACAAAGCAGCGCCAGCGGCACGTGTTCCTAAGAAAGGAATAGGCTAAAATGATGGCACGCTGTAAGCAAAACCACCACATTTGTTACTGCACTATTGGTTATAAACATAATTCTGGAATTATACGTCATGAATTGATGTAAAATATTGTATAATCTGCATGCGTGCGGTGTGCTATCGTACATCGTACGTAGTGTTAGGGATATAATAATCTCATGAGCAAATACTTTCCAACCACTTTAATTTTACGTGGCAAAGCATCCTCATTTTGGTGGCAAACCGAACTGTCAAGTTCCCGCCGCAGTAGGTATGCAATATACGCAATACGCCGTAACAGTAGGCATGCAATTATTCTCATACGATACGTTCCATTTCACTCATTAGTATTACTAGAATTTGAACAAAAATAAAATATTGCTAACGAATTATTTACGAATCAGAATCCGAAAATATATTTATCGTAAAAACTGTGAATACAAAATGTATACAAAATTACTAAAACACTGTATTAAACGAATTCAGCCATAATAAGAAAAACAAAAAAAACAATACCACGTATTGAAATGTAGATCTATGAGGGTGACATGTTAATGTTAATGACAAAACCCTCTATAAATAAATAAAGAAAAAAGAAATGTAGATGACCATGAATATTAACCGATTTTGACCAATTCCGTTTGCAAATATTGATACCTACCTATCAATAACAAAATGTACCAATGAACAATGTGTCATTAATTACCTGTTTAAACCAAGTTACACTTCAATAAAATTGAATTTATGTTCCAACGAACATAGTCAATTGCCTGTTTAAACCAAGATACACTTCAAAAAAAATTGAAGTTAAGTTCCAACGAACATAGTGTCGTTAATTGCCTGTTCAAACCAAGATACACTTCAATAAGATTGAAGTTTTGTTCCAACGAACATAGTGTCGTTAATTGTCTGATTAAACCAAGGTACACTTCAATAACATTAAAGTTTTGTTCCAACGAACACAGTGTCGTTAAGTACCTATTTGAGCAAAGTACCACTTCAATAACATTGAAGTTATGTTCCAACGAACAATGTTTTGTTAATTATTGGGCTTAAAAAGTACATATTCAAAATATTGAAGTCATATAATTATGCTATCGTTACAACCGAAACATGTGCCATAAAATCCGTTAAAGGCCAAGTACTCAATGCCTTCAATCGCAGCCTCATTAATGCCCAACTGTATGTTTACGTGCTAGTAAAAATAAAACAACACAAACGAAAAAAAAAAAAAAACAAAGATGAATCAAGCTAATATTATTCTTATTTAAGTAAAATCATATCTATTGACAACTTAAATAACAATTTAAATAAATTAAAAGAAAACTAACTAAAACTAAAATCTGGCAAAAGGGCGTCCATGAGGTGTGGTGATTACCCAAGTATACAATATGTTCGCGCCACTTACATTGGCACTCATAATACCTTCCTACCTTCCTATTCCTATCATTTCTTGGCGACTATCTCTGTCGCTCATATCGTGGTATCCACGAGAAAACTGCTTGCCGCCGCAAGTAGTCTGCGATCGACCCTCGTCCTTCGCGGCTGCCGCTCTCGCCGAATCCAAAGTACTGGATCTGCTGCTCCTCTGTGGTGGTCCACGTGAATTCGACGCGCAAATATAAACAAAACCCGCTATAAACCCGCCGCGTAAACGCTCCTTGCCGACACGCACCAACCGCCTAAAATACAGTCCACTACATCGATCGTCATAACATCCTGAAGGAACAAGCAGCTTGGAGACGGACCCGAACCGAGGTGATTGCAGTTGCATGGAGACCAGGTTAGTCGCCAAGTTCCTTTGTACTACTCTTCTACCAGCCATCCTTCCCCCGCCATTGGAGGCGCGCTCAGCCTATACAGCTTAGCTGCCGCGCTAACATATTGTTGGTCCTCCGCCGCCGGATCTTCTCTGGTCCTCCCGCTATTCTCTGGCCCCTCTTAGGCCTCATATAGTCCTCTTTATAACCGCCCGCAATTTTATATTGGTATTTTTACCAACGATAATTTCCTATAATTATCGTGTTCCCGCCCGCAATTACAGTTCAGATAGTACCCTGTACTATCCTACTACGCTCTTATATACTTATTTCGTGTATTCCGCATTCCTAAATAGTAAAAATAACGATTTTTCCGTAATTCTTAATTTTTATTAAAAAGTGAAGGTATTCCTAACGACCGCCCGTGCGTCTCCACGTGGGTATTCAATACGCCGCGCGCGTGGCAGGTAAATGCTGTAGGCAGTTGCAGTAAATTAGGAATTTCATACTTTATCTAGTTTTTTATACTTTGTTAAGATGGCTATGGCTACTCGTTCAAAAGACAAAGATAGTGAAGTATACGAGGACGCAAAAGCGCTCGATACGTTACAGATCGAACGTTTGACCTTGATAGGTAAACGCGACATTATATTTTCTCGCTTACAAGATATTTTTAACCGATCTTTAAAGGCTTTCACTGATGATACTGAGAAAGATTTATTTCTATGTGGAATGATCTCGTTAGACCGTTTACGCTCCGATTTCAATGAAATTGTGAACAAATTAAATGTCACCGAGTTGACTCTCAACGCTTCGTACACGGTAAACTACCAATCTATAAACGTCTTCGAAGATATGTTTTGCCGTTGTCAGTTTGTTTATAATAAACTTAACCCGCCTTTAAAAACCGCTGATTTCAATGTTGCCCCGCAACGTAAATCTATCAGAATTCCTGAACTCGATTTGATGGTCTTCAATGGAGATCCGATGACCTGGAGGATATTTTATGAGTCATTCCAACGCACGATTCACGAAAATCCCGATCTCACTGATCACGAACGCGTCCAATATTTAATTAATAAATTGTCAGGCCGGGCCCTTGCAGTTTGTTCTGGTATCGTACCTAACGCTGATAATTATCCGATCATATGGCAGACGCTCGTCGATAAGTATAACGACAAACGTAACCTAGCCTCCGCTTATCTTGATCAAATGCTTGATTTTAAATCTTTTAACACCGCGACGAATAAAAACTTAGAATTATTTCTAGATAAATTCTGCACGGCTGTGTCAAGTTTGAAGTCTCTCAAGCTCGATAACGTGTCTGATTTTATTTTACTATCGCTCGCTTTGAAGAAAATAGATTCAAGTACTGCACGGTCGTTTGAAATGCACATGCGAGGTAAATCTATGCCTACATACAATGAACTTTTAAAATTCATCCGCGAACAAAGCAAAATATTGGAACGCACTACGACCGATTCTCTTAGCCGCAGTGATAACAGGCCGCGTACTGCAAGGTCTACGCAGTCTTTTGCAGCATCATGCGTCACTCACTGTCCGCTTTGCAAACAAGCCGATCACGCTAACTTATATAGATGCCCTGTATTTGATAAGCTTTCTATCGACGACAGGTACACTTTTGTAAAACAAAGCAAAGGTTGCACTAATTGTCTAAGCACTACGCATATAAATACTGCTTGCAATTCTAAATTTAATTGCCGTTATTGTGGATGTAAACATCATTCTATGTTATGCCGCAAAGTATCATCTTCCCGTGAAGACAATCGCCCGTACCCTAGCGCTCCGTCACAGGCGCACGCGCCGCCTCCGCGCGCGCGAACTGGCAACTTCTCCGCCGCCGGGGATCACATGCCGCCTTCGGCATCGCCGCCGCCCGTCGCGGGCTCCGCTAGCGCTCAGCTGACGAACTTACCTACAACTGCTTATCAGTCATCACAACAACAGGTGTCGCTGTGTAATATACGCCCCGCTTCGCAGCCTAATGACACTACTTGTTTACTGGGAACCGTACAAGTTTATGCTACGGATTTAAATGGTCGCCGCCATGTAGTACGCGCCTTAATTGATTCGGCTTCCCAAAGTAACTTTTTAACTTCAAAATGTTGCGCTAAATTAAATTTAAAATGCAATAAGGTGACGAACACCGTTGTTAAAGGGATAGGTTCCGCATCTAACCCAATCAAGGGAGCAGTTTCTGCTACTTTGTCTTCCCGCCTAAATGATAATTTTATTGCAATTGACGCCTATGTTATCGACCGCATAACAGACAATTTACCGGCAGTGAAAATTGACGTATCCTGCCTTTCATACCTGAACTGCCTGCCTCTGGCAGACGACAGTTTCGCTTCGCCTTCCGAGATCGACATACTTATAGGCGCGCCGCTCTTTTCTGAAATATTGCTATCAGGCCGCGCCGCTGGTCCGCCTGGTACTCCAACCGCTTTTGAAACCATTTTTGGTTTTATCGTAATCGGGACCGCTCCCGTTACCCCCGCTCATGTTACTCCCGCTCATGTTACGCCCGCTCATATTGGAACCGTTGTTTCTATCACTGACCCCTTGGTTGAAGATAGATGCCGCTCTCATATTTCCCTCTGTACCTTTACGGAAGGACCACGTTTAGATAATCTTGTCCAACGCTTCTGGCAGCTTGAAGAGGTGCAATGCACGCCGACTTTGAGCCCAGACGCTATAGAATGTGAACGCATTTTTACAAATAACGTTTTCCGCGATCGTACGGGACGCTATTCTGTAGCGTTACCTTTCTCCCGCGATCCCGCGACCGCTCTGGGTAATTCTTACCCTATCGCTAAAAAACGCTTCATGTATCTCGAACGTAAGCTTGCCGCGACACCTGCTCTGCGCTTAGAGTACGATGCTATAATCAAAGAGTACATTCAGAAGGGTTACATTTCACTGATCGACAATGATAGTCCTTTTACTGGATATTACGTGCCACACCACGCCATTGCGAGACTACAAAAAACAACAACTCGATGGCGTATGGTGATGGACGCCAGTGCTGAAACTGACTCAGGCCTCTCCTTGAATCAAGTTTTATATACCGGGGATAATTTACAAAACGATCTTTTTACAATCCTCTTGGATTTCCGCCACTACCCAATCGCTTTTACATCCGATATTAAACAGATGTACCTACAAATTTTGATAAATAAGGACCACCGCAAATATCAAAAATTCCTGTATCGATTCGATCCCGTTTTTCCGCTTGATACCTACCAATTCAACCGCGTTTGTTTTGGTCTACGTAGCAGTCCGTTCCTTGCAATGCGAGTGTTGCGACAGCTGTGCGCCGCCGACGGTGCCCGCTTCCCACTCGCAGCATCTCTTATCAGCGACAACACATGCATGGACGACGTGTGCTACTCCATGCCTACTCTGTCTGCTTGTTTACAACTCAGAGACGATCTCCGCGAGTTGCTCAAGGCCGGGGGCTTCGATCTCGTCAAATGGGCTAGTAACTCACCCGCGCTCCTTGACTCCCTTCCCGTCTCTGCGTTAACGGAATGCGTTAAAAATGCGAAAAATGCGTTAACGGATCTTTTAAATTCCGACGAATATAATAAGTCTATCTCAGATGAGTTATCAGCTAATCGCATACACTGGAAATTCAATCCACCGCGAAGTCCTCACTTCGGGGGGAATTATGAAATATATGTGAAAGCGTTTAAAAGTCATCTTCATAAGACGATCGGTTCACAGTTACTCACCTATGAGGAAATGTTAACCGTACTCACACAGATAGAATGCGTTATCAATTCTCGTCCTATAACGTTATTGAGCGAAGATCCGTCTGAGCCGACCGCGCTGAGTGCTTCACATTTCTTAATGACCGCACCGCTGAAGCATTTACCCGCTTGCACGGTTCCCGATGAACCTGGACACTTATTGAAACGATACGCTTTATTGGATCAAATGGTACAATCATTTTCCAAACGGTGGAAGTTGGAATATCTTCACTTACTTCAATCTAGAGGAAAATGGAATACACCTTCGAATCCCATTACAATAGGTTCTATTGTTCTTATTATCACTGATAATATTCCCCCGCTATCCTGGCCTCTCGGCGTCGTCGTGGCCACTCATGTCGGCGGCGATGGCATCTGTCGAGTAGCGTCAGTAAAAACGGCGACCGGCGTCTACCAGAGACCCGTCGTCCGTTTATGTATCTTACCTACCCAATAATTTAACCCCTTGCTCCCCGGTCAACCGCTATGTTATATTTAACCCGTTGACCGCTTTAGAGTTTAACTCTTATTTTTATTTTTTTATTTCCCGCTTTCTTTTAAAAACCAATGGTTTTTAGGCCGGGGGCAAATGTTCGCGCCACTTACATTGGCACTCATAATACCTTCCTACCTTCCTATTCCTATCATTTCTTGGCGACTATCTCTGTCGCTCATATCGTGGTATCCACGAGAAAACTGCTTGCCGCCGCAAGTAGTCTGCGATCGACCCTCGTCCTTCGCGGCTGCCGCTCTCGCCGAATCCAAAGTACTGGATCTGCTGCTCCTCTGTGGTGGTCCACGTGAATTCGACGCGCAAATATAAACAAAACCCGCTATAAACCCGCCGCGTAAACGCTCCTTGCCGACACGCACCAACCGCCTAAAATACAGTCCACTACATCGATCGTCATAACATCCTGAAGGAACAAGCAGCTTGGAGACGGACCCGAACCGAGGTGATTGCAGTTGCATGGAGACCAGGTTAGTCGCCAAGTTCCTTTGTACTACTCTTCTACCAGCCATCCTTCCCCCGCCATTGGAGGCGCGCTCAGCCTATACAGCTTAGCTGCCGCGCTAACACAATATACAATATACAAGTATACAATAGTATATACGGACCAAAGTTTTACGTTGCCCGACGTACCAGTTATCAAATTGTTCTCAAGAATAAGAATAAGAACTTTCAAAGTTCAAAAAATTACAAATTGTAAAATATAAACAAGTTAAATTGTACCAATCTATAGATCGAAAGAACGAACGTGGCATTATATCATCTACCAAGCGAACTGCTGTATCCTTGTTGGTGACTGCACCTATTTTATGAATATTTAGAATCAGCCTACCATATCTGAAAATAAATACGTAGCAAATCATAAAAATACCCCCTTGATGAAGAAATAATACAATTCATTTATTAACAATTCATCTAAACATAAAAAACTGTTATCATTATTAGTGCATAATCACGTAAACAACTGTTTGAGATCAATGCCAGTCAAAGTAATTTACATGCCATCCGCTAGATGGCTCCGTCAAATGAGCCGTCTATTCCTACATCGCGGTGACAAGATTCTCCGCCCCACAGACGTACCACCTACCTAATGTCATCTTAAGTAGCGTTCAAGATAATAATTGTAAAACACGTTCACAAATCTTCGTATTGGAAAATACAAACGATTTTGCCAATTACACGGAGTATTATTTTGGGGATACCAGGGCGACAACGACAGCTTTCCATAAAGTTTAATTACTTCACTATAACCAAACAATAAGATTCTGCTTGCAAATCGCATCACAAGTCGTCACTGAAAATCAGTTCCGGCAAATACCTATTCAAACAATAACTGAGTTATTGGTACGAAATAAGCACAATCTAAGAAAATATAGCCTAGGAGGACGTCGGCCTTCCAAGGAGATACTCGTGAGTTCAAATCCCAATGCGCGCACGTACTACTGTGTTTATGTAAAAGCATAATAATTAATCCATAGAGTGCCTTAGACACCTTAAATGGACCAATGGTTGGAAAGCACAACCTACCAAAATTCATAACAATTAATCCATTGAGTGCCTTAGACACCTTAAATGGACCAATGGTTGGAAAGCACAACCTACCAAAATTCATAACAATTAATCCATTGAGTGCCTTAGACACCTTAAATGGACCAATGGTTGGAAAACACAACCTACCAAAATTCATAAAAAATAATTCCAAAAAAAAAAAAAAAAAACTGAAATGAACTAATCGTTGAAACGAAACGAACCAATGCAGCCCATGGGGATAGTTGAAAGGCAATGTTGCCATCAAAAAAAAAAAAAAAAAGCAAAATAGCTAGCAATATCTAGTTTTGTTACTGTGTAATTTAATGTGTTCATCCACATTACTATGAACTTGTTATTTTGCATCGCTGTTGTTTGATACAGATACTAAAGGCTGGTAACAATAAATTGTCAGGTGAATGAGATTTATCTTAAAATGGATATTGATTCTGTTGTAGTCGTACTATGTAGTATATCTTAAAAATAGATAAATATTAAGCCCTATTAAAAGGTCCATTAAACCTCTTGGGTAAAGAAACTCCTACCTCACTAGTCCTTGATGTTTATTCTATTGAGCAAAATAGTAAAACATTTAACGGAAATTGCCTTTATTAGCAAAAAGTATCTACTACAATCTGGAGCCAACTGCTGCATATAGCGGTTAAACATCCTACAAACCGTTACAGACTCATAATGCACCCAATTGTTCTTACTCACTGTCAGCTGGCAGCGTACCTAGCATGCTAGCAACATTCCGCCTTTGAGTTATAACGCTAATACAACGAGCCTAATACGTACCAGCATTTTGGACACACTCAAAACCCCAAGTTCAAATATGTTTGGACACACTCAGAACCCCAAGTTAAAAGATGTTTGGTAACCAATCAAAGAGTTCACTAATCACAATTGACAAAACAGTTCCTCCAGTTCGTTAAGTTTGATCACAATTTTTTTGGAAAGACAATGAATCAAAATATACAAATATATAGACGAACTAACAAAATGGACATCAATGAACCTGTAAATAAACCACCTTCATTGGTTTTGAGTCAAAACTGCAGCGAGATCCTTATAACAAAGGTCTTTCATGTGTCTGAGCACCACTGTATGTTCAGTTCGTGCAATTTATGACACGGGTACGTACATACGCAAAAGTTTAATAAATCAATCTTAGAAGCGAGGTACACAACATAAACACCATATGCAAACCTAAAATTGCAAAACACCGCGTTGTACAGCAACGCTGGTACCAAAGCCAATCTATCTAGATGGACAATTAGACATAGGTCCATACAAAAAAAAAAAAAAAAAAGCGTTTTCTAACAAATGATATTAAAGTCTATGACAAATTTGTTAAGACAATATATAAATTACCACAAGCAAACTTTATTTTAATCAAATGTACTTTGCTACTAAAAGCTTATTATAAAATAAATGACTATGACAACGACAAAGATGCATAGAAGGAAACTGCTCAAGTACCTCCTGGTGACTAACTACTATAGAAAGGCAGATATAGAACACTGGAAAATCAAAATAGTAACATATTTACGTAATCAAAGCACCAAATAGCGTAAACAGTTATGCAACTGCTAAATCCCAAATCGTGGCAGTTCGAGTAGCAACCCACAAAGGACATTTGGTATTGTTAACACGAAAAGCTGGACTACGTTCTACGTACAAGCTTTGGCCAAAATAAACAGAAAAGAAAAAAAATAATAAAGAGAAGGAAGAAGAGGTATAGACTGAATACAAGAAATGGTGTGTGAAGTAAGAAAAGCCGAAGAACTTAGAAGAAAATAATTTACTGTCAGAATTAATTCAACACCTCAAATCACTATCAAGAATTGAAAAAGTCATACAATTATTAAAAGGTACGAATATGGTACCTACACCGAAATAAAGTTGAAGGTCAATGGAAGTCGTCCATCATTGTTAAAATAGTTAGCATGTAAGCTTACTATTGTAAACAAGATTAATAAATATATAATAAATCATGAATAGGTACACAAGTATTAAGAAATAATATTATAAACAAATGATTAAGAAATTGTTAATAATAAATTAATAGATAACTAGTATATAATTATTAAATAATCAATAAATGATTGATAAGTAATTAATCTATAAGCGAAAAGCATCTGATAAAGAAGTTACTTGGATATCGATTTATTTAAATAGAAATATAGTTAAGTTAATCTAGAAGTAATTATTGAATATAAAACAATTAATTAATTCTATAAAAAGGAAGAGATGTGATATACAAATAAATGTAGGCACACAATCGACAGTGGCGCCTCTCCTCACTCCCAATCTGTCATTCAGAGCGGGCGGTCGTCTCCTCTGAGCGTGTGCCTACTTACTGATAATCTGGTTGTTTTACTTTAAACCCAAGCCCTAGATTAGTGAACACAACAGTTGTGATTAGAATTTTACAAATAATCTACCTTATTTAACCTCTGAAATCAAACAACTGTAAAAAAAAAAAACAAAATCTAGGCAAGTGATTGAACGATATCGTTGAGATAGCGCCATATCATTGTCTTGATAACTGTCGAAATACTAACAGTGACGGTTAATTAGCGTCTGTCTAGCACATTCCCAATAGGGTGGGTAGTAGTGGGTACATCAATCTTAATCCGTATTGCCTAGTAAATAGGATTAATATTGATATGGCATCTCGGCGGGCAATCTCCTTCGTTAAGGAGTCTATTCTCCGACATACACGACACTGGCGAAATTGTGGTGACCTCTCCATAGAAGCCACTTAAAAAGAGTTAAAGTTGAAAATACCCGAAACCGAAAAGAAAGCTTCAAATCTGAGCCTGGCACCAACATAACCCTCAGAACATACACAACAGCGCTTGAGCAAAGGCCGAGAGGATCTCCTAATTGAGTTACTCCAGTCGTTCACTCAATACCCAAATTAAAATGAAGCAAATAAGGGAATTTCCCTGTCCAAGGTAACAAGTTAATTTGCAAATAACGGATGGGAACAAAACTTTTCGTTTGGGTTCAAGCCGAGATCGTACAACAAGTAGCATTAAAATGTGGTTATAAATGAATTATATTATTAAGGTATAGCTGGTGGGATGTATTGCAACAAATTAAATATTCATGGATCATGGAGAGCTGTGAATCATGCAACTAACCAATCTCTATTCTCTTTACACGTGGGTCGCGTTAGGCTTTACGCAAGACCTGTGGCAAGACGGGTGAAACACATGCGCGCTTCTGACGTGTCATAATATGCGTGATGCGGCGCTAATCCTAACTTTTGTAAAGGTTATTGCATATAATATTACTAAGGGACTACCTATAATTAGATAAAGACGAATATGCTAAGGCAGCGCAGAACAACGTTATACAATTAAGGGATACATGCTGCTGCAGCATCACACATATGATATGGCAGGTCTAATATCAGGCGTCATGGTATTTTAAAGTGAATTATCTAATTATTTACACCAAACTGGAAGGTGTAGTTTTCAATGAGGTCTAATGTTAATAAAAAAGGGTTTTAAAACTTATAATAACCTTTTCATATTAATATTTTGACACCCCATTCTTGATTATCTCATATCGAAACTTTCACCCCCGCTCCTGTTGGGCTCTCTATATCTAATCAACCCCCGACCGATTTTGACCATAAACGAACTTAAAAAAATTAAAAAAAAACTCGTGCTGTCAGGAAACTGAGGAGATTGAGGACGTGTCGTCAAGTTCAAAATATTGAGTGAAAAACACCTTTTTTAACCGTCTCCAGCGTCAGGAGTGTTTGTAAACAGGCTCGTTTCACGAGCGTTATGGGGGAAAATATTTTCAGTCCCAAAAGAAATCGCTTCTATGAAAGGCGCAGGAGGAAAACTTGAAGATTTGTACAGGCTTTTTGCTCCAAACATTTCTAAGGCAGCAAATATAGAGGACAGTTCAGACAGCGACAATACACAAAGGCATCGTACGTTCCCCAAATTGTATTATGCACCGCAATTTGTGTAAGCGCTCTTCTAGGAAATAAGCTTACCCTTTCACATGGCAACAACAACAAGATGGTTTTACATCACACCTAAATTGGGAATGTCCAATCTCAGCAGATAAGTAGATTTCTCGGTTCTCGCCTTGCCCACGTAGTGTAGGAATAACTAACTTTAATATATTATGTTCGAAGGAGCCTTGATTTCGCCTCCGCACCATTTTGCTTTCTATGGTCCTAAGGGTTTATATAGTCATTCGGTGTTGTGGCAAGAAAGGTGTTTAAATCCTTAGATTAATATAGCTAAGTTAATAATTGAATACTAAAAATGAATATTCCCCAAAAATATTAGAATCTTTCGAAATTTATGCGAAAATAAAAATCACAAACACATAAACTTAGGATGATATTGGCTCTTTTTATGTGTATATTCTGTGGCTAATAGACAAAACGCATCAATTTACGCATCTGTGCCGGAAGAGTGAAGTGCATCGTGTTGACTCACTCCAACGGTCAGTTCGAAATCCACACGCGCCGCATCGCACATGCTCCGCTCCGCGACGACGTAATTTAACATTAAACGTGTCGTGTTTTCATCCCCCGCATTTATTATAATAGGAATCTCGTTTGTCGAACTCACCCCCGCTCGCTTGTGTAAACAAACCGCAACGATAGTGCAGTGACGTGATTTCACGTGTGCCGGCCGGCAAAACGGAACTGTGGGTGATAACTTGGATGGACAGTAGCTGGAGACGGACCCCCTTGAGGTGCTAGATTGGTACGTAGTCTTTTTCCGCATTTTTATACACATAACTACTGCTACCCCTCGACAACCTCAGGAGACCATCCGATTCCCGGCTGAAACAGCCCGTATTTTCACTGAGGCCAGCCCGCACCCCCCCGCAGTGTAGGAAAGCAAATTTTCTACCATTTTATGGTCCTTCGAGCCGGATTCTCCGTGAAAATTAGCTGTTTCTAACAAACATTTCAAGTTAGACACCCCCGCCATTTTTTTTTTTGCCCTTGTTAGTGCGCACGCGTCATATTGCCATCCGCTAAAATCTCTTCGAAACTTTAATATTTTTAACTAAAAACACTAACTACGCTCCTATAACAACCGCATTACATTTATTTCCGCATATTTCGCTAAAAACTTAACCTACATAAGAGTATTCCAATTTCAATATCTCTGTACGCCACTACGAACATTAGGTACATACCTACATAATAATGGCCGCGAATGAACAGAAGTTGAAATTGTTAGAATCTCAACGGGAATTATTTTTCCAACGCCTACAAACAATTTACGACTATTCATGTTGCGATTTAAAAGATCCAGAAGCCCTGGATAATTTTCTATGCTCCATTGAAAGTTTAGAAGACGTAAGAACTAACTTCCAATCAACCGCGAAAGAATACAATATAACCTTGTTGAAAATAGATAAAGAAAGTGTACCTGACTCTCAAAGCTGGTTATCATTCGAAGACATGTATTGCCGCATTAAACGTAAATTATCCATGTTTACACCGCCAAAAGCAGAATTTAAACCTACCCCCGCTAAATCTTTAATTAGGTTAGCGCCGATAGAAATGCCAGAATTTAATGGAGATCGGCTTCAGTGGCCATTGTTTTATGCCACATTCCATAACGCTGTACATTTAAATGCATCTTTAACTAATACCGAAAGAATGTATTATTTGGTTGGTAGACTAAGTGGTAAAGCCAAATCCATCTGCACAGGTATTGTTCCTTGCGCCGAAAACTACAACGCGATTTATAGCGCGCTTATATCGAAATACGAAGATAAACGCAGTCTAGCCGTTACATACCTAGATCAGATGTTCTCTCTTAAACCGATCGCTTCCGCAACCGCCAGTAACCTTGAATCTTTCATAGATCAATTCGCCAATGCCTACTTAGCATTGAATAACTTAAACATACCTGATCTATGCGACTTTGTTATGTCTTACACCCTTTTGCAAAAGTTAGACAAAGAGTCCGCGCGGTTATTTGAAATGGAGAATCGAGGTGTAGAATTACCTAACTTAAACGGGTTAATTTCATTTGTCCGCGACCGCGTAAAGGTCCTCACTCGTACTGGTGACCAATCGGGTTCTAAGACCCAGAATACAATTGCATCAAAAACTAATGTACGTTCTTTTATTGTAAACAACAACACCGCTAACAAATGTTCTTTGTGTGAACAACCTGATCACAGTAATCTATATTTATGTTCGACCTTTAGAAAACTGTCGCCCCGCGAACGTTTCAAGTTCATCAAAAGTTGTAACGCCTGTATTAATTGCCTTAGTAAAACACACACCGCTCAATCTTGTAAATCCATAAACACATGTAAACAATGTCAACAAAAACATCACAGTATGTTACATTTTCTTGAATCCGATTATGCAAACCCGCATTCCTTATCGTCGAAGCTCGATACAAATACCTCCCGCTGTAGTGAGGGAGCTAACGGAAGGGAAAATTCACGTAACTCGACTTCTTCTAAGTCAGACGATAGAACCTTATCACTTTGCAGTATGAATACCTACTCGCATGCTAGTCACGGGCGGAAATCACAAAATGTACTACTAGGTACAGCCCTCGCTGACGTAAAATCAAATGATGGATCTGTTAGGAAAGTTCGTTTTTTGATCGATAATGGTTCTCAAAACCATTTTATAACAAAGCAGGCCTGCAAACAGTTGGGTCTCCGTGTCTTTAATGATTCCAGTAATCAATCGGTAATGGGAATAGGTGACACCTCCCAGCCTATATCAGGCATTACTGACCTAACATTGTACTCACGCCTTGATCCGAACTTTTGCTTGAAGATTCAACCGCTAGTCATTAAAACAATCTCTGGAGATTTACCGAGCTGTTCTCTAAACACTTCCGCGGTCACGCACCTTTATGACCTACCGCTCGCCGACCCGCATTTTTACGCGCCCGGACCCATCGACGTTTTATTGGGTTCCGAGGTCTTTGTCGAAATCTTGCGGCCTGGAAAATCGCTGGGCCCTGCAGGACAACCTGACGCGTTAGAAACCGCCTTTGGATATATAGTAATGGGGTCCACGGCCTCAGTGCCCGCCGATAATCATAAACCCGCACATAATCAAACTCACCGCGCGTTCTTTACATCGAGTGACGAGTCAATTGAGGCTTTAGTTACTAAATTTTGGCAGCTCGAGTCGGTACCTACACAAAAACATATGTCGACAGCTGACCAAGAATGTGAACATTTCTATGTTTCTAATACGCACCGCGACGTTAATTCAGGACGTTATGTAACCGCATTGCCATTTTCGAAATCCCCGCACTTGTTAGGAGATTCCTTGACGACAGCCACGCGCCGTTATTCTTATCTTGATCATAAATTCCAGACTAACAAAACATTAAAGAGCGAATACGACAAGGTAATGACGGATTATTTAAAAGGTGGTATTGTTTCCCCCGCTCCCGCTTTGAACACCGATAACAAATATTATGTAATCCCTCATCATGGAGTCTGCCGACCAGAAAAGCCGCTACGACTTGTATGTGACCCTAGCGCGAAGTCAAGCACTCAAGTAGCTTTAAACGACATTCTACACTCGGGGCCAAACTTACAGGCAGATTTAACCGCAATCATTTTAAAATTCAGACTTTCTCCCGCTCAACTGTTGAGTCATCCGCTATGGCTCCACGGTCCGCCCTGGGCACGTGACGATCTACGTACGTGGCCTATTAATCGCTTCACTTTCGACTCCACAGCTGATGAAAAGCTGTTGGAAATCAAAAAACGCGCTAATGTTTTCATCACCACCGATGAACAACCGCAATTTCTATGCACGCTTGCTAAGAAAGTATCGTCTTGGTCCAAGCTTCTCCGCATTATAGTATATTTATACCGCTTCTTAGGAAAAATTCCGCGTTCTAATAGAATCGAACTTTCACACTTACAATATGCAGAAAATATTATTGTAAAATCTCTTCAACAACAATATTTCAAAGACGATATAAACGCCCTCTCAAACAATCGCAAGGTTTCAAAATCGCTAATCCCGCTTTCACCATTTTTAAAAAATGATTTGCTTCGCACCGGGGGACGTTTAGAAAAATCTTCGCTTTGTTTTGACGCTAAACATCCGATATTGCTTCCTAAAAAGGATCATATCGTTAACATTTTAATAGATTATTATCACCGCAAATATTTACATGCCGGACCACATTTATTACTATCTTTGTTGAGACAAAAATTCTGGATAATTTCCGGACGCACTACAGTAAAACAACGCTTTCGACTTTGTAATAAATGTTTTAAAGTAAATCCCCGTAATGAGGCGCCTTTCATGGCACCCCTCCCCGCTTCTCGCGTCACCGAGGCTAAACCATTCTTACGAACGGGCGTCGACTACGCTGGTCCAATAAACATATTGATAAGCAGATACCGCGGTGCCCGCAAAGAAAAGGCATATATCTGTTTGTTTACATGTTTAGTGACGCGCGCCGTTCATTTGGAATTAGCAGTAGACTTGAGTACGGACTCATTTTTCCGCGCTTTCCGTCGATTCATCTCGAGGCGTTCCAATTGTCTGGAGTTGTTTTCAGACAATGGTGGAAACTTCTTAGGCGCTAAAGCCCAGCTGGACGAGTTGAATGGCTTTCTCAAATCCAAGGCCTTTTGCAATTCCTTCGCTGAGGAAACGATATCTCAAGGCATATCTTGGCATTTGAACCCGCCCAGTGCACCTCATTTCGGTGGCATTTGGGAAACTAACGTCCGCAGTGTAAAGTTGATTTTAAAGCGCGTGATCGGTGATGTTCTGCTTACTTATGAGGAGCTGCTTACCGTATTAACTCAAGTTGAATCGCTTCTCAACAGTCGTCCGCTAACCGCTGTTTTAAGTTCTGACCCCGCAGAGCCCAAGGCACTTTGTCCTTCTGACTTTCTGACTATGGGTCCGCTTGAGTCATTTCATGATGACTCACGTTACAAACCTACATTGACAGATTTAGTCCGCAGTAAACATTTGACTGACCAGGTTGTTCAGAGATATTGGAATCGTTGGAGACAAGAATATCTTAATACCCTACAAACACGCGCCAAATGGAATACTAAGTCTAATCCGGTGACTAAAGGAGCTGTCGTTGTGCTAAAAACTGAAAATTCACCACCGTTACAATGGCCTTTAGGCATAGTAGAGGATATACATCCTTCATCTGACGGAATCGTCAGAGTGGTAACGGTGCGCACTAAGAATGGTACCTATGTTCGCCCTGTTGTAAAACTATGTGTTTTACCTTCTCAATAACCTACATTCTTAACCCCTCCCCGCATTTTTCACCCGCAATTTTAGTCATAGTTTATTTTTATCTTTCAAGTTTTCCTATCTTTTATTAGACGGATTACTTCCGCATCCGCTTCCGCATCCTTAGACATTAGATAACACAATTTAGGTGATCATTCTCTCTTTGTTGGTTCAGGAGTCTTCTTTAACTCCTGAAGGCCGGGGGGATGGCTCTTTTTATGTGTATATTCTGTGGCTAATAGACAAAACGCATCAATTTACGCATCTGTGCCGGAAGAGTGAAGTGCATCGTGTTGACTCACTCCAACGGTCAGTTCGAAATCCACACGCGCCGCATCGCACATGCTCCGCTCCGCGACGACGTAATTTAACATTAAACGTGTCGTGTTTTCATCCCCCGCATTTATTATAATAGGAATCTCGTTTGTCGAACTCACCCCCGCTCGCTTGTGTAAACAAACCGCAACGATAGTGCAGTGACGTGATTTCACGTGTGCCGGCCGGCAAAACGGAACTGTGGGTGATAACTTGGATGGACAGTAGCTGGAGACGGACCCCCTTGAGGTGCTAGATTGGTACGTAGTCTTTTTCCGCATTTTTATACACATAACTACTGCTACCCCTCGACAACCTCAGGAGACCATCCGATTCCCGGCTGAAACAGCCCGTATTTTCACTGAGGCCAGCCCGCACCCCCCCGCAGTGTAGGAAAGCAAATTTTCTACCAGATATCATATATGAGTTTATCAGTCTAGCCAAATTCCTATTATCATAATGTGTTTCACTATTTTCTCATTTCATTTTATTTTATGCGATTAGATTTTGTTACCATGAATACTTTTATAATCATGCTAAATGAGCTGCAATCAAGATTCATATTGGGTAATTGTAAGAACATTCTTTGAAGACAAATATGCATTTGAATGTGTGTTATGCAAACATTGATCTCACACCATGTGTGAACATTGATTACACGCCTGACAAAGGAAATCTTCTACAATCCGTGGAATGTAGATCAAGCGTTGAGAATTCGTTCTCTACAAACTCCCCGTGTTAACGTTAAACTATGTCTGTTGGAGTTGAGTAAGTTTGCTCCCCAACTCAACATTTTCTTCCTAATTGCTGTTTACTGCAACATTGCACGCAACCGTTCTGATTACAGGGGATTTAAAGGCGTTTAATTTAAGGAATAGCGTCTGTTAAGTTGCCCCACATTACAATAAGCAGTTCTAGTATAAAGCATATTTATGTAACTGCCTACGCATATCTCGCACAATCAAAGACTTAATATCAGATCAGTGGCACTTTCACATTGAATATCAAGTAGCAACGAGCAGTTGCGTCAACTATCAATTTGGGTGAACATTACCCTGTTTGTTCGCCTTAAAGCTATCAAAATGAATGATGTTTAGAAAACAGGGTGAATCAACATTTAAATTAGCACATTCTGGGTATGTCAACATTCCTCTGAACTCCGAACTTAACTGCTACGTAAATGAATTCCACCCGCGCTGAACGTGTTACCATATTCCATTAACCGAATATTTCGGGACAAATTTGAACTGGGAATAGGTTCCTTAATCTGAAATTATGAGCCCATTTATCGCGTTTATGGCAAGATAATCTTCCGAGGTGTATTTTTATTTAAACCAATTTGTATTTAATTCAAAGTTCCCCCGCCCCACCCTCTTTAAACACCACACAGTGTTTTTTTTTGTATCACGAAACGCACGCACTTGTTTGTCAATTTCATGGATACAAACCCTAACAAAGACGACAAAGTTATTGTTCTCGTTGGCTATTGAGCGCCGTCAACTGCGACTCAGAGTTTGCTCCTCGCAAGATTGCTCCTGCCTTTGTAGTACTTGGTTGTAATGATTCGAAACCCTGGCGACAGAGGAGCTATTGTTTTACGCACAATAAGCCTGTGTCAGATAAACGGGAACAATCTCCCCCAAGAGCTCTTCGCAATCGGATTCCAAGATTGAGTTATACGAGTACCTAACTCTTCCCAAGGTCGCGCCCACACCCGTTCCTAGTGATGTTCTGTTTGCGAGATTGAATCATATATTGAAACTTTTCTATTTGCTCAACGAACCGTGATGGTAACGGCCCTAATTTCAATTCCGTAGCAATAGCAACGAGCTCGACTATTGTAGCGGGGCGTACGTCTGAATAAGTTTCAAAGAGTTTCCATCTAAATCGTAGACCCTTGGGGAAAAGGGCGCATTTCGACGCGGCATCACGTACTGTTCCCAAATGAAATTTCCAAGTGCTAAGAGAGTAAGGCGGACTGGGGCGAGATCTCCCGGGGACGCTCAGCCGAGCGTTGAGAATAGTGCGCTATTTGCCTGCACTATTTCCACGTTTCATACCCGCAAAGCCTCCATAGCTGGACGAGCGGCATGACTTGAAATTGGACCGGTTTGCCACGGCCGGGGCCCCTTATTTCCTCTGCGCCTTATTTAAAATAGAGTTTATTTTCGTAGAGCTATCATCCAATAATGTTCAATTTAAAAAAGACAAATTGCTTACCTAATTTTTAATGGTAATAAACGCAAAGCAATTCCTTTAATTACACGATATCCAAGGGCCGTTTAGGTAAAATATGGCAGACAATAGGGCGGTGTGCCGTGGCGGGTGCTTATTTTTAGAGCGGCCACAGATGGCGAAGGTCGTTCCTGTACAGAATCCTACTTATTTATTTAACGCGGGCCACACAGCGCGGCCGCATGCCCGTTTGCAACGAGAAATAAAACTCTGGGGACGTATGTGACACGATATTTTTTTCTTATTTTTGGTTTGCTATGAAATCTGTTTTAGTCTGCACGTGTCCACAAAAGTGAAATGGCTTTAAAATATTTGTATATTCGAAACGCTGTTGCCATGAATGTATACATATACATTTTTAAGCTGGGTGTGGAAAAAGCAATAAAACATAAACAAGAGGAGTTTCTTGAGAGCTTTGATAAGTAGCGTTGCCGCGTTGGTTCGGGTATTGAGAAAATAGTGTTGGCTGAACAACGGGAGATAAAGTGACGACCTAGTTTGACGCACGAATCACGGATTTTATATTCAAGATAAGCTGGAGCTTTGGCCCGGAGGCAGGGGCCATTAATGCATTTTGCCTGGCATACTCGTAAAAGGATACGGGTTTAATGTGCCATTCTCACGGCAGAAGAGACCAAATTGTCGACAATACGCCGATGAATTGACCATCAAATAGAAGTAGACAAACAGCTTGATAGAGATGGATTTTAGAACATTTGTTTAATACATTCACGAAGTCGTAAAGTCGACATACATATTCTTTTACGACCTTCAATAAGATTTTATGCATAAATTTCTAAATTGGTTATTAAACTTTGTCATAGTTAAGAAGAAGTTACGATTTAATGTTTGCCGAGGAAATTGAAGGTTTCTTTGTCTTTAAGAGGGTTTTTTGAGGGTCTGTTTGTATGATGTTTGGTTATGCAATGCAAAGTTCTGGTTGGCACTGTAACTGATATGGGCAGGCGTTGCGCTTACCATCAGGTGGATGACTTGCTCGACTTGTTACTCAGTAAAATAAAAAAAACAAACTGTAATTACACGTATTTTCCGGGTAATTTGGGAGCTGGGCAAGTCTTTCTTCCTGGAAACCGACAGCTGCCTTAATAGGACAAAGGCTGTATTATTGTAATGAACATTATAAGGCTGCGTGCACTCTGCTTGGGCGGCGCCCTGCGTGTTTGGCTTTCATTAGGCGTCCACACCCAACGAATATAACAACCGTCGTACATCGTACTTTTATCATATCGGATACCTATAGAGCCTTACACTGACATTTGATAGTGTAATCAATTTTCCATTACGCGGTCCTATCCAATTTCCAATACTGTTACGCAGAATGCAGGCACCGCCCGTAAACAAAACTAGCGACAGGTCAATTTGGTTCACGAGCGGCTTTTTAATTAACAAATTTTCTGCAAGTGTCGCCCTTTTATCAGCCTACAGCAATCGCCATCAAACTGTTAACAACAATAAGTACTACGCCTGTTCGTTAATTGGAAATATAATAGATTTTTGAAACCACCATTTTCTTTTACCTATTGTAAGGGTTTGCGGGAATGAAGCAGGGCTGAATTTTAATTGTACGTCGCTGTGCGGAGTCACGATGCCGTGACGTAAAGTCAGCGTTTTGTCGTCGGCGCTCCCCACAGCCCCCTGTTTAGGGGAGGTTATGAAATTATACGACTATTCCCACTAGTCATTCGTGGAGGGCACGTTCCAAAGGGAAGGAAATAAAATTCCTGGGGGTTCCGCTTCTGTATATTAATATTTGAGTATGGCGTACCTCTATGTCGGTAAAAGTTACGCACAGTTTTTTTATGATTTACCCTTTGTTATATTTTTATTCTATGACTCATATAGGTGTGGTACTGTATGGTGAAATTTGGTATATAGATACTTTAGGTCCTGGAATGACCATACAGGATACTTTTCGTCTCCGGGTGAAGCCTTGCGACGTAGCTAGTTGGTAAAATATGTTCTGAGTTGAGTAACAAGATTGTTAATGTATTTTGATTCGCTCCGGCTAAGCTGATTAAAAGTCACAAATTAACTTTCCCCATATTGTTCTACTAAGACCTACCTGCCCTCTGAATCCAGGGAAACGTCGTTACCAGCACACGAGTTCGCTGATTGCGACGAACTCTGTTGCCAAAACACATTACCGCTTAGTTTAGGTAATCCTGTAGGCTTCCGCAACATTGCGATCGATTCGCAATGCGATTAGTCTCAAAATTAGTTTAGGGTCCTGCCCGGCTCACACGCTCTTGCCCCGCTGGGAATTCGTAGATGTTTCTACAATATTCTACTTTCCCTCCGACTTTCAATATTCGCTCTTTTTATAGCGAGCTCGCCGATCGTAAAAATCGACTCGAGCTTCGTCCTTTGATATAATACGTATACACTCTGGGGCTTTTGATTCAGTGGTCTAATGATTTCGGGGGTCGGCCGTTTTAATATATTACATGATCGAAAGTAGGAAACAGTGTAAATAATCCTTACATAATATTATAGCGGTCGCGTATCTCATGTGTGTGAAATGTTTTATGTGGTTCAAAACGTGCGCGCGTCGTACAAGGGATTCTATCATTGAACGGTGATGGAAAGCGGTAATACGCGCTTCCCAACTCAAATTCACTGTTACAAACCTCCGCATCTAAAATCTGAAATGGATTCTTTGAAAAACAATTTCAATACCACAGTAAACAAACCAGTACATTATCTAAAGCGAGTTCTCTATCAAGAAACACAATGAACAAGATATACAATCAGTCAAAATCTGTGGTATTCGTGTACTACTTATCGATGAACCGGTGACGTCTACAACTTGTGTAAAATCGATACTCGAAAGGACTGTTGCGGCGAGTACGTCACTACTATTTACGTTCCGTCTCTATAGAAACCGAGCGATTCTATAATGACTATCTTTCTTTATTTTCTTTCATCGAGATTTTATCGATTGCCTATCTTGAGGCGTTGTACTTATATGATCGCTGAAATATAGAAAGTGAGCCTTGGCTGTGTATCTTGCAAAATATAATCTGTTTTATTCATAGAGATTTCCGTATTGTATTCTTTTCTCATCGCTGTTGTTTCGTGGATTCTTTCTTGCGTATTCCGATCGGTATATTGCAGTGCCTTCACAGATGTGTATCTATGAAATACTACAACCAGCGTAATTTCCTATCTTATCTTCCATCTTACCTTTTACCCTTGCCCCTAACTCGTACAATCTATTGTCCCACCGCAGCACTTGTTTCACCCTATTAGCTCATTAAGTGTTCTGAACTCATTCAACTCTCCTTTGTTTGGGTAATCTAGTTAACCGTGGTAGTTTTTAGGGTTTCGTACTTTAAAGGTGAAACTGTACTTATGTCTCAAATTCACCTTGAAGTGCTCGTGTAAAGAATAAGGAAAATCGAACGTAGTTTTAGACATTTTTAATTTTCGCACAAAATTTAATTTTGTTTTACGGAACGCTCACCGCAAAAATTCTTTTCACAGTGGGAGGGTTTTGTTCATTTTGCAGTTGTTTCTGGTTTGGTTTATTTAAACAGCATGGAGGTCGGTTCAAGCGGTTCCCCTGCCACCATCCGCTTCACTTGCTATTGTCGAGGGTCCAATGTTGAGCCATCTTTTGTTTCTTCACAATGAATGTGGACAATGCTGACTGAGACTTTTATTATTCGAGTCCTTTCCTCTCATACCGTTGTACGTTTCGTTACATTTCTGGTTATTCTGCATTAGAGACGTTGGTATCATTGTCGTTTTTATAACCTTTTATAGCGATTTTATCTGTCTCATTTAAATGATACCACCTGTTTCACAAATTTTACTATTATAATTTTTTTTATTCATGTTTTAATCTTTTGTTTCAGGTAAATGGCGACCGCACTGAACACTTCCAGTCTTGCTTCAAACATCATCAGATAATGTAAATGTAAATGAAGTTTTAACGTCGTCGAGTGCGACGTTATCTTGCTTATTCATTGCCAGTGTATTATCTACTTTTACATCGCTATCAGTATTTTCCTGTAGACGTCTGTGTTACGCCATCCTTCGTTTCACTGGAAAATTTCCTTCGATTTTGTTTTATAGTAGATCCGCTCTTTTAAGGCCAAAGGAAAGAGATAAACACCTGATTTAATATAAAATTAAATATTTATAATCACTTAGTTCATTAAAAGTTTCAGACTCGGACTAGGAAATAAAATATTTCTTATAAGTTTGAAGAGATTGTAAAAGATAGGGAGACCCCATTCTTTATTAAAGCAAGGGTATAATTAGGTTGAAAAAAATGGTAAATGAACATTTAAGCCGAGCACTATACATGTTATGTATCGTGTGAACATCAAATTTGCCTACTTCTGAAATAATTAAAGAAAACGTTATTCCGACCTCTTTACATACAGCCTATATTATGTAGTCGATAACTAGAAAACAATAAGTCAATATCCTCTTGTTTACCTTATACCTATACGATTTGCTCGTCGTATTACTCAGTGAAATAAAAAAAAAATTAAAAACATTCTGAACAAGCCACCAACAAAACACAATCAAATTCATCATCATAATCAACCCATAACGTCCCACTGCTGGGCACGGGTCTCTCCTCACTTTCGTGAGGAGGGTTAGGCCATAATCCACCACGGGGGCCCAGTCCGGAATCAAATTGTTCACATAAATAAATGTAATGAATAAACGAATGTTTTTTTTATTTCATTTCAAATATGTTATCAGGTTCTCTAGAGAAGATCTGGATATGCCAAAAGTACAAAGCTCCGTCTACATCCTCCATATTCCTATTTCAATCCGATGGTGGAGTTTCATTCAATACATATTTGATAGCATATTGGCGCTTATAAAAATGCTAATGCACTTACCGAGCATATCCTAGAACGGTTCGGGAATAGTGCTATTCCCCAAATAGGCAACGGTAAACCTTATTGTGTTTCCCCCGAGGAACATCTACACGTAATAATTGCCAATCTAGCCAGATTATGTTTACGGGAACGATATTTTCTGTGATATTATGTGGTTTATTCTAGAGTTTAGATAGCATTTTGAAGGGTTTTTTATTTGATAATTGTTTAGTTACAAAGCAAGTTAATTTTGATCTAGATCCTGTTGTTCATAGGTATTTAAATGTCGATGGCAATAGAATATTAAAGTGATAGCTGGCTGCTCTGATGGTATATAAAAGTAGACAACGTAGTGAATAGAAGATGAAGATGCTCATTTTCATCAGCCTAGAGTACCGAATTAGAATTTATAAAATCATGTCTCCAGAGAAAAAAAAAACGTTGAAAAAATATTGTGTTGTGTTTGAAAAGTATTGGTAACATGGGTTATTCGTCTCCTCTCTAGCTAGGATGTCACTTCATCAATTCTACTGCCTATCGCACGGCGGTGAATCTTCGCTATCAGCATTTTTGCCCAATATCTACTAATACATCTTAAGACATCCAGCTTGAATAGTCCCTCGATTTTCTCGTAGTGATAAAGGCCATAGGGTGGTCTCTTTCTACTCTGCTTACTGTTTCCTCGTCTACGTACAAATATATACAGGTAAAATACAAAGCTACACAAAGCTCTTTTACCCATGTGCACAAAAAACAGTGTTGTGGAAGATAAGTATTAACCCCCTTATTCATAAAAAGTTATGTGACGTTTCATAAAATCGCGCACTACAAATTTGTACTGCGCAGTACTAAGTGACGTTCGATAACTTTTTATAAATAAGGGGGTTAATCTTTGCGCGTTCTTCTATATTGTTGTTGATACTGCCCTGAAAAGTCATCAGATCATCCAAGATTAGTCCATAAATGAAAACACCCAAACATAAATTCGTAGTAATTGAAACCGGGAATATAATCTTACTTCCATTAGAATTGACTTACATATACACAGTTATATCGCCCGCTCCAGCATATCTTACTCACACCTCGACAAATTCCGAACTCACACATTGAAGGTCCACGGGAATTTCAGCGGCTGCTGTGAAAATGCTAGGTATTGCGGCGACCTGTTTACGGCATTTCGGCCGGCATTTGTTTTAATTAATTTTCCTACGTAATAATTCCATTGCTTCATAACTTGTTTTAGCTTGGCGATGCTTTTATAAATAAGCGTTGTTTGCTTTGAATGTTATGAAATATTATGTCTCATGTTAACGTTCGGAAAAGTTAAACTAGAATGTATATTGTATTTAGGGAGTCTAAAATTTCGATTACTATTTCACTTTGCCCTGGGACTTTGTTGAGGGTTTTATTTCTCTACTACATAATATCACGTAAATAAGCGCACTTTAGACACTTCTAACCATTCTTTGAAGCTTAGCCAATTTCATTCTAAAACCCTACAGAGTTGTCACGAAGAGTCAACTTTTTCACCAAAAAACCTTTCGTATATTCCGTACCATTGTGTCCTGGGCCCACTCTTGACGCAAACTAGCATACTACATGATATTTTAGCGCGATAAGTATCTAGTGGTGATATTACGGAGCTTTCTTCGCCCTCGCATTTATGGAGGACGCCTTACGTCGCCGCCTGTATCCACGTATATATTTCGGCGGAAGCCTTCTATGTAGACCGTTTTGAAGGGTGTTGAATACGATAGCTTTGATGTGCACTTGGGAAAGTGTAATCGATTATTGCGAAACGGCAAAACTGCTGTCGAATAATCTATATTTGAGAACTGAGAACGATTTTTAATATTTATGAAAAAGGTTGAGCTAAATGTAAACTTTAAACTAGTGTAAGTCGTCGCTGACGTGCCGAGTATTAGACCCGGAACAAATGCAAAAAAAAAAGAAATGCCTTTAGTAATTTCCCTACAATTTTTTCAACGCGGTGCTCCAGCCGATTCACTCCAGAGGGCGACGGGGTGGAAAATTGATGTAATTTCTCCATCACAAGCTATTTATCCCTTTAATTCGCGTAGAGACAACTCCGGGCACGTCCGTGACGGATCGTCGCGTCAACTGGTTGTAATTAGTGTCGCCTCATGTCGTATCGCGTGGCTCTCTGTGTCGTTTATCATTTGAGCGGTATCCAGCGGTAAAACACTCGACGGAAAATTAAAAGCAAATATTTACGATGTAGATTAAAGCTAAGTACGAGGGATCGCGGTTTTAATACCAGTTGTTTTAAAGTTTATGCGTGGTGCACGTGGACACGTTAGTAAAATCGATATCATGAAATCGGATCTAAGGCACAGTCATGTCTATGAATGTCTATTATAATTTTCTCGGTATCGCTTCTATCTATTTACAAAAACATGTTGACTGTTAACGAAATTGGTGTTGTTACCAAGTCATCATCCAATGAAGATTCTAAATTATTCACGGCAAATAGCTTTGCGCGTACGCTACTTCTTTCGAGAACAAGCAACCTGAATTATTCTAGTTCTGTATTCGTAACTATAATTATAGGCTAGTAATTGTTATTTTATACTTTCGCGGAATCTTTATTGAATGACTCTGATTTCCAACAATCGTCGAGTCGGTGGCGTTCCAATCCAAGTTCAGTTGTAACGCGCCGAGCCGCTTTGGCGCCTCGTGACGTCATCACTTCACCTCCCCTCTCTTCGGTCCGTGATGAGGGTAAACACGACCCCTGCGCCTTGTTTACCTTGCTACACGCAGCTTCCATGCACGCTACTGGCTTGCAAATACTTTGCTCGTGAACTACGCCATTAGTTGCCCGATGTAGACATTTCGTAGAGTTTACTTAAAGAGAACAATGGTGAGGCGATGATGTACCGAGCGTGGGCGGAATGACGAACATTAAACCCATTTTTGGGTAGACGAATCCGAGGAAGACTGTTATTAAGTTTTGCTAGTCTTTGCGATGGCTCGCCTACATAAAACTCCAAAAAAGTCACATAATTTTTTTTCTCTCGAGATGAACCGATAGTTTTCACCGAGCGAGGATGTTGAAAGCCTTATATGCTACGATTCCAAATAGGGATCGAAGTCTTAGTTTTTTTTCAAAGAGCATTCCAGCTTGAGGCATTGAAACTTTGATTAAACATACTTACAGTTGGATCAAAAAGTTTCCCTGTCAGGAGTCCCCCGAGCGGAATTTATTTTTTATCAAGGCTTACTAGCATTTGTATGCGAGACGTTCCAGAAAACTTATCCCATTAGGTGTCGTTTGCCTTGCACAAGTCATGATTATGCAAAGAGCTGAAGTTTGCATAGTTTATCAAGTTCGAGACAATAAGAAATAGCTGTTAGAATGTTTAGGTAGTGTAATAAGTGATAGAAATAAAGTAAAAGTAGAAATTGTCTTTAGAGACCATTTTTAGAAACCTACCGGCTACTTTAAAAACGCCCCTTCAACGACTTTACGAACATATTATTTCGTGGCCAATCTCACATCTTAATGTCTCCAAGATCTAAAAAATAAATATTCATATCTTTTAAAATTCCAGTACATTTAATGGCCATTTGAAATCAAAAGTTTACCGCCTCCCCACCAGCCTGCTGTGCAAGTAAACAATAATAGTGACAGTGCCCACAAGTAGGTCACCACAGACCACGTTTCAACTAGAATGAGAAGCGAAAGTGTTCCAGTGGAGCTAAACTGAGATTTCGTAGCAAGCAAGCTAATGTGCACAAAGAAAAGTAGGCTGACTGCGTCTCTGAGCAAAATAGATTTGGAAGATCTGCTAGCGAGACAGAAGAATAAAGAAAATAAAGAGAAAAAATAAATAAAGAGTTTATCTATCTATCTATCTATCTAAGAATGTGGCCTTGGTATCTCAATCAAGAAATGTTTCTCTAAAGTGACGGCCTCCAGGTTGGGGGTAAGTTAGTGATGAGATAACAAAGCATTTGGCTCCGGTTTTGATTACTGGGTGTTGGTGGGACCATGATTCGAAAAATTCTTGATTCCCTGATACACAGGGAATCTTAGATCTAAGGATGTTTTAATAACAGTATTGCTCCAATAAACATATTCACTTTAACGATTTGTCGCAGTTGTTGTAGAGTTCATTATTATACTTAATTATTTACAAGTATTGAATAGGATGCGGTTGAATTTGGAACGTTAGATGTCCATATTAGGGCCACAAGAGCCGAGAAATGACGTGGACTACGATCATTAGAAAGTGTCTGGGTTTGACCATTTTGTGGGCCGTTATTATGTTGACGTAACATATTGCGACTATTCAACGTCCTAACCCAAATCCACATCAGTTATTTTATTGTTAAAATAATAGTCGCTATTATAGCCCTAGCCAAGTAATAGCTGGAATATGAAAGAGACTATTTCTGAGTATCACCCAGACAAAAGTCTTTCATATCGAAGTTCGAAATGTCCGCGCAATCGTCGATGTTCCTCTCAATATGTCCGATCCGAAATTATCTCGGCATCAGTTCCCAGACATGATAATCTTTCAGTCGCAATATCACGTGATATTATGTGGACAGAACTTCCCCCAATGACAGCTTAATACTTGAAGGGAGCACGATCCATATTACTTTTTCTCGACAATATTGCCTTTCACGTGAATAGCTGACATTCGTATATTTTAAGAAAAATCAGATCGTTAATCTGATTTTTTTCTCCGACAATGTCAAACGGTAACTTTTCCTTAAAAGGTTTTATGGAAAGTGGATGTTTCAACAAGATCTCGGATAAAGAGAGCACGTATTCTCTGTGCGTAGCTCAAAGCGGATTTGTGAGGAAGCATAACGGAATAAACGCCACGCGTACACGTGTACATCCTCCCGTTTTGTTTACAAACTATCGCGTTGCATCGCTTGACGATCGCCAGCTACGGAAAGCAGACAAATATCCAGTGCGCTTAATGGCTCGTAAAGTTGTTGATCCGCCACTAGCACGTACGGTTTTATTGTTCTCTTCTCCGAGGAATCCCTATCCGTAATATGAGAACTAAGCGACGATTGCATACAGTTGTTGTGCCTGACGAAGTTCGTTTGGCTTTGATAGCAACTAGCATATAACATTTAATTGTTATGCCCGTAAGCTCGGGATCGTTCCCTCGTTCCTCGACGCGAAAATGAGTCTCACTACTACATCGAGCTGAACTGTCTTAATTAAGGAAATAATACAGCCCCCTATACGCTGCAAATTGCTAGACTTGTCTAATATCTGTACTCCAGAACAAATGTAATAGAAAATAAATTCTCTCGTAAATACAATTTGAGGATTCAATTTGTTTAGCACATTGTCGGTTTTGTATCATTTCGTATGTCCGCTGGATGCTGGATCCCACCTTCTCAACGATAAATCTAATTTCCCAGCTTTGACTGTCATCCTATATCACGTTTTCGTTTCTATTTTTACCTGTGTATGTTTTTCGGTTAGAACGGCTGTCGTGTATTTTATTGGAATTATAATCTACTAGCTATGCCCCGCGGTTTCACCCGCGTAGTTCCTGTTCCCGCAGGAATATGGGGATAAAATATAGCCTATGTTACTCGCTGTCAATGTAGCTTTCCATTAGAGAAAATTAAGCCGAATCTTTACATATTCCTATACATACTTTCATCCCCTATATTTATTTTACCCCTCAAGGGTAAAGTTTTACAAACTTTGAATGCCAAATTTATTTATATCTAATCAAAAGCCTAAAAAATAAATTTCAAACTTCTAGCTTCAAAAATGACGATACTTCCATACAAACTTTCATCCCCTATTTCAAACCCTTATAATGCATTTTTTGCGATAAAAAGTAGCCTATGTCCTTCCCTAGGCTCTAGACTATTTCTGTACCAAATTTCATTTCAATCGGTTCAGTAGTTCAGGCGTGAAAGAGCAACAGACAGAGTTACTTTCGCATTTATAATATAAGTAAGGAAGTAAGGATTGTACTTCGCCTGAATATTTTGTTTTAAGATTACCTTACACAGCAATTGAATTAACGATGGTTAATATCATTATTGAAATCAGTACAAAAAAAAGAAAAAGTTAATTTAATAGAATTTATATATCTTACTATTTTACTAATGTAATAAATGCAAAAGTTTGTGTGTTTGTCCTCTCTTCACGCCGAAATGGCTGAACGGATTTCGATGAAATGTAGTATACAGATAATTTAGGTCCTGGAATAGAACATGGGATACTTTTTATCCCATAAGGAAATTAGTCTACGCGGGTGAAACCGCGGGGCGCTGATAGTCTAAAATATTTTTAACTCCTTTGTCTTGGACTTGTCTGACTCTGGTGCAGTTAAATTTGATGGTGCACTAAAAGGTTTTAAGGTTTATGGTGGTCATTTGAATTAGTTTATTTTGGTATGTAGGTACAATACAATAAACACAGCTATTTCTGCCATGATTCCCATGTACTAAATTATACAGAAATGTTTCGCTTGTTATTCCTGATATGAAGATTTCAGTCGTGTGTTCACGTAATGTCACGGTAACTACATCACTGTCATAATAAGAAATGGTTTCGTACATATTCTGGCGAATTAGGCATGTGCGAGAATATTTTTACCATTTATGGTGACAAAGTTGTAACTCGTGAAATTGCTACAGATATATTATATATATATATATATATATATATATATATATATATATATATATATATATATATATATACATTGTGTTCAGTGCTAACAATATGTTTGGATTATAAACTTCTGGCAACAGTACACCATGATCTGACTTTTCATATTAGGATGACACGATTGACACAGTTAAAAATCTATTGACTGCAAATTACACATTATATAATATGGCGTTAGGATGACTTAAATGTAAAGAAAATGCTTTCAGCAAAAAATTTAATTGCTGCCTAAATTGCACTTTGTATTTAAATTTGTGTCATTATCTTTCTAATTGATATAATTCTCAAAATTGATCTGACAGATAATTTTCGCGTTGTAATCAGTATAATAATAAATTAATGTTATACAACTAAATCTCTATTTCTATAATTCCTTTATTGTAACGTGATATTATCACGTTTCATTAAAAAAATTATTTTATTGTGAATGTTTACTATAGATATTAACGATGTATTAATGAAAAATAAGAAAACCATATATTAATTACCAACGCCTCTATACTCCGCATGCCACAATGCCGTATAATTACAACAGTAACTCACACTCTTCTCGAGCTTACTTTGTTTTGTTCTCTTATGACAATTTTCTCTTCATGTACCCGTATTTAGTTGAATAGCAGGTCTACGTGCATGATTATTAGTGTATTTATTAGGTACGGTTCTTGTGCATAGTTTTATCTACACCGAAAAGAGATTGGTATTTATTCCAGGCACAGACAATCTTATATAATAGATAAAACGCAGAATAAAAGACGGTGGTAAATACAATGGTTGTAGATAAACATTTCACTATTAGTTTAATTTTTCAATTGTTGCATTTAACGAAGTCTTACTAGTCTTACTAGTCTTAGACCTTCGTGTATTTCACGTTTTCAGTTCAGTGTATTATAGTTTAATAATATTAATTTATCTCTATATTGTCCAGGACTTTGAACTTTTGCTCAATGTTTTATTTTATTACTCTCCCCACAGCAATCGTGGTTTATTACAACCACTTTCAAACAACACTGACCGTAAAATCGCAACGAAACTCCAAACGTTGGAACTTGCTGCTTCAGTTTCAAAGTCTATGTCGTAAACCGCTGGGACGTACCTTTTGTGGTGATTTCATCAGGGGTGTTGACGGACAGTGTCTTTCAGTTCCATTCCCTTGTCGACATTATGAATAAGAAGCTGGCTTACGGCCAGGCTTCTTTCAACGATAAATATCGCAAAGCCTTCCGGCGTTCTCCCGCCGCAACTTACGTGACACACTTCTACACAGCTATTAGACAAAAATGGGCCTTATAGCGCACAGATTAGTAGCACAATATCATTTTGATTAACCTCGACGTTTCGATCAATTCGTGCGCGAAGGGACCCGTTTTTATCTTATAAGTACACTTGTACACACTCGCTATAATGTGGTCGTATTTCATGTGAATAAGAGCCAATATTAAATGGTTAAATTTATATTTGCAAATGTTTTATTCGGAAGCCATCGATTTCATTCCGTTCGACAAACTGATGGGATTTGCCGAGGATTTTATAGAGTAGCTTTCCAGTTCAATAGCGTATCAGACAGATTGCATTCCCCTATTTGGATCTGGATCGATATCAGAATCTTATGTTAAGCTAATAAGCAAATGGCTGTAAATTGAATTGTATTACCATTTCGTGTGTCGTGCTCTTCGTACACCACTTTGGGGGATTGGCGCAGTCGCTGAAGGTAGGGCTTTGACCTTCTGTAAACTAATGGCTACATAATGGCATAACTTGTAAAGTGGCATTGTATGCTTGCCGAAGGGCGTAGTGTTATTTATGGTATCAAGGTTTAGGTAATCATTATTCCATTTTAGAAACTTGCTTTAAAGCTATATAGAGTTAAAATCAACCTCAAGAATCTGTATTCAAAAGGACCTCAAGAAAGAAATGATTTCAACGCTTGAAAGTAAACCGAATCTACCACCTGATTCGGAATACATATGTTATATCCAATTGAGAAGTATCGGCACAAATTTCTACATATTATGAGTATTACGTCCTAACAAAATTCACAAGACACTTCTTAGCAACAGAATTGAAGCTGTGAGAAGGAGTACTCTATCTGCAGATTATAACTCTTGACGAAGTTGTATATAGATTTATAGGAAAATAGTTATTAAATACTAGCTGTACCCTGCCACGCTTCGCTGTGGCACATTCGCACATTCACTGATATGTAACTGGATGAAAAGCGTACACAAACCAACATAACATTTTTATATATATAGATAGGATATTCGCCAGTAATGTGTATCGCACGAGTGACATTAACGATGTGTTCTAGACCAGCTCTGGCTTTCCACCTGGTGACGTGAGCGTGTGGTTACTCATCGGATCGATAAACCTAATGGGAATCCGTCACGAACACACCTACTTTAAAACTTAAGCGATTGTTAAACAGATAAATTAGTTACGAGAAGATACATTCTAATGTCTATTTATAGAAATTGAATAACCAAATTGGTCTGAGAATTGTAAATTCTCTCAGCTTAAACTTTTATTAGATATCGAATAAAACTTTGATCGACCCTGAAATATCTCGATCGGAATTCAGTCGAAATGTTAATGATATAAAACTTATTATAAACATTAACGCAAGAACTCCTCAACAAATTCTTGCTAAGGCAGTTATATTGGAGGAAATGGACTTCCCTTGGTTATTCTAACTTCGTACGGAAAGTTGGCGAAATCATAAGGGACCGATATAAAAGCTGATGTTACGGAACAAGGAAATTATGTCATGCGTGATACTGTGTACGGACTAGGAGATACAAAGGGCCACGCAGCGAACCGAGCTGGGCATCAAATTACAAGACCGCATTCCAAATGTGTGAGATTCGACTACAAACGAAGGTTTAACACAGGAAAAAAATTAAAGTTTTTGGAGGGAATTGAGCAGCACATTATAAAGCGACATGGGTATTAAGTGACGTGATGCCTGGAAGAGTAAACTGTTTGACTGAGTGAGATGAAAGTGAGTCTAAACACGGTAAGTACACCTATTCAAATTTAAGAGGAACTTAAATACAGCCTAGGTGTATCAGCAGTTCTGACCTGACTTTTATTATTACATCATGACTATCACGACGTATATATATACCAGTTAATTACACGTTAAACAAGCGTGCAGCAAAATAAAATCCGATTTCAGCCGTACAGCGGACAAGTTCTTGGTATAAATAACATTCAGCTTATCTTGCTCAATTTAGATTTCCAATGAACGTTGATTACTCATCCGAATACAAACAGTAATACCTTCCAAGTTGGTATAGCATTACTTAGTAAATTGAATTGTCTCCCGCGTACCATTAAGCTGCTTAACACGTGGGTTAATGGACTTAATGGTGTTGGTAATTTGGCTACAATGGAATTCGATACAAATGGCTGGGGAGAGTTAATTAGAACTACAAGAATAAGAGGTATACGGGTAGGCATCGTTAATTAGCGATTTCTTTGTAAATTAAAGAACAATATAAATAATCTAAATGTAACAATTTCATTCATGCTCTACGGTGATCATGACTCATGAACATGATGTTACTGATAATAAATGTGACTTGTATGGGAACAATTTATGCAGTTTTATGACTGCCCTTTCCTGAACCGTCCTTTGTCTTAACTAAATCGTGGTAGGTAAATCAAGGTCAAACTAATTGTATCAATCTAGGCTTTATCCATTTTACGTCGAATATTCTTCTGACTTCCGGCGCTGGCTAGCTCTGTGAATGGTTCGTGCATCTTATTTCCGTAATCTAACTTCTCATGTTTATTTGTTATCCTAACAAACTTAACTCGGCAGTAAACTTCAAAGAAGTATCCAACATGTATAAAGAGGTGTGTGAACTGCCCTCAGAGACTGTAGTCTCGGCACTTTTATGACTTGGCACGTCTCCCAGACGCCCTAACGTAGAGGATTTAAGGCTATAGGAAACTGTTATTTGTTTATGGCTTCGTGTAGTAGCATATAATTTTAATAGACGTAAAGATCAAGTGTTATTCTAAAGACCATAATCAGAATCGCATAAAAGCTTTAGTTATGGTTTACAGTTTAATCTTAACGTTGCGTTATGGAGTGTTAGTCGTTTACAATGTTTTGCATGAACAGGCTCGTTTTAATATTAAGTTTAAGAAATAAGATTGTTCATTGTTGAATGAGTATTATTAGATATTTTTTGGAATTTTCTCAGGCCCTGCTGCTGTGTCTCTGTCTTCGTGTACATTCGTTCGGAGATGGCTTAGTTTGTATTTTTTTTAATTACTGGTCAGCTCTTTCAACCACATTGTCACTGGAGCAAGTTGTGGTCAAACCCAAGGCCAAAAGATACCAATAAAAAAACCGGCATTGTTCGTGTTTTAGCCACGAGGCAGAAGATATATTACTTTTCCGAGTTGGCCTTGTCAAATTAACATTTAATAAGAACTTGTGGTTTAATTCCTATTTAAAAACACCCTCTTTGTTCAAAACAGCCTTGAGCCGAATTAACTAACGAATGCTTACAACGGCCCTTGTAGTAAAAATATGAATCAGCTGGAAATTATGATGTCATGCCGATCTCAGGTCATTGCCGTCACTTGCCAAAAACAGGTATAAACAGTATCACACCTTAAAAGTACCGTTGATTCTGTATTGAGATATTTCTTTTTTCGGTATATATTATGTAATTAATTGACGAGCGAAATTTCGGGGTCACGTTGAGTACTGTTACGAGTTATGGCTTAAATTGAAGAGCTAAACCACTCAGAAGTGCTTATGTTCATAGCAGTACTTATACCTCAAAAAGTCCTGTACGACCAATCTATATTTTTTTATGAAGTCGACATGTGCAACTTCTATATACGGAGCAGAGTATTCTTACTTGCACACAGCTGTTTCTATACAGATATCGTTTTAAATTTCTACACTAAGTGTATCTAAAAGAAATAAGATAGATTGCTTGCCTTGAATAAACTTAGGCACTTTCTGATCCTTTGAAACTGTTCTGACAGAGTTTCCTAACAAAATGAAACATTTGACCATAAATTACAGAACGGGCGTGGTCTGAAAGTTATTGGATGCTCCAGTTGAACTCGATTGGACGTTCAGAAAGTTCAGCTCAGTAAGTCGTTCACCTCTATCGGATTGTTCTAAAGCTAGATACTTTGCCAAAAAGAGTAATTAGATCAATAAATTCAATTTATGGCATTACCTTCTTGGCTCAGTATCGGGCGAGGATGAACGAACTCACTTTAATGTTCCCGATCCGTTTTAGGGATTAGTCGAAATACCTAAATTTCGAATTCTTCAAGATATTTTTTTTGTTGAGATCTGAAAAGATATTATCGGCTGCCACAGTCCTTAAAGTTTTGTTCCAGTACTTCAGGTTGATTAAAAATTTGTTTTTGAATTTGTAGTACTTAATGGATTTATTAGACTGTGATGATGGTATACACTTATTAATATTTTAAGTCAAATGACCACATAATATTCAATTTCATGACTCTTTTACTACGTTATCTAGTTTATCGTAAATGTGTACTGAATACTGAATTTGCACTAAGTGTTTATTTTTGACTTTAAAAGACTGACATCGTTAACGATCCGTGAAAATGCTTTTCGGGTCACGGTGCGTGTCAAGCACGAGAGAATATGTACAAAGCACCCTTACGCCTACTTGTTGCTCCTCGAGCTTACCTCGATAAAATAATGTTTCTAATGGTCATATTTTAAGAAATACATCTTTATTTCCGAGCTGAATAGAGGCTTTGAAGTTTACCTTGACTTAGACACAATAAAATAATCGGGAAACGTGCGTCGGTAATAAAAAATGCTGCGCCTACATAATATGTCGGTCTACTATATTATATTCTGTTATTATATTATTCTTTGTTATCTTTAAATAACCTCGATCTACATGACGTATGTGATGAATTAATATTGAAAGGGCAAACAGTGCGTGGACTCTGTCAAAAACGATGTCTATTCTTCCATTTCTCAGCCATGCCTTTTCTTTGTCACCAGAAAACAACCAAAGACATTTGCGTTCGACCACTGTTTCTTCTCCCTGGACTCGGAGTTGCCGCACTTCGCCTCGCAGAAAACAGTGTTTGCATGTCTCGGTCGGGACATCTTGGACAATGCCTTCGAGGGCTACAACGCCTGCATTTTCGCCTATGGACAGACAGGTAAGTCCCTATTTTACATCCGACACAAGATCGAAGAGTACGTTTATGTACCTACCATGTATGTACCTACCATACTCCTAGAAGTTGGGATTGCTTAAGTAGAGGCTGGCAAGGGAAATGCTCTAAACACCCCGAGCGGGACGTCAGTGCAAGTCTTACCGCCGCCGTATCCAATAAGAGGTCTAGATCTGTGTGAGTTCAGAACATTGCGGCTTCCGAGGTGACCCAATTTGAATGCGATTACTTTTAAAGGAGTTGTTTCTTTTTTCAACGTGTTAAGAATTAGGGTTATGACACGTTCATCTGTTAACTTGGGAAGAACTCATAAAAATCCTTAAAGATCCGAGTCTCAAGTGTAATGGAAATGAAATGGAGTTGTTTCTTTTTTCAATGTGTTGAGAATTAGGGTTATGACACGTTCATCTGTTAACTTGGGAAGAACTCATAAAAATCCTTAAAGATCCGAGTCTCAAGTGTAATGGAAATGAAATGCACTTTAGCCGATCAAAATGATATAACAATATATCCATTGTTCATGTTTAGGCTCCCAAAGGAACATGCATGGAGGTTCATGAATATCGCCATAACTCTAGATTCCAGAAATGGATTTATCCCTATAATATCTTAACCGAGACGGCAGAGAAAAAAAAAGTGGTATTTGACAACATGATCTGTGCTAAGTATATCGTAGTATTTCTAACAAGAAACTTGAGGGAAATCTTGAACTTTCAATGGTTCTTTTTACATCACGTCATAACAATGGTCGATACTACGGGTGAACGTCTGTCTGCCTATAAAGACTAGATTCCATTTACCAGACACATGTAATGTATTCGATGCTAATTCTCGTTCTAAGAGCAACGCCCTCTCAATGTCTTCAAGATTGTCGTATAAATAGGAGTCCTGGAAGTACACTGCATACTGGAGGTAACTGATTTAAACAGGAGTGTTTCACTATTACTAACACTAGTGACTAAGCAAGCAAACTGGTCACGATCCTTAACGTAATTAGCATTAGAAAGAGGCCCATATTTAATCCTCGTGCGACGTGACTGTTCTATTTTACTTAATACCTATCTCTCTTCTCATATCTGTTGTTATATAGTTTTGTCCTCATAAAAACTTGGTTGGCTACTTCCTGATCGAAAGTTGGCCAAGCTAAAATTGCAGGCAATCCTTTTGGAAAGTTTCGAAATGTCGCTTTTTCACAAAACGCTTTAAAAACAGGATGCTGTGATGCCAGATAAAACAAGCGGAACTAAAAGTCTCCCAAAGCTTGCAATTCAATTTTCTACCTATTCGTTTCGAACTTGTTTCGTCCGGGCGAATGTACAATAGAGCTTCCGTTTTGCAGCATTGGGCAGACCCAGGTTTTTGATTCCTTTATATATCGTGAATGGCAATCCCGCCCATAGAAAACGTCAATACTGCCGTACCTCATACGTCCCTTTTATATTCAAGTCTATCTGCGAGATTAATGATACTATCGAGAATTTCGGTTATCTAATTTCCATAATACAGAGATTACCGGGATCGTGGTTCGGGATCAGGATGAACTGTACAGGTGCTCTAAGGATTATTTATTTTGAATAATCCGCAGCACGGGATCGAAATCTAAAACTTTAATTAACGTAAATGCGCAACGCGATCCTAATTAGATTTTACTACAATGAACTAACCCGAGGTTCAGTAATTTATGGTCTCTCTGGTAACCTTTGTCTGTGTTCAACCCTGTAGAGTTTAATTATAAGGTTTAATTTCAAGCGAAACTGAAAGTTATTGGTCGCTCAAGAACTCTACTTTCGCTCTTACGTCTGTTTACTCGACCTTAGCGGCGCCCTTCTCAGCTGCAGTTCTGTAACATTTCAGCATCATCAGTTATTCACGAGGCAAAAAGCGCTGGGGTCGTTTCATTGTTTTCACTGTTTCTCTTTACTACTATTATAGTGCTGGGACTACATCTGCGTCAAGTTAACTGGCCTGAAATATGGCGATAAATGTGGCACCTTTTTTGCCGCGGTCCGTGCAGCCGGCACCAGTTCGCTCTTATAAAATTTTTATTCAGTGCCACAGAATTTTGGTCAGTTCTAAAAAGTTGGTTACTTCACAGTTATTACGTGTCGTTTCATTATTGTTTATTGTAATTTACATGTTGTGCCGAATAAGTTTTTATTAATTTACTAAAGCAAGACGTTGGGTGTAGCCGCAGCACAACAAGTCATTCAGGCATAAGCTCAACGGCTTCTCACTGAGATTTATGACCTAGGCTGTACCACTTCTCGTCGTGTAATTTTAATCTTGTTTATCGCCCTCCCTGAAAAATGTTGCGCATATTTCTCCGGGTGATTTTAAATTTGAGATATTAGGGCGGTAATGCTTTTGTCGTTGGCGAATTTGTTACCCTGAATGAGGACGAGACATGAAAGACGGCAGTTTATTTATCAAGCTTGATGAAGTTTTCAAATGGTGTTTTGTAAAGTGAGGATTTTCTTTGCGGGTTCCAAAGTCGTTTAACATTGTTTTCAACAAGCCTATTTAACATTTGTTCAACAAATTTTATTTGTGCAGTTTGTGTATCAAGGTAAAATTGATCAGAGATAATCAAAGAATAGCTACATATGAAGGCCTTTCGACTCTACTCCATTTCGTTGAGGGTTTTGCTATCCTTTTAGGGATTCTCGGTGGCATTATGATTGTTATAGGCAAACGTGGCATTTACCATCAAAACACGACTTGTTCCTTTCGGTTTTCCTTCAAATTAAAATACATATTCGGTACAGCATGGTATTCAGAATGAGTTCAAACACCTCCATTCTACTCTTAGTCAGTGAAAAGTTCCACTGTCTCCCTCACCTCCCGTCTCTATCATCAGGTGTGCATGCTGACACCATTATATTGTGACCTTTATCAGAACTTGATACATGAATCTTCAAAGATACGATACGACCATAAACACAGTGAGTTAAATAAAAGCTTATAAAAAAAGAAATTAATCAAACAAACACCCTTTCTACTCCAGATCCGTTAGGTTAGCACGTGTAATGGACCTTCGAAGGGTTTATGCCTTCGCTATTCGGCACGTGCGGGCGTTCGCTGGACTGTAATCGGATTTGAACATATCCAACAGACGTTGTGACGTCACGTGCGCCTAAGAAATTTGCCAAAGTTCAAAATTCAGGAAAAAAAATATGAAGCCTCCATATCTCTCGAAGTTTGACTGGCAGACTTTACTGGAAAACGTTGTTTATGGCGATTCACAACCTTACGTAGTGAACATGAATGAAATGTAAACACTTGTTTTTTTTTTTAATTCGTTTACAGTACAAAGCTTTGTTGTACTGTTGCGAATTGAGACTAGCAGTGAATTGTCTTAACTTCACACTATTTTTCTATTATAATTCATACCAAGTGAGATAGTGGTCAGCCGATGCTTGGTTCGATTAGAGCTTTGCTTGCTAACATGTTCCTTGATGTTTTCATTAACATCATTGTTCCGCAATACAGTGTTCCGTAGCGCTAAAGTCTCATTATTGAAGTATTATCATTGGCGTCTTCATTTCACGCTCAACGTCACCTTTACATTTCCCCCTTCCAAATTGCCTCGCTCGCAGCCGGTTCGTTAAGCATTCCTAATTTTTGGCGCAAACTGAAACAGATGTTTGCCGTTAATTTGTTTACGCACAAATTGCGACCCCGTCGCCATCCGAGAGGTTTAATGACGATGCCTTCCACTACATGCTTCCTTTTAGATGCAACGACCGTTAACGGGAAATTTAATGGTATTAAAGTAGGAAAATTAGTCGGTATTTGGGGGGGAACATGTCGTCGCACTATTCCCTCCGTCACGGGGGGTCGCTGTCGCGCAAGTGTACTGCATATTTAATCAGAAAAAGGATTCTGTGCTTATACACGTGCACCATTCCCCTAAATAAAACAGTGTCTTTCCCAAATGTAAAGCTTAAGATTAGCGTTGAACTGTCTACGAAAGAGCAGACCTCATTAAAGCAGCAGAGCGTTTGTCGCAAAGTTGTGGGCTCTATTGTGTGGAAAATAAAGTTTTTGTTCAGGCCTCAAACCTAGTTGTCGAGTCCAACTGGGGCGGCATGGAGCGTTTTCTTATGTAACTTCGTGCCTACCCTACACACATTGAGGGTGAACATCGTACCGCTTTTCCTGGGAGTGTCCCAGTTTCTTGAACTTTCTTGTTATTTTTATATCACTAAGTAACTAGAGGTCGCCAGCTTGTAAAAGAGGCGTAAAGAAGCTTTAAGAGTATTTTGATTTGACGTTATCTTAAGTAATATTATAAATGCGAATGTGAGTTAGTTTAACAAACAAATTCAAACAAACAACAAATACAACTTCTATAACATATATATATATATATATAACAAATTCTTTCACGAATGGTAAGTAGCATTATCAGCAAGTAACATAGGCTCTATTTTATCTCCGTATTCCCACGGAAACGCGGGTGATACCACAGGGCGCCGCTAGTTAATGCCAATAAATAAATAAAACCTATACAAATACTTGTAACAAAATTAATAGAAAGCTGTATAACTTCTGTATATTGCCAAATATCGATTTTTCTGTAATTATGGAATGAAATTAAATCAACCACACAGTTTTCAGTTTGATCTACATAATTATATGACATTAAGCCATAGTGTGGTAACTCTTCCAAGAACTTATTTGTCTTGTGATTATGTATTGTTTCTCATAAAAAAAAGAACTGAGTGGTGGTACCAAACAACTCGCTTACCGGAGCACCTTTATGGTCGCCTTAGTTTATTTCATACACGTCCTATGTAAATAACGTAAAGAGTTCCCGCTGAACTTAAAGGTAATATACCTGTACTGTGCTGTGTTGTACTGTGCTGTACCCTGCCACGCTTCGCTGTGACACATTCGCACATTCGCTGATATGTCACTGATGAAAAAATAGATTAAAACAATCCTTTATGCGGATTATATATCATGCTAAAATTTCAGCTCGATCGGTGCAGAATTTTTTGAGTTTTTGAAGCGTACACAAACCAACATAACATTTTTATATATATAGATAGATTAAAACCTTTATGTAAAGGTTTTTACGACGTTCTTTTCGCCACGAACTCTATCTTACATCTAATATCCGAATACACACATTATCGTTTATTTACTCTCCGCGGGATCTCAATAACAAACCAACATAGAAGCTTTCTTACCACAAATAACTTTCTAAAACTACCAGACGTAGGTACCCAAGTAATAGATATAATACTTTTTCTCATAATATAAAAGTAACACTTATCGTTTTTGGGGTAAACAGTGAGCTATCGTAAACAACTCGCCGAGGGATCAACTGCCGGAATAAAGTTTCCGTTTTATTTCTATTCTACTACACTACTTTGATATGTTTTTTTTTATCCAGGTCGGTTGACATAGACTTGTGGAATTATACCGTGTGAAGAAAGCGTCATGCGTGAGGGATTAAGTGGGGCACATTTATAAAACCATACTTTACTATACCTCCCTAGGTACTCAGGTATGAGTATATCCTCCTCCTCACTGATATAAGCGATGTTGTGAATTAGGACCTTTTTATTATAAGCTTTTATTTCGCTTGATGTATTAGTTAGTACATTAGTATGTGTGTGTGGATATTTGTTAAGTTTGACCTAGTTTTCACTCAATTGAGATGACATTTTCATGACTGAAGCTCCGATGACAATACAGTATTGTCGTGACAGCGCGAGCTAACCTTATGTTGAAGACGGAAGATAGACCGCGGTACACGGTGGGGTGTATTGCTGTCCTTGACATTTGTTTAGTGCCAGATAAAACCAACAATAGAACTAATGTGCTGTCAAAGTTAACACACGTTCCAGAAATCTGCCATCAGTCTGACTGCATAATAAATCTTGAGAGTGAATTATTGTTAAAGTCAAAGTCAAATCTTTATTTACATGCAGGGTTCATGGGTTAATGCAGGGTTTTGGGTGGAGCTGTGACTGTTATGGGCAGGCGTAGCGCTTACCATCGGGTGAACGATTTGCTCGTCTCGTCACTCAGTCAAATAAAAACAACAAAAAAAACATGGGCCCCAAGACGGCACTTTTGAAAGTTGACTGACTCTACTGCCGTATTCCGAATACATCCAACCGAAAAGAACCGGCAAGAAACACGTTGAAAAAATATCTCAATTCATACTATCTATTACATTGCTGATACTAAAACTAAGTACTATGGTTGCCAGGAGACGCTTGAGCAGGTTGCCTCCATGCATGTTTGTCATTAATGCCATCATTTATTTTATAACACGCTTTTTTATTTAAGGTATTTAAATTTTGCTTGTAAAAATGGAATAAATATCAAAAGCGCTCTCCATAAAGCTTTTCTCACCAACAGGAATAGGAATTAACATGCAAAACTTAAACGCTACATTACTGACATCAATAAATTAACGCCGAGCTTAATGAGTGTATGTGTGTCGAAGGTTTAAGTACTCATATCGGCCCAAACGAGTGTGCCAGGGTCTCTCATCAATCACCAAACTTCAAGGATCCCTCGACGTAGGGGTGTCATTCAAACAGCGCCCATTCAAATTAGATACAGGCCCTCGTCGAAACCCTCGATGGTACATAAACCTGGTGATATAATCTATGGTAATGTAACGTAAATATTTGAATAGGATTTTCAGGGAAACTCTTGGAAAGAAGTCGTTAAGTGTATCCGGTTGTTGATACTTTTGGGACTTGGTCTTTGGGAAGTTTTATTTTGGCACTTTAGCACACTGTGTTAAACACAGTCTAATCTATTTTAAATTCGATGACAAATTTGTACCGCCTAAATGACACTGAAATTGAAAACTATGTCTGTTTCATAGTTTTTAATTACAAAGTACAATCTGGCTAATCCTATCGCAATGAAATTAGTTATTTGATCGTTTATCTGAGGCGCAAGCCAGCGAACATTAGACAATACAATTATGAAATAACTGCTTTACAAGCCCTTTACCATATCATATTTAAGTCACATAAAAAAAACCTTAATTATTCATCAATTTATAGAAGCAGGGCTCCAATACAGTATTGTATTGCATTAAAATCCACCGTTGGTGTATATATTACGGACCACCAAGTTCAAATAAATTTGTTCATTCGCTCACATACCTACTTATTTGCTCGGAACGATTAGAATAGATTGAATGGCCATCATTGGGCATTTCTCTCACGGAGTGGTTCTCAGTATTGAATGAACAGTTAGCATTGAGGAAAACTCTTGCAGAAAAATACGCTGTTTTACCAACATTGGCTTATTGGCTTCGTATAAAACCATCGGCATCTTTCATAGTGTCTATTTTATGCTATGCACCAATCACCTGTAGTAACCCCCTTATGGTCGAGGCATTATATAATGCCCAACCTTTGATAACCTAACGGCTCATATCTAGGCTAGCATACAAAAGAAGCACAAATATTGATATATTTTATCAGATATATGACAGACTAGCTATGTCGAGCGGCTTCACCCGCATGGACTATGATGATTATTAGTGTCTATCGACCAAATTTCACCAAAATCTGTTAAGACGTTTCAGCACTGAGTGGTAACAAAGACACATTCACAAACTTTCGCATTTATAAAATTAGTAAGATAAATGGTCCTACAACACAAAGCTATTTGTTCCGAAGTCATACGCCTGACTAATTGTACATAGCTATTGGAAAATAACAAAAGCTCATCGACTAGTTAATTATATTGATGTGGCAAATAAAACCGACAGTGAGTATAACGGCTGGTCGGGTTCATTCATTCCCTCAGTACTCATTCGCTTGGAAGCGCCGCCGTGTCGATTGAATGGCTATTAACTTTTTTTCCATCCACGTCAAGCTACCATCGAGTTATTGAATGAGTTAAAAGGAAAACTATCTGAGAATGTTACCATTTAACTTCAGATAAACATTTCAGAGCACGGTTGCTTTGAGGTTAACATAATATAGACTATATGTGGCTGATTTATGAACTCAGACTACTTTAAAACACTCAAGATACTCAACTATTTAAAGTACCCAATGAAAGTGCTCTGCAAAATACTGAAAAGCTGACACAAGGTCACCGTGTAAATTATTTTTCTAGATTAAAACTTAACTTTTTCACTTTTTACACGACTAACTTCTCAAAGGATGAAAAAGCGCACTTTAAGAAAAATACAAGGATGTTATAAACTTGCTTACTGTTAAGACAGAAACAAATTCATTTTACATTAATACGGAATTGATCCAGACTATTAAACTAAACCGGAAAATACCACCAACCATTCAGCAATCCAGTCCAATTCACGTTCATGAAAAATGCTAAATATTTCAACAACTCATTCTGACACAAAAAGCGTTCCTTTATTTACATGCATAAGTTATATCCTACAATTATGAAACGGTTCCGAAAACGCGAAGTAAGAAAATGTGCAATTTACGTCCAATGTATCATGAAAACGAGCGAGAAATGTAAGCGAGTGCCCAATATTAAAATTCTTGAAGATCCGAGGTCCGAGGTATGGAGTTTATGCTGAGATTAAAGTTTAAGTTTTACATTAATTTGTGCAGATTATTCCAGTAGGAGAATCTGGAGCTTTTTGTACAGTGTTCAAATGAGTAACATAACCGACGACAATGACTTATATTTTTTTGTCGCGGCAGAAGACAAAAATACATGTCTGCACATAAACATCTCTTACGCACGACGGTAAAATTATCTCGCGGCGCACATCTTCCCCACTCCGAAAGCTATCCACAATCCTATATAGATTTAAGCAAAGTTCTCAAATTTGTTGTCTCGATCTTGAGCTTAACATACTTTGTTCTTCAAGAAAGCGGTTGTTAAAGGATTAATGCCATTTCGATACGAGTTTAATCTTCAAATGCATGTATTTCCAGCAGCCTTTGAATTTAATAACGACATGTAATATTATCTTAATCGTTTTATTTTGTTTTAGAATTGGATAAAGACCGGCTTTGATGACATTGACCTTCCACTGAATTAATGTAAGGTGACCGATGACGTTATCAGTCCGATACATCTGTATCTCATTACTCTATCTAATCTTTGATGCGTTATACTAACATTTTTCCAACAGCGTACATATTTCAAGAAGAGCTTCTTGATCGATCCGCTTCTGAGATTATCGCATCTGGTATTATCCCAGAAATATCATCACCACGAGTGTATCTTATAATATCACTAGATGCGCCCGCGGTTACACCTATAGAAATCAGGTTACGCATTGATTACCAAAAACATTATGGGTATTGGGTTAGGATAACCAATGAAAGGCAGGTTTAACGATTTCAAGCACTAATTTATTATCGTTATTATCTTTTCGGTGAAGAAAAACATCGTGAGGAAACCCATATACCTACCCGAGAATTATTTCGGAGGTAGGTATGTTATCCACCAATCCAGACCGGGCCCCCGTGGTGGATTATGGCCTAACCCTCGTCACGAAAGTGAGGAGAGACCCGTGCTCAGCATTGGGGCGATATGGGTTGATAATGATGATTATCTTTATCGTTATTTAGCAGGAGAGGTGTGTGTTCGCTCTCTACTACGGAGCTCGATCCAGACGGAACTAAAATATATTGTTATGTTTTTCAGCCTTATATTATTTATGATACAATAAGAGCTGTTGTATTGCAAATACGTACGAAAGAGAAAGACTCAAAGTACTTGTTAAAGAGAGACAGATTTATAAACAGACAAACAGGATGAATTATTACTTTTATCATAAGTAGAGTACTGACTTCCACAATACAAACATTAAACTTGACCCACCGAAACATAAAAGCAGTGACCAGAAAAGCACGATGTAGTGAAATTAAAACATGCTAATTAGCAATAACCGCAACAACTTAACTGTAATGAATAACTGTATTTTTTATACTGTTTATAATTGCAGACTTATGATAATCCTAAGACGGTAATAAAGATACTTTAATGAAGTATGCTAATTATTTCGTCGTGAATACGAGATTTGATTAATTTGTGTTTGGTATACGAATATATATATTGCACGCATACAAAGAGTTATGGTATAACTCAGAAAATCTTCAAAAGGATTTGGACACCTGCAACACTCGGGCCGTCCATCCCCCGCAAAAAATATATTTAAAAAGGCGAAATATGGCATATCCTTAATTTACGTTTAAATCAAGTCCTTTATGAAAATAGATCTTATTATCAAGCTTTTATTTAGTTGACTGCGTTAGATTAGAATGATATGGATGTATTTTTGTTTAGGTCGAATCTTGTAATTCCGTTTTGACCCAGTTCTCCTTGTCCAATTCAGTTGAAATTTTGCTTGCATGTCAAGTTCAAATGTCAATACAAAATATTAAAATGAAGCAAGCTGATATGATGATTGAGACGGAAAGTAGACATCGGCACGACTACTGACTAACAGTAGATTGATGGTGTTTTGTCTCATAATAGTTTGCTGTCAGAAAAATAAAACTTTTGACAAAAATCTTCGGATATGAAAACTTAATGCGGAATTTTAAAGTTCAAGAACTACATTACCCTCTAAGACTAATCACTGGTGCCCTTTCACAACTCAAGAGAAGGATCCTCTAACTAAATTAAGACATAACCAGGCAACCGCAAATCCCAGCGAGGGATCTCGAAGCGAAACAATTTACCTATATTTACTCTCCGGGTAGTGCAATTAATCTTATTCATGCCGTCCGACCGCATCTGGCATATACTGCCCATACCGCCAGTTTTGGCAGAATCGGAAATTTGCAATGGTTACGAACATTTCTGGTCGTTAATTACATTACCTATGGGTGATTTTTGTACGGTTTGTTTTGTTGTTTTTTGTAGCTTGTTTCAAACGCTGTATTTATGACTGTCTCTTATTGCCGATTTTATTTTCATTAGTAAGATTGTTAGCTACTTGATCTCAATGTTCATGTGTTGAGCAGGCGGTAGTGGTTAGATACAAACACTATTTTTCTTATAATTCCACATAGGTTTATGACAACATGCATTTTTCACCTGTTTTGGATAAGCACGTTCTATGTTACAGTTCTTGTCAAGAGTCTTTATGAGACAACTTGTGAAATTAATCGTTTCCAACTCATTAAATAAACATATTGCACGTTAATGGGGTACGTCTCAGCCCGCCTCCTGTCGAAATTTGTAACACGTTCCCTCTTAATGAACCTCCCGACCGGTTAATTTATGTTCAAATTAACTTACATTATTGTTTACACTTCACTAAGCGTGAACGTAAACATTTTGTAGACACGTAGTCTCGCTTAACTTTTCTTAATTAGTAATTTTCGCTTTTTAAGTAAAATAAAATTTTTGAAGCTTATATTTGACTAAGTGTATGACTCTTTTCCGATAATCAACTGAGTAAAATATAGCATGACTGTCAAAACCCGATGACATTACAATGTTACGGTGACAGCGAGCAGCTCTGATTATATAGAAGGTAGGTAGGATAAGGGAACTCCCCAGTGATTAACTGTAGATTTATTAATCGTTTTTCCATCCACGCATATGTTATTTTTTTATACATTATAACATCAAGTTCCGGTGTGTTCCGGTTACCATCATCCAGTTCCAAGCTCTGGAATACATTAGCGTTTCAGAACCAATTTCCTTTCGGTCCCGTTTCCAGCCGGTTAAACGCGCCGCGAAATGATTGGTTTATCAGGGACAGTTATTTGAAATACGTCGCTTCTGAAGCTATAGTTTGTCTATTGAGTCGTGAAACGGGAAGAATTGGGTGTCGTTAAGTTTAATATAGGTAAAGTACGAACCGGTCACATTTGATAACAGTCGTAAGTCTATACATATATTGACTAAAACTAAGAATCCAAATGGAAACAAGGACAATTTTTTTTTTGAGTTGCCACGGGCGTGACTGAGGAGGTTGTGTGGGACTTGAACCCGCTAATTTGTCTGAATGACGAGACGAGCAAGTCTTTCACCTGATGATAAGCGCTGCGCCTGGCCATAACAGTCACAGCACCACCCAGAACAATGCATTGAATAATCCTGCGCGGCACTGCACGGCGCTCGTCACTGAGACATCGGCTCAAGGCATCGAGAAGTCTCATATGCCCAGAAATTTCGCTGGAAACAAACAGACAGATTCTAAATTACTAAACTTGGAAAACTGCATAGTTATCAGTGCAGTCGTTTTTACGTCATGTGAAGGCAAACAGACTGACACAAAAATATTATATTCCTTCTTGAGTATTTTTTTAATTCTCCTGAAACCCTTTTTTCCCCTCAATATACAGACTTGTCATTTACTGTTTAATTATAGGTATCGATCTCGATGAAAGCAAACCAATTAAGTTCTCAAATATTCCATCTAGGGCGACGTGTTATACAACGTCAATTAATGAACGATGTAATTAATTTGTAAAGGTTGCCAGGGCTGGTGATTTTATTAAAAACGTGGCGGGGCGTTTTTATCCCGGTATTGATCCAATGGTTTTATTATGTCGCACTAGGCCTGTATTTTACCACGGTTCCACCCGATGGGAATCGTGGGGACGGAAGGTGAAGCGCGCTTGCCTTGACGATACCTAATCACTATGCCTTTATTCTGATATCCCTTGGTTATGTCTTGGGACGAAGGCGTGTATCCCGGCATTCGTAACGTAACAGGCTGATAATGAAGAAGGAAAATAAGTTTTTAATTAGAACCACACTACGTGTAAAAATCAATATTACCGCGAATCTACCACCAACCAACCTAAAAAAATACATCTTCGTAGAGTTTTTTGGTTCTATCTTCCAATACGGACGCAAATCTAAAGCCCGGTAGAGTTAAAGCATGCCTACCTATTCATGTGCGGGATTCAATTCCTTTGTGAAATAACGGAAAATTCCTTTGTGAACGCGAAACTATAATCAGTTACATAGTTGATTATTAATTTTGTAGTATTTTTTTCCCTCTTTGTTCATGAGAGTTCGTCTTGTACCTACTTAAAGCAGAGTCAAAGATTGCTACTTCGCTAATGAATAACTGAAAGTCCCTCCGTATCTCCCAATTATTATTTATGGTTATTTTTATAACTGTGTATTTTTAAATTATTTATTTTATTATACTTTATTGTACATCAGTTAGCCACACACAAGGTACTTATGTACCTTAGTACTTAGGTACTTATGTACCATGTGTGTGGTACTATTCTATTCTATTCTACTTACCATAAATGGTTTGAGTAATGTAAAAATATGGAAAATATTGTAAAATTCCTATCGTAGTAGCTCCTGAAATGAAAACAGCCATTTTGCAGAAAATGGCCCGATAATTGCCCCTTGTTATTTCAATGTCCCGCAGCGTTATTTTTATATTCTGTGAACTGTGAAGCTCTGATCAAGTACTTTCAGTGGGTATTTTATGTTCTTTTCTCGGAATTCAGTCGCTTCGATGCTCTCAGATACATTTTGTAAAATTCAAATTGTTGTTAGAAAGGAGCTTAATTATATTGAATGGTAAGATAGAAAAGATATTTTTGATAAGCCTAGTAAGAGAGATCTCATGTTTTGCATTTGTAACATTATACTAACAATAATTAGGTCTGTTTTTAAAGGCTTTGTTGATTATAAGATTGATGTAACTAAGCAGTTGCTAAGCTAAAGTAAGCAGGTACATAACAGATGTTACTAACCGCCACTTTTCCTTAATTTTCGACAACCACCTGTCTTTTCCCTCAGATTGCTTTATTTAGCGAGCTTTTTTACCGTAGCGAGTGTTGTCAGTTTGCGTAAGTGCATTCTCATGTTTTCTCTCCGGATTCCGTCCACTTAATATCAATTTGCTGGAATTGAAGTTTCTAGGGCGGAATTGACTATTGAAAGATAAAGTGGTCTTCCGGCTTTTCTGTTGTTCAAAACATACATGTTACGTATATTGGTCTTTGAGAAGACTTTTAATAAAACATTTTGTATCAGTTGAGAAATTGTGAACGATCATGGACAAGATGTGCTTGCTTAACCTTCTGATTTACCGCCTCCGATATACATTGAATCAAAATAAATGATTTGATAATATAAATTAAAGTACATCCTGTATAAAAAAAAATGCTTATTAAGTTTATCGTAAAATGTAATTAGCTTCAAAGGCAACGAAATGTAAAATTCGCTGCTTGCAGGTAATCTTATTCACCCAACGTCGATACTAACAACAGGTTTCTATCCATAAACTACAAATTAATCTACTACAAATCCAATATTAATTCCCATTCCAGTGAAATCCATTACGTGCCCAAATCCGTCGTTACGAAGCTCTTGCCAAAACATTTTGAATATTCATTCGCTATAACTGCCCGCGCAGACGATCCGTGCGTTGGAATCATTTTATATTCATGTACACTGTTTCAGACTCGCGTTTTTGCCAACCACAACCCGTAGTATATCGAATTGCTATACCAATGAAGCAGAAGCGCCTTGAAAAATTTAAGTGTTGTTGGATAAAATTAAAATGTTCGAACTTTCTGCCATAATAGAAACAGAGTAGTAGTTATAATTCGGAACACATTCAATTATCGTAAAGCAATCTCAATAACGGAATCCCTCAATATGTTGAAGGCTCACATTAAAACTTTCCTAACACGAGGGGTAGTCTTTGAAAGGCGTCAAATATGTTTACTTTCATAAACTGTCCCTCGCGTTCACATCATCAAACTTGACGGTTCTGGAAAAAAAACGGGTTCTAATTGCAAACCTTGAGTCTTTGAAACTACACGGTTAATATAAAACCTCTGAATACGATCACGTCATCAGAGAGGACAAATTAAAAGCCACGTCTCGCGTGCTAAAGAAATGTACGATATACAGTATTTAGCTTTGATATACACTTTGAAGTTTTATGCCAAGGTGTTGAGACTTTGAGACCCCTTTGAAACATAAACCGCACTAAAAGATCTCCTAATGAAATTTCCGCAGCGCGGGCGTTGGCTGTGGGCATAATCTCTGTAATTCCAAGCACGATGCGGACCACAGTTTGTTTTCACTCCACAATAGCTTTAAGTCCTCATTTAATTCTCTCAGCAGCTTTATAAAGCTACTCCGTTTCGCTTATCATCCAGCAATTAGAGCTTCAAGCTCTCGTGCGGTTAGTGGAACTCTGCGCACCGCTGAATAAAACTCGAACGCTGCGTGTGGCCCTCCAGTTGGAATAGTGATGAAAGATAGAAATAGTAATTGTCGATGTTTACACCTATATTCGGAAAAATCTGTTTCCTCACACTTTAAAGTGCAGCGGCTACCTAGGTTCTGGTATTTTAAATTTTAATGCCACTCGTCATAATGTTTAAGATTGATGGCTTCTCGATTTACGCAAAGCGGTTCCACTGTTTGTACAAACCGGGACATTACTAGAGCCAACCTAGAAACTTCAGCATGCTTTTTGTGCCACGGCCCATCATTTCCTCAGCCGCTACAGTAGGCTTTAATCAATCCGTTGGACTGTTTGTTCGGCTTTGTTTAGCGCCAAGGACCGGAGCGAACGCGTTGGTGGACCTTGTCATACGTCTAGCTTTAAACACTAGTATTTCCTTATCTGATTTAATGTTAATCTTCCATTTAGATTGCGGAGATAGATACATTTATTTTTTGCTGCTGTCGTATCGTGATGTTGATGAATAATCACAATTGTTTGAACATGACTTTTCGGATTCCAGGAAAGGGTTTTGCGAGTAATTGGTTTTCCGGTAATTGCCTAGAGGTTTGTTGATGGCTTTTTTAAAGTACAGCTTCATAATTAACAGTATAATTATGGCAGCCAAACTGACCTCCTTTTATGAACTAACTAACTAACCAGCAATGATGCATCAGGTGCATAGAACGAGCATTAAGCGGCTCCACAAACAGTAGAAATGCACAGTTTGCGAAGAGACCGTTACTGATATACTGTGCTGTGATAACATGGTCCACGGTCCGCTATGATTGTAGCGATATAGTTGAATATGTTATGCTTATGTTCAGTCTCCATCGCTGTATCGATAGAGCACGGACGAGCAAGCAGTAAATGTCACAATAAACGATAGGAACGCACTGAGCGGCTCTAAACATGGCTCGAACAGATCGTTATTGGAAAACTGCTGTGTGAGAACATGCTGTATACTGGCTGTGATGTAAGCAATATAGCTAACAAATTACGACATGTCGAAGAGAAACAAGCCTGGGTTCATTTTATGTTCCAAGTCTGTGCCATTATCTTGATCGTCTCCACTTTAAGAGAAGCCCTAAATGCGGAACCCTATAGTTATCTCGTGCTGGTACGTTTTACGCTAGCTTTATTATTTTATGTACTGCCTGAGCATAAGCTACATACGAGACGTGATGCCTATGCATGGAGTTGGCGTTTCGCCATGTATAATGGCGAAAACTTCCAAATATTACTTCCTGGGACCTCACCCGTTCGAGCTCCAGCGACTCTTGGACAGAATACTGCTTGAAATTGACTTGCATTGGAACTAATCCAACTTTTATTGCCATGTAACGTGACAACAGGATTTTGTGTTTGGAAACCAGGAGGAAACGCATATTGTACAAATATTGTATTTCATGTACTGTACTGTTGAACCTTGAAGATTCTGATCCTGAATCTATCTACTGAGACTTTTAGGATACCATTTGTTTGGCTTTAGACCTTCCTTTGTTGTCCGTGAGAGTTCACGGGGGTTAGAAGTTGAGAAACAGTCGATAACGGCTCTCAAGTGAGATTGACATTTATATTGCCAGCCTCGCCCCTATTCCATTGGCATTTCCCCACCCGCAAGTAGAAAAGTCTGTCGCCAAGCCCCTTTTGAGTTGTTCCGGCGGTAGTTCTTGACAGCCAGTCCCATTTATCTTTCTACCACCTCCAATCACATCGTCACAAATAGTCGCATCACAAAGACATTGACGTACAGTTTCCCGTTGGCTTCCCACGCTGTACTCTCACGGTATATCACATGCTGGTTGTGTGACACCAACACTGTAAAACAGAATAGTTGAACAAAGTCAGATCGGTCAGGCCTTCCCGTATTCAGTATATTTAAATAAAATAGCGAGAATGTCTTGTCCGCTAGAATAGATATGAATGTCGGACATATTTACGCGCGCTCAGAGTTAAATTTATTTATTATTTATTGATAAATATGTTTTTCTTTATAATCTTTTCCCGTGAGAAAATTTAAATTGCAAGTCCGGCATTTAAGCAATTAGGTCTATTTACATAGCCTAAAAAGGGTACCTGTTAAAGTTAGCCAACTCTACTGTTTTGGTATACAAAGCTATGTGCATTGCTTAGAATATAATAAGTAACAATACATTACAAACAGTTTGAAGTTCTATATTAATATCGATATAAGTACAATAATTTATAAAAGTTATTTTTAGTAGTAATTAATAAAAGTCAGGGTGAGTAAACCACTAACGATCACTCTTCGTTCAGAAACTGCGATCTCAAAGATTCACTTGTAGATAATTGCTCACGATGAAAGAGAAGGAGTGAAGCACTTTAATGATATTGCTTCACCGAGAAATAATGTTTTTTTTTTCTTATAGGGAGTCTGTTATTAACGCCATTTTAAAAGGTTGCAATTTTAGATGGGGGCTGTGAGGGTAAATCTGAACCATTGTTGCTACAGGAAAATGGTCTTGGAATGCCGCCCTTGACTTAAATTATTTCCATCACGGTTTTTATATTTTAATAAGTTTTTTTGTGAAAGAATCTTATGTTTTTTCTACCATCAGATAAGTTCATTGTACTGTCATCAGGACTTGGCTGGCATGTAGAATTTGAACTCAACTGAACAGCAATGGAAACGGGGTTAAAATTGGTTAACACGATTTTACCTAAAACACTAGTATGTTATCATAGCGAGCTAAAAAAATATGCTCAGTCAGCAAGAAAATTACAACAATACTCACGCTTTGTTTTTGTATGCTATCCAACTATTCTATTCTTTATAAAGATAACTGATCTATTCTGATGTTAGATTATATAGGTACGAGTAATCATATTAAATAGTAGCAGCGCCCCGCGGTTTCATCCGTGTTAACTAATATCCCACAGTGGCCGTAAATTTTTACGAGATAAAAGTATCCTATGTTCTAATCCAGGACTTAAAGTATACACAAATTTTCACATCTATTTATTTATTAACAAAAAAAATCTAAAAATAAAAAATAAAAATATCTATAATATTAGTGAGATGATAAGTAATAATGCGAGTACAAACCAAATTATATTATACTCCTACCATTGTGTTACCTCCTCACCTAATATAATATAATGTTAGAAGGGCCCCTAATCATACCGAGTAATCTTCAGTAATGCCTTCATTGTCGGGGAGCGGTGAGCTTCCATCCAGGTGAAGCATTACCCGAACTTCCCCAGGGGAGATTAAAAACCACACGAAGTAGTATTCGTTTGAGTTGCGGATAGGGACGAGTTACTAGTTGTTTGAATGCGACCTACATTATTTCCTTTACATAATCCTGTATGGAAATCCTTGCGTTTTCTGGAAGTTTCTTGTTGAGGTTGAAACTTGTGGTTCAATATGTTTATTCAATTGTCGTGTCTAAATATCTAAATGCATGTTATTTAATCTACTTACACGATGTTGCATTCAATGGATAGATGCATAAGAAAAAATAGTTTTGCTCTTTTTTGACCATAGTTTGGAGCAAGCCCATACTTTTTTACCCATAAATAAAAAGAGGTTAAATTTTATTTTTCTCTTTTTCCCCTAGGCTGATGGAAGAAAGGGATTTACTCAATACAGATATCATTCACTTTGAATAAGTTCGGAGTAAGTTAAACCAATTTTCACTCTGTTACTATGAGAACTTGTATTCTATTGAGTAGCTATATCAAGATCTAGTATTACCATGGAAAGTCACTTGAGTGTAATTCATTAGTCGAACTTATACACGGCTAGCACTCACGGGTTGTTTCGATCCCTCGCCACGCAAAGTTCTGGGGGATGGGCGTCTGTAATATCTGTATAGACTAGTGTTTCGACAAAACAACCGCTACCCGTTTATTAGTTTAAATCAAAGAGACTTGTCAAGGAGTGGGACACTATAGATAAAAATATAGTTAAAAAAAAAAGTAATTATTTTTCTACTTTTTAGTTCGGGTTGCTATTAAAGCGTGATTATTTGTTTTTTTTTTACAAGTATTTTCATTTTTAATTTATTTTATTGTCATCGGTCCTTGTTAAGTGTGCAAAAAGACACTTTAAAGGGGGTCAAAATCATGTTCAAAGTTTCCTTTACATATATACATAGTTACTTACATATTAACTAATAAAAGCGTGTGAAAAATCAATTAATTATGCCATATTATTATCGCTAACCATAACCATTTTTGCTATTAGCGCTTATTTTCGCATATACAATTTCGACTATCCCATGGTCTCAAGGTAGAGCAACCGGAGCCGATGGAAGCAAGCCCCTGTCTTGATACGCGCATTAAATCGTGCGGTTAATGCTAGCTGAAAATATAAGACGGTCAACGGAGACATAATAGAACCCTCAACCGCAATAGCATTAACGAAAGTTTCCGAATAAATTCACAAGAGCAGAAAAGCTTAGTTAACCAATTTATGAGCCATTATGCAGGGTCTCCACCCTTAATATTAGTCACGTAGCTATAAACACTGGTTTGTTGTAACTAACGAATTTATGTTGCCACTGAGCTGCGCACATACGTACTATCTCACTAATATTATAAAGGTGAAAGGGGTTTGTGTGTTTGTCCTCGTTTCACGCCGAAACGGCTTTTCATAAAATTTAGTATATAATTATACTTTAGGTCCTGGAATAGAACTTTGGGTAATTTTTATCCCGTAAAAATCAAGGGTTGCTGTGGGTAAAGGGATAATCTTGTAGCAGCCCTACTGTGCTTCTGAGTTCGGTTGTCTAGCAACGTAATAGCGCGAGTGATGATAGCTAACGCAGGTGAAACCACGGGGCGCTGCTAGTGTATTAATATCGCACTTAAACCCCTCGTGAACGAATTGCAGAATTATGCGCTAAGTACCTTTTACCTTTTGACGTACAAATATGCCCGAATAAGCAACAAACCAGCATCTTTGTTTTGTAACAAAAAGTAACTAGAAGCTAGGTATCAAACTGAAGTGACCCGCCTCGCTTTCAACAGCGGCTTATTACTTAACTCTCGGCATAAATTTTCATTTACAATGTATACGGTAACTTTCCAAATGCGAGAAGGAATGGCTTTCGATGGCGGTGGAAAATGCTAATATTTCGAACAGCTCGTAGCGCTACGAAGTTGCTACAGTACGCCTACGACGACGTAGCGTACCTAAAATTTTAAGTATCGTACGGCAAGAGAATGTTTCGGCTGAACTGGATTTTACATTTGGACATCGTTACGGACCGTGTGTATTTTCCAGCAATGACGTGCCGTCTGTGTGAGCCGCACTGTAGTAGCGCCGCGTTAAACACACACGTCTGTGTTTCGCCGCACAGCCGGCACGTAAAATGCGCTAACACAACAGGTGTGTTTTCTCGCACCCGCGTTAAGTTATTAAAAGCACGTCTGTGTTTTCAGCAGTGAAAGTGCTAAAAAAGAATTCCTGTTCACAATCTTCTGATTGCGTTTAACAACGAAGCAGTAACGATGTAAAAACTAATTTAATTTCGTAAGATAGTTTGAAACTAGTTCATTTAATGATTGCACTCGAGGGGAAGTGGCTGCCTGCATTAAAGAGGGGCAGCAAGGGGAATGAGAACAAAGCGTGCTCGCCTTCGTCCGAGTGACCTAAAACCAGCTGCAGGTGTCGTTTTGCGTTTGGTACTTAGCACAAGAAATAAAGGCTCCTCAGCCTTTTTTTTTTTTTTTTTTTATAACCCGGGGGAATGTGTTAGCATACCTCGGCCTCGGGGGGAGGCCGGATGGTTATGTGGGGCTCCCCCGCCAGCGCGCGTCCTGCGACACACGCTGGCGGGTATACCCACTAAAAACCCCGGGATGTTCTCTCTCCGCATGTTGGGGTGGACGCGGGCTCGCGATTGCGCTTCCACGACCACCCCTGCGGACGTCCGGGCGACTGCCGCGGACGCGTCTCTAGGGGCACTCGGCCTCGCCTAGGATGGATGCGCTCTGGAGAACATCACAGAGCGCATCTCGCCTCGGGACTATGTGGTGGGGCGAAGGATCCCCCGATCCTCCGCCCCTAGTCCCCGTTATGGTGGCAGGTGGTGGGCATACGCCAGCCTCCTGCGACCTGGCCTGCGGCGGCGGATCGGGAGCGAGAGGATGTCATCCTCCCGCGCCCTTTCCGCCGTATCCTTTTCGTGCACTACGCGCTCGGCGTATGCCACCACCGCCTCCCAAGCCTCTGGGCTGCCGACCATCTTGCGAATGATGGCCGGCAGCGAGAGGTCCTCGCCGATAAGGCTCCTCAGCCTTCATCATCATCAACAACCCATATCGTCTCATTGCTGACCTCGGGTCTCCCCTCACTTTGGTGAAGAGGGGGTTAGGCTATACTCCACCACGGGGGCCCGGTCCGGATTGGTGAATAACATACCTACCTCGGAAATAATACTCAGGTAGGTTGAAAAAAGTTGGCTAAACAATCCTTAGTTTCTCTTTAATTTTATCCTCATTTTTTTTATGCTATTATTACAGCTGACTATGGCGGTTTAACCTAATTGTGTTTGTATAACAAGAGTAGGTTCATACATAAAAATGCAAACAGGTCAGATTCACAAAAAAAGTCAGGCATTATTTTTCTCGTGGAGTCTTCAAGTACACTTTTTTTTTAACCCCCGACGCAAAAAACAACGGCGTGTTATAAATTTGACGTGTCTTTGTGTGTGTGTCTGTGGCATCGTAGCTCCCGAACGGATGAACCGATTTTGATTTTTTATTTTTTTTTATTTTGTGAAGCGTAGCGTAAGATCCTTGTTCAGCTGTGGGCGGGTGCCCACACCTGAACACGGATCTTGGGTTGATGTTATGATGATTATTATTTACATAGTTTGAAACTAATTAATTTAACAGAAACAGGAAAGGCAACGTTAAAGCTAACATCTATGTTTGTTTAGGTCAAAATCTTACATGTAAATTTTGACTCAATTACCGTTGCTTGCTTGAGTTGATATAATATTTTGCATGGCTGTTAAGTTTCGAAGACAACACAATATTATGGTGACAGCGAGCTGATCTGATGATAGAAGCGGAAGGATAATGTTAGTGGAATTCCTCAATGACAAACAGTAGATTTATGGTATTCGGGCTTGTTTTGATTAGCTTGCATTATTGAATACATAATTATTATAAAAGCTTGTCTGGAAAAATATTACAACGAAACACACTGTTGACTGTATGGACATTATGTAGATTCAATTATATCTTAATCATAAAATGTAGTAGTCAATAGTGGAATTAAAAAATGTATTAACGACTGTTCTGGCAAATCTGATGCTCTTGTTTCCTATATTTCACCGTTGTGCCCAATATGAGATGGTTTGGCCTTTCTTGGTGACCCGAAAGAAATTCTATTCTAAATAGAAAAAAAGTTACTTTGAAAACGCTCCGCTCTCGTCGCTTTGACTGCTTCGAGTTTAAACTATCCGATGTTTGCGCTCGTTAATTGTTAGAGGTGCGACTGTAGGAGTGGAACCCGAAGCGTTTTATTGGATGAACGACCTGGCTGCGACCTCATTCGAGTATATCAAGTGTTTGTTCTAGAAAGTATTTTATTTTTGCTGGACTCTAATCCTGTGATAACTGATGACAAACGTTTGGCTTTTAGTTTTCTAGTGCTTGGATTGTCCCTCTGCAAGGCAAAGCCGTATCCTTCTTTATCTTTCCACATTATTGATTCGGCTTTTTGTTTTTTTTTATTTGACTGAGTGACGAGACGAGCATGTCGTTCACCTGATGGTAAGCGTTACGCCTGTCCATAACACTCACAGCACCACCCAGAACCCTGCATTGCATTATACTTCTCGGCACTGCACTGCGCTCGTCACCCTAAGACATTGGCTCTAAAGTCTCATATGTCCAGCTTATGGATGGACGTAGGTGCGATAGACACAAATATGTTTTGATCATGTTTGAGTTTGCTGCCACTTTTGGAGCTACCAACGAAATTGTCTTTCGGAGACCACATATATAGCTTGCATCGTATATAACAGACGTGTAAAGTTATCTAATCAGTTTAGATGTCTCATCTGCAAAACTCCGCTTGGTATAGTACCACACCTTTACTAGTCATTCTACTGCCAAGTATTTGCAACGAATTAGGCCGGTCGTTTGTGACTTTAAAAATCGAAGTGTCGGGTTGACGAGCGCTGTGCATTGGCGAGCAAGGTTTTACAGTACAAAGTTCTGGGTGGCGTATTGGAATTATTTATAGCTATAGTTATACGCTGGCATGGTGGTGCTTAGGTAAGCTTTGTCACTTAATTCGGTAGCAGCAAATCGTGAAGGACCATTTATATGGAAGGAATCTCACGGAGTTTAGGCGCTCAGTCTCAAGTATTCCCTGGTTAAGACGTAGGCGTCCTCGACGTGTGATTAAATTTCCCGAGCTTAACCTAACGGCTTATGTAGGTAGTTGAAGCACTTTCTTAAGTTCATTTAGCTTAATAGTTTGCTGTTCCAGGCAGTCTGTAACATGTGAATGCTATTTTCCTTCTTCAATTACTTTTAGTTTAGACCAAGTGTGACTTTTAACGATAGCGCTATGCTTTCGTCAATGTTGTAGATCCTACTTGCCGTAGTTATAGTCTAACGTTGACATTTTACTGAGAGTGGTGTGCGTGCCGATGCATGAGTGCGATAGTAACGCGTTGTTTTTAAGATATTGGAACACTGTCAGCGGTTCGATGGAAAAGAGTTCGTAGATGACTATAGTATTAATCACTTTGGTGTTTAATAGGTGTTAAAGAACTATCTCCAATTATCTGCAATTCTGCAATATCGATTAAAACTCAACGCCTTGCCACAACATAGAACGGGCTCCAGGGCTGATTAATGTTGTTATGACAACGAAGCTGATGTGTAAAATTGAGGGTGTTGGAAGACTGCCAGCGATGCTTCGAAGTAACAGTTGTACTCATCTTTACTGTTACGAAGTGGAGAGTGCACGTGTGCCTTAAAAATTAATAATTTTCTACATTTAAACACTTAAACATAAATTCACTAAACTTGATTCATGTCATATTTTGGTAGAGGAAGGATTTTACGATTTTAATTACTCTCGTCGATAAATAGCTTAATTTTATACATTAATCACGGATTTATTGAATCAGTAAATGTTTATTCAATTTCAGATGGGCATTATTAATTTTCAGGGCTATTGGAATTGGTCGAGATCCGCAAATATTCAAATACAAATTGATTTTATTGGCGGAATAATTTATTAATTATGCGGTTTGATAAAATCAACTAGTTAGGCCCAAATTACACGAGTGGTGGTCCCGCCATGGTTATGGAATGGAATGTTCTGGTAAGAGAAGGGCATGAAAGTAAATAGCAGTAGAATGATGGAGGTTGGGCTCACTTTGACCAGTGTGAAGAAGTAACAAATACGTTCTTTAAATAAAAATATCCGGAAAATCGATAACTGGCTACGAACAAATAAATCATTGTTACCAAAGCGAACAGTTTCGTGAAGTGACTTTCAACACTGTGATGTAGACATATCAGCAGCTCTCTAGAAATTAATATTTATTCAACAAAAACAATCTTAAAAATGATATTAAGGTCATTAAAATACTTTTTAGTAACGTTTAAACATACTGTACAAGAATTGGTTGAAAGCTCGAAATAAACTTAAACGCAGTTGGATATTTATTTTTCAAAACATTAATCTTAAGTTTGTACATTTTGCTTGCTAAGCTCGCAATCAAACTAAAATCAATGCACTAAAACTTGAGTAGAACCAAACCATACTTCACGCGACAAAAGCAATACGTCTCCTAAGCGGAATAGTTTGGAAATAAAACAAGTAGGTATGTTCCGCAATAAAACCTGACATCCCTTTACAGATTGCGTGGGGAGAGTTATAGAGTTCCCATGTTTCATGTGACGGTGTCCCACACTATTTCATAAGGGTTCCCATGTTTCAAGTTTTTCTTTTGCTGTGGCTTTTATGTCTTTTTTTTTAAGAATGATGGAGCAATATGGTTGTTATTCTTGCTGATGCTGTTGTTAGCCTTTTATTTTATGAGTTTTGTGTTGAGCTTTGTAATATTAAGCCGTGTCTCCTGCGCGGCTTTACTCTATTCAATGGAAACATTTGGTTCAATGAAAGTTTGACGTAAGTTCATATTCAATGTTTTCAAACAGAATGTGACACAAAAATGGTGTATACATATTATAATAGGGATCGCTGGGAACAGGTGCCACCTGTCGCCTGCCTAATGATGCCATCGATTCGCAACATGTCTGTCATTGACGGCAAATTACCTATTGTTTCAGTCCTGGCATATTTAATTTACGATGGGATGCCGGTGATCTCATCGTTAACGTAGGTCTGGATAAATGTTAAAACTGAAAAATAACTATAGTATTGGAACGCCCCATCTGATGGTGGTTCTTATTCTTCTACACTGTCTGCTCAGTGTCCCGATATCTCTCTACTTGATATTTATGAAGTTTATGCACTTGGAGTGGCAGTGGGTAGCTGATAATTAGACATAAATAGTAGAGAAGAAACGGCACGAAAGGCACAGTTTCTATGGATCCAAACGCAGCAAATACTAAAAATTGAAATGCATTAAAAATTCTTCTTTATTTTTATTAAATCATGCAAAGAATATACAAAATAATCATCAGAAACAATACTGAACACTCGTGTTTATAGAAAAGATCGTCGAATCTCGCTTCGGGATTCAGGAAGCCCCAGGTGGCGACTGTTGGGTAATGCCGCCATCAATCCGCCATCGATAGCAAATCGCCTATTGTTTCAAAGCCGGCATATTGTATTTTCCTATTTGGAACACATGCTGAGCTTTGAACGATAGGAAATTGAGACGTTAGGTTCGGGATCGACTGTGGCGTCGAAATAAGCTATATTGTTGTTGGAATATGTAAAGAGGTTTTATGTGGAACTTCAGAAAGCTAAATACTGCTTTCATGATATCTAGTTAAATTGGTTTGTTTTTGAACTCTGTTTTTAGAAGAGATTCTTGTTACTTTCCTATCGTTCGACTCCTATGTTTTCTAAGAAAATAACGACTGTCTGCGTAACGTCGGGGAAAAATTATGACATATTATGCAATGTTATTCTATCTTGAACACAACAGCCTATAAAGCATAAGAGCCGCTCAAGAGACAAACACCGCTGTGCCATGTAACGGTACACAAGACCTGAGGTAAACAGTAGGTTTACTGGCACGTCGCAGCGTACACGGTCTAATAAAGGCTTTAATACCCAACTTGCGGGACTGTGCACTCGACATGCTGTGTAATTCCCACGCCCCTGTGACGTACTCCACGAGGCATGTAGAACATGATCCCTAACATACCCTGCCTACATTCACGTTCAATGTTGAACTTTATCCGTCTAAGATAAGGGTTAAACTGGAGCAAACTGTCAACTCCATGCCTACGTAGACAACTTTCCTGGCTGCGACAGTGTCACAGTTTTCAGAGTCGATTAGCAATATCTAAACTTGTATTTGTTTAACTTGGGAACTTGGATTTTCTTGACGTTTTCGATTTAATGTGTCTCTATTTATTTATGATCCGAGATAAAAATAGATAGATATCGACAAAGTTTGTGGGAGTTGTAGCTATGAAACATATACCGGTAGAGAGGCTAAGATACTACGGCAACCGAGTTGGCTTTTCATACCGTAATGAAGGGAAACTTTCCTAGCTGAAACCCACAACTACAAAACTAAACAGACTGAAGCTTGTATAAATCCAGGATATTGCGACAGCAGATTTAACTATAGTATTCTAAACCTACGCCGGATTTGTGCCGAATCTAAATTGCGCTCTGAGGCTTATAGACCGCCTTGTGCTTGTTACCGAAATGTTGCCGACTCGTATCGGATAGCAAACGAAATCAGCTGCATTGTCAAGCTAACCATAAGCAGGTGGCTTGAACATTTCCCGTTACCATGAACTGTCGCATTGTTTTTGTCGCAGAGCGCTTGTTTCTACCTATTTGCATTTCATCGTGTGAACATGTTTGGTACGACAAAAACTTAATTAGGTTTCTCTACAAAACGTATGAACTTGCAAGCGCACAAATTGGCCTGATTTTTCCATTTTTCGTTAAGTGTCGAATGTTTTTTGGCTAGTTTAAAATAACTATGTTCTGTTTTTTACATTACAAACCGCTACATATTTACGGACAGTATTTAAATAATTTATAAGATTCCATGCTCCCAAGAGTCCATCTGTCAGAGATTTATTTTTTAGTAAAACTATTTTTTTTTCGCAGGTTCTGGCAAATCGTACACGATGATGGGTGCACCGGGAGCTGACGAAGGCGGCATCATTCCTCGATTGTGTGACGCACTCTTCGAAAGAATAGCTAAGCAACAGAACCCACCAGCTCTCACTTACAAGGTATGCTCAAGCTTATTAAAACATCTGATGGACTTATTCGTTTGGGAAATCATTGCCCTCGTAGTTCCCGATTCCCTAGATACAGAGGACGTCCGAGTTAGGGGTCACGATCGCCGTACGGGATCGTGACGTGTATATCACTAATCAAGTTTATTTCTATGCACTATGGGAAAGCATTTGATCGTAGTCTCATATAAGTAACGATTGTAGAGTTGTCAACCAGTCTGCGTAGAAAATTACAGTATTTTTTCCTTGCTGTTCTATTCGAATTGCGAACACCATAAATGCCGAGTCTGCGTTGCCTACGTACGTATCCTATTATCCTAAACTAAGCCCTAAATCCTTTTGTTGAGGCCGCAGCACTTACATCAATTAGACCTACGTTCGATGTAGGCTTAGGCAATATCGGACCAAGACATAAACCCTAGGGAGGCAGACCGACCTAAATAGGACAAAAATCCCTTTTCCTTTATCGGACTAGAGCGGGGTTGTTAGCGCTTGGTTTATTGCGCGCAAACCTATTTACCGCAGGTAGGTATTTGTGCTCTACATGTTTTCTAGAATGTGGCTTAAAGTGAGTACTTACCTTAGGAGGCTGAAAAATGTAAAGCAAACTCGTAACCAAATTTTTTAAATGCGTGTGTATAAGTGGAATATCTGTACTTTTTATCACTTCTAACTGAAATCTTTATCTGCAGGTGGAAGTCTCATACATGGAGATTTACAACGAGCGAGTCCACGACCTCCTGGATCCGGAAACTTCGCGGCGCTCGCTACGGGTGCGGGAGCACGCGGTCCTCGGACCCTACGTGGATGGACTGTCGCAGCTGGCTGTATCGTCGTACCCTGTACGTTACAACTTCTTTCTCTCGTGTCGATGTTAGATCCATTATATTGATTTTTTTATTTTCGAGTCAATGGTCTTACTCAATACTAGTAGAATCTGTGCTAGATTAATAATAATAAATTATTTAATTTATTAATCTAACGTCTCGCGTTGTCTGAGGCTCGGTAAGTTAATCTGTTCCGCCCTAGAATCACATGTTTTGATTGATATATCAGAGTGACAGGATTAGCCAGATAGACTGAGGTGACAGGTTGCCAGCCTAAGATGCGCCGGACGTTTTTTGGTATCATATGGATAGATTTAATAAAATTTGACCACCATCAAAAAGCTATTGTTTAACCACTGCGATAGCAAACACCGATTCAGCCAAGTAGTTTCGCTCCTTGCGAGGCGTTTGATATATGTGCAAGCCAAACGTTACGTGTAGGGATCCCCACATTACGGTGGCGTCGGTGGCGCATTGCCGCGGTGGACTTGATTTATTAGAGTGGTTGATACGCCTTCTGAAATTGGACGGAAAAATGTAAGGAAGCTAGGGTTTGGACTGTAAGACCAGCCAGAAGCCAGCATCTTACTCGTAATCACAGAGCTATAGGTACAGCTAACTAAAATGAGAAACCAAACCTCAACAGTATACATTTTCCAAAAATGTTACATGTAAAGGTCGAAAGTCTAAAATACCACGAGTATTTCAACAAGTTAAGCTCCCACTTGATATCATAACTAAAGAGAAACCCTTTGAAAGCCCCCGCAAAAAGCGTTAACTCCCGCCGAGCCGCCCAATCACCGCTTGAAACGAATGCCTTCCACGGCCCATCAGTCTTACAGACTAATTCGGGAAGTACTATAAATATAAATCTCAAGTGCCTAACTCCTCATTAAAGGCTTGCAGCATCGAAGATATTGCCCTACGAAAGGTTTGGACCATAGAAGAAATAGATTAATAGAAGGGAAAAGCGTAAGGTTGAAATTTGGTGGGTGTCTTGTGTGAACCACCGCGCCGCGTCGTATAGTAAAGTTACGAAAAAAATGTTGTAAGTACATAAAAACTGTGGGATGAAAAACATTTGTTCGCGTATATCATTGCGTCAAATATGTAGTATAGGTCTTTGATAATGACATAAAGGTTCATAAGTGACATAAAGATTATCTATCGGGACCTCTATAAATGTTTTGGGTCCGTTAGCTCGTTAACAAGTTTTTCAAAGCTCCCCTCACTGCTTACGGAAGTCTACGCATCTGGCCAGGGGCCCAATTCTATAAAATAACTAACCTATCAATTGTGTGTCTATAGTGTCTCAATAGGATAGTCATTGACATTTGGTATTCTATAAATTATTATTTTTGCTAGCCACACTGAAAACTATTGTACTGCCTGTGGCAGCCACACACAATCACAGCACACAATCGACACACTACTGAGACACTACTGAGACACCATTGGAGTTTTCGCAGAATGCCAAATTTGCAACAGTGGCAATATAATGTCTGTAGTGTGTCGATAGTATGTCAATGGCGTGTTGCTTTACTCTAAGTTATAGAGTTGGGCCCCAGTTATTTAAATGATTTACCACTGATGTGTCGTGATAATTTTCACTACCCGGTATGCTACTCTATAAGGACGGTTTCCACGAAAGGTTGGGCTAAATGTTCTCATTCACAACCCACCTGCCCGAACTAAGCTCGGCATTTTATTGGCTATAAGGCCCCAAAGCTGTTATATCATGAGAAAGTCGAAAGTTCATATAAATTATGTGTTTAGTGGCTTTTAGCTTCTGGTGCTACATGTTTCTTAGTTGGTTCATAATGAAAATCAAGCCTGGTAGTGTTACGGTGGAAATGAACAGGAAAATGTTATGTGGTTATTATCATTGCATACTTAGGTCTACTGTTGTTACCTATTTGATTAATGAATTAACGTAATAAACACAACCCAAACCTAACTGGCACGGTCCGGAATGACTGACACCAGGCGCGCATAAACCTCCTCATATATCTTGTCACTAAAAAATAAAAAAAGATTATATAAAAAAGTTAAAAACTTTTCAACTTAAAACTCCACATACACCGTACCTAACAGCTATTCAGAAACGGACGGCCGTATTCAAAAGGCTACGAATAGCTAAATGCCAGTGCAATCCAGTGTTGCTCATTACGTTCGCTCCCTCCGCTCTTGATTAAATTTTCATTGAGGCATAAAATACTTTAAAAGTTTTCAGCTCGTGAAAGTTTAACTACAGCTCGGGCCGCTCGGGTGCCGCCGTTGTCTTTCCTATTAATATTTAATCGGAGTTTTTAAATACCGTTGTATTTGAGCATGTGGCATGTACATTTCTAATAGCATATTGCTCTATCGAAGCTGCATCCGCTATTATCGCTCATTATCTGAACTAGCAGTGGTGATAGTACTATTTGAATTGCCCTTTAGTCCTCAACGTCGCGGCCATCCAATGACTAATTTCTTAAATATATGGCAAACACGCGTTGTCATTGTGTCTGATGTGTTATGGAACTTCCTTAAGTCGCACTGCGTCACCCTGACAGCAGGCCTGATTACCAACAGTAATAATGATTTGAATTTGAAAACTATCCCGAGTGTTATGCATATTTAATTATGTGAAACGAGTAAAACTCACGGGTTCAAAAGTCAGAAATACTCCTGCCAGGTTCGGACTATTTTGAAGCCTTTCCCTTGGGAGTTTTCTGCTGGCGGTTGTAGCAGCATTGCAGTATTTTCGACTTCGACAGAGTTTTAGCCTTTTGACATAATTTAAATATGTATAAATAGATATAGTAAATATAAATAGATCTATGAATCTAGCAAAATGCAATCATCAAATAGTCACAGGGCATTATTATACAGTTGGGCAGGGCATATGAGACTTGAGCCGATGTCTCAAGGTGAAGAGCGCAGTGCAGTGCCGCGCAGTATTATGCATTGCAGGGTTCTGGGTGGTGCTGTGACTGTTACAGACAGGCGTAGCGGTTACCATCAGGTGAACGACTTGCTCGTCTCGTCACTCAGTCAAATAAAAAACAGTCTGTGTGTGAAATAAATTGCTTGAACAGAAATTGAAACATTCGTCAATCATAAAGCCAGTCAAATTTGACTTCTAGCGAATACCCTTCTTCCGCCAACAGATTGGTCGTTACGGAAGGGTTCATTACGTGGGCTTAGTGCCGCTCAGGGGCTCAACAACCCCCATCGCTCGTCAATATTCGCCCGGCGCTCCGCACAGCCCTTTCCAATCGAGACCGCTTTAATTCTGCTGCCTCATAAAAAAGCGGTATTCTTCCATACCAATCCGCATTCAGTGGTGGAATGGAACAGAAATTACGCGAATTATTGAAGAGTTGGTGGAGCTTTTGAGATGAAGCCTTTATAAAGCAACAGGAATAATGATTTGATTCGAGCTTTGTCTGAATGTTTGGTCCACTGTGGTCCTCTTAGTTTCTGGTTTCCTTAATATATGAGATCTTAGTCAGAGATCACGCTCTATGTATGAAATGAGCTATTTTTATTAGTTCATTGAATAATTCGTTACTTTACGAATATCCATAATATCCATATACATAATTATGTGTAATTTTTTTTCAAGTCTGTTATTTTTATTTCTGACTGATAGGTTTCCTCTGTCTTCTTTCCAGAAGATTGGTTTTTAATTCCGGTCAGGCTTCGTTCAAAGTCCAAAGTTACAATTAAGTCGATATTGGCAGAGCCCAATCTAATCAACACCGTTTCAAACAAACCAGAATTCACCCTAAGCAATTTCATTAAATCACAAATAACTAGCTCGTCCTGCGAAAATATTCCGATTTATCGAAGAAATGTTGAGCGACTTTTATTAAAACCACCGAACCGAAATCACTTAGCACCAATAACGTCAGCTTTGAGACCTATAAATCTAGACGCCTTTACGATTCGTCTGGAATGCTGTAACCGGTGAAATTTATCGATCATCCGCCTTTCAATCACTATGCTTCGGTTTTATTTGCGAGACGTTTTGACAGCTCCTCGTATCGATGAGAAAACTCACGAGGAAACCGAGTATAGCCCGTAATAATGCAGCCAATCTCCATGTTTCAAAAAGCATTAGAATTTTTTAATTTAGTTCAACTAAATTTTGCCTAATCTTTTGAGGTGTTAGCGTCTTACAGACCTCAGATTTTGTGAATATCCGGCTACAAAAACTAGGGGCAGTTATGCTCGTCTGTGACTATCTGTAATATAAGCTGATGATGATGATGATGATAATTATTGGTATATATTTCAATATCCTTTTAAAAAGTTCGCCTCTGTAGTATATTATTTCTGTAAGCACCCTAAACAAAGCAAAAATAGAAGTGATCAATATTTCAAAAACGTCTAAAATGTCTGAATTTCAATTGTAAATTCCGCTCGGTTGTCCCCACGTCTCATTTATCCCGTATTGTCGCCGAAATTCACGTAATGGCCCATTCAGCTACGTTCATTGTTGTCGTTCATAGCTAATGTATATTTGTGGTTATATTCAAAAATATACGGGTTTCTCTTTTGAATACTTTAGTTTTACTGAAATATTGCTTCGTCTTTCGTGTCGATATTTCGTACATTGTGCTCTGAGATTGGCTGATTTGTTTGGAACATTGAAGTGACAGAATAACTCGTCTAATCAGTAGCGTAGCGTGCCTGTACCAAAATGAGTGGGGGGGCCCCAAATGAAGTGTAAAGGGTTTTGTTTACACACGTAATGCCCCCCTCCCCTGTAGCCCCGGGGCCCCGTATCATCGATACGGCTGATGATACGCCGGTAGCTACGCCCCTGCATCTAATCTGTGATGATGCATTCTAGCTGTCTGAGTGCGCTAAACATTTTTAGAATGTTAGACATCGATTTAATAAAATTGCACTTTTGAAGAGAGCGAGTTTCGGCTAACTATTCATGAAATAAATAAAACCTTTCAACCAATCTAATTCCAAGTTTCAGCGTACATGTGTTCGCTATTTTTGCGAGCGCTACCCAAATATACACGTTCGTTGATTGCAACGATCTATCTGGCCAGCTGTTAAATATTAATAAAATCGTCGTGGACGTGATGGATCGCGCGCTGGTACCCAAACGGGATAGTATGGATATTTTATTCAGGCAGGTATATAGTGCCAATAGGCTGAGAATTTCATGAGACAAAAGGTTATTTCTATATTCATTCTTCTGTTCAAGAAAAAAAATTGTATCATCTATCTTATCGCAATCTCGGTGTTTGTGTACAGATCACGGATGATGGATTGAATTGATTGACTCTGAAACCAGCAAATCATTTATCTCCACTGGGGGAGTAATATCTTTCCTTCAATTTCTGACCTCTCATCGCCTTTTACCGATTAAATTAGGTTTCGATGGACGAGAGGGATTGGTTATCTTTGCTAATATACTGCCAGTGACTTAGTTTATTTTTGCTGCCCAATCTCTGGAATGTTATTAAGCTTGTTTCTTCAATTATTTTTTGTATACATTTATCCTTTGTTTAGAATTAGTGTGTAAAAATAGAACTAGGTACTTTATCTTACTACCACACTGAGATCTCGTCATTCCATGTGTACGACACAACATTTTGTGTAGATTTTCAAAATGGGCACACGTCACACGATTCTAAATCTTTTATTCCACGATCCGCCAAACACAAAGGAAAATTCAGCTAAAATCCACATAAAAAGTGTAATTTGTTTTCACCCCGACTTTGAAACAATGAAAGGGGTTAATGCTTTTGCCGAAGTTTCTTTGTTTTGCCGTTTGTAATCGCATCATTCAATCCTGACAGCCCGAAGCTATCCTCAAACTCTTGGACCTTGAACCTTTTGGACCCTTAAATGGACCGATGTAATGTAATTTTCTGAAGTAATGAGCTTTTAAAAGTTGGATGGTTAAACTAGCTAGTTACCAACGTACCTTTATCGGATGTCGAGTCTATTTGCAATACAGATGCACGAGGGCGGGAGGCGTTTAATATTCTAGTGTCAAGATCAAGATAAAGTTGGTATGGACTTGAACTTTAGTTTTTCGAAATTGAAATAAGTTGCTACAGCAATTGCTCTTTAGATCCTAAAAGTTACTCACTTTAAACATAGCTCTCGTGGAAATAACAATTTTTATTATTCTTTGCTTACCTATGCCTCTGTCTACTCTATAGATTAGGTAATCAATGGTTTACCGCTTTCACATACTCTTCGGTAATGCGTTCTGTTTTACGTTATCGTAGTGTTTATATTCCGCTGTCGGTCTTCACGTTTACAGCTCCCAAAATTTTATGAAGAAACAAACGAGTGTATCTGTGTGAGTGAAATATCCGAGATAAGGCCAGGTCGATAAAAAATATTTCACTAATCAAATTCGGATGAGAGAACAATAAACAATCCTAAAATAACTCTGATATTTGATACTGTACCAGGATAAAATCATACAACCTTTTGAAATTATGCATGAAAATGTATGCGCATATTTTCTTTGTAGCTCTTAAATACTAAGGCGAGGTATTGTATAAATAGCTCGAAGGTTATTTAGTTATTTCATCGAGTATTTTTTAAAGCCAAGTCAAAAGTAGATACTTATAACCGGCGACCATCTATGAACGTGGAACTCATGAAAGTGGAAGAAGCGAAAGAAGTGTGTCAGGATCGTAGCATGTGGGAAGATGTAGTCTCTGCCGACCCCAACGGGAAAAAGGCGTGAATGTATGTATGAATGTATTGTATGTTTAATTTATTGTATGTTTTAGGTACATTTTCCTGTATGAGAGTGTGGTCGTATTAGATTTTTTCAATAAATTTTGAGGATTGCCTATTACGATTTACGCGCACTGATAACATAAAGTTTTATAAAGATATAAATAAGTCTAAGTATTTTTAAAATTTGTATTGGTACCGTTTTTGAAACCACCTATTGGCATTGACTAATTAAAGAGGCAGCGCCCTTAGGCCTGGCTTGGTTATTTATCTACTTTTCGACCCGTCGTCGTCGCCAGGCATCTTGCCTGGAACCTAATATAATAACATGCAAAGTGTACCTATTACGTTAACCCTATGACGACCTTTAGGACCCGAGCGAGGCGCAACACGGCGATGTCTGAATTTAATTTAATTTTGGCCCCGAGAACTTTGTTTTTAAGGTAAAGCGAAACAGAACAACAGTCTCGAGTTCCAACGTTAATGATATTGGGGTGGGAAGTTACATTTGTTTGTATTAACAGTGGCTATAGATGCCTAAAATAACTTTCAGTATACAGAGTTTACAATTTAAAAGAAACACCGCATTGTTGTTTAGCTATTTTATTATTTATCACGGCTGAAAGTTGTAAGATGCCAGTTTGCATCAGTAAAGGAGGGAAGTTGTGTCTTTAGTTTTAATTATTAAACTGCGTGTTTTTAAAAACTTATTACACTATTCTAAACTTCTTCTTGGCTCTTTTTGCACAAATAAAGCGTTACGTTACCTCCATAAAAGGCATGTTTTTATTGTACTCAACACTGTGTTTGTTAGTATGGTTCTATTTTTTTCTATGTATATGAAACTTAATTGTTCGACTTGTAAAAGTGCATTATTTTTGCCTGCTTGCAATAAATGATTAGTGTTTTGAGTTTTGATGAATGAATACTTGTTTAAAGAGAGCTGATCTGATTATAGAGACGGGAGGTAGACAACGGGACTCCTTTGATTCTAACAGGCTCATTTTAACGAGCTTGCAGTACCGAATACCTATTATGTAAAACCTTATCACACAAAATCTAAAGGATATTTTCTTTGTTCCAGGACATCGACAACCTAATGACAGAAGGCAACAAATCGCGGACAGTGGCCGCCACAAACATGAATAGCGAATCGTCGCGATCACACGCTGTCTTCAGTGTCGTGTTAACGCAGACCTTGACGGATGCCGCGACAGGCGTGTCTGGGGAGAAAGCCGCGCGATTATCGCTTGTCGATTTGGCTGGCTCGGAACGAGCTGTCAAAACCGGCGCTGTGGGCGATAGGTTGAAGGAAGGATCTAATATAAACAAGTAAGTTACCCGCGCCTTGCGTTTGTGGCGTTTCCTAGCGTTTGGATGGAAATCCAAATGAGTCATAAAAGTTGGCCGTGTGCTCGGCTGTTTGTTCCAGTTAACCTTTTTCTCGAAACGAATTGAAATTAACTTTGTGGTATGTAATTCTGAATTCTTTTTCTCTCGCAATTCGCGATGTTTTGTAGGAAATTAATTAATGCTCACAGGTTTGAGTATAGAATTATTTCTCACTGTTTTCATTAGGATATCGTGGCATCCAACTTTTGCTTTGTATCCTGTGTCAGTGTCAGTTGACATGGGTTGACAGGATTCCAGTCGATATTGTATCTAAGCCTGTCGGATCAGCCAATACCAGACACAATTAATCGTTCAAGTACACATCCGCCCAGTCCATACGAACAACAATTATTTTTTCTCATATTGCTATAAGTTAGATTCTAGTTCGACCCGATGAAATAAAATGTACTAAATGATAAATGAAATATACAACTTGTATGGTCGCATAGTAATATGGTATTCCGTTGAACCATTGCGTCTTAAAATTACATTGCGAATCATTGACAGGCCTTCTCTACGATAAAGAGGGGATAGGCCATAGTTCATGACAGGGGCTGCGTGCGACTTGATGAATCTTACGCGTCTTTAAATGTTCTTGAACGTACCGGTTTCCTCACCGTATGAAAGGATTATTTAGACATTACTTGATGGCATAGCAAATCTAATCACACATGCTCTTCCATTTCGCAGATCACTAACAACCCTCGGTTTGGTGATATCAAAGCTGGCGGACCAGTCTTCAGGCAAGCCGAACAAAGACAAGTTTGTCCCGTACAGAGACTCCGTCCTCACGTGGCTCCTCAAGGATAATCTTGGTGGGAACAGCAAAACTGTCATGGTGAGTAGGATTGTCGTGTTTCCTGAAAAAAAAAAAAAAACGACAGACACGTGTCTATTGAACATTTTATAGGTTTCCAAGCTTAGTTTCTTTTGTCGTCTAGAAATAATCTGCTAATAGATTCGCTTCTTCTAATTCTGTATAAAGAAGTTTTAGTCTATAGCCCAGATCCTGATAATCAAGAAAAAAAATGATAAGAATGTAACAAAGAAAAAGAAACGTCAGCGTTGTTACTTTATGATAATTGTTGTATTGTATTGTATGATCATATTTTGATAGAAGAGTAGCTCAAAATCTATCAATGCATATATATAAGCAGGTGTGTGCATATTTCCGAGTTCATTGACTAAGATCTGCTGGTAGGCTGTCTTATCTTGGCTTCAATGGAGCAGTCCAAATTGCGCAAGTGAACCGGTGTCTAAGTAATTCACCTAGTAATTCACCTCACCTCACGAAGACAATAATAGTATTAATTAATTTGAAATACTTCATTAGAATGCCGTACGTAGTACACTCTTGCTTCCGCCACAGAAAACGAAGCATTATAATCTAGCCTTTGATTGTTGTACCTCGAAATTTTTGATGAAAGAAATGACTCATACTTTTGTTATAAGCGTGCCAGAGATAGGAAATTGCTTTTCTAAGTATACTTACTTTATATCCAGTAAGCGAGTTACTTAACATTCTGTCGGCGCATGGATATACTGCATCCTTCGATGACTCAGATCGTTCATGTGTGCATAAAGGACCCTTTCTTTCGTGTTTTAATGTATGTGCAGTAGACGCGTAATAAATCTTGGCGATGATGACAGATTTATGAATGGAATGTACCTTTGTTGTTTTGCTACTGTTTGAAAGAAAGAAATGTGTGTCATAACATAATACATCAAAATAAGAGTAAAATTGTTCGTTAATTTCATTTGTTTTATATTAGATGCTTCAAATTGATGCAGCGGGAGTTTTATTGGGCACGCATTCTGTGGGTTTGATAGATTTATGCTATTGTTTTGGTGTTATTACCTATTTACTTGTTATTTTATTGTATGAAGGTGTAGTCGATACCAGTCACATCACATACGCATACCTGCTGCTACGCTCAGATACTTTTTGTTTTCTATATAAACTTACATCCCATTTCACCCTTTTAGGGATAGATTTTAGGATTCAAAGTTCACTATGTGACACCCGAAATTTGGACGGTTGTTCAATTAAATGTTCACTCTGCAGGTGGCAACGATATCACCAGCCGCTGACAACTACGAAGAGACGCTGTCCACGCTCCGATACGCCGACCGGGCGAAGCGCATCGTCAACCACGCCGTAGTGAACGAGGACCCTAACGCGCGTATCATACGCGAACTGCGACAGGAGGTCGAAGCTCTGAAGGAAATGTTGAAACACGCTACGGTAATGAAAAAAGAAATTGTCGAATAAGAAAGTGCTACAGTTTGTTGGGCTGCCGTAGCACCTCCGGTTGAATGTGCCCTCCCAAACAAGTTAGCCGCATTGCATGTTAAAATAAGTCGCAGTTCACAAGTCCACGATCAAAAGTTTAACCGTCATACTCGAAGCTAGGAAAGTCATGCTCGGCAACGCCTCTGATTTTCAAGTATCCATAGGCCATAATAACGGTTTTCCTCCAAGTTTTAATTCTGCTGATTTTTGAGCATTTACATAAATAATCCTAAAATAGTCATGCTCGTGAACGTCTATTTCTATGTGGCACTTGACATTCACTTATTAATGAACTAGTATGATGACACATGACGCAAACTAAATAAATCTGCCTACAATGTATAGCTTTCCAAAATACAGTTGCACATCCAAGAAATACTGCTTTAAATTCAAATTTTGTTTCTATCACTTTAAAATAAAAAATTACAATTGTATTCACGAAACTTCAAAGGATGGTAACTTTTCACGCCTTGAGAGTATGTCAGAGTTCACTAGCGGAGCATTTTCTCAGTTCTTGTCACCTACTTTGTGAACTATTCGCGTGGAACTGGAAGGAAGTTCTCAGAATTTCATATCACGCGAACTGAACTTGCGTTTTCCTTGTGAAATATTCATCCGGAGTGTCAAGTTGAAAATGTTTTAAGTTCTAACTCATGCATGCTTTGAAGGAGTTCTGAAATTATCTGACTTAGGTGCTTTTATCAAGGAGAATATGCCTTTGTTACCGAAAGCGCGTTTCCCAGGAAAACTGGGACAGTTTTAGGACGGGATTTTTTTATACAACTGAATAGCAAGATGAGCAGCGTGTTCAACCGATGGTAAGAGCTACTCTTGGACGTAACAATCGTGGTAACCGGAACATATTGTACTGCGGGCTCTTCACCCAGACATTGGTTTTTATGAGCATTATTGTTTTAACTTACTGAATAATTAATGGTCTATTTCAGGGATCCCCGGTGGGAGAGGATGTCCATGAACAACTGGCGCAGAGCGAACATCTCATGAAGGAGATGTCGCGGACTTGGGAGGAGAAGCTGGTTGAAACTGGTATGTAATATACAAGCCACTAATCACACCACCACACCCCATACACACACACGCATACACTTTACTCACTCCTCACCACCACCACTACTGCATGTCTTGCAACTGGTCGAGCAGTTGAATTGTCGTCTCCTCGAACGGTCCCTGTTTGCTGTTCAACGATCAACTGCTCCAGTTGTCCACGTAGGCTAGCATAACTCCGTATCACATTATCATAGATCCAATTCACTATTCTCCATCCTATTCCTAGAGTTTTCATAATCTGTCACAAACAAACCTTTTCCTAATCGGAATAAAAGATTTGAGTATCGAGTTTTTTTCTCGAGCCTGTACGTTTCTCTCATTGTTGCTTACAGGCAGAGTACAAAGCGAACGCCAGCAAGCATTAGAAAAGATGGGCATCAGCGTACAAGCTAGCGGGATCATGGTTGAGAAGAACAAGTATTATCTGGTCAATCTCAACGCTGATCCGTCGCTCAACGAACTTCTAGTTTACTACTTGAAGGTAAGGTCAATTTTTCATTAACACAAAGCGATTTCTCGGCGGCCGAGAGAAGGAGACAGACTGGTGGGCAGGACCACCAGCCTTTTCTTCGGACGACTTTGTGAAGTTAGTCGAAAGGCAGTGGATGCGTCTCGTACAGGACCGAAACAAGTGGAGTGAAAGAGAGTGGATGACGATGATGATGATGATGATAAAGCACTTGAAAATAAATTGTATTGGATGTAAGTAATTAGGTCAATTACATAAGTACGTTATTCGTATTTTATTATTAAATAAAAATAAAATGTATTCCAAATCCAATGGTAGTGTCAGATAACTTTAATTACTTGGGGCCCATATTAATAAAGATTTTTAAATTGTGAACTTTGCTTCCAGGATCGCACCCTAGTCGGCAACGACAGCTCGGCCGACATCCAGCTGTCCGGGCTGGGCATCCAGCCGCAGCACTGCTGGTTGCTGATGGAGGGCGGCACCCTCAACATGGAGCCCGTGGGCTCCGCGCGGTGCTTCGTCAACGGCACGCCGGTGGTATCGCGCGTCAGCCTCGGCCACGCCGACAGGATCCTGTGGGGGAACCATCACTTCTTCAGGGTCAACTGCCCTAAAGTGTCGATGGGTAGGTTATGTAAGTGTGGCGTCTTGGGTAATGGTATACGATGAGAGGTTTTCGGAGACAGATTTAAATAAAATTTAGTTCAGACTAAATCGATAGATGGCGCTGATTGGAAATAATTACCGAATACTCCGTTTTTTATGTTTTGGTTTCATACTATTAGTGCATAGCCAAAGTCAATTTGTTGTAATATTACAAGTTTTTATAATTTATTTTGTTAATACGTCGTATCTCAGTCAGCCAGACAGACTACTTAAGTCGTATTCGACATCACGATTCAAAATATTGGTGGATCTTTTACTAAAACTTCCTGAGATATTTGGACATAACACAAATTGATATATTCTTTAATATTACTGTTGTTGTCGTTAACGTTGAAAGTTTATTGGTATTGGGCAGAAATAAGTGTAACTGTATTATTAAAAATGAAAGCGTGGTTGAAGAAGTCCTTGAAAACTTTTCATTGATCAATTCATATAGCAGCTTTCATATATTCATATGCTTATTTGTGACAAGAACGTGTTATCTCCTCAATGTACCGTTAGGAATGTCATGTCAAAATCGTTTTGTATTCTGAAGTTTACTGATCATGAAAGGAGTGAGTATCGATACGAGTAAGATATTACCATTATAATAGCGGGAGTAACTATGTATTGCTCTCTATCTCTTTGCTCCCTTTTCAAAACTTAACCACTGAACTGATCATAATGAAATTTGGTACAGAGATAGTTTCAAGCCTGTTGTTTTTATGTACGTCCACATTTAAAAATGAAGCACCATCACACAATATTATTGTAATATTCTGTTGGACATCCTAAATAAGATTAAATTATTATTCCAGCCGCCGCGTCTGAGCCCCAAACTCCTGCGCAACCAATCGACTACAACTTCGCTCGAGACGAGATCATGTTGAATGAACTCAGCAACGACCCAATACAGACCGCCATATACAGGCTCGAGAAACAACACGAGGAAGACAAGCAAGGTTTGTTTGGTGTTATAAGCCATTACTACACAGGCGCGACGTTATCGATCAGTATCGCAGCGTTATCCCGATAATGCGTTCCGCGTCCTTTCCCATTTCTATCACGGCGATATTATCGCACTAGTATGTTAAGTCGAGCGCGTTCTAACACAAAATATGCAAAAAAAAACGTCTGCGATATTATCGATCGCGTCAGCCGTGAGCGGTAGATTTTAAGGAACCTTTAAAATACTGATCCATAAAAATCTATATTCAACAATTTATCAAAGCAAATTTGCTGAACCATCTTTATTTGTATAACATTAAGGAATATTACTATTCTGTCGTTTGCCTCGAATCGTCGACCCAATCAGTGGTGATGCGTGCGATACCACTTTCTATTTTCACAATAAGAGATGTTTAATTTTGGCTCTCACATACTTCAAACTTTTACTTTTAGACGATTTTATGGCTAATAATTTGAATCATATTAAATTGCCCTTCTTTTGTTTACAGTGGCGCTTGAGAAGCAAAGACAAGAATACGAGAGACAGTTCCAGCAGCTCAGGAATATTCTGTCTCCGTCTACGCCATATCCGCCGTACTCTTACGACCCTTTGAAATTGGGTAAGTTTTCGTCTAAAATTAAAGCAAAAATAAGGTAGATTGCTTTTTTAAAGTATTTTTACGGAGGTTTATTTGACCGAATTTCTTTCAAAATAATATTGGCACCATCTTTCGATGCCGATATTTCTGAAATGCAGTTATTTTTTAAGACTATCCAGATGTTTATGTAAAATCAATTGTATATCTGAAAAAAAAAATCATTGATACATAATGATTTTTGTATTCTTTTAGTACTGAGGAAAGTAAACCCGTTTATTTCCAGGTAAAATGACAGCTTGCACTCCGACGACGGCGGCGCGGGTGGAGCGCTGGGCGGCGGAGCGCGACGACACGTTCAAGCGCTCCCTCGGGCGGCTGAAGGCGGACATCCTGCGCGCCAACGCGCTGGTGCAGGAGGCCAACTTCCTCGCCGAAGAGATGCGGAGGAACACAAGGTTTAGCGTCACGCTGCAGATTCCACCGCAGAATCTGAGCCCGAACCGAAAGGTACTGGTTAGTGCATGTCGACTTTAGTTTTTTATTTTGAATCATTTAGTTCATTATTATTTCATTTTTTTTAATTCCGTAAGTTTAGATGTCGACATCCAGACATACGATTGGTCATTGTATTATCTTTTGTTAGCGTTGTTTTATAGTATTTTTTTTTGTATATTCAATGTATAATTTTCTAGTCTATTTTAAAATTTTTTTGGTTTTACTTTTTATTCCTAGTGGGCAAATGGTTTTCCCATAAAGTTCTATAAGTCTTTCCTTATTAACTTATATCTTTTTGATCTTGTTCAATATCGACATTTGAAACAAGGTCTTAAAGACTACCCTTATCTACCCCGTAACCTTAGAACACTAAAATGTCCACCTGGTTAACTACTACATTCCGGCGTAAAATCAGTCACATTAAAAAAAAAACTAAACGAAGTCAGCAATAAAAAGGTAACAGCTCAGCAATAAAAAGCCTCAATCACCACCATTGTCATAACCTACTCTCCCACTGCAACTCGAAGTGAGAGTAAAGGTAGACTTCCGTGGGTCGCGGCGCCACTAATGCGCGTGACATGTCAAATATATGCGGCGCTGCCAAGGTCCATACATTTGTATCTTCGCGGGCATTTATCACGGTTGCGTAGGCTGCGACCCACAGAAGTCTACCCTATGAGTAGAATGCAGTAACTTGAAACTAGTATCTGCTCCTTACAGCGCGGCGCGTTCGTCTCGGAGCCAGCCATAATGGTGAAGCGGCCGAGCCGCGGCGGCCAGGTGTGGTCCATGGAGAAACTCGACAACAAGCTGGTAGACATGCGCGACATGTACGACGTTTGGCGGCGGCGGCAGCAGCGGGGAGAAGAGATCGTTGAAGAGGTGAGTCTCTAACGTCCATTTATACTAATCTTGACACGTTCACCGCTGAACCGTTTTATTTTTTCGGCTCTTTTGCGAATCTTCACACAACGTTTGTGTTTACTGTTTACTGGCGTTGTGCCGGAACTAAACTCAATCAGTAGTGTGGACGCAATTGTCAATACAACAGTGCGGGTTCACACGCCAGGCGTGTTTTTGCATGCCGTAAAATTATAAAAAAACAAACGTGTGTGTTTTCAACAGTCAACGTGTTAAGTGATCACTAAACCGGATTTCGTTTAAAAAAACAATTTAGGTGCCTCTTAGGCCACTCAAGAAAGCGCTGCGGTGTGACTTCGCGCTGCGAATATCAGCTGGAAATCAGGATGCCACGTCGCGTCGCAATGCATTCCAGCGCCTTTGTATGCCCTAAGAATTATGTGTCGGCATTACTGCTAGAAATGTAGACTCCTATTAAAGTACTTTTTCCCAAATTCCTTTATCCATCACTTCTTCACAGGAAACTAACCCGAAAACCCTGGACCCGTTCTACGAGTCGCAAGAGAACCACAACCTCATCGGCGTGGCGAACATATTCCTCGAGGCGCTGTTCCACGACGTGACGCTGGACTACCACACGCCCATCATCAGCCAGCAGGGCGAGGTCGCCGGGCGCCTGCAGGTTACTAGCTACGCCAATATAAAAAAAAACAATTGAAAGTTCTGGGTGGCACTGTAACTGTTGTAGGATCGTTTGCCATCAGCTGAACTTGCTCGTCTCGATAGAATAGAATAGAATAGAAAACTCTTTATTGTACACCAGAAACAAAATTAAACACAGTACAGAAAAATTACAATAGGTAAACAAGGGTAGTACAATGGGCGGTCTTATCGCTGAAAGCGATTTCTTCCAGACAACCTTTCGATGGATATTAAAAAACATTTTTCGATAGTAGGGTGGGTGGCGTACTTACAGTATTTAACAGTCACAATACATTTAATACTTATGTTTTAATAATACACATACACACATATCAAATATCTCAAATATATCAAATATCTTGTTTCAAATCTCGATATTCAGTCATATAAAAAAAAAGTAATAGATCCAAAAGGATAGTCGCGTGTGAATGAACTGCACCAATATTGTGTCGTTTAATATTTCATCTACACTAATATTATAAAGGGGTTAAGTTTGTGAGTCTGTAGGTTTTTGGCCGATATAATAATATAATAATACGATTTTGAAAACGTAGTGACGGCTTATAGTGTCAGTTTTTCAGACCGGTTAAAGGCCTCTGACGTGGCTTAACGACTGTCAATCAATCACAATGTGACCGACGGATTACCTTGCTTTCCGGAGCACGGAGTAAACAGGGTGTTGTTATTATAATGGGCTCTGCTTATTTCCAGGTGGAGATAAGTCGCGTGTCGGGCCAGTTCCCGCAGGACCGCATCTGCGAGGCCGCGTCCGACAGCTCGGGGGACATGCGGGACGACGACGAGGCCGCCGACCCCGCCACGCACCAGGTACGCCGCGCGCTACCAACTCGCCACCAGGCACTAATGTTGTCAATGCGAAAGTGTGTGTACGATTATGGTTGTGTTTGTTCTTCTTCACGCCGTCTGAACAGAGGTGTGTGAAATATAGTGAAGACATAGATAGGACTCTAAGTTAATACATACCTCATCTACTATTAATTAACTTATATGTTAGCACATAGCTTTTCTTTGAGTTTAATATTTGTTTGTGCAGCATTGAACCTTTCAAAAATAAATGTTTACCTGATAAAGAAACGACATAAATTCAGTTTTCAAATTACACCTAGATAGATGTCCCAGGTGCAAAGTTCTATCTCTATCTTCTATCAAGTTACACCTATATACTTCCTCAGGTGACAATCCGCGTGGTGATCAAACAAGCGAGCGGGCTGCCGCCCTCGCTCTCGCACTTCGTGTTCTGCCAGTACAGCGTGTGGGGCGGCGGTGAGCCAGTGGTGGTGCCGCCACAGGTAACTATATTAACCTAATTACTTTACACATTAATTCACTATAAATTAGTACTGTTTTCCACTTTGATTTCATCACCATCATCAACCCATTTCCGCGTACTGCAAAGCACGGGTCTTCACTTTCGTGAGGAGGATCAGGCCATAATCCATTACGGGGGCTCGGTCCGGATTAGTGAATCACATAGTGGTTTCCTACTTCCTTCACCGAAAATCGAGTGCTAATTACGTCAACGTATTTGTAAGAACAAACATTGGCACTTCCGCACCGGATTAGAAGTGTCGATCTAGCGACCCTCTGCTTGGAAGGTCAACGTTCTCTCCACTAGGCTACCACTGCAATAGAAAAACTCACAATTAATATTGCTGTATATTTTTATTTACTCAGGTGAGCGCCGACACTCCCCCCGCGCCAGGTTCCGCGCCCACCTCCCCGCGCCACCAGCCCGCCGTGGCCTTCCGGTTCGACCACTCGCGGGACATCACCGTGCCGCTCACAGAGGAGTTTATCGAACACTGTGCCGGTGAGTGTGATGCAGAAGGTCTACCGCAAGATTTGATAGACGATAATATCATGATACACACGCACACAGATTACACACTTCCTCCTGGCATTCTGAAAACGTTCAATTCGCAGAATGTTTCACTCTCAAAATGTTCCATTCTCAAATTTCAATGGCAGAGGGCGCGCTGTCCATCGAGGTGTGGGGGCACCGCTCGGCCGGGTTCAGCCGCGCGCGCGGCAACTGGGAGGTGGAGCAGCAGCAGGCGGCCAAGGCGCGCTCGCTGGCCGACCGCTGGGCCGAGCTCACGCGCAAGATACAGCTGTGGGTCGAGATACACGAGCTCAACGACCAGGGGGACTACGCGCCCGTCGAGGTCAGTGCACAATGGGGGATCGACCTAGGAATTCATGCGTTCATCTAGGAAAATGTGAATGATGGAATGAACTAGTGAATGAATTAATAAAATAACGAATGAACGAATTAATGAAAGAATCCATGTTCTTTGGCATATATTGAATCCATATTTACTAGACTTAAACGGTTCTAATTCGCGCACAGATTAATGTCAAAATATCATTTTGACAAACCTCAAGTTTTGGCATCGAACGTGTAACATTTTTCAACATTAAATCAAATTGGCGGCGTTTAACACACAGCGAGCACCCGTCTTCATAACAAAACGTACGTAAACATTATTTCTGGAACATCACACGGGCAAAACGGTGCAAAAATATAAGGTTCGTTTTATAAAGTAGCGACTTCACTCAACAGATTCTGGTTCCGACACAGGTGGCGCAGCGCGCGGACATGCTGACCGGCGGCGTGTACCAGCTGCGCCAGGGCCAGCAGCGCCGCCTGGCGGTGCGCGTCAAGCCGGCGCACAACTCGGGCACGCTGCCCATCATCTGCCAGCACATCGTCAGCGTCGAGGTCGGCTCCGTCACTGTCAGGTATGCTGAGGGGCTCAAACAGTTCCTTGTCCAATGGGGCTAATGGTTTCATCGTCAACGGAGATGGATAGTCTAATGGAGATTTGATAGTCAACTACTTCACAACATAAGATTACGGTGTGTTGATACTTCGAAATCTGTACATCACACCAAAATCTTGTACATATTGTGCGTTCAAAAATAACATACCTTTCCAGGTCGCGACTTCAACAGCCTCTGGACTCGTACCAAGATGAAGATTTGGCTGTACTGCGGGAGCGATGGAGCGACGCGCTGGCTCGGCGTCGCCAGCATTTACACGCACAGTTACAGGTACGTTAATAGCAAGTACCACCTTTTCTCTTTCTTTCACATCCTATATGTAAGAGTGAGGTGAATTTGTGGTTACTTTTATTTGTTAGGTTATTCTGTAGTAGTATTATCATACGTTTACTACCCAATTACAATATTCCGCTTCACACAATACCACACATCAAACTCGCGTATTATATCGATTAAATACTCAAATAATTGGTCTTATTTTGTGCGCTGACCTTTATATGAGTCGTTAGGTTATCATAGCTTCTAAAGTCTGTTTGTTTGTATAATGCGCTATGTAAAACTGGGGGCGCGTCAGTTTTATCATATATCATAGTTATATCATCGCGCGTCGGTAGTTTTATCATCGAATAACAGTTCTATTACCTGTTGCACCTTACTAGGATCTTTTCCAAAATGTCATCAATCACCTTAATTAACATTGCGTTACAGAAACTGGTAAACATGTCTCCATCGATGAAGAACGAGCGCGACATGGAGCGCGAGCAGTCCCTGGTGGAGCAGTGGGTGTCGCTGACGGAGGAGCGGAACGCCGTGCTGGTGCCGAGCCCCGGGAGCCCCATCCCGGGCGCGCCCGCGGCCTGGAGCCCCCCCGCGGGCATGGAGCAGCACATACCTGTGCTGTTCTTGGATCTTAATCGTGAGTATCTTCTAGAACTTGAGGTCCAGGCGTTTCCCCGAGCGGGGTTTTAATAAAGAGGTCTCTACGATTCCTAAATCGTCAGTAGCACTTTGGTAGACTGTGATTGAAATCTACCGGGCTGATTCTCTCACCACAATTATTCAACCAAACCAGCCCATCTAGAGCACCATAGTTGAAACATCGCTACGAAATAAGAAGTAGTAGTACTGTTAGTGGATCGTAAACCAAGTACTAATAAACGGCGGGTTATTCTAATGTTAAAAAGAAATACCACTATGGTGCCGTGACCAGGATTTAATGAAATACTATTATAGTTTGAGATGTTAAATACTTTGATTTTCCTTCAGCGGACGACCTGAGCACCCACCCGAGCGGCGAGGAGGTCACGGTGGCCGGCCTCAACTCCATCCTGCCCAAGGAGCACGGGAACAAGTTCTACGAGCTCCAGATCCTCCATCATCCCGACAAGGACGTGTCTGCGCTCGCCTCCTGGGACTCCTCCATCCACGACTCGCAGTACCTCAACCGCATCACTGAAGGTTCGCTCAGACGCTTACTATCCGGCACACGGCCGTCATGTCTTCACAGTCCATTGAGCCTATGGGGTGGGATGTGAGACGAATTTAGACACCTTAGTAACGTTAAAAATACAATTCAAATAATGTTCAAGTCTAAATCATTTTCGAGGCAAGTATTCTCCATCTTCGGCCGCATCTTTACTTTTACACATAGTGTAATTCATTAAAAAAGAACCGCTAGATGGCGCTAAAACTTATAATCCATTTCACTCTAATTAAATGTGGCATTTTGTAAGCCTACCATTGTTCAGTGATACTTACTATGTGTATTATATTTTCAGCAAACGAACGCGTGTACCTGATACTGAAGACGACTGTTAGACTGTCACACCCTGCACCCATGGATCTCATACTTAGGAAACGATTAGGATTAAACATTTACAAACGACAGAGCTTCACAGACAGGATACGAAAGAAAATTGTCAGGTAAGCCTTAATAGATATTTTTTGTGCTATTCACACAACTGACACATGCCTTTGTGTTCACGATTTTGACAACAGTATTTTGTGTCCGCAAAAATACCCACATATGTCCCATCATCATTGTCATCATCATCATCATAAGCAGCTTATTCGACCCACTGCAGGGCATAAGCTTCCTCCTCTTACGCTATTCAATACAGATGGCCAGATGCAATAGTAAATAATATAAACCAAGAAAAATAAGAGGCAAAATTATTTCGCAACGCATTCCACACTTTGTATAATATAAAACCTTACGCAGACTTAAAATTATACAAAAACCGCTCTCAGCTGCATTGGGTGGAACGGGACTACTGCATTCAACTACACTTTTGAATCACTCACACACGCACAGAAACGCAGACCCACACACTACTCTTTTTCTTACTTTTTTCATAATCATACCCATCTTTTCTTTTTGCTTTAACTCCAAATTAACTCGGTCTCAGGGCGAATACCGTTAACTTCTAGCCACGTGTATTACAGGACCGACCAGTTGACACAAACTGGTGTAACTTACGAGGTGGTCTCAAACATACCCAAGGCGAGCGAGGAGTTGGAGGAGAGAGAGAGCTTGGCGCAAATAGCTGCCACCGGCGAAGAAGCTAGCGCTGCTGACGGAGAGACATACATAGGTAAGCTTTGGGAAACCGTCCAAGTTCGCTACGAGTGAGTTCACAAATTCTGTCCGAATGTTTTCAACTTGAGTACCAATTATTTCAGGTTTGATTCGAAAATCCTTAAGTTTGGTTCTTAAGTCTTCAACTAGGTTCTAGATGTAGCTGATATGGATTTCAAACCGATGTTATAAACAACAAAGTTGACTCCAGTAAGCTTTTACACTGAAATTTTTGCTCCCAAGATGTACTATCAAGAATTCTAAATCTAGTCATAATCAATTGGCGTCATTACTGCACAATTGTTAGCCACAAATATCTTACATATTACAAAACGCAAATTCAAAGCAAACAACAACATTTACAGAAAAATATACACGCGGCGTCAGCGCAGTCGAGAGCATACTAACTCTCGACCACTTACGTCAAAGCGTCGCCGTCAAGGAGTTGGAACAAGCGCGGGGTCAGCCGATCACCATGCGGAAGACCGCATCCGTGCCTAACTTCTCTCAGGTAAGCGCACTTGAAGCTAGTCACATCTTGTAACCTTTACAGCCCCCCCCCCCCCCCCCCCCCCCCATTGGCGCGTTATTGTCGGTCGATAATAAAAAAAAATACAAAAATGACTTTATTTTTTTTTGTTGAAAGCGGGATTTCTGACCTCAGGTGTCAGAATTTATCAGGCCGTCCAACTTTATTTTGTTTTTAGTACTTTTTGTATTGGGCATACGTGCGATCTTCTACACTGCTACGATATTGTCGCTGTGATAGAAGTGGGACGCTGCGTTCTTGCGTCCTGCGTTTTTTTGCGATTGCACGCGTTCTTACACATGCCTACGTTATTTAACGCTAGTAGGATTGATATATCGGAAGATATGAGTTGGAAAGAAAGGACGCGGGACGCATTATCGGACTAACGCTGCGATGCTATCGACCAATAATATCGCGGCTGCGTAGTCGGGGGTTAAATCTTTTCAAACACCACACGGTTGGATAGATCACGTTAGATAAGGCACTGGACACTGTAGAGGCTTCTACTGACAGTTGTATATTTTTAGGATGTCGATAGGTAACGCTGACACAATAACATGTATCTGTACTTACACATTTATATACTCTCACACGCCATTATTATTTGATTTGTCAATGTTGTGGAGCTTACGTTAAACTAGCTAAGCTTATAAGGAAACTTATAGCGAATAACACTAAGATATAATACGTTACATATTGTAAATACAATAATAACTGACAATTTACATAAAACAAAAAACCAATGATTGGTTCTTATTGGACACGGCTAAGCAACGGCTTTGCTTGTGAAATAAAGACAACATTTTCAGTTACATTTCTAAATGAATCCTGTCAGGTGAAAGTAACGAAATCCACACCAATCGATCAAAGATCTATTGATTGGTGTCTTCGGCTTTGGCTATTGAGTTACTGTCGATCGACGTATCTCATTCTACCATCGATCAACGATCGATCGAGTTACCACCGTGACACACTTATACCGGGTGCTCTATTTACAAGTACCTAACTTCGAGATATATTAGAATCTACATAGTTGCTCTATAAACTCCGTTTCACAAAAGAAAAGAATTGCCATTCAGATATCTAAAAAAAAATCTAATAATTAACCAACTTACCAATTCCCAAAGTTTTAAAACCGTGCGAGCTTTATGTGCAAATACGTCGCCGACGCAGTACCAACTGTACATACAAGGTAGAGATAGATCACTCCATCGAACGGAGTAACTACTCATTAAATTCTCTACCGTGTAGGTGCCGAGATACCCTAGGCGTGCGAAGGTCGAAGCTAATAACCGCTCAAACGGTAACCGAGCGGTCCCGCAGAAGCGCGGTGTCAGCCGCTGGGTCAACGTAAGTTGTGACGCGGCTTTCCACTATCTCTACCTTACCTACTCTTTACACCGTACATGGTCAATGTTACCGCTATTTTTGTGACTGTACATAAAGCTCACGCGCTTTTCGAACTGCAAGTACTTTTGGAACTTGGGGGTGTGTTGTTATAGTTCATTGAGTTTGACGATGATTCGATTTGGGGGTGAACGGGGGCGGGGTTTGAGCCTTGCGGGCGGATATAAAGTGCGCAGGCGTGGATGGCAAGAGTTATTGTTTCTGGCACTGCCGCCTTCATACTGCAAGCATATCGCGATCGAATTTGATGAACTATAGCTATATTTTCTTAGGGTTTTAACTGGAAATGCAACAGAGCACTTGTGGTTGTGTTAGTAATGGTTTATCGGGATTCACTTTGTGTGACACAGTTTTCCAAAAGGGATTTTTATTTGGCAACAGTTCCTTTCCTAATATTGAAGTGAATTGTTTGGCTATATCATATTGTTTCGAGATATCGAGAAACTAAAAAAACAATCAAACACAATTTCAAAGCGCACACTGCACACAGCGGTTTGACATTGAATAAAGTATTCAATCTATCTACAAATTAAACAATGAGTATCGCGCTGATTTTACTCTACATTGCGTATACACAAATATATTTGAAATATCTTATACAACGTTGTTTATCTCACGCAACGTAAACGAAATCTATCTATATCTTAAACAGCATTGTTATTGTTAAATACTCTACCGAACCACTCCTTTTGATGATACAGTATGTCAGGTACTACGCTTAAAAATGGTTTAATGATAATAAACTATGAACTGGCACGACACATAATCATTCAACATAGTAAAAGGTCGTGGCTTTATTAGTGAATGATTGTTTGGAGCCGTCAGAGATAGCTACAAATCCATGTAACGTCTAACTGGTGTATTCTCAGTTTTCACACCTAAGTTTGTTACAATCTGTGGAGCTACATAACCGCTGACCTTCATACAATGGACCGGTTAGAACATCCTTAACACTTTCACTGCTGAGGCGATTTTCTTGTCTAGCCACGGATGCGGCTCTGCACACTTCATAGTGTTTTCCCATACAACAAACACAACGGTTGTGTTTCCCCGCACTCGCGGCAAGTTATGAAAAACACGACAGTCGTGACTTCAGCACTGAACGTGTAAATGATAGATAGATCAGAAACGTCGCCTACCGAAGAAGTTAATAACAACTATTTGACGTTTAGCCATTCGAAAACCCATGAGATCGCTCGGCTGTCAACTTTGAAATCATCAACTTTAATTCTTATAACTCCCGCTGCGATTTACGCTGCTTTACAACGCCAAGAGAGGGAGAATCAAGTGCATAAATAAACACACGTCACTAATCAAATAAACATATGTTAATACATCAGTGACGATAACATAATAACGGCGAATAGTTAAGCGATGAGGCTAAGACACCAAACTACACGCTTTTAAAGACTTGTACACATGAATTACAGTCGTCTAAATGTATTACAATAATGTATATTACCTTCCACCGCCGTATTATTTCTAATTCAACAATGAGTGGTTTCCTGTGCTCTGTACGCTTGCTAACCTGTGTATTGTCGCTACGCACGCGGCCGCAGCTATCTCAGGCCCTCGAGAACGCTGCCAAGAACGGAACCAACGTGAGTCGAACGCATGGCCACCACACCACCAGCCGATGTTTATGTTCTCTATCAACAATTACCTGTGTATATTTATGAAGACTATTGCACCCTATGACGTTCTAACTTAAACGACTTAAAGTTGTTATTAAAGTTATGGTACCATAAACAATTGATTGAGTGTAAACACAAATGTTTTATGACGAAGAGCTCAATGCAGTGCTGCTTAAGGTTGTACTCCATTTTGGGTGGCATTGCAAATTTTATAGGCAAGCCCTACTGTTATGCTATCGGACAGCTCGTTTATTGAACTTGATAAATATACATAGGAATTTACAGAACTATGATTAGCTGTTTCTTTTTTGTTGAGCCTGTAATCGTGATAATTTTATTTAAACGCTGTTTATAAAATAAATGCTTTATTCACTCACACTGTCTAGCCCTAATTATTGTAAAGAGTAATTTTAGTACTGTGTTATTGTAATAATGTCTTGTGATCTGCCATGATATGTACTTCACGTCATTAGCATTTCTTAGCCATTGTCTAAGTTTTTCAAACAGGAGGGTAATCTATAACCAAAAACATCGACAGATAATGCGCCTCGATTCGTCGTTCGAATCGCTGGCCGGTCTCGCCACGGTTCGCGCCGGAAGCATGGCGGACCTCGCCGATGAGACGACCCCCCGCCGCCCGCTGCACCGCCACTCGTATGTCGCCCCCGCCCACAGCGACCCCGACATACCGACCCCTACCAAACCCTTCGGACTCGGTAAGTTCATAAAACGACCACAAACATGCGGTACTAACAAATACACTCCTATCCCCCAAAAACGTCCATTCTTTACCTCTCTCTCATCAACACATTGTCATGCCTACTAACTTAATTGAAAAGAGTATAGCACACGTGCATACAACGTGAACGTGCAAATTTAAAACAGTAATTTAGAGAACATATCTTAGTGCATTCAGTAGATTACGTATTTTGAAATTTAATAGACAATTTTAATTTGGGTAAAAAGACGAAAATGCACGAATAAATTAATAAGCATAGTATGTATTGTGTTTCGTTTTTATTGAATAGTCAAAACATAGAAATGACGAAAAATTGCATACATCATATTGTTTGTAGGCGAATCAGTCACGAAATCGATTCTCAACTCAAACTCAGTCACGAAGATACCTATAATTTACATCTACTTGTTCATGTCACTAGTACATTTTATTTTCAACTTGCTTTGTGCTATGCTATGGCTCAAACTGGTCTTCTCTATCTCTCTACGACCCCTCTTATCTTCTACCCTTTTCATGTTCTGTGTGTGATTTTTGTTGACTTTTTCAAAGTAACAAATACAAACTTATTTTCTGAGATATTTGTCACGACACGGAGTCATTTGTTTTGATTAAGCCGCACAAACAAATTATCCACTCAGGCTTCAGGGTTAATCAAAAGATTTAACTCCAATGGTAAATATCGCAAGAACGCCGACTCTGACAACACAAATTGTACCCCACGCTTGAACTAACGTTATATTTTTTTTGTATCTTGACCCCCCGCTACCTTCAGGCTCGTTCCTATCAGGTAAACAATGAAATATGGTCTTGACTCGGAATGGCAACTGTATGGCGAAAATATTAGTCGAATGCAACCAAATTAATTGGACAAATAGATGTGTTGTAATCATTGTTATCATGGAAACTTTGTTTTGTGTGTAACCCGTTGATTGGCTGTAAAATTTGGATCATCCGAACGAATTACTATTGGCATTTTAATTCAGAAAGCTCGTTACGATGATGAATTAACATCTGCTGCGTGTATTTGATCAAAATTAGACCCTAATGTATTGGCTGATAGAGCGTAAAGTCGAAACGCAAGCTTCGAGCGTCAAGCAGCTTCTGTCGTTGTTTTGACTACCTATATGTTTGTTTGCGTGTCTCTTTCATTTGCATGAACCAAGCATGACTTGTGATTATTTCCTTCTTCCTTCCTCTTCTTTGATCTAATTGCTGCGGAAATAAAGAATGATAAATGCTTTTATTATTTGAAGTGACGAAAAGATCGCTTGAGTAAAAATAATTAAGTACGTCGATAGAATAAGTAAATCACACATCAAGTGTGTTACTAAATAATTTAAATTTTACTATAATTTAATTGTTTAATTAATTGCAAACCTGAAACGGCAGTCCTGTCTCTGTAATAGTTGTATGTTATATGTAAAAGTAGTCATAGATAAATGATATGTAAGTAGGTATGTGTTTTGTGTTAGGTGATATAAAATGCATGTAAGTAGACAGTTGGAAATGTAATGTTTTATTACAAAAGTGATAAATAGAAATTATGAACAGCATGTATTACACATTCTTGTGAAATTGAAAAACTTATGTAAGTCTCATCGAAGTAGTCGTATAATATGTCCAAGCATCAAAATTAAGAAGTCCGACTTATGAAATTGTACTTTTTTTTTTGATATTTAGTTAATTTTATAGTTTGTCCCTGTTTGAGCGCCATTTTATAGTTCGTCCCTGCTTGGGCGCCATTTTTGTAAGATCCATGTTGGGATCTAAAATTAACTTTTCAATATTTACAAAACTACATGAACTACAAGTTAAAAGGGAAACGACAAATCTTAATGTAGGTAAGTACATAAATTATGCACTGGTTAATTTCTCTATTAGGCTTAAAGCAGTTCCCAAAATACCGATTTTAGGACAGAAATGTGTGACATCGATTGTTTATAATTAGGGTATTAGTTGGTGTGTTTTTGTTTAAGTTAGAGTTGAAAACTGACAATTATTCTAACGTTTCATTGCAGCCCGGCCAACGTTCCTAAACTTGAATTTGAACCTGAATTCACTGCGACTACAGACGCCCAACAAGTGTACGTTAATGTTGCGACATCGTAGAATCACTAGTTTGGCTTGTTTTGACTGTTTTGTTTCTAAATCATTCGTTTTTTTTATAGACGCTCATTGTATAAAACATTTGGTTCAGTTTAGTTCCTATGCTAATCCATTATTGGATTGGAAAGTGTTAAGTGTAGCGTAAGTCTCGTGAAGTGCAATACTTTGAACATTCTTTTGTTTTCTTTGCAAATAAATTGTAAGATAGTTGAAACTTCAAACATTGGCATGTTATCAGAATAATTGTAATGTTTTTCTAGCATGAATTGGCGTTACAACATTTGAAATATGTTTATCAAAATTATTGACGTTTTGTTTCTATTATTCGAATTTATGTTTTTTTTTTATTGTAAGGTTTTAAATGAAGCTTCTTTGTTTGAATCGAAATCTTCAAAAGTTTATTTATCAGTCACTTTAAAGTCGCCCACCACATTGTATTTGCCGTTTCAAACATGGTTAAACGCGATGCTAGTATTTTACCGAATTATCAATGACAACTTATTTACGTTTAACAAAACTCACCTCGATAATTGTAGCAGCTATATCACAGGATTTGTTTCATCTAGACACGATTTGTTATACAAAATGTGGTAACTGTATGTTTAAATATGGGATTATTACAGCGTCTCCAGCAAGCGGCAAACTTGGTCTTCGTATGACGACGCTACACGAGGAACCGGGCCGGAGAAATGACGATGACTCTCATTCGGAGCCAGAATCGGCGCCTACAGATGATATGAGCACCCCGAAGTCGAACGTACGTATTTCTATCGGCCCTGTTTCTTTAAACCCGATATATTTGAATAGAACTTTTCCGCCAATCAGAAGACGCGAAAATCACGTATTAGCGTTCATAGCCGGATTTAAACGTTTAACTGATAAATGCTAAGTTGTGTTCTGCCAAGCTTATATTTGACGAGTTGTGTTAGTATAGGTCATAGTTATATTGTTTATTTAGATCAAATTATGCAATTCAAATTTGACCCAGTTCCCCTTGAATAATATTTTTGTAATTTTGCATACCTATAAATTTTTGATGATAATACAATATAACGTTTACAGCAACCGACAGTAGATTGATGGTGTGGGGTTATTTTAATCAGCTTGCAGTACCGAATACGTGTATGTTAATAAAAATTGTTTTCTTAAATATTTCACAGCGCAACCGCTCCCGGGTTTCGTCCCGTGGCTTCCTGCCCACGTCGAAGACCCTCGACTCGCTCCACGAGTTGGCTTGCGAGCGTGTGCCTAACAAGAACTCTCCATCAATATCGTCGAGCGGTTACGGTAACTATTGGATTTACTTTCTTGTAATATTTTATTCTTGTTCTCCCGGTCTACGTCACAATGACCTCTGATCATTGGGCTGATGGTCTGGCGCGATGTATCATGTGTTGGTTACTATTTGGTGACTGCCTTGGTCCACCTGTTTTTGTCCCGTTTTTCCAATCTTGCTCCAATCAAGGTTGGCAAATCGCATTCCTAAATTATCGTTACCTCACATTTCAAATATTTTAGAAACATTGACACGTTTTTTTTACACTATCCTATTTCGATTTTCAGGTTCACAAGCCGTCTCGTCAACAAACCTAACTAACGACGACACACTATCAATCCGAAGCATGTCCGTGGACGAAACGCCAGATTTCGACAAGACCATGGACTACACACACATGTCGCGGACCAAGCATTCCGTGGCCGGCCTCCGCAATGAAATAACAGAGTTACGAAACGATATCAACGACTTGAAGAATGATATAGTCGAGTCAAAGAACGAGTTGGATGATCCACCGTTTGAGAAAGCGAAGACGCCAGTTTTGACTCCGGGTGGGAAGCGAATCAATCCTTTCTTGAGGGATTGTGATGAAGAGGGGAAAGAGATCAGAGAGGGGGATATTATGGTGGATCCGCTAGGGGCGCTGCCCGTGGACCCGTTAGGGGCGCTGCCAGTGGACCCGTTAGGGGCGCTGCCAGTGGATCCATTAGGGGCGCTCCCGGTGGAGACCGCCAAGTTGTCTAGTCAGAAGAGTGAACCGATGCAGATCAATGGTCAAATGTCTCATGATAACTCTGTCGGTGAGTGAGACACTATTATTAGAATTAGAGTATTTTCAGAATTATTGTCACCAAAATTGTTGCAGAGTTAGTTTTCCGTCCATAATAATCTTAGATTAACAAAAAAAGTAAAGAAATCAGTGATGATGAGGTAATTAATTTGCATCTAGGCGCTCACACGCACTTTGCTGCACATAAATGAATGCAATCTCCTTATTTTGTGTCAATGGTGGAACAGCGTTTGTTTTGGGGCTCCACAGTTGCTGTGCACAATACATTGGTGTATGAAGTCCTATTTGGCTAAATTTTGCCTACAACGGTAATTTGGATCTAGATATGGTTAAAGGCAGTAGAACGTTATTATATTCCTTTCATATCGTTGCAGTTGAAGCGGACCTCGAATCTGTGAGCTCCGAACAATCGAGCCAAGGCTCGGATCAGAACGAGCGAAGCCGCGAGGCATCGTCTGTCGGCGAGAGCGACTCCGCTTCCCCCGGCCCGGAACATATCGTGGTCAAACCGCAGCTACCCGCTGGCAAGGTTAATATGACAACCACTTTTAAGAAGGCATAGAATAGTAATTAATTGCGTAAAGACTGGACACCCCCGTCTCCGTATAGCACCGCGTCTTGCGAGCACTTAAGGGAGCCAGATACGCGGATTGAAAATAATATACTTAAGGGTACTGAATCGCTCTAAACATTTTATATTTATTCACCTAGAATTTTTTTTGTATAGGTAAAAAGGAGGTGCGCAAGAAAACTCGTCGAGATTTTTGGAGTTTCCATTTATTTAGAAATCCATTATTCATGACAAAGGCTTCTAAAACAAAACATAGCCACTAGTACTCGTATGAAAATCAACCTCGACTTGTATAGTAACTATTTCAGCTTTTTCTTTTTTATTAGAACCTGAGAAGTGCGGTCTTGAACTCGTACACCGACAGTACAGAGTAAAAAGAACAATTAATCACTCAGTTTTATATCTTGTCGGAGACATGACCTGCAATGTGTCACCAGGGATTTTAGACACGGCTGCATAAGGTTAGGCACAGTCTTGCAAGTGTTCCCTCTTAGCTAGTCTTACTTAGTGTCCACTGCAGGTGGTGCGGCGCCGCGCGGGCTTCGGCGCGGCGGCGCGCGCGGCCGCTCGCCAGTCCTTCCCTTCGGCGCGGCCCAAAACTGCGCACGAGCCCATACACGTGCTCAGGGAGTTGCAGCACACGCCGGCCTCGTCCACCGAGAGAATGTGCGATGGTAAGTGGAGCAGCTATTGGTAAAAAATTATCAAATTATTGATTTTTATTGATTGAAAAACGAGATGATTTAAAGCGAAAATGCGGGACCCTTATGTTTCTTCTTTAATAAAGCAGCAGGTCAGAGTTGGTGCAGTCGATAGGATTCCTTTAATTTTTTAAGCGGTCAGAATGTAGAGTTTATTGCTGTAGTTGTTTTTCACATTTTAGTGTCATGAAATTTCCCTTGATATCTAAAGTGATATTATTGAGTAAATTAAGCGATCCATACTCTGTCTTTAATTCAATTTTAAAAGCACCACAAAGTTCAAAAGTCATCAATTGTTTTAACGATGTTAAGTGCGAATTTTCAAAAGCACGCTTCGCTAGGAATATCTTGTTTTTAATCGAACGCGTTCGGTTCGCAGACGACGCGTACGAGGGCGCGCCGCTGCCGGCGTGGCTGACGGTGGGCGAGAGCGTGCAGCTGCGGCTGAGCTCCAGCACGGGCGTGGTGGCGTACGCCGGCCCCGCGCACTTCGCCAACGGCCTGTGGGTCGGCGTCGAGCTGGACGCGCCCACCGGTAACTATGCGCCCGCGCACCGCGCTTGTGGCGCCGCTGCCGAGTGCACTGGATCTCTATTGTCACGCGCGTCACGAGCATCGGGCGCGACCCACGGAAATCCACCTTTAGAGTCGCATGACTTGCTAAAAGAAGTGATTTTGAGTACTCATTTAAATGAAACAACTTTTTTAATTGCTCGATAGATGGCGCTGTACTGAAGAGTTTCGACTCAAATCTTTTCTGAGCACTGAACCACCTAGTTAATTAATTTTCAGCAAGAAAATACTGCATATTTTCAACCTTTCCGTGTTTAAATTACTGTTTCAACATTATCGATGTGACGTCAGCTTGCTAACCTTTAAGCTATCGTTTGCTAATAATTATTTTTACACGTGCAGGTAAAAACGACGGATCGGTAGGCGGCACGCGATACTTCGAGTGCCGCCCGCGGCACGGGATCTTCGTTCGAGCCGAGAAGCTCGTGCAGGACCGCCGCGGCCGCTCCGCGCGCGCCTACCGCGAGGGGGAGATGAAACGCGCGACCAGCAAGGGTGAGCCTTAACTCCCTCTTGTACACTATAGACAGATAGCTTATCCCCCTGATTCCGTAAAATCATGTTATGTTCGGTTCTTTGAGTTAACCAATTTTGTATAGATTTTACAAGTGTCATAGTAAAAAATCACTGTTGAGGCAAGTATTATAGTTAGTATAGAATTTGTATGAAAACACATAATTTCACTCTTATCGGAATCAGGTTGTAGGTTTCCTTTGGAAACCTTTCATAAATTTTACACCACTTTTCTAATAAAATCAACGGATTTCAATCAATAATGATCTTGTTCAGAGATTGCGGGGCTTAGTTACCACTGCACTGTCGTCGGCAAAGCCATTCATCTTTAATAACCCCTAATTTTCAAAATCTAGAACCAAAGCCCGATACAAATAATGATTAGTCTTTCAAAATATTAACATCATTCCAGGTGAAGGCCTACACAACTTACACAGATCGAGGAGTCGCAGCGACAGCATAAACGCAATCGGAAAAACTAGGAGCAAATAAACCCACGCCTGTCCCCGAGTGCGTACGTACCCGCAGTTTCTACGTACATCGCTCGCTCAGTACCGTCGACCCATCACTCCGCTCCGTAGACGCGGACCCAGCAAGCAATGTATCAGTCCGAATTTAAGGAAACGTCCACACGTCCCGTTACATTCAATCAAGTTTTCGTTGCAGTCGAGCGTATGGTGCTTATATGTATCTTAGATTTTATTTATTACCTTTTCGGTAAGCAATATTTCGCCTTTAATCTGTTTCACCCAAACTAGTATTGTGATGGAAATGGGATCGTCTAGCTTTCATTGGCCGCGCTCAATAAAACGCTCAGACCGCGTACTTTCCACAAAAATCGAAAAAATATTGACACTTGGTAGGAGTTACTATTTTCATTATTGAATATTTTTAATGACTTAACTATGAAAGTAATTGTAAATAAAATTATGTGATTTAATTTTATTATTCAGTTTCTATGTAAATATGTGAATTTATTGTATTATTTAATTTAATTATTTTAGATACCAATGAAATTTTGTGATCGGTAATAATAATATTCGGTAAATTAGTTGTTTGTAATTTTTTTACTGTATAGTTTGTCATATGAATATTATCGTTAATAATTGTTTATGTATTTTAGCTCATTGAATATGTTTCTATCTTATTTCTACAATTTTGTTTTATAATCGACATCGTGAATATTTTCTGTGATTTACGACCTTTTACTTCTAAACTTTTACCTCTGACTTTATATCTAAACCACTTTTATGGCATTTTAGATACTTAAAACTGCTCACGCGCATTTTGTGTTTGCCACTATATTGTGATAATGTCTTGCCACACGATTATAGAGACGAAAGGAAGAGAATCTTTATTTATCGCCAACTTTTGCCCTTTGCTATTGGAGTAGAGTTTTTTACGAAATCGTCCAAAGTTACATCTTCGTCCTTTTATAAGACTTGTACCTAGTACATTGGCAATCAATTCGCGACGAATCGACACCGACACCCATTACTGACGTTTTGCTGTTTGGTGCAAGCGACAAGCGAAACCGTTTCGCTTATATTGAAAAGCCATAATATCATGACATGGTTTTCGTTGCGATGCGCTCCTTCGTTTATCACTTGCATCAAAATCTTAAATCGATTAGGTTGTAAAGATATACTCAAGTTAATGTGAATGTGTGATGTCGTTTCGACATGCAATAAAAAGAATTGCCATTTAAAATGTCCTCTTCAATTTCCATCCACGTTCGAACAATAAAATAATGACAAAATATCCGTAGATATTCTTATTCCAAATTTTCCAAAATATAATGAGTGGTGTTAGTTATTTGTGAGCCTAATTTAAAAAAATATCAGAGTAATATTACGTAGCGGCATAGAGCGCATGTAATCGATTTGTAATAGGGAACGTCCACAAAACTCCGTGCGACCGACGCGACACGACGGAGCGATAGTTTATAGCTCACCTAATGTATATTCCATCCTTTTTAGTGAAGTAATCGTTCTTAAGTACACTCAAAGTACATAATTATAAATAGAGTAAATCGCCTCGTTGTTTACTAGTGTGTGTAAGTTACAGTTCAGCGTTTCATTGTAGTCCGTCACTTGCCTCCATTCCTGTAAACATATGTATATTTACATTAACCTCTAAGTAATTATAAAAAAAATGTTATCAAATATTATATTAATGCAGCTGTTTCAAAGTATGCACTTGAGATTTATATGCCAGGTTTAGTGAGGGTGCGGTTTCATTGCGAGCGTAGCGGTAAACAAATTTTTCATCAAAATTACTTCTCAGTACTAATGTTGATGGAATAGTATTTGATTCTTCTCTCGCTTACTCTTATGACATAATCCATAACTCATACTATCTATTCGCTATACAGCGAATCTCGCAGTGGGACCACAACCTAAGTACTTTGTAAGCGTTGACTGACATCATATTTGTCACTTTTACATAGAATTATCACATTTTACAATTATCCAATGCTTATTAGACTGTCGTACTTAAACATTCCATTTTTGTATACATTTATCTTTCTAGTAAAATATTTAGTAGTTTCAGATTTATTAGTTAGAATTTTAACGACAGGCGCAACTTTTACGGCGTTATGTTTTGCATTTTTTATCGTTTGAATTTTAAAGGTAATAGACCAATAATAAATAAATATTTAATAATAAACGTGGCCCTAACTAGGACAGCTCAATGTGTAGTCGACGTAAATAACATAATATCTAAACGATAAAGTATTTTCAAAATAAAGTAGGGTGTGTCTTTGAAACTCTCGATGTGCTTTTGTCCAGTAGTTTGGTAGGGCACGGACAAGGAACTGTCTGGTAGAAGGCAAAGCGGATAAGGGCTTGGCACCGAGCGTGCGTGGCGGTTCTTGGCGAAGTGGTATCAAATCGCTATTACATGAAACAGCCGCTGCGCTCACTGTACGACCAAGCCCTTATCGATTGAAGATACATCAGGCTCGGCGTGGAGTGACGGAGTGTGCACTAGGGCTCCTAGAAATAGGCTAATAGTGACCTAAAAATGCAGCGTATCGTAGGTCCTAATTTTAATTTTTAGAAATTAAGCGACCATGTGCTGTGCTTTTGTTTTAAACAAATAGTTTATAGGTAAATGAAATTATTTGTTTTGTATATTATTTTTTATTATTATTTTTTCAAAGTAGTACACATTTTGTATTTATTGCAGTCAATTCTACAAATACGAGCTTTTATGATGTTAATGTAATTATTTTTGTGTAATCACGACGCATGTTTCATTTTAGCGTAGAGAATGAGGTACCTATATTGTAAGTTAATTTGCCAGATGTAATGTATAAAATGAACAGATCACAAATCGAAATGTATTTCTAATTATTATTTGTGATAAGTGACTAGGCAGCTACTTGGTAGCGTAGATGGTTACGTCTTCATAACTGTACACCTAATGCATAATATTAAATGAAGAGATTTTAATATTTAAAATTTATTAAAATGAAAAATAGTTCACTTCTAGTGAAAATATTTTTGCCAAGTAGCAAATTTGAGTCAAACCATCGCTGTCATTATCAGTAAATAAATGTATTATAAAATATATATTTTTTTCATTGAATGACCTTCACATCTCCTGTTTAGCTTCGTAAATATCCTTACCTTATGTACCTGATAGCATAAATTTAACTGACTTTTCCTTTCATTTTTGTATACTTACTATAGTTTGAATGTAACAACAAATCTTTTGTCTGGACTAAGCTAACCTGGCTGGCTAAGCCAGTATGGACCGTCAGAAACGTATTTCATAATAAGGTAATGAACACAACTGTCGTGTTTTTCATAACTTGCCGCGAGTGCGGGAAAACAACTGTTGTATGGGAACACACTATGGAGCGTGCAGAGCCGCACCCGTGGCCAGACGAGCAAATCGGCTCAGCAGTGAAAGTGTTAAATGTTCACTTATGAAAATTAATAAAATAACGAGCTGTATTGTAGTAACTAGCTGATAAATATATATTTTTTGTAGACTTAAAGAATAGGTTTTTAGATTTAATTTTATTCGGAACAGAATAGTATGTCGCCTAGGTAGTAGTAGTAGTTCCAAGTACATTTTATCATCACGCATGCACATAAAAAAACCATAAAAAGAAAGCTGGAGACATAAATCTTTATAGGTAGAGAAATTGTCGTTAAATCTATTATTCACAAGTCGGAATATAAAAGCGGTATAATTTGATTCCAACTATTACTGTGTCGTAATGTTGAACATAATAAATAGGCAGAGATTAGGTAAGTCAAAACAATGTATAAATTAGATCGCAATCAACATGCTACGGTTTATGCCGAATCGTGGCGAGTCAGGCGACTGTGAGTTGTGTAAGTAAAAACAATAGGCATTCAGTCAGTTCAGCAATGCATCGAGTATAGACTGAAGCGATTTAAGCATAAGCGGTAGGATAGGACCCAGTCTATTTGTCAAAATATGTCAACTAAAATAATAACAACGAATTAACATAAAGTTTATAATAAGTACTAGCGGCGCCCCGCGGTTTAACCCGCCTTAACTATTATATCACAGGGACCTTTGACTACTGAGGCGATTTTCTTTTCTAGCCTCAATTACGGATCTGCACACACCGTTGTGTTTTCCCATACCGCTAACACAACAGTATTAATTTTTACGGGTTAAAAAGTTGGTATCCTATGTTCTATTCCAGGACTTAAAGTATCTATATACTAAATTTTATCAAAATCCGTTCAAGCGCTTCGGCGTGAAGAGAGGACAAACACAAATTTTCGCCGTTTTAATATAAAATGAGGAGTAAGTGAGATGAGCTTTGTTATTCTTTATCCAGTTCAAATTAGGTTTTAAGGTTACAGTATAAAACTTAAGACGCTAGTTATGTTGGGCTACCATGGGAGTCCACCCTTTTAAGTTTTTAGTAAAAAAGAATCTAAATTGGTTGATCCAGTTTAGGTTGAAAATGGCAGCAACATAAAAAATAAGACGTCACGGTACGATTATGCGACGCGGCTCAGTTTAGGACCTGAACTGAATCGCTATAAGACGTCATGGTAGGCCTCCTGGTCAGTATGAATAGCAAAAGTCGATAATTCTACTAAAAGACGTGGATGGTAAGTTGATGCTGAATTTTAGGTAATGCTATCGGCTATTACTATAGCAGTCTCATTCCCAAATTTTTCGAAGAGCTCATCGTCTTTCCAACCGGCTGCAATATAACAGCACCAGAGCAATGATGGCACAGTACTCGGCGCTTGAACACCTGGCTAAGGTTTGGTACCAAGTTCACTGCTGAACCGGTTTCTTTTTTTACACTATTGCGAATCTTCTCGCAACGTATGTGTTTACAAGCACTGGCATTGTAACTAAACTCAAGCAGCTTTGCGAGCGCACTTAACTGTTGTGACAAAATTGACAATAGAGCAGTGCTGGCACGCCAAGCGTGTTTTCGCTTGCCATAACATAAAAAAACATAAACGTGTGTGTTTTCAGCAGTCATCTAGAACTGATTTCAATTGCTCGCTCTCGTTACCCGCTCTCGCTACCTCTCGTATCCTGCACCGAGACGCCAAAGGGTAGGGAGCGACAGTTGACCTTATTTCTGTGCGACGTCGCGAGTGTCATCTTGCCGTCGGGCGCAGGGCGGCGCGACCCGCACCTGGCACTCGCCTTATCCACTTACTGCCGGCGGAAGGACAGCAAAACAATCGGGATAGTAATTATGGTTAATGGGAAATATCCCAGCAATGCTCAGCAGGAGCTGATAATGATGATGACAATTTGTCGGGTTAGTCCAGAAATCACCATTGGCTTGACTAAGCCCATCAATGGAGATTTGTCGTCTAGTGAATACACTTATCACATGTGGAATAGTTATTAACAGATTCCGATATCCTTACTCAGATACCATCAGACTAGATGGTGGGAATCCCACACATTCACCTACATAAAAAAAAAACTTTTTTAATGATACAAAGCGTTTGTCAACAACAACTAAGCTGAAATTTGACAGAATTTAGACCTGAAATGGTTCGGCTAAATCGTTTTCTGTCTAAAAGCTCCTATAACTTTAACGCACAAAACTTTAATGAATTGGGGATTTTTCTCACTACAAATCCCTACTTCCCTACTTTTATTTTTATATTATAAATGCGAAAGTAACTCTGTCTGTCTGTCTGTCTGTCTGTTGCTCTTTCACGCCTAAACTACTGAACCGATTGAAATGAAATTTGGTACAGAGATAGTCTAGAGCCTAAGAAAAGACATAGGGTACTTTTTAATACGAAAAAAAGCATTGTAAGGGTTTGAAATAGAGGATGAAAGTTTGTATGGAAGTTTCGTCATTTTTGAAGCTAGAAGCTTGAAATTTAGTTTTTAGGCTTTAGATTAGATATAAATAAATATGTAATTAAAAATTTGTAAAAATTTACCCAAGAGGGGGTAAAATAAATATAGGGGATGAAAGTATGTATGGAAATATGTAAGGTTTCGGCTAAACCACTGGGCCGATTTTAAAACTTATTTCACTAATGGAAAGCTACATTGACAGCGAGTAGCATAGGCTATTTTTATCCCCATATTCCCGCGGGAACAGGAACTACGCGGGTGAAACCGCGGGGCGCAGCTAGTACCAAATATATCTAAAACTCCTACCGTTTTTTGCCATCGCTACGCTAATCTATTTTCATATAGCAATGCCGATGCTCGTTACAAAGGCGACATCGTTCCATTATGGCATGCCATTGGAACTTGCGTGACTTGCCATTTGCCAGGCTCTGTCTTCCACAAAGAAAATCAAAGGAGCTCCAACCGCCAAAGAGGTAACAAGTCTCCAATAAGCACCACCTATCAACCATGACTTAGAACAAAGGACTCCAAAATGGACCAGGCCGGTCCTTCTACGTCTACTCAAGACCCTCGATTCGATTTCATCGGCTCGTATGCTGTTAAGAGCTTAAAGTTGAAGCCAGAAAAATGGATGAGGGTTGTCGGTACAGAAGAACACAGGTCTACTTTAAACGACTTTGTGAATCGACCTCTGCCGTTACTTCTAGTCGTAGTATTGACTCACGCAGCTCAACTGGTACCAGTCATATCCTTCCCCTGCTATTTGAAAAATAAAGCGGTTTACTTCGTAAAGAAAAAGCCAGATGTCGTCCCTAAGGAGAATTGCGCTGAGATGGTCATCTTTGGTAAGTTAAACCGTTTTAACGAAGCTACATAAAATTTAGACTGGCTGTCCATCAAAACTGTATGTAGGAGTTAACTGACGCTGATTTTGGAACTCTCAGCCATCTGTTGGAAGGACAAACTCTTCGTTTTCAATTAAGCCATAGGACAAATCATTCAACGATATCAATAAATTTTTTGCTTAACTCGTTTTTGTGAATCTTCAGACTAGAGTCTACTCTAGGTAGTGTTCTTGGACTCATTTCAACGACAGTTTATTTTGTAACTAGGTGACTTAGCGCCCAGGCTAATAGACGAATTAGCAGCACTAGTAGATGAAGTATTCGTACCGCTGCTGTCCAATCCGCTGAACCATGAAGGGTGGCCTCTTGTCGTCTCACAGGACATCCTGAAGCAAATACACAATTTGAAGAGTACTGTGTATGAGGTAAGGTTTTTGATCTTTCATTATTGGCTGGCAGGAAATTCAGATTTTAAGGCGACCAGTTTTTGAGTTGATGACGTTTTTAAACAAAGTCTCTCTTACTTAGGTAAAAGGCAAAGTGAACGGCCAAACAGTCCTGCCCATGCCAGTGGGTGTAGAACTAGTGCATGATGCAGAGAAGGAGGTCATGAAAGGGGCTGAAGTTGACCTCTACCTCAAGAGTGCCATCGAAGGCGTGGTCATCAAGTGGGCTCAGCAAATCAATGACGTCATGATGGAGGACTCCGCACAGGCGTTTGAGAATGGAAATAATCCATTACCAACTGTCGGTTGGTTTCCTTACATTGTTTTTTTTAAATTTATTTGAGGTTTGAAATTCGTTGTCCACCAATGTTTATACGAGATCTGGTAGAGAATCGAGAAACAGACAAAAACTAGCAGAATAATGCCCGGAAGACGGCGCCATGCTCCGTTGTTCTGCTCTCGTATTTTGTTTACTTCGTTTTTTTATTTCTAACTGAACTCTACTATCATTAGTATGGTATGGGTAATAGAAAAGGGAATCTTTTCTACTTTATGATCTTTTGCTGAGTTTTCTAGTTCTTTTTATCCCATTGCTTTGGGGGACTGAAAAGCTTTCGCAATAGCTTACAAGCATTATTACAATCAAAGTCAACTCCTTTATTTACTTCACAGAACTTGCATATTGGAAGTCAAGGCTGAGTAACTTGAACTATATCTATGACCAACTTCGCTCGGAGAGAGTTAGGTGTATGGCTGTAATACTAGAGAAAACGACATCAGCTTACTATCCGTGCTTCAGCCGACTTTTCAAGAATATAGTCTCAGGTATACACATTCATTTGTAATTATAACTTTCCCCTAAGAGATTTGTTCGGTTGACATGCTGTTCATTTATCCAAGTTTTCAAGCTTCAAGCAAATAAGCTTAAATATCTTATTGCTCTAATGATTAACATAATCCTTCAGATAGATCATGAGCATCTATTCGTAACTCCTTTATATTTTACTCCTACAGCATTAGCCGAGGCTCGCGAGATTGATCTTTACCTCAGAACGCTTGAGAAACATTTTCAATCCCTAGAAGACATTGATTTTACTGAGGTCCAGCCACTCTTTCGACCTCTGTTTCACGTCATCTGTATGGTGTGGAGGGACTCCAAATACTATTGCAGCTCTTCGAAACTTATGGTCTTGCTGAAACAAATTAGCAACTTGCTAATTTATCAGGTGATTTTTTATACTGTAATGATCATCCGCATCCTCATCGTTTAAATTCATTTTTGTGCAATTTAATTTCATTGATACCTAGCTTAAATACTTTGGTTTGAATTTGTTGGTTTCCACGCAATGGTAAGATTTTTATTCATTAGAGACTTTAAGATTTTTAGTTTCTTTGTTCCATTGTTGGAGTACCTTGCCATTATATTTTCAGAACTTGTTTTTTAATATTTTGTTGTAGGCTAAGAAATGTCTAGACCCATCCACGCTGTTCCACAGCGACATAGATGAAGCAACTCAACGAATTCAACTGACCATTACCATACTCAAAAAATTTCGAAGCACCTTCGACTATTTTAAGGACAATCTACAGAAGTACTTCGTTGATCGAAGAGTCATCCCGTGGACGTTCCACCCAAATGTCGTCTTCGAGAGATTAAATAGGTTTCTCGATAGATTGAACACCATTCAGTGGTTCTTCAAAACTGTGCTAGAATTCCAAAAGTTAGAAAAAATTGAGATCGGCGGAATGAAAGGTCGAGTCTTAGGAGGGCAAATAAGAGAAATATCAGCAGAATTTGAAGCTTACTTCCACGGATTTGCTTCAAAGTCTTATGACGTGCTCGATCCTGATGATGATACCTTCAATGTAGACTTCAAGGAATTTCAAGAAAATATTATTGATCTAGATCTAAAACTGTCTACTGTTTTAGTGGAGTCATTTGATAACTGTTCTACATTGGAATCAATTTTTAAGGTATTTTAACGTTATATACGAGATTTGTACTGATTATCATTACTCTATGTGATATAATATATCTTCTTCATTGATTATTTTCAGCTTATCGATATTGTAGGATCGGTTTTAGACCGACCCCTAATCAGAAACGAATTCACGGCAAAGTATGTCGAAATTATCGTAGAGCTGGAAAAAGAAATCGTTATTTGCGAAGTAAGTATTACAATGATTATTTTGACTATATTAAGCATTAAATGATTAGATTCTTTTGGCTCTTCCGCCAAAAGAAGATCACTTGACTCTTTCCCTTACAGGAGCTATTCATCGAACAGAGTAACCGTTTCCACAAGTACGGCATCATGGAAGTGGATGCATTCTTCCCCCCCGTGGCAGGGGGTCTGCTCTACATGACGACGCTAGCTACAAGGATAACCAAGCCTATAGCTAGCTTTCGCAATTTGCCGCACCCGTAAGTAAGCTGGGTGGGGCAAATTGCGAAAGCTGATTATCTGGCTTTGTTTCTTCTAAATCTTCCTCTTATTCCTGCTACTTTGTCCGTGAGGTTGCATGTTTCTTTACTTTTTCCTTGGGATTATGATTGATGAACGTGATTTTATAGCTTTAAACACTGAATAACTTGTCCCCTTTTAAATGCACATAAATAAGCCAGTAAATAGCCAGGCAGCTTTTATATTTTAAGAACATTGGCATTCAATTTCTGTTTTTGTACACAGGATAAAGGGTACGGATGAAGCGAAAAAAATCTTTATCAGACATGAAGAGCTGGTCAAGAGTATAGAAGAGTTCAAAAAGAAATATTTCAGCGACTGGGCCCTGACTATTCCTAAAATTATAGCCCAAAAATCTAAGCATATGATACTTGCGCGTCAAGGGTCCGATCTCATTCTAAACTTCAGTCCTGTGGTAAATATCAAAAAGGAATATTTAATTATAACGAAACGAATCAAACTATACTGATTGAAAAGCGTCATTAAACTGTTGTTTTCTAATTCAGCTTCAAGATGCAATGAAAGAAGTCCACCATCTTCGTAACAACCCCGATGTATCAGACCTACTTCCAAAGGAGAGTTTAGAGTTATTTGAGAAGCAAGAAACTTACAGACTGTACAGGATCAACCTAGGTATTACTATTGATTGGTATAATCAAATTGTAAAGAACAGTCAAAAAGTTGAATTTGATTTGGTTGAAGACGAAATAAAAGCGATCGATCAAAGAATTGAAATGGCGCAGAATGAACTCAATTGGGATTCACAAGGTAATACGACATATTTAAATGCTAATATTACATTATTACATATTTTTTCTGTACTTTAAATTATGTTATTACGTCTAGATTTGTGGGGTTACTTGGAAGAATTACACAGGTTAGTGGGAAATCTATACGAAAGAATGTCAAGAATCCAGGATAACCTAAAGGAAATGAAATTTGTCATAAAAGAATGGGCTTCGCAACCTTTGTTTGAAAGAAGGGAAGGCAAAAAGGTAAAAAAATAAATGAAATGATATATGTAATTATAAGGCAGACATTTAGAATAAACATCAAGGCTTATTTATTTCCGAAAATATTTTAGGATACATTGCTAAACTTGGAAGAACGTGCAGATAAAAGAACTAAACGGTACGGTGAAATTCTTGCAACAGCAAACCGTGTGAATGAGCTGCTGCAAGAAAATATGCAGTTATTTAACATGCAAGATAGTCAAGATAGTGAAATTTGGCTGAATTACGTAACATTTATTGATTCGTTGATGGAAGAGACTCTGTTCAAGACCATTGCGTGCAGGTAAAACATCATTATTGCCATCAATAACATCATACAGCTCTAAAAACATATTTTATATGTATTTTCGTCGTTTATTTCAGTATGGGTTACATATCAGAACATATGAATCCTAAAAATAAACTAGCTCCGCTTTTTGAAGCTCAATTAGAACTTCTGGACCCTGATATGGTATTTGCTCCAAGTCTAGATCCGAATGATGAAAAGGGTTTCACGGCATTGATTAAGAGCATCATTGATGATGTATTGAAAATGGCGTCGTTAATTGAAAGAATCGATAAAACCAAGCAAGACACTTATGAGCAGTACATTGTTGGCAGTGAAGATATAATTGAGATGAAAGATGAAATACTCAATGGTATAGAAAAGGTAGGAAAAACAGATCAAATAGCTCAGGTGTAAAATGTCAACAGCATACCATAGCACTATTTTTTGAATATTTATTACAAAATATTTTTGCTGGGTTGGTTTGGGTTTTTTAGGTGATTGAAGACGCAAATGATTTCTGTAAAACCTTCGAGAACTACGCGTACTTGTGGTTAGAAGAAAGAGATGCAGTTATGGAAATATTCTTAACTTATGGCAGAATATTGACTCCGGATGAAGTTGATAAGATAGGATCAGAAGATAAGGATAACTTAGGACCTGTGCCGTGCGCTCCAAAAATGGAGGGTTTTAGAGAGCAAATTGACCATTTCGAAAATCTATTTATGGAAATTGAAGAGATGGAATCATACAAAATTTTCAGTTGTTGGTTCCAAGTAAGTTTTAAATAACTATGGTTTTGTGTTTACATTTAGAGATTTTTGTTCTTCAGGTACTTACATACATTTTTGATAGGTTGACATAAGACCATTTCGCCAAGCTCTTCTCAACACAGTAAGAAAATGGGGTAACATGTACAAAGAGCATCTTGTCAATAACGTAACTTCAAGCCTTAGTGATTTGGCCAACTTTATTCGTGAAGCTGATGAAGGTATTAATAATTCTGACTCTATTCAATAATGATTGGTCATAATATATGGAGAAAATACAAAAGACGATTTTATCAGGTCTGCTTCAACCGGTGCCAGAGGGAGACTATGGAGCTTTAGTTAATGTTATGGGTTATCTGATGAACGTCAAAGATAGAGGAATGGCAACAGATGAAATGTTTCAGCCACTAACAGAAACTATTGAGCTTCTTAAATTTTACGACATGGACATTCCTGAAGAAGTGAACGTCTTACTGCAGGTATTTGCGTACTTACATTTTGATCATTATACAAACTGCAAGATGTTTAGTATTGAATGTATCTTTTAAGGAATTACCGGAGCAATGGCAAACAACAAAGAAACTGGCTCTTACAGTTAAACAGCAAGTTGCACCGTTGCAAGCAGCTGAAGTATCAGGAATAAGGAAAAAAATATCGACGTTCGATTCTCATATCACTTACTACAGAGAAGTTTTCAAAAGATACGAAGTACGTACCTTAGTCATGGAAAGCTAGCAAAGTCTAAAAACATACTGATTCATCTATGATTTTTCGTTTGTAGTTCTTCAAATATGAATGTGATGATCCTTATGACGTTATGTCCAGAGTAGATTATGAAATGCTTTATCTGGAGGAAGAAATGAGAGGTATACAAGGATCAGGATCATTGTTTGAAGTAAATGTGCCCGAATTCAAGCTTCTGAAGCAGTGTAGGAAAGAATTGAGAATGCTAAAGGTAAAAATTATAAAGTTGATAGCTTTGAATTCATACCTTTGATCATTCTATTCAACTTTTGTTTTTGATGCTTTAGCAACTTTGGGATTACGTCTATATTGTAAGAACGAGCATAGAAGACTGGAAAACTACACCATGGCGTAAGATAGACGTTGAAAACATGGATATTGAGTGCAAGAAATTTGCCAAAGAAATAAGACTTTTGGACAAAGAAATGAGAAGGTAAAAATACCTGACATTACTTCATACAATTTCAAATGAGTCACGAGATCTTATTAAGGCACTGATAAACTTTCCAGTTGGGACACTTACATGAACTTGGAAGCTACCGTAAAGAACATGCTAACCTCTTTGAGGGCGGTCGGTGAACTGCAAAATCCTGCTATCAGAGAAAGACATTGGGATCAACTCATGAGTACAACTAAGGTGACACAGTGTAGGGACATAAATCAATGTAAATTAAAAAAAAACCTGTAAATAAAATTGTAAATAATAAATTGATGTTGTGTTGTGTTACGCACAAACGATTTGGATTTGACGGGTTTGAATGTTCAAAATAATATTGCATGTTTTAATTTGGCATGCGTTGCTTTTTAAAGAATGATTCACCTTTTATTGGGGAATGTATTATACATCTTGAATGTCTAAAGATTTTCTTTTGGATTGTTTTGTATCGGTGTTATGCGAATGTAAATATGTTTGTGATCCACAGAGCTTAGCAGCATTACCACGTGAGCTCACTGTAAGTATGATGATGACATGTGACAATACATTTACATAATTATTACTATTATATTATGTATCATTTTTGTCTGCCTGTAACAATTAGTAGACCTTTAATTGTTTTATGTATTTCCACTATAGTCGTATAAATACGCTTGTAAATACATTGTCCTCTTCATCATCAATATCACATCTCAAGGTTGTTAGATTGTGCTCTAGGATTGAATGCATATTTTGTCTCTCTTTATTTTATCATTCACCTATTCACTTCTTATTGAAGCAGTCGTTTTCATCTAATCGTAGGTTTTTATCTATACGTAATGTTACTATCTTCCTTTTAAAGTGACACACATCACGTAATAGACTTCACACATGTAATTATTCCAATAGTTAGCAACACAGGATTTCAGGTGGCATGACGGGTTGTTTTAGGTTGTCTAACCAGCGGCTCATGTTATCGTGGAGCCTCTAGTTTTGATGTATTTCTTGTAATGTACAATTTCATTATTGGCAATAAATTATTTTATGATTATTATATTTTTGATCAACTATTCGTCATGATTCTTAAGTTTCTTAAACATTTGACCTGCACGCATAAGCTTAAGTGTAATCAAATACAATAAATAGTAAAGATGTAAAAACTGTATTTAGTGTAAAATTAATTCAAATTGGAAATAATGAACTCAACACCGGTAATAATGACAGTGTGGAAATGATACAGGTGAGAATTGTAATGGATACAAATACGACACTAGCAGATCTACTAGCGCTTAACCTGCACGAATGCGAGGAGGAGGTGAAGAACATAGTGGACAAAGCTGTCAAAGAGATGTCCATGGAGAAGACACTGAAAGACTTAAATACAACGTGGAAGGGTATGGAATTTGAACAAGAAATCCACTCCCGAACTGGTTGCGTACTTTTGAGAGCTAGTGAAGAGCTTATCGAAACTTTAGAGGAGAACCAGGTTAGAATTTATAATATTAACGATAACAAAACGCTTAAACTCCAGGCCTTTAAATTACAAGAGAAAATATATTTTACAGGTGCAACTGCAAAACTTGATGACATCAAAATTCATAGCTCATTTCTTAGAAGAGGTATCAGGTTGGCAAAATAAACTTTCAATAGCAGATCAAGTAATCACAGTATGGTTTGAGGTCCAAAGAACTTGGACACATTTGGAGAGTATTTTCATGAGCTCGGAAGATATCCGGAAGCAGTTGCCTGACGATTCAGCGAGATTTGATAGAATAGATGCGGAATTTAAAGTGCGTATCATATAAATTATTGCAATTAACCAAAAGAAGAATGGTTTGCTCAATTTTCCTAACGTTTTTTAGGTATTATCTCAAGATATGTCGCAAACACCAAATGTGGTAAAAGGTACAAATAAAGAAGGCTTAGTTGAAATGCTTGATGGCTTACAGAAAGATCTAATCATCTGTGAAAAAGCACTAGCTGAATATTTGGAAACTAAGCGACTGGCTTTTCCGAGATTTTATTTTGTGTCATCAGCTGATTTGTTAGATATTTTATCGAATGGAAATCAAGCTGACCTAGTAATAAGGTAAATGATGTCAGAAACAATTTTAGCCTCTAACAGCGATGGACCAAAAATAATTGGCTATTTTGATATAATTTTATTATATTTTTATTATAGGCATCTTACAAAGCTTTTTGATTCAATTGCAAAATTGAGATTCATTGCAAGCGACAATCCTGGAGAAAAAGTGTCTTCGGGGATGATAGCCAAAGATGGGGAATATGTGCCATTTCATGGATCTTGTGATTGTACCGGACCTGTAAGTAAAATATATTGACACACAAGTTACTTAATCACAATGTAATTATTAATATTCCAACCTCAATTTAGGTGGAAATATGGCTCAATCGCTTACAAGACATAATGAGGTCAACCATACGACATTATTTTGGGGAAGCAATAGTTTCGTATGAAGAGAAACCCCGTGAACAATGGCTATTTGATTTCATGGCACAAGTGTCTCTATGTGGATCTCAAATTTGGTGGACCACAGAAGTAAACATGGCGTTTGCTAGACTTGAAGAAGGATACGACAATGCATTGAAAGATTACTATAAAAAGCAGCTGTCTCAACTAAGTACTTTAATCTCCTTACTGATCGGAGAGTTGAGTAAGCTAGACCGGCAGAAAATCATGACTATTTGTACGATTGATGTGCATTCGAGAGACGTAGTCAGCAAGATGATCCAAGGGAAAGTCGAGGCAGGATCGGCGTTTCAGTGGCAATCTCAACTAAGACACAGGTTTTAAGAACCCGAATAGTTATCATCTGCACTGTATTAATTCAGGTTATCATTGCAACTATATTGTTTTACTATCATTCACTATCACGGTCCATATAACACAAATTGTATTGAGATTAAACTGGATCCGATGTGTGTCGAATTATTATGATACAGGTAACAATGATAGTTCGTATATTTTCAGATGGGATGAAAACGAAATGCACTGTTTTGCCAATATCTGTGATGCTCAGTTCATATACAGTTATGAATATCTAGGGAACACACCACGTCTGGTGATTACACCATTGACTGATCGATGTTACATCACTCTGACTCAGGTATTATCCACAATATAAGGAGATACATAAATTCTTTAAAAAATTTGAAACATTTGCATACATTTTATTTATTTTAGTCTCTTCATTTGATAATGGGTGGAGGCCCAGCAGGGCCCGCAGGTACAGGCAAAACCGAAACTACCAAAGATTTGGGACGAGCTTTGGGTATTATGGTTTATGTCTTCAACTGTTCTGAGCAGATGGACTACCAGGTAACCAACCACACGTTCCTAATTTTCATCGTTTGAGTCGGTAAAATGTCTAATTATCAAAACATTGCTTCTAGTCTTGCGGTAATATTTACAAAGGATTAGCACAAACAGGAGCTTGGGGTTGTTTTGACGAGTTCAATCGGATATCTGTTGAAGTATTGTCTGTAGTAGCTGTACAGGTGAAATCAGTTCAGGATGCCATAAGGTAACTTGTAACAAGAGATAATCGCGGAAATGCCTACTTTGGTCGCGGACGTTTAACTGTTGCGTTTATATTCCAGAGACAAAAAAAAGACGTTCAATTTCATGGGAGAAATAATAGTGCTTGTACCATCTGTTGGGATCTTCATCACTATGAATCCAGGTTACGCTGGCAGAACTGAATTGCCAGAGAATTTGAAAGCTCTTTTCAGACCATGCGCTATGGTAGTTCCTGATTTCGAATTGATTTGCGAAATCATGTTGGTTGCTGAAGGTTTTCAAGAAGCTAAAATCTTAGCCAGGAAGTTCATCACCCTTTACACTTTGTGCAAAGAATTGTTGTCGAAACAGGACCATTATGATTGGGGGCTGAGGGCGATTAAATCTGTGCTTGTCGTAGCTGGGTCTTTAAAGGTAAGTCTGATAGCTAACCTGTACCATGGTCTACCTTTCGTTTGTAAGTAATGTAGCTCAATTCGTTTTTGTATCATTTAGAGAGGTGATCCGGGTAGGCCTGAAGAAGAAGTTCTTATGCGAACTCTTCGCGATTTCAACATACCTAAGATAGTTACTGACGACATGCCAGTCTTCATGGGTCTTATCGGTGACTTGTTCCCCGCACTTGAAGTACCGAGAAAACGTGATTTGGAATTCGAAAGAACTGTCAAACAAGCTGCTATGGATCTGTTGCTTCAACCTGAAGACAACTTCATTCTAAAAGTCGTTCAGCTTGAAGAGTTATTGGAAGTACGCCATTCAGTTTTTATCGTTGGCAACGCTGGAACGGGTAAGACTCAAGTATGGAAGTCACTCTTCAAGACTTACCAGAATTTACGAAAAAAACCCATATTCACTGACTTAAATCCGAAAGCTGTAACCAATGATGAGTTATTCGGAATTATCAATCCAGCTACAAGGGAATGGAAAGATGGGCTATTTTCAGTTATAATGAGGGATCAAGCAAATCTCCCTGGAGAAAATCCAAAATGGATACTACTAGATGGTGACATAGATCCCATGTGGATTGAATCATTGAACACTGTGATGGATGATAACAAAATCCTGACTTTAGCTAGTAATGAAAGAATTGCTTTAACTCCAACTATGAGACTGATGTTTGAGATTTCTAATTTGAGAACCGCTACACCAGCCACTGTTTCGAGAGCTGGTATATTGTATATCAATCCTCAAGATTTAGGATGGAATCCGTAAGTCCATAGATATTTACGTAGATAACAGTTTTAAAGTGTGTTAGACAAAAATCCTATCCATCATACGGTTTATTTCCAGATATGTGACAAGCTGGGTAGAAACAAGAAAGATTCCAGCAGAGAAGTCGAATCTAGTCATATTGTTCGACAAGTACATTCCGTCCTGTTTGGAAACTGTACGGAACCGATTTAAGAAGATTACTCCTATTGCAGACATGGCTCATGTTCAAATGCTATGTTACTTGCTAGATTGTTTGTTAGTGCCGGAGAATACACCTGCAGAGTGCCCAAAAGAGTGGCACGATATATTTTTTGTGTTTGCCTGTGTTTGGGCCTTTGGATCAGCTATGTTTCAGGATACCAATATCGATTACAGAGTTGGTAAGAATTTTATGAACACTTCACAAAATTTAACGTTTTGACGATTTCAAATAATTATATTAGTTTAAATTTTATGTTTTTACTAGCTGCGCCCCGTGGTTTCACCCGCGTATGTCATGTTCCAGCGGGAATAGGGCATATTCCCGCTAACATAGTAGTAACATACTCGCTGTCAGTGTACATTTCCATTAGTGAAATATTTTTTAAATCGGTGCAGTGGTTTAGCCGAAACCTTACATATTTCCATACAAACTTTCATCCCCCATTTTTACTTTACCCCACCAAGGGTAACATTTTTACAAACTTTGTATGTCATATTTATTTATATTTAATTAAATGCCTAAAAAATTAGTTTAAAGCTTCTAGCTTCAAAAATGACGAAACTTCCATACAAACTTTCATCCCTTATTTCAAAACTTTACAATGCTTTTGTCGCATTAAAAAGTACCCTAGGTCCTTTCTTAGGCTCTAGACTATCTCTGTATCAAATTTCATTTCAATCGGTTCAGTAGTTTAGGCGTGAAAGAGCAACAGATAGACAGACAGACAGACAGAGTTACTTTCGCATTTATAATATAAGTAGGGAAGTAGGTATGATATTTTATTTCTTTTCTAGAATTTACTAAATGGTGGACGAATGAATTCAAAAATATTAAGTTCCCGGCTGGAGGCACTGTGTTCGATTATTACATTGATTCTGAAACTAAGCAATTCACACCGTGGACTGAAAAGATACCAAAGTTCGAATTGGATACTGATATTCCATTACAGGTGATAATTTTCATCTTATGATTGATTTTGTAGTTTAAATAAACAGAATGATCCAAAATCTTTATCGAATCTTTAACCAGGTAGGTATCCTAGTCTTAAGACGGAAATAGTAGAAAAGAGTGTAAAAAAAAGCAACGGCAAATAGAAATTACAGGGATTGTATAAAAAATATTTTTGTTAATAAGTGGTATCTTACAGGCTGTGTTGGTGCCGACAGCAGAAACTATAAGAATCAGATTTTTCCTGGACCTTTTGATGAAGAAAAAGACTCCAGTCATGTTAGTGGGAGGCGCTGGCTGCGGAAAAACTGTCCTAGTTAATGAAAAACTACAAACGTAAGATAAACATTTCATTCAAATGATGGAGATAATTCCGACTACTTTGATGTGTATACCTACAATTTTTCTTTTTTCTTTTCAGTTTACCGGAAAACTACGCAATCCAATCAGTTCCATTCAATTTCTACACGTCATCAGAAATGCTGCAGAAGGTTCTCGAAAAGCCCCTAGAAAAGAAAGCTGGTAGAAACTACGGACCTCCAGGGAGTAAAACCCTCATCTACTTCATAGACGATATGAATATGCCAGAAGTGGACACTTATGGAACTGTTCAGCCCCACACGATCATAAGGCAGCATTTGGACTACAACCACTGGTATGATCGAACGAAACTGTCTCTAAAGGACATTCACAATACCCAGTACGTGTCTTGTATGAATCCAACTTCTGGAAGCTTTACAATTAATCCACGACTGCAGAGGCATTTCTGCGTATTTGCCATCAGTTTTCCAAACAATGAAGCTTTGAATAACATTTATCATAATATTCTGAGCCAGCATTTGATTAATCCTGAATTGAGAATCAATCCGCTAATAGCTAAATTATCAGGTACTGTTCATCTTTGGTCTTTTAATGTTTTTCTGAGTATTTTTAGATCCTAATTTGTGTTTTTGCGTTTAAGCCAACGTGGTGACAGCAACAGTGACTATACACAACAAAATATCACAAGTTTTCCTACCGACTGCAATCAAATTTCACTACATTTTCAATTTGAGGGACCTTTCCAACGTATTCCAGGTAAATTATTATGTAATATAGTCATACTTGGTTGTTAGCAATTGTTGTTATTCTTGGTCAGGTCACTCGCCACATTACTTGTCACCAAGTTACCTGTATAAAAGTTATTGTTTTCTTTCAACGCAGGGCCTCTTATTCAGTACCAATGAATGTTTGGTGAATCCATCTGATCTACTTCGTTTGTGGCTTCATGAAACCCATCGAGTTTATGGAGACAAGCTCACAGAAGAAAAAGATATCGACGCTTTTCTCAAGATGCAGGTTGATATCTGCAAGAAGAATTTTGAAGTAAGGCATGATTTATAAAGGACTAAATATGAGTTGTAGATGATAATAAATCCGTATCTATTTTATTTTTGTCGAATCGGCCTCGAGGCTCCTGGAGGCATTTTTCGCTATTCGCTACAATTTATAGTGTATATTCGGAATCATGCGCTCAGTCTTCTAAACTAAATTTTTACTTTTAGGAAATAGACGAAGGTGTAGTTTTCGAGCGTCCTAACATTTACTGTCACTTCGCTGGTGGTATAGGAGAGCCAAAGTACATGCCAATTGAGACGTGGGAACAGCTCAACAAGCTCCTGACTGAAGCCATGGCGAGCTACAACGATCTCATAGCTGCTATGAATTTGGTTCTCTTCGAGGATGCTATGATGCATATTTGCAGGTATGGTTATTTTGCTGGATTGGACTTTTCCAATTGCACTGGAAAGGTTTATTCAAAATCCGATATAACTTGACCTTAATTTGGCTAGTCGATGCTACTAGTGACAAGATATAATATTATATCTTGCTGAGTTGATTTGCTTGTCTAGCCACGGGTACGGCTCTGCATACTCCATAGTGTCTTCCCATACAACAAACACAATAGTTGTGTTTTCCCGTGCTTGGGGCAAGTTATGAAAAACACGACAGTTGTGTTCTCAGCACTGAACGTGTTAAGCGGGCGCTTGGTCTGCTAGTGATCGTAACTAAGGGTCCAACAAGAGGGAAAAGTCATGATAGTGTCTAATGTCCTTACTTGCAGAATTAACCGAATTCTGGAAAGCCCAAGAGGAAGTGCCCTACTGGTAGGAGTGGGTGGCTCTGGAAAGCAGTCTCTTTCAAGACTAGCTGCTTTTATATCCAGCTTGGAGGTGTTGCAAATTCAACTTAAGAAAGGTTATGGTGTTGGCGATTTGAAGGTATAAATCCATTTTTAAGGTTACATACATTAAAATAAAAAAGAAATATAATCTTCATTAGATGATTTACGTATCCGTCTGCCACACTTGTATTCTTCAAAATAACAAAATGTATTATAAATTAAAAAAAAAACTCGCAATGTAATATTGCATTTGAATTCAATTCTTTTCAATTTCGAAGTCCTATAACATCTCCAGAAACCAGTAGAGGGTGTCAGAGAGTTGGTGTACTGCTTTCTGCTGGGATCATAGCACGTGGATAGATGTAGTCTCTGCCTATCCCAATGGGAAAAAGGCGTGACTATATGTATCTCAAACATATCTTTTCATATAAATAGCGCCTTAGTTTTTCCTTCATTGATGTAATACCGCCAACTCAAATTTCGTTTAAAAACGCCTGTCCGTAGCCATATTTTCATACGCAGCAGTCATAGCACGTTTGAGAATATATACACCTGGTTACTATATTTTTTGTAGAAAGAACTCTCAGGCCTATACATCAAGACTGGTCTCAAGAACGTTGGCATAATGTTCCTGATGACGGACGCTCAAGTCGCCAGCGAACAGTTCCTCGTGCTCATCAACGATCTCTTGGCTTCCGGGGAGGTGGCTGACTTGTTTCCAGATGACGAGATCGAGAACATCCTGGCAGGAGTCCGGAATGAGGTAGCCTATTTAGAAGATATGATTATCTTCCACTTAGGGACAAAAAGTCCTTTTCACGAATTGTTCTATTCACCCCTTTGAGTACCTCTTTACCTATTACCTTTGCTATTTCTTATACAGTAGTGGTGTGGTAAGTAGGGCTCTTCTGCAAGAACTCGCCTGGGGCGACAGAAGCATCGATATTATTAGCGTGTTCAGGTTTCAATCACCATGTTTAACTGTCAGTGCCATTATAAGCTTATCTTATACATTTAAACCTATACCTACCTACCTACCTTTATACCCATTAGCTGTTTGTGTTATAATTTTTACCCAAGTACTCAAAAAAGGGTTATGTTTCTCATATATTTTCTTACGTAAGTATTGGTTTTTAGGTGAAAGGCGCCGGCCTTCCGGACACGCGTGAAGTATGCTGGAAGTTCTTCATCGACCGCGTCAGGAAGCAGCTCAAAGTGGTGCTCTGCTTCTCCCCAGTCGGATCCACTCTCCGCGTGAGATCCAGGAAGTTCCCAGCTCTGATCAACTGCACTTCTATTAACTGGTTCCACGAGTGGCCGCAAGAAGCGCTTGTGTCCGTGGCTATGAGATTCTTGGAGGAATTACATAATTTACCTGTAAGTTTTGGATATTGCGTATTAATATTAACTCAATGATTCGTTCGTCTAAAACCTTGTTGTCCTTATCGCAACTGGTTAGTTCTCAAAAAAATGCCTTTTTTCGCATACACTGGTTAATTAGAAAATTCAATTACAAACTTAAATTCGAGTTATCCACCTTTTTTTAGAATTGTGTAGGATATTGGCCTCGATAGAGCTAGTGTCCTTTCAACTATCTTAAGAGTTACTTTGCCCTAAATCGGAAAGCAAAGTTACCACAACCTAAGATATTCAGGCAGATGAAATCGGCAATTTTTCGAGAAGTACCCAACAAGCGATGTGCGCTCTCCCATTATACATAACATCCGATCAGTAACGCACCTTTACCTTTACCATAATATGGTAAAGGTGCGATCCAATCATAACTGGACGCTCGCACCCTACTTCACATCCCTAAAACACGGTGTGCCCGCTAAGAGATGGCGCCCGCAGCGACTCTTGCTTTTCTGTACCGCGGTGACAAGATTCTCCGCCGAAACGGGAAGCTTTATGAGCGCGAATTTCAAAATTACTTATTCGCGTAGGAGATAGGTATGATTACCGTGATCAAGAAGGCGGATCTCCCTGAGTGATGCAAGTCCTTTGCACTGGGGACAGATAGCCCTCTGCGAGTTTGAGGACTCGGACGCATAATTTTTGGTAGTGGGGACAGCGTTTGTGCTGTCCTCTAATAAACTATACATTTGTTCTCAGCCTTAGGGTTTGTAATACATCAAAGTGTATTACAAACATCGCAGCAGTCAATGTAACGGACAGAATAACTGTCTGTGGTGTAACAATGTCTGCCCTGAAGTAGTTAATCTAATGTCTAAGGAATAGGGTTAGATAGAGAAGAACGATACATGCCTTTATTTATTTCAGATTTCAGAAACATCCCTTTATTTATTTGTTTAATACTTTATAGCACAGATTAAATAGCTAGTACAAATAGTGGACTTAATCTAAGGGCATTTTCTACTAGTCAACTACCCATAGTGTAGGAGAGAGGAATGTAGGCGTGCATCAAAATACTATACCAAAAAATTATGGAAAAAAAAGTGTCATAATAATGTAAAAACTAAACTTACGAAGTACCTAACCTTTACCAGATATTCATCCGCCAAGTATTAGTGTGCAAACATTACCGTGTTCCGGTTTAAAGGGCACTGTTTCCAGCGAAATTACTGGGCATATGAGACTTTACAGCCGATGTCTCAGGGTGACAAGGGCTGTGCAGTGCCGCACAGGATTATGCAATGCAAAGCTCTGGGTGGCACTGTAACTGTTTATCTTTAAAAATACTAATATAATAAAATCGAATTTAAAAGGTTAATTCAAGAATAGCGTGTCGGGTAGAAATAAATGATCTATCACATTGCAGATCACACTGCGCGACTCGATCTCTAGGTTCATGGCGTATGTCCACACCTCAGTGAATACTATATCGAAGGCCTACCTGGCTAACGAGCGACGGTATAACTACACCACGCCTAAAAGCTACTTGGAGCAAATCAGCCTCTATGCGAAACTTGTCAACTTGAAGACTGATGATTTGAGGGCTAAGATTGAAAGGTAACCGGAACAGGAGGCCTACCATGACATCTTACAGCGATTCAATTGAAGACCTAACTGATCTGCGTCGCATAATCGTACCGTGACGTCTTATTAGCGACTCAATTTAGGTTGCTGCCGTTTTCATCCTAAACTGGATCCAGTTTAGGTTGAAAATGGCTTATTAGCAACTCAATTTAGGCTGCTGCCATTTTCAACCTAAACGGGATCCAGTTTAGGTTGAAAATGGCTTATTAGCAACTCAATTTAGGCTGCTGCCATTTTCAACCTAAACGGGATCCAGTTAGGTGGAAAATGGGTTATTAGCTACTCAATTTAGATATTATTATTCTCAAATATCTCTCAATTTACTACCTCGATAATGATAGAATTGTTCTATTGATGATAATAATTACCATGATGCCTGGATCATCAATACAATAAATAGTGTAAATCGGGCTTTTAAAATTAAGTTATCCCTTTTGTTTTTTCTAGATTAGAAAATGGTTTAGAAAAACTCCGCGATACTGCTTCTCAAGTAGACGCGCTGAAAGCCAAACTAGCGATACAAGAAATTGAATTGCAGCAGAAGAACGAAGCGGCAGACAAACTTATAGAAATGGTTGGCGTCGAGACTGCTAAAGTACAGAGCGAGAAAGCACTTGGTATGTTTTCAAAGTTAATATCATACCAACTACAGTAGTTGATAGCAACAGGCGTTGCTTTGCTGAAATCCATATTAAAAAAGGTGCAGTAATAATATCTAGTTTTAATTCCACCCAAGTTGTCAGACGAAATGAAGATACGAATAATAAAAAATGACGTAAGCAGCTATGACGTCATTCTATTTAAATTCTAGCCGACGAAGAAGAAGAGAAAGTAGCAGTTATTGCCGAAGAGGTATCTAAGAAGCAAAAAGACTGTGAAGAGGATCTAATCAAAGCTGAACCCGCCTTGGTAGCTGCCCAAGACGCTTTGAACACCCTTAACAAGGCGAATCTTACAGAACTGAAGTCCTTTGGTTCACCTCCCGGTGCTGTCACTAACGTTACTGCAGCTGTCATGGTCTTAATGGCACCTGGCGGGAAGATCCCGAAGGATCGGAGCTGGAAAGCGGCAAAAGTAAGTTGTGATTTAAGTTGTGACTCTGCCAACCAAATAGTATCCAAAATACTCTGAAGGTAAAGTTATCGAAGCTGGCATCTTAGCTTATCAATTTTGCTAATATTGCTGAACTGAGATCTTACAGCCCCTTCGGTTCATTAAGTGATGCAAAAAACTTAGGTTAATACTTTAGTAAGTTTTCGTCTCTCTAAGCGAAGGCCTGCATTCCAGCTGTGCGTGGGTAAGGTTGTCGTTGATGAAGATGAAGATTACTAAACACAACCTCAGAGAAAGAGGCCTAATGTTGAGACTAAACGTCCTCCACCATTGCCGATTATATGGTTGACACCTGAAAGGGGGATACCTAGAGACAGTATTAAGTTTCAACTTCTGTCCTTAGGTATTTTCCTACCAGAGTCACTAACAGGTTCTCGCAACGGGAATAGGAAAGCAGCTACAGCAGAATAATTAAAGAAAAACTGAATAAGGGAAACATTTTGTCCCAGCTATATTTTAAAAACTGCAGAACTAACATAGCGGGATTTTCGATTGACATACATTCCTATCAAGAGCGTTTGATCAATATAAGCACAGACAAGTTTTGTCAAGTCTCGTGAGAGAGACAGCTACATCATAGAACTTTCATCAGACACCAACCGCTCTTCAGAAAAAGTCTCACAATCGAAAAATCTTTGCAGAATCGATAATTATACGTCAGCTCGTGTCTTGGTGCCTAAAATGTTTATGCTGCATCTAGTACTTATTGTTTAAATAACTTATCGAATACTGGCGATGGGTATAATTCATTCATGAACCTCTCTATTATCAGGTTGTGATGGCAAAAGTTGACTTGTTCTTGGAGTGCCTCATCAATTATGACAAAGAAAACATTCATCCGGACGTCATCAAGGCCATTCAGCCCTACTTAAAAGATCCTGAGTTTGAACCAGGTATATAATGAATCCAACACCGCTTGAAAGGGAACATATCGCTGTCAAAAAGAACCCAACTAACTCTGTTGTAACATTACCTATATTTATGACTCCTGTTAATTTTACATAGACCTAAATTAACAGAACTATTGAACTGGCTACGCAATTCTACGCTTCATATAATGATTATTAAGGTATAGTAACTTATCGACTCTTACTTTTAGAATTCATCCGGTCAAAGTCAGGCGCGGCCGCCGGTCTCTGCGCGTGGGTCATCAACATAATCAAATTCTACGAAGTGTTTTGCGACGTCGAGCCGAAGAGGAAAGCGTTGGCCGCTGCTAACGCGGAACTGGCAGCCGCTACTGAGAAATTGAGGTCTATCAAGTCACAAGTAGCCGTGAGTGTCTAGATTTAAGCCATTACGACATAGATGCGATATTATTGCAGCGTTATTTCGATAATGCGTCCAGAGCCTTTTCCACTTCTATAACACTGCGATATGATCGCAGAAACATGTAAGATTGCGCGCGTTCTTATAAAAAATGTACTAAAAACAGATATCGCAAATGCTTGTAATATTGTCGACTGATAATAAGGTACCACATTCCTGATGGAAAATTGCTTTCAATTATGGTCCTAAAAGCTTCTTATAATCACCAAGGAGAGCATCGCCATAAAACAAATTATTTAGCATTGCTTCAGAAATGAGCCACACGTAGCTCCAATGCTGACCACATCTAAAGCATTCATGCAGTCAAATTTTGATCAATCCTGAAAATTAAAACCTGTTTGACTATTCCAGGCACTAGAAGAGAAACTCGCGAATCTAACGGCTGACTTTGAAAAGGCGACGGCGGAGAAAATGAAGTGCCAACGGGAAGCAGATGCGACCAACAGAACCATCCAACTGGCCAACAGACTTGTCAACGGGTTGGCCAGCGAGAACGTCAGATGGGCTGAAGCTGTTTCCGAGTAAGAATTGTATTTATCGCAAATGACACCAACCTATTCATAAAAATACTGATGTCATCAGTCTTTGACGGTAGATCAAAGGAATCGTCTAATTACGTAGCAGTGACTTCACGCCGCAATGTCTTGGCACCTTTACTGGGTACTCCAATTACCTCTACATTTATCAAAATACAACTATTGTTAGGTAATATTTTGAAATACCAGATATTGGAGACATTTTGCTTCTTTAATTAGTTTCCTTTGTTTCTTGTGTCGTCGTGTCGTTTCTTTTCTTCTTTTTCGTCCGACCATTGGACTTTGTTCCTATTTTTAGCTTCATGCAGCAAAGCACAACGCTGCCAGGAGACGTGCTTCTCGTGTGCGCGTTCATATCGTACGTGGGATGCTTCACCAAGCAGTACCGCCTGGATCTGCTTCATAAGAACTGGCTGGTGTACCTCAAAACTTTGGAGGTAATGTATTGCGTGATGTGATTACTACAAAAAAAAATTATATATGACAGTGAAAGGGGATTTTTGTAGGGAATACTGTTAGAGTGAACTTTCGCATAAATGTAAAAAAAAAAAAAACTTTCCACAGCCACCTATACCAATAACAGAAGGGCTGGATCCCCTAACAATGCTAACTGACGACACCACGATAGCAATGTGGCAGAACGAGGGATTACCCTCCGACAGAATGAGCACAGAAAACGCGACTATCCTGTCCAACTCGGTCCGGTGGGCACTGATGATTGACCCTCAGGTGAATATTAATAAATCAAAATGTTACAGAATTTTCATAAGCAGATTCCTAAATATATAGCTCTTTAAACATGTGCTATCAATTCCAAGGACCTAGGTACACCGATAGACGTTGGTGATGTACATCAAAATAATATCAAGCAATGATATTTTTCAGTTACAAGGTGTCAAATGGATCAAACAGAAATACGGCGATCAACTACGCGTCATCCGCTTAGGACATAAGGCTTATTTGGACAGCATAGAGAAGGCTATCATAAAGGGAGAAACTGTCCTACTGGAAAACATTGGAGAAACTGTAGACCCAGTGCTAGATCCATTGCTAGGAAGAAATTTGATAAAGAAGGGCAGGTTAGTATCGTTTCTAAGTGAGTAACATTCTGTGAATGTCGTTTTAGGAGTGGTACTGGTAGCTTAAAGAAACATAATAAATAAATGGATAAGAAAACTAGAACCACGGTCCTGTTGAGCTACGATGAGCGACGAAGGTCAAAGCTGATGAGCACGCTAATCTTAGAATAGAACTTTGATACTCAATTCTGAAGTATTTTAACCATCGGATGTTAATAAATACAGGGCTATCAAGATGGGCGACAAAGAAGTAGAGTACAGTCCAAACTTTCGCCTCATCCTGCATACTAAACTCGCCAATCCGCACTACAAGCCGGAAATGCAGGCGCAGACTACCCTCGTCAACTTCACTGTCACTCGCGACGGGCTGGAAGATCAGCTGCTGGCAGAGGTGAGTAATCTACTCCTTATCCTGCAGGTAGGATCACCATAGAACTCTTCAATCGTCAAAGTTAGCCCAATTTTGTTTTGTGGTTGGTTTTAGTTGTTGATTGGGGTGACCTATAAGGGGAGGTGACTTATGCTGGTATATGATTGCATTATTAAAAAAAAGGCACTATTTTATGGTCAATGATTTGCCAAAGATCCAAGTTTGAATTCACGTCATTTCGTTTCTGAACTAATTTTTCCAGCATCAGCCAGTATCGATATTTACATATAGGTAGATAACAACTTTGAAACAAAATTTAAGGGACTAGATTTTCAAAACTGTAATCCTAACGTTCAGGTGGTCAAAGCTGAAAGGCCAGACTTAGAAGAGCTCAAAGCAGAATTGACGAAACAACAGAACCAGTTCAAGATACAATTGAAGTCGCTGGAAGACGACCTGCTATCACGACTGTCGTCCGCAGGAGAGAATATTTTAGGCGACACGGCACTGGTCGAAAATTTGGAGACTACGAAGAAAACTGCTGCTGATATTGAGAAAAAGGTAGAGGACATTAAAGGTGTATTACACTTACTGTTGGAAAAAGATCTTCATTGCGATCATTGTCAGTCGCTGATGAAAATATTTTTGCAAACTCAGCGTTATTTGACCGAATAATACAAAAACTTACAGAAATCTACAAATAATTCCAACAGCCATATACGTTACGAGTATTTTTTTAAAGGCGTCGTTGGCAGCTGTCTAAGATACGCGTATGATACGCCACCCAATTTTACTTTTAAGTGACATGTAGTCATGTAGTAAGCAAAATTTTTTTCTCCTAGGTGGCAGAAGCTAAAATAACATCGCAACAAATCGATTTGGCTCGTGAGTTCTATCGGCCGGCGGCAGCGCGCGCTTCTCTTCTCTACTTCATATTAAATGATTTGAATACCATCAATCCGATTTATCAATTTTCGTTAAAGGTAAGTTTCAGATTGTAAAATATCCAAATTTGGCATTTCGTATAAGAGCTTCAGTGGTTTCTTTGTATCAGCATCTTCTTTTCGAAATCTTCTAAGTTCCCGGCAAAATTGTAGAACATACCGATTCTTATTCAATTGCAGGCTTTTAGTGTGGTGTTCCAAAAAGCTATATCCAAAGCAGAGCCAGCCGACGAAGTCAGCCAAAGGATTAAAAACCTTATCGACTGCATCAGCTACTCAGTCTTCCAGTACACTTCGAGAGGCTTGTTTGAGTGCGACAAACTTATCTTTGCTTCACAGATGACATTCCAGGTAAATTTTGGTTTTTTATTGGATTTAACTGGCCACTTTTTTTTCAATAAGGTGCGAATCACAATATAAATTCAAGGCCAATTACGAGCCAGAAGAGGTCTTTGTGCAATCGGTAAATACTCTATATGCTATCAATTTTATATTGTTACAGCTGCTGGTTGACTAAAAACTGCTGACTAATACTCTCACTATGACATATCATGAGTCCAAACTTTCACCTTCTCGCTAAAACCTGAAAACTCCCTTTAAACCGTAATCTCCTTTTATTGCTAGGTGCTCCTTATGAGTGAAGAGATATCACCAGTGGAGCTGGATTTCTTTCTCCGTTTCCCGGTCAAACCTCACGTCACCAGTCCAGTAGACTTTCTCTCCAACCCGAGCTGGGGTGGCATCTGTTCTCTAGCGGGAAAAGACGAGTTCAGGAACCTGGACAGAGATATAGAAACCTCGCCTAAGAGGTGGAAGAAGATTGTGGAGTTAGAGTGCCCGGAGAGAGAGAAGTTCCCACAAGTTAGTATGCTTATCGTTAAAGTTCACATCGCCAGTTGCCTTTGTTGACTTATGTTAGGATCATTTTTGTCATACAAAATGTAGAATGAGAACATAATTTTACTCTGTAACTTAAGTACCCGTCTTTCGCTATTTGTCGCTTTAAAATTGTTTATTCAGAATACCAAGAAACTCTACGGTTTCTTTCAGGAATGGAAAAACAAAACGGCTCTTCAAAGACTATGCATGTTAAGGGCTCTAAGGCCAGACAGGATGACATATGCAGTAGCGTAAGTAATTTAACATCAATAACATAGCATCACACATGTTATATGATGCCTGCCGTAATTGACCTTACCACTATTGCATTATAATTCAACTTCTGCCAAATTCCAGGGCGTACATAGAAGAAAAGATGGGTTCCAAATATGTGGAGAATCGAACTGTTGAGTTCAGCAAATCATTTGAAGAGACCAGCCCTACTACCCCTATCTTCTTCATTCTATCTCCTGGTGTGAACCCTCTCAAAGACGTGGAGGCTTTGGGAAAAGTGATGGGATTTACAGCGGATAATGGGAACTTCCACAATGTTTCCTTAGGTCAAGGGCAGGAGATAGTAGCTGAGCAAGCCATGGATATAGCGCTGGGGAAAGGGCACTGGGTAGTGTTGCAGGTGAAAATTTCTACTACACTTATTTGGTACACCGAAAAGGATACAACAATGCAAGCTGAAGACCTGTAGTGGCCTCCATGTTTAAGTTGTAGAATAAATAGAACTATTTTGTTAAGGGCCTTTCAATAGATGAATTTACGGTTCAACATGGCAAATAACCATCAAAACCATAATGCACAACCTTCTTGTAGGTTTTCTATTGGTCATCATCCATACCAACAGTGTTGGTTCTTCGTTTGACGTAAACTTCCTGTAGCCAGCATACACAATTTTTTCCTCATTTGTAGAACATCCACTTGGTAAAGAAATGGCTGCCAAGCCTCGAGAAGAAAATGGAAAGCTTCGCCGGCGGCTGCCACGACAATTTCCGATTCTTCATGTCTGCGGAACCAGCAGCGACGGCAGCCGCGCATATTATTCCTCAGGGTATCCTAGAGTCCAGCATCAAGATAACTAACGAACCTCCTACTGGCATGCAGGTATTTTCTTCTTCTTACGTGTCAATAATAATTCAATTGTTATATGGGACATCGAGTGTTTTGGAAAAAAAAACATTGCTATACTGCGATGATTTAGTTCAGCTACCCAAGGTGCCTAGAATGTTTTTAAAATCATCAGCGATCGATGTATTTAACCAGTCTGTGTATCAATGAACACGTACTCTATGCAGGTATAGGATCCCAGGTACCACGAGTATGGATGCTTCTGTTACACATTGGAATCTATTCCATGATAGACATACAACAGGCCTCTTACGTATCTTAGTTTGGCATCTGTAATCTTGATAATAACACCTAAAATGTTTATGCTCTAGGCAAACATCCATAAAGCTCTGGACAACTTCAACCAAGAGACACTGGAAATGTGCGGCAAAGAAGCGGAGTTCAAAGCAATATTATTTGCTTTATGCTATTTCCATGCTGTGGTGGCTGAGAGAAGAAAATTCGGACCGCAAGGGTGGAATAAAATCTATCCTTTTAATGTTGGTAAGCAAAAATGTACTTGCTAGAGAATCAATCTACCCAAAATCGAAGCAGCTTGATTATAAAACATCGTTAAGTTTGTTAAAAATATGCAAGCATCAGCGGATACCGGGTTAGTCTTAACTTTGATCCTTACTAAAACAACCACGGAAAACCTTTAAGTTACAACAAACTGCACCCAAAACGTATGACTTAAGCCTGATTAAAATATTATTAAGTAGTAGGAGGCCTCTTCTGCAAGAGACCGCTTCTTCTGGGAAGTACTTTGCCAAATATCCATCCGCCAAGCAGTAGTGTGCCAACATCATTGTGTTCCGGTTTGAAGGGCATTGTTTTCAGCGAAATCACTGGACATATGAGACTTTAAAGCCGATGTCTCAGGGTGACGGGCGTAATGCAGTGCCGCACAGAATTATGCATTGCAGGATTCTGGATGGTGCTGTGACTGTTATGGGCAGGCGTAGCGCTTACCATCAGGTGAAGGACCTGCTTGTCTCATCACTCAGTCAAATAAAAAAATATTGTCGAAGATAATTTTAGTAATGATTCTCTTCGAATGGCTCAGGTGATCTCACTATCAGCGTGTTCGTCTTGTACAACTACCTGGAAGCTAACTCGCGAGTTCCCTGGGAAGATCTGAGGTATCTCTTTGGCGAGATCATGTACGGGGGACATATCACCGATGATTGGGACAGGAGGCTTTGCAACGCTTATTTAGAGGAGCTCATGCAGCCAGATCTTGTAAGTTTTTTATATATACTGGTGCCGATACGATAAGGTAATTTACTGAAGAACTCAAAAACATTCTTGTAAGTAGTCTAAAAAATAATGCAGTTTTACAAGTGAACCACTTAAGTCTTTTATAGGTAGGTACACAGAAAAAAAAACAAATATGATCAACCAAACTAATGAGTAATTGATTATGGTTTGAGTTTGAAAAAGGAAATTTCATAATTGAATTTCGCACAGGAAAAGGAAACTCCATTAACTCAACCAGTGCATTGTCTTAAGTGCTGCTTTAAACCATTGCGGTGCCTTCAATAATGTTGGACTGTTCAATACGAGTTTTACTTTCGTCTCTTGTTTGTTTTCTTAAACAGAAGAAATTCTCCATCTGTCCGTCAAATATCATCAGTATCATCACACTCCTAAAAAGCGTTGCAATTTCCACACCAGCGTATTCTCGGCCATACTAGCTAGCAGTAAATCACCTACCATTTAATTACCATTTATCCTACAAATTTAGGTGGACGGAGAACTGCAGTTAGCCCCCGGCTTCCCCGCCCCTCCCAACACAGACTACTGTGGATACCACCAGTACATAGAAGACGCGATGCCTGCCGAGTCGCCCTACCTCTATGGACTACATCCCAACGCTGAGATCGGCTTTCTGACGACTACTTCGGAAAATCTCTTTAGGACTATATTTGAGATGCAGCCCAGAGATGCACAAGCGTCCGGTGCGGCGACAGTCACTAGGGAAGATAAAGTAAGGAACTCAATAGGTTACAATTTTCGATTAATTTTTCGAAGTGCTTTCTTTATGAGCTTTCCGCTCGTATGAGCATAAATGATGTAAATATTTAGCAATCTAAATCTCGTAAATAGATTTTTAACCACATTTTATAATCCATTACTTACAAAAGTCATCAATAGGTCCATATTATAGGGTCACCAACTAAGTCGGACGATGGAGACAAAAGTAACCTTCAGTACCATAGCAGAACCTATTTGACCTTGAAATAAACATTCTCATGTGACATTTCGTGACAGACAGTAGTTGTTAGCGCGGCAGCTAAGCTGTATAGGCTGAGCGCGCCTCCAATGGCGGGGGAAGGATGGCTGGTAGAAGAGTAGTACAAAGGAACTTGGCGACTAACCTGGTCTCCATGCAACTGCAATCACCTCGGTTCGGGTCCGTCTCCAAGCTGCTTGTTCCTTCAGGATGTTATGACGTTCGATGTAGTGGACTGTATTTTTGGCGGTTGGTGCGTGTCGGCAAGGAGCGTTTACGCGGCGGGTTTATAGCGGGTTTTGTTTATATTTTCGCGTCGAATTCACGTGGACCACCACAGAGGAGCAGCAGATCCAGTACTTTGGATTCGGCGAGAGCGGCAGCCGCGAAGGACGAGGGTCGATCGCAGACTACTTGCGGCGGCAAGCAGTTTTCTCGTGGATACCACGATATGAGCGACAGAGATAGTCGCCAAGAAATGATAGGAATAGGAAGGTAGGAAGGTATTATGAGTGCCAATGTAAGTGGCGCGAACATTTGCCCCCGGCCTAAAAACCATTGGTTTTTAAAAGAAAGCGGGAAATAAAAAAATATAAAAATAAGAGTTAAACTCTTAAGCCGTCAACGGGTTAAATATAACATAGCGGTTGACCGGGGAGCAAGGGGTTAAATTATTGGGTAGGTAAGATACATAAACGGACGACGGGTCTCTGGTAGACGCCGGTCGCCGTTTTTACTGACGCTACTCGACAGATGCCATCGCCGCCGACATGAGTGGCCACGACGACGCCGAGAGGCCAGGATAGCGGGGGAATATTATCAGTGATAATAAGAACAATAGAACCTATTGTAATGGGATTCGAAGGTGTATTCCATTTTCCTCTAGATTGAAGTAAGTGAAGATATTCCAACTCCCACCGTTTGGAAAATGATTGTACCATTTGATCCAATAAAGCGTATCGTTTCAATAAGTGTCCAGGTTCATCGGGAACCGTGCAAGCGGGTAAATGCTTCAGCGGTGCGGTCATTAAGAAATGTGAAGCACTCAGCGCGGTCGGCTCAGACGGATCTTCGCTCAATAACGTTACAGGACGAGAATTGATAACGCATTCTATCTGTGTGAGTACGGTTAACATTTCCTCATAGGTGAGTGACTGTGAACCGATCGTCTTATGAAGATGACTTTTAAACGCTTTCACATATATTTCATAATTCCCCCCGAAGTGAGGACTTCGCGGTGGATTGAAATTCCAGTGTATGCGATTAGCTGATAACTCATCTGAGATAGACTTATTATATTCGTCGGAATTTAAAAGATCCGTTAACGCATTTTTCGCATTTTTAACGCATTCCGTTAACGCAGAGACGGGAAGGGAGTCAAGGAGCGCGGGTGAGTAACTAGCCCATTTGACGAGATCGAAGCCCCCGGCCTTGAGCAACTCGCGGAGATCGTCTCTGAGTTGTAAACAAGCAGACAGAGTAGGCATGGAGTAGCACACGTCGTCCATGTATGTGTTGTCGCTGATAAGAGATGCTGCGAGTGGGAAGCGGGCACCGTCGGCGGCGCACAGCTGTCGCAACACTCGCATCGCAAGGAACGGACTGCTACGTAGACCAAAACAAACGCGGTTGAATTGGTAGGTATCAAGCGGAAAAACGGGATCGAATCGATACAGGAATTTTTGATATTTGCGTTGGTCCTTATTTATCAAAATTTGTAGGTACATCTGTTTAATATCGGATGTAAAAGCGATTGGGTAGTGGCGGAAATCCAAGAGGATTGTAAAAAGATCGTTTTGTAAATTATCCCCGGTATATAAAACTTGATTCAAGGAGAGGCCTGAGTCAGTTTCAGCACTGGCGTCCATCACCATACGCCATCGAGTTGTTGTTTTTTGTAGTCTCGCAATGGCGTGGTGTGGCACGTAATATCCAGTAAAAGGACTATCATTGTCGATCAGTGAAATGTAACCCTTCTGAATGTACTCTTTGATTATAGCATCGTACTCTAAGCGCAGAGCAGGTGTCGCGGCGAGCTTACGTTCGAGATACATGAAGCGTTTTTTAGCGATAGGGTAAGAATTACCCAGAGAGGTCGCGGGATCGCGGGAGAAAGGTGACGCTACAGAATAGCGTCCCGTAGGATCGCGGGAAACGTTATTTGTAAAAATGCGTTCACATTCTATAGCGTCTGGGCTCAAAGTCGGCGTGCATTGCACCTCTTCAAGCTGCCAGAAGCGTTGGACAAGATTATCTAAACGTGGTCCTTCCGTAAAGGTACAAAGGGAAATATGAGAGCGGCATCTATCTTCAACCAAGGGGTCAGTGATAGAAACAACGGTTTCAATATGAGCGGGCGTAACATGAGCGGGAGTAACATGAGCGGGAGTAACGGGAGCGGTCCCGATTACGATAAAACCAAAAATGGTTTCAAAAGCGGTTGGAGTACCAGGCGGACCAGCGGCGCGGCCTGATAGCAATATTTCAGAAAAGAGCGGCGCGCCTATAAGTATGTCGATCTCGGAAGGCGAAGCGAAACTGTCGTCTGCCAGAGGCAGGCAGTTCAGGTATGAAAGGCAGGATACGTCAATTTTCACTGCCGGTAAATTGTCTGTTATGCGGTCGATAACATAGGCGTCAATTGCAATAAAATTATCATTTAGGCGGGAAGATAAAGTAGCAGAAACTGCTCCCTTGATTGGGTTAGATGCGGAACCTATCCCTTTAACAACGGTGTTCGTCACCTTATTGCATTTTAAATTTAATTTAGCGCAACATTTTGAAGTTAAAAAGTTACTTTGGGAAGCCGAATCAATTAAGGCGCGTACTACATGGCGGCGACCATTTAAATCCGTAGCATAAACTTGTACGGTTCCCAGTAAACAAGTAGTGTCATTAGGCTGCGAAGCGGGGCGTATATTACACAGCGACACCTGTTGTTGTGATGACTGATAAGCAGTTGTAGGTAAGTTCGTCAGCTGAGCGCTAGCGGAGCCCGCGACGGGCGGCGGCGATGCCGAAGGCGGCATGTGATCCCCGGCGGCGGAGAAGTTGCCAGTTCGCGCGCGCGGAGGCGGCGCGTGCGCCTGTGACGGAGCGCTAGGGTACGGGCGATTGTCTTCACGGGAAGATGATACTTTGCGGCATAACATAGAATGATGTTTACATCCACAATAACGGCAATTAAATTTAGAATTGCAAGCAGTATTTATATGCGTAGTGCTTAGACAATTAGTGCAACCTTTGCTTTGTTTTACAAAAGTGTACCTGTCGTCGATAGAAAGCTTATCAAATGCAGGGCATCTATATAAGTTAGCGTGATCGGCTTGTTTGCAAAGCGGACAGTGAGTGACGCATGATGCTGCAAAAGACTGCGTAGACCTTGCAGTACCCGGCCTGTTATCACTGCGGCTAAGAGAAACGGTCGTAGTGCGTTCCAATATTTTGCTTTGTTCGCGGATGAATTTTAAAAGTTCATTGTATGTAGGCATAGATTTACCTCGCATGTGCATTTCAAACGACCGTGCAGTACTTGAATCTATTTTCTTCAAAGCGAGCGATAGTAAAATAAAATCAGACACGTTATCGAGCTTGAGAGACTTCAAACTTGACACAGCCGTGCAGAATTTATCTAGGAATAATTCTAAGTTTTTATTCGTCGCGGTGTTAAAAGATTTAAAATCAAGCATTTGATCAAGATAAGCGGAGGCTAGGTTACGTTTGTCGTTATACTTATCGACGAGCGTCTGCCATATGATCGGATAATTATCACCGTTAGGTACGATACCAGAACAAACTGCAAGGGCCCGGCCTGACAATTTATTAATTAAATATTGGACGCGTTCGTGATCAGTGAGATCGGGATTTTCGTGAATCGTGCGTTTGAATGACTCATAAAATATCCTCCAGGTCATCGGATCTCCATTGAAGACCATCAAATCGAGTTCAGGAATTCTGATGGATTTACGTTGCGGGGCAACATTGAAATCAGCGGTTTTTAAAGGCGGGTTAAGTTTATTATAAACAAACTGACAACGGCAAAACATATCTTCGAAGACGTTTATAGATTGGTAGTTTACCGTGTACGAAGCGTTGAGAGTCAACTCGGTGACATTTAATTTGTTCACAATTTCATTGAAATCGGAGCGTAAGCGGTCTAACGAGATCATTCCACATAGAAATAAATCTTTCTCAGTATCATCAGTGAAAGCCTTTAAAGATCGGTTAAAAATATGTTGTAAGCGAGAAAATATAATGTCACGTTTACCTATCAAGGTCAAACGTTCGATCTGTAACGTATCGAGCGCTTTTGCGTCCTCGTATACTTCACTATCTTTGTCTTTTGAACGAGTAGCCATAGCCATCTTAACAAAGTATAAAAAACTAGATAAAGTATGAAATTCCTAATTTACTGCAACTGCCTACAGCATTTACCTGCCACGCGCGCGGCGTATTGAATACCCACGTGGAGACGCACGGGCGGTCGTTAGGAATACCTTCACTTTTTAATAAAAATTAAGAATTACGGAAAAATCGTTATTTTTACTATTTAGGAATGCGGAATACACGAAATAAGTATATAAGAGCGTAATAGGATAGTACAGGGTACTATCTGAACTGTAATTGCGGGCGGGAACACGATAATTATAGGAAATTATCGTTGGTAAAAATACCAATATAAAATTGCGGGCGGTTATAAAGAGGACTATATGAGGCCTAAGAGGGGCCAGAGAATAGCGGGAGGACCAGAGAAGATCCGGCGGCGGAGGACCAACAATATGTTAGCGCGGCAGCTAAGCTGTATAGGCTGAGCGCGCCTCCAATGGCGGGGGAAGGATGGCTGGTAGAAGAGTAGTACAAAGGAACTTGGCGACTAACCTGGTCTCCATGCAACTGCAATCACCTCGGTTCGGGTCCGTCTCCAAGCTGCTTGTTCCTTCAGGATGTTATGACGTTCGATGTAGTGGACTGTATTTTTGGCGGTTGGTGCGTGTCGGCAAGGAGCGTTTACGCGGCGGGTTTATAGCGGGTTTTGTTTATATTTTCGCGTCGAATTCACGTGGACCACCACAGAGGAGCAGCAGATCCAGTACTTTGGATTCGGCGAGAGCGGCAGCCGCGAAGGACGAGGGTCGATCGCAGACTACTTGCGGCGGCAAGCAGTTTTCTCGTGGATACCACGATATGAGCGACAGAGATAGTCGCCAAGAAATGATAGGAATAGGAAGGTAGGAAGGTATTATGAGTGCCAATGTAAGTGGCGCGAACAGTAGTCAATGTCTTATCATGGAGACCAGAAATGAAATAGAACTCCTCGATTGGCTACAAAAAGTCACGACACATTTCATTATAATCAACTAGGTAACATTTTAGGTAAAACAAATTCTAGACGAAATAGTGGAGAAGCTACCAGAAGAGTTTAACATGGTGGAAATAATGGGAAAGGTAGAGGAAAGGACCCCATACGTCATCGTGGCGTTCCAAGAGTGCGAACGAATGAACTACCTGACTGGGGAGATGAAGAGGTCCCTAAGGGAACTAGATTTGGGTTTGAAGGTAAAGAAAAATGGCCTTAGCATGGAGACTCAATAAATATGATGATTAAATGTCTTATATTTTTTCGTAGGGTGAATTAACAATTACATCGGATATGGAGGACTTGGAAAACGCATTGTTTTTGGATCAAGTAAGTCAGATTTATTGGAAGCAGACTTTTGGGGAGAAATCACCTTAAATACCAGACATATTCAGCTCGTGTCCAAATAACATCAAAAAATGTATAATTTTTACTATTCTAATATGATTTGTTTCCAGGTACCTGCAATATGGTCAAACAGAGCGTATCCATCATTGTTAGGTCTTTCAGCGTGGTTTGTAGATTTACTTTTACGATTAAGAGAGCTTGAAACTTGGGCGACGGATTTTGTTGTAAGTAAATTTTATTAACTACTTCATCAAAGATTCATTCAAAGTGATCTGTAAATAAATTACCTTTCATTTTAGTTTTATCCAAAATGTGCATCAGATTTATGATCAATTCCTAACTTAATAATCATCTTCCTAAAGAGGAATGTACCCTAATTGTATTTCCAATAGGATTTAAAATCGAGTACTTCCTTGAACCGATAAATTCCCAGTGACTACTTACTTATCTCACAGTTACCAGCATCAGTGTGGCTGGCTGGATTCTTCAACCCGCAAAGTCTTCTGACAGCCATCATGCAAAGCACGGCTCGTAGGTATGAGTTACCATTGGACAAGATGTGCCTCCAATGCGATGTCACGAAGAAGATGAAAGAAGAGTTCACGTAAGTAGACTGATGCTTCTAATAGGCTGCTCAAATCTTGTTGAAAGTATTCAACTGCTCATGTGTTGAAACGGTGGATCGGATAGTTTATTTAAAATCTGTTTAACAAGTATTGATTCCCATAAGTACTTGTGAAGTCTTCTAATGCGCGCTGGACAATCGCCTAATGGTAATGCCACGTTTGTCCATAAACTTGCAGTGCCATTCTGAACTTTGGATTGCAAAATTTTGCGCGGTACTTTACTGCGCTCGTCTCCCTGACACATATTCTTAGCATCAGGATTAAGAAGAATTGCAACACAGAGACTCGGTTTTGTGTAGTAAATTCTCTCTAATTCCAAACTCTCTCTTATTAAGTAACTTAAGGCGATCAACTTTAGGACTCCCTTGGTATTCCATTGGCAGACTGCACGATACCTTCTAAACTATCCAGGTCTACCTTTAACTAGATCCGCCTTGATGAGCTTTATTTGTGTGTTTTGTAAGATCTAATTAGCTTGCCATGCAGACCGGTAAGTTATTAATTAGGTTATAAGTAACTTGGTGTTGAGTCGATAATGTATTATGTATAGTATACTACAAGATTATGAGCTACAGTATTGTGTAGGTACTTTGATATTTTGTATCAGTTGAAAGTAAAATTGGCATATGTAAAAAGTTGCTGCAGAAATTGGCTTAGTTTTGGCGAAATTGCATGAAATGCAGCATGAGTGTGTGCTAATAAATGTGATGTCCTCATATAACATTTTGACTGTTTTCTCTTAGGCATATTTGCAGGCATCCTACTTTATTAATTGGCTTTTACTGAGGCGGCTTTAACATAGATTGGTTCATACAACAATAATCTATGGATTGGTATAATTTGCCCTGCTGAAGGAGCGGTGAAGAAAGATAAGTTCCAGGCTTTTCTTCGTTCTCGTATGCTAATTCGCTTAGCTTTAAAGCCTCATTGTCGTTTGGTGCAACTGCGAGATTTGGCAGATGTTCTAAAATGGGAGGGAAATATACAGTTCATTCTTACAGCAGTATCAATACTTGGTTATTACAGTCAGCGAAAAAGTCTGATGATTTCGTCTCATACAGCTACACAAAATACTGTGCGTAAAATACCAAATATCCCACGACTTTTGGTGCTAACTGTACATGCTTCTATTTGATGATTTCTCCTTTCAACTTGTGTCTTCAGGATTCTGTAAATGAAGGAGTTTAAACCTCTAGGAGATTTTTCAACTTGTCCCCGTTTTAAATCTGAATACCATACTTACATAAACTTTTTGAATGGTCAGTGCTGTAGACTCTTCAACTTTCGTTTCCTCCAGTACATTACAAGCCAAATCTCCAGCTCTGTACACGTCACCACCTCGCCTCCATGCTGCACTGCTTGGGTACAACCCTAATGGCGCTCGTCGTACGACAGGATCGCTGATTGCAGGTCCGCACCGAAGGACGGGGCATTCGTGCATGGTCTGCTGATGGAAGGTGCCCGCTGGGACGTGCAGGCTGGGATCATAATGGATTCAAGGCTCAAGGACCTGTTCCCGCCCATGCCGGTTATCAACGTAAGGGTGAGTTGTTGGAGCATTATTCTATCATTCATTATTCATTATTATATCTTGGATTATATTCTACACTTCATAGAAGGAGCTGTTTAGTCACATCTTAGTTATCAACTGGATGCCGGAAAACTAAGGTTCTTGTGGATGGCTGCTGAGCACAGCAGTTAGATGAAAAGTGAAATTGAAGACCACCACTTGGTTGACTTTCATGTTCCTAGGTTGTTACTTAATAAGCATCACGTATTTCGTTAAAGCATCGAAACAGTAAGTTAAATTACCATTGACGTAGTTTAATTCATCCATCCAATATGATCCGGATGATGCGGATACAGTTCGATGTCAGAATATTCTTTATTCCAAACTAAGATACATTCTAATTATAGACTGCTTTAACTTCCAGGCCATCACACAAGATAAGCAAGATCTTCGCAACATGTACGAGTGTCCAGTGTACAAGACCAGGACCCGTGGCCCCACCTACGTGTGGACCTTCAACTTGAAGACCAAGGACAAACCGGCCAAGTGGACCTTGGCTGGAGTTGCTTTGCTGTTACAGATATAAAAGTTTATTTTTGGCGCATGCTTTGTGGTGGAAATAAAGTGTTTATTTACTGAGACGCTTCTTTTATTGATTTTTGGGTCAGAAATAAACTAACCCAAAAATCGTCAGCAAAAACAATTTCGAGATTTCTAATTATGCGAGGTCTTTCTTGAAAAGTACAACATGCAGAAAATGAGTCCTGTTAAGGGTAGGCAACACACCGGGAATGCCCCTGGCTTGCACATGTCCTGAGCGGCAGTGATCACTTACCACCAGGTGGGTCGCATGCTTCATAGATTTTTTTTAAATGTACTTTAGGGCTGTCAAGTCACTGTCTTGATTTTTTTCAATATTTTCGTTATAATTAATCTGGAGTCGATGGGTGAGATTATTGGCGTGGGGCGATCGTGCCTAACATCTTAGCATTTCAGCTTCAGAGGACGTATTTGATTGTCGTTCCTGGTTGTAATCGATAGCAGTGCCGGAGACCCTTGGGCGGCTTGATAGAATCTGATACCAGAGGACGCCACTTCCTCATTCTAAATCGTCAATCGATCGATCGAGTGATGACTCACACGCTACTCGCAAATAGGATGTAAAAACGCCCGGGGCGAAATGATGCTAAAACTGACCTTTGGCTGAGGCCTTTTGACCCGAGACTTATATGCACACCATATGATTAATAGAGATGTTTATTAGAAATGAAAAGTTGTTACGGCACAACTTTCTAGTTGCTGGACTTATCAATTGGATGAAGAATGTATTTTGTAAATAAACACCGAACCGACTTCGTATATTTATATGCAGTTGTGCACGTCTTATTGTTGTTGGAAATGGGATTATATATGATTGATAGAGTCGATGGATTATTCGTAATAATCAATATCAGGTTCGATGATCCAATTAGCACCAGCACTTTGGACATTGCATCGTATTTAAGGAATTTACGTACTTAGTTGAATTGTAATGTAATATGGTTCGCGTCAGCAAAATTTTTTTTCTATCCTGTAGTGTCCCTTTGCTGGGCAAAGGTCTGCCCCGATTCTTTCCATTTTTCTCGATCCAGCTAGTCCCTTCCAGTCATTTTCAGGAACATACTTTACATTTTTTCATTATATCATTACATAATTACGAGCACGGTTGAAGTTTCTTTCCAGATATATTTACGATCGTAGTCGTACGGTACTATATCTACCCGTAAGATTATATCTCAATTACCTCCGCCTGTTACCCAAATAGGCGTTATCTCATTAATTTAACGATTAGTTAACTTGATGATGACACCTAGTGTGAATTTATGAGCAAAAAAGTGTGAGTATTTCATGTTATCATGAACATATTTGGAGGTGATCATTCTTCAGGCAAAATGTGCAAAAAACATATGTCCTCGTCGACTTTATGAATCATCTTCATCAGGGAACGATATAAAAGTGTTAAGAATAGATTTTAATAGCCACCATAAATTACAAAAAAATCACACATTAGATTTTTTCTATTTCCAATAACATTTTTACAACTTTGAACCTAACACGTAGATTAGAAATGAGTTGAAAAATATACCATTATAAAACACGTACATATTAGGTACGGCAAGCTGATCAAAATGACCCCACACGACATCAAATCTACTGTTAGTCTCTGAGGAGTTCCATTGTGTACCTTTTATCTCTACTATCATAGTTAGCTGTCACCATAATATGCTACCGTTTTCAGAACTTGACAGGCATGTAAAGTTTCAACTCTAATTTCGGGTTCAACGAAAACTGGGTCAAACTTTACTTGAAGGTTTCGAACTAAATATGCGTACATCCATCTATCCACCCTTCCCCTCATAATTAACACTCTTTCATAGTTTGCCCTCTTCAATAGTTTGTTAAATAGGTACATTTGATGTTATATATTAAACTAGCTGTCGCTCGCGACTTTGTCCGCGTAGACTTTAGTTTATTGCGATAAAAAGTATGATATATGTCTTTCCCTAGCATATAATCTATCTCGTTGCCAAATTTCATTTCGATCCGTCCAGCTGATAAGTCGTGAAATACAAACAAACAAACAGGTTAACTTTCGAATTTATAATGTTATAAAATAAGTAATATATAAGTATGGATTTGTTTATTTTATTACGTGTTATCATTGGACTACCTCTGCCTTATTTTCAAACGAAAATATTGATGATGAAATTTGCATTTGTTAATTATTTGCAATAAATCTACATCTACAAAGTGTACACATTCAGCTAATTAATTTATCTGTACCATTTATTCTGTAGGCGGGGGCGGTAATACATTAGCAATATTAGCATATGGGCAAAGAACTCGACTTACTCAGCAGTTAGTAGGTTGTTAGCAACCCGTAGTTCGTAAGTATTAGCACTGCTTGTTAGATGTGCTCGTGGGCGGTGTGTACAAAATGCTTTAAAATAAATAAGCTTTTAAATGAAATGCAGTAATAGGAGAGACAAGCTCTGCAAACTTTTTTAAATTCACATGGTCTCGAACTCTAAGATCCAGGGATTAGATTGCCTAACTCATTTGTAGAAAATACAAGAGTTATACCTACTAATTCTATACCGAGAGCGCTCGTTTCATGGAGAGGCTATCTTTATGACGATCTCTTACGAGACATATTTTATAGTTTCATAAATTCCACTATTTTCAACCCTATGGTAAGATTTGCTCTACAAACAGGCTGATGGTGTATCTGTACTAAGCCCCAATGTCGTGTTTTATGGGTATTTTTAACCGACTTAAAAAAGAGGTTATGTAAAGAGGTATGTTTTTTTTTGTATTTTGTTACCTCTGAACTCCGTCATCTAAAAACTGATTTTGATTTTGAAAATTATTTTTCTGATAGATCTCATAAATTTTCATTAAAATCTGTCCAGTACTTTGTTTTATTAATATAATTATCCAATTCGAGTAGATTTTCTTATTTTTTCCCCTAAAAAGTATAGTTTTTACGGTTTTATTTAGCCGAGCTTTCTGCTAATACGCCTACACGTAAGTCATTCTTAAACCATTATTTTTGATCTTACAACTAACAACCTCAGAAGCTTACAACTCAATACCCATTTTGTAAGACTTTGGCGCTTTCTGGTTAAAAACCAAACTCACAAAAAGTAGCTACTAACATCCAAGCTAAAGTCCACCAAACAAAAAGCACTAACGACCGAACGCGACAAAGGTGAAGCTGTTTGTATAATACCCGCAGTTCCTATTCAATAGCATAGCAAATAGAAATGCATTATCATCTTCGACCCTGACCTCGTGTTGCTCCGCTGCGTTGGCTGATGTGGGCTCATGAATTAAGTACGACATAATGTTAACTAATGTTTTGTTGTGTGCGTCAATATATTTGTATTTCTACAATTGAAGAACGCAGGTGGGCCAGCCTTAATCTGTGATCTTAGTGATCCAACGAGACCAGCTTCGAAGTCTTGACCCGCCACTTATTTGCGGTTTTCCATCGCTCTTTGTTTCGGAGGTCATGGATGCTTATATAGATTTCTGTCAGTCATTAAGCAAGGCGCTTTATTTATATATACTTATAATTACTTACTATACCAAGAACATCTAAAAGTGACAAGAAAAGCATGGTGGTCTTTTCCTAACATTTATAGGAACCAAGCTTCTGACCTACCCAAAAATTGCAAAGAGAATTATTAAGGTTACGTTAGCCACTGTGTAATTTTAAAATGACATGAGTCAATTTTACACTATAACAAAGCATGAAAACAAGGCCATTAGAATAGTGCTAATGGTTGCGCTTCTGTTCGCTTAGGCATTTCTATCTGTCTATGATTTCACAGATAGGTATTAAAAACTAGGTACCTCTACTGCCGCTAAACTTATAGGAAATCAATAGGACTCTATAGTTTTTAAAATAATTTAGTTGTGTTGAGAATATTTTTACAATGAACTTGGTGGCTACCTAGATTAGGGAAGCTGTCTAATGAACCAGATGTACCCGGAAGGCCAAATTATACAGTAACTTCATTTTGGCAACCGCATTGTGACCTCTTCTCTTTACCAGTGCTCGTTGGGTAGTGTTTTTGCTGTACTTATTCTTAGGCAGTTCTTAGTTATTACAACCTTAGTTGCAAATTTATTACCTACAGTCTCACAGCTTTTTATACAAGTAAAAATTGAAGGTGATTAAAATCTATACATTTACTTAACAGTTTTTACTATTACTAACTCAAGATTATTTTTAGAATCAATATTTATAGGTGGAATTACGATCTCCGATGTTGGTTATTGTGTTGCAAAAACTGCATCGTTTCTCCTTTGTACCTCTGTCTAGGTCATGACATTTTCAAGGTTGCATCCAGGCTTTAGTTCTTAATTGGGTCTTCATTTTGGTTTTCTATTTCTTTTGCTGTATTCTGTCCACAGGTAGACACATAATTTTCGACTGTAGGTGCATTTTTGGATAGTGTGTTCATGTTTTAGATGTTTACAGCGAGCGCGTTAATGCAAATACCTATTTGGTTAGGTAAGAACCTATATAATATTTTTGTATTCTTAACATAAGATATGGTTCACTTGTTCTAATAACCTTGCTTTTTAGCAAGCTCCTTTGTAACATTATATGTAACTATTTTCCCCAGTTGTGCTACTGCTGAAAATAATTTTACTTTAGAATTAGTAATAGCTTTGCGTAATTTGATAAATTTTATGTTCTGTGGCACCAATTTGCATTAAACATTAGTTAGTAACTAGTAGGTAAGAAGCTTGCTACTTAGCTTAGCAACTCCTACGACGCTTGCCTCTTCTTGTATAGCGCGTGTGACTCAGCGGGGATCCCACACTCTCGCCATCATTTTGTTTTGACTATTTTGTAGTTTAGGTAAAAGTTAAGTAACTCTCAGGCTTATTTCCTTAAAGTAAGGCTAAGTTAATTCTCCTCTTTCATTCGTCTAATCACTACTGAGTCGTTTTCAAGCACGAAGTTTCAGACTCAGAAACTATTGTGTGTTTTTTTAATTGTTTGTGTGACGAGACAATCAAGTCGCTCACCGCATGGTAAGCGCTAGGTCTGCCCATAACTGTTACAGTGCCATCCAGAACATTGCATTTTGTAATCCTGCGCGGCACTGCACTGCGCTCGTCACCCTGAGACAACGGCTCTAAAGTCTCAATGCTACCGAAATTTAAAGTCATATTTATACTCAGATGTCTAAATACATAGCAGATTTACTTCATATATGCTCGTAACCTTACTCTCAAAACAACAATCTCCACACCTTAACCTATGGTTTCTAAGTTAACTGGCCGATTAAGGTAATCCAAGGCATTTAATAGCTTAAAAAGAATGCTGTTCCAAGTTAATTTGGATGAGCAAAATTACTTATGTAATTGGGTGTCGTAGCAATATACACTTAAGAGCAATAAAATGGCAAAATGTACAGTACATTTTTCTTGTGTGTGTAATGTTCTTATCAATGAAACTGCTGTCGGTCGATTTTCGCTTAAGTTTGTTTAATTTTGACACAATGCACTTCCTGATTAGTCATTTTGATGTCAGTAGTTATTTTACATCAAATAATAATGTAACTTAGTAAAGTAGGTATTACCAAAACATTTCGTCAGTAAACTGCTTGCTTATCTAGGTTTGCTAAACAAATACTTTAGACGTTTTTTAATTCATTTATTTTTTATAGATTGGCTTAAATAATACCTATTTTTATAAATATAGTTACAACAACATATAACTATTATTTGAGTTCTGTGTTTCTGCAGTATATGTTATTTTGTGTGTACTTTTAAGCAGTGTTAAAAAGAGATAGACAAAAGTGTTGCTAAGCCTTTTCGGGGTGTTCCAGCAGCTGTTCTCTGGAGTCGCATTGAAGAGATCGCTCTCAGCGATAAGATCGCCCATTGTAACTAGGTGTTAAAGCTAGGTGGTGTTTCAATAAAGAGTTTATCTATTTATCAATCTATCTACAAAAAACAAATGTTGAAAGGTCAGCGTGCCACATATCTGGGTGGGCATTGTAACTGCGAATGCCACTGGACCCGTGGGCAGGTTGGACGATGGGCTAGACTTGACATCTGGCACAGGTCACGCAGTTGGCATTGAACATCCTTTCAAACAGGATTTTAGGTATTGGACATAGCATATCTAAGTACTTAGTTGATTGAAATAAAATGCCGGTACAATAAACATCAAAAGCACACGATGATTAGACCAGTTTCAAAAACCATGACCGGTATTAAGTCCATTGAAGACTTACCACAATTATTTTTCACAAAATCTGTTTCCTAAAATGACATAACTCTCTCCTCTCTCCCTCTCTATTCCTCTATTATAATATAATAGGTAAAAAGTAAACTATCTGTTTGCCAAATTTCATCCAAATCCATTTAGCCGATTTTGCGTGATTCAGTAATAAACACAAACTTTCACATTTATAATTTTACTAGCTGCACCCCGCGGTTCCACCCACGTAGTTCCCGTTCCCATGGGGATACGGGGATAAAATATAGCTTATAGATAGATAGATAAACTCTTTATTGAAACACCACAGAACAAAGAAAACTTAAAAGTAGAACAAAACAAACTTTACGATTAGTGTCACAATGGGCGGTCTTATCGCTCAGAGCGATCTCTTCCAGACAACCATGCACGGAGAGGAGTAATTAGGACATCGGACGGTGGCTTTCCTTATGTTACTTGCTAATCATATAGCTTTCTATCAGTGAAAGAATATTTTAAATCAGATTAGTGGTTTAGGCGTGAAAGCGTAACAAACAAACTAACAAACTCACATTCGCACATTGTTTTGTTCTAGTTTTAAGTTTTCTTTGTTCTGTGGTGTTTCAATAAAGAGTTTATCTATCTATCTATCTATCTATTCGCGTATATAAGAGTTAAGATAGTAGGAAGTAGGATAGGGTTATTTTTAGCTGTACAATAAAGCGATAACTATCTAACGAGAAAACATCAAACAGAGCTTGGGGGCGCAGCTTCCAATATACTTCTCGTTCATTATCTCATCAAATAAGTGACAAATAAATGACAGATGTGCCAACTCATGACTACGCTCGTAACTTTTCTACACCAAATTTAATAACCGCTATTATTTGCAGATGCTCTTCACTAACCAAGTGTTGCGTGATAGAAGCCGCTAATAACAGTTGGTTAGTGAAAGTGGCCACATTGAAAGTAATTTATTCACCATTAGAGATGAGATTGGCAGTGTGTATGAGTGGTGATGAATGCGGTGGTTGAGTTATTGGTGTAATCATTCATTGAGATGTGGATACTCGGGCTATCTTTTATTGCATATTATCATTGGTGCCTTATTATAACTAAATCATGATTTGTTTTGAAATATAAATACCCTATAAGAAATTAGCCAGCTATAGAGACATGGATTTTGTCTACATGTAGTTGCAATCGGCTTCAGAAGTAAAGAAGACGTCTTAATCTTAAATTTGATTTTACACACGCAATATAATATTATTTTCTTGGAATAAGATATGTATAGAAGGGAGATGTTCAGCTACTTTTGAGGCTGGCCGTACCAACCTCTTCTTCTGCTTTACGTGTCAATGGCTGAAGTAGACTATACAATATGTTGGAACCAATACTTGGCAACCATGCTCGCCATGCTCGCCGTGCTTGCCGTGCTTGCCTTGCTTGGCCAATTGTGCATTGGGTAAGGGCCTTATGGGCCAATGAGGCGATGCGACATTGTTTGAATATTAGCGACACAATTACACTTCATATGCAATTATAGCCTAGTGGGAGAACGTCCGCCTTTTAAGGAGAGGGTCGTAAGTTCAAATCCCTGCGCGGGAATGTACCAACGTGTTACTTGTAAAAAATATATACGTTTGTCACTCGCTCTTCGGTGAAGGAAAACATCGTGAGGAAACTCACATACCAACTTGAGAATTGTTTTGGAGGTAGATAAGTTAACCACGAAACCGGACCGGGCCACCGCGGTGGATTAAGGTCTAATCCTCCTCAAGAAAGTGAATGATAACGAATTGATCATGATGAATTAAATTTTAGGCATGAGGCGGACATATATAGTAAGGTACCTACTACATCACTTCAGGGTGTAGGTACGACTTAAAACCTTGACGCGAAAAAAGAAGAAACTTCTATGTGTTGTATGAATTTGCCTAAAATTAAGGTAAAGGACATTTTTTTAATTCCAACGAGTCTTAATTTGCGTTTAATTTTTGCACATTATATTACGCAATTAGAAAACAGTTATTAAAAAATCTGTTCCCTCTTCGTGCACATAATTAATAACCTAAGTTAGAGGCCAGTATCCACTTCGTACCTAGGTGCGAAATGAAATCTGCGAATAGCAAAGAGTTGACAAGCCATTACCTAAGTACAAGTATGTACCTGCTTGGACCACACCTGAGTGAGTAAACTTAATAAATAAACGTCATTAGTGCATGAGTGTGGGCGACTGATACACACACAAACGCGTCAGTGTGTGTTCCCTCCAAAACTGACCAGAGGGTTTCAATAAAACCCCTAGCATTTGTATTTTATGTGACTGAGTAACGAGAGCAGCAAGTCATTCACCTGATACTAAGCACGCCTGCCGATAACACTGACAGCGCCGCCCAGGGGCTTCACCACGAACAGTTAAATCCGTCCAGTTTAAGGCCTTAAACTGAGCTGCCCTGCTAACTGTCACCACCAATATCGCTCAGCGTTCATAAGTCGACCAGAGACATTTATCTTAAGAGATCTGAACAATTTGTTTGCATTTATGGGAGTTTATATAGCTCTCATTCTCTCTCATTCTCTGTAGTCTATTTTTGAGTGTCATGTTCATCATTTATGAGTGTATGGTGCCAATCTAGATCATTCAGTTTAAGGCCTTAAAATGCACTGCATGGAATAAGAATAAGTACGTGGTGACCCCCCTGAACTGTCCATTGCAAAATCTTGTGCGGCACTGCACTGCGCTTTTAACCCTGAGACATTTACTCTAAAGTCTCATATACTCAGTAATTTTTCTGGAAATAGTGCCGTCCAAATCGAAATACAGTATTATTTTCACACTACCCCAGGCGGACGGACTCCTGCAGAATTGACCTTCCACTAGTTGTCGGAGACCTGGCTAGATTAATACTGAATACTATTAATAATACTAAACACTATATTAGTGAGTTACGGAATATAGAGTTTTACGACATGGATTTAATCTATTTCAACCCACTGTTGGGTGTAGGCCTCCTCAGGCGCACGCCATTCTTTTCGGTCCTGCGCCAGACGGATCCACTGCCTTCGGGACGGATCCACTGTCTGACCATCGGGCAGGTGGTCTGGCTCTTAATCTCCGACCGTTTGGATTTAAGGGTAGACAAAATGATTAAATATTATTTATTATCCAAAAGATAGAGTGTAGAGTCTATATTGATAGCTCTTAAGTTAGTGTAAGTTTATGTGTATAAAATGCAAGCAAAAACCGCTACAACTGGTGTCAGGTACTTAGTAATAGGTACTAGACTTGTTCGATGGATATAATATTGGAACGTACGGTCGCCACCCAAACAAGGAGTCGGTCCGTTACCACACCACCTAATATCGATCCGACACTATAAATAAGTATCTACTTATAGCGACTCCACTCGCAGAAATAAACTCTATGGAGAATTGAATAAGCGTTAGTTTTAAAAGTAAATAGAAAGGCTTGAATTAGGATTGATTTACAGCCGTTGTAGATTTTATTTTTTGTTCGTGGGACCCAAATATTTTGTAGTAGATTGTTGTAGTTTTTAATTAGACTGGAACTATCGGCTCGCCTATTTCTAAGTGGGTAACTTTTTTATTTGATTTAAATTTTTCACCAAGAAATATTTCGGAGATAGGTATGTTATCCACCAGTGGGACGACATGGGTTGATGATGATGAATCTGGACCAGGCCCCCGTGGTGGATTATAGTCTAATCATCTTCACGAAAGTGAGGGGAGATCCGTGCAGTGGGACGATAAGGCTTGATGAAGATTAAGATTTTTTTAATTTAAGTAACGCGTATAACGTTGAGTTGTCGTCACATATTTGCGTTACACTAACTACTTTTGCCTCAAAACGAATGTTTGCTGATTTTAGCTAACGGGACGGAAGGTGTGCAACTAGCGCGAGGCAATTGGTATTTACAACAAATTAAGTTTCGCCATCCGGACACTAGACTAATCAAGTTATTGAGTTCTTTCCTGTATAATTTATGCGTGTATTTAAATATAACATATTATTATTGATATTTAATTATATTGGGGTTCAAGTAACTACCAAAGTTTCTATAGAGCAATTATTTTTTCATAGTCTATTTGACGGCGCTAGGGACAAGAGGGCTGGCTCATTATAGTTATTTTTCAAAAATAATAGGTATATTGTTCACTTGCGAATACAAGGTGTTTTTCTCTTTAATTGATTATTTTCTAAATTTGTTTATATATTCATAGTATATTGAGGAGATAACACATTCTTGTCGCAAATAAGCGATGTCACTATTCAAGATGTAAATGCAGCCAGTGTTCTTGAGATCATGCCTCATGGTTTAATTCAGGTTTCACTTTTTCATGTTTTTTTTTGTATAAATAAAAATGGTACTTACATATTTTTATTACTCGTTGTAATTCATTCTATTATTCTAAACGATCTCTTTGGTGGTTAAATGTGGCGTAAGCTTGTCTACCCTGTAATTAGGTATATAATTTGTGGTCTGGTGTTAAGCTCAATAAAACGAGACTAATATATCTTGTTGCCCAATATATTAGGCAATTCCAATCTCTTCCGGGGACCGGCTTTAGCCTAACTTTCCGCACTGGAAGCGTGCGAAGAAGAAAATAAAAGAAGAAGAAGAAGAAGAAAATAAATCGAAAGTCTTTGCAGCTTCAACTGCTTTCGTTTTCATCGATTTTCAATTTAAAACTAATATTAATCTGATGTCCAAAAGTTTTAAAACAAGTTTTTAAAACTAATTAAGAAGAGATACATAATAATATGTTTGACAAATAAACATATTAATAATATCATAGTTATTATTATTATATAAAAGCGAAAGCTACTCTGTTTGTCTGTCTCTGTGTGATTGCGGTCTTTTTACGGCTAAACCGAAGAATAAAAATTTGTATGGACACAGTTTGAACTCTAGAGAAGGGCATTAAATACATTTTATAGCGTTAAGCTGTTGTTTTTTTCCGCGAGGACAAAGTCACAGGCAGGAGCTAGTAAGCATCTCATAAATTATCACTTTTTCTATCAACCTTCACCCGAAAATAGATACATTTTCATTCTCAGAACATTGTCGTAGCTTCCGAATATTGTAATTTTAATTAATTAACTATCTACATGCTACAAACTAGCTAATTTACATGATTTAATGAGTGTTTAACTACATAATTGAATTGCCTATTCATTTTGGAAAGAAAGTGAGTCATTCCAAGTTGTAAGTTTTGGTTATTATGGGGCTTTCAAACGATGTAACTATTATTTAGATTTTATGTAAATAATCTATAATGTCGCTCGAGAAGCGATGAGAAGCTGTGGTAGCTTAGTGAGAGAACGTCCGCCTTCTAACCAGAAGGTCGTGAGTTCAAATCCCAGAGCGGGCACGTACCAATGTGTTTCTGTAAAACATATGTACGCAATTATCACTCGCTTTACGGTGAAGGAAAACATCGTGAGGAAACCCACATACCTACCCGAGAATTATTTCTGAGGTAGGTATGTTATCCACCAATCCGGACTGGGCCCCCGTGGTGGATTATGGCCTACCCCTCCTCACGAAAGTGAGGAGAGACCCGTGCCCAGCAGTGGGACGTGATGGGTTGATGATGATGATGATGTCGCTCGAGCCGATACCCATACGCTTTGGCCTAAGGCAATGAGTCGAAGGGCTTGAACAATATGTTTTTGGTATCTGGGATTCCCTACTTTAATGGATATTTACTGATAGGTAAATCTAATAAGGCGTAAGTATGAGATCTCCATTTTTACCTGATTATAATAATTATGGTTAGCGAGTTTGTGATGTTGTCATCACAAATTTCATTTCATCATTTTGGTGAAAATTTCGCCAGTTCGGCCGTTACTAGTTTTGGCAAGCTGACAGATCGCCTGATGGTAAACGGTTACCTTCACTTATGGACACCTGCAACGCCAGGCGTTGTCGATGCGTTGTCTACTCTCTAGAGCTCTTGTCACCCTTCTCTTGAAGATCCTCATATAGCATTATTCCGGAAAAAAGTCTGATGGTAGCTCATTCCACAATCTGCAGGAAAATATTATTTCGATGTGACTTTTATGGTTTTCAAAAATTCCGTCGTAGAACCGTTTGCCATCAAGTTTCTTGACGTTTTGGATATAGATAAGGTTGAAAATGGCAGCAACCTAAATTGAGTCGCTAATAAGCCATTTTCAACCTTAACTGGATCCAGTTTAGGTTGACAATGGCAGCAACATAAAAAATAAGACGCCACGGTACGATTATGCGACGCGGTTCAGTTTAGGTCTTCAATTGGATCGCTATAAGATGTCATGGTATGCCTCCAGTATTCAATTTCATAAATACCTACCTGCCTTGTATTTATACTATAAGTATTGAAGTATTACACTTGTTTTTGCGGTTATACCTACCTCGTATGTCATACGGAAATTCAGTAATAACGTATCAAAGCTAATTAGTGAGCTATGTTACACCAATTACTTTGAAAGCGTGGTTAATGACGGGCAGCCATGCAAGAAAGTGCGGGTTCGATTCCGGGATGCGCCAACCTTTGTGGACAGGCTCTCTCTCTCTAATGAAGACTCTATCAGGGTGCTACTAATTAAACTAATGTATGTATGAACAATGATTTATAATATTTCAGTGAGTGAGGAAACCCCCTACCTACCCGAGAATTATTTCGGAGGTAGCTATGTATCCACCAATCTGGACCGGGGCCCCGTGGTGGATTATGGCCTAACCCTCATCACGAAAGTGAGATGAGACCCGTGGTCAGCAGTGGTACGTTATGGGTTGATGATGATGAATAATTCAGTCGCACAGTCCGAAATAATTCTCGGGTAGGTATGTGGGTTTCCTCAAGATGTTTTCCTTCACCGAAAAGCGAGTGATAATTACGAGGTACATATGTTTTACAGGAACACATTGGTACGTGCCTACACTGGGATTTGAACTCACGACCTTCTGATTGGAAGGCGGACGTTCTCCCACTAGGCTATACCACCGCTTATTTAATACTACAGGCATTAATAAAAATTCAGATTCATTTTCTTTTAAAAAGACTCATTTATAATGAAGATATGAGGTAACTGTTCATTGCCTTTGTACATTATTGAAATTAATTATCAGTGGGTGTACTACACCTCCACTCGGCAAGGTCGTGTCTAGTTAAAGAGAGATGCGAGAGATGTGCCATTGACACAGTAACTTGAAGGCTAAACTTAACAGTTTACTTGTACTTTTTCTAAGCCGTGTTTAAAAGAATGCTTAAGGTATGTGCGGTGACGGATCTAGGATTTTGGTTTTGGGGGGCTTTACCCCCTGAGGGCATTGACTTATCTAGGTATTTTTCTAGAGGGGGAACTTTGTAATCTTGGCCTAAGTTACCTTTTTCCTCGATTGCTCTTATGGACATTGTTTAAAATTGAATGGAGCTCCGGATTACAAAATAAATAGACTTTAAAAATTAACCACGTGCAATCTTTGACTGTACATTGTTAATTGGTTTTATAGCAGATTTTTGTATTAAATCATAGTATGCACTGTCTCACAATTTTGGATCGGTATCCCAATATCCTCCCTACGTCTATGGCTGAGGGTAGGATAAGGACGGGTCGGAAAATATTCAATTTAATTTGAGATTATTCAAGGATGGACCCCAAATGCTTTTTAGGCACGTGCCTCTTAGCGCCCCGCCCTGGATCCGCTACTGGACATGTGTATGTATAGTTATTACAATGGCTCTCTATTTGGTTTGGATATGCACGATTTCTGCATTTAGCCCGCTCTATTCATATTTCAAGTTTTTGTTTAAAATAATCCATGTGTCCCAGTCGGTCGGATATTGAGTAGTTGAGTCAAATTGCACTCAACGTAATTCAGTAGTGGTGGATTCAATTTGAAAAAAAAAAAAAAAAAAAACACAAAATTATAAGCTTTTATGACAATGATCTATTTTCAAACCTTTAATAGTCTCATTTAGTGTTTCATTTAAAATTGATAATAAATTGAATAAATTTAATAATGAAAATTTTTTTTTACTTTATAATTTTTTACACGTTCGGGCTAAAAATCGGACCAAACAATTTTTTTAAGTTTTTTTTTCGTTCCATATTTTTTACTCATGCTACATTTTAGTACTTTGCATACTTATAGAAAAAAATGAAAATAACATGTTTAGCGATTTATATCTCAGACCGTACCTATTTATAGTTAATTTGTCTACAATGTGATGTCTGTTCGTACATTAAGATGGGATAACAACTCTTTATTGCACTTCATTCATTATTGCTAAACAGCAATCTGTTCCAGACTGCTTCTCCATTAATAAAACCGTTCTCTCAAAAAATATAAAGACCGCATTCTTATGAAACAGAAAGTAATTGGTTCTTAGAGAAAGTCACTGTTAAATACCTAGGTACATTGTACATGTTACTTTAGCTCAATTATAATGCCTTTGAAAAATTAATGTATGACCAAAGAGAGGCCATAAATACAAAATAAAATGCACACATGGACACCCCTCTTTTGTTAGATTTTTAAGTTTTAGTTTTAGTTAGTTTTCCTTTTATTTAAATAGTATCAAATATATTTTTTTTAAATAAAGTTGTTTGTTTTTAATAAACGTTAATACCACAGGATAGATTTATAAAAATATTTGTCCAATGCTTTATTATCATTGAATAATATCCTACTAATATTATAAATGCGAAAGTTTGTTAGAATGGACGGATGGATGGATGTTTGTTCCTCTTTTACGGAAAAACTACTGAACGGATTCGAATTAAATTTGGAACACAGATAGTTTATAACCAGGATTGAGTAATTACGTACTTTTTAATATGTTCCCGTGGGAAAAAAAAGGGAACTGCGCGGGTGAAATACCTGGGCGCAGCTAGTAGACTATATGTTTTTAAAATAAAATAGGGTTCCTTCCGAAAACTCCAATAATGGAACCCAAGGTGAAAAAAAATACCTAATATACCTTCCATCGCGACTGGTGCAAAAATTATTTATGATGGAACAAAATATCAATATCTACAAAAAGATTTGGAATACCATGTCCTTTTACCAGTGGGTCGACACCGGGGCAGGTTGCTAATACATTGACACAACCTTAATCAATTAAAACTATGATATCTAATAATAATAAAAAACTTATTTTAAAAACTAATTAAACTAAAAGAATTCAAATAAATAAATAATAATAATAATAAGGTTTAAGTTTCTTTTAAAATATTTTTAATAGACTGTATTATTATTAGTTTTGTGAAAATATTGTAAAAAAAAAAAAATTAAGAAGTTTAATAAATAAAGTGAATAATAATATCTAATAATTTTCCTTTTATTTATTTTGTTATTTAAGTTCAATAAATAAAGAGATTAGTAATATTATGTACATTAATAAATATATATATATAACATGTTTTTTATTAAAAGCTATTTTTATGTTGACTGTACTATAATTGACAAGACAAAAACGGGTCTAATTAGCGTAAAAATTAACCACTATTATTGTTATACCTAGTATTATTGCTGCATTGTTTTATTATCCTTATTTCTTCGAATAAAATTGTATATCAAAATAAAAGACGAATTATGAACCTATGGGAGAATTAATAGTTTATAACATTTTTTTGGCTATTTTAAATTTATCCAACCCTCCTCACGAAAGTGAGGGGAGACTCGTGCCCAGCAGTGGGACGATGTGGGTTGATAATGATGATGATGACTTATTTATAAAGTAAAAAAGTAATAAAATTGCTGGGATAATAACTGTTCAAACTTAACTGTCACGGAACGAAATGCAACTTTAGGCAATTAAGCAATAGATATAAAACCCTCACGTAAAGGATCTGGGGCACATAACTTTGGAAATTTGAAAAATCTAAAAGGAAACTTGTCAGTTTTACCTGAATTCTATGTCACCCACTTGCGAATGAACCGTGGGTGAAGCGCAGGCGCAAACTTGCGGCACCCGTCGAGCGGTGACCACGCGTTTACACGCAAAACGTTGAAGAAATCAGAAACACGCGAATTACAACCTAATTCATATTAACGTATGAATCTTAACTTAACAAACTACGTTAGTTAAAAACCGCGCGATAATTTGAATAATCTAGAAAAGTTTCGATAACGGAGTGATTTAGATTTAATTGTTGTGGACAATAGTGCAGTGAACTTGTGCTTGGTTTTGATAAGGAACTTGTTATGAGGATTTTTTTATTTAATTTGGTAAGTTTTTTATTTTATTATTTAAGTGCAGGATTCTGGATGCATTGCAAGAGAATTTGTTTAATGGGGCGAGTGAGCGTGACTCTTCGAAAAAATTGGGGAGATACTTGTATTTTCATTTATGCTATTAAAAAAAATGCATTTTATATAAGTACCTATTTCCTATAAATTTTATAGGTGTATAAAATAATATATATATGAGCAATCTACCGTTTTGTGGCCAGGTTCCTAATTGGCTAGGTTCATTATACATTACCTAGATAACCGTTATTTCTAGTGATAAATTGTGCAACAGCTACTCATATTCGTTTTTATATTCACTTTATTTATTAATAAATCATATTAGTATCAGGCGATAAATTCCGCTAAATTTTAATAGGCAATAAATTAATAATGTTATTTACGATATCGTGACGGAATAAAAAAATAACGCCAACATAATTAGGATTTAAACATTAAAAGGAGGTGTCGAATGTTTGGGCTCCAATATTTTTTTTACTTTTAGTTTTTTAGAGAACAGCATGTTTTTGTTTTTTCTCATGCAAACAATTTATAATGCAACAACAACAATTAACAACATTAACATAAACAACATTAACAATTTATATCAATAATAAAATGGAAATGTCCGTAAGTGTTTTTAAAATATGCAAAAATTTACGTAAAAACTGCTTTATATACGAAGCTGAATAGATTTTTTTAGAAACAACTTAATGGAATTCTATGTTTGATAGGTATAGGATACTTTTTATCTCGTTAAAATTAACGGTTCCTGTAGGATACACGCGTTCACGCGTAGTATAACGCGGGTTACGCAGGGCTCATCTAGAAAAAAAAAAAAATATCGAACACATAAAAAACAGAGCAAAATATTGAGATGAGAAACTATTGCTACCAGTACGACTGTGCCTTATATAAAAAAAAATGTTAATACGCTATGTGTCTTGAATTTTTTTTAATCTTTGCATTTTTAACGCATATTTCCATGTAAAGTTATGCCTAACTTTACATGCAAAACACGCATAGACAAATAGCAAACGTGGCATCTCATAAATAATTACCCACCTTTATTATCCAGTTACGTGAATCATCACCAATTTTATATAATAATGTCAATCAATAAATCCCATAAAAGTTAAATAGTAATCGTTTAACAATAGATTTGGTTATTTTAAATGAAACTTTAGTCTGAAATAAATAAGTTTAACGATAAAATTTACATAATTGACTTGGCATGTCATGATGCGGATTAGAATATTATTTTGTTTGGAGGTCACAGGCCATCTTTAGTTAGTAAGGTTCCGTGTTCAGTTTAGGCAGTGATTAGGCATAACCTAGGCAGATAAGCTCAGAGAATGAAGGAGCAAAAGACTTATTTATAGACTTCACCAAGCATATATACTAAGCAAAAGGACAGCTTCTTCTATCGTTCTAATCACCGCCGTTCCTTAATTTATAGCATAACTTTTGGCCTTATTATTCGTACAGTCGACAACAAAAGTAAATTATGATTAAATTAATTTCAAAAGCAATGATTGGTATGTAGTGCATTAAAAGTTTGGCATAATTATTTTCAATGTAACATCATTTCTTTAAAAATGTCATTACTCCTTGTCCCTCACTGAATCCTGTTGAACAGAGGGATAGAGCGAGAGAGAGATCAAATTTTTATCTTATTTTTAAGAAAGCAGATTAAATTTGAAATTATTATGATAATTCTTTAAAGGGCTAAATATCGGTCAAGGTTTTTTTAAACTTGGCTAATGATTATTTACTTTTGATGTTGAGTGTACCAAGCCAAACTAAAGCTATTCAGAAATTGGCGATAAGTGATCTTTAGAACTATATTAAAGCAGTTTTCAGGACGTGCTTAAGAAATCTTGCGAGTCCATTAAAATCAATATTTCACGTTCAAAAGTTTCTCGCAGTTGGCAGCGTACCCGAAATGTTGGCGACATGAATTTTAGCCTAAATTGCAATGTATATTATTTATTAAATGTTAGCTTTTTTATTCGATGCTAATTTCTAAATTCATCGTATTCGCAATCATGAATAAAAATCAGCAGATAAGAGGTTAATGATTAGCAAATCAAATGTATAGGTTTTTGACCAATACAACTAAAATATGTAATATTGCGATATTTATAATAAGTTTTTACCTTGGAGAGATGCAAAAACTAGTCCAAAAATATTTAAATTGCAATAAATTACTTGTTAATATTTTCTTATACAAGCTCATAATTTAAATAATTATAGTATATGTTATGTTTTTTAATACCTACTCAAATTGTAAACAAACTTTTTTTCGTATTTCACTTTCAAAATTGATTCATTTAAATATTTTCTAGTAAATTTGTTAGAAATCGGTTTTTTGTTTGGTTCGATGATTTATAAACACAGAAGCAACGGGTCGAAAATGTTGTTGCTCTAATTCCACGTACCAAACCCTTATTAAACTCGATTTTTTCATAATTGTGAATATTATGTTTGCCTAGTCCTGCATCAGTAAACCCATGTCTATTTACAATAGAGCAATTAATTTTCACAAGCTATTGAGTAAACAAAATCTTTCTCTTTCTCAACGGCTCCCAAGCGGGGTATGCAAACAGCACTAGGCTAATCAGCAAATACGCTAGTGTCCGAGAGTTGAGATCACAAGTCACGACACTTTCTAGAGCTGTGTTACGTACTCAGGAAGAGATTGGATTGGACCCACTGAGATTATGGTTTAGTTTATCGATAGAAATATTAGCTAAGTGTCCAGTGATTATAATATAACTAGCTGCGCTCCGCGGTTTCATCAGCGCAATTCTCGTTTTTCCGTAAGAATTTCGTATTTTCTCGGGATAAAAAAATGCCTATTATATAGCAATAAGGGATAATGTTGTTTTAACCTTCTATTAATTAAAGAATTTCCAAAATTTAAATAGTAGTTCTGGACAATACCTGCTATAAAGAAACAAACTGTCTGACTTTGGCCCTTTATAACATTAGTATAGAAGTAAAGATAAGGAGATGAAGTTTGTTGTAATTTTGTATGTACCGGGCTAACTTCTGATCAGATTCTGAATTTACTGATAGAAAGTTACAGTATTCCAAGTGACATAATTTAAGTTTTCTCCGGGAATATGAAGAGTAACTGCGGGAAAATGAGAATTACGCGGGTGAAATCACGGGTGTAAAGTAAATAATGATAATAAAACTTTATTCCCCGTCATAATCGCCAGATATCATGGCGTATTTACTTTCGTGTCTAACTACCTACACGCAACAATTATTTTCTCGCGTATGATTTTAATAGCAGTTATAAAAGTGCTCTAGAACTATTTGATTGCGGAGCATCCTTACTTTCAACAGAGCTTGGGTAATGTGCGTAGTTTTTGAAGAACCTAGTCTTTCGTAAAATATAATTATAGATTTATAAACAACATTTAAATGTACCTTTAATTATATACCTGAAGTTTTCCCACATTGGAGTCAATGGGCCTGTGTAGGATGTTGGTTTTATGGAAAAATCAAGGACTTAAACAAAAATTATAAAAAAAATTATTCTGACTTCATTAAGAGGTAATAGACAAGTTTTTAATTTAAATGTTTTTTTTCCTCGGATTTGCCCTGTTAATGATACGTATAGACATGAAACACACTGATAGGTACACCTATCATAAGGTATGTTAAGGGTTACCAAAAATGTTTATTAATTTACTGTGTTTTCTCAACTACCAGTCATAAACACCGTTTGCAACTGAACTTTTATTGTTTTGAAGGTGAAGACAACACTTCATGCCAAAGTTTCGAAAGGTGGTATTTGTTGACGATGTAGTAAACAAACAAAAGTTTATTATATCGTGTTCCAACTTGAAACACCCAAGTAACTACCCAACTGTTTTATTAAGTTTATGGTTATTTCAAAATTACAGCTACTATAATAGGTTTTAAAGTAACCATGGTCACTAATATTAGTTTTATTATTGCAAAACGGGGTATTTACCATGAATTATTATGTTTGTTTTGAGTTCCCGATATTTCGGAATGATGTTAAGGCGAAACGTTTCGCATATGGCGGGAAATTTAAATTTTACTCATGCAGCTGATAATTCAAATATGTTCATTAACACTTTAGTTGAGATCGATGAGAAACTTAAAATTGTAACGACCCCTACAATTACCCCTTACACGTGGTCCACCTAACAAGTTTAACTGGGTGGACTAAAGAGACTTGTAAGAACAAGTTCCTTACCCTTGGTACACGGGTAAGGAACCCTACAGCTGTATACTATTACATACCGGCTTAACAAATTTGAACAAAAATGAGTACAAATGTTTACCTAACCTGTCGAGATTGAGCGCCTCTTTACCAACTTTGGCACGCCTTGTACAAACATTGGAATTTTGTGAATCCGAGGTCGTCTCTTAGAAGTGGTATCGAGCTAAAGCAAATGAGCCGTACCACTGTTTTCTTATTCAAGGCAATATTGGCATTAAAATACACATTTATCAAAGATGCATGAAGGCAACTGCGACAAAGGCTTAAAAATTTAGGAACGGCATTCATCAACATTTGGTTGACAACGGGTAACCTGATAAACATTTGTAGGATTCCGCGTGGTTAAAAATCTTGGCCTCTGATAGTTAAGCCGCCACTTTGGTCTTTGCGGTAGCACCTCCTGGTCCATTGGCTGCACCTCGTCCAAGTCCACCCCAACTTCATCATTCCAGTGGTGCTGGGACATCGGACCAGAGGTCTCGCCGTCCACTCGGCGCAAGCCAAGTACGCAAGCATCAAGTCCCGATTCTTTACAATCTCCGTTAGCCCCTTACTCCCTTATTCATATGCTATTCCAGTGCATGTCAGTTTAATTAGTTTCGTGCTCGGCGTACTTTATACCATAGTATAAACTTCACAGTTCGCACCCGTTAATCAGGTTTTGTTACTCTAAGCACATACCTAACCATTGTTGATTTTACCCATACAGTTTGACATAACCAAACAATTGGTCCTCATTAGCATGATTTAATCAATTAAATCAATCAATCAATCAATTTTATCAATCAATTAAACGACCGCAAAAACAAAACAAAAAAACTGCTTTTGAAATCGAAAACGGCCCTTAAGGTAGACTTTCGTGCCTAGATGACGTCGTGACTGACGCGCGTGACAGATGCTCGCGACAGTACAAATGTATGGAGCTCGGAATCGGCGCCATACTTTTGACATATCGCGCGTCTATCGCAAGCGTCAGTCACGCCGGTCGCGTGGCACGGAATTCTACCTTAAGGCGTAAAACAGATCAATGTAGCGTGTCATGCAGCATACAGCGCGGCGCTGTCACTTTGACCCATTTTGTATGTAGTATACCGCATGCTGCACGCCGCATGCCCTGCGCCTCTTTGGTCTGGCTTGCGGCTTAGAGGCATGCGTTCGACTGCAGATGCGTGGTTACGCAACATATCATCGAAAGTGACCACGGGTTGTTGTACCTGAACTGTAAGTCAACGTACCGACAGCAAAATAACTATTTTACAGCCGTTTTAACTATTATTTCAATTCACTTTATAGAACAGTTTGATCATCCAGACGATGTGAACGCATCTTTAATAGATATATCTAATTTGATCACACATTTTGAAAGTTTGTGTTACGAAATGTTTTCTGAAGTGCACAGTTTGTTGGTGAAACTAATATTAATTAAAGTGTGGAATGCACGGTTCGATTAATCATTATATTATCTTGAACTAAATCTGAGTTATTAAGTAATTTTTGCAATCTTCGATGTAGGATTTTTTCTTATTTGTTGAGTTTTTACATTTGAAATTTGTTTTAGACATTTGTTAATACAGTTGAGGATAGTTCTTGTAAAATTATATTAACGCCTTTCATGCAAAGTCTGCCAAATAATCCGGATAAGGATGACGATCAAAATATTTCGAAGATGGAATTTATCATGATCCAGTTTGACCATGATCCAAGAGTTCTCTTCTAATCACCGTGAGCTATCGCTTAATAAATTCCTTCGGATTGGGAAAATATGGGTAATATGGCAATGGTTCACAACTCAAATCATTTATTGTAAGTATGCTAATATACTTCCACCTTCCAAGCAGAAGGTCGTGAGTTCAAATCCCAGTGCAGGCGCGTACCAATGTGTTTCTTATAAAACATATGTACGTAATTATCACTCGCTTTTCGGTGAAGGAAAACATCGTGAGGAAACCCACATACCTACCCGAGAATTATTCCGGAGGTAGGTATGTGATCCACCAATCCGGATCTGGCCCCGTGGTGGATTATGGCCTAATCCTCCTCACGAAAATGAGGGGAGACCCGTGCCCAGCAGTGGGACGTTATGGGTTGATGATGATGATGATGATGCTAATATAAAGCACTTTTAAAAGTCAAACACTACACTCATCCACATACAGATAAATAAATAATAAATCTAATATTATCAACCAGACTTATGTAGTAACTGAAACTGATAATATTTTGAGTTTGAAAACGGGAATTTCCCTTTCAAGTGGCGATTCCTGACTGAATCTCGCAGAAAAAGGAAACTCCATTAACTCTACCGATGCTTTTCGGAAACGAATCAAGACTCGAAAAGAAGAAGAATACCTGAAATAGCTAAGGGTCATTGACTTGTTTTCCCCTCGTAACATGAAATACTGCCTAAAATTGCAAAACTATAATCCTAAGAATGCGCCTGCAATCTTCACAATCTACAATGGTAGATTATCGAATCCACTTTGCGAGATCGCGCCGATTTATTTGCCATATGCGCGCATTACGGGTTATTGTGGGCCATAATGTGTGATGAAAGTGAGATGATACTACGGTGGATTGCTAAAGTAAATGAGCGTAGATAAACAGATAAAAAATACTTTGGTAAAGATAGAACAGTCTGTTAACTCAATTACTTACACATTTTAGTTTCATTCAGGTTTTATTTAATTCATGTTTGAAACTTTTGTAACTTGACTGAGGTCTCTTGCAGCTATACCTTTTTGCTTATATTTAATTTACACTACTGGCAACACATGCCAATGCTGCACAACATGATGCAAAACAACGCTCAAAAGATGTCACCTTCACAGAGATTTTCTCAAAGGTGTCACCCAGAATGTTGAATGGCAATTCCGTGTGCTACGCACATTCAGAAATGCGGTTAATTTGTTTTTTATCTGTTTTATTAACATCAGACTAACTGATTGTTACTAAATCATAACCAACAACCAGGTTAATGCTTACGTAACAATTAAAAATGCAGTCAGGATAGAAGACGAGCCCGTAATATCCTCAAATAATAAATATCACTTAACCTTCGCTTCCTTCGAGCACTGATGCAATGGCAACACCCACCAACTCAATAGACCTCTCACCCATGTCTTAGTAAACTTGTGGCTAGGTCAGGCTACAATGGTCATTCGTGTCATAGTACCAGCAAACAAGACCTCTCAACACCTCTCTCAGTTAAGTTGTAGAGAGATCTATTTTAAATTGTCAGTTAAATAATTCCAATCATGAATTCAGGATGCGCTGATGCCCCTTGAATGTTAAATATGACATACAAAATTGGCCTTTAGGGCCTTAGTATACGTGCACGAATTCGTCGAGGCTTCCTTGGAATCGTATTGATATTGGTGTTGACGCAAGTGTTTTATTAGTTTTAGAAGCGGGCGTTCGACAGTCTATGAATGAGGATATTTACGACACGTCTGGTGACCGTTATGCAGAATATGATAAGTAGCGCATTGACACCTATTTGATTGGCGAATTATATTTATTAACGGCACTGGTGCTGGGCGTGAGGTTCTAATTGACAACACTTAGATATCCGAACTCTTTTCTGTGTAGCTTTTGCTGATAAGATAATATAGTCCGTATTCGTCCTGCAATCTAGGCCTACATTCCACAAAATCCTATGCTCCATAAGTCTTAACTCGCCCTAAATTTTCTGGTACGTGTCAGGTATCAAAATCTGAATTTACATAGACTATGACGATGAGAGAAGAGTGCCAAAGCTTTTTACTATTTTAATACACAGCTTAACCATCAGTAGAACACTGCTAAAATGAACATTTAAACGACACTTTACCATTCAAGTTAAGGAAAAATGTCATACATATAAAATATGGGCAAAAATCAGGTGCCTTCGCGGAGCAACAATACTGCCCACCCACATTTTAAGCCACTTTTCAAAATACTCTTATTTTTAGCTCAACTGACATAATAAATTGTCCTGTATTTGGACAGCTACCAACTGTTCTAGACACGATGTAAATAAAGTTATTGTTTGTCGAAAATCAGAAGCCACACTGGAGAGCTCTTGTGGAGCTGGCTTGTTGCGATACCGACAAAAGTGCAACATGGGTTTTTAGCAAGGAGACTTGTGATTGAAAAAAACGTCAAACCGTCCCACGAATAAGACATATATTGCCTTGCGACAGCTAGCTACTTACTACTAATGTATCTTTGATTAGACCAATAATGCCTATTCTTTTGCCTGACCGCTTTTGTTCGATCGGAATCATAAGACATACTTACATCGTCACGTCGATGGAAGAACCTCCAACAGAGTTAACTCTTTTCCATCACTCAAAGACGTGAGGATAGCTTCACTCGAAGAAACTCTCCTACCAACAATAGTATTAGGCATGTGTCAAACGTCTCAATGGCATGAATAGTCCATTTTGTCAAAGCTGTTCCAGTTTGCAACACATCGACAATGCAGTACCTTAAAACAAGATTTTGCGCATTTCTGCGCAATAATGTCTCCGCATTGTATCGAATCCTGCGCAGCTTGATAGTGACTCAGCTACTTCGGCTTCTTGACAAAACTCTCGGTTTTCGGTTGCGAAAACTGTTACTCACTACCTTACAAAATACGCGTTATAGAGTTGTTTTTTTGCATAACATGATGCAAATTTCTTTTACTGTCATCTTGTAGATGATGCAAAGGCCAAGGTTGCCTTGGAAATGACACTTTGAATAGGGGAAAAGAAGCATCATTCTTTTCAAGGAAATGTTCTTTTCGTAGATAGTGTACCTAGATTTGTTTTGATCTGAAATTCATCAGCCGATATATTTCTACTGCTGACCACATTTCGGTTAAATTATTAAGTAGGCGTACGAATTTAGTGATTCAGGTTTCGTAGAATGTTTCAGGAATATCTACATAAAAGTAGTACAACACAGAAGATTTATGATACTGGCTTCAAACAAAAATGTAGAACTCTCAGTTAGATAACACCTAGACAGGCGTTACTAATTGGTAGCAATTGAATAAAGACCGATTTACTTGAAACACTAGTTTATATTTTGATTAGATCTACACATCCTCATGGAGAACCTCTTTTGTGGTTTAAGTTTAGGTACTTTTAGTATTTTTTTTAATTATTACATTTTGAGATGGAAAATAAGTTAAAGTAATTACTATGCAAATCTATATATATATAAATGTTATGTTGGTTTGTGTACGTTTCAAAAACTCAAAAAGTTCTGCACCGATCGAGCTGAAATTTTAGCATGATTTATAATCCGCATCAATGATTGTTTTTATCTATTTTTTCATCAGTGACATATCAGCGAATGTGCGAATGTTCCACAGCGAAGCGTGGCAGGGTACAGCTAGTAAAAGTATAATTTTCGTTTTCATCCAATAGTCTTATTTTTGAGATGAACGATCGATACTGAAGGTCCTAAAAACTGCACCGCAAGCCATATGACACACACAACAATACATTCAACACACACAGTCACAGTACAACAAACGTATAATCACACACACATACACAATCATCACACATCGCAACAAACAACACAAGACACAAATCGAATCGAATCGATTGACACATACGCAATAGTCCACGCTAACGATGTCGCGAGAAAAGCTAAAAATATGCATATTGTAAAAATGATTTTTTTAAGTTATGCATTTAGTGCACAAGTCCAATTTTTGGGATCATCGACCGATAACAAGGTTTTATAAAATTTTCCAAGTATTAGAAAACTACGCGTAGCTCTGTTCACTATAATGACTTTAGGAAACAATTCAGCTTCAATTATTTCAGCTAATTAAGTGCGCTGTTGGCCAACAGATGTGTGTCGGCCAATTTGTTGTCTGGTCATGTTTACTTGACTGTGACGGTGATATGTTTTGACACGTTTTGTGGCAAAAGGAAACTTTGAGCGAAATTCATAACATTCTATGATCAAAGGTTTTGTTGTTCACCCACATTGTTCTGTTGTTTATTTTCTTCTGTTATTTTATTTTTGGATTGCTCTGGTTTAATTGACAGAAAGATATTTAGCACTAGTTGCACCCCGCGGCTTATCCCGCGTTAACTATAATGAATGCTGTGGACGGCGATAAAAAATATCCTATGTTAAAACATAAATAAAAAAACGAAAAGTGTGCACAGTTAAGTAACTTCAACTTCAACTTCTCTGTTCTTATCTTCACTAACTTATATCTCCCTTTCAACTTTCGTTCGCCTCGCCTATCACATTTTTCGTAACGCATTCACCAGCTTACTCCCTAAATCAAGCGTGCGTAAAGAAATTTTACTTCAAAAATAAACAATCTGCAATAAATTGCAGGACCTAAAGTATTTATATGCCAATTTTCGTTCGGACCGCGTAACGTGCGTTACAAAAATAGGTTAAATCACTAAATTACTACTGACCAGTCCGGGCTGGGTTATTGCGAAATTGAATACTGTATTTATGATTTTCATGTGTGTTTATAAATCTATCTTCATCTAAATCCACATCGGAGCGTGTATGGTTAGGTAGAAAAATATTTCAATTTCAATGTGTTTCAGTTTTCAATTGTATTTTTAGGCGGCAGCTACTAGCGACTTGCCCCGGCTTTGCACTTGTTGGCATGTGTTGATGGTTCCACTTTTTACTTTTTGTTTTGTATTTCCATTTTTGTTTCCACTTTCACTTCAGGTGAACGACTTGCTTGTCACGTCACTCGGTCTAATAAAAAAAAACACTATAACTATCATTACATATCAGTAACTAACCCTACAGTAGTCGTGCTCGAAAAAGTAACATAATAGGTCGCGTGGGTTACATTATACTATAAATAAAAAAACTTGCGAATTATAATAAAATATATTTTTATTTCAATTAAAACCTCACTATTTTTTTATTAGAAAAAATTCTATTAATTATCTAGTGATTACGTGTTTGTGCCGCTTGGCTTTAAAACTTTTGGTCCATGGGGTCTAAGTACAAGGAAAATTTTTTAAGCAATTATTTCCTCGTTTAGTCGACGCCACTGGTGACAAGAGGGCTGGCTCATTTCTCGCACAGAGAATAGCTATTGCTATTCAACGTGGAAATGCAGCCAGTGTTCTTGGCACCATGCCTCATGGACATCCTCTTTTGTTAGATTTTTAAGTTTTTAGTTTTAGTTAGTTTTCCTTTTATTTATTTTGTTATTTAAGATTAGGACAAATAAAATCAGCAGTAACCTAAGACCACCTCCACACCCGCGTATGTTTGCTTTAATCTCAGAAACTCTTTCGAAAATATAAAATAAATCATTAATTTTTTTATTAACAGATCTTAAAAAATATATAATTATTTGAAAAATAATTAATTTAATTTAAGTTGAACTTTAATGAAATTGTACAGATAGATAAACTCTTTATTCAAACACCACTGAAAAAAGCAAACAAAACAAATAATAAAATGACACATCACATGAAAATAAAAATGAAAAAAAAAAAAAAAAAATGATGTATAATTATAATTAAAAACATTTGCATTATTACGTGATAAATAAATGTATTAAAATATATATTAAATAATTAATTCGCAGAAACAAAGGTACGTTACACGTGAAGTCAACACTCGAGTGAGTCATTAGAACATTTCTCTACTCGCATCTGCGCATGCGCAACTATTTATGTAAATCCACTACGACTTAGATAACATAATAATTGTGTGAAGTTATTTCACATAAATGCCTAATGTGGTACGAGCTTAAAAAAATGTTTCTCATATATTCAAGCTCTGATAACTAACACTGATCTCAAAGAGAAATTGATTTGTAAATACAAACAAATTAAAGTAATTATAATATTACCGCTTTAGAGCCGATGTCTCAGGGTTAAGAGCGCAGTGCAGTGCCGCGCAGGATTATGCAATGCAGTGTTCTGGGTGGCGCTGTGACTGTTATGGGCAGCCGTAGCGCTTACCATTAGGTGAAAGACTTGATCGGTTCGTCACACAGTCAAATAAAAAAATATATAGAACCAATATTCACAAGAAACTCGACAAAATGCACGAAACTAGAGCCACACCTACAGCTTTTTAAAAATTAAAATTCACCGGTAAACTTTGCTATGTAGTCAAAACTGAAAGTGTTTAAACACGTCTAAACTATGTAATCTACACATAATTGTTTCTCGTCTTAGTCAGCGCAAAATGAATATTCTATTAGGGAAAAGCGGCTGCGTCGGAGCAGTATCTATCAAGTATCGTAGGAATGCGTTCGTATGGAAACTAACAGGAAATATGCGTTTTCGCGTCATACAATATCAAACAGCAATTAAGATACGCAGATGCGCAGTGCAATGCCGCGCAGGAATAATCCTGCGTAATTGCATAAGCAATGCAAAGTTCTGCGTGGCACTGTAACTGTTATGGCCAGGCGCTTACCATCAGGTGAACGACAAGACTTGCTCGTCTCGTCACACAGTCAAATAAAAAAAAATCTCTTCCATATCAGTGTTTGTTCTCATTATTGGACCGAACGAGCAGTGGAACGAAACAGAATAAGCTTTATACTTAATGTTTAATTAAATTAATGCTTTGTTTTTTTTTTATAAAGGCAAAAGTCGTCAGTTAAATATAGTACTATACAATCGTCTAGATAAAATATCGTAGGCAACGTAACTATTCCGAACGCTCGCGTATTCCGAACGAATTTGACGGCATGACAGGTGGATTGATTGAATTCTGTCGGGTGGTGGTAAAAGAAAACAGTCTTTTCGTGTTTTTGCTAGAAACCCAACGTCATTATACCTACAGATAATATTTATGGCCAGATTAAACCTTAATTAGTGGCGAAACCGACAAAAAGTGAGAGGCTTGGACGCCTGCATATGCATGATGCATGTCGGGCCGTGAGATTAGGTTGCTTATGTATATTCGCGTATATGCTCACATTTTACTCTGGTTTAGCTAATGGATTGAGGCTTCTTTTGCATCAGAAGCGTTGGAAGGTCACTTTGTTATGTAAGTTTGCATATAATTTTAGTAGCTGCTTCAAAATAGACGAGTTCTAAATTCGGTTAATTACCCGTTAACTCTTTATTAACACACCACGGACAAAAAACGTACCTAACTAGAACAAAACAAACTTAACAATTAGTGTCGCAATATGTGAGCTTATTGCTGAAAGGGATCTCTTCCAGACAGCCATACATAGAGAGGAATAACGAAGTGCCTGATGGACTTTATATCCTTTATATCCTATTATATTCTTTATATCCTATCCTTACTATATATCCTACTTCAGCCTAAACCTCATTATTATCTCGTTCTTTGGGTTTTATAAATTGATTTAGTTATTCTTTGTTAAGCTAATTTCAAGGCTAGAAGTCAGCGACTGAAAATGAACGGCGACGCTGAGGAGGGCCCAAAAAGCGTTGTCCGGACGGAATACACGCTTTTCTGAGTAACTGGCTACAGATAGCAGTAGTAAGAGACATTGTAAGGAGAGTGAGAGACCTTTGCCCAACAGTGAGATTACGTAGCTAAAAGAAATCGCGAGGGGCATCTAGTAACTAAAATTAATTGTAACTTTACGGCGGCGTAGAGCTAGTCGATCGTAAGATTCGATCGCTAGTTAGACATGCGAGAAATTAAATTAAAAAGACAATTAGTCGTAGACCATATAGAAAGAGAAACCTATAGACACTGCCGACATGTTCAAATAAATCAATCTCTACCATAAGGTTAACAGTCGGCTAGTGGGGCATAGTACCGGTTATTCTATGGCGCTTCCACTCGGACAGATATTAGATATGCATGCATAAGTAGGGACACTCTGACAGGTGACAGGTAAGGTGTGCAAGTTAGATAGATTTTGACAGCTTCGAGAATTTCGGCCTAATGGTTAGTTGAGGCTCTAATTGACGGAATAAATTAACATGCCATTGATAGGCTTGAAATAGTAATAATAATATTAATATATTTCGATTAATTAGATTTATACAATCAGTTCATTAAAATTACTATAACAATATAAAATAAAATAAAACATAAAATTACAATTCATTAAAATTACAGTAAATCAATATATACTCCAATATAATCATATATATCCAACAGCTATATAAAATTCCAAACAACAAAAAAACAAACAATGAATTCATTAATAAAATACACAATGAATCAAACATAATGACGTCCTAAATTTAATTTAATTACAATCAAATTAATACTTCACCTTACTCCCCATCAACAACACACTCTACAATCTTAGTATAATAATTATTGATGACTAATTATGTAACTAACTCAAGTTTAATTTTATTTTCAGGTAATTCGAGTGCAGTGAAGAATCGATCATAGATTACAACGAATTATGTTAACAGATAGTGATAGTTACAGTGCTGTGTTCTAAGTTATACCTAAGCAAGCCTAGGCAGCCCTAGGGCCTATTTAGTATCCAGTGTGTGAATATAACGGAGTGAAAATGATGACCCTTTACCGAACCATTAAAGGGACGAGTACTGCGAAGAGGAAGAAGCGAGAACGAAGGTATGTCTGTCCTATTGTACAATTTTCAACCTTCTTCTAATACAATTTAAAAGTAAAATTCAATTTCTAAGGACCTAACGATTTTTTTTTAAATTTTTCATAACTATCACTAGCCTTTGTCGAGCCACTGCTGGACATGGGCCTCTATTTTATTGCGTCAAATTTTACGATCCTGAACTTTCCTTCCCATATTTGGCCTAGGATGTGGACGTTGTCAACTGCCCAATTTAAAATTATATATTTTTGGCAAAATAATTCGACAAAAAGAAAAATCATCATCAATTTAGAGTCTAAAATTGCCTCAATATTTTTATTTAAACTGTGTAGTATAATTGGTTTAATTATATTATTATTATTCACAATTCGATCCCAAATTAAATGATTTATAGTTCATAATGAAGTTTCATGTGGCTTTAAACAGAAAACGGTATTCAGGAACAATGTATACCGATATAATTTATATTAATAAACGGATAACAAAATGGATTCTGTATAAAACAACGGGATTTTACAAAATCTTACGAATAATGTAAGTCAATAGCTTCTATTACCGTTTTCTATGAAAAAAAAACCACACACATAGATACCTACTTAGTAGACACTAAGATACATAGTTAAAAAAAGCGCGTGCGCGCCTCCTAGCGCCACATAGTAGCGGTGAAGTGAACGACGGCGAACAGCCGACAGCCGACAGCCGACATTCACTTTTACTTGCCCACAACGATAACAACTACGGTGTGGTTTCAGTTCAAAATGACAGATGGCGTTCTAGAGTACGTCGGATCATTTCGCATAAAAAAAAATATTTTCCCAATTAAAATTATCCCGAATCTTTATTATCTTATTCAATTATTTGGGAAGTAAAATAGTTTTCAGCTTCAAGGTTACTAAAAGTTTTGATATGCAGTTTGTATCTCAGCAGCGCCTGTGCTGTGCAATACGTGTGTCGCAGTAGGTATATTCGTTTTTGTCACAAAGTCAAAGGTAACCAGGGTCATAAGCAATGAGCTATTATTATATTGACATACATAATTAAGTATGTAGGTATCTCAATAAAAATTACAAAATAGTAGATTGTACCACAAGGGAACAAAATAATGTATTTACGGCGAGAGCGATTTTTGAATCCAGAGCGAAGCGAAGGATTCTATAGTAGAATCCCGAGCGTAGCGAGGGGTTCTAGAGTAGAATCCTAAGCGTAGCGAGGGAGTCAAAGTACTTCGCTGGAGCTTAAATAATTTTGATACCGTGTGGTACACGACACGATACTTTTCATCCCAAGCTATGAGAAAAGTTCATCATACGAGAAAAAAATCTTTTGACGTGACAACGTCTAATGAATCGATGCATGCACGAAAAAGTTGACACATTGTCCCGTAACGCTCATTGTCCCGTTACGCTCATTGTACGCTTGCGTCGCATCTATCTCTGCTCTTCTTGACAGGTTAATTATTCTTACATTTTAAAAATCTGATTACTAGTATAATTTCAAGTATTTATTCTTTTATTATTAAAAATGATTCATCTTTATTCATAAAAGTATGCAAGCACTTAATCAATGTTATGTTACGACATTGTCACGTTAAAATATCGTCCGTAAACCAACTTTACAGACAACCAACTTTTTTAAATTTGGATAGCCAATGCCACGTCGGCACGCGCTGTTTTTTTTTATTGCCGGCCAGGACTTTATTAAAGCGAATTGCGTTCAAACTTTTTAATTAAACAGTGTTCCAAATTCAAAACTCATTTCATCACTGTTATTAAGTGCGCGGAAAAGACCCACTTTGCTCGCACTTATCGAGGAGCAAAATGCCTCTTTTCGAATACATGGGATGAAAAAAATTATTAAATGTTGTTGTCAGCTTGCAAAGTTTTATGTGAGTGTAGATCCAGACAGCGAGCTTGTTTTAAAAAAAATAGTGTCTGGAGATTTCTTAAAGTTCTAGCTAGTATTTTTATTCGCAACGGGTGACCGTTAAGTGGTAGGTTTAATATCAGATCGCCTCTTTGCTTCGGAGGGTAGTTGTTAATCCACTTCGGCGGCATTAAAGCGAACTAATCGACTCCGACACAAGAGGACGCCGCTGCCGCATCCAAGATCGATCTTACTATTATAATAAATGCGAAAGCTTGTGTGTTTATCCACTCTTCACGCCGGAACGTCTGAACGGATTTTGATAAAGTTTTGTATACACATTTCTTTAACAAGTTTCTTTACGTCCTGGAATAGAACACAGAATACTTTTATCATGTACAAATTAACGGTTCCTGTGGGAAATCAGTGTACGCGGGCAAAGCTGCGGGGCGCTGCTATATTGAAAACTAAAACCTAGCAGAATTCATCAACAGGTTCTACAAGTCTAGACTGTAAGGTGACCTAGGCCACGCTGCGCAGTTTCTTTTACCTGTCAAAGATCTGTGTTATTAAATGTTTGATTCTAAACAATTAAAACAAATAAAAAATAATACCTAAACAGAGACTGGTTTACCCAAAGTGTGTTTCTATTGCATTGAAAAGACTTTGATTAAATCAAAAAGGTTTTTGTAAACATCGGTAGGTACCTATCTACCTACTAATTAATGATCGACAAGTAACTAAGTAAGTATTTGATAAATTCGTGTTAAAGAACAAGCAACTAAGTTTGTAGAGGGAGATCTCTTCTGCAAGGGACCGCCTGGGGAAGCCACACGTTTGTCAGATCTTCATCCGTCAACAGTAGTCCGCAAACATTACTGTCTTCCGGTTTGAGAAGCATTGTTTCCAGCGAAATTACTGGGCATATGAGACTTTAGAGCTGATGTCTCAGGGTGACGAGCGCAGTGCAGTGCCACGCAAGATTGTACACTGGAAAGTTCTGGGGGGCACTGTAGCTCTTATAGGCAGGCGTGGCGCTTACCATTATGGGAACAACATGGTCGTTTCGCTACCTAAAACACAAAAAAAAAGATTAAAAAAAAAAAAAAACATCAAATTGGTACTGTCAGTGACAAAAGTCGCTAAGCATTTCCAAACAATCTATCTACTAATTTACGCAAAGATGCGTAACTAAGTATTATATTCATCGTGTGTTTTAATTTTTTCTTGTCTTGTCTCTCAATAAGATTGTACGTTGTTCGCTGTTGTGTGCAATTGTGTCAGATAAATGTTTTTTTACCTTTTTTCTTTTTAACTCTAAAGTTGGAAGTTAAGAAACTAGTAGCAGCTCACTAATATTAAGAAAACCTTTAATTCGTTAAGCTAAGCTAGCTATTTACGATCAAATACCAAAAATTTAGTGCGTTATAATAATCCTTCTATAAAATAAATGACTCATTAAGTGAGAAGGTGGATAATAGGCCCCAGTTATTTGTGATCTCTATCGAAAGTTCATCAACACCATCCGAACTAATCGATCCGAGTAGTTTTGGATAGACAGACTGAAAGATCGACTTAATAAGCTAAAGTTAATTAGCTTTTTGTGCTGTAGCAATTATTGTTCATCCGATACTTTGAAAGTATCAATGCCCGATACTTATTTAACTGTTAACTGATAGCATTTTGTGCTTACCTGCCCGGAGCTAGCTGGTTAACATTGTATCTTCGATAATTTATTTGGAGAAGTCATTCAAAAACATCTAGTTAAATAATAATAGCCTATTGTAAGTTTTCTGTACTGTGTTTATTTTTTTCCTGGTGTACGATAAAGAGTTTTCTATTCTATTCTATAATCTATAAAATATATCTAAATAAGCCATGCCATAATTATACTTAGCTAATGAGCCTAGTTTTAAGCAGCTAAAGACTCGAAAAGGAAATTCTCTTCAAAAAGATAAATTAATTATAACCGTTTATTTATTTATTTATTAATATAGCACGGCCACATCGTACACATTGTACTTAATTAGATGAGTATGGACAAGGTACAATTCTGATGTGTACGACAAGTACGGCGTACCATAATTAGTTAACAACTAGTTCTCACCCCGCAGAGTCTTTATTGTGGTCTATCCTATTCAAAACCTATGGGAGAAAAAAGCATCGATAAAAAATATTATATAATATTTTATGCCATCGTCGATAAAATATACGAAATGCCTGCTGAACCTAACCTAACCCGGAACTTCACACCGCTGTCTAACAGAGTGTTAAATCAAGCCCAGACCAATTCCACCCTTATTAACATAATCAAGATTAAACCAAAGTTCAAGGCAAGACAAATAAGAGATTAATTACCTTTAAGGCTATAATTAATTGTGTTGAATGGGTATATGGGTCGTGTGTGACCTTTGGATGAAATAGTGACATGTTTTGTGCTTAGTAGGTGCGGTCGAATTGTATGTGATTCATGATATATGACAGAAACTTAATTAAGCATGAAATTAGGAGCCAGAATAAGGGCTAGAGTATATGTAACTGTTGAAATGACAGCAAATAAGTTATTCGTCGTGAATGGAATGATTAATAACAAGTGTTTGTTAAACTTTTTTTTCTTTGTCAGTCAATATTGTACGGTATATTGGTTTTCCATTAACCACGTCCTTTTGAACAACAATAAAAAGGACCCGTTTAATGAATAGCGTAATAATAAAGACTATATTTTGAACTTCGTCTAAATTACAATTATGAACTCATTGGACCTCTCTGGTCACGGCCATAGTATTTAGTTTATTTCCTTACGTCATTTTGTCAATACTCAAGATCAAATTCTTAACTCCCGGGTCAAGTCTGACTCACACGGCTCACCCAAAACGAGAATTTCATTGGCTCCATTTTTGTGTGATTCGAATCGAAAATCATGACAATTGCTCAGAATCGTAAGCTGAATGTTTGGATGCAGAAGACGTACGGTTTTATTGCATTGGACTTGAAATAAATCAGTGAGAACTGTCTGCAGTTTGACACTTGAAATTGAAGGACGGTCAGACCAAGTATTCTGAAGATAACTTTGTGATGACATAAGATCCTGACCCCTATCTAGGATTCCCTATTTCTAGAGATAAGTTACTATGAGGACCATGTTCCATATAGCCATTCCATATAAGCTCAGAGCAAATGCACCACACACGCCACACCACAGCTATTTGCTCTGAGCCTGTGTGAGAATTGTACTTGTAATCTCACTCTTCGTGACAGTCCTTTAACCAAAAATTTGTGCCATAAAATAGAGACATAGGCGATTTCGGTTGCAATTAGGGATGGCGATCTGAGATCGATTAATCGAAGAATCGATTTTTCGAGTAGAAAATATCGATTTTTTAAATCGATATGAAGTACTGTATCGATTCACTGAATCGATATATTACCCTTGAAAATCGACATTCGATTTTTTCTGTTTTGGTATAAACCATACAATTATTTGCATTTAGTTGAATGTGCCTGAATTATAAGAGTGCTGCCGGTTAAAGAGTTAACTACTCATAAACTCGCGAGATGGCTGTATTTTTAGTATCCTTTACTCTTACTAAATGGCTAAGTGAAAGTAAAACAGTAATTAAAGAACGAAAAAGATAGTTAACTTATTAAAATTTATATTTTTCACTACTAATGCATCAAAGCTATGAGCGTTTTTAGAACTAATATTAAGACTCTGATATTATGACGTAATGTTTTCGAACGTTTCTGACGAAAGTTGCCAGTGGTTTTTGTTAAAAGGAATTGATAACTATGCATTGTTTACCCACGGATTATTAATAAAGGGAGTGTGTAACGCCTATTCATAGCTTACTCACTGTATAGTAATACAGTTGTTACACAGATGTTTAACTTTTTTTTATTAGTAAGGCCGTTAGTATATAAATACTTTTTTTTTTTATAGTTGATCTTATAGTTTGATACGCTAATAAAAATAATAGCTATTTTTGAATTCCCTGATTTTATTGATAAGATATCGTTAATTGCAATATTAATCTTGTTTTTAGTAAAATTGATACAAATTTACATTGTAAACGCAAACTTGAAAAAAAGATCGATTTTTTAAGAATCGATTTTGTAGGCCTCGATTTTTTCGTGAATCGATTCATTAGACTACGATTCGAATCGATTTAAAAATCGATCTTTTTCGTAAAGAATCGCCATCCCTAGTTGCAATATAGTTGTGATAGGGTTCTCACTTACTACGATCTTCAGATTACGGTGAGAGTTTATTAGAATGACAGGGATCGATTTATTGTATTGTAAGTCCACTCAAAGCAAACCTTATCTGGTATAGTGTCAGTTGTTATTTTTTTATTTTTGTGTGTTTTTAAAATACCTTTGTATGGCATTTTGAATGAAATATTGCGACGAAAAAATGCATTGTGTGGCGTTACTAAAAATCTTAATGTGTATTTTGCTAATCACACAAGCATGTATACTGCATGGGATGACCAGTTTCCGAATTTACTGTGAGAAGTACCGAATGACATCACCAAGTGACAGATTGAATGGCAATGAACCGCTTTGCCATGAGAACATTTTTTTATGGTTATGTAATACGTGATTTTTGATTCTGTACACACGCCGTTTTTATTATTAACTTAGGCGCTTACTTTATTTGGATATTTATTATTTAAGGCTGTGCTGTACTGAACTTGCTAAAAGAAAACTTATTCTTTTTACACGTTGACTGTTACGTACCGTGTGGTTTTCAAGCAATGGTGTGCCGTCTGTGTGAGCCGCACTGCAGTAGCGCCGCTTTAAACACACTCGTCTTTGTTTCGTCACACAGCCGGCACATAAGTTGCGCTAACACAACGGGTGTGTTTTCCCGCACACGCCTAAAGTTTTATGAAAAACACAACGTCTGTGTTTTCAGCAGTGAACACGTTAAAGTAAATGTATCTAGTGTTTTGCTGAGTCCGAGCTTACTCTCTGCCTGTTTTTATTTTACCTCCCATGTCCTTCTTCATGTAGGTGTCCCAACCCATATCAGGGCTTGTAGAATTTGACGGCAATGTCCTAAACGACCGTTTCATAGTCCAGCCAGTGTTTGACACACTCGGACGCCCACTCAATGACAATGGGCCTGGTTAGCTCTGGTTATGACTTTGGAACACGTTGGATGGCTTTATTTACGTGTATGAACGTTTAAATAATATAAAGGGGGCTCTATTTGGGGAGAGTAAAAGTGGTATTGTTATTAAATATAGTTAAACGATTAGAGTAATGGCTAAAAGTGAACGTAAACTGAAAATAAATGCTGTAAAGTTGGGTCTTCTCTAGTGATATTAAGTGTTATTATTGCAGTTTTAAAAATGGTAGATGTCGCTGGTGACAAGAGGTCTGGCTCATTTCTCGCACAGAGAATAGCTATTGCTATTCAACGAGGAAATGCAGCCAATGTTCTTGGCACCATGCCTCGCGGACATCCAGTTACTCTCTTTTCTAAGATTTTTAAGGTGCAGTTTGAGTTACACTTTTTTTTTTTTAATTTTCTTATTATTAATTCTTCTTTAGATACTAAAAAATGAATGGGTAATTATGAACCGCAATAGTATTAGTTATTAACACTGACTGCTGAGCCGTTTTGCTTGTCTACCCACGGGTGCGGCTCTGCATGCGCCATAGTATTTTCCCATACAACAAACACAACAGTTGTGTTTTGCCGTACTCGTGGCAAGTTATGCAAAATACGACAGTTGTGTTTTCAGCAGTGAAGGTGTTAATATAGAAGTTCCTAACGTCAATATAACCTGTTGTGACGATGTAGCCGAAAGTGGTAAGCATGGTAAGATAACCTACAATGAGCTTGGCTCTCAAGAACTAGAATACCCCCAAAAGTGTGGAAACAGACTTTCTTATTGAGAGTGGTAGCTACCTTCACTAGAAGATGGTTAAATTTATTACTGGTGCTACGAATAATGCAATAAATCGTATTTACGATACGTGTGTGGCCGTGCACTAATAGACAAATGCTAACCTATCCCCCTTCTGTCATTTGTTTGTTGTGTATTTCGAAGTGTCAAAAAGGAGATATTTTTATTTGTTTGCCGTCCATCGTTTCATTTTTGCACGGTGTAAAAACGGACTATTTGAGTCCCGGAAAAGCGTGCGTAAAGTGCGGGTTTTAGGTCACACTGCGCTATAAAGAAACATATCTTTTACAGGACAATCAACTTTGAGACACAATAATGATCTTTAGGTACATATAATAACGGTTGAATTAGCTGTAGGCATACTTAGGGACGAACAAAACAACTCCTTAGGCAAACAAAAGCCCACACCCATAGCACGGATTGAAACGATTTCCTTATTTTGTTTTGTCTCGTGTCACAGGCTCGGCGCTCGTGTACAGAGCTTTCAAATGCTTTTAGTAACATTAAGTATACATTGGAAATGGATCTAAAAGCCCTACTTATTTCTCCTGTGACATGGGAATCGGAGAACCTTTTTTAGTTACAATGTGCATTGGATGTTACAGACTAACATTCAACACACACACGCACTTTCATAGAGTGGTTGGTAATAAGCACAATGTACATAAAATAACTTAAATTATAGTACAAATTAAAAATTCAAATAGTTCTCGTTACTCCTCTTCGTGCACGGTTGTCTGGAAGAGAACGCTCCGAGCAATAAGACCGTCCATTGTGACACTAATTGTTAAGTTTGTTTGTTCTAGTTTTTAATGTTTCTTTATTCTGTGGTGTTTCAATAAAGAGTTATCTAAATATTTATTTAATTGGCCACTATTTCACTTAGTGTGGTGGTGGTCATGCTGTAGTGTCCTATTCAACGACGCTGGATTCAACCCTCGGCCAAGAAGTTCTTGGCCATGTATATAAAACATACGAGTATATACATTATATAGTTTTATTTTTGTTTGACAAAAAAATAAACTATTAAGTTAGGTGTGACCAAATTGCACTATGACCAAAATGGCCTAACCCAATTGAAGATACATTTAAAATACCTAAACTTATTTACCTACCTGCGTTTTGACTCCATCGTCCTTTCCAAGGCTGCTCCCACACTGCGGCATATTTAGTAGGATGACGTAGGAGTGCCAACCTCTCTACTATTAGTGGGTCTTTACCATCTTTCTTAGGAACTAATAAGGATAGTTGACTCCGCAACGTGATATTTTGTAAACGGTTAATTTTGTAGTTTTGTTTTTTCTGTTCGTTGAACTTTGGTGCTGTTGATAATTCTATAGAATTGTTAAAATAAACAATAATCAGCTAAAAGAACTGAATATCTTTGTTTTTTTTTTATTGTAAATGGGATCTCCCAGTAGAAAATTATATTTATTTACGAAGTTAAGTAAATAAATAATTATTGGAACAAATTAAATCAGTGAAATATCATTAAAACTAATCAGATGATCGATTTTACAAAATAACATTCGGTTTCACTTAATTGAATAACATAGATTTATAAAAAAGGAAAGAAATTTAATTAAATTTCTAATAAGCCGGTTTTAAAAGTGGAATTATTAATTTAATAATATGCAATTTCCCTAGGCTGTGCATTTCTCGCACACAAATAGAATCAAAACAATTCCTCCGCGTAAACTAACCGACTAAGCTAAAACAATTTCAAACGAAGAACAAAACCTTTGTTTTAAAATGCCTAACGAGAACACAGTCCCTTTTAACATCAAAATAGTTTTATTATCTAGAACTAACTAATTTTTAATTGGCCAACGTTATCTCATATGATAATTGGACAATAGCTTTGTAGATAAAGTCAGTAAGTGAGAATTTATGTTTTTAAGGATACCAGTTTTTTATTTCTGTGACACGTTTTAAATAAATGCATGGAAAAGCTTTATGGCCCTTATTGGCCGTGGGCGTCGAGTGTAGTTCGAATATAACTTTTTCCCATTTTGTTTTTGTGAAGGTAGAGTGCATACAACGATTGCCTAGAATTTGTAATTGCTTAATATAGTAATAACAGATAATATCGATATACATAGTTTATATCGTTTTTGGATAAGTATGTCTATCACATAATTAAAATAAAAAGAAAATCGTAGAAAAAATAAATTACAGTTGTTTAATAAATAATTTTGCTGACTTCGTAAATATCTGTTTTCTGAATTTGAATTATTATTCAGAATCTAAATTTGAAGTTGTTTTAGAAACTATTATGTATCTGAACATATTATGTATTTAGAAAGCAAGCAAGGTTTAGGCTGTTTTAGTTTTATATCTTATTTAATTTTATTATTGTTACTTTAATTCTAAACTTTCCGCGGATTAGGAATCCTTACAAAATGCGATTTAGTCTCAAAATTCTAAAATTAACACTATTGGAAGGTCAAAGCTCTCGAGGGCCAGTTTTTTCTTACCTGCAGAAAAATATAATATTGACATTTTTATGAGAATCTTTTCGCCCGTTTTAAGCAAAACCCCATAAAGGCTTCGCGGTAAATTTTGATCTTAGCGATCTGAACAGGACAGATCTTAATGTTTTTTAATACTTTTTTTTATTGTTTATGAATTATTTTTTATATCTCAATGGGTTGATAAGGTGTCGCTATATAAAGTTTATAATTGTAATACAAACTTTAAAAAATAATTAAAATATTTTCTTATATTTTGTTACATTTAGTTCTTGTTATAATCTAAATAGCATTTTATTTCCTTTCAAAATATTTTATTCGTTTATTTCATTCTTTCGTTCGAAATCATAAGAGTTGCGTTGGTGTAAAATATAATTAAGTTCGCTTTCGCTACACCGAAGGATATTTTTTACTATCAAATTACGAGATGAGCAAGTCATTCACCTGATGGTAAACGCCACGCCTGGCCGTAACAGGTACATTGCCACCCAGAACTTTCCTTTACAGAATTTGGCGCGGCACTGCACTGCATTAGTCACCCTGAGGGCCAAGTAGTTTTGAAATTTTCAGTTCTGTGGTTCGATAAATTAACAGTTTATCTATCTATCTAGCTTCAATTTACCTCCATTTTGATTTTCCGTTCACGCTCTATAATTTGAAATTAGTTACAAACAAGGCGTAATCACACTACCACAGGGCTGTCTGACTAACCGAACACCTGCGAAATATCACCCACTGCCTTTCTATTACATCACTTACGTCCTCAAGGCACAGGAAATGCGTCATTGCACAAACATTTGCAAGGGACAGAATCAAAATATTATAAAATCCCAAAATTACGCCTACAGTTGAGGAAAATTGATTAAAGCTGAAGCATACACGGATGAACCTAACCGCAAGAATTAAAAAGTAACAGTTTTATTTTTATTTGATGTCGTTTGAGTTCGGTATGCCCTATACCTATTTCTACATAGCTTAACGCGTAAGATTTAAAAAAAAAAACATGTTTACTGTTGTAAAGATAAACATAGTCTTTTTATATGAATATTTTATTTCCAACACCAGAACCTGGCCGTTCCTCATTCGGCAGATAGGTAGACCTACTCGTAGAATAAGATTTAATTGCAACAAATAACTACACTGTTTTGAAATAAATAAATCTTGATCCTGCGAGGTAAGAAAAACTTCCTAATAATATTATAAAAGCGAAAGTTGTGTGTGTGAGTATGTGGTTGCTCTTACTTCACGCTGAAACGGGTGAACGGGTTTTAATGAATTTTTGTATACAATAGTATAGTTTAATATAGTTTTTTAATTTACTTTACGACCTGGAATAGAACTAATAATACTTTTTATCCCGTAAAAATGACGGTTCTTGTGGGAAACTAGACATCGGGAGAAACCACGTTGCGCAGCTAGAGTGAAAATATGATTTACACAACACAATATCTCGCTCAATAAAGTTGTCACACATGTTGTCGGATTTGTACGTCCTTACATGTGAAGCCTAAAAGAAAGAATTTAATCTTTACATCACTTAACAAATGTGGATGATACGGAGTGAAGTTCATTTGTTTTAAACTTTGATTAAACAAAAAACGATCAGCGTTACTCAAATAACACTAATGGGTGTTTTACACAAAAATATAACCAATTGTTATTCTTTAATATGTTTTGGTTTTCAATTTTAATTTTGCTAATGTGCTTGAGAGGATGTTTGCTTTGGCAAAGGTATATTTGCAGTTTGATTTTAACGCCAAGTTTTTTTTCATCTTTATTTCTAAAGTTCTAAGGGTTAATTTAAAATTTACCATGTATTTGAACGTTTGTTTATTTCGGGTAGGTGTCTTTATGTAGTAACTTAATAATCCTGATAATTTATCTTATAAGATGGAGTGGACAGACTGGGGTAGCAATTTTTTTTCATATCAAAGTAACATTTTATTTGATAATATTCTTTAAAATTATTTAGAGCTACATAAAGTTTTAGAGTATTAATAATTAAAAAAAAAAGATTATGACCATTGAAATTCATCTTGCCTCTACTGAATTTCTGGTCACTCTAATTTTTTCGAAAAAAAAAATATTGCTACGGTTTTTAACATTTCTCAAACCAGATAGAAGTTTGTTGCAGCGATAAGCCAACCTGTTTTTAAAATCCTTACAAAGGGATGTAAAGAACGGGTCGTCAACATGATGATAAGCGCTATGGCTCCCAAAAACAATAGCTCCAAAGCAATAGAGAGTATTTTGTGAATGTAAATAAATCTCTACGTTTCATGATTATGTATTATTTTTGTTTTGTTTTATCTTATTTAAGACTTTATTGTCAACAAAATTTATACGAGTATTACACAAAAGACGCAACTTAATAATAGATAGGATGGGTGGTCTTATAGCTAGAAGTCCCGAGCTGAGGTGCGGCCCGTGTATTCCGGGACGCACCCAGCGGAGAAAGAGGCCCAAGCCTCACGTGGCGAGCCCGGGAGGGCGCCCGCAGAGGTGGTCGCGGAAGCGCCGTGCGAACCCGTGACCACCTCCATAATGCGGAGAGAAGAACACCCCGGGGTTTTAGTGGGTAAACCCCGCCAGGCCACTGGCGGGGGAGTCCCACATAACCACCCCCCCCCCCGGGCCGGGTGGTATGCCTAATGAATTTCCCTGAAAAAAAAAGGTGGTCTTATAGCTTAAAGCGATGTCTACCAGACAACCTACGTGCAATTCAATGTTTTCCCAGTTTCTTGCAAAAAGTTACATACGTATAACATATACATAGAATATTGACTAGCGGTTCACATGTCAAATGTTTGTATTATATAACATAACTTAACGTTTAAGTGACAACATGACTTTCTAACACCATGTTAAAATGTTATAACATAATACCTGTCAGTCGCTGACATGCATTGTAAAAGCAAATGCTATGGTGTCAACGCAATTAAAATCTAACATGTGGGTAAACTATAATTAGTTTTATGCAATACATAACTTAGCTCAGACATCAGAAGACGCCACTTTCTCAATTGCTAAGCTTAATTACTTAACTTTTAGCCCGGTGGTCAGACGACATCGCCAAGTACGTCAGGATAATGGCGTGAAACAGAGGAGGTCTGTACCCACCAGTGGTTGGATACAGCCTGAATAGATATATAGATAGATGACTCAATTTTCCGTATAGTAAGTAAATAGAGGCAAATCGGATCACCAATAAGAAGTTAGGTCATATTTCAAAATCCGCGGCTTACTAAATGAAACCAATCAGCGCAACACGTTACTAATATTTACATGGACGCGCCGAGAGTGATTTGGCTTGACATGGCCTCACGGGTCAGTCTGGGCGACGCCTCCCAAAGGATCACCCTTTTTGTAAAACAGTGAACCGAATCGCATCGGACTATAACCATCAGATGTGTTTTTCGAACGTATTTATAATATTTTACAGTAAGAAAATAAGGTAATCTCCGGAACTGTCTCTAACAAATTCTAAAATGAACTCTATCCCCAAATCGTTACGAATAATGTCTATTGTTTAAGCTTAGTTTATAGTGCTTTCTATACAACTCACCCTATCTCCTTATAATAAGATATAATTTTCTTTGTTACAGGTAACGTGACAGCTTAAGGCTCGTGATTTGCGGTTGCATTAAGGCGGCGCGTGCGGCGCCTTTACTTGCGACATGAGAATACCACCCTTAAAGTATGTTTCTGTGTAAAGTTATGTCTTAATAAGGTAACATTTGTATAGACATAGGTCTATTTGATAACTAGTAGTGAAATAAAGCTTTAACTTCAGCTTAAACCTACCAAATATTTTATACTGTCGCGGGTGGCCTCTTCTGCAAGAGACCGCCTGGGGACCGCCTTTGCCAAATATTATTCCGTCAAGAAGTAGTGTGTAAACATTATTGTGTTCCGGTTTGAAAGGTACTGTTTCCAGCGAAATCACTGGGCATAAGAGACATTAGAGCTGATGTCTCAGGGTGACGAGCGCAGTGCAGTGCCGTGTAGGATTATGTAATGCAAATTTCTGGGTGGCATTGTGACTGTTATGGACAGGCTTAGCTCTTACCATCAGGTGAACGACTTGCTCATTTCGTCGTTCAGTCAAACAAAAAATAAAAATACTCGCAATACTTGTTTGGTAGGTTATTTCCACATATCATACACAGAAACTGAAACCAACAAAGCCAGATATGTTTCTCATCACAGCTCATAATCTATTTTGTCAAAGAAAAATTTGTATAACCCTTCATAGATCAGAAGTAATAAGATCACATGAATGTACCGAGCTGTCTGACACCTCTAGTTAGAGTATCACATCACGGTCACAGTGTAAGAAACTTTACAGTTAACTAGGTTGATAGAAAAGTAAGAGAAAAAACGGTGTTAAAACGTTAACGTTTAACCGGTCTTTAACTAATGCGATGGTGTTAAAATTGATGACTAAAATATTTTTAGTTACTTTTTAATAGTAACCAAAGGATAGCCTTAACCCCAATTGACTCTTTAAAAAATCTGAAATTAGATTTGTGGCAAACGGCGTTAAAAACTATTGGATGAGTACTTTTAGAGTTCTAAGTAAACGGGACTTAATATTTAACAACTATCTATACAACAACAATAAATCTATATTTAATCCGCAAATTAAAATCAGTATTAAATTCAGTTAATATAAAAAAAAAACGTTTGATTTGGTACCACTTATTCAGACTAAATAAAATAAAGTGTTTTGTCGGTAAACAACATCACCGGTTACGAAAAGGACATGCCTTCCATACCTTTGTCTCTTTCTAATTAAATTCACATACAGCTTTAGATTAAGACCCACCGCGTTCCGCTCCTCTGTCCCCGATGTTCTCCGCAATAGCTCTATCCCAGGGCGTTTGGCCGACTGTACAATGGACTATGTCGCGACATTGTCCAAAATAGCAATAAATTTAATAGAATGCAAGTGAATAAATCCGCCTTATTTATACGTTGCTGAACCTGACAGATTGCTGGACGATGAACACATCATGTAATGAATACTGGAAGCCTGGGGGTCCTCAATTGACGTTATAATAGAGCCTGCTTAAATAACTTGTTTTATTGTTTGTTTTGATATTATGTTTAGAATTATAATGTAACAGCCTTCGTCTTGTAGGAAACATTTGTATATCACGCATAATGTTTATGATGAAAACATCTTACATCCCCCGTTTAAACGGGAAATCCCGCAATGACATGTGTGGAACCTATAATCAATAAATATTCATTTTAATTTAATACAAGCATTTTTGTCAGAAATCTTTACCCTTCATTTGGGCCCCCCAACTCATGTTGATACAGGGCCCCCCCAAGGCACGCTATGCCACTGCTTTTGTTAACTGGTTTTGACACCCAAGTTAGCAATTATCGCCGCAAAGTGATTGCAATTGATGGCAAAATTGATAGCATCATCAAATTAATTCCTCCACGTTATTCGTATACTCTATGGTTCCATGGATTGCTCTCAGTACTGAAGTTGTCCTATGCGGCTTTACTTGAGTTCACCATAGCCTATTTTATTTTATAACCATTTGGATTTTTTCCCTTTTCCTCCGCCAATATATATCTTGACAAGTATATGGGTTGAAAACATATTTTTTTTCCGTCTGTGCGGTAAACCCTTCAATATATTTCACAAGATAAAAATTGTTTAGTGGCAGCCGTTGCATGTATTTCGTCGTGTCGTAGTTTTCACTTGGCGTTAAGTACCTTTTGTTTGGTTCGAATAAAATAAATGTTGAGAGTTTTTACTTAATTCTATAGATTTGTAAATTTTAAAATATTATAGAACATATAATGCTGCTTCTTCTTTATCCTTCGATTGGTGTTATTTTTGGGCTAACATGTGAGAAATTACAAAATATTTATCAATTATAAAATCGATTTCTATTATTGCTGTAAGAAGAAAATGAGAAGAAGATAACAAAACCACGAGAAGAAGAATAAGGCAAGAAGAAAAGGATGATCAGACGAGACGAAGACAAGATCAGAAGAATAAAAAACGAACAAATCTCATGTTTGCCAAATTTCAATATACAAACTCCAAGCCTACGGCTTACGCACATTAATACGACAATATCCATACACGTAACAAACATTATACCCGAAATAGCTGCGTGAGATACAGTACGTACTGTATTAAAAAATAAAGTCCACATTCAATTTTCACAGACTGAATTTCTTTACAATCTGTAACCACTAAATCACTGGACCACCGAACAAATATCCATTGTCCATCAGGCCTGTTGAATGTTTATGCAGGAGTGCGAGTGACAACGCAATGCGGCGCGTGCGCACTATTGTATGCTGCGGCCCTCATTGAGCTGCCTGGGTCTTGGGACTCGTGGTGTGTGTTTGAGGCTAAGACCATCTAAGACCGTAGAATATGAATAAAGAGGTGTTTATTCGGGTTTGACCCCGCATGCCACAGTCTTCCTGAAAATTCCGGTTGTTTGGTGTCATCAAATATTTGGACAAGAACTCCTTGTACGGTACGCTTAAAAAATTGTGTTAAAAATTTTACATGAACATTAGTTTATTATTTTGTGGCATTTTTTGAATTTTAGCGTATTTTGCGTCCGTATAGTAGTTCAGATAGACACTTCTATATTAAGCAAAATTTTTCTATTTTCAGTTTTTTTTAATTATTAGGTACTCATCATCATCATCATCAACCCATCACGTCCCACTGCTGGGCACGGGACTCTCCTCACTTTCGTGAGGAGGGTTAGGCCATAATCACCACGTACTACTACTATTTAATAAAAATCGATTAACGATTGTACATTTTATGTTGAATCAGACTAGAAAACAAATCGCATTATGCCTACACAGTAGATACTTTTACTATTCTTGCATCCTACCTTTGGGTAAGCGAATGAACACTGCACAGCAAACTTCCGTACAAAGATTTGCTATTTGAAACTATATTTTCATCTCGACTCTACAAACTTCTTGAACAGATACGAGGTTTAGAAAAACACAATTCGCTAAATACTTGAGTAAAAGCTTGGGGCAGCTACGTAACAACTTGTTAATATTTATGTCAAGATTCATTAAGGTGCGCCCTGTACCGAATCATATCGATTACACGATTATAATACTAGTACATAAATACTTGATACGTATTTCTACCATTTACTCTCATTTGTAGCCGTAATTTAACATAAGGGACACGACATATTACACTCAGATATCAATCCGCGTCGAACGAGGTAAGTAAGTAGGTGTCGCCGTAACGTATCGTTCATATTTATTGCGTTATAAAGCGTATCGCGATCGAGTGCGATGACGTATCGCGTATTTATGGCATGTATGTGTAGGGGGGATATTATTTGTAGGTTTTCTCGAAAATTTCTATTTAGTGTAGATCTGTATGAATTTCATCTTTGGGAAAACTTAGAATAGTAAGGCTCAGTAAAACTACTGAAAATTAAAGCAGTTTAGAAATTACCATTTTGTGCAAATTTAATTGCCGAGACGCCGTGCTATGTTCTATATCTGCCATGTACATTTTAAAGTAGTTGCTAGAATCATAAGTAGGCGAAATTTTTTCCATCAGGTGAGCGACCTGCTCACGATGTTATTCAATCGTATAAAATAAGTACAATTTCAGGGTGCAAGATGTCCTACCGGAGAATCGAATTAGGCACATTAGGAAAGGAAGTAATCATATTGTGTTTTTTCAACGAACTTACCGGACCAAAATAAAAAATCTATTGTCCGGAAATTTTATGAGAAGTAAACAAGGTAAGCCTTGAGGAGCGTTAGAAAGCATCAGGAGGCAGGTTTCTTCTGCAAGAGTCCACCAGGGAAGTACCACATCTTTGCCAGATATTCATCCACCATGCAGTAGTATGCAAACATTACTGTGTTCCAATTTGAAGGGCACTGTTTCCAGCTAAATTACTGGGCATATAGGTAAGACTTTAGAACCGATGTCTCAGGGTGACGAGCGCAGTGCAGTGCCGCATAAGAGTTTGTAATTGAAAGTTCTGGATGACATTGTACCTGTTATGGGCAGGCGTCGCGCTTAACATCAGGTGAACAACTTGCTTGTCACGTTACTTAGTAACATAAAAAAGAAGGACTTTGAAACCAGTGTTGTCCTAGGAAAAGAGGAAGTATGGCGTATACGGTATGTGTGAGTATTGTCGTGTAGGATGTGATGCATGGCGCGAGCGCGATGGATGCGCGTACGGGCCCCAGTGGGAGTCTGAAGGGAAGCGTTAGAAGACATGCATGTTAGAGATTTTGAGAAGCGATTGTCTAACCGCGATTTATGTAGACATCCAGCTAAATCTCCAAAGTATCTGATACAATAGCAACATAGTATCTATTTGGTATTAGGTTAAAATACGTAGCAATTATTAAAGTGGGTGCACAAGACGGTAGGATTCGGTATCGGCGGTATCTATATACTGATTACGTTCCAACTAACGTATCTGTCTAATGTTTAATCTGTGGTTTGCAAGGGCTTTAGAGCCCTTGCAAACCACAGATTAAACATTAGCTCTGTTTGTTTTTTTTTTGGAACGTATTGTCGGAATGTTAGTTAGTTTTTATCCATGCATTTTGATTAATGGTTAGTTTAATTATGGATCAAACTCTATATCAGTCACGACGCGCACATTAGCATGTTTATCTGTCTATACATGTCACCTTTACATTGGTTTGAGCGAACTTCGTGCCATTGAATAATTAAGTACGGTAACTTTTTTTAGAAATTCCCCTCGAAAGGAGATCGATCAGCTGTTCCAGACAATTTGTACGGAGAGTCAAAAAGATTTCATGCAATTCGTCCTCGTTACGAAAGAGGATTCCCGAAAAAAACCACTAAGCCGCTAACGGTTTCGCCGAACTCATTTGTCAGTTACATTAGCGTTAAAAAATTCGAGTACGCCACAAAAGATTCCATTTTTAAAAGTGCATCTGTCAAATTTATCAAGTTCTGACAGTGAGCCGGACCGTACGGGTTGAGGGTGGTATATTTATTACTATAAAAATTAAGCCAGTAATAAATAATTGGTACCGTAATCTCGTTATTGCATCATGGATTCGGTTAAGTCGGTGCAGGGTTGCATTATCGGCTATGTCTGAAATCAGGTTTCATTCCCGAGTAAGCTGATTCGTAAAGTGTGCGTACAGCCTTAAATTGGATAAAGTTATTTTCGGTGTCAAACTCAATTTATTGACATTATTGTGTTAGATGAAAAAAATTAAATAATCTATAGTTATTCTTAGTAGTTCTGAACTATAATTGGCAAAAAATAGAAATATTGAAAATACGTTGTTTTAAATATACGGTCTCACAGCGTCTCTAGATTATAAGGCGAAATTATTGGGCATATGAGACTTTAGAGCAGATGTCTCAGGGTGACGAGCGCAGTGCAATGCCGCGCAAGATTATGCAATCCATAGTTCTGGGTAGCACCGTAACTGTTATGGACAGGCTTAGCGCTTACCATCAGGTGAACGACTTAACTCAGTCAGTCAGAAAACAAAAAAAAAATAAGGGAAGTTCAGCGTATCAAAAAGACGCGTTACATAAAATCACGGAACCTGGGGTGGGAATACTTTAAAATAGACTCTTCATTCTATGAACTTCTGCAAACCGCAGTGTGGTCACCAATGAATTTGACTGACCACTCGTATATCTCACATTTTTCATACTCCATGCAAAAATCTCCCTGAGCTGGTGTTGCTTCAGAAGCATCACATTTTAATATTCACGGCGTCCCTCTTATCGGTACCGTATCGTCTGATGTAAAGGGTCCTTATGCCCTCCAAAGTCCAGCTTCCTACCTTCGTCACTCGGATACTGTTACGTACCAGGAACCGGGATTTACGAGGGAGCGCCGTACGTCGTCCGTCCCCACGGGCGGTATGACACAATTACTGCTGACCGAGTGACGGGCAACGGGACTTTGAGTTATGCCTTGTCGGCCAATCGGTAATTATGCCGGGTTCAATGCGATTCGAGTTATTGTGACATGTTCGATGTTTGTTTGACCTACATTTTTCGCATTGAATTGTGATCTCTCATGCTGTTGTATTAGGGTTTACTGAATTTGGTGTGTAATCTATATTTATATCTATACTAAAATATAAAGCTGAAGAGTTTGTTTGTTTGAACGCTAGGATCTCAGGAACTACTGGTCCGAATTGAACAAATCTTTTTGTGTTGAATAGTCCATTTATCGAGAAAGGTTATAGATTATATAACATCACGCTACGACCAATAGAAGCGGAGCATCAATGAAGAATGTGGTAAAAACTGGGAAAATATATTGCTTTTAAGAGAGTTATTGCGGGAAAACTTGAATTATGCGGGTGAAACCGCGGGGCACAGCTAGTATGTAACATCTGCATTGTGATTAATCAATCGATTCGTATATTAGTTTAATTAAATGTTTTATTTATGTACGTAATTGTCACTCGCTTGAAAACACCGTGAGGAAATTCAAATTTTCTCAAGAATGAGATCCACCAATTCAGATCAGGATCAGATCCTCTGGATCCAGATCCAGATGATAGTCAGGATTAGATCCAAGACTAGATAGATCCGTGCTCAGGGCGGATAAAGATCGATGATGATAATAAATAAATGACTATGGTAATAGCTTAAAAAGCTTCTGACCGGTAGCGGCATCGTCTGATAATATTATAAAGTTTCGGTACTTTTTGATATTTTCATTGTTTGTAATTTTGATTTTCATTCAGTAGATTTCTACTACTATTGTAGGTTCTTGTTTCAATTTTATTAGTAAGTGATGTAACTCCATATAATTATCATGGACTATTCTAGTTGTAGGTACGTAGTTTAAATTGTTAATAACCTATGTTTTTGTTTATAAATTGTCTTTTTTATTGATTCTTCGCAAACAAATAACAAAGATGTTCCTATAATCGCCGTAAGTACTTGCCCTTCAATCCCATCAGAAGGTCAAGAGCTCCGGCGCCTTGCCTTCCGTATCCCAACAATGTCACTAACGGTAATCACCGAAATAATATCGCGAAGACTCACAGCTTACCGCACATGTAACCGAACACTACATTTCCTTATAAAATAACCAAAACAAACTATATACCAACTTATAATCAACTTGAATCTCTCAATTACAACCCTAAATTCTTAAATATAAGAGCGGAGTTGAACGTAACGCGAAGGTAGTAAAGACAGCCAAAAAATTCGCCTACGTTGTGCCGCCAAATGTTATTTGTCTCGTACATTAAACTGTTGAACAATGAACCGTTAAGCATACGATGGAGTTCTTTTGAATTCACTTGGCTGTGCTAAAATTTAAAGATTACATTTTTAAGAGCTTTTATGTTGTTTTTCCACCACACCAATGACGACAGCGTTGGCGGGATTGTGTCTTAAATAATTCTATCGACTTTTGCATATCTATAACCGCACGCCTTTTGGGTTAGACCTACGTAGAGGGTGTAACATTCTACTTTACTTCATCATTGTGACTCATTACTGAGTGGACCTTCTTTTTATATAAGGTAGACATAAAAACATTTATCAATTTATCTCCATCTTTATTTGTTGTTTTGGTTGACCTCGTCATCATTTTTGCATAAAGATAGGTAAAGGCTGGATATAACTAAGCTACTTTGGCGAAAGATAGATCAATGAACCACGGCTTGATTTACCTATTGTAATTTTTCTGTACTGTGTTTATTTTTGTTTCTGGTGTACAATAAAGAGTTTTCTATTCTGTTCTATTCTATTCTTGATACATTTTTTTCAAAGTGACAGCGCTGCTCGGCGCTGTCTCTTTGATGCATTTTGTATGAAAAGGGTATTGAGCGACGTCGTGAAGTGCGGCGCACCTCTTCTGTGTGGCTTGCCGCTTTCATAGTGGATAAAAGTACAAAATGTTGTACATTAGGTAATTTTTGACGTAACTAAATAATAATATATATTAAAAAAAAAAAAAAAAATTATAAATAAGTAATTAAAAATCAAGCAATTTATTTATTTATATATTAATTAATATATTTATTGATATATTTTTATTTAACATTATTAATTATTTATAAGTGATATACTTGTTCTCACGTAAGTGACTATTGTAGTCTTTTTGAGAATAAATTTCTGTAAGCCTAACCTAACAATTTTTTTTTTATTATGTTTATTGTTATATTAATTAAGTGTAATTGGAATACTTATAACAACAGAATATATGCACCATAAAATAATCGTAAACGAAAATATTAGTTTCAAAACATAATTCAAACCAAAATATCGTGCAATTAATCTCACACGGTACATTCACATATAAATATTCGTAATTCTTGCATATCAATGAACACTCCTTCATTTATTTCGCCAATATTAATATCTTCATTATGCACCAAAAACACTTCTAATGCCGACTTTCATGCTCCGATAAATCTCGCTACGTCACCAATAAATATTTATTAATGGTTAAATAATAATAAAATTAATTATCGGCGGGACTTTCGTTTCGGGCAACTTTCGCATTTCTACGAACATGTTCGCAATTTGTTCTTGTGTTTGTATACTGCAGAAAATTCAAGTAGGGCTGGCGATTTTTTAATTTTTTTTTCTTTGGTAATAATTATGTCCTGTGTAGTCTTCAAATTTAATTTTTGGAAAGCAAAAGTTATAATAATGCGGTGACATAAGAGTTGTATCCGCATGTAATCTGCATATATTTGAGATGGAAAAACGTTAATTACCGTTAATTTTAGTTAATTTAAAGATATCTAAATAATATTTAGGGAAGTCAATTTTAATCACTGTTCTAAATACCAGAACCAAAACAGAAAATTTAAGCGAATTATGAATTATTAAAAAAGGTCAATAGAAAATCCATAACAACTATGAATTTTTAACATTTACGTTCTACTTTAGCTAAAACTAAATAGCATGATAAATATTTTATAATTTCTTTGGCTAATAAATTTTCTGAGACAACCCTAGAAGCATTCGTTCCAGAGAAGAAGACAGATGATTTGCGGAAGCATCGACAAACCAACCGTAATACTCATATATTTGCCATGTAGTGATTTATATTATTTAAATTGATATATTTTTACTTTTTGGCCGGGCAACACCATGCCCCGAGGGACCCTTCAGGAAGATCCCGTTAACTTTAGGAGAATTGAAATCGTGATATTGAAAATAAACAAACGTAAATTATTTTGAGATCTCAGATTTAATCAGTTTTGAATTATATTTTTAATAGAGCTTCATAATATTTATGGTAAAAAAACATATGAAGTAGTTTTATATTGTCCGTATATCAACCACCATTTCAATTAACTGTAGTTAACTAAAAAACACTATGATTCAATTTGTTGTAGTCACAACAAATTGAATCATAGTGTTTTTTTTTATTTAATTTAATGTCAACTATTGCCAAGTTTAACAACACGAGCGGTTTAAAGTTCAAAATAGACTTCTGATCGCTCTTTAACTTAATAACAAAAATTGTGATAAATTATCTACAATTTAAATAAAACAATGAAACGGACTGTCCGCTAATTTCGTACCCTTCGCACACATTAAATCATAAATGTACTGTTTATAAAAACAAAACGTTAATAACAAAATATCTCTTCATCGCATCCGCGGAGGTGAGATTATTATTTGCGATCGAAATAAACTGTTTAATCGATGTTGCAGTTTTATTTTAAAACCAATTCAGAATTTGTTTCGACCAACAATGTTGTAAAAACGATGTCTGCTCAGTATGGGCACTTGCGACCTTTCGTGCTATCTGAAAATACGGGTGGTCATGCTTACGTAGTATTTGTATACTTTTTAGGGCCATCTTCTGTAATACATTTATTATTGTATGTTTTTAAGAATATTTAGATTAAAACGTAGTAAGAAATAAATAAACATTTAACGCGGTATGATCAGACCATTGATCACAGACATACTGCACAAAGCCCAACTAGAATTTTTAGAATTTTGGGAATAAGGAACTACTAAAAATAAAATTAGGACATCCTCAAAATATAATTCGAGGCTCTATACATACTATTACGTACTCATAAGTACGAGTTCATGTCATTTTTAGCTCGGAAAAATTAAAATTCGGTCGACTTGTCGTCTTGCTGTGATATAACACATAACTGAAGCGTAATACGTTAGTGTGCGTGATTTCAATCGTCTCTGTTCTCTGTGGGTAGCGTCCTTACTGCCTTTCTTCTGTATTGTCGTCAAGAGTAATAGGTTTTTAAATGCACTCTGGTAAGGGTAATGCATCACCTAAGCGTCGTCAAGGCATAAAATATTGTGAATATTGAATTCTTTTCATGTATGGCGTGTGCGTATTTGAATTTTGCATTGAAATTTGCATTTTTAATACAACTTATCACCGCCATTTTGTTTGTAGATTTTTGTATGATAATTTAATACGATTATAATTATTCAAAATAGTATGTAATTATTAGTAGTGTAATTATATTGTTAATATGTTAGTAATTATACAAGCTGGTTCGGCGATAGAGCTAGCTGAGCTTATCTACAAATTGAAACATTTACCTAGATAAAATAATATTTCTGCATATATAAATTAACAAGATGTTATATTGTAAGTTTTTCAAAGTTATTTATAATATTAATTAATATCGACGGAAGAAAGTCGGAATTCAATTTGTGAGATATGGTTCTGATGTATCTTTTGAGAGTGTACCGCCCCTTGTAAATTAGATTTCGATTTATCTTCTTCCAAAAATATAGTCTTTTTATTTTTATTTTGGAGAGATTCAGTTTAAATTAATTTTTAATTTATGAGACTTTTATTAATTATAGTGTAAATAAAAGTTGAATTTTATGGATATTACAAGTTGTTTGCTAATTTCTCATTAGACTTTGAATAAATAAACTTTTATGTTTTTGCTGTAGAAACATCTATATATCACATCATTTTAATTAGTTATGATTGTTTAGTATAAATTAAAAGTGTGTATTTTAATTATTGAAAAACTATAAAACGCTAGACAAATTTGTTTAAAACATAGGTATAAATGTACAAAAAATACCTATAGTATCTATGGTTTTCTGCGTTCTTTGTTTGATTCATACTATTAGTTTTATAAATTCTAAAAATGGCGTTAAAATTATATTAAAACAGGTATTTTGTTTGCTAAGCATTGAATGATCTCACATAAGCAAAGAAGGTAAATCTAGATGCGGTCATCGACCCCGCGCACCTATTTAGGTATTCGCAATTATCTGGTTATTTTGCTAAGGAAGTGCAATTATTGAGAACGCCTAAGTTGGGGTTGAGTAAATCAGGCCTATCCTGTTTCATTCGATAACAGAAGTAGGCGATTATAACCATTGAAACAAAAATGTAAACTAAATCTAACCTAATCTAACAAGCCGATGCTACCAAAACGTTCCCAAAATGGCGGCTGCTTAACAGTAATTGAATTTGATTATTGTCTATGGAATTGTGCACAAATATTCTAATTACAAAATATAAGATTTTGGTTAAAACAATATTTAATCGGACATTTTTTTAAAATATACGTACACTGTACTTGAAGGTGATCATTATGAATCCAAACACCATCAATATCCTGAGGAGTTCCGTGGCTACCTTCCGTCTCTATCATCAAATCAGCTCGCTGTTACTGAACTTAAAAGGCGTGCAAAATTTCAAGTCAATTCAACAACGGGAACTGGGCCAAAAATTCAAAATTGACTTGCCAAATTCCAAGATATGCAAGTGAAGTTAAATAAAAGCTTTTAACACTTTGACTGCTGAACCGTTTTGTATGTCTAGCCACGGGTGCGGCTCTGCACGCGCCATAGTGTTTTCCCATACAACAAACACATCGGTTGTGTTTTGCCGTACTCGTGGCAAGTTATGAAAAACACGACAGTTGTGTTTTCAGCAGTGAACGTGTTAAAAAGTATAGAGCTGCTATAGTAATTAACAATATCTTATAGTCGGATGTTAATTGAAGACTTAATTCCGGATATGGGGCAGGTCTTGCCTGGCCTATATCGGGGTTTAGGCCTCGTCATCGTCCAGAACTAACTGGGTTTTTTCCAAAGCTTCGGCATCGATGACGTATAGGTAATTGAGACTGGAAACTGGAAACCTAGTCAATGACGTGTGGAAGTGAGAGGTAAAAAACGATGTTCGGTGACTAACTGGCGGATATTATGTAGAAGACACTTCTACCACTTCACTTGCTTTTAAAGTGGCCTTGACCGTTTTATAGAGTAGGTTAAGTATCTTAAGTCTCTTTAAGTATCTTTCTATTAAGATGGGTTCGAATCGGTCTGAATCTAGGGCTTTGATACACGTTTAGTTCGAGTGTTATTTGGTTGTGACATTTCTTCACTGGACTAATGCAATCGACTAGCTATTTTTGGAGTTTTTTAATTATTAATGTGTAAGAAAAAAATGTAAGTTTTATTACGGGAACATGCAGAGTTTCGTGGAAAACGGGAATTCTAAGGGTCACAAGCAAATATCAAGAATAACAGCAGATACTAAAAAAAAAATATTTTACTGATTTACTAAGTATTACTGAGTGACATAGATGGTTCTCTGAGTTCCTATGGGAACATTTTAATTGCGCGGATGAAACTGCGGGCGTCGCTAGTATAATATTATAAATATAAAACCTTGGAATTGTATTTCTTTGTTACTCAATCACGCCTATATTACTGAACAGATTATTATCAAATTTTAAATACAGATATTTTAAGACCTGAGATACTCTCTTTCCAATAAATTAGAATTGTCATTATTGTCCATTATGAGTAAAACCGCGGGCGCAACTAGTTCTGAAAAAAAAGAGAGCTTTTAGTAAACGGTAAATAAAAAGGGGTGACCAATACTTTCGACATGGTCCCTTCGCATTCGAGTATGATAATTCCTTTATTCATAACTTAAAATGCAAGGCACTTTGTCATTACATTATAAGATAATTTTCTTCCGACAATGATTATGAATATCCCAATTACTAAGTGCGACAGGGTACTAAGATTAAGGAATCTGCTTAATGTCTTCGGTGCCTGATGGCAATGTTAATAAGGTCGATGCTAAAAGTAGATTTTGATATAGACCGAAGTGTAGGAGTATTTTATGCATAATAATGTGTAAATTATTTCTTTTTAATTTAATATTATCTACCATCTTTATGGTTATAGACAAAATACAGAAGATAAAAAGAGACGGAGAAATCGCTCTATGTATGATTTTTAAATTAAATGTTTTGGTATCAAAATATTTCAAATATCCAAGTAATAAAACGAAGTAGACGATAAAGTTGGTTAATACTCAACATAACTTGCGAATTTATTCTATTATAATATGAACCTGTTTATTTACAAATATTAATGAGGTTGTACTTAAGTGTGAACTTGAAAAGCCTGTTTTGTCACCTTTATGTATATATCTAAAAGGAATAATTTCCGTATTTTATTCTTTCTCAGTATAAATCCAAGTGAATAATTTATTATTTTATATTAAATCACCATCATTGGCAAAAATAATTGAATTTTTAAAATTAAATTAATTAAACTGCTTCCATAGTACAAAACATAGGCGGTTTCTTCGAGAACCTTTCAAAACTATATTTTAATTGTAATCTTGTTTAACACGTTCACTGCTGAAAACACAACTGTCGTGTTTTTCATAACTTGCCACGAGTGCGGCAAAACACAACTGTTGTGTTTGTGGTATGGGAAAACACTATGGCGTGTGCAGAGCCGCAGCCGTGGCTAGACAAGCAAAATGGCTCAGCAGTCAGGGTTAATGAGTAAATCCCACTCTTTGAAGCTTGAAGGTTGCCTATGAGGTTTTAATTTCACGAGTTAATGAGACGCAACTTTGCAACATAACAAAAGACTTTAAAAACTTATCATAGACATATAAATGACAGATCAACAGGCAGATGACTTTAAAACCGAATCATGACGAGCTCCACCCTTAGACATCGAAATGTCATGGTCACGTTACGTACAAGTATAATTAGGTGCGTCAAATGACATATTAATTAGACAGTGTGGCTGCGCCGGCGCAGGTACAGCCGTCGGATAGATCGTCACTCGTGTCGCAACCAAATATCGATTGGCGCAAGTGGGCCAATGCCAAGTGGTGATACATACATAGGTGGAGAACTTACGATTTGTCGTGTTTAATTTAGATACATTGAAAATCTCCGACGTTCATTTGAATGGGGTAGTGTCAGGCCGCCTCACGGCCTCTGACATGGTTTAACACTTTCACTGCTGAGCCGATTTGCTTGTCTAGCCACGGGTGGCACACTCCATAGTATTTCCCCATACAACAAACACAACGGTTGTGTTTTCCCGCAGTCGCGGCAAGTTATGATAAACACGACAGTTGTGTTCTCAGCAATGAAGGTGTTAACAACCGCTATCAATGGATGACAACTGGGACTGACAGCTTAGCGTACCTTTCGAAGTAACAAGCGATAGAAATTCGTACACAACATGTATTTTGACGAAGAATAAAACAATTAACAGCTACTTTAAATTTTTATTCCTCGCCACCACAAATCCAATTGTCATCTCCATCATGGCTTGTTGGTACATGTATTATATTGATACTGGGGTTTTAGATTGTTAATAAAAGAGGCAAGAGCCTGCCTGCAACCTGACTGCTTTATCAACCTGCTATATTAACAGCAAATAAATGCTAAATGATGCGTAAGCGTACATTCCAGTAACTTTTTGCCGAAACACAATGAAGTCCATATTTCAAATAAGGTGTCAGTAATGACAAGATAATTGTTAAGCGTTTGAATACGAGAGTTTATGTTTATAAGTACAGGCGTTAATATAAAGATGGTGTCGATGGAAACCCCTACACCCGGAAGTTTAATTATGTATCGATGGGAGATTAGATCGATGAATCCGTTGGGATTTACAGGTGTCTCGAAATAGACTTCTTGGAAAAGTATTTGTTTAAATGAGATTTGGGAAGGAATACAGATATCAGATGGCCTGAAGCATTGGTTCTTCTTCTTTTCGAGTCAATGGTCGTTGTTCATAAGACCTTGGCTAAGAATGTAGCCAAAGTCACCGCGTTGTCCAGGGCCGCGGTAAGTTCCTCTACTGTGCAGGATGTAGGGCACGAGCATGACAGCAGGTCAGCAATGTTTGATTTGGAGCTCCGCGGTTACAATGCTCGATAGATTTGTCTATGAAGCCCCATTTAACCAAGCTGTGCCCGCAGCGGCCGGTCTGGGCCGCATTACCTTTACCTATAGGTCTGAAACATTGGTTGGTAAGCCATGTCAGAAAAAAGCACACATTTTCCTGTATTAGATAGCATCTTCGTGGTTTGGGTAGATGTAACTACGCATGTATTTATCATATGTTTTTAAATGTGGACTGCGCTCGTCACCCTGAGGCATTGGTTGTAAAGTCTGAAATACCCAGTAATTTCCCTGGAAACAGTGCCCTTCAAACTGGAATACAGTTTATTGTTTTCAAACTACTGCTTGGCGGATGGATATCTTGCAAAGGTGTGGTACTTCCCCAGGCGGTACACAGCTTCAAAGTACTATACTTCTTGATTTCAAGGGTTTGACGTAACCCGTAATGCACCGGCTTTTTTGAAAAATAATTCCATCTCTCCCGCTTGACCTTGACAGAAATTAGTCTTCGTCTGTTTCATCCGATGCGTATTGCATTTCCTCGAACCCATAGTTAATTTCAAGGGTTTGACGTAACGCGTCGAATTTGGAGAATAAAGAATTCCACCTCTTCGGGCAGACCTTGAAAAAAAATACTCTTCGTGTGACTAACCTGAGAGCTGGTAATTTCGGCATAATTTCACCAAACTTCATAAGTTTCTGACGAATTTGGCATTGACACTGAAGATTTCTGTATCGTGACGTATCACAGGTAAATGTAATGCTACCTCACTTTCTGCGACCTCAATTAGGTCATTCCGATTCCGAGCGGCCTTAACAACTTTGCAGAGAAGTGACATGCCATATTAAGATCCGTCTTACCTTATTGGATTTATGGTCCAATTCAGAAGCTTCTTTGTTTTGATGTCAGTGTCTTTTAGTTAGATAGTAGTAGCTCTGTGCTCGGCGAGGTAGGGGGTAGTTTTATTCCTTAAGCTTATTTACGGCGTGGTAAAAAGAAGATGCAATGCCGAGTAGGAAGTAGAAGCTAATAAAATATTATTTTTACATATTTATATATAAAAAACCTATCACAAAATTACCGTATTTTATAATAAACCTAAAATTGTATTTTTATTGTTATTAATCCTGAGTAAAGAGAAAATAAGCTTAAATTAACAGCTTTTTAAAATGTATTACGCATAAATTTATTTTGCAAATATTATACGCGATTATCTACAAATGGAAAACTAATAAAATAATTATTTTTATACATTTATATTACCACAAGTTATTGAATTGTACAAAGAAACTAATATTGTATTTTTATTGTTATTAATCCTGTGTAAAGAGAAAATAACCTTAAATTAACAACTTTTTAAAATGTATTATACTAAATTTATTTTGCGAATATTTTATGTATGAGTATTTATCTACATTTTTATGTATGAGCAATCAAAATGAATAAATAACTTTTATCATCATCATCAACCCGTAACGACCCACCGCTGAGCACTGGTCTATCTTCACTTTAGTGAAGAGGGTTATGATCCACCACGGAACCCAGGTCCGGATTCAAACACTCTAATAATTAACCAAAATTAAAATACACGATCTACAGGTACATTATTTAAGCTATTAACCCTATAAATATATGACAAATGTTTGCTCTGACTATGGGTGTTTGTAGGACCATGATCCTCGTAGTTCCTTATACCCTAGCTACAGGGAATCCTAATTAGGGGTCAGATTCTATGGATGTGATCGTGAAGCGTTATTATTATTAATTATAATTAGAATATAATACTGGATCACGTCAAACTGTGACCTTATTACTGGAGATTTAGGTACAGGTACAAAAAAAAACACTAACACAAGGCAAGCTCTACTCGCTGCCTCTTCCACCATAGACCTTAATCACAGTCTCGATAGCAAGGTGATTAGAATTTCGGGCGGCAATGGTGGGAGGCGCAGGCGCAGTCTCTCGCCGCAAGCCGAACCGCGCGCACGCCGTGCCGACTGCGCGCACGTACATAACCCGCGAACATTCAAATAGAACTCGTGCCGACCAGTGATCTCAGTGTGTGTGTGACCTATCTGTGATTCCATCATCAGTGATCGCCTGACCCGCTCCCGCACCCCCGGTGAAAGCTCTCCCCCATTTTCGCAACTGGTGAGTGTTTTTCGGACTTATTTTAATCAGTCTCGTAATTGTTGGGTGTTACACAATGTCGTCTCGTTTCGCTAATGCGCCTGCCTATTACGAAATTTGCGTTTTTTCTGTTGGTAAAAAACGCGGGTATGCAATTAGGCGCCTAAATCGATACGACGATTTTTTCTTTATGTTTTCTTTTTCTTGGATAGCAACAGAAGTGACTGTTTCGGGTTTTTAATGGTTTGTTTGTGGTTTTTCTTAGTAATGAGAAATTGATTGGTAGAATAATAATTATTAACTTGTTGTAGGGTATTATTGTGACGTAGACGGCGGCGCCCGTTGATGTCTTTTGTATGCGTAGCGGTAGGGCGCTACGAAAGTATGTAGCATTGCGTTTTCTACGACATAGATTGTGGGGTACATATTCAACGTGAACTATTATTATTTTAACTAGTTACGAAAGCATATTGCGACAAAAACGTGTTAACTCCTAGGAGGTAACACAAATGAACGATTTATTCTAACTACACTTATTCTGCGTTGCATTTTCTACGAGCCACAGACTGTTTTGCCTCTATACAATCTGTTATTTATTTCATCAGTTTTGAAGACTTCATTTGAACATATCTTATTCTGTGGTTATCGTGAAATCAAATTTATATGCCTGCAAACGCCGATCTACGTATCCTCGAGTTTTTGCAGTGCCCTTTTAGATAATCTCGTTGATAGCGAAGAAACAGATATAAGGAAGCGTTTTAAATGGCACCTCATGAGTCTCATGACCCGAGATGAGAGATAAATTTCCCTCAACGAATATTAAAAAGTTTGAGGGACATATTTGTGTTTTTATGAACATAAAGTATGCCAGAGGACATTAAAAAACAAGCAGAAATAGGAAAATCCGGCTGCGTAAATAGTTTTCCCGTTTTTCTAGACTATGTAAACAGTATGTACCTGTCTGAAGGCCATGTGTACACATGTGGTTAAGTTTGCATTGTCATATTTAAATTACAAAAGGCATTTTACAAGTTTTTGCCATAAAAATAATATGTGTGCGGAATACATAACGTTTAAGAATAAAGGTCAAAAACTCCATAAAATTGCGCAATTTATTGCATTTTTTAAATTATTTAGTTACTTGAAAAATTAAACTACCTATGCCAGGTTTTTTCAAATAGCGATTTCCCTTTCATCTGTTGATTCAGGGCTGAATCTTGCACAGGAAAAGGAAACATCCTCTTTACTCTTCAATGCAATACTTTGAAGGTATGTCACTTAGCAAAGAAAGCACTAAAAACTACGAACATAAATATTTTTTATGATTTTCATTCATTAGTATTTTTTTGTAAGTGCAATAAGTGAATAAAATGAAAATAGTATATAATACTGTTCGGTTATTTTATGAGAAATGCTTAGTACATACGTAAAATTAGTCCATTTTCGTTTCACCCATGTTCGAAATACACTTTGATAATAAGTCCTCTTAATATACGTGCATATGTATAAAAAACGTACCTATTTAAGTCTTTACTCAAGGTAGTTGTTTCGACACTGCAAGAGACTAAGTTTTGACACAAGTTTCTTTAATTAAATCATCAATTTATTTACCCATTCAACACTGGCTTTTGAGTTATAAGTCAATATTTAAAAGTACCTAGCAGTTTTGAAACGTATAGTTTTTGCAGAAGCTTTATGCAAAAACAAACCGATGCATTTAAATGCATTGCTTTTCTATTGGATCTAATAATTAATTGTGATGGTTGTATGAAGTTCCTTATATTTTTCATAATCATTGTTCCATATATTTGTTATCAAACTGAGAACTACGAATTGATGTCTATACGAAACCTTTTTAAACTCTATGATGACCTCTTACACCCGAACTCTTTGTCTTATTTCAAACTTCTTTCAATAAACCTCCTTAATTTCAAAGTGTCAACTCTTATGTGATGGTCGAGCGTAACAGAAAATTCTGAGAGAATGCTATTTCTCTTATGAAATAAAAAAAAAATATATAAAAGAAAATCACAAAAAAAAAACAAATATTATTTGCACACGACTTACTGAATACTGGACTTACTGGATGAATACTTGACAGATATAATTTCCCTAGATAGACTCATTCAGCAGAGTTTTACCATTAAAAGAAGTCTGTCACATCACCAAATTATTTTGGTTCAGACCCCACACCCCAACAGCGACTTCATTCTGGATTTAATTCTGGACTTTTCCATCTCCTAGGCGGGTAGCAGACCAACACTGACGAAACCCAAAGCCTATCTGTCGAATAAAGCTATCCTCTAAAGTTATTCCATTATTGAAACCAAACTGGATATGTCCAATCCCATACCTCGCCCAAAAACATTTCATCACTCGTCAAAAATTAACATGAAAAAGTAAATTATACAGTGTGTATTGCATCCGAGAGTTCAGAATAACATGCTAACACACTTGTAGTGGACAAAAGAAAGCAAATGGTCCGTTTAACCACTTTGTTACGGGTTAACAAATGTTACTGCTGTGTAGGGCGACCTCAAGTTTTGTTCTTTTAATTAGAATGTAAAAAATTGTACTTACATTTCTTAAAATATATTTCGGAACAATAAGGCGCTGTCAAAATGTATTTTTTGGCTACTCATTATGTAATTCTCAAAATACACAAGATATATTTTATTTTAAATACTATTAATAATATCATTTGATAATCGTAACTGGAAGATATATTATTATGTTTGTAATGAATTTAATTCCCTCTTTTCCATAGCATTTACACATGTAAAAATCCGAATCATTACATCAATAACCCTGTATTATAACTCTGAAGTAAACAGGAAACAAACTTTACCATTTTTGACGTCCAAGACTTGCAAGTTATGAAATTGACCCTGAAACGAATGTATCAACAAACAGAGTCCACAGCTATCCTTATCATTTCTTTAGCATCTGACAAAGACAAAAACATACATAAATCTTTTGTAAAAGACAATAAACATTCCACAAATCAGCTCATGTCCCAAATCTCAACGCTACATGATGGTAACTCTACTGCTACACGTTGTTACGCCTAACAATAAAGAGTTGGCAGGTTGGGCAATGCTCGATCATGTGTGGATATATTATTGTATTGTTTGACATGTGTGTTTAGAGGTACTTGATATTTAATGGGGGTTCCATAGACAGACGGTCAGTTGTCTATAGCACTGTAAAAGCTGTATTGAATTCGTATAGCGTCAGGATTTGTTTGTAATTCTGTATATCCCCTGTATACTGTTCGGACACATGATTCTCTACTCTCGGAGAGATGATGGAGCATAATCCACCACGCTGGATCAGTGCAGGTTGGTGGATGTCAAATGTCAGTGAACTTCGAAGTTCATAAATAAGTAATTTTGGTACATAATAATTTAATAATTACTCCAATGTTAATTTAACAGTTTCGATGAAAATCTAAAAGTATATATTTTAGGAGTACTTGAAAATGCTCCATAAAATAATGGAGATTGTTTAGTATAAGAAATATTTGGATACATTTGCCATTATAAATTACACTATTATTATATTATGTAATATTTTTAAAATACTTAACAAAACGAATACAGTGCAGTTCTAAGTATTGTTAACTCAACGTTTCCGAGTGCTGAGGTCGAAGGAAGCACATAATTTGTGCGTATATCTACAGCTATTATCTTTTTCCGATTTACTAGAAACGGTTCCGGAAGGATGTCTGGTCCTGCTAATGGAATTTGAACCTTACCGCTGCGGTATAAAAGTTTGAGAGTCGTCTGAGATAGTATAAGCAAAGCATCCGACATTTTCGGTCGATTTTCTAAATTATCTCAAATTGACTACGCGCACGATAACTATGTTTAGATGTTGCTATTTTATTAAATAATACATAGATACATAGATCCTGACATTACGGTTCCCTGTACTTAGGGAATCAGGAACTACGAGGACCATGGTCCTACAAGCACCCTGACTAAATATTATACTAAATATTTGTGGGTTTTACAAATCTTTGCCCTGTGCTCATCGCCTACCTACGCCACGGAAACTGACAAAATAAAATAGCATAGCGCGTGTTATCCGTTATTTACTTTAAAAGTTTTTGAAGTGAAACTTCTTTACGCACGCTTGACTTGGGGAGTTAGCTGGTGAATGCGTTACGAAAATGTGATCGGGCGACGCGAACGGAAGTTGAGAGGGAGGCATAAGTTAGTGAAGATAGAAAGAGTAAGAGTTACGTTTCGTATATTTCTTAAGATATCTTTTATGATTTTTTGTTTTTAAATTATTTTTTTGTTGAAGTTTGTGTTCTAGAACTATGTGTTCCAGCACACATTTAGTTTTTTTTTTATTTATATTAATATTCTTATAGTAGTAGAGTTCTTCTGCAAGAGTACACTTGAGGACGTACCACCAATATCATAACTGACCTCTTATGCGCCCGATGCGAGTTTTAATATTTGCGCCCTTTTGGTTGGCTGGTCTGTTCCGTTTTGCGCCCCTCTAGAGCTTGCGCCTTGTGCCTGGGCACCGCTGGCACTGTTCCATTCACTACCGTAAATTCACTGCGCAGTGTGCTAACATTTTTGTTTTCCTGTTTGAAGGGCACTGTTTCAAGCCAAATCACTTAAGCACATGAAACTGTCTCAGGGTGATCTTTTGCAATGAAGTTCTGGATGACTATTCTTACCATCAGATGAATGTTCAGCTGGTCATGGCAATATATAAAAATATTTATGTATGTTTATTCTTGTGCGGTCTTACACAATATGTCGTGAAGGAGATTATAATTTTTTATGTATTACTCTGTAATTATTGTTGAAATTATATACAACGAAGATACAATAATTATTTTTTTATAGTCAGTCAGAAAATAGTGTATTTTTGGAAGAGTGATATGTCTTAATCTATTGCTGATTTCTGTGGTTATTTGTTTTATTCACACGCATAATTATTATAAGTCGGCCTGAATGTATGAATGTAATTACATCTTTCAATTCTTTTTGACCCACCTCCAAACTTTTGAATTACTTGAAATTATGCTCATGGCTTAAAAACTAAGGACAAAATACAATAATTAAAAATAAAATAGTTTATGTGGTAAATTTTTTATTTTAAATTTCATTCGATATAAAGCACTTTTAAATATTCTGTGCCTGATTTCTACCTTCCTTAAACTGAACAAAAGTTAGAAAAAATACAGTTTAATTGTCCTTGTCTTTTTTTATATTTCAAATATATACGTAGTGCTAACATGACGGCCAACTTTACAACCGCGTTCATTGGTCAAACCAAATAGCGCGCGCTTCCCCGGCTTCCCGTTACACATTTCAGTCCCCTTTCACGTAATCACTACCAATGCTTACAGATTGCAGGAAAACGAGTGGAAAGATGTTGTTAACACATCAAAAAGTTTTCCTAGAATTTGTGGCTGATTTTTACCTTCATCGAATACCCTAAACACTCGCCAAGTATCGCTAACTTTATAATGAATAAAACAACAGCAGCGCCACGCCATGTCGGCACCTGTTTGCTTTCGCCACTGCGCGCGCATGCATGCGTTGCGAAACGCGTGTCGAGGACGGCATGGCAGTGTGAACGGAGTCTTATGGTGCCTGACGAGATATTTAATATGTGAGGTTGATAAAAGTTTTATGGATAGTTTATTTATTGATTTAAGCAACGCCAACTATGAGGCCAATGCTATATTTACAAACTAGACTTAAACTTAATTTGACAGCCCTAAAGTTATTGTCCGCCTTCCAATCAGAAGGACGTGAGTTCAAATCCCAGTGCGGGCACGTACCAATGTTTTTCTGTTAAACATATGTACGTAATTATAACTTGCTTTTCGGTGAAGGAAAAAGATCGTGAGGAAACCCACAAACCTACCCGAGAATTATTTCGGAGGTAGGTAAGTTATCCACCAATCCGGACTGGGCCCCCGTGGTGGATTTGGCCTAACCCTCCTGAGTGAGGAGAGTGAGGAGAGACCCGTACCCAGCAGTGGGACGTTATGGGTTGATGATGAAAGTTATTGCTATCTCTTTCGTTTTCCTTAGGTTGAAAAGTGACAACAAACAGTTCGACTAATTAAAACTAAAATTTAGACTAGTTTGTAATGTTAGAATCGGCACCAGCCCCAGTATACATGTTAAATAATTAAAGACTTACAATAGCTTTGATTATTTATGAGTTACTTAAATTTTATATCATTTTACATGGTAAGTCGTTGCCACAGAAAAAAAAAATAGTAGGTACCATTGCCAATTCTTCGAGCCCGCCGCCTGGGTCTTAATCAAACTTTAAATGAAGCTATTTTACGAAAATAGATGCTTACCTGTTTATTACAAAGATGGGATTAATTTAAAGGTCTATATTCAAATTAACATAATAATTTGATTTTTAATATGTGAGGTCAGATTCCTTCGTCCATGATAACTCGTTCGGTGGCCGATGTGAGGTCATAAACGATATTATCGTAACAAATTAATAGCTGTAGCAGATGGCTACTGCGCAAAATTATAAACAGTAGGTGAACTTGGTACAAAATGATTCGATTCATCTCGCACACAATGAAGCGGCAATCTTCAGATTGCCGCTTCATTCGAAATCAACGCTTGCTAAATGGATAAAAGTTGGTAAACTGTACCTGTACCTGTGATTCACACGAATCATTGCCTTGTGCGGGAATCGAACCCGCAACCTCACGCTTCGCAATCGGTTCATCACCCACTGCGCTACGGAGGTCATCATCTTCCATATCATCATCTATCTGTGTTTGGTATTATTATTCTTATTGTACTCATAGTGAAAATAAAATTACCAGAGAATGTATACATAATTAATATTTACAAGCTTATGAAATAGCTATGATTTATTTACATTGAATAAATGCTCGAGAGTTATCTAATCAAAGTCTTTTGTCAGAGCACTGACATGATTGTTTGATCTGGGGGTCATATCGCGACAGACCTAATTCCTGTCCACCCAAAGGTTGCCTGGAAGAAATTGCTTTAAGTAAAAAGCCCGCCCATTGTACCACCTGTTTATTAAATGTATATTGTATTGTGTCTACATAAGCTTTATGGTGTTCAATAAAGAATTGTTGTATTGTATTGTATTGTATTGACAGATTGTCGAATGAATGGCCGAGCTGTCCCCATTATATCTAATCGATTTTATAGGGAGCGACTCGCACGTCCGTATACTAAGTGCAGTAATATGAGTGTTCTGTCAAATGTCTGTGGGTTGAATGATTCATTTAATATTCAAGTTAGTTTCATCTCACTTACATTCTCAAGTATGCATGTGTGAGTACTGTACATGTAGTTATGTTCCTTACTGTTTTTATACTGTGAATAATTGAAGTATAGAACGTGTGGCTGTCAGATGAGTTGGCTCCATTTTAATTAAAAAGTTTGATGGGCCATCATATCTTTGACGGGCACTTATTCATGTTCCAATTTCTCACTTTTACTTATCATTGGTTCTGAAGTATGGTCTAGTTCTAACATATCTTCCAAGAGTTACAAGTACCCTTCTGGTATTAATTATCAATGACTGTTTTAACCAACAGGGATCATAACTTTTTTTTTTTGTCTGTTTCATTTCGATATCTTCCGGGTTTGAGAAAATATGAATATAAAGACCAAGTCCCACGCGAACAAAGTAGCGGGTTACAGCTAGTACCTACCTAATTTATAATAATATTTTATTTCATTTGTTTATTCAAAAGGAGTTGTACGATAGCTGTTTTGTAGCGTTGTCAATTAATCAAAAAGTGGAAATTAAAAATAAAGCACACCTTTTTTAATAAAGGAACATTAACTTTTTTTTAAATACGAAGCACTTACTTACTGTTGATGGATCGTGTTTATCACTAAATTTATCTTGACTAATTGTAAAAACTGGTGTTGACAAATGAGTTTTATAAGAAGCAGTTTTTAAGCACCTATTAAGGTATTTTTTTTGTTACCTGGGGAAATGCATTCCGCATACCACCCGAGAGTAAGACCGGATGGTTATGTTACTCCCCGCCAGCTAGCCTGTTATACCCGCTAAAACCCCAGGGTGTTCCACTGGGACCCCTACTGTCGAGGCTACGGGTACGTAGAAGGTCTCCCGCAGCCCCGACGGACCTATTAATGTGTCTGCCTTAAATGTTCACAGGCGGTATATTTGTTTAAAGTTTTTAGCGGGCTGTGACGCCACTTTGACACTGAAATGTGTCAATTACCCTAATGAATTGTCATGCGCCAATAGATTTCACTTTTTGCAGTGTTTTCTGAATAGTGAATCGATATTGAAAGTCGTTTCGGATAATAATTTAGTAATAAACATTTAACTTTGATGCGATAGAGTCGAGTTTATTACAAATAATTTTCCTTTAAATTATTATAAAAAATTAATAATAGTATATTGCATTTTTTTCAATTTAAATTAAGTTTTAGTTTAACTAAGTGAAAGTTTATAAAGTATAATTGCATTACAACAATAAAAATGCTAGTTTATAATAACTATATAATATCAAAAACTTACATAAATAATACACGAGTGAGACACTTTGAAGTACTTAGCTGTGAGTGTCACTCAATTATAACACCTAATATTATTTATTTTCTACAAAATACTTTGAAAGCTCCTTGACAAAACTAGAATTTCAGGTTACACACCCAACTTACACAAAAGGCAATAAAACCAGCTTCAACTTTCGACAAAAAACTTTCGATAAAACCTATTTTTCAAATATAAACATAAATCTAGCCATCGTTAATTTAACAAATCGTAATATGGCCAACCGGATCTAAAGGACCTGTTCATTTTTGGCCGACGACCCAAAATTAGGCGTCTAAGTGACATTCCTTCCAAACATCTTAGGTAAATGATTTTCTGTAGAAGATTTCGTGAATCTTTATCGTTAACAAAATACATAATAGTACTTTAAGGCATAATTTAATAAATTTAATATAAATAAAGAAAAATCAAATGTGAAAAAACCAAAAACCACTTATGAAAACACGTGGTCACGTGACATGTTAAAGACGTTTATAAAAAAATGCATTTGATTTTACTTAATACATCGCTGTTGTTTTTTAATTGCAAGTTTATTGCTTATTCTATTAAGATAGTTTTTACTGTTGGCAATATTCAGAAGGTAAAAATCGCTCCATAAATTTAGTCAACAAAAGAAAAACATGATATTTTATGACTAGTTTAATAATATGAAGTAATTTTTTTTACAATTTTGTTTGGCTTCAACCCTTACAATGTTTTATCTATCTTTATAAAAGAAATATTTAGTGTATTGATATTGGGATACCCTATTAATAATTACTTATATTTTTGTCAAAAGTTGACTAGGCGCTAGGCGGATCTCTAAAACTCATCAATGACGTATGATGTCATAAACTTTAAGTTAAAGCATCTGTTAATATGTTTTTTATCTTACCTTACATAGGTTAAGGTATATTTTCCCATATCGTGTTAAACGGCGTTTGACATGACGCCTCATTAGAATATTTTCTGAATTAAAGATGATACGAAATCGTATAATTTGAATATTACGTAACTAATCATTGGAAATCATGAGAAGAAAACGTGAACTGCTTTGTGATGTATTTTAGCAAATGAATGTTGGAAAACTAGATTGATAGTTGGAGATTAAAAACTAATTGAGACCCGTATAATATATACCGAAACGTTTCCACAATATTATAATCAAACACAAACATAAAGACGACACACAACACGAAATAGTCTATTTTTGGGTCATTTGACGAAAAGGGAAGATGGACCAAGGGGGTCACCATGTACTTATTCTTATTCCATGCAACTGAAAAGCCTAGGTTGGCACCACACACTCATAAATGACAAACGTGACGTGACGTGACTCAAAAATAGACTGCAGAGAATGAGAGAGAAAGAGAATGAGATCGAGCTACTGCCATGAATGCAAACAAATTGTTCCGATCTCTTTGGCTAAATGTCTCTGGTCGACTTATGAACGCTGAGCGATATTGGTGGTGACAGTTAGCAGGGCAGTTCAGCTTAAGGCCTTAAACTGGATGGATTTTACTGTTCGTGGTGAGGCCCCAGGATGTCAACCATTGGCATCAGACCATCAGGCAGGTGGTCTGCCTCTTAACCTATGACTATTTCTTGACCACCATTCCATCACTGTGGTCACTGTTAAGAGGCAGACCAGCTGTCTGATGGTCAAACGTCATCAAGGTTGCAGCATTAAGGCAGTGGATTTATCTACCATAGGGCCAGAAAAAGTGGCAAATGGGAAGGCCTGTATCCAACAGTAAGTTGATGTGGGTAGATATAGAAATGGAATCTCTTTTATAAACCCAACGAATAAACTACGGGGTGTTATAAGGTGTCTGTGTGTGTGTGTGTCTGTGGCATCGTAGCTCCCGAACGGATGAAATGATATTGTTTTTTTTTTGTTTGAAAGGGGAATTTTAAGCAAAAGAGTAACGCTGCAAACACTTCGTTAATCTGATGTAAAATGTCGATTGTCGAGTCCTAGTCAGTTAGGTGGTCAGTAGTGTGGTCAAGTCGCCGTCAACAAGTTACAATTTAAGAGTTGTCTATAATTTAAGCTTTCATTGGTGTAGACTAAATCGTCACCACAATGTCATTATTTGATCGAACCGCTTCAAGCCCCTTATCTCATTCTTTTCGACTCTTCACTTGATAAGTAACTCAATGTCTCAAACCTAATGTGATTCAATAAATTTATATCGAACCAGATCATTAATTAACAATTTAAAACTCATTACAGTCGAGTAGGTGCATAGAGTTTAGAAAGCGATGTAATCGGCTACCGACTTGGCTCCGATTCCAATAGTCATCACAGAATGGCTGCAGGCGATGACTCCCTATTTTTTATAATTAAAAAATAAAATAGGGTCTAATAAATTGATGTCGTATAATCAAAATACTGAAAATTTTCGGTGTAATATTATTATTAACTAATTAAAAAAACGTGTAATTTGTGGTGGGGAGTGTTTTTTGTAATGATTTTTTCCATAAATTTTTATTCTCCTGTTTAAAAAATAAAGAAAAAAGAATATAAGCTATTGCATTGGTAGGATAAGTTCAACTCTAGTTTTCAAGTCACGTTGGGGTTTTTCTTTGTGCCTCCAAATTGTACATGTTTTGCAAAATGTTGGGCAACAAAATTATTATAAAAATATTAATGTAACCAAATAGTTTTTTTTTAAATTAGGTTTTCTCCAATAATTTGTATCTAGATTAATATAACAAGATATCTCGAACAACATGACCTAAAACATGCTAATAATAACATTAAAAAATTACTTTTCCGAAAACATTTCGCCAGTGTAAAAAATCTTTGTTGCCAAGTGGTACGGCATAATACGAACAGCAGACGAGCTTCATCGAATTTTATTACTCTGTGACATTTGGAAACTTGTTTTTCTTATTTAAGGGGTCTAGTCGACCTCTGTGCGCGGCCTCCAATACACGCAGGTGGAAAAGTGAACGTTCTGTGGATACGGCATTTTAAGACTTTTTATTGATTGGCATGATCTTGATCACTTCCGATCCGTGATATGATTGTAAGGTATATTTCCGTTGTGTATGTAGATGTATTATATTTAGCCTAATTAGGAAAGCGATTGAGTGGTTAATTTATTTGATGGATGAATGATAAAAGTTACATAATTTCATTGTAAGTCAATTTTATAATAATTGCTTTGAGAATGGTCCATGTCATAAAAAAAGGTATCGTCTTTGGGAGAATACTCCCAAAGCTATTCTTCTCAAACGCTCTTAAGGTTTTTATTTTGTTTTACGAAGTGATGAGACGAACAATTTGTTCATCTGATGGTAAGGTAAAAGTGAATCAGCCGTATAATTATTACTTGAAAATCACATCAGATGAGATAGTGTCTGAGTAGCTGAAAAGGTCACCAATGATTTTAAAATTTAGCAGCTTAAAAGTTCGGCATTGCAATTTTTATAGGTAATGCATGTGGTATTTTTCTATAAATCTTCACTTTAAAACAATTAAAGTTAAATAATTGTTATGTATTATAATAATCGTTTATTAAAATTACTCCAACGGGAAACTTTATTACAATTTTATGTTTTCAATTTTATTTAATAGTATCGTATCCGAAATAGTATTTCCTAAATCCATGTTAATGCCTAATCGTGGTGCTTGGCGCCATAAATTTTCAATGGAATGGATTCACACATATTTCGGATTTACCGATGATGATATTGAAAATTTTATGTGAATTTTGTGTTTATGTTTATTTTATGCAATAGAAAAATCTTATCAACGGCGTTAAATTATATAATAATTATTTCTATGAAATGAACATAAAGCGTTTCATCATCATCATCATCATCAACCCATAACGTCCCACTGCTGGGCACGGGTCTCTTCTCACTTTCGTAAGGAGGGTAAGGCCATAATCCACCACGGGGGCCCGGTCCGGATTGGTGGATAACATACCTACCTCCGAAATCGGATAGGTATGTGGGTTTCCTCACGATGTTTTCCTTCACCGAAAAGCGAGTGATAATTACGTACATATGTTTTACAGAAACACATTGGTACGTGCCTGCACTGGGATTTGAACTCACGACCTTCTGATTGGAAGGCGGACGTTCTCCCACTAGGCTACCACCGCCTAAAGCGTTTATAGACCTTTAAATGGACAATTCAAATAAAAAAGCGATTCATGTAAAAAAAAATACAATAAATAAAAAAAAATGCTATTATTAGTAAATTACAGTAGCTCTAGCTGGCACACTACACAAACACAATGTTTACGGTAAGTAATAACTAGAATATTCATTAATAAAATAATATGATAGAGTATTTAAAACTGAAATGACTGCCTGCGTAATCACCTACGTTTTATCTTCAAAAAGGTATTTCCTAAGCTAATCCCTCAGCCTCTCGGAGAGGTAATAAACATTTTCTCTAATTATAGTCTGTGCCAGTCCGTGGACTAGAAGGCTTTCTCTTGACTAATTTGTGCAGTTACTGTTATAGGATTACTTGATTAAAGGGACGAAAGTATACTTAGCAAACAAACGCGCGTTCCAAACACTTTCGAATGTGTATCATTGTGATACTTTTAGATCTTTCAATGGATTTGTTATTACCAGCCAACGATTTGTTCGTGGTTCTATATTATATTTATTTATTATATTATATATATTATTGTTCTATTTTATTTTTTTATTATTTATTGAGTATAGTGTGTATGTGTATTATTAAATCATAAGTATTAAATGTATTGTGACTGTTAAATACTGTAAGTACGCCACCCACCCTACTATCGAAAAATATTTTTACTGTCCATCCAAAGGTTGTCTGGAAGAAATCGCTTTCAGCGATAAGACCGCGCATTGTACTACCCTTGTTTACCTATTGTAATTCTTCTGTACTGTGTTTATTTTTGTTTCTGGTGTACAATAAAGAGTTTTCTATTCTATTCTATTCTATAATGTTTTGGCTGCCCAAGACCCCACAAAAAAACCAATATTTCAGCTTCTAATGGTTAGATAGTAAATGATAGCTACATTATAATCGGTTCAGCAATTTTTACGTGATCGAAAAGCAAACAGGACGATTCCATTAGAACAAAAATATATTCTTGATCAGTAGCTTATATAGAAAGGGATTTATTTGTCTCAGGCCGTAGATTGTATATTTTGAACCATTTTTCAATTTACATACTTTTTCTTTTGTACTACTTTATTGAAGCGTCGATGGTGATATTGATAGAAAAAAAAATAATAAAATAAAGCAAGGCAAGCATGTCAAGCAATTACGTAATTTTATAATTGATGCAAATAGTTGAGACGTATCACTTATTTTAAATAAATAAATAAAAACAAGAAATAGAAATAAGCGGTGGTAGCCTAGTGGGAGAACGTCCGCCTTCCAATCAGAAGGTCGTGAGTTCAAATCCCAGCGCGGGCACGTACCAATGTGTTTCTGTAAAACATATGTACGTAATTATTACTCGCTTTTCGGTGAAGGAAAACATCGTGAGGAAACCCAAATACCTACCCGAGAATTATTTCGGAGGTAGGTATGTTATCCACCAATCCGGACTTGGCCCCCGTGGTGGAATATGGCCCAACCCTCTTCACGAAAGTGAGGAGAGACCCGTGCCCAGCAGTGGGACGTTATGGGTTGATGATGAAATAAAAACAGCAAAGAGATTTTACAGAAGATTGTGGCTAGAGGCGAGTTCTGATTTCAAGCATTTTGTTTCACCACACGTTCAAATGGTCGTAGTATTCTCGTATATCCATTATCCAATCTGATTCGTATTTCCTTACATTCGCGAGTAACATCTGCCCATACTTAGACGTGTTCTAGATTTGCCTAAGGTTACATTGCGGTTAGCCTAATGTCATAGGTTGAGCCTTGACTGAGAAGATTGGATTTTGCGCATGCTCTGAAATAGAAAAATAGGAATAAAAAATTGGCTCCAATTGAAAATCTATTAATAAATTATTTACTTAAATCGAGATTTTTTTCTGTTGCGATGATCCTGTTTTTAAATATGGATTTATGTTATAGTAACATTTGATTTTATCAACTATTTATTAATAAAAAAAATCATGTGTTTGGTAGTAAAATGTATCGTAAGCAGTTACGTACTTGATATTTCCTTTGTGTTTGGTTCCCCATATGGCATGCTTCACACGATTATTTCGTCACGTGGACATGGCATTTTATTTTTCTTGTTGGGGCTGGCCATCTGACTGCCTGACCTTTAGAAGATGATACATAAATAAATAAGTGGTTGCTTTTATTCCTTACTTTTAAGAGAAACTCAAGGGTTTGCTGGACGATAACTCTTTATGGGGTTAAGGCTACCTTTGTACATTATTTTCACATAAAAGACTCTGATTATATGCTCCATGTGTACCTACAATAAAGAATATATGAAACTATTATAATACCTGTGTTGCCAAAGGCAACCGTTTAAGAGCTAACGTCGCGTAATTTCTAAAAAAAATTTGAACGTACGAAGTTCAATTTTGGCTTATCTATGATATTTTTCAATGATAACAAAAAACATTGTCAGAGTAAAATAATTATCTAGTTTTCTCTTACCATCAAATGGACTGGACTCGGTGACACAATCACTTTCAACCCACCCACCTCAGCGGTACTGACAAAAAGAAATCAAACAACAGCTTTTCAAATTACAACAACTGACTATTTACATAGCGAAAACGCTAAATTAATAACAGGCACTATCCAAAAATCAACATTGTTTTACAAAACAACTACCAATTACAGAGAAAGAGAACATCAAAATTTGCGAAGAAAGTGCGCTAGCCCATACGATCCGCGCAAAGTAGCTAATTAAATCCACTAACTGCCTAACTCAACTTTTATATCATAGTCAAACTGGCGGTCTCATAATTCACAAAATGACACACGCTAAAAACCCACATAATTCACAGTCATAACATAATACACATGTTGTAATTGCAGATGCGTTAACACTAGGTTATTCAACTTGTGCTCGAAAGTATAGAGAGAAATGCAGAGAAATTCGCGTGATCGCAGACAACCATAAGCCGTGACCATTTCTTCGCATGCGATTTTGTACCTTGTAACAGGTGTTGATTAGTATCATAATTAAGCTTAATGGGTGTATGGTAGTGTGAAACTATTTTTATTAATGTAAATAGTAGTCAAAGTGGCAATTAGGAATATGGCCAAGTTTTATTTTATGTAATTATGTGTGATATGAATGAGTTCATTTTAAGACTGAAATATATTATTGTCTATTGGAGAAATGAGCTTTGTCAGTGACAATCCGAGATCCGAGAAGGAAAAGGCTAAAATAAAACCTGGAGTGAAGTTTCCGAAGCACAGTAACTGAACCTAATGTTAGGGTAACCTCTTATTCAAGATTCTGGGGGGAGTATCTCAGATTACCCAATGTTATTACGGAAGTACACCGTGTTAGATTGGTCTTAAAATAGGAACGCGTTAATTTAGGTACAGTTTTGCCTTGACAGAAATGTATCCAGTGATAGTTATCCAGGTGGACTCTACAGAAGTTTTTTAACTATTTAATTCTTCTACTCAACTTTTACTAACAGAGAAATTTGACAGGGCATTATGTTTCTCAACAATGTCAACCCATATCGTCCCACTGCTGAGCACGGGTCTCTCCTCACTATCGTGAAGAGGATTAGGCCTTAATCCACCACGGGGGCCCGGTCCGGATTGGTGGATCACATACCCACCTTCGAAATAATTCTCGGGTAGGCATGTGGGGTTACTGTGGGTACTTGGTAATAATAAAGTGTAGGTAACGTAGTGTAAGTGTAGGTAAGTGTAGGTTCGTAACCTCATAACCGACAAAAACCAAAACAAAAGTGTCGTCGGTCACGACACGCCACCATTCTTCATTATTTCCACGATGTTTCGGAATTTTCCCACTGCCGGCGACGTTTCGCTCGTGCACAACTTAGTTTTGAAACTTTCATCCTTTTGTGGACTAGGACGTATCTCACACAGCCGCCATGCACAGTTAAGACTGCCACTTCTGTCGCACTGCTGAGGTAACCCGACACTGCACAGCGCCTAAACTAAATTTTGGTATGCCAATAGACAACTTCGTTTTTATAATCATCATGATGATCAGCCTATTTTGTTCCTGCTGGTGGCACACCGGTGTACTTTCAGAGAAAAAGGACTGGCCATAATCCAACATAACGGCTCAGTGCGTCATTTAAATGTGACGTTCTTGGATATGGCGTTTTCCGCACGATATTTTCCTATACCGCTTTTGAATGATGTCGTTGAAAGCCGCTCAAAACATAATATGAAATTAGTTATTGGTGCAGGGATAGGTGTTGAACCGGGTGCCTTTGAATTGTATACCACACATGCTACCGCTCAATCTCCTTCTCACTTTCATACTAAGTAGGGTGTACCTATGTTTGAATACAGCGTCACCCCATACAATGTGGCAGCGCAGCGGGCGGTGCCGTGCTAGATTTACCTTACCACTCATCAAACCCGTTGTTTTAACTCATCGCGCTAACATCTATATAGGTACTTCCTCATCACATAACTCAGAGCTCAGCAGGTATTGTTTGTACCGGCACATCCATCTGATTGGTGCGGCAGACCGTGTCTTCTCGGGTGAAAGGTCCCTTGCGTAATAGCTGAGATAATTTGTGCAACTCTATATCATCCTGTGCCTTTGACTTATGACATTTTATTTAGCTATGATGTGCATGTGAATTAATATTATGTAATAATGGGAATTTGTTTGATGAGAGAAAATATTGGTGGCATTTTGGGCTTTTTCTCAATTAATTTATGAGTTTTAGCTAGACTAAAAGCGCACCATCGGAAAAGTTGTTGAATTCAACAATTAGTCCTACAAATATTAAAACCAACCAATAACATAATGAGATGTAGAGCTTACGAATGAGAAGCGTGGAAAGATGTGGGAGAGATCTTTGCCCAGCAGTGGGACACAATATATGAACAAAAACGAAACCGGTTCTTATTGAGACGAGAGGATGATGTGCCATTTTATGTTACCCCCACAAAAGATGAACCAATATCAATAAAGCTCTAACCACAATCTCATAAACAAAGAGCCCAGCCCCCAAACAAAGACATTAAAAAATATATGAAAAGAGGCACGGATACCCACAATCAAAAGAAACTATGAGCCCTTCGGCGGCTCCTACCTCTAATACTATTAACAAAACATCAACAGTCAGATATGACGCAAGACAGACCGACAGACAGACACGGGTAATCCGTCTCATCGGGCTCACTGACATATAGTTTGGGCCCCAGTTTGAGTCCCGTCGACGCACGGCCGATTACAGATTTATCATTCAAATTATAACTAGTTAAAAAGCTGTCGGTAATTTTTTTTTATTTTTGACTGTCAGCTGTTTATTCGTAGAGTATTTTTAGTACAGTATTTTTAAACTATCTAAAAGTCCGCCAAGGGCGGAGGACGTAATTAATTAAAAAAAATTACATTCCGGCTTTTATATTTGCAATTCTGCATTCAACCCTACTAAATAATGTTTAAGTTGTATTTTAAACAACGTGGTAATGTTGCCAGCAATTAAGAAATATTGTATGACTACGTATAATATTTTAGTCATGATAAACTATTTAGTTTTTTCTCTGATTATTAGTTAGTCTAATTAAATTAATAACATGATGACATTTTTAATAAATTTGATTAATTTAGTTTGATGCTGAATGCTTTAATCATGCTTCTAAGAGTTTTTTACAAATGTAACAATACCTATACGAATAAGAAATACAATTCATTTTAACTTATAGTTAGACGATTTTCCGGTGTCACGTCTGCTATGATTCAACTTATATCCGGTTCAATATGGCCTTACTTCCGGTATTGCAGGCATTGTGACATTCACGGAACCTATATCGACAGAATTCGATAGTGCAATTTGAAGTGTACCCTATTGAGAAAGAAGAGAACAACTTATAACAGCAATCATTTGGTTTAACAATAAGGTACGAAATATCTTGAACGCAATAGTATAAAGTTTTAAAAGCTTCAATGAATTTTTGTTACCGTTTCAAATGATTCGGTTTGTACACCTTCATTTGTTTTGTCGACTAATGCCGCGCCGGGGCTACGCCCGCGAAATAAAATGCGTCCTATACGTTATTCCAAGACGAAGTTATACAAAATTCCATTAAAATCCGTTATTTGCAGAATATTTTACTAGTAAAGTTTAATAGAAGAAATTCGTAAGACTTGTTAAATAATTTCATACAAAAATAACTCCAACTTTCACGGCCTGATTAATCAAATGTATCAGAGTTATCAACATAATTATTGATGTCTATTCGTTAATGAAAATAGAAACTTGTTTGTAAAGACTTATGATATAAAATCGATCGGTGATATGCTGTAATAAATCATAGCATAGCTGGCGTGACGTCGAATGATGGGCACCATAAGGAGTTGGTCCGTTACACGGCGATTCAAATAGCGAGAAATTGAATAAATTATTTCGATACACATCGATAGATCAGAGATGGTCTCTGACCGATATTAATTTATCATCTCAGTACTTTAGTATTTTTAAGAAAACAATATTTAGGATATTTTAATTATTATAATCATCATCATCAACCCATAAATGCTGAGCACGGGTCTCCCCTCACTTTCGTGAGGAGGGTTAGGCCATAATCCACCACGGGGGGTTGGTCCGGATTGGTGGATAACATACCTCCGAAATAATTCTCGGGTAGGTATCAACTATAATGATTATGGTTCTTTTTGTATAATCTTCGCGTTCTTGTTCGCTTTACATAGTCTTCCTTTGATCGCTTCCCGCTTGCACTAGGGCAATTCAAAACTCACACAAAACGTATTAACAACTGGCCAGTTTTAGATGATGCCTGATTACTATTTTCGGATGCTGGATAAGCTGTTTATCTCAAATTGTCTGGTTTATAACCGACGCGCGTCAATTCCCGAAGGTGAAAGTATGGGTAATCGGCGCTGATATAAAAAAAGTGGCCAAGAGCGTTACAGGCATTATGTAGCAGGGACCTTCAGGTTTTGCTGCATTTTTAAACTTTTACGTTTAGGGAAGATGTAAGATTCAAAATAAGTTTAAAGCGCATTATGATATCACGCGTATATGGAAAGGAATCTCATGTGGCATAGCGAATAAGGGGTCTGTTTGGAGTGTCAAATTTTGAACCTTATTTTATTTATGTCTTTTTCATTATTCAGTATCTATTATCAGGATTACGTCTGATAGTTATGTAAAGATATTTTATTTAATTATTTTACCGTATATTTGATACATTGTTATTTGCAAATTAATCTCTTTTCTTTACATTAAATGTTGTGTCATTCGATGCAGATTAAAATTTCTTCGGGACTATGCTATGTGATACTCGGTTTGTGGGCTAGTGAGCCACGGATCTCTAAAAGTATGATGATGCATCGTTGCATAATGATTTATGGAGAATTTATAGCTAGAAATATGCATGACTTATTATGACGGATGTGTTTCTTAGTACTGTTTCTGTTATGGTGCTCGAATATCTGCCTTAAATTGGTTTATGTTATAAATTTTCTATTTGCGTATTAAATGAAACGTAAATTAATTTTATTATAAAAGGTATCCCATCTCACTTACTACTAATATTATAAATGCTTAAGTTTCTGAGTGTGGATGCATGTTTGTTCCTCTTTCACGCAAAAACTTCTGAACGGATTCGAATGAAATATGGAACACAGATAGTTTATAACCAGGATTGAGAAATAGGGTACTTTTTATTCCGATAGTCTGTTCCCATGGGACAAAACGGGAACTACGCGGATGAAACCGCGGGGCGCAGCTAGTTGTTAGATATATATGTTTATGTTTTTAAGTGTGATATTATGTACATGACTAATTATTTTTTTTTGTTTCAGGTAATAATCTATTCTATTTTATTGATAGACTGGCGACTTTTCCATCTTCATTCCGTGAGTAAAATAGACAGTACTAGCTGCGCTCCACGGTTTCACCCGCGTAGTTCCCATTTTGTCCCACGGGAGCATACTAATGAAATAAAATGTACACTATCACTCAATCCTGGTTATGAACTATTTGTGCGCCAAATTTCAATCCAAATCCGTTCAGCAATTTTTGCGTTAAAGAGTAACATACATCTATCCATCCATTCCCACAAACTTTCACATTTATAATATTAGTAGGATAGTAGGAAATACTCCACCTATCACCGAATAGATGAATTTACCCTATTGATGGTTTTGTTGTGAAAAATTTGTATTATGTATCTATAATATTAAACTTAGAAAAAAAATTAACATTCAGATATCGTCAATATTAATACTAAAGAAATAGATTAATTTATGAAAAATAGCTTCTGTTATCTTCATTGGTAATACAAAGAAGGGTTTAGGGCGAGTCAGAAGCATGCATTAGAATTTCAAATGACGGTGAACACCAAAGGCGCTTCTCAGAAGGGTACGTTTGTATGTCTGTCAGTGTGTCGGATGTGACACCTGCATTGATTCAGATATAATGGTTAATGAGGTCAATGGCATTCAATAGAGTTTGTTTTGAATTGTTATAGGTAGGCATTTACTGTAAAGGATATTGTTATGTAAGCCTTTGCCAACGTTGGTTAAATTTGAGATGTTATACAAAAGTAAGTTGATAAAAAAAAAAAAAACTGTAGTGAAGTTTCCCTGGTACCCTTTTTTCTGTTTTTTTTTTTATATCTACAACCAAAACTACTCTTTATAAATGTATAAAGAGTAGTTTTGGTTGCAGATATAAAAAAAATGGAATATTTCCGCCCCTTTGTAATGATAAAGGGGCGGAAATGTTCCCGGGATACAAAATGTAACGTAGTTAAATGCAATCGATGCAATGCTACAAAGATTTGCTTTGGAGGCTTAACAAAAAACCAACAACGTTAAAAAAAACAAGCCAGAAATATGTTGTAATTGTAAGCGGATGTTGAAGGTAATGTATTTCGTATTACAAAACAAATTCTTATCTAATTCTTTGTGTTGTGTGACGTAGCCTCTGTGAGGACGTGACGCGGTAGGTATTTAGCGGACAGGTTAGCAAGTACCCCTCTCAATGTTAATCGGGTGAAATTGGTATTGAAAAGAAGTAGAGGCCACTAGCAGGATATTGGAGTGTAGAGAAAAGCTAATTAGGTTGATACATTTCGTGTTTTTTATTACGGGATAGACCATCTGCCCTATGTCAGACGATATCACTAAGGTTGCAGGCAGACAGTAAAGTTCATAATCACCGGCCTTGACTGTCCTTCTGAGGAATTCAAAATACGTAATTATCTAACCAGTACAAAATCTACGATAAGATGACCTCCCAGCCGCTTTGAAAAAGAAATGCAAATATCAACATTTTTAAAAATGTGCAACTATCAATATTTTTGTGAACCAATTTTAATGTATATCTGCCCCTCCTATGGTTTGTTCCGAGACATAAAACATTGCGGATGTTCGAAAAAAAAAAAAAAAAAAAAAACATCGGTTTTTCCGCGCTTTATCGGTAACCGCGCTTTAATGCGGGCAAAAAGAAAAACCGTGACGTGAGTCCGCGCTCTTCAAATTTACTTGATATGATATATAAATCCTATAAAAAACCTTTTTTGAACATAGTAAAGCTAAAAAACACAATCTATATATATAAAAATGTTATGTTGGTTTGTGTACGCTTCAAAAACTCAAAAAGTTCTGCACAGATCGAGGTGAAATTTGAGCATGATATATAATCCGCGTCAAGGATGGTTTTTATCTATTGTTTTCATCAGTGACATATCAGTGAATGTACGAATATGCTACAGCGAAGCGTGGCAGGGTACAGCTAGTACAATATATATTTAACAAACAGGTAGTACAATAAGTGACCTTATCGCCTTAAGCAATACCAACCAACAAGTAACATAAAGTCAAAAATTGTTTTTTTATTTCGATCGGTCATTAAAACATTTAACAAGTGGTTGCGAGTCATGTTATCGTACAAGATATATAAAATACTATGATATAGTTTGTAATCCGTATGATGACATTATTGCGAACTATTTACAACGATAACTGTCATGGAATGCATGTATCATAGGTGAATAAAGCATGGGAAAAATCGTTAATAATGCATGACAGGAGGCTAATTTTCTAATGAATCAGAGGACACGATGTCCGGTAGTCAATAAAATACTGTATATTATTCTCTAGTTTCTTTATTATTATTCTCAAAAATAAACTAAATAATTAAATAGTAAAAATAATACAACAGTACAATTGGCAGTTCTTAAATTTTTAAAGTGAAAACCTTAAACTGAAGCACGAATTTGTTATATACAGGGCGTTACATAATACCCAATAAAGAACCGGGGCAGGGTATTCGGGTATTTCCGGCGCACGTCTCTCCGGCAGACATGGTTAGATATTCATACCTACTCAGTTTTAGGTGTGGTGCGATAGTAGGTAAACAGACATTTAGGATCGTCGCATTTTTCTAAGACAAACATAATTATACTATTGTTTGGGAATTTTAATTACGATGTATTCTACCTTTGAACACGTAAACAATTCGCATGCTTGATCGAAACAAGCCTGCTGAGTACTTATAGGGCAATTCTGTAACACCCTGTATTAATTAATAGAGGCATAAGACTTGAGATACAACTTTTCAAAACTCCTAATATTACCGAAACCTATTCGTCAAACTTTAAAACGACCTTTCATAATAATTTTCTACCCATATCAGCCCACTGATCCCATGGATCTCCCTTTACTTTAGCGAAGAGGAAAACGATCATTAAACAGTGAGAAAACTGAAGTCTGAACATGGGAATCAATTTTAATTTTTTTCTAGATCTCTATCCCCACACATGGGGACAGAGACAATATTTACATCCCTTGTATTTCTACTTTTGCTTGTATTAAAGTAAATCCCACATAATTTTTTCTTTATTTCATTCTCGCGTGTAAACATCTTGATTCTCTCAATCCAACACCAATCAGGGCCAGATAACGAACAATTAATCCTGTACTGGTCTACAATAAATTTCTTTAAACCCATATAAAAAAAAGAACTTTGATAGATCTACGTTTAGTTTTAAAAGATCTCGCCACGCGATCCTATGAAAAAGTCAAAAATAAAATAAAAAATCTACAAGTGACGTGTAGGTGTTTATTCATTGGAGGTTTTGAAAAATAATGTTGTCTTAGGACTTGTAGGTGTTTAATTACAAATAGGCTTATTAAGAGTTGTTAATGAGGATCAGGTGGTTGCCCCCGTGGTGGCCTAACCCTCCTCACGAAAATAAGGGGAGACGCGTGCTCAGCAGTGGGACGTTATGGGTTGATGATGATGATAATGATGAGGTTGTATTGTGGTTTAATATATTTAATTATGTTTAATTATTTAGACAGTGATGTTATATATCTTATGCAAACATTATATTTATATTAAATGGTGTTTAGGCGGAAACTGAAAGTATTTGTTGTATTCTGTAAATACTGTGTTTTTGTGAGGTAATGTCTAATATTCAGTATTGAGTTAATGTGGCATAATCCAAGACTTTTTAGAAAGTTTTATATAAGAATAATACGATCTGCCTAGACTTCTGACAATCGGTCTGATTGGGCATGGACATTTTGAATTTATTGTAAAGAAAAATTTGATACTATTCTTAAACACAAATCCCGCGATCCCAAAAACCCATATAAATCAAAACTAATTAAAAACCATCCCATTTTTATTGTCAATTAATACATGTAGGTCCTCTAACCTTTGAAATCACAAACACAAATACAGTCGCAGACATTATTCGTAGTCAAAAGGTCAAACATACTCGTAAGCAAGCTTTGCTTAAAGCTCAAAGGAATCAATTTCGAACGCTTGCATAATTAAGGACAAACCATCATTTGACATCGCGAGTGCACCTGCACTCGAATTACATAACCAATTTGTACTCACACATACACAATAGACACACGTACACAATATTGGCAGAGTACAATACTCGGCGCAGAATATGGCACGTTGAAAATAAATCATTAGGATATATTGTAAGGTTCATAAATACTGGTTATCTATTGGAAATAACTCTTTGCACTATATTGTTTTGCAGTTTTGAATGAAAATTAAATATCAGTTTTAATTTATTCAAATAATAACCTAGAAGTACATTTTGATAGTGTCATGAAATTACTATTTTTATGTGTATAAATACAGTATGTCATGTTGCCATTGTTTCAATAGTCCCTATAGATATAGACAGTGTAAATAAAGAGAATGATTTTTATTAATTTTAATTAACAAACGTGCCATAATTTTGCCTTGTACAAAAAGGAAAAAGAAAACTCACGAACACACACACACTCTTTAAAACACACGCACGCACTAATGCCACAGTGACTATAGAATGTTTCAGTAGGTTACCGTTACCATACGCTACCGGAATACGTAACGAAGCGACGATCAATAGTTTAGGTTGGTTAACTGTAATGTCTTGCGGAATTTGTTTTAACTGTGTAATTTATTTGGAAGCTAGCGTTAGTAATATTTTAATTAGGTTTTGATTTATGGACGACATAATTTGCACAATAGTCAATAGTTTCTTATTTTTCTGAGTGACGAGATGAGCTGACCGTTTATCTGGTGTTAAGCGCTACGCCTGCCCATAACAGTAAAAGTGCTACTGAACTTTGCATTGCATAATCTTGCGCAACAATAGACTGTGGCCGTCACCTAGTAATTTCGCTGAAAACAGTGCCCAAAACCGGAACACAGTATTGTTTTCACACTTCTGCTTGGAGGATGAATATCTGGCAAAGTTGGTGGCACTTCCCCAGGCGGTCTCTTGCAGAAGAGGCCTGCCACTACAAAAACCTTCAAAGGTTTTTATGTAACCGCCGCCAAGGACTTCTTAGAGCTTAAAGGATTAATGGCTCTTGATCACCGTACTCGTTATAAGGTGTGATACCGTTCCATCACGTTTTAGCGTGGGGTGTGCCAAACATAGAGCAAAATTGCACTAGATTTTGTCAGGTAGGGCACTCCCTTTAGTTGTGCAAGGTGGCAATATTGATGCCAATCTGTAATGTTATGTTGTAACTTAATTATGCTCGCTCTAATTTCGACCCAAATACGGAACTGTTTCGAAAGATTGTCTCTAGATAGTCTTGATAGGCTTTGTTATTTAATTTAATATCCAAAAGATCAAACTTAGTGATAAAACATATATAAAGTGGGAAATTACGGTTCAACCGTCTCAAAAACCTTATGAACCAAATCGGTACATTTCAAGCCTTTTCAGTGACCAGAGGCAAAGGTAAAGCAGTGAATAAAACGAAAACATTTCCACTTTGCAATGCATATTTATTCTCCTTGCAATCCACTTACTCGTCATAAACTGGATACGCGTGCTTTACGCCATCTTGTTTATTCCACTCACATATTCTATTTAGCCGCAAGTATCATGTTTCAAAGTGGCCGCCAACTATCTTGGCGCTGATCGTCATAACTTCTATTGTGAGACTTTGTGTAGACACCGCTGTGACTAACATACACTTCCCAGACACTCCCGTGACACTTCCTAGTTGGCAATTAGGTTTCTCTAGAGTTATGCTTCTGAATAGGGTGTATTTTTCTGTGGCAGAGTAAAATTGAACGGTGAAGTTTGTACGTGAGGATTTAGTTCAAGATTGAACCGGTATTCAGGACCTCAAGTTCAAAGGTGCCTTCTTGATTTCTACAAGGGTGAAGCTAGAATAGAAGCATATTTTATTTTCTGTTATTACAAAATCAAAAGCACTCATATGGGTATATGAGTGTTTTTGATGTTTGTGCGTCGTTTCGAAAGAATTCATCGCAACAGAAGCTAAGTTGGTTTAAGCTCATTTTCATTTGCCTGTGCGTAGAAAATATTTTTTATTAAAATGTTTTTTTTTATTTACAATTATTAAAACGATTTATTTGCTTTTATTATTAAATTTACTGGTTAATTATTTTCATAATAAACCTAGAAAATAAAAACAAAAATGTATTTTTTCGAGTTTTTTTTTTTATATTAGTCAAATTCAGAAAATCTTGCAGTCTTCTCTCAAATATTCAACTCAACCACATTTATCATTTCGTAACCAGCCTGCAATAGTCTTAGCATGGTTTTAGCTGATTTCAAGTAAACCTAAGAAGGTTGCCAACCTAACCACAAATGGGTATTCCAAAGCAACTTAATTAACAGAACTGTTTGTTTACAACACAGCCACTTACTGGTGCCACAGAATAAAGAATACCGTAGTAAACATCAAGTGTCGAAAGTGAATCCCCCATCTCTCTCGCTCATTAATGCGCGCCACGGTAGAGTGCGGTTTCTCAACACAATTAGATTCAAATGACTCCGCTAAGGCTAAAACCTGAAATTTTATGTTAATTACCATGCAATGCAGTATGTTCTAATTAATGTCAGTAGTCAATGTTATTCGAGAGTGAGTGGTGGTGCTGTGCTTTCTGTGGTGATTTTTTGTGAGGTGACAATGGATTTGCGGAATCGCAAACTGTTTCGGTTTAGTAAGAAGACGAGCTTGTCGCGCTCCACGTCGATGTCGACGCCAAGGTACTTTCTATTTGACATGCAGCTGATGATAATTGAGGGTTAAAGTTAAAGTCAAAAGTCTTAATTCATTTAAGTCCCAAGTGGGCACACATGGCATGACTGTACCGAAGGATTCGGAATACACCGAGACGATCGAGAAGAACCGGCAAAAAAATCGAGTGGCAATAATTTCTTTTATAATAAAAATTAAATCAAATATGATCAACTAAACTAAAGAATATAATTATGGTTTGAGTTTGAAAAAGGAAATTATATAAAAATAATCAAAGCTTCAAACTATATTATTATCTATTATCGACCTATTGCTCTCTTGCCATTGGTCTCTCCTCATTTTCGTGAGGAGGATTAGCCCTTGTTCCACCACGGAGGCCCAGTCCGAATTGGTGGATCACGTACATCCGAATCAATTTTCGGGTATGTGGACTGTCCCACGACGTATTCCTTCGCCATTACGTCAAAGTAACAATTATAAAAAAAAAAAACAAATATAAATCTGCAATGAACATAGCTTATGAGAAACTAGACTGGACCAGGGGGCCTACCATGACGTCTTATAGCGATTCAGTTGAGGACCTAAACTGAGCCGCGTCGCATAATCGTACCTTGACGTCTCATTTTTTATGTGGCTGCCATTTTCAACCTAAACTGGATCCAGTTAAGGTTGAAAATGGCAGGAACCTAGATTGAGCCGCTAATAAGCCATTTTCAACCTAATCTATATTCAGTTTAGGTTGAAAATTGTAGCAACATAAAAAATAAGACGTCACGGTACAATTATGCGACGCGGCTCAGTTTAGGTCCTAAACTGAATCGCTATAAGACGTCATGGTAAGCCTCCTGTCCCTCAAACAGCACCTGTGCACAAGTATGACATTAATACCATAGATCAATATCATAGAATCTATGTTGTGTTGTCAACAACACTCTATGCATATCAGATAACACTTTCTTCATTCAACTACTCAGATATGTCTATTCGAATTTAACCAGCACAGATAATCGATTAATTGCTTGCTTAAGATTTATTAACGTCATTGAATTGCAGTTACTAAAACTTACTTTCCACGTCTTATATTGTCGCTAGTTTTGAACCTCTAGAAAGTACAATTAACACTTAATTACAATTAATATAGATTTCTCATCAATTTATCATTCATCTGTCGCATTATTGCAAGTAGCTGCCTACTTGTATTCGTTTCATCAATTGAGATGTCGCTACCGATTGCATTTATAGATTTATAGGTTTCCACCAGCAGAGAGAAACTTCACACTTCAAGATTATTGACTTTGCCCTACCTTTCTAACCGTGGGTTAAAATAATATTTATCATAATTAAGTAAATTCATTATATATATATTTTAATTACGAACTTTTTCAACCGATTATCTTGTTATTCAAGTATTAAGCCAAGTATTTCCTAAAGACCGGGCCTCTGTGGTGGATTATGGCCTAACCCTCCTCACGAAAGTGAGGGGAGACCCGTGCTCAGCAGAGGGATGATATGGGTCGATGATGGTGATGATTGCCTAAAGGTATAAATTCTTTCAATATAGTTTTCCTGTTTTTGTTGCAGTAAACAAATGTTTATTAATTGAAAATGTTTTGCACATCGTAAATTTCCTTACACGGTAGTTAATTCTGTAATTGGTTTGTGAGGTTACTTACTTACAGACCTGTTTATATGATTGATCCACTTTCATTGTTTTTTAATGTATAACGTAGGTACGTGTAGGAACTGGTGCCTTTCTTAGTAACTAACTATTACAAAGTGCAACTAACAATTACTAATGATAGTTGGATTGTTCCGGTTTGAAGGGCACTGTTTCCAATTACTGGCAATATGAGACTTTAGAGCTGATGTCACAGGGTGACGAGCGCAGTGCAGTGCCGCGAAAGATTATGCAATGCAAAGTTCTGAGTGGCACTATAACTGTTATGGACAGGCGTAGCGTAGCGCTTACCATCAGGTGAACGATTTAATGTGTAAAAAACAGAGGATAAATGCGAAAAGTTGAGAGAGGATCAATGTCAAAATATATCAGCCCTCTAGAAACAAAGTGCGAGCCCTTGGCTATGTGACCTTTCATTGAGAAATCAGTTAATAAAGCATCAGTTAAGTAATTCAATTTGCTTGATGTGAAACAAATTGCCATATTTATTTTAATGGAACATGTTGAAACTTAAAGGGCTCCTACGGTTATTTCAATTTACGCACGCACCTTGTCAAATCTCAGTTTTATCTGATTTCGAAGTCCCAATTTGATTGGGTCTCTATTGTACCTTTTGGATGGATTTATCAAGGCCCTGTTACTGATGATGGATTTCTAAGTGAGGACAATAGAATTGGGCTTACTTTGAAAGTAGGTCACTATATAATTACTAAAGCGGTAAGCTTTAATAAAGTTTTTTATACACTTAACACGAAAGTAGCTCTTTCAATTCTCAAGGTCCATCAGATGGAGGCTAACAAATTAGTGTTTAGAATCTTAATAGAGGTACAAAGTTCTCACGGCCGGGTTGCCAACAAAAAATCCTACAGACTTGGTAAACTCCTTTTTAGGCAGAAGGCACATTAAGTGTGCAACTAATTGTGGAGCGTGATCTAGATTCCGCAGGTCATGTAGCACAATGGAGATAATCAGTAAGGGAACTCTGTCGGTTCTAATAAGATCGGTTCTAGCACGACAAAATAATAAGAAACTGGAAGATTGGCTTTCATAAAGGTACATAATAGTGCTTCCAAACAAGCAATTAAAGTAAGGGTATGCACTATGCAGGCATTTGACCGATATACCTCAAATAATTAGCAAGCTGAAGTTACAGTAGACCGGTCACATCTCTCGAGGAAAAGTATTTTTATATAAGAGCTGAGGAACCGTCTTATGGTAAACTGTTACCGTCGCCTATAGAGACCTGCAACACTCGGTGTGTTATCGATGCGTTGCCTACTCTCTAAAGCTCTTTTCACTCTTCTCTTGAAGAGCCCTATACTATATTTTTCCAGTTTGATGCATTTGACAGTTTTGATAACTGTAACGGGTTTGACTGTGTCCTAGTATTGCGAACATAACACTCAGATTATTGATAAGATATATTTAGCGAGTGACCGTTCAGTAGAAAAAGTAATTTCAGAATGAAAACTTCTTAAGTTTTAAATTTATTTGAAGTTTTCTTCGAACAGACTGCATAATAATCCTCTAGATTGGGCTAGCAGTAATACAACTAGTAAGTTGTTTTACTGCTAGTATTTGCACATCTAGTACACCAGCCTTATAGGGCGATGTCTTGGAGGAAACGTATCAGAATTCCAAAGGTTTGTAGGACTAGAAAAAGAACCGTTTTCCACGGAGCTGTGTTGGTGAGTCAGGGTAACATTTCCTAGACAGACAGTCTGCTGAGTTCACTATCTAGTAGGTACCTAAACTATTTAAGTACTGCTAAGTTTGTAACAAGCAATTTCAAAATCTATACGAAGTTGATCCAATTGCAAGTGGTTTTTACAATCGGTGGTACAATTAATGTACCAAATATAAGAACCAGATTGTAGGCAGTAGTTATTTGGCAAGCTGGTTGAATGCAAACCACGAAACTCGATATGATGGCAATAATAAGCGGCCTCGCGTACTTTACGTAGGCATTTCGACTAACGGGACCGCTTATTTTATTATACCTGGCCCATGACGTTTCTAAAATATTAACAGTTTGATAAGCCCATGGAAGTATTTTGTACTTTTACGTACTGTAGTAGGTATATTTTACTTCTATGGATTTGTCTAGATCTACAAACAGAAGGAAGTCTACAAATGCTTGGTCTGCTCAGGGGGCGATTATTGAATCCCAGCGCGTCACTAAATTGCGGAACCTCATCGATATCTTAAAGAAATCAGGCATTTTGGAATTTTACCACCAAGATAAATTAAAAAATCGACCCCTTGCTTAAAAAAAACATGTCACTACACTCGTTTGTTTAAGAATTATAGACAAACGGAAAGACAGACACCATGGCTAGCAATATGGTTCCGTTTGGTTGTTTTGAAAAAAACCCGAAACTTGTATTTAGCTTGTGTTAAAAATAATATAAGGAAGTCTTAAATTACACGAAAATAATCGCTATGCGCCTCCTACAGTCAATAATTAAACCGTTGCGTTTGTACAGTCAAAATCAACAAAGCATACGAATTTCCCACTAGTTTTTGCCAGATGCAAATATGAGTCAGTGTTCTAAGAATTTTGACCTATTTCCTCCATAATTTATAAATAACCTTACTTTAACATGACAAGATTAATTATCTGTGTAATGATGAGTCCCAAAGTTTCAGAATTATAAAGGGTATTCTCACAGGGTCATGATTGAGGATCGACCAAAGCTACATAGATAGATAGATATGCTCCTTATTGAAACACCACAGAAAAAAGAAAACTTAAAAACTAGAACAAAACCAGTTTAACAATTAGAACAAACAGCACACAGCATGCAGCTACATATCATGCACAAAATCGAAAAAAGTTAATTCTTAATTAATAAGCAATATTCCAGGCCACTGTAATCTACGTATATTATTATAATTATGAATATATATTTTTTTATTAAACGAAATAATTGTGTCCTTTAAACACTACCAGTAGGCAATGTTCCCAAAAAGCTTATTCTGTAAACAAAATAGATGCCCCACTTCTGTTAAAAAACTTAAAATAGACAATGATACGGCACTTGGGCTAAGGTTTGTATTAAAATATGTATAATAAGTACATTGATTGTACAAACAGATAACAAGCACTAGCGGTGTTATCCGATATTTTCCTTACTTAAAAATCGACAATCACACCCCCATCTGCACTAGAAACAAAAGAAATCCCATTCAAGACCTACATTTCTAGGAAGAATGTTAATAAGGACAAACCAGTTATGTCCTGAACTCTAGCTCTGCCATGCTTATCAGCATTAGGCATTATAAAGATAGCCTACTAAGTTTATTGTTATGCTGGTTTGAGTTTACAGTACCGTTAAGGTATACGTGCCTTTGGTTTTATTTACGGTCTATATGGGTTGGCAAGTCAAGAACTGGAGGCGATTTAGATCTTATTATTGCAATCTCTAAGGTCTAATGTTGCACTGTGAGTTGCTCAGTTAATTTCCAATTTATTGACGCTTTTTTATTACTTGAACTTTTTTTGAATACATAATATTAATTTTAAAGTAAGTCATCATCATTATCAACCCATAACGTCCCACTGCTGAGCACGGGTCTCCCCTCGCTTTCGTGAAGAGAGTTAGGTGAAAGTAATTAATGTAGGCATATTTCTGTTCTGGGTGGTGCTGTGATTGTTATGGGCAGGCGTAGCGCTTACCATCAGGTGAACGACTTCAAATAAAAAAAAGTATGCAGTTTTACGCATTAAAAATTCGGAGTCAAAGTGCCACGTGGAATCCGTGACGTCATTCAGTCTGCAAAAAGAGTTACGTTTACTGACGCCATCGATGCTTTTATCATCAGGCTACTTTTTTCTAATTCTCGACGTAAACCTCTCCTGCTGAACGCCACGGAGCCCGAGCTCACCTCATCCAGTCTTTGCCAGCCGTTTTCCGCAATTCGTTTCCACCTAGATGTATTCATTATTTTCACCCATTTTCAAATAGCTAATTTCGGTTTGCATAGAAATCGATGTACCGCATTATTTGTTCTGTGGCACAGCATAATTTTCGCATATGGACCACAATGCAACATAAAGATGACCATGCTGTGGTTTATTACGAGATGCGTCTAGACAGTTTTCGGACACTGTCACAGATGACTATCTTCTAAAATGACACTGCATTCTGAATTTTAACACAATAGATCAAGATACATAATAGCAAAGCGAGTAAAACGATAAAGATGTAACATGCTTAGTTTGTACGGTTTTTTACCGTTTTTTGTCGCGGGTTCCCTTGTTGGTTTTATTCATTAGATTACGTGCTAAGGACATCTGATATGCCGTCTTTTAGAGAAATAAAACATTAGTTTGAGGTGTCTTAAACATGATCAGTGCATTATAAAAAGGTGCTTGAAGAAATAGCTCGAAGCGATAAGACTGTACCTTTGGTTTGGATTATTTTATTAGTTTTTTATATTCATTTTGGTGTAGAATATGTGGTTACAAATGTATTGAACTGATTTTCGAGTGGTGCGTTACCACCCTTTGTGTAACCCTTTACACGCACTATAGTTTATTTAGCAAGCAACTAATTACTAATACATACATAAATAGGCTGACGACCAGTGGCACCAGTAGGCAGTGGTAAGCGCCACATTAAACATTATGTTAGCTAAACAAACAGTTACAAATGGAATCCAATTATAAAATCCAACTAAACTGTAAGAAAATTAAAAGAACTGAGGCTCGTTTGTTACAAGTTAAACGTAAAAGTAATATCCGTTGCATTTATTTACGTCTTATGTTACATAATGTGAAAGTAATGTGCAGTCATTATGATAGTTTTGCTTACACTATTAGGGGCCTCCTACACTGCCCATAATGACCTTTAATTTAAGTAATAACAGTGTAACCTCCTCCGATATACAGACTTGGTTAACTTTAACTTTACAACTGAGGTGACTGTACTCTTTATTGTTATTAAAAACTTTAAAAAGTGATAGGATTTCTTCTTAAATTCAATTACTTTTAAATATTGTGACATGGAGTATTATGAGTTTATTTTGTTTAATGATTTTTCTGTGGTGTCGATTAGTTGGACGGAGTAGGTTGAAAAATGAATAGAAATTTCAAACTATTATAGAATCTTATTTTATTTATCAATGGGTACAATATTATTGATTCGTTTTGTGATAGTTTTTGGTCTAAATTTTAATCGAGTTTAAACTCGAATGCGTCTACTGTAAATTGAAGAAAAGAAAAATAATGCAGGATTTTGAATACAGGGATGTATTCAGGGAAAAGTCGTTAAGGATTAGAATCGTGAGGCGATAAAATAAAATTTAAATTATACAGTAACCTTCTCTAACTCACCGCAAAATATTTGCGAATATCAGATTTTTTTCCCATAACGGGAAAAGGACCTACTTCCCTTAAGATTCACTATAAAAATGTTAGTTTATCGCCTCATCTTCTGGGGCTGTAAACTTACAGCATAATAAAACGTTAACATAAAAAAGTCTTGTTTTTGATGCACCATCTTATTCCAAACAATATTATCTCGCCATCAAGAGGAGCCATTTCTCTCCGCATGTTTACATACTATCACGACATGGCGTATATCGCTTTCACTACAAGCGGTCGATGTGTCAACAACTTCTCAAACAATCGTAGAGCTATGCAAATAATATTTAAAAGTGGTCTCACATCCGCATTACGCATATAATAGACCAGTACTGGGAACAGTCGTTGACGGGTTAGGCAGTTAACCATATTGGGGACAGTACTGAAAAGTTTCTATTGAATAAAAAAGGACGATAAAATTCCCAAAAAATGCAAAAAGAGAGTCATGGTGACAGCAACGCTGGTATGTCAGAATTTTGCAACAAGCCTTTTGCTGCACGTTAAAAAAAATTAACTAAATTTTTACTAAGTAAATTGGTGGAAATAAAGACAATCCGGCCTTAAGACCTCTTCTTTACATGCTAGTTATCGCCTTTCCACTGATAATATAATAAATGAACAGTCAGTGAATATGGTAGTTTAAAAACTTTGCTCTACTTTATAGAATAGAATAGAATAGAAAACTCTTTATTACTCTCTCTCTTTTTTTATCTTTTTTTTTTTTTTTTTACTTTTTTTACTTTTTTTTTATATAACAATGCGAAAAAAAAGTACAGTAAAGTACATTCAACAAAGTTTGATTAACAAAAGAAAACTGTCACAAATATCAAGAACAAAAACGTAAGTGTAGTAAAAAAAAAATGTGAACTCCAGCGATATCATTTACGCCCCGCCCCACATTACCCAGAGATTAAACACACAACGACAGCATGCAGTAGGTACCACCTACAATCACTGGGCAGAATTGCCTCACGAATGAAAGCGAACTTACCTTACGGGACCGTTAGATACGATCGAGGCCTATAAAATGTGATCGATTAATCATTATTGGCATAACATTGCATTTCTTATCAGCCAAGTAGGTTATGAAACATTGGTCAATACAGATTGAAAGTGTTGTGCTAGTTTGTGCCTGGGGTTTTGCGTTGAAACTGTAGATGAGGTGTCGTAAAATGCTGTCAGAATACTTTGTACAAGTGCAAAAGTAACACCATTTAGTTAAGCACCACGAGGGTATGAATAGCCTGGTGGAACCTTCATGGGTAACAGACTTCAACTGTGGAAGTATAAAGCTTTGTCAGAAATTTTACCACTAGGCAGTAATGGGACAACGTATTGAACTGGCAAACAATTTTACAAAGAAATTACTTCAAAAATGCTATTTCAGTTGCTTGGATAACATATTTTTTCAGTAATTTTGATTAACAAACCAAATTCAAGAACCGATCTTGATGAAATTTCTACGAGATATTTTTTAAGGTATATCCTATCAAAAAACTTCAAATTGGTTCATAAATGCCTTCATTTATGAACCAATTTGAAGTTTTTTTATACTCCTTACTTGAGTACTCCTTAGTACTGAGATAACCAATATTACAAAAAACAGCTGAATTGAGAACGTCCTCCTTCTTTTTTTGAAGTCGGTTAATAACACATTGAATTCCGAATTATTCATTTCCAAGCAGTGCAGTATACGGTAAACTATACACTTTTCAATTAATAGATATTGAGCGCCACTGGCATTTATCTCATTGGCATACGCTTATCATATCACCATTTTAATCACTTGCCGTATTGAGCATATGTTTAGATATAGACTGAACAAATAAATCAAGCATCTCGTTAAGTAAACCAAAAATAGGCGCGTATTTTGCAACATTTTGATCTGATTGATTATTTTTTTGACATTATCCGCCGATTACTATTATACTCAGATATTGGTAATGTAACAGAGCATGACTGACAGGTAGCGTTGATTCAACTAACAAACAAACTTAGTGGGCAGGCCGCAGCGTAGGTGTAGGCACAATAGTTTTAACTGTCATTTCTGGCGCTCGATGCCTATTCTATTGAATGAAATTTGAGCTGTTGAATTGATTACAGATTGTAGGTTTTGCAGTAACAAGTGAGTGATGTGTCATAACAAATATACACCTACTTAACAGTGAGATTGGAACAATACTCGATGCTCTACTTGAAGTTACTTGGCACTATCTACTTCATTTAATTTGCAATGTTTTGTTTTCTTTTCTGGTAATCGTACACGGTCTTAATCAAAGTTCAAATGTTTCTTTATTCAATAGAGTATTAAGACAGGCCGTTTACTTACCTAATACCTAATGCACATGCACTATTTTCATGGCCTTTTCACGTTTCAAATGATCCGGAAGGCCATTATGCATCTAGCAATACAATAAAAAAATATAATTTCACTTATATTATAGATGCGAAAGTTAATTGTGTGTGTTCTCTTGACGCCAAAACAGCTAAACGGATTTTGATGAAATTTAGAACGCAGATACTTTAGGTCTTCGAATAGAACATAGAATACTTTTAACCCACTAAAAACTGACAATTCCTGTAGGAATATTAGTCTACGCGGTCGAAACCGCGGGGCGCTGCTAGTTAGTTACCTATTGATAGAGAACATCGAATTATCTATTTTTGTTATGGAAAAACTAGCTAATTTGTAACCTCAAAAGCCTTATTCACATGGACCCCCAGAAGGCACTCATGAAAGTTATCTAACTCTACCAATGGCTTGATTGAAATAGTAATTTTTATGATAATTAAGAAGAAGCCTATACAAGTGCCTTACGTTTAGATTGGAATAAAAATAACCCAAAAATTATAACCCAGGTTTGTCAATAGTCAGTCAATAGTGAATAGGTATCTCCAAGGCAAGCCTGCTTCATCTTCGGCCACATCATCGCTTTTCATCAGGTGAGATTGTGGTCGAACGCTCGCCTAGTAAGTTTAAAAAAAAAATCTATATATTACTTCCAAAAACTCACATTCATTTTAGGTCACTGAATATTGTTAATGACTTTTATTCATAGCCTTAAGCAAACGTAATTTTCAGGCACGAAGTTCGTTCAAAAACCTTCGTCACACGTTCGAGGACGATTGCGAAAATCTATTTACAAATACGTTCAGCAAAAATAGAACGCATCAAATCGTTAAAAGACCACTTCTTAAAACCAAGTTTCGTCATGAAATACCATCTCACACATAACATAGCATTTTAAACTCAATGGCAGAGGGAATAACGTTCAAAAATTATGAAGCACTGCTGTATTTTCAGCACAAAAATATACAATTAGGATAGTACGCACGTTGCCATTTGACTTGGAAAGCAGTTTGAAAAATGCCACGGTTCAATTTTGGCCAAATTTTCAACAGTTTCGTAATATTTCGGTTGGGTTAGGTCTGCTTGGAACCCGAAAATCTTGTCATTTCATCATTTGTCTAGCTAGGCTGATAGTTAAAGCTAGATTTTTCAGTTTCGTGAGTGCTTGGCAGCTTTTTAACTTACTCCCAACTCAGAAAGCACTGAACGGAATTTAGCTCTGGAAGCTGCTGGTAGTCTGATAAAACTACTTAATCATATTTCGATTTTTATATATCATACCTTAAGATACCCAGCCAGATGACTAAAAAATTACAAACTTTGTTAGAAATTGATACACAACTGAAAAAGTCATGGCACTTACGAATTAAACAAAATTAGTAGACTATTTTTAATAACTATTTCGTTGTTCAACGGCATACATAAGACAAGTAAGATATTGATCTCACATAATTTCCGATACTCTTTCATAAAACTATTCTAAGTATGTTTGTGTGTGTGTGTGTGTGTGTGTTTCTAGCTTGCGGCACAAAACTAACAAACTGTCACTACACACATATTATAATATAATACACTCATCATCTCAAAATTAAATAGAAATCCGACCCCGCCTCCGGACACAAAACTATAATTACAGTGCGCTTGAAGAATACAAAATCTATCGTAATAATGTAACTAGAGATATAGATGAATACAGAATAACCTCATACACATTTTATTAAGGAGGTTCTATTCGATTATGGCGGGAAATTAAAAAAAACAAACAGGTTTTCGTTTTTTAAGCTAGACCGGGTAAGTTATGAAAATAAGAGAGTAATTCGCTACAAGTGTAGATCATTCTTTACGGTATTTTGGAGAGATATTTAGCAATAATGCATCCGATTGTTCATATAAGTCAAAAAACTGTTAAACTGATGATTGACCTTATGGAGTACTAGGGGTATATGTGTCAAATATCTCCACAAAATAACGTGAATAATAATCTTGAATTAAGGCGAATTTTATTTATTAATTGACTTTTTATTTGAACACAATCTCATCACGAGAATTATGATTAAAGATAAACACGCTAAGTCTCTAACTTAAAAGCTACTATGGCGAGGATCGAAGATACATTACAATATTTTAGTTTAATAGCCTAATGTACGGAGTTCAGGATCCTAATTAAAAAATCTAAGTATCGCAGCGTATTACAAAACGATTAAAATAGAAATCTGCTTTATCAAGCCTATATCCAACACCCGTAGTTCGACCTATAAAACCTGTTCTATCAATCCATTTCTACGGTCATCCACGTGCTGCCTAACGTACCGTAGTAATTGCTGCGTCGGGAATGCCTTCACGTTATTAAACAGAATAAAAATAGAACCTGTTACGCTATGCGCTCCCGTAATGAGAGCAACGGGATCGTAGGGATGTTCTATATCGATTAAATTGATTGATTTAATATCGATACTAATTATAGTGGTTGTAATTGAAATGTTGATTTAAGATTGTGTGATAAGTGGAAATTTAAATTAATTGAACATTTAAGAAAATGGTAAAATAGTATTAATTATAAAATCAAGAAAAACTGAACGTACGTTCGTACTGATAGAGTTATTCTAAGATTTTGTTAACCTAAATTACCATGATTTAAAATGAAAACGAAAGCAAAGTGTTAAAAAGCATTCATGAGCATTACCGTTCAAAGCCATAATCTAAATGTGGAAACGACGGAAACAGTTACAGCAAGAACATTGCAATTTAACTTAATTTATGCAAACACTTGCCCAACCGCTTGAATGTAGTTATATTCGATTATTTAATTGCATATTTCATAATTATTGCCTTTTACCACTCCACAATTTATTTATTATTGTAGTGATATCGATATTTTTGAAGTTAATAGCCACCAATCAATCGTTTTTATTAAAAGCAATAAATCGATTTAATAATTTATTTTAAATGTGATATGGTATTCGTAATAAATAAATATACAACTTTAACGTTTTTGCAGTTATTTTTTGGAATTAAACTTATAATGCTGTTAAAAATGTTGCTGCAACAATCCCGTCGAATAATTGAGTAATTATTATCGATATTGTTAACTTATTTTACTCGTTTCTAGACAACGTCTCATCTCTAACGTCCGCCTTGATATGGGCCGTTGAGCCAGTGAACGACTCTATACGTCCTTAAGTACTTCTACTCGTTACAAGGTCATTGCACATGTGCTAAGTACCGCTTAGTTTGTTCATTGTTTGTTATACTCGTTTATCGATAACGTCTCATTCTTATTAACCATCGCTCGAAAGACAGATCGTTCATGGGTGGCTATTCAAGGTCCTTAAAACTCCACCGCAATTTATTGTGACGTTACACATTGCAATTACTCAAGCGTTGCGGACAAAAGCTAGGATTGAATACAGAATTATTAGCATTATGCAGTTTTAATATCACAGTTCTTTAACTCAAGTGCCATTGTTCTATGAAAAGAGTTTTTGAGGATACAGAGTTCCGCTATCAAAACGCTTCCTCCGTATTCTTCTGAGATGCTTGTTTATCGATAGTAGTGATCGGTAGTGTCCCATCCTTAGCGTCCGCATCTCGATATGGGTCGTTGAGCTAGTGAACGAGTCCTGCTCCTAGACGTCCTTGCTAGCCGTTACATAATGAAGACAGGGTTATTGCACATGCGCCAAGTATTGCTATTTACATGGTAGTTCGCTCACCTTTATCGTAGAGATGGGAAATTTTCTCTGCATGTTTACCATTCGTTGTTTATAGAGTCCTCTTACTTTGCTACTGAAGCTGAATCTTTGTCATTTCTTCAATGTAACTGCAAGTTGACAAGCTACACTGACACCGTGCTGATAAATTTATAACCTTGAATATATGAGAAGATAGTGCCTCATAAAAGCTTGGTGGCCCTAGACGCTATCGGCAAATAGTTTTGTATGAATAGCTTAATATTGTCGTTGGGATTTAGTAGTAATATTACCATTCTTCAAGTCAAGTTTTGAACTATCAAATTCTTAGAGCTGCATTGCAATCGGTTCTGTAGTTTTTACGTGACGCTCAAACATTTACCGTTACCGTTTACGATTGAAAACAGTCTCTAAGTCATTCCAGAGGCCATTAGGTGACCTGACGAACTCTGACTCCAAACGACGCCACCACCTGATTCGAGATCAATCGATTATAAAACGAGTTCTTGGTAACTAGATATCTGTCTATAAGCCACGCCAATAACATACCAACTAGTAATTTTCTTTTCACAGTCATCTACATGAAGCTTGCATAACTCCTAACTAAATACAGGTTTCCTTAACCTGTTTGTTTTGTATTGTAATCTATTGGACATAATCCAAGAAATAGCATCTTTCCTCGCATCTGCATCACTGAGCAAGCCAACAATGCTATCTACATCTGTAAGTATGCTGCAATACGATACTTATTAGAGCAAATTAGTGAAAGTAAGTACCACTTACGATGTCACGCTTATCTCTGATTAGTTGAAGTGTGTGGTATTGAGTAGTAAGTACCCTTAGTCAAACTCTTACTCTCTTTACATAGCCGGCTTTTCATGATTTAACTTGAAATGTTTTAAAATAGTACGAATCTTTGATTGCGATACCTCAGCATTATAACCATGTAACTTGTTATACCCTCGCCTTGCCCGAGGTGGTGATGGTCTGATATACTTTACACTCTAGATCAGAAGAAACATAGCTACTTTTCAAGATTTTTGCCTAGACATGATAAAGGAAAATGAGCTCAGAAGAAACCTATCTTCTTGAAAACAGTTCGTTCTGCAAAAAACAGATCTTAATTTCTTCAGAAAGCAGCTGTTGGCATATACTTGTACAACGGAGATCATCAGATCTCCGTTGTACAAGTACGCGATGACCCAACTGCAGAGCGTGAGGTTCTAAGTTCGATTTCTGAGCAGTGTAAATATTTGGGTGAACTACAGTTATTTGTTCTAAGTCTGAGTGTTCTGCTACCTTGGTTTTCGTGGTTCCTAATTCCCTGGATACAGGGCATCCTAGTTTGCGATAAGGGTCTTTGTGGCCGTAACGCGTTGATATTACTATATCGCGAATTCTCAAAAACTGCCAAGTAATATCACTAACCCCGCCATCATACCCACCTAGCGTCTCGAACAAAGCGCCGGTCGCTTCCTTCCTCGAACAATGTGCGGCATTGGGATCGACATTGGACCGTGTATCTAACAATCTACTGTTCCTCCCATTCATTCGCTAAGTTTGTTTACTGTTGAGCGTTAGGTAATGAGAATATGGTGGTTTTTGCGTTTTGATTGAAATAAGTGTAGAGGATAGTAAATCGAAATAGGGAAATGGTTACACTGGTGCCTACTGCCGAGCACTGGCCTCTTTTGGAAGGCTCTCAACTTCCCCCCCCCCCCCCCCCCCCCCCCCCCCCCTTAAAAATGTTTTATGCATATATAAATAAACTGTGCTACGGTGACTACCGCTCTTATTAGTCACTCAATTAAGTTATGTAACACCAATTCCTGACACTGCTTGAAATATCATTCGTAAATGAAACAGGCCAACTATTAATGAATGAATAAATATAAACTATGCGTTCAAATTATGAAAGTTAAAAAGATGAAACAAAACCTTTATAACAGTTGTGACAGAGGTGCTAACAAGAGACGATAAACATGCGGTAAGCATTCTCAAATCACCCAGCAACTGCAAGCGCCCACAGCTCATTAAAATCAATCACTGGAAAGTTGAAAGTCATTTTGCTTAGGCATTTTCTTGAGGAAAGCGTTCAGTAGGCGGATTTCTGTCAATAATTTGTTGATCGACCTATTTTTGGCATAATCTTATTTTATATGGTGATTTCCAATCTTCTCTTTCATGTCTATGTTTCAATCATCGTGCGATATTAAGCTGATTTGGGTGAAACATCCTGGTCAACAGTCTAGCTGCCTGGAGTGCGATGCATTTATAATATAATAACATAGATCGATTTTCACTACATTGGTAGCAATAAACAAGTGACCTCGTTCACAAAATCCAGTCATCCACTCTTTACCAAAAATTATAGTGTCTTCTACGGTGCCTCTTCTGCCAATATTGAGTTGTAGAAAGAAAAACGTGACCAAATCATCGACGAAGTCACATGTACGAATTATAAAGCCGGAAACATCAATTCAAATCAACCGTTCGACGATTACAGCATCACCATGATGGATCGCCACCGGTAAGGTGGCGATCCATCATGGTGACATCATGTTTATAACATCGTTGACATTTCACAAAGAACAACCAAGTTTGACGAATGGTAGCACCACCATGTGAACACCGCAGAACATCGGCGATGATACAAGGCGAGAATGGGAATCGCAAGCAGCTTTCACCGCTCCCATTGTTTTGTTTCATAATACAGTTACGTGTTACTTTAATCTCCTATAGAAAGTTTGACAACAGATATTGATACGATCGTTTGGCGAGTTACGTTTTGGCGAGCTTTAAATTAGTATGTTAAAAGGTTTTGCAAGTCACGTTCGACACGAGGAATTGTTACTATCAATATAAACTGTAACATAATCATAATATAACGTAATGGTTCATCATTGCAAGTTCCATGTAGTTCTTGCGCTGGTTTCTTTGTTAACTCGTTATCCGAGATGCTATCTCCAATCTCTAATTTGTTACTTCGCACGATGTAGTTTGTTTTTGCACAATCAATACTTGTATTAGATCGGCAGCGTCTTTAATTTGATTGATTTTTTTCTTTTTAATATCTGATCTGCTGTTTAACATGTTATTTAGCAATCATTACGAAGCTATTTGTGAAATGAAACCAAAGCTATTTCAGATTGAAGACTTATAGGTCGCTTATAATACTTGAAAATCTTAACCTTAAAAATTTGTCAAAAGTTGGTATCTATGGGGCATGGTGCCATGAACACTGACTGCATTTGCGACAAATAATTCTCCATCAATCATGGAAATGTATTGCTTTCCCTAGCTTACTAGTTCTTCTATTTTCCCAAAAATGTAATTTATTTATATCAGTTTTTCTCTTGTTCCAGCCTAGCCCCGTTCGAAGTAGTGACGGGGGGCGAGATGGTGTCAAGACGACGCATATTGTCACGGTCACGAGATGACCTGACACAGGCCTTCGCGACCACTCAGATGGAGGAGGAAGAAGACGTGTGGTACCAAAAGGATAAACTATATAAGGTAAGTTTAGTTTTTAAACTAATCGACATACGATAAACACATATTGAGTACGATGCTGGAACGATTGTGACTTCAATGGTGATGAACAAAGATTTATTCTGGACCTAATTCTGATAACTATGTATTGAACTTTTCATAATTTCATAAATACTGTCAAAATCAGCAACTTTGAAAGTTATATGCAGGTATAACGCGGTGCAATAGATAAAGACTTGATAGGCCTTGAAAGTTAACGCACTGCTGGTAACAGTGATAACTGATTAGTTGTCGAAACTATCTTAGTGATAATTATCTTATTGATTTAAGTGATGACGATGATGCCTATAACGTAGTGAAACACATAACAGAACAGTGAGCAGATGAACAGGTGAAATACTTCGTAGATTTAGTTTTATCCCCATACTTCCCATCTTTCAAAAAAATGTTTAACAATTTGCCATGCTTTAAAGCTCGATAGATAGCAAGCTAGATCCAACCTCTCCAAGACATCTAACCTGAGAAGAGAATTATGTAAAATCTTGTATTCAAGGCACGCTTGCATTGGTTACGGTGATGACATAATCGAAACTTGCATCTGCATAAAATTATGATATTCTAGCGAAAGGAATGTGAAATTTCGTTTGCGAAATCAAGATTTTGTTAACATGATAGATTATTCTATTTGAATTCTGTCTACTGACATGAGACGAAGTTTCGAAAAATATTTTTTGATGTGCCATCTTCTTTCATCACTGCAAGTTATGCTCTGAGATTATCATGGTAATCTTTCTTGCAAGTGCTTTATGTTGCTGACTTATCATTTCTTTGGATGCACTGTTCTTCAATGACTATTAATCTTGTTAAAAATTAACCGCACGAGTAAATGTTGTCTCTATATTTTTGGGGTCAGCCTATTTAACAGAACAAACTTGTTGGTGCTAACAACTTTAAAAATGTTATTCCGTGCCTTATGTGATAACAACTTAACTATTGTCAATTTCTAGTTTCTTACTACGTATTGAATCGAGCCAAGCTAATAAGATGGCAATCAAACTAATAGGAAGAATGATAGTACTCAATCGGAATTAACTTTCTATACATCAACCACGCACTAACGTTCATGGCTCGCTTCACACCACACCATAATATCATGGTACTCTACACGGTTATAATGGTAAACGACAGATCATAGGACAAACTATAATTTGGATCGTTTTGCGAAACTTTGTCAAAGTGAAATCATGAACTTTCCACAAAATATCCGTTGTGGAAGGTAGAATTATTAATTATTAATCAGATATTGGGGTAATTGACGGCTAATATAGTTTCCATTGTGTAATTGTTTTGGATTGTTTTCTGGAAATGATACGTTAGTTTTAGATGCCGCGTCTCCTAGGTTGCTTCTCATTTTATTCTTATTTTTATCTTCATCAAGCTTAATAAAAAAACACAGTAATTTCAACCAATAAGAGACGGGTAAATGAAGAACTATTGCATGAGAAAACGAAACTTTGAGCATCATTTAGCGAACACACTGTCCATTCTTGCTCAACACTAATAAATTGAAATTAATTAACTTAATTCTTATCCACTGTCTCCCATAGTTGTTCCGCGTGTATTACGTTTTCCTTTCCTTTGTCTATGTTTGCGTTTTTGTAACAGTTTCCGACTGTTTATTGTTATTAAGGACGTGAGAACAGTCTATAAGAATGACGCTTGCCGCGATTCATTTGGCTTTGACGCGTTTGATAGCATCGCTGGTTTTATTTCCATTGACGATAATGAATCTATCGCTATTGTCACTGCCTCAAATGGAACAGCAATATTTAGTGATAGTAACAAAAGAGTAGACGTTGAATAGGGTTCTGATTGTAATAGTTCTCGCTGTCTGTCGGCGACACCTCCGTTTGTAGTTTTTATAAAGCTTTCGCGGATATTATATCTGCGGTTGACAGTGAAAGGTTTCGATCAATGCTATTTTCAATCGGAACCATACCATTTGTAGCATTGTCTGACTTGTCTGCGGTTAGAAATCTATATTTCACTCATTTATTTGTATTGTCATTTTTTATGATGAGTAGGAAGTGCTGACCTTTGCCCGAATCTCTGTCGTTTAAGATGAATGCTGGAACGAATTGACAATTGTCACCAGGCAAAGTTCGATGTAGGTTTCGGTTGTTACATCAGTCACGACATTATGTTAACATTTGAGGGATAATTATGTAATGAAAGATGTAAACAAAGATTTACCCGAGGTGCTGTGACTTGACCCTTTAATTTTAACAGAAAGGCACCGTACAAAGATACACAACACCATGTGATTATCACATGGCAATGGTTACTGTTTTGTGAGTACAAGTTACTGTACAATAATTGTCCCTTTGTCAACCGTGACAAAGATTCAAAGTCGACTCTCAATTATTTTATTAGGAGTAAATGACGCGTGTCTCTGCCGCAAATATTTATGAATGAAGAAGATTACTCTACCACCAACCACCAAGACGGTAATCTTAGAGCATCGAACCGGCCACTCTGACCTATTGAGCGCGATCGTGACCGATGAACAATAGACAAGCAACGCGAATTGACCGGAAAGCATCTGGCCAGAAATTTGACCTCAGCGGTTTGCAATGTCAATTGTAAGATCAAAGAAAGCGAAGGTTTGCTAGTAGAGAAAAGTTGGTATCGTATTGAAATCGAAAGGTTCGAGAATAGGTATTGAGGTAGGCAGTGAAAAGGATAGATTTGTTCCAACAAATTTTGCCTTCTTCCATAACAATTTAGGCATTTCTACAGATGCACTCATCGCCAACAGCGATTACGATTACGTTAGAAGTTTTTTTATCGTATAATATGTTAAAGCATACATGGAGCATTGATACATATTGTCAAATAATCATACCTATGAAAATCTTTTGATCACTACAATGTGCAGGTAACTTAATAGCTAAAGATTTAGATGTCTAGACTAGACGCGTGTTTACGTGGGTGTTACCTTAAAATGTAGGTGGATATTTCAAATTATCAAAAGGAACAGCTAATAGCATTCAATGTTCCTTTGAATTCAGTTGCTTATATGAATAATTGCTCTATATAAATATGTCATGTTCACATTATATCTCGGCAATTTGTTATTCATTCAACTGGGTTTAGTCTTGCAGGACATTGACCCTGTGACAATAAAGGATTCTTGATGACCTTTGCGAGAGATTGAAGTCACTTTATAAAGTAAAGGGGTCTCAAGTTTCTTTCGCACAAAGGGAAATCATAATCGATAAAGGTGAGATAGCAAAAATCTTTGGAGAACTCCTTTGTCAAGTCCAGTTATTAATTCTCGGAAGCTTGGGCTTGTTATTTTGGTTCTGAGGGTCAGGGTTAATTTTGAGCGACAAGTGAACTTTTGTGGGAAACTGTTACATGATACCGTAATATTTACTTGGGCGTAAACAGGGCCAACGTTTTTCAACGAAATTGTGCAACTTTTGCATCGACCGTTTTAATTTATTTATTGCAATGTGTGTAAATAATGTCTTTTTGTTTCGTTTTTACTTCTATAATAAGCTATTAAAAATAAATACATATATCTGGTGCTTTATCTATCTCTATAATAGTATAGAATAAATAATTATTATTAGTATAGACTAATAATAGAATTGAAGTGTTCATCTGTAATTTAAAAATAAATACCAAAATTTAATTGGAAACTGCTAAATAGGTGATGGCTCATCTTATCCTTATCACACATACCATAAATTACCATTTATGGAATTTTCATCTGTCTGAAAGTTTGTCTCGCAAAAGTTCCGTAACGCCTCAATGGATTTCAGTTAAATTTACGAGGATTAAATCAGGGACCTTCATTTAAATTTTCATGTGTGTTACACTTCTATATATTCCAAGGTTCCAAAGGGTGACTGAAGTCACGGGTTACAATTAGTAAAAAAAAAATTGATTTATTGATTGATCTATTAAGTAAATAAATAAATAATAATACTGGTACTTCAGTAGGAAGATCAATATAGTAGCTGATCTAAGATTATGGTAATCAGGCGCATGATGGATAACCCAACAAAATCATCTAAATACGTTTTATCTAATTTAAAAACCTAGTCACGATTTGAACCTGCACTGAACTTAGCATTTCAGTTTAATATCAAGGCTTCGAAATACGTTCAGGATTAAGAAATAGCTTCACAGATGTGGACCGAGGTCGTGGTTATTCCGTGAAAACGCTTATTTCTTTGCAGTTGTTGCAAGTGTTATTATCATTTTGGACATGTTAATGTTTTTGTTTTGTTTTAGAATGTCTGTGATATTGTGTGCTCCTTGAAACTTAGTAAACAGTTCATTGTATGCATACGCCAACTTGACAATGAGATTATGTTCAGTTATACTGTAGGAACACGGAATAGCCACTCGATGTTGTCTAGTAGTGTTTTGGTTATTACTTTCTTGTTTGCAATGTCTTCCGTTTGATTTTAGCTTCGCAGATGTTATTTTACTTTTAAATTCTACTTTAAGATAACCAATAACCGCGGTACCATCTACAGTGATGATAGCGTTGTATAATTCAAAATATTTTAGCTTTAGTAGGTGCGTCACATTTGTGTTTTAAAGGAACGCCAGAAAACAAAAAAAAAAAAAACTAAAAAAAGAAAAAAAACTAAAAAACAAAAAAAAAACTACCAAACTACCTCGTCGCTATCTGGTCGTACCTTAACTTTATAATCATAATGAGCAAGAAATAGACCATCATCCAGAAAATTACGGTTAAACACACACATCACAGTTAAATTTCCAGCGAAATTACTAGGCGTATGAGACTTTAGAACCGATGTCTTAGGGTGACGAGCGCGGTGCAATGCCGCGCAAGATTATGCAATGCAAAGTTTTGGGCGGCCCTGTATCTGTTATCTGCAGGCGTATTTCTTACCATCAGGTGAATGACTTGATCGTATAATCATCGGACAAATAGAAAAAAAAAAACATCATGCATATTGATCATAAAGTTATGAACCACGTCCTTATTCCACTGGTCACCGTTCACGCACCGAATGGTTCTGTCGCAACGCAACCCAACACCGGTTGGTCAACACTCACCAGTTTGACAAGTTGCCGATTTTGCGACAACATCATCGGTGGTTTTGAATACTTTAATACTTAGACTAGAAGTTTAATAAGGGGAACATGTTTTCTTATTATTTTGTGTAGTAAAGCTACTTGGACGATATTTTATTTTGAAGTCATTACGTTCCCATTGACTATGGTTTTTTTTCTAAGACGGAGAAACATCAACCGCTCTGTTCTCAGTAAGTGTTGGAAGATTTTTTTATTTTTTTCAATTGAGACAGCCGCAACCAATTACAACTATTAAGAATTAATACACTAAACACTCACTTCAAAGTCTCACTCTCTTTCACAAAAAAGCAAGCACTCTGACAGTATTATCTGACCATCCATCAGCATACACATCGCAGTCTGGATTGGTGTCCAGGAGAGCATTGAGTGCGGAGAAGGTGCGAGGTACAACCCTCTGCTGTTATGCCTCATTCTCATCAAGCTAGGCTACTCTCTATGCTCTCTACGACATTCCTCTTTCAGTAGAACTCTCAATGTTTTACTTTCTATTTATTAGAAATTACTTTATCACTAATTCATTTCATTGTCGAAAAGTGTCAGCTTATAATTAATGTTGTAATTTTAATTGTGAGCGAATTATGATTTCTCTTTACGCAACTAACGTGTTTAAGTGCGTTTGACTGAAATAGTTGAAGACAGTCTAATTGAGATGCCTTCTCGTAACGTCACGATTTCTGGCTGCATGATGAGAAAATAGTAATCTTCAGAACACAAACAAAGTGAAAATATGCATATAATAGATTTTAACTGCTTGAACCGTATTCTGTCTCCATGTTTTTTTTCTATTGAGACCTCAAGATACATAGTCGAAGCAAATCTATACCACACCATTAATAAAATTTTATTGTCTTTTTTTATTGCGAATAGACAAGCATTTGGCCGTCTGTCTGTGATTTCAAAATACATTCCTAATTTTAAGTGAAAACTGCTATTTATGCTCAATCATAAAATACCGTGTTTAGAATTTTTGTCTGTCTGTCTGTTTGTCTGAAAGTTTATCTCGCAAAGGCTCCGAAATGGCTCAATAGATTTCAATGAGAATGACAGGAATTAAAACAGGTATCTTAACTTATATTTTTGTGTGTTTTATTTCTATTCTAAGGTTCAGAAGATATGGTGAAATATAATTTTCCAAGTCCCACGCAAATAAAGTCACGCTAGTCAATAATAAACTTATGTAGTAATCATTTTTAAATTAAAAAAAAATGTATCGCTTGCAATTCTAACCAAATACTGAATAGATATTATGAAAAGTCTTTAATTAAATTGTCAATACATTCAGCACTTGACCCACATACTTAAAGTTCAGTTTGCATTGTATTTGTAACAACACATTGTGTAGATATCATTGCATCCGAAACTACAGTGATTATAATGATTGTATTCATAAATAATGATTTCGATACACCTTTATTTCACAAATCAATCAAACAATTTAAAAAGATCATCATTATAGACACCACTGAGACTCACTAGCATTTTAACTTCATAATATAAAGACTAGTGGCAGATGCACCGTGTCACGGGTCAATATTTGACATTTACATAGAGAAATGATGTAACTCAGACTTCGCAAACCCGCGAGGTTTACGAAACTCTGAAGTTGTCACTGACGTACAAGTAATGGATGATATTTAGTGGCGTGCCATAATATAATAACGCGTTAGAAAAGGTCAGCAGCAACGTGGTTCCGTAATTGAAGATTATCAAGTGAGGTCTTCTGAGGATAATGACACTATTACTGATGATGTTGCCGTTAGAAAAGACGCTACAGATAGTTGACATATTTTTTAAGAAAATGATAGGATTTAAGGAAAATTAAGGTAAAACAAGAACAAAGGGAATGAAGTTATTTGTAGTAATGACCTTAAATGGAGCAACAGACGGTATTCGTAATGTCCTTGCGTGGACAGACGCTGGGCAGACAACCGCTCCCCACATCCGCTTGCCAATTATAAAACAATCATAAGGGAAGGGTATTTTTCAATACTCTTAATATAAAATCTAAAGAATATTAAGTTGTTCTGAATAAATGGATAAAATTTAAAAAGGCAGTTCTAATTCTGATATACTTGCATGACTGGTTTCATTACTCAACTTAAATCGACCCTTCAATGATTTGCATCTTTCAAATACTTCAAAGGCAGGTTGGTCTGCACAAATGTTATTCTTTTTTCTGTTTATTTTGGGACTGACTAATGTCAATTATTTTGAAAAAGACCAGTCACTTTAAACAGAAGATTTCGTTTAGACAATCCCACGCGAGATATGAAACGACCGTCGAATTCATTAATTGTAAGATAAACAGCCAATTGACATTAAACATAAACTTCGACCTCTCCATAAGTTCACCATTGAAATATCGGAGATCGATGATAACAATTAACTTTATTCCAAAATCGTGGAGCTCGTAAAATTAACAGTGATACATAACTAAAAACAAAATTACGTCTTGATTTCCCCATATTCCTTAAATCTAATCGTGTTCATAAATTTTAGGTGTCTCTTTGTCCTTCACTTTCTCAATATGTTGATTGGTATTATATGTTACACCAAAATGCACTTGTCAGTATCATATATCGATAATGCTTTTAGCGTTTCCTTATCTATTTGCATCGTGATTATCGCAGTTAGCGGCATTCCGCGTGTCTACGTCGATTCCAGTTTCACTTTTTAGCGTCTGTTCCGTTCGAGTGAAAGTCGTCGATTTAAACTACAAACTGTTCCATTCATCTCGCTCGTGCCGTACGGCCATAAAAACCTGTTGCAAATATGAATTCTTCTTTTTCATAACCAATTTCACTCGACTTCCTTTTCGAAGCTTTAGGCTTCATTAGGACCTCAATTGAAAAGTTATTGACATTCAGAGCACGCTTGACTTTACGACAGCAGATTCTTTTGGACGCTTAGTTTTTTCTTATTGGTTAACCGGATAATTATTATTTTTATTCAATTACTAAAATAAAATAATTTTAATTCCTCATAATGTTGTTGAGTGATCAAATCATCATTACAAAAACTATGTTGGCTAATTTGTTTTTATTGCAAGTTGTTTTTGCCAGTTTATCTTTTGCATTGATCTATTATTGCACTCAAAACGTCCTTGCTTTGCAGTCTAAGTGTCCGTACATACGGTCAGCTGGGAGCAGCCGAGGCGAACGGGTGAGCAGGAAGAGAACAACTTTCGTTTTCATACACCTGCCCTGTTCCACAGCTTTTATACTTGCAATTTTATCTTCACTTAATTTCCAACTTTGTTTCTTGCTGTTTAAGATCTATATTATTAACCGTTTGATTATGCACAGCCGCGACTGTCAATGCTTTTACGGAGTACGGGTTTTTTCTCGTTAGTTATATATTGTGATGCGGCTTCCCGTAAACGGTTAATAAATGTGTGTCGACTATTGAAACTGTATCATTACTGTTTTTTCTTGTTACAAATTTACACGCTTGCCTATGTTTCCAACTGTTGTGCAAATTATTATGATTTTCGGCCTTGTCTTCGCCTTGTTGGAATATTAAGTTAAAATTACATGGTTTGTTTGTAAGATGTCAAATGTACGTAACATTCGTGCTTTCTCTCACGACTGTGCGTGTGCATAATGCGTGCAAAGTGATTTTCGCACGATGCGAGAGGACGATTTTCATCTAAAGCACAAGTGTCTTCATTTCTGGAATAGATAGAATATTTTTTGTGTGGGCGTGCTTAAAATTGTATTTAAACAAGTTTTTGGAAATTTTCATAACCATGCGCTTTATGTAACGGTATGGGCTGATGGCGAAGTAAAAGGATCAGAAAGTAAAATTCTTTATCTGTTTTCTCTCGCTTGGTACTAAATATTATAGAATTGGGGTCAGTGAAGATCATGTGGATTGTTAACCTTTGAGACAACCAATGACAGATTCTTTTAATGATACGCGAATAGATGCTATTACATATTTGTGTTATTTACGTAGGAATCTTACGAGATTCCTGCCGAGATCTTATCGATTCGAGATCTTACGACGCCTGCTGGCCTGCTTACGAGCAGGCCAGCAGGCGCGATTTAACATACGTCAAATCAGTTGCACAAAAACTCGGTCAAGTTCAAAATTGACTGATCACATTCAAACTTCTTTTGATACATAACAAATAAGGAACTGGCATATGGCCAGCCTAAAAACTTTAACCTCTGGTTTATAACCACTTAATTAACACTAACACATACAAATAAGTTTATTATTTAATTGGGGTCCTCACTGTTCACATATTGCTGGTTATTTGGTAAGTGCATCTAGCCAAACTCCCATACTTTTTTTTGTCTGAGTGACGAGACGAGCAAGTATGTCACCTGATGCTAAGCGCTACGCCTGCCCATAACAGTTACAGTGCTAAACAGAACTGTGCATTGCATAATCCTGCGCGGCACTGCACTGCGCTCGTCACCCTGAGACATCGGCTCTAAAGTCTCATATGCCCAGTAATTTAGCTGGAAACAGTGTCCTTCAAACCTTCATGAATACATTCTTGACAAATACGTTTGTCAAAATTTGAACTTTGAATTAGTACAACACTTAGATCTTTTTTAACACATTTAGGCACATTTTGAAGCATTAAGGCTCGTTTACCATCAGAAAAATGTTTAAATAACAGTTGATAAAGTTTACTGAGCTAACAGAAGGTACATTGCACACTGCACTGAGCTAAGATTTGAACTATCACATTTACCTGCTCCACATAAGGTCAAATTCCTGATGTCACCGCTGCACGATATCTCGCCTCTTTTGTACCTCCGATATAATTGTTCTTAGTAACAAGCCGGAGGTATTCGAAACATTCTTTTTTCTATAGACTCCATCCATCACGAGACTCATTCACTCATTTGTTAAAGTTGACACATGACAATGTCCGAGAGCTTACACGACCTCTCACCACATTACTCGTGCTGATCACAAATAGATACAGCACCTCTATATTATTGAACACAAGAGTGATGTTACCTTGAGAAATGGAGAGTTGGATGAAAGTCCATTTGTTTTTCATAGGTTTAACACCTGTAAACGTCTAATGAAGCGACCCTTGAATGGGCACGTCTTCTTAAAAGAAGAATAATGGTATCGTACTGATGCTGGAGGAACAGTTGTAGAGCGGAGTTACGGAGCACATGTCAAAATTAGCTGATGATGTAAATAGCTCCAGTTGCCAATTCGCACTTTGGTGTTGAGATGTCGCATTGACTGGATAACTAAAATATATTAATTATCTTTGTAACGGGGTTTGCAATAGTGGCAAGTTGCAAAGGCCTAAACATTTGCATAACACTAAAATTGTTTTTATCACTGCACTGCGCTTTAACGTGTTCTTAGATGTAACGTAAACCCGGATGGAATAATTGTAAATGAAAAGGACTTTCAATTGATACTTAAAATGATTGGTTAAAAGATCCCATAGTTTAACGACTTAATCGAAGAATTTAAGTTATTTATTTCAATATCGTGATTCGCTGCTTACATTTTGTCAAAGGTCAGTCTGACTTATTAAGATTGCTAAATGACTGAATAGGCTGAGTTACCCGATATTTATTCAGTTGAGTAATGCGAACAATATTTTAGAAAAGCAAAGAGAAGAATTAGTCGTATTTTTGTGTTCTGGAACATATTAAGCGTTTGCCTGCTTAGAAGATTAGGTGTTAGAGTATACTAAATAATAGTTTAGATTCAAAGATGTTTTGTAATTATTAAACTCAATGAAAATAAAAGAGATTTTGCTTTTTACTATATTAACACATTATATAATTATAATTACATTCAATTACCCTATTTCAGTTTACTATACCTTACCTTGTCTTACCTCACCTCACACCACCATACCTTACCCTACTCTACCCTGCCCTGCATTTCTTTACTTTAATTTACCTTACCTTATCTTACCTTACCTTACTTTACCTAAACTTATATTTATTAGTGCTGTTGAATTCAGTTTTAGTCGACTTTGTGCCAATCGAAAATGTACTTTCAATATTGTTTTTACTATCTTTAATCGTAAAGGTTATTTCATCACCTAGTAATCTAATAACACATTTTTAGTCAAAATAGACGTCAGTACGTACTTAAAAGTGATAAATTGCCGACAAATTAGGTTTCATATAAGTTGACCGTCGGTGCGCAATTTTAGAAGCTATATTAATAACATTTGCATAGATAGAGTAAAGATAAAGTATATCAGCCTACGTAGAAGAATCAAGATATTATCTATACTATAACATGGATATGGACGACTGGACGTATCCATGACCTACACCAGTAGAAGTGAGCTACAATTGGATCAAACAACTGCTCGATAAACCCAACGATAGGAACAATATTTTAGAGACGACGGGACGGGAATTTTTTAGAGACGGGAGCACTTCCTTAAGGATGATTAGGCCATTATCCACCACGGATGCCCAGTCCAGATTGATGGATCACAATACGTCCAAAAATACTTTGGCATGTGGTTTCCTCACGATGTTTTCCTTCACTGAAAATGTTTTTACAACACATTGGCACGTGCCCACACTGGAATTTGAACTCACGGCCCTCCCTTTGGAAGGTGGACATTCTCCCACTAGGCTATCACCGCTTTTTTTAGGATATTTTCAGGATGACGGTAATGTCAAATTGGACACGTGCTGTGATTAAGATGCGTAATTTTTTGCGTATCACAGCTCCTATCCTGTTGATATCCAGCTGGATATTGGTCGAACTTGAAACGTTGCGCTTTAATTAAGTTGCAATTTAGTTGCCTGTGTTTTAGATATGATTCAAACTTTAGTGAATCCCAGCGTAAGTGAGTTGCTTCATGCCTACATAATCTTATACACAAAGACAGTCGTCAAGAGCTGTAGTGAGACGCTGAGACGTCAGTTGCCATTCACCACGCGAAACTGGTATTGCAAAGCAAAGGTCGTCAAGAGATGATCAAGGTTGCTCTACTTTGCTACTGTATTGAAGTAAACCAATGCTGGAATGCAGTTTTCTTCACAATATTCAAATAAGGAAGGTTGTAGTAGGATTAAAAAGTTTGAATATAGTTACATGGATCACGGGTGGTACGCATGGGAAGTTCTGCGTATGTGACTTTTGAGAATGGAACGTTTTGACGTTTTAATGGTTTAGGGAACCCAAAAAACAAACTATCAAAACCTAAAATTGAAAGTCACCGAACGTAAGAAACCGAACAAAAGGCAAGATTTATTATCTGGATTATTAATGGAACGAGATTATTCAAAAGATTCCCTCCCAAAGTTATTTTTACTCTCAAAATATGTTTGAGAAATAAGCTCCAAAATATTTTAAGGAATTAATAATGGTAAACGTTACTTTTTAAACGAATGCGACAGCGATAACAAAGTAAAATGATAGATGGACATTTTTTATTTAAATTTAAATTATAGTGTAGTGAAATTATCGATGTTTAATGAATAGGCAACTTTATTTATCGAAGCTTATCCCGTTTGAGACGGGAAGGTTCATTTTTTTTTAGTTTTAACCTAATATTGTCAACGCTGCCGTCTAGGTGTTTTTAATGTTACTGCCTCACCAAAAACTCAAATAATTTATTGAAAGTAGACAAAAATAATGCACTTTTACATGTCACAACTTAAGTCTGATATGGTTTGTAGTGGGAGGCCTCTTCTGCAAGAGACCGCCTGGGGAAGTACCACACCTTTGCCAGATATTCATCCGCCAAGCAATAGTGTGCAAACATTATTGTGTTCCGGTTTGAAGGGCATTGTTTCTAGCGAAATTACTAGGCATATGAGAGTTTAGAGCCGATGTCTCAGGGTGACGAGCGCAGTGCAGTTCGGCGCAGGATTATGCAATGCAGGGTTCTGTGTGGTGCTGTGTCTGTTATGGGCAGGCGTAGCGCTTCACATCAGGTGAACGACTTTCTCGTCTCGTCATTCAGTAAAATAAATAATAAAATGATCTATCAAATAAAACTCTCAAATTAGTATACATCTATATTGTTTTATCAAATTAGCTCGAAAAACGCATTTGTTTTGGAAAACGAGGAAACTGTAGAGCAGGAGTCTGATCTAATCGAGGATTAAATGTTGGCTAACTATTTCTGGTATGAAATAATCAATTAAATTAACCTAATAATCAAATAACATTACAAATAAGTATTGGGACCAGTCTATCCAAGAATGCTGACAGCGGAAACATGACCCTGCAAGGCCGTTTTACTGTTACTTACGTATGTAGATATCTATCTTAGCGCACTATATAATGGACTTTATTAGCATAGTATAGAGTTTAAATTCTAGTCAATATAATGCAGGTATTTTTGCCACTACAAAGGTGTAGTATGCGGAATTATTTTAAAGCATTTGGTCTACTTTAAAAGGTCTCGAGTTGAATAATGGACAAGGTATATTTTTATTATTGGATTTTGTTAATGATATTTTAATTGGAATAAATCATTTGTGGTTTATTTGTCGATATGTATTTTACATACTTCGAGTACATACATACATAGGTAGGCACAGTCCCGCTTTTCTCCCGTAATTATAGGCAGATATTACATCTTTCCACATTATATTACAACATTATTATTTTACAGATTAAAGCGTTAAATAAAAATATATAATTATTAAGTATATAAGTACATATTTTGTTTCGAATTGTCCACATTTCTGTATTTTTTTAATATACTTAATTACTTTACATACGTTTTTACTTTAGACTAAAGAAAAGGTTTTGGAATCGTTAGCTATATAGAAAAAGCGAGTATTTTTTTCTTTGGAAAACTGATAGTTATCACGCAATGCAACCAGATTTTATGCACGTATACACGTAATCTAGGTAATTGCATTACCGCAAATCGATTATTGCAAACAGATGCGGCTGCAAGTGACGTAATCGATTCGAAAAATTGCCGCTAAAGGTTAGCTAAGAACCTGAAAATGAATACCAAGGAGGTTTTACTAAAGAAAAAGGAATCCATACAAAATTTGCAACTTATCACCAGTTGTTCACTTGTTTTATTCACCAGATCACATAATTTAGTAACAAATAGACAACTCCAAAGACAACCTGCGACCATCTCACTTGTGCACCATATTTTAAATAATAAAAATCATGGGAATTGTTTTGTTTCACTCACTCTCGTATAAGCTGTAGTACAAGATGGGTAGCTGTTAGACAGCTGTTGCCTTTAACTTTCCTTCTATAGTTTATTCTTATTCTGCAGGGAGCACTGGAGAACTGTTAGGTTATCTGTGGTACTATGTCGTAAGACCATAGGTAAGACTAAATGTTGAAATACCGACCCATTTCGAATTTCACGACTTAATGACGGTATTTTACAGTAAATGTCAAATCTTTGTTATTCTCATTGCCAAACAGGGTTGCTTCAATGATTAAAAGATTCTAAATCTACAAGAGAGCCATATTAGTACACTTTTTTAATCGCATAGTACCTTATTATTCTGTGGATGAGTTTTAGATGTTTAGCCTTATTTGGTGGATTAGAATATGAAATTCGACACAGGACCAACACCTCTTTCATATAATGCTTATTTATAAGGAAGCTTTTTGTAGAGCAAATTTTGTAGGCACAAAATATAATTGTTATTGTCGAACAAACGGCAAATAAAAAAAATAACATTTCTTTGTTCATCGCTACACCGAAGTCTAAATTCCTCGCGTCTCAACTGGTCATTCCCTTATTTCTATAATGTATTAAGCTACACTCCTTGCGTTACACTTAATATAAACTTGGCACTTACTCTAATTCACGATTACAACATTCCTCACGCGCGCCTAGAAATTAATTTCGGTGTTAAGGAAACATGTTTTCTAACAATTAAATTTAAAAAATGCAGCACTTAGTGTGAAGTATGAATTCTTTTGTGGTTTCCAGTAGTTCGACCTTCGCTGCGCAATCTAATCTGCTCCGTGTATGGTCGATGTATTCATATAATGTCTGTCTGTAATACAGTTATGCGATCAATTGCTTAACGATTCGTGATAAAAGATCGATGTTTCGATTGTGCACGCTTTTCATCATCGATTTAATTTAGATTTTAGCATGCAGGTGCAGGGAAAGAAGTTTTATTGGTCAGCCTTTCTTTTCATTTCGATGTTTCAACCATTGTGTTCAGTGTGAATGGTTGTTTTGGTTGAAACTTCGTCAAAGACTAGATTCTAGCTGCGTACGGTTTGCAGAGTGTTTTGAATTCAGTGATGGAATTACTGACGTGAATTAACCCCTGTCTTGTAGTCCTATTTAAAGATAGTGTTAGCGCGGCAGCTAAGCTGTATAGGCTGAGCGCGCCTCCAATGGCGGGGGAAGGATGGCTGGTAGAAGAGTAGTACAAAGGAACTTGGCGACTAACCTGGTCTCCATGCAACTGCAATCACCTCGGTTCGGGTCCGTCTCCAAGCTGCTTGTTCCTTCAGGATGTTATGACGTTCGATGTAGTGGACTGTATTTTAGGCGGTTGGTGCGTGTCGGCAAGGAGCGTTTACGCGGCGGGTTTATAGCGGGTGTTGTTTATATTTGCGCGTCGAATTCACGTGGACCACCGCAGAGGAGCAGCAGATCCAGTACTTTGGATTCGGCGAGAGCGGCAGCCGCGAAGGACGAGGGTCGATCGCAGACTACTTGCGGCGGCAAGCAGTTTTCTCGTGGATACCACGATATGAGCGACAGAGATAGTCGCCAAGAAATGATAGGAATAGGAAGGTAGGAAGGTATTATGAGTGCCAATGTAAGTGGCGCGAACATTTGCCCCCGGCCTAAAAACCATTGGTTTTTAAAAGAAAGCGGGAAATAAAAAAAATAAAAATAAGAGTTAAACTCTTAAGCAGTCAACGGGTTAAATATAACATAGCGGTTGACCGGGGAGCAAGGGGTTAAATTATTGGGTAGGTAAGATACATAAACGGACGACGGGTCTCTGGTAGACGCCGGTCGCCGTTTTTACTGACGCTACTCGACAGATGCCATCGCCGCCGACATGAGTGGCCACGACGACGCCGAGAGGCCAGGATAGCGGGGGAATATTATCAGTGATAATAAGAACAATAGAACCTATTGTAATGGGATTCGAAGGTGTATTCCATTTTCCTCTAGATTGAAGTAAGTGAAGATATTCCAACTTCCACCGTTTGGAAAATGATCGTACCATTTGATCCAATAAAGCGTACCGTTTCAATAAGTGTCCAGGTTCACCGGGAACCGTGCAAGCGGGTAAATGCTTCAGCGGTGCGGTCATTAAGAAATGTGAAGCACTCAGCGCGGTCGGCTCAGACGGATCTTCGCTCAATAACGTTATAGGACGAGAATTGATAACGCATTCTATCTGTGTGAGTACGGTTAACATTTCCTCATACGTGAGTAACTGTGAACCGATCGTCTTATGAAGATGACTTTTAAACGCTTTCACATATATTTCATAATTCCCCCCGAAGTGAGGACTTCGCGGTGGATTGAATTTCCAGTGTATGCGATTAGCTGATAACTCATCTGAGATAGACTTATTATATTCGTCGGAATTTAAAAGATCCGTTAACGCATTTTTCGCATTTTTAACGCATTCCGTTAACGCAGAGACGGGAAGGGAGTCAAGGAGCGCGGGTGAGTTACTAGCCCATTTGACGAGATCGAAGCCCCCGGCCCTGAGCAACTCGCGGAGATCGTCTCTGAGTTGTAAACAAGCAGACAGAGTAGGCATGGAGTAGCACACGTCGTCCATGTATGTGTTGTCGCTGATAAGAGATGCTGCGAGTGGGAAGCGGGCACCGTCGGCGGCGCACAGCTGTCGCAACACTCGCATTGCAAGGAACGGACTGCTACGTAGACCAAAACAAACGCGGTTGAATTGGTAGGTATCAAGCGGAAAAACGGGATCGAATCGATACAGGAATTTTTGATATTTGCGGTGGTCCTTCTTTATCAAAATTTGTAGGTACATCTGTTTAATATCGGATGTAAAAGCGATTGGGTAGTGGCGGAAATCCAAGAGGATTGTAAAAAGATCGTTTTGTAAATTATCCCCGGTATATAAAACTTGATTCAAGGAGAGGCCTGAGTCAGTTTCAGCACTGGCGTCCATCACCATACGCCATCGAGCTGTTGTTTTTTGTAGTCTCGCAATGGCGTGGTGTGGCACGTAATATCCAGTAAAAGGACTATCATTGTCGATCAGTGAAATGTAACCCTTCTGAATGTACTCTTTGATTATAGCATCGTACTCTAAGCGCAGAGCAGGTGTCGCGGCGAGCTTACGTTCGAGATACATGAAGCGTTTTTTAGCGATAGGGTAAGAATTACCCAGAGAGGTCGCGGGATCGCGGGAGAAAGGTAACGCTACAGAATAGCGTCCCGTAGGATCGCGGGAAACGTTATTTGTAAAAATGCGTTCACATTCTATAGCGTCTGGGCTCAAAGTCGGCGTGCATTGCACCTCTTCAAGCTGCCAGAAGCGTTGGACAAGATTATCTAAACGTGGTCCTTCCGTAAAGGTACAGAGGGAAATATGAGAGCGGCATCTATCTTCAACCAAGGGGTCAGTGATAGAAACAACGGTTTCAATATGAGCGGGCGTAACATGAGCGGGAGTAACATGAGCGGGAGTAACGGGAGCGGTCCCGATTACGATAAAACCAAAAATGGTTTCAAAAGCGGTTGGAGTACCAGGCGGACCAGCGGCGCGGCCTGATAGCAATATTTCAGAAAAGAGCGGCGCGCCTATAAGTATGTCGATCTCGGAAGGCGAAGCGAAACTGTCGTCTGCCAGAGGCAGGCAGTTCAGGTATGAAAGGCAGGATACGTCAATTTTCACTGCCGGTAAATTGTCTGTTATGCGGTCGATAACATAGGCGTCAATTGCAATAAAATTATCATTTAGGCGGGAAGATAAAGTAGCAGAAACTGCTCCCTTGATTGGGTCAGATGCGGAACCTATCCCTTTAACAACGGTGTTCGTCACCTTATTGCATTTTAAATTTAATTTAGCGCAACATTTTGAAGTTAAAAAGTTACTTTGGGAAGCCGAATCAATTAAGGCGCGTACTACATGGCGGCGACCATTTAAATCCGTAGCATAAACTTGTACGGTTCCCAGTAAACAAGTAGTGTCATTAGGCTGCGAAGCGGGGCGTATATTACACAGCGACACCTGTTGTTGTGATGACTGATAAGCAGTTGTAGGTAAGTTCGTCAGCTGAGCGCTAGCGGAGCCCGCGACGGGCGGCGGCGATGCCGAAGGCGGCATGTGATCCCCGGCGGCGGAGAAGTTGCCAGTTCGCGCGCGCGGAGGCGGCGCGTGCGCCTGTGACGGAGCGCTAGGGTACGGGCGATTGTCTTCACGGGAAGATGATACTTTGCGGCATAACATAGAATGATGTTTACATCCACAATAACGGCAATTAAATTTAGAATTGCAAGCAGTATTTATATGCGTAGTGCTTAGACAATTAGTGCAACCTTTGCTTTGTTTTACAAAAGTGTACCTGTCGTCGATAGAAAGCTTATCAAATGCAGGGCATCTATATAAGTTAGCGTGATCGGCTTGTTTGCAAAGCGGACAGTGAGTGACGCATGATGCTGCAAAAGACTGCGTAGACCTTGCAGTACGCGGCCTGTTATCACTGCGGCTAAGAGAATCGGTCGTAGTGCGTTCCAATATTTTGCTTTGTTCGCGGATGAATTTTAAAAGTTCATTGTATGTAGGCATAGATTTACCTCGCATGTGCATTTCAAACGACCGTGCAGTACTTGAATCTATTTTCTTCAAAGCGAGCGATAGTAAAATAAAATCAGACACGTTATCGAGCTTGAGAGACTTCAAACTTGACACAGCCGTGCAGAATTTATCTAGGAATAATTCTAAGTTTTTATTCGTCGCGGTGTTAAAAGATTTAAAACCAAGCATTTGATCAAGATAAGCGGAGGCTAGGTTACGTTTGTCGTTATACTTATCGACGAGCGTCTGCCATATGATCGGATAATTATCACCGTTAGGTACGATACCAGAACAAACTGCAAGGGCCCGGCCTGACAATTTATTAATTAAATATTGGACGCGTTCGTGATCAGTGAGATCGGGATTTTCGTGAATCGTGCGTTTGAATGACTCATAAAATATTCTCCAGGTCATCGGATCTCCATTGAAGACCATCAAATCGAGTTCAGGAATTCTGATGGATTTACGTTGCGGGGCAACATTGAAATCAGCGGTTTTTAAAGGCGGGTTAAGTTTATTATAAACAAACTGACAACGGCAAAACATATCTTCGAAGACGTTTATAGATTGGTAGTTTACCGTGTACGAAGCGTTGAGAGTCAACTCGGTGACATTTAATTTGTTCACAATTTCATTGAAATCGGAGCGTAAGCGGTCTAACGAGATCATTCCACATAGAAATAAATCTTTCTCAGTATCATCAGTGAAAGCCTTTAAAGATCGGTTAAAAATATCTTGTAAGCGAGAAAATATAATGTCACGTTTACCTATCAAGGTCAAACGTTCGACCTGTAACGTATCGAGCGCTTTTGCGTCCTCGTATACTTCACTATCTTTGTCTTTTGAACGAGTAGCCATAGCCATCTTAACAAAGTATAAAAAACCAGATAAAGTATGAAATTCCTAATTTACTGCAACTGCCTACAGCATTTACCTGCCACGCGCGCGGCGTATTGAATACCCACGTGGAGACGCACGGGCGGTCGTTAGGAATACCTTCACTTTTTAATAAAATTAAGAATTACGGAAAAATCGTTATTTTTACTATTTAGGAATGCGGAATACACGAAATAAGTATATAATAGCGTAGTAGGATAGTACAGGGTACTATCTGAACTGTAATTGCGGGCGGGAACACGATAATTATAGGAAATTATCGTTGGTAAAAATACCAATATAAAATTGCGGGCGGTTATAAAGAGGACTATATGAGGCCTAAGAGGGGCCAGAGAATAGCGGGAGGACCAAAGAAGATCCGGCGGCGGAGGACCAACAATATGTTAGCGCGGCAGCTAAGCTGTATAGGCTGAGCGCGCCTCCAATGGCGGGGGAAGGATGGCTGGTAGAAGAGTAGTACAAAGGAACTTGGCGACTAACCTGGTCTCCATGCAACTGCAATCACCTCGGTTCGGGTCCGTCTCCAAGCTGCTTGTTCCTTCAGGATGTTATGACGTTCGATGTAGTGGACTGTATTTTAGGCGGTTGGTGCGTGTCGGCAAGGAGCGTTTACGCGGCGGGTTTATAGCGGGTTTTGTTTATATTTTCGCGTCGAATTCACGTGGACCACCACAGAGGAGCAGCAGATCCAGTACTTTGGATTCGGCGAGAGCGGCAGCCGCGAAGGACGAGGGTCGATCGCAGACTACTTGCGGCGGCAAGCAGTTTTCTCGTGGATACCACGATATGAGCGACAGAGATAGTCGCCAAGAAATGATAGGAATAGGAAGGTAGGAAGGTATTATGAGTGCCAATGTAAGTGGCGCGAACAGATAGTATATTTATAAACCCTACACTGTATTCATAAAATCTAGAATTTTATAATAAACACAGTCAGGGAACAGGCATTTTTTTAATTAAGTGTAAATCATGAAATGCATCTGTTTCGTACTGAAACAGATTTCTTTTCTTTTTATTTTGAGTGTTTTCGAACGTAACTACACAAAGACTATTCCGCTTAATATTTTGTGTTGGTACGAGATTATTATGGCCCACGACTTTGGGTGGCCAACCGGAAGTCAGTCGTCCTTCAAATGCGCGTGCGAGCACTTGTCGCGTCGCGGTGTTTTGAGCTTTCACCGGTAGCTCCATTTCGTGGACGCCATTCCCATCCTCGGAGACGAGCTCCAGGATTAAGTGTAGTGTGGATTGCCTGATCACACCTCTATCCCGGAGGAAGGTGATACGGGATCAGAAGAAACCGCCCCATCGGCGTCCTATGGATATATCTCTGTGCACCATCATCCCCCATCTAACCCGAAGACAGCGCTGATTACACACCCGAGAGGCCATCGACGGATTTCCCAAGTAAGTTCGTAGGCCATAATATCTCCCCGTAACATTTTTGATCCGTTCGAGCCGGATCTGCGGATTTTCTTTGCTGTAGTCACGTTGTCCAAATCCCGTTATTAGTGCATATTTTCCCATTTTTGGAAACCATCCGAGTATATTTTAGTGTTTGTCGTAGCGGCGTTACGCGTCCCGACAATATTTCCCAGTTTTCATCTTGATTTTGCCGATTTTTGATTTTTTGTGTGCGACATTACGTGTCCATTAAAAATGGCGGAACAAGATATTTTCGAAAGAGAAGTTATACTTGACGAAGTCAAACGTACTTTAGAGTTTTACGAACTCAATGAACAGCAATTTAAAGCGCGAGCAAAAGATATTCTTTCTATTCAGAGAAAATTCCTTAAATTGCAAACTAAAATTGAGAAGTCACAAATGAAATTGTCGACATTTGACCGAGAGGAACAGTTACGTATTCGAACTCAATTCAATGATATTTATTACGCAATTGTTAGCCATGTCGAAGTTCTGAAGAAAAACGATGAGGAGTGCAGGCGCATGAGTCGAGTTTCCTTTAACAATACAATACAACCGACTCACGGGGGTTGTAGTAGTAGGTTACCGAATCTTCCGTTGCCGTCATTCGGGGGAGAATTGACCGATTGGCCCCCATTTTATGACCTATTTCGCTCCATGGTTGATAATAATGACGCCTACACAGATAGCGAGAAGTTTAGGTATCTCCTTCTTACCTTGAAAAACGAGCCTTATAACTTAATAAAATCGATACCTATCACGGACGAAAATTATACCGTCGCGTTAGATATTTTAATTTCAAGATATGAGAACAAACGAGTCATAGCTTCTCAACATATTGATCGTATTCTGGATATTCAATCCTGTGCCGAGAAATCAAATCAAAGTGTGCGTAATTTGCTGAATATTTACCATGAGAATATAAAAGCGTTACAAGTAATGCATTTTCCTACAAATCAGTGGAGTTTTTTGTTGTTGAATATTTTACTACGTAAAATACCTACTTCCATTCGTATGCGATTCGAGTTAACATTGCATAAACCATCCGATGTACCCAACGTCGACTTGTTAATCGAGTTTTTAGAACGAGAATTAACCGCCAGCGAAATAGTTGAATCTGGCAGTAGAAATGTTCAAAATGTAGGTAGTCAGAGGAAAGAGTACGTCGCTCCAACGTTCCGTCGAGCGTTGGCTGCCGGCGTGGCCAGCCGCACTTCGACTCAGGGTGCGAGCGATTCTCAACCTTCTGTCAATACGCGCAAGAACCAGAATTGTGTATGTTGCGATGCTCAACATCCATTAACAAAATGTAATAAGTTTTTGAATTTGTCACCAAGCAATAGGTATGCGTTTATCAAAAATAAAGATGTTTGCTTCAATTGTTTAGGCAAAGGTCATAACGTTTCTCAATGCAAGTCGAGTTTTGTTTGTCGTTCGTGTGAAAAACGTCATCATACATTGATTCACTTTACTTCTGAAGGTGATACTAGCCGTGCGAGTGAGAGAAGTGTTTCTTTACCGCTCACGGAGGAACGGGAAGAGAACATTCCGAGCACCTGTACTCAGCACGCTATGTCCGCGAGTCAAGCGACACAAATTAATTGCGCGTCGTCCAATGCTCCTTTTGGCACGACAAATACTGTGTTGCTTTCGACCGCACTCGTCGATGTATGTGTAGGTAATGAAAAGCGTTCGACTGTCCGGTGTCTTATCGATACGGGAAGCCAGGCTTCGTTCATGACGGAATCGTGCGCACAGCGGCTAGGTATAAAGCGTTGTTATGCGAATGTACCTGTTTACGGGATAGGTGACACCAAACCGGTACGACCAAAAGGAAAGATTTCGTGTTGCATAACCCCGAGAAATGAACTTCAACCTTCTATACCTATTGAAGTTTTAGTATTGCCGAAACTTATTCCTAAAATGCCTAGTGTACCACTGCCTCATATGGGGTGGGCACACATTCAAAATTTAAATTTAGCCGATCCTTTGTTTCACACTCCACAGCCGGTGGAGATGTTGTTAGGTGCAGATGTACTATCTCACATAATTTTAGGAAACGTAATAACGGGTTCGCCCGGTTCGCCGATCGCTATGAACAGCGTTTTCGGTTATTTGTTGTTGGGAAAAATAGCGTTCAACTCTTTGACTCCATCCTCAGTTCAAGCTTGTTTTAGCTCATTATCCGATGACGGCGACTTGAAACGATTCTGGGAACTGGAGTCAGTGCCTGAGGTGAAGGCACTCATCCCCGAGGAACGTCTATGTGAATCCATATTTGAACGCTCACACTATCGTGACGTCACGGGACGATACACAGTAGCTTTACCACGTAAACCTGATGCTACGCCCCTAGGTGAATCACGAGATATTGTCCTCGCTCGGTTCCATAAATTAGAGCAACGTTTACAACGGAACCCGAGTCTTAAAATTGAGTCTCACGCGTGCTTGCAGGACTATATTAAACAAATGTATAGAAATATACTAGTACAAGAATCTGATAGGGACTTGCAACGCATTCTGTGGTGTACGTCGCCCGATGAACCCCTCCGTGATTATCGTCTGCGGACGGTAACATTTGGTGTGAGCACTTCCCCTTACTTAGCTCTTCGTACCATTAAGCAATTGGCTTGTGACGAAGCATCTAATTTTCCCCTAGCGGCAAAGGTTTTAACCGACCAAGTGTTCGTCGACGATGTGGTCGCGGGCGCGAGCGATGAATCACACGCTCTGGTATTACAAGAGCAATTGTTAGGTATTTGCAAATCACTTGGGTTTGAACTACGTAAATGGCACAGTAACTCGCCGGCGATACTCGCCGCGGTTCAGGCGCCAGAGGTTCATGGTGAGCGGCGGGAAGAGGTGCCCTTTGCTCCCATGGAACATGACCATCAACCCAAAATAAGGGGACTTTTACCCTCCACATTCTTACAGAACGACATGTGGTTTCACGGCCCAGCATGGCTCCGTGAAGATCCTACTGCGTGGCCAGTATTTAAAAGTATCCCTAGCACTGGTGAGGAGAAACGTAATCCACCGGTCGCGTCTGCATCAGCTACGCTGATCGACGATGTTGAGGTCATAAACCAGTTTTCAATCTTGAGTAAATTGTTGAGAATAACTTCTTATATTTTTCGCTTTTACAATATTCTTAAATCTCGCGTCAACAAGGAAAAGAGTTCCTATCTTAGTTACATCACAGTCCACGAGTATAAACTCACGCTTAATCGTTTCATTTATTTATTGCAACACCAAGTGTTTCATAAAGATTTTGAAAACATTTCACAGGGTAAACCGCCCTCAAACCAATTGAGACGTCTTAATCCGTTTATCGATGATTCGAGTTTTTTGCGAGTCTCCGGACGTCTACATAAATCCCTTTTGTCGTACGAGTCAAAACATCAATTAATTTTACCCAAAAAACACCCTCTTACGATTTTAATAATTGACGATGCCCATATTACGCATCTTCATGCGGGCACTCAAGCCGTTCAATATTTACTTTTACAAAATTATGCGATTTTATCTAGCCGAGATATAATACGTAAACAAATCTTTCGTTGTGTGCGCCGCTTCCGTGTGCGTCCGGTACGTCTACAGCCTGCGATGGCGCCGCTCCCAGCGGTCCGGCTGCGACCCGAGCGCCCATTCATGAAAACAGCTGTTGATTACGCGGGCCCGTTTTACATGCGAGCTAATAGGGTTCGTAATGCTAAAATCATCAAATGTTATGTCGCCGTGTTCGTGTGTATGAGTGTGAAGGCTATACACTTGGAGCTCGTATCGGAGCTATCTACTGAGGCGTTCTTAGCAGCCCTGCGCCGATTTACATCGCGCAGAGGTTTGTGCAGCGACATTTACTCTGATTGCGGAAAGAACTTCCAGGGTTGTCATAACTATTTGAGAGATTCGTACGAGTTTTTAAAAAATGACTCTGTTCAATGTGCTTTGAATTATCAAACCTTGAAACAGGGCAAATGGTATAAGGACCGCGGTGCTCCTATCTGTGTAGGCGACATTGTTGTGGTATGCGACGATAATCTTCCACCACTCCAATGGAAACTTGCTCGTGTTCATACACTCCATCCGGGTTGTGACTTTGCAAACGGGCAAGAGTCTATTCAAACGAGCGATCGTAAATATTGTAAACTGCCTTTAGAATGATTATTGTTTACGAATTCGTAAAATTAGTTCCTAAGTTTTAATTACCTATACTAGTTGTTTACAACAACCTTAGATCAAGTTTAAGTTTATATATTGAATAACTTTCTGTTCATTGAGTTTTCGTGTTAAAAGAACTTACAGTCTTTTAAGGTGAGCGGCATGTTTCGTACTGAAACAGATTTCTTTTCTTTTTATTTTGAGTGTTTTCGAACGTAACTACACAAAGACTATTCCGCTTAATATTTTGTGTTGGTACGAGATTATTATGGCCCACGACTTTGGGTGGCCAACCGGAAGTCAGTCGTCCTTCAAATGCGCGTGCGAGCACTTGTCGCGTCGCGGTGTTTTGAGCTTTCACCGGTAGCTCCATTTCGTGGACGCCATTCCCATCCTCGGAGACGAGCTCCAGGATTAAGTGTAGTGTGGATTGCCTGATCACACCTCTATCCCGGAGGAAGGTGATACGGGATCAGAAGAAACCGCCCCATCGGCGTCCTATGGATATATCTCTGTGCACCATCATCCCCCATCTAACCCGAAGACAGCGCTGATTACACACCCGAGAGGCCATCGACGGATTTCCCAAGTAAGTTCGTAGGCCATAATATCTCCCCGTAACAGCATCATCTTTTACCACTGTAAGTTTAATTGTAAAAACCACAATTTGAAGGCGAAATTAATTTCTTCTCAATCCAAATCTTAGTTTAGTAGATCTATTTGATTTTTTTTCTATGTATAAGAGACTTAAGTAAAAGACTTGTAAAAGTGCAATACTTTGCCTACTTGCAATATATTATTTTTGTGTTTGAGTTTCAAGTTGCCAGGAAGACGTCTCATTTAAGCTTAGTATGGCCATTTTTTACCAAACTAGATCAAATCAGAATCCGTCTTCGATAACTTTATTTTTTAATATTTTACCAATAAATAACAAAAGTATTATAAAATATTCGCAACTCTATCATACTTCCACTGTTCCTTCAGGCGCACTTTCCTCAAGCCCAATGATAAAGCTGTTTTTATCATACCTTTAAATCTGCCTTCAAAGGAACCCCTCGCGAGATATCTTAAAAACGTTTTCAATACAATAAAACAAAAATCGGTTACAAATCCAAAGTGCTCTAATGAAAGGGCCAGTGGTCACTTTGGCCAATTTAGTTTGTTGTCACATTAGTGTCCGAATCCGCAGTTAAATCTTTATCGACTTGCCCCACGCCCCAAAATGCGAATGAGACTGGTTTGCAGGTAGTTTTAGATTTTATGAATTTACAATACATTAGGACTCGAACAACTGCAACATTTTAATTGTAAAAGTTAGAAGTTATTTTCTGTTGTTAGCTACATAGTATTGTTTCCAGCGGAATTACTGGGCACCATTACCTTAGACCCGATGTATCAGGGTGACGAGCGCAGTGCAGTGCCACGCAGGGTTTTGTAATAGGAAGTACTGGGTGGTGCTGTGAATGTTATTGGCAGGCGTAGTGCTTACCATCAGGTCTCGTCTCCACACTTAGTAAAATAAAATAAAAAAACATTAAGCATTTTTTTACGAGAATCCGAAAGAGTTAAACATAGTGTATTTTCGTTAGGTTTCTATATCTACATACCTGATAGCTATATGTATATTTATGAAAGATTTTTTATTTATAGAGACTATGTCATTGCCTTTCTCCCTATCAGCTTTGTCCTACTAGAGGAGAGAAAGGGAAAATTCAGAACAGTGTGGGTTTTTTACCATATAATAAATAGAATTTAACTGGATTTTTATTTCAACAGTCATCGTATAGTCCATTCTTTTTTTATCGGTAAGACATCAAATACATTACAATAATTAAAACAGAACAATTATTTATAGCAGTCTACATTACTTTGAGTGTCAATTTTTCAACAATCACAAAAGAAACAAAGCTCATCAAAAACAATAAAAAACAAAGCTTTAAAATATTTTTCTACGAATCTAAGTAAACAGAAACAACAAGGTTCGTGATAACGAAATGCAGACAGTAGGTGGTAAAAATGTGGACCGTGTCCGAGACATAAATCGAGTAAGGCGAGGCGTGGTGGTCAGTGAATGCGGCCAAGGCCGAGGAGCTCCGACTCCAGGCCGAGGCTGAACTGGCGGAAGAGACGAAGCGAAAGAGGGAGACAAGGGCCGCCATCTTTCGCAAGTCCCCGGTGCTCTCCCAGCAGGGGAGGAGCGAACCGGAGACGCTCGACCTGGAGAGGGTGGTCGGAGACTCGCTGGAGACGATCCTCCAGGTCGCCAGGTCCTCCAAGAACTTGAAGGGGACATATGTCAGGGCCCTCAACGAAGCCGCCGACGCCCTGAAGGTCTCCTTCACGGAGCTGAGGGTCCGGACAGCCACGGAGGAGGTCGCGCGGCTAGAGGCGGCCAACGCCAAGCTCGCGGCCGAGCTTGCCGAGGTGAGGAAGGAGGTGGCGCAGCTCCAGCCTACGGTCGCCCCGACCCCGACTCCGACCGCGGACGAGATCGTCCGGGCCGTCATGAGCCAGTGCGGGGCCATGATTAATTCACGGTTCGAGAACCTGGAGGGGCTCCTCCTTCCTGAAAGGCGCCTGCGACCCCCACTGGCCGCAGACAGAAGGAGGAGCTCGGCCGCCGCAGAAGCCGCCGCCCGGACGTCTACTCCCCGGGAGACTTCCCCGCCGCGGATGGAGGAGGTGGTGGAGGTCACAACCTTTGCGGCCGCCACCAGAAAGAAAGCGTCGAAAAAGGCTCCGAAGACCCCGGCCCCAGAGCCAAAGTCCAGGACAGCGAGGACGAAGAAGGCGGCCGAGCCTCAGCCCCCGCCGCCTCGAGCCCAGTCCCGGCCCAAGCCCCGGTCCCAGCCCGCGGATGAGGAGTGGTCCGTCGTGCCGCAGAGCGGCAAGGCCAAAAAGCCAAAGAAGAAGGGCACGGGCTCCCCCCGGCAGCCACCGGCGAGAAAGGCTCCCAAGCTCAGGGCCCCCCGCTCCACGGCGGTTGTGCTGACACTGCAGCCGGAGGCCGTGGAGCGAGGGATTACTTATGGGAGGGTGCTCCTGGAGGCCAAACAGCGCGTCGACATGCATGAGCTAGGTATTGACGGCGTGCTGTTCCGCACCACGGCCACAGGAGCACGCCTCCTGAAGATCCCCGGCGCGGCGAGCGCAGATAAGGCCAACGCCCTGGCCTCCAAATTAAAGGAGGCCATTGGAGAGGAGGTGGTCCGGGTATCCAGGCCCGAGAAATGCGTCGAGCTACGCGTTGTGGGCCTGGATGACTCGGCCACAAAGGAAGAGGTGGTCGAGGCCGTAGCCAAGGCCGGTGGCTGTGCGGCGGAAGCCATCAGGGCGGGCGAAATTGTCCGCCGCACTGGTCAACAGCGGGGCGGATCCATCTGGCTTCGATGCCCGGTGGCCGCCGCCAAAAAGGCGACGCAGAAGAGGCTCTTGGTGGGCTGGGCCTCGGTCCGGGCCATCATCCTGGAGCCCAGGCCGCCAAGGTGCTATCGATGCCTGGAGCCCGGCCACCTGGGCGTCAATTGCACGATCGGCGTTGACCGCAGCCAGCTCTGTTTTTGCTGCGGTAAAGAGGGCCACAGTGCCGCCTTCTGCACCGCGGAGCCTCACTGCCCGGTGTGTGAGGCTGCAGGGAAGCCGGACGGCCACCGCGTCGGCACGAGGGCGTGTTCTGCCACGCCCTCCAAAGAGAACAAGAGGAGGAGGAAGCCGGCAAGTGAAGGCCCTAGGGCCCCCTCACTGCCGGCTCAGCGGCCGTCGCCGCGGGCGGAGAAAACAATGGACACCACCAATTAGATGGCCACCACGTTCCTTCAGGCGAACGTCAACCACTCTGCCAGAGCTCAGGACCTGCTCCTCCAGAGTATGGCAGAGTGGTTGATAGACATTGTTATAGTCGCCGAGCCCTATTACATCCCCCCCCGCGACAACTGGGCCGGGGATAGGGAGGGCGTGGTGGCCATCGTCGCCCAATCCCCACCCCTCGACAAGGTGGTCAGAGGACGAGGTTGTGTCCTGGCCATCCGAGGCGGCATCGCGGTGATCGGGGTGTACTTCTCGCCAAACAGGACCCTCGCCGACTTCGAGGTGATGTTGGCGGAGGTCGGGGCCCTGGTGGCGGGGGCGCACCCCGTTCCCGTGATTGTCGCCGGCGACTTCAACGCCAAGTCGAGGGCGTGGGGATGCCCGGCGACGGACGCCCGCGGTGAAGTCCTCGAGGAGTGGGCGGTGGCCCTCGACCTCGCCGTCCTCAACAGGGGCTCGGAAGACACGTGCGTGCGGGAGCGAGGCGGATCCATCGTGGACGTTTCGTTCGCCAGCCCTGCTCTCGCTCGCCGTGTCCACAACTGGTCTGTCAAAGTGGGCGTGGAGACATTGTCGGATCACCGATATATTCGGTTTGACGTCTCCACGTCCACACCAGGAGTGGTGACCCGAGCCCCTGCTGGCCAGGGGACGCGCTGGTCCCTGAGGCGGTTGGACGGCGAGGTCGCGATGGAGGCGGCCATCGTCGAGGCCTGGGTGGCGGGTTCTGGTCCCGACCAAGTGGTAATGGACGTGGACGCCGCAGCAGAGCAGCTGGTTAGTGCTCTGACTCGCGTGTGCGACGCGTCCATGCCCAGGGCGGGGCCAGTCCCGCCACGTCGCCAACTGTACTGGTGGCGCGCGGAGCTCCGCGAGATGCGGAAGGCCTGCGTCGCCGCGCGCCGCCAGTACACCAGATTCCGGCGGAGACGGGTTCGTAACGGGGAGCGGGAGCGGGAGCTGTACGCCGAGTACAGGGCCGCCTGCACGACGCTCCGGACGGCGATCGCCAAAGCGAAGGACACGGCGTGGGGTGAGTGGCTCGAGACCCTCGACCTCGACCCGTGGGGGCGCCCGTATAAGGTGGTGAGCGGCAAGCTCCGCCCCTGGGCCCCCCCCCTCACGCAGAGTCTCGAGCCGCAGTTCCTCGAGCGCGTCGTGTCCTCGCTCTTCCCTGAGAGGGGAGAGTGGTGGCCGCCGTCCATGGCTCCCGCTGACCCCCCCCGTGAGGACGACGAGGAGGAAGAGGTCCCGCCGGTCTCTGAGGCGGAACTCGAGGTGGCAGTTCTGCGCCTGCGAGGGAAAAACAAGGCCCCCGGCCCGGACGGTATCCCCGGACGTGCCGTGGTGATTGCCGTGGAACAAATGGAGGAGCGGGTGAGGGCACTGTTCTCCGAGTGCCTGGCCCAGGGTCGCTTTCCCCGGCCGTGGAAGACGGGGAAACTCGTACTACTCCGGAAGAGCGGACGCCCGGCTGAGTCGCCGTCGGCCTACCGCCCCATCGTGTTGCTTGACGAGATGAGCAAGCTCCTCGAGCGGGTGCTCGCGGCGCGCCTCGTCAGGCACATGGTGGGGGTCGGGCCCGACCTCCACGGCGCTCAGTTCGGCTTCCGCCACGGCCGGTCGACCCTGGACGCCATCGCCCGGGTTCGTGCCCTCGCCGAGGAGGCGGTCGCCCAGGGTGAGGTGGTGCTGGCAGTGTCACTCGACATTGCCAACGCCTTCAACACCTTGCCCTGGGAGACGATTAAAGAGGCGTTGCGGTTCCACGGCATCCCGCGGTACCTCCGGGATATCGTATCCGATTACTTCGTTGATCGTGGCATTGTTTTTCCCTCGCAGGACAGTTGGACGAGACGCGATATGTCGTGCGGTGTTCCACAGGGGTCGGTCCTCGGGCCCCTCCTGTGGAACATCGGGTACGATTGGGTGCTCCGCGGTGCGACTCTCCGAGGTGTCGGCGTTACCTGTTACGCCGACGACACCTTGGTAACCGCCCGCGGAGCCACACATAGAGATGCGGCATTGCTTGCCACGGCCGGCGTTGCGCAGGTGGTCCAGCGGATCCGGGCTCTCGGCCTGGAGGTGGCTCTCGGTAAATCCGAGGCCCTCTACTTTCACGGTCCTCGGAGAGCGCCACCTCCAGGGTCGAACATCGTGGTCGGAGGAGCCGCGATTGCCGTCGAGCCGACAATGCGGTACCTGGGCGTCGTGCTCGACGGCCGGTGGACATTCACCGAGCACTTCCGGCGTCTCGCTCCGAAGGTCGTGGCCTTCGCCGGAGTGCTCGGCAGGCTCCTCCCCAACCTCGGGGGACCGAGCGTGGCGTGCCGCCGCCTCTACTGCGGTGTGGTGCGCTCAAAGGCGCTCTACGGAGCGCCGATATGGGCAGACGCCCTGAGCGCTCAGAACAAGGCGTTGCTGCGACGTCCGCAGCGCGCCATAGCGCTCAGGGCGGCCCGGGCGTACTGCACCGTCTCGTTTGAGGCGGCGTGCGTCCTGGCTGGCACGCCACCTTGGGACCTCGATGCCGAGGCCCAGGCACTGGTCTACCAGCGCAACGCCGAGGCCAAGCGGACTGGTGTCCGGCCCCCTCCGGAGGTGGTCAACCGATGGAGGAAGCAGGCGGACGACGACCTCCTCCGGAGGTGGTCGGAGAGGTTGGAGAGTCCAACGGCCGGTCACGAGCTGGTGACCGCCGTCCAGCCCGAGCTCGCCCAGTGGTTGGGGCGCAGGCACGGTACGCTGACGTACCACCTGGCGCAGATCCTGTCAGGACATGGTTGTTTTGGCAGGTACCTGTTCCGGGTGGTGCGTCGGGAGCCAACACCTGCGTGCCACCACTGCGGCGACAATGACGACACGGCGCAGCACACCCGCGCCGTGTGCCCCGCCTGGGCGGAACAGCGCGCCGCCCTGCGGGCGGTCATTGGAGAGGACCTCTCGCTGCCGGCCATCATTCGTAAGATGGTCGGCAGCCCAGAGGCTTGGGAGGCGGTGGTGGCATACGCCGAGCGCGTAGTGCCCGAGAAGGAGACGGCGGAGAGGGCGCGGGAGGATGATGTCCTCTCGCTCCCGATCCGCCGCCGCCGGCCCGGTCGCAGAAGGCTGGCGTATGCCCACCATCTGCCACCATAACGGGGACTAGGGGCGGAGGATCGGGGGATCCTTCGCCCCACCACATAGTCCCGAGGCGAGATGCGCTCTGCGATGTTCTCCAGAGCGCATCCATCCTAGGCGAGGCCGAGTGCCCCTAGAGGCGCGTCCGCGGCAGTCGCCCGGACGTCCGCAGGGGTGGTCGTGGAAGCGCAATCGCGAGCCCGCGGCCACCCCAACATGCGGAGAGAGAACATCCCGGGGTTTTTAGTGGGTACACCCAGTCGGCGCGCATCACTAGGATGCGCACTGGCGGGGGACCCCCACATAACCATCCGGCCTCCCCAAGGCCGGTGGTATCAATAAGGTAATTTCCCCCGGGTCACAAAAAAAAAAAAAAAAAAAAGGCGTGGTGGTCAACCTTGGTCAGTAACTTGTCTCGTAATGAAAACAACACTTCTACACTAGTATTATAACCTGCGCTGACGAGAGACAGTCTTGAGGTAATTTTATGTCTGTTAAAATAGAAGGCTTGCAATTGCATAGAATAACACAAGTGAGGAGCTTGAAGCACCACGGACAAAAAAGGATTTGCGTACAGAAAGCTTGGGGGATTTTGTCCTTCGCGGACTGAAGTCTAGGGACTTCAGCCCGCGAAGCAAGAACTAAGGGTCTTGTAGACTTCATAGAGGTATTTTTGACGTGACAACGTCTAATAAATCTATGAACGCCGGCTGCATGCACGAAATAGATGACACGTTGTCCTGTTACGCTCATAGTACGCTTGCGCCGCATCTATGTCTCTTCCACTTATAAAAAAAGGATTCAATTTTATTCATAAAAGTAAGCAATCATTCCATGAATGTTTGTCACGATAAACTTTACAGACAACCAATTTTTTCAGAGTTTGTTTCTTTGTACACGAAAATGTCCAGAACTACTGATCTGATCATGGAAATTCTTTTATACATAGAAAGCTATATGATTTTTGAGTGCTGCAAGTTATGTTTTATTTTGGGAAAGCGGATAGTTCCTGCGGGAAGATGTGAAGTCCTGAGTGATAGCTGGGGCAGCTAGTGTTACATATTTGTGCCAAGATTCTTAAAAACATTCGTTAACTCACTATGCCAGAATGTTTTGATGTTTAGCGAGCTAATTTTGCCCAGTTTTATTTGTAAATATTGCATGCCAGTAAATTTTCGATCAAAATACAACATTATTGTGACAGTGAACTCATCTGATGATAGAGATGGAAGGTAGAAAATGGAACTCCTTTGTAGTAACAGTAGAGTGTTGATGTTTGGGCTCATTTTAACCAGTATTCATGAAATGTTAACCAGTGTTCTATTTTAAAAAGCATGTCAGAACAATAAAAAAAGTTTTCAAAAACACTTGTTGAATCATCATCATCTGAAATATTTGAGAAAACATATTTACATTAAAAAAATCAATACACATTGAATTTAATTGTAAACACGAATTTGCAACTCAAATATGCGGTATTGTCATACCCTGAAAACTGTTCAAACATTAATTAATTTTAAATTATTATAATAACTGAACCGTAACGAATGTTTGCACCTTGGCACCACCATTTTGGCACCATTTCACAAGATTTCATACTAATATTTCATCTCGAATTTATTTTTCTCACGTCAATTACGCACATATACACCATTTATAACAAAATGATTTATTCTCAGCAAAACTTCCACATCACCCTACCCTACTCAGGCGCTATGAATTGGAACTATGCACCTTAAAGTTGACCACACATCTCCGATGACCGAGCATTTCTCAACAAACTGTGAAGTAAACTGTGCCATGACAGACTTATCCAGTGCATTTGCGAATAAATACAAAACGTGTACTAACGAGCCTCATACAGTACAAATAACACAGACAGACTGATCAACAATGTGAGCTAGATTATGGCAAAGATCATGCTATGAATTGGACATTAGCAAAAGTTTTAGGGCTGTACTGTTGGAGTCTTGAAGTCTCTATCTCGGTCTTGCAAGTGTAAATCAAGCAAAACACGAAAATAATCATATAGTCGTGTTTCGCTTGATTTAAACTTGCATTAATTATGGTATTTATTTATTACTAGCTGCGCCCCGCGGTTTCACCCGCGTAGTTCCTGTTTCCGCGGGAATATGGGGATATATATAGCCTATGTTACTCGCTGTCAATGTAGCCTTCCATTAGTGAAATAATTTTTCAAATCAGTGCAGTGGTGCAGTTTCATCCCCTATTTCAAACCCTTACAATACTTTTTTCGCATTAAAAAGTGTCCTATGTCCTTTCCTATGCTCTAGACTATCTCTGTACCAAATTTCATTTCAATCGGTACAGTAGTTTAGGCGTGAAAGAGCAACAGACAGACAGAGTTACTTTCGCATTTATAATATAAGTAGGGATGTTTTAATAGCATTTTTTGTAAATTAAATTATTACGCAAATAGTGTCATAATCTTAACTGAATTTAACTTTGTTAGCATTCACTTTTTATCGCACTAAATTTTAATCGACTTCATAAAATGGACTGAGATTTTCCTAATTAAGAGAACCTTTTGTAAAAAACACGAGGCTGTTATTGGAAACCGTTAAAAATTACAATAATGGTTTTTTCTCCATAAAATAGAAAAAGGGTATGACAGAATTTCGTGAAATATTGTTAACTAAATATACAAATGATTATTAAAATAACACGATAATAAAGCTGTAAAATCTCATACAAATTTGTTACATAAACTTAAGTTGAGATTAATTAGACGCAATACAATGTTTTTATATTTTTGTTCCAGTCATTCATTCACTTTTTTTTCATTTGCTGAAACGGTCTTGTTTTCAGTCTTGGTGTCCCATCACTAGCCACATTCATCAGGCGTTATGCACATCGCCCAGAATGACCGCGGCGACTATGACAGATTCTGATTAGGCTATGCACAGATAGGCTAATGAAGTGAAAGCTATATTTCATAATCTGTTACGGTGATACATAACAAGTCCTTTGAGTGCATTAGAATATGGACTTAGATGAATATGACCGACGCGCTTGCTTTACCTTATGTATCGCTGGTCTTTACTGTAGAAAATTGTGTGTATTGTTGATTTATTTTGATCTTTGAACCAACTTTTTGGTGTAGACACCAAAAAGTCGAAGAAAGTGTACGATAGTAATTAAACGACATTTTCTTCATCATGTCCTTAATTTAAAAAAAAGCTTTCAAAACCATTAACATTTACTTTTAATAATTTACAACTGGGGCCCAATTCTATAAAATAACTAACCTACAATTGTGTGTCGGTAGTGTCTCAATAGGATAGTCATTGACATTTGGTATTCTATAAATTATTATTTTTGCTAGTCACACTGAAAACTATTGTACTGCCACACAACAGCCACACCACTGGCACACAATCGACACACTACTGAGACACCACTGAGACACCATTGGAGTTTTCGCAGAATGCCAAATTTGCAACAGTGGCAATATAATGTGTGTAGTGTGTCGATAGTATGTCAATGGCGTGTTGCTTTACTCTAAGTTATAGAATTGGGCCCCTGAAGGCTTTACTAAAGAACAAAGCGACGAACAGTCAAATGAAAGCATAACATATTCGATTAAATTGAAACTAACACAAATTACACGCAACATTCCAATAAAATCAGACTATAAATTGAAATTGAAAGTCAATAACCAATTCACGCAGTCGTAAAGATGAGCCAAACGAAATTGCTACGAATAACAGTAATCTTTCGTTAAAAATAAAACCGAAAGTTACTCGGATAAACCGGAAACAAGAATAAAACTATACAGCATAAACTGCTGTTACATAACTGGGACTGTGGAATAGGCAAAGCGGTGTGTTATTTTTTTTTGTTTTCGCTAATTGTTAGGGTTGCCTCCGTAATATGGAATTCAACAATTGTAATCCTATTTCTAGATATATTATACTATAAACGTAATTTCAAAGAGACGGATCTGTTTTTTAATTTTAATTACTATTAATTGTATTTTTATTTACTACGAACATATTTTAAAAACTTTTTTTTTTATTATGTTGTACCAAATTCAACCAAGCCGATCTTACACAAATGTTAGGTTAATTACTTGATTTTGCCCAAAGTAAATTGAATATTGAATCAAAATTAGTACTAGAATTTTAATTCAATTTTCTCCACATTATACTTTATACCAATTTTCAACCTTTTGTTAATATAATATACTAACTGTAATCACCAAACTCAAAGTGGCACCCCTATACTCGTATAGTTTCCAAACTTTTTACCCAAAGTAACGGTTCGCTTCGAACAAGCTTTTTAGTAGCAAAACTGGCGGTATGAATAGTTTCGCATAAAACCAGATGTTTACACGGTCATGCTCGCTCAAATTGTTGGTTCTTTTGGAAAGAAGCCAACGTCCTTGGAGTTGCGACTTGAATTTTGGTGCTTCGATGCCCTCTAGCTTTATCCTACGTAAACATTAGTCGATAGTTGCATAATCAATTGTTTGTGTGCTAGATAGATAAACTCTTTATTGAAACACTACAGAACAAAGAAAACCTAAAAAATAAACAAATGAAATTTATCAATTAAAATAATAATAAAAAAAAAGTTATTTTTTGTTGTTGCAGTTGTTTATAAGTGGAAATATATAGCTTTAATTCTACCTAAGCTGTCAGATGAATGTAAGATGGGATTAATGAAAGACCTAACTCTCCTTACGAAAATGAGGGGAGACCCGTGCTCAGCAATGGGCCGATATGGGTTGACGATGATGATATAGTTTTAGGGGCTTTCTCCGCCCGGACCTCTTATCTCTTTAATCACATATTTATGACCAGTTTATCAGCATTTCTAATCTATCATCAGTGTCCATAAGTGCCTCCCAAGTGCCCGTACACACTGGAAGTGAAGTTACTAGAGCGTGACAGTTTCGCTGCGCGTACGCAGGGTCCGATGTCGTCCGTTGCGTCAATGTTGCCAGTTGCCACACGAGGATTAATATCTAAACTTTAGTAATCTGTTACAAAATTTACGCTATGGCAAGGTCGTGTTATGGAGTACGATTTTAATGCTGAAATGTGAATGAAAAAACACGATTTCTTTACGAATGCTGAAATTAAGTTGCAAAAAGTTATAAAAACAACTGAATTACAAATTTAATATTTTTTTTTAGGATTGTGTCAAAACTACTAGTAGGTAAAAGTTATTCTTTGTTTTCTACTATGATCGACCTCGATTATAACCAAGAAATTAATCGGTTTAAAACTATAGTAAATGCCCATAATTATTAAATAACCTACTGGACCTGAAACTTAAGGCTAGTGCTCTAGAAAATTCCGCAATGCTGAGAACATCTACCGGTTTTTATCTAATATCTAAGTCCTCACTAAGATCCCTATAGATCATTATATAACTTGAACATCAGACTAATAGTTACCTTCTTCCAACAGGAACACATACAGGAGGTCCTGGACAAGTGGACGCAGATCGACGATGAGATCTGGGCGAAGGTCATAGTCTTCGAGAGGAACCGACGCGTCGCGAAAGCGTACGCTCGGGCCCCGGTGCTGACCATCAACGGATCCGACGATGGCTTTGACGGCATGAGGTAAGCTGATCTTTTTTTTTTATTTGACTGAGTGTTGAGATGAGCAAGCCGTTCACCTGATGGTAAGCACTACGCCTGCCCATAACAGTCACAGCACCACCCAGAACCCTGCATTGCATAATCATGCGCTGCACTGCACTGCGCTCGTCACCCTGAGACATCGGCTCTGAAGTCTCATATGCCCAGTAATTTCGCTGGAAACAATGCCCTTTAAACCGGAACACAGTAATGTTTGCACACTACTCCTTGGCGGATGAATATCTGGCAAAGGTGTGGGTGGTACTTCCCCAGGCGCCTAGGCGGCCACTTGCAGAATAGGCCTCCACCTACTAAATAAAACTTAAAAAAATATATATATACAGTTGTTGGTAGTAGAAAGATAACAATAAATAATATTAACATGTTGACTGCTGGAAACACACCAATTTGTGTTTTCACCATTTTACGGTAAGCGAAAACACGCCTGGCGTGCGAGCCCGCACAGCTGTATTGACAATTTTATCACAACAGTTGTGTGCGCCTACAAAGCTGAAGTTACGACACAACGCCAGTAAACAGTAAATTCGCAAAAGTGCCAAAAAATTAACCAGTCTAGCAGTCAAAGTGTTAAGGTGAATGCGAACAAGGTCCATCCATAGTAATGGATTTATGTTTGCGTGCGTTCGCAGCACGCAAACATCTTATGCCAGAAGGAACCATATTCAATGTAAACACACCTACTTCAAAAGTTATAGAAAGCAACTCAAAAACTCTGCGGACAATCAATTACAATTAGAATTACGCTTGCATCAGACTAAGTTAATATGCCAAATAAGTCCCGAATGCAATTACTTTAAGACTTAAAAATATAATGCAATAAAATCTAAAGCAATATCAAAAGAATTCCATAAACTTTAAAAGCTTATAATTAATACACAGGTTTAATTATAATTCAACGCAGCAGCAACTATAATCTGTACTTACGCCTTGCAAAACGGAGTACATTACCAAATGCCTGCATTTGATTAACCGTGTCTCGTTATACCTACTAAGTGTATTTAAGCCTATTGAGCACGTGCCTGTCTACTTTTCACCCATTCATTTAGTCGACAGATTCATTTGTTATTATACGATTATGTATTTAGTTCAACGCAGAATAGAAGCTATTTCAACAAGCGCGTAAGCCCAACTTAATTGTTTAATGAAAAAAAAAACTCTGACAAGACCGCAACGTATAACGTCACTTCACTGACAGTGTTTTTTTTTAACACGTACATCGAATACAGAGAACCTGAAGTCTAACTAGGATTTCTTGAATCTAGGGAATCAGGAACTCCGAAGACCATGGTCCTACACACATTCAGAGTCAGAGCAAATATTTGTAGTTAACACAAATCTTTTCCCGGTGTGTGCGTGTTTGATAAATAGTAGCCCCATATAAATGTCAGAATTACAATAAAAAAGTTGGTTGATCTCAAAACAGAAAATATAAGGCTGAGGTGACAATGCGACCATTTCAGCCAAATACGCCTTATTTATTGTTCTAAAATCTGTAGAAAATTATTTATTTGTTTGTCGATATGTCACTGTATGTCGATACAGTGATCTGTGCCAAAGTCTGTCTCAAATTTTGTTTTAATGATTCTGCTTTGCGTCGGTTCTGTTTTGCGCCAGTTGCGTTTTGCATTGGCCTCTTTGTTCATTATTGAATGCTGGTAATAATTCATTTGTTTTATTCATTTGTCTCTCGAGGGGTTAAGCTATGTGTATTTTATTTCTTTAATTTTGTTTTGGCTTGCATAATCATACTAACGCCTGACTTTGTACTTAGACCATTCTTAAAAAGTTTAGTCGACAAGATGACAAAATTCATTTTATTTTGACATTTAGTTTTTTTGTTTTTGTTTTTCTTTTACTAATAGAAAAAACATATTTGGTTTTAACATTATATTGTTTTTATAGATTACATTGTTATTTAATTATTTATTTAATAATGATACAACAACTGATACGGTTCAACCTCCAATTTACATCAATTATAAAATTATATACTTACTTACAAATTATTTGTAGGTATTTTATATTACACTGTCAAACTAAAATTATGTAATCACTCTTGTGTATAATATCTTAGAACCATATTAAAACTTTAGAAGATTTCTATGTACTTTCGTACCTACATAGAAATCCTTTAATTTTTCTTTATTTGCATGGACCGCCTGCGTTTCCTTGTCTGCCCCCTTGGTCTATCTCCACCTTTATTTCGATAATTTATAATTTCTCAACATCACCAGTACCTAATTATGTAATTCACGACAAGTTACCTGTGTTCTGTACCTGGTCACGTTGTCGTGATACTTTTCGCTTATCGGTAGAAGTGAAACGGGCCTTAATTATTCTAACGCGGCCTTTATCTTTATTAATATTTAATTGTCTTGCATTCTTACGCTTTGTTTCGTCAAAATTGTTAGCGTTATTTCCTAATCTTTCAATTGAATCTTTCTTTGTCTATTTAATATATACCTATATGAATACAAAGAAGTTTTAAAACTATTTATTTATAAACTGAAGATTTATCCGAAACTCTTTAAGAAAAAATATTCTATGTTTTATTTTCTAAGAATGTCAACGAATCTTCAGTTATTTCCGCTCCGTAACGTAACTCTACAAAAAAAGATAATGTACAGTTCAGTACAGATAATGTACAGTACAATTTCAAGTAGAAAAATACCATTTCTATTCAAACCACAAAATTGAGAAGTAGGTACCTTCTATTACAATATTCTTCTCATGAATTGAAACGCTAGCTTATGAGATATCAAAGTAACCGACAACAAAGGCCCAGAACCACCGGAGCGTGGACCCAACAAGGTTACTACAGTTTCACCGGTTCTAAAAGCGAAATATTCCTATCTACTAAGACTTTAAGCGAACAAGTGTGATAGTGAAAGTATGGGTGCCGTCAAACTTCGTAAAAAAAACTGTCCTACGTGAGCTATTGTTAGCGCGAAGCGACGAAAAAACGTAGCGTTGTTTTTGTTACGAAACGCTAAAAGTGTTTTTACAACTGTGCAACTACAATCAATAATAAATATAGCACGTTTAAATTGAAAATTAAATGTACATATTTTTTATGTAGTCTCGGAAAAGGAAATAGAAATAAATACCAAAAGTTAAGACAGGCAATGAATCTCTACACTATCGCTTTAGATACTCAAGTCTATAGTAGAATAGTATGCGTAGTTTAGTAGAGAGGTATCGGGAAACGCTATCGGAAATGTTACTTAATTACAGACTGGAAAATGCGTTTCCTCTTAAACCTGTTTATTATTATGTTCCGCAAAGGACCATTTAAAGATTTTTTTTCAAACTGACGTTTACTCGTAGTATGCACTTATAGTCAGCCTTCGGCGTTTTCTACGAGAACTATAATTAATTTCTGTTGATGTCGTTTCAGAATTACTAGGCACCTTTCGCTCACGTTGCACATCCTCCATTTCTATTCTTTTTTCCAAAACGTTTCAATAAAAACTTTCAATAGCTTCAAATAGCACCAACGTAAGACACCACCCTCCCTATTAAGCAATATAGCGTGCGCGTATGCCAATAACCGTTCGATTATGGCAGCAATTGCCCAATACCATGCAAAGAATCGAGGTTGCGCAGGAAATTGATACGTTAAACATTTATTGACATAAACGTGATCGATTGACGCCGTCTGATTGATGATAGCGGCGGCGACCTCGGGTTAACTGTTGCTAATCAGTTCGGAATTAGGCGTGATTGATATTTCTATTATTTTTGTCGTTTTGTTCAAGCACGAGACAAGAGTTAATAGGAATTGAAACAGCTGATTTTAATTAGGTGAGCGAAGCAGGAGTAATTGATTTGTATGTCGCCCCTAAGTTATTTTCGAGGTTTGGTCACCTTGTTCTAGGTTCGGGGTATTTATCACCTTCAACCACACTGCTACTAAAAACCAAGTGAGGCTAGTCAAACAATATCCTATTAAAATTAAACAAATTGAAAGACTCAAATTACATCTGAACTTAATTAAAATTAGCCTGTAAGGTAATTGCACAACCGTTTTGAAAACACCTGAAAATGTGTGACTGAATTACACTGTGGCCAAAATCACTAGAATACACACAAAGTTTATAATTATGTAATAAGTCGTAACATAAAAAGCGGAAATTCAGTTTATTGCTGCAGTGGTTACTGCTGTTATTTTTAATAGCCAAAATTGTGTTACTGAAACAATGTTGCAATACACATTCACAATCATAAGTTATGGTCGAATATATTTTATTAAGGCCAAAAATCAACGTAATAATTAATTTAAACAATTATCAAATGCAATAATACTTGTCAAATATAAATGGAAAGTTCTGGGTGGCACTGTAGCTGTTATGGGCAGGCGTGGCGCTTGCCATCAGCTGATCGACTTGCTCGCATCGTTATTTAGTAACATCAAAAAATGTGTTACTGTAACAATGTTGCAAGACCTACTCATAACCATAACTAAAGGCTGAAAATAATGTATTAAGGCTGAAGATAAACGTATTAATGTTTCAATGAAATTTAATAAGAAATAAATGGTAAATATTAGGGGGCAATCAGACAATAGGCGAAGGCGTGTGCGATGGCATCGGTGGCAGTGGCATAATGACACGGAAGTGTGTCTGTCGCCTGGGCCCGCGCTCGATCACAGATCATCGGATACAGGCGAGCACAGAGGAACTTTACTTTCCTAACAAATATAAGCAAAAAATAGCATATTTTGTGTTAGAATAAAAATCAAACTATTATAGAATAGAATAGAATAGGCAACTCTTTATTTTACACCAGACAAAAAAAACACAGTTCAGAAAAATTACAAATACAAAAATTTACAATTACAAAACATATATATATATATTTTCAATTAGTTATTTATTATTAGTATAGTTAATAGGCGGATTGTGTTAGTTAGTTCTTATTTAATGGAAGTATGGTGTCATGTTAAGGCCCTGTACATTGCAATAAATAAAATACAAATTAAAAAAAAAACATGCCGCAAAAGTTTACTGATACCTCTTCCTAAGATTTTAAAATTTTAATTACTTTTATAAAAGTAAAGATGTAGGTACATACTTAATAAAAACAAAATACATCGAAACCAAAAATAATTAAAAAAATATATCTAGTAAAACATCAAAAGGTAAATATTAGGCTGTCTTAGCATGTAGCGCAATTTATTTCACACAACCTTTGGATGGAGAAAAAATACTTGTAAACAGTCTGGTAAAACAGTATAGTCGGTGGTGTAAATCAGATTTCTAAATACGTGTGATTCAAAGCCCCCTTTAACTCAAATCCGGGGCTTCGTTCTCTCGAATTACGTAAACACTTTTGCGACTCCACCTTTTCACTCCTCCAGGAAGCCACCTATCAGATCCTTACACGAAGCCCTATTTTAATTCAGCAGCCCACAGCTTACCCTCCTATTTAATTAGTAAGATCTAACGCAGACTTACTGCACAATAAAGATCGAACATTCTAGCTGCTAATAATTAGGACTTGTTTTAGACTTAAGACTTGTTTCGAGACTTACGATAGCAAATGCAGAGTTTAAAGTTAATTTTGTGAGAATTAATTGGATATATCTTGTAGGAAGTTGGGTTGGCTTCTGTCTTTTGTTTTACTTTAACGTTTAGTTAGATAGTACGTAAGTTAGTAAGAACTACACACGTACACGTGTATAGATGGTAGAGACATGTAGAATAAATTTCACGTGCAGATGTTTTTTTAACTTGTTAACACGCTATTGTCTAGAATTATTTGTAATCATGTGAAGGATTCGTGGTGTTGGTATGTAAAATGTTTATGTTTATGTAAATCTCAACAGACGTTATTGTTTTTTTAAGATCGATGGGTTTTTTTGTAGTTAGATTTTATAGTAGAGTAGAGTTAATTGGCGCTGGCGGCGTATTTCCAAAGCACCATTAGAGATGATGGAGTTTCCTTTTAACCGAGATTTAGCTATGAATTACCACTTGAAAGGAAAGTTTCCTTTTTCAAAGCATGATCAGTTTATTTTATTTGATTCACTAGTTAGTTAACTCATTAGTTTATTTGATCATATCTATTATAGATTTAAGTGTTTCACTTATAAAAGTATTTTATTTGTAGTTATGATGTGATGGAATATTAACTGCTTAACGATTCTGGCAATAATTTAACATTTCATTTTCGAAAATTACTTTTTTTTTAATTTGCCTGAACGACGAGACGAGCAAGTCGTTCACGTGATGGTAAGCGACCTGCCCATAACAATAACAGTGCCACCCAGAACTTTGCATTGCATAATCTTGAGCGGCACTGCATATGCCCAGTAATTTCGCTGGAGACAGTGCCCTTCAAACCAAAACACAGTAATGTTACCTAAAAAATAACCATACCGAATATAAAAATAGAAAATAGTAACAAAAAGATATCATTCTTAAATAATATATTATATAATATATTATTATATATTATATTATTTTATATTATATATATTATTATATTATATTATTTTATATTATATATATTACTATATTATATTATTTTATATTTTATTATATTACATTCATGTTGTTTTTGTATTAAGCTGTATTATTTTCCATTATTGTTTATTATTATTTTTTTTTTATTTTTTTTTTTCTGTTAATGAGATATTTTGATGCACGCCTACACCGTCTCTCCTTCACTATGGGTGGTTGACTGGTAGAAAATGCTCTTAGCGTTAAGTCCGCCATTTGTACTAGTTAGTTAATCTGTGCAATAAAGTATTAAATAAATAAATAAATAAATAATATCAAAACAAAATGTAATTTAAAAGAACAAAGACCAATATTTCTCTCTAAAAATACCTTAACATTCATTTTCATGGAATGCTAAATCTTTTTAAATTGACCTCAGTAAAAAAACACGCAACCAAAAACTCTATAAATGGATTTTACTACAACGTATTGTGATAGTATCCAAGAATAATAAAACGTACAGAATGGACAGTCACTGTTACTTGTCAGTGTTCTACCTACAGCTACAGGGCGATAAATAAAATCAATGCCACTTCTTAAGGCTAACAATTGGCTTATTTACAATACGAAAGAATGGCTTCCACTTTAAATATATATTTCAGAAAAAATAGGTTGGTTTTACCACTACAGTCTTTATGTGGGGTGGTCTGTATTTTAATATTATTTCTTGGGTAAAAATGCTTCAGTAAAATGTCATATCAACTAATTTTAGTTACTGTAGTGTTTTAAATATCACTAGTCAATAGTAGTCACTAAGAAAATAGTAGATCGTCTTGACAATGTAAACGTTTGGCATTAAAAGGACCTCTATTCATGACGCATTTAACTATGTCCGTTCTCTTGCTATAAATATAATGTGACATTTAACTTTAGTAGCATATTGATTTTCAGCGTATTCGTAAAAACAAACTCTTATGACCTAGTAATAGGATCGATTTTAGTTGCATCAACTAGATCAAAACTAAATTCGACAGGCCTAAAATATTTGCTGTCCCTTTTATTTCCTTAGGTTTTGAATGGAGTAGCAATTTTGTTTAGTTTATTTGATGCATCCAAAATTTACACCAAAAGATAGAACAGTCATAATATTAAATCGATGATTTGGCACTAGCTGTGCACGAGCTTAGTCAATAATCATAGGTCAATTGTATTAAGTTTCAAGATATTAATTTTAGACACTTGAGAATCAGAATCCGTACTTATAATGCAATAAACTTGGTAGCAATAATTTACAATATCAGACAAAAGCAATTGCCCGAATATTTACAATCGTGATCGACTATATTCCAACTCTAATCCGGCCTGGCGCCATATCAATTCAAACGCATTGTCAGTGACCACCTGGCCTAATAGCGCTTGACCTAAAAACGGCGTAAGACCTAAAATTGCCTTGTGACTTACCGATAATAGAGCCTGTCAATAGGGCAAACTTATCCAGTCAATAATACAAACTTGTTATTTTGATAATGCATATTTTAGTGTAGGTTGATACCGAGAACAGAACCTTGGAAATTTGCGAGTTGATAACTTACGAGTATATACTTATGGAACACTAACTGCGCGTCGCGGTTTCACCCGCATAATTCAAGTTTTCTCGCAAGAACTCTCTTAAAAGCAATATATTTTCCCCGTTTTTGCCACATCTTCATTGATGCTCCGCTCCTATTGGTCGTAGCGTGATGTTATATAGCCTATAACCTTCCTGGATAAATGGACTTTTCAACACAAAAATAATTTTTCAATTCCAACCGGTAGTTCCTGATATCCTAGCGTTCTAACAAACAAACTCTTCAGCTTTATATATTAGTATAGATTTCTGCAAAACTTTTTATGCAGTATTTTCAGTTGAGTGTTTTGTTTTTTGTAAGTTATAGTCCAGTTGGTCACTCTTTTCGTGATGGTATGGTGCATTAATGCTTCTTACTATTCCTTGCCACTACTGGGTATCAGGGTTTGTGTTTCAAAGATTATGCTTCCAATTTTTCAGAGAGTGAGACATATAACCACAGATAACACAATAATATAGAATGTCAAGTGTAAATAAATTTCCAAATTTGATACCGACGAACTTATTCTTCATCGGACGCAATCGAAAAACGACTTTCTGACACAAATTGTGAATAACGTTTTTCGAATGCGTTGGATCGGGAATAAATTCGTCGACATCGAATTTGGAAACATTCCGGCACTAGGAGTATAGAACTTCCGTGTAGAATAGAATAGAATAGAATAGAAAAACTCTTCATTGTACACCAGAAACAAAAATAAACACAGTACAGAAGAATTACAATAGGTAAACAAGGGTAACAAGGGCGTATATAAATTTAAAGATGTCTAGATGCGATAGTTTTGGTCTCAGCCACCGATTTGCATCTCACACTGTTAGTTCTTATTTTTAACCTAGTTTCTGTGTCAGTAGTACCACCTTGTCAGTACTGACAAACCCAGTCAATTGTCGCAAATCTACCCACGCAGCTGGCAAGCATAACTCGTATCCGCACGAGTTTAGTCTCTTTATACCTCACGACCTGAACCACTTTGATTTTAATCTTGATCACACGCAACGCCTGTCTACAGGTTTGTTCGCTTATAATTCAAGAATGACTAACTCGATTTTTATGCGGTTTTCACTAAACTGTAGGTACATTATCTAGTCAAATTTTAAGTTAAGAAACTTTGGGCTGTGTCGAAAAGAAACAGAGCTGTATTAATTTTAGTGGTTGTGGGTAGCAGCTGAGTTTATGCAATCTTGATAATCTACTTTTCACCGGATGTGTGAATATGACACTAATGTAAACTAGTCCAAGATGATAAATGGCTTTGATAACGAGGGATGGACACTAAAATGTAAATGTGCTAGAAAGCAAAAGTAGCTTAGAAAATGTGGTTGTTGCAAAACGTTTTTGGTGAAGAAACATTAGAACTTGGCATTTAGAAACACTAAAATCAAGTCGTAAAGTAATAAAATCGGTATTGAATTACTTAAATTTATTGGTTTTTGTGTTTATTTTGTTACGGATTAATAGCGGTTTCGGCCAGTGGTGTGTCGAAGAACATAAAGCAAAAAACGACTTATAATACACGGACACTAACTGAAACTATAATCTGAAAGTCGAGAGTGAATAGGTATCTTCTAGGCAAGCATGCTCCAGCATCGACCGTGTCGATACTAACCACCAGGTGCCTGAGGTCAAATGCTTGCCTATTCTGCAATTAAAAAAAGTGCTTTTCAGCCAGTAGTGTCATAAAAATTGAAAACATCGGATCGTCGAATCTGAACACCGTGACAATCATTACCTCTACACATAGCTATAGCTGTTGCAACAGCAATACCTGAATGTTATTGTTTATTGTGTTCTTATCGATGTGTGCTTAGTGTCGGGAAACTTATGTCAGCTACAATGGCGTGGAGCCTAGCTTTTTGTGGTATCCACGCGGCATAGGCATGTAGTGCTGCTTATTCCAAAAGTTAGAAACCTGAACTGGACCTAAACAAACCTTAACATTTTTTTTAAACTGACAATGATACGAATAAATAGAAAGAAGGATCGATCGATGAGGTACCTATTATTTTATGAAAATGGGAAATTCAATCAAAGTTTGATGATGGATTGACAAACTTTAAGGTTTATGTCAGTTTTACCAAAAATTGGAACTTTACTAAACCCCTTCTTTTTATTTTTCGTTTCGGCATTTCAACTATGAGATGAGTCTGTTAACAAATCTTAAGAGTATTTGATAAACCCCTGATAAGAGTATTGAAACATGAGGTTAGGATTTCGCATGCATTGAAACTGTGACAAAATTAGCGATCTTATTTTTTATTGATAAATCAGAAAGATCTTCCCTATTTTTTAATATTACTTTGATAAGCGTTGGTAGCCTAGTGGGAGAAAGTCCGCCTTCCAAAGAGAAGCACGTGAGTTCAAATCCCAGTTCGGGCACGTACCAATGTGTTTCTAAATTATATGTACGTAATTATCGCTCGCTTTTCGGCGAAAGATAACATCGTGAAAAACCCACCTTATCCGAGAATTATTTCGAAAGTGGGCATGTTATCCACCAATCTGGACAGGGCCCCGTGGTGGATTATGGCCTAACGAAAGTGAGGGCAGACCCTTGCTCAGCCATGGGACGATATGGGATGATGATGATGATACTTTGAGAAACTATCTTCTCTTTACTTACGTCTATAGGAACGGTAAAACAGAAAAGGTAGAGAACAACAACCATTTTCATAACTGTCACTTTTATCAGAATTACACTGCCACTACAACTAACTATCTATTTGCAATGAGTAAATCACTTCGCCACAGTCCAGTAGCTTTTAGACCAATTGCTGTAACCATAGATACTGTGACTTGTTCTGTACACAAATCTAGATATCCAACGCCCACTAACTTAGGTTTCATAATGCTACCGAAAGAACCTTAGGCGCCAGCTGCTATATCCTGTAAGCAAGCTCTACCAGTTCAATCTAGACCCTATCTTCAAGTTCATAGGTACAAGTTTAGAACTTTACCCGTTGGACACGTAAGCCTTTCTTATAGCGTGTGATATCAATTTAATGTCCTCGACTCTATTGTCTTGCATCGTAACTACATCGTTGCAATGCTGATAAGAATGTTTTATTCTACTTTGAGTACTATGTCTTAGAATTAAGAGTGATTTTCTTATGCTGATTGGATTGTTGTTGCAAGGGCAGTATGGGCACTACACAATATTAATTTGAATTACCTCTACAATGTCAACCCGCTCGCTACATTTCAAAGCAGTTTCGATTATAGAAAGAACCATAAAAGGGGACTATAATGGCCAATAACGATAATGATACTGAAATTAATATTAACTTGCTTTTAAAATGGCGCTACTGCCGCTATCGTGCATAATAACATTTTGACTTTTCAATAAAAGTTCCAACGCCCACTGTTCCTGTTGTGACTGTTCCTTTAAACTCAATTTTAAATGAAATTTTACAATTCAAACATTTAAGCCTCATATACACAGAGAAAATTCTAATAATATGATCAACTTAATTATTTGTAACTGATTATGGTTTGAGTTTGAAAACGGAAATTTCCTTTTCATGTGTCGACAAGTGGCTCATAGATGAATCTCGCAAATGAATAGAAAACTCTATTAACTGTACCAGTGCTTCGGATATACGCCCGCTTAGTAGCCTTAATTTATTTTATATTTGTATTTTGTATGACACCCCTTTGGTACACCCCTGTCTCTTTCATAGCTTACAAGGAAGCGTGTATAAGTGTGTGTAAGGCAAACTACAAAGATCTCAAAGTCAGTACTGCTCATACTGACACAGTGTTATAATTATTTGTTTGCTATATTGTCCACATAATTGTACCTACATCGTTTGGAAAGTGGGACGGCATTGAGGTAGGCTGGTGTAATCAGTCGCTTTGGTCAGTGACAATGAATTGGTTTCAGTTGCATAACGGATCGACTTTGGCTGCAGTTTCTCATAACGATAATGTTTTTATAATACGCACTTTGTTCTGATGTGGTTTTAATTTGTTGGTTTAATTTCCTTTGTAGTTTTAATTGGGCTACTATAAAATGTACCTAAATGATGTACCTATTGATTGATAAATTAATAGCGATTACTTAATCGTCCAATTTAATTACATCAACATAATATTCAAATAGAGCACGAGTTTACGTGTTTTGTTATAATTTTAAATCTTTATACAGTTTGAAAATGGCTACGTTCGCTGTTTTTTTTTGTCGCTCTTCTTTCTTTCTTTAATCAATCATTCTACCTTAATGGAAGAAAGCGATCACAATTACTATAATATTGAATCCCTTTTAATTTTTTTCTGTACTTATATAAAGTATTTTAAATGTGGAATAATTCAAATTATTTATTGACACAACTTAAATACTAATCATTAAATAGAAAACAAACTTAAAAATCTAACATATGAGGGTGTCTATGAGGCATGGTGCCAAAAAAACTGGCTGCATTTCCACGTTGAATAGCAATAGCTATTCTCTGTGCGAGAAATGAGCCAGCCCTCTTGTCACCAGCGGCATCGACTAAACGAGGAAATAATTGCTTAAAAATTTCCTCGTACTTGGACCCCATGGACCAAAAGTAATAAAATAGGTATCTTTATAAAAACAAACCTATACTTTCCTCGCAGCTCCCATTACCTCTAAATCGTTCTATTTCAAGCCACTTTCATTAAACGACCTTTAGCTCAAACGGCTCGCGTGCAAGATCTAATTTACAAACCTGCGGACCAATTCAAGTTCTAACCACTCGTAAAAAGTCAATTAAGATATAAACGCAAATTACGCGTGCGACTAACGCTGGTTTCTAAAAATACCACGCGTTTACCCATTCTCTAAACCCTTCAGGACTCTATAGCGAATAATTAGAGTATGAAGTTCAGTGGCAAGTTGTGTGCGGCGGTTTATTGTGTGGATTTTACAGTGGAGTTCTACTGCTTTTATTTTATTAGGCTTTCCTTGTGGATCTAATCGTGGAAATTAAATTAGTTTGCAGTAACAGTAACTTTTTAGGACTTTTCTCGATGGTCTTGCTGAAAGAATAAATAAACTGTGACAAAATCAACTGTTCCAATGTTCAAGAGGTGGTATTATAGCTAAGGGAGTGAACCTAGAATGGACATTAAGTAGTTAACATTCCACCAATAATTTATTAAAAATCTTGAGCCCACAGATGAAGATGTGAAGACAAGTTACACTTACCCCCTTTGCCCCATTTGTCGCAATATTCTTTGGTTTTAAAAATCAAGAGTCAGCTGTATTTTTTTTTTCATTACAGTTTGAGGAAAAGTCATCGCGGTAGTTTTGAAAACTGTTCCCATCAGAGTGATGAGTTGTTAACGTCAACTTCTCTAGTGAGATCTAAACTGTCAATATATGCAAATACCCGCCGTATCCGATGTGCGCCGCACGTGGGTTAGTTGCGGTTGCTCCTGTAGTTTAATAGGAGATTAGTTCTGTTGATTCGCCCACGGGCGCACTGTGCCTTTCCTGGCTGGAGGGGTTTTACACGACGTGATTGATGCTGCATTTTTTTTAATAGATTTGGCTTTGAAAATTGATTTGAAAATGCTAGTTTTGTCTAGTTTGGAGTCGTAGTCCTTACTAGAGACGACATGATTCCAGCTACGTTTTTTTTTGGCTTACAATATTTGGATACAAATCATTTTCAATTTATGTATTTAGGAAAATATTTGTAAAAAAAATATTCGATGTTAAACTTCAAAAAAATTTTGTTTTTAAGAAAATGATAAGAGAAGACGCCTTGATAATAGAAATAACGTATTTCTATTAGCTTGCGACTATTTTTACAAAAACGCTTACTTTTAATTAGGTAGGTACCTAAAATAATTTTACAATCCTACTTCCGTGATTGCCAAAGTTGTACTACTGCTTTACACGTCGCCGTATGAAAACCACTAGTTTGTTATTCTCCAAGAAATAATGCTTGTTAGATGAATGTCACCCCACGATTCTATTTGGTATTTGAGTTGAATTTCGCGCTCGGCTCGCCTCCGGCTCTTATGAATTTGACATGAGTCGTGTCTTTGTTAGATAACGCGCCGCTGGTAGCTTTGTTTCTCCTAAACATTGTCAGAGGTTTACCTCGAGAATTCTGTTTACACAAAGGCTAGTGCAATTTGCGTGGCTTAGAAACACCTGTGATCTTATCCGGATGTTACAGACACGTTTAGAGCCGATGTCTCAGGGTGACGAGCGCAGTGCAGTGCCGCGCAGGATTATGCTATGGAAAGTTCTGGGTGGCACTGTAACTGTTATGGACAGGCGTAGCGCTTATCAGGTGAATGGCTTGCTGCTTCGTTACTCTGTCAAAAAAAAGGTTGTTTTTTTTTAAATTTATTTAAAGGACTTTGTCGCTAGGCTACCACATCGTCCTGTAGAAACAATAAACAGAGATTAAAAAAACAACAAAACAGTAACAAAATTAACAGCTATTTTGTCAAGGCTAGATCTGCTAACCGATACAATATTTTGGCTTCTTCTGATGTGGGACAAGACAAAGTACTGTTCAGAAGTCCAATGTGCAAATTTCTATGTCCACCAAACATTGATCTCCTTAATGTATCGTTCCGGACACATTCCATCAAAATGTGTTCAACATCTTCAAGTACTCCGCATTCGTTACAATAAGCGACGAGACTTTTTTCATTAAAAATGCAAACTTGTTTGATGGAATGTGTCCCGAGCGTAATCTAAGAGCAGTCTTTAAATAATTCCTATCTAATAAAAAAAAAAGGTTGCTGGAATACCAAATATACCAAGGAAATAGTTATCCAGAAAGTAGATTGGAAAAGTAATTGCAAAGGACGTAATTATGCCGTAGTTGAAGTAATTTTTTTAGATTTTATAAACTGAATTATAGTAAGTCTAGGATTATTATCCTTCTATGACTGTCTGTAATGTAATGAATAAAATAAAGCTGTTTATTTTTGTACAAACTATACGAACCTTCATATAATATACTACATTAAATTATAACCCAAAATTAGATGTAGCCTCCATGGTATTAAAAGAATCTAAAATTTGGTACATCGTGGCGTATATAAAATACAATATTTCATACATTTTCTTGAATACATTTATCCACTGCAGGACTTATGCCTCCTCCCTCTTAAGCCATTCATCCCAATTCTGAGCCGATTTATGTATCTTTTAGAATGAAAGGGAAAATAAAATATTAGCTGTATCTCCAACAATACGCCCAAAATAAATCAGTGCAGCGTATTATTCCTTTCAGATGTAGGTAGATATTGTCCATTGTGCTCCTCTAACCTTTGCCCCCAATACGGTGTGAAAAGCGGCACGAGTGAAAGTGAGCCCTATAAGTGACAATAAAATTGTACGATCTCACGAGTCTCGGCTGCAATGTAAACACTTTCTGTTGAAGCTATACTATAGTCAGCCAGTTACCGACAAACAGGTTGGTTACTATAATAGTGAACAAAAACCTCGAAGGGAAGACCGTGATTTAGAATTTAAATTCAAAGTTATAAGGTTACATTTTATCCGTATTGTTTATTAATATAACGGGCGCATAAGACCCTTTTCAATCTATACTCTCTATCAACATGCTTGAAGTTCTATAAAAAATTCACAAGCACTGAAAAAGGTTCACGGCTAAGGAGTCAATACAAGCCTTAAACATTTTAAAACCTTAATATGGATTGAGCTCGAAAAAGGAAATCTCCCTTTCATTCCTTTCAAGTGGTTATTAGTTCAAACATCAGACAAAATTCTTTTCACCTCTAGGCACAGAAGACATTATATACTGTACTAGGTTATTTCTATAGTCACGCTTATCTTTGACCTCATTAACACTCGTAAGCAATTGCAAAACTAAGTACAATTGATCACGAACTGAAAAGCACTATGACCTACCAATTAAGAGGATCAGTCCGACTATTGTTCGAATGATCGTATCGAAATCGATAAGTTTTATCGATATTAATCGTTACTGTTATGTCGACCTTGCCGTACATGCGGTTGTTCTCAATTGTACTCGATCATTAGGCTGTTTTTACATCATACATCGATTCGTGATTGTGCAATCTATCGTATTAACTTCGTAATGTTTATTGTATTGCTAAATAGGTATCAAAAAGTACTCCTAAGTGTAAAAGCCTCTTTAATTGCGTTAGCTTAATTTTATTGTATTCCATCATTCTTACTCTTTAATAGGCTTGTTTAATTACATTTTTATTATAATTGGACATAGGGATGATTCAAATTCGCAATTGCATCGTATTTCTTAGATTTTGTAAATTTACGATCTAACCATACTACGAGTATACGTCTACTTCCTTCCTACTTCCTTTTACTGCTAACTTTATTTAATTTTGTACTCCAGAAATTATGTGCGGCAGATAATATTATTATCGCGTGAAATTGTCAAATCCTTATGTAAGCGACACGAACCTCTTTAGTATAACCAACCTTTTTTGGTTAGGAAAACCTTTTAGTTTGAAAGACTTCATTTTTGAAATTAGAATAAAGAAGAAAAACAAAAAAGGCTTTTTTTCACGTAGTTTCAGTCGTTGTTTTTTTTACGCCAAACTAAGTTCTTTTCTGATTATATATATTTTACTTCCTGAATAACTTGTTTTTCATTCGAAAGGGACCTGCGTCCAACTTATTTTTAATTTTACTACAAAAAAAAACTAACCTTAAAAAATAATTATAAAAAAAAAATACGAAAGTGGACACCTTTAGCGTAATATTGTAGATATCTGACTGAAATCAACTCATTATTTATATTATAGTATAAGATCATTAAAAGTCCTTGCATCCACAAAAACATATGCCCATAACGAAACGTAATCTCAACACATGCATAATTCATTGTTATTTATTAAAATTACACAAATAACTGGAATTCCTTGAATGTTTTCGGTATTAATTACTTCTTGATATCTGCACTTTGTCATAATTGCAAGATAAAACATTTGGGTTTAAAATTCCTAAGATGGACAATAGTCGTTGAAATATAATAGCGAAGAACGAAACACTACATGAAATTGCGGGTTCCGTATATTATTATATGTGAGCTGACTTACTGTCAATCAAATAATTCACTTTTATGACTAATGTTCAAAAATATTTAAAGACTGACTTCATTTAAAAATAATAAAATAATTTCACTTATCACTTGTAATAGACAAATTTATCAAAATATCTATCAATTGTTTTGTTCTTCTATGATTTTTTTTTTAATTTGGGTACTTTTATCTATAATTGCACTGATAATTACTAAATAAAAGTAGACATTAATTATGCAAAAGTAATTATTTGTCACAATGACCGGATAGTAATTGGAAAGGTTCAAATAGTTCAAAATCGGAATAAACAAAGTTCTAAGCTCCGTTATAACATTTACAAAACATTTCAACAACAATTATTGGGCCCATAACCTAATGGTGCAATTTATTTGGATATAAAATGACTTTTAACTACACACATAGGTGCGTATATCGCAATACCTTACACGCCAAATGTAGCTTAAGGCGAGACATAAACTTTACTAATTAGCCTTTTAAATGCCAGAAGACCTTGTGTTTTCGATGTTTGTTGCATCTTTACTATGCAAAGTATGTAGGAGTGTCAATATTCTATCGCAAAAGCGAACAGCTGCGGCAAAATTTTGATTTAACGTGACTTGCTTATGAAGTGACATATTTTTACTACATGTTTAGAATTTATAACAGCGCCCTCTATTTTCACGTTGTTTCCCAAAAAAGACACTTTGAAGACAAATGGTTTGAAACTGAATAAGGAAGTAACTTGATATTCATTCAGAATAGCATTTTATCAGCTGGTATCATCTGTTCCATATCTCTTAATTAAATACTATTAAGATATTCACGAAAATCGATTTATGTTTATGTTTAAACATAAATCGTTTAAATAAAAATAAAATAAAATTAAATAAAAATGTTTATGTTTATGTTTAAAAATTGTTAATAACAGTAAAAGAGCTAGGTAGGTAGCCTAGTGTGAAGTTATTTAAATGGATATTTTTAGTTTTAAGGTGGTTCGTTTCGCTTAAGGCGGGAAGTTTAAAATTAAAACAGTTTTTTTTCTCTTTTGGAGCTAGACCAATGAGTAATGGAAATGAGAGTGGAATCAGCGACAACCGTAGATGTTTCTTTACGTTATTTTGGAGAGATATTTAGCACTAATGCACCGAATTACTCATATAAGTCAATAAACTATTAAACTGATGAATCTGATGATTGCAGTGTGGATGATAACGTGAAAAATTTTCTTGGATTATCAGCAATTCCATTATAGTTTACAACCCGGTCAGAATATCTGTGCACCTCGCTGGAATGCGGCGCCTCGCTCTCTCTCTCTCTCGCACTCCCCGGTGCGTGAGAGAGACCGCCGATATGACGTCACGAGGTCAGGTGCACAGATAGTGTGTGTACTATAGTTTCCCGCTCTAGTTCCAAAAACGAAAAAACTGTTTGTAATATAAATAGCCGGCTAAAAGCGAAACGCACCAACTTAATAGTACCACGATTAGTTTTTCAGGAAATTTTGGACATTATTTTATTGTTGGCACTTGCGTCAAAGTACCATTAACGTTCAATGCAAAGCGTCCGAGTGGTATCGTATTGCTTCGTCTCAGCGCATCGTTTACCCGATTGGGTTGAAACAAAACGTGAACGAAGTCACGGGTAACAGCGAGTTACCGTACAGGTAAATAGGTAAATTTGTGTTGAAATATTAGATGCAGCCCTTCAAGTTGGTAAATACGTTGGCTGCCAACATTCACCAACCTTCTTAACATTAACATGCACACATTTTGCAGATTCAAAAACCAGTTACCGAGAATCACGAATATTTCATAACTTCTAACGTTCACGAGATGCACTTAACTGTGTATGAGAACTATTCGTTATTCTGTATATTAAGACTCCTTAAATTGACCAAGTGACCTTTTCGCATCTTAACTTTGAGTAGTTTAGCGGGCGATGCCTCCAATTTAGCTGATTGCAGGATGTCGGTGAATTCAATAAAGTAACTAGGTATATTGCTTTATGTTAATTGATACGTAATCTGTGGGTAATTGGGCACAAGCCTATAAGTATATATGTTATTTTGTTATTGATCTGCTGTCAAACATTGCTGGCTACATGAGCAACGAATTTATTTTAGGTAATGTTGTTGAAAGGTAAATTCTTGTTTATTGGTTTCTATCGTAAGGCATTTGCGCTGGATTGTACGAAAAAAATACCAACAAACTAGATAAAAATAGGACTTTGGAAAAGTCTTTATAATTCTAGTCCTCATCAATTGTACCCTTGTATATATTTGCTCTTGAAAAGAATGTTTGTAAAAATTACTTACTCATTTTTAATATCATTAAAAATGTTGTGACATTTTTAAAATTTAAGAGAGTATTGTTTTTTTTGTAATAAGTTCTTATACTACATCCGAAATGGATAAACTGTTGTTTCTAAAATTATACACAATTTACCATCTTTGTATGCACAGTTTAAGCAATAAATATGATTCTGATTCTGATTCTGAATTTCGAAAATCTGTAATATTCGAGAAACTTAGTAGTCGAGTGGGAGCGGTATTCTTTGAATCCTAGGCTGTACTTTTTAACTAAAATTATGGCCCGTTTGAAACTTTTTGAAATGACTTTTCCAAACCTCAAATTCTGCCTTACGGTCAGTCTATTTCTAAATAAAATAACCTTCGATGTCCTAATTAATAAAAACAATCCAATTTGAATTTACTTCTGTCAGCTTATAATTTTTTAGAGCAGGTTCTGGCAAATACATTTCAATTCATTCGAGAAGAATTTATTAAACCACAAAAAATCTATTAAGTACGATATGTAGATCATATCGTGGCAAATAAGAATATTGAATACCTATAGCAAGTACCTAGAATTTGGACTTGTACTAGAATTCGGAATAACTACCTCATGTTATGAAAATAACTTAGCTTGTCTATCACATCTATATATATATAAATGTTATGTTGGTTTGTGTACGCTTAAAAAACTCAAAAAGTTCTGCACCGATCGAGCTGAAATTTTAGCATGATATATAATCCGCATCAAGGATTGTTTTTATCTATTTTTTTCATCAGCGAATGTGAATGTGCCACAGCGAACAGCTACACAGCAGGGTACAGCTAGTTATGAATAAAAAACTAATTAGGTATTTAAATTTGGAGAAACTTAAAAGTTTCAATCAAAACCTAACAGAAAAATGGAACCCTGAAACAATGTTATCAGTTTAATTTCGGTGTACCCGTCCTTTGTAACGATATAATTCTTTATTATTATCTACCTACTCGTTTGGATTTATATCAGAGAAAGCTGAAACAATCTTAGAATTAAAAAAATACAAACAACAACAAGCGTGTGTGGTTTCAGCAGTCAACTAGTTAAATGTATTATTAAAAACATCTAAAAAAATATTTTTTTTGTTGGACCATAAACTAAAATTATTTCTTTTTAAATAATAAAGAGTCGTTTGAACAGTTTTTAAAAACGCGGTATTTTATATTCCAAGGTACTATAGTATCTATATTTTATAAAGTGCCTTGTAAAAAAATAGCAAATTGAGAACCTCTCCTTTTTGAAGTTAATTATAAAACAGAGCAACTCTTCGTCTTTGTTTTTTTGCTATTCACAGCACCTGCTCATCAAAATTCACACCAAAAAAATGACAGCTAGGCCGATCCGTTGACATTATCAGGGCATACGAATGCAGTCGACGATATCCTGGTGGCAACTGGTAGGTGGACCGAAGGTCACCAGGTTTTGGGCTTGTTCCATCGAAGACTGTGGACAATAGTACACTGTATATTAACAGGTATCCGCTCCTCTTGTATCGTGTCGTTGAAATGTTTCCGTGATTTAATCAGAGGTGTCGCGTCCCAAAATGTAATTCTTTGGTGTTTGGAGACGCTTACTTATTCATACGACCTCCGCGGTGTAAGTTGATGATGAACGGATTGTGAAGCGTAATTTGTGGGTTCAATTCCCGCAATGGGCAAATATTTGTGTGAGCTAGTTATTTACTGTGAGTCTGTGTATTTGTGGTACCATAGTCCTCAAGGTTTCTGAGTTCCAAGATACAGGCAGGGAGTTCTAGTTAGGGGTCACGATCTATGTTATTTATCCTGGCGCGACATCTATATATATCTATATATATAAAAATGTTATGTTGGTTTGTGTAAGCTTCAAAAACTCAAAAAGTTCTGCACCGATCGAGCTGAAATTTTAATGATAATGATTTTTTTGCATGATATATAATCCGCATCAAGAATTGTTTTTATCTATTTTTTTCATCAGTGACATATCAGTGAATGTGCGAATGTGCCACAGCGAAGCGTGGCAGGGTACAGCTAGTATTATATAGAAGAGATAATCGAATAATATGCGTAATTTGCATATTATTCGAGTTTAGTAGCTATGTTAATTACTATCGTTAAATTTAAATGATTCATACTCCTTATGTATTAGAAAAAGAAAATCCGGGACTCCGTATCAATTTATTAATTAGCACATGTCAGTTTGTTAATCAAACAGTAACTTCAACTACTTTTCTCCCACAAGACCGCGAGGTGTTCCAGGGTTTGTCTTCTCTCCTTTGCTTTTATTTCTTTCTTTTTTTTTGTTCTTGGTATCATAAGTCCACGAACTCCTTCGACAATTTGATTATACCTTCAATTATTACAACGACCAATTTCGCTATCAGTAAATGGGTGTGGTGTGGGTTTGGACTGTTTTATGTCTAACCTGAACTTTACAGGTTTTGTAACCGTAAATCTAGATCGACAGCTTCTGGCTAACAATGAGCTATGTTGCTAAGTTTATGGCTTGGTTCGAAGGAAAGTTGACCTCTCAACGCTTGGTGTATTTATACTTGGGAACCTTTTGTTTGGGTGTATTTATGTATGTTTCCAATAGAATACTGTTTCTATTTGATTTTAAATGATTTATCTTCACAACCATACATTAAAGGAACTTTCACCGTCAAAGGCTTGAACCATTCCTATAATTTCGTATAATAATATCTTCCCTGTATTTTCGATCGACATAACACGATGTTATTCCTGTCTTATTGCTACACCGATTGTTTTGAAAAAGCCGTATAGATCTACAAATAACACCTATTTTGATTTAATAGGAGCATTACTGTTCCCAGTCATTAAATTTGTTTCTCATGCTTTGTATTGACTAACGTAGCTCTTAAGCGTAGTACTTTTTAACATGGTTTACTCCTAAAACGCCCCATTAGTGAATAGTCACGATGTTGCAAAAGGTCCAAGCAGTAGTGTGAAAACAATACTGTGTTCCGATTTGAAGGGCACTGTTTCCAGCGAAATTACTGGCAAAATGAGACTTTAGAGCCGATGTTTCATGGTGACGAGCGCAGTGCAGTGCCGCGCAAGATTATGCACTGCAAATTTCTGGGTAGCACTGTAACTGTTATGGGCTGGCGTAGCGCTTACAATCAGGTGAACAACTTACCCGTCTCGTCACTCATTCAAATTAAAAAAAACAATTAAAAAGGTCCCATTCGCATAATGTCGAGTTCTCAAATGGTTCCATTCGTAGAGACTAAAGAAAAGTAGACCACGACAGCTTTTCTATATTTTTACAAACGGAAAATTTTATATAGATAATCCATACTAAAAAAAAATGTCATAGCAAAAATCTGAGCTTTCACAAGAAAATAATGAAAGACCGAATCCAAGTTACCAAAGATCTAGTTTCGTAAAAGCAGGAAGCCTAGTAATTTAAGGTCCTAAAGCGATTTTGCAACAGTATTGCCTCCGGCAAAGCATGCCTGCGTTTGCTATTTAGTTAGCTCTTTGTGAACCAGTAATGTCTGCTTTCAAAATAGTGTCTCTAGACTCGAAGTAATCTAATTCTGGGTTAGGACACCCTTTTAATGATTTTACGGTTGCAACATTCTTTAGTTAATAAAGTCAACAATTTGTAATAGACTTGTCAGTTAGGTTTTCTTGACAAAGTTTGTTTATCGCAATATTCATAATCCATTGTGAAAGATTTTCTTATTCAACTTGAGTATAAAAAAGTTTTCATTACAAAGCAATAAGAAAGCGAGTAAGAGTTTACTTTGTGCACTTAACGAACCGTTCAGCGGAGACAGTGGGATCATTAAAGAAAAATAATTGTTTGACTAGTGAAAAGTCCATTTCCATTTCATGTCTTGTGTTAAGGTGGTAAGGCTCATTATTTATTAACTTAACCACGGTTATTAATAGCTTCCGCAGCAGCACTCTTTCCGTATTGATCGGCAATCGATTTTCTTTCATGCGTTAAAATCAATTGTTACCAATTTAGAATTACTTTCTTTCATACAGTCGTTGTATCTTACAACGCTCTATTTAACATCGAGGGTACCATCGTGTTCAATAGCTTCAATAGTATCACTTTCTTTTTATATATAGAAAAGGCTTTTTTTCTGGAACTGGGTTTAATTTGTAAAGATCATAAAACTTTTCATTTTGTGAAAGGAATGGCGTTGGCGTCTACAGTTATTATTAACCTATTTTTCTCTTTAGCTGTTCCTATGTCTATACCTATTTCTTTTGGTGTCTCTCTTTCCATATGGCATGTTTTATATTTTACTAGGTCATTCTCCCTCTTGAAGTTATTTCTCTCAATAACGCTCTTTCTCAATTTTTCTCTCTATTTTTCTGCTCTCTCTTCTCATTCTCAGTTAACTTTGTTTGCTTTATGATTGTGTTTACAACACTACTCGTTGGTATCACTTTTCTTAATTCTGAACCCCAAAACATAATTGTCTGCTAAAGCAATTAAAGCTTTAGTTCAGACAAAAGCAACATCTTTAATTATAACGATTCTCAGTTACACGTCCTCCTTTCGATCGGCCCAATTTATACCAAGGTGACAGGCGCATCCGATCTAAGTCCTTGGCAACCACACGCTCGGTTTCACGGATCACATCACAGTCCCATTGTTGATGATACATGGATGACCTACCATACATCTTAATGTTTATTTTGTTTTGATGAGCTGGAGAACGTAAAGGGTAACTTAACACTAATAAATCATCTAAGTGGGTTAGTCTGTGACGTTGTAAAATAAGTCTTAATCACTAAATGTATTGGTTACATCACCATCATATGACTGATTGTATTTTTTATCACAATTAACAAAAATAAACTTTAAGTCGTCATGGTTACCAGTATCTTTACTTTGAATTTTTCAGTATGTAGTTGTAGGTACTTCATTTTCTCTTTTTTGTGTAATTATTTACCAGATCACATAAGGCAGTTCATCTCAAATTCTATCGTCTCTACATTTTCTGATACTTATCTCTTCATTGAAGCGACAAAAGATAAAAAAAGATAAAAAGAGACTAAATAGCCAGTTGTAATAATATAACAAGGCGTATTATAACATATCTATTACCCATATCTATAATGTAATGTTCATGAAAGCCTCGCCTATTATTATTTTGAAGCTCTTTTCAAATCAGTTACAAATGAAGGCACGATAGTGTCACACTTTCTCTGCTACGGATATATTTTTATTAGCTAATTGCTCTTCAAGTTTGTTATTTATTGCTTCAGGGGGTGAAAGTATAAAATCACTGACTGGCAGGTATACATATACTTACATATAATAATATAACTTGTAATGTGAATAGGAGATATTATGATGTTGTTAATGTATAGGTGGTATGTTACTGTAAAATCTAGAATTACGGTAAATCCTAGATACAGTTCGGTCCAATTGATAGGTTCAATGGTAAAACCTAAGATTTACCAAATTATGATGGTATCCGAACTGTTCCTTAATATTTCGGACTTTAACCGGTACTGACCGGATTAATCTTAGGTTGGATATCTTAGCTTGCTTCAAAAGCCGAAAAATCAACCTTTTTTTATTAATTGGCAGCGTGCGCTATAAGCTGGTGAAATTATTGCGGTGGGATATCAGAGCTACTTCAATGAGCCAAAAAAGTACCAGCATTTAGGTCATGCGATGCAACGCTTATGTGATCAGATAGATTTGAGATTTATTTTGTTTTAAATAAAAGGTTTGCTTCTTTCACTCCAGTTCGTATAATATTCATCATACTCGACTACAAGTTCATTGACTTTCATGACATATCGTCATTCTATTCATTCAGTAGACTTTTTTGTATATCCACATAGTGTAGTCTATACGGCATTTCAAAGCCTTTATACAGTGCCTCTTTCTTATACAAAACTAGATACAATGCCCTTGACATCTGTCTCAATTTACCTGCTTCATTTCGGCCCAATGGTTTTATAAGGTCAAAGGATGAATGTCTTCTTTTTGTGGTGATCAATCATTAGATTTGCATAATTGAGACCAAAATTTACTCAAATTAATACCTAATAAATACCCACCGAAGTACATTTGACCTTTTGAGTCGGCAAATAAAGTGAGAACAATAGTTACATCTGCATTGTTTATAATGCATCGTAAATGATAATTAGTTGGAAACTAAATTAAATGCCAAGGATTAAGAGACATCCTTTCAAATGTACAATGTTTTCATATCTTTGGATCCTTATTAATTACATCCATGAGCCATGTATCTAATAAACTGAAATGGTAATGGAGACGTTGGATTATTGGCCGATGTACATAATACTGTTCATATTACCGCTCTTAAAAATACTGATCTTGAAAGTGAATCTAATTAAAATAAGGCCTTATCTATTTAATAGAAAAGAATAGGATAGAAAACTCTCTAGTGTATACTAAAAGAACACAATACAGGAAAATCTAGTTATAATAAGTGTAATAATATTATATACCTAATTCGGAATGAACGGCTTGCAATTTCAAAGTATAATAACGTCTTATGATACTAGAAATGTATCTTTGAAAGTTTATCTGCGGTACCGAATTTTGGATAAGGTATTAAATAATGAAAGCAGCGAACGCAAATAGTCTATAAACTCCATTTTAATGTCAGATAAATTAGTTAACTCATACGAAATGCAGTTTGATGTGAACGATCCATAGAGCATCGTGCGTGAAGTTAAGCGCAAGACGGTAAATCCGGTACCCACCCATCAGCTTTTACTTTCGATGAAGCTGCGCCGCGCTTCCGCGAACGAAAGTGTTGGTACGTCACACCGCGTAATTTTATCGACAACGATGAAATATGGTTGCCCATAAATCGTCTGCTATTTCAACGTCGATGTACAAAATATTCATCAGCTTTACTCGTAATATTCGAAAGTTAAGCTAATTTTAGAGATGGGAAACTAGTATCGTGTGTAAACACCTCTTACGGGGATGTAACTGTGTGTGCATACGATAGATATCAACCTAATAGAATCAAAATAAAATAAATGTTGCCAAATAGTAGCACACCGTGGCCTCAATAGCATAAATTATTGAAGTGCCTACCTAACTAACAGAATTATGTGAATGCTAAATATATTATAATTAAAACATCGAATAAATCAAAATACGTGAATATCTGTCTTCAATTTAAATTATTAATAAAAAATCAAGGACCAATAATGAAGGATATCAATACGTAAAACCAATAAATCGTTTTATAGCGTACCATCTTTGACCTTTGTTTAGACTTAGCTCCACCTTTGCTATGTCTAAAAAAGTAAATTTCGTAAATAAAATAATTGATCATGACCTTTTTTGTACGAGCCAAATCGAGTTCCGCGTTTCGCAGACTACGAAAATAATAATAAAAACTGTGCCTATATTCTGCTATTTATGTACTATGTCAAGATTTATTCTTCGACCAGCACTATAAGTTTAATCTCATCGATACAAACTTGTCATTCGATTTTGTGTAGGCTTTATATTTATAGGTAGTTTATATTAATTATGCAGTTTTATATACACGTAGGCATAATAAGAGGCCCATTTTTTTATTATTATGTAATATCAAACAAGGAATGAATTCGTTCACGTTTATTAAGTTATAATACTTTGTAGTGTTTAGTTTTGTGTTGGTTTATACTTAAAATTAATAAAATTAATAAATTTTAATTAAATATGCATTCGTTACTTGTCTATTAGTATAATAATAATAATAAAAGTACGAGTTGTAATATAAATGTCCTCTACTATATTTTGTCCTCATAATTATCGATACTCTCCCTTCTAGTTAATCGTCAGTATGTTTCTCGATTACATTCGCTTTCCTCGACGATTAGCAGCCGTTACAACAGAATATAAAGTAAAAACCTTTATGTTTTATACAATAAACCAGATGGGTGCACCAGCGAAAGTGTTTTACTAATGATTAAGAAAGTAGCGATTACTTCACAAACAGTTGGTATCTATTTTCTATCTATTTCAACCCACATCAACCCACTGTTGGATATAGGCCTCCTCATGTTCACGCCATTCTCTTCGGCCCTGCGCCAGACGAATCTAATGCCTTCCTCCAACCTTCGTGATATCGTCTGACCATCGGGCAGGTGGTCTACCTCTTTCTCCTGGTTTCTTGGCCACCATTCCGTCACTGTCCTAGTCCATCTGCCGTCTTTCCTTCTAGCCAAATTTTAAGTTGGTATAGTTGGATGAAAATAATATCTATTACTAGCAAACCCGGCGAACTCCGTTTCGCCACCAGATGGCTTCGTTTTATGTAACATTTCATTTGGTGATTAAAAGATGAAGAAATTTTTTTTTTGTTTTCTATTTGAAAAGGAAAAATTTTATTTCATTTCACAACAGTAATGAATTCATTTCGATTACAAAAATGAAGTGTTATTTAGTTGAACTTCTCTAAGTAAATGAAAGTCAATCCAAATTAAATACTGAATCGAAGCGTTATACGTGTCCGCAAATTATCCGTTTCATTGAAGTGCTCGTTGGTAAACCACATTTTTTGCTTCATTAGTACTGACGTATCTGCCCATTTGGAAGTTGCTGATTTCGTCATTCGCATTTTCCGACGCAATACCAAACACAGCCATGTCGCTGCCTTTTGTGACGTACTTGCACAAATATTTGATTGATTTGGCCGAATGACAACTCTCAACGTTTGCATGTGTTTCGAAAATTCGTGATAGCAGCGGGCAATATGGTACAATGAATTCATTTCCGATCTCAATCTCATGATTTTGAACTTTAACTTTGATAGTTCGACCATTATCTTCTTTTGAACGCCGACGATAAACTGGATCTCCATCGTTCCCTGTGACTGTTTCAGCAACTAACAGTCGCGGATATCGTTTTGTGCACTTTCCATCAGCCATGCAAGGCGATAATGGATTTAATGCACCGCACGGTCCATGCACCATCTGTGTCGTCACAATGTCGTGTAGATGGGGATCAGTGACTGGATCAGGAATTTCAGCTGATATGATGTCATCCACTTCATTTGAATGTAATTTGTTCAGCAACCAAATTAGGATATGAGCATGCGGTAGTCCACGCTTCTGCCATTCCACCGAGTACATATAACAACGTGTGTCACCAAAAACTCGATACTTAGTAAGCACATCCATCATAACCTTGAGTTTTTGCTGAAATACTCAGGCGATTATGTCATGGCGATCTTGCGGTTTTTGGCCCGGTTCTAACTCTCGTTCAATTTCCGTCCACTTCGGATTGCATGTGAACGTAATAAATAAATCCGGAGTTCCATAATTTCGCACGTACGTCATAGCGTCTTGAGCATATTCGTGCATGTGGCGTGGGCTTCCGATATAAGATGATGGGAGAATCGTCAGACGTCCAATATTCTGAACATCACCATCTGAATGAATAGCATCACGCAAGTGTATATAGTCCTCAGATCGTAGCTTTGCCTGATTGAATCGGATGAACGCTAAACGTTCGGTCTCGACTTTGACATACATGTCGACAGCGAATTGCTGGAATAGCCGACGGCACTTCAGAATGACATTCTCCTCATGTGTACGAATCATCATACGATACGCATAGTAATTCATTGCGCTTAGATTTTTATCCGTTGATACGCCTGAAAATGCAAAATGAAATGAATTGTTAATGGAAACCAATAATAGCAATAATAGCAATAATTGTCTCGTTTACACGATGCATGATATTGCTTTTCCGCTGAACGACAATGTCTCGCGATTTAGTTGGATCGCCAACAATAATTGCAGCAACATCATTAACGGTTGGTGCATTGAATCTTCGCACATGTTCACCTGTTGGGGTACAATCCGCTCTTATGACAAATTTGTGCGTATCCGATGGCATACGTTCCAATGCTGTTTTGAACATATTAACCACAGCATTATTAGTGTGAAAAAATGCTTGCAACTGTTCAATAATTCGTCTCTTTAACTGTTGTGTTCCCTGTATATTGCACCGCACATTCAGCTGATCCACCATCGACGAAATGAAATATATTTGCAGAAATTGATGCGGTTCATCTGGTGTTGGCACCATTGAACCATGCAAATGATATATTTGTCCTTGTATCTGTAATTACAAACAATCATTTGTTGAAGAATACGGTGTAACTTCTGATCGTGTGATGGTGTAGGTAGTGTGTGGTGTATATGTAGTTGTTATGTGTTGCGATTCATTGTGTTGGTGTGAGTGATTGGTTATGTGTGTTGTATCATTTACCTTGCAAGTCGGCATGAAGCCGCCTTCTCGAATGATATTAGCTCCAAAGGAAGTCATGCGAAAGCAGTTATTGTATTCAAGGATGTGTTGAAGAAAATGGCTGGAATCGGGATCACTTCCATCGAACAATGGTTTCAGTGGCTGTGGTGGTGTATGTAATGGATCCAGTTTGACTTTTCCACTTGCGCAGCACAATCCAGCCGTTTCTCTTTTGAACTTTAACGCATTGCAATATCGGCATATAGTCGTCATTGGTCCAATATCTAAATTTTCATCATCACTGTAGTTCGCAGTGGGATCATATTGGAATGCCAAGCGATTGTATGTTGCCAATGATCTTCGTGTGCTCACGCGTTGTCTCAATCGGGCATTTTCTCTTATTATATTTTGTCTTTCTTCGCTTAAGTTCTGTGAATACACTTGTTGCTGGCTTGCATGTTTTGTGCGGCGGCCGATGTTCGCACGTCGTCCTCTAGGCATTTTGGCATTTTTTCTTAATATATAATAATTTTTTTACTTTTTTTTCACAATTTCACAGTGAACACAATACCGGTTTGTCTCATGAAATTAACTGAGTAATTAATAGATAAATCAGCATTGGGCTGTAACCTCTTTTCAAAGATGGCAGCCCTAAAAATCGAGTAGGCCGAGGGATTGAATAGATAAATCAGCATTGGGCTGTAACCTCTTTTCAAAGATGGCAGCCCTAAAAATCGAGTAGGCCGAGGGATTGGTTTGATATAAAAAATGGCGGTAATCTTTGATATATGAAGCTGTTAACTAATTAACTGAGCAGAGAAATTTCTGTTGAAATTTTTCCTGAATTTTCTTTGCTATAAACCTCACGGAGCCCGATACCTTTCCAACGAATGCAAAACCGTGAAAATCGGTTCGTGCGTTCTGGAGTTATAGCGTCAGGAAGGAAAACCCGACTTATTTTTATATAGTAGATGTCAAAAAAAAGGGCTTTTACTCTCTTTTTTGATAGCGAATCGTGCAGTGTACAAAACATTTAGAAAAAAATTCTACAAGGAGCATTTTGTTGTATTTTTGGCATTACGTTTTGTGTGTTGCATTCCATTGCTTTTAATAATAAATGGTTTATATCGTAAAAGAAAAAAAAACTTTTAAATTATTCCGTTATTTTATGCTAATTTAATCATTGCTTTGCATTGTGCTTCCAAAGTCATTAACGCCAACAAATCAACCGAAACGCACCGCTAGTTAGCAATACATAAACAATAGTTAATTCTGCAAATTTCACGGTGTATCCGACTGTAGATCCGTCCACACCTTGAACTGTGAACTTGCAGTACACCACCGGATGCGACTTTGTATTGTGGTCAGTTGTGGTGAATCAAGAAAGTTCAATGTACACTGCATGTGTCGCCTAAATCTTATGATTTAGGCGACACATGCAGTTATGAACTTAAGGGTTATCCCTTAAGTTCATAACTTCGTTCATAAGATATAAAGGCTACTTCCCAAAATCTCCATAAACAGCATCAGAAAGTGACACTTATTTTTGTGTTATAGTAGTTTTCTTTTACTTTTAGGTCTAGTCCTAGAAAGTACACCTTGTGTTATATAGGTTGAATATAAAAAATAATAAGTCAATGAGTGCACGCCCTTCTCGAGATGGACAAAGCATGTCGTTAAGTTATTTATGAGTCGTATTGTATTTGGAGGCCTCTTCTGCAAGAGACCGCCTGGGGAAGTAGCACACTTTTGCCAGATATTCATCCGCCCAGCAGTAGTGTGCAAACATTACTTTGTTCCGGTTTGAAGGGCATTGTTTTCAGCGAAATTGCTGGGCATATGAGACTTTACAGCCGATGTCTCAATGCAGGGTTCTGGGTGGTACTGTGACTACTATGGGCAGGCGTAGCGCTTATCATCAGGTGAACTATTTTTTTATAAGATTCTTTTTGGTTTTATTGATTCACTATTGGCAATAAATGTATATTAACAGCCGAAAAAAAGTCTAAATAGTCTCAACTGAAGTCGAGGACATAGCTCCTTTTTATAAAAATACATGTTGTTAATGTTTCTTATCTCCAAATAAATTCGCATGTTGCACACAACTCTAAGAAATAATTTAACGGCTTAATGATAAAAGGAACTCCGCCTTAAGGGTCAGTCCCTTTTTTTGCACCATAATGACACATTTATTTCGATTGATGGAGGAACCCAAAGCCTGCACTCTACCGACTGAGTCATTTTAGTCTCAATAAAAACTTTGTATTCTGAATAAAACATAATTGTTCATTTACGCGTTTGTCATGGTCATACATGGGCTTTGTCTTTCAGACTAATCTGCTCTCCAGTTCAGAGACCTTTCCATAGTAGGATATTTACTGTGTGGTTCAAAAACCTCTTTGAATAAGGACTGTGAAATTGGCAGCTGGTATATCTGCCAATCAGAAGTCTTAAAACTCATTCTATAACCCTGACAACCGATATAAGCCGCCACGAAATCCGAACATTGTCAGGAAAGAAGAACAACTGACTGGCGATTGGCTTTTGTATCCTATATGAGTACTTATGCTAATTTTCAATGCTTGTACTATTTTGCATAATATTGTTTAACAGATCAATAAACTATAATACTTATTCATATGTCTACTCTCTAGCGAAAAAACACTATCTATGTCTAATAAAGCAACAAGGTTCATCTCTTTTGGAATGCGAGTAGATCCAGAATTTACCATTTAAGCTTGTAACAATCGAAAGTGTAAATATTATATTCAGTTTTATGAGCTATTAAATAAATGAACAAACCACTCTGAATATATAGTATTAGAGTTTATATAATAAGCTACAGATGTTATAAACACACGCGACAGATCACTGGGCTCCCAAACTAAAAAACAGCGCCGTAAAACCCAAAAACTAAAAATCATTAAATACCCCAGTACTCGAAGTGGTTAAATCGAACTTTGTGAGAAAAATGAAATTGAGATAGTCCCATTGAAACCCTTTTCTCTCGGCGCTTTTCTTCAATCTATATATATATATATATATATATAAATGTTATGTTGGTTTGTGTACGCTTCAAAAACTCAAAAAGTTCTGCACCGATCGAGCTGAAATTTTAGCATGATATATAATCCGCATTAAGGATTGTTTTTATCTATTATTTTCATCAGTGACATATCAGCGAATGTGCGAATGTGCCATAGCGAAGCGTGGCAGGGCACAGCTAGTTATATAATAATTATATTATTATGTAGAATATTATAATTATTATTTAATTATTTTCTTCGTATCATATTTTAATCTACTTTTTAAAATACATACCTACTGCCTATAATAGATCGAGACGATTCGAATCACTTTTTGCGAAAAGAGCGGTCCTCAAGAACCGTCGCATAGACTGACCCGTGAGGAAATATCAAGCTAACTCATTCTCGGCGCGTCCATATGGATAGAAGCAATGGGTTGCGCTGATTGGTTTCATTAAGTTAGCCACGGATTTTGAAATATGACTGAGTTTCTTATTGGTCTGCCTATTTACCCTCTTATTCGATTTGCTTCAGTCTACTATATACTTACCTAGTTTTAACCAGATTATTAGTTCCATGAATTTAATTAAACACACCCTACAATTTACGTGCCATAAAGCGAACTTTAATTCAATTGATGAAGTCGTGACTGCATTAATGAAATACACTGTTATTGAATTAGATATGAGAAATCTAGCGTTGTTTCATGTAACATTTCATTATGACAATTGTATTGTCCTTGAATTCAAGTCACGCATGTGCTTGGAAGGTAAGGGGGCGAGTTACGACTTATTATCATTAAATTATAGATTACTTGATAAGAAGCGGCTGTGGTTGTTTATATAGGTGATAAAAAATTATCAGTAGGCAGGATCAAATCAAATCAGCATACTCGATAAAGGATACCGAAAAAGTAGCATGGGTAAGGTGTACCTATAAGGTTACTTGATTCAATGTTTGCTGTCTAAAGTTTTCCAAATTTTCCTAATGAGTCTCCTTTTGCGTTCTCTCTGCGCCGATTTTTCCGTTTTCAAAGATATTTAAGTCAATTAATACATACCAACGTATCTGTAAACGGCAATTCCATTAAGACATGCAAGATAATGTATCTATCGCAGAGACAGCATCGGACTGCGGTGCGCACGCGCATGTCACACAGTAGCGGGTGGCGGCGCGCCAAGGTCGCCGTTCACTTACCACTGGTCGACGACCGAACCTCGATTATTTCGTACAAATAATTTAATTAGCCATTCTTAGAATTAGGATACATAAGAGTCCTTTAGAATTTTGCACGCATCTGTAGATAATAAATACAAAATAATAATAACCATGCGTCACGATCACATGCTGACCCTTAACTAGGATTTTCTGTATCTAGGGATAGAGAAACAAAACTTAATTTGTGACACTCTTCCACATTGCAATAATATCAACACCTTAGATAGAGTTAGGTTATTTAGACTCAGAAATCAAAATCTTGATCGTCTAACTCTTTTTAAGCAATTCATAAAACAAATTACAATAAGTGATTATTTCGAAACAACATCTACTTAACCAGTGCAATCCCATCAAAATGAAGTCGTATGCGTTTAAAAAGCTATATATTCTCTTCATTACATTGATACTTGACCTGGTTCTAACTCTATAGAACACGCCATTCAAAGGTCAAATAAAATTTACGTTTATTGAAAAATAATCAATTGTTGCGTAGACACGTAGTGTTATTATACCAAGACAGTGTTTTATTATAGCTTTTGGAATACGAATAACGTGATAATAGTCATGAAAAACCTTGGATCGTGTGACTCTATTTAAAGCTGGCAAAAAATAACCTTAAAGCGTTTTTATAAGAAAGGCGTTTAAAACCAATTTCAAAGCTGGAAAAATTAGAACAATTCTCGAAGGTACGCTTAAGTATCATTCTATGTTGGTGGGCCTGTTACATTAAAACAAAAGAACTCATTTCTGGAATACTAAAACAGAATTAACGAAAAACAGTAACATAAAAATTTATCACCGCTAACACAGTTACGTTCTTCGAATTCCTTCGTACAGTTGATCGTAGAAGATAAATAGAGGCCCCAGTTTTCCGCCAATTCCTTTACGTTCCGTAACGTCACTTTCCACTTCAAATTACTGTATTCAAATTCCCGAAAGCCACTAACAAATAAACTTTCTTCATTCATCACTGCAACCGCAATAGCAAATAATGACACTATTTGACAAACATACCCTTGCAAGTGACAACGGCGCTACCGTCTAAGCAAAGTTGACAGGTTTCTTGGGACAGTCAATAGTTTCCCAATTCTGCCACACGCATCTATAACTTGGTAAAGTTGAAGTTTTCACCTTTGAATATCTGAATGGTGACCATAGAATAGAAATTTTTCAATCAGTAAACACGACGAAGTCTACGCCCCTGTTGAATACAAATAAGTAACAATGTGGATTCCCAGGGCAGTGCCAACGAACGGTTTTGAGAAAACGATATTCCAATACGTGTGCGAACGAAATACTAATGCAGCTCGAATTCCTATGCCGTCATTATTCAATTTGTCACATGTGAACACAACATTACTCTAGTTTTCAAATAAGAATACAAAGAAGAAATTATGCCAATTTCACGGCAAAAAGTTAAACATAACTCAAGGCTCCTCACAGCTCCTGAAGCGATAGCTACGTAAAAATGCAAATTCTATATCATATGTATTCTGGTGGGCTCGTCATTGGCGCCTCATCATAAACAGCTGGTAAAACCAATGTCAGTATCAATGTTAAAATGTAAATTACTCTTGCGGTTGCCAATAAACATAAAATAACAATGCTTATAAAAAGGACTTTTTTCGCATTTCATTCTAAAACGTTTGGCCGCGTTCCAAGCGATGCAGGCGATGTCTTGAATGTAAGTAGTTGGTACTTGTGGTTAATCTCGTGTGTGTTTTGTTTCAGAATCGGTCTATGCGGATTTGACAATCCTCACAGAGATCAGAAGACAGATGAACTAAAGAGACACATAGGACAAGTAAGTTCATCATACTTATATTTAGTCTATTACTAATTAGAATATTTAATTGTCTCTAAGTTTTTGTGAAACCATGATCCTCGCAGTTCCTGATTCCCAAGATACAGACTTTCCTTCTCAAGGGCCAGGAACTATGTACCTACGTGATCGTATCGTATCGATTTTTTTCCCATGAAAATTATCTGTGTTCAAATAGTAATAATGATATCAAATCGAGTCAAATCTTGACGCCGATGTGTGATGAATGATTGGTACATACAAAACTAAAACCTTGATAAGCTGAACGGAGAATATGTAACTTTACAGTTATAAATAGGCAGGTAGGTACTATTCATATTGACCCGCACTTTTTATATGCTGATGTAACATCGCTGGATGAGTAAGTACGAAATTCATTGAACAGATACACAATTGTTAATCTGTAAGCCACCTACGCGATTATTAGCTCAAATTGTTTTGATTGGAGTTAAACCATTTGTTACATCAGTTTAGAAGATGCAAATAATATGGCAGCCAATAATATATCCAACAAAAGGCAAAATTTATTAAATAGCAATATTGATTCTTGCTTAAAATATAAGATAGGTAGGTATGTATTAAACACTCGATGTAAACTCATGGATGATGTTTTGCAAAAATGAGCAAAGAATTTGCGAACCAAACAATAGAGGTTATAAAATATATTGATAAGTATTGGAATACTAATATGAATTTTATGATAAACTAAGTTTTCATAAAATGATTATATTTATTTGAGGTTGCTTCAAAATATAAATAAAGTAACATATGTCGGAATATAACGAATGTTGGAAATGAATAGACCGTATCTACCTTCACTTGTATTATGGTCTAGAATTATTTTTGCCTACAAAAAACAATCAATTCCTGCTCAAGTTAATATAATTCAAGGATAATTAGTTTACAAACAATAATTCCATTAAATCAGATAATCAGACCAGACGAAAATTAATCGACTTACCTAGTAACGTATGGATTAAAATCCTTGAATGATACATTTCGATCTCAATATAATCATCATTAGGTCATTATTTTTTGTACCAATTCGTTATTCTCATAAACATACAATCGCTATAATTTCGAGTGAGGCCAGTAGCCTGATGAGATGTATTATCAGATCTTTATTATCCGTATCTAAAAGTGATCTTGAAACTCCTTTTTTATGTGACTGTTCTAATCTAGGAACATCATTATTTTATTCATTTTCTTTGTGTGTGTCTTCTTCACCTGAAGAATCATTTTCAACCACTTACACATATCATATTACCGCATTTTCTGATACTCTTGGATGATCCGCCACAAGTCCATGTTTTTGATTCTTTATGAATTTTTAGACACATCCGCCCAAGTACATAATAATTTAGATCCTAACATATTTTTGATGAGTAGGAGTGGCGGCATCAGTCACGGCACGTTTCTTACATTACAACATGGACATCATGGTGTATTAATGTTGCCTCTTCGTCTATGAATTCATTATCTACGGACTACTGGTCTGCCGGAATCCGACTGCGTGCGACAATTAAAAACGTTTCGACAAACCTTGTGGTTTCTAAACTTCCTACTGACAGCGGTGGCCATATGTGTAACGGTGTTGATCGGGTGTTAGATTTCATTTATTGGAGAAATATTATAGGAACATGACAAACTTCAAGTGACAGGACTGCTTGGTAGAAAGTTGTTACACGTGGTAGTATAGTCAGCTGCATTCTAAAGTATCTCTATAGAGATATATTGTTTTAGAAGTCAATAAATAAAGTTCTCAAAAAAAATCATCCTAGATTAGTCAGGTTTACATTTTGTTTTAATTATACTCTGCCCAAAATAAACATTCGTAAATAGCGAAATCATTATGCCATAAATCATTGTAATTTTTTTATTCCATATCAATCAAATCTGTCGATGGTTGATCACGAAATTGCCACGCATGTACTTCCTTTGTTTCAATTAGAGTCATCTTCCGTGTACACAGACGTTGATAGAATATCAAATGTAGATCCAAAATTACATCAACAACAGCCTAAACTTTGACATGCTCTAACAAACGAAGTAAGGTCGGTGATGTCATAGGTCAGATGGTTATTGGAACTCATTCTATTGTAGTCCCCTGTCAAGTAATAAATCATAACATGAATGGTGTTAAAATAAGAAGCAAGCTTAGAGACAATGACCTTGTCCCTCAAGCTAAGGACATTTGTGGTACTAACGGTGCTCTTACTGAACACAACGTAATCGGTTTTTGTGTTAAAGGTGACTGAACATTTACAAATTCGTCAGTAAATAGTATAACTGTTGAATTTAAATTGGAAAAGCAAACAAGACGCACGCAACGGAATGCAGAAGCTGCATTTTGGGAATTAGATAATCGCGTAATTGAGTAATAACTCAATCTGAATGAAACTAACATCATAATTGGTTTTGCTTAGGAATATATGTTAATTATACCAATTATGTTTTGGATTGTAACAAATACAGGTGCCTGAACATGCATACAAATATTGAGACTTGGATAAATTCGTGCATCAAAAACTGACACTTGGGGACATCTTGACCTTTCAATCGTCAAAATCAAATATTTTGATTATCATAAGGTACCGGGGGAGAGTAGGGAGGGGAGACCCGTGCTCAATTACAGTGGGGCGATATGGGTTGTTGATGATGATGATGATGAAGGTGGTGAACCTGTTGATGATTGGAGTAATTTTTTTCTCGTACCTATTACTAGCTTTTTAGATACAGTTTGTATTCATCCATGACGCTAATAGAATAATCTTTCTACAGGGTGTCAAAATCAAAATGGATGACGCCGGGAACATACTCATCAGACGCTATTCCAAGAGTAGTGTGTACGTGAAGAGTACGGCGGCCACCAGCAGCGAAGAGACAGCCATTGGACAGGACATCGTCAAACTTCCAGGCTACTCGCTGGAACAGGAGAAAATATTTAAGGTTAGTTTAACCGTTTTCAGTTAGAAGATCAGCTGTTGCAATGGATTAGGAGAATAATGCCCAATTCTTAAAATTTCATATGAGTCTCCACAAAGAACCGATTGTCAAAAATTTGCGAAGATTATAGCCATTTGGCTGACATTGATTAAACTATTAAATTGGACTTAGATTCTATTGTATAGCATTCTTTGCTTTGTGTTAATAATAATTAAATTAATTCAAATACTATCACCTAATGACTAGCGTGAGACGTGGTTAAACTCCAGGTATACAACTAATTTATAAATATTATTGTTGTACTGATTTATGTTTCTCCAAACTCGACTTGTCTCGAATTTGGAGGTCAAATTTTATTTTATTCTCGTTTAATGAGCAATAAATCAACTGCTATCATTAAAAGTTACACTAATAGCAAATTCCTTTAGACGTTTTGCTAAAAGCACCACTTATAGATAAACAAACATCATCAAACAAGTTGTAATTTAATAAATTGCCAATTTCCTATAGATCAAATTGTGACTTGAAAAAATTCAATGCCATTTTTGTGTTTTTGAACCACAATCTTATATTTTGCTTTTATAACATATCGATCAATCTATTGATTTTCTTATATATTAGTTGCATTGTTTGTAAATTTAATATTGTACTAAAAATAAATTCCGATGTCCTACCGATGTCTCAGGGTGACGAGCACAGTGCAGTGCCGTGCAAGATTATGCAATGCAAAGTTCAGGGTAGCACTGTTACTCTTATGGGCAGGCATAGCGCTTACCATCAATTGAATGACTTGCTCGTCTCGTTACTCGGTCTAATAAAACAATAAAAAATAAAAATAAAATAGCATTCTGTCGTAATCTTCGGTTTCTCTCCTTATATAATGGTTCGAGGTTGTTGTATAACGCTCTGCATGAAGCGTTTCAGGTTTACAGAGAACAACATCTGTTCGTTGTAAACCAAAGAATTTTTCGTCAAGTTTGTGAAAATGTTAATAAAGTTGTAACTTCGGCTATTCATCTCATAGCTGCCTACATAATGTCCATATTGTTGCTGACTGATTGCAGAAGTGTGGCAATTCGTTTTAGGTAACTCAATTTGCTTTGATTTGTTTATTTGATTACATTACCATTTTCAATTCAATATATTGAAATCAAATTGATCGATTTTTATTATCCTTTACGTCATCAAGATCGTTTTATTCCATATTAAGACCTGTAATTCTTTGAACCATCGCCTTAGAAGTTTTTTTATCACTCGTATCTACTTCGAATTTATCTCACGCAACGTACAGTAATTCACTATCCGTTGCTTCACCTTTCTCTCCCACATCCATAATTTCTTTATATTCATCATTATTAAAGACAATAATCATGAAATGGTATTAAGAGGTCGAACATTATGCCTAATGTCCGACGCATTGTGTAGTCGTTCGGCGCATCACGACCCGTGGGCACGAATTACTTCGCCCATGACATTGCCACATAATTTCTTTTATGTTACATTATTACACATTTTTCGAGTCATCCCTTCTTTATGCGTTGACGACGATAGACAGAATTAGTTCAGCCGTGCCTTAGTTTATTGGAAATCCGATGAGATTAAAATTACTGATCAAAGACCACCAAGATAAGGAATTTGTGATTGGAAATCTAAGATCCTAAACTTAACGTGCTCCGCTTCGTCAATTAAAGAAGCTTAATTGTGATAAACTATTAACAAGATAATTGAATCGTAATGAAGAGGAAACTCCTCCAAGAAATTTTACTTCACAAGTAGGCAAGGCAATTGATCAAGATCTACTTTAATAGCCTCAAACAATAGCTCTACTTCCTAGAGAACGAGCCAAAAGGTTCATTAATAAATCCACCATTACATGCCTTTACGTAAGTCACAGACAATGAGAAGATAGCACCATTAAGCAAGGGAAAGAATGGTCATTGCTTCATATACAATACGTTTGGGTGTTTGTTTCCTCTAGGTAATGGAGGCTGATTCGCAGAAAGTAAACCATTGTTTGATGGTATGCTGTTATAGAATTGGGTAACATTTGATTGGATTGTAGCAATGGCCGCAATTAACTATGAATTGGAATGAAATGCTTTGAGTTAAACGTTGCTAATTACTGTAAAATGAGCTTTATTTATTCCGTCAACTGGACTTTTCACGTCCTTGATTATTATATGTTAATGTCCAAATCTTCCAATTTTTTTCTTCCTTAGACTTGTTATCCATAATTTGAATCAATTGAGCAATATTGGTACGCTTTACATACAAGAACTTCTATTACACCTCTTCGTATATCATAGATCAATCTAAGTCAAAAACCTCGTGTCGCACGAAGATAATCTCGCGTAATGGCGGACGTGTTCATTGTCTTCATTAAAACCCCAATTTTCTTTAAACAATACATTCATGTGTTGAAATTTGTTCGCTCTGAGATTTTTTCTGCGCGATCTAGAAGCTCCCACACCGAATTCCCTTGTGACTAAACTATCTATACAATATGGTGTCAGATGGATGTCTTACAAATTAGGATGAATACCATTTTGGTTTAACTTATTGATGATCAATCATTATGGATTTGACAGCATGAGAATTTTAGTTGTAGCTCTAATTTGTTTTGTAAATTAATGTGTTTATGTTCATCCTTTGATTTCCACAAATAATCGTAAATGATCTTAGCAAATGATTTATTATTATTTATTTATTTTATATTTATTTGTGTTTTCTACGTTAATATTTGTAGTTTTTTTATGTCTATAAATATTTTATAAATTTTATCTTTTTAGTAGTGTACCGTCCACGAGCCAAATTGGATATCAAAATAATTTATCATAGTAGTTAATTTTCAGTAGGTTGTGTGTCTACAAAATGTGATTCAAATTTCATTAACGATTTGTAATTCACTTTAAATTTTACATCGAATCTGTATATATTAATACCAGTAGTTATCAATAAACCAATAGTAATGTGATTTGCAATAAACACACAAATTTCATGCTTTGAATTTTCTGTCAACTTGTTCAAAAAACACCAAAATCTGGGCAATAAATCATTGATCGTGAATAAATTCATAAGTAATATAATGGTGACGCCGCTGGTGACAAGAGGGCTGGCTCATTTCTCGCACAGAGAATAAATATTGCTATTCAACGTGGAAATACAGCCAGTGTTCTTGGCACCATGCGTTATGGACACGCACCCTCTATTGTTAGATATTTAGGTTTTAGTTTTAGTTAGTTTTCTTTTTTATTTATTTATATTGTCATTTAAGTTGTGTCAATATCGACGCTAGAAAGCGTAAACGCTGTAACCTTGAAACGCAAAATTGTTCACCAGAGTCATAAAACTTTTTTTTTGTTGAAAAAAAATCATAACTCAATATCTACTCGACCTAAAAACGTAAATTATGGATATTTGGTGTGTTTCATACAAAGCTACAATACTGCTACCTTGGTTATATCTTAAAGTTCCTAGGGAACGTTGAAATGTGGGTTACAGCGTTTGTTTCCAAATATGTAAAAAAAGTATTTTCGTTTCGGTCAAGGGTTACAGCGTTTACGCTTTCTAGCGTCGATATATACCCTTATGTTTATTTTTTTAATATAATAATAATAAACACAACAACTCCATTTCGTAACGCAGTCAGTTAAAAATAGAGCATCATCACCTTCCTAAACCGGCGATCGCATCAACGTATCAAAAGTTCGGCATATCAGAAAACTTCCGACGACTTACGGACAACGTAGGCGGCGAGTTTCTATAGATACCATCGACTGTCCTGGTTATACGAGATACTTGTCTATGACATCTTGATGCAAGGCCGTCGAAAGTGCATCGGTTGGGTAACGACTTCATAACTCTTTCAATTTCGACGGTTGGTCGTGTGACTCGACGGTTTCGCCTTTTATCTTGTAGAGTTCTGCATTGTTTAGGATACTGACGATTGTCATACGGTTCTAAATATTAAATCTGTTAACACGTTGACTGCTGAAAGCAAATACGTTTGCGTTTTTATAATTTTACGGCAAAACACGCCTGCCGTGCGAATCCGCACGCTGTATTGACAATTTTATCACAACAGTTGTGTGCGCCCCGCACAGCTAATTAAGGACAGTAAACAAAACGCCAGTAAACAGCAAACATACGGGTGAAGATTCGAAAAATTGGTTAAAAATAAAACAGTTCAGCAGTGAAGGTGTTATTATCTTTTTGAACAGTGTCTCCGTAAATGTCCATGTTTGATTTTCACTTCAGCGTTAGCAAGCAAACTGCAATCTTTATTGCTATATTCAGGATTATTTTCAGTAGGTAGATATACTTATAGGTATAACTTGTTTTTGCCTTCTCTACTAAAACACTGCAAATTTATAACATTTTTTTTTCCACTACCAACAATTTTTTATTATCTTTTTATTTTTTTATTTTTTTTTTCTTTGTTCTGTGGTGTTTCAATAAAGAGTTTATCTATCTATCTATTTATTTTTTCTAAAAAAATAAAAGGAGAAACACGAATGAGGATACATAAACACTAAGAAAAAACCGTTAAATCTATTGGATTAAAAAAAAACAAAAGAATGCGTAAGATGCAGAACGCATCGGTAAGAGAAAGATTGATCGACAAATCAATTTAATAATGCCTTATCAACTAGTTGTGACGGTTGGTACGAGTGCCTTTCTCAAAACGTATAAATAGAATTATAACAATGTTACTCTTATTAAACTTTATAAAACTTAGAAAACCACATAAATTAAAAAAATGTTTCGACTTTTCCCAAACACCTGATATAATTTATTTATTTTCTAATGAATATATTTTCCCCTACAGTTATTTGACATGAAGAAGTTCCAGTCAAACGTGAACCGAGAGCTGCGTCGCGGGTACCCTGACAGGAGACGGTTGGAGACCCAGTGCCTCAGCGCCATCGGCTTCGTGAAGAGTGAGAGCGAACTCCTGGACTGCCCCATCTGGGTGCTGATCATCAACGTCGTTGCTATGGACATGCTCAAGTCGAAACTGCCTCCAGGTAAGAATTCTCTCAATGGACTGGGTTCCTTTTGAAGCCTAATAGAATTCTAATCCGGTTCCATCCCAATCTCAATTCCAATCAAATCTTTTCTTGGGTTAAGTTCAGAATACGCTGAAGTCGAAACTGCCCCCAGAGTTCTTCAGAACAAATGGATTACTATTACAATTCAATCCCATTCCAATTCCAATCTTTAACTGAAAACAGGAAGAATGAATAAAGAAAATTCCTGAACAAAATAACGATAAAGCAAGTACGAGATAGTTATTGCGTGTGATAGCATGAATTATGAAAAGGTTTGTAAAATTTATGTTCCTCGTATTTAAGGATTATCTTGTACCTACAGAGATGGCTATCACAATAGGAGATAAAATTAATGTTCACAACAATGTAACTGCAGTTCTAAACACTGCTACAAGATCAAGATATTGGATGAGTTTGTAAACTAATGAGTATTTTAATAACTTGAAAATAAACATTAAGCCCTAAACCTAAAACTTTAAAATCTAAGTAAACTTTATGTCCATGAGGCAGATGCCAGAAACACTGGCTGCATTTCCATGTTGAATTTCCAAGTAGGTTCATATCGGTGAAATTGAACCAACTCATACAGATGCCTAGGTTAGGTACAAATTAATATATTGGGTTTATTTTTATTTTATATAAATTCAAATCTAACACACGGATATATCCGAGATCTTCATACTTTGACCACGCTTTATAAATACTGAAAAAACCAATGCAATAAAAATTCTGATTCAACATAAAACACATCGATTAATGATGATAAAAACATAAATCGACTAATGCTTGTCATTATTATGTCTCCTTTGGTTGAATAAATTATCTATCTACAACGTTGGGGGTTAATCTTGAACAGAAAAATCAATACGTGTATTCATTTAACCGCGAAAATAATTAAACGGTTATGTGTTAGGTATACTAGGTATATCTATTCTAGGAATCATTGTTTTTTAGGATATAAATAGTTAGGTATTTTGTGGTTTCTTCTAAATTGAAATTGAAATCTTAGATATTTATTAAACTGAAACTAATGGGAACACACGACCTTTTTACCTTGACCATGGTTCGTAAAAGCGTAAAAACTAATGCAAAAACTTATGATAGCAATATCTATAAAGTTAAACATCGTGGCTTGCTTCACCAGTTCGCAATGAACTTGAAAGATGATATCAATAGGCGTTTTTAACACGGAAGTCTTTAGTTTTTTAATATAAATGAAGTAATCTGTGAGGAATCCGCGTTAACAATCTGATCGCTTGTATTGTTGATTTGTTTGAAGTCGTCATGGTAGTTTTTACCAATTATTGCATGCGGAGTAGATCTTTTATGATTATTTTTTAGATATTCGAAGCAGTTATCGCATAATATGTGTGCACATTACGTCGAATCTCAGATAATAAAAAATTGGTTGATTTGAATAAATAAGTAATTGAATTTGTCAGTAAATCGTGTCGTGCTAATGGGAATAAAGTATTAAACATAAATCAAGTTGTCATCAGATTTCATCGCAGTAAAAATAAGCTCGATTGATATAGAATGAGGTGCTGGCGTCTTCCGATGTTACAGTTCATCAGGTCACATAAGGGCCTGGCTTCTACAAGTCTTCAACAACCGAGGATTTAATCTACCCTCCGAAGCACGGAAGCGCTTAGATGTTATGTCGCTACCCGTCCAAATACGTGCCGCTCGGGCCGTTGCTTAATTAGTTAACTTCATCTTGAATCTTCACACAACGTGTGTGTTTAATAGCACTGGCGTTGCGTCGTAACTGTACGGGGCGCACACAACTGTTGTGATAAAATTGTCATTACAGCAGTGCGGGTTCACGCGCCGGGCGTGTTTTCGCATGCCGTAATGTTATAAAAAAAACACAAACGTGTGTGTCAAGCAGTCAACGTGGTCATCGGCTGATATTACTTAGGCACGCTATTAAAGCCAAAACGTATGTTTTTCATTTTGAAACTATTACTTACTTACGACTTGTTTGCAAATGAAGATGCAAAACTTTAATGATATCTTTTGACCTTTACTCTGCTACTTGGCGCCGTTTTTTCGTAATATCAATTTGAAGCTACAAAGGCAATTGATCTAAATTTTGAGGAACAGAATAGTCCGTGGGAATAAAATATGTGCCATTTTTTATCTAACTACATCTTTTGTAAGCAATTAGTTACACAACCGTAACTATTTAGAACTTAGATGATGTAGAGCTTTTGTTGGAAGTAGAAAATGAAATCATTGTTGTTTTATGCGTGTGTGTTGTAGACTTCACACACACACTAGCACGATAATGGTAGTTAAAAAGTATAGTCGCATTAAAACATTTTTTTAAACGGATAAAAAATAGTGTCACGTGTCTAATCAAAATTTATCGTGGAGTCAAAACCTTGCCGAGTTTTAAATTTTAACGTTGGATTTTTGATAAAATGATGTAGAGTTCTGTTCGGGGGGGGTAACCACGAACTTATTCTTATTCCATGCAGTTCATGTTAAGGCCTTAAACTGAATGGCCTAGATTGGCACCACGCTCTCATAAATGACAAACGTGACGTGACGTCACTCAAAAATAGACTGAAGAGACTGAGAGAGAAAGAGAATGAGATGGAGCTCTATAAACTCCCATAAATGCAAACAAATTGTTACGATCTCTTTGGATAAATGCCTCTGGTCGACTTATGAACGCTTAGCGATATTGGTGGTGACAGTTAGCAGGGCAGTTCAGTTTAAGGCCTTAAGCTGGACGGATTAAACTGTTCGTGGTGAGGCTTTAGTTCTAATATTAATATTTTTAGATACATGATAATAAACTTTGTTACAAATAGTTTAACTCATATAAAAAAATAAAAATAAAAAACATAAAAATGAAATGATCATATAAATGATATCTCTAACGCTGTACGCTGAACGTGTCTTTTTCCATGGGCTCGAGAATTAGTTACAAAAGCCGTCTTTGAAATAAATACCCATAAACCATACATAAATAAAAATCGAAATAAATCCTCATCACTAGGAAACTATAAAACTTCAAGCTCAAACTAAATCCGCGACAATCGTTTGTCTAGAAAGTGACAGTATTGCCAGGCTCAAGGCCGCACAGCTGACACGATAACCGGATACAGTCCTTGCAGTACCAACTAGCTACCAACTTGTAATGGGCATGATCAATCTGAGCAGCTGTCGGACAATAGCGAATATAAGGAACTAGTTTCAATAGGTACAATTAACGAAACTTGGAAGCAAATCGCGTGACGCGGTTCTGAGCTTTTACAAGAAACGCAAACTATTCGTGTGCCACGCGGCACCAAACACTGCCGCTGTGGTAATTTTTATTGCAGTGGGCCGCTCCTCTACGCAGCGTAGAATTGATGCAGCTAAAATGTGAAGTTGGGATCGCATCTATGTTGCATTGTACTGTAGAATAATCCACGGCATTTGTGGCTTGCTTGCGACGTAGTTCTATGCAGTGCAACGCTTACAAACGCTGCCCCGCCGTGAAGTGCTGCCGAGCGTAGATGAGCAGAGTGCTACAATAAACTCGCTTCTACCTACCGCCGGGCGCTGCGGCATCTCCACGGCGTGTGACATTCGCTTTATGGGTCAAAGACTGGCTGTTAATGTCTAACGACCGTACTATATGCAATAGCATATGATACAATGTTTTCTAAACTTAGGGTTTAGCTCCTCGTCCCGTATTTTTTATTTTATTTTGGGTAGTTGGAGGTTATTATAAAAACGGGTTAGTTTTTATTTATAATGCAAATAAACTTTAAGCTAGACTAAACCACCTACCTCTATCGGCGCCATAAAGGTCTACCAATCAACGATTAAATTACAAGTAGTGGCAAAAAAGTATCAACCAGGAAACGCTCAACCCATATTACTTTAAGATAATTTTTAAATACACTGGTCTCCAATTACGTATTATACTTACTGAACCAAAAATATGTAAGTAAATGTATCAACAGCAGCAGCACCTTGCCGTAATAAGTTAGTGTTAGCTTGTCTTATAAAATCAAGACAACACAAACATGTCATATTAAGAAAAGGTTCAAAAGTGTTCGCTTAGCTTTATGCATTATAAAACATGTGTGGTTTAATTTTGTTCCGCATATTTCGATAATAACATCGGACAACCTAATTGTTAAAAAACTTATTTAAATATTACCTTTTATGGGGAAAAGCTACGCCCACTATTTTGTCTAGCAATTACTAATGGTTATTATGGTATTTAATTGTTTGTTTTTATTAAACTAGGTGAATTTTAAAGTAATTAGTTCTCAAGGTTAAATAAATATTGGCTAATAGTTAATTTTGGGGTTGGTGATTATAATCCATTTAATTACTATAATTTTAATAAATCCACTTTGCGTCCCGTGCTCAGTTTTAAATAAAAACAAAAAACCTTACACTGCGATACTAACTAACAATAAAAACACTACTTAACAATAAAAAACATGAATCGAACGGCCGCAGAAAAAAACAGGGTCAAAATAAACTTTCATTCAATAACGAAGCAATTAAAATTGAATTACTGATACCTACCAGTAGTGGAAATATAAAAAAATGGAACAAACAATTAACAATTAAAAACAAATTATTTAACATAAATGGTTTTTACGAATCCCATTTCAACTGCGTTTCACTCTAAAATCAGTTTCCAGCATCATTATATCTGACAGCGGCAAAATAATTTAACGCCATCTCTCTCACAATAGAGAAAACAAACAAAAAAAAATAGATTGCAGCGTTTAAGGGACATAAATACACAATACTTGTCATAGCGAATAAATTGCCTAACACTGAGACCATGGACAGAGACGCATGGCTTGGTGAAGGGTTAACTGATCATAGGGTTGCCACTACAAAGAAAAATAAATTCGAAAAATTAATTCTTTAGACGAGCACAAAATGAATGAGGTTATGTGCAAAAGGAGATTGACAGCTTTTAATGCTTCCTGGTTATTTTTTAAGAATTCAATTGTTATATTGTTCAGTGTTTCGAAGCTAATCTAATATTTAAAGCATCAAAGAGACAAGTTAATGATAGCTTTTCATTTATACGTTTGTTTATTGGATTAATATTAATTCAGGCAGCTCAAGCGCACATAAAATATTTGTGAAATGGTGTTATTTCCAAAACGAAAATATGTATGGCAGCCCTGATCTGTGTAAAACCAGAAAAATATGCCATTATTATATGCATTCGGGCCATATTTATCACGCCTACGTTAAGTTAAGCGTATGACGGCTCTTTACGGGTTAATATCAATATTATACAAACTTTAAGATTCAATAAGATAACTATTAACGTTAAAAAGCAAGGTAATAAAACCAGTGCTTAAAAACGACGTTCATTTGTCGGTTAAAGCTTTTAAGGTCGATTATATTCAATCTGTCAAAGTAAAAAAAAATAAGCAAACCTACAATAGTTAAAATACCACCTTTTCCCCCAGTACCCTCATCTTTTGATTGTGGTGTGAAACGACCAATATAAAACCAGTAATGGGTCAAATCGCACTGCAATCAGAATGTGGTGCGAAATACCCAATACAAGAAGACTGGGACGGTTCGGCCGTGGTGCAAAACGCCCCCATAATATAAACATTCAGCAGAAACAAAATTATTAGCTTTTTGATCTATAGTTTTCAGTAACGGTTTCATAATATGATTAGAAATATCTATCTATCGTAAGCGAATTAAGTTTAAATCAGACGAGGCAACCCCTAATGTTTCTCTTTAATTCATCCTAATTAAGACACACTCAAGCTAGTCAAACAGTCGTGAGACTTCCATCAATGTTTATTTTAACTCTTTCTATATCATCAGTTACAAGGACCCTGTCGAACATCGGTCACGCGTCATCAACGTCAAAGTAATTACCATTCAATGGAGTCATACAAACACGCAGACAGCTTAAAACGTTTACCGAAATATGTTCACCCTTATTACAATTGATTAAGGTACAAGAACTTTGGAGGTTGACACGTAGAATCAAGTGACTTGCGGCGCCAAATCGAACAATGATACACTTGCCTTGCCTCAGACGGCTCAGACCTCAGAACTGCCCCCGCAAAACAATGTGTCGAGTGTCGGCCTCCAAATTTATCATTAACAGCTGACGTATAAAATTAAAATGAAATTCTCACGAACGTACCGTTTTATCAATATTTTTGGCCTTGGCTTCTTACGAGAAAACATTGCTTTAAATATTTGGAGAAGTTAAAATTCTATAGTATTTTAGGACCAATTCTCCACAAAATTTCCCGTACGAAATTTTGGAATGAACAAGGTCACACGCTGAGAGATGCAACTCTATATCGATTACCGAAACTGTGACAGGGGACTAAAAAAAACTTGTTACATTGTTAACATGATACCTGCCATTAAGTTCAGGATCATCAACTTAATTTTCTTACAAGTCGTTTTTGTATGACCAGTCCATATGCCGACAGGTTTTTTGTCGTTGCAAGGTGATCTGCTCAATGTAATGAATGTCGAAAGCTTAAAGCTTCCGGAACTAGATCACGCGAATGACCACAGCTGATCGCAGGAAATTAACTCTATAACTGGTGGCAATTAAAGCTATTATGGCAGAGTAAGCCGTGCGTTGCCGAGTAGAAAGAAAACGTATTAAAAAGTGTTGGAGAAAAAGAAAGAACGGTTCTTTTCGCACCTTTGTCGGTTGTCGGTGTAAGCCCTATTATCTAATAAAAAAGAACGCGCAGCAATTTCGTAATGTACAGGAGATAATTCTACAATGCGCAAAGTGAAAAATGGCATAGACCCGTAATATAATTTTATAACAAATTACGAATCTGATTTAGTTCCCATAGCACGCAACCACATCAACTATGCAGAGGCTCGTTTCTCAGTAGCTCTTTTATTGTCGGGCAACAATGCAATCTCACTTCGATCTCATGATGTATTGCACCTCATTTTCACTGGGCGGTAACTGCAAATTTCTAACATCTATTACCAACTTTACAGCCAATATTGGTTTTGTTCAAATCACACTGAATCTATGGGAACGAAACCGCATGGCGAGATTCCCGCGATTTTCCATCCGGGATAAGATACGTTCGTAGATTTCCTCGTGGTTTCGCGGTCTAGCCACTGTTTATCTGTTGGGGAACTCAAATAAATCTATTAGGCAACGTGGCCAATGCTACGGTGTATGGAAGTCGTGACAGTTTATCGTGGGGACCGGTCCCTTTTGTTACTACATGAACTCAAACGCTTAAAGCTTGTGTCATCGACCTGTTTATAGTGTTTCAATTGTTGTATAGATATTTTATCCCGCCTTTAACCTTTCCATGATAAAATGATATCAGTTTTTTATCAAGATAAGTTTGATTTATTCAAAAATCGGCATTTTAAAGTTAGTATTCATTCGTCATCGTCTAATTTCGATTTCACAACGAAGGCCGTCACAGTCGTGATGGTTGAACTGGATCATCGATGGCAAATGACCCTACTCACCCATATCGCGATGTTCATTTGGAATTCGTAAGCAGCGGCAAATTGAAACGTTGAAGACTTGGACGGGAAAGATCGTGGCTATTCGTGACCGATGTTATGCAAAGTAGTGATTGAACGACAATAGGAAGCCTGCTGCGATCGAAATACTAAAGTGGTTTGAGATTGCACAACGTGGTCACCCTAAATTATAGTGACATAAGAAACTATAAAATTCAATTGACTTTTAAAATCTGTATTCGTCTTCGTGGTTTCCATGAAATCTATCCTCCAAAGCCCCAGTACTGTGCTCATATCAATATTTAATGAGCTTAAGGTTGACAATCTAAAACTTACAATAGGTAGATTATTAAATACTAATATGGTTTACTTTGTTTAAAGGTCCCATCATAATGAAAATTATATGTCTTCAATTCGAATAATATTTTCACATAGTAATACTTTTTAAAATGAAAAGAATCTGCCGTATAATGTAGATCTTTATGTGTATATTATTATTATTGTACTATTATTATTATTATTTATTGAGTATAGTGTGTATGTGTATTATTAAAACATAAGTATTAAATGTATTGTGACTGTTAAATACTGTAAGTACGCCACCCACCCTACTATCGAAAAATGTTTTTTACTGTCCATCCAAAGGTTGTCTGGAAGAAATCGCTTTCAGCGATAAGACCGCCCATTGTACTACCCTTGTTTACCTATTGTAATTTTTCTGTACTGTGTTTAATTTTGTTTCTGGTGTACAATAAAGAGTTTTCTATTCTATTCTATCTTTCCACCACAACCGAAACTATATTAAACAGATTATGTTAAATTGTAAGGTATACAAAGCGTTTTGTAAATAGACGCACGTAATTTTTTTAGCATTTAAAAACAAAAGTCTGCTTTAGCATTCCGGTCGTTGCCTGAACCAATCTGGATTCTAATCCCGTTTCATCACGATGTCTTAGGTATTTCCAGAGTTTATATCTTTTATATTTTGATTTTACTATGCAGAGACTATACATTTCTTGCAAGATTTTATCTATGTAATTTAGTATTTGTTCTACGCCAGTGTTTAAGATCACATACACAGGTCCTGACCCAAAACTAAGATTCCATGTATCTAGGAAATCAGGAACTAAGAGGAAAAATGTCCTACGAACACCCAGACTAAAGCAAATATTTGTGGTCCACACAAATCTTTGCCCCGTGTGGGATTCGAACACACTTACTCACGCTTCGCAGTCGGCTCATTAACCACTTACGCCACGGAGGTTGTCTTTCAGTATTAGATGACGGATTCCTCCTCGTCTATTTTAATAATTTTTTTTATTTTTTAAACTTTTTCAAAATTTTTGAACTTTTTCAAAAGTTGCCAATGTTTCATTATAATACAGTAATTGTTCAACCTTAGCTCTGCCTACTATATCTACCTGTTTTAGTGCCTTCAATTGTATTGTATCGGTTTGGTTTAACTAAACTACTCTTGTTCTTTAAAACACTCAAACTTCATCATCATCATCATCATCAACCCATTTCGGCCCGCTGCTGAGCACGGGTCTCCCCTCACTTTCGTGAGGAGGATTGGGCCATACCCATAATAATCTGCCACGGAGGCCCGGTCCGGATTGGTGGTGGACGTCTACCTCTGAAATAATTCTCAGGTACGTATGTGGGCTTCCTCATGATGTTTTTCTTCACCGAAAAGCGAGTGACTCAAACTTACTATGATTTTATTTCCATTACGTACTGCAGCTTAGGAATTCATTATTGGCATTTGTGCTTAGCCTAGGTCCCTATTAACGTTTACTTTCAAGGATACCGCATTAACGTTCGTACGTTTCGCTTAGTTTTGCGATTATAACATAATGACACCTGGCGTAATGAAGGCAACCTTTGCTATAGGCTTTAAGTCCATAACAGAATCGTGAACACTAGTGATTGCCAGCCGATCAGTGCATCACGACCAATGCAAGTTGAGTAACTAACGCTAAATGTTTCCAATTGTTATGTTCACCTTTTCGGGGATTGAGAGATTGAAAATATGGATTCTGATAACATACATTTTGTATTGAAAGCGTTTGGTTAATCTAGAATCTCTAAATTTAATTCTTTCTTATTCGTGAAACTTGTTGAACAATCGATAGTTGAGTGGAGCCACGAATGTGATACAATTGACGTTATTTTTAAAATTTTTTTTTGTGGCATCATCAAACCATATCGGGCCACAGCTGAGCACGGGTATCCCCTCAATTTCGTGAGGAGGATTAGGCCTTTCTCCGAAATAGTTCTCGGGTAGGTATGTGGGTTTCCTCAGGATGTTTTAATTCGTGGAAAAGCGGGTCATAATTACGTACATATGTTTTTACTATAAACACATTGGTACATGGCCGCACTGGCATTTGAACTCATGACCCTCTTCTTGGAAAGCGGATGTTCTCTCACTAGGTTACTAACTATATTTTACTCCTAAACTTCTGATCTGATTCGGATTCCAATTTTAAGTGTAAAGAGGAACTTCACAATTCCAATTCAGATCCAATCCAAATCTGAACGTCATTAAGTAATAAGTCTGCTGATTACTGGAACAGTGATGTTGGGCCGCACATATTATGTTGAACATATTATTGATAATGGTTGAACATATTATGTTCAGGATTGCCACCATCACCATCACTGTTACTATTACTACAGTAATTTCTACAAAAGTAACATTATTTATATTTAGATACTTACTTCAACATCCCATAATCTTCTGTCTTACTCTTCCACAGTCCAAAAGCAGCCGATGGACATCAAGAACCGGCCTCGTATTCCGATCCCAGACGAGGACCCTTACAGCATCGCCAGTTCCAACGTGAACGGATCCGGGTCCAGCGGCAGTTCCGGAGGATATGGCCTTAACGGGCACGGCGTCGTTGCGGCTACCAGGGAACAGCTGATGATGCAGATGGGAAGGAAAGGGGAGCGGCCTCCGAAACTGCCGCCCAGGGAGAACGGGTACGGGCCTGCTGATATTCCCAAGGTCAGTTTCTTTACATACATAGACCTGGACCCCTATAAAGGATACCCTGGACCTCGCCAATCGGAAACTAGGAAAATCATGGTCCTACATGCTTATTCTTATAGGAAATCCACTACGAAGTCAATTGAATTGTCCTTGAGCATGCCTTGCTATTGAACATGCCGTGAGAAAACTCACATATGATTTCTGGAACCGCTTTAAATAAAGCTTTTAGGAATATACACATACTAAATTAAACTTATCTTGGATTTTAGCGAACAAGCCCTAAAATAATTTAGCGAAATTCGAGATAAGGTCGTTTTTTATACGTTGAATTTCCAAAGCATTAATCACGCAATCCTTAATGCTATCAAAACCTCAAGATATAAACCGAACTTGTGAAAAGCATTAGGTGATAAAGTTTAATATATGCGAATGTTAACCCCTCCAAATTGTACCTATCTTTTTGAATAATGCGTGCTTGGTGCATTTCACCTCCTATAGTATGATTCAACACAAAATGTGATCAGTAGAAATAACTAAATATTCAAGCGATGTAAAAAGTTGAGGAAACTTTACCATATATATTAAAGAGGGCATATATAGGTACTATGACTATAGGTACCTTGAAAACGATGCGCTCTACGATAGAGCACGCTCACTGACTCTCCCTAGAAGATGCCTATGCACAATATGCACTCGTGACTTGGAAGATTCCTAGTTCCTAACTATAACATCAGGACCAGACAAGGAGTTCCGCTAAAAAAAATAGTAGGAAACGGATTGTGGGTGTAGGTAAAATATTTTCCAATTAGCGGTGGAATATTGCCGCACGTCGGCGGGTCGTTTGATATAAATTTTTAATTTATATGTGTACCTGCCTTTGAGGAGATTGATAGTGGAACTTCCACTGTCTTATAGAAAACCTATCTGGAAAATATGTCACGATCGTGCCATTGCCATTCCTTATGACATGTAACATCTTGGAGAATTTGAACTAAATTCTACACTTTCCTCTGTCTTTCTGAGAGAAACAACGCACCATTTTTTATGATACGTTGTACTACTTACCCACTTGCAAAGAAAAATGTATACTTACTGAGTTTTTCTCACGCGCATTTTCGAACTACTGTCTCCTCCAAAAGAATTGAATCTACAATGGCCATATTTTATTCCAAAATATAATGATGTCGTCAACTTTTGCGGACATCATTAGCAAAAACATTTTGGCGCATATTTTCGTCGAAATCTGTATTTTTATTAGGAGAAAGTTGTTGAGAGGAATATTTTTGATTATGTCATAATATAATATATTCGTGCTTTACTTGTTATAAAACATAATGGGTATGTTAATAATAGAGATGCAAATATCACTCTAGATTTATAAACTAGTTAAAGTAGAAATTGGTACTAATTCTTTGGCATAATCAATGTTATATAAAACTCAGCTAGAATCAGTTTTAATAAGTTCCTACGCTTAGCCATTGATATAAATGGGTAAATTGTTGTTAAATTAACGCTTGAATTGTCCCTTAATACTATTTAGAGACACAAAGAATTGAAATCGGACATTTCTCCTCTCCAACGTGCATAAACAATTTATTTTTTATCAAGAAAAGTCTAAACTAAAGTTTATTCCATTTAGCCTTGTCTGCTCAGACCACTTGTCAGATAATTGTGGACATGCGGTGTTGCCAGAACTGACAATAGGCTCTGGCAAGCCCCTGGTACCTATATCTCCAACGCCATCTGTATCAGATATAGTTATTGATACAATCTAGCCCTTTCATAGCCCCTAAAAGCGTCACCGCTGCCGCTGACATTATACAAATGAAACAATGTCTTTTGTGTGTCAATTTAACTCTACTTTTGTATGTGAAAGTATGCTCATACTTGGATATTACTATTGGATCCATATATTCAGATTCTGAAGATATGTTTCGATAAATGTTTGCATTTAAACTGTGTTGCGGATGAAAGGAGGCCACACATGCACGATTGCCTATTGGCTATGTGTGCGCCAGACAGCTTTGAACATCGTACGTCTTTACAATTCAGTCCTTTAGTTTCCTCTGAAGTAATTCTTGGGCTGTGAATTTCTTCACGACGTTTTTTTACGTCCCTACTTAATAATAATTTTGTTTTTTTTTTATTTTCAGCCGGACTACGATGATATTGACCAGCAAAATGGGCGCGTCCCGACGCAGTTCCCGAGAGGCAAGTCGGATAAAGGAAAAGATAACAAGAAATACGGTAAGTCGATCATATTGTTGGCAAAAAACTTTCATTTATGGAATTTGAAAATTAAAAATACTAATTTCAATGTAATTATTTTGGATTAGTTTTTTATTTATTTGATTTTTATGGTACAATTTACATAACCTATATAAATTATGATATTTACGTGATCTATGTTAATTATTATTATGTGATAATTATGTTTAATAATTGATATGTTCCGTTTTCACAAAAACCGTGGGATTAAGTGATAATAAAATTATGGATATCTGGTCGAGTCCTTTTTTAACGCTAACCTATTTATGAAAAAGTACGTAACTTTCTCCTATACACTAGTAGACACACATAATTATATAGCTGTATTCAAAGTCCTTGGTGTACATCAGCAAAGGCAAATCGGCGTCTCCCTTTGGTACCACAGCCTACAAACCAACGTATTTTTTAAACCATTAACAAAAGCCTAATTACGTGCGATATGCGCGAACATAAGTTACTCGGAGTCAATTAATGACCCTATTCAGGACTTGGCTAATTAAGAATGCAAGCCTTCAGTAAGTTACTGACGTTTGTTCGAAAGAGAATCGCCGACATTAAAGTAGGAGTTGAACCAAGTCTTGACTTCGACTCTCCTAAGTTCCTATTTTGGACTCCAAAATTACATACAAAGGAGGTTCAAAAATAAAGAGGGCCATGAAGCCTTGAAGTCAATAAATAGTGTTTTGTTGTTGAAAGTCAAAATAAAATCGAAACGGAAGTCACGGTACCGGCGATGTTGAAAATTAAATGCCTACTTAAGCACTTAAGCAAAATAAGCAAATTGTTTCAATGTTGCTATAAAAAATGTATTTGACCATACATTTATTTTGCCTGCCGCAAATAAGCAATAAAAACCGGGCGCCTTTTCAGAAAAAGCGCATACCTTTCCTTGTATAGCCCATATGTAGGCCATAAGTTTTCGCTAATGGACAAATACTCGTAGCATTTCTGATACTGAAATGTCGACACACTTTTTTTAAGTATTTGACTGTGAAATTCGCAATAATTAAACCTATTTTTTGTCAAATATAATTAGGTTAGACAATGTTCAAATACTTGTCTATCTATGCTGAAACATCAGTTAACAAAAGTCAGTTAACTTTTACCTTGTCCCATGTGAATGAAGATTATCAATTATGTCGAACGTAGGACTGAACAGACAAAAAAACAGACTTAAAAACAGAACTGTTGAAATGAAGATTGTGAAAAAAAAAACAAAAGTATTATTAACAAATGTCAAGCCTTGACTTCATACAAAAATCGCACTAAAACTCTCAGTTTATCCCATAATTTCAAATTTTCTGGCAATTGTTCCATTATTATTATTTTTTTCGTTAAATCCTGCTTGTTACTCTTACGAACCATTTCACACAAACAATTGCCAAATCCGTTAAGTCGTTCTTATGTTATGGCGTGACCAAGAGAAAAATACTAGGTAATTCATTTTTATATATAGAAGAAAGAGATAGATATAGATCATAATATAGGATGTCGAGTTTATTTGCAAACTCATTGCTGGCTCCTTGATATTTTAGATAACCTTAAAATACATGACGGTATCACTACAACGGTTTTGCAGCTGCACCGTAAGTGCAATAATTCACGAATATTCTCGTAAATCTTATAAATGTGCAGATTTATAAATGATGATCTGTCCAATGTTCAGTTGATATAATGTTCACACTTGCAACACGAGCGGTTGTTAAAGGATGCTGGAAACATAAATCTATTGTGTTGTCAACTGAGTCATGTTCAGTTGAAAGGTGGTGATGTAATATTTCTGGATTGGGTTCAAAATCTAGACTAGAAGGTAAAGTCTCCTAAGTCGTTTCTGTTATGGTTGGAAATTTAAATTTCAAACAGTTTTTTCGTTTTTATAGCTACACCGTACATACATAGTTTTTATAGCTATACTTTAGTTATACTACTTCTATAATTATTATCTTCCATCCAACAGCTTTATATTATATCAAGGATTCCCGCCACTTTTTATGTCAAAAAACCCCTTGGCCTACTCGATTTTCAGGGCTGCCATCTTTGAAAAGAGGTTACAGCCCAATGCTGATTTATCTATTTAATATTAGTTTTACATTCGGCCTTAATCAAGATGACATAATTTTTTTTTATCCTATCCGGGCGCAATGACCCGTTCCACGAGCTAAGTACAATAACTAAAATTATTGTATACGGGGTCCTTATAAATCTGACTACATTCTTAATCTATTACAGGGTTTTCTAGTTAGGTTGATTCAGAGTCTTTGTTTAGCTTTTAAATTTTTCTTAGGCTAGTTTACATACATCTAATTTTATTAAATACCTAGACGAATAAGATAAATAGTTACTTATTTTTTCGTGGCAGTAGCATCACAGTTAACAATAATTTTTGTGGGGTTAGGTGGTAGAATATGTGGTCTTATCGCTTAAAAGGATGTCTTCCAAACAACTTGTAATTGACGGAAAACATAAAATAGTTAGAACGGTATCAAGGATACGTCGCTCAAGAGAAAAATTATAAAATAAATAAAAATAAATATTAATTATAATTATTAAATTATATATTCATTTCGAAAAATAAATATATAAACTTTTTTTAGGCACTGAAAAACGAAAGTTAACCCCGGGTTAAATGCGATTCTTGGTCATATATCACAGATTACAGAGACACATGACAAAACCTTAAGTACCTCGATAGGAGTACCTGAGCATCAACTTGACACTGATAGCGCTGAAGACAACCCGAGAAAAAAGCACTATTGTACTTTTAAATAAAAAATAAAAAGTCAGATTCTTGATCTGTGATAACACTGAAATTGTCTTGTAAATAGGCACTTTTTATTCGCCAATGCCGCCTGGCAACTTATAAAGCTAATTTTGGCACACAAACCCACAAAATAAAAACCCTTTTTAGCTGTTGTAGGTATTATTGATAACACTGTAAATCTTAATCACTATATTAATTCGCTTGATCGTCTAGCACTCACAGCGTCCATAACTGAAACCGGTACTGAGTCCGATAAAAATGTATAAAATAATTCCAATACAAAGAGAAATGCTGTTACCCTTTAACGTGATAGTCATGATAATAATTTCTTTGATCCCAACCTTTCCTCACCTACACGAGTAGGGAAGTAATAATAACCCGGAGATTGTATAGGTACTTATGTTGTACTTATCTTCAGGACTTGGTAACCTTCAAAATACCCACCGCAAAGTTCACATACCGCAACACGTGTTGCTGTCAACTGCTTGATCACGACTCTCAAAGCATACATTTGATACAATGTGACGTTTCTAGTCTACTGAAGCACATAACTCCAAAGGAATCCCGGTGCAGAGGTTACGAGACAATGCGCCGTTTCGCAATACGGCTGGCATTTCGGCGTATCCTTGATATTTAAATGACGGTATTCGGTACGGGCGTAGGATGCGGAACATGGCACGGAACGCTCCATCGCTTGTAGTTTTATGGCTCGTGAGGAAACAGGTGCGGCTTAAGAAGGCTGCCATGATTTATGTAACAGTAGGTGCTTTTAAGAAGAACACAATGTCAAACAAAATCTACAAGAGACTCTTGCCGGTTTTTTTTAAAGTGATTGCACTTACAGAGCCCATATTACTAAACAACATTAAATAAAACACGTACTTACAACATAAACATAATTATTTGACTATTGAAAAACAATCAGCGTAAAAGAAGAGTAGATATATGTAAAATAAATAAATAAATAAATGATATAAAACATTCGGTGAAAAAAAAAAAACAAAATTAAAATCTGTTCATCTGTTCGGGAGCTACAATGCCACACACACACCCTTCAAACTTATAACACCCCGTCGTTTTTTGCGTTGCAGGTTAAGAAACTCAAAGTCGATCGACTTCGATGATTGAGGTCACTGCAATAGCGTCAATGTTTGTCAGACCGCTCGAGGGCCTCTGACATAGGTTAACGACTGCTATCAATCGGTAACAACCGGGCCGACAGTTTAACGTTCCTTCCGAAGCACGAGAACGCTCAGAATTTGCCTCTAAACGGTCATCCATTTCATCACTTTGGTGATTGGCAATGATCCTTCAATCAAACTATGCCCACAAGCGCTGAATAGGTATCTACTGTAAAGGTACAAACACCGACACGTAGAAATAAAAAGTCTTCAAAAAGTGTTACTAGAAAATCGATAATTGAGGTTGTTTGTAATTCAAAAAATTTGCAGCCTTTTATCGCTCTCTATCTCTATTATCACGACTAGGCTGAGCAAGCTAAATTAGGATAGCCTCTATAATTATTGCTTGTTCGCCAAGTAAAAGATACGCAGCTGATATTTACTGTGGCGCCTTTTATAAACTCAGAGAACGCGTGCTTATAAAGACAGTAAACTATTGACTCTGGAATTAATGGGGTTCTAAACGTCGTGTGTAGTGCTAATACATGTAATGGAATAACAAATGACATGTACCCTCGCTTTAAAGTTTATTAGTTTAATGGACACTCTGTTCAATGTAATTTTGTATAGGATCAAGACAATGATTGGATAACATTTTATTTTATATGTACTTAATAAATTCTAATTGTAATAGCATTGTAACAAGTACAAAAATTACATCAGATGTTCGAGATTGAAAAATCATCATAGCCTAATATTTACGCGGCAAAACATTCAGTTTGAACGTTTTCTTATTTTTAGGACACGCTTATGATTATTAACTATTTGCTTTCAGATGACCCTTACTATTGCGGTCTGCGCGCACGAGTACCAAACTTCGTGAAGCAAAATGGCAAACTTGTCCTGCCAGCAATGACCGAGCGCCTCACCCTGAAAGAGGCTCCAGTACCCAGCAAACGATACAGTGTGGCCCATCCTCACCCGGGGCCCTTCCCGCAGCACATGCCTCCTTTCGTTCACGCTCCCATGCCCCCAGCGGCACTCTGGCACGCTCGCTCCTACGAGAGCGGAATCGGTGCGTACGATCGTCCCCCCAAAAAGGAAAAGCTCATGTACCAATTCTATCCTAACAGGGAACCCAGGCTGCGACCGCTCATCATCCAGCAGCCTCGATAGTACAATACAGACTAACCCCGCACTTTAATCCCACCGCCTCGACGCGGACTCTTCGCTCCAACTTGGTATTTAACTTTCTGTTATTACAGCTTCGCTTGGTAGCACAAGTAGCCTATAGCTTCCTCTTCTTCTTACACTTTTTGTGTTCACACTCCCATTATCACCATGTCTTATCACGTCCATTATTGTCTCCTGACAAATTTTGACTGTTACTTTCTTCTTCGTTTTAAAGTCCTGCAAGCTTTGCCATCATCCTTTAGACATAGGCACACAGGTTTGAATTTGAAATTTATTTTCTTGTCCTTTTGTGTTCTTTAAAATTAAAAACTGTGTGTGAATAGCACTTATTCGAAAAAGTCCTTACATACTTCATATACAGGAAACTAACTACACAATATGTTCAGGATCTAAATATAAAAATGGATAGCACAGATAAAACTAAAAAGTAACAACGAAAACTCTTAATAGACACTCAAACTAATAATAGCGAATGTTACAGATGGAGAGCATTACGATCCATACGCATTGTACGGCCGCCTGCCAGTTCCTGGGCGTGGTTTCCCTCCTCCACCTGCCCCCCACGCGCGCCACATGTTCATCGGAGAGTGGGATTAAAGTGCTGACCCACCAACCTAAAATTTGGAACATTTTACCTGCATGGACCTGAGTCGACCTTACAGCCAAATCGAAATCGATGACATTTTCAAACTTTGATGTCTTAAAACTCGTCACCTATTTATTTATTTCATTCATCAGGTGTTTTTCGATGTCATAAACAGCTCTAAAAATTAAAAATATTGAGGTTAACTCAATTCTGATGTGTTAGACTGATGTCAAAGTTTGGTGTACATGGATGTCGGTGTGACTGTTTCTTTAAATATTAAGTAGCTTGTAAATAAATAGTACTCTTATTACTTTTGAATTAAATTGTTACAGCATAGAAACGAAACATAAATACTAAATTCGATTGTAAATGACGTACTTAGAAAGAATATAATTATTGTTCTAAGTTATGATTTTAAATTCTAGCGTGCTTACACCGAGGTATTGGTGGCGTAGCCTCATCTAGCAGACTGATAACTAAGGCGTTATGAGTTGTAAATTTTTTGAGAGATCTTTTGTTGTCAATTTCTACATTTTAGCTTTTTCTTTTGTTTTTACTTGCAGTGTTCTGCTGTTATTTCTTTATTTCTATCTACAAAATGCTTATCATGGTAGTTATAATGTTACAATTATTTAGAAAACTAAACAATATTCGATTTATGACTTGTAAGTATTATTTTAAGTAAACTGTCACTGCCACATTTTGTATTTTGTGATTTATAGCATCACAAGATCCTTTTTAATAATTAAGATGTCAATCCTAGTCAATACAGGGTTGGATGAATTTGATATAATATTCAGATTAATTATTATTATTACCTTATAAATCTATGTTGATTTTTTATATATTATCTATCTATTTATTTCAAATTCTAAATTCATATATTTATAAAATACTAGAGTCAAATTCGTATTTATAAAATTGCATAATAATTCTTACATATATTACATTCTTGTTAATGTTTCAACATTACTAGGTTTAAGAATAAGTTAAGGACTTCTTTTGTAAATATATCTTTTCAAAATCTTTTATGTTTATCTAAGTAGGCACTATAATTTGACATTTATTTACACCAATACTCAATCTTATTATTATATCTTATAGTAGACTAAATAAATATTGAGTTGACAATGTAAAACGTAACTTATTGTCACAATGTATTTCAATAATAATTAATATTTTTGTATAATTTAGATTTTATTTTGTATACACGTATAGATATCAGGTAGGCATATTATATTATATTTCTAATACCTATATTGTTATTCAAAAGAATTGTAACAATTTTTACTGTAAAATTAGTTTAAAGGTTATTTGTAAAAATAAATTGAAACGTAGCTTATTTCAAAATTTATATTTGAAGGTGCTTACATTACTGTTACCATTTTGTGTCTTTTAATATTGTTGTAGATAATAATAAAGATACGGATACGATTGAGGTTTTAACTAAAATTAAAGTTTAATAGACTGATAAACTCATTTCAATGTTTACAGTCGGAACAAACCTTATATTCATACTGTAGTTCTATAACTAAAAATCAAATGTTATTCTGTTCCTCGGCACGAGCTTAATAAGTGATTTAATGGTACTACAGAATTATTATAATGTATGATATTTTGATAGATTCTGCGCTGCTTGTAATTGATTGATGATAGAACTTGATCTTAGTGTTACAAAACTTTGAAAATAAGCATTTTCATTTTTGTCTATAAAGTGTAATAATATGAAATTTTAATTATGACATCGACATCCGTTGTGTTTTATGTAACGAAGGGTGTTGGTTAAACAGTAACCTATTATAAAGAACATGTATCTACGAGTAAATCTAATTTAATATACAATTTATTTTTAACGTGCAGTTTTTTATTTTATGTTTAGATTATGTTACCATAGCTTTGTTTTCTCTCTCCTGATGCATTCTCCTTAATTTTTAAAAGCTAAATAAGTTTTTAACAACATCAAATCACAGAAATCGTCTAGTTATAAGTAGGTATCCAAATATAACAATTTCAGTTTAAGACTTTTGGTTTAAGATATTCACCTGCCCCTATCCACTTCTTAATAAGATATTTGATATATTTCCTCGCTTCTTTCAACTCTTCCGGATCACTCGGTCTGTTAGATAATAGATCTCTACAGTGCGATGCACGTGGAATTATCTTAGCCGGTGCATCATAGGAAATGTCTTCAAGAACCCCAAGTCTATGCCAAGGGTCCAAGTCACCATTCACGAACACTACTTTCGTAACATTAGGATTAAGACCTCCATACATTTCATTTGATCTCTTGATACTTTCTTCTACTCTAGCACCATCAAATTCGGGTCCGAAAACACCGGTACACATTTTATAAAAGAACTCCAAGTGGATATTATCAGTGAACGGTTGGTTATCTGGTGCTGTGATAGGAAAGTAACCAAATTCAGTACATGTCTGATAAGTCCATGCATGATACACATCGGAAGTTTTAACGCTTTCAATCATACTGTCAAATTCGTAATCAAAGCACTGCTTTTTCAAATTCCACACATCACTTTCATCATCTTTGGTAGAAAATACTTTAGAACTGTTGCATATTTTCTCACAATGATCTCTGATGCTGTCAGGATTCCCATATTGTGCAATGGACATGAACTCCGAAATTTTATCAAGAAAGAAAAGCTCCTTATTTTCCCATTTCCTCATATCAGTTTCCTCACAGATTTGTTCATCCTCTTTGAGTTGTTTGATTCCACTTTCCGTTTTAAACATCTCTTCATAGCCATTAAAAATTTCAGTTATTTTACCATAACACTCTGGAGTGCCGTATTGTTCAAAATCATCGCTGACTGTGTCAATATATTCAAAGTAGTCTTCTTTAGCTAAAACGGGCCCACTGCTTGCAATAGCTGCATCGATTAAATCAGGATAAAGTAGTTTCACCCAAGCTGCTAAATTTCCAGCGTATGAACCACCCACGACAACAACTTTAGAGAAATATAATAATGGAGATTTTTTGATTTGTTTTATCAATTTAGCAAGATCAGCTAAAGCTTGTCTGGAGCTTAGGTACTTAAAGTTTTCCGTGGTAAAATCTTTGAAAGGTTGGCTGTCCCCATAGTACCTATGTTCGGTCAGGAACATGGCACCGTTTGTTTCTTTAGCCAGCTCGTACATAATTCCAGTTTGTAGAAACCCTTCACTTGCCTTCCACTCTCCACTAATGTAGATGTAAATAGGGCCTGTTGGTTTCCATTTATCCATTCTTTGGAAATATTTCATTTTCCACGTCCTTGTATCAGTCTCATTAAAATGATCTAGCGGTTGTTCAATCCATTTTGTTCTGATTGACGAAGAATCTAATAACGCTACTGTTTGATTAATTTCCTTAAGTATCTGCTTAAAGCCGTTGAAAGATAATGCATGGTTGAAACAAAAACACGACGCCAAAACAATGTTTAACTCCGCAAAATACATGTATGAGGCGGTTATTAGAGAACAACAGATAAAACTTCAAATGCGTGACTTATTGGCTATTTAAACAATATGACTGAATTTAAATTATGCACAATCTACATTCTGTTCTCATTCTTGTATTATCGCTGTATGCGGGCAGATTAAGCAAAATTGTTTTGTCGTCAATAGTGTGGAACGTGGATACCTAAATTAAATTAAAGAAACGTTGAAGGCTATTACTGTTGCTTTATATTACTGTTTGTTTGTTTATATAGCTCTACCAACCTGCTATCTTCTCACTTAAGTGTTTCCTGATTCATTTGCTTTTCCAAATATTGCTCCAACCTAATCAATCCTGCTACGTGGTTTAAAATGCATTGGTAACGCAATAATTTAAGATGGCTTGAGTTTAACTAATTATATTTCACCCAGTTTGCCCAAAATACCAGAAAAACTTTAATGAATTTCTGTGGGTAACTAACTAGACCAATCTTTTGAGCAATGCAGCTGTGGAGCCCCAAAACAAACGATGTTCCCACCTGCTGTTATGCTCCTCGGGCCCTACAGTCTACAGAATAGAGGAACTTTCCACAGCCTCAGACAACGCGGTGACGTTCTAGCCAAGGTGCTATGAGTTACGACCATTGACACGAAAAGAAGAAGGTAACTAACTATATAGCAAGCAGATATAGATCAAGTTAGGAGTTTAGCTATGATATTTTTATCACAAATATGCCGCATCAAACTTAAACGCAACGTAATTGAGATACTTACTGATTTAGATAAGTACTTGGAAAAAAAAAATTTAAAGCGGAATTATTAGAAGCTTCATATTGACATCATTACTTTATTTTTATTTACATTGTACATACTTAGGTAAGTATTTATCATTATTGATTTAACAATGCGAAAAAGCTAAAGGTTTGTTGCCATGTAAAAAAGACGTTGCCATGACAACGTATTGCGTCAACAAACGAGCTTGGTCACTTCACGCCTGACCCACATAAACAGTGTATTTAATTAGCTTGCATGATTATGGATTTTTCTGAGGGTAGCGAGAGGAGTGGGGTAAGGCGGCAAGAGGCACCGAGGCCTGTATCGAGAAGGGGTTACAGGGAATATACTAACAGTGGTTCAGGTGTATCACGGTGAGTTGCCTGTCTGCAATCGTAGATTATTAGCACAGAGCTTAGATTTTAGTGCATTGTAGATTTTATTAGTCCTAGTTGTAAAAATGGTGTGGTTTACAGAGGTGTGCGAAATAAGGGCATGTACGACGTAACATTCGGTTTGTTAAGTACAGCGCAACGTTGGCGAAGTAAAGAAGAATTAGACTTTGTAATCCAGGGTCAAAGTCGTATTACTTTACGAAATGAAGGTTCATAAAATAATCCTACATAAGTTTTTTTTTTTTATTATGTATTAATGTGTACGATGTGGCTGTGCTATATTAATAAATAAATAAATAAGTACATGATTGTAAGAATGATGTATTCTTGCTTATGATCTTTAGGTCTAGAGTTTCATGAGAACGGTAATACGGACCCTGTTCGCGCAAGCGTAACCTGTGGTTTACATTTTTTATAAAAGTTACGGGTATTGAACAATTAACACAGGATACATATTTAATCTATTTAAAAAACTTTAAAATAAAATCAACCAGACAACAAAACCGCGGGTGAAACGAGTAACAGCTATAATACCTATGGGCAAGTTTCAGTATTAATTTGAAGTTTTGCTAATGTTTGGCTCTGCCTGATCTCGCGATTATCTGCAATAGAAGCGGGTCAATGAGGCCGGCGTCAGCATACCGCGGCAACACGGCCCGGCTGTCTACGGCTGGGTTTGGGCCTGCACCGCCCACAGCCAGTCGTCAGCCAACAGCCATGACAGGGTTTTCTATGGTAAGTCTAAGATTTAAAGAGGAATGCAATCAATAGTATTCATGGAGAGTATTGGAGAGCCCATATTGGAACAGTGTAAATACTCAAAATTTTAGATTCATATTACAAATATGACTGCATCATAGCAACTTCGCTGGCAAATCTTGCCACCACAATCATAGTGACTCCAGACTCCACCTAACTCCTTCAAATTCTCCTCAGATCGATAGACCAATAACCCAGCAAGGCATATCGGGCGTTCGCACGGGAACCGCCCGAGGATTCCGGACACGCCAGCTTCAAGACAAGAGATACTGGGAGGAGCTGATGCAGGTCAAAGTCAGAGAGATGAAAGCGGAAATAGCCAGGTTGAGTGAACAGGCGGATGCGGGAGAGAGGGAGAAGTCGGCAAAGAAACATTACGAGAAGAGAGTGAGAGAGCTGGCCCAGGAGTTGACAGGTAAGAGAATAAAGGTTTTGAGAAGAATAAACACTATCATGAAACTGACCTCCAACTTGTAAGTTTTAGAATATCGACTTATTGCTCTTACAAGATCCCTTGCTCTTTTATCTTTCCGAATTTAACGGTTCACGTCTAGTAAGGCCACAAAAATTGTTGGTATTAAGTCCAAAAAGGCTTGGACAAACTGGCGTTTAGCTTCCAGTCAGACGATTAATGATTATTTAACATTGCTACTGGTTGGTGTTTTGGAGACCAGAGATTTATTGTTTAAATACAGTTATAGCTATGTCATCATCAGGCCTTTGCAGATTGATGGAAGTCATTTCATGTGCCAGAAAAAATAAAGAGAATTTTTGACAAGCGCATTTGTTCAACACTTTAAAACTCTCTTCCAGATCTTCAAGGTCGTCTAGCAGATTACAACACAGCGATCCGCATCGTAAACGGTGAAGCCTCCAGGGCGGGCGTGGAGGAGCAGACAAGAGAACTGGAGGCCAGCAACCGGAAGCTCCAGGAAGAAGTGGAACAGGTTTTCATAGAGAAGCAGAGGAAAGAGAACCAGTTGAGGCAATTGAGGGAGCAGATGGATAAGGTTATTTGAGTTATCTTAATTGCGCATCTACTACAAAGAGACATTTTCTCTTAAGGTAGTATTTTATGTAAGACTTCACAATTCAACCCGTAAGTGTCCATTTTTGTAGGCAGCTATTTTTCCTTGGATTGGTGTCTTAATGCAGTGTGTTTACCATATACTATAGAAACATTGAAATTTCAGGAACAATCCACAATAACCAAGCTGATGTCAGAAATGACGCAGGAGCAGAAGGACCAATATAATGAGCTGGAAGCTACTGCTGCAGCTTTGAGGGAAGAAGTTGAGCAGGCTAGGAACCAGAATGATCACTTGAGTAGGGAAAAGGAGGAATTCATCAAGGAGATAGCAGGGTCTCAGGTATTGACGATAAAATAAACGCACGCACGTCAGTTATTATAGTGAACAGACTATAACGTCTAACCCAACCCAATCGATCGAATCGATTGATCTTACCCAATCTAATCGATAACCGACACTGGCTGTTTGCAGATTAAAGTACATCTGTTGGAGCTGCATAAAAGGTTAGCCACCGCTGAAGAAAAGAGAGATAGCATGAAGAATGAAATGAACAACCGTCTGGACCCTCAGGAAGAGAGGGAGAAGCTACTGCTGCAGGTAAACCATGAGTTAACATAAGAAGTGGATATAAAAAGAGAACAAACGATACTCAATTTGAATGCCGACATAAGCTTAGATTTTAATGTTGGTTTCTATGGAGATTTCAACAACGTGATTTGAACTGAGCAAGTGAACATCGTTCTGAAACAGCGAGGCCTGAGAGAGGTTAATCTATGATTACACTTTATAATATTACAGTAAAATCAATCCAATTAAAATATCCTCACATGACTAAGAAGACCTAAAAAAGACCTAATCATAATCCTTTATTCACAGGTTCGCGAAGACAATGCAGCGATAGCGTCCTTGGATAGCAATGCTGCTAATCTTAAAGAACAAATTAAGAAGGTTCAGGAACTGATTGAACAAGCAGAACAGGTACCATTTTAATGAACTATGGAATTCATCTAAATAGAAGAATGTCGAATTGACCTAAATCAAAAACATTATTATATCAACTTGATCATTTTAGGATCTGGAGGAGGGCAACTCAGAGCGTCATCAAAAATATCGTGAGCTAAAGAAGCGAGAAGAAACAATGGACGCTTTCATGTCTACATACGAAGAAAACCTCAAAAAGGAACAAGACAAGATAGACCAGCTGGAAAAAGACATCATATTCGCTTTAGAACACAGCAGTTCTAACATAGACCTGGATCTCAGTGAGATTGATTCTCTTAAGCAGAAAGAAGGTTACACAACAACGTATGATGACAATAAAAAGTCAGTGGATACGCTGATGAAGGATTATGATAGGTTTCAGACCAATTTGAAGAAGGTAAGATATATACAATACACCTCCTTTTCGGCACCTTCTTACAAGATTAAGATTCTATGGAATTGCTTGCAATTCCATAGAATCTGATGCTTGCATCAGTAGACGAGATGTGGATTCGATTCTCGCTACATGATTAATATTGTACATATAAAAAGTGCAATTATTCTGCCTAGCTTTTGGGTTGGATATTTTTTATATATTATGGAGTTCCAGTAAGGATATAGGATTGAGATGTTTGAATATTATTCGCAGGCTGAAGCAACGAGGGAGCGGCTAGCTACAGAATTGCAGACATTGCCGGAGAAGACCAAAGTGATGCAAGAAGAACTGGCTACCTTGTCTGACCTTGAGAAATTAAGGGATGAAGGTATCAAACTACTTGTCCTAATTTGGCAAATGAGACCGATTTTTATACTTCTTTATTTACTACTGTTTTTAACTCTATTCAGGAGAGGAACAGAAGAAAGCATTACAAACTGAATTATCCCAGCTGAAAGAGAAAATTGCGCCTACAGAAAGTGCGGTGGTCGAAGCCAATAACAAGTTGAAGAAACTACAGGTAGGTTACTGGCGTTTCATATTTTAGTTCTAAAAATAATTTAGACTACGGAGGAGGTGGAGCACCTTGCTAGAAAATCCCCCAAAGCGCCCAAATGTCATAGACTAAGTTTTATCCATAAAAATTGCAGTTCTGCGGGAAAGCGGAAATAACGCAGGGGCACGCATCAAAATTTATTTTTCAACGTATATTCGCAGACCAGTCTCGACGGCAACGAAATGTACGCGAAGTTGAACAATCTAGAAGATCAGCTGGAACAGCTGGAGTCACGGAAGACGGTGCTAGAAGAAGACATAGCGTCTATAACGCTAAAGGCCGACTATGAGCCCTTGAAGAAACAGGCCATGGAAGAGCTAGCCGCCTTGAACAGGAAGATCGTTGAAGATTTGAGTAGCGTTAAGTCTTATTGATTTTTTATTGTAATAAACGTAGGTTTGTTAGAAAAAGTTTGTTTTTAATAAACACCAGTGTTTTAAGCAATTTGACCAACATGCACAATAATGCAAATTATATAATACTAGCTGCACCCTGCGGTTTCACCAGCAGGATTCCAAATTTCCCGCAATAACTCAGCATTTCTCGGATAAAAAACCACTGTTACTTATTAATAGCTGCAGATAGCAAAAAATTAAAAATGTCAAATCATGAGTTCATACAAAAATCTCTACCTACCTACTACCCTGATCGTATTACTACCCTGATCAGATAAATACTACCCCGATCATATAAATACTACCCTGATCAGATAAATACTACCCTGATCATGTTATATACTACCCTGATCAGATGACATACTTACCCTGATCGAGTGAGATACTACCTGATCGGATAAGTACTACCTGATCGGATAAGATGCTACCTGATCAGGTAAGATACTACCCAGATCAGTTTAGATACTACCCTGATCAGATGAGATACTACCCTGATCAGGTAAGATACTACCCTGATCGGGTAATATACTAACCTGGTCGGGTAATATACTACCCTGATTAGGTAAGGTACTACCATAATCGGGTAAGATGCTACCCTGATCAGGTGAGGTACTCCTTCAGGATCGCCTGTCTTGCAATAAATGTGCGCGTGGTGCCTAATTAAAAGTTATGATATCTCATAGGATATTCGATGAAATCAAACGAAGTAAGGACAATTTTGTTCAAAATTAAATATCTATGATAAATAACGTATTAATTTGTATAAGGTTAATATCATGTTTTTGAAAACACCATTGCAAATAACGCATTATTTTAGAACAAGTTTGATTACCATATAAAAATTTATAGTGAAGTAACCTTAAAAGATAGATATAATAATGCAGTCGCGGACTTTTTTTTAGAACTTTTAAAGGGGAACAATTTCGTTATACATCATTTTTGCACAACTTCAAGCGTTTACGCAGCGCACGTAACAAAAACTCTTAAAAGCAATATTTTTGTCCCGTTTATGCCACATTCTTCATTGATACTCCGCTCCTATTGGTCATAGCTTGATGTTATATAGCCTATAACCTTCTTCAATAAATGGACTATTTAAAACAAAAGGATTTTTTCAATTCGAACCGGTAGTTCCTGAGATCCTAGCGTTCAAACAAACAAACAAATTCTTCAGCTTTATATATTAGTATATATATACCCAAGTATACTCGTATAATTCTGTGTGAAATCAATACTGTATTCTGGTTTGAAGGGCGCCGTTTCATGCGAAATTACTGAGCATATGAGACTTTAAAACCGACATCTCAGGGTGACGAGCGCGGGGTGCGGGCCAGGTAACCTCCACGAGTGCCCGGCTGTTGTTCGTCCCTCTTGATGCGTTGCATCCGGAGGGAAGGGCAGCAGCTGGGCCGGTGCACCCTGGGGTTCGGTCAGCAATTTTCCTAGGGGAATTGGTGGCCGTAGCAAATAACCTGGCGAGAAGAGGTCCTTCGCGTGTCCCTCTGATCAGCAGAGGGCACAGCGAGGGACCAATAACGGGGACTTTTGGGCCGCGGATCGGGGGTCCAACGCCCAAGTTAGAAGTCCCGAGCTGAGGTGCGGCCCGTGTGTTCCGGGACGCACCCAGTGGAGAAAGAGGCCCAAGCCTCACGTGGCGAGCCCGGGAGGGCGCCCGCAGAGGTGGTCGCGGAAGCGCCGTGCGAACCCGTGACCACCTCCATAATGCGGAGAGGAGAACACCCCGGGGTTTTAGTGGGTAAACCCCGCCAGACCAGCTGGCGGGGGAGTCCCACATAACCACCCCGCCCCCCCCGGGGCCGGGTGGTATGCCTAATGCATTTCCCCGGGAAAAAAAAAAAAAAAAAAAAAAAAAGGGTGACGAGCGCAGTGCAGTGCCGCGCAAGATTATGCAATGCTAAGTTCTGGGTTGCACTATAACTGTTATGGGTAAACGACTTTCTCGTCTCATAAATTAACCAAATAAAAAATAACCATCAAACTTTGTTCCGCAGCTCGCTAGGGAGCTGAATATTTAATAAATATGATACAATTTATCATAATATTACTACGATGAGATATGTAATTACGTGATAAGACGAAATGACACATTGAAATAAGTCAAAAAGACACCCATATGGCTCTACTTTACTCAGAATTTGCATGTTATTAAAATTATATGCAAATAAAATAAATCGTTACTTTACAATCTTAATTTATTCCATTCTATAATTTAATATCACAGACAGGATTCTTGTACGCTATAATCACTTATTTAATTTAAACATTTCAATAAATTAATGCATTGCTAATTAAACCTTAGTTAATTAAAATGAGTTTTAGTCAAAAATAACATAACATAACAATCAAAAAAATAACATAACAATCAAATATGCGGCTGACGTTAAACAATGCCTACACGTCGGCGGATGCATCCGCTGATTGCATCTGTAGATACATCTGTCGGTGTAGTGGAGGCAAAAGACTTCGAACATTTAGAACCTTACAAAATCACTAATTATTAGCTTTGGCTTGTCTATTCATGAGGATCGTCAACTCGGAAGGTATCGTCTTATGATTCGCCTGCAGAAGAGAACAGAGGTTGCGCACGAACTTCTCGGTGGGTGTGATGTCGAGTTCCTGCATGCGGCCCCAGAGAGACAGCGCTTTGTCACTTTTGTCTTCGCGTTCTGTAAACAAACATAATTATACAACAAAGTATTACAATAAAGTACAATAAAACAAAACAAACAACAAAGGTGTACAACAAAGTTTTTTTTTTTGTGTACAATAAAGAGTTTTCTATTCTATCCTACTTCCTACTAATATTATAAATGCGAAAGTTTGTGAGAATGGTTACATGTATGTTTGTTCCTCTTTCGCGCAAAAACTACTGAACGGATTTGGATGAAATTTAGCACACAGATTTAGTTTATTACCTGGATTTCCTCATAGGACTTTTTATCCCGTAATTATTAACGGTTCCTGTGGGATAATACTCAACGCAGGTGAAACCGCGGGGCGCAGCTCAATTATAGTATCAAAATACAACTTTGACATGCCTCGACGTTTCGATTAAGTTACATTGACCGTGGTCTGAGAGAAGATTGAGGATTACGGTATCACCGTGGAAAGCGGCAGGTGTTGTTTCCAACTACGCGCGTTTGTCTTGTAATTTTTATTTTTTATTTTGACGAGACGAGCAAGTCGTTCACCTGATGGTAAGCGATACGCCTGCCCATGACATTTAGAGTGCCACTCAGAACTTTACATCGCATAATCTTGCGCGGCACTGCACTGCGCTCTTCACCCTGAGATTTCGGGTTATTTCTAAGTAAAGTAAAGTAAGGTGAAGTAAAGGTAAAGTAAGGTATGAGTAGGTTCATTTCTGAAACCTCTTTCACTGAGAGACAGCGATACTTAACTGCCAGAATGACATAGGCAGTTTTATCCCGGGATAATGGAGATTATCTGCGAGAAAACGGGAATCCCGCGCAGCTAGGGGGAAAACAGAAACACTACGAGGAAACACTCGAGGGGCGTATTTACTAACGCAGGATACGAAGACTTACGATAAACATCCAAAATCAAGTCGTAAATCTCTCTGACATTGATGTGTCTAAGGTCCCGTGCACACTCTGCTATGATCTCCAGCGCTTCCAATTTCTTCTCGTCGGAGAAGCGTTCGCAGCGGCGCAGAAGCGCGTCCGGGTTGTATTTGACCCTTGGGTCCAGGAAGAGTTTGCGAAGTGTCTTCTTAAATCCGACTTCGGCTAGCGCTCCTATTAGAGTCAGCTGGAAAAGATAAAAGGAGTTATTAACTTATGAATAATGGGTGAACGCGCCTAGAATGATAGGAATTTCATGAACTGTGTAGCTAGGCAGTTTATATACTATCTAGGTACTTTATGAACTGTCTAGGCAGTTTATGGACTGTCTATAATATGATATAGGCACCTCATTTAGAATACGGACACCGATATAAATGTGTGCGTGCGCGCGTATGTTTGAGTGTGCGTGTGTGAGAGCGCTAGTTCACCTGCACGTCCCCCGCACCATGCACGTTCTTGTCTATGTCCAACACTTGGTGCGCGAGCCGCTCGAGTCTGCCGCCGTGCTCCTTGAACAGGAAGTTATCCTCCGTCGCGGAATCCCCCAGGGGCTCCAGTATCTTGCAGAGCAGCTCGTGCTTCAGCGGCGTTTTTTTGTACTTCGAGGAGAGGCGGGCGAACTCTTGGACTGCTTCGTGGAGGTTGCCACTACGGGATGAGAGAATGATGTCAAGTCGATTATTTGTATGGAGTGTCCGGGGAAATAGTGTAGAATATACTTACTGGTTCAAATGGACTCGCACTAGAGGGCCAAGTATCGAGTTTGTAGGCTTGCAGTACCGAAGGCCTATGAGTAGTTCTAGCATTTTCTTAGTATCGCCGGGGCGGCCGCCGGCAGCGGTCGCGTCGAGGAGACGCCAGCAGTTCATGGATATACCGCGACCGCCTAGCACGTGCCTGAAAAAACAAACAAATATAATTGCAAAGACGACGATATCAATAGCAATATAAATTTACTAGCTAAACCTGGCCATATTTCGCTGTGGCTCAGTTGAAGTCATTCCTCGTCGATTTTCCGTTCCCCTGGGAACTAATGGATAACAAGTATATTAAATGCTCTTATAAAGACTACTTTATGAGTTTTGCGGATAGAAACACCATGAAAGTCAGTCGAGCCGTTTAACAGTTCAGTTACATACACACGGACAGAAGAAATATATATATATATATAAAGAAGATATAGATAGATAAATTATCCCACTAATCCTAAATATTATTAAAGCAAAAAGTGAGTAATTCTGTCTGTCTCTGAAAAAGGAGCAAAACAAACAGAATTACAGACAGAGTTTACAGTTTAAACCCTGGGAGAGGACATAAGACCATTTTTATCGCGATAAACTGTAATTCTTATGGACGGAGTAATGAAAAAGAGAAAGATAAAGAGAGAAAAACAAGAGGACAAGAACGATATAGAGTTTCCTATTCTATTCTAAGTTGCGGGCAAAAGCTAGTAAGTATCTATGTATTCTTCTGTGCTGTGTTTATTTTTGTTTCTGGTGTACAGTAAACAGTTTTTCTATTCTATTCTATTCTATCTCACCGTCTCTTTGACTGCTCGTTGATCAACTCAAAAGCTTTGTTGACGCGTCCTTTCTGCACCATCAGGGTAGCAAAGTCTATGACTTTGTATTCGTCCAACGTGAAGTTGGGCGAGGTCCGGCTGAGGTCCGCGAGGGCAATCTCCGCCATGTCCAACTCGCCCAGTTTCACGTGCAGGTCGAAGATGGCAGCTTTCATGCCGGCCGAGAGCAATATCTATAGATATTGTTCTACGTTAGTAAGTACAATACAATGTGACAAATATTGCTGGTCTATTGCCGGACAGAAAAGTGGATTTTATGTTAAGCAGTAACGAGAGCAGAGCAAGTCATTTACCTAATGGTAAACACCGTTGCCAGATATTCATCCGCCAAGTAGTAGTGTACAAACATTACTGTGTTCTGGTTTGAAGGGCACTGTTCCCAGCGAAATTACTGGGTATATGAGATTTTAGAGCCGATGTGTCAGGGTGATGAGCGCAGTGCAGTGCCACGCAAGTTTATGCAATGCAAAGTTCTGGGTGGCAGTGTAACTGTTATGAACAGACGTAGCGCTTACCATAAGGTGAACAACTTGCTCGTCTCGTCACTCAGTCAAATAAAAAAAAAACTTTATTTGATTTCTACAGCGTCAATGACGTAAAATACTGAAATACCAACTCACTCCTTCTTTTTGACATTTGTTAGCGATCTCCCTTGCCGCAGCCAGGTTGCCTTCCTTGCAGTACTGCTGTAGTAACTTGCGCAAAACGCCGCGTGTGTTCATGCCCTTAGCCTCCAGCTCGTTGAGGTGTGCCTTGAGTGACTCTTCATTCATCATTTTCTGTAGAAAAATAACAAATATAAATAAATAAATAACGCGTCACAATCACATAATTATGTATATAACATAGATCCTGATTCCTAACTAAGATTCCTTGTATCTAGGCAATAAGAAACTACGAGGACCATGGTCCTACAAACACTTCGAGTCAAAGCAAAACCTGTGGCTCACACAAAACTTTGCCCTCTGCTGCAATGCACTGCAAAGTGGCCTTTTGTATTCACTTGAAAAGTCTCAAGTTTTAGTAAAGCAGCCACCACTTTACTGTATCGTGACTTTAAGTAAACTATGTAATGACTGGGACTTAACATTGTGTCTATTAACTATGAAACCCTAAAATACTTTATAAATAAAATTTTTGTCACTGGTTCAAATGCACTAATCGTGCTGAGCCAAAAAGAAACCAAAAAAAAAAGTAAAATAAGATAATAAACTTACAGGATGTGGCATGTGGTGAATGAACATCTCCCCGTCGTCGACTAGGGTTTCAGACGTGATGTCTATCAGAGTGGTACGGAATGTGTCCGCAACATCCTGGTTGTACTTCTCGGGCAGTCGCTGTGAGCAGTAGTCAGCTGCTTGTGTTGATATCTTCAGGTTGGTGTCTTTCAGAGTCTGGAATGTAGAATTAAATATTTTTTTATAATTTTTTTTTAAACTGATCAATGAGGTTCTCAATTCGGTTGTATTTTTTTTCGGGACAAGCTTTTATAATATTTCCAAGCTGGTTAAAATTAAGCTAAATATAAATCTGCAGTTAGGCCCTCAGGAGTTTCGTTGTCTAAACTGATAAAACCGGCGACTTAGGTCAGCTATAACGAAGTTATTAAATTATATTTCATGTTTTCGAATAAACAAGGCTATTGGAACTTTCAACAGCAAAGGAAGTAGTAACTCGAATCCGTGCTCTCAACTCATAGCTTTTAAGATTTAACATCCCTAGTATAATAATTCCTGTCTTGAATTAATATTTCTTTTTGGACAATCTTGCATATAAAATTTTCCAATGCTTATCCGTGATGCCTTCTATAAAGGACAGATAGGGGTAGGACATTCTGACTGACTTTTCCCTGCTCGCTTTTCGCTTTTCAACGCTTATTTTTCACCCGCTAGCTATAGTAGAAATCAGTTTACCCGAGTGAATGTATCGGCACGTAGGCACTCTCTATAGCTAACAAAGTTACTGCACTCACCCTGATCAATTCCATTATATCCGCTAAATCTTCCTTAACTTTCCTGTTCTGCATGAAAGTGCATAGAAATCTACCGATCCAGTCTTTGTTTTTTTCCGACGCTTTATTAGATATATCCTCTAAGGCGTAAATTGTTGAAGTCACATCGGAGCTAATGAGGTATCCCTTTACAAGAGGCTTTAGTAACTTTTCCGCGTCTAGTTTGCCTTGAAAAAGTTCACCTGTAAAATAGAATTTAACAATTCAAACTAGCTGTAACCGGCAAGGGTTGCAATGCCATTGCAACAACGATTGCATAAGTTGCATTCAATGTTATTTTGAGGAAATAATACAGTGTTATTGCAAATAAGTTATACCATAGATTTTTTGGGCAAAATATCCTCGAGAGCGTCCTCAGAAGACCCTACCAAAGTTTCTTTACAATCTAATTTATAGTTTAGGAATGTATAGAGGACAATCATATAATCATTGATTTCATTTTCGTGAGCAGGATTATTCCACAATCCACCACTGTGGCCCGGTCCGGATTGGTGGATAACATACCTCCATAATAATTCTCCGGTATGCTATATCAAACCAACAATGATACATTACACAAGAAAAACGTGTTGTATGGCTATATCCAATAATTACTTATAGTGATACTTACAGATCTCACTGGCCGCCCTGACCTGTCCAGTATTGAGCAAGGTTTCCGTCATAGGTGTCAGTACTGTGGTTACCATCAGGCCAGTGTCCAAGAACTTCTTCATCAGGTTCTGTGGAGACGTGAAGCTGACATAGGGAAGCACGTAGTCTATTATCGTTTCGTAGTCAGGTTTAACACTCATATTCACCATTGTAGTCAGGGTGTTCATTATGCCTGGATGGAAGTTAAATCGAGGATTATTAATTATGCCATCTTGAAGATAGATTATAATAATATCATCATTATTTACATTCCTAATTCCAATTTTACACATTGTTAGGTATAGGCGTCCTTTAACTGTAACTTTGTAAATTTTATATGAATGAAACAGATAATAGCACAAAAAATTAACTTAAAACAGTTACCAAAAAACTGAACCACGAAACTTATTGGGATCAGATCACCAAGGAGGTTTACCACATTAAATAACAAATAACTTCCTTCTAAATCATTTTTGAAATAAGAGGTAAATAAAACCAATTAAAAAAAGCATTTAAAAATGAATACCTTCGTTTTTGAGACTTTATAAATTGTGGTTTTGTTGTGGTTTGGGGTCTATACTCATACAAAATCTCTGAATATATGAATTTAATTGATGGCTAAATCAATTAGAAATAATATTTTAAAGTACCTTTCTCGCCATAAGACTTCGAGCTATGCAACAGTATGGGCCAAAAGTAGTGAGGTCTCAACACCATTCCCAACTGCTGCATTCTAGTGAACAGATCTAGCGCCAGAGGAATTTTGCTGAGCTGCAGCGCTGCTTCCGAAGCGTTCTGCAGGGCTATAGGATTCCGGCCAGTGGACATCAGCTCTTGAGTTACAAGGCCGATCACACTCGACGGCTGAAATGTTATGGAGTCCTTGAGAGTCTAATAAATATTCCGTCTAACATACATAATTTGTTTGTCTGTCTGACTTTATAGTTTAATCATACATGAAAGAGAATATTATAGACAGACAACATACATATTAAAAACCACATGGAATTAATCTCTGGCTATAAAATAATAAAATACAAACTATATAATTATGTTGCAACAGAAGTGAACATTTTGTGAAGTGGCTTTCAACACTGTATGATGAAGAATCTACATCATACAGCAGATAACCCAGCAATCATGCTGATCGTTTAAATAAAATAAACAAATAAATAAATGAATTAATGAAGGAAGGAAGGAATGAATGAATGAATGAATCAATGAAGAAGTGAGTTAATGAAAAAAGGAAGGAATGAATGAATAAATGAATGAATAAACAAATGAATGTATGAATGAATGAGTGGATGAATTAATGAATAAAAATAAAATTACCATAGAAGCTTTTACACAGTCCCGGACTAGACTTCTCCCATGCAAACCCTGGTCATCTCCAGGTCCAAATGAGGGCAAAGGCAAGCACTTGTAAATTTCCAATGCTGGTATGGGATGGTTTTGGAAAACAAGCTGTGTAGTCACACTTTGCATGTACGGAGAAATCGATGGAGACTTAAGAATTATTTCAGGAAGGAATTGCAGAACCTGGAATTAATTGTTAATATCGGTACATTGGGAGAGATAGTTATGTATTGCTGTAAAAAACAAAAGATTTCTTTAGTAAGGAATTTATTTTTAATGCAGTCATATATCCTGACACGTAAGAACAGTGTCCTGTAACTAGAGATTCAAAAACTAGGGACTCACAACACATAACTGTGGTTCACATGAATATTATTGTGCAGAGTGGGAATTGAACCCACAACTTCACACTTCGCAGTCAACTCATCACGAACTTACGCCAGGGCTGCATCTATTATTGATTAACCACATAGTGAAGTGACACTGTGATCGAAGGTGGTAAACATGCTTAGCCATATTGGGAAGTTAATCTGAAGTTGTTGGTATAGCAGGTATGAGGTAAACGCTTCTTTATTGACCCAACCAATTAACATACCTCAGGAATAGGTGTGTAACAGTTCATTAACGCTAATGTCTTAATAATCTCCATGATATGCAGTTCAGTCCATTCCATTCCTTTCCGCTCGGCCTTAGTCATTTCGTCGAGTATCAAGCTGGTTTGATTGTTCCATATCAGAGTACGGATTTTAGCTGTCCATGTATCGAGAGAGGCCTCTATTTTGAGAGACGTCATCATTGTCATAATTTCCCCTATGTTATTGAGATTGCTGTAAACAAAAGCAATTGATGTAATAATCTGTATACTAAGTGATGAGACAAACATTCTTCAAGAACTTGCACATAAAATTGCTGTGGTACTTTGAACTTTCACTTGTCAGAAGTAATACATGAAACATAAGTTTGGAGATTTTACATTCATTCGTTCATTCATTCACTCATTCATCACACACATCCTGCCACTACTGAACATGGGTCTGACTTCACTTTCGGATGGATAAGGCCATAACCACAGAAATTTATCTCGGCCATGTGGGTTTCTTCACAATCTTTTCCTTCATCCAAAAGCAAGTAATAAATATGTACAATGATTGCATGAATATTTTATGAGTAGTTATAATTACTGCATCTTACCCAGCTTTTCCTTGGCCAAGTATCAATGAGTTAAAGATATTTTCTGTGGCAGGTATACCCTGTGCCTTCATGTTGGAAATAACTTCAGTGGCTTGATTGAGATCTCCCGCCTGGAATAAAGCAGTTTTTATATCATCATCATCATCATCACAGCCCCTTTTCCCCCACTGCTCAGCACAGATCTTACCTCACTTTTGTTCTTATTTTATTTTTAATGTAACATATGTGTGTGTAATCTTGATAATACATTTTGATGCAAACACTTTACATGTGTGGTGGTTTAAACAAATATTTGGCATGTGCAGGAATTAAACCTTCACCCTCACACTTAATCATTATCATCATCAATCCATAAGGTCCCACTGCTGAGCACGGGTCTCCCCTCACTTTCGTGAGGAGGGTTGGACCATAATCCACCACGGGGGCTTGGTCCGGATTGACATAAGCACTTTATAGCTTAAAATATTTTTTTCAAATCGATTATGATTTGAATACTTTTCTACAGGCCCCGAGTCCATAGGAACTAGTTAGCACACAAACAAGGACACATGTACTAAACAAGTACATGTCAATTACAATATACACACCTCGCCAAGTGCTCTCAAAATGAGTTCATAAGTAGTGATGGTAGGCTTCAAAGGTGCCATCTGGTGGATGAATGAGCTCACTGTCAGTGTCCTACTGTTCGCAATGTAAACTCGGAGTAATTCATTGTAGTGGTCCAGGTCAAAATTTGTGTGAGGCCTGTAAATTTAAAAACACACATACTACATAATATACATTGCTTATTTGCGACAAGACGGTGTTATCTCACATACAAAACGTTAAGAAGATAACACAATATTCTTGCCGCAAATGAGTAATACGGTTTTGTCTTCTTTATATTGTTTACGAAGAGTGTAGTAGTGTAGTAAGAGTGTAGTAGAGTACGAAGAAGTATGGGAAGAGAATAATGTGTCTGTGAAGCACTAAAGCAAAGTGCATGCAGATGTAACGGCAGAACTTCCCATGGTGGTGCATCTTTGTATATTAAATTGGCAAATAAAAAGAGACACAGTTATGCAGACTGATAGTTGCATCTTTTTTGCACTTCGCAAACATGGTGAAATAAAATAAATTGACATAAATTTAATTAACAGCCTCGTTTTGAATCAAAAGGCTTCCTATGTAGTGTAAACTGTGTTTGATTTAACAGAATACTAGCACCATGGAATCAATGTTAAACTAACTTCATAAAATAGAACATTTAGGTACTGTAAATATTAATTATAATTAATATGTTCTTACTATGTTAAATTTAACAACATCATCACCAGTTCCTTTTATCCCACTACTGAGTGTATAGGCAGGCTTGTTTGTTGGCCATTAAAGCCTTACAACATTTAAAAGGGGCTTACTGTAATGTATTCCAAACTTGTTCTACGAGAGTCATTCTCGACGACGGCGTCTCATCAGGGAGTAGCTCCGTGCAGCATCGCAATAACAATAAACCTTGTTTCTTAGTCGAAAAGTTCAACTCTGTTATTTTCGTTATCACTCTGAGCACATCATTCTTGTAAACTCTATTCTTCTGATGAATATCCGATGATATGCCCGCTATTAGCTTCTCTAGCAGTTCTTGATCAGATTTTGTGGCTGGATATAAGTTTTTCGGAGGAGTATCTTGTGGTTTCGAAATATTAGTTTCTGTCTTTCTACGGTTTTTATCAATGGCATGTGCGGGTACTGAGGAAGAAAATGTCCTGGAAGAGAAGCAATAATATGTTAATGAGTGCTTCTCAAATGAAAGATAAACCTAAATCTGAAAATAAGATTCTAACCTAAACCGCGGACGTTCACAGGGACGTAAAACAGATAAGGCATATTTCTTATCGATTGGAAGCCGTTTGAACCAGATTCTTGCAGTACTAGGAATTTTTATACATTGTCTTATTGCTAACATTGCGGCTTTTGCGAAATACAAATATTAAATTTAAAATTCTTTCCTGGCCAAGGATTACCAAACATTGATTTCAGAAAAGTCACAATAAACGTCAGTCAGGTGGCTGTCAGAATTGTCAGAGTATAGGTATCAGTAATTATTTCAATGTATTTTTTTTTGTGTTTCTTATTGCCTGTTACAATTATTAAGCAACATACATTTATACATAACATATCTACATCGTCTGATTGTACTGTTTAGGTGTAAACGAAGCACAGAATATAAAGTTATAGTACTACATTCCAGAAATTTTGGCAATATAATTTTATGTTTTATGCCTACAAAAATCATAATAGCAAGAGCTGTGCCAGCAGTGCGCATACGCTCTAATATAGTTCACCTCTTCTTAACTGTATGAGACACTCTTTCTTTTTATATCGCGCCATCTGTCTAAAGATTATTTGAACAACATTATTTTATTACATTGGCACATTCATAATATGTAGCAGTCAATGTCAGAATTCATAAAAGCCAACCGTTAAAGAATGCGTTCGTCTCGTCCGTCGTGCGGTTTGGTTTTACAGAGCTGGCAACATCCAACTGTCAAATCAAAAAACGCGTTGGTTGTCAAATTCAATCGTGATTCGTGGATGTGTTTTCAGTTTTGTGTTTTGTGAATGTAGAAAATTCATGCATTTTTATCGTTGTCATGTGGTAAGTTTTACGTTTATACTTTATTTATTTCAAAGGTGTGGTAATGTTACTGACATAAATGAATTAAAAATAAAATTAATTCATTCTTCATTCCGCCGTTATTTGACCGCCATCGCCCAAGCTTACCGTAGTCGGCGACTCCACCTATACTTTTAAAACGTGACATTACTGGCTACTTTTTATTTTCAAAAAACTTGCGTGAACTCTGCTGGTGAATGTGCACGGGATCGTGTAATATAATTTGATGACCTAACCTTGTAAGAATCTGTATAGAAGTGACAACCAGTTTTTTTTAATAATAACAATGTTACTGACTTCCCGCCGATGATTCACATCACATCTGATGTAAGTTTTGAATTTAATTATAAGGAAACTGGGCTTTACTGGCTGTTGTTGTTTGATCATTCGTAGACATTTATAAAAATTACTTAGTTATTTTTAGGTTAGCTATTTACTTACAAACTTTTAAAATAATAGTGTCCAATAGCAACAATTTTTATGGTACTTATTTAAAAAAACTGATACACAGAAGTTTCATCGTTTTTAGTTTAGTACCTACCTAAAGTTCTAATAATTCTAAGTTTTCTTTACAATTCAATTTAATAATGTAACACAGAACATTTCAAAAAGTTTAAGAAGTCAGTAATTTCATTGCTGACCATTAAAAATTAAAACATTGTCATTCTGTCACAAAAAAACTTATTTCAGTATCAACAGTTATCATAAATTTTAATAAGGTAAATTTCAATAAGATTAGAATTAAAAGAAATATGCGTAAAAAATAAAATATTTAAATAAACTCTTTATTGAAACACCATAGAACAAACGCTACTTAAAAAAAAAAACAATTAAATTTATCAATTTGTGTTACAATTGGCGGTAAGATACCTATAACATGAAAATTATTAGGTACTAGCTGTACCCTGCCACGCTTCGCTGTGGCACATTCGCACATTCGCTGATATGTCACTGATGAAAAAAATAGTTAAAAACAATCCTTGATGCGGATTATATATCATGCTAAAATTTCAGCTCAATTGGTGCAGAACTTTTTGAAGCGTACACAAACTAACATAACATTTATATATATATATATATAGATGTCTAGTTTTTATTTTCCACATTTTTTTTATACATGACCCTATTTCAAATAGTCAATACCTAGGTTTACTAAAGGATCTCCAATCTCTTCTCCATACCAAAATGTTAAAGCTAAACCACTTTTTAAAAAGTTCCATACTATAATAGTTCAGAATACATCAATTATTATTTTATATTCCACCGTCAATTTAGACCAGTTTGTCTCACTAGCTGCCCCTGATACAACTGACCCCTTGAGAAAATGCTATTAACATGAAAAATTTATAAATTAACACTTTGACTGCTGAGTCCAGCCACTGGTACGGATCTGCACACAACATAGTGTTTTCACATACAGCTAACTCCACAGTTGTGTTTTCAGCAGTGAATGTGTTAAGCATTGAATAGTGCCGATTTAAAATATCACGTCAACCAATCCCAGTAATAGGGATCCAATGTTCAACCACCAATTAGAACACAATGCAGTGTAGTTTGTGCAGGGTCAATGTAGTCAGAATTGACACCACTTAGCCTCTTTCACAAGAATATAATGTTCTTGACCTGAATTTTCCACAACATACGCACATGATCATCAATTAAATGACCTTTGAGCTGAAGGATCAGTCAATAGTTTATTCTTGAATATCAATAATTATTGATGGCAATATAAATTAACTAGCTTTTGGCTAAGACTTCATCTGCACAAGCAACAGATCATAGTAAAAAGTTTCCAATATCCTTCCCCAGGGTTCGAACTATCGCCATACAAAATTTCATTAAAACCTGTCAACTGTCTTGCTCTGAAAATAGAGCAAACAGACAGACAGTGTTACTTTCGCTATTATGATATAAGTTAATATAAACTGTGAATAACATTGTTTGTACGTAGCAAGCTACATAATTCATAATTTAATTTATTACCATGTTCTTGTTGACAGTTGGTGATATTTCTATATAAATAGTACTAATAACTACCATAATAATGTCTAAAACAGCATTTGAATCACAATAGGTACTCAAATGTCAAATATTATGCAAGGTGTAGAAGATAATACCGCAGATCTTACTAAAAAAAAACTTGGTCTTTAGAGGTCTTAGTCTTTTTTATTAATTAAAATAATGAAGATAAAAGTCATATTTAAATACCACACCCAGGGCTAAAGCTATGACAACAATTAAAATCAGTAACCAAGGTCATTATTGATAAACTCCTCGCTTATGTTACTCACTGCAATAAAATTATAAATGGTTATTTTGTTGTGTTATCACCTGAAAACTTGTAAAGCAAAATCTTGTTAAATTAATGTTAAATTATTATATTTGTATAGTGTAGAGATTAGATTGTGCGGAGACCCTACCTACATTAAATTAATGATATAATTTGTAAAACTGTTAGTTTTTAATGTTACTAACTAAATCATGAAAATAACTAATAATCTTCTTTTTCTGCAAATGAATTGTATTGTACCTTCCTTACGCGCGGACGAAGTAGCAAGCAAAAGCTAGTTTTCTCAGTATTTCGTCCGCACGGGAAAAAAAAATTGGTATATTATATCGTATCCTATAATAATATACTCGTAACTTTAAAATGATAGATAACAACCCTAGTGCAAACCCGAAGGTCTACAGTCTTCATCAAGATCACGCCTGGCTTGCTCACTAATTTTGTATTATTAACTAAAATATGGCCAGTATCTCTCAGACACTCTGTTTTACAGATAAAACTGACAGGATCGTAAACATTTTCACTGAAACAGCTCCCATTGACCGATTAGTCACGTTAAAAACAAGCGTAGAGTAAATATTCTAATAGTTACCCCGTTACTAAACATTTAAACACGCTACTAGGTTTTGTGGAAAACAAATCTGTGGATTGCGGAGAAAACTCGCGTTACGTTCGGTTCGCTAATCGACGTGTCATTGCCGGGTCGCGTAGGGCTGCCACCTCCCAGTTAAATGTGTAATTTCCGCTAACACATACACAACAACCGATAGTGTTAATAATAAATCTGGGAAGGAAATGAGTAATGAGTGACTTTTGTTATAGCATCAATTTTGCCAATGGTCCCTGAATAAAGAATTAGGATATCAGGTGAAGTAGCATTAAGATAGGTACTATTAAACGTATTTTATTTAGGGTTGTCAAAAACAAAACCACAATTTGTTAATTAGCCGTTGGTCGATGAAGGTAGATTTTATATTTCCCTAGTAATTGAAATACAAATTGTACGAAAAGTGTTTTAATGTCATGTTCAGAACAAGCCCCTTAAATACCTTTGGTATCTAGATCACTGCTTACGTGACATGTATCAACTGAATCCCTCTAAGCATGACAGAATTTCTCGAACCCTAGTATTGCACCCTTTGTAATTGCAACAATTTCCCGGTACTCCGTTGTACCTACCGACCCTGCGGTAGATACGTGCGTGCGCGCTGGGTCTTGATTTATCATGCGCGACGACTGCGCGGCGGATGGCAACTCGACCACGGGCACCGCGGCTGATATGCAAGTAATAAAACGGTGTGGGATTACAGCCAAATGGGCTGTGAACGGCTGGGTAGACAGCGATAGACATAATAGCATTTTTCCGATTCTTTTATTAAGGCTTGTGCAGACGTGGGACTTTGTCCGCGGAGGAAAGAAATCCCTATAGATTTCTGTACACGCATCCCTACTTTGAGTCTCTCGTGTGCCTTATTCGATGTAGCTGTAAGCGATCTATTTTGAGGCATAAAAATGTGTACCCCGAGGACTGTCCCTCGTCTAGGCAAGCCTTTAGTTTCTATCTCATGGAAAACTAACAAACAAAACCGTCGTTTTGTTCCAAAATCCACTTTTACAATCTCGTCGCGTACTTTTGGTTCGTAAAAACTAGGGACGCTCATAAAATGATTTTGACCGAAGAATTCAAGACATTTTCTGATACCAGAGTGGAGTAAAATAAATACGGTCTCGTTTTTATTTTTATTACACTCTTTGGTTTTTTCAAGTGTCTAATCTTTTTTTTAATTTCATACATCTTTCGGGAGTATGTAAAGTCAAATAGAAAAGAAGTAATTTGTGTTATTGGTGGCATAAAATATGAATTATAGTGATGAGTTATTGATTTTCAATTAAGTTAACACATTTTATTTTGTTTTGGAGAATTATCTATCACATGAAGTTATTAATCTCACCGCAGTGGGTGTTATTTTATTAATAAATCTGGACAACTCTAAATGCCACGTCTATTATTGTAGTGAATTGATTTGACCATTCCTCAGTGAAATGATATTGATCCATGAATAATAGTTACAAGATCGCGATTGTACAACTATCAATATACATTACGAAATTCCAACAGAATTTCTCATGAACACTATTGGTTCTCATCTCCCTTTACTTCAAAGATAATGTCGTATTTAGTGTATCAAAGGAACACATAATTGTCAAACGTGAAGCGGCTATCCCAATAAGCCGCATCATTCATCAATCAGCCTCCCTCCTTAGTCCTTGTACCTTGTTGCCGACCACATAACCACATATACGGTTCACGCGTTTCATATATCTTCCAATACCAAGAGCTTGGCAAATTGTGAACACGATACGCCCCGCTCAACGCTTCTCGCTTGGAGCAGCCAGTAACTCTGCCTGCCAGCCAGGCCAGTTGCCAGTAGCTCGGTGGTGGGTGTCACGGGCGGAAGCCTCGCGTGCTCTCGCGCACTGATAAACTGACACGAGCTCATACGACTGATACAAGTGAAACAAGTGCCAATCTAAAAGAACTCATTGCGAAACGCTGGTCTCGGGATGTGGTCTGTTCAGTCTGTGATTCTGTGAGGTGTCTGTGCTCTGTGCTGTGAATGTGAATTTGGATTGCACTTCCAGCGTGAAGGTAATGATTTAACTGTTTTCGGAACTATGCGTGCTGGAGATTTATGAATAGTTTAGATATTGTAAGAAACTTTCTACATGCCGGTGGTCGTGTATGGTAATAGTTACAAATTGTCAGTCGCTCCGTCAAACAGGAAACTGTTTATAATTCTACGAACGCAATCTACGCACCTTTGTTCCGAGAAGCTTAAAGTCCAAAGTGAAAGAAGTTGAATGTTTGATGTAGTTCTATAAATTATTTTAAACTGATCATTGCTAATTTCCAAGAACGTCCTTGTAGCAAATTATTTCAACCTTTGTATTTGTTGAAGAAATGAATAGCTATGCATCATTATTTCCATCGTTCCTATTGTGTGTTTACGAATAAATTACTAAAGAAGCTAAAGTCAAATCTCATGCTTTATAAATATCCTTTCAGCAAATTGTTGTCCAAAACTTTTCACATTCCTCGAAATCCTAAAAAAACGCACACCATCTAGTAGTTTGACTAAACTTGAAATATGCCTTGATGTGTAAACAACACGAATAAGCACAAAAGTAGAATCTTTTCCTCGGCTTAACTTTGAAAAAAAGACGAACCTACCTAACCTACTTTGTTGAGTCGTTGACACCAAGTCACGATACGTGGGAAATTCTATTTTGGGTCAGTTGTTGCCCTTCCCATGCCATTCCTGTCCTTTCGATCTCCATGGCATCCACAATGGGACATAGCGCAAAAAAACTTTGTAAAAGATTCCCTTCGATATTTACTGATTGGGATCTCAACTGGATATCTTTAGGATGATATTAATATAATAATATTAAGTACGTAATTACATAATGTAAGTGATATATGAGTAGTTAAATAGTTTTTGCGAATGGTGGCTTTCGTTGCTTTAATATAATGAAATGTGAGTTGAAATCAACAGTGCTATGCATATTAGTGATTTTAGCAAGTATAAAAATGCAGCATTGAGATCGCAGTAATGTTTATTGTATTGTAACATCCCAAGAATTCATCCGTATTCACCAACTGTGAGGCATAGTAATTAAGCAATGATTGAGGTGAACGACCAATCCTTGCAATTTTAATTGAGTTGAAAGATCTAGAAGTTCGACCACGCTTGATCACAGTTCATTTCCTTGAGGAAGTTTGTTTTGTCAAACTAAAACAGCCAATTGTATTCCGTATTTTGAGTAGATACGGGTACACAATTTCAGTTAATCCCGCTAAACCCATAATAAGGGTCCCTATTTGCTAGGTCGCATTTAAGTTTTTTTTACTATAGCTGATAGAGGCTATCATCATCTCTAATGGCAACCAATATTGCAAGTCTTACTGTATTATATAGTCATCATCATCAACCTTGCGTAAGTGCATTACCAATGTAACTGTACCTAATCAGAATTACAACATTTCTTCCTAGAATCTCGGTTCGATATGACCTTTATCAAAAGACGATGTGTATTCTGACACCATACTTTCCAAATCACTGATTTGAATTTCTGAAGTAGAGGGAAGGTAGGTTAGTATGATGTATCATCTTTTATGCACACACTTTCCTTCGGGATACCTTTACCTGGGTATTTTAATCGAGTCATTTTGCGTAACCAAAACACCAATAAGGTTGATTTATAGTTTAATAATAATCGGAAGGGTTCTTGTTACGTCGCCCAATCTCGTCGAGAGTTTGAAAGTGATTTCTCAGCGGGGCGGCTTAATGAATTAAGCGATATTTCTTAATTGTTGCTTCAGTTGAACCGAAATTGATTTGATTTTAAGAGGGTTCCTTTTAAGACAAATTGTTTTTATTAATATTTTAGCTTGAACTTTGTAAGGAAATAACAGCTATATGAAAATTATAGAAGTACGTACGTGTATGTCCTAGTATATTATAGAACTTATATTCACAATATTGGCAGGATGACTGTCACCATGCAAATCATAGGATTCCCATTCTATGAGGAAATAATGAAACAACAAATCGAAGTGCGTTTTTCCAGAATATTACGTGTTATGTGTAGGGTAAAGAGAACAGAACGGTTTTTGCGGGAATCTGAAATTGTGAGGTCGATATTATGTTTTTTTTTTCAAACTTGTGGTTCTTCGTGCCATAATATACAATATTATCCAACGTTTTTGTTAACGTGCACGAGTGTCAGCAAATGATACTAACACAAAAAAGTATTCATTTCGAAATATTGGAAATTAGCGATTCTTTTTGAATAAACGCTGTTGTTTTGTGATCAGTGAGTCTATTACTTGAAACAGTTTTGAAATCACAATATTTAAAAAAAAAAACGAAATATGCCCATTATCACCACCAATCTACAAATGATCACGGCATACCTCCACGCGCCGCCAACACCCGGTGCTCACATCGTTTTAACAGCATTGTTGCGGCACGTGTGTCTTCAACCGATTCTTTGTACCATTTCCCATTGTTACAGGTTATGTGTGCGTGCTGTTAGATAATCAACGAGGCGGCGTGTGTCGGTGCCAACGTCGTGGAATGGTTCCGGTGTGTTGGCGGTTTGTTTTTCATGTGAGTAACGCCTTTTTCTGTTCTTGACTTCGGCACCAATTTGGGTTAAAACGGCAATGTGTTTTCCGATAGTCAACGTACTTATTACCGAGTTTTCTGCGAAGTATTGCTCGGAAGCGTTCCACAGCATGGACTGCGCTTACACAATCACAATCCAGATTTCTCTGAGGTAACTTAGCTTAGGATTAAACATGCTGCCAGAATTTAGCGGTTTAGATATTCGTATTTAATTACGTCTTAGACGGACCCCCAATTCACCAATTAGCATTAACTCATACATTCATACACTTTCGCCGGATACGTTTACTCTTTATTATCTTGCCATACTATCTCTAAACGCATTTAATTTGTTAGCTAATTAAATCTGCAAGTTTGTTTTATCTGACGGTACCGTTTCTGTTGCATCATTCTCGTTACTTTCTTTAGTCAAAACTTAATTGGTCGTGTTTAATATACTACTCGTTAATGCTTTACAAAGGTATACGCAGACGTATTCAACTTTTATATTTGTCATTTGTGGCCATAAACCTGCCTAAACGATCTGTCTTTTTAACAAATTTAACTAACTAAGAGTCCGCGGTACGGTAACCCAAAATGAGTCTTGGCCTCCGATACTAAAAGTCGCCTTTTTCCCGCGCTTTCACGACTTTTTCTTTCTTTTTCGTCAAATGTGTGCAAGGTACAGTAGTAAAATACGTTTGTGGGTTGACTCCCTCACATTTTTTCAACGTCCATTTTGCGTATCTTATTTTCTCCCACAGTTGTTACTCAGTTGTACACAGTTGTTGTTGTTGTTGTAAAAACATTTAAGATTCCCACATTTTACAGTCTCGGTTATGAGGAAACACATGTTCGCCAATGTTTATTCTACGCGTTGGAAATTAATATGATCAATGCTAAATAGAATCGTCCTTTTAGTGCCCTAAACAAGAGTATATTTAGATAAGCAAACCGAGGCTAAATTACATTTGATATTCAAAGCTCCGTACCAGGTGTAAAGCAAAGCGACAGTCGCGGACGCCCGTTGCATAAATTAACAGCATTTATGGTTAATTACATTCGGCACATCCTGAGCGCTCTCTGGGATTCCTTTTCAGTACAAACTGAACAGGATACTGGCAACATTCGTTGAATAAACTCTTTACTAGTGGTGGGAGGGCTTATTGTCTCTGGTGACTGCATTGACGCAAAGCGGGTAATAATAGAAATGGTTGTGCCTTGAGTCGAGACTGCAAAGGTAGACTGCATTATAGAAATTACTGTATTTAAAGAAAAAGTTATTGTAAATTGTGTTTGTTTTCATTGTTATGGTTTCTAAAGTTAAGGATATAACTCTTGCAAAACTATTCAGCATCAACTATCGTTAGACCTCGGCATTCAAGAGCTGCCTATGTATTAGAATAGAATAGAATAGAAAACTCTTTATTGTACACCAGAAACAAAATTAAACACAGTACAGAAAAATTAAAATAGGTAAACAAGGGTAATTGTTCACCACCTTGGATTTAGTTGGTGGGAACTGGTACTATAATACTCGTATGACTCGTGTTAGAAGTTACAGTTAAAAACTGGTTTAGTGATACCCTTGGCATTGCCAATATAATTATCATAGTTAAATCAGTTGTTGCCACGAGCATATTCAAATCAAACGAAACGATCCATAAATCTTATCGACACGTGTTCCTTATCTACATATTTATATATTACCACCTGAATTAAATCTGAGTTGCCATATCAAAGTGATTTAAAAAGAAATAGCAACACATTGATCACAATTTACATGCGTTGCTGTCAAGGCCGTTCCTAATCTTATCATGCGAGTGGTCACTTATAGATAGATTGTGATAAATATATGGTGTCTAGCCAATGGCTCATCTCATGATAAATAGGAAATGGGATTTTGTCATTGTAAACATTGCCAAAACATTGCACCCGCCTTGATTTGCATCATCTTGGTTATATAACTCTTAATCGATTCTATTTGAACTGTCATCGGTCGCACGCGTCATTTTGAGTGGTTTTCCTTTCCTATCTATATATTAATATGAAGTACCTATCATCATTAGCCGGAAGACGTCCACTGCTGAACATAATCCCCATAGAACGCCACAACGAGCGGTTGCTAGCTGTTTGCATCCAGCGGCTCCCTGCAACTCGCGCCAGGTCGTCTCGGTCCACCTTGTGGACCCTTTTCGTAGTACTTATGTTATGCAGATATTGAACTTATCAGTTATGGTATTATACATTACCTAAACAGACTAGAACTCAGTGTTCTGTGCATTAAATACTGAATCAAAAATTACATTCAAGAACCAATAGTTGCTATAGAGACAAAACATTGAAAATGAGTGAACTTATTAAAGCTGCTATAGGTATTCCGGTTACGTCATCTCCGTAGCACCGGCAGTTCAAGACCAAAATGACTGTGTGAATTGGGTCACTAATGAACTGGGATGCCAATGAATGCTATATCAGATTCCATTGTTGTAATTATGTCGGTAGATGAGTCGATTCTTCGAATATGTATGATTTGTAGATATCTTAGTTTCGTAATCTTTTGATCAGTTAACAAGAACAGTAAACATATTACCTAATAAAACACACTATAACAGTAGTACCCGTTCCCCCAATCTCAAGTGTTACCACGAAAATATAGCTATTTCCCCAATTTGTTTTCAGTTTCAAAACAAACTCGTTCGTATTTCGTTAAATCGGTTTAGTAGTTTAGCTGTTATTTAAAAGGTAAGGGTGGGTAAACTTTGAGGTTAATTCAATTAGTAGAAACTGAATGGAACTAATTTACTAAACATGTTCCTAAACTCGCATCCAGTGCAAGTTTATGAACGAAAAATACTTTTGCTTCAAAAAGCCAGCAAAAAGTTTGAAGAAGATCCAAGTGCAAAGAAATCTTAACTTCAAGTTATGGTAGGTATGTCGAACTCCCAAGAAGACACGAGTTAAAATCTTGTTGGAAGATATAATTAGACACTGCAAACAAGACAGCTCCTTACCGAGTGTAAACGGTTACGTATATCGCAATACTCCTATTGCTTTAACATGACATGTGTGTGGTGTGGTGCGGGGTGAATAACCTTTACCATGAGTGGTACCCCTGAAGCCCTGATGTAAACACCAACCTTAAACAAGCAGGGTTGACGCTTTCTCCTCAAAATAAACAAACACATGCGAGACTAAATAAACTTCCAGATGTTCATATTAAGCTCACGGCCTTTATTAGGTTGACAACCCTAATTAGGCAAACATTGTTTAAATCCCTCCCGTGTGATTATACTCCCTGGCGGTCAATGACAACTTCATTAATAACGTTGTCAACTCGCATCATTTTCCAAAGGGCACTTGATTAATTAACTCCTATCAAACAAACCCTCATTACTATTCAGCCTTTATTTCGCTCCAAAACGGCTGCCACATTGGGTTTCCTAATCTGCATCGGTGTGCAATACAAGAAGTTTATTACAGGATCAATATCCTGGGCGGAACTGTATTTACGACGTCGGGATGTCACATCAAAGCCGTTTCGCTTCCCTCGGAGCTAGAGTTATATTTAAAGCTCGTGAAACATTAATAGGGCAGTAGTAAAATGCCAACCTTGTCTGAGCGAGCATGTTAAAAGGTCTGTTCGTGCCGGCGCCATGCGATACCTCACTTCATTACGCTCTAGGTGACCTGTCGACGGCTGGGAATGCCGCGATTGTCTCGTCGGCTTTTGTGCTGTAAATGGGATTCTAATCGTTTTGCCGCTCAATCACAATACTGACACTACCGGCGACTAATTGCTCTGACAACGATCTGTCGCTCGAAACTACGTTGCTAGGATTGTTTAAATGTGGGTGTGGGAGAACAATGATATTGAGTTCAATGGCTTGACTTCCTCCTTCTGCATCATGTTATTTATAACACTAGGAGAAATTCTTATTTAAAAAACATATTTGTTATGGTCAACATTCCAATGCTTCAGGCTGCGATTTTACCATGAATTGTTAAAAAGCTTCGCTAACTGACGTTATTGCTATTCGTCTCTATTTTTCCGTTTTGGATAATATTGTAACTAGTGAATCTACTTCGCTTTACGTAACTTCGTAAGTTCACCATAACGCATTTTACTGCCAACTAGTATGTAACCTATGTAGAAATAATTATGATACAAATAACAAGTATAGATAATAAAATACGTGTTACAGCTATTAACATTTTGAAACATCGGTTCTGGTGCGAATTAATTATACGCGGTTACTTACCTAATGGCGTCATAATGTAAGACCATGGCCGTCATAATACTGGCAATTTGCCGCCAAGCTTCATTAGACAATAAGATACGTGAACGACACAAATCACCGCTGTAATGATATCTCTCAAAATAGAACAATTCAATCGATACTGTTCAACGTTGCTATGGTATCCGACTGCTGTACTCCGCCTAAATCAGAAGTACGCAAATTACCTCCAATCTCGCTTCCCAAAATTTTATGGAAACGAGCGTCGATTTGAAGGGCCGTTAATTGTTTTACATTTTAATTGTAAGCAGTCACGCCACTTACTATAAAAGCAATTATCCCATCGACCTTTCTGCCTTTTCATCAATTTTCATAAGCCTAGAATAGACAAATTTGTGAAGTAAAATGTTAATAACTCTACCCTTGACGCGTTTGTCCTAAATTCCCAAAATAGGAAACCGGCAGTTCCGCGCAGGTTTCGATTTTCGATGAGGCTTCCCACGCGTCACTTTTAGTTATTTCCTTAGGGCAATCACTCTCCTCGACTTTAATTTAACTTACTAAAGATAGTAGTAATATATATGCTATTATGTTCGTTCCTGGAATATTGGCGTTTGGTTCAGGTTGGCTGAAACATCTTCCTCTGTATTAATTCTCCTCATTGCTGAGTCGGGTCGTGATTTCTGAAACAGCAGTTTCGGTTTAGAAACACATGTAAAGGCTCAGATCCATGCTGTTTCAAATCTCTACAATCCGATTACATTCCCAAGGTAACAATGTCAGTCAAAGGACATGACACTTCCACGTTGCTAGACTGATCAGTATTCATAACTAGTGGTGTTAGACGGTCGTTTTGCATGTCCCCCGCTGCTGGCGGTCAATGAGCTTCTATTTCACACTAAATGAGGTAAATTTAATGTTGGACATTCCGTCGATGATCGAGATTGATCAATCGTGCAAACAGATTTTATCAATACCTCTGCTTTTTATTGTTGGATTTAGATGTATCAGATTTTAAGTCATATTGTAAGCTTTAAAACTGAATACAGCATTGAAATCGGTTCAGTAGCTTTAACGTGATGCGAAAGCAAACAGACAGACACCGCTTAATGTTTTATTTTAGTTCAGTAACTGTGTGTGTAAGTAAAACTTCTATGTACGTTTTGACGTTGACTGCTTTATTATACGTAAACGTTTGGGTTGGTATGTTGCTTTACTTTTGTCAGATTAGTCTTACTGACAATTGAATGCTTTGCTAGAAACCAGATTCACTCTCATATCCGAATATTTCAGAAATTTTTCACCATTTTCGTCTCAAGCTTCCAACTTCTCACTTGACTTTCTCTTTCACACAAATACATTTAATAGGCTATTCAAATAAATTATTTTGAGAACAAATTCCCGCTGTACACAAATGGTTGCCCCATTACAGATTCCGTTTGTAAACCACCACCAGTGGCCGGTGTGGTTAGATATTGTTGCTATATCTTGATGAATAATTCTTCAGAGATCATTAGTTTTCATTATTTCCCGCTCAAATCTCTCCAGATGGTGGTTTTGTAAAGTTTCAAATTCAATTGCTTCCTTCTCTGTAGAACCATTTTGTTCGGTTCGATTCGGTCTGATAGTTTAGTGGTTAGGTTCCTCGATTATATTCTTGGTTGTTACCTTATAAAGTTTTACGTTAGTCACTACGTTATTTTGTGGAGGTTAAATCTTGGGAGTCAATTATGACCCAGTTTCAGTTGTTCAATTGGGTTGAAATTTTGCATGCTTGTCATGTTCCGATGGCAATACAAATTGGGAGATAACGAGCTTATTTGATGATAGTGACGGACGTATGACAACGGAATTCCTCACAGTAGAATTCATCATCTGTGGACACATATCGATTAGCTTGCAGTACCGAATACACACGTGTTTTATTAAAGTTTGTCTGGAAAAACCTATTTTTTACCGAACTTTGCTCCAAAACTGTTTATTTATTCCAACAGTACCTACACCTACATTTGAGTTATTCAGTTGGTAAAGTATTATTAAAACCTAACGCCGTGTTATCTTCATAAGTCATAACCGCCCAGGGTTATCAGACCGGATGTATTCATGAATGCAAAAATAGCGATGAAAAAATTCTACCATATGTTTGCATTATCATCCCATTGTTAAATATGCGGACGGAAGTCGTGCGTGAGATTTAACTCCGTTATTTACTGTTCGGGTTGAAAAACAAAATAATTATTAAATATTAATTTAATTGGATACCGGGTGTTGGTGACATTCGGACGCTTAAGGACAGAACCGGTGACAATTAAGACAAAGATGACGACTAGGCGACAAATTGTTGATCATTGTCACCATGCTACCGATATCTACGCAAGCAGCTTTTATAACCTCTTCAATTGATGTGTTTGTTTGTCGGATGAGGTAGTCCCAGCCTCGTTTCAAATTGTTTTGAGGCCGCACAAAGGCCTCTTACGACTGTTCTATCAAACTATAAAGACAGAGTCCAATGCGCAAGTGATGGAATTTGCCACAAAACTTCAGCGAAACTGCATGGACTAATTGATTTGTTGCACTCACCCTCTAGCTTTATATCCTCTAATCTACAACCCCTATATTGTTTTCGTATGGTTAGTAAGATCTTCATAGCCTGGTGCGAGCCTATGCTATCCGATATCGTTATCATGCGCCCGTATTCTAGCTCATGTGACTCAGTCAAGGTTTCCATAACTTTATAGTTATTGGTGTCTATTCAAATATTTTCCTTAAGTCAGGTGTTTGTGACTTCAACACTATTAATATGTTAATTAATGGTTAAGTTTACCAGGGAACAAGTAACAGGGTCTTAGACAGTCAAAAACTGGCTATTGACCTTCAATTTTGTGTTTTGATGCTGTTGTAAGACAAATCAATGCAAACGCCGTTACGTCACGTTAACCCTTGATTAAATTCGTGCCTGGTATATAACTGACTCCATTTCTTAGCTCTCACTATTTGTTTGCAAACAAGTCAGTCAGAGCTAACGTGACATTGATAGCATTTATTGAGAATGTACGAGCATGGCACGACACAAATTCCTATAATCTGATTACGTAAGCGGCCGCAGTGTGGGCTTCACTTGTCTCAGCCACACCTTGTATTTACATTTTCATACGGTTTAGTAATATTATAGTAATAGATGCTCTTTACTAAATAGTAAAATGAGGGATAGCAGCTCAGCGGCGATGATTGCTCAGTTACATCCGTCTTCGGATCGCACGCCGCAGGGCGTAGTTTCGAAACCAGCTGACTTCAAAAAAAGAGCATGACATTCCGATGAAGGAAAACATCGTGCGAACTTTGGTGGTAGGAGCACTATTTGTGCCCGCTGGCTACCTACCATTCAAGTGGTAAATCTGTCCCTAAACCCCTATTGGGGTTTCTTGTGGTCCTTCAGAGCCGGTATCTGTCTTTAATAATGTCTGTTGGGTTAGTTGCAAACGGACCCTCTATTTCTTTCAAAGTTTTTGTATTTTATACGGCACCAGAGCCACGATCCGGGATTAATAACTAACTTTGTCCAGTTGTATATGCTTTCGTTCAAAAGCTGTGAACGGAAACACTGTGAGGAAACCGCCATATCGCAGGGATGTCAAAACTGAAGACATGTGACATCCTCCGACCCGCACTGGACTGGCGTGGCGGATTATGTATTATCCATTCTCTCTGTCTCTCTGAGAGAAGGCTTATGTCCTAGCAGGGAAAACATATAGATAACGTGTCATAAACTCTCACTTTGTAACTCTCTCCGTGCTGTTTTAAACCTGTAAAATATAGACTAGCAGTAGCGGTATATTATACGTTCATAATCCACGTTAGGTTCCGAATGCACTGCATGCAGCCGGAGATCAGCTTGTTACGCCCTGGAGGATTACTGTACAACTAACACACAATGCTGACCTCTCGCATTTCAAAGTAATATAGGATATTATTTACGACTTGGCCAATCCAGGATTTCTAAATACTTGAGTTAGCGTTACGTGTACCAAACCAACGCAATTTGTTAACTAACTTGTCCTGTGTCTTGATTTCTCAGATTCAGTTATAAATTTACCAATTTTATAAATCAGACTAGACAGGTTGAAATATAGTTAAATTCTTGATTGACCTCCGGGTTAGAAATCTAGAAAAACAGTTTACTAATTAGAGTAATAAAGGCGATCCTATTGCGTAAGTTAATTTCTCCCATAACTTAGATCAAAGGTGAATAAAATGACGCTAAATGACGGTATAGGTATCCGTAACCTGCAAAAAACGAACTAACGAATGGATTGAATAAAACTAAACTTTTTGTATGTGTGTATATTCCTAATGATTTTGGTGAAGCTACTCTATTAAATTAACTTTCTTCACTAAACCTTTTAATTTACTTTATGTATTCACCCTCTGCTGAATACTAGTATACAGTCCACGCGGTTCGTTCCGGTCCCGAACACATTACGAGCTAAATTGATTGGCTGCTTGTATCCAGGCCCATCCTTCCTAAGAACCACTGCAAACATCTCGATGGCCGACTTCACGTAACGATTACATAAAGTGGGTTCGTGAACGTTATCACTGCACTGGCTACTGGCGCGGCGCGGTGTACGGAAGCCAAATCTTCCGCCTTGATACAACCGAAGAGCCTCGTAAATCTCTCAGCAACACGGAACTTTCCTATCCTATGTAAATGTTTGGAGTGAATTATAATGCTGTTTCTTTGGCCATTGTCAAGAAGTAAGATTAGAAATAAAGAAGTATGTATGCAAAAATTAAGGCTGTAAATAAAATGCCATCGTGCACAGTTAAGGATATGTCTATAACTATAAGCTTGGACAAGCATATTGCTCCATCATGTTGTAGCAAAACAGTGGAGTGAGAACGAAAGATTTCTGATGTAATATCAATGTAGATTAGGTGTAAGATAGAATAGAATAGAATACTCTTTATTGTAAACCAAAAATAAACACAAACAACACAAACACAAAAAAAAATGAACACTTGCAGGGTAAATGTATTTATACATATCCTACGATCAGATCTTTGCAATTTCAATGTATTCATGCGTGAACATGTGTGAACGTGTGTGCTATGAATAAATGAACACATCACAAGCGCTATTAAAATACAAAGCTGTAAGAAAATAAAATCACATTAATATTTTTGGGTACAGTAGGTAGGTGTGCGTCAAAGCGATACCTATCTGACCTAACACGAAGGGACGATAGGAAATGCGAGAGTGTCATTGTCCCGAAAATATATTGAGTCTGCTTGAGGTAAAGCCTTCCAAAAGTACTGAAGCCCTTATTGATATTTGAGAAGGTTGACGAAAAGCTAAATTAGATTACAATACGCGTCAAAATAACACCTAATCTTTTCTGAAACTGGATCATCAGAGAAAGGTACGTATATACTATTAGTCTGCTATCAAAGCACCTTTAATATTCCGTGTCTGATCTCCTAAGCTTTCATAAGCCAAGTTATTAAGGTTTTTACGATACGGAACAGGGCTACTATTAGTTACAGCTATATAGAGTGTAAAGTTTCTCTTTACTTAACATAATTCTTTGAAGATAAAAAGAATACAGAGTACTTTTTTGATGGAGTCCTGTCCGACATCAAACAAGTTGAAAATTAAACTACAGAAATATCTTTGTAGTATGGTTTAACAAAGAAGATACGTGAATACCTTTTTGTTGAAATAGGTGAAGTAAGTGTTTTGCTACAATAATATTCCTCTTGTCGCTGTATTTTGACGTACTGAAAGGTACACTTTTTTACCCTTATTAAAATTCATGATTCCTCCGACATTCAACCTTTCAAACCTTTCAAACCTTTGGCTCGTCTGAGAAAAAATCCCAACAGCCGCTGATTTACCGATCACTTACGCACAGAATAGTAGTGTCACCCTCCAATATTCTTCCCCTGATCCCTATAAATCGTCTCAAGACAGCTATGCTGTCCAAGGGGCTGCAAACCAATGCTATAAAGGACAGTTGTTCGACAAAGTATAGGTAGTGCTTATGTAGCGTAAACCATAACCGATTTGTTGAAACGTTGAGGGGTCCTGGTATTGCAATGGGCAATTAGGTTACGTCCCCTGTTGACGTTCGAGAATAGGGACAGAAAAATTCGACTTGGGGACGTTGGACCCGTTGGGTAAAAGCCACAGGAGCCAATAACCTGATCGCAGTTTCAAATCCTGTTAGCCGTGACATCTTCTATATACGATTAAAAACGAATGTATTACGGTGTTCCACGATTTCTATTGTTTTCACTACGTTTGATAATGTATATCTTATTATGTTGTGTGTGCTGACATCAATTCGTGAACAATAGGAGGTCATACGAAAATACTGCAAATCATTAAGTCGTGTCGTGCGTGACTCTTAGTCTTTTTGCTGACATGACTGTAACCGTAAAAACCTGAATCGCTTAATCAACGCAAAATGTTGATGACTCTTACCCCAAAAGATGCCTTAAATGTTGTGTTATACGGCAAAATTTTAGACGGCTAACCGCGAATCTCCTTTATATACTCCAAGTTGTAGGTAACCTCCGTCTATATTTTACGCACACTCAGTTACGCTCTGACTCCTTAATGCCAGTCATTTCTTTTTCATGCTGCCTGTCGCCTGGCTGAGACGATAACTCCTGAACCAGCCCTTAGCCTTAAACACATAAATCTCTTCGCGATGAGGATTAAACGTGGCCTGTATCTTAAACAGATTTGATATTTCGGTCCTTTGTAAAAAAGGGTGTATTGTGCCAAATGTCCCGACCTTTACGGCTAGAAATCATAACGGTGGTAGACGACTTTCTTCGTAGATCTGACCATTTGTCATACAAAATTTAGTGGGGCGGATTTAATAGGCATTAGGCAAAAAAGTACTGAGCAAGTACCGCTTCATTTCATGTATTCAGGGGTCTACCAAGAACCTAATAAATATTTAAGAGAGCAAACTGCTTCATTAGTCTAAAGTCAAAACCTGCCATGCATATTAATAGTGAACTATGTTAATGTTATAATTCAGATTTAGTAATTTGCGTCGTCTTAAAATTATTCTGTGTTCAATAATTAAATTTATAACTACGTCTCGTTGATGCCACTGCCGATAGTCCTGAACTGGTAGCAAAACATTTTCAAGTCATCATCTGCGGTTTACTTTATAATCCCGTAATTATGTCGTTTTCATGAAAGATTTAAAAGATATCGGTAACGAGCCAATACAGCGGTGCGGCTGGCGTTATTATCAAACGATTTTAATATCGGGTGCGGTTATCTCTGCGGCTTCACTCGGCCAATCTCGGCGTCTATGACGTCATTATTTGTTATGACGACGACGACGCCTCGATTGCGTCATAATGTTTGTCGTCTGGGAAAACACCCCCTTTATCCATTGACGACTTTGGGAGACGGCTTTATGCATGTCGTTAAAAAGTTTAGCCGGAAATGGATACTCATTGATGAAATATTGCGAGTTCACGTTATGAAAGAATGATCTCAGATAATAATTATGATATTGTTTCAAAAATAAAATAATTACAGTGCAGCAGTACAGTACTTAGAAAACAATGTAAAATAATAGACTTTCTGAAATAACCATTTATGCCTGATTCTTTCTGAAATAGCCGTCTATGTCTTGAATGACCACATTGAAATACTCAGAAAACTACAGTTGCTTTAACAATGTACCGGCACTCAGCTGTCGATTGAATCTAATTAGGACACAAAGGGCTGCACACTAACCATGCTATGATCACTGAATGCAGTCACGCCCAAGCGACAACAAAGCGCATCCCAAAATAAACTTGCCCGTAGTGCTTTTATCACGATACATTAATTGGATACGCCTCTCTATCTGCGAAATGAATTAAAAGGAGCAAACAAAATGCATTTCTAGTCCGGGAATGAGCGGAGCTTTATTCAATTTGGGGGAATCCGCAGTAAAGGCTGGCGAAGCTCTTTGGCAGTGCGATGTATAATCAGGCTTATAACTGGCTCCCCTGAATGCTGCTGTGAAGTAAGATAACCTTTCTTCTAATTCGCTCACAAAGCTGCCAGCAGTGCAAACTAATGTTGTTATGCAAAGCAAAATTACTCAAAATTTACCCAGTACTTTGATAGTTCTGATTTGTACTTGACTCATGTACTTAGCTATCATTTGAGATAATGTGAGAGATGGATGATCGATATGCAACAAAATTGTATCTAAACTCACAATACGACAAAATGAATCGCATAATTGCGCCGAGTTTAACAATAATTATGTCCATTAAATTCGCATTTTATTAACTGTTATATTTATTGCTGAGGATACGTTATAAACGCAACAACTTTCCTCATAATATGACACGTTCCGAACTGGGTACGAGATAAAAGTTATTTCCGCAAATAAATCGCACTTCCTCCACAGCCCGAATGTCGCCATTTTGTCTATGACGACATTCGTAATGCGAGTTCGGGAACGTTATAAATTGTCTGGTGCACAAAATTCTAGAAGTTGTGACATCAGTTAAACAGCTTGAAGTGCTAAAGCTTTGAACTTTAACGCTAGCGGTTTGCCGGCGGCGGCGTTGTGTGTTCTCTCACTGTTTGACATTTATGTTCTTCTTGGAATCAAGTATAAACCTATAAAGTCATGATCACGTAAATATTTAAGGGACTAGTACAACAAGTAGGCATCGTGATGTCCAAATTTTGTCCGGTTCCATAAGGAATTCCAGAGGACATGGTAAAAGCACATAGTGGAATATTTCCAATATTCTGCTCCAGGCCCATTTTGCACAGGTCATCTGGCGCTGTTTCAAACCAAAAATTCGATTCATATCTCGTAATAGGGCGAGGCTTTGTATGCTCAAAGTCTGTTCCGGCCTGTGAATTTTAAAAGCGAAGCGGAACATCTGTCTGTGATTCCTACCTTTAGTTAATTCCGGACTGCCACTGTACATCCTATTTTAGATGTGGGTTAACTCACTTTTCAAACAGTTCGGACGTTCCGATTGTTTATTCAGATACGGATGAAAGCTCCTTTTAATTGCATCTGGTTTGCTGATATTGTTGCTAGAACGTGAATCTATTTGTCGTTTGGAAACAGCGTAGTTTACTAAGTGCTGGGTATTCGGAAAATGTGAATTTTTCATTCCGGGTTTGTAAGTGATTAATTATTGGGATTTCCGACCCGTTCTACCCTGTTCGACAGTTGATTGCGTAATTTTTATTTAACTTTTTGTTTTAACATTTTAAATAATATCATCTATTCTCAATTTCCCATTTATTGTTAAAGATACAACTGTCGTTTCTGACAAATTTGTTATTTCCACAGTTATCTCAAATGTTTCGTTTACATTTTGCAGCTATTTGTGTTTTCAATTACTCTGATGCTGTAACCATCTATTTAGAAATTTAAATATCTCTTGGTTTAATTTGCATAGAAGATTAAGTATTATTTGTTGAACTTCCGTCATCTGTTACGTTATTTATTGTCCTTAGAAACAATAGTATGTTCAAAGATTTTTCGTTGGCTATTGCGTTTCGTGTTCAGTGAACATACGTTTCGTCTCCATTCAACCGTGCTATCAAGGTTTGCGATTACACCGTCTAGTAAGTCAGTCAGATCCGGTACCGTTAGCGAATCGGCCACGACGACGGTCACGGCCTCTGAACGTATGTTTTTTTCTTACTAACCTACTAAGAAATTGTGTTAACCGACAGGTTCTAGTATATAAAGACCGACAACATAGTGTGATTATATATAGGTACCTATCTACTTCTCGGTTGGATTTATCGTAATGTCTTTTTCCTTCGAAGTGTTTTATGAGTGAAAGTAAATATAGGTTTCTAAAAGTATTTGCTGATAGATCGAGTAGGTAAGCGGAGCAATTAAGAAATGCCGTTTTATTCTCAAAATTTATCAGAGAAAAAGCATTTGGCACGGTTTCGGTTGTTATAAGTTTTAACTAGTGAATGTTCGGAACATTTATCAGCTGCATCCGCCCATTTGAACGCCACAGTGGTGGTGTGATTGTTTGTGGTCTTTTCTCTATTCTACTAATATAATAAATGCCAAAATTTAGATGTTTGTTTGTTACTTAGTCATGTTAAAACGGCTGAAAGGTTTTTAATTTAATTTGGTACTAAAAGGTACTACATATCAAGTTGTCACGTACAGTACTTACCCTGAAGGCAGCGGAACCATGAGACCCAGCTGGTAATAAATACGTAATAATCTACATAATTTCTGTAACATTATAAGAAAAGGTTATCTTTCTAAGTAATGTTTATTTGGATGTTTGGTTTTTTTGGTTTCTTTTAATTACTGGGTATGTATTTCGAGATTAACTGTGCATATTGCGAAGTGATAAGGGTAGATAAATGGATTTCCTAACTCCGGACACCGTGTGTAATTGGCGACTATCCAATAGTAACCAAAACCTGAGGGGTGATTTTCCCCGAACTGAATCGATGTATCAAACAGATAGTGGAAGGTTTATTAAGGTCCGTAATTAAATGTATTATTAGCCAAATTGTTTGTCCAACGCTATATTGAAGTAGAATTTTGTTAAATAATAATGAACTGTGTGTAATTTTTGGTCTATTGTTATTTTTATATTTATTAACGCTATAGTAAAACATGACTGCTCAATAAATGAGTGTTCGTGTGGTCATAACTTTTGTGTGATATCTTTATTATTGTTGTTGTCATTCCTCACTATTAATATAAAATGAGAGAAAGAAAGAAAAATGGGTTTGCTAGCATTTTACATTATGTGAAAACAAAAAAATAGAGAGCAAATACTTGTGTGAACCAATTTGTGTTTGCTCTCTCTGGGTTTTTGTCTTGGAGGAGCAGATATAGATTAAGGAAATGAGATTTGAGGCAGTCAACGTTACAGTACTCCTAAACAATTCATATTTAATCGGAAACGGAACATGTCAAGGTCTATTTTCGGACTTTTCTCCATCATATTGGCCCGATGAAGGAAATGACATGGAAATGGTTAACGCCCCAAGCGATGACCTGTCCGAAATGGAAGGGTCACCCCAATCTGTCGAGGCGGAACCGTGTGGTGCCGCCCTTAGCTTATGAAGATTTTATTGAACAATAAGATTAAGCTAATTTTCGCTCTGAAGAACACATTGCGTTTCAGCCATGTATATTATAAAATGCAATGGTGGATCGTAGTGCGTAGCACCTGCTGCTTGACCACGTATGACAACCAGAACTTGCATGGAAAATTCAGTCAAAATACCTATTTCCTTATTGTTTTTAGGACTAAACTCACGGATATCCATTACGGACCTCATCACAATCAAGTTATCAAGTTATGTGCCTCCTTAGAAAATATTTGGTTTATTATGTCACCTTTTTGCAGATGATTATGGACTTCTTAAATGAAATTGGTTTTACACATGGCCACTTTTTTAAAAAGGGATTCTAAGATGCTTATTGTCTCGTCTTGTTATAGTCAATGCATTAAGTGTTAATTACTCTACGTGTGTTAAATCATTCGAAATTCCAAGCCATATCAGCTAAATAAGTCTTCCGTTAATTGAAGATCACGCGTCCTTCGACTCCATACCTATTCCAAAAGGTCATATTGTTTATTCAGCTAAACATCAAGAATTCACCCTGTGCCTTTTTAGTAAAGTGTAATCGAAGAACCCACCTAATATTTCATAAGAGTACGCGTGTCGGATAAATGCTGACCCAAAAGTTAGATGTTGTTTTTGCTTCGAGGCCTTCGAGTGCCATTAGCATTTTTCTTATGATGATTGATTGATTATTAGAAGTTATTATTTTTATTCTTAAATATTATTGGTCGTTTTGTATCTAGCTCTTTACTTCATGCAAGTGCCGATGGTGATGCGATTGAGAAACGGTACGCTTGCTTTCAGAAGAGTGACAGCCTACTGAAGTAATAAGTTTTACGTACACATGGTTCCTGATCATTGCATTGGCCCAAGACTTGTGCGAAGCACAAATATTTGCTCTGAGTCTGGGTGTTTGTAGGATCATGGTTCTCGTGGTTCCTGATTCCCTAGATACAGGGAATCCTAGTTAGGGGACGCTTTATTATTATTAACAACTGTATCAGCGGATATTTACCGAAAATTTGGATCTATTTATTTTTTGTATACTTTGACTATGAATTCCTTGTGTTTCCTACATCTGCATAGATAGAAAGAAAGTTGATTCCGAAAAGAAAGCACCATGCGGTTCCGTTATGCCTAGTTTTCGGTTTTGTACGTTGTTGGTACTTGTTAACCTCTACCGGTACTGTGACTGTGACATTATAAGATGTGCCGGTACCGACCCAATTTAGGGTTCCGTGTTCAGACTGCCTGACATACCCCCGTTTCCACGTTTACGACTCTGTGGCACGCCGTTAAGGCTTTACGCTGTTTATCGAACAAACTCTCACACATGCATGTATAGTCATGTGTCAATAGAGACTCATGATTGAGCTGTGTGTGCTTATATATATTGCCCCGGGGAGTTTGTATGTATTGATTGCACCCATTTTTGGCGTAAACAGCCATGTTTGCGAAATGTCGTTTGTTCTATCTTCAAAAACAAGAATCTTTAATACCTTGTGTAGGCTTTACTTAACAATACCGTTTGATATTTTCACCTCTCCCATAATATACCAACTTTTTTTTCCTGTTTCCCACCCCCACCTCATTTAATTTCGAGAGTCTTAGAAACTTTGTAAACGAACCTTTTCATCGAACTCTATTATTATTCACTCGTGCTTGCTAAATAATTTCTGAAGAACGCTTCAGGTTTAATATTAACTCGGCATTAGCCAAGTTCTGAAACGACCTTTTGTTGTGATAAGTACGTCGTTTGCCCCGGCCAGGCAAGCATTCGCCAAAATGATATGCTCGATTCGCGAACCCATTCCACTTCAGGTATACTTTTCCTATTTACTTTTATCATGGCATTAACTGATATTATATTATAGTTAATCCAGTTGATATTAAGCTACATTGTACACTTCCTAAAGGAACAGCACCTCAGCAGATCAACGTCGAAAATTATCTTGAGATGTGAGAGCGAAGGTGGCTGGCGAAGCTACATTTAGGATGGCTGAAAATGTCAAGGTCCTATTGCAGGCCGCTCGGTGCAACTGGCCGTATGAGTCGTAGGAGTAGGAAGAAACGGGCTTGTTGTAGAACAATATCACACTGCATTTTAAACCATGATACGTTTTACAAACTTCTAAATGATGTGTCTATATATTGAGTGGATTTAACTTGTAAACATCGTCATATCTATTGTTCAAAAGAAATACCAGTCCAATTGTTCCTTTGTACAAGGTTGAAGAGAATAAATTATGAATTGTCAAACGTTTGTTCAAGGTAACTTTCATAATTCATGCTTGGGCTCTTATTAATTCACTTCATTGTTTTAGGACACGAACGGTTGGACGGAAGCACCACTTTAAACGGATTACTGGGAACTGGGATCTGTACTACTTTTGTATTTTGGCTTTAGCGTCGGTACGGACTGTCTTTACCTTTTTCACTTTTTATGGTTGCGATAGATGTTAAGTTCTTCTTTGGATTATTCTCACATTTATTTGAACTTAAAGCTCCAGTCCACGTTGTGATATCCTCATTGTAATTATTACCCAGATCAGAAATCGAACGGACTCATTGAAACCAGAAAATGTTTTGGGCAATACATTTGTAACTCAAACGTAACAACACTATAAAATACATATATTTTTACTCATACAATTATGACTCACATTTGACATAAAAATGCAAATAAAAAGAAGAATCAAAACATCTTTATAACTATTGATATTGACCTAGACATCACATAAAGCCTTTCATAACGCTGACTATAGACAATCCTTTTTAAGACTAGCAGCTTACAAAATATTATCACAACTTGGAGCCAGAATGGGTCCTCAACTATATTTAGCCGGCTCCGTATCTAGGGCATCGATAAGCGAGAGTCGGTGTAGGTGCATGCAGTGGGATGCTGCCCTAATGGCAAATTTCCTCGTTGTGCCGCCGCGAGTTATTATCTACTTACCGGGTGGGGCTGTTTAGTAGTTCTGCGAAAGTGTTTATGGAGTTACGACGAACTGGGTCGCGCTTTTTGAATGGTTCTGTGGTGAGTTGTGGTCTTTATGAGACTGCTGTTTTAATTATCGATAAAATAGCGTCTAGTTAAAGAAGAAAATCTAACACCACGATTTTTTTGGTGTTCTGGCAGCGGTTGTTGAGTGCCGTTTTAGGCTTACCATCTTCGACCACATCGTTATTGTTAGCCTCGAAGTTATCTTCTAGGTTAATTTGGAATTCTCGATTGTTGTTTTGGTATGCTTGATAATACTGATGATAAAAGCTCACTGCAGCGCTAGGTAATCGACTATGCACATATTTTTCATCTTTTATCTGATAGATTAATAATTTCTGTTCTACTAAATCTACGTCTTTTTTGTCACCAGTATAGCGCTCTTCCTGTCCTCTTTATTTTTTAGTGTTTATGTATTTACTAGTATTATTGCCCATAGATATCTGTTTGTTTTGTGTCTACCGCGCATTTACGTATGCTTGCTGTAATAATATCAAGTGTCGTTCTCTTGGCTCGACTAAAAATTATTTGCTCAACACAAGACGTCCTTTCAAGAAGATAGACAAGAACACGACTGTACTATAACTTTGGTACAATAAAAGGTTAGCCACGTTTTCGCACATCTGCAGCCCCCAATTTGTGATATTGCCGTACTAGACATGCGAATATAGGCCCCAAAAAACTGGCAAGCAAATTGAGTTGATATTTTTTTGCTTGGGATTTTATCTTGTCATCAACATAAATGAAATTCTCGCAGATGGGACTCCTGCTTTCTTTAGGTTAGAAGAACAAAATCCACCACTGCAAGTTGACGGATGTTTTGCGAGATCCTAAAATTAATTTGACATTTATCTACTTGGTACTGCATTACTTTTGTAGACCTGTAAAATAATGACTCTGCTACACTCCATTGCGTTTTTGCTCCCAAAACGCGATAAGAAATATTTAGCCTAGAATTTAGAGAAATTAACCCGATGCTAGCATTCTCGAAACTCTTTATATCGTGAACTACCAAATTTCATCAAATTCCTGTTCAGATCTAAGCTATATCCGATAAGCGGCAGGTCAAAGCTGATTGATGGCAGCTCATCGATTTCGAGCCATATGCATTGCAGTACTTGGATCTGCGGGGCGATAAGCTGGAAAGATGAGATGGATAAAGAGTCAACTTCATTTTGAGCACTCTCTTACTTTGTTATTCATGGATCTATCATATTCGATTTTTACAGTCCCATACCTCTCACCGTTAACTTTATAATGGCTTCACTTATCGCGCACACGTATCTAATTGTTACGTTATTTCTCATTTCGTTTCTGTGTAATGTTTTATTATTCCTTTCTATATCCAGGTTTACGAGAGAATTATATTGTAAAGGATGCTACGCTATCAGCCTCACTGTTACATACATAATTTTTCCCTTACATTGTGAAACCAAAAAAGAAAACATACCATACGCTTTGTTTTTACTTGCGAATTTAGTTTTCAAACAGAGTATAGTCGATTGTATTCAGAAATGCCCTCAAGCAAGTTTGCAAACTTCCTCAGAAACTTGCATCCAGAAGAATAACCGAAGCGGTAGAAAGTATTATGTTCCTTGAACCAAAGAAAACAAAACTCGAAATCGTAAAACTTAATCGAACGCGATTTTTCCTTCACTCTTACCGCAAAAGCAAATTAGAAAGTTGCCAGCAACTAGAAAATATTAAATCGAAAGTGGATAGCCCGATTCGGAGTGCGGCTGAGAACATAGGGACAAAGTTTAATGAGGTAACTTTTGTGGCGATCGCTCTTGATGGCATAAGAAATATTTGCTTCCGAGATTGGCCGGTACTTATTTTATCATTAGAATCTGTGCTGCTGGTATTGCCAGTTACAAAAAAAAGTTGTGCAGTAGAACACAGAAAAACGAATAAATATAAATTACTAGCTGTACCCTGCCACGCTTCGCTGTGGCACATTCGCACATTCGCTGATATGTCACTGATGAAAAAAATATATAAAAACAATCCTTGATGCGGATTATATATCATGATAAAATTTCAGCTCGATCGGTGCAGAACTTTTTGAATTTTTGAAGCGTACACAAACCAACACGACATTTTTATATATATAGATAGACAAATTAGTTTTATATAATTGTCATCTCTGTTGTATGTCTATAGATAATTATATTATTAGAAGCTGAGTACTTTTAGTGAAGTCCACGGGTTAAGCCTCATTCAAGTGTGAATTAGATTGTGTCATCGCAACCTCTTGTAATTTCACGTCATTAATTGCCTTTATTACCATTAGTTTATGTAGTTTGGCTTGATTGCTTTCAATTTGTAATCATTTGCTCCCGGAAAGGTCATAACGAACATCATCGCATCGGTCTCATTATCATTAGCGATCTACACAACCATGAGGAAAACTCGACGCCTCATTATGAGATAGAGAACAGCATGTTTCACAGTAATTTCTTTTATCGATTACGAAATAAGCTTTTTGATGAAAATATTTTCCCTCAGGAGCTACAAAATATGTCTTTGGTACTGCAAGCTGATCAAAATAAGCTCAAACACAATCAATCTACTGATTTATCGTCGTCTGTCTCTGAGGGCCATACAGCACGAACCGTACTATATGCATTTGTATGTTGCGGGAAACAGCGCAATGTAGTTTGGATACCCTTATAATCGGATCAGCTCGCTGTCGCCATAAACTTGTATTGTCATCGGAACTAGACAGGATTGCAAACAACTCAATTAAATTATGTAAAATAGCTCGTAAACTTGGTTCAGTAGTTTCTAGTCCATTTATTTTGAAGTCGGGTTTTAAATTTGGACTATTCAACTGCAATTAATGTATTTACGTCCGCTTGGGGAAGTATCACACCTTTGCCAGATATTAATCCGCCAAGCAGTAGTGTGCAAACGTGGCTGTGTTCCGGTTTAAAGGGCACTGTTTCTAGCGAAATTACTGGGCATATGAGACTTAAGTGCCGATGTCTCAGGGTGACGAGCGCTGTGTCGTGCTGCGCGGGATTATTCAATGTAAAGTTCTGGGTCGCACTGTAACTGTTATGGGTAGGCGTAGCGCTTACCATCAGATGATCGACTTGCTCGTCACTAAGTCAAATAAAAAAAAATAACTTACTTAATTTTCCATAAAAATATCTTCCGGACGCCTCGTAAGTCTCATTAGCAGGCTACCATATCGGAGCATCTCCAACTTCCTGATCGTATTAATTAATCATTCATTGTAGCATCATATACGCAAAGTTGGATAACTATGCGGATATTACATTACCATGATTAAATTGACTAAGTATACGTTGTTATTGCTCAGCAGTTGGGAACAACTGGTAACTTGGCACCGACTTGCCTACCACTACTTGGAGAAGTTTCGAGCAACTTGAACCGGACTTATAAGTTACGAGACGCGCCCCGCGGTTTTATCCACGTAATTCCCGTTTTCCCGCAGGAACTCTGCTTTTTCCAGAGATATATCATCATTTTTAGATACTATTTTTTCACCTGCGGAATTTAACTCAGTACACCAAATGACTGAACGGATTTTGATGAATATTGGCAGCTATAAGAAATATAAAAAAATATATATCAGGTCTCAAATAACACAAGATCATTTAAATCGGGAAAGCTAGTCTTGAATAAAATAGGTAATTAGTTAAAACTCAAATTTAATCAAAATATTTTTAAAGTTTTCAGCCACGATGAGATAGACAACTAACTTAGCACGAATTCAGTTCTAAACCCGAAATTAACATTGTATCTATTTCTATTCCAGTTGTGCCGTTGATGCGAGCTCATCACCATGGGGAAGCTTCTTTCGAAGATCTTCGGCAACAAGGAGATGAGGATATTGATGCTGGGCCTCGACGCTGCCGGCAAGACTAGTATCCTTTACACAAAAATACTTAGGCAATATCTAGATACCAAACAAACGAAGAAAAATTATTTGGAAAATATCTCTTTCATTTGGTAATAATGTTACGGGAACGTGATGCATGCAATTTTGTTTTTAATGTCTCATGCGCGGAACATGTTTTCCTACATTATTTGCATTGGGAATGACGCGTCACTTACGACCAGTAGGTATTGATTACCATCACATAAATAAGTCCTGATCTATACAGATACACTATACTAGATACAGCATCTCCTACTTAGGAGTCAGGAGCCCTATCAAGGATTGTCTGTATCTTGGGAATCAGGAACTACAAGGATCATGGTTCAACACCACCCAGACAGAGCAAATACCTATGGTTCTCATATGTCTTTGCCATGTGCGGGCGTGGAATTCGCAAATTTATACGTCCTAGTTGGCTCAATTCGCCACAGCAGCCGTCAATTGAATATAACCAGTTATCCAGCGGGTTTACCTTTGAATGGAATATGAATCGGTATTGTTATGACTTTTTTATCGGAACCAAGTCGGAGTTTTGTTCGACTACCTGCAAATGTTTAATTGACTCCAATTGGCGCTATTTAATTACTATAATTAAAAAGTGGACAGTGTGGATATATATCAATACATTCATTAAATGTTTTTTTGACCTTAAATTTACCTAATAATGTTCATCATTATTAAATAACTAGTTGACCGACCAATAACAATTATTTTCGAGATTTATGTACTAAATACTATATAAATTATTAGAAAATCGAAACAATATACAGTATTTTTTTAGGAACAACGACAGATATTTCAGTAGGTTCCAATGTACCTAAAAGATTCAGAAAACTTACTCGAAAATGTTGACACATAGCTCCCGTGAGTCTGGAACTTTGTATATATTAGTCACGGTTGCGAAAATTAATATCACTGTAAAATGAGACAACTTCCTTAACTCCCATGTCACAGCTATTTTATATAAGTTAAAATTAGGTCAGTCAGTCACAACGATACCTACGGTCGGTTTCAACGTAGAAACCGTCACGTATAAAAACGTTAAATTCAACGTGTGGGACGTCGGCGGGCAGGACAAAATACGGCCACTTTGGAGGCATTATTATACAGGTAAATAGGACTCTGTTTTTGTAGCTCTTCTTTGGTACTCTCCGTTACAGCGGGCGGAGCAAAATTTTGCCAATAGAAATCTTAAATGTCTTTTCACAAAGCCCAATTTTGATTACATCTAGTATGTATACAGTTTTGACATTGTAGCATAATATTGCTGTTCGAAAATTGACCTTACGTTTTATGGCTTTAAGTTGACAATTGTATAATACACAATACAGTGATTCAGATAGGGTAAAGGTTGAAAACGACGTGCAAAACAATGACGCCGGGCGCTCATAGTCTTTGTGGTATTAGTACTCCTATCTTATAGTAAAGTCTCCTTTGAACTATGTATGTGGGTGGAAACCTTGTTCGGGTTTAGTGTGTTGGATGCACTATTGTACAGTGTAATATTTTCAAGACATGCAAGTAATTTTTATGTGATTATTATGTGATTCCAGGCACACAAGGGTTAATATTCGTCGTGGATTGCGCAGACCGCGACCGCATCGACGAGGCGCGACAGGAGTTACACAGAATCATCAACGACAGGGAAATGCGGGACGCGATCATTCTCATATTCGCTAACAAACAGGACTTGCCAGACGGTGAGTTTTATTTATTTATTTATTTATTTATTTATTTCAATATACAGTGTCTTAACAGGTGTTTCCAAAGCGACACCGTACTTACATGTAACTAAGAACTAATACATTTAAGGGCAACATCCGTAAATGTCACTAAAGAACATGTAAAAATGTCCAGCTCGCTGTGCTCAGCGCAGATTCTATAGTTAGTTAGTTTGAACTGTATGGCTTTACCAATAGAGTATTTATTGGCGTAGAACGTGACAAGACATTTTGATGAGAGTAACGAATACGACGTATTCTATAAAAGATTGTCTGGTTTTTTTTTACCAAAATCTCTGTCGGCCTCCTTGGCGTATGTGGGTGATAGGCCGACTGCAAAGCGTGACGTTGTGGGTTCGATTCTCTCATATAGCGAAGATTTGAGTTACCCACAAATATTTGCTCTCAGTCTGGGTGTTTGTAGGACCATGTTCCTCGTAGTTCCTAATTCCCAAAATACAGGGAATCCTAGTTATGGGGTCAGGATTTATGTATGTGATCGTGATGAGTTATTATTATTAACATTATTACCTATTTAATTTCCAGCAATGAAACCACACGAGATCCAAGAGAAGCTAGGGTTGACGCGCATCCGGGACCGCAACTGGTACGTGCAGCCGTCGTGCGCGACCTCCGGCGACGGGCTGTACGAGGGGCTCACGTGGCTCACCAGCAACCACAAGTTATGAGCGGCGGAGTAGGCGGCACGCGGACGCCGCCACGCCACGCCACGGTACGTGTCGCCCCGAGCGGTGGGCCCGCCTGAGATGGTGTACTCGATCGTTTCGATTGTTCTAACGTCTAGATGATTTTCCCAATGATCGTTTCTCTTTTACTTGGCTGAGTGACGAGACGAGCAAGTCGTTCACGTGATGCTAAGCGCTATGCCTGTCCATAACAGTCACAGCACCACCCAGAACCCTGGAATGCATAATCCTGCGCTCGTCACCCTGAGACATCGGGTCATATGTTCAGTAATTTCGCTGGAAACAATGTCCTTCAAACCGGAACACAGTAATGTTTGCACACTACTGCTTGGCGGGTGAATATCTGGTAAAGGTGTTATTTTAATTCTGAATCCGAGCTGTTTTGAAACATCTGTAAGGTGATAATCGACACTGCTCGTATTGTGAAGAGGTTCCTCTCTCTGAAGACCTATCAATCGGTTGCCTGGTCCTTGCCCCGCTACCGGTGGTACACTAGGTTTAAGTTTGTATTATAATATTTTTACATATTATTTTTTGTAGAAGTAATGTAAAAAACAATTAAATAAATAAAGAGAATTATCCTTACTTATATTATAAATGCGAAAGTAACTCTGTCTGTTGCTCTTTCACGCCTGAACTACTGAACCGATTGAAATGAAATTAGGTACAGAAATAGTCTAGAGCCTAGGGAAGGACATAGGCTACTTTTATCGCAAAAAATGCATTGTAAGGGTTTGAAATAGGGGATGAAAGTTTGTATGGAAGTATCGTCATTTTTGAAGCTAGAAGCTTGAAATTTATTTTTTAGGCTTTTGATTAGATATAAATAAATTTGGCATTCAAAGTTTGTAAAACTTTACCCTTGAGGGGTAAAATAAATTTAGGGGATGAAAGTATGTATAGGAATATGTAAAGTTTCGGCTTAATTTTCTCTAATGGAAAGCTACATTGACAGCGAGTAACATAGGCTATATTTTATCCCCATATTCCTGCGGGAACAGGAACTACGCGGGTGAAACCGCGGGGCGCAGCTAGTATTAAATAACGCGTCACCATCACAAACATAAATCCTGACCCCTAATTACGATTTCTTGTATCTAAGGAATCAGGAATTACGAGGACCATGGTCCAACAAACACTCATACTCGGAGCAAATACATGTTTTTCACACAAATCATTACCCTGCGCGGGAATCGAACCCGCAACCTCGCGGTTCGCAGGCGGCGCATCACCCACTCACGCCACAGAGGCCGTCAGGTTCATCCACCCAGTGGGAATTTACTAATGTTTCCTACGTTATAAAGGTCACTATATAATTAACATTAACTCTTCTCTCATTTCAGGTGAGGATTTCGATGCCATTTTTATTTAAGTAAACTGCGCCCGTGTCGTCGGAACAACAAGTGAATCAGTGTCGAAATTATTGATAACTCAAGTGAGGTGCAACTTAACTGTGTCGATAGTGCGCGTCTCAACGGACTTCTAAATGCTTAGATAGAATATTGTTCTGATATACGTGCTACTTGCTAGCAGGAGAGAAATGTATGGCTGATAAATCTTATTAATAACATATCAGCTTAGACACAGCTGATGAAAAGTTTTGCCAAACAACAAGCGGACCGCGGGGGCGTAATTATCGTTTCAAGCGGTCGCGTTTGTGTCAAGATTGAATGATTTTGCGATGTGGGTTAGAGCTTAATTCGGTTCGCTGTTATTGGAGAGCCTTGATCCCGTGTGCAGAGTATTTTTTTTTTATTTTGCTGATAAGTGCCTCCCAATGCTACCCAGTAGCATGTGTATTAGAACTCAACGTGAACAAGGCTTTATTGTCTCACAAATTAATCGATTCCATTATTTAATTCAATTTAGAAATTTGTTGTAACGAAATTTTGATTATTTTTTATGTTTATTTAAATTACATAGAGTAAATCGATAATTATTTTTTTTTAACTTAGTTATTACCTCCGTATGTAAGTAAGGTAGGAAAATATTGTAATGCATTGTAATCAAACTGAACGAAGACTTGTATGTGTGGACGCAAGGTTTGCGGGTAGTTACGTATTAGCTTCACGCTTGCGCTATCATAGGATAAATGATTGGATGTGGTCGGTTGACTGTTGTAGCGCAGCGGATCCTCAAGTATTGAATATTTGATTCAGACTCATTAATTACTGCGTAAGGTCACAGTGGAAATTAATCACCGATGACGTCACACCAAGCGGTTGTGTATATTCACATCAGTCGATAGCTCAACCATATTCTGACATTTAAATCAATGTTCAGACTAGCATTGCTGAGCCTTTCCCAATTGTTGAGCCTCAACTCAGCAATGAGGAAACAACGGCTCAGCAATGTCAATGTTTTTCCTCTAAAAAGTGTCAATTTTTTTGATCAAATGCGAAAAATATAAAAGTCAATGCTACGGTACTGAATACAACAATCAACCGACCCATGAATCAAGAGCAATGTACATATTGAACTTTACTTGGATGAACATAGGAGAGTATTCTTATTAAATTTTCGATTTGATGTTGATTTTTCTCCCATAAGAAACAGTTGAACATGTTACATGATTATTGAATGAGTGACTTCTGTAATGCTTTCTGCTTCGATGTGATTCTGAGACGAGGCGGCGTGGCTTAGGTTTAGAAATTAATAGTCCACGGTAAAAAAAAAAAAAAACAATATAATTATAATGAATAATGATGTCTTACTTAAAGTATCTGTCAACGGCGAATATTATAATAGTGACGCTCCGGGACGCAACAAACTTACCATTCAAGTTACGGTCTATTGACCCTTAGTAATTAATTTTCATAGCAAACATCCTTGCATGGATAGTCTAACTTCGCCTACCGGACTAAGTAATGTGACTCACGAATAAGCAAGTCCACGTAACGAACCACGTTTCTGTTCGCTGTGGAATCCTTATTTTTCTTACCAACGTTTATAAAAGCCATGATACTCTGTATTGCCACGCCGGCCGCTGTAGTTTATGCTAGTTTCGGGACCACCTCATTTTGTGGCTATAAAGTGGACCTAGAATTAAATGTAGGGATTTACCACACGAAATTACGCCTGCTATGTTAACAATAGGACAAACGGTTGACGTAATTTCGGCTTGATGTTTTACCTTTAACGTTGCAAGCGTAAATACGCCGCGTAATTTCGAAATGGTATAACATGGTATGGTGGACATGGTATGGTCATGCTAGAATATGTTACCAGAACGACAAAACGCGCGACGTAATCTCGGCTAGAAATAGCAGACAATGCCTTTAAAATTGCAGTCATTATTACGTCGCGTAAGTTTGGTATGAAATATCCTTGCTCTAAGAGATGAATCGTTTTTGATGTGCCACATTATAAATTCAATATATATTTTGGAAGTACAAGAAAAAATTAACCGTGCATCTGGCGTGTAAGATATCTGGGAAAGCACTATGCTACGAATACTAAAAATAATCAATTATCTAATTTTTGTTCAATTGTTGTGTCCAAAATCAGATATCGTCCAATTATTTATCTTCCTCATTTCTGGGTCCACGAAATCTTTCTTCTTAGTAATCATTTGTTTCTAATTATTTTGCTAAATGTTTATGACCTTCCAAGAACTGTATGTAAATCTAAAGACATATGGAGTAACTGCTGAAAACTGACAAGTACCGATTCCGACGCATTAGAAAAACGACTCTTTAATAGAAAACTGAATGACGTTTTTCGAATGCATCGGATCGGGAATTGAAAACTTTCCGACATTTGTGAATCAACTTAAATAAATATAATTAAATAGAAAACTAACTAAACCTAAAAATCTAACAAAAGAGGGGTGTCCATGAATAGGGGTAAAAGTTTCAATAGTTCTGAGTTGCAAGTTTTGTGAAAAGATTTGAAACTAAAATGTAACTGGCTGTTTAAGGTTTTGTATGATTATTGGTTCTCCATGTGTCTTTCGATTGATAAAGAAAGCAAACTTGTTATATTTTCTGTTAAATCTCACCTATTCTTTGTGATATAAATATATGTTAAATAGACTAACAAATTGTACTTTTTATTTTTGGAATGTTCTGATTTATGATGTGCATAGTTTATGTTACTGAGTGTAATCTGACGAACTAATTGTGTGGGTGAGGCTTGGGCGCGAATGTATTGTTACAATGCTTATGGACTCAAGTATACACTATGAGTGAGAGACAATAATCCCTTCACAAAAATACTAGTACTAATTATAGTTAATCTTGTTGCTGTGTTTCTTAACACTATACTTCATAGTGTATGCTCGATTTCACAACTCTTTGTTAAACCCACAAATAGCTTTATAATTGTTTGAAATCATGTCGAGAGGTTTCTAGATTTTGTATAAATAAAAGTGCAATTAAATTTTTCTAGTGAAGTATTCGCACGAGATGTAAAATTTGATTTATCCTAACTTATGGTACCTATCTATGCGGGTGCGTGTGGGAGCGGGGAGCGATTTACAGTATGCTGTATAATATTGTAGAAAGGTTATTTCAATATAAATTCACCCTCGAAATGTTATAGTTTCATTTTTTTATGTAGTTAGTAAAGTTAGCCGTGTCGGGAACTACACACCGTTCTCAGAGACGTCATTTAGGTTCATTCTATTTTTGGCCTTAATAAAAATCTCTACTATCATAGGTCTATAAATAAAAATACCCGTGGACATATCAATGGGTCGAAACATCGAGTCAACGGGTAATATCTCCTAAATTTAAGCCAGGATTAGGATCAATTGTGATCAGAAACTAACCAAATAATAGAGTGGCTTCAGTTAAATATTTATTTCATACTAAATCGTTCATAATCCAAGCCAAATACATGATTAATCTGCCTAACTTTTTCTTTGAAAACAGTATCAGCCTCTGAATTTTCCTACGCGTTTTGAGGCTAATACGCGCCTTTTTAACCGATTTCTTATTATTAATCTTCATAAACTGTCGAAGTATACTATATTGCATAGAGCTAAAATTGGTTTCAACTAAACGTATCTGCGGAAGTTACGGAAGAATCAGCGGTGACGTCTTCGCACTTTGGTGGAAGTATGATTTGTATTTCTTCGTGATGTGGCACGTCGTCTTCAGGAATGAAGTCTGGTACCCTCGTGTCGTACTCCTCCTTTGTTGACATACCACTGGAAATCAGACGAGTAAAATCTCTTATTTCAGCTCCTGCCACATTACTAACGAAAGATTCACAATGCCTTACGCGTTGGGAGTTGATTGTCAGTAATTTAGGGAACACCTTATGAAACCAATGAGATTTAGTGTAGACCAAAACTGTATTTTTTTTTGGAATCATAATTTGGCCTTCTAATAAATACTGGTTGATAAAGACCTATCAACCTTGGTTATGATAATGATCTTTCTTAGTAATGACAATGTTGACGAAAATGCATTGAAGGATAAGATTCTGGAGGACAATGAAACTTAACAATTGCACATCAATTACTTAATTGCACTACCCCTTTCTGCTTCTATGGGTGGTTGACTAGTAGAAAATTCTCGCAGCGTTCTGTGCAATCTGTCCAATTAAGTATTAAATAAAATAATCATAGAATAGCAAATACAATCAAGAAAGAAAATAATCCCGAATTGAAGCATTTTCTATTAGTTTACCAGAAAAAATATGCTAAGAGAAGAAGAGGAGTCCTAAGTTCTATAAATGCCTTACTTAAATTGACTGCAGTTCGCTTACAGGCTACTTACTCGAGTTGATCGCCCGCCTTTGCCCCGGCTAGTACGGAAGTATAGAGCCTTGCCCGCGCTCCGTGGAGTCGCATGCCAGATGGCACGTCTTCGGAACCCGAACGGGTCTCCAGCACGCAGTGTAACGGAGCTGCGGGAACTGTTGGGACATCGTAGGAACATAGTATAGTTTTCCTCGCATACAACAACGAACGATTCTCACACACCTAAGAGGCAATGTCGAATTCGACAACGTCGAGACGTAGGAACCTATTATATCCGTAAACAAAATCTGACAAACTAGGTTTGACCGAGGAATTATAGTAAAACCAACCTTCTTCGTCATCCATGTTCATTTGATTCTTGGAGTCTTTCGCTTGACTGGTGGCTTCATTTGACGGAAGCGTAAGGTTTAGTACTTCTTTATTGTCTGAAAAGGAAACCAATTACAGACTAACCATAGGCAAATTACTTTATCTTAATTTTTTGAAGTTTTATGCGTATTTCGACGACAGAAAGAAAACATTGTGAAAAAACCGACATCCGGCAGTTTCCAAAAACCACGAAATTAATTTGTGATACCCGCATTTGACCAGCTTTGTGGATTACATGTGTCTGAGGGAAAACTGATGGTGAATACTCTTGAGCTGATATCCATTCGGATGAATGGTGTGCAGACTACTTTACCTTTGGTCTGAGCTTGCCCCCTACTGGCAATGTCAGCAGCGTAACCACGGAACAGCGTCTCCAACTCATCAGGCGTCATCCGCCGCAAGTACGGGACTCGCTTCAAATCAGGACGGTGGAGGCTTCGGAAGGAGTTTCGGTGCTGCAATAACATAACAAGATTTTTGTTGCAAAATGGTCCCAATTCCGTAAGATTCTGGCAACTGTGTTTTCTGTTGTTCACTAACTGTGTTTTCTTGGGATGAAACAGCCCTGTGAAAGTTGTGCATAGTGTAGCTTTCTATTTAACCAGTGAAAGCATTTTCAGGATCAAACTACGATGAGGATGATGACACTAATGATTGACTGATTATGGTTTGAGTTTGAAAAAGGACATTTCCCTTTCAAGTGGAAAATCATGTATGAATCTCGTCAATGTGGTATGTAATCACTACAAACACGGAAAAATGAACTAAGTAGGCACCTTAACAAGACCAGGCGGCACCAAAAACCTTTCGCACGCTCGCGACATGCTCAAACTTTTTATCAGACCGTCATGTTTCACAGAGATTGCCGATAGTCCAGATCGCACCAAATCTTCATTGATCTGTAAACAGAAGTAAGTAAATAAAATGCTTTTTCATTGTGAAATCTTAATATATATAAATCTCGTATGTTTTATAAAAATACGTATTCAGTATGCAAGCGGTTCAATTGAACACCAAAAATGAGTGAACATAAACATCCTTCTATAATAAGTACAAAACCATGAACGTATAAAGCCATGTCTCCTGCGCGTGGTGTGGTCTACACACTACACGACAAACCTCTACACAAAACATATTCAAAAAATTTACAAAATGTTAATTTTTTAAAGTGTTTCATGATATCATGTCAAACAAGATTTATCTTGTCCAAAATTACAGTGCGTGTTTTTACTAAAACACGCGCAAGAGACTCGACTTAATGAAAACATATAAACGTTCCTGTAATATACTATATTATTGATAGAGGCAGTTACTCGTAATTTACAAAAAAAAATAAAAAAATACAAATACAAAAAAAAAAAAAATTACCAAGTTTTATCTAGTTAGGTGGACGTTGCTAAAAATAGAAACATAAAAAATGTCCACCCTACCTTTATACCAATCTACAGATTCTTTTATGCGCAGATTGCATAAATATTCAGCTAAACTGTGAATGGCATTCAGCGAGTTTTCATGAATAAGGATGACAGAATAAACAGAATGGTAATAAGATGTTCTGACTGCGATCCTAAATACATAATGGCTTGTCGTGATACATCGAGCCTCGAGTCACCAGGCGAATCCGGGGCGGAATACTAAACACCTTGTTAGCAGTCGTTTGGTCACCCGTCATCAAGCAAATTGAATGCACGTGTGAGTTCATATATACGGGGAAAGAGAAAATCTCGGGACATTAAGGGAAACCGTAAAATTAGACTTAAAGAGAGTGCTTAGCTTGAATTAAGTCTAATGGGAATAGGTAGTTAATTAGGTTTCTACGTTTTATTTCATCAACAACAACCCATAACGTCCCACTGCTGGGCACGGGTCTCTCCTCACTTTCGTGAGGAGGGTTAGGCCATTTCCACCGCGGGGGCCCAGTCCGGATTGGTGGATAACATACCGACCTCCGAAATAATTCTCGGGTAGGTATGTGGGTTTCCCCACAATGTTTTCCTTCACCGAAAAGCGAGTGATAATTACGTACATATTTTTTACAGAAACACTTTGGTACGTGCCTGCACTGGGATTTAAACTCACAACCTTCTGATTGGAAGGCGGACGTTCTCCCACTAGGCTACCACCGCTTTATTTACGGTTTTATTTACTAAGTATAAAACATTATTAATTTTTATTTTTATTTAATCGTTTTCTTTTTTTATACATATATACTATCGGTGGTAATTACCAACATATTTATAAAAACGCGCATCAGAAATCAAAAATGGTAATTATTATCAATCGCATTTCGGTGAAGGAAAACATCGCGAAGAAATCCACATTATTTCCGACCCTAGAATTATTTTAGAGGTAGGTATGTTATCCACCAATCCGGCCCGGCCCCTGTGGTGGATTATGGCCTAACCCTCCTAATGGGTTGATGATGATGATTATTATTATTACACGTATCATTTTACTGTATTAAATAACGTTATGTAAGCCAACGTGCTGGTAAACAGATAAACTCCCTACATAAACGATGAAGTTTACCAATCGTTCAATAAAAACCTATTCGGAGAGTTGAAAGCGGAGTGTTTGATTGAAAGCTTTCAATAAACTCTGGGCGGCAACGGGCGGACGAACGTAGAAAGGCGGCATTCAACGCGTATACTTAGATAGTGCTATCTTATATACAGTCAGATAAGTAAATAGACCTACACTTAAATATAACATACTTTAAACGTTGTGCATACAAAGTTCCGATCTCTGTAGCGCGGAAGCGATTATAATTTTTGTTTTAGCACTCACTGCTGAGCCGATTTTCTTGTCTAGCCACGGATGCGGCTCTGCACACTCCATAGTTTTCTCATACAACACACACAACGGTCGTGTTTTCCCGTGTAAGTTTGCGCGTTTTTAGCAGTTTTCATCAGTAAACCTCCGCATCATCCAATGGTATAAAAGCAAAGTGTCGCTTTAATCAAAAGCTTCCAATAAACCGTTTTGGGTGACAAAAGCTGCCTTGTTTGACGACTCCCAAAGAGAATGCGGGAACGTCGAAGCGTCGCGGTCAGCTGCCGCTTGCAACACAGATACAACAATAGGTAGGTATTCGTACATACTACATGAGCTGTTGACAAAGCCATATGTTATTCTGACAGCTAATTGTACTGGTAAAGTAATAATAAACAACGAAATGCATATACATTAAAGATATCTTATAGACAGCTTCCGTGGCGTAAATGGGCAATGAACTGACTGCTAAGCGTGAGATTGCGGGTTCGATTCCCGTACGGGGCATAGATTTGTGTGAACCACAAATATTTGCTCTGAGTCTGGGCGTTTGTGCAACCATGGTCCTTGTAGTTTCTATGTATGTGATTCAAAAATGGTTCAGAAGATTAAACTAAGAACAAGAATAGGTAACCCTTATTTTAAATGGAGTCCCTACCTATTACCTCTAATTGTCTATCTATTTGATTCCCCATCCTATACGTAATTAAACCACTAAAGCGATTGTAATGGAATTTTCAATGTTTGGTTGAGCATAGAACTTAATCTCACTTAAAACTAATATCCCTACGCTATATCTAGAGTCAGTGAGTAGTACCCCTCCTACAAACCAAGTTATTGAATATCGAAATCGCGGCAAAATAAATAAACCTTTTCAAAAAACGTAAAATTATGTTACTATCAACGCTGCTTTATAAATACGTGTTACAAACTCACCCAACTAATGTACGCAGGTCTAATAAGTTCTCAAAGTCAAAAGTAAATTCAATGAACGGGAAAGCAACGACTTTTGGTACTAAACTTATTCACGCCCAATTTAGTCGCGACCCGGAGGAAAATTAAGTCAGGCGAAAATAGCTACAAGAATCGCTTTTAACTCTTAAAGGGAGAGAAATAGTAATTACCATGATTGCTTGCTCGAGTCGCAGCAGTCATTCTCCCAATGGATGCTGAAATGGCTAGGTCAATTTTGTAAAATTGGCCTCATGGGACAACCTTTTTTGAAACTCAGTCGCAGTAGAATCGGTTCATTGAATTCTACACGAACTCCGTAATATGGTGAAATATTTCAATGTCCACATGAAATGAATTTGTCAATGCAATGTGTTTTTTTATTATAGACACAACTTAAATAACAATATAAATAAAATGAAAACTAACTAAAACTAAATCTTAAAAATCTAATAAAAGAGGATGTCCATGAGGCATGGTGCCAAGAACACTGGCTGCATTTCCACGTTGAATAGCAATAGCCATTCTCTGTGCGAGTAATGAGCCAGCAAAAAAATTTGTGATATATTTTTAAGTTTAATTTTTATTTTATACTAGCTGTAACCTGCCATGCTTCGCTGTGGCACATTCGCACATGCGCTGATATGTCACTGATTAAAAAAATAGATAAAAACAATCCTTGATGTGGATTATATATCATGCTAAAATTTCAGCTCGATCGGTGCAGAACTTTTTGAGTTTTTGAAGCGTACACAAACCAACATAACATTTATATATATATAGATTATTAGTCAAAGGTGTTTGACTACAATCTTAATGTGGTTGAAGGTAAACATGTTAACAGGTTCAGCCTAGAATTAGACTGGGTCTGGGGCTATACTACCGGTATATCACGAAAGGGGCTTGGCAACACACTTTTTACTTGAGATGGTTGGCCAGGCGTACACTATGAGTCTACCACCAAGGATTGAGTTCTGTTCTCTGCTCTTCGCAGAGCTCTGTATTTTTTTTAGATACCGTCGAATCTCCTAAGTTGCTTTCGTTGTCTGGTGCAAATCTTTTTCTTTTTTTAACAGGACCGTGTCATGAGCCAGCATCATCACTATTTGAATGCGAGAAAAAAACGTTCAAAACGTGGAAAATAAAACAGTAAAATTCACCTGCAATTCTTTCCCCTCACAGCATGGCACGAGTGCAGGCATTTCTTCCTTCAGCCTGTGAGCGGAGTTCAAGCCGGTTGCCACATTATCTCCGCTAGCCACAGGATTCATAAGCAGCAGGGAAGCATTGGACGACCTCTTCTCCTTTACATCTAAGTTGCAGGGTACAACATCCTGCAATTATCGGAGCTTATGCTATAAAATGATACTTTCTTGAAAGAGAAAGCGACTTGGACCAGATGGGCTAAAAACCGGGATGAATGGCGTAGAGGAAGGAGGTGGTTTATGCCCTGTAATCGGTCGCATGAGCTGCTTTTGATGATGATGATGACTAAGAAAGTCATCATTGGATCATGAAAATATAAGTAAAAGACAGTAGCTTGAACCTTGTACTATGAATTTAATAGTTATCTACAGTGTCCGAATCTTGAAATACTAAGGCAGTTCCCGATTTCTTATTCGATGAGTGGAGTAATGTGATTAATAACTGTATCCATAAACTGTATGAACTGCCTCCTGAGGCTACTGCTGAGGCCGCAGGTTGGCCCGATACGGCTGTAGCGACCTTTATCCGAAACAAGACATGTGAAAATCCGTTGAACAGCATGAAAGAGGTGACTAGAAAGGCTTACCTTGATAGATATGCTGGTATTCACGTTAAAGTCTTTCATCCTCAGCAAAGTTTTGTTCTCGTGTAGAAGCTGCATCCCGTGTTTTATATATTTTTGGATTATTACTTTTGTCCTATCTGCGTTGTTGGTTGTATTGAGTGTTAATATTTTAATTCAATGCTCACATTTTTACTGAAATTTTGACACTGTCTTTACGTTTCCATTTTCAAGTTAATTTGGAGCTTTCAGTTTTGGAAAGAGTCGATGGTATAGGTAATGTTGTCATGAGAGTTTTTACAGAGGTAGTGACTTCTCTATGGTTATCACAAAAGAAGAAATATTACAGGCGGACTACACTTTGTCGCAATTAAAAATGTCTATATCCTTCCTTACAGTTCCACAAAAAATTTATCAAGATCGGGTGAGCCGTTTGCTTTTGAAAAGGGAGCAAACACGCAAATACAGCGACAGCGTTACTTTCCTCTTTTGTCTTAATATGTAGAATATGAGCTTAATTTTCCTAAACTCACCAAAAACCATGCCACATGCCCCATGACCAAAAACTGTCAAAATCGGCGACTGTGCAGCCCACAGAACACAATTTTATGCAGAAGTTCAATAGCTTTTGCAAGATATTGCTTATTTGGAACAAAAACGTGCTATATCGTTATCGTATATGTTTTGGTAGTGGAAGGCCTCTTCTGCAAGAGGCCGCCTGGGGAAGTCCAGCAGTAGTAGCAGTAGTTATGAATGGTGCTGTGACTGTTCTGGGCAGTCGTGGCGCTTGCCATCAGGTGAAAGACTTGCTTGTCTCGTCGCTCAGTCAAATAAAAAAAAAGAGATAACACGTTCTTGTCACAAAGGAGCGATATCTTTATAAATCATATTTTTAATACCTTTCTTTGGCAATAATCAGTTGTCATTTATTCATCATAGGTTACCTATTCTTTACCACAACGATCATAAACTAACGCTTATGAATTCACTTCACTTCTCTCTATAGAATACAGTATCTATCAAAGGCAGATCACGTCTTCCCACTTCAGCTGAATCGTACCCTTCATTCAAACGGAAGCCCACAACGAACGCCTTAAGTAACCACCCCAGCCTATCTTGTTAGAATATTTTAGCAAGTCAAGTTCGAGAAAACTCGGTGAAAGGAAACATTTTGCCTCCTTCATTTAACTTTATTTATTAAAGAACAAAAAAACAACGACACAATTTCAAAACAATTTACAAAAAATCCTTTTCTGCAAACTAATAATAGAACCAACTGAATAAAAAATAGAAAATAATGTAAACGAAACAAAAGTGTGTGTATATTTACGCGTGAAAATAATTTTAAACCCTTTTTTTTCATTCTTCATTTTCATAGTGCCTTAATGAATGTAAAAGTATAAGCTAATCTCAGTAAGTCCATTTACTAGGGATTAAAATTTTTATTAATCCAGTTTTCAGGATTTTATTTGGAAGTGGGTGGGAGCCACGCTGCCAGGATTGTCTCTTCCAGGAGCGGACTTCTTCTCAACATGGTCAGGGACGTAAAATAAGTTTTTCTCTGGCGTTGCAACGTCAGGCTGCGCAGCCATACTTTTCTGAAACGATTTTAAGAATAATTAACTACAGTGTTATGATTGGAAATTAGCAAACATTACCTACTGTGTTCCGGTTGAAGGGCACTGTTTTCAGCTAAATTACTGGGCATATAAGACTTTAGAGGCGATGTCTCAGGGTGACGAGCGCAGTTCAGTGCCGCGCAGGATTATGCAATGCAGGGTTCTGGGTGGTGCTGTGACTTTTATGGGCAGGCGTAGCGCTTATCATCAGATGAACGACTTGCTCGTATCGTCACACCGTCAATTAAAAAAAAAAATTACTCGAGATTATGATGCCTGCAACGTTGCCGAAATATCTAGGGAGTTTTTTTTTTATTATGTTTTAAATGTCCGTACTCTACGCAGTTTCTCCTCCTTCATCTCCTTGAGTAGTGAGCGCAGGATGCGGTCGGCGAGGAACTCGGCGGTGCGGCGCACGTCGGCGCAGTCGGCGTGCACGCGGTTGCTCACCACCGCGTCCGAGAGACCCTCCACCGCCTCGCCCCAATCCACTGCGAATACAAACGGACTTTTAATAGTTAGGACGGCGGAATGACCTAAAATAAGTCGTGGCCACGACAGTCTGTCTTGCTCCACCTGTGAGTCCTCCGGCTGGACCTCGCACAAGTTCTTCCCCTACTCCATCGATCCAGCGGCACCCAGGACCAATCGGCTGGACGTTCCACTATCAATCCGATCTACTCTAATTCTTTCGACGTAGCAAAGCCTACGGACTTTTATTTCACCGGTAATATTTGGCCACCAGTTTTTCAGTGTAATTTTTCTATTAAAGTTAGTGTAATTTTTAACAAAAAAAAACATCCCAAAATCTTGGTTTAGGTCTCACCTAAGGTATTTTTTTCTAAGTTATATCTCGTCTCTACAACTGTCCCCATGCCATAATCCGAGTTTATACAATTTCCTTTACGTCTTCGTGAATACACGGATTAGGCCATTTTACAGTCAAATAGTCAGTTTCATAACATCGCTCATTTGCGACTAGAACGTGTTAACTATTTAACAGTATATTGAGGAGTTAGCATTTTCTTATCGCAAATTAACGATATAACAGACATAATACGTTTTCCAACTGGAACTCACTTGCATGTTTCATATGCGGTAGAGTAACCTTTCCGACCGTAATATCCATGCCTTTCTGGACTCGGAAGCTCACAGAACGGGACAGGAGTTTCGCTGCAGCATTTATTTGCTAAAAACATGAATAAAGCACATTGTGTAAGATAGATCGTACAGTCACGAGCTCTGAAATATTAATGCTCTTAATTTGTAGGTATAGGTATACGAAAACTGGGGTGAATAGGACTCCAGGGAGTTAAAAGAGACGCTTGAAGCCGTTGCGACTATATGTGGATACGTACGGTCACTATAGTGGGCGCTCCAAGGGGGGCCGTTGGGAGTGCCTCAATCGCTTTACGAATTTTATTCGTATTCAACCCTGGGTTCCTTCAACCCGTCCTTAGGTAAGTATGCCAAATCTGTTATAAATATTTCCTACTAGCTGCGCCCCGCGGTTTCACCCGCATAATTCAAGTTTTCCAGAAGTAACTCTTAAAATCAATATATTAACCCCGTTTTTGCCACATTCTTCATTGATGCTTCGCTCCTATTGGTCGTAGCGTGATGTTATATAGCCTCCTTCCTCGATAAATGGACTATTCAACACAAAAAGAATTTTTCAATTCCAACCAGTAGTTCCTGAGATCCTAGCGTTCAAACAAACAAACTTTCAGCTTTATATATTAGTATAGATTAGTTCAGTTCCAAATTAAATTGATTGTGAAATAAACTTTTCCAGTCACAGAGAGTTCCGTTAAGATCCCACAATTTTCTTTTGTAATTTTTTTTTTTAAATTGTAAGGCTAGGTTTATTAGAAACTGTTGCTTACATCCAACAATTTCCTTCTTTCAGGCAGAAAACTGCCAAGAGCAACAGGATCCGGGAGATCTTCGACTTTGTCGGAGAATGTCACTTCTGCCAATTTAGTCTTGGAAGGCTACGAACAGAAGGTAAGAAGGAAACTATTGTAAACTATAAATGCGGACAATACTTCTCCGAATTCGATACTTATCAGCAACAATCATCATCATCAACCCATAACGTCCCACTGCTGAGCACGTGTTATGTAGCCGTCCGATGACCAGAATGATGACACCGCATTCCACACCACACCGTGCGACCGGCGGCGATACAGCGAAACGCAGACGCAGCAAAACTGTCCCATGTCTCTATATACTGTAATCCCCGTAATATTAGGTGGACTTCGGCTCCTAACTTCGGACCGAACGCACACACTTTTAGCTTAGGATTTAGATATGTAGTATTTTAATTATAATAAACATAGTATAAGAACATTTGGTGTTTCTTTGCACCCTCCGGCTGCGGCCTCCATAACTCACGGGTTTCCCCTCACTTTCAACAACAACAATAAAATACTGAAACAAATAATGCATCACGATCACGTCATGTAATAGATATCATATCTCTATTTAGGATGCCCTATATCAGGAATCCGGAACTACGAAGACCATGATCCTCGATGAAAGAATCAGCCAGCAAATGGAATATCACTATACGAAAATTCTTTATTAAACACCATAATAATAAAATAACAACAAACACAAGCCATAGTTAGTTACTCACTAATTTAGTTTATTATATTTTGTATTTTCATTCTTTTCTTTGTACTGAGAGACTTACCACAGGAGTAGGAGGCCTGTCCCTGGTCCTCTTCAGGTCATAATCGGTGTCCTCCTCGGCGGCGATCTTCGTTATGTCTCCAAAGGCGATGCCGCCATGCACGTTTATAAACTGTTCCGCCAGTGCCGTGGTAACTTGGATCGAATAGCGAGGTATTTTTCTGCCACTGAATCAGAAAAGGTCAATAATGATGAGGATGGCAAAGTATATGCTCTAAGGGTAGACGGGAGGCGGAGACGTATGCACTATACAAGCGTTTTGTATTCAACTTTGTTTGCATAAATCGTCAACTGCTACTGGCTGTAAGAACCTGCCACAGTTCAGATAGCTATTGAACCGCGTTATAGCTACAAATGCCAAAGTCGACAGTTTTCCTATGTAGAGGTTAAAATTGTGCACTTCAGAAGTGCCTCTAACATTCCAGGAAGTCTTTCGTCTTCAATCAACTGACAAAATTGGTGACATTGACAGAAATTTCCAGCTCTCATGGTCGTTCAATATAGCTAACTTCAGAATCCCTATTCACAAGTCTCGGAAAGTTTTCGAATCCGATTCCGAATTTCCGACAAATTAATTCCCGATCCGACGCATTCGACAAACATTATTCACAATTTTATCAAAAAGTTTCCGACAATCGTGTATAGGAGTGCAGGATGCTTCGTAGTCTAATGTTAACACGGCAAGGTCGCGCAACCGCCTTTGAACTGACTTCCTCTTGGGGCTACTCCTGTAGTCCTGGAAGAAGACTAGCGCCGCTCGCGACTGGACCATGCGCTCCACGTCGCGGAGCAGCAAGTGGACGCGCCTCCTGGCGAATTCTACCACTGCAGTCTCTAGCATCTGGAAGAACAGATATTCTCTAATTGTACTGCTGTCTGACTATGTGTAAAGGTAGTGCTGACTTGGCTGATTTTACAGCTGATCAATCTTCTAATAGCGGCGCAATGCCTGACTGTAACAATTGCATATCATCCAGAATTTGGATTTGCAAAATCGTATGTGAAACTACACTGTGCTCTAGTCAACCTGCGTTTTGCAGGTGACTAAATTGATTTGTACCTTTGCGAGATATTCATCCGCCAAGCAGTAGTGTGTAAACATTAATTTGTTCCGGTTTGGAGGGCATTGTTTCCAGCGAAATTATTGGACATATGAGAGCCGATGTCTCAGGGTGAAGAGCGCAGTGCAGTGCCGCCCAGAATTATGGAATGCAAAGTTCTGGGTAGCGCTGTATCTGTTATGGGCAGGCGTTGCGCTTACCATCAGGTGACCGCCTAGCTTTCTCAGTCAAATAAAAAAATTAAAAAACCCAAAGGAAAAACAAATTTTTCCAAGAAAATGTGTTTATACTTCTAATATTATCACTTCAATAGACAGTCAGTAGAGTTGATGTCATTAACACGTATAACCAATTTCATCATCATTAAGGTGTGTATCTACTGCGCCATCATGCGATACAATAAACGAAACACTCTCTATATCTGCGTGTGAAATACATTCGGCAACATTTACCTACCCATTAGAATGTACGAGAATTGTGACAAATTCCCTGGAAACTCCCACTTGTCTGAGTAACCCTATATAACTGAACGTAATCTATACCCCTAAAACAGTGAATAAGCTTGCATATCTTTAAGATTGATAACACTTTCTGTCTTTTTGCTACTATCTGCTCCTTTTCGTATTTACAAAAGAGTAACGAGACGAGCAGGTATTTCACCTGATGGCAAGCTCCACGCCAGCGCATAAAAATTCGTTCATACGTGTAAACTCATCGTTAAAGTTTCGAAAGACGAATAGAAGTTCACTTTAAAAATTATAAACCGATCACGATCCTAAGACAAAAACAACTCATAAATGTATAAATGATCGTTGCACTTGTTAGGCATTTCAGATTTATACTCTACTTTGTCAAGCACTACAAAATCTCGAAAAATAAAACGTTATTCAAAATAAAACAAACTTACAGACAAATCGCCGTCACATTTAACATTGAGCTCTAACACTGTATTATATTGTGTCTATTTTTGTATCCAAACGCAAAATACGCACCCTGTACAAATAAGAAATTCAAACGGGGAAGAAGTTTATTACCAAGAGAGGTCAAAACAATAAGAGCCATAAGGCAGACGTGTAGTGTGAACCTCCATAAATTAAAATATTTTAAGGAACGACCGAAAATAAACAAAGAACTTTGTTTCAATGTTTCCTTATGCGTATATTTAAATTGTTCTTAGCTCAACGCGGTAAAGAAATCAATTTGAGGGAACGTGGAAGGGCTTTTCGAAGAAGGGTTCCTTAATACCTATTACGGCTCGAAAAAGTCAAGTCTTGCGTAACGGGTGTTGCGTTATCTAGAGTCTTCAGAGATGCTCCTGCTGCGATTCGTGGTTTTTCACACATAGAGAAATCTACTGAAACCCCATACAGTTTCCTGGCATAAAAAGTGCCTTATGCATTATTCTATTCGAGGTATGTACCTAAATACTTTATGAACATACCAAAATTTCATCATAATCCATTCAATCGCTGTAAAAGCACTGAGTGGAAACAAACCAACATGCATACGTAAACCCCTCCCCCCCCCACACACACATCCACAGATAAATTTTCGCATTTATAATTATTTGTGAATTGGGATAGGATTATTCTTGGGATGTTTCATGCAGTTATTACCTCTGAATGACTGTTGTATGTGTAATTTACAGACACAATAAGTTTTAATTGACATTCAGCAGGATCCCTGACTAAACAATCTAAACATGGAGGTTCTGTATTATTACCAGCACCACCCACTTAGTTTCGGCTCACTTTCGCTTATGAAAGCCACCGCTATCCAAAGATAACCTGGAAAGTATAACTTTAAGCGATAATGACCATTGCGACTGTTGTAAGACTTGACTGACCTCATCAAGCAGCCTGATGGGCGGTGTGGGTAACACCGTCTCCAGGTCCATCCTGGCGCGAGCCTGCCCCAGGATCATGAGGCGATCTCCTTGCGTGGAGACAGCTTGGTTCATCGCGTCGATCGCCAGCCGCTGTGCCAGCTCAGGGGTCATGCCTTTGGCACCGCGCTTGGACTGGGAAAATAGAGTTAAGTCCAACTCAAGAAGAAAAAGAGAAAATTGGTGTTTTCTGGGAATTCTACTGTTTTTTGGTTCAATCTCATTAAATTTTTTTTGTTCAGAATTATATTTTCGGGACAAAATACGTGAGTAAGTAGGTACCAAAAGCAAGCTGATGAAAATAATCACTGAGAAGATCCGTTACCCACCTTCCATCTGCACCATCAGGTCTCCTGACTACTCAGTCAATTGAGCTCAATTCACTCAATTGAACAAGGGAATCCGGGTCAAAATTGGCTTGCAAGATTTGACCTAAGTATCCATAGTAGCACAGTGAGCGCTATAATAGCTTGTAAGGAAGGTATCCATAGAAGCTACAATAGTTTGTAAGGCGTACCTTCTCAAACTCAACGCCCATCTTCCTGATGAGCTTGACATCCTTGGCGCGGCCGCCGTGTATCATCTTCCAGTTGGCGAGTCTGATGCGCTGCAGCTCCAAGTCGGTATCATACGCGTAGATCTCCGCTTTTCTATCGTATGAAACAGGGTCGTTCACAAAGTCAGCGAATTACACTTTGAAAGGCTAATATTGAATTTTCGTCTATTCCCAATGTCACTTCTAAGTGGTTTAAAACCAAATAAAAAAATAAAAAATAATAATGCGTCACGATCACATACATCCTAAATTCCATGTATCTAGGGAATCGGAAACTACAAGAACCATGGTCCATCAACACCCAGACTAAGAGCAAATATTTGTGGTATGTGTGGTGTTTTGTGCAAATATATTAATTACTACTAAAATGTCTTTACATCCTCCGGCTGCGGCCTCCGTAACTAGTGTTTGAGACATCACTGGAGTGGAACGTGTAGGAGTGTCTGTTCAAAAGTCTATAATTACGTTTTGAAAAATTCCTCGACTTCTTTTTTCAAATCGAATAGTCTTTGATCAAAAAAATGCCAATATAAGCCCAGTATTTTTGCCACAAGCTGATTCGACCTTGATAATTATGTATTAAGATTAATATAGCGTCCCAAGCCCAAAAATCTCAAATAAATAGCCGTTATCAAATTACCCAAATCAAAGTCATAATCAGAGCACGCCAGTTTCATTACGCTTACCATCAGGTGAACGACTTGCTCATCTCGTCCCTGGGTCAAATAAAAAAAAATAACGATTTTAAAAACCTGTAAAACTAAATCGACTGACTTAAGCTTATCTATAACTTTTATAAACAAACTGTATGAAAATTTGAAATTTTATTTGTTCACATTTTCAAACCCTCATAATTATCAGAGCAAACAATATGACGTTACCCGTATTCTAGAATTCAATTAAGTTTTTATTGCTGCCACGTAATATGCTGAGCTAAATAAAAGCCTTGAGCATAAATTAGGATTAGTTTATCTTTGTTTTGTTGGTACATCTGCCGCTCAGCTGAATAAGTTTCGAAACACTCTACCTACGGGTCTGTGGACAGTGTAAATATTAGAATATTAGTCTATAGTGGTACTAGGAACCTTTACATATAATGTAAAGTGAGTTTCTCGTGGAAAAGTATAATATATTTTCCAGACAAGCTCTTATAAAATGCGTAGTTAGAAGTGAAAGCAGATCAAAATGAGCCCAAATTCCATGAATCTACATGGTCTACCTTCCGTCTCTAGAATCAAATCAGCTCACTGTGCCATCGGACTTTAAACAAATACTAAATTTCAATTCAATTTAATTATACGGAAACTGGGTCAAAGTTTACTTGCAAGATTTGGCCTGCAGATATTTACAAACAAGTGAAGTTAAATAAAAGCTTGCAAAAGATTTCATCATCAACCCACTGCTGAGCACGGTGCTTTCCTCACATTCGTGAGAAGGATTAGGCCATAATCTACCACTGAGGCCCGGTCTGGATTGGTGGATACATACATACCTCCGTAAGTAATTCTCAGGTAAATCTGTCAGTTCCCTCACGATGTTTTCCTTCACCGAAAAGCGAGTGATAATAACAAAAGAAAAAATATGTTTCAGTTTAATGTTGGTCGGAGCGAAATGACGTGATACTTTAGTCAGACAAATTAAAATGTATTGTAAACTTACTTGGCCCTCCTCAGAGCTCCAGCTGACATATCCTCTGTGTACAGCTTAAGAAGTAACGCTTCTTCTTGAATCTTGTGGTTTTGAGCATTGACCCTTGCGATCCATTTGTTGTTTGCCTGGGATAATACACTTTTGTGAGAAAAACTATCAGCTATGATCGAGAGAGAGAGTCATGATCGTCACTTAGACGTTAAATTTTAATGTCTACGACAGGCCGTTATAGGCCTTAATTTTACACCATTCTGAAACTCGGTAACAGAATTGGCCGTGAATTTTAATTGTAGCATTAATAATTTTATCAGCTCATGCTTGAAATTTTCCAACCAAACTGTTTAAAGAGATATTACTGGGCTTTATGTGATGAGACTCGATAACTAATATCTCAGTATGACGAACGCAGTGTAAGCGAGGCGCAAGATTATGCAATGCAAAGTTCTGGCACTGTAACTGTTATGGAAAGGCGTGGCGTTTACCATCAGGTGAACGACTTGTTCGTGTTATTACTCCGTAACATAAAAGTAAAATGTATACGTTACATCTTCTTCTTTCTGCCTCGACTTCGCCTCTCTGTCCTGTTTCACTCTATTCAGCCTCTTCTTCTCGTTCGTTCTCCACTGCCTGACCATGGTGATCTTCCGCCTCAGTTCCATTTCGGCTGCAGCCTGTACTCTCTGCTTGATTCTGTTCTGCTTCTCGAAGCTTCGGGCTGCCCGTTCTTTGCGCTGTCTCTCGTTGAACTCGGTTAAGTATTTCATTCTAGCGACGATCTTCTTTTCTTGTTCCTTAGCTCTGAAAATGTACCATTCTTTTGGACCCACGCTATCACGCCGCTGGGCAAAGTTGTCCCCCAATTATTTCCACGGGTCTCGGTCCAGCGCCAGCGCTTACTCGAACAAAACAAACTAGAATATACATTACATACATACTGGAATGGTATACAGTTAGCCTGCCTCAGTCAGTACCTGATGTGTATACCACTTGTATCATATTGGTGAGAATTCTTTCACATCCCAAATCCATAGAAAAATATAATGTATCTCGTGCATTGAAAGAGTAACTATAATCTCTCAAAAAGATGAATAATAATATGAAAATGATATTCCATGTAAGGAATATTAGACTGATATTTCTATCTGGGATGAAAAGCGGGCAATTCCCAAAGAAGCGTACCCTTTCATTCCTGGGAAAACACATTATGTGTTTGGAACAAACAAAAAAGATGTTTCAAAGATTCGCCTCTACTTTATTCAGGTAAGAAAGGTTACCTGTTCGTATCTTTGATTCGTTTTATTTAAAACTAAGTGGTTGTTATCCACGAGTCGCTTTAAGGTGGTATTTTTTATATGGATAGGTCCTAATGCTGCTTATAATGCCTATGTAGGGAAAAGCGCAATGGAAGAACTACTAACGCAAACAACAAATTGAATTACATTGCGTAATAAAGAAGATTCACGATGAACGTAATAGAGTTTCAGACGCAGAAACTAAGCACTTCTGTTTTATCCCTATTTCCAAGTTGCTGTAATGCGAAATCAAATTGTATTCGCAATTCCCTTCAGCCGATTACGTAACGCACCTTGAACTGTTTGCGAACCTGGAAACTTCGCTGTTGCCATTTGCATCCCATTTACCTAGCTGTTTCTAGTCGAGAGCCATTAGGGTACACATTCGAGTTAGCCAGTTGGTGAGTTAGGTTTACATTCAAGTTCGATTAATGGGCAGGAACAGCACAGGCAGCTGCAGGCACAACTTACCCACACGTGGCTGGCTTCATTGACCAATCTCTCGAGCTCAACTGTGGAACCCCAAAACAAAGTATTCCTCACTTGCTGTTATACTCCTCGTGCTCTAAACCCTGCGCTAAAGAGGACCTAACCGCAACCATTCGCTATTGACATTCGCTACATTCTCAGCCAAAGCCTTACGCATTACGATCATTAACCCGAAAAGAAAAAGAAGTTTGCCCAGGTATGGCGTGAAATACAAATCAAATCGCTTTAAAGTCCAGCTACACAACAGAGGTAGATCAAAATAATGAATTCCCGCTCATGTGCTTGTCTATAGCCGACAGGCAAACATATGGACTATTTATCTTTTATATATATATATATATATATATAAATGTTATGTTGGTTTGTGTACGCTTCAAAAACTCAAAAAGTTCGGCACAGATCGAGCTGAAATTTTAGCATGATATATAATCCGCATCAAGGATTGTTTTTATCAATTTTTTTCATCAGTGTCATATCAGCGACTGTGCGAATGTGCCACAGCGAAGCGTGGCAGGGCACAGCTAGTGTAACATAAGAGTATGTTATTTCCGCATCTGTATCATGCATGATATAATCGTAACTCTTTCAGGTAAGAAGTATTAGTAAGAATACCTACATGTAATAATAGGTCCCACGCATATGTATACATTTTTTCTTTTTAGGGTTCAAAAGGTGTTTTTTTTTTATCGTCAACTAGTTAGCATTTACTTGTCCTCTATCTCACCTGGTGGTAAATAGCTAAGTGGTCCCTAAAAATGAACGTGCGGGCCCAATTTGAGACTGACACTTATCTACGTTGGTATCTGCTAATTTTTTTAATAATATTTAGTTTTGCGTTTGATCATTATTTCAACGGATGTTCGGTGAAAAAGTCATAACTTGAATACTCCTCTTGTGTAACTATTGGGAAACACAGACTCAGGCAAGGAGTTCCACTCGTTTGAGGTTTGCTTAGGTTTATCACGTTAAAATCTGTACTGGCACACTGAGACACCTCAGTTAACGCTTTTAATAAGCATTTTAATATATCTTACTGACTACCCCTAATAATAATATATCTAGATATTCGTAAGTCTAAGGACGTAGGTACGAAATTCAAGGGCAGAGCACTTAGGTAAGTGCCAAACTGTCAAAGTCTTGATGTAATTTCGAGATTCGGATCCATCTTATGTCAGTCCCACAGGTGCGGCATATTAATTCAAATACTTGTCTGTAACTTTCTTAAATGAGTTCAGATTATGTTGGTTTTTTAACTTTAATAATAATATTTAGTTTCCGAGATATCTAACTATTATAATGAACTCTACGCATTCAGTTTGAACATATAAAAACAAAAGTTTTCACATAATTGACACACTTGACGGGTTAACAGTTTTCATGAAATTTGAAAGTGACTGCAATGACTTTAGAACTGTTAAGTGTTAAATTCGAATCGACACGATTGAATAAATATATTTCTTCTTATGATAACGAAATAAACATTGCATGTTATAAAATATATGACAAAAATGTAGTTTTTATTAATATGTTTTTTTTATGTTTAATGTAAAGTCTAACTAACTATATTATGGTTCAAAGATTTGCGGCGAGCAACTTAAGGTCGGCGTCTGAGCCTATATAACCGCTTTCTCCTATTTCAAATTCTTCCTCCAGTTATATTAAACTTCGAGCCACGAAGAAGAAAGTAACTGAATTATAAGTAAATTATATTTAAGGAAACAAACAGTGCTGTGAAAATAATATTTCAACGAATTCACAAGTCCTCTCAAGATTCGAAAACTTTCTGTAAGTTAAAGTTATTAATAACATTTTCTTTGAGCTTTGTGATTCTATGCCGTTTAATTATGAAATCTAAATCGTGTTAAAATTATACCCACCTAATGATTTTTTTTAACAAGCAATTTAGTGAAAAGTGCGCCCATCCAACCGTATAACGGAAAGCGCAGAGGTTTCTATTTGAAAAAAATACTCCACAGGGGACTTCTGACCAGCTACAAACTCATCAAAAAGCACGAAACCTTGTTAAACCACAATTTCGGAAACCACTTCAAGCGAAAACTCAAACAGCCAGGTTTGATTAAAAACCAAACTAAAAATCCACACATTTTCCCATTCACCTTGTAGACCGTGCTCCTAAGTAAATGCGAAAGGTATTTCTGTAGCTAAATGAAAATAAAGTGTCGCCATTAATCAGAGAGTTCTGAGCTCACGTACGCGCCGCGAGCCGCGTTAATCTGCCTCAGCGCGCCTAAATATCCTCGGCCGATACTCATTACTGAGAGGCTGTGGTGCTAAACATCCTCCAGCCACAGGGAAAAAATCATAGAAGAAATCTTGATGAGGGAAACCCGACAGAAGCAACACTCAGGGAAGCCTCTGCGATTAGAAGTGCAGGAGCTGACAGTCAAGTCTCTTAGTTCCCAAAATTTTAGTGTCAGATTACAAAAGTATAATACTGTTGCGAGTGTTACGTCGGGAAGAAAAGATAGATATTTAGATAAACTCTTTATTGAAACACCAAAGAACAAAGAAACCATAAAAACTACAATCATCATCATCATCAACCCATAACGACGGGGTCCCGATCCGGGTTGGTGGATAACACACCTACCTCCGAAATAATTTTCGTGTAGGTATGTGGTTTTCCTCGCGATGTTTTCCTTCGCCGAAAAGCGAGTGTTAATAACGTACATATGTTTTACAGAAACACATTGGTAGGTACCTGCCTGCACTGGGATTTGAACTCACGACCTTCTGATTGGAAGGCGGACGTTCTCCCACAAGGCTACCACCGCGTACAAAACTACAAAAAAAAAAGTGAAAAGTGTATATTATAAAGGCGATAATTATGTTAACCGCTAAAAAAGTAAGAAAAAAGGGATCCGTAGGTAGGTACGCCTTGACCTCTTATAGCGATTCAATTGAAGACCTAAACTGAACCGCGTCGCATAATCGTACCGCGACGTCTTATTTTTTATGTTGCTGCCATTTTCAACCTAAACTGGATCCAGTTAAGGTTGAAAATGGTAGCAACCTAAATTGAGTCGCTAATAATCCATTTTCAACCTAAATCATATCCACTTTAGGTTGAAAATGGCAGCAACATAAAAAATAAGACGTCACTGTACGATTATGCGACGCGGCTCAGTTTAGGTCCTCAACTGAATCGCTATAAGACGTCATGGTAGGCCCCCTGTTCTTAATATCCGACCGCATGGGCATAACTCATCATTGTTTTAAATGTGTTTACAAATATTACAATTACCTAATGATCTAGTCCAGTCTACTTTTTTTTTTATTACTTACGTAATTACAGGGAAAAAAACGTAACCCTTAGAAGAACACTCTCGTGATGTCTGCCGCGGCTGTTTTTTCCTTAACCATTAACTTTGAGAACCTTTGACCCAAGCCGTAAATAAATTCCCATTAGAACGCCAAAAGTTTACACGAGAGAAAATTCTAGAACGCAAATGGCGTCTATCTAGGAGCTCTAGACTTTATGCATATTCATATTCACGATGGATGCAAGCATGCATAATGTATGGGCCTTCACCCAATCAACTCAACAATCAAGGATAGGTCGCATCAATGTAAAATAGAGACGCCAATAATTGCTAGCTGGAATCGATTTAGATTGCCTATTTCTCAATTGTAATGCATTGTACATATATCAATGAGCTTATTATATATTGATTTTGCTACTGAATCTCGTACTTTTGGAGATATAATTTTAATTAACCGATGTATTTACGTCCATTTTAAAGAAACTATCAAACCGTGGTTTTAACTCAAGAAAAAAGTGGAAACCGGAATCAAAATTGAATCAGTAGCGTCCGTGGCGTATTAGTGGGTGATAAGCGGACAGGGAAGCGTGAGGTCGCGGGATCGATTTCCGCATAGGGCAAAGCTTTTTGTTAAACACAAGTATTTGCTCTAAGTCTGGGTGTTTGTAGGACCATGGTCCTCGTAGTTCCACTGGGAATCCTAGTTAAGGGTCAGGACTAACGTACCTACGGGATCGTGACGCGGTAAAAATTAAGTGGGGCGTAACCTCGAATCAACTCGAATCCTCGAACTCGAATCATTTGTTGCAAGTAAGCAAAAAAGAATGCACTTTTACAAGTCAAAAGAAAAGGAAACTCCATTTACCCTACCAGTGTTTCGGAAATACGCCTGTCTGAGAAGACAGCAAACTGTCTCTGAGATGTCTGTAATGTAGATAATAGGTAGGTAGGTAGGTAATATTCAATCGACACCCCACGCAATCTGTCACCTGACTTGTAATCTGATTTCAAGCCTATTTCAATCGAGGGTTCTAAATTCAAGTAGCTGACAAAACTCTACAAACTGGCTCTAACGCAAAAACTTCATGTTTTTATTTCTTCTGCCGACTTCCCCGTGATGTTTTCCTTCAGCGTTCAATTCAAATTCAAATATCTTTATTCACATGAGCCCCAAGAGGACACTCACGAAAGTTAACAAAGTCTTCTGCCGTTCTTAGTGACGTCATTGAAATCCACACGTAGCTCATGAATTATGTCATTGCCGCAGAGCTGAATGCTACATGCATATTGTGTTTAGGATGTGGAAAAATTTACATACTGAAAAAAAAGCGCGTTGCGGTTTTCCTTAAATTGGAGAACTAAGACAGCACTTAACACGTTACGCCGCACTATAGTGACGCCACGTTAAACACACGCGTCTGTGTTTCACGACACAGCCGGCACGAAAACTGCGCTAACACAACGGGTGTGTTTATCCGCACCCGCGTAAAGTTATAAAAAACACAACGTCTGTGTTTTCAGCAGTGAACGTGTTAAGGCATAAAATTGTTGCAAGCCCGTAGGAAATAAGACCGGGTGGCCTCACCCGTCTGCATATGCCGTCGGACCGGTCAAATGCGGATGCTCGGTGGAATCCCCTGGAGAAGCTTTAGAAAAACCCCAAACATTTCTGATGAGAGCCCTTTTTTTTTTTTTTTTTTTTTTTTTTTTTTGCCCGGGGGGGAAATTACCTTATTGATACCACCGGCCTTGGGGGGGGCCGGCTGGTTATGTGGGGGTCCCCCGTCAGTGCGCATCCTAGTGATGCGCGCTGACTGGGTGTACCCACTAAAAACCCCCGGGGTGTTCTCCGCACCGCATGTTGGGGTGGACACGGTATCGCTAATCGCGTTTCCGCGACCACCCCTGCGGACGTCCGGGCGACTGCCTCGGACTCGCCTCTGGGGGCACTTGGCCTCGCCCAGGTAGGATGCGCTCTGGAGAACACTTCAGAGCGCATCTCGCCTCGGGACTATGTTGTGGGGCGTTGGATCCCCCGATCCTCCGCCCCTAGTCCCTGTTATGGCGGCAGGTGGTGGGCATAAGCCAACCGCCTGCGGCCAGCTCGACGGCGGCGGATTGGGAGCGAGAGGGCGTCGTCCTCCCGGTTCCTCTCCGCCGTCTCCTTTTCCGTCATTACCACCTCAGCAAATGACGATATCGCCTCCCAGGCCTCTTTGCTGCCGACCATTTTGCGGATTATGGTCGGCAGTGAAAGGTCCCCGCCAACAATTGCCTGCAGGGCAACACGCTGCTCCGCCCAGGCGGGGCACACGGCGCGGGTGTGCTGCGCCGTATCTTCGCCTCCGCCGCAGTGATGGCATGCCGGTGACGGCTCCCGACGCACCACCCGCCACAGGTACCTGCCGAAGCAGCCATGCCCCGTCAGGACCTGCGTCAGGTGGTACGTCAGGGCACCGTGTCTGCGCTTGAACCACTCCTTCAAAGTCGGTTGTATTGCCGCCACCAATTCGTGTCCGGCCGTTGGGTTTTCCATCCTCTCCGACCACCTCCGGAGGAGGTCATCGCGGGCCCGCTCTCTCCATCGGTTGACCACCTCCGGAGGGGGCCGGACCCCCGTCCGCTTCGCCTCAGCGTCCTGGTGGTAGAGTCGCGCCTGGGCCTCGGCCTCGAGATCCCATGGCGGGGTTCCGGCCAGAGCGCACGCCGCCTCGAACGATACGGTGCAGTACGCTCGGGCCGCCCTGAGCGCTATGGCACGCTGCGAGCGTCGCAGGAGTGCCTTGTTTTGAGCGCCCAGGGCGTCTGCCCATATCGGCGCTCCGTAGAGCGCCTTAGAGCGCACCACACCGCAGTAGAGACGGCGGCAGACGGCGTTCGGTCCTCTCATATTGGGGAGGAGCCTCGCGAGGACTCCGGCGAACGAGACGAGCTTCGGCGCGAGTTGCCGGAAGTGCTCAACGAACTTCCACCGACCGTCGAGCACAATGCCTAGGTACCGCATAAAGGGCTCGACGGCGATGGAAGCCCCTCCGACGACGATGTGCGTTCCAGGTGGCGGGGCCCTCCGGGGCCCGTGGAAGAAGAGGGCCTCGGATTTCCCGAGCGCCACCTCCAATCCCAGGGCCCGGATCCGTCGCACCACCTGGGCGACTCCTGCTGTGGCCAGGAGAGCAGCTTCTCTGTGGGTGCTCCCGCGGGCCGTCACCAGGGTGTCATCAGCGTAGCATACAACGCTGACACCTCTCAGGTTTTGGCCGCGGAGCACCCAGTCATATCCAATGTTCCACAGGAGCGGTCCCAGGACCGACCCCTGTGGAACGCCGCAGGACATGTCCCTTCGGTGCCACTCGATTTGTCCTGGGAATGTAACGGCCCGGTCAACAAAATAATCTTCCACTATTCTCCTTAGGTAGCGGGGCACTCCGTGATATCGGAGTGCCTCGATTATAGTTTCCCAGGGCAGGGTGTTGAAGGCGTTGGCGATGTCCAAAGAGACCGCCAGCAACACCTCGCCCTGGGCAACCGCCTCCTCTGACATATCCCTCACTTGGGCAATAGCGTCCAGGGTCGATCGCCGGGCACGGAAGCCGAACTGGCTGCCGTGGAGATCGGGCCCCACCCCCGTCAGGTGCTTGACGAGACGAGCAGCGAGCACCCGCTCGAGGAGTTTGCTCATCTCGTCAAGCAGGACGATGGGGCGGTAGGCCGACGGCGAGTCAGCCGGACGTCCGTGCTTGCGGAGCAGAACCATTTTCCCGGTTTTCCACGACCGTGGGAATCGACCCTGGCGCAGGCAGCTCGTGAAGAGTGCCCTCACCTCTTCACCTAATTCCTCCATGGCAATGACGACGACGCGGCCGGGCACGCCGTCCGGCCCGGGGGCGGTGTTCTTCCTTCGAAGCCGCAAAACCGCGACCTCGAGCTCCGCCTCCGAAACCGGCGGGATCTCCCCCTCGTCGCCGCCACTGCCGTGCGGTTCGGGGGGCGCCATGGAGGGCGGTGTCCATTCCTCCCTGTCGGGGAAGAGGGCCGACACGACTCGCTCCAGAAGCGGGGGGTCGAGGGTCCGTGTCAGGGGGGGGGCCCAAGGGCGGAGTTTCCCACTCACGACCTTATACGGTCGCCCCCACGGATCCAGGTTGAGGGTGTTCAGCCACTCTTCCCACGACTCCTCTTTCGCCTTTTTGATGGCCGTTTGGAGAGACGTGCAGGCGAGTCTGTACTCCGCGTACAGCTCCCTTTCACGCTCTCCGTCGCGGACCCTTCTTCGCCGGCATCGGCTGTACTGGCGGCGCGCCGCAACGCAGGCTCTGCGCAGGTTGCGGAGTTCTGGCTGCCACCAGTACAGCTTGCGACGCGGCGGGACCGGCCCTGCTCTAGGCATGGCGGCGTCGCATATGCGGCTGAGAGCGCCGACGAGTTGCTCCGCCCTGGCATCAACATCGACCTCGTCGGGGTGGGGATCGGCCACCCAGGCCTCGATCACGGCCGCCTCCTTCGCCAGCTCAACGTCCAGGCGCCTAAGCGACCAGCGGACGCCCTCTCCTGGAAGGGATGGGGCTGTTCTGCGAGGAGCGGACGTGGAGATGTCAAACCGGATGTAGCGGTGGTCTGAGAGAGTCTCCACGTCCGCCCTGACTGTCCATCCCAGGACTCGGCGCGCGAGGGCAGGGCTCGCGAGTGTGATATCCACAATCGACCCTCCCCGCTCTCGCACGCAGGTGTTCACTGATCCTCGGTTGAGGATCTCGAGGCCCTGGGATGACAGCCAGTCCTCCAACACCTCGCCTCGCGCATCGGTCGCCGGGGACCCCCACGCTGTCGATTTGGCGTTAAAATCGCCGGCGATCAGCACGGGGCTGGGGTGTACTTGCCCCATGAGCACCCCGACTTCGTAGAGCATCTGTTCGAAGTCTACCAGGGGCTTGTTCGGGGAGATGTATACCCCGATGACCGCCAGCCCGTTCGAGACGGCCAGCACGCACCCCTGGCCTCTCACCACTTTGTCGAACCCGGTCGCCGACTGGGTGACGATGGCCACCAAGTCCTGGCTGTCCCTCGCCCAGTTCTCCCGGGGGGGGACGAAATAGGGCTCGGCTACTATGGCTATCTGGATGGACCACTCTGCCATGCTTTGGAGTAAGAGATCCTGGGCACGGGCAGAGTGGTTGATATTCGCCTGCAGGACTGTGGTGGCCATCAATTGACGGTCTCCGTGTCCATCTCCTCCCGCGAAGGACGCGGAGCCGACTGCGAGGGGGCCGTGGGGCCGCCTTTGCTGGTCTTCTTTTTGGTGGTGGTGCTGCGCCGCTTCGAGGGAGGCGTGGCAGAACACGCCTTCCCTCCAATGCGGTGGTCCGCCGGTTTGCCGGCCGTGTCGCACAGCGGGCAGTGCGGCTCGTCGGTGCACAGCGCCGCTTGGTGGCCGGCCTTGCCGCAGCGGAAGCAGAGCTCGCTGCGGTCAATCCCCGCGGTGCACTTGGTGCCCACGTGCCCGGGCTCCAGGCACCGGAAGCACCTCGGGGTTCTGGGCTCCAGGATTTTGACCTGGACGGTCACCCAGCCCACCTGGAGCCTGCCTGCAGCGATCTTTTTGGCTGCGGCAACCGGGCAGCGCAGCCAGACCGTTCCTTGTCGTCCGGCGGAGCGAACGATGTCTCCTGCCCGGATGGCGTCGCCGGCACAGCCGCCGGTTTCAGCCACGGCGTCGATGACTTCCTCTTTGGTGGCCGAGTCGTCCAGGCCCGTGATGCGCAGCTCTACGCACTTCTCGGGTCTGGATACCCGGACCACGTCGTCACCGAGAGCCTCCCTGAGTTTGGTGGCCAGGGCATTGGCCTTGTCGCCGCTGGAGGCACCGGGCAGCCTCAGAAGGCGGGCACCAGTGGCCGCGGTGCGGAACCTCAGACCCTCGATGCCGAGTTCCTTGATATCAATGCGCCGCTTGGCCTCCACCAGCACCTTGTTGTAGGTGATGCCGCGCTCCATGGCGTCTGGCTGGAGGGTCAGCATGACCGCTGTGGAGCGCGGCGGGCGGAGCTTGGGCGCTTTCGGCTTCTCCTCCTTCTTCTTTTGGCCCTTTTTCCCTGTTGCCTTGGGGGCGTTGGGTGCCTTGGGAGGTATGTCCTTTCTGGCAGGCTTCTTTCCCCTTCCCTTGCCCTTGGATACAACAGTCCAGTCCTCGGCCACTGGGAGGGGCTGTGGTTGAGACTGGGGCTGGGGGCGGTGTTGCGGTGGGGGGGCCGGTGTCGCCTTTTCCTTGACGGCTTCCCTCTTCTTTGCTCCTTTAGCGGCCTTGCTGCGGGGAGGAGGCTCGCTGACGGCTGCGGGAGGGGGGGTGTCCATCGCCGCTACCTCCGGTGAGGCCCGGGGTGAGCGGGGAGCGGCCGGTGGGGTGTCGGCTGCAGGGCTCCTCCTTTTATCGGCGGCTAGTGGGGGCCGTAGGCGCCTCTCGGGAAGGATGATCTCCTCGAGGCTTTTAAAGCGAGAGGTGATCATGGCCCCGCATTGGGCCATAACAGCACGCACGATCTCCTCTGTGGTCGGGGTCGTGGGTGGGGCCACGGCTGATTGGAGTCGAGCCATCTCCTTCCTGACTTCCTCAAGCTCTGTCGCGAGGCGTGCGTTGGCCGCTTCCAGACGCGCAACCTCCTCGTCGACTGTGCGGACCCTCATCTCCGCAAAGGAGACTTTGAGGGCGTCAGCTGCATCGTTCAGGGCCCTCACATACGTCCCTTTGAGGTGCCCCGATGTCCTGGCGACCTGGGTTATGGTCTCCAGGGAGTCGGTCACCACTTTCTGGAGGTCCAGGGTCTCCGGTTCGTTCCTCCCCTGTTTGGAAAGGACCGGAGACTTCCGGAAGATTGCGGCCCTGGTCTCTCTCTTTCGCCGGACCTCTTCCGCCAATTCAAGTTCGGCCTCGAGCCGGAGCTCCTCGGCCTTGGCAGCATTGAGCTGCGCCTTCGCCTTGGCCAGCCCGACGTGTTTGCCTGTGGAAGGGGGACGGCCACGTCCCCTCGTCTTCGCCAAGGGCGCCGACTCGTCGCTTGAGCCGGAGCCGGGGGCATCCCTCGCGCGCTTCCTCCAGAAGCGACTGGAGGAGAGCGAGGCTTGGGACGCCACCGTCTCGCAGCTCATATCGGACTCGGTGTCCGACAAGTTCGCCGATTTGGCCAGCGAGAAAAGCTGGTTGTCTGCGTCGGGTGTGGGGCAGCGTGGGATAACAACACGCGCCTCTCGTGTTATCGTCGGTTCCGTTTTCTTCTTTCGAAGAAGACGGCCGACGAGAACCTTTTTCGCGTCCGCGTTCGCGGGCAGATCGGAGTCCGTTGTGGGTAAGCAGGGGTCTGGAGAGCTGAAGCTCTCATAACGGTCGTTGCCCCCCCCAGAATACGAGGGGCAGACTGACTCAAGAGAGCCAGTGAGGGATTCTCCGCCACTGTTAGTGGCGGTACCCTCCTGGGGTAGTTTGATGTTTTGGCGACTCGTCATGATTGGTTTTGACAGTTTAAAGGCGTGACGGCCTGGGGTTGGTGCCCTTGGGACCGGGTCTACCCCCCGGCCATGCATCCCATAGGCGGGCACCGGGACCGTAGGATTAGGTGAAGAATGAAAGATGAACAAGAGAAAGAGAGAAAGAAGTGTACACAAAACAAATAAAAGGCACACAGACAACAAATACATAAAAGAGCAAGAAAACATATATATGTGCAAGAAATGGGGATGAGAATGGGGGTGAAGGATGAAAATGATGGTAATGGGGATGAGGATGATCCGGGATGGGGCCTCCGCAAAGCAAAAGCTTTGCGAAAACCTTCATCCCGTTCTATCTCGTCCGCGAGCCCCTATACCGTGTAAACACGATAGAGGGACCCGCGACCGAGACCGCGGCGCCCGGGGTTTCAGTTACGTCTATTCCAGAGGGGATTAGACCAAGAACAGGCAGCAACCACGTGAAGGATGACCCCGGACTTGCCTTGGGAGATCTTAGCGACCTGCGCTCCTTCCCAAAGCCGACGCCTCCCCACTCACCACGGGGTGAATGAGGAAGGCCTGGATTCAGGCATCTAGTGATGGATGAACCCAGACCCGCCCTCTGATGAGAGCCCTAACATGACTTACAGACGTTTCTTCTCAGCCCATTCGTCAGCGTGCTCTTGAGCAATTCTCTCCAGATGCTCCCTGGCCCTCTCGTTCTTGGTGAAGACTTGACAACGGCGCGCCACGTCTACTTCCACGCGTTTGAGAGTCAGATCGTCTCTCGCCCGTTCATCCTGCAAGTATTTTTCGTTGAAGTCGCTGCGGAAGACCATTTGAGCAATATTTCAAGGAGACCAAGATGAGGCGCACTGTCATGGTAGCAGCTTGTAATCGTACGAATATAGAAAATTTCAAAGTGCATATAAGTATGATTATTAACATAGAACACTGAAACGGCACAACGGAATTTGATGTAATAATTTGACCTGATAAAAAAAAAAACACATTGAATGCTTTTGATCCAAGAAAATAGTGGGATCATTGTTCAAGGATCACAGTTAGTATAATAGTGTCTTCCAGTCACAAAAAAAAAAATACGATGGTAAGATTATTTGGAACTGGTAATGATAAATGAACTCTCTGTAAACTTACCAAACGTTTCATCTCTATATGGATTCTATCCATAAACTGGTTATATAGGTATTTCCGATACTGGTTGAACTCTTTCAGCGAACAGACGGCCCTACCGTCTTTGGTGCAGAAACCCAGGATCTTCATGCGGCTTCTGGCTTGCTTTTGGGCGAAGTGGTGAGCGAGGTGCGGGTCATGCATGGGCACATAATCGTAGGAAACATTGTTGCAATAGGGATCATTCAGGTCAAAGGTGGGTTGTGGACCACTACTGCCCAGACCAACTCTGCGAACCTGTTTACATTAAAAAAAAAAAAAAAAAAAAGTTTTTATTTACACGCACTGCATTTGATGCACATTCAGATGCTCTTAATTAGGAAAAATTGTAAGAATAGATGATTAGAAAACTTATAGGTAGATACGTTTAAGTTGTTTACTTTACTGTCTTTATAATTTAGTTCTTAGTGGAATACAAATTGTTTGTATTTTACCACTAATTAATTACCACTTAGGACATCTTCAAGATGGGTTCAACATATTGATATAATTATACAGGAAGTGGCATCAAATTGATCGCTTCCTCTCAGGCCGCGTGTAATCTCGGACACACGTCAGAGTGCCGAGATAATTGTATTTGCCCGCCCCTGTGGGCGGATTTGAATCAATATACCTGCGTCCCGTTCTATAGCTAGGTATATCTGAGACGCAAATTGAATTTGTTCACACTTTAATTACTCTACTATCATAGCTGATAAGTGCCTACGTTTAAGGTTTCCGTACATCAAAAGGAAAAAGGATCACTTTGTTGTTCGTATGTCCGTTTGTCCGTCCGTCCGTCCGTCCGTCCGTCTGTCCGTCTGTAAGTTTAAAATAGAACTTCTCTCAAAGACCACTTGGGAAACTTACCGAACCAACCGAAACGGAACTACGAGAATGTGCCAAGATAAAAAGTTATTGGATAATAGCTCAATAAACGCATATAAAAGATGCTCTCAAGATCGATAGGGGGAATGATTGATTATTTCTTTTGTGAGTTAAATCAGAGCCCCTATGCGTGCCTAATATCCAATTTCCGTATAATACTTGGACGTTTTACCTATTGCATCTTTTCTATTTTTAATAAAACGGATTTTGTTATTTGTACCTTTAGAAACTTTTTTTGTCATTAAAGCCGTGGGGATAAATTATATGTATTGTATTTAAAAAACCGGCCAAGTGCGAGTCAGACTCGCGCACCGAGGTTTCCGTACAAATTGCTCCAAAATAAATGACAAACTAGGTGAAAGGACAAATTTAGGTTCACAGTTGAAAGGGATCGTGGACCCGAGTATTTGAAATAAAAAACTTGATACCTCAACGCGTTCCTGAGAAAAAGGGCAGACAGATATACAAAATACAGTAAACAACAAAGTGATGCAATAACGGCTCCTTTTTTTCCATTAAAGGTACGGAACCCTAAAAATACCAAGATATGGAAATTTTCTATTCAACGAGCTGTGTTTATTTTATTTGCAGGCGAGCGTCCTCGTTCCCATTGCCATTTCAATTTTGTTTACTATTTCTATTTGAGAGTCTAAATACAACGGGTTGGTGCTTATTCATGTGGGCACAATAAACGAAAGCTCCATTTTTTTATTTCTGTCGTTTAATTCAACTTTGATTGCCAAGAAATTTAAACCTTCTTAATACAGGCATGAAATCAATAATGTGTATAATAAAAAAGAAAATCTACGGAAGACGCCAACCAATCTCGCGCCAGTTCAATCAATTTCAGACGCCAATTAACAATTTGATTAAATCATCTGCACTAATGCTCGCCTTGATTAAATATATCAGCATTCAAACGTCAGCGAGCAACCCTTTTGCAGGTTCATTAATTATTGCATGTTAACGGTAGCAAGTGATAAATGAGGACATGATGAATGTGGACATAGTAAATGTGGATATAATAAATGTGGCCATAGTAAATATGGACATGATAAACCTCATAATGCTAGGTTAGTATGACGTCACGCCGTACGCACCGCATATTATTATACAGAAAGACTCTATCTTTAAGATATTGTTTTAGCTAAAAAGGCAGTCCAAATAAATGTAATAAAAAACAGCTAACAACAAATGTTCATGTCTATGCGGACCACCTGCAAGGTCTACCTTTACAAATAAACATTGAATCATCCAGACTGGTTCAAAAGTTTCAATTTGTCCCCCAACTTTTGACTGACTCTGCGTTGCAACGCAGCTAACGAAGGGCAGCTGTTTGACGTCAGCTTAAACTATAACTCCATACCATCGTGAGTGTAAATCCCGCGAAAAACAGTAACTATATTAAAAATTCGTTCGTGTTTTAAAGGATTAGGCAGCCAACGGCGTCGATTGGTAGACCAAAAGCGCCGTACCGTACCTGTATATAAATATAGCCTAATAGACGATGCTAATATTAATGGCTCATTTGAATAAGCTCCGCGACTTGCGAGTAAATATTAGAGCGATTTAATTACCTAAATAGAAATGCTAACTGTTTCCATAATTATGTATTTAGGTTTCTCGCAAGGGTACATGTACTTCAGGAGGGTGGGTTTATAAAGAGTCCCTTTTATGATAAAGCGTTTAAGGTAGAGCAATAACCGCGGTGTGTTGCCAACGTTCACATCACGGTGATTGCTTACCATCAGCAGCGGCATCTGCTTTTGTGGCGTAAGTTTAATGATGATTATATCGTCATCATCAGCTGCTGAACTAAAAGTGGTACTCACGATTACATTCAATGTTATTGTTATTTTCATTTCGCAGTTTTAATTTTTTCAGTTTTAGCTAGAGATCTGAAAATGATTAACAGTAGATTAAAGTGCAAAAACTTATCCTGAAAGGTGTACTTCCGTGAGTCGCGGCATTAGCGGCCGATGCGAATGACGCGCGAAAGATCCACGCGACAATATATATAAACGGCGCTCGAATACAGCGGCTACATGACGAGCGCTTTTATGTGTGACGTCACCTATGCAAGTCGTTCGCATCGATCGCAATTCTAAACTTGCTCGATCTATAAGAACTCTATTGTGTTAAAGTTGTTAAAGTTATATCCTCCGTTCGAGGCAACGAGCGGCCAACTTAAGAATTGTTACCCGAGCCCGAACGATCGTCTGTCGAAGGACAAACTGCCTTCAATGGAAGGCCATCAGTAACAACGGAAGTTAGTTTTAAGTAACGCTAAAAGCTTTGATGCAGCTGGGAAACGAACGGTATCCAGTATCGAATGCTAATAAACGGCTTTTAATAAAGCTGTCAACTATTAAGCAAAGAGCATTAGCAAAATATATTTAGTTAAGTACACGTTTTGATGGGAGATACATTTTTAAGTGGGTGACAAAAACACAACGTAGCTTGGTCGGAAATATTTGTATTTCAATTCTAAAACTAGCTTAGTAGGTGTTTTGGTACACCCTAATTTTTTATAGTTTCATATACTCAACTGGTTGCTGGTAATTTTAGTAAAATCATCGGTAAACTATCTATTTATTTGATTTATTGCTATACTTCATAATTATTTCTAGATTTATAACATGTTAATGTTTTAGGAAACAATTCAATTAAACACGTACAAGTTCAAAACAAGTAAGATACATTTACTTAACGACACATTTATCAGCGATATCCAATTCATTAATTTTGCTTATGTCCTGCAAAACCTTGGCGTTAATATCGCATTTATTTTTACGGCTAATGTTTGACCCTTTTTACCGAATTTTTTTGCTGTGAGGGGAGTCCATTTCTTTGAAACTTACTACCGCCTAACCCGTTTTGTCCTTTTGTATCCCAAAAAAGCGTAGTATAGTTTCAAACAACTTGTACCCGATCGGCCTAACAACCTCAGCGGCAAATCGACATGGAAATTGCGGCAGCTGTTATCGTGAATACTCCAGCACAATCAAATAGCCTACCGAACATAGAACCTTATTCCTAAGATGTTAAGATTACATTTAAGTGCCTGGGGTTAAACAAATCAAACTTGTAGACCGGAATTCAATTGGACTGTAATAGCTGTTATGGAGGTAATCAATCTAGTAAGGACAACCATCACGGTTTCAAGACAATAATACTAATAACTATAGTAGCAAAACGTCGTGAGGTAACCCCTTTATGACCCGAGAATTGTTGCGGAAGTAGGTACGCTATCCACCAATCGGGACTGGGCCCCCGTAGCGGATTATGGTCTAATTCGCCAAACGAAAGTAAGAAGAGACCCGTACTCAGCAGCGGCCCAATATGGGTTGATGATGAGGATGATATACCAGCTAGCAAATGGAAACAAAATTTAGTTTTATAAAAAAAAAAACATACCTACATACTTCTATTTAGCTTCACCATTTAGTTTGCAAATTTTGACCCAGTTTCATGTGTTTAACAGAGTTTAAATTTAGCGTGGCTGTCAATTTTCAATGACAATACAATACTATGGTGACAGCGAGTTGTTCTGATAATAGACGGGGGGAGGTAGACAATGGAACTCTTCAGCGACTTATAATAGATTGATGATGTTTGCGCTCATTTTGACCAGTGCACCAAATATGTATTTTAAAAGGTTGTCCATAGTTAAATATATTTAAAAAATAAAATATGTGATTTTTGATGTAATTATGATGAAGTGATTCAGTTATTCAGCGTACGACAACCCTAGTTATGAATCAGTGCAGGGATCAGCTCTATTTGATGGGGCTAGTATTTTAAATAACTCATCCATAATTTTTATACGTGTGCACTGTGGACGGCAGTTTTAATTTTTGCAACGACCGAATACATTTCATCAACAAAGTTGATATTTTTTTTGTTGTACTAAGTAACGAGACGAGCAAGAAGTTCGCCTGATGGTAACCGCCACGCCTGCCTGCCCGTAACAGCTACAGAGCGACCCAGAACTTTCCATTACAAAATCTTGAGCGGCACTGCAATGCGCTTGTCACACTGAGACATCGGTTCTATGGTCTCATAAACCCAGTAATTAAAGCAACATTATTCTACCCCCAAGGTCTTCGTACACACATTTCAAAACGTTCCACCGTTAAACAACTAAACCCCGCAAAAATAAGCGAGTTTTCTCAGCGCCGCTTAAAATCCTTTTCAAGAGTCGTTCTCATTATGCTAATGCCGCATATTCAGCCGATGAATGGGCTGGCGGCGTGTATGGCAAGCTCTACCGTGATAAATCTCCTTAGGGCCCGGTGTTTGTGTGTAAACATGGGACGTGTGAGTTTTACCCTTTTGATAGCTCCTGGGATTTGATGGGAAATTGTTTCTTTTTCAAACAAACAATCAAACGCGTGATCGCTACCTAGAAAAAGCTTACGAATATAATGCGGCTTACGAGACAAACATAGAGACAATTGGCAATTGAGGTATCCGGCGCACCAAAGAATCTCTTTGTACTGCCTACATTTTTTTTTAAATTCTTTCGGGAATTAGGTACCCCATTTAAAAAGTATCATTGGACATTATAAAAACACAAAAAAAATATTCTAAAATATTTTCAATGGAACTTAGGTACTAATTATTAAATGAGTATACATAGTACCACATAATACTCTATTTGTAGCTAGTTATTCTAAGACTGTATGATAGAATAGTATTGTATCATTGAAATTAGCTTTATTATCCATATACAATTGCATACTTACGGTATAATATTTCCATAACTGAGCAATGTGCTAAACACACGACACAATTTTAATACAAAACAGCTGTGGATTTATGAGTTCTAAGCTCTCATTCACGCATCTAAGAAAGACGGCGGCGTTTGCATGACAAAAGTTTAAACAAGGCTACGGAGAGGCGAATAAGTTCACGAACATGCTCGACAAACTAGATAAACTATAGTGTCGAGTTTGGAACTAACAATTTGAAAATGGGGCATGTTGCTAATGGTGAGAAATGGACAGTCTCCGAATGGAACTTTTTGCGACAGAGCGTCGTGTCGTGGCATTGTTAGAAACATATCTCGGCCCTTGGGCAACAAACTCTGATACCAGATGCCAGCATTGCAAACAACAACAACAAAAATATTACTCTTTAACTTGGATATCTTTTTAGAACTGAAATCTCACGTTTCACAATCGAGGCATCGTGTATGGATTAATCCGCTCATCCTCATTGACTTGAGCCAAAAAGGGATTTGTTGACTTTAGATCTACAAGTAATAATAATAACTTGTCGCAATCACATACTTAGATGCCTGACTAGAATCCCATTGAGGTCATGATAGGGTTTGTAAGTACACGTACAAGGATAACCGTTATGGAGTCCATCGTATGTAATGTTGTGCTGTTGGGTGTTCTTAGGAAAGAAATCAATATTCAAGAGGTGCTGTTTGGAAGAGAAGAGAGGAGAAGGTGAAAGGCAGGAGGTCAAGAGGTCGAAGTCCAAATATGGCCTGCTTAGATGTATGCTGAACAGCTGGACACTGGCCAGCTGTAGCTGACACCAATTACGAGTGATGCCATTCACTGTGCCAAGGACCGCCAGAGGTGGCACCTGGTAGTGGAAGAAAAGATCGGTCGGGGTCATCACGATGGTCACCTGGGACTAGAGGAGAAGGTATATAAGCGGCTGTGTTTGATGTTCTGTCGTCAACCAAAAAAATCTAGAATTAAGTATTGAGATGCTACTGTTTGGAGGGCACTAAACCCAAAGATAACTGGGAATACCTTGGGGCATAAACACTCACGCATAAGTCTACAGATACGAAGTTTTATATGTATGAAGATATATTTACGGTGTGTACGTGTGTTCAAAGTACGCATGTGTGTCACCCTTTCTGAACCGAGCTCTGAGGGAGTCTTTCGAGTTATTAAGTATGTTTGCCGTGTCTTAGCCGTGATGGGTATAATCTTGCAAAATTGCCTTTTAGGAGCACAACGTTCCGAGAGAATCACAATTCGTAGCATGTATTCAAGTTGGTTAAGTATGAATTAGGTAAGCTTCATGACAGGTGAGACTGAGATAACTTTGGCGTTGGAAATTGTTTGAAAACATCCAAGGTATCAAAATAAATATATAACGTATTCACGTACCAACCTATACAAATTCAATGTGACAATTCTCAAATTCTTGCTGTCTCTTTTAAGCCGTATGAAATTGAAGGGGACAACAACAGTTTTAAAACTATTCAATTTCATTTTGGTTTAACAGAATCGTCCACCTATTTATTATGTTAATAAGCCACAAGCTTAAGTCAATGAGGAAAATTAAATATTAACACAACATACACGATACAATAAAAATTTCCACTAGGTACAGCGCTGATTACCAAGTTGTAATAATTATGTGCGCTTTACAATTTGACGGCACTCGGTTCAAACCCCGGCTTTGTATATACATATTTCGTCAGAAATAGCATGTATTGTGGCGTGGATGACGGTAGAGTCAGCTAAATAAATAAAATAAAAAAAAAAACTATAATAGCTAGAAACTTGACACTTACGTCTTCGCCAATTTTCCCGCGCGAAAACACAATTTTGCCTTCTGGCATTTTTGGCACTGGCAACTTGCACTCCAAACCCAATCTGAACCATTGCGGCAGCCCGTGCTTCGGGACGGCCCTCTCTGGTTTCGGTATGGAATCGATCACTTTTTTCAGTTCAGTTGGCTTTCTAAGTGTCATTAACGTGTTCTCTATGTCAGATAGATCGTCCAAACTCACTTCCGATGCCTTCGACGACATGGTTCCTTTTTAATTTAAACAAAAAAATAATCACAAAAAACCGCACAGCGGTTTCGCGACGCAGGAGCGGCACACTGAAAATTTGACAGATATTGATGTTCTCTATTCAAACTGTAGAGCGATGATTACTTTTTAATTGTAGCTCTCCGAAAAAGGTTTCACCTAAATTAGTGCATAGAGGTTTTTGCTGATAATATTATTCCGTTCGCAGCAAGCGTTAGTAGAGGCATAATAAAAATAATATCTCAACATAAATATTTATTATAGCGTGGGATAGAAGTTTGCTTATGCGAATTGCTTTTCAGCACGGAAACTCGCCGCGTTTTGCACGACAGTCGATGCTTTGTCAACCGTAATACCTCGTTTTATAATAAATACTTACTCGGCAAATACCTGTCCTAATCAAAGAAAGGTCTATAGCTTTACTTCTTTAACAATATTTTCCTTTTTTTCCGAAGATGAATAAATCTTTGATAAAAATTTTAACGTGTTTTCGTGATGTTTAGAAATATTACACCAGATTGTGATTTGAAAAAGCCATTTCAAACGATTTACAAAATTGAATAACAAACCAAATATCTAATGTTCAGCACTGGTTATAAGGAACACGTCTTATTTATACGGCTATAACTATAGAAGGTAATAAACCTAAGTCAACAATAATTCGCACTCAATTAAGCAGCTATGTTAATTGGCCCAATTTTCAGCTATGAAATATGGCCGTCTAGGCGCGACAAAAGCCTTGGTGCTTAAAAAGTATCTAAGGTCAGGCACCCGCGGGTCAAGGTTGACTTTCAATAGAGATTTCTCTCCTAGGGTTGGCATCACCGCATTCGGGAAATTATGAGAAATTAACAATGTGTAGGGTTGCAAGTTCGATTCCCGCACAGGGCAAATATCATCATCGTCATCATCATAACAACTAATATCGTCCCACTGCTAAGCACGCGTCTCACATCACTTTCGTGAGGAGGATTAGGGTATAATCCTCCACGCAGGACCGGTTCGGATAGGTGGATCACATAATATGTAGGTGTACATCCGAAATAATTCTCGGGTTTTGATGTTTTCCTTCACCGAAATGCGAGTGACCACTGGTATATTCTTTCAATCTGGGTGCTCCATTTTCAAAATGTCCAGTCGTGTTTTTAAAAGATACCTGTCGACAAAAACGTTGGATAATTACCCATTACTTGTTCAAATTGTTACCTAACAGTTATCAGGTATGCCTATCACGGCCGTATTGTTATAGGCCGAAGGGCGTACCGATGCTGGCTCTGACACAGATAGTTCAAGGCATTTGATACGGATCATAGTTAGCTGATTTACGAGAACTTGGTCGATTCACGGTAAATAAGATTGATAGGGGATGCTTACGTGCCTTTGAGTTGTGCTTTGAGAAGTGGAAACCCCGAGGGTCAAGACATGTTGAAGGATGGTATTCTACGTTCTACATTCTGTGTAAAAAGGAGAAATGATGGCGTTAGAAAAAACCTATAGCTTGTTAACTTTTTGTACTGGATAGGCTCACGTTTGACCACAACCACATGCGTTCGATGATGAAGAACATTTGCCTATAGAAGCTTGCCTATTTGATAAAGTCTTGAAGCCTCCAAAACTGTACTTATCGAGAATCATATTTTAGAAGCAAGCAGTGTTCTACTTTTTGACCGCACGACTAAGATCGAAGCTGAACGCTTGGTGCGAACAGGAGATAGCTGGGTACATCAAGCATTAATGAATGGTGCATAATGTGCGTTTACTCGCCTAATGATAGAAATTGGATGGGGAAACTAACCTACCTGGCTTTCTATCTCAGAGACTTCGCTCAATATTCACTCCTTAGTATAATAACATGCTCGCTAACTTCATAATTCCTTCATACCTACCTAAAAAGCAAAAGAAAACTTATCAAAGTGGACTGCCGTAATTTCTGGTAATATTAAACAGGGCGTCCCTAGGTAGGTATACCATAACTTCTCGTATTTCTAAAGAACTTGTAGGATTTCTGAGTAATATTTGTGAGCTACGAGTAGAGAGATTTATAATACATAATTCGTTATTGAAAGAGAGCGTTTGGTCACTTTGAATAATGTATGAAAGACTGTTAACAGGAACTGGCTCGAAATTGACTTTCAAGACATGGCCTAATGATGCATCTTTCCATACTAACTCAATGTGTTAAATAAAAGCTTGTCAAAGTGTGTGTACTTGGATATTTCTTTAGAAAACGCCGTTTTAGTTGCGCTTGTAACCTTATTTTTACCAAAGTCCGTAATTCAAAGCGATATGTGTACAAATAAACTTGAAAGTCAGTCGGGCATTTTCTCAACACTTTTTGCTGTTCGCCTTTACCTACGTAAAGGCGGGCGGGCCCCCTTAGGTCAAGTAACTCGCCAGTCTAGTTATTTCAGGTGAAGTCGCGCTGGTGACGCTAAAGGTGATTGCACACAAGCTGGAGCCGAATGTGCCGAACGCGCCGAAGTCATTTCGACACCCTGTCCGTAGCGGAAGAAAGGCAGGCGCCAGGCGCTCTGTCCGATTCCACCGCGTCTTGGGTATCGCTTCTGATAACGTCATCAGAACTCTCTTGGAATCTCTCGTTTGGCTCCGGTATATGTGTAAGGTTACATTGCATTGCATACAAAGAATTCTAAAATTCGATCCATTCGGCGTGTTCGGCTCCGGCATGTGTGCGTTCACCTTAAAGGTACGTTTCTAAAGAACTGCTGCAATTACGAAGCGGGGGTGTTCCACTCCTTATTTATTTAATCTTGGATTGGACGGGGAGCGGTGCACGACAATCGGGCTTTCCAAGGAATTTCCAACAGCTGTTCATTTTACATGACCAGTTTATTGGACGGGTTTTTTAGTGTGTATGGATTGTACTTTCAGCCAGTAGGAAGGTAAAATATTTCAAGTTAGTAAGTATTTATTGCCCTTAATTATTATGTAATACTAGCTGTACTCTGCCACGCTTCGCTCTGGCACATTCGCACATTCGCTGATATGTCACTGATGAAATAAATAGATAAAAACAATCCTTGATGCGGATTATATATCATGCTAAAATTTCAGCTCGATCGGTGCAGAACTTCTTGATTTTTTGAAGCGTACACAAACCAACATTACATTTATATATATATATATATATATATATAGATGTGGGTACTTTAATTCTGACCTAAACTTTGAGTTACAAGTGTTACAAGTATGATTATAGCAAGTATATGAGATAATTACTATAATAATAAAGTCCTACCTATGTTGGTAAGTCCTACGTTTCTTGATACTTGGTGGTATACAGTATACCTACGTGAAATGATGATACAGTACGTAATTAGTGACGATACCTACCTAAAGCCAACAATGTATAATAATGTAATAAAAACACAATGGAATGGATGTGTCTGGAATGTGTCTCTGAAAATATATTTCAAAGGCTTCGAGAAGTCAATCAACTCGTAACCGAAGAAAACTAAAATAAATGATCGGATATATTCAAACAAAGAATAGGTACCTACATAAAGTACTTGGTATTATGTATTTATTATTCCTAACTAATTTAACAGTAGTAGACTAATAAAAATAGATTAAAAATGGGAGAAAAACCTTCGTGAAACTTAGAAATGTTACTGAAATTAAATTAAATGTGCCTCTATTTATTTTCTAACTCCCTCTAACTTCTGAAAGCAAACAACTCCGAACCAAGTTATGAGTTAGTTCATAACGGAAAAGGACACAAACGATATTATTGCGTTTACAGACCCGACTGTAAATAGATCCTAGATCGACGCCCGCTAAAATATGATGCAGTTTGTACCTAGGTACAGTGAGTAGAAATTGCGCAGAGTACCGGCGCGGGCCCGCAGCCGTGCCTGCCGTGTCGCTCGCAGCGATCCAGCCAGCCAGTTCGCAGAGACGAGCTCAGCCGACCGCGCGTCCCTCGCGAGTGCTCGCTCTCGCTTGCCCGACTCGGCGGCGACCGTGCGGGAAACGTCACTTTGAAAAGTATACCTTGCATCATAACCTCAACGCAACTAATGCCGCCGAGTTCGATTCCAACTCCAAACAGTGCGTTCCTCATTGTTTATGACTTTAAAGGTTAAGTTTGTTGAACTTTTTTCACGTGCCGGCTTCAGTGACGTCGCTGCAGCGCTAACTAGATTAGATACGCTAAGCCAACTCTGTGAACGGTAAGGCGGTGGACTTGAGACGGCGTATGTAAATACGCGTTTTTAAAACTTCGTTTTCATTCATACCTACAACTCTTTCAAGGCCCGGTGGTGGGTAAAGACCGACCGTCCCGTGATATGCTTATCACATTATCAGTGTTTCCGTTGTTTTTAAAACAGCTGTTGTTCTGTCGCGATAATTAGAAATAACTATTGTGTCACTGTTACATATTTTACTGCTGAACCGATAACATTAAAGTATTTTCATATGATTTTTTTTACTGATTTTTAATGCACTGAGTGCTAATTCTAGTCCTTATACCTACTACAAGTACGTATTTTTTTCCTCTATGGTACCTATATAAATCGGAGGAAAACCACATAATCTGCCTTACCTACCTTTATAATAAAATAGAGTTTTGGTTGTATTTTATTCCATAAATACAGTTATCAACGTGGAACGGAATAATATCTAAAATGACAATTAGGAAACCTGTGTCTTTTCTTTTGGGACTGTGAAAGCAACAAGTATAAACTTTTTTAATTTTATATATAAAAGTTTTTGTTTGACCCGCGTCACATCCGCGTCAACCAACTTATTATTTATTTGCTTAAAACTTCTGTTTCTGATTGGATTTTAAAAATAGGAGGGAACACCTAAATTGAGAAAACATGTTTATATAATTTTGCATAAGCTCTCGCTTTTGTGAAATTTGTTTCGATTCGATTAGCTGTTTATTAGCTTGATAATGATGAAGTGCATTATTTTACTTAGTAGCGAACAAAACAGTATTTGTATCTGGACACTTAGAAGACAAATTCGGTTTTCACTGTTGAATAGGTAGTCTCATATAAAGAGAGATGCTTTAATATGTTGCATATGCATCCATTAACTATACTTTTATCTCTCAAATGTTTGTTGCCTTGTCACGTAACGATAACGATTTTCTTTTCACTATTAGATATCTCAAAGTCGTAAAACTTAGAACGTTCCTAAGCATATAATGTTGCATCTGCTTACATGCATAATAATTATTTTAGTAGATGGAAAGAATACCAAACCGTAAACGAAGCCACGACCAACCATAGGCTAGCTACTCAGTTATAACTTAATAGGTATTAAGGAAATATGTGCTACATTTGTCACCATCATCATCATCAACCCATGTCGTCCCACTGCTGAGCACGGGTCTCCCCTCACTTTCGTGATGAGGGTTAGGCTATAATCCACCACAGAGGCCCGGCCCGGATTGGTGGATACATACCTACCTCTGAAATAATTCTCGGGTAGGTACGTGGGTTTCCTCACGAAGTTTTCCTTCACCGGAAATGTGTTTTACAGAAACATTGGTACGTGTCTGCACTGGGATTTGAACTCACGGACATCTGATTGGAAGGCGGACGTTCTCCCACTAGGCTACCACCGCTTCCATTTGTCTTTGTCATCACTTCATTCAAATGTAAAGGTGTCATTTACACCCAGTATTATCATTGTATTGAATTACGGATCGAACACTACATTCTGAGAATTATTTTGCAACCATTTCAATTTCGCGAATAAGTAAACATAGCATACAAATGTTGTTTTGTTGATGATAACAACTCGCTTGGTGGCATGGGAATGTTTTACAGATATCAGTACTTTATTCCGTGTTCATTGCGGACTCAATATTATGTTTGTTTACTTTACGTATTCAGTTTACGTGTTAAAAATAGCGTGGCATTTGTAACTTGGTTCAAACGACCTATATTTGCGTATCCTCATTGAAGAATAATGCGTTAGAAATTAAAGCAGTTATTCTTCTAAGTCCATCTTATCAGACTAATCAGCTGATAATTCAAGACTCTCGGTGGCCGCGTCTCCGTACTGATTCTCATACTGGTCGATTTCAAATCGTTGGGTATTCCTTTGTTGAATGAGGAAGTGTGGACTCTGTAGTGGGAGGCCTCTTCTGCAAAAGACCGCCTGGGGAAGTCCACACCTCTGCCAAGCACGGGTAATCTAAATTTAAATCTGACGGGCACCGTTTCCAGTGAAATTACTGGCCATATGAGACTTTAAAGCCGATGTCTCAGGGTAACGAGCGCAGTGCAGTGCCGCAATGCAAAGGATTATGCAATGCAGACGTATGAGTGGCACTGAAACTGTTATGGGCAGGCGTAATGTTTAACGTTTAGACTTGCTCGTCTCGTCATTCAGTGAAATAAAAAAAAAAGTCTGGTGTCAGAGTTTATCAGGTCGTGCTAGGGTATCTGATATGGCATAACCACTGCTATCAATCGATAACAACCAAAACCGACAGCTAAACAAGCTTCACTCGTGTCCATTCAGCCAGTATCAATTAGGTAGTATCATTATAATTAAAATTAGTTTTTTTTTTTTTATGATTAATAGGCAAAGTAACTAGGTACTTATTACTCGTATTCCGGGAACATTCTATTTCCAGAAGAAACTGGATAAATGTTTGCGAAGGTCTGAGTACTTGTTGAATTTTTGGGTGTGGGTTTAGTTGGAAGAATCGAGGTGTGGTTGTAAGTGTTGGTTAGTGTTCAAACACTCCAAATGTGAAATAGAACTTCTTTAGCGACGTAACAGATAAAATTTTTAGCATACTCGTACCTGGAAAATAAACCGGACTTTTTTGGCAAATTTTGGTCACTTGTGACATTTCTAAATGTGCTCTTTAATATACCTACATAATAAGAATATAATGTTATGCACCAATTTTGATAAATAATACCCAAGCTTTACTAAATACTAGCTGCGTCCTGCCGTTTCATCGGTGTAATTCCCATTTTCCCGCAAGAACTCTACATTTTCCCGGGATAAATCTTCGGCCAGTCGCTTGAAATTAGTGTATATCAATCACTGAACGAATTTTCAGAATCGGGTCAATAGTTAGAATTCGGAGGATCGGATTAGTGTTTCGGGATATTATCTTTTTACCCGTGGAAATCCCGTTTTCTCGTAAGACCTTCGTATCATATTTTCTGAGATAAAATGTAGCCTATGACCTAATAATAGGCAATGTTGCCCATCTATGTCAGTCGGGAATACTGTGAAAGAATTATCAGAGTTAGATACGATTTAAAAGACTGAGACGACATAATATTATTATGACAAACTTTACTTTTTTGTAATGTATTAGAGTAGGTAGGTACATAAAAGAACCTGAAAAACAAGATCATGGTTCCGGTGATTTCGATTGCAACAGAAAATCCAAATGTCCAAAGTCAAAAAAGTCAGCTAATGTTCGTTATAAAATTCGAATAAACATTAAAGTTTTGATAGAATTGGCAGACGGAATATGCATAAGAAGAAAACATAGGGAAATAGTAGCCGAGCCATCCGGCTCGGCCACTATTTCTATGTGCATTTATCTCGCCAATGATGGATATCATTGGCGAGATAAATGCACATAGGCTTCGCTGGCTCGGTCACGAAGAAAGGATGGGGAGGATCGTCCTGTGAAGCGTGGGTACTTGGGACTGCCGAGTGGCCGAGGTACTGCTGGTTAGATGAAGTAGGGAAAGACTTGCGCGAGCTCCAGGCGGAGGACTGGCAGGAGATGGAGCAATACAGACTAAAGCGGCGACTCTTATTATCGGAGCCCAAGACTAATTTTGGGTCATTGCGCCTTCCTAATTAGCTAGTTCTCATTTTTGACGACACTGTTTTATGATTTGGGGAAAGTTGGTGCTTCATAGAGAAGTACTGGACTTTATTGTAGTTCCAAATTCTAGATATCCTCTAGAACAAGTTGACTGCTCTCCGCCGGCTTCCGTACTTAGTGCTATTGACTTTCAGCCCAAATATCATTACTAACTAATTCCTGAGCTGCGTCTTCCGCTTCGATTGCCACGACACCTATCCACAAAATTGATTAACATATAGAATTGTATTCTTTATGTTAAGTAATCAGGTCATTATCGTTTAAACGTTTACGTATCGACGGAACAGACACCCAGTGGAAGCCACTGAAGTGCATTGCACAATGTAGTTCTAGAGACGCTTCTATACGATTAGTTAATGCACACACACATAGAAGATGAGGTATAGAATCAACCTCCCTTATATGAATTGATTTACTACTGAAATAAGAAGAATATTGTAGCGATTTGTAAGTGGATTTCCGTAAGCTTCTGACTGGCCTAAAACATTTTCCTGTAACAGTGATGGTGATGACATAGATTTATCAAGAATTCTCAGAGCTCTAATATCTAGAGCTGTAATAGAGTCCAGTTCTCTAACGTAGTTTAACTTCATATGGTCTCTTTGTAGGTAGTATAATTAATTAATTATGTATGATGATGATGATTATGATGAAACCTAAAATTGCTCCAAAATGTATTGTATTTAGGCCTATTAAAAATATTTGTTTGGAACTATTCAATAAAGATTTAGAGTCGATTAGATGGGATGTAATCTGTTCCGCTAGTGACGTTGATACCATGGTTACTAATTTTAGTGATGTAATTAGTTTATTATTTGATCTACACGCTCCTGTTAAGTCAAAAATAATTAAGGAATTGCCTAGTCCGTGGTTCACAGATAATGTTAAACTGATGATGCGACTTCGTGATGCAGCTCTTGCTAGATGTCGTATGACTAAGTTACCAAGCCATAAAGTTTATTATAAAGATCTTAAGAAGCAAGTATGTTCTGCATTAGTTAGTGAGAAAAAGGCGTTTTTTAAGCAGCACATAAATTGTCACGTTAAAAACTCAACAAAACTATGGAAAAATTTAAAATCGAAAGTGCTTCCACCTAAATCAGTGGAGCTCCCTGTGCAATTTAACGATCCCAATGCAATTAATGACCATTTCCTTAATGTTCCTGGAAATTTGAATGTTACCATATCTGACTTAACCTATTATGAATTTCATAAATTCAACACTTGCTCTTTTTTCCTCAAGCCGACAAATCCACAAATAGTATTAAAATATTTAAAAGAAATTAAAACGAATGCGCTAGGTGTTGATAAAATCTCTTTCGACATGATCTCACTAACACTTCCGCAGAGCCTTGATACCATCACTGCTATAGTAAATAAATCTATAATTTCTGGAAAGTTTCCTACTTTATGGAAAACCGCAATAGTGAAGCCTATACCGAAAATACCTAACCCAGCTGAGATTAAAGATCTGCGTCCAATTAGTCTCCTACCTTGTCTGTCTAAAGTACTGGAAAAAGTTGTATGTTCTCAGGTCACCGAGTTTTTAGAAAAGCACAATATATTACCAGATATGCAATCAGGTTTTCGTAAGTCTAGAGGGACAAATACAGCATTGTTAGATGTAACTGACAATATTCTTGCAGCTCAAGATGAAGGGATGGGCACAATTTTAGTCTTGTTGGATTTTTCAAGAGCGTTCGATTCCATTAATACGTCGCTTGTATTATCCAAACTTAACTTCTACGGTTTCGACTCTAGCGTTATCAACTGGTTCCATTCATATTTGAGCGAGCGTTCGCAATATGTGGAGATCCGAAGAGATAGTGGGGAGGTTCTGCGTTCTGTTGAACGCGAGGTTAAGAGAGGTGTGCCCCAAGGCTCAATTCTGGGCCCACTTTTGTTTATTCTCTATAGTGCAGATATAATTAATAGAATTCGTCATTGCAAGTTCCATATTTATGCCGACGACATTCAGATGTATCTATCCTTTAAGCCAGAAGACATTCGTTCCGCAGAACTCAATTTAAACGCAGATTTAGAAAGGATTCAGGCATGGTCTGTGTCTAATTCTTTGCTGCTAAATGCAAAGAAGACTAAATACATGATATTAGGCACTAAGCAACAAACTCTGAAGATAGCACTATCTGCTCCACTATTGATAGTCAATAGTGAGAAAGTAGATCGTGTTTCCGTGGCTAGGAATCTTGGCCTTCTTCTGGATGAGCAGTTGAGGTTTGAGCGGCACATAGCTGAAACCGCAAGCAACTGTTTTTACAGACTAAAAATTTTATATAAAATAAGAAATTATATTAGTACTGACCTTAGGATAATTCTTGTAGATTCGCTTGTACTCTCAAAGTTTAATTATGTCGATTCGGTTTATGGCCCTCGTTTACTCTCTAAGACATCTCGTCTTGTCCAGAGAGTCCAAAATGCTTGTGCTCGTTTTTGTTTTGATGTTCCGCAACGTAGTCACATAACACCTTTTTTGAATAATAGTAATATTTTAAATATGAAGCATAGAAGAGATCTTCATTTTGCTAGTTTGTTGTTTGGCGTGGTTAAGTCCGAGAGGCCCCACTATCTTTACTCTAAGTTAGTGTGGGCTCGCGATTACAGTACGTATGCCACTCGAGGATCAAGTTTCTTAATGCGTACTCCACGGCACGGCTCGGCTGCGTTTCGTGGTAGTTTCCGGTTCTGTGCCACTAAGTGCTGGAACTCTCTTCCACCACCATTAAGAAAACTTAAAAGTAATTTCAGTTTTAGATATAACTTCAAAAAACTATTGCTTGATTTGCAAAACAGACCTGAAACTACCCTCATTTAATAGAAGTAACGTGAAGAGCAAATAATTTTTATAATTTGACATGTAACTTTGTAAATTTAATCTATCTATTAATTATTATTTTTTTTTTATGTCTTTATGTACTACAACCTCCTCCCCCCTCTCCCCCTCCCCTCTCCTTTTTAGTATAGTTAGTTGCAATTAGTTTTTTTGTCATTTATTATTATTATTATTATTTTCTTATTCTTTTATTATATTGAGATAAACTTTTTAATTTATTCGTTATTTATATTTTTTGAAGTCTTTCTTAAGTCCGTGTGTCACCAAAGGCAAGAGCTGAAAATCAGCGTTGTGGTTTGACCACAGCATTATGCTGAGCTCAGGCCTTGTCTGACATCACTGCGCGCCGGCTATCTGCGTACGCTATTATGTTCATCGTGTGTTTTCATTTTCTTGTCTTGTCTCTAAATAAGTACGTTGTTCGCTGTTGTGTGCAGTTGTGTCAGAATAAATGTTTTTTCTTTCTTTCTTTCTTTCATGATGAGGATGATGTCCTCCTTGACATATCCGTCAACGGCGAACCATGTTAGCTGCGGAGGTGAGAGCACAGGTGGCTGGTAAAGCCAAATTTTGTCTTGAAGGTCCTGTTACACAGTGCAACTGATCAGTTGAGTTATAGATTTGTATGTATAGGATGGCTTAGGACGATTATTTTTAAGAAGGCGCTTTGAATCTATATCGACGCTAGAAAGCGTAAACGCTGTAACCCTTTGACCGACCCGAAAATACTTTTTTTACATATTTGGAAACAAACGCTGTAACCCACATTTCAACGTCCCCTAGGAACTTTAGGATATAACCAAGGTAGCAGTATTGTAGCTTTGTATGAAACACACCAAATATACAAAATTTACGTTTTTAGGTCGAGTAGATATTGAGTTATGATTTTTTTTCTACAAAAGAAAAGTTTTTTTGCTTTGGTGAACAATTTTGCGTTTCAAGGTTACAGCGTTTACGCTTTCTAGCGTCGATATGTATAGGAAGTAGTTGGCTGTGTTCCGGTTTGAAGGGCACTGTTTTCAGCAAAATTACTGGGCATATGAGAGCTAATATCTCAAGGTGGCGAGTGCAGTGCAGTGCACGATTTTTCAATGCATAGTACTGGATGGGACACTACAACTGATATGTGCAGACCTGGCATCAACCATCAGGTTACCAAACTGTTCGTTTTGAGACGTAAAAAATACCTCTCTGCTTCTAACAATTTTATTACTCGCTTTTCGGTGAATCAAAAAATCGTGAGGAAACCCATGTACCTACCCGAGAATTATATCAGAGGTAGGTATGATATCCACCCGGCCCCCCGTGGTGGATTTCGGCCTAACCCTCCTTCTGAAAGTGAGGGGAGACCCGTCCTCAGCAGTGGGACGATATGGGTTGACGATGATGATAAAAAATCTTACTGATACAATGACATAACCTTCTTACTATGTTTTTTTTTTATTGTACGGGTAGAGACAGATGCTGAACAAATTATCATATTCATTTGTGATATTTATTGATGTTCAATATTCATATTGAAACAAAACATACAAATAACTGGTAGGTTAAGCTGCTGTAACGGTCCCAACTTGGACTCGCCACATTTTACAAGATGAGGGTTACACATTTATCGATTATGACTGAATAAAAGATTGGAAAAATGGGGGTTGTTTGGTATTCTTATGTTTGTGAAATAATTACTGTTGTAATTCCAGAGAGGTAAAAATATTACTTCGGTGATTTAAATAAATACACCTGCGAATATTTTGGGGGTTGGCTGTAACGGTCCCGAATTGGACTCGCTACATTTCACAAAATAAAAATACACATTTGTCAATTTTGGCAGAATACTGAGATTTGCATTGACAGATTGGTGAGATTTTGGCTACACATAAATATTGCATTCAATTTGGGAAAAGCTAATTATTGCACAGGTAGAAGCTCTATGGTAAGAGATTAGAGGGTCGGGACTATCTATGACAAGGCGGAAATGGAAAACGGATAATTAATTATATAATAATATAATAAATAATTATGAAATTAATAATTAAATAATAAATAATTATGAAATTCGAAGGGTATGGTTAAAAGTACGGGAAGGACCTCGCGATGTTGGTAACACTGGAAGGAATGGGCGAATGAGACAACAGCATTGTTAGGAAAAAGAGTGAGACGGAAGATTTAGAGCGGAGGTGGAGAGAGGCGTGAGAGTCTCTGGCTTCTTGGCTTGCGAAACTGCGAAGAGAACGGACGTGCTTAGGAAAGTGAGAAAACCAAGATGGCGAAGTAGTGAAAAGCGCGTAGGAATATGTTTTACGGATCGCTAGGTCTCTTCCAAAGGGGATTTAGTGATCCTTAAAAGCGATTCTGGGGAGATAGGAAGTGATACTAGGGCCTGTGTTAGCTTGAGTCAAACTGCGAATGTTCTGATTCTTGTTGATACTGGTAGGGCGCGTAGGTTGGCGAATTGAAACGGTGCTTGCCAAGAGTTTAGCTGATAGCCTGAGGAATGTGGTGACCTCAGGGGCGTCTTCCGGCATGGGTGGCTAGAAGCGCCTGACCACCCATTTCGATCGTATTTTGTGTACGGGCGGAGTGATTCCTCTAGACAGTGACGAAAATATATTTGCCTGTGCATAAAGTCGATCTGAATGGTCCCCCGCACACACACACACGGCATTCCTACTTGGTTAGGGCGATTTCCAACGACAAAACTTCCTTCCCAGTATGACATCCGGGGCGACAAACTACGACGATAGGTTGCCGTTTGGAAATCTTAGGGTGGCCTAGGGCTTAGAAATAAGCAAAACTCCCGGTGCCTCCGGACTTTAGATAGCTAGTTAGAAAAGGACAACCTTGGAACTTCCCTGTGGGACTTCTCCATGCACAATTAACTTGGGAAAATCTGGTTATCATGACTCCGAAGTTGTGATAATCAGGATTGCTTCTGTTAGATACACACCATTTTCTTAGAAGCTAGACAGGTTTTAGTTCTTAAGAAACTTAGGGTAAGTAGATAAAGATTCATAAGAGTATGAGTGTTATTTATAAGAGCTACCTAGATTATAATGTTAACGATAAGAGGTGCTAGCCATAGGAGGTTCGTAAGTCCCTATGAGTTAGCTAGTTTATAAGAGCGTAGGGCCACACACACACACACACATTGGACTTTCCTTACACCGGGTCTGTTCCAATTTCGATAGGTAAAGTTAAATGTGGGCTCCGGACAGCCCTGAGTGTTTGACAGGTAGGTACACATATCTTTAGCCTAGGTTTCTTCTGATAGGAAGGGATTAATGCTGTAAGACAGGATCATCTTAAACTATAGGAAACTGCATGAAATCAAGTTAAATATAAAACAACCACTAAGGGGAAATTAAAAGTTTAATACCATGACAAAGAAGGTACACACATACCTTTAGCCTAGGGTTCTTCTGATAGGGAGGTATTAATGCTGTAAGACAGGATCATCTTAAACTATAGGAAACTGCATGAAATCAAGTTAAATATAAAACAACCACTAAGGGGAAATTAAAAGTTTAATACCATGACAAAGAAGGTACACACACACCTTTAGCCTAGGGTTCTTCTGATAGGGAGGTATTAATGCTGTAAGACAGGGTCAACTTAAACTATAGGAAACTGCATAAAATTAAACCAACACAACAAAATATAAAACGAACACTCGGGGAAATTAAAGATACTATGACAAAGAAATGAACTGGTGAAACATAGACTTCCTTGGGAATCAATTATAATACTATAAACTATATTGTATTAAACTTACAGAGTTATTAGGTCAAACATTAACAAGCAAACATCTAAACAATATTATGCCCGGCAAACAAATTGATAAAACTAATCATTAAATATGTACCTACTTTGAAAGAAACAAGTTGTAATACAGGTTAATTATTTTATTATCCATCATAACAATGCTATAGAGCCTAAATTTAACTTTACATACTCATAAAGTAAACATCTGGGGAAACAATTAAGAAATTAATATAATTTGTGACGGAAAGAAAATGAACGATGAAAACTAAACAAAACTGATAAAGAATCAATTAAATCACAATAGTTAGGACTACTGAATGGAACTACAAGGATTAAATATAACCTACCTATAAATAAAATAATAATCTGGACAAATTAACTATAATTTAACTTAGGCTTGGTTCGGAAAGAATAATTCTGATTTCAAGATTAATTAATTGCACAAAGGCACTGGACGACAGATATGACTAAGTTTGTCTCTTTTGGATTGGCTACTTATGGGCAATGACCTATTACCTTCCCTGGATTTTCTTATGACTAAAAAAGAGTGAGATTCTCCATAAGGCTCTTCGAAAGTCACTAACTGAGGCTTACTTTCAACTTGAATCGCTCCAATGTTGAATCCTTCCATGCAATAGATATGGTATTAACTATGGCACTAGAATTCTTAGTGTTACAGAATTATCTAGAAGAACTTTCTAAAAATCCTCCGATAGAGAGATAACCTGAAATCAACAAAGAATTGACATTATACTTAATGGAAACTACCATCAAACCTTAGAACAAGGCTTCTTAACATACTATTTAAATAAAACTAGTACTACACCAGAAAAATGGTTCGAAAGGAATAATTCTGTCCTTAACATTAATTACAAGAAACAACGAACGACAAATATGAATGAGTTCGTCTCTGTTAGATTGACTACTTATGGGCAATGACCTATTACCTTCCCTGGATTTTCTTATGACTAAAAAAGAGTGAGATTCTCCATAAGGCTCTTCGAAAGTCACTAACTGGGACCTACCTCTGACTTGAATCGTTCCATCGTTGAACTCTTCCATGAATAGATATGGAAAGTAACTACAACTCCACACTAGAAATCTTAGTGTTACAGAATTATCTAGACGAACTGTCACTTTCTGGAATTAAAACAATTCCTAGGTTTTCCAATGAGAAATAACCTGAAACAATAAATAATTGTTGTTACCTACACCTAAGGGAAAAATATCCTTAAACCTTAGAACAATGCTTCTGAAATACTAACTAAATAAAACCAGTATTATTACAACAGGGGAAAATATAACCTCTTACCACATAATATAATTCTACAAATAGAAACCTGGACAATAGTCCCATATTAAGCTAAATAAGCTAAGCGTATGTACAGATGGGTAAATAAAGCCTAATGTATTATGTAGTTGCTCCTAGTAGGTAGAGCTAGGATAGGTTTAACGAGATTTTAGATCTCTAAATATTGGGGCCTCTTTCCCTTTTGCTAAAATAAGTAAGTGGGATTGAGGAACCGCATGAACTAGATAAGAAGGATGGAAATTCGACCATGGCGGGGGTTATGTCCGCTGATAACCCTTCATCCTCGTTGAATCATGAATGGAGGTTGTGAGATTGTTTACAAACCGGGTATGAATGAGATCGAACCGTGAATACTCTTTAGATAAAAGAAAAGAAGTCCCTCTTTATGAAGTTCTCTTGCTTAGATATACTAGACTTATAGTAATAGGCGAGTTTCACGGTATTTTCTAGCGATAACATAAAGATTTCACATCTGTTTAAATGAGTTCGGACGGGTGACTTTGACAAGTAAGCTTATTGTCATGGAGCGATGTTAGCTGCTGTCAGTGTCATTTGTCCTGTGAGAGTGACGGATAATAGAACGATGAATTGAAATTTGATGGAAGACCACAGATAGACAAACATAGTAAATTAAATGAAAGTAAATACTTTCCGTCGAGATTTCGTAACTGCGAGGCGGTACTTAATCCCGACAAGCGGTGGAGAATATCCAAGTCTGGTCCGACGAAATTCACAACTTAGGGCGGGGCGGGGCTCTAAGTCATAGCCGCTGTCATGATCGTAGATTCAGAATGGAAGTTTTAATCATAGGCTCTCGTGATAATTACAAAACTATAAGGTCGAGCGAAAGGTTGATGAGTTACGAAAAATGTAAGGTTGATGAAAAAGTTGATGGAAGGTTGACGATTATTAATTTATAATTTTGAATGAAAGGTTATATATGGGACAACGAAGGGCTAGGATTAAGATCTACTTTGTCAGATATTTAGATAATACGGATTTGATGAGAGGTAGAACGGAACGAGAATATTAGGTTGAGTTTATTTAGGGCTGCCTTATAATAGTTTAGGAATAGTAGAAAACAAATTGTATTACTTCAGCGAAATCTAAATTCAAATAATTATCTCTTTTGATATTGACTACTGACGGATTGCGAAGCCATACTGACCACTCAAAGAATTTAGGTTGCTACACGCGGAACACAACGAAGGGTTACTAGACGATCATCGGGCCAAAACAAAGTAAAATAAAGTAAAGCAAAGTAAGGTAAGGTAGAGTAGAGTGAGGTAGGTGCGGAGTTATACGGAGTCGTACTGAACGTTATTATTATCATTAGGAGAGATTAGTAGAGAGTAGGTTGAGAGGCGAGTTGTTTAAGATTAGTTTAAGTTTAATTTAGTTTTATTAATTATTTTAATTCGAAAAATTTAGTATGAACGTAGAGTAAATAAGTAGAAAGGGGGAGAGAAGAAGAAGGGGGGGATATTACAATTGGTGCCGTGACCAGGATAGTCGAAACTAGAATAGCGTGACCAGGACAGTCAAAACTAGAATAGCGAGACCAGGGTAGGTAAAATAAGGATAGTTTAAGAACAGGGTCGGTTGTATTTATGACTAGGATAAGCTTGTTGGTTATGATTATTATTGGATGCAGTTTAGATTAGAGTCTTTCAAGGAAAATTTATTAGAAGGTAATTAGGTTCAGTATAACTTCGTCTTCGGTGACTAAGTAATTAGTCACAATTGTTGCCGTGAAATAGGATGGTGTTCGGTATGGCATTGTAATCCGGAAGGTGGTTGATGTTTATGGAGGGAAATGTATTATTATAGAATAAATAGATAGATAGATAGATGAACTCTTTGTTGAAGCACCGCAGAACAGGGAAAGATTAAAGCTAGAACAGAACAAGTTTTACAATTAGTGTCACAATGGGCGGTCTTATCGCTCAGAGCGATCTCTTCCAGACAACCATGCACGGAGAGGAGTAAATAGGACATCGGACGGTGGCTTTCTTTATATACGTAGATTAAAATAAATAAATAAATAGATACATATTATACACAAAATAAACTTAAATACATAGTAACATAATAGATAAACTTAATATATACCATAATATAATAAACAATTAGGGAAAAGGCAAAATAAAAGGCTAAATCGTAGAATACACAAATCTTAGTAAGAAAAATAGGCAGCGACTAGAGAAAAAAAAAATTATATACAATTATTAGATTCACCAGAGGGGAAATGTCGGGGGGTTGTCACCATCTATAAATAAGATTTGGTGGTAACTTATCTAAATTAACTGTTGCAGGAAATATAAAATTTTACAAAGATTTGTTATAATGAAGAAGGAACATAAACATAAAGAGGAGAAACATAAATATAAAATGGAATAGAAGATTGTAAAGCAGACTTTAAACAACTTATTAATAATAGTCTAACGAATATTGTTTAAAAATATAATTACTGTAATAGATATAGAAAGGGATCATAAGAACTGATGGTAAATAAGATTTAATAAGATGAAAGCGGTGGTAGCCTAATGGGAGAGCGTCCGCCTTTCAGTCGGAGGGTCGTGGGTTCGAGTCCCAGTGCGGGCACGTGCCGGTGTGTTTCTGTGAAGCGTGTGGGCGTGGTTGTCGCTCGCTTTTGGGCGAGGGAAAGCATCGTGAGGGGGAGGGGCCCGTGCCCAGCAGTGGGACGTGATAGGTTGATGTTGAAATATTGTTTGAAAAAACTCTGTAAGAAAATAGTATGAAATAATCATAAAAAAAAAAAAAAAAAAAAAAAAAAAAAAAAGGTATAACTAGTTTTATTTGAAAAAAAAAATGAGTTAAAGGTATTGGTAATTGAAAAAGGTAACGGTAACTGGAAAAGGAAAAGGTAAAGGTAAATGAAAGGAGGTAAAGGTAAAGGTAATGCTAATAAAACGAAACAAACATAATAGAATACTATTGCATAAATTTAAATTCGGGGGGTTGTTTTACATTGTTGAAATAAATTCATAATTCGTGTCTTATAATCCGTGCGGGTTTGGTGCTTTGCTTGAGTAGCGTGAAAAATGATGAGAGTTTACGTTCTGAAAGGTGTGCAATTATTTTGAGACTGAAAGTTGTTTGGAAGGGGGGGTTGCTGAGAGATTTATGAAAAGGGTTTTAGTCGAATGAAGGACTCTAGTAAACCATCAACCTGGGTTTGAGACGGTTTGTCACGATTTGACTTCAAATCGACACACTACACTTACAACGTTTCTTTATGAAGGAGAATTTGGTGTTAGGTTAGATCAGCTGATAAAAATCATCGGTATAAGCCGATTTCATAAAGGATCCACTCTACGTGCCAGTCCCGGGGCTAAGACCAAGGCACACTACACATGCTCTGAATCATAAGCTTTACTATCAAGAATTCGGGAGTGAACTGGAAAGTTGCGAACATCGACAATTTATGTACCTTAAGCCGCGCACGGCATATCCGAGTTTAGAGGGGTAATGTAAGTATGTATCTCTTATATCGAAAAATAAGTAGAATGGGGGATAAGCGCTTACATAATATCATTAGGATAGAGACGCCTCACAACCGTCTTTTCTTCTGGGCTTTGGGATGTCCAGGTGATGAGAGCGATTTTTGGGGATGTTCAATGCGGGGAATGTTCACGTACTGGTTCTAATAATAAAGTTTTAGGATACAGTTTAAAAACACAAACAATTATTTATCTATTTATCATATACACAATTGTACTTGTTACAATATATACACACACACACGATTGAAGTCAAATACGAGCAAATTAGAATAAATAATAAGTAAGAGGGCCTTTTCAGTATTCTTATGTTTGTAAAACTGGTACTGTGGTAATTCCGGAGAGGAAAATATTACTCCGGTGATATAAATAAATGCACCTGCGAATATTTTGGGGGTTGGCTGTAACGGTCCCAACTTGGACTCGCCACATTTTACAAGATGAGGGTTACACATTTATCGATTATGACTGAATAAAAGATTGGAAAAATGGGGGTTGTTTGGTATTCTTATGTTTGTGAAATAATTACTGTTGTAATTCCAGAGAGGTAAAAATATTACTTCGGTGATTTAAATAAATACACCTGCGAATATTTTGGGGGTTGGCTGTAACGGTCCCGAATTGGACTCGCTACATTTCACAAAATAAAAATACACATTTGTCAATTTTGGCAGAATACTGAGATTTGCATTGACAGATTGGTGAGATTTTGGCTACACATAAATATTGCATTCAATTTGGGAAAAGCTAATTATTGCACAGGTAGAAGCTCTATGGTAAGAGATTAGAGGGTCGGGACTATCTATGACAAGGCGGAAATGGAAAACGGATAATTAATTATATAATAATATAATAAATAATTATGAAATTAATAATTAAATAATAAATAATTATGAAATTCGAAGGGTATGGTTAAAAGTACGGGAAGGACCTCGCGATGTTGGTAACACTGGAAGGAATGGGCGAATGAGACAACAGCATTGTTAGGAAAAAGAGTGAGACGGAAGATTTAGAGCGGAGGTGGAGAGAGGCGTGAGAGTCTCTGGCTTCTTGGCTTGCGAAACTGCGAAGAGAACGGACGTGCTTAGGAAAGTGAGAAAACCAAGATGGCGAAGTAGTGAAAAGCGCGTAGGAATATGTTTTACGGATCGCTAGGTCTCTTCCAAAGGGGATTTAGTGATCCTTAAAAGCGATTCTGGGGAGATAGGAAGTGATACTAGGGCCTGTGTTAGCTTGAGTCAAACTGCGAATGTTCTGATTCTTGTTGATACTGGTAGGGCGCGTAGGTTGGCGAATTGAAACGGTGCTTGCCAAGAGTTTAGCTGATAGCCTGAGGAATGTGGTGACCTCAGGGGCGTCTTCCGGCATGGGTGGCTAGAAGCGCCTGACCACCCATTTCGATCGTATTTTGTGTACGGGCGGAGTGATTCCTCTAGACAGTGACGAAAATATATTTGCCTGTGCATAAAGTCGATCTGAATGGTCCCCCGCACACACACACACGGCATTCCTACTTGGTTAGGGCGATTTCCAACGACAAAACTTCCTTCCCAGTATGACATCCGGGGCGACAAACTACGACGATAGGTTGCCGTTTGGAAATCTTAGGGTGGCCTAGGGCTTAGAAATAAGCAAAACTCCCGGTGCCTCCGGACTTTAGATAGCTAGTTAGAAAAGGACAACCTTGGAACTTCCCTGTGGGACTTCTCCATGCACAATTAACTTGGGAAAATCTGGTTATCATGACTCCGAAGTTGTGATAATCAGGATTGCTTCTGTTAGATACACACCATTTTCTTAGAAGCTAGACAGGTTTTAGTTCTTAAGAAACTTAGGGTAAGTAGATAAAGATTCATAAGAGTATGAGTGTTATTTATAAGAGCTACCTAGATTATAATGTTAACGATAAGAGGTGCTAGCCATAGGAGGTTCGTAAGTCCCTATGAGTTAGCTAGTTTATAAGAGCGTAGGGCCACACACACACACACACATTGGACTTTCCTTACACCGGGTCTGTTCCAATTTCGATAGGTAAAGTTAAATGTGGGCTCCGGACAGCCCTGAGTGTTTGACAGGTAGGTACACATATCTTTAGCCTAGGTTTCTTCTGATAGGAAGGGATTAATGCTGTAAGACAGGATCATCTTAAACTATAGGAAACTGCATGAAATCAAGTTAAATATAAAACAACCACTAAGGGGAAATTAAAAGTTTAATACCATGACAAAGAAGGTACACACATACCTTTAGCCTAGGGTTCTTCTGATAGGGAGGTATTAATGCTGTAAGACAGGATCATCTTAAACTATAGGAAACTGCATGAAATCAAGTTAAATATAAAACAACCACTAAGGGGAAATTAAAAGTTTAATACCATGACAAAGAAGGTACACACACACCTTTAGCCTAGGGTTCTTCTGATAGGGAGGTATTAATGCTGTAAGACAGGGTCAACTTAAACTATAGGAAACTGCATAAAATTAAACCAACACAACAAAATATAAAACGAACACTCGGGGAAATTAAAGATACTATGACAAAGAAATGAACTGGTGAAACATAGACTTCCTTGGGAATCAATTATAATACTATAAACTATATTGTATTAAACTTACAGAGTTATTAGGTCAAACATTAACAAGCAAACATCTAAACAATATTATGCCCGGCAAACAAATTGATAAAACTAATCATTAAATATGTACCTACTTTGAAAGAAACAAGTTGTAATACAGGTTAATTATTTTATTATCCATCATAACAATGCTATAGAGCCTAAATTTAACTTTACATACTCATAAAGTAAACATCTGGGGAAACAATTAAGAAATTAATATAATTTGTGACGGAAAGAAAATGAACGATGAAAACTAAACAAAACTGATAAAGAATCAATTAAATCACAATAGTTAGGACTACTGAATGGAACTACAAGGATTAAATATAACCTACCTATAAATAAAGTAATAATCTGGACAAATTAACTATAATTTAACTTAGGCTTGGTTCGGAAAGAATAATTCTGATTTCAAGATTAATTAATTGCACAAAGGCACTGGACGACAGATATGACTAAGTTTGTCTCTTTTGGATTGGCTACTTATGGGCAATGACCTATTACCTTCCCTGGATTTTCTTATGACTAAAAAAGAGTGAGATTCTCCATAAGGCTCTTCGAAAGTCACTAACTGAGGCTTACTTTCAACTTGAATCGCTCCAATGTTGAATCCTTCCATGCAATAGATATGGTATTAACTATGGCACTAGAATTCTTAGTGTTACAGAATTATCTAGAAGAACTTTCTAAAAATCCTCCGATAGAGAGATAACCTGAAATCAACAAAGAATTGACATTATACTTAATGGAAACTACCATCAAACCTTAGAACAAGGCTTCTTAACATACTATTTAAATAAAACTAGTACTACACCAGAAAAATGGTTCGAAAGGAATAATTCTGTCCTTAACATTAATTACAAGAAACAACGAACGACAAATATGAATGAGTTCGTCTCTGTTAGATTGACTACTTATGGGCAATGACCTATTACCTTCCCTGGATTTTCTTATGACTAAAAAAGAGTGAGATTCTCCATAAGGCTCTTCGAAAGTCACTAACTGGGACCTACCTCTGACTTGAATCGTTCCATCGTTGAACTCTTCCATGAATAGATATGGAAAGTAACTACAACTCCACACTAGAAATCTTAGTGTTACAGAATTATCTAGACGAACTGTCACTTTCTGGAATTAAAACAATTCCTAGGTTTTCCAATGAGAAATAACCTGAAACAATAAATAATTGTTGTTACCTACACCTAAGGGAAAAATATCCTTAAACCTTAGAACAATGCTTCTGAAATACTAACTAAATAAAACCAGTATTATTACAACAGGGGAAAATATAACCTCTTACCACATAATATAATTCTACAAATAGAAACCTGGACAATAGTCCCATATTAAGCTAAATAAGCTAAGCGTATGTACAGATGGGTAAATAAAGCCTAATGTATTATGTAGTTGCTCCTAGTAGGTAGAGCTAGGATAGGTTTAACGAGATTTTAGATCTCTAAATATTGGGGCCTCTTTCCCTTTTGCTAAAATAAGTAAGTGGGATTGAGGAACCGCATGAACTAGATAAGAAGGATGGAAATTCGACCATGGCGGGGGTTATGTCCGCTGATAACCCTTCATCCTCGTTGAATCATGAATGGAGGTTGTGAGATTGTTTACAAACCGGGTATGAATGAGATCGAACCGTGAATACTCTTTAGATAAAAGAAAAGAAGTCCCTCTTTATGAAGTTCTCTTGCTTAGATATACTAGACTTATAGTAATAGGCGAGTTTCACGGTATTTTCTAGCGATAACATAAAGATTTCACATCTGTTTAAATGAGTTCGGACGGGTGACTTTGACAAGTAAGCTTATTGTCATGGAGCGATGTTAGCTGCTGTCAGTGTCATTTGTCCTGTGAGAGTGACGGATAATAGAACGATGAATTGAAATTTGATGGAAGACCACAGATAGACAAACATAGTAAATTAAATGAAAGTAAATACTTTCCGTCGAGATTTCGTAACTGCGAGGCGGTACTTAATCCCGACAAGCGGTGGAGAATATCCAAGTCTGGTCCGACGAAATTCACAACTTAGGGCGGGGCGGGGCTCTAAGTCATAGCCGCTGTCATGATCGTAGATTCAGAATGGAAGTTTTAATCATAGGCTCTCGTGATAATTACAAAACTATAAGGTCGAGCGAAAGGTTGATGAGTTACGAAAAATGTAAGGTTGATGAAAAAGTTGATGGAAGGTTGACGATTATTAATTTATAATTTTGAATGAAAGGTTATATATGGGACAACGAAGGGCTAGGATTAAGATCTACTTTGTCAGATATTTAGATAATACGGATTTGATGAGAGGTAGAACGGAACGAGAATATTAGGTTGAGTTTATTTAGGGCTGCCTTATAATAGTTTAGGAATAGTAGAAAACAAATTGTATTACTTCAGCGAAATCTAAATTCAAATAATTATCTCTTTTGATATTGACTACTGACGGATTGCGAAGCCATACTGACCACTCAAAGAATTTAGGTTGCTACACGCGGAACACAACGAAGGGTTACTAGACGATCATCGGGCCAAAACAAAGTAAAATAAAGTAAAGCAAAGTAAGGTAAGGTAGAGTAGAGTGAGGTAGGTGCGGAGTTATACGGAGTCGTACTGAACGTTATTATTATCATTAGGAGAGATTAGTAGAGAGTAGGTTGAGAGGCGAGTTGTTTAAGATTAGTTTAAGTTTAATTTAGTTTTATTAATTATTTTAATTCGAAAAATTTAGTATGAACGTAGAGTAAATAAGTAGAAAGGGGGAGAGAAGAAGAAGGGGGGGATATTACACTGCCTAGGGGCATGCCTTGGCATAGTTCGTGCAACTAAGGATAAAACGGAACAATATTCTGTTTACGTGGATAGAATAGCAATGAATGATCAAATAGAATAATAAATAATAGGTAGGATGTTAAAAAATGTACCTAGTTCATTTATGTTTTTAAAGATAACAGTTTTTGTTAGCTTTGCCTTTGTTTGACTATCACGTCAACCACACACACACAAGTATACTATTACCTACTATATACCTACCGCGATTCCCTATTACTACTCTGGTACAAATAAGGTTCAAATTCGCATAGAAGTTTCAAAAGAACATAGTCATACCGCAATCTAATTGATTACTGTATTTCATTACACTGTAATCATCATACTGGAGGCATACCATGACATCTTATAGCGATTCAATTGAAGACCTAACTGAACCGCGTCGCATAATCGTACCGTGACGTCTTATTTTTTATGTTGCTGCCATTTTCAACCTAAAATGGATACAGTAAAGAGGAAACAAACACACACACACACGCACACACCCATACAAACTTTTGCATAACGAAATCCACCACATATGTCACGAATACATTGAATTATGAATTAGATCCAATTTAAAAACATAAAAATTTCAGTATTTTGAGTGTGTATGGCTAAAGTAGTCGGAGGAAATTAATAAGATAGATAGATAATAAATTAGTAAGATAGGTTATATTGTAGTAACAAAACTAACAAGTGCCGCTGACTGTACCTTCGACCCGATTTTTATGCTCTTTTTATGTTAATTTTAGACTTGACAACGGCCCTTCACGCGGTCCAAGATGGTGAATTCCAAAAACTTGGATAAAGAAGTAAAACCTCTTGTGAGGTACGCATCGATGGAGGAAGAGATAATGGAGAGTCCTTAAGGCTCTCTCGTGCATTTTTGGGTCCTTATCAACGAAATGATGGGATAGGCTTTTTGTTGCCACGTTTTTGTATAGATATTTTTTTTATCGCGGCACATCATAGAGATTTATTTTTTTAAATTTGTCTGAATGACGAGACGAACTAGTCGTTCATCTGATAGTTAGCGCTACGCCTGCCCATAATAGTTACAGTGCCACCCATAGCTTTGCATTGCGTAATCTTGCGCGGCACTGCACTGCGCTCGTCACCCTGAGACATCGGCACATCTACATCCATCAAGTATTATAAATGCGAAACTTTTTGTATGTGTGTTTGTTCTATAAATAGTTTAGGTCTTGGAATACAACCAACACATACATACATGGTACATACCAACTTTTTATCCCATAAAAATGTACGGTTCCTTTAGGATAATAGGGAACCGCGGGGCACAGCTAGTAGTCTATATTTCAGTCATAATATCATGTTTTTTGAAAAGTGGTTTACACGATAACCTCCGTGGCGTAAATGATAAATGAGCCGACTGCAAAACGTGAAGGCACTGTTTCGATTCTCGCACGGGGTAACGATTTGTTAGATGCACAAGTATTTGCCTTGCGTTTGGGTGTTTGTAGGACCATGGTCCTCGTAGTTCCTGATTCCCTACATACAGATAATCCTAGCTAGCGGCCATGCCCCAACTCATGATTAATGTATGTGATCGTGACTCGTAAATTAATCAATTAATTCCTGGTGTTATATTCTTCGCCAAAATCAAGAATTATGCCGCAAACTAACGTTTCCTACACAATCCATTCCTATGTTTCCCAAGTCAATAAACACCTCTTAAATCTCTGCTTTCTCATCCTTTCCAACCTTAAAGACAATATTGCAACGGTAAATTCTCGGAAGCTCTACGGGGAGTTCTCGATAGCTGATAGGAAAGTCTCTACCTAACTCTCTAGGGGTCAATCTCTTTATTACTAAGAAAACCGTATTACAATCCTGATGCCCGTAGTGCCTTTTAATTGTGAATAGTATTGTTTTGTACCTGGTTTAACATAGTTAAACGAAGGTTAGTTATATATAGTTTAGTTTAATTTAATTGTTTAATTAACCTGTTTCGTTTTTTGTAACACCGTTTAGTTTATTTACTTATTGAGATTTCATAAAGTGCAAGCTTTTTGTAGCAATAACAAAAAAATACAGAAATACGACTGAAATAATAGTAAACCGTGAAATCAGTCGCAGGCATTGCAGTAAAAAGTTGAAATTAAATTGTTTGCAGTCGGGGTTTTTTATAGAGTAAACTCTTTTTAAACTCATTTATTTTGAAACCCCATTCATACACATATTTTGAAGCAAAAAAAATTTTGAATACAGTCATGTAATTTGGCGCCAATAATCCGCCATTTTCATTTTTATTAATATCGATGCTCGGTAACAATGAAGACAAATCTAACGGCAACTATCAAGCTAGAATTAATCCATCAAACCGTTGGGGCTACAGAGCGTGCCAAAGAGTTATACATGTACATATACCTCTGGGGAAAAAGGTAGACAGTTTCCGTGCCGTAAATGGGTGATGAACCGACTACGAAGCATGAGGCTGCATGTTTGATTCCCGCAGGAAAAAAATGTGTGAACCACAAATATCAGTTCTGAGTCTGGGTGTTTGCAAGAACGCAGTCTTCGTTGCTACCGATTCCGTAGATACAGGGAACCCTAGTTCGCGGCAAGGTCTATGTGTCAGATCGTGACGCGTTTTTTTTTAGTTGGAAACAATGTTTTTCAGCAGGAACACACAGTTTGCGTACTACTGCTTGGCTTGAATAAGAAGTGTAGTTACTAGTACTTCCCCAGATTGACTCGTTAGTCCATGTTTTTACGACTAGGTATTCCTTTTTACTCGGTCCGGTGGCTAATTATGTACTGGCTTGTATCAATGAAAGTCATTGCCATCCAATAAACTGGCGCGCTTGTTTATTGTTGAACTATTGGTTACGCGCTACTTCGTTCGCGGTGGTTCTTTTATTAAAATCTTTATTTGAAGTCTGCCGAATTTCGAGTAAAACCGGTAACCGAGTGGAGCCCACACAATGTTAGACGACGTCGCGGCAGGCCCAGAAGGAGATGGCCGGACGAGCTGGACGTCTTCTGGATTGGCTGCAGAAGTTTATGAGACGAGAGGAATGGAAGGAGGGTAGGGAGGCCTTTGCCCTGCAGTGGAACGACAATGGCTGAAAAATAATTATTTGAAGACAGCTTTCTACCAAAGGCTGGAGCTCGGGTTTTACTCGTTGGATTTAGACTGTATTTCTTATAAGGCGGTGGTAGCATAATGGGAGAACGTCGGCCTTCCAAGGAGAAGGTCGTGAGTTCAAATCCCAGTGCAGGCACATACCAATGTGTTTCTTGTAAAACTTGTACGTAATTATCACTCGCTTTTCGGTGAAGGAAAACATCGTGGGCAAACCCACATACCTACCAGGGAATTTCAGAGGTAGGTGTGTGTATCCACCAGGCCGGACTGGGCCCCCGTGGTGGACTGTGGCCTAATCCTCAGCACTGGACTACTATAGGTTAGGCACTAATCATATTAACCAATAATTTAAAATCGTGTTGCAATCAGGTCAGTAGTTTTTTACGTGATGCGAAAACAAACAGACAAACAGACACTATTTCAAAAAAGTATAATTTTTTTTTTTAATTTTTTATACGTCACCGTTGAAATACATCTTCGATGTTACACTTTTTGTCCTTTGCTGCAGCATTTTATGTTTATATTATGACAGCTGCGAAGGCGCAGAATAGTCAATAGTATGAGTACTGCAAATTGATGCAGTGGCCTATTCAATTTATTTGGCGTCCATACCTAAGCATTGACGGTGACAAGTACATAATATGTGGCAGGAGTGGTAGTGTATGCGATTTGATACTCTCAAATCGTATTTTTATGATGTCCAGAGTCGTAAGGTTTTTGGTGAGACAGACCGCTCTTTGTCATTTCCGGTTTAGATAATACCGCTGCGGCTCACAATGCCTTCCCTTTATTACAAGCTCACTGTGTGAGTGTGTATGGATGGGTAGATGAATGTATGAATTGTGTTAAATCTAGTATGTAAATTTTAACCATTGAAGAATAAAATACGCACACTTCAATGATATTGGCCCAATTTCTGTTATTCAATTGAGTTCAAATTTTGCATGCCTGTCCAGTTGCGATGACAATACAATATGATGGTGACAGCGAGCTGATCTGATGATAGAAACGTGAAGTAGGTCTTTAACTCTAGAAGAATGCAGAAGTTTTATAGCAATCGTTACACTTTTCTGTTACGCTCGACCGTCATGTAAAAGTTGACCCTTTAACATAAAGGTTTATTGTAAGAAATTTGAAATAAGACTAAGAGTTCTGGAGTAATAGGTCATCATATAGTTAAAAAGTTTTTTTAAATGGTTTTGTATTGAAATAGTAATCTTCTCAGTTCTCAGTTTGGCCACAGACTTTAACCATAATCAAAAGAGTATTTCATGAAAGTTTTTTCTACGTTCATTATGCCTCGACAGGGCCTCGCCATAGAAAATTGAGAGACATATGTAGGAATAGTTTCACTTCTTGCGTGTGTACACTATTACACAAACTCTCTTTATATTTTTAAGTTCCAATGCATTACGACCGTGCATTTCAATTCCTCCTTTTCAATCCAAAGCAATTAAGTGTAATTGTCCACCCATCCCGATACTGGATAGTATCGGTATCGGCCGATTGTGTCTCGATTTATTCATAGAAATATTTATGAGACAGTACTGTTATGTTCACTTATTTATAAGGCCACTTTGTTGATATAAAACCATTTCTTTTTATGAATTGGCAACGCATTTCATGCAAAGTTTTTTATTACACTGAATTTATTGTTTAGCTTGGCCTGTTCAAATATCTTTGATCATTCTTTTGTTTTATGTTTGTTTGTTGCTTTCTACTAGTGTTAGGTACTAGCTGTCTCCCTTGATTTAACCCGCGCTGACCTTTATTCTACATGAACTGGTTATTTTTACCATTATTAGCATTTTTAGCCATTATTGCTATTTAACTTTGGTTCTACTTTTTTTTAATACCAGAAAAAGGTTTTTTTTTTACTGAGCAACGAGACGGCAAGTCGTTCACCTGATTTTTTTTTATGACAAAAGGTTGATTGAGGAACACCAGAAGCAACATTTTTAATCTTCATCTAGATAATGTAGTTTAATCCGAACATCTCACGTTCTAAAGATCAATTTAGATCCCTACTGTTTTTCTGCTTCCACGCGATTAGCGGCTCACCGACTCACCACGTTGAGCTCAAAGCAAACAGTGTGTCTCACCTAATGTGAAAATATTTGAATTAGGCCTTGTATTCACTAGGTGACAAAATTTGTCCATGTGTTGCGTAACATGACTCTTGACGTGGAGAACAACATTGTCTACACTATACTGTTGCAATTGTTTTTACGATTCAGATTGTAACATTGTTCTTGTTACATGTTTTTGTGGAGCAATTAAAATAGATCTTTGATAACACTTTGCAATTTAGTTTAGACATTTATTTTGTTAAATGTAAGAAAATGCGTTGGCGCGCCAAACATTAGGTAGATACTTTTTATCGCAGCCTGTGTTATTAAATATTGTACAAATTCTAACACCAGAGGACGCCACTACTTCATGTTGAACAGCGAGGTAACAAGACGAGAACAAGCATCTGCCAATGTTGCGCAAAATTCTAAGCGTAACATGTTGCGCTGTTGCGGATTAAATTCGTGCCTAGTGAACACAATGCTTTATAGCGCAAACCTTGAGTCGGTCTTATGAGTTGCGGTCGGATTCCGTGATGTTGTTTGTACTACTACATTTATAATTGCTTAAGTAATAGGTACTCGTAAAGACATCGGCAACCCACGTGTTCATTTTATTCACCTTTAACATCCTCTTACCTAACAATAATGTTTCTACTGAAATTAAAGACAACATCATAATTTGCGTTCTTTGATTATCTATCTCATAAAGGTCTGTTTTATTACGTGAGTTTGCAAAAGTTGTGGAGCAAAAGTTGTGGGCGCCCCAAACTCCCCTTTAGACTGTTTATCGACACATTATATGTTACTTTATATCTATAAACATCCTCATTCCGCTTGTGGCGACCCACAGACCTCTGTGGTCAGCATCATGTAAAACCTAAATTAAAATAAGAATAATTTGTCAGACTGGAGAGGTGGCATGTCAGTGGAAAATAAAAGACAGAGATTTTCTGGAAGTAAAACTGAAGCGTTGTATTTTTTATTCATGATTCCCAAAATCCTAAAGCATCGGATCAGACACCAAACGCTTAACACTTTGACTGCTGAGCTGTTTTGCTTTTCTACCCACGGGTGCGGCTCTGCACGTGTCATAGAGTTTTCCCATATAACAAACACAACATTTGTGTTTTTCCGTACTCGTGGCAAGTAATGAACAACATGACAGCAGTGAACGTGTTAAACCGTATATATCTACCATTTACTAATGACGTAAATTTCAGACCGCCTTCGTTTGGTAATGAGCCGTTTTTATTACCATTTTCTTAAGTTGCTTTTTATGTAGTGTTCAGATCTGCTGTGTGTACGTAGATTTTATGTTTTATATACATATATGGATTTCGAGTTTAAGCCACAGGTTCAGAAACAATAGGGTCTGGGTCATTTTGATTCGCTTAAAGGTCGGATCCGGTTATGTAATACTTTTCTGATACATAAAGTCCAATATTACATATGCGCGATTGAAAAATAATAAGGCCCATTTTTCAGAACAATGCTCAGTTTGAATATCGACTTGAGCGTAAATTCGAGTGTCGATTGCTATGGAGATCTGTGTTTCAAGTAGAGATCCAAAAATTGAACATCTTCAGGAATACGAGCCTTAGTGAAACTTTATTTGTTTGTGAGGCTTTCACACGTAAACGGCGCAATGAATTTTATTATTTATTGCCACGAGATCCACCAATATAGCCTAGGTGGATACTTACTTTAAACTATTTTTGTCCCGGGAAAATCCCCGTAGGATCACCGAAAAACGAGTACAGCCGCCAAGCGCTATTAGTCTTACTTAAAACATAGTCTATGCAACGAATAAGGCCAGGTTACATAAGAAGCAGGGTGTAAATCCAAGAACTACCGCCTGCAGTGTAATCGTATTCCTTCACTGCATTGCAATTTCACTGCCGTCAGCTATAATTGTAAATTGCCTGCTGTCGGACGCGGGAAACTGTCGCGTCACCTCGGAATTCGTTCATTAGCTGGCTTTAAACCCACCAGGCTTGTGGAAGTATTTTGTATTCCAAGTAAAAGCAGGTTAACATTTAGCGACGTAATGACAGCTGAGCGATTCCGCGGTTCGGACGTTTGGATAGCAGCCGTTAGGCATGTCGGACGATCATGGGGCGCCTGATAATCTCTGACATCAGAGGAAGTCGCTAGAGGTAACGATAAGAAAATCTCGATCTTGAACGAGGATTTCAGATCCATTGATCGAGGTCTTTGGTAGTTGCAGAACCCTGAATATCCAAAGTATTAAATACGACTTGCGCTTGGGACGTTATTTTACATGCTTTTATTTCACTTGCAATGCATGTATGACGTAATAATTATGTATGTGTGTAACTACGTTTGTTCGGGAATCTAGCAACTCAATTTCGAAGCAGTTATCCTCAACCGAAAGAGTTGAAATTTTGCATTTTTTTCAAGTGCTGATGACAATCCAATATTATGGTGACAGAGAATTGCTCTGGTGATAGAGACGGAAAGTAGAAAATGGAACTTCTCAGTGACTAACAGTAAATTGATTGTGTTTGGGCTCATTTTGATCAGCTTGCAGTGCCGAATAAGAATTTTGTAAACGCTTGACTGTTTTTTTTTTAAACTTATTTATTACGTCCGTTTCAAATCACGTTATTTTGAAAGTCTAGAGCGAAGCTACGTCCTCTGTTAGTGCTGTATCAGAGTTGGTTTGCGTTTCCTTAAACATTGTCGAGGAAAACTAATAATTAGACCACTACCCAAGCTCAAGAGCCGTTTTCCAACTTGTTGGACATAATAGTTGGACCGCGATTTCGGAACTCTCATATAAGGTTTCCTCTGGTTTCGAACACTAATGCCCGTTTTTAAATTAGATACGTAATTAAGAATTTGCTCATAGTAAAGCATAAAAACTGTCGTGAAGAAATAAAGTCACGGAAAAAGTTAAAAATGAAGTCACTATAAGAAATCAAGATTTTTTAGTCACCTAGAGAACATCGCATGGTAAATCGCGTGGTACACTTACATTAAACTTCGGTGTCATCTTGTTTGTGGTTAGTTAAAACGGAAATAACAGCGACATTTAAGTGGAAACGAGATCCGAAAGCTGCTAATATCAGGGCATCTAATTTCCTTCTGCAAGAAAATTCAAGTCGTTTTCGACATCTGTTGAAAGCGCTCTAGATATCCTAAGTATAATTATTATAGTATAGATAGATGTTCAAAGCACTATCTTCATTTCTGTCTGCTTTGAAATCGATTTTCAATTAGTGTCCGATGAGCTGATAGGCTTTTTGTACCGTCAACGACAAAAGTCATTGAACATTTTTAATTTTTAATCCAATACTCTCCTCCCGCAATTTAATCCGGTGCGTTGAATAATACCCAAGAGTAACGGATATTTTTCGAGATAAAAAGTGGCCTATTTTACTCTCCAGTCCGGCTTATTACCTCTATGAAAAATTAATTCGTTGCTGTGTGAAAGAAATACAAACATACAAATGCACTTTCGCATTTATAATATTAGGTAGACAGATTTGCGTGCGTAAAGCCAAAGTAGAAATTTGGACCTATCAGTAGTTTTCGTCGTTGACTGTACCCGTTATACAAACGCCTGTCTTTTGTTTTTTTCTTAAAAGTCTTTTTTCTTTTGTTACAGAATGCACAAACCTAAAAATGGATGAACGGTGAATGCGGTAAACTTACAAATTAACTAAACGTATCCGTTTACATATCAGTATTAAGTGTTTTTAGTGTAGATATTGTGACAATACTTTGAAAATTAGATAAATTAATAAGTATTTCAATTATAAGGAACATAGTGTCCGAGAAAATGTTTCCACGAAATGATAAATAAATGAATTTTAGAAACAATTTAAATTGACCTTTGAGAATCTAACTTTGGAGTATAAAACTCAAATTGGCCAAGTGAAACAGTGTTTGACTAATTATCCGACCAATATTAGTGTAGGCAAGTGTGTGAAGATGTCGGAGAGGTTCAAAGTGACGAAACATGACGAACCTTCAGGCAAAACGTACAAGAACTACGGAGCGACGTCGGCTGAGAACGACGTGGAGCTGAAGGGGAAGCTGCTTCCTGACCCAGGTTAGTGCAAATCTGTTACCACACAGGTGTGATAATATAATCGCTCGATAATGCTAGTATCTCCACTAACATTTTGAATCTTATTGGGGACCTTGAGAGTTTAAATTTCCTACATCTCCACTGCCTAAATGGTACTGAAGTCATTAGGGAAGCATTCCTAGAGAGAGACTGTAATCCTTGGTAGGGAAACTGGGAAAATAATACACAGCGTCTCAACTAGTAGGTCGGTTAGCGTGGATATTGGAAAATATCGTTACTACGATAATATTTTTCAAGACTTTTAATTTCCACTTCTATTATGGCGATATCGGAGCAATGTGGAAGATCGCGCTCGTCCTAATACAAAATGTACTAGAACAGATATATATCTATATCTGTTTTAGTACATTTTGTATATGTATATATATATATATATATATCACAAAAATTATGATTTATATGAATATGATATATTTTTATTCCGGTAATGATTATTTTTCGTAACGAATAAATGTTATTAAAGAAGTAGAAAACCGACCTCATAACAATCCTCGCTTTTGTATGTTCACTATTCGAAGTTCTCGCTGAATTCTCTTGCAAACCTTTAGAAACAAAGGTACTCGTAGAGCTTCAATCACAACTGTCTAATTTACACTTTATGACCCCAAGATAAGGTTGATAAATGAAAAATTCTCTCTTGCACGTATTTTTCTCCCATCCAACACCAGATCAAAAGAATGTGACATGAAAAGATGGTTCCCCGTAGCAGGTGATTTCCTTTTCATTATTCCTTTTAGAATGAAAATATTTGCAAAGATTCTTTGGGGCCGATGATTTGTCTATGCTTTGAAGCAAAAGCGTCACAATACTAAAGACGGAGGCATTTTGAGAGGCTATCTCGTTAATGTTTTAAAAGCTTCATGCTCGTACATTCCTCTAAAATTCATACAAAATCCAGCATGAAATATACGGCAACAGTCACTTCTGGGTGCGACATCTGTATCTGTCGTCTGTTTATTTAAGACTAGCTGAGCCCTGCGGTTTCACCCGCATAATTCAAGTTTTCCCGCAATAACTTTCTTAAAATCAATATATATTCCCCGTTATTGCCATATTCTTCATTGATGCTCCGCTCCTATTGGTTGTAGCGTGATGTTATATAGCCTATAACCTTCCTCGATAAATGGACTATTGAATACAAAAACAATTTTTCAATTCCAACCAGTAGTTCTTGAGATCCTAGCGTTTAAACAAACAAACAAACAAACTCTTCAGCTTTAAATATTAGTATAGATAATAATCTCACCAATAAACTTGTCTATGACACTTAAAATCATCTAGTAAACAAGAATAGATATAAACCGTTTTTTAAAAAGTTGTCTGTCGGTATATTTACGCAACATGTTACCTAAACCATTTCGCAAGTAAAATATTATAAACATTCTTTTAGCTATTACTAAGCTAAGCGGCAACAAACAGACTTATTACCATATATACTTACTCATCATTATTTAGTATTTAAAGTATTGATAAGGATTAATAGCATCACAATATATTATGTAAACGGCTTTTGTTGAAACCTGAAAATGTGGTTTGCGGTTGTTTCCTATGGCAGGCCACAAAATACGGGACTAAATATTAACGGTCATTTACTTCACTATAATCTGTGTGTCTACGCTTGACCTAAAATGAATATCATATTTTATACTATTCTAATATTAATAATAATAAATAATAATACTGAGGCGTCCCGATCACATCCCTGATCCCTAACTAGGGCTTAATGTCTGCGTTTCAGCGACTTCATGCTTCGCAGGCAGCTCATCCCCACTACGCCACAACCCTTTTCTCTCTTACTCCTTCTACTCTTACTCTTGCTCTTTACTATTGTAAAGAGATTTTATTTGTTAGTTTGTAGGTTTGTAGCAAATAATCTCCTGAATCATGTTTTTTTTATATGTTGGAAATTGATCTGCTACCGGAAGTTGGCAGATAATTTTTTCAATCAGTATTTTTTTCAGGAAAATAGCCTTAACTATCGCTCACTAGGAGAGGCCTTTTTTTTTTTTTTTTTTTTTTTACCTGGGGAATGCAATTACGCATACCACCAGACCCGGGTGAGGGCCGGGTGGTTATGTGGGACTCCCCCGCCAGTCTGACGGGTATACCCACTAAACCCCAGGGTGTTCCACCGGGACGCCTTTGTTGTCGGGGCTACGGGTGCGAGAGTGGACTTCCGCAGCCCCGACGGCGTTGGTCCTCAAGGGAGAACCCCATCCCGTTGGTAGGAGTGGAGAGGAGTGCTCCACTCCGTCTAACTTTGTGAGTGTGGCGCGCGGGAACACCGCGCGCGCCGCCTCGAGGCATACGAGTGGGCGGCGGACGTACACCCGGTCCGCCGCCCAAGCCTCTGTTATGGGGGCCGGAGCAGGGCGTTGAAGAATACTCTTCTTCGACGCCCCGCTCGCCGGCTGCGGAGGGGAAGTTCGGAGGTGATCTCCCGTTCCCGCTCTGCAGCCTCCTTCTGCGACATCACCTCTTCGCAGAAGGTTTCTCCGGCTTGCCAGGACCTCTCGTCCCCGACCATTGACTTAATCAAGGTCGGGAGCGAGAGGTCGGCCCCCACTGCTGCGACGAGTTCACGGCGCTCGCTTGCCCAGCCCGGGCACTCCTCAAGCGTATGCTGCGCCGTGTCTTCGTCGCAGCCACAATGGTGACACTTGGGTGTCGGCTCTCTTCCGGCTATGCGGTGCAGGTACTTCCCGAAGCACCCATGCCCCGTAAGCACCTGCACCAGCCGGAAGGTGAGAGACCCGTGAGCCCTGTCCAGCCAGTCCTGGAGGACCGGCCGGACAGCCTCGACAGTCCTTAGTCCCGCTCCAGGTGCGGCCAGCCTCTCTGACCAATTCCGGAGTAAGGACTGCCGAGCATGGAACTTCCACACTTCAATCGCCCTTGGCGGGGGGCTTTCGCCTTGGAGGCGGAGGTTCATGCGCCACTCGAACATGTCGGCATGCATTTCCGCCTCCAGGTCCCACGGAGGGGACCCCGCCAGCAAGCACGCCGCCTCGCAGGAGACGGTGCGATATCCACGGATGACCCCGACGGCCATCACCCTCTGAGCTCTCCTCAGCACGGTGATGTTCGGCCTTGTCAGGGCACCCGCCCATATGGGAGCCCCATACAGGGCCATGGACCGCACCACCCCCAGACACTAGGAGAGGCCTGCTCCAAGTTGTGGACGAAATCGGGCTGATGATGTTAATTCAACGCTAGACACAAGATTAAATAAGGCTGGCAACACAGTTTTTTTGATTTTCTTTTATCTTACTGAGTAATGAGACGAGCAAGTCTTTCACCTGGTGGTAAGCGCCATGCCTGCCGATAACATCTACAGTGCCACCCAGAATCTGTTGCGGCACTGCACTGCGCTCGTCACCCTGAGACATTGGTTCTAAAGTCTCAAATGCCCACAATATAACAGAAGCTGAACCGTTTATTCCGTATTTGTGGTCGGTTGTAATTCTATAACCGGCGTAGGTTGGCTGAGGTGTGAACTTATCCACAGATTAAAGAATAGTACAATAATTATTAATTGCATTACCATAAGTGATTAATTAAAACCAGCTTTTATACAGCACTGAACGGTTGTCAAATGAAAAAGATATGTCAAGAAAAAATTACCAAACATCCAAACTTTCGGAGGAAGAATATTGGATTACGGAGGAGGAATAGTATGAGTTAATAATGAAAATATGAGTTTGTGTGTTTATATGTTTTTTGCCACTGAACTCCATAACAGATAAATGGATTATGATGCAATCTGGTTTGTAGATACCTTAGGCCATGCAATAACGAATAAGATATTCTACATTAGCAGGCGCAGCTAGTTTTAAATAAAACCCTTACCTAAAAACACAGCATCAATGGCAACTTCGTACACCGACATACTACTTAAAAAGGTTTTTCTGTCCAACCAAAGGTTGTCTGCAAGAAATCGCTTTAAGCGACAAGATCGCCCATTTTTCATACGCACAGTCACGTCTCTCTCCCGTTGGGATAGTCAGAGGCTATATCTTTCCACATGCTACGATCCCAGCAGAAAGCAGTACACCAACACCCTGGCACCCTCTACTGGTTTCTGGAAGTCCAGACCAATAAGCTGTGTAAGGTCCATACATCCAAAATTCATCATAGTAAAGTGGCTTTCTACCCATCGTACTGCCTTATTATTTGCCTTTTAGTTGTTTTTCTGTATCGTGTTTCTTTGAGGTGTAAAATAAAGAGTCTATTCTGTTCGTACCCAATAGAATAGAATAGAAAAACTCTTTATTGTACACCACAAACAAAATTAAACACAGTACAGAAGAATTACAATAGGTAAACAAGGGTAGTACAATGGCGGTCTTATCGCTGAAAGCGATTTCTTCCAGACAACCTATATAACCTACCAATATTTGCCACCGAAACCAAGTGGAGCTATAAACGATCGTCTAATCGTCCAAATATAGCAGCAGGTTATTGTGGGTAAACATTCCTTGTGGTGGCTGACTCATGTTACGATATTGGCTGAATTCGGTAAAAACACTTATGGGTTAATATGCCCGTATGGGTACACACCTCCCCCCTAGCTAACTGTTTCTGACTGACCTTTATAAAAGTGCTTTGTGGTTACTACCATTGATATTATTATAGTGATAAATATCCCATTCATCATCATCAACCCATAACGTCCCACTGCTCCTCACTTTCGTGAGGAGGGTAAGGCCATATTCCACCACGGTGACCTAGTCCGGATTGGTACAATACAATAATGATACAATGATAATAAATAGTACTACGTACACTAGTAATTTTGTTACGTAGCTAAAATCGGAAGGAAATGAAAAATACGGCGAAATTATCTTCAACAGCTTGCCGATAGCTTCAATATATATTTGTTCAAAGGATTTATTTTAATTATTATAATTTTATTTGTTTTGTTTTGTGTTGTGACATAAAAAAAACAATTAAGAAAACATAGTAGAGTGTATATGCAATGCTATCTTCTCTAAAGGGCGTATTTCAAATACACTAGATGTTTCCTTTTCCTGTGCGAGATCCAGTTAACCCATGAATCAGCACATGAAAGGTAGATTTCCTGTTCAAACTGGAACCATATTCATTTACTTTAACAATATTTTTAACCTTCCTATTGCTCACCTTCCATAAATGATTAGAGTTTTGAAGTACAGATACTAATTAAAAATGCTTCTATAGAAAGACTGAACATTTAAAATAAATTCTGTGCTGAGGCCCAATTTCAAACGTTTCTTTGTTTATGACTCTAGGTTGGTACATTTCGACAAGAACGTATTATCTTTATTTTTTATCAGACTGAGTGACGGGACGAGCACGTTGTTCACCTGATGGTAAGCGCTACGCCTGCCCATAACAGTAACATTGCCACTCAGAACTTTGCATTGCATAATCCTGAGCGGCACTGTTTGGCGGATGAATATATAATATCAGGCAAAGGTGTGGTACTTCTCCAGGCGGTCTCTTGCAGAAGTGGCGTCCCACTTCTACTCCTACATGCACACACAGACACTACCATCTTCTCAACGTATTTAAAGTGGGTATAACAAGTTCTGGTCGCGTATAAGCTAATTACATTATACGTTTTAATTAAGCAGATTGAATCAATGCAATTATTAATCTTCTCCTTGTTGGCAGCAGCACGTTAATTGTTTACTTTCAGTCATAATTTCAAGCAGTAATTCCTACATCACCACTTTATTCAGGTTTACTGTTAACGTACTACTTATATAGGTAGGAGTTACTGTTGATTAAACGCAAACATTGACTTTATTGGTTATTTCCGGTGCGTTTACCCAGCTTTAATGGTTCTTTCACTAATATTATAAAGGCTAGTTTCGTATGTGTGTTCGTTGACAACTCCGTAACGGCTCAACGTATTTTGATACAATTCGGTGTAACTTTAAAATTTGGTTTAATACTTACGGTCGTGGAATAATATCTCAGAAGGTACTGAGTGGTAGATTGGCAGTACAACTATTATGCGAAGGCGCAGCGCTTACCATTAGGTGAACGATCTGCTCGTCTCGTTACTTAGAGTTAAAAAAAAATATATTTTGTATTTTGCATTTAGTCATAAAAATCCCTTATAATATAAAGTACCTGGATGACCGAGCTTTGCTCGATATTTTTTTTTTTTTAATAATATTTTCTAAAAATGATTCCTAGCTAGATCGATTTATTGCCTCCGAAACCCCCTATATACTAAATTTCATGAAAATCGTTGGAGCCGATTCCGAGATTCCAATTATATATACATATATATACAAGAATTGCTCATTTAAAGATATAAGATAAAAGCATCTCCGTTACGCATTATTCATAACTTATTCATACCTACTAGCTCAGAGATATAGTATTAAGTACATACAGGATGGACATCCCCCCCCCCTACAGAAAGCTTCCCCGGACCTCTCCCCGCAATCCAGAAACGGGGGCTTCTTATTAGTATGAATTTTCATTTTAAGCAGGTTGTCCTTTGTTTTGTTCGCGTAGTATATTTGAATTTTTATACACGCATTTAGCGCGTGTGCAAACGTCATTAGCACGCTTACTGGATTATGAGGTCGAACAAGCCACGTGCGTGACATTTCGCAGATACGACAGTCAAAATCGCTTTATTTCACTCCGTGCGGGGGACAGCTATGTTAACTTTTCAATGAGTATAACAGAGACAAATATATAAAATGTATTCTCTCGGAGCTTAACCTAACGGCGCAGTTAATAAATACTATATGAGGTTGAATAGACCTCATATGCACTGGATGAAAGTCCATGAAAAATGGCTCCGCAGCGAGCGTGTGAAATTTCAAATCTGTAATTTGTATGGTGTGTCTACTGTGTGCTATTAGCTTACATATTATTATTATTATATTGTATTCAAGTTATATTATCGCCGGTGGCTTGGTCTGGAACTAATTCCAACTGTGTTGTAATTGAAATGACTGCTCTTTTGTTATTCATAAATAACCATTGTTCCAGCAAAATATGTAGAATTCCATTGCATGAAGTAACTCATTATACTGTTCAGTACATGAAGGACGTTGACTTTTTTAAACAAAGACTTACCTTTTTTAACTCGCTTTTTAGCTATATATATATATAGCTATATATATATGTATATGTTAGTCTGTATGTACACACACACACGCAAACACTGTGCCATAATTCATCACTGTAATTTTAAAACTGTCAACTATAATTTACCTAATATAATAATTAATCCTGTCTTGGCCATATTTTTCTACCAAAATTACTGTATTGTTTATATTTCATATAAAACGCTGTTAAATTACGTGAATAAATAAAATAAAATGTAATAAAAGAATAAATGCTATAACGTTTTGCGCCCAGTTTTATGCTAATTATGCAAACATATTTCAAAATCTATATAATGTAAATGTACATTACAATTACGACCAGTTTCTAAGCAGTCAGATGGGTGAGTGAGTCACTATGTGAACTGAACTATGTGTCGTTTTGAAGCCTCTAGCTAGATGAATTATAGATTGCCTAGGAACTCATTATAGGTTTATCACATTGCTTTGAGATAGTTACATTTTGGATAAGCATTTAATCCAAATTTTGATACATAAACACACAACACACAGAGAACATACACAGGACACACAGAAAGAGAGAGAGGGAGAGAGAATACAGTCACAGAACACACTCAGAGACACAGAATACGCACACAGACCATCCACACACAGAAAAAACACACACACACGCGCGCGCGCATAGGGAACAGACACACAGACGGGATACAGGGTATTCTAGTTAGGGCTGTGGTTCATCATGTCAATGACAATGACCCCTGCCTTTTATTGACTTTAGCTAAATACTTATAAAAAAATCTTTTGTGAAAAACACAATTAGTCCTTGTCACATTTAATAAATAGAGAACTGTTTTCCCTTAACCCAAAGAAATATAAAAGTAACTTACTGCGCCAAGGTACCTACTTAAGTTTTACAATGCTATCACGTGACACTGAATTTGAATTTCACGCCTGTTTACACAACTGTGGAGTCATGTGATTCGAAAGTAAACAAGTAAAAGTAAAATAGGTGCATAGCATATACAACTAGTGGTACCAAATTAGATCTAAGTAGATACATAAACTCGTATTTATTTATAATTTACATATTTTTAATACGCGTTATTACTTCACCTCTAATCTATGCAAAGAATCTTAAAACGTAAATTTCACCAGCATCAAGACGTCCGATTATCTTGAATATTTGCACACGTATTGAGAAACGATGACAATACAATCCTTAAAAAAAAGAAATCCATGCAAAAAAAAGTAAAAAAAAAAAAAATACTTACGAGCTTTATTTAATAGCAAGCCGAATTATGCAGAATAAAAAAAACTTATGGTAGAAAAATATGTGGAGGTGAATATAATTAATTCATGTTAAAAACAAAACAGGTTTATACTTGTTTATCTGTTCGTAACCACGGTAAATGCAACTTGGTAGAAACAACTAGACTTTTTCAACTTAGCTGTGTGCAAATTATCGCGTTTTGTCTAAAAAAATGAATATCTAGAGACTTCCAGAATACTCGTACACACCCAATATTAAGTTAGTTTCATGCTATGACCATAGTAATTAACTACTTACTTACTTAATAAGTCATTATCTATAGGATGGAAGGATGAACACGCTGCTCGCTCTTTAATGTCTGGCATCGCTGGTTAAGCTCTTGGCATCACTTTTTGAAATGTAGCAAAATAGCGATAACTCAATGGGTTATCCAAATGTACAAGTAATTAATCAGTACCTGGATGACGGAGCTTTGCTCGGTAGATTGTTTATAAGCGTTTTTTTCCAAGATCGTTTAGGCATTTTTAAGTGAACACGTTAAGAAAACACAAATAATATAAATAAACAATTAATTTTCTTAGTCAGGAAGAGTCATATTTTTCAGTTTAAATTTGGACTACTCAAACGCCTCCAACGCTTTGTTATTTTTCTTCCAAGTTTATGTTTAATTTAATATAACACGAATTAAATGACATTTTCTAAAAACGATTCCTAGCTAGATCGATTTATCGCCCCCGAAACCCCCTATATGCTAAATTTCATGAAAATCGTTGGAGCCGATTCCGAGATTCCAATTATATATATACAAGAATTGCTCATTTAAAGATGTAGATTTTTTTCGTATCTACTTCTTGTTAATTACATCTACATACATGTTCACACATGCATGCTGACCACATAAAATTTTTTTGTTTGTATTTCATCGAAGAACCGAAGCTAGATGGATGTCTATCTATAAATGCAAATGTGAGTTTGCTTGTTTGTTTGTTACGCTTTCACGCCTAGACCACTAAACCGATTTTAATAATTCTTTCACCAATGGAAAGCTAAATTATCAGCAAATAACATAAGTTATATTTTATTCCTGTATTTTAACGGGAACGGGAACTACGCGGGTCAAACCACGGGGCCCAGCTAGTAAGTAATAATATTAAAATTGTTATTGTACCTTCGTACATCTCCATGTTTAACCTACTTATTTATGCTGAAAGAAACCCGGTTTCTATTAAATTTTCAGCCAGCTCTTATTTCACTCTCCATTCTGTCTCAAAAAAATGGCTATTGAATATCGTTTTAGCATAATATAAGGCGCAATATATACCAATTCTATAATATTTTTGGCATGATATAGAATTTTTCATTCAACAAGTATTACCTATTTCTTGAGGGGGTCCATTTTGGTTGCTAAGACGACGCGATGAAGTCACAAACTACGTTTAATCCACTGTTGACGCCAAAGTATTTATAATAATTTTATAAATTAATTTAATATTTAATGGTACAATCCCTTTTCACCCTTTCCTATATTATACCTTTATACATGTATGCAATACTAAATGCGCCCGCGCCGAAAACGCCCTCTGGCGTGAGAAAAAATTGTAGGCGAGCTGTCAATCAGTTCGCCATTAGTTAGTTCCGGTTCAAATGTGAAACGAGCTCGTCGTTATAAGACAATCGCACCGCCGGAAGTATTTCTTCTTGTTCCCCGTGCCATTGCGGCCTTGTAATTTTTCATATTCTTGTGATCGCGCTGTTCGCGAGTGCATTCTGGAGTGTGTTGTGAGGACTGGGATCTGGGAGCTGCCCGCGTGCCTGAGCGTCTGGACGCCCGCGCCTGTGATCGGAGGCGCCGCTGTTCTGAGGTATTTGCTGCATGTTTCCCTTCGTTCCCTCCTCTCCGCTCTTGGTTGTGCGTACCATATTTTACATGTTCATAACTTTGTCGAAGATCAAATAGAATTATACTTTGGCGCGATCATAGGTGGTCCTTCGAGCCGGATACGTCCCCCGCCCTTATTAGGATACTTAGATAGGCCCTAATAAGTGATTTCTTACAGCATATTCATTGCGAATATCATTGTAACCGTTTTCGCGTCGGTAAACGTGACATTGCGTCACTTACTTTTCATCGCGAAAATATCCCCAATCCTCGCCCGTAAAGTTAAATTACGTGGTTCCCCGCCTAGATACGTTATATATACATAATTATCTACGTAGTTTATTCATTTAAACCTATAATTAATCGTTAAAATCGAAACTGTTCGTATTTATACCTACCCTCAGCTCATTCATTCACCGCTCCTACGCGGGCCGGCACGATCGTCCATTACCTACCGTTCGATGTAACCCGACCGCGTAGTGTAGGGCACGCTCACGCGCATCGCCCTTGCGAACACTTCCGATTACTTCCGATCGCGTGAAATAACCTTCCGTATTTTGCCGTATATATTTGACCTATTTTAAATAACGATAAATCATGCCTCCTAAGAAACCTACCGGATCAGCTGACGCTGATGACGATAGTTTTGACGAACGCGTTCAAGATTCGCGATTAACTATATTACGAGTTAAACGCGAAGCTATATTTGAGATAGTGCAAAACATGTATGACCTATCTTCAGGTATTCATTCAAACCCCGTGGCGAGAGAACGTTTTCTTGCCGAGTCTTCACAAATAGATTCATTGCGTGATAAGTTTGAACAGAATCTTGATGATTATAACTCCCGCTTGTTATCAGTAAATCCGCTAGATAACCCTGATTATAAAAGCCTCGTTGCATTTGAGTCATTATACGGTCGAATTAATCAATTACGATCTCAATATTCGCAATCACGTTCGTCGCAGGAGTCACGTGATATCTCTGCACCGCGTAAGGCTAGGCCTACACTTCCGCCGATTCAATTGATGGACTTTTCGGGTGACATTCGCTCATGGCCACTATTTTATGCCAGTTTTAAGTCTACTGTACATGATAATCCATCCCTCAGTGATGCCGAGAAGTTATACTATTTATTGGGTAAACTTTCGGGCAAGGCGAGTAATGTATGTGCAGGTATAGCTCCGTGCGCTGAGAATTATAACTTGTTATTACAAGCGTTAATTGACAAATATGAAGATAAGCGAATGCTCGCTTCCGCGTATTTAAATCAAATGTTTGAGTTCAAACCTATGCAAGCTGCTTCTGTTACGAACTTTGATTTATTTACAGATAGCTTTATAAGTGCAGTACGCGCCTTAAAGAATCTAAAGTTAGACAATTTAACTGATTTAATTATACTTCATATTGCGCTCAAGAAGATAGATTTAGATACCGTTCGCGCTTTCGAGTTGACTTGTAGCTCTAAAATACCTACTTTCGACGACTTTGTTGATTTTATTACAACCCGCGCTAAGGTTTTGGAACGCACTAACATCAACTCAAGCGCAGCAAGTCAAGCATTGTGCACTCGTCCTAATAATAATAGACGAGCTAATAACGTAAATAACCCTCCGCCGCCGAAGTACCAAACCTACGTTAGTACTACGGTTGATCCCGCGAGTAAGTGTCTTTGCACAAACATCACACATCAGCATTTATTTAAATGTGCTGACTTTAATAAAATGACTCCTCAGGAACGCTTTAAATGTGTGAAAGATAAAAATGCGTGTGTGAACTGTCTTAGTTTACAGCACCGAGTTTCTAATTGCTCGTCTAATTCTGATTGCCGCGTATGTAAACTTAAACACCACACGTTGCTACACTTCAAGCGTGCCGAGATGTCAAGCCCCGCGGTCCCCGCGGCCGCGGCGCCCGCGCGCACAGCTAGCGCCCCGCCACCGGCCGCTCAGCCTAGCCAGGCAAGCCCAGCGCGCGCACCTGTAGCCGCGCAGCCGCAACCTGTTACGAGCGCGCGCTCGGACGTTGCGTTGTGCGCTACCTATAATACGTGTACATCTGATAACTCATCTCGCTCATCGCCGCTCGATGCGTCTTCAATTAATAATAAACATTCTACAATTTTATTATCAACCGCTCAAGTCGTCGCTTACGATATTAATGGCGACCGACATGTTATTCGCGCGTTGTTAGATTCCGCTTCACAAAGCCACTTCATTACGAAAGAGTGCTGTGATCGATTAGGTATTCAGATTCAAGACACCGAACGTACTATTGTTAAGGGGTTCGGTGGAATTGAAAAACCCATCGAGACTAAATCAACTAATTTAAAGTTTTACTCGCGTTTTGACAACAACATTACGTTTAATATCGCACCGCTTGTTGTTGACCAAATTACCGACTTATTGCCGCCCGCTGTGGTAGATACGTCTGTCCTATCACATTTAAGCGAAATACCGCTTGCAGATGAGAGCTTCGGAGTGCCTAATAAAATCGATGCATTAATCGGTGCTTCCCTCTTCCCACATCTGCTTCTCCCCGACGTAGTGCACGCTTCACGACACTCGTCGGCGCCCCCTGCTTTACGCACGGTGTTAGGGTACATAATTATGGGTTCAGTACCCACCGCCCGCACACTTACTCGCCAGGTCTTGACATGCTGCCATGTTCAGGAACCTGCCGCTATTGACTCCTTAGTCAGGCGATTTTGGGAACTCGAAGAGGTTCCCCTCTCACCGCCCATTCAGCACCCCGCTCATGTTGAATGCGATAACTTCTATACAAATACTACAACCCGCGATCCCGTTAGTGGTAGATACAAAGTTGGCCTGCCATTTAACGAGGATGTATATACGCTAGGAAATTCGATCGCTCGCTTGGAACTTTGTGGTGCCGTATTATTATCAAAGCTGCTTCGCACAGTTCTAGATAATTATTCTCGTCACATTTCAATCAAGACTTACGCATTTATTGACTCTAAAGTCGCCTTATATTGGATAAGGAGTTCGCCACACAGGTGGCAAACATTTGTTGCTAACCGCGTTGTTCAGATCACGGATAATATTCCAGCTGACAACTTTTATCACGTGGCGGGTATTGAAAATCCCGCTGACATATTGAGTCGTGGGATTTTGCCCCACAAATTAATCTCGCACCCACTGTGGCTCCACGGGCCTCCGTGGGCTTCACTCGACCCGTCTCAGTGGCCTCTTAGGAGTCTGGACGGACAGTCTATTGCAGACATACCTGAACAAAGGGTTTTAGCGCACATTGTGTGCACGCCTGTAAAGCATTGCGCTTTATATGCACTCGCGCTCCGCTTCTCCTCATGGAGTAAACTTCTTCGTATAACTGCATACGTTTGTAAGTTTGCAAAGTTATTGCCCCGCCGCAGCACTACTGCAGTGACTGCTGAGGATTTTAAGTTTGCAGAAAAGGTAATACTTCGCGCCCTGCAAAGACGATACTTTGCAGAGGAATACTCAAATATAATTAAAAATAAATCTTGCTCACCGGCTCTCAATCGCTTGAGACCTTTTGTAAATGACGGCCTGATCCTCGTCGGCGGTCGGTTTTCTAATTCCGCGCTGGAATATGCACAAATGCATCCAGTTATTTTACCGCGCAATGATCATGTAGTGAACATGATCATTGATTATTATCATGTTACATATTTACATGCCGGACCAGAATTATTAATGTCGCTGCTTCGCCAAAAATTCTGGATCCTGTCCGCACGCCGCATTGTGAGACAACGAGTCCACATTTGTAATATCTGCTTCCGATTAAAACCGCGTCCAAGTTACCCGCTCATGGCTGACTTACCCGATGTGCGCACACGTCCGGTCGTCAAGGCATTCACACACACGGGCTGCGATTATGCCGGTCCCATCGCCTACACTCCTGTGCGCCGCCGTGGCGTCCGCAGTGAGAAGGCCTATCTGTGCATTTTTACATGCCTTACGACTCGTGCAGTGCACATTGAAGTCGCCACTGACCTCAGCACCCCCAGCTTTCTCGCCGCGTTGAAGCGCTTCCTCGCTCGACGCGGACCTGTGCAGGTTTTGCATTCCGACAATGCTACTAACTACAAGGGGAGTGCTTCTTACCTCCGAGATCTCTATAAATTTCTCAATGATGAATATCGTCTTAAGCTGGAGCAAGAATGTGCTGAGAGTCGCATAACATGGAAATTTATCTGTCCCAACTCTCCACACTTTGGAGGCGCTTGGGAGAGCATGGTAAAGGTCATAAAACAATTCCTTTACAAAGTAATCGGACAGCAGCTTCTTTCTTACGAGGAACTTTGCACTGTTCTCACCCAGATTGAGTGCGTACTCAACAGCAGGCCGCTGACAGTTCTCAGTTCTTCGCCAAGTGAAGCTTCGGCGCTTACCCCGAGTCACTTTCTACATACCGCTCCGCTACTTTCTTTACCCGCGCCTGAAGTCAAATCTGACTCTGTCAATTTACTTCACAGGCACTCGCTACTGGACAAACTAGTTCAGTCGTTTTGGGATCGCTGGAGGATGGAATATCTGCACAGCTTGCAGGTTAGGCAGAAGTGGAATACTCCTTCCACTCCTATTACTCCCGGGACTGTCGTTGTTGTGATGAACGACAACTCTCCGACCTTAGCCTGGCCATTAGCGATTGTTGACGAAGTCCATCCCTCTAAAGACGGCATCGTGCGCGTTGCTACCGTGAGAACCGCCAAGGGAACGTATCTCCGTCCGGTCGTTCGTCTGTGTCCTCTCCCAAAACAGTAAATTAACATAACTATTTATAGTAAAATATCGCTTAGTTTATCTCGTAATATTTTTAAATCGTTTCACTTTATTATTAAACCTTATATAGCCCCGCTTCGCCGTGACTCTACGGCTTACTCATATTCTTAACCGCGCGCATTGAGCGCTTCGTCTAGAGTCATAGAGCATTTGTATATCTCATCTCACCTTATGATTGTCTATTAAAGGTGACCCATTAAGGGCGGGTGGATGTTGACGCCAAAGTATTTATAATAATTTTATAAATTAATTTAATATTTAATGGTACAATCCCTTTTCACCCTTTCCTATATTATACCTTTATACATGTATGCAATACTAAATGCGCCCGCGCCGAAAACGCCCTCTGGCGTGAGAAAAAATTGTAGGCGAGCTGTCAATCAGTTCGCCATTAGTTAGTTCCGGTTCAAATGTGAAACGAGCTCGTCGTTATAAGACAATCGCACCGCCGGAAGTATTTCTTCTTGTTCCCCGTGCCATTGCGGCCTTGTAATTTTTCATATTCTTGTGATCGCGCTGTTCGCGAGTGCATTCTGGAGTGTGTTGTGAGGACTGGAATCTGGGAGCTGCCCGCGTGCCTGAGCGTCTGGACGCCCGCGTCTGTGATCGGAGGCGCCGCTGTTCTGAGGTATTTGCTGCATGTTTCCCTTCGTTCCCTCCTCTCCGCTCTTGGTTGTGCGTACCATATTTTACATGTTCATAACTTTGTCGAAGATCAAATAGAATTATACTTTGGCGCGATCACCACAGTATATAGTATTATAGGGGGTCGGAATGGCCTGAACTGCTTCGAGAAAACGATGGTACGGCCGTGCCGTTTTTTTTTGCTCGACTTGCTATAACACACACTACAGATACTATACTTTTAAATCTTCATTCATTGTATTGTTAGTACGTAATAAAAAGTAAATTGCTATACCTAGAATTTCATAGGAGAGGAATGCTATGAGCATCGTGAGGAAACGGTATGTAGGTACAAGAACTTCAAAATTCATTAGCTGAAATCCAATAACGAGCACGGCGTCAGCGTAGTGGATTATGGCCTATATTCTCTTTCGTAGAGAACTGTACGAACCAGAATAGGAGTAGGAATGAGTATTAGGTTAATGATGGTGATTGCAACAGTAGTATAAAATGGATTAATTACTATCCCGGTAGCTTTAGTCGGCAGTAATCTCAAAGAAGAGTATCTTGTCGGAGTGTTTGGATTATTGTGAGAAGAATGAATGATTGTGTGAAATTGTGTACCGTATTTTACTATTATATGTAAATAATTAATGTAATTGGTATAAACCGTTTTAATTATATAAATAAATAAATAAATAATAAATAAAGCTATTTGGTACAGTTAACGTCAAAAGTAAATGACGATCAGACAAGTTTCAAAAACCATGATCGGTATTTAGGGTATTAAACGCATACAATTATTATTTTCAATATAATTTGATTCCTTAAATATGTTATAACTCTCCCTAACTAAATCCTGTTGATTGTTGTTGTTGTCGAGTCTATTGATAGATTTGGGATCAACTTTTAAATAGAGAGGATGAGAGGAGGGAGTTATGTTACTTTTAAGAGATCAGATTATACTGTAAATAATTATAACAACCGTTTAATACACTTAATACCGATCATGGTTTTTGAAACTATCTGATCATCATTTAATTTTGAGGTTGACTGTACGAGTGGCGAGGTCAAGCGGATTCCAAATTACAGTACCGGCGTTTGATTTGCCACTTCGGGTGTTTTGAGGACATTGACCATAGATATTAATAAAAAATAACGTACTTTCTCACAAAAACGAGTCCAGTGAGCGTAGCGTTTACCATCGGGTGAATGACTAGCTCGTCTCATAACACAGTCAAATAAAAAAACATATTTTTTTAAATGTTTAATGCTAAGTGCCACAGTGTTATAAATGCTATGCTAGCCAATTTTTGATGAAACTCTTCTGCAGGAAGTTACACATAAGACCTCCTTATTTACATTACACATAAAACATACCTACTCTATATTATTTTCATATATTACTAAGTAACAAGATGAGCAAGTCGTTCACCTAATAGTAAACTCCACCTGATGGCAAGCTCCACGCCTCCCCATAACAGCTACAGTGTCACCCAGAACTTTCCATTACAAAATTCTGTGTGGTACTGCACTGCGCTCGTCACCCTCAGACATCGGTTCTAAAGTCTCATATGCCATCATCTTTTGCCTATATCGACCCACTGTTAGCCATTACAAGCTTCTTTCACGTTGTGACACTAGTGTTGACACAATTAGTGTTGAGAGCTTTTATTTGGAGTGTTGGCTCATCGCTTGTAGAGCACAGAAAAATCGATAAAGTCTCTCGGGTGATGGGACGAAACATTTTGTCATTCTGTTTTGGATAGGTTGAAGATTGGATGCTATTTTATCAAAAGGCGATTTTTTGTTTTCAGCATGTTATTAAGTAACTGTTTTTGATTAAATACTCGTAGTGCACAAATTTCATGTAGTTTATTGGACTTACCCCTGAAGTCTTTTTCGTTTGGCTGTGGGCCAAATGTGTACAAATGGCTGCAAGTGGTCGGATCTATTATCTACCTTCAACAGGTCGCTGTGCCGAAATCGACCCACGAAATCAGATAAGTTAGGTTACTTCATTTTTACAGGTGGTTTCCTTGTTTTTCTTTTACTGAGTTACGAGACACGCAAGTCTTTCACCTGATGGTAAGCGCTACGCCTGCCCATAGCAGTCACAACGCCCCCACAACTTTGCATTGCATAATCTTGTGCAGCACTGCACAGCGCTCGTCACACTGAGCTATTGACCATATAATCAACTTACTTTAAGTCATGATGTAATCGGGGGTGCTGACCACACTAAAAGACTAGATTGTTAGCAATATGAGCCAGATATTCATCCGCCCAGCAGTAGTGTGCAAACATTACTGTGTTCCGGTTTGAAGGGCACTGTTTCCAGCAAAATTACTGGGCATTTGAAACTTTAGAGCGGATGTCTCACGATGATGCATGACGACGATGATGATGGATGACGAGCGCAGTGCACTGCCGCGCTTGATAATGCAATGCAAAGTTCTCGGTGGCACTGTAACTGTTATGGGCAGGCATAGCGCTTATCATCAGGTTAACGACCTGCCCGAGTCCTCTCTCAGACAAATTAAAAAAAAAATAGCTGGTTAGTTGCCCAGGAACCGTGGACCATCACGCCATGCAAGAAGACCGAGGGGAGCTTCCGCGACGCCAGAAAGCCCCCCTCTCTATGAGTGACAGATATGTACTCTGTAATTCCAAACAAACTCAATGTTCTCAGTGTTACGGTTATTTGATTGACAACAAGATACTGCTATGCTACTGCTGGAACACCTAGAATGATCCAGCTCCATCTTCGTCTGTTTGCTCACTGCTGAGAGTCGTGATGTACCCGAACAACTTTTTTCTGCATGATCCGTCTCCATCTATGATGGTCTCGGACATTCGGATTGCCACATAGATCTTTGGGTCCAACTGCTTGGATACTTGGTCAGACCACCTAATTGGACGTCGAACCTTAGATCTCTTTCCTTCCACCTTTCCTGTCACTATTAATACATACCTAGAAAGATACACGAAAACAAAGAAAATAAAAAATACCTGGCTCTCTAAAAAAAGTTGAACTTTCAATGTCATTACATTGAAAGGTCTTGATAGAGGTCTTTCAGGGACGTATTTAATAATAAGTGACATTGCATACCTTAAACATTGTAAGACATTTCGATACAGTCTTTCAAAGGACACTAGTATTTTCTTCGCATAAATAGGCATTTTGTGCACCATGTCCAGCCAGTATTTCCTTTCTCGAAGCGCATATTTACATTGCCAACCTCGGGGACCGTATCCACAAAGAAATTCCTAGAGTTCTTTTCATAGCAACGTAACCATATCGCTACATAGTAGGGTTGCTGTACACTGAACATTTGGACTGCGATTTTTGTCATTGTGGTATTTTTGATGGAAAGAGGAGGTATCATTTCTGAATTACCATTTATAAAGAAAAATAAATCGTCTGAAGGAGTAGTGATTGCTTAGTTTGCTTAGTTAATATTGTAACCTCTATAGTTGCAAGTTTGAATTCCGCTCATAAATTATACATAACACAAAAAAAACACCAGAAAGAAGAATAATAAGCTAGGTAACTCTTCCTAGTTTAGAGCAGTGTCTTAGCTAGGTAACCTGTAAAGTTACTTACGATACACAAAAGTGCATTAATATGTCACCTTTAAACTACCAGTAGGTAACCCTATCTCAAAGGGAATTGCTCTGGCGTTCTTTCGACCGAACTATGACCCATTTTATTCGGAAGCCGTAGAAATGCTTGTGCTGGATTATTCTCTAATTCCCTTACGTGGCAAGACGTATCGTCGATTGTTTATTGTAAAGTGACGGGTCAGAGTTCGCCCTTTAAGTTTATTGCATAGTAACAATGTATAGAACTGGTTTATTTAATCTGTGAAGCTCAGTGGCGAAGGGAGGCATGTACGAAAAAAAAAATAAGAAATAATATTATGAATCACGTATTGAATTTACACGATATTTAAAGGGGACGGGTGACATGGATGGGGAAACGGGTAACCTTGTATGAAGCAGTGGTTTTTTTTTTGTATTGGCTACTGTTGAATTTATTTCATTTTAGTGCTCGGTCCTTGCATTGCTAAGGGAAAACAGTTCAATATTTTGTATTATTAGTTTAGTTGGAGTTTTATATTCAGATATAGATTGTTACTTGGGATGCACTAGCAAAAGAACGGAGCCGCGACAAAAAATAAAATAACACATCTTTAGTTCATTTTTTTTTTCAAAAGTAACAAAACTATAAGCATAGGGACGATCTCTGTTGCTATAAATTATGTTTGAAATAAAATTATCCACATTAATTAAGAAATTAAAGTGGGATTGGGCGGGCCACATCTGCAGGATGCATCCAGAAAGGTGGGCCAACGCTGCTACTCATTGGACGACTGAAGACTTCGTGGAAGCGCAATCGCGAGCCCGCGTCCACCCCAACATGCGGAGAGGAGAACATCCCGGGGTTTTTAGTGGGTACACCCAGTCAGCGCGCGTCGCAGGACGCGCGCTGGCGGGGGAGCCCCACATAACCACCCGAGGTCGAGGTATGAATAAGGTTCATTCCCCCGGGTTAAAAAAAAAAAAATAAAAAAAAAATGGACGACTGAAGACGGATGACGACACCGAGGAAGGTCCAGAAAACGATGGCTAGACGATTTGGATGCTTTCTTGAGCGACTGGCCACAAAAAGCAATAGAGCGAGATCAGTGGAAGGATACCTTTGCCCAGCATTGGGATCAAACAGGTTAAATATTAACAGGTTAAATATTAACAGGTTAAATATTAATTAAATAAAAAAATAAAAATTGCCAGTAAAAAGAATGGAGCGTGTCAGACTTATCTAATAAACGTAAATGACCTCGAAGTCTACCCAAACGTAATATAAATTGTATAATTTATGCAACATTGCCGTTTATGTGTGTCACCCACCTATAAATAAATAAAGTTAAATACCATTGAAGTGCTAATCTGCAATAAAATTATAATTTAATTGCTTAGCTGATCTAGTTGTAATTAGAACGATTGAGTAACGGCTTGTCACATGCATTAACATAAATATTTATTTGTTGGCTGCCTGCACTTTGAGTATGAGAGAAGAGGTAGTGGCTGAGCGGTGGCTTGTGCGCTTTGCAACCTAAGAACAACGCGTTTAATTCTTAACACTATTAACTTACCCTTGTAAGTGATGTGCGGTTTTCCATCTCGCTTCGAAGGCCATTTCAGGGGTCAGTCCCGGTATCATATATGATTGCCAATAAGCTGTCGGTATTTGATATTACTGCCGCCCAAATTGTATCATCACTTGACCTTTACTCTCTTATCCTATTTACTACTTCCAGCTGGTAACCAAACACAATGCATCATTAATATATCGTAAACAGCAACAATGCACCGTGTATAAATAACGTACAGTACATAAACTTGTGTGTTTTCAGAAGATACAATGCTCAGTTAATAATTAGTCTGTGGTTGTAGCTAACTGTGATTTATCTAAACAAAGAAAAAACCTGATTTATTCCGAATCTGAAATCCTGAAAGCTCCACTCAAGGACTATAATATGGATCACATTACTTGATACGGCAAAATATTTATACGTATGGCATCTACTTTCATTCCGATTGTTTAGAATTCAATCCATTTTTTTCTTTATTTTATGAAGATTTTTCTGATTCCAATAAAGTGAGAAATGTCTTTTATTTAGCTTCAATTGTTATAATAGTTAAATTTGTGCATGTAAAACTTTACAACTTTGTCAACTGACAAGGTTTCCTTTGTTCAAATGAGCCGAAATTTTGCACACCTATCAAATTTCGATGACAACACAATATTACGGCGACAGCGAGCTGATCTGATGATACAGCCGGAAGGTAGAAAAGCTTCAACTACTACTGCATTTTAATGAACTTGTAGTACCGCATAGGTATTATACCGCGTAGCTTGAGTGAAAAGAATATATTTAAAACAAAAATAATATTTTTCTACTCTTCGCTATACAAGCTACAAGTTTGCAAGCTTTTCAAAGTTTTTTAAATTACCTATTCGGTACTGTAAGGCAATGAAAATGTGCTCACTGTCACTATAAAGTTCCGATATCTACCTTCTGTCTATATCATCAGATCAGCTCTATTGTGTTATCGTCAAATTTGATAGGCATGCAAAGTTTGTACTCATTTGAACAAAGGAAACCATGTCAGTTGACAAAGTTGCAAAGTTTTACATGCACAAATTTATTATAACTGACAATTGAAGCGAAATAAAAGCTTGTATTGACAAATAGCTAAACTACCAAGAGCCAGTGTGCGTGAGCAATCAAACAGTTTTGTGTGAAGCTCACCCGTTGCCCTTTACGGCGGTATACTCACCATAAAAATGAATTACGGTTATATTTGACGTAACAATCAGTACCGAACACCGAACAAGGGTCAGGGTCCCTGCGATCGTTACACAATAAACTTTTAGGACAGCCCAGCAAAGGCGTAATGCTACCCACTTGATCCGCCAAGGCATCAGTGAAACATTATACAAAATCTAGAAACAATCAGGAAAATCCGAATGTTTCAATACTCTTCTAGGTTATTTCGTCGTAGTTTGTTATTGAATACAAACAAACTTACAGTAGACCGTTTATGTTTGTGTATCTATACGAATAGCATTCGAAGAGATTTTCGTTTTCTATCAAACGACTTTGGATTTTTTTAGAGCTGCCAAAATTTACGAGTTACAAAACTATTGTAACTACATACCGGCTAAAATACTGCTATTTAAAGTATCTGTTTATCCTTTGAGCAGCGCCCCGTGTTTTCACCCGTGTTAACTATGTATTATCCCACGGGAACCGTAATTTTTTACGAGATAAAAGTATCCTAGTTTTTATTTCAAGACCTAAAGTGTCTAAATACTACATTTTATCAAAATCCCTTCTGTCGTTTCAGTGTGAAGTGGGAACAAGCACACGCAATCTTTGGAATTTATAATATTAGTGAAAGGTGAGACCGCTAAATGTGAATTTACGCGGATTTTCCGGAGCATCTCCCTTGAGTGACACGCGGTCTGTTTTATTAAAATTAAACATCACATTTTACCTTCATGTTATGGTGTAACATGACATTGATTATTAAGGGGCCTTTCTACCAAAACGAACCTACGTCCGCAGGCGAAATATGCGATATTGAACGCTACTTCTCAGACCTCTCGGCCATCTTGACATGGCCTTGCATGGCATGGCATCAGAACTTTTGCGGGGAGGTGAGGTAACGTTTTCATTCCTACAAGCGCACTAGAAAGGCCCCTTAATATACCATTAGGAACTTTAATTAAAATATTGCCGAGGGTTTTCTACAAAAATGTGCAGTAAATGAGATGTCCAGATTTGGGCCCGAGATGAAAAGAAATGCTAATTTTCTGTGACATAGTGCCCAATGACAGATCTAATACGGTACTAGCTGCGCCCCGCAGTTTCACCCGCGTAGTTCCCGTTTTGTCCCACGGGAACATACTATCGGGTATAAATTGTGTTCTAAATTTCATTCGAATCCGTTCAGTTGTTTTTGCGTGAAAGAGGAACAAACATCCATCCATCCATCCACTCTCACAAACTTTCGCATTTATAATATTAGTAGGAAGTAGGAAGTAGGATAGGATATAATATCCTCGTCTTAGAGCGCTTACTGTTCATCCCAGGCCTAAGATGAATAATTATGACATTAAGTACCCTCTATTTGTATTTTTCTTGACGAGTGTTAGATATAATAGTAAATAAGTAGAGTAAGGCTTCCACGATAGATTAGTGGTTTGCGGTCGCCAAGGGCTGAAGCAATTGTTGAAAATAGTTATTTAATTCCCCCTAGAACGTGTTTCATGTCGGAATTGTTAACACATTAGTTCGGAGCTTAGAATATTTGCTACCCACATTCCGCTCAAATAATATGGTTTCTATTCCATGAATTACGTTTCAAATAGCATAAATAATTATATTATTACTAGCTACATCACGCGGTTTTATCCGCGTTGAGTATTATTCCACAGGAACCATTAGTTTTTATAGGATTAAAAGTATTTTATGTGTTAATTCTGGTAATAAAATACCTGTGTTGTGTAATATGTTAAAAATGTTTCATGATGTTGATTAATTATATGAAAAATAAATTTAAATCCACTTATTCAAATAAAGACCCTCCAATGACATCGAATCGTCTAGAAAGTTTACCAACAAAGAAGACGTTTGCAAAATAATGTTTACCGAGGGAAATGAGTACCCGAGACGGTTCAAAACAAATAATCGTTAGGAATGTTTCCCTTTCGAAGTGATAAACTTTCGACATCGCGGACAAATATTTGTTCCAGTTGAAATTAAATTCCTCAAATCGTCTTAAGTTCCTATTCTTGGCAATGAAGTATAATGTAAGCCTTTTTAGAGGCTTTCATTTTCAGCTTGTTCAAATTGTTCAATGCTCGAGTATTAAAATAGAATAGAATAGAAAACTCCTTATTGTACACAAAAAAAACACAGTACAGAAAAATAACAATAGGTAATCAAAGGTAGTATACTGGGCGGTCTTATCGCTGAACGCGATTTCTTAGAGACAACCTTTGGATGGACAGTAAAATTCGATAAGTAAATTTCGATAGTAGGGTGGGTGGCGTACTTAGATCGTTTTATAAACACGATACGTGAGATACTTACGTTATAATAATATACACATACATATATATATACCTAATAAATGAAATACACACATAATTATAATAAAATATATACTGTTTTAGGCGTGTTTGCGTGGGGATGTTTAAAAATAATCGATTTTTATTTATCGATTCTTTTCCATTAATCTCACGTCCCTATATTTAGGTACATAAATAATGTATAAAAACCATAGTTTTGAATTCAGGAAGAGAGTATTCATGAGTTAAAAGTTGCATATTCATTAGTTTAGTTTTTTTTTTTGACTGATAAAGGCACACATGATACAATATTATAATATTAAATAATAAATAGGTACCACTTGTATAATATGTTTAGTTGGCTTAAGGGCTACGATGCCGCAGACAGACTCACAGATATATGTTCGTCAAACTTAAAACACCCCTCTATTTACGTCGCTGGTTAAAAATAGGACTCCCTCGTCTGGCAACGCGGTAATAACTCCTATCTAACTCACAGCGCATTGAGCAAGTTCTCAACTAAACAACTTTTTGGGTCCTCATAGTTTCTGATTCTCCACGAACAGGGATCTTAGCTAGGAGTCAGGGTCTAGGGTACATAATCGACCCGTTTTGTACCTAAATAGTTTGTAAGAAACGTACCAACAGACAGAAACAAAGTCTATTAGAAATCTGATGGACAAAGTGGAGAAAATTTGTGGAATGGTAGAATATGTAGTAACAAAGGTATAGAAAGCGATGCTTTGATGGTTTGGACATCTTTAACAGAACTATGGTTCTAGTATGAAGTGGTCGACGTAGATAAACATACCTCGATCAAATCGAGGACTTTCTATAGAAAGGCCAAGTCAATAGTATCTATAACCGGCGAGCATGTAGGAAGAGACATGGAAGTGAGAGAAGCACAAGAGGTGTGTAAGGATCGTGATATGTGGAAAGATGCAGTGTCTGCCGTCTGCCTACCCAATGGGAAAAAGGCGTGACTCTATGTATGTGTGTAGACAGAAACACTTTCAGTTTTCTAACTCAGATGTAATTAATTCTATTTTTATCTAATAACTAGATAGTCTAGGTGGCCGGATGTGCATGATTCACGATATTGTGCCGCCTCACTTCACCCCACTTTACGTTCGCTAATCCAGTAATTGGATTGTGCAGTCGCTTTGCGCGTGCAGTGCGTTGACCAATGGCCATGCGGTCATGTTTAGTAATAAGTATCTTACTTGGATTTAAATAAATCTCAGCGCTTTAGTCCTCAACACACCACCAAATTACGAATTTATATCACATTTGTTACATACCATAATACACGTGAAATTATTACGTTTAGTGACGTAATTTTAAACTAACCATTACATACAATGGGTATACAACTTTTTATTTTTATTTGATTAAGTAAAAAGACGGGCAAGCGCTATTCCTGCCCATAACAGTTACAGTGCCACCCTGTACTTTTCCCATTACAAAATCCTGTGCAGCACTGCACTGCGCTCCTCACCCTGAGACATCGTCTCTAAAGTCTCATATGCCCAGTAATTTTGCAGGAAACAGTGCCCTTCACACCGGAACACAATGTTTGCACACTACTGCTTGGTGGATGAATATCTAGCAAAGGTTATAAGCCATTACCAAGTGTTAAGCAAAGTGTTCAAAGTTCTAGGCTACTAACACTCGGCAGCATACCCAACGTGTACCTTTGTAATGCTTCATAGGTAATCAAACTGTTGTATATTATAATTATAGCAGTTAGATATAATTTAACGCAGGCCCGTTGAAAAAAAAAATATGAAAGGTTTCTTTGAGTAAAACCTTCTATAGAGTTCTACCTATAAGGTAATTTCCTCCAGTTGGGGGTTCGTTCTTTACACCCTGAATAATATGTTCATACATATGCATAGGTGGATTCCCCTTTTTAATTATCATCACCTCAGCATCCTACTACGCGTCTTCTTATAAACCTCGAGAGATTTAATAATTATATAAATTAATATAATATTATAGTGTATCATCATCATCAACCCATATCGTCCCACTGCTGGGCACGGGTCTCCCCTCACTTTCGTGAGGGGGGTTAGGTCATAATCCACCACGGGGGCCCGATCTGGATCGGTGGGTAACATACCTACCTCCGAAATAGTTCTCGGGTAGGTATGTGGGTTTCCTCGCGATGTTTTCCTTCACCGAAAAGCGAGTGATAATTACGTACATATGTTTTACGTTTTTTTACGTACAGAAACACATTGGTACGTGTCTGGACTGAGATTTGAACTTATGACCTTCTGATTGGAAGGCGGACGTTCTCCCACTAAGCTACCACCGCTTCTGCTTCGCTTTTTTGTTGTGTTTATTGCACCTTTATTGACCTTTATTTGCTTTATAATGCTTACTGCAAAGGAGTGGAACTCCTTACCGAAGTCTGTGTTTTCCGATAGTTCCAATCTGGGAGTTTTCTCAAGAGTGAATAAGTAACTTGAAAACGATAGAGTGATGAATGTTACCATTAACACGTTCACTGCTGAAAACAACTGTGGTGTCATTCATAACTTGCCGCGAGTACGGCAAAACACAACTGTTGTGTTAGCTGTATAGGAAAACACTACAGTGTGTGCAGATCCGTACCCGTGGGTAGACTAGAAAATCGGCTCAGAAGTCAAAGTGTTAAGACTGTCAGTGTCACGTTCATCATCGTCATCTACCCATATCCGCCTGCGGCTCAGCACGGGTCACTATCGTGAGGAGGATTAGGTCATAATCCACCACGGGGTCCGGTCCAATTGGTGGATTCCATATTATCATCATTTTCACGTTAGTTTCTTATAATATTATTAGTTTTCTCGTGATATTTTCCGTCACCACTACGTATAAGAGATGTAACCTATTACCTTATTAAATAGAATGAATTAATTATGAGAACGTACGCGATAGCTGAATAATTGGATTGATGTGTCATATAAATACTAACGAGCAATTATTTTCGGAGCCTCTGCTAATGCCTTTTTAATTAGAAGTGGCTTTTAATTTTATTAATTAAAGTAGACACCCAAGAATTTCGAAACGCGTAGTTTTCAATGACTAGCTTAGAATTCAATGATAATGATTGAATTAAAAAGCTTTATTTTTCCTATAATCCTCATCAACCACTCATATCGTCCCACTGCTAGGCACAGGTCTCCCCTCACTTTCGTGAAGAGGGTTAGGCCATATTCCACCACGGGTGCCCGGTCCGGATTGGTGGATAATATAACTACCTCTCGAATAATTCTCGGGTAGGTATTTAAGTTTCCTTACGATGTTCACCGAAAAGAGTGTGATAATTTTATGTACGTATGTTTTACAAGAACACATTGGTACGAGCCTGCACTGGGATTTGTACTAACGACCTTCTCCTTGGAAGGCAAAGGTTATCCCACTAGGCTACCACCGCTTCAGCTCGTTGTAAAACTAACATTTTCACTTTCGTGAGGAGAGACCCGTGCTCAGCAGTGGGACAATGTGCGTTGATGATGATGACTGGTCTAAATGCTCAAATCATGCAAATCCAAAAATCTAAAAAAAAAAGTCAAGCGCCAAACCATCCAGGAAAATAAACTAAACAACGACGCTTTACACCTTATCGGAAAAGTCTAATTTACCTGCTTTTTATCTAAAGCTGTTACAAAGCCAATAACGAACTTATCTGATAAAGGACCTGTCCGGATCAGACTGGCGAGATAGGCAATAAGCTCCCACCCAATCAAGGTCGATGAAAACATTAAAAGTGTTCCCCTGATCGCTCAGGTGAGATCAAATCGAAAGTTAATGAGCTTCTTTTAAAAGGGAAACGTAATATTTTAGTCGCAGGCGCCTAATAAAGCACTGTCAGTGAACGAATGCCGTCATTTGTTCGTGAGTTTATAAATTAGAAAGCTCGATCTGAAATTGAAACAGGCTTAGTAGGGATTCAAAGTTCTTTTCGATTAGTTAGAATTGATAAAGTGGAGTTTGATCGTAGATTAGCAGAACGATATACTTAAGAGACATCATTATTGTTAACATAATTACTTATTTCATCACTTTGTTAGTTTGTAAACTATTTCGAATCTATGAACGTATGATCTTAGAATTATTTAAACCAACAAGGATGGCGCAGCGACCGAAAAGAAGTCTTGGGCTGCAGCAATAAGAGCCACCACTTGGGTCTGTCTTGCGCTACCTCCTGCCAGTCCTCCGCCTAGAGCTTGTTATGCTGTTGTATTGCTTATCGCCTGCAATTATTTATCAGTGATGTTTTCTTGTTTTTTGTTGTTTTGTTTTCAATGTGTATGCCACAGAACGTCGCTCCAGGCCCAGGCGAAGATGGCGGGACAAGCTTGACTCCTTTTGCAACGACTGGACCATTAAAGCTCTCAACCACGAGAAATGGAAAGAGGGAAGAGAGGCCTTTGCCCTACAGTGCGATGATCACAGCTAATAATAATAATCATGTTTTCTTAGATTTATTATTTATGACTTATATGAGTCTGTAAGGTGTCCAATTGACGTAAGTTGGGTGTACTTTATAATAGTTAGTAAAATGTAAAATAGCGGTTGTTATATCTGAGCTTAGAATAAGTCTATTTAACAATACATTATATGAATGGAGCTAGGTGAAAACATATAAATAAACATTAAACCTAGGCCTCGGATTAGAACGGGGTAAACAGAAGTTGTAGATGATAAGCGGAATCAAGAGACCGGTGTTACTGTGATAATATTCAGCGCTAGCGTTCTATTGTGAATCCTGAACTTAGTTTAATACTGTCATTGTTTGGAAATACAAAAGCTGTTTCAATGTTCAAAATGGTAAAGCAAATATAGTGACTAAAACGGTGTGTGACGTTCGCAACCAGCATTGAGCCACCGTGACGTACTTATTATACCAAATAATGATTATACATAAATGTAGCAACCGACAATGTTACAACTGTAGTGGGAGGCCTCTTTTGCAAGAGATCGCCTGGGGAAATACCACACTTATGCCAGATATTCATCCATCAAGCAGTAATCTGCAAACATTACTGTGTTCCGGTTTGGAGGGCACTGTTTCCAGCGAAATTACTGGGCATATGAGACTTTAGAGCCGATGTCTCAGGGTGACGAGCGCAGTGCAGTGCCGCAAGATTATGCAATGCAAAGTTCTGCGTGGCACTGTAACTGTTATGGGCAGGTGTAGCTCTTACCATCAGGTGAAGGGCTTGATCGTCTCGTCACTCAGTCAAATAAAAAAAAAACAATAATAATGTCGACCGTTTGTGAGACTATGCCTCGTAGTTGCTGATACCATATGTACAGAGAATGTTAGTTAGAAGTGGTTAGGTATCAGGATATATATATCAGCCCAGAGGCTTGGGGGGCGGTGGTGGCATACGCCGAGCGCATAGTGCACGAAAAGGAGACGGCGGAAAGGGCGCGGGAGGATGACATCCTCTCGCTCCCGATCCGCCGCCGCAGGCCAGGTCGCAGGAGGCTGGCGTACGCCCACCACCTGCCACCATAACAGGGACTAGGGGCCGAGGATCGGGGGATCCAACGCCCCACCACATAGTCCCGAGGCGAGATGCGCTCTGAAGTGTTCTCCAGAGCGCATCCAACCTAGGCGACGTCGAGTGCCCCTAGAGGCGAGTCCGCGGCAGTCGCCCGGACGTCCGCAGGGGTGGTCGCGGATGCGCAATCGCGAGCCCGTGTCCACCCCAACATGCGAAGAGGAGAACACCCCGGGGTTTTTTAGTGGGTACACCCCGTCAGACGCGTCAGGTATCAGGATATATGGTCAATTGCATCCCACTGTTCTTAAACCCCCTAGCGACACATTCAAAGTTATTCGCAGTAAATTTATCCAGCAAAAAAACAGTAAACCCTAGGAACAGAATAAATATAGTACCACAAACCCTAGTGAAAACAACACCGGTTTCTTCGCTCCAAATGCACTTTCGCAATTACTCATGCGTCGAGCATCCCAAGGGCTCTCGAGGCACAACGAGGTTGCTAACTAACACAGCTGCTCGAGCTAGCTTGCATACAATAGTCCAGCTGTCGGGTAGTTAGTTAGGGAAGCTACCCATTCGGTTAGAGCCAATTAATTTTTATATCTGTTTAATATGGTGATAAAGGTATGGTGGTATCTGCGGATGCTAAGTTCTGATGACAATTTACTAATTATCATCGGAACTTCATCAGATCAACTCGCTGTCACCGTATTATAAGTATATAATACGGTGACAGCGAGTTGATCTGATGATGGAGACAGAAGGAAGACCAAGAAGATTTTTCGTGACTAACAGTGGATTGGTGGTGTTTGAGCTCATGTTGACCAACTTTCAATATCGAATATGTATTTTAGAATAGATGAAAAATATATTTTCCTACAAAAAACTTATTTTCTTATGGAAAATTGAATTGGAACATAAATAACAAGCTTAAATAAAATTCGGTACTGCAAGATGATAAAAATAAGTCAAACCACTGTAAGTTACCGAGCAGTTCCATTGTCTACCTTCCGTCCCTATCATCAGATCAGATCGCTGTCACCATAATAATATTCACCACAATTAAACAACGGGAACTGGTTCAAAATTGTCTAGCAAGATTTGACCAGAACATCATACATACAAACATTGCAAGTTAAATAAAAACTTGTAAAAGCTGGATTGTGCCGGCCTTAACCTCCCAACAGATCAAAGATCCTTAATTTTATAGATGGTACACGTGCCTAACTTTCTACTTAACCGCAAAGCTGTAAAGCTCTTTATAGGATAGAACCCTCCTAAATTGAATAAACAGACATGAGGTCAACTAATACGTTCGAGGTTTTGAAAAATAAAACGGTTTCATTTTTGTAAAGCGTTCGGACTAGAAAGGTGATCAGAAATACATGTCAGAATTTATGGCACTTCTATATTTTGATATTCATTTATGTTTTTTTTTATTTGACTTTGTGACGAGACGTTCTAGTCGTTGACCTGATTATAAGCGCTACGCCTGCCCATAACAGTCGCAGTACCACCCAGAACCCTGCATTGCATAATCCTGCGCGGCACTGCACTGCGCTCGTCACCCTGAGACATCGGCTCTAAAGTCTCATATGCCCCGTAATTTCCCTGGAAACAGTGCCCTTCAAACCGGAACACAGTAATGTTTGCACACTTCTGCTTTGCGGATGAATATCTGGTAACGGTGTGGTACTTCCCCAGGCGATCTCTTGCAGAAGAGGCTTCCCGCTACAAGGTTCTATAAAAAGGTTCCATCTTCTAAGGTTTTATAAAAAAAAATCCTAAACCATATCTACATTAAAATTATTTTTAAAAGACTTATTAAGATCGATTATTTAAAGGTCACAGAACCTGAAATTATCATCGTTTTTGAATTTTATTCGAGTGTTTGTTACATCAAAACTCGAAAACATGGACAAACATGAAACATTGTCAGGATTTGTAAGCTTAGGATTGGAATTTCAAAAATTCTTTAAGTTATATAATTTGGGTTACAGAGTCATACCAGTTACGAGTGAATAGGTTACTTCTGAGTAAGCGTGCACCATCGTAGACCGCATTGTCACTTAACACCAGGTGAGACAACATAAGCGCAAACCTATTTATTATAAAAAAAAAACAGTAAACGTAACCAGTAACTACCTGTAGTATATTTCTACATTTCCTTATTGATTATGGATATTTCCGCAAACTAACGCCTGATTCTATAAACTGACTACGAGTAAACGTAATAAGTAAACCAGTAAAAATACCTATTGAATACAGGGGTATAATAACATTTCCTAGCTAAACAGATTTTAATGCTATTTAGCGTACAAGTGCAGGAATAACACATGAAATTTAATAGTAAAAAAACAGGGGGAACGCTGCGCGGCGCAGCTAGTTAAAAATGTTACATTTCCTTAAAGCCGATATTATTTATAATTGTCTGAAAAAATTATCGATAATGGGATTTCGTTTGAGGTCAAACGGGGCGTGTTTAGAATTTTAAAATAACTTAATCTGAATGACAATGACCGGATTTGAATATTTTGTAGAAACAACAGCTTTAATCACTTTTTGTATGAAACAACCATGACATTGAAATATTAAAGCGATTTTAGTATAATGACAAAATTGTACATAGGGTTTACTTTTGAAAACTCATATTTAATTGTCGATGGTTACATCAGAAATCAAAACTAATGTACTTACCTCTACTTAATCTTGAAAATCAATCTCACTATTCCTATAAATGCGATAGTTTGTGTATTAGTGTGTTTGTTTTTTTTTACGCCGAAACAGCTCAACGAATTTTGATGAAATTTAGTTTATAGACACTTTAGGTCCTGGAATAGATCATAGGATACTTTCTGTCCCGTAAAAAATACGGGTCCTGTGGGATAATAGATAACGCGGGTGAAACAGCAGGGTGCCACTAGTCTTAAATATAAATGTGAGCAAATAAAAAAAAAAACGTAATTAAAAGTAGATTTTTATGAGGTGCGATGATCAATGGCTGCAAAAGCTATTCTTTGTCCGAGATATAAGCCAGCCCTCTTGCCACCAGCGGCGCCGACTAACCTAGCTAAATTCAATTTAAAATAATAGTTTGTAACTGCTTTTCTTTTCAGTGCAAGCCTGAAACTTCCAGCTATAAATACCCCTCATAATCCCTGACCTAATTTCGCCCTCAAGTCAAACTACGATCTACCAAGTAACGTAACGTAAGTACGTAGTAAGTAACGTAACGCCATAGTAGGTAACGTCGAGTCCTGGCTGCAGAAACCTTTCTAACTGAATATTAATACAGTTATTATGCGGGATCCGGATAATGAGATCAGATGGACGATGTACGAGAAAGTAGTATAAATATAGTAATTACCAGTTTGAGGTCTACCAGTTTGAGAGCATCCTAATAATATTGTGCGGTGCGATAACATCAATTATGTCATCATCATCAACAACCCATAACGTCCCACTGCTGGGCACGGGTCTCCCCTCACTTTCGTGAGGAGGATTAGGCCATAATTCACCACGGAGGCCAGATCCGGATCGGGTAGGTATGTGGGTTTCCTCACGATGTTTTCCTTCACCGAAAAGGGAGTGATAATTACGTACATATGTTTTACAAGAAACACATTGGTACGTGCCTGCACTGCGATTTGAACTCACGACCTTCTGCTTGGAAGGCGGACGTTCTCCCACTAGGCTACCACCGCTTCATTATGTAGAGCTCTCGTATTGTCAGAATCCACGCTAAAGTTAAAAATAAATGCCACCTTTTAGTACACTTTTTTACCCTTGTCCTAGCAACGACCGGCGATAATTAAAGATGTACCTACATATGGCTTATGTTGTTGCGTGCGCAGGCCAGTTGGAAATGCGACAGCCATCATAATACGTTAGTCCATCGAGACCAGATATAATGAAGACATGGAAAAAAGAAAGCAATAACCGTAAAATTGCAAATGCTCCGTTAATTTCACCGTCTGCATAAAAAAAATGGAATGGAAAAATGGGCACCTTGCTTGACACTACTCAAGCGCGCCTATTTATATTTAAATTGAGTTTGCTTTCCCTAATTTGGTTTCTTAAGTAAACAATAAGTGCCTCTCTAAAAGGCAGGATAATTAATTTCTGTCACGTTTCATCAGAAATACAAGTACACTTATTTGTATTAACTTTTCGAATTCTCGTTTTTGGCTAAATACCACAACGTCCTGCAAGGCTCTGTCCATATTTTTACTTGATTACGGCAAAGCCAAAAGGATAGATAAAGCTTTTATCTATGTTTGTTTTAAGTATGTTCTACCTTAACGCCTAAACTAGTCAGCCGATTTTGATGAATGAGGTGCCTATTGATTCGTTATTATGGTCTGGTGGTGAAATTTTTAATACATAATAATATTGTTTCACTAAGAAGCTCCGTAAGCGGTGGTATCAGAATATCAATATCCAATCAGAAGGTCGTGAGTTCAAATCCCAATGCGGGCACGTAGATAGATAGATAGATAGATAAACTCTTTATTGAAACACCACAGAACAAAGAAAACTTAAAAACTAGAACAAAACAAATTTTACAATTAGTGTCACAATGGGCGGTCTTATCGCTCAGAGCGATCTCTGTACCAATGTGTTTCTGTAAAACATATGTACGTAATTATCACTCGCTTTTCGGTGAAGGAAAACATCGTGAGGAAACCCACAGGTACCCGAGAATTATTTCGGAGGTAGGTATATTATCCACCAATCCGGACTGGGCCCCCGTGGTGGATTATGACCTAACCCTCCTCACGAAAGTGAGGAGAGATCCGTGCCCAGCAGTGGGACGTTATGGGTTTATGATGACGAAGCTCCGTAGCCAAGTTTTAGTAGTATTTGGAGTTGTGTTAAAACATGTTTTACACCTTAAAAGCAATTATAATTTGAACGTGCTAATTAAGAACTCAGTAGATATCTCGTTTTCGAAATAAATTGCAATCGTAAACACGACACAACCCTAATAAGACGTCTCTCATGGATATATGTCAACACCTACCGCCTCGGATCTGTGGCATTAGATGTCACCCCCGGCTTTTTTGCTTTACCCCGGGGATGAGGAAAATATTTGAATTTCAATCATGTCTGAGCTATACCGTAATAGAAAACATGGAGACTGCGTATTTTCCTATACAATGGCGTACCTATTAGAGAACAGAACCAGCACAGTTCCCGATTAAAGCTTTTGTTATCCTAAGCTCAGCCTAAGTCCAATAAGCGGATTATTCTTCCTTTCTTCTTCTGTTTCTTTTTCATGATACGAATGTTTATTTATTTACTTACGGTTTAAATGTGAATTAGGTTTTTTTTATTATATACTATCTGCGCTACGCGGTTTCGCCCCGGTTGTTTCCGTTTTGTCCCACGGAAACATACTATCGGGATAAAAAGTACCCTATTACTCAATCCTGGTTATAAACTATGTGTGTTCCAAATTTCATTCGAATCCGTTTCATAGTTTTTGCGTGAAAGCGGAACAAACATCCATCCATTCTCACAAACTTTCGCTTTTATAATATTAGTAGGAAGTAGGACTAGGTGGCGTCATAATAAAAACTTTTCAGAACCTTAGAATCAGAACCTTTTCCATCTGAGATGAAATTTCTGCGTGAATTCAACCATACACCTATTAAACGACCATACAACACAGATATAAAATAAAATTAAAAAAAAACGATGCTTTAAAATCTTTCATTAATTAGAATAAATAGAACCTAAGATCATCAAACGACTGAGCAGATTTTTTTGAATCATAGCTAAGAACATTTTCGATCAAGGCACCTTCAAACATAAAACTAAATCAAAATTGACTCATCCGTTTCGGAGTTACGATTTCATATTCATATTTTTCATTAAGCTCAGTTTTCATTCTTAGAAAGAAAATAAGGTATAATAACGAGATAGAGAAAGGAAACCCTACTCTCTACTTAGCACTCTTGTGATTTCCGCCTAATTTGTATAATTTTCGCTCTCAGTAAATTAGTAATTTCTTAGGAGGTTTTAAACAGAAATCTGTAATAATAAGGAGAATTTGTGACTTCAAATGGAACAGTTTACGAAGGTAAACTCCCTATAATGAGCTAATGTTAAATATTGTACATTATATAGGCCATGACACCAATCTATTTTACCTTTTCTTTTTTTCTTATTTCAAATTATTCTTTTTATTTATTAATTTATTTGACTGAGTTACGAGACGAGCGAGTTGTTCACCCGATGGTTAAGTTCTACGCCTGCTCATAAAAGTTACAATGCACAACTGGTCACAAGCAAATGTGGGAGACTATGCCAAGGTTTGTGGTTCGCTCGCTTTGATGTGCGTCAAAACACCGACACAGCTTGGAAAACCGCTAATGCAGCGAATATTGCAATTATGTCGTTCTATAATGTTGTTTGCCGTATTCGTATGAATGTGAGTGACTGGGTTTAGAAATGTAAAAATATCAGTCGTAAATAATATTGTAACCATGTCGGTAAACGATACTACGATTCAGAGTACGATAACTGTCGATTTTATCGCTAAAGAGCGACTTTTTGCTTTGGTTTTCTTTATGCTTTTTAAACAGCCTAAGCAAGGTATAGACGTGCAACATGGCATTGTTGGTACGTGATAAACCCAGCTCAATTATCGTAATAATAGCTCGTTACGATTATGACCCTTAATAAGGATTCCCTAGAGGGAACCAGGAACGAAGAGATCCATAGTTCCACAGACACCCGAACTCAGAGCAAGCATCTGCAGTTCCAGAAACATTAGCCCTAGGTAGCAGTCTAACTGGCAACCCCACGCTCTGCAGTTGCCTTATCATTAACTTACCACGCCGCGGGCGTAAGTTCTGCCTTGACTTAAATTTAGGCCCCGTGCTGATAAGATCTTACTTGCGTAACTTCTTACCTACTGCGAATCTGACCCTTGTCAGGGAGCACAATGAAACGATAAATGAACGATCCCCATTTAGTTTATCCACAAACCTGCCCTGAAATTCAAAAACTCTGGGTTCGCTGTTCACAATAATTTATTAACTACCTAAATTATTTCCCAATTTACCGTAAACCTGAAACTGGCATTTTCTCTACTTTAATTAAATCAGTAAAGAGCAAAAGTGTATCATTGAATATATATTAAAAATAAAAAAAAACAAAAAACCGTTTTAATTATATAAATAAACCAATATAAATACTAGCTAATCGTAGCAATTATAATAAGAAAAAAAACGAGTGTGCTTTAGACCACACGACAATTAAAACTTGAAAAAGAGAGAAAGAAAATGTGTGTTCGCACCTCTCTCTCGCCCATTTATTTATAATTTATCGTTTAACATTTGTCATCGGTCATCTGTCATCTGTCATCTATCATCTGTCACCTACCACCTGCCATCTACCCCCTACCTTTTAACCTTATTTTATCTCTCTATTAACTTAATTTATCTCTCAACTTCCATTCGCCTCGCCTGGTCACATTTTTCGTAACGCATTCACCAGGCTACTCCCCAAGTCAAGCGTGCGTAAAGAAGTTTTATTTTAAACACTTTAACTACGTTATCGGTAGATACTTCGCAGTTACTAGAAGTGACTCACAGATCGGAACAGCTCTTTTGCTGCATCGCATGTTGGATGAGACAAAAATAAATGGACTTGAAGACCAAAATTAAGCTATTTTTTTAAATGGGAGCCTGGCCGGCTACTATACGGTCACCCATCCAAGTGTATGCCAGTAAGGACGTTGCACACGACTTTGGTGATCAGGTACGATTTCTCATTCAAACTATTATGTAATAAATTATGTCAGTGAGATGTTTATGAAAAAGTTTGTATAGATTACGCCACAAATAACAAAAAATCTGTGAATTAGGTGCAATGCATGATGTTAATACAAAACCCATTAAGGGTACTCAGCACATCGTACTTTTTCAACGGAATCCCAGTAAAATCAGCACACAGAACACAATTACACGGTCGTGGATATGAATAATACATCAAAATGAAACGCGGTTCAATTTAATTGAATACAAATACAATAACAATCCCCTAATCCCACCTGCGCCGAAATAATATCGGTGATGTCGGTGCTTTACCCTGATATTAATTTAGGTAGGGATACAGATTTAAATTGTTTCATATTGCATTACTTGATTGCGAACATAGAATTGAGACCTTATAGAGAGGCACATACACTCAAGACGAAAGATGGGAGACCGAGACGACATATATGTAACATGTACAATTGTACATACATACATAAATAGACATACACACAAATGTACACGTGTTTGTGTGCGAGAGATCGAGACGAGAGTTGGGAGTGGCTCAAGATATGCATTAATATAATTTTATGACGATCGATAATTATTATTGCATCTACATGTACACATATCCACCTCATTTAGGCATCTCTTTCTGCATACTAATAGACAGGCTAGTAGAACTAAATAAATCACTGATGTTGATGAACTTTGGGATACTGGAATAACTAATGGGATACAGAAACAGTTCATCACTCTCTACCCAGGTAAAGCAGCAGGGCGTAGATAGATTTTTAATAAAAACGGTCAGACACTAAATCAAAACCACTCAAAACAGTATGGAGACCCTTGGTGTTTCGTTTTTTTTTTGTTTTTCTTTATAGATCTTATTATGGGCATCGCTCTTGTAATCCATTAACTGATTATGTTGGATAAGCTGTCGAGTGGGCTTTAACTATTGGGCTAACTATGAGCTTGTAATGGCTTTTTTAACTGTTGTTTTTACTTATTCTTCTGATAGCGTCCATCCAAAAATTGTCTAAAGGAGATCGCTTAGACTGTAGGCCTATAATCCCACCGATTGTAATTCCTTATTACAGTTTTTTTGTAGCTGGTATACAATAAACACATTCGAATGGTATCAGACAAAATAAAAATATAGGTAGGTACGACCAGACATTTCTTATATCTAAACTGAACTATAAAATGGATTTCGTTTTCCCATCTACGAGCTATATGACCCGTCAAAGCTATTTTACCAAACTAAATTCGGTCCGACAATGTAAGCGTTCAGAATTCAGCTAACCATTGAATACGAATAGACAACCGCTGAGACAGACGGTCGTTTGCACGATAATATGAAAGACCTATTTGATTCTCATATCGTTTATTTTGACATGGTTTTATACCAGTGATTGTCTACGATTTATTGCCATTTCTTCTATATTTACTGCATCGTCATCAGCCTCTTACGTAGATGATTTTATTTCTTATATTATATAACGTATATATAACGTAAACCTCTTAATCTACCTTACTACTTCGGGTAAAAAATATTTGCTTCAAAAGAGTTCATACTGGATGGCACAATAGATGAGGCCTCCTTATGGTCTATGCTACCCTGGTACTTCTGATTTATTATTATTTTATTTTTATTTTATTTGTCTGAGTGACGAGACGAGCAAGTTGTTCACCTGATAGGAAGCGCTACTCCTGTACATAACAGTTACAGTGCCACCCAGAACTTTGTATTGCATAATCCTGCGCGGCACTGCACTGCACTCGTCACCCTGAGACATCGGCTCTAATGTATCATATGCCCAGTAATTTCGCTGCAAACAGTGCCCTTCAATCCGGAACCAGTATTGTTTTCACACTACTGCTTGGCGGATGAATGGATGAAAATCTGGCAAAGGTGTGGTCTCTTGCAGAAAAGGCCTCCTACTACAGCCAACTTAAAAGACCACTTTGTTGCTGACTCCACTTTCAACTTATTTCTTGGTGCCTGGTTTCTTAATTTCTTATTTTATTTTTTCGGAACCCACGTTTGATGATTTCTTGCAGCGCAGTGGTATAAATAAGCCTATAGTAATGAAATCACTTTAGTACCTACAAAATCATTTCTTTTCAGCTCGTTCTTTTTTTATTAAACATGAGAATGTTATTGTGTTTTCCCACTTGGGCTGTCCGACCTGAGCGTGCCAATTGTGTTTTCATAATTTATAATGAGCAGATCCGTAAAATATTAGCTCTTGTTTCTTTAAAAATTGCTAATAATATTTTACGCCAAACAGGTTTCGCCTCCATAAATATTCATTACAGCACTGTTCGAGATGAAAACATAAATGATAAATGGTTTGCAGCATCGGCTTTAGATAACATAGTGAAAAATGTTGATAAGTTTCAAATTACCTCTGTTATTTCCAAATGAAACCTTGATATATATTTTTAACTAGCTGTACCCTCCACGCTTCGCTGTGGCACATTCGCTGATATGAAAAACTAAAACTACTACTATACTGATGAAAAAATAGATAAAAACAATTCTTGATGCGGATTATATATCATGCTAAAATTTCAGCTCGATCGGTGCAGAACTTTTTGAGTTTTTGAAGCGTACACAAACCAACATAACATTTTTATATATATAGATATGCGTAGTGTTCACTGTTGAAGGCCTCAAAGCGCCAATTTCAGTAAAATTAGCAGTGCCACCCAGCATTATTTTGACGCCCAATTTTAGCTAAGTTTGACCTCTATACGTCACAATTTCACGTTCTAACTGACGTATAGACACCCAATGGCCTATTGGCCTATTTGTAAAGTCAGGTTGCGAGTAATTACTCGGAAATCATGTCATCGGTCCATCACGGGCTGCGCCAGTTGGGTGGGCTAACTGAATTGTAAGCTGACACAGTTTTATAGCACACAGCTCCGCTACTGCGAGTGAGCCTTAATAGAATGTAGGGAGAGAAAAGCAAAACCATCTATTTTAAGTACGTAGGTAATGTTTGAAGGATGTTTTATTTTGTAAGGTAAATTTTGTGTTTGTATTTTTATAGATATAAGATGGTAACAGTAACAGGGTGCACCGTTCATAGTGTAACGTGCCGTTAACACAGTTTTTTTTCCGAAAATTTTGACCCAACACACAAGTATCAACAACTAAATTATAAACAATTCTCAATGAAAAAAAAATTAAAATCACAAAAAAAATTAAACACAGGGTTCTTAGACAACACGACTGAATTGAAACTTCTTTAATTAGCTATTTTTTTTACTTTATCGACATATCATTTATTATTTATTAATATTTTTTTATTATTATTCAATTATAATTTTTTTTTTTTTACATTTTGATCTATTTTTAATAATATTAACTTTTTTTTAACTTATAAAAGTATTGTCATTTAATCAAATAAATAATGTCTTGCACCAAGTGGCCTTTATTTGAAACGATGTTCGTAAATGGTTTATTTAAAACCTATAAAGTGTGCTCGTAAATCTTACGTGCATGTCAATCGTAAAACATTTTACGCGTCTACGTACGAATAGAACCTTGGAGTAGAGACGCAAAGGCACGTATAATATGGGGCATCATATTATAGCAAACGAACAGCAGACCTACCATGACATCTTATAGCGATTTAATTGAAGACCTAATCTGAACCGAGTAAAATATTTACAGAATCAAAAGAGTTAACTTGATAACAATGATTTAACTTTTAAATTGTCTTAGACTAGCAGCGACCCGCGGTTTCGCCCACGTAATTTCAATACCCTTTCCCTGGCTTTAGACTATCGCTGTACCAAATTTCATTTAAATCGGTTCAGTTTAGGCGTGAAAGCGTAACAGACCGAAAGACAAAGTCACTTTCGCATTTATAATATTAGTAGGGATGTTACTCGCTGATAATGTAGCTTTCTATTGGTGAATAAATGTTTAAGAATCAGTTTAGTTGTTAAGGCGTGAAAGCATATCAAACAAACAAGCAAACCCACTTACGCATTTATAATATTAGTTAGGACTACGTCGAGTTCTCCATGATTTAATAGTAATTAAAAACAATTTCAAACATTGAATATTTGCAGGTAATTTATTCACCCGGAAATATTAAATATTGCAATATCCATCAATTTCCACAGCCTGATGGCATTACTAAAGAATACTTAATAGGTAGGTAATGAAAGCAATAAGCCATTGAGTGGAGCACTCGGTAGCGAACAGAGCTTGAGTGCCTCATGTAAACAAAAGCACCAAGCTCGATACATTGAAACTGTTTATTCCTGGAAGCAGACCCTGAAAATATCTCTCCCTTTCATTTGAGAGAAAAAAAGTTATGATTGTTAACAACCGTATACGTATTTGCAAGACTTGACTGCCTGGTAGATGCCTTTTCTAACCCTTGATTAATATTTGCACGACGAGATACGAACTATACGTTTTAAACCCTATGTCCACCTGGGGCAATGAAGTGGAATTATGAACTGTATTGTTTGAAAAAAAAGGACTTGAAATAGAATCAACTAGATCAATATATAGTGGAATAAACTCGCTGAAAGTATTGCGATCGCGCTGGGGCAAACTTTTTATAAATATTTAGAACTTTGCCGTAGAATATCGACGCTTGCAATGTCAATGTAGACTCTCATACAAACGGCCATCCAAACACATAGTAGGTACACACTGTGTACTGTGACACAGTGTTCGCAACACATTCGAGCTGCTTAGTAGGGAAAACATCATAGAAGGGAAGAGAAGAAGATGCAGATTTAAAATGACATTGACAGACCAGATTAAGGAGAAGACAAATGTCATGTCAAAACATAGGCTGAAGATGAGAGCACTGGCGATTACTCCACCGACAAAAGCGAGGCTCTTAAATAAAAAGAAAAAGAGTAGAAATACCTAAATAACAAGCCAACGAAACCAATCAAATCACGTTTCACACAAAAATACATATCGCTCAACTCGCTCCGCACTCGTATTCTGCTTACATTGCTCGCGGCAAATAACGCTGTCAATTCCAGTATATGCGAAATGGACACGTATCGAATAAAAAGCGAAATAAAAGCCTTTCTACGGTTACTGTGAAAATTGCTACATTATACTATTACGTTTGGATACAGTGAAAAACTCAAGCCTCAAGGGCACGGGCGCGCGGCGTCGGAGCTCAAATTGGCTTCCATCAAGTAAACGAGTTTTAAGCGGCAAATTCTCTGGAGAATTGAGATAAATAGCTTAAAAGAGGTGACATAGCTTAATAGTCTACCAAATATTATTATAGTAGTCATTGGTTTTAGAATCTTCTGTAGTGGAAATAATGGTTCTGTCTGGCAGGGGTGTAATCCCAGTTGAATAAATGTCTACGTTTTGTGTGGTTATGCATGTTTTAAGTGTATTGTTGAGTTGTTTGTATGTTTTTGTTTGTTGATTATGTCACTTTGTATTCTCTTGTTCGTATTCTATCTACAATATTAACATTTTCTATCAGAAATTTGCATAATATGAGTTGGGATGCATCATAAATTTATAGCATTAAAGTTTGTTTCAAACCTTTCCGCCTTTTGCCGATAGGTATAATTTAAAAGTGTTCAGTTTAAGAGTGAATTTGCTCCATCGACGATAGCATCATCGGTTATTATCAGGTGATAATCAAAACTCAAAAACTCATAACTCAAATCATTTATTGCAATTAGGCATAAAAAATTGCACTTTTACATGTCAAACACAACATAGAGGAAAGAAACGTGTTAATAAAAAAATAAGTCAAATATGATCTAAATCGTGAGGTAACCCACATACCTACCCGAGAATTATTTCGGAGGTAGGTAGGTGATCCATCAATCCAGATTTGGCCCCCGTGGTGGATTATGGACCAACACTCCTCACGACAGTGAGGGGAGACCCGTGCTCAGCAGTGGGACGATGTGGGTTGATGATGATAATCTACTAAACTAACGATGAACTGATTATGGTTCGAGTTTGAAAAAGGACATTTCCTTTTCAAGTAGTGAATCATGCCGCATGCCTGAATCTCGCACAGGAAAAGGAAACTCCACTAACACTACCAGTGCTTCGGTAATACGCCGGTATACACTGTGTGGTCAAATGCTTGTCAGTACGGCAAGATGGAAAAAAAATGGAATTAGTATTATGGTACCTACAGCAACTGCAGTTCACATAATTAATTAAATAATGCAGAATTAAATAATAAATGGAATATCAAGGATTGATAGAAATATTCCACTGGAATGGAAATGTATAGCTGCGGGTAGGTAGGTATAGGTTCTGTATTGGCATAACTCGTGCCACTTCTCGAATTCCAAGGAGGGAGTTTATGGGGCGGTATATTTAATATTATATTTAGGACTATCATATAGATAGGTAGCTATAATTCTATAATATCATATTGTCTTAATTACAATTATATAAATATACTAGCTGTACCCTGCCACGCTTCGCTGTGGCACATTCGCACATTCGCTGATATGTCACTGATGAAAAAAATAGATAAAAACAATCCTTGATGCGGATTATATATCATGCTAAAATTTCAGCTCGATCGGTTTTTGAAGCGTACACAAACCAACATAACATTTTTATATTTAGAGATTTTTATGCCAAAAATGCACTCTAAAGAATCTTAACTCGTCTGCGTTTTTGTAGGACCATGGTCCTCGTAGTTTCTGATTCCCTAGACACAGATAATCCTAGTTAGGGGTCAGGATCTATGTATAATAATAATAGCTGCGCCCCGCGGTTTCACCCGCGTAGTTCCTGTTCCCGCGGGAATATGGGGATAAAATATAGCCTATGTTAAAATATACTCGCTGTCAAAAAAAAAATACGTAAAAAAAATACGCATTAAAAATACCCTATGTCCTTTCTTAGGCTCTAGATTGTCTCTGTATCAAATTTCATTTCAATCGTTTCAGTAGTTTGGGCGTGAAAGAGCAACAGACAGACAGAGTTACTTTCGCATTTATAATATAAGTAGGGATAATCGTGTCGCATTTATTATGTAGTGTAGAAGGCATTTTCCAGATAACAAAGGATTTTGAGAATATTCAATGTAGGACCGCATTTATTGTGTTTTGTGTCATTGTGTCTTGCATTGTAGCTGTCTAGTATTGACTCGGGTAATGTCTTGTCGCGCCAAATAAGTTTATACAATTATCACAGCTTAATAAAATGTGTCGTGGCCTTAATCTGTTCTCGGAAAAGAAAATGAAAAAACACCGAAGAGAGAACCGAAACATACAACTTCAATAAAGGTTACTATGTTGACTGGAGTTTCAAGAATTTTATCATGGAAATTCTTCCTACAAGAACGCGATAATATTACGTCCACAAAGTTTCGCGAGCATAAATCTGTCAAGATATTAAGATACGTACTGTCACGTAAGCTCTTGTGGTTTAGTTTTTTTAACACCATCTGTGTATTAGAATTGCGCTCGCTGATATAGCTTGACTCGGTTACCTCAGTCGATCAGCATAATGCTTCAGCGGCATACTTGGATAGGTGCTCGTTTAGGTCGTATTTATTCTTGTTCAGTTGGTCCGTACTGGCGACCGACGTCAGTACTTACCGCCACCATATGATTGAATACGGCCTCAGTGGCATAACACCGAAGCGCTTCTGAACTTTGACGGAAACTGTCGCGTCGGTCTCGGCTGTAATCAATTGATATCCAATAACAGCGCCTTCGAAGCGTCAGTCGCCTCATACTAATCTATATGCGGATTCTAGAATCCATCGCTCCGTGCTTTGGAGGACCTTCCTATTCCTTAGCGGCTGCTATCAATAGATAATAGATCTATTGATAGCAGTCGCTAAGGCACGTCAGAGACCATTGCAAACTCTGCAATAGAGGCTGATAGGTACTATCTCATTCAAAAACAAATTTTATAACTATGTTTATAAATCTGAAGTAAACTGAGAAAAATCTCTTATCAAGTGAGTATCCAAACCCAAGCCCTCATCTCACTTACGACGTACAGTTTATCTCGAATGCGTCTTTACGGATCTTCCGTTTTATTAGGTGTAGTTTTACACTTCGCGTTGAAACGAGCGTCATATAATTTAGTATCGTAATAAATCGCACGTGGGGACGGTAAACCTACTTACGTATGTTGATACGTATGTTTAAGGTAGTTCGTTTCTGTTATGGCGCGAAATTTAAATTTCAAACAGTTGTTTCGTTTTTAGAGCTACACCGGGTCACTAATGTAAACGAGACTGTATTTCGCGCCAACTGTAAAACATTCTTTTCGTTGTTATGTTGAAATATTCAGTGCTACTGCACCGTATCGCTTAAATATGTCAATAAACCGTCAATCTGATGATTTCAGTGTTTATAAACATATTTCAGCGACACAGTGCATTAGTGCTAAATATTTCAACATAAAATGAAAAGAATGTTTTACAGTTGACGCGAAATACTGTCTCGTTTATATTAGTGACCCGGTGTAGCTCTAAAAACGAAACAACTGTTTGAAATTTAAATTTCCCGCCATAACAGAAACGAACCACCTTAATACGCGAGATTTTGCAGTTTGTCGTGAATTTAGGTTTTATTTGGTTCGATTCTTTTTCTATTCGATTTAGTTAACGACTAGGCTTTTTTTTATGTCAGTTTACTAGATGGAATCTATACTATTGTATAGTTGTACCTACCTACTTATTTAGTACTTCTTGGATTCATTATTTTTACCATCTTTCTATCGAAAAGCTCGTATGTTACCTATAGTGAAATTAATTTACGTATAACATAATATTATTATATAATTATATGAAGCGGTGGTAGCGTAGTGGGAAAACGTCTGCCTTCCAAGAAGGACGTGAATTTAAATGCCATAGCGAGCACGTGCCAATGTGCTTACGTAAAAAGCTTGTGTTCGTAATTATCACTCGCTTTTCGGTGAAAGAAAACATCGTGAGGAAACCCACATACCTACACGAAAATTATTTCGGAGGTAGGTATGTTATCCACCAATCCGGACCGGGCCCCCGTGGTGGAATATTGCTTAACCATCCTCACGAAAGTGAAGGGAGATCCGTGCTCAGCAGTGAGACGATATGGATTGATTATGAAGATGATGATAATACATAATACAAAATACAAATTCGAGCCAACCTGTTTTTTTTTTGTTATTTGGACGAACCCGCTTGCCTGATTGTACCGTACTCATTAATTAATAAACACCGAGAACAACAGTACAAGGGCGACAGGGGAAAACCGCAAGTAAATAAAAACAATTTCGGTAAAGCTTTTTGTGGTGTTCGTATGTGACGTAGGTATTCCCATGACTCACAAAAAGTGTCCTTAATTTTTCACCCGAAATAAGTTGATGTTTTCTCTGATACGTCGTGGAATTGTATGTGTTTTGCGAAATAACTTCTGTACTTACAGGACAAATGATTGATTAAATGCATATTTTTTTATTTATTTTTTGGACGTATGGGAGAAATTTTATTGAAATCGTCACTCTTTTCTGATACGCTCGACCGTTACGTAAGAGCTGCGACTTTGTCATGAAGGTTTATTGAAAAAAGTTTGAAATAAGACAAAAAGTTCGAGAGTAAACGTCATCATCATTATAGAGTATACAAAGGTTTTGTTTTGACAGTTCTCACTTTAACCACAGACTTTAACCATATACGAAAGAGAATTTCACGAAAGTTTAATGGGGCAGTTAAAAAATATATTTTCCCAGCTTTTATAAAATACACATTTGTTACTACAAACGACATCTATCTGCTGCTGTTCGCTGAGGAGTTCCGTGGAGTACCTTCCGTCTCTATCATCAGATCAGCTCGCTGTCGCTGTGCTTAAAGTATTGTCGTTATTATTTAGTTGTTTATAATTCGATCAATGTTAATTCTAAGATCTGTAATATTTTGGTACACATCAAATAAAAAAATCCATTTAAATGTTATTGTTAGATATTGGTAATAATAATAAATATGAAATAAGAAAGTAATGAATTTGAAAGTATAATTTAAACTGTTTTGGAAAATTGTAAGATATATTATAATCATAAAGAATGTTGGAAAGAATTGGAAGCAGGTAGTTTTAACTGCCTTGTTGGTTGTTTTAACAACAACCCCGTTGTTTTTGCTCTAAAAAGAGAACAAAAGAAGTTTTGTTCTTTCATCATGACTTGCGGGAAACTTCGACAAATTGGTTTGTAAAACATCTAGAGCTCTAACGCTGTTAGCCATAAAAACCCTTTCGCAGCTTTTTGCTTCAACTTTTCATAATGACTGCTTTTAATTAACGTACAGACTTGTGGTTTCGTACGTTTTTCAATTTAAACGACGCCCCAAGATGTGTGTGTTACGGGAAAGCGACAAAAATAATATTGCTACTTATTATGTTTGCGTTATTCTTCAGGTTTAAGGCCTCCCAAGACAAAATCCTACTAATATAATTGTGAAAGTTTGTATGTTTGTTGCCCCATTACGCAAAAACAGCTGACCAGATTTGAAATTTGGCACATAGATAGTTTATTACCTGATTTAACATATAGGATACTTTTTACCGGGTAAAAATTTACTGTTCCTGTGAGATAATATTCAACGCAGGTGAACCCGCGGGGCGCAGAAAATTATTAACGTGAAAGTATGTATGTTTGGATGTTTGTTACTCATTCACCCAAAAGCGGTTGAATAGATCCAAGGATCGTTCAAACGTTTCTGTTTTGAAGGGCACTGTTTCCAAATATGTAATGCAAAGTTCTGGGTGGCGCTGTAACTGTTATAGGCAGGCGTAGCGCTTACCATAAGGTGAACGACCTGCTCATCTCTTCACTCAATTAAAAAAATAAAAATATTAAAAAAAAACACCCCAAATCGCGATGGCGATCCCAGTTAGCACAGTGCGAATATTTAACACCAACAAATTTATTTAACACCAAAGGCGAACTGCTCCGCCCTTACAACTTTATAAGGCTCTTTAAATTTAAATTTCCCATCTAATTACGGTGGAACTCCATTATCATGGCGGAAACACCTCTGTCTCTTTACAGATAATGTAAGTGCTCACACTTTCAGTTGACGGGAAAAGGCGTGGAGCAATTTGCGCGATTTACGAATTTACCCACTTGGAATAAAAGCAGCGAGTCAGGCAAAATGCTCGGGTGATTGTAATTTGAGTGCCCGTGTATGCTAAGTGTGAGATAAGCAGCTATTAATTAAAGAACCAGCAGCAACAAAAATATTTTTTGTTTTTTATTGTTTCTTAGGCCAAGATAAGTGTTTCTAAGCACATGCTATGCTAAGGTAAGTGCTTGGTATTGGTCTAAACGCCGCTATTCCATATACGAGGGTGAATCAAAAAGTTCTTAGAAGTGCATATATATGAAACCTTTTTGGATCAAGTTCGATATTCAAATTAAAGAGTGTCTATCACACTATATTTATGCAGACTGTCACTTGTTTTTGTCAGTTCGTTCGCATGTAATAAATTTTTTTGTGCAACGAGTTGCTAAAAAGTCAAAATTATGGATAAAAGTGAGTTACGTGCGGTGATAAAATATCTCAGTTTGAAAAAAATGTCTACGAAGGAAATTTTTTTGGACATTCAGCAGACATTAGGGGGTGATGCTGTACCCTATTCTACGGTTGCGTACTGGGTGGCTGAATTTAAAAGAGGTAGATCAAGCTGTAAAGATGACCCGCGTTCTGGGCGGCCTTCAACCTCCGTTACAGAAGAAAATGTCAAAAAGGTTGAGAATCTGGTTTTGGAAGACAGAAGAATGACTATAAAACATATAGCTGAGATCCTAAAGATATCTTTTGGTAGCGTTCAATCCATTTTAATTGATTCACTGGGGTTCAAAAAAGTGTCTGCAAGATGGGTGCCACGAATGTTAACCGACGAAAACAAAAAGCGACGTTTGGAAATTTCCAAGCGTAATCTCGAATGTTCCAGCGTGATTCGGATAATTTTTGCCGTCGTCTTGTCACCATGGATGAAACGTGGGTCCACCATTTTGATCCTGAAACTAAAAGACAAAGCATGTCTTGGAAACGACCATCCTCTCCATCCATTAAGAAATTTCGAGTTGCTCCTACCGCTGGCAAAGTTATGGCCTCTGTGTTCTGGGATAGTGAAGGAATCCTTTTTATTGATTACATGCCAAAAGGCCAGACGATTACTGGACCCTATTATGCAAATTTAATCCCGAAAGTGCGTGAAGCGATTAAAGAAAAACGTCGTGGAAAACTGTCGTTGGGCGTGTTGTTCCTTCAAGATAACGCTCCTGCTCATCGATCGGAAGTTGCGCTCAACGCAATCCGCTGTGCTGGCTTCAATCTCCTTGACCACCCACCATATTCTCCGGACTTAGCCCCAAGTGATTTTCACTTATTTCCAAAATTAAAAGAGGAAATTCGTGGAACAAAATTTCACGATAATGACGCGGTTATAGCTGCCGTAGAGGACTTTTTCGAGAGTCAAGAAAATATTTTTTTTTCACAAGGAATAAGGAAGTTAGAAACGCGTTATTCTAAATGCATTGCATTGGAGGGAGATTATGTAGAAAAATAAAATATTATTATTTAAATCTTTGCATTTTTTAATATTGATTCCAAGAATTTTTTGATTCACCCTCGTAATTTGGACAAAAACCTAATAAAAGCTTACTCTAAAACGTACACACATTAATTAGTGCCAATGGTGTTTTGGCTAAGAAACATCTATTTATTTCGGCCGTAGTTTCTTCGTGGCATTTTGTTAGTACAAGCTTTAGTTTTAGGTTAATTTTAGGTTCTGATCTTTGCCAACATACCATCGGTTTATGCCAAAGCCAGCAGTTTTAGCTGGAATAAAATATTGATCCGATTCCGATTGTGATTGATTCATTTCGTTCTGGAGGGCTACCACAGGATTTGACAAACGATAAAATCTTTGATAAACGGCCATTAACAACGAAGTTACGATCCAAACGCCGGACGAAATAATTGAGAATACGACGAAGACAACGATAATTACGATCCAATGATCGTCATTTTCTTTAGCCCTGTTATTGCAAAATTGTGCGAATTAAGGTACTTTTTGGCTGAATATTTCCTTCGGGTTCATAAGGCGAAAGACAAATCAACGCAGCGCGGCACGCCGGTGAAGGAAAACATCGTGAGGAAACTCACATGCCTACGCGAGAATGATTTCGGAAGTTATAAGAAACATACCTATGTTATCCACCAATCTGGACCGGGTCCCCGTGTTGCATTATGGCCTGACCCACCTGACGAGAGTGAGGGGAGACCCGTGCTCAGCAGTGGGTCGAGTACGTGCTTGTGCTCACTAAATTACTGGATTTTTTCAGCAACAATAGCTGAACATTCTTACCGTATTATCCTGAAAACAAACGATCCCTGATTTACCAGCATCCTTATCCATTAATTATTATATAAACCCAAGGCCGTAGCTCAAATAGCAATTAGTCAAGCCGCTACGTGTGAAGTTCTCAAGGCCCCGTCTCTATCCATCTTGCGACCGACCGCTATGAGTTATGCCTCTTATTTACTTTGCAGGCTTATTGGATTTATCGGCCCATAAGGAACTACGCAAGTTTTCTCTCGAATTTTCTCGGAAAATCTACCTTACGTCTAATGGAGGTTATAAAGGATTTACGAGAAAACCTTGAGGACAGTTTGCGCGAAACAATATTTTTTATCTCTCTTTAATAGCCGTTTTGATACTTTAGATAGTAAAATTCACAACTGGTAAGGAAATAAAAATATACTTTGCCACAAAACTTTACCTTTATTAAAAGTAAAGTTAAATTTTGTAGGCGAGATCTATACAACTCAACTCGTTTGAAAAACAAGAAGTTTTGAGTGGTTAATTATAAACAATGTTTGCAGTTTATTAGGGAAGGGTGAAATTTTGAAGGGGTGTTTCTAGGGAAATATTTTGCGGATGAGAAAATTTAGATTTTGGCAAATTTTACCCGCCATTTGCATGACTATATAAAAACACGCATTCGGATAGAACTTGTTATGTATGAGACTAATGAAAGTCCATTCTAAGTAACTTCATCAAGCTTTCAGAAAATTCACAATTTATTTTACTTAGCTCATTTCAGTACAGACTTTAACAGACCAATACCAATCTCCTGAATACAGAATACCTAATACAAAGTAAAGTCATACAAAGTTCTAGAACCCCTACGTAATCACATAAACTAAGGTCCAACTGGGTCCCAAAGTTGATGATCCTCGTCGGTAATGAGGTACCTCCTCCATGTGCTTAAGCTACGTCCACGACTTAGGGTCGAACACCACTGAGACGAGCAATCCACACTGTTGACATTGTGAAAATAAATTTCTATCCACTGTGCTGTTGAAACCAAGCGGGGGTAGCGTAGTGGGAGAATGTCCGCCTTCCAAGAAGAGGGTCGTGAGTTCTAATATCAATGTGTTTCTTGTAAAACATGTGTACGTAATTATCATTCTCTTTTCGGTGGATGAAAACATCGTGAGGAAACACGAGAATAATTCCGGAGGTATCTATCTTGGAAATTATTCTCATAACTATGTTATCCGCCAATCCAGACTGGGCTCCCGTGGTGGACTATGGCCTGATCCTCCTCACAAAAGTGAGGGGTGATTCTTACTCAGCAGAGGGCTGATATGGGTTAATGTTGATTAGTTGTGGTGACTGAACGTAGCCTAGACTAGACCAAAGTCAAAGCCTAAAACCTATATTCATATGGCCCTTAGTAGGGACTTAACTCAACATCCAAATGCGAAGAACTGAGAAGTACGTGTAGTTTTAGAGTTTTTCTTTTAAACATGGGCTGATAAGCTTCTACATTGTGGCTAATGGATGGATCAAGGTAAATAATAATTTATTGCGAGATTCTAGCAATCAAAATCTAGCTGCAATTTCTTGTATTCAAGTATAAAAAAATTAAGTTCAAAATAAATATGTCAACATTTCCAAGAAGACATGGTGACTTCTAAGTTCAATTTATGTTCACAACTTAAACGGAATAACTGTTCCTAATGAAACGTTTGAGCTCTCCATGTTTGTACGTAACCCGTCGCAGTTCTGAACAACGAATATTTCTAGTGTTGTAGTTTGCAAAGGTTAGTACAATAGAGTTATATTAACTATGTGACAATTGAGCTTAAGCCACTGGAAGTCGGTTTGAGTTTTAATAAAGGGTCTAATTAACAGTGGTAGCCTAGTGAGAGATCGTCCGCCTTCGAGGGTCACGAGTTCAAATCCCAGTACGGGCACGTACCAATGTGTTTCTTGTAAAAACATGTGTAGTTAAGTATCAGTCGCTTTTCGGTAAAGGAGAACATTGTGAGGAAATCCTCATACCTACCCGAAAATAGTTTCGGATATAGGTATGTTATTCACCAATCCGGACCGGAGCCCCATGGTGGATTATGACCTAATCCTTCTCACGAAAGTGAGGGGAGACCCGTGCTCAGCAGAGGGTTGATAATGAAGATGGGATGATGATGAAGAAAGGAAGAAAGCAATGAATTTCGAACCGGAACTATGGCTTCAATGTACCATTTTATTATTATAAATATTCGATTCGATATCGATAATTAACCATGATTCAAATCAATATTTTTAGATCACTTTCAGCCGTTCTGGAAAATTCGGAAATTTGTCTATGTACTCGTCTCTGCTTTTTTATTAAGACTAAATTATTATCATAAAGAAATTGTATTAAATAATTCAATTACAACATCCATCGGAGCATGTAAAATACTTCTATTACGTAAAAAAAATCATTTCACCCTATCTAAAATGTCGACGAACGTTGATGAAGCTACCCAGTCCGATTAACCTACTTCCTATATTGAACCTAACTATTTGTGAAGTTATGTGCAGAACTTAATCGAATGTAGAGATCCCAGAAGTTGCTACCTACACGTTAACTCAACTTGTGTAATATTAACTTCATTTAGCTCCTAGTTATTGGGTTTAACCATGTGCAATTTCACCTGTATGTTCGAGGTAACCACATTACTTATTCTTATTTCATGCAGCTCATTTTAAGGCCTTAAACTGAACGGCCTAGATTGGCACCACACACTCATAAATGACAAACGTGACAAATAGACTGAAGAGAATGAGAGAAAAACAGAATGACATGGAGCTATATAAACTCCCATAAATGCAAAGAAATTTTTCCGATCTCTGTGGATAAATGTCTCTTGGTCAACTTATGAACGCTTAGCGATATTAGTGGTGACAGTTAGCAGGACAGGCCTGAAACTGGATGGTTTTAACTGTTCGTGGTGAGGCCACAGTAAACACAAACGGACTGTATGCTAAAGCGAGCACTGACCGTATTTCTGTGCTATTGATATTATTGGTTTCTTTCTTAAGCAAGGTGGAGCTCTTTTCTAGATCCAGAGCTTGTTAGACAGTCCAAGCTTAACGATTGATTTAAAAAAAAGAATCGTGTTTAGTGTAAATCAAAATAGACCTTATCCAGTTATTTGAACGTACACAATTTAACATAGTATCTAAGTCCACAGAAATAGCTGTAACGGAATTGCAAAGACCAATTTGTCTGGTCCCATTTTCCTCATGTAAGTTTATTTTCATCGACAACAGTGTAAGCTTTTCTACAAATCAACTTGACCGTACGTCCGACCCTTCAATTTATGAACATAAATGAATTATTTTTGCACAAATGGATACGTAGAGAGAGAACGGAATGGGAATAAATTTTGGGTGGAGTAGAATGTTTATTTTTTTTCGACGTAGGCACATCATTTCTCGGTCTAAAAGCGACTAGCGTCGTCATAAATTGCGGTTTCTCATCTCAACTCCAATTTTTTAAACTGATGTACTTATATATTTTTAATTTTATTTGACTAATGACGAGACGAGCAAGTCGTTCACCTGATGGTAAGCGCTACGCCTGCCTATTGCATAATCCCGCGCGGCACTGAACTGCGCTCTTCACCCTGAGACATCAGCATTGCAATGTACATTATTTTATTATAATCTCTCGTATGTTAAGGATTTCAAGATCGGAATTCGATGTGTTTTTTATCCTCAAGGTGGTGCTCATAATTTTTTTTTATATACGTTTATGTAGTTCATTGTAAATCAATTTGAAATGTTTTAATTTTGTTCAATGAATCATCAACAACCCATAACGTCCAACTGCTAGGCACGGGTCTCCTCACTTTCGTGAGGAAGATTAGGCCATTATCCACCATAGATCCGGATTGTTGGATCACATACCTACCTCCGAAATAATTCTCGGGTAGGTATGTGGGTTTCCTCACGATGTTTTCCTTCACCGAAAAGCGAGTGATAATTACGTACATATGTTTTACAAGATACACATTGGTACGTGCTTGCACTGGGATTTGAACTCACGACCTTCTGCTTGGAAGGCGGACGTTCTCCCACTAGGCTACCACCGCTTCAATCAATAATAATTCTAAAATGGACAATTTAGGAATTAGGCGTATAGGTTTGTAAAAAGCCCCTATGACGGTGACATGTTAATGTTAATGACAAAACCCTCTATGAATAAATAAAAATTAAAAAAAAACCGGCCAAGTGCGAGTCGGACTCGCGCACGAAGGGTTCCATACTTTGTTGTATAGGAGCCCCCGTTAAATATTTATTTTATTCTGTTTTTTTTTTTGTTTTTATTTGTTGTTAAAGCGGCAACAAAAATACATCAATTTTGAAAATTTCAACTCTCTAACTATCACGGTTCATGAGATACAGCTTGGTGACAGACGGACAGATAGAAAGTGGAGTTTTAATAATAGGGTCCGGTTTTACCCTTTGGGTACGGAACCCTAAAAAAGACATAAAAGCATATAAATTATACCATTAACGATTTTTAAAGCTTTTTCCTGTTCTGCGTGAAATCAACCTCCAAAGTGAAATGGAGAACGACGTCAAATGACCGATAAACGTTGACAGTAATGGTGTGATATTTCTACAAAGGAGGAAAATAACGAAAGATTTATGTGAGGGCAACGAGGTGAAACAGAACCTGGAAACAGAGAGTGCTGTTTCTAATGAAGTTAGAAACACAAACGACCCACTACTATATAGAAAGCATTTTGACGTGATAACGTCTTTAAATCGATGAACACCGGCTGCATGCACAAAAAAGTTGACACATTGTTCCGTAACGCTCATTGTCGCGTTACGCGCATTGTACGCTGCCGCCGCATCTATCTCTCTTCTCTTCTTGACAGGTTAATTATTCTTGCATTTTAAAAATCTGATTACTAGTATAATTTCAAGTATTTATTCTTTTATTATTAAAAAATCATTCAATCATTTCATCAATGTTGTCACGATAAAATATCGTCCGTAAACCAACTTTACAGACAACCAATTTTTTTTAATAGAATACTGCCAACCTGTGACGTTCCAATTCTTCTCTCCATCCAAAGGTTGACTGGAAGAGATCGCTTTTAATAATAATGTTCACTATGTATAAGGTAAGGTAATGTACGGTAGTAACTAGGTATAATATTGAGTAAGCGCTAACCTATTCGTATATGTACCTATGCCATAAAAAAGATTTCACGCTTTAACACAAGTCTGTGTATTTATATATCTACGGCAAGCGAAAACTTGTCTGGCGTGCGAATCCGCACTGCTGTGTTGTCAATTTTACCACACCAGTTGTGTGCGCCCGCACACCTGATTGGGCTTAGTTAGACTCAACGCCAGTAAACAGGAAACACACACGATGTGTGGAGACTTGCAAAAGAGTCAAAAAAAGTAAAACGGTTTAGCAGTGAACGTGTTAAAACAATTTGACATTCAGGTATATATACATTGCTAGCTGCGCCTTGCGGTTTCATCCGCATAATTCAAGTTTTCCCACAATAACTCTCTTAAAAGCAATATATTTTCCACGTTTTTGCCACATTCTTCATTGATGCTCCGCTCCTATTGGTCGTAGCGTGATAGTATATAGCCTATAACCTTCCTCGACAAATGGACTATTCAATACAAAAATAATTGTTCGAGTCGGACCAGTAGTTCCTGAGATCCTAGCGTTCAAACAAACAAACTCTTCAGCTTTATATATTAGTATAGATATATATTAATGTATTCTGTAGTTAACTAAATGTCGGTAAATGTGTGTGCTAAGCTTAATATTTGTTTTGTTATTCTAACTTTGTGTGTTCTACGTCAATAATCCAATATTTCGTGACAATGAAACTGAATTAGTTCAGTGCTAGGCTAATTTGGGTTAAAGGTTAGGTCTAGGTCAGCGAAATTTTAGGTCAGGCTTGTTTCGTTAGTTTGATATGTGGAAAATGTGAAACTAAATTTATGAATTTGTTTTTCAAGGTTGTCTTTATGGCTCAGGTAGAGCATTATAATATTTCTATTTCATAGTCATTATTGCTGCTCGATCAATATTCTCATTTACTGAGACATTGATTTGCATTCTTATTAGAGATGTGACATTATTGTGTTCCGGTTTGAAGGGCTTTGTTTTCAGCGAAATTACTGGGCATATGAGACTTCAGAGCCGATGTCTCAGGGTGACGAGCGCAGTGCAGTGACGCTCAGGATTATGCAATGCAGGGTTCTAGGTGGTGCTGTGACTGTTATTGTGACTGTGAACAAAACTTAAAAATGAGGTCTTGGAACTACCTACAGTGTCCTTGTGACCATATAACCACTTCTCTCGAATGTTTGACCGTCTAAAAGCTTTCATGTTTGCCGTCGACTTCATTGAAGTGTAGCCTTTTGTCATGAAGTTCCACGGCGTACTTTTCACGATGTTTTGCTAACTCTAAAAAGCCGGTTTTTATTTCTTCTTGCTATTTAGGTCTACAAGGTTCTATGGCTCCTTAACATCCGCTCACAGGCGTTTTGTGTTACCTCATAGACCTTATAGAAATCGACTGCTCAATGCTCATAGCCTTAAAGGTAGGTGTAGTCGATTACAGAATATTAGGAACGGTTCCTAATTTTATCCGATGAACCTAGGACCTTTCAGAAATAAAACATATTGTATCAATCAACGATCGATAATCGGAGCGTTCTTTCTATGGTATTTGGATAAAATACGGATACGATCGGTAGTGCATCAAAATATTTTACAACTTAACACGATGATAATATAAACCTTGTATATTTCGCGTAGTTAGTCAAAAACTTTTTTGGTATAAAAATTTAATAACAAACTGTAAATCGTGAAAAAAGGCAAACGTCGGAAAAAATTCTAGCAGTAAAAATCAATAAAATTAACACAATGCTGAAAAAAACAAATGCAACTCGGAATCAAAACTCGATAAAATCCATCTTTTTTCAAAGAACATGCACCGGTATATATGTGGCCAGAGCGTTACATGAACATAATTATAAAAACACAAAAATATTGTTGCGTTCCTCTAAATTTGACCACGTAGATGTCGCAAAAATAAAATACGATTAACTTGCGGGGTAAGGTAGACGCCAGTCCTGGCTGACCATCTGATAAATAGAGTTGGGACACGTGCCAGGGACATGCAACCTAGCCAGAACTGGTGCCACTTGGCAGCTAATGCGGCACCGAGGTTTTAATGGTGATTGGGAACCAATCTGCTTCCATTACAAAGTACCTACCTAATAGGCACGTTGACTACTGAAAACACAGACCTTTGTGTTTTTTATAACATGACGCGAGTGCGGTAAAACACACCTGTAGTGTTAGCGCAGTTTAGGTGCTAGCTGTGCGACAAAACACAGTGTGTGCTACTACAGTGCGGCTCACGCATACGACACGCCAGTGCTGGAAAACAACGGTGCTCAAAAGTAAAAATCGGTTCAGCAGTCAACGTGTCGAGTTGGTTTGAGAAAATATAACCAACATCATGTTCGATTTCCCTCTAATACTTTCAACCTACATCACTAATACTATTACAATTTCTGTGCCTCCATACGAGTTCGAATCAGACTGACTGAGGTACCAAGATCTCGTTATGATATTGGATTCGAAGCCAATTCAATTAATACCCCAACATGCTCACGTGTGTGAATTCGATTTGCTCGGATTACGATTTGCAAATGTAAGTTGTATAATAAATAGTATTGTAATGCACTATTGAAACGGAGTTTTTAGGTAGCAAATAATTACGTTAAATTCGCAAGATCTAGTGAAAAGTTAAATTATAGATTTAAAGTTATTTTTTTTATATTATAACTTAACAAGTAGCTTGGAATCGCGTATTTGTGTCGTGATATTCGATCTAGGTTTAGGGTTGCCATCTGTCTGGGTTTTCCCGGATTTGTCCTAGTTTAGAAGTTGTCCGGGGAGCGTCCGGGCGGGGTTTCACTTGTGGTTCGGGTTAAAAACTTAAAACTATGTTAGATGTTATACTAGTGTATGTAAGTAATCGCGTTACTTTCTTCAAATTAAGATCAAACCTTACGACTCGTTTCAATGCGCATAAATTAATATTTAGTTTGTCTGACTGACTATTTATACCTCAATTAATCACATTTATGTTATGTAGGTCGTGAGTTCAAATCCTAGTGCGGGCACGTACCAATGTGCTTTTGTAAAACATATTATGTAAGTATGTATATAATTACTCAACATAATATGTATGTATTGCGTAATTATTACTCGCTTTTGAAAGAAAACATCGTGAGGAAACCCACATACCTACCCGAGAATTATTTCAGAGATTTATTTATTTATTTATTAACAAAAATAGTTGATACGGTATAACCATTTACATCAATTAGCAGGTACAATTACAATGGCAAACTAAAATCATAATCCAAAGAAAAAAAATAATCAAATAAGTGAAAAATACAAAATAAAATAAAAACCATTAAATTATAAATAGAAACAACTAGCATGCATTCATCTCACAGTACTTCAGACATTCTGTCAAAATCACCTGCCATTGATCCGCAAACAGATAAAATGTTGGGCTGACGTCCAGGAGGGCGTTGAGCGCTTTGAGGGATCGTGGTATGGGGGATCTTGATCGGGCAACAGTACGGCATGCCGGAACAGCCAACAGTCTATGTTTTCGGCAGCCGAGGTAGTTATTAGGGACGAATAACCTACACAGCTCGGAATTCAAATCTAGATAGGTGTGTTATCCACTAATCGAAAAGTATTTGCTCTAATCTAGTTATCTGTGGTCCTCGTAGTTCCTGATTCCATAGATACAGGTTATACTAGTAAGGGGTACATGATTGTGACGCGTTATTAATCCGGACCGGGTCCCCGTGATGGATTATGGCGTAGCCCTCCTCACGAAAGTGAGGGGAGACACGTGTTCAGCAGTGGGTCGATATGGGTTGATGATGATGTTATTTGTTGAACCTGATAATGTCGGCTTCTGTTATCAGTTTGTCAGGTCACCTAAGAGCCCCTGACGTGTATTAACGGCTGTTATCAATTTTTCCCGGGTTCGACCAGCTTAACGAGCCCTCCGAAGTACCGAGCGATAGAAACCATCACGGCTCACTAACAAATGTGAAATTTTGTGTGTTTGCCTTTTTTTTTATTTGACTGAGTGACAAGATGAGCAGTCGTTCACCTGATGGTAAGCGCTACGCCTGCCCATAACAGTTACAGTGCCACCCAGAACTTTGCATTGCATAATCTTGCGCGGCACTGTACTGCGCTCGTCCTGAGAAATCGTATCTAAAGTCTCATATGCCCAGTAATTTCGCTGGAAACAGTGCCCTTCAACCGGAACACAGTAATGTTTGCACACTACTGCTTGGCGGATGAATATCTTGCTATATCTATATGTCACTTGCAGAAGGGGCCTCCCATTACAAAGTCCCAGAGTCTTCTCTTCACGCCTAAGCGACTAAACGAATTTTGATAAAATTTTGTATGTATAACCTTAAGTCCTGGAATAGAACATAAGATACTTTTTTATCCCGTAAAAATCAAAGGTAGGATAATAGCTAACGCGAGTGAAATCGCGGGGTGGTGCTAGTAATTTATGAAAGTCATTGGCTGTGGATTGAACTAACAGCGTTAAATTTGATGTCTTAAGGTGTTACGTTTCGCTTATGGCGGAAAAAATTAGTGGCTTTTTAGGGAACTAGACTGACTTACTAATTTAAATGATAAGAGAATTTGAGACAAGAGTATATAATTCTTTACGATATTCTGTACAAATATTAACAATGAATGGACCAGATTTCTCAAATAAGCCAATTATCCACTAAATTTACGACTGAAGTGTTTAATGACATATTTGATTAATCAGCTGCATTAATGTTAAATCTTTGTACAGAATATCATAAAAAAGGTTCCAATATAGTCGCAAATTCCATTATCATTTAAATTCGTCACCAGCACAAAAAACGAAAAACCAGTTTAACATTTAAATATCCCGCTTTAAGCAAAACGTAACACCTTAACAAAACTTTAAAACAATTTGATCGACGAAGGTCACGAAAATTTTTCACTTTAGCGGATCCAACTAACGAGGCACAATTAGCCGCGAAACTAGCTGAACGTAAAGGCGTGTTCCAATTTAAAAGTTTACGCCAATTTCCAAACAATTAATGGGGGAGGTGGGAAGGAATCCTTTTGAGCTCGCAATCCTTTGCAACATCGTAAAAAGAACAGTTTTTTCGGATATTTCGCGAACAAAAGTCTTTTACTCCGGCAGGCGATCATTATAATGAAGGTTCTCTGTATATGCCTTGGCCGTCTTTATACTTGCAGGTCTACGTGCCGCCTCCATTTCTTTTAACTTTCTTTTTATGTATTGCAAAAAACTGACTAGCATAAAGAAAAAAAACTTAAAGTAACTTAACAATGCGCTATTGAAAGAGCCATGCTTGGAGTTTCACTGCGAGATAAGATCCGTAAAGACAAAATCCGCAATAGAACAAAAGTTACCCACGGTCTACCCTGGATCGAAGCACGAAGCCTTAAGATTTAGCAAGTTGAAGTGGCAGCGTGCAGGCCACATAGGTCGTAGAACCGATAACCGTCGGGGAAGAAAGGTTCTCGAGTGGCGATCGCGGACCGGAATACGTAGACCCGAAGCTGGACCAACGACCTGATGCGAGTCGCGGGGAGCCGCTGGATACAAACAGCTAGCAACCGCTCGTTGTAGCGTTCTATGGGGGAGGCCTATGTTCAGCATTGGACATCTTCCGGCTGTTGATGATAAAAAAATATTGAGTTAACGAATGTCACCCACGACATAGTACATGGTGGTATTTTTTTAACCCCCGACGCAAAAACGACGGGGTTTGATAAGTTTAACGTGTTCGTGTGTGTGTTTGTCTGTCTGTAGCATCGTAGCTCCCGAACGGATGAACAGATTTTAATGTTTTTATTTTTATTTAATATATCTATGTTAAAAGACAGTTTTTAACCAAAGTCTAGTGGCCTACATTCTAAGCTAGCAAACAGTAAAAAGCTTACTGGAATCAGTTCAGTAGTTTATTTGTGATAAAAGAACAAGCAGACAGCCAGACTGACAAACAATAGTTTCAAACATGTTATATTTCTAATTCTTTATGTCACTTAAGTATATGTTACTTTATGTTCTTTATGCCATTTTATTAAACGGATCTTAAACTAGCAGCGCCCGCAGTTTCACCCGCGTTAACTATTATCCCACAGGAATCGTAAATTTTTACGGGATAAAAAGCATTCTATGCTCTATTCCAGAACCTAAAGTGTCTACGTACTAAATTTAATCACAATCCGTTCAGCCGTTTCTATGTGAAGAGAGTAAACACAGAACGCTAAAACTTTCGCAGTTATAATTATTATTAGTGAGATTTACGAATTTTACTACTAAATTGTAAGTACATCTTCTTAGTAAATACATTATTTTAGGTAACGTATGAGTAGAAGGCCAGTTATTGTTTTAATTAACGTTGTGCAACGCGGAAGTTCGTAGAGCTGATGTTCATTGCCGTGAAATTTGAGCTTTTTGCACAGCCAGCTTTTATATCGGGTAGAACACTGGCTGATGAACTCCAATACAAAACCACCCCAGAACATAAAGAAGAGATAAAAACATAAATATAATTATTGTGGTGTCACTTCGGAAATAAAATATACACCACTTTACAGCTTTGTTTTTTATGGCACTTATCACCGAGACGTAGCTCGTCTAGTCTTTCACCTGATGAGCTATAACGGCCATATGTTAGTACTATCTATTCTGTGACAGTGTGTTCACTTTCCATTACAAAAACCTGCGCGGCACTGCACTGCGCTCGTCACCCTGAGACAAAGGTTCTAAAGTATCATATGCCCAGTCGTTTCGCTGGAATCAGTTAATTTGAGACTTTAGAACCAATGTCTGAAAGTGACGAGCGCAGTGCAGTGCCGCGCAAGATTATGCGATGTATAGTTCTAGGTGGCGCTGTAACTGTTATGGGTAGGCGTAGCGCTTACCATCAGGTGTATAGCTTGATTGTCCCATTACTCAGTCAAATAAAAAAAAATCTTGGTTTGAAACATCAGCCTGCATCAATGACTTAAGTTCTTAATAATGTGCGGATTTCCATGGCTCTTCACTTCCACTGCTCTGTCCTCCGGCCGTCTGTCGCGGTTACTATGATTGACAGCAGTCGTTAAGCCACCTCAGAGGTTCTTGGGTGGCCTAACAAACTGACACGAGAAGCCGGCACTAAGTCATTTGATAAACAACAACTGATCGACGGATTACTGGAAATTGGAGTGTTCAGGTCAAGAGTGGATAGGTATATTATTGATGTTATACTATTGACATTAGAAAAGATTATTTTTATATTGTACTAGCTGTAACCTGCCACGCTTCGCTGTGGCACATTCGCACATTCGCTGATATGTAACTGATGAAAAAAATTGATAAAAACAACCCTTGATGCGGATCATATATCATGCTAAAATTTCAGCTCGATCGGTGCAGAGCTTTTTGAGTTTTTGAAGCGTACACAAACCAACATAACATTTTTATATATATATATATAGTGTGGAATAAAAAAAAACGACCAAATTTGAAAAAATAATTTCCCGTTGAGTTTCTTGGTGCTATCTTCTCTGACAGGCGTATTTCCGAAGCACTGGTAGATTTAATGAAGTTTCCTTTTCCTCTGCGAGATTCAAGCACGAGCACAGCACTTTTTAAAATTATCGTTTGACAGCAAAACCACGCTATCGCAAACCTGTCGTGAGATTCGTAATAAGGCAACGGGTTAACCCGGGGTTTAACGGCTCATTCTACATCCTGTACAAAACAACAACTATTTCAAGATAATTTAAGCAAATAAAGACAATAGGGGTGTACTTAATCCCATACAATAAGGTGAGCTCGCCCCGACCTTCGTGATGGATCCTCCGGGACCAGACATGATTGATGAGCTTCCACAACGAGGAGTGACAGATGCGGGAACTTTGTGGATGGAGTTGGTATGAGTTTTGTTGGAACCAAAAGTAATGTGAGCAATTGGACTAATGTCTGTGTTGAAATGACACTTCTGTAACTTAATCTATGGTCGATCACAGGACTGTATTCTGTTGTATTTATAATGATAAATTATTGTTGTTGAAATTTTAATGGGAATCTGATAATCTGACGATGATGATTTTGTAAATTAAATTTGATATAAACGCGAACTGAATTTGATGTAAAGAACAATTGAACGCTCTCTTTTTGTCTTCAAAGGTTTGAAAGAATAATATTTTATGGCTTATGTATAATAATTTCACAAATATATTACAATTTACTAAGTAATTATGCTTTATTTATATGTAAGTACTGCAAATATAATACCGTAGTTTGTTTTTCCACGTAGAGCATTGTAGCGCGTAGCATTCTGTAGTACCCGTGGTGTAGCACTGCTTGCGATCATCTAACATTCTAAAACCACACCTAACGGAAATGCTACGAATAACGGAAGCTCTTGACAGTTCCGTCTTAAGAACTATTGAGTTATCTGTGTTTTCGTAGTCTTTCACTACATTGATGGAAGTGATGAGCGATGTGGGACATCCACTTATCATTCATCAGTCATCACTCATTATGAAAACATTATGTTAGCTATTATGTGTATTTTCTTATTGATTCTTTTTTTTTCTTTTTTTTTATTATTGTTTAAACTACGTGCTACTCATATTGAAATTTGTTTTTTGCTCATCGAGCACCCACGGTGAATGTTATGTACGCCGTACTTGTCGTACACATCAGAATTGTACCTTGTCCATACTCATCTAATTAAGTACAATGTGTACGATGTGGCTGTGCTATATTAATAAATAAATAAATAAATCGCACCGCCACTATTCTAGTGTGTCCGTTCAAAACCATTTTTACTTCCCGGAACTGCAATTCGTCCATATTTCATGTCGCTTCGATGAATTTGAAATACACTGAATTGAAATTATATTTTTAACTTGTTTTGTTTTAGGTACTTGCGTGATTTACTGCAATAATTCAAGTTAAATGACCACGACCACCACGTGACTACGGTCAATGTAACTTGATCGGAACGTCGAGGTTTGTCATAATGATATTTGATTTTAATTCGTCAGTAAAAATACCCGTTTTATATAACAAAATATGAATTCAATTCGTGAAAGTTTAACTCCTATTTCATGTATATGGACGCCTGGGAAAGTACCACGCCATTGCCAGATATTCATCCGCCAAGCAGTAGTGTGCAGGCAATACTATGTTCCAGTTTGAAGGGCGCTGTTTCCAGCATTTACTGGACATATGAGACTTTATTGCCGATGTCTTAGGGTGACTTGTGCACTGCCGCGCAGGATTATGCAATGACCGGGCATAATGGAAAAGGCGATGTTAATTACTACGAGACGTTATTATATCGTAGTAGACGCGTTAAGGTGGTACGTTTCCCTTAAGTCAAGCTGTTTTTTAGCCTTAGATTGGCTAACTAATTCAAATGATAATTTAATTTGTGACTAAAATAAATAATCTTTACGGCATTCTATAAGATTAGAAGATTTGTTCTTTATCTTTAAGATTAGTGCACCGGATATCTTAATTAAGCCAATTAACCGTTAAACTGACGACTGAAGTGTTTATTGATTTATTGGACTAATCATTGGTTTTACGATTATACAGAATAGCATAAAGAAGGATCTAATATTCTCGCAAATTTCATTATCATTTGACATTTGTTACCCGGTCTAGATCCAAAAACGAAAAAAAATGGTTTAATATTTTTAAGCCATTAGCGGAACGTTTCTCCATCTACCACATGGACACCGAGGCTGCCCCTACTTCTAGTTTGTCAAGGGGGTAGACCAGAAAAAGGGGTAAGTGAGGGGTAAGTTGACAAGCGTGGAAGTGACACCCCAATGATTGATGGGATATTAATAACCCTGAAAATCGCTTCAAGAAAATATTGAAGGAACGCTTTTCAAAGACGTTAGGTCTCAGCTTAGACAAATATTATCTTGTGGGATATGTACGGCTAGCAATGAATTAAATTATACGTCAACCAAGACGGCCGTAGGTTTTGTGGAAAGCTTCAACTTTCACGAATTGAATACGTTGAAAATCGATTCCCCATCAGCGATGCACTTGAATCTATTTCTATCAATGGCTGCATGTTTGTGTGGACACTAGGCTTTGTGAATGAAGAATAATACTAGGAAATACAATTAAAAAGAAACTCTCGTTCAATGCCTATCCTTTAAACTCTGTCGCAAGCCCGGCAGGATAGTATAATAATTATAATAATATAAAAAAACGCGTTTCAATCACTATATAGAATCTACCCAACTAAGATTCCCTGTATCTACGGAATCAAGACCAAACATAAACACCCAGACTCAGAGCCAATATTTATGGTTCACACAAATCTTTACCCTGTGCGGGTATCGAACCTGCAACCTCACGCTTCGCGGCTCATCACTCACTTATGCCACGGAGGCCGTACTAGGTATATCTAATTATATCTAAACCTGGGCCAGGCCTAGAGTAAGGGATCTTATAGAGATCCTACCCTAAATCCGCCCCGTGCTTTCCCCCGCTTGAACAATAGTCCTATACTATAGAAACTGTAAAAATTTCTGGGATAAAAAAGCTTTTTTAAGTTTTATTCTAACCTACATTATTTCGAGTACGTAACATGAAAAGTTATTACAAGTCATGCTTATCGTAGATCTATGCTAGGCTCGAAAGGTAGGTACAGTCAGCACCAAACATCGTAATATTTAGAAAAAAAAATTATTAATAATTTTTTTAGTACATAAACTTTTGTCGCTGACTGTAGGTACTTATCGTCTTTTGTTTTCCGGCTTTTGTGCTAGCTCAGAAGAGCTTCCGGTCTAATAGTATTATGCTTTGTTCTTGTGTCCTAGGCCTAGAGTTAGGCCCCCAGCCTTGACCGCTGACCTAGCGCTATATCTGGGCGCTTGATTGCGCCGACTGGCTTTCAATTAAGTTTCTGTAGGTTTTGTTTTCAAATTGAATTGTTTGGTTTGGATTGTGTTTTGATGGATGAATGGGCCAGAGCTGAGTTCTAAGTAAATATCGGTTTTCAATTTGGACGTACTTTATCAGGTGAGACCTTTCTCATCTGGTGACGTAGCTACGTCTCATATGCGAGATAATTGTCAATAATAATAAATAACGCGTTACGATACTGACCTCTAGTTTGGGGCATAATCTATATATAGGAATGGGTAGGAAATAGCATGCTAAAAATATTAAAAAAAAATCTATCAAATAATTTCTTCTACTTTGTCTTGATGATCTTGTATCTACTTTTATAGTTACAATATTACATACATACATAATGCACACATGTCTATTTTATCCTGCTTTACAGACCAATACGAGAGTTAAAGTCGACAACACACTGTGCAAAATGTCAGTTAAGTACGTAAAGTCAAAGTTGCAAAACATGCATCTGCAGGTTTTATTCGTGTAGCTTTTGACTTTTGACTCGGTTCTTTCTTTGGTTCCTATCTATCCACCGCGAACTTCTCCCATACAATCATGCTTGATGTCGAATGAGGTCAAATCTTACTTGACGAAGTCGTTGCAGCGATGCAAAGGAGCAATTAAAAATGCTCGGTTACTGAACTTACTGCTTATGGCAGGCAAAAGAAACGTTCTCTTACGAAACACTCATACTTGCGAGATGACTTACAAAAATCGCCTGGAAACGTATTATTATTATATATTTGTAATTATTAGTTAGATTATTATCTCTACCTCTACATCGCTAGCTTCTTTAAATTTATCGCACCTTCGCAACTTTCTTTTGAAATTAACTTTGTGTGTCAGCGCCATCTGTCGCAAGGACGCTAAACTTCTTTAAAGCCGTGAAAGTTGAAAATCCACGCACAGAGTTTCCTGATGCTCGGTTGCCGTGATCGTTCTGCTCATTTACGGTAGATGGCGGTGATTTAGCAGTTCCAGACAAGTCCGATAGATGGAAGCACTTGGCACTACTATCCGCTTTTTATTTAGTGAATTTTGAATTTTGACCTGCTATAAATTACCCAATTATTGCGGTCATTACTGAAGCCAAAGCTCATGCTATGTAACATTAGCATTTTACAGCCAACTTAAACAATCCATTAACCTTGCTTTTTAAGTGTGATCAGATTCAAAGGCTGCTTAATGTAGTTCCTTAAAAAATATTGTAACCTAAAATCTGAACGGATATTGGGGTGTTAGGTACCCACCACATGCAGTTTATACAGACAACCCATGATGTGAATCGCCCACCCGACCTAATAGTTAATATTATTCCAAATAGGGAGGTAAGCCTTTAACCTTAAACCGCTGTTCCTTATACTAGTCGTCACATAACTTTCAACAGTTTTCTCTGGGCCAGTTGTAATACTGAAACATCTGGACGTCAACCCAACATGAGCAATTTCAGAAAACGTCGTCCGGGAAAATCTTGCGAACAAAGGAAATCAAAGCGTCCCTATCAAATGTTCGCCCTACACATTGCCTAACACAATATCAACTGTATGCTGTAACACAACACTTTGGCTTCTTTCCAAACGGGGGGCCCTACCATGGGGGGAAAACTGAAAATGGAACAACAATGATTTACGCAGGCGACGCGATTTGGTGAGAAAAAATATATTATATAAATATATTTGAAAAATATAAATATATATATTTGAAATATCGATCGGAATAATATTATGACGTGAATCTGTGTCGTAAGGCTTGTAACTATGTGTGAACCGGCATATCTTAAGCGCTCTGCTTTCGCATTTATCATCACGGCATGGCATCCTCAATTTTTATAAGTTCATGTCCTTTTCCTTTCGATACTCGGTCATTTTCGCTTGGTCGGCAGATTCTCTCTACGCTGATGCTGCGGTTAAATTGAATCTGGTGTGAGTTTCTCAGAGGCTTTGTGTTTCTGAATAGGCTCATGCAAGCGTGATTTAGAATGGGAGCCGATGTTCTTAACCGCATCCTAGGGAAACTGAGGCGCCCACAAATATGTTAAACAGCCAAATGTTACCTATTTTCGATGTCGTTAATACGGAAACCTTTCATTGTTTCAAATGTATCACTATTATATTAGCTTATAAAGGAATTTTAATGAAATCAATGCAATAAACAATTAATTAAATACCTAGATTCAATTTTGAAAAGATACCCACTAACAATATAATTTTCTGGATATCTTATGTATGTACCTAGACCAATCATAATAATAACTAATATTATCTTTATTGCACACATTAAATAGCTAATGACGGACTTAACGCTAAGTGTATTTTCTACCAGTCCTACCTATAGTACTCATACACCTCATAAGGGGTAATCTTACTCTAAGAAATACAGAATACTTACCTTCCACTAGGTAACCATTGAAAATGAACGAAGTGAAGTTCCGAAGCGGAAGGTTACTTCCCAAATATATTAATCCACGCAGAGAACCAGATAACGGTAGGTACCTCGTAATAAAACGCGCGTTTTGCACCCGGCGCGGCTTTGTTCAACTCTGCGTGAAATGGACGTTTACCTCTTTACGGGATGGGGAAACAATGTGATATCTTTGTTTCTTTATCGTTGCATGATGTCATCGTTGGATTCACTAGATGTACATATTTATTTATGAACACGCTTTTTTTTATTTGACTGAGTGACGAGATGAGCAAATCGTATGCCAATAACAGTTACATTGCTACCCAGAACTTTGCATTGTATAATCTTGCGCGGCAATGCATCGCGCTCGTCACCCTGAGACATCGGCTCTAAAGTCTCATGTGGCCAGTAATTTCGCTGGAAACAATGCACTTTAAACCGGAACACAGCAATGTTTGCACGCTACTGCTTGGCGGATGAATATTAGGTTTATTTGGACGCTTTTATTAGGTTCACCTGTAACTTTGTAATATTGTAAGAATAACACAATTTAAAGTGTATTGTAGACAGTTCTGATATTTACGAGACAAAAAAATATTCAATATATATCTAATAAAAATAAAATCCGACTGCGATATAGCCTCGTTACTCTCGTGATTATGACGAATCCCATGATAACTCACTTATCAAAATCCATCAAGCCGTTTAAGCTGTATGATGCGTCGAAGGATTTCCTAGAAGTGGAAAGATTCCAATCATAATACTAAGATAATAAAATACAATCATAATACTATACTAATTTATATATACTAAGAACTTTTTATACTTAATTAAATAAAAGTCTAGGATTGCAAACAACATTTTGTAATTAGGCGCCAATTTTCTGCCGCATAGGTAAATATTAGCCATTCTGAACCACGATAGCTTCAGTGCATGTTCTCTAGCTAGCTTCTCAAAATCTATATTATTACTAATGGTACTGATTTTATTAACAAAACTTAAGCTAAATCTAATGGCAGCTCTAGAGTTACCTAAAACTATATTACCTGTCATCGAACATCTGTAGTTTTTAAATGACAATACTATAATTCCGATCGTCAATGGTTTTTATGTGACATGTGGATAAAACAAGTCCAGTTCCGTTTACGCTTTGATAGGTTTACAAATGAAGATATTTATTAAAGCGTATCTGATTATGACTCTCTTTCCGAAAGAAACATCATCTAATTCATTAGGTAATTAATTAGGGAGAAAAGTTCGGCTGATTAACAGACTTTGATAAGTTTCTCGTCACTCTTTTGTTTTGTTTATCTTGATGCGACGTCCGAGTGTAATCCTCTAATGCAAATCCCATTAATAAATCTGTAACCGGAATAACTGCTCTGTAATATATTCAAGAATGCAAGGTGATTTAAAAATATTTTATTCTAAGCATAATAGTTAGCATTTTCTGGCTAGACAACCTAATAATTAATATTACCAGTGGTTGGTGGCTTTTGAAGAATGAGGAGCGTAAGCTATTATTGGATCAACAGTTCCGAAGCTGAGAAGCAATAAAAACAAATGCAAACAAATCTACATACATACTTACAGACATGCTTGCGTGTTTCAATAGTATGATAGGGTACGCCTTGCAATCAAGGATAGTCGGTATATTGAAAGATAACATTTTATTACTCCATGAATCCAAGCTTCATTTGCACAACGGTTTCAAATTAATTGGTTAGAAATAATAAGTTCGTAACAGAAGAGTGTTTTCCTCCTCCAATAGTCTCGTAATTCTCTTTGAAATCAAATCTCGATCCTGATTAAACAGTTGGTTGAGCTCAAGGTCCATTAAATCGGAAGTGCTTAGAACTTTTAGAACTCTAGCCGGTAGACTAGCGTATCAAAGTTTTTACATTACCTAGTCCTACAGTTTAATAACCAAGATATCTGACAACCATAGATCTAGAGAGGAAAGATACCACAAGCTTGTGTATTCGTATGAAATCAAGTCTGACACTTATTTTATAACTTTAATTATATGTTATGACAGCAGTTTAACGACCGTTTTAAAGTTATTTATGGTATATTTATGCTTATTTATGTTGTTAAAACTAATGTTTGTTACAACTGTGATCGTGACGCGTTATTTGTTTTTTTGTGACGCTATTCCGAGTGCCGTTTCAGCGTTATAATAGATTGATTAATTTAATTTAATTTTTAAGGTTCCGACGTGCGTTGGACATTTTGACTGCGCAGTCATATTGATTAATACACGTTCACTGCGATGTAAACAATCCACCCAGGGCTCAATAGATAGATAGATAACTCATTATTGACACTAAAATGTATAAAACACAGAGAGAAAAACATAACTCAATGTTGGGAACTTCTGCACGATAGAACAGAAAAATGGCGCTAGTTGTTGGTTTGTGTTTTTCTATTGTTACTCAAAATATATATTTTTTTTAAATACAAGACATTTGGCACGTACCGTCTATAACCCGTTTGCTTTATCCATATTCTCTTTAAATCTGTGGTACAATGTTTGAGTCACTAACCTCGCCAGGAAGGCTGGTTAAGTACTCCGATTGAGGCAGTACCCGCTTCCCGCAGTTTTACGATCGCCCGCCCGAACTTTTATAGCATTGGATGGAATAACTCAATCTATTTAATTTTATAGTTTTGATATGCGCATTATGTTCACGGATATAAATTGTAAGTAATAACCCTGCGTACGCTGAAACGTTGTTAAATTTCTCTCGCTACTGGGTACGTATGTCGCAAAACATATTTATCTAAGACTTTCATTATTAATGTTATCGTCTCAAACAGTCTCCGTCTCAAACAGAACCGACAGCTAAGGTCTTGCTAAGGTGCTTGAGGTCAATATTTCTGTGAACCACAAGTGTTTGCTCTGAGTCTAAGTGTTTGTGGGACTGTGGGTCTCGTACCTTCTGATTCTCTAGGAACAGGGAATCCTAGGGGTAAACATCTATATGTATGTTATCATAAAGAGTATTCCTTCGTAATTAAAGGCTACTATATCAGAAATGTATATTGTAGTTCTAAAGAGCCTCAGATTCCATGATAAACGCAATAAAATCTAAGACCTTGTATCACCGCATACAGTAATCCTAAACGCGTCAAAATCGTTCCTGATACTCAACTAAGCGCACGTGTGTTTATGCGTGCGTACGACAGCAATATATACCACTATTTCATGCGCTAACCTAACAGATATAGTATTTACTTCACCCAGCATTAGTACTACAGAGTGTAACATACCTCATGCCAGCAGTAATATTTCCCGGCGGATGTAACTCGTAGCCCAGAGCGAGCTAGTGAGAGCTTACGCGGAGCGGGCCGGGTCGATACAGCTTGCCCGGGCTAGGCTACGCAGACTATAGGCTGCCTATACCTCCTACGGGGTACCTATATGCCTGTATAGGCGGTAGGTGGCACAGATGAAGAGCTCAGCGTACGCTTTCGTGTTTGCTTTGATATCGGCATTGGTACAATATAAGTGGGTGGGTGTTTGTCTGATAACGCTTGATTTGCATTTAGTTCGATTTTGATCAGTTTGTAAATATGGCGAGATAGGGCTAGGTAATTTTACTTGGCTGTTTAATTTAAAAATTTGCATAGGTACACCGTAAAATATATTAGGCGTAGATCTTGCGAGCGGGTTTTCGTAAATTACTTAGTTATGATTAAACGTAGCTTGGGTAATATTGGAGGTTTGTTTGGGGGTTTGTAACCACAGACACGATGGTGGATATGTATTCTTTTTTCCTTTGTATGGGTTACAATTTTAGAGCATTTTCACTGGTCCTTCAGTGCCGGCAAACTTCGACATTTGGGACGCCCGCACATCAATTATTCAGTAGACTGAGCAAGTCACATTAATAATTAGAAACGAACATTACGCACAGTTTCGGAGCGGAATTATTTATGTACACTGCCTTCTCTTAGCAAATGTTCTTGTTATCTGCAAATAGAAGAGAGCAAATATTTGATTTCCTGACTGGGTAATCACAGATGTAGAGACGTATCTACGTCAACACAGTTAAAATATACTTGTTATAGTGCAAATAATTTTTTGTCTTTAGTGAATTTTGTAGAAGAAGTAGACTAAACCGCTTTATTATTTGTTTTCAAAAGTTAAGGGTTTTGTAAGAACTATTTTTAAATATCTCTACATTTGCAAATTATGTGTGTGTGTATGCAGTAGTGGGACGACATGGGTAGTTGATGATGATATCCCTCGTGGTAGATTATAAGAAAGAAAGAAAGAAAGAAAAAACATTTATTCTGACACAACTGCACACAACAGCGAACAACGTACTTATTTAGAGACAAGACAAAAAATTGAAAACACACGGTGAACATAATAGTGTACGCAGATAGCCGGCGCGCAGTGATGTCAGACAAGCTAAGCCTCAGCCTAAGCTAAGCTAAGCTAAGCTAATCCTCCTCACAAAAGTTACTGTTGTTAAAGTGTTTTTACTGTCCATCCAAAGGTTGTCTGGAAGAAATCGCTTTCAGCGATAAGACCGCCCATTGTACTACCCTTGTTTACCTATTGTAATTCTTCTGTACTGTGTTTATTTTTGTTTCTGGTGTACAATAAAGAGTTTTTCTATTCTATTATATTCTAAAAGTGAGAGGAAACTGGTGCTTAGCAGTGGGCGGTTATGGGTTGATGATGATGATGATATTATGAGTAAAATATTGTTTAATAACTTACTTGTAAGTAAGTACAAGTTGATAACACTTAGTTCTGGTTCCTGAACGGATTTTAATGAAATTTTGTACACATCATTAAAAAATGGGTTTATTTTATGTCCTGGAAGAAAAAAGATATCAATCAATGTTCACGCGGGTGAAGCTGCGAGGGGGAGCTAGTGATGTTATATATATGTATAAAAATGGCTTTGGGCAGGCTTACTCGATGTATTCTATCCTGTCATGCTGAAGAAGATGGAGTGAATTTGAATAAATATAATTATACGCTTGTCTAATCAGAATAAAATGAATCTAGACGGAACATAAGTATTAACGTTCCCATTTTTTGTGTTAAATGTAAATTAGACTCCTTCGATTTAAAATTATGGTTTATTTATCTCGCTAAGTATTTCGCTATAATGTCACTTGTTATAAATAAGTTGCAGATCTATCAACGGTGGAGCAACAATAATAATACCACCAATCTGGACCGGGCCCCTGTGGTGGATTAAAGCCTAATCCTCCTCATGACAGTGAGGAGAGACCCGTGCTCAGTAGTGGGCCGATATGGGTCGATAATGATGCTAAGGGGACCTACAAACCTACATCTAAAATTAGATGTTTTTTCCTTTATCCTGAATAATTAAAAAGCTATTTAACCTTCTCATCCAAAATGTCACTTTACTCTAATAATAACTGCCCTCGCGTATTGGATCACGTATCCGATAATACCTGTGTCAATCCCCATTATTTTTCGGTATAAATATATACCTTCGGGGTTCCAAGTAAAGTGCTACCAACTTATACGTGGAGAATACACGAAAGAGAACTCTGCACCGAGATTGTTCACGATTGTGTAGTGAAAACCCTGTAATTAGTTCATATGAGCTACTTATACACATCGCAGGCTTTTGTAGGCCCTCAAGTCATTCAAAACATTATGACAAGGTTTTATTTTTAATTTTTATTCTTTTACATTCCTTTTTTAAAAGTGACAGCCGTTTGCGCGCGCTTCGTTTAAAAACCTCTTCAGATTATTTATTTTCAAGGAGTTTGCATAGCTATCCAACTTGTGAATTAAATTTTAACATTATGTAGAGTTGAGCGGTGGGCCATCATTGAACAAACAATTTCTGTGGAGTGATGTTAAGCATTAAATTGAGCCTCGTTTGTCCAACTTTTTAACGGTAAAATTGTTCTTCTTTGTGTCTATGATCCAATTGCCTAGACTGCCCTAGATATAAAGAGGTCTAACTACAAATCTAGAATTGGTTTCTTTGTGTTGGTCATTCTTTGCATCCATAAATGCATTAAGTTGAGTAGTGGCACATTATAAAAGAGTTTCTTTTTGGAGCCGCGTGTTGTCGTAGTTACGTCCATATTTCAGGGACATTGTTTATTAACCATAGTACCTTACCTATGTACACTTTGTCTTGGAACAGGAGCCTTTTGTATTTTTAAAGACCTTACAAGTCACGGAGTAGACTCGCTTGAAGCAAACCGTGATCAAAATTCTACAGTATAGGAGAGTATCACAGTACCTAATACCTATGTAGCTGGGATTTGGCGGGAATTGAAAATCAGAAGTTATTGTTTTTTTACTTTTTTTTTCAGACTTGCGTCTTTCTGTAAATCATTCACCACATTAGTAAATCGTGGCGTTGACTGCAACATGACTAGAATACTGGATAGGCTAGACTAGAGACAATTTTAACTTTATTATAATTGTAACAAATAAATTAAAATGTATTACAAAATGCTGGCTAGTAAGAAGAAAAAAACGAGAATACCAAAATGACAGTCGATAATATGGCTTTGCACGATTAGTGTCAATGAATATTTTTAAATTCATTAATATGTTTTTACAACTTTTGATTTCGCATGATTTGTTCATTTATCCAGTGTCAAGTATTATTTTATTTATTTATTTTTGTTTTGTTTTAAATAGTCCAAATTTGCGTTCTAATTTTTTTTGACGGTGTTGGAAATAAGACGAAATAACGCGTTTTTCTTTTTGCTATAATTTGCTTTTATTCACATACGCTATGGAAAATTTAATGGATAATATTCCGCCTCTAGGAAACCACGTTTGAGAAATAAGTAAAAAATCTGCAACGTCACGTTTTTGGTTACCCGCCAAAACACTTTTATTAATGTTATATTATCCTTTGTTACTGTCCGATTACTGTCCAGTATGTGATAGAAAGTAATTGCGACTCATATAAGTTAGAAGTTTAATAATATCAAGCTTCCTTAGCGGCAAGCCAGACGAAAGAGGCGCGGAGGCGAGGCGCGTCCTTCGATAACCTTTTTAAACGACTTCAAAAAAGGAGGAGGTTATCAATTCGTCTATATATATATATTTTAATGTTTGTTACCTTAGAACTTTCGACTGGGTGAACCGATCTTGATGATTATTTTTATATGAGAGCTGAAGCTTCTCAAGTGGTCCCATTTTCATATAGAATGTTTAAAAGTGACGGCGCGCATATATATTTAACTTTGATACGATTTACAGCTCGCCATACAGCAGGCGCTGCATTGATCTGTCTTACGCCTAATGCATTGGCATTTCCTGGCGAGCCAAAGCAAAAACTGTGCCTTAAGTTTTGCGTACTATACAGTTTTGTACAGCGTAGTTATTTATTTATTTATTTATTTCAATATACAGTGCCTTAACAGGTGTTTCCAAAGCGACACCGTACTTACATGTAACTAAGAACCAATACATTTAAGGGCAACATCCGTAAATGTCACTAAAGAACATGTAAAAATGTCCAGCTCGCTGTGCTCAGCGCAGATTCTATTCAACAATCGAAGAGCCCTAGTAATAGGCGCTTGGTGAAGCGCATTGGTTCTTCCGACTGACACCGCGAACAATTTGTGGCGTCGCGCGCGCTAATAGTTAGATGAGTTGAAGCTTTTAAAAGTAAGGCCGTTAATGTTTGTTTCGTAATTTTATATTACTCCTAGTTTTCTACATCACTGAGTTCATTGCACTAGATAATGGTTATTATGTTATTTAAAAATATAATACGAAAATGAACTAGGTATGTATACCAGTTTTTCTAGTTGTATATCAGATTGCGATCTAAAATTAAGGACACATAATTCTTGAGCTAAATTTGTAGATTACAATAATTTCAAAGATAAGAGTTCAGAGTTATCATAGGAAACTTAATAATGGAAAGCACTCGAAACGATATTAATTTGAGCTTAAACTTTATGTTCAATTTTATTTTACTTGCAAATCTTGTGAAAATTAAAGGCACCTTAGATTAGATGTGTACCAACAAACAGAAGGTCAAAGTTTGTATATATATAGAACTAGCTGCGCCCCGTCGTTTCACCCGCATAATTCAAGCTTTCTGCCAATAACTCTCTTAAATATAATATATTTTCCCCGTTTTGATACATTCCTCATTGCTCCTCCGCTCCTATTGATTGTAGCATGATCTAAAATAGCCTATAGCCTTCCTCGTTAAATGGACTATTCAACACAAAAATAATTGTTCAATTCGAACCAGTATTTCCTGAGATCCTAGCGTTCAAACAAACATACTCTAAAGCTTTATATATTAAGTATAGATTAAAAGCCTAAAAATAGGTTTTTCGTCCCATGTATTCGAAAAGAGGTATTTTGCTTCTCGATAAGTGCGAGCAAAGTGGGTCTTTTCCGCGCACTTCATAACAGTGACGAAATGAGTTTTGAATTTGGAACACTGTTTAATTAAAAAGTTTGAACGCAAGTCGCTTCAATAAAGTCCTGGCTGGCAATAAATAAACAGCGCGTGCCAACGCGGCATTGGCTATCCAAATTTAAAAATAAATTGGTTGTATGTATAGTTGGTTTACGGACGATATTTTAACGTGACAACGTCGTAACATAACATTGATGAAGTGCTTGCATACTTTTATGAATAAAGATGAATCATTTTTTAATAATAAAAGAATAAATACTTTAAATTATACTAGTAATCAGATTTTTAAAATGCAAGAATAATTAACCTGTCAAGAAGAGAAAAGAGATAGATGCGGCGCAAGCGTACAATGAGCGTAACGGGACAATGAGCGTTACGGGACAATGTGTCAACTTTTTCGTGCATGCATCTATTCATTAGACGTTGTCACGTCAAAAGATTTTTTTCTCGTATGATGAACTTTTCTCATAGCTTGGGATGAAAAGTATCGTGTACCACACGGTAACAAAATTATTTAAGCTCGAGCGAAGTACTTTGACTCCCTCGCTACGCTTAGGATTCTACTCTAGAACCCCTCGCTTCGCTTTGGATTCAAAAATCGCTCTCGCCGTAAATACATTATTTTGTTCCCTTGTGGAACAATCTACTATTAAGCTTCTAGCTTCAAAAATTACGAAACTTCCATACAAACTTTCATCCCCTATTTCAAACCCCTTTTAATGCTTTTTTCGCATTAAAAAGTACCCTATGTCCTTTCTTGGGTTCTAGACTATCTCTGTACCAAATTTCATTTCAATCGGTTCAGTAGTTCAGGCGTGAAAGAGCAACAGACAGACAGACAGAGTTACTTTCGAATTTATAATATAAAGTAGGGACTATTGTGTTGTATAGATATTATTCTACGTCGCAGTCGCAACGTTGCTGCTAACAACTGTTACCAGACGAGTTTTTCTGCGATATGCAAATGCTTATACTATCTCGATGGCATTTAATGAGAATTTTTAAGGTGTATTAATTTTACCCGTTGAGTTTTTTATGCATATTCTGATCGATTCAATTCTGAGATAAGATAGAGATCTCTAGGATCTGTTGGATCTAAAGATATCGGAATAAGAGTTATTGGGATATTCATATTAAAACTAGCTAGCGAGGCACGTGTAGCGTTCATAAAATAATAGTGAGAACGTTTAATTTTCATAATTTAAAATGGGAAAATTTACACATTAACACAATAAAAACACGCCACTATCAGATCAAGTCAGAACAAGTAAAAAAAGTGTATCGGTCTCAAAACTACGACGAATAAATATTTCAATATTGATATTTCACGTCAGAACTCAGTTCAATAGTTTTATTTTATAAAAAAAGCATTTTTTTGTTTTTTAATTATTAAATTTTATGTTTTTTTTATAGTTTAATTATTTCCTAATTAGACGCTTGAAGAAGCTTTACTGTGTCACGACCTCATATTGCGTTTTTGCGACAATAACGTGATATCTCCTTAATGTACCGTTAAATAGTTCACAAGTTACCACGTTCTTGTGGTAAACGAGCGATGTTACTTTTAAAAGAACTCAGTTCTTCCTTTTAAATGTACGGTTACTTCTTTATAGCAGCACTAGAATGAACATTTAAAAGGTGTGGCCGTCCTGCAATTCATGACTCTACAGCTTTCTTATAAGTTTCTAATTTGACAATCTTTATTCCGATCTTGTATCTTCTTGTAGTGGTGAGCCTCTTCTGCAAGAGACCGTCTGGGGAAGTACCACACCTCTGCCAGATATTCATCCACCAAGCGGTAGTGAGCAAGCATTACGGTGTTACGGTTTGAAGGACACTGTTTCCAGAGAAATTACTGGGCATATGAGACTTTAAAACCAATGTCTCAGGGTGAGGAGCGTAGTGCAGTGCCGCGGAACATTATGCAATGCAAAGCTCTGGGTGGCGCTGTAACTTTTATGGTTAGGCGTAGCACTTACCATCAGGTGAACTACACGCTCGTCACGTTACTAGATCAAATAAAATAATAGAAATAATAAATCTCACTTGTGAGGGATTTAATTACTCCCAACATTATACCAACCTAATATTTCACCGAACCTTTTTCAGAATTAGGCAACATTCCTTCAATTTGACCCGCATAACTCATACCCTGTAATCGTGAAAAAAGTTCTAAAAATTCTCTAACAAATTGTTTGCAAGATTGATGTGGAATAAGGCTTTCAGAGCTTTTTTCTCTGAAGCACCCAAACCAAGCTCAAGGGTTAATAATGATAGACTCTTAAGGTACCGCGTAATGCCTCCTAACCCTGAAAAAGTGGGTGATATATTTCACCTGGTACCCATTCGCCTCACTTTTGCGTTTTGTTAAGACTACTTTGCGTGAATGCTTTGATAAAATGAGGTATATTTAGCATGAAATTGCTTTCGACACGTAACGAAACGCAAATACCTGGTTTTGACCTACGCAGTAAGACTGGAATGATCGTCGTGTTAGATAAAATAGCTCTTTTTATCCTTCTCTTGAAGAACCCCATATTTATCATAATTCTCCGAAAAAACGTATGATTATATAGCTCATCCCACATTCTGCAGGTGTGAGGCAAAAGCGGACAGTGCGGGACCTCCACAAATCTCACTAATATTATAATATGAATACGAAAGTTTGTGATTGTGTGTATTTGTTTCCTCTTAGCGCCGAAACGGCAAAATTTTGATAAAATTTAGTATACAGTTAACTTAGGTTCTGAAATAGAATATAGGATACTTTTTATCCCGTAAAAACTAGCGGCTGCCATGGTATAATACTCTACGCGAGTGAAACTGTGGGGGGCAGCTAGACACCAAACTTGGGTGAGCTTTTTCGCAATGTTTCGCTTTTTCCCATAGACCCACAATACTTTAAACATCGATATGAAAGAATTTTCTAAAACTTATTCGTAATTTACCACGTCTCTCACACTTCCATACGTTTACAGCATTGTCCTTTATGAAAAAGATAGCATGCACTGAGCTTTTCAGGGATTCTAGGTAAATTGTACGTAGCGTGTACACCAAGCCAGAAACGTCTACCTCTCAGCTGCATTACTCATGAAGATTTATGTTTGAGCTCTCCTTCCAACTAGATCATACAAACTTCGCCATGATTTTGAGATCCTCTCTCATCAAAAGACATTAAACTAAATCTTACTTTGAAAACATATCGCAAGCTAGAAAATATTTATTTATTCACAAATTTGAATTTATCAATAATTTAAATAGTATTTGCGTTTTGTAGTATGAGAAAAAAAGGGTGTGTGTATTAGTGTACACACTTTAGAAGTGTGATATGGTTGGTAGGTACAATCAGTATTTAAATGTAGTTTTAACATTTACATATATATGCAATATAATTTGCATAATCTTATACTTACCATAAGCTTATGCTAATTATTATGCATTTAGTCAGATTAAAATACAACTATTATCACAGATTCAGAAAGCTTCGAAGCCATTTTTTTCCATACATAGCTGCATTGGAAATAAAATTAAAAATAAATAAGCTATTTATAGGGACTCCTAATAAAAAATTAAGTATATAATATAATGTATATTGGATCAATACTAAATAATTAAATAAGAGACAAAAATATAAGAGAATACACAAAAATATCACATTTTCGAAAACGGTGTCCAAAATAATAACGTGTCTGTTCGTTTTCGTGACATATAAAAATGGTTAAATGTCATAAAATCATTGTTTAAAATATACAACTGTGGTCGATATTACGGTATATAATACTATTTTTGACACTTTGTTTTCATAACCTTTATCTAAATAGTTAATTACATGTTTTATATCCCGCATAATCTTATGATGTAGCTTTAATCTTGTAGAAGTACTCTATCGGCCACGTAAGGAGGCACGGCACACAGCATAACGTTAACGCGTAAAAAGCCGGGATATAGTCTCCATATAAATCCTTTAGAAGACCTAGAACAATAGAAAAATAATTATTTAATCATATGAAATAAACATGGCCATATTTTTTTAACGATAGATTAGATTCAGGGTCTCCCTAAACCTATTGATCTACCAAAACGATCTTCAACAACCATAAACATTTAAAAATCTCGAGCAGCACGCAATATTTTAAAATATTATTGCTAGCCAAAGCTGAAAGTCCTATACTTACATATTTATTTTAAAAAAAAGCGAGACAAAGCTAATATAAATTGTTGTATGGATAAAAGGGAACATCTATATATATATATATATATATATATATATAAAAAATGTTATGTTGGTTTGTGTACGCTTCAAAAACTCAAAAAGTTCAGCACAGATCGAGCTGAAATTTTAGCATGATATATAATCCGCATCAAGAATTGTTTTTATCTATTTTTTCATCAGTGACATATCAGCGAATGTGCGAATGTGCCACAGCGAAGCGTGGCAGGGTACAGCTAGTTATGAATAAAAATAAAATTAAAAATAAATTTATTAGAACAAATTATATAAGTCATCGCAGTTTCTGAAATATTTGTTCCAACAATGGGACTATGCAAGCTCTTCGTAATCATAATCGTAAATACATAATTCATTAAAACAATTTTAAGATTTTGAGGTAAATTCGCGTTGGCACATAGGGTATCCATTAATAATTATTCTCGAAATAGTAGTTTTCTGCTAAGAACGCATCAGGTTATTTTGAGTTACGTTTCATTTGAATTTTTCATTCATGTGTAAATTAATGTTATAAAATTTACCATATTTCTGTCCAATAGTTTTCTTAAATGCACGTCAATTCAAGTTATTTAAATCGCTTTTATATATTTTTATAGGTCAGAATTAGTGGTCTTTTTTGAGGAATCCTATTACGTAAGTATATTTTAAAACATATATTAATATTTGTGTGATGTCTGATACATACTTTTGATTTCCAGTGTCATAAAAACAGAAATCAATGAATTGAACGCGCAAGAATATGCGAATGACATAACTGACGTAATTTACATATTTGTATTCAGAATTGTGACTTTTAAAAATATTGAAATTGATGAGAATTCTAAATAGTTTTAATCTTATCGGATTTATTATCTACACCACAATAATGAACTGTGTTTTTATGTAGGTACGTTATTTACTAAATCGTTAGTTCGATATTATATCATTTAACAATGTTAGACGACGTCGCGGCAGGCCCAGAAGGAGATGGCGGGACGAGCTGGACGTCTTCTGGAAGGACTGGCTGCAGAAGTCTGAGAGCCGAGAGGAATGGAAGGAGGGTAGGGATGCCTATGCCCTGCAGTGGAACCACCAAAGCTGATAATAATGATAATACTTAAAAAGAAGAATGAATGGATGCAGAAGGCAGTACTCCTCGACACGGCGCGTATTGTCAGGAGGTTCCTCTCTCTGCAGCCCTAACCATCGGTAGCCTGGGCCTTGCTCCGCTACCGGTGGTATCCTAGGTTTAAGTTTCTTTTATAATATTTAAAGACTGTATTATTATTAGTTTTGTGAAAGTATTAAAGTGAATAATAAAGTATTAAATAAATAAAGTGAATAATACTTAATTACATTTGGGCGTCATTTTAGCAATACATTTTATAGTAGCGTTTTTCGACAACTACAAGGAAATCCAAAAGAAAACCCCACCCGAAGGCGGGAAACTCGAGCCCTTTGACAAAAGATCACAATGCGCTCACGGAAGCTCGTTCATCATATTGATCGTATCCCAACTCAATAAAAACGGTTCTAATTTGTCAATGTGCTCCGTCGATTCGGTTCCTCGTTTCTCAGGAGTCACGTCATGTCTTGGCGTAATGTATTGTTGTTATTAGAGTATTACTATATAGAGGAAATGTAAGCGTGACTGCGCAAAATTTTTCGGTTCATGGAAATAACATTTTTTGGAGTTCTATAGGAAAAGAAATGCTCTGCTTTATGCTTTAAGAGATCATACATTGGATTGTTCGTTGTCATTTTTTTCTCTACAAAATCGGGCTTTAACTGCAATACAATTATTGCTTTAGATGTAAAGCGTGCCGGGAAAATTGTGAGATATTTATTGAATAGTATTTCTTGTTGTTGGAGGAAAATTGTACGTCAGATTACAATCTATGTTTTAAATTATTTTGCTTTCTGCTTATTGTTTGTTAGTCGTGTTAGATAGTGACAGCCTCTATAGTCAGAGTTTGATAGGCCACCTAAAGGCTTCTAACGTAGTGTTACGTAACTTAACTCAAAACTCAAGAACTCAACTCATTTATTGCAAGTATGCAAAACTAATGCACAAGCCAAATATTTAAGACTCATACACATAAAGAAGAATAAAAAATATTTTTTATGTACTTCTAAACTATAATAATTAACTGATTATGGTATTAGTTTAAAAAAGGGAACCTTCCTTTCAAATGGTAATTTATGGTTGAATCTCGCACAGGAAAAGGAAACTCCATTAACTCTACCAATGCTTCGGAAATACGCCCGTCAGGAAAGGTAGCACCAAGAAATTGTACGGTACGGGGATATATTTTTTTCATTTTTCGTCTGTTTTTTATGACTTCTGTCAGCAGATAGCAACCGGGAACAATGGCTTAAGGTGATCTCTATTAACATTTTCCAATGCTTGACTGAAACACGAAGAAATTATAATCTGCTTTAGAAAATGAGATTGGTCATGTAATGTAACTTTTTTGCAAGTAATAGTTCTAAGGGATTGCGTTGTTATTAAGGTTCAAGTAAGTGAGTTTTCGAATCCGGACGAGTTTACTCCCAATCAGACGCATCAAAAAACGTTATTCACAATAACTATAAGAAAGTCGTTTTTCGAATGCGTCGGATCGGGATTGGATTCGAAAACTTTCCGATACTTGTGAATTAATCCCCCTGATTAAATAAACTGTTAAACTTTCCTGATTCTTCTTGCTTTATGACATTGTTGAAACGAATAATTACATATATTGAAGTGTATCTATACGTATCACCGTCTAAATTTGTTTTGTCTACGTAATATTTGAGTTAGCAACTGTTTGCAAATACTATCTTATCAAACAGTCTGATACAATCTACATTTATTTTATGATGCAGATATCATTGATGAAGTGTCGTGTCATTTTATTTATCGCTGTTAGAGTCGGGTTAAAATGTAGGTGCCACTATCATGGACAATATCGAAGCAAAAATTAGAAGCTCCGCGCCGGTGCAAAAATCAGTCTAAATCAATTTAGAATAACGTTCGTTTCAGCGCGTGTTGTAACATGGCTTTTATGACAGGAACTCTACGCCCAGACATGACAAAGGGGACAGTTTTGACTGCTTGAGGACTTTAGCCTAATTACGCGAATATGCTGGTAGAAAATTCAGTAGACAAAAGAGACCCATCAAATTTTACGGTTAATAAACTAAAAATTACGTTTACTAAGACAATATGTATATAAAGTAAAAAAAAAGTTTGTAAATTTACTTTCCTCAAATTCAAACTAAACTATAGCACATTTATTCTTACAATGTACTTAGCATTAAGTACTCCTTGTACTCCATTTGTGTGCTAAAGAATAAATAAATAAATAAATGTACAAGAATTTGCTTTAGTCACGTCCGTAACTTACCGACGATTGGCGAACAGGTGACATTGACCAGTCCCGCAGCTAACATAAATAAGGCGTAGGCACCGGGAAACTCCTCATGGGAGACATGGTTGGATATAACCAGAGGACTTGATACATGGAGCCAGGCCCTCAGCACTCCAAGCACCCCACTAACAGTTGCCACGTGGATGAAGTTGCGAATATGAAGAATTACTGGAAACAAAAAAGCATCTCATAATTTTTTTTTAATAAATGGGTTCGTGGTTTGTATCTATGCTTGCAGTCTATGACATCGACGAAAAAAAATTACTACAAACTGAAATTTCCAGTAACATCTAGTTCAATAATGACGAGATAATAAACGAAAAGTATAAAAAAATATTATAGATAAAATATTTATTTAACGATGGGTCCATAATTGTGTAAAATCTTAAGTTGACATTAAGCTCATATTTTACCAAAGTCTCCGGCATCGTTTACGTCATAATTTTTTTATAAGTCGAGACTATTGCCCGTTAAACATATTTTAGGAAGCCTTTAAATATCATTAAATCTTCTTAATCGTATTATTATGATTTATATAACAGCATTTTTGTATAAAATGAACCTTATGTTAATAAACTGAGACCAAATCCGATTTTAAGCAGATTTTTATAATGAAGATTTTCATCTTTTTTTTTTTATACTGGCGACCAGTGAACAACATGGAACGTAGGTACAGTCCAAGAAAAACTGTTCTCTTTCTTCTAGTTTTTTTAATTTAGCAAGACGAGCAAGTCGTTGAACTGGTGGTAAGCGCTACGCTTGCCCATAACAGTTACAGTCCCAGCCAGAACTTTGCATTGCATAGTCTTGCGCAGTACTGCACTGCGCTCGTCGCCCTGAGACATCGGCTCTAAAGTCTCATAAATGCCCAGTAATTTCGCTGGAAACAGTGCCCTTCATACCGGAACACATTAATGTTTGCACACTTATGCTTGGCGGATGAGGAGGATTGAGAAGTTTCTTGTAATGTCTTGTTTCTTTTGTCTTGTACGTAGCCATGATAATTAAAAAATATAAAACAAAAACATACCAATTCTAAAGACAAAGGTCAACAAAGTGGCTGAATAGAATAATACTCGAGTATTGACATCAGTAATGGTGCTGATGACAGCTAGAGCGCATCGACCGGCAACGTCGGCGCCAGCGCATATAGATATAATAGCCGCTACTTCACTCTGAAAAAAAAAAACTAAAATATTTTTCTTTGGTATGTTATCCACCAATCCGGACCGGGCCCCCGTGGTGGATCTGGCCTAACCTTCCTCACGAAAGTGAGAGGAGACCCGTGCTCAGCAGTGGGACGATATGATGATGATAAACTTTGAAAAAGAGACAGTCATAAGTATTCGTTGATTATCACATAAAATACAAATGGAACATATTTAAAACATAGAAAAATAAAAGGTGGTATTATTGCTAAATGCTAAAATCAGTCTCTTACAGTAAATTCTTAAGAAATAAAACACTACAACTTTTTCTCGTCTTTTTATTCTCTAGAATATCTTTTTAAAGAATTTTATCTTGAAAATGAAGATAAAGGCACTGTAAGAGACAGAAAAGAGGTAAGATATAAATCATAGTGTAATTGCAGCTAAAGTTAAATAAAAACGAACACTTACCATATCATATCCGTACTGATACAAAAGCATCGGTTGGAGTATGAAAAAAGTCAAGTCGGAGAAATTCATGAAACTTTGCCCCATGCAAATGTTGCGGTAGACTGGATCCTTCAAAACTTTAAGGTTCAAGATATCAAGTAACTTTGACCTGAAATGGAAAAAAAATATGTCAGTTAGGAATTCAAGAACAACAAACAAATAACTATTCAAGAATAAAGCATTACAAACAAGCCGCTACCAATGGAAATGTTTCCAAAACGCTGGATGCATTGCTACGTTGTAAGGCAATGCTTAACTAACTAGGCTGGCGCAATGACCTGAAATGAGTCTTGGCCTAAAGACAAGAATAGAAAACTCTTCTTTCTTCTTTTCTTTCTTTCTCTTCTCTTCTTCTTTCTTTGTTCTTTCTTGGTCGGATAGTAACAGTCACCACGTCTGTCTGTCTTGCGCCATCTCCTGCCAGTCCTCCAGCTGGACTCACGCAAGTTCTTCCCTATTTTATCTTTCCAGCAGTATATGGGACGGTCGACCGGACGTCAGCCACTCAGCCGTCCCAGGTACCCACGTTTCACAGCACAATCCTTCCCTATTATTTTGACGTGACCGAGGCAGCGATCTCTATGCGCTGTAATCTCGCCGATAATAAAATACAATGCATATCCTTGTCCTAAATAAAGGCTAGCAAGTTGGTCACGTGTTGCTTCGACCAGATGCCTAGTTTTTAAATAAATAAGGACTTCGCTAATGATTAACTATGACTACAATTTGAAGGTTCCGTTATGATTCCGACATACATACCTCAAGTTTTGTCCTATAGTATCTTTTGAATCCACCTGAACTTCCTGATTCAATTTCTTATGCAATAAATCTTCTCTTTCATGCTCTTTCTTGCCGTTTTCTACCTCATCTGTAACTACAAAAATAAATTAAATATGTGAAAATAACTACTGTTTCCAGTAGGAATAATTAAGGTAATTAAGTACTTTATAAGACAAAAAATACTTGCTGTTCGTACTCTCGTCTTAGGTTTGTCCGTTACCATCACAAGCATTCCAGGAAAGGTGTGCAGTGATATTCCAGATATAATTAGTAGTGTGCCTCTGAACCCGAAATGTTGCATGTTCTGTTTGATTAGTTGTGGATACCACATCAGGATAAATCCCTGCACTGCTTTGATTACACTCATCACTGTAGTCCTTTTCTTCACAAAATAATGATTTATCGTCGAATAGCTAACAGGCACCATCATGCCAAATCCAATGCCTTGTAATATACCAAACGTCAATGGTAATTGATTGGTGTTGGAAATGGCGATAGTTGTTAATGATCCGATGGAAAATGCTGCGGCTCCAACAAGGCCTCCAAGTCTCAATGATATGTTCTTAGTCATAACATTGAGTATTATTCCTGAAAAACAATTGAAGGGTATAAAACTCTAGTAGCAGCCATTTGTTTTCAATTTGAATATAGTTACATAGATACCTAGTAAAATCGCATGTCCGACAGTTGTTTTGGAGGTATCATCATCATCGTCATCAACCCATATTGTGACACTGCTCAGCATGGGTCTCCCCTCTCTCACTATCGTGGGACGACGAATCAAATTGACGTATCGTAATCGACGAGGGCTCGGGTCGGATTGGTGGATATGAGTTGATGATGAGATAGAAGATTCTCTACAAGTTGTAAAGAGTTATCTTCTCCAACTAACAAATAAAAACTTAATAGAGAGTCCTCTCGACATTACAAATGTTATTAGATACTAGCTGTACCCTGCCACGCTTCGCTGTGGCACATTCGCACATTCGCTGATATGTCACTGATGAAAACAATAGATAAAAACAATCCTTGATGCGGATTATATATCATGCTAAAATTTCAGCTCGATCGCTGCAGAACTTTTTGAATTTTTGAAGCGTACACAAACCAACATAACATTTTTATATATATAAGATTAGGATTACGAACCTCCTATAGCTAACATAATGGCAAATACTCCATGAGCTGTTGTCAAAGATTTGGCCGTTGAATTTGTATTAGTAATGAAATCCTTGTATATCAGGCCGAAAGAATTCACGTGACCGATTCCGGCAATCTGAAAAATTAAAAAAAACGTTTAAATAGATTAAATATTTTAATTGTGTAAATTAAATAATATATATATATAAACGTTTTTAATAATTGATATAAAAAAAATATTACAATTATGTTGCAATATAATATTAGGCACTCCGAACAATATAATTTGCACTGAATCCGCAATTAGATTCTACATGATTTCTTTTAGTTTCATCATATTACATTAATACTCGTTATACTTGGTTTCATAAATAACTGTGTAATTTATGTAAATTATGGTGGTAAAACTTACCTAAACAGATAAAGTTATTTTTATAATGAGGTAGGTATGTTTGTTGATATTTAAATTTGACATGACGGTAAAAAATAATGTTTTCCGCTTCTAAGGTTAAACCTCTTAAATTAAGAACAAGGTAATCAATCAAACCTAAAGTAATAATGAATAAGCTAAAATTAATATCTATCGCATAATCTATTAATAAACTCTTCTGTACCGCAACCTCAACCACAATGTTAGAAATTAAATAACTAAATGCCATAAAACAAGGATAATTATATTAATATTCCAATAAATATCTAGTGAGCCAAGCCTGTAACAATGAACAGAACATTTATAAGCCATTTGATAATTATGATGCTATCTATGACATTGGCTGTCACTTCGAATTATTGATCCAAAGGATAAACAAGACTATTGACTAATGCGCTATGACGTATGACTATGATCCGCTAGCAACCTCAGAATTATTTATTAGACTATATATAGAATAACCCAATTCACTTTACCAAGGCGATGATAATTCCTAAGCAGACTTTACAAAACCAGTTGCTTCTAATTAATTCAATATGGATAAATTCTATGCTGTTGTCAATTCTAGTACTACGCCAAGGTTTTTTATAAGGCAGGGTACTTACGAAGATGATGATAGTTCCACAACACACAACATATCCCCAGAAATCTTTTTTTTCCACATGTTTGTCATTTGTTGGGACATTATCTGTCATTTTTACACGCACTGTCAGTGTGGTTGCTCGGGCAGGACTGTTGCGGATGCTCCAGATAAAACAATAAACACGATTACGTTTGCTCATAGGTAGGTACTCAGATAAATCGTTCTTTGTCCAATAGTCTATATACTTAACTGTGACAATAAGAATTGTAGCATTATGTAGTCTAATGCAACTGACTTCGTCTTTAATATTACCACTTGGTGTTACTCTTTAATTAGATTTATACAGTTTACTTAAATTTAGAACGGTGCTGGCCTAATTATAGTTTTAGAAAACACATACGAAGCGTTGTATGTTATTTTTTTCTCTGTCGAGTTCATTGTACTGATTGAGAATTGTTTTGTTTACTAATATTGTGATTTTAGTGCAATAACGTATTATATTATTAAGTCATGAAGAAAAAAAAAGTAATATGATAAAGGCATCAACTTGATCAAAGCTATATATAATATCTATATATATATATTGTTTTGCGGCTTTGTCTGTGGTATATTTTTGTATCCATTTCATTCCACGTTTAAATTATTAACTAGGTTAATTATAATCTTACTAAGTATGTGTAATCGTTTGCATGTACTTACATAATAAAGATTACTCTGCATATTTTATGTAGAATAGTTTATAAGTATAATTGCAAAATGTTTTGTTAATTACAGCAGAGCTTTCACTAGCTCAATTGCAAAATGAGAATCGAGTTGAATACTAACAAACAAGAGAACTGATAAATAAAGCGACTCCTTTTTGCTTATCATCGATGATAATTGCCAGTTTGTGTACTCTAATAATTACCATATTACAAATCCCCGTATGCACTAGATTATATATCTAAAAAAATATGATGAATAACTTGTTATCCTAAATTCTATGTTATCTCCATTGATCTAAAGTATGTTACATAGAGCAGGTGTTGACGCCAAAGTATTTATAATAATTTTATAAATTAATTTAATATTTAATGGTACAATCCTTTTTCACCCTTTCCTATATTGTACCTTTATACATGTATGCAATACTAAATGCGCCCGCGCCGAAAACGCCCTCTGGCGTGAGAAAAATTGTAGGCGAGCTGTCAATCAGTTCGCCATTTGTTAGTTCCGGTTCAAATGTGAAACGAGCTCGTCGTTATAAGACAATCGCACCGCCGGAAGTATTTCTTCTTGTTCCCCGTGCCATTGCGGCCTTGTAATTTTTCATATTCTTGTGATCGCGCTGTTCGCGAGTGCATTCTGGAGTGTGTTGTGAGGACTGGGATCTGGGAGCTGCCCGCGTGCCTGAGCGTCTGGACGCCCGCGTCTGTGATCGGAGGCGCCGCTGTTCTGAGGTATTTGCTGCATGTTTCCCTTCGTTCCCTCCTCTCCGCTCTTGGTTGTGCGTACCATATTTTACATGTTCATAACTTTGTCGAAGATCAAATAGAATTATACTTTGGCGCGATCATAGGTGGTCCTTCAAAGCCTGGATACGTCCCCCGCCCTTATTAGGATACTTAGATAGGCCCTAATAAGTGATTTCTTACAGCATATTCATTGCGAATATCATTGTAACCGTTTTCGCGTCGGTAAACGTGACATTGCGTCACTTACTTTTCATCGCGAAAATATCCCCAATCCTCGCCCGTAAAGTTAAATTACGTGGTTCCCCGCCTAGATACGTTATATATACATAATTATCTACGTAGTTTATTCATTTAAACCTATAATTAATCGTTAAAATCGAAACTGTTCGTATTTATACCTACCCTCAGCTCATTCATTCACCGCTCCTACGCGGGCCGGCACGATCGTCCATTACCTACCGTTCGATATAACCCGACCGCGTAGTGTAAGGCACGCTCACGCGCATCGCCCTTGCGAACACTTCCGATTACTTCCGATCGCGTGAAATAACCTTCCGTATTTTGCCGTATATATTTGACCTATTTTAAATAACGATAAATCATGCCTCCTAAGAAACCTACCGGATCAGCTGACGCTGATGACGATAGTTTTGACGAACGCGTTCAAGATTCGCGATTAACTATATTGCGAGCTAAACGCGAAGCTATATTTGAGATAGTGCAAAACATGTATGACCTATCTTCAGGTATTCATTCAAACCCCGTGGCGAGAGAACGTTTTCTTGCCGAGTCTTCACAAATAGATTCATTGCGTGATAAGTTTGAACAGAATCTCGATGATTATAACTCCCGCTTGTTATCAGTAAATCCGCTAGATAACCCTGATTATAAAAGCCTCGTTGCATTTGAGTCATTATACGGTCGAATTAATCAATTACGATCTCAATATTCGCAATCACGTTCGTCGCAGGAGTCACGTGATATCTCTGCACCGCGTAAGGCTAGGCCTACACTTCCGCCGATTCAATTGATGGACTTTTCGGGTGACATTCGCTCATGGCCACTATTTTATGCCAGTTTTAAGTCTACTGTACATGATAATCCATCCCTCAGTGATGCCGAGAAGTTATACTATTTATTGGGTAAACTTTCGGGCAAGGCGAGTAATGTATGTGCAGGTATAGCTCCGTGCGCTGAGAATTATAACTTGTTATTACAAGCGTTAATTGACAAATATGAAGATAAGCGAATGCTCGCTTCCGCGTATTTAAATCAAATGTTTGAGTTCAAACCTATGCAAGCTGCTTCTGTTACGAACTTTGATTTATTTACAGATAGCTTTATAAGTGCAGTACGCGCCTTAAAGAATCTAAAGTTAGACAATTTAACTGATTTAATTATACTTCATATTGCGCTCAAGAAGATAGATTTAGATACCGTTCGCGCTTTCGAGTTGACTTGTAGCTCTAAAATACCTACTTTCGACGACTTTGTTGATTTTATTACAACCCGAGCGAAGGTTTTGGAACGCACTAACATCAACTCAAGCGCAGCAAGTCGAGCATTGTGCACTCGTCTTAATAATAATAATAATAGACGAGCTAATAACGTAAATAACCCTCCGCCGCCGAAGTACCAAACCTACGTTAGTACTACGGTTGATCCCGCGAGCAAGTGTCTTTGCACAAACATCACACATCAGCATTTATTTAAATGTGCTGACTTTAATAAAATGACTCCTCAGGAACGCTTTAAATGTGTGAAAGATAAAAATGCGTGTGTGAACTGTCTTAGTTTACAGCACCGAGTTTCTAATTGCTCGTCTAATTCTGATTGCCGCATATGTAAACTTAAACACCACACGTTGCTACACTTCAAGCGTGCCGAGATGTCGAGCCCCGCGGTCCCCGCGGCCGCGGCGCCCGCGCGCACAGCTAGCGCCCCGCCACCGGCCGCTCAGCCTAGCCAGGCAAGCCCAGCGCGCGCACCTGTAGCCGCGCAGCCGCAACCTGTTACGAGCGCGCGCTCGGACGTTGCGTTGTGCGCTACCTATAATACGTGTACATCTGATAACTCATCTCGCTCATCGCCGCTCGATGCGTCTTCAATTAATAATAAACATTCTACAATTTTATTATCAACCGCTCAAGTCGTCGCTTACGATATTAATGGCGACCGACATGTTATTCGCGCGTTGTTAGATTCCGCTTCACAAAGCCACTTCATTACGAAAGAGTGCTGTGATCGACTAGGTATTCAGATTCAAGACACCGAACGTACTATTGTTAAGGGGTTCGGTGGAATTGAAAAACCCATCGAGACTAAATCAACTAATTTAAAGTTTTACTCGCGTTTTGACAACAACATTACGTTTAATATCGCACCGCTTGTTGTTGACCAAATTACCGACTTATTGCCGACCGCTGTGGTAGATACGTCTGTCCTATCACATTTAAGCGAAATATCGCTTGCAGATGAGAGCTTCGGAGTGCCTAATAAAATCGATGCATTAATCGGTGCTTCCCTCTTCCCACATCTGCTTCTCCCCGACGTAGTGCACGCTTCTCGACACTCGTCGGCGCCCCCTGCTTTACGCACGGTGTTAGGGTACATAATTATGGGTTCAGTACCCACCGCCCGCACACTTACTCGCCAGGTCTTGACATGCTGCCATGTTCAGGAACCTGCCGCTATTGACTCCTTAGTCAGGCGATTTTGGGAACTCGAAGAGGTTCCCCTCTCACCGCCCATTCAGCACCCCGCTCATGTTGAATGCGATAACTTCTATACAAATACTACAACCCGCGATCCCGTTAGTGGTAGATACAAAGTTGGCCTGCCATTTAACGAGGATGTATATACGCTAGGAAATTCGATCGCTCGCTTGGAACTTTGTGGTGCCGTATTATTATCAAAGCTGCTTCGCACAGTTCTAGATAATTATTCTCGTCACATTTCAATCAAGACTTACGCATTTATTGACTCTAAAGTCGCCTTATATTGGATAAGGAGTTCGCCACACAGGTGGCAAACATTTGTTGCTAACCGCGTTGTTCAGATCACGGATAATATTCCAGCTGACAACTTTTATCACGTGGCGGGTATTGAAAATCCCGCTGACATATTGAGTCGTGGGATTTTGCCCCACAAATTAATCTCGCACCCACTGTGGCTCCACGGGCCTCCGTGGGCTTCACTCGACCCGTCTCAGTGGCCTCTTAGGAGTCTGGACGGACAGTCTATTGCAGACATACCTGAACAAAGGGTTTTAGCGCACATTGTGTGCACGCCTGTAAAGCATTGCGCTTTATATGCACTCGCGCTCCGCTTCTCCTCATGGAGTAAACTTCTTCGTATAACTGCATACGTTTGTAAGTTTGCAAAGTTATTGCCCCGCCGCAGCACTACTGCAGTGACTGCTGAGGATTTTAATTTTGCAGAAAAGGTAATACTTCGCGCCCTGCAAAGACGATACTTTGCAGAGGAATACTCAAATATAATTAAAAATAAATCTTGCTCACCGGCTCTCAATCGCTTGAGACCTTTTGTAAATGACGGCCTGATCCTCGTCGGCGGTCGGCTTTCTAATTCCGCGCTGGAATATGCACAAATGCATCCAGTTATTTTACCGCGCAATGATCATGTAGTGAACATGATCATTGATTATTATCATGTTACATATTTACATGCCGGACCAGAATTATCAATGTCGCTGCTTCGCCAAAAATTCTGGATCCTGTCCGCACGCCGCATTGTGAGACAACGAGTCCACATTTGTAATATCTGCTTCCGATTAAAACCGCGTCCAAGTTACCCGCTCATGGCTGACTTACCCGATGTGCGCACACGTCCGGTCGTCAAGGCATTCACACACACGGGCTGCGATTATGCCGGTCCCATCGCCTACACTCCTGTGCGCCGCCGTGGCGTCCGCAGTGAGAAGGCCTATCTGTGCATTTTTACATGCCTTACGACTCGTGCAGTGCACATTGAAGTCGCCACTGACCTCAGCACCCCCACCTTTCTCGCCGCGTTGAAGCGCTTCCTCGCTCGACGCGGACCTGTGCAGGTTTTGCATTCCGACAATGCTACTAACTACAAGGGGAGTGCTTCTTACCTCCGGGATCTCTATAAATTTCTCAATGATGAATATCGTCTTAAGCTGGAGCAAGAATGTGCTGAGAGTCGCATAACATGGAAATTTATCTGTCCCAACTCTCCACACTTTGGAGGCGCTTGGGAGAGCATGGTAAAGGTCATAAAACAATTCCTTTACAAAGTAATCGGACAGCAGCTTCTTTCTTACGAGGAACTTTGCACTGTTCTCACCCAGATTGAGTGCGTACTCAACAGCAGGCCGCTGACAGTTCTCAGTTCTTCGCCAAGTGAAGCTTCGGCGCTTACCCCGAGTCACTTTCTACATACCGCTCCGCTACTTTCTTTGCCCGCGCCTGAAGTCAAATCTGACTCTGTCAATTTACTTCACAGGCACTCGCTACTGGACAAACTAGTTCAGTCGTTTTGGGATCGCTGGAGGATGGAATATCTGCACAGCTTGCAGGTTAGGCAGAAGTGGAATACTCCTTCCACTCCTATTACTCCCGGGACTGTCGTTGTTGTGATGAACGACAACTCTCCGACCTTAGCCTGGCCATTAGCGATTGTTGACGAAGTCCATCCCTCTAAAGACGGCATCGTGCGCGTTGCTACCGTGAGAACCGCCAAGGGAACGTATCTCCGTCCGGTCGTTCGTCTGTGTCCTCTCCCAAAACAGTAAATTAACATAACTATTTATAGTAAAATATCGCTTAGTTTATCTCGTAATATTTTTAAATCGTTTCACTTTATTATTAAACCTTATATAGCCCCGCTTCGCCGTGACTCTACGACTTACTCATATTCTTAACCGCGCGCATTGAGCGCTTCGTCTAGAGTCATAGAGCATTTGTATATCTCATCTCACCTTATGATTGTCTATTAAAGGTGACCCATTAAGGGCGGGTGGATGTTGACGCCAAAGTATTTATAATAATTTTATAAATTAATTTAATATTTAATGGTACAATCCTTTTTCACCCTTTCCTATATTGTACCTTTATACATGTATGCAATACTAAATGCGCCCGCGCCGAAAACGCCCTCTGGCGTGAGAAAAATTGTAGGCGAGCTGTCAATCAGTTCGCCATTTGTTAGTTCCGGTTCAAATGTGAAACGAGCTCGTCGTTATAAGACAATCGCACCGCCGGAAGTATTTCTTCTTGTTCCCCGTGCCATTGCGGCCTTGTAATTTTTCATATTCTTGTGATCGCGCTGTTCGCGAGTGCATTCTGGAGTGTGTTGTGAGGACTGGGATCTGGGAGCTGCCCGCGTGCCTGAGCGTCTGGACGCCCGCGTCTGTGATCGGAGGCGCCGCTGTTCTGAGGTATTTGCTGCATGTTTCCCTTCGTTCCCTCCTCTCCGCTCTTGGTTGTGCGTACCATATTTTACATGTTCATAACTTTGTCGAAGATCAAATAGAATTATACTTTGGCGCGATCAGCAGGCAGACATAATATTTCTCAACGTGATGTTGATAAAAAAAAGTCATCTAAAATTGGCGAAGTGTAAATGAAATTGCAGTATTTGTATAATTGTAATGATTTATTTCCTTGACAGTCTCGGATGAAATTTTCCCTAACACTGTGTCAGTGCTGCTCAAAAATCTGTCACATTCTTTATAACGTGTTTTTAGCACATCTTTCAGTATCCAGCCTGGCGGGAAAGAAAACTAATCGTCACACCATCGACCTTTTCCTGACCCTGCTATAATCTGTGAGTTCCCTTTGTGTAACCACTTCCCCTTGTATAGGTACAGTCGCAGACAAAAGTAGCTGAACGTGTCCTGAATTACAATTTAGCAATACGTACGCAAAATGTTACAATTTCTGCTAAGGAGAATAAATAGTAAAGTGGGTAAAATCACAGCCTTTCTCTGTCCTTTTGTTTATAGCGCCAAAGAAATGTTTCTTTTTTACCATATTTTAAATTCGCAATATACGAGGGTGAATCAAAAAATTCTTGGAATCAATATTAAAAAATGCAAAGATTTAAATAATAATATTTTATTTTTCTACATAATCTCCCTCCAATGCAATGCATTTAGAATAACGCGTTTCTAACTTCCTTATTCCTTGTGAAAAAAAATTATTTTCTTGACTCTCGAAAAAGTCCTCTACGGCAGCTATAACCGCGTCATTATCGTGAAATTTTGTTCCACGAATTTCCTCTTTTAATTTTGGAAATAAGTGAAAATCACTTGGGGCTAAGTCCGGAGAATATGGTGGGTGGTCAAGGAGATTGAAGCCAGCACAACGGATTGCGTTGAGCGCAACTTCCGATCGATGAGCAGGAGCGTTATCTTGAAGGAACAACACGCCCAACGACAGTTTTCCACGACGTTTTTCTTTAATCGCTTCACGCACTTTCGGGATTAAATTTGCATAATAGGGTCCAGTAATCGTCTGGCCTTTTGGCATGTAATCAATAAAAAGGATTCCTTCACTATCCCAGAACACAGAGGCCATAACTTTGCCAGCGGTAGGAGCAACTCGAAATTTCTTAATGGATGGAGAGGATGGTCGTTTCCAAGACATGCTTTGTCTTTTAGTTTCAGGATCAAAATGGTGGACCCACGTTTCATCCATGGTGACAAGACGACGGCAAAAATTATCCGAATCACGCTGGAACATTTCGAGATTACGCTTGGAAATTTCCAAACGTCGCTTTTTGTTTTCGTCGGTTAACATTCGTGGCACCCATCTTGCAGACACTTTTTTGAACCCCAGTGAATCAATTAAAATGGATTGAACGCTACCAAAAGATATCTTTAGGATCTCAGCTATATGTTTTATAGTCATTCTTCTGTCTTCCAAAACCAGATTCTCAACCTTTTTGACATTTTCTTCTGTAACGGAGGTTGAAGGCCGCCCAGAACGCGGGTCATCTTTACAGCTTGATCTACCTCTTTTAAATTCAGCCACCCAGTACGCAACCGTAGAATAGGGTACAGCATCACCCCCTAATGTCTGCTGAATGTCCAAAAAAATTTCCTTCGTAGACATTTTTTTCAAACTGAGATATTTTATCACCGCACGTAACTCACTTTTATCCATAATTTTGACTTTTTAGCAACTCGTTGCACAAAAAAATTTATTACATGCGAACGAACTGACAAAAACAAGTGACAGTCTGCATAAATATAGTGTGATAGACACTCTTTAATTTGAATATCGAACTTGATCCAAAAAGGTTTCATATATATGCACTTCTAAGAACTTTTTGATTCAACCTCGTATGTCGCATAATATGCATTTCGATAGCGTCTTGTTGTAAAAAAAATCATGTTGGTTTCGTTTTTTTTAAAAAATTATACATTACTAGCTGTACCCTGCCACGCTTCGCTTTGGCACATTCGCACATTCGTTGATATGTCACTGATAAAAAAATAGATAAAAACAATCCTTGATGCGGATTATATATCATGCTAAAATTTCAGTTCGATCGGTGCAGAACTTTTTGAGTTTTTGAAGCGTACACAAACCATATAGATTCCTAAATTTTGTCATTGACTGTTCCGAATTAAGCATAGTTTATACTTGTATATAGGAAATATCATACAGGCTACCAAAGTATACGTATAGATATACGTTTGTAGTGGGAGGCCTCTTCTGCAAGAGAGCGCCCGGGGAAGTTTTTTGCCAGATATTCATCCGCCAAGCAGTAGTGTGCAAACATTACTATGTTCCGGTTTGAAGGGCATTGTTTCCAGCCAAATTACTGGGCTTATGAGACCTTAGAGCCGATGTCTCAGGGTGACGAGTGCAGTGCAGTACTGCGCAGGATTATGCAATGCAAAGTTCTTGGTGGCACTGTGACTGTTATGGGCAGGCGTAGCACTTACCACCAGGTGAACGACTCGCTCATTTCGTCACTTCATCATCATCAACCCATAACGTCCTACTGCTGGGCTTTCGTCACTTAGTCAAATATAATAAAAAGTAAAAAAAAATGTGTTTTTCCTAACCATACTGTCCCATTCCTGGACAAAGGTCTCCCCCATCCTCCAGGTCTCCCCTTCCACATGTCACGATTCTTCGTCAGATCAGACCAACTCTCTTCGTATACGTTGAGATCGTCCCATAAGCACTCAATCACCAATGAATTCCTAATTTTTTCATTCAACAAATATTCTAGTAACGACAACCGAAATCAAACTTTGGAAAAAATTAGATTCATATAACTGAGCATGTGTCAATAGTTTTCTAAAATAGAGGCAGTGTAAGAAAATTCAAATACAGATCATATTCATATATTAAGTATACTTTATTTCTTTCAACTTTACTCTAAATATACATTTAATTTTGTGCCTTATAAAGGCCATGTTTTAATTTTACTACCAAGTAGTTGTAGGAATATCCGTCAATAGAAACATTTGGAAAGCAGCCAAGGCCACGAAACTTTAAAAGTTAAGCCTTACTTAATTTTCTAGTTTTCAACCTTATTCCGTTTACCAATAGAGGAAAAGAGCGGTTTAAAACCCAACTCTTATCTTTAGTAATGATATAACACAATGAATTTTTAATAACATTTCAAGCTTTCAGCTTTAAATATAGATGGCGTTAGACGTTTCGCGTCTGCCAATTGCCAAAAAAAGCCATATTTCGACGTCACCAACTGAAATTCAAGGATAACTAACTTTTGACCTGACGATGTTCAACGCTATCTTTTGAGCCAGTTAGAACTGTATTATTTGAATCCTTCCTTAGGCCAATTTTTCATAGGGATTTTGTTTTACATAAACCTGAAGTTGGTAAAAGAAAACCTGTCACTTCAATTTAGGACGTCATATATCACAGATTGAGGCAACCCTGTAGAAAATCACAGAGCAACAAATCTTCAGAAGATCAAGTCCGGAAGCTCTTATTCCTGTTCTTCAGATACTTGAGAACGGCTTCCACTGTCCAGGGTACGACGCAGACCATGTTGCACACTGCTAGCAGCGAGAAGGCCACGTAGTAACTCCCCGTGTAGTCTCGTATGAAACCTATAAAAAAGCAAATTATGTGTCACATTCCAAATGTATATTATGTTACACAACCTGTTCTTAACGACATTCAGCAGTTAAAAAAATGTACGGCAGGAAACCATTGAATGGGTAAATGTCTTGAATATTTAAGTGGGACGAATTGGTGGGCGTGGGTGCTCTATTATGTACGTGGCAGGAATCAAAATTGACTGTCAATCTAACCCAGATTGCTCTGAGTTGAATTTTCTAAGAAATACCTTTGCCACAATGGAGTCTCTGCGAAAGGCAGAACATTAATTAGACATAAACGAATTCATGTAGAGCTCCACATTGTAGATTTCCCTTCGTTTAGAGCGGTAATCAAGGCTTTAACTGCGAATTAACGATATTAGGTTATAGGTTGATGGTTTCAAATGAAGGACGGATTATACCACTAAAGGGTCACATACAAAGTGTATGCCGCTGAGATGTTGCCTTGGTGATAGGTTAAAATCTTTCTGAAAAACTGTACCTACCCACGAGCGCTTCAATTGCGTTTCATTTCGCGTCAGAGAAGGTATATTTTATTACCCAATACAATGAGAATTAAATAGGCTGGTGATGAAAGTTTGGACGTTTAGATATTTGTTTGTCAATCTGGTCAGATGTTACAAAATAGCCGAACTACTTGATAATTTACGCCTTACTCATTGACGGTAATATGTTTAATGAATAAAACTCATTATGCTAGAGTTCTCTGCGTCGCGACTCATGCGACTGACGCACGTGACAGATGCGCGCGAGATGTCAAATGTATGGCACCATACATTTCTAATGTAGCGCGCATTAGTAACGCGCGTCAGTCGCATCAGCCGAAACGCACGAAAGTCTGCCTTTACAGACTAGTGCTACGCACTACGAGACGTAGTATCGGTGGCCTAAATTTTCAAAATCAAGAAGACTACGATTGCAAGAGCAATACGCAATTGACACTGGACGCGAGACGTTTATGCTGGCACATGATTTTAAAAGAGGTTTTTTCCTTTGGTAAGTGCACATTCACACAGTCACGTCCGAAACAGGTTGGAGTATTTAAAAATATTATCGCTGGGTATGTCGCGTAACGAATTCACAAAATGCGCTTGCATGTTCCTTCTCCTTCTTTCGTTTGCTCACCACTAAGCGTCGTGATGTACCAGAAAAGAAACCAAAAAATAGGTTGTAAGCGATATAGAAAGACGGATTCGTAAGATGCATACACTATACTTTTACTTTTCACTTTTTTTTTATTACTTTTTTACTGATCAGTTGCGCTGAGCGCCATGTAACAGGACCTTCAAGACCTTGCCATACCTTGCCTTCTTGACTTTGCCAGCCACCTACGCTCTAACCTCCGGAGCTATTAAGATTCGCCGTTGACGGATACGTGAAGGAGGACATCATCATCATACTTTTAGGACACGTTTTTGGTACTATTTTTGAGCAAATTCGACCTCATTAGACTCAGTATGAGTTTTCGCTGGAACTTTTCACTTCTTCAGCACAATAAAACGAGTTCATAATTATTTTCAACCCGTTCAAAGAGCTAAACTAACCTAAACAAATGTAAGTTTAGATCTAAGGGAAACTATTTCTATTATAATATAACAAGTTTAAAACAAAATATCGCAAACTAGCCGGGCCTCAAAGTTTTACCCGAGTAATTTCCGTTTTCCGGCAGTAACTCAGCGTTATCCGGGGATAAAACATAGCCGACGTCACTCGGGAATAGGGTAGTTTTCTATCAGTGATAGAATTTTCAGAATCGGATCAGCAGTTTTAGAAAGCAGTCGTAATTCGTAACAAAAAATCTTTACCCCTTTTAGTATAGGTGCAGTTTTTTTATGTCAAAATTACATCTATATATATAAAAATGTTATGTTGGTTTGTGTACGCTTCAAAAACTCAAAAAGTTTTGCACCGATCGAGCTGAAATTTTAGCATGATATATAATCCGCATCAAGGATTGTTTTTATCTATTTTTTTCATCAGTGACATATCAGCGACTGTGCCACAGCGAAGCATGGCAGGGTACAGCTAGTACATAATAGTTATAGATTTTTGATAAACTCTCAGTATGTTCTGAATCAACACTAATTCACACAAATTTTTGTTCCGTAAATTTTTAAAAACTTCCACGGAAACAAGTTTAATAAATCAACACGTAGTACACACCAACTATGTTGTTTATTTATGCTCTTACATAACCATAGCACGATTAAATTCCATTTGAGTAAATGTCATTCAATCTTTGAGATTGTATTAAGTATCCATTTACATTATTTAAAATCAAATAGACAAGTTCAACGGACTCCATCCGCTTACTCTGGTTGCTTATTAATAAGATAGAGGCTAATTATTGTAGTTACTATTCAATAATCTGTGCTGAAGTGCCCTTGCTCACTAAGTCGGATACTGCACCGGTAAAATAAGATAAATGGTGCCTGCCAGTGTTTTGAAGCGGTGATTGCTTAGTATGTGTGTGGTTAGAAGCCGTGCCGACCATGGTATCAAAACCGAACAACAGCAAAAATGAGCATGGGCTTCTGATGAAGGCCCACATCGTAAAACTATTTTGGTAGACTACCGTGGGTAACCAAACGGGTACTGGGCAGTGACCCGTCTAGTTTGCTACTCGGTAATTTTCAGATATTTCGGCAGCAATTCTTGAGATTCAATCTTATTCTATGAAGCCTTTACCACAGTTGACGGCATTCGGGCTAAAATTAAATTATATTTTTAGGGTCATTCAACCGGTTCCAATACCGACATAGTGAAAATAAGCTGTGAACCGTTAAATCTTAACTGCTGAAGTGACTGGTCATTAATCTACGTCGAAGGCTACGAACAAAAACGATACCGCTGGCTACGTCGTCTCCTATGAAACCCAAAGTCTACAACGTGGAACCTACACAAAAAATGGAACTAGATAACGCTATAATTAAGCATGTGTGGTAACTTATCTCGAAATAGCTTTCTAACCTACGAATAGTATGCTTACATGCTTGCATAATTATCGTCAAGATATTTAAACATTGACAGTGTATGTGTTCCCGTGGTTTTGTCGTCGCCATTTTCCAATTAAAACAGTTTTATCTTAATTAAAAGAATTATTGATACTATAAAAACGAATAATTAAATATCATCATCTTTTAAATTTTATTCTAAGCTATTTATTTTTTCCGTACTAAATCTACCAAAAAAATTATGAAGTAGGTACAAATTGTACGGTCACGTGTTTTCGTTTCTTGCTTGATTGTTTATTACCAAGCGTTCACTATGGAAAAACGTGAAGAATTAATATACACATAGATATAGAATGGGTTATTTTTGAATCCACCAAAAATAATATTATGCTCGCGAAAAATCTACAATTTTATCAGTCATAATAAAATTAAATTTATCATATTTTAACACACCGGCGAACTATATTAAACCGTTGTTAAAAATTGTATCAGCTTTGCAGTGTCGTTATTGTAATCAAATGATACTTTTATGATAATGGGAATTCACAGGCAAATTGGACTTTATAGGTACGGTGTAGATTATTTGTTTTTTTTTTTTTTATAATTTGTAACACTAACTTTTTGGCAATCAAAATTCATTTATCATTTATCATTATTTATTAACCTAAGACAGGTGTATTTGGCTTGTCTTCTCACGCCCTAGGTCATCTATTGCTTGTAGTTTTGTTAATCTTGTTTTATTTGCACTGTTAGTTTGTAAAGGAATAACGAGTTTAACATTTGGGATAACGTATGTGAATCACTAGTACATTCAGGGACAAAAGTCGGTGAACATTTCCATACTTTAAACTTACTAGATATTGTTTAATCATACTAATTCCGCATTTTTTTTTAATTTTACGTGTACATAGCTTAAGAATTATGAGAATGTATTCTGACTTTTGTTGCTGATTGCGCATTACAGTTTTGATTTTTTTAAGGTTCTAGTGTATAGGCTGGTTGGTCACTGTTTTCCATATTCAAACTTGACTTGCACCTCAGTTCAGTTACCGAGAAACATACTCGAGCAACACTATCCAATCTTTTTAGTCCTAGAGGTTTTTAAGCCTAAGAATGACTAAGAACGAAGCCTAAGACTAAAATCCAACTCCATAACTCAATGTCTTTGGATCTTGGCGTAATATCATAAATAAAAAAGCGGAACGTATGCTGGGACATACAGTAGAAGTAAAAGTTCAAATAAAAATACTATTTAAAAAAAAATCTTCAAAGATGTTTTAAAAAATATACGAAACGTAATTCTCTCTCTTTCTATATTCGTTAACTTAAATTTCCCTCCCAATCTCCGTTCGCCTCGCCAGATCACATTTTTCGTAACGCATTCACCAGCTTACTCCCCAAGTCAGGCGTGCGTAAAGAATGTTTACTTCAATAACCAGCTTTATTGACACCAGTCACTAAAGAGTTATTCACTATTTAAATCATTATAATTATTCTACCTACCAGACGAAATGTCACCTTGATGATTTTATAACGTTAATATAATAGTTTACGAAATAAAAAAAATATGAACATAAACATTTCATTTTCATAGATAATAATGTGACCAAATTTGTTTATAGCTTTATAACACCTTGACAAAGTTAATAAATTAGCTATTAAATGACAAATCACTGCAATATTATATTTTTGTAGTTGAAATATGCGAATATTATTATATTTTTTGTCTATCTAGCATTGCAGAAAAATAAAGTAGCTAGTCTAAAAATTAAATAAACTAGTCATAGATAGGTATTGTACCTACCTAAGGTAATTGATTGTTTTTCTTGGGCAGTTTTAGAAAGAATACAAAATTGTATCATTTGCTGTTCTCGTGCACTGTAACAAAAACTTTTTGCTTAATATTACTCGACACATGAATGAGACAACATAGATATAAAAAAATCATTTTCTGTTACCCGCTAAAGCCCCAGGCTTTAAACTATTGCTATCCTTTTCGTTTTCATACGACTCGTAAGGGACAATAAAGAAATAGTTTGCCAAGGCTATAGTAAAAAGACGAGTAAAGTTTATAAATAATTTTCGAACAGAATTGGAGTCATTGATACGAACTATGGTTAATAATACCGGTTTCCACCGGTAATACCGGTTGGAGCGGTACAGTGTTGGCCTAGCGGCAACACGTGCGCTTCACGAGTCACCGTCACTGGTTCAAATCCTACACCAATGACGAATTTCTGAAGCTATAAGTGGATTTCGACGCCATCGCCCAATAACGGCAAAGAAAAACCATCGACATACCTCGGACACTCCGTACAAATAATCTATTTTGACAACTCACATTGGCGCGTTTAAAGACGTCATTTCTATATTATTACTAGCTGTACCCTGCCACGCTTCGCTGTGGCACATTCGCACATTCGCTGATATGTCACTGATGAAAAAAATAGATAAAAACAATTCTTGATACGGATTATATATCATGCTAAAATTTCAGCTCGATCGGTGCAGAACTTTTTGAGTTTTTGAAGCGTACACAAACCAACATAACATTTATATATATATAGATATACTCGTAGATGTGATATTAGTATATGCGTCCGCACAAACCTCGATCTCTGTGGTGTAAACATACTGCGCGCCCAAACCAAAAGAGACGCTATTATGAAGAATGAAAGTTCTAACCCGCTTGGCTATTACATTTGGGCGTACAAAACTGACAGTCCAGCCGATTGTCCCGACAATTGCGCGAGTAAGAGATTATCCATTCTGTATGCAGTACTATATTTATTCTGTGCCATCGACGACAAAACGGGCAATAACAGGACAACACCGGTAACAGCAAGAACTTTAAAAGCCAAGGGTCATGTGACATCCCTCAGTGAGGACTGAGGCCGTGTGGTTACTTATGGCCCAACCTTTCTCTATGAGAGTGGGCCAGTGTCCCAGTAGAGGAATATACTATTATTTATTTATGATCTGTGACCATTTTGATCGGTCTTTGTTTTTAACAATCCCTAGAGTAAATGTGTCCATGTGCTTTCACTCAAATACCGTACTAACTAAATACTTGACTTAATTGCCATACCTATCAAATCTATACAAAATTAATGCAGAACTCACCAATATGATCTAGTGCCATAATTTTTGTATTCACTACATTTCTCGTCGGGTGACTTGCGTGATACTTACATATATTTATTTTATGTCTATATATATTGTTGTATATATAATGTATGTATATATATATATATATATATATATATGTATATATATAAATATATTTTAAATGTTGTACACTTAACCTACACACTCGACTGAATGCTCTCTTTCCTCAAGGGTTTGCTGGAAGAAAACTCTTCATAGGGTTAAGCTCGCCTTTGTACATTAGATTACTACAAAAATTTGCTGTAAACATGCCTTTTTATGTGTACAATAAAGAATATAAGAATATATAAGAACTCAACAGTATATATTTTGCGAAATAAGAAGATAGGTCTCCCCGGGCCCCTGCTAAAACTGACAGAATTTTTAACAATGTTAGACCGGTGCCGGGTCTATCTTCTAACTAAATAAATAAAACTGAATGTCTAAATGTGTTGCTAAGCTCAAAACTCGAGAACGGCTGGACTGATTTGGCTGTTTTTTGTTTCAAAATGCTTGTAATAGTACAAAACGGGTTTTCGAAAAGAATAAAATTAGAAAAATTGCCCAGTAAATGGGAAAATGTGAGAAAAACTGAAAGTGCTTTCATTCTATGTGTGGTTTTAGTACTAACTCACGAATAGACATTTCTTTTTAATTTGTTTTTTTTTTCGCGATCTTCAGTTGCTTATATTCATGTCTGACATGGGTTGTTTTTAACCTGGGAAATGCAGAGTTCTTGTGGGAAAGCTGGAGATACGCGGGTGAATCCGTGGGGCGGCGCTACTAGACTATATAATATAAAACTTCCCTGGTGAATGGTAACAAATACCGCGCACCGCTACTTTGTATAATTCTCAGAACGATTCAAAAGCATGACTGACATTAACTTAATTAAATAATCACGTGGAAAAGGAATTCTATTCTATCGCTGAGATAATCACGTGGAAAAGGAATTCGATTCTCTCGCTGTCCACGTGGTTTTAATAAAGGTTAAAACAATAAACATAAAATCTTGCTTGATTGGTTTCTAAATGCGGCTCTGGTGTCGATCGTCTAATAATATAACACGGAGTAGCGAATCAAGTAGTAAAATCATATTCATAATTAGTTGTAGCTAAAAATACGACACCGTTTTATTTATAGCGTTTCTTAAGAATATTTCAAGCAATAATGTGTATTGCGTAGGAAATTGTTAGTCATTTAAATTCAATTCGCTGTTGATAATTTTTTTTTATTTTATAACTATTTATATTAAATAAATATTTAAAAAAGATACGAATTTACATTATAATTCTGGGTGCGCCGTGATGTCAATAGTTCTTAAATGGAGGTATAAATTTATAATAGTACGGGTGTGTATTTTTATTCTTTAACAAATGTTATCTATGGTCTTTTCTCGTTTATCGACGTCATCCCTATCTGATTTTCAATAATAATTCACGAAACTTTACTAAAAAACAAATTATTACATCTATATATATATAAATGTTATGTTAGTTTGTGTACGCTTCAAAAACTCAAAAATTTCTGCACCGATCGAGCTGAAATTTTAGCATGATATATAATCCGCATCAAGGATTGTTTTTATCTATTTATTTCATCCGTGACATATAAGCAAATGTGCGAATGTGCCACAGCGAAGCGTGGCAGGGCACAGCTAGTATATAATAAAAATGTGTTTAGTTTTTTAAACAAATTCATACTTATTAATATTTAAGAATTAATATTTAAATAATTTTTTTAGTAAAGTTTTGTGAATTGTTATTGAAGACTCGTAAGATAAAGTGTTTGGGTTGGTTAAGAGGAAGTTTTACGCTATACAAACTCTATAATAACCTTTTTATACAATAACCCCGAATACACCAATCTCTTACTGTGATTTCCTATATGTACTTACGACATTATATACTGAGAACATATATTTTTACACAAATATTTGTTCTAAATATTAGCTTGAGACCGCATTTGTGTAACCATAGCTCTTGAAGTGCCCGATTCTCCTTGTTATAATAGTCCAATTAAATAGTAATTAACAAATAGGTATGTGTTCTATACACCTCACGACCCATCACCATGCAACATGGCGGCAGTCTATACCAATGATTTCTAACTAGATATAGCTATAGTTCGACTGAAGTATCTATCTAAATACCAATGATAAGCAACGTTCCTAGTGGCACATATTTAGATGGGTTACAGTTTAGTGGCCTGATATTTGAGCGATTCCGTGGTTCTAAGGGTCTGTTAGGTCGCGGGTCCTTTAGGTTAATAAAATAAAAACTCACCGATCATAGGTCCTATGCTCAAACTGATGCCACCAGCCAGCAGCATATACAACCCATAAGCTGATGGGTACCGCTCTATGGGGACGTGGTCTGCCATCACTATGGGCTGCGCTATATGCACCAGAGACCGCAGGCTTCCAAGAATCCCAGTCAGTATGAGCAGTGGCAGATAGGTCGAGAACTGGATAAAAACTAGAGGGGAAAGAATAACATTACTATTTTAAAAATAAAATATGAATTACTAGCTACTCCCGCGGTTTGCAAAATGTTCTCACGTCATTCAAAATGTTATACTATATTTCCCTGGGTAAAAACATAGTCAAGGATAATGTAGCTTCCTATCAGTACTTTCTACAAAGACACAAACTTTACCTAAAAATAAATTTAAAAATTAACATCAATTCGTTAGGTTCAACAGTAATTCGTTAGGTTGCGAAATTAGTATAGAATTAGTATAGTATCTGTGACCAAAACTCGTCCTTTTTATTATCATAGCTAGACCAATCAGGCATATGCAATCATATAATAAGTTATTCTGCCAATCATACGCTTTCAACATTGCATTCTAGCCTAATTAAAAGCTAAAAAAATAGCTTCGAGCGAATGGATCGTAAATCTGTAACCAAACCGGTCTCTCATAGTGATAGTGATTACATACCAATTACGGCATCAGTTATGTAGGAATTTTTTACAAAATTAAAATATAATCAACAATTGATGCTATTCAACATAGTCAACAAAAATATTTTTTTATGCACTACTATCATGAAGAGAACTACTATGAGGAAGCGGTGGTAGCCTGGTGGGAGAACGTCCGCCTTCCAATCAGAAGGTCGTGAGTTCAAATCTCAATGCAGGCACGTACCAATGTGTTTCTGTAAAACATATGTACGTAAATATCACTCGCTTTTCGGTCAAGGAAAACATCGTGAGAAAACCCACATACCTTCCCGAGAATTATTTCGGAGGTAGGTGTGTTATCCACCAATCCAGACTGGGCCCCCATGGATTATGGCCTAACCCTCCTCACGAAAGTGAGACCCGTGCCCAGCAGTGGGACGTTATGGGTTGATGATGATGATAAGGACTATCATACACTTGTAAATATATATTGACCCCTTTCCGCGTTGTTAGGGAATCAGGAATAACAAGGACTATGATCCTACAAATGCCCACAAAATTTGCCCATCAATTTGTTTGATTATCTATCTAAACTCAGATAAAGCAGTACATAACTAAAAGTCTGTACATTGAAGATTTGTCTATGAGACATATATAGGGCACGAATATTATAAAAAAAATTAAAACCCCATGTACAAATCACTCGCTTTTCGGTGAAGGAAAACATCGTGAGAAAACCCACATACCTACCCGAGAATTATTTCAGAGGTAGTTATGTGATCCACCAATCCGAATCTGACCCCTTCGGTGGATTATGGCCTAATCCTCCTTGCGAAAGTGAAGGAGACCTGTGCTCAGATTGCGACAATATGGGTTTTTGATGATTAATGATACAAATTAAGTCAATAACCGTCCAAATAAAAACCAAGGACGACCCGTGTAGCTTACATAAAAAATGAAATTTACGAACTTACCTAAATAATTTAATACATAACTCCCATAGCTACAATACCGGTCTACGATCTGAATAGTCTAATAAAAGCGTATAAACAAGTTCGAGCCTGCGTTCTCGCCTTGCGTTGATATTTTTAAAAGTTCAGCATTATTTATACCACAGTTGTTTTTTTTTTACAATATGGAGTAACAAGACGGACAGATTGATGGAAAAATAAACAAAATAATTGATCATTAAATCAAATTACAGTCTTAAATGTTGTAACAATTTTAAATTAACTCGTAAATCTAACCTTAAACATATCGCGGTTTTTCATCAGCTCGCTAATGGAAAATTGATAATTGAAAATTGAATTACAAATATGGAATCCTGATTGAGCTTCTTTGTCCTTTTAATTTTAAAAACAAGCTGGCACTTAGTTGAAATTTTAAACTTTCTGTTTTTTTTTTTAAACATACGAATACTAATTTTTCGTAATTAGGACAATCTCGTCCAGTGCTTCTCTTCAGTTTATTGTTTGTTATTCATATTTTATATTTCAAAATGTATTACTATTGTGCTTAATCTGTTCTTAAACTAAAATTATACGATCATTTTTTATTTAAGTTTAATATATAATGCTGTAAAGCGATGCAACACAAGAACTTTTTGCTTAACAAACAAACAGTTTTTTTTAACTTTAATTTATTTTCTTATTTTATTGTATGAATTTGTATTTTATTATTTGTGCCGCTTGGCTTTGAAGCTTTTGGTCCATGGGGTCCAAGTTCGAGGAAATTTTTTAAGCAATTATTTCCTCGTTTAGTCGACGCCGCTGGTGACAAGAGGGCTGGCTCATTTCTCGCACAGAGAATAGCTATTGCTATTCAACGTGGAAATGCAGCCAGTGTTCTTGGCACCACGCCTCATGGACACCCTTTTTAATTAGATTTTTAAATTTTTAATTTTAGTCAGTTTTCCTTTTATTTATTTTGTTATTTAAGTTCTGTCAATATATTGTCATCGGTTCTTGATAAGTGTGCAAAGTTTCAAATTAATCAGACTTTTTGAACGGGGTGAAAATCACGTTCAAAATTCCGCTATATATGTACATAGATACATACTTGTAAACTAAGCTAATATAAAAAGCGTGTTAAAATTTGCGACGGTGCAATCAATTTGCGTATTATAAAGTTGATTTATACGTTAGTGGGCTAAATTGTTTTTCTGGTACTATTCAAAACTTGTTGGTATTTGTGGTGTAACGGCTTATAAACAAATTATGTATTGTGTAAGCGAGAGGTTTAATTTTTTGTGAGACAGGATGTACTACGTTGTCTGATTTGTTTTTTTTACACCAATAAATATAGCTATTACATTAATAATTCCGTCTAGCCTTTTAATTTCATAGTAGTTTTTGTATACGGCTGCATGTCTGAGCGGAAAGACATATTGTAATTAGATAATACGATAATACGTTACATTGAATTTACAAGAAATAATATTTCGATAACCCGTTCAATCTCATACCTACATTGCGGTTTAAAATCGCTACCGCTACCGTTGTGTTCTGAACCATCGAAAAAAATCAATCCACATTATAGAGTCATGGAAATCACACTAACAAAACTCGATCCGTTCTACCTGGAAAATATGGAATTCATTGTTACCAGCGAAATTACTAGGCACATGAGACTTTAGAGCCGATGTCTCAGAGTGACGAGCGTAGTGCAGTGCCGCGCAAGATTATCCAATGCAGGGTTCTGGTTGGTGCTGTGACAGTTATGGGCAGGCGTAGCGCTTACCATCAGGTGAACGACTTGTTCGTCTCGTCACTCAGTCAAATAAAAAAAAGGTTTTTGCGTTAGTCTTTCCACGGTGCGTTTAAAAGAGTGTTCAAAAACGGGCAACCCATCAGTGATTCCTCGTTGTCACTGGGGTTTATCGACGTTTTTCATCAAGCGGGCTAATTACTTGTTTAGTTAAAGTAAAAAAAATAATTACCTAGTCTAAACACAGCTGCAAACAAAGCCCCTGAGTAGAACATGTAGCGGCTATTCATTCTGAAGAACTGGCCAGCGACGCCGAGGAATAACCGCGCAGACATATCCGTCGCGCCGCCTATCGCTATTATATTAGCAATTTCACCCTGAAAATATATGAACAGTGAAACAAATGAAGGATAATTATGAGACAAAAATAGTACACATCATCATCATCATCATCATCAACCCATATCGTCTCACTGCTGAGCACGGGTCTCCCCTCACTTTCGTGAGGAGGTTTAGGCCATAATCCGGGGGCCCGGTCCGGATTGGTGGATAACATACCTACCTCCGAAATAATTTTCGGGTAGGTATGTGGGTTTCCTCACGGTGTTTTCCCGAGTTGTTCGATGTTACGATGATGATGATGAGCATATTATATATTTCGATATTATTATGAGGTGATATTCAAAGTCAGACTTTTAACGCAAAAATTTCAAGATAAAAACAATACTAGCCTTGAGGAAAATTTGCAAAAATATTAAAAGAAAAAGCTAGTGATGGATTAATAGAAGATGGAGTTTTTTGAGCGTGTAGAAATTTTATTTTCTACGTCGCGTTGCTGTATTTCATGTCTGTCAAGTTAGTAAAAACCGTCTCAAGTCACGAAGTCGTCGTAACTACGGCTTCAAATTATAAAAGTTTCTAAAAGAAAAATTTCGTTTCAAAACTTTGGGACGATGAAAAATCTTCGTGTTTCTCAATCTTTTAAATTAAGCAAGTAATCTCATAAGTTAATAATAATTTTAAAGTCAATTACTATTTAGAATAGGTGCCCTTGAAAAACGAAAGTTTTTACTGAACTTTTTCATAAAAAAATATGAAACGTTACTTAGTACTGCGCAGTAGAATATTGTAGTGTGCAATTTTTTTAAGCGTCACATAACGTTTTATGATTAAGGGTGTTAATTTTTTCTGTAAAAGACTCCAAGAAATTTAACCCGATACCAATCAAAAACTACTACAAGAAATCTATATAATTTTTTTAAAATATTGCTGAAATACAAAACAAGTTTATTTAATATTTTCTGCACCATTTTGCAAAGTATCTATATTTTTTAAATATTTCGCTACTATAAAAAGACCAATTTATTTGCTCATAAATCAACAAATTTATTTTTATATTTACTTTATTGAAGCTATTTTTAATGTGAATTAATATCATATCATAACCTGTTTATCCTAAAATCGTGAAATATTAATTCATTCATTGTGCTATTTTTATGCTATTGCAGACTGCGTATAAATTGAGAAATATAATATTTAAAGGCTTCTAAATAATAATAAGCCAAGTTTCTTTAATGTATTGTATAAAGATAAGGAATAAATATTTAAACAAATGAGTAGGTACGTATCTAGGTTTTTTTTCGTTATATATATTAATTCATTCTGATCATTATACAAAAATGGAAACCTTTATAACGATTTAGATCATTTTAGATAATAGTAGCACTGGTTTGTTATCTTAGATTCAATCAAATAACTTTTTATTGACCTATACGTATTGGCATGTTGGTACTGGGTACCCCAAGCTACATCTAACAAAATTAAAATTAAAAATTTGTGGTTTTTTCATCCTCATCATCACCAACCCATATTGGTCTACTGCTGAGCATGGGATTCCCCTCCATTTCGTGAAAAGGATTAGGCCTTATTCCATCATAGAGGCCCGGTTCGGATTGGTTGATAACATACCTACCTCTATAATAAGTCTCGGGTAGGGTTTCCTCACGATGTTTTCCTTCACCATTGTTGATCTTCAGAAGCGAGTGATAATAATTATGGGGTTTAATCATAAAAAATATCGAATGTCACTTAGTACTGCGCAGTACACTATTGTAGTGCGAAATTTTATTGAACGTCACATATTTTTTTATAAATAAAGAAGTCAATCTGTACAATTATTAAACTAATAATTAAACTCGACATTAATGCAATAAAAATGCGAATCCAGAACATAAAACATAATAAAAAAATGTCTTACCCGGCTAAGGTTCTTCTTGTCAAGGAACAAGGGTTCCAGTGTAAAAAACGTTAAGTCAGCAAAGAAGGTAATTGCCATTCCCACAATAATGTTATCATACACCACATCTTTCAACAGAGTCAGGTCTAGGAACTCTGCTACCGTTTGCCTGAAATAAAATTTAACAATTGGTAATTTACAGCAACATTATAATGATCACATCAAATATTCTGAATGTAGGATTAAAACCAACGTGAATTGTTTAAGAATCTCTACATTGTTTTAGCGTTTGGAAATGTTTATCTATAGAGTTCTCACAGCAGTAATTTATTCGAGAAAGCCTCCAGTCTTATCGTATCAGCTAAAAGAATCGAGGTAAACGTTCGCCCCGCCAGCCCCGACGACTTCTTTACGTATTTAGGGGACGGTTTCGGAATTCTGATTACGCTGAACATTGGCTTCTTTAATTCCAACATTTACATAATGGGTTATACCTTACCATTTCCCCTCTTTGTTCTTTATAATCGGCATGGGTTCCGCGGCGATGCCCCCAAAGTTTCCTAGACTTGTCACAGAAGCAGCCTTGTAAAGATTCTCTAGGTATACATTGTCGCTTGAATTGAATTTGCTGTCGGCTTTCGAATCGCCGGCTATGAGGACTACTGGGATGCTTAATCTTCGAGAGTCCCCTAATTTTGGAACGAAAAGCATATCTGATTTAGGTTTCTTGGCTACCTGGTACAGGTTCTCGACGGATTTTGCGCTATTATCAGCCAATTTTAGCCCATTCGTAGTTTTGTTGAAATTAAAGTGGTTGTTTTCTTGATCCACTGCAGGCGTTGGAGGAATTACTGCAAATGTTAATATAAGTGGGATTTAATAAGAAAATACACAGATAACATAAATAACTGTTGTTAGATTTTAAAGTTTTAGTTTTCTATTTAATTATTATTATTTAAGTTTTGTCTTTAAACTTTAATTAAATGGATTTAATTTAGCAGAAGAATACGCATAAATGCGAATTTGGATAAGGTATGTTACGTGTGGGCAAAGGCACAAAATCTTGAAACTATTGGCCAAAAGTATTCAAGAAATAATATTATCAAATTATATTGGAATTTGGAAATATAATTTTAAAAGCAAACCAGGAACAATCATCTCATAATATTATGTGTAGTTTTACGTCTTTCAAAAGAACTATACATATTTATCCGAATAAAAAGTTATCATTTGAAGACAAGTAGAGTGAGTAAAGGTTGGTACTTACAAACAATTCTTTCGCACGTCTTCGCCTTCTTCACCATGTGCCATTTCACTGGATGCAATACCAGAGCCCCAAATATACTATGCATCGATATCCCACAGAGAATCGCCAACGTCCCTCTGAACCCGTACTCTGTTATTGTGAACTTTATGAACAACGGGTACACCATGGTTATCAACCCAATAGAAGCTTTACAAAGACTTAAATAGAGTACTTTTTTCTTTGTAAAGTAGGAATTGAAGCTCGTATACGAGACCGGGATGAGTAAACCCATTCCCAACCCTTGTAAGAAGCCATTTGTTAATACCAGCTGTGTAGTGGTCACTACAAATATGGCTAGAAACGACGCTAATGTATAGATAAACGCTCCGATTAAACCCACTTGTCTGAGCGTTAGCCTCTTTAATGCTATATTTGCTGAAAACCCTGAAAAAGGTAGAAAAAATCTCATTGGAAAATTGGTATTCAAATTTGTAACCGATTGATTAAATGCGCGTTTCTAAAATCGAAGCTATCCGACTAAATGTATGGTTATTAGTTCTAGGTATTTTAATTGATGCACTTTGTCTTCTTGATATTTGGTTTTGTAAAATATGATTTTGTATACCTAATTTTGTATTCATAAAATATATTATTAGATAAACATTTGCGTCAGATTGCTAGCTAAGATAAGCAGCTTCCATTCTTTTTTATAGCTCTTATACCTATTAAAATCATAAATCAAAATGTAATCAAATCATTTTGATCAGACAATATTTTTATAGTTACATTTAATTAATCAACACCTTTAGTTTTGTTCCAAAGAGCGAACGCTTAGGTACAGATGCTTGCCAAAAATAATTTAAACAATAATGGAGATGTTCTTATGTAAAAATTAATAAACAACGAATTTTTGATTTTGCGTTAATTTATTTGACGGCCTCTGTAGCGTTATTGAGTGATGAACATGATCACGAAGCGTGAGATTGCGGGTATGATTCCCGCCGAGGGCAAAGATATATTTGCTCTGAGTCTGTGTGTTTGTGGGACCATGGTAATTATTTACCTAGTCAACTTAAATATGCAATAAGTTATTTTTATTTATAAGTACTAGAGCCGTGCTCAGCAGTGGGCGGGATCAATGATGATAAAACTAACCAGCAATAGCGACGGTGACTTGAAATACTCCATACACGACGGTAACCGCCCCAGTTCCCACCCCCAATTCGTCCAGGAAATCATTGTAAATGAATCCGAACACTGGTTGGTGTGCTGTACCGGCTATCTAGAACAAAAGAAATCGGTGAAAGCGAAAAAATATATCTATAATAAACCCCACACTACAAAGGCGTGATATTTATCCGTCGATAATATCGCTGTTAAGCGATATCTGTTTTAGTACATTTTGTATTGGGACGTGTGTTTCAGACACACAACTGCGATAATATCCGCGTTTTTACCCCTTTATTTATAAAAAAGTTATAAGACGTTTAGTAAAATTGCGCACAACAAAATTGTACTGCGCAGTACAAAAGACTTTTATGAATAAGCCTTTAATTATTATCGAACGATAATATCGACGTGTGGACGCGGTTTAAAGGTACAGTTGTCTTTTTCTTTGTTTCAACAACCGTTAACTTTGACACATCGGTTAATAACTAGGTTTTCTGGGTGTGCGGTCTCTTTCAAGCCCTGAAGACATTCTAGAGTTTGCTAACGACCCACCTTCCACACTCATTTATTTTGTATACTGTGATATTAACATATTTTACAGTGTATAGCTCAAACTCAAATAAGAAAATGTGACAGTTTGAAACCTAGTCGGTAGGTAGGTACACAGATTATAGCAACAAAAAATTAGCCTTTAATTAGCCTATTTCCAATTAATAAAACGCTCTCAGTAGACAACGTTTTAATACTGACAACGTTTCGGAGTTGAATGTACGAGTATAATGGCAGTAACAACATTTTTACTCCGCATATTTTATGCGAACAAAGCCATGGAGGTTGCTACTTTGTTAAAAAAAAAGGTTGTGTATTTTAAAAGCCTTCACATCTGTTATTAACTAGATACATTAGGGTTCAAATTCAAATGACTGTGTAGCTACTTAATTTGTTTTAAGTGGGTACAACTTTTTTACTTTGTATTGAAAAAAAATCTAGAAGTTTTTGTGCATGCTTAAAATATCTCCATTATAAGGTACCTATTGCAATTTTAATCGATATATATATATTGTACGGATCTAGTTTTTTAACACATAAAAAAGATAAAACATAAGTAGGTAGTAATTGTAAAGCAATTTACAAATATTGTACCTACAGTTACTTAAGACTTAATTCATAAATTGTATCGAACGTCGCCTAGTACTGCGCAGTACAATATTGTAGTGCGCCATTTTAACATCACATAACTTTCGATGAGGAGTTTAGTGTTTAAATTCTAAGTAAATGGGTTGTATGAGACTTAAACATATTTTAGTGACGCGGTAAAATAACTAAATGCGAACAGTTAAATGTTGCATAACAGTTACAGCAGAAACTAATGCGTGGAGGTATATTTACATATATATAATAAATACCAGGTTTTATTTGCCTATAAAACACTAGTTATTACCCGCAACTTCGTTCGCTTCGGTATTTTTTATAAGCATATTATCTATACTATTAATAAAGTTGAAGTGCCTGTCTGACATTAAAATAAACCCAAAATTAAATTGAGAACAGCTATTTATATGATGCCTAATCATAAATGACCGCTTTTAGATTGTTTGTCTGGCTGAAAGTATGTCCGAACAGACTTCGAAATGGCTCGACGGAGTTTAATGATTTTAAGTGTTAGATTGTAGAAAAGAGTATAAAATACTTTTACCTTGTAAGAGTTAGCGGTTCATGTGGCATAATAGTCAACGCTAGTGGAATCGTAGAGCTCAGCATGAATATAAATTAAGATAGTTCCTCACTAAAGCTCGGGGGACCTACAACCCTAAGGCGCAGCAGACTTGGCGCCACAAATAAACGTTTTTAACAATAGCCTCTCAATTTGAGTTGAATAATATTGTTTTTGTAATACGAAAATGAACACACAGACAGCATTTAAAAATCACGTTCTGTAGCTTATCATAAGGCGAACTAACTAGGATTGCGCAATAACCTAAAGTGAGTTTAGGTCTCTGATTAAAAAGGCGCTACTATGCGAAGACAGAAAGTCCCGCGAATCTTCTGCCCGGAGCTCGTGTAAGTTTAAAAAAAAAACAGAATAAAATATGAATAAAAACCGCTTTAAAAATGTAAGCCAGCGGTACCTATTATAGCTTGGGGTGTCCGACCGATCGTCGGCGAGTCGGCCGTCCCAATTACACAGGTTTCGCCGTCCGATCTCCCAATTTTTCGATGTGATCGAGCCAACGACACCAAATCCCCAATTTGTTTTATTAATTTTAGCTTACAGTCTTCAAGCACACCTTCCTAACTAATTGGTAAGCGGCAAGCCACACTGAGGGGTGCCGCATGACGCGCGGCGCTGTCACCGTCATACATTTTTTTTTGTGAAAAAGGCATCGCTATGCGGCGCGCTGCACCTCTTGAAAAATTACATTTGAAAGTATAATTATTGTAAGTACGTAATATTTTACGACTTCATTTTAACATTGTAAATTAATTGGTGTAATGTAATTGATCATATTTAATCAAACAGTTCCGATCGGTACATTCGACTAAATTATTAAATTAAAGACCTGAATACATAATTTATTATTATTAATGGTGACAAACTCGTGTGGCACATAGATCTAAATACGTTATTACTTTTAATTTGTATCCATGTGTTGTGTGCAACTAAGATTAAATTAAATGTGGTCTAATTCAGATTTTTTTAAATTTAATTATCATCATAACATTAAACCCTTATCCCCCCCCCCCCCCCCCACTGCTGAACACTGGTGTTATATCACGGGGAAAATATTAAAAAATAACATTCAATGACTACTAACCGATTGCAATTTGATTAAATGACAGTCTTATCAGCAATACGTTTTATCCACTGATTAAGTACCTTATAGCCTTTCTCCTTTATAAAATCTGTTCAGGGTTTTGATATGAGAGGATTTTATTGCAAGCATATTATATTGCATAAAAACGAAAAAAAAAATGTTTTTTTTTTTAATTTTTATATCGCATTATAGTTTATGTTGAAATATAATTTATCTATATATATTTTTTTGTTTTTCGTTTTTTTTCCTTTCTTTTTTTTGTCTTTTATTTTCTTTTTTTTTTATCGTACTAATAAAGATTTTAATTAGTATCTAACTATAAAACACGTTACACCACTATTAAGAAGGCAATAGAATCCAGACTCAATTAATTTCGAATACCTCTCTATCTACGACAAAAATTCTATTAAAAATGATTAACTGGTCGTGTTTATAGATTTGTTATTTTAAGTGTTACATGGCTTATAAAATATGATTTACGTTGAATTATGATTTACGTAAAAATAATATTTACTAGCTGCGCCTCGCGTTGTCATCCGCGTTGAGTATTATCCTACCGAAACCGTTTATTTTCTCGGAATGAAAAGTAACCTATGTGTTAATCGAGATAATTAACTATCTGTGTGCCAAATTTCATCCAAATCCGTATTCTGCCATTTTTGCATGATTAAGTAACAAACATTCGAACAAACAAACTTTATAATATTACTACCTACGCCCCGCGGTTTTACCCGCGTAGTTCCCGTTTTCGTGGATATACGGGGTTAAAAATATAACCTATGTTACTCTTTACTATTAGAACTTTCTATTGGTGAGAGAATTTTATAAATAGGGTTAGTAGTTTAGGTGTGAAAGCGTAATAAATAAACAAACTCAAATTCGAATTTATAATATTAAGTTAGGATGGGATATAAATATAAAAAAAAATATATAAATAGTTAGAATTAGTATAGTACGATAATTATTTTTTTAACATAAGAGCCTTACAAAATGGAATATTGGCCAAAAGGAATGACGCCCGTTTTTTTAATAATATGCTATAATTTACTATTAAGTAGGTAAATATGCGATTTCGTATTCTAATGATAATATTTCGACTATTTTTTATCAAAATTTAAAACATTCCAGATCGGGTCTAATAAAATATTTTATTGCTAAATTGAATTATTAAAATTTGTTATTCTAAATTATGATTATTATACTCTAGTGGGCTATTATAATTTTATTACTATGCATATATTTTTAATTATAGCTTCTCGGCCTAGCTAATTAGCACCTACTATATAAAACGAAGTAAATCGCTTGATCTGCTGCTAGAATAGATATTAAGTAAAAAAAAACAAACAATACAGAAGGAAATTTAATTAAAAACATTAGAAATTACCGAAACAAATTTCATTATTTTTTATTGTTAATGTTCCTTAAGAGGATTTGAACACTGCTACTCATCTATACTTAATATATAAAGCTGAAGAGTTTGTTTGTTTGTTTGAACGCTAGGATCTCAGGAACTACTGGTTGGTATTGAAAAATTCTTTTAGTGTTGAATAGTTCATTTATCGAGCAAGGTATATAACATCACGGTACGACCAATAGGAGCGGAGCATCAACGAAGAACGTGGCAAAAACGGGAAAAATATATTGCTTTTAAGAGAGTTATTGCGGAAAAACTTGAATTATGCGGGTGAAACCGCAGGGCGCAGCTAGTTTATAATAAATGTTTTTCAGCAGAATGCTCACTCTAAAAAGTATAATGTAACTAGTTCTTACTGGCGACTTCGTTCGAGGTGGTATTTTTTTAAATATAATTATTAGAAGGCAGTTTCCTACAAGCCCTATCGCCCGGACGGCCGCGCGGTACCTACAAACAGTTTTTTATCAATAGCTAGTCTACCTCCGATTGGATTTTAACACAGCTTACTTATATTGTTACGTCCTACGCTACCAAACAGTGGAAATAGCATTGAAATCAGTTCGGTAATTTACACGTGATGTGAGTACAAAAATTATTGACCAACACATAATTTTTTTAATGCAGACGGTTTGCTCCTTATTCTTATAGGATTACATAATTATTGGTTCACCAAATTATCTTTATTTAACGTACATTTGTTTTTTTTTTTGTAAGATGCTCCAAAACGTTGGAATAGAATGTGATCAATAATTATATTAATTTAAAATTATCTTATGTGTTACTACCATCGAGCTCGTTATCTACTGTTTAGCTATGATTGTGATACATTTTTTTTTATAATTAATAAAAAAATACTTACTCAAATTAATAATTTACTAATATCACACACTATATTCACTTACTTCAAACTAGATGAAGTTTATAATTATGTTTACTAAATACCCTTTAAAAAAAAGTTTTGATGCAAAATAAAGTTTTGACATACATGTTCGTTTAATTCGCAATACTAATATAAAATGCAATGTAAGTATAACAAACCTTTATATAACCATTTTATATAAAACCTAAACCTTAAGTCCCACCCGAAACAGAGCTTACATTTTTACTGTAATTATTAAACAGTATAAAATATTATTAATCCTTAATATTAAGGTAAAATTAAATAATAACAAAAAAATAAACTAAAAATAACTGAAAAAAAGCAACTTACAAATATGACAGACAGACCAACACACACAACATAGCCCCAACCTCCTTCGGGCGGCACCATTTCATATTGCTCACTGCAAACACTTCCTTTCTCTTTGTCACTCATTTTCACTATAACACCTCAAACCTATTGAATCCGTTTCAATAGAACCTCCTTATATATCTCAACTCACTTGGTGGTCCACAAATCTCTTGTTATCGTCTACTGCACAGATGCTGTTTATTTAAAGGCTTAAATATTATAACACTTTAATTGAGGATACGACAATATATTAAACAGCAAATACAACCCTCGGATTTCCCACAAACAACAAGATAGAGCCGCGATAGAATTATCACGAAAATATTTTCAACGTAACCGACTAGAGACGCGGGTCGCATTAGATAATGTGACCGCATTAGTTTGATCGCCTTGGGTTTCTATCGACACGTCATTTGAGGTGGAGACTCAGCACGGAGATGACCCGTTAAGTTATGGGCCGGCCAAGCTCAGAATTCGTATCGTAGTGGTCAATCAACACGTACCTACTGTTGAAGGTATACACGAGTGCAACTGCTTCCGCCTGATAGAAAATCGTCGGTCGGTCCACAATCGACCACTTAGTTTCATGTTTGTAAACTATTAAAAGAAACTAACTACGCCAAGTCTGTACTTTTATCTTTTATCATTACTATAGTAATACTGTTAGATACAGAGTTGAAATTTTTCCAAAATTTTGATCATTTGAATAGCCTACTGTATTCGAAGTTATAGGTTTTAAAATTTCTAGCTGTGTATTTGTTTATACACTGGATAACTGCTAAGTTAATTTTGATTTCGATTTTAGATAGTTTTAGTCTCGTTTCTCTCGACGAGGCATTTTTATAGCTGAATTACTGCTACTTCTATATTTATATTATAACAAAAGTTTGTTACAAAATGTACATTTCAAGGATTTTAATGGATGGTAGCTTTAATTTCTAAGTAATAATAAAATTTTAAGGCCCGGAAAGAGTTTCTTAGGTGGAAGTCACCGTCGAAAGCTAGTTAAGGTAGTCTCTAATAATAATCATAATGAATTAACTTGCTCTCGATTCTGAAGATTCACAACAATCAGCACTGTAATTTTTATAATTGTGTATGTTTGAGTGTGTGTATGTGTGTGTGTGTGTGAAGTTAGTGGATTTTATTTTGTATATTTCTGCATTTTAGGTTTCTCCCTGTAAATAAATATATCCCAGCATAATGATGTAAAACACGATAATTGTTGTATTATTTGATTTGTCATGTTTATATTATTCTAGAGATCACTATTGTTATCAATTTGCTATAACAATACGCGAGCGAAATTATTAAGCTATTGCTGAGATAGTATTGTTGCATAATTAGCGAAGAATTGCATATATGTTGTTGCATATTTTTTATAAATCTTTGTTAGATAGATAGATAAACTCTTTTTTGAAACACCACACAGAACAAAGCAAACTTAAAACTAGAACAAAACAAATTTTACAATTAGTGTCACGTCGGTCAGTCGTCGGTCGGCGGTCTTATCGCTCAGAGCGATCTCTTCCAGACAACCATGCACGGAGAGGAGTAAATAGGACATCGGACGGTGGCTACATTTAAAACAAATATATATATATTTTTTTTAAACATTACCTTTCAAATGTCATTTATTTATTATTTATTTTACTAAATTATTTACAAATCGTAGTCAAGGAAAAAGGTCGTCATAGAAAAAAAAACTTTCTAAATAATATGAAAAATCAATTTAGTCATTTTTATTATAATAAAAAAGTATTTTATGTTGTAAGCAGTTTGAGGTAAATGTATCTCTTTAAAATAAATAAGCTAGTAAATTTTAGACCAGACTGTACCGTACAAAAATAAGAACTAATAAATAAATTAATAACGCATCACGATCACACATACATCCTGACCCCTAACTTAGAAACCCTGTATCTAGGGAATCAGGAACTACGACGGCCATGGTCCCGAAGACAGCAAGACTCAGAGCAAACATATTTCAAATATGCTAATATTAACACTTGTTTATTAGGTAATTTACACGCTATAAAAGTAATTGCAGGGAGTGTAGATGAACTATTACGGTGTAGTTAACAAAAAAATCAAGCTTCCTACTTCGCTTAAAAAATAAATTGATTTACTTAAGAAACTTTTTGTCAAAGTTCACTAGCACCAATAAGAAATCCTTTTAAGTTGGTTTTAGGGTTCAATCCCCAATGAGTCCCTCATAATACTATTATTGATGACCATAATATTGAGAATTTCGATAGTGAGGGGAGGGGAGACCCGTGCTTAGTAATGGGACGATATGGGTTACGATCATCCAGAAGTTTTGAGACCCGTGACGTCACACATTTTGCCATTTTATATCTATTAAACATTAAATTAAAATAGTTGCAGCAGAAGTTCTGAAATTAAGTTTATATGGCATTTTAACACATTTGGAAATGTGTTAAAATGAACGTGACGTCACGAAACTTAGGATCTCTCCCGCCCCTTGTCACAATTCGTGGAATCCCTTCCCCCTTAATTACACTAGGTATGGTTCCTAATAGTAAAAAAAACCAGTCATCCTGGACGTGGAAACAATAAAAAATTACGAATACAACTAAATAATACAATACAATAATTGCGAAGAAACATTTTCAACCAATCACCTTAGTATTGTGCCAAAAGGGCGATAAGCAGTAAACGTAACCGCATAATTGACAACAACTATGTCATTTATGCACGAAATTTCATAGAAACGTGGTTACATGGTTGTAAACATCACGTTTGTTTATTCTTGTCTACAGGGGGGCAAGTTTATAACATTAATAACTTTGTAGATAACGTGTCAATGTCAAAATACAAGAGGAAAAACACTGATATAATTAAACAGGATTAAACATTATATGAGCTATTTTTAGGGTTCAGTGGTGCACATAAATAAACTACTGATTTATCATTTTATTAATTAAGTACATAAACAAGACATATTTTTTTCATCAGAACATATAAAAAACCTAAACATAAACTTAACTACCTTTGGTGTTATTTACTTAACTTTGTATAAAATGCAACGTTAATTGTATGGAAAAACTTAACCTTGGTCCTAAATAAAGCCCCCTAATTTAGTTACGGGTTGCTTTAACCAGATGTTAAGATTACTATCTATTGATTTAGTATAATTCATTTACTGCTTTATATCAAGCAAAGAATAATATAATATTAGTTTAAAATACAAAAAAAAAATTTAGAGATATATGTATTTGGTCTCTGGTCACGGCTTGTTAGGATAGCTATGACTACAGATTTAATAATAGCTATCTACTTCTCTGACAACTACCAAGTAAAGTCGTTTTCATCTGCACCAGCTGGCCGCCGCGGCTTATATCTTTCATCGCCGTGTATTGTGTGCATCAGACATACACTAACTAATACTTAACTGCTATACGGAACCCTTTTAGTTAAACTAGTCTGTTCACCTGACCAGAATTTTATCAGAATAGTATATTTCCAGTTCTAAAATAAACTCAGCTTTACCTTCTTCGTACTTACACGTGTTAATGATGCTGGGTTTTTCAGGAAACTATGATGAAAGTAAATAACTTTCAATCGTCATTTACCGTCATCGCATTAAGTATATGAAAAAAGTCATAAACTCTTCTATTGATTGTATGAATGTTTAATGAAAGACGTTTCAAATTGTTACATTTTAATTAGATACTTTTTTACTTTACATTTTGTTATACTAACGTGCCCCATTGAGCACCACTTATCGATTATTGATTATCTCTCGATTATTGAATCGAATCGAATCGAATCGCTGAGCACAGCAAAATTCACATTTTCACAGATTCTTTGGTGAAATTCAAAGATCTTTACAGTGTGTTGGTTCTTATACTGTCGCATTGGAAATATTTGTTAATGCTCTGGATTGCACTGTACATGGAAATGCTTATAGTAATAAATGTTGCGCACTCATCGATATGGAAAACTCGAGTTTAAATTCACTTCGGCTCTATTTAAAAAAGGATAAAACAAATATAATTATAAAACATTGTTACGGGGAGATATTATGGCCTACGAACTTACTTGGGAAATCCGTCGATGGCCTCTCGGGTGTGTAATCAGCGCTGTCTTCGGGTTAGATGGGGGATGATGGTGCACAGAGATATATCCATAGGACGCCGATGGGGCGGTTTCTTCTGATCCCGTATCACCTTCCTCCGGGATAGAGGTGTGATCAGGCAATCCACACTACACTTAATCCTGGAGCTCGTCTCCGAGGATGGGAATGGCGTCCACGAAATGGAGCTACCGGTGAAAGCTCAAAACACCGCGACGCGACAAGTGCTCGCACGCGCATTTGAAGGACGACTGGCTTTCGGTTGGCCAACCCAAAGTCGTGGGCCATAATAATCTCGTACCAACACAAAATATTAAGCGGAATAGTATTTGTGTAGTTACGTTCGAAAACACTCAAAATAAAAAGAAAAGAAATCTGTTTCAGTACGAAACATGCCGCTCACCTTAAAAGACTGTAAGTTCTTTTAACACGAAAACTCAATGAACAGAAAGTTATTCAATCTATAAACTTAAACTTGATCTAAGGTTGTTGTAAACAACTAGTATAGGTAATTAAAACTTAGGAACTAATTTTACGAATTCGTAAACAATAATCATTCTAAAGGCAGTTTACAATATTTACGATCGCTCGTTTGAATAGACTCTTGCCCGTTTGCAAAGTCACAACTCGCACCTTATTATCGGAGCCCGGATGGAGTGTATGAACACGAGCAAGTTTCCATTGGAGTGGTGGAAGATTATCGTCGCATACCACAACAATGTCGCCTACACAGATAGGAGCACCGCGATCCTTATACCATTTGCCCTGTTTCAAGATTTGATAATTCAAAGCACATTGAACAGAGTCATTTTTTAAAAACTCGTACGAATCTCTCAAATAGTTATGACAACCCTGGAAGTTTCCGCAATCAGAGTAAATGTCGCTGCACAAACCTCTGCGCGATGTAAATCGGCGCAGGGCTGCTAAGAACGCCTCAGTAGATAGCTCCGATACGAGCTCCAAGTGTATAGCCTTCACACTCATACACACGAACACGGCGACATAACATTTGATGATTTTAGCATTACGAACCCTATTAGCTCGCATGTAAAACGGGCCCGCGTAATCAACAGCTGTTTTCATGAATGGGCGCTCGGGTCGCAGCCGGACCGCTGGGAGCGGCGCCATCGCAGGCTGTAGACGTACCGGACGCACACGGAAGCAGCGCACACAACGAAAGATTTGTTTACGTATTATATCTCGGCTAGATAAAATCCAATATTTTTGTAAAAGTAAATATTGAACGGCTTGAGTGCCCGCATGAAGATGCGTAATATGGGCATCGTCAATTATTAAAATCGTAAGAGGATGTTTTTTGGGTAAAATTAATTGATGTTTTGACTCGTACGACAAAAGGGATTTATGTAGACGTCCGGAGACTCGCAAAAAACTCGAATCATCGATAAACGGATTAAGACGTCTCAATTGGTTTGAGGGCGGTTTACCCTGTGAAATGTTTTCAAAATCTTTATGAAACACTTGGTGTTGCACTAGATAAATGAAACGATTAAGCGTGAGTTTATACTCGTGGACTGTGATGTAACTAGGATAGGAACTCTTTTCCTTGTTGACGCGCGATTTAAGAATATAGTAAAAGCGAAAAATATAAGAAGTAATTCTCAATAGTTTACTCAAGGTTGAAAACTGGTTTATGACCTCAACATCGTCGATCAGCGTAGCTGATGCAGACGCGGCCGGTTGATTACGTTTCTCCTCACCAGTGCTAGGGATACTTTTAAATACTGGCCACGCAGTAGGATCCTCACGGAGCCATGCTGGGCCGTGAAACCACATGTCGTTCTGTAAGAATGTGGAGGGTAAAAGTCCCCTTGAGTCTCTTATTTTGGTTTGATGGTCATGTTCCATGGGAGCAAAGGGCACCTCTTCCCGCCGCTCACCATGAACCTCTGGCGCCTGAACCGCGGCGAGTATCGCCGGCGAGTTACTGTGCCATTTACGTAGTTCAAACCCAAGTGATTTGCAAATACCTAACAATTGCTCTTGTAATACCAGAGCGTGTGATTCATCGCTCGCGCCCGCGACCACATCGTCGACGAACACTTGGTCGGTTAAAACCTTTGCCGCTAGGGGAAAATTAGATGCTTCGTCACAAGCCAATTGCTTAATGGTACGAAGAGCTAAGTAAGGGGAAGTGCTCACACCAAACGTTACCGTCCGCAGACGATAATCACGGAGGGGTTCATCGGGCGACGTACGCCACAGAATGCGTTGCAAGTCCCTATCAGATTCTTGTACTAGTATATTTCTATACATTTGTTTAATGTAGTCCTGCAAGCACGCGTGAGACTCAATTTTAAGACTCGGGTTCCGTTGTAAACGTTGCTCTAATTTATGGAACCGAGCGAGGACAATATCTCGTGATTTACCTAGGGGCGTAGTATCAGGTTTACGTGGTAAAGCTACTGTGTATCGTCCCGTGACGTCACGATAGTGTGAGCGTTAAAATATGGATTCACATAGCCGTTCCTCGGGGATGAGTGCCTTCACCTCAGGCACTGACTCCAGTTCCCAGAATCGTTTCAAGTCGCCGTCATCGGATAATGAGCTAAAACAAGCTTGAACTGAGGATGGAGTCGGAGAGTTGAACGCTATTTTTCCCAACAACAAATAACCGAAAACGCTGTTCATAGCGATCGGCGAACCGGGCGAACCCGTTATTACGTTTCCTAAAATTATGTGAGATAGTACATCTGCACCTAACAACATCTCCACCGGCTGTGGAGTGTGAAACAAAGGATCGGCTAAATTTAAATTTTGAATGTGTGCCCACCCCATACGAGGCAGTGGTACACTAGGCATTTTAGGAATAAGTTTCGGCAATACTAAAACTTCAATCGGTATAGAAGGTTGAAGTTCATTTCTCGGAGTTATGCAACACGAAATCTTTCCTTTTGGTCGTACCGGTTTGGTGTCACCTATCCCGTAAACAGGTACATTCGCATAACAACGCTTTATACCTAGCCGCTGTGCGCACGATTCCGTCATGAACGAAGCCTGGCTTCCCGTATCGATAAGACACCGGACAGTCGAACGCTTTTCATTACCTACACATACATCGATGAGTGCGGTCGAAAGCAACACAGTATTTGTCGTGCTAAAAGGAGCATTGGACGACGCGCAATTAATTTGTGTCGCTTGACTCGCGGACATAGCGTGCTGAGTACAGGTGCTCGGAATGTTCTCTTCCCGTTCCTCCGTGAGCGGTAAAGAAACACTTCTCTCACTCGCACGGCTAGTATCACCTTCAGAAGTAAAGTGAATCAATGTATGATGACGTTTTTTACACGAACGACAAACAAAACTCGACTTGCATTGAGAAACGTTATGACCTTTGTGTAAACAATTGAAACAAACATCTTTATTTTTGATAAACGCATACCTATTGCTTGGTGACAAATTCAAAAACTTATTACATTTTGTTAATGGATGTTGAGCATCGCAACATACACAATTCTGGTTCTTGCGCGTATTGACAGAAGGTTGAGAATCGCTCGCACCCTGAGTCGAAGTGCGGCTGGCCACGCCGGCAGCCAACGCTCGACGGAACGTTGGAGCGACGTACTCTTTCCTCTGACTACCTACATTTTGAATATTTCTACTGCCAGATTCAACTATTTCGCTGGCGGTTAATTCTCGTTCTAAAAACTCGATTAACAAGTCGACGTTGGGTACATCGGATGGTTTATGCAATGTTAACTCGAATCGCATCCGAATGGAAGTAGGTATTTTACGTAGTAAAATATTCAACAACAAAAAACTCCACTGATTTGTAGGAAAATGCATTACTTGTAACGCTTTTATATTCTCATGGTAAATATTCAACAAATTACGCACACTTTGATTTGATTTCTCGGCACAGGATTGAATATCCAGAATACGATCAATATGTTGAGAAGCTATGACTCGTTTGTTCTCATATCTTGAAATTAAAATATCTAACGCGACGGTATAATTTTCGTCCGTGATAGGTATCGATTTTATTAAGTTATAGGGCTCGTTTTTCAAGGTAAGAAGGAGATACCTAAACTTCTCGTTATCTGTGTAGGCGTCATTATTATCAACCATGGAGCGAAATAGGTCATAAAATGGTGGCCAATCGGTCAATTCTCCCCCGAATGACGGCAACGGAAGATTCGGTAACCTACTACTACAACCCCCGTGAGTCGGTTGTATTGTATTGTTAAAGGAAACTCGACTCATGCGCCTACACTCCTCATCGTTTTTCTTCAGAACTTCGACATGGCTGACAATTGCGTAATAAATATCATTGAATTGAGTTCGAATACGTAACTGTTCCTCTCGGTCAAATGTTGACAATTTCATTTGTGACTTCTCAATTTTAGTTTGCAATTTAAGGAATTTTCTCTGAATAGAAAGAATATCTTTTGCTCGCGCTTTAAATTGCTGTTCATTGAGTTCGTAAAACTCTAAAGTACGTTTGACTTCGTCAAGTATAACTTCTCTTTCGAAAATATCTTGTTCCGCCATTTTTAATGGACACGTAATGTCGCACACAAAAAATCAAAAATCGGCAAAATCAAGATGAAAACTGGGAAATATTGTCGGGACGCGTAACGCCGCTACGACAAACACTAAAATATACTCGGATGGTTTCCAAAAATGGGAAAATATGCACTAATAACGGGATTTGGACAACGTGACTACAGCAAAGAAAATCCGCAGATCCGGCTCGAAGGACCAAAAATGTTACGGGGAGATATTATGGCCTACGAACTTACTTGGGAAATCCGTCGATGGCCTCTCGGGTGTGTAATCAGCGCTGTCTTCGGGTTAGATGGGGGATGATGGTGCACAGAGATATATCCATAGGACGCCGATGGGGCGGTTTCTTCTGATCCCGTATCACCTTCCTCCGGGATAGAGGTGTGATCAGGCAATCCACACTACACTTAATCCTGGAGCTCGTCTCCGAGGATGGGAATGGCGTCCACGAAATGGAGCTACCGGTGAAAGCTCAAAACACCGCGACGCGACAAGTGCTCGCACGCGCATTTGAAGGACGACTGGCTTTCGGTTGGCCAACCCAAAGTCGTGGGCCATAATAATCTCGTACCAACACAAAATATTAAGCGGAATAGTATTTGTGTAGTTACGTTCGAAAACACTCAAAATAAAAAGAAAAGAAATCTGTTTCAGTACGAAACAAACATACTTAATAAAACTCATAATTATGGCGTCAATCAATCCAAAATTTAACAACGTCATCCCTGAGTCATTTGCTCTCCATCTGTTTTAGCGTGAGTAATAAAGGTTTATTTTTTTTAAGTGATTGCTGGCTTATAGTTGAATAAACTGTTATAATTATCCTACCAGTTAGCAGCGTTAGTAGCAAACATGGTAGAATCAATGCTCCATTAAATTGCAATGCTAATTCAATGAGCCAAATAAGCATGGAGTCTCTACTGCCCACACTCAAGTTTTATAAATACCTATGCAAAACTCTCATCCGTCCACTATTCATACGTGAAGTCAGAACGATAGCGTTTCGCTCAAGCGTCATATTGACCAGGCGCCCAGAGAGCTGATGCATCCATATGATGATGCTACCGATTCTCGTTGTCCTGAATTTCGTTGTCTCAACACCAAACGGCAGAAACAAACACATGGTTAACAACACGCGCCGTACTTTTACCGTTTGAGATACATACAGTAGTATGCAAACATTACTGTGTTCCGGTTTAAAGGGTACTGTTGCCAGCGAAATTACTGGGCATATGAGACTTTAGAGCCGACGTCTCAGGGTGACGAGCGTAGTGCAATGCCAAGCAGTATTATGCAATGCAAAGTTCTGGGTGGCATTGTAACTATTATGGGCAGGCGTAGCGCCTACCATCAAAGTAACTACTTGCTCGTCTCATCAATCAGTCATATAAAAATAAAACATGACTACGTAATGGATGATAATTACAAATAATCCCCTACCCTCACCACTCCTACACTCTGGACCTTCCAAACACCATTAATCTGAAATAGAGACGTTCCATAACCAGAGAGAAATAAGCAGGACACTTTTAAAACCAAATACAGTTAGTGGTCAGTAAACAAAGTGTCTAAATGTTATGAAATAATCAGAATGTTGTGAAACATTTTATAAGGACAGCTATTATTTATTGATAGTCTTTTTTTATTATTTAAACGAGATTTTGATTGCCTAACTCATCATTATCATCTAATAACTACCTCTACGACTATAATTCTTTGTTAGTTGTTACCCGCGACTTCGTTCCGGTTGTTTTTTTCTTAATCATGTGGGGAAACAGATCCCTACCAAAGTCCGATGCCTTCCAAGAGCGCACGGATTACAAACAGTTCTAAATCAATATCTCAGCTTCTACTCTTTGGATCTAGAAGTACAAGTCAGATTCCAAGCTACCTTACTTACTGCGGTGCTCAGCCCTTTGTGGGTCTTGGCCTCCTCAACGAGCTCCTTGCACTTTTCTCTCACTCCTGCCTCCCATTTCGGTGAAATTATCTTGTCCATTCTCAATTAATTCTCTGCACAATAAGCAAATATTTTGTCCTTTGAGAAATAATTTGGGGTCGTCCATAATATTGCCGGTGCCGGTATTTGTAGTCTATAATCGACGCCATATGCCAGTTATCCAGTGTTGAACCGTCAAGGACAACATCACCATTATCATTAGATATGCCTATAAAAATACTGACGACCTAGACACTGCAGATTTTTGTAAAGGGTCAGGACTGTTTGGTTATAAATATATCAAAGATACGAGGACCACACTTTTTTCAAATCGCACCAATCTACGACCATTTTTGTGGCAAATTGTGAAAGAAACTGGTCACTACATTTACAATGAAACATGATACATCAGAAGATATATACAATGAAATACTTGAATGATTATTGGGCGATATAATATTCTATTGACTGAGAGACTGTTCGTTTCTTATTCAATGAGCGCAGCGCGTAGTGGGCCTAGCATAAAACCTTTTTCGTTAAACCAGTTTCAATAACGTCGCCTTAATTAATCTAAATAGTTCAGTAAAAGTGGTCTCCATTTCAACTTACTCCCACATAGAATCTTCGTTAAAAGAGCCATTGGAATTTAGTCGGATTGGTCAATGGCCGGTCGAAACTCGTTCTGCTATTTTAAACAGTGTATTTTTTGTGGATAGACTAGGTCTGTCTTTTTTTATTTGGTCAGTGGTTTAACCGAGAACCGTGATTCGTCACTGTCTCGAACCTGTCTATACTTGTGTTGGCGACCATGGTATGCTAATGGGTTAATGGGCTCGTGATTTAGGGCCTCCATACACGGACTGCGTGAAGCCGTCGCGGACAACAAGCGGTGAGTGCCTAGCGAACCTTATCTTCAATGCCCAGACAGCGCGGACCGCCCGAGCGTTCGATGTCAACTGCTCCAGTTGCCCGCCGTTTAAGGCTGATTTCACATGGGATATCCACTGCGTAAGAGATTGTCAGGTGCTGTCAGCTGTCAGAAGCGGCAACGGCACAATGTGGTGTAAAGCTGTCTTGTCGCTTATCCAATTTATCCGTGCCATCGGATACTCGTCTTTATTTAATAATAATACGAAAGCACAAATTGGATAGTTATAATTTTTTCTAGGTATTATAAAGAAAGTGATACAAAAAAGCGTGCTCACCGCATAGTAACGTGTATATCAATGCACGAAAATAACTCCAAAGCCCCCGAGCGACTTTTAAGACGAGACTGGGACAACTAGTTGCTCACGCAATAGTTGTCTATGTATGGTCAGCCTAATTTTGGTCGAGTAATATGGTTTTAGTGTTGCGCAATGATTCCTTTAACTTAGAAAATATTGCCTTCGTTTTATCAGTCTTCCTAGATCCTAGGTTTAGACTTTCTAATTTCAAAGCATGTTATTGAAATTAGAAAGTCTAAATCTAGGATACAACTAACAAAAAAAGGCATAACTTTGTTTCTTGAATTTCAGGGCAGATACAAGGTTTAATATATTTTTAAGTTGTAACTACTTTATTTTGTTAGACTCTACCTATTGTAAAAGCTGTTTGTTATCTTTAAATATATTCTTGCGCAATGTCTCCTTAAATTACATTGTTCAACAATAATAAAAAGAAGAATGTGATATTATAATTATTATATTTTAATTATACAAGTTTTTTTTTTAAATTGGTTCCTAGATCTAGGAAAATTTATTTGTTTCGGTGTTTTGGGAACGATATCTTGTGTCAGCATTTATTGATCCGAAATCCAACATTTTCGAATTTGCAATAACTACTAAAAATCCTTTATTAAAAAATAATTGGTATCAAAAATTATAAAAAAAATGTGAACAAAAAATAACTTGATTTATAATCTTGTTTTTGTATTGCTGTTGATTAAATAACATAATAAATTAAGTGTGTAACAAATAGTTGGTATGTATTTTTTAGGTTGGTATGTAGTTATATCACAAAACCGGAAGTTCCATTGCCAAGTGAGGAATTCTATGTTGTTTATTTGGTACAACATAATTAACATAGATCTTTATCAAGCTTTTGCCATAAATAAAAATAATCTAATCCATAATATTCCGATAACCTTCTTAGTTTCTAGTTCAAAGTCGCTTGGCTTTTTGCGTGTTTCGTGAATTTTCCATTAAAAAGTATAAATAGAGGATTAACAATTCAAATATTTACATAAATATTTAGCAATGTGCTACAGTATTTTTGTTATGTTAAGATTGTTAGTTGACTATATAATTTGAAGGGTAGGATAGATATTATGTAAATGGCATATATTTATGTAAATATCTTGGAAAGTGATTATTGTCAGACGAACAACCCACTCATCTCGCTATTTTGTTTTAACATTGCAGGACTTAGTAAAATCTTCGATGATTTCAACAGTGAACAGTTTTTGCCATAGAAGTAAATAGGTAGATTTGTATTATTTCCGTACAGCAACTAAGAAGTGCTGAATTACAGCAGATTAAATTCCGTTTGGAGGCTCTATCCATTGTCAGGTTGGAAGTTGCCGTGAAGTATCATCGTAATATGGTGCCTGCGGTTTTACTCGGGATTTTCTTGTTTTACTACTTCTCTAGGGGTAAATTTTGGAATTATAAAGAAGTTACGTACGAGTATATGTGAAAACTCCAAATATACTTACATTATTCTGTATTCAATTGTCTTGGTGTGATTGATTAATGAACAAACATTCATTCTGTTACCTTTAGTTAGCAGGATTGAAGAAATATGATAATACAAATAAATAATATTAATTTGACCACCCACTGTTTAATACGTTTATTTCTGTTTTATAATTTTTATATTTTTGGTGTGTAATAAAGCTTTATCAACTTCTGTAACGAAGTGTAATAAGATTTCAAAATAAATATTAAAAAGACGTCTGGTTTTTGTTGAAACACAAGCTGCAAGTTGTTCACCGGATGGTAAGTGCTACGCCTGCCCATTACAGTTACAGTGCCAACTAGAACTTTGAATGCATAATCTTGCGCGGCACCGCACTGCGCTCGTCACCTTGAACTCTAAAGTCTCATATATCCAGTAACTTCGTTGGATACAGTGCCCTTCAAACCAGAACACAGTAATGTTTGCACACTACTGCTTGGCGGATGAATATCTAGTAATGTAGCTGATCAATTTGAGCCGAAACATAAATCTACTATTAATCATACCATATGAATTATATTAATCATACTGTATTATGAGACTTTAGAGCCGATGTCTCAGGGTGACGAGCGCAATGCAGCGTTCTGGGTGGTGCTGTGACTGTTATGGGCAGGCGTAGCGCTTACCATCAGGTGAACTTCGTATTCGACTCGTCACTCAGTCAAATAAAATAAAAAAAACACTGAGGATTTCGGTTGTCTATCTTCCGTCCTTGTCATCGAATCAGCTCGTTGTCACCATTTTATTGTATTCTTATTGGAATTTAATATTCAATTGAACAACGGAGACAGACTACACAGTAAGTTATATAAAAGCTGTTAATATTACCTAGATATTTCAGTTAGAAAAGTGCCTTTATTTTTACAATTTGATTGTGAATCTGATGACCCCGCATCCGTGGCTAACCTTGCATTGTTCCGAGGCTTGCAAATTATAAACTTTACATCTTTATCAAAAATCAAAGGAACCGCTGGATTCAACAGATTATTAAAAAGAAAATAAAAACAATTAAGTTCTATTCTTTCATTTCCCTTTATTTACCCGACTCGTTTTTAATTTCTCCAGGTTTTCCTTTTGTATTTTTCTCTTTTCTTTGTTGTTTTTATAGCAAAGTTCTATTGACCAGAACAATGCTACTATCGCGAAACAAGACGTGAGGAGGTAGAAAGCTGTATTGTAGCTGTCTGTGAGATCTCGAATGGCGCCTGGAAACAAAATGTAGGAGTTAGTCGCTAGCTCGAGTGAGAAATATGTCAAGACAATACTAGCTGCACCTAATCACTTTGAAATAAAAATAGTCCTAGCTTAGGACTATTTTTCCTGAGTCCTGGAATTCAGAGATTGATGATAAAAGTCAGAATATAATATTTAAAATACGTTTTTAAAATAACAGAAGGAAAGTGTCCACTTAAAATAGATATAATAATAAAAAGAGATAGTGGAAATTTTCTTAAACTCGAAACCTAAAAATTAAAACTGATTTATGTAGAATTCACATAAGATTCTTGTTGTTTTGACTGTTTTTAAAGGTTATCTACTAATTGATGCACCTACTTACTCTAATAGGTAATACAAAACTTGCGTAGAAAGAAATAATATCACTTAATTTTACGACGCGTCGTAAAAGATCGTAATAAATAATAAAGTCTGAAAGGTTTTTTTATTATAATGACACCCTAATTCAAATATCTACTTCTAACACGCAAGAGGTATTAATGCTTCCCGTGAAATTGGATCGCAAAAGTATCAGTGTGATGAATGCAATGTTAAATGGCTGGTTGGTCAGCGTAATGTATGATCTGATTTTTTCATCACAAATCCGAGATATGTTGAAATAAAATGGCAAAAGTCGATTAGAAACTAATTTTCGTTTTTTTGGAATATTACTTACTATATGTATGTATGTGGGTTTCCTCACGATGTTTTCCTTCACCGAAAAGCGAGTGATAATTACGTACATATGTTTTACAAGAAACACATTGGTACGTGCCTGCACATCGTGAGGAAACCCACATACCTACCCGAGAATTATTTCGGAGGTAGCTATGTGACCACCAATCCGGATCTGACCCCCGTGGTGGATTATGGCCTAATCCTCCTCACGAAAGTGAGGGGAGACCCGTGCCCAGCAGTGGGACGTAATGGGTTGTTGATGATGATGATGACTATATGTAGCCATAATATCTACTTTCATGCTCAACATGCAACGAGTGACTGAAGCAGTAAGCTTTTCGATGGCGAAAAGATTTCAGAGAAAATATCGAGTTGCACGTAATGTCTATGATGAACTAAAATGCGCCCCTGTATGAATCTTGTCAGTTTAAAAAAAAAATGAAACACGAGGCGTTCCGAAGAACAATTCCCCTCTATGAGTTTCACCTTTTTTAGTAACACTATTAGAAACTAGAAATCCTAGTTAGATGTCAGACTCTACATAAGTGTAAGTGACGTTTTAAAAAACTGTCTAAATGAACTTTACCAATAGCCGGTCCCAAGACCAGAATGATGACGCCGCTGAACAACATAAAGATGCCCATAGCCTGCGTGAACTGCTCAGGGCTGACCACTTCGGAAATGACCACCGTGATCAGAACCACAAGGGAGCACCGGGCGACGCCCATCATAGAGATGTAGAAGAAGATGGCAATCGGGTTTTCTGACCACAGCATGCCTGGAAACAAATAAGATACTGTTAGATTTTCAGACAGCTAACCCTAGAGTGGGCGGTTGATTTCCACTTCCGCCCTCAACCAATTTTTTTTTGTCAGCTACTCAGTGTACATTCTTACGCTTTCTAGTAGCTGTCTATCTACTCTTGACCTATCATCACAGCAAATTTGAGGTTGATCAGTGTTCGAGAGGGTCGACGGGGTCAGTTGACAGACCACCTACCAGATGGGCAGATGACGTCGTCCGCATAATGGGTCCAACATGGGGAAGGAAAGCTCAAGACCGTAAAATTAGGCGCAATAAAGAAAAGGCCTATGTCCTATGATGATGATGAGTGTGTGGAACATTTTATTATTAACTTTTGCTAGAATTTCTTCTTTAAGCGTCAATTTGGCTGTGATCAGATCTTATTCAAGTCAGATATCAACTGCTAAGCAGAAATGCGCTTGAGAACTGTGCTTGAGGCATCAACCACAGCGAAACAATATTGAAAGTCGCCCGTTACCGCTCGGGCTGCCTGGACCTTTTAGATATTGTTTCACTCGTTTTTTACAAAATCGTTCAGCTTCAAATTAATATTCCGATACGAATGCGATAGCAACAGATGGTGTTCAAGAATTGGAATGCGAAATTCTTTTAGATTTTATTAAACGTACAATTATACAACTTAATAAGAACAAGATTTTGATTCGTTTCTATCACATGATACCAATTTTGTATTGTTGCATTCGTGATCCATAAGTTATCTCAGAAAAGCGCTTGACACGTCTCTTATGAAATCTAGAAATTGTATTTACTTACGTAAAATTTCGGCTTCCACACAGATGAAGCTTAATTTTTTTTTTGAGGTCGTCTTGTTTTTCTTTACAAACAATTTTATTAGTTGGGGATTATATTTTCTACCTGTCTTAACACTTTGACTGCTGAGCCGTTTTGCTTGTCTAGCCATGGGTGCGGCTCGGCACGCGCCATAGTGTTTTCCCATACAACAAACACAACAGTTGTGTTTTCAGCAGTGAACGTGTTAATATCAGAGTGACCTACGCTTGTATAAATGATATTTCAATCATTTGAAACAAGACTGGAACGGTAATTACCAAGTCGAGCAACAAAAGCCACGATGATGCCGATGATGTAAACCTGCTGCGTGCCGATCTTCAGTAGCCATCCACTGGCAACTATGAACACTGTTCTCATCGCCAAGTCGCCGAATCCGTACGCTGATATGGCCATCGCTACGTTATCCTGTAAGAAGACATTAAATCTATTTACCAGATCTGTGCAAGTAAATAAATTTTGCCAGAGCAAAATTAATTTTAGCTTGGCACAGAATCGAACGAAATTCACCGAGCTGACGGCTAACCTTCTGTAGTGGAGAATCGTTAAAAGAATTCCGACCCAATGTTTATTGAGGTCATTTTATTTTTGTCTTGGGTTGCATGTAAATTTAGTACCTGGTTCCAGTGCAACGCGTATAAGGCCTGGGGCAGGATGAGGCCAAAAGTGGCGTCAGCAAACGTGCACATTGATTGTCCAATACACGCGCATGAGAGGATGAACCTCTTAGCGAAGGACAAGTCTATGAACGTGTCTACGACCCGCCTGAAACAAAAATGTCATTTAAACACACCTCGTACACACATCTTAAGTTATTCAACTATAACGTAAACCTTTCGAGATTTTAAAACACGTTTTAACGTTACTGTGTATATTTTATCAATAATAATTTATATGTCGAATTTAGTTTGGTTGAATGAATGTAGGATTTATTTCAAAAACATTAATCTTATTTGTCTATTAGACAAGATTTGGGCTTCAGAAATTTCCTATGAAAGTACAGTGTTACCTTGAAAAAACTGCAAACGTCAGACTAATCTTATGCACAATTGCACTAATTACGTAATATTTTTTTGTGTGTATGAAGCTTTAGTTAGTGTTAGTGTTACAAATACAAATACAATTTACAATAAGAGCAAACATTATGTTGCTTTTTAATAGTTCAATCACAGCATTAAAATTAATAGCCTTGTGGTCCTACCATTTGGTTCTTAGAATTCATTATACTGTTCACCCATAAACCCCCCGTAGGTAAAGGTTAAGGTTGGACTTCACTTAACTTGGTATATTCCCAAAGGGCCTACTAACTGGGCCACCAGTGTGGGGACGCCAGCATCTCCATTAAATTCATACGAAACTCACTTGTGTGACAATAGGTCAGGTAACTTAGTACAGTCAACTCGGACGGAATTGCATACGGAATGAACGTGAGCAGCTGCTATCCGTACATTGCATGCGAAATGATGTGATCTAGTACGGCACGTTTCAGTGTTTCTGCTCAAAGTACAATCGTTCCTAGCTCTAGCCGATGACGTCTCTGAGTGGCATAAAGGAAATAGGCTATTCAAAATGCAATCCTATGTGAGCAATTGGTGTAAAAATACGCTAGCGGCAACTCGTTAAATCTAAAATGAACCCAATTAAAACTTTGCGTAAGCTTTAACATAGCCTAACATTTTGCACGATGTTCGTAGTTTAGTTTATCTCGGTTTAAGCAACTGTAAAATTTTAATGTTTATTGAGTAAAGCTGAGTTAAATTTCAGTACAAGCTGCCCTAAAACAAATTTATTTATTTATTTATTTATTTTTCAATGATTACCTGAACGCAGACTTTTTCTCTACGTCTATTACTATTAAATTAGCTTTGTCCACTGACACTGTTCCTGCAGCTTTTTCTTCATCTGTCAACTTGACTGTCGGGACAATGTTGCTTTTTTCGTCTACAAACAGCGGCTGCATTTCTGTAATCATGATTTTAAACATACTAATAAGTTATACCAAAAATGTTATTCTACCCAATATATTCAGAATGTGAGCGCAAACTACAATTTGCGATGTAATAAGTAGGTAAGTGAACTTATCCTGGATTTTAAAAAGCCTATCAATTTCTTCTTGTTAGATCATCTTCAACTTAGATGCTTATTTTAGAATAACAAAAGGGGGAGATTTAATTTCAACTGAACCTTTTTAGTTTACACAGGACTTTTAGATCAACACTAAACTCTTTGTATGCTTTAATTCTAATTATAATAAAGTCAAATTAAAATGAACAACCAGTTTTACGCCTCGTGGCATCATTTAAAAAGTTTCAGAGTTCGTTAAAATTCGTTTAGTATAATAGTAGTGGTTAGGTCGGAACTAAAGAAACTTCTGCCTATAGTTTAGGTTTTTTTGTTTTTGAAGTTATAATTTTTATCAAACTTTTCTGTTACGCTCGGTCGTCACGTAAGAGTCGACACTTTAACGTGAAGGTTTATTGAAAGTAATCGGAAATGAGACATAGATATATTTTTTTAATAACCTATACTATCCCACTGCTGGGCAAAGGTTTCCCCCATCTCCTTCCACATGTCGCGATTGTTTGCCACGTCGGACCAACTTGGTTCGTATGTATCAAGATCGTCACACCAGCGTTTTCTTGGCCTGCCCCGGCGCCTACGCCCTTTTTCAGGCATCCATTGTGTGACGATCTTGGCCCATCTGTCGGGGTGCATTCGGGTTACATGGCCCACCCAATCCCATTTAAGCCTAGCTGCTTTGAGACCTACATCAGCGATACCAGTTATTGAACGCAACGTGGTGTTTCGGACTCTGCCCGTTCTTTTGACTCGTAAGACGCTTGCGTTCCATCGCTCTTTGGCAAACCCCAAGTCTGAACCTCTGAGAAGATAGATACTATAAAGATTTAAAAAACATTGTAATCATCATCTACCCATATCGGCCCACTGCTGAGCACGGGTCTCCTCTCACTTTCGTGTGGGAAATAATAATATGGCATGATAACGTGCAATTACCTGCAATGGGCATAATTTCGACCCGTTTCATATGATACTTGACCGGATGCATCAGAATTACACCAAAAATGTTGTGCAGCATGATTCCTGATACCAGCAGCAATGTTCCACGGAACCCGTACACTTCCAACGACCACTTTAAGAACAACGGAACCACCATAGTGATTAATCCTGAAAGTTAAAAAAATAATAATTTAAGTGTTTATATTTGGTTTCAAAATAAAAGCCAAAATTTAAGTCGAAACTGATCACCTAATATGATACGATAATTATAAATGACTGTTTTAACACATTCACTGCTGAAAACACAACTGTGGTGTTTTTCATAACTTGCCGCGAGTGCGGGAAAACACTACGGTGTGTGCAGCGGCGCACCCGTGGCTAGACAAGAAAATCGGTTCAGCAGTCAAAGTGTTAATATAGGCAGTTACATCTCTATAACATCTCCTTACTCTAAGTTTCCCATTATACGAAAAAACATATATGTAGCGTCTGTAAAACGAAATTGGATATTAGGGCATCTACTTCTGAGGCTGACTGTACAGGAACCGTGCTTCTCAAATATTAGCCCTGCGCCGGAGTTATACGATTCATTGTCTGCTATAGTCAATTTACCCCACAGAAATGGTTTCATCGCAATAAGTTATCTACAAGGAACTGTTTGCATCCTAAACTACGTAACTGACACTACAAAAACTGATCACTTTATCTTATAATTCTGTTTATGCTAGATATCTTTATCATCAGAGATGAACAAAGAACATCATATAACTATTACAGGGACATAAACTAAGATTATACAGAAGGAAATTTTTAAAATTTCACGAATAGAATTCATGTTTAATGGACTATGGCGGGTCTAATTCGTCTTCATCGTCATCATCAACCCATATCGTCCCACTGCTGGACACGGGTCACCCCTCGCTTTCGTGAGGAGGGTTAGGCCATAATCCACCACGGGGGCCCGGTCCCGATTAGTCTTCTTATCAACATATTATTTTGACAGACCTCGATGTTACCTTTCGATTCGTTTTGTTTTTGTGTAATAGTTAGACCCGTTTTATTCTGGTAAATATAATATGTATTCAAATTCATTTAATCTTCTTTTTCCAAGTGAACATGGTAAGGTCTTAAAAAATACAGTTTAGAATCGTATAACTTGGAACCTACATAATTTTTGTATGGGGGTTCAGTAAAAATATTATGAATATTGAGTTTAACTTATAGAGCATGGAGCGATCCGTATCCAAACAACAGAGAAAGAATATAAATAGTAAACAAAAAAACGTGATCTTGTGTTAAATTATCATCATAGCCAATGCGGATGAAGCTATGGATCGCAGCCAATAATGTACCGGAATTATACCGGACATCTTACCAATAAAAAACTGTACCAAGCTATAAGCGAACATTCTCCTTTTAACGAAGTAGTCGTTCAAAATGGAACATGCCAGGTTGTAAGTTATTCCAATACCAATTCCCTGGAACAAAAATAAACGGGATCAAAGCTAAGAGCATAAAAAGCAATCGAAAAGTTCACTGTGCGGTACGCCAGACGTTTTCTGAATAATAGAGATATCAGTTTATTAAAAAGCTACTCGGTGAGGCTTTTGTTTTCATTCCTTGAATTTTATAGGTGAGATGGCGGAATAGAATATATCACTCAAAACATACTAAAATAATCTTTAGAAAGTATTGTGTCCATTATTGTAGAAGCGTGTCCACAAAATCGAATAAAAACAAGAAAACGTGTAAAGTTAAGACAGAAAAATATGATTTCTAAAGGGCTTCTGAGGTTTTAAGCAATTATTTTGAAAATAATGGTTTTTTGTCATTATCGGTTCTTGTATAACGAATCTAGTGGTAAAGTCAGCTAAGTTTCATGAGGCCCGTGGGTTTTTTTAAATTCTGTAAGCCATTTACCATGCAAATTCCTTGGCAAAAGAAGAATGCAGGAATGGACTTAGCGAACACCATGCCTAAAGCACCTGCGTCGTGTATCAGTACTGACACCATGCACAGCTTGCGAAGACTCATTAGCTTCAACAGAGACGATGTTAGGAATCCTGGAAAACATATTATAAAAATTATATCGATTCTCCAACTCCCGTTCTCCCACTAGGCTACCACCGCTCACCATATCAGTCACTTAAACATACTTACCGGCAGTAGCAAAGCAAATAGCGTTGAGCCCCGTCAGAAAAGTGACAGCAGTCGAGTTCATTCCAATTTCTGTTATAAATTCGTTGTACAGCATACCGAAAGATCCGATAAACATTGTAACGGTCGACTGAAAAGGAAAAGAAATATTACATAAATAATAAGGTTTCATCTGATTTTACAATACACCTAAGCTAAAATTAAATATACAGATTGTGAAATAGTTAAAACTTAAGTTGATAGATTCAGGAGCTACTTTGCGAAAATCAATGGGAAACGTGAATATATGCGAAAATAGTTTTTTTTTAAATCCTTACTTATATTATAAATGCGAAAGTAACTCTGTCTGTCTGTTGCTCTTTCACACCTCAACTACTGAACCGATTGAAATGAAATTTGGTATAGAGATAGTATAGAGCCTGAGAAAGGACATAGGGTACTTTTTAATGCGATAAAAGCATTGTAAGGGTTTGAAATAGGGGATGAAAGTTTGTATTGAAGTTTCGTTATTTTTGAAGTTAGAAGCTTCAAATTTATTTTTTAGGCTTTTAATTAGATATAAATAAATATGACATTCTATGCGGGTGAAACCGCGGGGCGCAGCAAGAAAAAAAGAAAGAAAGTCTTTGATTAGTCTGTGCTAATTTTTTAAGCGGTGCTATGTTGAAATTTAAATTTCAAACAGATTTTTACTTATGAAACAGAAACTTATGTAGGTCCATAAAGCATGTGTACGTATTGGTAGTAGATATCCGCTAACGATAACAGTTATAATAACAATAAACATCAAAACAATAACGTGTTAAGATCACATTCATAGATCCTAAATTCCTGGCCCCTAACTAGCATTCTCTGTATCAAGGGAATCTAGTAAAAGACGGATGCCATCAAAATCAGTGTGTACATAATTGATTAAAGAAGTCGTTGTTGCAAGACCCCAGTGGTGGATTAAGGTCTAACCCTCCTCAAAAAAGTGAAGTGAGACCTGTGCTTAGCAAACCGTACCTATGTCATATATTATGAAGCGAACACGTGAATAAATAATGAAATAAACTTACGCAGTTGATAATAAACGATAAACATATAACATATCCCCACCCACCGTCTGGAGCAACGAATTCATATTTTTTTTTAATTTTCTCACTACTTATTGTTATTTTATTCATTTTGATTTGAACTCCACAGCTTTTTGACCACAACTGTAAGGTTTTTATGAAGATGTTACTGTTTCGCGTCTATCATTAATTAAATAAAGGAATTAGAGTACTATTATTTGTCTCAACAACCAGATAAAGGTAATGCTTGCTGTCGCATACGGTGCGTTTTGAAATACATTGTAAAAGCTAACACTAGTTGACGATTTTGGTTGCGCTTGTCGCATTAACTACGACGAATCCACAGCACACTTGCGAGAAGACGTTACGGTACACGACAGGAACGTCTCTATTAGATAATCAAATAAAAATGGAACGTCTAGGAAGAAAATTTGATCAAACGTGTTGTTAGAATATGTACTTAGATTTTAGGAAACGTTTCCTGTAGAAAAAATCGTAGCTGGCGGTGAAGTCTTATGTACTTCTATTCACAAGTGCTAGAAAGTTTTCGAATCAGACCAATTCATTCCCGATCCGACGCATTCGAAAAACGTTATTCACAATATCTATCAGAACGTCGTTTTTCGAATGCATCGGATCGGGAATGACAACAGTGCAACAGTGCAGTGTAAGTGAGGTTTTGTACTGAATGCGAACATCCATTGTTGTACCCATACATGCAAGTTGCATGTGTGTGTAGCACCCATACAAACAATGCCGCATCTTTCACCATCTCAATTGGACTTAGCTACCCCTACCCTCTACTCGACTACATAAACACTACAGTGCGTATAAAGTGGCCATTGGCTTGCTGAACAAAATAATTAATTGAAAAAAAAACTCAAAATAAAACACAAACATATTAAGGAAAAAATGAAATATAATTTATAAAGTATTGTATTATCGACACAAAAGAAAGAAGTGGACTAGAATACTTCCGACATCCAAAGCCTTTTTCGGCTAATATCCTAAGACGATTTAGTGGCGATTTAGTGGATTACATACATAGAACCTAATATTCCAATCCCACAATCACGATTCCGTATACAAAGGGTGTTAGTAACTACATGTGTCATGGTTTAGAAAACACTCTGAAAACTGAGGAAATACACTGCGGTTCACCCAGCGCCGCACGGACACTGTATGCACCTACTTATTTTAATAGTAAACAAAGAAAAAAATTGCTACATTCTATTATTTCCTAGACAAAGACAAAGGCAATGAATAAGTCAATACGTACATTACGTACACACCCACATTTTTGTATATACAGCCTTACTTTCCGTTATCATTCATTTACGCGTTTTGTGTAAAGAAACATTATTTCGTTAAAGATAAGGAGTCAAGTTAACGAATCGACTTTACGTAATCTCTGTGTCAAATAATTAATTCACCTTGCTTTATTTACTCGTAATTTTGTTGGCATTGTGAATTTAATAATCATACAATGGTCAAATTGGCTATGGCAATAAATATGTTACCTTATTTTATGGGATAGTGCAACCCAGGATTAAGTATTGCGGATATAAAATTCAATATGAGTTCGTAATTAATAATTACCTTAATTATAAACCTATATCCCAAGCTGCATGCATTTATATAACATTAATATTATAAATGCGAAAGTGTCTGTTTGTGGGTGAGAAAGAGAGAGGGAGATAGTGTTTATTCCCTCTTCACGCCGTAACGATCAGCATTATGTCGATGTTCTTACAACCAAAAATGTAAGAAATGCTTGCATACTAAATTAACTCCCCTAATCCCTCGTTACATCATATCTGGCTTGTTTTAATCTTCATAACACGTTACGTTAGAAACTATATAGAACGTTAAACTCTTAAGAAATCTCTATTCATAAAATACAAGGCCCTCTCAATAAAAATGGAAAACCAAAAGTCATCCTGACACGATTATCAAAATTCTAAACAGAATAATACTTCAGTGATATGGTAATGCATACAATCCTAGTTTATTACAGGAATATAAAAGTCAAGATAAAGGACCCATAACTCAAGATGGGACAGAAGGTAATCTTCAGTCTACGGACACAATATACGAACAATACAGAAGTAAAACTTTAGACATTTATTTTCAGTAGGTATTTCTTGCACCGATAGACTGACGAGTGGTCATTCTATAAAATCATATTTTTCAATTTACTTCCGTACTTGGACTCAGATCATATCTGACTTATTTTTTAATTTTCTCTGTGTATATCAGACTTATAGTAAGTGTTTGACTTGTAAAAGTGCGTTATTTTTGCGGTTACGGGTAGAGACCCGTAACCGCAAAAATTGTGGGGGAAGCGGATCGCGCGGGGTGGAGAGTGTCCATTCTGTATGTCCACTACTATATGTCTTATGAGCTAATACTTGCTGTTTACACGATCCGCACGGCTCCACGCCAACTTACGTCATCGACGCCTTTAGGATTGTTATAATACATAGTATTACGAGTACGTCATCACCTCAGTTTTCTGAAAATCATAGAAATATTTACAGTCCCTTTGAAAAACCTGCTACAGTATTTTGTCGCAATCTTCGTAACTGTCTTAGTTACATACATTGTTTTAACGACAGTAAATAACAATGGTACCTGCAGGGTAAGTTACGAGTTTTGTATCTCGACAGCTTCTTAAGTTACTTAAACTTAAGCTTCTAGGGAAATAAACTATCTGCAAGTTGATTAATATCTTACTAACAAAGTAAAAGTTCAATACAAAATCGGACGGTGAAGTTTTCAGGACATAATTTTTTTATGAAGATGAATATAGTTTTTCAGATTGTATTTTACGCTGCAGTATTTCAAACTTAGTTCCTGCTTCATTAACAAATACTAATCAGCACTTCCCCTTTCTCTAGGTACACCAAATAGTTAACATATAAATAAACATTAAAAAATTAATTAAAAAGAATTAGAACAGGTGGGTATTAATACTCACTTACTATCTTACAAGGTAGATATTAATGAATAATATCAGTATAGGCGTTTTATTAAAAACCCCTCTATGAGAGTGATTCTATGAATAACCAACGGTAAAAAAGAGTCAGCGCTTTCTTTCTTTTCAGCGCTATGCCTATATTGAAAGAGCTTTTTAAAAATACCTATGTCGGCAAATAGCGAGGCAGAGTCGACGTTTAAATTTTTCAACACGCCCCAGTAAGCGGAATGCGCTGAAAAATTGGATGCCGAAAAATCCAAAAGTGTGAGAATAATGGTTTCACGTGTGATTCATTTGTTCGTCCCAAAGGATTTTAGAACAATACAGTTTTATATTTCATCCAGTTATTTCTGCCGTATCTGAATTGAAACACGGCAGTTTAAAACTCCGCCTACATTATAATTTATAGATACCTGATTTTTGTTACAAAAATCCTGTTACTTACTCGTATTAAGCTAACAAAGCTAAAAAATAGCTAACAAAAGTTAGCTTATTTTTATTTGACTGAGTCATGACACGAGCAGGTCAGTCCCCTGATGATAAGCGCTACGCCTGCCCATAACAGTTACAGTGCCACCTAGTTTGCATAATCTTGCGCGGCACCGCACTGCGCTCCTCACCCTGAGACACCAGCTCTAAAAACAAACACTCAACGACAGCGGGTTCGAACCTTAAGCTTGACCGATGACTTATTTTATAATAATATACATATGTGGCCACCACTACGAGCTTTGGTGGGCGTGATAAACTCTTACTTCCACTTGTTATCGATTGATAGCAGTCGTTGAACTACGTCAGAGGCCCTTGGGCGGTCTAACAATCCGACACAAGAGGACAGCGCTACCTTATTCGACAAACAATAACAAATAGTTACTCAGAATTCGAATATATATGATATATTCGAATATTCGATATATTCGATATAATTATCGATATATTCGAATATATCCGTATTTGATATATCAAATACGGATATGATATAGAGACATAAGGGTAAACGTAAGTACGTGAGTTCATTGTATATTGTTTCCAGTTATCTTGCCAGTTGTCTTTATATCAACAATTAACTGCTAATAGCACTTATTTTTGTACTGCTGGCATAGATCCTACTAATATTATGAATGTAAAAGTTTGCATGTTTTGATGTTTATTACTCAACCACGCAAAAACGGCTGAACGGGTTCAAGATGAAATTTAGCACACGGATAGAATATTACCTGAATTAACACTTAGGATACTACGTACTTATCTCGGTAAAACGAACGATGACTGTTGGATAAAACTAGGGCGAAACCGAGGGGCGCAGCTAGTAAAACAAAAAACTTTCTCGAAAGAATGACCTCACCTAGAACACAGTTAGTTAAGATGACACAACCTGCTCCACAACCACATAAAGATTACAAATAGATAAAATTAAAAGTACACATTATATAAACAAACTCAGACCTCAATTTATGGTTAGCAAGATACAGTATATAATGTTACAGTAGCTTATTAGTTTTAAATAAATAACAATGTTTAAAAATAACCCTCTACCGCCTTTTTAGATCATTTTAATCATAATATACAATGTAGAAGCCAGTTTTATTAAATCTTTTTCACAGTAAAACAGAGCTCGAATTATAAAAAAAAAAGTTTTAACTACAACGCTATTACGCAGAAGTTGTAAATCTAATATGAAACGGGTACAGTACGTTGACGCTACGATAGAATATGTTTACTCTGAACATATTAACCCTCAGATATAAATGTACTACAATACAAACTATACTTTATTGCCAACCATCAAGGAATATATTTAAAATTATACAAATTACAAAATTAAATATTGTGGTCTTATCACCATCGAATAATCTCATTTATACATAGAAACATAAAGTATTTTACTTATAACCTACCTGTACGTCATACACCTAAGTCACCTAGTCTTTCCCATAAATGGATAAAAGTACCACCCGAACTATGCTATTCAATGCCACATATACCGACGGATAAATAGTGCGAGCATTGTCAATGTATAAATTGTACCAACGAAATACCTGTTAGAATTTATCCCTGATGCAAAGCCACAAAGGCGCGGTCCCGTGTACGGATCAATAGAGGTGCGGTGCAATCGGGCGAACTGGGTGTGACGGTATGACACCGCCAATGGGTTCACTAAATGTGGATGCGAAAGATTCGTGAACCTTCATAATGCAATAATGTTTCGTTCTCTGTGGTAACGTAAATTAGATGATGAAACTTCGAAAGCAAAACGTGTTTGTATTTGTCGGAGTCCTATCACAGATTGTCTGGCCTAGATAAAGCTAAGACTATACGAAGAAGTCAGTGTCATAAAACGATGTTATGGTTTACAGAAACAACACGATTTTTATTGCATCTACTGTAGCACCTCCATACTTCAATTATAACACACACACACACACTGTGCCATAATTCATCAATATAATTTGTAAAACTTTCAACTAAAACTTCATTGATATAATAAGTAATCCTGTATTGGCCATATTTTTATATCAAACTTACTGTAAGTTGTTTATAATTAATTTATTGTAAAACGCTGTTCGATTACGTGAATAATTAAAATAAATTAATTAATGAACAGTGCGTGCTATTTGCCTGTATATTTTGGGCATTCATATTTCTGCCAACTATACCACAATACATTTCAATATCTTAAATTATGCTTGTCCTACCCCCAGGCCGTAACTCATAATCTGTCGGTGCGGATTTAAGCCTCTGGCAAGCGCCATCTGTCTACGCGTCGTTTGGCTTCAATTCACAAGTTCAACATGTATGAAATAATTCACGAGTTTTGTCACCAAACGCCAGCAGTAATGGAATAATGTATTCAAACCCAAACAACACGCTAAGAGTTTGACAATACGTGTGTTGATTTCATACGCACGACTCGTGTACTCTCAGATCTATTATCTTTATTCTATTTCCTCTGTATTCCACATCAAAACATACTGTATTTCAATAATATACAATACATATATTTACTTTTCATCTTGGCTTTTACTGTCTGTTTGTAGGTGTTATTTGAATGGTATACTTTGGCTCACTAGTCTTACGAAAACCTTTTACGACCTAAAACATTACCCGGGTAAGTAATATCCTGCAAAGCATCACACCACTTCCTTAAAGGCGCCGTTACAATATTTATCGTATCGATAAAACATAAAATTCTCTTGGTAATGCAAAAAATACATTAATAGGTCACGGAAATCGTGAAGAGGCCCCCGCTAAGCAGATTATCGCGTGCGGGGTGGTCGGCCGACCTGTCCTCCGCCCTTCCGCCCTATATTTGCAAGATAATTCCGTGGATAAGCAAGCTATTTAAACTCGTGTAAATTGGGTTATTTTTACGAGGTTTCGGGTCAACTTGATATTATTTATTAACAAAATTACACGTAATTTACAGCATTTTCCCGCGGGACGTTTCTTTGGATTAGGCGTTGAGATATTAAGGTTTTACTCGGTTTGGGAGCTAAAAATGTTTCATCTATCTAACGGCCACATCTTTATGATAAATCCTGAGGAGGAGTTGCATTTTCCTTATTGTTTTCACATAGTCTCATAAGTCCAGGTGCATTGTATATTTTCACAAAAATAGTGTATTATTACTTATTTAGTGTGAAACAGCTTTTATTGCTTTTAATTTTTTTTTCACAAAAGCCCATGGGTGTCCTGCTAAACTCAAATATTGAAACTTCACATAGTGTCGTGTATCCACCTATTTGATGTGTAAAAAGGACCTCAGTATACCTTTAATGACACCCCATTTTAAATTCGCAATCATTTTCCTTTTTTCATAAGAAAAATAACACACAAATAAGATTTGACACCTATAAATTAATTAAGTATACCTATCATTTTCAATTACATTATATTCTGTTATAAAAGAGTAAGAGAGAGGGAGATATATAGATAAAGAGAGAGAGAGGAAGACTCGTGCTCAGCAGTGGGACGATATGGGTTGGTGATAATGTTGATAATGATATTATATAACTAACTAGCTGCGCCCTGCGGTTTCACCCGCATAAATTCAGTTTTTCTGCTACAACTCTCCATTCCCCATGTTATTTTAAAGCAATATTTTTTACCGTTTTTGCCACATTCCTCATTGCTGCTCTGCTCCTATACGCCTTAACGTGATGTTATATAGCCTATGACCTTCCTCGATAAATGGACTATTCAACACAAAAAGAATTGCTCAATTCGAACCAGCAGTTCCTGAGATCCTAGTGTTCAAACAAACAAACAAAAAAACTCTTCAGCTTTATATATTAGTATAGATTATCTTGTAAGGCAGTTTGTTTAGTAATGGTTGGACGTTAAATAGATAGATAGATAGATAAACTCTTTATTGAAACACCACAGAATAAAGAAAACTTAAAACTAGAACAAAACAAACTTTACAAATAGTGTCACAATGGGCGGTCTTATCGCTCAGAGCGATCTCTACAAGTTATTTCTTTACAAGTCTAAATATATGATTTTCTTGTTCCAGGTACACTCAATTTACGTGTTTCTAGCTTCTACATCATTACGCGGACACTGCGGAGAGATTTGTACGTGATTAAATGTGAGTTGTTTTGCAAATATTTAATGTTCGTCATTGACTGATTTTAATCTGCAACTATAAAAAGGCACGTGTCATGGTGATTGCATTTTTTTGGACAAACATTGGCTGAAGAATTATGAACATTTCTTGTTTGTCTTAATTTTACAGTCAGTTGTATTTGTGTTGAATGTAATTTAAATTTAGTTTGTATTTTGAACCGACTTCGAAAAAGGAAAAGGTTGTCAATTAGGTTGTATTTTTTTTTATTAGAAGGTGTTCCTTTCACATTGATCTCATAGAAATTTAATCAAAACCGGTTGAGCAGTTTAGTTTTGTATAACAAAATGAGTGAAATAATATGTCATCCAAGTAAACGAAATTGCGTATTTTGCTTTTGTGTGATTTTTCAGTAGTGTTTATTTGTAAATCCATCGGAAGGCGGTTTTCAGTTTTAATAATTTTATTTAGCGTACCCAATGAAATATTAATAAATAATACCAAATCCCTCGAAAAAATAAAGCAAAAAAATATTACTACACCTTATTAGTTTACGAAGCGTAGTCAAATAAACTGCAAAGAAACATCAATAAATTACATTTTCGCCATAACAGAATTATTCTAAATGATAAAACGTACTCAAAAACTTCGACAAAATGATGCTACGTCATTCGCTTGCGTAGCACGGGCGTAGGCTCCGTAGACACAAAAATACTTTACTACAATAGTTTTGTATAATCGAACGTTGCAGGCACCTACGCTATAATAAAGAATAATTATAATACTCGTAGGTGTAAAAAAACGCCATTACGTGTTGCACGTGTGTGAAATATTTCGTTGTTTATTTTTGGCGTTTGCTTGCGTAGCGCAGTCGTAGCGGCTCCGTAGATGCATTAAATATTCATTCGACATACGTAGCCTCGCGTTCAAGGACAAAGAAGTAATTGAGAGAGGTCATGGCGAAGCACTCATGGCCATGGGTGGATTTATTTGATAAGCGTATGCTACACGTAGGTTATACGGAATAAGGAAGTTCAATTATCATTATTTTTATACGACCGCGGCCTCACAAAATGGTAAGATTTACAATTCATTGCTTCCTTTTTTAGATTCTTGTATCCATACTTTAATTTGATTTCTCATCTAACTTCAAAGGTACTATGGTATCGAAGCACTGGTTGAGTTAATGGAGTTTTCTTTTCCTGGGCGAGATTCAGTCATGAATCACCACTTGAAAGTCGATCATATTTTATTTACTGAAGTTTTTAGTAGTCTTGTAAAAATGCTTAATTTTTGCGTATTTGCAATAAATTATTTGACCTTTGTATATTATTTTGGAAGGTCTTGTACATCCATTTTCCATTGGTATGAAAATCATAAACTAGAGCCATTTTTAAATGAATTAAATGATATGAATTTCCCCAATAATAGTTTATAGGTAATATTATAAAATTATAATAGCCTAATGAACAGTTTCTGTATACGATTCGACCTAATTCATACTCCACCGCTGCTAAATTCGCTTATATAACCGTTAAACATTAATGGTGTAACAAACCTTCAGTTTACTCCCCTTTGGTTAGTGCTCGGTTTACACGGGTCAAGCTTGCAGTGAGTTTTAAGAATTGACCCAGAATATCGATCAAACATTTGTTTTGCATTGAAATTGTTATTATTTATTTATTTGTTATTATTATAATTTATCAAACGGTGTGGCGAAGCGGTGGTAACCTAGTGGGAGAACGTCCGCCTTCCAAGCAGAAGGTTGTTAGTTCCAATCCCAGTGCAGGCAAGTACCAATGTGTTTCTTGTATAAAACATATGTAAGTAATTATCACTCGCTTTTCGGTGAAGGAAAACATCGTGAGGAAACCCACATACCTACCCGAGAATTATTTCGGAGGTAGAATAGAAAAACTCTTTATTGTACACCAGAAACAAAAATAAACACAGCACAGAAGAATTACAATATGTAAACAAGGGTAGTACAATGGGCGGTGTTATCGCTGAAAGCGATTTCTTCCAGACAACCTTTAGGTAGGTATGTGATCTACCAATTCGGATCTGAGCCCCGTGGTGGATTATGGCTTAATCCTCCTCGCGAAAGTGAGGGGAGACCCGTGCTCAGCAGTGGGACGATATGGGTTGACGATGATGATTATTTAGCAAGTTTTCATTTCTGTTGACATTCCCGGAGTGCCACTGTTTTTTTTTAGTAACAAATCTTATCATTTCTCTTATTATGTTTTTTTTTAAGTTTTTTATTTTTTATTTTTTACATTTTGGTTCGTATATTGAAAATAAAGTATTGTGTTTATATACATATTCATTTGTTTTCCTTACTTTACTTTTCCCTAATATTAGCAAACTCTGATAACGCTCCTGTCAACTGTGCTCACCTGTAATTTTTATCGAAGCAATTGACGAAAAGGAAAATTGCGATTGTTAAATTCATTTCTGTCATGCGAACCCACCATAATGGTAAACGCGGCACCCCGTGGTATTCCATGGGGGGTGGTGGCAGTGGCGTCCTACCACCACGCTCGAACCAACGTGCCGTGGGTTCGTGTTTACGCTATATCGCTGTTTTCAGAACTAAAAATATAAATGACGTAAATTTAAGGCTGGTGGTGTATAATATTTTGTGAAGTGCTTTTATTACTAAAACTTACCCAAAAAAGAATATTAGAAGTGATCAAATAAATCATTATACGTATAATTAATATGAACGGTTAATTTGGCATTCTGTTTCTACGAAGGACGTGTGTGATACGCATATTGTATTAAATAATTAACTGAAATTATATAAATTGATAGTTTTTAAATTATTTCAAAATAATGAACTGAAATATTTCCATGGTCCTCGTAGTTCCTGAATCCCTAGACACAGGGTATCCTAGTTAGGGGTCGAGATCTTTGTAGGTATGTTATCGTGAGGCCTTTTTTTAATATCTTCTCAATCATTCTCTCGTTATTCAGAATCATGACTCCTTCCAACCACGTCCACAAGGTAACTCCACCTACTCTGATCTTCGGTTTGATGGACTGTCATGTCCAGCTGGTGTGACAGCTGGACTGATTTTAAGCACATCAATGCCTTTATTTTTCTATCCTTTATCTATAAGCGCAGATATCTGATTCATTTACAACGTAGTAAAAGCATAATCTTTATAATTTCTAAACACCAACAATCTTATCAACGTATTTAAGGTAAAAAGGTGAAACTCATAATTTTGTAATATCATCTTCGCTCCGTTTTTATATAGGAGCTAACTCAGTAATTTGTTTGAGAGTAGCCAAAATTACTTTCTGTCGGAAAAATAAACCGCTTTCCCTATTTGGTGACATCATCGGCTTGTAAAAACTTTTGATAAATTGTTTTGACGTCGTCTCCGTGCTTTTTTGTTTGACCTCTTTTGTGCATATCTTGATTAATTTAGTCTAGAATTTTGTGTAGTATAATTTGAGAAAATAAAATTTAGTAACAAGTGCAAATAGTACAGCATATAAGATTATTTATAAATCAATACTGATAGGTATTTTTTTATAAAACATAATGTTAATTAATACTATGATATCTAAAACGTACCGAATCGCAATAAAAATGAGTTCATTGACTATTACGGTACATACAAATTGTTAAAAAAAATTGTTGAATTAAACTAGAATAAAATAATATAAATCTATGTATATAAAAATGTTATGTTTGTTTGTGTACGCTTCAAAAACTCAAAAAGTTCTGCACCGATCGAGCTGAAATTTTAGCATGATATATAATCCGCATCAAGGATTGTTTTTATCTATTTTTTTCATCAGTGACATATCAGCGAATGTGCGAATGTGCCACAGCGAAGCGTGGCCGAGTACAGCTAGTATAATATATATCACCTATACTTAAAGAAAAAAAAAACTTGTGCCTATAACGAGTCCTATAACTTTTTACAATCACCCAAATCAAATCAATATCAAATTATATCAGTCGTTGTTATCAATTCGTCTACAATAAATGCCTAAATAATTTTATTTTCGTTCTTTGACATTTACAAGACAGATTTAGCGACAAATAATATCCCAACTCGTAGATTCGACATCAGCTGGTTTTGTGGGTGGTTGTCAGAGGCCCTACTTGCGATGATTTACGACAGGCGCCCTCTGGCGGGTGGGGGTTGTAATGAAATTGTGGGGCTAACGTGGAGGGCAAACAACGCCGGGGAATGAACTTACAAACGATCGTATGCCTGTAAGTTCTAGATACAATTTTGTCTGAGCTCCTATCTGGAGATTGTTTTGACATGAGCAAAATTTGAGTACTCAAAACGAGAGTATGGTACGGTACGGTTTGAGTACGGTACTTTTTAGAACAATGGAGTGCTTTTCCCAGCTATTAAAGAATACAACTATGGTTGTAAACCACTGCCAGTTGGCAGCGGGGCTAACATGCTGGTGGCATTGCCCCGTTGAATTGCAGTGCTAACTTGGTGAGCCAAATGAGTATTAATCATTTAAATGAGCTATGTATCGACCAGCCAAACATTAAAAGAGTTATAATTTATCTATGTAGAAAAAAAATAACTCGGCTAAGATAAACGTCATACAAAAATAAAGAGTAAAAATAACTTTTTAACAAACAAAATAGACAAACCCACGAACAACGAACCTCATGTTTTTTTGAAGTCGCTTAAAATGTATTCCAGTTCAAACTAATTAATCTAACAACTAACTCCAGTTTCTAAAATATATTGGTACAAACTGACATTTACCCGGTAGTGAAAATATCAACAAACAAGTGACAAGTTTTCAAGTGGATCGGTTATGTAAACAGTTCGTTAATTTATTAAAACAGCTGTGAGTGTGTGTGTGTGTGTGTGTGTATGTGAAAATATGTAAATAATGACAGTTTGATGAAGCAACCACTAATCATGTTCAACAGTGGGGATACACCGTTGATGACCCCTGATGGATACTGCAACATATCGCAAGGTAAGATAGAGGTAAAAGATAGATAGAGATATCTGTAGTATAGATTTCGCTGATAAAAAGAGTTTTTACCATAAAAATACGACTTCTAAATGATGTTATTCGACATGCTATAATATCTCAGATGTAACAGATTTGTTCCAAAAACAATATTGGCACTGTTTATTTCATAATTTTATGATTACATACTTCCAATATTCGCAGCAAGCGTACGTTTTTCCAAGATTAAATAAAGCTTTATTCCATTCCAAGTCCAAAGTTAATTAAAAATAGCTCGACCAAGAAAAAAACATTAATAAATCTTTTCTCGTCGTGCTCTAGAAAATTTTCAGTTACGTTACAATAGAGCTGACTTCGGCAAATGAATTATTGCTTTAGGAATTACTGTAGAGTTCGACTTGGATGTAGAGCAAGATTGATGCCTTTATTGAATTTGATAATTTGATTATTACAAAATTTTAAACAACAATTATTACAAAACAAATATTACAAATACAAAAGTTACGAAAACAATAATTACAAAAACAAATAATCCAAAAACAACTAAAATTAGGTAACTCGAATTCCTATATTTTAAGGATTTTAGTGATAGAGCTTGCGTATGTTCCGTATGTTGCGTATGTATGTTATGCTTGTGTATGTGTGTTGTGTATGTATGTTATGAGCAACCGTCCGGTGTCCTAATTACTCCTCTCCGTGCATGGATGTCTGGAAGAGGTCGCTCTGAGCGATAAACCGCCCATTGTGACACTAATTGTAAAATTTGTTTTGTTCTAGTTTTAAGTTTTCTTTGTTCTGTGGTGTTTCAATAAAGAGTTTATCTATCTATCTATCTATCTATCTATGTTGGTTTCTGTGAATACCTTAAAGTGTAGTTAATTGTTATTTATATCTGTTATTTAAAGGAGACCGCGTTTGGTGTCAGACTTTTTCAAACCCAAGGGCCTCTGACGTGCCTTAACGATTGTCACCTTCCTAAGCACGGAGCAATGGAAACCCGCACCTAACTCCTAAGAATAAGGCGCACAAGCACGATCAAATTAATCATAATTATCTCAAATATATCACGTTGCCGAAAAAATATTATTTGATATCCAGCGCCCATCTAGCCACGCTCATTACGCCGACGTTATCTAAAGAAAATCCTTAATGTGGCCACTTTTTCCTTTTCAACGTTCAAGGCCAGAACCTTTTCCGTGATGCCTAATATTTTAACTAAATCGCCTGTAGAAGATTGCGAATTTTGTTCTGCTTTACTTAGGACTGAAGGTTTTTAGTACAACCACCGTTTATTTTCAACGTACGAAAATTAAATTAGAATTCCTTGAATTTGAGGGATAATTGGTGAAAGTCGCCTGACGCTTACTTGGTTGGTGCAGTCAGCCTCATAAGCACCTAAACACGTTTTTTACTTCAAATTAATTTACATACGCAGAATAGTATAACGTACGAAATTTAAGTATTGACATGTTCGGCCACTTATGTTGCGGACTGTACCACAAACGTCCTTATTAAACTGCATAAGCTACCTATACCTATTTTGTACAAGAAATTATAAAGTGTTTAAAAAAATACAAATATAAATGTTTTTCTATTATACATTTTATGATTATAATTTTGCTTACGCCCAAAATCTTTCAATACTTTCACACTAGTCTTAACATAACAACCCATTTAATTGAATCCTGTATCGATGTGTTTATTGATAGTAATCCATAATTCTAAAGTCAGTCAAAAGATGGCGTTGCTTGCACTAGAATAAAAGACACGAATAAATTGAATAAATGCACATAATTTTATTAGTTGATTGTCTGAAAGTTTGCAATTATTAATAAACCGCTATAATTATAGTGTGTCACTGAACTCGTAATAGGAAATACATGTGTGCAGAGCTTAAGCAACACTAAAGCCTCTCGTAAAATTATAGGCTGTGGTGTGGTTCAAACTCAAATTGTAGTTCTCTTGGAGTTTGCCATATCCTAGACCTGGCCGAGGCCTAGCCTCGCTGACAAAGGGCGAGTTATACAACATTCTAAAAAGGGAATTACACGACCTATCTTGACCTTAACCAAAACTAAGTAATAGATTGATTAGAAAGAGAAAATATTTATAGAAATATTTGTAGATTTAATTATTTAAAATTATTGGTAATTGTTTTTTATTGCGAGCTAATTCCCGTGTCTATTTGGACAGTTTAAAATGTATTTTTCTTAAGAAATAGCTATATAATCTGGGCCTTGCTGACTTGGTCGTATACAAAACAGAATTTCAGTTTCCGAAACAACAGGGTCAGCTTGTCATTCTCGCCTACGGTCGATGCTAAACCGGGCACCAAAAACTTTGTACACACAAAAACTACGAGTGGAAACGTGGGACTATTATTTGTTCTAGGGTGGAAGTAACGAGTGAACATGCTTTTATTAGAGCCGCTAGCAGCTGAAGTTGCAACTGTCGGGAACCGTGGAAGCTCTGATTTTATTTATATCTTTTTTGTCAAGGATCCGGCCAGATAACAATTAAAAATCTATTGTGTCTAGACATGATACATACGATGAGTTAATAGTCTATCTAAGGGATGTCTGGTAGTGATTGCTTTGTGCAACAAGACCGCCCATTGCGTTATCATTTTTTATTTTACAATATTTGGAGGATTTGCAGTTACCATAGCTATTTAATCACGAAACTGGGATATCAAAAGTCAGAACAGCCTTCAGATATAGTTAGGAACATAGTCCAAAAGTGATACCTATTCTACTAATGTCTTAAATGCGAAAGTTTGTGAGAATGGATGGATGGATGTTTGTTCCTCTTTCACGCAAAAACTACTGAACGGATTCAAATGAAATTTGGAACACTGGTAGTTTATAACCAGGATTGAGTAATAGAGTACTTTTTATCCCGATAGTGTGTTCCCGTGGGACAAAACGGGAACTACGCGGGTGAAACCGCGGGGCGAAGCTTGTCTATGGGAGATATGTTATGTTGTTTCTTTATTTTTATACATCTAGGTGTCAACAAAGAGTTATATTTTGTAATTATAACTAGTCGGCAGTTTCATTTTGAGATTACAATGACATCTTAGCGTTTGCAGGAAATATTTTATTTTTTGGTCTCGCATTTTTCCGAGAAGTACTTTGATGCTTATTTCAGTACGTCAATCCAACCCTGTGGACATAATCTGTTCCGACGTTTGAGTGAGAAAACAACGCTAACAAACAGACAACGCGCCACTTTTATTATATTAGTATGTGTGGATTGATTCAATCCAAATTGCTTTCCCTTGTTTCTACATTTATTCGGCAATCAAGTGAATGTGTTCTAAAAACAAATTATGATAATAATTAATACGTTTATGATTACGAAGATAATAATTGAAATTCAGTAGCTTATCTTTGGGAAAACCCCATTTTGTTATTGATTACAACGGATTTTCCCGACTGTAAAATGTAGGGCCTACTATCAGGATAGTTGGGGTTTTACGGTACGTTTTCGGAATCCGTAATCCCTGAATTACGGATTCCGAAAACGTACCGTTTTTTTATCTAAGTCATTTATTAAAATAATAGTTGATACGGTATAACCATTTACATCAATTAACAGGTATAATTGCAATGTCAAACTAAAATCATAATTCAAAGAAAAATAAAAATCAAATAAATGAAAAGAATATCAGAAACACAATAAATTATAAATAGAAACAACAAGCATGATAATTAATTAACGTTTTATTTTATTGCCCACCAGTTATTGAGTGTTATTTAATTTTAACTGTTATTTTTTGCTTCTATAGTTAAGGCGCAGAATACTTTTATAATATGTGTACTACTTAAGTACTGTACTTGTAATCCTAGTATCCTATTCGGTGGTAGCCTAGTGAAAGAACGTCCAACTTCCAAGCCGGTCGTGAGTTCAAATCCCAGTGCGGGCACGTACCAATGTGTTTCTTGTAAAACATATGTACGTTATTATCACTCGTTTTTCGGTAAACAAAAACATCGGGACGAAACCCGCATGCCCAAGAATGATTTCTGACGATTTCGATAACGATATATAAAAAAAAACAACCGGGACCGACTGTTTGTGGCGCCTTCCGAAGCGTGGATGGAAGCGTTCAGATGTTATGTCAAAATCCAAAGTTGTCCCTAGGAAGTTGCTCATCTGGTTTTGAACTTTTTGGTGCAAAAAGAAACCGATCAATTCACTAAGTTATAATATATAAACACAAAACACCTGCTTTTCAAGTATTTTGCAGGTGTGTTTGAATTTCAAAGAAAGTTATCGTTTCGTTCATCTGTAATGATAAAATTTTCCTCATTTTTGTGTTAATTTAGAAGGAAAATTGGTAATATCCAAAATTAGTCAATATTTTCTCCTTCAAAGTTACTAGGCAAGTGAGAGTTTTTGTGATTTCTGTTACACTTTGCGTTATATTACTTCAAGGTTTACTAAAGGAGTAATATGCAGGTCTGCCGAAAGTTTCAATTAACTGCGTTGTTTCGTTTCCAAATATAAATCTGTGTGATTAAAAAAAAAACTTACTTACATTACAAACAAAACCTGGTGGTCTGTGTATTTGTGAGACCATGGTCCTCGTAGTTCCTGATTCCCCAGATCCAGGAAATCTTGAACAAGATTGAATTAAGTGATCGAAACGCATTACGCATATCATTAATGAGGTATTTATCCGATAAAAGTATCAAGTTATGTGGATTATACTATATCTCTTACTTCATGTATTAGTTAATGATGCATTAGCACATAATTATTTCCATCATAGTGTTGAGAGCTCCTTCATCATCATCACCATCACCATCAACCTATCAGCCCACTGCAGAGAACGGGTCTCCCCTCACTTTCGTAAAGAGCATTAGGCCATAATCTATCATAGTGTCCTGTCCGGAATATATATCTACCTCTGAGATGTTATTTTTACTATTTATTTTATTCAACTGAGTGACGAGACGAGCAAGTAGTTCACCTGATGGTAAACGCTACGCCTGCCCCTAACAAACTCCGAAAACTCCGTGGTATTGATAAAATTAAAAGTTACGACAAGTACCTTTTTAATTTTCAAAAATACTCAAGTATTAACAATTAAAAATTGAAAGAAAGGAAGATGAGAAACATGCAATTCCAATGTGAACTTATTTCGAAAATAAAATATTTTCTTTTATATTTCCTTCCGCGTTCTAAGTAATTAGCGTCTATGGTAAGCATACGGTATTGAAGGAGAATTATAAGGCCGCGGACGTATGGAAATAGAGAGCCTTGACTACGTCCTCGATACAGCCATAACCTCTATAACGCATTTGTCATTGGACACAAGAGTGGTAACAAGTTCAAGCCGTACAAAAATCGATTCAGGTGGTCGGGTGGTCCCGCCATCTTTCGGCCCCGCTCGTCACTGACATTGGCATTCGTTAGAACAGCTGGCTACTTGCTCCGAAAACCTCAATATATATTTTTAATTGTTAGCTTCGCACGTTTTATACATTTGACCAGTTAATTTTTTATTTTTTTTATATAGTTTAGACTTTGAATCAATAAAAAAACCAGGCCTGTGGGACTCGCGCACCGAGGGTTCCGTACAAACTTCTTCAACCGGTCTTAAGAAAGCATCTAACATTCTTACTCTAAATAAAAGACAAACTAGGTCAAAGGACAAACTTAAATTTGCCGTTCGATCCCTAGACACGGCTACTGCACCAACCGCAAATAATAAGTTTGTAAATTAGCTTTTTTTGTAATTTAACTACATACGAGGGCGGCACTGAAAATTTCGGGAAGCAAGGAAGTGACACAACATTACTATTTAAAAATGTATTTATTGCTTTTCGAAGTATTCTCCGCGAAATTTGACACATTTTTCCATACGATGGAACCAATCATTGAAGCAACCATTCCATTCGGAAGTTGGGGTCTCCAAAATGGCCGTTTTGTAGGCGTCCACAGCTTCTTCAGGTGATGAAAATCTCTGTCCACACAATTTATTCTTTATTTTAGGGAAAGTATAGAAATCATTAGGGCTTAGGTCGGGGCTGTACGGCGGATGGTCTAATAATTCTATGTTTTCTTGCTCTAAAAACTCTTTTGTTCTGTGCGCGGTGTGAGAACTCGCATTATCGCGATGGAGGATGATGCGGCGGTTGCAGTTCTCTTTACAGAGTTCAGAAACGACCTGTGGCAAACAAATGCTAGCATACCATTCTTCATTAACCATTATTTGTCCCTCAAGAGGAATAGTCGTAACATGGCCGGTTTTGGAGACAAACGTGGCCACCATTTTTTTTTTCAACACTCAGTGAACGAACAATTTTTGTTGGCTTTAACTCATTTCCGAACTCCCAAACTCGTGACTGGTTTTTTGTTTCGGATTCGTACGCGTATATCCAGGATTCGTTACCTGATACGATGTTGTATACAGCATTTGAGGATCCTGCGTGGAATCTTTCGAGAGTTCTGACGCATCAAGTAACGCGAGCCGCTTTTTGCTCTTCACAGAGCGAATGCGGCATCCATCGGGAAAACAACTTTTTTACACCTAATTGTTCATGCAAGATTATTTGTATTTGACTCATGCCAATGTCTAAAGTTGCCTGAATTTCGCGGTATGTCACATGTCGATCTTCCTCAATCAGCTTACGCACAGCATCAACGTTTTCTTGGGTGACTGCAGTTTTTGGACGACCTTGACGGGGATCATCACTGAGCTTGACACGTTCACGTTGAAATTCAGCAAACCAGCGATAAATTGTGGTTTTGGATGGGGCTTCATCACCAAATGCAGAAATCATCCGGTCAACACACTGTTTTTGTGTTAAACCACTTCGAAAGTCATAATAAATCATCGCTCTTGAATTTTCTCGAGTCAATTCCATTTTCTCAACGACTAAACAAGTTTGACAAAACCTAGTGACAAGACCGAGAATCTTTTTTTAAATAAATAAATGGTATTCGATTTTTAAAACCAAGGAGTTTTCAATTAAAAAGATTTTAATATGACAGGAACAGTGGAAATATTCCATTCCCGATACTTTTAGTGCAGCCCTCGTACTTACGCTTTTAAAACTTTTCCCATACATGTGTTGTAAGACATTGCTTCTTGCCAAATTTCATGATTCTAGGTCAATGGGAAGCACCCTGTAGGTTTTGATTTCCTTGTAAAATCGTAAAATATGCGAAAATATGTGACATAAGCGATCATATATTTTCATCACATTGACTTAACATACAATATTGATTATTTAACAGCTGAAAGAAACTGCAGATTTTCGTATTTTGAATATGTTTCAACTGCATACCTGTACGCATTTTTCAGGGAAAAGGGTCTTGACATACAGATGGGCAGACGGCCCAACGGACAACAAAGTGATCCTATAAGGGTTCCTTTATCCTTTTGAGACACGGAACCCTAAAAATGAAAATAGACTGTATTAGCACAGTCTATCAATAAATTCTCCACTTTACACCGTGGTGTTCTTACATATGTAAAAACATCACGGTGGAAAAAAATCCCAGGTTGAAAGAATTTTCCTTGAAATTCTCGGGTGAATCGTGTCATTTCAGAGGCTGTTGGTGGCCTGGGCGTTGGAAAACAAGCCCGTCGTTTAAGAGGTCCCGTTAGGCGTAATCAGCAGGGCTTTTCTTTATTTCAATTCATTTCATTTAAATATTACTTTGAAAATAAAAATCTTTGATAGGCCAGTCGCCGAGGTCGCTTTTTTTTTATTTGACTGAGTTATGATACTTAAACCTACAGGCGCATAAATAAGAGAAAATTCTTTATTATTGTTGGGAATACAACGTGTATAGAAAGTACACCATGTAGGAAGTTTTTGAGGTACATAACATATAATATAAAAACTCTTGTCTATAGAAAATATAATTTATTATTGTCAAAATTGTCGTAAAAACACTTATGCGTTAGCCTGGATCCAAGCAGTGTAGCGAGAGACGCGAGCGTTGACGCCGGGGTAGCGAGCGAGAGCGCACTGTTCTCCCCAGGAGCAGACGCCGACGACGACGCCGTTATGGTAGAGAGGGCCGCCGGAGTCACCCTGGCACTGGTCGCGGCCACCGACGTCCAGCCAGCCGGAGCACAGCATGTTGTCGGTTACAACCCAGCCGATTTCCGCATAGCGAGTCCTACAGGTGGCCTGGTTGACGGTCCAAACTTGCACGTGTCGAAGAGTCTCAGAAGGGGGACCCCAGAACTGTAATTGAAATAATAATAAGTTGTATAACAATAACTAGATAATTATAAATGTATGGTCATCTGCATGCATTTCACAGAAAATGGACTTACTTGAATGTCGCCCCATCCAGCGGCCCACACTACTTGGTTGTCTCCCAGGTTGTAGTTCGCTCCAGCGATGGTACCAGGCTGAACTGCATTATTGACGTAATTAATGGTTGAGACAGTTCGCATGATTGCGATGTCGTTATTGAGACGTGCGCCAACATTGTATTGAGGATGGATGATGAAGCTCTGAAAATTGTGGACGGTACCACCGCTGTTAGCGTAAGTGGATCCAACACGGACGCGCCACATGACCGCTGCATCACCTCTGCAGAAGAGAAAATGGTCATGGTCATATATGGATTACTAATTGTCTCTTACCATGGAGAAAATATCTTTTAATATTATTTTTTTTTAATTTGACAAGTGGCGATACGACAAGTCGTTCGCCTGATGGAAAGCGCTACGCTTGCCCATAAAAGTTACAGCGCAATCCAGAACTTTGCATTGCATATTCATGCGCGGCACTGGACTGCGCTCGTCACCCTGAGACATTGGCTCTAAGGTTTCATAAGCCCATTAGTTTTGCTGGAAACAGTGCTCTTCAAACCGGAACACAGTAATGTTTGGAGACTACTGCTTGGTGAATGAATATCTGGCAAAGGTGTGGTACTTCCCCCAGGCACACTACTCTACTACTATAGATCTACGATATATGGCTTTGAATAAGGGAGCTGTAACTTTGTTATGCACTTACGCAGGGCAGTGAGCAGCCGTTAGGATAGATCTGGTGTTGATGATTGTACCGCCACATGACTGCCAGTAGGTATTCATGTTCCAGGTGGTCAGCAGAGATACGATGCTGGGATACTGCGAGATGGTGGTCGTCGACCCGCCCACAATTCTTTGTGGGTTACGGGGGACAGCTGAAATTATTTGAAAACTTGTTCTACATTCTCTGTATTACTCAATCGTTTAATTAACAGGTCAAGTATGTTCTAGTATAGCCATCAATTTATTGATGGCTTAATTAGTCAGATTTGAAGCTATCAAACTGTGAAAACCGTATTGCAACTGATTCAGTCGTTTTTACCTGACGAAAAAACAAAAGGGCAGTTTACTACTGTACATAAAAGTACTGTACTAAAAGAAAAATTTGATTTACTCTCGGTATAGGTTGGAGCCATTTTAATTTAAAAAAAAACTACTGATTTTATAAAGTAAAATGAAAATAATTATTCTGATTGCTTTTTAATAATATTAATTAGTTTATCTTTGCAGTTAATCTATTAATTGACATAATCTGTTCACCATAACGGTAAAAATACAAAAATGAGCCGTCATCTTTGATTTGCCATTTTACATTATCTTACAATTTATTCCATATTGGCAACAGAAACGAAAATTGCATTATTATAATAAAATTTACTTGAATTTTCCGCAGGAAACATTTAGATAATAGGGATACAAAAATACAAAAACCAACTCTCTCAAGATTTTAATGAAATTTCTTTTGGACCAATCTAAAAGTTTTTCAAATATAAAGAAATCCAAATCGGTTAATAAATAACGGAATTCACAGGTTACAAACGTTTAAAAAAATAAGTTTTTATTTTGAAGTCAGTTAAAAATTGATTTAATAATATAATATTTTAGAATACAAGCTATCTCTGTGCGTATAATGTAAGCCGCATCACAATCGATGCCTAGTCAAAGAAATATAAACAAACAGACAAAAATAAAAAATATATTTTTTTTATCTTATTATCGATTTCAAGGATTAACTCGGCAAACATTTTCAACAAATATTTAATTGAATAGTTTGACCCAGTTGCAATTTTAAGGTATACTGGAAGTCATTGATGTATGGCCACACAGACACGGGTACCACAAATCTATTAAGGTGGTTCGTTTCTGTTATAGCGGGAAATTTAAATTTCAAACAGTTTTTTTGTTTTTAGAGCTACACTGGGTCACTAATATAAACGAGACTGTATTTCACGCCAACCGTAAGTCATTCTTTTCGTTTTTATGTTGAAATATTTAGCACTACATAGTCTCGTTTATATTAGTCACCCGGTGTAGCTCCAAACACGTAAAAACTGTTTGAAAATTTATATTCCCGCCATAACATAAACGAACCACCTTAATTAGTATTATTTAATATTAGCACATTTTAGTATTTATATGAAATACAGCTTAGTAAAAAACACCGTTACGAAGGAAAAATAATTTGTGTAGAACGTACCGGCCACAGCCGCAAGGCCCAAAAACAAAAGGATGACGGTCCGCATCTTCAATACACTTCACTGTCCAAGACCTGGTAGAGTATGCCACCCTTTGGGTTTCGTCCACTATTTATTGTCAGTTAATCATAAGTACATCATCTTTATCAATTTTTGTCATAGATAGTAAATCATTAGTTATCTATTTGGCTCGCAGTAGATATCCAGTATTGAAGATGTTGCAGTGGCAGTTGAACTTTTCCCATTAGTTTAATTTGTACAAATATTTTTAAAGTTTTAAAGTTATTGGACTGTGTAATCGGTTTTTCGATTCTATTATTTAGGCACAAAATTTTATGGAACTACCTTCACATTTTTTCATAGCTTACATTACATTCTATTTTTAACTAATTCAAAAAGGAAGAGATTGTCAGTAATTTTTTTTTTTTAACTAAAAAAATAGTATAATAAATCGGACGATTATACCGCAAGACAGCCTGGAGGATCTGAAGTTTCGGGAATAAAGCAAAGTACAATACTGGGATACGAAGCGATGTTGACCAGGGATACTGGTAAATGACCAGCCCCAATTTCTTAATTCCAACTTTGTTAGATTAATTATTTTCTTATTATAATCATTCTTAAACTAACAATTTAGTCATTAACTTAGATTTAGTCACATACAATTTAGTTATTTATAATGTCGTTCATTTAGGTATAGGCACACTTTCAACAATTTTTTTTAAATTTTAAGAATTTTTTTAAAAATACCCAGTTAATCTATTTTATAACGTACTAGTTATATTATATCCACTAACATTGACGGTGACATTTTCTACCACACAATTCTTGTTTTTTTTTTCGAACTGTTTTTGTTCAACTTTTTGTATCTAGATATAACGTGCATATTATTGCACAAGTCAAACTCTAAGCTAACTAACAGTGAAAACTGCTTTGCAATCGACGCAAAAGCTTTCTATTGAAGCGAAAGTATGAAAGATAAATCTGCAAAAATTTAAAGTCTATACCTAATTTCTATTGATATTTTGGAGTGACAGAACGCGTGATAGCGAGCCTCGACATTCGGCCCTTTCGACGTAACGAGGCTTTACTATGGCGAGACTCGACGTGAAAAAAACTCGTCGAGCAGCACATGGCTGCAAGAAGTAGACTCGACTTACCAAGACGCGCCTAAAAGCTGTCGTGAGATTCGACGTTATCGCGACTCGGTATGCCGGGAACCAGCCATAAAAACAGTATTATTTATTCTCTCTATGAGCCTGATTGATGCGACAAGTACTAACCACAACGCTAATACTTATTTGGTTCATCATGTCAGCATTGCAACGGGGCAATGCCGCCAGCATGTTGGGTACGCAGCCAAATGATAGTGGGTAGAACTTGGATTATTTAAGAGCCGGCCGAGAAGGCGTTTTCAATCGACACGAGTCTTATTTCAGTTATTTTTGTAATCCAATTCTTTCTACATGCGCAATTCAAACTTATGTTAGGTTGTCCTACTGCTGTATTCAGGGAGTGCTCGTAGCACAGAATACTAAATTATTATATGTAGCAAGTATTTACTTGCTTTTCGGTGAAGGAAAACATCGTGAGGAAACCCCGTCTGGCCCCCGTGGTGGATTATGGCCTAATCCTCCTCACGAAAGTGAGGGGAGACCCGTGCCCAGCAGTGGGACGCTATGGGTTGTTGATGAAGTATTTAGTTTGTTTTACTTTGTAGAAGTTAGGTACACAGTCAATAAAAACCCTTCAAAATTTTTTTTCTTTAATTTTGTTGACTGCATGCATAAGGCAGAAATATTGCTGTACCAATGTCAACAATAATACAAATAAAAACCCAGTGGGTTTTTCGACGACGAGATAACTTTAAGCAATCGTAATATCTACCTTAATCTACCATATCATTAATTTGGAATTAGCGATATCAATAGTAAAAGAAACACTGCAGGGAAACCCATTACATCGATGGGCTTATCCAAATTCCTGATAGGTATAGATAAACCGTGGTTTTTTTTATTTCACTGAGTATCGTGACGAGCAAGTCGTTCACCTGATGGTAAGCGCTATCCCTGCCCATAACAGCTACATTGTCAGGTCACTGCGCTCAAGATTCTGATCATTAAAATAAGGCAAAAATAATGCACTTTTACAAGTCAATCACTTAAGTCTCACATACATAGAGAAAAATAAACAATGAATTAAATATGATGAACTAAACTAATGAGTAACTGATTACAGTTTAAGTTTGAAAAATAAAATATCTCTTTCAAGTGATTCATGGCTGAATCTCGCAAAGAAAAACGAAACTTCATTAACACGTTTACTGCTGAACCGTTTTATTTTTTTGTCTTTTTTGAGAATATTCGAACTACGTGTATGTTTACTGTTTACTGGCGTTGTGACGTACTAAACTCAAGCAGCAGTGCGGGCGCACACAACTGGTGTGATAAAATTGTCAATACCGCAGTGCGGGTTCACAACGCAGGCGTGTTTTCGCATGCCGTAAAATTATTAAAATACAAACGTGTGTGTTTTCGGCAGTCGACGTGTTAACTCTAAACTGCTTCGAAAATCAGCCTGACAGCGAAACTACGTGTACTTTATATTTGTCACGTGTCGCCGGTGTAAACACCGTCGGCTTAGAATAAACCAGTCAAAGAATAAACAGATTGGTAAAGATCCTAAACCTAAAACTGTCAACTTTATTTCAGTTTAGTTTGGTGCACCTAGAATCAACATCAGCAACTTATTACTGCACTAATAAGACATATTATTTTTTATTTCACTTAGTGACAAGACAAGCAAGGCCTTTACGCACTACGCCTGCCCATAACAGTCACAGCACCACCCAGATCCCTGCATTGCATAATCCTGCGCGGCACTACACTGCGCTCGTCACCCTGAGACATCGGCTCTAAAGTATCATATGCCCAGTAATTTCGCTGGAAATAGTGCCCTTCAAACTGGAACACAGTAATGTTTTCACACTGCTGCTTGGCGGACAAAGACAGTTGTATTAGTGTGTGTAAGCTTGGAATCTCTGTCATGATCCATGGTCGCGGAGCGATAACATCACAGAGTAAAAACTTAATATTATGTGTGATGCCTAATTCGACGACACCTGGTTGACACCTCGGCCCTAAACCTCTATACCTATAGCTTATTCCACAGTTATGTTACGAATATGTGTTGATTTCGATTCCATCGCTCAAAAATAGTACAAAAAGCATTGTCAGGAAACCGGCACATCGAAGAACCTCCAAGCTTAAGGACATGTGATATCCACCAGAACTGAGTCAGCGTAGTGGAGAGAAGAAGAGAAGGCCTGTGTTCCAGCAGTGGGAATGCAACAGACTGATGATTATAATGATAATGCTGAATATTTTGTGATCATTTCGGACTGATTAAAATAGATACCAAACTAAAGTGTAAGTAATGATAAGCTGATATCAATGATAGAAGTATGACGACTTTCGAAAAAGTTGATAATTTTCGTAAGCTTGAACTTTGTACATTAACTTTTCTAACTATTATTTAACTCACAATTTTGTTCTTTACACTGCGTTGTTAGAATGGATAGGAACGAAGACAAACAGGCATTGGGGTGGATGTTAGTTTTAGATCATATCTCGCAAGTCAATTTTGACCCAGTTTCCGTTGTTCGATAGAGTTGGTTTACATACTCGTAGATATTGGCTGACGAGACGGGACGAACTGCGCGTTCCACTGATTGATAGATAGATAAACTCTTTATTGAAACACCACAGAACAAAGAAAACTTAAAAAACTAGAACAAAACAAGTTTAACAATTAGTATCACAATGGACCATATATTCATATATATTGAGCTGTCTTATCGCTCAGAGCGATCTCTTCCAGACAACCATGCGTGGAGAAGAGTAACTAGAAGATCGGACGATAGTTCGCTATCTAGAACTTTAGGTGGTAAAATCTTTTTCGGAAGATTGACAACTCAGATTTATGGGTCTAATACCAATGGTCCAGCCGGTAGGAATCGACGTCGGCCAACGTACCACCATCAAATCGAGGACGTTCTAAAGAAAGGCAAAGTCAAAAGTACCTATAAAGAGGTGTGCCAGGATCTTAGCATATAGAAAAATATAGTCTCTGCCTACCCCAACAACGGGGAAAAGCCGTGACTGTACGTATGTATGTATAGAAAAGCCTACCCTAAATAACTTTAGGGGAGTTAGGACACACTATTCCAAACCAAGGGATAAGTAGGACATAGTATTATTTAGCCAAACTTAAGTGTCGTAAAATCGCCTGCATTAAAAGGCATTTCTTACATTACATCAAGCTGAAATTACGTTGCATTCTATCGTGTTATTACGTAGGCCGCTAGATTTTTTATTGATCTCCTGTACATGTGAAAATAGCAATGAATGTAGATACATATATGTGTTGGCTTGTATAAAAGCTGTAGGCACTAAACAACTGGTAGTTGATTGGAAAGTGCCTTTTAGGGTTCCACTTTTTTAAATAGAATGCCATTTAAATTTTCGTTGGAGTTACATAATTTGGGTGCTGGATTAGGTAAGCTACGCCACGAGCGCTTTAACGATATATTTCTTAACTCACAAAGAACTTTTTGTCCCGAAAATCCTGCTAATATTATAAATGTGAAAGTTTGTGAGAATGGATGGGTGGATGTTTGTTACTCTATCACGCAAAAACTGCAGAACGGATTTGGATGAAATTTGGTACACAAATAGTTTATAACCAGGATTGAGTGATAGGGTACTTTTATCTAGTAAAACATAATTTCTTCGAAAGAACCCCGTGCAAAGCCGCTTGGCGCAGCTAGTTGCTGACTTATTACGAAACTTTATAGAAAATATTTTTCGTAATTCAACCTCTCAAAGCCTCTAAAGGTGTGAAAATCGATTTGGAAGATTGCATGATAAACAATCTTCCAAACTGATTTTCAAACATTTTATCAAAACAGAAACCAGTGAAGCTGTACAATTCCTAGAATTAAATCTCTAGCACAGTGCAAAGTGGAGTAATTAGTAAGTCTTTAGTCTACAAACAATAAATTGTAATTGAGAACTAACTACTTATAAGTCCGCATTTAGTCTTATCCTGACTACAACCGGTCGTCCGTAGCTATCGCAATGAAAACCACGTGGACGCGGGCAGTAATATTCAATTCATAGGCATAATACAGCGGTGCGAAGCGGTGGTAGCCTAGTGGAAGAACGTCCGCCTTCCAATCAGAAGGTCGTGAGTTCAAGTCCCAGTGCGGGCACGTACCAATGTGTTTCTGTAAAACATATGTACGTAACTATCACTCGCTTTTCGGTGAAGGAAAACATCGTGAGGAAACCCTCATACCTACCCGAGAATTATTTCGGAGGTAGGTATGTGATCCACCAATCCGGACTGGGCCCCCGTGGTGGATTTACGAAAGTGAGGGGAGACCCGTGCCCAGCAGTGGGACGTTATGGGTTGTTGATTGAGGCATAATACATAGCACAATAATGTTGGAGAACTCATAACACCTGAAACATAGTTCACACTAGAGTTCAGTTTTTTTTTCAGTACACAGTTCTGGTGTCTATGGATTCAAGACAAAGCTGCTAAATACATTATGTCAATAAATACATTTTGTATTTTTTTTTGTTAATAATTGCACGCACGGTTATCGTATTGATTGATAGCTACGTACGACCGTCCAGGTAAGATTATCGGTAGAAAATAATAAATACCTTAATATTTATCAAGGCTAAAACCTCAAAAGTATCAAGAGTATATTGATAATTACGGTGAAATCAGTGTATTTTTTTTTATTTTTGTATACCTTTTGTATACAAATGCAGTCGAACATAGAACCTCTTACTATTTAAAGCCTGTTAAAAACTAAAATTATTTTCTACGGAACTCTAGACACATGGGATAATTTACAAACACGTGATGTTCTGTTTATTAATAGTGATGATAATACAATTATTAATGATGATATTGTAAAGCCGATAAGATTACCTCGCAAATTTAAACATTGAATCCTTACTCACGTACTACAATACAATACTTCTTTATTGAACACCATCAAGCTAAACAAACACAATCTATCTATATATATAAAAATGTTATGTTGGTTTGTGTACGCTTCAAAAACTCAAAAAGTTCTGCACCGATCGAGCTGAAATTTTAGCATGATATATAATCTATTTTTATTAGGATTGTTTTTATCTATTTTTTTCATCAGTGACATATCAGCGAATGTGCGAATGTGCCACAGCGAAGCGTGGCAGGGTACGGCTAGTAAAATATAAATTTAACAAACGGGTACTACTAATTATTGTAGACAATCGAATTAGTGTGTAATATTAAAATTAAAACATTACAAGGAGAACCAAAGATAGTGGTTTTTGAGTAAAATTTAGCAGCTGAGGTTCGGTACAAGTATCGGACGTAAATCAATGGAAATAACTCACATATCGGCGTACGCCACAACAAGGCTGTTATGTCTATTGCGCCATCATCTGAACGAACATTGTAACCAGGATTTTTGATCAATAAATATTATTATTATTCACTATATTTATTTAACTTCTTAAATTTAAATTTCTTTTACAATCATTTACAAAACTAATAAAAATACAGTCTAACTAGTAAACATATTATAAAAGAAACTTAAACCTAGGATACCACCGGTAGCGGAGCAAGGCCCAGGCTACCGATGGTTAGGGCTGCAGAGAGAGGAACCTCCTGACAATACGCGTCGTGTCGAGGAGTACTGCTTTCTGCATCCGACCCTTAATCCAGCCGTCTAGCGAAAGCCTCTTAAGGTGTTGGTCGAGGCTCTTCGCTACAAGGCCATTATTATTTATTATTATTATAGTGCCAAAAAACGATTTAAGGCTAAGATTGTGATAGGAAATTCAATATGTAATCTATCAAAAACAAAAATCTCTTCCCGTGACCTTGTCCTAATTGAGCTTTATAATTTAGAATAAATAGATTTTTAATACATGAATTAAAGACTGGACCATTAATTTATAACCCCTACTTCCATTTCTGCTAAGTAAATTGGCATAGTAATAACTGTAAACTAATCGACGTAGAGAGATCCTAATCAAGGTACAGATGACGTCCACTACTTACGCATCAATAATATAATTTGAAATTAATAAATTTAAATTAAAGTCTTATCTTACTTAACAAAATCTTAATTCAATTTGAAATTTGTAAATAGTCGGATAACAAGCACAAAACCCATCTTTATAATTTTTAATTTAACGAACAACAAGTAAAATTAATAAAAAAGAAGAAATAAAACATATTCATGTATTATTGCGTATTATATAATCTATATATCTGTACTTAGAAAGGTAAGAGAAACCTAAAGTCAAAACAAAACTAAGGCTATGCTTTTCCTTAGTTGCTACGAGTAGCTATCTAACTATTAATTTTATGATGATTTCATATTGAAAAAACCAAAAGTAATATCTATATTATAGCAATAACGAATATATAATACTGAATAGCGAACGAAAGCCTCTTAAATTAAAAAGAAAAATGTTACTTTATAGGTACAAAGTTTATTTATTTTTTCTTATCATGCATTATTCTGAATCCAAGTTGTAAAGCGCGAAACACGCGCGTTTACTCCAGGATAATTGGCCAAAGCACACTCGTAACCCCAAGAGCAGACGCCGACGACAACGTTGTTGTGGTAGAGAGGGCCGCCGGAGTCACCCTGGCACTGGTCGCGGCCGCCGACGTCCAGCCAACCGGAGCACAGCATGTTGGCGGTGACAGGCCAGCCAAGAGGGTAATAGCGCTGCACACATGTGGCTTGGTTGACAGTCCAGATTTGGACGTGACGTAACTGCTCCGAAAGTAGACCTCCAACCTAAAAGTTTACACGTCTATTGAAAATCAAAACCGTAAAGCCCTTCTACATATTATAGAGTCGGGTAAAGCAGCTGTCACGATATTTGTTTAATTTATTTTGCTGTACAGCTATAAATATTTAATGGGTTTCCTGCACCAGTCTTTCAGGAGAGCTACAACAAAGACCGCTTCAAAAGAGGTGTGAAATTGTGAATCAAAGGTAAAACCCCTCATTTGTGATAGAAACTGCTTTCAACCAGGCGGTTTGTTTGCTTGTTCGTTTATTCAAACAGTTAAAGAAAGTAGATTCACAAAAACAACATAACATGAACAAAATACGTACAGAAGTGGTACCCCATCCAGCGGCCCAGACGACCTGGTTGTCGGCAAGGTTGTAGTTGGGGCCAGCGATGGTACCGGCCTGGATACCAGCTCCATAAATTATAGTCGTGGCAGTGCGGAGGATTGCAATGTCACTATCGAGAGTCCAGCTATCGTAGTCAGGGTGGACAATGACAGAATACACGTTGTGAACCACACCACCACTGTTGGCGTAAGTGGAACCCACGCGGACGCGCCATCTGCTAGCTGTATCACCGCTGAAAATTGAAGACCGAATATTACATACAACACATCAGCTGCAGACACAGGGGCACAATATACGGCAGTATATCGACGACCTCCGTGGTGATATTGGGCGATGAGCTGACTGCAAAACGTGAGGAGGGCAAAGATTTTTGTGAACCACGAATAATTGCTCTGTGTATTTCTAAGACCATGGTTCTCGTAGTTCCTGATTTAGTAGGTACAGGGAATCCTAATTAGGGGTCATGATCTATGTACCATCGATAGTGACGCATGGGCGGGCGCGTAATTTCCATTTATTATAATAACAAGTTAAATTATATCACTTTGTACTTACTAAGGGCAGTGAGCAGCGGTCAGAATAGATCTATTGTTGATGATGGTACCTCCGCAGGCCTGCCAATAGGTGCTTAGGTTCGACGAATACAGCAGAGACGCAATGGAAGGGTACTGGGATATGGTGGTCACAGAGCCACCTACAATTCTTTGTGGGTTACTGGGCACAGCTGCGGAAAGGAAGGTAGATTCATTGAATTAAACTTGTTGGATTTTTACCAAATCACACTAAAGATTTTCTTAATTGGTGGTGACAGGAGCCTCTTCATGTAGTGTTTTCATATAGTTGCAGCCTAGTTAATCTTCGCGATTCAACCAAAACAATAAAAAATAGACTCGAAAAAAGGAGACCTAATTTTAAATTTCAAATAAATATAACAACAAATTAAGCAAATAGTATAAACTTAGTAATAAAATGTATGTACCTGCAACAGCAGCTATGCAGAGAGCCAATAAGAAAGTAGTACGCATTTTCTCTTCACTTCGTCCTATTTCACTAAGCAAATTCAACGCAAGGGGACCATTTATATGAGACTTTTCAATGTTTGTAAAAACTCTAATCTTCAATAGATAATCTTCGGCACCAATAGCAGTGTGAACAATAAACCTTTTTATTACCCTCACCTATGATATCGATCAATATCGGGGGTTTAAAGTACGAGTCTTTATTTAGATCCAATTATGAATTTGTTTCTAGGCGACATAAAATTAGTAGCAGTTAAAAATAATATAAATAACTTACTTTCTATTAATAATATATTGTAACTTTCAAACAATTTGCACGTCTGGAAGTAGATGAAAATTGAATTAACAGAATCCATTACATTCATCTAGCTACAGGTTCATCTACAGGTTCATCTAGCAGGTTCAGGTTATATAAAAGCTTGTTCAAAAAGAGGAAAAAATACGCTTTCAAAGTCGAAAATCTTTATTCACATAGGCCCCAAGAGGGCACTTATGAAAGTTCACTGACTCAACCTCCGGATTCGGAATTACATCCAAACGAGAAGAATCGGCAAGAAACTCGTTGATTTTTTTTTCTCAATTCTTAGTGTCTATCTATCACATTTTTATTTTAGAACTAAGTAATATGGTCCCCAGGAGACGCTTGAGCAGGTTGCCTCCAAAAAGAGTAAAACAGTAGCCAAGCACATGTTTGAACTTCAGTATCACAGTCTGGGGTCGCATAATTCAAAAGTTAGATAGAATTATAGATAGTTGGTTATTATCTTATTTTTGTTTACGGTCGTGTGGGCATAATATTTATCTTGTTTCTTTCTAGTACCTTCTGCCATTTTTAAGTGGCAGAAGTGGGTCCCTTTAAAACTGCTACGTTACTGAATGTTATTTCCCACATAGGACCCTTCAAACTATCAATATTTCACCAATTTGGCCTTAAAACGATGATACATCGTTGTGGTCGTAGGCTCCCAAACTATTCGATACCCATCCTTATATTAAAAACTGGACAAAATACAAAGCCTTGAATCAAAAAGGAACAAACATCTTAGTTATAATAAACACTTTTGCGTATATGACTGAATAATAAACACGACAATATAGCAGCTTTAATCCAAATATTTTCTCAGTAGGTAAGACATGGTAAAGACTTGTAAATAATGTTAACCTAAATTGACTTTACATAATGTATGTAGCACTACGTACTGGGGTGCGGGCCAGGTAACCTCCACGAGTGCCCGGCTGTTGTTCGTCCCTCTTGATGCGTTGCATCCGGAGGGAAGGGCAGCAGCTGGGACGGTGCACCCTGGGGTTCGGTCAGCAATTCTCCTAGGAGAATTGGTGGCCGTAGCAAATAACCTGGCGAGAGGAGGTCCTTCGCGTGTCCCTCTGATCAGCAGAGGGCACAGCGAGGGACCAATAACGGGGACTTTTGGGCTGCGGATCGGGGGTCCAACGCCCAAGTTAGAAGTCCCGAGCTGAGGTGCGGCTCGTGTGTTCCGGGACGCACCCAGCTGAGAAAGAGGCCCAAGCCTCACGTGGCGAGCCCGAAAGGGCGCCCGCAGAGGTGGTCGCGGAAGCGCCGTTTGTACCCGTGACCACCTCCATAATGCGGAGAGGAGAACACCCCGGGGTTTTAGTGGGTAAGCCCCGTCAGACTGCGATCTGCGATCTATCCCACATAACCACCCCGCCCCCCCCCCCCCCCCCGGGGCCGGGTGGTATGCCTAATGCATTTCCCCGGGTAAAAAAAAAAAAAAAAAAAAATGTAGCACTACGTACTATATCTCTCCTTTGTCAGATGAACAATGCTGATTTTTCATTGAAATGTCGTCAAATATTATATTAACGTCGTAATATTTTTATGACTACCAGCTGATATTAATATATTACTATTAACTTATTAACACGTCAAGATAAGCTACCGTACAGAGATAAGATATTATGGTATAAGCAAATTAATCATACCATATTTTTTATAATCATATAAACCTACTAATAATATAAGATATCAAGAGTAGATTAGATTCCGTGAAGTCGTAGGATTAAAAATATCAAACAATATGGTGAATCATTATCAAGTCCGAATATAATATTAATAATGTGGTAACTCTTCTTTTTTCAGGACCGTATCTCTGAAATTCGTGTTTTGCGTCAGATTACAAAATGTTTTTAAGCTGATATGGTCACTAATAATTGCGATATTATTTTTTCACTATCTAGGGAATATTTGCCAGGGATATTAATTGTTGCAAGTGCTTACGATGTTTTGGTACCGTAGGTAGTAAATACATTGCAAGTTACTAACGTTAACTAGTACCAACCTACATAGTATTGAAATACCCAACAATTTTAGTTTATTTTTTTTTTGCAAAATGAAACATACCTATCAACTTAGGCCCTTAGTTTTAACACAACTTACTTGAGTGAGACTGAAATTGTAGACAGATGCTTTAGTAAATACAAATTTAAAAAAAATTGCTCATGATTATATATTTTTTCAACTATTTGGCTAGCATAATTTAGGTACTGAAAATAATTAAGTTCATCGTTTTCTATTATAATTATAGTGTGCATTTTGATCTGATGCAAAGCCTTGCGCGTACCTACTTAGAATAAAAAACCATTCAAGAATTTTCACAATAACTTTATAAGTATAGAAATTTAAATAATTTTATCTAATTACGCGTTGAGTTGAATCCAAGTACTGAACCGAGAAACACGAACATTGACTCCAGGGAAAGAAGGCAATGCGCACTGAAAGCCCCAAGAGCATATTCCCACAAGTATGCCGTTGTGGTAGAGAGGGCCGCCGGAGTCGCCCTGGCACTGGTCGCGGCCGCCGACGTCCAGCCAGCCGGAGCACAGCATGTTGTCGGTGACGGTGGCACCAATAGTGTTGTAGCGGCTACCACAAATAGCCTGGTTAATTGACCAAATCTGAACGTGCCTCAACTGCTCCGATGACGGACCTCCAACCTGAAATGAAGAATCAAATTGTGACATCTTAACCAGAAACCGTTTAAATTAAAATTCTTAAAGGATATAAGTACTAACTGAAGTAGATCCCCATCCAGCAGCCCAAACAACCTGATTGTCTGCAAGGTTGTAGTTGGCCCCAGCGATTAGAGCGGGCTGGACGGCATTGTTCACGTAAACAATTGTGTAAATTGTGCGGAAAATGGCGATGTCATTGTCGAGGCTACTGCTGGAATAGTTGGGATGGATGACGGCTGAATCTAAGGAGTGGACAACTCCACCACTGTTAGCATAAGTTGACCCAACGCGGACACGCCATCTATTCACTGCATCACCACTGTAAAGAACAGCTAATATTACAGTAATTATCATTTTATATTCAATGGTTCTGATTTCTGTCTTCTCTTTAATTTCTTGAATAGGATAAGAATGGTAATGAGTTGATAGCATTCGAACTGCCATCGGTTTTCCCACCTTAGATTGAGTACGGGAATTTGGTCCTACCGAGCTTACCATATGTGGGAGCCGGATGTTGGGTGATGGGACTCTTTAATAGACGCGAGTAGACCGATCAAGTTTATACTCTCTTGTTTTATTTTAACAAATCTCATACAGTTGGCACAGTAACGAGGATATAATGTTAAAGCCTAAAGATGACGATGGAAGTCTTCAATGGCTGCTTGTACTTCCATCGATGGATTCATTTGTTTTGTTTATACGAGTCCTTATCAGCTGGCATACGATTAATGACGAAGACGAAGGTCTAACGATGGAGCCGTCGGCTGGTCACGTGAATTTTCTAAGAGTGTTTTTTTATTCTTTTATTTAATGTTCTTATGAATGATTAATAATGATTACTTACACTGCGCAGTGAGCGGCGGTAAGAACAGCCTTGTTATTGATGACTGTGCCACCACAGGCCTGCCTGAAAGTGCTCAAGTTCCAAGCGTACAATAAAGAAGCAATGGTGGGGTATTCCCCTATTGTAGTCAAGGAGCCGCCGACGATTCTCTGGGGGTTACTGGGGACACCTGAAAAGTGTCATAGACTTTATGAAAAGTATAGCTATTAGTAGCAGGTATTTGCACATGTAAACTAGGCTTGAGAAGGAACCATCAGAGGCTACAAAGCTGATCTTCTTTTTATTGACAGTGGAAGTTAATTTTTCCAGAGTATAATTTGGACTTAAGGCTTATAAGTCATAGGAATAATAGTATTTAGTGGTGGTAAGCCTCTTCTGCAACAGTCCGCCTGGGGAAGTACCACACCTTTGCCAGATATTCATCCGCCAAGCTATAGTGTGCAAACATTACTATGTTCCGGTTTGAAGGGCAATGTCCGATAAATTACTGGGCATATGAGACTTTAGAACCGATGTCTCAGGATGACGAGCGCAGTGCAGTGTCACTGCAGTTCTAGTTGACAATGTAGATGTTATGGGCAGGCGTGCTTATCATCTGATAAACGATTTGTTCGTCTCATTACACAGTAACTTAAAAATAGTATATTAAAAATTAGGTCATATCACTATATCTTATCATATCAGTAATCTAAAAAAAGATAATCCATTCCTGATTATAATACTGGTCAGTTTTTAGTTTTATCGTGTTAAAAAATATCTACAAAAAGGAAACGTTCACAAGATAGTATTCGATATTTATTATAATCAGCCGGATTTAATTCTTTAAAAATGAGGCTATATTTTTATTTACCAAGTCAAAATATGATAACGAACCGCTTGGTAAATGAATAAAATCACGTGACAGTGAAACACCTATAAAATATTATCCGCTAAGGACTTCAAACCTCCACATAACAAGAATTAAATTGTATTGACTTCAAACTTTTTGGCATGGAGCCATGACGACCATATTTATTTATCGCTTCCCACTATCAGTCCAACGTTAATCGATATAGAATTCTTCTGTAAACAACTTTTAAAGTGAACAGTATTTTAAAACGTCACGTATAAGAGATAACTGAAAATTTTAATCGATTGAGTGATTATGAATCGTTTTTCTACGTACCTACCGCATTTTTTTTTTTTTTTTACCTGGGGAATGCAATTACGCATACCACCAGACCCGGGTGAGGGCCGGGTGGTTATGTGGGACTCCCCCGCCAGTCTGACGGGTATACCCACTAAACCCCAGGGTGTTCCACCGGGACGCCTTTGTTGTCGGGGCTACGGGTGCGACAGTGGACTTCCGCGGCACGTACATACCGCATACCGCAACATGACCCGAGTTATTCGATAGCGAACACATATTCAAAGGATACCAAAACTCTGTATGAATAACTTCTGAGCAAAAGACATTTTATAAACAGCATGTATCAAACATTCCTGAATTACATTCAATCGCAGTAGTACCAACTTGACGGATATGCAAAGTTCAACTCAATTGAATTACGTAATAGGGGTCCAACTTAGCTTAGAACATTTGAATTAAACATATATCCATCCACCCACCCAACAATCCATTCATCCACCTATACATCCAACAGTTTATCCATCAATACATACACATTAAGTTAGACAAAAGCTTGTTGAATATGTTAACATACCCGCAATGGCTGCTACGCACAGCGCAAGAACAAAGGTAGTACGCATTGTTTATTCTACGTGCTTATTTATGTTAAAAACACAACTGATTACTATGTATTTATATGGACCACTGCTTATTTCCAGCAAATTATCATTTTCGACATAGTATCAGTCGTAAAAACCAGTTGATAACACGAAAATATGAATTAAAAAGTGCGTAAATTGTCCATAACATTGTTTGAGAGTTGTTTACCCAAGTTAACACGTTCACTGCTGAAAACACAACCGTTGTGTTTTTTATAACTTACCGCGAGTACGGGAAAACACAACGGTGTGCTGATCCGTAACTGTGGCTAGACAAGAAAATCGGCTCAGCAGTCAAAGTGTTGAAGATTGCATAATTATACTAGAGTTTTAAATATAGACTGCTACTATTATGAGTACGTTTGTCAAATAGGTAAGCAACCAAGTAGGTATGGTTAGTGTGATAGTATCGAGACAATATTTCATTCTATCTTTAATATGAGAACTATTTTGAAGCGTGAGTCTTACAATAATTATAATCACGAGTGCGTCTCACGTGTCTCTCGTCCACCCGGCAACGCATTATCACAATATAAGTTTACGTTACAGATTAATGGGTATAATTTTTAGGCTTAATTTGGGCATATTGCATGGCATGGGCATGCAATAAACTGTAAAAAAATCATCACTTAGATAACTTTATTCCGCCCGCGTGGACAATGACGAATAGTACCTATCCTCTATTATTCTAGTACTTACTATACTTAAAAACTTTATACACGCCATCTCGTTAATACATATTTAAGGATTACAAAAAGGAATATTAAACAGCTCAAATGTTTGTAATTCGTTTTTATTTTGGCATCATCTAAAACTTAAGCGTTGGCTTGGATCCAGGAAGTGAAGCGAGAAACGCGAGCGTTGACACCGGGGAAGAAAGCTTGAGCGCATCCTTGTCCCCAAGAGCAGACACCGACGACAACGTTGTTGTGGTAGAGAGGGCCGCCGGAGTCGCCCTGGCACTGGTCGCGGCCGCCGACGTCCAACCAGCCGGAGCACAGCATGTTGAGTGTAATGGTGGCACCGGTGGTTCCGTAGCGCTGGGCGCAGGTGTTCTGGTTCACAGTCCAGATCTGGACGTGGCGCAGCTGCTCTGAAGCCTGACCTCCTTGCTATAATAAACACATTTTATTAGGGTGCATTAGACCAATAAGTTGCAATACAACACATAGCAATATTACTCGATCCTATTTACAGTTAAAAATATACAATAGTGGTAGAAATCGGCTGCAAGAATGCCACATGTGGAAAGGTAACCTTTACCAGGTTTTCGAGTATGTAAAAGACACTGTTTCTAGTAAAATTACTATTAATATCATATTTAAAACAACAATTTATCAGGATATTATGAGATCATTAAGTTACACGTGAAAATGTTGCCATTGAAAGTTCTGGACTACTTACAGAAGTGGTTCCCCATCCAGCGGCCCAGACGACCTGGTTGTCTCCGAGGTTGTAGTTGGAACCGGCAATATTGGCAGGCTGCACGGCGTTGTTGATGTAACCGATGTTAGAGGCAGAGCGCAGAAGCGAGACGTCGTTATCAAGAGTCCTAGTATTGTAGTTGGGGTGGTTGATGATTAGAGCTACATTATGGACGGTGCCACCGCTGTTGGCGAAAGTAGATCCGACACGGAAACGCCACCTGTTAGCTGCGTCGCCACTGCAAATAAGAAAACAGGGGTTTATTAAGATAGAAATTAAAGTTGGTAACACTTAAAAACACTGAAGCAGTTATAGTGACTGTATTTCACTATCGGAGATATCATAGTTTTGAAACGCTTACTTACATTGTACAATGTGCTGCAGTGAGGATGGTTCTAGTGTTGATGATGGTACCTCCGCAGGACTGCCAGTAGGCGCTCAGGTTCCATGAGTACAGCAGAGAAGAGATGGTGGGGTACTGGTTGATGTTAGTCAAACTGCCTCCCACGATCCTTTGTGGGTTGCTGGGGACAGCTGTAACATTTGAAACAGATGTTCATGAAATGGTATTTATAGAGTAGAAAATGATAGCCCCCGCAGGAATGGCTAGATACGAATGCAAAGTTTGTCTATAATAGAGAGATTGTAATATTTACTACGTGCTTATAATATTTCTGAGTTTTAGAATAATTACAAATAGTCCTCAAGGCGCTAAATTAACTGAACTTCTCGTATGTTTCATTTCCAGTTACAATATATTTTTAATTGTAATCTGGCAGGTTCTTTGACATAACATACGAATGGAAAACGACTTCAATTATTATTTGATAGCTAATTGAACTTAGCAAGAGATCATTATAGCCACTGCAATTGGATCTACGCAATTCCTCTGCGGAACCATGGTACATATAAGTACCAGCACGCGGAATTTACTATAGATGCTGATTCGTACAAGTTAAAGAATGTTAAAGATGATTGTGACGTCATAATTTGAACAATAGGAATTATTACCAGCAACCGCAGCAAGGCACAGAGCAAGGACTATGATGGCACGCATAGTTTCAACTGGTAAGACTAACTGAATTCACCAGATATCTCTTCTATTTATATTTACTGTTTTTCTAACTATTCCAAAATTATCAGCTACTTTAGGAATAGTATCGCTGATTATGTACTAATCTACGATAAACATGTCATGTAATTAACTTATAGGTGAAGACAGCCCAAAGCGGGAAAGGGAAAGATTGAAGGTCCGAAAATTTTAATTTAAACTTTAAAAAAATTATATGGTTTTTCTCATATGTTACACCTTTTATGTTATAATTATTGAAATTAGGGATTACCAAACACCATCTTATTGCGAAATCAAATTTAATACCAAGTACGTTTGTTACCACTAGGTTCTTTAATCGCAGATCGCAGTACCCTAAAGACATAGATAAAACAAAGCCATTCATTTTGTTTTAAAGTTATAATGTATCGAAATAAAAACATAATACTAATTTTCTACACATCAAAAACCGTGTGCCTTTTCCTTTGTCTTTTGCCTCAAATCAATTTGCTACCTAAAAAAAAAACTTTTACTGCAGCTTATGTTATTGTCCCACAACTCTAGCATTATGAGTGGAACTGAATCAAATCTCTGGAACCTTCCTGTGTTCTCGTTGGCGCCAATGTTTTATTCTTTTAGCTGTTTTTGAGCTCTTATATACTCGTTCTGGACGGGTCGCCGGCAGCATTAGCCTACCTTCCCCTATCTATTTATAATTTTATCATAATTACAAATCTAGTGGTTGATCACTATTCCCTATTAAGACACTGCTAAAAGACACGTTTTATAAGTGAATGTAAAAAGTTTTTAATTTTAATATTTAATATTTTCAATGTACATACTTTTTTTAAATAAGTAGGTATAATAAGAAACTTAATATAATGCAGTGGTTTCTTGTCGATTATCATGTTTTTCTTCTACTAATAATGTAATCATAATAATTAATATCTTTATCTTTAATATTATACCATAGTAAAATAATATTTTGTGTTAAATGATTAAAAATGAGCATTAGGTGCTTATCATTTATATCCAAGGAATCCTGGTTCGGCAGATGTATTATGTACCTAGTAAGTAGTTGTTATAAGCCTATTGCAGTGGTGGTAGCCTAGTAGGAGAACGTCCGCCTTCCAATCAGAAGGTCGTGAGTTCAAATCCCAGTACGGGTACGTACCAATGTGTTTCTGTAAAAAACATATGTACGTAATTATCACTCGCTTTTCGGTGAAGGGAAACATCGTGAGGAAACCCACATACCTACCCGAAAATTATTTCGGAGGTAGGTATGTTATCCACCTATCCGGACTGGGCCCCCGTGGTGGATTATGGCCTAACCCTCCTCACGAAAGTGAGGAGAGAGCCGTGCCCAGCAGTGGGACGTTATGGGTTGATGATGATGATGATGATAAGCCTATTATTGAGATATCTCTATTAAATCTATCAATCGTATATTTATATTTATTTTGTAGTCTTCTGCAAGAGACCGCCTGGGGAAATATTTAATTTATAAATATTTTATTTTCTTGATCTCAATATATAAGTTGATTTGTTCTTGAATAACTGCACCCCGCAGTTTCACCCGCGGATTTCCCGTTTTGTCCCGAGGGAACATACTATCGGAATAAAAAGTACCCTTGTCTTCAATCCTGGTTATATATTCGTACTATCTGCGTTCGAAATTTTATTCGAATCCGTTCAGTAGTTTTCGCGTGAAAGAGGAACAAACATCCATCCATCCATTCTCACAAACTTTCGCATTTATAATATTAGTAGGATACACTGACGTTTCATTTTAAATCCTTTTCTATGATCTTCAGGAAATTTCTAATGTAATAACGCGTCACGATCACATAGCTAGATACTGACTCCTAACTAAAATTCCCTGTATTTAAAGAACCAGGAACTACGAGGACTATGGTCTACAAATACCCAGACTCAGAGCATATAATTTTGTGTTACACAAATCTTTGCCCTGTGCGGGAATCGAACCCGCAACCTCACGCTTCGCAGTCGGCTTATCACCTACTAAAAGAGACCGTATGTAAGAATTAAGAGCATATTTCAGAGTTTTTCTCAGATTACTGTAAAACTCGAATTTTGAACTAAGGAACTTCTGCAACTGGTCCCTACCTACATTCCTTCCGCTTAAATATATATTGTCGCGCGATGGTTTTAATTTTGCGATAACTTCTAAGATATTAATTTAAATGGGATAATGTAAAGCGCAATCATAATGTGCATAAAGCGCTTAAGATAACTAAGTTAATTAACTTGATGACGATTAAAGCTAAAGCCGTCTAAATAGCTGTCCAATTATGCACTACATTAATGGCGAAAAGTAGCGTTGGGTACTCGTACCTCAAGGAACCACCTTAAGCTGCAAACATTTTCTGACTTTAAACTGAAAACCAAACATCACTTAGGTAACTTTATTTCACTCGCGCGGAAAATGACGCATAGGACCTATCCTGTATTATTCCAGTACCTACTTAAAAATCTTATACACGCTATCTCGCTAATACTTATTTAAGGTTCACAAAAAGAAATATTAAACAGCTGAAATGTTTCTAGTTCGTATTTTATTTTGACATCATCTAAAACTTAAGCGTTGGCTTGGATCCAGGTAGTGAAGCGAGAAACGCGAGCGTTGACACCGGGGAAGAAAGCTTGAGCGCATCCTTGTCCCCAAGAGCAGACACCGACGACAACGTTGTTGTGGTAGAGAGGGCCGCCGGAGTCGCCCTGGCACTGGTCGCGGCCGCCGACGTCCAGCCAGCCGGAGCACAGCATGTTGAGTGTAATGGTGGCACCGGTGGTTGCGTAGCGCTGAGCGCAGACGTTCTGGTTCACAGTCCAGATCTGGACGTGACGCAACTGCTCTGAAGCCTGACCTCCTTGCTATAATAAAAACATTTTATCAAGTACACATTTCATTGTTTCAGAACACATAGCAATGAAACTCAATTCTATTTGCAGTTTAAAAAAATGGTTCTCAAACTCTGCTGTTAGAATGCCCTTTGTATAAATGTAACCTTTACCAGGTTTTCGAGTATTTAAAGGTCACTGTTTCTAGTAAAATTACTATTAGTATCATAATTAAAACAACAATATATCAGGATATTATGAGATCATTAAGTTACACGTGAAAATGTTACCATTGAAAGTTCTGGACTACTTACAGAAGTGGTTCCCCATCCAGCGGCCCAGACGACCTGGTTGTCTCCGAGGTTGTAGTTGGAACCGGCAATAGAGCCAGGCTGCACGGCGTTGTTGATGTAGCCGATGGTAGTGGCGGAGCGCAGAATTGCGACGTCGTTATCAACAGTCCAAGCGTTGTAACTGGGGTGGTTGATGATTTGAGCTACATTATGGACGGTGCCACCGCTGTTGGCGAAAGTAGATCCGACACGGAAACGCCATCTGTTAGCTGCGTCGCCACTGCAAATAAGAAAATAGGGGTAAATTGAGATAGAAATGAAAGTATAACTTAAAAACACTGTGGCAGTTTTAGTGACAAGTATTTCACTATCGGAAATGTCATAGATTTGAAACGCTTACTTACATTGTGCAATGTGCTGCAGTGAGGATAGATCGAGTGTTGATGATGGTACCTCCGCAGGACTGCCAGTAGGCGCTCAGGTTCCATGAGTACAGCAGAGAAGAGATGGTGGGGTACTGGTTGATGGTAGTCACACTTCCTCCCACGATCCTTTGTGGATTGCTGGGGACAGCTGTAACATTTGAAACAAGTGTTCAAAAATGGTAGATAGCAGAGTAAAGAAGTGCAGAGTTTGCCAATAACGTAGAGATTATATACTAAGCAGCTTATAATTAATAGTAGTAGGTGCCCAGGGTATTGCACTAAGGACTTGTATTTCTATTTATAATGGACTGAATCTAACTGAATGGAATCATGGCTTTTACGACTGAAACTAAGCAATTGCTCTGCGCAATAATAGTATTTAACCATACGATTAATTGATCGGAAGCGCTGATTTCTTGAAATAAATTTAGCAATTTTATAACATTTGTATTATAATACACAACTATAGTATTACCTGCAACCGCAGCAAGGCACAGAGCAAGCACTATAATGGCACGCATTATTACAACCGGTTACAATCACTACCAGGTTCACTAGAATCCGCTTGTATTTATATGTATTGCTCTTAACATTATTAAAAATTATCAGTTACGTTAAGAACAGCATCATTGATTATTTTGTAATCTACGATAAACATGTCATATAATTCATTTATAGAGGAAGGCGACCTAAAGTGTGTAAGTCTGGTTGCAAAGGTCCAAAAATGTTATATTATCACCCCAATAAGCTACATGGGATAGGTCATTTATAGAAATTATTCATAAAGTTGAAATTATTACGAAGATAATCTATTAAATAATTATTTAAATAACGTGTCACAATTACATACATAGATGCTGACCCCTGATTAGGATGCCCTGTATCTAGGGAATCGGGAACTACTAATCTGCTAATACTACTCAGATAGGTTTGTGTGAAGAACAATTATTTGCTCTGGCAATTACAAAAGGTTCACAAAAATCTTTACCCTATGCGAGAATCGAACACACAACCTCAGAATTTGCAGTCGCCTTATTACCCACTACGCCACGGAGGGCGTATTTTATTACTAATTATACAAATATCATGTTGAAATAAAATCATAACACTAGATTTTTTACCAATAAAAGACACGTGTGTATATCTCAAAACTATGTTTAATATCTTTAAAAAAATCGTTTATTGCGTGCAGTAAGGTAAGTACTTAAATATCACAACAAGCTCTAGAGTGGAATTGGTCGTAACTCATGAACATTCACATTCCTCTGGCACACATTGTCACCAATATTTCAATCAGTTGTTTATGAGTGCTTAACCCGCTTTGGGTGGACCACCCGCTATTAGGCTACCTTCCCCTATCTTTTTAAAATTTTATCGAGTCATTGATCACTAGAAATCTCGTCATTCATCAGTAGTCAGACACTGCATAAAGACATGGTTTGCTAGTGAATTTTAAAAAGTTGTATTGTAATTTTTATTTATCTATACCTTCGATGCACTTTAAAAAAAAAAATATTAACATAAACGTACCATATTAACATAATAAACACCTTTTTTATTACAGTAGTTTGTTGAAGACATCATCTCTTATTCTGCTATAAATTTTGTAAACATAATTATTGAAATCATTATAATTTGAATAGATAGGTACTTTGTCGTAAGTGCTTTTTGTAAAATCCTTAAAATAGTAAGAATGAGTGTAGTCTATATATATAAAAATGTTATGTTGGTTTGTGTACGCTTCAAAAACTCGAAAAGTTCTGCACCGATCGAGCTGAAATTTTAGCATGATATATAATCCGCATCAAGGACTGTTTGTATCTATTTTTTTCATCAGTGACATATCAGCGAATGTGCGAATGTGCCACAGCGAAGCGTGGCCGAGTACAGCTAGTCTATTATATTTATTTATGTACACCTAAACACAAGTAGTAAATATATCGCATCACGGCCAAATACATAGATCCTGACCTCTAAGTTGGATTACCTGTATCTCGAGAATCAAGAACTACGAGGACCATGGTCCCACGAACACTCAGACTCAGAGCAAATACCTGTGGTTCACACAAATCTTTGCTCTTTGCGGGAATCGAACACGCAATCTCACGCTTCGCATTCGGCTTATTACCCACTAGGCTACGAACGCCATCAAACAATCCTAGTCTGGAAAAAGCAAACAAACTAGTAAAGTTGTAGGAAACAAATCATTTGCGATTTCGTTCATTCGTTTGATATTTTTCTTATTTAACGGTACGGTGGTAAGGAAAGCACAAACTATCCGCGTAGTGCGTATAGCAGCCGTCCGGCCAACTGCATAGTGCGTAGGTACCCTTAAACAGTAATTATAAATTACTAGCTGCGCCCAGCGGTTTCACCCGCGTAGTTCCTGTTCCCGCGGGAATATGGGCATAAAATATAGCATATGTTACTCGCTATCAATGTAGCTTTCTATTAGTGAAATAATTTTTCAAATCGGTGCAGTGGTTTAGCCGAAACCTTACGTATTTCCATACAAACTTTCGTCCCTTATTTTTACTTTACCCCATCAAAGGTAATAAATTTCAAGCTTCTAGCTTCAAAATTGACGAAACATCCATACAAACTTCATCCCCTATTTCAAACCCTTACAATGCTTTTTTCGCATTAAATAGTACCCTATGTCCTTTCTCAGGCTCTATACTAGTTATCTCTGTACCAAATTTCAGTTCAATCGGTTCAGTAGTTTAGGCGTGAAAGAGCAACAGACTGACAGACAGACAGAGTTACTTTCGCATTTATAATGTAAGTAGCGAGTAGGGAAGTAGGGATCGAACAGTGAAAACTGCATTGCATACGATTTAGTGGTTTTTACGCGATCGAAAAACAAATAGACAGATGGACAGACACCATTGTTAGAAGAATGATATTAGTGTTCAGTAGCTCATTTGAAATTTCATAGAATAGAAATAGAATAGAAAACTCTTTATTGTACACCAGAAACAAAATTAAACACAGTACAGAAAAATTACAATAGGTAAACAAGGGTAGTACAATGGGCGGTCTTATCGCTGAAAGCGATTTCTTCCAGACAACCTTTGGATGGACAGTAAAAAACATTTTTCGATAGTAGGGTGGGTGGCGTACTTAGTATTTAACAGTCACAATACATTTAATACTTATGTTTTAATAATACACATACACACTATACTCAATAAATAATAGTACAATAATAATAATATACACATATTTATAATATACTACACACATGATTATAATAAAATATATATACTATTTAGATACATAAATAATGTTCATAAATCATATATTTTCAAAAACATACCACCATTTCACCCGACCGTTTTTTTTAGCAGAGTTTTTCTTCAATTGTTATAATATATATGATTGTAACGCACTATTATTATTATATCATAATAATTATAATCATTCAAAGTTTTGTCAAAACAGTGATAATTATGATTGGTATTGAGATTACAGAAAGAAAAATATCGTGCTCGTGATCTTCTCGCGACCAGGATCAATGTAACGAGACGTCGGGGTTTGTCAAAATCATATTTTGATATTAATTTATATGCGAGTAAGATCTGCATCTGTCCAGTAAATATAAAAATATCCGACAAAACTTTTATATTGGAAAGTCATTGCTGTGTACCAAAACTTTTGTAAATGTCATGTAAGTAGTCTCAACACTTTCCATATTAAGAGTAGATACCTATATCGATTACAAAAAACTGACACAATCAAAGATTTTTACTGTTGGCACAGAATAACTATAATTTTAAATTCTCATGGGGCCAAAGCTTCACAATTAAATCCATAATCAGTATACAATTGTAAAACAGTAACTGTACCATTAATTTAATTATTTTTCTTCTTTTTAGTTGGGTTTGCTATTAAAGCGTGCTTTTTATTTATTTAATTAACTATATTTTAGGATTACAAAAAGAAATATTAAACAGGTCAAATATTTATAGTTCGTATTTTATTTCGGCATCATTTAAAGCTTAAGCGTTGGCTTGGATCCAGGTAGTGAAGCGAGAAACGCGAGCGTTGACACCGGGGAAGAAAGCTTGAGCGCATCCTTGTCCCCAAGAGCAGACACCGACGACAACGTTGTTGTGGTAGAGAGGGCCGCCGGAGTCGCCCTGGCACTGGTCGCGGCCGCCGACGTCCAGCCAGCCGGAGCACAGCATGTTGAGTGTAATGGTGGCACCGGTGGTTGCGTAGCGCTGAGCGCAGACGTTCTGGTTCACAGTCCAGATCTGGACGTGACGCAACTGCTCTGAAGCCTGACCTCCTTGCTATAATAAAAACATTTTATCAAGTACACATTTCATTGTTTCAGAACACATAGCAATGAAACTCAATTCTATTTGCAGTTTAAAAAAATGGTTCTCAAACTCTGCTGTTAGAATGCCCTTTGTATAAATGTAACCTTTACCAGGTTTTCGAGTATTTAAAGGTCACTGTTTCTAGTAAAATTACTATTAGTATCATAATTAAAACAACAATATATCAGGATATTATGAGATCATTAAGTTACACGTGAAAATGTTGCCATTGAAAGTTCTGGACTACTTACAGAAGTGGTTCCCCATCCAGCGGCCCAGACGACCTGGTTGTCTCCGAGGTTGTAGTTGGAACCGGCAATAGAGCCAGGCTGCACGGCGTTGTTGATGTAGCCGATGGTAGTGGCGGAGCGCAGAAGCGAGACGTCGTTATCAAGAGTCCTAGCGTTGTAACTGGGGTGGTTGATGATTTGAGCTACATTATGGACGGTGCCACCGCTGTTGGCGAAAGTAGATCCGACACGGAAACGCCATCTGTTAGCTGCGTCGCCACTGCAAATAAGAAAATAGGGGTAAATTGAGATAGAAATGAAAGCATAACTTAAAAACACTGTGGCAGTTTTAGTGACAAGTATTTCATTATCGGAAATGTCATAGATTTGAAACGCTTACTTACATTGTGCAATGTGCTGCAGTGAGGATAGATCGAGTGTTGATGATGGTACCTCCGCAGGACTGCCAGTAGGCGCTCAGGTTCCATGAGTACAGCAGAGAAGAGATGGTGGGGTACTGGTTGATGGTAGTCACACTTCCTCCCACGATCCTTTGTGGATTGCTGGGGACAGCTGTAACATTTGAAACAAGTGTTCAAAAATGGTAGATAGCAGAGTAAAGAAGTGCAGAGTTTGCCAATAACGTAGAGATTATATACTAAGCAGCTTATAATTAATAGTAGTAGGTGCCCAGGGTATTGTAAATTTAACAATTTTATAACAATTATATTATAATATACAACTATAGTATTACCTGCAACCGCAGCAAGGCACAGAGCAAGGACTATAATGGCACGCATTATTACAACCGGTTACAAACACTACCAGGTCCACTAGAATCCGCTTGTATTTATATGTATTGCTCTTAACATTATTAAAAATTATCAATTACGTTAAGAACAGTATCATTGATTATTTTGTAATCTACGATAAACATGTCATATAATTGATTTATAGAGGAAGGCGGCCCAAAGCGGGTAAACTTCGGTTGCAACGGTCCAAAAATGTTAGATTGCTACCCCAATATTGTAACTCCCCCCCCTCTCTTCCTCTACTTGCCCCAACATCTACTCTATTTTTTTTTCAAAATTAATAATTAATAAAACTAAATTAAACTTACACAAATCTTAAACTAAACTAATCTTAAACTAATCGTCTCACCCTACCGTCTCAACCTTCTTTCTCCTAATAATACTCATAATACTACAGTTCAGTACAACTCCGTATAACTCCGCACCTAACCTACTCTCTACTTTACTTTACTTTATTTTACGTTGTTTTGGCCCGATGATCGTCTAGTAACCCTTCGTTGTGTTCCGCGTGTAGCAACCTAAATTCTTTGAGTGTTCAGTATAGCTTCGCAATCCGTCAGTAGTCAATATCAAAAGAGATAAATAATTTGAATTTAGATTTCGCTGTAGTAATACAATTTGTTTTCTACCATTCCTAAACTATTATAAGGCAGCCCTAAATAAACTCAACCTAATATTCTCGTTCCGTTCTACCTCTCATCAAATCCGTATTATCTAAATATCTGACAAAGTAGATCTTAATCCTAGCCCTTCGTTGTCCCATATATAACCTTTCATTCAAAATTATAAATTAATAATCGTCAACCTTTTATCAACTTTTCGTCAACCTTACATTTTTCGTAACTCATCAACCTTTCGCTCGACCTTATAGTTTTGTAATTATCATGAGAGTCTATGATTAAAACTTCCATTCTGAATCTACGATCATGACAGCGGCTATGACTTAGAGCCCCGCCCCGCCCTAAGTTGTGAATTTCGTCGGACCAGACTTGGATATTCTCCACCGCTTGTCGGGATTAAGTACCGCCTCGCAGTTACGAAATCTCGACGGAAAGTATTTACTTTCATTTAATTTACTATGTTTGTCTATCTGTGGTCTTCCATCAAATTTCAATCCATCGTTCTATTATCCGTCACTCTCACAGGACAAATGACACTGACAACAGCTAACATCGCTCCATGACAATAAGCTTACTTGTCAAAGTCACCCTCCGAACTCATTTAAACAGATGTGAAATCTTTATGTTACCGCTAGGAAATACCGTGAAACTCGCCTATTATAATAAGTCTAGTATGTCTAAGCAAGGGAACTTCATAAAGAGGGACTTCTTTTCTTTTATCTAAAGAGTATTCACGGCTCGATCTCATTCATACCCGGTTCGTAAACAATCTCACAACCTCCATTCATGATTCAACGAGGATGAAGGGTTATCAGCGGACATAACCCCCGCCATGGTCGAATTTCCATCCTTCTTATCTAGTTCATGCGGTTCCTCAATCCCACTTACTTATTTTAGCAAAAGGGAAAGAGGCCCCAATATTTAGAGATCTAAAATCTCGTTAAACCTATCCTAATTCTACCTACTAGGAGCAACTACATAATACATTAGGCTTTATTTACCCATCTGTACATACGCCTAGCTTATTTAGCTTAATATGGGACTATTGTCCAGGTTTCTATTTGTAGAATTATATTATGTGGTAAGAGGTCATATTTTTCCCCCGGTGTAGTAATACTGGTTTTATTTAGTTAGTATTTCAGAAGCATTGTTCTAAGGTTTAAGGATATTTTTCCTTTAGGTGTAGGTGACAACAATTATTTATTGTTTCAGGTTATTTCTCATTGGAAAACCTAGGAATTGTTTTAATTCCAGAAAGTGACAGTTCGTCTAGATAATTCTGTAACACTAAGATTTCTAGTGTGGAGCTGTAGTTCTTTCCATATCTATTCATGGAAGGATTCAACATTGGAGCGATTCAAGTTGAAAGTAAGCCTCAGTTAGTGACTTTCGAAGAGCCTTATGGAGAATCTCACTCTTTTTTAGTCATAAGAAAATCCAGGGAAGGTAATAGGTCATTGCCCATAAGTAGTCAATCTAACAGAGACGAACTCATTCATATTTGTCGTTCGTTGTTTCTTGTAATTAATGTTAAGGACAGAATTATTCCTTTCGAACCATTTTTCTGGTGTAGTACTAGTTTTATTTAAATAGTATGTTAAGAAGCCTTGTTCTAAGGTTTGATGGTAGTTTCCATTAAGTATAATGTCAATTCTTTGTTGATTTCAGGTTATCTCTCTATCGGAGGATTTTTAGAAAGTTCTTCTAGATAATTCTGTAACACTAAGAATTCTAGTGCCATAGTTAATACCATATCTATTGCATGGAAGGATTCAACATTGGAGCGATTCAAGTTGAAAGTAAGCCTCAGTTAGTGACTTTCGAAGAGCCTTATGGAGAATCTCACTCTTTTTTAGTCATAAGAAAATCCAGGGAAGGTAATAGGTCATTGCCCATAAGTAGCCAATCCAAAAGAGACAAACTTAGTCATATCTGTCGTCCATTGCCTTTGTGCAATTAATTAATCTTAAAATCAGAATTATTCTTTCCGAACCAAGCCTAAGTTAAATTATAGTTAATTTATCCAGATATTTACTATATTTATAAGCAGGTTACGTTTAACCTTGTAGTTTCATTCAGTAGTCCTATCTAACTATATATATATATACAGACAGTCCTAACTTATTGTGATTTAGTTGATTATTTATCAGTTATGTTTAGTTTTCATCGTTCGTTTTCTTTCCGTCACAAATTATATTAATTTCTTAATTGTTTCCCCGGATTTTTACTTTATGAGTATGTAAAGTTATATTTAGGCTCTATAGCATTGTTATGATGAATAATAAAATGATTAAACCATATTACAACTTCTTTCATTCAAAGTAGGTACATATGTAATGATTAGCTTTATCAGTCTGATTGCCGGGCACCATATTGTTTATATGTTTACTCATTCATGTTTGACCTAGTAACTCCGTAAATTTATTACAATATAGTTTATAGTATTACAATTGATTCCCAAGGAAGTTTATGTTTCACCAGTTCATTTCTTTGTCATAGTATCTTTAATTTCCCCGAGTGTTTGTTTATATTTTGTTGTGTTGGCTTAATTTTATATAGTTTTCTATAGTTTAAGATGACCCTGTTTTACAGCATTAATACCTCCCTATCAGAAGAACCCTAGGCTAAAGGTGTGTGTGTGTACCTTCTTTGTCATGGTATTAAACTTTTAATTTCCCCTTAGTGGTTGTTTTATATTTGACTTGATTTCATGTAGTTTCCTATAGTTTAAGATGATCCTGTCTTACAGCATTAATCCCTTCCTATCAGAAGAACCCTAGGCTAAAGGTGTGTGTGTGTGTGTGTGTGTGTGTGTATATGTGCCTACCTGTCAATTCCTCAGGGCTGTCCGGAGTCCACATTTAACTTTACCTATCGAAATTGGTGTCTGTGCGTTCGTTTGTATGTTGTATGTTATGTGTGTGTGGCCCTACGCTCTTATAAACTAGCTAGCTCATAGGGACTTACGAACTTCCTATGGCTAGTAACCCTTATTGTTAACACTATAGACTAGCTCATAGGTACTTACGAACCTCCTATGGCTAGTGACCCCTGTTGTTAATTATTATGAGCCTATGCCTACTTGCCCTAAGTTTCTTATGAACTAAAACCTGTCTAGCTTCTAATAAATAGTGTGTGTACCTAACAGAAGCAAGCCTGATTGCGACAACTTCGGAGTCGTGACAATCAGATTTTCCAAGTTAATTGTGCATGGAGAAATCCCACAGGGAAGTTCCAAGAATGTCCTTTTCTAACTAGCTATCTAAAGTCCGGAGGCACCGGGAGTCTTGCTTATTTCTAAGCCCTAGGCCGCCCTAAGATTTCCAAACGGCAACCTATTGTCAGTCGTCAAATTGTCGCCCCGTCATGTCATGCTGGGAAGGGAGTTTATGTCGTTGGAAATCGCCCTGACGGTAATAACACCGTGTGCGTGCGGGGACCATTCAAATCGACTTTATGTACAGGAAGAGATATCTTCGTCACTGTCTAGAGGAATCACCCCGCCCGTACACAAAATACGATCGAAATGGGTGGTCAGGCGCTTCTAGCCACCCATGCCGGAAGACGCCCCTGAGGTCACCACATTCCTCAGGCTATCAGCTAAACTCTTGGCAAGCACCGTTTCAATTCGCCAACCTACGCGCCCTACCAGTGTCAACAAGAATCAGAACATTCGCAGTTTGACTCAAGCTAACACAGGCCCTAGTATCACTTCCTATCTCCCCAGAATCGCTTTTAAGGATCACTAAATCCCCTTTGGAAGAGACCTAGCGATCCGTAAAACATATTCCTACGCGCTTTTCACCACTTCGCCATTTTGGTTTTCTCACTTTCCTAGGCACGTCCGTTCTCTTCGCAAATTCGCAAGCCAAGCCCAGAGACTCTCGCGCCTCTCTCCATAGACAAACTTCCTCCCCTTTGCCACCATAGAGTTTCTACCTGTGCAATAATTAGCTTTTTCCAAATTGAATGCAATATTTATGTGTAGCCAAAATCTCACTAATCTGTCAATGCAAATCTCAGTATTCTGCCAAAAATTGATAATTGTGTATTTTTATTTTGTGAAATGTAGCGAGTCCAATTCGGGACCGTTACAGCCAACCCCCAAAATATTCGCAGGTGTATTTATTTAAATCACCGAAGTAATATTTTTCCCTCTCTAGAATTACAACAGTAATTATTTCACAAACATAAGAATACCAAACAACCCCCATTTTTCCATTCTTTTATTCAGTCAAAATTGATAAATGTGTAACCCTCATCTTGTTAATGTGGCGAGTCCAAGTTGGGACCGTTACAGCCAACCCCCAAAATATTCGCAGGTGTATTTATTTAAATCGCCGAAGTAATATTTTCCTCTCCGGAATCACAGCAGTACCTATTTCTCAAACATAAGAATACCAAACAACCCCCATTTTATTTTTCATATTTTTATTTAATCAAAATCGATAAGTGTGTAACCCTCATCTTGTAAATGTGGCGAGTCCAAGGTGGGACCGTTACAGCCAACCCCCAAAATATGCGCAGGTGTATTTATTTATATCACCGGAGTAATATTTTCCTCTCCGGAATTACCACAGTACCAGTTTTACAAACATAAGAATACCAAAAGGCCCCCTTACTTATTATTCATTCTAATTTGCTCGTATTTGACTTCAATCGTGTGTGTGTGTGTGTGTGTGTGTATAAATTGTAACAAGTACAATTGTGTATATGATAAATAGATAAATAAGTGTGTGTGTTTTTAAACTGTATCCTAAAACTTTATTATTAGAACCAGTACGTGAACATTCCCCGCATTGAACATCCCCAAAAATCGCTCTCATCACCTGGACATCCCAAAGCCCAGAAGAAAAGACGGTTGTGAGGCGTCTCTATCCTAACGATATTATGTAAGCGCTTATCCCCCAATCTACTTATTTTTCGATATAAGAGATACATACTTACATTACCCCTCTAAACTCGGACATGCCGTGCGCGGCTTAAGGTACATAAATTGTCGATGTTCGCAACTTTCCAGTTCACTCCCGAATTCTTGATAGTAAAGCTTATGATTCAGAGCATGTGTAGTGTGCCTTGGTCTTAGCCCCGGGACTAACGTGTGGAGTGGATTCTTTATGAAATCGGCTTATACCGATGATTTTTATCAGCTGATCTAACCTAACACCAAATTCTCCTTCATAAAGAAACGTTGTAAGTGTAGTGTGTCGATTTGAAGTCAAATCGTGGCAAACCGTCTTAAACCCAGGTCGATGGTTTACTAAAGCCCTTCATTCGACTAAAATCCTTTTCGTAAACCTCTCAGCAACCCCCCTTCCAAACAGCTTTCATTTTCAAAATAATTGCACACCTTTCAGAACGTAAACTCTCATCGGTTTTCACGCTACTCAAGCAAAGCACCAAACCCGCACGGATTATAAGACACGAATTATGAATTTATTTCAACAATGTAAAACAACCCCCCGAATTTAAATTTATGCAATAGTATTCTATTATGTTTGTTTCGTTTTATTACCGTTACCATTACCTCCTTTCATTTAGCTTTACCTTTTTCAGTTACCTTTACCTTTCTTAGTTACCTTTACCATTTTACCTTTTATCTTTCTCAGTTACCGTTACCCTTTTCAATTACCAATTTTTTTCAAATAAAACTAGATATATATAATTTTTTTTTTTGTTTTTATGATTATTTCATATTATTTTCTTACAAAGTTCTTTCAAACAATATTTCAACATCAACCCATCACGTCCCACTGCTGGGCACGGGCCCCTCCCCATACGATGCTTTCCCTCACCGAAAAGCGAGCGACAACCACGCACATATGTTTCGCGGAAACACACCGGCACGTGCCCGCACCGGGACTCGAACCCACGATCCTCCGACTGAAAGGCGGACGCTCTCCCGCTAGGCTACCACCGCTTCCATCTTATTAAATCTTATTTACCATCAGCTCTTATGATCCCTTTCTATATCTATTACAATCATTATATTTTTAAACAATATTTGTTAGACAATCATTACTAAGTTGTTAAAGTCTGCTTTACAATCTTCTCTTCCATTTTACATTTATGTTTCTTCTCTTAATGTTTATATTCCTTCTTCATTATAGCTAATCTTTGTAAAATTTTAAATTTCCTGCAACAGTTAATTTAGATAAGTTACCACCAAATCTTATTTATAGATGGTGACAACCCCCCGTCATTTCCCCCCTGATTAATCTAATAATTTTAGTTTATTTTTTTGTTTCCATAGCCTGCTTATTTTTCTTACTAAGATTTGTGTATTCCATTATTAGCCCTTTTATTTTGCCTTTCCTTAATTGGTTATTATATTATGGTATATATTAAGTTTATCTATTATGTTACTATGTATTTAAGTTTATTTTGTGTATAATATGTATCTATTTATTTATTTATTTAATCTACGTATATAAAGAAAGCCACCGTCCGATGTCCTATTTACTCTTCTCCGTGCATGGTTGTCTGGAAGAGACCGCTCTGAGCGATAAGACCGCCCATTGTGACACCAATTGTAAAATTTGTCTCGTTCTAGTTTTAATCCTTCTTTGTTCTGCGGTGCCTCAACAAAGAGTTTATCTATTTATCTATCTATCTATTTATTCTATAATAATATATTTCCCTCCATAAACATCAACCACCTTCCGGATTACAATGCCATACCGAACACCATCCTATTTCACGGCAACAATTGTGACTAATTACTTAGTCACCGAAGACGAAGTTATACTGAACCTAATTATCTTCTAATAATTTTTCCTTTAAAAATTCTAATCTAAATTGCAACTAATAATAATCATAACCAATAAAATAATCCTAGTCATAAATACAACCGATCCTGTTCTAAACTATCCTGGTCTTAAACTATTTTGATCTTTAACTATCCTGGTTTTAACTATCCTGGTCACGCTGTTCTGGTTTTACCCATCCTGGTCCACTCAATTCTAGTTTTGACTATCCTGGTCACGTTATTCTAGTTTCAACTATCCTGGTCACGGCACCAATTGTAACTCCCCCCCCTCTCTTCCTCTACTTGCCCCAACATCTACTCTATTTTTTTTTCAAAATTAATAATTAATAAAACTAAATTAAACTTACACAAATCTTAAACTAAACTAATCTTAAACTAATCGTCTCACCCTACCGTCTCAACCTTCTTTCTCCTAATAATACTCATAATACTACAGTTCAGTACAACTCCGTATAACTCCGCACCTAACCTACTCTCTACTTTACTTTACTTTATTTTACGTTGTTTTGGCCCGATGATCGTCTAGTAACCCTTCGTTGTGTTCCGCGTGTAGCAACCTAAATTCTTTGAGTGTTCAGTATAGCTTCGCAATCCGTCAGTAGTCAATATCAAAAGAGATAAATAATTTGAATTTAGATTTCGCTGTAGTAATACAATTTGTTTTCTACCATTCCTAAACTATTATAAGGCAGCCCTAAATAAACTCAACCTAATATTCTCGTTCCGTTCTACCTCTCATCAAATCCGTATTATCTAAATATCTGACAAAGTAGATCTTAATCCTAGCCCTTCGTTGTCCCATATATAACCTTTCATTCAAAATTATAAATTAATAATCGTCAACCTTTTATCAACTTTTCGTCAACCTTACATTTTTCGTAACTCATCAACCTTTCGCTCGACCTTATAGTTTTGTAATTATCATGAGAGTCTATGATTAAAACTTCCATTCTGAATCTACGATCATGACAGCGGCTATGACTTAGAGCCCCGCCCCGCCCTAAGTTGTGAATTTCGTCGGACCAGACTTGGATATTCTCCACCGCTTGTCGGGATTAAGTACCGCCTCGCAGTTACGAAATCTCGACGGAAAGTATTTACTTTCATTTAATTTACTATGTTTGTCTATCTGTGGTCTTCCATCAAATTTCAATCCATCGTTCTATTATCCGTCACTCTCACAGGACAAATGACACTGACAACAGCTAACATCGCTCCATGACAATAAGCTTACTTGTCAAAGTCACCCTCCGAACTCATTTAAACAGATGTGAAATCTTTATGTTACCGCTAGGAAATACCGTGAAACTCGCCTATTATAATAAGTCTAGTATGTCTAAGCAAGGGAACTTCATAAAGAGGGACTTCTTTTCTTTTATCTAAAGAGTATTCACGGCTCGATCTCATTCATACCCGGTTCGTAAACAATCTCACAACCTCCATTCATGATTCAACGAGGATGAAGGGTTATCAGCGGACATAACCCCCGCCATGGTCGAATTTCCATCCTTCTTATCTAGTTCATGCGGTTCCTCAATCCCACTTACTTATTTTAGCAAAAGGGAAAGAGGCCCCAATATTTAGAGATCTAAAATCTCGTTAAACCTATCCTAATTCTACCTACTAGGAGCAACTACATAATACATTAGGCTTTATTTACCCATCTGTACATACGCCTAGCTTATTTAGCTTAATATGGGACTATTGTCCAGGTTTCTATTTGTAGAATTATATTATGTGGTAAGAGGTCATATTTTTCCCCCGGTGTAGTAATACTGGTTTTATTTAGTTAGTATTTCAGAAGCATTGTTCTAAGGTTTAAGGATATTTTTCCTTTAGGTGTAGGTGACAACAATTATTTATTGTTTCAGGTTATTTCTCATTGGAAAACCTAGGAATTGTTTTAATTCCAGAAAGTGACAGTTCGTCTAGATAATTCTGTAACACTAAGATTTCTAGTGTGGAGCTGTAGTTCTTTCCATATCTATTCATGGAAGGATTCAACATTGGAGCGATTCAAGTTGAAAGTAAGCCTCAGTTAGTGACTTTCGAAGAGCCTTATGGAGAATCTCACTCTTTTTTAGTCATAAGAAAATCCAGGGAAGGTAATAGGTCATTGCCCATAAGTAGTCAATCTAACAGAGACGAACTCATTCATATTTGTCGTTCGTTGTTTCTTGTAATTAATGTTAAGGACAGAATTATTCCTTTCGAACCATTTTTCTGGTGTAGTACTAGTTTTATTTAAATAGTATGTTAAGAAGCCTTGTTCTAAGGTTTGATGGTAGTTTCCATTAAGTATAATGTCAATTCTTTGTTGATTTCAGGTTATCTCTCTATCGGAGGATTTTTAGAAAGTTCTTCTAGATAATTCTGTAACACTAAGAATTCTAGTGCCATAGTTAATACCATATCTATTGCATGGAAGGATTCAACATTGGAGCGATTCAAGTTGAAAGTAAGCCTCAGTTAGTGACTTTCGAAGAGCCTTATGGAGAATCTCACTCTTTTTTAGTCATAAGAAAATCCAGGGAAGGTAATAGGTCATTGCCCATAAGTAGCCAATCCAAAAGAGACAAACTTAGTCATATCTGTCGTCCATTGCCTTTGTGCAATTAATTAATCTTAAAATCAGAATTATTCTTTCCGAACCAAGCCTAAGTTAAATTATAGTTAATTTATCCAGATATTTACTATATTTATAAGCAGGTTACGTTTAACCTTGTAGTTTCATTCAGTAGTCCTATCTAACTATATATATATATACAGACAGTCCTAACTTATTGTGATTTAGTTGATTATTTATCAGTTATGTTTAGTTTTCATCGTTCGTTTTCTTTCCGTCACAAATTATATTAATTTCTTAATTGTTTCCCCGGATTTTTACTTTATGAGTATGTAAAGTTATATTTAGGCTCTATAGCATTGTTATGATGAATAATAAAATGATTAAACCATATTACAACTTCTTTCATTCAAAGTAGGTACATATGTAATGATTAGCTTTATCAGTCTGATTGCCGGGCACCATATTGTTTATATGTTTACTCATTCATGTTTGACCTAGTAACTCCGTAAATTTATTACAATATAGTTTATAGTATTACAATTGATTCCCAAGGAAGTTTATGTTTCACCAGTTCATTTCTTTGTCATAGTATCTTTAATTTCCCCGAGTGTTTGTTTATATTTTGTTGTGTTGGCTTAATTTTATATAGTTTTCTATAGTTTAAGATGACCCTGTTTTACAGCATTAATACCTCCCTATCAGAAGAACCCTAGGCTAAAGGTGTGTGTGTGTACCTTCTTTGTCATGGTATTAAACTTTTAATTTCCCCTTAGTGGTTGTTTTATATTTGACTTGATTTCATGTAGTTTCCTATAGTTTAAGATGATCCTGTCTTACAGCATTAATCCCTTCCTATCAGAAGAACCCTAGGCTAAAGGTGTGTGTGTGTGTGTGTGTGTGTGTGTATATGTGCCTACCTGTCAATTCCTCAGGGCTGTCCGGAGTCCACATTTAACTTTACCTATCGAAATTGGTGTCTGTGCGTTCGTTTGTATGTTGTATGTTATGTGTGTGTGGCCCTACGCTCTTATAAACTAGCTAGCTCATAGGGACTTACGAACTTCCTATGGCTAGTAACCCTTATTGTTAACACTATAGACTAGCTCATAGGTACTTACGAACCTCCTATGGCTAGTGACCCCTGTTGTTAATTATTATGAGCCTATGCCTACTTGCCCTAAGTTTCTTATGAACTAAAACCTGTCTAGCTTCTAATAAATAGTGTGTGTACCTAACAGAAGCAAGCCTGATTGCGACAACTTCGGAGTCGTGACAATCAGATTTTCCAAGTTAATTGTGCATGGAGAAATCCCACAGGGAAGTTCCAAGAATGTCCTTTTCTAACTAGCTATCTAAAGTCCGGAGGCACCGGGAGTCTTGCTTATTTCTAAGCCCTAGGCCGCCCTAAGATTTCCAAACGGCAACCTATTGTCAGTCGTCAAATTGTCGCCCCGTCATGTCATGCTGGGAAGGGAGTTTATGTCGTTGGAAATCGCCCTGACGGTAATAACACCGTGTGCGTGCGGGGACCATTCAAATCGACTTTATGTACAGGAAGAGATATCTTCGTCACTGTCTAGAGGAATCACCCCGCCCGTACACAAAATACGATCGAAATGGGTGGTCAGGCGCTTCTAGCCACCCATGCCGGAAGACGCCCCTGAGGTCACCACATTCCTCAGGCTATCAGCTAAACTCTTGGCAAGCACCGTTTCAATTCGCCAACCTACGCGCCCTACCAGTGTCAACAAGAATCAGAACATTCGCAGTTTGACTCAAGCTAACACAGGCCCTAGTATCACTTCCTATCTCCCCAGAATCGCTTTTAAGGATCACTAAATCCCCTTTGGAAGAGACCTAGCGATCCGTAAAACATATTCCTACGCGCTTTTCACCACTTCGCCATTTTGGTTTTCTCACTTTCCTAGGCACGTCCGTTCTCTTCGCAAATTCGCAAGCCAAGCCCAGAGACTCTCGCGCCTCTCTCCATAGACAAACTTCCTCCCCTTTGCCACCATAGAGTTTCTACCTGTGCAATAATTAGCTTTTTCCAAATTGAATGCAATATTTATGTGTAGCCAAAATCTCACTAATCTGTCAATGCAAATCTCAGTATTCTGCCAAAAATTGATAATTGTGTATTTTTATTTTGTGAAATGTAGCGAGTCCAATTCGGGACCGTTACAATATGCAACATGGGATGGGTCAAATCATTCATAAAGTTGAAAATTATTACGGAGATAAGATTATCTTGACACGTGACGTTTTATTGTGACACGTTATTTGTATGATTATTGAACAGATGTTCAATAATGATTTAAATAACGTGTCACAATTACATACATAGTCCTGACCCTTAGTTAGGATGCTCTGTATCTAGGGAATCAGGAACTTCTAATCTACTAATACTAATCAGTTAGGTTTGTGTGAAGAACAAGTATTTGGTCTGGCAATTACTTGTGGTTCGCAAAAATCTTTACCCTGTGTGGGAATCGACACACACAAACTCAGATTTTGCAGTCGGCTCATCACCCGCTACGCCACGGAGGGCGTCTTTTATTACTAATCATACAAATGTCATGTTGAAATAAAATCATAATACTAGATTTTTTACCAATAAAAGATACTTGTGTATATCTTAAAACTATGTATAATATGTTTAAAAAAATATTTTATTGCGTGCAGTAAGGTAAGTACCTAAATATCACAACAAGCTCTAGAGTGGAATTGGTCGTAACTCATGAACATTCACATTCCTCTGGCACACATTGTCACCAATATTTTAATCCGCAGTTTCTGAGCGCTTAACCCGCTTTGGGTGGACCACCCGGTATTAGGCTACCTTCCTCTTTCTTTTAAAAATGTTATCAATTTATTGATCATTAGAAATCTCGCCATTGATCAGTCATCAAACACTGCTTAAAGACATGGTTTGCTAGTGAATTTAAAAAGATTTTATGTAATTTTTAAACATAATTATTCCTTCGATGCACTTTTCAAAAATTAAACACCGTTTTTATTATAGTAGTTTGTTGAGCACATCGTCTCTTTTTCTGTTACTAATTTTGTAAACAAAATTACTTATATCATTAAAATTTGAATAGATAGGTTCTCTGTCGCAAGTACTTTTTGTAAAATCTTTACAATAGTAAGAATAAGTTCAATCTATTATATTTATATAATATGTACACCCAAATACAAGTAATAATAATATCGCTTCTCGACTAAATACATAGATCCTGACCTCTTACTGGGATAACCTGTATCTCGAGAATCGGAAACGAGGACCATGGTCCCACGAACATCCAGACTCAGAGCAAATACCTGTGGTTCACACAAATCTTTGCTCTTTGCGGGAATCTAACACGCAGCATCACCAAACGAACTAGTGAAGTTTTTATTTGTTATTTCATTCATACGTGTGATATTTTTTTGAATTGATATTAGAAGACATTTTCCCATCAGAGCTTACCGGCCACGGCACGACTTACAAACAGTTTTTATCAATAATGGCCTATAACGCGTACTACCCGTTGGATTTAGATGCGATGTGTTTAAAATATAATTATTAAAAAAAATAGTTAATTAATATAGAATAATAAATATTGTTTATTGCCAATAATAATTGTACAATACAAGAAATATACGAGGGCCACGTGCGCATAAAGCGGCTAGCCGCCTTACGGTCAGCCGTCTAGCCGTCCGGCTGGCTGCCGGATACTGTACTGTGCTAGCACAAGCTATCCGCGCATCTGCTTAGTGCGTAAATACCCTTAAACAGTCGTCATCATCATCATGAACCCATATCATCCCACTATTGAGTACGGGCCTCACGAAAGTGAGGAGAGTAAGGCCATAGTCCACCACGGAGCCCCGGTCCGGATTGGTGGATAAAATATTTTGTTTTTGTTGTTTTCCTTAACCGAAAAGCGAGTGATAATTACGTAAATATAAACCGTATTATATTCTAAAAGTTAGAATATAATACGGTTTATATTTATTTTACCGAGTGACGAGACGAACAAGTTGTTCACCTGAAGGTAAGCAATACGCCTGCCCATAACAGTTACAGTGCCACCCAGAACTTTGCATTACTTACATAATCCTGTGCAGTAAAGCACTGCGCTCGTCACCATGAGACACCGGGTCTAAAGTCTCATATGCCCAGTAATTTCGCTGAAAACAGTCCCCTTCAAACAGGAACACAGTAATGTTTGCACACTACTGCTTGGTGGATGAATATCTGGCAAAGGTAGCCTACCTCCCCAGGTGGTCTCTTGCAGATGAGGCCTCCCACTATAAACATACTACGTTACAAAAGTACTTTTATCTATACTAATATTATAAAGATATGATTGTTTGTTTGTTTGCATTGAAAAGGTTCCGAAACTACTGGACCGATTTGAAAAAATCTTTCACCGTAGGGCAGCGGCACTATCCCCGAGTGATATACGTTATATTATATTTAAAAATAAAATTTAGGATTTTTACTAAAACTTCAATAATGTAATCCAAGGTGTAAAAAAATAACCTAAAAATTCCTTACATCGCGTGCCCTCCGAAAACTGTTGATCGTAAAACCAAATGCCGTACTATAATTTTGCAGAACAAAACTGCTTAATACCTTCATCTAACTTTTTGAATTATTCAATTAGGATATTCCATTTGAAAGATATCACTTGTTCAAAAATGTAAGTATTAGGAAAAAGTCGCGTGGTCGCCGCTCACACTGCCGCAATTAAAATCCATTCAGTCGTTTTGGCGTGAAGATAGCAGTTAACGCGGGTGAAACCGCGGGGCGCTGCTAGTTATGTTGCTTTATTATACTTTATTATGTTGTAGTGAAGTGCTTTAATATGTTGCCTACTTACAATAAATATACTTTGACTTTTGATCGCTGTGACTTTTATTTTGACACTATGGATTACCTGCGTTTTTGGAAGTTCCTAGGAAGTAATTTTTAAATTTTGCCTACCCACAACAAATACAATAAAAACATATTATAAAAATGTAAAAGGTTGTCATTTTTATAGTAATAGTACCTATCTATTCATCATAATCGTCCCACTGCTGCGCACGGGTCTCCCCTCACTTTCGTGAGGAGGGTTAGGCCATAATCCACCACCGCCGGGTTCGGATTGGCGGATAACACACCAACCTCCGAAATAATTATTGAGTGGGTATGTGGGTTTCCTCACGATGTTTTATTTCACCGAAAAGTGAGTGATAATTACGTACTTACATGTGTTTTACAAGAAACTCAAAGGTACGTGCTAAACTAGTAACTTGACTCAACCATTGATGGCCTCCGTGGCGCAAGTTGGTGATCAGCTCCGAAGCGTGAGTCTGTAGATTCATTCCCGCACAGCGCAAAGATTTGTGCGAACCACATATATTTGCTCTGAGTCAAGGTGTTTGTTGGACCATGGTCCTTGTAGCTCCTGATTTCCAAGATACAAGGAACCCTAGTTGGAAGTCAAGGTCTGTCTATGTGATCATGGCTGTGTAAAAAAAGACCAAATATGCTAGTTCATATTATTTTAATATAACCCAGTTTCTGGCATCAATTAAAATCTAAGCGTTGTTTTGGATCCAGGCAGTGTAGCGTGATACGCGAGCATTGACACCGGGGTAGCGAGCGAGAGCGCAGCTGCGTCCCCAAGAGCAGACGCCGACGACGACGCCGTTGTGGTAGAGAGGGCCGCCGGAGTCGCCCTGGCACTGGTCGCGCCCGCCGACGTCCAGCCAGCCGGAGCACAGCATGTTGGCGGTGATAATGTTGCCATGAGCTGCGTAGCGCTGGGCGCAGGTGTTCTGGTTCACAGTCCAGATCTGAACGTGACGCAATTGCTCTGAAGGCCTGCCTCCCGCCTAAAAAACACATATTTTAATTAAAATCAAAATTTAAAATCAAACTAACTTTAATACTAGTGTAGTTTAAATAAGTTACAGATGTAGTGTTGGAAAAATAAACTCTGCGAAAAAAACATTTGATTGATTTTCAAGCCGACAAAGTAGCCAAATCACGAGGCGTTTACGGATTAAATTCTAAGATTATCAAGAAAATGAGTGCATCGTGCTCCACAAGATTATGCTATACAATGTTCTTAGAGGCAACAAAAAAACATAACGACAGCAAAATGGAAATTCTACTTACAGAAGTGGTTCCCCACCCAGCGGCCCAGACGACCTGATTATCTGCGAGGTTATAGTTGGCACCAGCAATACGCGCAGGTTGCACGGCGTTATTGACGTAGCCAATGGTGGTGGCGGTGCGCATCATGGCAATGTCGTTATCAAGGGTGCGCGAGTTGTAACTCGGGTGGATAATAACAGTGGCAAAGTTGTGAACCACACCACCACTGTTGGCATTAGTAGAGCCGACACGGACTCGCCACCTACTAGCTGCATCGCCACTGAACATTAAAAAATCCAGTTAATTGAAATCGGACCTTGCGTGATGAATACCTCTTCAAAATATTGGAGCAGTTTGAGAATTTAATAAGCAGACACGTAATCGAAAAGTTTACTTACAACGGACAATGTGCTGCAGTAAGGATAGATCTGGTGTTGATGATAGTGCCTCCGCAGGCCTGCGAGAAGGAAACCCCAGTCCACGAGAACAGCAGAGAAGCGATGGTGGGGTACTGGCTGATGGTAGTCACTGAACCACCCACAATCCTTTGCGGGTTGCTAGGGACAGCTGCAATTTTTCAAACATATGTTCATATAGTACGTTGTAAAACATTCACTGTCCCTCGTGTAACTGAGTAGATATTATAGAAACTCCTGTGGTCTAAAATAGTTATTTGTGGAATAATTGGCAGTAGTACAGGAGCCATTACAATTTAAACCATTTTTAAGTAAGTTAAGAAAGTATATTAGGAAGTACTCAATTCGACTGTATTTTCACCCGACTACGCCTGAAGGATGGTTGTTTTTTTGAACGTATGTGTGTCTGTAAGTATGTATGTAAATTTATTTAGTGTGCTCTGAAGCCTACCCAATGGCTTCATGGATTTTGGCTTGGGATGTGTTCTTAAATTCGTCTTAATTGTTTAAATGATACTGAACATATAGAAATTAAAAAATAATGGTGGATTTTTGGCGCCAAATTAAAATAGTACCAATTTTTTTTCTTTTAAATCTATCTAGCAACATATCAAAATAAAGGGTTATAAAAAAGGTTTTACGTTATCGTTGGACAAACATACACAAATCATTATAATTACTGGCCGTGTCGATCCACCGCGGGCCATTCCTCCAATATCACACAACACTTTCCGGTCCTGCTCCGATCTCACCCACGTTCCACCTTGAACTCTTATCATCTGTCCATCTGACAGATGATCAAACTTACACACAAACTCGTACTGAAGATCGCACCCTAGGGCAGAATGGCTAAACAGTTGACATGGAGAGATGTATTAATAAATCCTTCACAGCCATGGCGTTATGATCAATTCCAACGTGCCAATTAGTTCAAGTTTATTTATGGCATCTGCCAGTGTATTTTGCACTTTAAAACGATTTGAATAAAGTGATAATTCTTGGGATTACCTGCAACCGCAGCAAGGCACACAGCAAGCACTGCGATGGCACGCATTGTTTCAACGAGTTACATGCACTAACTGGACTCCCCAAATATCTGTTGTATTTATATTCAGTGCACTTGTTTATCTGTCAATTATCAGTTCAATTAAGAATAATATCATTGATAATTTAATTATTTATGATAAACATGTCATGAAATTGATTTATTGTGTCTTCGGAATTTTATGATAGCTGCAACGCGAATGCATCTTCGTACCTATTACTTGGTGACATCTGGTCATTATTCATCAGTCAGAGACTGCATTAACACATGTTTTATTGCCAAGTTAATCAAAAGAAATTCAATGCAGATTTGTCTATAGCATTTGGTACACATAAAAATGGTGTTTGCATTTTAAAAATACGTCAAAGTATTTTCCTTTTTTTTCCTAAATAAAAAACCAAATTAATATAATTTAATCAATTTAATATTAATTAATTTCAACCAACTTTATTTAAAATTTTATTTACACACTATATTTTAAATGCAGAATTTTTTTTTTATAAATAGATTAATATGAATTTAAAAGTTTAGGCCAAAAGATCAAACTTAATCATTTAGAGGAAGTAAATTTCATAACCAGGTTTACCGTAACAGAAAATTTTCTTTTTTACGATTTTTGACTGAGTGACGAGACGAGCAAGTCGTTCACCTGAAGGTAAGCGCTACGCCTGCCTTTAACAGTTACAGTGCCACCTAGAACTTTGCATTGCATTATCTTGTGCGGCATTGCATTGCGCTCGTTACTCTGAGACATTGGCTCTAATGTCTCAAATGTCTAGAAATTTCGTTAAAAACAGTGCCTTTCAAACCGGAACACAGTAATATTTTCACACTACTTGGCGGATGAATATCAGGCAACGGTGTGGTACTTCCCCAGGCGGTCTCTTGCAGAAGAGGCCTCCCACTACAAAACCTGTACCTAGGATTCATTAGAAGTTGAGAAGAACGTTTTACAAGATCCTGGGGAAGTACCGACGCTTCAGATTTCTGACGGCCAATAGCGTAACTATGAGATATTTTAAAATACTAGTATCTTATGGGAGCGATAAACGTTAATAGTAAGTTCACGTACTACTATAATAAGTGAGTAAACGAACGACAACCTTATGGCTCATTTTCACTAGTCAATAGCCAACACGCATATCAAACAGATATCAAAATCGCAGGCCATTAACTTACATTCGAAGAACACACAATTAATAATACTAATATTATAAATGCGAAAGTTCGTGTGTGTGTGTGGTTTACTAGTTCACGTTAACCATAAAAATAATTTTAGCTACCACTACCACGCATACACGCTCGCTGCTAAAAACTCACACGTCTTTGTTTTTATAATTTTACGGCAAGCGCACACATGCCTGGTGTGTGAACCCGTATTGCTGTATCGACAATTTTAACATACTAGCTGTGCGCGCCCACACTGCTGATGAGTTTAGTTTCGACGCAACGCCAGTAAACAGTAAACACATACGTTGTGTGAGAATCGCAAAGAGCCAAAAAAAATGATTCAGCACAGTCATATTCATCAGTACCTAAAGCTTATCTCTATAAACTGCCACAATTTGTAGGTGTGTAGTTTCAAATACACGTATCTATATCGTACCTGTAGGTATAACATGTCACGATAAAAAAATGTTATCATATTTTTTTGTTTACAATCTTAATTCATGCTTAATTGCAATCGAGTTCAAAACAACGGCTAATCTATGTAGTAAATCTTTCTGGGCGCGTTCAATTGCTGCCTGCACTCCGAAAAGCATAATAATTTACTTACTAACTAAACTGTTTCTATTGAAATGATTGGGCATTTGGTACTTCTAATAACGAGGGCAACATGCCGACTACGTGTATCCCTATTGTACTCAAAAAATAAATAAGAAAGTTCGCTCTGCATTTGCCTTCCTAGACTTCAAGCTCCCCGTGACATAACTCGCGAAAAAAAACCATACGTTTTTACAGATTTTTATATATCTTTGAAGGTGACAATTCTCAGCTCTAATAGAGAGAAATATACCATTTTCAAGGGTCATTTTTATTACATTGCGTTTCGCAATCATTCAATGGTATCAATACTTACAAAACATTACGATCATTTAAACTTAATAATCACCACCAAAGCAATACTATCGCAGTTATCTATAAATGATTGTGCAACTCAACAGAAAAAAAATGTCTTAAAGTTTGCTTTATGATTTTTCTGTTCATAATTCTGCATAACAAATAAAAAACACCTATATTTGTTAAAAAGTTTGCTTTTGTAGTAATGATAAAAGTTTTTTTCCCGGTAAGAGTTTTCAAAATTCCTTACCAATAGTAGTAGCTCAACAAAAACGTTGAAATAGTTTCAAAGAAGTATACTATCTGGATTATGATGGAAGAACAAAGAATTTCACTAATTGGTCGTAACACTCAACTCATGGTTATCCGCACTTAAGTCATTACACCCAAAAAGAAACTTAACTACCTTCATCTAATCGTTCTGGGTGGTGCTTGACTGTTATGGACAGGCGTAGCGCTTACCATCAGGTGAACGACTTGCTCGTCTCGTCACTCAGTTAGCAAAAATACCTTTAAAAATAAAATTTACAAATACATACCAATAAATAACATGTGGGTCCAAACAAAAATATTAAGGCTTATAATAAAGACTTTACATTCTCTAAAATTGTTCTTTTGCGGTTTGTACATAACTTATGAAGTCTTCGACATAGTGATTAATCGAGTTTAAATGGCATTGGCCTGGATCCAGGGAGTAAAACGGGAGACACGCGTGTTGACACCGGGGTAATAGGCCAGAGCGCACTGTTGTCCCCAGGAGCAGACGCCGACGACGACGCCGTTATGGTAGAGAGGGCCGCCGGAGTCACCCTGGCACTGGTCGCGACCGCCGACGTCCAGCCAGCCGATACATAACATGTTAGCGGTGACGGCATAGCCGAGAGTGGAGTAGCGCTGGGCACAGGTGGTCTGATTGATCGTCCATATTTGGACGTGACGCAGCTGCTCAGAAGCCGACCCTCCTACCTGTAACATTGTAAAAATGCTATTCTAACATATTTTTACAATATAAAAAACGCTAAACAAAACTAGAACAACGCATTTTAAAGCTCAATACTTGTGCCTCACTTCCAAAGGACATTGTTGGCTTCATTGTTTGTTCTACAAGTACATGCTTCGATGGGTTAACCTCAAAATACCAACTAGCTAGAATTGGATGCCTGTTTACATAATACCAACATTGCAATACAGACGGTATGAAAACTTACTGAAGTGGTTCCCCAGCCAACGGCCCAGACCACCTGATTATCAGCCAGGTTGTAGTTGAGTCCAGCAATCATAGCGGGCTGAACCGCGTCGGTTACATAAGCGATATACGTATTAGTGCGCATGATGGCGACATCATTGTCCAGGGACGTGCGGTTGAAGCCACTATGGATGACAATGGAAGCCAGTGTGTGGACAGTACCACGGCTGTTGGCGTAAGAAGATCCAACCCGGACACGCCATTGGTTTACTGCATCACCACTAAAACAGAGGTCGTAATCACATTAAATTAGAACATTAATGTAAATCAAGTTTTTCATAAAGACATGGGTTAATGGAATCACGCCAAAACGGCAGGGGAAAATGGAGAAAGAAAAAGAAAAGGAGTTAAATGGCGGGGCGCAGCTAGTAGTCTTTAAATAGGTGGGTAAAGAAATAGACAGTGACCTACTCAGGGCAGTGAGCAGCTGTGAGAATGCTCCTGGTGGTGAGGATGGTGCCACCGCAGGACTGCCAGTAGTTGCTGAGGTCCCATGAGTACAGCAAAGCGGCGATGGAAGGGTACTGCTTAATCGTAGCCAAATTACCACCAATGATCCTCTGAGGATGACTAGGTACAGCTAAAAGAAAGCAGGTTTGAAAAATTTCCAAAAATTCCAAATTTCCGGTAAAATTTCCAAAATGAGAGGTAAATATAAAAATAGAGGCTAGACTCTAAGAACAAGTAGTGGTGAAGTATTGGTATTGTAAAGGGCCAGAAACAGTATTTTTTTAAATGTATTATTTAAATGTGAATTAGTGTCAGGTAACTTAACAAGCAATAAATAAATAATAATATTTTATAAATTTAACAAAAGTGGGTGTCCAAGGACACTGGCTGCATTTCTACGCTGAAAATCAACAGCTATTCTATATTACTAGTTTACTATTTCTTTACACAATATATAAAATGTAATGATTTCACAGTTTTACTGTTTTTTAAACCAGTGTATCATCATCGACACTTCTCCGCAATGACATTCGCCGATATCCACCAATCCACAGTTTACAAAAACTGCAGAAGACCGTAAATAATATATTATTAAACTTTACTTCACGAAGAAAGGAAAAGCATGAATTGTACAATAGAAATAATTAGAACTATAAATTTCGACAAGTGATAAAATGTTACCGGCTGCCGCAGCTAGACACACCGCAAGAACAAGGATGACACCCATAGTTTCCACAGTACTGTTTTTCATAAGAACCCGCTCCTTGTATTTATAGTAAACACTTCAAATATTATAAATTACCACTCATTTAGCGCAAGATAATATTCAAGAAGGTATTGTTTGAAGTGGTTCATTATCTATTACTAGCAGCACTCCGCGTATACTAATATCCCGCAGAAACCATTAATTTTTACGACATAAAAAGTATCCTATGGCTTACTCTAGGACTTAAAATATAGGTACCAAATTTCATTAAAATCAATTCAGCCGTTGTGGCGTGACAGAGGACAAACAAGCAAACTCTCACATTAATGATATTAGAAGTGTGATTCTACTGACGATTACGGTCACATATTCTCAGAAAGACACTTCAATGAACCCTGTATGTTTGTGACATATTGTAAGTGCTTATTAGTTTTTTTTTTTAATATTTACGCGACTTTGATCGCGGTGGTATACATTTTTAATTGATATCAAATAACAGTAGCCTGCTGTAAATATCTCGCATTTTTCCTGAAGGTAAAAAAGGATAAAAAAGGATTTGCCAAATGCAATTAGCTAAGAGCGTTGCTAGATAAGAGTGGTATCAACCTTTTTAAAAAGATTAGTAATTAGTTAAGATAAAATAAAGATAGTAAGCAATAAAGATATAGGTGTGAATATCTGTGGTAAATACGAAATTTTGCCTATTTTTCACCAATCGGATGATCAACTTAATATTTTTTATTATTATTACTGTCGTCAATAGAGTGTGTCTAGACTTTCTGTTTCAGCTACGAGATTAATTTGGCAAAAAATAAAAACATAAAATATTTATCAAAAATTAGTAAGTATTTAATATTGTATAAATAAAATTGTCACTGTTCAAAAATGTAAATTAAGCGTTAGCCTGTATCCAAGAAGTAAATCGGGAGACGCGGGCATTGACTCCGGGGTAGTATGCCAGAGCGCACTGTTCTCCCCAGGAGCAGACGCCGACGACGACGCCGTTGTGGTAGAGAGGGCCGCCTGAGTCGCCCTGGCACTGGTCGCGCCCGCCGACGTCCAGCCAGCCGGAGCACAGCATGTTGGCAGTGACGGAGTATCCAAGAGTAGCGTAGCGTTGCGCACAAGTAGTCTGATTGACGGTCCAGATCTGGACGTGGCGTAGTTGCTCTGAAGACGGTCCGTTGACCTAGACAATTAGGTAATTCTTATTATTTAGTCAGATAACTATTGTAGGTACATTGCATAAAAATTGTTCTAAAAAATGGTACAATTGCGGCCATGTCTCTAAGCAGCGATTTTTATTGGGTACTTTTTGAGTCTTTCCATACTTGGAAGATTGTCTGATATGGTAGAAGTCTTCCATCATTTACAAATATAACGGAGATACGAGCTACTGTGTCTAGAGAAATTCTGGGTATATAACGGTGCAGAAACGCACAATATTTTGCAAAATTTAAAGTACTAAGCGGTACTACGTGCTGTTTATCATGCAAACATCACGATTGTCACTCACATGTAGCGTTTTAGCGAGTACGTATATGAAGGTAGAGGACGGAACAGCTCAATGATTAGCAGAAGATTGATGGTGCTTGGGCTCATTTTAATCAGCTCGTAGTGCCGAACACGTAATTCATAAAAACTTAGCAACTTACCGCAGTGGCACCCCATCCAGCAGCCCACACGACCTGGTTATCAGCGACGACGTAGTTAGCTCCAGCAGTGAGCGCCGGCTGGACGGCGTTAACCACGTAATTGATGACTGTAGCGGTGCGCATGATGGCTATGTCGCTGTCGTACGTGCGGTTGTTATAGCTAGGGTGGTAAACGATGGAAGCCAAATTGTGAATTACACCACCGCTGTTCGCGAAAGAAGATCCGACGCGAACCCTCCATCTGTTCACTGCGTCACCACTGTTAAAACAAATGAAAATCAACGTTAAATTATCATAAAACACAGAAACTAGAATGTTATCTACGTAATATTATTATAGTGCCCAATAGCTACAGACCTACAGCTGGAGTTTTACAGCTGGTACTATTTAACATGAAGCTTTCAAGGGTTGATCATTAAACTCAAACTCAAACTCAAATCATTTATTGTAAATAGGCAAAATATTGCACTTTTACACGTCAAAAAAAATAATATCTTATACATAAGTATAGAAATACAAAAAAAAATAAGTCAAATTTTATGATCTACGAAACTAATGATTATTATCTAATTATGGTTTGAGTTAGAAAAAGGATATTTCCCTTTCAAGTGGTGACTCATGCCTGAGTCTCGCACAGGAAAAGGAAAACTCCATTGACTCTACCAGTGCTTCGGAAATACGCCCGTTAGAGAAGATAGCACCAAGAATTTTATATAAAATAAGAAATTATATTAGTACTGACCTTAGGATAATTCTTGTAGATTCGCTTGTACTCTCAAAGTTTAATTATGTCGATTCGGTTTATGGCCCTCGTTTACTCTCTAAGACATCTCGTCTTGTCCAGAGAGTCCAAAATGCTTGTGCTCGTTTTTGTTTTGATGTTCCGCAACGTAGTCACATAACACCTTTTTTGAATAATAGTAATATTTTAAATATGAAGCATAGAAGAGATCTTCATTTTGCTAGTTTGTTGTTTGGCGTGGTTAAGTCCGAGAGGCCCCACTATCTTTACTCTAAGTTAGTGTGGGCTCGCGATTACAGTACGTATGCCACTCGAGGATCAAGTTTCTTAATGCGTACTCCACGGCACGGCTCGGCTGCGTTTCGTGGTAGTTTCCGGTTCTGTGCCACTAAGTGCTGGAACTCTCTTCCACCACCATTAAGAAAACTTAAAAGTAATTTCAGTTTTAGATATAATTTCAAAAAACTATTGCTTGATTTGCAAAACAGACCTGAAACTACCCTCATTTAATAGAAGTAACGTGAAGAGCAAATAATTTTTATAATTTGACATGTAACTTTGTAAATTTAATCTATCTATTAATTATTAATTTTTTTTTTTTTTTTTTTTTATGTCTTTATGTACTACAACCTCCTCCCCCCTCTCCCCCTCCCCTCTCCTTTTTAGTATAGTTAGTTGCAATTAGTTTTTTTGTCATTTATTATTATTATTATTATTTTCTTATTCTTTTATTATATTGAGCTAAACTTTTTAATTTATTCGTTATTTATATTTTTTGAAGTCTTTCTTAAGTCCGTGTGTCACCAAAGGCAAGAGCTGAAAATCAGCGTTGTGGTTTGACCACAGCATTATGCTGAGCTCAGGCCTTGTCTGACATCACTGCGCGCCGGCTATCTGCGTACGCTATTATGTTCATCGTGTGTTTTCATTTTCTTGTCTTGTCTCTAAATAAGTACGTTGTTCGCTGTTGTGTGCAGTTGTGTCAGAATAAATGTTTTTTCTTTCTTTCTTCTTTCAAACTCTACGGCGATGTAATTTTTTAAATTTTAGTCATTCTTTTTTTTTTTTTTTTTAAGCCATAATATACAATAGAAAAATAAATTATCAATACTCATCAATAATCATCAATCAATTATCATCATTTATCAATAATCATTATCATACTATAAATGAATTTTTAATGTTCATGGGAGTAATTATGAGTTACGGAGCACAAAATTGAATCTAGTATGTATTTAACGTGAATCATCATCATCATCAACCCATATTGTCTCACAGCTGCTGTGAATACTCGTACATAATCTACTAATTCCATTATTCTTTTTCCGTGCCGATGTTTCTAACTTTGTGCCATAACACAGGCTGCTTCGGTTGAAACTTCAAGGCAAAATGCAGCTAGACTGCGAAGGTGCAGTCTTAGTCTCATTAATAATTAAATTTCCAGTCGGGAAGACCCCTGTGTTGCATCCCAGAACCTATATCACAGAATAAACTTTACACCACCCAAAATACCAATCTTTCCATCACTACACTACTTAACCTACTATACTATGAAGGTAAAGGCACTTACGCTGAGCAGTGGGCCGCAGTAAGTATAGCCCGATTGGTGATGACGGTCCCTCCACAGGCCTGGAAGTAGTTGTTCAGGTTCGAAGAGTACAGGAGCGCAGCGATGGAAGGATACTGGCTTACAGTGGCCAACGATCCTCCAACAATCCTTTGTGGGTTGCTGGGGAGAGCTGTGCAAAGAGAATAAAATTCTTAGAAAATTTGGAAATAAAATAAAATCATTTATTGTTAAACAAAGTAGAAAAATAATTAACTTTTGATATCAAGCATCCCCCGCTTCTTTACCATAATATTAATTATTTTTCTACTGTTAAGTTCGATTTGCTATTAAAGCGTGTTTTTTATAATATTAGGTATGAATTTTTAATTAGATATTGTATTAAATTTTATTTTATTGTTGCATTAACATTTTTCCTTGACAAGAATTTTAAGTTTCGATTTGATGCGACGTTTCAAAGTGGGTGAAAACCCAGTTCAAAGATCCCGTATCATGGACACATAACATAGATACATACCTAGCTAATACATGTGTGTTAAAAAGTGGTGAAGTGTAAAGAGCATAATGTCACAAAATTAGTGTTCCCTGACAGTGATTGATAGAATTTCAAATCGGTCTCGATAGGTCTTGATTGACTAATACGACGTAAGCTCTGTTTCTAGAAGTTTGTATTTAAAATTCAAAAGTTTCTAATGTTGCTTATAATTTTCTTCGATACTGCCATCGTAACTAGCATGCTCTTGTCCGGATAAAACTGTATATCTTCAAAAACAAATACATTTACCATCAAACAATCCTAGAATTAGAAATATTGTAAGTCCGTAAGGACAATAACATCTTGTAAACTGACACAGTTAAACAATAAAGATTTTTCTATTCCATTCTATTCTTGTTCTCAAACAAGAACAAAATATTACAACAAAACATTATTATGTTAGGGCGCAAATCGTCATAGATGTCGGGAAGGGTCTGAGCTCAGCATCCTCGTCTTCTTCGTGCCGATGATCCACGGCTACATCGTTTTGGACCAGTATTTGGGTACTGCCGCGCCGGGGGCAGAAGCCTTATACAGGTCGGTTAGGGTACTGGTGTTAGGGTACTGAGGGCTCAGCATAATGCTGCGGTAACACCACAACGCTGATTCTCAGTGCGTTTTGTTTTCGGCGTTTTTAAAGGAACATAGTGTTGTCACGGTTTTGCATGCAACTACACCTTAATAGTACTATGAAAAAAACTTACCGGTAACCGCAGCAACGCACAGGGCTAATACGAAGGATAGAACACGCATTTTCACTTCTTTCTCTCTACACTCTAGAACAACTAATTTTTGACTGCCTCGGTGACTATTTCACGCTCTTTATTATAGTGATTGTTACTATTTACTATCTTGAAACTTATGCTTTTGATAACGCGGCATGTTACGTCTTTTTTTCACGATTGTACCTAATATCTGGTTGACTCACCGTAGCTGATAAAAATAGATTTTCTGTATCTATATCTATCCTTCTATTACCGTCAATATGAAAGTATGGGTGTAAACAAGTATATCTGTATGGTAGTGTCTTTGTTTCTACTCCTTTTCTTAACTGTTAAATTAATGTTGAAGGGTATCTAAATACTGTAGATCCTAGATAAACATACATTCAAAAAACGAAATGTGTGCTGTAGAAGTAAAACTTCAACTAAAAAATAAATAAAAAAAAAAACATACAAGAGATTTTAAAAAATATACGAAACGTAACTCTCTCTCTCTCTCTCTCTCTCTGTCGATCTTCACTAACTCATATCTGGATCTCAACTTCCGTTCGCCTCGCCCGATCACATTTTTCGTAACGCATTCACCATCTTACTGCGTGGTCTACCAAGTCAAGCGTGTGTAAAGAAGTTTTACTACAAAAACTCAATTTTTTTTTTTTTATTGCAAGTACTCAATAATAATGCACATTTATAAGTTACACACTTAAGCCTCATATACATAGATAAAAATAAATCAAATATGACCTACTAAACTAAACACTAACTGATTATACTCGTAGTATGAGTTTAAAAAGGAAACCTCTCTTTAAAGTGGTTTTCAGACGTAAGACTAAGGAGTTTTGGCGGGCAACCGATATGCCCAAGCAGTGTATACAACCCTTGTCTACTCATGGTATCGAATACCTTCAAACGCGATATAAGCTGAGGCCCAGTGCTCGCAACTCTTAACACTTTGACTGCTGAGCCGATTTTCTTGTCTAGCCACGGGTACTTATCTGCCCACACTGTTGTGTTTTCCCATACAGCTAACGCCAACAGTTGTGTTTTAGCAGTGACCGTGTTAAAACAGGTTTTGTTTCTATACATTTTCTATATATCTATATATATATATATATAAAAACGTAATGTTGGTTTGTGTACGCTTCAAAAACTCAAAAAATTCTGCACCGATCGAGCTGAAATTTTAGCATGTACGAATGTACGAATGTATGCATTTACGAATTTGCCACAGCGTAGCGTGGCAAGGTACAGCTAGTTTTCTATTTAATCAGACAATCGCGTTTATTAATCATCTAACCATAAATAGGTACTTATCTAAGTACATAAACTTAAATTACTATCGAGAAATGAACGATATCATCAGTTTTATCGACGTTATTTTATCATTTTTCATTAGTATTCTGATTCAGCTACCTATTATATTCATTATTTTATTGGGGACGAATTGGTAGCTGCACATAGCATAAATAATATCTGAGCTGATGGATGAATCATTTTTTAAACATAGATTAAAATCTATAAGTCACCGAATGGTCATTCCATTGGAATTGGTATTTACTCGTAGCTTTGAGTCCGCGAAAAGAAGCAATTACAGATCGAGTATTGGCTATTAAATACAAGATCTTAAATTTGTTTGTAATTTTCTAAAAACAACCCAAGAAAATATACAGAAAATAAACAAGCAATAGTTGTACATAATTCTATTTATTTATTCTATTTACCTCGTTTTGGAAAAAAATATTCAAACCATGTAATTATAGGATATACAAAAAATATTCAAGGACAGCTTTGCTCAATAGGCTTTAAGTCAGCATTATGCTGATTGTCAAACTGCACAGCATTATATCATGTTGGCTCGGATCCAATCAGTGTATCTAGAGACACGCACGTTGACGGTCGGGTATCGACCCAAAGCACATTCGAAGCTCCAAGCAGTTATTCCTACGACGACTCCGTTGTGGACCAGAGGCCCGCCGGAGTCACCGTTGCACTGCCCCCGCCCGCCCATGTCCAGCCAGCCAGCGCACAACATGTTGGCAGTCACACCGTAGCCAATCTCTGTGTAACGCTGGGCGCAGATCTCCTGGTTTATTGCCCAAATTTGGGTGTGGAGCAACTCCTCAGATGATTGACCTTGATGCTAGAATAATTGAAAAAGTCTCGTCTACTTTTTGGATTCTAATGATTTTTTGTTTCATTATATAAATATGAATCAAAGACTCATTGTGAATCTCTACTTTTGCTTCGCCGTAGTTGGGTGAAATAATAAAAGCAGAAAAGATAACATAATATCACGATTAGATACAGCTGTAGATTTTAAATATATAGACAGCGATAATGCGAAACTCACCGAAGTATGTCCCCAGCCTGCGGCCCATACGACTGCATTATCGGGAACGATGTAGTTAACGCCAGCAAAGAGACCGGGCTGGATGGCATTGTCAACATAAGTGATGGGGATGGCAGTCCGGATGATAGCTATATCGTTGTCCATGCGTGGCCGGTCGTGTGAAGCGTGGCTGGCGGTGGAATCCACAGCGTAAACTACTCCACCGCTGCTGATGAGGTGGGACCCTACCCGGACACGCAGTCTGTCAGCTGGGTCCTCACTGGAATTAAAATTATAGTCATGTCAAAAGAACTTGACCAGCGATGCCATTCTGGTGAATCGTTATCTCTAGTGTTATCTTCATCAACCACCTGTATACAAACAGCCAATACAAACGCAGTTATTTTGCGCAGGAATCATTGCTGGCTTCTTTTGAAATCCTAAAAGTTTTTTAAAGGTGTCTCGTTTTTACAATATTTTGCAGTAAGGGCCAACGATGGTCGACGATATCGAGAAACATCATGGAAAGACTTGGCCCAGATTGGCTGAAAACCAGATAGGATATCGAGTATGTGGGAAGCTTATGCCTTGGTTAGAATTGAATAAAATAAAGTCACTTACAAGATGCAGTGAGCAGCTGTGAGTATGTTCCTGTTGTTGATGATGGAGCCACCGCAAAAGAAATAGAAGATACTGGAATCCCAAGTATACAACAGGCCAGTCATGTAGGGGTATCGATCGATAGAAGTCCCGATACCGCCAATTATTCTCTCTGTGTTTCTTGGAGCAGCTGAAATTTTCAAAGGAAACATGACATTGTTCATCGAATAAACTAGTGATATATTAATGTGATTGTATCACGCTATGATAAGAAATAACAAACAACAAGAAAAATAAGCCACTAAATACAAAAATAGTGATCATGTCGGTTTTCTGGTATTGTAACTCTTTGATATCGGTTTTAAAACTTACATCTTCTTTCAGCGACCTTCTTTGATAGATTGAATAATATGTGACAGACTGACATATGAGCGTAGTTATAAGGCGTAAGACAGATGCAAGATCAATGCAGCGCGCTGCAGGTGCCTATCGAGCTGCACCGCCTAAGCAGCAAGCCCGATAAAATGGATAAACACCGGCCATGGTGTTTATGGCCGCATGCCATAAACATTTACCATTTTTAAGATTTTGTACACTTAAAATTATCCGATACCCAAAATTATTACCGAATGTTAAAACAATGCACTTTCTTACCAACAACTGCAGTAGCGCTCAAAGCAAGAAGGATTATAGCGTGCATTTTATCAGTTTTATCATTAACTAACATACTCAAATAAAAATATTTTCCATGTGGAGAACCTATTTATATTGATTATAATGATTACTTTGTTTTATCAGTATACTTGCGGCTTCGCGTGACTTCACTCGTCAGACGGTCGTGAACATTTAATTTCTTAATATAATGTTTATTACTTCGATATCGCAAATAATAAATACGATATTAATTTTAAGCAAATCGCTTAATAAGCTATAGATATAAGTAAATCACAGCAAAACCGAGGACAGAAACTAAGCCCATGTTTATATTTCATTATATATATATATCTATCTACGACTATAATCAGTGATTGCGTTTCATTACAAAGAAATAAGTAATCACAGCTATTCCTATTGCCTAATCAGACATTAAAATATTTGGGGTTTTTATGCTATACATACCAACTAGCTGTAACCCACGACTTTGTTTGCGTGGGACTTAGATAAACTTATTTATATTCAGAATTTTCTTAACTCTGGAAGATATCGAAATAAAAATATGCTTGTTTTAATCCCATTATTTTTCTTGAGTACCTTTGCAAGGCACACAGTTAATCAGACAGATAGACAGACATACACAATTACACATACTTTATTGTATAAATAATAGTGTTCTCTTAAATTTTTGCATTCATTTTGAAAACATAGATTGACACTTCAATTTTATGTAGATACGTACATACATTTTAACCTTTGCCGCTAATAATAATTAAGTTACCTGACGTTTAATTAAATTTCGCAAATTCAAATATTTAATTTATTATTTTAAATATTATCTTCAAAGCTAATAAATATCAGCGTTATCTATATAACTATGCGTCATACAGTATGATGTCACTTGGTACATGGATCAGATTAGCCATTGTTATTCGATCTTGTCTATTTAGAAAGAAGACGGTTAATCATGGAAGCAAAAGATTACGAAACCTAAATATTATATTTATGCATCAAACACGGTATAAAATATGAAATACACATAAGTGTCACGCAGTGGTAAGTTAAAAAGCGTACTTATGAACAAGTGCTTTCAAAAATTTACATCAGCAATTTAGCAGCTACGCTGAACTATATTTCGCTGCGAGGGACTTAATTTACTTCCATATTAACTCTCATTACCACAAAAAAGGTAAAAATGTAGGCAGATATGTTATCCATCCATCCGGACCGGGTCCCCGTGGTGGATTATGGCCTAACCCTCCTCACGAAAGTGTGGGTTGTTAATGTTAATGATGATGAAAAAAACAAACGTGTATTAAGGAAACAAACACTCTTCCAACATTTCAATTTAAAATAATGATTTATTAATTTCAAATAGAAATAGTTCAAGCATTAGCTTGAATCCAGGTGGTAAAGGAAGACACACGAGTGTTAACTCCAGGGAAGTCAGCCAGAGCGCACTGTTCTCCCCAAGAGCAGACGCCGACGACGACGCCGTTGTGGTAGAGAGGGCCGCCGGAGTCGCCCTGGCACTGGTCGCGGCCGCCGACGTCCAGCCAGCCGGAGCACAGCATGTTGGCGGTGACGGTAGCACCAAGAGTGGAGTATCGAGTCCTGCATGCATCTTGGTTCACGGTCCATACCTGGACATGCTGTAACTGCTCCGTTGGCTCACCTCCATACTGAAATGAAACGTTTTGTAAAGTGTCTGTTTAACGTTATCTCATTATCCCCAGGGTTTCAGAACCAATTTCCTTGAATGTTTTTAAAATTTCGAATTCATTATTTACTAGACATAACATATTATGTAATATTCATATTTCTTCTCTTGACCACAATGTAACTTGATCGAAATCTCGAGGTTTGCCAAAATCATATCATAAATACCACATAAATTTCAACGAAATTATGTCAGATGTTTTTCAGTAAGTAAGTAAATCCATTTGAAGTTGCACATTTTATTCAATCAATTGTTTTTTAATCAATTCTGTACTATCTCTTTTAACTAGATTACTTTTTGATATCGGTACTCAGAAAGACGGATTTAAAGCACTATCTCTAAAATATCATTCAAAACAGACTACAAGACCTAATCACACTTACGGTGGTACGTCCCCATCCGGCAGCCCATACCGCTTCGCCATCGGGCACGACGTAAGCAGAGCCAGCGATGGCCCCCGGCTGTACAGCACTACTGACAAACGTGATGAGAGTAGCAGTCCGCAGAATGGCTAAATCGCTGTCTAGTGTCCACTGGTTGAAGTCAGGGTGGATGATAAAGTTCTGGCTATCGTGCACTACCCCGCCGCTGTGGGCCCAAGAAGATCCAACGCGAACTCGCCATCTCGCAGCGACATCACCCCTGAAAACATGTTTATATTAGATAGTCTAGACAACTGGATAGGTTTATTTACGAGGACTAACTAAGATTTCTTGTATTTGGGGAATCAGAAACTACAAGGACCAGGTTCCATAAACACACAGATTAGCGCAAGTACCTGCAAAATAAATATTAATTAAATATTACCCATATGCAAACATAGTAAATTGGAAGGTGCTTAGATTGCAATGCAGATGTTTAGGCCTAATCAAGTTAAGGCCACAATAATTTAATCAAGGCCACTATAAGTTTAGACGATTCCTTAAAAATTTCATGTCTCTCTGCTACGGACCCAAAGTTTCTACTCCAAGCAGCACAATTATATATCTATATATCTAGATAGATAGCAGTGGTTTGGCAATGTCCTTTTAAAAATGTCCAACGATTTCTTGTGTCTGATGTCGATAGTCAGTGTGTTCGAACTAGAGTGAAGGAAAGTGAAGAATAACAGTCTACTTACTCAAAGCATTTAGCTGAAGAGAGGATAGATCTTTGGTTGAGGATGGTGCCTCCGCATTCTTGCAAATAGGAAGACCAGTCTCGCGTAAAGAGCAGGGCTACTATACTTGGGTATTGGCTGACGGTCGCTGCAGAGCCCCCCACTATTCTTTGTTGGTTGCTGGGGACAGCTAAAACGTTAATTTAAAAATCTTATTATGTCATAACCTTTTTACTGTTTACGCATTTAGTTACTGTACAATTTAGATCTCGGACTCATTTGGACACACCCTGGGCACTCCAACTTTATCAATGATTTTTTAATATCACGTAAAACTCGACCCTACCCGAGAATTATTTCGGAGGTAGGTATGTTATCCATCAATCTGGATGGGGTCCACGTGGTAGATTATGACCACACAAAAGTGAGGGGCGACCCGTACGCAGCAGTGGGCCGATATGGATTGATGATGATGATGATGTTAAACTTACCCACAACAGCTGCAGCAGTTAAAGCCAGTATCCCAAATACAGTCTTCATTTCAGCTTCTCAGAACCAACATTGACATTTGGAACCCAAATGTAGTGGGTATTTATAAGACTCAAACCGATTTGTTATCAATTAGGTACTGTCCGGATTAAAAGTCTGTCGGTTGAGATTTTGTGTTTATTCATTTTAGCGCAAAACTTGGCGCAATAAACAAAATGCCTATATTCAGCAGTGGATCGACAAAGGCTAATGATGATGATGATGAATTTAAATAAGTTGCTATTGAACAGTACCTGGATGACCGGTTTTTTTTTTTATGACATTTTCTAAAAATGATTCCTAGCTAGATCGATTTATCGCCCCCGAAACCCCCTATATACTAAATTTCATGAAAATCGTTGGAGCCGATTCCGAGACTCCAATTATTATATATATATACAAGAATTGCTCATTTAAAGATATAAGATTTACATTTTTTTATGAGGCACAGTACGAATAGAAATCTCTGTTACTGTTACCAGCTGCTCACTAGTGTCAACAGCGTATACTTTATTGAACCTTTTATTAGCTTCACCTGTGACAATTTATACTAACGGAGAGTTTCCATGTTATTTCCAACAATTGAAAAATTTCCGACGAGCTGGAAAATTTGCATACGTATTTAGGACCAATGACAATACAATATTTTAAATGTTGTACACTTAACCTACACACTCGACTGAATGCTCTCTCTCCTCAAGGGTTTGCTGGAAGAAAACTCTTCATAGGGTTAAGCTCGCCTTTGTACATTAGATTACTACAAAAATTTTCTGTAAACATGCTTTTTTTTGTGTACAATAAAGAATATAAGAATAAGAATATAAGAATATTTTCAAAATTTTATCTTAGTCTATGGACCAGGTTCATAATCAGCGTGTTTTTAGATTATAATTACATATTCATTAAAAATTCAGTCAAGTCCGGTCTCTGAATATCTAATACTACTATTTAATAGCATATTATTTATGGACTGAACTTAAAAAAGTTCTGAGGTAACAAATATAAAAAAATACAGTCAGTACAAAAGTAATGAGTTAAAAAGTACAGTACGAATTGAGAACCTCCTCCTTTTTTGAAGTCGGTTAATAAATAACTAATATTTTTTTCTTTGTTTTCTGTACGTACACTTTATACAAGATCAGCTTATTAGAATTTCTTATCTGCTTATTAGAAGGAGCTCCTTATTATATGTCGTCATCTTCAATTTTAAGTAAAATGTTTCCAATAATGTGTAAATTAATCTGTCAATGTAATCAACTTAAATCTAACGTCACATACCTTTTTGTTTCAGGTAAATACCTAGCTGCTTCATAAATGTTTAGTAAGTCTTTATAATTTAATTAAAATATTATAAATCCAATATTCTCGTAGTACTCGTACTAATACTTCTTTGTACAAAAAAAATATTATTAATGCCAAACTATGTATGTCTCAATTCACGTTTCAATCTCTTATCAATTTAATCATTCAATGTGCCTGCAGTCAAACCTAAAATGATTCGGAACAGAAAAAAAAACAAAAACTTTCCATGGATTCGTTTCATATTATAATAAAGATCGAAAATCGGAACAAAAGACCAGCCCCAGCCACATAGCTATTAAAAATGACACCATCGTGTAATGTCGGCCTAAGCACCGGGCACAAATTTCGCGAATAAAACATGAATTAAACCTACATGACGGCGCGTTACATGATATCTTAGCGAAATGATACAGCAGCCCAGTAGCTGCGGTGCGGAGCGCGGCGTCTCGTAGTAAGGCGCGGCGCCACACCGCGCTACGAGTGCGACGGCGTAGCCCCGCCTTGTAGTGATGTGTTCCGACCCTTACACCTAAGAAAAGTAGCTGACAGGTAACCAGACACTCACTTTAGGAAAAATGCAAAGTATCTACTCTTGACTTGTTCAATAAAGCAATAACAATATAGACATTCAAAATAATTTGCGTAAAAAGCTTACTAAGTATTGATTTTTTATTTTTGCATAATTACACAAATGATTCAATAAAAATGCAATTCGATGAACTGGGCCCATCTCTTGTAGTGGAAAGAAGAAGATAGATAATGAGTTATTAATAATAATCAAAGGGGCCCCCCTTTAGGAAGCTAAAAGGCTAACACTGCAGAACTGCTGCATAGAATAACAATGCTATATTTTGGACCAAATTTTATAATGGACCAGCATTTTCGCTGTAGTAGCATAAATAAATAAAATCTTATAAGTATTTCTTTATTGTTAACACAAAATATTAGGCGTAAGCCTGAATCCAAGCTGCGTATCGAGACACTCGTGCATTGACGCCAGGGAATTCAGGTCTGCCACAACCCGTGCCAAATGAGCAGACGCCGACGACGACGCCGTTGTGGTAGAGAGGGCCGCCGGAGTCCTGCGTGCACTGGTCGCGGCCGCCGACGTCGAGCCAGCCGGAGCACAGCATGTTGTCAGTAATGGTCATACCCACCGATGCGTAGCGAGCTCGGCACAAGGCGAGGTTCACAGTCCAGATCTGAACGTGACGGAGCTGTTCCGAACTCGGACCATTTTCCTGAGAAACCAAGTAACTCAAGTTAACAAATGCCAAGGCAAATAATAAGACGTTTATCTCGAGTTTAGGCTTACTGAGGTAAATCCCCATCCAGCAGCCCAGACAACGGCATTGTCTGGGACGTTGTAGTTGGCTCCAGCGATGAAGCCAGGCTGGACGGCATTGTTCACGTATGCGATGTTAGAAGCTGTTCTGACAACTGCGATGTCATTGTCGAAATTCCAGGTATTATAGTTGGGGTGGTTGACGATGTTGACGAGAGTGTGGACAACGCCGCCACTGTTGGCCCACGTAGAGCCCACGCGTGGACGCCACCTCGCGGGCGCGTCATTACTGAAACAACATATTATTTCAACAACATCTTTCAGTCAACTCTAATTATAGTAAACCATGATAAAAATAAATAATTGAAAAATAAATTTTCCTACAACCACCTATTTGACCCTACTTTTGGCGGAAATACAACTCATGACAAGTCAGAAGACTCCGCCAAACTAGCACAGAAAAGAGTTTGACATCCCCAGTTATTCAACTCCCGGGAATTGGAGCTTGCTTACATAGTGCAGTGGGCAGCAGTGAGAATAGACCGCGTGTTGATGATGATACCACCGCAGGCCTGCCAGAAAGTGCTGCCGTCCAGTGTGTTCAGCATGCTCACAATACTGGGGTACTGGCTGATGGTCGTCACTGAACCACCAACAATCCGCTGCGAATCCGCAGGGATCGCTACAAAAATCAATTTTATCATATTATATTATTTTCTAAGTTACAAAAAGAAGCAAAAAGGAGCGGCTGTATAATTTTGCATATTATGATTTTTAACCGGGCTTTGAAGCGAAACTATCTCATTATATCGATGTAAAAAATACCACAGTGAACGAGGTCTCGGGTAACAGTAGTGTCAGTACAATAAATGTATTTTGTCAAACTAAGTCCGACACTAGGAATGTAACACACAGAAGACACAGTTTACACCTTCGTCGACCGACTTACAGTAAATAACCACACAATATTTTTTGTTGTAGATTTCACTTTACATATTTTAAGTGGTTAGTATAAACGTACAACTCCAAATATTGTACATTATACCAGCGCTTAAAAGTTACTAGCAATAAATAATCATAGTTATTCAATATTGCAATTCACCTTTCACACACATCAGAATGGTAAAAATCAAAATTATATTGATGACTCCCATGGCTGCTTGAAATCTTCAAATGATTATCACTTTATTCATATTTGTATTTATATATTCTGAAACAAAATTATCATTATCCGATGCAATAAAGACAACAGATAACAAACATTGAAGCATTACTTATGTCATTTACCCACTCTTCCTTCTCTACTCATATAAAAAGTAAAACTTAGTCTGTTTATTCCTATATTTATAGTATTAAGTATACCTCTTCATTTTATCGATTCAAAATATATCATGTATAATGTATAAGTAAAGCAAGACAGAAATAATTAGAAAAACAAAAACTTTTAGTTCAACAATTGTTCAAATTCACATGAGCAAAGTCACTGACTTCCATTAGTGATTTAGTAAAGGCTTCCGGTTTATTTCAGTATTTTATCATCGAATACCATGACGCACGCAATAAGATTAGTTGAAGTCGCTGCCAAAAGCTGATTAACCATGTTTTTTTTTCTAAGTATACCTACCTACGAATAATATACCTACTTATATATTATCTTGACCGACTTATTTTTTATACCCATCGATAAATATTAGCAGACAAGGGCACAATACCACTAAAAAATTAAAGAATGGAAAATTTGGATGAGGCCTGTGTCCAGCTGTGGGACAAGTACAAGATCGGCTATATGTATATATCGTAGAATACCTATATAAGTATTCTACGATATAAGCTTAACACAACACTAAAATAACATAATTGTCCTGCACGAAAGCTCCAATAGAATGGAAGAATGTTTTATTGGGCTTTTTTTATTGTGTGTGTGGGGGTGTATTTCTTTTTTTGGTGGGTTGTAAGTGTTGTTTTGGTTACTTTTAATCATATCAAGTCTTAGGTACATTCCGCATTTCATCAAATCCGCTCAGCAGGTGCTGTGTGAAGGTCTTCGCATTAATAAATAAAATTACTCTGTATCTATAAATTATTTATTTAAGAGGGTGAACCAGGTCCTGATAATATAACGCGTCACAAAAACTTGCTCGAAGGAGCTCAAGCGTTAGCGATGATCCAGTTCGTAAACTGAGACACGCGAACGTTGACGCCAGGGAATTGTGGCCTCGCACATCCAAGGCCCCAAGAACAGACTCCAACGACAATGCCATCATGGAAGACCGGGCTGCCGGAGTCATAAGTACACTGGTCGCGGCCGCCGACCTCGAGCACGCCGGAGCACAGCATGTTGACCGTAATGCCACCGCCGTAAAGAGATAAGCATATCGCTTGGTTTATGGTATATACTTGTACGTGGCGGAGCTGTTCGGACAGAGGCCCATCTTCCTGTAATACAAGTAGATTTCCTTTTAGTTATATTCCTACGTAACTAACGAGCTTTGCTCGTATCCCGTTCAGGATGATAGCGAAAATTAAAACTAATCCAAACTGATTGACTACACATTCAATTGTTAATTGATTTGGTAATAGTCATCCCAAAATAAGTTTATACTATATTTACATAAGAAGAAATGTTCATTAGCTGACTTTATTATTTCGATTTTAATATTCATTTCAACGTAATTGGATATGAATCTGTACATACTGCAATTCTACCCCAACCAGCTGCCCATACAGCTGCGTTATCACCAGTGTTGTAGTTTGGTCCAGCAAAAGTGCCTGGTTGAACAGCATTGTTCACATATGTGATGGCAGAAGCTGTGCGGACGATAGAGATATCACTGTCGAGATAAGCCAATATGCTGTATTCTGGATGGTGGATGAAAGAGATGGTGGAATGTACAGTGCCGCCGCTGTTTGCCCACGTGGAACCAACGCGAGCTCGCCATCTATCTGGTATGTCACCGCTGCAACGACAAGTCAAATTCTATTAATCGTATAAGCACAAGAAAAAAAGCAACACGTAATTAAAGTAGAAATGTTGTAGTATAAAACAAGAACTATAATATAGAAATACCTTCGATACAGTGCAAAATTTCGGTATTGTCAACAAAAAATTGAATAGAATAGAATAAGAAACTTTTTATTTTACACCAAAAAAATAAACATATTACAGTAAACAAAAACACAGAAAACAACAGACACACAAATACAGAAACAAGAAACACAGACATACAAAACGAGAAACAACAGAAGAGAAACACAAATACTTACAAAACACAATGGGCAGCTGTCAGAATACTCCGGGTATTAATTATTGTCCCACCACAGGATTGCCAGAAATTAGATCCGTCCCAGGAGTTCAGCATACTCACCATAGAAGGATAGTTGCTGATGGTCGTCAATGAACCACCGACAATTTTCGTTGGTATGGCTGTAACAAATAATTTGTACCTAATATACTTTACTTCTCCTTACATCAACACTCATTAGTTTCGTTGATAATATTTGATTTATTTTTTAATTTTTCTCTATGCATTCGGGCTGGGGCCCCTTGGTGGATTATGGCCTAACCCTCCTCACGAAAGTGAGTAGAGACCGGTGCCCAGCAGTGGGACGATATGGGTTGACGATGATGTATATGTGACTTACTCGTACGTGAAAATGCTTTATTTTTGTCTACTTACAATAAATCATTTGTATTTTGAGTTTTTCATGACGTATTTTACTTCAAATTGGTTCGTAATTTTAGTTAAACAAGAACCACCCCTTTTTTAACATATCTAAATATGTTATACATGGAACTAGCTGCGCCCCGCGGATTCACCCGCGTTGAGTATTATCCCACAGGAACCGTACATATTTGCGTGATAAAAGTATTCTGTGTTAATTCAGGTTAGAAACCATCGGTCTACCAAATTTCATAAAAATCTGTTCAGTCACTGCAGCGCAAAGAGGGATCAAATATACACACAAACTTTCACAATTTATATAATTAGTGTAATTAGTGTAATCCCAACCCTCTTAACCCCCCCCCCCTAACTCTTCTCCTCGTGTAGGATCCTCAAGAAAGTGAGGGGCGGACCTGTGCTCAGCAGTGAAATAATATGGGTTGATAATGATAGTGTAATCAATTCTTGATGAAGAAAATAATTCAGAGATCTTGCACCAAAATAGGTCAGAAATTAAGCAATACGTACCTGTGGTAAAAGCCAGGCTTAGAGCCGCTACAACGCACAATATTATGGCTTTCATTGTAAATATTCGAACGGAACTAAGAAAAATTACTATTGTTCTTAATATTTATACTAGAGATATTTTAAGATAATCAATTGGGTTTTTCACCCACATAAACTTTATCTTTGTTTGTCATACTTGTTTAGTAATTATTTTGAAGTTACTTAATCATTAAATTTATGATTATAATTGTGCTAATGCAAGCCGTCTGATATAATTTAATTGAGTTGTGGTCTAGTCTTAGTAGAGCATGCCAGCCTGTACCTATTTCAGACTATTCAGTTGGAATTTAGCCTTGAAATCTCCTTAGCAATGGAAAATAGAATCACTCAAGGGCAATAAATCATATTTCATATCATTGATTGACTTTCCAAGAACGTTCTATATTGCAAACGTTGATAATAATACGCGGTGCGACTCGCTCTCAATATTTAACTCATTCAAATATGTAATAACATAAAATACTAAAGCACTTTTTATTTTAGTTTTTCTTCAACATTGATTTTATTTTTCTTGGCCTGTATAGTAAGGTGGTCACGTAATTTATCGGTGCATGGTAAAGTTTTAGTTTTTTTTTATAAACTTTCAGATGCAATTGAATTTGAAATTTTACACGTGGAAAGAATGTATTTTTTTATCTATGTATCTAATCTAATGTCTCCTAGATACAAATTCGTAATTAAATTTAAAATTAAACAGGTTCTTGATTATAATCATTATCAACATGATTGATGATGATTACAAACACTTAAAGTTATCGTATATAAGGGTTCACTGGTGGTGAATTTGTTTAGTAAAGACAAAGTGAAGGGAAAATGCGTACCATTTTCTTGTTGGCTCTCTGCTTAGCTGCAGTTGCAGGTACATACATTTTATTACAATGTGTATAAGGTGCTACATTTCTTGAAATATTTATTTTAAATAAAAAAAAAATAACTTTACAATGAATTTTTTATCTATAGTGTCAATATTTGAATACTTTTACCCCCATATGGACGGTTTTGGTTGGAATGGTGGTAACTAAGTTAGCTAGTGCATCTGACGTTCCCAAGGACGTTTCCAGATCATATCAATCAAAAAGTTAAACTTAATGAGTCTACCTTCCTTTCCGCAGCTGTGCCCAGTAACCCACAAAGAATTGTAGGTGGCTCTGTGACCACCATATCCCAGTACCCTTCCATTGCGTCTCTGCTGTATTCGTGGAATCTAAGCACTTACTCGCAGACGTGCGGAGGTATCATCATAAATACTAGATCAATTCTGACTGCTGCCCACTGCCCTCAGTAAGTATACAAGTTACAATTTCAACTATTATTAAATACTGAATATTGTCCTCTTCAAACTGAAACATGGTACTGTTCGCACACTACTGCTTGGTGCTTAAATATCGGGCAAATGATGTGGTGTACTCCGCTTGTCGCGTGATTTTTCTGGGAGGTGAAACAGGCTCGTGCAATAAATACATATTAAGATTTTTTTTAAAACTATATATATAAAAATGTTATGTTGGTTTGTGTACGCTTCAAAAACTCAAAAAGTTCTGCACCGTTCGAGCTGAAATTTTAGCATGATATATAATCCGCAACAAGGGTTGTTTTTATCTATTTTTTTCATCAGTGACATATCAGCGAATGTGCGAATGTGCCGCAGCGAAGCGTGGCAGGGTACAGCTAGTCTCTTTGTAAATTGAATGGTTGAATGCCTTTGAATGGAGTTTGTGTTTGGTTGGAGTATTATAATTATGTAATGTTTCGTATTCATTTTCAGCGGTGATACAGCTAGCGCGTGGCGTGTCCGCGTGGGTTCCACTTACGCCAACACTGGTGGTGTGGTACACAACGTGTTTTCTATCATCATTCACTCTAGCTATAATAGCTTGACTCTCGATAATGACATCGCATTCCTCCGCACTTCCACAACTATGGTGTTTGGATTCGGTGTCCAGGCCGCTTTCGTCGCTGGCACCAACTACAACCTCGCCGACAACCAGGTCGTCTGGGCCGCTGGATGGGGTACCACTTTCGTACGTATTTAGTTCATGTGCTATTTTTAATGAAATAAGCACATGGCCTGCTTTATCACACACACACACATACATACGAGTACATATGTATTATTCACATCCTTTTTTAATATCTCCATGTTGTAGCTCTCTAGAAAGATTGGTGCTGGAAACTCTTTAAATATTTGCAAATGTGGATTAAATAATTATCTTGGTAGGTGCTTTTCCCGACGTATTAACATATGGAAGTTAAAAATCTATTGTGTCTGGAAATTAGATTTACTTGGAGTTAAAGGGTATGATATTAATTTTACATAAATGTATATATATTTTAGTATGGAGGCCCGTCTTCGGAGCAATTGCGTCACGTTCAAATCTGGACTATCAACCAAGTCACATGCACGCAGCGTTACAACAGTCTTGGTCGAGCTCTGACCGCCAACATGCTGTGCTCCGGGTGGCTCGACTTTGGTGGCCGCGACCAGTGCCAGGGCGACTCCGGCGGCCCTCTCTACCATAACGGCGTCGTCGTCGGTCTATACTCCTTTGGTATCGAGTGTGCTTCAGCGGATTATCCAGGAGTAAACACTCGTGTTTCACGCTATACCACTTGGATCCGGAATAATGCGTAATTTTATTTGAATAAACTTGGTATAAAGTATGTTTTTTTTATTTAAAAATATATGTAATGAAAAGTTACCACCACTTAAATAGATTAATTAAATGCGATGATAGCCTTGTGGGAGGAACGTCTTCCTTCCAAGAAGGGGTTGATGATGATGACTAATGCTGTAATCATACTACTAGCTTTTGCCCACGGTTTCGTCCGCGCAGACTACAGCCTCTCTACGAAGTTTCAAATTTCGGCTCAGTGGTTTTAACTTGAAGAAGTAACGGGAGTTACTTTCGCATTTATATTATTTATAATATTAGTAGGGATTGGAATTTTAAGCGAACAACAAGGCAGTAACATCAAGGGAAAGGTCATTAGGTAGGGGTTTTAAGTTGCAGATTATTCATGAGTGTAAAAAGTTCAATTTATTCGCAAAGAAAAATCAGTCATGTCGAGGAATTCACGCGTTAGCCACGATCCAGTTTGTAAACTGGGACACGCGAGCGTTGACGCCAGGGTATCGGGGACTCGCGCAGCCGTTGCCCCAGGAACAGACTCCGACGACGATCCCATTGTGATACAGAGGACCGCCAGAGTCTTGACTGCACTGGTCGCGTCCTCCAACGTCGAGCCATCCAGAGCACAGCATGTTCTCCGTGATGGTGAACCAGCCACTGCCATAACGGGAGAGGCACACCAGTTGGTTCACCGTCCATACTTGTACGTGACGAAGCTGCTCCGACACAGACCCATTTACCTAAAAAAGAATAAGGACAGATTTCATTAATTTAGATATTCATCCGCCAAGCAGTAGTGTGCAAACATTACAATGTTCCGGTTTGAAGGGCACTGTTTCCAGCGAAATTATCGGTCGTATGAGACATTAGAGCCGATGTCTCAGGGTGACGAGCGCTGTACAGTGCCACACAGGATTATGCAATGCAAAGTTCTGGGTGGCACTCTAACTGTTATGGGCAGGCGTAGCGCTTACCATCAGGTGAATGACTTGCTCGTCTCGCCACATAGACAAGTAAAACAAAATGTTGAGTCGTAATTATATATTATGCCTAGCTTTATCTTTGATTTTATAGTTTGGTAGATGTGAAAGATAACTCACAGAAGTTAGACCCCAGCCAGCTGCCCATACGACTGCGTTATCACCAGTGTTGTAGTTTGGTCCAGCGATAGAGCCTGGTTGAACAGCATTGTTCACATATGTGATGGTAGAGGCTGTGCGCACGAGAGCAACGTCGCTATCCATGAATGATCTCAGATTGTAATTAGGGTGTTGGATGATAGATATTAGAGTGTAAACGGTGCCGCCGCTGTTTGCCCACGTCGAACCAACGCGAGCTCGCCAAAAAGCTGGCACGTCACCCCTGTAATAACAAAATCTTTTAATACTTAGAATAACAAGTTTAACTCAATTGAATAACTCAAATCATTTATTGGAAGTAGGCAAAAATAATGTACTTTACAAGTTAAACACTCAAGTCTTTGAGACTTGAGTTGTGGCGTATTTTCGAAGCACTGGTACAGTTAATGGAGTTTCCTTTTCCTGTGCGAGATTCAGGCATGAGTCACCACTTGAAAGGGACATTTCCTTAAAATAAATCAAATATGACCAACTAAACTAATGAGTAACTCTGATTATGTTTTGAGTTTCGAAAAGGAAATTTCCATTTGAAGTGATGATTCATGGCAAAATCTTGCACAGGAAAGGAAGCTCCTTTAACTCTACCAGTGCTTGGAAAATACGCCTGTCTGAGAAGATAGCACCAAGAAACTCTACAGAGATCAACATAAACTAAGTCGAATTAACCTTCTTTTTTTTTTTTTTTTTTTTTTTACCCGGGGAAATGCATTAGGCATACCACCCGGCCCCGGGGGGGGCGGGGTGGTTATGTGGGACTCCCCCGCCAGATCGCAGTCTGACGGGGCTTACCCACTAAAACCCCGGGGTGTTCTCCTCTCCGCATTATGGAGGTGGTCACGGGTACAAACGGCGCTTCCGCGACCACCTCTGCGGGCGCCCTTTCGGGCTCGCCACGTGAGGCTTGGGCCTCTTTCTCCGCTGGGTGCGTCCCGGAACACACGAGCCGCACCTCAGCTCGGGACTTCTAACTTGGGCGTTGGACCCCCGATCCGCAGCCCAAAAGTCCCCGTTATTGGTCCCTCGCTGTGCCCTCTGCTGATCAGAGGGACACGCGAAGGACCTCCTCTCGCCAGGTTATTTGCTACGGCCACCAATTCTCCTAGGAGAATTGCTGACCGAACCCCAGGGTGCACCGTCCCAGCTGCTGCCCTTCCCTCCGGATGCAACGCATCAAGAGGGACGAACAACAGCCGGGCACTCGTGGAGGTTACCTGGCCCGCACCCCAAGTCGAATTAACCAGAACTAAGTCAACTTAACCAGCTCGTTATTAGCTTATACTCGTACTATCACAGGGAGTTAAGTAACTTTGTAAAAACATTTCTATTACAGAGGCCGTAAAGATCACAAAATTCCCCATGTCGGCAATTTGCGATATAATCACTTTCGGGAAAATAGAAATAGAGAAATAGAGGTCAAACGCGAATCCTTTCAATAGTTAAAAATACAATCTTTATTCTTTGCACGGTGCTACTACTACTTACTCAGTACAATGAGCTGCTGTCAGAATACTCCTGCAGGCCTACCATGACGTCTTATAGCGATTCAGTTCAGGACCTAAACTGAGCCGCGTCGCATAATCGTACCGTGACGTCTTATTTTTAATGTTGCTGCCATTGTCAACCTAAACTGGATCCAGTTAAGGTTGAAAATGGTAGCAACCTAAATTGAGTCGCTAATAAGCCATTTTCAACCTAATCTATATCCAGTTTAGGTTGAAAATGGCAGCAACATAAAAAATAATACGTCACGGTACGATTATGCGACGCGGCTCAGTTTAGGTCCTGAACTGAATCGCTATAAGACGTCATGGTAGGCCTCCTGGTATTAATTATTGTTCCACCACAGCCTTGCCAGAATATGGATCCACCCCGAGAGACCAGCATGCTCACTATTGAGGGATAGTTGTTGATGGTCGTTACGGAACCACCAATAATCCTTGTTGGTACGGCTGTGAAAATGCAATTTCCAAATAACACACGTTACTTCACTGTATGAATTATTTTAACTTTGCACGGGAGAAGACTGGGAGCGAAGTGATACATTCATCAAATCACCGCGGGCCATTTACCGTGTAGGCTGCATCGCGGTTGCATCAATGCTGCATCATGATAATAACTATTCGAAATCGTTAACTACTCATTAAATTTAAGTTATTCATTATTCGGTTCATAATATCCAAGCTTGACTGATCCACACAATGTTTCAGCTAAAATCGGAACAGTTTCAATAACTATCTAAATACCGGTGTTAACGTATTTTTATGTAAGTCCATTTCACATTACGTTTATTTAGTAATCACTTTATCCGCCTAGTGGAATTATAATAACGTGGTGCCGGGCAAAGTTCTTTGAAAACAACGTACCTCCAGTAAAAGCCAGGCCAAGAGCAACGAAAATGTATATTATGGCTTTCATTATGGCTTTCCAAAAGTAACTGAAGAATGAATCCAATGGTACGGATATTTATATTAAATTAATTGTTTATAATAGATAATCTGTATCATTTAAAAAAAACCTGCAGTTAGCCAAAGGATATCATTATAATCTTTAATAATAATCAACGGGTTTTTCAGTCTAACGATTTATTATCTACATACTTAATAATATTATATCTCTCCTTGTCTTATTGTTGTCATACATATTTTGATTTCTGATATTGCTTGTAATGGTGCAATTGACATGCTAACATGCTTATCTGAGGGGAAATATTTATATAGATGTAGCAACCCAATAGTGGTATCCGCTGTAACGGAACCGTTTTTTATTACGACCTGTTTACGTTTAGCCAGCAATTTTATAAATTAAATGGGTAATAAAAAATAATAAGCAAATCGCATACAAATATAATTTATTTTTTTCTTTTAAAATGAGAATACATTTTATAAATGTATTTCACAGCCAATTTTAAAATCTTTCTACATAATATTATTAGGCGTTTGCGACAATCCAATCAGTATAGTTACTGACTCTGGCATTCACTCCAGGGTATTCCGAACGCGCGCACTCCTCTCCCCAGGAGCAGACGCCGACGACGACGCCGTTGTGGTAGAGAGGGCCGCCGGAGTCGCCATGGCACTGGTCGCGCCCGCCGACGTCCAGCCAGCCGGAGCACAGCATGTTGTCGGTGACGGTGTAACCCAAGGGGCGGTAACGGGTCCTACATTCTTCAAGATTGATAGTCCACACTTGAACGTGTTGTAGAATTTCAGAGATGCAGCCTTCAAACTAGAACAAAAATATCGGGCATCACGCTCCGTCTTTTATCCGTCACGTCATCAGTTCAAAAATAAACAACTTAAACGGCTTACGTAAGTGTGACCCCAACCAGCTGCCCAAACGACCTCATTGTCGGGTAGGTTGTAGTTGCTTCCTGCGATCAGCGCTGGCTGCACCGCATTGTCGACGTATTGAATCAGAGTAGACGTGCGAAGGATAGCGATATCATTATCGGCTGTCCACCAGTTATAGTTGGGGTGTATAATATAATTGTCCAAATTGTGAATAGTGCCCCAGGCGTTGGCGTAAGTCGAACCGACGCGGACGCGCCATCTGGCTACTTCGTCGCCACTGCAAAAGGAAAGTGTAATTAATGCCAGGACCTTTTTCAAGCGGAGTTTGATAATCATGATATACATAACAAGAATCGTTGAGCCATTCAAAACTTACGCTGGACAATGGGCTGCGGTCAGGATGGACTGCGGGTTGAGAATGACCCCACCGCAGGCTTGTGTGTAGGTGTAGATTATTGGCGCAGGGTTCAGGGGATTTGTGAAAATAGAGACAGTCCGTTCACGTAAAAACTTGTAATCAAAGAAGTTCGGTGACACGCACGACACCACACGAGAAATACAATAAGAACACTTAACAAATAACGGGGGGCTGTATCGAAGCCCGAGGTGAGCAGCGGGGTGCTCCGGTGGCGATTTGGCCCGCGCGCGCGCACTCTTTCGAATTTGCGAGGCGACACTCTCTAACAAATAACGAGGGGCTGTATCGTAGCCCGAGGTGAGCAGCGGGGTGCTCCGGTGGCGATTTAGCCCGCGCGCGCGCACTCTTTCGAATTTGCAAGGCGACACTACTATAACAAATAACGAGGGGCTGTATCGAAGCCCGAGGTGAGCAGCGGGGTGCTCCGGTGGCGATTTAGCCCGCGCGCGCGCACTCTTTCGAATTTGCAAGGCGACACTACTAGAAAAACATGGCGGGGGTGGCGTGCTTCCTGCGTCCGACTACCACGTGACGTCTTCGGACGCCTTCGGATGCGCTCGGCCAAGATCGCCACCAGCGCACCGCCTCTCGCTCCGCGCCATCAATTTAAACATAATAAAATAGATTGCTGTGTTGGCAACATTCCCACCCCCGTGTTACTAAACACCATCGTCAGTGGGCAACACAGCAACCTTTACAACGGTTTCAACAATTCTTTACACGTCTTAACTATAACAACTCTGACCTGACCATCGCGGCCTGGGTGTACTACGCTAATTACGCCCCTAGGCCACATGTTACGGGGTTGGTTACACAAAAAAATAAAAAAGTACAATTAAAGTAAAATTAACACGGCGTCTACTATTCTAATCTGTGGCACGCCGTTGAACCACTTTAGTCGCTTTTGCAACGTCAGAACATATTCCCTTAGCCAGCGCTTCCAGAACGAGTCCGCCAGAGCCTGAGTAATTTTCCAGGCTTTCCTTCCATCATAGGCATCGAACAACCTTCTTTCCCATTCATTCAATTCATTCTCTTTTAATTTCTCACCCCATCCTATGCCAGATCTCCACACCTTCTGCAGCAGAATTTTCAACTTAATCGTATACGGATATAAAAAGCCTAACCAGTCAAATATAAAAAAGATAAATTTAAAAAAATCACGCTTCGTAGGTATAACTTTACCCTGCACTATGACCGGCAATAATCTTTTAAACGAAAGATCAAACGCCAGCCGATCATCTTTAGGTACCCACATAATTCCCAGAGTCCGTTCACCGACGTTCGGAGAATTGTCGAGACTCACTGAGCCAGGCACAGCAGCAGGTAATTCTCGACGCAGTTTGGGTGAGTTTGTCACCCACCCCCGAATCGCGAATCCACCCCCAGCGTGAATCATCGACACGTCTCCGATCAGCTGACGCGCTAACTCCACCGACTGCACACTGTCTAGATAGTCGTCCATTGCTTTAACGGCCTCTGGGTGAGATTCGCGGACCTCACTCACATTCTTATTTAAAATACAAATCGCGGAAGTTGGCGATGACTTCACGCCGAATATCTTGGAATCCATGACATAAGTATCAGTTTCACGCTTCCTATCCAAGCCTCTACATAAAAACATAATATCACACATAAGATCTCCTTTACGGATTTTAATACGTAGAAACATATCGGCTATGTCTCCTGTAAACGCTACTGGGCCGGCACGGAATCCAAACGACACACCTAACAAGGATTTCAATAAGTCCGGCCCTGTATTCAAGTAGTCATTTAAAGCAGCGCCCTGGTACTTGGCCGCTGCATCGTAGACTAACCTCAGCTTGTTCAGCTTATTCGGGTCAGTGACCCCGAAATGCGGTAACCACCATACCGGCTTAAAACTCAACGGACCCTTAACAACCTTAGCATACTTCTCGGTTACCAATCTTTCAACCTGACAGGTATACGCAGCCGCGTACTCGGGGTTCTTGTCCACCTTACTCTCTACGCTACGTAACCGTTTGATAGCATAATCGTAGTTATCAGATAAATGTACCTCGTCACGTGACCTGAGCAACCCTACCTCGCAGCCGCTGTCAACTCGGTGGCTAGTACTGTCCAGGATCTCACACGCTCGCTCGGTCTCAACATTCTTACGTGACACTTCCATTATACCTATAGACTCGAGTTCAAATTGTTGTTTCACCAAATCAAATGAGTCGTCTGCTATTTCTGACACTAAATGAACAGACTCAGGGCTGGATTCAGAAAATATTCCTAACGGCCCATGTACAACCCATCCTAACTTCGTAAGCGACGCCACGGGTTGACCGGATTTACCTTGCCGTATCTCTTCGTTTACAATTAAATCCCAATTATCCTGACCTATCAACATCATTGGCTTGGCAGAGATCATCTCACAACAACTCAAGTCACGCAAATGGGCGTTTTGAGCTAAAACTCTGGCGGGCATGGTCTGGGGCGGCAAGTCAATATTCTGAATAGTGCGAAAAGCTACATTATGACACGCACCATTAGGGCCGCGAATTAGCGCAGTAATCCTATGTGAATTACAATCGGTAACTATTTGACCACGCGCGCTTACAATTTTTAACGGGGATGCGGGACCACTTACATCGCCACTTAATACACTATCAATCAAAGATACTGTGGCCCCGTCATCTAGTAACGCATAACACATACGCTCGACATTATTAACAGTAACAGTCACAGGAATAATTTTCAATAATGTTTTGGTGCATCGCTCACCCATACTCGTCACTGACTCGGCACTCACAAACGACGTAGATGGCGCACGAGCCACCGCGGCGGACGTGCCATGCGCCGCCGTGGCGGGCGAGGGCGAGGGCGGAGCGCCGGCGCCGGCGGCCGCGGGAGGCGGCGGCGTCGCGCCGCCGCGGCCGGCCGCGCAGGCACCCGACTTCACGAAGTGAAGAAGCGTATGGTGCGGAGAACGACACTTCGCGCACCGTTTCGCTTGACACTGATAACGATTGTGTTGTTTTATCAAACACTTAAAACAAAGTTTATTTAGTTTCACGAAGTCCCACTTTTCACATTCACTTTTCTTTACAAATATTTTGCACTCTGGCAAACTATGGTTTTCACTACACAATGCACACGTAACGTTTACGTTTCCGTCCGATGGTCGGCGACTACGCCATGATAACGGCGGGGTCGATGAACTCGCCGTCTGTGTGTCGTCCGGCTGATCTACGCTGGTATGAACACGTTGGAAGTCCGCTCGGCGGCGCGGGTCGGTTGCGCTTACATTGTTGCCGGCAACGGCGAAGTTCCGATTGCGGTAGGTATTCGGTTCGGTATTCATAGGGATGTAATAGGCTGCCGCCCGCGACAAATGGCCGATGAACTCAAGTACTACGTTAAGGTTCGGCGACACACGCAGGTCTTCTTTCACATTTAATTTCATAACGTACTCGCCGTACTGAGCTCGTTGAACGGGCGTTAGTTTGAACAATAACTCTTGTGTTAACTGCGGGTTGTTAATGTAGCCTTCTGCTTTTATGTTGTTCAGTAGGTAAACACAATTTCTGACTACGGAGGTCATCTGACGCAGTTCGACACCACTATCTGACACTCGCGGTAAACTTCTAATCTTTCGTATTGCAGTCTCTAACAGAAGGTTAGGATGTCCGAAATCTTCTTCCAGAGCGCATATGATGTCCTTGGGGTCGGCCCCCGTACGGAGGAGATCTTCGACGGCGTACTTGGCCGCGCCACGGAGCGATGTCTGCAGTCGCACGGTGTTTTCGTAGACATTGTAACTTGGCGCGGTATTTTCATATGCTCTTCGGTACGATAACCAATCTACTGGGTTGCCGTCGAACACTGGTAAATCGTAGGTATGTCTCGGCTTCTGTTTCGACATATTGTTAATTATTACATCAGCAAGATGCAAGATGTCGGACGGGGCGACCGCGTGGGTAAGCGCGGGCGCAAGGGACGCGGGCACGGGGGGTGCGGACTCGAGCGGAATTTTCCGGTTCGAACACGTGGCGTCCGTTGGCGATCCAACCACGTGTTTGCTGGCTTGGTTGGTTTCGATGAGCCAATTTTCCACGTTTACAGATCCACACACACTCAACGGTCTATCTTCGTTCTCTTCTTCTGCGAGCTCGGCGATGTCGAGGGCTAATTTCTTCTTTATAACTTCTTCTCTTACTTTCGCTAGTTCTTTTTCGGCTTCATAAACGGCACGTAGGCGCAAAGTTTCGCGGCTTAACCGACTAGAGCGCGACTTCGACGAGGCAGCGTCACCACGCGGGTTCGTAATGGCGCGCGTCGCCGCGATGTCGCGCTGTTCGTCAGCCAAAGCATGAGCTTTGCTCCTCGTTATGCATCCGTTTGTCTCCATTTTCACAGTGATCCGGCTTTCGAAGGACTATTATTGTAGATTATTGGCGCAGGGTTCAGGGGATTTGTGAAAATAGAGACAGTCCGTTCACGTAAAAACTTGTAATCAAAGAAGTTCGGTGACACGCACGACACCACACGAGAAATACAATAAGAACACTTAACAAATAACGGGGGGCTGTATCGAAGCCCGAGGTGAGCAGCGGGGTGCTCCGGTGGCGATTTGGCCCGCGCGCGCGCACTCTTTCGAATTTGCGAGGCGACACTCTCTAACAAATAACGAGGGGCTGTATCGTAGCCCGAGGTGAGCAGCGGGGTGCTCCGGTGGCGATTTAGCCCGCGCGCGCGCACTCTTTCGAATTTGCAAGGCGACACTACTATAACAAATAACGAGGGGCTGTATCGAAGCCCGAGGTGAGCAGCGGGGTGCTCCGGTGGCGATTTAGCCCGCGCGCGCGCACTCTTTCGAATTTGCAAGGCGACACTACTAGAAAAACATGGCGGGGGTGGCGTGCTTCCTGCGTCCGACTACCACGTGACGTCTTCGGACGCCTTCGGATGCGCTCGGCCAAGATCGCCACCAGCGCACCGCCTCTCGCTCCGCGCCATCAATTTAAACATAATAAAATAGATTGCTGTGTTGGCAACAGTAGGTGTTGAAGTCTCTGGACCGCAGCAGGGCCACAATGTTAGGATACTGCGCTATGGAGGTCTGGTCTCCACCCACAATCCTTTGCGGGTTGCCTTTCAAAGCTGCAACAAAACATTAAGGAAATAAACGTCACGGTCAATCGATATAGTTGAAGCGTTCACCAAGCTATTTAAAGACCATGGGCTTTAGATTTACCACTGCAATATGCCAACGAGGTCACCCTGACAGGAAACAACCCCAGCAGAAGAAGAAAAACAGACCGGTATTGAAAGAAAAACCTTTTAAAAACAAAAATTTAAGGTTTACCTGCAACCCAAGCCACGGCGAGAGTTAATAGTAGGATAGGAGTACGCATTTTACTATAGCTCTCAATGTCAAATGTGGTTTATACCATTGTTAGATCACATTTTATATTAAAATGGAAAGGATTACATTTTTATCATTCAAATGAATCGTAAAAAACCCAAATAAATAATTGTTGATACAACCTTATGTGGGGTTTTCCATTCTCTATCAATATCATTAATTAATACCTCCATAATGACACAATATTATGGATTTGAAATCGTGATTAAGTTTCCCGAGATAAAAATTAATGCCAAGTCACTTTTTTACAGTTTTACAGCCACAAAAAAAAACTTTTTTCATTCATTAAATGGTGTTTAGATCCATACATAATTTAGTAATGTTACACTGTAATCTTTCCAAATAAAATAAAATGAAATAAATAAAATATTAGTATGATAAAGATTCTCTTCTGGGTATTATCAGGGTTTTCCTTTCAGAAATTTCCTAATTTTATTATTATAGGATTACCACTCGATAAGTATTATTCGTTAAGTAGATAAACAGCAATACTTTTTTATTGTTGTTAATTGATTACCCAATATAGGCAATTTGAAATTAGCAGTTAATTTCATCAGGCGTTACTTTACGGAAATCCATATTCAACAAGAAAAAGTGTAAATAATAAGTTACACTTAGACGGAATTAAAGCTTTATATTTCCACTTATTCTTGTTGAAACTAATAGTAAATCTGCTTCTTATGAATAATTTAACACTTTGAATGTTTAGCCGATTTTATTGTCTAGATACGGCTACGGATCTGCACACACCGTAGTGTTTTCCGATACAGCTAACTCCACAGTTGTGTTTTACCGTACTCGTGGCAAGTTATCAAAAATTCCACAGTTGTGTTTTCAGCAGTGAACGTGTTAAAAAAGTCAGTTCTCTTATCTCAAGTGCTTGTAGCAATCGCAATTAACAAAACATAGCAACTATTGAGTAACTGACAAAAGCATATATTCAATAATAGAATCTTCACTTGAATTGAGATTCCAGTCGAGTCGGCGAGCACTGGAATATAGCGAGCCCCAGTTCAAATATAAATCAATTGCTCACATCACAACATTCCTATTCGATGGGCGCTGCGGCTTTTATCGGAGAGCTTTCTGACCATACCTACTACTGCTTACTAGCTGTATTGTTTCGTAATACGAAGAAATTGGTTTACTCCATTCTCTGAATTAGGAAAGCAATTCTGCGTAACTCTCTCTCTCTCTGCTCGACGCACATATGAGTTAGAGCATGCTCGGGTATGATGAATCCAGCCCTGTATAGACGTGTCTGAACAGTAAAAAAGAGCTGAGCTCACCTGAATTGGCAAACGGTATACTCGTACCTACTCAACAATTGTCGGGATTGGATGCGGCACGGTAATATGACACGTTTTTTTTATGTCTGCCTGTCGTGGGTCGTTCTATCGTGAAGCCTCTGTTTTGTTTTTTAATAATTAAATAAAGAAATACATATCGGATCACGATCACATAGACCCTGACCCCTAACTAGGAATCCATGTATTTAGTGAATCAGAGAATACGAGGACCATGGTCCCACAAACAACCAGACTCTGAGCAAATACACGTGGTTTACACAAATCTTTGCCCTGCGCGGAAATCGATCCCACAACTCGGCTCATCACCCACTACGCCATGGAGGCCGTCATTGTTCCGATAATAAATATTTTTGATGCTTATTCAATTTAACATGCCAATGCTTTCAGCTTATTGGGTACGCTGCTAACTGGACAAACAGGATATAAAACTCACTATGTTCAAAAACCTACATATTGGGAGTTGGAGGGACGCCTTGTTTAATGTGAGGATCAAACAAAGTTGCAATAACACCCACCTTATTAACCATAGACAACAAAGAAGCTAATTTCTCTCTGCGCTATAAAAATGCTTTATGAGCTTGTTAAAAACGTTCCTTAAAACTGCATATTCAACTCTATATCTATGCCATAAAAGGCGGTAGGAAACTTAAATCAACAGTAAATATTACGTAGAAACGAGTTGAATTATGTGCTAACTCTGCGCATGATCATAATTAATTGAAATTGCTTTTGGCTGCGAAGAGCCACGTCCGCGAGGAAGTTATGTGGCCGTTAATTTTATTACTACGGCACTACTCGTAGTACGTGATGTGCTTAGCATACGTCTTAACTTACTAGGTACTAGTCTATTTAGGGTATGATATCTGGACTAGTATTTACTAGTAGCCGATAACTTAGATATGATCTAAAATTGGTTGGGTCTTAAAATTACGGTACAGTGGTCAAGGTTTAGTTTAAAATTATGTGAAAGGTAATATGAAAGGCGAATATCTTCCACTCCTTGCATTGGGAGATATTCCAATATGATTCCAGGAAAACACAGAAAGTAAAACATATAAATATTATTTAATTAATCTAGAGAACTCAACAAACACCAAGAGCCTAGCTATTACCCGCGTCTTCGTTCTTGGATTACGTTAGTTCACATCTTTTGCGCATGGTTAAGTATAAAAACTGAGACAATGTAACCCTTGCAAGATTACTCTCGTGCCCGCCTGTCCTTCCCTCTGTCTCCTACTAAAGATAATTTTCTCTAAGCAAAGTAATAAATCTCAATATTAACCGTTAAATGTTTTTTTGATATCGATATTAGGCGACAGTTTCACCAAACCAATAGCAAAGGCTTACAAACAGTTTTTTATCAACAGATCGGTAATACTAAAAAGTATAGCTACCGAACAATCGTTGAAATATTATTTTCCACCGTCAAAAACAACGGGGCGTCCGGAGCACGGTCGCCAGCCTCGTCTTTCAACGTTGCCTTTATTATTTACAGACACTGCAAATCTAGACCGCGGCGAAACCAAGATTTGTTTGTCATTCGTAGCCAAATCGCACACCAAAACCGTGTAGTATGAAAACAGGCCAATTCTTGGCTCTGCTAAAGAAAGAGATAGAGTAGACCAAACTTTGTTTTTTTAAAATTACTCTTACTTACTAACAAAATATGGTCTTGGCCATAGCCCTACGAACTTGTAGATGCATGTGATAATATGCCAAGCCTAGAATGATAGCAATCTAGGACCGCCAGAATACCCCTAAAGGGGCTTTATGACTGTTTTCTTGTTTGGCCCAATGTAGTAGTGACTGTCTCGGCGATTGCGGGTAGAAATGCAAGGACGCGGATTGAACGGGTTAAAGAGTGTCCTTTCGGTAGATAGTACTATATTTATTATGTGGCTGTCTTTTAATTATCAGTTACCAGGAACACCATACTGCGCTCTCGGACAAAAATCACCGACGTAGCCCAGAAAGCTGCAAAGCTTTAGTGAGACTGGGTTGGTCACGTCAGCCGCATGCCAGAGGAACTATGCGCCAAGTCCATTACGAGCTGGACCCTACATAATAGGAAACGGCGACGCGGCAGGCCCAGAAGGAGTTGGCGGGACGACCTTGACGCCTACTTCAAGGACTGGACTGCCATAGCTCAGAATAGACAGAAATGGAAGGAGGGTAGGGAGGCCTTTGCCCTGCAGCGGGACATCTCGGGCTCATATTAATAATAATACCTAATGATTTAAGATTAAATCGGTCGTAAAACAGTTGCCTGCTTTCATGTAGACTAATCTAGAAATATGTTCCTGCCTAACTGTTTCTTATCGTTTCGCATAGATCATAATCTTTACAACATCAGATAATAAAACGCGGTCAATGACTGCATGTCATGTGACTGCTTTCGTGACTGTTTTTTAATGAGATCGTGTGAAATTATGTCAACGATACCATATCACATGCAACTTAATGCGCGAGTGGGACACGACATATTGAAAATGTAAATTCTGAGAGCTTTCAATACACTTGTATAACTTGTGTTTATAAATAGAATTGTTTATTTATGTTACTAAATGTTTTCAAATTGACAAACATTTTAAGGTTCCTTTTTTAAAACGGGTAGGTACTTTACATTTCCATTTTTTAGACGTGTTATATTGTAGAGGTCTCATGGAAAAAAAAAACATTTAACTGATTTACAGTTAATTCGATTCGGATTGGAAAATTGATGAATACACTTTATCCAAAACATTTCTTTGGGCTTGCAAGTTATCTTTATCCTACATAGCCAAAACTACCTACATAATTATAGTTAAACCACATTGTCATTTATACACAAAGATGGCTCTCCTTGTATAGTTTTCCATCTAGATAGTTTACCGAGACTGTCGACCGTTACTTGACGGGATTGCACTTTTAGTGATGTTCCAATAACATTGCAATATTGACTTTCAAATACCTAGCAAACAAAGAACAAAAGAATAAACCACTTGAAAATAATTTATCTCTATAGATATTAGATATTTTCTCGTGATCGGTAATCATTGGCGGCTTCAACAAACATTGCAATCCTGAGTGCAATAATCCTGATGATATCAACGTACTAACTCAGTCCATTGTAATAATCAGACAGTAAAGGTGCCGTGGGGACGCGTAGTAATATAAAAACAAAATAACGCCGATATTGCGCAGAACAATAATACGCAGTAGTTCAGTTTTAATTTTTTCCAAAGTGGTTCTGTTTTGAACAACGCTGGTATCGTCTCTCATAAGTTTTTAGCCGCCACGAAATTTTTGGTACTGTCGGTCCTATTGTGGAGTAGATAACTTTGAAGTTTGGGTAGGTCTGTTTAAACAAGACAATCTGTAACACCGATCTGCAGTTAAACAAATGAAAAATCAGTGTACCTAATCATCGGTTAACAAAAAAGGATAACTTGTGTATTGATATAGTAAATACAATATTTGAAGAAAGGAAAGGAAATCCGCTAATATTTGAAACGAAAATAACCTGTGATTTTATTATCTCATAACAAGATCGTCTACACGCTGACATTTTAACATTGATATTGTAAGAAATACGTATATATACATTATAAACTCTCGTATTCCTTATCGATGACAAACTTTGTATAGAAAAATAATAGTCTGTTGATCTTAAACACGTGTTCTTGTGGTAATTATAGATTAAATTCAGTTCACTAATTTATAAAGTGTTACGAAAGTTATGGTGGAAGTTGAAATACAGAATGACGCCGACGGATATACCTCCCTCGTGAATGGAACAAGAGGTGAGGCCAGTTAACTGTTGATTAAGTAATCTTAATTAACTGTAAGAAATTGTTACTACGCGTTTACATAATTTACTTTTAAACATTGTTTTAAAAATTAAACTCGTTGTAAACAATAATTGTTTATCAAAGTCACATGATGCTCGTATATTAATAGTCAAAACAACGGAGAGGTTTCCAAACTGATATACCTATATCTTTTTTTTAATATATGCAATATAGCTAAGCAAACAATTGTATTAAAGCGCCACTTGAGAAGGGTAACATTTTAATTACAATTAAAAAAAAAAACTGTATTTTAATACATGGACAGCATTACCCTCTACATGTTCAATAAATAGAAATTACACTGAGTTTGTATATTGCCAATTTCACACCTAATCGATATCTTCCGTATCGCGCCTAAATTGCACTACACGAGTAACAAAACTTTATAGATCTTTATCGAGTTTTATCAGATTTTATGACAAAATTAATTGTAAGAGTTCAAGACCCTTAGTATCCTTTGTTTACCGTCCGTTTTATCAGTCACATGAGCAGCATTCGATAGAGGATAACCTACTTAAACTTGTATAAATATGATTTCCTAACGGCATCGCGAACAGTTAACGTTACTTGTTTAGTGTAATTGATTAACGTTATCTCTATTTTTGTTATTATCGTTGTTTTTAGTGTGTGGTGACGATATGAGACTACAGTCTGGGCAGGACAGAGATGGGGGGGCGGCTGAGTCCGCGCTTATGAGAGGTAAGTCAACTTTGATAAACTTTGACTCGCCGTGCTAAAATTAACTTTTTGAAAAAACGGGGCAGCTAATTCCAGTTTCCATCGTCATCGTCCACCCCATATCGGCCAACTACTGAGCACGGATCTCACCTCACTTTCGTGAGGAGTATTAGGCCATATCCAACATGGAGGCCCGGTCCGGATTGGTGGATAATTTTTTTTTCATCTCATGCTCTGGCAAACATCTAGACTTTGAGCAAATTCTAAAATTCTTTAAATTATTATGTTATTAATTTACTTTTGCTGTGGGCTATATTATTTTTTATTTTGTTTTGGCTTTGCCAATCGTGACACCAAGACACGTATTTCAACCAAAATATATCTCAGGGCACAATGGTTGAAACGCCGAAAAGAAAGAAGAAGCACAAGAAGTATATTGAATTTTTTTCAACACACACACCATCCACGTCCCTGGCGGGGGTTTGATGTGCTGACTGCAAAGCGTGAGGTTGCGGGTTCGATTCCCGTACAGGGCGACGATTTGTATAAACATCAGGTATTTGCTCTGAGTTTGGGTGTTTGTAGAGGCCCTTTTTCCCGATTCCCTAGATGTAGGGTATTAGGGGTTCTAGGGAACGTGACGTGTTATTTTTTTATTTAATTAGTTTCCATAAAAACATGTCCCAAATGAACGTCTTAGATTGTTATCGTTATCACTGATGATGCTTATTGTGAGCACCCTAATCTTTTTGTAGTTGCCGGCGAAGCTCACTCAACTGATTACAGGAATATAGTTTTCCTTTGTACTACTGTGGTAACTATTACTTTAACTTAGGTCATAGAGCACCTAAGTTATAGCTAAATAGATGTTATTGTTAAATCCTGACTGCAAGACCCTGTGCCAGGCCTCAGGGATGATATCTGATTCCGCCTAGTTTTTGTTTTCTTTAGCATCGTTGTGATTTGAAAGTCGATGAAACGAAAACGCGACAGTAAAAAGAGACAGACATATAAATTCATAAGATTTAACGTGGGAGAAAATGAGATAAAAAGCATTATTGTTTGTGCGCGCATGCGTAGTACAAAGCTTGAGAAAAGGCATCACTCGGGCATGAAATATAATTTTTTGAAGGTTTCACTTCTACCACGTGTGAATTGCACATAATTGTTTGTTTTAAATGTTTCTTTCGATCCGGGAAACTTTATATAAACGGTGATGGAGATATCTTTGAAAAAAGACAATGCTAAAACACTAACTTTTAAATCATTTTTATTTATTTTTAGCAAAACTATCTTAACACCCCACGTATACAGGGGAAAAGGAGCTTTAAGAACTAGAAATGGTTCTCTCAAAACACACACAAATATTTAATCAATTAAATAACTATTTTTAAAGTTTTGTAACTATCATTAAGAACCCTATGCCGTGGCAACACTGTCCTACAGTGTCTATTTGTTCGAACGCACGTCTTTCACACCCTTGTAGGGCGTTATCCAAAACGTAATAACATAAGGACTTAATATTTATATTTTAACACGTTCACTGCTGAAAACACAGACGATGTGCTTTTTATAACTTTACGCGGGTGCGGGAAAACACACCTGTTGTGTTAGCGCAGCTTACGTGCCGACTGTGCGGTAAATAACAGACGTGTGTTTAACGCGGCGCTTCCACAGTGCGGCTCACACAGACGGCACGCCATTGCTGGAAAACACGCACGATCCGTAACGGTGCCCAAATCTAAAAACCGGTTCAGCAGTCAACATGTTAATAATTATATGTGACACAAAACAGAAACATCCTATAGCTTAATAATACTTTACAGATTGCTAATCAATGCAACGGTGAAAAATAAACTGCTGAGCCTTTTATTATGATTACAATGACAATATAATTACTCATCGTAAATAAACGTAACATTTATTCTACGTCGGTAACTAATGCCCAGTTTTCAAAGCTAGCTGTTTCTAGTTCATTGTATGGTGGGCTGATAATTATGGATATTAATCATGCATTGACTGCATTCATATTAGTAAGCACTGTCTGTTATTAAGTGGCATTAGCGAGCAATTAGCTGTCACAAGTAATAAATGTTCATATTATAGCTCGATGTCTTTCAACGTCTCTCGCTTTGATAGGAAAAATAGAAAATGTGACAATTAACAAAAGAATTAAGAAAGCGTAAAAAAATATATTTAAAAGTATTTATCTATCTATCTATATACACCAGCTTATGTGCAAAAATTCAAAATACATATGCACTCGCAGCTTCATTTTGAATCCAAAGGTTCCAAGCTAGTGTAAACGGTGCTTCAGAGGCCAGTCGGTTCTTCCATGTTAGATGACAGGACTAACTTGCGAGAAGTTCTCGGACAACAAACAAAAACAGTTCGCAACAAAAACACTCTCATATAACTAAACAATGGGATATTATAATGATCTCAAACAGAACAAACAAACAAAAGCAAACAACTAAGACTCTGCTTGAGAAACCTCGGTTGAAGATAATTTTCAATTTAAGCTACAAACACACTGCTAAACCTAATAAATCGATGTACATAGTAAAATTTGGAAAGAAAAGGACAATTTGAAAAGTATTCCTAACTCAAAGTATATGCGTTTTATTCAAAATATCTTATTTTGAAACTAAAAAAACACTATATTAAGCTTAAGTGTTTGCTCGCTTAGTCTCGCTGAGAAAGTGCAAAAGATCCTTGTAGTTAAAGCTCTTGTTACATAGTCTATGCAATCTTTAGTCGCCTTGGCTAAGTGATTTGCTACTTTAACAATGTGCGCGGGCCTTAAGGCACATTAAGTCAGGATTTATGTAAGTGCCTCGGCTGACATCGCAGACAATGTTTGTCCCTCGAGTTTCGACTCTATTACCCGGCCTTATGAAATCACTCTGGATGGGAGATAAAACTTTCAAAGTTTGAGTAGGAACTCTGACGAGCTTGCCGATCTACGGATTTGAATTACAGATATTGAACCAGAAACTTTGGTTGACTGTGTTCAAATTGGACAGGATTTGAATTGCTTAATACACACTCTATTTAATTTAACGTGTCAGTACAATTTAATTGCTTTCAGATGTTTGTTATACAGAATGTCAAAATGAACGCCACCTGGAGAGAAGGTACATATTGGAGATAGTAAATTTTATACGAGTATCAGGGACATTTATTAAAAATATAAGAAAATCTGTAAATAAAGATTATCTGAAAAAAAAACAGGTTACCTGTGCTGAATTATGGAAATTAAAAAAAAACCTGTCTCCATTTTCAGAGCACTAATGGTTTAAATTAATAATAAATGATTAAAAAACTTCGTAATAAATGATATTGAAAATGCTAAAAATAAATTTTGAGCGGCAAAACTTATTTATTTATTTATTAAACCCTATCTAAAACTTTAGTGAATCAGACACAGTTACAGTTACGTCAGATTAAATCTATTGTTTGCCTTTGTCATTTGTTTAATGCCAGATAGAGACAACGATATACTCTTTCTGCCCTCAAAGCTATGAAACGTTTCAGAAACTAAACGTTAGCATCATATCTGCAACAAATATCACGCTACATATGAATAATTATTGCACTAACCCCGGTGACCTGCAAACAAAGGCTAACTGCATAAACGCAACTGACCCCCGACCAACGCTAATGGTCAAGTTAAGCTTTTGTATTGTAAATAGGCATCCGCCGCACCCTCGCTCGGAAACACAGCCCCTGTGCTTGGTCACGGAGCTATTTTTCAAGATGACTCTGTTTATTTATAATGTAGGTCAAACGTTTTTAGAATTGAATTTACATTAGATTTTTTCCTGAATTTGGATTATGGAAACGAGAATGAAGGTAAAGAAAATAGTTTAACATTATGAAAATTATAGGTAATTTAAATTAATATAAATTTCAGCCATTTTAAAGAATTGTCATGACTTCGAGGTATGTAGAAAAAAGATTATTCCATCATTTTGAGACAGAGCCCTTTTAAATTATACTTCGGTATGAGCCACCGAAAAAAAAAACAAATTCGCGTAACGTACATGGAGAGACTTCATTGAGCCTTGGGACCCGCTCTCATTTTCGTTCGACATCCTGTATAAAAAAAATAGGAACAAAATGGACTTAAAACATCTAGTCCAATGGAGATGTATAATTTAAAAAGCTTTGGGCAAGCAACCGGTCGCTCCGTTCAAAATAAAGTCATTTGCAACCCGCTCACGAGCGCACAATGTCGGCTTTGTACTGCTAACTAATTAAACTGTTCATTCTGCGTCAACGATTTAAAAACTTAATTAACTCGTCCTGCTTCAATAATGCAGGTGATTGCTAATCTGCTGCTGTGATCTATTGCTGGGCTGACATGTTCAATGCTGTCGAAACGTGCGTTGGTGGAAACTCAGCGTTTGTGACATTACAGCGAAATTAAAAGTCATAATCAATGACTTTTAGATTGTAGCTGAATAACTCGATATTTATTATAATTATTACCGGTTAATTATACAAAATTTTACTTGAAGTCTTCTCTAGTAAGGGTAGGCAACGCGTCGACAATGCCGCAGGCGTTGCATTTGTCCGTGGGCGGCGGAGACCACTTACCATCAGGTGGGCTGCATGTTTGTTTGCCACGTATTTTATTAAAAAAATAAGAAGTAATTTGGATAGATTGCTTAGATCTGATTATTTTTATATCGTCTGCTTAATTGATTCAGTCACCATACGTTTTAGATTTTTCCGGGTCAGCAATTTCTACAAAAAACATTTCTTGACTAATTCGAGTGCAATCTTCTACTCTCTATTACTGCATTCAATATTAAGGCACTTCACGTAAATTACATTTCAACGTCTTTTGAAATCGAAAAAATCTTCATCATTTGTGAATTCTTCATTTTTCATTTGAAAAATCGTATAAAACCTTTAGCCAAAGACAAACAATCAAAATTACAATATTCCAACGCCATCTTCTAATTAAACGTCTTTAATCCTGAATTCGTTCTATAAATCATTCCCATTCAGAAATAATAACGAAACAACTTCAAATAATCAGAAATCAAGCGCCTGAATTACTAACAATTCATTTCGCATCGTATTTATAACCAAACCAAGAAAGTAATTTCATACTTTACGCGTCTCCGCAGCCGCGGCAGCCAACACTCCTCTCTCGGTATAAATTTACATATTTTTTACCGTTTTTATTTCATTTCAGTGCTTTCATAAATTTTATTATAGCAAGAGAACATAACATATAGACTGAGAGCTGTCAGCTGTCTGCCTTACTCCGATAACAACTTATAGCGATGATCACCGCGTAGTTGATAGTAATATCAAAGTGCGGTGTACCTTCATACAACCAGACCCAACTGGTAACTTGAAAAGGCTCCGCTAAGGGGTGACAAAGGGGGGGGGGTGAGACACGAACCCACCAAAGCCTCCATGAGCAGTCCTCCGCGGCGGTAGGCCCGGAGTCCGGGCCTCTACGCCTGTGGAAGGGTGACCTGGCTCACCCAGGCCACCTCCCAGATGTGAAAAGCCGTTCAAGCCGGAAGAGAGTCAACTGACTCTCCACCAGTGACCCAGTTACGGTGGAGGAAGGAGGTAGGCAAACTGCCAGCTCCGCTCCCCCGTACGCCTGCGTCGGATCGGGTCAGGTCGGACGTCATCCTCTCTGACCCGCTCCGCGGCCTCCTTCTGCACCATAACGCCTCGCAGAAGGAGACCACTGTCTGCTACGATCTCTCGCCGCCGAGCATGGTGTTCACCACGGACCACTAAGGCTAGCACAAGATATTTAATGAAAAGATCAGTTGGGGTCATCACAACGCTCAGCAGCGAGCGTAATACTACAAGAGGAGGTCATATCTTGTCAGAAAAACAAAAAAACTGTTACATTAAATTACCTTGATCACCGTAAGTGCTAGCTCCTAGTCTACACTGACTCCGGTTCATCGTCGGTTATAAAACAATATTATTTCGTTGGGAATGCACGAAGTGAGGCAGCGATATGCGAAACATACAAAAGTTGAATTTAACTTTATTTGAATTGTTTGCCGTTCCGTTTGTTTCTCTCTCGAACGCTGGGCTATGGGTGAATGTTTCCTTGTGTAAGATAACTTTGAAACAGAATCAAGAATATTGTTTGTTTTCTCTTAGTTTCCTACTCGCAACTTTTATCAAACATACTATTTCTGAACATTTACAAGTGTTTGGCTATAAAAATGTTATTACGAACATTGAATAGGCATACTTACAATATCTCTTGGGGAAAAGATTGCGAAATCATTTACCGTAGGGTGATGTCGACGTAGCATTTTACCCCATTTACCTAACCAAATGAGAAATGTCATTAGATTTCTTCGCTGTTCAAATTATAATAAAAAAATAACACTGTAGTACCATTACTAGGTAGTTTTATATAATGGAGTGGCAACGAGCTGGCGGCCTGCCTAAAGATAACGGTGGCTGCCTGGATGGATGGATACTTGGAACCCTTAAGGCATTGTTGATGTCTTGCATAGTCTCTAAAACTCTTTTTAACATTATTTTGATGAATCCAAAGGCGCACGGCGACAGACTACGCCCCGGGACTTGTTACTAACTTCATAAAGAAAATAAACGCAAACAAAAACAACACCTTCATCACTTTCAAAAAAATCATATCAAAAGGAAGCCACACTTTTACATTCTATCATTATTCACGAGTCTCAAGGCCTTCGTTTTAATTAATTGTTTAGATGAAAGCTCTCAAAGTTTCGAGATGAAACTCGTTCAGGCTTTAAAACGGGCACCTGCGGTCTTTGTAAAGATATTCAACACCGTCGAAGGTAACAAGGAGTTTACATTAGGTTATTACATTAGCATTTCGGGCGAGTAGTGTTATATAGAAATAGCTCAACATAATAAAGTAAACGGGAAAAATCTTTAACAGATGAGGAAAATAAAAATGTTGTTTTGTTTACAGATACGATGGGAAAGTTTTTTGTTATTGTTTCCAGGAACTGCTTCGCTACAAAGGTTTTAGGAGAAAGCTTTGTAGACAATGGAAATTAATTTTCAGAATATACGCTACGAAAACTGCTACGCTTGCTATGAAATGCTACGGTAATATTAATTTATGATCCTACGAGCTGCTACGAAAACTAAATACGTGTTTATTTGACAAACTGATTAACTTTTCTTTTAATCGGCACTTTAAACCCTAAAAAGCAATTCTAAATGACTTCCGTGTAAGCGGAAACAAATTTCGTAAAAAAATAAAGTGTTATAAATAATAAAAAGCCAAGTTTGGCCGTATTGTACGAAGTTTTTTCAAATGGCAACGAAATTACAGTTTGGCGGCTGTAAAAAATATTGCCAATTGAACTGTCATAATTAACGACATACACACATTAACAACTGCGTGTAATCACCGCACGCACACCAGCGTACCGCGGGTTGCGTGATGACGTCACGAGAGAACGAGACGGAGCATATTGTAATGAGCGGGTGTGAAAAGGAGTAAATATAGGCCAAGCACCGACCCACCTTCAGCCAGTGATACAGTTGGGACATAGCTAATTTATGACAACAGTACCTTAACTTTCACTATTTCTAGAGGATGGGTGTTCGATTATAGTTTAAAATTACTTATTACAAACAAGACAAGACAAGTCTAAATAAAATTTGGGCCTTGTGCATTACTAACTGCGCCTCACGGTTTCACTTACTTTTACAACTATCTCAAAGTAACCAGTAATTTTTCATCAATGGCGCAACCTTATGTAATTAAAGTAGATAAGATATTTTGCTAATACAATTTATATTTATTAGACAAAAACGGGTCAGCTAGTTCCAAGAAACACTTAATCTCATTAATATTTATTGTATATTCTGTCGATGGCATCGACTGCAATTATTTCCTTTCTTTAGTCCAATCGCAACAATCTACTAAAACATCTTGGACCCATTGGATCTTGGATTTGGCCTACACCTTACCCACTGGCTTGCACTGTGGTCGCGTCACCTACGGTAGCTTGTAATAAGGTCGGCTAGAGACGGTGTACAGCCTTCAAATTATGCTATTCACTATTTCTCTTATTATGATGACGAAATTCGCGCCTTTTTACCCACCCAAAATATGGAACGAGGTTTTATGAAACCCTAATCAAATTTACATGTTAAGAGTTCCGATTCTAAATGTAAATCGGAACACTTACTTAGTCTGGTTTTGTATGTTACTCTGCCAGAGCTGACAGGGTACTTACTCGTTAAGCCACAATATTTTCTTTTTGAAAGGTGTTAGCTTCCCGCACGTCATTTTGACAGATCAATTGACAGTTCAAAATAAGCGCGTTATGAGTCTAGATGGTCATGGCAAAAGACTGCCCGGTACTACCTAGAAATACCTACAGTTGAGAGTTAAATTTTGGCATAGCTTAAGTTTTTGTGGCATAATGTGGGAGGGGGGAGGTTTCGGGGGTCAACCAGGTTTTAAAAAATATTTTGCCCCTCATCGAGCTAACGACTCTAGAATTTAGTTAACTTGAAGGACGAAGAAAATAATGTTTTCGCAAATCATCGTGTATTGTTGGATAAATCTCAAAAAAGGTGAGGGTTCCTTAGTGACTTTCAAATTTAGGTTCATATATTTAGTAAGATATGAGCTGTAAGTCTTTAATATTGTCGTAAAGGCGCCTTTCTGAAATCAATCAACGTCAAAAAATCAGAAGAAAAATTTCATTCTTGTTGCACTTAACAAAAGTTGTTTTGAAAATCTTATTAACACATTGACTATCATGCCTTGTTAATAAGTCTTTGAAATATTCACTACTAGCAGCACCCCGCGGTTGCACCAGCTATAGCTACGATCCCACAGGAACTGTCAGTTTTGACGGGATAAAAAGTATCCTTTAATCTATTCCAGGTCTTAAAATATCTGTATACTAAATTTCATCCAGTTCAGCCGTTTCGGAGTGAAGAGAAGACAAACACACAAACTTTCGCATTTATAATATTAGCCAGATTTACGGCGGAACCCTACACTGCGCATGGACCGACACGCATTTGACTAGCATTATCATATCATATTTTATCATATAACATATCTTTAACCCATATCATTATCTTGGAGATTGGTCTTGAATTCGTTCGCTACTGCTAACTATATCTATCAATAAGCTATTAAGCCATATTGGTCTTTATTGAGTATTGGTTTATTTTACGAGGCACGTACCCGGTCCAGCCGTTATGGCGGTACTTAACTAACATCTTATAGGCGGTGAGTTTCATGCCCGATGTTAGTATCTCCCTTATATTTATGTAGCCACCTATCCCAATTCATTCAATTAGGAACCTATAGAGAAATATATTTTATAAACACCTGATACTTCTTTTAAATGTTATTTTTTAGTGTTATATTATAAGTGTAATATTGTTAAATTGAATGAACACTATAGAAATAACGTTGCAAAGTTTCCCTAAATTACTATTGAGATTTCAAACTAGTTCTAAACGTGATTGCTCCAATTCACAAAACACAAGACGGGCTTAAATACATGAGCTGATACAACATTTTGTAAGAAAAGAATAAGGTAAAGCTTCGACTAAAAGGCTGTTCTACTGTAATACTTAAAAATGAATCTACGTTCTAGCACAAGTAGGTAATTTTATTCTCATAAGTTAGTCTTATATTGTAACTTGGCGAGCGTCGTGTAACTTTCGTTAAGTTCTTGAACACGCAATAAACTCGGATGCTCTGTTTGTTAGTATACTGTGTTTACTATACCAATGTAGGTACAAGTATTGTCTAGCATGCAGGCTGTTTCAGTAGTAATATTTTCTATTGCAGTTTGTACTATGGACCCTGCATTAGGACCTTTAAAACAAAGTTTGACTTTGCCCTCTGCGCACTCACCTTTCGAGTTTACAACGCTTGCCGTTGAAAGATTTGTGTAGAAGAATATCATCATCGTATCATTTCTGCATTTCTATAGTTACATCTGTAAGTTATTTCGTTGCAAAATGTGTTTTGCTGACAAATATTCCAAAAAATGCATATTCGGTATTGTAGGCTAATCGAAATGAGCCCAAATACCATCTTAGTAACTGAAGAGTTCCGATGTCTACATTCCGTCTCTATCGCACACTCATACTGTTGTAGTCGCTGAAACTTTTGATGCATGCAAAAATTAAAGTGGGTCAAAAGTTTGATCCAACCAACTAACTATATAAGCTAATGCTTGTAAAAAAAATGGTATGGTATGGTCTTAATAGTCTGTTTTGTGTGACATTTCATGATTTTATTGACAAACTATTTGGATTTTAGTAGGCAGTGATATTGCTTTGACATGATATCTGTTTGCTTGTCTGTCTGTCTAACCATCTATCCGTCACAGGGTGGGTTGTTAAGGAAATGATATGCAAAAAATGTTAATTGCATTTATTATCACTTAAATATTTGGTTTAAACAGCTAATGATTTTTAAAATACTACAGATTATAGTGGTTATCAGATAATCTTTATCTGTCGCTTTCGCACTTACTTCTGTTAATCGAGCAACTACCGGCAACTTTTTGGTGGCTTAAGGTGGAGGCATCTGTTAATGTGTAGGTAGGGAAACAAGAGCTACAATTTTTCCGCTTGCTACTATGGAAATGTTGTTTGAATATTAGCATTTTTAATTATGTGTTATTTGCTACACCAATAGAAATAGCTAAATATGTATAAATTTATACGTATTTTGTCTGTACATAGAACAATCGTATAATAAATTACATTATCGCCAAATCGATGGTCTTCTATGGTGACCAAAAAATGATCATTCACTATCACTAAACCACTTACCTTATTTATAAAGAACCACTATTTTTATCAGGAAATACTAAGTTTATTTATTGAGAACCACTATTTTTATAGTATCCGAAAATATGATCTTGTGTCTTAAACTGACTTTTTATTTGACTGAGTGTCGCGGCGAGCAAGTCGTTCACCTGATGGTAAGCGTTACGCCTCCCCATAACAGTTACAGCATCACCCAGAACCCTGCATTGCATAATCCTGCGCGGCACTGCACTGCGCTCGACACTCTGAGACATCAGCTCTAAAGTCTCATATGCCCAGCAATTTGTTAACTATTCTATTAAGACAATACGCGATAATTTGTCCAGTAGGACACAAATATATCAAAGTTGGAAATTTATTTGATTCAATGTGAAAGGCCAACTATTGATAACAATATATTTTTAACAGATAAACTGATAGCAGCATTAATTCATTTGCGTATTACTCAATCATGTTTTGACATAATTATCTTGAGTTGAGCTCACGTTTATGTTACGTCAGTTTAGTGTAAGACCGACGAATTATTGTTATCAACGTTGAACCTTAAATTTCCTTCTTGGCCCTAATGCAAAATCCTTATTCTTTAGTAGTGGGAGGCCTCTTCTGTAAGAGACCGTCTGGGGAAGTACCACACCTTTGCCAGATATTCATCCGCCAAGCAGTAGGGTGCAAACATTACTGTGTTCTGGTTTGAAGGACACTTTTTCCAGCGAAATTATTGGGCCTATGAGACTTTAGAGCCGATGTCTCAGGGTGACGAGCCCAGTGCAGTGCCGCGCATGATTATGCAATGCCGGGTTCTGGGTGGTGCTGTTACTGTTATGGGCAAGCTTAGCGCTTACCATCAGGTGAACGACTTGCTAGTCTCGTCATTCTGTCAAATAAAAAAAAATATTAAATTTACATATAAAATAATTTATTTTAATTAATTGACTGATTGAGGTCCGCTGGAGCTAATGTGGTACATAAAGTTTGTCCACTAAGAATAACAATGAAATATTTGACCCGAGGGAGTAACTAAAAATGCAACTTTGTATAGAAATCGATAATTTTTAATGTAAATTTATGAAAATTAGTATTACTTATTGTGGTTGAAAATTAAAAATGAAACAACTTAAAATAAAAAGAGGACAAGAGGGCTGGCTCATTTCTCGCACAGAGAATAGCTATTGCTTTTCAACGTGGAAATGCAGCCAGTGTTCTTGGCACCATGCCTCATGGACACCCTCTTTTGTTAGATTTTTAAGTTTTAGTTTTAGTCAGTTTTCTTTTAATTTATTTATATTAATATTTAAGCTGTGTCAAAAAATAAAAATCGTGTTATTGGTTTTAAATCGTTAAATACATAATAAACACACACAGAATGAAACTTTAATAATTTTTAATACCAGTTTTATCCGGACTCAACTTTCTGTTTCGGAAATCTTGAGTTTCACGTCATTTATCATAATTGATTAAATATTTCAATGTTCGCAATGCACGGATAAGCAAATTTTTATCCATAATGTTGTAATACGGCCTTACTTATAATGATTAGCAAATTCCACTTTGCTGGACTATAACATCTCTAGACCAGGAGTTTTAAATATCACTTGAGTCTTACGTTGAAAACAAAAGAGTCCACATAATTGAGATAAATAATAGGTTAACACTTTGTCATACAAAAATGAATAGTACCTCTCTGTAATAGTATCCATATTCCCTAACTTATGTAACACGAGGACAAATCCCTTTCAATCCCGAAATCAATGAACAACAAAGTAATTTACTGCCGGCCTTGGACAAAGGAACCTGGATAGCAAAGACGGATTTATGGATTCACAAAATTATATCTTGTCTTATTTTTAAGTGGAAATCGTACCCGAGAACCGAAATTGAATTTGCTTTAGCTCACTGAGTAGAATAATAACAGTAAGGTAAGGACGGTTCTGTCTATGAATCAATTCTAGAGCGAAGAATCTAAGTTACTCACACAAATTGAATGTTATATTTTTTTACTTAGCACTTGGGTAGTCAAATTCACCATTTGGCTACCAGACGTTAAATAGGCGCATGGGTTCATAGCAAAAATGTTATAGTGTCTTGTTTTGTGTGATAATTTTTATTTGCGCCACATATTAAGGCTCAGCTTTGAAGCGCTTGTCGGTATGAAAACGTTACCTCAGCCCCGCAACACGTTTTCATTGTGCTGACCCTTAATAATAAATAAGTAATAAAACCAGTCTTCTGTTCTAAATATTAAATTTGTTTTCTTTTCTTTATTTCAGGTAACATAATCCAGCCCTTTTCTCTTTTAGCAGTAAGTATAAAAAATAGGTAGTTGGTCTAATGACACCGAATTTTTAACTGCCTATTTTAACTGACTATAAAAATACGTCGCCGCTGAATTGCACTTTAAAAAATAAAACTCGTTTCAAATTAAACGAGAACAAAAACCACTTGAAATCAGAACAATGAGGAGAAGAAATAAAGCTGTCGTCGCAAAAAATAACGCAACTAACAGAATACCAACGTTTTATTGTTCCCGTCTTTAACGTTGAAAAGCTTGTTTGTGCATATTTTAAAAGAGGAAATTGCGCTGCCCTAGAGTGGGAAGGGACCGGCCACTCCAAACTGATCTTTATTGTAATGACAAGCCCTTTTGTAGCGGAAATAATTGATTTTACCTTTTGGACACTCTGAATTTCAAGTGATAAAAGTAAATTCTCGGTACCCGTGGCCATTTTAAATTGCTTTGAACAACTTCGAAATTGAGGTTTTGTGAAAATTTATGCTGATGAAACATATAAACAGAGGAATAGAACATAGGGAACTTTTTATTCCGTACAAATTTATGGTGCGATAATAGATACCGCGGGTGAAACCGCGGGGCGCTGCTAGTATAAAATAAAGGAAACACAATATTGAAACGTACTCGTGGGTCAGTACAATAACATTAGTGAAATTGGAAATAGGATATATCCCGCAGACGTATGAACACCGTGGTTTTCCTTACAGATCTAAACCTTTATGATTTGCAATAGCTAGATGTTCAGATTTGTACCTTTGGTAACATGAGCGCGTATCGAGTGAAATTGAATTTCTTTTACTCGAGCTTTACCCACTTTTTGTCAATTTCGCATATCTTTAGGATTTAACAAGCTAAAAAAACTTCGGTTAATGCAACATCTGTGAAAAAAAAACCCTTAATACATTCCCAGTAAGTACATTATCGATACTTTATTTCGCCTCTCTGAATTAAAGATTGGATGCTATACTTATTCACCAAAGAACAGAATAAGGAAAAACACTTTGTTTAGCGAAAATTCGCTCGTTGCTTCCTATAAATATTCCATGAGTTATAACCGGCTAACATTGTACCTCTCAGCTTTAACCTATCCGCAACTCGCTCGAATAAATGCTTCTGGGTGATTGAACACTCTATGTGTATTTATTTATGTTAAATAATAATCAATTACTGGATAAAACTTTATTATTACCTCTGTTCTTACTAGAACGATAAAATGGGCTTGGTTTTGTGTTTAAATGTATCTCTTTATAGCTAATTTACATCTATTACTGCGGTGATTTTGGTAGAATTGGGCCCACTGATTAAAATCATTCATAGACAATTTATAACCCTGCAAAAATATTATAATTTTGATAAAAAATCCAGTTGCTAAAGGAGATCAAATATTTTTATTATTTATTTAAACTACTCTTTGCTAATATGCAATAAAATGTGACTTGAGGGTTAAATATTCGTGAGAGTAACGCAGATATTAATTTTGAGCTAACGAGGGTCCCAACCCTCTCAGAGTGAACCCGAAAATGTTTACTCAGTGTATAACAAAGTTCACCAAAGTCAATTTCATATTTGATCGAGTTGCTTAAGAGACTTTTCTGACCTTGAAATCTAAACTCACAGTAAAAATGTTGAAATAATTTGAAATAACACAGGAATCTGATTTGATTTTTTTTTTTTCAATGTTATTGACTCGCAGTGAATCCCAAAGCATATCAAATAGATTCTTCAGGTTTATGGAAAATCACTGCTATATGATCAGTAATTAAATATATCCTTATATTTGTAAGTACTTTCATCTTCTATCTTCTTTATTTACCGTGTTAAATGTTCAATATTTGATTGGGCATTTCTTTTCGCCATAATGAATGAAAAACGTGTGCGATAGTTACCACGCACGAAAGAGGAATGAGTAAATGTCAAGATTGCAGACTAGGGAAGGGTGGACCGGAAAAAGGATTTAGTTTGTTTTTAAATCTTTAAAAATCGTGCGAGGTTGCCTAGCAAGTAGAGGGACTACCTGGTAATTATATCATATCTTCGAATAAAGCGACTCATACAATTATGTTAACATCAATTCAAATAAATGTGTGCCAAATTTGTTCTGTTCACCCTTAGATATATCTACTTATTTTCGATTGCAAAATAGAAAAAATGTTAGTGGAATGTTCCATGCAACCATTATATGCATTTTTGTATAAACACAGTCAGAACTTATGCAATTCATATTTTATTATAATTCCAAGTGTTACGTAATAATTGAAATCATTTAAAAAAAAGGAAGTTATGTGAGGTAGTTATTTAATCCGCGACAAATCTTTTTAATTCTTATTTATGACCATGTTTTTATAGTAATTAATCAATTTTAGCCTGTAAACAGACTGTTTTAAAAATCCTTAACAGTGATAAATCTTTTCTAGGTTTTTGTTTTTGCTTTGTATTCAACAAAACTTACAAAACTACTTCCTTGCGAGATTGAAACGTAAGTATTGATAAAAAATTATGGAGATCACCATTTAAAAACCGTTAAAAATATTTTGTTACATTTTTCTTTTGACTGTGATGTAGCAAATTTTAATTTGCAATTTCCGAGTTATTGGTTCTGAAACTAACTGAACTAATGTATTTTTGGTTTTAAAAATGCTATTATATCATATTAGTAAAACTATTTAGCTGTTAACTTCTAATGTTCCCAGTTTTTAAGATTTTTTTTTCCCAAATTACAATACTTACCATAAATATTATTATTTACTCAGGGTATAATCAAACCAAACAAGAAGGTGATGAAATAGCAGGGTGGTTCCAGAAACATTAATTAAAACTTATTTATTTTTAAATCCGAGTACATTGTCGAAATCCAACCAATTCAGTTTTCATTATTAGCCCGTATCCGCTCGGTGCTGAGCACGGGTGTCCCCTCACTTTCGTGAGGAGAATTAGGCAATAATTAGTGGACCACAAATTGTTTTGCAATATTTTGAATTAAACTTGAAGGACTGACTCGTGTGCTACTAGCTTTATAAAACTATCTCTAATTAGATTAACGATTATCATAGGTATTTTATTTGGTAGCAAGCAGACCACGTCGCGTCGGTATTGATACGCATCACGTCATATAAGCCTCAGATAATAGAGGGATTAATTTATTTCAAAAATTATCTCACTTACCTACTACCGATTTATTTTATTTCATTATGTTTGCAAAATTTTCAATAACTAGAAATATTATGTTCGGTTGATAAAACGAAAAACGTTATAATATTGTCTCTATTACTGAATGAAATGCAAATAACTTGATGAATGTATTTGCGTGTTGTAGATTTTCAAATAAATTAGATTTCAATCATTATTTGCCAGTTTTTCTAACAGCTTCTTACATCGTCATCAGTCGGAAGATATCCACTGCCAAACATAGGCGTCCCCCATAGCACGCCACAACGAGCGTTTGCTAGCTGTTACCTACACTAAAAATGGATTAGCGTGGTGCACAAAAAGCTGTGGGACCTGGCTGGAAAACTTATTTGGAGTTTTTGGGTAGTACCACCCTCTCTCGTTTCTCTCACCCACTCTCTCGCTCTTTCTCTTTCGCTCTCACTCTGATAAAAGGACTCAGGCTCTGTCCCAGTAGCGAGAATGTAATAGGCTGACGATTGTAGTTATCATACAGAGACTTTGCCGTTGAACTCAAAGTTCAAACACTACATTGACCCACACCATCACCTACATTCGTTACTAGATCTTATAACTCAATCCAACTTTAAACATAGCTTAAAGATTTTTCCTCTTAATCACTTGTTATACTCGTAATAACAGAAACTACGAATGTGATCTAAATCAGACTGAAGCTAATCCAGATTAATAGACGGCTAGAACTGAGAAACGGGTATTTACGACAAGCTATCCTATCTCACAGTATTAAATAACAACACCTACATAAATTTGGCAAACTAGGATGGGACACATACCTACTTGAAGTTAGAAAACAACTGTCGTGAAAGGAGACCACCAGTTTCAACGCAAACCGAGAAGCTAGACTCAGCAGTTTATTCTGTGCTCGTGAGCGGTAAGTTCTCGGCGTCAACAATGCCTGGCTGGAAACTGCATGAATTTATTTAAAACTTCAGCAATTTCTTAATTTACCGAATTTCTCCTTAAAGCGAAATATCTAAATAGGATTATACGTAGAGAATTTAGAACATATGGTAATGTTTTTCTAACTATATGAACGGTTGATATCAACATATTGACTTGTCAGATTCATTTTGTACGTTGTTAGTTCAAAGTTACTTAAGAATGGCGGACTAGATTAACGGCCTCCTTTGCGTAAGCTGAGTAAAAGCAAGGTTGCGGGATCGATTCCTGTGCAGGGCAAATATTAGTGCATACCACAGGTATGAATTCTGAGTTTGAGTTTGTTCCTAGATACTGGGCATCCTGAAACAAAATAAAAATGTGAAATTGGTTACAATAGTTGGTAACAATATTTAAAATCTAGTCTTTCCCTGTGCTTGGCATATATAAGCATTAACCGCTCAATGTGTGCGTATGTTTATCGTAGAATGCACGCTCATCGTGAGCGTGCAGAGTGGCGCATTATACCCGTTCAGAAATTTGAATAAATTCATACATAACTAAAGCCGAAGCTTCGGCTAGCTGCATATTTTATAGACGGGCGTTTACACAGAATATTTGATGGCAGCTCTGCTTTATGCGAATACCGAAAGGCGGATAAACCTGCATAATAAATTGTTCAACATAGTTCTGGAACTATGCATTGTTGTCTTGGTCTGAATGACTGAAAGGGTATTCGTATTCCTCGGAATTAATTATGAACTGTGGTTTGCGTGATTTATGATATCTATTGATTTATGCAGATAACGAAATTGGGGACGACAAGCGTCCAAATCTTTTGTGCAAATATTTGATTAGTTCCTATGAAAAGTACGTTTTGTTGTAAAACAAGTCGCGAAAAGCTTCCAATCAAATTTGTTCACATCGTTAGTGAATATGACGCAATTCAAATAAAATAATTAAATAAGTCTAGTCACCTTTGCATACCAGCATTTAATTGAATATAAATCTTCAACGTTTATAACAACATGGGTTTATACGAACAAGTCGCCGAAAATTCCCTAAATTCCCTGAATGGTTCAAAGAGCTTCCCTTTTTGGCCCTCATGACTCTGTTTATTTTGGGGCCCAATTAAACAGCTTCCGTGCAAAAATTAAGCGGTGTTGACCCACCCACTCTAACTTCTTGATTAAATAGACCACTAATTGTTAACAAGATGAAAAGCTTAGCAGTCGTTTTTGATGTTTGAAAACTCAACCCACCTTATCCCATCAGATCGTTACACGTGAGAAAGTGGACAAACATCCTATAAACAACTAACTGCAACTACACCTTGCGGTTTCACCCGCGTGGACAGTGATGAAACGTGTTATATGGGTGTTGCCAGGTAAAGTATTTATCACTCATTTGCGAGAAGAACGTGCTATCTCACTTTTTCGTTGCAAATGTGCGTTATATACTTTATGAAGCTGAGTAGTAACAAACACGTGCATAACGAAAAACAAATGACTACTACGTAGTGGTAACGCATGAAAAAATATACCGTTCTCCGATAGTTGAGTAAAGACCAAAATACCACGAAGCAATAAGTATTAAGAGATTTAAAGAGCGGCCGAAGCGCCTCAGACTCCGTCCACTGTTTATCTTAGAACCTAATTCAACAGCCACTCCGGAGTGCAAAAACTGGGCGTATTGACCCGCCAATGTTGACAAGGCTTCCATTCCTTGATTAAACGAACCACTGGGAACTCCAACTGATTGGCCGCTTAATGAAAGCGATAGCGACGGCACCATCCACAAAGCAGCCGCCTGTCAGAAGCCTCTTTGTTGAGAGAATTTTTTACCCCACTGCCCAACAGGAGTGCCATCTGCATTTGCTGTTTTAGTTTTGGTGGCAGTCGAGTATTTTTTTTTAATAATGTCAGACGTCATTCAAAAAATATATATACTAGCTTCGATGCCAACGTTCATTATAGTCATAGTACTGGCGCTTTAATATTTTAATCATGAAAAAGGATACCGCTCCCCACCATAAAATTGTAAATACTTCGCCGATATGAACCGCGCCCCGAGTCTTAAGAATATCAACCGTCCGTAACCCAGTTTGAAGTTGGAGTGTTAGTAAGTGAAGTTTTTAGTAATTAAAATAGTATTCTACCCAGACAGTAGAGAGTAGCGAGTGTTTTGTAATTTGCTTCTAGCAGTTTTAGTAGTTCTTGCATTGTTACCTGTTACTATGGTTACTTGTTTGAATGGTATTGCCTTAAACTATGATACTGATAGACATGCTACTAAAATAGTATGCTTAAAAATAATTGCTTAAAAAAACATTTGCATATTGCAATAGCTTAAAAAAGGCATACTCATTTTAAGCAATCCGTGACGACGACCCGAAAGACGCGTTCAAAGCACGCCCCTGTCCACCCGCGCAGCAGGTAGCCTGCCCGAAAATCGAACATGCTCGTAATAAGCATGTTAATTACTAGCAACACTTGGACACACACACCACTAAGTAGCAATTGCTCATCAATAGCATGCTTTCGTGCTAATAATGAGCATGTCTATCAGTACCTTTATTAGCCTTTGTTTGAATTTTTAGGCAAGTAGCAGCTCTACTAGGTAATACGCTGTCAAATAATATCATCCACGAAACTATCGACTAACGATCTTAAAGAAAACTAGTCAGACAATTTAAAGTAGGATAGGGTAGTAGGGTAGTAGGATTCGAACTTGATACAACAGAAACGCCTTTCCAGCCAAATAAGCTAAGCTCTTCTGTCTTATTACTATTGTTTTCATGGTCCTATAGCATGTATATTTGGCTTGAATTAATCACCTATTTGACTACAGAGATAGGAGGGTGTACCTACTCAAAATTCATAAAACGCCGATCGAACACATAAAACCCGGCAGGCCATTAAAAACCCGGGCTTTCAATTAGAGATAATTTGGCAGTTCACGCCTTGGCGGGCGGGTTAACGACTTCTGGGAATAATTTTCTCTAATGACTGCCGCTTATAATCGTCCCCGATATCGATTTTATCTTGTTGCTAATCAGTTTGAGCTCAACCATTTTTTTAGTCTGTTTTATAAAAAAATTACGCCATTGTGGTATTTCATGCAGTATGTATAAATGTATTATTTATTGGTATTTTGGACCATATTAATTACTTTTGTGATTGTCATTGCCATCACTGTTAATTCCTATAGTTCTATTAAAAAAAAGGAAACAAAATATGCCACACAATTGAGAGGCTCGTCGGACTATCCTCGTATAACAGGATATTTTGATCCTAATGTAAGAATCAGCATCGATTGACGCTATAAAATAAAAACGTGTGAATTGCCCTTTTTATCGTTTATCGTATAATTTTTTCCAATCTATGTATTCAAATGGAAATAACTCCAAAACTTAGGGTTGGGCTCGAACAGTTGGTTCTAGCTTTAATGGTTCAAGTTGCCGCCTTTCCTGACTCACATTCAATTACTACCTTGTATACAGCTTAAAGATGTATTTTAAGAATTTAAATCTAATATTAGCGTAGGTAATTGATTTTGATAGAACAACAAAGCGAGCTCTGTTTCCGGGAAAAGTTCTAGTTTGTTGCAAAACTACCCTTCAACTCAGCCGTTGTACCGCTATATATATGACAGCATAATAATAATTAAAGCCTAAACATACAGGTTAACAATAGAATTAGGAATACAACCTTTCTACTCTATATTTAACGCCTTCCTAGAATAGATGTTTTCGGGATCTGTTACATCAATCTTCTTTTTGCTTGACGGCAATGACAAAGACTTTTGCTGCAGAGATAAGGTCACGAATGTTACCACTGTAATATCATGGTACTGGTGAGACTACAATTTTTTTTATTGTTTTTTTACCAAAAAAACAGCTCTTTCTCCTAGTTAATAGAATCAGGCGTTACGTTGCGGAAATCCTACATAGATAAATAAGGCGTTACGTTAGTTCAAATTAAGTACAGGGTGGTACATTAGGGATGTTTGGGTTTTTAGATAAATAAAGGGATGCTTTTCAATCAAAAAGGTTAGCTAAAAGGGTGTTTTTTCTTAAGTAACAAGTTAGGGATTTAGATATTTAAACTGAAAGATTTACCATAGGGGTCATCCATCAAAGTCCTATCATACATTCATCTGACAACGTAGGCGGAATTAAAACTAAATATTTATTTTCACTTTTTCCTCTATTTTTTTTAATTTACAGAGTATACACTCTGTAAATTGAGTCACTAACTACGACCTGCGATTACGAGGTGCCATCAATGTCTATTTTGTATCTAACATACGCATTATTTTCGATAGTCGATGTTTAGTTATTATATACACAAATTCTTAGTAAAATTACATTATCTGATCAACGGGGGATTATAACATGATAACATTACATTCCTATCTTCTAAAGATAGTAAGATATTTGAGATTAATAGGTAATTACTTAGTGTGCACATACTTACCTACAATGCGTGTTGCTGACATCGCTCCCAAATAAAGTTATTTAAGTTCATTCATCAAAATGTTAATTTGGTTCTTCGACGACCTCAGTCAAACATCTGGTAGTAAAATGAAGGAGAATTACGGCCTATCATGTTGTAACATCACCGCAGAAGTTTGCTTATCTCCCAACGTTACAAGGCGTTGTCTCCCAGATCCGTAACTAGGATGTGGGTCTGGTTCTATCCGAAATTTAGTCATAACGCGTGGCAGACTGATGTTATGTGAATTAAATCGATCATGTATAAAAGGAATTCATAAAAACGTTTTAAAAAAATACACACATACTTATTTTAGTAACCTATACTATCCCACTGCTGAGTAAAAGTCTCGCCCATTTTTATCCATGAATGTCAGTTATTAGCTACCACATCCGACCAACTCTGGTACATGTAACTACTTACTCTTTTATAAATCAGAATGAGTCACTTCTAAACTGTAATCTTCAAAGAATAAGAACTGAGTGGAGCAGCTAGGACACTTTACACATTAGTGTATGATTTAATTAAGTAAGTAGACAGTAAGTACAAATTATATTGTAAGCCTTCACGGGACTGGCATAGTCGCTGAGCGACTAAAGTCCCTAAACAAAAATTAGATAAAAAAAAAAGAATAAGAACTGAAATCACAACACAAGAACTTCCCTGGGTGGCGTTTTAAAATCGATTTCGATTATTCTGAAAACTGAGCCGTATTTTGGGTAAAGTTGCAGTTTAGCTGGCTAATTCTTTTACAGTGATATTTGAAAGAAAACCTCACAATAATGGGCGGAACATAAACGCGAAAAAATAAAATTTTACTAATGTTCGTCTTTCAGTTCTTTTCTACCTCGTGGACCCCCAACTGCCCCTTCAACGTCCTCACTCCGATTCTGTAGTTCTGCAAAGAATATTACTTGCCGCCGGGCCGGCAGTCTCGTAATACTTGTATTAATGTTTGCCGCTCGGTCTCGCTCGTGCCTCCATGGCCGCATATTTTGGGGATACGTGACGTGGGATGTGCCGACTTAAATATGTTAATGTACTCCGTGGAAATTGGCGTACCATTTAAGTAACTGGAACAGCCCAGTTAAACGTTTTGGAGGCTTCAGCGCTACAGCGCTTAATTTGAGATTACCACAAAAATGAACATATTTTAAATACACTTTCCAATTACCGCTTAAGCTCTAGCTAGACGTTAAATGTAAATAGTTTAAGTGTAATTTAACAGTTGGTCAACTTAATACGAATACTGGTCCTTCGAGCTACAAAGCTTTTCCTTCCTTTGCTACATTTTTTTGTACACGTTCAATTAGACATGTTTATCAGACCGAAAAGTCTGCAATAGTTTATCTTTCTTTGGGGTCATTTATTTTGGATTTAATTATAGATCTTTTACCAGTAACTACGACACCTGGGCAGGTAACCTTAGAATAAAACAAAGAAATTACCTGTGCTGGGGATTTTGTATGTTTCTAAACAAAGAGTACATTCACATAGGCTTTTTTGGATTCACACGTCATATTATCTTGGAATATATTTATCTTCGGGGATTTACTTGTATCCGTAAAGGATTTTAATTTATCTTATATAATTTAAAACTTAAATGTACTAAGTAAGACCACTACTAATCTTCTTCTGCGTCACAAATGCGCGCTTAATCGTACGTGACAACATTATCTTCCGATGACTTATCAACCAACGGGTTTTCCCAAAAATTAATATTATTTATAGAAATGTCATTGCGATAATGTAATAATTTTTATGGCACTTAAACAGAAAGGAGTGTGACTAAAATTTATGATCAGTGATTCCATTCTGCGATACGGCCAAAGACGACCGTACATTCGGCGAGCCGATAAAATGTTAATGGTTCTCGTAAATTCGGCAGCTGTCTGTTATAAATATTTTATTTTTGGTAATTGATTGAATTAGTGTCATTTCCTGATGTTTGTTCTGAGCTACAAGCTACATATTCTATGCCTATTTCATTTACATAACAAAACAATTACAAGTCTGTCTGATAAACCACTACCAGTAGGCAACATTCCCAAAATGCCGGCAGCATTTCCACGTTGTGTATATAATAATAATAATAAAATATTATGTATATTGTTAATAGATATGTACCTAAACATATATTTTATCCTTATTACCTACACATATATGCGGGAATCGAACTCGCAACCTCACGCTTTACAGATGGCTCAGCACCCACTTACGACACGGAGGCCGTCATAAATGCTTTATGCAAAATAAAGGCCAGCGTCTTAGTCACGTGCTACTTCGGCCAGACACCCTGGCAAGTCTTTAAATATTGGATGGATTCCCGGTCCCCACAGCCGGCAGTCCTAGCCTCTAAGTCTCAAATATAGCACACTAGCTGCACCCCGCGGTTTACCCGCGTTATTTATTATCCCATAGAAACCGTCAATTCATATGGGATAATAAGTATCATCATCAACCCGTAACCTCCCACTGCTGGGCAAGGGTCTCTCCTGACTTTCGTGAGGAGGGTAAGGCCTTAATCCACCACGGGAGCCCAGTCCGGATTGGTGGATAACGTACCTACCTCCGAAATAATTCTCGGGTTTTATTATTAATAATTAGTTTCCTCACGATGTTTTCCTTCACCGAAAAGCGAGTGATAATTACGTACATATGTTTAACAGAAACACATTGGTACGTGCCTGCACTGGGATTTGAACTCACGACCTTCTGATTGGAAGGCGCCCACTCCCACTCCCACTAGGCTACCACAGCTTATAAAAAGTATCCTATGTTCTATTTCAGGGCCTATAGCATCTGTAAACTAAATTTCATTAAATTCCGTTCAGCTGTTTTGGCATCAAGAGAGAACAAACACATATAAACTTTCGCATTTAAATATAAGAAAGATAAATAGAGTAGTCATTGCCTTGAGAATAAAGTTAAATATTGGACTATCATTCTTCTAACATTCTTGTACATTTTTTGTACACTTTTGCCTTTTGTTATTCCACATGTCATAGAGCACACAATCCCTCTTTACTTTTAAAACTGCTTACTAAAAATTGCTTAAACTAGGCATTACACTATTTCACTGTGTTGTGCTACGAGTAAGTTACATATAGTAAACTTTTAACAAGTACCGACCGCCCTCACCTTCTGCAAAAAAACTGTAATCAATCAATTTTATAAAAACCCAATAATTTTACGATTATTTCTGTCTACCACGTCTAATAAAATATATCGTAAACATACACCTCTTTAATAAAATATTATCCTCAACAGTCGCCAGTGAAGCGCGAGCGAGTCTCGACCATTATATTCTCACTTTCGCACACAGAACCTCTCTACTAACCTAAATTCCCTAAGCATTCCCGCACTACATATTTGTACATCTAAATGTCTGTATTTTCCTGTCCTCCAAAAGTCCTTGGCTAACCTACATAGGAGATACACTGTGTAAATTATTCCGACGTAATTTTTGTCCTAACTAGTTTCGGGCAAGTCTATTTCTTGAAAAATAACACGCCTGTTAGACAATGTTCAGATAAAAGTGTGTTATGCTCTTTATTACGACCCTCTCTATCGAGATGAGCTTTACTATAAGAACACGAATTTGATCCGTCTTTGTATACGGAACCCAATTATTCTATAAATCATTAATTCAGGAACAGATCACCTAATAGTTCTTAGGTCAGGTTAGGTAGCTATGTCGTATCAGCGCTAACTGCCGAATAACGTACCTACCCTTGTTACAGCAATGCCAGCATAATCACGTACATTTATACTATACCTAGTTTAACCCAGTTTCCTTTTCCCAAATAATACCTAACTCTATAATAAACGCGACCCGTAGCGTCAATCCCATCTATGAGAATAAATGGAGCTACCAGATACAAAAGTCGAGGTCCAACAGTTTTCGGAACGTGCCCTAACCTAGCCATTTATAAAAAGAATTTTCGTCTCGCTCGAATACAATACATCTAGGTATTCATGTTTGCTACAAATTACTTCGAGCATCTCATGAATATAGATCGTATCTACGTATTTGTTCGCACCAGTACCTTCAGTGACAGAATCGTTATCGAAGTGACGGGTACTGTCGAAGACATAATTCCGCGCGATGGCAGCGGCGCGGCTGCGGTGACGTCACAGCCGTCAATGACTGAAGTTATTGTTTTCTGATGGCGGCGGGCGTGAAGCGACATAATCGCAGATTGATTTCATAATGCTGTCTCAATCCAGGGGTTACGATCTGTCCGTCTCCGTCAAATGATGATATTCCGATCGTTTTTGAATCACCTGAAAAGATCTCTGCGAAAAAGCATAAAAGTCATTTTTTTTATTTACTCGTTTTACAGGAAGTCGCTTCTTTTGTATGATCAAAATTATTTTTATTAAGGCTCCAACTGTGTTACCTTCTGGAGTATTAGAGTCTATGTACATTGAAATCCGAATATAGAGCAAAACATAGTATCTTCAGCGATATCCTTATTTCGTTCCATAATCGGCCTGTCTTCAGGGCGCTTTCGCCAGTGGGTAATTGTCCTCAGTACAAGGTATGACTCACGTGAGGCCACAAATCAGGAGCCGGGACATTAATGTTCGTTATTTTTCCCGTGATGTTCCGCTTTATGGCCACGAGTTTGCAGATTATGATACGCTCTTGAATGTGTGTTCGTAATTTTGTTTTAGCTATTTTCTTTTCTTGATATTCATTTATTTACCTCACTTGTGGCTATGAAACGGCTAATAAAATGTTTGTACGTAAACACCCAATTTAAATCTTATCGAGATTCGAATACGATTTTTTATACGGAAACCGACGACTTTTAAGATGAATTATGTTTGCCAAGTCCTTGTTCATTTGAGATCACCAAATAAGTCAATATTGAATTACCAAAATATAAAAGTGAATCATCACCGTATAATTATACCTATTTAACTTAGAACACCGACAAGGAAAAAAGGTCTTGTCGATTCTCTTTAAGCTCAAATTTACGAGGGTAAAAACAGTTCTTTGTAACATAATAAAACGAGGTCGCGTCCTATCAAAAAGTTGAATAGTATGCCAACTATTTTTAATACTTTTGTCGAGTTTTCACGTTGAAATGGAAAGCAATTTGATTCTTATTTCCCTGGGTAGTCGAAGGGACAGTGGGAATCTTTATAGCGTTCTAACAACCGTGAAATGGCAGGTGACACCCGATTAAAGGTGCGATGGCTGTGTTATTGCGCACAGGTGCCCTTGAAGACGCGATCGTCGAGTCAAGTGTCGTGTTTTGTATTTATTTGATTTACAAGGAACTTTGTCTCACTTTTAAATTTAGTTTTTCACTCAGGGAGCCTAAAAACTGGGTTACTTAAAAAAGCCACTTATAGTGGCTCTTGCATCTTACAAAACTATACCGGTACATAGTTAGGTCTGCAGGGAGAGGAATCTCCTGACAGAACGCGCCGTGTAGAAGAGTGGTGCCTTCTGCATCCGACACTTAATCCAGCCATCTAGCGAAAGCCTGTAAACATGTTTTTTATTATTATTTATTATTATAACGTATGATGTTAGTCAGTCTATTAAGTCATCCCGGTGTCCTTGTGTGGTAAACCAAAAAGATTACCGTTCAGTAAACAAGTACCTAAGGGGAAAAAATGATTCAAAACAAGAAGTTAAATGCTCCTAAACTGCCTACAGGTATGCTGAATAGTAATAGGTAACTGCTATGACCACTATATACATTATATAGATACTTTAGAACATTACAATGTAAAAACCATGGTGTCATGTAAAACCATAGATATCTCACAACATTAACCACATTGAGTTATTATTAATTTATTTGTATAATACATTTAGTCCTTGATTGAGTTTTCTGTGACAATAAAATTTAAATCAATATTTGGTATTATAGTCAGTGTGATTTACAATAAAAAAATAATCGGCTATAATGTGAGGCGGACTAATCTACTTTCTACGTATCAGTACAGGAAAATAATAGAACATTGAATATAATCTGAAGATAATAAGAGTGATTAATATAATTTGTTAGTTGATTTAATTAAAGTTTTAAAATAAAGAATAATCAAATATAGAATATAATGTCTAATTTATACACTGGAAGCAAATCATGGAAGTAATTTACGTACGATATCTACGTATCTCACGTTGGTAGGTTTATTGTGCAATGTACGCCTACGAATTCATCAATCACATGTAAATTCAGCCCTCAGCATTCAACTTGTAAATGGAGGGTACGAATGTCATACTTAAACGTCAATCTTTTCATGTGAGGGTACACCTACCCGTATCCTCCCTCCCTACGTCACATCCCGATCGACTGACAGATGCCCTATGACGACATCGGTCTTGCGCGTCCATCTTCGCTACCGTTAACATCGCGGATCCAAGGAAGGATAGTTTTTGCCGATCAATAGTGCTCCAGTTAGCCTGTTTCGCCGCAATCCTTTCCGCAAGCATAGAACCTCAACATATATAGGAAAATCAGCAAAATCAACGCACCTCAACATAAATGGTTGAGAAAGACAACTCGCCCACGAAACCAGCCACCCATTTTACTATCGAAGAAGCTTTACAAGGAATTCACGGGTGAGTCAGTCGATCCTTTCTCCCTTTTCTCGACCATTTCCCTGGTCCTTCAAAACCCGATCTTATTAGCATCCTTCTTAGGAAATTCAATCTGAATTTTTCTTAATCGTAGGTATACTTAGCATTTTTCATCCGCCATATTTGAATATACCCCACATTGAAATTGAGTTTCGTTCATTCACTTCGAATTGTATTCACTTTTTCTTAATATTCTGTGGTAAAAGTTCGAATCGATCTCTTTGGTAAATCATCTTGAAGTGTGTAGCGAATCTTATTATTTTAGTCAACTGGTAACATTAACCTCATAACGTCAAGTTTGTTTGACATGTTTGACATTTCGTAAGTTTTGTTATTTTGTTTCAAACTTCGTTTAATTTACTGTTTCCAAGTTGAAAAGTGGAGTGAAAGTTTATAAACATGAGTGATCCTAAGATAAGCAACGTTGCTTTCGATTATTGTGCGCGTTTCATTCAAGATTTGTACAATTTAACTACTAAAATAACATCTCAGCAGACGATATCCGTTCACGACAGGAGTCGTTTCTTCGCCAGGTATAAGGACTTGGATAGGCACTGGCATGAAATGGAAAAGGCTTTCTCGGTAGTCATGGCCAATACGGAACAAGCGGAGCGTCATGAAATCGAGGAAAAATTCAACAATTGTGAGGAGAAAGTATATTCAATCAAAACTCTCCAAAATCACTACGTGCCATTAGAATCAAAACCCACAATCAGCACCGGCTTTCACCTACCAAAAATTTCATTAACACGGTTTGCAGGAATCCATACAGAGTGGCCTGGGTTTATTAATATCTTCAATAGTTTAATCCATGACAATGCAAATTTGAGTTCTGTAGAAAAAATGCATTATTTACTAAGTGTCTTGGACAAAGATGCCCTTTCATTAATCAAACACTTGCCAATTTCGCTTGAAAATTATGCAATAGCTTATGGGTTATTGACAGATCGTTATGAAAATAGCAGGATGATTGCGGACAAACATGTTGAATCTCTATTGTCATTGCCAAATCTAAATCAACTTAATAGTAAAACTTTAGGTAAGTTTATCAATATTGTAAAGGAGAATACACACGCGTTACAAGCCTTGACATTTGATGTCACATCATGGAGCTTTCTTTTACTTCACATCATCCTCAAAAAGCTGACGATGGATTTGCGTACAAAGTTTGAATCATCAATTGATACTTTAAAAATTCCAACGTTCAGCCAATTGCTAAATTTTTTAGAAAATCAACTTAGGATCTTAGAAAATGTTGGTGGGTCTACATCTAGGTCAGCGTCAGGCAATAACACATTGAATATTTTTAATGAGAATAAACAGCACAACAAGGTCAAAAATGCCTTTGCTTGTCCATGTTGCACGGAGAACCATGCTATATATCGATGCTCTAAATTTGAGAACATGACTCCGGTGCAACGGAAGAGTTTTGTAATTCATCATAAACTTTGCTTTAATTGTCTGCGCACTCACCAGGTTTCTAAGTGCACCTCAACAAGTGTATGCCAGGTGTGTCGTAAGCGCCACCATAGCAAGCTACACATCAACAATTCAATAGAAAATCAACATTCGGACCCAACTTCTGCACCCATCCCCTCTGAGCCTGCTGTGTCGATACATAGCTCCGCAGTCCAGTCTCAGACCTTACATGGTGTCGATGTGACATCCACCATGATTTTAGGTACAGCGTTCATCAGCGTGCAGGATGTTGACGGTCAATTTCACACAGCCCGTGCTCTAATAGACAGCGGCTCTCAAGTGTCAGTTATGACTGATACCTTGGCTCAACAGTTGAGGCTGCCTCGTACAAGGTCAGGCGGCTTGTGTGGGCTAGGTGCTTCGTCTGTTCACGAGACTTGAGGTATAGTTCATTGCAATGTCAAATCAACATGGAACAATTTACATATTTTATCATCGGACTTCATCATTTTAAAGAAAATAACTGGCCGTATGCCTTCGGTTCCAGTTGATCCTAAAGTATTAGAACTTTGCAAAAATTTAGTTTTAGCGGATAGTAACTTCACAATTCCCGGACAAATTGACTTGCTTCTAGGTATAGAATATTATGACCAGATTCTGGATGGTAAGAGGATCAGTCTAGGTGAAAATATGCCTACTGCCTACTCATCTATCTTTGGCTGGATCATCATGGGAAAAGCTCCAGCAGCATCGCAGTACACGTACACCGCTACTTCGATGGCCTGCACCATAGATCTTGATCACGCACTCAGGATGTTTTGGGAGGTTGAAGAGCCACCCAAGCTACGCATTCAAGATCCCGAGGACGTCCAATGTGAGAAGCATTTCACAGAAACATACAAACGGGATAGTGATGGTCGCTTTGTTGTCTCGTTACCTTTTAAGGTGAACCACAAACCATTAGGTGACACTCATCTCACTGCTTTGAAGCGGTTCCATAATTTGGAGCGCAGGCTGGTTAGGGAACCTCGACTTTGTGAACTTTATGTAGCCTTCATGAGGGATTATATTGAAGCCGGTCACATGCGTGAAGTGCCATGTTCGACTGGTGGTCAGCGCTACTATATACCACACCATGGGGTCCTGAAGGAGCATAGCACAAGCACAAAGTTGCGCGCAGTTTTTGATGCGTCTGCGCCTAGTACCTCAGGTGTTGCGCTCAACCAAGTGCTCATGTCCGGTCCCAAGCTTCAGCAAAATATCGAAGACATCATTTTGCGTTTCAGATTGCATGGAGTAGTTTTCACCTGCGATATAAAACAAATGTATAGGCAAGTGCGCATGCGTGACGATGACTGCAAATATCAAGCAATATTATGGCGCGAATCTCCTGACGACGTACTCAAGCAGTTCGAACTAACCACAGTCACCTATGGCGTTTCGAGTTCGGCGTTCCAGGCTATTCGCGTTCTACACGAGCTAGCTTACCTCAATGCAGACAAGCATCCCGCCGCTTCAAAAACTTTGTTGGAGGATACCTTCGTCGACGACGTTGTGAGTGGATCTCATGATGTCGACTCTGCCAGGAACCTTGCTCAAACGATCTCTGACATTCTCGCCCAGGGAGGTTTTCTTTTGCGCAAGTGGTCCAGCAACTCCCAAGATTTTTTGGAAGGTTTTCCTGTCGACCACCGCGAATCTCCTTACAGGTTCGTCGAGGATGGCGAAAATATCTTCAAGGTTCTGGGCATCGAGTGGAACGCAAACAAGGACAGCTTCATCTACCGCGTCTCCGATATGAACAAGGTCCTCACCAAGCGCGGTGTCTTGTCCAACATTGCCAGGTTGTATGATCCGTGCGGGTTCTTATCCCCGGTCACATTTTTTGCTAAATACATCATGCAAATGCTTTGGTCGATCAACTCAGGGTGGGATGACCCCCTCCCTTCAGACATTCGCAATGTGTGGACTGACTTTATGTCTGACTTCCACAATATAAATCAGATTTCAATACCACGGTGTGTCGTCACTGATCAACTGGTGTCCAGTCAACTGCACGGTTTCAGTGACGGCTCAGAACGCGGGTACGCAGCATGCGTCTACCTGCGCGTTCAAAACGCTTGCGGTCGCGTTTTAGTTCAGCTGCTTCTGGCTAAATCACGCGTAGCGCCGCTCAAGCAAAAATTGACTGTCCCCAAGCTCGAACTAAACGGAGCGTTGCTATTGGCTCGCTTGTTGGAACATGTCACAAAAATAATAGGAGGTAAGATTCTGTTGGACAGCACGACAGCGTGGTCTGATTCCACTATCGTGCTATCCTGGCTCAAAACTTCGCCTCACAAATTACAAACTTATGAGGGAAATCGTGTGTCCCAAATACAGTCGCTGACTCCAAGCGTTGTATGGCGGCACGTCCCATCAGCTCAAAACGCAGCTGATTCTGCAAGTCGCGGTCTCTCGCCTTCAGAATTAGTCAACCACCTGCTGTGGTGGTCACCAGCATGGCTCGAAGATGATTCTTCGTCATGGCCTGGAAACTATCAACTTGTTGATGACGCAGATTTACCGGGATTGAAATCCGCAACTTCAAGTCTCGCATCTCATGCTATCCAAATCACGGAAATCTCCGAGCAGGTTCAGGCTGCAACCGACTTGCTAACCAGATTCAGTTCGTTTCCCAAACTACAGGCAACTGTAGCTTGGTGCAAACGCTTCATCCATAACGCGCGCAATCCAGCTCAAAAACGTACTGGACACCTATCGGTCGCTGAGCTAAACGATAGTGTTTGCACCATTGTCAAACTAGTCCAGTCTACGGAATTTGCAGAATCGCTGAAACTGTTGCGTGCTAACAAGGTTGTCAAGGTTGGTCTGATGCGCTTGAATCCGTTCATTGACTCTGAAGGTCTCGTCAGAGTTGGCGGCAGACTTGTCAAGTCTGATTTGGATTTCAATATCAAACATCCATTGTTGCTCCCAAAATCTCATCACGTCACATATCTTTTAGTGGATCATTACCACCGGATGTTCCAACATCCTGGTATAAACACACTTCTGAATTTGCTCGTGCGCAAATTTTGGATCCTGTCTGCGCGTAGGGTTATTCGAAATCGTATTTTTCAATGTCAGCGCTGCTATCGTTTGCGGCCTAAATCCATTGAACCTTTCATGGCTGACTTGCCGGCAAGCCGAGTCACATCGTGCCGACCATTTCAAAGGGTCGGAGTGGATTTCGCTGGACCTTTCATGCTGAAGACTTCCCGCATGCGCAATGCTAAAAGCGTAAAGGCCTACATGTGCATTTTTGTATGTTTCACCACCAAATGCTGTCATCTAGAAATAGTTTCTGAACTATCAACGGCCGCTTTTCTAGCCTGTTTTGACAGATTCGTATCCCGCAGAGGTCTCCCGAGCGACGTGTTCAGTGACTGCGGTACGAATTTTATAGGCGCGTGCAACTATCTTAAAGAGGTTTCAAGGTTTCTACGTGAATCCCAGACTGAAATACAAAAATCCTTGGTCGGACATCAAATCTCATGGCATTTCAATCCCCCGGCTAGCCCGCACATGGGTGGCCTGTGGGAGAGCGCAGTTAGATCCGCGAAGCTCATCTTAAGTAAAATCATCGGCGACCGCTCTCTCGTCTTCGAAGAGCTCGCCACGGTCTTCTCAAAGGTCGAGGCCGCGTTAAATTCTCGTCCAATGTTTTCGGTCACCAACGACCCGAACGACCTTGAGCTCGAGAGTTTATCGCCCGGCCACTTTATTATTGGACAACCTCTTCTTGCCCTGCCAGAGCAGGACTCATGCCAAGAGAACTTAAGCTTATTGAAGCGATGGCAACTAGTTCGCCAAATCACTCAACACTTCTGGAGGCGTTGGCAAGCAGAGTATCTTCATACCCTCCAGCAGCGTCCCAAATGGTTCCACAAGTCCCAGAACTTGCAGCCAGGCGATCTAGTACTAATCAAGGAACCCAACTTGCCGCCGCTTCAATGGCGAAAGGCTCGCGTCATTCGAACCTGCCCAGGTACAGATGGTACGGTGAGAGTCGTTGAGCTCAGAACTTCATCTGGTACGCTTCTTAGGCCAACAGTGAAACTTTGTCCTTTGATGCCATGTGCCAATCTATAGTCGAATATCACCTTAAAACTTAATTTTTATTATGTAAATCAACTTAGCTTATCAACTTTGAAACTCAACTTGGAAAATCAACTTAGAAAATCAACTTAGTTTATCAAGTTTGAAACTCAACTTAGGAAATTCAACTTAGAATTTCCACTTAGAATCTCAACTTAAGAGGCTCACCATTTTTTGATCTCGAACCTCACCACAGAATTTTAGATTCATCCTCAACTTATATTAATTAATTGAAAGAGCTAGGTAGCTCTTTGGGGGGCGGTATGGTAGGTTTATTGTGCAATGTACGCCTACGAATTCATCAATCACATGTAAATTCAGCCCTCAGCATTCAACTTGTAAATGGAGGGTACGAATGTCATACTTAAACGTCAATCTTTTCATGTGAGGGTACACCTACCCGTATCCTCCCTCCCTACGTCACATCCCGATCGACTGACAGATGCCCTATGACGACATCGGTCTTGCGCGTCCATCTTCGCTACCGTTAACATCGCGGATCCAAGGAAGGATAGTTTTTGCCGATCAATAGTGCTCCAGTTAGCCTGTTTCGCCGCAATCCTTTCCGCAAGCATAGAACCTCAACATATATAGGAAAATCAGCAAAATCAACGCACCTCAACATAAATGGTTGAGAAAGACAACTCGCCCACGAAACCAGCCACCCATTTTACTATCGAAGAAGCTTTACAAGGAATTCACGGGTGAGTCAGTCGATCCTTTCTCCCTTTTCTCGACCACACGTACTTTGGTTAAATATTTTTAGGGAAGCAAAATATAACAAAAAATTAAAGTTAATCTGACACAACACACAGCAAACAGAAGAAAACAATACATGTTAGAAAGCACGATTACAAAGTAAACAAAAAGAAAAATCAATCCTTACTATATAAAGTCATATGGATAGTTATTAGTTCAAAATCATGTGTAACACACACACACACACGCACACAAAGAAAGCTTTGACCAAGCAGTCATATTGAGCATCTCAAAGTTATCTGTATCGAGCAAGTTGAAGACAGGCATTAATTCTTAATTTCCTAATCAATTTCAACAAAACATCAACTTGCTTCGTTAACAACCGAATTACACTGATGACGCAAATGTGCGTCACTAACAGTTTTTGTTTAATGTCACAGTATGTCTTCAACTTAGTTTCGTTTCCCCAAAAATTGGTTGAAAGTGGGGTGTGACGCTAGCGGGTGGGAAAAAAATTACTAAATAACAGTATCACAAAGGGAGGTCAGTTCTACTAATTTAACCAAACTCTACGCCCACCAGTTTACCGGATGTGTATTATTATTACAAATGGAGTTGATAGTACACGGGACTATAGTAAAAGTGGACATGGTCAGTTATTTGCTACGTGCTAATAGAAAACTTGCACTAAAGGTACCAATAGCAATGATTCTATTCCCACAAAAGCTATCAGGAACTAGCGCCTGCAAACGACTGACCTCGCCCGAGAGGTAGCCCCGACACCCGGATCCAAACCATCAATAAAATTTAATGCGAGCTCCAAGTTTCTCTATCTAATTTGGATTCCAACCACGAGCTCCGTAATACTGTTGAAAAAATATATCCGAGCGCTTTTCAAGGATTCCTATTGGGAAACAGGAAATAACTTATCACAAGTTTCTTGTCGTTATATCGAGTTTCACAGAATTGACATTGTTTTCTTTTATGATTTTAAAAATCTTAACTGGATTAGTCTCCTCTCCTATAAATACCCTCTTATTTGAACACATGTGTGTTCACATCAGTTTTAAAAAGTTCATTTTTTTAAGTTTTAAGACTACGATCTGACGCGGTTCCAAAAATTGGCAATGACGTCATCTACAATAGTATTGAGTAGAATATTGGTCTTCTATAATCATGTAGAGAGAATGGATGAAGGAAGATTGCCGAAACAGATTTATAGATGGCTGGCTGGCAATCCAGACTGTGATTTGTTTGCGGATGGATGGAAGAGTATTTTTTCGGAGTGTTTGGATTATTGTGAGAAGAATGAATGATTGTGTGAAATTGTGTACTGTATTTTACCATGATATGTAAATAATTAATTTAATTGGTCTAAACCGTTTTAATTATATAAATAAATAAATAAATAAATAGATCTAGTATTGCCAGCCAGTAAGGGCCGACGTAGGCGAACGTACCACGATCAAATATACGATACTTTCTAAAAAAAGTCCAGATCAAAAGTACCTATAGTTGGCATGTATGAAGGGACTCGTATAAGTGGAAAAAGCGAAAGGGACGTGTCAGGATCGTAGCATGTGGAACTGCAAAAAGGCTCGTATGTACAAAAAATTATATAACAACATTTTTTTCTACGGGTAGATTATTACAACCAGTTTTAAGTATTACAACTGAAACAAAATTAAGTTACTGACGCACTTAGCTTATAATCTAATATAATTATCTTTATTTCTTGTGATTATTATAATCTACGCTCATAAAGTTAATCATGCTATGCTATGCAGGCTATGTGGGCCACTCGCCTTACACGAGCAGGATCAAAACGTCGTCCCGACAGACCTAGATAGACACTGCAAGAATACATAAAGATTACATAATTTACAGCTGGTATTAGAATCTTTGCGATACTGCAAATATATCAGCTAATGCGAGTGATTCTTTAATCATCAGTGTAAAAATGTTGTCCATATTCTCGTGATAAGTATAGTAATAAAAAGTTTTTGATTATTGTGCGTGATTATTTTGTTATAACATTTTATAGTGTTCCTAAAATTAACCCATTAATTTAATTTTGATTAATTAATCAGAAATATGGAAGGTTTTTTGGTATAAATATGCAGAATAATTATGTTACATTTATTTTTCAGCTGAAAGTTCTGAAACCACTATGTATACGTGTAACAGATTGACTATGATTAACTTCTTGATAATGTCTTACAATATTCATGTGTTTTATGGACATCATAAATTAAATCTAGCTGCGCCCCGCGGCTTCACCCGCTTAATTCCAGCTATCCCGCACTTAGCATTTTCCAGGTTAAAAACAGCCCATGTCACACATGATAATAAACAAATGAATACCGTAAACATAAAATGAAAAATAAAAACATAAAATGAAAACAAATGTCAAACCGGTGACCTCATACAAAAAGCAAGTTTTGTTAATCTCAAATTTTCAAATTTTTCGGACAACTTTTCCAATGTTCCTCTTTATGAAAACCTTTCTAAGGCTTCAACGCCTTTTCGGAAAAAATAGCCGAGTTGGTACAGCTGTTCTCGAGATTTGCGCTTAGCAACACATTTAGCCATTCATTTTTTATTTATATAGAAGTACAGTCACATCATCAGATTAATAAAAATTGAAAAATGAAATAAGGAAATCATCATCATCATCATCATCGACCCATATCGTCCCACTGCTGAGCACGGGTCTCTCCTCACTTAAGTAAGGAGGATTAGGCCATAATCCACCACGGGGGCCAGATCCGGATTGGCGGATCACATACCTAACCTGCGAAATAATACTCGGGTAGGTATGTGGGTTTCTGCACGATATTTTCCTTCTGAACCAACTGAAAAATGCGAGATTACAGGTTCGATTCCTGCGTATGGTAAATTATTATCTGAATCGCAGGTAATTGATCTGAGTTTATAGATGTTTGTAGTTCGTCATGCTCTGGGTACAGAGAATTCTAGTTAAGGATTCGAATCTAATTTGTTAGCCATATTGTAGCAACATACCTGGAATTTAAACTCATTCGTACGTACGTTATGGGTGGTTAATTCAATTTTCAACATAGAACTCAACATACACAGTGGATTTCCACTAATTTGGCTCAGTGTCCCTAACTAACTGCATTATCGCTGAAACTACAACGGCCTAACTAGCGTAGTAGTTGTGGGAATTCGACCGAGTTGTGGTGCGCATTCGTAAGCGATTCATAACCACTCCCGTTCCTAAGTTTAACTTTGATAGCCAATCGTTAATTCACGAACCTTCGTTATTTGCTTTGCTGTAAACTTGAAAACTGAAAACTGCAGTGATGTAATTATTAGAGGAATAAAAGGAAAGCGGAATTTAAAGCGTGATGGAAGAGGCCTTTTCATCTGTACAGAAATATGGATATCGGATATGGCAGGCATCTTCATGTCGAGGCAAACTTGGAAACAGTTAGCCAGTAGGACCATTGAAGGTAAATATTAAAGACGTAGATTGGACAGGTAACCACTCGCCCACCACCGCTCTATTATTCCCTTTGCACTAAAGCCTTATTAATTGGACTCATAATTACAAGTACAATCTATTTACCGCTCGTTTATTTTCTTCCAAGCATAATTTAAAACAGGCGATTAAAAATTCCGTAATAGTAGCTGACTACGAAGGTTAACCGGAGACCGTTTTCATTGAGGTTAGCTCGCTTTCTATAGGAGGTTAAATAGGAGAATTAACTGCAGTTTAAACTGCCAGCTCTCCATAGAAGCGGTATTCTTATTACGCGCTCTAATGGCATTTGTTGTGAGGTTGTGACCTAAATTTAGAGAGATCGGAACGGAGAAGTTTTCTTATTCGTTTTTATAGTCATAACTATAGCATACATGACCATAGATAGATAAGAAGCAAAAAGTGATGATTTAATAACTTGGGAACTATCACTTAGGGCGATTGTTTCATCCGTAATTACTTATGCTAGTAGTGAAATGGTATGGTTAATACCAAAATATTTTCATACTAGCAGCACCCCGCGGTTTTACCTGCGTTAACTATTAACCGTTGATTTTTACGAGATAAAAAGTATTCTATGATCTATTCCAGGATCAAAAGTATCTGTATACAAAATTTCATCAAAATGAGTTCATCCATTTCGGTGTGAAGAGAGGACAAACACACAAACACACAAACTTTCGCATTTATAATAATAGTAATTTTTGAAAATTTGTGATTTTTGTCTTCTCTTCACTCTGAATTGATGAAATTTAACATACAGATACTGTAGGTCCAAGAATAGAACATAAGTAACTATTTATCCCGTACAAATTAACGGTTCCTGTGGTACTAACTCAACGCGCAGGGAACCGCAGGGCGCTGCTAGTAATGACTACAGCCTATGTTACTTAGGGAGAATGTATCATTTTAATGGTGAAAGAATCATTGAAATCGGACCAGTCGTTTTTAGTCTTTATATTATAAATGTAGATTTGTAGTAATTTTTTACTATAAAAGAACCTCAGTTTCAACATGCCCGTGGGTCGTGGGTCCACATAACTGCCCTAGGTAGTCCATCACTACATTGAAAGCAACCAAGCCTTGCCTATCCCCGTCCAATTGGTACGCAGAATGTACAAACACTTCAGTCATACAACGCCTGTTTTATTACCAACGGTTAATCGTCACAAACACCTTTGCGTCGGATCTTTTCACATAAAATGGCACAGCTGTTTACTTGTGACAGGGGTTTATGTAACAGTGGAGTTTTCTGCATATTATTAAAACTTGTAACGTCGATTCCTCATAAATGGTCTAATTTGCAATTGTGAAGCCTCCAAGTGGCCGACTACACCGTGCAAGTCACAGCAACGCTTGCAGTGTTGCTCGGTGATATTGCAAAGTCTCGCTGCCTTTTCTTAACCTGCTCTACCTCTTCTCAGCAATACTGCATGCGAGCGTACTCAGTTGTGTTGGGCAATAGGTACACAGCTGGAATATACTTGTGAGTCAAATTCATCATCATCATCATCAACTCCTTTTGGCCCACTGCTGAGCTCGGGTCTCCTTTCATATCGTGAGGAGGATTAGGCCATAATTCACCACACGAGTCTAGTCTGGATTTGTAGATAACATAACCTCTGAAATAATTCTAAGTCAAATTAAAGTATGTACGTTAAACATTCAAACAATCCAGATGAACAAATATAATGCTTTTAGTTTACACATCACACTTCACGAACTTACAGAGTAGACTAAGGAAAATGTTTGCGGAACCGCCACGTAAGCATTCCTTTCCCTGATGTGTCCATCAAGAGGGCCCGCTCTATACCGCCCGAGTCTGCCGACCCGCAAGTCTGGCTCTCGGCCCCTTGGTCCCTCGGCGCTGCTATAAAAACTGTACAATGACCGTTTACCATGTAATATATCTATCATCTTTTGTAAAAGAACATCATGCCGAAACGTCAAGTGTCGATGGTGAAAACATAAGTGTCAATGTAACACAATGCCTCCCAGCGACGCGACATCACGTGAGAAGAATGCGGCATGAACAGGGCCCATCGCTGTAATTTCCCCAGACGCTGGCAAAAAATGTTCCGATAAACAAGTTTGATAAGGTCACTGCTTCCGTATTATTTATTTATTCGCGAAATTTACTTTTTTTGTGCGTGCATTTTTTGATCAATTTTAACTCGCAACTGTTATACTCTGATAACGTATCAATAGTCGTACTTTTAACCCATTTTAAAAAACAATAGACGATTAACGAGCTAGGTGCTTTTGTAGCTAACACAAAATCCGTCAACGTCAAAGCTCTCTCAAATATCTGTTGGGAACATTGAAAACTATTTTACGTAGAATTCTTCAAAAGTGCGTTTTCCATTGAACAGAAAACACAAGAAAAAAAACATAAAACGCGATCCTTTATTCCGCGGAACGTGAAGGGCGTATAAGAGATTCCGTGATTCCATGTCCCGGATACTTTTTACAGGACACTTGTGTTTCTTTTGTGTTTCGTTGTTACGTAAAATCTTTGAGCTCGAGTGACTATTTGGTAAAAAGATTTTTTTCCCATCGCCTCAATAACTTTTTGAATTATTGAGTACTGCTAGCCTTCACTACTGCCGTAAATGCTGCTGCTGTTTCGATTGATACAAATGCAACGTAGATTTATTAATTTATTTCTTGTCTTCAATTGGAAACGAACATAATCAGAGCCCTGCTTATTTTTGATAGTGCATGGTGCTGGTGCGACGTGTAAATAAGTTTCATCAATCATCAACAACCCATAACGTCCCACTGCTGGGCACGGGTTTCCCCTCACTTTCGTGAGGAGGATTAGGCCATAATCCACCACGGGGGCCAGATCCGGATTGGTAGATCACATACCTACCTCCGAAATAATTCTCGGGCAGGTATGCGGGTTTCCTCACGATGTTTTCCTTAACTGAAAAGCGAGTGATAATTACGTTCATATGTTGTGCCTGCACTGGGATTTGAACTCACAACCTTCTGCTTGGAAGGCGGACGGTCTCCCACTAGGCTACCACCGCACTAAATAAGTTTAAAAGAATAAAATATTTTATATCTTTTGATCATTGATTTCATAATGGTTGGTTGTTAGGTTGATCAACTGTTGTTCTACAGTAGGTATGATATTTGTGTAAAACTATGTATGTAATTCAGTGATGTATTGGAGACATCAATCGAATGAAAAATGTCTAGATTCCAAAAAAGGAATCAATTTCATCTGTCCTAACAGTCTTCACAATTGATTGCGACATTTAAACACGCTCCTTTTGGGACTTTTAATTTATTCTGAGCTTCAAGCAACCCTTTCCCAGACATACTCTTGAATAAAAGGGTAGGTACAAATGAAACTGCTATCTATTAATTTAAAAAGCGCTCCATCCGACGATCCAATATTATCTACGCTCAAACAAAGGACCGTAGCAAATGAGCGCACATGTTTACTGACAAAGAAACAGTAAATTATCGCTTCGTTTAAATTTCGCGTTTCGGGTCTCTGCGGGTTCGCGAAACGCTTGAAAGGAGCTCGAGAAAGTAAGAGATTGTGAGCAAATCAGTGGTTGTAGGTCACGAGCCGAGCTACCTGACGTAACTCGAGCACTTTTCGACGTCTCGAGAGCGCCCTGCGATGGAACCGATAAGGCACGCGGCTTCGTCATCTCAACCATTATAGGTGTTATTGCGCTGTGTAATGATAAAATAATTCACGATCTCCAATAAACCAATGGAATTGGCATAATAGAAACAAAGAAGAGTCGATAAGTCAAATAAAGGAAATATCGAGCGATAATTTCAAATGACTGCACCTTTCGGCGATAAGTTGGTTTCTCTTGTTTACAACAACTGCAGTCGTAAATATACTGACGTAGCCAAAAATATAATGACAGGAGAGAGTGTATCGTAAATCAGTGCGGGATGAACAGAGAATTGAAACGTCGTATGGGTCGCGGGCGGCGGGGGTGTGGGGGCGGCGCGGGTGGTGCTCTGCCCGGCCCGGGAGCGGAGGCGCGCGTGCGCGGCGCGGGGCGGGCGGGGCGCGACGCAGCCTCCCGGCTGCTGCACTCCGCCGCCGCGCGCCGCCCGCATCGATCCCGCCCGGGCCGCAGCCTCCCGGAGTGAACGCGCGGAGCCCGCACGCGGTCGCTCGCACCCTCGCGCGACGCACGACGCGCGCCGCACGCCCCACGCCGCCCGCTCAGCGCCCGCAGCCGCCCGCTCAAGGTCCGCTCTCATCTCCCGCCCGCGCCATCCACAATAACAGTAATTGCCAGTGTTGCAGGTTATAATCGCGGCTTACGTAACATTTGAGATATCGTGCGTACCTATTGACAGGTTATGTGTGTCAGTGCCCGTCTTCGGGCTGAAGTGTCAGGGTTTCAGCCGCTCGGTTTTGGCTCGTTGAATAGGTGCCGCCCAGCGAGGCTACACTTTGTCCTCTGGTAGAAGAGATACTAAAAAAACGGGTGTAGTTTTAACAATTGTACAAAAATTTATAATGAGTGATCGTAGCGGCTACGAGAGTGGCTACAAAACACCGCTGCTACGAGCATCCACGGTCGCACCGTAGCCATCGTTTTTCAGAAGATATTCGACTTAATTACAATAGCAGTAGAGTTGAAAAATGGTTGTAGGGTTTCCGAGGTAGCTAAATTAAGCGGTAACAAATAGATCTTCCGAATTCTATTTTTATAGCCTTGTTGTTTTCGTTCGGTAGATTCTGTGGTTTTGTTAAAAGTGATATGTCCAGTTTAATTAATCATTTGACCTATTGACTAAGGAAATTGGCTAATAACTGAAGTAGTTATTAACTAACCAATCTTTAGTTACATTTCATCACACAATTATAATTAATACAACATTAATATCGTTAAAAAAACAAGAGGTTACGGTTAAAAAGATATTAAGAAGGTGCATACATATATAGCACGTATTGGCTATTTATTAGCTTGAAATATTTTACTATGACTGAGGTTGTTATCTATTCAGAGATGAGAACTTTAAATCGTTATCATTAAGTATATAAAGATTTACTTATATACAAAATATTTATACATTAATATATAATTAAAAATATGTACCTACAGTATTACTAGTTGCGTTCCGCGGTTTAACCTGCATTCACTTTTATCGCACAGAATCCGTACATTTTGTCCGGTGTAAAATTAGCTCATAACAAACCCCAGCCCTTTATAATAATCTCTATATAAAAAATCACGTCAATCCGTTGTTGCGTGAAAGAAAGAAAACAACAAAATCTCTTTCACATTTATTATATTAGTAGGATTTAATATATAAATTAAATGTTAGCAATAACTTTAGCAAACACACTACTGGCAGAACACTAATTGGGAGACGACAATGACGCATTTATATGTATACCTACCTCCAGCAACAATGACAACGGAATAATATCTAGTACAAGCGGATAAATATTTTGACCTTTCCGAACATGTTAATTAGTCCCAATAATGAGTTAAAACATATTTAATTTCTGATTAGCACACGTAAACTAATTCAGCTTTATGATTAGCGCCAACGCTAACTCGAATAACGACCTCATTACAAATTCACAGCTCTGCTTACACTAGTTGGTCAGTGCGTGCGCTATTTTAGCCTTTATTGCAAAGCCAGTAAGGTTAAACTCTGCGCCGTGTTAAGAAAAATGCGCTGCAAAAGGAATACGCTAGGTTGTAAAAAGAACTCCCGCGAGTCACGGCGCGAGCGCAGCGTGATCGCACTTCAATTAATACATCACGTCCAAGAAAATACATAAAAGTGCGACCACTCTATAGCCATAGAACAAATATTAAAAATATTCTACGTAAGGCGTCGTTTCGCGTCGCGTCGGGACATCACTTTACCACATCCATCCGTGTGTATCTGCGGTTGACTTATAAGTAAACTGTAGTTTTTGTGAGTAAAAGTCAACATGGTGTTGGCTATTTGCCGAGCTAGTTAGTCATTGGAAATCACTCATCGTTCATTATCCGTTATAGCAGTTTTTGTGTTCCTTGGGTGCGGGCGGTTCGGACCATAACACTTTTAATCCGGACAGTAATGCGAGGCGGTGCGCTCGTTTGGTAATCGGTTGCGGACTGCTAGTGTGAACCGCGCTTTAGCATGGCTTCCGAAAAAGCGAAAATGGCGGCGGCTGAAGCCAAATCGCCTTCAAACAAGAGCAACTGCACCTCCCCTGGAAAGAAAGGTATTGTCACTAGAATATAGGTCACTCTTTCATATTTCGATCATCTACATACTTTTTAAACTGAGTAAATAGTCAAGTCGTTCAGCTAAAGGTGGGCCACGCCTGCCCATAACAATTGCAATTTCAACCGGAACTTGCCAAATCTAGCGCGATGCTGCACTGCGCTTATCACCTTAACATATCATTTTCAAATCTCTATTGCCCAGTGATTTCGCTGGCTACTTTGTCCTCCAATCCGGAGCACAGTAAGTTTGGCCGTTGACGAATCTGACAACGACACTTTCCCAAGCGGTTTCTTTTCATAGAGGCCTCTACCCCTACACCTTGAAAATATCAAGTGCCGTCTTATACTGTTTAACTACTCTAAATAACAGCCACTAAATAAGTCTTTACTAAGTAATTGTTGTATTGGATGATTAAGCAATCGCCTGTTACATCTGTCACTAGTTTAAACCTTGTTTACGATATCTTACAATTAATTATGCACGGTTATCTCCAATTTATGCAACAGTTTCCGGATTATTATTCACGATCTATTAAACTATACAAGACTATAGCAATGATAAATAGAGATGCTGATTTGCTATAGCTGATTTATTGTTATTTATTGTTTTGTCGTCAAAGTAGGATAATATTTGATGGTTTCCTGTGTTAATTTGCAGAATACCATGTCCAAAATGTTGGGGAAATGTATGTCAGAGCAATCATACAGTCAGCAAAGAAAGTCACTGAACATTTCCAAACTTTTAACCTACTAATGTACGGAATAAATGAATAATTTGCTAACGTCATATTAAATTGGATATCAGGATATGTTCAGCGACTTTTGTAGTTAACTGTGCTTTGTATAATAATTCTAGTTTAAAAGGCAAAGATCGGTATATTCGCGCATAGGTTTATCAAACTTATGTTTAGATTTCTGTGCATCGATAGAACAATTTGGATTCGCAAAAACATGACTTCGATTCGCGGAAGTTTAAGGTGTTCCAAACTTAATTCTGCCTAGAAGCTATGCTGGTCTAGCAACTTCTTTTTCCACTCTGAAAAGGCAATAGTTAACTGTACATAAGTTTGGTGTAGGCGGTGGCTATTAATTAGATAGTATTGAGCTAGCTGCTGAAATAACAGGAGGATATAATCATTTCATTTATTATTCTGAATAGGAAACCGTCCTCAAAGGATTCAAGTCATGATAAAATGAAGCAGCAAATAAATAACCCCAAAGACAACCTGACCAATCTGTCTTACACCCACACATGCAATAATAACAGACAGGCTGATGGTCAGACAGATCAAAGTGATTCTATAAGGGTTATTTTTTTATTTGGAGAAACTCTAAAATCATGGAAAGATTTCTGTTTCACTCACTCTTGTGTACGCTGTATTACGAGATGTTTAATTTTCCTTCTATAGTTTGTACTTAATCTGCTTATTATGAGGTTTTGTAGTCATTGATAAATATCGAAAAACAATTGACAACCGCTGACTGCTGAACCGGTTTATTTTTTGACACTTTTGCAAATCTTCACGCAACGTGTATGCTTACTAGCACTGGCGTTATGTCGTAACTAAACTCAATCAGCAGTGCGGGCGCACACAACTGTTGTTAAAAAATTGTGAATACAGCAGTGCGGGTTTGCACGCTGGGTGTGTTTACGCTTATCGTAAATTATAAAAAACACAAACGTGTGTATTTAAGCAGTCAACGTGTTAATACGATCGAGAAGGTTGCAATAGGGTGGGATAGTAAATCAGGCCAATGTATAAATAATGCAGTTTTGTCTTGGCATTCTAACTGCTTTGAACTCTGATAATATAAACGGCGTTGTGGTGTAGCCTTGACCGCCACAGCGGACAAGGCGAAGGAAAGAAACGCGGAAACAGCCGGTGTATTCCAAGTGGTCGGTCCTATGGCTTCCCGCCTTGGTGTGGAAGCCCGGAATCGGCTTACCGCGTTGTGAAGCAATGTGATTGACTATCTGACTGCACTATAAATATATTTACACCCTATAAGCTGGTAATATAACGCCTTGTTCGAGGTGTTATGGAGTTAAGGGAAGTCGCTGTGTGCACGTTTTCTTTGAAATATGTTTTTTTATGTTTTGACTTTGCACGATTTGTGCATTTGGACTGTTTCAAGTAAACACTTCGAGGTATTTTTTCTTCAAGTAAAGTAGTCTAATAAATGTCGAAATGTGAAAAAGAATGTATTTTTTGTTTTATTCCATCACGGAACTACGGCGCTTTTTTCTGAGTAGTTCCATCATTGCTTGTGACAATCATGGCTTTGAAGATACACGAAATGTTTTACGTTACTCTCTGCACTCCACCTAAGTATAAAAGAGATTAGTTTTCATTTCATTCCTTAAAACCTATTGCACTCTACACGGGTATTAAGTATTTCATAGCTATTAATGTTCTATACTGGAACTTTAAAAGTGCCGTTTCATTTATTGTAACTGGCACGGCACTATCAAAGCAAAATGTAAGAAAATAATTGCGATATCCTATTATTTTGCATTTGTTACACGCCGCTACGTCGAGCTCTTTCCACTTTATTTCTCGAGTGTATATATTTTTTACAAAGTAAATAGATAACGTAAAGAGAGCACAAAAGCTCTTCTAAGAAGCTTTGTGGTCCACAATTGCTGGAAAGTTTTTCTCAACGTTTTGTGGAGCAGATGTTTTTTTTTTAACTAAAACCTTTATAAAAACTGTACCATGTACTTTCGGTGAAGATTATATCTTGTACTAGCTACGCCCCGCGGTTTCACCCGTGTAATTGCAGTTTTTCCACAAGTACCTACATTTCCCAGGTTGAAAACAGCCCATTTCACAAGTCAATATTGAAAACAAAACAAAAGTACAAACAAATGTCAAACCTTAAGTTCATACAAAATAACACAGAAAAAAGGACTTTCAGTTTTTTCCAAATTCCCCAACTTTCCGACCATCTTTTCCAGTTTTTCACTGCATAAGAACCTCTCCCGGACTTCTAACGAATATTTGGAAAAAAATATTTAGCCGAATTAGTCCAGCCGTTCATAAGTTATGGCGTGACCGACGGAAATAGGGATTCATGTTTATATATATAGATATTATTTATGCAGTAAGGAAGATGAGGTAGATTTTATGGCCGCACAGCGCCCATCTGTGCGGTGCCGCTTTCGGGAGCGATCACAGAACATAATTACGGTGAGCACCATGTCTGTGACGCACCGCACATCCGCACAGCAAACCGCTGAAACGGGCGGATGTCGATTATAATGATAGGGTGAATTACCCACACTGTAGTGCTATAGAAGTAACCAAGCGCGCCCCGCCGGCAAGCGATACGCGTAACTCGCTATATTGACATGAATAAAAGTTTTCTACTTCCCCAGGCAGTTATCCTTGGTATACTTAATACTATTATGTTATATAATCATTAATAGTTATATATGTAGTTGGTAGTTACGTTAATCACCAAAGTTATCTTTGTGGTAGGCGGCCTAATATGCGCCGGGCAAGTTGAATTAAGCCCCTTTGTGCTCACACAAAGGATGAATAGGAGTTTGCAGCTTCCAAAACTGTAGTTGTAAACTGAAGTGGGTTTTTCTAGAAAAGTTATGCTAAGTACTTTAAATATAAAGCCTCTACGAGTTACTGTGAATTTAATGGGGTAGGTACAGAGATAGTGAAAAGATTAAGTCCGCTCTGTATTGACTGAGTGCGGCTTTCAATATTATAATTCAACACTAAGAAAAGTGTAAAAGAATACTTTAGACCAATTATTTAATCCATAATTACGTTGGCCGCTTTTATAATTTAATAATGTTGACTCGGTAGCAGTGCTGGCGGCAGTTAATATTATTAAAATTCAAAGTAGACCTCATTTGTATTACAGTACAGCACAGTGCAGTGCCGCGCAGGATTATGCAATGCAGTATTCTTGGTGGGGCTGTAACTGTTATGGGCAGGCGTAGCGCGTACCATCAGGTGAACGACTAGCTCGTCTGGACACCCAGTCAAATAAAAAAAAAACATGTAATTAATGATTCAAATCAGTCATTTGTTGAACATAAAACTTATCAGGATTCAAATAGATAGTTTTGCCAGGCCACATCGTAGCGTTAAGTCTCGTGTTCATAACGGACAATTTTTTCCCAATTTTCTGGGCGAAGTCGCCAGAAATTTTATCTCGCGAACTTTTTAGTCCTCATTACTTAGTAGAGAACGTCAACCGACGACGCCCGACATCCCTAGCGACACGTGTCATGATACATTTGCTCCCTAATGAATCCGAGGTTTTGTTGTACCCGTGTGCGACCCTCCATAGAAGGCTGCTGTGTCTGTAACTGGAATGCCCGTCGTAAAGTAATAATTATAATTATAACAATAGTAACGTTAATCATCTGTGCCATCTCTGCGGTAGTGGGGGCTAACCGCGGGGAGGCTGGGCTAAACTGAGCCCTTTGTGCCGACACAAAGGTCCCACAACGCCTGGATAGCAGTTTGCGGAGGCTTTCACAGGAGTAATTATAAACGGGTATTTCAGTTTTTACTTAGGGGTGTAAGTAGTTATGTAATTTCTGTTTGGTGCCATAGATATTTCAGTAAGGTTAAGTACTCGTACAAACCGAAAGTATCAAGCCGATATACTTAAACATTAGTAAGCAGATGCTGTAAACAAAAAGATTTGTTTAGCTCCTTGATATTGGGCATTACTTTTGTTAATATTATCCAAAAAATGCAATGATTGATTAGTAAAAGTGATGTTACATTAAAGTAGAGCACAAGACGTGCTTTGGCAAAAAAAAAATGTCCTTATAGTGGCACTCATATGATCACGATAACCTGAACCATCTAAAGACGCGACATCATGGTCTAAAACGGCACGGATCGTGATTCTGGATCTTGATCCAGACTGATTGTAATCGTGATTCGAGCAATCCCAGACGGATGATCTTAATTGTGATCATACATTTTCGCAATTAATCGTTTGCAATCCTGATTGCAAGTTAAATCATTATGTACCTTCACTTGAAAGTTGACGGAAGAGAAGTTAGTAAATGTCGCTTCTGACACCCCTCCTCGCCCTAGTTCAAACCGCAGGCATATTGCAAAGGGTTTGAAGTTGACAGTGGATTTAGTTAGAAAGTTCAGGATCAACTTTAACAAGTATCGTTAAGGAACTTAAAGGATTTCATAGTATTACAGCAATGCTAAGTAATGTGTAATATCTATATCTCTACATCTTTTAGATACCCTGCACCCGAAATTCAAGTATAGCTAACGTCCTTTGAAGTTATGACAATGCCTCAATAACGGTAGGCTTTCGAGACAGTCATTACGTAAAGGTCTCGAGTCTTTACTTTGTGTTGTTAATGATCACAACTGTCAAAGTATAAAGCTTGATTTTATCAAACAGGCCTGTGTAAAAATTAACAATGGCATCCAATAAAGAAAGCGCGCGTGAGATTCGAAAAAAAAACTATTATAATAACATCGTTTTATATTATAAAAACCTACAGTATATACCTATAACGGTTTGGGTTATTGTCACAATATAAATCAGAACCCATTTCCTATACAAACTAATTCTTTCGTCCCTCTCAAACTTTTCGCGCAATTAACTTCGTTCACAGTCACATTGATTCTACAAAATTGCCCCTTTTTGGGCAATCGCTGGCAATGTAAGTGTAGTTAAGTCCCAGTTTTGTAAACGTCGGACTGTGAGGGCCTCAGTCTGAATCGGTACATTAAGTGAGGGTCGAGCTCCAACTTAGTCTCTCTAAACTTTTTAAATTGAATTCGAGTCCCCGCGCAAACTTCCTCTTTTATAGTTACTTGGGTAAATAATAAATAAATGCCGCCCTCCACGAATTGCTAATATTTATTCGAAAGGAGACAAACTAGATTACAACTTGTGCTTTACAAATTAGCCTATACAAACTCCTAAACGATTCAAGCAATCAATTATTTTTGGAAAACTAAGCATGCACAAATTAATATAATGCTAATTCTTGCCGCACTTAGAAGGGAACACTGCATAATCAAGTCAGTTAAGCCCTAGTCCAGTTGCATTTATATTACAAAACCTGAAAGAACAGCTCGTCGCATTTGTAAAGATCAAACGCATTAACGTCTTTTGATAAAGTGCAGAGTAAAGAGTTGTAAAAGCATTCTTCTTGACATGAGCAAATCCTTAGCTGCAACGTTATTAAAGTGCTCCACGTCTCGCGGCTCTGCATTAGCACAGACTGAACATTTAATCCCGGCACTGGGGTAGGTATAGCTCCTCTTAGCGCTATAAAACGTACCTCGTGAATAAAACGCAATTTAAGCGAGAACGACTTCGCTCCGTGGCAATGGCGCCCCGGGCCAACGAAAGGAGATTACGTTTCTCTAACACGACGTCTGTCCGCAAGCCTTTGAATCTAGAAATTGGTTTTCAATTCTGAATGAATTTGATGTCACAATTTGCTAGAATGTAATTTCTCGACTATTCGCCGCCGGAACCAATTCAGTATCACTGTGATTAAACCACCCAGCCGCCGAGCGCAGAGAAGGTATTTATATTTATCGGTAGGTACTTTGCCTCGAAGCCGTTAGTTAAATTCTTGTTAACGCTATGATTGCTTATTTTGAATTTATTTTCTTTAGTTTATTACCCTAAAATTGCTTTGCTAAAATTAATGAAAGATTTAATTAACAGCTTATGAAAAGGTCGAAAAGGGAAACTGTTTCTTGGGAAAATTTAAATACTAGTGGCTACACAGCTGTCTGCTTATTAGTAGAAAAATATGAACCCTCTAGAAAGTTTGAATAAATCCGTCGTTATTAAACGTAAAGTTGCAGGGTAGCTCCATAACGACAAGTGTGCATCACGTCGCGTCGGATGCGCAATGACAATAGCTTCGGAGCTCAATCTCGTCTCCAGCAAAGAGTTTTACGAGCAGCGACAAGCGGAAAGTCATGAAAATGCGGACCACTTTGTTAGCGATCTTTTTCCTTTTAGTATTATAAAATCCGTAAAACTGTACTAAAGTCTTGGCGCGATGTTAAAAGCGCATCATTGTAAGAGGGATGCGCAGCGACTAAAGCCTCGGAGCACTATCTTGGAGCCTCCCACATAGACATCCAATGCGACAAAGTACAAATGACAATGGGTATTTTATTCACAATGCAGTGTTTTTGAATGGGTGCCTTGTATTGTATTTTACACTTGAACTAGTTCACATTTTTATTTCATAGTTTTTATTTGTAGATAAACTTTTAACACGAGCATGGATTCATGTAGCGGTAGGATTATTTTGCAAGAACTCACTTGGGAAGTACCTTCCCCTTTGCCAGATATTCATCCACCAAGCGATATGATCTTGATCTTTGAATGAGGAGTGCAGTTTAGTGAGGCACAAGATTTTGCACTGCAATGATGCTGCAGCTTCAACAATTATCCAGGCAGTTGTGGCGCTTAAAGTGACTAAAGAAAACAAACGGGTCACGTGTTTAAATGGCTTCGCTTCCACTTCTCAACTCACTGGACAATAACCAGGCATTCGAGAGAGATCTCAAAGCACGCCCATTAAGGCGAATCTTCGGTAATAACTGCTCCTAATGGCCTGTTGCCAGCAACCCTTCTGTTAATTGTAACTAGTGCATTTCTAGTGCGTTTAGCAATCTCGTTAGCTGCTTCTGATGAGCTTTTGAAGTGAGACATGAATAGGTAAGTATAGAGGGCGTGTATGAATCAATGCATTATATAATTTGCGCTCAGTTAATCTCTTTTGTTTTTGCTATATCATTGTATCTTTCGCTATCGCGGTTCTATTAACAGTTCTCTCGCTACCGTAAAGAAAGTTAGAAAATCTCATTGTAACTTTCTGTCTTATCACAATTTATAGTTCCATTGATATTTGTGCTCAAAGCGCGATCCTTTTTGTCTGTCTTTAGACAAAAAAAAAGCAGTTGTTAAATAAGCAATGAGCTTCCATCACCAGTTTATGATTGGAGCTACAAAATGGAGTCGTTGTGAATGCAAAATTTCCTATTCAGCAGGGTCGGCAACGCCTTGGCACATTTCCCTGGTGATTCCATATAATTGATTGGAAATGAAATGGAAATGAACCAATGAGGAAGATAAACTCTTGAAATCTGTATACAGGATTCGAATACCTATGAATTTCATATTATGAATTATTGATTTTATCACATACCTGCCCCCGGATCTCACCTTGCTTTCGTAAGAAAGATGGGGCCATAATTTACCATGAGAGCCCATCACCATTGGTGGCTCATATCCCTGCAAAATAATTCTCGAGCATATGGGTTTTCTCACGATAATTCCCTTCACGGGAAAGCGAGTGATGATTACTATTTCATTAGAATTTCGAATTATTTTGACATTCGATGCGATAATTTTCTTCAGTTTGCGTAAAAATTGAATGTATGGCAGATACATTTAAACTTATTCAATTTTTAAACTCTTACATATATCTTACACTTTAGCTAGTAGCTTAACCTAGATAAAACACCATTACTCCAGCAACATTTACTTGATCTCTAAACTAAGGGCAGTATCTAAGACCTTTAATATTCCTTAACCCCTACGGTCGTCTTATGCAAACACGACCGCTAGATTAGGTGGCAGACCCGCAGCCGTGGTAGCCCTTTAACTTAATCGCAATTTACATCATAGGGCTCTTATAGACCCTATTAGTTGTATAAAGAACCTTGTGCTTACCCTTATAAAACGAATTTATTCAACATGGCTTTTTAAATATCCTATTAAAAACTCATCCCACTAGGGGAAAAAGTTCAACAAACGACGCAGGACTCGGAACTCTTAGATGAAAAAGGAATTGACCGGTATTCCATGTTAGCGATCCAGCTTCTTGGTCGTACATTTTTTTTAAAATTTGCCGTCGTAAGTTCAGGCTTGTGTAAGAGTGTATGCTTACTAGAGATTTCTGTTTGGCCTTATTATCAATATCTAATTTTAGTTGATGATAAAAGTTAAGTTCAATTGATTGAAAACTTAGAAAGAGACGTCAGAAATGTTAATTCAGTTTCCATATATTCAAAGTAGCAAAAATGTCCTAAATCACATACACAGCCTTCACAAAACAACTTCTGGAAACACACGGACCTGGTAAACGTTCCGTCTAGACTTATTTTACAAAACGTAACGTTTAAAACGTTTTACAAAATGAGTTTAACCAAACATTACAACAATAACCTAATGAGTACTATAATTAAGTAATTAACCTTCTTTTGTTTCAGGTAAATGAGACTCGAAATGTATGGTATTCAACGCCCTTCAAGAATCTTCTAAGTCTCAATAGTGAGTAAGGGACGTAATAAGGTTATAAAAAATATCCGAGCTACGTAATAAGGTCACGGTAACAATTACAGGTACCTACCCATAGCCTAGCATCACAACGACCACTCCATTTGACATCTGTCACGAATCCACTTAAGCCTGGAGATATAATTCTTTCTGGAGGAAAACCATTTGAGCCTCGGCTCTCGATTCCATCACGGGTCAAATAATTTTTATCCGGCTAGGAAATTAGGGCGCGGATAATGTTCGTGCGCCATTTGGACACGATCCAAGCACCCCACTGCGACGGATTTGGGCACAAATCTGTCGGAAACCCGAACCTTAATCCGATCCAGTAAAAACTCCCCCAAACTGTATTAAATCTTACCGAATAACAAGCCACGCAATAAGTAGGGTACAAGTTGTTCTGACTAATAAGGTTAAATTTATCAATTGTAAGTCATTTGAAGTTCTAAGCTTTTTCTGTGTAGAATAACATAATTGAAGATACTAAATTCACCATCTTTGGAAAGAATATTTAGAGCACTAGTTTTGAAAGCTTTCTTAATAGTTTTTTCTGTAAATTATGTTACGTACACAAACAGGTAAAGATAAAAAGTTTGTTGAAAATTTAAGAAATACTTGTCAGCTGAATGAAATCAGCGACGTTGTTCTTGTCGCCAGCTAAATCCCACTTGGCTCTTCGCACAAGCTGAGCAGATAATGACCGATGCAAATTGCAGCGCAGATCAGATTGATATAGTTGCAGAAAAATTATAATTTCAAATATGCCTCATCGACTTATCATGCAAATTAAACGATAAACGTTTTCTGCCGAAATACTTACAGCAAATGAGTGGACGGTACGGTTGTGGTGCTGGTGTGTGTGTAGAACGTCGGATAGGGCGAGATCGATGATAATGGCAGCTTTTGAATAAGTAAATTTGGAAAATAGTAACTATGTTTTTTTTAAATCAATACTTAACAGAACAAAGTATTTGTGAAGGGATTGTGCGACACTTAAGATTTTATGAAAAAACTAATTTAGGCAGTTACGATCTATGACCAAAATCAGCAATGAGTCAACATTACCAGCTGATGACATTGTAAGATTAAATTGAAGACATTAAACATTATTTTGAAAACACTGCAAAGCACAGTTATTACCACGTTTAAAGTTAGGTCCTCAAGCCAACTTTAGCTGTTATCATAACGCAGGGCAATTTACGAAGAAATTAATAACTTCTTACTTAGGTATTTTCGCTTTTCGCTAACATTAAGTACACTTTAGGAGGAGTTATGAAAGCTTTCATCTGTATTATGCCAATAATAGCTCCAGATAATTTTGCAGCTATATTATCTATACCTGTGTTTGTGTGGATGTGTCTATTGGTGCGATTCGTGTAGTTATAAACAGGTCGCCAAGAAACTACAATATATACAACGCGGCTAACGTCTAATATGCCGTAGCGATTCTATCCAAGGTTTAATATGATATTAATCACGTTCCTTCTTTTGAGTCAACTTTTCACGTTATTTATACGTGACTCTAAAAAGGGTTCGCTTCTGCATGCTTTATTCGTATTTTTTTCTCATAATATTCATGACTTATTAATAAAGCCATTGGAAATTAGCGATACCCTTTTTAAATATTTACCCTGTTTGACGTTTACGTGTGTACATACACACATCTAGTCAAGCTTGGGGATCATTTGTACCTAAATCGTTATCGTCTTTAGGAAACCTAAATCCGTCACAATAATTAATTGGGATAGTTAATGGAGAGTCATAATCACCGCATCGCCGCACTGAATACATCTAGGTTTAATTAGTGAAGCTTAATGAAGCGCTCATAACACCACGTGCCGCTGGCCTGACTAATTTGATGGAATTTAGACTCTAATACCACGGAACAGTGTTAAATATAATACTTCACTGTACTGTAATTATAAAGCCCTTTGGGCACGATAAAAGTTATATAGACTTCTTTTAATTTTCAACAAAAACTTAACTATAATCTAATGTAGGTTTAATAATATTCGGCCTTTATTATTAGTGATAGAATAAAAATGAAGTACATTCGAAATATGAATATGACCAAACAATATTTATATGATGAGGTGTTGGTCTTCCGGATCACGCGATTGTGATTGTAATGTTTCGGATTTGAAGGTGGCAGTTTATTTCTTACCACCTTCACTTCATTAATACTTTCGGTGTACGACATTCCATGTAATAAAGCTATTCTGCGATAGTCTGTCTTTCAATATACATTACTACAATTGGCGCAGTCGATTTTAACGAATATTACGCTCAGTGGTGATTGTTATCATGCCTATTGGCAAAATTGAAGTGTTTGAAATTGGTACCCATAACTGGGATGCATATTGTAGGCGGTTAAAACAGTTTATAGCTCTAAACGATATAGACGAAACGTTGCACGTCGCCACGTTGGTTACTCATGTCGGAACATCGTGTTATGAGCTTATGTGTGATTTGTGTGCACCCGATTTGCCTGAGACGAAATCTTTCACCGAGCTCGAGCAAATAGTGAAGCAGCATCTCGAACCGCAAAGGTCGGAAATCGCAGAACGACACGTATTTAGGCAACGAAAGCAAACGGCGGGGGAGCCCGTGAACGAATACCTACAGAATTTGAAGCACTTAGCTAAAACTTGCAACTTCGGCGCTTCATTGGAGATCAATCTGAGAGATCAATTCGTTTCGGGGCTCCACCACGAGGATATGAGATCCAGGCTTTTTGCCGAACGTGACTTGGATTACAAGCGAGCAGTCGAGCTCGCGTTGGCATTAGAGGCGGCGGATAGGCATGCAGCGACGGCGGCGAGCGGTACACGGGGTGCCGGCGGGCCCGCCGAGGGCATGCACCGCATAGGCATGTCGACGGCGTCGCGCGGCGGCGGCGGCGGCGGCGGCGGGTATCGCCGCGCTCCGCCACCAGCACCGGCGGGACAGGGCGCGCCCGCGGCGGCGGCGGCGAGGCGCCCGTGCCCGCGATGTGGCAGGGACGGCCACCAAGCTACCAAGTGCCGGTTCAAAGCATACAATTGTGATCGATGTGGCGAAAAAGGGCATTTAAAAGTGATGTGTCGTAAGTACGAAGGTCAGGGATCGGACTCAGCGCGGACAACAAAAGGTCAGTTCTTTTTGGTCGATTCTGATTCCGAGGACGATAGCATGAACTTCTACAATTTAACGTGTGGTGTTGAAGATGACCCGTATTATGTAAATTTGACTGTTGAGGGTAATAGACTACGATTTGAAGTCGACACGGGTTGTAAATTTTCTGCAATTTCTAAAACGTGTTATGATCAATTGTTTAACCATTTAGATATGCAAAAGAAAGCGTTAACATTAAAATCCTACACCGGAGACGTTATCAAACCGATAGGTTTCGTCGAGGTCCAAGTGACATACGCATCGCGATCACAAAAATTAAAACTGTTTGTTATTGAGAATGGTGGCCCTCCGTTGATGGGTCGTATGTGGATTAGAGTATTGGGTGTTAATGTTAACGACTGTTATAATCTATCGGATAAATGCGACGAATCTGTAGAAACGTTACGTAAAGAATTTCCTGATGTATTTGCTGATGGGCTCGGGACGTGTAAAGTTCGCATGCAACTGCATTTGGCAGATAGCACACCGGTGTTTATGAAAGCGCGCCCGCTACCGCTTGCGCTGCGCGCCCCGGTCGAGCGCGAGTTGGAACGTTTACAACGTGATGGTGTTGTTTACAAAGTAGATCGTTCTGACTATGGTACGCCCATAGTGCCCATTGTAAAGAAAAACGGAGACATCCGTATATGTGGGGATTACAAAATCACCATCAATCCGAGGTTGAAGGATTTTCATTATCCTCTTCCTCGTATTGAAGAAATATTTGCTACCCTTACCGGAGGGGAGGTTTATTCCAAATTAGACTTGTCCCATGCTTATCAGCAAGTATTGTTGACGGAAGACTCGCAACCGATGACGGCGGTCACCACGCATGTAGGCACTTTTGTTTACAAGCGCGTGCCCTTTGGCATCAAATGCATCCCTGAAAATTTTCAGAAAATGATCGAAGAAATCCTTAGTGGCTTGCCGTCCACGGTAGTCTTCCAAGACGACATCTGTTGTGGAGGTAAAGATAAACAGAGTAATCTTAAAAACTTACGAGCCGTTTTGAGCCGATTGAATGAGGCTGGACTGAAAGTCAATTTGGCTAAGTGTGAATTTTTTAAAGACTGTGTTACGTACTTAGGTTACCGCATAGATAAACACGGGTTACATGCGGACAGTAAGAAAGTGGAGGCTATTGTGGCGGCCCCCACGCCGAAAGATGTCACTCAATTGAAAAGTTTTTTGGGGCTTGTAAATTTTTATGCCAAGTTCTGCGTCAATATTAGCGATACTTTAAAACCTATGTATGAGTTACTAAAAAAAAACGCTCGCTGGCACTGGAACGAGCAATGTGAGTTAGGATTTAATAAAGTCAAAAATGTATTGAGTAGCGGCCCGGTGCTGGCGCACTATGACGCAGGTTTGCCGTTAATATTGTCAGTAGACAGCTCTTCGTTCGGGCTCGGCGCGGTCCTCACACACCGTTACCCTGACGGCTCGGAGCGCGCGGTCAGCTGTGCGTCGCGCACCCTCAACTCACATGAACTCAACTACTCGCAACTTGATAAGGAAGCATTAGCGATCGTGTTTGGAGTGACCAAGCACCATCAATATTTGTACGGCAGACATTTTTTGTTACGTAGCGATCATCGAGCGCTTAGTTATATTTTTGGAAAAAATAAAGGCATTCCGCAGACTGCTGCGAGTCGCTTACAAAGATACGCGGTCCGATTAGCCGCATATAATTTTGACATCGAGTTCGTGCCTTCATCCAGAAATTGTTATGCTGATTTTTTGTCTCGCTTGCCACTCAAACGCACCGTAAAGAACGAGTGTAATGGCGAAATATTAGAAGGAAGTTATCTGAATTTTGTCGAAGATAGATTACCAGTAACGTTTCACGTAGTTAAAGCCGAAACATTGAAAGATCAGTTGTTAAATAAAATAGCAGGATATGTAAAATTTGGTTGGCCAGATAAATCACAAACCGAAAACGATAAAGTGTTCCTTCTTAAAAAAGATAATTTGTTTTTAGAGCACGGTTGTTTAGTTTGGGGCTATCGCGTGGTCATACCTACCAGTCTCCGAGCCACTGTGCTGCGAGAAATGCACAGCGGTCACATTGGAGTCGTAAAAATGAAACAGATCGCTCGTAGTTATGTATGGTGGGAAGGCATAGACGCGGATATTGAACGGATCTGCCGCGGCTGCAGCGCGTGCTCGTCGCAGCGGGACCAGCCGCCGCCCGCGCCCCTGCACTCGTGGCCCTGGCCCGCGGAGCCCTGGACGCGTCTCAATGTCGATTTCTTAGGACCATATAAAAATAAATATTATTTTATCGTAATCGATGCGAACTCTAAATGGATAGAAGTGGAATGTGTTCCGTCTACTTCCGCACAAGCGGTGATCGCGACATTTCGCAAGATATTTGCTCGATTAGGGTTGCCAAAGTCTATCGTGAGCGACAACGGGCCCCCGTTTTCTTCAGTGGAATATTTGTCTTATCTTGAAAAGAACGGAATCAAACGCATATTAGTCGCTCCTTATCACCCGGCCAGTAACGGCGCCGCCGAGAATGCGGTCCGATCGGTCAAGCGGGTGCTTAAAAAGGCGACATTAGAAAATGAAAACTACGAAACGGCCCTTTGCAAATTTTTATTCACGTATCGAAACACGGAACATTGTACAACTCAAAAAGAGCCCGCGGTAGCTTTGTTAGGGCGTCGCCTACGCGGGCGACTCGACTTGCTCCGGCCGAGCACGGCCGAGCTGGTGCGCGAGCGGCAGCGGGCGCAGGAGGAGCGCCGCGGCGGGGTGGCGCGCGACGTGGCGCCCGGGGACGAGGTGCTCGTGCGTCACTACGCCGACAAGGATGTCAAATGGAAGGAAGGGGTAGTAGTAGGACAGACAGGTCCCGTTTCATTTGTTGTTAAAACTAAAGATGACGATCGTATCCAGAAAAAACATGTCGATCAATTATTGAATAAATCTTCCAGGAAATCGCGCCTTTCTTTATCATGTGTTAATCACCGTCATCAGGATGCGGACGGTCCGGAAGATGGTCCCAATGACGTAAACGAAGGTTGGTCAACCCCGTTGGTGCAATCGCCCAGTTCTGGAGTGGTAGGTGCGCGTCATGACAGTAGTGAGGAAGATGTGGTCGCGGGTGGTACCGAGGGCATCGCCGAGTCGCTCGTAACTAATGAGCCGGGTAGGCGCCAGCAACGGGTTTACACTCCGCATACTATGAGATTAAGATCTCGCATTAGGAAGTAGCTTCATTCAGGTATAGGAACATTGTCTATGTACTTACATTATGCATAGCATGTAGCTTGCATAGCGTTTAGTCTGTAAGTTTGTTAATTATCATTTGTCTAACTCAACATTGCCTTCTGTAGAAAATGTTCACAGGCATCTATTTACTTTTAGTTTTGTTATTTCGTGTGTTCTAAGTCGATAGATTCGTACGTTAATTATAAATATGTTACAGATGATAAACATACTGCTTGTTGGTACCTATATGTATTCAGTATGTCGTGTTGATTTAGAAGGAGGAAAATGTAATGTTTCGGATTTGAAGGTGGCAGTTTATTTCTTACCACCTTCACTTCATTAATACTTTCGGTGTACGACATTCCATGTAATAAAGCTATTCTGCGATAGTCTGTCTTTCAATATACATTACTACAGTGATCACATCCTCTCTGATCATGTGTAAACTTCCAGTTCGATCACGCAATCCGACAGGACATGACTTGAAAAAAAAAAACAATAAATCAAGCCTGATTGGACACGACACAGATTTCGTGCCATACGTAATTTAGGTTTATAAGCATAAAACTCTTTTCGTTTCTAAAATAACTTTCTTTGGGTTCGTTACACGGCCTAACTAATTGCTAGTTCTTCACAATGTAGTTATTTGTGACAATTAAAATTACTCTACCCACAATATTTTGAAATAATAAATTCATTAATTATTCTCAAAGGATATCCCGAATATCAATATGAAAGATGGATTCAAATCATTTCAGGAGTCCTTTCGTCTTTAATTTCGTTGTTTATATAAGTCCGCTTTTCTATTATTAGTCTGTAATATCATTCTCCAATCTTGAGTGGTTTTACGCAAATTTCGCCGATGGAGAACAAAAGTCTGCGTTTAAGTGCGATCCGTCATCCCTTTGTAAGAATAAAAAAGGCTCTATTTGTGCCCGTCCGTCACAGGGTAGCAACTTCTCCGCGATTTATCAAAGCTATATTTCAGGTTTGTTTATTTAAGTCCTTAGAATTTGGAGATATTAGAAATAATGGGAGTTTTTTTGCCTATCATAGCTTGACGACTAGTATCAATATTTAACAGCCGTGACACCAATAGCTTGTGATATTTATAGATTGGTACATGGGATTTGAACTCACGACTCTCTACTTGGAAAGCGGACGTTCCACACATAACTTACGAGAATAAGTCATTGGTGCGGGGCTGAGCTTCTATACTGGTGTCATTGGGTTGCAAAGCGCACAGGTTACCGCTCGGCCACCATTTCACGGCGATATTATCATATCACGTAGTTTTACAAAGAAAATGTAAAACTACCTACTTGATATGCAATGCACTCGATCGCCCTGGGTTATTCGGGTCACGAGATGAGAAAACTGCGGATGAGAGAAATGAAAATAAATTCAACCCGTGGCGTAAAGTTGGCGCAGATAACTTCATTTCATCTTTGTTGTGTCTCATAGATCTTGATATTGCCTACATTTTTTTAATCAACTCAATGTTAATTGTTGATGGATATTTGCTTATATTCAATGTTGCGAGTCAATTTTGATAGAATAGAATAGACGGAAAACTCTTTATTGTACACCAAAACAAACACACAGAACATAAAAAATTAAAATGGGTAAACAAGGGTTTGTGCCAGTATTTGTTGATTTTAAATTTCACATGCGCGTCGGTATCCGATGACAATACAATATTATAGTGGTAGCGAGCTGCGCTGATGATAGATATGGAAGGTAGACGATGGAACTCGTCGGAGACTAATACATAAACTTATGTCATGCATCAAGTGAAGTGAGGGTACTTTAAATGGCCTAAAAATAGGGGATCTGATTGAACATCTGCAAATCAAGTTAACTTAGAATTTCAATTGCATAGAACCTGACCCCTAACTGCAATTCTCTGTATCTAGGGAATCGTATAGACACATATTCGTTAAGGCTCTATATTTGTTTGCCTTTCTATGTGATAATAATTCAGTAACGTCATAACAGTAAGCAATCTCCGACGTAGGCTCCACTCAAACACAATCTACTTAGCATCATTAAGCCAGTTACCCACTTGGAGCAACACAATCAACACGGCGCGTTACTTAGCTCTTGTCAGAGGCAATTCTGCTGAAGTTGCTCCAAACTTCGTCCTATAGCGCGGCTTACAATAGTTAATTAAGCTTTATGGATGTATATCTTAACTAGATTATGCTGGTGGATTCTTCCGAGTGAATATTAACTCATTTTCAGCTAAGTTTCTCATGTCTAAAGCAGCCTTGGATTATGTATACCTTCTGTTTTGCCCCTTTTCTTTTTTTAGTCTCTTTTATTGATTTTCTGTCTGTTTTTCTATAGTTTTGTTAATTTTATGACCATTTTTTATTTTTACACCATATCTTTACCCGGTTGTTTAAGCTTTCGTAATGACAGTCTCATAAGATCACTATACCTCACATTATAAAATATATGCTTGGTAGTTACTTGATGTGTGGGATTTTTCGCAAATAGGCCAAATATAAGTCTTTTATGCGCAAAGGAAAAAGGGTCGAGATCAGTTGTAGTTGCGAAAAAGCGCCGGACATAAAATATGTATTGAATACATGAAGATAAAACATAGGCTATCAAACTATAAATTATCCATCCAAATGTGATTAATTTAGTTTTCGTGTAAGTTTCAACAGGGTGCCAGAACTGTTTCGAATTCTTGACTCCTTAATGCAGTCATTGTTTCCTTGACCTTCAATAGCTAATTCCAGGAAAGATATTTCAATAGCATCTTCAACGTAACAGACAGCTCGTAACCGCAATGAAAGTATTATACGTTAATGTAATATGCGTAGCTTACGCAAACACCTAAATGTCGGGAAACGTATACGCCATCAATCCTAGGATAAGAAGTTCCAATAAAAAGGATATATTGCGTTCTGAAATTGCTCAAAGTGCGAAAACTCCGAGTGACTGAATGTTGAGTAGGGAGGGGCCAGAAACGCGGCAATGCGTAAATATTGGCGACGTCGATACTATCCGATATTGTGGTGCGCCTTCACAAACATAATATCGATAACGTTTGTCGATATCTCTGGCTGTTTGTATAATTTTGCAAGGAAACGATCGGTATCGCTTACCTATTTATGAAGTGGGTTAAAAGGTATTCATGGCATAAATGATATGGATAAAGCTTTTGACTACAAATTTTCCGACATATACAGTCAGTCGCAATTTTACCCTTATAGGAAGCGGTGGTGGCTGTGTCTTTACGTATGGGGTTATGGGTGTCCAGTCTGTGCTTTTGGTACATCTTCTCTCCTTTGTCTATTTCTCTCTCTCTGCGATTAGAGCTGTGTCCCAAAACAGAGAACATAATAGGCTGACGACTGAAGTCCAAGCGTGCTTACACTGTATATAGTATATAATATTCCGTGAGAGGTCACGCATTGTTATCCCGAGTAATACAGCTATTGTATCCTTGATTTTGCACAATAGCCATCCGATAGTCAGAATAGCATTTGACGTAATTATACCTCGGTTGTTATTGTACATCCCTTGGGATTACATTTACAAGGCCTGTCATAGTGTCAATAACGTTACAATCCCTGTTCAGCATTTGATATGTTGGACCACGTGACAAGGTTATTAATAGCGTCCACCTAAACAAGTGCATCTCTTCTGATCTACAGTATGAGTCACAAAGCAAGATAAAGATAGTTACTGCATGGAGAATAACTCGAAGTTTTACTCTTGATGGAATGGTGTGATTATCACCAAGAAACTTAATATCAATCTGTATACGTTTGTCCCATTTTGAAGCCATTTTTAGAGTATCTCGGAGAAGGTCATCAAATGAATAGAACACAAACAATTAATCTCAAAAAACTCTCTCGAGGCTTATCCTAAACTGATGCAAATAGACCTATATGAAAGTTTAATGCTGTAATGAATACACCATATATTAACGTAGTAGAGAGTTGAGAAAATGATTCATATACTGTTATAGACTCGTCTGTGTACTAAGTAACTTATTACACAATTAATAAACAAGCCAGGAAGTAACCCAAACACGTAGACTGTTAACAAAAACAATGAATACTTAGGCCAATAGTTTGTGCTAAGCCCTTCAGAACATTGGCTCAGCTAACTAAGAGAGACATCTCTAATTAAAACTTCAGATCAGTTTAGGGACCGTCCCTAAAGTTTTTTTGTCCAAAACAAACTTCAAACAAGCAGTGGCAGCAAATATCTGCCCAATTGTTACGTTATCGTGAGACGATTTACTTTCTTTGCGGAGGAAATTAAGCGGAAGAACCTTTAAAAGTTCGGATGTTCAATTCTTCAATTCTAACATAGGTTTCAGAAATTTCGAATTATCGAAAAACCATTTGCAACTCTTTATTTGGCTGCGTCAGTAGCAAATCGGCTCACGAATTGTGTCAAAGGATTCGACAGACTAAAATGTACAAATATCTACGAGTATAAACATTAAGTCCTCTGCAAATGGCATGTATTCCCAGGAGTCCTAACAAACGACAAAGCTAAAGCTCAGAGTGTAAAAAAACTCAGCGTCGCTGAATACCTCGCATTGGCTTTCCTTGTCACGACGCTGAGCCCAACTTTTCCGCGCAAATTCCACTCGGGTAGAATGAAAATTTCAAATGTTCGGGATTTAAGAGCGCGGACGGCCTGCGGCTGCCAACTTCGCGTGACACAGTTAAAGAACTAGCGAGGGGATTCCAGCCAGATCGGCAAACACTGAGCTGCTTTTAATCCTTCGTAAAAGGTTTTCAACATTTCATCGGACTTTTTATTTATTTAATGGCTGAGATTACATATGTGCCGCCCGCGATTATGATAATGATGATGAATTATGGATTTACTAAAGTGGTTTGAATAAATATGTATGCTCGTGGAAATGTGCCCCATGTTTCCACCGGTCTTAACCAATTAAATTAAAGAGGGGACCCCATCTTGTATGAATAGAAATTTGAATAAGTTGGATCAATTTGTTGTGTATTCTTAATCATTATACTATGATATGATACAATGGCACATAATTCCTTTAGGTTTTCATAAAGAAAAATTTTTTTAAAGAAGTATTTAAGGAACATCGATGAAATGAAAATAATACCATTACGATAACAAAAATTTATTATAGTTCCGGATACCAATAAGTACATAATTCACGTCATTGATATTACGATATTAGATATCTTAACATCCATCACGTGTCTGCAATACATAAACAGTCGCCATAGCCATAAAAGTTGATATATTGGATTTTCTAACAAAAATATGAAACGCCCGACCGTCGTATCGTTAGTGGGACAAAACTATCCCTTCTGGCGATCCGCCAGAACGTTACCCCAGAAATTGTCATCAATAAAAGTTATCATTCGACTGCCGCGACCGAATTTCCCTAAAACCCACATCTGCGCACCAAACTTCGCACGACGCTGACGAATTTCGCAGAAAAACATTTTTATGGAAGACATTCCGCTACGCTGTGTTATAAATTGGGTACGAAAATGGTGTTAACGTGAAGAGAACAAACGGTTTTTACTACGTAGCTAGCTTTTGATTACATTACTTGTTGAGTACATCCAAGCACGTAAAGCACCCACACAGCAATGCCGAAAGTCCGCAAATAGCATTGCATGAGTCAGCTTTGCTATCTATTCCCACTGGTCTCCGCGAATGGCAGATGCACTAATCCGAATCGGTATCGTCAAACCTAGCAGAGCGCCGCGCCAGTCTACTGGCGCTGTCGCTTTAGTAGGTCAGCCATCAATAAAAGTTATCGCCGAAGTCTGTCCACGACATCCCCAATAAACAACAGCCAACGTACCCTTAAAAGAAAATATTGCAAATTGAATTACTTTTCTTAGCGTTCAGCTTATAGGACCGTGACTTTTCGAATTTATATCTTCAGCTATAAAAGGCGTAAGGTATAGGTTTTTTAAACCGACGACGCCGCGACGTCTGGAACAGATGGGATAGCTTATTGAGACTTATTCGTAAATTTGAGCCTAACGACGCTCCCGTGACAGATCATATATTTCCAGCCAGTTTTATATTACAGTCTTGTATTAGGTACTTACTTATTTTTAGAATAGGAAAAGCTTCAGCTTGACATTTGTCGTGCCGTCGGAACGTAAAATCCACTCCGGAATAAGCTCCTTGTTGAGCTCAGGAGGAAGTTACTCTTAGAAATCTACAAAAATAAATGGAAGTTTCTGTATTTATTTGTTTTTATAGGCTCCAAATAGTTATTTTATCACCAATTAAAACATTGAATTTATATTTATTCACTGTTTCTTTACATGACGTGCTAGCAAAAATAAAATTCTCAAAAACAAAACAAAATAGACATGAGATGATGTAATATCAAAACAGATGAAGATCTTCATATGCCCCTTATACAGAGAGCAAACCTTGAAATCATTAAAGTAGCAAGTAGAGCGTGAACCAAGCTCTACGGATTCAAACTTTGCCGTGCGCCCTATCGAGTGAACTCCTTTAGGTATGTTCGCTTCGCAGTTTACGGCAACGCCGGCAACTTGAACCAAACTTTGAGGTATTTATTAATCCGAGTATTATGTAACATTGCCAACAACTAAGACTTCAAAGAAATACACATAAACCGAAATACTAGGCCACTAAAAAAAATTAAGATTGTTTGACGTGCCTAAAATGCTGGCTGCAGTGCCCAGCTGCATAGCGAGGCTATAATTTATTGCCCTGTAAGTATATAGGTCAGCATTTTTCCCACAAATAGATTCTACAAGGCAAGTTAAATATAAGTATAAATCTGAGCATGACTAGACCGTCTTAATCTTTAAACTATAAAGACAGCGGCGTGTTCATCTTCTCCTAAAACTATACGATAGTAAATCTCCCCCTCACACGACGGCCTATAATTTATCTCATGAAAAGAAATGCTAACAAATAGAAGTTTTTGAAGTTTTGCGAGCTGAATTTATATTTACTAGACACAAATGGGACAACCAACGTGAGCGAATAAAACCCGCTTGTATCTAGTAAATATGTCTACGAATATTTTCAGTGTCTCGACGTTCCCCAAGTAACACAATATAAACTAAATATGGATAGGCATATCGAACCTAACAAAAGTACCACTTGAAATAAAAAGGTCGTACACATCTGTTTTTATGTTTTTCCGATTCGCTATTAAATACCGATGAGCCTTTTACCCTTTACTGTTAAAAGGATGAGGGCTACCGCACCCTGAGTGGCCAAATAGACGTGGTCCAAAAGGCAAAAGAACCGAAAGCCCTGAGGCTGGCGATACGGAATGATATTAACTTTTTTCAAAGCCCGGTATGAAGGATAGGGACTTCGTACAGTTTTACATCGTCTTCAAAGGGAAGGCTTTGGAATATTCGTTGTAAATCATGTATGAAGATCATGTGAATCTATACTAGTATTTCACTAGATATACCTACGAGTACCTCGTACGTATTGGACCCATGATATAATATTACTAACCAAAAGATTTGTAACAATTTACTGAAATAAGTTAGATTAGAATCGACAATACCGATTTCGATCGGTACATTTGAAATAAACATGTTGTCCAGCCACACATGTAATTGCTCGCACCAAATGGCTTAACATATTAATTAAAAAACTCGCGTCAAAAGTAATCCAAGGGCTCGGGGAAGCTGACACTGATATCTGTTCAATTAATTGGAAGGGTGAAATGATCGGACTGGCATTAAAATATTAATTGAGTTCTGTATGACCAGTGGCGAGGCTTATCGGAGATAATATGCTCTACGTTGTTGATTTTTTTACACACATCCTGAATCTGAAAAAATATGAGTAAATATGACTTTGAAAGTCATAACATCTACTTTATGAATTAAATGAATACATGCCCTGCTGCATTACCCGCGTTGACTATGATGGTAAGATATAGATGTCAACCATCAGGATGTCAAGTATCCTTTGAGTAATCCAGGTCCTAAAGTACCTACCAAACTTTATCAGAGGCAGTTTATAAGTTTTCGTGCTGTAGACAACATACTTATTATACATACACACATACATATGCATTTTAATATATTATAAAAAAATAATAAATTATAAGATATTATAGTAGAAATTTTTCGGCTTGGATTTCCATCTTTTTCAATGTAAAGTTGTATAGAACAATAACATCAATAGGCTTTTTATGTTATCCTCAAAAGCCAGTCCAATGAGTAAACTAGGTTCAACGTTTTTACCAATTAGGAGAACATCGTCACACAGGTGATTTAGAGATCAAAGAAGAATATAAGAAAAGTCCGATTTTTAGTAAATTTTTTTTAATAAATAAAATTATGGTAGTCTGGGAAGACCAAGCAAAAACTTGTGAACACTTGAGCAGGCCACGTCAAACGAACTTAAAGTGCTCACCTAAACAAAAGACGTAATGGTGCGACACCGTAATGAAATCTAGGCTTGCCATCAATCAATCCAAGCTCCTTAATGCGACCGGTATTGCCACTTTACCCTGAGCGCTCACGCATTCACTACATTGATTAATTTAAAAAGCTTTTGAGATTTAGTGTAACCTTATTTTTCTCTACCGCTTACAAAAAGCGCTTTATCTCTTTTTTATCTCAAATGCAAGTTAGATAGTACGTATGTGGTGTCGTGTTTCATGCCCATGTCAATAACCAAAAATAATCATAGCCTTAAATCGTAATAGCAAAAATGCTGAAATGTTTTCTATTAAGTTTATTCTGAGTTAACACAAAATTAAATCTTAGCTCGTGAAGTCAATCTTAATCATTTTCCTTGCTATGTGCTAATGTACTAGAATTTTAAAAACAACATCAACAACGACATACAACATTATTTTAACTCAGTTGGACGGAGAATAGGAACTAGATCAAAGTTAATTTGTACAATATGACCTAAACCAATATTGGTACATCGGTACACGCTGAGTTAAAAATAAAAACTTGTACGATACTAATAATTCTCTTTTATAATTATAATTTTCATAACTTTGTTAACAATTAAAAAACAAAAGAAGACCTCATTAAGCCACAGATAGGACAGAGTTAATCACTATATCCACCGATAAAACCGAATCCAATTATAGAATTGTAATTAAAGCGGCTACGTGTGTTGTGGGTATAAAGGGGCATTAAAAAAGTTTAACAATTTACCCCGAACAATCCTTTGTGAAGTTGGTCGTGCAATGCGGTCGAACGATACATTCACGAGCATTGAAATTCAATATTTGGCCAGTTCGTCGCTTAAATTAATTAAAATATCATATGAATGTCTCTACATTTTATAAAGTTTCAATTGTTTTACGCTTTTTGAATTTGTTAGAAAATTATTTTTCATAGCAGTCACGGTGGCGGCGGTGGAAATTAGTATAATTATGTAAATGTACCAGTAGCCTTTAAAAAATAACATTTCCCATAACAAAACACGCGGCCACTGTTTCAGAAAAAAAAAGCAAAAATGTGGCCAGTACTTTTGGACAAATAAAAATCTAGAAGCAGCGATACCAGCCTCCAGCGAAATAACGAGGGGCATTGAAAAAGTTTCAATAATTGTTCGGCTCACAATAGCTACAGGGACGTGAGGCGGCTGCACACTCGTACAAATGGATTGTAGCGGGCGATCCCCGTACTCGATACTTTCTAGGTATCGATACTCTCTAACTCAATTGTATTTCGTTTTATATCTCTTACATTATAATAATGTACCTACTTATTTAATTTAAGATAATTTGTGACACATTCATCTGATTTTTCTATTTCAATAAATATGTAGACTCGAACGATGCTGTTAATACTGAGAGCACTACGGCATTAACGACTGTCGATGTCCGGATTGACTTGTTCTCCGATACTCAATTTCCAGTTCTTAGTGCTTTATTTCAGTACAATAGACATTCGTTGAACCGCCCAACTAACCACGGTGCGTTACATATGTTTCTTGAAATAAATTCCTTCATTGGACTATGCCATACTTAGGTACCTACATAAATTCCATCGCATTAGTTAATACGGCGTCAAATACGAAAACGAGTACGAGTTCTCAATATCCATACTTATGGGGTGATTGTTCCCATCCTACGCCTGCTTTGTTTGCAAGTTTGTAGACCTGTCGCGCGAAGCACGCCTGAATAAATCACGTTTGCAGCATGCAGGATGAATAATAACTTTGTGCAGGAACGCTGCATGTTTTTAATGAATCGCTTAATTGTATTTATACTCCTATTAAACGTGATTATTTAAATGGAAACGCGCTGCAAGCTATGATATATTTCTGCAACGTTTTCTTTATATACCTATATGAGCATTTTTACAAAACAAAGATCACTGAAATTATTGAATGTTTGCTCGTTTTTTATTAGGTCTTCAATAGGTTATACAATGTTTTTTCTAGTTTTCATATTAACCTTTTGTGTGCCACTGCCAGGCAAAATCATTTATATATTTCAACACTTATTTTTCGTAAGCTAAGTCTGGCCAACAAACGTCAAAGGAGTACCTACAAATCATCATGCCATCTTTTTCAGGGCCGGCCACGACGTCGCCGACCATCTGAGTTTATCCAAAATACTTCTATGTGGCTTAAAGCCAAATTAAAATTACCCAAGTTTATCAAGATTGGCTTCCTTTAAATGTTTCTATACCACGATTTCCAATATTATAAGTACCTACGTTATATTTTTTTCTAAAACCGAAGAGTATTATTCAAAAACAATTTGACCCGCTATGTTTTAATTATAAGTAATTACAAATATCTGTATTTTATTCATTCGTACCATTTAATACTAATTTTAAAACGTACCCATGTACTCAAGATTAACAAGCGAGAGAATTTACTTAGTAAAGTATAATCCTAAGCTTAGATGAAGGATATTGAAATGCTGTGAACGTAGCAAGTTGAGAAGTCTTAAAGTTTGAGAAACAAGTTTGAGGCTCTTCTGACAAAGTTTTAGGTATATTGACAACTACAAAGCTTTACGATAACTCCGCGTTTGTGGCATTTTAGACGAGCACCAACTCATATTGGAGACCTTGTCTGCAAACTTATTTCTTGATGAGCCTTGATGTTTTGAACTTTGACATTATTTGAAGTTAGAAAGGAAGTAGAAACTATACGGATTATCGCTCGGGTATCGCAATTAGCCAATGCTAGTTGCAATAGCTTGTATCTTACAATAATGCCTATATTATGTTATACTTTTTTAGATATTCTTTATATTCGTGGTCACAACTTTAACTTAAATCAACTCTACCTCGTACTTTATTGGAAAATTCCAAATTAATTAATTATAAACAGAATACAGAAACGTACCATTTTAGGGGAAAATCAAAAAATATAAAATCGTAACTAAAAAAAGAGAGACAAAAAATAAATTACTAAACCACAATTACATTTTCTTAATTGTGGTTTAGTAATTATTTTTTCTCTCTCTTTTTGTTTTTCCTTAGACACCATTTTATCGTAAGATAATGAAAATGCATGAACGACGACGGTGTGAACATTAAAAATTATGAAGTAGATTAACTTTTATTGCATCAAATTAAAACATTTATGTCTTACCAACTGAATCTGGAATTTACTTAGGTACAGATCCATCTTAAATAGACCCAGGTTGCGGAAATAGTGTGTAAAGAAAATTAAAAAGCACGGATATTGAGTCTTTATAGCTTCACAAAATTCGTATGTTAATTTCAAGGACTTTTCAGATCAACCTAGGTTTACTTGTTAACATTTGGAAAAAGTACTTTCGAAATGATTTCAAATGATTGGTTCACTTGGTTTTGAGTGAAAAAATTAACTAGGCCGTTGGTTAGAATATTCATCCAATAGAATTCGGGTCGTGCTAATGGAAATCTCCAATTCAATTCATCCGAGCTTTATTGGTTCACCATCTGACATAGTGGCAAACGAGCAATTCGCTTGATCTAGATCAGTCCTACGGTTGCACTATTGTAAAACTGCAAAGGTTTGATATTTCGTATGCGCTCTTTTGTGAACACGTGTCTATCAATTGAATTATCCTCTCCGCAGTGGCATCGGCTAATGAAGTTTACCTTTGAAGTGCTGCCGATAGTGGCTTTACATTTTTCGTCAAAACGCGCCACTGAGCATATTTGAAAAGACTCGACTAAGGACCTACACACGGGAATAAAATTAGATTTTGCTAATATCACTCTAGTTAAGGGAGAGCCTGTGTAATGCTGAAATATTTATGCAGACTTCATAGTATAAAGAAAATTCAAGTTCTCTTTTTCTTACTTATCTACGAGTATTATATTGAATAGCATGAGCGTGGCACTTTCGATGTACTCATCATATTTTAAGGCGTTGTGCATTTTTTTCATACTGCTATTGTCAGGTAAATAATTCTTTATAATTAAATAGTTATATTTTAACACATGAGGTCATCACCTCATAGGCGAGCCCGATAAACCTATTTGCCTTTTAGTAAGCTAGTAGAACTTTGCTCAAACTTCGCAGAGATTTTGCGAAAACTTAAAGTTTTCAAATAACATAATACGTACACTTGTGAATGTTATATAGCGGTTAATCTTCATATTGAAGGTGAAGTTCACATGGCGCTGCTTGCAGCTAAATTTTGTGGTGAATATTCACAACGAAATTCGGCTGCAAGCAGCGCCTGTTATCGCCATTGTACCATGTATGCCAAACCGCTTACTATGTTATCGTATGCCAAGTGCAAGGGTGAATATACATCCTTGCAGAAGGCTTACGATATAATGATAGCGCTGCATGGCATCGCACAGAACTGCGGCGTCATGCACGTGAAGCATCACGCAGTGAACCGCCAACATTGAGCACGTGCCTGCGTTAGGCCGCACCCACTGCCACAAACAGGTGATGCCCTAATTAGGATTTCACGAATCATCTACGACGACGGCGCTGGGCGGTCGTCTTGTGATATCCGCTTTACAGTTGAAAAAAACAAGCAATTTATAGATTGTTTAGTTTCACGCCTAAACATCTTACCCGCCTTCTACCTCCGTACATTCTAATTCCGTAAATTCAAACATTTAAAAGACGTAGCGTGCGATTTTGTAAAGCATAGTGCACACGTGCGTTGCGTATTACGCAGACGTATCTCGCATTAAGCCGAGGTGTGTGAGTTTACGACGAACTGTTCCACAAGTGAATTAATTACCTACTCGTATACCCAATTGCTCAACGTGCCTGCTCCGAGTGCCTGCAATTTAGGCTCGTGTGTTAACACCTTAACTACCCTCATTTGCCAGGTTTAGTATGTATGATTCAATGCCTTAAGTTTACGTTGAATTTTCAGCTGAAGTTTTAAATTCGACAATGCTACGTACGGTTGAGAATAGTGATAATCATATTTGAAATTGTTTACAAGTTAGGCTGTATAGTGCCTAATGTAATAAATGATGCCTCGTCAGCTTTAAAAAAATGTATTGAGGCCATTTAAATTTATCTATTTTATGTTAAGTAATTTTTTATCTGTTTTTTTTTTTATTTTTCTTTCCGGGCCCCCGTTATGGATTATGGCCTAACCCTCCTGACGCTAGCGAGGGGAGACCCTTGCTCAGCAGTGGTACGTTATGGGTTGATGATGATGATAATGAATTTGATCTCTCTTTTTCGTATAAAATACTTTTCAAAGACATGACTGTAGAACGAAGATGGAGTAGCTGTTAAGTTTCTTGTAGGTAGATGTACAAACTTTAATTGAAATTAATAAAGACATTTGCGCGAGGAGAAAATTATGGTTCTGTATATAACACGATAAACATTTGCAACCACCTGCGCCTACAAACATTGCTAGGTATAGGCAAACAAACAAACATTTCATTTGCCTACAGAAGTACATATTTACTAACCCGAATAAATGTTGAGTTGATGTTTATTTTCACGTTAACTCTGGGATTAACAATTAAACTGTAAAACTAACGTAAAGCGGGTGACAAAGATTATGTCACCCACTTAACAGGTAATTTTTTTTTTATGTTGACTTTGACATGAAAAAGCTTTTACATACGGCAACAAGTTTTTGCCCTAATATATATTTCTAGACGTGCTTTTTTAAAATACGATATGTAGTTGGTACTGAAAGCTGATCAAAACGAGCCCCAGTACTACTAAACTACTGTCATTCACTAAGGACTTCCTTAGTCTATTTTCTACCTCTACCATCTGTTAAGACGAGTGGACTGTATCTAGGGGTTGTTGAGGTTATGAAGAGGAAAATTGGTTGGAAAAAAACTCACCGGTGGTCGGCACTTAACTTCCTTTGGAGGCGTCGTTGGGGGCCCCCTTTTGCTAATTGTTGATGGTACACTGATGGTTATTCACTGATTATATTTTATTTCATGTTTTTGATGGAGCGACGCACCGTGTCGGTTCGTTAGAGTTTTGGAAGAGTGTCAAAGAATGAAAAGGATTGGTAGAGTGAATGTGTAGAAAGGACTGAACGTCCATAATGGGAACGAATGAAAGGGCGGGAAGGTTTTAATTTGGAATGGTTGAATAAGAGGCTTTAACATTTATCTTCCCCCCCGCTGGCGAATTGATGAGACAGAAAAGTCTAAAACACATTAAAATTTGTTCACAACCACCAATGCAAAAATCTTGACATATGATAATTGTTATAAAATGATGTCAAGTGTTATTATGATTTAATGATCTGTTTTGAAATGAACTTAATGAATAATTGCTATATTTTCACACACAAAAAAAATAATAAAAATTAAAAAAAATTATGAAATGATGTCTACACAAACTAGTCATTATTTGGTAGAGGACACAACTTCACAAGAGGTCGATCGAAAACACCTTGTGCAGTCCTGACTGAGGCAGATCGAGGGATACCGTCACGCCCAGGATGTAGTTTAATTATTCTACCAAAATGCCATCGCAGTGGGTGAGTAGTTTCATTTTTTATGATAACGAGTTGATCAATGTTTACTGGAGGTGATGCTTTAGTCCATTTCAATCGCTGTGATAAAGTGGTAAGATACTCACTATGCCACCGAGACCAAAAGTCTTGGTGCATTTTTTGCAACAGTTGCCACCGTGTAAGTCTGTTCATGCTTATGTTGGAATAATCAAGAGATGGCACTGTTGTGAGAGGCGCTAATGTTAAGAAATGTCCTGGGGTTAAAACTGAAACATCTGAAGGATCTGAGCTAAGTGGACAGAGGGGCCTTGTGTTCAGGATTGACTCCACTTGAGTCAAAAGCGTGTTAAGTTCCTCATACGTTAGAATTTGTGTGCCAACAACGCGATACAAATGTGTTTTTACGGACTTAACACCCGCCTCCCAAAGTCCTCCGAAGTGAGGTGCTCCTGGTGGGTTGAATTTAAACTCAATACGCTCCGTTTCACACGCGGCGCGCATGAGGTCTATCAGTTGCGACTGTGCGCCCTTAAAATTCGAACCACAATCGCTGTGGATCACATTACACCGACCACGTCTTGCTACAAACCTGCGTAGGGCAGCTAAAAATGCTTCTGTTGATAGGTCAGAAGCAAGTTCTAAATGTACTGCTTTGGTAGCGAAGCACACAAATAAGCACAGATACGCCTTCACAGAACGCGTACCACGATAACGTTGAAAAGTTATGTTAAACGGTCCAGCGTAGTCACAACCTACAGACTGGAATGTTTTGATCTGAGTAACACGAGAACGTGGCAAATCTGCCATTTCAGGTTCAAAATTATGGGGCTTTACACGAAAACAACGGTAACAATTTGATATAACTTGACGAATTGCTCGTCTTGGAGACAAAATCCAAAAATTTTGAAGTAGTAAGAACTGCATTGTTTGTAAACCAGGATGAAAATTTTCGTTGTGAGTACACTGAATGATAAGTTGTGTCAAACGATGCTTGCGAGGAAGCAAAGCTGGGTGTTTTGATTCGTAGCTAAGATCTGACTGAGAGAGCCTACCCCCCACCCGCAAAATGTGATTTTGATCCAAAAATGGGTTAAGTTTTCTGAATGATTTTTCAAATGATGGTGGTGATTGATCACGAAAGGGCAAGTTAACGATGTATCGCCCAGTAACATCCCGTTTATGAGTTGATTGAAATATATCTTCACATTGAATATCTTCCACGGAGTGAGATTGCTTGTTATCTCCAGTAGGTATGTTGTCTAACTCCCAAAATTTCTGAACCGCAATGTCCAGGTTGGTGTCCACTGACACATGATTGATTGATAAAGGAGTGGGGAATGATGAATTTGTCAACGTTTTTCCCATAAGAATAAATCCAAAGATTGTATTGATAGCCGTCGCAGCATGATGTCCACCGTCAATTTTTCCTGGTATTAAAATTTGTGGGAATATCTCACCACCAATGAGGATATCCACCGGACGAGAAGAGTGGTAATTTTCATCAGCTAGTTTCAGATTTGCTAAATGTTCAAAGTTTTGAACATTCACCGGATGGGTGGGCATGTTACCACAAATTTTGTCTAAAGTCACTGCTTCCGTTGTAAATGTGGGTTCCACTTTTCCAACTGGTCTAATTTCCAGAAACACTTTGCTTGTAGAACATGCAGGAACCTCACCAATTCCAGACATAGGTGTTTGAGTCTTGTATTGGGACAAGCCTAAACGACGGGCACATGTTTTGGTAATAATGTGACTTTGACTTCCTGGGTCCAGCAGGATGCGCACCTTTTGGAAAGTACCTTGGCCATCCTTTACCTCCACCTCTGCAGTCGCAAGCATGACAAAATGACTACCTGATGATGAACCTGAAGACACATTTGACAATGATGTAACTGGAGTGATCACACCTTCCTTGACATTAGAGTAGGATGACGAAGATGTTTGATGGTAAGCAGCACTTGCTTGTTTATGTTGGGGGTTGACAGGACCACCAGTCTCTGTCCTCTTAGGAAAATGCAACAGACTGTTATGTCGCTGATTGCATGTCTTGCATGAGTGAGTTGAATTGCAATTTATTGTTATATGATTTGAACGCAAACAATTGAAGCACAATTTGAATTGTTTAATCACTTGAGACCTTTCTTGTGGGGTCTTTGATAAGAAGTTTGGACATGAGTAAAGAGCATGGCTTTCTTTACACAAAACACATGATTGATTGTTTGATTGAACCAAAAGCATTGTTGGTGTTGACTTTGGTTGATTGGTTGAATTCACACGCTTGTTATGATAATTATTTTGTTGCTGAACTACTGATTTGTTATTCTCATTTGAGAATAATGAGCGTTCTAGTGCACTGCATCGGTCTAGTAAAAATGATTTTAATTCATTAAAGCTTGGGAAATCTTTGCCTGTGCTAGACAACTCAAAGGCTTCACGAGATGCTTTATCTAATTTTGTTAACAATGAATGAAATAACACAAAGTTCCATTCTGAAGTTGGTAATCCCAGTGAACTAAGCATCGCTATGTTTTCACCGTAGACATCAAGCAAGTTCCGCAAGCTCTGGGCTGAACCAGAAGGCATGGCCTTTAAATTATTAATTTGTTCCCAACACATGAATGCTAAATACCTTTTGTTGTTGTATCGATTCACTAAAGCTTCATAAGCGCTCATATAATTAGCCTCAGACACATGAAAAGCACGAATTATATTTATGGGTTCCCCGGACAATGTTGTGATTAGGTATTGAAACTTTTCTATGTTTGTTAAATCTGTTCGCTGATGAACAAGTGTGTTAAAGAGGTCAATGTACCCCGGAAAATCTTTGAACTCACCTGTGAATGTAGGTAATTTAATCGGTGGAAGTTTAGTCTTTGGCTTGGGTTGATGACACGGTTGAGAAGGAGAAGCGAACTCCACTTTTGATTCTTTCAAGTATTTACGTTTTGCTTCGAGTACTTCGAAATACATGTCATCAGCTTGCTCTTGGAACACGGACTGCCCTTGCAACTCTTTATCATCTACACCGGCCTTTTGTAATTCACAAACCAAATTGATGTGGGCATCGTTAAAGCCCTCCAAGATAATGTCTAAACGGGAACACCATGTCTCTAACCGCGTTATAAGTTTCGGTTCGGATTCACAATTACGTGCACACAAAAGTGCATCGCTGAGCCGCTTGTGCGACAGGCTGCGTTTCGACTCCCAATGCGCAATCACGGTCTCACTCATTTTGAAATTTGATAGTTGTTATCACTTTTAGCAGAAATTTTACGCCTAAACTTAACTTATTATCGCGCAAACTTTTATAAAACACACTTTACGATGGAGTTTGATAGTTTTCAAACAGAAACGAACACGAAACTGTCACTTGTTTGTCAAAAGTCACAGCATAAACACTATGAGAATGACCGTATGAAATGATCGAACGAACATCGACGAATTTGATTCGGTTTGTTCGTATTGCCGGCACACAAACGCAATTTGTCGGCACACAAACAAACACAATCTTTGCTTGAGTTACTTAGGCGCTGTATGTTACACGTAAGTATTAACACAATTGTTTAATGATTTATCACGATAAGCTGTTATTATTAAGTGTCGCATGTTACACATAAAACAACGATTGAAATGATAATTAATGTTCAATTTCACAAAATTGAATACACGAACACAAATGTTTTGATTAAATGGACTCTCCCAATGACACGATATGAAGTTGGACTCACCCACAGAACGAACACAGGTCAATACTTCCAACCTACCTAAACTCCAGCGCGTGTGCGCAGATCGGTGAAATACAAAGTGTAGGTATTTTTACACCAACTTTTTTGCAAAGTTCCTCACACAAAATGAATGACTGAGTTTGTTTGATGAATTAAACACAAAATATGATATGCGTTGTGATCGATATGTTGATATGATGCTAATAATTCGAATTATAGGTTTTGCAATTTGGTTGTTGTGTGCAAATATGGCGGCTTGATGACGCTAAAATTTTCACAAGTTGAAACGAGTTTACGATTTGAGCATAGGAAACCGATTCTAAGTCGAAATCCGGTTCGACGAGGACCAAAAATGATGTTAAGACGAGTGGACTGTATCTAGGGGTTGTTGAGGTTATGAAGAGGAAAATTGGTTGGAAAAAAACTCACCGGTGGTCGGCACTTAACTTCCTTTGGAGGCGTCGTTGGGGGCCCCCTTTTGCTAATTGTTGATGGTACACTGATGGTTATTCACTGATTATATTTTATTTCATGTTTTTGATGGAGCGACGCACCGTGTCGGTTCGTTAGAGTTTTGGAAGAGTGTCAAAGAATGAAAAGGATTGGTAGAGTGAATGTGTAGAAAGGACTGAACGTCCATAATGGGAACGAATGAAAGGGCGGGAAGGTTTTAATTTGGAATGGTTGAATAAGAGGCTTTAACACCATCAGACCAGGTTGCTGTCACCATAATATTGACAGTTGAACTTGACAGACATATAAAATTTCAATTCAATTGAACAACGGAACTGAGGCATAACTTAAGAAGTATTTTTTAACCTTAACCTGCTCCTGTCCTTTCTAAGATACATAACTAACACATCGAGGTGAATAAAAGCTTTTAATTGCATTAGTAGATATATAAAATTTATGGTATGAAGAGAAAAATATTCAACGCTGAACAAAAAGAGGTTAAGTAAATTGTTCACATCGAAACGAAGGCGGTATATTTGTCTAACCAACCACTACCAGATATCTGCCGCCATCTAGTCTACACGTTCCAAACATTCTATTAGTATGTGAGTGCTAATACTTTCACCGCAAACAAACACTGGTTGCCGTTGCCTCCCATACATATTTACGGAGAGACTACATTATGGCTCCCCGGGGATGTCTTACATAAAGTATAAACACCTACGGAGCACAGGCGGGCATTTGTTAAGTACGATATAAGTTTAACTGTGTTATTAAAGACTAGTTGAAACCCGCAACTACGTATACGGTGGAATTTTTTACAGTGATATTAGAAAACAGTGTTCCACAAAGAAGCGCCCGGTGGTCCAGTTGCCACGCCTACCAACATTTCTTATAAATAAATAGTCAAAATGTAATTGCAATCCGTCAGTCGTTTTTACAAATGCAAAGACAAACAGTTGACATTCATATGATTTTCAAAAACGTTAATAACTATTATTAACATTTATTAAATATAAACGATTATATTTAACAAACGAGCCTTTGAAGAAATTAAATATAAAACCAATTAAAGTAAATATAAAAAAAAAAGTTATTCCGTAATGAAAAATAGCTATTTAATGCAAAGAGTTTTTAAACAGAAACTCTTGCATCGACCATGGTTACCTAATTCATTTTTTTGTATCCATAAACCGTAAAACAAACTGCAATTTATCACATTTATGTATTTATGGTATTAAATACATTATTGCGCTATAAAATTTAAGAAAGAAAGAAAAAACATTTATTCTGACACAACTGCACACAACAGCGAACAACGTACTTATTTAGAGACAAGACAAGAAAATGAAAACACACGATGAACATAATAGCGTACGCAGATAGCCGGCGCGCAGTGATGTCAGACAAGGCCTGAGCTCAGCATAATGCTGTGGTCAAACCACAACGCTGATTTTCAGCTCTTGCCTTTGGTGACACACGGACTTAAGAAAGACTTCAAAAAATGTCGTATATATAACATATTTAGGGCATTAAGAACGTGTAAACACCTACCAAAACCTTCTACGGTAGAAACCTGTTAATTGGTTTCAGAGCAAATCACCTGCGACAGAGTAACGGATGACCAGAGAACTGATTCCATGAAGTATTCCGTTTTGCCAATTTCAGTTTGGAACACAAAAGCGAATCCAAACTGTGCGATACCGATTTTCCACGCGGCGAAGTTCAAATTGGGTAGCCTGCGACCTCCCCCCTATTTTATAAGCTAGGTACCCCCGCATCGACGCCCGCAGGGCACGTGTAAATGTTAATTTTATTTTCCATACTTCACGGCTAACTTCGTTTACTCGCAATACCACGCTCCTCTGATAATTTCGTTTCAAACCTTGTTATGTGGCCAATTTCGCTAGATACGTTATTGTATAGATCTCTATAAGCGGGTGTGTTTATTCTGATTAGTGTAGCGAGTGATTAGGTTAGTTAGATGGATACGTTGTGGTAGTGGTCTGCAGCTCACGTCACTCGTGCTCGTAATTTACTGTTTTTACTGTTAGCAATCACTTAAGGCTACTACCACTTCCGGACGCACGTGATGCTATCTGTCCTTCAAATATAAACCCTCAGATATTCACTTATTCTGAGAACTTGCTTAGGATTTTTTTTGGCACCAACTAACTCATAACAGAATCAATAAAATAGATTATGAAAATAATTTAGTCCAATTCTAACTTGAAACATCAGACCTTTCGTCTAGTCTTTAGATAATCGATTAGATGCTCTCAAATACGAGTATTTAGGTTAGGTTACGTTTGTGCCTTTTGAGACTCTCAGCTGATTCGGCCACTGCACCAGCCTAATTTTGAGTTCTTGGAAGAAAAGACGACGCAACTATTCCTAAAAATATTAAACATTTTGTGTTTGTTTCCAGGTGAAACTGATGAACATGGACTACCTTCAGAAAAGGACAAGGGCTGTGACACCAATCTTTACCTCTACCATGTAAGTATATTTTACCCATCTTAAAAAAATACTCGTAGGTCTTCATTTGTATTAAGTATTTTTAAAATAGAACGAACTTAACACTTTGACTGCTGAGCCGTTTTGCTTGTCTAGCCACGGGTACGGCTCTGCGCGCGCCATAGTGTTTGCCCATACAACAAACACAACAGTTGTGTTTTGCCGTACTCGTAGCAAGTTATGAAAAACACGACAGTTGTGTTTTCAGCACTGAACGTGTTAAGGAGTCTAATTAGCGAGATTCTATTTCCAAATCAAATGAGATACTTTAATAACGGTTTTGTATTTTCGTGAAATGTGAGTTTCGTACCATTTTAATTCAAACTTTAATTTAAGGGATTATTTATCCGTTTTCATTGTTTCTAGAAAATATTATATTAAAGTTAGTATGATGAGTCTTTCATGGCCACAGGGGGTGGTTAATTATTTACCCTGTTGTTACCCGCTGAGGTAACGGCGTAATCCCGCGGCTTAAGGCGGCCTCGCGAAACTCCCGAGGCCGAGCCGAATTTACGTTATTACACTTGTTTAATGTTTACACTGAACAGTGTACACTGTTCCCCAGTCCCGTAAAAGTCTCGAGAAGTTACGGCGCCGCTTGGAAGGGTAACGTTTGCTCTGTACCCATAGGAGGAGTCAAATATGAATACTTGAATAAATTACATATATCATGCTACAAAGTTATAGCCATATGTGTGAAATTCCTTTTATTTGCTGACAGCTTGTTTCAATGTTCCAACGTATTTTGTTTTATTCGTAAACGAAACGTAAAGGATTGGTTATTTATTTCTGAATGTCTTCAACTGTTTTTGTTAATAACTGTAGACGGATTTTGATATTGTTTTTTGTGTTAGGAATTTACAGACTCGCTTTTAGATAACTTTAATAATACCTAATTGCCAAGAAACACAGAATTTCTGTGAAATTGAAATATCTAGTATAATTATTACGAGAAATCCTTTTAAATACCTGATTAATTCTTCTCCAAAAGGTATCCTGTAAGGCCCTTAACGCTCGCTCCTAGATTAACTTTCTTCTGCGCGTAATTTTAATATGTACTAACATTTTAATCTCCTGTCGTCTCGGCTCGAAGCTTAACTTTACTGTCATCGAGCGAGTTACTGAAGGACGATATAATTTCTAATAATTAATTCAAATAATGTTCTCACTCCGAAGTGTCGCCTGAAATAGAACTCGCAATTTAAGGATTATAATTTTGTAATGTTACCTAACTTTTAATCCAAAAGGGGCTAACTGTTTCAATAATTATTATTAACCTTGAAAAATGGAATTTTACAGTCTTTTACCAGAGGTGTTTTAGTTTTAGCTAGGTAACTGTGTGCTAGAAATTTAAAAAAGACGCAAGCTTATATAAGAGTTTGGAAGTAGCGTCAACGATTGCTTTTTAAATAAAATGAATTCGCAACTGAATAAATTGAACGCGCGATCGAAAATGATTTAGGAATATAAATGCTATTATATACATATATCAACATCGATAGCTAGAGAAGAAGAAGAAGAGAAGAGGAAATATATAATATATATATATATATATATATATATATATATATATATATCTGGCTACAGAAGCTAATACGTGCTCTCTCGATGACCCGTATAGATCGTAGCGCTCTCGTAGCTCCGTAGCGCTCGTAGCGCGTTCGTAGCTCGTTACGGGCGGTCGTAGCACTTCAATTTCTTGCGCTATTTCTTCGAGTTTCCCGCTCCACTTGTTATCGGTCGCTGTACTTAAAGTGACATTTAGCTCGGTTAACTGAACTTAGTTGAATTTCTTCGCTTAAAGTAATTGCTCCTTTAACTGGTAAAGTTTTCTACAAGCATAATAAGTTAGAACTTAAATTTACGTTGAGTAGTTGACGAAATATTTTTATTGCCACTCTGAAGTATTATAATCCGATAGAAAGCACATTTGTAAATGCATTATGTAAGCACACGTTCAGAAATAAAAACATAAAAGACAAGGCCGTTACGTTTTCCCACACGTTCGTTTCGGCTTACACCTCGCAGTGAAGCGTAATAAAATAGCATTTACATAAAAGAACTCTCACTGGTATTAACGATAATAACTCATCTATATAAACCGTGTATTCAACAAACAAACGTATATTTTAGCAGCAGGTGGGCCGTTTGCTGCTAATGCTTTGCTAATATATGAAATTAAGTGGTACTCCTTGGAAATAACGTAATATATTATACATAACAACAATAATAAAGGAATTAGCTAAGTAATGTGACAAGTTATCGTGAAAATTATTTGATACTATTTCTGGTTATAATAATAAAGGGAAACTAAATAAAGTAAAAAGAATATTTTATATATTTCATAAATTATTACATTATAAGAGAGTTATATTACACTGAGTGACGAGACGAGCAACACGTTCACCTGATGGTAAGCGCTACGCCTGCCCATAAAAGTTACAGTGCCACACAGAACTTTGCATTACATAATCTTGCGCGGCACTGCACTGCGCTCGCACAAAGACACAAAAATACTATATAAGTTCTAATTAATTAGTTGTTATAACTTTTTGTTTCGGATAACTAAAGAAAACATAACGGTAGCAACTAAAATATTAATCTATGACTCATAGCATATATACCTTACAGACAGTACCGTACCATTTAGACAACACTTTGGACTCTGGATATTTATAACCACACGAGCAAAGTAGTGAGCTGCAGCTAGTATTATATAAAATAACAAAAGAAAATAATTTTCGATCAAATTTCAATTTTAAAAATGAAAGTATGACAGTTGGTAAATTTGCTCCACTCGCATAACTTTTTTGATGACAGAGCGCAGGAAATAACCACTTACTATCAGTCCTGCCACCCTTTCAGCTCGTCATTTACAGGCAGAAATAATAAAGGTATGCTCTCACACACGCGGCGGAGGGATCATTTCATATGATCCGAGAGAAACCTCGTATATAATGCACGCATCATTTGCACGCGCGAGACTTCTGGGCGCAGTTACGGAAATTGGCGGAGAGATGGAATTTTTTGGCAGTATTTTTCAGTTGAATAGAGATTATATTTATGTTTTGAAAGTACAAAAATGTAGCGGTAGATCTATATTCTAGCAAAATGTCAACCGAAAGCGTCGTATTATCTACAAGCAAGACCTTTTAAGTTTTGCATACCGCCACTATTTTTTCACCCGACTAATAGATAGATAGATAACTACTACTAAAGGTTGCCTTGAAGAAATTGCTTTAAGCGATAAGGCCGCCCATTGTACCACCCGTTTATCATTTTTTTATTGTACTGTGTCTACTGAGGCTTATGGTGTTCAATAAAGAATGATTGTATTGTATTGTATTATATTATTAACACCAAGATGTATAAAACAGAGAAGAAACAAACTAAACATAACTTAATAATACCTAGGTACAATAGACGGTCTTATCGCTTAAAGCGATCTCTGCCAGACAAATTTTGGGTGGACCAGATAGAGAGAAGGAATAGGGTTGGGTTGGTTCCATAAACATGCAGTGTCGAGTGTATAGAAAGAAAATATGACCGCCTCTTGTTTTTTTTTTTATTATTAAAGTTGTTACTCGTACTTCTGTTTTTGCTGTCATTGCTATTTAAACTGTGGTAACAACTGTAGCAGGTGTCTGTTTTTGTTTCCCAAGCGTGTGCGTTCCCTCATTATATGTGTATTATGAGGAAACGCACACGCATGGGAAACAAAAACCAACACCTAGAGTAGTGACTCTTACTTAATTTTATTAGCAAGGCATATTGAATTACAGCGTTAGACGGCTGTATTCAGGAGATTTAATTAACTCTATACGTTCAGTACGTTAACGGATAGTTTGTAGATGCGGTGTTTCGTCGTGCTCTTATATCCGACCGGATATTAGCTCGGGAAGACGGCCTCGATCGAAAGCAAAGCACCCTACAACCGAGGGCGCTTTATCAACGTGTCAAGGCTGCTACCCAATGACGAAGTCAACCTCTACCAAAAGGAATGCGAGTTTGCTTTAAAACGTCTTCATTGAGGTCAAGCCCTCTCAGTTACGCGACTCGACTTTGAATATCGTTAATGGTTTTATACACTTTATGCCGAGGATGTAATGAAAGGCCGCTTCAAGTTTATTAAGTGCTCTTAACTCTGAAGAGTGTTTATTTGATTAAATTGGGAGAGCTACGAGAAGCTATTCTTAATATGGTAACAATTGGAGCCGAAAATCAAAATTTGGCATAATAAGGTCGAGTGCTCATGACAGCTTGTGTCAGTCTGATCGAAATATCAATGTAGCAATTTCGCGGAACGGTAATACTCATTTTGCCTTAACTAAAATCCCGGCTAGATATAGCATTCAGATTCAGTTGAAGCCGCAGCGCAATCGACTTCGTACGAACAAAGAACCTCATTACGTTTGATTCCGACACAGGCGCCCGGATGCCAAATAAAGTGGCAAATGATGTCGACACGACAAATGAGAACAAATAGGAGGATCCAGCTATAAATTGTTTGTTGTACGGCTTTGCTTTATGGTCCGACATAATTTACAACCCGTGTTTAGGACAATGATCGCCGTTTAATGGGACTTTTTAATTTCTGTATTTCGCAAACAATTTTACAGTCAAATTGCTTATTTTATTACACCATTAGAGGCAAATTTCATTGAAACGGCATGATAAGGCAAGCTTTAGAAAATTATTTTAAATTAGAGTGAGAATTGGAAAATTCGTGTAAAAGCATGCAGCTTCATTTGGCTTTATCTTGTTAATTATCTTATGTGGAATTTTAACCATTGTACTAGTGAATATTTTGTTTCCAGCTGTTTAATTAACAGTAAGAAGTAGTCGGTCAGCCGACAAATAACACAGTGCATTTACGTTAACGACCAAGTGTAATTAGCGCTGTAATTAACACGATATATGAAAAAGTATTATTTACAGTTACAACAGGCAATAATTTTATTTTATTTTGTATATATTTATGCTTTCATGTGACAAATATATAAACACTGTAGATTAGGCTACCAGAAAAACAAAATCATCATCGGTTTATCCGTTCGGGAGCTACGATGCCACAAGAAGACACACACACACACACACATACACATACAGACACGTCTTACTTATAACACCCCGTCGTTTGTGCGTCGGGGGTTAAAATATAAATAAACATTTCAGGCTGCGTCTATTTAAACTATGATTTGCATAATTTAAAGACCACATTTCTAAAAGCTTCCTTAGGTATTTATTACAAGTAAGCTTAACATATTTTACGTGGTTTTAACAACTCATATTAATCAAACCAATATAAAACGTTTCTGTGTTCAAGACAGCAAAAACAATGAATATTTAACACCACTACTTAGATGTTTTGTATCATTGACTTATAGGAATATTAGAATTTTCCAAGTCAATAAACTTGTCAAAAACCAAACCAAGGTGACCGCACAAAAGGTTAGGCTGTTCTCTACTATTAGGCACATAAATAGAAAAACTAACGTAATATTTGCGTTAGAAAATATTTGCGTTTGACGTAACTTTGTGATTATTTTCTCAATATTAAATGAGAATCTTGGAGGATATCCATTACATTAAATCAAGATGACACAGAGGGAAACGAAATGAAAACAAAGTTATCGAAACGAATATGAAAATCATAGTATATTCCGTTTACTTGGAGACTACATTCAATTCGGGTTACATGAGCAACAAATTCTCGAATGCATTTCCTTATCGCTTTTGAGTTAGACGCCCTGGGAGCGTAGTTTATCCGGTTTGTGACTATAAGGGCAGGATACACGCCAGGTTTTGCGCCTGATAGTCTGCTCCAGTTATGTGATCGTATTCAATGCTATGGTACATCTGAACTTTGCTCCATACATAAATCGAACGCGTATCATTTCCATTACAGTTTTAAACCTACAAATGTAATGCCTGAAGGTCTCAGGAGGCCTACCATGACGTCTTATAGCGATTCAGTTGAGGACCTAAACTGAGCCGCGTCGCATAATTGTTGCTGCCATTTTCAACCAAAATTGGATATAGATTAGATTGAAAACGGCTTATTAGCGACTCAATTTAGGTTGCTACCATTTTCAACCTTTACTGGATCCAGTTTAGGTTGAAAATAAGACGCCACGGTACGATTATGCGACGCGGTTCAGTTTAGGTCTTCAATTGAATCGCTATAAGAGGTCATGGTATGCCTCCAGGTCTAGGTTGTCGGTTCAGAATATTGGATGAGAATGTAGTCAAGAAAAATCTAAGATGTATTCCTATATTTATCTCCTCCATTGGAGCGAACGCTGTGAGCGAAGCGAGCGACACGAGCGAAGCAGCGATGCTACGGCGGAGGGCGATGCAAATGGCACGTAAATAAAATACGAGCATTCCGGCATGACGTAACCACCTGAACTGCTCCTCGCATATCTAAATCGGATTCTGCTGCAATTTTTAGCAATATAAGAATGTGCTTTTACGAAACGTCTTCTCAACTATACAAAATATAAAATAACACATTATTTTAAGACTATATTTTGATATCACGACTCGAAGCACTACTGGCTTAACAGGATACACCTGAGAGATTCCATTTTTCTTTAACGAATGGAGTCCATATTTCACGTCTTATACGTGATCTGGTCCCTGATTCACGTCTGAGCTCCACTCGAGAACTTTTGACGACAAGATTAACTTCACTTGGAGAAATCGAAAGTTGTTGAATTATTACAGAAAACTGTCCCTTCTCGCAAGAATATCTGTGAATATTGAACGCTTTTCATCCAGTTTATATAACGCTTTAGGATAAAACTTTAAGGACGGCAGCAACTTTTCACTTTGATTCACATTTGTGATGAGAAAACTTAAAAGTGATAAGACTAAGGACTATGATTAAAGACTCTTTTAACTTCCTAATAAATATAGAAATTAGAAGCTAAACTAAAGATAAATTGAAGTAACATAAGATGCTCACCTGATTTTAATTTAGAAAATAATAAATACACCCACAAATCAGGACTTGAGCTTGGAACTTCTATATATTTATCTCTGAATTCCGGGAATGGAAACTTAATAGGCTGATACAGATATATGTTGTTCGCAGGAAGAGATCGAGGACCGGCCGCGCGCGGCGACCTTCCTCAGCTCTCTGGCAGACTACTCCAACACCATCCCCACGGCGTCGGCGGCGGACCCCGATGCGCCCAAGCCCGCACCTCCCGCGCGCATGGGCACGCTCATCGGCGTGTACCTGCCCTGCATCCAGAACATCTTCGGCGTCATCCTCTTCATCCGTCTCACCTGGGTCGTCGGCACCGCCGGCGCTATACCAGGCTTCCTCATCGTGCTTATCTGCTGCTGCACGGTGAGTTACCTTGTTAGAATAACTATCTTAATCGTGTACAACCACATCGTCTTGATCTAAAGTACGTGAAAAGGAGTGTAGACGCTGATGATTTCGCCGGAGAATTCGCTTTTAGGCTCGTCCACCGTTCATTGTAAACGATAAAGCAAAAATTGTCTCTGTCTCTTTTTGCATCTCATAGCTAATGTAATAAATACAAAATTGGCTATGTGAGCAATTTCATGTATGTATGTGTTTCCACTCGGCTGCCATAACCATTCCAGATACTTTTCATTCACGAGGCGTAGCTTTCATAATTTCCATAGCCCTAACTCATATCATAACTTCGATGAACCTAATAAAAAATCCAAATAAATCTCAACGGGCCTTGTTCTGCACGCCGCGCTCTGATTACATTTGTAACGCTACATCGCTGGATTTCTCTTGAGACTGTGCCAGCTCCGTTTATAAAGCTACCTTAGTATGCCCATTTACTTGGACGCTAGTAACTTATCCAATTTAAGTTGTCTGTAGATTATCTCAGCTTGGACTAGTGCCTATCTTGGCGACTTGTTTAATAAAGGTCGGGGATTATCTAGGGCTCAGCAATCTGTTATCCCTTGTCACCTGCTCAATAAAGAGAGCCCAGATAAAAACGGGGGTCGTAACTTTTAGTTGTCGAGATAGGCAGCGAGGCCCGAGGGTGTGAATTATGGTACAGCCTCAAAAAGAAGAGTTCACTCAGCGGATGTACAAGACATTATGTGACCTACGTTATCGGTAACATTGTCGTAGAATTGTATAGTAATGCTATAAGAAAAGGCAGTTGACTGGCTGAATGTGATATGGGTTAACCATTTCACTTTCGAAACGTCTCACGGGATCATATTACATTACGATTATTTTTATTACTAACGGAAATGGGTAGTGGTAACTGGACTGTATTCTTTCTCTTATACTTCGTCGGAAACTGTGAAAGGTAAATTAGTATTTCACTTCCTATTTACGTGGTAAATTGAGTTCCAAATCCATTGGAAATAGGTTTTAATATGACTATCACGAGATTATGCCGGGAATGAAGCCAGGAATAGACTGAAATCATACAACGAGAATAACGTCAATAAAAAACAACGGTCGGTCGGCCGTCGTAAAAAGTACTTGCGTCAATTTTTCACTTGTGATGTAAATCATAATGGGCACTAGTGCCTCGATTATTTAGCTGTCATAACATAAGTCCAATCTGTGGAGATGTTCTACTTCGAAGTTTTCTAATTCAAATTTTTTCAGACGATGCTAACTGCCATCTCGATGTCTGCCATCGCGACGAATGGCGTGGTCCCGGCGGGCGGGTCATACTTCATGATCGGCCGGTCGCTGGGGCCCGAGTGCGGAGGCGCAGTCGGGATGCTCTTCTACACGGGGACCACGCTCGCTGCCGCCATGTACATAGTCGGTGCTGTTGAGATAGTACTGGTAAGTATCGTTTAAACTTTTATGGTAACATAAAGGCTTGAAATTGGTCCACGAGCCAATTTAGAGTTGTTCCGGGAGAAACAGTTTATAACTAATCCCTTTCTAGGCGTAGCATCTCTGGCGTTTCGATATGGACGAAAACTATGGCCAAATTTACCTAGACTTTGTTGTCTTCTAAACCTCAATAATTGTCAGATTGATACCACTCAGTGTTTAGCAACGGATTCACTTTGAAACTTCATGGATCTTGAATTTCATAATCATAACTGCACTCTGGAGTTTTGTAACAATCGTTTTCTGCAGCTGAAATCTTCATTAATATACCTAACTGCCTTTAATTAGAGATAGGTAGTGATTATGAAAGACCAATGTCCTTTATGTCTTATGTCTTATGATTTTTTTAAAGATATAAAATTCGTATCCTATTGATGTAATTGTGTTAATGATGGCCATATCGGACTGGTGGTTTCGTTAAATTTATTTGACAAGTAACTCTACCACGAAAATTTAATTAATTTTGTACCAAAGCTCCGCCAAATGGAGAGGTATCTAAATTCGTAATTTATTCCGTCCAGTTCTCCCCAAATTATACACTCTGCCGGAGTCTCCGGGGGCTACCAGCGCTTTGTTCAATATTAGCAGCTGTGTGAGGTTTTGTTACCTAATACCTTAATATAAGTTCATTGTAGTGTAGACCGCACGGCCGGCCGGCAGGTGGATCCACGGACGAGCGCTCCCTCGGGACCCTATTTGGTATTTAATGCCGACGGTTACCCGGTTTGGTGTGCCCGCTCCAGCATCACATATATTAGAGAAAATATTAGCGAACCGTACAGAGGGTCGGGTTAACAGTTTCGCCTATTAAACACAATGTTCGTCCTTTGTGGAATATTTGACGCAAATGTTACTTTAAAGCGAGAAATAAAATCCCTAAATTACCCATTTATTCTCGTAATGGCCTCTTCAATTACTGAACTTTTTAACGTTATGTGAGGTGTGTGTATGAGCGTACAATAACGGTTGTAATTTGTGATTTTATACCAGTTTCATTTACGAGGTAAATTCTATCTCTATACGTTTATGATATTTAGTTAATAATATCAATTTTAATAGGTAAGTTTTTTGTATTCCAATATATTATTCCGGACAAATTTATGTAAAATTTAAACTTAATTGAAGTTAAAAAACTAGGTGAAATTGACTTGACAAATATGACCTAAACAAACATCTATCCAACTAACACAATCAGTTCGATAAAAGCTTGTAAAAACAAGCAAGGTAATATAGTGGCCTCTGTGCTGAGAAACACGTCATCTAGAATCACACTGTAAAGCTTGTAGCTAAGGCAATTTATCCTATCTGCAAAAAGTTTCTAATAAAGCTTTCAAAGTCTACCTTGACTCTCGAGGAAGACGGTAGGATAGATGACGGCGCACTTGAACAATTTAACTGTGGGAACCAATTAGGTTGAACGTGCTTGCTACCGTTGCCATCGGATTCTCACCGCAGTTAACAATTACGTGCAGGCGTCGGCAGTAACAAGCTCGCAACTTGTTCACAGCGCTGACAATGCAGCTGCAATTCAGCTAATACTTGTACTAGAAGTTTTAGGACTATTAACTCTATTAGTTATTCTGCGCTGTCTTGTTTTATTGTTATTAAAGTTTGTATGAAATTTGGCTGGTCAAAAGAAATCAAATGCAAATTCAAAATATTTTGGTACTTTTGCTAGATACCGTACAATGTTAAGATTGTTAAAACAGACTACATTATTGCATTTTTGGGATTCCTGAAATCCTGTTGCAGTTTACAGTTGTTGGTTGAAGTACCAAATTCTATTGTATACCTCATTTTATAGTAAATAGCCCGGCCGGCATACGGGCACCATTTACGTAATACACACAACATGAATTTACTCTAGTTTAACACATGCCTAGTTGTTTTGAACTTCTGCACATGAACCTACCGCGGTGGATGTGAGAGTTCTCGACACCTATCAATTTGTTAGCTGCGCTCGGTGCCTGGGGGCTCCGACTCAGTGGCAACAGTTGCACGTTCAGCTAAATTTGTTTGAACAATGAATTTGTTTTAGTACTGTCGTAAATTCTGCTGCTGGTGAGCTCAAAAAGACTTCATGAAAGAACTGAGTTAGGCTGAAATAAATTAAAAACTTTCACTATTGTTGTAAAGTTAAACTAATCGAATGGAATCAAGGAATCAAATAATGTGTTCAAGAATTTTCGTCACATATCCAATACTTCTTGCAGACATACATGGCACCGTGGATCTCCATATTCGGCGACTTCACCAAAGATCCCGACGCGATGTACAACAATTTCCGAGTGTACGGCACTGGACTGCTCCTCATCATGGGTATGGTGGTGTTCGTGGGTGTCAAGTTCGTGAACAAGTTTGCCACCATCGCCCTCGCTTGCGTCATCCTGTCCATCAGTGCTGTCTATGCTGGCATATTCGTTAACTTCAATGGCAATGACAAGCTTCAGTAAGTTTCTCGTTCTAACTTCTTTGTAGCTGCGGTACCGGGTGGCTTTTTGTAGTAGCCATGGTGGAACTCGGTTTGTTTTACTTATAAAATCGCTTATATTATTCGTTTTCGTAAATTATTCATCGGTCCAAATTCATGACCTTGATCAAAATGAGTGTAAGACAATGCTAATATTGAGCGTTGTGCGTTATAGAAGATACGTTTTGCTTCAGAATGTGTGTCCTTGGAAAGCGTCTACTTAAGGATATCCACATCACAAGCTGCAACAAGACCATTGGCGGAGAGCTGCACCAGGTGTTCTGCCCGAATAATACCTGTGACCCCTATTATGCTGCCCATAATATCAGCGTCGTTCAGGGAATCAAGGTATTTACTTTTCTTTCCTAGAAAAAACTATCGGTTATCACGAACAGATAGAATTTCAACTTTAGTTGTTCACAAGTTCATTATTTTAGTGGACTGCATAAAATCTGCTCACCAACTTGAACAAAACGAGCAAACGTTTAAAAGTAATGTTTCATCAAAGAATCCCAAACTTATTTAGCTTCGTTTTTTTGGACCGCTTGGTAGAGAGCAGTATTATATTTCTTGTTTTGTAGTTTCTGCAATTGAATTTGGTTTTTGTTATTACTGTGGCGACTTTTTAGGGCTTGGCCAGTGGAGTGTTTTTCGACAACTTGCAAGATTCCTTCCTAACCCTGGGCCAGTACATCGCCTATGGCAAGGAGCCGGATGACATCGATCGAATGGACAGGCCGACCTACAACCAGATAACTGCAGACCTCACGACCACATTCACCATTCTCATCGGCATCTTCTTCCCATCTGTGACTGGTGAGTTTTCTGTTTTTCTGAACTGTGGCATAGTTTTGGGATGTCAAACTATCAATCTAACCAGATAACTTTTTCATTGTCGTCTCCTGATTTTGAAATTAAATAAATCATGCAACCTTCAATGAAAATGTCTTAATTAGGTTTTCTCATCTAGTTGTTTTCCTTAGGTATCATGGCGGGATCCAATCGATCGGGTGACTTGGCTGACGCCCAAAAAAGCATCCCGATTGGAACTATTTGCGCCATCCTGACTACTTCGGCTGTCTACCTGTCTTGCGTGATGCTGTTTGCTGGAACTGTTGATAACCTGCTGCTTCGTGACAAGTAAATTAATTGCTTTACTTAATGAATGCATGTGCTTTAGTTATTATCATTGTCTTGGGTAGCCGTTTCAGGGATTATATTAACCACCGTTTTTTGTTTGTTAGTTCATTTGTATCAAATTTATCATAAATATTAAACCTCGGAATTGTGTCCATATTCTAAATTTAGATCTATTTCCAATCAGAAACCTGATGCTAAATCGCTTCAATATTTACAATACAATATTTTTTTGAAAGTAGTTTTGTTACTATATCTATTCTTTTTCTAAACGGAGCAAAACTGACAGTGTTTTTTAAATACTTTCTTTTCTAGGTTCGGTCAGTCCATTGGAGGTAAGCTTGTGGTGGCTAACATGGCGTGGCCGAACCAGTGGGTGATCCTGATTGGCTCGTTCCTCTCAACCCTGGGTGCTGGTCTTCAGTCCCTCACCGGAGCGCCGCGACTTCTACAAGCCATCGCTAAGGACGAGATCATTCCCTTCCTTGCGCCTTTTGCCGTATCGTCCAAACGGGGTGAACCTACTAGGTAAGAAAAGGCGTAGAAACATACTCTCTTTCCATAGTCTTTGTGCAGCCATTTTGAGCAACAGTAACAAAAAAATACATGACAAAATAACTTAAAAATATTCATCGAAAAACGCTAAAATTTTTCCTTTCGAAATAAGATGATAAATTAAATACATTCACGTGCGGGGTAACGTGGAGTTTGCTGTTTAAAATAGCCGGCAACATTTGCATGGCTTCGCAACGTCCTTTGTGAACGAAATCCTAAAGGGTTTAGTTAATTTTTTTACTGGAGGCTTCTCTACAGTAAATTAAAACATTAACTGAATATTTATGAGGGGCTCTTTCACATAGTTATTATGAACTCGTGCTCATTACGTCGAATAATAGCCCTGGAATGGAAACCTAGACTTGAAAATTTTAATAGGAGACTTCCACCGATTATGTAGAGTTACGACCTGGATAAAAACAACACCTAGGTAGAAACCAATCCGGACTGGGCCCCCGTGGATTATGGCCTAACCCTCCTCACGAAAAGTGAGGAGAGACCCGTGCCCAGCAGTGGGACGTTATGGGTTGATGATGAGCTAGAAACCAGAACTTAAAATCAAAATTGACCAACTGAATGTATATTATTTGAAATAAATATTGAAAAATCGTACAAAATTACAAGTACAAATCGATGCACTCTCCTCAGGGCCCTGCTTCTCACCATGGCGATCTGCCAGTGCGGCATCCTACTCGGCAACGTTGACATCCTGGCCCCACTGCTTTCCATGTTCTTCCTCATGTGCTACGGGTTCGTGAATCTCGCGTGCGCGCTCCAGACCCTACTCAAGACCCCTAACTGGAGACCTCGCTTCAAGTATTACCACTGGTAAGATTCTATCTCCAAAAGTTAAACCAACGTTGACATTTCCTTTCTCTTCCTCTTCCTCTTCCTCTCCTTACTCAAAATTTAAACCGATAGATCATGCGCTAAAATGCAAGGTCAGTTGGCTCAACGTTAATTAACTCCTCGTTGTTATATAATTTCCAACAGGTCGTTGTCCTTGGCTGGACTGGTTCTCTGCATCTCCATCATGTTCATGACATCGTGGTTCTATGCACTCATCGCGATGGGCATGGCTGGCCTCATCTACAAATACATTGAATACCGCGGGTAAGTCTCAATAAATAATTCCCCAGAAAAGACATTAAATCTTGCACGTAACTATGTATTTTAATGACTTTTAAGAGATCATGATTGTCATAATGTCCGTATGTAAGAATTAAATTGCAACTTTTATATCCATGAAAATGTTTGGTATTATATTTTCAAAATGTCTGATTTTACTAATTGGGTTTCCACCTAAAATTATAGCAGTACAATTTCACAATTCCTCTTTAATGTAATGGCTGACACCAAATAAACAAAATAAATCCTTATCTAGCGCCGAGAAGGAATGGGGAGACGGTCTCCGAGGTCTGGCCCTCTCAGCCGCACGCTACTCTCTCCTGCGCCTCGAAGAAGGTCCTCCTCACACCAAGAACTGGCGCCCTCAAGTCCTCGTCCTGGCCAAGCTGAATAATGAACTGATGCCCACCTACAAGAAGATGCTCGCGTTTGCTAACCAATTGAAAGCTGGTAAGGCTTTACTTACATCTTTCTTGTATAGCATTCTTTATCATCATCATCATCAATATTCCACCAATAATCGATCTCAGTAGATTTCGCCATCGTGAGGAAATCAATTTGTACAAATACCACAAATTATTATATGTATATTATTATTATATCTTTAATGGCACAACTTTTTTTCAAATAAGTGGCATAAATGTCTTGTTTACAGGCAAAGGTCTGACGGTGTGCGTATCGGTGCTGGGCGGTGAGTTCCCGAAGCGCGCCGGCGAGGCCGCCACGGCGAGGCAGAACCTGCGCAAGTGCATGTTAGACGAGAAGGTCAAGGGATTCGTGGACGTCCTCGTCTCCCCCAACATTCCTGAGGGGCTGAGCCATTTGTAAGTAGGATTTTTTCATACAGTCAGAAAAATATTTAGAAAAAGCACTTTGATGAGCGAAAGAATGCATTATATTAGCAGTTGGAAATCACACTCTGCTTAACTTTCCTTTCTCCCTTTTTTCCACAATTTCAAAGGAAAGCAGATGCTAATTTAAAATGTGATACTTGTCTTTTTTCTTTAGATCTGTCTACTCAAACCGACACACTGTAGTAAATTATCACACACCACATACCACATACTAGACTCAATACAATTAATCACTAAGTTTTAGTTAAAATATTCACACAGAAGACTAAGAATTACAAGTCAGTTGCACTGCTAATTTCGATTTGCTCATAAATTCCTTTTCCTCGTTTCTTTTCCCCTCAGAGTGCAAACGTGTGGTCTCGGTGGGCTGAAGCCCAACACTGTCATCGTGGGCTGGCCATACGGCTGGCGGCAGTCAGAGCAGCAAATGTGCGAAGGAGGGGAGCCAAGATGGAGAGGCTTCCTGCAGACTGTCCGTGCAGTCACCGCGGCGAGGATGGCTATGCTGGTCCCTAAAGGGATCAACTTCTTCCCGGATTCTACTGAAAAGGTAAACTTTTTGGTGGCACTTCGATTGTTGCCGTGAAGCAGAAGACTCGTTCAGTTAGAATAAAAATCTTACAGATGTTATTCCTGTCATCAGGTATCAGGCAATATCGACATCTGGTGGATTGTGCACGACGGCGGCATGCTGATGCTGCTTCCGTTCCTGCTGAAGCAGCACCGCACCTGGAAGAACTGCAAGATGCGCATCTTCACCGTCGCTCAGATGGAAGACAACTCCATACAGATGAAGAAGGACCTCAAGATGTTCCTCTACCAGCTGCGACTCGAGGCTGAAGTTGAAGTTGTTGAAATGGTAAGTTAGTCTTTCCGAAACTTGTACTACATGAAATATCTAAATTTATGAGGACATAGCACATCTTCTGATTACTTTGCCCGACCTTTTATATTGTTTTTCAGACGGACAGCGATATATCTGCTTACACCTACGAACGCACCCTGATGATGGAGCAACGCAACCAGATGCTGCGTGAACTTAGACTCAACAAGAAAGAATCGCTGGGAATGGTACATGTAACTGTCAGTTGTTTATGAAAACTTATAATAAATCATAAATCATACGGAGTCTCCCAGATGCCTCAAATTTAATCGACATCACGTGCTCTACAATGTTTGGCCAGAACATGGCACGCAAATATTTCAACTCATTAAAAATTTATCCGCCATGTGTTTAACTGAAGATGTTGTGGTCGCTTGGTGCTAGGTTCATAAAATTGGGAGTTCTATAGAACTGTTGTTGAAATGCCGCAAAGTGGGTTTTTAAAGACAAATTTTAGACTTGAGCGGTATAGCTAGGCAAGTGAACACTGAAGTTTGTCCATGTCTTCCTTCATCAGAACCAGTACTCAGTTTTGCACAGTTCGATGATTGCCGTTGTTGAACCAAAATTGTTCAGACAAGCAGGTTGTCTATTAATGTTGAGGTGTCAGGGAGACCCAGTTACAAATAGATACAGATATAGCCTGCGACTCATGCGAGCTGCATGGCTAGAGCATCACTCTAATATTGAAGAAACGTACTGATACTTCTCAAATTGTAGTTATCATGGGGCCATCCTTTCATACAACCGATTAGGGAGCAATCATTCATTGAAGTCGATGCTGAAATTCAATCTATTCCTAAATAACTATATAATTATGGAACAATGCTTTTAGCTGTTTCACAAATTAAACTGTGCTGCTATTTAATAGATATAAATTTGGGCTGTCAATCATGGAAAAGGTGATTTTATAATATTTCGTACCTAGTCAGCGAGATAACTAATAGGGTGATGGGAGCAGTGCATAGCCATACAGATATTAGTTTTTCAAAACCCTGAGTGGTACTGTAACTGCTAGACTCAACGGTAGCGTAGTAGTGTTTTAATGTACTATTAAACAGTGGAAATTAATAACCAGCACAGCACTTTTTTCCCGAACTATATAAATATAGGTATAACAAGAAAGGAGCACATTTAAACCTTTTCTTGAGTAGAAATAAACGCTGTCAGTGTTTCTAAAAATGCTTTACATCTAATATATTGTATACAGCTTTAATATATACTTTGTGATAACTAATATGTTTGTCTGTCGGTTGCGATGCAGATGCAAAATTTCGTGGACTATCGTGAAAACGCTGAGGAAAAACAGCCTCTGGTAAAATGGACTCTTTACCCCGATTTCAGTCCACTTATGTACCTTATGTAGCTACTGTAATGTTATTATTTCTTTATTTATTCAAAAATGTTGTTTTTTTTAATTTTCCGTAATATCTTTGTGTACAGGTAATGATTTGTTTGGCTTGATTCAATGTTTTTAGACTAGCTGATGTCGTTTCTATGTAAGGCGGCGCTACACTCTCGCCAAGAACATCGAGAATGGTTAAGAATTTGGGCCCGCTGTCAGCCGAGAACCGTGAACACGTAATGCTGGTCATGCACGTTGGATATACTTGGACAAGTTTACTTTAGTATATCAGTGGGCAATCATTTTGGAATTATCTTGTTTTATTACAATTCGTTCAAATTTATTTTTTGTTTAACCAATTTTTTTAAGTATTTACATCAAGTAACAGTTTACAGGTATGGCCCGCGCAAAAAAGATACATTAACAAAATACTTCATTGAGATTATTTTTGCGTGGTCCATGCCAAGGATTCTCGTCCAAAATTCTCGCGAAAGTGTGGAGCCGATGTAAGCCTGACGCATTTATTAATACTTCTCTCTCACCACACGTTTCACTTCCGTGTGTTCACTCCCTTCTCTTGACTAGTTTTTACTGTGTAATGTAAAGCTTAGCACATTGTATGCTTTTGATGTTTGTCTTCTTTATCATATTTTTATATATAATATTCACTGACAGACATTGCTTGTCAATCATTCTATATTATCATAATATATAACTATATACGGAGCGATGTTTATTACCTTCAAGCTGTTATTGTATATCCTGGGGGCCTACTCTCACCTATTAGTTAGCGGCTCAGTTTTGGCTCAGTTCAACTTAGGTTCCTAAACTGCACCGTATAATTTCGTACCATGACCTACACCTAAACAAAATCGTAATTGTATCGTTAACAATAAGAATGAATGAACGAATTGAACGATAGTTTCTCACGTCTATTATGACGTCACTCTGTTGGAAAGAGACAACACTATATCAACATCCTTTGCTAACTTCGTTTAGCTGTGTTTCTTTCTTTTGGTTGCGTTCAAAAATAAATCAAAAAATGTTTCGGAAAATTACGCTTATTTTCATGTTGCATGTTTTGTCATTTGTGTGAAGACACAACACCTAAGTAATTTAATTAAGTATTTAGATGTATGTATCAATGATGTTTATTGATTTATTATTTATTTAAGATCATTTTTTAAATTAAATTACGAGTAAAATATTGTGGTCCTAGAATTGATATCTTTTTAGAACGTTCCTTTTATATTTTTGACATTTGACATTTGATTAATGAGTGACGGACGGATGAATGTTCTTCGACTCTAATCAGAAAATACAGCACGAAAGAGTTCGTATATTGAAAATACGCGCGCTTTTGTGCTGATTTTTATAAAATACTATTTTCGATTTCTTTTTATGTGGTTTATAAATTCACTACAATGGCGTCAGTAATTCTGACTAATATTTTGCATATTTTATAAAAACCTTATTTCTTAAGTAGGTACTTATACGCATGAATCTATAATCCAAAATTCCCAAGCTTACGTCTCAACTGTTAGCGGCTATTTTAAGTGGTTTTCTTTATATTATACAGTGAAACTTCTCGTTAACGAGTAAGCAACGGCCAACTTGAACACCTTTGGGATTTCATAAACAGGCACGAGATTGCAACGTGCTATAATAAAATCACGCAAGCCAGGGAATACTCTCGCCGGCTGAGGGAATCAGTAGCCCTAAGTTTAAACTTCCAAGGCGACGGTACACACAAATATACACACTTAATTATTATGATTTTTACACTGAAATCAAAATAATCCCTACTTCCCTACTTATATTATTAATGCGAAAGTAACTGTCTGTCGTTGTGTCTGTCTGCTACGCTTTCACGCCTAAATTACTGAACTGATTTAAATAAAATTTGGTACAGCCTAGACTCTAGAGCCTGAGAAAGGACATAAGCTACTTTTTAATGCGAGAAAAGGGTTGTAAAGTGTTGAAATAGGGGATGAAAGTTAGTATGGAAGTTTCGTCATATTTTAAGCTAGAAGCTTGAAACTTATTTTTGTGCTTTTGATTAGATATAAATAAAAATTTCATTCAAATTTTGTAAAAAAATTATCCACAAGGTAAAATAGCAATAGGGGAAGAAAGTTTGTATGGAAATATATAAGCTTTCGGCTAAACCACTGCACCGATTTTTAAAATTATTTATCTAATGGAAAACTACATTATCAGCAAGTAACAAAGGCTATATTTTATCCCCGTATTCCCACAGGAAGAGGAACTACGCGGGTGAAACCGTGGGGCCGCCGCTATTAAGATATATAACCAAAAAGGCTCAACTTTGGTTGTGAAAATATTAACTTTTATTGAGACGCTAATTTTGACAGCTAATGGGATCAGTATAGGTTCAAATAGGTTTTAAATATAGCTCATGGTACGAAAAGAATGAACGAAATCATGACTTGCTATCCAGTTTAGGTTCAAAATGGCGGAAACCTAAACTGAGTCGCTAATAAGACGTCATGGTACGATTATGCGACGCAGCTCAGTTTAGGTCCTAAACTGAATCGCTATAAGACGTCATGGTAGGCCTCCTGTTTGCTGACTGTTCTGCACTCCTATTTCGCTATTCACTGTTTTTAACCTTTTCTCAATATACATATTTATATTATAAAAATTACACCTATTTTGTACTTATATACTTACTTAACACTTTATCTTCAACTTACACCGGCTACAGAAAATCACAGTTTTTTAAATTGCAAGCCAAGTTGGAGCCTAATATAAAAGTATTAATTTATTATTTAATTTTATCAGCCCTGCAGTGGGATATTTTAATAATATTTTTGCTCACAGTAATTTGTGAGCCTGAAAGAAAAAATATTATTACTTAATAGCAATAAAAAATAATTTTACGTAATAAATTATTTAAAAAAATTAATACAACAAAGTAAGTATTATTCTGATAAATTTTTAACACCATTCTCTCAAACACAAATAATACCAGTGCAATAGTGGTGTTGATTAGTTTAGTGAAGCACATATTTAATCCCCAAATGACATCATATTGTACTCTAATTCTGCTAAGCCAATTAAAGTTTAAATTGCGTGTCAATGGCACCTATATAATAGTATAGTTTTTAGAAACAACCACGAGTATTTTTCTTCTTCTGTTATTTTGACCACGAAGCAATTCCAACATTAGTGGCTTAGCACAATTCGAGAAAGATGTTCATATTTCAGTTATTTGAACTCGCTATCATGGTAAACAGGTGCAAGCCATAGTAGACCATCACCATGCGGACGTGAAGACCGCCAGCAAGGTGCGATTCGCTGAGCCCGGGACCGACACGCCCGTTGAGGACGACGCCCCCTCACCCCCGCTCTCCGACCACGAGGACAAGGACAAGGACGACAAGGTGAACATGTCTTACTCTTATCCGAGATAGGAACGTGCGGCGAACCGACGCTCTCACACCGCTTGTCCACCAACCACCGACAACGGGAACGAGCAGCCGGAATCAAAGAGCATATAACATTACGTTAGCTGGGACAAATGGCCATATGTATCGCCACAGATCACTTAGTAGTGCTGTATCGCTACTTCGGTGACGTCATCTCGTTCTCGTTGACAACGGCCGCTGGACAAGCGCTGTCACTGTCAACTTTGCAGACTTCTTGCTGTCATAAAATATGATTCGCTTCGTCGCACTTTACATACGTAGAGTAGAATTCAAACCGTATGTCGAGTGTGAAGTTTGGAATAATTACAAATCTTTGGTGTAAGCGGGGGTTTGAAGAGACGAGAGATACGCAGTCACTAGTATCCCCACCTATTCAGTGCCTGTGGGTGAAATCTGAGCGAAGACCCGCTCGTTGCACACTTCACAGTCGGCATAAAGTTTGCCTGTCACTACTTGCTTAACACTTACGTAACACCGCATGATCAAACGACAGTGTGTTTTATGGCGTATCGTGTTAAGTGTTAGTAATGATTATAAAAGTAGCAAGTGTAGGATTGTCATCTACGTGAACTGGTTGAAACTACTTGAAAGATAATCATGAGACAAACCCACGTATCTGTCCCTTGTTCCGTACTTTTTAATTATTGGATTAATGACACATTTTATCATTATGACAATCCTACCTATGTATATATGACGCAGTGGTGTGCAGCTACCATTGTTAACATTCACTAATCGTGCTTAAGTTGAATCATTTGGAATGCTAGTATTTTTTTTATTAACGGTTGGTTAACTAACCTTTGGTTGACTAGCTTCAAAATGTGTAGCATAGAATATAACCCAAGCATCTTTATGAAACAGATATGGGTTAAATCATCCACTCCATTTTTATTGGTCTTTTAGTAGTCCAACTAATATTCATTGAATACCAATTGATTGTGCTATTTTCTACCTAAACACTTCTTCAGTTTGATTGGAGAAATTAAAATATCCACGTCTCTTAACAATTTTAGTCGACTTGGAAGAATGCTTATTCTTCATTCGTACGATTTAATATCTGTAGATATTCCTATTACCTATACAAATGAATAACTTGGTATACACATATCCTGTATTATATTAGCTGAACAGATATGTAACCGTACATTCCAAATTAATTGATCAACATCATAGTTTGGCTTTTATTTGAATTTTAATATAAGTTTTTCATTGTTAACATAATTATTGTTGTCTCACAAATGAGTCCTAGCGAATTTACACACGGTGGTCATATGTTTGGCGAGTTCATTCACTTTGAGTTGTTCACTTTAGTTCGTTTTGTTGTTCACATTGCCCGCGCAACACGCTTCGAGGAGGCTTCTAACGAGATTTGTACCTCAGATTGATGATTAATTAAAAAAAATTAATCTGGAGTAAGACAAGTCTTCGTCCGACTATCTGGCTAACGAAGGCCGAAAATGCAGCCTAATCATTGACTCTGCAGCAGTAATTGCAACTCTCAACTTGTTGCTGTAACAATAAAGGATATGATGTCCGCTTTAACACGATGTACGGTGAGAATGATGGTACCTCTAGACAAGCCAACGTGGTCGTAGAGAAAATCACCATTTCATTCTGACTCGCCGCTTGTATCCTTTCACTTCAATTTCGAGCAATCTCAAGACATGACGTTTTGTGTTGTTTGGCTGAATGAAGAAATTTTGAACGTGTTTGGAGATACCATGAGAGCTTTGCTCGCAAAGTACCGGGTCAATCACTAGGCTGCAACGCTGTCCGCTACCTCGATGCGTGCGGCGCGGGTGCCAAGAGATTGGATGTTTGAATGTCCGTAGTGTTTTATTGTTAAACAATTTAAATAATATATGACATCCCGTGTTTTATTCGCCTTGAATCCGTCATGTGCAACTGTCGGGTGCGCGATCATTGATTGGACATTACAAACAAACCGGGAATCAAAATTGGGGTGAATAGGACGATTTTCGAAGTAGTTTGTTGCACATAATCGATTCAATGTGGGACTCGCCCGATGAACGGTCGCAGTGCGAGGGCGCCGCCTCTCCGCCCGAGGACAAGCGCGAGGCCTCCAACGGAGACGCTGTCCAGCCGAAGCCGAACATGGCCGACATCACGCCGTGAGTAACTTTATACTGTTGTTTTCTGATAGGCAACTATGATTTGTTATCGTTACTCAGGCACCATCAGGAATAGTTAATGTTCTTGCCTTTTTTACATACGAACCGTAAAGTTTACTAGCACTACCTTAATTTCGATGATGTCAACTCTGCAAAATTAAATCTATTAAAATCAATAATTCATAAATACTGATATATTTTGATTAATTGTTACCAAGTTTAAACATTGTCGCTAACCCATAGTTCAATATAACATAGGGACGAAGGCACAGTGAGGCGGATGCACACGGCCGTCAAACTGAACGAAGTGATCGTGTCGCGGTCACACGACGCACAACTAGTCATACTCAACCTCCCCGGCCCGCCCAGGGACACCAAGTTCGAGCGGGAGTCCAACTGTGAGTACCACCCCTACGATTAATTAAAAAAACTAAAAAAGTAATCAAATTAGAGCAAAAATATCCTTAGAAGTCTGCAAAAATACGCGTAGCGATTTCGTAGCGAACAAGCGTAGCCGTTTGTAGCGTCATTACAAGTTGTATTGTTGTAGCTACGAATTCGTACCTTACTGCTACGAACTATACCGATGCCTGTAAAAACTTTGTAGAAATATTCTAATTAATAAATATGCAATGAAAACGAGAATGATGTTTACAAAGTTCTGTCAACGAAAACATTCTCAACAATAAAACACTTATTTCAGACATGGAATTCCTGGAAGTACTGACGGAAGGCCTGGAGAAGGTACTGATGGTCCGCGGCGGAGGGCGCGAGGTGATCACCATCTACTCGTGAACGCGCTGCGCTCGCCACGTCTCAGCGGCCGGACGCACACCTGCCTTCGAGCCTTACAAGGGTAACCTCACAAGTAGCTCGAGCCTCACCGCGGGTGCAACCCCAGGCCTTGTACCGAAGGCGGCCGTAGTCCGGTGTGCGCCGACCGCTTCACGCGTCTCTCTCAGACTGTCGCGGTCGCTCGCCGCCCTTAAGAAACGTCTTTGTGATTCTATCGTAACTTTTAGTGCTACTCGGTCGGAAGCGCCGACTCGGCCTCCCCGACTGACGCGACTCGGTCGATATGTACTCTTCGTTCAACTGTACATTTTACTGTTTAGAGTGTTGTTTTGGAGTCTATTCACTGTTGTATAGGTATTTATGACGTATGTACGTGTCTAAAGAGGAGCCTTACTGTCTTTAGCTATAAGTTTATTCTGTTATTAGACTAGCTAAGAGTTATTTTAGGTATTTAAGTGTCTCGTTTGCCGTTGTGCTGTATCGGTTACTCCACGACTAGTGCATCAGAGATTGTTTTGTAGCATTTTATATTATTTTTTATGTTATGTTTATTTTTTTATGAACGTTGAAACGACGTAGATACTTTATAAACGTTTACATTTGTGATGGTAAATCGTGAATGAAGATTTCTATGTAATATATTTTGTAAATATAATTGTTCTGTTCTAAGATTTTACATCTGCTCAACTTAAAACTTACCGTGGGACTGATGCGTGAAGATATCGATGTACCAACGTGAAACATCTGGAAGGACGGTACACATACTAACTTTTGAATTCATTCTAGTCACTTTTTGAAGTAGTTACGTCTTCATACAAAATATTACACCAAAAACTAATAATATTTGTGTAAAACTATCTCTTATGAAGTAACAGATTTGTGTGCGCGTGACACAGCATTCCTTCAAAGGTTTTATGGTGAGTAGATTCGTACATCTCAAATAGAGAACGTTCTTTAAGGACTATTTGAATAAAATATTTTAGTATTAGCAACGGTGTGTTGTTATTAGAGTATGTGTTTAATCTATCGCTGGGGATGAAGCGAACCTTTTGACGCACACTCGCGTAGGTAGTTCATTCATACTGTGATCATTTCTATGACATTGTTCATCTTACTTACTGGCTACTGTTATTGGGTAAAAATAAGTACCAATGTTAACTTTGGCCACAGTTTCCCAATGGCTGGTTTGGTCAACAGTAACGGCTGTGATTGTTATTGTTATCAGCGACGCTGGTTATGGTTTAAAATAATACATTTCTCAAATGATGAAACTAATGATACAATCATTGTCTCGAAACACCTTAAGACCAATCACAGTTATTTTGAAAATCAATCAGCTATGGGCAGTAAGTTTTGATATTTCCATTTCGTCAATATTCTCTAAATAGCGTGTAATTTTTAGCTCGCCATTTAAGTATCAAACTAAAAGCATTCCTGGTGGTATTTGGTGGTATGTTTAAAGTCTCATTTGTAACGATAGCAGAACAACATTGGAGGTTGTGGAGACGGAGCTCTGCGCTTCTCCGTTCGTTTGAGCATTGTCAGTTCAATAATGTTGAACAGTTAAAGAAGTACTAAATGTTTATGGTGCTTGTTTGGAATGTAATCTCAGTGCGAATGCAGTTGGTATCATGTCAATCGAACAAAGGGACTTTAAACATGACCTCTGCAATGTTGTAACCTAGGGTTAACTTGTCAATTTTAATTTCCATCAAAAAGTTAGTACCTATATAGCGTTACTTATACCTACTTCATAATAATTACCTAATTTTAGATAACTGCCAAATAGGTATCGATGTCGTAAAATTAATCTAGTTTTAAGGACCTGTTTTCACGGGATTTGCTACTTATTGACTACAAGAAATTACTTACTTAAAACTTCATTTTCGAAATTGATATTAATAATATGTACCGATAAGGAAGGTCTAGAAAATTATATCACTATTATGATTACTTAGGCTAGAATTGGGTGACCTCAAAGTAGGTAGTACTTTCAGAAAAATTGAGCTAACTTATACTCTTTCTATACTTATGCTGTGAATGCCTGGTGCAACTAAGAGCTATATGAAATCACCACGCTCGCGGATACTTAGGTACATTTCTAAAATGTTCTTTATAAAAAGCGAAAATCATTCATTTTCAGCTTTGTAGAATATTTTTAAATCGATTAAAGTTGTCTATTTCGGTGCATTTATGAAATGTCTACCTAACTTTGGAAAATTAAAGACATACGGCATTTCACACACTATTACCCTGTTGTTTATGAAGAACGAAGTCGCGTTTAACTGCATTTATTCTCACTTTGACTGTAGAGGACATAATAAACTAAGTACCCTTTTAAGGTAGTGATTAGATTTGGAATCAATGATTTTAGAGCGGAATTTATACCGTCTATGGTTTACATCACCACTTGTTTGAAACAACCCAGTGCTGTACGACACAAGGCCTCGTGGCAGGACTGCAGGGGCTGGAGAGCACGCTCTACCGACTGCCTGTCTCCTTTACTAAAACGAGGATTTAAAACAACTTAATAAGATTAAGTATAAACCATGCTAAATTATTCTTACCGGCTACTCGGAAACTATACGGTCATTTGAGTTTATGGATGTGTTCCCATCACGTAGTGATATAAAATGAAAGCAAAATTTTAAACCAATTAGTGATGACATATCTTCCTTTCGAAATATTAAATATATCTACTATAACAAATATTTATGTCTACTAAATAGGCAAGTAACGGACGATAAATTAATTTAAAAATTTAATTAACATTTATTAAATTATATACAATTATTAACAGTAATATTTATTCGAATTATATTCTTCTAATATGTATTAACTTATACGTCTAAAAGGAAATGTATCACAGCACAGATAATTGAATTGAAACCTTGAACAAACAAGAGGGAAATATGAATAATAAATATAATTCTAATTCAATTGAGGTCTAGGTAGGTAATAAATTGTAACATCTGATTAAAGGATTATGTGCCAAAACCTCTTAACTTTTATTAAAGGGATGGCAATATTTGGACTTTGTAATCAATAGCTAAATACATAACCTATAGTTACCTATGTAATAAGTAGAATAGGCGAATCCAGTGAAAATCCAATTATACAAGTAGGTAACTAATATTTCTCGACGTTACATAGGTACATGTGTTAGAATTTCACATTAAAACTTACATAGCTGTCATGACAAATGCACATAGTTACCTTTTTCTGAATAGCTGTAATTTCAGATATTTTAGCGTTAAATTGTAGGTCGCTAGATCAACAACTTAAAAAGGTAATGCCTTAAAATATACCAAGAGGCACACTTGCAACGGAATGCCTGACACTACGCGGCTAATTATGCATGTTACAAGTCACGCTATTAATATTGATGTAATTATTATAAATTGACTTACTTAGATATTTAGGCTGCGAGTCAGCGTTAATACTTTCTTTACAATTTAATATTCAAGCTAGAGTTGCTGTGATACACCATTATGGCTATAAATGATGTGGCTATAAGTGTAGTCATTTCTGGCTATGTAACAATGAGTAACGTCTACTGTACAGAACGTTTACAATGCCATATTCTATCTGTGATTTCACTGACGTGTAGATGCGCCCTAAATGCAACCTTCTACGAATTGAACCCAATCAGCTTTGAAGTCAGTTGTTTTGATTCGATTATTTATTCGTCTCATTTGTAATCTAATAACTGTAACTCAATTATTACATTATTACATAATATTGTAATAAACAAGGCTGTCTGTAATCTTCGAAAATATTTTGGGAAAACTTATTTTATAGGGACTGTATCGAGCGGGCCTAGAGCTCGACTAGTATTTTGTCTATTAGAAATTTAAACCTCGAGAGGGATAGTCCGTAACACGCTGTACAGTCGCTGAACAATACGAGCCTACAGGTTGCCGAGTGTAAACTATAATAGAAATCTTCAAACATTTTGATCTGGAACGAGTTTTTCATAGAAATATTTCGAAATGTAAAAGTTGTTTTAAGAAATTATTAAAATATTCAAATAATAATAATTCTAGTGAACTTAGTCAGTGAGTAAATAATTTAAGAGGAAGATGTTATGAGTATAATGAAATAAAATTAATAATAATTAATTGGTTGTTTTATTTTTATTAACATTGATTATATTTATGGCGGCACACAATTATTTACTTCAATATGTTTTACTATAGTAACATGTATGGAAGACTAGAATAATCAATAATATACAAACCCACATTATACAAACTTTAAACATAATGCATATTTCAGTACATTTTGCAGAATTAGGTGTGTTTAAACATGAAAATACATAATAACAATTATACTTATATAAAAAAAATTGTATATATAATAATATGTACAAATTAATGGAGAGTATTTTTATGCATTTTATAAAATACAAGGCACTATTTTTCTGCTTAACTATTAACTTATTGTTTAGTAATTTGGCATCACTTGAACTATGTTACATATATATATATATATATATATATATAAATTGTAACATATACCTTTATATATAATATACCTTTACATCACAATTTTATTAACTACCTAGCTATACAAATAATAAGAATATATCACACAGTTGTACATTCCTCAGCATTGCTAATGCTATCCACAAGGTATTTCCCAAAGCCACTTGTATTGCAAGAAGTGTAGTACTGGCTCAAAACTGAATATTTCAAACTGACCACCTTAAATCCTAATAATTTTAAGTGTTTCTTTCTCATAATCTGTGGTCCCACTAGCTGTTCATTATCTGAGCAATAATGGTCGGGCAAGTGTATCAATATGGCAACATTTTCATTGGGCGCTGATTTAGACTTCCAATTCAAAGTGTTGCAGCCCAAGCTAGCTGGATGCAACATAACATCTAATAAATATTTCTCATCAGAGTAGATGTGTGGGACCATGACGGCAAATGACAACTTGTCAGCTCCACCAGCAGCACTTTCAAACACATCTTTTGTTTTCTTGAGGATATTTCTGATGCGGGGGTCTTGGGAGACGGCCTTTGCCCATTGGTCTTTAGGTAACAGCGGTCCTGAATACTCACTGCATTCTAACGATAGGGCAGTGTCAATTAAGTAAAGGTTTTTCATTGTATTGGGGTTTGCCACTTTTAGCAAATATTCGGAACTGAACAATCTATTAACCAGCTTCAAGGGATGATTCCCAATATAAATGGCGGAAAGCAGAATGGAGCAGATGTCATCAGCACCTATTTTATTGAAGTTTTCATCCAATATGCTTTCTACAAGTGACCAAAACTCAGGACTCCTCACCGGATCAAAATTCAAATATCCAAATGGATAAATTATAGACTTTAAGAAGTTATTGGGCACATTCTTGGCGTTGATTAGAAAATATTCACTACAAGCATTCAGTATTTGTTTGTTACATATCTGAAACTGCAGGCAGTAGTTCAAAATGGTGACAATCAATACAGGTGTGTCAATCTTCGAGCCTTTTAACTTCATATACTTTTCTACTGCTTTTTCTATGTGATCATCAGTGTACCTCAGCTGGGTGAGTTTGGAAATGATGTCTAGCATGGATTCCTGGTTCACTGCGTGAATGTTGGCAAACAGCCACGTGGCAACGACTCCAAAAGAATGTACAGACACATATTTTTCTTGATCAAAGACAGTCAGAATATTCTGCATGTCTGCTACAGATATTTTAGGCCATAAATCTGAAAACTTTTGTTCCAGTAATGTCAGTATGGTTTTCTTACTCGACTTAAAGCCGTTGAGAACCTGAAACACTTTGACAATATTTTTGTCGTTAATATCTTGTTCCCTTTCAAGGAATCCGACCCACAGTTTATCGATTGTGTTTGAATATGTAGGGTTAACTTTATTTTTCATCAAGAATTCCACGAATTCACAAAGCTGCTCAACAGTTAACTTGTTGTCAACTACTCGCAGCAGCAATTCGTCACAGAATTTAAGTTTGTAAGGATCCATGAATGTTGACACGGTGCTCAATATATTCAGTATAGTTTGAGTGTCCTCGGTCTTCATTACCACTTTTAGTAACTTATCTAATATAGCTCCTTTGGCCACATTGATATTATTGTTGTCGAGAGGAATAGTCATCGGAATACTTGGAGGTAAATTCTTTTCTAAATAATAAATGCGCTCGATAGCACCCAAAGCTATATTAGGAGTGATTTTAGTGCACTTTGAAAGAAGAGAAAACACATCTCTAAGGTGCAAACACTGCATAAACTCCTCTTGTATGAGTGGGTAGTTGTGAGAGTCGGACGGAGTTTTAGTAGGTTCAGACGATTTTTGGTCGAAGTCCGATATTGTCCTCAGTTTGCGAATAACCAGAGGCAGTTCGTGAACGTTGAGTCCGTTTTCAACCATGATAGTACTGTGACTAAACTGCGGTTCATTGGTAAACTTTTCATCACTGAAATTTCGAGGGAACGCTGCCTTAGATGTTATCATAGGTTTTGTGTTGCTTGTTGAAAAAAGGTAGCCGTTAGCTAATATACACCTCCTTAATACCACAGACATGGCTAAAAGATTGTTTAGAAAATAAAATTATTAGTATGTACTCGAGGTGACAAAGGAAAAATTAAAATTAATTTCATTGTATTGTATCCCCTGACCTCTACTCTATTTGATGACAGTGACATACAGTGATAAAAATCTTTGACAATTACAGTCACTAATTCGAATGTCACGATGCGCACCATACCAGTTTACATACTACAAACTACAATTATTTCAGTAGCTATAACGAGAATGTCTGACCACTGTGTCGGCAAAACAGCAGACTTGTCGGCCAAAACCACAGAGATAACATTTGAGTTTTTTGACTTATGGCCTTAAGTTATCTATGGACTGTGAACTGTCATTCATTGTTTATTTGTCATTTGTCATTTGCCTCCTGCCTGAGCGAGCGGCCAGAGTAGTCCGCTTCTATCTATTTTTCATTCATTCGTCGTTTGATTTTGCTTGTAATTCATTTCATTAGTGAAACCAGCTAAATCAGAATTCAAAAAATTCAGTTCAACATAAAAAAGTGTTTAAAAATCGAGAACAAACCGGTGAAATGAATAATGAAAGTCTGCAGAATAAGTAACTAAAGCCGGCATACATCCAGAATAGTCAGCTGTTAATTAATCGTAAGTTAAATAATTTGAAATCATGTTATCTCTAAAATTATAAATTAAGGCTAGGCCGTCCTTTCCCGTAACTCAGCGTAAGGGCTGGGCTGCCTTGGCTTAAATAACGCACACGAATCACTGGATTGCCTTGGAAGCAGTAATGTTCTCAGAGCGCGATGGGGCATCGCTTCGGAGCTCTTCAATAATGTAGTGACTATTTAAATATACTTACGGAAATTTCTCGTAAATAGCCCAATAAAACATTGATGGGTTTCTCTATAGAACTGTGTTGAGAGGTAAATAAGGAAGTTCGCGCGATGGTAAGCGCCACGCCTGCTCATAATGATTGCAAAATCTTACTCAGCCGGTAATCTAGCTAAAGGCTGAGCCCTTTCAACCAGAACCCAGCTATTATGATGATTTTCAGCACTATATAGCATTATTTTATGTAGGAAAAATATTGGGAACGGACGGGACTCTCGCAGGAGAATTTCGGAAGTGTTGGTAAATGTTACAGCTTCTGTGTAGAGATGTTGATGGTAAAATGTTGATAAACTAAGGTGTGGTGTTTCCCTTGGTAGATTCGTACAAGAAGCGTCCTAATTTAAGCAGAATATTATTAACTTGGCTTCAGTCTCATTTTCGGGCGAAAATTAAAATAAAGAAACGAAATCCTAAATGAGTTTGACATTAAATATTAATCTTTCAGCTGTACACTGAAATCTTGTTTATTTTTACATCCAGAAGAGAAAGCGCAAATATGGGCTTTATTAAGTTCAAGTAGGTATTACAATATGCATATAAGAATTTGATATCTAGCATGTCTACACAGCGCCTATGATTCAATTAATAAATATTTTGATAGATAGTACTTTATAATAACTGAAAAAAAGGTTAAATTACCACTATAAGTTGAGTTATTATAACAAAAACAAATTGAATTTATATGACAAAGTCAACGTAATTTGTTCAGTAAACAAATACTAAGTACCTATCAATAAATTGTAAAACAACCATCATTGTGACCTAGAAACAAGCTATACAAAGAATACGTAAGTTGGTTGCTGATAATCTTACCCATGAAACTGGTTTTGTAAGGCCAAGAAGCAGGATATTTAATAAAGTGAGATTGTACCAAATATTCAAGGGCTTATACAATACAATTATGATACCTTACCTACTCTACTAAATCATTTCCTTAATTAGAATTAGACAACCCTATCATATAATTTAATGAGTGAGTATTTGCATGAACCACTGGTTTTTGCTCTAAGTATGGATGTTTGTGAGACCTCAGTCCTCATTTTTCCCGATTGCAGATACAGGTAAACCTGGTTAAGGAATTGGATCTATATGTGTGACTGGTTAAAATATAATGTCAAGATTACCTACATTGCTATGGAAGTCACTTATTGCGTCATCCCTGGCCTGCTATAATTATTAGTAGGAGCACTGGGAATGAACCCTATTTTTACATTAGATTAGGTTGACCATGATATCATTCCCCTTTGAGTCACCTTACCTTTTTTTTTTTTTTTTTATTTTTATTTTTTTTTTTTTTTATTTCCCGGGGAAATGCATTAGGCATACCACCCGGCCCCTGGGGGCGGGGGGGTGGTTATGTGGGACTCCCCCGCCAGCTGGTCTGGCGGGGTTTACCCACTAAAACCCCGGGGTGTTCTCCTCTCCGCATTATGGAGGTGGTCACGGGTTCGCACGGCGCTTCCGCGACCACCTCTGCGGGCGCCCTCCCGGGCTCGCCACGTGAGGCTTGGGCCTCTTTCTCCGCTGGGTGCGTCCCGGAACACACGGGCCGCACCTCAGCTCGGGACTTCTAACTTGGGCGTTGGACCCCCGATCCGCGGCCCAAAAGTCCCCGTTATTGGTCCCTCGCTGTGCCCTCTGCTGATCAGAGGGACACGCGAAGGACCTCTTCTCGCCAGGTTATTTGCTACGGCCACCAATTCCCCTAGGAGAATTGCTGACCGAACCCCAGGGTGCACCGTCCCAGCTGCTGCCCTTCCCTCCGGATGCAACGCATCAAGAGGGACGAACAACAGCCGGGCACTCGTGGAGGTTACCTGGCCCGCACCCCTGAGTCACCTTACCTTACAACAAGCAGGTCCAAGAATCCCAAAGTTCTAGGGCATATGACTATCACCTATCTATACTAGAACCAACATGCTAGAGTATGGTCATAGATACTCTGTTTTTCACTCATAAAAAAAGAAGAGAAAAGAGGTCACAACAAAAAGGTTCTGTGAGAGTTAATACATTTTCAACTAGGTAGTTCAAAACATTGTCACCGTTACTAACATCGTTAATCTTACAATTATAGCTCCACTGTTTAGTGTTCGTCACTAACGAAGCTGTTGCAAACATTAAAACTTCAATTACAGTTGTTCATAAACAAACTTATCGCTCTCATTAATAACAATCAACTAGATGGAAATATTCCTTTAGAGCCGCGAACTAAGCTAACCGGGCTATACTAGTGATAAGTCAATGGTATCGCCTGTAAGGTAATATCCATCCCAATGATCCTAAAAACTTCGACACGCCCTGGGTATAGCTATTAGCTAGGCTAGGTCAACGATCTAACCTAATGTGCTAATTAATGCTAATTGTGTCGCACGATATTTCAAACAGAACCGCCCATCTCAGGCCGCAATTGTTGAAACACGAAACAAAGAGTAGTATAATTTCATATTTCTTGGACGAGTTTGTTAAAAAAACAAGCTAACCACGTTAACACTTTGACTGCTGAACCGTTTTGCTTGTCTAGCCACGGGTGCGGCTGTGCACGCACCATAGTAGTTGTGTTTTGCCGTACTCGTGGCAGTTTATGAAAAACGCGACAGTTGTGTTTTCAGCAGTGAACGTGTTAAACCTAAAATTTGTCTATAAATTACGTGTGGAATTGAGTGTATATTTAATTAAAATGTACAGGCGAAGCTAATAAAAAACGTATCCTGTCCAGCCACGACATACAAAAATCCCGACGACGACGTAAAATTTGTTTTAGAGATAACACAGATTGGACAAACTGACAGATTGATAAGCACCAGATACAGTGGAGACATTGTCCACACTTCAATTAACACAATGTCGACATGTCACGGAGGCCTCGAGAAGGCAGTCAAGCAGGGAAAATCTCAGTATAGACATAACATAAAAAAACTGATAACAGCGTGATACCTCTACATATTTTCACCTGATTATCTTAAATGATAAGAACATTAATACCCTGGTATGTTTATCCAGGTTTATCTAAACAGTTCTTTTGCACGAGTACATTCGTGCGTACGGTTTGTACGTATAGTGTGTATACAGTCACTGGACAATACATTATACAGCTGTCGAATTTTGCAGGCCGTTGGAATTTTTGTCTGTGCGCCGGCGGTTTGGATCTGGTTCGGAGTAGGTACCTAAGGTAAGCAAAGCAAATTGAATTATTTGGTCAAATAATGAGGAAGTTTTTAGTGTTACATAAAAATCCAATGCGTTTTCCGTGTTAGGTACATTTTTCCTTGAGCGTAACTAGTTTTGCCTCTTTACAAGATTACAATAATCATTTAAATGGGTAAGAATTTAGTTATTTAAAAAGAATTAGCGGTTGATTTTTTTTCTTTTTAATCTAAATAAATGCGAAGGCATTTTGCGAGCATACAGTTTTAACTGTTGTTTAATTAGATTTAGTACTATTATTTATTTTTTGTCATTAATTCGTTAAGAAAGTAATCTATGTCGTCGTATTATCGTGTCGTGATATCGATATTCATTACGTCATATAATACAAATCAATACTGACTGACACATAGCAAGTACTATCAAAAACAACAATTCAATCCGTTTAGTTTCAGTTGTTATTTTTCGAAGTTTAAAGTAATACAAACCTTATTATTATGTAATTGTTTTACCAAAGATCTGATAAATAAATCGTAATACGACTCCTAACTCCGGCGTTGTAAAAATATCGCTTAGTATTAAGTATACAGATACCATGCAGGAGTCGTATTACAATAATAATATATCGATTTCTGTTCGAATTCTATTCTGATGAATTACATAAGACAAACCTCGTCACGTACATATTAACACAGACATATAGACAATAGATTTAATAGACACAATACGTTTCTGTTTCGCTTTTGTTTGGGTTGAAAAAGATAAAATATTTTCCCGTCTTGGGCTATCTATGCATATTCCCGATAAAATCAAGGACCTCAGTTTTAATCGGTGTCCTTTACCAGTATCTCTATCGTCTAGTAGGTAGGTGAGTACCTACTGCGCTGCGTGTTCAATGCGCAATGTTGCACTTAGTACAGATAAGTACAATGCTTATCTTTCGTCACATAAAAATCACTGGCCCCATCGCTCAACGTCAAACAATGTTTATATAACAACAGAAGCGCGAAAAACTATCCTCCTATACAAAATCAACAAGTGTTTTAGTATTCACCTCGATGGAGTCGAAGATACAGTCCATTGCCTCCAGTATAAGAAGAAATCGGTTCCGGAATTCTGGCCGGAAGTTGAAACCGGCTCAATTGGACCCAGTGATGGAAAGTGACCTTTACTGTTTCCTATTAGAAGCCGCTATTACTGTATTAGTTGCGGCAAAAAGTTGTCCGATTAATTGAGAGCAAATTCGCATAACTCAACAATTACCAACTTCCAGCACATTGTTATCAGCCATCCAATATGTGACTTCATTACTGGAAAATTTATGATTGCATTCTGAAGATGACCAATCTGTCCAGCGCAGTCGAACTAAGTCTTCGATAAACGTACAAAATGTGCGTCCTAGTTTAATGTTCTAGTGTTTATCAGTTAGAAGTGAATAGTAATAGACAGGTCACATCACCGCCAGTTCGACACCAGCAGCGGTTGAGTAAACTCGTATTCTCGACATTCATCTTTGGTTCCAGATGGGCATAGTACTGAAATGGGGCATCGCGGGAGTGGGCATGATAGCCCACGACTTCCTGACGGCCATGGCCACGCTGCCGGCCGACCAGCACCGCGTCGTGGCCATCTCGGGAAAGGACTTAGACCGTGTCCACAGATTGGCCACGCTCCACAAAATACCCACGGCTTATGAAGGCTACGAAGCGCTCGCACGTGATGAATCTATAGGTAAGCTAAACCTACTGAAATTACCTATTGTTCTGCATGCAAATTTTCGCAAATGCTTTTCAGAGCGATTTGAGTCGCTTCGGGAAAATTTGCTCCGCAAATCATTGGTCTTTCTATCATCAATTATTACCGATTTTGCGGTTTACTCTTGAATACCTGTCACATTATGTGTAAGTAACGTGATGTTTACGTCTGCAGCGCTAAAATCTGTCCTTTCATACTCTCGGGGAAAATACTTGCGTCACGTGAAAAAAATGATAAAATAACATTGCGCTGGTTTCTATTTATAAAATGTCAGTATGTCCTCTACCTCTAATTAAACCTATTAACCTTGTTTCGTAACTGCTCTGTCGCGTTTATTATATACCAGCAAACTTCCATTGGCATATGTATGTAGAGCGAATGTACGAGTCGAGAGTATATTATTAACCTCACTTAAGGCTATTGATTCAATATATTTTGACGTAAACAGAACAGTTGTTCATGCACGTTCGTGCCGGCTAACTATATAGACACACCGCGTAACGTAACGCCATGGACATGTTATAGTAGAATAAATTTATTAAATTTAAATAAGAATTATAAGACTGAATAAATTCTAGCCTTAAAAAGGGTTCTATTTGGGTCTGATCTTCAGGAAATTAGAAGGAAAGAGCGAAGGTTGAGTTCACCAGGTAGTTCACCCAGATTGAGAAGAGTTTCCCAAATACAGACTGCGAAGTAAAGTAAATTCCATCATTTCAATCTCCGAGGGTCCTCATCACTCAAACAATCTTTTAAAATTCTCGCAATTACCCACTATATTTTTCTTTCCAGACATTGTATTCGTGAGCGTACTAAATTTGCAGCATTACGAAATAACGAAACTGATGTTGGATAACGGTAAACACGTCCTGTGCGAGAAGCCGATGGGCATGACTTACAAACAGACAAAATCCTTGGTGGACCTCGCGAGAGAAAAGAAACTGTTCCTCTTAGAGGGGATGTGGTCGCGGTTCTTCCCCGCTTACGATGCCTTGGACCAACACATCACTTCCGGCGGGCTCGGAGACATTTACCACACCAGTGTACAGTTCGGTGTTGAAATTAACGACATTGAGAGAAACTTGTAAGTTATCATACTTTCATTTCTTTACCACACTCCATTGAGGTACATCTTTTTTGCCTGTATCTTGCTTCTTTCTTTTTTCTTTGTTCGTTCTATCCATCGATGTACAAAACACCGCGTATATAAATCCTTGTCATATTTCGTGTTCCATATTATTTCCTTAGAGCTTCTATATTTTCTAGATCGAGATATCTTACCGTATGGGTCACAATAGAAAGGTCACAGGGACTGATTTCCACATAACACTAATTGCAGTTTCTGACCAACTACGTTCATTTTTGATTAATTAACTCTGCATTCATCAGACACAGTAGAAAGGTTACTCCGGCCCTTAGCGTTTAGGTATATATTATGTACAGTAAAAGATAATCAAAAACGATACTTATAGGTATGGTATTTGAATCATTGAATAAATTATGCTAGATGTAAATTAATGACGCATTATTCTTTATGGGATGGAATGTCTAGTGGAGAAAAATAATGATTAAAAAAAATATTCTGTATTTTTATCAAAGTCATCATGATTTTGTCGATATCATTTTCAAGGATGTTATATAAATATCGAAGACATGTTTTAAGAGTAGTAAAATGTTTTATTTTTATTGGTGATATTTTTGATCGAAGGTGATATTGGATCGTGTTATTGCCTTTTCCCCCTCCTGTGGTAATAATATTTTCTCCCCACAAAAAAAAAGTAAAAAATCTATGGGCTCTCTCTTCGCTTTGGAATAATTTTAGCTATGTTTGTAGATCTAGTAAAATTCTATGGCACTTAAATTTTTTTTTTAAATGTTATTATTTTTATTAAAGTCGTGAATGAACTCAACTATCCCTGTCACCCTAGCAACTGACATATCAAATGCTAACTCATTAGAAAAAAACCTTATTTATAGTTAACGGTTTCAGAATGAAAGATCTAGGAGGCGGCGCTGTGCTAGACCTCGGCATATACATGCTCCAACTAGTCCAGTTCATATACAAAGAGCCACCCACCGATATAGTGTGCACCGGCCACCTCAGCAAGGCTGGTGTCGACGAGTCTATATCCTGTGCCTTAAAGTACAAGGAAGGCAGGACGGCAACCCTATCTGCCCACACTAGAGCTAATATGACGAACAAAGCTGAGATCATCGGAACAAAGGGAGCTGTTTCGGTAAGTCATTTATGTAGATAACGTTACGTGATTGAATATGTAAAGTTCGTTTGACTTAATCTCCGTGGTAACGTTGTGAATGCTGTTAATGCTGTGTTACGTGATTCGGTAAGGCGGCGTAACGATGCGACATATCAGCAGTTATTTTAAATTGTAATATACCGGGAAAGGACACAAAGCATTGGCTGATATATTTTAATAAATCGCACTAACTAGGATGGCGCAATGACCCAAAATGAGTCTTAGCTTCAGATAGGTAGAGTCGCCACTTGAGTCTGTCTTGCGCCACCTCCTGCCAGTCCTCCGCCTGGAGCTCGCGCGTAGGCGAGCCGGATATCTTCGGCGAGATAAAAGCACATAAGGCTTCGCTGGCTCGCGCACTTTGACGGAATGGGGAAGAATTGTGCTGTGAAGCGGGCGAACTTGGAACGGTTGAGTGGGTGACGACGCCCGGTCGGCCGTCCCAGGTACCGCTGGATAGAAGAAGTAGAAAAGGAAAAATGCTCTGGGATCCTTGAAATATAATTTGGAAATTGTGTCTCTCTGTCTACTTGTTTTCGCATCACGTAATAACTACTGACGAACCACAGATATTTGCTCGGAATCTAGGTGTTTGTGGAACCATGGTCCTTGTAGTTCCCGATTCCTAAGGTACATGGAATCTTAGCCAGGATTCTATGTGTGTAATCGTGGCGTGTACATTCCAGCTGGACTACTTCTGGTGCCCCACAGTGCTGCACATATCGGCTGCGAACAGCACAGAGTGGACATTACCGAAGGGGAAGTACAAATTCCACTTCCACAACAGCGCGGGTCTGAGCTACGAGATACAAGAGTGCTGGGACTGTATCAATGAAGGTGAGTGAAAATATATAATTTTTTTTTCAAGTCTGATAGACTCATATCTGATAGTGTCGAGTTAGTCGATGAAAGTTATTTAAACAATAACCATATAAAATAAGCACAATGCTCTCTGAAGTAAAATCTTTTTCCAGTATAAAATCATACCCCCTAGGTAGAGGGTGTTCCGGCATCAGTCCTTAGGAGCCAGTCCCATTCTAAACTTATCATTTTTACCACTTTTGACTACATCGTCACCAAATACTAGGAAGTTAAGCGCTAACCTACGAACAACGAAGATAAATAGAACAAAGCTAAATGAAACACGTATAATAAAATGAAATACAGTGTGTCATTCTGACTTTGTAACTCCAATGGAACTATTCTAATTGTCACGTCTTCTCTTCTTTTATCGCCGTAATTATAAATATTGTAAAAGATTTACGCCCATAATCATAAAAAATTATCGACCATCACTTACTGCTGCGCAGTACAAAATTGTATTGCGCAGTTTTATTAAACGTCAGATAACTTTTTATGAATAAGGGGGTTAGTTTACGGTTGTGTGAGTAAATATTATGTTTCATTGCCTCGTGAAATGCGGGATGTAATTAAATGGTGTAGGTAGATTGACTACCAGTGCGCAGTTTGAAAAAAATGTTTCTTTATAAATATTTTTCAGATTTTTTTTTTAAATTCATATTCGTTACTGTAAGCTGGTTAAAATGAGCCCAAACACCTTGAATCTACTGTTAGTCAATACACATTTTTCATTGTTAACCTTCAGTCTCTATCATCATAGGCGGCTCGCTGTCGCCATAATTACTGTCGGGTTCGAAACTTGACAGGCATGCATCATTTATGTCAATTGAATAACGGAGACTTAGTTAAAATTTAATTGTAATACCAAAAACCAAACCATCCAAAGTACCATAGAGGCGTGTCTCCTACACGTGTTTTGGTCTACACACTACACAAACATATTTTGTTCATATACACATAACGTCTGCTCTGCTGTATGATTTGAAATCGTCTAAAAATCTGTACCAAAACATTTTTTTGTGTAGTGTGTAAACCAAAACACGCGCAGGAGACACGCCTTAACACACACACACACACACACATCTTCATATTTTCTTTAGTCTATTTTTAAGTTTAATTTGGTAACTAATTATATATATTTTGTTTCAGGTTTATTAGAAAGTCCCAAAATGACGTTAGACGAAAGTGTACTTATATCCAAACTGACTGATACAATGAGAGCTCAAATGGGCGTCTTAGAGGCTCCCCTTTAAACTGTTAATAATATATAATATAAGGTTTGAATTTAAAGCCAGTATAATATTCGTACAAACAAACATGCTACTGTAACTTATTATATCTTGTATGCAGTAACTAATTATTAATTCAACCAGTTAGATAGATAGATAGATAGATAAACTCTTTATTGAAACACCACAGAACAAAGAAAACTTAAAACTAGAACAAAACAACCAAACCAGTTGTTATCCGTAAGTATGTTCGCGGTGGTTTTTTAAATAATCATGTCGATGTTAGAAGACGGTTTCCCACCAAAGTCACCGCGCAAAACCCGGGGCGGCCCACTATACTACTGCTACGCATATAAACAATTTTTAATCATTGGTTGAAACGATTTTGGTGCTATGACGTATAGAACAGAATATGAATTATTGTATTGTTGTGTTGTGTGGTCTTGTTTTTTTAATTCAGAATTTTCAGTTGTTTTTTTTACCTAATGCGAAAACAAACAGACAGAGACCATTTATAAAAATGTTATTAATTCTTGTTTATTAGCCAATTTTAAGTTTTCTGGAGTAATATATTTCGAATTTACGTTTTCTTTTTTAAATAAAGATTCCCTACTCCGAGTTCTTCTACCAGAAGTTTAACCAACTATTTTTTTTATCTGATTGGTCATATCTAACAGAACGGTCATAACGTAATGTGTCTCTTACGGGACTTCAAATTGTCAACAACAATTTTAAAGCAATCAGCGTCTAATATTAGCTTTAATGAGGCTATAGGCACAAGTGAATAGCGGACCGTTTACGCTAGGTTTATGATACTGCATTATTATTACTGCATTTTTGATGCTCTTTACATAAGGAAGCAACCTCTTATACATTTTTCCTTATCTGACTGTTCATTTTATTTTCTATAAATATGTGTACAGTTAATTAATAATTCAATTTTATTAACTTTAATAAATAGCTATGGAAACTGGTTGTGTAATAGAAATAAATGACAATAAGTAGGTAAATATGACGCATATTCATATAGTTGCATAAATTGTAGCCATCGAACAGTACTGGCGTACAAATATGATTCAAATTGAAAACTGCGAAGAAATCTCTTTAATTCGCTGTCTCAAAACTTTTAATTGTATTCTTACGGTATGAATGTTCCCTAAGTTTCAAAAATGTACCCCAGTGACAGATATGCCCCAGTGACCAGTGACATTATGTAACAAGAAAACCGATTGTAAATTGTTGATTATTGTAGTAAGTAGGTGTTAACTTTTTCTGGTGTTTATAGTAAGTAATTTGGTTACTGCATACAAGGCCTCGTTTAAAATCGCTTTGATTATTATTGTGCCTACCGCTAAGTGCCAGTGGAACAAGCTTTGTGATATTTACCCACGTTTTGCCTATATAGCACACGTTTTCATATACAATTTAAATGTTAAAGTACAGTATTTACCTCAACTTAACTGTGATTTGAAGTGTGTTGTGAGAATTATGTTGAATTGAAAAACGTTAAAAATAAATATTTTAAAATATTATCGTCTTGTACTTATTTAACTGCACTATAACCATTAGTTTATGTTTAACCTTAAGTTAATTTTCTGCTGTTTTAGTTACATGTATCTGAAAATTACTAGTGTGAAAAAAAGAAAAAATATGTACTTGTTAAAAGTATAGAAATCGTTATAGCATATGGCATAAACAATAATAAAGCATCTACGATAAGTAACTATGCCATATTATTGAGAAAGCTAGCAATAAATATATTTCTTGAAATAATAAATCCTGACAATGAAGTAATTCAAGATTTGTAAGAAAAAAAACCTGAGGAGTAAGTAAAATACAGAATAAAGTATTGAAATGTTTTATTTTATAAATCTTTGAATAAATACTTGAGATTTGGTTCCATAATCATAATCACATAAAATTAAATCGATTCGGATCTACTAAGATACGAATTCATTTAATTTTATGTACTACTAACAACTTTTAACTTTAGTACATAAGTGCGTGAACAACCACTTTTCAGTTCAAAAACTCAAAGAGTATTCGATGCATTATATACGTACAGAAGCGACATTACCACCTAACCTTGTATAACATTATTTTATATTTACCTTTTGTCATTTAACTAAATCTTGTTTCTTTTTTGGCGTACAATAGTTTCGTTTAGTTCTATTATATTTTCTTTATTTTCCGACTACTAAAATGAGTTAGATTCTCAGTCTTTAGCTACTAACAAAATGAAAAAACCTGAATCTCACAATAGCAGGGCATGGTCAAAATTCCCATATCATCATGTGCTCTCAATTTAGTTTGTAACGACAAAAAGTTATCGAAATAAATAAACGACTTTCGTAAAAGCCAACCAGTATCACTGCTTACGGAATAAGTACTCCGCTTCAAAGAAATTCAACATGAAAAAACTAACAGTTGATTAATAATGTCGCATCTACACGCAGTGTTCCCAAAGGGAGTCAACGGGTCGCGTGCAAGACGCTCGAGGCTCGCTCTTGACGCAGCCCGGGGTGACCTATTTGTTGAAACTGTTGAAGACGTTGCGGATGATCGCCACGCCCTCGCGGATCTGAGCCTCGGTGATGACTAGCGGCGGCGCCAGCCGGATCGTCTGCCCGTGCGTCGTTTTAGTCAGTAGTCCCGCGTCTTTTAGGCGAAGGCACACGTCGTAGGCGGGGATGTCTGAAAGGAATGTTTTTTATTACCTCTATATTATCTCTATCTCTAATTGTTTTTTTATTTTATTAAGTTATCTCAAAAACGAATCGAAACAAAGCCGAGATTTGATTGGTACTTGGCGGGAAATATTCTTGCAAGATTATTGAAGGTAACGAGTTCACCACCAGTGACTTGGATCCAAATTCCAATTCCGAAGTACTACTATCAGAGTAATTGTTAATTGTCAAAGTAGTGTTTCTATGTTACTAGTATGTACTAGCAAAGTCCTCGTTCGTGGGATTATCGTCGTATCTAATAAGAATTCGATGGTTTCGATTAAAGTTAAAAGTAGATGGCGCCTCCACCGTCGTAATTTTTTTTTAAGATATAGTTCGGTCTAACGAGTTGTATCGGGGCGCACACTAGGAAGTAGAATATAAAGGTCGCACTAGGATACGACCAGAAGGGCATCATCAGTCGATATTAGCATGCAGAGTAACTTACTGTCGTTGACAACAATGGCACACATAAGTCCCATGCCGCGCACCGTGACCACCTGCGATTTGGGCAGCTTGCTCAGTTCCTCGCGGAACACCCGCCCGAGCTTATCAGCGTTCTCAGCTAGCTTCTCTTCTAGCAACACCTGAAGTGGCAAGAAATAGTGTTACCTACATCATAGAAAATGCGCGAACAAACATTGACAAGGTAATGAAGGAAAATCGAGGTAATATTATGTAGTTCCTTCTTACTCATTCTTCATTATTAGTGAGATATTAGGCATTTTGTAGTATTCTACGGTATCATGCATGCTGTGGTTGCATCTAGCAAGATGTTCGCTATTACCACGCAGTGATCTTCATGATTTTTTTATACTTTGTAAGTCTCACAATCAGTTTTGAGACCCTACTTTCTAAAAAGATACTGTCAACAATAATTTTAGCAAAAAAATTATTTGATAATATAATAGAGCAGGTGTGGGTACCTTCATGGCTTCCAAAGCAACTGCACACGCCAGGGGATTTCCACCGTACGTAGAACCGTGGGTACCGGGCGTGATCACCTGTAAACGTTAATTATTTTAATACAAGCTGCGCCCCGCGGTTACACCCGCGTTAACTATTATCCCGCAAGAACCATTCATTATCAAGGGATAAAAAGTTTCTGTGTTAATCCAAATAATAAACTATCTGTGTGCCAAATTTCATCTAAATCCGTTCAGTTGTTTTTGCGTGACAAACTAAAAAAAATCCATCTATCCATGTATGATCACAAACTTTCACATTTAGAATATTAGCAGGATATCAATCTCGCTCATCCACGATGTTTCCATCAAAATACATCTTTACAAAGCTCAATGATTGAAACACCGAGACGTGATGCCATAATAGTAGTTCGCAGTATAGAAATATTCAGAAAACTGGTGCAAAAAGACCACTACTGAAGCTAAAGACATCATAATTTGGCAACACCGTCACCTCAATTGCGGAGATTCTCGCCAACAACAACGAATCACAAACTCACATTCATAACGTTGTTGTTGGCTAGCACAGCGGAGACAGGCAGCACGCCGCCGCTTAAGGCTTTGCCCAGGATTAGGATATCGGGTTTCACGCCTGCGTGCTCCACCGCCAGGAGTTTGCCCGTGCGACCTGGAACATCAGCAAACTACCGTGAAACAAGTCCGAAGCCAAATACAAATAACCTAAGGTATTTTTAATGTACTTTTCATACGGTAAAGCCGCAAGAGGGCGCAGCTAGTTCGAACAAAAAGTAATCATCCAAAACCGATTCAGTAATCTTGGAGATAGGATAGGTCTGTCCACATAAAATAGTGTCAAAAACTCCTGGTTTTTAAAGTTCTTAAAAAATAACTACATCAGGCATGTAAAGTCAGTTTTAAAAAGTTCCCTTAGTTCATTTTTTATTGAATCTTTCAATGCCAGCTAGTAAGGAGTATGACTATATGACAAACCATATCATAGATATCGTCCGTTTCCCCACTAGATGCGTGTAAAGCTTACCCAAGCCAGTCTGCACTTCGTCCGCGATCCACAGCACATTGTACTTGGTGCAGAGCTCCCGGACCTTCTTCAGGTATCCTTCGTCCGGCACCACGACCCCCGCCTCCCCTTGGATGGGCTCCACCATGAACGCAGCCACCGTCGGGTCTTGTAGCTCTTTCTACAAAATTACCACGTAAGTAATTAGGATTGAGTATTTATATTATCATGTAAGTACGTACACCACTGACTATCCTATTAAAAAATGTATTTTCTGTCCATGTGAAGGTTGACTCAAGAAATCATTTGAAGCTGTAAGACCGTCCATTGTATAACTTTGTGTGTGCTTTTTGTTTAATTGGTGTATTGTTTTTTTTTTGTTTAAGGTAAAGAGTTTTCTATTCCATTCTACTACAGAATCCTTTAATATAAAAGCGAAAGTAACTCTGTCTGTCTCGCAGCCTGTTTACTCTTTTTTTCCATTTTTAAGACTAAAAGGCTTTACCAATCTTGATGTAATTTGGTACGGAGATAGTTTGAACCCCAAGGAAGGATAATATATAAAAAAAAACTTTTAATCTTGAGAAACTGTAGTCCGCGCGAACGAAGTCGCGAGCAAACGCTAGTAGTTTAAGTAAAAAACCGTGTGACTAACTTTTTTGCTGAATTGATTATGTTTATGGTGGTATTTAATATGGATTTCCGCAAAGCATTGCTTATTTCTATCAAATTTCAGATGTCGATAATCTAATCTATCATCTCTATTGATTAAAGCTTAGCCCTATATGGTAAGTTATTAAGCCGGGTATTCACAATAATTATTATGTCAATCCTAAATTTTTTTGACGAATATAGTAACCTTGTATATGTCATTTGGCTTTATCTCCTTGCGTCGTCACCAAAAATTGTTTAACAACATTAGCAACATGACGCGTAATATTGTTGTCAAATGAACACCCATCCTTATCCATAACCTTTGGCTATCTTAGTTGTGCCTTGATTATTGTTGATGCAACTTCTTATCTTAATTTCACACATGATATAAGTTTCAAAAAAGTTTGTCTGCTGATAGCACTGAAAGATTGAACGTATAACCTAACCAACCTAACCTAACCAACAGTGCCTTACCTCTAAAGCTGGTATGTCGTTATATGGAATGAGCGTGAAGCCCGGCATGAAAGGGCCGAACCCTTCGTAACACGTAGGGTCAGACGACGAAGACACGGCTGAAAGCGTGCGGCCCCAGAAGTTACCCTCGGCGAAGATTATCTGAAATGCACGGGGAAGGCATTAATCCTCATGTAGCTGAGATGGGTCCCGTGCGCAGCAGTGGGCGGATATGGAATGATGTAATACGATGTGTGTCATGTCCCATTAAATAGTTCTACTAGTTAATAAATTATAAAATACAAGGTTTATGTTTCACAATATAGTTTTCTATTATTTTCTGTCAAGTATTTTCATAGTTTGATAACATCGACAACTTTTTTATTACACTGTTGAGCATCAATTGACGTAATTGTATTGTATTGTTTGCGTTATGTATTTGCATAGTGTTTGTATGGTTACCTTGGCCTGTCCACTGGGGATCTTCTTGACAGTGTAGCCCCACTTTCGCGCGATCTTGCAGGCGCTCTCGCCGCCCTCCACGCCGGTGTTCATCGGCAGGAGGCGGTCGAACCCGAACAACTCTGTCATGAACTTTTCGTAGTCACCGAGCTGATTGGAGTAGAAGGCCCTAGAAGTATTTCCAGTTATATTCTATCGTAAATTGGTAGTTATATTTTCTGTAGACGCATTTTATCCTAACATTACAATTCGGTATTTCCCAGTTTCGGTTTTTCGGTATTTTCCGGAATGAAACAAGAATATGTGTACGGATTGTTTTTTTTTATTTGATTTGGTGACGAGACGAGCAAGTCGTTCATCTGATGGTAAGCGCTACGCCTGCCCATAACAGTTACAGTACGTTGTGTTCTCAGTTGCTTTAAAATCATTCTACGGTGACCTAAAATGTCATGACCTTTTTTAATGTCACAGGATTTATGTAACGAATTTGAATTTTGACTAATTTATAGTGACTGAGTGAGTATACGTACATTTCAGGAAAATAATCAGTTCGATTTCACAGTGTATAGTGCTTACATAAAAATATGTTTACTACCCAAACGAGTAATATTTATTTAAACGCAACTCAGTGCTGCTGTCTAACACCAGATAGGTAGATGGAAGAGATTGAACCTATTTCTAAACAGTTCCCAGACCGAGACGTCGCCTCTTAGGCTTTCATTAATATAGAATGAAGAATCAACCGTTCGAAGAAGCCAGCAATCAACCTCAACATACCGGGAGACTAGTGTGAGTTTATCCGCCTGCTTCTTCAAGGCCGCGATGATCCTCGGGTGGCAGTGCCCCTGGTTCACCGCAGAATACGCGCTCAGGAAGTCGTAGTACCTCTTGCCTTCGACATCCCACACGAACACGCCTGCAAAATGTCACATAGTTATTAAATCCTGCCCTCAAAATAAAAAAAAAACTTAGAACCCGATTGCAGTGCCACCAACCGGGTCCAATTATGAATCAAAACCAACCACTCAAACACACACAGAATCTTATAGAAATCAGTCCAGCCTTTTAAGAGGAGTTAGGTGATTGGTAGGTTTATTGTGCAATGTACGCCTACGAATTCATCAATCACATGTAAATTCAGCCCTCAGCATTCAACTTGTAAATGGAGGGTACGAATGTCATACTTAAACGTCAATCTTTTCATGTGAGGGTACACCTACCCGTATCCTCCCTCCCTACGTCACATCCCGATCGACTGACAGATGCCCTATGACGACATCGGTCTTGCGCGTCCATCTTCGCTACCGTTAACATCGCGGATCCAAGGAAGGATAGTTTTTGCCGATCAATAGTGCTCCAGTTAGCCTGTTTCGCCGCAATCCTTTCCGCAAGCATAGAACCTCAACATATATAGGAAAATCAGCAAAATCAACGCACCTCAACATAAATGGTTGAGAAAGACAACTCGCCCACGAAACCAGCCATCCATTTTATTATCGAAGAAGCTTTACAAGGAATTCACGGGTGAGTCAGTCGATCCTTTCTCCCTTTTCTCGACCATTTCCCTGGTCCTTCAAAACCCGATCTTATTAGCATCCTTCTTAGGAAATTCAATCTGAATTTTTCTTAATCGTAGGTATACTTAGCATTTTTCATCCGCCATATTTGAATATACCCCACATTGAAATTGAGTTTCGTTCATTCATTTCGAATTGTATTCACTTTTTCTTAATATTCTGTGGTAAAAGTTCGAATCGATCTCTTTGGTAAATCATCTTGAAGTGTGTAGCGAATCTTATTATTTTAGTCAACTGGTAACATTAACCTCATAACGTCAAGTTTGTTTGACATGTTTGACATTTCGTAAGTTTTGTTATTTTGTTTCAAACTTCGTTTAATTTACTGTTTCCAAGTTGAAAAGTGGAGTGAAAGTTTATAAACATGAGTGATCCTAAGATAAGCAACGTTGCTTTCGATTATTGTGCGCGTTTCATTCAAGATTTGTACAATTTAACTACTAAAATAACATCTCAGCAGACGATATCCGATCAAGACAGGAGTCGTTTCTTCGCCAGGTATAAGGACTTGGATAGGCACTGGCATGAAATGGAAAAGGCTTTCTCGGTAGTCATGGCCAATACGGAACAAGCGGAGCGTCATGAAATCGAGGAAAAATTCAACAATTGTGAGGAGAAAGTATATTCAATCAAAACTCTCCAAAGTCACTTCGTGCCATTAGAATCAAAACCCACAATCAGCACCGGCTTTCACCTACCAAAAATTTCATTAACACGGTTTGCAGGAATCCATACAGAGTGGCCTGGGTTTATTAATATCTTCAATAGTTTAATCCATGACAATGCAAATTTGAGTTCTGTAGAAAAAATGCATTATTTACTAAGTGTCTTGGACAAAGATGCCCTTTCATTAATCAAACACTTGCCAATTTCGCTTGAAAATTATGCAATAGCTTATGGGTTATTGACAGATCGTTATGAAAATAGCAGGATGATTGCGGACAAACATGTTGAATCTCTATTGTCATTGCCAAATCTAAATCAACTTAATAGTAAAACTTTAGGTAAGTTTATCAATATTGTAAAGGAGAATACACACGCGTTACAAGCCTTGACATTTGATGTCACATCATGGAGCTTTCTTTTACTTCACATCATCCTCAAAAAGCTGACGATGGATTTGCGTACAAAGTTTGAATCATCAATTGATACTTTAAAAATCCCAACGTTCAGCCAATTGCTAAATTTTTTAGAAAATCAACTTAGGATCTTAGAAAATGTTGGTGGGTCTACATCTAGGTCAGCGTCAGGCAATAACACATTGAATATTTTTAATGAGAATAAACAGCACAACAAGGTCAAAAATGCCTTTGCTTGTCCATGTTGCACGGAGAACCATGCTATATATCGATGCTCTAAATTTGAGAACATGACTCCGGTGCAACGGAAGAGTTTTGTAATTCAACATAAACTTTGCTTTAATTGTCTGCGCACTCACCAGGTTTCTAAGTGCACCTCAACAAGTGTATGCCAGGTGTGTCGTAAGCGCCACCATAGCAAGCTACACATCAACAATTCAATAGGAAATCAACATTCGGACCCAACTTCTGCACCCATCCCCTCTGAGCCTGCTGTGTCGATACATAGCTCCACAGTCCAGTCTCAGACCTTACATGGTGTCGATGTGACATCCACCATGATTTTAGGTACAGCGTTCATCAGCGTGCAGGATGTTGACGGTCAATTTCACACAGCCCGTGCTCTAATAGACAGCGGCTCTCAAGTATCAGTTATGACTGATACCTTGGCTCAACGGTTGAGGCTGCCTCGTACAAGGTCAGGCGGCTTGTGTGGGCTAGGTGCTTCGTCTGTTCACGAGACTCGAGGTATAGTTCATTGCAATGTCAAATCAACACGGAACAATTTACATATTTTATCATCGGACTTCATCATTTTAAAGAAAATAACTGGCCGTATGCCTTCGGTTCCAGTTGATCCTAAAGTATTAGAACTTTGCAAAAATTTAGTTTTAGCGGATAGTAACTTCACAATTCCCGGACAAATTGACTTGCTTCTAGGTATAGAATATTATGACCAGATTCTGGATGGTAAGAGGATCAGTCTAGGTGAAAATATGCCTACTGCCTACTCATCTATCTTTGGCTGGATCATCATGGGAAAAGCTCCAGCAGCATCGCAGTACACGTACACCGCTACTTCGATGGCCTGCACCATAGATCTTGATCACGCACTGAGGATGTTTTGGGAGGTTGAAGAGCCACCCAAGCTACGCATTCAAGATCCCGAGGACGTCCAATGTGAGAAGCATTTCACAGAAACATACAAACGGGATAGTGATGGTCGCTTTGTTGTCTCGTTACCTTTTAAGGTGAACCACAAACCATTAGGTGACACTCATCTCACTGCTTTGAAGCGGTTCCATAATTTGGAGCGCAGGCTGGTTAGGGAACCTCGACTTTGTGAACTTTATGTAGCCTTCATGAGGGATTATATTGAAGCCGGTCACATGCGTGAAGTGCCATGTTCGACTGGTGGTCAGCGCTACTATATACCACACCATGGGGTCCTGAAGGAGCATAGCACAAGCACAAAGTTGCGCGCAGTTTTTGATGCGTCTGCGCCTAGTACCTCAGGTGTTGCGCTCAACCAAGTGCTCATGTCCGGTCCCAAGCTTCAGCAAAATATCGAAGACATCATTTTGCGTTTCAGATTGCATGGAGTAGTTTTCACCTGCGATATAAAACAAATGTATAGGCAGGTGCGCATGCGTGACGATGACTGCAAATATCAAGCAATATTATGGCGCGAATCTCCTGACGACGTACTCAAGCAGTTCGAACTAACCACAGTCACCTATGGCGTTTCGAGTTCGGCGTTCCAGGCTATTCGCGTTCTACACGAGCTAGCTTACCTCAATGCAGACAAGCATCCCGCCGCTTCAAAAACTTTGTTGGAGGATACCTTCGTCGACGACGTTGTGAGTGGATCTCATGATGTCAACTCTGCCAGGAACCTTGCTCAAACGATTTCTGACATTCTCGCCCAGGGAGGTTTTCTTTTGCGCAAGTGGTCCAGCAACTCCCAAGATTTTTTGGAAGGTTTTCCTGTCGACCACCGCGAATCTCCTTACAGGTTCGTCGAGGATGGCGAAAATATCTTCAAGGTTCTGGGCATCGAGTGGAACGCAAACAAGGACAGCTTCATCTACCGCGTCTCCGATATGAACAAGGTCCTCACCAAGCGCGGTGTCTTGTCCAACATTGCCAGGTTGTATGATCCGTGCGGGTTCTTATCCCCGGTCACATTTTTTGCTAAATACATCATGCAAATGCTTTGGTCGATCAACTCAGGGTGGGATGACCCCCTCCCTTCAGACATTCGCAATGTGTGGACTGACTTTATGTCTGACTTCCACAATATAAATCAGATTTCAATACCACGGTGTGTCGTCACTGATCAACTGGTGTCCAGTCAACTGCACGGTTTCAGTGACGGCTCAGAACGCGGGTACGCAGCATGCGTCTACCTGCGCGTTCAAAACGCTTGCGGTCGCGTTTTAGTTCAGCTGCTTCTGGCTAAATCACGCGTAGCGCCGCTCAAGCAAAAACTGACTGTCCCCAAGCTCGAACTAAACGGAGCGTTGCTATTGGCTCGCTTGTTGGAACATGTCACAAAAATAATAGGAGGTAAGATTCTGTTGGACAGCACGACAGCGTGGTCTGATTCCACTATCGTGCTATCCTGGCTCAAAACTTCGCCTCACAAATTACAAACTTATGAGGGAAATCGTGTGTCCCAAATACAGTCGCTGACTCCAAGCGTTGTATGGCGGCACGTCCCATCAGCTCAAAACGCAGCTGATTCTGCAAGTCGCGGTCTCTCGCCTTCAGAATTAGTCAACCACCCGCTGTGGTGGTCACCAGCATGGCTCGAAGATGATTCTTCGTCATGGCCTGGAAACTATCAACTTGTTGATGACGCAGATTTACCGGGATTGAAATCCGCAACTTCAAGTCTCGCATCTCATGCTATCCAAATCACGGAAATCTCCGAGCAGGTTCAGGCTGCAACCGACTTGCTAACCAGATTCAGTTCGTTTCCCAAACTACAGGCAACTGTAGCTTGGTGCAAACGCTTCATCCATAACGCGCGCAATCCAGCTCAAAAACGTACTGGACACCTATCGGTCGCTGAGCTAAACGATAGTGTTTGCACCATTGTCAAACTAGTCCAGTCTACGGAATTTGCAGAATCGCTGAAACTGTTGCGTGCTAACAAGGTTGTCAAGGTTGGTCTGATGCGCTTGAATCCGTTCATTGACTCTGAAGGTCTCGTCAGAGTTGGCGGCAGACTTGTCAAGTCTGATTTGGATTTCAATATCAAACATCCATTGTTGCTCCCAAAATCTCATCACGTCACACATCTTTTAGTGGATCATTACCACCGGATGTTCCAACATCCTGGTATAAACACACTTCTGAATTTGCTCGTGCGCAAATTTTGGATCCTGTCTGCGCGTAGGGTTATTCGAAATCGTATTTTTCAATGTCAGCGCTGCTATCGTTTGCGGCCTAAATCCATTGAACCTTTCATGGCCGACTTGCCGGCAAGCCGAGTCACATCGTGCCGACCATTTCAAAGGGTCGGAGTGGATTTCGCTGGACCTTTCATGCTGAAGACTTCCCGCATGCGCAATGCTAAAAGCGTAAAGGCCTACATGTGCATTTTTGTATGTTTCACCACCAAATGCTGTCATCTAGAAATAGTTTCTGAACTATCAACGGCCGCTTTTCTAGCCTGTTTTGACAGATTCGTATCCCGCAGAGGTCTCCCGAGCGACGTGTTCAGTGACTGCGGTACGAATTTTATAGGCGCGTGCAACTATCTTAAAGAGGTTTCAAAGTTTCTACGTGAATCCCAGACTGAAATACAAAAATCCTTGGTCGGACATCAAATCTCATGGCATTTCAATCCCCCGGCTAGCCCGCACATGGGTGGCCTGTGGGAGAGCGCAGTTAGATCCGCGAAGCTCATCTTAAGTAAAATCATCGGCGACCGCTCTCTCGTCTTCGAAGAGCTCGCCACGGTCTTTTCAAAGGTCGAGGCCGCGTTAAATTCTCGTCCAATGTTTTCGGTCACCAACGACCCGAACGACCTTGAGCTCGAGAGTTTATCGCCCGGCCACTTTATTATTGGACAACCTCTTCTTGCCCTGCCAGAGCAGGACTCATGCCAAGAGAACTTAAGCTTATTGAAGCGATGGCAACTAGTTCGCCAAATCACGCAACACTTCTGGAGGCGTTGGCAAGCAGAGTATCTTCATACCCTCCAGCAGCGTCCCAAATGGTTCCACAAGTCCCAGAACTTGCAGCCAGGCGATCTAGTACTAATCAAGGAACCCAACTTGCCGCCGCTTCAATGGCGAAAGGCTCGCGTCATTCGAACCTGCCCAGGTACAGATGGTACGGTGAGAGTCGTTGAGCTCAGAACTTCATCTGGTACGCTTCTTAGGCCAACAGTGAAACTTTGTCCTTTGATGCCATGTGCCAATCTATAGTCGAATATCAACTTAAAACTTAAATTTTATTATGTAAATCAACTTAGCTTATCAACTTTGAAACTCAACTTGGAAAATCAACTTAGAAAATCAACTTGGCTTATCAACTTTGAAACTCAACTTGGAAAATCAACTTAGAAAATCAACTTAGTTTATCAACTTTGAAACTCAACTTGGAAAATCAACTTAGAAAATCAACTTAGTTTATCAAGTTTGAAACTCAACTTAGGAAATTCAACTTAGAATTTCCACTTAGAATCTCAACTTAAGAGGCTCACCATTTTTGATCTCGAACCTCACCACAGAATTTTAGATTCATCCTCAACTTATATTAATTAATTGAAAGAGCTAGGTAGCTCTTTAGGGGGCGGTATGGTAGGTTTATTGTGCAATGTACGCCTACGAATTCATCAATCACATGTAAATTCAGCCCTCAGCATTCAACTTGTAAATGGAGGGTACGAATGTCATACTTAAACGTCAATCTTTTCATGTGAGGGTACACCTACCCGTATCCTCCCTCCCTACGTCACATCCCGATCGACTGACAGATGCCCTATGACGACATCGGTCTTGCGCGTCCATCTTCGCTACCGTTAACATCGCGGATCCAAGGAAGGATAGTTTTTGCCGATCAATAGTGCTCCAGTTAGCCTGTTTCGCCGCAATCCTTTCCGCAAGCATAGAACCTCAACATATATAGGAAAATCAGCAAAATCAACGCACCTCAACATAAATGGTTGAGAAAGACAACTCGCCCACGAAACCAGCCATCCATTTTATTATCGAAGAAGCTTTACAAGGAATTCACGGGTGAGTCAGTCGATCCTTTCTCCCTTTTCTCGACCAGTGATAAATACACATTAAGATACTCCTACCGAATACACATAAACTTATTCTATGAAAATATTCCCCTACCATCCTCTTTTCAAGTTATCCTAAATCTCTCAAGCAGCTAAGTATTGTAGGATTTATAATATTTATTGCATAAACGAGATGTTTTCTTAGAAAAAGTTTTTATAATTATGTAATACATTGAGCTAAAGGTAGTAAACTAGTTGTAAGCCACTCGAAAACCATAAAATTAAATAAATTTTGACGAATTTTGATGCTATTGAAACAGGTATACTTACCTTCTATATTATTATTATTATGTATGTACGTAGATAGAGTAGAATCAAATATTTTTTCACGTCTTATTCAAGAAGTAGTATATCTGATAATTACTAAGTGCTGATAAAACCATTATTAACCTCCGTTAGCACATCATAAAGATTAACTATCACGCATTGTACGAGTATCACAATCTTTTTTTTATATGGCATAAATTACTCAAACTTTTAGAACTATGTACCTACCTACTTTAGTAGATGTAAGTATCTACCTACCTTTTTTCGGGGCAACTTGCACCAAAATCTCTTAAATTTAAATTTAGTTAATTCGAGATTTAATGCTAAACTCGGTTTAACTCAAAGTCACTAGGTAAATAAATTAAAAACGCATCACGATCATATAGATAGATTCTGACCCCAAATTAGGATTCATGTGTCTAGGGAATGAGAAACTATGAAAGCCATGGTCCTACCGACCTAACCAAACCTACTGAGAATTATTTCGGAGGTATGTAGGTTACCAATCAGGACCGGGCCCCGTGGTGGATTATGGCTTAATCCTCCTCGCTAAAGTGAGGAGAGACCCGTGCTCAGCCGTGGGCCGTTATGGCGGGATTATTGCGGGTTCGATTGAATATAATGTAATACATACTTGTTTACTATCTACATATCACAAAAGTAGGATGTCTGGTAGAGATCGCTTTACGCGATAAGAGCGCCCATTGTACCTATTATTTAGTTTTGTTTTTTCTTTGTTTATAATTCTTGGTGTCAATAAAGAATTATCTATCTATCTATGTAAGATAAATTCTAATACTCGATATAACTACCCCGTTAATGAGTGCCGAAATAGACCCCATACCGAATTCCTTATAAATAAATAGACACATTGTAAAGCGATAACAGGGTCGGCCTCGTTCCAACTTATCTATATTAATGTATTGAATGGTTTCGCCTAATTAGATCGCGATCATCGAGAATAGTGGTTTCAGTCGGTTATTGAGTTAGTTAGATAGATAGATAGATAAACTCTTTATTGAAACACCACAGAACAAAGAAAACTTAAAACAAGAACAAAAAAAATTTTACAATTTGTGTCACAATGGGCGGTCTTATCGCTCAGAGCGATCTCTTCCAGACAACCATGCACGGAGAGGAGTAATTATATGTTATATTGAGTTATATGTTTTTAACCTTAAACTGGTTGAAACCTTAGATAAAATTTAAGTTTTTGTTAATTACAAAAATTATCTAGACCGTTGATTGTAGTGTACTTATACTGTTGATGCATGTCAGGTGAAGGTCTCTAGAAATAGCTTACTGGTTTTTTTTAATAAAAGATAAGCTTGTCGATTTTCCTCCACCAGAATCCGCCATAAAACCCTTGTCAACCGTGTAATAAATAAGACCCATCAAAACAAATAAAATAAGCCATGTTTACTAGAAGCCATTGAAGGGTCCACTACCCACCGTCTTGCTCCATCATCAGAAAAGATCGACGTACCAATCATTAGATACTAGTTACTGGTATGATTGGTAATTATTATTTTCATATATTTCATTCATTCATATTCATAATTATTAAGTTTACAATTAAATTAAATTAAATCGATCGTATCGATCGATATCGTAATCGTATCGATTAAATTATAATCGATACGACAAGTAAAATTAATAAATTAATAACGCGTCACAATCATTATTATGTAAGTACAAAGACCCTGATGGTCCTACAAACACTCAGACTCAGAGGAAATACTTGTGGTTCTCATAAATATTTGCCCTGTGCTGGAATCGAACCTTCAACTTCACGTTTCGCAGTCGGCTCATCACCCACTACGCCACGGAGGTCGTCAATAGTTAAAATGAGTTGTAAGTTTTGCTTACAATGTTACGAGTTAAGCGAATAAGAGCGGTAACGTGAACTTATTATTAACAATTCTGTTGACAAGTTTGTTAATTTTATTTGTTTAAGAATAATTCATATTTGTATAGAGGAGACTTGAAACTCCATTTTTCCTCTACTACTAAATGATTGGTAATCTCTGAGATTAGATGAATCCTAATTAAAAGAAGTACTTTTCCATTACTTATCATTTATTTGCTTTATGTGCGTAGACAAAGACTTCCACTAATATTTTTGAACCTACTTACTCACTGAACTGGGAACGACATTATTATAAAGTGGTCATTTTGAAAAATATATGAGAAGTCGCAGAACTTAAATGACTTTCTTAACTTAAGAAGCTTTAAGTAGGGCCGTAATTGTAACAATTGTATAATATTCGTACATTATTGTGTAGCTAAGAGTTCGAATTGGCTGAAAATAATTTTAAAAAAAAGAGTAATAGTATTAACATCACGTGCACAATCACCTAGACACTGTGTCCGGCCCACGGGTGCTAGTTCGATTCCCCATATAGATCGTTGTGGGTTAGGTTGCTTTATACTTCAAGAAACGCGGTTTAACAAAATAATAATTATTTATAGTAAGTAACATCTACATCAATCTTATATCTGTATATTTTATAATTACTTTAAAAAAAACATAAAATACTGGTATATTTAAAAAAACGGTCTACCAAAACTTTTTTTCTTAATGGTGTCCGTTTGTTTTTTCTCATCATGTAAAAGTTGTAACCGATGGCAAATCGATTTTCACTGTTCTGTAGCTTAGGATCTAACGTCTCTAACTCCAACAAGTAGAAACCGAGCTATTGTTATATAACTTATTGCTAACGGCGCGCTAGTATAGACCACCGGGCTTTTATGGGAAACTGCCCAATAATAAATCTAATATCGATTTTAAAAATAAGATCTTGAAAGGAAAGAAGTCGGAGGTAATAGCTAGTAATAGAATATGTTAACAACATTACCTTCACCGCGGCACAAAGCGACAGGGATGGGTGCGTAGTTTCGACACCCCCTTTTGTCTTCAAGGGCGAAAATCTCCTGAGAGGAAAGAGTTTTCTTTTCGGCAGACATTCTAAAAGAAAAAAATATCAGTTAGACTTATATCACAAAACACAACGGGTTAAAGAAAATTGTGGCACTTTTAAAAAATCAAAAAATATAGGTTTTTTTAGTCTTAATAAAAAACCAACGTTTTCTAAAACCAGTTATAATATTGCGGCCAGACAGCTAGGTTTTTGTAAAATAATGTAGAAATAAGAAAAGGCACCACCCACCTTGTTGACACGTCTCTATCGAATGATTGCTTTAAACTAAGAAACCATTTTATATAGCACAATTACACATATTAATCATCGGTCTCAGATCGCAAGACATGAATGAAGTTATTAATTAGTTAAACAAAGTCATTAACTAAGGAAGAGACCTCGTAAAGAGATCACGGTTTATGCCGAGCCATGTCATAAATTCCAAAACATGTTTATTGTTTAATGCTATAAATTGATAAACTCATGTACAAATAAAACTATAATATTAAGATAAACCATGGTGAAAAGCTAATAAAAGCCAGACATTACAGAGTTAATTAATCATCTTTATAATCAAGTAGACATAAATTCAAATGAAACCGATAACCGATTTATTAATAACTCCGCAAACAATGCTTATTATGAAATAGCTTATGTCTATTTCAATAACATTTGCGGTCAATGTGCCGATATTCAGTTTATTTCCAGTGAACAACAAATCAATTAAAGAAAGTTATTTATGAACATGTGTATGAATGGAGCTGACCTTTTTAGTTTACTGATAAATGTGATTGTTTGAAATTGACCGCGAAGTTTGCAGGAGGTGTGTCTTCGGCCAAATTTGACAAACGACTGATGAATGGAGAGCGATACTGGCTATTAAGAACGGACCGTATACCGTCGGAAAAATACCGAACACCCCATACCTATCATCACGGTTTCTCTGTAGAGATTACGTCAGTGCCCTATCTTAACGATTCAGTGACAATCAACCAATTTATTTTTGGTAATAATGCTCAACAAGCGAATGTACGAAAATACATTGTTATTGGTAAGATATTAAAGTTTTTCTGTAGAGTAACGACTCGGGGCAGAAGCGATTCTATTATCGGGTCGTTTGCTTCTTCAAAGATGTGTAAATATTTTCTAGAGGCTTCTATTTTTATAATTTTTTTCCGATTTATTAGAATATCAATTTAATCGGGTAACTTTTTATTTCAAGAGTGAAACGCTACCTTTGTATTATTATAATACATTTATGGCTAGATTGGTACCAAATAGGAAACGACCCTTATACAATAAGACGCTAATAAATAAACTTCACATATACGTGGCTACTCGTGCGCATACAGTAGGTATTAGATAATATTATATTATGTCGATAGTAAATTCGGAACATATCGCACCAAAACGAGACATCTGAACATTCTTTAATCTCGAGTGCGTTTTCAATCGTTATACATTGTAGGTAGCCTACAAACATTGATAATTAAATTTATAATACGTACGTTTTCATAGTTACAATTGGCTTCAAAGTTATTTTTGGTATAAAAGTCAATAAAGAACGCAAGGTGACCGGAGAGCACTATTTTGTTCCAAAACTGTCCTTTGCTTTATTTGCATAACAGCTGCTGAACCGATGACATGCAAGTTGACCCAATAGTTACCTAGGTTGGTTTTACTGCAGTATATATACCATTCAGAGATTTATCGCATGAGTACTGAACGAAATAAATAGGTAACACTTAAGTATCTACTACCCTCAAGGTAGGATCACAGCTTATCTATGAGTAGGAAAAGCTATTCTCCACGTCTCTTCACTTTTTATCAGCATTATTAAATCTTTATCTTTATGGCTATGTACAGAATCATCCACTCAACATGTACTGATGTACTCTCTACATTTATACCCACAATGTCTGATTTTACATATTTCTAGTAATTTTCGCTGGTACTGACACACATGGTATGGGGTTTGATTCCTGTTGCGGCAAAATGACTGCATGCTAAGAAAACACTGTCTTGATAACCAAAAATACTTTTACTAATAATTATTAAACAAAATATCTACGATCACAGACTAAGACAAAACTATATAAAATTACTTTTTAGTTCTGACACAGATTACCTAATAGTTGCAACATTTTAGAGCACAAAAATGTTTAAGCGTAGCAGTTTCCAAAATCGTACTACCCAGCTTTATAAAGTAGATGACAAATTCATTTAATTAAATGTGTACATATTGTTCTAAATAATCACAACTAACAAAAAAAAAATGACTTTATTATGTAATCATTTTGAAACTCATAATAGTAAAAATTAACATCTACATCGATCTGTAAATAATTCCCTAATGTTATGAATTATTTCTGAAATCTGACTACATTTAAAATTCATCTTTTCATGTAAATTCCTATATTTCCTATTTTGCCTTGCCCTCCCTTTCTCCGCCGTGGTACTCTGGATAGGAAGGGAAAGAACCTGCCCCTTTTTGGGGTATGGATGGTAAAGAACCTCCTTCGACCAGCCTTTTGGCTTCAATCTTCGCCGCATTATCCTTTTTCAGTTGTGCGATGGCAACATTTTTACTGATTTCTTCTTCTGTTGGCGGCTCAGCTCTGAAATTGTTGAACATAATGTTATCATATTAAATTTTAACCAAAAGATGATTCCTGGACGATAGCAGGTGTTAAATATAATTTTCATCAACATTTCTTTGTGACATTTGTTTTTGTTTCATTGCATATTTTACTAACTGGATTTAATCTGAAATAAATTGCTATAATCAAAATAATAACAAATATTTAATATAATCTAAAGATTCTAGTAACATTTTAAACAGTAATCGAAAACTCTAACTGGTACAGCAATTTCCATGGGCAGGTGCTTTCCCCACCATTATGACCAATCTGCTTGTCATTTATATAAAAAACAAAGTACCTTCTTTGCCTGAGCCAAGACTCCCATTCAGCAGGTATTGGATCTTGGAAGTCTTGGCCTTTAGCTGGGTCATACCAACGTGTGGGGATCCTCTTCCCACTTCTGGGCTGGGCAGGAATCTCATAATACTCATTGCCTATGTAGTCTTTGCCTGAAACAGTTTATTAAACTTAACTTTATATGTGTCCACTTTTTTAGTTTGTTTTTAGCTCATGGCAATAAATAAAAGCACATTGTCCCCACCAGAATTCTTGGTAGATGGTAGAAAAATGAAATCCCTGGATATTTACTGGGGCGGCCAGTGGAGACATTGGGAATATCATGGCCCCTTAGTAGGATGCCCTGTATCTAGGGAATCAGGAATGGCAAGGACCATGGTCGCACATACAGCCAGACTTAGAGCAAATAGCTGTTGCTTATACAAATCTGAGCATTTGGTGTCATATACTTTTTAGTGATATTCTATCAGTATGGATTTTAAAGTGAATGTGATTCACCTATATGATTTCCTCTGATTTGCCGGGGTTTAAAAGAGTTGATGAAGTTCCTAAAAGCAATACGCCAGACGTAACGAGTTTCGCCGCCAGACATCTGAAACAAGCGTAAACATTGTTATTTTTATAAGTTTGAATTGTTTAGTGAAGGACAGCCTACCACTACCACAATCACAAGTTGTGAATGAGTCTGTTAGTAGACAAATTAGCACGATTTGTTAGAAGCACTTAAATAATGCATTTAAATTGATATGCAAAAATGTATTTACGTAGCTACCTAACAACACACTGCAAACGCTTCAGGAATGGATTTTGGTTTGGATTTCTTAAGGATATTAAACAAAAGCAGTTTTCATCCAGTAAGCACCATATTACCTTTACGAGAATACGATTAGATTAATCCAACAAATTTCAACAAAATATTTAAAAATCTTTCTAAAACTGCGTTTTCCTTTTCCGGAGTTTTTGTATTTTTCAAAACATTCCTCACATTCCACAGCATGTGACTTTGACACATTATGTTGACTGACCTGACACTGACTGCAGGCACTGCAGCGACTGTACTTTTTCCCTTCTCTGCATCTAGATGTATTCTACTCTCTGTGGTAGAGACGATTGTCAAAGTCAAGTGTCAAACAAGAAGGCAGCAAAGCAAATGTCAGTCAGTTGATGTGTCTGTGCTGTATCCTTCTGTCACATACGTTCTTAGTTCTTACCATCTCAAAATAAACTGCGTCAGTATTTTTCTTTCTTATCTTCCGGAGCATTTTATAAAAGATCACTGATATTTTCAAGAGGAAAAGAAGTATAACAGAAATCCTTCACCATGGCGAAAATGGCATTTCAGCACCAAGCTGGGACAGCAATGGAGTGTCTCAGCGTAAGTACCAGACCACTCCCTTCAACTCCCTTGAATAGAAACTTTGTTCTTATGTTTATTGTACTGAGATGCAGCTTAATTTTGCTTTAGATACCGATAACATTACAAAAAGAAGCCGGCGTAGATGCTGAAGGTAGAGAAGTGATGAAATGCGGCTTCAAAATTGGCGGCGGAATCGACCAAGATTTTCGGAAAAGTCCACAGGGCTATACTGATAATGTACGTACAAGTTCTCTAATTAAAGTTTTAAATATGCAATTTCATTCCTATTCGATTGTCAAGTATTTGTTTGGTAGGTATCTAGAATAGCCACACAAGATTAACAAACGCTAACACAAAACAACAGCTCATTTGTAAACTTTGTACACAAATTCTCAATTTTGACTTAGTCACATTTACTACAACAAATAAGAGCATGTTCCACAAACAAAAACATGTGCAATAATCTTCTAACAGGACACCAGATAGGCACCTTTATTAAGAAGTAACACATAATGTACCTAACTAACCTGCTCACTCCTTAAAAAAACCTGAACGACCTGGTGTACAGTAAAGTATTTTCAATTCTATTCTATTCTGAACGAGACAAGAAACAGCATACAGCTATACATAACTCACAATGATAGCTAAAATCTCAATGTTGATTGAAAAAATTTCAGAAACAGGATATTTAGCCAAGAACATAATTATATATGTTTACATTTTCAGGGTATCTATGTGACTGAAGTTCATGAAGGTAGTCCAGCTGCAAAATCAGGCTTGAGAATGCACGATAAAATACTTCAGTGTAATGGATATGACTTCACAATGGTAACACACAAAAAAGCTGTTAGCTATATAAAAAAACATCCTGTCCTAAACTTATTAGTGGCGAGGAAAGGAGTAACTTCAACATAATGCGAATCGGGAAATGTAATGACACTAACACATCTTTGTTGGAATTATAATTTAAACTTTTTGTCTTTTTTTTTTAATTTTATTAGATTCTGGTTAGGTGGCTAAACTTGGCTGTTTAAAAAGCACAAAAAAAAACAACTCAAACATTGAAAATATTACTGTATACTTCGATCAATCATATTTTCATATTTGTATGAAGACTGTATAGTTCAAAACATTATGTTGAAGGCACTAAATTATATGAGTATTATGACATGTATAATGAACTGTTATTTATTTTTATTTGTAAGTTTAGTTACTAGGAGAATTATTTAATTAGTTGATGTCAACTATGGAAAATTGAGGATTGCCGGCAATACAATGTATTAATGTATATTTCAGATATTTAAATGTAATAGATGAGTTACCAGTTAAGTTAATACTTTTGTAATTTTTACATTTTTATACAAATATCAGTATTTCATTTATCATGCCCTTGACAAAATATACTTACCAAGTTATTGAAGTGAAACACACGCAAGTTGGTTGAACACTGTTTTATTCCCATATAACATACAGTGAGGGTACACCGAGTAGGTCTACCCTCGTAATTAATATACTACATCTTCCCCCTTACACAAGGGGAAAAAAAAAAAAAAAACCAAGTAAAGCAACTAAGTAACAAGTATTACAACTATAACGTAAGTAACAAGTATTATACTATAAATAACTAGGATGTTATTGTTTACTAGAACCAAAAATTAAATTTGACAACATTCGTGTAGTTCGTTCCCTTGACCTCGTTACGGGAACAATTGGTGAAGATGGAACAGACTCATCCGAAATGCTTTCATATGTATAACCGTCATCGCGCGCTGTGGCCTCGGCTTGCTCATCCGCGTGTGTTATCTGCGGTGATGGCGTATCACGCCCCGACTCATTTACTACCTGAGTCTGTGACTCACTCACTGGTTTTGGTCTGCGTCTAGGTACAGCTGTCATAAAAATCGAATTTGTATTGCCGCCTAGTCCCGTAGTACCAGTTGTGCGGCTCGGAACCTGCGCTGCACCTAACCGAGATCGCGACACCAGCTGACTCCGACTACGTCTGTACCGACCGCCCCGCTCATCTTCCACCACATACGAACGCGGTTCGGGCGCATGACTAACTATTGAAACCGGTTTCCTGGTGCCATTGCATACTAACGTCGCTTTATCACCCGGAGACAAAGGATCGAGCGATCTCGCTGCCCTATCAAAGTGACACCTAATCTTTTCTCTATTTGCCATCAATGCTCGATAATTTCGCCCGTTATCTACCTTTTCAGTTAGCAATTTAGAATTAACTGGCAGTTTCGTGTTCAATCGTCTACCCATTAAAATTTGTGCTGGTGAATCTAACTCATTACGTGGTGTAGCTCTGTAATTCAGTAATCCCATACAGAAATCCTGTCCCGAATCGACGCATTTTTTAAGTAGATTTTTAACCGTCTGAACAGTCCTCTCGCTTTTGCCGTTCGATTGTGGATATAGTGGTGACGACGTCACATGTCGTACTTCCCACTCCCGTAAAAATTTCTTAAAATCCTGCGAGCCATAGGCGGGGCCATTATCCGTCACGAGCTCTGACGGGATCCCATGTCGCGCAAATTGTTCTCGCATGAAGTTAATCACCTGCTTTGCGCTCATGCTCGATAGTTCTCCGACCTCTACGTAATTAGAAAAATAATCTACTAAAATGATGTACCTTTTGTTCCTATATTGAAATATGTCAGAGGCGAGCTTACGCCACGGTAACGCGGGCACGTCGTGCTGCAGCAGAGGCTGGCGACGCGGTCGAGGCGCGTGAAGCGCGCACGCCGCGCACCCCCGCACCGCGCGCTCCACGTCCTCACCCAGCCCCGGCCAGAACATGACTTCGCGCGCGCGCCGTTTGCACCTTTCTATACCCAGATGTCCCTCGTGAACCCGTGCTACCATATTGTCCCTCTGACCCCGCGGGATAAATACACAGTCACCTTTAAAAATTATGCCATCCATGTAGTGCAACTGCTCACGATACGGCCAAAATACGTTGACTTTCATGTTCACATCACGCCTATTTTTAGGCCAGCCGCACATTATATACCTTATTAACAATCTGCAATCACTATCGTTTTCCGTTTCCGCCCTTATTGCCTCCATTTTCGGGTCACTAAACGGAACGTTTTCTAACATGAAACAGGTTTGAAGGCTCACTTCGTCCGTGACACGGTCATGCATTAATTCCTTTATTGGGGCCCGTGACAACGTGTCAGCAATATACATATATTTGCCCGGTGTATATATTACTTTTAACTCGAATCCTTGTACTCTCATCATCATTCGTTGCAGTCGGGCCGGCACAGAAACCAACGGTTTGCCGAATAACGCTTCCAACGGTTTGTGGTCAGTCTGCACGGTGACATCTGACCTGCCATATATATATTGCCTGAATCGTTCGACCGCGAACACTATAGCCAACATCTCCTTCTCGATTTGGGCATACCTGCACTGCGTGTCGGTGAGAGTGAGCGAGGCGAACTCGACCGGACGGCCCGCCTGCAGCAGCACGGCACCGAGCGCCACGCTCGACGCGTCCACCGAAACCACAATCGGCGTGCGCTCGCAGTATAGCGCCAGCACCGGTGCGCTCGTCAACTTCCGCTTCAGCTCATCCACCGCCACGGAGTGCTGCCGGTCCCACATCCACTCAGAATCCTTCTTTAATAATGACCGTAAAATATTCGCACACTCTGAATAATTTTGTATGAATTTTGATAAATAATTTACCATTCCTAAAAACCTCTCGAGTGACTTCCTATCATTCGGATATGGCATTTCTATAATTGCCTTTACCTTCGAGTCATCCGCTCGCATTCCAGTCGCATCAAACTTGTGACCTAGATATGTAATTTCTGTGACACCGAACTTACATTTCTCTCGATTAAATTTTATACCTATTTCCCGCGCGCGTAGCAGCAAGCGCCGCAATCTGTCATCGTGTTCTTCCTTATTACGCCCCCAAACTATTACGTCATCGATAAACGATTCTGCACCTTCTATGTCCTCGAGGTGCTGCCTTAGTTTAGCATGAAAAACTTCCGGCGCGCAATTTATTCCATACGGTAAGCGTAAAAATTGGTAACGCCCAAATGGTGTACTGAACGTGCAGAGGTCGGCGCTCGCGTCATCAATTTGGACCATCCAAAAGCCACAGCGTGCGTCGAGGACGCTGAAGACCGTGGCCCCGCGCAAGCGCACCGCCAGTTCTGGCACGGTCGGCAGCGAGTACTGCGCGCGCCGCACCGCGCGGTTCAGAGGTCGAGGGTCTAAACAAACACGAATGCTGCCATCCTTTTTTGCGACTAGTACAATTGCATTAACCCAGTCAGTCGGGTGTGTGACCTTCCTTACTACACCTAAACCTTCCATCCTATGTAATTCCTTCAACAATTTATCTTTGAGGCCGAAAGAAATTTTTCGGGTAGGGCACACAACCGGCTGTACGTTTTTATCTACAACAATACTATATTGTCCTGGCAATTTCCCTAAACCTTCAAATAAATCATCATACTGGGAAATATTTATTGTACCAACACAATTAACCAATCCTAATGAGATACAACCCTCCAAACCGAGTACGTTCTGACATTTTAAGTCCGCAACCACAAATGGTAACACGTAGTGTTTGTCATTGAACATGAATGAAATATTATCAGTACCTATTATCGGTAACCGGTTGCCGGTAAACGAAAGTACTCGTTTTGTAAACGGCTTAAGGTTTTTAATAGACAAATTCAAGCTTAAATACTCAATTCTAGAAATTACGTTTAGCATAGATCCGGTATCTATTTTAAGTACTACCTGCTTTCCATTACATGTAATTTTTTTAGTCCACTCTTTACATGACTTACTTAGTATTTTGTCCTCACTGATAATATCGACGTAGAACATGTCTTCGCCGTCTGCCTCGCCGCTCTCACTATTATCAGCATAGTCAACGCTTAAATTTAAAACTTCACGGATTGCTTTCTTTTGCTCACACACTCGCGAAAAATGACCTTTGCGATCACAAACAAAACACAACACATTACGTGCCGGACACCGCTCGCCACCGCTGCAGCGGTTGTTACCACAGGTGCGACAGGGCGCCCTCGCACCCGCCGCTGCCGCCGCCACCAGGTCGGCGCTGTCCGCCGCACGCCGCCCGTATCGGGCCGTGCCGGCGAAGCCCCCGCGTCGTCCGCTTGTACGACGTGCGCCGCGCACACCGCTGCCACTTTGCACGGCATTCACTTGCACGCTATCTGATGCATTACTAATACACTGACCTTCTTCTTTTGACATTTCTGCCGCCTGACAGATTTGTATCGCTTTCGATAACGTTAGATCATCCGTACGAAGTAATCGATCCCTTACAGTGTTGTTATTGATCCCACAAACGATCTTATCTTTTAATAAGCCCTCGTTCAACTGGCTGAATTCGCACTGCTGACTCAACAGCCGCAAAGCTGTCACGTATTGGTCGATGTTTTCTCCATCTTCCTGACTACGTGTGAAGAACTTATAACGCCGCACTGTGATATTCGGTTTCGCACCAAAATACGAGTCAAATTTCTTCAAAATGCAATTAATGTCATCCTCACTTTCACCCGTGTCAAAAGTAAAAGTCGTAAAAACTTCGTAGCCCGCTGATCCAATGAGGTTTACCAACAAACTAGCCTGTACTTCCTTAGGCTCTTTGCTCACTCCAGACGCCTTGACAAACACCTCGAATAGCTTCCGCCATTTGCGCCACGACTCAGACCGCGCGGCCGGACCGCCATCAAGTGATAACTCTGCTGGAGGACGCGCGTGTTCCATATTTTACGATCGACTACGACACACACACGTATTTTAACAATATTTCACAGGTTCGAGTACTCTTTACCACTAAAACGATAAAAATACTTTCACCGCTGTCACCATGAAGTGAAACACACGCAAGTTGGTTGAACACTGTTTTATTCCCATATAACATACAGTGAGGGTACACCGAGTAGGTCTACCCTCGTAATTAATATACTACAGTTATGTTTTATTGTAAACATTTAACTTTTCAGCTTTATGTTTCACATCAGTGAAAAGATTTTCTATTTATATTAATTTGTGATTGTACACAAATGTGGAATCAAGTTTATATAAAATTTTCTTTAACATGTTGATTGCTGAACCGGCTTTTACATTTGGGCACTGTTACGAACCGTGTGTTTTCCAACACTGGTGTACTGTCTGTGTGGGCCGCACTGTAGTAGCGCCACATGAAACACATGTCTGTGTTTCGCCACACACCTGGCATGTTACTGCGCTAACACAACAGGAGTGTTTTCCCGCACTAGTGTAACATTATAAAAAACTATATGTGTAAAATAATATGTTGCTAAATGAGTTTCACCATCTCAATGAAATAAACTAATAAACTTATAGTCTGTGCCAAATTGTACTATGAATATTGTGTTTGATCATAAATACATCGAAAACTGTGGTTTTTATCTTAGTATGCTGACATGTTTCTTTCAGTGAAGGCTGGGCAAGTTATAACGGCTTGCTAAACTTGAAAAATTCAGGAACCAAAATGCATTTGAGGATAGCCTTAACTTTTTGACAAACTATAAATGAATTTACAAATTGAATGAAATATTATTTTATATAGACAGGTAAAAAATAAAGTAAGGTGATTTGTACTTAAAAAAATGCATGCACACAAATCTATGTAGCCTACGTCCTTTACTTTTAGAATATAAGAGTACATTTGGGAGTCGGGACACAAAATGATATGAATTTCATCATTATTTTTATTAAAGTTATCAAACCTAGTGACTATGCACTCGATCATTATGTAATGCTTTGAGTGAGCTAATTATGTGAATGACATTCCAATCAATAATAGTGTTTTACAATGCGTGTGACTTAAGTAGCCTATCATAACACGGCGTGAATTTAAACTAAACATGCTAGACGCCGTGCATTGATAGACAACTTAAGTCGCGAGTATTGTATACTACTTTATAGCATTTGTGACATAAACCCGCATTTAAGTAACGCTTTTCCGTGTGAAAAAGGCCTAAGGCCACAGAAAAGTGTGACTTAATTTTTTTTTAATATCACAGAGATCCTACTAGATAGGTAGTCACAAGAGGATGTCTGTGGTGAATATGTCTTTTGACATGCATTTACATGATAAAATAATGTCAAAATATTCATAAATGCATAATCGCAGCAATGTTTTTTTTTTGTAAATCTCAAAAATTGAAAGAATTAAGTTGACCTTGGCTATAAGAAGTGTTTGTATTTATTTTAATAGTAAGTTAAGTTTATTCAGATAATAAAAGTGTTATTTAAAAATAATTTTTTTATTAATCAAGTTGTAATGTACGTAATTATCACTCGCTTTTCGGTGAAGGAAAACATAGTGAGGAAACCCACATACCTACCCGAGAATTATTTCGGAGGTAGGTAGGTGATCCACCAATCCGGATCTGGCCCCCGTGGTGGATTATGGCCTAACCCTCCTCACGAAAGTGACCCAAACCGAGTGAGGGGAGACCCATGCTCAGCAGTGGGATGATATGGGTTGATGATGAAGTAATAAATAACAAAATACTGTTACATTATACCACCATTACATTACATATTACCATTATACTGGTGGCAAATACTGTTATTTATTCTGTGGGGTGGGTCAAGAAGGGCAAATAATAACATTCTATCATAATAATGAAAGCATGTCAGAAACAAATAAGTACTTAATTTAGAAACATGTTTGGTGCCCAGTCCATGTTTTTTACCAAGCAATATCATTCCCATCTCCATGGGTTCAACAAATGACATCCCAACTGTCATCGACATCGCCATAATGTATTATGTATTTATCTGTACTGTGTTTAATTTTGTTTCTGGTGTACAATAAAGAGTTTAATATTCTATTCTATGGGGATCGATATTCAGTGAGTCGCGGCTCACGCGACAGACACGTGTAACAGTTGAGCGCGACAATACAGTCGCGCGCGCCACCCACTGAATTCTACCATAGAAGAGTAATTTTTCTTATAATAAATAAAAATACAAGCATCAGTAACACAATAATTTACTTTTTAAAAGCTACGTAAAGGAGTTCCATAATTTTATAGTTCAGAATAGATGTCCAACAGTTCATGCCTTTGCTGGGGGCCAGTCCCACTGTCCCTTAGGTGGCTTTGCCATCAGTGGCTCCCATGGTTTCCAGTTGAGCATTTTCCGGGCAAGATTCAACTCATTCTCAGCCTGGATGATCAGCTCCTCACATTGCCCACAGTTGATTTTTGTCTCAATTTCATAAGCATCTTTGCTCTGAAACAAATGTTTGCTTTAATTTAAAATTAGTTATCAAGATGTGTCATGATTATACCTATTACTGTACTGTTTTGATTTCAGTTTATTAACACTGACTGCTGAACTGCTTTTCTTGTCTGGCCACGGTTATGGATCTGCACACACCATTGTGTTTTCCCGTACTTGTGCCAAGTTATAAAAAACACAACAGTTGGGTTTTCAGCAGTGAATGTGTTAACTCTTCATTTTATCTAATCAAGCCTATTTCCCAGTCCGAGTACATAATTTATTATGAGAGCTTCTTAGCGGGATGGTAGTCTAGCATTGTTACATTATTAGGAGCGTTTTATTGGCGGCTTTACTTTTAGGTAGTAGCTATAAGTAGAACAGTGTATACTAATTCAAGAATTGTTTTTTTGGTAGCTTTGGTTACAAATTGCCATAGACCTACTTAATGATTATCGTAATGTTGATATGGTGGTACTTACAGAAGTTAAGACAGCAGCCCTTTCTCGTACAATCGACTCGGTATAATTCTTGTACACTGAATCATTGGGCATCTTTTGAAGGGTTCGCAAAATTTTGCCATAAAGAGCACCCAAGGTGTGGTGAGGGTTTTGAGAGACAGCTACGCCCATGAGGCCCGTGGTCTGCAACATGATACATGAAGAGGTAATCTAAAAGTAAGGAAGAGTAGCTTCAAACTAGAAAAAGTTTAACATCTCTATGAGTTTAAAGACAACGAGCAGTGGCCATTACCTTTTTAATCATTCCCATTTTTTCAAATCTAAGAATATACAGCTTTTCGTTTTGGTTACACAACACTCAAAACTCGCCAGAAATCAAATAATTCAGGCAGAGCTCGAGAAGAAATGTTAAATTGACGTTGTTGATTGACAGCGACAGTGACGCAAAACTGACATAACAATAACAAAACATAGCAGGATAGCGTTGCCACCTTGCACAAATTAAAATCACTAAACCCCGAATCAAAATTCTCGAGATTACGCGATATTTCAAGCGTAAAACCAACATTGAAAGGTTCAAAAAGTTTAATGCCTAGAAGGGTTTTAGGGCCCTTTAAAACAATTTTTTTTATATTTTTTATCGATAACATATTAATGCAATATCGCTGTTGAACTTTAAAAATCACCAATCTAGCGAGATAACACAAAAGAACCACAGACAATCAGTGCAGAAGACCTATTTTGGTATCCTAGGCCTTTTGCAAACACTAAAAACACTTGGCCATGATTGTTGTCAGTGGTGTGAGAGTGGTCTGTGATCTTCCTTCCCACAGCCTATAGGTTAACTTAACTCCTTCATTCAATCAGTGACTGAGTGAACGAAGCGAGCAGCCAAGATCCTTCCTTTTCTTTCTTGCATGTTTGCAATAATTATTGTGAAGCGATTTTTTCTCTGTTTTATGGATACTAATATGAATTATAGTAATCTAAAAAAACAAGTTTTTATACATTGTTAAATTGGTGCTACTTTCTGTGAGTGACCTGTGTTTAAATAATGAAGTGGTAGAATAAGTTCCTACTTCCCCATCTCCCATACATCGCACGTCATAGTCAAATCTAGGAGCAGTAATCTCCATAATTTTATCAATCACGTTGAATTTGTGATTTGAATATAGTTTTCTTAGACAAGGCTACATAAGGTAAGCATAATTCATTTTATCACATGTCTGCTTGGTCGTCATTAAAAATCAATAGCCATTGTGCTATAGCAAATTATACGTGTTACCTATCTGTCTTTGGTGCATTTTAGAAAATACCTATTACACAGATAAGTGGCCAAGTGCCTCACATTAGTATTGGTGGCACGTATGTATCGAAAAATTCAATTTCCGCCATTTCGCTCTTGTTACCATCTACATTCTGTCTGAGAGATTCTATTTTTATGTTTTGATAAGAATCTGTCATCTTCTTGGTAGGTATGTTTACATTCAATGTTCCTCAAAAGTGCTCCAATCATAAAAATAATCATAAATCTTTAAAGAGACTATGCCTGTTGAACATAATTATTGTTCGAGAAATAAAAATTTAAAATGCTTGATAGATCAGCTTATGTAGTTAGATACAAGTGAAGTACACGGGTGAGCCCTCAAAGTTTAGAATCCGTTGTAGTCAGTACTGAATTATAACCAGTTTCGCAACTGAAATTGGTAGCGGAGTCATGTGGTAGAATCCCAGTGAGGTAAACTCCTTGGGATTCAGAAGCTAAAACCCATTGTATTATCAGTATTATAGGTTTCAGGGGAGAACATATATGGCGACTTAACACCTTCAGTACTGAAAGCACAACTGTCATAATTTTTATAACTTGCCACGAGTGCGGGAAAACACACCTGTTGTGTTTGTTGTATGTTGTTACTATGGAGTGTGCACAGCCGCACCCGTAGCTAGACAAGAAAATCGGCTCAGCAGTGAAAGTGTAAATTAATTCACATTAATCTAAATGAGTAACCTGAAACAAAACTATTAATCAATATTAATCATAATGACAGACTCAAATAGACGCAGCGGAATTACATTTTATTTTGATGACATTAAAGTACAAATCTTGGAGAGATGCGGCTTTTCTTTACGTAGCATTGGCACATTTCAGGCTCCTAATTTAGATATCTACCTCTGTTGTGAGGTAACGAGTCATTTAATACTTTTAGTAGTGATACTGTGAAATAACAAGTGATTTTAATCCTTTGAATCCCTTTAACGCATTCACTGCTGAAAAAACAACTATGGTGTTTATTCTGTGGGAAAACACTATGGAGTGTGGATGTAGCTACACTCGTGGCTAGACAAGAAACTCTGCTCAGCAGTCAAAGTACACAAACATATAGACGCTAGAAAGCGTAAACGCTGTAACCTTGAAACGCAAAATTGTTCAACAAACTTTTTTTATGTTGAAAAAAAATCATAACTCAATATCTACTCGACCTAAAAATGTAAATTTTGGATATTTGGTGTGTTACATACAAAGCTACAATACTGCTACCTTGGTTATATCCTAAAGTTTCTAGGGGACGTTGAAATGTGGGTTTGTTTCCAAATATGTAAAAAAAGTATTTTCGGGTCAGTCAAAGGGTTACAGCGTTTACGCTCTCTAGCGTCGATATATTCTTTTGTTAACACTTTGACACACATGTATGACAACTGTATAACCAATACGGAAACATTACGTTGCCACTATCTAATCTTGTAAGTGTGCGTCCACCTACTGTTGTGTATAGATCTCATCCCATTCACATTACAGTCTGTATACTTTATCAAGTTATAACAAATTTTGTTCCAACTTATCAAGCATTTGATCTAAGCCTCACCTGATGGTAAAAAACTACCTGTTTACTCAATCTACATCGGGTCATCACACACATTCAAACTCACTAATTTGTCCAAGTTAGTATGGAGACAGCTTCACTTGGTCATTAACTTACGGAGCCTACAACAGATTTTTCACAGACAATGATTTTAAAGATGAGTTTTAATTGTTACAGCAACATGGAGACGGTGTCAGAAGCACCAGACGAAACTGCTAGTAACTCCAGCCTTGTAAAGAGCGAAGGAAGTTCCCAGACCGAGGGAGGGCGCAGTTCCCCGCCGCCCAACTGCGCCATCTGTCTAGGGAGATGCCGCAACAAGTCATTCACAGACTCTTGTCTGCATCAGTTCTGTTTCAAATGCCTCCTGACTTGGAGTAAGGTATGACATTTAATTATTTAATTAGCTCTGTTATATAAACAATATAATAATATTTTCAAATCATCACATATTGTATACCTGGCTTTTTTAATCTGGATTCACATTGAAGTGATTGATGCAAACATGAACCCCATCATTAGCACACTTGCAGTGCAATTGTCCTTAAGATACTGCAGTGTCATTTGTAAACATTTTTCATGCAGAAATAAGATGATAAGATACAAGTTAAATAGGACATACATTCTAATTATCCAAATAACTATGAAACTGGACCGTTTTATGACTAGCACATTTAGGCTAGTGACCATTTTTATTTTTATATCAAGTCATTGAGTGATAAGTATTGTAAAATTTTATAAGATAATACAATTTATGGTGTCTCAATAATATGTCATCATGGTATCTTTGAACAATTATCAAGTATTCCAATATTTTTAGGTGAAAACTGAATGTCCTCTCTGCAAGCAGAACTTTAAGTCTATAATCCACAATGTCAAATCCAACCAACAATATGAAGAGTACCAAGTGCAGCCACCCCCCACCGAGAACAGAGGACCCACCTTGGAAGACATTAACGAGATGGTTAATGTTGCTAGGCGGTTCAGATACAGGTATTTGAAAACCAATTAACTAGAAATATAGATGGGGCCCAGCGGTAACTGGTCCGCTTTGTAATTCAACAGCACCGGCTTTCAACCCTCACTAACGACTTTTTGTAAGTTGCATTTCTGTTGCTTCCTGCTTCGGAGGGCATATTAAGCCGTTGGTCCCGATTGTCATCGGTTGAGCTCTTCCTGTATATTCAGTTACAACTGACAACGGCTGTAGTTGTTAATTTTAAACATTATAGTTATTAAATTAATTAATTACTATTGTTAATTCAATCAGAAGTTACAATATAGTAATTTCATTTTTCTCATACCTACATGAAATTTAAAGAATGTACAGATGGGATACACTAGACATAGAAAAAAATTCACAATCATTAACAACAAAAATTAACAATCACCAATACTATGCACCTACGGTATTGTATTGCATACAATTTTTTATAGGCCTTTTAATATACGCAATAATTGCTTGATAACTTGCTGATAAAATCTTGCAAACCAATAGACTTGTCATTCGTTCTGTTTTACTTTTCTTCTATAATTTTTGTTGCCTACACATTGGGCTAATGAGTGTTAAACTATGTTATTTACACATAGTTTACTTGTGCATGGTGATTATTTGATACCATGACTTGCATTACTTTGATTGCATAATAATTACTAACTTTGTGTAAACTTCACTATTAAGTAGTATTAAGTAGCGGGAGGCCTCTTCTGCAAGAGACTGCCTGGGGAAGAACAACACCTTTGCCAGATGTTCATCCGCCAAGCAGTAGTGTGCAAACGTTACTGTGTTCTGGTTTGAAGGACACTGTTTGCAGTGTAATTACTGGGCATATGAGACTTTAAAGCCGATGCCTTAGGGTGATGAGCGCAGTGCAATGCAAAGTTCTGGGTTGCACTGTAACTGTTATGGGCAGGCCTAGCGCTTACCATCAGGTGAACCACTGGCTCGTCCCGTCACTTAGTCAAATAAAAAAAATGTATTCTGTGGTGTATGTAACAGTTTTATTTCTTCTCTATTTTTGTCTTAGGAAAACATCAAAAGGCGGTTGATGTCGCAGGGCGCAGCCAACTCATAACTCTTTATTTATGAAAGCGAGAATTGCTTTTTTGGATATAGGGCTTTAACATCCAAATGGCTGAACCGATTTTGTTGAAATTTTGCACATTGATACCAGTCATGACACATGGATATCATATAGCAATTTATACACGACGCCTTAAAGATTGATCGATGAAATGTCTTCTAACATGTAAATAAATTGTATCATATAGTATTTTTAACCATAGCTTTTACCTATTGGGATGCGGCGTCACAGGCGGCCCGAAAATGAGAAGGTATATGGAGATAGTGTACCCATAGCATAACCGCAACCCATGTGATGGCAGGACGACGCTGACGCTGCCGCGGCGCGACTCGCTGGCCATCCAGCAGATCCTGATGCACTACCCGCTGGCGGCGGCGCTGGTGGGCGAGCTGCCGGCCCGCGCTGGCGCCGGCCGCCGCACGCGGCGCTCCGCCGCAGACTTCCGCCGCACTGTGTACCGCCACAACCTGTGGGCGCGCCCGCTGCCGGACTTCACCGGCCGCTTCCGGGATTGTACGCCTGAGTTCTTCCGGTGCGTATCATGTCCTTAAACGGACAGAAAAAACGGACGCGTATGAAGTTTTTAAAAGTTTCATATAAATCTATTACCGGTGATGCGGCCGAAGGTGGCGCACGCAGAATTCGGTAGAGAATTGAGTCGACTCGACGTGCGATGACATTGTTGTTCATTACTTTATTTATTTTAATTCGATCGTTTTTGGTCTCTACTATATCTGTGCAAAAATTCAATAAAATCGATTCAGCCGTTTGAGATTGCCGGCCACGTTGTGCGATGTTCCGTCTAGTACTATGAAATGGTGACGCTTCGTATCGCTAACTTACGTGCGGCATTCCAAAATTTTTCGTATTTCAGGAGTGATATCATATGTTACACGGGCCGCGCTCCAGAGAACACTACTACTGAAAAATAGTCACTTTTTTCAAGATGTGAGAGTGTTATTGTCAACGTTCAACAATCCATGAGAGTATTTATTTTGTGGCAGGTACAACGACACGCAGATTCACCGGCTAATGCCGTGGCTGAACCGCGAGCTGTACTACCTTTTGAACGAGAACAACGGCCACATCTCGTATGTGTTGGAGCGCATCCTGGAGCTGCTCCCGCAGCACCCCATCATCTCCGCCGAGTTCCGCAACGCCATGCACTGCTACTTCGGCGATCGCACCGAACACTTCTTGCACGAGTTCTTCTGCTTCGCGTCCACGCCGTACGACATCACCGGCTACGATCGCCACGTGCAGTACCAGACCGACTCGCGCGTCTCCGCCGTCATCAACGAGGTGCTCTCCAGCTCCGACTCGGACAGCCGCGACTCCGACATCGTCGTGGTGTCGAGCTCGCACCCCGCCGCGCCGCCCGCCGCCGCCCCCGCCGCCCTCCCCGCCCCCGGGCCCAGCCAGCCGCCTCCGCCCGTCTACCCGCGCGGCTACATCCCACAGAACGCCGTCATCCCCATCGAGACCATATCGCACTCCGACTCGGACTCCTCGGAGGTGATGGTCGTTGGCTACATCAAGCCGCCGCACCAGCGCACGCCCGAGCTCGTCGACCTGCTCGGCTCCGACAGCGACGTGGTCGTGCAGGACACGCCCGACGCCGAGCCGGAGCGCCCCAGCGCGCCGCTCGTGCGGCTCACGCTGACGCGCCCGCGGCGCCCCGTCTCCATCGAAGCCGTCGGCGACTCTGAGAGTGACTCGTCGTACACGCCGCCACCGCGCCGGAAGCGCCGCGCGGCCGCCGCCGCTGACACGGAGCGCGCGTCCACGCCGGTCGCGACGCCGCCCCCCACCTCTCCGTACCCCTCGCGGACGCCCCCCTTCTCAAGCGAAGACGAGGACAGCTACGAGGACACGACCGACTCCTCCTCGAGCTACGACGGCAAGAGGAACAGACCGGCGAAGAGGAAGTCGAGGAGGAAGTCCGCCCGCGCTACGACGAGCCGGAGCAAGGCCGAGAAACGGCCCGCTCGTCGGCGGAAGGACGACAGGAGGACGGCGGAGAGGCAGCAGGAGAGAGAAAAGAGGCGCAAAGGCAAATCTAAGAGTGGGAAAGATGTCAAATCTTCGGCCGTCAATCGGACGGAGACTCCGCCGCCGACGGAGATATCGCGCCCGTCGCCCGACCAGCCGGGCCCCAGTGGGGTCTCAAATGGGCGGAAAAGGAAGAGCAGTGCCGAGAACGCACCGCGTCGTGGGAGCCGCGAGAGCAAAAGACTGAAGAGCGTCGTCAATGTTATAAAGAGTGATACCACAAACGTAACCGAAACCTACGACCGCAGTCAGGGTGATATGGGACTAAATGGCTGTGAAGAGGTTACCACGACTCATACCTGCAAACACTGCCACATAGAACCTAAATTCCCACTTCCCAAGCCGGTAGAGTCCAAGCGGGCAGAGCCCTTGCATAATGAGCAGGAGTCCTCTGATGATGACATTCCTCTGCAACTCACTATACATGTAAATAGAAAGCGTAGCGATGGGTGTTGAGTGATATTATTTTATTGTGATAATTATGGGCGAAAGACATTAGGATCTGGTATGTTTCATTGCATTTATGAATGGTGTCGAATGTTTTTTTTATGAATGATGCTCAAAATTGCAAATCTATTTATAACTACTGGAGTATAAAAACAATTATTAGTTATTCTGTTGTGGCGAAATTTTGCTATTTACTTTTTGACAGTGATGTATAACAATAGGTTTTGTCAAAAGACATGCATTATTATTTATTGTATGAACTTAATTCCCATATGAATATTATGTGACTACACGATTGTAATACTTAGCAAATCTGTATAGAAATGTTTTCTGTAAATAATAACCATTGATGTCTACAAATGATTCGATTTCCCTTTAAACCGACACTTGTTTCTTGAATTAGATTCTGGAAAACAGTTTAGAATGTATAAATAATGTATAATCCATTTAGGTTAGTTATTTAATTGTAATATCTACTTAATCGGCGAGAATAATTGGTTAGAATATTTGATAAGATAGCTTGATTGATGCTTGTTTATTTATTTGAACAATCCATTTTTGCAATTAGATATTATTTACCATGTTGAGTATATAATCTTGACTGAAAACTATAGATGGATAAATGTCTGCTTGTCCCATTTATTTAATGATATTTTGCAAACCTTTTATTTACAAAGGCTTTGTAACTACGGGTAATTAATAAATAAATTAAGATTTTTTTACTGATAGCGTCTTAACCTTCTATTTTTATATAATGAAATTGTAATGGGCAATTTTTAACATCACAAAGTAAGGCATTTTGACACTGGTTTTTCTATTTTGTAATTCATATTGCTTCGAAGTTACAGTAAGGGTCAATTCAAATTTCCGACATTTACTTGTTTGATAATAATATCTTGCATTCTATTATGTTTAAGGCGTATCCACACTGCAGTTAGTTTTTGTAGAGCAACATTAGCGGCCACTTATTTCTGATCTCTTAAATTTTATTTCTTATTTATTTATTTCACAAAATTAAAAGTTAATTTAGTATCAAAACTATTTGATTCAACATGAAATGAATCTTAATAATTATCTATCATAATCATAATCAGGATTAACTTTAGTAACAAGTAGTTTTCTAACAATGTCAAACTTCTGAAGGCAAATGTCGCCGAGTTGAGCTAATGTTGGGCAACATTCTGTAAAAAAAATTTAAGTATACAAAGTAATCTTATGTGATCAAATGCTGTTTTTAAAAGTTGGGAAACATCACTTAACACTGCAACATCTAATTTTTAATTGCTATGCTTTCACAGAGTTCCTCACTGACACTTAGAAATGTTGCTTGGCAAAAAATGGTGTGGGTGCACCATTAAGGTTGAGCCCGCTTCACCTCACGGATCGACATGTTTCCGTAGCCTTAACCTTTTTTCACTGTACTGTATGGTGTTTCTGAGCACCAGAAATGGATGTAGAGCTTGCTAAATATGTGGTTCCGTGCGATCGGGTGGAGTCAATCCTTATCCTTTTGTATGCTATGCAATGTATGTTGAATACACTATTTAAATAGGTGAACAGATGTTGATTGTAAATAAAAGGATGAAACAATCGATTTTACGCTTTTTAGTAATATTCACCTTGAAATCTGTTTTGTAATAACAACCTTGAGGGTCACAAATCTTGCGTTTTTGTTTTAAATTGTTTAGGTATCGAAAGGTAACATCACTTTATACAACTCGACGACAAGACAACATACCCTATCCTTTATTATTTTGAAGGAGCTTGGTTTTCTAGTGAGGACCAAGAGTTGGCTGTACGCGGTGACAGACAGTAATAGGGTCTTAATAAGAAAACAGGCATAATTTTAAAAATAAATTTATTTTTTCTAAAATCTTAGCAATAATAATCTTCATAATGTACTTATTTTCAAAAAATAATATTGGATCCATAGCTAATATAATGGCGCATTACGTTCTTTATCGAGTTTGAATACAGCTACTGTCGGCTAAATTAAAAACTGAAATACTTTCTGCCATTCTCAGACATCTACCTACACAGAGACGGAAACCGAATAAAATTAGACATTAGTCTGTTTTTACGTAATAACTAAATAGCGAATGGTTTTAGCAGCTTCAGCTTGAAGTTCTTTTTCTTGTGTAATAGGCTTTTTTATACCTTCACATCTTAAACCTTATTCCATTGTATATTATTTTAAAATTTTGGAATAAAATAACATAGAAAGTAAAAATAAAATATGAGCGCTTCGGTATTCTACAGAAATGGACGGTTCATACTCATAATATGAGTTCTGATTTGGACTCTGTTTTAGTTACCATTTTGGTAAAAGCCTTCTAAAATAACATGACTTCGACAACCAGTCGATAACCTTATGTATAAAGTGAACGTGTCTTTTTCAGATTTCACGTCCATAAATCCGTGTGAGACTAGGTGGCACTAACACGTGGACTGCTGAATCGGTTTTTTCATTTGGGCACCGTTACGAACCGTGTGTTTTCCAGCAATGGCGTGCCGTCTGTATTTCGCCGCACAGCCGGCACGTAAGCTGCGCTAACACAAGTGTGTTCCTCCACCCGCGTAAAGTTAGAAAACACAATGTCTGTGTTTTCAGCAGTGAACGTGTTAACGAATATTGTCCCGAGTATTGTCTTGATAGTATGCATTTATTTTTTGTATATGTGTCTCTAAGTGTAATGTTATCACGATTTATCCTCTTTGCCTTGTGGCCGTTGGGATTAACTGAAAAATAAATAACATATACCTACTTGGTGCTTCACAAAGAACATAGTAAAAGATGTATGTATTTTGAAATATTCCGATAACTATTATAAAAAATACTCCTCACAAACGCAGCCATCATAAATTAAAAACTTACTTCTAATGAAATAAAACCAATAATTTGCAAATCAATTTGTTAGCACCAGCATTACTAAGCCAATTACAATAAGTGCGTATTTCTACTGTGAAAATCTTGATAAAACAATAAAATATACCTACCCTCTTAAAATTATCCAATATTGTTTAGGGCTTACAACTACTTAAATATTACTAAAGGTAACTAGGTTATAAACAATGGGAAATACAAGGGAAGCAAAAAATCACACAGTGAGCCATATAAAACTTGATAATAGTCCCGATACAGTTATTGTATTCCTTTACTGTCACAACCTATACAAAGGCTATTCTTATATTGGAAGTCTGTCTATACATATCCTAACTACATGGCACATTAAAATATAATTTGATTATAATCTTTTAAGTCAATAAATATAATACAAAGCATAGCGGCCGGTTTGAGCTTAAAACTGCTGCTGCTGTGCCATGTAGAGATAGTGCTTATTACATAAATCTATAAACCAGGGTAAAATAATCAAAAACAAACCATATTATTGAGCTTTAGTTCGTCGATATAAAGTCGACGAAGTGGTCGCGAACTTGATTCCCCGGTGGTTATGCACTTTTTATTATTACACTGGCCTTGCCACTAACCTACTGGCGCGAGGTGTCTAGCGATACACCCTCACCTAGCGAATGCTTGTAGCACCGCACATTAGGAAGGGTTCACTTCCACCACCGTGTTCATGTGTTGAGGATGAGGCTTGAACTCCACCACCTCCTTCCACACTAACTCTGAAAAGGAATAAGTGAAAGGGTCAAACAGAAGCACACAATGTGTCTAACTAACCTAAGCTAGCCGTAGCCATGGTAAGCCTTTGGGCCTTATTTGAGAGTAATCTAGACAGTAATGTGGACGGGTACCTTTCCACTTGTCGACGGGCAGCTCCATGTCCTCGAAGCTCTGGTCGTACTGCGCCGACACGGGCTCGTCCGTGGGATCTGCGTACTGCGACAAGTATTCATGCGCGAGCGCCTGGTCCGCCGTTATACGCCTGCAACGTACAATATCATATTGGATTTTGTAGTATGTGAATAAATCGTTAAATTTATTTATAAAACGCTTATCGGGTTATATCGACCACGAACTAAGTGAGCAGTAAAATACCCTCAGCTTTATAATATATTGAGCTAGGTACGTTAAGTTTTAATATTTTGAGGTCGACACACTAAAGTTTAAAAAAGCATTTTTGCTGTGCATACCGAACTTAAAAATTCCGAAGATATGAAGATTATAATTTATTTAGAGAATTTTATTATATTTTAAATAGATTTTTTTTTAATTATTCTTATCCTATCCTACAATTTAATTATTGCGCTCAGCTATATTTGTAAGTGCCATGTTATCAAACGCAGATAATATTTTATTTCATTGACACGCTTTAATTAGCTTCATTTTATTTTATTTTGCACGGAAAACTAACAGATTCTTAAATATAGTATCATAAATAGGTTAGTTATACTAAAACTGGTCACGAATTGCAAGCATTACATGTAGATATACTTTTTTCTAAACGATCTATTAAATTTAACTGGTAAACCATAACTTAGGCGATAACATTTGAGGAATTTTTATTCAAATTATATTGTAAACATGACCCGCCCAATAATTTTCCTGTGCTGTTACACAGATAGACACTCGCCGGCCGTTTAAAAATAACGCATGCCAATCGGATGCCAACTCTCTAATCGTACTGACACTTTCATTAAATTAGTACTAAACTGTTTCCCGCGAATTCGTTGTAGCATTCTGTTTTTTTTTCATATAAATATGAGTATTCAGACAGTTTTCCTTCTCCAAAGCAGGTGGCCAATGTCGACGCTCCACTTTTAAACTGTTTTTTATCAATAGCTCGCAACGGTGCATGAGGTGTTCTCTCACTAACTTTGAGAGATTATAACAGCAGCTTGTTAATTCAAAGCACTATATTTATTTGCAACAACGTTACGTATCATGTTAAGGTTTGTGTGCAACAATTCGTTTCGAACACGAAATCCTGTTGCTCGTTGTTTCGCAACCAGGTGGATCCAGGTAATATCTAGCGATCTAACCCGTAACATATCGTACGGCTTGTTATCAGATGAATATAAACACCCAATGTATGACACCGCATCTGGCATCAGCCATTCGTGCATGTTGTGACAGATAGAGCGACAAACGTGATTTACACATTCTTAGGTAATGCACCAAAATAAATTCGGTCATTCATCGTTAGGTTATTACGCCTACAATATCGAAATGAAGATTTTTCTCACCGAGTAATTGTGGTCATAAGATTTGTGAGTACATGCACTTTCTCTCAACTTACTTGTCGGAGTCCAGCTCCAGCATGAGCTCGAGCAGGTTGATGGCGAGAGGGTTAGCGCCGCGGAACACCTCGCGGAAGTCGCGCCGCTTCAGCGTCGACAGCGACTGTATGTAGTTCCGAGCCTGGAAGCCCGGGGAAAGTGATTACAATTTTGTATCAATGGGATAGTTTGGTTTTGTCTTTCCGCTGTCTAATGCTGCGTGACAGAAGTAGCTCGTTATAGAATAGAATAGAATAGAAAGCTCTTTAAATCTCTTTTTTGATTTTATCATCAGAATAAAATTTATTTATTATATTAAAGACAGATTATAGATGAGATTCATAATCCACAGACCAGTTGTGGAGCACGGGTCTCGCCTCACTTTCGTGAGGAGGATTAGGCCAAAATTTACCACCGGGGCCAGCTCCATATTGGTATAGGTATCCACCCACATACCAACAACCAAATTCGTAACCTTAGAACCATTGCACAGGTAGGTAATTATATAAGTTGTATACTGCTATGCACAGAACATTGGTCACGCACGATCACAAACATCAATAATATGAACGGTAAACATTCACGACACGCATAAGTCACGTTTCCATGAAAATTACAGAAAAGAATATTATATATTATGTACCTTGGCCCTACGAATTTGAATAATCAATCATTTAGCTTGGATTTTTCTAGTTCAGTTCTCAAATACTGGAACTACTGTTTTCTTTTTTCTTGTTTAAGGCATTTGGGATTTATAGGTTCTCCAACAGACGTTTACGAAATCCCACAGATAACGTTTTGTTAAATGTTATTTTATTAAAACGGTTAAATCTTAATAGGCACCAAAGCTTGCATTCTTTACACCTACTGAAGACCTATTTTCAATGTGGTGTTGTCTGTCTCCTTACCTCTTCGCTTATGATTTTGTCAATAGTTTCCTGTTCCGGTTTCCCGCACAAGAACAAGATCCTGGTGAGGTGATCGATATCTGGACGCATGGATGTTAAGGTTACAAGCACCAAACTTACACAAGCCACGTAGGGTCAGGCTATGGAGCTCACTATTTTACAGACATGTTCAAGCAATACCAAACTCTTGTTCTACAACTTTTTGGAACACGCGTTTTTGTTATTTGACATTGAATCAAATGGGATGATTTCTCTGAAATCAGCTCAGATAGAACTACTCAAATAATTAAGAATATGTTATGTTCGCATTGATAAAGAGGCACAATACCATCGAATGCTCATTGAATGTTTTTATTGTCGTGTAGAAAAGGTTGTTAATTGCTTGAAACACACCATTAACATGATTCCTTCAAAACCTGACCTTTGATAAGACAAACGACATAAAAATTATAAAGCATGTTATTGCAAAGCTATGGTTAAAAACGGTATCCCAATAATATACAAGACCTAGAGAGGCGAGAAAGTTCCGACATTGAAAGCACACTTACAGACTCCGAGGATATTTTCAGCATGAACTCTTGGTTCGGCGTCCCGAGTACCTCCATGATCAAGTTCAATTGATGGATATCTGTCTCGTCCATTAAGGTTGAAAGCTATAGATTACATTGACTCTAAGCTACTGTAAAACTAATACGCAACTTAAGTATAATAAAATAAGAGAAACATTCGAAAAAGAATCAATTATACAAGGAAAATTGCCTATGATGATTTGTGAAAGTGAAATTGCGTATGAAAGAGAACAGCGAGAGAAAAACTCTTATCTTTAATAGTTGGGGCATAAAAGGCAAATCGTGTCAAATTCAATGTATTGTTTACTTCAGATATCATTTTGCTAATCTTTACTGCAAATCGTGATATGACACAATTATCTACAACTAGGTACTGTTCAAATTAACGAGTATCTACCTACGTAAAAAAATTATAAATCATTATGCGGATTAACACTGTTATCTCTAATCTCTATGAATAAAATTATTCATGTTTAATTTAGTTTCATGTCATGTCAAGAGCCATAACGCTCTTAAAAAGCCTAACTATATATTGTTTCTTCTGTAACTGAATTTAATCATACTAGAGAGTAGTAGAGAGCTTAATGAAGTTAAGCACGCACATTGTTTAAATATTTTCATGGTTATTATAATTCAGAACTACACATTAGATTTCAGTACCTACATTTTGCTGATAGCTGAGGTATTTTTTTAAACCATTTAACAATCATGATTCAGCTATTCGCTAGGAAGTAATTTTGCGTAAAGAACTGCGCAGTTGAAAACAAAGCCTTAGTGCGATGACAATAAAGACAAAGGCGAGAACATCTGTGCAAACTATTAATTACAGTTGCTTTTGAAAATGTGGAGGGAAAAGAGTTGTCTTATTCAACATTCACTTGATGTTGAGTCAGCTATAAAGAATTGTAGAGTACAGTGCAACTTACATTAACACTCCTCAGTTGATGTGTAACATAGAGACCACACCGAGCTGTCCATTTAATCTACATTATTTTCCAGAAATCATCATTGTGAGCCTCTTTTATTCACAAAAGTTGTAGGTATAAAATATATATGCTCAGATTACCGTTCAAAACTTATGTAAGCAATAAATTGTGTAAAACAAAATTAAGTAGAGGTTGACACATTTTAATGTATAATAGAATATTTTGACCTTATCAAACTTATCAACCACTGTCAGTAAAGTTTTACTCATTCTACAGATATGTTGATCTATCCATTTATATTATTATATACATTTTTATCAATAAAATATGATTCAAATGCCAACTTTTACTTTGACACAATTGGATGATTGCTTTGTTTTGAACAGAAGTCTAATAAATTTTAAATAATTATAAAAAGGATACGGTCAGTGCCAGGGAACAGAGTCCTGCTGGTCAGGAGTTCGGCCATGATGCAACCCACGGACCAGATATCCACCGTTTGGTTATAGTGCATCCAGTTGAGCATGATCTCGGGTGCACGATACCACCTGCAGTGAGTAATTTCAAACGAATAGGTATCACATAGTTCCGCGCAGTATAAATTTACGCAGTATAATATTAAATTGCTTTGAGCTGGTGAAGTTTTAGGAATTACTTTCCTGTTTTGATATTAAACGGAATTATTTCAATGACTGTAATTGATGAGTAGTGATAGGCACCTGCTGGAGTCCAATACCAAGAACTAAAACCACAGACCACAGACCAAGCAACCCACCACTCAATTGTATACTTGGTGGTTGAATATTTGGAATACTTTCCCAAGTGGACTCTAGTAGAATTAGTGTGCAAACATTATAGTGTTCCATTTCTAAAATGCAGTTGCCAGCATAATTGAAAAACATATGAGACACTAAAGGAGCACAATGCAGTGCTGTACTCGGTTTTACAATACAACATGTTTTGGGGGGGACAGCAATTGTTATCAGGCAAGTGATCGGCTCGTCTCAGAGCTCTGACTTATTAAAAAATAGCAATTATTGGGTATTTATGGTTGGAAAACCTTGAATTGCAAAATTCCTTACCTCGTAGCGACATAGCCAGTCATTTCAGTTTCTGTGGGTCTGGCGAGACCAAAATCCAGGATTTTCAACTCACAGTCTTCATTTACAGCAATATTAGAAGGCTTTAAGTCCTAAAACATAATGTATGGATCAGGGACCTGTCCAATCTGCTCTGATCCCTCCCTATTGCCGAAGGGGACAGTTCAGTCATAGCAGTAGTAGTTGCAATAACCGCTCTGTAAGAGGTCAAGTGCAATGCCAGAGGCAAAAATATATTAGGTTATCCATAAAGGTCAATGAAACAAATGACTAAGACAATATTTTGTTTCAATAGGTATGTAAATAAATCAGGCAATTGCTGCAACTATGCGTCTTACTAAATATACATATATTGCACTTAGTTTTCCTACAGGTAAAGAAACAAATATGTTTTTATGTATTACGAGCTTTCAGCTGATTTTCCATTGAGAAGTATGACATAAAATGTTTTTTATTTAACCCATTACATGTATTATTTCTATGAAATCTAGTGTTTAACACTTTGGCCGCTGAGCCGATTTTCTTGTCTAGCCACAGTTACGGATCTGCACACACCATTGTTTTCCCATACCGCTAACACAACAGTTGTTTTCCCATACTCGCCACAAGTTATAAAAAATACAACAATTCAGTTTTCAGCAGTGAACATGTTAAGCTAAATATGTGAAACTGATGGAATTAACTTACCCTATGGATAATCCCAGCAGAGTGGATATACTTAAGACCTCGGAGTATCTGATAAACAAGGAATTGCACATGATCATCAGAGAGTTTCTGAGTGCGGACAATGTTGTTCAAATCAGCGCCCATCAGATGAGTTACAAGATAAACTTGTTGGAACTCCTCTAATGTTTTTTCTGGACTGAATACATCCAGCAAACCTGTAATATGATAAGATAATGTTGTAACGCGAGTTAAGTTCAAGATATTCAATGTCACTCAGTAAAATGATACTCACCGATAACATTCTCATGGTTCATGTGTTTCAACATGCGCAGTTCACGATATGTCCGTTTGGCATGGACAGCAGATTGGAACGGCCTCGCCAGCTTCTTTATTGCTACTTTCATACTGTGCAGCGTGTCGATAGCGGAGCTGGAGAATGCATAAATATATTCATACAAAGCTAGCCACAAGGGAAACCAGTTCCGCCCACGTAGGGCAACTTCCCGAAATAAAACATTACATTGATGCAAAGCAATTTCACAAAAATTACGGAATATACACAAACCGATTTGATTAATGATATCATGCTAATAATAAACACTGGCATAATGCCTGTTACATTACCAAAATCAAATACATACCAAACTTGTCCGTAAGCACCTGAACCTACAGGTGTAAGCATTTGATACCTCTCCGGGACGATCCATTCTGTTTTGTTGATTTCAACTTTGTGATAACGAGGCATGATGCTTTGTAGTTTGTTTCTAAGCTCGTAGGAAATGCTAAGGCAAATGTAGATATTTCAGTAGAAAATTACGAAATTTTATTGTAGAACACTTTGTTTGTCAAGTCAAATGATTTTGATTAGAGACACTGACAGGGACAGTAGGACATAGAGTACAGACAGACAGAGACAGTTCGTAAATGACCACAGAGAAAATTTATGAGAATAAAATTCTTCCCGACCCGACCATAGACAAGTGGCCGGTAAAACTCGCCAACAAACAAATACAAAATGACGAAACGCTTTTCTCGCATCATTGCTCATAAATGTTGCTACTGTAAAAAAAGCAGATTCAGTGGACCGACAGAAATATTTTGATGTCAATGTCAAAGTCATTCATTGTAGATTGACTTTTTTCTTTTGAGTCGAGCATATTCTATCCAAACCAAATTGCAGAAATATTTTCTAAAAGATCTCAATTAATTAGTCGTTGCAACCATGGCACAAACAGCGGGGGTAAAGCCCATGTCCATAGCTGGTCGTGTGGCTTCCGAACGAGAGCGTTGTATTGGCATGACCGATGCTGAGAGGGCTTGGCGAAAGCAGTGGCTAAAAGACCAAGTCTTGGCTCCCAATGAACCAGTGTTCGTACCCGAATACTGGAGAGAACGCACCAATCCTATTCGCCGCGTATATCGCGCACCTTTGGATTTTATCTACACAAAGCTCATTCCTGTGCTGGTAAGATTACATAACAATAATAACCTTACAACAGCTGTTCTTGTAAATATTTAACTTTACAGCTAGGTACATTTCAATTTAGAACTAAATATTTTTTTTTGCACCAAAAAGCCAATAACATTGCAATGAAGGTTCTGTCTGCAATTATAATGGTTGTAGTCTTTCATTCTCATTTATTTAATAGGTACTTCTCCCTTTTTTATCAATGTTTTTTGACTGTAACTGAATTAATTATTATAGGCTATGTTCTGGTGTATTCTAAATTTTAATGGTTATCAAATCATAGACCTTGTTCAATGTGATTTCATTCTATTTTACTAAATAATTTACTTTCAGGGAGAAGAACGTGCGGTGAACCATCGTTACATTGCTGGAAAATTAGGATTGATTGCTTTGGGCATTCTCTCTGCTCATTATTACTTTAAATACAATGGAAACGTAAGTACTATTACTAAAGACGTAAATGCATCAATCTTTCTAATTTTATCTAAGTTTACCTTTCCTCACCAAACAACACATTGACTGCTGAAAACACAGATGCTTGTGTTTTTTATAACGCTACATGAGTGCAGGAAAATACACCTGTTGTGTTAGCACAGTTTATGTGCTGGCTTTGCAGCGAAACACAGACATGCATGTTTAATGTGATGCTACTACAGTGTGGCCCACATGGACGGCATGCAAGTGCTGGAAACACACAATCCGTAACAGTGCCTAAATGTAAAACTTGTGGATTATTTCATAGCATGATTTTATTTCAGGATTGGACTAAGAAGGGTGGTTGGAGAACACTGAGAACGAGGCCTACAGTTCTCCCTGGACAGCCCGGCTTTCCCTTCAAATCTGAGCGGTCCAATGGTACTGATTACGCTAACAGGAACTTCAAAAATGCACCTATATAAATATTGCAGAGCATTAAGATATTCAACTGTTGGTTCTGTTAAAAATTTAATTTATAACATCTAAATTCTTTCCACTACAATGGAAATTATAATGATTAGTTTTACTTTAAACAAATAGTTAATAAAAAAACAAAGTAAATAACAATGTGTTTTAATAAATATTTTTCATCCTATGCAAAATGGATTCCCTCTGAATTGAAAGCATGTAAGAGCTTCATGAAATCATCAATGTCCATTGTTCGAGCCCTCATCTGATCTGCTTCCCCTATGGTTAGAATATCTTGCACTTTTTGTTTTATATCGAAATCTTCTGGTATTTCCTGCAAAAGATTAAAATTGTCTTTATGATAGTGGTATCCATGGGTGGGTTTTTATATGTAAGTGATTTGGTTCCTGAACAGATTATAAAATATTATATGTAAAAAAGTTGTCATACACCTGTTGTTCAATAAATTTGTGTTCTGACATAATATTAGTTTGTAAACAAGCAGCATGAATGTTTATAAGTCTACATCACACAGGGTTGAATGTCACTTTACACAAAAGTTCGTTTTTGCATCATTAATTTTTTAGTTTTCAACCAATAATTGAGTTTACTTTTCCAAAGTGTGTAGTAGGTTTCTGTAGTTTTGGTATCTAAGTGGAGTAAATAGGGTACCTTATTGTGAAGAGAGCAGTGTACTCTATAATTCTTCTCTAACACAGCCATGGTGGTGGCATGCTTGAAGGCTGCGCCCAGTGTTTTGTTCTTCCTCACAAATGCTATCCTGGTTAATCCATCCCACTCCACAAAGTTAATCGGTGGTGGTGGATTTCTTGGTTCTATTCTCACTACACTGGATTCTACTTTTGGTGGAGGTCTAAAGTTATTTTTTCCAACCTGTAATAGAAATATTGAGAATGTTTATTCTTGGAATTTAATGTTGCAGTAGTAATTCTTAAATTATCATAAGTATCACCCCAGTGAAGTGACAATGTGGATATCAGGAAATGCTTTAAATAATAACATGTCACAATCACCTAATCCTCTATCTAGGGATTCCCCTTTAATATGAGGAGCATGGTTCCACACACCCAGACTTGGAACAAAGGTGTATGATTCACAAAAATATTTGCCTTGCATAGGGAATTGGAGATAGTCGGCTCATCATCAACTTACACTACAAAGTTAACACATACACTGCTGAAAATACACATTATGTTTTTATAAATTTACACGGGTGCGGGAAAACACACCTGTTCTGTTAGTGCAGCTTACGTACTGGCTGTGGCAAAACACAGATGTGTTTGTTTAAGACAACGCTACTACAGTGTGGCTCACACAGATGGCACTCCATTGCTGGAAAACACACAGTCCATAACGGTGCCGAAATGTAAAAACTGGATTAGCAGTCAACATGTTAATTTTGCAATCATCATCATCATCATCATCAACCCATAATATCCCACTGCTGGGCACGGGTCTCTCCTCACTTTCGTGAGGAGGGTTAGGACATAATCCAACACAGGGGTCCAGTCCGGATTGGTGGATAACATACCTACCTCCGAAATAATTCTTGGGAAGGTATGTGGGTTTCCTCATGATGTTTCCTTCACCGAAAAGCGAGTGATAATTACGTACATATGTTTTACAGAAACACTGTTCTGAATCTGTTTAATTTAGATTTAAAAAAGTAATAATGGACACTTACTTTCATGAGCATATCAACGCGAGCCAACAACTGTGTATTTATAGACAATCTGCAGTACAACTTATCACCAGGTTTGGCAACTAGTCTCTGTGCAAATTCCTTCTGGAACATCAGAACTGCACATCTGAAGAATGGTCTGTGCAGTAGTAATTTGAAGACCAGTGGTGAACTGATCTGGTAAGGGATGTTGGCAACACAAATATCAAAGAATGGCAACTCTGTTTTCAGAACATCCCCCACGAGTATCTGTAGTTTAGCCTGGTATGGAGTTCCTTGGACACGTTTCTGAAGTTCAGCTACTAGTCTGAAAATGTTATTTATTGTTATTATTATTCACTTTATTTATTTCACTTAATTTTTTTTTTTTTTTACAATACTTTCACAAAACGAATAAAAATACAGTCAACTAAAAATATTATAAAAGAAACTTAAACCTAGGATACCACCGGTAGCGGAGCAAGGCCCAGGCTACCGATGGTTAGGGCTGCAGAGAGAGGAACCTCCTGACAATATGCGCCGTGTTGAGGAGTACTGCCTTCTGCATCCAACCCTTAATCCTTATTATTATTTATTTATTTTATTATATTTATATTATGTTAGTTTATCGTTTAGGATTATTATTAGTTATTGTGTAACTTATAGGCTACATAGTCAGGCCAGACAACAAATCAAATAAATTTTGCTCTGTAATAGCCAAATGCGAGAGATTACTTGGTGAGCGACTTTTTTCTGCAATTAGTCCATGAGTCGGCCCTTTTAGAGTATGCAAGAGATTAATAGAAGTTTATGTTTTTCTCCAATCAACGAATAATAATTTATTTACTTTTATAGAAGATTTTACAAAGCCTGTTTGGTCCACTTACCGAGTATCAATTTCACAAGCAACCACTTTCTTGACTCTATCAAGTAATTTGATAGTCATGTTACCGGTACCTGGACCTATTTCCAGGGCGACATCTGTGGGCCTGAGACCAGATTTGTCCAGCATAGAAGTTATGATGAGAGGGTTCTTCAGAATATGTTGACCAAAATCCTTGTTAAATTGAATTCCTGAAAATGGTTAAAACTTAAAGTAAATATCACGAACGTGTGTCATAGAGGATAACGTATTTAATAAAATTACAGAGGCTATTAGTGGAAATTATTACAGAATTAAAATAAAATGAAAATAATAACTAATAAAGTAATAACATAGGCATAACCTAAAATTTTACAATGAAAACCACACCGATCACAGACCTTGTTTTGCTATTTCATTGTGCACTCGCGACTTTTTTTCGGCTTTAATTTTAGGCATTTTGGTAAACTTTTAGTTTTAATCAGCCAAGTGTTTTTCTTTTGAAAATAAATACGCATACCCCCCCCACTGACAATTCCGTCAGTACAATGTTTTCTAGCATGAAATTCAAATGTCTAAATTATCTTGTCTATCCTTGTCTAAACTAAGCACTAAAATGAGAAAAAAGGCACAGACAAACAAACATGCTCAATATCCTTACAAAAATCCTATAATATATAGTGGCTGTAATTTTTATGGTGTAGCATAGCATAGCATTCTCGTTTGCTCATCAATAAAGCTAGATTCACAAAATTGTCTGACGTGTTGTGTCGTGATGCATCAGAAATATATCGGTTTCATACATTTAATATGGTAGCGTTCATATTTTTGTAATGCAGTGTGTTGTGACGGTTTGTGTTAAATGTATGAAACCGATACCTTTCTTATGCATCAAGAAACAACAAGTCAGACAAATGTGAATCTACCTTCACTGACCAACCTCAACATTTGGTAAAAAGTTAAAAACGAAACGTCATCGTAGCTGGAACAAAATCATTAGTTTTGTTTGATTTGGGTTTATGGCTTCTCGCAACTGGCAACTTTACTTCAAATTTTGGCATGGTTGATCTTTACGGGACCGAGTGTTAAAACGGTTTTGTGAAATTATTATGAAAATGGAGTGGAAACCCGAAGAAGAAGGGCTACGACAGATACTAACGCTCCTCAAGGAGTCTCAATCACCAGATACAGCGACACAGAGAGCCGTACAACAAGTATCCTTTTCATAATTTTCACATCGATTCATCTATCGGCGTGGATATTTTTTATAACATTTGCAGCTTTACTTTCTACTTGCAGGGTTTTTCCTAATAGATTCTCTTCAATTTGATGTATTACATCAATATGTTTCATCCTCAAGCTCGTAAACGAGACTCACATTCCGTGTGGACGCTTGCGATAAAATCGATTTTCCGACATGACAGTCATTGACAGCCTTTATTTTTCCTTACATTGTAATCTCAGAAACTTGAAGAACTGAACAAATATCCGGACTTTAACAACTATCTGATTTTCGTTTTAACCAAACTGATTAATGAGGAAGAGCCTACAAGGTCCCTGAGTGGTTTGATTTTGAAAAACAATGTGAAGGCCCATTACAACAACTTTATGCCGGAGGTGGCCGAGTTTATAAAGAGAGAATGTCTGTCAGCCGTGGGGGATCCGTCCCCATTGATCCGTGCGACTGTGGGCATCATCATTACCACCATAGCGAGCAAGGGAGAACTGACATCCTGGCCAGAACTTCTACCAGCTTTGTGCCAGATGCTCGACTCTCAGGACTACAATGTTTGTGAGGTATGCCTTTTGTCATTGAATTGTCAAGTTATAGGTACCTGTTTCTTTAAAGTACAATCTCCAAATCTTTGTCCTTTTCATGTAGGCTTCAGTAATCTGCAAGATGTTTTTGTTACAGGGAGCATTTGGAGCACTACAAAAAATATGTGAAGACACCGCAGAGATTCTGGACAGCGATGCACTCAACAGGCCCTTGAATATCTTGATTCCTAAGTTCTTACAGTTTTTCAGGCATTCATCCCCTAAAATTCGATGTCATGCTATAGCTTGTGTTAACTACTTCATTATGGGTAGGACACAAGCACTCATGGTGCACATTGATGCATTTATAGAGGTGACAATCTTTTTATATACCTACAAGCTCCCGAAATGTGGGTCAAATTTTGATATATTTCTTTTGTTTCTAGAACTTATTCCATCTAGCTGCAGACGAAGACCCAGATGTGAGGAAAAATGTTTGTCATGCCATTGTATTGCTCTTAGAAGTACGATTGGACAGACTCATACCCCATCTACCTAACATCATTGACGTAAGTTTACGGTTATACTCTATTCAAATGAGAAAATAGTTCATATATTTTGATGTTTTTATTATTATTTCTTGTTTAGTACATGCTGGTGCGCACACAAGACTCGGAGGAGAAGGTGGCATTAGAAGCTTGCGAGTTTTGGCTGTCACTTGCTGAACAGAATGTCTGCCGTGAGGTATATTTGTCATTTTTACCTGACTGAGCGACGCAAAGGAAGGTATTGTTATTATCTTTTCTAAATATTATGGTACCAATTTGTAATAAGGAGATAATTACAGTGTTATCAAGATTTTATTGCAAAAGGTCATTCACATAATTATACATTTCTCAGCCTGCTTAGTACCTACAACTTAAAGATAGCACATTATTAACAAGTTCACTGCTGAAAACACAACTGTCTTGTTAGTTGTATGGGAAAACCCATGGCTAGATAAGAAAATCGGCGCAGCAGTGAAAGTGTTAATAATGCATCACAATTACATATTTCCTTCCTGATCCCTAACTAGGATTCCCTGTATCTAGAGATTCAAGAAGGCCACGGTCCCACAGGCAGTCTTGGAGCAAATATTTCTCACTCAAATATTTGCACATGACTGAATCAAACCAGCAGCCTTATACCTCTCATTCTGCTTCATCACCAAATGGCTGCAGAAGCTCTCCATTTACATTTAGGCGATTTATCAATAATGTTTCTTAACAGGTGCTAGGCCCGCGGCTTGCCACTTTACTCCCAGTGCTGGTTCGAGGCATGCGCTACTCTGAAATGGATGTGATCCTTCTCCGCGGAGACAGAGACGATGATGCAGATGAGGAGGAACCTGACCGCGAGTCAGACATCCGCCCCCGTTTCCACAAACCGCGCTCACATACCATTAAACACAATGGTTAGTATTAGTAATTGAAAAAAAAAAACAGAGACTTCTAAGAATCGAGTCCAAATGGTCCAAATGGTTGAACGGGTTCAAATGCGAAAGAATGCTTATGGCTTCGATCAGGAATTCCTGATCATATGCTCAAGGCAACTGTTTGCACGTTTTCATAGCATATACTTACATCACACCATCGAACACTCCTAGAGTGTTGCACAAAGCTTCCGTTGATAGTAAATAATAAAGAAGTATAGAGGTATCTAGGTGTACTTTTACATCATGATAGGATTTCCTCATGTTAGCAATAATTACTGCAATGATAACACTGCAAGTGGCCTCTCTGAAATTTAAAACTTCTGTCTTTGTCGCTCATTGACCTTATTTGATACAGCTTTAGTTCAAATAAAATAACAATGACACCTTTGTTATCTAAACAGTTGTTTCAATGTTCGACATCATAATTAACTGATTAGATTTTGGTTTGTGTGTGGAATAGTTGATTGCCTGTGGCATCTGGCACTGAGAGTATTCGGAATTTGCTACCTATTTACTTCTATTTGCTACCTTTCAGACATAATTGTTTTCCATGATACTATATCCTTAGAAATATAAATATATTTTTGAACAACCTTTCTTATGTCAGGATGGCTGTCCTTGTTCAGAGAGAAGAATGCGGTTTATAAAGGCGTGTAGTAGCAATAATTACTACCTGTTTGCTATCCTCGCGAATTTAAATTTTAGCTATTTATTGATGGGTCGTGGTTTTTCCCAGCCGGTGCAGGTGACAGCAACATGTCGGGCGGCGGCGAGTCGGACGACGACGAGGACGGCGGCGGCGACGGCGACGACGGCGGCCCGCTGTCCGACTGGAACCTGCGCAAGTGCAGCGCCGCCGCGCTCGACGTGCTCGCCAACGTGTTTGGCGCTGACCTGCTGCCCGTGCTCTTCCCTATCTTGAAGGAGACGCTGTTTCATGATGACTGGGTCATCAAGGTAGAGTAGCTGTTTATGTCTCTATACTCCTTTCTTGGCGATGTTTCTAGCTTCCCAAGCGTAAAGCAGCCACCCTCAACGTTCTTTTAGATGTCTACGACTATTAAAAAAGACTGTTCTTCTCTAAAGTTGATGTGTTTACCCTCTAAAATTTTAATGAATAATTGACTCAGTCTTATTACACTCTATGTAGACAAAAGTGACATAAGTTTCTTGTTGAATGTAATTACTGCATCACCGGGACCACCGCCCTCCATTAGAATGTGGGACTTATTGATTTGGCACAGAGTTACAAAAAAATATGTTACAGGAAAGCGGCATCCTAGCCCTGGGCGCGGTAGCGGACGGGTGCATGGGCGGCATGGTGCCGCACCTGCCGGACCTGGTGCCGTACCTGGTGTGCTGCCTGGCGGAGCGCAAGGCGCTGGTACGCGCCATCACTTGCTGGACGCTCTCACGATATTCGCACTGGATTGTCAGCCAGAGCCATGACCTCTACCTCCGCCCAGTTATGACTGAGGTGAGTTGTTCACTTGGTATTGATCATGTTTATGCCTACTTTATAATTAAATTTTTGTGAATACCATAACAACTAAGAATTTGAGAAACTAAACATAAAAGACGACATTCTTTAACCATCCACATTTGTAACAAATACAGATTATGTATATTTGTTTTCAAGGGGATTTCATTTGTCGCTATCTATAGGACTGATGTAGCTTTAGAGCAGCAAGTATAAAAGACTTTATAGAATTGGTCCAGGAATTTTTGAGTTTATTTCTAAACTCAGTCTTGACTAGCTTTCAGTAATTGACCCATCTTTTACAGCTTTTAAAGCGAGTGTTAGACAACAACAAGCGCGTGCAAGAGGCCGCGTGCTCTGCATTCGCGACGCTCGAAGAGGAGGCTTGCACTGAGCTGGTCCCGTACCTCGGCTACATCCTACAGACCCTAGTCTATGCATTCAGCAAATACCAGCACAAGAACCTGCTCATACTGTATGATGCCATCGGAACACTTGCAGACTCAGTGGGTCACCACTTGAACAAACCCGAGTATATAAACTTGTTAATGCCACCACTTATCAATAAGTGGAATGTGTTGAAGGATGAAGACAAGGATCTGTTTCCACTACTTGAGGTATTTAAGGCTTTTCTAATTATGTTCACATATTACATTGTATGAAATAATTGTCATTATTGGAGATAATTCTTTTTTTCTAAATTATGTTTATTTTGCAGTGTTTGTCGTCTGTGGCCACAGCTTTACAATCAGGATTCCTGCCTTATTGTGAACCGGTATTCAGAAGATGTGTGTCGTTAATAGAGCAAACCTTAAATCAGAACATTGTGAGTGTACGATAATTTTCATATTTATACTCTTAGCCTTTCATATATAAGCACAGTTTTGATCAAGAGATCCCATTCTTCAGGACCTCCAATCCTGATCCTCAATTGAGTAAAAATGTGTTTCAAAGGTTGTCCAAAATAATCTAAGCCATCAAGGTGATTGACCTTTTTGTAAACCTGCTGATTACACTCCTATCGGTGTAATCCTTCTATGTATTTGGTGTTGGTTTTGCTCATTGAATTGTAAGAATTCATAATAACGGAAACATTCACATTCCAGGCCAATAGTCAAAGCCCGGAACAATTTGAAGCACCGGACAAAGATTTCATGATCGTAGCACTAGACCTGCTAAGTGGTTTAGCCGAAGGCTTGGATGGACACATCGACCACCTGGTCCTAAACTCTAACCTGATGCAACTTCTGTACCAGTGCATGCAGGATCCCATGCCAGAGGTATACCTTGTATGTAAACTTCGCTTATTTTATTCTCAGGACACTCGGTGCATAGGGAACTTTTAATTTGATAAAGGTAAAGTGTCCTGATTATTTTGCCATTAGTTTTCTTAACATTGCTGCTTTATTGGTCAAAGTTCATTTGCATATTGTTATAAAAGAGTTTGTACTGAGTGATTGGAAGGACTTTGTCACAATTCGTGACATTTTTATGGTCACTTAAGTACTAATGAATGATGAAAGAAGGTTTGCAAAGACAGCACAATATGATGTCGTCATCTTTTGCAAACTTTTAATTTAGTACAGTTTTACTAGTACTTTTGAAATCAATATTTAACAAATTGGACACTGTTTGCTCCTTAAATAATCAGTACTTATATGAATTTGGTTTAAAATATTATTTGTTCAGTATATTTCGTATTATTTCAATTGAGTTTACTCGCATGTTTTGCACATCAATAAGTGGGAACTCAGTACTTTTGGTTATGGTATTTGTATATAACAGAACCGTATTTTAATAACATATGTCCTGGTAATATATATATTCACTACCATATTAACAATATCCTTGTTATATTCAGTTACTTGCATGCGTCGTTAACACCTAAAAGTAGCAGATAAAAAGTATGGACGCAATTTTTATTTGAGATATATTTACCCATGTACTTACTTAGTAAATAAGTATTTTATTTCATTGAGGTAATAATCCAATCATATTCATAATATCATCTGTATTTGACAAATATCTATTCTAAATACCAAACAATCAACTATGATGTAAGTGTAATTTTGACCAGTCAATAAAAAGGATATTAAATTGTATGTATTTAAAACCTAGATTAAGGCAACATTGTATTAAGTAATAGAAACAGACTTATGTCTTATGGACAGAATTAATCATTTTGCTTAGCGAGAAATATATATTTTTTCATTATTATTTTTATCAATTAAAAAACTATGACTAAAAGATAAAATATAAAAAGTATCCCTTTTCAGGGCACAATCACTAACACTTATAGAATGAACTATTGATCATGATACCACATTTTCACAAAATACAAAACTGTAATACAATCACTTCGGTGAATCAGTCAGTACTCATCAATTTAATATCCTTCATCATTACGGCAGCTTTTCACTGACTAACAATGGGTGATGGGTACATTATCAACTCTTGGGGTATTATTTTTAGAGTCTTGTTTTGTGCAGGTCCGTCAGTCGTCATTTGCTTTGCTCGGTGACTTGACGAAGGCGTGTTTCCAACACGTACATCCGTATATACCGGAGTTCCTTCCCATACTGGGCATGAACCTCAACCCGGAGCTTATATCTGTGTGCAATAACGCCACGTGGGCCATCGGCGAAATCAGCATTAAGTTAGGTAAGCTGGGTGTTCCCTTATGTTGATTGAGCAACTATTAAAAAAAAAGATAAATGAATGGCAAGATTTTATTCTTGTGTTCAAATCTTACTACACCCACAAATGCATAGATTAGTAGCATTGAACGAATAAGTTGAATGATGCATTTTTTTTTTGGAGGCAAATGTCATATTATGCCACCATAATTATCTAAATGTCTTGTCATTTTGGGAATTGGGCATTCTGCCCCTAATCTTTCTAAATGCCTGCATCGCATCCAGTGAAGCCAACAATGAAGAGATAACGTGTTAGTTCGAGTCTAACGTATTATTATAACCAGAAATACCGTAATCCATGCAATTTGAGTAAATGACTGTAATAATTGACAGTAATCTCGTTTTACTTTTATTTTTATTCATTAGACCAGATGTCAATCCCTCCTCACGAAAGTGAGGGGAGATCCGTGCTCAGCAGTGGTACGATATGGATTGATGATGATGAGACGAGGTGTCGTGCCGTCGTTGATATATTTATCCTTAATTGGTTAAGGTTTTCTCGTCATATATATTTTAATAACTTGTAACAGAAGTCGCTCAACATAACATTGTTTTATTTCAGGTCAAGAAACATCAAAATATATACCTCTTTTTCTTAATCAACTAGTTGACATAATAAATAGGCCCAACACCCCCAAAACACTCCTCGAAAACACAGGTAAGTTTCGTTTTTTTCACATCCTTAGACATAAATATTTAATACTTACCTATAACAATGAATACTTAACGAACTTAGGTACGGCCGGACTTTGTCTCTTTCTTTGATGTCAGATAAATTATCCTAAATAACAAATTGCAAAGTCGTCATGTCATTGGTAAATTTTATGTTAGAGCTATATAGATGGCCAATCATGTGAAGATATTTATCAATTTTTATTTTAGGTTACCTATCTTTTATCTCAGACTGGGTTCTAAGGCTGAGCTGCATCATAATAATGTTTGATTTTGTCTATTATTTGCTAAAATGATTTGAGTAATATTATTCCTTGGTGGCAGTTACATTATGTGCTGTGAATATTTTATGGAAATATGTATTTCTATGTATACCCCTTCACTGCTTCATATTTATATCCTGTGGTCAATGTTAATCATCTTTATGGTTTCTTATTTACTTTGTTTGTCTATGCTAACCAGAACAATGTTTACAACTATACTGTAACGAGTGTGCCCTTCCTAAGACTAAATTGTGTTAGATTAGTATTAATCTGATATTAGTATTTATACACGAATTAATATATTAATCAGCCTTACAAAGACAACAGATATAAAACGCAGAAGTAGAAGTAATCGCCATGGCTTGTTGCAGAGTTATTTTACTTTCTGGGGTCGATGTAAATATTATCCCTTTTGCCACCAAAGTAGCGCCAAACACAAGTGTGCCTTGAAAGATGGCCTTGACATTGTGAAGCTTTCAATAATGTACTTTAATCTCGTCGCCGGAACTATAACATTATACCCAATATTATGAAGTAAGAAAGTAGTCCCTGGGCCATCTTTGATGATATTATATTGGCATAATATGTTTTCTAGATTTATAATTAGCATAAAATTGATTCACGTTTTCCATTTGTACCACTAATTGGTTGCTGTTGATCTGTCGTTATGAGTACGGAGCATATGTTTTGAATGGTTTGTTGATTTGTTTTCTTGGTTTTGTTCTCGGTTGTCGTGGTCGTGCGTGTAGCGATTACTATCGGTCGGCTAGGTTATGTGTGCCCCCACGACGTCGCACCCGTATTACATCAATTTGTACGCCAGTGGTCTGTAGTCATTTTTTTTATTATTACTTTATATTATTACTATTACGTTTAATATTAAATAAGTTATTAACCTATATTATTTCGATTGTGGATGGTGTTTGTTCGTGGCTTATTATTAATATTCTTTTATACAATATGTTGTAATTTGAGTTGAACTAAGCATGATGATATTTACTATATTTACGTACCTACCGCAGGGCCACACTTGAGGCACTCACTCACTTATGGGGTGGCATTATTTTGATCATCTTGTTTTCAGTGCTGTACTTTATATGTGTTGAACACCATCCGCTTTCTAAAGTATTTACTGCTAAAGTAATAGAATATTATTATTTGCTCCGAGCTGCAGGCAAACCAACATTTTACAAAAGTTAAACGCTTAGTTATAAGATCAATCGATCAAATGTCAGTAAATAGTTGCAAGTATAGTTTGTTTGGTTACAGCTTTGGAGCTATCTGTCATCGTGACTATCAATTTCCATAATTATGAATATTTTTATGTGCCAATCACTTTCAATATTTACTTTTCACTTTGAGATAAATTAACCATTTGAATCACAACATAAATTTTGGCTTTGATAAGTTTTTAATTTACCTTAGAGAGAGTACGCGGTCGATTGATATTCCGAACTGTCGTCGAGACTGCACGTACGCTTTATCGACACAGTAGTGACCGAGCGACGGGTCGGAGTATCAACCGCGGCGTCGCCGCCGGCGGGCCTTCGGCCGGAGACTAACGCGCGTGTTTTGTAGGTGCACGTCCTTGCGAAACATTCGCGACAACGAGGAGAAGGATTCCGCCTTCCGCGGCATCTGCCAGATGATCCAAGTGAACCCCGGCGGGGTGGTGCCCGACTTCATGTTCTTCTGCGACGCGGTCGCGTCATGGTCGCACCCCAAGGACGACCTCAAGGAGATGTTCACCAAGATCCTGCACGGGTTCAAGAACCAGGTCGGCGAGGACAACTGGCGCCGCTTCACGGACCAGTTCCCCGTGCAGCTCAGCGCGAGACTGTCGGCCATGTGCGGAATATAGACATTACTACTTCGTTATGGTGAGTACAAGCTTCCTTTCTGCTATGACTAATACTCGGAATGACTGCCATTAATTAGGCTTGCCTTATTTTCAGACAAGTGCAAACTGTTGTAATAGGCCCAAATAATATCTCTAATGGCTATTTCCCAACTGTAGCGTTTTCTTTTATTTGACTAAGTTACGAGCCGACACACCTGATGCGAAAACTAAAAGTCGTTGTGATTGTTTCAGGGGAACCAATGTCAGCACGGGTCGGGACGACATTGCGGGTGAGGGCGGGGGCCCCCCCGAGCGCGTAGGGACACTCCCGCAGCCGGCCGCCGCTTCTGCGCCGCCACATGTGCCAACACGACTACACACCGGTATCGCCGGAACAAGACATTTCTGTTTACTCCGACTTTTCCATTCGTACCTGAAATTTTCGTATGTAGAAGCGGCGCCACCACTTAATAATGAATCGCACCGAGTTAGCGAGGAGGCTCGGGGCGCGGGGTGTGACACGGAGCTCCGGCCGCGGCCGCCGTCGCGCCCGCGCGGGACGCGCCGCGGTCGGATTTTATATAATTGCATGAACCCTAGTGATAGTTCATAGTTTAGAACTCGGATGATACAGCTACTGTCATTTGTACTAAATCGTTTAGTAACGGTACTTACATTGGATACTTTTTTCGTGCGAAATTCTTCAGTATTTTGGTTTCTTGTTACTCGTGAAACCTTCGGTGTTATCGAAATGTTATAAATATAATTAATTTCTTTAGCACCGGTAAAAAATATCTTTGGTTGGTAAAAGATTGAAACTGCTTGCTAATTTTCGGTTAAACATTTTGTCGCCTAGCTGCGCACTGATTCGCTCGGATCGTTCATGTGCAGTATTGATTGGATACGGCGGTAATGCTAGTTTAATTAGTTTATAGTTTGACTGATGTTGTTCACTGCTCAACAAACCACGCCTTTCTTCATTCGTTCTTCACTCACACACCGATCGTTTGTTTCACTAAAGTCTATAGGAGTAATGGTTTCGGACGCAAAATATTCTACTTAATATTTTTTTCAAAAAAGCATTTATCGACTCCGTTAGATCTTTTCTTATTATATTTTAGTAAGTATTTAAAAATTGTATGTTACTATTATTTTGTATAAATTACAAGACTTAGTGAAATCGAGAATTTATGTCAACTGTGATTTGTGACTGGTTTTTTTTTTTGACTAATATATGTGTACGATTATAACGTCTTGTGTCGGTCGGTCAGTGTAGATATAATATACCGCTTTGGTAGGTTTTATGACGGCTAGATTTTCTGCTATATAATATACCAAATAGTATTTTTACGTTGTATATTGTTTACCATATTTGTATGTTCGAGTTGCCCGCCGCGGTCGACAGCCGTGAGCCGACACTCATCTCATAGCATCTTACACTTACACTACGCAATGTTACACAAGCCGCGGTTTCCTCCCGCACTCACGCGGTAGTGGCACCCAAAACCAGTAGGATTCCAACATTTATGTAAATCAAATATTTAACGCGCACGGCGCGGTTTTCACCCGCACGCGGCGACGCCGTCGGTCCGGCCCGCGTCCGGTTAGGAGCAAAACAACCGCATTGCGCCTCTTTCCCGCACACAGCGAGCGTATAGTATAGACGTAAAATAAACGCAAACCACGTAGACGCACGGCTGCGGCGTGGGTTTTGCGCTAGTAGTACTAACAGTACCTCATACAATAAGTACCCAATCAAAGCAAGGTGTCGACTCAATCCACTGTCGTCCCGTCACGGGCAACATTTGTATCTTGGTATAAATGTAATATTGATGTGCATATTTAGTGAAATTAATATTATGTATATGTAAATACATATTGCGATGTATATTATTATTATATTCAAGTAAAATTGTTATTTTTATGTTTTATAAAAGCTAAAAGTCTGACTTTAAACACTTGTTAGATGTCATTTAGTTCTTTCAGATAACGGGATCTGAAATGTTGTAGTTGATGAGAACGTTAGTTTTTACAAATTTGCAATCGTAGCGTTAGGGTACAGTGGAATTATGTAACATTTTTTTGGGGATAAATGCGAATAACATTCCGTCAGAACGAAATTCTTATTTTTGGCTTGTCATAATACGTTGGTTTTCAATTTCACTATTGTGTGTTATTATTTTTACATAGTATATTTTATTATTTGCAAAATTGATACTATTTTAATGTAATTCGTCGAGTAGGTTTTATATTCCTTACTCCCAGAGTCCCGTTCAGTTCCTATCCCGAGTCCTGTCTAGTCCTTTTCCTTGTCATGTGCCAACGAAGCCCGGTATGGTGCGGATGTATGCTTATTGTCTCTATTCATGCAGTCGCGAAACATTTGGTACCAGTTGGTGACTCGCCCCCAACTCCAGTATAGAACACTTATGGAGTGCCGCGTTGGCGTCTCGGCTAATTAGCACTTTCCCGAGATCCACGAGATGTATGGTCTCCCCTAGTAAAGCCATAGATTGCAGTCCTTGACAATTTTCGGCGCGCCAATGTGGCATCCATCGCAAAAATAATTAGGTCGCTCCATAGCTCGGTACCCGTGGAAGAATCATATTACATATGTGCGACTTTGTATTTTGAAGAAAATTTGAGAAACATTGTTTATTTTTAAGTAGAATCCATTTTATATAAATTTTACGGGCTACCTCGTAATTTATTTTTAAGGTTAGTAGGTTTTATCGTCTGATTTTTAATTGTAGTAATTTTTGTTTATATCCTTAAAAAAAAAAGAAACAGTGATAATAGTTCAGTAAGTATTTGCATGTGTGATCGAGTGAATGAGGCGGCATCGTGGGGCACTCCCTTCCTTGAGGCACAGTCGTGTGCAAACATTAGTATATTGAACGGACGAAAATTTGTGATTGTCGATATTTTTGTAGGTTGTTTGCGTCGTATATGATATTAGTTAACGTGTTTTATCTATGGAGTATATATTTATATGGTACGTACTAGGCATTATAGTAAATTATGTAAAAAAAAAACATGAATTAGGCATACACCATATTTATATTAGATAATCTCATTGTCGGCATGCATTCACGTGATGGATATATTGAAATTTGCAAAATTTTTTGCTATTGCTATAACGTGAATTAGCCCACCAGTTTATCGCGGTGTCATCATTAAATTGGCACAAAAATTATTAATCTTTGCTAGCATTAAAATATTCTTTAAAGTAATGTATTTCCTATCTACAATCAAAATACAAGTTTTGATAATTGTATATCGACAATGTGATTGTATATATTTATATATTACATATATTTTTATCATATGTAATGTTTAAAATATCGCCATTTTTTTTTAAGATTTAGCATCTTGTAAATTATTATATTAATTATATTTATTCATGTAAACATAAACTAAAACATAAATTTATATAACATAAATCATACAAATCACTATATTTTTCTGTCCTGTGAATTTATTTATCTATTTTATTATGCGAGACATTTTGCGTGACCAATTCTATATCGGAAGCACATGAAAGTGATGGTAAAGTATTATTTGATACACATTTAAATTTGTCATCATTATGTATGTGAATGTATGTATTCTGTATAATCATAAAAATTAAAAACTAGAAATTATCAATGTCTAAATTAAAAGTGTGAATTTATTATAATAATATGTCTATCCGGTAAAGTGAGTACAGACTCCTGTCGAGCATTCAAATAGGCGCTACTTGGTTGGCCTAAGCGGCTCCGGCACTTGTTCAATTCAAATAAATAATTTTTGTAAATGTATTTGGAGATTTATATACAAATTTTTGAAATGTTCTGTACTCATTTTATTACAATCGCGTTACAATAATTAGGTGTCAAAAGTTCAAACAGTGTGCAGTTTATAACAATTTATACATAAGTTCTGGTAATTCTGGTTGTAAAAGAAAGAACTCACAATAGACATTCTTTTACCAAACATTTCGTTAATAAAAGCACTCATTGTTCGACAAGCAACGGTTTTATTTAATCACTGTTTAATCCTTAATTTAATTATATGTATTTATATTGAAGAAAGAGCTGGAGCTGGACCTAGGTCTGATAATTAAATAGGTAACTTGAACCATTTTGTATGTTTTGCACAAAAGCTAACTAAATCTAGTATCACTATCGCAGAAGTAATGCGAAGCGATGCCCAACTAAAATAAAATAGTTACCCAGCGGGTACACTCGTGGACTTTAACATACTCTCTGACTTTATAACCGCTTACTTATTCAATCCCATGAATTAAAACATACTATTTGATAGGTCACTGCTATCTAAGTAGATATTGCAATTTTCAATATGCGGCATAAGGATAACCATGAAAGATCGATAAAGATTAATATAGCAAGGAAAGATTAGCTAAATAATACATCTGTGCACCGTTTAGTAAGCGTTAAGCGGATAAGCGTTACTGCACGCCAATGATGGATTCTATCGAGAAAGAGAGTTTCTGCCGTTGCGGCTGGGCCGGCATCGGCGCGTACGTGGTCAGCAGCGCCGCCAGCAGGTTCCTGCACAGCAGCGCCGCGGGGGGCGCGGGCGCGGGGGGAGCGCGGGGCGCGGGCGGCGGCGGGGCGCGCGCGAACGGGCGCTCGAGCTCTGCGTCCGCGAACGCTCGGCGGCGCCGCACGCGCTCGCTCCACGCCGGGTCCTCGGCGAACAGGCGCTCGTTACCTGATCGAACAAACATAACGAAACTACAATATACACTCGCTATTGTTCTACTAAATACTTCTGAACGTATAAGTTTATGATAATGTATGAAATTGACCGCACGTGACGTGAGCCAAAATGTCCAATGACGGTAGTCGGGCATCGAGCAGACGGCTTAACAAATTGGGCAAAAACATCAGAACGTCCATGTTTCTAGGAAGATACAAAAACGAGAATGTGTAATAAAATGTATGAGATGTGTTGGCACCCGCCTGCGCACGCAGCAGGGCGGAAAGACATGTTTACAGTCAACAGTATTGCAACCCGACACCGCACAAAGAGCCGCCTCCGCGCTCTCTTGTAAAACAATCTTCACACTTTTTTACAACCCATAAAAATAGTTAAAAGAGATTCTAGTTTTTGTTTTAATAGACAGTGAAATGTTGCCGAGTGTTGGATGACAGCTTTTGTTCTGTAATGAAGTGGGGACACTTTCAAACGACGTTAACATTTTTTATTGCGCCCATTCTATTTCTGTTCGACGTGAATATTACAAATTGAGCGTGTCGTAGTTGTGAGAGGCAGCTGTTAAATGTCTATCCATCAAATAAAATTGTTTATTTTCATTTTACCACAACCTCAAAATCGTAGATCCTGACAGCAGAATATTAGAATTGCTCGCTCTGTCCGCTGAGTGTATAACAAGATTAACAAGATAAAAACAAACAACTCATTTCACTTACGGTTTTCTCACTTGTTTGTATAAAGTAGGCGAGATAGCTTATTATTCTGAAGTATTTAGAATATAATGAGGTCGCGCACTCACTTATAGTGGAAAGAAATCCTACACGAATAGTGACGAGTAGCAGTAGTCCCGAGTTGTGAGTAGACATCTACCTTATTAGCTTATCTGAGTAACGGAATTACGAACTTCCTCACTAGTAGATTTCTCCTACTGAAACAAACGCTACATTTTTATTTAAGTACCTACAGATCTTACGGTACTTATCGGTACTTAGAAAATTTTGAAATGTATCTAAACATACTTATTTCTGCATTGATCAATTAATACTATATCCTGCCTTTGTATTATTTTACCAAACAAATGGCTGTTTAAAAATATGTGAACATCCACAACAATTTTAACTCGCTCCCAATGTTCCAAAACAAATATTTATCCAGCTAATTCGCATTCAGCGTTTCAGTAAGTAGAAACGAAACACTCTGTCGGCCGCAGTCCGGGGTCCGTTACAAAGATAACACGGCGCGAGTGGCGCGGGAAGGCACCCTGCGCGCTGTCAACGTGGACCGCGGTGGGAGCCGAAATAACACCACGGTATTGTTGTCTGTAGTTCTGTACACACACACATGCTATGAGCTGACGAGTGATAGTCATTCAATTAGAATCCTAATGTATTACTGGGCATAATATGTCATTTTTCAATCAATGTCTCAAGGTGAGAAGTGCAGTGCTGCGCAAAATCTTGCGCACTGCACTCCTGCATGCAAAGACAATATGCAATGTAAAGATCCGAGTGGCACTGTAAAAGTTAGAGGCAGGCATGGCGCTTATTATCAGACGAAGGACTTGCTCGTCACTTTACTCAGTACCTAACAAAAAATTAGTATGCCGATTTTCTTACTATTGAAATGTAACAAATCCAACTTCAATAATGCAATTGAATTGAAATTGTGCAACCAGTCATTTATTATATCTATCTATATATATAAAAATGTTATGTTGGTTTGTGTACGCTTCAAAAACTCAAAAAGTTCTGCACCGACCGAGCTGAAATTTTAGCATGATATATAATCCGCATCAAGGATTGTTTTTATCTATTTTTTTCATCAGTGACATATCAGCGAATGTACGAATGTGCCACAGCGAAGCGTGGCAGGGTACAGCTAGTATTTTATAATTTTTTTAACCCATATTGTCCCACTGCTGGGCAAAGGCCCCCTTTCCCTCTTTTAAACTTTTGCGATTTATTACTTGAGTGGACCAACTTTTAGAATAGGCGTCATGCCACCTTCCACCCCTGTCTATGCCGGCCTCGCTGAGTTGCTGCCGTTTAACTCCCGAGGACCCAGTCTGTGGGAGCTATCGCCCATAGCTGGTCCGACATGCAACAGCCCTGCCTGCACAATCCCACTATAGCTTGACGACATTTCGAGAGATATCGGCGATTTGTGTCTTGGAGCACAGTATTGTATTTATGCGGACTGTTAGTTTGACTGTGTATGTATACTTATATGTACTTACATTATGTACCTGAGACGACCTGAGTAAATTACACGAGCTGATGTTTTAATTGAAAACGTAGTTGAAAGAAGTAACTCCTCGAGAAATAATAGTAAGTAGGTATAGAACGAGTTTTTGAAGCCTGTTTAATTTTTTTTTAATCTAGTATGATAAAAACCGCGGTGTTCTGGTAATAAATAAAGTAATCTGAAAGTGGAAATGGTGAAGGGTTCAGCTACTTATTTTATAGATTGAAAAAGAAGAGCTACCTATTAAAATGCAGGGTGATTGGTAAATTAATGTATAATATATTTTGGGTGACCGCAATAAAAAAACTGGATGATGGCTTTAAATTTCGCAAAATATCACAAAATCTTAAATCCAGACTATTTCAATGTGTTCTTCCAACCCTCACATAAAGCAGCGAAACATGGACTCTCGGTGAGAGTGAGTCTCTCATGCAAGACAACATGAACACAATAAATTAAATAAATAAATGGTTCTAGGCAGAACGTGGATGAGATCGGCGCAGGACCGGAAAGAGTGGCGTGATAAAGAAGAGGCCTATGTCCAGCAGTCGATCGATACGGGCTGATATGATGATGATGATGAAACCGTGGATCTGTCTGAGAAGAAAATCATCTAGACCTATGGGAATAACCCTCTTAGATAAAGATGTGTGAGTGTCGTGGAACACTCGGTTGGAACGAAGTTCCTTTCATAGTAAGTTGTAAGTATATTATTATAAATAAAAAAAGATATCTTAATCTACCTTAAATTTTTAAGTAAATGGAGGTTTAATACAAAAATGTGCCCTCATGTGAATCAATTTAATTTAATACGATTCTTTCGAAGACGCTTTTAGCAGCGCTAAATCTGCGATTGACTTGAGCTTTCACGAGAGCCGTACCTTCTTCCCATACCCCATACCCGTAGCATCATGTAAATAGATGGACCGCTTTTCTCCTATGGATTTGCTTGGAGGGAGGGTCTAATAGCTGAACCCTAAATCCTAAACCTACTATCATCAATTCTATAATACCTAAGTACAACCTACCTTTTTTGAAAACTATTAATCCCTGCCTATAAAAACTTATAAAGCTGGCTGCCAAATACTTACCCGCGTAAATATTTTGATGGACCGGATAGGTTCTGGTCATCTGCATGCATCGCAAGCGCGCACGGTAGGCGCGCTTGCGAGCCGCTAGCGCGGCCGCCTCGCCGTCTCGGGCCTCCGCCCCGCCAGCGCCTTGCTGTCTGCGAAGCGCTACCTACCACCATCGTAAAACAAATGTACTATGTTATCAGATTAGTCATATTTGGGTAATTCGTCAGATTTATGAGACATACATAATGGTAGCTTATGCGCAGGTAGGTACGCCCAATCATCCTCAAAAATGGGAGACTTCTTATTTCACACTAGGGCGTAATAGTTTAAACCAGCAAGACCTTAGCTTTAATTTAACCTTTTCTTAGTTGTTTGTGTCTTCAGCATACCTACGTAAAACACGGCCCTAATATTATGAAGATTTTTGTTTGTGAGTTTGTAGGAGATAATCTTCAAAAGTACTGTTATAGGTACTTAATTTAAATATTCTGTTAACTAGATTATTCTTGAGCGCATTATAAATAAAAATATGTTTTATCACGGAAAAATGCAATGTTATACCTAATCAGCAACTATAGTTATCTAATACAGGTGCATGAAATATTGTTCGGCAGCAAACAAATCAAGAGTTTGGTACCTGCGCAGCCATGACCCGTTGGCGCTCAAGCACCAGCAGACAGCCCGGGCAGCGGCAGTCGCGCCACCGGCACAGCCGCTTGTGTCCTTTCAGGCAGGAGATGACGCCGTGGTTCCGGCACCGCGCGCACTTCGGCGTCCGCAGCGCCTTGCGCCCACCTTCCTCGCGAGCCTCACCTTGCATCTTGTACTCTACACTGCATACACGCAAACTACGCGCACGAGCCCGCGACGACGACTCATGTTCGCGCTGAAGTATCGCTTCAGAGATTGACGACCGATCTTCCCGTTTCAAGTTTAAATGTTCAGCGGAGCGAATCGCCCCGCCCTACCTCGATCGCGATTGGGCGAGAGCTTCTATGGGCGGGCGGCCGCAAAAAAAGCTCTCGCCTTGAGATAAGTCTTAATTTTCATAGTAAAATGATACATTTCATGTCCAAGATTTATAAGTTTCTATTATGTTATTTTATTGTTTGTCTTTTGATATCTTCAATAGACGATAAATCATGATGACGATTAAAAAATACTTTGTTTTGTAAAGTTTGCCAAGGATTTGTTATTTTAATGCGGCCTCATTTGAAGACGTTTTCAAAAAAATACCAAACAATTCACATAAAACATATTTAAAGCGGAAACGAAAAATATGCGAAGGACGTTCAGTGGTGCATTGTATCTATCAGACTAGCAGTGTCAGCAGCCCTAACCTGGACAGTGCTGTCTGACTCTCTTAGCAAAATGTTATTCAAAACCAGATTTACATATGCTCCATCGCAGGTTTCGGCATAATTTTATCGTAGTTATAGGTATAAGTATGTTAGTTACTATGTATGTAGGTACCTATTGCCTATGGCTCAATATAGTAGGCATCCACTAGAAAAAATAGATAAGTATTACGTATTACCTAAAATAATAATTAAGATTATGATTCGAGATGAATGGAAAATACCTTTGCTGAAATATAATAATATCTTACTTGTAATAAACAAAATCAACTTGGCGAGTAACAAAATACCAAGAAATTGTGGATAACACTAATCCAATCTCGCGGGGCGATTGCCAATTATTTCTCGGGTTTCAGCAGTGACCACCTGGGCGGGTCAACTTACCTGTTTAATGATTTCATGATTAGGTTTTCTTATAGTTTTCCGGTGGTGTTATGTTTGGATACCTTCCTTTGTTTTCCTTGTATCACTCTTGTAAGCTGTTAACTATCTAACAACAAGAATATTTAAATTAATAACTCAAATTATTTTTTTCTTCGAAACCTGTCGAGTGTTTTATAAAATAAAAGATTTAAAAAATACTAACAAAAATATCTTTCAAATATCGTACTACGAATGGAATAATTTTTTATCTCAGAGTTACCTTAGGAATAAAAAATTGACCCTAAATGTAATTTAGAATAAGATAGGAAAAAGTTGTAGGAAAAAAAAAAACCCCGACTTCCCGACTGATTTTCAATCAGATTTATTGTTTTTTTTTTACAGTAAGCTCAAGTCTAAACGTAATCAGAATACCAACAAACTCAATTAAAATCTATAAGGCGGATAATCGCAGCGGATTGGATAAATAAAACCACAACAGATCACTGTTTCCCCCTAATTAAGAGCTATTATAATACACAAGGAGCTGTTCAAAGGGGTCAAGAGGCGCGGCGCGCGGCGGCAGCCGGGTCGGGTTTCCTTCATTTGGTGGTTGAGTACACGTGATTGTGCAATGTGCAGTGCCAACAATCCGATATATCGCCTTATAATGATTTAATTAAAGCCTGCTGTTCATAAACCCGCGTCCACATCTATAAAAATGCGACGCTTTGTACATTGTCGCCGTAGTCGGCGAATATTTTCACGTAGAAAGACAAAACGTCGCACGTGATCCATCTTAATTGTTTTTTTTATGACGAGAATCAGAACCAAATTTTGGTTTTGTGTTTTGACGAGAATCAAAGGAATGTTTACAGCTTTGTTTTATACTAATGAGGCGTTGTTACTTAGTCTCTTCAGTCTGTGCTTGAGTGTTGCGTGGATCGCTGAAAAGAAAACATATTTCACGCTTGCGTGACACGCACTCACGTAATTAGAAAGCACGCTTTCTGCGTTCGCCGCCGCCCACGACCGCCACGGAATATATACAACGCAAAATGTACGCAGTAATTAATTGATTTCACAACGCAAGTTTTCTTGATGTGGACCCAGCTTTATTTGCAATCATCAGGCAGAAGTTATGAATGTAGTAAGTAAGTATACAAATAAATGTGTTAGTTTTATTTTACGTAGGAAATTGTTTACTTTGGGGGTTTGTTTTCAAAAATACATTTAAAATACTCCAAGTGGGGTGAATATTGTTACATTTAAATCTTATCCAGATGGTGCACTTTGATTTTAATACATAATAGCTATCGTTGCTTACCTACCTATGGCGCTAAGTGTAAAAAGATATTGTATGATGAAAAAAAACACCAAAATATGTTAAGATTTTATTCAAATATCATATAACGAATTTCAATGTCAATTTTGTCGCCTGAATAATCGATATAACATAGATATCAATACTAATAATGATAGTTACCTATTAATACTACTCAGCCTAAGGCGGTAGTACAGTCAACATCAAAAGTAAATGATGATGAGACAACTTTCAAAAACCATGACCGGTACTTAGTGCATTGAAGACTTAATATCATAAGTAACTATTTTCAATTTAGTCTGATTCCTTCAAAATGACATAACTGCCTTCCTCTCTATACAAAAGTTGATCCCAAATCTACGTATACTTCTAATAATACTAAAAGATTTGGTAACAGAATTCAGTGAGGGACAGTGAGTTATGCCATTTTTAAAGAATCATATTATATTGAAAATAAATATGAAAAGCGTGTAATGCACCAAATACCAGTCATGGTTTTGAAACTTGACTGATGATCATTCTCTTTCGATGTCGACTGTACCAGCCAGGCATTACACACAGATAATTCCAAATTTATAATCGGTTTCAAATAGATAGATAATAATATACTGAAGGGAGTTATCCTACGTTCACACATGCATAATAATGTCTATACGGTTACATATTTTATGTAGGCTATGACTAGCATAACTTTCCTAATCCTACCACAAAAAGCATAATGATAGGACCATTGTAAAAGCATTTGTGCATTCTTTACTCGTACAATGTTATTATAAAATTCTCATACTTGCAATAAAAATAAATAAGAAAGCTCAATTAAACATCAAATCAGTCACTCCAGTTCACAGAATAAACAGCGTATCAGGAACCAATTTCTCCTGCGCGAAACATCTTTCCAGCCAGTCCTCTGAGACGATTAACGATTTTAAACCTATAATCTCCTTTTTTAAATCTTGCACTTTCCACGGTGGCCAAGACGCGGGTACGATGATGTGAGTCAGGTTTCCCCAGCCAACCTGTTCGTCGGCGTGCCAGATCGTGGCGCCGTACATCTTGGCGCGGAGGACGAGCAAGCCGCGGATGTCGTCGTTCATGAAGTGCAAGAGAAACGGACGGAGGAACGAGAACGGGTTGGTATCCTCGAACAGCTCCCGTTCTAACTCCAGCGTCTCCCGCACGGTGAGATATACTTCGGGCTCCTGTGGACAGTTCAAATAGATAGGTACCTAACAATTTATTCGACATACCAGGCATTCCGACGGTTGGCTACTTCCTGTCTCTATCATCAAATCAGCTCTCTGTCACAATAATATTATATTGACATCGGAACTAAAAATCGTAACGGAGCAAAGTATCAACGCAACTGAACGACGGAAAACGACGTCAAAAATTCAAAATCCACTCGCAAGATTTGAGCGAAACAAACAAACCAATAAAATAAATACTCACATCGCGTTCTATCTTCTTGAAGCATTGTTTCAACGAATCTTCCGTCGCGAGCTTCAAGTAGTTGTCTCCGAAGGCGTCGTATTCCCTCGCACACTGCACCCTGGTCTCTATGCTCATGGTGAGAAGGTCCAGGGGGGTGAGCGAGCACAGCGCCTGCGAGGGCGGCAGCGCGCGGAGCCAGGAGGTGGGCGCCACGTCGGCGTCTTCGTTGAGCAGCATGTTGCGCACGCGCGCCGTCTGGCGCCCCACCACGGTGCACCACGTGTCGAAACCTAGGGCCGCCATGGCGTATTTTAGTATCTTATCATAAGTTTGAGACATTAAAATAAAACGATACTGGCTATTTGTACAAATCATCCAAAAAGTGAAGTGACGTTTTCCGTTGAAAGTTGAGGTTCTATAGATAAGTTATATATACACATAATGTAGTTGGGCTATTAGAAACAACTCGTAGACTCACCCAGATTAGCGACGACCTTCCCTCCATGTGACTCTACAATCCTAATTAGCTCTTCCTTGCTGCAATCCTCATCATCGGAAAGAATTAAGATCTTTCTCCCCTTTAAAGCTTGCGAGATAACTTCCACGTCTCCAACGGTGATCCTCTTCAGTTCGTCTGGGACTTCAGCGTGAAAGATGATGCGCTTCTTACGAATTTTGGCATCCAGGTCGCCGATTTGCTCTTCGCCTATTCTTTTGGTGCTCAGTTTGACGACTGCGCGCGGGTACTGTCGAATAAGATGCAATTGACATCTCTACACTGAATGTTAAAGCTATTCCCTATTTTGTTTATCGGATGAGGTGGCGCCGGACCCTGCTGTTTGAGTTAATCAGGCCGCCCAAGAGCCTTTGACGTGGCGTAACGACTGCTATCATCGAAAACCGAACCGAAGGAAAAGAAAAAGGAACCGAAGGCCTAGCGATATGGAATTGCACGCATGTTCGTAGCTTATGAAATCAAGTAATTTTTTTAGCATTTCTTAAAACTGCCGTGATTTATTTCGGGACAATGTCACCCCACTACAAGTAAAAGAACCAGATAGTTTTGTAGTGATAGGTAGGTACCTATCACTACAAAACAAACGCAACAAACTAGCGCTTCCAAGAGTTCACTGCATTATCTGTAGCATTGCTTTTGTTTAAAAAAAATATTGGTGTGGTAGAATTATGACTATGACCACAAAATACATAATTGTATGTAGTACTACAGATTGAATAGCGCAATCCGCTTCCCCGCAATCCGGATCAATCCGGCAGTCAAAATTACAAACCCAAATGTAATAGACAAACGGTTTGTATGAACTTCATACTATGGGGTTGTCTTTTGTTTTGGTCGCATATTATGTTTGTACTTACACACACATTTGGCACGTGTACAAACAACATTTTATATGTGTGAGTTGTCAAAATAGATTTTCTATCGAGTGTCCGGGATGTGCTTAGACTTACCTCGACGAGTTTGTTGAAATCGTTGAGCGACATCGCGTCGTTGGGGCCCTTGTCGTCGCGCACTCGCTTGACGCGCGCAAACCGCAGCGTGTACGGCGTGCCGAACTCACTGCTGCGGATCAGCTCCGACGCCCGCACCTGACACACACTCACCATTCATTTGGAATTCATAGTCGAGGGGTAACAGTCCTCCGAAAACAAGGAAAAATTACGGGCGGCCTTCAAAATAGACATGTCTTAGTTTAAAATACACACTCAACGAAAAAAGTGCAAAATGTAGTGCAATTAGGACATGTTCAGGTACTTCTTACAGGCCGACTGTACCGTAACCGTTGTAATTAATCCAAGTGACTACGTCTTTTTGGTGTCTTTGGTGTGCTGCTGATATTTATTGATAGGTATTGCAGATGGTGGTCCATTATATATTATCAACATTGATAAAATACAGTTACTGCGGGTTACTATGCCAACGTCACCATAATATTACATTTAGAGGATGATTGGCGTCTTGATCATGAATTCTAATGTACAATTATTCACTAGCCGATTAAATCGACAGATCAAGAAATTTTTCTATTAATGAAATAGAAACATACGACGAACATACAAACTCACAAATAAACTTCATCACTATAAATAAAGGTCAAGTTTTTTTTTATATTAGTGTAGGTCGAAGAACGTGTTATATTACGTTCAACACTCGGAGGAGATAGCACGTTCTTGTTGAAAATGTCCCTTAATGAATACGAGGGTTTACGGTATCGTTTATATTAGGAAGCGAACCGACCTGCAGCACCACGGAGTGTTCGGGCAGGACCCAGAAGTCCGGCTTGACCCTGTTGAAGAAGAGCGCGGGCGGCGGCGGCTCCACGCGCGCGGCGCGCCAGTGGCGGCGCAGCGCCGCGCACAGCGCCTCGCGCTCGTCGAGCGTCATGCCGGTGGCCACGCGCGCCACGCACACCCAGCGGCTCGCCGGCACGCCTGCACATTGAGTAAAAGCGCTATTTTGATGTTTGCTTATATTTTTTATTTGCTGCGGTTTACTTATATCCGGCTTTTTATGCTAGTTCTAAAAGATCTTAATTGACAAAACTGCGCGTGACATCGGCGACCGTGACGAAATTCCGATGACATTTAGAATAGAATTAGAATAGAATTTGATTTCCGTCCTCGCCTTCCGAACGCGACGGATCTATCCGAAGTGTTGGATCTGTATTTCCGTGGTCCCCTAACACGAGCAAAGCGTCGTCGGCGAATGAGACCGTGACAGATTCTAGAAGATTTGCCATTAAAGGGGGGGTCGTTACATAGACTAAGAATACGAAGGCACCCAGAATTGATCCTTGCGGTACGCCTATTTTCACAGCCGATTCGGAAGATGGAAGACCGTTTACCCCTACCTTATTTTGCCTATCGGTCGAATACTAATGTACAAGATTGAGAACTATTCCACGCACACCGTGATGATGCAGTTTGCGAATCAGGGTTTTGTGGTTGACACGATCGAACGCTTTGGAAAGATCACAGGAGAAATCGCAGTATGCAATAGGAGCGCTATTGCATACTGCGATTTCTCCTGAACTTCAAAAATATGCGACGCTTTAGCGTTAATATCTTCTTATAATTATTTTTCTTATTTAGAGTCGCTACTAGTGAGCTCACCTAAGACGGTATCTGCGACGGCGAGCAAGAAGCTCTTGGCCACGCCGTGCTTGGCCATGTCTCCCGCGGCGATCCCGATCACTACCAGGTCCAGATCGTCCATTGCGCCTTCGGTATACTGGACACACATTACACATTAGTACAAGATATTATTGTGGATACATAGACCTATACACAACTCTTTATTGACACAAAGATGTACTTATAAAACACAGATCAGAGAGAAGGAGGCCTCTGCTGCAAGAGACCGCCTGGGGAAGTACCACCACCTTTGCCAGATATTTATCCGCCAATCAGTAGTATGCAATCATTACTGTGTTCCGGTTTGAAGGGAAACCGGAACCAGCCGAACCGGTTACCAGCGAAATTACTGTGCATATGAGACCTTAGAGCCGTTGTCTCAGGGTGACGAGCGCAGTGCACTTCCGCGCATGATTATGCAATGCAAAGTTCCGGGTGGCGCTGTAACCGTTATAGGCAGGCGTAGGGCTTACCATCAGGCGAATGATTTGCTCGTCTCGGCACTCAGTCAAATAAAAAAATAAATATCTACCATAAATTACCTCAGGTTTAATTTTGTACCAGCCAGCGTTCCTTTTATTGGCGATATAATAAGAAAATATGTCTTTGATCACTATGCCTTCCTCTTGGTTGTCTATGGCATTATTCAGAGCGTTCAATATATCTCCACTGCAATAAAAAAACATACATTGGCACCAACAATACGTAACACTATTATAATAAGTGTAGTGTAATTTTTTTTTTAAAAAGTCGCAGTCATCTTCGATCGCAGCTCAATTTGATAAGTGAGGGTAGATTAGTTTTAAAAGTTCTTAAAAATCTTTATAGTTCATAATTACTATCAGCCTATTAGGTACTTTCCTATTACATACACACGAACCTGATAAATGTTTACATTTTCATCATAAGACTAGTCCAGTGTACGAAAACATGATGAAGATGAGGAACTATCTTTTTCTAGGACGAAAATTGACAGTAGGTAGTAATATTATGGGCCTTACGTGCAAGTGACTACGTCCCTTTTGCTATGCTGAATGACTCCTTTCACATCTATGAACATAGCGTCTAACAGCTTGAGCCTATCGATTAGTTTCATTCCACCCTTATCCTCGGAGCCTACAAGACTCGTCCCGTTGAAGTAGAGGATGTCGAACGCACAGAAACAAGGCTGGAATCTCGATTGCGGTGTAAGCTTCTTCACATCGAATGCCATCCCTAAAAAAAGGAAAAAGAAAACGATAACGATCGCACGAGTCCTGCTGCCTTATTACGAATCTCTCAATAGGCTTGCGATAGACCTAAATCTCGCGAACATTGCTATCCAAGATTACTTTTAAAAACTGGCAAAACAAACACGGCTTTCCTTTGTTTCAATCTACATATTGTAGTCCTGTCACTAAAGGCGCTAGTATCTATGGTCGAAGTGTATTCTGTGACAGGCAGGTCTATAGGCGGGCGATCGATTTCGCGATGTGACTGTTACTGCAAAGTTTTACGTAATCAGTCGGTGATAGACGCCACGCCGTGCCAGCTAATAAAAATCCCTGAACTACCAACTTGGGTACTTTCTTTCACTGTGAATGTTTTTTTGGGATAGAACCATAGTTAACTCTATGGTTGCGCTATCAAAGTTCAAAACTAATTGCTTTGCATGGATAGAGTTCTAGACACATGTGTATTACAAACCTTTAGATCCAAAGATCTGACGTGTCTTGTCCCAGCCCATCATTTCTCCATCCAGAATGAAGCTTGTGACGTGAGAGCTGAAGCAATGCTTCAATTTAGGCGTTAGCAAACCGCTATCATATGTCTTTCCGTAGATACTAGAGTAGGAAAACCCCCTCCTGGAAAAGTATTCGTACACGTGTCTTTCTTCCAACTCTTCGTCTGATGACTGTTTCTGCATGTGGATCTATAAATGAAACGTAAGAATAATACATACCAGTTATAACTAGATCCCAGTTATATTATTCTAGAGATTTAAATAGACGAAGTATAATCAAATACCTTAGAGTACCCTCACGCCTACTAAAACAGTTTGTTGTAAGCAGACTAGATGGCACCACTTCTATGTGAAAGAGGCTGGCGTTAAATGTAGTGTTTTACTTACTTAGGATTTTTGGTCGTTTCTTTATCGCGGCTGAACGGATTTAGATGAAATTCTGATCAAAGATAGTAATTCTAAAAGTTAATAGTCTATATTCTAGACTAACAATTAGAGCACTTGTCATTCATTACAGAAAAATCCAGTATGCGCGGGGAAATAGTTAAAGCGGATATCCGGTACGCCGGTGGTAAGGGTGGCCGTATATTACCTGGAATCGCTCTCCATCGAACTTCTCTTCAACCTGGTATGACGTACTATGGTACCGGGAGAAGTCCGCGATGTCGAGGCGCTCGGAGAGCATGGGGCTGACGGCAAAAAATAACTCTACACCCATATCTACCGGACGCGTATTTCCTTCGTCGAATTCAGAACAAACCTGCAATTATGAAAAATATTAAATACTAGCACCGCCCCGCGGTTTCACTCGCGTTAACAACTGTCTTCACGCCAAAACGTCCGAACGGATTTTGATTGCGGCAGTTTATTTCTTAACATTGACTCCCTTCCCGTAACCGAGTGACGCTTACATCGCATAGTTGGCGGAGCAGAGTGAGCGGCGACGACGCTACTTTTTTCTAATACTTTCATTTTTGAACTCGTGATATCTTTCGAATGGACTAAGTTATATAAAGGTATTGAAGAAATCATGAAGTAATTTATTTTGATAAGGATGAATACCAAGGTACTAATCCTTACTTATATTATAAATGCGAAAGTAACTCTGTCTGTTGCTCTTTCACGCCTGAACTACTGAACCGATTGAAATGAAATTTGGTACAGAAATAGTCTAGAGCCTAGGGAAGGACATAGGCTACTTTTTATCGCAAAAAATGCATTGTAAGGGTTTGAAATAGGGGATGAAAGTTTGTATGTTTGAAGTATCGTCATTTTTGAAGCTAGAAGCTTGAAATTTATTTTTTAGGCTTTTGATTAGATATAAATAAATTTGGCATTCAAAGTTTGTAAAACTTTACCCTTGAGGGGTAAAATAAATATAGGGGATGAAAGTATGTATAGGAATATGTAAAGTTTCGGCTTAACCACTGCACCGATTTCAAATATTATTTCTCTAATGGAAAGCTACATTGACAGCGAGTAATATAGGCTATATTTTATCCCCATATTCTTGCGGGAACAGGAACTACGCGAGTGAAACCGCGGGGCACAGCTAGTCTATTAATATTAGTATTAGTGTATTAGTATTTTTTAGATTATGTAAACCTTGCTTGCCTAATTTATTAGGTGCTTTATGTTAATTATGGTCAGTACATGGAATATTTTGCGGTACGGTAAATTCTTGGTAGGGATCCTAATGGATAATTTTTAGCAATCATATAGATATTAGTTTTTATTACCTAATTATAATGATAGGAAAGTAAATATAGTAATGTATTAAAAAATGGAATTTGATTTCAAACGAACATTACCTTAAATAGATTTTGGCAAGTGTCGTAAAAGTCAGGTGCATCGGGGTGGAAACTCGATAAGATCCGTTTTGCGGAGATTCCAAGGTTCAAGTCTTTTAAAATAATTCGGAGGAGCCATTTTATATGCTCAGCAGGCATACTTCGCAGGATGTGACTAAATAAATTGTCCAAAAGAGCTGTAAGTAATAATTATAATATAATTATAGAAGGTTATGCTGTATTCATGAGGTCAATAACTAGAATCTCCACACAAACCAATTATTATGCTGTCCTGCCCGCCCAAAATTCTTATATGCAACCGTCACTTCAAGGTCAGAATTCAATTCAAAACGTATCGGTCGCCAAATAGGTAATAAAGCTCGGTTCGAAATCACAAACAGACAAAGAAGAAGGTAGGATCGTATGGCACCGGAAGTTTTTTGTTGGTTCCGGCAGATGATGGATCTGCGTAACTTTTGTTGACCGCTAAGATCAAAACTAATAGTACGCTCGTGGCGGTGGTGGTACCATTTCAGTTCGTCGGTTACAAGTATATTAGAGCAGCACATCTTTATGTACTATGGCTAACACTAGCCGTAGTAGTTTATTACTTTTTTTTTCTTAATGAGATATTTTGATGCACACCTACACCGTCTCTCCTTCACTAAGGGTGGTTGACTGGTAGAAAATGCTCTTAGCGTTAAGTCCGCCATTTGTACTAGTTAGTTAATCTGTGCAATAAAGTATTAAATAAATAAATAAATAGTACTAGCACTTGTGCCATTAGGTAGATAATTAATTATTTAGTGTCGGCACCCCCATGAGTCAAAAAATTATCTTATTTTCAACACCAAAAATTTAAATGACATTTGGTGGAGATATGGGCTTATTATGTAAATGGATTTTAGACAACCATGCTAATGACTATTATGGCCATTGGTGTCTGATCATCTCAAATCTAAAATTAATCCAAGATGGTAGACAGAAGTACTTACATCCTTTGTCTCTAACGTCTGCAGAGGCTATTTTGTCGAGGATGTAATTAACATCTCCTATAGTTAGACTGCTCATCTTCTGAGGAATTCGACTCTTTATAATAAATTGTGCAATAGTTCCAAAATCAGCATCTACGTTGTTCATGGTTCGATTGAGCAATTTCTGAGCTTCAAGAGATTTTTTATCCAAGGGAATGGATTTTATTAGGAGGGCAGCCAGCTTGGCCTCCTTCATATTATATGTGCCTCTTTCTCTATCAAGACTGGGGACTAACAGTCTCAGCACAGGATAGAAGGTGAGGTTCTGAAAAGGTCAAGTGATCAGTAGCTATCTTTACCTATTTACAGACATTAGCAATGGTAATTTACACTGTAAACTGTAAAAACATACACCGGTAGATACCCTCACAGAGCAGCATTATACTGACCAGCTTTGGTTGTTTACAATATACAAAGAGTATTTTTATGATGTACATTTACCTTCTGCTCTTGTCCTCTTACAACATTGAGTTTAAACTCAAGAATGTATTGAATTAAAATGGCCTCCTTCTCCTGTACAGGTGTCTTCTTTTTGCTTAACACATCCAGCACGTAACAGAAATCTCGAAAAGGAATGTTATTGGCCAGTATATTGTTGGCTTCTGTCAAATCTGCCATCTTCGTTGACTACGCTGATCTTTGGAATGGGTGGAGACCTAAAAAATAAAACAATGGTAACTGTTACAATTCTGTTTATTTCTCAAATTATTATTCAATCACAAGATATTTTAACAAATATTTTCTAGATGTGAGGGGTGCATGTTCTTTATATAATAGATATAGGTTGTATGCAGTTTCTCTAGTCAAGCTGATCACACCGTGATTGTCACAATGACAAATACTTTTGCAAGCCAACGCTTTTTCATAATATTCAACAGCCAAATTATTGATGCTCAGCATGTGATAGGCTCTTCCCATATTGTAGTAAGTTTCTTGGTCACATGCTCTAAGAGTTTGGTAGGTTAAGAGATAGGCCATCCCTTGTGCCACCAGGTTGTGGTGTTTATCCACAGTTCTCTGAGAAGCCATCACTAAAATTGTGATAGCAATCAAAAGAGCAGACAGAGGCTCTTTGAACTGCTCATGGTATTCCAAGAAATACTTTAAAGCCACAAGGTAACGTCCAGAGGTCAAAAAATTGTTGCCAAGGAAAAGATTTTTTATAACATTGTTTTCTTTTTGAAATAATCTGGACAGGAATTTGGAATGAGTATTTTCTTCTAATGAGCTGATAACTAGATTTAAAATATTCCAAGTGCGAGGGCATGGGTTCTTCATGGCAAATTCTCTTATAAACCGGAAAGCTTTTTGGGGGTCATTATTCATGAGACTTGATTTCAAACAGAAAAATTCTATTTCAGGACGATGTTCAGTATTTAAATTCTTTGACCCCACTGCACCAAATGATAATCTTTGCATTATATGGTACATTTTCAGCTCATTTGCAACATTCAGTAAGTCAGTAAACAAATCCCATTCATCCTGTGAGGATAATTTAAATGTCTCATCTTCATCAAAGTGGATTTCGTCCTGATTATAGGGATGCTCTCCTCTTGCAGACCGAAACACAAGGATAGGATCGATTCCTCCCCTCAACTTGAATGCAATGTTTAATTCCTCCGAATGCCTGTATTTTACAAATGTCTTTGATAACAGAGATTCTCCCACTTGTAAATATTTCAATTTTCTGTCATATTTTTTTAATGCTTGACATTGTTCATAAAGTAGAGCTACACTGACAACATATTTGTAATCTTGTTGTATAACGTCAAGTGCTTCATCAATGCTTCCTTTTTTCTCAAGAATGCCAAACAGTTTCTTTCGTGCATCAGGGTGTTGTGGGGCATGTTTTAATACTTTATAATAGGAAGCAATAGCTTCATCATCCCTTTCTAAATTGTGTAAGCACTCAGCATGTTTCAGCCACACAGCACCAAGGTCGAAGTTAGCATTTGTGACCAAAGGTTCTATCATTTGCAAGGCTAAGTCGTAATGTCCATGTGCTGACAGGGCTTCTTCTATATCCATAAATAAATCCCCAGCTCTCTGCACGTCATTATGCAAAAAATCTTCCATTAATGTCTGAACCAAATTGATTGATCCCATATTAATAAAGCAAATTAAAAGTTTACTCCGGAGATCAATAGGAAGTTCATCCGGAATGGTACAGTTTAAGTAATTAGTTTGCTCCTCAATTTCTCCATCAGAATTGACTACTGTCAATATTTCTGCCTCAATTTCCACATTAGCATTTTCAACAAATATTTCAATACATGTTTGAAACTGTTTCTGTATAAGGAGCAATTCTAAAAAGATGTTCAAATCTTCATAAGTAAAGTCTGAAGAACATTTCTTATATGCAGTAGACAACACTTCAAGAGCACGGTCAATTTCATTACTGTTGTGATACATGGTAACAGCTAACTTTGCATACTTCAGGATATTAACTCCTTCAGTTGGAGGAAGGCAATTGACCACTCTATGGAAACATTTGACCTTAGATATCCCCAATGTATTTGTAGGATATTTCATTTCCTCCAGTTGAGTCAATGCATCAATTCTTAAAAGGTGCATATCTAAGTTATAGGGTTGAGCATTTATTGCTCTTGTGTAGCATAACATTTCTTGTCTGATTTTTATCATGTCTTTGGATTTGGCCGCAAGACGCAACCACTCTTCTGCATCGGCCGGGCCTAAATGAGCTGCTAGCAAAGCAAATTGTATGTTTTTCTCTTTGTCATTCTCATAGATTTGAGCTAGTGTTTTGTAGGGTTCAGAGGCCGTGGGAACTTGTGCTATAAGCTCATGACATATGCTCACAGCACGCTGTACCTCACCTCGCGCGAATCGCAGATTAGCTTCCCCCATTAGTGCCTGGAGGGTTGGGGAGAGTTTAGTGTAGCGTCGAACGCGCCTCGCCCTTTCCGATTGCATAGATGATTGTTGAGGCTCATCGTCGCTTTTTCTCATTGCATCTTCATTGTCTTCCACGTCTTCGTTAGTATACCATTCGCTTGAATAATCAGCAAAGGACAATTCTCCACTCAGAAATTTAGTTATTTGTATCTTTTTTTCCAAGTCTTTTTCCTTGTTTTCGGCAGGTAGGTCTTTTAAAGTCTCATCCATTCTTATATTATCTATTTGCACTTCGCGGCTAATGTGTTTTTATTTCCTTTTCGCAGACACAAACAGTGTACCTACTGAAAGATTTGTAATTGGTACTGTAGTTGTGTGATACTCACTGATTATGATGTATTAATATATTAATAATTAATGGATCGAAAATATCAGAAAAATCTTGTTCTTTGGACACAAAATACCTATCCTAAAGTTACGTATAATCCTTGGTTTTGTTTATTTTATATTGATTTTATTCCTTGCAATGCAATGCAAGTTCCATTACATTTAGAGATGATAAACTAAACGAATTTAAATTGACATTGACAACATGTTTAATAAAATTTGTGCTTTTTTTTTTGTAAGCAGACTAATACCGGCCCGTTTTTTGTTCGTTAATTTTTTTTTAATGTAACGTAATGGTATGATTTTAGTTTATTTTTGTTAGGTACGTTTTGTTTTGTTTGGCTATGACGAGCTCGTCTTTTTGCTAATATGATTTGAACGTACACGAACAAAGTCAGAGTGCAGTTGATGTTTTGTTTTGTTTATTGAATGGACGAATAGGTGAATCGCAAACGATACATGTAAATTATATATAGTTAAAAAATGGGGTAGGAAACAAACTGTAAAGTGTAAAATAATTAATGATGTGAACTGTAGTGTTGTGAATTCTGGATACTTATTTCAGACAGTCCTTAGCCTGATGAGAAGAACGAAGAGAAGTTGATTGATTTATTGTAACTTGTATTGTAGTTGGTAAAATAATTGGATATCCTAGTAAAGCCATAAAACACTAATATGCATTATTACTATTTCAAATAAGCTCTCATTTTATTTACGTTACGATCTTTCCAACAACAGTGATATGTACTACTCTTACTTTAAAAACCCGCATAAGCGAAATGCTTTTGTAAGCGTGCTTAGAAAAAAAAGCGCCACGCTAAAACAAGCGTTTATCACATCTCTAGGAGTGAGGTATACCCGACACAGAATATATTTAATTTCAGTGAACGACAGACTATAAAATAAATCTACAGCTTAGAATTAGAACAAAATGAAATAGCAAACTATAGAAGTCAAATAGTCATAGCTGTCCAACAGCTCTCTTATTAACATCAAATGAAACAGATAACTTCGCATGACTTTCTCAGACTACCTATTGACTGAAACTTAAAATTTTGACTACTATGAAATCTAAAAAACTGAAAAAGAATCATTAACACTGATTGGCTAAATGCACTAATAGTCTAAAGTCAGAACAAAAAAAAACATTTATCATAAACTGTCTGTGAACTCTGTGAAGCAACTCTCAGATGCTATGATTCTAGTGTTTATTTATTTGTTTGCGCAAAAGCAAAATAAATTACAACAAAAGTGACTTGGTCAAGTTCGTGACTGCTATTACTTTATTGTGGTGTGAACTAGTGTGTCTACCACTTTCCATTAAGATAAAAAGGTAGGTACTTATCTAATTCCTCGACATTATCCCCGATGTTGATGATTTTAAGTCTCAAGAGCAAGGGAGCTCAACAACATTATAATCTCACTTCGAAAAATAATATACTTCTCTAGACTCCATTTCTAGTTTAAATTAGCTAAATGTCTGTCTTATAAAACTCTGTAAAATATTTGATAATAGGTAAGTAAAAGAACCATTGAATGCTTGATGCAGGGGATTGAAATATATAAATTAGATAGGTATACGATATGACTATGTAAAACTTGAATTTATCCTTACGACCATACAAGGAACTTGACTAAGCAAAAAGGTAGGTATACAACTTTCATCTCCATCCATTGCTCTTTGTTAGTTATTGGTAGTATCCTTGTCTGAGGCTTGTATCCACAACATGTCTACTACAAAACATAGGTACCCAAAATAAACAATAATAATTTTAAGTGAAACATTATCCCGCTTAGGTTTGAAAAAATGGAATCTGATGGACAGCAGCTGGCTGAAATTGACAATGATATGAAGCTCTGTACAACTGATGACTGTGGATACCCTGAGATTTCACTAATGGATATGCCTGTCGAGGTAACTTCTATATTGATGTACAGGTAGCGGCTGCGGAGCACAAAGAACAAATATAAAATAATTCTTTTAATATTCTGTCTAGAGCATATCCAGGATTTTTATCAAACTTACATACCAAAGAAACTAGATTTGAAGATGAAACTTTTATTTTATTATAGTCAGTGATCACAGTGAAGCAACATTCCTGAAATTATAACAGATATTAAAAAAATATCCTTCCAAACGCAAAATCCTACACATCATTGTCACTGGCATATAACAAACAGCCAGTATTTTTTTTTAAATTATTTAATCATTAATTTATGTTTACAGATAATATTAAAAATATGCTCCTTCTTAGGTCCAGTATTTTTAAAAAACACGTTAACTATGGTCTGCCAACGGCTGGAAGATATTCTGACAGATGAGACCCTATGGAAGAGCTGGATTCACAGCAGAGTTAGGGGATGTTTTCCACCCATCCCACAATTGAAAATATGGGATGAGAAACCCGCAAACTGGGCAGAGCTCAGTTCAGAGATAGACTTTGAATATAGTAGGTGGTCCAATGTGAAGGAAAACATGAAACATGTAATTGTAAAGGACATGCATTATGCATCAGTGGATACAGTACTACTAGTCAATGTGAGTTTATGTAGTAAATATCCAATACAATAACCAAATTTTTTTTTAATTCCTATTACATTTTGTTTTATAAAATTAACTTTATTCACAGAAAGGTGAGTTATGTATATCAGGCTCCAGAGACCGAAGTATGGCGTTGATGAATGTATCTGATGTTGTTCAGACTGTAAATGATGACAGTAATCAGATATATAGCGACGCCAAACCATTAAAAATGCGAAATGACGCCCATACTGGTTGGGTGTGGGACCTGGCACCGGATTATGCTGATTCAACTACTACTATCTACTCGGCATCTTGGGACAACAGTGTTAAAGCCTGGGACTTGGAGACTTTTGAATGCTTAGAAAAATTTTTGTGAGTATTTTTTAAATTAGGTTTAGTACCTTATAATTACTTATGTCATGACTTTGTAAATCCCAACATATTCTACTACAGCCATTGGTCCATTTGCTAGATATTTGTTTGTTCCAGATGCGGAATGTCAGTCTTGTCACTGATTGGTGATGGGAAAGAAGTAATGGCTGGCCTATATGCCAAAAGAGTGCTAATTTTCGACCAACGCTCTGGACTTGCTGCGGTACAGACTTACAAAGCACATAGAGGTGCAGTGTTAGACCTTTGTAAATCAGACAAATTGATTGCATCCATCAGTGACGACAAAACTATGGCTATATATGATAGAGTAGCTGGTAAAATACTAAAACGTGATATTTCCATTCCAAATGATGATGAAGGTAAAGCCAAAGCATATCCTGTATGTATCAGTTGGAGCCCATCTGCTCTTTATGTCGGAGACTCTATGGGAAACCTTAACTTATTCAATCCTGAGAATCAAGATTTTAGAGGATCAACAGAGATCTGGGAGCAGCCACCTATTACCAGTCCACAAATCAAGACTAAATGTGTTTACCAAAATGAGGGAACAATGATTGTATGTTCGGACAGAGGTGAAATAAAATTCTTTTACAACAGTTACCCACCAACCGAATTTGCATCCATGGGGAGTTTTACAATTGATATAACCGAGGTATGCGCATGAAACAATCGTAGACCATTCTATGTAAAGAAACTAAATTAACTTTTCGAAGTATTAATTATGTTATTTTTTATTGTTGCAGTTGTGTTACCAGAATGCTACATTGGCCATCAGCACCTGCGACTCCGCCTTGGAATTTTGGGTTCCAAAAAATAAATATAGCTAGTTACTAATGTCGGTAATCATTAGTGATCAACCACAAAATATTCAGCTATGTAATTAACTTATATGAGATCAATGCTAAATTTAACATTTTTATGAGGTAAAAGCTTTTTTACTGACATAGCTACAGCCTCTATGTCTATGAAGTAAATTGACATAGGTACACATTATATTAGTCTTGGGGAACTAATGTTGCAGTGTAACTGTTGACTGCTATGCTGCTTTACCATACAAGGGTTTGTGCTAGTAATTTCTTTAGCACTAAAATTGTTATGGACTGGCATGGCACTTACCATTAAGGTAGCGGTCAGCTTGAATAAAAATCCACTCCTACTGGTGAAAAATACAATGAATTTAATGAATACTTACAACAATATGATTTATCAATTTATTCACTCATATTATCTTTATTTTAAGGATGCAGCTTTTTACTTTTATAATAATCTTCAGTAATTCAATATTTACCAAGTCAATTCTGTCCCAATGCCCAGAGTGAAAACAATATTTATGTAAGAAACACATTAGCAAATAGTTTTACATACATATAAATGGTGTTCTTATAACATCCGGAGCAGTGACGAAGTTTCGATCTTAGAGTTAACGTCTGCGAAGTGTGAGGGTGCGAGTATTCTCACACCTGGCAAATATTTGTGTGTATTTGCTCTAAATCTGGGTGCTTATGGGACCATAGTCCTCTTAGTTCCTCATAGGTAACCTAGATGCTGGGGATGGTCAGGATCTATAAATGTATGTGATTGTAACAAGTATAATGTGATTAATTAATTTTAGTGTCTCTAATAAACAAACAATGAATACCTACCTAGCTATTTACTGTACGCTAATCGATACTAATTGATATTGAATAACGATCTCTGTCTTCATTTTATTATTTTTTATTAATAAAGACTTACTAAAATTTTCATTGCTCAAAGTACCTACCTTAGACTTAGGCTAAGCCCGCACTACGCATTTCTTCGTGGCGGATAATAATCCCCAATCTGTGACCAATAAACTAGCAGTCAGAGTCCACTCACTGCCAAAAGAGGATGCTTTCCCCTGCGTATGCGATTTAATTTCACATTTTATAAATCGCAGGTATTAAATTTGGGAGTGCTGCTTTTTTTCAATTCAAAGAAATAATATTATTTCCAAAATAATGTATTAAACTTACAGAATACATAGTCGGGATCCCGGTTTTAGGATTAGAAATTATCTTTCCGTAAAGGAAGACATCGTCAAAGAACGTACCTACCTAAGCTGCCTGAGCCTCATTAGTCATTAGGCACATAAACGGCCACCTCACCTGCTACCTTCAAGCTGACGAATCTTTAAGCTCTTTTTGGTGTTTTATGACCGTATTCGATCCCTGAGAGCTAGCTTGTATAGTCTAAGTAGTCTGTGTGGCTTGCGCCTTATAATTTCATAGCTCTAGGCGGCGAAGAACGCGAGTAGGCACGTTGCTCGAGAACAAAATCTGGTCGAGAATTAATTTCATGACGTCATTCGTTCAGTAGAGTCTTGTCTACGATTGGTGAAATTATTAGCAAGGTTTTTACTAGTGACGTGGCGCCTGAAGTTTATTCAGCATTTTTTTGCTATGGCAATTCCTCGCGTGCCGTCATGGCTGAATGAAAACGAAATTGTTGTGGAACTGTCAATTTGGTGAAATCTTATTTTCGTTCGCCATGATCAGTAATTTGTGAGTTGTGATTTTGTAATGGACAGTGTTCAGTAATTTTTTAATGAATTATTAAAATACATCGCCATGAACGGGTTAAGTTTCGGTGAACTTTGTTGCTTGTTTTGTTGTCCGCCATGTCCAGGGAAAATTGCGGCTAAGCTCGCCTTTTTGCCTCCCGATCCAACGTATGCATTCACACCTGACGAGACAGGATCTAAATTCGCTTTAACGTTATCGGAGCGCGCTGAATGGCAGTACTCGGAACGAGAGAAGGAGAACATCGAAGGTTTTTACTCGAGAACATCCAGAGGCAACAGAATAGCTTGTCTCTTTGTTCGGTGCAGCCCGAACGCTCGTTTCACAATACTATTCTCTCATGGAAACGCAGTGGATCTCGGACAAATGAGCAGTTTTTACTTAGGTTTAGGAACTAGAATAAACTGTAACATATTCAGTTATGACTACTCTGGATATGGTGTTAGTGGCGGTAAGCCATCAGAGAAGAATTTGTATGCTGACATTGACGCTGCGTGGCAGGCGCTGCGGACTCGCTACGGCATCAGTCCAGAGAACATAATATTGTACGGTCAGAGTATTGGGACGGTGCCCACAGTGGACCTGGCTGCACGGTATGAGGTGGGAGCCGTGGTACTACACTCTCCACTCATGTCTGGGATGCGAGTTGCCTTTCCCAACACTAAAAGAACGTGGTTTTTCGATGCTTTTCCTAGGTAAGCTACTTAATTTATATATTGATGATGTGTGTAAATTATACATGCATATGTAACAAGCAACTATGTGTTAGAATAATTTATGTACATAGATTTCAAACACTTGTTCATGGATGACAATAAGTTAAGATTGCAACAACAATAAAGAAAAAAATATGTAAGAAAAAACTAAATGTTAGCGTTGAGAGAAAATCAGATACCTGCTAGATAGTTTTATCTAATTGACAAGATAACCTATTTACCTACAATAATATTATAGTCTAAACATACAAGTACAAACTACGTGTCACACAAACATGCCTAGCTGACTGAAGGGACACAGCCCTAACAGTGAGTCATTAATCAATGTTGTTTTTACGTTTTCCTTATTATCAATGTACCTATTATTGTTTTATCTCAGAGCAATGTTAATGTACAGCATTGATTGCCACTGCTTTACTGGGTCTTATCACAAAATGTTAAAGTCAGTAATGATAAGTAACAGTAAAAGAGCTTAAATGCCAATGTGGGCGTCTACTGCTCTCATTTAGGAGTAAGTATGTGTCAATAATAAATGTAGGGTGCGTACCCCACGATCTTAGAAAGTTAAAAGTTAGTTTAAATAATAATCCATTTATTAGCAGAAAGAAAGATAAAGTAAAGTAAAGTTGTAAAGTATGTGTTGACGGTATGATGGCGTTAGGGCGACTGCCGTTGAATGCTAATCCGCGGAAGCATGTAATTTGTGCGGTTTGCATAAACCGTACAATAAACCTTTCGTAGGTCTCATTCTCGGACACAATAGATGCTTCACATTTTCACTGCTGAGACGTTTTTCTTATCCAGCCACAGGTGTGGCTCTGCACACTCCATAGTGTTTTCTCATAGAACAAACACAACAGTTGTGTTTTCCCGTACTCGCAGCATGTTATGAAGTTATGACAGTTGTTTTTTATTACTTGTCATGAGTACGAGGAAAACACAACTGTTGTGTTAGTGGTACAAGAAAACAATGGTGTGTGCAGATCCGTGGCTAGACAAGCAAATCGGCTCAGCAGCCAGTATTAATTGTCATATGGCAGGATCCTTTACAAAGCATACACCTGCCTAAAAACAGATATCATCTTAAATGTGGGCCACAGTGAAAGATTATCTTAATTCAAAAGTTAAACTATTAATTATTATTATTAGTACATATTAATAACCTCCTCACTCCTCATTTTTTAAAGTCACTTAATAATAAGTTTGACTAACATAAAGATCAGTTATGTTGCTATTATACATGTACATAATATATTTCTGTGGATAGGAGTATTGCTACAATAACCACCTCAATTACCTTAACCTTCTCCACCCCAAGGTTGTCTGAAAGATATTGCTATTATTGATATTAAATGCCCTTGGTACTTTGACTTTGTACTAGGATTTTTCATAAACACTTTCTACAATAATGTGTCCAATGTACTATTTGCATAGAGTCTATTATAAATAATATAAACTATACAAATATAATTTATACCTAATAGAATAGATAACAGAGCAAGATTTTTATTTTTATTAGGGCCAATTTTTCATTCATAGCTCAGATTAAGAATTATTCCATTGGTAGTATGATTAGAAGTAGTATAATAAACTTCGCCACCGTAAATTTAGGAAAATATTTCCTCTCAGTTTCATTCATGTGTAACTCATGTGTAAAAGTAACTTGTTATTCCAGGATTTCCAGGATCTAACATATGTTTATCTAAATCTGTTCAGCTGTTACATACCTAGCTGTGTGGCAACAAAAACATACTGTCCCATTCATTCATAATATTATATAGCAGGATATAAGTATGTGCAATTTACTCAATACAGTTTTATTGTTGTTATTACAGTTGTGACATCTAACTTTCATATTTTTAATTTGATTGCTTACACACAAGTCCCAGATATTTATTGGGCCTTAGAATGGCCAGTGGTGCATGCTCACTTGTCAGAGACATGTTCTTGCATCATTAACTGGATTAACTACCAGCAAGTAACTTCACCTTTTTTAGTGAAAAGCAATGTTTTCATACTAGTGCTCTCATAGAAACCATTTCAATTGATAATAATCGAAATGGTTAGTTTTTATTTCAAATCATGATGTACAGAATGAATGCTAGTGTACAGTCAGCTGTCTTATTGTTAATGAGATCTCTTCCAGATAATATTTGCATGAAAAAATCACACATTACTTCTGTCGTAGATTTCTATTGTATAATATTTATCTGTAATCTAGGTTCATTATGTATTTTATTTTATGGTCTAATCCATAGTAAAATGAAGATTTAATTCTTGCAATGTTAATGGTATCACATGATTTTTTTTGTATGTCTTTTTAATTTGGGACAGATAAAAAACTTAATATTATAGTATGTATGGTAGGGAACATGTTTGGGTCTGTTATGGAAAATGTATTTATTTACGGTTTTTTTATATCATTGCAGTATCGACAAAATCCCCAAGGTGACCTCACCAGTTCTGGTGATTCATGGCACTGAAGATGAGGTGATAGACTTCTCCCACGGGCTGGCCATATATGAGCGCTGTCCCCGCGCCGTCGAACCCTTGTGGGTGGAGGTGGGTAGTTAGTTAATTTAATTTAGGCATATGTTGTTTACAATTTTAGTTTAGTTAATATGAATTACTTATTACCTTATTAGCCATATTACACCTTTAAAAATCATCTCTATAACTGGCTATGAACTAATTAATCATTGTTACAAACAAGCAATTTTGTAAAATTACTTTTTGATGATCTCTAAGAAAAGGAAATGTTTTTTATTTTGTTGACCGAGTGACAAGACGAGCAAGTCATTGACCTGATGGTAAGCTCTATGCCAGCCCATTACAGTTACAGTGCCACCCAGAACTTTGCATTGCAAAATCTTGCGCGGCACTTACATAATTATGCACTCGTCACCCTGAGACATCGGCTCTAGTCTCATGTGCCCAGTAATTTTGCTGGCAACAGTGCCCTTCAAACCGGAACACAGTAATGTTTGCACAATACTGCTTGGCGGTTGAATATCTGGCAAAGGTGTGGTACTACCCCAGGCAGTCTCTTGGAGAAGAGGCCTCCCACTACAATGTAACCCTCAATTAGAAATAATTGGTCTACCTAGTGAATTATAGAAATCTTGAAATAACATTACTTAAATTATACCTCCCTTAGATAATTACATTACATCTGAGTCAAGTTCTCTGTAAATAATCTAGTGCGTTCTACCAACCTTTTTGCGTCTTCCAAGGGGTCATTGTCAGTCTAACGGCATACCCCGCCTCATCATGGCTTACTTTGGTGGATACTCTAGAAAGACATTGAGATTTCTCAATTTCTATTTCAGCTTGTTATAAATCATTAAAATTATCTGAATAATCGAAATGTTCTGTTACAGGGCGCCGGGCATAATGACGTCGAATTGTTCAACCAATATTTAGAGAGGCTGAAACGGTTTGTTTCTGTGGAACTGCTTAACTGACATAGACTGCCGGCCTCAGGCCAAACTACTCAAGGTATTGTAATAAAACGTAATACCATCTATTTTTTTGAAATTCTTCTATAAAAAGAGTGACGTCAATGCTTCAAACGAAACCATTGCCTCGCAAAATTGGAACATCACTTCATCAGTATTTTATATTTTAGGAGACGACCAAAATCCAGCTTCGACCCTGAGCTCCGGCACTTCGAGTTCGGCGGCGGAGAGACTCCTCTAGCTAGCGGGGGCCGGACCCAGCCGGGCCGGCCCCGCCAAAAACTCAGCTAAATTAGAGGGCTCTGGAAGCCCAGACCGACTCGGAGAGAACGGTGGCAAGACCGAATGTGACGAAGCCGGAGCCACCGAACCCAAGAGGTCTCTCCTGCACAAAATCAGCATAAGTATAAGTGTAACTCGGGCCGATCAGTCGGAGTCCCCAACGAGCGCCGCGCGCGCCGTCTCGCCCGCATCGTCGGACGGCGCCGGCGCGCGCCGCCGCCTGCACCTGCGCTCGCTCAGTGACGTGACGCCCGCCAGCCGCGCCGCCGCCCCGCGCGCGCGCTCGCACTCGGAGCGGCCGCGCGCCGCGCCCGCCTCGCCGGCCAGCGCGTCCCTGGCGTCGCCCGCGCGCCCCGCGGCGGCGCTATCGCCGCGCCTGGCGCGCAGCGAGCGCTCGTCGCCCGACGCATCGCCTGCGGACCCGTGGCGCAAGATGAGCGCCGACCCGTGGGTGCGCGCCTCGCCGCGGCGCGGGCGCCTGGAGCGGCGCGCGGCGGTGTGCGAGGCGTGCGGCGCGGCCTCGTGCGAGTGCCGGCGCGCGCGCGCGTCGCTGGCGGCGCAGTGCACGTGCTCGCCGCGAGTGTCGCCGGCGCGGCTGGTGAGCGCGGCGCGGCTGTCGGAGGAGGCGGCCGCGCCGCGGCGGCACGAGACGCTGACGCAGCGCGCGCTGAGCGCGGCGCCGACGCCGGACCCGCTGCTCGAGACTACATGCTGAGGTGCGCGAGATCTCCGTTCGTCAGTGTCGCGAGTGCGTCGTCCCCTTTCGATGTACGAGTATTATTAGTGCGAATTTTGTATCCGTTTAGTGTGTAAGATTTCAAAATTACGATTGTATCATATTCGATTATTATAATATAGAGAGTATGCTTGTGTTACGATATGGATGTTCTCCGTTTATGATGTAACTTAATTATCTTAACTTCGGAGGTTGTGCATAAATAGGAATACTGTATCGTTCGAGGACGGTCTTGTAGATTTTGTTAATCTTTTTTTTTATATAATTGTGTGTATTTTTAGAGCGACAGTTTTCCGACAGTTTATAGGATCGGGAAGTTTAGTTTCTGTCGAACATTGTTTCATCCGAAAAAAAAATTGTAAGATAATTTTATTGTTGGCGTTAAATTGAGTGGTTTATTTTTAATTAATTTGCATTTCAAAATGAATAATTATACTACCAAATAATATAAAATAATCCTTAGTGATGTATGAAATTGGCAATTGTGTTATGGTTTATTAAACATTCAGAATAATGATATGAAATGTATGCTACAATTACACATTTAAAAGAAACTATTATATCAAAACATAGCCATTATTGGGTCTGATGTTATGAGTCTTGATATTTACATTCCAGTGGCAGTACCCCGGCGTGTTTGTCTTGGGCCGCGGAAACCGCACGCGTTGTGTAATGCTAATTAAATTTATCATAATATTTATTCTTGAATCCTCATGAATTCTGAAATGAATCTCATTTCTTTAACTACTTTTCTTTTCATCAAGTACTACTTCAGTCATTTAGTAGTACCTACACAAAATGAAATAGATGTTTTCTTAAATCGTAGTAAAGAGTGTTCGTTTTATATTATGTAGGTAATTCTTGCGTTATTACTTCTTACTTATTTAATATAAAATAGCAAACTAATATCAAATTATTTTCAAAATCCCAAGGCAAACTCAATTGCTGTGGACTTTGACTCTTTCTAAATAAATACAATTCTCACAAATCTATACATGAAATTATATATATTACTGTGAAAATTGCACTTTTGATTAAAAATAACATTTGTGACAATATTTTACTTTGGTAGAATATTAATCTACATTAAAGCAACCAAATTGTACAGAGTTCTAGTTATATAAATAATCACAATGTATGTATTTCGCTTCTATAGCTATGTTGTTGAATAGTGTTCTGTTTACCTTAAGTTAATTGCAAGTTGTTATTGAATTCTGGTCATTGGCCAATAATTCATGCCAATTTCAATCCACAAAACAAGCAAACGCAATGACTACTTTAAGTCCATTGTCGCTGTGGAGACCAAATATTTAACTAACGAGGTAGCACAGCAGAGAATTAGTACAGTAAATACCTACTATATTCGATACAAATTATTTAAGTTTGGGAGTTGCTGTTCAGGCTTGGTTCCGAAAGCAGGAAGCCCAAACGCTATGTGAATTATTTGTTTTTGAACATATTTGCTCTTCGCTGGTGTGCGGCCTCATTTATTTGCGTTAAGGCTTCCTACTCGGACGGCTAGTGATAACTAATAGTGTTAACACACGAATCCACCCGAGCGACAATCAAATATATTTACACATTTTCGAAATTACAAGTCCAGTGTAAAGATGATCATAATTACAATGGACTTCTATTTACATTGAATCAATTGAAACTAGCAATGCAAGTTTCCAATTTGATTGGTTCTCCTTACTTAGATGTGCTTCCAATATAAATGTGTAAATATTTTTGATTCTATTTTGTTATACTTTTACATTTTATTTAGATTATCAGTGTTATCATTATCACAAACTTAATTTTGTCGCTAAACAGGTCTGATTTTTTTGTACAAGAATTTAGTTAGCAGGGTTAAAATATATAAAGCAGGGAGGTTGTGTAATATGAAATAGTAAAGGGAAAAACCCTATTTCTGTAATCATTAAATTAGTCCTAAAGAGCGTATTATAAGGTGTTCAGTTCTTCACTTTTTATTATCTTTTGAAAAATACGCCTTATTTTGTCAAGGCTGTTTATAAAATCCAGGTTTTAGAATGATTTTGGTAAGTGACATCATAACATTTTATGGTCCAATGTATTTTTAAATGTAAAGATTTTGTATTACTAATATTTCGACCAAGTTATAAGTAAAATAATTAACTTCTATCGCAAATGTTGGAAAAATGGATGTCCTTAAATGCTCATGATTTTATTATGTGACTCTCGTGTACAACATAATATTCCTGAGTTCGTAGAGCTCTTTTTCAATAGTCTCAACGGTTATAATAACTCACGGATTATTATGTCGGAAAATAGAACAATCGGGATGGTCTTCACACTCAAATACTTTATACATTAAATACAATATATTTAACTGTGCATTTAAAGGTGACGATGGTTAACTGTCTTCTTTTATGTGGCAAAATGTAATGTATTATTTAACCTTGAAAAATTCGGATCAATGGGTCATACATTATAACACTCATACTATTTAATTCTTGAATGTGAGTTAATAGGTACTATTATTTTATTGGGATCATTATAATGAATGATGTTGCTTTAAAGCCATGAAATGAAAAAAAAAACAGTAATAATATTTTCTATGATAAGTTCAGGCTATGATTTTAATATGTTTTAACACATTTTATACCAGTTATTTCAGTGCCATCAGTTACTTACTATTCAAATGATATACTCATTTTTTATTCTTATTTTTCAATTATAAAATGTACTTAGTCTTTATACGAAGGCAAATGTATCTACATACTTGAGATGGACATGTTAAATTCATCTCATAGTTGTTTAATTACATAAATACATGTATAGGTAATGTTATTTCTATCTTGTATCATAAATTTTAATAAATTAAAGTGCACATATCTTATATATGTTTTTCTGTGTAAAAGCATTCGACCTTTATAAATAAAGACATAAAGTCTGTACATTGAAGATTACTAGGTACCTATACCATATGGCATTGAAATGAAAATTTGTTTGCTCATCTCCTATCGCGGAACAAGCTGAGTTTCTGACATATTCCCGTCAACAGACTTAACACTTTCGACTGCTGAGCCGTTTTGCTTGTCTAGCCACAGGTGCGGCTCTGCACGCACCATAGTGATTTTTCCATACAACAAACACAACAGTTGTGTTATGCCGTACTCGTGGCAAGTTACGTTACTAAAAACACGACGGTTGTGATTTCAGCAGTGAACGTGTTAAAGATGGCGCGCGTATAATTCATAAAATAATTGTTCGACTTCTATAACGTGTTCGTGCATCGTTCAGCCTAGTTAAAACATGAACGAAATCACGGGTAACAACTAGTAATTATCAAATAAATAGTCTAGGTAGCTATATGTGACCATAAAAACTAAAATAACGGAAATAGAGTATTTTGAGCATCATGTAAAACTATTAAACCGATTGGAATGCAGCTTTCACATTTGGTAACTCTGTTAGGTAGATTTGAAAACTTGTATGAACAAATATATTTGTCTACAAATAAATGATTTTACTGTCATAAACATTACACGGCGGACTGCCTGACATGTTCTGCCCAACTTCACTAGTTCATCTAATTACTTATGTCTTTCCGACCATTATCACTAGGCATATATGGTATAATTTGCCTGAATAAATTACAATGAAATGGAATGTTCAGGGGTCACGTCATAACCATGACTTGAGACTATGGAAACCTTCAAAATGTTTAGTATGTATAATTATTTCCGATAGGTAACGAACAAAAATGTATATCTATAATAATTTAGATGGTGTCAATTCTGGGTGCACCAAACTAAACTTGACAGCCTTGCGTTTTCTTGGGTTTTGAGGTGACCGCAACAGTTTTAGTTTGATTTGGCGCACACAGCAGTCAGCATCCATCATTGACACCAATGAAAGCTTATAACACCGATACATATGAATGAACCTTAGTCGACGACATCTGGAAATGCGGACATTTTACTTTTTATAAAGTCTGATACCATCTCAGCAACTCTTTCCGATGATTTTAACACAAAAGCGTGATCTATATCTACTTCCTTCATTTTAAGTGCAGGTTCGAATCTTCTCCAATCCTCCATATAGTCAAGTGGCGCCCACCCATCTCTTGAACCATATAAAACATAAATCTTTTCCTTGATCTTTTCAATTATTTCAATGTTAAGTTCTTTGACAGTGTCCATTTCATTGTATGCTAAAAATAAAATCTTTTCTAATGCTTTGGGGCTTACAATCTTCAATATACTCTCGTTGTAATGTTGAGGCAAGCAATTCAATTTCAAATACAACTTTACAATACTTGTTAATATAAATTTCGGAAGTAAATTTAGGATCATAGTTGCAATGATCAGTAATGCATGTATTTTTCTGATGACCTTGTTCAAAAAACGACCGCTGTTTGTTTCAGCCATTCTTTGCACGGTCGGAAACAGCAGACTCACTGACGTTACTCTCTCAATCATCTTTCCATGTTTCTGTAGCATTTCTAATATGAGCCACGATCCGATAGAGTGCCCAATTAGATGTAACTTGCTCTTTTTATCAATATATTTAGCAATAAGATCTAATTTATGCTGGATTTGGCCTTCGAGGTTAAATAGATGTTCTTGATGTTTCAACTCGTTTGATTGTTTATGTGGAACTTCTTCGTGTCCTGCTTGTCCTAAAAAAGTGAAATATCCTTTGGAGTTAGTGTAAATCATTAACAAAGAGGACTTAAGAACAGTCACTACAGACTGAATCGACGTGCCAAGTGCTGGGCTATAATATTCGACGCCCTTTTATATATAATTTATCTTCCATTATAATTAGTAGTCAGCATAAACATATTAAAAAAGTGTTAGAGGGACGCGGAAGTGCGTCGGGCAGAGTATCCTCCTATTCCGCGCCGTACATTCGCTCGTGTCTTGCTTAAAACGTGATAGTATGAGTGCTACATTCATGCACCTGAGATTTCTGCTCAGCCTACGTCACATCACAAAAATAGTACTTCCAATTTATTAAATAATAGTAAGTACCTCTGTTTAAAATGATCAAAAAGATTTGTGCGACCTCTATGAACCAATTTATACCTAGGTAGGTACATAGAAGCTACGCATATAAATTAATTTCTAGACCATTATGTATAAAATTAAATTTATATACAAATAATAATAAGTAGGTAGGTATACTTAATTCAACTTACCAATAACACAGACAGGCAATTTCGTGTTTGCATGTAAAAGTGAACCAAATTCCGTATAAAAACCGGAAACTCCTGGATTTCCGGAAATGCAGATAACTACGTCCCTTCCTTCGCAGTTGCAAGGTTCACCCCAAGTTAAGACGTGGGTCTGTACTTGGTTTAAAGTTACAAACGTATTAATCATGTTGAGAAACTGTAAAAATATAAAGTAGGTAGGTACTATACCAAATAAGTTTATGATAATTATTACACGATTGCTTATCTACTTCAATAAACAATATCTCAGTTACTACATACCTACCTTTAAATTATTATTACTAAGGTACCTAATCGTAATAACCTACTAGAAAAATATTCTGTCTGATAGCGTGATAGCTCAAGATATTATTATAATTTAGTGTTGAAGTTATTGATATAATATTTATCCACAGCCTGTAAGGGGAGTGACTGTTAAGATAGTATAATAATTGTGTAGCGTGAACCTACCTACGAATAAATACTTATTGTTTATTCGTAGGTGTGTACCACCGCCACATACAGCTATACAGTTTGATAAAAACTGAGAAGGTGCTACTATTTATATGATAGTAAGCCGTACATAGGGTAGCAACGACAGTAGACGTAGTGTTACGGACATGTCCACACAAAATTCTGTATTCGAAAAAGCACACGATGCAAAGCCAATGCGCGTCTATAATTATTTTATTATTACAATCAATGCCCGGAACCTTGCTTAGTAATCAAAGTTTTTATCCAGGAAATCTTAGATGTGGATCTAGGAACCCTAGCCTTACTTAGTGTTGATTGCTCGCACCACCCAAACCGCACTTCTTACTGTTGTGGTACCTGCTTGTTGTTGTGTTCAACACTATACAACACAATGTCGTTTTACAATGTTTCTTATTAACTATCTATTACAGCGTAGGTATTGTACAATTGTACAGTTGTATTGACTTGTACTTTTACCTACCCAAGTTCATTCGTGGCTACACAACACTACCCTTATCCGCTCGGAGTAAACTAACCGATACAAATAATAACTAAACTAAATGTCACTTTCTAAAATAATGCTGCCAGCGCCAACTTCCAAATCGAGCTTGAAAAACGTCTAGCATCTAATCTAGCATCAATTGTTGAATTGGTTTTGTATTTTTTTCTGAAACTAGTGTTACTTCGTATGATGTGTAATTTTAATCAATCACCTGCCACTGTGTTCGTTAAATCGTTTACCATTCTGGGTAAATGATAGGTACAAACACAAAAAAACTAAATGTGTACAGGGACCAAACAAGGACACAGTCGAAGTAAAACTTCACAAGAAAAAACGAAATGTGTTCTGGGACACATAATAGTAAAATAAATAATAATAATAATACATAGTAAACTTCAACAAAAATGACATAACAAAAATATTTGAAAAAAAAATTTCGTAACTTAAATAATGTAAAAAATATTCGTAACGTAACTCTCCTCTCTCTTTTTCTATCTTCACTAACTTATATCTCCCTCTCAAATTCCGTTCGCCTCGCCCGATCACATTTTTCGTAACGCATTCACCAGCTTACTCCCCAAGTCAAGCGTGCGTAAAGAAGTGTTATTTCAAAAAGTGTCATGTTTTGTTTATTACAAAACTCCTTGGCGTTGACTTGTGTAGTCTACTGACCTTGTACCTACTATACCTACATAAGTATATTAATTTCATGAAATAGTGGCAGCATTTGTAAGTGTTGTTAGTGTCACTGTCAGACTGTCAGTCACTTCAGTATTCAACTATCCAGTAAGTCAGTTCAATAAAATTAGTCAATCATTTGAGTTACTTATTTAAGTGATTCGATTCGTAATACCTATCACGTTTATCTCTATTCTTATCCGCATTAATTCAACTTTTTTTTTACAGGATAGTATTGATTGAACGCCAACAAAACAAGACTCGGTAGAGAGTATTATTTTTCCGTTTGGGAAGTGTGAACCAACCATCATACCGCTGTATCTACTCTAAAGTAGATAGATACCTAAAATTGACTGTCTGACCGGAGCATTTATCCTAAATGAGTGCGGACAAGAAGAAAGTCCTTTTTATCTGCCTCGGTAATATAAATACTGTTATTATTTTATGAAGGCTAGTTAAAACCATGTACTCTCATAAAAATCTTTGTGATTATCTTCTACAATTATTTCGGTTTGGCAAGCCTCACTCGACAATCAGTTTCACTATCTTAAACTAATCAAGTATTGCGTATTTAGGGAACATTTGCAGGTCACCTATTGCAGAAGGGGTTTTTCAGAAGACAGTAAATGAATTTAATTTGGAAGATGAGTGGGAAATTGACAGTGCTGCTATCGGTAGCTGGCATGTGGGTAATCCTCCAGACGAGAGGGCCATTGAGACCATGAAAAAACATAATGTGCCCTACAATAATCATGCTAGACAAGTAAGTTAATCTAGTAAAAACATTTGTTTATAAAATAAGTTTACTATTTTGTTTCCAACCTTTACTACTTTGTTCTGCAAGTGCCTTCTTGAGACGGATGTGCACAAAGATATAAAACTTTAGATTTAGACTTAATGACATATGATAATACTATAGGTAGCTATAAATGAACCATAACTAAGTATTTTGATTTGCTTTTTAGATAACACCGGAAGACTTCAAATACTATGATTACATTTTTGGCATGGATAAGGCTAACATGAGGGACCTCAATAGAAAGGCCCCACAAGGCAGCAAGGCAAAGCTACTTATGTTTGGGGACTTTGACCCTTATGGTGATAGGATCATCAGGGATCCTTACTATGTATGTACCAAGTACCTACTTTTAGTTTTCAAGGAATTTTTGACAGTTTCACTGCTGAGCCGATTTGCTTGTCTAGCCACAAGTGCAGCTCTGTACACTCCAGTGTTTTCCCATACAGCTAACACCACAGTTGTGTTTTTATGCACTTGCGCGAAGTTATGAAAAACACTACAATTGCGTTTTCACCATTGAACATGTCAACTTGTAGGATTATTAGTCACACACTATGGAGTGTGCAGAGCCGCACCCGTGGCTAGACAAGAAAATCGGTTCAGTAGTAAAAGTGTTACGAAGTCCTTACAAAATTGTGTAACTAGAAAAACCACCATAGTGATTGTACTAATGAAATCAATATGACGGCAATGCTAAAGGCATTCCAAATTGATAGTAATTTGTTACACATTAGTGCACATTATCATTAATCATGTTCAAATAATCTTATCAAATGAACTTTGTTTACAGGACAGTGATGCTACAGGGTTTGAGAAATGTTACGAGCAATGTGTGAGATGCTCCATAGGTTTTCTGGGAACTTTACAAAATGAACAATAGATTAGATTTTGCCTAAACAAAAATGATTCCAATAAATAACCATTAAACTATAATGTAAAAGTATCTTACGTCTAAATTATTAAAATACTTGATTTATGTATATTGTTTTATTTGATTATTAAAATAGGGTAACAAAATTTTAGATAAAAAATAATTACAATTAGATTCCGAAAGCATACCAGAATTTAATATAAATATTTTATGATTGAAAACTTTCAATTATTAACAACTAATTTTAAATAATACTTCATTTTTAAAGGAGGTAATTTTTCTTTTGCTGCATTATAATGATCTGAAGTGATGTCTGCCACCAAACAGCTTGTTGGTAGACGTTGTTCATTTTTGCACATCAAAAAGTCAATAAACCACAGCAAAGTTGTATCTGTGGTATGCTGTTCAATACTTTTGATAAAGAATATATCTCTCTTGGACAAGACACCCTTTGAAATCAGAATCTTCTTTGTATTTTTCTTCACCTTTGTTGTAACTTTAGGCGGGATTTCCTTTGAACATACGTCATTACAAAGAGAGCTTTGTTCTGTAGGAAGTGTTTTGTTAGTTGCACACGGCTCTGTTTCTAGGGAGTTCTGTTTCTGTTCGGGTTGAGAGCTGGCATCTTCTAGCTGTTGATGAAGCCATTGAAAATCTATACGTTCCAGTGGCTCAAACCGGTTGTCATCCTGGTATGCTGGGACATATGGAATCTCATCATATGTATCTGGAAAGAAGAATTGGGAAAAGAATATTATTATGTTTGCATGTCTATGTTCCTGAATAACATAATCGGGTATGTGATAAGTATGGCAGCAAAAAAAGCAACAGTATGTAATATACCTCTAACTGTGAATGACAATGAACTAAATGATTGAAATGAAATGTTTACAATAGATATTTTACCTGGTAGTTCGTCATCACTGTCAAGGAGTTCAGATATTTCTGTTGTATTCGTTCTGTATTTGATAGCTTTACCTATCATGTTTGATTATAGGTATTGGTAAGTAGATCCTTTACGATACCAAAAATACCACCACACTGCAAGCTGATAAAAGCGACAAGATCAATACAGTCAGCAGTTGAAACAAATTGAACTTATTAAAGTGGAAAACTAAATTCTCCGAACAAAATAAACAAACAAATTAAACTGGTAAACTAAATTCTCAGAACAAAATAAACAAACACGAAACTAAATCAACACGCAACTGACTTAGCGCACCCATCGCAGTTGACAGTAAGTAAGTCGACAGGGTCGACACTCGAGAGTCGAGTTCACTCGACAGACAGTAAGTGTTGCCAGTCTGATCAGAATTCAAAGAATAGTGTGGCCTTAAAAATGATGTTTGGAAGAAAATATAGCTAGTAAAAAAATGCAGTGTATTTTACGATGGACTTCAATGTCGTATTAAGAAGAAAAGAATAATTTTATATGGTTAAACTAAGTTTTTAGAAAAACCGATTAACACTTATTTTCCCCCGACTACATAAAGGAGGGTTAGGTCATTTGATTGTATGATCAATTGACGCTACAGCCATAACCGCTTGCTAATTCAATACGGTAGGTATCATTGAACTCGTCATAATCACGAGTAACATAATGATACATTGGCAGTCGTAAAGTGTGTAAAGTATGTAGCTAGCAACCCTCTAAAATAGGTTATATTTCTTCTCACATTACAGCCGTCTGAAATGCTACCTTAACTACTTTTATGTAGCTTGAGAAATACTTACGAGTATAATACTTCGAGTCATCGACCAACTCAACTGCCCCGAAAAATCACCCAAGTTTGTAAAGATATCCCCTGGTAGCATTTCAGACGGCTGGCTTGGCACGCTTTGTGCATTTAGCCAGTGTCAAGCATTATAATTTTCTAGTATTTATAATTATATTTTTAATTTTAAGTCAAACTGTCGAATCCCACGGTCAGTTGGTAATCCAGTAAAACTCAAGATTCAGTAAAGTGGTGGGTGCTTTACTAAATCTTCTTAGGAGTTTTAAAGAGAAGAGAAGAGAACTCGAAAAGGCACGTTTTTTGAGTTTGTATCACTTGCTTACACTCGTTTAAGTTAAACGGACACTTATTTCACATAATTGTTATATAATATAACAAGTTTGAGAAAAAAATACAGAAACAAAGTCACTTCGCTTTCCCGCCAAAAACCCTACTAGTTCTTGTGTTGAATGTAAGGTAACATCAGTGCTTTCAGATCAGGGGATTTTTTTCAAATTTAGGGATTATTCTTGCCTTTGCTCTTGAATGTCCTCCTTGTACATATTATTTATGTGCTAAAGTAAACCTTGGGTAGTAGTACCTTCCATCCCACTAATATTCTACCTGTTACTACTACCTGTACTCTTTCACGAAAAAACTAGTAAACAGATTTGGATAATATTTAGCACACAAATAGTTTATTACCTGGATTAACATAGGATACTTTTTATCCCGTAAAATTATGCATCCCATGAGATAAAACTCAACGCGGATGTAATCGCAGGGCGCAGCTAGTGAACCATATATCTGAGTGTGTGTGTGTGTGTGTGTGTGAATAAAAATAGATTGTATAATTTATTTACGATCTGTAATTGACTACTTCCAGCTGTCCCTCTTTATTTAATCTCAAAGTTTTCAAACGTTTATTACGTTTTTTAAATTTTTCGTTCTTAATTTTTTGTAGACCATATTCTACGACATCTTCAAGTGGAACCCTTAAATACCCCTTTAAACCCCTGACAAATCCGTTACAGATTCTGTACAAGAACCTATGTGTAAATCCATCTGGGAAGTCTAAAGTTACATCTTTCCATCTAATGTCACTCCATACTTTGTATGTAGAATCTCTAGCTTTGGTTCTTAATCTGCAACAAAAATACAGGTGTTTAATAATTATGCAAAGTAATTAAAAATGTGTATACAACATACAAAAAGCATGAAAATATATTTTATGCATCATGCTCATCATCATCAACCCATAATGTTGATGATGCATAAAATATATTTTTCACAACCAAATGAAAGTATCTCTTTGTAAATCTTACTTTTTAAATAAACGCTTCTTCAATTTGTTCAGCTTTACATCACAATTAACAAAAAGTTGGACATGCAGATAACAGTACCAAAAATGCTGCAAGTACATATAATTTTGATCCAATTCATCTTCGAGTTTGCACCAAATTGTTTTTTCAAATTTTCTGTTTTTTAATTCTTTTAATTCTAGTTCTGAATATTTTAGCAAGAGCTGTAGGAACTTTGATGCCAGTGGTAAATTCCATTTTAACCGTTTCTTCTTTGGCCTTCCTGTAAATAAAAATTAAACCATATTCAATTAATAAGACCCATGTGACCCATCCATACCATGCTCTACTTACTATAAACTCTAGAATTTTGGAGGGCAGATGAATAGAAAATATCAATATAGCTACATAGAAATCCCATAGATAGTTCACAAAATGAATATGTACACTTACCATTAACCATAAATTCAAGCCTTTTGTAGACTCCTCTTGGTTCTCTACCTAATACTGTAGACAATACTCTGCCGAGAATTTTTGGTTTATGGTGAAAACATATTTCAATGATTTTTAGTTCAGCATCACTATAAACTCCTTTTCTATAAGCTGCATAATATGCCAAAATGTGTCGAAATACTTGATAGGTGTTCCTTTGGAGTCCTCGAGCCAAATAAGCTGTTGCAAAACGTCTTGCTTGTTCCTCACGGCATGTTTTGGGATTTCGCGATTTGTTTATATTTTTCCAGCGTGCCAAACAAATTAACTTGTCAGGTACATCATATTTCTGAAAATAAAAGACAATCAAATAGTTATGGGAGAAACGGATTAAATTAGGGTGGAGTATTAAATTTTTAACTGGAATATAGGTGGTAGTACTGGAATATACTGGATATAGGAATATAGGTGGAATAGTGGTGGCCAAAGTGGTAGTAGTAAAAACAAACATTTCTAACCTTTCTAAACTTACGCCAGTTCTTTGCTATCAAATCATGTTCCTGTTTAGACATTGTGTCTGTGCGATATGATGTGGCCTCATTCTCACCAATTGATTTGTGAGGACGAAGCAGACGATTTTCTTTCTGGTACCAAGGCTGTTCCCAATAAACATCTGCATATTGGAGTTTTTGTGTGAGCAGCTAAAATAAAACAAATTTAAATATGTTAAGGGTACTTCTCAAATAATTGTCGATTTCACCTGCCTGAATATTTTATATTTTTTTGTTTTCCGATTTAGGGCAAAGTAACTTTTAGGATAATTGAAAAGACACTAGCCGCATTGAGGCCAATATCCTACATAATTCTAAAGAAAGGTGGAGAACTCGAATTTAAGTTTGTAATCGAAGTTTCTAATTAAGCTGTGTATGCAAAAAACGGCATTTTTTTGGTGGTAATTTTAATAAAACTATTGCATAACTGTTACAAATAGACTTCCATACTACACTAATACAGTATTGTTGCTCACCAAATGGGGAAAATAGTCAAACTAAAGGATTCAATTCAGAAAACGTTGCTAGAAGCTATCTCAAGATAAAACAGAATTTAAATATCTGATACTGATTCATTTACGCAATATAACCAAGATTTAATTTATAAAAGCACTCAATTACACAATATTATACCTTATGTACCTATTATAGCCTCAAAATATTTATTTTTTGGTTACCTACCTCAATAAAATTATCATCTTCTTCTTGAATTTCTTCGAGATACTCAAGCACTCTATCCATGCTTGATGGATCTGTTACATCTTCAATATCAGCAAGTTTTTCTAAGTTTAATTGTGAATTTTTCTCTTCTTCAGTCGGTAGCATTTTGGATTCCATTTGTTTCTCTTTTTACTATATCTAAACTTTTATTCTCGGTAATGGTATGTTGTGTTGTGGATTTGATTTTATTCAGAACTGAGAAGGACCACAGCTAGCCTGCGGTCTGGCGATAAATTATTTTCCGGTATTAGTTTAATACTCTAGGATACGAATCGATCACAGGCAGCAAGGAAATAAAAAGAATACATTGCATTGCTAGTGACTCCAGTGGCCAGCGAGGGCTGTTCGCTATTCTTTTATTGTAAGTTGTTATTTATTTTTCTTACTGACGGAACTGACCGACAACTGAATTATGGAATATCGAGGCGTCAGCTGACCAGCACCAACGACGACGCGATCGAGACGGTATCCAAACCAAACCAAACCAAAGAGTAAAATAAAAATAGTGAACAGCAACAGCACACACGCACAGATTTGCCCGCCGGGTGAAACTCATATCCGGATTCCGGATCCGTGCCCGAGGTCGGGCATCAATAATTCATATCGGGATTCCAGCGATTATGGTTGAAAATAAAAACTAAAATATACCTATAAAAATAAAATCTATATTTTCGCTAAAAAATTCTATTTCTGATGTTATAATTAATTCTCTGATCGCAAAAATCTGAAGCCTCGTATGTGTATGTGAATGTGTGATTGTTCACGATGCCAAATCTGGCTTAATGCATTAGTCATACCAAGCCAAAACCTTAAAACAATATGTTAGCTATTAAAATCACTGTCTTACTGTCACTGTCATATCAAGTCTTTTTCGCTTGCTTGCTTCCTTTGCCTTGCCTTGCCTATGCCCTATGCCTTTGTCTGGCTTTGTTGCTCGTCTTTCCTCCGCAAGAAAATTATTTTTGCAATGCTGTAATCTCAGCTAATCAACAAGATAACTACTCTGCGCTAGTCAACTAGTAAGTGATAATGCACCCATCCGCACCTAAATGAATAACTGGGTTCAGTAAAAGTTTGAATATAATGCCAACATGTTGTTTACCAATTCCAAAGTCTTGCTCATTTTATTATAATTAGCGTCTTAAACATGAGTTAATTGCAGTTTTACTAAGGAGTATGACTTATTCGTGTTGCAGGTACTTAAAATTCATTGAACCATGATAGAAATGTAATAACCAAAGCAAGATGTTTATCTCACAAGAAAGGGGTGCTCCACGAAAGCCATTTCAGAAACCTAACATTCTACGAAGGAAGTCGAAGGTGGTAAGGCTAAACACACCGAAGACTGAGTCTCCCGATACAATGTCATTGTCATCTGATGCTTGTGGTAGCATCCAGCTGGCTACATCACCGGCCCTTGTGGGACAATCTAGAGGAGATTTAACCGAACCATTTCAAATAGTCCAGCCATCCAAGTTCAGTGTCGGTATTAGTGAATTGTGTGACAAAAATCACATAGATACCTTAGAGACACTAGAGTTAAATCATGGTGATAGCATAACTATTTATGAACATAATGCTCAAGAGGACAGTAAGTATATTTTATTTTGTTAATAGGTAGCATGCCAACTAATTATTAAGGAATAGAAGGAGTTTCAAAGCAAACAATGCTTGGCTTCTTGCCATCTAGTATCAGGAAGGACCAACTTATTTTTACTGGACTGATTAGCTTTTGTTGTATTTCAATTTTCTATTCTATTCTAATTAACACTTTCACTTCTGAGCTGATTTCCTTATCTAGCCATGGGTGTGGCTCTGCACACTCCATAGTGTTTTCCCATACAGCAAACACAACAGTTGTGTTTTCAGCAGTGAATGTGTTAAAAGGTATAATCACAAAGTGATGATTGAATTTTCATGGGCTCTTATACTGTGAATGTTGAGATTTTGTTCATTAAAGTGTCTCCTGTATCATGCTTGATCTCATAATTATAAATCTGGTTCCTTTACTTATTTTACACTTTAGACTTATTTTGACTTTAGAGCCGATGTCTCAGGGTGAGGTGTGCAGTGCAGTGCTGCACAGGATTATGCAATGCAGGGTTCTGGGTAGCGCTGTAACTGTTATGGGCCGACATACTGCTTACCATCTGGTGAATGACTTGCTTGTCTCGTCATTCGGTCAAATAAAATAAAAAACATTTAAAATAATGTTTGTTTCGATTTGCAGATAATGTTACATTTGCTACACAGAGTATATTGAATGTGGAGTCCTTCTTAACTGATGGTTCAACTAAACAGGTAATATTATGTCTTTAATGTAGAATTACTATTTTGTTTACCAACTAAAATTATTTATCTAATACCCAACGTCTTCTTAAGACCAACAGGGTTGTTTTAGATTAGGGGGACTTACACCCCATTTAATTGAAGTTTAGAACGTTTTGCTTGTTAATAACTTAAAAATAACAAAAAAGAAATAACACATTTATCTATCTGAATAAAATACTTGTTTATCTATATGTTTGCTTGTTACTTCTTCATAAGTCCCTGAATAATTTTAAATGAATAATATATTTTCCATTTAAATTTTAAATATACCCCATGTGCATAAATGTTTAAAACAAGTTGTTTTAAGTTATTCTAAAAAGAAAGTATTTTTGTTTCAGAATAATATTCTATTTAACATTGATGGCACATCAACATCGAAACTGGAGACTGAAACTAAACCCAAATGGTGCTTTGACTTTATGAGCGATGAATCAAAAGACACTGTCACAACCAATTATTGTAAGTAATAATAACAAGTCAATCATCTTCCTAAAGATATTTAAAAAGGCTTTCATATGTCAATCTTAATGTAACTCTAACTACACTTAAAATTAATTTTAAAATCAACTGCATCAAGCAGTCAGATATACAATTCTCATTACAAGTCTCAAAATTTCATCCTCCTAATTGTCAAGCGCTCACGGCACTGAATCTATTGTAATGTGACATTTTCAGTCAAGTTTTATTCGATTCACTATTCAGTCTTGATTCATTCAACTTTTAATTGAAGTTCAGTTTTCAGGCTAAATGCCCTTCTGACACTACTTACACATCAAATAATTAAAAAATACACTGTCATCCTCATTGAAATACTTATTGACTATTGTATTCAAGGCTTAATTAATTATTAAAATTTGAAGAATCACTATGCGTTGTAATTTTAAGTACTTATGGAAATATGTTTGTTTTGCAGATGATGGATCTCAGTTAAGTAATATTTATGTGGATAAAAGTTCAGATATGAGTACAGACATAGCAGCTGTGCCTTTGGCTGTAGTGTCTTTACTTAAACAAGAAACAAATACATCACAAGATACTAATGTACCTGCACAAAACCTAGCTTTAGACTCATTGAAGCCTGTTACAATAAGAGCTGATAAGTTTAAGGTATGACAATTGAAATAATCTATCTAGCATATTGTCATAATATGTTAATATTGGTAGGTTGTTATCTCAGGTTAGATATGTAGGGTGAAGGTGAATTTCTACCTTGTTAATAAATAATGTTGATTATGTGGGTAGTAACAGAACTGTATGGCATCCCCACTTATATGTACTGGCTATCTAGCTGAATACTCAATTTGCATTTCACACTGTGTTTATATTTTTTTTTGTCTTTTTTATTTGTCTGAGTGACGAGATGAGCAAGCCTTCAGGACTAAATACACAAATAGCATTTATATGGAAGCAATAATAATAATATATTATATATTGCCTGTGCCCATTATAGCACATTATCCCACAGGAACAGTTAATTTTTAAAGTATGAAAGTATCCTGTGTGTTTATCGAGGACCTAAAGTTATATTTCATCAAAATCTGTTCAGCCGTTGCGGCGTGAAGAGAGGACAAACACGCATACATACATAAACTTTTGCATTTATAATATTAGTGGGATGACAACATTTTGAAAATGAGTTTGTCTAAATACTAAAATATAACTCTAAAATGCGCTTTTCAGTGTGATATATCAAACTGCAACAAAGAGTTCTGGACAGAAGCACGTCTACAGAAGCATAAGCACATTCACTACAAGGAAAAGCCAACCACACCTCCAATCTTTGAATGTCCCGTTAAGAAAACGGATGATGATGGAGTTCAAACTAAGTGTGGCAGGACATTCCTCATCAGAAATCAGCTGATGAAGCATCTGAATGAAGAACACTCGCCGGAAGAAGCACTTTTTAGGTAATATGTTTTAGACACGCATATTACGAAATAACAAAATTAAATGACGCTCTGAACTCCAAAATTTAAGCAATTATATTTTTTTTACTTAATTTAGAATTTACATTACCTGTGTATTTTACTAGTTGTTACCTTTAGTTTTTTATAATTAGAAGACAGTTGTACAAAGTAAAAGAGACTAGACTTTCACTGTGGACAAAAACGCTGGCCCATACCGAGGCGCATAAACAGTTTTTTATATAACTATCTGTAATTTACAGACTTTCCGTCTTTTACTGCTTTAATATTATAAGTATAGAACATAAAATAAATAAAAATAATCGAAAAACGCTATATATTGTCGCAATAACAAAATGATTGGTTGCAACCAATTATTTTGTTACTCAAAAATAATATAATGCGATGCACTTTGGTATATGCAGATGCACCGCGTGCGGGCGGCGGTTCTTCTGGGCGGGCGGCGCGCGGGCGCACCAGGCGGGCGCGTGCGGGCGCGCCTACTCGTGCGCCTGGGCCGGCTGCGGCCGCGTGTTCCGCCAGCCCTGCCGCCTGCGCGAGCACGCGCGCGCCCACACCGGCGACCGCCCCTACCCCTGCGACTACCCGGTACGTACCCACGATCTATTCCCGAGGACAAAGCAGACCAAATAGTTAACAAAAAACTCGATTGTGAACAAAATTTAATCATTGAATAAAAATGGGCGTACTCTCGAGCCGGTTTCATCACTATCGTGTAACTGTCGCCAGAACTGCGGCTGGGCGTTCCGTTCGGCGAGCAAGCTGGTGCGGCACGCGCGGCGCCACACGGGCGAGCGGCGCCACGCGTGCGGCGCGTGCGGGCGCGCCTTCCTGCGCCGCGAGCACCTGCGCGACCACACCGCGCGCCACCACGCGCCCGGCGAGCGCCCGCCCCGCGCGCCCCGCGCCGCGCCGCCCGCGCCGCCCGCGCATCGCTGCACGCATGCAGGTGACCTTATCCCTACTCGTGCTGCGCGAGGCTGACCGCTGCCGCTGGCCTGACCGTGGAATGATGCAATTTTTGGCGTCCTGCACGGGATTAATCGCATTAGTCACAGTCGTCTCGTCGTTTATTGGCGGAGCCTGTTATCGGTTTCTTTAGGAGCATGTTGAAATTTTTGTTAGGGATCGGAACTATGTCGCCGATTTTAAAAATACACGGTTTTCGTTTTCAGAATGCGATGGTCTAGTATTCTCGAGCTCGATTCTCCTGGACGGGCATATGAAGAAAATACACGAGAATAAAGATGATAAGCCGTCCGCCGCCAAGAAACCGCAAAAGAACAAAGCTAAAAAAGAAATGTTTGTGGTGAGTTTCTTTTACCCCTGGAGAAATCGATTCAAAAATTGAGTTTTTTTAATGCTTAGGAGTTGTACAGTATTTGAAATTATACTCTTTAGATAGAATAACTAGTATTCATGTTTGAAGTTTAGTTTTTCGATATCTCTCTAGTTTTAGTTTGTAGCCCTAATAATCTAACTTGTATTTTTGGTATGAAACTGGAATAGTAATTTAATTTGTATGAAAGTTAATAATTTGTATAACTGCTAGTCAATCTTGAGGCCACAAAAGTATTATCATGTTATAACAACAATAGTATGTCACATTACAGGAGTCTTCCGTCGATATACAAACATCAAACTACGAATTCGTGGAAGAGTCTATAGTGGAGACGAAGCAGTACATCACGGAGGGACGTACGGAGGGGGAGGACGCGGACGTGGACGCGGACGCGGACGCGGACGTGGTGGACGGGAGGTGTGCGCGCACGCACTGCACGTGGCCGCTGCAGCGCCGCCAGGAACATTACGCGCTAGAGGACGAAGCTCAGGTAGTGTTCTTTTTTATTTTCTATGCTTATGTAGGACTTGTCTTGTCTGTTTGAGCATTTTTTACGCCTTAACGACTGAATATATCTTTATATCTGTATGGAGATAGATTGAACTCTGGACATACGAGATAAAGTTTGTTTGTTACATTTTAGGAGGTAATATCTGGAACTCCTGATTCGATTCTGAGTATACTTTTTTAATAGGATGATCAATATCCCTTAGTGCTATCCATTTCAATTGATTTCCATTTCAATTCAAGTGATTTTGATTGCAATTATTGCGAGGAGAATTCATTGTCGGTAACTACATAATATTAATATCATGGTATTAAGTTCCCATGTGGCCTAAGGTGGTAAACACACTTAGCCTAGAACGGGACCTAGTTCTCAAGGCCTACACTATTCATCTTATCCCATTTTGTGCAGGTTGAGCAGTCTGAGAGTTCGGAAAGCAACATATTCACGGTGCGCAGCGATCTGTTCCTCCACGGGAATGTGTTGATAAACGAAGATAGCGAGTGAGTACACATCTATCATAACAAGACGCTCCTCAATCCAAGTCGATGCGTTGGTCTATAGCTGAAAGGCAAACCAAGATTTATGGTATATCAAGCTACACAGCTGAAGTGATACCGTCGAAATTACTACTAAGGCACGGAATAAATATAGTACTACATACAGAATGGACACTCCGCACTGTGCAATCCGCGTCCCTGCACCTCTACCCACAGTTGAGAAGACAATTGGCGGCACCGTCAATATTACACGGCCAAATGTAAACGGTTGTAGCCAAACGGTTGGTATGAACTTTCGTACAAGTGGGTGGTCTTTTCTTTTGGTCGCGTAGTTTGTTTGTTTACTTACACGCACATTTGGCGTCATCGTGTCAGCTTATTTGTAGTGTCCAGTGTATGCCTATGTGGGAGAGATGATCCTCAACTCAAGTAGAAGATCGAGTGGTAGCCCAAAGCCAGTGGATGATAGACAGGTCGAAGGCAGTTTAGCTAAGGTTAGGGGATACTTTCTGTTGTCTTGCTAAAGTAAACCTAATTGGTACTTATTTAAGGTTTATAATAAGAGCGGCGACGGGTGGCGAGGGCGCAGGCGCGACGGGCGGCGAGGGAGAGGAGGGCGGCGCGCGGGCCCAGCTGGACACGCTCGGGCTCATCGACTCTCATCCCACCATCGATCTCATGCAGGTATGCTAAACTGTAGGATTCTTGAGGAAATAAAGATTTCCCACATTCTTTTTTTATATATTTTTTCTGTAGAATAAGTTAAAGTAAAAGAAAGATTGTTTTGTAACAAAATTGAGAGCGGCTTGCACCAAAATTGGTGGAATAATTGATCTAATTGATCTAGTAAATTGGTTGATTCTCCACCCTAACTGTTGGATTACACCAAGGCATTTAGGAATTGTTTCGCCTACACATTGATTTGCAACATTCTCCGTAAGGACTGGCCGTCACCCACTGCCCGTTCCTGCGCTCAGTGTGTCGCAGCCTTTAATTGAGTGTAACATTGACTACAGGAGGAGCTAATGTACGCCGACGCCGTGGACGAGTCTTCCTTCCGTGTCTTCCTTTTGAACGGCGAGGAGCTCACATAACAACCTACATCACACAAGTACATAAAATATAACAAGTCCAATTGGTTTTACAACATCATAAATAAAATGATCATAGTCGTATGGCATCTTGTCCTGTTTAATACCAATAATAAATATAGGTAATATTGAAATGGATGTCAAAAATTTCGTTTTCTCGTCGTGTGACATTTTCTAATAAGCCATTCTCGAAAAGCTGCTATGAGTTAATCAAATCTATATATTTTAGGTGTTAAGTGTTTATTTATCTCGTTATATTGTGCTCAAGCTAATTAAAAGGTTATGGAGCGAAACGTTTTACCACCAGATTAACGATACATTTTTTAGTAGACTATCATTCAATATCAGAACGTGCTATCGTTGTTCTCTCTCAATAGACTTATTTTAGTACGTGAGTCTGAAGCTAGGACATGTTTTAGAAAAAAAACTGCAGCTCTTTACGGTTAGACTCCACTTGTTCGCTCGTACGGAATCACATTTTTCCATAGCTTTAGCTCTTTCTGTCGTTTGGGAATGTTGTTCACTAGAGCGAGAAACAGTGCTAACTGCACTCTTGCGCTGTTACGTTCGTACTATGTTTTTCGCTCTAGAACTAGCTTTGAGAGCAAGGTATGGAAAAAACAGTTCTTTGCGGACGAGTAAAGTAGAATGAAACACTAACTCTAGAATTACTTTCGCATAAAAGTGAAGTAGAGATTTTTTTGATTTTTCTAAAACTGGCCTTAGGTCGCAGAAAGCCTAAGCTGAAAGTGGTAAAAAGCTGTCATAAAAAGACTTGTTTTATAAAGTCCATTGAAACGTTTTGGCGATTGGATGTTTTGTTTATAAAGTGGTTGACTTTTCATCTTCTTAGCTACTGTGCTACTTTCAGATAGAGCTTTAAGTTCGTGTTCAAACTTATAGTCTACTGCTAATTCTTCTACAAATAGTTGTAAATCACGATGCCGTACTGACGTAGTGTAAACTTAATTCTCGTTGTTGAAATTTATGCGTAGCCCTTTAGTACAAAAGACTTATATTGTTAGCACAAAGGATTTTGTATTAATATATTTGGAAACTCAATTTTGAAAAGTAATGTTTCAATTTATTCATACGTAATAAATGTTTCTTTAGCACCTTAAAGGTTATTGATTACGTTCTAATTTAAAATTATTTTTGTAATGCTTTTTACGTGGTTAACATCAAAAAATTCTAAAGTTTATTGTATATAGGAATTAGGAGAAAAGTGCCACGACCATATATTGGCTTGAATACTATCTAGCATGGTGAAAATCGCGTGAGTTTACCCTCTTTATCCGTAAAACAAAAAAACGTCCTATAAGAATTCGATAGCTAAAATGACATTTTGTTTGGCCCTTGAATTTTACGTGAGGGAAGACAAGACTAGACAGCTTTGAACTATCTCTGTAGGACGTTTTTTATTACGATTGAGGAGGTAAACTCAGGAGGTGACACAGGTGAAGATGCTAACAGTAATGCAACGTCTCAAGGGCCAATTTGTGGACGCACATTTACACTAATCAAATTGTGTGTAGCTTGTTTATACGGTGCAATAATTAAGTACTTTTTTTAAAGAAAAAATATATTATATGAATTTTAACAAGTCAATTGTATTTACTAAGTGTTTCTAGTGTCGTAAAATACTTATAGATTAACATTATTTTTAGGTTTTGACCAAACTTTATTTATAAGGTTTGAAGGAATATTGTTTGTTTGGAAAGTTGCCATTGTTTGTATCCCAGCGCATTTATCAGTTAACATTTCAATATTTAGTTGTAAGTAGCGTGTCGGGTGTGTGTTCTATTCGTACATCACAAAAAATTACAAATGAAAGTCCTTACAAAAAAGCGATCCTCTCAAACAATAGAAACAACAAAGCTGTAAATTGTTAACGCAATGTTATTATAATACATCCACTCGCATAAGCCGGATATTTACCTTATGAAGTAATTGCGAGGTGAAAAGGTACCTAGGCAAAGTTGCATTCTCGTCTGATTTAAATAATATGTTGGACGAATGGAGCCAAGTTCGAAAGCTCGGTTTTTAATGATTGTGCTTAACAGAACAATAAAAAACAAAGAAAGACCTAAGCCTTTTTTTAAATAATTTATACTATAGATAAAAAATAGAGGTGCCTTGATTCCTGTAAAATAACATTTTCATATGCGCTTTACAGGTACATATACAATAAAATTTAAACGCTCATTTTTTACAATGCTAGTTAATTGTATTGTACGTTATTTCAAGTTATTAGCTTAATTTATATATAAGAGAGTTTATTAAATTTATCCGGGCCCAATGTCTTCCAACTTTGTACGAGTTTTGCGTGTTTGATATTATATAATTGAGTTTAATATAAAAAAAATCGAAATTATTTTTAAGAAATTTCTATTCACTGATCCAAATTTTTATTCTATATACTTACCTATTTCTATAACTTAATATTTACGATTCTGAATAAGAGTATCATTGTAATAATTTACTGTTCTAATAGATTATTGACAGTTTTTAATGTTGGTGTCTCTAGAGAAGTAAATTAAACCCTGATATGTTTCTCCGATCGTAATTTGTTGATCGTCTATTAAGATTATGGTTGGAAGCAATAATGTTTTCTTAGCAATCTGATAGTCGTGAGAATGCAATAAGGGCTAGGAGCTCAGACGTCAAGATATTTTATTCAACATATTGAATAGTAGTTGCTAGAGTAGTAGTAAACAGTTACTGATTTATCGTGCTAAGCATTCTTATGTCGATTTTGTTGCTTGCGACATACATCTTAAATCGATTTCTGAAGCATATTTGTCGATTTTTTAGACGAAAGAGAAATCAATGCAGCGCGGCCGGCGTTCTCAGTTTGATACATTTTGATTGCGCCGCGCTACACTGATATGTCTTTCGTTTGAGGATTTCTTGGCTCATGCCCATTATGTAAATCGAATAATAATGAGATGTCGCTGTATGCGACTATGGAGTTATGTATTTACTGAACTTAACTGAAGTCGAACATGAATGATTCTCACTCTTATGTGACGACTTAGAATCTGAAAGTAGAGAGCCTACAGAATGTTAGGTCTCTGTACTAGAATATTTTCATATTTATGACATACACAAGAATAACATTTCTCAGGAATTTGCATTGAAATCACTCTTGTATTTTGATCTTTAACGTATATTTACTTATAATAAAATAGTTTTATGATGTAAATTGTCAACAAGAAATGATCTCTAATGAAATGCCTTTTAGATTTAAGATTTACTAAAAGCTAGCATAATTTCTGGATGTTTGTGATACTTACTGTAGCAGTTGTTGTTAATTACGACCTTATATTGTTCGTAAAGTGTTATTTATTTAAGTAAAGGTGGCGTGCATGCGACCGAGACTACCGCCGAGCCAGGACTTTCTACCAACAAGTTTTAATCACAGTTAATAATCAATTTTATCTCTATGACATAAATCTCAAATTAGTGTGTTCTAAAACCGTTGGAAAGTTGTAGCCGTAAATGAAATATGAATATAGTTTATATTACATTTATTTCATGTTCACTTTTTCTCTTCTCTCGGCCCCTGTCTAGTCTATGTCGTCTGCGCTAAAATGACACTCTTAGGTAAAATTGCAATACTTCATATAGCATTAAGAATGCGAGAGAGAAATTGTTGATTGATAGCGTATTGTTCTGGATAGCGGTCAACTGGTAAACATATATATGTCTTTAGTAGGAATAGTTTCACCGTTAACGTTTGTACGCACTTTGACAGAAGATATTTTCTTTAAAAAGTAGTGGAGGTTTAATTACCTACTTACTTCTACTAAAGTTATTTTTCCGAATAAGGCTGCGGAAGAACTAAGGTTGTGAAGTATACCGACACAACATTATTAACGAAACGTAACAACTGTTAGCTTACCTCCGATTTAACTCAAAATGTAATTCTTACTCCCTATCAGCAACTACTAATTAGTCATGCCAATGTAAGAATGATACGGCTGCAGTCAAAGCAAATGTAAAGTTAACACGAACGGTCGGCCGCTCGCTTTTTAAAACTGATGTGTAAAGGTGCATCTTAACTTTGGAGGGTCTCAAAGTTGTCAAGTGTAATATTTGTTTGGCTGCAGTTTATACATTCATTTATATTGCAAGAGAGTTATTTTATGTTGTCCTAAGATTCTACCCAGTTACTTAATTTTATTGTAATATGGTTTGATGTTCGTTTGACGTAACTTGTTTTACGTATTTTATGTTCGACGCTTAAATAATTAAATGTGAATTAGACTTAAATTGCTTTTGATATAGTGCAATCTGTAAATAAGAATATATTTTTGGATATACAAGGGACGTTATGGTGTATTTTTGAGACTGTTGTTTCCAAATTGTATTCATCGATCATGTTGATACATTGTGTTAAAATTGTTTATCTCAGATGTATTTCAAAATTTTTTTTTATAAATGAGTTTATTTCGGTTGATTCTTTTTATGTTAGAAGTACGATTAGTCAGATGCTGACGGAAAAAGGTTCGCTAAGGAATGGCGGGAGACATCGATACTCAATTCCAATAATTTGCGGCAATATTCTGTAATGTAGTTTAGGAAGATACAAGTATAATTTAGTTATTGTATAAATTGCCTTGAGCTATGTTTTTGACGGCAAGTTTATTAGTATTCCCATTTGGTGACCAAGGCACTACTGCGTAGTTCTGCCGGTAGTAGGTCACTCAATTTTCAAACTTTCAATTTATCATGTTTAGCTTTGTTCGACTTTATTGCGTGCGTAAGGTTACATTGGAAATTAAGTCATGCATGACTGCTCTAAGTAAGCACATTTTTTCAGTTTTGATTTATTAGTCAATTGGTTCTAGTATCCTTTTGTTGTCAAATGATCAAAATTAGAACATCACAGTCAAGGTATCACTTAGTTTTCGCACTGTTTGTTACTCCGCTTCTCCCATATTAGCGAGAACTTTGCCGAATACGAAGCTTACAAAATATACACGAATTGAATATATTATGAATCTGAATATCACAAATGTCCACACGTAGACATAGATACGCTAAGTCAAATTTAATTAATCACATATCACGATAATTTAGTTTGTTATTGCCTTATCGTAATTATAATTGTTTGCTTTGTGTTTTAATGAGAATGTTGCTATAATAGTACCTAATAAATGTTTTTCCACTAACATGTATTTTTTCCCACAACCTATTATACTGCTCGGTTAAAAAAGAAATAAAATTCAGTAATAGATTATACTTGTTTATTTTTTTATAATTTAATTAGCTAGGTATGTTACTAAAGTTACATATACATTGTATACATTGTATCACCAAGACACTAACTTAGAAAAAACATGTATGTATCCTAAAATACATAATGATTCTATATGATTTTGCACGTAAATTATAAAACACCTTGCATATTATATACAATTTTTACAAATCAAAACTGTATGAAGGTAGTTTTGTAAAAATAAAATTAATTGTAGGTTATACGTAAAACGCAATCTGGTGACGTCACCAAAATAAGCAATTGTTATTAATAATAACAAAAAGTAAGGTACCGATGGGCTGATTAAGCTTATACTACTGTTATTTACACATATATTACGTAATTCTAATAAGTCATCGCCGTTTCACGGTTGACAAAGATGAGCTAACCAAAGACTTTTTATAAATCGGCAAAGGGGTTAACAAATAATACTATTGTTACAAAAGTGCTATCATCGTCCTAAATTATGCCACTTCGCAACGATAAGCAGAGCGTTGCACTTATATGAAACTCAGCATTGTCTGGTTTACACACTACTAGTGGCTGTCTAGCCAGTAGACAGTCGCTTTCGATACTTGCACTACGCTCACATTAAATGAATAGGCAGAGTTGTACCTATTTGGATCCTCCGCAATGGGAGGACGAACGAGTTAACTGACGTTTCATTCAAATACCCATAATATACAGATGCATGCCAGCAGTGCACATGAATATTACTTACATGCACTGATCGCAAAATTACAATTGTAGGGCAGTAGCTGACTATTCCAACTGACACTAGCTCGCACTATGCAGGCATACCACCCATCAGAAAACAAAACAGTGTGAACCAGGGCAATAGAGTACCATTTTTTTATGGTGTACCCCTAAAATATAATACTATGGAATGTCTTCTTAAAATGCATTTGTATTGTTAATGAAATATGAATGAGAATGTGTAACGAATGAATGTTTCTTTATCTCAATAAAGAAACATTCATTCGTTACACAATACCAACTTAACAGCACTAAAGATTCCCGTACTGTTAGGTGATGTTTAGTCTCAGTTTTTTTATCAATATAAAATTCATTATTTCGTACTATTAGCTCGAAAACAATAGACAAATTATAAAAATAAAGTTAAACTTAACAGCTAATAGTAGTAGATAGGTACGGCTTCGTTGTAACTCTTTGTACATATTCTATTCTTATACCTTGCAGATCTTGATCCCGAACTAGTGATCCCTGTATTGAGGAGGTCTGGGAGGAATTTTTTGTTGTTGTAATGGACTCTAAACTATAAGTAAATTGAACTGTGAAATCCTACAAATTTCAACATAAGGAGTTCATCTTATATTAGTCCTTGGCAAATGTGAGATCTGACGTAGATCTAAAAAAGTAATTGGATGGAAAGGAAAGACTTGCGGCAGTACGCCTTTATATCCACTTTGGAATAAATCTTAATATTTGTATGGGAGCATCACGAGTTGGCCGTACCGACTTACTACTACGGAATTTGGCTAAGCTATCCCGTGTCGGTCGGGCGGCGCGAGCGCCAGGTCGTGGCTGATAGTTCGCACCAGGGCCGCCGACAGCTTGTCGCGGACAAAGGCGGCGCCCCACAGGGCGGTGTAGATAATGAGCAGGCCCGCTGCGGAGCCCGCCACGATGGCCCCCGTGCGTCCCCCTTGCCGCCAGTCCAGCACCGCGTAGATAAACGGATTGCCGTTTCTGTGAACAAAGTTGCATCAGTTAAAATTTTGGACAGGAAAACGATTGTATTTTTGATTAGGTATTCTCTTTCTCTATTTGGTCTCTACAGTGCACTGTGTTACGATAAGAAAGATCAGTAAGTATTAGGTATATACCTACCTGATCACAGTGATTTTGGCATAGGCAAGTAGCATATTATTATAATATACCTTCCTACTCAAATGAATAGTTTATCAACCTAATTGGCATTTGGTGTCACTCCCTTTTGTTTGATGATTATTTATCTCAAGTGCGATCAGATAAAATTAGCTTTATTTATGAGATAGGTAATCATTAGGTGAGTCTGGTGTTCAAAATTCTCACTAAACCACTAAAATATAGTTTGCATTCTCATCAGCCAAGCTACCTATTATGAAAAAGTCGTTAGCCTTGACTGCTAAGACTGAGACATTGAAATTTTTATTATTATTTTGTCGCTGCCAGCGCCAGGGTTTATGGCTTTATCTAAAGTAATTGAAGGGGGTACTAAGGTCAAGACAGAAACGTTTACTTTGCATTGTAGTTGACTATCAGTCGTAGCATTGCATGTGCATCTAGTTCTAGTTGGGACTGTGGGTTACCATGTGTCTGGTATTTTATGCGGAATTTGTACAATGTAGGTACTTAGTAAGCCAATACACATTTTGAACCTAACCCATTGTAAGGTAACGGGATGTGAACACTCACCTGTCAGTGCCGCCGGCCGCGTAGTAGATCGCGGTGAAGGCGGCGTACCAGAGCCCTACTCCCAGAGGCTGGTACACATGCAGCGCCCGCACCGGAACGCGCGACGCCAGCAGCTCCACCACCACGATGCAAGAGTTGAAGCCGTGCGTCACTATGTCCAGCCACAACAACCGCGGCCCGTAGTCTTCTGCTTCTGGAATGTACAGAAGATACGCGTTTCAAATTTTAAGAATCCTACTATAAATTCCACCATTATTTACCAACGACGTTGCACGAGCTTCGGCGGGGTGATAAATCGTGATATTCTAAACAAATGACGTCTTATATTATTATTCAAGAATACCTAGTTGTTGACAGTAGTAATAATTATGTAGGTAATCGGTATGTATGTACCTACTATTAATAAAAAAATCAGTTGCTGGAATAATCTGCAACTGTAAATTGGGAGTTAACAACGAATAAAAAATACTGTACTTATTGTTTCTACAAACAATTGAGTGCATGTTTAATTTTTTTCTTGTGTTATGTTATGAATGTTATGATACCTGAGTATAGGTACGTCTCGCCCAAGTACCTTGCACATATCGGCTGACCTCTATGCGATCTATAAATTATGCAACCAGTCCACACGCATGTCTAGAACTAAAACAATGAACACGTGTAATATGAGCTTTAGCTTTTCGTTATTCTTTTATTGTTTCATTTAAGATAAGTATAGCGTCATTATCATTGATACTGTTAGGTAACTACCTAGGTAATAGGTGTTGAGATGAATTAAATGAATTAAATTTAGCGCTATGCCGTACAGGCTTAGCAAAACAAAGTTTTGGGCCCCGATACTACCCATTATAAAGAAAAACAAATTATAAACCAGCAAAGGAAATAGAATCCTCCTCACGAAAGTGAGGGGAGACCCGTGCCCAGCAATGGGACGTTATGGGTTGTTGATGATGATGATGATGAAAGGAAATTTAATGTTTGTTTTTGATGGACCCCTTCGTTCGCGTAATAGGAAATTGCCCTTGCAATTAAAAGTACAAAATAAAGGCAATTTGATTGAAATAATAAATAAAACAAACTTTTTAGGAGTAACCTTAGATTCCCATTTAAATTGGAAAGCTCAATTAAACAAAATAAATAAAACCATCTCAAAATACTGCTATGCCCTGTCAATACTGAGTGGTGTCGCATCTAAAGCTGTTGCAACCAATGCATATTACGGTATTTTCTGGGGTAATTCGGTCGATATACAGTCAACATTTGTTTTACAAAAGCGTTGACTGAGATGTATCTATCATTTAGAAAAAACAGATTCTCTTCGTAAATTTTTTTGGGAAAAGAAATTTTTAACTTTGACTGGAATATACATTCTAGACATATGTACTTTTGTTAAGGATAACACAGAATGTTTTTTTAATACTCAATCTGTTCGTGCTGGTAATCTCCGCAGCAAATATAAATATAACATCTGTATTCCCCAAATTAATAATACTATGTACTACAAAAGTTCCTTTATCAGTGCTATTCGAATTTATAACCATCTACCATCAGATTTAAAATGTTTGAGTGGTAATATATTCAAAAAAAGTTTAAAAGAGTGGTTAATATGTAAAGTCCACTATAGTCTTAACGAATTCTTTGATAATGTCTAACTTAGAACTATGTCTCTAATAATTGTTAAAAAAATATATATTGTACATCCGAAATGGATATAGACTGTTGCTACATAAATAATTTTAAGATCTTTATACACACAGTTTTATACAATAAAATTTATTCTTATTCTTATTCTTATTCTTATTCTTATTCTTATTCTTATTCTTATTCTTATTCTTAATCTTATTCTTATTCTTATTCTTATTCTTATAAAGCCTCCTCGTAGCGATTAGGTTCATATATATTCGACCAGTCAGCGTGTAACGAGAGAAAATGTTTTATAAACGAACGTACCAGGATCGTAGAGTAGTATCCAGAAAAGAGCGGTGATCATAAGAGCCACGGCGGCTGACACGTTGAAAAAGAACCAGTACATGGAGGCGTACCATGGCAGCTCCTCCGAATCTGAAACATCGGTATAATGCTAATGAACTTACAGCTAGGTAGGCATTTAAAGGCCACTGTGAAAGAAATGACTGATAAGTTTGATGAAGTCTGTTTGACACGACTTTCATTGGGAGTCTTGGTAATTTGTAGGAATATCATAAATTCTAGAGTCAGCCAGACAGATTACAGTCTGCTGCCCGGTCGCAAAACTCTTTGCTACGGTATCGTTATAATTTATTTACCTAATACAAAAATCAGTCCCCCATGAGAGGGTTGTCACCAAAGATGTACCAAAAAGATGATCAGCGATTTAAGTAAAATAACAAAATGATTGTTGCAGTGTGGATTTATTAATAGTAATTTTCATAACTCTTCATCTTCGTACTAGTTCTAGTCGACGGCTGTCCAGAGCTGCTAATGACAAAGACCCAATGTCGAGATGGACAGCACCATATTGTAGAGGGCATTATGTTGTAGCTGAGCGTGTACCTATTTACGCATATTTTAAACGAGTCGCTAACCGAGATTCCGAGCTTAGGCATATTAAAAGAATGTGCAAGAATATAGGTACACGTACACGTTACAAGCAGACTTCCTTTCTTTTCTTTCTTTCTTCTAGTGACGTATCTAGAACAGAATTAAATAAAGTACCTACCATGAAAGGCCTAAAGCAAGCAGCGGGTTTCGCAAACATCATACGGTTGACGATGTCCCTTATACTTACCAGCGTGATGTAACGATTGGCCATGTCATTGATCGACTTAGCTTTGGCCATGTTGGTCAAGGTTTGCTAAATTTAATTATACAATATAGCGGTCAGAGTATTCGCTTTATGCTCCAATTTTCGATCAGTTTCTTTCGTATTGCAATTTTGTTAGTCACACGCCATTGTTCTATAATGAACGCGGCTTAAAACATGGTTCTGAATCAATAAGGAAATAAATTAACATAAAACAATATACTATTCCCATTCTGATAAATTAAATGGATTTATCTAAAAAAGTCCATCGTGTAATTAGAAAAATATAGTATATCTACTGGCAGCGCCCCACTGTTTCACCCGCGTCAGTTATTATCCCACAGGAACTGTTAATTTTTACGGGATAAAATTCTATTTCTGGACCTAAATTATCTATGTACTAAATTTCATCAAAATCCGTTCAGCCGTTTCGGCGTAAAGAGAGGAGAAACACTATCGCATTTATATTATTATAATATAATATTAGTGATATTTACTTTTTTTAGTTACTTATATTCCACTGCTCTGTAAATAAATAGGTCAGGATCGGAGGTAAAATGTACTGCTTACCTAGATTTTTATTTGTCGTCCTTGAAGACGGTTGTGGAATAGTAGTTTTGTATTGGATCGCATCGGTGCACACAAAACAAACCACAATTTAATACACGTACTTAGATTACATGACGGAAATTATTAAATGACAGACACAAAGTACCAGGCAAGTATTGCACATCGGTAGAAGGACGCGCGCGTTGATGTCTTTCGTAGGCACGTTATGTAATGGTGTTGCATGGGCCTGCGGACCCAGCTCCAAGCTCGTAGGGTCTCGCTTATCGAAATATTCATATTATATGGTATCAGTTAAATAATAAACTTTTATTTGTTATAATCTTATAATATTATAGCCGTAGATAACGGATAGGTACATGGAAAGTATATATAAAAAATATAATATATATATATATATATATTAAAAAATATAATAGGCTATTGAATGAAAAGATATTGGTGACTAGAGATGTGATTGTTTAAACGTTTCGCTTTTTTTGTAAGCACGCTTAAACAGCATTTCGTTTAAACGGTACGAAAAGCGTACTAACTAAAATAAACGTAAAACATAACATTATGTTCCGTTTGAAAAATATATCTACTAACAAACCAAAAACGCGTCGTTGTAGAAATAATGTTGATAAATTAATTTTATATAGAATCTTTATAATGGGCTATATTGCTGTACAAATAAGGTCACTTGTATGGTCGAATATTGTTATATAAAACAATGTCTAAAAGAAATCAGCTTATATTGGTAAGCGCGCTTTGGCGCTTATTTTGGAAAACGTTTTATTAGCGTTTCTCGTTTAAACGCCCACGTCTACTGGTGACTGTCTGTATGTTTCTTTTCGCCTCTCGTAAAACTACTGATTCGATCGCAATGAAAAACACCGTTTGGAAGGCGGTGCGCCGGTCGGTATGGGCCAATAGGCAGGTGGGAAACCACAGTTCATATAATAGTTCTCAAGCAGGAATTTCTCTTCTAATATCGCTATTAGGTACAAAAAATATCAATGCGAACGAAGTCACAGGTAACATCTAGTAGGAAATAATTGAATAAATATATGAATGAACCAGTCCCACTGCCAAGATTTTTACTGTTCCTTCATCGAAAGCTCATGCTCATTTTATGCGGTCAGCTTGTTTCGAACCCATGGCCTGCGGCATGTTATCCGAACGAGGAACCAACTGAGCAAGCATCGCCTTATACGAGGAAAACAGTCAATAATTATTACCTGCTAAAAAACCCAGTTGCGAGATTTCCGCCACGACATGACACCGTTTTATGTAAATAAAAACATGCCTTAGAGCTTGTCCAAAGAGTATTTTTTCCGTCATTTTCAATGATTTTATGACAAATCTGTAAGTAATTTATGTTATTGTACTAATTACATATAACGCAACTTCACGTGTTGCAAAGTACCTAGCTACTAATTAGTAAGTACTTACATGGTCTTAGGGTAGATATGTGTTTGTTTTGTTCTAGTTTTTAAGTTTTCTTTGTTCTGTGGTGTTTCAATAAAGAGTTTATCTATCTATCTATATGTGAAATACTAACTAAAGACCTTTAGAAGAGTATCTACCCAAAACAATGTCACAAACTATGGTATCCCATAATATGCAGTATTGTATTTGTATTCAATCAATAATATCGTCAATTTTACTGATCTACCATCATGACAAGTGTATTAGCGCAGATGACCTATACAGGGTGTTGGCGCATGGACCCACAGGATTTTTTGGAGTTGGGGGTGTCATTCGCTAGTTATTACCGATGGACCCTATGATCTAAGTGTCACGGTAGTTTAGATATTATGTTATTTTTAGTTTTTTCTTTATATTCACCTGAAATCTTGCCTTTAAATCGTCACAGCTTTTTTGTTTGTGATTGTAATACCACAAAATAACTTATGATTGTATTCTGCAATGTATTCTCATCCTTAGTAAATGATTATCTTCTTGATATAATTAATTTAAAAAAAAACTTCTTAGCTTTCAAAGTCGTAAATCTGTGTAAATTTAATGAAAAGTAAAAATTTGTAAATTTATTGCATAAAAGTAAAAGCTATTTAGAAATATGCTTTCTTTTAAAAAGTTCTTTAGTTATTATTACGCTTTCCAACGATGCGTGACACATGACATGACATAAGAAATTGTTCATAAGATGTTCAAAATAAGACTCATTTGCGAGGGCTTAGGGCTGAGCATGCACTCTAACAATGCAACCGGTTTGTACAATACTACTTACAGTGAACGCGGATTAACAAGCAGCAGGTAAAAAATATGTCTCTTTCTACACAAACTCTCTCTCTCTTTGTCTCTTTCCCTCTTGTCTTGTTTCTTTGTACAGTTATTGTTGTCTTTGTCTATCGAGTTGGAAGTTGGTGAAGGTGACTAGCCGGCAATCAGTCGAGATTACACTGCTATTCGAATTAGTTATTTTTGCAATGAAACTATAATATAAGGTTTATACTGATTTCAGATTTTAAAAGCTTAGAAGTTATTTAAAATATGAATTGCGTAAATAATGTTTTTTTTTTATTGGACAATACAAGTATTAAATTATTTTGTGGTATTACTACCACAAACAAAAAAGTTATGTCGATTTAAAGGCAAGATTTCGAGTGATTTAAAAGATGAAGATTACTGGGCATATATGAGACTTTAAAGCCGATGTCTCAGGGTGACGGGCGAAGTGCAGTGCCACTCGGGATTATGCAATGCAGGGCTCTGGGTGGTGCTGTGATTGTTATGGGCACGCAAAAATAACATATCTAAAGTACCGTGACACTCAGGACATAGGGTCTATCGGGGAAACCTAGCGCAACACCCCCCCCCCAAACCTTTGAAAAATCCTGTCATTCCATGCGCCAAACACCCTGTATTATACTCTACTAAGTATAAGTATCGTTTTGTTTGAAGCATTTAATAAAGAAAAAAACACCATCTTCAAATAAGGTATAACTTGTCTGTTTCTTGACATGAAAATAAATATTTGAGCAAGTAACGTTAAAAATAAAGTATTTCATAAATTGATATGTATATTTATAAATACTACTACGTATGTATATTTTGGCTAACAAAACCGGTAATACTAAGTACGTTTTTGTGCGATACACGTGGGTTTTATCTGTCTACGGCAGATAATTTTCAGTTATTCAAGAATAGTAAATGCGTAGAGTTTTCGCACAATTACTTTGCAGAGTCAAAAATATGAAAAATTACAATTGAATGAACGACCGTATCATAGGACCTTGAAGCGAGTGGTATTCCGGTTCTCTTGCGGGTAAACGTCCTGCGGATACGAGCATTGCCGTTCGTTGTTGCATTTGCAGAGGGTAAGGTCTACACGAGCGGAACGAAGAGCTTACGTTTAGCTATTTATAGATCCAATACGGAGAAGTGGCTATGCTTAGAGACTTAACTAAGCTGCCTTATATTTGCCCACCTAACAGTTTTAAAAGAATTGCATGAGCACGATTCTATTCAAGGAATATGTATAGGGAATTGGGGACTCACCAGTCGGGTTTTTGCGTACAGCAATAATTGAAGTTAGAGTGCCGGCTAGCATAGTCACGGTGACTAAAGCTATACCCCAGTTGGTGAGGTACATCAGCCAGTAGGGGTCGGGTCCTTCCACCACCGACCACACCAGAATAGCCACCGACAGGGAAGCCAACATGAACCTGATGATCAACATCGGAACTGGCGAATCCCCTCGCTGCCATGACGATGCGTAAAAATCACTTAGCTTGTCGTTCGAAGACACCCACAAATCCGATAAAGATACACTTTTCCTATAACATTTCACCATTTTGAGTACCGTTCTAGTCTCTAGATGTAATCACAGAAATTTAACTTCGAGATTTCCGCCAGGCGTGAGATATTGAGAGCAGTTTGTGTAAGCGTTCGAAAACGCGAGATAAGTCGATGAATTTAAGATAAATACTGTATCGCAACACACACGGTGGAGTGGATATCACTCAGGTGTTATCGATGAGTCGCTATCATTTATCACTGACCAGAGCCGCGTAATCCGATCTAATATTTTTGCTTTAAACCGGCTATTAATATTATGAATTCAGAGATAAGATACGTCCGTGTATATCTTAATTGTCCCGGAAATAAGGGTGGTGGTTGGTAGATCCTACTGCCGGTTGGAAGGTGTAGAAGTGAACACGATATACGTGCGGCCGATCGCAGCGCGACGCGGCGCGGCTGCTGAGTCGTGAGCCAACACTGAGACGGTGGCGGCGCCCCAGCGCGGGAGCCGCCAGCCGCAGCCGCACACGATTTGCGTAAACTTATAACCTTTATGTAATCGCTTATTGCTAAACTGGGTTGTATATTTTGCAATTATACGTCCCATCGTGATTCATTCGATTGGTGCGGTCCGCGATACCATTAATGAGAGCCAGACTCAAGTGTTTATTACAAACTTGTAAGAAAGATTTCACATAGCTTTTATATTTTTAAAGATTACGAATGAAATATGTTTAGCATATAACTTTTTTAATTAAATTAAGTACGAGTACAGTTATTTTATGTTATGTTGTATTTACTTACGTATAACCATCATTTAAACTTATGTATGTTGCTAACACTATTATATAAGTCGTTTTTATTTATAGAATTTATTTTCATAGGCTTTTAGATACTTTTCTATGGATTTGCTTGGAAGTAAATTGTTTATCACAGTTTCCGCGTTTAGTTTTATATATTCTGGTTAGTCCAGGCAAATTAGGGTTTCACCTCGGAATGAGAGATAGTCGGCTATATACTTGTATAAACCTTTATTTAGGCACCCTACAACTTGTCTCAGAACCTACTTATCGTAGGGTGTCCGCGACCTTAGATATTTCAAGATATAATGTCAAAATATCGATATTTACATATTTATTGCAATTATCTCGTTTCTTATGGGTTTAATGCTATTTGTATTTATAGATATATTGTAGAGGATTAAATTCTCTACAACTTGTGTTTATAATATGTACATTTTTTATATCTACGGTTATAAAATGGACGTTTAAAATTTGTGTTTTTTTAATTAGGTACCTACAACAGATTATATACGTCAATTTTAAAGACTTGCAGAAAATATAGAGATACGTAGGAATGTATTAAGTATAACTATGAGTGTACTACCCTTGGTTACCTATTGTAATTCTTGTGTACTGTGTTTATTTTTGTTTCTGGTGTACAACAAAGAGTTTTTCTATTCTATTCTATGAGTTTTTCAGATGTCGAAGTGGTTAAGCACTTAAAACAATAGCTTTAACTTAAATACATAAGAAGTTAGCTGTCTTTTCGCTGAAAACTATTGTTTTGAAATCATAAGAAATCGAGCAAATCTTGACCAATCAGACTAAGCTCGATATTGCAATAATTATCTGATACTAGTTATGGCCTAGGTACCATTTGGTCAATTTAGAAACTGCGATTTCCTAATCGGCTAATGGCTATAAATAGGTACATCATTGTATATTAACTAAATAAAATACAACAAATGTCTGAAAAGCATCGCTTTGTAATTGTCCATAGCTTTCAAATGTATCATATTCACTAAACACTTTTCTGTAAAATTATCTACTAAGTATATCTATCTACATACAAAACATAAATCTTATTAGCTACTTAGGTCTACCAAGGTTAAGGGAGGTTAACTGGTTAAGGGAGGATTCATTTGGGAAACATAATATTGGGAACTTTGTTTTTTAAATTAGACTTTGGTTGGATTATTCAAAACCAAATACTATGAAACCGGGTCAAAACCAAGAAACCAGAGTTAGTCGGCTGTTTCTTGTATAATACTCATACGTAACATGTCCAAAACTGGTTATGGCAAATTTTTGAGTTGCATTCCTATTCCAACAAACAATAGGTTTCTTTTATTAAAAACATATTAAGTGTTGGTATTTTTTGACTGAGAGTGTTTGAAACTTTGTGGTTATTTTGATTACTAAATGCACTAATATCATTACGTATATATTACGTCATATTACGTATATTACGTCATTATATCAATTCTCAAGCTCCTATTATTTAGAATAAATAATGTATACAATAAGCGTTAAGGTTCTCTCTATTTTACATTTTTATATAGGTACTACGCAGTCTGAATAGGTCTGCTTAAAGGCAGTCCCTCTTCCACTCGTCCAGGGGCCGATGTTTTCACGAGCTTCCGAGAGACGGTGTCTCGAGCTAGGGCGATGCCGACTGTCAGGAAGTGCAGAACTATAAGCAGGACTCCGACGATGGCGCAGACGCCGATAGTGGATCCAGGGTTGGCCCAGTTAACCACGGGGTACACCCAGGGGTTGCCGTCACTAAAATGGAGCAACAAATTTTTAATCATTATTTATTGGAAAACTATTGCTAAGTAACTTACAGAGCAAGTGTTTCTGTTTCCAATATGGTCAAGTAGCTGCGCCCTGCGGTTTTATCCGCAGTGAGTATTATCCCACAGCAACTATAAATTTTTACGGGATAAAAATTATCCTATGTGGTAATCCAGGTAATAAACTATATGTGTACTAAATATCTTAAATATCTGTTTAGTAGTTTTTGCGTGAAAGAGTAACAAAGATCCATCCATCCACCCCCACAAACTTTCACTTTTATAATTTTAGTAGGATAGTAGGAAGTGGGAAGTAGGATATCAGACAGGATATTACTCAGTCATCAATACCACATACCAGGCTCGCCATCCATAATTGGCGATATTATTTCAAGGTGTCAGTCAGTGTCAGATAGGCAGCATATAAGGTGATATATAAATCTAGCAGACAACTGCGCTGTGACGTCTATACTATGTTAGCACCAGCAACATTGTGATAAATATAATGCTAGCTAAAATAATAATGACACATCTTGACCTAACCCCTAATTATTAGAATTCCCTGTATCTAGACCGCCCATTGTGACACAGAGGAAATTAATATTTTAATTTAAGTTTTCTTAGCTCTTTGGTGTTTTAATAATGAGTTAATCTATCTATCTTTATAGGAAATCACGAATTGACCAACAAACGCCCAAACTTGGGTCACTCAAATATTTGCCTTGCGCTGGAATTGAACCCGCATCCTCACTCTACGCCAACATCAACTCACGGAAGCTGTCAGTAGAATTTGACAAATCTGCAGTACTCACGTGTTAACTCCACCAGCCCAGTAGTATATGAGTCCGAAGGCAACATAGCACATCGCGAAGAGGATCGGCTGGTACAAATGCAGCGCGCGGCTGGGCTGCGACGCGGACACCAACAGCAGAAACATCACCAACGAGTTGATCCCGTGGACGGCCACGTCCAGGCCATGGCTCAGTTCTTCTTCTATGCCAGCTTTGTAGAGGGAGCGTGTTTATCAGTCGGTGTATGTCAAAAATATTGTAATATTCGCTAATATATCTACGTTCAACTCGAATGTACCTACTCGTAATAAGTAAGTAATTCAAATGTATACGAATATTGTTCGTTTGTTTGTTTGTTGTTGGTTGGTTGGTTGTTTGTTTGGTTGGTCGGTTGGTTGGTTGGTTGGTTGGTTGGTTGGTTGGTTGGTTGGTTCAACGCTACATTAGAACAGCTTTGACAAGTTGTGGTCTCGACATTTTCAGTATTCAAGCTTCTATCTGTCTCCGGTTCTGAGTTGAAAGTAGGCAAACACCACCCACGACAATGTAAATAATCAATATCATTGCGGTAAAAAACATTTGCCTTTAAATTACATAATTAATTTGGTTCTGACACACCCACACGACTCTGACGTACGTAAGAGTTATTTGCTTGCAAAAAAAGCTTACTGAGTAATCTAAGTATGTAACTTTACAGTCGCTATGGGTTGAACCTAGGTAGGTATTTTTGTACTATTCTCTCGATTGGGACTTGTACTATTAAACCTTCTGTGGTAGAGAGTATACAGTACCTATTCCTTGATATTGATTAAACTATTATCTATAATTAAACTGGTTGTCGAGTCGGTAAGTATAGATGACAAACCACTGACCTTCATAGAGCACGGTCCAGTAGAAAATGGTGATGAGGAAGGCGACAGGCACAGCCGTGTTCTGCAGCACCCAGAACGTCTTCACATACCACGGCAGTACGAACTCGGCGCCTGCCACAAATTACAACGCAAATGGTATACCTGCCCTTTACTATATTTTATTTAAAATATCTACATACTATGTACTAAATGAATATTTGGATTACCTACCATGCTTATGCTAAGGTAAGCTATACGTATTATTAAATTCCTCTACCTTCTTCTCCTTGGGCCTTTTGAATATTTATTCCTGTTACGATCATGATATATTTGGTAGACAACTAAGAATAATATAAACTGAAATCGTAAGAGTTAGCCGTTGGTATTTTTTATTCAAATAACCTACAGTAGTAGTTGGTTTCACTCCAAGCCAATTGGCCAAAATAAAACAAATGTTCAGGCAAGAATTCAAATTATATCTTTGATTCGAATGAATGAAAGAAATGGGTGGGTATATTAATATGAAAGCACGTGGTTATACAAAGTTACTCCTACCCAGTCTATGACTTCATCGATTGTTAATAATACTTTCATGCGAGTAAGTTAGCTTCTTTTGTTGGGATAGGCGTAGAGAACCTCTCTCACTATATTCTTGATTCAAAGGTAGGTAACAGCTCTGTGTAACAGAAAATACAAACATTGCACTTACTTATGGGTCCATAGAAGTAGCAGCGACACGAAACCGCAGCGCCAAATCCGGTGGCAAGCACGATGAGACTGAGTCCCCAATGCGTCAGGTAAATGAACCAGAATCCGTATATACCGTGCAAGATGTATATTATCATTGAAGACAGTACTATCCCAATTGATGTGAGGAACAGTATTGCTCGCCAAATCATAAGTGGCACGGGCGACCGCGTCGTCTGCCAAGCACTGAGGTAAAAGTCCGATGGATTCGGATGCACCAACACTAACGTATTTGGATTAAACTCTTCTTTAAAATATTTCTTAACGCCACTCATTTTTAATATTGTTGTGTTTATGTGACACTAATACACACCCAATACAGTTATCTAATACTACAGACAGGTATCAGGTTCGTTCAGTATCTACCTATAGAAGATTGTATTATCGAGTTGAGTCACTTCGGTTATCTGCAAAAGTGCTGCCAAAAAGGGATCGTGTTGATTATGTGTGAGTACATGAATTTTAGTGTACTTATATCCAATATGTATGTATATATGTGCATCTATTCTGACACATAAAAACGCAGGAACTTAAAATCATGAAACAGTTCCACTATTTTTTCGGTTACAAAGAATGGTCTGATATGGTATGAAATAAAGATACATTTTCAGTAACGAAAGTGGTATTTATACTGTACAAAAATGTTGAGGAAGTCATTATAAACAATAATCAGACTAAAATGTACCTAATTTAGAAACTTATTAGTAAATATGTGCTGCTTTTGCAGTGCCACAATCAAAGCGAATGCTAGTCATAATAGTCTCTATTTACTATTTTTTTAAATTAATCTAAATTAAATCTCTTTACTGTACTTATTTCACTAATGCTACCACCCAAACCTTCATCCCAACCGTTCAAAACAGTATCCACCAATCAATAAATAGAAACTTAATTAAGTATATTTAAAATGCTCTAAAAGTTCAGTCAGGCTGTCAATTATATCGGCTGTTGGATATAGAGAGCGAGCGGGAGTTCTCCCGGTAATTCTTGGTGGCTGCGTCCCTGACGGCCGTCATGCCGACCACGAGCAAGTGCATCACGATGATGGAGACCGCGGAGCCCAGGGCCGTGATCAGCGCCAGCCACGGCCGCGACCAGTCCAGCATGGGGTATATGGCACTGCTTCCAAATCTGCGAATAACAGATTATTGTAAAATAAATGCTTAACAGTGGACCTCTTGTGGACTTAGTGAAATTATCAAAAAATGTATGATCTATTTCCTTTCGTCAAGCAATTATAGTACGTATAATTATGGTGATACATGTTTTCTCGTAAATATGCTCGTATCTTATCGTGTCGTTTTCTTTCTAATTAGTCATCAAATAAAAATCTACACTTAGGTGTACTAATCTTTTATGACTTACACCTGAATTTATTCAATAGATTTCAAACTTTTGACCCCTAGCTTTTTAAAGTTCGTAGTTAGCGGTACTAAACATAAATTAAAAACTATCAATATTGACAGATTCCCAACGTGTGCTGATGGAAAACGCCTGTTGATAGTTCGCGTCCCCTTCCCACCAAAGGGAGAGCGAGGAGTATTTAACTAATTCTCATAAAGCATACTCACGGTCCCACTCCTCCTGCTAAGTGGAATATTAAGCTGAAGAAGAGGTAGACGAGGCCGACCACCACGGCGAAGTAGAAGTGCAGTATTCTAGAAGGGTGGCGGTTGGTGGCCAGCAGGATCACCATCACAACAGAGTTTATCGCGTGGATAAATACGTCAAGTACCGGGGAGATGGCATAATCTTCATCTGAGGAATTAAGAAAGATGCTTAGAAAAAAAATATTAACCATCATCATCATCATCATCATCAACACATCGTCCCACTGCTGAGCACGGGTTTCCCCTCATTTTCGTGAGGAGGGTTAAGCCATGATCCACCACGAGGCCCCGGTCCGGATTGGTAGATAACATACCTACCTCCGAAATAATTCTCGATTGCTAAAGAGCTATGGGCATCTCATATATGTTTGTGACTGTTACTGATTCTAAACCATGGTTTCTTAGAAAATATGTGCGAGTCGCCGCTGGTTCTGCGAAGCTCGTGAAGGTTTAGTTAGGTATGCGCGATAACACAGGTCTGTAGATCTACGCATCTACTTAGTGCTTCAAATAACTAGAGTTACTTTTAATCCTTCAAATTCTTCGATTAGGTACCACAACGAATAAACTTGTAAACTTACCTAAAGCAGTGAGAAAAATCCAGTAGAATATCGTGATGAAGAACGCAATAGGAAGTGTTACGTTATAGGACACCCAATACGCCTTTATGTACCAGGGGAGACCAAACGTAGCATCTGAAATGAGTATCGGTACGAAAAATTTTACGTACTAATTCATGAATAATATTCACCAGTAAGTTAAATTCTTAAGTATAAGTCAAAAATATACGCTCTATCTCGCTTCCAAACTCTACATCTAAATAATGATGTAATTGCAAGTATTGCCAACAATTTGAAGTACTTCTGGCTTGACCTTTGTAGAGAGAGTTCTAACAAATAATAAGATATCTATTAAAAATGTAGGCAAGTGATTACAATCGTTAACTCATATTATCAAAACACAAGTCATTCATAAAATTACGTAGTAGATACGTGTTGAAATAGATATTGTATACAGGTTGTATAGTTTACTCACCGATAGGTCCTTTAAGATAAGCTCTTAATGACACCGCGAATGCTAGACCCGATGTCACAGTTATAAACAGTAGGCCCCAATGTGTAAGAAATATCCACCATAGCCCGTAGCTTAAACTCCTCGAAGTCAGGATCTGGGACGCCAGCACGATGCCAATGCATCCTAGGAAGAGGATACACCTCAGAAATAGCAAAGGCAAAGTCGAACGGTTCCTCTGGAAACAGCTCACGTAGAAATCCGATACAATTTCGTGATCCAAACTGAACATTGAACGTTGGAATTGTGTTTTAAAATATCCTGCCATTTTTATATATTTTTATTCACTAGTTTCGTCGTGAAACACGTGTGCCCCACAGAACAGTCGCGTCGAATAATTTATCTCTGATTTGTATTGTGATTCGAGATAGCGTCCATTATCCCTATAGCAGAGATAACACGAGGCAAAAAGTATTTCCTTATACTGAAAATATTGTTACTAATCGAGACAATTCTATCTAGTTTATGTTCAAGGGATTGCTGGTGCGATTTCACAATTAATCTTGTATGTACATGGGTGCTAAAATAAAGCACGCATAAAATACAAATTTTTAAATAGCACACGGGTGTATCATTCCGTAACAGTTGGGAGATTCATTGCAAAAGCTTGTAGTGCACAGCGCTCTCGCAACCAGACACGTTAGTTCTTAAGTTTCATATCATGCCCAGTATATTTTATAAGCGGTATACAATTCGTGGCTTTCCTCACCAGGGAGGACCTTAAAAAAAAAACACTATTTAAAGACAGAAATGTGGTGTAAAAATACACATATATTTAAACATTATATTAAATTAGACTATGTACATGCAAACTGAATAAATTATACAAACTTTAAGATTCTGAAAAAGTAATATGTACGCCTAATTTTTTTTTTCCATAATGTCGGTATAAACTCTCGTAAAATGATTGAAGGTAAGTATATTATATCTTATTAAGCAGTTAACTGCTTAAATTTTGTCTTAACGCTACCTCTAGGTTTTCAATCACAGATCGCTTAACACATAATATTAAAAAAAATAACACGCCCACTCGTGGCACAGCTCCTATTTTATTCAGTTGATGATCAATATTGATAATAGTGAATTAATTATAATAGTGAAAATTTGGTAACGAGTAACACAGACACACTAGGTATACCAAAGCATTTTAAATAATCCTTACACAATAGTAATTAATATCACATTTAAAATTAACAATACAAAACAATTGATCATAACTTCTTTTCATTCGTATTAACTTGTCTTGTAGGCATTTGTTCAGAACTTTGGTTTCTATATCGTTAGTTATTCTTATTACGTAAATCATTATCTTATCAAACAAAGTTTTTCAAAGGTTGTCTAAGAGAGCTATCTACTTGAACTGTTCACTATGCGGACCATAAATTTGTCTTTTTTATCATCCACATGTCACATCACTTTAACCGTATTTTTTTTTAAATGAGCCGTTAACTTTTCAACACTAAAGTTATTGTTTTCGTCATCTAAGCGCCAAAGCCGTCGTTGTAAACACCACTGGTGTCTTTTATCCGTTTCCTAGCAATAGCATCTCTGGCCGTAGCGACTGCAACCGTGATCAGATGCATCAAGGCTAGGAACAGGGCAGTCAGCGTGATCACCACCATGGTCTGGTCTGGTTTGGACCAGTCCACAACGGGGTAGATGAACTGGTTGCCCCATCTGAAAAGATACCGTCATTATTATCGTGTAAGAGACGCCTTTGAAAAGTTGGATAGCGATGAGACCGGGGAAACCAGCGACACACGAACCATTCCTTTTTCACACTTTAATATTATGAATTTAGCTGCATATCTACTGTACTAAAACAATATTTACGGGGATCATCTTAGATATTCAATAAGCTCCTAATATCTATGCGCTAAATTTTCAAATTACCCTCGTTATCATCGCCATAACCGTTAGCTGACTTTTCTTTTGCTATAGCGGGGCACAATCTCGTAATATACCCTTTAGCGTTTGGCACGCTATTCCTTAAAATAACACCTAAAACAGACAGCTTAAAATCATATTTATTTTCTATGTTGTTATAAAATCTAAATCAGTACTGTTGTGTTGTACTACTGAAATGTTTTTGTATGCAATCATTGTAACGCGTTTGTGGTCTAAAACAAGTTTGTCCTGAAACACAGCTTACATTCGTATGGGAATCCATGGATTTAAAACTCAGCTGTACGTATATACTTCACTCAACACTTAACTAATCATTTTGTATTAATGTAGTCTTCATACTGCTCTTTGATTTATATCAGTGGAACGCGACGTGCAAAAATCGTAAAAAAGAACTGAAATTATAGCTCATACTATTAAAAATATATTGGGTTTCTCTTGACTTGGTTTGTAGGTGTTCGTAAATCGAGCACCCACGGTGAATTTTATGTACGCCGTACTTGTCGTACACATCAGAATTGTACCTTGTCCATACTGTAACGGTCCCGAATTGGACTCGCTACATTTCACAAAATAAAAATACACATTTATCAATTTTTGGCGGAATACTGAGATTTGCATTGACAAATTAGTGAGATTTTGGCTACACATTATTATTGCATTCAATCGGAAAAAAGCTAATTATTGCAAAGGTAGAAACTCGATGGTAAGGGATTGGAAGGTCAAGGGGGATCGATGACAAGGCAAAATGGAAAACGGATCAAGAAAATAATTAATAATTATGAAATTCGAAGGGAATGGTTAAAAGTACGGGAAGGACCTCGCGATGTTGGTAACACTGCAAGGAATGGGCGAATGGGACAACAGGATGGTTAGAAAAAAGAGGACAGGAGGTTGAAGCGCGAAAGTAGGAGTTTGAGCGGGAAAATCAGGGACGGTCCCGTAGGAGTCCTGGAAGTGAGCGGGGGTCGCGGAGAAAAGTGAAAGAAAATGGTGAAGTTCAGTGGAAAGTAGGAGGTTTAGGGGGAAAATCAGGGACAGACGCGTAGGAGTCCTTGAAGTGAGCGGGGGTCGCGGAGAAAAGTGAAAGAAAATGGTGAAGTTCAGTGAAAAGTGCTTAGTAATATGGGCCGTGGATCGTCGGGTCTTTTCCTGAAGAGATTTAGTAATCTTTAAAAACTGTGCTGGGAAGATGGGAAGTGATAGTAGGGCCAGGGTTTGTATGAGTGGCATTGCGAAGGTTCAGATTCTTACTGACACTGATAGGGCGCGTCGGATGGCGAGTTGAAATGGAGCTAGCCATAGGAGATTCGTAAGTACCTGTGATCTGGCTGGATTATGGTGTTATCGATAAGAGGAGCTATCCACAGGAGATTCGTAAGTACCTATGAGCTAGTCTATAGTGTTAACGATGGGGGTTACTAGCCATGGGAGGTTCGTAAGTCCCTATGAGCTGGCTGGTTTGTAGGAGCGTAGGGCCACACACACACAACATACAACATACAAACGAACGCACAGACACCAATTTCGATAGGTAAAGTTAAATGTGGACTCCGGACAGTCCTGAGAAGTTGACAGGTAGGCACACACACACACACACCTTTAGCCTAGGGTTCTTCTGATAGGAAGGGATTAATGCTGTAAGACAGGATCATCTTAAACTATAGGAAACTACATGAAATCAAGTTAAATATAAAACAACCACAAAGGGGAAATTAAAAGTTTAATACCATGACAAAGAAGGTACACACACACCTTTAGCCTAGGGTTCTTCTGATAGGGAGGTATTAATGCTGTAAGACAGGGTCATCTTAAACTATAGGAAACTACATAAAATTAAGCCAACACAACAAAATATAAAACGAACACTCGGGGAAATTAAAGATACTATGACAAAGAAATGAACTGGTGAAACGTAAACTTCCTTGGGAATCAATTGTAATACTACAGACTATATTGTAATAGATTTACAGAGTTATTAGGTCAAACATGAACAAGCAAACATCTAAACAATGTTACATCCGGCAATCAAATCAATAAGACTAATCATTACATATGTACCTACTTTGAATGAAAGGTTATATATGGGACAACGAAGGGCTAGGATTAAGATCTACTTTGTCAGATATTTAGATAATACGGATTTGATGAGAGGTAGAACGGAACGAGAATATTAGGTTGAGTTTATTTAGGGCTGCCTTATAATAATTTAGGAATGGTAGAAAACGAATGGTATTAATTCAGCGAAACCTAAATTCAAATTATTTATCTCTTGTGATATTGACTACTGACGGATTGCGAAGCCATACTGACCACTCAAAGAATTTAGGTTGCTACACGCGGAACACAACGAAGGGTTACTAGACGATCATCGGGCCAAAACAAAGTAAAATAAAATAAAGTTAGGTAAAGTAGAATAGAGATACGGAGTTGTATTGTACTGTACTGAACGTTATTATTATTATTAGGAGAGAGTAGGTTGAGAGAAGAGGAGTTTAGTTTAAGATTTGTGTAAGTTTAAGATAAGTTTAATTTATTATTAATTCGAAAAAAAAATGTTATGAGGTAGAGTATATTAAAAAGGGGGAGAGAAAGAGAGGGGGGATATTACAATTGGTGCCGTGACCAGGATAGTCGAAACCAGAATAACGTGACCAGGATAGTCGAAACTAGAATAGAGTGACCAGGATAGTCGAAAGCAGAATAACGTGACCAGGATAGACAAAACTAAAATAGCGTGACCAGGATAGTCAAAACTAGAATAGAGTGAACCAGGATAGACAAAACTAGAATAGCGAGACCAGGGTAGCTTAAAATCAGGATATTTTAAAATCAGGATAGTTTAATAACAGGATCGTTTGTACTTATGAATAGCATTAGCTTATTGGTTATGATTATTATTAGATGCAACTTAGATTAGAATCTTTAAAGGAAAAGTTATTAGGAGAAAGTAATTAGGTTCAGTATAACTTCGTCTTCGGTGACTAAGTAATTAGTCACAATTGTTGCCGTGAAATAGGATGGTGTTCGGTATGGCATTGTAATCCGGAAGGTGGTTGATGTTTATGGAGGGAAATATATTATTATAGAATAAATAGATAGATAGATAAACTCTTTATTGAAGCACCGCAGAACAAAGAAAACTTAAAATTAGAACAAAACAAATTTTACAATTAGTGTCACAATGGGCGGTGTTATCGCTCGGAGCGATCTCTTTCAGACAGCCATGCGCGGAGAGGAGTGAATAGGACATCGGACGGTGGCTTTCCTTATATACGTAGATTAAAATAAATAAATAAATAGATACATATTATACACAAAATAAACTTAAATACATAGTAACATAATAGATAAACTTAATATATACCATAATATAATAAACAATTAGGGAAAAGGCTAAATAAAAGGCTAAATCGTAGAATACACACACCTTAGTAAGAAAAATAGGCAGCGACTAGAGAAAAAAATTATATACAATTATTAGATTAACCAGAGGGGAAATGACGGGGGGTTGTCACCATCTATAAGTGAGATTTGGTGGTAACTTATCTAAATTAACTGTTGCAGGAAATATAAATTGTTACAAAAATTTGTTATAATGAAGAAGGAATATAAACATAAAGAGAAGAAACATAAATGTAAAATGGAATAGAAGATTGTAAAGCAGACTTTTAACAACTTATTAATAATGTTCTAATGGATATTGTTTAAAAATATAATGATTGTAATAGATATAGACAGGGATCATAAGAGCTGATGGTAAATAAGATTTAATAAGATGGAAGCGGTGTTAGCCTAGCGGGAGAGCGTCCGCCTTTCAGTCGGAGGGTCGTGGGTTCGAGTCCCAGTGCGGGCACGTGCCGATGTGTTTCTGTAAAACATATGTGCGTAGTTGTCGCTCGCTTTTCGGTGAGGGAAAGCATCGTATGGGGAGGGGCCCGTGCCCAGCGGTGGGATGTGATAGGTTGATGTTGAAATATTGTTTGAAAGAACTCTGTAAGAAAATAATATGAAATAATCATAAAAACAAAAAAAAAATATATATATATCTAGTTTTATTTGAAAAAAATGGTAAAGGTAAAAGGAAAAGGCAAACGTAACTGAAAAAGGTAAAGGTAAATGAAAGGAGGTAATGGTAACGGTAATAAAACGAAACAAACATAATAGAATACTATTGCATAAATTTAAATTCGGGGGGTTGTTTTACATTGTTGAAATAAATTCATAATTCGTGTCTTATAATCCGTGCGGGTTTGGTGCTTTGCTTGAGTAGCGTGAAAACCGATGAGAGTTTACGTTCTGAAAGGTGTGCAATTATTTTGAGAATGAAAGCTGTTTGGAAGGGGGGTTGCTGAGAGATTTATGAAAAGGATTTTAGTCGAGTGAAGGGCTTTAGTAAACCATCGACCTGGGTTTAAGACGGTTTGCCACGATTTGACTTCAAATCGACACACTACACTTACAACGTTTCTTTATGAAGGAGAATTTGGTGTTAGGTTAGATCAGCTGATAAAAATCATCGGTATAAGCCGATTTCATAAAGAATCCACTCCACACGTTAGTCCCGGGGCTAAGACCAAGGCACACTACACATGCTCTGAATCATAAGCTTTACTATCAAGAATTCGGGAGTGAACTGGAAAGTTGCGAACATCGACAATTTATGTACCTTAAGCCGCGCACGGCATGTCCGAGTTTAGAGGGGTAATGTAAGTATGTATCTCTTATATCGAAAAATAAGTAGAATGGGGGATAAGCGCTTACATAATATCATTAGGATAGAGACGCCTCACAACCGTCTTTTCTTCTGGGCTTTGGGATGTCCAGGTGATGAGAGCGATTTTTGGGGATGTTCAATGCGGGGAATGTTCACGTACTGGTTCTAATAATAAAGTTTTAGTATACAGTTTAAAAACACACACACTTATTTATCTATTTATCATATACACAATTGTACTTGTTACAATTTATACACACACACACACACACACACACGATTGAAGTCAAATACGAGCAAATTAGAATGAATAATAAGTAAGGGGGCCGTGATCGTCTAGTGGTTAGGACCCTACAATACTCATCTAATTATGTATTAATGTGTACGATGTGGCCGTGCTATATTAATAAATAAATAAATAAATAAATCTTCGTATATATTTATTACTTTAATTTAATTAAGTATGTGTTACAAACAGTTACTTAATAACAGCGTTATGTTGAACAAATATTATAAGTTTTAACATGGTTTCGTGCACCAAAGGGCGTTATTTGTCGTTGTACGTTTGACAGATACATATTAGAGTTCTTGTGTGTTGTGAACACACAACGTCAAGGCTTTAAACACGGATTCACAGTTTGTTATTTATGAGGCAGGTACCTACCTACCTACTGCCATATTACAGTGTATTGATGTTTGAGTAAAGCCTATAGAAGCGCAGTGAGTGGTTTAAGATTTCCATCTGCCTCTATAGCAATGTATACTAAGCTAACTGAAAAACGTTTAACATTGTAATACCAATGTAGCGTATGGAACGATATATCGCAACAGTCCTTGTACCTGCAGAACTTAACTTGCGGTAAACCTTATAATTACCATGCGTTGTGAAATATACGTAGTGAGTACGGACCCTAATTAATGCTTAAAGTAGGTAGAGTTCTTCTAGGAGTTCCGTAGAGACCGCGGCATTGGATCTCTACTGACCTCTAACGCTTCAGGTCATCATGTCTTGCAATATTGACTTGACAACCTTTAACACAATTAGAGCTCTTTAACAATAACAAATCGTGTTCTTGACTTTTAATGTCTATTGTGTCTAAAGTTTGTTCGAAGATCACCAAGAACATACTCAAAGCCCAATGCGCGGTTGATTCTGCAATTGGACTGACAATAATTATTAGTGAAATGTTTGCATGGTTATTTTAGGAGATGGTTATAAAGCGGTCATTACTTTACTTCAATATTTTAGCTTTACAAAGATAAAGTTGTATTGTATTATAGATGTTTCATTGTAAGCCAACATATTTAAAAATAAATATTTTAGAGTACCGGTTAGAGGTAACAACGTTAAACTTTAGCCTGTTCGTCTGACACGATTGTTCGAAAATTTCAAACATACCTAATAAGAAAGAAACTTGGATTACTAAGTTTGGCTTGGTCAATACAAGCGCTACTCACGGGTCCAGGCCTCCTGCGAAGTAGTAAACGACAGTGAACAGCATGTAGGCGCCGGCGAAGTAGAGCGGCTGCATGATGTGCAGCAGGCGGCTGGGGTGCGCGGAGCAGACCAGCTCCACGGCCGCCACGAGCGAGTTCATGCCGTGCACCATCACGTCCAGCACCGGGTCGGGAGCGTAGTTCACTATGTTACTGGTCGCTGGAGCGGAAGTATAAACTTTATATTAGAACCCGTCAACTATGATATTTATAAACAAGAACATCTATTCCGTTCTGAGGCTCAAAAGGTTAGCCTAGTTGACAAAGATCATTGGAGTTCAATGTGGCAATGCAGCCAGTGTTTTGCGACCATCATTTATTTTATTTATTTCAGTGATCCAACAGCGTAAAAAACATTTTAAAATAGGCTTAAATAAAGTTAATATAAGGCCAAAAAAGATTACACTAAAATAATTACTAGCGACTTTATTGTTTTAACACTCGTAATTTGTTTAAAATGATATATTCTACGACGGCCTCCGTAGCGCTAGTTGACAAAAACAGTGATGGAATTATACAAATATTAGTAGATATATACCTACGTCCGATGACAGAAACGTTCTATTACGATTCTGCATACATACATGTAAGTACATATAAAGCTTATTAAAATAAAAATATTTAACCTTTATAGGACATGTGATGATGATGATGATTAATATGACATGAGTCAATTGCACACTACATATTGTCTTTCATGATGCTTAGTCTCTTGGGTGCATTGTGTGCTTGGATGTCACGCGCACGTTAAACAAAGGAAAACTAAATATTTAACATAGTTTTGAGACACGCAACCGAAATCGGCAAAGCTTACAATAAGTACATTGATGCTACGATCAGTGCAAATAAGAATTATATTCCATGGAGCCGGGTTAAATCGTTTTCGGCTTCATGGACAAAGATGATCGCTCAGTGTCACTTTGTGAAGAGCTCAGGCGCCGACACATTCAACGAGGCCAAGAGCCTTATCTATACAATACCTACCACTACAAGTTCAATGACTTACATTCTAACCGGTGTTTCTTTAATCACAGGCAAAACCATGCAGTCAAGCGATTTGGACAAAGCACACAACCTGTAGCAGTACCTATGACTCCAGTACTCAGGCCCAGTGTAGAGTGTAGTGTAGTGTAGTATAGTATAAGATTTCTTTACTAAATAGAAGCCGTGTAGGTGTAAGATACTTACAAGTTTTAAGGACACCCCAGTAGAAAACTGTTATGAGAAAAGCCACTGGTATTGTAATGTTGTATAGCACCCAGTACGTTTTGACGTACCAAGGCAGACCGAATGTAGCATCTGAAACCAATCAAATAATGTCATGTAAAGATGATGGAAGGCAACAAGTTCTTTACTTTTTTTTTATTCGACTGAGTCTAGCAAGAGACGAGACGAGCAAGCCGTTCACCTGATGGTAAGCGCTACGCCTGCCCATAATAATTACAGTGCCACCCAGAACTTGGAAATACCTTGGAAACAAATGCTTACACCTTTCAAATATGAGGAAATGTCGTCATAAAGAAAGGGTTTGTTTTCATTTCTCGCGATGTTAGTGCTCTTTCGTTCAATACTATATATTATATTTGTTGAGTTAAAATATAAAATTCAATAAATAACCTTTAAAAGTAGCTCTATGATAAAAGAAATAACCTAATGTCAACGTTTGAAATGTAACGTTTATAATTAGTTAAGCGTTTGTAAACTCCTACGACTGTCGAGTATAACTTTTACTTTTATTTAAGCGTTATAAGACGATAAATCCATTTGATCTGTTTCTGTTTCCTTCCTTAGGGTACTTTGACATTTGATTGCCCTTTTATGGTCTAAGCAATAAGATTTTTTTTTATGGATGAAGGTAATGGCTAGTAAAATTATTCTTACATCGTCCTATTACAGCTTCCATAACATTCATATAACATCAGCATAACCTTCTATAATTTTCGTCTTAACGACCAGCCGCTTAATGTGAACTGCGTTAGTAGGTTTAGTTCCCATACCACATGCTACAAGGTAATGATATGAATGTCATATTTCGAACATTAGCACGTGAGTGATGAATGCGGCATAAATTAAAAAAGGGGTTGCTAGCTGCTTCTATTATGTACTAATTGGTAAACTTGTTTTACCGATGAGGCCATTGCATTTTAAACCCGGCTTTATCTAAATTTGTTCAATTTATAGGCCTGGCAAACTCTGACGCTAAAGGCTGGCACCACCTCATTTAATAAACAAACATATATACCACCGGCCTTGGGGGAGGCCGGCTGGTTATGTGGGGGTCCCCCGTCAGCGCGCATCCTAGTGATGCGCGCTGACTGGGTGTACCCACTGAAAACCCCGGGATGTTCTCTCTCCGCATGTTGGGGTGGCCGCGGGCTCGCGATTGCGCTTCCACGACCACCCCTGCGGACGTCCGGGCGACTGCCGCGGACGCGCCTCTAGGGGCACCCGGCCTCGCCTAGGATGGATGCGCTCTGGAGAAATTTAATAAACAAACAAACTTATGTAAATCCAACCGGCGTTGTAGGTCGTAGCCGTGGCGATTAATACTAGTAACCCATAAAATATGTCTATTAGATATTTTGAATTTGTGTGTATACCCATGACATTACTTTGCATCATTCGATATTAATTTAACTGTTGCTAATTATTATTGTTATCTTTAAAAATAATTATTCTAACGCTTAAATGTCACGATCAAGAAGTAGTTTCGTCAATGTTTTCTTTTCTTTGGACGATTCGAAGAGTCGTGTCCGGATGATTCAATGTTGATTGACGTCGAAATCTTGTAGTTAAGTGGTTAATATATCAACAAACCATGGTAAGTATTAACAGTGTGGTAGGTTTATGCACCTACGTACGATAGATGAATGATGTCATGTAGGTTCCGAACTACAAACATAGAGAAGTGTAATACAAATAGATATGCCTTTATTAGTTAGTTATTATTCAAGTGCCTGAAAGATAAGAACCTTGGTTAAATAAAAAATCTTTGAGTTGATAATAAAAATTTTTTCTTTGATTTGAGACTGCCCACTGTCCTCACAGTCAGTAGGAATTAGGCTGGGGTAGAGTTCTTAGGTATGAAACCCAAAATCTTGGGCTTGTTTCAGATAACGGTTAAATTGTAAAAGCCTCTGTTTTTCGTTTTTTCTTGGACGGGTAGGTGTCTAGATGACTAGCCATGCATGCATGCATGATTACAATTTGATTGGCAACGTGAGGTGTTAAGTACAGAGTGATAACAACGCACAAGCCAATGTTAATTGAAATATTTGGTAATGTGATAAGGTGATATCAAACATACGTGAGACGAAAGTGCCGATATGGGGACTAAGATTGATATCAGGACAAACGATTTATGGAATAAATACAACCCCCTTTTTACAAATAAATATAACCTTACTTGTAGATGTCACCTTATCTAAGTCTAAATGTATTATATACTTGAATTATTTTTTGTCTAATTGCTGATATAAAATTAGACGGACGATGTGTTAAATCATTTAATAATATTTACTGGAATTACGTTTAGATGATATAACTTTTCACGGTTACGTGCTCTAACGAGATAAGCCATCCAACAACAGTTGAGGTCTGAAGTAGCACAAGGCTTGGAAGACGACCGCGGTCGAACGTGATCTCCATGTTTCTGTTGACATTATGTCGCTGTCATAAGTCATAACCATAACATACGTCAGCGGTGACAAGCTGTGCATACGGTATGTTTGTTTTGTTTGGTTACACTTAAGTCAAATGTTGTGCCGCATGAAATTGCACCAAACTTCAAACTTATAAACTTTTAATGTGTTAACCTTTCAATCATCCCAACCACTGTTCTATGTAAAGTTGTTTTACTACATCTTCTAAGACTTTATTAAGCATGGTCGTTAACCTATTAGCGTCTATCACCATGTTTAATTACTTCCATGTCAAGCCAAATCAATGTTGAGGGCACTTAACGTATTTTATTCTTTTTTCGGTGAAAGACTACGATTCTAGAAATATATTATGTTGCAGATAAAACCGAGTACCTTTATTATGATCCACTGTCGACCCATTTACGCCGATATGCGGCCGATTACACACGGCCATTTACACCGATATGCGGCGACTTTGCATCACATCTCTGGCAAGGGTGATTCCGGAAACCCACCCACCAGTCATAGCCCAACTCAGCTTTGCCACCCTAATGGTGATTTCAGGATAATCCAAACGAGCCTCGCGGAACGTTTTGTCGCCTAATTACTCTAGCTAAACTTCAAACATTCTACTCAGGTAAATCAGGTAAATATATTAGGGAATATGTAACTATACTACATATTATAATGAAAAGTATAAAAGAACAAAGAAGCATAGGACAAAGAAGCGTACCAATAGGCCTTTTAAAGTAAGCGTATGCGGAGACGGCGGTGGAGAACGCCGTAGTTAGAACGATTAGTAATAAGCCCCAGTGGGACAGGTAAATGAACCAATATCCGAAACGGACGTCCAATGCCAAGGGCAGCGTGACCATAGACGCGAGAAGCACGCACGTCGAGTATAAGAACAGGAAACTCCGCAGCACCAGCAGCGGCAGGGACGACCGGTTCACCTGCCAGCTGCTCACGTAGAAGTTAGAAGGTGACGGATGCTCCAATAGGCACATACGCCACGCGCACTGTCCCTTAGAACAGTCAACGCACTTCATTGTTCACACAATACTTTTCTTTCATCAAATCACTAAAGAAATACAGTAATCACTAGAAAACATCACTTTCAGACACATGCTTTTGTGGCGGGTATTGAGATCGTACTAGATATCATTGATAACCAAGATAACCTTTATTTTATCGATGGCGCTGTAATACTGTTGTGGATATTGCAAAACTGTCTGATCCTTTAGATCGTTTGCTAAAGACTGAGCGGCGAAAATGGCTCTTAATCAGTGGAGCATGAAAACGATCTACTTATGACGAGACTGAGCACTAGCGTTGAACTTGTTCCCTATTAAACGAAGGTTATCGGTTTGCCTAATCAGTTCAAATCCACGCTTCAAAGTACTTCAACGGTGATATGATTTGATTCAGTTATTGATCGCTTTCTATCCTTGGAGGAGTCCATAATAAGTAAACTGCGTGTCCTTCAGCACTCTAGTTACGATTCTACTAGAATTGACCTACATTGCCGTGACGAAACCAACATTTATTATGGTAAAAAGTCTCAATGGTAAGTACGTCATATTGCACGCGTTGATGTTAATCTTTTGAATTCTCACCATTCACATACGTTTTATGAATTGTATTCGGGTCTCGTGTCTTATCACGGTGTATTTTAGAAACATTTCTATTGTTTTGTCAAGATGTATCAACATTGCAGCAAGGTGTTGGCAATAGATTAGTATACTCAAATTTAACGTAACTAATTGAAACAGAATTAGTAAAGGAGTGTGGTTCCGTTCGGCTCGGAAGGCGTGTAACCGTTTGGTCGTAGTCGCTCTAATTTGCGCAACGTGTTCGGGTGTTCGCACAAGCGTAACGGGCGCTGATGCCTTGTCTATTTGCACGGCAAGAATGCAACCCGGAGCCAGCTGGGCGGTCACCCGTCGCCGGCTGTACGTGCTCCTTGCACACGAGAAATCCATACCTTAGACAGGATGCAATATGTAAGGCAACAAGAGACATTAATGTTGTCGACTTGTTTATTAATACACGGAAGTTGAATCAATATCCTATTATAAGATATTATTAAGAATCTTTATATCAAAAATAATGAAGGATTTATGAATCAATAAAATAATATAAGGGCCATGGCCAAAGAGCAAGGATAGCATGGATTTACCTGGTGGCATTACGTGCGGTTTTTTGACAGTGACGACAATGCCGAAAATTGATTCCACCACAACGAAAAGCAGTCCCCAATGCGTCATGTACAAGAAGAACTTCTCCGTTGGTCCCCAGAAGAAAGACATCGACCAGAGCAAGACGATGAGCGACCAGAGGAGTATGGGCACTCGCCACCATAGTGGAGAGAAGCCTTTGATGCACGATGACGAGAATTGCTCGGCTGGTACATCGATGTCACCAAGTATTCCAGTTATACAGTAGCCTCCGTGTCTCCACGACCACCGCGTCATCTTGCTTGTTCTATCACTTCAAGACCTCTAATCTTTTCTTTTCTTATACTGTCATTATTCTGACCCTCTCATTACGATGACATTTGCAGCTGAGGCTGTGAACAAATAAAATTCAAATTAGGCATACATTGTGTTCGTGGCCACAGCCGGGAATTCAAGGTGGTTAGGTATGTTATTTTCCATAATCGTAAACAAAATATTTTTAACGGTTGTTGAATAATGGGGAATGCGTAATGAATGCGTTTTAGTATTGACCATGAACATTTGACCTAGCAAATCTTCGCGACCTTATTGCTTCCGGGTAAATAGCCGAGAAGAGTTTTGTTTAGAACTTACGTATTATTTCTGCGAACGAAAACCGAGGAGACTGGAGACTTTCTTATCTACATGTATAGGCAATGCAAATATTTATACTGTGTAGACGATACTAGAATAGGCGGTATTTGACACGGGAAGGCATTACTAGTACCCTATAATGAAATTTTAATACGTTTACCATTTCGACTTGTACCCGACTAGGGGATAACTATTAGTATCAAAAATAACTCCGATCTTGTATGGAATACTGCGGCCTAGAGCAATTGATTTTACTTCTAACGCAATTTACCTGTCTGCGGCCATCGCTGGGATGGCTCAAGGAAAAACCAGCTCGAGTGCTTGAAAGGCAATAAGGTATCGCTGGAGGCTAACGTCCAAAAGCTGTAGCTATTCGGATATACATACTTACAAAAATGGACAGTATTTGAGCGAGGATGACCCAGTATAGTCAAATGACACTAACATGACCTTATTGAATATTTTCCTACTCTAACTAGTACTAGTTATTAGTCTAGGTCAACCGTGTTGTGTAGCATGACTGGAACGTATGTACCTACCCATTAATTGTTAGTAAACCCCCTAAAAAGTATCAAAACGCATGTCACCTATTTAAATCGCGTGATAAGTTAGGCCATTCAATTAAAATAGCAATGGGTCCTCGTGGATATCACCTCGAAAAATCGTGGCTTTTACTGTTTTATTCAATGCTTTAATTACGTACGTGGAACTCTACACCTGTTATTATGAAACTATAAAAAAAGAAATCTACTTATACTGGATTAATTAAATTAGAGATCGATTCTCGTGCGTGATCATCGGTTTTATTGAGAAAATTTTAAATAGTTAAAAAATCGATCTAATAAGTCAAATAAGTATTGTTTTTACACAATTTTTTTCGTATTTTACCGTGCAAACTTTGACTCGTTTTATCAGTAGTCCGAAATATTTGTTTTAAGTGTTCTTTTCTTACATTATATAAAATTAATATATCCTTCAAGTTTCATGTCCCTTAGCTGCCTAAGCAAATAGCCAGAGAATGTCACAACCCTACACTCGCTGTCTATCTTGTCTATCCAAAGGTTATCTAGTAGATATCGCTTGAAGCGGTAAGACCACCCATTGTACCTATTATTAAATTGTAGTATATTTCTATGTTTCACAAATCTTGGTGTCAATGAAGAGTTATCTATATATCTAAATGGTGTGTAGAAAATCACCAATTTAAGGGTGTATAATAGAAATTAAACGGAATCTCATCCAGTCTTGTCAAATGGGCTGATGTTGGTAAATTTTTGTACCATGGTGTTTGTGACTAAGCATCTAGAGAAACAAGACATCGTTTTGTCTTAGCTAGAGAACCTTCATCGCAAGGTATATATATAATGGGAGAGCTGACTAGCGTGTTTAAGAATTGAATCCGACTGCAACGAATGACGTTGAATCATTAAAATTACTTCATTATCATCGCATCTGCATCAATCAGAGCTATAACTATACGTTATTAAGCATTATATCTTCCCAAGGGTATTAGAAAACGAGGAAAACACTGATTATCCTGACCTTAGAATGTCGGTGGCTGGGTTCATACAAAATAAAGGATATCTACACACGCACTGATAGTTAAGTTTTGTCACATCCGGCCAAGTTCCGTCGCTCCATGCACAAGCCTTTGAACTATTGAATGGTTCGTGTGAAAATCTAGTATTATGTCGCAAGACTTTGTCGTAATAATTGCATGATTGGTTCCATTCATCTATGTGTATTTCTCGTCTCGGCTTGCCTCACTGTGCGTTTATGATTTTACTACCTATCGTATGGTTGCCAAGCCTCTGTCTTTAGTATGGTTGAATTGTTTTATATGGATTGACTTTAATAAAAGGTGTACCCAGCGCCCACACATTACAGGTAGTTAGGTAAAGTTAGATACAGACATTGACTTGCCACTGGTTTCAAAAATAAACAATGATGGGAGAATTTATTTTAGTTACACTTTTTGTTAATTTACACGAACGCAAAAAATATATTCGGTTTTCCTAACTAATCATAAATGTTTGCGTGGGTAGTAATAGGTATGTATATGGGGCTTAACAGATTTTTATGGAATTTTTTATGACTCTTTTATTTATCATAAATGCAATAGTTTGTGTGTGTGTGTGTGTGATTGATCCCTCTTTACGGTAAAGCAACCGTACGGATTTCAATGAGATTTAGAATACGAGTACAGATACTTTACGTCCCGTAAAAATGTACGGTTCCTGTGAGATACTAGTTAACGCGAGTGTTACCACACTGTGGTGCAGCTAGTTTTGAATAAAATAGGAAATATAACATATGTCGCTAAAAAGCTATTTTTGCATGTAGCATAAATGTATTTTGATGATTGTTGTATGTATTTTGACGTCGATGAGGGCTTTTGGCGATATTAGTTATACCTACCCACCCAAAACCAAGCCAAGCAAAAACAAGCAAGCACCTGCAAGCATGTGCAATTAAAAATAGCTTGTTCCGTATATTCTATTTACTGCCATTGGCGAATCTAATGAACCACAGTATTTATAGATGATGTAGTTCGCATTTTCAAGCGGTCAAACTAGTTGCTTCTATAATGATGCCGTGAAGATAATTGTACTGAACGTCACTTTCCAAGAATGTTAATGAAATGTACCAGCAGCTACCAACTCTCGTATTTACATGAAGTACGTGTTAGAATGCATCGCAAATGGCTATAAAATATTTGTATTTTATTAAGGCATAGGTCACGTTTAATATTCGTGTCCTTTTGAGCTGAGTGAATTCTTAGTCGGAAAATGGCTAGAGCGGGTCGAGGTTTTCCTCTTTATCGAAGTAGGTAGGTACTTATGTTTACTTCGCTTTAATAGATTTTACTTACTTAACGGTGGCCTACCTAAAGTCCTAAAATAGTAACATTCGTATTTACATTTTGATAGAATAATTTCTTAATAGGTATACCTATAGGTAATACATTCTAAATATTATGTAATTTTGATACATCGTGAAATAAACATTGTAGAAATAATACCTACGGCTGTTTGGCCAGGAATAAAAACGAATTGTATTTTATTCTATTACACTAGTTCGTTTATTCTATAAAAATGTTACATAAGCTATGAAAAAACAACGAACTCTATGTGTAGGAATATAAAAAAAATTGGGTGGCAATATTACAAGTTTCTTGTAAAGAATTTGTACGATTTAAAAAAAAAAAGACGCACTGAAATGAGAGAAGAGTTTGGATATGCTGGGTTTAGACCATGGTACATAATAGCATGTAGCATTTGAGAGACAGCAATCAAAATTACTTATCACCTGAATGCGTAAATCGTACAAACCTATACCAAGGAATCTAGGAGTACCCAGATTTTTACACAAATATAGGAATATCTAATGTAAGTAGTAGATGGTGCACAAAATTAATATTTATCTATGTACTCTAGACCCGTGCCCAGCAGTGGGACGTTATGGGTTGATGATGATGACGATGATGTACTTGTAACTATCATTCCTTAGCGTGCTCTTCACACAACAACAATAGTATTAAAAACAAATAACAGACCCGACTAGTAAATCCAGACGTCACTGCATTAATGAACATAAGTCTATTTGCCAATAATTCGAAAGTAGATCACAATTTAATTAATTTTATCTATACTTATAGGGTATTTATGACACAGTTCCTCTTGGATGTGAGCCTGGTCGGCGTTTGATATAGGTCGTGTTAAAATATTATCGCAAGCTTACCATTTGAACACAAGCAGGACACTTTAAGACAGTAGAGCAAGAAGACAATTTTTTTTTGTAAGTTTATTTAAGGTTTTTTTTTGGGATACTTTTGATTTCGCAATAGGAAATCCGCGGGTAGATGCAAGTGCGCGTGTATTAACGCGCGAGTATCGCGCACTCGACTGATTTCCCAGCTGGATGCTGCGCCTGCGCATACTGCGTGCGCTCGCGCCTCTGCCGCTGAACTCAAGGCGAAGATCCAACTTGTCTAACGTTAGTACATGGTGAAGAACATACATTGACTTTATGCGTAATAAATGTTTAAAGAATGCATTGTTTTCTTATAAATATATTTGGACAAAGAACGGCAATGTAAAATAAATGAGAATATAATTATTCATAAAAAGTAAAACTTTTTACAACACTTGTTTTCACTGATATTTTCAAGGGAAAATAATGTTTTTAGGACATTAATTATCTATAAGAGCCGTAGGATAAATAAAGAACAAACATATTTGGTAAAATTAAAACATTTTATTATCACGATTATTAAATTTTAATACAAATAAATGAAATTCGTGATAGTAAGAAGTCCATTAATTAATACTTGTTTTTTAATATATATGAATTTATATACGATAATATTATAAATATTATTTCGGACACAATATACCACGTAGATTGATATTATAATGGTTATATACCTAAAAACGCTGTATCATGATTAATTTCCTTGATTATTTTCTGTTCACTTACAATGGGTTATTTACTATGTGTTAATATGTACACGCTTTAGTACCTTGTCTTAACAATGACTTAACTTCTGAATAAAAGCTAAGGTAAATAACACACAGTACACGCCACGTTAGTAAATATTTATCATTATGATACCATACGACAAAATAATAACATATTATTTTAATCTTATTGTATCGTTTGATTTATTGCTCTCCAATTCATAATTATGTTCATATTTTATTATACAATCAAGTATCTAAGTGCCAGTAAATAGTCAATGATTGTGATTTATCATTGCTAAAATTGATGCATTGTATTTTTAACATTATCAAATAATTATAATGAATGATTTACATTAGAGAACGAACACTAACAGAGTAGTCGCGAGTCATCGATCCTGACTGCTCTATAAAAAGTTAATACGTCTCTGGTTAATAAGCTGGTCTACTTTTATGATCTAAATGCTACGAATAAATAATAAGGCTGCATCTACATTTACGACCTTCAGACAATAATGATAAGTAAATCTGTGTGAGTAGACTTTATAATCTTGGATCGTTTCGATTATTATTAATTCGTAGTCTAAATGGTGTACGATCTCTTACAAAATCACTGAGATCCCATACACTACTTATATAAGGACGACTATATAATTTCATATTACTATTTCATAGCAGTTTTTTTCACAAGCCAAGATAATACAAAACGAATTTAATAGCTACGCTGAGATTATATTGCCATGCTCGGCTAGGAACAAAATTAAATTATTATTCGTCTTTAATACATAAAATTAAATTAATTATTTCTATTATCACTATGTATGACGCTCATACATCTTAATTACGAACCATAAATGCTGAAAATATCTTACAAATGAGTTGGGCTTACTTTACTACATACAATACTTATATTGAATGATAGATTTCATCGTTTTCTAATATTAAGGGAGTTCCTAATCTAAACTTATTATTTTATATATTATGTGGAGTTGTATATGTATTAACATCAAAGCAGTGTTTGTATTGTATAGATAGAATAATAGGTTACCAGCCACACGTTGACAAGTGAGGCCTCACAACGAGTATATCGAGAGTATTACGAGTTTTAGAGATACGTGTACGTTTTTGGCAACATCATTTGATCAAGCAGCTGTTTATTCCAATCGTAAACAGAGTATAATTAAGTAAAATCCCCCTGCCACAAAGACTGCTCGGGAGTTGTTCCTCGAATGCTTATTAAGCATTTAAGTAAGCATTTAAGTAGAAGTGTAATTTAGTTAGTTTGTACTTTACAGCTTGTTTACAGCAATGCTATGTAATGTTCTGTGTAACCATGGAACGAGTAATATGTACAGGAAAACATGTTATTTGATATAATAAAAAAAATAAAAACAATTTCCATTGATTACAGAGACCGTTTTGATGCTTTTGCATATAATAATATGTATTTATTTTATAAAATATTTTAATATGACAAGGCGTTTCAAGTTTATGCTAAGCAGTCATATTATAGTATGATTTTACGAATACCTGGAGGCCTATCATGACCATAGGTTCCTGCTATTTTCAACCTAAACTGGATCCAGTTTAGGTTGAAAATAACAGAAACATAAAAAATAAAACGTCACGGTACGAGTATGCGACGCGGTTCAGTTTAGGTCTTCAATTAAATCGCTATAAGATGTCATAGTATGCCTCCAGGTATTTATAGAGTATGTTCAACCTCTTCAACATATTTAAGATACGTGGAAATCGCATACAGTCCGGTTTATGCGTTCGTTTCTTCCACGTACTGGCAAGATGTGGAATGATCTTCCACCCGAGGTTTTCCCTCAGATGTACAGCATGTAGAACTTTAAAGCAAAAGTTATAAAAGTCCTTTCAAATAAGGGTACACAACGCACCAGGAATGCCCCTGGCGTTGCAGATGTCCATAGCCGGCGGCAACCATTTACCATCGCGTGGGCCGCATGCTTTAATCCACCTATTTTATAAAAAAAACAAAAAGCTATTAAGTGTCCTATGCTTATGGTAGGTTAAATAAGTACGTACATTCAATTTATTTTGATATTAGTTACAAGTCATTTTGTTTTATATATAGACTATATCAATGGAAAATATTAGAACGGTCTTAGACAAAGCGGTGGCGAGCGCGGTGACAGGGAGGGATACAAATTCAAGATAGTTCACTGTCACCGTTCTCGTTACCGCAGTGGTCTGCTCGTGTATTGGGACAAAATTACTTAAAGATATAAACTACATACAAAGGCACCTACTTTAAAATCAGTGACTCACAATGCGTCACATATGGCAGCAATTGCATTAGGTACTAAGGAATAAATAATAAATACATACTCTTTGGAAATACTTAGGAATGCCAGTTGAGGATTCTTTTCATATACAGTCCGCCAGTGTATGTTAACTTAAGTGATTACTAATCATAGCTATAACACACTATGCTATACTAGGTTCATTAAATGTTTGTATCGCTAAGTCATCTGATGTTTTGTTTTCATTACATGGACTAATACACAAAAACATTGAAATAATAACCACTATAATCAATTTGTTCTACTTCCTAGGTTTTTATTGCCACAAATCAAATACCAATAACTCACTAACCATCTATTCACTGGTTATATATACAGGCTGAGTTCTAGAACAGGGATCTCTATTGCAGCTAAACGACAATAATAGAATACACGACAGAAAAACTAAATAGAATTAGGATTAGAATAAGTGTTCATATCTGGTACGGTTAGCATAGCTGACAGTAGCTTTTATAGAGATTCTTATTCATATACTTATGGGTGCGGGTGCACAATCAAAGCGTCCTCTTGTTTAAATAGTTTATTCGGGTATAGAAGGAGTAAACAGATGGGTGAGCGTGTGACACAGTTATCGCCAACTAGTCTGTCGCTGACTGAGGGCTAGCGCGGGGAAGGCCCGGGTCGCGGCGGCGGCAACCGGTCGCGAGCGGGAGACGCGCCCGAGCTCGACTACTACCGCGTAATCTGTGTCGCGCGAACCGTAGCACAAACAAGGTAGCCAGAGGAGGCTACCGCGGATTCCAATGCGCTTACCATCAGTGTTATAATGCATGTAAATATTATTGTAAGTTGCGTATTTAGTTATATAGGTTATATAGGTTTAGTTTAGGTGTATTATATTTTATGTTTATTATGAGTAATTTATGTATTGTTAAATCAGTGTATTATTTATTATTTGTTGTAAGTATGTGAGTAGCCCACATCACCCCCCTTTCAGAGTCCGTCACTACGGACGATAGTAGTTAGGGAGTCGCACTTTACGTCCATAGCGAGTCTCCTTTACTACATCCTGCGCCGGGACTGGGATTAAATTGTCCTGTTGCTGTGTTGGAATGGGGTCGGGTAAGACAGTGGGAATGGGGGATGGGGTGGGGGTAGGAGTTGGATCAACCAGCATGTAGGCCGGCTTGAGCCGATCTATAGACACGGTAACAGTTTTACCCTTGACAGATAATTTAAAGGTTTTGTCACCGCGTTCGAGCACTTCGTAGGGGCCAGTGAAGGGAGGCTGTAAAGCGCCTCGCACTGCATCGTCCCTTAAGAAAACGTGGCTGGATGATGTCAAATCTTTGAAAATGAAGATTTTGGCTTTAGTGTGACGAGAAGCTGGTGAGGGCTTCAGCTTAGCTGCAAAATGGCGCAGGCGAGTGGTGAAGTCTGATATGTCGGTGGAGTCTGGCACTGTCGCCTGGAAAAATTCTCCCGGCAGACGTAACGGCTCGCCATACACCATTTCTGCTGATGAAGCTTGAAGATCCTCTTTAAATGAGCTTCTTATGCCTAAAAGCACCAAGGGTAATGTATCAACCCAGTTGTTGTCAGCGTGACACATTATCGCTGCTTTTAATTGACGGTGAAAACGTTCCACCAAACCGTTACACGCTGGATGATACGCGGTTGTTCTGCGGTGTTTGAATCCGATCATTTTTCCAAGGTATTGGAAAAGTGCCGATTCAAACTGACCGCCGCGGTCAGTCACAATGTCGGTTGGACATCCAAATCTGGATATCCACGACATCAACGCCTTGCCAACAGTTTCGGCTGTCATATCTGCCATTGGCGTGACTTCGGGCCAGCGTGTAAAACGGTCCACTGCTGTTAAGCAGTACCGATGGCCTTGTGATGAAGGCAGTGGTCCGATAATGTCCACGTGGACAAAAGCGAATCGGGCGCGAGGTAAGTCGAATGTGCTTAATGGAGATGACACATGGCGACTCACTTTAGCGCGTTGACAGGCCAGGCACTTTCGTGACCACTCTCGGCAGTCTTTGCGCGCCCCCGGCCAAATAAATCGCTCTGCTATCATTTTAGCGGTTGCGTTTGCGCCTGGGTGGCTGAGATTATGAAGGCTATCAAAGAGTGGTTTTCGAAATGGTTTCGTAATGAAAGGCCTTGGTGATTCTGTGCTAATGTCACAGTAAAGTTCTGTGTGGGTGTTGGGGATTTTCAACTTCTTCAGGCGGAGTGAAGATTCACCACCCAGAAGTTGAGCGAGTTCTTGGTCAGATGCTTGAGATGTGGCGAGCAAGGTGAAGTCGATTGATGTCTGCAGTTCTTCTATCCTGGACAATGCGTCAGAGACGACGTTATCTCTGCCTGAGATGTGTCGGATATCGGTAGTGAACTGCGAGATATAATCGAGGTGCCGGTACTGACGAGGGGAACAGTTAGCTTTTCTTTCGTTAAAAGCATAACTGAGAGGTTTGTGGTCTGTATACACCACAAAGTGTCTTGCCTCCAACATGTGCCTGAAGTGTTTTATGCTTTCGTAAATGGCTAACAGCTCGCGGTCAAAGGCTGAGTACTTCTGTTGAGAAGGACTGAACTTCCGTGAGAAGAACGCGAGGGGTTGCCACGTACCATCCACAAACTGCTGCAGAACTGCTCCCATCGCCAAATTTGACGCGTCTGTTACCAGCGCGAGTTTGGCTTGACAATCTGGGTGAGCGAGCAATGCAGCGTTAGCCAGGTTTTCTTTGCATTGTTCGAAGGCCAACAGTGTATCACCAGACAGGTGGATTGGATGCGATGCTTTTACTGATCCAGTTAGTAAGGCGTTTAGGGGTGCTTGAACTTTGGCGGTGTGCGGTAAAAATCGCCTGTAAAAATTTACCATCCCCAAAAATCGTCTCAATTCACGGACCGTCTTTGGTGGGGGGTAATGCTTGATGGCCTCCACTTTTGATTCCAGGGGCTTCGTACCGGAGGCTGATATTTTGTACCCCAGAAATGAAACTTCGCTAGCTCCAAAGACGCATTTCGCTGTGTTTACGAGGATGCCATATTCCTTCATGCGGGTGAAAAGCTGCTGAAGGTGGGCTTCATGGTCTACTTCTGTGCGGGAGTAGACGAGGAAATCGTCCAAATAACAATAGCAGAAGTCGAGACCTCTGGTCATCTCGTCGACAAACCTTTGGAATGTTTGACCTGCATTTCTTAACCCAAAGGTCATGAATGGAAACTCAAACAGTCCGAAGGGTGTCGAGATCGCGGTCTTCTGTATGTCATCCTGGTAAACCGGTATTTGGTTGTAGGCCTTAACTAGGTCTATTGTTGAGTAGACCATACAACCAGCGATACTTTGAGCGAAGTCTTGTATGTGTTTTATTGGATAACGGTCTGGGATAGTGCGTGCGTTGAGCATTCGATAGTCGCCGCATGGTCGCCAGCCGTTATCCTTTTTTGGAGCCAGGTGTAAGGGCGCGGCCCAGGGACTGTCAGATGGGCGCGCTGTACCATTACTAAGCATCAGTTCAAATTCTTGCTTAGCAATTTTAAGCTTATCGGGAGCTAGTCTGCGAGGTGTGCATGATATGGGTGGGCCGGGTGTAGTGCGGATGTGGTGTTTGGTGGTGTGCTTTGGAATCAGCGGTGTGCCTGAAGGGCGGGTAATTTCTGGAAAATTATTTAAGATATTGTGATACCTTGTGTCACCCGTCCAAGCCTTAATAGAAAATACATCAGTCTTAGCAATAGAAGCATTTGAAAACAATGTTGTGGTGTTATCAATTAAACGCTGATTACGGCAATCTACTATCAGATTATAAAAGCTAAGGAAATCAACACCAATAATAGCTTTAGTAACATTTGCTACAATGAAGCGCCATGGAAAGCTACGCCTTAAGCCTAAATTTAAATTTAGCTCTAAATAACCGAAAGTGTCTATTGTAGTTCCGTTAGCCGCGCACAGTTGGTAGTCGGCCTTCCCCGCGCTAGCCCTCAGTCAGCAACAGACTAGTTGGCGATAACTGTGTCACACGCTCACCCATCTGTTTACTCCTTCTATACCCGAATAAACTATTTAAACAAGAGGACGCTTTGATTGTGCACCCGCACCCATAACTGGTGACCCCGAATAGAACACGAAGATCAAGCAGAATGAGTGATAGTAGTGATTCGAGTGTGAAAACAGCGATACCGGCTCAAGACGGCGCTAGTGGAAGTACGCCGCACGGACCGCACGTAACTGTGCGCCGTGCCCAACGAGTACGTGTCACGTCGGGGTCACCAGTTATGGGTGCGGGTGCACAATCAAAGCGTCCTCTTGTTTAAATAGTTTATTCGGGTATAGAAGGAGTAAACAGATGGGTGAGCGTGTGACACAGTTATCGCCAACTAGTCTGTCGCTGACTGAGGGCTAGCGCGGGGAAGGCCCGGGTCGCGGCGGCGGCAACCGGTCGCGAGCGGGAGACGCGCCCGAGCTCGACTACTACCGCGTAATCTGTGTCGCGCGAACCGTAGCACAAACAAGGTAGCCAGAGGAGGCTACCGCGGATTCCAATGCGCTTACCATCAGTGTTATAATGCATGTAAATATTATTGTAAGTTGCGTATTTAGTTATATAGGTTATATAGGTTTAGTTTAGGTGTATTATATTTTATGTTTATTATGAGTAATTTATGTATTGTTAAATCAGTGTATTATTTATTATTTGTTGTAAGTATGTGAGTAGCCCACATACTCACCCTGTATAAATGCCTTCTACAACTACAACGGAGGGAGACAATTCTGCATCAAATACCTACTATAGTAATCATTGTCGAATATAGTGCCTAGTAGAAAAAGTTTATTCATTACTATAGCTAGGATTATCGTGGCGAACAGTAGAGGAAATAGTTTTTGTTTTTTCCATCAGGCGTCTCATCACAGAATCAATCATGTAATGCATGTGACTCGAGTTTTGACCACTGTTTTCCACCTTCACACACGTTTGTACAGTATAAAAAGGCAGAAATGAACTGAAGCTACAGAGTAAAGCTGGTTGTAAAGGACTAAAGCTGAGGAGCGGTGAGCTAGGATTTATCCAACAATAGATCGTCAATTGTCTTCTATCAGGTCATTAGGCAACGCACTTATTGGATAAGGTTTCTCGAGCCAAAAAGGTTCACATTACAAATAACTTCAAAGAAAAGTGGCAAATTCTTTTTGTTTGTTCCTTATGTTTTTTTTTATTTTACTAATCATATGTCTTGGCTACCCTTTCAGAGTGACTTTTGTTTTATCACTAAATGCAATGTGCGTCATTGAGCTTGATTTATTATAGTATCTATACGATTGTCGGGACTTTGAGCACGTCTTAGAGCCAATTAACATACGATTATCCACTATACATATCATTATAGATAGGGTACTTTGTCAAGTCAGCTTGTCAGAATACCATAGAGCAAAGTAAACACTCTTAACTTGCTAGCGAATTATGCAGCAAAGTTATCTTCGTCACACCTTGCCCTAGTTACATTTCTCTTTGGGAAGGTTTGCTAGATTAATAATTTGCTGAAGAGTACGCTGATAACTTATGGATGAATAAGAGAAATGGAAACCAGTCAGTTAGTTGCCACATATCCTCAGGTTAAGCCGTCAATTTTCGTGGAACGGATTATGGATTCTACTCCATCACTACTCCTGCCCTGCATATCGTAGGTAAAGTACTTAAACCCCTGCGTAGTAGTGATGCACGAGTCCGAAATGTTTTGACAATCGAAATAATTGCATTTGGTACAATCGAGTCTATAATCATCTCGCTCCTCGATTGAACATCGAGATATTGGAACAATCAAAACAATCGACTAAAATATTTTATCGTCCATCGCTAGCATAGCATGGTGCATCATCATTGTCAATCAGATGTATGCAGTAAAGTTCCCAAGTGTGCGAAAGAGGTTCGACACAATGTACACTAGTGAGCGTAGCAACGTGTAGTGTCGTCGGATCAGTGTTCACTCCACGCGGCGCTTCCGTGTGTATCAGTGCGTCGGCAGCGTGAGGCGGTCGCCGCGCTGCGCCCGCGCCGCCACGCGCGCGCGCGCCGCCGCCACGCACGTCGCCACGGCGTGCGCGAACACCATCACCGCCGCGCACATGGCCACGAACCCGAAGGCTGATCCTGGAACGCGATACGATAGTGTTCACTTTTCTATCCTACTTAAAATTATAATAGCGAATGTTATGTAATGTTCTCGAGTAGCACAGTTCGGAAGACGTAGCGTAGGACGGCCGACGAGGTGGACCGAGGATCTGATGCGAGTCGCGAGGAGCTGCTGGATGCGAACAGATGATGGTGATGAAGTATATGATCCTCCGATTTCAGACCAGGCCCCCGTGGTAGATGCTGACCGAATGCTCTTAAAGTACAAGCCTTTTCACAATAGAAATAGTGACATACCAGGCTTGTTCCAATCCAGTGCTGGATATATAGCCGGCAGGCCGACTCTGTCTGTCCCTCCCACCGCCCAGTAGAACGCACTGAACACGCCATACGCAAATCCAGCGCCAGCTCCGTAGAGCGCGTGCGCAGCGCGGATTGGGTGTGCCGTCACCGCCAGCTCGAGCAGCATCACCAGAGAGTTGCCGCCGTGGACGAGGAGGTTCAGAGCGTTGATGTCGTGTATCTCTGGGGATACATGAAAGTTATGCTCAGTGCGATAACAAATCAGTTATAAAAACGAGGGTTCAAAAAAGTAACAGCAATATACTTAGTTTACATGTTATGAATGAGCTTTCTTATTAAATTATGCAATAATCGTTAAAATAAGATAAGATAACTAGACTCCAAGCCATACAAATAAATACAACAGGATCTGAATGGCGTAATTTAGCAATGCGCGGCCCTCTGCTTTGTATTATGTCATCTTCAACCCATAACGTCCCACTGCTGGGCACGGGTCTCTCCTCACTTTCGTGAGGAGGGTTAGGCCATAATCCACCACAGGGGCCCAGTCCGGATTGGTGGATTGTATTATGTGGATACTATTGAATCCACTGGGGCTTAACGGAAGCTTTAGCTGTTAAGAAAGGGCAAGGCAGAATGGTTTTCTTTCCTGTTACGTTAATTCGGGATCGTCGAAGCCTGCCTTTAGTTCACTTACAGAGGGACGGTTGCTTACTTGCGGTCTACTCACTATTTGTTGTTTCTTTGTCGAATAAAGTATGTCAAACTCTGGTGTCAGAGTTGGTCAGGCCAGTCGAGAGCCTCTGACGTGACTTGATGACTGCTATCAATCAATAACAACCGAGACCGACGGTTTAACGTGGATTCCGAACCATGGAGCGATGGTCTACTCACTAGGATCGTGAACCATGCCCCAGTAGACTAGGGTGATGACGAACGCCAAGTCAGTCGCTATGTTGTGCGCCAGCCAGTACAGCCGACAGAGGAACGGTGTCCGCATCCGTCGCGACATCGGAATGGGTATTTCATCTTCTTCGCACGCTGAAAAAGAGAAACATTTCTATTACCGCTTGCTCACTCGTTCACTAAAAAGTATTTATTATAAAATATCTTAATTGAACTGAATTATTTAAATTCAACTTTTTGAAATCCATTCAAACATTACCTACTCATTTTTTACCCGTTAATTGGTTTCTTAGTTGTTGAGAAAAATATTTCAATATTATGTATAAAATTGCCTAGAATCATAATGACAACCAATCTATGATAGTAATTACGGAAATAATAAAAAATATACACTTGTATGTTTATTGGTGGGAATAATTATATTTGCGGTTTAATAAATAGTAAGGTCAACAATTTGCACAGTGTTGTATCAATTTTAGTTTATTAAAACTAAGGGTACCTATCAAGTCTGCCAAAAACAAGTTTGAGCAATCTAATTATGCATTTTACAAGAGGATGCCACACTTTACTACAATAGCAGCCAGTTATAGCTCACAATAGCCACCACTTGACAAAAATTGCGCCACAGTAGCTCACAAAAGGCTCAGCATTTATCCGGCTGAGCAAGAATGAGGAACCAATAAGGATAATATGAGGCACAATGCACAATGGCCGCTTGGCTTGTATCTTAATTGACGCGAAATTGTAACCAATCAACCGTTCGTGACCCGAGCCCGTTCCGTCGATTGAATGCCGAATTGTAGAGTACCTACATACCTATTACTTTACATTTCGGCCTAGAGGATGAATTATTATTTGTATCTTTATGAAGTAGCTAAAAATTTCCACCTACGTCTATTGGCAGCCAATTTTGCAGCAATGTGACCTAATCATTTGTAATGAAATACCTGCCAAATTGTGAATAAACATGGTACTTAATATGTTTACAGTATTGTTTTCATATTTTTGAAATGGGTTACTCATTACAAAGATTGAGAGATTCAAGATCACTGGTAGATATTCACCGGATAAGCAGAAGTGTAACATACGTTAAGGTTACGAGAATGCTACGGTTTGAAGGGCACTGTTTCAAGCGACATTACCCACTGGATCTAATGTCTTTTGGCATCAAGCTCTGTGCACTGCAGCCCAAAATTTTCCAGTGCTATAAGTTCTAGGACCTAGAACTTAGCACTGCAGAGCTGCACCTAGAAATGACCCTCGTCTCTTGACTTAGTTGTTTATAAACCTATATTCCTTGACCAACTCCTACAAGGGTCCCGCAGTGAGATCAGCACTGATTGCTATCGCTGGATTTTAAGAAACCTATCCTATTAACGTTGTTGTTTTCGGTCCAGACATAAATGGACATAACTGGTGAATGGAAAAAATTAATGGTCCAAAACACGTGTCCGACCTGTGGTGACCGTCGTTTTGATGTGCACGACACGCGAGCTCTTGATTCAATTTAATTGTTTCGCGGGAGGCAGCAGTATACTGTCTATCTTTTTCTTTAAAAGACGTTCGTTTCTACTGTGGAGTCACTAGCGGCTCAAAAAAACATGGAGTACCTATACTACCTATAGGCCCGGTCTCATTGATTCTGCTAGCGTTAACTTGAAGAGATTTGAAGTCTTCTAGCTTTATTAAGGACAAGCTTTACCCCCCGGTTTCACCCGCGTACAATTTTCTGCAGAAACTCTACATTGTCTTGGAATCGGAATTGGAATTGGAATATATAATCCGCATCAAGGATTGTTTTTATCTATTTTTTTCATCAGTGACATATCAGCGAATGTGCGAATGTGCCACAGCGAAGCGTGCCAGGGTACAGCTAGTAACCGAATAAAATTAGGATATCGGCCCCCGTAGGTTTTTTTATAATACATAGATAGATCTATAGATAAACTCTTCATTGAAACCCTACGTCATAATATTACTGAAATATCCTTCTTTACTAATTATAAGTTTTGTGGCTAGGTGATATATGTAATTAACCAGTTTGTTTACCAGCACTTACGCTAATCAATGTGTGCACGGGACTTTACGAATAGGTAGTTAAAGCTCCCACGTCCACATTGCCATTGGGTAAATTGACTTAACGACTGCCACACGGCCCTCTGGATTTGACGGTTAATTACCAACGCCAGTCATCATGGAGTGCTGACAGGAAATCGATCTGTGATCAGTTCTTGGCATTTCTGTAATATAATGCACGCATCAAATTTGAACAGCTGCAGAGTGTATCACTTGACATGTCATTTAAATGAAATGACAAACAGTTTATTATTACATTAATTTATATTCCGTTTCCGTTGTTTAAGCTCCGTATTGTTAATTAGATTTTTAATGATAATCAATAACTCTAGCTAGGTATATGCACGAATGCAAAATCGTAACAATCGCAGATAATGTGAAATTGTCTATTTACAATCTTGGGACACCCAATGACCTACTTTTTGTTGAAGAAGTTTCATTGATACATTTTTCTAATAATGCATGCAGGAAAATAATTTCTTCGAGCCGTCAGTCAATGCCCGCTGAGTAATGCACGAGCCTACTAATAGCATAGCAACATTGTTGTGGCGACGGTTGCGGTGTTGCTATACGTCGGCACTTGCTCTGTAGCTATAATCTTTACTATCGGCTGACTTATTGCACATACGAGTACGTAGCGTCAGTACCGTGCTGACTAATTTGATATGACTTCAATGCATTCGAAATATGGATATATAGAGTCAGGTAACGTGTCCATTGTAAGTATGAGTGTAAATATTTATGTAATGAAGTGCAGGCAATTATATGCACTCGTCTGACCCTACAGGATGTATCTCTTAACTAAATCACTGAAGTAATAAATCTCAGAACCTGTTATCTCGATTGGAATGCTATTCAAAATTTGCGCACGATATAAAAATCAACCACGTAGTCACCATTCTGTTGGTTGGTCCGCAGGCCCGTTGGTTTTATGAAGCCGACGACCGCCGAGGCTCAATTTACGAAGGTTAACGGACAATAGCAAACTAGAATAACAGTGTAATAAGAAGTCACGTGTCTAAGATGCCCATTATTTACCCAGCAGTGAGTAGATATGGACACAACTAATCATTAACAATTCGGACGTGGGCACAAATGCTGATGATGGTATGATGATATTGATGAAACGGATGTGCCCTGTGAACATCGTTCTGAGACGGAAGACATAAAAACCAATTGGCTTAAAGTGGTTTCACATTCCATCATGATATGAAGGAAATAGGGCCAGTGTCAATCAACATGTGCATTAGAACCGTAATATACTAGAGGAAGACCTAGCCTTGGGAATAAATACTAGTACGGATTATATATCTAGCTAGCGAGACAGTGGCGAAACGATAAAAAAGCAACAAAAGTGTGACGTATATATAATTGTTATCCCTTTCATTTTTGTAACGTTTGAAAGTGACAGCATATGTTTTGATAGGACCAGAATGCTCATCAATTTATTTGGGATTATATGTGGGCCTCGAAAGTTGCCAGTACAAGCAGCTCAATGATACTTACGAATGTTGTAAGTCTTGTCTGTCCTGAAGCGATGCACCACCGCCAGCGCCAGGCCTGACTGCACAGCAATCATAACGTAGCCCCAGTTCGTGAAGTAGATGAACCACTTGAAGTAGTTCAGCTCCACTTTCGGGCCCTCGTACCTTCGCGGCAACCGCTGGCAGGTGAAGCTAGAGATGCCTATTGATACCACCGCGATGAATAAAAGCCACCTGTAACGGATAATTGGTAATGCATCGTTGAACTTAGACAGAAGATTATCTTAGTCCGAATTTAAAATCGTTTTATATCTTTTTCGATACTGATTCAGAAGACATTGGCGTCAGTTCTCACCTGTAAAAAAGATAAGAAGTGGCAGGCCTATGTCCCGTCTGCCACTGGCTGCAGGCGAATTGCTGCGGAGGAGAGTGCTCCAAGTTCAGGGCCCGTCTGCTGGCCTGCCATATGCGCCCCAGCATCGCCGGCTTGCATGACTTCTGTATTGCTGTAACAGAGAAGAGGTATTAATAATATTACCAAATATAAATCAAGTGGCGAAACTTTATTTGGGTCGTATTTAATTTTCTTGAGTGATTTAATTTTATACTCATCATTTCATTCGCTCGCCCCAGCTTTATATTTTTATTTAGACGGCTACTTATTTGTTTTTTGGGAGTTACAAGCTACGTCCTTTTTATATATGAATATGTTTAAGTGTATGTAGCAAAGTTAGATTATCAAACATAACTTAGAAGCTAAATTCCTTTTTCATAAATGTATGTATGCCTATGTATAACCTATACTTATAAAAGTTAATTTGATAAAAAAATGCGAACTTGCCACTGTAGTAATGTTGTATGAAAAAAATAAAACATTGATTATTTTAATGTATTAAATTACAAATTACTAGAACGATGTGAAAATATAAAAATATACATATTTTTCAATGTCAGTAAACAAATAATTTCTGTTAGGTGAGTAACAAAAGCAACCGATCACATGTGCGAAAGTCAGACATGCACCCTTTCAAAAACCTTCTAGAACCAGATTTGCGAAATTCGGCAATAAACTCCAAGCTCACGAGGCCCAGCCGAGTCATCAGATCGTTTCATTGCTAAATATCCAAGTCAAGGTGCTTTCTGCTATTTAATTAAATACCGTGACGCAATGGTGCGAGAAAACCGACCATGTCAAATATTGGCCCAACGGCAACGTGTCGGCTCATGAGATTCGCCTGGGGCTTTAAGTATTACAAGTATTTCCTATTGAATATGGAACAGTAGGCGTTAAGACACAGTGGATAATTTTCCATTTTTAACATATGTTGTAACTATAATTGCCAATTAAAAAAATATTATCAATCTTTAAATAATCCAATCCGGAGCGGGCCTCCGTGGTGGATTATGGCCTAACCCTCCTCATGAAAGTGAGGGGAGTGGCGTGCTCAGCAGTGGGTTGATGATGATGATACGTGTCAACCAGAACCAATCAAAATTGCCGAATAATAATTCGTATTTTTAAAACCGCAGAAAAACGACAAGGAAACAAGCTGAAGGAAAAAGTGATTCACTGTTACCCACTCTCCTACTTAGTTTTTGCACGCGAGCAATGACGGTTAACGGCATTAATAATTGACAATACGCGTAATTGTACGTCCGCGCGATAACGGCGCGACAAAGAACCTCACAGAAACGGTCGAATCAGAATAAACATAATATATGGAGAGTGCTAACCTTCCTCATAATGCGAAAGCAATTAAGATAACGAGATGAAAGTGATTTGGGATAAGTTCATTATGCATTCAATGTGCATTTTATACATTAGAATTTCGTTATTATTTGATCACGTTCATCGATTATAATAATTAATAATGTAGGTAACTGTTTAGTCATAGATAATTATATCATAGTTAATTATTGAGTAGTGCTTTTAAGTTGGTTAGCAAGGCTATTCAATTTGGTACTATATTTTGTATGATAAAATAAATGAAGTATACTGGCTTACCATAGATTTATTCAAAGCATAGACCTATAAGAAGGATCCGTTCGTATATCAAATAAAACTGTTTACTATTTAAAGAAGTACCCCTTGTGAAACGGTTAGTACTCAATACAAGCCCAATACAAGTATTTCCGAAGCACTGGTAGAGTCAATGGAGTTTTCCTTTTCCTGTGCGAGACTCAGGCATGAGTCACCACTTGAAAGGGAAATATCCTTTTTGTAACTCAAACCATAATTAGATAATAATCATTAGTTTCGTAGATCATAATATTTCGACTTATTTTTTTTGTATTTCTATACTTATGTATAAGATATTATTTTTTTGACGTGTATAAGTGCAATATTTTGCCTATTTACAATAAATGATTTGAGTTTGAGTTTGAGTTTCAAGTTGGTATATTTTTTTAGCAAGCACTGACATGGTTATCTGTATTCCTAAGTTTTACAATACAGTTATAATTATAATTACGTACAGTTAACTAGACTGCTTTCAACTCTACACAAATCCACATAATTGAGCAATGAGTTCCCCGTTATAATTTAGGTATGTCTTAGTAATAAGTTTGGCGGTATTACCATTATCACTTCATAACTAATCAGATCACTATTACCATCATACCGACTAGGTACCTACTGTAGGTATAGAGTAAGGTCCCCGATCTCGTCTATATGTCTGTGGGAAAATGACTTGGATCCTACTGAACTGATTGTGTTGCGGTTTTCCCGAATACGTGTATAATTATATGATTTTATAATACTCGTATTATCATAAATGCGAACGTGTGTTTGCTGCTTTGTCCTTGTTTCACGCAGCAAACGGAGGAAAAGATTGTTTTTTTTTATAGTTTTTCTAATTTGTGGGGAATACCATTTTAGTTAATATCTAATTGGGTATTTTGCAAACCTCAAATAAATTATAGCAAGTAGGCAAAAATAATGCACTTTTACAAGTCAAACACGTAACTGTCATATAAAGGAAGCAATATATAATCAAATACTTTTGAAATCGGCTTAGACTTGACCATATCGTGGCAGTTCTATATACCATGCCATGGCGTGTTTGACCACAGTACAGGCCAAAATAGGTCGCCAGAATAAACATGATATAGAGGTGAACAAAGCACAAAACTGATGATTTAAAATTAAAAAAAAAAAACAAGAAATAGTTCAGCCTACGCAGAGGCTTGCAAAAGGATGTTTCCGCAAGGTAGATGCCACGGCTTGGCATTGCGGTGGGTAATTGGAAGTCCTATGCTGTTGGTCGGTGGGCGCCGGGCCTAAAGTAAATCTATGAGTTTACCTAGATTGGGTACCTACTGTATACAGCGGGTACTAATCTTTTAAACGACGTTTAAACGAGCCAAGATTAACGTGAGAACACGACTGCAAACCATTTTTAAATTGTAATTTACTTAGTAGACAGGATGGAGTACTCCCGGAGACTGCTTTTCATTATTCTAAATGCCTTGAAGTACTATTACCTCATTTTTCTCCGAAATTAAACGTAAAGCTTCACTACCATTCTTTTTTATGCGTACAATTATTGTATTGAAATTGACAGTGGCCATCAATACAATTGATTGGTAATCAGTGTTGATTTATTTGTCCGAGCGCGCGTATATTGACAAGTCCAAAAAAATTATAAGCATCTAAATTGGTGCAATGTAAGTAAGGAGCAGACAGTTCAAGTGGCGATCAATGTTTAATTAGGGTAATTGTCGTAGTTAGCGACCGGACTGCCAATTGGCCACCTGCGCGGATCGCGGATTAGCGACAGATGAGCAGCTCTAGACCTGGTTGGACTGGAGTAGAGCACTGGCCATGCCAATTAACTCTACCCATTGAATTCTTGATAAATTAATCACCAATTCGGTCATATTTGAGCACCTATGTTAAAAATGAACATTGAATCTTTCTTCTATAATATAATTTGTGTACTATTATTTCGTAGTCTTGGTATTACATAATATGTATAGTCACGTGTAGGATGAGTTACAAATTTATTATAAGGCTTGTGATGATGTTTGATGTTAATAAATAAACAGTATAGTATATCCATTTTTACAAAAATGTGAAAGAGCTTAGGTAGCTGTTTATATATAGTATATTTTCAGCGTTTCCAGTCTTTGAAGCTTGTTTGATGGTGGCGTCATTTGTCAATTACTAGTTCCAGATTATTATCACACATGATGACTATAGTCACCGGAGCGTGACGAGAAACAGACTAAACACACCACGAACGGGCAAACAATGCATGTTAATGAACAAATAAAATAATGTTTTGCGAGCTTCTATACAGAATACATGGTCTTGTAAAATGCCCAGGGGTATATTTTCATATACCTAGCTGCGTTGCATAACCATTACAGAATGAATGAATGAAGCTACCTTTTCTTATTTTTCATTTCTTATGGCGATTTATCTACGGCTTCCTGTCATCACATTTTCACACACGATACTATAATATAAGCTAATGTATCTACTAGGTACGACTAGGGTATTATTAAACGAATGGTCGCGAGTTCGATCTCCGCCTGTAACTGTCACTTTTCCTCTGTACAAAGGAAAATATAAGGATAATAAAAGTATATGACTTCAATCCCATTTGCTGATAAACTGATATCTGAAAATCGTTGCTCTACACTCTATATAAAGCCTCGTATTCATTAGGGGTCAATGTCGCGGGCGGCACGTACCGTACCGCCGGAAATACGGTGTCGCCCGCGGGTAATAAGTATCTGCTACTATAGTATTAATGTACTTGCTACTGAAAACATAAATAAAAGTATGAGTAGGTTAAAACAGGTTATGTCAGATACACGTTTGTATTTCTACGATCGCGTGAGTTAATGCAACAAATATATGCATTACAATTGGTTCATTGAGTAAAGTTGCAACATTGTTGTTTAGATAGCTAATGGCGCCAAGCTGTCTAAGTTTAGTACAGTATCTATCAATAAATGAGGATCATTGCCCTCGAACTTCGGTTCATGTTTCATTAGGTGACGTCACAAAAAGTAGAGTTCACGCGAAGCTTTTAAGTTGAATGATCAAAATCGGCGGTCAGACAAAAAATATTACAATTCACAGTAATTTATGGAGGCATCGATTGTTATTCTTTTTCAACTTTGATATTTTAATCAAAATGTGCTGTTAGCACGTTTTATCATATATTTTGTTATCACGTACTTAAAGTTGTAATCACGATAGCGTCTATAGCTTAATACATAGAAAACGACATTTTGAAACGTGTAGTTCCCAGACATCCATAATTTATGACTACGCTTTTATTATACAGTTAATTCCCAGGACATTCAAGAAATATACAGTACACCTACAGTCAACAAGGCTTTTTAAGCTTGGGTCGTTCCTGACAATCAACAAACAAGGTTTAAGGGTATTTGATGCCAATGTTTACTTTTCCTAATTTAGTACCTACCTATGTAAATACTGGTCTTTTTATCCTCGTCGCTAGTTTACCTAGGTAAATACTTAATACATTAGGTAAGTGCACTAAACTGTCAGTAGTCGCGAGGTGTATGCAAATTTACAAGATAATGGGACTAACATTGAATGGGTTACGAATAATTCAAACTAGACAAGCCGTAACTAAGAGTTGTTGCAAAATGCTCAGAACAAATCAAAGAAAGAAAAGCGAGCAAGCAAGGCGTGAAACGTCTCATTTATTGTAAGTAAGAAAAAATAAACCATTTTTTCTATGAATTATTTTTATGTGGCTTATTTTTCCTCACACTTAACACAACACACAGATCAGTGTCACAGACAGATAAATAATAAATAATAAAAGAAAAACAAATATGGTCACCAATATGGTTAGAGTTTGAAAAAATTAATTTTATATCAAGTGTTTATTCATGGCTGAATCACGCTGAATCTCGCACAGGGAAAGCAAACTCCATTATCTCTAGCAGTGCTTCGGAAATTTAATACTCCTGTCAGAGAACATAGCACCAAGAATCTACGGGTTTTTTTTTAAATTTCGTCTTCATTTTTGTTGACAAGAGAACGTTGGGTGCAAAGAAACGATGTCGGCGAATCAATCAACAAGTCTGATGTTAGTAACCGAGACATCGAAGGACAATGTTGTGTTTTGTCGTGAAACAGAAAATGTGAAGTGTTTTTTTTTTTTTTCTAAAACTTGTGTTTCTTCCTTGTAATATAAGTATTCGTTAACGTGCACGAGTGTGTAAAAATGATACAACCCCAAAAATATGTGTCGTGATGTGTTCTTTCCAAAACTCTTAGGAAGTTTTAGTAGGATACTTTGCCACTTTACCCGACTCGACTGAATGGAACTGGAAATTATGAATATTTTGAATATATACAACAAGCGGTACAAGCGGTGGTAGCCTAGTGGGAGAACGTCCGCCTTCCAATCTGAAGGTCGTGAGTTCAAATCCCAATGCGGGCACGTACCAATGTGTTTCTGTAAAACATATGTACCCGAGAATTATTTCGGTGGTAGGTATGTTATCCACCAATCCGGACTGGGCCCCCGTGGTGGATTATGGATTAACCCCTCCTCACGAAAGTGAGGAGAGACCCGTGCCCAGCAGTGGGACGTTATGGGTTGATGATGATGATACAACAATTGAAATATTTTAATAATTGACACAGACTAAATGCTCTAACCGTGTGAAGCCAACATCTAAATAAAGGACTTTGTCGCGAAGTGGTCGCCGTCAAAATCACTGCCATGAGTTAGCCTTGGATTCGTGACATCTTTTGATACTCTTATTGTGCATAATTTACTCTTACGCTGTCGGGTCTGGCGTCAATCAAGGAAGAGATGAAAGAAGATCCCCTTTCAGCTCTTTCACAATCTTAACTGTCAATGCGCACAAGGGGACATCAATCAATGTAGAGATGTACATTGATTGATTGATGACCACTTTATCATAAAACTATGACCATAACTCTGAACATCTTTGCCAAATATAAAGCTAACATAACATATTTAAACCTAAATCAGAAAATTATTATAACACTACATAAAAACGCGTAATGACGGGACGGGATCCAGTATGGCGAAGTGATCAGTATTGGTAAATATTGAATACAAACAGTTGTTACTTTAGAGAGTACCTGTGGTAATAGCTTTGTGTGATGAGGTCAGCATCATAAGGCGTGCTGCTGCATGTAATGTTATATCATCTTCAGGATGGATACAAAGTGCATAATTTAACACGAAGTATAATCTAGCATGGGCGTTTTACCAGCTGTATAAATGTCAGGCAGTTTCTTTATTAGTCTTAAATCTGTGATAGGGTTTTGAGACTAAAAAAGCCTTATAATTCCTTTTGCCCTTAAATTTATATAAAATAGCACTGTACGTACTGATAGAAGACCTAGTTAGTGGTGACTCTAGGCGAGTCCATCATTGCGGGGATTTGTAAAGGAAAGAAAATTATATAAAACAAGCTGCACATCGCGGTTTCACCAGCGTGATTCCAGGTTTCCCGCAACAACTGCATTTTCCAGGTTAAAGACCACCACGTTACTTAGGAACAGCTGTAGTTCCCGAATAAATCGAAAGTGATAGAGAAAAAAAAGGTTTTCAAAGTTTTCCAATTTTCCGGGCATCTTATCCATTTTTCTCTTCATAACAACCTTGCTCGGACCTACATGAACACAAAAAATTGCCGAATTGGTCCAGTCGTTCTCAAGTAATAGCGTGACCAAGGGAAATAGGGATTTAGATAGATTGTGCACAGGGAAAACCCATGTGATCCATAACAAAACCAGGTCATAACTTGTCTACATATAATATTTAAATATACACACACAATTTAATTCATTGATACCTATCTAGTTACATTATATCAAAAATGACTGTATACATTTTCAAACCTGATGAGAGAACGGCAAAAAACTTACTACGAGAAAATCCACTGTATCAATTTCAGGCTCAGATATGAGGTAAAACTATATACAAACGCTTGAAACCTATAGGTATATCAGTTTAACCTGATTTTGAAATGAGAAATGTTGTCACAATCACACTTGTAACCAAAGACGAAACAAATAGGTATATTTGGAAAATGTATGTAAACAAGCCATCACAACATTTTGTATACACACTTACAGAGATCCAATTTCGGCAACTTCATGTTTCTTGGTAAACGTAGGGATGTAGATACGCGAGCGATTTAGTTCCAACTGCAGAGTCGACGTATCAAAACAACGTATTACAAACGCAAAGGGGATCGCGTTACATTACCATTGTATCTTTATGTTTTCGAATGTGGAATGTACGGTGGAGAAGAATTCATGCGTCTTTGCGCATGTACGCGGCTTTACTGCGGCGCGGTGGCGAGCCGCGCGTCGGGAGCAGGGACTTTGCCGACGCCGACGCGACGTCGATATTAACAATCGCGCGCTCCTCGATTACAATTAACGTCCCGCGGGTCCCATACTCCTCCGACTCTATACCCGACTCTGCCTCCCAAACTATCGATTAACACTCACACATGACACCTCGTGCCGAATACGAACAAATGGGATCCTAATTTAAGGCAATTGGCCAAACCGCTCGACTATTTGACGACCTATAAATTTGAATTTATCGACATTTTAATACACGCATGAATGTTGAGGACGAATCTGTTAACGTTGATTTTTTACCAATTCAGAGTACCTATTGTAAAGTAATAAATGGTAATGACTGATTTAATGAATGAGGCTTACGTTTTAGTCGCCATAGAACACAGATGATTGTGCAGGATCCAAAATAGAAAATATCTGTCTGGAGGATAGCCATAATACAAGTGCGACTGTCTGACTGCCCGTGTGCTACTGGAGCAGTGTATACGGAGAACAAGGTTTTCTTTGAGTTCGTCGGCAGAGAACTTCTCATAATATTGAAAACATTTTTTGAAGTAAAACTTCTTTACGCACGCTTGACTTGGGGAGTAAGCTGGTGAATGCGTTACGAAAAATGTGATCGGGCGAGGCGAACGGAAGTTGATAGGGATATATAAGTTAGTGAAGATAGAAAGAGAGAGAGTTACGTTTTATATATTTTTTTAATTTAAGCTTTTACACTAAGCAGGTTCAAAGCGTACTATTTAATTAACTTTAATATTATATAACACTTATGTAGGCAGCAGTTTAACATTATTTTTTTCATGAATTTTTAACTATTATTAGGTATTTAATTATGTGTACCTACTTGTGCAGAATTTGATTATGAAACATTATTAATATTTTGAATGCAAAAGTAAGTAAGTAGGTTCCTACTAAATATGTCTGTTGGTTACAAAAATTCAGCTACGTAACTACTGAATGGGTATATCATCCTTACACCACTAATAATTTGATATCTACTTTCAATAAACCCATAAGACGTTTTACATAATTTTAAATAAACAAAAACAAATAAATCATACCTGCTGCTTCCGCCGCATGCTTCATAGGAACTATCATCACATGTTTGCACATAATTACAGCTGTTTTATTATGCTATTGTTACGATTTAAAATAATTAACAATATAACTACCTATTAAACATAAATAATTCATAAATTATATAATATGTATAAACGCCTAGGAAAAACAATTTTTTAAATTTAGTAGTTATTATGCATTTTTTTATTTAATGTGCGCGCGATTTTATTGAGTATAGCGCGGCATGTGCGCCACCGGCTTCGCAACAACGCAAGCATGCGCCTCCGTGAGTGTCGCGGACGCAAGCGCGGCGCACACCGGGCTCGCGCGAGTTCCCCCATCGGACGCTTGGTAGTCGGTCCGTCATCAGCGGAAGGAGAAATATTAATATTCCTCTTCCACGCTACACTTGCATAAAATAATAGGCACAGTACTTTTGTGGGAACAAATATTTCAACTTAACAAGGAAATAATAATGTTATACTTTACAAAATAAATATTTAATGATGAGGAAAATATCAGTTTCATTTATTATCAAGATTAAGGAAATAACGATAACCAACAGAAACCTACGAAATATGAATGTCTTCTTATGGGACTATACCACAGAATAGATAGTACTACGACTATACTCTCAGAAGACATTCGCATTTGCCTGTACGTTGATTATAATTAAAATACATACCTACCTAGACCCTTACCTAGTTATTTTATCAACCCACCTAAATTTTAATAAATATCAGGTACATCCAGATATTAACAGGATAAAATATAAGTAGGTACCCATACAGATTGTTTTTTATTAACAACACAGTATTAAACGTACATGTTTTGTAATATATGTAATCACGAACCGCCTGATAATTTCAGAATACAAGATGCATGCATGCTCTTTGCCAAATTAAATCTTTCGCGATTTATGTATGTAGGTACCTATACGTTTTAAATTCTTTCACATGTCATTTATACCTACTCCGGTCTAAAAATCTGTTGGCCAGTTACAAGTTATTCAGCTCTAATAACTATATTTAGGCAATTATATTTGTATCAATCAATAAGTTAAATATTCAATTTTTTGAATACCTCCTTACCTCTATACATATTATGATAGCTACTAACATTGAATAAGCGAAATTATTTATTCAGATTCAATAATTCAGGTACTTATTATAATAACGTAAATGACAATAGCATTAAAAAACTCAAGATCCCGGTGTGCCCAAAGCCGAAACACAGCTGTTAGTCACCCCGCGCCCCGCACCCCAGGTCACGCCACGTGCTTAGCTTACCTGGGAACCGGGAATGGCCGCGTCAGGCCATGTGGTCACTCACGCCATGCATTTAGTATGCTGCTTAGTCTGTGCTTCATCCATTGCGCCGACTTGCGCCATTTACGGCAAAATAATATGGACGCAGGGCTTCTAATACCTAAACTAATTATTTTGGTTTTCTTATTATTATTATTTTGGATTATATATCATGCTAAAATTTCAGCTCGGTGCAGAACTTTTTGAGTTTTTGAAGTGTACACAAGCCAACATAACATTTTTATATATATAGATTGCTATATTCTCCTCTATAAATCATACACAATTATTTAAATAAAATACAAATTCTACATATTAATTATATTTTTATATTAATGTGGTGCAATTTATTTAAACACTAATCACGTATAACTATGTAAACTTGAACTTTAATTTTGCAATATGTTATTGGAGCGAGATTGGAGTTAGAACAGGAATGAGCGCAAGCTGAATTGAAATGATCTTATAGGAGGTTTGGTTGAGCGGAGGGTATGAGGCACCAGCGGTGCTTATAATAATTGCGTTCCGGAATTTTCCATAATAGTCATTAGATAAGAGGGCCAACATATTTATTAACTAGGTACTTATGCTAGTGAGTCTAAAAACGAATGAGGGTGGTGTTTGTGGTTACAATGTATCGACCTCCCCTCCTTAGAACAAACATTAATTATTGATTAGTTTACAAATTCCTAATCTTTCCGCCAGTCTGGAATGTCTGGTGTTCATGGATCTTTCATCAGCGGTGGCCAAGGTAATGAAGCTGGAGTAAAATTTGCATCCTTTGTTGAGTGTTAGGACGCCGGCCCCTTGAAGGCTTATGTATTTGGTGTTTTCTCCACATTGCAGGACTCAAGCTGTCTCGTTCTATAGTATGTATACCAATTTGTTGGTTGATACTGTCTGGAACATTTAATGTGGGCAAAGAACGCAGTTGTTTGTATGTGTGCAGGAGCATTGCCATTTCGCAGGTAGGCCACAACAATGTCCTGCCTCAAAAATCGCCTGTCTAGGCAGGCAGGCTGTGGACAGACAGGTTACAGACCCGACTGGATGCGCATAGAATTTGCACTCGTCGATGGAGATCGTGGAGACGTACTGTTGCCTTACAGCCAAATATATTTGCTCGGAAAGGATGGTAAAATAACGGGTGGATGGTGGGTGGGTGGTGAAGGTTGGATGGATTATGGGAATGGAATAAAGGTTATAGAGGACGAATTTATTGTTCCTGACTCGAGGTAAGTCGAGTATGTAAGTCAGTTTGTTCACGTAAATGTAAATTAAATAGGGTTGCGGAATCTATGTGACAGGGAGAACTAAGTTTGTGTCATTGCGCATGTGAGTGGAGAGAAACGCTACGTATAACCTTTCGATAGAGATTATCAAAGAATACGCGTGGCCCCCGAGATAACGAATAGGATAGAAGTTTAGCGTTTCATCTAATTAGACGACCGACATAGGTACATCTTTATAAGATACTAGCTGTACCCTGCCACGCTTCGCTGTGGCACATTCGCACGTTCGCTGATATGTCACTGATGAATAAAATAGATAAAAACAATCCTTGATGTGGATTATATATCATGCTAAAATTTCAGCTCGATCGGTGCAGAACTTTTTGAGTTTTTGAAGCGTACACAAACCAACATAACATTTTTATATATATATAGACTTACTACATAGCTACAGCCGCAGCCTTACGTACTTACTATTTTCCTTTATTTCAGCCCGGATTTCTCGTATTACGTCAGATCTTATATCAAAGTGTTCTGGTTTTGTCTCCCTCGGGGGGTGGGCGAAAAATAGAGGGTGGGAGCTGAAAAAGGCCCATTAATACGCTCTCGTTTCTACACCAGCCTCTGCGATTACGAGTATAACCCTAAAGAGGTGAGGCGAGACAAGTGAAATTTAGCAAACGTACAAAACTTATCCAACCTTTGCCAATGTTTCTGGAATTTCATTCAGAGTTAAAGTAACTGTAATGTTAAACAGTTATGAAGCTCTTCTTGATAAGCTACTCTTGGTATTTAATGAATTGCTGAGGGTCGAAAACTGAAATATTATTTTATCTTTAATTACCCGAGTGCCTCCAAGTTGGGTTATGATTTCGGGCGTATGTATGAAGTTATTTGTCGTGTTACTTTCACACATCATTAGAGAAATATATTGATGGATAACGTTAATGAATGGATCATTGGATTCGTCTCAATCATGAGAGTGATATTGGTATATAATAATTAGGTGTCAAGGAAAGAATACCAAAAACAAACCGTCAAATAAAATAAAATTGTTATATTACAATAGTAATTAAGATATTCACACTTTTTTCGGTCACTATGTCTGGAAAAAAGTATGAACCTCAAGTGCATACTTATAGCACAGTGGAGGATTTAACCCGTTCACTGCTGAAAACACAACTGTGGTGTTTTTCATAACTTGTCGCTAGTGCAGCAAAACACAACTGTGGTGTTAGCTGTTTAGGAAAATACAAAGGTGTGTGCAGAGCCGCACCCGTGGCTAGACAAGAAATTCGGCTCAGCAGTCAAAGTGTTGATCGACTGTGCTTAGATTAGAGTAAGTATTTTACTTGAAAAAATAAGCGGGCAAAAGAAAGTCGTGAGGCACGAAAATGAAAAAAAAACGAACGCTCTAATAATGTACCACAGTGGACATTACCATACTGTCGACCTGCTCTATTGAAGTAGCAGTAAGTGCCAGCCCTACTGTGTCTCAGAAAAAGACTTAACGGCGCCAGTACCGGTGCAAGTACGGTCTACTAGGGGCCAGTAAAAAGTAGATAAGTACCTAAAGAAAGAAATAAGGACATCTACCTCTCCACTTCGAAGATTTTCTAACTTCCCTACTTACAAATGTTTTTTTATGTCTTTTAGGTTGATTGATTTTAGGATCTGGCTATGGCAGCTGCCAACCCAACGACTGGAGGCACAATGCTTCTTGTGCCTTCTTCTATTATGGTAGCACACCTACCGAAGTTCAGAAAATGAAGTCCACAGAAAACGATGCCAACAGCCTGTCAAACGCAATTAAGTACCCTATCTACCCTTTTTAGATACTTAATGTCTCGAAGGAGCACTTTGTCTTCTCAGATGTTGTTAAGTATGCAATTACTTGAATCACTCAAGCGCTTTAAGTTCCTTTGTAAGGCCACGTCACACTCACTCAAGTAGGTTGCGAGTCTCGGCATCGTGGCGCCGCGCCGGGGTTGGCCGCCCCCAAGACGCCACCTATAACCTTGTGGGGGGCTGTAATATTAATTGTGGCAACCAGTCACACAGTAAAATAGCTCATTTTTAAAGGATTATACTTCTGGCCTATAATAATTACTTTGCAATGCATATCAATTGATAGAACGTGAATCGGCTACTTTTTAAGCAAATCTGCACCCAGTTGCCATTTTCATGAATAATACCCTAAATGATAGAGTGATAGATTAAAACTAAAGCTACAGAATGTAAAAAACCTTAATGTAGTTTTCGGCAGACAGACCAAAATTCTAATAACATCTTTTTCAGCTTTAGTAACCTATGATCAAACATGTTTCAGTTACGATTTAATAAATATAGTATAAACACAGAACACATGTAAAAAAAGCTGTTGTATACATACTTTGTTCTTGTATAAATAAAATATATTTATATCATTCTTACTTACTTTTATCATTCTTTATTTTCATGTAAAAACGCTGCTGTAACTAGATACTAAGCATACCATTACATTAACCTCGACGTTGTATCTCTTTAACATTCATGAAGTCGCAAGGAGCGGCTGCCGAGTCAACTAATCAGATTCAACCCTCCAGCGGTGCCTTGGACTAAGTATTTCAATTATACAAGGTTTAGGCAGATTATTTGCCAAAGGAAAACGGTGGACGGTTTATTTTTTATTCCGCCCCAATATTCACTATAAGGCCTAAACTACACGGGCAGTTCTCCCGCCGCGGGAAACCGCACTAGATACAATGTAATATGAAAGTTGTGCGCGGCGGGAGAACCGCCCGTGTAGTCTGGGCCCTAGCTCTAGGTTCATTTTTTATTTGCCCCAACATTGATTTAATTGATTGTCAGACAAACGTGTCATAACAACGCGTATTAATTTTATTAGTGTAGATAAAATAAATACGTTTAGTGATACATAATGTTCCAGCGTAAGCAACACTTTTGATAAAATCTATATTTTCCGTTAGTTGAAATATAAAAAGAGCATTACAGTCCACCTGAAAAATTCACCAACAGTTGAAATACCATTAAATCGGAACCTTAAGCAGGAACCGGATATCTCTCCGGTTCTATAATCCGAGGTCAGGCCTTGAGACTGTGAGAGTGCGGCTGTCGCCTGAATATTTAATTTTCCCGTGTTTTATATTGCCTGAAGCGTTGCGACACTGAATTTTGCAGATGTAAGTAGATTAAATTTTATGAAACTTTATTTGAAACGAGTATCTACCTACCCTCTGTAATTTAATTACAATTATTGTATGCAAAAGTTGTTGATGTTACATATTTTAAGGTGGCGTAACCGTTGAATTATTATTAGTCTTAACTTTGAAGTTATAATAACGCATTATTAACGCAAAATAGGTTATTTCTAAGTCAAAACTGGGGATTTTTCGAATATTTTATATACCTACATTACAAAATGCACGTAAATAGTGGTGGAGACCTAAGTACTACTGGTTTAAAGTCAGTATTTTTAGTAATACTCAACGAGTAAGTATCTACAAAGTTCACATAGTGACAATTGTAAAGATAAAGGAAAAAATATTTAGATAAGTTATAAATTTCTGTAAGTGCCTATCATAAGTATAAAAATAAAGAAAAAAAACTTCTTCAAAAAAGTAAACAAATATTTTCGTCAAGTCTTTGCGTGAGATGACAAAAAGTTCGGATACACTTTCATTAATATTAATACGAGGCTCGCAGTACAGTCAGCGGGCGGCCGACCTAGATCGAGTTCGCTCGATGCCGCCCGCCGCCCGCCTGAACTGCCGCCCGCCCAGAATAGACGCAGCACGTGCGTCCGCCGCGACACACGCCGCCGCCGCCGCCGCCGCGCGCTCGCCGCGACCCGGCGCGATCTTGCGTATTCACAACAAAACTATACAACCAACTCAAACACAAAAAAAAATATATTTACCAACAGCGTGATAAGTGTACAAGAGTCCCTAGCTTCGCACCCGTAGCTCCAAACTAGTTGTAAACTATTAATAGATTAGCTAGTGAAAGTTTAGTGTTTATTGTGCTCCTCTGTCGTAGTGGCCTTGTCCGTTATCGCACCGGTGAAAGCTTTCTCTAATAGTGATATTTTGTGATGTACCGTGTAGCCTTATATGTGTAACAGGATTGTGCCTTATCCTAGAAGTTTGGAAATCGTCGAGAGCCGTAACACGGTATTGTGTTGGTGCGTGAGTCATCGCGATGCAATGCTTCAAATTTACGTTGTTTTTGGCGCTCTTTCTGATACCAGAGCCGATTCCTGCCTTAAGGGGTGACATGTAAGACCATTTTCACCTTTTGATTTTTCTCATTGTGACGTACCGAGTAGTAGATAAGTATGTTGTTTTACTAAACATTTTCTCAGGTAAAAGTTGCTCAAGTTTTGTTTGAGTACGAGTGTCGTATGACAGCAAAAAGAGACTATAGGAGACTTAAATATAAGAGACAGAGAGAGATGTATATGAGATTTAAGTTTTTGACATATTAAAGTGCAATATTTTGCCTACTTACAATAAATGATTTGAGTTATGAAAAAGTTATTTAGTAACAGGAACACTTCTGAAACTAGCAGTTTTTTTAAGTGGCTAAGTAATATATTATGTGTCATGAACGAAGTAGGTAGGGTATCGCATTTAGATAACGTTTGTGTTGAGATAGTGCAAGAATTATGAGCTTAATTTATGTAGATAGGGCTTTATTTTAGTTGTATGGGCAAAAAGTGAAATTGAATACGTTCACTTTGTGTATTTGATAGTCTAGGGAAATACCACTAATAATGGATGCGTGAGACTGTTCCAAAATTTATATCTTTATATCTCATACGCAGTGGCGTAGCGTGCCCTGGAGGGGCCCTGTATCAAAATTAGTTGGGGGCCCCAAATGAAGGGTAAAGGGTTTTGCTTGCACACGGAAGGATACGTATCATTGATATGGATGATACGGCGGTAGCTACGCCCTTGTTCATACGTCTTGTTTTAATTTACACAATAATTTTATATTATAGCATAATGTATTAGTGAAATATTATTTATGTTTACTCAATTAATACCTAGCCTACCCCAATTGCAGAGTGAAAACATGGGCAAGGAACTTGGGTGATGAATTATGGAAACTCAGTGAAGCTCTCACCAAATCCGATCAAATCAGAATAGTAAGTTTTGAATGATTATTATAATTATTATTAGACAACAATATAATTAGACAGTGTACCTCTCTAAATATATAAAAAATAAAATATAAAATAAAAAAATAAAATAAAATAAAAAATATCCTAGCAACCCATTTTTTATAACTCCCGGCGCAAAAACGACGGGGAGTTATAAGTTTGTTAATTTAAATGACAGCGGGTAACATTTCATCCTTTTGCAGAAATATAAACAAATGAATGCAAGTGTCAAGAAAAAAGATGGCAAACAAATATTGGAGTCGTCATTACGCTCTGTCGGCACAATGCTCACGAGAAAAATCAACGCTGTCAAGGTATGGGGAAACCTAGACTCATTATTCACTCGATTATTTATTTTCCACCACAAATGTTGGCTACTTCAACACGTAGGTAAACCGTCGACGTAGACATAGTCACCGTCAAATTTGAAAAAAATAAATAAAAGAATTGAAAATTGAATTGATTTGAATTTGAATTTGTTTTTTGTTTTTTGAATTTGTCTGCAAATTATTTAAAAACTAGTTATGAATGTAAGGCATGTCTTTTGAACTTTTCATTTATTAAAATTGCAGTGCATTCACGCAACAGCGGAGCAGCTAGCAAGAGACTTTGACTACACCATGACCAGCGCCGAAAACTATACGTTTGATTTTTGTTCATCGAAATATTCAAAGTTTTTATATCAGTATGCTGCAGATGAACCAGAAAATTCGACGGTAGTTGAGCCTAAATTCGTAGAAGATAGCCGTCAGTACTACATGGATGTGTCGTTAGAAAAGGATTCGCATTTTTATGATATTAGTGTTAATACGAAAATGAGTTGTGTACATGTGCCTACAAATATTTTCTTTAAAGGTAAGAAAAGCGAATTGAAACCTTAGTATTTGTATTAAATAGGAAAAATACCTGTATTTATTCCTACAATGAAAAAAATTGCATACTGGTAGTTTATCTGTTGTACGAGTTTTACCCTGTAAGCAGTAGCGTGCAAAAATTACTGTGTTCCGGTTTGAAGGGCATTGTTTCCAGTGAAATTACTGGGCATATGACACTTTAGAGCCGATGTCTCAGGGTGACGAGCGCAGTGCAGTGCCGCGCAGGATTATGCATTGCAGTGTTCTGGGTGGTGCTGTGACTGTTATAGGCAGGCGTAGCGCTTACTATCAGGTGAACGACTTGCAGTAAAAATAAAAATAAATCTTTTTCTACAACATTATCTAACCAAGAATGTGGTGCCGATCCGTGTAAGGCCAAAATTATTTGTTATCCATGTAGCTAGTGGGATGCGCATTGAAATTTTATTGACCGTTAATAAACCTCTTTCGATTCCGAGCTATAAACTTTATCTTTCAGAAAAAGACGCCTTGAATGCTATTTTATGGTCGAGAGGACTTAACGATATTTTCATACAAAATTATAAGTCTGATCCATCGCTGTCGTGGCAGTACTTTGGAAGCTCTCACGGAATACTGCGATTCTACCCGGGAATGCCTTGGAACAAGCGGCACGTGGACACCTACGACTGCAGGGTGCAGTCCTGGTACATCGAGGCCGCTACGTGCTCCAAAGACGTCGTCATTCTGTTCGACGTGTCGGGATCTATGACCGGCTTTAAAAACTATGTAGCAAGAAGGACTCTTCGATCTCTTCTAGACACGCTGTCAAACAATGATTACGTCAACGTTTACTATTTCAACAAGAATGTAGGAGAGGTGGTCTCATGCTTTATGGGGCTAGTACAAGCCACCAAGGAAAATATCTTTACGATCAGAGAATTGGTGGAAAAGAAAAAAGGCAGAATGAATCAGTTCAAACTAGAAGGAAATGCTAATCTAACTGAAGCGTACAATAAAGCTTTTGAAACGCTTAAAACGGTGAGTTACAGTTGTTATACTAGTATTTTATCCTGTTGACTTCACTATACCCACTAGAATGGATCTATCGAATATACGAAGTGTTTAAAAAACTTACTTATTTGAAACCAAAATAAAAGTTTCGGTTAAGTTCCGGATATCAAACGGCTACCGAAACAAATACCGTTTATCATTAAAAAAAAACAAATATCCATAACCGAAATACTTTTCTTGCAATATTCATACCCGTATCTGTACCCGAAAAATGTCCATGAAAACCCTACGTAGTACCTACAAACTGTGTTACGAATTTTAGAGAAGAAATTGCAACGTGACTGTCTCACAAGGCTGCAACCAGCTGGTGATGGTTATTACGGACTACGTGCCCGGCAACTTGACGGAAGTGTTCGAGGAGCACAACAGAGAAGTGATCGACGGCATAACGTACATACCAGTCCGCGTGTTCACGTATCTCATAGGGAAGGAAGTCACGAATGTGAGGGAGATTCAGTGGATGGCTTGCTTGAATAGAGGTGAGTGGGGGCCTACTATTAAAGAAGCGAGTAGTACATACTCCAATATTAGGTTCCACGAAGATCGGTCCGCCCTGTACAGATTATTATATGTGTCTGGGTTGCGTAAGTTTAGCGTGATTGAGCGATTCCGACTATACTCTAATTGTAGCGACACAAGCCACTCTGCCTTACAATAATGGGAAATAGTAAAGAAAGGGGAATTCAATACATATCAGTTTCGCCACCACACGTGGACTCCCGGAAATGTAATTCATTCGCATTCGATATTGCTTGAATTTCTGGAATAACCAAATTTGATAAAATGTCATTCTATCTCACTTGACTTAATTACATCTCATAATATAGGTAGTTACTAATTTATTCATCACTGAAAGAGTTCAATAAGGTTGGTTATGAAATATCGAAAAACATTTTCCTGTAATAAGTTCCACTGTCCTTATCCTGTGCCAATACGCATAAAAAGTACACGACATAAGACCTACGTAACTTACCTACGTACGTAACTCACGTACGTAACTTATCTCATATTTTATCACGATTTGTATTTCAATAATGTTCAATGGGCTTACCTTGGGATGCCCACAAAGCGTGATAAGCCCGAACCGGTAACATAATTGGGTCTGACTTGACATGTCCATTAAAATTATGCATACTCTCGTAATGCTTGATCTCAAATCAGGGAATACAAGTAATATAGAGAAGCATGAGTATGTTATGTGTAGATCGCTATTTTCATGTTTATTTCCAGTATTTATGTCTTCTAAGCACACCAATCACGACTGTATTGCGTCTTAAGTGTTTACTGATGAAATAAGCTTTCATTTTAACGAAAGATTGAGCACGTTTCTTCAACAAAAATAACGAATACGAACCCTACGTACACACAATATTCTCAGAAGAAGACTAACAAACAGCTGACACGTTTGTATTTATTGGAGAACCGTAATAACGTTCCTTTCACGATCTGCGATCAAAGTAAATGTAAAACGATCCGAGATTTTAGTAGAACCTTCCATCAAATTGGATTTCAAGATTCCAAGATTGTTATCGTAACTTACCGTCGCAGGGGGCTTTGATTTTTTCGAAGATTAATAACTATTACTTTAGTTTGATTCCCACACAGGGCAAATATTCGTTTGAACTTTAGGTATTTGCCTTGAAGTGGGTATTTGAGGGACTATAATCCTCGTAAATCTTGATTCTCTAGACACAGGTACTCGTAATCTTAGTTAGGTTGTGAAGCGGTCTATTATTCACATCTTGTTATCTCGTATGTTAGCTTGGTACTGTACCCGACTGCGCGCAGGGCCTACTGGTTAGGGCTGTTATTATATTATTCTACCCGATGGCCAGGATACTTCGTGCACATCCACTCGGTAGAAGAGGTCCAGCAGCAGGTCCTGAAGTACATCAACGTGATCGCGCGCCCAATGATCTTGGAGGGAAAAGACCCGCCGCCCACATGGACGCACGCCAACATCGACAATACGGTATCTACGCACCAATCATCAAAATTACATTAACTGGAAGTTGTAAATACTTTATATTTTATAGTGAAAGTTAAAATACATATCAAATAGTTATACTGGTGTTTATTTGCAGCGAACAGAAGATTGGAGCGTCAGCAGTGATATTGCAAAGGTCAGTATACACGGCCGACAATATATTTGACGTTGTTGGTAAAAATAAAAGTGAACTTTATTAGAAAACAAACACTTTCTGAATTAACAACAAACAACACTTACATGTGGTAGCTAGTAATAATGTAATTTTAGCACTTGCTTCAGTCACCTTTCGTCTTTTTGAAGTATAGCGCATTGGGAGGCAGTTCGTGCTTCCACAGAAGCTCATATTTGCCTTTGCTATACTTCAAAAAGACGAAAGATCAAGCCTCGGCAAGATCTGAAACAATCGTTTTCTTCCCTTAGGGTTTGGAAATCGGTTCTATTTACACTTTTAGCATTAGGAGCGGGATATTTATGGATATTCTGTATACTATGTAATTCTTTTGTTTTGTAAAATATCAGAATCTCAAAACAAAAGAATGATATTGAAAATACTGCAATACCCGCCAACTTTGCTAACAAGGTAACCTATAGGTATGCTTATAGATTTAGAAATGATTAGCGTCTTCAATCCATGCATTACAGCCGGATGAGGACAAGCTGGTGACGTCGGTGGCTAAGCCAGCGTTTGACTACAAGTACAATGAGGAGAACCATAACGACTCCAGATTGCTGGGCGTGGCCGGGACCGACGTGCCCATCGACAGCATCGCCAAACTTACACAGCCGCATCAGGTAAGTCACCAACTTCAATCGTTTACAGGTATGAGAGCGCGAGAGAGACGTTGTTTTCTTTGATATGTATGTTTCAAGCCGTATGACGTCACGACACACATTGCGCTCCTCCACGTGTTCGAAGACGTGTGTAAAAGCTAATTAAAAATAAACCACGCAAATCAGCCGCCTAGTCTCGAATTCTCGATAGTAGTCTTTGAGTAATCGTACATACAAAAACTACATTTGCGTCGAATAGAACTTTCTCCATTATTGGAGTCAGTTAAAAACTAGTTCTAATTTGAATTAATATCGATCGCAGGTCGCTTTTCTATCATTTCCATTACTTACTAATAGCTTTTACCATATTTTCAGCTTGGTGTTAATGGATATTCCTTCATAGTGAGCAACAACGGCTATTTACTATTACATCCTTTGCTGATCACAACCGTAAGTTGATTTCGTATGCCTATAAGTAGTTATTCTAAGCTTATTTTAAAGCTGTGTCTCCTGCGCGTGTTTTGGTCTAAACACTACGCAAAAACCTTTACACGACATATTGACCTTTTTGACGACATATCTTGTTTGATAACATCAAACATTTTCAAAAACTGTCTAATATGACAATATTTTGTGTTGAGGTTTTTGTGTAATGTGTAGAACAAAATACGCGCAGGAGTCACGGCTTAATAAGAAAATGGAAAATTACCTAAATTGAAATGAAAATAATGGTTGCAGATCAACGGGCAGCTGCAAGACAACTACAACAGCGTTGACTTCGTGGAGGTGGAACAAGTAGATGATGGCAAGAAGTCGCGGGAGCTCGGAGACCAGATCAAGAAGCTCCGAGAGAATCTGGTGAATGGTACTGACGACTCCATGACGGAGGTCAAGGTGCTGTACCACTATGACTCCATGCGGTAAGGCATCTATCAGATAACTATAAGGAATCTGAAGCAGCTCTTTTTCTTTGGTATAATCTAAAGGTTCATATCCAGAGTCAAACCAATGGACACAATAATAAGAAAAGACTATAACCAAAAAACAGTAACATTACTTGTTTTTGAAATAGCAAGGTTCCAATACAAGAACAGTAAGTACAGTACAAGGAAGTGATAAGACATATCTTGTGCTTTCCAAGACCCTAACAACATAAAATGTTCGAAATTGTAAAGGATTAGATCACAAAATTTTTGATTACGTACACAAAACATAGAAAGAATTTAAAAAACCTGAAAGAACCTCTAAGTTATTCATATCATGAAGACGCTGACCAGAGTGGTTTTGATAATGAACTGAACACCCGGCTTCAATTAACACGTGGTCATAGAAATACTTTGAACTTACCCATAACATTACATCTGTCCCCAGGAGGATAGCACGAGTCAAGCACGACTATTTCTTCAAGGAACTAAAAGGAACTCCCTTTTCTATGGGCATCTCGCTTCCCAAGGAGTACGGGGACACGGAACTTCTGCTCAAGGACAACCCCCTCGAGGCCAAACAGGGCAAGGCGCTGACCGGAATTAATGTCACTGATTACTTCCGATTTAGTTTCAGAGTTCATCCAGATTGGTAAGGGCCTACAAAAACGTACAAAATATATTATAGCGAAACCGAAAAAGAGACATTGATTTTGTATTTTTTTTTCTCAACTTGTGTGGTGAAACAATTATTATTATGTTTACATTAACGTGCACTAGTGTGTGTCAATAATACAAAAACAAAAACGTGCAATTTCTTGTTCTCTCCACACCAAAACTTCCTGGAAGTTTCAGTAGCTTAATCATCACTGAAATCGTAACATTCGTGACGTTGACTGCGATTAGACTGATTATTGAGTACCTGACTCATTACTAATGTAAATTTTAACCAATTTAATTAAAAGCTTGAAATTTACTTGTGTGTCAGGTAGCTATACAGCGTTGAAGATTTATTGGTCGCAAAATAACTGCGTAAAGTTAACGGTGAATCTTTCCGTCTTTAATCCCCCGAGAATTGTCAATCAAGCCCCTTCAATTCGAGAACCTTTTTCTGTTTAGGAAGACAAGTCAAAGGAATTCGCATCATCAATTTAACTTTGTTTGTTTGTAGAGAGGTTCTTACATTTTTGTTTTAGTAAGTGATCGGAGATTTTTTTAAATTTTGTATTATAATTTTTATTATGACACCTTTTTATTCAATGCGTTGGCTCTATGCATTATGTATAAATAAATAAAGCATCAGGATCACATACATAGACCCTGACCCCTAATTGGGATTCCATGTATTTAGGGAATCAGGAACTACTAGGACCATGGTCCTACAAACACCCAGACTCTGAGCAAATACTTGCGGTTCACACAAATCTTTGCCCTGTGCAGGAGTCGAACCCACTACCTCACACATCGGAGTCGGCTCATCACTCACTTATACCACGGAGGCCGTTAATTGACAGAGTTTGAAAAATTTAACACAAATAAAATTACATTTAAATAGCGAGCGACCTCTATGCCTAGATCCATACAATATATACACCTTTATTTCCGTTATATTCTACAGGGTGTACTGCAAATATCATTACTTGGAAGGCCACGAAAATCTCAATCCTGAACACGAAATCTTTAAGTTCTTAGGAAACATATCGAGGAATGAAGTTGAAATTACGAAGAAGCAGTATGCGGAATCGGAAACTGAAACGTTTAGTGTCGCTAGTGAGTATCTTCTTTTAGCTTTGCGTAATATTACCTACCTATCACAATCAGCAACCTGCCAAGTGAAAATTAAAATGATAAACCTAAACACTACTGCGGAACAAATACAAATTTTATCAGACTGCGTGATACAAGCTTTAGATTTTGATGTAGCAATGTGAAATTTTATAGTCGTACACATTGCAGTCAGAAATGAAATGTATTCGTGGATAGATGGCGGTAACGCAGGAAAATGTATACTTAGGTAATGTTATTAGATAGGGCGCTGTAGTGTTCCCCTGCCATCGACTAAAAAATCTATCTCCAAGCCAAAATCGGGGTGGGAGCGCTCCTTGAGAGCCAAACCCAATCTAGGCTGGGCATCTTTACTATCGTCGTCGTCATGAGATTGTGATCAAATGCTACAAACATTTTTTTTTAGTCCTGATCGTCCCACTGCAGGGCAAAGGCCTTCCTTCCCTTTTCCAATCCCATTTCCATTTTAAATCCAACGCCAATAGATAAAAGAAAAAGTACATATGTACGTGATCGTGGCGCGAACAATAAATATATGTTATATCAATAACGCAAAATGGGAATAAAACCGGATTCTTTCTGTTCCAGCCCACTGCGGCAACGCCTCTCACCAGCTTAACACGGAAGACTACTATTGCAACGAAGACCTCGTGAAGCAGCTCGTGTTTGACGCCAAGCTGACTGCGCCGTACTTCGAGAACTGGCATGCTACTAAGGAGGTAAACTAAATTAATTAAGAAAAAAGACACGCCTTTGTATACATATATTACCAAATAATGTATATATGATTGATCTCTTTGTAACTATGATTGATGTGTAGGTACAATAAAGAATATAAGAATACACTCTGAGCGAAAAACAGAGCACAAACCGTTAAGGTCGCGTAATAGGTACGTCTTATTTATGGAACTTATAAAACTCACATGATTCATTGCATCAAATACAGAAATACCGCATTATAGTTAAATTCGTGTTGCGGTTTTCAAGATATTTGACCAAAAAGTGTTGTGGCAATAAAGGAAAGCTATGACGTGTTCTGAGGCCTAGTTGACGCAACCATGATAAAGAAAATGATGCACAGTGAAAATATTAAAATAAATGTGCATAGTGATAGCGGTGGTAGCCTAGTGGGAGAACGTCCGCTTTCCAATCAAAAGGTCGTGAGTTCAAATCCCAGTGCAGGCACGTACCAACGTGTTTCTGTAAAACATATGTACGTAATTATCACTCGCTTTTCGGTGAAGGAAAACATCGTGAGGAAACCCACATACCTACCCTAGAATTATTTCGGAGGTAGGTGTGTTATCCACCAATCCGGGCCCCTGTGGTGGATTATGGCCTAACCCTCCTCACGAAAGAGAGGGGAGACTCGTGCTCAGCAGTGGGACGTTATGGGTTGATGATGATGATGACATATGACATTGTAAATGTTCTAGGAATGGGATCTAGCTCGGGATTACAACGTGAGCGCGCGGTTTGTGGCCACATCGAGCGGGCTGACTCGCTGGCACTACATCATGGACACGGACAAGAATGAGAGGGTTCTCGACGATGGATCGAGAGTCAGGAACTTCTCGGGGAAGTAAGGCCGTAAATTTAGTCTTATCCCGACGGTCAGTACTGACTTCGTCGATCGTCCATAGCCAGCGCTATGAATACAGTACGTGTATTTAGCAACATTATGACCGCGTCTGCACGGTATTCATATAGAGTAGGTACAAGGTATTAGGTAGGTATTTCGATTGTGACGTATTGCTACTCGCTTTGAGTATACGTGCAAAACGTCACTACTCCAATATCGACAGATCCAATTCCAATTTTATACATGAAGAAGTTATTTGTTGTTCGAAAAGTTTAACACCTTGACTGCTGAGCCGTTTTGCTTGTCTAGCCACGGGTGCAGTTCTGCACGCGCCATAGTGTTTCCCATACAACAAACACAACAATTGTGTTTTGCCGTACTCGTGGCAAGTTATGAAAAACACGACAGCTGTTTTTTCAGCAGTTTACGTGTTAACTCTTGCACAAATTAATATGTTTATCAGAAACTATATTTTCTTCCTGAGCTATCTATCTACTGAAATGTTAGATTTAATAGTTTGATGTGAAACGTTCTCAGGGTGTTCGGAGATCTCCACGTTACAGCGATCGAAGAGACGTGGTACAAAGCTGCCGTGCTGCAGCATAGCAAGAACAACACGGAATCGCTAGTCATAGCCACACGACTCCCTACCCTCGACCCTATTATAGAAAAGCCAGATAAAGTGGCTAGCGAAGATGGCCAAATTATTATCACAGCTAGTTACGCCATATTCTATAAGGATGGTACTGCCGAGACGCCCGCATCGGTGGTCGGCTTTCAGTTCACGTACTCGAGTTTTTATGAAAAATTTCTGCAGTTGACAGAGTCTTCGAAAGACAGAAATGAGGTAAATATTATATTTATATGCTTGTACTTGCTGCTTAATTTATCACTTTGATAAGTCAGACGACGCCGTTTTTTGATTACTCAAATTATATATGTAACTCGAATATTTTCCTACATAAAGCCTCAATCATCTAGTTCAAAAACTATTTTGTCTCCTCAGGGTATATCTTGCAACGGGACAAAATACGACTGCTACGTAATCGATAGCTCTGGTTATATCATTTTATCCAAAGACAAGAGCCAGGTGGGCAAGTTCTTTGGAGTCATTAACAAGTACGTGCTAAAGTCGTTTGTGGACGACCTGATATACGACCACGTTGAGGTGTTCAATTATCAAGCTCTGTGTCCACTATCAATGATACCGGAGACCAGTGCTGCTGATTCCTTGCTTTCGGTGAGTATCGTTCTAATGATTTTGTTCTATTCAGGAAGAGAACAGAAACAAATGACGTTTCATACTCTGATTTAGTACGAAACGTCAGAATCAGATCATATTTTTGTTCACGAATAAGCCCGCAGTTGATTTGAGTGAAATATGCTTTCTCAGATTTCATAATCGAATATTAAAGAATAGATAACAAAAACCTGTAATTGTATAATATATTAATGAGCTCATACCCATGCGCACCGCCTCTCTATAATATAAGTATATCCAGAAGCTAATTCTTATAGATCCACAGCTCAATCTGAAGAGATCATGCAATTTTAATTAAAAGTGTTCGTTACTTTTTAGCCACTCATTCTTATGAAAAACTTGCTTGGCTGGTTGTTTACGGAAATGATAATTTTGATGTCTAATTTATACAACTGGAGCGACTACGTGTACGCTGCCACTGCTACAGACGACCCAGGTAAGGTCCAAGTATTTTGCTCATAACACTCATTTGGAGATAGAAGATTTTCCACCAATTTGATCGAACCGAATTGGTTCTCAGTTGTTAATAAAAGCAAGAAGCTCCTTGCCGTCTTCTACATTTCTGAGGACTATACACACACACACACGTTTCTTCGGGGTTCGAGTAACTATAGGAGAGAGTAAATCTTCTAGGTTAGTAGGCTTTATCCTCGGCTACATTGACGTTTACCAAGAGGCGAGTTCGTGTTTCAAGTTACTATCTTTGATAGAGGCCACGCAGACTTCCTTTGAAATTGACACTCTTTTTAAAAACGGTAGCTCAATTTTTGTGGCGATAGTTGGTAGCATATTTTATCCGTAGTTTCGCAAACGCTGTACAATTATTCATAACTTATGAGAAAAAAGAAATTATAAACGAAATGCGGAAAATATCATTCAAGAAATATGATTTAACATCATCCACATTTAAATTAGATACCTATTACCAAGATTATATGTTGCCAAATATTACAAGGTACCTAGGATGTTTCCTACCTCCACTTCGTTACATGCTTAGGTACTTTAATCCGTATTGTTTAAGTGTAGCAATGTCTGTATCTATCGAGAAATCTATATCTTTAATATCTTATATAAATATATATCTTGTCTTGTGGCTGTTGGTATAACTTTACTTTAGCTATTTATATTAGCTTTTGCAACAATAATAATGCACAAATTGCACATTAAATTCATAGGACATATATTGGAAAAGAACTAGCAGAACACCTATAGAATATTTGCAAGTAGAATGCACGTGCACTAGCTAAGCAGTTGGACATAACACTTCGAAGTATCTATATGTGTAACAATATATCTTTCTGCGCCTAATCTTCCGCTTTATATAACCGCATGGTTGTCTGCAGACTACCTCGATCTAATTCCGCTGGCACAAACAGAGCCGCCGCCCGCTGTCACACCGCCTAAGAACAATTCTAAGACTAAGGAGAAGATCAAGCCCTTTTCTTGCGACCACAAAATATCGCTATACATCCTCAATCAATCGTACTTCGTGGAAGCGGCGCGGATGGGAGCGGCACCATTAGTTTCCAAAGAGGATAGTGATTGTAACCCAGCTTACTGGGCGACCTACATTACTAAAACGAACCTGCTACTGGTGGTGGTAGAGAATAGCGATAGAACGTACAGCAGCGACTGCAAGGTGTCTCCGGACACGAAGCCCGACCCGACGAGCGAGTCGACGGAGAAGCGCGAGCCCTGCCACAAGCTGCAGCTGGCCAGTCTGCCGAGAAGAAGACTGGAAGATTGCTACACTTATCACGAAGGGGTAATTCATTTGATATCGATAACTTGTTTTTACAATTTAATTTATTGAGTTATAGCAAACGTTCTAAAAATTACATTTCTAAGATCCCTGATATATTTTGTTAAATAATAGACTCAGCAGTTACCTATTTTGCGAAAATCCACATTTAAAAAGATGAAATAGCTTAATAATTTCGCGAAATAGTTCATCAAGCTATTGGTGACTAAGATTAGGAAATGTTACACAGAACTGTCGCGCTTGACGCTCGGCTCCGTGTTATTTTCTATGTTAACTTGTAAAACTGCTCACGTCGCGCCCCGTCCGCTGTTTGACTAAACCTTTAATTAGTTAAGTACGAACATGACATAATTCTGTCTATGAACCGAAATTATAATTACCCTATTCCCAACTTTGTTTTAGCTCGTAGTTCGTACGAACTTAAAGAAACGCTAAGTACCTACCAGTTATTTTCAATTGCACTACCCAAGCACAATCTGATTTTATTTGGGCCCTATCGTTTCCGTTTCGTTTTCTGATTCGGCGTATCTAAGCCACAGTGCACCCGCGGCGGAGGGTTAGTAATGTTAACACGCTATTTGTTCTAGGAGCGGAACATCACTGCCTGCGGAATCGGCAGCAACGTTCGCAGCAATGCGCCCATATTCATCATCACAACGCTTTTGTCAATCACAGTGTCCAAGCTGATTTTGTAATAGTTCTTTGAAATGTCGGCTCTAAACTAATTCACATGAACGGGATCCGTTTTATCAAAATAACTACGGCTTTTAACACAATAAGTAGATTTTTATCATTACAATAGATAAGAGCAAGATTTTGTAAGTTTTCCTTTAGATGGTTACTATAATTCCAGCTCAAAGTAATATAAAAATAGACAAGTTACGAAAATAAAACTAACCGTAATGCCAGTATTTAATTTCCACCCAACAACGTAACTGTAATTTAAATGTAATTAAAATAATATTTTCAGTAAACAGGGTTAACTTAACAAAGTTATCAAGAGCCTTGTAACGGGTAATAATTTTGAGAGATTTTACAATAAGCGGCCTTTGTCTACTAATAAGTAGTAATATCAAGTAGCCAAAAAGTGGTACAAAGAGAATCGTAATTTACATAAGTATAAATAAAAAATATTTAAAAGAACGAATAACCCGACTGCCCGTAAAGCCTGTCATCTTCGTGATTGACGACTCTAACTAATGATACGTCATTTATCAAAATCCATCAACCCATTTAAGCTGTAGAACATGCCAACAAATTACATGTGCATAGATGCATACGTTCGAAAAACAAAACCCTCCTTTTGGTAGTCGGGGAAATAATGCAAACAGCCTTTACAAATGACGGAGATTTTATTAAAAAATCCTAAAACGGAGTCCCTGCCATGCCCATAGATAAAAGCTCGATGCCTAAATCACTTAAGGCTGCTGTAAAACAAGGGTTCACTTTATCTGATAAGTACATACTTCCACTATATTTGTATGTTTGTTATTTTGACAATAAATCTTGTTGCACATTCAGAAAGGTTTGTTTTATTTTAAATCTTTTACGTTTTTTGATTTGAGCAATTCTGTCAACTAAGTTTTTTTATTACTACTCGACAAATTTTAATTTTTATTCTCGAACAAACTCATCATATCTAAACCCTAAAACCTAATTAAACTGTTTTACCTATTCGTTATATTTCTCAAATCCAATTTAGGCTCGCAAGACACAATGTAAGGATCACTCATCTATGGATAAGGAACTCAAGCAATTTATCCTTACCGAGGAAGTTGAAACCAAAGTCATTGTGGGCGTCGTTTCCGAGCGTGACACGCTATTCGTGGTGTGGACTGTATGTGTGTTGACGATGCGTCATACTCGGGAGCAAGCGGGTGGCTGCCATCGGTTTCCTACACTTGAGTTGCTAGAAGTGCTGAACAAGAAGTGCGACGAAAAATGCCGGTGATGAAGTTGTACTACGACGCGGGGTGTGAAGATATTCCGAGTCTTTCTTGTAAATGGGGCTTCCTGGGCTGTTTTCGATGGAGTACACATTTTTGTGAAATAATTACGGTTTATGATGATATTCTGGACTGCACGTCAAAGTCCAGAATTACAATTTATAAAGCTAAAGCTAAACTATTTATATGACTAAAGAAATTTACATATTACACAGAACATTGAAATTAAGTTACCTACGTCATGTTGAAGTTTTTACAATGCTGTTTAATGTAAGTTTTTTAATTTGTAAGGGTAGGTGCCCATTAAAAAATAATTAAGATAATGGCACAATCAAGTGTTTCGATTGATATCTGATGATTGCAATGTAACTCTGATATTTCCATTCTCGGAAACAATTTCTAGGTTTAGGGTTAAAATAAGATAAGTGACCCATCCAATTGCCGTACGCGCCCAACATTGTTAACTTCAATGTTCGTATGTGAATCGGGATGTTCCACGGGCTATGGACATTGAAGGCTGGAGGTCATAAAACTATACCGTAATGACATCACACATCGGGATAAGCCACACGTACAACGTCGCGGGCAAAAGCTAGTAATCAATACTATCATAGATTTATTTCGTATCAGGTCGTCTATCTAAATACGTGCGCAAACAAAACTGCCGACGGCATACGAGTAGCAATTCTATGTGATTATTAGATAAAGAAAGCATACAGATTACTCAGCCGCCCGCTGGCACAGTGACCTAGTGAAGGGGAAACAAATCGATGAGCGTCGGTAGCGAGGGATCCTAAAAGTAACATCAGACGTAGTACTCCAACAAATAGCAGCAAACGACTGGGGGCTGAGGTCGCCACTCGCGAGGGGACCGGCCGGCGCAGGCCCGGCCCGCGCTCACACGCGCATGCGTCATTCTAACCATCCTTATCAACTCTAAGTGACCACAAACCTGTGTGTCCTATAAAAATAATCCTCAAATATGCCATTTGTAACGACTATCGTGTTCTAATCACGGCAATAATAGTATTAGAAGTGGTTCTGATGTGCTGAAGTGGTTCTGATGTGATGAAGTGCAGCAGTTTCGCCTTACTGATTTTGCTGACACTGTGCCTGGACTCCAGGGACTGCTCGGCCAGTGCTCAGTATGACTCGACAACCAGGATATCGCTTAACTCGTAAGTTTTATATTAATATTGATAAAAGACTCGCCAGTTGCAAAGATTCTGAAATATTATGCTCTGACATTGAAAGGTACTAGCTAACATAAATGGATACCTATTTACGTAGTTGTGCATTCTATCGATCGGTTCTTGTGCGTTTACTTTTTTATGAAAGCAATCATGAAATTATCCGAATTGGTTCTTCAATGTGAATTTATTAGAAAAATAACTGTTATAGGGTGCAGGCATGGGCGGTCAAACTTGGTACAGAGCTATATCACTTTGGAGAGTTTATTACGAGAAAGAAAGAAGTGCAGGATGTACGTATGAAAATCAATTAGTATCATCAGTATTATGTTGATAGCGATTGATAGCTTACTTACGTAAAAATGTTATATTAATTTTAGAGTTTTAAATCAGCTCAAATAGAATCAAGGGACGGAGAAAAACTAGTTCAAAGCATGGCCGACGACATCCGCGCTATGATGGAACTCAAAGTCAGTGCTGTCAAGAGAATCGTAGAAGCTGCCGAGAACATGGCGTTTGATAAACAAAATGAGCCAGTTCCTGACGACTTCCAGTTTTTCAACAGCAAAGAGATGGATGAACCGTACGACGAAGTTTCTATAACAACCACTGCCGAACCAGAGTTGGGTATGGAACACTGGATTGAGCGACCTCCAACAAAAGCGATACATTTACAGATGAATGCTCATTTTCACAATATCCCTGTAAACATTAATTATAGCAGCGTACATGTTCCAACTAACGTCTATGCATGGGGTATGTGTTAGCCATTTTTAAACAATATAAATTTTCAGATATAAATAATTTTATCATGTAGCGTGAGCGGGTTTTTATTAATTTGTATCCATTTCCAGCTCCTGAAGTTATAAAAGGCATTCACTGGTCGGAAGGTTTGGACACCCATTTCATCAATAACTACCAAAGCGACCCTACTCTCGGATGGCAGTATTTCGGCAGCTCCACCGGATTCATGAGACATTATCCTGGTAAATATAATAGCAGATGGGTTGTTCACAGTATTGATAAGTTTAAATTAATCTAATGTTATCCCTTGGGAATTCGTCATTTGCTCAGCACTGAAGAAAAACGTAATGTGGAATCGGGCATGCCGTAAAACCTGCCGTAGAACCAGAATATACGATGCCCGCAGGGATAGGATATGTTTGCAGTGGGCTATGTATAAACATGGTACGCATCCTCTGCTGAGAGGATACCTTTTCCCCACCACTAGGGTTAAATTGGTCCGATGACGATAATCTTCCCATTGTTGCAGCGATGAAATGGCGAGCTGACCCTGTAGACATCTATGACTGTAGAACAAGGGCTTGGTACATGGAGGCAGCTGCTAGTCCCAAAGATGTGGTCGTTTTAGTAGATAGGAGCGGGTCAATGACCGGCCAGAGGAGGGATATTGCAAAGCACGTAGTGACGAACATCTTGGATACTCTTGGGAATAACGACTTTGTGAATGTGCTGACATTTGCTGATACGGTTGAGGAGATCGTACCTTGTTTTGAAGATTCCCTTGTACAGGTGATTTGGATATTTTGTGGACTCAATAAGCTTGCAACAATTACTATCTAGGAAAATTTTATATTTATATCCTGAATTATTTTTGCCTCGTAGGCGACATTGGGAAATCTTCGAGAACTGAAATTGGGATTGGACAACTTTGAAACAACGGAGATAGCCAACTTTTCCGCTGCTTTGACTCGAGCTTTTGAACTTCTAGAAATATATAGAAATAACAGCGGCGGCGCTAACTGTAACCAAGTAAGATTCGTTTATCAATATTTATTAAAAAACAAAAATGAGTATTAATCTGGACATTGATCACAAAGTTTTATATTATTTTTAAATACGTTAACGGGTATACATACTTCTAAGGCTATAATGCTGGTTACCGATGGCGTCCCGTATAACTACAAGGAGATCTTCGAGCGTTACAACTGGAAGTACGAAACTCCAGTGAGGGTGTTCACGTACCTAATAGGTCGAGAGGTAAAGGTAGTACCACTTCAGGTATTACTGTGTGTGTAGTCATTGTGCAACCTGCATAATGTGCCTCTGTCTTACAGTACATCCAGAATGTGGTACTCTTCCCTGTCTACGATATCTGTGTCCATACTATACGAGTAACCTGTAATCTTAAGACATCTAACACGTTAGTCATAGCCGTTAAGAGTTTGATGACAAAGCCTTAGAGAAGATAGATTAGTATTCCGAGTAAAAAATAACTAAAACTAATTATTGCCCAAAAAATTGCCCAAATTATAATAGAGTAGTGGTTTATCTTCTGTAAGTAAGTACAGTTTAATCGATATGTAAGTTAAAATATAGGTACGTTATGATATTTTTGATGTGCTACTTTTTTTTAAATCTTTATATCGCAATATTTAAATGTTGATGTCTTCAGATTGGTTACGAAGCACGTTTCTTCGCATGTCTGTCCGTACCTTCCATCCTCATTATGCTTTTGCTTTTAGAGCTTAGTTTATGTCGAATGTGTTTGAGTGGTTTTGTAGATTTGTCTGTTTTTATAGATTTTTACTATTTGATTATTGTTTCTTGTTTGTTGTGAATGTTACTCGTATTTTCTATAACAAACTTTAATACTTTGGATGATAGTGTAAGATTGATGTGTATTTAAATCATATTGAATCCCTTTAGTTAACGATGTCGTAGGCTATTTAAAGTGCGCCATTTAATGATTTAATCGTTATTTTTTAGACTGTGTAGTTATAAGTTTAATAGATTTCTCTCACCAAGCTGCTGATGTCATATCACTGTCGTAGGTAATGTAAACACCTAAGAAAACGCACTTTAGACTATGGTCATTGTAGAGATTGTAACTGGTCAGGCCTAAGTTATATCATCAAGGACTGAACAGGTGGCAGACGTGCGGGAAGTGAAGTGGATGGCTTGCGCAAACCGGGGGTTCTATGTGCACCTGAGTACTTTGGCAGAAGTGCGGGAAAGAGTGCTGGAGCATGTCAATGTGCTGGCCAGGCCACTGGTTCTGCAGCGAGAGAAGCACCCTGTCGTGTGGACACCGGTGTATGCCAACGTAACGGTGAGTGAAAACAGACTTTAAATCACTTACCTGTATATTCTTATTAGCCTACAAGTCCATGACTATAATTAAACAGAAGAAGGATTCACTGTAAACTTGATTTTATTCCTCCAAGGACCCAAAAGTTGCAGACTATCTTTGGGAGCAACGTGAGAGAGCAGAGCAGAAGGAGCGTTTTATGAGTCAACGACGAGACAAAGTCCTGTTCAACTCCGAAAAAGAACAAGATCGCCGATGGAGGATCACTCAAGTAAGTTACCTAGGATTTTGTAACAATGCTGTCTTAGAAATACTTTCAAAGGAATTTTGACACGAAGAAGGAAAGGAAATATATGAAATGGGGAGACCGTAGCAAGCAGTCATTGATTAAGTATAAGAAAATGATCAGAGTGCAAACCAATAAGAATAGGATTGAAATAGGAGGTTATGATTATGATGCAAATATATTAAAATACGAAGATTTCAATGATGAATCCTCCATCTCCTTTTCATCATCGTACAACAAGACCCAGGGAAACAGGGCGTCTGTATATGGTTGATATTCCTCCGATCCGCACAAAGCGATTTGCATCCACATTTACAATCCGAACACCTTACCATCGTTGTTATTAGCCGTCGTCTTCAAGTCGTGTGAGTAGGTATCTTTTAGGCAAGCATGCTCCACCTTCGACTGTGTCCACACTTACCACCAGGTGTGACTGCGGTCCAATGCTAACCTATTCTACAAAAAAAATAATTAATGACTGTCTTCTTGAATTATTCCAGATGAAACAAGGCCAATACAGTGAGATTGGAAATTCGCAGTACCAGCTGATGACATCTGTGTCTATGCCAGTGTACGATCTTCGACACAACGAGGTATGTATTTTTCGATATAACTGTTTTTGTGGATTTGATCTTGAGTCCCCCAAATGTGATCGGTGCTCGAAACTTAGGTAGGAGAGAACGAAGAATTTTCATTTTATCAACGGTAGCTAAGATAATATGTTGGCAGGATTTATAAATGCTTATGAGTCAATTACATAGTGATCAATTACCAGTAATTTGGCAATTTTTCTAACGATTAAAATAAGGTAATGAGCAACTGTGAACGTCTATTCGTTTTCTCTTCCCTATTGCTTCGACGCCTGTCTGTAATACGTCTTTCCCAAAATTCCAAATTCTCCACTATGCATGACATGACCAATATGACTTTCATCTATATTACGAAGATTATGTTTACAGATTGGTTTTCATTTCCTACTAATTGGACGTAAGCTCTGTCTCTTCTGATTACTTTATAGCTTACTAATATTTTGCTTCTGTATTATAAGTGTCTATTAATAACTCCATTTTGTTTGATGGTTTCCCCTCAGAACATCACAGAGAATGTACTGATAAATGAAGCTTACTGGGTATCGGTTACGAAAGAGGTACTACTACACTTAGAAAGTTTTGATGATTTAATGTAAAGTTTTTGCAAGATTCGAGAGAGTTTTTATGATTTAGTTTTTGGATTTCAGTAACCGTAAAGTGTTATTTGGCCCCGTTAGCGATGCATCTGTCCTCGATGGATGTCGAGAGCCAGCGCGCGTCGTCGGTCGTCGCCGGCCGACAGACCTGCGCCCATGCCCATCTGTTGTTCCACCCTGTTGGCTTACCGTAGTGTAGTGTTTCTACTAGCTCGTAGGCGTAGACCACTAGGGTGTTATGATCGACTTTTCTATCAATCATCCGATTAATTTTTCTATGCAAGAGTTATGATCTTATCACTACACACACTAACTAATAAAAATACCAAGTAATTTTTGCCTGAATTTAGCGATGTCTTCGTAGAGGCATCTTTTGACGATTGACTTGTTTTAAGAAATGTAAATGTAAATATTTTGCAATAAGACCGTGCCGCCCGACATATGACTCGTGTGGGGCTTTTGTTAACTTTGACCTATCTTCTAAAGAAATATTAAACTTTTGATATCCTTACTAAAATTTTAGTCCATTTGAATTTTCTCTTTGGCAGAGGAGACAAATTTATTTCTAGTTAAGTTGTTACAATGCATTTATCTGTATGTTATTATATTTTATTGCATTCGTTCGTCTACAACCAATCGCAGTCCGTAGAGGAGAACGGCCCGAAAGAGGTAGGCCACGCTCTCACTTTCCTAATACCAACTACAGCAGTACAGTGAACGGCGACGGATGGCTGGCGATGGACGATTATATTGGCAATATTAATAGAATTGACTGAGCATTTCTACGCAACGAACTACTGAACAAGTTGAGAACCTAAACTACTAATATTGATATAAATGATTTCTAAAAACAAACTGAGATGAGTGAACAAATTTTCTTGAACTTTCTTCTTTGCATATAATTTAATTGAATGATCCCAACAGATTGTTTCATGGATTCGTTTCAAAGGGTATTTACATATCTACGCCAGAAACGGTAGTGGGTTTCTAGTATAACGAGTAGATTTTTTGTCATGATACCGAGATAACTTGTAATATTTTTGTAGATTTGCTAGAACCTGTAATCATGGATTATATAAATTAGAATCCTTTAAAGCATTGTTCTATATAAGTCAATATAGAACTCGCCTAACGGGGCTTAGATGCTAAACATAAAGTAAAATTGCTAGATATAAGCCAGATTGACATAATTTTGTAGAAATATGGCAACTACGAAGCCAAATACGAATTAGTAGTTAGAACTTGTGACTGTAATACATAAAAAGTACATAACATATTTTATATTGTTATGATCATTTTCTAGTATTTTTGTAGATTTTTTGAAAGGATGCGTAGATATTAGAGATAACTAATTTTATAACAAACATACCAACAAAATGTTAGTTTACTTTTGACGGTTTATATTTTTTTATGATATTTAAAGTGAAATTTACAGGAGCATGATTTACATACAAATAAAAATTTTCAGATGCGTATTGCTAGATTATTAGGAGTGGCCGGAACAGATGTACCGCTATCCGAAATACAAGCTTTGATGACACCGTATAAGGTAAAAATCAAAATATTAAGCCCCATACACACTTTGTAATTTTTAATATTATGATCTCACTAACCGAACATTTCTATATTTTTTTTAGATCGGAGTAAATGGTTATGCATTCATAGTTACGAATAACGGTTACATCTTGATACATCCTGATTTGAGACCTGTGGTAAGTGACCATTCTTTTGATTTCCTACAAATACCTTGCAAACAATCAATTCAGCAAAAGATCGCAAAAATTCTGCAACCTGAAGTATTTTTTGCATTTTTTCTGAAGCGCAATTCTGTTAACACTTTGACTGCTGAGCCGATTTGCTTGTCTAGCCACGGATGCGGCTCTGCGCGCGCCATAGTGTTTTCCCATACGACAAACACAACAGTTGTGTTTTGCCATACTCGTGGCAAGCTATGAAAAACACAACAGTTGAGTTCTCAGCAGTGAACGTGTTAAATAAATTGTTTTAAAAGATTCATTTAAGCTTTTACCGCTTCTGTTATTAGTAATTGAATGTTAACTGCAATATTATTGAAAGGTTTTTCTTAAGAAATAAGACGACTGGTTACGTAACTTTAAACGTTTGTTCCAGTTTCAACAAATCCTAAAACCCAGTTACAACAGCGTCGATATGTTGGAAGTTGAACTCTTCGACGATGACAGAACTCCCAGGAATTTCAGCAAAGAACTGACTGCGGTGAGCACTGCTTTACCTTATTTATCAATGTGGGCGCCATTGACCCGTATTAAATAAGAAGGGCATTGTTACAGCTGCGAAAGGACATCATCGACCAGAAGACTGGCAACAAGATGATGGGCGTCAAATACCACTTGGAAGATATGGTACGAATAGCAAATACAACAATCTTACAATTACATCATACTAGCTGCGCCCCGCGGGTTCACCCGCGTTGTTCCCGTGGGAATACAGGGATAAAATATAACCGATATTACTCGCTGATAATGCAGCTTTCCATCGATTAAATAATTTCTAAAATCAGTGTTGTGGTTTAGCCGAAACCATACATATTACCTTACAAACTTTCATCCCGTATTTTTATTTTAAGGTAAAGTTTTTAGAAACTTTGAATGTCATATTTATTTATATCTAATCAAAAGGCTGAAAAATAAGTTTCAAGCTTCTAGCTTCATGACAAATGTCAAATGACGAAACTTTCATACAAAGTTTCATCCCCTATTTCAACGCATTATAAGTTTATTTTCGCATTAAAAAGTAGCCTAAGTTCTTTCTCAGGCTCTAGACTATCTCTGTACCAAATTTCATTTAATACAGTTCAGTAGTTTATGCGTGAAAGCGTAACAGACAGACAGACATACAGAGTTACTCTCGCATTTATAATAGTACCTGGATGACCGAGCTTTGCTCGGTATTTTTTTTTTGTTTTTATGACATTTTCTAAAAATTATTCCTAGCTAGATCGATTTATCGCCCCCGAAACCCCCTATATACTAAATTTCATGAAAATCGTTGGAGCCGATTCCGAGACTCCAATTATATATATACAAGAATTGCTCATTTAAAAATATAAGATAAGTAGGGATTTATCTAACTATTTTCTATAATGATAATACTGATGTTCACTGCATTGAGCTTAGTGGCTTTACGCTTACTTTTTGCGTAACTTTAAGCGTGAGCTTAAGTTATTAGATGGAATACCATTCTGAAGGGTAGGTTCAAGAACTGCTATGTGGTCAAAATTTTTGTCGGAACATGAATATATCTCGGTACTCGACAGTGACTGTATTAATTTACTATACCAACATTTTAGAAAAGAGTATCTCGAGCCAAGAGGCACTTCTACTGGACGGGAATCAGCGACTCTCCCTTCACTCTGGTCGTGACCATTCCTGAAAACTACGGCAGACATAGGATTACCCCGCCGCCGACTGACGACATTCACAGGCTGTCCCTCACATCGAAGAACATATCGGCTAAACAATATCTGTCTGATAAGTGGAGTGTGCATCCCGATTGGTGAGTTCCTTACTTTACTTTTTCTCAATCTTAAGCGAACCATGTGCGCATGATAATTGATAACATAGATTTACAATTTAAGCCTTACTTTCCCATTTAAATGGTGTGGTAAGTAGGGGCCTAAATATAGTAGTGAATCTAAACTGAAACAAGAGCTGCTATACAATTTCATTTCAAAATCAATTAATACTTAAAAGCACAGCCAAGGGTGAACTCGGTAGGCCCTCGTGGTGGATTATGGCCTAACCCTCTTCACGAAAGTGATGGTAGACCCGTGCTCAGCAGTAGGACGATATGGTTTGTTGATGATGACGATTAAGAGTTAACAAGTGTCAAGTAAATCTTTACTAAAGTTTTTATTTGATAAAGTGGCAGCGACTTTGAATTCTGTTCTAGGTTGTACTGTCGCCACTACGAGCGGACATTTTCATCTCCAGAAGAAGAGCTGCTTTACTTCCTAGAGAGGGTAGCAAAGCCTGGCTGGCGATGGCCAGCCAAACCTCGACCCCCAGAACATCACAAGAACAAGCCGGGCCATGACAAACATAATGGTATTCTAAGAAGTTCTTAAACTTTTTCCTAATTGAATTTATATTAAATTTACTGGACAAAAACGGGTTTAATTCTCACACTTCACCTGCTCTCGATGGTGATACCCACATTCTCCAGTATTCTCGTGATATTTTGAACGTGCGTGAATGGGGCCCGTTTTTCCTAAACGTGTTCTTAATTCTCTAAAAAAATATAGGCAGTTTGTTTTTAACGAAGGACTACGTTTTTTGGTCCTCGCTAAACAATGTTGACTACAATAGGTAAGTATCTATAAATAATATAATATGGAGGGATGTAATGAATGAATATTACACTATTTTTAAATTGAGTTTTTATTTGACAGGTTCCCCGGAAGGCAAAGATAGGAATAAGGTATCCAATAGCACGCCTAGGAACGAATATTACTGTAAGTTATTTGCCTTTTTTATTTGGTTTCACAAAGATATTCAAAATATAACCCGTCTACTAAATAACTGAAGCTAATGTTTATCGATTTAGACCTTATTAATATTAGCTTTTCTTATATTTATCTCGGTTTCAGGTGACCATGGATTGATGCAGGCTTTAGTTTACGACGCCAGAAACACGGCTTGGTTCAACAAGAGCATTTCAGATTCAGCTTCGGATGAAAAGGCGTAAGTTCCATAGATTATTTATGTTATTATCAAATTGATAGTTTATTATAGATTATCAAATAGTTTTTTTTAGATGTTCAGTTATATTTGAAAACAATTGTTATAGGTCAGTTTTGGCTGGATTTTTTATTGGATTATACGGGTTTTCTTTCACTGAGGTCAGCTAGTCTGGGAGGTTTGAGGATCATAAAGTCAGTGTTTTCGACTGTACCTATATCTATGAAGCAATTTATATACACTGTAGCAATAGTATTCAAATTCAATATTTATTTTTAACCAGAAGTATATTAATTTCATGAATTATTTTTAAATCTTGCACTTGGATAGCCCATTGACAAAAGTGATCGGATTATTGCCGAGGTAAAGTAAACCGGAAATATCATGGAGATTTAAAACGATTTTTGTTTGCATGACACATAAATTAGAAAATACGAGTTTATCAGGAAAAAAATATACAATACGGATAAGAAATCAAGAATATTACAGCAACCTATATATTTCTGTAGTATGACAACTATTGTATTAAATATTAACATGTATCATATAATCTAATAGTAAAAAAATACATGCGTATATCTCGAATAAGTTAACGTAAGGGATCGGTTTCAAATTCCTGTATAAATACCTATATCTTAAAAGAGTATCTAGGTACCTACACTCAATTATTATTTTGAATAAGAGACACATTTAAACTGTATAGATTAATTTAAAGTAGGTATTTTAAATAGCTATAGAGTTGAACAAGCAGCTAAGGAATAAGGTTTGTAAGACAGGCATTATGTAATGATTTACAACGGTGTAATCTAGTTATGCAGCCACAGGATGTAAGTAAAATATAAAACATTTACAGCATTAGTTAACGACAGTTACTGAATATGCACATGAACGTAGTTGTTCCGGTTTCAAAGAACTATTTTCAGCAAAATTGTACTGATATATGCGTATTGTAGCCCTTATGAACCGATGTCTGAGGGTGTTGTGCCATTATCCTGTAATTCTGGATGGGATTGCAAATGTTATGGACGGGCGTTTATTACCACTGGGACGACTTGCTCGTCTCGTTCTATAAAAAAGTGTATTATTGTTCATTTCCGACTACTAAGTATAGCAAAATTGGCATAGGCCGGAGATTATAATGTAACAAATCGTATCTCTAACTACAGATGTAAAGATAGCTTTACAAATCGAAGATTTTTATAACTATGGAATAGATGCCATTGTTTAAAAGAAGGAAACATAGGTAACGTTAGAGGAGTTAATGCTATTAGTAATAAAGGTTTACAGACACAGTAAAAAGTTAAGTTTAAACAAGAACGATTTGATCGCAGGTCTGAGTTCATTCAGCGGTTCGGATACATCGTCGCTTTCCTGTCGACTCACAGCGGACTGACGAGGTGGCAGACCCATCCGCCGAAAGAACACGACGAGAAGTAAGTTAAGAAAACAAACAAACAACAAAAAGAAGAGAAAGAGGACGAAGAAAATAACTGGACTAATATTTTCTGATATTCGTGTTTCAGAACGGAACTAGGCAAGCAATGGCCAAGAGCTATCGACGAGGTGTGGTACCGCCGAGCAGTGGAACAGCACTACGTGGACCCCCTTAGCTACGTCTATAGCATCGAGCTGCACACAGACAAGTTTCCCCTTAACGTCAGCGCGGCCGTGGTCACAGCCTCCCACGCGGTGTTCCACGGGGATGGGCATAGGAAGGCGCCGGCTGCGGTCGTCGGGTTCCAGTTCAAACACGAAAGACTGAGCGAGTGGTTCGAGAATATTACATCTTCTGTAAGTCATTCACTGTTTTTATGGGGTAATAGCGGTATGGCACTCTTTATTATCCGCCTGGCTAGATAGCAGGACTTAATCTGCAGTCCAACCCTTTCCGGGGTGGCTGCATAATCCAAACAGTCCTATTCTATATTCAGCGTGTTCCTAGCAGTATAGTAGTCAAAAGCATCTATAATTCTAATAAGAAAAAGTTACAATCGCGACTCACTTGTGTGTTCCAATTTGTCTTTGCCAGGACAATTTGTTTCGAATGATTGTTGATGTATTTCTTTTCAGTGTGAACACAACAAGGAGTGCATGACCTGTTTATCTGATAACTGGGACTGCTATTTAGTTGATAATAATGGTTGGGTGATCGTGAGCGAAGATGCTACGCAGACTGGGCAGTTCTTTGGCAAGGTAAGCATTGGTATCATATTTAACATAGAGATGTGCTAAGTACGTATATCGGATATACTAATTTTAATGCTGCTAATGCTATCTCACATGGTTTTAGCTCATTCTCTCTCACAGAATGGGCTTGTGTTCCATCAGTAGAAATTAACGTAATATGCAAATTACAATGAATGATATCTCGAAAGAAAATCAAATATTGGTCGAAAAAGCACAACAATAATTGAAACAAGAACTGATGAAAATGACAAGAAATTATAATTTTCAATGATCTTATTTCAGATTCGACCAGACATAATGTCGAGGATGGTCGAAGAAGAAATCTACAAAGTAGTCCACGTTGTGGATTACCAAGCGGTATGCTTTAGAGAAAAAAAGACCACAAACCCGGGTTCTATGCTCTTGACGGTAATGTGAATCATCATTATGATAAAGTAGAATATTGTATCCACATATTTGGTTATAAATTGTTTAATTTGGATCCTTTGTTATTTCAGCCTCTGGAAAATTTGCGCTTAGTATTAGCCTGGTTCCTTACCACATCAGTGTGGCTATACAACTCCATAACAACAGGTTTGGCACAAGCATCGAGCTTTTCCTTTGACGACGGTAAGGAAGCTAACATCACTTTGATCTATTGTTTTCTGTCTATCAATGGCGTCTCTAATTGCAACAAATGAAGGCTAAGCGAGCTATAATATGCAAACATAACCAGTGTCGTATGTTGCTCCATGTTGTCAGCATGTTCTGTTCCGCATGACAACGAGCACCTATCTACGATCTTTTCTATGCTTAGAACTGTCTAGAAATTTAGCTAAAGACTGTGCTTTACTTCTGCATGAGACTTTGTGACCAATAACAGATACATATTACAAAACTTTACAAACTGCGTTAATGCACTATAAATCACTTGCTCAACAATGTTGCTAGATTTAGACAGTAGGTCACACACAACATTCTTAAAAGGACTTCGATGCTTCGGGTGCACCATTGATATAGACGCACCCTTCAAATCTTTAGCTAATCTACTGTAGTTACAAAATTAACCAATGGAGTCAACAATTGGTTTTAGTTTTTTTCAAAAGTAGTAACGACTCCATCTTGTTTTCAGAGTTTGTCTCCACTGGTGAGTTTATAGTTCGGGCACAATAGAGGACTTCGTAGTCAATTTTTCAATAACATTAGAGTTATGAACTTTTGTGGATATGTTTCGATCTTTTGTACATACCCAGCCTGATTTTCCACACAAGAAACCTTGTTTCACCTAAATCGAGAGGCATTTTGAGTGGAAAATAAAAAGGCAGACATTGCAAGTCTTTTAAATTAATAAGAGCAATGAATTATCCTATCAATTAAAATTTTTGTAGTATAGTTTATGCATGTTATTGCTAGATCCACAATATTGAATTTTAGAATTATATATCGCCTGTGAATACATTTCGATGCCAATAATATCCATGTTATCAACTTACTCAAGACTACATTCACACAAACTTTTTTAACAAAGATAAATAGCTTTATAGCATGAATTTTCCAACTATTTTCCATTATGTATGTGTTAGGCCTTTTCTTCAAAATATATTTGTTGTCTATACTATAATTTAAACGATACATAGGTAATATCCGGTGTATTGTTCTGTGTACATTGTACATGCATACATACATTTATTTGTTTCTGCGAAGTAAATTGGCTTGTCTAAGATTCGCATCTTTTAATTTCTCAGCTTTAAATGTTTTCTCAACTCTAATCATATCGTGAAAGAATTACTAAATAGTCAGATAGGTTTATATATTTCTTGCGCATGTCCTTCCGAATCCATTTCAGTCTTTTTCTTCATTTTGAATTACTTGTTCCATTGAATGTGATTATAAACTAATTAAATGTTGTAATACTGCAGTTGCGTACCAGAGTTACGAGAACGACGAGGAATCCGACGACCCGTACTCAATGTCTAAGCCACCGAACATGCGTATCATGGAACGGGATTTCGAGAAACTTGTGTTGATCAACCGAACTCGTCCGACACCTTGCGACCGGGAAATGTACCTATACCAGCTAGACTACAGTAATCTGGATCAGAAGTTGAACAAGCCTATAAAAGACTGCGATAGAGCCTACTACGCCCAGGTAGTAAACTACACGAACATGTTGATGGTGGTGGTAGATGCGACGTGTCCGAGAGAAGAGGTTCCAGCGATGTCGGTAGAGGCTACGGAGGTTAATTATAACGAATCGTTGCCCTGTCTCAAGCATTTCCACCCGCTATATAGGAGGCAACCAACATCATGCATCAGGAATCATACAGAAGTACGTACCGAAATTTTGCCTACTTACTTCTTGGATAATCCAGAGCCTTTCGACTTCATTGACTTATAATAGTTACGTTCTTTTAATTTCCAAAGACGTTTAAATCATAGTTAAATTAATTACACTTTCATTGTATTGACAAGGAATATTAAAGCAAGGAAGTAAATCGAATTGTATCAACACATGTCAATATCATACGTAAATAATTTTAGGACTTCCTCAAGGAGGCGTCTTTGTTCCAATATAATAAGGTACTTTACAGTGTATACGAACTTTATATGTCTAATTTTATTCTTTGCAGGAGAGCAACATAGACATGTGTGGACGAGGCAGTCTGAACAAAATTAAACTTTGGGCTTTGCTGAGCATCGTGACCGTTGTTCGATTCATCTAGGACGAAGATATAAAATTGAGTAGAGAATGGAATTATAAATTATTTATTTTAAATAATCAATGATGCAGAAAAATCTATATCAATTTTGTTGACTTTTAGATAGAATTTCAATTAGATAAAAATCTTTTAATATTGACTTCTTATCTACATTTTGTTATTAGTAATAATTTAAATTAATGACTGTAGATTAATTATTAAGTACATAGATAAATCTATTACATGTCATTTAACATATCAAAAATGAACAAGAAAAAACTTAAATTATGTAATAATGCTCCCATAGTGCCAGAACTAGGAAGCATCAAGTGAATTATTAGAACAATTCATATCAGTGATTTTATTGATTCTAAAAAATGTTTAAAGCTAATTATAAAAATTCTAGATATATAAAAATACCAAAAATATTTTTACTGTGGATGGTGGGAACGTCAGAGTTGTGAAATCCAAAGAGAAATAAAATAATTAATTGTTTTCAGAAAAATATTTATATTTATTTCTACGTAATTATGGATACAAGAAGGTAGATAGAAGATTGAATTTGTATAGCTTTTGTAAAGACTATGGCTATTAATATGTATATTTTAAGAAAAAAGCTATTAAATTTGTTAGTTAATTTATTTACTTACTGTTGCTAATGTATTAATAATAATGTTGACATATCCTCGGTTTCAAGGATAAACCAATTATCTAAATTTTATAATGCTAAATGTCTAGAGTAAAATAATATTATTTAGTGGTTTAAATGACGATTAGTGTTGATTTTTCATTAATAATTAAATTGATTAAGGCTGATTTACATATTCATCAGTTAAGTGGCGAGATGACTGGCGAATCTGGCAAGTTAAGTTCTTACCATCATTTGGACAGGCATTTCATTATCAACTTACAATTTAACGGACAATTTTATGTACAAACAATGACTAGGACTTAACTGGGCAGCTTCGCAAGTTAACTCGCCACTTAACTAACAAATGTGTGAATAGGTATGTTTGCTCCGTCCTCCTGCCAAGTTTAGTAGTAGTCTGTGAGGATGGAATATTTATAACATCCATTGAATTTATTCATATTTTATGTGAAGATTAAATATTTGTATTCATTTTCTTTACAGCTCATTATAAGTAATTTTAGAATTTATTAAGCATTTCGAATCTCTAAGTAATAATAGATATAATTGGATGTGAATTATTTACTATAAAATGTGACTATTTATTTACTTAGTATGAAATAAATAATTTTATGGCTATTGAATAATTGGTTTTAAATTATAAGTAATTTATTTTTAACACACTCTCTTGATGAATTTAGTAGCTATGTAGGTACATTATACAAATAATATTTACAAATCATAAATAAGGAGTAAAAATGCAACTATTTAATCAATTGAGACATTTCAATTTAACATTTGCATTTCTTCACTTTACTCTAGGACAAATGTAAAGTCTCAATGGCATACAAAATTAAGTTTACTTACACTTATGTGCTTTCAACCTTATGCTTCTTGATAAATTCATTAATGTCTTCCATGAGGGTTTGGTGTCTGTGTTCTCTCAGCAAGTTCTCTTGTAGTTTTTCAAGTGCTTCCCCGCCTTCCATGAACTCTTTCAGGTTGTGGACTGTACCACCACCCTGGCGATGCTCAGTCACTCTGTCTTGAGGGTAGTTATAGGTCCTGATCTTTTCATTTCTATTGCTGGAGCCGATCTGTAACAAGTAATTAGTTTTTTTTTTCAAATTATAGACAGTACTAAGTGTATGTAAAATATGATATTTAATATCTTTAGTATAGGAACAAAATACTCCTATGGTACTAAGGTAGGTAATGTTTCTGCAATTTTAAAGACTGTTATTGGACTGTTAATTACTATGAAATCAGAATGATTCTTTATTTAGTGCTTACTTGTGATTTTCTCTCACTATTGATTTTTGTAGTCTGAGCGAGTAACTGTTTCTCAAGCAACAGTGTTCTAAGCTTCTGAAATGCAATCTCCTTGTTCTTAATCTGTGATCTGCCTTCCTGGCACTCCACTGTGGTGCCGGTCGGAGTGTGAATGAGGCGTACGGCACTGTCCGTAGTGTTTACATGTTGACCTCCTGCCCCACTAGCTCTCTTTGTCTCGATAACAACATCTCGGTCGGGAATATCCAGCTCAATGTCCGTAGGCTGGGGTAACACGGCAACTGATACTGTACTAGTGTGAATACGACCTCCCTTTTCTGTAGCTGGGATCCGCTGTACCCGATGCACACCTGCCTCCATGCGCATTAACTCTGGCACGCCATAGCCCGAGATGAGCATTGAAGCTTTTCGGACACCGCCAAGATCAGATTTTTCCACAGTAGCAATGTCAACTTGCCATTCTTTGTACTGAGCATGGGACTGGTACATCTGGAATAATTCTCTGGCAAATAGCATGGCTTCTTGGCCACCGGCACCCGTTGTTACCTCTAATAGCACGCCACCCACAGTCAGTTGAGGCTCGAACAGAATGAACTGCAGTTCATTGTCTATTTCCTTCAAATGAGCTAGATATATTTCAGCTTCTTCTATGATCATCTTCTTTACTTCAGTGTCAGCTTCTTTTTTATTAAGTTCTTTTAGGGAATCGATGCTATCGTACAAAGCGATCCGTTGTTCGAGCACGGTCACAATTGGCTTTATTTCGTAGAGACGACGAGATTCGTCAGAACTCCGTTTCGGTTTCGTGTGGAGGTTGTCATGCTCCAGCATAAGGTGTTTTAGGTACGTCTGGATAGCGATGTCCGATAAATTCACGGTATTCTGAGAATAGTTTCTACAAAGAATCGAAGATTTTCTGTCAATATTTATCAGCGATCGAAACAAACTCAGCCTAGCGAATGCCATGGCTTACAACACGTAAATTAAAATAAAGCCACAACAAAATTGCTTGCGTTCTAATATTTTTTAAGGGTTTTAATAACGAAAAATCAATTTTTAAAATATGAAATTTTAGGTTATATTATTATGAAAGGAGTTAGGGCATAAATCAGCTGATTGTCATTTTAGCATTTAAAAAAAAAACATTGCCACAGATTATATTATAAAACATAGATAAAATAATCTTTAAAAATAAATTTGCATTTTGCGACACCTATTGACGAGTAGCTGAACTAATGAAATGAAATATGCAACAGTGCTTTCCTTTGCAAGACACATGACAGCTGTTTTGTTTATGTTAAAGCTACTTCTCAAAAGATGGCGCCACACAACTCTTAATTTATTATTATGTATCTAATTACACGTAACCAGTCAAAACACATTTGTTTGTCACATTCAATGACTTTTGTTTTCGTCCCTTATCACACCGCACAACTGTTCACTATAAAAATAAGCTAGATGCTTATTTTTGGTAGCAGGAACCAATAGAATAGAAAATGTACACTTACGGATAAATATCTAAATTTAAAAAACAATGGGCGGTCTTATCGTTAAGGCGTTTTTTTCCATTCAGACCTGCAATGAAGAGGAATAACGCAGTGATAGAGTTTGGCGTTGTAAGTAAACAAAGCAACGAATGTCAGTATTATTTAAGTAAACATGATATTTAAATACAACTAGTATAACTTATAAATTGGTTCCTAAATAGATAAATATTTATAAATTATAACACATAATCTATAAAAATACGCGACAAAAGACATCACGCGTGAAAGGCTGAACCGATTTCGCAATTTTTTTGTAATTGTTCTTACGAAAGAAAAATTTGAGAATATTGTCCGAAAAATTGGAAAATCTGAAAAAGATATAGAAGATTTTTGTATGAATTCGGGATTTGGAATTTGTTTTTTTCGCGATCATCAGTTATGGTTGCTTTTAACTTGGATGAAGGAAAATTATTGCGAGAAAACTGGAATTACACGTGTGAAACCGCGGGGCGCAGTTAGTTATTAATAAAAATATAAATATAAGGTTACACTTAGGCTCTACCCAAGTGGAAATGAGTGATTTTCAGCTAGCAGCTATTGCTGTTTAACGAGGTAAAACTTCAATACTAGTGTTTGGGCTTGTTCGATTGATACTTATTGGAAGGATCAGAATAACACGTCACAATCACACACTATCACGTCACAATCACACACTACCACGTCACAATCACACACTATCACGTCACAATCACACACTACCACGTCACAATCACACACTACCACAGACCATAATATATACTACATAGATCCAAACCCTTAACTAGGATTCCCTATATCTAGGAAATCTGGAACTCTATGGACACCCAGACTACATATACCCAAACTCAAAACCCAAACAAAAAGTCAAAAAGTTAAAATTTTGGTTGCTGGCGCGGGGTTTTTATAATTTAAAAAAATACTTTTTTATATAATAATTATGTTTTTAAATTCCTAACAATTTATTTAAAATATGGTTAATTGTTTTGTTTTCCAATTTTATCTAGTGTATAAGTAAGTTAATTATTGTGCGCCCGAAATGGGCAAATTGTTGAAACTTTTTATTGTGATAACAACAGCATAATGTACACAATTTGAACAATAAAATATTCTGATTCTGATTCTGATTCTGAAAGGAAATATCCGTGATTCACACAAATCTTTGACCTGTGCGGCACGAACAAGTGTTATCAGTAGATTTTTTTCTAATGTATAACTAATTTACAAATTGCTTCTGCCAAGGAGACCTAACTATTCGAACCTACTCCATAGTTAATGTTAATGTTAATTATGAAGTACTAGCGACGACGCGTCGACTCCACCAAACCGCATTTTACTTATAATTATTGCTTTCTGCGTGCTGCCGTGCCAAGTGTGCAAACGGTTGTGAATGGACACATTCCGTGCATTTTCTAGACGTGCGATTACCACGCTGACCGCAACTGTGCGCCTATTGAAAGAATTGGAGGCAATGTTGCCAGAATCAAAGTATCAAATATGATCTATATTTTGTAACTCTATTCATTCAGAATTGTTTTTATTAGAATTATTTTGGAGGTAGGTATGATATCCACCAATCCGGACTGGGCCCCCGTGGTGTATTATGGCCTAACCCTCCTCACGACAAGGAGGGGAGACCCGTGCTCAGCAGTGGGACGATATGGGTTGATGATGATGATCATGATTCATTCAGATCATAGATTTATGATTTCAATGACAAAATTTCAGCAAAATGGCCGATTTCCTATATGAAATCGGTTAAAATAGGCCATATCGTCACCCGGTTATATTGGAAAATCCCTATTTATAAGACTCTATTTATAAGCTATTAGAATTACCATTTTTAAAGACTCTAGATGTTTTGACATAGAGAAGGAGGTAGGCAAAGTAGACAGTAGTATAACATGTACTATTGTACCTACTAGTTATAATATATCCTGTGGTATAGGTAACGTACTTATTAATTAAATCTGGCAGCCCTTTCAATGAGCACCTCAAGTGCCGATCCGTTTATTTACTTAGGTAGAAGAAACTTCCCATTCGCAGCACAAGCTCCAGATGTGGCAACATCGGCTCGGTGGCGCAACAAAGGAGCTTCCTCCTTCAAACCGCAGACTCGCCATGCGTTTTCTACATTCTATACCTAGTATGAAGTTATTAATGATAATGGCGACAGACTGTTCATTGTGTCCGCGCTGACCACAGTCCCAGCTGCACTTTTATAGAAATACTTAGATAATTAATAGATAGGGACCTCTGCCTACTTTTATATTAAAAAAGAAAAAAAAAAGAAAATAATTAATTAATATTTATAAATTATTTATTACTTATTTATTATTATTTTATGTTATTATTATTTTTTATTATATTACACTTTTATAATTTTTTTATTTTTATTTGAAATAAACAAATAAATATTTGATATTTTTTACATATAGCATAGATAGAGTTTAGTTAGCAGAGTTAGTTTACCTATGTAATTATCAATGTGTCTGGGTACCAATTGAATGTCTACGATGAGGTCGCCAACTTTAGGTACTACACTATGCATGAAATAACTTAGGTACTAGTGTTGGGTAAAGGTACTCCTAAAGGTAAGTCGTGTGTACTAAGAAATATAGGTTAGATACTATGTATCAAAGAATAGGTAGGATTCCAATCGTAATTGGTAGGGTAGTAAATCAGCCCACATCAGCCAATGCTGTGGTATAGGCCTTCTTTAAACTTACATAGGTTGTTAGTTTACATCGTAATATGTCAAGTTATTGTGAATAAAATACAAAAAAAAAGTTCACGACTTTGCCCTCCTATTTTGCAAAATTTTATAGCATTGCGGTGAGCCGGGTAGCTGACTGCAAAACAAAGATCAATTCCCGCATCTTGCCAGCAGTGCAGTGAAAACCTGTTTATTTATAGGTGCTTGGTCTCGCATTTATAGCGCTGGACATAACAAATAGCATCTGACAATTTAGTTTAGTACCTACCTACCTCCCTATAGTACCAAAAATAAATTGGTCTCTCAAAATGACCTCTCAACCTCAACCTGTCAAAATGAGTGTTCCATCACGTTACGGACTCAGTAACTAATGGCATTTAGTTATTGCGTAGAGTTGACGATGCGGTCCTCTCCCAATTATCTGACTGAAAATAACCTACCTCTATTGTGTTGTAGCAAGACTATATTTATATGTAGGTATACTTTACTTCATTGTGGAATATCTGCCACCGGACTTTAAGCCCGGTTTTAGTGCTCGTCCGACCGTCGGTGCGTACGTCTGTCGCGCTTATCATTTGCATGAAAATTCAAAAGTCGTGAGATTGCTCGTCCGACCGTACGCACTGACGATCGGTCGAGCACTAAACACGACCTAAACACCTCTAACTACCAATTCACACAATTCGTACCTTCAAAAGGAAGTCAAAACGCCCGAGGCGACTTGTTATGTCCATGTGTCTAATTTCTAGTTGCTGCCAATTTTACACAATCAGAATGCATTTTCCTACTAATTTTGTGCAAGACAATAACATGGGGACACGAGTGACCGACAATGACATAGTAAACTGGCCCGCGGCGTGTACGGTGGTAGGCACAAACGACATTGAATCAAATTGATACCGTGCCGTTAATGACTCTTAATGAATGGTAGCCCAGTCGTCGCAATCATGCTAACAGTAGTTCATTAAATTAATGAATACTTAAACAGATCAGCACACACATTGTAGCGGTGATTAAAGGTGTGTACCCGGAAGTATACTTGGTATTTTCTAATCATTAGCACGGTTTTCACCTACTACTTCGTCAGCCCCATACGCAGAGCAGTAGTGTGCAAACATTACTGTGTTCCTATATGAGACTTTAGAGCCGATGTCTCAGGGTGACGAGCGCAATGCAGCGCTGAGCTAGATTATGCATTGCAAAGTTCTGCGTGGCACTGTAACCTTTATAAGCAGACGTTGCGCTTACCATCAGGGGAACAACTTGATCGTCTTGTCACACAATCAAATAAAAAAAAATAAAGCCTACTCCAAACACAACAAAAATAGGCAAATAAAATGCATTTCACAATTCAAACACTTAAGTCTCATATATGTTACTTACATAGAGAAAAATAAAAAACAAATCGAAAACGATCTACTAAACATGATTAACTGATTATGGTTTGAGTTAGAAAATGGACATTTTCTTTTCAGTGGTGACTCATAAACTGATAAATTGATAATCATACGTTCCCAATGCCAGGTCGCAAGCAGTCTCTCAGAAGCAACTTAATTTTTCAGTTATATTATATTAATTTTATCTATCTATACATTTACAGCAGAAAAATGCAGTCTACAAGCAGATTACGTGTGGTCCGGTCACCCTAAGCGTCAAGATTTCTTGTACTGAAATATATTTTGACTAAGATACTACCTAATGTAGGTACATTTTCACCTACATGCTTACAGATAACTTTGGTTAATGATAATGTGATCAAACCCGTACCCATACAACTAGCTAATTATTGTTTCCATTGTAAAATACATCTAAAATGTGAGTGTGGGTAAATTTACTTTACGGCTGCAATAAAAGATAAGCCTAGTACATAATGCCGACATATAATTTTCTAACGTTCGTACTCACGCGTGTGAAAATGATATAAGAGCGGCCGCAACCTCCTACCAATGTAAATGTAAATTAACTAATTACTTTTACGATACTTAGATGTAAGAATCGTAATTAAAGCGACTATTATTCTCAAAATTTTTCCTCCACGATAATAAAGTATTTAAATGAACTTTTCTATTTCCTGTTATGTCAATAAAGTGATACTTCATTAGCGCACTGTATGTCCGCTAATCAAGTATTTTATAGGTCTGCTGTGGTTATTACCTATCTGGTAGTGGTCTTCAACCTACTAGTTGATTTCAACCTAGAGCGATTGGGACTACAGTCCTGGACTTACAAAAAGGTTTATCAGTTATCACATATTGGAAATGTAGGTGCGGAGTATTGCGGTGTGACCATCGACTTAATTTATTATTTATTTTCTTACTTATATGGGAATAACACATATAATTTGCCTTAATACTAGTAAAAGTATTAGTAGAAGGCAGGTAGGTACAATTAATTGATTTGATATTTTAGAGTAGATATAAGCCAAAATTAAGAGAATTGGAATCCAAATTGCTATTGATAACACTGTTAACCCAGTATCGTCAGTAGGTATAAATAATAAAAAAATACCTAAGTATAATTAAGAGTAGATTAGGTACACAAATTGGTGTGAAAAATTAGGTCTGTTTCTAGCTGTAGTACCGCTGCCAAATAAACTTCCTTATTCAAAAAAACTCCAACACCTAACAAATTCTAACAAAACGCGCGAAAAGAATTCCGGACACGAATGTGTGATATATTTCAGCTAAAGTAAGTAATCGGCCAAATTGCCCTCTTTCGAGGGTTCCAGCTCATTGGGCCCGTGTAGAGATCCGCAGCAAATATTGGCTCACTAAACCTTATAGCTTTGAAGAAGGAGGTTTATCCAGGCTTTGTGGATTAGTTTTAGATATTAGTACTAAGGTTTTCGCTTAAATCAACCTTGGTTTGGCATTAAAACAACGTTGTGAGGTTAAGAGTTAGCAGATTGCCTGTGGGGCATAATTTCTACTGCAACTCTGTATGGAAAATTATTAAAAATTACCATCGAGTAAACAATCTATCGATATCGATTGCTATAGTAAAATAACGGATAGGGATCGATAGATTTTTTTTAAAACATATTATATAGGTAAGTAAAATTACCTCGATAACTTACCTAGTTTAAAAATGTTAAATACAATTAGTCAATAAGTATCTTTTGATTGATATATTTTAATTAATCAGAATTTGTTTGGTAATATCTGGTTGTTCCTCGGCCGGGCTCGGCAGGGCGGGATCGCCGCCCGCCCTGGTACACGTCGCATTAGTTGTGGCCCATTTCCTGCGAGAGTGCTCAGTTTGCCCAGCGCTCCTTAGTGCCTCTTAAATAAATACGCCACGTTTCCTAACCTCTAACACCGCTTCACACTTTGCTCGCGAGCTTTAATGGCGAGCGCATAAATCTGTCGGATTTATGTGTTTTACTTAGTGCAAATATTTCTTTGGGTTTTTATTTCAGGGAAAACTGTGCTTTGATAAAGCTGCTCCGTGATTTTACTGCAAATCATTCCGTTGCTCTACAAAAGCTTTTAGTTATTCTGACTCTCATATACTCAAATTACAGAATGTGGCCAAAAAGCTGAAAATACATATTTCGGCCTCAAAATAAGCCATTTTTGGATACAAATAAATCTCCTCTTAGTGTATCAACGAAATGTGGACCACTACCTTTATCATTGATAAAGCAAAAAGTATTATACCGAGTAAGTCCGCATCGATCCATTATCGGTGGATCTTATGAATTCAATAAATATGATATAAGAATGTTGGTTTTCAGGCATGACTCCTCCTGCATATTACGTCCACTATAATTTGTACCAGGCATTATTGGATGCCTAAAAAAACTTTCCAGAAAAAGTTTAAAACCTACAATATTAAAGACCACATTTGAACAAATTAAAATCATAGTTAGTATATTAGCTTCTTTAGTCTAGATACTTGAACTTGAACATTACGAAACCAAGCCTAGGTTCAAGTGAGGTCAACACGATGGAAACAATTCCTGTGTTTGCATTCTCGGGCTAATGGGCCATTAGTTCACGCACGCTACCCGCCTAGACCTAAGATAGTTGACTTAAGTAATTACTCACCCACTTGCATGTTTGCTTGTGTGGGGTACTTAATAGTGTATTTATATTTTCTATGCACAATTTGTAGGAAAGCCACACAATTGTGTGTGTGCAATTTGGAAACCCGTCATTATTTTGTAGATGCCCACAGTAAGGTGATATATAAGGTTTTTTTTAATACCATATCTTTATGATGTCAAGTGTTTGAGATCAATGTTAGCCAACGTAGTTCACATGCAATCCACTAGATGGCTCCGTCAAATGAGCCGTCTATTCCTACATCGCGGTGACAAGATTCTCCGCCCTATACACGTCACACCTACCTAAGGTCGTTTTAAATAGCGTTCAAGATAATTGTAATATGCGTCCATAAACCTTCGTATTAGAAAATACAAATTATTTTCTCAAGTACACGGAGTATTATTTTGGGGCTACCAGGGCGACATCAAGTTGTAGGGTAGACATCGGTTTGAACGATAAGAGCCCTATTGTAGGTACTACCTATTATTAAGTTACATACTTATTTGAAGTCTTAGTGTCAATAAAGAGTTCTCTATCTAGCTTAGGTATACCTTTTTTGACACGTCCGTAGTAAAATCCGAACAGCGAAGGAACGGAACACCTTAACAGCGTCTATGTTTCCCGAAAACTATAATCTTAAAGTCTTCAAGTCGAGAGTGAATAGGTATCTTCTAGGCAAGTATGCTCCATCATCGCCCGTGTCGTCACTTACCATCAGGTGGGACCGCGGTCAAATGCTTGCTATTATGCAATAAAAAAAATACATTTTTATTTAAGTTAATGCAGTTTAGGTAGAGCATTAATTGCCTTTGTATTTCGAAATCGTATAATTATAACCAAGCAAGTTATTACGTTGACTAATTTCTACCATCACGAGCACCCCTCTCTCAACACACCATGAAAAATATCTTCCGCGACACATTATCACAAAAACGTTTCCGTTAAATTAAATTAAAATCCGTTTACAATGTTGTACGACACCAAATCACAATCAATTTGCCACGTAGCCATTCTTGTACCCCTTTAGTGTCCCCCTACCAAGGGAGCCAGCACAATATGCTTAGTCCTCGTCACGACGACTCCTTGCGACTTTGTAATCGAAGGGGACGATCGCGTTTGTCATCCTACCCTACATCTCATAACGTGCAAACGAAAATAAATTCTCTGCCCTGGTAGAAATAAAACAGATTATTGTTTGCAGCAAAATTTGCAAGCGTCATAAATTTTATAGCGTTTTAATACAGCCATAACGTCACAATAATAGGGTAAATGTTTTGGTAAGCCATAAATAAATGGGATTGCGTCCCGCTGAGAGAGGACAAATTCGGCAATGTTCTTTTATTGTTGTTGTGGCTAATGGAATAGCATTTTGTAATAAATTGGCTTTTAATTTATGACGTGACGCGATTTAGTCAAATTTGCGAAAATAATATTAAAAGTTTCCGAGTTAACTAGCTACTTCCTCAATGAGAACAAAAAGTTTACTTTGGAAACATATAGTTTCTTCTTTAAGCTCTACATTATATGCTTTGAAATATTTGGGAGATATTTTAATGTCTTGTAAAACACGTGTGTTACCGTTCCTATGTATTAAAAATTCGACCCCCAGGCTGAAAGCTCATAAAACTTAAGAGCTTTTCCTGCGTCTGAGCTACTCGCTAATAGATGGCGCTGAGAGCTATACAAAAGAGTTTAGTGTGAATTAAATTAGCACATTTTTTATTTTTTTTATAAAAATCACTTTTTTTAATAATATAAGATATTGGCTTCATACTTACTTCAGCATGCTCTTTGTTAAACAGTAAATAAAAAAATTGGATATGTTTAGCGACTTTTGTAGCTAACCGTATACACACCTAGAATATCTTAACCATCTACAATATCTTACAACCTAGAAATATCTTCAGTCGTGATTTCGTGAGATTTTCAGGTTAAAATCATCGGCAAATTTATACAGATTTAATTCCAATCCATAGGTAGGTACGCATGATAAATATTTTTTCAGAACAAATCGCTTTGAGTGTGTTTATAATATATGGACAATCCATTATTAGTATTTATTTATTTAATTATTTATCCATGGTGGTACCCTGTTGGTCTGGGCTTCCGATGATGCCATGGACTTGGGAAAATTAAATTACTTCTTGGAAAAACAGCAGATAGATTGGTTAATTCAACGGATCGTAAGGTCGACACTCAGGTACTTAATGAAAAATATTATGGCAATATAATGAAGAAAACATTATTTTTCTCTTGTTCTATTCTTGATACTTAAAGGCAATTAAGGCTCAAACAGAACGAGCAGGCTGGTAACTAATCAAACAGTGTTTGAATGCCATCCATCATGTCGAAGGCGTGAATCTTGTAAGAAACTCATTAGACGCTCGATGGCGGATGAACAACTCAAAGTGGTCAAACCGTGCTTTGTTAAGAGAGAAGTAGCCGCTTTGCTTATTATAGATAGATAGATAGATACACTATTAATTGAAACACCACAGAACAAAGAAAACTTAAAACTAGAACAAAACAAATTTTATTAATGAAAAAAATAAAAAAAAATTTAATTATCTTAGTATAGTAGTATATAGTACTTTTCTATTTTAAACAAATGCCTAAGCATAAACGTCCTCTAGGTAGGTATAGCGCCTTTCTTAATTTACGGAATAACAATTTTTTTTAATCTATTGAAAATTCATCAATCATTGAATTATTTAATTAATTATATTAAAGTTCATCAATCAAAAACCAATCAAATATTGATAGAAAGTCTTTTTTCTTTAACTTAAGCACCTACCAGTTGTATAATTGCTTTTTTCTAACAAACTCGGATTTCAGTTTATTGTTTACTGAAACCCGAAACGATAACTTAGGTACGTACTTACATCAAACATTATGTTGTTCGTAACCATAAGGGGAGCGGTGGTAGCCTAGTGGGAGAACGTCCGCCTTCCAATCAGAAGATCGTGAGTTCAAATCCCAGTGCAGGCACGTACCAATGTGTTTATGTAAAACATATATACGTAATTATCACTCGCTTTTCGGTGAAGGAAAACATCGTAAGGAAACCCACATACCTACTCGAGAATTATTTCGGAGGTAGGTATGTTATCCACCAGTCCGGACTGGGCCCCCGTGGTGGATTACGGCCTAACCCTCCTCACGAAAGTGAGGAGAGACCCGTGCCCAGCAGTGGGACGTGATGGGTTGATGATGAACCATAAGGTGTGTCTACGATAATCATTGCCAGCATATTTGTTCGTCTCGCTCTAACTAGCGTGGATACCTTTCTCCATGCGCCGATAGGTCTGCAAAGGACGATCTGAAACTCAAGACTCAAACGTTTTTGGTTGGATCTTTGATCCATCCATCCATCCATTCGTCCGCACAAACACATTTATAATATTAGTAAGATAGAAGAATACATATTACTCTAGCATCGATGCCTAACTTATGAAAAACAATTCAGTTATTTTCCTTAAAACCTAAAATAAAAGCGATATCTCAAGAATACCAGCAGCATATGATTGCGCGTCGCGAAGGCACTGTTTACGAGGCCGTTTAAGTGAAATAAATAAATCAGTGCTGCGGCTCGAACGCCGGGTAATTTGTGAAGGATGCCTGCTTCGCCTGATATACAACCTGCTTACAAGACTGTGGAACGGAGTGAATAAGGTTTTGACGAGAGCGAGCGCTTTAATCCGACACACTACATACTTACATCGACACAATGCAATGTATGGGATAAGATCTATTCGTACGAAGATGAAATTGAAGGAATATTAATTTACAACTTCATACTCAACACTGGCTGAATGCAATAATTGTGACAAAAAAATCTTAATGTTGAATTTTGGCGGGAAACCAAAACAGTGAAGTTGTTGATTTTGTATATTTTTTTCTGCAAATTATTGGTTTTTCTGGTGCAACATTGGTACAATATAGTCCATCAAACTTTCGTTTGAGTGCACGAGTGTAGACAAATGATGCAAATATAAAACAACGTGTAATTTTGGGTTCATTCAAAACTTTCAAGAAAAACAAGAAGTTTCAGTGACGCATCCACCTCTTTACTAAATCGTGACGTGGACTGCTGTTGAACAAGACTATGACTAACTGGGACTCGACCTTTTAACTATTACAAAAACTAAAATTACAATAATACACTCGCTTAATGCAAAAATCGTGCAAAGCCAAAACATACTTACTTCCACTTCCTGTCAGATAAATTATCTAGATATTTTAAAAGCTTTGATTCTGCCAAAGCTAGCTCTGTGCTTGCAATGCCTGCAGCGGCTTATAAGCAGGGTTTCACTACGCTTTCGACGACTACCCAGAGAAAACAGAAACACCACAAACAGATCTACGCGGCGGAGATCAGTTTCTTGGCTTTAAGACCACTAATTAGTAAAGTAATAAATTATATAGAACTTAAAGTTTATCCACATACTGATTAAATTCTACCATTAATGGTCTGTATTTACTGGCATAGTGAAGTGTTGCTGCGCGTCATACTCGTACTGTTTATTTGTTTTTTGTTGTTATTGTTGTACTAGCTGCGCCCCTTGGTTTTACCAGCGTAGTGCACGTTTTGTCCCATGGGAACATACTATCGGGATTATAAGTACCCTATTACTCAATCCTGATTATTAACTATCTGTGTTCCAAATTTCATTCAAATCAGTTCAGTAGTTTTTGCGTGAAAGAGGAACAAACATCCATCCATCCATTCTCACAAACTTTCGCATTTATAATATTAGTGGGAAGTAGGGATGATTAGCTGTCCCCAGGAACGCTCGAGGGCCTCCTCAGAAGACACTACCAAATTTTCACTACAACCTGGTTAATCGGTATCGGTGTCGGCGTCGGTGTCGGACTCGGCGTCGGCGTCGGTGTTCTTGACACCGTCCTTGACCTTTGGCATTGTCCTTGTTCTTGACCTTGCCCTTGACCATGCCCTTGACCATCTCCTTGACCTTGTCCTTTTCCCTGTCTTTAGTTGATCATATTTGATTTATTTTATACCAGCTGCGCCCCGCGGTTTCACCCGCGCAGTTATCGTTCCTGTGGGAATATGGGGATAAAATATAGCCTTTGTTACTTGCTGATAATGTAGCTTTCCACAGGTCGCTTGTGTACACCGCCCATTGTGACATTAATTGTTAAACTTGTTTTGTTCTAGTTTTTAAGTTTTCTTTGCTCTGTGGTGTTCCAATAAAGAGTTATCTCTCACATCATTCGTGGTGTATCATATCAGCTCAGAACATTGCCTTCTCCTATAAGTTTATAGCCCTCCCTATAACCAGATTCTCATACTTAACTATATTGATAGTAATTTCACGCGTGGATGTGTGATTTTTCACGTTTTCTCTCGAGATGTTAACGTGACCCGGAGCGGGCTCCATTTATGATCGGCACCGAAATGGTCGACAAATGGCGGCCAAATGAGAGGCTTCATCCGCCGAAGACGGTCAAGAGTGGCCGCTTTTTTGGAAAACAATATCGGCTATTACTCCTTATTTGATGTACATAGCTTGCTCTGTTCGTGGTTATCAATGTTTTGTAACACGAAAGCGTCGGTGGTTGGTGTTTGAGAAGATGTGATCGGGTTATGTTGTGTGGGTCCAGGCCTCGGGCACATTTGATTATACGTTGAGAGAGGGCTAATCGCAGTCGACGGGCGCGCACCTCGAGATCAAACACAAGGCGAGCCGCCAGATATTTTTGTTTCTATTAAACAACACCCGACGTAATAATGTTTAACAATCGTGCAGCGATAATTTGAACAGAGGATGGGATGGAGTAAGTTTGTGATAAAATGCAATTGCTTTCTTCTTTTATAAACTTCGTCTTGTTTTAATGAAGGCACTGAATATTTTATTCAGTGGTTTTGGTTTTATAGCTAGTAGACAAATTAAAGAGACAAAAAGTATTTTAATAGGTACGTGTTTGTGAAATTAGTAATTGTATTTCTATGTTTTTAACGTACAATTTCAAAAATATGTGCTCTTTGTAAAGAAACTTTGAAGTCGGTCGTTTTTGATAAAATTATTTTATAATATATTTTTTTAATTCGTGTTTATACTGATTTTATTTAATGAATTATATTTTTTTATCAATTTTCATTAAGCCTCGTTTAAAAAAATCTGAAAGACGGAAAAACATTTGAATTAGAAAACATTACTTTTGTAGAAAATAATATGAAACGTTTGCTTGAATTTTAAATTGAACTTGAAAAGAAATCTAATACTAACATTTATTTATTTTATCGACTCTACGCCACTTGCTGTCCTTTTTGAACAGATAAGTGGCGATCTCGGCGGATCTGGGATTGTTATTAAATATTTGTGTAGTGCCGCAATTAGCCACAGCTCACCGGCTAATTTATCTGATATCTCCTCAGCCTGCGTAATTTGTACTAATAACCACGACTTACAGGCTTAACGAGAGTAAGTCTAAGCAAAGCTGACGCTGACAATGTAGCGTTTGCGTGCTTAGCGCTGTAGAAATGCTTGCAGGCAGGACTGCTGAATTGCTGACACAGACATTGCAGCGCTTTCATGCAAATTGTTCGAACAATGCTTACATTGTCGCAAGTACACATGACATGGAGTAATCTCTCTATGCATATTGCTGACTGCACTTTTTGGTGTAATGCTGTTATTGTCGAGCTTGATTATTGGAAACACAGTGCATACAATTGGGTATAAAATGAATAGGAAGGATGGTTCAGATATTGTTGGTTTGAGATATTTATGCCTTTATAAAAATATTATTAAGGACATTCTAAAAGGTCAATTAGCTCATAATCCCAAAAGGAATATAATATCAAAACACATGTTATCAAAACATAAGTTCAATTCAAGCTGAAATTTGCTAATGCATATTGCGCAAGTACCACAAAAAGTAGAAGAGCTAACTCCGGCAAAAACAGTTCCTGTTTTTGCCCCATTAGCTCTCGTTGCAACGCCGGTTTAGCGGCCCGGTCCATATATCTCTCGCAAACCGAAGCATTGTATTACATAAATAAAAACGCTAAACGCTGGCCGTATTGTCTATTAAGAATTACTTTTCTCGCGGCGGCGCGCGCACAATGGGCCGGCGAGCCACAAAGCGAGAGATGCTTATCGTATACTGGGTACATTAATACGCAACGGGCACGCCCCGATCACGAAATACTAGATCCGTTTGTGTTATGATACGAGTTTGTGTCGGCACAAACGCTGTGCTCTTTATTTTCACGGCGCGTTAATGCATCGTTAGGTTTCCACCGCGGCTGGGATCGGATTAACATTTAAATGTTTTGTTGGAACAATGGCGCGCGTTGATGTCTTTTGTACGAGACTAATTTTGGGAAGAGATACACCGCGTTAGCCGCATTGCTGCGCACGCGCTTAGTTAGAGCTTGGAACTTCAATTAAATTAATTGAAGTAGGAGCAAAATTTGTTTAAGCGACATTTGTAATTTTACTAAGTAAATGCTTTTTTATTTTCTATTTTTCATTTTATTTCAAAATGGAAATTGGGTACATTTCTCATACTTCCTGCCATGTTTAGGGAGTTAGTGTGGGTAAATAATTATTTAACATTTGCTGCCTCACCCTTCAATATTACGAACTGTTCCCTCAGTTCTTGAAACGGCTCGCTATATTAAAACACAGGGTTGGCGGACGTCTCCGTCAATTATTTGCATTACGCTAAATTGGAAATTGACCGTATAAGTTATACAGTATCGCCGTATAAATTACAAAGTGCTGGAAATTACAGTAAAATCTGTCCCAAACAAATTATCTACGTAAATAATACCAGCGGCCTGTAATTTCACTCCAACTCGACTATAATCTTCTTTCGTTTATTTTCGAACGCTCGTAAGACAATGGGCAGTAAATATCTTGATGGATGTTAAAATGTATTTTGTCATATATTTGTTCAAATAATGAACAGTCAAATGGACGAGTATTATAATAAATATTGCGAAATATATGTAGCTGTTTACTCCATGGGGCCTAAACTAACAGTTCAATGCCGCATTATTATTTTAAATACCTAAATACCACAGGTTTATTGCCCTTTGTTATTGGAAAAAAGTTAAAAATATAATTTTCTTACAGTTAAGTTGCCATATAAATTGAAACAATGCAATTTGTCTTCATTAGAGGAGATACGAATGTATTGATTAGGGTATCTAAGAGGTATAATAAAATCCACAAGTAACTGGGATTTTTAATTAAGGTAAAATATAAAATTATATAATTTGCCTCAAATATCGGCTGTTCTGATTTCGGCTCGTTCTAAGGTTGCTCATTCAAAGTTTTTCCACAAGGATTTTATTGCATAATTGGTGTGTTTACAACTCATCTCAATGAGTGCCCATGACACGAGGTTCCCAGAACTGTATGTTATAAATTTGTAAACGATACCACAAAACTTCTGTGCAAAGGAAAAAGTCCAAATTTAGTTTTACAAACATCGACTGTAGGCACACTTTAACATACATTGATGTTACAATAAAGATTTTTTCCTCGTTATATTGAAGGTGAGGAGCAACGTATAGTTTCTTTTTAAAAGGACTGAGGGAGAATGAGTGCCTATAAATGGGATAAAACACCTGTGCTCCGGTCGGCAGTTTATGAGTTTATAACATTACACCTCTGGGCTCAGAATAGACCCCTGCTGGTAATTGCTTCATGAAAGCCTCATAAATGAACGCTTTATTAGACAAAAAGTTGGCCGCCTACAAATTAGATACAAATGGAAAAATGATGTCGAATTTCAAACTGAATCTACAGCTACTCGTACAACATGAACTTTGATATAATAAGATTCGAGTTCATTACCTGCTCACAGTCAGTGTTTGCCGCTTATCCTATTTCTTTAAGCACGTCGAGAAATGTTTGGTTTTTTTATACAAAATTCAAATAAATCCTATTATTTGAATGAATCCCAAAGGCAAATAGTAGAAAAAGTGAGTGAATGTGGCCACACCGAAGCCGACAATGGCAACAATGAGGCCGGCGGTGGGACGTAATCCCAGAGTCATTAATAAGAGCTCTTCACACGATCAGTGTTAACATGACAAATGCGAGCGGCTCACAAAGCCGCGCGGCGCGACGGGGCGCCCACTCCGCTCCTGATCAACGGGCCCCACTTTACCACACAGATAGACCTTGTAATATTGATCCTCGGGGAATTAAAACTCTTTAAGCTTTGCGTTTCGAAGGTCTCTGTAACATCAACTTACGTAAACTCAACCGGATACTGCAAACTCATAAGTAAATCAAATTAATTTTACAAATATGATAATTTTGATTTACGACTTTGCCGACACATATTTCAATTAAGTTTTAAATCATAAAATCGAGAAACGAAAATATAAATTTGAATGTTTATTAGATTAATAAACTTAAATTATTCAATCAACTAATAGAGGTGCCCTGACTGGCGAACTCACACATGCGAATGTTTCAATATACAAATAACTCGTTACTATGTCATGTTGCGCCCTCGCTCGTCCGCCGCGGGGTCTAACACCAATTATTGCAAGTAGAAAATTAAATTAACACACACGCACGTTGTGTTACTTGGGGAGGGTAAATGACCAATCAAGATTGACCCCTGCACTTTTTAAACTGACTCTTTTATCATATGGAGCTTCCAACGATAGGAAGCGCAAGGGAGCCGTTTTGTTAAGGTGGTCGGTGGGTCTGGTCAGCCATTTTGCTTCATCCAATAATTGTAGGTGTAGGCCCTCCGTAGTCATTTCACTGGGCACTGCGAGGATCGTCTGTGTACTCATTGCGTTGCGGTTTCTACTTTTCAAATTAGCACTTCCACGGCTTCCGCTTTTTTCTGGGTCCTATTGTTACGTTAGTGGTCGCACTATAACATGTGATGGACAAAACCACGCGACCTTTTAACTCAATATTAAGTGTAATTATCAAATGCTGCGTGTTCGAAAACATAAAGGAATTAAAAAAGGAACTCAGACTTAACACACTGAGTCGAATCGTAGGGAATTAAAAGAAAAAATACTAAAGTGTTACCTGAAATTGACCGTGGTAACCGATAACTTTGATGGGTTCAGATTGGTATATTTTTAATCGAGGTAGTGCTTGATTGGAACCAATCAAATGATGTAATTTATGGCCAATGTTTATAGGTGCCGGGTCCTTCAGTGGGGTTGTTGGTGACCTTGACCTCGAAGGGCAGGGCTTTAATCCTTCGTGTCGAATCGCGGCTCAGATACGGTATACTGATTGGGAACCTAATGAAAACCAAGGCGAATGGAATGCAGTGAATAGGCCAGTGGGTATCGGGGTTTATGGTTTTGATGTACCGATGTTACGAGGTGAAATATGTGCACGCGATCCGAGTTTAACCAGTTAGGTGCTTTAAACAGTATTTTATTTTAATGAATTTTATTAATTGATGGATCATCATCATCGTCTTCATTTGACTGCTGGTTAAACACGTCAACTACCATTCAAGACTATGCTTCCTATATCTAAGGAATACCTGAGAATCATGCCGTTTTATCGCTAGCAGCGATCTCTTTTAGACAAGCTTTGGATGTAGAGGAGTTAGGCACCTTATATCTAAGTTCCGAGATTTTCTCATTCCAGTAGCTAGCAGCTTCAACGTCTAATGCTCCAAGCAGTTTTTATACTTATGTGTTTATAGCTGTTATTTGCATAGTCATTAGTGTATTTTCCTTATTACACCAATTTGGCCGTATTAGAATTTATTAACCTTGAGTTTTTGCACAATAACAGTAGCTGCTCGTTGGACGCAACTAAATTATGTAATTATGTATTTAATTTGCAAGTAGTTTGTGTTTTGAAAGTGAGAGGAGTGTTAAGATTAGAACGAGTCATGGCTGAAAGAAATATTAACACGTTGAATGCTGAGCCGGTTTTTACATTTAGGCACCGTTACGGACCGTATGTGTTTTCCAGCACCGGCGTGCCGTGTGTGAGCCGCACTGTAGTAGCGTCGCATTAAACACACACGTCTGTGTTTCGCCGCACAGGCAGCACGTAAGCTGCGCTAACACAACAGTTGTGTTTTCAGCAGTGAACATGTTAACTTTGTAGTTTATTGTGAAATATTTTTATGGCTTATAATTGTCATAGTTAGCTTTTTGATTTCGGTTTCTTCAAGTCCGGTAACAAAACCCTATCCGTTTAATAGAGGGGTGATGATCGCATACAAAGAATAGATGTCTTTCATTTAGGTTGGAGGAGAATATACCCTGGGTGTCAATGTAACATGAAATAAATATCCCATCTCTAACATTGTCACTATTTTTATTATTTTCTTACCAATTAGGCCCACGGTACCAATCACACTAATGACCTTAAATATTTCCTGTGGTACCTACCAATCTTTTGAAAGATTTCAAGTAAACGATACCAAATAATTTAGAATCGTACCCCATATAATTTTTGCTTTAATTGTAAGTTCAGCGGTAAACTTGGGGTTAAGCCGATAATATCGCGAGATTGCGAGTGTTCCGCACTTAATCAACTGTTTTGGTGTCAGAGCCGCTATAAAAGCGAATCTCGCCCGAGATGCGTTAGAATGTATTCTCAAATTGCACACTTGACCGCTCTTAAAACCGAATATGATTTTAGAATTCCACAAAAAATCACAGGACATCGCATCTTCACGACTCGATTTCATTTTCGGACTGGCAGGTTTTAAAATGGAACCTATTTATGAATTAAAAAAAATATAAAAAATTACAGGATGTTTGGGAAAATTAGCGCAAGCGTTTCAACGTAACATTCTTTAATTTTCTTTTCATGTTAATAATCTCAAAAAGGCCATACAATAAGTATAATTTCGTTTGCCCAGGTGCAGAACCAAATGTGTCCGCACTCGACTCTTGCTTGACTTCGTTATTATAAACACGAATACCTTTACTCTGTTATTTGGACATCAATTTGAGGTATATTGCACCTGCTATCCTCTTTAAATATTTATTATTGTGCGGGCACTGCCACGAATTTGTGTATCGAGGGATAATTTGGAAACTTAGTATTTTGTTTCAATATTATCAGACAATTCCCGACAAAGTTCTTCTGTTATCGAGTAAGAAGACAAAGTTGTAAGCCTGTTCGCGTGTTCAATACGGAATTAAAAGTTTGTTGTTCTTCGTGTGTTATTTAAGTAGGTTGTATATAGCATACCACCTGACCTGTAAGGTAAGGTATGGTTCACTCACATCACTTCTGTGTGAAAGCAGTAAAAACAATATATAGAGCAACATGTATTTTAACTGCATAGGGTTTGTTCCTAACGCATACACCAATTGTATTGTCGGACCTATTAAACAATTGAAAGTGGATTGAATAGATCATTTTATTGGTCCGACCACACGTTAATTGTTCTGGCAAATAAACTCTTACGAAGTTTTTGACGGATGCGTTCAACATTTAATAACTCCGCATATTCATATGCAACAGCAACACGCAAGATAATTAATTATCTTCATTCAAATTCGTTTCCTCATATCAATCAAATCAAGTTGCATTCAATCTGGAAATAACATTTCATATTTATATAAATTGAATGATTGATATAATGATATCATTACTGTGCTGGCATTTTGCCCGCCCATACGTTTTGTACCCGGCTTCCCTCGTCCGCTCGCGTTTTGTAACGCAAGGGGGATCGCGAGGCTAGGGAGCACATGTAAAAACATAATTACGAGGTTTTCTTATTGGATAACATATTGAATATGTTATTTTAACGCTTGTTATTATATTTAATGATTTAAGGTTATGATTGTTATCGATAAGTTACGAAAAATGAAATCTATTTCATAGTGCTTTTTCGATTGTTCCACTATACTGATAAAAATATTGCTCTCTATATTGATAAAATTCACTTCATAAGACAATCCCAGTGGAGCTACTACAAAATCACTTCATCAACATTTCACTAGTAGTAAGTAATATCACAATCCCAAAAACTGATATAAAAATGGGACAAACGAGGACGTATTTACGTAGGAAAACATTTTGTGAGTGAGTACATCTGCTAAAATATCATTCGATCGGAGTAAGCTTTTTATTCCTATTTATTCGATCTCGGGCGGTTATCAAATGTGAGTAAGTACTTCTGTTGTGACCGTATTGTAATTCCTTATTTCTTATGTATAAACTACGCTACGACGACGCGTGAAATTCCAATATTAAAATTGTATCGATACATCGTCTTTGTCGAATCGTTGATTGTAGAGGACTCGGGGCTGCGGCGAGCGGCACGCGATCGTATCCAAATTATTGAATTTCTATCCAAATTGCCGACACGATCGACCAAAATCGAGCGGAACACCGCACCGGCATGCGGCACTGTCGTACCAGCGCCAGCACGCGTCTTGAGACTCGATTACCCGATTACCACCAAATCGATTCGAAATCAACACCAAAAGATGCTCGGATACGGCCACAATTACCCACACCCGTGCCACTAACATTCCACTATTAAATAGAACGTTATTGTTTAAATCCGCGACCAATCGGAAATTCGAATACTGTTGTTATACCGGGCCGACTTATTTACGGTGCTCATTGGGAACTAACATGCGACGGGAGTACGGAATGTGTTTATTGATTCACGCCACGTCTTTCAATTTTTATGAATTTCACACTATAATTTTGAATTTAAATGGGAGGCTCTTTTATTGCCGATCAATGTGCCGGATTAAAAATTAAAATTTGTGGTTTTAGAAAACCATAAAGGTCAGTTTTCTATGACTAGTAACAAATTAGCAGTCGACCACGGCTATGAAAGGATTGACTGCAAGTTTTTGCCACTATAACGCAACGTTTCTCGAAGCTTTTAAAATACAAATATTTTTAAGTTGTTTGTAGTAACATTATGGGTGATACCAAATTTCGACATTTATCTGTTTCAATTATGAAAGATGACTGATAATTGACGCTTTTGTCAACCGTTCTAGCCTTACTCTTGCTGTCTATTATGTCCATCCAAAGGTTACCTGGTGGAAACCACTTTAAGCGATACGACCTCCAATTGTATCTATTTATTTAATTAAGTATTTCTTTCCTGTATTTTTAAAGGTACTCTGTTCTACCCAACAAAACAATAATTAATTAAAATCACACTAATATTATAAATGCAAAAACGTGTGTGTGTCTGTGTGTTTGTCCTCTCTTTACGGAGAAACGGCCGAACGGATTTTGATAAAATGTAGTATTTATATAGATACTGAGATAGGTCCTGGAATATAACATAAAATACTTTATATCCTGTAAAAGTTACGGTTTCTGTGGGATAAATAGCTAACGAGGATGAAACCACGGGACGCTGCTAGTTAAATATAAAACGAATACTAGATTTTACATTAGGTACTTATCCTTACAGACCCATTAATTTTGTGATTTTTGTTACGGTAAAATTTCCAAAATGCGAGTTGCTTCATGGTGCATTACAAAATCATAAAATAAAATGAAATAATGTTTGTTGTGACAGCTCCCCGCATGACAAAATACGCCCATTTATTTCCGACAACAATGTAGAATATCTGTTTAATGGCCGTGTCATACAGCTGAAATTACCCTTTGGAATTGTATGCGGACTTCGTAACCTTCCATGTGATAAAAGAATACGAACCCTTCTTGGTTATACTCTGCACTGTTATTAAAATTACCTATCGGATTCACAGAAACTAATTTGCAGATTTTTTTCATTATTACACTTAATGGCGACTTTCAAACAATTGCTACTTTTGAAAGACATAAGCGTCACACGTTACCGAAAATAAAAAATAAAATAATTATGAGCTGCGCTCCACGGTTTTCTTATCCTCCATAAACTCTGATAATCAATTTTATACTAATAGGGGTAGATTTAAAAATAAAGTATACCTTGTTACATTAAAGTCTTAAGTTGATTCAAACAAACACTACTACTTTTTAACTAAATGCTTCGCTGTGGTTGAGTAACAATTAAACATTATATCGTTTATATTTGTTATTTTGTTAGTAGAAAGGGTTTAGGTAAGTACCCCCCCCCCCCCCTCCAGTCACGAGAAATCTTTATCCCATTTTTAACAAAGCATAATATCCAGTAAACAATCAATGAATACACATAATCAATAAAAACAAGATGAAATCGCGACACAAGAAAGACGTTACCCGCATACGGTTCTCAATTTGTCACGGTGGAAATAAGGGACGGGGCCGGGCCGGCACGGCAACGGGATGAAATATATTCCGCCCCGATGCGGTGGAATGATCTAATAAATCCGCAGGATGCGAGTCAGGGTTCACCGCAGATCGTAACTCATGCCCAATGTGCCGCGAAATCAATAGACTGCAGAAGTTTGAGAACAACTGACGGTGGCAGTATACTCGTAGCCACAGAATAAATAATAGTATTTAATAATATACGCCCGGTAGAGACGTCCTTGCCATTCGAAATTGACGTCTGTCAACTTCAACCAAGATATAAACTTACCGTTCTCAATAACAGACTTGCGTCTTATCGCGAAATAATTGAATTTATCATCCACGCTGACAAGTGTAGTGGCTACACATAGATTCAATAATTTCAATGAATTGTGGTAACCTATGTGACAAAATTATTTTCTTCCACCGTGGCATAAAAGTATAGAACAGCAATGAAATTTTCAAAAATGATGCTTTTGTAGAGCAGTACCTACTTTATAAAAGCAATTTCAAAATAAATTGAGTATATCTTATTAAAAAAATACATATTCGAGCAGTGTTAGATAAGTTAATAAAATTCCGTCTGAAATATTAAATTAAAACAATAAACAAAAATTAACATTTCCACATAAATATTCATGTGCCCTATGTAGAGTTATCGCATCAATCTAAACAGCCGCACGTTATATACGACCTACATAAATAAACTTTATGTACCGTAAACCTACAATTAAACGCAGAGCTCTGTGACCAGTAGCCGACGGAGTAAATAAGTAAAATAACACCTCGGCTTAATTACACATTCCACATCGCTATGTACGAAGTATTTTGACATGATACTGCGTTAAATCTTACTCGGATTACGAGTTGTCGATACATGACTGCGAATCGAATACAGTTAATGGGTACGGCGCAATCCAAAGGCAAGAACAAGCATAAATTTATTAACGATGCTGAAATATCACCACATAAATCGCTATCGTGGCTGTCAGTTTATCGACAATTATTCTTAATTGGATTATGAAAGCGGTGTGCGTTGTTGTACTCGTACGTAGTATCGGGGCTGTGTTTGAAGCTCTCAGCGAATAAACGATTTACACATGCGGTGCAGTTCAATTAAATCACAGATTAACAATTTTTTTCACTGCATATTAAATACTTGTGTAAAATATTTTGCCCCTTTGGCACTTTATTAACTTTTTTACAAAATTGTTAATACTGATGGATGTTGGATTAGATCGAATTAATTATCCAATTTTCTTGCAAATCAATTTTTAATGTTTTCACACTAATGCTTGGCGGATGAATATCTGGCAAAAGTGTGGTATTTCCTCAGGCGGTCTTTTGCAAAAGAGACCTCCCGCTACAATTATAGGTTTAATTATTGTAGAAGTATTTGGGACAGACATTATAACACCATGAATATTTCAACAACTGACAAATACGCTCAATCTTCCAACTTACCCCAATCAGTTAGTAGTTTCGTTGACTCAAGCTAGGTGATCTCGTAGAGACAGGGGCGTCCCTTGGCAGGAAAGGGGCGGCTCTCTCCTTTGTCCGCCTTCATGCCACAGAATAGATAAGAGCATCGACAGATCTAGTTTCAGGCTAAGACATCACTTTGTTTACTGCTCGTAACTCAAATGTTCTGCAGACCAGTTCTACCAAATCCAGCCAAGGTTTTTAAACTCATTTCAAACTCGCGTCGAGTGAATTTCATTTCAATTGATTGAAGAACTGCATTTGTTTTTACAAATACGGTTTGGGTCTGACATTAATTTATACTCAACTGACTTCCGTGGTAGTTAGCTGGAAATAGGCAGGCCCGGATAAGCTAGGCAGTTGCTTAATCCGCCTTATGGATACATAAGGCGGATCAGGCAACTGCCTAGGAACCCCGCACTGACTAGGAGCCCACGGGGGCCTAGTCGGTGGGGCTGATTCAGGCCCCGCACAAAGAGACAAAAACGTTTCACCTAACAATTTTATTTTTTTGAGCATTTGTATACCTTCATCTTTTCAAAACTCTTGACTTTTGTGATGTAAAACAATATTTTTTAAAATTAGATAAGGGTAAAGTTAAGGGGCCCTGAAATTGCATTGCCTAGGGGCTCCGATAGGGTTAATCCGACCCTGGAAACAGGACATACTCGTAGAAGTGGTTACTGACATACTCCTATCGGTCGTGCTGATGTTGTTCTTGCCTAACACTTGCATTGACGCCATCTCATGCTATGCCTATTAAAATGACAATAGCGGTAGCAATGACTGAAAAATAAATGAATTTAGAAAAAAAACAATTGCGATTGAAATTACATGATGACGTCATCCAAATGGGCTAATCTTCACTGCTGAACCAACTTACTATTAAGCTCAACGATTAACTCTATCATTTTGAACCTGTTAAATACAAATTAACATTATGGAAATGAAAATGCCTCGCATTAGCATTCCGTTAACCCGTAAACCAACATTTGTTTGATGTGTCATATAGTTTGTTTTATAAGTGTTATAAAATAACAAACCTGTCTTCTAATATAACTATATCATGTTTTTGTACTTACTTGTTTAACCTGCTTCTGTAATTTCAATAACAATGGGATTTAAACCAGTAAATCCTCTCCAATGTCAAATTAAGTATACAAAAATGTGAAGGTGTTATTTTGCAGCACGTTACGTCCGCGCAACCTTCGAGGCTTTATTTTTACGACTATCGTCACTCAGTGGTATTGTACACATACATTAAAATTCATGTTATTCAAATCCCTTTTGAGCAATAAAACGAAAATCGATTAGCAATCGCGTTTTTTAAATACAAAATCAGTTATGTGTCCGATTATTTATTCAAAGATTACAAGATTAATGACTCCGGGAACGTATTACGTTAATCTGCCTAATTGGAAAATACCTTGGATGCGGAAGTTAAATTAACTTGGCTACCGTTGTTAATTAAATCAATCATCATTTTCTGTAATTAAGGAATTAGAAAACACTATTATCATCAAGTTTTCGATGACGATGGTAGATTATTTACCAAACTCAATTATAAAACTACCTCTATGTCTCAACAATGATTCATAATTTGGTCTATTGACGCCACGAAAAAAGTTAATTGAATTAAACTACTTCTTGTTTCAGTCAATGTTTCAACTTTCAACTATTACACGCTGAGCTGGGCTGTCAAAACTGTAATAACTGTATAGGATGTTTTTCTATCTCAACTAGAATACCGCACATTAGAAAACAAAGCTCTATAAAGTCCCATAGACGCTCGTTCGGAATTAATAGCCAAGCAATAAACCTCAAAGCTGCCGGCAGGGACATTACATTAGCGGCTAATGGGTTGAAATTATGATATTTAATGCCACATGCAACGGAGTTAAGCCGCGGTCTCATTACTGCGACGAGAAACATTCAAATGGAATAATCGATCGACTTTAAGAAGGTCAGGTATCCAGTCGTAGTCGCCCCAAGTCAGTTCTATAATTTTTTTTGAGGGGGAAATGCCATTACTTTATCTCCTTCGCCACGGGGGTGACGGGGGGCTAAAACCCAGTAAAACCTTCCCGTGAGCAGTCCTGCGTCGAGGTGGGGTAAGGTGGGATCACGCTACCATTCACCATCTTGCCTCGAGGTCAGTCTTATCTAAGTTAATATGGTCTAACGAAAATTAGATACATGTGTCTTTATATACAAGTGTTATTTTTCAGTAACTGGACTGTCTTTCAAGGTATAATGTTGAATGAAATATCACTACGAAAAAACATGTCCATATTATTTCAAAATAAATTTACAAACTTATGATGCGGTCTACTACAATGTTTCTAAATAAGAACATATTAGACCCTATTATCACTATATTTTTAGTACTAAAAACAGTATATTTTTAAAAGTTGTCTACAATTTTTAAGGCTTTTTAATTTAATATCCTTTCAAAGACATAAAGTTCCCACACCTCGTTTATTAAAAAAAAAACCTATATGATTCGAGTTGTTAACAAAGGTAGCCTATCAGTCCATAGAGACCGCACCTTATGCAAATGAGGCGGCTCGCGGCAAAGCGTTGCCTAAATATTAGTTTAATATTTGGGAGATCGTATCATGGGTGTAGTTTGGGTGATGGTATAACTCAAGATTTTAAATTTTCTAGTTTATTTTTTGCTAAGAGAGTATCTTTTTGAGCTTATTGTGCCATGACTGTGGGTTTAAAAGAAACACGATAAATTCAAATAAACTTTCAATATAACGTAGAATTCACATAGGTAGCCAAGATGTATAAGACTAAGTTTAATAACAGGTACAATAGGCGGTCTCATCACTCAAAACGATCTCTACCAGACAACCTCAGGATGGACAAGATAGACGGTAGGAATAGGGTCGGTCGTAATTATTTTACTGAAATTAGAGCAGAGCATGTAAGTTAGATTTATATTTAACTATGATTAAATGATTCCTAGGTACATCATGTTATAAAAGTGTATAGCTTTGAAAGAGCTTTGTAGCAAATCGCAGTATAGTGCCGTGCAAAATTTTACTATCTCGAGTACTGGACGACACTTCAACTTGAATGGGGAGGTGTGGCGCTTACCATTATGTGAACGACCTGCTCGTCGCGTAGAGAAAACAAATAATACTATTTTTGGACTTATACCACTGAAGCTTTGCCGTGAATAAATTATGTAAATAGTACGAGGCGGGTTCTCGCTTTCTCGTAAATGATTTGGCGTTTTGCTTCTAATGGCGGCCGCGGACCACGCACCGTCATGTTACTGCCACAAATTATTTAATTGCCATACGCGGCTCTAACGTTTTACACGCAACTTCGAAAACTCCTATTAAAAACACGTATGTACCGGACCGATATTTTGGAATAAACTTGTCAATAAAATCCAAATTACGAGTCGTACATTATTAGCTTCTCAATAAAATACGCATGACATTTTTATTCCACTTTTCACCCTCTACACAGCATATTTATGTAAAGCACGGTCGCGCGTAATGTCTCCTTAATTTTGATGATGGAATGATTGGGTATGGTCTCAAACAAAAACCATTAAGTTTGCGTTCCTTGTCCTCACACCGCCGCCGCTGCGGCTGCTAAGAAAAAGAAAACCCGCTGGAGTCTCGCCTCGGGCATAAACACCAACCAGTAAGGACACTCTGTACATACAATCGATAACCATTTAATCATCATCATCTCAGCCCGTATCAACCCAATGTCGGGTAAAGGACTCTTCTCCTTTACGCCACTTATTCCGGTCCTGTGCGAGACGTATCCACTGCTTTCCGACTAACTTGACAAGGTCGTCCGACCATTTACGTACATGCATTAATTAAACTTGATTAAAGAACCTTAAATTGATAGCTTTAGGGGATAATTTAAAGCAGCAGAATTCAACAGGTACAGAGTATAAGGCCGTGAGAGTGATTGAAAAGGATCACTACTATAAGCAAAGTCCTTACTGTTTGGTTTCGTCGTGTGCAGGACCGAGGTGCAAACAGGGCGGGCCGGCATTTACTCCGCCACCTCGTTCCGAAAGTAGTGACAAATGGTGGCGGCATCTTTCATCTCCTCACTTTTACATTAACACACCACTTAAAAATAAACCCTACCATTACGCCCTAAAGCGAATATTCCCAAATCATACTGCATCAATTAACGAAATGATAATGCAATAATGAAATTTGGAAATAATCGCAAATAGCGTTTCGACCGACTCGAGGGCGGTGTCTGCCTGAATTGAAAATGTCATTGAAGTATTGCAAATAAAATAAACGTATTTTTCATCGCGTCGAACCGCACGTTATACTCTTATATGAATAAGGAATCGCGCGCCGTATCATTGCGCGTCATTGTGCGCGATATTCAATCGAACTGTCATAATAAATTCATGGAATTTCCGATATGTGCCTAGTAACTAAATGTATTATCAATCTGAATTTCACAATTCCTAGGTACACAAGGTGCCATCATACGACGCAGTTAACACACTCATAAATGATGCACGAGGAAGGCATTTGCGGAATTCCTATCGCGGTAATGTCGGTGCAATCCAGGGGCTATTGTCTAAGGATGATTATCGGAATGGCGACGCGTTATATTGATAGCGCATCGTCCGTGGTAATAGGGCCTAATATGAGATAATTATAGAGAAGGAGTCAGCTTGCTCACAGTAGTCGATGAAGATATAATTCTTCGTTGAATTAATGAGGACGCTCGAGTCGTGCGTGATACATCAGTTTGTCGTAGTTGGTTAGACGGACACCGGTAATCGCTACCCACCGTTTGATAAATGTACTCAGTACACTTTATTGCATGCAATGGTAATTGAGAGCGCAGCGCATTGATAATACATATACTAAGCGTATCGTTTAATGCGTTTGTGCTGGTGTCATTTCAAGCAATGGTATCGATTGTGGGTGCACCAAACTAAACTTTCATATTACCTTCCTGTCTGTACTTACGGCTGTCTGATATTTTATTGCCGTGACATAGACAATCGTAAACCAACATCGATTCTACTAGAACTTGACATAACGTTGCTGATTTAAAATTCATCGACGATAACGATAAAATAATAACGACTAAAATTTACCACGCGCCGTTATATTAAAAGGAGAGGTTGGCCAGTAGTCTAAAATAAGCTATTGTACTAACAAAACCATTAAAAATTGAGAATGTCAGAATTTGTTTATTATATTTTATGCAAATTAATTTATTTTTATAGCTCCTCTTCAACAATATCTGTAGGTAACTATATAAATAATTATAACCTACGCACAAAACTAATTTATTTTCCATTAAGTAAATCAGCTTATCCAATAACATTATTCGAAGATTAAAAGTGAGATCATACTAATAAGTTATATTACGCATTGCAATAATATATATGAACAAATCTATACTTAAATTAAAATAAACTTCTACCCTCTTACGGTTAGAGCTTTTTGTTTAGAAGGTCTTGTCATTATCTTTTAAAAGTTGTAGTAACAGAGAGTTATAAATCAACATAAGTGCAATAGGCTAATAAAAGCCCACAGGCATTAAACAATAGGCTTTGATGGAATGGCTGCATGTTTCATTACTTAAACGATGGTAGTGACCAACGTGTCGAAACCCAGTTTTATATCCGGCCATTCAATTAAAATCGAATATGAAATAGATTTGACGCGGACCATTAATTACTGCCGTTTTAAAATATTGATTATAAAAGAGACGCTTTGTTAATCACAGCACGCTCGAACCGCACTTTCAATTAATGTATTTCGTCAAAACAATGGTAGAGATGGTGTAATTACCAACACGAGCGCAGCAAATCGTGCCCGCGTGCGGCCACTCTGAGTTCATCGATGTGCGGTTATCCGATTACACACCTAACGCTCTAATAACAAGCTAATATCGGAAAGAGCGTATTTAACAATATTGTCTCTGACCAATCGGCGGTCGCCCAAAGTCCGGCGAGTGCCAGAATGTGCCGCTATCACGGCACCGTGCTTGTCACTGGCACGATTTACCAAATCGTTATTGGCCGCTCACACGAGCTTTCCGTAATTTGTCCGAGCGTAAAAAGCGTTCGTTTATCGAGAGGGCCACGAACAAAAGCGCTCATGCTCGTCTTAATTAATATGATTAATGACGCGGTGCAGCGGCTCCTTTTTGAACTCGCGTTACTGTTGTAATCGAGAAATAAATTAATTTTATTAGTAGTTCTCTGTAATAGAATACGAGCGTCGAGGGCCGCCGCCGTTCGGTCCCAAACGAGTGGACGATCCGATGTTTTCCCGGTTCGTTACGTTTCTCTAATTTAAAAATTGGGCGTTAAAACTCACCGATTATAATTTAAATTTATGACATTATGCATAGATAAATGCATAATATAAAAAGGAAATTGTGACGGTTTATGACAAGGTTTCACTAACAAGGCAGAGTTCTGAACAGTCTGTAACGACTCACTATAATTTCTGTTTCATTAAAAATATTACTAACCAAATTGCTTATCTGTCATCTTTTTAATTTTATGCATAATTTAATGGTCCATAGGCGCGGGGAAACCTATTTTAAACTCGTCGACTATTAACGTTAGTCTAGTCTTAGGAGGAATTAAACGCGCAATTATGACTGAGCGATAAAACAAATAGTATTCGCGAGGACTTGTTTTAAAACATAGGAAGGTATTTATTTTATTTTCCCATGTTTCTAATCTAAACTAACCCAAGTTAGAGGTGTGTCAGTGTATTTTGGGCCATATTGCTTTCAGCATAAGATGTGTGTTGGAAGGTTGAGTAAGCGGGCCCGGTTCGCGCCTCGGGCCGAGATCGTGGCAGAGATAATTAGAGGCCGCGGCTCTGTGGGAGCCATAAAAACGGCAAATTGACCGGCGGGATAACCAGAAAGGCACAATGTGTTAGATAATAATTTCCAAATTACAGGTTATGTTGGTTTGCGAGCGAGGCTCGAAGAGCTCTTGTTTCTCGGACGCCGACTGAGGTGCTAAGGGCAGGCTAATTATTATTTGGGTATCGGAGCGGGATTTTAGTGCAGCTGCTACCTGTATAAATATTTATTATTTCAAAATGTTCAAACGCCAATTTTGATGGATACCAATTTATGCACCCAATTAAAATCGATATTCGTTCAATTAGAATCTTGATTCTCGCTTGATTCTCGCTACCATAGGAGTACGGTTGTAAAGACCTAAATGGGCAAAATACCTGTTTTTCTTAATAAAGTTCGACTTTTTATTTTTACAAATTTATTTCTAAAACCATACCTACATAAAAATAAAAACACGAATTTTATTACGTGGGGATTGAATAAAGAAAATATATACAAGTTAGTTAATAATAAAATCAAATCAACGTTAAGAAGTAATTAGTTTTGATCTCAATATCTAACAACTACAGGGGGATGCGTCAGCTATAAACAAGATTAGGAAATCGCCCTATCTAGAGAAAACGGGGCAATAATGTATCAAAATAAGACATCCCTATTTTGGGACGATGTCATGTAAATGAGACATCCCCTGGCACCTGGTGACATCGGTAGAGACAATAGAGGCGCGGGGGGCGCAGCACCCGGGCTCCGTGGGGCCGCCATTGGTCCAGCCGCGGAAGGCGGGGCTCTGCTCACGCCTCTGGACTCTCCTAGATTAATGGGATGAGGAAACAAACCTTACTGGGATATAAATATATTCAATGATTCGAAAATTCATCACAGTAATATTAGCAGATCGGTGAAGGAAGAGTTATGGCATCTGGAATTACGAAGAATCATCATGGGATAATTATTAATGTAAATACAACTGTTCACTGTTCATTTCATTAAATTGTAGGAGATAGTTGTTAAGCCTTATTGCTTATTAAAATAAGGTATACCAATCATAAACGCTTTCATTTTAAGTAATTAAAGAAACAACAGTATTCGTATTATCATTGAAAACGGGATATCGGATACTCAAAACATACATATCACAAGCTAAATATCACCGACCATGTTACTTTAAAACCACAATAACAACAATATTATCTGGCATTACAGTTGCTTCGATTAAAATAGTGTAGGCAGATAATTACTCGTAATACGACATGAGTTTATTTTGTGTAAGTTTTTTTGTAATGGTAGGCCTCTTTTGCAAGAGACCGCCTGGGGAAGTACCACATCTCTGTCAGATATTCATCCGCCAAGCAGTAGTGTGTAAACATTACTGTGTTCCGGTTTGAAGGGCACTGTTTCCAGCGAAATTACGGGGCATATGAGACATTAGAACCGACGTCTCAGGGTGACAGCGCAGTGCAATGCCGCGTAAGATTATGCAATAAAAAGTTCTGGGTGGCACTGTAACTGCTATGGGCAGGCGTAGCGCTTACCACCAGGTGAACGACTTGCTCGTTTCGATACTCAGTCAAATAAAAAAAACAGAGTTCCGAGGAAATTGCTACAGATAATTAAATAACTGTCTATATTATCAGGGCTAAGTTAATATGAGTGAATATAGCGAAAGTGTTTTACCGAATCTTTTCAACTAGCATTCCTTTAAGTTGATCGATCGTAGCAAATCGTAAATTGGAATTATCTGCCAGGTAGAGTCGCAACCTCACCGCAACCGTCTGAATTTCTGATTGTTTATCCACCAATTTCTCGAGCCGTGTCCCAATACAATTGTGTTTGTCAATGATAAATGGTCACGAGCGGCGCTTTTCATCTCGTATGGTCAAAGGCGCCGCCCGGATATCACACCAAAGAACTATAAATCGTAATACGAAAGGCATAAGGTAGATTAGAAGTTGCACGTAGATAATTACAACACAGGACTAAATGATACGGTACTAATCAAGGCCGGGAATAAACGCGGATAATGCGGTATAATATCGTTTGAAAGGAGCCTTTCGGCGGGCAGTCGCATTCAGCTATAATGAGTTTATTCAGGATTTTAATCGAATGAAGAGTCATAAGCAAATACTGCTTGAGGAACCCGACTGGCTTTAGGCGCCGCGGCGGGGGGCAACATTAGGTGCCTTGATTTCTTTTAATCTGTATTATAATTTGTTATTAAACTTGTTCCTTTGTGTTTTATTTCAAAAATTTCACCCATAAAACAGTCTGCCAAATATAATTCATAACCCAAATGGTAATTTGATTACGTGCATATCTAAGTTACCTGCTTCAAACGATTTCTGACATAATGACAATAGACATTAGGCAGTAGACACAAAGGCTAATGTGTCGAGATCAGATCGTGAACTATGGGACACAATGGCGAGATGTTGGGAGGTGTGGCCGTGGCGTCGGCCGATCCGTCACGGCCGGTGCGGTGACGTCCGTGACATCGCCACAAAGAGTGTCTTTTCTCTAACATTACAGCGTGTTAGATGAAAGATTAACGACATGAGACCACCTCGCGAGACGGTCATTTGTTTTCAATAAGCTTTCACCACCGTTCACTAATGTAACTTAACGTTGACTATACACGTGAATGTACATTTTCAATTCCCACCGTGCATGCAACGGTTGAGCTTGTTACAAATTTAAAATTGGCGTTCCATTGACGTAGGAGTACGAATACTTTAACAAAGACGGACAAATACATTTTCATTCAAACATACAGGTTACATTAAAAAATCATTTAATTGTCTGTGATGTGTAAGTGTGTATAGGTACTTATCAATGTTTTCAATCGGAATCACAGCACTTAACCACTACCTATATTTTTTGACTCCACGTCCGGAGGTTGCTTCACAAGCCTTTAAATTGCAAGCAGATTATTGTCAGAAACGACTCAACGATTATCGGAACATAAACGTGACAAAACCGCGAAAACTGATAAAATTACCCTTGATATGTAAATGTATGAAGTTAAATTTATGACTGTGCGTAAAGGAGCGTACACAATGGCGAGCCGGTCACCGGCTGCGGTCGCGGCCGATGCGGGCGCTATTCCTGCCGGTTTACTACTGTCAATTACTATTTATCGCTATTTTACATCGAACACCGCTTATTTAGCAAACACTGGCGCGTTGGAATGTTGCATTGGAGCTGAATTGAACGTCTGGATGTGTGACGAGTTCATTATAAGTACAAATATCTTATGACAAACTGTTTTTAAGTGTGTGTGTGTGTCTAGATCTAAACAATTTTTGTTCTGAACAACTTTTTAGATCACCGTTCATTCAAATTTTCCCTTTATTCATAAAAAGTTATGTGAATTTTAAAGAAATTGCGCACCACAATATTGTGCGCATTGTAATATAATGCGCAGTACTAAGTGACGATTATAAATTTTAGGAATAAAGCATTTAGACAATGAGAATTGTTAAGTTACACATTACTATTGATAAACAAGTAAATCAAGCTATCAAAATTGAATAAAAAGGGTTTATTATAAATCCCCTGCCTGAATGCTTACTTGGTTACAGATATCTTGTATGAACAGCTTAACTAAAATTTAACTAGTTTTAAGAAAAAAGGATCTCATATAATCAAATGCGTTTGATAAATTATCTCATTCTCAGTTTCTCCGGTCTATTCTCATTAAAACCCAAATGAAGCATCAAAAATAAACATGATAAGTTGAACTTAATTACAGTTGTCATGTTGGAATTGTTGTAAACTGTCTTAGTAAATCGAAAATGATATGAAACAGAGTTAATCCCTGCAATTAGGCGTCCGTTCATCCCGCGCCGCCGCCAAATGGTCTGCCGGCAATCAATTAAAACAATATTTGAAATAGTGCTCCCAAAAAAACTAAAAGGAAGTTGTCGAGCTATAAACATTCTGTATTATGTCCGTGGGGGTATATCTTTCTCTTTTTATCTCATAGGTTCGTCTCGCTCTCGCTGCGCCGATGCGTCTACGCGTCCCGATTGAGAGGATGCGCCGCGATGAGTTATGAGAAGGCCTGTTACCGCCAAAGCCTTGTTTGAGAGAACTCCACGTAATTAACTCCGACTTAGTTATGATTATGACTTTGAAATTATCTTTGAGTTCTTGAGACCAATATTAAAAGTTTTATCGCGGGTAGATCGCGTAGCAAAATGCTACGCCGTAGCTTCAAATGATAATATTGATTCAAGATCAACGGCGGTACTAAAATTGTGCCGTTCAAATAACCTAGCTGCAAATATTGCATGATAGATATAAATCGCTATAATTCGTTATTTTATCGTTTCCCGTGATTCATTCATAGTGAACGATACTTCAAGTAAAGTACCATTTTCTAGGACCCTTCACAGTATATTAAAAAACCGAACCGCGAATATACAAAATTGAACAGGTGTGTTCACAGATACAATTTTGTACACATGTAAGCTGTAAAATTTTTGTGAAATAGTCTTCAACGTCGTTACCCTATACAATAAATTGAAAAGTAGGATAGGATTTTGCTAATAATTTGTTTATGGTAGGTATTTTTCATTTTATTACGAACCACAGACATTAGAGATATTTTTCACATCACTATAATCATTTGTACGAAATAATTTATACCCATTCACATCTTATCTCTTATACCACAGATAGGAGTACGACTCGCTTCCCACACGTCACTTGCACCGACTCTTGCATCCACTCAAGCCGCTAATCGAGTTTGTCGGTCGATGGTATCTCCAAACCAAGCGTTAATAGTACATCGCCTCTGACAGCACCCAAAGAGCGGTTTATCCATACTAAAATAGTATTTATAACGCATAATTACTTATTAATTGTTTCCGGTTATATTACTTGTGGTAAATGTGTGATTGTTTGTGTTTCTAAAATGTAACCACACTGTTTTTCACTCCTATTTTACTCTTCTTTTTTTGATTGCCTTCTGCTCTTAATAATTTTAATCGCTTCATTAGTAGATGCCGATCACAACTAACTCGCAGCGGTCTCTCAGATAAGAATTAGGACCATACTCCATCATCCTGGCCGAGCTCGGTAGTGGACGGCACATACCATTGATTGGGACCATGGTGCAGTTAGCTACAAAAGTTGCTGAATATGTTCTAACTTTAAATATATAAAACAGACAACATCTATATATGTAAAAATGTTTTGTTGGTTTGTGTACGCTTCAAAAACTCAAAAAGTTCTGCACCGATCGAGCTGAAATTTTAGCATGATATATAATCCGCATCAAGGATTGTTTTTATCTATTTTTTTCATCAGTGTCATATCAGCGAATGTGCGAATGTGCCACAGCGAAGCGTGCCAGGGTACAGCTAGTATTAAATAAAAGCGTTGATACTAACGCACCTACCTTAATACCTCAATCTTAAGAATTAATTTTGATCCCTCAATATTGTTGTAGTCTCAAGTTAATTTATTACCTGGTGTTGTCGATTCTGGGTGTTACAAACTGAAATTAAACTAAGGCCTTAAAATTTAGCATTTGTTTTATTTGGAAAATTGTAAGGATGTATCTACGTATCATAACTATGAAAACATGCCAATGCAGCCATATCAAATCGTTCCATAAATCAAGTTAACTTCCCGTGATTATATTTGGGGGCTGCTAGAACAATAGCTATTATATTCAAAGCAAATGGACGTTGTACAATAACAGTAAAGTATTGCTTCCGGCGAAGGCGTTTGATGCTTCTGACATGGTTCTAGTATTAAACTATTGATAAGTAAATAATAACAGTGTTTTGTTGTTATCTGTTACGTTTTGGGTAATCTGTAGATTATTTTAGATTGATGATAGTTGGGCTCTGTAATAGTGTAGGTGTGTGTTTGGGTGCTGCGTATACTCGTAACTAAGGAAAAGTGCACTACCTATTTATAAAACGTTCAATTATGTTTGTCAGCTACATTTGCCAGACATTTTGCCAGATATTCATCCGCCAAGCAGTGGGGTGCAAACAGTAGTGTGTTCCGGTTTGAAGAGCACTGTTACCGGCGAAGTTACTAGGTATATGAGACTTTCGAGCCAATGTCTCAGGGTGACGAGCGCAGTGCAGTGCCGCGCAAGATCATGAAATTCAAACTTCACAGTAGCGCTGTAGCTGTTATGGGCAGGCGTAGCGCTTACCATCAGGTGAACGACTTGCTGGTCTCGTCATTCAGTCAAATAAAAAAAAAACTGCTACCTCTTATTGCGTTAAAAAATACAAATACATGGTATAGAAGGAAAATAAAGTACAACCAAAAGCGTAAAACAAAATAAAGAAATATAGAGCAGACTAGGGCGTTTGAAAAAATCTTTTAGCAGACCATTTCAATTCATTATAAAGTGCTGTGTTATTATGCCAGATTAAGAAGGCATAACAATAGAGCAAAATATATTATGACCTTTTTCAATACAATAAAAAATAACCCCATTTCACTCGCGGCACAACTCAGCTCACTTCGTCTAATATTTTCCCTCACCGAAGCTATTTTTCTTGCGATATTTAAATTTCAATTGTTTCCATTCTTTCAACGTCCGAGCCCGTTATTGCAGGGGTGAGAGGAAAATGGAAGGATGATGTAGCTCCTTATTATTCATTGTTCGGAACACGCAACCCTGAGAGCTTTTCTTGGCTCCGTGAATTGGCTCATTTTTTACGAAGCAATATAAGTACCTACATAGTTAAAAGTTTACAATGATCATTCGTGAGAAGTGGTTAATAAATATAAGAAAAAAAACATGTGTTGCTAACATATGTGTACAGTATTATATTATAAACATGAATTGCATTTTGTGAATTATCATTCTAAGTAGTTAACTTTATACACGACATGGATTATATTCTAAAATGCACTAGTTGGATTCACACTTGGCCACTATTGATACTTCGCAAACAAAAACACCGGTACTTAATCACCTCAAAAGGTTTAATGAAGCTCGCCATATTTTAATCCAAACATTCGATTCAAATCGATCAGTCGCGGTTATAATCGAAACGTCGTACAAAAACTAATTGACAACAATCAGCAGTGTTGTAAGAAAAAACAATATTTCCTATGATTGTCATTAATAATGGTTAGAAAAAGTCATTCACACCTTTGCGCGCTAACATGACAAATGCGGGTGTCGGCGCGGGCGCACAAAGCGGCGCAGCGCGGCGCGGCGGTGCGCGCGCGCCGCGGGGCGCCCTCCGACCCTCAATATTAATTATCTACAACACCACGGACGCCTTTTAGGAGATTATCGCACTGCGTATAGCAATGGAACAATCTCAAGATCTGAGATATTAACGTAACAGTTCAACTGTACAACTGGGGGCCGCTCTGTGTTCGGTTGCGCGGACTCGTCTAGCGGTGTTTATTTTTAGCTGAATATAAGGTAAATAAATAACGAGATAAAATGCATTTTAGCGAAAAATACTAATTATATTTAGAACTAAGATTGTTCTTGAACTAGCAAAACTCTGTTTCAGATCTCAGTGAAATTTGAATGTAGGTAGAATAAATGTATGATAATGTTTTAAAACGATAAAACTGAAAAATAATAACAGAACAGTGCCGTTTCACTATAAAATCTCTGTAATAATTTGAACGCCCCCTAAAAATAACTAGCCCCCTGAAATTTAACTTTGTTTAGAGTTATAGGTATAAATAGAATTATTATACGTAAAATGTATACATTTCTAAAAATATAGACAGCAAACACCTGCAACAACTCTAAGTGCAAACTGAAAGTTAACGGTCAGCGTTCCGCTAAAAATGCACATTCGTGTAAACCCCCATTTATACAAAATGATATTCTAATTGCCCATCTACATCCGTTATTGCTTTATTCCAATGATAGAGAATTAAATTAATTTTGCGGTGTGTTTAAGAATCGCGTGGCCGCAGGCGACGGCGACGAGCGCCATGTGTTGCGGGGGCCAGTGGGAGGCGAACTGTTACGTACTTACAATGATATTAAATAATAATGACGATGCCCCAGGGGCTGATTGGCCGATTATCGACTGCCCCATTGTGCCGCTCAGTAAACGAGCAGCGACACAATGCACTCGTGACGTGCCTGTTAAAATATTGGCCGCAGGAACAGAGGTCACTGTGTTCGTTCCGCGATGCAGACAATGCTGAATCGGTTGTTGGATTTTTTGGGAAACGATTAATTTTTGCAATTTGTTTCACTGCAGTGCTTCATAAATCTCATTAATACAATAAATACAAAAGTGTATATAATATGTTGGTTTGTCCTTCTTTCACGTAGCAATGTAACACTAGACCGATGTGGTTTTTTTCATAGATAAAGAGTTGGACGTAGAAATAGATTACTTTTTGTTCCGAAAAAAGGCGCAGATCCTACGCGTAGTCATCGCAGGTAAATCCACGGGACGCAGTTAGTTAGTGTCAGAATGCATTAGAAAGTGTTTCGAGTGTCCACTTATGATATCTGTAAATCTGAAACTTGTAAGCCAACACTAATACGAATATACATAGTTACACACATATTGAGGTGAACACTCCCACACTCTAATATTGAGTTGAATTATATCGCATCTAAGATACTCACAAAGCGCATAAGATAAACAAAATATGTCAAACCCAAAGGTAGAAGATTATCTGTAATTCGAATAAGATTTACAATTTCAATTTGGTCCGACAGATCAATAGCACCGACGGGGCAGCACTTGCCGCGACGCTGACAACTACAGAATAAATAATCTTCAACAACAAATATTGTAATAAGTAATAACCAAATACGACCGTACTGCATGTGGAATACGGCCCGAAGCATATCAGATAAAAATGTATCTCACCACTGAACCATCTAAGGACTAATGTCGCGGTACGCTAAACCCTCATCGGACTGAAGTTTCTTTCAATCCCACTAGAGTAATATACAATTCGATCGGGCGATCCAATTTCGGGCTTCACTCTTCAGTCTTAAGAAACCTTTTCGTCCAGATTGCCGATAAACGTAAAATTTTATGGGGACATTAAAGTTAAGTGGGAAATCCGAAAAGGAGAGTTAACATTCGAGCGAGCAGATGGCGGCGGCGCGGCGTTGATACAAACTCAATTATTTACACTCAATAAAAAGGACGTTATATGAGTATTAGAAAATAACCCGACAAACACTTCGGGAAAGCTCTTTACGAGATAAGAAATTACTAAAAACACCTACGTAGAGAACGAATTAAGTTTTAAGCTGTAACTTGGGTAGGTACCACTAGATAATCAAACCGAACAAAATAAAAAACTAATACAATTAAATAGCTTCTGCTTCGGCAGTAGTCTAGAGGAAACTATACTTTAGCATCAAAGACACGAAGATAATTACTTTACGTATAATATTTGCACATTTGATTCAGAAACAGAAATACAAAAATAATTAGACTTATTCAGTTCAATATTGCACCAAGAGCAAGAGAAACAAATCATTTTAAAATCTCATGAAGGTACGAGTAAGTACCTACGTCAGATATAATATATATTTTTCTTTTATACTTATAACTAACTGTACCCTGCCACGCTTCGCTGTGGCACATTCGCACATTCGCTGATATGACACTGATGAAAAAAATAGATAAAAACAATCCTTGATGCGGATTATATATCATGGTAAAATTTCAGCTCGATCGGTGCAGAACTTTTTGAGTTTTTGAAGCGTACACAAACCAACATAACATTTTTATATATATAGATAAGATAAGATATGTATTACGAGTATAGTCAGCAGACCATCTGTCTCGCAACAAATCCTCCTTTTTCGACAAACCTCACACGTATCTTTAATTCACCATGGTAAATCAGAAACATGTTCAACGGCGTCCTTGATTCGGTCACGGCAAATTTAACAAATGCTTGTAAAAAGCACAGGTAGACGCAAATATTTGTGAACAATTTGTAGAATTCACACTTAATAACAAGGTGAAGGTGTTTAAGTTTTTTCCACTCGTGTCCAGGGTTCGTCGGCGGCGTCTTCAAAGGACGATGATTAGCCTGACCAGGGAGAGGTGCTATGATTGACTCCACGGGATATTGCAACAGGTGACACTAGAAATATTAGTTCTGTAATAATATGGTACACGGTGTGTTCAGCTCATTGGCGGAAATGGAAAAGTGTGCGTATGGCTTTATTTCTCTTAAAGTTTATGTGTTTGTTTATTTAACTTTGATGTTGGTAACATTGGCGAATTAAAATTAGGATTTTATCCGCTGAAAGACGCAATGGTGTTTTGAAAATGTTTTCAAGTTGTAATATGTTATTATGTTGAAGTCCATGGTAAACATATCTATCACTCTATGGAGTGCCAAATAGTCATGTTCATATGAGAAAGTTTGGTTTTATTTATACAAAGTATATTATAAAGTGTGGTCACAAAAAATTTTCTGCCTAATCTAAATGTGTCAATCAAAAAAAAATTGTTTAAAATAAAATTAATATTAATGTGGAGCTCCCATACAACAAAGTACGGAACCCTTCGTGCGCGAGTCCGACTCGCACTTGACCGGTTTTCTATATATAATTAAAAACCAAAATTAGGTCATTGTATTTCATATTTCCTTCACATTGGCCAAATGCACAATCTATGGTATGCAAAAGGGTCATATTTTAACTGATCACGTGCTCTTCTTTTATGTATTGCTAACTTTTCACAGGGTGTATAAAACATTGGAAAAATAAATTAAATATTGGAAATAAAGTTAGGTAGGTAGGTAAAATATATGTATTAGTATGTTGTGATTTAGTATTTTTTTATTTTCCTATTGATAATTATTCTGTGTTGTGATTTCTGGACATATTCTAAAACAAAGGTGGCCAATGAAACATCTGTGATTTTTGAAGACCTTTTCACCTTGAAACGCAAACCAATAATAAATATAAAGTTGAAGAAAAAACAATCGAATTCCTCCTTTTTTAAAGTCTGCTAAAAATGTTTCAGTTATAGTAAAATTAATTTTCAAATACTTCAGTTTTCGGAAACAAGCAAAAGCATTGGCTAACAAAGGTATTTTTGACCGTGTAAAATTTTCTGGTTCCATAGATACCATCACATGTGCAAACAAACATACATACAAAGCTTTACTTACCTACGCTATTGGAATAATAACAAAATTCTACACGCATTCGTACTGTATTTCATAAACAGAAATTATTATTCTCCGTTACAAATATTGAATTTTACAATTTACCACCGTAACAAGCGTAATTTTTTGTACAACAGCGGCAACCGTGACACTGCGGCGACACAATACGATTTTAATTGTATCAGTAACCCTCTTTTTATTTCAATTTAACAAAATGTAGGGTTTTAAACATTGTAAATTCTATACCATGTCAAACAATTGGGTATCGCAAGCTGCATCTACAATTTATTTTTAATAATTTACGCGATCCGTATACAGTGCATGAGCATTTTCGTAACTTTATATTATACGAAAGTATAACACGATACAAGCAATTTGTGTAACATATAAAGGCGCTTTGCTGCGCGCCGCCGTTGTAAAAGACGCACCGCAATAGACGGGACATATTTGGCATACGAAGTATGAACCGCGTGAATCTGCCGTGACATTGTGCTTAATATCTCTAAATTATATAGGGAGATAAGCGACGCTTCTGTCTTATGTAGCGATTGAATTTAATGGAGCTATCGGAGGAGCCGACGATTTAGCGATACTCGTACGTGGCGAGACTATAGATAAGTCATGTGAGTACGAGATAACAGCAACCACAGTCAATTTTAAACCTTCTCGCATGTGTAATAGAGATAAAAATTCAAAATCTTTCTTCGGTAGCAGGGTATCTATGGCGGCAGGATTAAAGGATGTCCAGATACAAGTTACAAGGCAGGTATGTAGAGGGCAATTTAGGAAACGAGACCAATATGTCGTGCAGTTACGAGATGAGGTTGCTAGAATATACGGTTTGCCTGTAGTACGAGTATGGTTCTTGCCAAGAACCATATGTACCTGGGTTCTTGCCAAGATTGGTAATGACAAAATGTGGTTCAAACCTAATTTAATCTGAAATGGGCCTAATATTTTATCAATCATTTGTTTTCTTTTTTTTTCGTATTAGTAGTCATGTACTATAACAGAGTCGTGTTAACAATAACAATAATGAAGGGCTGTTGAAGCTAATGTCAATTAACTGTGAATTTTATTTAATATAAAATGTATTATTTATTTAATTGTAAACGCGAGAAAACTAATTATGCTTTACAATAAAAAATTCATATTAAATTAATGGTATAGGTAGGTAAGAATGCAGTAATCCATAAAATCTAATAATTATTTTCACATAGCATGAAACTTTCCAGTGTCAATAAAATGGAAATCCAACTAATACTCATCATGGAGAGTAAAACGTATTGAATTAGCTCATCATTCAAACGACAACTGCTGAATGAAATTACTGAAATTTATAAGTTAATTTTAAGCCTATAGGATAATTTTCAATTTTTTATTCATTATCAACCCATAACGTCCCACTGCTGGGCACGGGTCTCTCTTCACTTTCGTGAGGAGGGTTAGGCCATAATACACCACGGGGGCCCGGTCCGGATTGGTGGATAACATACCTTCCTCCGAAATAATTCTCGGGTAGGTATGTGGGTTTCCTCACGATGTTTTCCTTCACCGAAAAGCGAGTGATAATTACGTACATATGATTTACAGAAACACATTGGTACGTGCCCGCACTGGGATTTGAACTCACGACCTTCTGATTGGAAGGCGGACGTTCTCCCACTAGGCTACCGCCGCCTCTATTTTTATTGTCCTAGGTAATATGAAAACTTTGTGCGAGAAAATGGGAAACTATATGCGGTCAGTAACATTTATTTTTATGTTATTTTATTATGATAGCATCAGAGGTTTAATGATCCGATTTGGTACCTTGATGGCACATCACGTGGGCTAAGCCGAATTTAAAACTATTCTGCAATAATAATAATATTATAATAAATTATGATGTACGAGTAAACATAAATGCAAAAAATACTATAAAACGAGCTTATGCAATAAAAAATTTATTAGGCTAACTGTATAAAATCCAGTTGAAAACATAATTAATCGGAGAAAGAATAAGTTTTTTTTTCTGCCTTAATAATAAATAATCGCGACAACGAAATGCATAATAAAGTATCTTAATAAAGCATGATTTTAATTATGTTAATTATTAAAATATTACTGTTAGCCTAAGGATGTCTGGTAAAGCTTACCAAGTGTCTCTACGAAACAACTTTTCTTTGAAAAGTAATGAGGAATTTTCGATACCATCTTAGAGATGGCTTTACATTTAAGCGGCCGTCAAAGGTAAAAAAAAATACGCCAAAACCAATCTTTTCAGTGTTTAACATGGTAGTGTTCTATGGTCTTTTATAATAATGTCATAATGATGTTAACATTTCAATACGGTGGTTCAGCGCCATCTGTCGAGCCAGTTGGAACTAAGTATTTTGTTTAACTGCTCATTATACGAAATTCAGAAACTTTTTTGCGTTTACATTTTTTTAATATATTTTATTTTTATTGATCTCCAGCTTCCTCTGTTTTCTCCAAATTCTTCCTAATACCCCGTCGTATGTTACAAAAATAACAAATTTTCAGATTTTTACTTGTAGCCCCTTTTATTTTAGAGAGTTAGAGGATATTTTTTATAAAATAATTAAATAGTAATAGTAGTTAGTATCTTATCCGATTTTGAGGTTTTCAACTACTTTTACCTACATCTAAACTGTTACAGTAAGTAAGTACACCTGTAATCATATAATTTGGTACCTACCTTAATATGAATCTAAAATGAAATAGGTACCTACCAACCAGAAAAAAACGAACCGACTCAAACACCGCTATTTATTATTACACAAAAATCAATTAACTTATGCTACTGTTTAATCATTTCACTCCCACCATTTACTTTATAGAAAATCAATGAACGAAATCCCAATGAATGTCAGCCATTACGGATTAGCATCGCCATAACTACACAACCGAGATTATCTTCCCATCCACTCCTCTCTCGCGCAGCATCAATAAGTACCCACTACTTTAATCATTGCAATTTCGAAACAAGCTCAAGTGTTGTCGGTGTCGAATAAATTTTGTATAATGTAAACGTGATAACAATTTAAATTCCTCTGTAACGGGTCCAGAGCCGACAAAAACAACAAACAAAGTCGGGGACGCGCCATTGGCGGGCGCTCGGCAGGGCGGCGCTGCGAGGGGCACCGCCCGCCTCGCACGCGCCTCTCGCTCGCTCACCCAGTCCTTATCTTCCACTCCGCCGTGGGAGACGTGTCGCCTGAAAGTTTTTTACGGCTTAGTTGACATTTCAGTCACACATTGCAGAAACAAAACGTGCTTAACGATGCCTCGGCCCACACGTGAGTCCTACGGTGACCAAAAACCGCCCTTCTCATACATAGCGCTGACGGCGATGGCCATCTGGAGCTCGCCGGAGCGCATGCTGCCGCTGTCGGAGATCTACCGGTTCATCACGGACCGGTTCCCGTACTACCGGCGCAACACGCAGCGCTGGCAGAACTCGCTGCGGCACAACCTCTCCTTCAACGACTGCTTCGTGAAGGTGCCGCGCCGCCCGGACCGGCCCGGCAAGGGCGCCTACTGGACGCTGCACCCGCAGGCCTTCGACATGTTCGAGAACGGCTCGCTGCTGCGCCGCCGGAAGCGATTCAAGCTGCATAAAGGAGAGAAGGATAGTTTAAACGCTGAGTTACAGGCACTGGCAAGTTTTAATAGAGCGTTTCTGGCGAGACAAGCTGGGGCTCCGCCGCCGCCGCCCAGCATGCCGGGGGGTGGTCTCTACACGTCGCCGTCGTCATTTATGTCGAGACGTAGCCCGGAGCCGACGGAGCCGCTGGACACGACCGCGCTTTTGCCGGCGAGCGGGAGGCCGCGGCGCGCGTTTACGATCGACGCCCTGCTGCAACCGGAGCCGCGGCGCTCACCGACGCCGCCGCAGCTGCCACCGCCTCCGCCGCACTGCCCATTGCCGCTACCGCCACCCTACCTGCTGGCAGCGCAGCGCTACCACGCGGAGCTGCTGGCGGGCCTGCAGCAGTCCTGCCTGCCGCCACTGTGGACGTGGAGGGACACCACTCAATTCTCACATTATACGCTTAATTCATGAATGGTGAGCTCAGTTTTCATTATTTTATTTCTTTACAGATATTTTACTTAAATATATCAATTTTCTTATTTGAAAATATGAAGTTGTACGTCGGGACCGGTTGGATTATTTACAAATGTTGGTTTTTTTTTTAGACATCGACGTTTTTCTAGGAATACCCATTTAAAAAAATAGCAGTGTGGTTAGAAAAAATAACACAAAATAGTCTAGCCACAACCTAACAAATTACAATACATACACATTATTATATTATTACTTGCCACTTTTGAGCTTTGAGAAGTAGCATTTAGAATATACTCCTATACAATAAATAGGTTTTACGTAAAATAAAAACTGCATACAAAGATATAATTCAATTTCAATAATGATCTTGTTTATGTATCAAATTATAGAAATGACAAATTTTTTGTTCATTTTCACGCTTCCATTTCCATTCAAACATGTACTGTCCCTACTCCTATCAGGCAGGCCATGTCATCAAAGATGAAGAAATCTCCAATTATTATCAAGCGAGGGTCAAATCACCTTCTTAAGCTGATCACCGGCCATCCAGAAACTAACGAAAACGTAAAAATATACTTACTAAAAATAAACTGCAGCATCAAAAGCGGAATTTCCAATAGGGTGATGACTGATCGGTTTTCTACTGGTATCTATCTCAAATGTTAGGTAATGTCAAAATGTAAAAGTAGTGGTGGTTGAGCGGTAAATTGTGCGCTTTGTAATCCAATGACACCTGATTTCCATTCCTCCGTGCTTCAAAAGGCACTTCAGAGGCTCTTGGGCAGTCTGACAAGCTCTGACACCTAAAACCGGTACAATAAACAAACAAACAAAAAAAAAAAAACATACAAACAAACGAAAAAACAAATAAACAAACAAAAAACAAAACAAATCTGGAGTGATCTGTGATAGTCAGGGGCGTATATATAAATATACATGTACAATGCTGTATGTAGGCTATATTTTGGTTCCCCTCTTACGTTAAACGAATTCTTTCAACGTCCCAGCTGGAAAGGAAGCTGAATAGAGTCCCCATCTACCGTACTACATTAAATATTTTGTAATAAATCTTCGAGAAACCTTAGCTCAAAGAATACAACAATTGTATCTACTTTGACTAAGAACATTTCACCCTAGCTGTAAGTAATTGGCCAAGGTAAAAAAATAATAGATCCTGACATGGTAAATGCTATGTTTCAGGAGCCTCTACAGCCTTCTTCCATTATGCCTAAATGACAAAAGTTATGACCTTATGAGCTCTCACTGAAAACGCTAGGTTATTTCAGACCGGCACACAACTTTAATAACCATATCTATAGTGCCTACTTAGAAAGTGTAATTATTAAAGATTAGGCGTTACCTAAGAATTCACTCGCGGTGGTGTCTATTAACGTTTATAACATATTAAAAGACAGTTTCCCAACAAAACCTATCTGACAAGGGCGCGGGCGAGCTGGCACGAGGCTTACAATCAGTTTTTTATCTAGTCGGCTTCTACACAATGGATTTAGATGCATCTTTTATCAGTTTAGTAAGTCAGATAACAGTGACAACAACAACATTGTAAGGAGATAGGAGAGAGGAGGAGAGCAGACAAACACAATTTTCTAAAATATTGTATTTTGGTTCTAAAAACTACTAATCCAATTTTTCAATTATTTTTAATTCACTATGTGTACAGCCTTTTTGTCTTCGATTGCTTCATTTATAAATAGATAAAAGAAGATATATAATTTGAAATACGTTTTTATAGCTGAATAATAGATTAAATTAATTAATAATATGGCGCCCCGTGGCTGCCATTTTGGATTTCGCTGTATTACCATTTTTATTATGCCAAGCGTCGTTAATTATATAAGTAGCTAGACTAAGATATGTATCAGATAATCCAATATCCATGTTTAATTAACTTATCGGCTTCGAGTATGAGAAAGTAAGGCATTTATAATTATTTTTAAAACATAAAACTTGACTGCAAACATACTGGAAAGGAGGCAAATAAATCTATAAGTTATTGATTTAAATTAAAATTCACATTATTTTAATTATAGGCATATTATTTTAATCAGTAGTTGAAATAAAATGTTTGGTGTCCCCGACTGCATCTCAAATTACTAAACAATAATCTATAGCTCAGTGTTGTCAGCATTCTAGTTGATTTTAAACAAAACAATTTATAGATTGCTGTGTTTACATATATATTTTATAAACTTAACATATATTTTAGGAATGGCATATTATTTTGATACCTCGCCCAACTATTCAGTTTTATTCAATTTTTGTTACAATTAAAATCCAATATGGCGGTTCACAACCGCCATATTAATTTTCTTGATACACGATGTTATCATAAGTCACTCTCAAGATTAAAATAAATCAAATGATATTTCATTTATAAAAATCCATTGACGTGTTAGGCTAGCTAGATGATGCGCCTGAGAATCACACATAGATACCTACGTAATTAGGTATACGCCCAATATAACCCTCTTTCTGGGCAGTCTGAAAACTGAGAATTGTACAATTACATACAATTTTTAGTAATAGATTTACGGGTAAAAGTTCAAGGACGCTAAAACTTGCCCGAAAACATTATTTATTTCTGTTTTCATAATTATATTTGGAGGCAGCAAAGTGCTTTTTTCAGACAGATCTGAATGGATAAATGGGAAATATACCATGCATAATTTACAATAGATGAACACAACTTCAAGCTAAAAAATATGCATCTGTCAACGTTTGTATTATAAAGTACCTTACCGGTAGGTAACCGAGCCTCACAAATGTCTGGAAAAATGTTGTCTGAACAGAAAAATACTACAGATTTTCTGTTCGCTTAATTATTACTTCATCCAACTGGACGTAGCGGTTTATTTATATCCTACAAGCTGCGCCCCGCGGTTTCACCCTCGTAATTTTCCAGCTATAACTCTGCATTTTCCAGGTTAAAAAGAACATGTTACTTAGGAATAGCTGAAGATCGCGAAAAATCCAATGTCGAATTGTGAGTTTATACAAATCTCATAGAAAAATGATTCTAATGTTTCAGAAAACTTTCTCAATTATTGCTTCATAAAAATTTTCCTCAATGCTCAACAAATATTTTATTAAAAAAAAATTGGCGACTTGGTCCGGTCGTTCTTAAGTTATGACGTGACCATGGGAAGTGGGGATTCATTTTTATACATATAGAATAAATAGATGGATTGCTATTGATGGCTAGTGTCATATAAAAATATCTAAATAAGCTCTTGTGAATAGGTACAGCGTTGGAGACGGTCTAAGTATGAGTATTATTTCGTAGTTTACGTTCTGCCTCGACCTGTTTCACGACGTTTACCTTCCACGTCGACTTAGCTTGCGAAGGCATAAAATCATTGCAACTTACAGTCACATTGTTGTAATTATTGACTTTTTTGATTAATTTGTTACAATATTTTAGCAAATTACATACTCCGAGCTAGTTTAAATAAATAATCTCCATGAACTGCAGCTAAAAGTACAGTCCTTAGATAATTCACTATTTTTGTAAAATGTGTGTAGCGCGCATTTTAGGAGCATTTATTCAATTTTAGTATGTTACTAAAAGTTCAGCTTAATTAAAGAGGCGCAGACACAAACCGATCGCAACTTTAAATTCAAAATGGCTGCTGTTGGAAATCTGAATGAAGGAGCTTAAATGACAGATTATAAAAAATAGGGATAATCTTACAAATATTATAAATTCAAAATTGTGTGTATTTGTATGCGGAAACGGCTGAACGGATTTTGATGAAATTTTGTGTATAGATACTTTAGGTAAGAGGACCTTCGAATATTTCAGTCATAGTATCAGGAGGGATGGTGACTGGTGATTGATAATTGGTAAAAAAAGGCACCGAGTTCGGTCCTCGTCTGCTGAATTTTGTGTGAATTAAGTCATGTGCGGATTTCCATCACTCCATATCTCGGAGAGCATGTTAAGCCGGTGGTCCCGATTGTTACCGTTCGAGTCCCTTAAGTCAGCCTTCCAACAATTCGATAAACAAACGACTTGCAAGATTGAAGTCCAATGTGTTGGTCTTATAAGATCAGCTCCACACTCACATGTCTCATACACGAGGTAACTGGTGCTGGTGACTGGTGGCAAATAGCTGGTGACTTGTGACAGATCAGGATGGCACTCTATTATCCGAAACCACTTACATGATGGTAAAGACTACAACTCTCACTAATGAGGATAAAGAACAAGAAAAAGATACTTTAAAAATACTTCACAAATATTTTTCAAGAACCCGGATAAACTTCGTGTATCTTGTCGGCAAACTGTCAACTGTCAGGCGCGTCTGACGTCACCATAAAGCTAAGTTCGCATTTGTCTGACTTGTCGTGTCGTGATGCATCAAAAAGGTTCACATTTCTCTGATGCAGTGTGTTGTGACGGCTTTTGTTGAATGTATGAAACCGATACCTATCTGATGCATCATGCCACGATACGTCAGATAAATGTGAATCTAGCTTAAGAGTAACGCCGATAGAGATGTCCCTCTGCACGGCGAATCTATAATCACCGGTGACACTAAATACGAAGGAGAAATTATTTATTGACCTTATAAAATAAAAACTAAGTATTATCTTGTCTAGAGTAATCTTTGCCAGCATATATTAGCGAGATCGCGGGCAATGCCTTTCTTATAGAGTTAGCATTTGAAAAATGCCACACTAATAACTTAATTAACACATCTATTTAATTACATTTCTTTTAAATTCTTGTTTATTCTCGTTTATTTAATTCCTACATGTTAGTTTCATTATATATGCTAATATAGTTATAAATAACAATAATAAATTAACTTAACTTTAGACGCTAACTAATTTAGAATTTTTGAAACCAAATAAAATAATCTAGCGACTGCTATAGAAACATAATCTTTACGAAACTGCTACTGAACTGAAGCTCAAATATGCCTGAATATCAAAGATAGTTTGTAAACTAAATTAGATCAACTATTTATTGGATATTTGTGCGTTTGTTACCCTTACTATTGAAATGTTACAAAAGTTACATTCTGGCAACGTTGAGTAAAAGACATTGAAGTTATTGACAAGTTTATGTTTATTTCTCATATTTATCAGGGTATTTTTTTCATGGCATGCGAGGAATTTCCTTTCTCTTTTTTGTCTTTTATTTCCTTATCTTTATCTATGTTTTACTGTGATGAAAATTTCAACTCTTCCAAGATACAGTCACGCCTTAGGGTAGGCAGAGACTACATCTTTCCACATGCTACGATCCCAGCGGAAAGTAGTACACCAACTCCCTGACACCCTCTACTGGTTTCTGTATATATAATACATACCTACATATGGGTATATAGCATTATACCTCCAAAACGAAATGCAATATGATGTAGGAGAGTCTGAACACACAGAAACCTTTTAGAAATAGGTTTTTCCTTCATATTTTATGTTACTCGACAGGTAGCGACAGGTCGTGGCGAAAACAACTTGAAATAGCTCTTTTATATACCTGCTATCTTATTATATCCTTTCTCTATCACTCGTTTCAATTTCTAATTGTTTTCTTTCTCTTGTCCGCAGATGGACTAGACATCCAGTGACGACGATCTCAAGTAGCTGTAATTATAAGCCTAGAGACAGTTCATGTAATTCAGTAATTTAGAGAATTAGTGGCGGCAACGTTTAGTGACAAATTATTGATAATGTTAGTGGAACGGACGGGTGGTGTGATTGAGAGGTGAGTTTTTGTTTCTATCTATTATAGTAAGGTATTTATCGCTGTTAAATAAGAGTATTAATCACTAATAAACAAAGTTATATTACTACTTATTCGTACAAATCGGAGACCGTGAAGTAAACTCATCGAAATTTTTAATTTTTGCTCAAAAACTTTATACCTGAAACTCAAAAAAATATGTTTTTGTTAATAATTATTAACAAAATCCATTCATATTACAATTCATTTGACCAATAATTATAGTACTACATAACATATACCCCCGGTTGAACTCCTCGCAACAATCCCCCGGCCAATTTTGCGTATAAACCGTGTTTAAAAAAGTATTACTGTTAACCACCTATCTACAAAATTTCATAAAGAGTTTGTGAGCTGTCGTCAGACGAACATAATACAAACGGTTATTTGTGCAAAGAGACCTCATCGCTTCGCTCGGTCAACAAACTTATGAAGTTCTTTCGCAATTATTAAGATAGTGCAATGGAGATGAAGCCTGTGTCTAAAAGTGAATGTAAAATAGATGACGTTGATAATCGGAAACTTACTGAATTCGCACTGCTTGTTTTGGTTATTCAGCGTCTTTACTAAAACTGTACAGATCATGAAACGCAGACGTCCCTAGTAGTAGATATTAGTATAGTACCTAATGTAATATATACATATCGACGCGAGAAAGCGTAAACGCTGTAACCCTTTGACCGACCCGAAAATACTTTTTTTACATATTTTGAAACAAACGCTGTAACCCACATTTCAACGTCCCCTAGGAACTTTAGGATATAACCAAGGTAGCAGTATTGTAACTTTGTATGAAACACACCAAATATCCAAAATTTACGTTTTTAGGTGGAGTAGATATTGAGTTATGATTTTTTTTCAACAAAAAAAAAGTTTTTGGGCTCTGGTGAACAATTTTGCGTTTCAAGGTTACAGCGTTTACGCTTTCTAGCGTCGATATGTGGGTATGATATGAAAGAGAAAAAATAACAATTAGTATACAAGGCGCCCCAAAAGTCGACAAAGAAAGGTTTTCAATAGTCTATCTATTAAAAAGTTGATCGGGATAATTATTATAAACAGGTCTTTAGACATATATTTTAGAATAATCAAAAAACCCGACTGCAAAATGGCGTAGGAGGCATTGCAGACAAAAGTGTAACCATATCTACCTACTGAATTTTGTAGTCGTGATTTTTAGTTTTTTCTAAAATATTATTTTGTAATTATTGTTAGTTTTCCTGATCATATTAAATAACGAAAAATACTAATATAACATCGAATTGTCATAGTGCTCAATAATAAAATGTTGTATGGTTGAACCATTCCCTGTATCCAGAGGCTCAGGAACTACGAGGACCATGATTTAGGGGACAAAAACCACCCTAACTGAGGTTCACACTAATATTAGCCCTGCACCGGAACGTAAAAATACCTAATCCTGAAATATATTTTGTTCTTTTCAGGTAGTCAAGCAGCGGTGTGTGAGTTTGTAAGTAGACTTAACTCTATACCTAGTTAGAATCAAAACTAATACTGTGAAATCTATACACGAAATGTGTTACTTTGGTTTTTTATTAGATTTCAGCGTAGGGAAAAAATACAACAATGCAATGTATAACATCATATTTTTTCAATTAATATTGTGGCAAAATATGCATTTGAAGTTAAATATTTTAAAAACTGTTATTAATATCAACACGGATCTTATAGCAAGTTCCGTTCCGTTCCAGCAAGATAGTTTCTAAGATCATCTGGTTTCACGAAATTGTCATTTTTCAATACGTCCCGTACGTCACCGTCACCGTCACCGTCACCGTTCACCGTCACCGTCGGCAGAAATGATTCTCAGCTGTATCATTATTCATTATGTATACCGCATAACGTGCATACGGACGGACAAGCGGTGCAAAAAGTGTTGCCCTATTCTGTAAACTGCTTTAGTTCTCTTATTCATTTATACCACTTGCTGTTGGCTATGTATTTAATAATACCTATAATTTAAACTGTGATATTTAGTTTAGGTATGATTATTATTGTAAATAGTGTATTTGTGAAATTGTACAGTGCTAGACTATAATTAATTAATGATTAAAAATAGACTTATAAATTATGATAAATACATACCTATTAGTCAATAGTGAAAAGTAAATAGAAATATGTGTTAACTGTTGCTCGTCGTTTTATTTTACAAAATCAAATGTACGGATCTATTACAGAGAGCTGCGGACTTATGGGAATAACCCCCTAGATGGTACTGATCCAGAATTATTAGCTACTAACTGCGCCTCGTGGCTTCACCCGCGGGTTGAAGTGTCCCATGTGTTTGTGAGGACCTAAAGTATATATCTATCTATGTATATACTTATATAAAAAACAACTAAATCAGTTTATCCGTTGCGGAGTTGAGAACAACAAACACATCGCAATGTGTAAGATAATAAATAGTAGGATTTATCTTTTGCTCTAAGTAAGCACTAATAAATATTATATACTGTAGGTACCTAATCGTAGAGCTCCTACTGTAAAAATAACTAAATCTGATAATATGAAGTTTGAAAAGAGTCTGTCTGAACAAAAACGAGAAAAGAACTACTTAGCGACTATTGCTCTTTAAGTTGAAGATATTATACTAAATGTAATTGCCCTATTAGGGTACGGTACAAATCTGTTTGTAAAACTTGCGCGGCAGTTTGCCTTAGTCGACGGTATCTATTAGTCTTAGCCAATTCCATGTTATTTTTACTCAGACCCCAGTATAAGTACTTATTACTACATGTTGTGCTAGGGCGAGATATGTAGCCTCATTAAGTTATTGTACAGTAAGTGGTAAGGTAATATAATGTGTCTCTGGCTTAGTTGGTCCTAAGCCACACGTTATTTCACTTTCTTAAGGAGAGTTAGCATGCAAAACCTCCAAAGGCAATTATAATTCACTATAATTTTTAAACGTGAACCTAAAACAGAGTCTTGTGTAAATTAATTAGTCAGCAATACAAGAAACAATGACCAACTTTCAATTTTTAAGCTCAGTTCCCATTATGTAATTGCCAACTAATTATATACTTTGAAAGGAATTAGACGGTAAAATATAGTCTTTCCTTTGTTGTCAATTGAACAACAGTACCGTTTGTGAGGACGGTGTTCTTCAATGGGTAATGCGAACTTAATTGCTTTAGCGATTAGGTGAATTGTTGCGAATTTGTTCATTGTGGAATTGGTAACGCTGATCCCCGGCTTTGAAAAGAAATGGTGTGGTAAATGGAAATTATTCTTAGAGTGCAATTTGAAGATATCACCTAGCTGGGAGCGTGACGTGGATCATTGACAAGAAAGTTTCGGGTCTTACGTGGATGCCATTAATATATATAAATTCACGAGCAAAAAGATGCATTTATCCTGCAGTGAGTGAGTAAGGCTGCAGCTGATCAGCTTAGACCTGTAAAGCATAGCTATAGCAGGAGCGTCCTGTAACTTTTTTTATGCATAATTCTACCATTGCCTCCTACCACTTTACGAGGGTCATACCATATGTTACCTCGCATGTGTCTGCATACGATAACAATTAAATTAATAAGTAATGGATCTACAAATATTCCATCTTATTACCAACAATTGAAAGTAAAGAGCATCTAGGGTTTCTTCGCTCTGCTGTCTATTTTGCTGGCTATCAATTCAGCTCGAGTTTCACCTATCTATATTGTCTTATATATATATATAGGTTATTTTTGAATCTTAAAAAGTTATAGTTGTTAACTTAAAATTAATAACTAAATACGAAACATGAAAATGAATTTAAGCTCATAGGTACTCGGCTTAGAGTTTAAAGTACGTGGTATTCACATTATAAGCATGATGTTTAATAAACATCTTGCACCATCGCCTCTTTGATATGTAAAAATCAGTTGAAAGCTTACATAAAATACCAAACAATGGACTTTAGCGATGGCCAGGTCTCCAGTAATTGTTAACCCTCTTTTACATGCGAGTCATTGAGCGACGACAAAGCTCGGATGGAGTATGGGGGTACAGTGCAAGCGGCTTCGTTGATGGCGGCCGAGGCTCAAACGATATGTCACGGCACGTAGCACAATGCAAACAGTCGGCGCGTGTGTCGGCGTCTATGATGCTTCGCTGTCACAACACTCGCGACACAACTGTGCCGGCGCGGCGCCGCGACTAATCGCGCGACAATGCTGCCGCTGCCCGCTATGCAAAGCTGAGAAGAAAGCTGGTGACAAAGCTTTTGTGCGCGGGCGGTCGGACGCTCTCGAGGCATGCTGCATGCCGCATGCTTCGGCCCGCGGTAAACACACAATCGGTATCTGGATCTGTGGTTATGAAGTCTGACGAATCTGAAAAACATAATCATAACTATCTACTGCGGGCCAATGAGCCCTAATTTATTAATAACTTATATAAATATGGATCGGTTTTTCTTCATATATATAAATAATAAATAGGTTATTTGCTCCTGAAATGTTGTAATTTCGGTACTCCAAACTTATGAAACCACCTTATGAAACTAATGATTGATTCTAATAGGAATATAAGATACTCTACTAAACCACTTATAATTTCGTACAGACTTTACAATGCGGTTGCAAATTGCACTCAATCAGCTGTCAGTTTACATGAATCTATTCTTCATTAGACACTACTGTCTGATGTGCCCGCTTTCAATTGAAACAATATTTAATGGTTTGCCGGCATCGGCACAGGAATAAAATAAAACGGTAGAACCATAAACATTCCACATTTATATTCGACCTCTGACGGCCGGTCGAGTATCTTATCTCTCTTTCTCTCGTATATTTTATCCCGTTTTGACTGCGCCGGATCGTCTGCGGGGTCCTCTGTTTAAAGATCCGAGAAAGAGATAAACCCTACGGCTCATAATGTTTTAACAGCCAGGGTACATCCCAAAATTGGTTCCTTTCTAAATGAAGATCGATATCGACGTCCAAATCGATTTTAATCTACAGTAACATACGTCAGCAAAAGCATGGGTAACATGGTCAGACGGACAGGAGAAGGTAAGTGTAACAGGGCATCTGCAGCGGATAGTTGAGCCGTTTATAGATTTCTAATCGTGTTTTAGTTAATTGTAAACTCTACAAGTTTCTTCTTTCTATGTAAATAATTTGTATAATTTTACCCTTACATCTTGTCAGGCATCAGATAAGCCGTTAAACTAACCAATAGTCAAATCGTATGAAAAATACAAAAGTCAGTTATTTTGTCCTTTACTTTTGACATAAATTACTTTAACTAAGGATCAAACAACTGAATATTTATATAGTCAAGAGAAAAAAATATATATCAACAGTACCTAATCAGGTATACTCGTAAGACTAAAATACTTAATCGACCGGAACGAATTTTCGATCCAAAAATCGAAATTTTATCAACACTCAAACTCGAAAATGAAGTGTGGCCGGCCTCTAAACCGGCCGGTGCTGATGGTCGGCCGCGCCAAGCCGACCAACGACGTCCAATTTAATTTTCCTCCTCGGGTCTCGTAATTGCCCCGATTCGTTCTATGTGAGCCTCAGTCGACGCAGAAGCCGCCCCACACTTCCAGTACCAATCTAATCGATTCCCTTTAATTGATTCCTTAACATCCACAGTCCGATATACATATTATGTGGCGCACTCGTAGCCAAGGTGTCTATAAATGATTAATATGTTTCTCCAAGTATCGGTTACTGCTTACTGCCTTCATGTTAACCGACACCTATTTGAATATTAATGCCCTCGCCTCATATTTACAAGTTTCCTTCTCTTTTGTAAAGTTACGTGTGAAGACAAAAGGAAGAGCAAACATTTCAGAAGGGCATCTCATAAAGGCACGGTTTCCTTTCCATTTGTTTATTTGTACAAAAAAGTATTGTGATCTGAATTTGAATAGCATGAATTTCGCGATGTTATTATCTGCCACAGGAGGATTGGTCACAGTGGTTCACAAAGCCGCCGTGCAAGCCACCTACATCGGTGGCGTCCGGCGGCGGCGCGCCACAAAGCCTCTCCACGTATACAAATAAATAACGTCGGAACAACAAATATTTTAATAACCAGTTCAAAAGAATTGTTCAACGCTTAGTTACGTGTACATGTGTGACAGTGTCGCTCGTCGCGTATGCCACCTGCGTGTCGAGCGTCAACAGCCGCCGGAGTTCTGTTTCTAAACAACGCAAATATACAGACGTGTTTAGTTTGAAATGCCCTTGCGCAATGTGGGGTTCTCGCAGACTGCATGACCAATGTCGACTGGGCCATATATACTCCGAATTGACGCTCTTCTTTTTGAAAGCATAAACTTTTATAGGGACATAAGAAAGGCCGATGGAAAATTGGAATGGTAACCGTGAAATGTGGCAGATGTCCCGTCGCAAGTAGACGGTTGACCGGTGCAAAATAAACTTTCAAGTTACATGAAACCAGCTAAAGGCTTTATGTGGCGTAATATAAAAGCCTTACTACATTTTATTTGAACAGAAAAAAAATCGAGAAAGATACCACATGTCTGGCTTTTGATTCATTGAATTTACCGCCCACAATTTTCACTGCAATTTACAACAGAACTTGCTTATTTAAAGCTACATATAAAATCAAAAACAGGCTTCTCCGTTCACGGCAAATTAAACGTATTTCATGTGAAGACTGTCGCGTTTTTCATTTGAGGTCGTTTAATAAGTTTATATTTTTATCGTAGTGGAGGTGGTCGATAATAAAGGAAACATGGGGTTGGCAGACATAATGGCGGAGTGGCGAAGGGGGTCTACTAAGTTTTTACTTTGCGACCGCGACGAATGTATGACATATAATTATATAAAAAGAACTTGAACATACATTATTGTTCTAGGTTCTGATTGTTTAAAAACGTGATTTAATGAATTATTGGCTAACGTAGTTTTACAACCATGCGATGTTTCAGTATATTAAACTTTTTGCATTTAATAAAATGATTATTTTGGTCTATATACAATTAAAATAGACTAAGTTGGCTTAAGAGTAGGTAAACATGGTAAACGCCGACTATGATAGAAATTCAAATTTGTAAACCAATAGTAGGTCCCCGAGAATGCCGCGCCGCCGTGCCGGTGCGAGAAGCGGCACAGTCAGACGATGAGGCACCAAAATGCATTAACTTCAACACAATAGGTATCCAGGCTCAGTTTACTGCCATAAAATAACATGAACTCAACGTCTTGCTGTAATTGCCGAGTTTCGTGATTTAATTGAATTATAAAAATAAATTACAAATAAATGAAAATAAATGGAAGATGCGAATGTACAGATAAAGGTAAGTACTGATGCAGCTTGTACATAATGTGCGATTTGTCAGATGTCTCTTTATAAGCACACTGTTGTTCATAAATTACTGAATATGTACGAGTAGGTGGTATACTTACTTACTTACTGTGAAACTTATCTATGTGAATAATTATATGGGTTTCATGTCATCATTTTCATTTATTTTAGAAAACTTTTAAAGTCCCATTGTTTTTAAATCAGTGTTGACAATAAACGAGAAGTTAACGGTCATGATTTATGATTTTCACCAAATCTCATACACCTAAAGTTGAATATACTTTGTTCAATTGGCGCTGCTTTCACAACGTGAGACTCTTTCGTTCAATACCAAGTTTTGCGAATCATTAAACAAATGGACACTTCTTAACTCTAATTTACTTTGAACACCATCGATCTTCTAACCCATTCACAAGTTAGAGGCAAACAGAAAAACAAAGGCGCATAATAGCGACGCTTACTAATACCGCTCTCGAAACAGCCGGCGTTCATCTCGCCAGGTTTTTCGCGTCTTTTTGGCCCCGAATCCATCAATTCTCGTGATGGATGGAGCGGGCAAAGGCATCGAGCAATCGAAATTCAAATTCGCCAAATCTTCCCACAATCGAAAACTGGTCGGATCGTTAACGGAGTACGCACGGTGAAGGTTGCAGCGCGGTGGAAGGAGAGTTTAAAGTGCATGCAACCGGCTGCGTCAATGCACGCCCACAGACATACATGTCGACACGGTCCTTGACTCTGCTGGCTATGCTCTCCGCTGACTGTATAGATCTTCTACCCAGCCTGCGCCCTCCGTGCCGTCTATCTTCAATGTCAAGAGGCACTATCTAAAAATCATGTTAGCCAGCAGAATAGGTATTACAGTTACATTCACGTGTTAGCTCCCTTTGCTTACCGCTTCTATTATAGTTAGTTACATGAATATTTAATAGCATAGCACTAGAAGATAAGTTCTTACAATATGCGATGCCATCTCAAAAAACCGCACGATCTTCGGTACTGTCTCCACTAATGATTCTCTTATTTTGTATCTTTTTCGTTTGGCGTGAAGATATTTGGCCCGGAGGTAGGAGGGGTGGGAGGGGTGGCGCGGCGGGTGGAGGATGCGTCGACGCAGACGCCCGGGCAGCAGGCCCTGATTACAGGGCTGCGGCTAATCACTCCCGCAACACGGCCCGACCGGCCTAGGACCGGGGTAAGGCTGGCAGAAACATCACAAGTAATAACAAGGAGAGATCTTTTGTACCGTGTATACTTCTCACCTGGAGTTGTGCCTAAGTGGGTCTAAAACCTGTCCTTTCTATGGAATCTTACAAAGTATACATCTATAGCTCTATCTATTGTTTTGTAAATAACTTTTAAGTTTGTAGCGAAGATAGCCCGAATAAACGAAGGAAAACATCCGAGGTAGGGCACTTGACTAGTCACCGATGGGGTTACTACTCTACTAAGCAGAAAATTTGTATTGGGTTGTTACGACAGCAGTCCCATATAAGGCTTTGCGTGTGAACCGTTTTTTTTTTTTTTTTTACCCGGGGAAATGCATTAGGCATACCACCCGGCCCGGGAGGGGGGGGGGGGGGAACGCGGTCTGACGGGACTTACCCACTAAAACCCCGGGGTGTTCTCCTCTCCGCATTATGGAGGTGGTCACGGGTACGAACGGCGCTTCCGCGACCACCTCTGCGGGCGCCCTTTCGGGCTCGCCACGTGAGGCTTGGGCCTCTTTCTCCGCTGGGTGCGTCCCGGAACACACGGGCCGCACCTCAGCTCGGGACTTCTAGACTCGGGCGTTGGACCCCCCGATCCGCGGCCCAAAAGTCCCCGTTATTGGTCCCTCGCTGTGCCCTCTGCTGATCAGACGGACACGCGAAGGACCTCTTCTCGCCAGGTTATTTGCTACGGACACCAATTCCCCTAGGAGAATTGCTGACCAAGCCCCAGGGTGCACCGTCCCAGCTGCTGCCCTTCCCTCCGGATGCAACGCATCAAGAGGGACGAACAACAGCCGGGCACTCGTGGAGGTTACCTGGCCCGCACCCCGTTACCTGGCCCGCACCCCTTTGCGTGTGAACCGCCTTCAACCTCATCATAACATCAGATGAGATCAAACGCTCGCCTGTAACATTTGGAAAATTGCTTGATCCCGCAAATATTCGTAAATATTTTTTACGAGCTACGACGGTGAAATGTAAAGTACTTTTGCGTGGTAGAGAAATTGCAAAATTTCTTTGAAAGTTCAATAGGCGTGTGTTGTTAAAAACCATTACATTTATCTCAACCCTCGATTAAATCTGTATAAAAACTACGTCAATAAGCCAGTCATCATCAACAACCCATAACGTCCCACTGCTGGGCACGGGTCTCCCCTCACTTTCGTGAGGAGGATTAGACCAGACCACGGGGGCCAGATCCGGATTGGTGGATGACATACCTACCTCCGAAATAATTCTCGGGTAGGTATGTGGGTTTCCTCACGATGTCAACCAGTAAGCCAGTCAACTAATTGATATTATGAGAGGTTTTTTCAATAAAACGCTTGTGTTAAAATTTTACTTCTGACCGTACCTTCTCGAATCGGCTCATTGTTGTTAATAACAAACAAGACAAAAGTCTTACCGCTAACTACACACGTTCTCTACATCTCGCTTTTTTACAAACACCGACACTTATGTACCTACTAACGCATAATCTGTACAGGCATTTACGTACTGACTGTCGCATATTCTGTGGAGCTGATCACTCATGGAAATATGATGGCTCGTCCACCATACAGTTTCACTAAACTTACAATCAATATTACAATTGTAAAATTGTAATTACAACTCTTGTAAATTTTACTCTAGAAAACATTAAAACAGGTATATGTACCATGATAAACTATTTGATTCGCTTTTCAATATTCCCTTTTTAATGATTATAATAAGGCAAGTATCAGTGCGTATTTAAGTTAATTAACATAGATATATTTTAAATAGAACTTGAAAGCACAAATCAGAGATGTTAAAATCCAGGTTTTAGTAGTTTTTCTTACCATCAAAGAAGAAATTGTGGACTATGATTACCAAATCGATGGGAAAAAAATTTGCCCGTAGTATGTCTTCGAGTCATTTGTTGTTCAAATTGTTGATCAAGCAATGGTTGACAATCCAGTGAAAAAAAATAGTAACGTGCTTTTAGTATAATTATGTAATTTAATAATATGAACTTTGAACAGAACTTACAAGTCTTGTAAATTTTGGATAACAAAGCTAAATGTGCCTTTGACATGAGAATTACATACACTTGTGGTTGATACTTCGAATTCTCTTTTGGCGGTATAACGGAGCAGCTCATGTGAAGTAAAATTGCCAATTAATTTCATCTCGTGGCATGTGCTCTTTTTAAAAAAATCTTATCAATCAACGTCTTTTTTCGAACAATTTAAATATTACAAATAAATCACGATATTATATAATCTACTTTTTGGAATTACAAATTGAGAGTAGTTTTAAATAAAATACAAGTTTGCGTTTATTAAAGTAATGTTTAAATCATCAGCATTGTAAGTGGTTATCAACAAGGCGATCTCACTTGTTATCACGACTATATCAAAGCCATAATTTGTTACAAATGACACAATCTTGATATAAAACAAATTCACGAGAATAATGATGATATTTTATAAACAACGAGCGGTAATCAAATTAGTAAGACATTACAATCATTATGCATTTAGGTTCGTTCCGGCGGCTGCGCCCGCGGCGTCTGCCGTCACCGCCGACTGACAGCCGTCAGCAACGCCTGTCAAATGTCAACATTCTAAAGCCACAATATTGAAGCAATTTTAATTCAATCGAGCGACATTCTCCACAATCAAGCTTGCACCGCTGCACGCCATCTCACTCCTACTCATTACGACTTCATTTTGTTGTAACAACAATGAGTTTCGCATTTTATTCATCAACAGCTGACAGCCTTTGTGCTGGAATCAATCTTCCTCCATTTATAACGATGCAAAATCGGTTCCACTCCACGACAAAGAAGCTGCTGTTAATGTACTTTGTACCTTTTTATTTGTGGCGAGATTGTGTGCATTGTGTTTTTGTATGCGTACATTAAAAGTATTCACAGCTATTAAGACGGGCATCGAGACTCGTCAGACATATATTAAGAAGTTGCAGGATGATTAGTCGTGTATGCAGTTTTCTCATTAGTACTTCTCACGTTCGGTATATTTTGAATTTAAGCCTGTCGTTATAAGTTTGCTTTTGTTTCTTGAATTATTATGAGATTCAATGTTCATTCCGCAATATTAGGACTTCTGTACAATTTTTCAAAGTTGTTTGGCTTTTCGATGTGACTACAAAAGGTTGTACATGAATTTAAAAAAAATACATTGCTACCTTGTTGATATGATACAAGTAACTTTTTTGTCACCTTACTACCCAATAGCAGTCATGATAACGGCGAAAATAGTTAATTTAAAACTGTCATCTCCCTCCAAAACAACTTCTTTAGATAGGCGTTAAACGTCTGATTTATTTAAAATTCTAATACCTTGTTAACGGCGAACCTACCATGATGTTCCAAGCCACCTGTCATAAAATCCAAGTCGTAAAGTTTTTGTTTGCAACCCTTGCATCATTAGACGGTAGTTAGAAACTAATTTGAGGACAAACAAACAAGGCCGGCTTAACGTAATGTGTAAATAAAGACAGGGCAGACCCCGACGGCCTGTTGGCTGTTCACATTGAGCCCCGCCGGCGCCGGTTAGCCACAATTGGCGTTTGACATAAACTTAGACAGTACGAGACAGTGGTTAACTGAATACAGATTAAAATGGTCGTTAATAAAATATAAGCACAGCTAAAATCACCTCATGCTCAAGTCAAAGTTGAAAAAACAAATGACTCTTTCACTAAAATGGTTCTGCACCCAACCGCCACCATAATTGTTAATGTAGTAAAATATAAATACAAACAAATTAAAAAGAGAAATCAAGAAAAAGTGATGTCTGCTTCTGGTGGTAGAAATTCATTAGAACTTTCAAGTTTTTATTTTTTTATTTCATGGATTCACTCTACCTCTCTCAGGCCCGCACGCACACCTCCGAACTTTAGTTTGTAATGTGCAATTTTACAAATTTTTGTTTAATTTCCTGGTCAATAATTAGATATAACGTACTGATTCATAAAAATAATATTTTCAACATAAATAAAAACGATAAATGTGGGCATCGCTACACAGAAACACCGAAGCAACACTCAATTACCTCGTGTAATATTTCAAAGTTAGAGATCAATCACAAACACAATAAAAAAGCAGTAAAATGTTTTCTTAAAAACATATCGACACCTTAATTAATTGCTATAAAACCAGATAGTAAAATCCACATTTTATCACTTCGTTATTAACCTAAAATTACTCACGAAATTACACGCAATTTGGACGAAAGAGTAGTTCACTTTATGCAAACGCTATTTTCGTCTAATTGATCGCAGGGTTATTTATTAACTTGCGTGTAAACATTAAATAAATTGTAGAGGAATGACTAACTCGGAGCAGCGATTTGTCTAATGATAATGACTCTAATGGCTATCGACACCTAACTTCCTCACACGGTGCCTTATAGTTTCTAAGAACGTTTAATCACGATATAGAGTAATTATAAACATTGAGAATTTGCAAGGCCGCGAGGAGAAAGTCTATAAAACTCCAACTATGTCTAATGACTAAACGCATTAAGCATTTAGATACGAAAATAACTTTTTACACAATATTGGTTGCACGTCGCGTCTCTACTGGCGGTATATCCGTATTTTTCGGAACTGGTTGTTTAGTAGAAAAAAAACGCCTTACGTCTATTTTTTTATCAATCCAGCAATTATTTTTCACATTAAATGGGAGTATTTTTGATAGCAATTAGGTAGTGCCCATTAAATTAGCGTATGTCATTTGAATAATAAATTGCTATTTTTAAGTATCAAGCTGCGAGCATTCTAGGCCTACCTAGTCGTGGCTACGGCGTAGCCTCTTAACTGCTCCGTAGGCATTCGTAGCTGATGTATTAAAGCTTTTTATAAAATACAAAGCTATGGGCTGTTATCTAGATTATCGTATACCTAAGTTATTTTGTAAACATTTTTTTAAAGTAATATAGGAATAGTGCGTAGACCCGTAGAACATACCCTTTTGATCTATATGACTGAAATGATTACTGCATTACTTACAATTTTAAATAATACCTACCAATGAAAGGTTATCGTGACTTCTTTTATCTAACTTTTGTCAAATCAAACACCATGTAGTTTATTGTTTAGGGGCTTATTGTTTGCCAGTTTTATAGTTTTTTGCAATATTTAAGTATTTTTTAAAACAATAATAAGTGCGTTTGAACTAAAATCTAATTCTACACCACTCTGTGGCAAATCTAAGTCCTTAACAAAGTCTTAAAAAATTAAAAGCAAAAAGAAAATAGTCTCCGATATCTTGACACTACATAATTAGAAATATCAATACTCTAAACACAAATCTAACCAACATCATTGTTTAATACCTCTAACACAACTCAAAACCCAAACAGAAAAGGGAACCAAACATAATCGTCCATTGATCAGCACAAAAAGCTTATTACAGAACAGGAATGCATCAATAACAAACAGGAATGAATTAACAATAGTTACCTACGTGTCAAGTCCCACACAGTTCGGCATTACAAACATCGGACAAAAAATAGGTCGCATCTTAAACGTGCGCCACAAAAACTGACTTGTTCAAAACGGTACCGGACTGCGACTTCACACGAGCCGACGCCCGCTCATTTCACACCATCGCCTGAGCCTCTGGCTCACCATACGTGATCTAATGACAGCCATCATCTTCCGAACAACTCGACTTTGAACCAAAGTAGACTTTACCGAGGTAACATAGAGTTCGTTATGCTTTTTGTGACCGTGATGGATACTTTTCTAAAATAGCGCAGATTATAATAACAGCTCGGAAGATTATATCGGATTATGATGATATGAAGTCCATATATACGTTAAGAGTTAGGACTCCAAATATTTAAGCAGTCGTGGAAATAAAACCTATTTCGTACTTTTGCTGGTTTTAAATGAGTATACTATTAATTTTGCGCATTTAATCATACTCAACCTAACTTAGCATACTTAAAATATTTATCATTACGTAGAATAGAATAGAATAGAAAAACTCTTTATTGTACACCAGAAACAAAAATAAACACAGTACAGAAGAATTACAATAGGTAAACAAGGGTAGTACAATGGGCGGTCTTATCGCTGAAAGCGATTTCTTCCAGACAACCTTTGGATGGACAGTAAAAAACATTTTTCGATAGTAGGGTGGGTGGCGTACTTACAGTATTTAACAGTCACAATACGTTTAATACTTATGTAATACTTACGTATTTAAGTATTTATTGGTATTTGTTTATTAGTTTTGAAATTATATTAGATTTTTTTAAAAGGTATTATGAAACCTTCCTGCGTATCAGTTATTCATCCATTTGCATTGACATTTGTCGCCAAGATAAAAGGGCCCCAGAGCTAGCCGAGGGCTGCAAGCACCTTGCGGGGCGGAGCCCGACACAATCGCCGGAACTCCACCGCAGGACGCATCGCGTCGCCTATTCAGCCGCGGAGGCCACGGACAATGGCGCAGCCCTATGATCGCCGTGACGACATTGTTCTGAGCCTTTATTCAATTGACTTTTGGTAATTGAATTCTGTTTTAGCTTTTTATTGTGAGCTAGGTATCGATTGAAGGTTTAATGCCCAAGGTAAAGGGCCCTCGATGCCAACCCATATGTTTTGAATTCGATGTTCTTATCTTTTCGTCGCTTCATAATGAATTTTCAGTTCCATTTGATATTCACGGTTAGGTGTGATAAATATTGCAAATGTTTTGATTGAACACAAACATTTTCCAAAACCAATTAAGATCTATCAAAAGAATGTCATAAATAGCCGTTAATCTATTTGTGCCAGTAATTCCCAAGTGGTAGAAATTTGATTTATGTTTCGTAAGGATAATCCGAACGTTTTAGAAAAACAATAAACCAATAATCACCAACACGCAAGTTCAATAAAAATACCGTTGTTTTATCATAAAAATGGCCAAGTTCCGAAACGCGCCGCGATCGTTTAGCTCAGATTTGATTAAATCTATTATGAAATGTGGATATTAAACTTTATTTCGAAAAGTGAAGGTTGAAATTGGGTTCGCGTGGATATTTCGGACAGCCTTGAGGCGATGCCGCGGTATAAATAATTAGCAGTTACGGTGTCGGGAAAGCCATAAAAACGGCAAATCGAGGGACGAACGGATAGGCACAATGTGTTAGATATTAATTTCGAAATTATAGGCTAGAGCGTTCCATGCAAAGGTGTTCGGGGCAAAAACATCAACAGAAGTGCTAAGAGAGCCCGATTATTATTTTAGGTTCGTGTAATGTTCCACAAACAGCTGCCTCTACAAATATTTATTATTTGTTATGAGATTTGAAGTGCTTTTTTTGACAATGTGATTCGGTCGGACAGCCTGGCAGGTCTATCATTACAACACTTCAAACTAGAAAAAGGTTTAAAGCGCAAAAAACGTTTGTATTTTATTCTGGTAACAACAGGATCACCTGAAAGGATCGCATATCAACTACCTATATTAAATTGTGTACATAATAGTGTCTACGATAAATAGATAACACGTATATCAGTATGCATAATACGTCTACTATCGGTATGAAACAGCAAGTGATTATATAATTCAGTAACCACCAGTTGTAAAATAAAAATAAACAGAGATGTACACAATGCGCCATTATTTATACAAATTATTCAAGTTTTACATATTTGAGTACGAATGACGTTATAGTGTAACTTGATAACAATCAGTTGTGCAAATAACTTTTAAAGGCAAATATCATATAATACCTAGGTGTTGAATGTATTTAATATAAAGAAATTGTCTTCAGGATTCCTTGATATCCTACTAATGTGAGATATTTAGTATTGCTAGCCAATAAAAAAATATTTATTTATTTATTCTTTAGCACACAGATAGAGTACAAGGAGTACTTAATGCTAAGTAGCATTTTCTACCAGTCATCCTGGAGGTGTAACTAAAATGGTGGTGGTGTGGCAAAACGAGAGAGCAGAGAAAAATATATTTAAAAGATAGAATATTTTATTATAATTCAACTAAATATATAACATTATAATAGACTAATAAATACAATATAAAATAGATAAACATAGTTAAGGATATATTATAACAATATTCGCTACTCTTTCTCTATAAGTAGTAATGGAAGATCAGAACCATCGTGAGGAAACCCACATACTTACCCGAGAATGATTTTGGAGGTAGGTATGTTATCCACCAATCCGGACCGGGCCCCCGTGGATTATGACCTAATCTTCTTTACGAAAGTGGGAAGAGACCCGTGCTCAGCAGTGGGCCGGTATGGGTTGATGATAAAGTACTTACATTTTGACCATTTGGTGAAACGATTGGCTCTATGTGATGGCATATGTACCTCAATTGCGCGGTGGTCACTCCTTTCTATAACAATTACAATACACCTAGGAAAATAGGCTGTCTAAAAAGGCACAGCACTGCTCTCTTCACTTTGAATTTTGGTGTAGTAATTTCTCTAGCCACGTGTTTTTCTAACCAGGGCCGCATTCTGTTAGATATTGAACCGCGTTATATATCAACGCGCGGTTTTAATTGCTAGCAGACTTCGCCCAGAATATTAACTGCATACGCATATGAAGAGGAGAGTAGGAGAGTCTTCACTGTTGAAAAATAATGAAAAACTTTGTACAAAAATGAACTGTTCTAGTTCATGCTTAGTACATAATTTGTGTCTATGCCTTGCTCACATGACGCTAATACTGGCGTCATGTGAGCAAGGCATAGACATAGACAAGGCATAGAAAATATATACATATTTTGTACGATAAAATTAAATATAACCTGTAGCATACCAACTGTGCGAAAAAGGTTCTTCTAATTTGTATAATATTTTTAGACAATATTCATTATAATTGTTAATTTAATCTAATTGTTACGGGGAGATATTATGGCCTACGAACTTACTTGGGAAATCCGTCGATGGCCTCTCGGTTGTGTAATCAGCGCTGTCTTCGGGTTAGATGGGAGATGATGGTGCACAGAGATATATCCATAGGACGCCGATGGGGCGGTTTCTTCTGATCCCGTATCACCTTCCTCCGGGATAGAGGTGTGATCAGGCAATCCACACTACACTTAATCCTGGAGCTCGTCTCCGAGGATGGGAATGGCGTCCACGAAATGGAGCTACCGGTGAAAGCTCAAAACACCGCGACGCGACAAGTGCTCGCACGCGCATTTGAAGGACGACTGGCTTTCGGTTGGCCAACCCAAAGTCGTGGGCCATAATAATCTCGTACCAACACAAAATATTAAGCGGAATAGTATTTGTGTAGTTACGTTCGAAAACACTCAAAATAAAAAGAAAAGAAATCTGTTTCAGTACGAAACATGCCGCTCACCTTAAAAGACTGTAAGTTCTTTTAACACGAAAACTCAATGAACAGAAAGTTATTCAATCTATAAACTTAAACTTGATCTAAGGTTGTTGTAAACAACTAGTATAGGTAATTAAAACTTAGGAACTAATTTTACGAATTCGTAAACAATAATCATTCTAAAGGCAGTTTACAATATTTACGATCGCTCGTTTGAATATACTCTTGCCCGTTTGCAAAGTCACAACCCGGATGGAGTGTATGAACACGAGCAAGTTTCCATTGGAGTGGTGGAAGATTATCGTCGCATACCACAACAATGTCGCCTACACAGATAGGAGCACCGCGGTCCTTATACCATTTGCCCTGTTTCAAGGTTTGATAATTCAAAGCACATTGAACAGAGTCATTTTTCAAAAACTCGTACGAATCTCTCAAATAGTTATGACAACCCTGGAAGTTCTTTCCGCAATCAGAGTAAATGTCGCTGCACAAACCTCTGCGCGATGTAAATCGGCGCAGGGCTGCTAAGAACGCCTCAGTAGATAGCTCCGATACGAGCTCCAAGTGTATAGCCTTCACACTCATACACACGAACACGGCGACATAACATTTGATGATTTTAGCATTACGAACCCTATTAGCTCGCATGTAAAACGGGCCCGCGTAATCAACAGCTGTTTTCATGAATGGGCGCTCGGGTCGCAGCCGGACCGCTGGGAGCGGCGCCATCGCAGGCTGTAGACGTACCGGACGCACACGGAAGCAGCGCACACAACGAAAGATTTGTTTACGTATTATATCTCGGCTAGATAAAATCCAATATTTTTGTAAAAGTAAATATTGAACGGCTTGAGTGCCCGCATGAAGATGCGTAATATGGGCATCGTCAATTATTAAAATCGTAAGAGGGTGTTTTTTGGGTAAAATTAATTGATGTTTTGACTCGTACGACAAAAGGGATTTATGTAGACGTCCGGAGACTCGCAAAAAACTCGAATCATCGATAAACGGATTAAGACGTCTCAATTGGTTTGAGGGCGGTATACCCTGTGAAATGTTTTCAAAATCTTTATGAAACACTTGGTGTTGCACTAAATAAATGAAACGATTAAACGTGAGTTTATACTCGTGGACTGTGATGTAACTAAGATAGGAACTCTTTTCCTTGTTGACGCGCGATTTAAGAATATAGTAAAAGCGAAAAATATAAGAAGTAATTCTCAATAGTTTACTCAAGGTTGAAAACTGGTTTATGACCTCAACATCGTCGATCAGCGTAGCTGATGCAGACGCGACCGGTGGATTACGTTTCTCCTCACCAGTGCTAGGGATACTTTTAAATACTGGCCACGCAGTAGGATCCTCACGGAGCCATGCTGGGCCGTGAAACCACATGTCGTTCTGTAAGAATGTGGAGGGTAAAAGTCCCCTTGAGTCCCTTATTTTGGTTTGATGGTCATGTTCCATGGGAGCAAAGGGCACCTCTTCCCGCCGCTCACCATGAACCTCTGGCGCCTGAACCGCGGCGAGTATCGCCGGCGAGTTACTGTGCCATTTACGTAGTTCAAACCCAAGTGATTTGCAAATACCTAACAATTGCTGTTGTAATACCAGAGCGTGTGATTCATCGCTCGCGCCCGCGACCACATCGTCGACGAACACTTGGTCGGTTAAAACCTTTGCCGCTAGGGGAAAATTAGATGCTTCGTCACAAGCCAATTGCTTAATGGTACGAAGAGCTAAGTAAGGGGAAGTGCTCACACCAAATGTTACCGTCCGCAGACGATAATCACGGAGGGGTTCATCGGGCGACGTACGCCACAGAATGCGTTGCAAGTCCCTATCAGATTCTTGTACTAGTATATTTCTATACATTTGTTTAATATAGTCCTGCAAGCACGCGTGAGACTCAATTTTAAGACTCGGGTTCCGTTGTAAACGTTGCTCTAATTTATGGAACCGAGCGAGGACAATATCTCGTGATTCACCTAGGGGCGCCGCATCAGGTTTACGTGGTAAAGCTACTGTGTATCGTCCCGTGACGTCACGATAGTGTGAGCGTTCAAATATGGATTCACATAGACGTTCCTCGGGGATGAGTGCCTTCACCTCAGGCACTGACTCCAGTTCCCAGAATCGTTTCAAGTCGCCGTCATCGGATAATGAGCTAAAACAAGCTTGAACTGAGGATGGAGTCGAAGAGTTGAACGCTATTTTTCCCAACAACAAATAACCGAAAACGCTGTTCATAGCGATCGGCGAACCGGGCGAACCCGTTATTACGTTTCCTAAAATTATGTGAGATAGTACATCTGCACCTAACAACATCTCCACCGGCTGTGGAGTGTGAAACAAAGGATCGGCTAAATTTAAATTTTGAATGTGTGCCCACCCCAGATGAGGCAGTGGTACACTAGGCATTTTAGGAATAAGTTTCGGCAATACTAAAGCTTCAATAGGTATAGAAGGTTGAAGTTCATTTCTCGGGGTTATGCAACACGAAATCTTTCCTTTTGGTCGTACCGGTTTGGTGTCACCTATCCCGTAAACAGGTACATTCGCATAACAACGCTTTATACCTAGCCGCTGTGCGCACGATTCCGTCATGAACGAAGCCCGGCTTCCCGTATCGATAAGACACCGGACAGTCGAACGCTTTTCATTACCTACACATACATCGATGAGTGCGGTCGAAAGCAACACAGTATTTGTCGTGCCAAAAGGAGCATTGGACGACGCGCAATTAATTTGTGTCGCTTGACTCGCAGACATAGCGTGCTGAGTACAGGTGCTCGGAATGTTCTCTTCCCGTTCCTCCGTGAGCGGTAAAGAAACACTTCTCTCACTCGCACGGCTAGTATCACCTTCAGAAGTAAAGTGAATCAATGTATGATGACGTTTTTTACACGAACGACAAACAAAACTCGACTTGCATTGAGAAACGTTATGACCTTTGCGTAAACAATTGAAACAAACATCTTTATTTTTGATAAACGCATACCTATTGCTTGGTGACAAATTCAAAAACTTATTACATTTTGTTAATGGATGTTGAGCATCGCAACATACACAATTCTGATTCTTGCGCGTATTGACAGAAGGCTGAGAACCGCTCGCACCCTGAGTCGAAGTGCGGCTGGCCACGCCGGCAGCCAACGCTCGACGGAACGTTGGAGCGACGTACTCTTTCCTCTGACTACCTACATTTTGAATCTTTCTACTGCCAGATTCAACTATTTCGCTGGCGGTTAATTCTCGTTCTAAAAACTCGATTAACAAGTCGACGTTGGGTACATCGGATGGTTTATGCAATGTTAACTCGAATCGCATACGAATGGAAGTAGGTATTTTACGTAGTAAAATATTCAACAACAAAAAACTCCACTGCTTTGTAGGAAAATGCATTACTTGTAACGCTTTTATATTCTCATGGTAAACATTCAACAAATTACGCACACTTTGATTTGATTTCTCGGCACAGGATTGAATATCCAGAATACGATCAATATGTTGAGAAGCTATGACTCGTTTGTTCTCATATCTTGAAATTAAAATATCTAACGCGACGGTATAATTTTCGTCCGTGATAGGTATCGATTTTATTAAGTTATAGGGCTCGTTTTTCAAAGTAAGAAGGAGATACCTAAACTTCTCGTTATCTGTGTAGGCGTCATTATTATCAACCATGGAGCGAAATAGGTCATAAAATGGTGGCCAATCGGTCAATTCTCCCCCGAATGACGGCAACGGAAGATTCGGTAACCTACTACAGCAACCCCCGTGAGTCGGTTGTATTGTATTGTTAAAGGAAACTCGACTCATGCGCCTACACTCCTCATCGTTTTTCTTCAGAACTTCGACATGGCTGACAATTGCGTAATAAATATCATTGAATTGAGTTCGAATACGTAACTGTTCCTCTCGGTCAAATGTTGACAATTTCATTTGTGACTTCTCAATTTTAGTTTGCAATTTAAGGAATTTTCTCTGAATAGAAAGAATATCTTTTGCTCGCGCTTTAAATTGCTGTTCATTGAGTTCGTAAAACTCTAAAGTACGTTTGACGTCGTCAAGTATAACTTCTCTTTCGAAAATATCTTGTTCCGCCATTTTTAATGGACACGTAATGTCGCACACAAAAAATCAAAAATCGGCAAAATCAAGATGAAAAATGGGAAATATTGTCGGGACGCGTAACGCCGCTACGACAAACACTAAAATATACTCGGATGGTTTCCAAAAATGGGAAAATATGCACTAATAACGGGATTTGGACAACGTGACTACAGCAAAGAAAATCCGCAGATCCGGCTCGAACGGATCAAAAATGTTACGGGGAGATATTATGGCCTACGAACTTACTTGGGAAATCCGTCGATGGCCTCTCGGGTGTGTAATCAGCGCTGTCTTCGGGTTAGATGGGGGATGATGGTGCACAGAGATATATCCATAGGACGCCGATGGGGCGGTTTCTTCTGATCCCGTATCACCTTCCTCCGGGATAGAGGTGTGATCAGGCAATCCACACTACACTTAATCCTGGAGCTCGTCTCCGAGGATGGGAATGGCGTCCACGAAATGGAGCTACCGGTGAAAGCTCAAAACACCGCGACGCGACAAGTGCTCGCACGCGCATTTGAAGGACGACTGGCTTTCGGTTGGCCAACCCAAAGTCGTGGGCCATAATAATCTCGTACCAAACACAAAATATTAAGCGGAATAGTATTTGTGTAGTTACGTTCGAAAACACTCAAAATAAAAAGAAAAGAAATCTGTTTCAGTACGAAACACTAATCTTTTTTTTTATTTTTCTGTACTGTGTTTAATTTTGTTTCTGGTGTACAATAAAGAGTTTTTCTATTCTATTCTATTCTATAATTTACTGCATTTACAAATATGAATTCAGTCCGTTGCTAATAACTGAACTAAAAGGGCCGATTTCGAACAGTTCAATTCTGGACATCAATAAATTTCAAATACCTCCCATACCGTAACCTTATAAAACAGTCATCGCCGAGGTCCTTATTGGACCTAATCTGTGTAACAAGGCGGACGGTGAGTCAGCAACAACCCTTGCAGCCAATATCACGATTTATTAGTACACAAATGGTGGTCGTCGCGGTGAGTTACACCGTGAAACAGGCCACCAGCACTACCATTTTTTACCATTTAGCCACCACTGGAGACTTGGAGCCCTCACACGAAGAATTACAGCTTATGGAACTGTTTGAGGAGAGCTTCTGTATGGTGACTACTGCAATTCCCAAGTTTATACCCGCTACTGCTTTATTCCAATGATTTAGCATCAATACTGATAGCTATTAAACTGAGTTATCGCTGCAAATCACTGCTGTGTTACTTTTTTTTTAAATATGGCCGAGTATAGGCGTATATTAGCGCATACATACTAGTATGTTTTCCACATAATGGTTTATCTTGATAGTTGCTGGATAGATGCGAATGTGAAGATATCGGCACACTGCTGAGCACGGATCTCCCCTCATTTTCATGAGGAGGATGAGGCCTTAATCCGCCACTGGGGCCTCTGAAATAATTCTCGTGTAGGTACGTGGGATTCCTCACGATATTTTCCTTCACCGTAAAGCGAGTGATAATTTCACGCATATATGTTATGTTATGTACGAATGTAAAATGACGCTATTAAAACCTATCAACCGATATTAGTTGTAAATCAATATCGAGATAACCGCCCTTGCTGGAGTTTCCTGAGCAGCATTTCAGTATTTAATCGATAGGTATGATCGAGTAGTCCAGTGCTCCTTGAAAGGATCTGCGATATAGGTGAAAATATTTGTTATACTAATATTTTAACCAAAACAGCCCTTTACAGCGCACAATGATTGAAACATCAACATAAAAGAAGTGGGATGGTGCAAGGATGCTTCCTTTCACTATGTTAACTATTTCTCAGCAGGAAATAGTGGCAAATGCCAGGCGACCAACCCTATTTTTCCAAATGCTAACTCGCTACTAATACTTTTACGCTTTCCGCGGCTAACTTCACTTCATTCCCTAGATAAATCGACACTATTGTAATGTAATAGGTATTGATTTTCTTTTTATTGTGGTAGAGTAAGGAAGAAACGTCTCAAGGGACGAGCGCAGTGTCGCGCAAGATTTTGCAATCAAACTTATGGCGGCCCTGCGCGTGTTCCCGCGATGGAGCACTTTGTATGAAACCGCGTGAGCGCTCGCGTAACGCAGTTTCTGCCATAAGTAGTTTAGTAGCCGTGCTTTTTTATGTGCCGGCATGGCGCTTACCATCAGTAAGAATGATCTGCTTACATCTATAGGTTGTACAAAGTATTATTGTATTGAAATAAATATTTTTTCTTGCTTAACTGTTTGAAAAGGTTGTTTTGATGTTATAAGAATATTTATTGAATCTATTCTTGAAGTTGTATCATATTTTACTTTTCAATTATTAATTTAAACCTAAATCAGACCCTGAATAGTGATTTAATGCATTTTTATTATAAATACAGACAAATTCGTTATTAGAAATATTTTTACTAAAATGTATTAAAAAAATGGCATCTCAGTTATGATATATTTAGGAAATGATGATGAAAAAATTTATAATAAAAATATTAAAAACCGGTTGTTGAAATCCTTAGCAAGATTATTTTATCAATCGGTTTAACTCATGTAGGCCTATTTAAATAGTGGTCCTGCTAATTTTATTCACGTCTTTTATTTTAAATCCAAAATATTAGTGGTTACTAAATCTTTTTTTACTAAAATTGTTATCCTTTGGCAAAACAATAGATACTACCTATATAAAAAAATAATAATTAGTTTGCATGTTCCTGAAATTATGACCATTAAAATCGTTCCCTGGGACTATGAATAGGCCTGTACCCAGCGGCATAAACTTTTTCGACATTTTTGTATGTTTTTGCACCAAAAGCTATTATAACAACCGGCATAGTAAAGACTGATCCGCTGAAGTTTACTGACAATAAATAACTTTTAAAAATAGGTCGCTAGTTATTAGAACAATATGATATACAAAAATAAAATTGTTTTTTAACTAGCCACCCGATTAGCACGAACACATTTATAATTAAATTATTATTTGGACGATGAAGTAAAATGAAAAGCGATAATGAAACCAATTAATTGATATCGATACTATTTAATTTCACTATTGAAACTTTATAACAAGTAAAACAATATTTACAAAGATACAGACACGACTATAAAAACGAACAATAATTTTCAATACCTACACTATTTAATACTACAATAAATAACAGTCCTTAATACACAATTATAGGTACAACAACACATCTAATTAACTAGCTATAGTATTTAATGAGAGTTTAAGCGTATTTACACAAATATGAGTCAGGATTTTGATATTATCCTCCAATCAGACACTATTTTTGTTTTTAATAAATTAGGAACATTGTAGCCCTAGTTCTAACCGCTTAAATTGTTACTACATAATAATTATATCAAAGATTTCGTTACAGATAAGCAGTAAATAATGATTATGCGTGAGATCATTATATCATTGATGATATTTTCAAGAAAAATTATTGTATAAATTAATGTTCAGTCATAATAGGCATTTAGGCCTAAATAACACCACTATGTATTCTGCAGCACCGTGCCTGATCATCAAAATGTAATTTGAGGAGATAACACATTTCTACTATATTTGTATCTATAGTTACTTGGTCTGTTGAGACAACCATATTTCTGTAACGGAAACGAGAAACATCGAATATATAACAATAAATAACTACACAGTAACACTAAAAGCTACATGAACTAACCCGTCACGAACCTACGATAGGAATAGGTACATTGGAATCATTTTAAACAATAGTACTTACAATCTAACATTGCACATAGTGTCGGAGCAGTCGGCTCGCGGCAGTGGTTGTCACGCAACCGGTAGTAGCGGCGGCGGCAAGTAGCAGGGGCGCAGCGCGTGTGCCGCCGCCTGCAGCAGCTCGGCGTGGTAGCGCTGAGCCGCCAGCGCGTACGGAGAGGCCAGCAGCTCCAGCCGTGGACCCATGGCGTGCATCGGCAGGCTCGGCGCGGGCTGCGGCGGCGACGGCGATAGCCGCGGCGAATCCGGCTCCAGCAGCGCATCGATTGTAAACGCGCGCCGCGGTCTCTCCCTAGGCAGCATCGTCACAGTACCCACTTCCGGCAGCTCCGCCGGTTCTGGGCTCAGCTGCGGGCACATCGTCGGTGTGTATAGACCCGCGGAGGGCATCGGCGCCGGTGGCGGAGGAGCTCCGGCTTGTCTCGCCAAAAATGCACGGTTGAAGCTTGCGAGCGCTGCTAACTCCGCGTTAAGATTATCTTTTTCGCCCTTCTGCAGCTTAAAACGCTTCCGGCGGCGCAGCAGCGAGCCGTTCTCGAACATGTCGAAGGCCTGCGGGTGCAGCGTCCAGTAGGCGCCCTTGCCGGGCCGGTCCGGGCGGCGCGGCACCTTCACGAAGCAGTCGTTGAAGGAGAGGTTGTGCCGCAGCGAGTTCTGCCAGCGCTGCGTGTTGCGCCGGTAGTACGGGAACCGGTCCGTGATGAACCGGTAGATCTCCGACAGCGGCAGCATGCGCTCCGGCGAGCTCCAGATCGCCATCGCCGTCAGGGAGATGTACGAGTACGGAGGTTTTTGATCACCGTAAGATTCGCGCGACGGTCGCGGCATTGTCACTGTTCCGAACGAGGAACAATCTTAATAAAATGCTAGTGATTGGAAACCACAGCACGGATGTATACGGTCGCGTCACTTCGTGGCGAGGTGTGAAGAGGCACTGAGGCGCGGGCAGCGCGGCGTTCGGCCCGCCCGCTCGCGTCGCGGTCGCAGGGCTCCGCTCGCGGCCGTCTGTGCGCCCATCGCCGCCTGTGATTGGTTCGTGCCGCGACCAATCCAAAGCCTACACTTTCAGGTATGATGTCGGCTTTCGCTTCACTAACAAGGAATTTAAATTGATATTATGTTTATATTGCCTCCAAATATCTTTTGTGATGACACCGCTTTTTATTTAGCGTATGTAAATTACAGTGATACAGAAAAAGAGATTTGAATTATACACCGATCTGACAATGAATGAGTATTATTAAAAGCTCTCTGCATTATAATTTAATCGGCGAGATGAAACATTTCTAGATGACAATGGATATGATACGTCCCAGCCCACATTTATTATACACAGAACTAGACCCATGCCTACTAGTTAGTAAGATGGTAATTGTTGAAAATGAATTTTAGTCTTTAACTTAATTTTTTTTGCCCAATTGCCCGAATAATGGGACAGTAATATTTTATGTCATGTTATATTATTTTCATTGTGACATATTTAAATTTTAAAACTGTCTGTAATTAACAATGATAGCAGGCATAGCTAAAAGAAGATAAATTATTATGTTCCTAATAGTTACACATATGTATTAAATATTATTAGCATTCTAACTATCTTGAATTATTGTTCTGCTATCAAAAATGTATTTAGTTTTTATATTTCAGAGAATTAATCCAAAATCTCTCTAATATTATAAATGCAAAAATGTTTGTGTGTGTGTTCCCTTCCTAATTTATATATACAAAGAATTTAGGTCCTCGAATAGGATTTAGGATATTTTTTATGCCGTAAAAATGAACGATTTCTGTGGAATAATAGCTAACGCGGGGGTAACCGCGAGGCGCACCTAGTCTAAAATATAACACCAACATTATCTTATCCTATTTAATTTATTTAATGGTAAAAACCTAGCGTTGTTTTTTTTTGCAATGGTCAACTCTAATAAGTAATAATTAATTGTCATTTCTATTTTAGCATCCCCATCGGATTTTAAAAATGCTGTCTTTGTCGAGAAATTTTTATATTTTTGCCACAAAAAATCATGGAAATATTCATGGGTTTTTGGAGATTTGTTCATACAACTCTGGACCGCGATTTCACCCGTGTAGACTATAACCTACTATTAAAATATTTGATTTTTACGGCATAAAAGAATCCTTATGTTTCTTATGTTCGTAGAACCTAAATTATATATATCCAAAATTTCATAAAAATCCATTCATCCGTAGGTATATGCGTAAAAAAGAAACAAACACTCACACACATAAACTTTCGTATTCATTATATTAGTGAGATGAAGTCAATTAATTTTTTTATATAAAGCGACAATTGCTTTATCTATATATATATATAAATGTTATGTTGGTTTGTGTATGCCTCAAAAACTCAAAAATTTCTGCACCGATCGAGCTGAAATTTTAGCATGATATATAATCCGCATCAAGGATTGTTTTTATCTATTTTTTTCATCAGTGACATATCAGCGAATGTGTGAATGTGCCACAGCGAAGGCGTGGCAGGGCACAGCTAGTTTTATATATAATATCTCCTTTCCCAAGACTAACCACATTAAGAAATATAGCATCTTTTATGTGTCATGTTTCCAAAAGGATAATTATCTGATTGACCTCCACCATTATTCTATTCAAATACTTCCTCAGAAGAAGATAATAAAATAAAAAATGCAACAAAGTCTAACAAATTGATGGAAAAGCGAATTACTGTAGAGCTGCCGACTGATACACCAAACAGAATATAATATTTTCTAGGGAAAATTCTGATATTAGTAACGTTTCTAAAGCATTTTTTTTTGCCTTGTTAGATGATTGGTACATTTTCTTCTATATCTTTTGAGATGTCTTGGTCGTGGTCTACTACATTCAACTTCAATAGTTTACAAGTCATATTCGTGAACGGGTCTTTGTGGAGACGTATCCGGGGGTTGACTTTTTAATCTCATCACGTGACAAAGTGGCTGGATTGTACCGATTTTTATAGGAAATCGGCCATTTTGCTAAATTTGTCACCCGATGAGATTCAAAAATCGATGCCCAAGTCTAGTTTCCTGCGCCAGTAAAAGTATTTTTTTTCGGTTGCGACCCTTCCATGATAGTGATATACAGTTAACTTTTTATATTTATATTTGACTGAGTAACGAGACGATCAAGTCGTTCACCTGATGGTAAGCGCTACGCCTGTCCTTATAAGTTACAGTTGTAATTAGTTAACAGTCAAGACCAATTAATTAGCGATGACTCTTTTGGTAACTATACTCGGTATCGAGTAGGTCGTACTTTTACGAAGTAATTTATTAAATTAAGGAAAGTCCCAAGAAAAAATCTGATAAACAACAAGCGTACTATAATTGGAAATAAAGTATCGATACAAATATCTCGAACATAATTCTTTTAAAGGTTCAAACAGCTTAACAACTTCACTGTATTGGATCCAAATGCGACTTAACCGTAAATTGATAAGGTCTTATTTTGAATGTTCCAAACTTACCATGAGCTGTTTATTGATTTGGAGGCTGAGTGCAGGTCGTACGAGTATGAGCAGTAAAGTGGTGCGAATTCGTCACGGGTGCTTATCGCAGACGCAGCCGATAAAGTCTCGTCCAAAGCAGTTATTATTATAGTGGCGGTAAACTGACACGGACACGCCGACGCTCCGCTTTTGATAACCCCCACACTTGTTAAGAGGAATCAAATTTATATTTTCAGCGAAATAATAAAGACAATGACACCTACTTATAAAGTAAAAATAAAATTCTGTTATTGAAAGAAAACAATGACGATATAAGATCGTGTGACAGCACTTCGCTCTTATCGGCCTCTCACCGATATAATTAATTCCAAGCACAGTCCAAGTGACTCAAAAAAGCTCTCAGGGTGCGTTCGTCATTACTTGCATATTTTTTGTTCCAAATAGGTAGATCGAATTTTTTTCGCGCGCCCTCTCGACTTAGCCAGAGGGTGATTTATGATAAAACTTATAAGCGGCATTTTTAATACCAACGAGCTTTTTAAACCTTCGTCCCTTTGTAGATGCCGGCGGGGAGATAACCTAATTAACAAACGTTATATATCATTGGGCAGTGCGCGAGCGCAAATACGAGATTTTATTTATTGATCGACGCCGGAAAAGTGGTACTAATATATGATGTCAAACCAGCAGTCGTATATCTGTACAAGCTTAATTGCCTCCTATCTTGGATTGGTAAATCGGTAAGTTCAGTTGCAAGAAGATCTATAGGTTGTACTCCGATCTAAATAAATGGTTACCCACGGCGGCTTGAGGACTAATAATTGTAAACTATTTTATTAAATTTCAATTTTTTTCTAATTTTCAAGATATTTGATAGTATTTAGGAGTAGAGTACAATGCTCTTTAGATGTCGTGTGTTGCACGTGGGTGAAAATATAGTTTTTTTTCCAGATAAACTGACCGCGTGACCCTCGAGAAATGAATCATTACGGAATCTCTAGGCGATTTATCCTCCGTAATCTAATGAATTACATATTTGCTCATAACTTTTGTATTTGTGAAAGTTTGATTCGCAACATACGATTTTGTCACAACAACGACAGGGTATCTATCGATGATTGGACGGAATTTTAATGCACAATACGATTGAAAGGGAAATATCCTTTTTCTAACTCAAACCATAATTAGATAATAATCATTAGTTTCGTAGATCATAATATTTTGACTTATTTTTTTGTATTTCTATACTTATGTATAAGATATTATTTTTTTTGACGTGTAAAAATGCAATATTTTGCCTATTTACAATAAATGATGTGAGTTTTGTTTTTCATTAAAGAAAGAAGTGTCACCTAATTTTTTCTGTTTTTATTATGATTTATAATACATTAATATCGTTTTCTTTTGTTTTTTATTTGACTGAGCGACGAGACGTGCAAGGGGCCTACCATGACGTCTTATAGCGATTCAGTTGAGGACCTAAACTGAGCCGCGTCGCATAATCGTACCTTGACGTCTTATTTTTTATGTGGCTGCCATTTTCAACCTAAACTGGATCCAGTTAAGGTTGAAAATGGCAGGAACCTAGATTGAGCCGCTAATAAGCCATTTTCAACCTAATCTATATTCAGTTTAGGTTGAAAATTGTAGCAACATAAAAAATAAGACGTCACGGTACGATTATGCGACGCGGTTCAGTTTAGGTCCTCAACTGAATCGCTATAAGACGTCATGGTAGGCCTCCAAGTCGTTCATCTGATTGTAAACGCTACGCTTGTCCATAACAGTTATAATTCCACCCAGAACTTTGCACCAGCCACTGCACTGCGCTCGTCACCCTGAGACATCGGCTCTAAAATCTCATATCCCAGTAATTTCGCTGGAAACAGTGCCCTTCTATCCGGAACACAGTAATATTTGCACACTACTGCTTAGCGGATGAATATCTGGCAAAGGTGTGGTACACTTCCCCATGCGGTCTCTTGCACAAGAAGCATCCCACTATAATTTTGCTGTGGATAAGTAGGCACATTATTGTAGCTGACTGAAATTGTTTCTCATATTATAACGACAAATAACACATAGAGTTCAGAATCCATGTAGGTAACATAGATTCTGAACCCTATTTGCTCGTGTAGTGGTATATCTATTGCCTTTTATATTTATAGGTGTGTGAGACAGCCATGAATGGCGAAGTGACTTCTTCCACCTGTGCTTCATAATTGCCTTGACACTCTGACAGGCAAGCACTGCATTATTTAGTATAACCTTTAAGTACCCTTCATAGAGCTGCTGTCGAAATGGTTTGATGAATAAATGGATGACGATGACGTGAGTTGGTCTACGTGCTACTATACAAGGGGCTATTATAGAGGAATCATCAGGTGAACGACTTGCACGTCTCGATACTCAATACAAAAAATAAAAAAATGTATCTAGCTGTTCTAAAGGCTGGCTTATTACTGACTAGCAAGCTTGCTGGATTACTGACTTACTGACTAGCTGTTGGCAGCTTTCTCCCCTTATGTGAAGCGAGGAGGTAGTCGGAGGTGTCAGACACTCTAAGAACGGAATGGTTCGAAAGGATTGCTGCCGGAATACTGCGAAAGGAGCGACAGATATTCTGCTTACATTTAAATTTTTTTTTATTTGACTTAGAAAAGAGTAGAACAGAATAGAAAAACTCTTTATTGTACACCAGAAACAAAAATAAACACAGTACAGAAGAATTACAATAGGTAAACAAGGGTTGTACAATGGGCGGTCTTATCGCTGAAAGCGATTTCTTCCAGACAACATTTGGATGGACAGTAAAAAACATTTTTCGATAGTAGGGTGGGTGGCGTACTTACAGTACGACGAGACAAGCATATCGTTCACCTGATAGTTGCCCATAAGAGTTACAGTGGCATTTAGAACTTTGCGTTTTGTAATCCTGCGCGGCACTGCACTGCGCTCATCACCCTGAGACATCGGCTCTATAAAGTCTCATATGCCCATACATACATAGTAGAAATAGGCCGATTTGACATTAAATATGCAAGTCTTAAAGTAGACTTACAGAATAATCCACAGCCTACTCGTACGTGGCAAGTGCTACAAAAAAAAAGATCATGAAGAAAGAAAACTGATATGAATATCAAAATCAGAATTCCATTGCATATCTTGCAACTTTACAACAAACATCACACCGGGCCTAATAAACCAAAAGTTCAGAAACAAAAATACTTAATAACTAGACCGTGCAAGTTTATGTTAGTTTTCCTCAAAGCAACGCCTGTGCAAACGAAGCCCGAGTCACGTCAAGCCAATATAATCACGATCACGAAACACTACCACTCTACGCCACTACTATGTATAATCTAAAACTAAGAAGCATACATTGAAAAGTGAATTCTTTAACCACCTTCGAAGTGTGGAGGAAAAGTAGCGATGCATGTGATTGTTAACAAAAGACCCGCGGAAGTGGATGTAAGCTTAGTTTAGTTGTCGGAAACGGAAGCGGCAGGTTGTGTGGTAATGAATTTGCTGGGCGGGCGGCGCCCTAACAAAATAAATTGCCGCATAGTTTCCCTGTTTTGTTTTTAAAAGCGTCAGTTTGACTTGAATAAGCAATGGCTTGCGTGCAAGTCAGCAAAGGCAACACTTGCAGCTCGCAGACTATAAATTAAATCTTAGTTAAGTATATTTCGGTAGTGAGCTTGTTTTTAGTGAACTTTTTAAAAACAATGGTGTCGGCGTGCACTACCATTGGTGTATTCTTAGTCGCTTAAGTGATACTATATTACAATAAGCAAAGGTCAAGCTAAGCAAATACAGATTATTCTAAGTAAGCCTTTATAATTTGAATATACATATTCTTTCTATCGAAATTTCGACTATTGTAAATAAAATATTTAATGTAATAACTGTCAGTACACGTGAAGACAACTCATTAAAACATAAGTTAATATTGTTTTTATACTCGTGCTTCAAAACAATTCAAGAGTAAATTTTAGTGTAATATGATGAAAAAGATAATTATAAGGCTTTAATTTTACTAATAAGTTACTCAGACAGGTGAACATAATTAAATTATTTATATAGCAATTGGTAAATTTATAGTTTTTATTTACAAGCTTAAAAAATTGCAGTAAATTTACAGTAAACACTTACTAATTATAAGGCTCAGCGCACACATTAGATGTAAAGATGTTTTGGTACAAACAACACCTACTCACGTACCTACCTACGGCTATAGTACACTCGGCTTTAGTACCGAAAATAGTAACAAAGCGGCACCGTTACACGGTAATTGTACCAAATTCAATTTGTGAGGCTCCGACCACAAAAACTGGGGCCTACCACGGTTTTACGATGTCCGATAGGAAAGTTTCAAGAAACCAAAATTTACAAAACCGTTTTTTGATATTTTATAAATTTACAGCGCTTACTATAAAGCAAACAAATGACAAACTCGTTCCGTTACTTACATTACACGAATAAAAAGTAGATCTTAAGCCTGTTTTATTCTTTATTATGATAAAATAAATTAAAAATATGTTATACTTTATTAAAAAAAAAATTTTAGTCTTTTTACTCTTGTTTACATTTTAGATTTGGTAATGAGAATCATGTGTAAAGTTTATTTATGACTTGTGACCTGAAGAAGAACCAAAATATTAAGAAATATGCTTTAAATATAAGTATATAAAGGTAGATGAAAACAGTATTTTTTATTATACACCAAAAATGCTTCAGAGAACTACTAATTGAACAAAGACGTCACACACTCACCTACGCACTTACATCTAAAATATACTGCTGTTTTCGAAGAAAGTCAAAATCGAGTAGCCCCCGCGTACTAGCCTCACAACAATTATTGCGTTGATTGCCCTCTGCGGCGCGTCTAATAATTCACTCGATGGCCTAACCTCTGTAATTACCGCGCGGGACGCGTCGGTGAGCCGTTTGAGATAAAAATCGGACAACTTGGTAGAGTTTGCCTTCCGTAGAGATGGTACACTCTATACTAAATGCAGATTTGTATGGAGGCTAGTGTATTTTTGTGTTAACTTTAGAATGTGTGCGGTAGGAGGTTAATAGCACGTAAAAATTATTGTAATTTTTGTCTGTACCCCACTGCATACCGCACGGGAAATTAGCAAAAGAGATTGACAGATTAAGTATCAACAAAAAAGTCTGATTACCGAATTCAAACGATGAATCCAGATTCAAGACATTTTTCTGGCCAAAATCACATATTATCGTCACATGAAGAAACGTTTAAAAATATTTCCCTGTAAATGAAATATTCATCTATAACATAGTTAACAATATTTAAAGGAAAAAAAAGGTATAAGTGTACCATCTGTACACAGCATGCGGTAGAACTACAACTCGACGTGCGAGTAGCCTGCCGTTTCCACCAGCTCCGTAATTGCAGGCCTAGCTACTAGCAAATATAAATATTTATTCGTCTAATGGCTATACAAATACAACACACCATATTGTGTACAAATTGTTGACGATCCCGTGAACCCCACTATTTGAGACAGTTACAACCTTTGTAGAGTTTTCTTCGCTCAGAACACAGAAAGTGTTCGAAGTACAACAGCTCTAGGTAGGTAGTACCCAGAGCACAATGACCTACTAGGTACAAACCTCGGATCTCAGAAACGAAAGAAAATATATCATATGGTACATGAGTAACATAAAAAAAAAAGAAAAGATATAAAAAAAAAAGATTAAATAATATAAAAAAATATAGAAGAAATGATCAAATAGTTTTGATAAGAATCTTGTATGTCACCTAGTAATTTTTTAACAACCACACTTCGTATTTTTTTATTTATTTCATTGGTGATTTTAAACCGTCATGTCAGAAAATTATTCAAATATTGTTATTGTCAGTTGTCACCGTTTTATGGATATATTTTAAAACACTTCAAAACGGACTAATTTATAATATGTCAGATTTACGATAAGCCAAATCTGACCATGTCAATATTGTACCTACGTAATCAGTGACCTTTTTTTTGTTATAATTATAATCCTTCCTATCGTACTAATCCTACTAATATTATATATGCGAAAGTTTGTGATAATGGATGGATGGATGTTTGTTCCTCTTTCACGCATAAACTACAGAACGGATTCGAATGAAATTTGGAACACAGATAGTTTATAACCAGGAATGAGTAATAGGGTACTTTGTATCCGATAGTATGTTCCCGTGGGACAAAACGGGAAAAACGCGGGTGAAACCGCGGGGCGCAGCTATTATGTTAATATTTTTTCATATTGAACGTCCCTCCCTCCGCCCCGCCGTCAACGAATATCAACCTATTTAGCACATAACATCAATAAAACGCCTACGCCCTTTTTGCAGTGAAAAGAGCACTAATTTATTTTTCGGTGCTCAATAAAATCACATTTCTAAATCAAAATCCCAATTCTCTCACTTCTCAAGAATTGAATTCAAAAGCGATCCAAATCAATTTCAAATACAAATCAACATAGCAATACCTATAGTGACAATACCAGAAAGTTTCAGGCCAAGTGACTTACAATTAATAAAAATACAGTCGAATTGAGAACCTCCTCCTTTTTTTAAGTCGGTTAAAAAACAATTGTTTTATTTGCAATTAGGTTTAGTTTCGGGGTTTGGTAGAATAATATAGTTGAAACTTTATTATTTAGAAATAGAGAAGATACATAGTTCGCTTCCAAGAGCGGCGGCTCCCAAATTACAGGGCTGCACCGCCGCCACGCTCAAAACTGCTCCACCTTGCCCAAACAATCGAATTAGCTTGTAATGACTACGATCTACTTATTTTTATATTGAACCCTTTCGTTTTTTTCTACTCTACAAATTATTGTAAACAAAGCCAACTAAAGTTATGAACAGACTGAGACGATGGCTGACGCGGTGCCTAAAATACTGCAATTGTTTTTTTAATGTTAATGGGTAATGGAACGATCAGATCGTTCACCTGATAGTAAGCGACATGACTGCCCACAACAGCACTCTGTATTGGTATAGGTAGGTACTTATATACCACCGGTCCGTTTTGACACCATTTTGTCGTCGAAAAAAATAGATTTTCTCTATATCAATGACCTTATTAGAACGTAGCTGCAGTACATTTGATTTGTATACTAAATTACAATGATTGATGTTTCCACAGACAGACCAAAGTAAAGGATAGATTAACGTCGTATTAATACGGTTACTCTACTAGGCATAACAAACGAGACGCGTACAATAAAAAATCCTATTAGTCGGACGAGTGAGCCCAAACATACAAAAACCTATACACACCTACACAAACAAGACCGGATCGCTACTAATAATTACCGCTTATTAAAGGGTGAAATAAGGCGCATTCCATACTAGCGCGCCGAACAAGCTACATTCGGTAGTTCGTGTCACAGGTCGTGTCGAAACTCATCAATCTTGCCTCCATTTAATTTTAGAATAGAATATTCGTCGTGAAAAGCCGTCGTGGAGCCGAAACAAAACGGTCTCGCGTGCACAATGAGCCAGCGAGCGCCGAGCGCCGAGCGCCGAGCGGCCCGCAAATGGAATACGGGCCGCGCTGCCATTGTCGATCCACAAAAGAAAGGCAATCATTCGACATGAATAAATATCTTTGAATAATGGGGCCGCGCTGCCTATAATGAAATGTTTTATGTATCGGAATTATCGCGTATAAATCGCCTTTGTACATCCGCGTCGATTCACTTCCATGTAACAGTTTTTATCCATACTTTGCCATCGGTTAATCGACCGGCCGAAGATTATCGTTTTTGCGGCATTAAATAGATTACTTAAATAAATAAAAACATGCGCTATGACTGAAATTAGCTTAATAAAGTTGTGTATGTCGAGGCAGTAAAGCGTGCCAAACTAATTGAGCTGAACAAGCTATTGTATTTATATAATTACTGTCGGTTAATATCGGGTCTGAGCAATCATTAGATTGTATAACTTCGGTATTAAATAATGTAAAGATTCATTGAAAGATACGAACAACTGCAAACGAAAGCATTTACAAATTAACAAAAAAGAGTCGGAGAGAATTAACACTTTGACTGCTGAGTCGATTTTCTTGTCTAGCCACGGTTACGGATCCGCACACACCGTTGTGTTTTCCCCTTACTCGCGGCAAGTTATAAAAACACAACAGTTGTGTTTTCAGCAGTGAAAGTGCTAAGGCACACTTCCAAACTAGAAAAACTTATAAGATCGTACAGTGAGCACGTTTGTCTACCCCTCTATCCTAGTCTATCACAGCATCACAATGGCTAAAGTTATCAACCAAAGTGCGTGAAATAAATTTAATTTAATTCAATAAACAACTAACAACAATGAATTGTTTTCAATTTCAACAAATAATGTGCTAAATTTATTTTTTTAGTATTTCCTCTCCAAAATGGAAAAAGTTCAAGAGTTTTTTTTTTAAGAACACAGTTTTGTTTTTTCTTAAAACCACTGTTTCGTATAAAATGTAATATTTTTTATAATTTGGAAATGTTTCGCAATATTCGTCATAATGCACCAGCACCAGCGTCGTTTTGAAGAATCTTAAATTTTTTTCACAATCACGAGAAGTCTTTGTAACATTAATTCATGTCGTAATGGCGTTCGTTTCTCGTTGTTTTCTCGACGGTGATTCGTTTTTCCGGTCAGTTTCCGAATCGAATGGCATTAATTAAGGTTGTGATGGAGTGCGGCGGAACGAAGCGGGGCGGGAGCGGGTGAGCCAGTCGGTGTAGCCAGCCTTTAAATTTTCCCTTCGATAAGGGAGGCTCCATAGAGTTTAATTTTTATTACAAAATAAAAATTAATCTAATTATAAAATAAAATAAATTATCGTACAGTAAAATGTAGAATTGGCCGTTATGGGCCATTATATTATATGCCATTTTGAGAATGGCTAATTCTTTTTAATTTGTACGCTTATTGTATCGATATAAATTAAATATCTTGTATTACTATAAAGTATTGGCGTTCTCTCGTGTCATATTTATACAAAAACTAGAAGATAACACCAACTAAAAATATGTCACATTGGACTATTTAAAAACAAAATACCTACCAAATACTATACATAATGCTATCTAAAATTTGCGAGATCAATTTCATTCAAGTGTTTTTTATGTGGGTAATCGTATTATGAAATTTTTAAGCTCACTATCAATATGGGCCTGGCAACCCCACTAGGGCCCAGAGGACCGGCTCACGCTCCTCCACCAATAAATCAATTTAATCTAATTTAATTAGAGCCGAGCTTCCTCTGCCGGACCCGACCCGGAGTCCTAACTGCACTGCAGTCACGCAACCTTAAATTCAACGATTTTAAGAAATCACTTTTCAGGATTTGACTCGTTTGCCGTTTGCGCACTAAAGGAACTTAGAATAAGTCTGAGTATTGGAACTACATTGGTTTTTATGAAATGAATGGGTAATTATGTGAACTTTTTGATATCTACTACCTAGATGGGATTTTTATTGCTGTAAGTATATTTAGCACTTTGATGATTATGGTTTTAATTTTTCTTAATTTATTTATTTCTAACAAATCCCCTTCTCTAGATGTTAGCTAGATTTCTCTGGGTTTTAGATGAGACTAGTTGTGAGGCTAAAGCCTTGATATAAGGCGATAAAAAAGTTTTATATATAAGGCATCGACATGTTAAAACTATCCTACATTGATATATTTAAGATTTAAATACATAACTTAATTAGTATAAAAGGAGTCATCTACCTATATTAACTTTATTTTGACATTCTAAACTTCTGTAAATCCAGATAACTGCGTGCATTTTATATTTAAAAAATATATAAAATAAAGTTATAAATAAATATATGTCCATAACTTTAACCTAAACCCAGATTATTTAAAAGCGCATATCACCACAAAGAGTCTCAAATCATTCTCCAACAAATCAAATATTCGATCACGAATTGAATTTGTTCAGCATCTCACAATGAGTTTACCAACAAGAAAGCTACTGCTCTTCGCGCGGCGTCCGTCGACCACACAGCGCGGTCCGTCACGATTCCAATGAGACCGCGATGACACCCTTGAAATGCGTCTAATGGCCTGATTTATAGAGCAAATTAAACATTTGACTTGCCGTGAATTCGACGCTGAGTAGATCCGTCACGCACGGCCACCGAGCGGACGCTCGCCGTGCGCTAGAAATTGTACACTCGAGTACTAAGTACATCAAAGACATTCTAAGGTATTTAAAAGGAAGCCTTCTGTTCTACTTACATACATAAAAAGTATCTACTCTTTAGTATACCTAGGTTTCACCAATCCACCGTCAAGGATTTGCTACATCCAGAGATTTTTCTTTTCTACCTCTAGCACCATAAGCACCGTCCCATCTTTTTGTTACTCCTCTTCATGCATGGTTGTCTGGAAGAGATTGCTCTCAGCGATAAGACCGCCCCTTGCAACACTTATTGTAATTTTTTTTTTAGTTTTTAGTTTCAATAAAGAGTTTATCTATCTATAGGTACTTACCACTTACCCTAACATCAGATCAAAGACGTGAAAATAATGTATGGGAAAGTTCTTTTACTGCTTCGATAGGGATAGGATTTCGCTTACCATGTTTGTGGCTGTTACAGATGAACGTGTCAAGACACTTGACGGACGAACGGTCGATGAACAGAAGAAATTTAACAACAAGAAACTGTTCGTGTGTCATTTTTGATCCCGGGCTGATTGTAATAGAACATTCTCCAATATCATCATAGATAAACTGTGTTCGATTGTACGTATCAATGCAGCACCGCTGCAGCAACTGATTAATACGCCGCTACCGTCTTCCTTCATATTTTTTGTGCGACGCGCGTGTCCGTGAGAACCGATTTCAGCGGCACACTAACGGTCGCTTTACTTAGCTGCAAAAGTGTGCTGCACTCAGATACTAAAAACTTACCAATAAAACAATAATAGTTCATAGCAGTCAAACTAAACTTTCCCTAAAAAAGGTAGGTAGCTACTAGGTACAGTAGGCGCGCGAGTTGAATGCAGTCAGGGCTTCGAGATGCACTTTTGCTCGGCATTCAACTCGCGCGCCTCTTGTAATTACAGTTCTAAAAAACATCTCGGAGGTTCCTATATAGATTTGGCTATATTAACTAGTTTTCTTTTTCTTTGGTCCAGTGACCACGGAGTGCTCTTGAATCATGATTCCGCTGAAATCACGTGCCAATCATAGTCTCTGGCCAATGAACTTCGTTTGGTGAAATTCACGACATTGAGTTTCAGTTTTTGTGATGGACGTTCCTATTTATTTACTTAAGAAACAACATTTTCTACTGGCTTTACCTACTTTGTTTTACGTAACCGCCTCTCACATTTTTGTTGCTCATAGCTGCTATGAAAACTAAATTTAGTCAGTCTTTCATTACGTTTAATCAGTTCCAACAAGTCAACCTCTATAATTCTAAAAACATCCAGCGCACAATGGACGGCCAGACTGCACAGTCACAGTCTAAATTGCTAATCCTGTTTCTACAGTCGAAAGAAGAAGACCTGATTAAACCTTTCCTCGCACATTTACTTAAAGTGGATTAGTTGATGTCTTTATCCATGTTCATTAACATTCAGGTTGTTTCAGGGTATTTGAAAACACAGTTTTATTTAATTTTATAACTTACAGCTTCGACTTAGAACTCCAATTACAAAGTCAACACATTATATTGTTGAGATGTAAAATACGATATAATAGCCAACCATGAAAATCCCGCTTGTAAACTAACACAAGTTCAACGTATTCCGAAACAAAGTCCCATAACAGTTGATCATCCAATATTTGTTAAGTTAAGGATAACCAAAGAGATGAGATCTCAAAGCACCTATTGTGTGTGTCACTCGCCGCGAGCAGTGTCGTTATCCCGCTCGGCTTTAGAGCCTTGCTTTACAGGGTGCAGGATAAATATAGAAAAACTAAATTAAATTGCAATACCGATTTTTTTTTAGCTTAGGGGCTTTTTTGAGCACTAGAACTTTGAAGCTATAAATTACAAGTCTGGAACGACACTGGCTCTCAAGAACTACAGTCGAAACGGGCTTTGGTGACAGATTAGACTCGTAACTAGCCAGGCGGACTGTAGGTAATTTTTTTTAATTTGATTTGTTTTGAACCCATGACGTTTGACCAAGAACCAGCTGAGCCGTTATCGCTTCATAAGGAAAAGGCAAGGTGAAACTAAAGTTAAGGGAGCTCGTGTCAAAGAGTTTACTTTTATACTAGCCTGCTAGATGAAGCATGAGAGGCGATAGTAGCGAAGAAAAAAAGACAAGGAACGTAAACTAGACTTTTATAAAAACTTTATTAAACTTATTTGTAAAATAGATAACTATGCACAGTTAGCTAGTTGATAATAGAGATCTTGATCTGCTGCAGACCGTGAAAATGTACTCATTTGGAGTTTATTTTCTAAAGCTCTTTCAGTGCCTACCTTACCTATACTTATTAACATATCCATTACTTTAATACAAGAAGCTTTCCAGATAATACCCAACATAAAACAATAATCAGTTATTATGGTAAAGCAAGTATTAATTACGTAATTATCACTCGCTTTCCGGTTAAGGAAAACATCGCGAGGAAACCCAAATACCTACCTGAGAATTATTTTGCAGGTAGGTATGCTATCCACCAATCCGGACCGGATCTTGAGTCAGAGTTTCACTGAAAATCTACGGAAAGAATATACAAAGCTCTGAATTAGATAATTGTACACCAAAGAATTGCTTCACCAAGCATAAAAGCAGTATACCTAAGTAGGTAGGTGCTTTATTGTTCTTTATTCTTTTTTTTCCATCTTGATATTCGATCTGGCTGTTTGGCAGAAGTAATGCCTCAACCTCCTCCTGTATCAGGCTGTTGTGAGCGGCCGGTGTCATCGTCTCAATAATACGCAATTGAACAGCGCCCGCTGTATTGTGAGGGGCTCGTCTCGACTCAAACAGAAATTGCACTCGATTATTAACCCTCGCATCATTGGCGTGCCTGGCTGTACTTTGTGTTGCGAATATATTTGCGGTCTCTATTTTACTAACATTTCACCTTAATATTTTTTTTCCAACTTATGGATTGTGTATGAATAAGAACGCAAAATGGCAAAGTCAGAATAGAAATAGAGTGAAAACCAGAAAGAGTTTCGAGCCTTTTGAAAACTGTATTATGTATTATGGGTAAATTACCAGTTTAACCATTGTAACAGCAGAAGAGTTAATCTACGAGTAGATACATACCTTCTTTTCAATCGTATTCTTTTTTTGTGTGTTTTTTTCTGACCTTATCTTTAATAAACGTATTTAAATCAATTCTTAGATGCAGTTGTTTGTGACAATCAACTGTCGATACGTAGGTGTAAAACGTTACTGTAAAATTATGTACCTACCTACTGATGGTTATTTTTATAGACAACTTATTTCGGCGCGAACTGTATATATAAGCACCTACATGTGTTAACTATGTTTTCCCCTCAAAGGAATTGCACCTAATGCCGCGTATTAATAGTTGACACCAAACTTAATTTATTACCTCTGATAGACGCCGAAAAGGTGTTCGCGTCCGAACAGAAGGGATGCCCCGGGGTAAACGGCACTCAATTTGATCATTCCTCTATATTAATTACCGAAACAGCCCTCGCCTTAGGCGTAACACATAAATAACAAAAAATGACGCGTTTGTAACCCTAAGATAGTGACTAACCCCGGTGTTCCGTCGTTCGACTGCTCCGTGGTTCCGTCACGGTGTTGAATCCACCGATTGCGCTGTTCCATCCCCTTACTTCAAAGTTCAAGCCTAAACGAATTTGGGCGATTTATCTTTTAAAACGCGGAACATCGTGTGGGCTGACTAATATCCATAAAAATGTTTCATATTCTGTATCACCTGCTCTGTGTCTGCCCTATATTTTTCAATTATAGGGCATATTTCCGTGCTCCGTTTGAAAAAGTATCGAATCGAAGGGTGTAAAATAAAATATAACACTGATATAAAACGCTAAGTTTTTATGACATTCATTTAAATTATTAAATGTAACTTATATAAAATCTTATCATAATCAACAATAAGGGCGCTTCCCCATTGGGCTTATAATTTGCTGTTAAATGTTTGCAATATGGGCGACTAGTAAATATATAAGGAAATACTTACTTTTTTATTGCGTTTCCAGTAAGTAAACTTTTCTTCAGTAAACTGACTGTCGCACTCTGCCAACTGGGGTCGCAGCCTAAACTAATTCGTTGTTAGTGTGTCTACAAGTATATTTACGAGTATCTTTTTAACAAATGATTCTTAACTAGCTGGAATGACATGAATTACAATACAAATATATGTCATGTGCATACATTTGTAGATATCTCAACCTACATAAGATGTATCTAATAATAATAAATATAAACAATACATTTTCACAAGATTACACAATTACAGCTCCTTTTGTAATTTTTTAACCGGGACGTCGATTCAGTCGGATTGATATTGCACGGAAAGCTTTTGTTAAATGTTTAGAAAAGGCTTCAAAACTATTTAGATATTAATTTTCCAACAACATCAATACAAATGGACACTGTACATGACATAATATTTTTTTTATTTAGACTTATTTAGTTTAGTTTACATAAATAATTTTTTATATTATAAATAAAATAAATATATTCTAATGCGTCAAGATCACATCCGATTTTCTGATATACAGTAACCAATACTTATAAGCAACTTATAGTGAGGAACCTTAGGAACTTTGAAGCTATGTCATGTCAAGAGTAATGTGTTCATTCCTCGTGACATTATCTTTAATGGAATATTAGTTGGAGTTATTAGAGAGCACACACCTTTGTGGATCTGTACGGGAGTTCTAATGGTTATAAAGGGTTCAGTGGTGGATGTAGACTAGGTTGCAAATGATCTAACGTATGTTGCAAATTAAACGCTAAGTGAAGAGGTCCATAGATGGACGGAGAAAATGGAGGCGGCTGCCGAAACATCGGCGACCACATCGCAGCCGCCATGGCCAACAACTCGGGATGGTAGGGAACTAATGGCGCGCACACACTCCCGTTAGGTTCATCACTGGTTTTATCCATATCACTTGCCAAAATGCTGTCTATGGTAAACGGTTTTTTAGGTTTCACTATTGAACTGTTCATACTGTAACTGGTATCGAAGTTGGGCGGTTCTTCGTACGCGGGCAAGGGAGGTATCCTCCCGGTTGATTGACTTGCCAGAAACAGATTGTTGAAATTAGCCAAAGCTACCAACTCAGCGCCGAGGTTGTCCTTATCCCCTTTGTGCAGCTTGAATCGCTTCCGGCGGCGCAGCAGCGAGCCGTTCTCGAACATGTCGAATGCCTGCGGGTGCAGCGTCCAGTAGGCGCCCTTGCCGGGCCGGTCCGGGCGGCGCGGCACCTTCACGAAGCAGTCGTTGAAGGAGAGGTTGTGCCGCAGCGAGTTCTGCCAGCGCTGCGTGTTGCGCCGGTAGTACGGGAACCGGTCCGTGATGAACCGGTAGATCTCCGACAGCGGCAGCATGCGCTCCGGCGAGCTCCAGATCGCCATCGCCGTCAGGGAGATGTACGAGTACGGAGGTTTCTGGTCGCCGTAAGATGCGCGCGTTGGCCGCGGCATGATCGACGGCGGTGAGCACTGGCGTGGTCGTGAGCGCGAAGCGAGCGGCGCGGGGCGTGGTGTCGGGGGCGGGGCGCGAGGGGCTCCGCCCCGCGGCTCGTTGTCGGTTGTCGGCAGACGCGATAACGAGAATGCCACTCAGCAGGCGAGGCGCGCCGCATCTCCGCCGCGCTATCATTACTGCAGTGATTGACTGCGCACTTACCTCCTGTTGGTTTATACATACGCACCAAACTACACCCACACTGGTTAGTCTACTGCTCAGTGTGGCACTTACAGAAAGTACCAACCTTTCGTATGTTCATTTAATTGGTCTAATTTATTTAAAGTAGGTAGTATAATCATCAGGTTGGAATATATATTTAACAATAATTTGGTACAGAGAATATAATATATATCTACCTATTATAAGTAGTCTTTCTGGCTTGCGTTGAAGTATACGTGAAAATTAAATTACTGTTTACATTGAAGAAGCCATTCATGGAAATAATAGAAGTAAATATCTATAGGTTTCTACGCGTGTACAATTTATCGATTATAGGTAGGTAATAATTTATGTTGTAGAAAGCTAGTCTAGTCACATAAACAAAAATTATTAAATGTAGTGCTTTTATATTCCAATAATCTAGTTAGCTGATCCAAGGCAAAAGAAATGGTATATTAAATAATTAATTTGCAAAAGTAACTACCGCCATCTAGCGTCGAGTAGCATAACTAAAAATATATATAAAATATAGATCGAATTTTGGTGCGTTGCTCTTGTGTCCCATAATAATACTGATAACCTTCAAATAAGCTGAGTAATAAGTATAATAATATATTGATCAGTCTGTATAGCTTTTAGCACAGCTTCAAAGTCTAATCTCCTTAGACTCATCAAAGGCATTAAAAATTAGAAAAACAAACAATTTTCTAACAATCTTTATTTCTTACAATTTTCTTCCAATTAAACATGATTAGTAAATAATATTGTATATCATCAACAAAAGTAAACACTTCGAAACTTCTCTCGGGAATGGGTAAAAAAGTTGTAGTATATCAATTTAAATTTAACTATACACTGTACTTCAATATTGTGATTTACAACTTAGATGTTAGCTCCGGCACCGCCTTGAACAAGTCCGCGACCAGGCCATGGTCGCTCACCTGAAAAAATATAAGGTTCATTATAATGAAATATCCTGTGGTAGCCTAGTGAAGGTCCGATTTCCAAGTAGAAGGTTGCGCATCGAATCCCAGTGCTGGACCGTACTAATGTGTTCTTGTAAATACATTATGTATCTGATATTAACTTTTCACCCGCGGAAACCCCGTTTTTCCGAAGAAATATAAAGGGGAATTCTGCAAATTCCTTCTTTAGGTTCCAGAATATAAGGTGTATTGCGCAGTACAATATTGTACTGCGCAATTTTATTAAACGTCAGATAACTTTTTAAATAAATGTAAATACGTAATGTAATGGCGTAAATACGAATACGTTTTAGATAACATGACACGCGCATGATATGGCAATGTTAAAAAATTATGAAGAGATCGTCACCTGGAAAATGGGCGCGTCAGGGTCCTTGTTGATGGCGACGATCGTCTTGGAGTCCTTCATGCCGGCGAGATGCTGGATCGCGCCGCTGATGCCCACGGCGATATATAGGTCCTGACAGAGTAACGAAAAATTTAACTAATTTGTAACAACAGAATGTGTAAGTAAGCACGCGTTCTAACACAAACTGTACTAAAACAGATATCGCAAAATCTTTTGCTTTTCTTTTCGATGAATTATAACGTTCAAATCCTGCCAGCAACAGATATTGTGCCTATAGATACATAGAATAGAATACTTACCGGTGCAACGATCTTGCCCGTCTGTCCGATCTGCAGGTCGTTGGCGACGAACCCTGCGTCGACGGCGGCGCGGGACGCCCCCACGGCCGCGTTCAACTTGTCCGCGAGATCGTAGAGCAGCTTGAAGTTGTCTCCAGACTTGAGGCCACGGCCTGGGGTAAAGGTGGATTGTATTATCTATTTGCTTTATCATGATCATCATCAACACAACCCATATCTGCCCACGGCTGAGCACGGGTCTCACCTCACTTTCGTGAGGCGTGAGGATCATGCAATAATCGACCATGGAGGGCTAGATCATATAGGTGAACCTGGGAGTCTTCAAGTCTCGAGTGAATAGGTAACTTTTAGGTAAGCGTACACCGTCGTAGACCGCATTGTCACTTCAACATCAAGTGAGACAGTGGTCAAACGTGAACCTATTTATTATTTTAAAAAATCACATAATTTCCTTCCGAATAATTAACTTTTAATTAATATTAAAATAACAAAAACGCATTGGATCACTGCGGAAAACCAAAAAAAATATTAAAAAAATAAATAAAGCACACAATTACGGCAGCAATTTTTTACCTTTTTGGTATTGTATAAATATTTATTATTAGAAGATAATGTCTCTAAATTGATTAAGTTATAGACGAGCAATAACTTTTTAGTTATCATTCAAACTCAGACACTTTCAAAAACACTATTTAAAACAAAATTGACATCACTGGGTATGGCTGTTGTAATTGCACTTTATTCCCATATGTTAAGAGTGAATTTGAATCTCATGCTCGTTCATCTGTATTTGTCGGTCATATTGTCATATTGCCATATTGTCAACATACCTCCAGAAATAATATTCTTAGCGCTGGTCAGCTCTGGCCTGTCAGACTTGGCCAACTCCTGCGACACAAACTCCACGAGGTCTGACTTGTAGTCACCCTCGGGGGCCTTCTCTATGGCGGTAGAGCCACCCTCTAGAGGATCTGGGGCAAAGGCAGTGCCCCGGACTGTAATCACCTTAATCGGATCTTTGGCTTCTAAAGTGAGGATGGCATTACCTGAAATATAATGAAGAAAATATTGTAGTTATCATATCAATTCAAGAGGCCTAAAATTGAAATTAAAAATGTAATCAAGATAACATTTAATTTGGTCAGAAGTAGGCACATTAAGAATAAGCACAAATCTAACCAATGATCTAATCTATGTACGAGGTTAAGATGAACATTAAAATGGCATATAGATTGCTATAAGATACCTGTTCGCGCCACTTACATTGGCACTCATAATACCTTCCTACCTTCCTATTCCTATCATTTTTTGGCGACTATCTCTGTCGCTCATATCGTGGTATCCACGAGAAAACTGCTTGCCGCCGCAAGTAGTCTGCGATCGACCCTCGTCCTTCGCGGCTGCCGCTCTCGCCGAATCCAAAGTACTGGATCTGCTGCTCCTCTGTGGTGGTCCACGTGAATTCGACGCGCAAATATAAACAAAACCCGCTATAAACCCGCCGCGTAAACGCTCCTTGCCGACACGCACCAACCGCCTAAAATACAGTCCACTACATCGAACGTCATAACATCCTGAAGGAACAAGCAGCTTGGAGACGGACCCAAACCGAGGTGATTGCAGTTGCATGGAGACCAGGTTAGTCGCCAAGTTCCTTTGTACTACTCTTCTACCAGCCATCCTTCCCCCGCCATTGGAGGCGCGCTCAGCCTATACAGCTTAGCTGCCGCGCTAACAATACCAAATGTTTTACTTTGCCTATTTTTTTATTATACATATTGAAGTACAATCTATACAGTACTTATACTTACAAAATCTCGAATTGCCTACGGCAGGAGACATGATGTCACAGAGCAAGTGAGTCTAGAGACGTCATACTATTTTATTGGACTTTACACAAAATGACCAGACCTTGGTTCGCAACTCTTCTAGTTGTGCCACAACTTATGTGAAGACACCAGGCGATCTCACACTGCCTATCAACATATATCAGGCCACTTATCTCTTAGTGACTATGCAGCATACTTGAACATAACTTACCAGCATAAATAGTTCTAATGAAAGTGTTAGCATCCTTAACTCCGATGATGTCTGTGATGGGAGAGACGTCTAACTTGGCAGCAACTCTTGGCAGCACCGCTTTGCCAAAAGCCGTTGCCGGTGCCAGTATATGGGTAAACTTGAACTGCTTCTGAGTAGCTATTATCAGAGGAGTTAGGGTCTCGGCCGTGTTGCCTTTGAAGACATCACTTTCGGCTACAAGGATCTTTGAGATGCCGCTTGCTTTGGCAATTTTCTCAGCTGCCTGAAATTATATCATAAGCAGTTACAAACAGTACGGTTTGGTACATAGCGGTAAAATATGTTACTTAAATCACATAATAAATACCGATGCATTTCTCGTGTAACTCATGTTTCAATTAGTTTATCTTATTTTCCGTGTAATTGCCTGCAAACCAGAGTGTGCCGATTGGATTTTGCTTTTAGGTTATCTCTAAGTTAAACTAATTATGACCACATAAGCACATCTTAATATAAAATGATTAGACTACAATATAATTTAGTGTTAAAGGCTATAAATACCTTAATAATAAATATTATAAGTTGAATTAAAGTCACTCAAGAACTTATTTGCACTTATCGTTTTATTTTAAATTTAAAAGATTTCTAGCCAGAACCAGTAAAAAACAGTCATAGGCACTTACAGGTCCACATTTAGTGCCAACAACTAGGACTGATATGTCACCGCCGATTTTCTTTGCAGCACTCAAGGTATTTTGAGTAGCTGCCGATAGAACCTCATTGTTGTGCTCGGCAAGTACTAGGGTACTTTGAAACCTCCTTAGCTGTAAATAGAAATAGAATTTCTTTGACAAGGCAGTTTAGCCACAAAGACTTCAGCTTTCCATTAAAATGGGCGATAAATTAAAAAATTGTGTGTATCTTTTCTGTTTACTTGAGATGTTTGAGGGCTTTTGAGGGCAATTTTGTAGAAGGTACAAAAAGGTTTTAGATAGATAGATAGATAGATACTATTCCAGGTTCAAATTATGTTGCAAAGAACTGGCTTGGTGTTAAAATATGAAAGTTTGTAATAGTAAATTGACCAAAAATGGTGCACAATGGGTGCTTTCCTATCAAATAAAATTTTGAAAGCACAGTGTGCAATTTAAAATAAAAGTTAAATAATATTTGGCATTGGCCTTTAGCTACCAAGTCACCAGGCTTATCTCCCAAAATTAGATAATGAAGTAAAAACTCATTTAGTGTAACATAAAGTTAATCATACCTGTGTAGAGAAAAACAAATGCCTGCTCGTAGGCGAGAACATTTTAACTCTAAAATTAAATAGTTAAATTAGAAAAATTCACTAAAAATACGCTATTTACAACTGCAGAGTAAAGTTACAAAGTCCAATGTACCAACTTCTTCCTTTTCTTCCTACTTTAATGTGAAAAACATAGGGAGGGAAAGTTTTCAACTTTCGATTATATCGAATGAACATTTCACATAACTTCACGAATTCACCATTATATCAAAAATCGATTTTATTGGGGTTTCGTTATTTCGTGCCCCTGAAAAAAGGGTTCAATGGCCCTCTTGGTTCAAGGAACTCTATTATTTAGGCAAAGATAGCTGTCCATTATGGGTTTGTAGATTGCAGAGCTTAATAATTAAACGAAAGAAAGTAAGGACTGAAACTAAACATATAACAATAATTTAATGTAATTCCTGAAGCCGAAGTGGAAAATCTGATGTAACATTTTACTATGTTTTAAATGACAACCCATATAGATCTATTCATGCCAATCAGCGTCAATTGGAGGCATTGTTTTTTTACCATGAGTATTATTAATATGTCTATTAAAGTACTTGAATAATTTGTGTAGTACATAGCATACATAAAATACTCTACGTTTCACATAATTTATGAATCATTTGGGCATTTTCATTCGATATAAGATGATAAATAAAATCGAAACGGAAAAATAATTTCTACCACATCACTATTCGAGTAGCATATTATTATACAACTGTCAACGTCAGCGCCTTCGTTCCAGCCTACTGTCAAATTATGGTTCAATTCATACTTTATCTCTTTCGCGTTTATTCAAAAGCAGCTACCTATCTCCCTCAAGCACATTGACAACGTGTTGAAACTGTTGAACTTGAACCAACCAATCATTCGATTTTTTTTTATCAATAAACTGTAGTTTTTCTTTGAATGACTATCCATTCAATTATTTCATTTATTCGTTGATTTTTGGTAATTCATGTTGTGCGCAAAGTGCGTAAACAAATCCCTTTCACTTTTTGAATATTAGGCACTAATATTCCGTAATTCATCTGTTTGGTGTCAAATTAGAAAGTTGTGTTAGAAATGACTTCTTTACCAATTGTTTCTATTACACGTCGGGAAACTTTTAGCTCATGTCACAGGCTGCACAGGTAATTTCCCATATTTTTTGCTAATAAAAGTCATATTAAAATTGATTTATGTACATATTTCTAAAGAATTAACAATTTTTTAACTCTCTATTATTAGTTACTTGAGTACATAATTATGTACCTCGTTACTTTAATTTTCAGTAGCTGAACAAAATACTGTAGATATAATTATAAACTTACTTACCTACTACTTAATCATAAAAAACATAACTTAGTTGACTAACTTTGTATCTAGATCTGCACTATGGTACTATACTTACTTCATTTATTATTTACCTACTCTATCTAGACGGTATTTTATTTATTAAAATTTTAGAACGCAATCTTTGGCCTTAGGAATTTTGAATCATCATAAATATTTATGTTGAAATTTGTTTTCAGTATATTTCTATCTGACGAAGCTAACAAAAATCTATATGGAAAATGCAACAACCCTAATGGACACGGACATAACTATGTTGGTAAGCTAAAACTGTACAGTATATAAAAGTTAGGTGAGGTGAAACCCATGCTCAGTCGTGGGTGGATATGGACAGTGTAACTAGCCTTTTGTGCTCCTGATGCGAGCTTCTATGACTGCACACTTTTGATTGGCCAGTTCTGTAGGGTGAGATGAATGTCGAATTGAATATGTTAACCATTACAATGTGTAAAGATGGTCTAGGGGAGCCTCTTCCTAGACCGCTAATCCATATAGTATAATATGTACGTTTTCCTTTGACAATGGCAGTTTAAAAAGGGCAAAATATCAAATAATGTATTGGTGGTCACCCTACTGGTCATTTTTGCACTGTGCCTGGGCACCACCCTATGTACAGCACTAGATGTGGGTTGTGATGATTATAATAATGATGATGATGACATGATAAACTATAAATTATTATGTGTTTAATATCATACACCTTTCTTTTTTAGTTCTGGTGACAGTTAAGGGTCCCATAGACTCCACGACTGGCATGGTCATGAATGTACACGATCTAAAACAGTACATGCAGCAAGCCATAATGGACCCTCTCGACCACAAAAACTTAGACCAAGACGTACCATATTTCAAATCTGTGGTATGTTAATTGATCAATAAGTTTAATTACTATGAGAATAAGAAATAGCAGAACTAATTAGAATAAATTGATAATATACACTGATAAGGATACTTCATAGCTAACAATGTTTGTAATACATTGTTAGATTAAGCTTTTAATTGTACCTAAACTTCATGATATTTATAACTACATTGGTATCTATGCGCTAGGCAACAGTCTCGCAGGACTGAATTAATTTCATAAGTTAAGTTTGCATATCCATCTCTCTATAGTTTGCCATAACATAGTCAACACATTCACTGCAGAAAACACAACTGTGGTGTTTTTCATAACTTGTTGTGAGTGCGGCAAAACACAACTGTGGTGTTAGCTGTATAGGAAAACACTACAGTGTGTGCACAGCCGCACTGTGTCAAGACAAGAGAATCGGCTCAGCAGTCAAAGTGTTAAGTCGTTGGTCCTGGTTATTGTCGATAAACAGCAGTTGAAGAGGACTGATTAACAAACTTCGACATTAGAGGCCAACAATAATCAAAACTCTTATTCCAGGTAAGCACAACAGAAAATCTCGCCATATTCATCTGGGACCAGCTGCAGAAGGCGATGCCTAAGCCGCAGTTGCTCCATGAAGTCAAAATACTGGAGACTGAAAAGAACCATGTGGTCTACCGCGGTGGCACCACCTACCCTCGGAAGAAGTTCGATGCCACAAGCCTGCACCCCAACCCCAACCAGAAACATTTCGATGTTTCCTCTGACTCAGACTGATTTGGTAAACAATTTTTGTTCCCATTGCTTCTACTGAAACTTTCCTACTGGTCTTTTTACGAGGCATATAATAGGTAAATATTTACCCATTGGTTAAATCAAATTTTTTCTATGTTTAAAGGCATATATTTTGTATCATTAATTTTAATTGAAGACTGAATATGTTATTATACTTTAATGAGCTAAATTATTGTTTTAAATGTGACCAAGTCTTATGCATACTTTGTTAAGGCAGTTCCTCTGCGAGTTGCAGTTTCTTGCGGCTATGAAGCAGATATATTGACATTTCCTGAAAGAAATAATAAAAAACAGCACTTGTCTCTAATATCTTGGCCTCAAATGACATGTTTATGGCTTACTTTTTCAAAACGCAAGTCAGTATAAGATTCTCAGCTAAGTCTATATGGGACTAAATTACTGAGCTTAGTTAATCTCAGATATGTAGAAACATACTAGTAGGGTCCTTCGAGAAATATTTGTGAAGAATTCCAAATATATTCCTATTTTCTAGTTTTTTATTGGTCAAAAATTTATTATTATATAATTATACCTTGTTATATGCTTGCCATTAACTTAAGCGATTTTGTAACATGTTGAAATTAAACATTCCTAGAAATCAATTTACTTTTAATTTATCGGTGCCCAAAGCTATTAAAAAGTCTTTATCTAAGTAGGTATGTTGCATCAAAGGTATTCAAATTATTTATTTATAATTATAGGTACTTAAATTAAATTCATATTTGTTACAATTAAATTTTATTGATATTTCATCACTCATTAAGATACTTTAAAATAATTCAATAATCACACAATACCATTTTATAAATTCTTGCCATTTTAATGGGTATAACAGTTTCAAACAAAATTTGAAATAGTAAAAACAAATATTTTTTTCTATTAACACAAAGATCTTAACTTTAAGTCAGAGTATAATTAGATGTTTTTTTTTTATATAATAGTGTCAAGACCCTTGATATCAAATTGTGATAACTTTACTTGATAAAGGCATTATTTTGTACATAGATCAAGAGAACAGTTGAAATTCCAGATAATAATATCAATGGACATGTAATGAAAAATTATGTCACAAAAGATAAAACCTAAAACACAAAAATTTTAAATAAGAAAACAATGTATTTGCACACAGCCCGGATTCCTTATGCTACAAAATTGGCTTCAGCTTACTATAATTACTATACTATAATATACTTCCTTTTGTACTTTTAAAACAAATATTACACAATAATACCCAAAAAATTTTCAATTTTAAATTTACATAAAATATAAAAGTTTTCCAATATCAAAATAATATTATAAATACTGAATTTCACAAATTATATTATTTTATATTAAAATTTATTATACTAGTTTATTGTGCATTTTGCACTTATGTTTAAAATTATTTAATTTATCTTGGCATGAGCACATTTAAATAATGATGTTAGGACCTATCGCATTTGTTAGGAATAACATCTAAGATCCCCGTGTCAATTAATTGGCTTGGCCTCCACAAAAATTAAAAATTATTACAAGCATTTTTTTAGTTACACTTTATAATTTCATGTATGACGTGATGACATACTATTTCTCTTGATGTCATTTCAGACATTTATTTTTATACCTCTATACAAATATACCCACAAAATTCTACACTAAATAGTTACACTATTAACTACACTGTCTTTTAAATTCTATTAACAAGTTGTCATGTTTCCAATCTTTAGTAGAGCTTTGAAATATTACACAAAACTATAATAGGTCAATATACAAAATATATCCAATGTCAAAATATAACTTACAAAATCAGATCGCTGCCTCAAGATTGCTCAGATCCATAATCACAGAATCAGTCTTTCAGAAACTGCACAAGTCATAGAACCGCTTAGATGCGTATTAGATGTCAAGGTCCTTCCTGCACGGACGTTTTATGGTGATGTAAGGGATACCCAGTTCGAAGTCATTCCGAGGCCAGTATCTAAGCTGCGGCTTTTGCTCAGGTCTCTCGTCAGATACGTTGAAGTAAGCCAACAGTACGATTGCTGAATAAGACGAGATGAAGATGAGGATATGCCAGGCTCCATGGAGGTAAGGGAAGTTGATGTAAAGAAACGCATCACAGAACATTCTGTCCATTATCCAGCAGAATACCGCTAGAAAGCAGGCAGCAAGCGAGCGCAGGCCAAGGCGGTACACACGCGCGCATTTAACTCTGAAAATAATAGTTGTGCATCAGAATACAAATATATCATGGAATTGCAGGTATATCTAGTTCTCAACCTCCAAGCATAGTGTATAAATATGTATGTATAATTTAATACAGACTTACATACATACATACAGACTTATATTACCATAAATCAATCCAATTAGCACAGAAATTGAAGGGCCTAGTTGCAAAAGTCTGGGCCTTCATTTACTAATAGTTTTAACTAGTAGTTCCCAGGATTACTCAATCAAAAACACACAAAGTTAGCTTTTATAACAATGCTAATTGATGTATCTGTATTCAGGCTGATGATGAATATACATGATAAGAGTAGGTACCTAGTTATTTCATGGTGTAGCAACACCACAGATGGTGCGGCCAGGGTCATCAGAGCGAAGGCATTAGCGGCAGGATGTAAAACAAGCAGCCCCGTTGATATCACCGAGATTATACTAGAGTACAATGCCAGGATCCGTCTAAAATTAAGCCAGGTTGAGTCAGAATTTCTTTGTCGTTTGTTTTTGTCACACATATTATACATTCATCCTTAACTAGGATTTCCTGTATCAGGAGCTAAAGGGAACATGATCCCACAAACAGACTCAGAGCAAATACCTGTGTTTCAAACAAATATTTGCACTGTGTGGGAATCAAACGCACACAGTCGGCGCAGCAACAACTGACGCCACAGAGGCAAAACACACCCGTTGTGTTAACGCAGCTTACGTGCTGGCTGTGTGGCGAAACACAGACGTGTGTTTAACGCGGCGCTACTACTGTGCGGCTTACACAGACGGCATGCCATTGCTGGAAAACACACACGGTACATAACAGTGCCCAAATGTAAAAACCGGTTCAGCAGTCAACATGTTAAAACATGTTTGCAGTCACATCCCTCACAATAAAGAGTGGCGAGTTCATTGCACTAAAGAATTAATGCTCTTATTCATGAATCTCGGCTCAATGTTACATGAGTCAGTATATTTATTAATTTATTTAAAGCCAAAATCCCATTAGCATATTAAACTAAAAGTTTAGTTACCTAATAGTTTTAAAGCGTTAATTGAATGAGAACTCTATTAATTAAGCTATTTCACTGTGACGGTAGACATGATAATCACAATGTTAGAGGAAATAATTCATGTAAGATAAATTCTATTAAGATAATTTTGTACCTACCACTTTTAGTGTTTTAGGTTCAAAAACCTCTGCAGGTATTGCCAGGACATTTATTTTATTAATATGATTGTTATGCTAAATAATATCTATGGCTCTTATGTTAAAAGAGACCCTGGCAACAATGCATGTTACATTTTTGTAAAAAAACTAGCAGATCTCCACGGTTTCACCCTCATTAACTATTATACCACAGGAACCATATTTTTTTACGAGATATAAATTATGCTATGTTCTTTCCCAGGACCTAAAGTATCTATATACACTAAATTTTATCAAAATCCGATCAGCAGTTTCAGCGTGAAGAGAGGATAAACAAACTTTTACATTTATAATATTAGTGAGGAAGTCCTATTTGTTTTAATTTTCCTACCTGTTTTCTCCTAGAAATTTGGGGAAATATCGTTTTGGAAAAAATATTGCAAATGCAGCCATAAACACCCATATTATTGCCAGCTCATCCAAGAGTTGACCTGAAAAATAAAATAAAGGATGGAGTTTATTTCTTTACTTGAGAGTAAGCTATTTATGTACAATTAGAAAACATAGATACTCACCGACAAGACTTAAAGTAGCATGGAAGTATGCAGAGCTCAGGCCAACCACCATCAACAGAGCCCATATCACATTTATACTAGGGTTGAAGAACTTTGAGTATTCTTGAAAGAGGTGAATTAAAACTGGAGGGAAAAGGAAAAATAAAGCATTGCTGACCTGAAAGTAAAGTACACAAGTTAGAATAAGAAAAAATAAAACAACATGTTTATCTGATGTATGTAGGTATGTAAAATGTAAATATTTTTATTCGTTTTCTAAGTATAGCAAATGGTACTCACAGTGTTGACGAATTCGGCTATCACGGGAGAAATGGAATAATTAGATTCGCACCAGTCCACTGGCGAGCTACCTCGTTCTAAATGAGACCACATCTTTGTTTACACGTATTTAAAACAATCCTTTGTCGACAACGCACTTTGTTTTTATTTTAAAAATCAAAAAATAATAGCAGAACACGCAATAAACGCAAATAGTTATCGAGAGATCAATTTCATTTTCAATTGAATTTCATTTTTATAGTCGCAGTAGTAATAATTCGAAATAGGTATAATAATTTGTTTGCGAAATGAAATATAATTTTCGTCCCACGATGAAAACATTCAACAACATTCGATTCGTTCGAAAGACTGACTGACTGACAAAGTGGCATGACAGACCCAGGCTGAGCGAATGTCAAAAAAGAGACATGAAAACAAAAGACAGCTGTTGTGTGAACTGACATTGACATTTTCAAACAAACCACAGACTATACGTAAGTTTAATAGTCGTTCTTTCGTAGATAGTCGATTTTGGTTACCATTACTTGTACACAGTATCATGTCTAGTTTTACCGGAAGTACGTCATTTGGGATGGCGCGCAAACTTAAATTTCCCTTAGTTATCTGAGAGCAGAAAATAATAATGTATTCTAAATAATATAATTGTAAGGTATTTTGTATGTAATGTAATTATGTACAGTACGTAGTTCCTCGCGTCCTTCTCATGACTTTCCTTTAAAGTTATTTGAGAATAAAATATAAAATTATTGTACCTACTCCGTAGTTCCTCATTTCGTGCATGACCATATCGATCTTGAATGCTTGTTCGTAAGTCAATCTGCGATTTCTTTTGAATACTACTGTAGTTAAATTTCTGTTTATGTTAAATCATTTCGCTTCTAAATCATAAATATGGACAACTCAGTTTCAGGTATGATATATGTGCCTAGGTACCTACCTACTAGATGTCTTCTGACTGTTACAATTATTTCATAAATACCTACTTAAATAAATTTAGGCACGAGTATGGTCCTACTCGACCACTTGTAGTTGTAGGCCTCATTTGCATGACTCCGTCTGGAGAAGTACCACACCTTTATATTCCATGCCATAATTATATTCATCCGCAAAGCAGGAGTGTGCAAACATTACTGTATTCCGGTTTGAGGTACCTACTGGTTATTATAAGATTTCAGATCGAAACCTATTTTTTACTAGGTATATTATATACCTAGGTAGTATATTATAGTGTTTTGTTTGGACCGCACCATATTTTCACAAATTTAGACTCATTATTATACTTATTTTGTGGGGATTACGTAGGCACCTACCTACATACTTCTACAAATTCATGGAACTTCGAAAACTTAAAATTACTTATGACGCTGGAAGTGAACCACCTACCTACGTTTGACCTATTTTTTGAGATCTTACCTACCTTTTGTAATGAAACATTAAACATGCAAACAGGTGGTCAAATGCAATCTCCGTGCGATAGCCAGTTGGATTTCGTAGGTTACTGGGCCGAGAAAACCGTGGAGAAAGCAGTTTTACTGGGAACACAATTGAGACAAACGAAACCACGTCCTTTACCTACACGAGAGTGCAAGCTTAAAAACATAGATTTCATAAAACCTTGTAGTCCGAAGAATTGTGGTCGCAGGCAAGCCAAATTTTAGAACATATTTCTATTACTAATCTACTGACCGTCAAATCTTTTAGTTAATCCTCTCCATGCATGGATGTCTGGAAGAGATCGCTCTGAGCGATAAGACCGCCCATTGTGACACAAATTGTTAGACTTGTTTTGTTCTAGTTTTGAAGGTTTCTTAATTCTGTGATGTTTCAATAAAGAGTTTATCTATCTAACTATAGTTCGCCCCGAACTGGACCTCGCAACCCCTATATGTTACATTTGACTCATTTTCCTTGATCTAAACAAAATATTTACATGAAATACTAGCTTACAAAAACTCATAAAATCAGGAACAACGTTACGCAAGTTATTATCGAACAAGACATGCAAACGCCAATTTATCACTGTAGGCTTAACTTCGCTCAGTATAAATTTAAACTACCAATCAATTTTTAATAACAACTTAACCTACCGTACCATCTATCTGCAGAAAAAAATCTCCAAAGAAAACCATACAACGCCATAGGTCGAGATCCGTCTCCCCTGCGCGTCGAGAACTCTCACAATCCAACAAAACTCCGAAAAGGCAGAAGAAGCGTCAAAAGACGAAGAACAAACTCACTTGCGGCATGAGAACGGCCGAACTGGCTGTACCAACTAAACGACAATGTCTTGACACTTGGAGGAACAAATATGACATACTTCCCGCATATATGGTAAGCGAGAAGCAGACAACCGTGCTTCTGGTAGGCAGTAGACTAGAAGAACCAATCGCAGCTTGAAGCGGTCAGCTGTGACTGCTTCCGTGTATGGCTGCACACCAAATAATTACCTATGGTCATTTGTAAGTTGGTTTTTGAAATGCCTGTATTAGAAATTATACGTTCTTGCGTTTTCCCATTGCGATCAGGTTCCAAGTTCTAAATAATGATATGTATTTTAGATCGAACGTTTACGTCAACATGTTATGGACCTACGACCCGTCGTGCAGATTTCAGACGCAATACACTGTTTCAAGAGAAAATCGTGTAAAAAGCAAAGAAAAAGTGAAAGATCTGACAATAGTACTAAAAGGTACATTTATATGTGAATATACTTTATCTTTTACATTTAGGTTAGTAGAAAGAACAAAAAAGAAATTAAAAATCTGATTCTTGCATAACGGGTATGTTTATGAAAGAGTTACTATGTGAAAACGTACTTGTTTACATTAACAGGAACAAAAATACCAAAAATCTAATTCGGATGAATGAAATTAAAACGATGAGCGCGGTATTTGGACATAGAATTGCAAAGAAGCTGGATGTACCGATAAACATAATATTGAACACTGAGTAAGAATTACTTTCACATATCTAAAATGTCTACTTAATTAAAACCAAAGTGAGTAAACCTTCATTATAAAATTCACAGATTAAAAAAAGTTGCCAATGTGATTTCATACGATATAGCAGACCTAATGTGGAAATCAAGGACAATCGACGTTAATAAAAAAACGAACCGAACGATTCACAAAGAAATAACTGACAAGGTTTGATCGAATTCGAATTCTTAAAATATTGTAACAGCTAATTGCAAATTAAATAAGAACATATTTTCTAGATAACAATTTGGATATCGGACGTATTGGATGAATCGTCATACAAAATTGTAGAAGATCAATTGAGAGGTAACCCACTTTTTACTTATATTCAAACTTCTTAATAAAAAGAACTCATCCAGCAGAACAGAGCAGAACTCTGTATCAGTATGAGTTCATAGTGAGCATAACAAAATTTAATAGTTCATAATAGGGAATTACCGACTAAACTTGAGTGTAATTAAATTTCAGATTTCGAAGAAGAAGCCGGCCCAGTGCTTGATTTTGTTGACGACCTAGTTGATGGTGTTCTGGTAATAGTAATCTAAAATGTTATGTAAAAAACGGGACAGAATCTAGCAGATAGTGATCAAGAAAATTTACCGTTAAATATGTTACAGGATATTTGTGTACCAGCACCAGAAGTTTTTGAGGAAGCACCGGTATTCAGTAAAAAAGTTAGTTCGGGACATGCGTCAGTATACGAAAAAATAGTTGATGCATTACCAGAAGTAGAAGCAGACAACATCAAAAATATAGAAGTTTATTTTCAAAGTGCATTGATGACAATGATCAATGACATCGATAAAGATACTGATATTAAAAGCCACAAATATCAAGATAATGGTCCTGAGTGGCAGTCAAGTGACGATGGCGATACCAAAGACACTGAAATGAATGAAAATTATTTAGAATCTGAAGATGCCGAAGTAATAAATACTGATCTAATGAATGATGAAAATTTAGAAGATGGCATTCCATTACAAACCAGTGACAATGTAGCCAAAGATATCAATACAAAACAAGATAAATTTCAAGAATCTGAAGATGCCGCAGTATTAGACACTGATCTAATGAATGATGAAAATTTAGAAGATGGCATTCCATTACAAACCAGTGAGAATGTAGCCGAAGGCACCAGTACAAAACATGACGAATTTCAAGAATCTGATGATACCGCAGTATTAGACACTGATATAATGAATGATAAAAAATTAAAAGACGGCATTCCATTACAATCAAGTGAGAATGTAGCCGAAGGCACCAGTACGAAACATGACGAATTTCAAGAATCTGATGATACCGCAGTATTAGACACTGATATAATGAATGATAAAAATTTAAAAGACGGCATTCCATTACAATCAAGTGAGAATGTAGCCGAAGACACCAGTACAAAACATGACGAATTTCAAGAATTTGAAGATGAAATAAATGATGAATATCTAGAATCTGAAGATGTTATTGCATTCCAGGCAAGTGAGAATATAGACGAACAAAACATCGATATCAAAAATGCAGAAAATCAAGAATCCAACGAAAGTTATGCCGCCTTACAACTAAGTGACATGGTAGAAATTACTCAGGAAAATAATGATGATATCAATGAACCATTTGCCGACGCCACTGACGAAAACATTGAAGTTTTTGAAGGTTCAAGCGATGATAATAATAATAAAAAAGTACAATTCGACGAGATTGGTAATATTTTAGAACTCTGAAGAAGATTTGAATAATTGGTGCATGCTAAAGAATATATATATTATAAGTAGGTGTCATTTTATTTGTTTGTAAATACCAAAAATGTTTCAGTTAACGACGAACAATTACTCACTGAACCAAAACCTGAGGTAGAAAATGCAGATTGGAAAGCTTCAATTGATAAAATGGATTTCGCAGCGCCAAACGAAGACTTGCTAAGTGAGTTTATTTTCGTAATAGATAACAAGCTACTACTACGACTTTAGTCAGCAAAGTTCTAAATAATACACTTAGCTATAGATTAGTTATCAATCCAAATAACCTCGTTACATTAGCTAAAAAAATAAGTATGATTCAGGTGATGCAGATGAATCATGGCCAGGAGAAATTCAACTACCGGTAGTCAGACCAAGTCAAAGTGTCAGCAAATCTATCACCTCGCTGGGAAATATAATTGAAGATGAAGAAAGGTTATCAATCCTACCATTCGAAAAAACTTTAGAAACTGAAAAACAGACCCAGGATAATATCGTTGAGCCATTAGAAGAAAAAACTGAAGAAATAGAAGCACAAAATACAGAAGATCTACCAATTTCTACAGCAGACAACACTGAAGACTTAAGTCCACCGCAACAAGAATCCATATTAGAATCATACGAAACGCCTGCACAGAAAACTACATATGAACATGGAGATCAAATCGATGATAAGTTAACAAAAGAAAAGACAGCTTCTAAAGAATTAGGAAAGACTCACGCTGTTGAAAAAGAAAAAAGAACTTCTGATAACATTTTCAGCAAATCCTCAAGCAAGAAGCCACCACAGATAGCCATAAAGAAAATACCTAGCAAATCTCCAAAAGCAAAGATAGATATTACGCCAGCGCCTCAACCTATTTCGAAAGCAAAGATTACAGGCAAAAGAAAAACAAAAACGGCAAAAGTTAAGAGTAAAGATATCGAGGAAACCCCAGGAACTAGTCAAAGTGTCAAAGATCTGGATTGTAATGACGTGGAAAATGCGAAGGATGTTAAGTTCTCATCGCTGAGAGTAAAGCCAAAACCGGATTACAGTGAGTTCTTACTATCATTTTACAAACAGCAAAACTTTGTATCCCGAGAGAATTCAATTTATGCAGATAAGTGAACTTGTCTAGAAAATCAATTAATTAGAATAATTACATAATAATTACGATGGATATATACATAATTTGAGCGGTTTCTTTATCATTTTGCGCGTTTTTCAGAAGTCCAAACTGACACAGCGCCTGCTTGGATAACAAGAACCTATGGTGAACCTACCAGCATTTATGTTAGTGACGACTCAAAATCAAAAGGTACATACTTCTTATGTTCAATATCGTAATCCAAAACGGTCGCGGTGTATGTATCTATCTCATATTACTTATTAGAAGATCTCTTTAAGCTGTTGAATGATCTTCGTTCCAGTAAAAAGTAACGAAATGGGCGGAAACGACATTAGAAGGTGGTGTCGAGATTTAGCAAAAGGCTACGAAAATCTGAAACTCTGGAATGAATGGATAGACAATGCTAGTAGGACCGTTTGCATGCTCCAAGAAGAAATTGGTAAGATTAATGTCATAAGTAAGTAATTCTTGATTTAGGAACTGAATATTTGTTTGTCTCTAACTAAACAACTAATGATTTCAGTTTTATTGTATGTAGGTATAAAATAAATCAAAGATATTTTAGGTGCTTTGGAATGTCCCGGAGGATGTCACAACAATGAATGGATAAAGCTCAAGAGAAATATTGACAAAGATGCAACTTTGTGGAAAAAATTAAACCGTAATACACAAGAGAGAATCAAATCCTATAAGAAGATGTATAAAAAACGATCAGAGGTAGATGCTGAAAGTTTATGATTGATGCATAACAATGTTTGAATTATTTACATAAATTGGGTCTTGAATCTTAATTTTATTATTTCAGATCAAAACTAACTACAAGATCACGTGCGCCTGCTCAGAGCATGTGATATAACATCTCATTTGAGTATCTAAAGTCTTATACCTCTTAGAAATACAAAATGAACAAAAACTACAATTTGCATTCATAAGCATATCATTTTTATCTTACCACCTAAATCACTTGAAATGAACATTCACTTGGTTGTAGTCATATTTGCGAATAAACGTATCTCTGCAGCCAGTGACAATCCATTTTCCATTGAACGCTATATCTCTGATGCCATCACAGTCGGATCCAGTCAGTTGTACTCTGATAGAACTGTGCCCTTCTTGTAATGATATAACGGTGCAAGTGCCATCTTGTCTACCAACAATGAACATTTGGTTCGGTAAGGCGGCTAAGCTCAACACTGGATTGGCCGATTCATGCCATTCGTTCATTTGTACACCGTCTCGAAGATTTAGCTGGACCAACTGAAATAATAAGGTTAATTTTTAGTAAGTTTTTTTCTCTTAAGTTACTATCCCAGTAGTTACTTCTTAGTTAGTTTGTTCTGTGGTGTTTTAATAAAGAGTTTATCTATCTATATACAGGCTTCACATGTCACAGGCTTTGATACATATCATTGTCCGCCATCACAACCCATATTTGCCCACTACTGAACATAGGTTAAAGGTATCTGAATTAGTATTTAGTACATATCTAAAACTTCGGGAACCCAATTGACACTACATTTAACCACTATCTAATTGTAATAAAAATTTACATAGCTGTATGTAGTTTCGATAAAAATTACAACGAGTTTTGGTCGTGAAGCAATCCGAAAACCTCAAAGAATTATTTTGATGAAACCATTCAATTCTGGTATAAAAAGCGTTATTTTGTACTTACTGTCATGTTTCTAGACAAAAAATAATAATACAAAATAGTTACATTCATACCTTTCCATTTGCGCAGCCCATGATGATGCTTTGCTCAAGCACAACACAAGCATTGCAGGCAGAATCCAGCTGCTTGTAGTACAATTCCTGTCTCTTGGCAACATGTGCACAGACAACCAGGCCACTCTCGCAGCCGACTACAAGCAGCTTGTTACTGGTCCCAACCTGATGATAAAATATACTAGATGATGAAATAGTCCACATTGTCTTCTTCCTTCTTCCTCCTCATTGGCTTCTTCAGATAATCCAGCTCGAAGGACCAAACAATGTGGGAAGAAATTATAGAACCCATACAGCCGCATCGCATCTATTATCATTGAGAGCTTTGTATATCTTATTTTCATACAGTGGCAATACCAATCATGATATTCAAAAGAGCTCAGATGAACAGTACTACACCATAAAGGGTGCATCGATGCCGCAACGGCTGCAGTCTAACAATGATGTGGTTGCCATGGATATTCATGTCAATCACTTAAAAAATGTATAGTTGGCATATCAATATGAGAAAGACGTGCCGAAATGCGTGGCGACACTGGCGACGCATCAAATCTATTATTTTCACATTCACGTGTCAAACCTCTGGCAATCAGAAAACAGTTTTGTTTACAATATCTTATTTATTACCTCTCTTTCATTTGCGACTTCAAATTCATCATTGGTTAAAGTGATAGTGCAGCAGTTGATTTGCCCGTGACCATCCAGAATATTTGCAAGGCAGTTAGATTCACCAACATCCCATAATTTGGCAGATCCATCTCTGTAATTAAATGGTTAAATGTACCAAAATGTGTAAAATGTTTTGTTATCATAAAAAACATTGCCATGAAAGTCATGAAAAGTATAAATTAGAGCAGCAGATGTAATACATATACATTGGCAGCAGGCTGTCATCGGACTATGATTTCCCACCAGCTCCACAGGTGCTGAGATGTTATCGGACAATGATTTATGCTGAAACCTTGTTTATTGCATTTGTTGTTTAAATGCTACAACACAATTGTATTGTCAATATTCTGTTCCATTTTCTATATTAATTTATGAGCAGCAGGTTTCGGGAGATTGATAATGATTAGAAAAATGATGTTACTTAATAAAGGCTTCATTCATAAAAATGTACCCAATGTCACATTACTTTTTATAAATACATACACACACACACAGAGACAGAGAGACATAGATAGGTCCTTACTTGCTCACTGATATAACATTCCGCCCTTTCTCCACGATACAGACATCAGTAATAGCCATTTTATGCCCTTTCAATGTTACGGGATTGATTCCCGTCTCCGCAGACCAAATCCTGCTCGATCCATCGGCACCAGCTGATATTACAACAATACCTGATGGGAAGAACCTACATTTGTATGCAGGCCCGCCATGTCCTTTTAAATCTAGAAGGACTTCACCTGGAAATAGGCAGTGAGTTAAGAAATACAGTGGCAGGAACTGAAATTATACATAGTCCATACAAGTAGGGAGGAACAGAAAATAATAAACCAATAATTATTATTAGAAACTTAACATGTTGATATCCTACTCCTAGTCTACTGATATTGTAAAAATGTCTGTTTGCACTTTTTTATAAATGGCTAAATGGCTGAACTAATCTTGATAAAATTTTATACAACAACAATAGTATAAATTATATAAAACAGTTTATTTTTTCCTACATACACAAAATCCTGAGTAGAAGCTAGTTGATGATTAATTTAACTTACTTGTCCTGCTGTCCCATACCAAAAGCCTGTCCTCTTCACAAGATGATACTGCTAGTGCATTCTCAGCTGTATGGACCGACAAAACAGCCTTATTATGCACTTTATGAGCTTTTGTTGGAGCCACAAATGCTACCTTTAAACCAGAATTGATGTGTTTCACAACAAGGTTCAAATTTCCGTGAGATATGTACTGGAAATTATCCGTAAAGTTGACTTTAATTTTATTATCAGCCTTATTTACTGATGTTTTAAGTTTGTCATGGACACTGTTTTCATTGAGTCTCTTTGAAGATATCCATGCTTCCTCGTTTGGCAACCTGTAACATTACGAGATGTATAGTTGGTTTTCGTACATTATTATTCATTCAGACAGACAGGCATACAATTTCGTATACCGGCAGGATAGCAAGAATTACCGAATCACATCGTTCCAATCGCATTGGATTGTAATAACAGGAACTTGGTTAGGCATCTTGTAAAAGATAGTTCAGAACTTCCTAAGACACGTTTCTTACACGTTTAAAGTTATTAGGAATTAGGAAAGAAAACAAAATGTAGTTACAGTCAAATATCATGAATTGGCGAATTTGAAATGAAAACAAAAATGGTAAACAAATAGAGTCACAGAAGCTGTCATCTGTCACTAGGACAGTGACAACCGGAGAATGATGAGATACAGATAATTTCAAAATAGAGATATGCTTTGAAGCACTCAGTCCATGAAACATAATGTTGCTAGATTTTATTGATCGACTATTATGTTGTTTTTTTAACCTGTGGTCGTAGTCTTTGAGCGAATGACTGTGAATGAACATGATTGGCAATAAGAATGAAAGCTTTTGAAAAGAAAAGAAACAAAACAGAAGTGGGCGAAATATAATTATTTATTTTCACTTTAAATTTTAGGGTGTATTCAGATATCTATCTGCTATTAATAAAAACCATTAGCAAAGGAATGTTATACGGTACTGAAACTAACAGCAATGCATTTCTCAATTCCTGATCTGCAACAATTTCATGATGACAATGGAATCTCGTATACGGTATGTATTTTGATTTTACTAAAACTCTGTCTTTACTTTGCAACGCTTTCATTATCACTTTATTAATTACCTACTAAAGTTGCTCGCTTACCAACAACGTCAAACTTCTCTAGAAAAAAAATGTCTTATTAAACTTTTTGTATGTTCTCATGTTTTGCTCTCTCCTTGACCTTTGTATGAGTAAAAAATTCTAATATTCCACCAGATACTAATTATACAAATGCACTTGGAAACCAAGTACTCAAAGAAAAACATTATTGAATTTGTTGCCTTTGTATTTTGTCTGTTGAAATTCAATGTTTGCACCTACATATCATTGTGTTTACAACAGAACTAAACATATGGATGGATTTCGCCATTGTATTCGTAACAGCTAGCAGCGGTCCGACAAAATACACAACATATTGATAAATACTGTGTACAATTAGCTCTATCTCGCAGAATATTTTTTTTTGTTTACATTATATAAAGCCATACAAAAATATTGTTGTTCATGCTACAGGGCTACAATATACACATTGATGGGTTTTTCCACTGCACTGCTCGATACAAACAACTGCTTAGCTTGCATGAACAGCTGCAAGCTCAAAACTTACATGTCAAGCTACCGCAGTTCCCACCGAAAAAGTTGTTCCTCACAAGTTCCCAATTAGAAGAGAGAAGAATCTTGTTAGAAAAGTATATACAGCTGGGTAAGTAATATGAATCAATTTGATTTCGTACCAAAGTTACCTAAAATCTTTATTTGCTAGACAAATATGGGTCTGATTCACATTTTTCCATCACAGTGTGACTAAATTAATAGATATCTATATATATATAAATGTTATGTTGGTTTGTGTACGCTTCAAAAACTCAAAAGGCTATGGCTCATGCTCAGCACCAATCGAGCTGAAATTTTAGCATGTTATATAATCCGCATCAAGGATTGTTTTTATCTATTTCTTTCATCTTTCTTGTGCCACAGCGAAGCATGGCAGGGTTACAGCTAGTTATGTCTACTTTTGTTTTTAAATTGGAATGTAGGTTTAAACTATTAGCTTCTAATAGCTCAGTTACTGTGACGTATGTTAAGACTATTATATTCTGGTATAAATTTATTGTAACAGAGCTCCCCAATGCTTTTCCTTGTTTTAACTTACAAACAAAAGCACCTATACTTATTTAAAATCAAATCAAATCAAATCATTTATTTCGCTTCAATGTACATGAGAGGACAGGTCATAAGCGTCATTTAGTCACACTGTGACGGATAACTTTAATAAATTGTTAGGAATACATACGTAGGTAATAGAGTGGGCAGTCCCGAGATTAAAACTATCAGTTGGTACCTAAAAGTTGGTTAACCTTGTGTCAGACTAAAATTTGCACATTGCAGCTGTAACGCATCATCCAAAAAACAGATGTTTAATATTACAAGGAAGTCTGCTGCAGAGTTACAAAATTGACTCATATTTTTCAATTTAATAGAACAGTTTTCCGTAACAGTATACATGGAAAAATTACATTGTATTAATTTTTTATGAATGATTAATAAACTTAAACTGGCTCTGAATGGTGGACTATGGCTCATGCTCACGAGAGTAGAACTGTGTGCCAACAGTGGGAATTTAGTAGGTTCAAGTTAAAATATAATAATGCAATAATGTATTTATTTACTTTCAGTGGGACAAAATCCCGTGTTGGCCAATTCTGACCTGTTGACCACATTCCTATTCTCCGCCCAGCAAGAAACACATGGTGTCAAAATGCACAAAGTGGAAATTGAAATATCTCTAATGAATAGTTACAGAATACCACTCTCTGCATCCTCCACGGACTCTTCGAGTACCTTATTAGATATTGCTTGCAATTACATAAACCTGCCTAAAGAGTTGGTTAAATATTTTTCACTATATTTATTCAATTGGAGTTGTGCCAAAGATGGTCAGCCATCATTAAAAAAATTAGATGATTATGAATCACCATACATATCACAGAAATATGTAAGGCCTGAAGATAAAATTGTACTAAGGAAAAGGTATGCCAATGCTTTAAGTATTTTGTTTCATTATTATCTGCTCTGGCAGCTTCTGCAGATATGACAGCACTGTGTTATTACAGGTCTCAAAGGTACCTATAAACCAAAATTCATTAAAATCTGTTAATTTCTGTTATGCATTTATAATACCAGATCAATAAACTCTGATAAAAATAGGTTTTCTCTAAGCAATAGCTGTTTTTCAGTTACTGGGACCCATGCTACGATGTAGACCTGATGATTGACGGGGTATCCTTGGATTTGCTGTACTTACAGATCATAGAAGAGTTGGCTCTAGGATGGCTTACTGCCGATTCAGAAACGAAAGAGATATTAGCAACACATGAATCCAAGAAACAGAAAAGAGAAGTAAGTTATCACACACATACTAAGGTTAAGTTTTGTTAGGTACTTTGACATTACGACCCAAGCGATTGATAAGACAAGGTATTCATGTTAAAAGCGATATCTATAGAACATTGTTTGTAAAGATACTAAGCTTACCTCTAATTAGTACTGACTTGTCTGTCTGTTATATCGGTTTGTAATAGACTAGAAGAGTTTCACGTAAAGAGGGCTGATTAACGGCTTAGTTGCGGAAAAGAGCCCGCTCACCAAGTACTAAGTAAGACCAGAACAGTATAGAATATACTTTATTGTACACCAGTTTACGAAATATATGGTACTAAATTTATTATAGCCAGTCAACCTTTAGATGGAGAAAAATATTGAATTGTCAAAGATTGACTGTGTACTCAATATTGTCTGTAATTACTTATTAAAACTAATTTCTAATTTAGATAATGCTTAACGGCACGGATTCAATGCATCTTTATCTTCTAAGAAAGGGGTTATTCAAGTTCAGTAAACTTTAGCGTTTCTTATCAATCAATTCTGAACATTATTACTAAGTTCAAATGACCGTGTCCGTATGATAAGGTGTAAATTGTAAATGGATGTAAAAATGTATTATATTATACTAACGACAAAGAAAGAATATTAGGGAGACTAACCAGATAGAAAAACAAAAATTCAAACAAAAAAGACGAAAAATTTATTTAAATTGAAAAAGGTTTGTAATGCCTTTGTTCGTCCGCCATGTAAAAAAGACCCTTGTTTGTTACTTTCCCAGTACAAAACTTGAATTTATTGCATACCACCGTTATTATTTCTCGATAATTCTTATATTTTTCCTCATACTGGCTGTTAACGACAGACATGAGTCATCTGTGATAGCGATGACACATTGATTATTTAACTAATCAATGAATGTATGTTATGCCAATGTGAGCATTGTATCTACTGCAATGCACTGAGGCTAACTATTGACTTTGACTCAATCCTGTTTTTGATTGTGTCATTGATTTGGAAAAATATATGAAAATTCATAATCGCATAGCATAGCATCATCTTTTGCATATCGATTTTGACTGGAATATATTTCATATCGATTTTGAGTGGAATATATTTAGATACACAACTCGGGTCAGTCAAATTTTTGCTTTCAGTCGTCAAAGTTGCATTGAGTTGCATAATCTGAGCCCACAGAATACGCCAGGCCGTTTAACTATTTTTGTACTAGAGAGGAAATACAGAACAGTTGTCTAATGTAAAGCGTCAATGCTTTTTATAAATTATTTCAATTAAATAGATATCTACTGATATTTAGGAAAGTATACTCCAAGCTACCCTTGTACAAATCACACAAATAATTATGTAGATCCTGATTGCTAATTAGGATTCCCATATCTAAGGAATTTGGAACTACAAGGACTTACACAAACACAAATTGCTACTGCTTTACACAAACATTTGAGCTGCCCGGGAATCAAATCCACAATACCATAATATTATTTATTATCATTTATATCTATATCAATTTCAGTACATAGAATTGGCGAGGTCTCTGCGACACTACGGTCGCATACCGGCCGGCGAGGCAGTCACAGAATCAAACCTGACCGGCGATCCTACCGACTGCGCCAGTCGTGTGCGAGTGTCACTAGCGTCTAAAGAGCTCACGCTGGAAAGCGTTACGCACCCGTCGCTTGAACAACGCTACAAAGTCACTCGCATGCGTTGCTGGAGAATCACTACGCTGCATCCGGTGAGTGCATCATCAACAGCAGCTCTACTCTTCTTTGCTTCTACATTTATTATGCCTAAATGTCTTCAAGTCACGAGTAAATTGGTTGCATCTAGGTAAGCAGTAACACCATAGAACGCATCGTTGATTAAAATCATCTGATTGGGCAATCGCAAACCTATTTAAAACTAAATAAGTTACTTTGTATTTCAAGTTAGTCTTGGCCTGTATCAGACCTGGAACTGTGGCACTGGAACTGTTACGGGCAGACGTGGCGCTTACCATCAGGTGGACGACCTGCTTGTCTCGTTACGCCGTTGTATAAAGTACAACGTGCTTTTAAGAGGTTGTAATGTGCTCCAGAGTTGACCAAATTTAATATTACAAGCATAGCCTTAATTTACCCAGAAGTGGTAGTAAAAAATATAACATTTTGATTAAATAAAAAAAATAAACATCAATCCATACTGTCTGTTACTAAAACAAAATAATCGTATTTTGTACAAAAGGTAATAAAATATTTGGACCACAAAAAAGTACTTACTAGTAAATTTATTGCTTATTGTAATTTCATAATTCCACTCATAGCCATACCCATGCCTGTTAAAATAAATATGAACCAAGCGATAAGTTACATAATAAAACAGAATTGTTTTTATTTATAACATTTTCAAAACGTTATTTTATATTTTGTTTGCAACATTATGAAATTGATTACGATGACAAGTAAGTAGGAGTCTTACTATGACCACAGAAAACGTAATATTATTCGTACTTAAAAATAATTGCCCGTAATTAGAGGAAATTTAAATATGTTCTAGCTTTTCGTACTTGGAGGTGATTTCAATCTTTACAATAAAAGTTGTTACGCTTAATCATTATTAAATTATGATTGTACTAAGATTTGCACTTATGCCCTTCGAGTGTTACCGCAGCAATCGATCGATCGTCGATCATTTGGTGTGGTGAATTCGGCTGTTGAGTAACCATCGATCGTTTGGTGTGGTGACTTCAGCTATTGAGTAACTGCCGATCGTTTGGTGTGGTGACTTCGGTTATTGAGTTACTGTCCATAGACGTCGACTGATCTTATTCTACCATCGATCAACGGTCGATCGAAACTGTTTAAGAAATATTGTAAGATAAAGCCTAAAACCACTTTATTTTAGTTGTAGCACTACTCCTTCAAGAGGCTAATCCGCTGTTTACGGAACTCCAAAAAAAGGGTGTTATAAAACTTCTTATCAATGCCTACTTGCGTTACATTACGAAACATATGCCCAAAGAAAAGAGCGCAGATGTCAAGTCCCTACTAGCGAACATTACGGAGTCGAACAATTTAATAAACGTACTGACACGTATTTTGCTGAAATCCTTCTTTCATAGGTATCTAGAAGTACGGAATACCTCCACTGAGTCCGAGTCTGTCTCCGAGACTTCGAAAGAGGCATCAAAGCGTCCGGATTCCTCTATTGAACGGATTGAAATAATCTTTTGAGGTAGCGAAGTGAAAACATTTTAACCATCATAATCAAATAAATAATATCTTATAAAATAATCTTCTTTTGTTTTTTCATTACCATTTTATTATATGTCTGTTGCAATCCTATCTAGCCTAGGCGAGATTTCTATAGTATCTCTAGTTTTTTTTTTATTTCATTAGTTTTTCACCGCTTCAAAATAACTCAAGTTTGAAATTGCAGTTAGTTAGTAAGGGGGGTGACCTTTAATTGTACATTAAAGATTTCAGAAGAACCAATGATGGTTCGCGGTTTTGCTGCGTGGTAATAATACGGGTGATAGTAGGCTCTCCTCGATAGTAACCTCGGTGATAGTAACCTCTAAGGGCTATACTACACGGGCGGTTCTCCTCTCCTGAACTGCACTAGATACAATTTATTATGAAAGTTGTGTACGGTGGAAGAACCGCCCATGTAGTAATGGCTCGAAACCAAAGAAATACCGGCTTCCAAAGACTGGATGAGGAGGAACGAAAATCGCGGTCAGTGGCGTTCACTAGGAGAGGCCTACGTCGAGCAGTGGACGAATATAGACTGAAGATGACGATGATGATGCTAACAAAGAAATATTTCATTATTTGCAGATCGAAAGACGAGAAGCGAACGGGCACGGACCGCTGTTGGAGGAACCGAACAGGAATTTCGAACTGTCCTTTGAGTATCTGATAAGCAAGGACAATTTGAAATGGATCACCTTGTTAACTGAAAATGCGACCTTCATCAGCGTTTGCTTGCAGGTAACAGACTTAGATCACGAAGGATGTATAAACGTGACAAGGTTGAGAGCTCACGCCGCGGTTGCCTTCCCAACCCGCAATACAAATAGAATTTCAATATGTATGGATGTCAAACAATTATTATTCACGCGCGGTTTTTACCCGCCGCGCATTTGGAGTCAAAACACCACCGTTGGGCTTGCGGATATATCCCATACGCTCTGCAGACGTTTAGACGCAAACACATGCGGGTTGTGAGTTTTAAACATGCAAAATTTCAACTTAATTCAACAACGGGAACTGGGTAAAAATTTACTTGCAAGATTTGACCCGAAGATTTACATACTTAACATTTTATGCAAACATTAACTAAAGCTTGTAAAAAAACATAGTTTTTATTTAATTTGCTGTTCTAAAATAGAGCTAATGCATTATTCTCTTTCAATTGGCAGTCGATAGTAGACGAGCTGATGCGGCAGAAGAGCGGCGCGTGCGGCGCGTCCCCCCGCCACAAGCGCGGCAGCCTCACCTACCTGCGCCGCGACGGCTCCAGCCAGCTCATCACGCCGTGCTCCTCCAGCGATACCCTCAGCTCTGCTGTAAGTCCACTATTACTCATTGCAACTTATCTTTTTAATACAGTTTCCAACGTGGAATTTTAGTTTGTCCATAAGGAATTTGTAGAGAATTTTTCCCTCCATCTCCCGTGGCGTGGGTGATAGGCATCCTGCGAATCGTGAGATTGCGAGTTGGATTATCGCACCGGGCAAAAATTTATGTGAAACACTGGTATTTGCTCCGAGTCTGAGTGTTTGTGAGATCATGGTCCTCCTAGTTCTTGATTTACTAGACACAAGGAATCCCTAATTAAGGGTGAGGATCTATGTATATGATCATGATGCGTTTCAATTCAATACTCAGCTAGTATTAGAATTAAAAAATGTTTAAAAACCACAGAAATATAATTAAGATAATATTAATTTCCAGAATGGAGACTCGTTCAATTCTGGAAGTTCTCGAGAGATATTTTCTGTTCAGAAACTGGCAGAGAAATTCGCATCGGTCGCTTTCAAGAGTGGCAGGGACTGCGTCGAGAACAATGCTTTTGAGGCTATCGGGGACGAAGAACTGTGAACAATTATAAGATTTAGTATCTCGAATTATCTTCCAAAGATCTTTCTTTAATCACTGGGAAAAAGTTGCCAATATTGTATAGATGTAAAAGTTGTATCATTTAAACTTTATATTGTACAGAATGATATTGTTTATCTACGTAATTATTATGTAGATGATTTATAGTTAAGATCTAATATTGGCTATGAACAATATCCTAATTACTTAAATGTGTACCATTATCGATTACTTGCCATATTTAAATGTTTAGGAAAACTTCAGTAACTCAGAAACTTTTTAACGATTAAGTAGATATCTGTCTGTGTCTATAATCTAGATTCTCCGTAGATAGTGTTTAGTGTACATGGATACCACATTTGTCCCATGCAACTCAATGTCTTCATGGAATCTTGCCAATGTACCTTTTTTCGTAAGTAATTATGTACATGTATGGAAATCAAATCGATTGGCTACTAATGCTTGTCTCCGCTGTATTTTTATTAATTCTGGTAGTGGAATATCTCCTTATAAAATAGCATTGCATTACTTACTCCCGCAATCTTCATTTTAGTATTGATTTTACGTAGTAGAACAATAGTAATGGGCTATTCTCAGTTTCTAATGCATTTTATGAAATCTAAGCATGATAAGACTTAAACTGTCTACCCACATTTATTAATATCTTTCCTTTAACAGCATTTGAGTCATTTGAGTAGGAAAAGCACTATGTTTACACTTACCAAATCTTTTGCAGTACTGCATTGTGCTCGCTTATTACATCAAATTAGGTAGTGGACTAAACTTATAATTATAGCATTTATGTTATTGGAAAATACCTTTGGTAGTTACTCGTTTTGCTCACAAATGTGTATTATAATTATTGAGATTATGTCTATAATAATATGTAATTCCAATTTTCATAATTATGATTGTATTCATGTCGCACAGATTCATCCAATTTTTGATATTTTTTATAAAGTATAGTCAAAGTGGGCGCATTTAGATAATCCTCTAATTGTGTAACTAAATTAAAGGTATGGATTGCAAAATGTCTGCCATAGCTGTGAAGTGGTCTTAGATCACCAAAACAAGCTACGAAATTAAATGATGATGGTAATGGGTTTTATAAATAAAATGCATATCCTGTCAACCACTATTAACTTGGTAGTGCTGGTTTGTATGTAGATTGCGGCTCGTTTTAAGATCTTGTGCCTTAGTTATAAGATAATCGGAATTTTACATACAACCCCAACATAATCAGTAATAAATGTATGAAGGTGGGATCATTGGCTATCAAGGAGTATTAGGAATGGTGGTTGCACTATTTAATTACTACTCAATTAGAAGGCTGTAGAAAATCATGATAATTTTTATTCACCTTCCATCAAAATTATTTATGAAGATTATTCTAATCAAGATTGCATTATAATTTTTATAAGGGACCATATTTGTTGTTTACACATAATTATAATGTTTTATTGTAGGGTTATTCTATTATTATAAAAATTATATTTTCCCCCTATTATCAGAGGCCATAATTTTATTATGTTGCCATATTTTCTCTTTGAACACTTTCTTATACTCTCTTATTCTATTTTATACAATATATGTAAGTTTTAATAAACATGTTTTTATTACAAAAGAATATCTTATTTAAACTACTTTTAGTGGAATTACAGGGACTACTCATTGTAGACAAAGTTCTGTTTGCAGGCTTTTGTAGTCTACCAAGAAATTAGGTTTGATGTTAGAATACCTGCAATAAGATTTGTCCAGTTAACAATCTACTTCACTCCAATTTAACCAAATTCCATAAAACTAGTTTTAAAATAAAACAATTTATAAACTTTAAACTGCTAAATTTAATAAATTATGAGGTTGGTAACAAATGATGGCAATTAGTAGGTTTTCTCCCATTCCTCCCGCTCCAGGCGTTCCTTCTTAACTTGTTCTACAATGGGCGACAAATAAAGCTTGTCTTCTTCATACTTGGTCCACTCTTCCTTTGGAAGGATGGATTTTTGAATAGAGAGTTGCATGGCTCGGACGATGCGGAAGTTGCGTTCATCCACAACGTGCGCTGGGATGCGTCGGAGAGCCTCGACTACATCCTCGGTCTCATGGAGGCAGTCATCTCGGAGAAGTCCTGTAAATATATAACACTATTATACATAAAATTGATAAGCTTTGAATGTGAAACAAATTAATAGTAGATACAAACACTTATTCACCAATAGCTTGCATCAATGCAAAGATTGGATTTTATTTGATGAAATTGACAGTGCATTTGAAATTTAGAACATCAGAACTTTTGAATAAAAACTATGAGTAGTACTATACCGTATTTGTTAAATCCAGATGCATTGTATGCCCATTTCTTCATGCTACCTGCAAGTAAATACAGAAGATTACATAATGGGAATGTAAAAACGATCACAAGGCATATTTATTTGCAATGGAATACTTACTGAGACGAACAAGTGACGTCCTGAAAGCCATTTTGTTCACAAAGCTACTGTACAATTAATTCCCTTTAGGAAATACGCTGGGAGTTTCGCAGATTAGTTTTCTACTTTTTCTAAACCAAATGAGTTGCGTTTCGATTCACACGGCACGCCACAAAAGTAGTCCATCCGTTCGTCACTGTCATTTCTCAACTGTCACTATGTCAAGCGCTTTTGTCCATCAACGTCAAAAGAAAATGTCAGTGTCAACCAGTTTCTGCTCTCCTAATGTTCCTACACCATTCGAGACATGGTAGGTTGATTAGGGACTCTTTGCATATGGAGGGTAAAGGTAAGGAGAACCGTCTCTGTGTATGCAAAAGTGTCCGTCGAATGGGTGGTTCTACAATCGCAGCAGAGTAAATTTTTAACAAAGCGCCAAACGTAATTAGAGTTGGATAGATAAATATACAAAGAAAGGAAAACTTCCAATACGATTTGTTTTTAAAAGCAGCAAAAAAATAGGAAACAATGATAATAATTTAATTAAAGTAGGTACTTAATAAAATTCTTGCGTATTATTTGTCAACGTTCGTTTATTATATACATAAATAAAATAGTTATAAAACTAGAAAATTGAGAATTGTCTATTAAAAACATAATAATAATAATTTAATGTGTTTTTTTTAACATGCTGTATTTGATAAACTTGTATTCCCTAATTTGAACGACGCAATTTTCTAATCTTATTTTGCTGTATTTTTAGAAATTTATCATTAGAATGAATTAAAACTTTTTATTGGCTTATACTCGTAAATAAATTATTTACTAATGGTTAATCTTGTTTTGTTCTAATTTTTAAGTTTTCTTTGTTCCGTGGTGTTTCAATAAAATAAAAAATAATTATTAACAAGTAATTAATAAAAATAAATAATACATTTTCTAATTTTTTGCTTTGATCCCAAACTACTATGTATCTAAATAAAGAGATCTAAATAAAAAAGGATAAATACTGGAGACCGGAGAAGCTGGAGATGCATGAGATGCATCTCTATTTGACGGCTGCCACTGTTTTACTATTTTGATTTTTGACAGACAGAATTGTCAATTTTTTTTTTATGAATTTCGTATTTTCGTTTTGTCCCGACTTTTGGGTATTTATTTATTTTCCTAATTAGTTTAGTGGATAAAATGTAATATGAATTAATCTAAGATAGTACATTTTATTTGAATATCGCTTAGAAACTAAAACACAATCCTTTTTTGTGATAGATAACAAAGTAGGGTACTGATAAGGTTGTGCTGCGCGTGGCTACTTCGTGTTTCTTATCAGGTGTTTGTTTTCTCGAGTCCCGACCGTCGTCGTGCCCTCGCTCGACCTCCTAGGCCGCTTATCAACCCGCGCCAATATAATGGGGGCGGCGCAAGGTAAATCGTTTAATTCATTTGATACCGTGTCGCGATCACATCGTCTTCACTCCAGTTTAACTTTCAATTTCTCTTCATTTGCTCTTCAATATTATTCTTAGTGTTGTTTCAAAGCATTGTACGTTAATTAGTGTTGACTAATTAGTAATTTTTTTGTTCATTTTGCATCCAAGAGGAGGAATGCTAAGTGACTGTCGAGACTGTTTGGGGATTCGTTATCGAATTAATACCCTGCACCAAACCTGGAAGTGGCTGCACCAAACCATCGCCCTTCACGAATATTTGATCTCCCTCTCCGCGGGCGACACAGACGCTTGTTATCCTTCACTCTAAATTGTAAGGACTATTATTAGTAACTAGAACTGATTTGTGTTGTTTATCCTAAAAGACTTAAATTAGAACTTAATTTACGTTTAAAGAACGAATAGTTCATACAAAAAAGTGTCCGTTTGTTTATCTGAACTCTTACTATAAAAAAGCTCAAAGATGGCTCAGGCTTTTATCAAGAAGATGGCCTCTACAAGTGCCTGCATTGTCGTTGGACTCACAAGAAGGACCAGTGCTCGCAGCCTGGCCACCGGCACCAAGACAGTGAAGAAAGAGCGCGAACTGCCGCAGGAGGGGGAGGTCACCAAGTCAGTGTTCATGTCGCAATCCACGGACATATATACCAACTTGGCTTTGGAGGACTGGATGTACCGCAACATGGATTTTTCAAACCACCACGTAATGATGGTGTGGCGTAACGAGCCCTGTGTTGTGATTGGTCGTCACCAAAATCCGTGGTTGGAAGCTAATATTCCTTTGCTGAATGACAAAGAGATTGCCCTGGCCCGGCGGAACAGCGGTGGTGGTACTGTGTACCATGACCGTGGAAACTTGAACATCACTTTCTTCACTCCACGGGAAAGATATGACAGAAAGTACAACTTGGAACTGATCAAGAGAGCACTCTTCAGGGAATTTGGTGTCAAGTCTGTCATTAACGAGCGTCAGGACATCATTGTACGAGACAAATATAAAGTATCCTTTTCTAAATATTTCCAACATAGTTTACTGTGCAACAGCAGACATAAATCTGTCTTATCTCTAGGAAAAGATTAATTGCCGTCAGGTATAGTTTATCTTCCTTTACTTAACATTTCTTGCGCTAATTGTAATTATAATCTGATACAACAATCAACGCAAAAATAAGCCATTCACTATAAACTTCCGATACATAGAATATAGAAATCATGAGATATCACTATACCTCGTAATGATTTATAGATTATTATTCTTGTATAGAAGTATTAAATTTATATTTGTCTGCTACTTATGGCAAACTCATTCTCAACATTAGAATAGAGAAATCATTTCAAATTATTTGTCTGCTATAATATGTTCCACAATTTTTTTCCTTAATGACCACCCTGTCAGGTATCTGGCACAGCCGCCAAGCTAGGAAGACTGACGGGCTATCATCACTGCACACTTCTAGTCAACGCCAACAAGGCAGATCTCAGCAAAGCCCTTGCGAAACGTGAGGTTAGTACAAATCCTTTTATGACTGGGTATCGAAGAACTTTAAATTACATAAACATCACAACACTTTAGTACTTTGTTTCACTGCAAACAAGTTTTATTCTATGAAGTTGCAAATGTATTTAATAAATATTTATAGTGACAAGGTACTCAATGTGTTGGGTGTTCATGTAGTGGCCTACTTATTATACTCAAAAGCCTCAAAATATGAAAGTGTTAATGTTATTACTGTTTGTTAAATGAGTTAATGACGGTCTCTGATATAAAATTTTAACAGGCTGGACAAATGCAAGAGATTATTCCTCACATTGCTTATGATATTAAATAATTGGTGTAAGCAGAGTTTTCTAAACCTGTGTTATTGGCTTGCAAAGCGCACAGATTACCACTAGGCCATCACCAATCTATTAATATCAGCTTATAAATTAGTTTTAACAATACTGCATATTAGAAACTTTGAGTATGATTAAGAATTTTAATATTTTTCCTAAAATCTTCTCTCTAACTTATGCTTATTCATGATTAATGTGCCTGTAATTTATTATTATAGTTAATTAAGTTCAATATTGTTTTATCATTCATAGATAGACGACTGAACTCAAACCGTGACCCCTTGATAATTACATAGATTACAATTTTTGTTTTCCAACCCGTATATCAGCTAATGAGATACTTTATCACAAACCCTTCTAAGACTTACATAGTTGATATGAAAATAGAGTACCAATAGGTTCGCTTTTTACATATTCAATAATGTTATAGGTCACCTGTGTACATTGCTTTGTTTTTGCGTGAGTCATTGTTTACTCGGCCGAACAATCACAATTGAATTTTAGATGTGTTGCAAGCGTAATGTATTGGAGACATCGTGATGTTTTTTTTGGCATATTTATGTTGCTTTAACCTTCCTTGCTTCCTTTCTGTGTCCTAACCTGATTTTCTGTTTTTGTGAACCTAATTCCTTCCTCCTCCATACCGTTGCCTTAAGGGCTTGTAATTCTATTTAGCATGGCATACAGACGAACGCGACGGCATCGACGCGCTCCGCTGTGGCTAACCTGGTCGAGGTGGACAACCGGGTCACTGTGGACTCGCTGCAGACTGCTGTGGGGTACGAGTTTCTGCGCACCCCGGCCTTGCATCTAGAGGATGGTGGCCAGAATCTGATCTCAAAGCAGAGGGGCTTCCAATTTGTCAACCCTACTGATGACTGGTTCCCAGGTAATTAAATAAAGTAGCTTATGATCCCAGATCTACTAATATTACTAATTGTAGTGGTAGGCCTCTTCTGAAAGAGACCACCTGGCGAAGTACCTTTGCCATCTGTCACCGATCCGTTCCGATTTGATGGGAATTGTTTCCACAGAAATTATTGGGCATATGAGACGTGCTCGTCTCGTTACTTAGTAATATAATAAAAATTAACATTCAATTAATGAATATGAATAATAATTAATATACACGACAACTGAAAATATTTGCTTTGTCCTAGTTAGGGGTCAGGATCTATGAGTGATTGTGACACCTGCCTGCCCTTTTGTAATCAAATGTAGCATTCTGTTTTGCTGTCCCAATTATGACCTCAATCAACCCAAAGTTAGTTCAAGGTGACTACAATCAAATAAACAGAGGCTGTATCATAAGATTGTGTCTTTACCAACAGGTCTGGATGAGTTGAAGAACGAGCTTCAAAGCTGGGACTGGTGTTACGGCCGCACCCCTGAGTTCACCGTCAGCCGCTCCTTCCCCGTCCCCGCGGAACTCCTTGCTCCATCCAAGGTGTACACCTCGACGCAAGAGCTGATCATCAATATGACTGTAGAGAAGGGGCTCATTAACGATGTCACTCTCAATATCCCCCCGGGATTGGTCGAATCTGGCTTCCACGGAGAAGCTTCCGTCATCACCCATCTGAAAGGAAAGAGATTCACGGCTGAAGCGCTCAACGCTCTCCAAGACGCGATGTTGACCCGTCATATGGGCGAAAGCAGAAAACTAGACGAAAAGGAACAGTTTGTCGCCAAATGTTTCGACCAAGTCGTCAATACTAATTAAATATGTGGATATGAAGCAATAATAATATGATTATTATTGGGTGTACAAATACTGTAAAAATAAATTTTATGATATATACTCTATCAGGCGACATACATAACTATCGTTGTGTAAATAATTGTTTGGTGCTAATTATGAAGATTTTGTGTTTGTACTGTCGATTGTTTTAAATTTTTAGCTTCATGAGCTTACTAACTATTTCTTCTTGATGGTTACTTTGGGTATTTCTTGTGTTAGCTTCCAGTCTTTATCCTTGCCTTGTTTTTAGTTAAGTATTATTGCTTAGTATTGTGGTATATGGCGTAATATTGTTCCAGAAGCTTGTTTGGTGTGACGTAAAGTCCTTGGAATAATGTGTTGAAATACTATATTATGCCGTGTCCGCGATATTGACAAGCGAACCGCACCTCTGTGCCGAACGCCACAAGAATGCATCATATCATTTGTTTTAATTAGTTAATTTATAATTTTTTTAACAGATTTTAGTTTACCCCATGTAATATTACTTATCGAACATTGTGTAGCTTATATTTGTATTAACATAATAATGTTAAAAGTAGCCAGAGACCATTTCATTGCCGCATGTCCTATGCTTTCGAAACACCTGTCCCAAACGGGGACTTTTTTGTATGGAATGGATAATTTTAATTAGTTTTTACTTTGTTTTATGTTATGATTATATATATGTAGAGCTTATTTGTGATATTTTATGTTGAACTAAGCATCAAGTTAGCAAGTACGCCATAAGGAACAGTTAAATTAATGTAGTGTTTAGATCTTATGATGAACTGAATGTACTCGTATTGATAAATAAAGATAATAATTATTATACTACAAAAATATTGTTTTTTTACTAATTATATTTATAATTTACAAAACAAAAGAACCGAAAAATTATACATAAGCGATTTAGATAAGTGTCTCTTTCATTGCTAATAAACAAATGCCTTCAGGCAGACATACAGCTTTTAATATTTGGTAGGTTGATGATAAAAGATTCATGGAACGGTTGAACGTATCGAAGACGTCTCAAGGTGAAGGTTGCAGTACATTACTAATCAGAAGTCATCACTAATTGCTGTGAATCTATTAATATTACCTAATTTAAAGCAGATACGCTAACGAGTCTTAAAAAATATAAGTAGATGTGGGCGCGCATACAAATCAATGCCGGATTAATGGAAATATCTTATGTCCTCGCTAAACAGGCTTGGAGCCTGGGGTGTTCGGTGTTCCTCTCGCTTGGGCCGAGAGGTGGTCGTTGTCGGCGCGAGCGCTGCCAGTCTGCGACCGAGCACTGAAGCGCGCGCGCACACGCCGCCATCTTGCACCCCACGTTACCATGACAACCGCGTAAACAACACGATAACAACTTCGACCGAAGATTTCCTTTCGATTTATACTTGTTAATTTGTGAAGTGATTTGAACAATAATTTATAGTCAGTTCAATATAGCTGTTTATAGTCAGTTTTTCATTTATAAAGTAAGTATTGTTTGTTATCAGACCGCGACTGTCTACTTTTTTAAATTAAAGATCATCTAACTAAATCCTAAATCGTACGTACCTACCCTGTCCCAGTAGGTAGAGCTACCCTGTCAATTATTTTTTAAACTGAAACTAGTATTTTATTTAATTAGGTAAGTAAAAGGTTTTTAAGAACAGGTATATTTTTAATATTGATTAAAATAAATTAGATATCATAATGCATAGGTGGGTGCATAAATTACTCATGATATTTTAATTAAATTAAGTTCTGAGATGGTAGAGAGGGGTCCAACTGTGTTAGTTAGTTTTTATTACTACAGAATTGTACTATACTAAAATGAACTATGATTTTACTGTATAAATTTTGCCTAAATTTATTTTATTCTGTGCCCTATGTCAAAAGAATCCAGTAACAGTACAATTAGTAAAAATAATTGGTAAAGATTTATGATTCAACTAGGTAAGTAAATACCTACTCAGAAAAGTATCTTAAGATGCCTACTTAGGTACTATCTACCTATTTCTTGGTGTCAATGTTTCAGCCACTGTGCCTTGAAATAATAATTTAAAATAAATATTTTAACTATATTTCAGTTTAAATTTAGTATTATATTTTCATGCGAAGTATTGCTTTTGACTTGCGCTTTATGATTTAGGCTCTTAGCTATATTAAGAACCTAGGTACGTAACTAGGTAGGTACCTATATAAGTCTCTTCCATCACGCTAAAGAGTATAAATTAAGGCGCCACGCACCTACATCCACTACGGACGCAACAGCCGTTATCCTAATCTGCTATCAAGTACATAAGTTATTATAACATCGTCAGACAATGCTGATATACTCGATATTTCCGCTTAGAAATCAGGCGTATCCGCTCGATTCCGGTAAATCGATATCACGCAGGTCATAGAAACTATTTCAACACTTGAGAATAAGGTAAATCGATCTACTGGTAGGTACTTTTATATTCCACGTTGATTCAGTTAACGCGCTTCATGTAAAAGACATCAACGCGCGCGCTTTTCCGGTGTTTGATTTTGCTGTAGAGTGATCCTAGATAGGTCTAAATTTTGTACAAAAAATGTATGTATATACGTATAACGTATGTACTCATGACTTACTTTTGTTTTATTATGTAATAATCTAGATAGCTGATATGAGGTGTTTTTTATTCAGCTAACGTTTAGTTAAACGGTCACAATAGAATTAACTACACAATTCTAATCTTTGTTACACGCTAGACGTAACGTAGATGTATAGAAAGTAGGTACGGACTTAGGAACAGGTGCTGGTATCTATTTCTATCGATCCTTTGGAAGGTACATCTCTGGATTTCGGATTATCATAACAATATTACTTATATTTTTTCCTAATACATAAATACTTCTAGTTCTGTGAATTGGCGAGCACAAAAATAAAGAAAATAATGCCAGATATAAAGTAAAGACGCTTTGCTCGCTCGGTCCATTAGTATGTCTTTAGTTTGGTATCAAAACAAAAAGAACTCGAGTAGAACAAATAACACAACACTATATTATGGCATCGTTACCAACAAAGGCTTTCATAATTTACTAAATTATAATTACCAAAAAAAAAATATTATATAACAACCTAGCTCTAAAGAGATTATAATTCTTATCTCTGTGATTAACAGATACATATTCAAGTAAGTAGGCGTGTATGTGTAACGTAATAATGTTAGAAGCATTAGAAAACATGATCGAGGAAGATTACACCTATCATCAATTCATCTGCTAATATAGGAAGAGTAACGTGTCGGTTGTACCTATGTACAGTAGTAGGTATATTGCACAATTATTCTCGAAACTCAACATAGAGTTATGCAACGTGCACTGGACTCTACCTGACCTGAATCGCACTGAGATAGGCCTAGAGACGCGGCGAGCCTTCTTCACTTTCAGCCACTATAGTATCTCATATAACTAGGTACGCTCGTATCTCGTACTTTCACTTATAGCGTTTACCTAAATCTCTGTTTATAAAAAGTAACGTCTGCGTCTGCATATGTACGTAACTACTTATATTTATTTACTATTCAATTATATGTATAGTCACGGATTTTGAATGTTCCTAACCAGTGAAATAATAGGATGAAATAAATACAAGTATATTTTGCCTCACACAAAAGTGTCCTGAACGCGGTAGCCTAGCATATTAGGTATGCCTACTTAAAATATAGCCTTACATAAACATTTTTATGTTTTGCGTACTAAGCTGGACAAAAAATCATATACAAAGTTAACGATACACAAAGCTCTAGGATATTCATAAAATGTTAAAGGTTGTAGGTCGGAGTTCAATGTCGTTCGCCTTCCATGAATTATCATTGTTTGAATACAAAGTATATTTCAATTCTAAACTTTATGTCTATGACTGTATTAGATGACTTACTTTAAATTCACACATACACACAAAACTGTTAATTGACATCTCAGTTAGGTAATAATAATTAAATAATCGTGATCGTAATCTGTTTTATGTACTTTACAGGAACCAGACTCAACCAGAGAAACTAAACCAGTGAAATGGAGAAGGACAAAATAGTGTTTAAGGTGAGTCACTTTTCATTTGCAGTGCTGTAAACCTACAGTGATATATCTTCAGCATCCTTCCTTCCCTTGACATTTCGACGATCAGTTACCAGGGTTCAAATAATATCATAATATAATATAAGCCATAGTGAAAAAGTCTGTTTTGTCGCAGATTCTGTTAGCGTCACTCTCATTGGCGAGGTATTACTACATCGCGCAGCCAAATATTATCTCTCAGCGCTTGTCTTATTTAGATACCTAAGTAGATACTTAAAGAGTTTTAGATGAACCAAGTTTACTTTTTCACTGCTATTTGGGTGAGTCGCTTGTTCGAACATTCACGCTTGAGCATCTGCTCAAGAGGATCCTTGTTTGTCTTGTAACTAGGCTTTATGCTTTATTTGTTGCGCAAGTTCTGTTGCGCAATTGATCGCACATTGTTAAGAACTATCGACGCATAGCATAAACCATCATTAACCTCTAACTTCAAAGTTTACTTTCTTTTCTAATAAAAGGTTCAATAGAAGAAATCTTTTGTCTGGATTTTAAGCTCACCTAGTAGGTGGGCACATGTTTACTCCCAAAAATATTGCAGCATTCACCTCTTTATTTCTTATGCAGAAGTTTTTACACTTTTCTCATCGGTGACAGTATGGTCAAAGAAGACAAACACAATAAGTTCAGAATGGGACTACATAACGGTAAAAACAATTTAGAGAAGGTGCAAAATAAAACAAATCTGTGATACTCTGCACGCGGTACTCTTTGAGGTAGAGGACAACTAATGTAATTACTGTCGTAAGTTCATATACATTCGCTGCCGTAGAAATGTGAAATGAGTAACGAGAAATATTACACGTCTTTTCCGTAAATAACCGTAATAACATCACAGTACGTTTGTTTTAACCATCGTTCTAATTGATAATGTCTTGGCATTACGGCAATTAATTTGGCCATTCTGGTTATCACCCTCAATTTATGACTGTTACAAATCTTTGAGATGGACTATGCGCTAGTTTAGATGCTAATGTATGAGTTGAACTAAATGATGTAGCTACTTAATATATGAGGTAGACAGGTATGAATAATTTTAGTTTTCCATTAGCCCCTATGGGTCTATAGTTTCAAGCTAGAGTCGGTATGTATGGTACCCTATTTCAGTTGAAATAGGTAAATAGATACATTGTCAAATTTAATAACGGTAAAGTTAAATTTAGAGTGGAGTTGTGGATGTCGTCATAAATCAAAATTCGCCTATAAAATACGGAAGTCGCGATCAGAAAGGTAGTAATTACCTAAACTCACCTACTTATCGCAAAAATGTTGAAGTGTTTGTATCTGGGTTTTCTGTAGAACATTTCAATTTGACTTTAGAAATGATGTACCTAAATGAGGCTGTTGCAATAAATCCTAGCAAAGCGCGTCAGTAGAGGCCATTGTCATTAGCACTACGACGAATTCTAGACGCGTGTGATAAGTCTGATAATTCATACTTCGTGGAAAGAGCATGTCGTGTAAGTTGATTGTTAAACTATTTGTATTATAGTATTTAACCACTACCTCACGTAGTGGTAAGCATTCTCAGCCCACCATGAAACTGTTCTCTCCCGGAACACTCCAACGGGGTAGTTTTTATGCTATTGTCGATAGATTCTAACTTGGCAAAGTATGAATTCTGAAGTAGGTACAGTTTCACAAATGCTTAAAATTCGAGTAAGAAAACTCTCTGTGTAAAGGTAATATTTTGTTGCTTACCAGATTTATTTATCTCGAAGTTCAAACACGCATTACGTGAAAGTTCAATCAGCTATTGAATTCCTGAATCAGTAGCAGCGTGTCATACTTAATAAGGCATGTCGTGATACAGTTGCATTCTTGTCATACCCACTCATTACGGAGCCCCATTGTTCCTGAGGTCCTGCGACCTACTTCGTGTGAACCTTCATGCGTATTTACCCTAATGTGCATAGCCTTCGATGACATGTTTTGGTCGCCGATAATTCCGCATACGCCAATAATGGACTCGTTCACCTAGGTATGAACTCTGAAGGCACTGACCGCAGTTTTGAGGAAGCAAAGAGCAGCTGATACTTTTACTTTCTGAAATTAATAACTTAGATTTGCGGAAGCCTATGAACTTACCTTAAATATGGTTTAATTTCGCGTTTAGTTTATATCGCGCGGTATGATGCGACGACCATGATGACCATGGTATGATTCTTTTTTTATTTGACTAAGTGCCAAGACGAGCAGGTCGGTCACCTGATGGTAAGCGCTACGCCTGCCCATAACAGTTACAGTGCCACCTAGAACTTTGCATTGCATAATCTTGCGCGGCACTACACTGCGCTCGTCACCCTGAGACATCGGCTCTAAAGTCTCATATGCCCTTTAATTTCGCAATAAGTAGGCATTTGACTCTTCAAGCTTGGCTCCTTCCTTGACAAATATTCCTCATAATCATCACAAATAATAACGCTGGCGGCATTAACTTACGATTCACACAAAATTCGGCTTTTCATTAGATAATTTCTGGAAAAAGTAGAATCTTTAGAAGTACATATCTGATCTAGTAATTTTTATACTGCAACTAATAGGTAGGAAACTATGCCATAGTGATCGTAGGCCGAATGCACCATTCCACCGAGCGCGCGTCACAACTATCGGGTTTAGAATAGCTTTCTTTTACCAAGCCTCCTAAAATCTGTACCTATCTAAAAGTTTCAGTTTGTTTTACTAATAGATATACTTAGGTAGGTTAGTAGTTAGTATTATAGTATAATTCCTATAACACCCCCCGCAGGTATTATGTGTCAGAGATGATAGCGTCAATGTGCACGAACGTGTGATCAAAACGGGTTCGATTTCAATGCTGCGCCGCGGGTCAAGGCTCTGATAATATGGTTTTCGATTTCTTCACTGTAGATAAGTAAGCAGGATTGTTAAATGTTAACAGTTCATAAATCATGTCATCGTAGAAAAAACACGGAAAATCAACAGAACCGCGCGTGTTCCGAGTGGTTCTGACAGGCGTTTTTACGTCCGCTTGATTGAATGTAGGTGTGTTTGGAAGCGGAGCGTGATTTGACGAAGTAACTCGTATAAATTTACACTGTGGCGTTGTCGTTATGAGTAGTTATGAGGGTTGATTACATCGTCGGGCAGTTCAAGACAGAGTTAACCGCACATGTCTTCCTCGATTACTTATTGCGTATCCGCAACAGGCTGTGAACCATCATGTCATGTCGTGCCTTGGTGCTGACACTTGGAAGACACGATAATTGGTTCGTACAAGGCTTCGAAGGTCGTTTGGATGCCACTTTCAAAAGTAGTTTTAATTAATTCTCAATCTACAAATAGCTTATTATTTATTTCTAAGAAGGCTTTGGTCTCCGTAAAATTGTGTAAATTTATTGTTTGGTTGTTCGATAGAATAAGAAAAAAAAATCTTTCTTAGCAATAGGCATTTTTCTACTTACAATACTATGGTCTCTTGTTCTGTTATCTATGTGTATTAGTAAATCAAAATGTTATATATCCACATAATCATTGTTCAAGCTACTTTTGAATCGGATTGTACTAACGTAACGAATAGTTTAGTATTATAATTCATAACATTCATGATGTCTGCACCTACGAAGCGGCGGCGGCGTCCTGATATATTATTTGTACCTATTAATTACTTGCCAGGTGTATTAGCCTATTGTATTCTAATTTATTCAGCCTATTTTGCGAAGGCTGGGCTCGTCACGACTGCATCTGCGACATAGATAATTATGCTCCCGATTATCATCTGTTTGATAGATTCGATCGATTCTACTTCTGTTTATGTAGATTAGTTTTTATCGTACGTAATATACAATGTACTTCCGCAATCCATGATTACCTCATTGTTCTGGGGAAGGTATCGCGAAGAAACCCACATGTCCACAAAATTATTTCTGTATGTGATTTATGAAATCGGACTGGGACGTGGTGAATTTCTGACTACACCTCCTCGCGGAGTGAGGCGAGACGAGACCTGTGCACTATGTGTGTGTATATGAGATATGTAGTTATAGAAACTATTCGGAAAATCTCAACTGTTAATCTTGATTGGGCATGCTTTTACATATACTAAAAATACTGAAGGCGTTTGTCATGATGCGTTCTACGCACGTTTTATGATTCTATGACAGTACGCGTTTGTCTAGGGGTAATGTTATATATTCGGTCACTATCACTGTAGATTTTCACGTTTTACTTACTAGACAATAATAATAAAATAATAATAATAACGCATCACAATCACATACATAGAACTTGACCCCTAACTAGAATTTTCCTGTATCTAGGGAATCAAGAACTAAGAGACACAATATAATAAAATAACTAAGTGACAGTTCTAACAAACTATGGATATTTTGTATGTTTATATTTAATATTATTTGACTAACACACAGTAACTTTTACATATGACAAGAATTTAACCCTTGATATTATTCAGGTAGATATGTACGTTAAGGAAATGATTAATTTTAAAGCATGTTTTTCCTAAGATGTTTCTCGATAAACACATCAAAAATTGCCGGCAAGCTGTCATATCACATCAGCTTTGCGTAGAAAATGGGACCAGTCACGATTTCGCTATTATATTTTTCAATGTCAACCCATAACCGCCTCAAGTCTGTTTGATTCAATTTAAATAATAGAGATTCCTCTGATCGACAATTTGATGCTTTGCCTGGCCGTGACATTTGTAGTTTAGGCATTTTTGTTCTGAGAAATATTTACCCTTTCGCCTTTTTGTGGCGGCTTTTGTTTCGCTTAGTACCTTACTATAGTAGTTATGAGTCAATGATAACTTTCGTGCTTACCGTATAGCCGGAAAGGGCGACTTCGTCAACCCTACGGCATCGAGTAGCAATGTGAGCTATTTCAAGATACATAAAGGAGGAGTAGTTGATGGAATATGGTACCATGTTAGAGCTTTAGTATTCATGTTAGAGTTGTAGTTACTTGTAAGATTTTCTGAAAGGAAACCGTTCTTGAGTGACAACACCGCCAAGTATTTATTTATTTATTTACAGTTTAAAATAGTAAGCTTACAGCTTTTTAGTTTGCTTATTATATTTATTAAAATTATATACTCAGCAAAAAGTAAGATCTACAAGATGTAGTATTTTGTAATATTATTGCAAGCAGAAGGTATGACTTATTTAAATTCAAGAAGACATAAACGTCCATATTTTATTTTGAAACAAAAAACAAAACCATATAGACCTAGTTGTATTTTTTTCCGCAGTTTTTCGGTCTTGAATAAGTATCTTGTACATACCAGAAAGATAAGAATAGATTCAAAGAATAATAAAAAAAAAAATTAAGAAATAAAATAAATAAAGTGAATAATAATAATGTGAATATCTCATTCAAACTAATAATTTTGAGTGGATTAAAAAAAAAACAATTAGTCAGGAAAATATAATTTAATACGGGAAATAAAATACATACGTAAATAATATTTATAGAACTTATTATTCGTACATACCGTAACATACCTAACTTGTAATAATTAACCTAATACCCACTCGGTATAAATATCTAATTTACATAGTTCTAAACAAAGAGGCGGAAAATCAAGACTCTCGGGTGATTGTAGCTTTTCTGTACTTATCAATGCAAACGGCATCTGTGAGGAAGTGTGCCGCGAAAGGGATCGAATAATGGCATCTAGAGTAGGTACACTGTCAAAGATGTGACTCTGCCTGCACCGTACATATGTATTTTACACAAATATACTTTAAACATAGTTTTGTAAGAATTATTGTGCTATTTCTTTCTTTCTTTAACCACCATCAGAAAAAATGAAAAAATACAAACTATAAAATTACGAGTATACAATTAACGACATTTCCATTAATTAATACATTACTATGACTTTTCTCACACATTCTTCACCTAAAATAAGGAGTCACGTGAATGTTTATCATTTGATAATGGTATGTATTGTATAATTGTATGATACCGCCCTATATCTGGCGGCCCCCGGCCTACTTGGGTGAGACATCTTATCAGACATTCTGTTTATTTTCGATTGAAACAGAACGCCACGTCTGTAACATCATTTTGGTATAATCAGCCTGATGTTTATACTATTTTATGCGGACTTTAAAAATAAACTTTTACCTTTCATGTATCGCGTGCTCCTATCATGTCTGTTGTAATACTTATCGAGGAATAATACTACCCATTTCTAGTACTCATTAGATATTACCAGAGAGTACCAAGCTAGCTAACTAGGCATCCATAGGTACATGAATAATTATACCTCGGTACGATCTTGCTAATAAATTCGACCCCTTGAAAATTTAAGGGTATAGAGTTGTAGACAATGTTTTAGATATTATCGTTTTTGACTAGAGATAAAATGTCTTTATTATCAATCTAATTTACAAGATCGTATTTTAAGTCGACAAACTCGACATAATATATTTGAAACAACTAAAAACAAACAACTTTTGAACTCCGCCTGCTAACCACCTGTCACCTGTCCTGTCTCCTACCACCTTTTCTAGTAGGTACATATATAGGAACCATAATATGTCAATGCACTTACCATAATATAGAGCACTGTGTATGTGCAGTTCGTAGAATAGTGTGTGTGTCGGTAGATTTATTGAATAGAGCAGTAGTTGGGTTGCTTTTGTTGGGTTGTATACGATACGACCGTTGTGAAACGTACGTGCGTTCTCAGCCTAGTTCACTCAACCCTTTGTGGCAGTTATATAGAAATATTAATGCCGCTTTTAGTTTATAATTGTGTCTAGTAAACTATACAAGATGCGTGCACAGCATAGATAAGGTACAGATTACTAATGTATGTACACAGTGCACAGTTCGCACCGTAGACAGCAGGATAGTGCATTTTTAGTCAGTAAAAAGTACCCCAGAATACCATTTGTTGACGTGTACATATAGTCGGATTGCAAATTACTTCCACCTACGATAGAGCGTATGAATAAATACGTTGTTTTCCTGCTTATAATTTTTTTTGTGATTATGAAATCGTGTTAGTTCTTAGTATTTTCATTCCTAAGAAAAATTACAGCAAGGGGCATAACTACATATATAATAGAACTTGTTTCTACAAACGCCGCGCTTTCTTCAGTTCCCCACATGCGGCTGATTGACAGACTTGTTTGGTCACTTTTCCTTACATTTAGCGGAATTCTATAATGTCTCAATTACGTAGACTGGGAGATAACGGATACTGGATTCACCTGTTCTAGCATATTCAAATTATATACAAAAGTTATCTATAAATACCTTGTGAGTTTTAAAATGTCTTTGGGTATGAACCTAAGTCATATCTTTATCGAATCTATGTTAATCATTTAAATTTGTCTTTTTATGTTTTATCTTTTGAATGCTTTGCATAACGCATATACACATTTAGTTTCTTTCAATTAAATGCAGTATTTAGTTTAAAAGTAAATAATTAATTAAATATTTTTAAAAGCACTCCTGACGATGCGCGCGCGGTTTTGGTTTCCAATAGGCTGACCTTCTATTTAATGAATTAAGATAATTTTTATCCTAAACTAAATAATTATAAAGAAGCTGGCCGAATAAACTACGACATGGACTAGTTATTTTAGTCACAGTGCAGTAATAACTGAAAACAGTCGCTGCCACACTAAATGCTATGGCCACTTCTAACTAACTAATCGCTTACCATCATCTAACGATTTACACTAATTGGCCTCATACTTAGCTAATTCCACACGGAAGTTTATCAGTCTTTTAATTTATTAGAAAACAGTTCATTTTGATTGAATTTTGATTGACTGTTTGAACTTTTAAGAGATTTATGTATTTAATTAGATATACTATCCTTAATTTGGTTGGCTACGCTTTCGGTTGTAAATCAGCTTTGCTAATATAGGATTAGCTAATATTGAATATCATGGGAGAATGTGTTTACCAGTCATTAATACAGTCGGATGCAGTCGCGAGTGGAAGTTATTAGATGTAAAAAATAGGTATTACATTATTTTTGCACACCACACGGTCTGCATCATTACTCGCTACGCTATCACGTCGTTTTTAATTTTACGTGTTATCTACAATTTAATATCTATGTTTTCTTCAAATCCGAATATTATTAGGGTAAAGTCCGCAGTGAAAAGGTTAAAAAACAAAGGACAACAAAAACACGCAAATCAATCATGTTTGTATTTACGTCATATTGGTATATGTGAATAAGTAATAAAACAAATCAGCTGTGTAAGTAGATTCAGAATAATATACATAGATTTTCGCTAACATAACGGTTTTTGGTTATTATACCAATAAAAAAATTGAAGTTTCTACTGTGATTTCAAAATAAATGCCGACACTTAAGTTAAAACCGCTAATTATACTATGTCTAATCATTTCGGTAAAGGAAAGAAATGTGGAATAATTTCGGAGGTATGTAATCCACCAATCCAAGCCGGGCCCCCGTGGTGGATCTGGCTTAATCCTCCTCACGAAAGTGAGGAAAACCTGTACTCAACAGAAGGCCGATATGGGTTGATGAGTATGACCTTTTTTAGAATCTTTAGCTGTCTGTCTGTTTAAAAGTTTGTCTCGAATAGGCTGCAAAAAAACTCAACAGATTTCACTGAACATTTAAGGGATTAAAACAAAAAAAAAAACTGTTTATTTTTCGTGTCTATGTTTGCTTTCGATAGCGGAAATGTCACCGGCGACAGCCGGTGAGTAATATAAGCATAGGCAGTAGGTATTAAAGTGACGCCGAGAACATGCACATTTCTAACCTAACTGCGTCAAATATAATGTAAAGCAAGAGGGCAAATTCCGTTGACATATCGTATCAAGTGACCCGACCTCCCGAGCATGGTTATCAAGCGGGCTGATATCCTCGCCCCCTACTGTCGTAATCACGACACACATGTCATAGTTACTCCTAATAGTTACTCCTGCTATCCTATGATATTTGGTTGATGTCTTCGTGTAAAAAACCATTTATTCTGACACAACTGCACACAAGAACAAACACGTACAAATCGAAAATCAAAACAGAAAAACAGACGACTTACAAACACACCGAAAACAAAACGAAATGACACACAACGAAGATAATAGTGAAGATGCGCGATGAGTCTTTTAAGATGCGCTGCAGTCGCAGACCACTTTATCCGCTGCAGCAGAGTGGCGTGACTGTGGCGCGTTTGTGTCACTATATTCGCTAACATAGTCATCTCTTATGGCTTACGTTCTCACCAGTTTATTCATAATAAGACCATAGAAATACTGTAGTTAGGGCATCTTCGAATAAGAGGATTCAAGAATACACAATACGCACGTGTACCTGCGTTAGACACGCGTGCAATAGCGCTTCTTCGAATGTCTTGTAATTTGAAGGTGCCCTAAGCTTCTTTGCAGTCCATGATCATGATTACTGGTTTTCGTTGTATATTTATTGGATTTAACGATCGGTTTGGAAGCGTGACTTTATAATTTAGATGACCGTATTTGCTTAATGCGTATGGTATGATAGCAGGAGAAGATTTTCCGCGTTCTAAATAAATCGTGTCGATTTAGTTTATTCCATTGATTGAAGCTTTTTTCCAGCTGATTTGGGACAAACAAGTGGTTGATCAACTTCTGAAACACTTAAGTGTACCGGCTGCAATAAAACAACAACTGATAACAATTTCGTACATTTAGTAAAATTGTAATTTCCAAGTTTTGACACATGCATAAAACTGAATCTGATGGCCTCATATTAACATACATTTTAATGAGCAATACTACAACGTGTACGAATGCGATTTAAATCACGCTACCACCAACCAATTGTATAAATAGTCCATTATCTGATAAACAATATACCTACTTACTTTTGTCTTGTATTACCCACTTACTTACTTAAAATTCACATCTTATTATCAATTTTCCGTTTTATAAAATGGTTGAATATAACTTAGTAGGTACAATGGTAAATCTAAACCCAAATTATTTACGTGTTAACAACATAACCATCTTTGTGTCGTCAACCTCTCTGCAGTTTACAAAAGCGTTACGACAGCAATAAAAACAAAATTCAACGATTTACCTCTGAAATTAGGACGGCAAGCATTAAGAGCCGACCACAGCATGTTATTACTATGTATTTTCCTACGTAGCGCCTCTTTACACAAATGATTTACTCTTTACACATTTAAAAAAGCAAAAAGTTATTGATGAGCACATGCTTAAGTTTGGTAACGTAACCACAGAGTAGTTAATGATTCTTATTAGTCTAATTTCGACTTTAAATCAAAGCTTCAGAGTTTAAATCCGGTAAGTGAAAAGATTGTTTGCTTTACATCGTCTCTACTGACCAATCTTAGTTACACAATGAGCATAATAAGATGGATAATACGATGTTAGCCACTGATTCCGACTAAATGTCACCCATTGTGATGAATACGTAACAATAACTCACGAATAATAAGCCGAACACAGGACGGATACAACGAACTCTAATCAAATAATTCAATTGACAACATGATATAACTTCTAGATAAGACGCAACAATGAACTTGTAGGCATCATTAAATGTACACATGGTTAATTAACCAGATACTACCATTACTGTTAGATAGGAGAGACTTTTCTAGAAACGATTACTTTGCATTATTTAAATTACAGAGGAAAGGAAGACTTTATGCGTAATTTATAGTTTGATAAAGCTAAAGGCTAAAATGGCCTTTGATAAAGCTATATCACCATGAATTTAATTTTAAAGAAATAAGCAGAAGATAGGACATGTCATTATTATTTATCAGCGTGTTGTTACTAACCGCTGAATGATGTCGGTAGGAGATACTGTGTAATTGAATCCCAGAAGTCATAGGGCACTACGATATTACACACTATTTAAGCATGTGAAGAAGTCGATGTATGTTTCGCGAAAGTTAATATTTCTGGCAGTGGCAATTATAATCTTTGCCATCAGCAGGCTTTGATTTGGATGAAGGTCTCAATACTTTCACAGTGCGCTAATTCCCAAATCACAAGTGATAGATAGAATCTAAAATCATTTGTCTTACTAAGCTCGCTCACATTTAATTTTAATGTTTTTTTTTAATGTAGTTTTTGTAACACTTTAATGGCTGGGGCGTGGAGATGGTGACGAGATCGGGGCGGTACTTCAGAGCCTGTGAACTTTGCCTGACCTCTGGTTAGGCTTGGTCTTCGTCTAGATTGCGCTTAGAACATTAAATTATTACCTTATTTGCTTGGCGGAGATATTTATCACAGCCTTACATTCAAGGGAGATTGTCAGTTGTCATTCTATAGTCCGCTCAACCTGGTCTAAAACCAAGTTGCAAAATGTACCTACATAAAGGACAAATAAATTATGTGTGCGAATCACGAAGAATCATATAAAATAAGAATTCTGAGAAATTTATTTTTTGAATAACTAACTAATTCTAGTTTATTAAAGCGTTGTAACCTTTAACTTTTTATGGTTGCTTGACACTTGCTATCCTAGTCAACAGTGTGGCAATCCGGTTCTACGATAATTAACGTGATGGCATACTCTTTGTGCTCTGTCTTTTGATTTTTGAAGAGATGCTCACAAGCTACCTTATTCGTTTTGCAACTCGTTTTTGTAATGAGATGATAAAGTAGCTAAATTCGTCACTACGCTACTTTTTGTTTTCTGTCTGCAATCTTCGTAAGCCTACTATAATTAAGTCTGAGATAAAAGCTGCCTCGAAAAAGGTAATGATTATAGAACTAAACATTTTCGTCCTTTAATCTTAAGTTCGACATTTCAACAATGTTGGAAATAAAAGTAATAAAGGAAAAAATAAAATTAAACCCACTTCCACTTGGCGGAATGCGGATCGCTAAAACACGAATAACTTGTCAATATGGAATTATAAGTATAACGTGTTAAATTCCATCACCTATATTACTGATGACTTTTGACACAACAGATGAATTATGTGACAATAATATTGAAGGTAGAGCAGCCTTTTACAATCGCTCAAGTTGACGAAGAGCTACTCTTAACCTTTTAGTCATAATTGCTACCATTTACCTAGGTATGTTGCAACGCGATTTTTGGTGGGTAAATGAGGTCGGTTGCGCCATGTGCGTGACCCGGTCTTCTGGCACCCTTTGCGGATTCGCCACGGGGATTAGCCCGGTGTATGTCACGAGGTCTCTGGCCCTGAAACAAATTGATTGGCAAAATGTCTTTAGTATGGTATCTTTAGGTTTGGGTGACTTTATCCGCCTTTGTCGTAACATAACACCGTGGGATTGTGAACTAAAGGTAGCGGATAACGAATTCAAATAAAACATTGTGTCAATTTGGTGATTGAAATCTTCGAGAATCAAGTCAAGCATTTCCTTCGTATTGAAATGGTAATAAACGAGTTCTAATTGGTCAAAAGGAATATGAAAATGATGGGAAATTAAATGGTGAGATATGAATAGCGAATAGTGGTACATAATAAGTATATCGAGCCAGTCACGCCATCTTGTTTGCCCCTAGTGACTAGGTTGTTGTGACTAGTTAATCTAGAAAACTGATCCAGTCGAAATAAAGGTGTTTTTTTTTGTTATTGATGTTCAAAAAGGCATTTATGCAAGTAGCAAAAAAGTGCAAAAGGCAAGTATGTTAGAAATATGTTAATGCAGCATAAATCATCTAAAAGGGCCTCCTATATGAAAGCTCCAGATTAGTCAATCAGTCAAGTAGGTAATTGTCTAATGGGTTTCTCATAACGCAATCTTATTAAGCTCATCGGCGCCACAGTGGCATTAATATTAACAATATCTCTCACGGATCGTCGAAAATAATTACCGGTATATCAATAACTTGTCACTATAAGAATCTACAGTTCAAGCCTGCGATTATCCAACGTTGAAAGCCGGTGAGCCAGTCCAGCTCAATCATAGCACAGATTTATCATCCGAGAGAGTGCATTACCATAAAACATGACAATCGCTACGAGAAATGGATCCTTGACGATAGCATCTTAAATAATCATAATGTCAGATGATAAATCGATAAAATGTCTGCAGAGAACCAGTATGCGAGTCCACTGCTTCTATACTTTTATCATTTTATGTGTCTGTGAAGTGTGTGTGACTCGATGCGACTGAAGCGCTTGTTGCGTAAAGGCCTACCTGTACGGCTGGATTCCTCCTTGAAGAATCGCCGTGACAAGTGCATGATGATTGAATGACAATAAATAGTTGCAACACTTTGGTTTCAAAGTTTATTTAGTCCAAAACTATGTTCATTTAATTTCTGAAGTAACATAGTTATTTGCATTCCCCGTAACATCGACATGAAATATTGAGTTTTGACTGTGCTTCAACTTTTTCTAATTAACTCAGTTATGAGTGGTGACATCGCAGCTCCAAGAAGCACAACAAAGCACTGTGACCACATTATTTGCACAATATCATCGACCTATTAACTCACAATCCCCTTGTCACTAGCTAGATAGTTGTTGCAAGAGCAAAATGGCGGCATTCGTGTGCAAGATAAGTGTGTCCGTCTGACGATTTGACCCTAGCCAATGTTATCAAAGAAATGACGGACGTGACCTTTAATTAGAATTTTCCAACCAAAGAAAATCATATGATCCCAAAACTACGTACGTTGCAACGTAAATAGATATTACCAACAAAGTAGGTATGAGCGAATTAAACCTTGTTAAATGTTTATAAAATCTCTTCGGATTCCGCTTCCACCGTTCCTATTCTTTCATAATCACAGAGTTAATCCAGGGCGGTTTTATTAGTAAGTATACTTTCCTTTCATGACCGGTAAAATAGAACAATATGTAAGAGGACAGTGAAGACCGGACGTTATGTCAATCTATGATTTATTATATATCAACACATCCCATTGTATTATCAATAATAGCGGTTCCGGAGACCTTTTGTACACACGAGAAAGTAGAGGAACAATAACGTACACCCACTACCTCTATTTATCTACCATCGGTCATCTCTGAGCCAAAGCTAATTAAAATGATGTTACGTGACTTATGCAAGATCAAGACTGCAGAGGATCAATTTACGCTTATCGGAAGAGATAATCATTATACTTATTTCGCAAAGGCTACGTTTAAATAGTCAGTGTAACTGAGAGCATTTTTGCAACGCATTAAATAATCAGTAAGATCTTCAAGCAGTGAATTGTTTGTGTTCTGAAAGTGCAATACCCAAAGACTGGAACGCACTTACGATAGACATTACACAAGGCGCAATCAATCATTTCGTCGCCTCTAACCGGAGGAGCGTCTCCGATCGATTAACCGCCTGGTTGGCTGCTTTGTCAAATACACCTCCACAATTATGCCACAACAGTTTATTATTACCCGCATGAACTTTCTTTGAATTTCAAAATCGAGTAATTAAGTATTTCGTGTCTAGGCACTTAATGCGCCTTCGGGCTATATGACTCATCAGCCGGCCATTGTTATTAGTTTAATTGTGGTTCTTCGCAAATGATCGTTAGCCCGTCGTCACCTGGATGTACAGAATGTATGGAGAAATCCAAGCGACGCCCTTGCACGTATGAATGCCATGACATTTTGGGCTGAACCAGACCGGAGATCATGCCTCATGCGCGCGCTCGCTGCGCTCAGTCTGACCTCATTCACGACGACGTCGCAGCCGGCGGCGTCGCTTCGTGAAATGTCTGAAAACCGACAATGATTTTTTATTGTATTATTTATTACGTGACTATAGACGTCGAGGTGCTGTAGGTCAAGAACATTTCCTTCTAAGTCCGTACTTTATAGAATAACACTCGTTCGGTTCGGCTGTGACCTCATGCGAAGTATTGCGAAGACTAACATAACTGCCTGAATGGGCTAGGAATGGCTGTTGAAAAGGTTATCTTTTTTATAACCTTATCAAGACACATATAAAATATTGTTATGGAATTCTAAGTAAACAATGTGAAATATGAGTTAAAACAGTTATAAATCACATTTATTGTAGTTTAAATCAATATATAATAGCCTGATCTTATCATAGTTTCATAGTATCACGGAAATATTAATAACGGACTCGTGTGTGAGATTTCGCACTGGCAATGGAAAGCTACTGAGATCGAGATAATGATAACTAAATAGTTGTTATCTGGCGACAATTGTAGCACGCGTCGGTCACGCGGGCGTCACGGCACCGCCTCGGTGTAGACTCCGAGTCAGAGGACTTGGAGGAAACTAGTAGCACCCCGCTACTTTGGCCTTTGCCATGATTTAGTCCATTAAACTCAAGTGGCGTTGGGCAGGACACTTGGCAAGATGTGGCGATGGCAGGTGGAGTAAGTCCCTGACAGAATGGTGGCCACGTGTGGGTAAGCGCAGCCGCGGAAGACCGATACAACGGTGGGTCGACGACATCAAAATGTTGTTGGGTAATACATGGACCAGATCGGCCCAAAGCCGGGATGAATGGCGTAAGAGGGAGGAGGCTTATGCCCTGCAGTGGGTTGGATGAGCTGCATATGATGATGATGAGTCCATGAAAATTTAGTTAATATTCCCTGTACAATTCGTCACTCATCAATGACGTGTTCATTGGATAAAGGGACTATTAAAGTACTACTAGGACTATTAATTAAATGGACGCTAAAACAAAGGAGTAAAAAGAAATTCAATCCATTTTGTGAAAGCATTTAGCTTACATATAATTATCTTACTTATAATATTAGATAGGAAAGTTGTACTTAAGATATGAATGATAAACACAGAAACATTTTCGCAAAATTTCTCCGGCTAGGAAAAAGAATGCGTACGTAATAAAAATCTAAGCTTACAAGGTTTTGTATATAGCTAAATAGATAAGCAAAAGTGACGCTATCTACAGATAAGTAATTTGATAATGCATACATAAATACATTGAAATCATATCGGGGTCGACCACCTAAGTAATTAGTAGGTAATTATTGTATGTCGTATAGTAAAATTAAACCCCATATAACCAATAACTCACGTTTTTTGTGTCGGATGGACACACACGCAGACAAACAAAAGTTAACCTGCTTAAATAAGAAACCCCTAGTTAGTGATGGATATAATAGCCAATTTTTGTCTATGGAAAAGAAAAGAAAAACGTAATGTCTATCAGCTGTAAATAATATAACTTTAACATCATTGTCTATTTGATAAGTATTATAAAAGTATTGTTCATACAATGTCCTGTCTAGCTGCTTTCGTGCTGGCAAAATATTTGATTACGGATTTACTTATGTGTAAAAATAGTGTGCATGCGATGAACACATGCTGCATATCTTATCTTTGTAATAATAACCTTGGGAAATAATTTAAAAAATGCCACTTATTGATTACACAGCAACGCTATACATATCAAAATTAAATGGAATTTTGAAATCCTTCGTCGCTCCCAAAGGATGAGCAATTCGTTAAGGTATGGTAAAGCCGTCCGGGCTTTTGCAATCATCATAAACCACCCGACTGGTTCTAAAAGAAAAGTTTCTACTTATATTCTGTTTAGTACTTTTACATCACTAATCAGGCACTGTAATTTTTATCTTATTTAGTAAATCAATACAGGATACGAGCGTCGGTAAAATCAAATTTACTTGCGAATTGTATTTATTAAGTTATCAAATTACTTAGGTATTTAATTTATAACACACATGTCTATCATCCGCGTTTCACAGACCTATAACATTATTTAAATAATTAACTAGCTAGCTAAAAAAATAGTTGGGATTACTTTGAACAAATAATGAAAAGTCTAACTATTCTTCAATTAAGTTATTGCTAGGAGAAACTTAAGTAACTTAGTTTCTTAAGAGTTAGGAATGCCTATTTCAGCTAAGGCTTTCACTGTCAACCCTGCAGCGTAATGTCTCTTCTTTATGGTTCAGTTTTGCTGAATAATATTTAACATGATGTAGATTTATGTACTGTTGGCAGTAACGAGTCCATAATTTAGATAATAAATGTTAATAAAATAATAATGAATGTCTAAATTCTAGGAATGTATCCAGCTTAGAAGCGTACAAATTGATGACCTCCAATCTATACTCTATACCTACTCTATTTAGCTTTAGGCACTCTGTATCGCGTTTTGTCATTTTTCAAATAATTAGTCAAAGGCGATGCGTCCATCCATCCGTCCATTTAGGCGATGGTTTAATGAAAACGGGCATATATAAACTTTTGGAGATTTTAACACTATTTTTCCAATACGTCACATATCTATCTATTGCAGTATTTCCGTCCAAATGTTGTAAAGTATTATTATATTATGTTGTTGACTGGTTGCTCCGTGGGATGGTCTAAAACACGTAAATCTCGAAGCGGTTGCCCGTGACCGTAGCATCCAACACTTGCGCTATAAGCACTGCAACAACTGCAATATGGCCTACTTCCCTCTAGTTATAGCACTGCATCTCTTATCTCTATAGGACAACTACATCGTTCGCAGAATACATACCTATCAGTGCAAGATATAGTAATACCATTCTATGCTAAATCCCTTCATAAAAAATTTAAACACCCTGCAAAATTGATAGGTAAAATGTATATTTTAAATTGTGTACGCTGGCGTGAAACTTCAAGGGCCAAAATGATTCCAAAAATGCTTATTTTTCTATGAATAAAGGGCAAATTTTAATAAAAACTTGCAATAAAAGAAACTCAAGAAAGGTTCGTGTTTTTATTTTAATAGTCTTGCGCTCGATAATCTCATAATCGAAAGCACAAAAGAGTCTTTATTATTATTTTATGAAGCGTTTAAAGGGTGTTTACATTATTTGAGCAATAAGTAGGTACTTGAAGGTGTCCGGTCTGGTCGTGAAAACTTTCGAATGCCATTTCATGCCCGTCGCTGTTCATATCCATAAATAACATGAATAAATTTGAAGAAGCACCGGGAAAAGATTTATTGAATAATTTCTATAAAATATTTAGTACTTATTATATTGCGATGAGCTGTATGTATCCACGAATATCACAACAATTGTGACAATTAAAAAAAGTTTTAAAAGACACTGGCTAAATACCAAATCACAAAACATAAAAAAACCGTCTTACATCTACTCGGTAGAGGTCTCTATTGTACAAGTCGCTAATCCACATAATATCAATATGAATACAGACTTTTTTTGGTCTTATTGGCCATGGTGCGGTGTGCACATTGTGCCATTATCTAGATAGAGCGACTTATAGTATTCTATAGTAGATACAGTGCACTTGACGTAGTAACCTTCAGGATGACCGTACACGCTCTTGCGCATCAGATTTCTTTGCTTCATTTCGTGCACGCTGCTCATTTGAAACATTTATTTATACAAAGTAGTTTGAACAAGGAAGTACAGTTTGCGAATGGTCAAATCTTTAAAAGGGAGCCCGTTTTGTTCGAATCGAACAGAAAATAACGTTGCGCAGTTTCATATTTATAACCGGCTACCTAAAAGGGTTGTGTTTTTCGGAAGTATGTTATGTATGAATATACTTTTAGTTAAGTATTACCTGGTGGATGCAAATCAATTGTTTACTTTTTTATTTGACATTTTTGTTAGCGTCGGTACTGTCGGCAGGCTATGGTGTAGGTCAGTAGCGGGACCTATTCCATTTTCAAAAATACTTAGTTCATTTATAAACGCTTACACATATAAATAAGCGTGAAATCAACGACCCACTCGTAAACAGCTATTCTGTTGTAAAAAAAATAGTAGTTTATTATGTTTGTGATTATTTATTTTATAGTCATCTCCATTAAGTTTGGAGTATACACAAAAAGTCATGGCTTCGTGATCACATTATGCGTAGATCCATGATTCTGTGTCTATTCACTCGATTAATGCATGTGTCAGTAGAATCAAGGTTTCCATGAATATAATTCACAAACACGCGCGTTTGTGTAATAATTTAGGTATTATCTAATTCCAGTGCATGTGAAGGCTGACCGCATCACTCAATGGTGCCGCCAGTGTAGGTCATGTGGATGCTTTTATGGATTTAATTAAATAAACGACTTGTGATTATATTACGTACTTGTACAGTCACTTAGATATTTTTTAAATCATTTCTGTGTAGCCTCAGTCAGCCTCACAAGTAGTTGAACTCCAATTTAACATTACAAATAAAAAATACACGAATTAAAAAAAAATGTTCGAACAAAATATGATGACGAAATGAGTCTACCCGAGCCTAGAGAAGATGTTTATTCCAGCTTAGTCACTGTTTTGAAATGCAGAAAATAAGGTTTTGCTTGTACAAATTAGGAAAATATATGTTACAAAAATAATTCCAATTGAGAATAGAATAGAATAGAAAAACTCTTTATTGTACACCAGAAACAAAAATAAACACAGTACAGAAAAATGAGATTATGGTTTTACTGATAATTTTGGTTGTTTTCTAAGTCTTATGGTAAGTAATCTGTACCCTACATTGTTTTTCAATATCTTACTTTTTTGACACGACTAGATATATCTGATTGATTGTTACCTATATAAGGGCTTATGAAGTTTTATCATACACATACAGCGTCTATTCATGTTTTTATTACGATCTCACACCAATAACACGCACAACACTATGGTATGTGGTCAACACATATCAGACTCGTATAATGTTTTATCCTAATTAGGTAATGCAATGCTTCCGGCATGGTGTGAACGGATAAATACAAACACATGCTTCCTTTCTGATACAATAATCTACTTTCATTTTATATAACACCTACTTACCTACTCAAAATGTATTCAATTTTGTGAATTTCGCGGAAAAGGAAGTCTACCAGACAACATTTAAAAATTAATAGTATTGTTATAGAACTCTAGAATTTTATATTAGATCATAAAATATTGTTTATCTTTTCTACTTTCATATCTAGTTATGGATAATAATATGAGACATTTTATTGGTACGGGTCGAATTACGGGTAGATTATCAATTTTTTACATAACTAACGACTGCGATGCACATCAAACAGATTTAAGATGCGATTGGGAAGTGCGTGGGTTTCCCTTCCTTTACATTGGGTAGTACGAGTATACCTAGATACCCTTGGATACCTCTATATGTCAGCTTCATACAGAATTATATCATTTTTTCGATGGGTTGCTACTAATGTACTTAGATCATTTTTTGCTATAGAGGCAATTCCGTTTCATATCAAGTTGTTTGACTGCCAATTATAGTCATGAGACAATCGATCTCATGTCAGGCGGTGAACTTCTCATTTACATGCCATTTAATCATGTTTTTTTTTTAATTTCAGGTACGTATCAAAAAACGCCGGCAGTGGAACACATATAATGTTACCACAACAATTGAAGCTAAGTAAATTGAATTAGCCAAAATATTTATTATTTTTAATTATTTGCGTTTAAACACGACAACAATGTGATCGAATTTGGTAAATAAGCTAACTCTAGATTGAGCTTTAGGACCGCTACAAGAACAACCCGAAAGGGGCTTGGTGATAAATTGGTAGCTAGCAACACTGACATTAAAATGTTATTGGAAAAAGTATGATACTTGCCAGTAGGTAATGATACCTATAAGTAACTGGCATACGTGTAGTGTTACAGGTAGGTAACATTGAGGTTTCTGCCCCAATAACTCTGTAAGTTCAGGGCCAGCTTCCCCAAACTGGATCAGAAGCTATTGTAATTTGTTATGATCAGAAATTGCACATGCTGGTTTGTCAGCTAGTTGCCAAACGGCCATTGTGGTCGTTGGCGCCAACACCGCCTTGGTCATGTCGCCGCTGGAGCAGCCTTGATCTGTCTCTCAATAAATAGGCTTCGATGACATTATGCTATTATTCAAGCTTAGTTGACGCATTCTTTGAACTGAACTGAGTCATATTCTGGTAACAATGTTGGTTTGTTCGTTATTGAATCATGAAATAAAGTGTAATTACAAAATGTCTTAAATTGCAGTTGGTAACACATTTTTATGTTTACGATACACCCACAGAAATTATCATAGTAAAATATTTCCATTTAATTAAACATCTTTAACTTATCTTCAGTTCCTACGCGGCGACGACTATCTCGCATCTAAAAATAAATTACTACGTAAATAGTACCTAAAATTTACACAAGAAAAATTCCTACTAAATATTTTTATACAATTCCAGATAATAAGACCTATAAAAAGAGCACAACCAATTAACCTATAGATAAAGTTTTACCTACTTTTATAAATGGACAAAATTTTTATTTGGCGGTTGATCTTATAGACATGCGCTGTTTCAACTGAAAGTTACAACAAGAAATTAAATGCTGGCCCAACATATGTAACGTGTGCCTATTCATGGTGTGAATGAACGAGCCTATACACAAAATAGGAGCCTCAGAAATTCATGAGCTTCTATGAAAACCATTCATGCGAGGAACTTACCAGTATAATTATGTAGAACCGGCATAAAATTTTGGACAAGAGCGCCGCAGGGATGAATAATTAGTATTGCCTATTGTTATTGTCCATAAGTAGGTATATAAAGTATTATTTATACTTCGTTGTCAAAGTGTAAAAACATGATAATGTTGTCGGGCTGCCCGAGGGGTCTTAATTAGAGCACCAATTTAAAATCGATGTTTGTTAACATTTTATTATCTCTCCTACATAAATAAAATTACAATAAATAATGTATTGGTCGTCTAGAAAGAATTTAACTAAGATAAAACTATTCAAAATAATAAACACATGAAGAAAGACATGAATTTATAATAATCGATATTATAGAAAATGTTGCAATATCTTGTAGCATTTCTATATAGAATAAACATCTCAATTTGTAGCTAAATTATTTTGTCAGAAAACTTTATGCAGTTTTCAGAATAAATGCCATGAACAATAGGTGCGAGTACCTTTAAGCGGATGTTATAGGTATCAGCAATCGTGATACCACCCACGAAAGGACATCATCGCAGCAATTTATCAAACGTCGAATTTGTGTCAACTTATCGGCAAGTCTAGCGCAGCCGACACTGATTATCGGTTACTGATTCCGAGATAATTTGGCATAATATGTAATGGATTATTATTATGAAGCCACCCTATTGTTTGTTTTATTCATGTGGAAGTTTTTCAAGTAATAACACCATTCTGACAGCTCAAGTAGTAGAGTTGTAGCATATTATTATCTGCCTAGATCCTAGACCAGCGGGGCTATGCAGCACGGTGCGGATCAGCTCCAGTTCGTTTCATTTTGACTTTTGATTGCCACGGGACTCGTCATTCATATTGAAATGACGAGTCCCGTGGAAATTAAACGTCAAAATGAAACCGAACTCGAGCTAATCCGCACCGTGCTGCATAGCCCCGCTGGTTTCGTTTGGATACGAGTACTTTATAAATTCATCTAAAGGAGTTTATCTCCTGACAAATACTACTGGAAAGCTACACAGATACGCGACAAGAATATATAACATTTGGTTGGTATTCAAATCCGCCAAAAACTTTGTGATTTACTCAATTTTAAGCCGTGTAAATTAATATTTATGACTTTATTTTGAAAAGCTATATGGCTCTATCATGTTTCACAAGGCTCTTCCTGCTATTTATCATAACTATTGCTTTTATCCCAGCAATAGCGGCTGTCTTATTAATAGAAATATATGATAATGAAATTATTTATGTTCGTTCACACGTTGATAAGTAATTAGCATCATAGAGTATAGTGTTTATAATCAACTGCATTACAGTGACTATGCCAAGGTGAGGTCGTCTTATTATGCTGACTCATTGGGATGGGGAAAGGCGTGTTATGTAAATGTTATTTCTATATCCCGAATTTGCACATTTCTAACATTATTACTGTTTCTGCTTCTTCTCAAATACTTCTTTACCGTGTTGATGATCCAATTTATTATTCTTCTCCTCAGCTTTTGATTTAACAAAATATACCGATGTGGACAAATTAGACCTAAAAGGAACCTTATTTATGATGAAAAATTGGACATTGTATCTTGCTTGCATCAATATACCCTTACTAATTGGTAAAGCTGTATGCAGCAAACCTTTTCGATGTGACTAAGCACAGGTGTGATCTACCTTAGTGTTTTCACAGCGGCAAAATGTTCGGAAGCAAATACCTCCGTCTTTATGCCGGTAGTATATTGAAGTACCCTGTGGATACCTTAACGGTGAATGTGTCAAGGCTGATCATCTGTTACAGCTACTGAGTCATCTCGCAGGATGCAGCGACGTGGGTCGGAGTCATCCATTGTCAAACGGCAGGTGTTCCTTATTGTGCTCACACCTACTTCATAATTAAGCTTTGTGATGGGTATTATGATAATGAATTTCGGTTTAGGCGGAAGAAGTAATTACTCATAAGCGGTGCGTTAGGGCGCTATGCGCAGATCTTCGTTTCTTCGAAAAGCTCTACAGACTGTTGTGTGGAAAGTACTGAGTATTGACTGACTAAGAAGAGTCAGTCCAATTATATGCCACGATTGTCATCTAGCGTTTCGTAGTTTTTATTATATCGAGTGACTATCGCCACCAACCGTTGTGCGCCCGCACATAGCCTGAATTAGTGTGTTGCGAACAAAGTTGACATCTACAAAAGTAAATCGTATTGAGAACAATACAAAACTACTCCATAATCTTCTTGGTCAGGGGTAAGTAAGCTATGTACTTAGAGATAATATTATCAGAGGTCTTATACCAACCGACCCCTGCGCATGTACAACGTCAGCTGCATTTTCTTAGATTTCACTCGCGCGTACTTTTCTTTAGTTATCTTTATTTACATAAGACGCATCACGTAGTGTATCACGCGTTTTGTGTAACATGATTATTCTTTTACCAGATACACTATCTAAGCTTCCGACACGACAGCATCAGCTCATTCCATTTAACACAGCATCAGATTGATAAGAACTAGGCAATACATTGTAGGCGGCATGTTATTTACAATGAGAATAAAGTCTAATAATATACCAACCTGTGTCGTAGCAGTGCTTATCACTGCCCGCTATTACTAAACATAATTTTTCCATCCTTCAAATCAAATAGGTAAAGACTTTACTAAAAATGGCTGGATAACAACCAGATTGTAGCATTTACATTTATTTTGACATGGTAACATTATACTACGCACAAAGATTTGCGTCTGGGGCCCCTGTAATATCACACCCGGTGCTTTATCAAGCAACCTATCTTGGGCCTGTGTCATTGTGTCAAACGAGTAAACTCTTTCATACAACCTTTGGATGGAGACTTACAATCCAATTAATGGACAGACAGATTAACAAGACGTCAGACCGAGATATACGTTTAATAATATGTTGCTATCAGTAAAGTAGTTTAATTAAGTGATAACGTTAATTGCGTCTGTCGACCTAGCACTTTAGGTATTATCTAGTTATTATTTATGATCACAATTAGTGAGGTAAAATCGAAATGTTATACTTCTGCTGCTCTTGGAGACAAATTAAAAGCCACTCGTAATAATAAAAAAAATCATTAAAATAATTCTTAAAGTTTTTTTTCGTTACCAAGTAAACCATACACTTTATTAAAATCTACGATTTTATTGCAAGTGGCTCTCCATTATGTCGACATTAAATAAACTTGATAAAATTACTGCTTCGTATTATATATTCAGTCAACGCCTACTTGAAGTAACTTGAGAGCAATGTTCCCGATGGCCCTGCGATACCTCCATAAGTGTGGAAGCCGACGAGAGGACGACACCTCATCAGTGTCGACTCTCCTTAATACAATGTACCTACCAGCCAGACAATAACTACCACTGAATAATTATCATGATTCGTTTAAACATCTGTTAATACGGCTACCAGAGATCATTAAGTCTTACCAGTCTTACGTGTAAGGAACTTGGTAAAATATCGTGTAACAAATTACCATTTTACTGACTTGACGTGAAAACTGGCACAGACGTAAATGCCTCGGCAACTGTAAATGTTACCTAGCTTATATCATAACATTCATATCCTGATATTTCTTGACATCTCGCCAGCACACGCTCAGTTTTTCACTGGTATACATTTCCACTGATATATTTGTTGGTTTAACTTGTAACAAAGAATTTGGTAGCTCATCAAACAAAGATGCGCGGCAGATCTGTGTCAAAAGAGTATTAGAGTTGTTATTATATAACCGCCGGCGAATTGTGGCCCGCGTTGAACTCTGCTCCAACTTTTAATCCACTGCAAGTAACAGCTACCCAAGGACTTCACCTTATTTGGGCCACACAACAAAAGAATTAATATAATACCCGATATTAAACTTTAATTCTTCAACATTTGGGCTGACAATTGGTAGTTTGGCAATACATCGGATAGAGATTCCAATAAGGTGCGCCGGTTGCAAGTATAACCCCGAGGTTACATTCGGCAACTTAGCTATACAGACATGCGTTTAATTGTCAGTAAAACATTCCTATAGTACGAAATAAATTAAATAATCGCTCGTATGTGGAGTCACGCCCGGCCATGGGAACTTTATTGACGCGATCGGGTGTGAGAGCAACAGGTCTCGCGAGCTTTATTTATGATTTGGAATATCTAGAATGTATGCCTACGAGCATTCCGTAGGTGTCTGGGCGCGTATTGCTCACGACGGTTACAGGCAATTTGCATGCAAAATACGCATTGTTGTGCGTTTCACAACATCTGAAGAAACAACGCAAAGGTGTCGATCAATGAGAGCAGGCAATCCGCAAACACAATCACTAGTATTTGTTTTGTGGCGGCAATTTAAATAATTTGTAAATATGCATTCCCGCCGGGCGCTGTTGTTCGAGTTGAATGCCTAAATTGTTGGCTCCATGTTGGCTACTTATTCGATAATTGCATCCAATTGGAATTCCTTCTCGCTGTAGATCTGCCGATTGTTTCATCGCTACGCTGTGATACTTGACTCTTGTATATTTTGTTCCATTTTCAGCTTACATCTATCACAAAGGACTTCATTAGAAAACGTCAAACTGCAATATTAATGATTATGCTCTACACTTGAACTTTGCATTTCAAGATTCTGCGATATAGATTGTTACGGCGCGTTGTTGTGTGATTTATGACACGCCCGAGTGAATAAAGCCTAGTATATAGGCTATATGTTTGTTGTGATGAATGCAATGCATTATTGCAAGCAATTAGTGTGCTTTATCATCCCTAAGTAAATATTCTTAATTTTAAGGCCACAATAATATTTTATAGATATTGTATTCACTAGGTAGGTACCATCTAAAAATAGCGTTGACCTCAGTACCAGTGCCGGCCAGGACAACGCCAAAGTTATCTAATTGTCAATTAAGTTTATTGTTATTTCAATTCACCAATCATTATCATGAAGTCATTGTTGGGGGTTCACGGTCTAACACGCCTTTGCTCGTCGGTAATATGATGCAGTTTTTAATGAAGCTATTTACGTAGGCATGTGAAGGTGAGCCTAGGTGGCTCGTTGTAGAACTGTTGAGTGAATAATACTGGATTATTATTGGTTCGTCAACCTGTCAATAAGGCGTGTGTAAATAAGGAGGAATTTTGATGAAGACGACAGAAATAAAAACCTTACATGTTTTGTTGGCGCACAATATACCTACTTCATCAACGCGGGTGATACCGCAGGGCGCAGCTGGTATACAATAAATGAACGCTGCAACTATTGCAGCGTTCATTTATTGTATACCAGAACAGGAGTAAAGGAGTAAAGGAGTACAACAGTAAAGGAGGCCTATACCCAGCAGGGGGAGAATACAGGCTGTGGATGGTGATGATGATCATTACCATCCACAGCCTGTATTCTCCCCCTGCTGGGTATAGGCCTCCTTTACCATGCCATTTACCAACTGAAATGGTTAAAACAAAAACTACATTATTTGGTACTTCTAAAAGATCAAAGTAACCGTTGTGTAAGATCACCTCTGTAATTACGAAAACTCTTCCATCTAGACCTTGCCTCGACGCAATAACATTAAGTAAATGCAATAAAACAATAAAATAGAGTCGTGCAAGTAACTTGTTATAAAGTATTAAATATTGTTCAGTTCACCTCTAGCCGGATGCTCTATAAAACAGGTTGACCTCATGTTCCATCTATTCCACCATCGTTTGCTGTATTTCATCTACGTACAAACATACTGTATTTTATTAAACATTCTACTATAGATAGTTTATAAAGTATCGACCATAAACATTTCCGGGATCCACTTCGCTTAGTCCTAAATGGACAAAAGTGATAGGTACATACTTATTAATAGTGAAGCAAATGACCCGCCTTAAACATAAGCCCCCTTATTCATAAAAAGTTATGTGACGTTTCATAAAATCGCGCTCTACAATTTTGTAGTGCGCAGTACTAAGTGACGTTCGATAACTTTTTTATGAATAAGGGGGTAGGGGTGTAGTGTACGTATTACTATTAGGTTAAAAAAAAGCTCTATTAGCTTTGAACCTTTTTAATAGCCTTTGTAGGACCATGATCTTCGTAGTTCTTGATTCTCTAGATACAGGGGATACTAGTTAGGGGTCAAGATCTATCTATGTCATCGTGATGCATTATTATTATTTTTTGTATTATTTTATTTCCTTTTTCTAACAATTTAAGGGTCTTCGTAAACCACTTTTCGAATAATCTATATATATATATATATATATATGACTACTAACTCGTGTCTCACATACATTACTTACTGTATGCGTATAATAATTTGCTTACGGACCGCGCGTTAATTAATAAACCAAAATATTATTATTATTTCACATTGATACATGAATACCCACAGTCCCATGTAGGTACCTATAAGAAGCGCAGTGCACCTTTATTGAAGTGTTGTGCCTTTATTGAATACATACTAAGTATACTTATTTCAAAATCATTACCTCGATTTTGTGTTAAGTCTGCCTTAAGGTTGTAAATAAGCTCCTGTCAAAACCAATTCAGAAGATTTTAAGAGCTGCCGGAAGAAACATGATGAGATGTAGGTTAACTCACCTGCAGTTAATTTAATGGCAGTAGATTTAAAAGATCACGATTCCAGCAGTCAACTGCAAATTTTAACTAGACAGTAGGTGCCTATTCGTGACCAGCTACCAAGTGCTCCATGTTGGATAGTGATCGCCGTTGATTGATATCGGATCATCTCATTCGCCTGTCAGTTGCGGATGAAGGATCGGTAGATGTTCTATGAGATAAAAGCTTTTACTGTAATGACAAGCTTGTGCCATCTCTGTAAGTGGTAACTTTTTGCGGTTTAAACTTGGGAGCATACTGTTTTTTTTTTTTTATTTAAGGTCTTATTGCAATTTTATTTTATGGGAAAAACATTTATAAACGTTAATTATTTAGTAATATCAGACATGACCATATTTTAGTATTTCACAAAAGTATTGTTGTTAAAATAATTTGTTGTATTGCGATTTGCAGTAAAAACAACGAAAGACAACGGAGAATTGATAAATCTTACCATACTCAATTAAATGTTATTTATGAAAAGATTACGAACATGTTATTTTTAACGATTACTCTACACTTTTTTGTTGTTGCTAAAATTACTTACAATAGTTTTGTTTACAAGAGGTTATGTTTTGCAAACCGTACGAGATAAACGTTCTAGAATGATTGAGCTGTGGAATGGAGATAAAAATCATACTCGATCCTTTTAAATGTAAAGAGGAATTGACCTGTGAAATATGCGGACGCCATTTGTACTTCCATTTTGGTGAGTAGGTACATTGTTCAACCTTAACCGAAGAATCTAAGGAACAAATGTCAGACAAAGGTTGCTGATTGCGTTTGCTTATATTTCATTCCGTGATATCTAATAATAGCGTTTACCTGGCGCGTGTCATTGTGTAGAATCTTTTGTTTTATTTTGTTAAAGCTGTTCATGTGACACTCGAGAAGTATTTTCAGTTACAAATGGGACAGATGCAAAAAATACTTAGCAAATTAGTTTCATGCCTATTTTTTGTAATCGTCCAACTCGAAAATTTTAGCCTATGCCAAAGACATTACGTACTTTGCAACGAAATATCTTTGACAAAAAAACAAAGTTTTTCAGCACAGTGCACGACGCGTCGCGCGTTGAAGTGTAGTGATGTTAAATAACTTTATAGCACAAGCCCTTCTTCGGTTTATTATTCTAGCCTCGTGACTCGTCGTCGAGCTGAACAATCGAGAACGAGCGATTAAATATAATTTTAATATATTCAACTAAAGCTAACAAACAACCGATATTAATACTCTTGCACGCCGTAATAACAGGTGTCAGAGCTTTGTATAAATCTTTCCATGTTTACGATGTAGGCGTCAAAGGTGCTATCGAGATGTAGAACAATGTCAGAGTTCAAACGACATTGCCCGAATGTTTACGTGATAACTACATTTTAAATTCGATTTCTACAAACTGTGATGTAAAAATAGATGCAAGGCTGCAAGTAATAATTTAACGCTTCGACACTATTGGCATTGTGACAATAATAATATAATTATGTCAGCGACCAAGTCGCGGATCATAACAACGAATATGCTTATGACTGGTGGGACACTTTTGTGAGAATCTATCTGGACTCTGAACGCTGCTTTGTTAGGTAGCAAAGCAGATGGTGTCAAGCAGTTTTTGTTCGGTAAAGTATATTAAATTGCTAACACAGATGCATCAGGGGTCAATCATAAGCTAGCCAGTTTATGTGACTTTGCAGCCATATAATCTTGGCTGGACTATGAGGACGGCGAACGTGACGCTTGCCGAAAATCGTCCCGTCAAAGACCTACATAGGAACGATGTTAATAAATCAAATGGCTACGGAGATGGTAGTAATAGATACGGTAATCGAGCAGATAAGATGTACATACGTCTCGATTATAGTAATAAACCTACTTAATAACGGCGATATTACGAAACGCAACCTTTTTGCAACGATAGCCCTAATTAATGTTTTTGTAGAAACTGCAGTTGATGAGGAATAAATTAATATTTCCGGGCTTAGTTTTGCAACGTTACATCACTGCCACAATGTGCCATTGCAAAATGTTTATGCATGTTTTGCACTGATGGTGTGCTATAAATTTGACATATCATGCCATGTCAATTGTTTAGATTTGGGAAATTGTTCTCATAGTTGACATGGGTAAGCACGTTTGGATAACGAATTGTTCATGGGATCCGTTGCGTGCGGGCGGATGGACCAGTGTTGTGTTGAGCATTCACTGTTGTTCTTGATACCCAGTACTATTAGATATTCTGTGTTGATACGGTCATTTTCGTTACGGTGATTTCACGTCTTAACGTTAGGTAATACCATTCAGCACAGCTCAATTGCTCGTCACAATGTTACGAAAGTAAAGAAACGTCAAAATATGAAAAGGTTCTACTTATTGTTGACAGGGATGGTAATCTTATTGACAGGAGGCGTATCCACTGTGTTACACAGTTTATTAAAACAAAAGAAAAGCGATTAATTTACACCGTGTGAAACGCAACCGGTACCTAACTAATTATTTTGTGTTCCAAGATCATTAAAAGTTGACACAAATAAACAAAATTGGGTAGTGGTCATTGTGAATGCGGGCCCTTCTGGGCACGGTAGTCAAGTCGTGGGAAAACACCGGTCAGTGATGCCGTGGGCCGTGACAGATCGGTCTCGTTTAGTATAAGTTACGTCACCTTACGTCACTCCACGTACATTCTAGTCCGCGCCCCGAGCCGGTAATGAATGGGTGACTTCTGACATTGTCGTCTATTTTATTGATAAACGGTTTTCTATGTCGACTTAATTCGATGCTTTTAATGTTACAAAACTTTGACATAACCTATATGGTAATAGAGGTATTAGGTTGTGTCATATGTGGTAAGCTAATGAAAACTGTTTATTTTCTAATTGGTTTACGGAAGCGGTAACGCCCGTATTCAGGAACAAAAACGAAACCTTGATTGATGTGTAACATGAATCACAGATTTGGTAACTAATAGTGAGTATAGAAATGTTTACTAGCCTATTGAAGCTTCGGAGTCTACTTAAAGTATACAAAATCATATATCTGGGTTACTAAATATAGGATGTAACTACATGAAGATTGTTTAACTAAAGCCTTTTCTCTATAGAAAAAATAAAATAGCATTTTCCCTAAGTGAAGCTTAAATTAAATGATATTATTAAAGATTATAAACCATCCATTAAGCGTTCACATACTTAAGCAACGTATCAACCGGTTTTCTGGCCTGACACGTCGTGATGTATGGATAAACAGTAGACAGTTCATTAAAAATCTTACCCATACATTCCACACCATTTAATAAACGGTTTTTTGTTTACGTAACACTTTTTGGTAATTTATTTACGATTGATTACTGGGCTATGTGTATCGTACCCATATAATATAGACTAGGTAGGTATGTGTGTTATATATTTTCTACTCCCCTTGTAGAGCTAATGCCCTTCATTTTGCATTAAACTATGTATATTAAATTGTCCACACGAAAATAGAAACTGCGTTAAAATTTTGGAGTAGATTATGGCCATTATGACCCTTCCAGAAAACTTCTGCCCATTAAACACAGACTGAGCGCGCGTTGATGTCTTTTATAGGGCCGCGTTACGAATAAACTTTTTGCATAAAATATTTCTCTCAAAGGCTTTCCAGTTTTATAAATAACATAATTGGTAATTTTTTTTACATTATAGTACTTAGTTATTAGTTAATAAAAGAATTAACCCGTTAAAAAAATGTTTATGATATTTAAATAGCCAATGAATAATTTTGCATCCTTGATCCGATTAATTTCAATCGATTGATTGATTAATAACCTTTATTTTGAAATATTCTATATTTTATAATATGACAACAACAGGGCCTATCCTAACCAAATTTCAAATCAAACCACAAAGTATAGCTAACACATTATAATATCACTAATATCTTTTGAAAACCTGTCTCACATAATACACTTGACCAATAATGTTTCGTCACCTCGTTCGATATTTGGCAGCGGTAAGCATCGCGTAGCTTCTATAATTCTAAACACATTGTCTATTAAGAGTTTTTCTGTGTACATAACATAAAACCTGGACCACACGAGCAATTAAACTACTTTTTTTGTACTTTCGACAAAAGTCTCTGTACTCGATCTAACTACAAAAGGCTGTACGTACGTAAAATAGAATGTACGGATTGCCTACTGTTAGCAATATATTAAGCTAGAGTAGGCGTTATTTTCAGGGTGAAATTTTATTGTTTTTTTTAAGCTGTTCTTATCTTTTGTTTGCTCTGTAATTAAACTTTTTAATTGGACGTCGACATGTTGACACATCAGCTGTATAGTTAATTTGATGCACTAGTCTCATTTAGATCAGTCTCTATTGTATGTTGGATTATAATTATCTCCTATTTAACTTCTCTCCTTCTCTTTTCTCCACGTACTTATTGTAAGATATTTTTTTTTATATCTTAAAAGTAGCTCAATTTTATGTATTATAAAGCATGTGTATTCTTAGCCTTAGCATAGAATTAATAATAGTACATAGAACAGAGCGGGGTTATACTTGTTACACAACGTCACTTGTTTTATACATCTGCTCTAGCTAAATAGTGGGAACATCGAATGCGCGTACGACGATTATAAATCTATGTCGCGTTTCCATTGTCTTAACCGACATCGAAAAAAGGAAGAGTTTCTCAATTTGACTGCATGTTTTTTATGGTTGTTGGTAAAGGACCTATACTTACAGATAAGCTATGTTTTATTTATAGTATAATTGCTATTTATCTATGTATCCTTTATATTTTTTTAAACTTAAATTCTTATTGTAAAGAAAGTTAAACAATTACCCATTGAAAATATCAGTTGCAAGTTGATGATTGGAAAACAATATGATGCATCGACTTATATAGAAACAATTGCTTTAGGCCGACTCGCCATCAAGCCAAAGACCCGTCAGAGTCCGTCATGTCAAATAACGAAAATACACATGTTGAAACGTTGATGTGTTTTGAAATAAAGATTGCATAGACTTTACAGTGTAACTACGAGCTTTATGCGGTTTTCGTTGCAGAAAATGACAAAACAAACAAAGAAATAGATTTGAAACCGACACCTGAAGCAAATTCTTTCGTTCCGCGAGATATTCGGTTTTTATAGAAAGTAAAGATTAATTAGCGGTACAATATGCAAGTGTTTGGTAAGAATGGTAAGCTAGAGTATGCAATGGACACGTTTCCGCCCGCTATGGGAACTAGCACATGTAGTCTTAGAAATATAGACTTTGAATAGAATTAAAGTTTTATCCCATACTTCTCTGTACCTACTTAGCAGTGTTATGCTTTATATTACTTGTAGCTGTATCAGTATGCGCTTTTAGCTTTAAATATGAGAATCAAAGAATATTAACATCTACAATTTAGATAGGTATGTGCGTTGGAATTTTATGATAATATTTACTGTTTATGGTAATCGACCTTATTAATTAATTAAAAACTGTTGGGCTTCAGTTTACCAATATATAAACGATTTTTAAACTTGCAAAATTTATGTAAATGTTAAGTTCTGAGGTTTAATCACGGTTCAAATATTGGTTTTATCGACTTCACTCACCTATTACCAGCGCTTCACACAAATTTTTATATAGTTACAGCTGCAGACGAACCTCCTTTTAGGTTCGGTGAAATCGAATACAGTTCCTGTATACTGTACATTACTGAAGAGCGCGTTGTCGTTTTCCCATAGATTTGCTCATGGTGCCACAAAACGGTGAAAATGCCTCCGGAATAGTATATCAGCAACTATGGTCCTTCTATCACAAAATATGTCATCACACTAATGTTTACGTCTAATTATTTTTGAATAAGAGATGCAAAATTACCATTACCAGTTTCAGAGCGTTCCAAAAAGATTTAAGACAGAGCAATCGGCATTGAACCATCTAAAGTTACCCATCGCAATTTCGCAGTGGCTCCCAACTATTGTCTCTCGCAATCGTTTAAAAGCCCAGTGGGCAATGAGACTCAAAATTATCTAGTCGAGTATCTTCTGGATATAATGGGTTGCGTAAAGTGTTAGTTTTCCACGCTTATTTCTCGACAATGTGTGGTGCAACGGTGGTGAAGCGGCGCCGGGTTCAGTCACTCGCGTAGCCTTGCATCGTTTACATCGATATTTTACGTGTACGTTTACTGCAGCGGTTGCAGCGTAGCACGGTGTACTGTGTGTTGTTGCCAAACTCAGTGTCAGTGTTGCCATATCCAGGAATTTGAGGACAAAACAAAGGATGCGATTTGTTTGTTGTTTTTTGGTTTGTAAAAAAGCATACTTGATTTTGTTCATTGTGGTGGTTAACACGCATTGTTTTACGGTATCATTTGTTTACTACAGTTAAACGAAACATTTTACGTATAATATTACCTTAAATTACAATCTAATTTAAAATTTGGAATTAGGAAGGTCAGTAACTAAAAAATTTAACAATAAAAGTATACAAACGATATGTTAAATAGCTTTGTATATATTTTGTATGTCGTAGTACTTTTGGGCGGGCGCCGCTGAAGCTCTAGGCGGAAAATTCTCTTAGTATTGTAACTTCGATTCGTTTCAGATAAATCTTGCGGTGGGCATAAATTATTACGTTAATATTGGACGTTATATCGGCAAGGTAAATTGTAGGCCCAAAACTCGAACAATTTATCATTACATGAACCATTATATGTATGACCTAAAAACTTTAAATTACGTTTAAACGCCATTTTTCTTACTTACAGTATGCACTAGGTAATATGAAACATGTTAAATACAACTAATCAGAGTTCTATCATGACGTCAGGTATTATGTAAAGTGCGGGGGGATTAAAATAAAATAATCGATGTCAACCACCTGGAATCGATTTCTCCTGAAATTACAATTCGCGAGTAACGGCCTGTCGTAGTTTAATCACACGTGTCACAGTCCGATGCTCTAATAAGTTTATGAGTAACAATCAGTACGCAAATTGCAACTTCGCCGGCCTCTTGGGCTTCGCTACCGAGTTACTTACAGTTAGAATTAGAAATAGGTTCATAGACACGCATTAGCTTTTATGAGTGATAAATGTTTACTGTGCGGATACCGGGTAAATAAAATTGTCTAATTTACGAGGACAAATAGGAAATAAGATGTAATTCTAATGGAATCAGAACGGTCCTAAAGGGAGTCTTCCAATCATTGCTTCAGGCGAGACACGCGCGTCACTGACGCTCCGTGCACTACTGACGCTAACATTGGAAGCTACCCATTTATTTACTTTCCTGGTACGTGTAAACTGTTCACTATATTTCACGTAGTACCTACTTTATAAAGGAGATGAACTATTACTACGTATCAATATACATTCTTTCCAATTATGACTTTGCGAGGAACACTGTTCGCGGTACAAAAATACTAGAATCAGAATAACAATTTTATGATAATTAATGAAAACTTTTTATTTATATCCTATTTTAGTATGCTTCAATAATTGCATTGAACTCGATTTCCTAACATGAAGATAGCTTGACACAAATTCCCAAAAGCAATCATGTTGTGATACTCCTACAACGCAATGGTAATTAAATTTATGTAAAACTTTCATTCAAATAAATTAATTTAATAGTCTGTGTAGAATCATTGCAACTCAGTATCAAAGATCAGGTACCTGCATAAATATAGACGGTTCACACGATTTCCTAACACAAATGATAGCTCATACCTTGTACACTATAACTTCCTTAAAAGGAAGACTGTAAATACCTAAGGTACATACCGATGTCTATAATGGCAATGTGTATTGTAAGTCGTTCGATAAAGTTCGATTGACTGCGCCTGCGACCGCGGTGCGCGCTCGGTTGTGACGCGGCGTTACTGTATGCATACCGCTATGCACTATCAGATGTTTAATGCCTTATATTAATTCTAATATTGATCATCAAATGCTTAATTATTGGGAATTTAACATGTACAATGTTAAATTCCGTTAGTATTAACGTAACTTGTCATGTTTTTGCGGCGACTCGACATTTATCTTATTCGTTTATTGATTCTAAACAGTATTTGTAGAGTATGTTTAGAAATTATGCACACTGTGAGAAAATATACTAATTAACTAATGTTGTTTTAATAAACGTACAAAACAATTCTAATAGCCGCAATGTTTGTAGGAAACAAGGCCTTAAAAGTGGAAGAATTGTTTTTTTTTGGAATGTTCTCACAATTTACTAGGTACGTACTTGCTGCATTTTATGCGCATTGCGGAATATTTTGCAACAAGGTGGCAACTCCTTAGATTTTATGTACTGATTCGATCTGATATTGAATTGTATTATTTTATGTTAGTGCTCAAGCAAATATTAGGCATGCGAAATCTAAAGTACTAACAACTTTACTAAATCCAATTTTATAGTTGTAACTCGTTGCCTAAATCGATTCACAGTATTAGATAATATAGTTAATTTATGTATGTAGAACGAATATAATTCAAGTCGTAATGTAATTCGGGTAAATCTGGAAAATTAAACACATGAGGTAATTGCTATGGGTTTGATTAGAATTAAATATAATTTGGATGCAGGGCGTTTGTATGTAGGTTTCTAGCACATCAATACCGGTGTACTAGTAACTTCCTAATTATGAAGTATCGATTAGACATTGCTACGTATTTTGTTCGCACCGTGCAGCAATGAACTTTCGGATAATTGCTAACTCAAAGTGATTAACTAGATGAGTGATGTGTTTGCATAAAACATTAGTGCTAAGGCTAACATAAAAACTGGCAAGACGCCCGCCGTGTCTAACACTAAAGGTCGCCTTTCTGTGTCGAGATCTCTTTGACTTTTAACTCCGAGTTGTTCTTCGTGTCAGTAGCAACAAAGAACAATTTTAATCGCGACGTAATGCTGCAGAATTGGGTTAAATTCAACGGTGTGGTAAGGGTCAAAACTCACTAAACTTGTAAGGCTAAGACCTACCTGCATCTGCGCCTGCAGAAATGAAGGATCTGCAGGTGCATGTCTTTGGAAATGTTATAGCTTGAGCGGTCTGTTAACGTTTGTATTTTCTGAAACTTTTTTATGCCCAGATTTCGCGCAGTCGTAAAGCTATGTTTTTTTTTACATGTAGTTGTTTGAAATATTCACGAAAGAAGCTTCTTGCAAGTACAGCTTCATTGTACGCGTTCGAATTCGTGCTGTAATCGATTATGTTATTTCAAAAGCTCATTCCAAGGCTTGCTCTGTGGATTTAGCCCCTAAAACGATTACATGGGACGAACCACCGAACTTTAGGCTCAAAACAGAGGAGCATTGTATTATAATAATGAAGGCACATTACGAAATACCTGCGCATAGATCAAGGACTAGGTTCGGCAGGTCTGATGTTACATTGCGAACGATTAGATAAACTGTAAGCTCTGTTTCGACATACTCAGGCGTGGAATTTGATGTCTATCAATAGACAGATGCTCAGTACTAATAATGAATACTAGGTTTGAAGTCACGATCAGTAAACCTGCATTTCGTTGAGCATCGTATCATTAATGTCAGCACCACCTAAACGTATGCAAATTTTGTTTAATTAGGTACCTACTCGTTTGTGCTAATGTCGACACTTAGGTACCTACTTTAATTATTCCGATTTTAGCCGAATTTTTGTCATCATAAAACCAGAGTCCAGACAAACTCAGATTGGAAATCAATTTGAGTTCCACAGTAACATACCTTCGCCCTACCAAACAACACGTTGCGAATTACTCTTTCGTTGATGGATTTTTTACTGCTGATTTCTATCTTCGCATCATGTTAAATCAATTTGCAGTGGGCACTTCACAGGGGCACTTAATCGGAATGTCGCAATATAAGTGAAACGCATTACAATACTCTGACAGTAATGGGCCATCAGCCATCCCAAGGATTGGTCAGCCGATGTGGCAATCTTAACGTCGATTTACCTACTCGCACAAATTGTGGGATATTCTCAATTTGCCGTGAGAAAGATGCACCAACGCTTTTTTAATCTTGTCAAAATATGTGGGCGTGATTTACTTTGCTGTCATCCTTCGAGATTTATTATTTCGCAGTGTTCTTTACACCTGCGTAGGTACTTTTTTATTTATATTTGATAAAATTATGGGTACATATGGTTAGCTTCCTCCTTTCTTTGAACGTAAGGAAGTCTCCACCTATTTATATATTAGGTAGGTATGAATATAAGGTTTAATAAGTGCTATGTATGTATACCGTGCCCTTATGTAGGGACGTCACCTATCTATAATACTTACCTACTTATCGACTTTCCTAGCCAACCCAGTCGGCCTACCAGGCCATAGAGTAAGCGCGGTAGCCTGTCCCATTGACGCTAAGATTTCAACCATATCTTGCTTCAAAATATGCCGAAACAATGGACGAAGCTTAGAATATCCGAGGTTGGTTTCTTTATGTAGAATTGTAGACGTGCGTGCGTGCATACGTCTAGATACAATCTCGATAAGCTCACCAGGAAGTTATCTAGAGATGTTCCGAGCTATCCGCTCATCATCTGTGCCAGTAACGGAATATCAAAGTTAGTACTGGAACTCAGGCCCGTTGCGCAATCCGTGCAATTCACTCTCGTTGTACGTCGGCAGCCATTGTCGCGCACGCGCTTTACTGAGAACTTTCCCGCGCAAGAGTCGCAAAAAGCGCGGGAACTCAGCCCAACAATAATGGCCGACATAACGCTACGAATGTTATCTGTAGCAGGTATGTGTGTGTTTTACAATATTGCGAATGTCTCATTAGGTACCTGTCTGTTTCAATGCGGTAAAATAGCAACTGTGCTTTTAGCTACTTAAATTTGAAAAGGTATTAGGTACATATTATCCTTCCCATTGGCACGCCACACAGTGATAATTACCAGCAAAAGTATTAGTATAATTCCCGCCTCAGTAGTTTGTTTATGTAGGGCACGCAATTGCAGTAAATATAAACAAAAAACGTAAATAATTATTGTTTAAATTAATCAGTAAGGGAAATTCCAAACTTGATTACAATAATTTCCACAATCGCTCCGTATTTAACGACTAAAGAATTGGCTGTTTTAAAAGAGAAAAATCAACATCAAACGACAAACAAACAAACCGTATCCGCAATGAATGCTTCCATTCATGTTCATAATAGAGTATGAGTATGCAGTTGACAGCCTGTGCTCGACGCAAACAGTTATCAATCTAATCATCTTATCATCGTAATATCTCATCAAGCATCTTACGTAATGAACTCTTAAGTGAATTTAAAAATATTACACAATGGTCGTGGTAATAGGAACACATTTAGCCGTTCTGATTTAGACAATTAGACCAAGATGGTGAACGGTAACTACGTGCTCTACGGAGACAGACCGGCATCCTCCGAATCGGAGATAATTGATGACCATGTTCAAACTCGCACCGCCGAACGCAAGAACAAACGAAAGTCAAGCCGAAACGCTAACGAACTCCAACGCACCCTCAACATGGCTCAGCTGGATAACGAAACTGATTCTGTCAAATACGAGAAGAAGATAAAGGAGCCCAGACTTCTCCGCTACGTACCGACTACAGATGTCGAAGAAAACTTTGTGACGGAAAAATTTGAAACGTACGATTTAAAACCAACGGAGGAACGTCCCAGACGTTATACTTTTCAGAAAAAACCCAAGAACCCAACGGATGGGTCTGTGAACTACGCGTACTCGAGGTCTAGCAGCAGTTGCAGCTCACCCAATGGAAATTTACCAACTATCTCTGAGCATGGAGAACAGTACGGCACGTATAGAGTCCAGTCTTTCCCCAGTCCCAAGGAAAGACAGAAAGAAAGACAAAGTGACGCTCTCGACGGATTTGAGAACAAATTGGACAAATACTTCTACAAACAGAGCTTTCCATCAAAAGTAAACTACAAAGTAAGTAGAACTTTCATTTTCCGTATTTTCACCCACTTGTGTAACTTTAAAGAGTCCAAACCTTTCACCCTCACTGTGGTTTGTGGCTCAAAGACGGAAGCTCGCCCGACCAGCGGCACGTAAAAGTATAACTCTAAATTTTATTAAACTCAATAGAAGTCGTAATAGCTTTAATCTAAATAAAACTACTTTTACTGATTCGTAGTGAATGTTCATTTGCTAGGTATGTTAATAAAACCAATAAATAACATTTGTCTTTGCTTTGATAAATTGGATTTGATTATACAATGAATAATGTTATGTAAGATACATCTCGCTGCATAAAAGATCGATGGTATCGTGTTTTTGGATCACGAAACGAAAACAAAAGTTTTAGTTTAGTTCTCGGTCGGTAACAACGAAATTTATAGCCGTGAGATATGACATTTCACTGCACATAACATCCAATAAAATTAATAAATCACCAAAACGATATCTCAATTTATTAGTTCGTAAATCGAAACTAAACTGTTATGTTGGAATGTTGCTACAAATTTTATGGGGCCAAGAGAAAATATCGGAAAGAAGACAATGATTTACTAGCAGTTAAATATTAATACTACGCTACGCTTCAGCTACTAATTAAATAAGCACAGACGTCAACTATAATATTGAGACTCTACTAGTATAGGTACAAACAAGATATATACGAGTATATACCTACCTGTAGGCTCTGATAGGGATACTGGTAACAAAATCTAGAACATACATGTATAAGGCTGATTAACTAAGGGTGTAGCTATCAATATGCGTTCCGGGTTGAAGTAATAGCGTGTATCGGCCTGTGCTAGTATCTGACATGTTTAATTTCACTGTAATGACCGTAATTATCGTAATTTACTGCTTGATAACGTTTATAGTGACTTAGCCATATGATCTAACTCGGCAAGTTACAAGGTGTATACTTTTCTCGAAGTAGACCACATAAAGTTATTTTTTCTTAGACTGGGTGTTACCCGTGAGTGAGTTTACTATAGTTTTTTTTGTTATATCTATATTAGAAGGCAGTTTTCAACCAAAATCCGGTAGCCAATATTCAGGCGCATAAGGAGTTTATCCATGGCTCGGTTTCTACTCGGTCTCGATTCTATGCTGCCAAATAGTAAAAACCGTATTGCAATTGATTCAGTAGTTTTCGATTTACAAGGTAAGATAGATATACTTTAGGTAGATTGCATAAATAATTTTTAGTAAGTGATGCCCAAGAGAACCTTTGATATAAAATTGCAAGTATTTGACTATGTTGCTATGTTGGGTACGTTGCTTAAAACAACTGCCGATCAATGTTGAAATACAAACGTTGCACCAATAAATATTTAGAAATTTGTAGAAAATAAATAGCATTAATTAAAAATAATTATGCAACTACTAGCTGTACCCACCCTGCCACGCTTGGCTGTGGCACATTCGCACATTCGCTGGTATGTCACTGATGAAAAAAATATATAAAAACAATCCTTGATGCGGATTATATATCATGCTAACATAACATTACACAAACCAACATAACATTTTTATATATTTAGATTAGTAATACATGCGTGGCGTGTCTTGCAAGTAATTTAACATTGTACGATTCGTAGAATTCGTTTTTATGTATTCCTTGATGTGTTTTCATCAATACAACGTCCACATGCATTTGTTTTTTTAACGGGCAAAATGCATTTATTAACATTTCAAACTACTACGTTAAACCAACATTAACCCATTTGTTAATGCCAATGTAGGTACGAGTATGCTGTAACAATCGTCAATTAAATTTTAACGATGTTATAAACCCACCTCTCCAAACGTAACTTTGATGACAATCCGTAACACCAATTTTTATGATTTTATTATTAAGGAATTTTATTTTCTCCGAATCTGTAGCACGCTTGCTCAATTTAATTGTTATTTAATCTCTTGTTAAATGGTTTTTTGTATGGTGACACACAACAATGACATTGTAATTTTGGCCTTTCACTTAATTATTCATATTGAGCCATTTAAACACCCTTGCGAAGGCGCCTGGCCGATGCGACGCGTGCGTGTTCGTATTAATTCTGGTATTCAGCATTGCAATTCAACGGCCTCTACGAGGCAATGCTGCCAGCATTGAGACAAATTAACTATATACCTTTTATGTATTATATTTAGCCACTAATTTAGGGTACAGTGCTAACTGACAGTAGGTTACAGATTTTTAACCACCTGTAGGCCTGCAACGGCCTTTAAGATACCCAAATGTTTAATGTTAGTTAATATGGTAAGAATATACTCTCCGGTTAATAAGCACAATTTATTATAACTATTACCATGGGCTATACTTGTATAGTTGTAGTTAAACTTACACTTCATTCTTCATTTAATTTAATTTGAAATCTTATGTACAAAGTATAATAAAATGGAAATTTGTTATTCTGGAGTCTGCGATCGACGTAACCCAATGTTAGTAGCATGTTGGAGTAACATAGGTATTGGTTGTCTCAGTTTGAATTAATATTATCATTGCATCTATTAAAATGTGGAATGCTGAGAACTGAGGAAGGCTGTGCTTAGAGGTTGCTTGGAGAGTTCTACGAGGATAAATGAATAAATAGCTTGAGTCCTCAGAACAAATATTATCAACCGTAGTTTTATATGTGAAGACGATAATAGTAAATGACAAAACTATAACAGACAAACATCCTCAATAAAAGAGACCACGACAACCACAAAACCACGCCAAAGAAAGTCGGCGCATAAAATCTGTTGTTTAATGTGACCATATATTTAAACGTTCCTATTAAATTAGAATCCAATTATAGATAATCACATTTGAATATCACCCACAAACTTTACCAATTCTTATGGTAATGATCTCCGCTATCACTGTTACTGTATAATATAAGAAAGAGCGCAAGTGTGTGGGTCGGTATGTCCGAACGAACCTTGAAAGGGTCTCGTTAATTTGCCTGAGTAACGAGACGATCACGTCGGTCACCTGATGGCAAGCGCCACACCTACCCACAACAGCTACAGTGCCACCCAGAAATTTGCATTGCATTATCTTGTGCGGCATTGCACTGCGCTCGTTACCCTGAGACATCGGCTCTAAAGTCTCATATGCCCAGTAATTTCGCTGGAAACAATGTCCTTCAAACCGGAACACAGTAATGATTGCACATTACTGCTTGGGGATGAATATCTGGCAAAAGCGTAGTACATTTTAACATGTGTTATTTATACATAGTAAATATATTTAAATATCTTAAACAGTCCAACGATATGTATGACCTGCAAACATTTTAAAAGGCGCAGGGACATTACAGTTCTTCATGAGTTTCACTAGTAAACATTCTATATTATTTTAAGTAGGTACTTTTGACTTATATAAAATGTATAAATAAATAACTGCTATAAAGAAGCAACGCAAGTTTTTAGTTTTCAAAATAGTGGCAATGTGTTTCCAGAAATGGTCGAATGAAGTCGTGGGACGCAGCTAGTAGCAAATTAACATAAATTATAAATATAGTTTAAGCCATTATTAAGCCCTATAATGCCATTACAATATAATGGTATATTTACAATTGCTTTCATTATTTAGGGTTGCGGCATAGTTCTTAAGCTGATTATGTTATAAACTACTTATTGGTTGCTTTATTAAAAGTTAACCTACATTCTTAAGGAAATACGAGAGCATATTTATAAATGATATAATTATGCTCAATATACAAACACAATATTACAAATAATACAATTACGGTATATAGCTACTTACTTTCATAGTGCATTTGGTCAATATCTGCCAGGGTCAGTAACATGGTGGTTGATTTGTTTTAGTTTTTGACGTGACAACGTCTAATAAATCGATTAACGCCGGCTGCATGCACGAAAAAGTTGACAAATTGTCTCGTAACGCTCATTGTACGCTTGCGCTTCTCTTCTCTCTTCTCTTCTTGACAGGTTAATTATTCTGGCATTTTAAAAATCTGATTACTATTATAATTTAAGTATTTATTATTAAAAAATGATTCAATTTTATTCATAAAAGTATGCAATCATTTCATCAATGTTTTGTTATGTTTACTTTAAAATATCGTTGCTAAACCAACTTTGCAGACATCTAACTTTTAAGTTTCCTTTGTTCTGTGGTGTTTCAATAAAGTGTTTGTCTATTTCTCTATCTATTATGGTAACTAAATAAACCATCTTAACAGGACCTACATCGGAAGTTGCGATGTCACTACTCAACATGTTTAAACGTCAATCAACGTTCTAGGTAGTAAGTAATGTTGTTTAGGTTACGATGGGACTGGCATGTCATTCTAGATAAAAGTTCCCAAATTAATTAATAGATTAAAAAAAACTAATATCAGTATTATCCCATTTCTGGTGCTGTACTAGATATCAGAAATATATTATAGTAAATACACAGAATAGATAAGTACCAATTTCCAATGATATTACTACCTGCCTGATATTTTTTAAATTAATCAAGGAAATATTTTTTCGCAAGTACTCTTCTTCTTTCTGACGTGAAATATACTCTACGTGCTCCTGTACGAATGTAGGTACCTATCTAGGTCCTCCTAAATAGGTACCTATATTCAATGTGTGTTAGCGGTTATAAAACACCGAGCATCTCTCCAAACTTTTCTAAACAGATGAATAATAGTAACTAAATGTTATAACTGCGGGTAATAGTATTTAATTGACCACAAAACGGAACTTTTATGTTCTAAATCCATGTTTTATTACGTTCAATAAATTAAAGCGTGAAATTGATAGAGCGCCTGTATCTCGTATTTATATACATGTATGCTGTAACGATGCATTTAAATAGTAAAACGAATTACGAAACAAAGTTACAATAATGTCTCTGTGTGTTCGACTGTTCCGAATAAAGAATTCAAACTTAGATCAATTTTATTTAAAAGATGCGATTCCGTCATTCGAACACAAGTCCAATGGACTTAATGAACGGAATGACAGTGGAGTGAGTAAACTTTTTGTTCAGTTGTAGTAAACAATGCGCGGACAAATATCCCTATAGAGGTCCGCGCATTGTTAGAGAGAGTTGAAGATACCGTGTAACATATCTTTCAATTTAATTTATCACATTATTCTAATGAAAGGCTAATGTAATTATTTATGGTAATTTTATAGACGCATTATAACGCGGTTCCAGTAATTTATGAGCAAATATTGAAACCTCATCGTGGCACTAAAATGTAACTTGATCATTATGATGTTATTTGAGACGTATTGTTAGTTTATATCTTTCACACGTGATTAAGATGAAATTTAGTGACGTAACGACGTAAACGACGCACTTGAAGAGAGAATAAGGGAGAGAGGAGATACCTCAGGAACAAATTAAAATTATAATCATGTGAAAGCAGACGAAAAAAAATTGTTATTTTGATTTCCTTCGGCTTACTTTTTTAAATAATGCTAACAATGCCGGACTGTTCGGTTCTCCCATTCGGCTAAGGTACTTTAGTAAACGGTCACAATGTCACCATAGGTAAAAGTAGGTAATGTGGCGACTAGCGATCACCAAGGCCTTACAGCCAACGGTGGAATTTGGATTTTTTTTTCTATATAATTACATTGTCCAGTCCATGGTCTTTAGTAGTTCCTGATTCCCTAGATACGGGGAATCTTAGCTAGGGTCAGGATCTACGTGTGAAATTGTGATTTTGTGTGCATTTTTTTACTTATTTCCCTTTGTCCTCAGGGCTCGCATCCGGACAGCCTTTACCGAGTGCAATCGGGCAGTGGAACTGGGGCTGACAAGATGGCGAAGGTGCTCCGCCTTCTCCGATGGCCGGTGGCTCTGGTGGCTGTGTGCGTCGCGCTGGCTCTCTTCGTATACTTCCTCATGCCAGGTGAGCTTTTAAAAAAAGCAAATTGGACGATCGTCCTCAGCGCAGTATATATGTCTCCCGATGCGCGCAAGAACCCACACAGACTTTCATGGGTGGCAGATACACACAAGCTTATTACTTGCCCTTGATGTTTTAATGAGGCTGTAAGAACTATATTATGTGATCGGTGGTGGAAGACAGAAGCCATCAAGTGTAGTGTTGTAATAATACATTGCCATGGTGCTAATAACGTCAAGCGCAAGGCGCCGAGACTGTTAAAATATCAACACAAAAGAAGAATCAATTTATTTCTTTCCCATCGTTGGGGATCAAGCTTTTTCAAGAAAGGGTTATAATCTATCAGGCTCTGACCCAGTTTGAGTTGGTTTATGTAACATATCCTAGAATTTCAAAGTTCTCGATTAAACCGATTTTTTATCGTCAACAGCTCAATAGTTGTGATAGGAACGATAATTTTATCACCATCTTGATACTTTTTATCATTGATGAGATCAAAAAGTACCCATGAACAGCCTAACTATTCTACAATCTATAGGAATACAGTTAACGTTCCTAGATCTCCATTTATGTAAATCAGATGAATCACTAGTAAGTAGGTGAAATAATAATCTATGAAGTATAAAGACGGTCACCGGGGTCATAGGTTATGTTCGCACGTAACCAGAGATATGACCTACAAAAATAACGAACTATTACAAAACATTAGCTTTTAACTGGTCCAATAAATTCGTGAATACGTTGCTGTCTTGTCTGTCAACCTCCACTATAAATAACTTTAATGAAGATTTCATTACTGAGATTTACAACGACCATAACTATTCAAATCTGATTAAACATATTTTCGACGCATAAATTGCTATTACCCGCCAAGGTAAAAATATATTGCTCCTCATAAAGACGCAATAAAAAGGACACGAGCAAGCCCAAAAAAGGTATCAATTAAGCTAAAATTTGCATATCGAAAGCTCGCAATGTTAATTCCTACATTGAACGCAGACATCGCAGTCAAAACGGAAGCTGAAAAGCTCATAAAATAACTTTCAAAGCAATTATGCTCCTTTTCATTGCCAAACTGTGCTTTGATAAGAGCTTGGACCTTTCGGAAAGTTTTTGATATCTTCATAAATATTCAGCCGCTTTCACATCTCACACGGGAAGGGTTTTAATAACCCAATATTATAAATGGGCAAGTTGAATCGTGTATTACAAGATGATTTCTTCGCGTGGGGTTTTGACATGCCACAGGCGGCCGGATGTGCTCCGAGCTCTCGTATATCCTTTTGTTGCTCCCAATTGTTTTTTTTTATGTGCAGATGACCGGTAAAAACGAAAGTTAACCTCCAAAGCCGCCTGGTTATTGTTACTTTGGATGCATCTACGCTTTATTAAGACCTGCGACCTACTTTTGTTTTTGGTATTTTTTTAGAAATCGTCGAATTACCCATTTTTGCTTTCATTGAACCGTCACGTTATTGACTCACAAAGAAAGAATATTCGTGTTTATATCTGCTTTTTGGTGTAAAACATTTTAGGCTGTCAACTTTTGTTAGGTATTTTATAAAATTATCACGCGTGCTATTGGCGTCGTGTAGAGAAATGCAGAATGTCCACTTGACCTTGCGCGACCCCGCTTTCTTCCTTTTATCAGACTTTTTAATTAACACGTGTGGATTTTGTTAAGTCATGCAAAGTGACAATGATTTCACATTCTTGTTATACAACCTTTTTTGCTGTTTCCTAGAATATAGCCCTATCACTAGTGACAGAGTGGTACATTAAAAAAGTTCCATAACTTTTATGTACATCGTTCGTGATGGGAGATGACTATTGACCAATGTTTGTCGGCAACGATGTAACTTATGTTCTATCTAGAAATAGCCTTTGGGCATTTGACGTTGATGATATCAGTTTATCGGCACGCTTCCTTATAACGCGACCTGCATAGCGTCTGTAGTATCAAATCACGGTAAGTGTGGATGGAGGCCACCGCAGTGTAGCAACTAGCTACCGTTTAATATCGCACACGCATTATCAGGTGTGGTATCCTACGGCTAGAAGCACTTATCTCTAGTATCAACCAAATTATCTAATATCGAAATGCCCGTAGGGTTTACAACATAATATTTATTATTATATTTTATACGAATAATAAGCACCTACTTAGTATACGAGTTATCTGTATACGATTTAGAAGGGTGAGATATCAGTGTTATCGCATCTCCATAATAATATGTTATCTAATTATGTGTGTCAACACAATTAATATAAATTGACAGAATGCACTAACCAAAGAGACAATCACATGCCTTACACTTCAAAGTGCTGGTCTGTTGATGCCTTATTATATCCAGCATGCGCTTACCATCAGATAAATATACCTTGCATAAAAAAGTTCACAAAAACACCTACGGCTGCAGTTATACATACTGTAATAAATACAAAAAAATAACACAGTGAACTTGTAAATATACTTACGAGTTACGTTAACTAATCCGTGTTATTAACATCGATCTAAGCATATTCAGCACGTCTACGGATAAATGCAACCGGCATTTAATTTTGCACTCGTTTATGTAACACCTATAATCACTTTAATTACCTAGCTAGCCGTGTAAGGTACACATAGTACAGAGTAGGAGCATGCTTCAAATTGCATTCCGTTAGTTACAACTCACCGTCAAATTAAATATTTACTTAGATTTAAATTACTGTACTTAAGTAGTTAAATGAAAATTTTGCTGCGTTTGTTTATTGGTCGAGTGAGGTAGTGCAAGCAGTGGTGCTAGAATTATTCAGAACGAAGAAGAGTCATTAACTGCTGTGAGCTGCCAATCAATAGCAACTAATGCCGACGTGCCGCGTCCGCGCATAACTTATTAGAATGAGTCATCGGCGGCGGCGTAGGGTCCAGGATCAAACCCGATGACGTTGAATTGCAATGCGCATAAGTTACCGTTCAACCACCATTATTATCGCCATTATTCATTGCTTATATAAATTATAGCTACCTTTTCCAAACTCAAATCATTTATTGCAAGTAGGCAAAAATAATGCACTTTTACAAGCCAAATACTTAAGTCTCATATACATAGAGACAAATAAAAAATAAATAATAAGTGTTCTACTAAACTAATGATTAAATGATTTTGGTTTGAGTTTGAAAAAGAACATTCCCCCTTTAAGTGGTTATCTAAACCTGAATCTCGCACAAGAAAAGGAAACTTTAAACCTACCAGTGTTTTGGAAATACGCCCATCAGAGAAAATAGCACCAAGAAACTCTACCGAGTTTTATTTTTTCAATTTACTTACCTTTTTAGTAACCGACTTCAAAAAAGGAGGAGGTTCTCATTATTGTTAGAGACTTAGCGGGTATGTTATTTCCAGTATGTCTAGAGCTTATGGCCTGGCTCGTCAAGTTATAGAAGTTAGCATACTCTTCAGGTAAATCTTTTGAAAGAGATCAGAATTAGACGTTATCGGGAAGTCGGATCACGTGCGATTCGAACCACACCACGGTGTGAATCACCCAATGCTTTTTTTCAATGGGGCCTTTCGGATCACTCTTAGGTACTTAACCGTATTACTGTTAGCAGCTATATCAGTTCCAGCCGTGCAGATAGTGTTAGCAATTTACTAAACCGTGCGTTCAGACTTCATGGAAGACTGTCGGTCGGATGTCTACCATCTTGAACTCTAGCTTTGCTTTCACTCAAGTGATTGAAAGTATCTACGTTCTCTTCCTAATACATATCAATATGGTACAATTAAAATGTTTAATATGTCTTTTACAAAGCGCCTAGTCACTATATATACTGATAAGTATATAAGTGTGGCAAATCATAAACATTGATATCTAGATTCTAGTACAGTTCCTGTTCATAAATTAAACATTCTAACAGTACCTTATTACAGATTCTTTCGATAATTTGGCAATTTGTAGACATTTTTTAAAAAACATCGTAAACTATAACAGCGATGATATTTTTATATATGATTTTATTACCGTATATGGGATTATATTCTTTGTGGTTATTATAATATTCCATTAAATATCTAGAGAATATGATTATTTGGAAATTTTTGTATTATGTCATCAATAAAATAAATTAATACATTCCACTTCTTATGATTTTGTTGTCGATAATAAAAGTTTTTGATCTACTTTAGTTAGAATGGTTTGAAATTCGATAAATCACAAATTATAGAGCTATTCGTAACGCTTGTTCATAATGATAATAAATTAGATACAGATAGATGTAATAGATTAATCATACATTCCGTTTCAAAACATACCTTTTGATGTTACCGTATACAAAAAAAGGTCCCTATAAATCCATATTGCCCATTTCACTCATATCTTCCATTTGATAATTTTCTAGTAGACCTAAAATAAACACCTGTATTTATACACCAGGTTCAATTATCCTACACTTAGCACCTTGAAATCCTCTTTCAGATAACATAGAACCTGACTTGGATACATCAAACGGGACATATTGGGAGCCAGTGGCCGCTGGGGCGCACAACCACGGGTCTCACAGACCCCAGGGACCTCCGGGGCCGAAACACCAATTGCACACCAGAAAACCACAAACCACTCGCAATCCTGGTATGGTATCATTTCACGACCATACTCTTTGCATCATGTCCAAACGGTGGAAAGTAACACGGGGCATCGCCAAACAATACATTCTTTTTCTAAGGGTCTATTTTTTACTTTATGTCTACTGGGTTAAGAACCAGTACAGGCTGTCTGATGATATTGAATATATAAAGCAAGTGAATCCTATAAATTTACCAACGGGAACAATAGATCTGCTCCTTAACACTTTGACTGCTGAGCCGTTTTGCTTGTCTAGCCACGGGTGCGGCTCTGCGCGCGCCATAGTGTTTTCCCATACAACAAACACAACGGTTGTGTTTTTCCGTACTCGTGGGAAGTTATGAAAAACACGACAGTTGTGTTTTTAGCAGTGAACATGTTAAAGGGAAGGACAACTTAATAGTACATAGTAATTTTATCAATAGTCACAATGAAATGATTTTGTGCTTAAAATATATCTCTATTATCAGGTAGCACTGGGGAAATTGTTGTCTTTGCAATCATTAATTGTTTGTGGTTCATTTTCGGGTTGCACTTGTTTTACCCTATAGCCTATAGTTTAAAAAGCAAAAGTTGTTGTAGTTATTTATCGAGACTATAGAGTTAAAGATCACAAACTTCAGCACTATCAAATATTTGCACGCACTTTAGTTTTGAACCATTAATCATCCAAATTAAAATATTCATGAAAATGTTGTGAACGGAATAATTACAGGTACGAAAACGCCGGAAATTGATTTCTACGATGCTGAAAACGATAAGGGCGTCGACATGACTTCGATTATCGATACGATGACAGAAATGACTCCACACAGAGTGTTGCCCATCAAACCTGTGTTCCCGTCACACATAACGCCTGAAGTTCAGTATGGTAATGAAAAAGCTGATGCTGACAAATTAAGAACTGCAAAAGCATTGGAAGAAGGTAGTACTGTTCCAGATGAGTCAACCCTTAAACCACATATTACACAAAAGCCTGAAAAACCACTGGCAGTCTACTTCAAAGACCTGATTGAAGCTACCACCACAACTGCAGAAACAATCATAAGGGCGGAAACCCTGAATGAATTCGCGAACTATGGAGATAAGCAAGTGCCGAAAAAAGTTGAGGTCTCTGCAAAATCACGTCCAGCAGCTTACAAAGAGTACCAAGTAGTCAAAAAGCCACTGAATTATAAGCAATACCTTGTCAATGAGCCTGAAATTCCTATAGAAGTCCAGGAGTACTATGGTCCTTTGGAGAACATCAACGTTAACTTTACATCAGGTCATTCGAACCTTTTCGGTATTTCAATAGAAGCTGCTGAGAAAATGAGGTCTACTACTCAAAGTTCCTTGTATAACACGAGGGTATCTCCCACACTTCCCACATGGCGAGACGGAGACGACTCCACCACTAAAAAGTATCCCGTCAATGTCAATTTCGAAGGTAAGTCTTCATTTGTTTTAGAATCGGAGCATGTGAAAAGCCAAACCATCGACGTTAACGGACGTAAAAAAATAATTCACATACAACACGCAGAGGTAAAATTTATCTTATATCGTCTTTCCTCTTAAGCACAAGTCACAACTTATTCCATGTTTTTGAAGTGCTAATCTCTTTTTGCTTTCACTGTTTAGTCGTTACAACTGAGGCAGTTACAGCTAACATAATTACATTATTTACTTGTTTACCATTGCGGATGTTTAACAGCCTACAATTGGTTTGGACAACCTAGAAGTCATTACTGACTTACGTCGACACTGGTCCCATCACTTTTTCGGAACACAGTGTAGACTGACGCAGTGGCTTTTTTGGCAGAGCATCTCAAACAGTCCAAGCATGTTAACCTCGGCAGTGGTTACACATTTGAGCTGTTTCGTATACTGCCTAGTCTCTGGCCAAATAAAAGATATTTTATGTTACTGGTCAAAGTAACACGTGACCAAAATGCAAATGAAGTTCAGTTCTTCACAGATGCAATAAAATAGAAATGCAATATTTCAGTGCCGCAGTGCCGTTCAACCCGATTGCCGCTTTGCCGTGAAATCCTGCCGTACGACCTGGCAGGGTCTCCAGCAACCATCGCCGGGGTGGAGGCCACCTCTCTCATGTCCCAGATAGAGTATCTCGTAGCTTCTAACTGTAGCGATCGTGTGAGACACTTCACGTGCGCCCTGTTGGAGCCTGAGTGCAATCCGCCGCCGTATCCACCCAAGATGCCTTGCTATAATCTTTGCAAAGGTTAGTTTTGTTTTCTCATTGTCTTTCTTATGTGAGTTCAGCTTTATTAGCCAGCTGGTTTACCTTATTTTCTTTAAAAATAGAGGATAAAGATACAACCAATTTTTTTTAATAAGAACAATCGAGAATGATCATAATATAAAAACCGTAACATGATTTGCTATAACATTTGAAAAGGCGATTTTACTACAGCAAAATCAATAGCAACTACCATCAATTTCCAAAGACACGCGTTCCAATACTTTGACCAGTTCTATTTACTACATTGCAGCGATCGTGGACGGGTGCGACGGTACGATCCCTAGGGAGCTAGCTGCAGCCTTCAACTGCAAACAATATTCCCACACAAACTGCGTCGCCGCCAAGACTCCGTGCTTCGACCGGGAGCTCGCTTGCGGCGACGGAACCTGCATCCCACGGGACTGGATATGCGACGGAACTCAGGATTGCCCTGCTGGAGAAGACGAGTCTGTTTGTTCTTTGTGTGATAGTAATGAATTCCGGTACGTATTTTTTTTCTTCATCATCGTCATCACCACAACCCATATCAGCCCACTGCTGAGCACGGGTCTCACCTCACTTCATGAGAAGGGTTAGGTCATAACACACCACAGCTTAATGAATCATATTCCTCTGAAATAATTCTCGGGCATGGGAGTTTCCTCGCGATGTTTTCCTTCACGCACTCATTTTTAAACTAAAGAAAATCCCACATAATAGAGATACGCAATGAGTTGTTTTTTAATATAATTGAAAAGGATAGAGAAAATACTATTCAATATCATATAGCTCATAACATGCCATGACCAAACAAGGCGCTATTTTCTCTTTATCAGTTGCAACAATGGTGGCTGCATCCTTAAACGGTGGCTGTGTGACGGTTACGCTGACTGCCCAGGAGCCGAAGACGAAGACGAAGGCTGCGAACGTCACGAGACTAGCGAGCCTGGTGAAGAGTCAGCTGGGTCTGCGCCAGCGCCGGCCGTGAGACGTCCCAACAAAGTGCCAGCACGCGGTAGAGAGCTACATAGATCAGGTGAGATTATAAAGCTACAGAGCATCGATCGAAACTCTCAAGTTTCGACTGAGAATCAACCATTTTGCCACCGAATGAGATTCTAAAATGTACCCCTGCTGGCCATCAGACAGAAGACCTAAAGACTTTTTTTTGGAGGGGACTTTTTTTTTTACTTCCGCACTGTCCTCTCGGCCACGGGATTGACGGAGGGGGGTGTGCGAGACTCGAACCCACTAAAACCCCCCGTGAGCAATCCTCCGCTGTGGGGCAAGATGGGGTCGCACTAGCAGTCACCATCTTGCCCCGGCGGTAGGCCGTGGCTTGTGGCTTGTGGAACCGTGTAATACTTACCTAAGTACATAACAACTCTACCAAAGCTCCGAACTACGTAATGCAATTAGACGACATAATTTTAACAAAATTCTCATTTATCTTCATGTTTTTATTACAGGAGAAAACGATAACAGTCAGGAACTCCTCGTCACAAGTGATAGTAGCAACGCCTTTAAAAGGAACTTCACAAGGCGTCCGTCACCGTCTCGACTCGTGCCATACACCCGCTCGACTACCACCCCAGTAAATCTCCAGGCTGATACGAAAGACTTCGAGTCCACTAGAAACGTTGAAAGTAGAAAACATGAAACCATTGAAACCACTCAGAAACCGCAAGAAAATCGCGACTCTTTGGAAGATGTCAATATAGATGATCTAGGTTTCTTTGACGAGTTAAAGAAGACTGGAAACGAACGTGCTGAAAAAGATAGGGAGCCACCAAAACATACAGCGAGACAAAAGGGCAATGGCAGAGCTCCACCTCCCGCATCTACTCGAAACAATCCTTCTAATCTTGAGAAGTCGATAAATAAACTAGAGAAAGTCATCAACGGTGCTGCTTTGTTGAAGGTAGTCCTGATTTTCGTACAGCCTACCAATTTCATATGTATCGAAAGACAATAGACGTGAGAGATAATAGAGTTCCTTTGATCTTACATTAAAGTAGATTTCCTTCTACATTTATCCATAAACTCTTAACGACATTCGAAATTAACACATCTTATATTTCATTACAGAAAGCCCAAGCCGAAGAACCACAGTTGGATTCCCCAGAAACGAACGCCACCAGCGTCGAGAAAAACGACGACTTGCCCTTAAACGAACCTATGGACATAATTTCAAGCAGACCTCCGACCCACAGACGCCCTGTGGCCAGCAAGGGCATCAGCGCCCACGTGTCCCCGTGCCCGAGCGATGAGCTCCGCTGCGTGGACGGAAGATGCATCAGTCTAGCCCAGCTGTGCGACGGAACCATCGACTGCACCGACCACGCAGACGAGGACAACTGCTTCACGTGACCAGTGGACTCTTTTCTGAACTGGTAAGGTGTGTAATAAGACTAGACTGTGTGGTGTTGTGTGTAAAATTCTACTGTTTAATGTGGTGCCGTTAAGTGCGGCTAAGAATAAGAATGGGTCTGATTTGTCATCCCTTTCATTCCATGTCTTGAATTTTTGGTTCGTTTGCTTATGCTGGTGATTGTCTCGAGGTACCGAAGCCTATATAAAGTGATTGCTAAGTTTTGTTTATTTAAAATTTAGTTGCTATAAAGTGCTTAGTGTGTTATTGTTATTAAATTAGTTACTTTTACGTTCTGTGATAGGATACGCAATGCATGTATTGGATTAAGTACTACACTGAATTACGGATTGCGTCAATAAATGATAAGTTTACCAGATTTTGATATTATATTATTTGTAAGTAGGTAGATAGGGTTAGGTTACCTGTTGAAATTTCAAGTTAACTCTTTTGGTCAACTATTTTTAAAATGGGTTCGAAAATTGATCACGATGAAATGTCGGTACGAGATTGTTAGAATTATGTATGGTTGTAATTTTGTCGATTTTAGTGCTGAATGTTTAAATCCTAATATTAAAAAAAAACTGTGTAGGCAATAAGTTTAGTGAATAAGAGTGCATTTTGTAAATACCTTCTATTTAATTTATAGCAGAGCTTAGTTAACTATTTCTATCAAAACTTTTCATGATCTGTTCTATACTCTGTAGTTGCTAAGTTAAAAATTAATTTAGTAACTAAATTTATTATAAGTGTTACGACACATCAGCATCGTGTCTATTCTTAGATTAATATCAATTTGTTTGTACGTAAAACATACAAAAGAAACTTTGACAAAGTAGTTTTTCTCCCTCGTTCCATTTCGGATACTTTGAAAAGCATGCAATTTATTTTAGTTTCCCTCTGAGTGTTTTATTGTAATTAAGATTAAATATATAATTCCTTAAATCTTTAAAAAAATGGTTGGCGAAATCTTATTATCGAAAGTAGCCTTGTCCAAAGTAATGTCATAATAAAATTTTATCTGCATAAAAATAACTCTACTTAAATAATTTACTAGATATGTTAAATGTATTAAGATGAAAACTAGAATGTAACATAAGATTATGTACTTAATAACTTTTACTATTTTGCCTGTTTACTTATTTTAGTTGTTTTTTTACAAACTATATTCGTACTTAGACGCCTATTGTATTATAACTTTTGTACTACTTCCAATAAAATGTATGCCATGTTATCATAAAAAGCATCAGTCTTTGTTCTTCTTTTCCTTTCCATTTACATTTTAGTCTCTGGTCGTCATTATAAACAGCTTAATGGACTATCGACTCGAGCAGAGCGTAAGCCTCCTCCCAGTTATACCTTTCATCACGGTTTTAAGCCAATCCAGTCCAGTAAAAAAACTCAACTCAAAACTCAAAGTAGGCAAAAATATGGCATCTTAACAAGTCAAAAACTTGAGTCTCTTATACATAGAGAAAAATAAATAATAGTTCAAATATAATCTACTAAACTAATGATTAACTAATCATGGTTTGAGTTTAAGCAGACAGAGACATTTCCCTTTTAAGTGGTTACTCGTGCCTGAATCTCGCACAATAAAAGACACACTATATTATCGTCGATCCATCATTGCGTTAGTTTTCCACGGCTACGCTTACCAGCACGTGGCCACCTCACCGTCAGGGACAAACTTACCCCTTAAGTGTCCTGCCCATCGCCACTTGGGTTTAATTATATGGGATCCGATGTCTTTTACCTTGGTTCTTTTTCAGATCTCCGCATTTCTCTTTTTTTTTAAATAGTCAAGTATTTGACCGCAGTCTCACCTGATGGTAAGTGACGACACGGTCGACGGTGGAGCATTCTTACCTAGAAGATACCTATTCACTCTCGACTTGCAAACCTTGCTGTTCCCTTTCGGATGCCTTTTTGTCTAATGTTGGAAAGGAGATGGAGGAATTAAATTATGCAACTCTTTAGTAGAGACACAGGTAGAACCTGCAAATTTTGAGTCCGTATAACCCATTTTTTTTACCAGACAGTGTTTTAAATAAAGAAATTAATAATACTTGTCATACTTGTCACGATCCGAGAGTTCAAATTAAGAAAAAGAATGCCCTTTGCTCAAGTTTGACACAGTGGTTTTAAACCTTGCAGTCCACGCAGACTAGCCACGATCAACTAAAAATATTAAGGATTTTTTTAAATGGTTCTAGGAATTAGGTGTCTTTAAAAAACATGAATCACATAATATACCTAAGAATTGTAGGTAAATAAGTTCTTAAGCTTATTTACCTACAATTCTTACTTATCGTACTAAACCGAGTATAACTAACTACCCACGTTTCACGCTCTGCAGCCCACAGTGAGTCACAACTATCTGCCAAAACTATTGAATGGCGTGACTTCCCAAAATAACAACACAAACCTTATCTGACATTTGAATTCCGCCTCTATTTTATTTCAAGAGCTATCATAATTGATTGACGAGCTTTTCCCTCAAAATAGTTACACAGTTATCGCAAGTTTTTTTTATATTTTTTCATTCATAGAATTGGTGATTACCTCATCGCCTCCGTTCCGTTTTGAGAAGCGATCTTTGGGCCTTCTCGATGTTTGTTTTTGTCGCTTTGCGCTGGCTAAGGTTGTCCAGTAGAAGCGCGGTGTTTCCTTGTAGATTGTAGCCTCTAAAGAGGCTAAGTTTGCATGTAATTAGGTAACTACGACTTAAAATATCGAAGCCTTCGTAGTTATCCCCTGATGCTGAAATATCAACACCTACTCAACGAGCCTCACGACATGTGCATAGAGAGGCCAATGACTTTCAACACACCTCTGCGCGTATATACCTAGGTACTTACATTTAAATTCAGGTTCAGCTGGAAGAGCCTTTTTCTATTTGTCAACATAATGCGACGGCCTTGTCAACTCGATCATAGTTTTCATAGAGTAGATATAATGATATAGGGACTCGGTATATGACTTCGATTCTATTTTCATATGAGTAACCCACCATACCTACCTAGTGCGGGCTCGTGTGTAGCCCAGTTTCAGCACAATAGGTGTACTGGAGTGAATAGGGCGGGGAGCTGTGTCATCGACCGGCTCACTGGCAGCTAGAAAGCGGTGACTCATACACCTTCGAGACTACGCGAGTAACCGGTGTCTGTGCCATCCGCGGAAATGTTGTACAAGCTGCTAAGAAGCAGAGAAATTGCCAGTTTGAAATGTAACTTGAAATATAGTAGCATTCCGATGCGATTTCACACCCATTCTTCAGGGCATCTCTGTACACTGATGGTGGTGGAGAGACTGGAATGTGTGTGTGAATTCATTGTATGGAAAAACACCTTTTTAGTAGGTACTTTATGGGTTTAACCACTATCTCACCGTCTGAGCGATTATCGCGTATCTATTGCTACAATTATATACATGATCTTTCACGGTATAAAGTTAAATAAAAAAAACTTAAACTACCAAACTCTGAAAGCCCCATCAAAATCCGGTCAGAGCTTTGGATTGCAAAGCTTTCTGCGGCACTGCAGCGTTCATCGTGGTGACTGAGACGTAGTATCTATACTAATATATAAAGCTGAAGAGTTTGTTTGTTTGTTTGTTTGAACGCTAGGATCTCAGGAACTACTAGTACAGTATAATAGTACCCACTACATACTATATTTTGTCTTCTGTGACATTGTTTAGCACAAACCACACAGTGGTCAGTTGTGGTCACCGTGGTGGGTTGTAGTCATTTTAATACACAGTGTTACCACAGAATATATAGTACTACGTAGTGTAACTGAAATGGAGTAATCTTTAGTCATGTAGTTTTGGCAAGTACCTAGATCACTACAGAATTATACAGTCACGATGGGGAAAACCTGAAAAATACTGGCGCCAGGCAGGTATAAAATTTTATCGGCATTAAAAGGGAGAGTTTTATGTCTACCTACGGGCCGCGGTATGAATCACCGAGGCAACCCTTTGCCCCGATGAATCATTGTGCTGTAAAAGGGTCTTTATTAATCGTTATGTGTGTATGTTTTCAGACCATTCTACAGGTCTTCCCATTACTGTAGCAGAGGATATCCCATAACCGGGCCACTGGGTGTACATACATATATATTTCGTACAGCTAAAATCAATTTACAAATATTACAATAACAACAAAATTAATTACATAATTAAAAACTTTTTTCACTACGACTACCTAACCCTCCACCAAAAGGTACAAGTGAACTAAACTTAACAAATCGGAACTCTACCTGTTACAAAATGTGTAATTTCCAAAGTCACACACACAATTGCAGGCAGATGCATAGCAAAGCAGCCCTCGAAAGGGATATCAATAGATCCATCCACCACAAAAACTGTAACTAGTACCTGACTAGAAGTCCTTGAAGGACCTTACAGTCAAGCGCCTATAATGAGAAAGAATCCCTTGGAAAAACTTGGACTATTAATAGCTCTGTTGGTAACGGGTCATGCGCCTTGTTGACTTTTGTTTTTACTGGCTGCCCTTGTGATGTTCACATATTTCTGACTTATGGATCCATCCGTAAATAGATGAACTATAAAAAGTAGTTAGTCCGTTTCATTATTGAAGAACGTTATAAATGTATGAGAACGAAATAATATTGAAGTTAATACCTTTTGAATAAAATAAGAAGGTATAACATATTACGTTTCAATACAATAATGGCTGGTCCCACCATTCTTTGGTCAGGTTGCGAACGAATGAAAGTAAATAAACATTACATTCGAGAGGTAAACAAACTGCAGGACTGGTTTATCCACTTGAGAACTAGGTAGGTATGGGGAATGCTTTCTAAAGAGTTAGAGACCGGAACATAGTCTCTAATCACGTAAGACTTCGGTTACATTTGCAAAAGTAATGACACAAGTTGTGCAGCTTATAAAAGCTAGTTACGCCTATATGTAAAAGTTCTTTGAAATACAGTTAAAATGAAAGGTTCGTGCCAATACTCGCATGGTAGGTAGGTATGGTCTTATAATTATACGTTCATCATCATCATCAGCCGGAAGACGTCCACTGCTGAACATAGGCCTCTTCCATTAAACGCCACAACGAGCAGTTGCTACCTGTTTGCATCCAGCGGATCCCCGCGACTCGCATCAGGTCGTCGCGTCGGTACACCTTGCGGGGGGCCGTCCTACGCTACGTCTTCCGGTCCGTGGTTGCCACTCGAGAACCTTTCTTCCCAGACACTCTCATAGCGGGTGCTAACATAGAACATACTATGGTCTTGCGTAATATTGTACCTATATCTATTACGTTTCCTGGAACACAGTTTACACTAGATCAGGCTGTTTAGATTTATCTTGAAAACTACTGAACCAATTTTGTTCCGGTTTTCAACTAGGCATAACTGCTGCGTGCGTGGAATCAGTTGGTGGCCATCTCTCTTGAAAGAATGTCGCATGAATATTGAATAGTCGTAGCGTGATGTTATATAGCTTATAAGCTTCCTCGATAAATGGGCTATTCAACACAAAAATATTTTTTCTATTCCAAACAGTAGTTCCTGAGATCCTAGCGTTCAAACAAACAAACAAACAAACTCTTCAGCTTTATATATTAGTATATAGATATGCTGGCCTAAAGCATAATATCTAAAAATAACATTCATACGAGTATATGTCTGTGCTATTTACCCAAGCGTCTATAATAAAAACATGTGAGTATCTAAATGGGTTCGCCTCGAGCCAACTAACGCCTACAGACCCTCAGACACAATAGCATTTTATGTCACCTTACCGTCCAAGCCACGCGTCCACTGTTGCGACACCAAAACAAATGCCAATTGACTAGACAGCCCAGCAATCAAGTAAATATCTAAGTTGATTCACTATACATACCTAACTGCGGTCAACACCCACTGAGAAAGGCAACTGGGGCCGAGAAAAGTGTTCAATTCTTTTTGCTTGCTACATTGATTATATGTACTTGTATAATTCTCTCAAAATCCATATTCAAAAGGTGAAAAAGATCATGAAGAAGAAAAACGGTTAATGGATTTTTCCGTCATCTGCTAACGAAATCCATTATTTCTCTGCTGTCGCCGACATTCTGATGGCCGCCGGATATTCATGCCTATCCAAGGTCCTTACAACTGTAACGCTGGCCTTTCAGGCACATCGATCTTGTCAAATTAAATCGGCTTGATGAAATTGTTTACCTTTAGGTGGTGCTTATTAGTATTTAGCATATTTCTCCTAAATACTTAATTAACCAGAATAAAGATAAAATGAATAGTAAAGACTACAGTATTCGCAAAGATAACAACCCTTGATTGTAACTTCAGCCAAAGATTTGCTTAATCTAAGAAAAATTTGATATTAAAAACCCGTAAGAATATCGAATCATGAGAAAGACCTTCTGATAAGAAGACTTGCCTATCTCGAATGAATTGGAGAAATATTCAAAGAAGGTTTGACGTTAAATTGTACGCATCTCCTTGCTGGAGCAGTGGGTTTGGTAGGTTTTGAGCCTTAGGTATCATTGGCAATGTTTACAGATCATACATGAGTCATCAGCATCTTATTGCGAAGCCAGATATTTATCGTACGCAATCAACCACGATCCAGCAGGGCTAAGAAATCGGAACTACAAGCTTCTTTACATACTTTTATTTTAACTCTTTCGGGGTAGTAAAATGGATGTCTGTTAGAATTGTGGATTGCAAGTGGTTGGAGTACCAAATACATTTTTTATTAAAGCTTCTAATACAATTACCTAGGTAATACAATTTTCCATTTTAGGCAGGGATTATCGTCGTTATTACCCTGGTAATATGGTCTGTGTTATCACCTCATCAGTAAGAATGACTAACATAATAAGTAGGGTAGACTGGGTCCACAAACCGTTTCTGCCCTGAATATAAAAATAACCCTACAGACACAGTTACTTCATGCAAACAAATGTATATATTTATACATTTAATGTACAAAATAAATTAGAATAATTGTGACCTATGAGGTAATTACATCATTACGTTACACTATTGATATTTAATATCTACAGATACATTCGACGAAACAACTTGCAATTTTACTGTTTTCCTCAAATAGAACACCTCTACAAAGCTCTACATTTTCCTGTCAGTAGTGATGTAGCCTAGGTGTGGACGTCTAATTTAATATAATTCATTAATTATATAAGTAATTATATATATATATATATATATATATATATATATATATATATATATTATATCGATCTACCCGCATACTCTACTAGACAACTAAACGTACCTACTTATATAAATTAATAACGCACAGCACAAGACTGCGTATGTTTCTGTAAATAAATAATATGACTATTATTATTCACACAAACACTATGTTACAAGTAAGTATGTTATGTTGAATATCGAAACTAGATAAATATACGGGTAATAATACATTATAGTAATTCACTTTACTTCCTGCGGTTAATAAATACGTATATTTTATGTGAAACAGCGTATACTTAACGTAGAGTATGTCGTGTAGAACTTTTGATTTAGGCATAATTGCTCTACCTAAGTAGAGACTGTCCACGTGTCGAATTTCTACCTGTTGTGTTATTTTATTACGCTTTGTAATAGTTATTGCTTTATTTACAAGTTACAATAATGAGGTAGTGTTGTGAGGGAATGCGTACTACATATAGCATTGTGGAACTGAGTACGTTGGTGATTCATTTCTCGGAATTGACCTTGCCATGAGTCATTCGCTGGAAGGCAGAGTCGGGGATACCGCGCCTGTCTGCCGGCAGCTTGCTACACGCACTCCGCTCACCGTGCAGCGTATTATTACTAAATTCTCTGTGCTATTTATATTAACTAAAAATTGTTCATAAAATGTGCAACCGCAGAAAACGCAGGAAAAATTATTAGTTTTCTTTGCCTCAAATATTTGACGAATACTATTTCTTGTTCCTAAAGTTGGATATCATGATAACAACCATGACGTCATTCATATTGTTGAAGGTAAGTTTTTAGAAGTTTTATTTGAATTGAAAATTGTGACGCTAATTAATAAAGAATTAATACATTACTATTTTCTTGTGGATGAATCACCCCAAAATCTTATCAGCCTCTTATTTGACTACAGTAATTTGTGACGTTTACATTGTAATCCAACTTTATGGACGTGTATTGCCTGTCTCTGTTATTCATCCTATAATATCATGCAAAGAAACGAGAAAGACGTCGTATATTGTTGCTTTATAAATTGCTCAGCTAATTGAATACGTGTTGCTGTGTGTTAGAAAGAAATAGAAACAAAAATGGCGAATAGTTATTAAAGTTTTATTTGAAGAAACGAAAAGTGTGCGGAAATCTATGTTTACCTTTTGTTTCAAAATCAAAATAAATACATTCTGTATATTTTATTAGATATATAATCCAGAAGTTAATTTTATATATAGTTGTGTTGGTATTCTCTGTGGTGTGAATGAAATGTTCAAGAAAAGTTTGGGATCGACAGCAATACTTGTTGAACAAGTTTTCAATTAACTTTTCAGACAAACTCTTTTTTGTTGAGGATGAACAGGGAAGATAACGTCAACTGGTTTCATGGGAAAATATCACGAGATGCCGCTGAGAAACTTTTGAAGGAAGGTTTGTTAAAACATCTTCGAGTGTCTTTTGTTATTGTTAATAAATCCCAAGTTTTGTTTACCAAAGTTTATTTCTGTTTTACAGAGGGTGAAGATGGTGTATTTTTGGTCCGCGAGAGTAACACTTCCCCTGGAGACTACGTTCTCTCGGTCTTGCACCAGGTATTATTCCTTTTATGTTTTCTAACCTTGACTACCAAGAGGACATTCTAGAGCTCAATTAATTAGTCTCAATAATATTTTCTTAGGCTGGAGTTCACTAACTTTAAAACCATGGTAAACTTGAAATTTTCATACATTTTTACACTTAATTGTGTTCTAACCATATCTCAAATGTTAGTGAACTTTAGCCCTTTAAGCGCTTCTTTTGACAAATACCTCTGTTGTTTATGAATAAAAATTAATGAGGAAAATACCTTCTGCCGCTGTCCTCGCAATTTACCTTCCTTTGTGCTGCTATTCTATCATCAAACAATACTATACTTTTTTGCAGGGTCAAGTAGTCCACTATCAGATCCGAAGGCATGGCGAAGATGCATTCTTCTCTATTGAGGAGCACACAACAGTCCACGGCCTGGACACCCTTATCCAACATTATCGTGGGGACTCCAATGGATTGGTTACCAGACTATCTGTTGTGTGTAAGGGGCAACCACCTCCTCATGAGTCTAGGACACAGGGCACCACCAATCTGTTACACCGGTGAGTTCATGTTACTTGAAAATGTAGTGTTGCAACCTTGTCACATCTCGTCTTGGACTGAAGTCAGACCCAAAACATGAAGGAAAGATGTTGGATAAAAGGACAAGAGTGTATGCCAGTTATTCGTCAGTAATGTTGAAGATAGAATGAAATGAAAAGGAAGGCTGACCGTGTAGGATACTTGAATTATTACTATAAGTCTTGTCTATTGGTACTGAACTATTATACCAAATAGACTGTTCTAGCTAAATTGAATTATTTGGCTATTGTATCATTACATTGATAACATACATTCTATACAGTCAAAAGAAAAAACATTAAAATTTAAACTACAAATTAATACTATTACCTAATAACTTTTAAACTCTTATTAATCATAGTAATGTATGTATCCTTTTTTACACATACAGTCTAATAAGCTGTTATGACAACCACCTTGTAATTCCAAGTGTCCATTTACCCGTTTAATTAAAAGAGTGATTGAAACAATTTGTGAGCTATCTCTAGTAGTGGGGTCTCTAGAGGAAGTTCCATTCCATTCCATTAAGACGAGTGCCCCTCAAATTGCCCTTAATTTTTCCTTTCTGTTTATTGTTCGGACCAATTTAGTTGGCTGACCACTTTTTAACAGAGTATTTTTTTAAAGTATTTGGTGATCTAATGAGGAATTCATGTTTTTTGTTATTTTAATGTGTTGTCTGTATAAACTTTTTCTCTACGTACATTGTATAATAGAGAGCTTTTTATTGCTAAACCTCAAATCATTTATTTTTTGCATATGTTAGTATATACTTTGATCCACTTCTCTAAATTTACTAATAGGTACTTGAATCAAATTAAACTGAAGATGAAATACATTCATCTTCTGATATTCAAGTCTGGATGTAGTTTTTAGGGTTCTTTACCCAAAAGGTAAAACGGGAACTAATTACTAAGGCTCCGGTGTCTGTCTGACTGTCGGTCAGCAGGCTGTATCTCATGTACCGTAAGAGTTAGACAGTTGAAATTTTCACAGATGATGTATTTCTGTTTCCGCTATAACAACAAATACTAAAAAACAAAATAAAATAAATATGTAATGGGGCTCCCATACAACAAACGTGATTTTTTTGCTCGATATTGATAACGGCGACAGGTAGACGCTTAAAATATTCACAGAATATTTAGTTATATATTCACTTTAAAAATAAATAGTGATATTAAAATTATTTTGCCGTTTTTATAGATAATGGTACGGAACCCTTCGTGCGCGAATCAGACACGCACTTGGCCGGTTTTTTAGTAAATAGAGGATTTTCCTTATCAGTTAACAAAATCTTCCAAAAATCCACTCAGTGCTAATAAAATCCAAGTTATTACCGACTTAAATAATTACCAACCTGTTCCTAAATCTCAATTCATCACAAATCAGATTTCCACAAACTATGTAATGTACCAGCAACTTTATCTGGGTCATTGCACCCAATACTTTTTACTTACTCTGCACAACCACAGTATTATTGGTGGTTTCCTGTTGGGCGCATCATTCAATAATGTTTATTGAATTATTATAAAGAGACCAACGGAACAGTGTACATTAAGCGGTGACACGTTAAAGGCCAGTATTACACAGTTACGTATAAATTCTTGCCGTGCTTTGTTACAAGATGAGTTTGCAATGTGTGCTGATCTGAATACCAAATGTGATTGAAAGTGCTTTAATTAGGTGACCACATGTTTCTGTGACTTAAGTGTTTCTTCGTCACAAAGTCAAAAGTCAAATAATGACTCAAGTAAACATTATAAAAGAAGTAAAATTAAATTACCATGTTATTTTGTTTAAAAAAAATCACAATGTGGTTGATTCATCAATTGATTTGATGTCAATAGATCAATAAATGCTTTGATTTTTGCCTTTGTATTGTGTATATCAATCAGGTATCATTATAATAGCTTTACTATGAATTATTCTGTGATAATAATATCCTCATACACTAGTATTATAAATGCGAAAGTGTGTGTGTATGAACATGTGTTTGTACACTCTTCACACTGCAACGGCTGAACGGATTTGGATGAAATTTTGTGTGAAGATTAATAGTACCCTGGTTTAATAATATACTTATTATCCTAAGAATTACGGGCAAAACCGCAGGTTACAGCTAGTGTCCTCATATTATTTAGAAAATAAACTCACATATGTTGGTAATTGGTAAATATATACTAAATAAAAAGTTTTGTGACGCAAAGTAAAATACATATTCTGAAGTCAATTTATTTTAATATTGGCTCAAGTGATTATATCATTGGAAGTATGTGTACATACATTAGTCATTATCCAAGAATGTCTTGGCGGTGTTGACAAAGTGATGGGTACCATCAGATACATCTGTGTTTGTGATGACGAACCAATGTTTATGTAAATGATTCATTGTAAATATACTTCCAAGTAGTTTTGGGCAGGACTGGCTGTGACGGAGGTACAAATGTTTTAATTGCAGATAAATTTATTATGTGAATGAAATGCCATTGTGTTCCATAATTAGTAGCCTCTGATTAATATCAATTACAGGCTAATAATTATAGTTAAAAGGTTATTGTGGGGATAATAGTATTCAAGTCAACAAGATAATTATAATAATTTACATGAACTTGACCTATAACTAGGATTCCCTGTATCGAGGGAATCAGGAACTACGAGGACTATGCTCCTACAAACACCCTGACTCGGCAAATACTTGTAGTTCACACAAATGTTTGCCTTCTGTGAGATTCTAACCCGGCCTACTCTGCTGACTAACTGTCATTCAAAAGTATCATTCAAAACTAATATCTAGTAGGTACATTATCATACTTTTCTTGAGTGATGCAAAAGAAAATAAAAGTTCATATTGTGAGACCATATTGTCACAGAGATTATTAACTCTTGGAAAAGAAAATCACTTTCGCGAATAATTGTATTCATGTTTATGGTATTTTCCCTCATTTCTTCTTTCTGTGCGCGGTTATACCTGTCTTAAACTTAGAGAAATTCGAGGTGGTCAGGAAAAATCAAGATAATTTTTTTAGCAATTCAGTGGACAGTCACTTTTATTTTTATGATCGTTTTCCTTCCACAGAGCAACAGAAGCAGGCGATTTTAACATAGTATCACAGATGTTGGCGTGTGGGTACCGGAGTCGCGATGCCAAGAACCAGGACGGTCAGACGGCGGTGCACATAGCAGCGCGGGCCGGCAGGGACAATATACTGGCGAAGCTGATAGAAAGTGGCGCCACCGTCAACGTACGCGATACATTAGGATACACGCCTTTACACGTAAGTCACTTAAGACCTCTGATTAGTTCAGACTCCTTGGAGTTCTACGGAATGTCAGGTTTTTATGAAAACGTAGATGATATTTAAAAAATAACCTTAAGTCAGAACGAAACCAAACTTTGTAAGTAGGTCTCTCATGTACATGCTTCATTTTAAATTTTTTTATACTATATATATATTTTATTTTTAGGTAGGTACAAAATCTAAATTAGCACTAATTTGGTCAGGATTTATCTTTGTAAGGTCCACAGAGATATATAGAAATGTCGGTATTTCCGCTGATGGTGACTAAACAGGCTAACACAGGATCTTGCATCTGCGCCATTCGCAATAGTTTATCCAGATGTGTATGAGGAAAAAAAGTTACACTACCTAACATTATAAAGAGATAATGAGTTGTTATGTATAATAAATACTACCTACTCAAAAGATTCCACAACGTTAATGCAGATTGACATGTTTATTGTTCTGAAGATGGAGCTCAGAGGCATTCACTTAACCTGCATTGGACAGTGACGAACATACGCTGATGATGATGATGACGATTATGTTCTGGAAGATATACACCATGAGACATGCCTAACTTAATATATTGGCATGTACTGTTAATTTCAGCCTCCGTGGCGTTAGTGGGTGATGAGCTGACCGTGAAGCGTGAGGTTCCTGGTTTGATTTTCGCACAAGGCATAGATTTGTGTGGACCATATATATTTATTCTGAATCTGAGTGCTTCCGAGAAGATCTGGGTGATCAGATGAAAAGGAGATCCTACTTAGTCAGACTAAGGATCTGATAGTGTCGCATTTTTTTTCGTTTGTGGACTATTATCTTGCTAACTAAAACAATATAATTTTCAGTACACATGCCAGAACAACTTGCCTAGCACGACAGAATTGCTGATAACTAAGGGTAACGCCAACTACCAGATGCGACACGCGCCGACGGGGAAAGTGCCTCTTCACGACGCCGCACAGAGGGGTCATATAGAATGCATAAATGTATGTAACATATTGTTGAAACATCATTATTTACTAGACAAACTAATTAAAAACCTTTAGTCAACTAGAAAAGATACTTTCAAACAGAAAAACGAAATCTAAATCGTTTCATCCGTTTGGAAGCTACGGTAAAAGATTCATAGATACACACATCGAACTTATCAGAACGATACTTGACGATGTAGTTTCAAGTGTTTCATTATCATAATTCCACAGATCACCTAATAATTAGCTTCTATTGCAGCTCTGTTTTAATATGTATGTTCTTTATCAATTGCAGGTTCTTCTAAAACTAAGAGCGCCTGCACATCCGAGAACACTTGCCCAGGACACACCGGCAGATTTGGCGAAGCATTACGGACACACAGAATGTTACCAGCTATTAAGTTAGTTCACTTTTATTATGGCAGTAGAGACTAGAGATTAGCATCCAATGATGAAGTTAAATGATAATTATGCTCTTTTCCAAAATTGTGGGTTGCTTTTAGTCCCACATTCCGTCAAGTCCGTTTACCGCCAGCGGTTTGGAGCTGGTCATAGTCTCCGAAAAAGGGAAAAATCTGACACAAATGACGATTATTTACATATTTCCTAACTATAAAGTTCAATCCAACCAATATTATGACAGCAAATAAATGTGTTTGCTCCCTCTTCACGGCCGAATCTTAATGAAATTTGGTATGCAGGGGAGGACGTAGGATACTTACTATCGCGATACACTAGTCCACGCAGACGAAGTCGCAAGCTAAAGGTATTAAAAAATAATTTGAAAACTTTCAGAAAATCATCTACCTGACACTCCAAGAACGTCCCGAAGTCAATGGTACCACGGCACATTGAACCGCGACGAAGCAGTGAAAATACTAGAGGAGTACTGTAAACAAAACAACATCATGGACAAGGCTACAGACGGCGTGTTCCTAGTCCGATACAGCGAGAGGCACACTGGCGCTTATGTGCTGACTATGCTTAGTGAAAATACACCTTACAACTTTATTATTAGGAAAGAGGTGAGTTTACAATTGTGTACCTATCGTGTCAAAAGAAGACATTGGTACTGATATTTAGACAAACGATTACCTCACTAGGCAAAGTGATGGATTTTTTAATCATTATTTAGGCATAGAAGACCTATAATTCCCTCATGGGTTCAACTCCTGCCATGTTATTGTATTTTTGTCCACCAAATTAAACTTTTAATAGAAAATAAGGTACTTTTTGTCTTTATTGTCCTTTATATGACACCTAATCTTTAATTTCCAGAGCGAATGGTTGTTTATAGACGACGGACCTTACCTAGAGTCTTTGGAGCGGCTCATAGAGCACTACGGAACAGTTCCCGACGGACTCCCCACTCGCCTCACCGAGCCTGTACCGCCTAAGCCGAAACCACCACTACCTGAAGTAACTTGTTTTAGTTTTCTTAAATTGTAAATTTTATTTTACCAATAAATTCTGTATTTTGTACCACTTTTCGTGGTCCCGATTCCCTGTATCTAGGTAATCTGGAGCTAGGAAGTTTATGGTCCCAACAGTCTAAACACCCAGACTCAAAAATCCGTGGAGACTAAGCAAAAGTCCTACCTTCTGGCCAAAATAACATAACTAGCAGCGCCCCGCGGTTTCGCCCGCCTTTACTGTTATCTCACAGAAACCGATAATTTTAGGGTATAAAAGTATCTAATTTTCTGTTCCAGGACCTAAAGTATTTATATACCAAATTTCATTAATATCCACCATTGCAGTGTAAAGAGCGGACAAACAAACACATACTTTTGCATTTTTAATATTAGTGGGATAACACAAATGAGTGTTAATTAAACTATATTAACTAATTCCAGTTCTCAACAATGCCACGCACAAAGAAGCCCTCACCGAGCCGCGCCGCCATGAACCAATCCCTATCCCTGGTGAAGCACGACATCCTCAACGACAAAGACTCTCCCCCCACCGTCCCCAACAACAACGTCTTCGAACTCCTCACCAGAAACCTCTCCTTCTCATCCGACTTCAACAACGACAGTATTAACAACAACAACGACAGTATAGATGATAACGACACATACAAAGTGCCCGGGAACAACTCTGCTGTAGTTACGCTAGCAGAGAATTACAACGAGATATCTATTAATGCGGAAGGACAACTGTCTACTCTGCAAGGTAAGTTCCTAATTTACTATAATTTTATATTTTTCTGTGACACTTAAATATGATGCGATGCGTTTTAGACCATATCACCCAGTGTTCATTGACAATATGGGCAAAGGTGGTGAACATGCTTAGCCTAAAATGCGACTGGCTCTTAAGATCCTCTGCCAGAACACTTCGATGGGGTTATGGAGACAGATTTTCAGCTTAAGCTCAGACAAAGCAAACTATGATATTGTCCAACCACCAACGATATAGTCGATTACGGGATGGCATTACAAACTCTTCATAATTGACCTCATTGAAATTAAATCTTGCTGGAAGTCTTTCAGAGTATCAAAATTACTTAAACTAATGTAACCTTTCCAGAATTTATTCCAATGAGCGAGCTGACGCTGGGCGCAGTCCTAGGCGAGGGCGAGTTCGGTTCAGTGCTGCGCGCCACGCTCGCCGCCCCCGGCCAGCCGCCGCAGCCGGTCGCCGTGAAGACTCTGCACGTGCAGCACACCGACACCAACAAGAAGGAGTTCCTCTCCGAAGCCAAGCTGATGATGTCACTGCGACATCGGTGCATTGTGAATCTCATCGGAGTTTCGCTGGTAAACCTTAGGCATTTCTTTGTGTGCTGTGATACCGGTAGTTTTATAGTGTTAGGCCTTATGCGCCTTATAAAAAAAAGTCCAGATAAGTATTGCTTCGAACGAACCAGATCGTTGAATATATATTATTATCGAACATCCAAACCTTTTCATCCACAGGGCCCCCCACTGGCAATGGTCCAGGAGCTCGTCCCCTTGGGTTCCCTACTGGAGTACCTCGTGCGGCACCCGGACAAGGCCTCTCCGGGCTATGAGCTGCGGCTGTGGGCGTGCCAGGTGGCCGCCGGCATGCGGTACCTGGAGCGGCGGCGGTTCGTGCACCGCGACCTCGCCGCCAGGAACATCCTGCTTGCTAACAGGTACACGTCACTTCCCGATTCACGGCCCTACGCCGATGACTTCTCGTAAGTTACGTAGATTTCCATCGCTCCATACTTCGAAGGGCCTGTTAAGGCGTCCGTCTCGATTGTTATTCTTTGATAGCAATCGTTGAGCAATGTCGGAGAGCAGACACTACCTCATACGAAAAACAAACAAACTGCATATGGCATTTAGTAAATGTTATGAGCAGGCGTGTACCGCTTACCATCAGGTGAACAACTTGCTAGTCTCCTTACACAGTTGAATAAAAACAACGCACATTTACGAATGTTAGAGCCAGTGCAGATCACGGAGTAGGCCTCGACGTACCTTTTGACTACTATAACCATAGTTAGCTGTTGACGCCTTTGGCGTTCAAATGGTTAATAAGTTGTATCAATCTACTATTTCAGACACCAAGCTAAAATCAGCGACTTCGGCCTATCACGCGCGTTGTCCACCGACAGTTCTTACTACAAGGCGAGTCGCGGCGGCAAGTGGCCGATCAAGTGGTACGCGCCCGAGTCGTACAACTACGGCACGTTCAGCCACGCCAGCGATGTGTGGAGCTACGGGGTGACGCTGTGGGAGATGTTCTCCTTCGGGAAGCAGCCCTATGGAGAGATGCGGGGGATTGAGGTCAGCCACATTATAGCACTTAACCATAGAATAGTAGACATAGAAATTGTGCCCGTGTAAAAAAAATGTTTTTGTGTTTGTGTGTTGTATGTGTACGTACAGGCGCGTTTGGGGCCGTTCTTTGAAGATAGCTTACTTTTTTTTTCTAATATACAACATAGGAGCCGTCCATTAATCACATGATGTTATTTTTAGCATTTTTAACTAATTAATTAATTAATGTCACATTGTGTGTTTTTTCGCTCAGAGCTATCTGTCCCGAACACCCATGTATGGTGAGAAATAATAGGAAGTGTAGTGGACAGTGGTGACAGAACCACTACGTTAAAAAAAATAACTTCTTATTCCTTTTTCAATAGCTTGTGTTCTTTTTACAGGCTATACAAATAGTAGAAAATGGAAAACGCCTAGAGAGACCGGAGGATTGCCCCGACGAGATCTACCAAGTTATGCTGGACTGTTGGGCCTACAACCCCGACCTGCGACCCACGTTCAGCCAGCTGGTCGACGTGTTCTCGCAGCACCCCGACTACGTCAATATCAGCCAACTTGCTCTTGATACCGACGACGTCATTGAGATATAGCCTACATAATAATATACAATGAGAGTCTTCTCCACACCTCTCTCCTCTGTCTCCTCAGTGGACTGTTTGGTGCTTCTTTCATGGGAAAAGAGCGCCATAATTTAGATAGCTTACTAATATTACAAAAGAGAAACTGTCTGTCTGTTTGCGCTCTCTTCACGGCTAAACGGCTGAATGGATCTTAATAAAATTTGTTTTGGAGATAGTTTGAACCTTGGGGAAGGACATAAACAATACTTTTTATCGCGATAAGATTTATTTTTTTCCGCGCGGACGAAATCGTGGTCAAAAGTTAGTAAGATTTTTTTTTTGACAATTCTGCTGTAATCGCGTCAAAATATTTTCTCTGGTACGGAACAGCGCTGATTTCAGCATTACTGGCTCTATTTTGATAGAGTTGTGCAACAACGAACAATGTATTTTCGTACAAAACTAAGTATTTTGTTAAAACATATTAGCAGTAATCTCATTATTTAGGTTTAATTTCTATGTAGTAAATGTGTAATTGTTAAGCAATGAATCGGAAAGAACTATTCTGTGCGTGATATAAATCGGTAATGATATGCCATGATGTGCCTGACTACGTATTTTATATATTCACTTCGCTAGTAAAGTGTAGGTTAACTTTATAGATAGTTTTATACCTTAATATAAGCTGGAAATATTACTTTGGGTAGCATTAAAATACCACTTGTGTTAACAACTATAGATGTATTTTTATCACTTTTGTTTTATTTTTCTTGTCTTGCTAATCAAATCATGCATTTCCATTATGTTCCTTTTTATTGCCAAATTAAGGTTTATTGTTATTTTTGTAAGAAATATATTTTATGTGCGTATTACGAAACTATAACCCGAACATTCCACTTTATTTTTGTATAATTTTGTTCATTAGTTGTATAATTTAATATTTTTTATTTTATTTCTTTACATTTTATGAAATGAAATAGGTACCTAAAATCATATCAAGTGTTTTTTATAATGCAAAACTGCACCTGCTACGTTCAAAATATTCACGGGAAATGCCATAAATTGAAATAAAATTGCCATGTGGTTGTGTTTTAATAATGTACAAAAATTATTGAAGTTACCCAAATTATGTATTTTATTATTATTATTTAAGTACAGAATTTATATTAAATTCTATAAGTCTGACTTAGCTTAAATTTTATATCGTGTAATATAAATAATTATTGACAGATCATTTAACCTATGTTACTGAATCAAAATGTGATAATGGTATTTATAAAATAAATAACAATGAACATAATTTTGCGTTTGTTTTTATAAAATATCCGGTACAAACAATTCACTTCATATTTACATCTATGATATAATTATCCTAACACCTAATAAACTTATTACTAATATTAACAAACGATAAAACTCACTTGAGTCTGATAAACAATCCTTTTAAAGTGTCTTTGTTACAAATAAGTACAATAATTATTATGTAGGTACACAAAATTTTTACACATCATTTCCATGGTCATTGTAAGGCGGCGGCGGAGTTTCAGATCGATCAGGGAGTCTAATAGCGTCTACCTGCAACCTCGCTTCCGTCACACCAGGGACGCCATACGGCGGGCTTCTATCTGGCAAAGAATACTCTCGCCTGTACAACGGCGGAGTTTCCAAATCGGGATTTATAACAGTGCTCCACAGCAAATTCCTCGTGTCGCCGTCAAATCTAGCTCTACGCCTGTCCCGCCGCGTCTGAGGCAAATTCAGCGGCGTGCAGTAACATAGCCTCCGGAGCCAAATGTACGTGCCCACTATGCCTAATGCCAAACCTATCTCGACCCCAATGATGAACGCTTGCGTCGCCGAAAAATCCTTATCAAACTTCTCAAAAGGGGTGAGTGGCCGATTTCTATTTGGCATAGTTTTGGTGTCGTTTTTTGGTACAGTTATGTTCCACACTTTATCTATTTCGACCGCGTGTCTCTCAATAGGTACTTGAGATATCATTTTCTCGAACATCTTGGGGGATTTCTTTGTGCATTGCTTTTCGTAAGCGATTCCTCGTGAGGTTAACCAAGTTTCTACTGCTATGAAATCCGGATGGCATTGCCAATATTCGTTACGTAGTTCGATTCGTTCAAGTTTACGTAATGGTATTATTACTTGTGGGTTTAACGTCACCATGTAGTTTTCGCTGAGGTCTAACTTCCTAAGGTTTGGTAGACGGCTGAACATTCGCTCCGGGAGAGATTTTATTCGACAATTGTTTAGATTTAATACCTGAAATAAAGTAAAAAAAATAGTACAGTTAGGTACGTAAGATTTTTAGGGGGAGGTCATAAATTCGCTAAGGCTCTCCGGATCGGCCCCCGTGGTGGATTATGGCCCAATACTCCTCACGAAAGTGAGGGGAGATCCGTGCTCAGCGGTGGGCCAATATGGGTTGATAATGAATAAGGCTCTCATTGGGAATCCAGATCTTCACTGTGGATGAATGATTTATTAAAACGTTCTACAATCTGCGCAACAAATAATGCAAGTTAAATTACTCACCTGTAACTTCGAATGCATAATAAAAGGCTCATTCTTCAAAGATTCGAAAGCGTTTGACGACAAATCGAGGATATTAAGTTGCGGTGTGTCCCAAAATAAGTCTGAAGGTATAAACCTTAATGCGTTGTTACTGAGATCCAGATGAACGAGTCGGTCCAGCCCCGAGAATGCGTGCAGACCGATCCAGAATATGTGATTGTTCGACAGATTTAAAACTTCCAGGGATGTGTAACTGGCTTCCTAAAGACAAAATAAAGATAATAATCCTACCTTTGAAAACCTACTTACGTTACGTTAACATTATTACGACGTACCTAATTGCAACTCAACCAAGGAGCATTGAACCTTCTGATAGGGAGTTATAAGGCCCGTTTTTGTAAATTAATCCCCTTATTGGTGATAACTTGGCGGGAACTATAACTATAAACCCTACCAAACGAGCAACACACAATTATTGAAGACAGTTTCAAAATATGCTATCTAATTACATAGACGGAGACCCAAAGCAATGATAACTTCACTATTATGAATTAACAAATCAGTGTACTTGCATTACACATTCTCTTAGGAGTGAGACATTTTAAACCCTCTAATAAAGAAGTACAGTTCAAACTAAAAACCCTACCAGTTCTTACCTTAAAACAAAAATTATCCAACTCTGTAATGAAGTTATGACTGAGGCTATACATCTGTACCGCAGTAGGCACACCCACATTGATATTAACTATGTTTTGATCCACACACATAGCCCTATTCAGGTCATTGTACGTGTCACAGTCGCACTGTTTCGGACAAAGTTCGCCCACTACACCATTCACCACAAAAAGTATCAGCAAAGCGTTCCACGCCATTTCTTATAAATCTTATAGTTCTTCAGCACATTTTGGAGAGAGATCACTTGCATTATGCACCCCTATTCTATTATTGGTTGCAGTGACGCGCAACGTTTTCGCAGTAAAAAATGGAGCAATGGTACTGATAAAACAAACTTTATCAGCTCCGTTTATTAATGTAGATAAGATAGCTGTGTCATAGTCTTTGTATACTTGTAGCTCTTCCATTGAAGATTATTGCGTTTGAGAGCGTACGTAAGTTTTATCCCTTTCATTTAGGAAAATATTTCATAAGGTTATTTTGAAAACTGTGTTGAGAGATTCTGTTATTAGAAATTATTTTACCGATTACATACGTCATTCGATAGGAGCATGGCATTTGGGAGGGCATGGGCTATGAATAAAACTAATGTTATCTAAAATACGATGTATTATGTCAGTATTGTAAATAAAAATGTATAAAATAAAATGTACAAAACCATGACTTAATTTATAATTATTATTATACCGCTATTGCTGTTTATTATCTACTTAAATAATACTGAATCATTATTCAAAAAACACTTTAATATGGCAATTAGCATTAATTTCTAGTTACTAACCAAGATCACATTAATTTTATAGGAATTATGTTAACAATAATCGAGATTCACCATTACTACTAAAAGGGTTAAATTATCATTTTCTGAAACAGCGACTGATAAATTGCATATTTTATAAATTCAGCCTTTTAATATTTTGCCAATAGTACAGGAACAGTATATACATTCATCATCAAATATTATACAACAGCAATTTGGAATAGTAGGTCGGTCATTTAAATTAATGACTTGGCGAGTTATATTAAATGAGAGCAACATTTTTAGTTTATGTATTTTTTTATTTGACTGAGTACCTGATGGTAAGCGTTACGCCTGCCCATAACAGTCACAGCACCACCCAGAACCATGCATTGCATAATCCTGCGCGGTACTGCACTTTCACAAATAGCATTTTCACAGAGATCAGTTTTATAAAGATTATTATAATCATAATGACACTTTATTTATCAATAAATCAATATACTGTTTTAGCTGTATGATGGAACAAAACTATTACTAACTTAAGTTCTTTCTACCATACAACTTCTCTCATCCAAAAGTTTCTAGAATTTACACATAATTTCTCTGGTATACTAAAGATACTAATCAGCAATGGATGAACTGACTTCTTTTTAGCATTTCATACCAAAAGAGTCCAAAGAGACCGCTATTGCTGTAACAGCGCTGTCTGTCTGTCCTTCCATCTGCCCCTTGTAACTTTTGTATCTCTTTTTCGCTCTAGCGACACCTTTTCTGACTAACAGAACGAGACAGACCTACGGGAAATGCGATTTCGGCATCTAACTGTCACCTGACCTTATGAATATGATACAGAAGATTAACTGAATAATGAGGAGTTCTGCCGTTGTGGGACTGGGTACACCCGTTTCAGCGTGAAGTCAATACCGAGGATTGCATTCCTGATGTCGTGCGCTGAACTGCAGATAGTTTCGAATGTACCCACAAGCCTGTCCACCGCCAGGGCCTGTTAACAAATGAGAAAAGAATTAGCAGATGACTGTTCCTGTTTATTCAAACAAGACGGGTAGAATGTTTGCTTGATGCACCAAGTCTCCACATATCATTCAAATATCCAAATACTGGAATTGGAATGGGTATTGGAACTGCTAATCTTGTCTTTCTTGAGGTCGATATTTCAATCTTTATTCTGAAATGGGTTGCTTCAGTTGGCCACTTATTGGCTATATTTGCACCAAGGTGCTGCATTGGAGACAATGTGTGGACTAGTCTTGTATAGATAGATCTTGGACATTAGCGTTACTTTGCATCCAATTCCCAACAATTTGTAGCCTTATGTATAACGCCGAGACGGCGACCCGTGACAAGTCTGTTTTTGTGACACGATCATAGGCGAAAGGAAAGGAAGAAAGTTGTGGTACATCCCCAGGTTGACTCACCAGCAGAGGCCAAACACAACACGTAAATATAAAGGCCAATAAGTACATAAGTTTCTACACTTACTTGTACATGTGACGCTTCGGCTAACTTGGCCAGAGCTTTCGAGTTGCTGAGAGATGCTTGTGCTATTTGTGACATTGCTGACGCCTGTTGGTCCATTGCATCCACCTGGTCACAATTTATTAAAAAAATATGTACAATATGTACACAGATAAAAAAAATACATATACAAGGTAGAGATGTATGGTTATTGCCTCTACCATAGATTACTTCATAGATAAATATGAAGTAATCTATGGTAGAGGCAATAACCATCATTCTACTAATTTTATGTTTATGTGTGTGTGTGTGCATGTGTTTTTTAAGTAACATAATAATGTGTTTGTTAGAAGTCAGCTCTAAATTTAATTTTCTAGATACTATATGTTAGCTTTAATCATTGCCCATAAACGTGAAGCTGTACTGTAAGTAAGCCATCTAATTCAAGACACTTGAAGTGAGTAAACAGTGATAAAATAATATAAAGTACTATTTATCTTTGAAGGTAGAGGCTCCTAATTACAGTACTCATAGTATTTCTTGACATACATTTTTTTGATAGATAATATGGATTTTTGCGTTTATATGAATAGGTAGACTTTTTTAACATGACATACAATTATATGTCTGCCCCCTGATAATGAACAAAACACGGTGAAGTACATTTTTATTTAAAGTTGACAGTAAAACTTGTTAACTTAATAATAGGTGCCTATTAGTAAGTTAGCTGACAACTGTCTGTCTGTATTCAAATACTACATAAGAATTAGTATGATCAAGGCATAGATAAGGCAAGTAGTTAGTGCTGAATAAGAACTATTGAAGTGAGCACAACTGCACTCTATTCGGAATAACTCATCTTACATAGAATACCAACCATTTTCTCAATCATGGTTAAATGCCTGTCCTCAGTATCTGCGGAAAACCTGCTGCTATCCAGTCCGTTGCAATCCTCCCCTTTGACAAACACATCATCAATGGCTAACTCCAGTTCATCACCATTGCAGGGCTCCTGTTTAACTGGTTTCTTCCTTTTCCCTGTAATTTATTGAATCAAGTTCCACTGTTAACTCTTTGATCGCCGATGTATGCTGTGACTACACAATCATAATGATGTGTGTGCATCCCCACAATCTATATATATAAAAATGCTAGTGCCACAGCGAGAGTGGCAGGGTACAGCTAGTACTGTATAAATCTGTAATATCTGTGTGTAAACTTATAAAAAGGGGTTTGAGTCTTAACACTTCCACTGCTGAGCCGATATTCTTGTGTAGCCTTGGGTGCGGCTCTGCGCACTCCATATTGTTTTCCCATACAACAAACACAACAGTTGTGTTTTCCCGCACTCTCAGTAAGTTATGAAAAACGCGACAGTTGTGTTTTCAGCAGTTAAGTTGTTAGGTGGTAGGTGTAGGTGTTAGGTCTTTAGTAGATAGATATGGGTTAAATAGATAGATAGAAACTTATAAAGAAGAGATAGAAGAGTGATGTAAACACATTATATATCATTTTAATGTATAACTTTGTCAGTAATACAGCCGGGTTGGCTTACAGCTTACATTATGCTGTTGTGGGTTGTGATCTTTTGCCATTTATTTACACATGCAATCTTTATAAGAAATAAAAAATGGATGTAACATTCTAAGGAAGCGAATAACATGCACCTCTCAGTACACAGTAACATAAAATTAAACTCACTTGGTGTATAAGCTTTCTTGTCGCAAAGGTCCAAAATTCTCTGCTCAAGTGCTGTAAGTACACTCTTCACCTTCCCTGCTTCTATTTGCCTCTGTTTTGTCATTAAAAACCTTTTCTTATCAGACCAAAACTGAAAATAAATGGATAAAATTTAAATTCATTCATGCTGAGATGAATAATTTTTGGTGACTGATTCATATCTAAGTATTCATAATATATGTAATGTTGTTGTAAATATAATTATTCTTATCATGTTGGCTGCTGAACCGTTTTATTTTATTGGCACTTTTGCTAATCTTCACGCAATGTGTGTGTTTACTAGCACTGGCATTGCGTCGCAACTAAACTCAATTAGTTGTGCGAATGCAAACAACTGTTGTGATAAAATTGTCAACACGGCAGTGCGGGTTCCATGTTTTCATTTGCCGTAACATTATAAAAATCAGAAATGTGTTTTTAGCAGTCATTCAGTTAAATAAAGTAATCTTGCTCAGCAGTAGCACGATATGGACGGTGAGTTTATGCAGAAATCAACATAGAAAAGAATGCATGCAGTAACTTACTTTAATCCATCCCTGAGTAGATTTTACGGAGCCTTCAAGTGAGTTTACCAAGTTGGATAGTTCTAACCAGAGTTTTTTATATTTTGAATGGCTGTTATATTTGCTCTTTTTCTTTGCCAAGTCTGGATGTTTTTCCATAAAGGTTAAGATTGCTTTCACTTGAGCCAAAGACGGTCTATTAGTCTGAAATAAAAGGAGCCCACTAATATTATAAATGCGTAAGTGAGTGTGGTTGTTTAACATCTCTTCAAGCGGGAATAGTATAACGGATTTTGATGAAATAAGGTATATAGATAGTTTAGATCATGGAATAATACATAAAACATTTAATATTATATAAAAGTTAACGGTTTTAGTGGGATATTATCCCATATTATTCTATATTATCCCAAGGATAATAAGAAATCGCAGGGCCCAGCTAGTAATAGGAAATAATACTACATATTATAATAATATAAAAGGTACAGCTGACAACAATAAAACTTACAGAATTTACGGGGGGCATAGGGTTTTCTACAGCAACCTCTTCAAAAAGAATATCTGCCATTGTAAAACGTTTGCCCAGAAAACCAGATCAAATTTACGTCAAGGTTTACAAGACAAATCAACAAAGTGTGCAGTAAGTATTATAAAAAACGAAAACAAGTTAGCCCTTTGGTCAGTATTGTAAATTCCTAATCGAATCTTGCACTTCGTTATATAAAATGTAATAGTATTCTGTGATCTTGCAGTTCAAATTAACTTACAAACAAACAAAACAAAACGAATGAAAATAAACCTACTAATATGAATGAATTGAATGATCGAACTGTCACAAGTGTCACTCAACTGTCAATTATTTAACGATTATGACTAGAGATGGGCGTTAAATCAAAAACAGTAAAAACATACATAGACTGATTAAAACAATACCTTCCTTTGCGTCGCCGTCGCTCACTCAGGTAAAAAATAACAGACATTTATCGACACAATACAACGATATAACTTACATTTACTTTTTTATGTAAGCTGTTGTTTTATATACACGCATAATTATGACTACATAATATGTATATCTAGAACTAGTCCAAAACTAGTACTATAGTCTATCTGAGTTATAACTATTATTAAATACTTTAAAGGTTCCATTGCTAACACACAACCCGGTATGTTTCTCAACCCAGCCTGGTTGCATTCATTGATAACCCGGCCGGGTCCGCTAGGCCCGGGCAAACCGGGCAACCGGGCTGGGTTGAGAAACATACCGGGTTGCAATCTCTACTTGTGACCGGCAATGACTCGATTATTGATCAAAAGGAATCGATAGTTTATGTATTTTGGAAGTAATAAAATAGTAGTTTAAATTAGATTTGCATACTTTGGTGCACATACTAAGCAATTATATTACGTGTTTAATTATAAAAATTAAATTGTAGAACTCGTGCATGCACCATGCAGCTTGCAGGTACTTAAAAGACTATGTAGTGTACAACACTATCAAACTACCAAATGAAACAAGTGTCGTGCTCGTGCGTGACAACTTGACAAGACGAAGCGACAATTTTTATTGTTTCTGGAAATATAATCACAAGTTGAATTTTTTTGAAGATTTGAAGTGGAGAACTCTTGAAATAAATTACCGCATAGGTATGTCGATTAATATAATATAGGTCTCTTATACAATACGACTAAAGAAAGCGTTATCCAATGGACACAACCAGTATTACTTGATAGAGGTATATCTATAGTAACACAGTAGTAATAAATGTGTGTTCAATGGTGTTTAAAATCCAATGAGAATTTAAATCATTGTCAAAAGTTGGTGAAAACATTCTTGCTCACTGGCATTAAATTGTTTTAATCTTTGAATTAAACCCTACAGACGTTCATTATTGAAACAGGTACAACCAAGAAAGTCATTGTGAAGCTTGTGTAACTGATCATAATTATGAATTATATTATAGCTTACACTGTTAAACATAATAATACTAAGCATTATGATTGATCAATGATATTCTAAATTATTACAGGTTACTTAACATGGCCTGAGATAATAATTATGCTGATTCGAAAGGAATGCTACTTATCTACAACATTGTATGCGATGAGACCTTCAAAATGATACACAGTCAACGGGTAACTGTTAGTCCTCAGCACATACTCAGTAAATGTTGTCAACTTATCTTCAGAAATAATGTATGAAAAGAAACCATATGAATGGATTAATCTTAATCACCAATTATATTAATGAAATATATAGGCACCTCAGCTTTAGACATGTGTAATAAGAGAATAAAGAGAGGAAACAGATGTATAGTTCAACAACTTATACATTCTTAGGACTAAACAGTAGTTTAACATTTCACTGCTAAAAACACAGCTGTGGTGTTTTTCACAACTTGCCGCAAGTTCAGGAAAACAACTGTAGTGTTTGCTGAATGGGAAAACACTACAGTGTGTGCAGAGCCGCACCCTAGACAAGACAAGACAGGCTAGACAAGAAAATCGGCTCGGCAGTCTAAGTGTATATTGGAAAAGTATTAATTTAATACATTTATTGAATCAACATGTGTGACAATCCGGTTATTGCAAAAACATTTTATTTATGTACATTCTGTGATTATTCCTGCTCTGATTCAAGTAACTTAAAAAAGCACTTAAGAACACATTCCGGAGAGAAACCATATTCATGCTGTAACTGTGACATTAAATTTTGTGATGCAAGTAATTTAAAGAGACATATAAGTAAGAAACACCCCGAAGAACAATCGCATACATCCAAAAATTTTATTTCTGCAGAGACAGGTCCAACCAAATCAAACAAGGTAATGGAAAGTAATATAGAGTACACAAAATATTGCTGTAATGAATGTAACTATACATGTGGTAGGGAACAGGATTTAAAACGACATAATACAAGAGTACATACAACATCATTTTCATGCGATATCTGTAATTATACATGTTTTAGAATATGTAACTTAAAAAAACATATGAATAGAAAACACTCTAAAGAAAAATCAATTGTATCAAAACAGGACACTAGCACTGAAAACACTGCTCTGAAAAATCCTGAGGACTCACTAAAATCCAATTTGGATTACAAAAAATTTCATTGCAATTTGTGCGACTATAAATGTGCTAGGGAGCTAGATTTGAGGCGACATACCCGAGTACACACTGGGGAGAAGCCGTATAAATGCAATCAGTGTGCTTACAAAACCTTAGATAAAGGCAATTTAACCAAACATAATAGAAGACATACCGGAGACCTTCCCTACTCATGCACCAGATGTGATTACATATGCAGAGATTCAAGTAACATGAAGAAACACTTGAGAACACACACTGGGGAGAAGCCATACCAGTGTCGTTTATGTGACTTTAAAAGTGCTTGCTCAGCTAATTTAAGAGCACACCAAAAAACGCACAATGGAGAAAGAAAACGCTATTCATGTGAAAAGTGTAACTATCAAAGTCTTAGATCAATAGATGTAAAAAGACATGCTGCGAGAAAACACAAAGAAAATCTATTTGCATGTGATTTGTGTGATTTTAAATGTGCAGAAGAAGGTAACTTACGAGAACATGCTGGAACACACAAAGACGAATTTATATGTAATATATGCTACTATAATGCGAATACAGCAGATGAGTTGAAGATGCACGGTAATGTACACGTTGTGGGAGATAGCAGTATTCCAGATACTATGATTTTATCCGACTCAAATAACACAAGTGAAGAGGTACAATATACATGCAATTTATGTGACTATAAATGTGTTTTAGCAAATGATTTGAAAACACATTTACAAACACATGCTGAACAGTATAAAAACTTCAAACACTTTCTAGATATTTAGATGATTAATTTATGATTATTATTGTACATACAATAAGAAATAATTGGAATTAATCATAATATCTGCCAGTACTTAATGCAATGTAACAATAACATAATTACTCACAGTAACTGTTTTATAAGTTAGAACTTCTCACTGGTGAAAACATTTAATCTTATACGATTTTAGTGCTCATTTGTTTAATATCGAAATTCTCAATCACATTGCACAAATTATGTTTTTTACCACCTAATCAAGTTAAACATTAAAAAAACGTAATTCAATAATTAAGTGTTCCTATTTATTTTTGTAAAAAGTAGATAATTTAAATAATAATTCACTCAACTGCCACTTTTTCGTTTATCTATTGAATATAATGAAATAGAAATTTAGCACTTTGAACCAATTTTTAATTCTTATTTAAAATAATATGAGCAACATATGAATATAGTAAAACAATGAACCTTATAATATAAACACCTACTAGTTATTAGTTTTCATTGAAGTATAATAAACTTATTTCTTTTATTTAATTAGATTATGTACCCAGTGGGTCAACAGGTATATGAAGCTTCAATGAGTATTTTATATTTAAGTGAAATTATAACCAATTGTCTCATATTATAAAAAGTACTTATAGAATTTAAAAATATCTGCCTAAATATAAAAAATAAACTGAGTAAGTACCTATGCTTTTTTATTACATAATTATGTATCTACCTATTGTCTGTCTATATAACAGCAAGATAGCGTAAACAGATATGTACCTAAATATAGGTAGAAAATAGGTAGGTCGCGACCTCTGTGCTAGTGCTTCAATGACAGATACAGTTAAGGTGGACATTACTCGTTTTTTCTATTATTATCATAATCATAATCATGTAGAGACATTGTGGTGCGGTACTGATCTTTTGTTTTGATTTTGGATCCTAATAGCAATAATAAGAAACCCTCTGCAGCCCTAAGTACCGGTAGCTTCGCTCTGACTCATAACTGGTGGTAGCTCTATCTACCCAAGGGTTTAGTTTTTGAAGTAAAACTTCTTTACGAACGCTAACTTGCTGAGTAAGCTGGTGAATGCGTTACGAAATATGTGTCCGGGTGAGGAGAATGGAAGTGATAGGTAATAATAAGATTAAAAGATAAGGGGTAGGTGGCAGGTGACAGGCGACAGGTGACCGATGACAGATGACAGAAGTCAGAAGACAGGTGACAAATGACATGATATATCGTAATATAAAAAAGAGTTGAAGAAGTTTTACTTCAGTCGTGTGGTCTAAAGCACACTCGTTTTTTTTAATTGTAAAATAAACTATACTTAAGAATATACTAAATAAAGTGAACAATAGAAATAAGAACTGAAATTAAGACAGGAACACAATAATTATGTTTGATCTTTTTACGTACTACTTCGAATTTTTTCACGTTTTCTTAATTGGGGTAGCATGGAAATTGGAATGATCGATTGAAGCTGATGAAATAGTACTATCTATGGCTAATTATAACTTCTCTGTGGGTGGGCACACAACGAAAAGTACGTACTCTATGGATCTGTTAAATAGTCTGTGGGCATTTATTATATATTTTGCAATTTGCATTTTGGTTTGCATTTCTCCTCGTCTCCTGTTTGATTCACTTTTTCGTTTTTGGTGACTAAATTGTATCACTAGGTGATTAGTGTCCCGATTTTAAGGAAGTAAACTGTTAAATACCATAATCAAGCTTTTGAAGTTGGAGTGCTTGGATCGACCGACACTGCAGGTAGAAGATGTTCAGCTGACTATTGTTTACAACAAGATGATTCTGTACAATTTTCAGATCCTATTCATTTACTGGAAGTTCTGATGCTTTACAGACATGTATTCTTTCGAGGGAGACTTCAGGCGTAAACCACAACAGAATCTGGGAGGTGCCAGTTCTCAGCGAAAGACAGACAGAGATGCTCTCATTCTTCAGTTACAACAACAAAGACAGAAAAGAGAGGTTAAATAACTTAATTGCTTCTTTGTATCGTATTGATAATTTAGATATTATCGTATTGGTAATAGTGTTAAAGTGCAAGTACCTTTTTCCATATATATCAATATGCTTAAGGTTAAAACTAATCTAGCTTCTTGTGTCCTGAATTCCATGGTTATGGTGTACTATTCCATACATGCTATGTATGCTGTGCCCTAAACGATTATTTATGAACAATTAAAGCATTGATTCTGTCAACTTATTAGAACTTTCGTCAATATAACATATTGAGTGTTGCATTCAAAACAACTAAATGACTAGGCATTTTTAATATTAGTAATAATAGCTATAAACATTCAAACTTTTATTCCAACTGATTTCTTTATATTCTTTGAAAATTATAATGAGAATTTGCAAATATGGCATTTCAAGTATATTGCTGTGTGAAGCAAACTAGAGAAACTGCTTTATTAGTTATATTTTATTCATTTATCAAAATGTGTGCCTCTGTTGCGTAAGTGGTTGATGAGCCGACTGAGAAGCTTGACTTTGTGAGTTCGATTCCTGCACAGGTTAACACTTTCACTGCTGGGCCAATTTGCTTGTCTTGCTAAGGCTGGGGCTCTGCACATTCCATAGTGTTTTCTTATACAGCAAGCACAACAGTTGTGTTTTCCTGCACTCGCTGCAAGTTATGAAAAATATGACAGTTGTGTTTTCAGCGTTAAAGATTTCTGTGACCCACAAATGTTTGCTGAGTCTGGTGGTTTGTAGGACAATGGTCCTAGTAGTTCCTGATTCCTTAGATACAGGGAACCCTAGTTAGTGGGTCAGGATCTATGTATGTGATTGTGATGTGTTATTTATATATTATTATAATACAGGTTAATTTACCCACAGGAGCACAGGAAACGTTTAAACAGTACAATAAAAATCCAGGCGTTTGTGCGGAGCTACCTGACAAGAAAACATTGCAAGCAATATGAACGGGAACTGTTTGACAATATCTTTCCGAAAGCAAATTCTGAAGACCTGCAGTTACTGTCCCAGCTTGTTGCCAAGATATTGTTCTTTTTTGATGACAAGAAAGATTTTAGTAGATTGGTAAGTTTGTTAAACCAACTAACACCACAGTTGTGTTTTCAGCAGTGAACGTGTTAAAGTAACAGTCATTACTCAGCTTGTAAAGTAGACATAGTTTCTTATAAATGTATCACTGTTCAATTCCTCACCATCCATTATGATAATTCAAAATAATTGGCTTGGTTGAAAGCTGACAGAAGTTCATATTCTCACTTTAGTGTGACTTCAACAGGTCGATCACAGTTGCAAATTGTTCAGTGTTGATCACAGATGCAAAAACGCCTTCATTGGAGTTTTTAGTATGGGCAAAAAAGCAAATTATAAGTTTACCATTAGCATATTATGTACGTATGTATTGGCGGTCTAGGAGCAGGGTTGACTTAACCACCTTGAATATGTAGATAGTTTATCTATTTTAATAATAATCAAATGTGATTTACTAAGAAGCCAAGCAATCAAGCTACCAGTAGATAAGTATATTTTTTTTTTCAGATCTCCATATCACAATTGCTATTGAAGCAATGGATTAAAGTATTCCAAGACGCTGGGTCCAGCATTCAGATGAGGAGATTGCTCTCCCTCCATCTTCGATTGTTGAGAGCAAATGCTGAGGTTAGCTAGATTTAACTTATTAGTTTAATTCATATTTCTTGTATGACTTGTGTTCATATGAATGCGGTTATAAAATGCAGTGCAATCAAATATATAAATTAGTACAAATTTTCAGTAAAGTGTAGGTGTTAAACTCAGTCGTAAATCTTGGTACTTGTAGGCAAAAACAGGCAATAGTTCCCAAAATACTCAATTTAGGAAACACCAACATAAGGTTTCAAGTATGTTAGCTATTAAATTGTTTAATCACTGCAAACTGACCCATTTTGACAGTTGTCATAATTATACGAAAACTGTCAAAATCTGCGAATGTATGTCAGGGATTGCCCTGTTATTCCCTAAAAAGTGATGTGGAGTTCTTTATTAAATTTGTATGGATTTAACAGGTATTGTGGCTATAGTGATTGCCACAACACCCTCGTTGAGTGACATTGTGACTGGGCCGAGGCTCTATTCTATAGTGTATTGGAGTCTTAATTTGCCAATTCACTTTAATACCCATTACAGGTTTCATTAGCAGTACCTCTGAGAATGTTTGAAGTGTTCACCTCAACCACCTGCATTGACGATTCCTTGGATTGTGATATTATCGTTGGCAATACATTATTGTATTTGGTTAAAAGAGGTATGTAAAAGTTTGAGCATTTACAGCATATCTGTGATACCTTTATAGAAGAAGCCCATAGTTTAGACTTTAGTGCATTAAGTTAATGTTTTAAGTAAATTACATGTCTGTATATATCATCATCTTATGATAGACATTTACCTGGCACCAAAAACACAATAAACCAAATGTTACCCTCCATTGGGGAGTCAGGGAAAAAAACCATTCAGCCCATAGTACAGCATGGGCAGTGGTCCGTGTGATGTCAGTAATAGTACTTCGGTTATAACACTTATAACTGTCTGTCTCATTATAGTTAAGCCAATTTTCTACCCCGCCAGGCTACTTCCAAGACCTATGCATGCTGATGACCGAGAAAGCGCCACCACTGTATGGGCCTTCGCCAAATCCGCCCACTCCACTCTGTGGGGCACTCCAAGACCTTATCCAACGGCCTCTGGCACTGATCAGTCATATCCACATACCAGAGTATGAGTAAGTATTTGGATGGTATTTTTTTTATCTATGGCATATGGATGTTGGATGTTCTGTGAAATCTTCTGAAATGGATGCCACCAATGATAGACAGTGTAAAGTGATGGACTTTGATTGCTCTCATAAAACATAGAATAAGAATAAAAAGCCGCGCCGTTAGCTTGTGCGCAGTGAAGATATTTCAACCCTAGCAGTGCCGGCGCGCCCGCCATGTTCAGTCTACTACCGCCGTTCTCCATTGCGCGTAGAGTACAAATTGGCTCGCACTAAATGATATTTTGCATTTGTTGTATTGTTGTTATTGGTGTTAAGCATTTTCTGAGATGTGAGTCTTCTGTACGTTAGTGCTATTATTGATTCTGTGAGATGGCTAGTTTGGCTGGTAGACAGGTGTGGTCAAATCGGCCATATTATTGTACTTTATATTTAGTGCAATTATCGCATATCAGTGACCGCAACTGCAATAAAAAATTAACTCCACAGGGACACGATCCTGACAGAATTCGCAGCAGCTTTCCTATGCAACCCTTACCCTGAACCAGTTGAGATGTTTGTGATACCAGCGCTGGCGCAGGATTCTCGAAACCGGTTCCCGTTCCTCTCCCTCATTGGGTGTCTCCGGGATGATAGCAAGTTCCAGAGTAGGAAACTGATTAACGACTCCTGGCTTTTACATTCTGTTGTGTCATTAGAACCGCCTGATTTTGGTAAGTGTCTTAAAATATTTAACATTCTTAAAATATTGGCCATGATGAGGTCATTACTGGCAAACAGGATTCGATTAAGATTCTGGTTCTTATTAACCACTTCTGGGATACATGCTTTCTCTCAGAGGTTGGGTGATAATCTGCAAAGCTGACTCAGTGTACGCTGGTAGATGTCACATATCCTTGAATTTTTTATGTTTCTGGACATGCCTTTTTCATGAATTACCTTCCCATCATCATTAGCATCGAAATGCTCACATAACTAATGAAACAAGTCATCTAACTGACCTCAGTGCAGAGATAAAGTTTGAACCAGATGCTTTCCAATTATGAAGCGCATGTTCGGCCACAAAATTTGCTCTTTTGCAACTAACCATAACTGCTTTTTCAGTAAACGAAATCCTACAAATCGACACCACACGACCACCAAACAATCCTATAATACTAGAATACATGAAAGTGCTAGCCAAGCTAACTGAGAATGTATGCAATAAGCAAATAACTTACGAGTATGAAGACTCACTGTACAGCCAGGAAACGGCTGCGGATAAGGATAATGAGAGCGACGGTGAGGATGAGCCTAACGCCATCTCGGTGAGGGAACAGATGTTGCTGACGAAGTGTATAGAGTTGTTGAACGACCCCAACCGGTGTGTGATGACGATATGCTCACAGATTACAGAAAATGCACTCAGTGAAGAGTTTCTAGATAGTGTCTCGGAGATCTGCCATCATTTGTTGCTGAGCCATCGAATGGCTTTGCAGAAGTATAGGTGAGGGTCTTTTGAATTGTAAATGTTGTAAAGGGACACACATCTGTGGGTGGTTGCCTTATGGAAATCCACACATCTTTGAGCGTCAGTAAAGCGACAATGTTAATTTCCGACCTCACATCTGTAAAAAATAACCCATCGCCTTCGATATTAATGACTATTAAAGGTTTATATATAACAGGAAAATACAATGATTACAGTAAAATTGTAGCACATATGATCTTTATGTCAATTGTTAAAGTAGTGGGCAGATGGGATGCATCATCACAGTTAAGCTGACTAACCTTGCATAACTATGATGTGTCAATCATAGCCACTCATCAGGGGGCGTAATGATTGAAACATTGGCTTTTGAGGAAGAGAGAGGAACACTGTTGTGATATAGACAAGCACTCATTCATTTGCAGGTTGCTGTATACGCTAGCATTCAAGCCAATCTTCATCCGTGGTCTATGGCGGTGGCTAAGCAGCATGAGCCACGAGTCTTCCTTCGGAGGCACGGCCACTCCTCTCCTCTCCGCATTGTCCAGGGGGATGGGCATGCACTCCACGATCATACCCGTGCATAGACTGTTGGCTCCGTTAGCAGTGTTCTGTGCACTTTACAACCTGTTGATAGGAACTCTGCATGATACAGAATTCTGCAAAGATATGGACGATGATGACGTTATCATTTCCTGTGAGTATTTACTGCGTGCGACGCAATCTAGTAAATACTAGAATTTTTTAAATGTTTTGATTTAACACGATTTGCGCATTGTGCCAGTTATTAAATTATACAAAAATAAAGTTTTATTTATACCAAAATATGGAGTACGAGTTAGTCATTACTTTAATAGAATGCGAAATGACACATCTTGTGTTTTTTACCTACACTCATGGATTTTAACGGAAAGTTAATATTTCACTCAAGAAAATGGACAAATTGAGAAAGAAAATATATAATCTGTATATGTAATAAGAAAATATATAATAACTTTTTTTTTAATTTACTTCTTACCATGATTTTTTTAACCTTAGCATTATTACATTTATTTACATAAGTTGTATTTTATAGAGTACAATAATGATTCCCGATATCCCCAGTGCCGTCCTATCCGGCGATGTCGACGACCGAGTGCGGCAGCGGCGGCGGACGCGGCGTGGGCGGCGGCGGACGCGTGCACGCCTTCTCGTTCGGCGAGCTGGGCGCGCTGTGCCGCAGCCTGCGCCAGGTGTGCCTGGGGCTGGTGGAGCTCGCCTACCCGGAGACGCGCCCCGCGGTCGTGGCCCGGTACAAGGACGCCGTGGGACACGGGCCCGTGCCGCCCGGACGGAACACGCCTGCCTGGTCGCATCTTCTGAAGGTGAGCTTGCACGGGTCTCGAAGACTAATGGTGACTAAGAGCGGTTCCGCACTACGTCCGATCCAAATTCGTGATTATACGTTTCGGAGTAGTAGAACTATTTGTATGGTACTTTACGCGCTTGAACCGATTTCTGTCATCCACGAATTTTCATTTCGTGGAAGATTCGGACACATGATCGACGTCGGGAACGCGCTACGTTATGGCCCTGCGTATAAATGACGTATGCCAAAAGGTGGCATGCCTGAATCGCTTTGATGGTGGTGGTATGCCTGAATCGCTTTGATTTGGACCAGAGATCACGGATCGCAGGTAGTGCGAAAAGCAATATCCGAATTCAGCCCGAGTTTTCTAGATCTGTATTTCGCGAGTTGGGATCGGACTTAGGGCGGAACCGATGTAAGGAGTGAGGGACTCGAAGAGGTTGTTAATAAATGATTCAAGGACGGCCTCGGCGGTTAAATGTCTGTCACAAGCTTCCCAGGCAGAATAGCCAAATGAGCCTTCCTATATAAAAATCGATTCCGTAATAAAATTATAGTAGCGCGGTGTACTGTCCCAGGTGACGACGCACCTGCTGCGGGAGCTGTTCGTGCGCGACGGCCGGCTGCAGTTCCTGGGCAGCGGCGCGTGGCCGGTGGACGGGGCGGTGGCCGACGGCGCCGCCATGCTGGCGCGCCCGCGCCGCGCGCGCCAGCTGGCCACAGGTATGTACACTGTCCCGGGTGACCCATGGTCCATGATCCATGGTCCTCGTAGTAGAGAATTAGAGCAGACACAGGGAATCCTAGTTAGCGGTCAGGATCTATGTATGTGCGACGCACCTGGTGCGTGCGCTGTTCGTAAGCGACTGACGTAGACGCGTTACACGTGAGATAGGAACGTCCATTGCTAATCATAGACCTCCCCCATAGAACGCCATAACGAGCGATTGCTAACTGTTCGCATCCAGCGTATTCCCCCAAATCGAACCAGGCTGACGCATTATAATAACATTACTTTAACACAACCTAATATTTTATCTACTTCCGAGTATTTTAGCTAATAAATTGAATCGTTAATTTCAGAGGAAGGCCCGCCTCTCACGATCAAAGAAATGAGGGGAGACACCATATTGAAGGAAATCCCATTTGTAGTACCCTTTGCCACGCGAGTATTGATGTTTCAAAGTTTACTTTCGAGGTAAGTGTCAAAGAATAAAGGCCTGTCTATATATGTATATGCGGTACCGCAGTTGCTAGCGGTAGTACCCTGCCGGTATCCCATCGGGTAACAACGTACCGCAGTGAGGGACCGCTGCCGGTAGCGAATTCTCCAGTGACATGTGACAGTCCACAACCCCTCCCTCGTTTCTTCATATACATACATACATTATCTCTAAAATCACTTGTTGATGCTTTCGTTCAATTGAATTTGTTTCTCCCCAGAGAAAAGATCGACCATTGGTACGAGTTGACGAATTTCAATGAAGGCCCTTCGATAAACATCAGTGTTCGACGGACGCATTTATACGAAGACGCATTTGACAAACTTAGTCCTGAAAATGGTAAGTCAAACCTACCCCTAGCATGCTTAAGCCACTGCTCTGTAGAAAAACATTATGAATTGGTAATCGATGTCAATTTCCAACTCTAAGCAACTGTAGGCCGTAGCGGGAGTTATTAGAACTTAAATTTGAATGACAGTCTGACGCGATTCTATTGGTTGTCAAGTCGAGAAACGTGAATAAGTCGCCAATGATGCCAATTCTATTAACAAACTAGTCAACAACAAAAGAACAAAGACTCGACACTTAAATTTTAGTTTGTCAGAAGAATTAGTACCAATAACTCTGCAATGCTTTAATTTAAACTAATCAGATATTATCTATTAGGAGGTTGCAGGCAGTTCATTATGTATTTCTTTGTAATTATGCTATAAGCTTAAAATAAGCCTTAAAATAAAATATCAGTGGCTTTAGATGAGGCTCTAGCTAGATGATGCATAATAGAATAGGTACAAACGCCAGGACTAGGCATACAAAAATTGGCTGAATTTATTCTAAATTAAATATTCCATTATAAATCGGGGTATTTATATCTTTTTAGAACCTGACATGAAGCTAAAACTTCGAGTACAGCTGATCAACCAGGCTGGCGCGGAGGAGGCGGGCGTGGACGGCGGAGGACTCTTTAGGGAATTTCTATCAGAACTATTGAAGTAAGTACCCTAGTCTCCCCATATCATATTCATCAACGGTAAACTTGGCAACTGAAACACCTCGGTATTCATTGAAATTTTAAATACATGTCCGTATTGATGGCCGTATTATTTCAGTTTTTTATATTCTCGTTTATCGATATTCCATTGAAATTGTTTCCATTGACACTAGTTCATCGGAACAATTTGTATGGGTAAAATAGTAATTGTTCAAGTATACTGGATGGATTTTAAGCCATGTAAAACAAAATTTGTCGTTGGATAAGACAAACATTAACAAATATTTATTAAAACGCAATCGTGTTTCATTACAGATCGGCATTTGATCCAAACAGAGGTCTGTTTCGACTGACAAAAGACAACATGCTGTACCCGAACCCGGCTGTACATTTACTATACGATGACTTTCCTATGCATTATTTCTTTATCGGCAGGATGTTGGGAAAGGTAAGTCTTGTGTGAGTTATAAATTTTACTAATGCGAAAGTTTGTGTGTTTGTTCTCTTTTCAAGTCGGAACGGCTGAACGGATTTTGATGAAAGTTAGTGTGTAGATATCTTGGGTCCTGGAATAGAACACAGGATACTTTTCATCCCGTAAAAATTAAGCGTTTCGATGAGATGAGAAATAATAATCGTGGGATCTCACTCTGTGCCGCTGAGGTCGGTCGCCTTGCAACGAAATGACACGAACGTCAAGTGAAAATGTTTGATGTGAGAATATTATTCTGGTTTTTATTTTAGGATCGTTTGCGGTTTGCATTAATAAACATATTATATCGGCTCATAGGGGCTACACTCCTATATACTCAACACGGGTGAAATCGCTGGGCGCCGCTAGTTCTAAGATATAACCATAGGGTATCGGGTCTTACTTTAGTCGAGTAATCTAAGAAATGCTCTCGCTACGCTAAATGCGATCCTATACGTACAGTATTAGCCTAATGACCAACCGAAATAATAAAAAAGTCCCAGTAGAGTACCCGTGCGTCTCCGCAGGCGCTGTACGAGAACCTCCTGGTGGAGCTGCCGCTGTCCGAGTTCTTCCTCGGCAAGCTGTGCTCGCGGCGCGAGGCGGGCGTGCACGCGCTGGCGTCGCTGGACCCCGCGCTGTACCGCGGCCTGCTGCTGCTGAAGGCGCACCGCCGCCAGGACGTGCCCGAGCTGGGCCTGGACTTCACCGTGCTCAGCGACGAGCTCGGCGAGCGAAGGGTAGGCCTGTCGTGCCGCACCTACCGATTTGTTATTTGTAAAACGTATGTAGGTGATCATCACTCGCTTTTCGGCGAAGATAAACATCGTGGGAAAAGCAACATGCCTAAGAATTATTTCGGAGGTATGTGATCCACCGATCCGGATTATGGCCTAATCCTCCTCACGAATGTGGTGGGAGACCCGTGCACCGCTTGAAATTTTCTTTTTCATTTTTATGTTACTAAATAGCGAGACTGGTGAGTCTAGCTGATGTTTAGCGCCTCGCCTGCCCATAACGGTTACAGTGTTACCCAGAACTTTGCATTATAAAATCTTGCGCGGCACTGCAATGCGCTTGTCACTCTGAGACATTGCTTCTAAAGTTACATAATTTGTTCTAGACGTTATAGAACCTACTTACACAATATTAGTTATAAACACAAAAAATAAGTCATACACACGCACACACATGCATATTAATTTATCATATGTTTCTTTTAGATAGAAGAATTGAAGCCAGGTGGCACCAACATTCCTGTCACAGCTGAAAATAGGATAGAATACATTCATCTAGTCGCAGATTTTAAGTTAAATAGGTAATCATTAAATATTTTCTCATATTAAAGTCAGTTTAATTTTTAAAGGCATAAGTTGTATTTTCAACTGCGTTCATTATAGTCAGTTGTATATCGATTGCGTCTCAACACTGTAGAAGGAATGTCAAATTCTTGAAAGTGTGGCTAGTAATTGAGTATTTTCTATGAACCATGTCGTAATCAAACATTCCCCTTGTTTCAGGCAAATTAGATCACAATGCAACGCGTTCAAGAAAGGGCTCACGTCTGTAGTTAATATGGAATGGTTGCGGATGTTCTCGTGTCGAGAGCTGCAGCTGCTTATATCGGGCGCGGAGGTGGCCATCGATCTAGTGGACCTTAAAGCGTATACGCAATATGGGGGTAAGTTAATGATTAAACAACCGCACAAATGGGGTGAAATGTTCTTTAAGTTGAAGGTTGAAAGTTCTTTGAAGTTTTTTTTAATTTCTATATCGAATTGACCGCAGTCTCACCAGATAGGAAAAGCTTTAGTTTCCCCCAATATCGGTGGTGTTATTATGCATTATAATTGTTTATATTTCATTATATTTCTGTTCTTATTTTAATTTAATTGTCTTTATTTTTGTGTGTTGTGTTGTGGGCTAAAATTACCTGAGTTAATACGAGTGATGAAAACACAACTGTCGTGTTTTTCATAACTTGCCGGGAGTGCGGGAAAACACAACTTTTGTGTTTGTTGTATGGGAAAACACTATGGAGTGTGCAGAGCCGCACCCGTGTCTAGACAAGAAAATCGGCTTAGCAGTGAAAGTGTTAAATTATTTTTTTGTTTAATTTTATTTGAACGCTCTGCATTCGCAGGTGGTTTCTCGGCGCAGCACCCGACAGTGCAGTGCTTCTGGAAGGCGGTGGAGAAGTTCGACGACGCCCAGCGGCGGCAGCTGCTCAAGTTCGTCACGAGTTGCTCGCGGCCGCCGCTCTTAGGGTTTAAGGTAACACAGTCGGCACCACGCAGCGGTGGTAGCCTAGTGGGAGCACGGCCGCTTTCCAAGCAAGGCGGCGCGAGCCCCTAACAATGTGCTTCTTGTAATAATACACGTGTACTTAAATATCACCCGCTTTTTTTTGTATTTGACTAAGTAACGAGACGAGCAAGTCGTTCACCTGATGGTAAGCGCAACGCCTGCCCACAACAGTCACAGCACCACCCATAACTTTGCAGGAGGAGATAACGCGTTCTTGTCGCAAATTAACGAAATATTTAAGGTTCACATTATCATCGTCATCAACCCATATCTTTCCACTGCTGGGCACGGGTCTCCCCTCATTTTCGCGGAGGGTTAGGCCATAATTCACCACGGGGGCCCGGTTCGGATTGGTGGATAACATACGTACTTCCGAAATAATTCTCGGGTAGGTATGTTTAAGGTTAAGGTTCACACAAAATAATAAAAATAATATGTATCAGTATTAGTAATAATACTAATGTGATAATGTAACTTGTCCGTGCAGGACTTGCAGCCTCCATTCTGCATCCAGTCGGCGGGCGCGTCGGACCGGCTCCCTTCCTCCTCCACCTGCATGAACCTGCTGAAGCTGCCAGAGTTCAACAGCGAGGACATCCTCGCGGAGAAACTCTTGTACGCCATACAGTCAGGCGCGGGCTTCGAACTCAGCTAGGTAAGTGGTTTAGTTAGGGACACGCTTGGGAACGAAACTTGATACTAGCGACCTCTTCTACTGGGGTGGCAACGGCCATATATTGGGCTAAAAATGTTTAAAGCATTCCCCATTTTTTTTTTTAACCATCGCCATGACGAAGAGAAGAAGTGTTGGAGTAAGAGTTTAACAATACTGTTATTTTGAAGAAAAAATAGTCATTGCTCAAGAGATCGCTCTGAGCGATAAGACCGCCCATTGTGACACTAATTGTAAAATTTGTTTTGTTCTAGTTTTTAAGTTTTCTTTGTTCTGTGGTGTTTCAATAAAGAGTTTATCTATCTGTTGTTATATATCTAACATATGTTTATATTTCAGGTAACAAATACAACCTCAAGGCTCTTACACTCGTAGCTTCCATCGTGAAATTGTACATATTGTTATATCTACGGATAGCTAGCGATAACTTACCATTGTGTCTCATTGTGATAGTAGAATGTTACGAGAAACTTTGCGTATACTATTAATTACTCTAGGTTACATGTTAGTAGTTATTTATTTACAATTATTATGGATTTGTTGTGTAAATAAGTTACGTTTTATACAAGTCATACGTTACAGTGCGTGGCAAACATTTTGATGTAACACAATAAATAGGTTCGATATTTTTGCTTAGTAACGATATAAAATAAAGTCAGACCAAAATGAAATAACGTATGTAACGATGTCCAGCGATGGTAGAAGAGGAATAAACTAGAATGTAATGTTAATATCTATGAGAAAATAATATTAGCTTTATAAAACGTTGATTTAGCTAATTCTTAGCCTGCGTGTCATGCTGCCAAAACCGATTGGTTAGTTTAATTTAGGTTATAATTGTTCTGTGCCTAAGCAGCATTGTACGCAAGCTTAGAAAGCTTGATAGATCTGACTGAAGTCTTATTTATATCGTGTCTTAGCATTTAAATTTCATATCTAACTTTTTCAGTGCACCATCTTTTTCGCCATGTAATGTAATGTAAATGACGGTGGTCACATTTACGCTTTGGTAATATGCAATAATGTTAATTACAAATAGATATTATTTATTCCCCCATCATGGTCGATGTTGAAATCAATTCTCAGATGGTAACATCATAATAGTTATTTATAGAAGTAGTAGGTACATAATGTTATAGTCCAGCCAATGTAAATAAGAAAATCGAATTTATACAAGATTTGTATAACTACTTAGATTTTAATAGGGATGTGTAAATGAAAATTATATATATTTTTTTGTTTTACTATACCTCCGGACTGACTTAATATGTTTTTATTTATAATTGTCTAAAAATATTGTATAAAGCAATCGAAAGGTGTCAAATTTTGGTTTTTATATCGGAGTACATACTTAAATAAAATTTTGAACCATGACATGGTTTTTTATTAATTAAACTAAGTTTTTAAAATATGTATTGTGCTGCTAGGGTTATCACCTTGACAGCGTTATCGCAGGAAGATAAAGCAGCTCCTTTAATGACCGTTCAAAATAATAACATGGATGTAAAAGTCACGCACTCGCTGTAAGTTTCCACAAAACAACCCGATATCGCGTTAACAACACGCCGATAGAAGTAACCCAATTGACAAATGAACACTTATCAAATAGGCATTTATCCAAAAATATTTGTAGGATTTATTATCTTCTTTATTATAAAAACATTGCCTGTTTTTGTAGGCATTTGTCCCGTTTAAATCATATCCCGCAATATGACGAATGAAATGACTCTAAAACTACATCCCCAAATGTACCAAATGTCTAATCTAATCCAAGTGAACCTTACTATATTGTTAACCACGCTGAGATCCTCTTCTATATTAGCTAATTCCTCACATTACAAAAGTGTATCTTTATTCGAAGAGACACTACAATTACAATTCCAATTAATCTCCAACGAGCTTTCATAAATAATTCAGAACGAATGAGTACCTAACTCGTTGGGTAGGAACATATCGTTGTTAAAATTCTTTTCCTAAATGAAATTTTGACACATTCAAGTATGCGATGGGCATCAGTTCCGCTTATACTCGTGCTGTAACAGCGTGAAGATAATCGCGATAACTAGACGAGCCGTGCCGCGCCGCGACGTGCGATGGTATCGCGCGACCACCGGCGATGCCGCGCTACCTAGCCTAGCAACTAATTAAAACTTGTGGTATTGTGATTGGGAAAACAAAAGATAGTATGAACTAACATCAGTATGTCCTATGTTTTGTTTCTGAGCTATAACAAAAATCTATGTATGAAGAAGCACCACTACAATCGGCGGCGGTCTAATGTTGCTCATCGCCTATTAATGAAGTAGGTATTCTGTGTGTTTCTGTGGACGTCTCGGATAAGCTTAATTTTTAAAGCTAACTTTATATTGTCAATAAATATTATGTTTCGTGATAATATAATTTATAGGGATCCTATTTGTTGTACCTAGTTCAAAATCCAAATATTATTTGTTTATTTAGTCTCAACAAGATTGATTGATATACAGTATTTTAAAAATATTTTACTACGGCTTGAATCGCAGTGCGATTGACGCAAAGCGGTTTATTGATGGCCATCATTTACGCTGCCAAAACACACTGACAACGCGTTTTTATCATGTGAACAAGATTGATGCGCACATTTCCAAAAGGAATCGAGTTTATAGTCCACGCTACCTTTGGTAGGTGCAGTGTACGATGGTACGCAATCCCTTTTATTACTTTTTATTGGGCAAGTCAACTTAATCATTCAGATTGAATAGGCGATACGAATTCAATTAAAGATTTATTGCAGTCATCACCTTTACGGCCCAACCTACAGCGCGACTGCGCAGGTACAGTCGCGGCCGCGCGCGGCTAAACGATATAAATTATTTAATAAGCAGAATACGTGACCGATTTGCGGAAAATGCGCTGGCGTCGCGTGTGACATTGGTTTTAATGTGTTTTACTCGTCTAACATGAATGGGAGTGAGGTCATTCTTAGATCGAATCGGACCATGTTACTCGACAGGAATACAAGCAGTGAAAAAAATGTTAAGCCCGCTAAAAAGTACTTTCTGTGAATACTAATGTCATATTTACACTAGCAACGTTTTAAAAAGGAGAGAAGACTTCTATGGGCGAGTGTACCAAAATCGCCCCACTAACGAGGTTCCTAACTTACTCGTTTACCTAGCACTAAACACGTTGTACAATGTTTAATAAATGACTCGTTTAATAAGCAACCGTGAACTTGAGTTCGGCTCATCAATAACAAGCATTAATATCGGCTTAGGCGCATTCGTCTGGATTAGTGTTGCCAGGTCTAACCTGCTGAAAGTCAGGATCACTTAAATGATGAAAGAAGGATATATGATACAGAAAATATCTAGTTAGGAAGGATCTAAAATCATGGCAAATAGCTACTCGAAAATTGGCAGTAAATCGGAAAAATGTGGTCTCACATTAGATCTATTTTAACAGCGTATCGCTTTGAGCAATAAAATCGCGTATATAACTATAGCAGATATATGACAATGAACTAGCTCATATACTAATAACTAGTCAGCTCATATGACTATGAATTGGCTTCTATTGCTTAAGATATCAAAGGTCCTGATATGTCCTGTAAATCAGCGTCTCTCGTAATTCGCGATACCTGGCCACTTCACTCGGTACCGAGTCGGCGGGCACTCAGCGCCATTAGGGTTTTGACAGTTGCAATCAATCAGTGCTGATGAATGAGATTGACCAGAGCCGCGTGTGCGGTAGCGCAGGATAATGCACGGAGCCACCCGGAACCCTAGGCAGTTTCGCTAAGCAATGTTATTAATACCACCCACAGCTCAGCTACCAACGTATGAGTATCGCCCGCGTGCAGAATTGTGCCTTTATTATTTTACTTCTACAAATAAGTATGTCATGCTCTAATTATAGAAAGAAAGCATTTTAATCTCGTCACGTAATATGATAACCGCCACGAAAATAGAAGAACAATTTTTTTAAATCCTACCTACAGCCACTAATGCAAGTAACCATCTAGGTACCTTACTTTGGGTGCGCATTTCTAATCTGATAAAGTGAACAAGGTGCAGTGGGTGAGTAAACTTGATTGGAGCGTCAAAGTCACTCGGTCACGATCATGACACTATTGTATTTGCATCTTAATTATTCCGCGCTACAGCCAAGTATAGGATCTTGTAAGTATAATATTATGGCTAAAGTAGATTTGTTAACAGTTAGTTGTGCGGTTGACTAACTCTTTCCTACATGTATATCGTTGAATGATGATCTTGCATGCAACCCTAACATTAATTTAAAGATGAAATTGCCATCAGTCTTTGTCAGTCCGCTTGAGTATGAGAGATTTGTTTGACAGCTCTCGACGTGAGTCATGAAGGACCACCGACTTCTGGCATCACCTTTGTAAGTACCACGTACCCTATAGAAGTATTATGTGCTATATACGGCAATCTTAAAGACGCTGCTCTGAATCAAGAGTTCCAACGCAGTGAAAAGATTAATCACCAAGGCACACCTCTCTTGGCTAATGTGAATTAAATGACCGGTCCTTATTTTCATGCTTTGGTTGTTCAGTAATCATGCAGCGATTAAGTCCTTAGGTATAATTATTTGCAAATCAGCTCACTGTATAAGTGGACGCCAGAGAGGAACCTAACTAACCAGTCATTATCCATCTGAACATCAGATGCTATAATTTTACAAGCTCAAAACTTGATTTGAAGTGTACCTAAATAACTAAATAAAAAAGTTGATATTTTAATGCCTCCGTGTTAACAGCTCTGGCTAACATGGAGGCGCTAAAATACGAACTATGGGACCTGGAGCACCTGGAGGTGAAGAAGAAAACGAAACAGCGCGATATAATATCTACGCGTGATATGCGAAATATGCGTGTTAGAAGGTAGTTAATCATTGTTAGATTGTTGCTGTTCGGTGCACTGGGAATGACTGAGATTAACTTCATGACTTTCAAAGATGGATTGCCGTCATAAAGCGCTGACGTGCGCGTTAGCACGCCGGGCACGCGCGTCAACGCCGATTGTCGCACGAATTCGGCGAGTGTCACCGCACATTTATTCGCAACATTGTTCTAAAACTGCAACTGTGGAAAGTTTCGGGTGACCACCTGAATAAGAATGCCGCGATCATGTGCTGAATGAGTGGCCTTTTGTTAACATGAAGTCGTCGAACGCTTTGACTGACGTCATCATCGATAAATATTTCCTTTTTAAAAATGAGAAGATTAGTATTTATCTATTTAGTAGGTAGAGCGTCCAATAAGTAAACATCCAGTCGATCCACTCCCTTAACCCTTACTGCTGTTGATTCATACATTATTATTAAATTTTTACAATAATATATCCCCGAGACCCGTGCTCAGCAGTGGGCCGATATGGGTTGATGATGATGATGATTATGATGATGACTATATCTCCAGAGTGATGATGGCCGAGGGGTAAATCGTGTGTGATCTGAAGGCACCCGGTTCAAACGCCGGCTCTGCACTAATGACTTACTTACTTCATCAGTATCAGCCACATGCAGATTAAGACGATGGACGTTAGAAAAAAGCGTCGGTAGTAAACTTGGTCGTTCATAAATAAAAATTCAAAGATTTGTGTCTCCAACCAACCTACAGTGGCCCAGCGTGGTGGATTCTTGGACATCCTCTCTCTCCGAGAGAGAGACTATTTCCTAGCAGTTGAGAACATAGTAACAGGCTGATGATGGTCTATCCTAATCCACAACTTAACCTATCGATATAATTATGAATTCAACTTGTAAAATCTATATATAGAAAAATGTTATGTTGGTGTGTACGCTTCAAAAACTCAAAAAGTTCTGTACTGATCGAGCTGAAATTTTAGCATGATATATAATCCGCATCAAGGATTGTTTTTATCTATTTTTTTCATCAGTGACATATCAGCGAATGTGCCACAGCGAAGCGTGGCAGGGTACAGTTAGTAAATTATAAATATGTACCTATATATTAAAAAAAACCATCCAATTAGAAAAATAAGTACTTAGGTAGTAGTTCAACTATTGGAATAAACAGATTCCCGCACACCCTTCTAATCTTCATCTATCAGAGGATCGTCGAGAGCGTCAAAACACAACTGCATATAATTATGATATAGGGCACAATATTGCACATTTCTAGCGCAAGTACATGATAACTACCTACTCGAAAGAAATCGCTAAAGGTTTAAAACAAAAGGTTCTAACAAAAGCCTCTCAAGCGCACAAAGAGATGGGATCTTAATTGTATCGTAAACGTGACGCTCTGAAATAATGGCGTCTAGTGTCGTTACAAATCCGTTCGACAATATGACAATGAGCGTGGTGGGTGGTCCGCAAACATGGCTGGAAGAGGTCCGCTTCTCGGAAGGTCACCGGTAGGCTGTGGTGCCGTAAAACTTTGCCTAGGAACTCGTAAACTCCAGGGTCTGTAATTATAGGGAACCGTCTCCGCATATGAGGAAGTTTCGTAGACGCGTAATGATAGGTTTCTAATTTCGGTCTAAGAACACGCATACAGTTTGTTAAAGTTATTATCTTCAAGTTTGAGGTGCAGCGTTTGAAGAAGGCAATTGAAAGGGTTAGATTATGTTTTAGTAATATTTGCCGTCATTAACTTTTTTATTGCTCACCTTATATTTGATAAGATGACTGCTTACTGAAATAGCTGTTTGTACTGAAAACTCTTCCGTGAAAACAGATGAAACTATGCTAAAACTAGCATAAACTAACATAACCAGTGATTTCAAATGAAATCTGTTCGATAAAGTTATTAGTCGAAAAGCCACTTAAAAGTATTATGTTATATTTGTATTTGGATAAGCCGTTCCACAAAATGTTAATTTTATGATCGTCGTTTGTGTTGGAATTTAATTGTTTTAAGGAGCGGCGGTGTCTGTTTATTACTAATTTTGGAATAAATAATGTCTTCGCGTGGGTGAAACGATTCTCATACTACGGCTGGTTAAGACATTAGAATGAAGATAAGGTAGAATTTAGCACAGAGCACAACCATAGAGGTTTTTAATTTGCCAACTCTAGAAGATAGAGAATAGAGGGCGCACGACAAAACAATCTGAAATAAAATTTCTGCATCAACAGTTAAAACTATGCTATAACTACAACCGCAACTGTTGTGCGCAGTAGTAGCATATACCATCAAGTGAAAGAACTTCTCGTCTCATTACTCTGTACAACAAAAAAACTATTTAATTTAATTCATATGCAGAAATCAAAATGTCCATATTCTACTAGTGAAGTTTGCAGATAGAGTACATAGAAATCACAATATAGAGCAAGTGTCAATTTCCTAAGTACGATTAGGCAAGTATGAATTTAATTAGGCTTGGTTTCTGGATTACGGTCACTAACAATCGACCATTGTGTATTTGTTGGCAACTAGGCGTGTTCGTACCGTGCGAGAGACGGCATGAAACATCGGAGGTGACACATGTTGGCGCACCGGTGCACTAGATTTGATTTGACGCAAGATAAATTTATGCGGTCGGCTATCTATTTTAATTTCACTAGAGCGCGCGATATCGTTCAAATCTCGGCCTTATTGTCTGCCCGCTCGTAGCCCACGACGGACCACCCAGCTCGATTCACAACCACTCCTAAACACAGCGACGTCTATCTGTTTATACTAAACGATACAAGAATAACGAAATCGGAGCCGACACTCGAGTCACGCGACTTTTTAATTTCGTATTCTCTTCGTTACCTTTTACGTCTCAGTTTTATTTTCGCATTCAACCGTTGACATTTCAAATGATTATAAAAACTGATAATCACGTCATAACCGTCCACAATCGGGCCAGTAAAATATATCATGTCGTCGTAAATGAGTCCTATATAAATCGAGACGCTTCATTCTTAGGAGGTCGTAACGAAGAACTTAATTTAACCGAATAATAAAATCATCTGATCGTGGTGGCTGGGTGGGTACTACAATATCTATAGGGCTTGTGGCATATGAAAATTGGTTTTGTAAATTTAGGGCGTTATAAAGTGCGGTTTTATTTTGGCGGAGTCAGCGAGCGACCCTCATATTTCACGAGGTCTGGTCAAAGGCAACGGCTGTCGCGGTCGCATGTATACCCTACAGATTATTACGGATTTATTACCTAACCGCTGGAATCTTTGATGTAGGGTAGGAATTGTTGGGATAAAATCTTATTTGCACCTTTCCTTTTTATTTTATTCATTTGATGTTCCTAACAAATTTCCTGCAGTCATTGCGCCTTGTTTTTGTTGTAGTTATCTAAATTTATTTTGATGAGAGCCAATAACATTATATTAAGACATGACCATATGAGCAATAACGTTTCCGTAAAATCGATTAGCCGTAATCGGTGTCTGCACTTTTCTGGAGCAGTCTAGAGATAAAATGAATAATTATGGAAATTTTACGTAATAACTACACACCTAACAACTACATAATTATACCTAGTAGTTCTAAGTTTATGATCGTTTTAAGTGATATTCATAAGACCTACAAAATAATACCAACAAGTCACCGATACTCTTTCATCCACTACTAAGGCATAATAATCTGATCTGTGTACTCTTTGCTCTGCAAGATGTATGGCACTTATTCTTCATACTATCACGAAGCACATGGTGTGAAAGAATTTGAACATAAAATCACTGCTGCAATACCTCTTTGAGATTAATTTGAACAACGAAGCAAATACTAATTTTATTTCCACCTATCACTCTCTCGCGGTCGTCGTGGGTGGCATCATGGCGTCCCTTGTTCACGAAAACAACCAAAAAATATTAATTCCCCGGGAAATTAGTTCCTCTAAAACATGTCTTGGACATGTGTTACTTTTTTCGCTTTAAACATGTCCCAGTGCAAGATTTATGGTCCGGCCCTTTCCGATACAAACTTGTGGTCAAGTTGACGTAAAGTTTCCAAGTTAATTAAAGTAGGAAGAGGCTCAGCTACATAAGAATGCTTGAAATAAGTTAAGAATTTTTTATCGCATCGGTTTTGTTTGATTTGAGAATCCTTCTTAGAGTATTTATTGTGGGATTTAGTAGTATTTTACGGGATGATAAGGATTGTGTTCAAGTGCGGGGGCAGGTAGGGCGTAGCACAGGTAGCGAGCTACCGTGCGCGTCCTGAGTACACAGCTTACTCATACAATGAGCTAGGGTTACCATATAATACGTGTTTTAGATGAGTTACTTGAGAAGCTCAAGGTTTCGTCACCTTTATATAATCTGCCTTTTGCGCTTTTGGCCAAATAACTAGGTACTACGATAATTCCAAATCCCAATTGTAGATGCTAGGTTTATAGGTTAAATTATTGAAAAGTTGAATAATATGTGATATAATTTTTTGGGTAAAGCACTGATGCATTTATGACATTTACTCATATATTCTTGTTATAAAAATACAGAAGGCAACCAGCCCTATTCAGTGTGAGTTCTCAAAGTGGCGTGAAACCCGAGATCGATCCCATTACAGCCATTTACTTCAAATGAAACATAAATACGCTTTTGTTTAAACGACCTTCGTTCGATATTAATACTTACCCCAGTTTTGATGTTTCGTTATTGTGTTGTTTTACTTACATTGTAGTATTATTTTCAATAAGGATCACGGGTCTTGTATTTACATTAGACTTGTATTGTTGGGGTTATTAACACGCGCGATTGAAATACAACAACTTTTATGTACTTACACCACCTATATATCTTTATAGAACAACCTAGTTTGCCTAGTTTGCAACTAGATTGTGCAAGTATAAGTACTTACAACCTAGTTTGCTTACGTGCCTAATTTTAATGTCTACTATTTATTGAATGTACTACTTTTATTGTATTTATGCTTTACGATATAATGAATAATAATGACACAGCCAAATAAGGAAACTTTAATTAAAATAGAAGACGAGTATAATTTCGTCACAAATGATGGTCACAAGATCACACAACAATGCAAAACGTCTCTGTAACATCGAATTCGGCTGACAGGGATTATCTGTTGTTTATCCAGTGCTACTCGACATGACAAGGGGATGCTAACTGGCAGCGCAAACAAGTCTGCGACCAACGCCACTGCCTGCCTGGTGGTAACTTGGTGCATACTCATGTTGGCATAAGGTCGTCAGTTTCCCGGCAGAGTTTGTTGGCAGAGAACTAGAAAGCTGTTAATTCAGGAGCTCGCGGTCGATGGTGACAACTTACCGAGATACGCGGTAAAATGCAATTTTCAAAGTGTACCTGCCAAGTATTTGTTCCAGAGCAATGGAATGCATAATTATCAGACTTTATTGGTCCATTGCTAGATGTAGGCATCTCTACTTCACCAAGGAATAACAGGAGTACGTGCTTGTTATTTATTACTACTGATATGGGTACCTAAAGTCTTTGGCCAAGTGTTTTCTAAGTCCGTTACATGACGTGTTTATATACATAGGTTGTAATTCATAATTCCAGTGCTCCACTATTTTTCAAATAAAAATTTACTTTATGTTTTGTTTTTTCCTAATTTTGAACCCCTTACAGTTTAAAAAATTGTTCCTGGGAGGCATTTGATTCCCGAAACTCCCACGAGGACAGGCCGGGCCGCGACCGGCACGGATTAAAGTAAATATTCGTAGCGATCGCCGCCGGCCGTGCCCGGAGCCAACTATGGTCGTAGCGTGACTGACCACTGACGGTCGCTGATCCGTTTCCATTGATACACGGAGTATATCCATTGCAACGATCAGTCAAATAATATAGATAAGAATAAAACGAATAACAAATATATAATTGCGGAATGTATGTTGCTCCACTTTCATTAAAACCGAGCTGCGTATGTATGCCTAATTGCCTACCTTAAAGTCATTTTATTGATCTCTCACATAGTTATGCAAATATTAACTTACAAAAAATGGTCGTTCGTATCCATGTACAAATAGTGTCGTTTCTACAAGGAAAAACCAACGTCCCCGAGGTTTATGGAAACAGGAACAAGTGAGAGCATAGAATTATAGATTGAAGAGTGAATTATCGATGTCGCGCTCAGGCCCAGTTTGTTCAGCCGCCGAATGCCACCTTGAACTACAAAAAACCTAAAGACTGTACAAAAAGGTACAGAGTAAAAAATGTCAGAGCATCCTGCCCTTTGATTAACAGAACCACAATTACGCGTTAATGATTGATTATACTGTTTACCTTCGATTCTGTAGTGTCACTGTTTGCTTTACCGTGGGAGGAATTTTACAAAATAATAATTTTTCGACTTGGATTTTAAAAGTCAATCTCGTATGACGCGTTATTATTTTTATTATTATGTCAAAAGGTTTTGGGTCGCCGTTTTCCCCTTCTTGTGTCACTTTTAAAGCTGTTGTTGATTTTCTTTACAACTATTGGTCCTTTCAAATGACTTTCCTCATTTTACGACCAAGGCAAAAAGACATAAAGTTCAAATCTCAAATTTAAGCGTCGTATTATAATCGTGGGTGTCATAAATCTTCTCTTTGAAGGTTGTATGTGGCTCTATCAGGTTGGTGCGCTATTTACAACCCATTGTGTGTATCTGGTCTTATCTCCAATTCTACTAATTGAGCCATCCTACACCGGCCGGCATTGTTTGCAAAACTCCGCCATAACTTAAGCGCAGACTGACTTTGTGGGTGGTCTATCTTTATTACATTGTAAACTGTTAGATCATTTCATATTTCCATTTCGTAGTCGGCTGTGTTATAAATATTTGCATTGTAATCGATGTGAATAGACTTTGTAAGTTGTCAGTCGGTCAATAAGGAATAGCAATGTTGATTTTTTCAATTCTCATTTTGTTTTCTCCTCGTTTGGAACTTCTATAGTATTCATCGACTTTTATGAATATTGATGATACGTTCCTCCAGAGTTCGTATAAAATGTACAGTAAACTGTTATACATTCTTATTGGATTTTAGCGTTTTTTTAAATTTCCTAATGTTCACGTTTTTGAACACCATTAATATGATAATAAGTCAATGTGAAACAAAAGTAATCCAAGTAGTTTATTTATGATGTATTTGAGTTGCGTTGACTGAAATTCGGATCGTCTGCACCTCCCAGATACAATTATAATTTATTTCTAACTCTCACGAGTCTTTTAATAGATACATGAGCAGTCAGGGTGCGTGACGAAAGGCGCATCTATCCGGCAGGGTTGGGGGGTGGAGGGGTGCGCCTGCACAGCCGAAGGGCGTACAAATTGATTGCTGCGCGGTGACGGGCTGACAGCCGACCACCCACGTAAGCCCGGAATTACAGTTCCACAGCAACTCTGATGCAACGCAACTGCCATTGTGGGCCTTTGGAACGCAACATTAATGCATGGACAATTTGCAACCATTCAAACATCGAATAAATTGGATTATCATGGCTCTGTGCGCAAAGCAGCCTATTCAACTGCTTTGCATTGTACAATAATTTAAACTCTCTTTATATTCTATTTGGAGCTTTTCACTGTTGGTTTAACTTAAGCATGGGCTCTTACAAATACATATTTTCCCAATATCTTGTTTGGAAAATTCATAAAAAAGTCAGATAGGTTGCGAATCGATTTTCCAAAGTTCTTCGGATTATGAATATTAGTGAGAAAATTAAATTATTTCTAATCCAAATTTAGTTTTCACCATGTCGTAATTTACATGACTCCGTGGTGCGAACGAGTACTTACTTCAGTTAGACGCACTCAGTAAATGTTTTATGCGTCTGCGCGTTGGTCGCTTCTAGCTTGGATCTCCATTTTAATTTTGTGACCGATAAAATGCACTGAGTAGGTCAGCTGCACAAAAATATTTATGCACCAAGCCTGAAACTACATTATTGTAAATAGGAAGAACTAAGAGGCATTGAAAAATGTAATATTATTGTAAAACTCGATAATTTAAATTATGTAAAGGAAAATCCAGTAAAAGTCCGTTGGTAAAATTTTCCGAAAAAAAATTACGAACATGAGACGTACTGCTGAAAATCGTTCTACATACTAGTACAATTTTGGACTCACCCTCATCCCAGCAATGTGCATTAGAAAGCCATTAAACCAGCCGTTAAACAAATAAATGTGTATATGATCTATGATGATACCACCGACTACGGTTGCAGTCATCACGTACCATATTCTTCGTTCTTCCTGCTATTAGAATCCTTAATTGCTCGGGTCTGGTCCTGTTACTCCTTTATGGCATTGCGGTCAAACTTAACTGTTTTATGTGCGTCTGCTTTTGAGTTTGTTATTAGATTAGTAATCCAGTGGTAGGTGGTCTGTCATTAGTGCAGTATGGTTTGTTTAAGTGTTTTAAGGCATGTTAATAGCGCTAATTGTTGGTTGATTTTCAAGACGGCCGTGACGTGAAGCTCTTTCGATTGTTGTGTCATATTAGCGTTGCATTGTATGTTTAAATTACACTTGCCTACAATTTCATCTGGGTACGTAGGTATACTATTGTTATTTTGTAAGTATCTTGATTATTGATTTAAATTAGTTATAGGTAAGTATCTAGTCTGTTACTGCCATTTATAGGTGAAACCACGGTATAAACTAGTTAATGGAATCCATAAAACTTTTCATAAATGCGCTGGCTTACGAGTAATTGGAACATCTGAAATTGTGTGATAACTTATGGCGACTATGGCGTGATATAAGTAGACATTCCTAAGTTAAGGCTTTTTACAAAATTCTTCGATTTTTTTTAGTCTCCGATATAATCTCGCTCGATACTGTCAAATGTCAACGTCTCCCGTTCTTGGATGATCGATCCATAAGTTTGCGCTCTCGTCCATCAATGTCTCCGGTTCTCAGCTCTCTGTTTATTTGTGTTTCTTTATCTGTAAGACTGTGTTAACCAGCTATAGAGAGTATTGATGAAAGATGACAAAATATTCAGTAATGGCCAAGTATTGACAGTTTTAGGATACTGACAAGTTAGATAGATAAACTCTTTATAGACAGACACTCTTTATAGAGACCCTCTACTCACTCTCTCTCTGTTACTATTTGGTCAATTTTTTCACTTATCTTTATTTTATTTTACTTCTATAGAGTTCTTTTTCTTTTTGTCTTTTCTAGATGGACTAACTTTCTTTCTCTTTTTTTTCGTCAGGCTCCATATTACGAATTATACATGCACCATTTGGTTCTAGGGCAAAATCTACCGATACTTCGAGTTTTTAAAACAAAAGAACCTACCATCCACTTCATATTTAGGTGTTGCTTTAGGTTTGCTTAGCAAATAAACTTAGTGACTTAGCAAGTACTAAGTTGTTCAGTGTTCACAGCTTGTAAGTACATAGGTAACTGCTGATACCTCGACGTTCTAATATTAAATTCCATTAAAATTCTTTTAACGGACAAGTCCTTTTTTATATAACTACTACATACAACATTCAGACAGCCCACAGGTCGTTACCATTATCCAATTGTTCCAGGTTTTATCTCACTATCGATTGGCGCTCAGGTTATGTAAACACGATTAACTCATGAACGCTTACTTTTATATTAAAGATCCGTAATACTATTTCGATCAGATCATATTACTGATGCGTATCACGCTAGCTGCTGTTGCGCTGTTTCTAGCTAAAGTTAAATTACCTCCTGCACACACCCCTGATTTAGCACGAGGTTAAATTTCAAATAGCGGTATTCCCTTTGTCATGCCATCGACCTGGGAGGCTACTGGGCTATAAAACGGCTCGTCGCAAACAATGGTGACATAAACAATGGAGAATGCGCGCACAATGACGCACGTAATGATTTCGCACTCGGAAGATGTCAAACTTGGCGAGGTATGCTCCTAGCTTAACAAGATCAAAGAGGACGCGATGTCTTTGATATTTATACTTTAACTTAGGCTGTCTTAAATCATTGTTAATTTAATAGTAGACTCTAAAACAGTATCTCCGCCAGTACTCTATACTGTTTAACGATTGCTCCCCTTACGTTGATAAGGTGTCAGTTTTTTATTTCGAAGTATGCATGTTGCCATAATTTGACATGGTCATCAACGGGAAATACGAACAACAACATTAACATAATTCAAACAAAAAAGAATAAAATCTTGATGTATTCATTAATCACAATAAGAAATGTATTCCGGCGAGACGACGAAAGGGAACGCGATCTCATTTGAATACTTGATACAGGAAATGGTCACAGGAAACGTGCTCTGTAATAGTTTCAATGGTGCAGGCAATATGTCATCCATTCCAGACTGTGGAGAAAGTTGAACAAAAAATGTGATTTGTAAAATACTAGTCTGTTTTTAGGGTTCCGTCCGTACCCAAAGAGTAAAACGGAACCCTATTACTAAGGCTCCGCTGTCTGTCTTTCTGTCTGTCACCAGGCTGTATCTCAAGAACCGTGATAGTTACTCAGTTGAAATTTTCACAGATAATGTATTTCAATTGCCGCTATAACAACAGATACTAAAAAACAGAATTAAATAAATATTTAAGAGTGCTCCCATGCAAATAAACATGATTTTTTTGCTCGATATTTAAATATTGACAGAATGTTTAGTTATATTACACAGTTTAAAAATAAATATCTAAATTAAAATAAGTTTGCCGTTTTTATAGATAATGGTACAGAACCCTTCGTGCGCGAGTCCGACTCGCACTTGTTTTTGATATGTTATGTGTAAGTTCATTTGTTTTCGTAGACTAAGCATCATTTTAAGAACAACTTTATCATCTCCGTACATCAAGTTTGAGGCCAAATTGGTTCTGACAACATCGGCTTACCTATCTAATGAATTGTCTCGGTGAGCGACAAACGTCACAACACGACGCGACGCGATCACGCAACATATCAATGCAGTTTAGATACTTAAAAGCTCTCGACCTGGTCAACGTCTTATCACATTCTCATCTACGCGACAGTAACTACATAACGTAGGTAGGTACTGTTATTAAGTTTTGATGTTTTTGCAATATCGCGTCGCATCGCATCGCATCGCATCTCACGTAAGACAATGTGTAACGGAACTGAAGAAAAAACTCTCTCAACGTTCCAGTTCTTGTATAAATACCGAGTGGACGAATTACAGAAATGTAGAACTTGAATTTCCAGTTTTCTATGTGAGTTTACTGACTATAATTTTGTGCAATTAAGAAATACCATAACTGTACAGTGCCTAAGCGAGTTGTCTCTACCTAATTAGAAGACTGGTTTCTCCTTCTTACTTCTGGCTATATATATATATCTACTGGCTGCGCCCCGCGGTTTCACCCGCATTAACTATTATGTTATCCTATTTTAACCGTTATCTTATATTCCAGAACCTAAAGTATCCATACCTATACTACATTTCATCAAAATCCGTTCAGCAGTTTTGGTGTGAAAGGAAGACCAACACACAAAGGCACAAACATAAACTTTTATATATATATAATATTGGTGAGATTAGTAAAATATCATCAAAATCCATTCAGTCGTTTCGGCTTGAATAGAGAACTTCACACGCAAATATTCGCATCTATTTGTATTACTGAGATCTTAACTTATTTGTCATTCACGTTGTTTCATAGCTGTTTGAAGGAAAGGGTAGTAGCCTAGTGAGAGAACAATCGCCTTCCAAGAAGAAGGCCGTGACTTCAAATCCCAGTGCGGGCACGTATCAATGTGTTTCTGTAACAACATATGTAAGTACGTAATTATCATTCGCTTTTCGGTGAAGGAAAACTAATACAACCAATAAATAACGGAGGTATATTATCCACCAATCCGGACCGAGCCCCCGTGGTGGGTTATGGCCTAATCCTCCTCACGAAAGCGAAGGGAGACCCGTGCTCTACAGTGGAATATATGGGTTGATGATGATGACGAATGTGTCAACGGAGCCTATCTAAGTGGGTTATAAGTTATCATTTGAAAACACGCTGTAGGTGTAAATTAGTATTAAAATGTTGCTAATTATTCTTGGCGAACTAAAATTTGCAAAATTATCTACCCAAAAGAGTTAGACAATATCTACAGTATAAAGCCTGTTGGCCAACGGCGATTACGAGTTAATATAATAGAAGTGCAGTAAATTTATTTATCAGTTCATAGAAATACCTTGTTGGCAATATTTAATAGAACTTTTTTTTCCTTTAATAGACAATAAACAATGAAAGTGGAACACAGGTCCAATTGTTCAGGTTCTTCGAAATCGTAGACATAAGTAGTGCTGGGGCTACACATATGAAATTAAGTTATAAATCAAAGCGATTGGGCGAGCGGCAACCGTGGCGAGTTTTTGCACCAATTACATCGTTATTCTGAAATTGGTCATCACGACTCAGCCTTAATATTACTAACAAATGTAAGAATTAAATTATTCTGTTCTTGGCCTTATTTGAATCTACTTATTGTTTTACGATATGATAAAAACTTACATAACCGACTACAAGTACTTATCTAATAATCTCTAGTAACCTACCCTTCATAAGTTAGAATAAAAATTAGGTCATTTTCTATTGTTTATCTACGCCTATAATCCTTTGATCACATTATTTTAAGTATCTTTCGTTTTTCCTATAAATTATCATGTTATTTAAGTCGATGCTAGTCGATACTAATATTCCTCTAAATTGTACGTTTATGTGTAATTGTAAGCCGATTACAAAATTAGCGTCATTGAATCAGGGCAAAGTATTGTAAAGTGGGTAGTTTGCGTCCGCCCACACTGCGCTGCGCCGGACTCGGACACGAGTGTATCGTAGGGCTGCGCAGGCGCGGCGTGAGTCGGCTCGGCCAGGCAGGCGCGTGTCACTCGCCGCGATTCCTGCAATAATCTGCCCGAGCGATAGGTCTATCCGGTGACGGAGCAAAGTATCGCTAGCTGATTATTGTGTTTATTTGCGCGTCGCCAGCATGTGTTGGTGCGGCGTGCGAGTGTGTGCATGCGTGCGAGCGGTAGTGGGCCACCCAGCGCGCGGCCACACGCGGAGCCCACCCACGTGGAAGGGGCGCCGAAGTCGCGGCCCGCGGCCCGCGAGCGGCTGCCATCCTCTGTCGCTCGCCTTCGCGGGAAACCCGCTACCGCATGCCGCGCCGCGCCCGCGAAGCCGATGCCGACCATATTCGACTTTGATTGACAACTGACAGTCATCGATACAATCGCTGCTATTGGATTAGGGCTACTGCATCCCCGTGCATTTTTACCACATGTCACCTGCCAGGACTATGGAAATATATTCTTAAAGTTGCAATTTTAGGCACCGCTTAATCATGTGAAGGTATTCAAATTAATTCTAAAAAATAAGAGTATATTTTATCAAGATGGAAGTCAAAGATAACCTAAATAAAACGATAATATAGTCATTTGTATTCGCTTTGAGCTAAAGGTCATATAAAGAGAAAGTAAAATATATGTACTTTCGTTTGCAATCGATCTTAGCAACAAAGTAGGATGTTTAATGGGTTATAAATTTATAATGTTTAGCAAATGTAAATCACCAAGCGGAATGTACAATTAATCTCTTTAATGTCAGTCATAAACTCTATGTTAAAGAAACAGTATAATAACGAATGGTTTCGCATAAAAGCGACTGTTTACAGAGAAAATAAAGCAGGCCACGGTTGAGAGTGGCTGGTTGGACAGACGCGCGTGCGCAGTTGCTGCCGAAATTCGCAGTCGCCGGCGCATTCATTTAAGCTCTGATTTAGCATTATAGCTCTAAAACCGAGTGAGCAGATCGCACGTTCATTTACACACTGCAGATTTCAATATCAGATGGTTATCTAATTGAGTGTATAATTTTATTACCATACAAATACCTAAATACGTCCATTTGTTACTAGAATCGATTATTTGAATTCGATCTTGGTATAAGACCATTTCGATTGTAACTTAGCTATTCGTGTAGGTGTATTCGATTGATAAACGTTCTCGTTTAACTTTCTACCTCTCGAATTTAACACTCCGTTAAAAGGTGTTCAAATACATGTTTCATTCACTTTCTTCATCGACAGAAACAAATTACACAAGTGGTGTATCAATCGAGTATTGATCACTTGGAGCGGCGCGGCCTCTCAGACGGTCAAGCGGTTAAATGGTGACATTTATTAAAGCGTCAATTCTGTTGATTGTGTTGTGTTCGAAGCACCTTCTGAGAACCTTTGCTCGTTAACCCTTGTGTTAGTTTCCTAAGATTGACTCTGTTAAAAATTGCCTTCGCGACCACCTAAGAGGTCTGACTCAATCATCCGAATAATAAATTAGGAAATAAATATCTGTAGGAAACTAATGGAGACATAAAAAGGGCCAATAAAATTGTAATAAAGAAATAGTTTGTTGCAGTGTGAGGGTTGACTATAGCTTTTCTTGGGATGCGATAAACGAGAATTGCACTAAATTGGCAACTAATTGGAGTTGTGAAACATTAAACTTTTAAAATTTAAATTTATTATCCCACAAATATAAATTGTTACCAGGTTTTCCTCATACAGTATTTAGGTACCTATAGTAAGAAGTCTTCGTAAGTACCTACAAGTTACTTGCGTAATTATTAATTGACTGCTACCGATAACCAGTAATTAAACAATATTTGAAACAAAAAACACTGATTTAGATTTTATTACTTTAATCAGTTTTGCACTTGAAGGTCAAATGCGATCGCGCGCCTTTATTATCAGTCATTTCTGTTTTATGTTAGTATTGTTTTAAAAATAAACCTTGATTACATTCTGAATAGTGATCACTTTACATGTAATTGTAGGTAGCATGTTTATGTCGGCGTTTATCGTGTACTTCTAAATGATCGTGCGAGCAAACTTTATTTTGTATCATAAAAGTCCAAGTAAGCTAAAAAGTTCAGTTTTGCTCAACGATCTGTCTTGATGTTTTTGAAACAAAATTATTTTTACTAACTCATTTTTCACATTTCTACTCCTTGTAATTTCAATTTCCTCGTGTGATTACACCACAAACCAACCAACAATAAAAAATAAAATTACGAAAAAACATAAAAAAAATCATAGATTAAATTAAAAATTAAAATAAAATTAAAATTACAAATTACCAACAATTATTTTTATCATTGCAAATAGCTCACGTTTTCACACATTTTCCTTATAAACTTGGCATCAACAAACAAATATGATATACCGAAATATTTGCTCTGAGTCTGGGTGTTTGTAGGACCACGGTCGTCTTAGTTCCCGATTCCTTACATACAGGGAATCCTAGTTCTAGGTACGTGTATGTAATCGTGATGCGTTATTTTTTTATCAACAAGGTATGTACTTACGTAAATAAAAATATATTACTACTAATAACCAGTAATTAAACAATATCGGGGAACAAAAACATACTGATATAGACTTTATTGCTTTGATAACTTTGTCATTTTGTTGTTTTCAAAATAAAAAGTCAGTTATTTTCTGAGGGCGATTAGGTACTTACGTTAAATATTAAATTAAATTTTATTTTATTTTATAATTAGTGTATGTATGCTACATACTAAATACTAAAATATTTTCTTATGCAGAAACTTACTAAATGATGTCTGATGTTGTTGCGTGCGAGAAAATTATATTATCCTAGCAGCGCCCCTCGGTTTCACTCGTGTTAACTATTAACCCCATAGAAACCGTTAATTTTACAGGTTAATAACTATACTATATTCTATTCTAAAAGAGAAATAAAATAAATAAATAAATAAATAAATAATTCTAGTACCTAAAGTACGAGTATGCACTAAATGTCAGCAAAATCCGTTCTAATGTTTCAGGTTGAAGTAAGAATCAACTCACAAGCGCACAAGCTTTCGCAGTTTTAATAATAGTTTTATTTTTTTTTAATCATGCTTCTTATCGATAAGTACATAATTAAAATTACGATCTAGCCTGACATACTAATGAGTAATTTGCGTTTAACATAAATTGCTAAGTAGAGTTAATAGTAGAGTTAGAGTTTTAATATTAGTGAGATTTGTAAAAAGACTGTATGTCCCGAAAATCTACAAATAGTTCGCAATTTTTTTATCATTATTATTATCATATCGTCCCACTGCTGAGAACGAGTCTCCCTTACGCGAGGAAGGTTAGGCCGTAATACACCACGGGGCCCGGTCCGGATTGGTGGATAACAAAACTACCTCCGAAAGAATTCTGAGGTAGGTAGGTTGAGGTGGGTTTCCTCGCGATGTTTTCCTTCACCGAAAAGCGAGTGATAATTATGTACATTTGCTTTTTTTTACATAAACTCATTGGTACGTGCCGACACTAGGATTTGAACTCACGTCCTTCTCCTTGGAAGCCAGACGTTCTTCCAATAGGCTCTCGCAGAAATATTTGAAGGAAAATTAAGTGCAATCAATTAATTTCTCGTTATAATTTATAATACGCAAACCAGTTCCTTTCCAAACAACGAATAATTTCGTCAAGTTACAGCTCTATAATAACCTAATAACATAGTACGGTGTCCGTGGACAGGTATGTCGGCTTAATGCCGGCACTAATAGAACCTGTCGCCGCCTAATAGCCGTGTCGCCGATAAATAATTATTTGCTGCTCTGAATAGTTGCCACACAGATAAAGTTATTTAGTAGATGGGGATTTTTCAGAAGGACAGCCTTTTTAGTTTTGTTTTTTTTTTCATTGTAGATAGCTCAAGTTTGGGCACTATCTCTTATGATGTTACACGCGGGTAATGAACCATATTTGAACCATATTTTGCCTAAAAGATACCTATTGGAGACTCCTAAATTATAGTTGTAGGGAAATATAAATCTACTCGTTTTTATAGTGATGTTATGAGAAGCTAGAACCGCAAGAACTATTTATTTTTACGAGATAACAAAAAAATTGTTAATCCGGGTAATAAACTATCTGTGTGCCAAATTTCATCTAAATCAGTTCAGTAGTTTTTGAGAGAAAGAGTAACAAACATCCATCCATCCTCACAAACTTTCACATTTATGAAATTAGTAGGAGAAGGAAGTAGGATAGATAAAACGAGGATAGGATAGGATTTAAAAAGATAGGATAAATAGGATTGGTGCACGTTAACCCTGGGGGTTTCAATGTGCCAATTTCGATAAGGGGAAATTCTCGATGAGAAATCATACGTATACCAGAAATCAGTAGAGTGAGGGAGTTGATGTACTGCTTTCCGCTGGGATCGTAGCATGTGGAATGATGTAGTCTCTGCCTATCCCAACGGTAGAAAGGCGTGAATGTATGTATGTATGTATGTGTGTATGTATGTATGTATGTATGTATGTGTGTATGTATGTATGTATGTATGTATGTATGTATGTAAATCATACTCTACTGGTTCGTACATACGAGCCTGTAGATTTGGACTGGGTCCCCGAACAAAATATCGTTTGTAAGGACAAAGTCTCTCAGCCTACACTCACGTATGATTTTAGTACTTTAGCATAAAGTGCTTACTGTTACTTTGTGTATATTATAAAAGCACAATCCTTTCAGGTGGCATTAAAAATCTTTCTTATTCAAACAAACCCTTTTTCAAGAAATATAAGTCGATTACGTTTTAGAGGTCAATTACTCTGTCCACCATAATCTATGTCCACTAGAGCGTGGTATTCTTTAAAGTCGCCGCCTGCTACTGAGAAGCGGGCACACAGAATAAACAATAGTGGCGGCTGGGCGTATCCAATCAGGGTGCCATCAATCTTCCCTATGGAGACGTTAGCGGCCGGCCGCGCTCGCGATTAGCAAGGAACGCGTTTCCGCCCGTTTTTTACCTACCTTCTTTTTGGGCTATCGTCACTGCTTTAGTCTCAGAGTTTTTCGTTAAAGGGCAGATTGAATAACGTGATTAGAGCGCATATAGGTAAACGATTTGACAGAGATACATTTTCATTGAAAATTGTGAAAATCCATTAATTAGAATACCGCCGCCTTAGTTGACAAAGGTTACTGGAACAGGTCGCTTTTAGCGATCAGACAACCCATTGAATAACTATTTTGTAGGAAGCAAGCTGAAGAGGTCACATCCTTAGAAGAACCGACAAAACGGCTGGCAAAGACCAGCCTTTGCCAGCTGTTCTCCTCATCCAGGTGAGGGGAGCCGAAGATCGGGCTCAGCGGCGTGAGAGCGTCTTACGTCCAGCAGTGGACTAGTGTGATGATGATGAGGAAGCAGCTCGTATTAATTTTTAATGTTATCACAATATTTTTACTGTTATTTTCGTGCCTCAATGGAAAAAAAATAATTGATAATCTTGGATTATTAGAGTTCCCTGTATCTAAAGTAGGTACAAACCTAAAAAATCCTGACACGGAAAAAATTACTTTCGCTTTTTTCATTACAATATAAGGACAGAGTATCTAATAGGTATAATTATGCTAAAGCTCTAATGCGTGCTACGAGCGCTACACGCGCTACGAGCGTAGGCTCATTGTAAAGACATCAACGCGAGGCCACAATTGAAGTCGGCTTCAATTAGGACGTAATCGCCATCATTCAGATTGTAAAATGAAGCCATTTACACAAATCGAGTTGAACTCCATTTTAGAAATGTCTAAAGCGACAATAAAGTTTAGTTTTACGTGTCGCACGTAATTACTAGACGAAGCTCGGCATAAGAATACTGACTATAAAACTTTATACATTTACGACTCGAACTTGACGATTTATCATATTTTATTTTACAGCCATTGTAAAGAAATTATGGGCATTAAAACTAATAACTTAGAGAATTTGATATTGTACTGAACCTCGATAAAATATTTTTAATGAAATTTTTGTAATTGGTAACTAACTTTTTATGGAAGCTTTTGTGTCCGTTGATTTTAGTGTAATGGAAGAGCTGTAAGTTATCTAATCACCAAAATCATCAAACGCTACAATGTTTAAAATACTATTCTATAATAACTAAACTAAAACATAATTTAATTTTGTACCACTTCAGGAGTTCCTTTGTATTGTGTTTGATTATTTTCATTTCCATTGTTATCCTTTTCGTTTTCAAAAGATTTGTAATCGACCAATTAATTTTGAAATACTTATAAGTAAAAAAATGTATCAATCATCATTTTTGAGATTGTAAAAAAGTTGAAAACCCAAATCAAAAAAGGAAACTATTTGACAGTACTAAACTAAGAAGCCCGGGCCCCCGTGGTGGATTATAGCCTAACTCTCCTCACGAAAGTGAGGGGAGATCCGTGCTCAGCGGTGGGACGATATGGGTTGATGATTATGATGATGATTAAACTAAAAAGGCTGCTAGCGATATCTGTTAGGAATTAAAAGAGAATCTGTTTTGCACTCACGTTGTTTCCAGGGAACACTTATTATCTTGATTTTTCTTTTATATATTTGCTCTTGCGCATTAGATGGCCATCTTGCTAATTTGAATGAATGAATGAACCTCTTAGAACTTCCAGTCGATAGGGATGGGCAATCTTTAGTGTTGTGCATCTACTATCCTTATTGATCTAGAGTATAAATGTTTTTGTTTGCCTAAACAGTAGCACCGACCATTAAAGCAGATTTTTGAATTTCTTTGTGAGTAGGTAATGTTTTATTGACGTGCAGTAGCTTCGTATCTGCCTGGGTGCTGACAAATTTACAATCAGGCTGGTGTAGGCAAGTGCTAGAGTCGACGTAAAGGACATCTAGCTGTCATTTGAGTTTTTTTTTATTTGACTGAGTAACGAGACGAGCAAGTCGTTCACCTAATGGTAAGCGCAACGCCTGCCCATAACAGTCACAGCACCACCCAGAACACTGCATTACATAATCCTGCGCGACACTGCACTGCGCTCGTCACTCTGAGACATCGGCTCTAAAGTCTCACATGCCCAGTAATTTCACTGGAATCAATGCCCTTCAAACCGGAACATAGTAATGTTTGCACACTACTGCTTGGCGAAAGAATATCTGGCAAAGGTGTAGTACTTCCCCAGACAGCCTCTTGCAGAAGACGCCTCCCACTAATGTGTTTCTAGTTAGATAAATGTTGTAGGTACTTTTGTTTGCCCAAAGTAAATTAACAATTTCAACGCGTGTGTTTGGTAGAATCTTTATCAAAAATAATGTAAAAAAATCCTAGGTCGAATGAAAAGTCTAGATTCTATACTACAGTCTGCTCCTCTAATCCAGTGTGTACTGGAAACTTCAGAATTAAGTCATTATACGAAATGACAAGTATTATTTAATTATGCGTGGTTGGAACTAAACAATGGCCCGATTGTTCCGTGCAAGCTGGGCTTTGTAGAGAAAAGAGAAATGTGAATAGAGAGGCTTTAATGTCATTAGAAAACTATTACGTTATATATTTGTTATCTTAAGCCAAAGGCGTGGACTGATTCCGGTTGACATTTACAGGGTTAATATTTTCATCAAACATGAAATTATGATCGTCATTTGTTTTTCATTGAATTTTTTTTATAGGTTAACATTGGTCACACATATTCTACGATATCTTAATTTTTTGTCACGATTAGACTCTCTCATGACAGACATGATTATCTGACTCCGCGTAGGCACAGTATAAAGAATAGTTCAACTCAAAGAGGTGAAACAGTGATTATGAATCCTGTCTCGTGAACTCGTATGACCCTTTTCCTTTTCAAATTCTTATTTTGTAAAATATCGAACTTTGAAACAGAACAGAAGACGTGAACTCGACATTTCAACCAGACTGATTCTTAGCAAATCTGTTTTCATTTCATCATAATCTGCTCCAAATGGCGATATTACGTAAGTTTATTAACATGTGTTACATTTTGTAGTCTCATTTCATGTCTATCGGAGGAGCGTCGCATCTCTACGGCAACGGGTTATCCGCCATCATGTCGGCTTTTTGTGGCGGACCACCCAGCACGCGCCCGCTACATTATTTTATTGTACAATAAACATATTTATTGCTCCATAGGTCTATTTATGATTTTATTTATTAAGAGGTTTTGTTACCGGTGAGTTGGAAGCTTGAAAGCTTTTGCGGGTTGAATTGAAACTCGTATGAGGATTGACTATTCACGTATCGTATCCATCTTCGTCAAGTTTTAATTCTGGTTTGGAAAACTGAGCTAAAGACTAGAAAGCGTAGTCAAGTTTTGATAAAGAAGTATTTTTATTAGCAATGGGACTTAGCCGGCATTTATAAATAAGTATAAGAGTTAGTAAAATATCCTTTCTTTCTAGTGATATTTATTTAACTTTAATATAGTTTAATTAATATTAAGGGAATCTGAAACGCCAAATTACTTCTATTCCAACTTTACGTTTAATAAGCTAGTTACCATTGGTATTTTGTAGGCGAATTCGTCATACTTTCGCTTTTAACTTAATGATACTACGTGTAGGTTGATTTACAAATGAATATTAATTTTTCTTTATGAATACACGCGGGTAACATCAAATTTATTATGATAATTCACATTTCAAATTATTTATTAAAATGTAGATTAGGTTATTCGTATTATAATGTAAATATTATGAATATAATATGTCGCTGATAACAAAATATGATGTGCCTTTTGACAGTTTTATTTTTCTAGTTGCTAATTTTAAATTCATAACAATTATTAATAAAACATCTGTATTAAATTTTAATTTAATACCATCACCTGCAATAAAATACCTCGTCCCTTGGAGATCGTCTCATGTTTTTATTATTATTCAATTAAGTGAAGAATTAACGAGACATGTTTTTAATTACCGCCGCATGTGAAATACTCGGAAAACACTGAGAAATACTTAGAAATAACAATCGTGGCTCTCCTACTCATATACGTTATTTATAACCACATTGTGAGCTGCAAGCCTCCTGCCTTCGCAGAGGGCAAAGGTATTGATTAAAATGATTAAACTATCAGTAAATACACGTTAAGGGGCTATAAACATGCATTAAATATTAATTAACCTCATGACAAAAAAGTTTCTGTATCATTAATGGAAATATCAGTGGAGCTTGCATTATGGATGCGGAGTGGGGTGCCCATATATGAAAGTGGTTTGACGGGGATGCGGCCATATTTTTTTTCACTTATGTTTAGCAATTGAATTTATGTTATGTTAAAAGTGTAGCTTTAAATTACAATGCATTCAATTTCTCTAGAAAAGCGTGATCTTTAAAGTAGCGTGTGATAATAATAGACCAAATCATCTCCTAAGTTAATGAAAAGTGCAAAGACAATAATGCATATGATACGTAATTTCAACGCTTAAATACTTTTGCTGTCATTAGATAATTTCAATGTTCTATCATTATATTTAGATGCGATATCTACTATCGAATGACATTTAAGTTCTGGCATTAACGCTCTCGTATAGAAAGTCAAGTAGACGGGAAGACAGGAACCTAGGACTTTTACTGATTAGGTCAAGAAGACAAATGTCATGTCGAATAGGGAAGACATAACATTGGCGATTAGTTCATCGAAAACAGCTGAGCTGGTAAATATTAGTAAAATAAGAAGAAGAAAGCATTCAGTTGAAAGCTCTACTAGCCAATATCGCGTTCATCACCCATGGCAAGTGCTACTATTTATCCTTTGCCTGTGAAAAGGTCACGTCTAACGACAGTTTTCTAATAAGCCAATTTGATTGTGACCGTACAGCCAAGCAAAGTGGCAGATGTAGAGAATTATAAGGACATTTAGATGCTTGTCCACGATCCGGAGGAGCATAGAGACATCAGAGGACCACCCAGGGCGCTGCTACCAATGTGATACCGCGGGTATAGGCCCACCGGGTCCGTAACTCGATTAGGGACACTTGGAGCTGAACGACAAATGCTGTCCAGTAAGGCGATCGGCTAACTGGCATTTACAGTCACCAACTGCATCTTTGGCACCGGAATTCTATCAGGTTATAAACTACATTAAAAAATGTCCTCAAAATGTTCAACGCGTAACGCTCAGGTGGCATCGCTCAACTCTGTCTCAAAATAGTCGATAAATATATAGACGAATTGATAACCTCCTCTTTTTTTGAAGTCGTTTAAAAATAGTAGGTATCTATTGGGAAGTGCAGATTTTTGGACTATTATGCGACTAAGTTGAGAAATGGCATATTATAAGTGTTACGCGTCGTACATATTGAGGTCATTTTATTTTACGTGGTTTATATACTAGACGTTTTCGGTGCCTTAGACCCAGTTGGAGTTGGTAAGTGTAAATGTTTAATTTGTGATCGTGTGTTTTGACCCTTCTATTCCAATACTTAGAAACTTGCCTGGTCTGAAATAACACGTTATTATGATTTGTTTGCGTTATATATCTGATACTTCAAGTTATACGTGGATATGATACACTTGACATATTTACACGAAGATCTATCTAGAGAGCGTACACACAGCTAAAAGACAGATAGACAGACAGACGGACTATAAAGTTGTCCCAAAAGGGTTTCTGTTTTCCTTTTGAGGTACGGAACTCTAAAAAGTAAGAGGAGTAAAATTAATAACATTTCTTCAAGTTGGCAAGTAGACTGATAGATAACGTGTCTATCAGTCTACACATCGATTTTTATATATTACTAGCTGTGCCCTGCCACGCTTCGCTGTGGCACATTCGCACATTCGCTGATATGTCACTGATGAAAATAATAGATAAAAACAATCCTTGATGCGGATTATATATCATGTTAAAATTTCGATCGGTAGAGAACTTTTTGAGTTTTTGAAGCGTATACAAACCAACATAACATTTTTTTATATATATAGATAATTATATGTATACAAAAATCGATGTGTGAATGTATGTTCCGCTTGGACTCCAAAATGGCTGGACCAATTTTGAGGAAATTTTTTTTAGTCTTTAGATTAGGCCAGCGGGTGATTCTGTGAAGTTGGGTAGCGATCAGATTAACTTTTTTTTTAATTTTTATGGCAAATGACGCATGCGGGGCCATCTAGTTTATTATAAAAAGGAATAAATACATTTTCTTTCTAGGACTTGCTTTAGTCGAACAGTAAAGTATACTGTTGTACAAGGACGACCTTCTAGACTAGGAATACCGGTATACGTAATACACACTACGGAGACCATACGTTTCGTATCAAACAGCCCAGCCTCATTATTGCATAATGCGTTACAAAACATAACAATTTGTTTAATTCTGTTTATGTTGGATCTAAGTCGGCAATTTACCCAATTAGTCTGTCTGCCTGCGGCGGGCCACCCACGACGCGCCCATTAAACATAAACAACAAATAATTTGGTAAACTTTATTCTGTTCCGATTTGATTGCGGTCTGAGAGTGTAGAGTGCGCTTAATGTTTGAACGCTGGTAACAATCTTATTTTTAATGTCATTTCATGGAGCAATGAAACGTGATTTCATTAAAATAAAACGTAAAATTTTGGTTCGCTCTAGAAAGGAAATAGGAAATTGATCTATAATTTTTAGGCTTACCGACCTTTTTAGATAATATAATAATAAAATGGATTCAAATTCTGGCTGAAAAGAATAAGAATACATTTTTATTAGAAAAAGAAAAAATAAAAGACGAAAGCATAAGCATACTTGACTTGTGCAAATATGTATTATGTATTGCATGATAGCAAATAAATCTAAATATTATACTAGAAGCAAATGAAAATCACGGGTTTCGCTTAGTTTTGTTCGTAAGTTTATGAGTTTTGTTTCCGACCATCAGTACTTTGGTAACTAATTTATTGGCATTTATTTGTTTTAAGATATTATTAACACTGATTTGACATTTTGTTGTCTACTAGATAAATATGTATTGTATAAGTGACATTATTTTCACACCATGCTGAAAGTAGAATGGAAACGACCCACTGATGTTAACGGTGCTTACAGTTTTAACAATTTTCGCAGTTTCTTTTTAGTATTCAATATGATAATATCTTACAAATCTAGGTTCAGCGGAAACTTACGATAGAGGGAATTTCATTGTATTTATTTGCTGTTACAAAATTATTTCCACAATCGAGTTCTAAGAAAGCCGTCTAACTCAATTATTTAGATTTGCACTCAATAGTTAAAACCTGATGTACCTACGTGTACTGTTAACACCCATGTAGGTAGGAGCCTATTCTTATTCCGTCGACATATTCGACACACCTATTACCCGCTTTATGTTGCAGAATTGCCGACCCTCAGTAACTCGGTATCTAAATTCATCTTACGGCACATTTCTGCATTTAACGACTGCAATAAACTGTGTGGTGACAACTTGAAAAGTGTCACTTGGGGTGCCTATAATACACACCATGACTACAAACAGCTTAGAGATGATAGGGACTGTTTTTGCCGGATAACACATACGACTCTTCGGCAACCCTTGGTAAGTGGATAAAATATACTAGTCCTGGATAAGTACTTATATAAATTTAAACAGTATTTACAATACTAAGCAATATCCCACTAAAGCACAGTGGCATATGCCAGCGCGCCAATTAAAAACAGTTTTTTAGCAATAGTTAAGCTCCTGCTTGTTGAATTTAGATTTAAGTAACTTTAACGTTGTATATAATTTCACTACCTGCGGTTTTCACTCGTGCTGACAAGCTTTTACCATACAATAACTGTTATTTTTTTACGGGATAAGATTATCTTATGTGTTAATCCAAGTAATTAGCTATCTGTGTGGCAAGTTTAATCAAAATCCGTTCATCCGTTTTGGCGTGACCGATTAACAAACATACAAACTTTCAGATTTATAATATTAAGTAGTATTGGCAAAAGTTTAAGCCACCAAACACTGAAAAGTGAATTGCAACCGGTTCAATACTTTTTACACGTTACAAAAAAAGACACAATTTTCAAAATTGTTATGTTCTTGTTCGGTAAATTATTGCAAATCTCCTATATCGTTTTATTTATATATCTTTAGTTTTTACTTTGTTTGATCGTCAAAGCCTTTACTACAGCAGTAAAGGTTTTGACTATCATACCTCTCGTCTAGCCAACCAGTAGACCAAATTTGCGCCCTAATTGATAAGTGGCCGGATACCGTTAGGGGCCGAACAAATGCTGCATCTCTACTAAACCAATACTAATTTACTAGAAGCGTTGTCAAGGCTCAATTTCACCTTATCAGTGTGCAAATCTTCGTGACACTAAATACAAACAATTAAATGTACTGCTAAGTACTGTCGTTGACATTTTATGCACGGTGTATGTTGACATTTTCAGTTATTTATGCCTGAGTTGTTATAAAATTAAACTGCAGTAAGGAAACAATGGAGACTCTCTCGTAATAAACAAGAGTGAATATGCCTTTTATGTGACCACCAGATAAAAAACACAAATGTTGGCTTCTGGTGGAAAAGGATACTACCAAAAAAGAATAAACAAAAGGACAAATAAAATAGAGACGTAAAAGAAGATCTCTCAAAATATTATCCTGAGATTTACGTTTTCTCTTTCACATCACACATAGATGGAGTCGATGAAACATAAATTAAATTTGGTCTGAAATCTTTTAAAGCTTAAAGCTCATACATAATTCTACTTTCAAACTGTCCGAAAATGAGTGAAATTTTTTAGAGCTTTAAATTTTAGTTTTCTGCACCAGAATCGACACCCTTGTCCCCTTACTGGGACTATAGGATGTACAGATCGGTACCTATGTGTGTCCTTACTGCTGATTATACATTGTCACTAACCGAATTCTGGCCAGCTCGATGCGCTGTCGCCATAAATAAGTCAACGTCGCGGTTGTAGCTGACAACAGTCTAGAAGAGCTACTTCTAATTTTTTAATCAGTTGTACCAGAGCTGTCTGGAATACTGAAAGGCGGCTTTGGGTTGCATGTTAAAAGGGTAAACGGCCCACAAGGTCGATGTGGCGATGCGGTGGCAACTAATGGTAAAATAGCGGCTTTTCTCTTTTTGCGACCGATAATGTTTATTGTTATGAGCTGTTACAGTAGAACTCAAAAAACAATTAAAAATAATAGGAAATTAAATTAATTAAAAAAATCTATTAAGTAGATGTATGTAGCGTAAGGCTTTTTTACACGTTCCAACTGAAAAGATAAAGAAACAATATGTTTTTAAATATGAGAACGTTTTTATTAGTCCACCTTAAGAACCACAATTGTAATTGAAACATCCCAGAATGTGATCTTAATTCCTACCTCCGCGAGGTTCTTAGAATATGTATAGAGCGACACCCTGCTGAGTTTTCGCCCGAAGTGTCAAAATGTCCTGGTTGAACCACCCTATAATGGAACACTAAACTTTTTGTCATTCACAAACAAAGTGTCGTGAGAAATTGAGCTCTCGTCTCCTTGAATTAAGAGTTAGAGAATATTTTGTGCCAGCTGCATGGTGGCCGAAATTGATACATTTGCGGTGCCTTGTATCAGTAGATTGATCTATTCCTTGCATTGATGGTGAATCAATTGGATAAAAACGTTTGCACCTCCCGATTTCTGGGAAAAGGAATCCGTGAAATCGAGATGTCGTCAGGTGCTCCGCGAGATGTACAGTCTGATTGTGGCTCGTTTTACGGCAGCTTTTATAACTGTTTTATAATCGTGATCGGATTTCTTAACAAAAGTAATTGTACACTTCTTAAAGGTCTTTTCTTTAAAACTCTTTGAAGTTCAAGAAATTCTTGAACCTTTTATTGTTGTGGTGTCGTAGCTATATGTGAGCAATTTATAACACAGCGACACTACTCGTAACAGCAAAGGAACTGGGGCTTGATTCCACTGTCTCAGGAACAAAATTGATATTGCAAGCATTAATTTTAGCTAATCAGATTCCAGCTGCGTATCGCGAAAACATGATTGGTTTCCTTTACAGCTGGTGTTTGCCTCATCGCATCCAGGCGTTAGTCTTATAGTCTGATAATTTTTGTCTTATCTGTAATAGAAACACTAACAACTTTAGACACTTCAGTATCCAAAATAACCCAAATGATCCTTTCAGACTGTTATCAGATTACTTACACATATATTTTTTTATAATGTAAACGGTACAATAACATTATTAGGAATTATGAAAAATGCGATAGAATAAATTTAGTTTTTACAGCAATGGGCAATAAAACTGGAATTTTCGGAAAGGGGGAATGTAGCCATATATGGAATAGGCTATAATAATATTTTAGATGACATAAATTATGTCAATAAGAAATCAAATTGATTTTATGTCATCATCATCATATGCAGCTCATCCAACCCACTGCAGGGCATAAGCCTCCTCCCTCTTACGCCATTCATCCCGGCTTTGGGCCGATCTGGTCCATGCATTACCCAACAACATTTTTATGTCGTCGACCCACCGTTGTATCGGTCTTCCGCGGCTGCGCTTACCCACACGTGGCCACCATTCTGTCAGGGACTTACTCCACCTGCCATCGCCACATCTTGCCAAGTGTCCTGCCCATCGCCACTTGAGTTTAATTATACGGGATCCGATGTCTTCCACTTTAGTTCTTCTTCGGATCTCCGTATTTCGAACTCTGTCGCTTACCCTGCTGCCTAACATGGCACGCTCCATGGCCCGTTGTGCGACTCGCATTTTGTGCACAGTCTCCTTGGTGAACGTCCACGTTTCGGCACCATAGGTCATCGTGGGCAAGACACATTGGTTGTAGAGACGGGTTTTTAGACATTGCGGCATTTTTCGGTCCCTGAGCACGTCGTCTAACTTCCCGAACGCTGCCCATCCCAGCTGAATGCGTCTGGTGATCTCCTTGTGTCTATGCTCTCTGCCAAAAGATAAACAATGCCCAAGATAAATATAGTGAGTGACTACCTCCAATGTCTCACCCCCAACTTTAATAGTTGGGGGTGGTGCACTGAAGATATTTGTCATCACCTTCGTCTTGGACATGTTCATCTTAAGGCCAACTCCGAGAGAAGCATGGTACAGGTCATGCAACATGACTTGAAGATCTGACGCCGTTTCACTGATAATAATCAGGTCGTCTGCGAAACGGAGGTGGGACAAGTGAACACCATTAATCAAGACGCCTTTATCCTCCCAGTAGAGTAATTTAAAGACGTCCTCCAAGACTGCGGTAAATAATTTGGGTGATATGGTGTCTCCTTGTCGCACGCCTCGCTTTATCGGAATGTTGTCTGTGAGTGCATGCATCCGTACTTGCATTGTCGCTGATGCATACAGGTTCCGGAGGACACCCACGTACCGTGCATCTATTTGGCAGCGATGAAGAGAATGGAACACGGCCCAGTGCTCGACGCTGTCAAAAGCTTTTTCGTAGTCTACGAAAGCAAAGCACAAGGGTCGGTTGAACTCGTCGCATTTCTCCATCAACTGCTAGGCTATAATAATATTTTAGATGACATAAATTATGTCAATAAGAAATCAAATTGATTTTATGTATTGAACCTATATTAAATTCAAAATAATTTAAGTCCACGCACTTGAGCCTTTAGCAACTTGATATCAGTCAGCACTTGTAATAAGTTGCTCACGGATAGATCTCTTGGAGATGAACTTATGAGTCTTGGGGATGGGGGGACACCGAGGCGGCAATCATTCAGTGCAGCCGCTAAATAAATTCATTAGTTAAATCACCGCCGGCGGCGTTTTATGTCGGTAACATCAAAGGGCCGGCCGCCCCGCCCGCCCCGCCGCGCCGGGGGCGAGTTCGACTTTTTACTCAGAAAACTCTGTAAACAAAATGATATGGTGCGTCCGAATGTTTGATCCGCCTTTATTATCTGTATACAGAGAAAATGTTTAACTAGCAAACGCACTCTCTTTGTGGTAATTGCGGCCGTGTAATAACTATTGTAAGTATGGACAAATACTACTTTGAAGTGTTTCTTAACCTCTGCCCCGCATTGTCACACACACGCTATTATTTTGTCATCCCTTATAATTAACTACAGATGTTTGCTCTGACAGAAATCAGGTGTGCTATGATCTTCCAGCGGCGCATTTCCTATAAATAAGGGCATGACAGAGACAAATTGTTGTACTTTCAAACCTTTATTTAAAAAACTGATAATGTTAATCATAAAAAAGATGCTATTGATTGGATTTTATTTTGGTGAATGCCTTAAGTGTATTTATTAAGTTTAATTAAGACAAAAACTAATATCTATGGGTCTTATTTTTTTCTCCTTGAGTTTAAAGTAACCGTAGCAAAAATAATATATTTTCTTTGTTTTTGTATTTGATAGGTCTCGTTTTTATATACTTAGTCAATGTTCTGAACATAATATTTGCTTTAACCCTCAAGTAGTCAAAAAATACGTTTTCGGTGTGTTAAGGCCCGGACTTGTTGTAATAGCCACGTTACAGCACGCGCTAATATGAACGTTATTTCAAGGTAGTTTCGATCGATTTTTGCGCCAAGTAGCATCAAGCTGCTAATTTTGACTTCAGCCTTATACTTAACTTCAAGCCTCAATGAAGTTTGAAGGTGTTCTTTCTAATTTCCCTCCTAATTTCAGTTGCTGTATCAAATTATACAGTGCTGATAATGGTAGTGTTATTCGTCGCGATTCGGTAGCACTGGCACCCCATTCAGTACTTTTATTTTACTGTCCCTCTCCCCTTTCTCCACTTGGTGTGAAGGAGACGGGTATATCACGTGTGTGGTCCAGGAGGTGCGCGTTCGGCCGTTTCCGCAGCTTCTCGGGCTCCGTCGCTCTCAAGAACGACAACATAACATAACCGTTCGAATCGCGATGGCGGCACAAACATCCAGTGTACGCATCGAATGCTCGGATCAGTGTCGCTCGAGTCGTGCCACCGTTGACACGTTACCGCGTCGCCGTCACTACTGTAATGAAACTCGGTCTCGTTTCGTGTTCCAAACGGCAAAGTGATAGAAAGAAGTGACGAATACGAGTGTGCCAGTGTGTGGTTATGTGGCGGCGAGTGATATGACAGCGTGCGCCGCCAGACGGACTCCGGCCGTCTTCATGAGGATACTGGTGACAGACCTGGCCCCGAGATCATGGTGGCTCCCGATACCGAGGCTCCTTCGAATCCTCGGATAGCGGCTGCCGCACACGAGAGTCCCTCGGCCGCTGAGGCGCGCCACAGCGCCGATCTGTATATTCGCACGAGCTGGGTGGATGCAGCTCTAGCCCTCTCCGAACTAGAAAAGGTGCAGTGTTCACTAGATATGCGAGAATACAGTGTCGTGTTTCGGTTGTCATATTGCACGTGTGATTGTTTTTCTGCGAATGCCAATCGCATCGAGGAACGCGGCAGTACGAAGCGGTGGCGCCGACTGGCGGGTACCGTACGTACTATCAAGGCCGCGCGTATTTTGTAAAATAACAAGTTACCAAAACAAAAACTACGATGACCCCAATAGATAATTATAACATCCTTAAAAGCGATCAAAAACCCCTGTCAGTTTTAAACATCATTGCCATTCACCAAAAAATCATCATCAGTGATTCACCATAAAGAAAATAAGCATAAAACAATTTTTAATGAGAAAAAAGTCGGTTTATACCTGTATCTCATTTAATAAATACAACTTTTATCAATTCAGAAAAGTTAATGGGAGAAACCTAAGTGCTTAACTATAATCCTCTTGACCTCAAGCTGAGAAATTGAAATTGAGAAGAGGGTAAAGCAAAAAATAAGACGGGTACACCAAAGTATGTGACAATACACCCAAAGAATGGTTCGGAATAAGATGTCGTTGGTTATACAAGAGCACGGTTCGGGGAAGCTATCGTTTTCCTAGAAGGCCGAGCCCCGCGGTGGTCCCGTACCCTTACCGCTGCTGCCAATTGCGAAACCTTCGCATCGACGTCTTAAATTTTGTCGAAAATTCAAAACAAGGCTATTGAGTTCAGACATGTACACAAATAATATCGAAATTTATAAACTCAAAGATATGTGTACTGAAAACGTATGAAGTAGTTAACTTAATTACTTTTAATAGACTATTAAATTTTAATAATACATTTGACTTTCTAAGCGGAAACATCGAGAGAAAAACAAAAACAGCTGTAGCGGGCTGCTGAGGTTAATGTAACAACACACCTACAGTTGGCTTTAATGTAGGGACTTGGTCGGCTGTATGCAAGATGAAGCAATTAAGGCGCAGCGGGAGCAGGGTGGGGGCTTGCGCACGCGCAGCGCATCGGCGCCGATAGAGACATCAACTTCGGCGCACGACGGCCGACACACAGAAAAAATGTAGAGATGCATCGTATTTTTATTCTTGTATTGAGAAAAATCAAACATTCTCGTGCAGAATAAACATTATGGCGAATACATTGAAGCTTAATAGTGAAACTATAGGTACACCTACTTGAAACCCAGATAGAACATTTACAAAAAATCTCATGAAAAATATTATTATGATAAAGAACATGAAATTTAAAAATCTCAACTTGATATTTATCATCCAAATTATATAACATAAACATATCACGAATAAAAATAAAAACAAACTATTCCATGAAGTTTTATGTCTGACAAGACCGCACAGGGCTCGCCTCGTGGAATTGAGACATCTTGTGGTTTCCGATCTTACATCCCTTTCCTTCGTGGGAAGCATTTGGATTCTTTCCTTTTCTTTAAGGTTTATCTTATGTCCCTTTTCTTCTTGTTTTTCCCATATATCGTTTGTCTTCGTCCAAACATTGTGTTTGCCGGGCGGTCGGCAGCTGCGCTGGAAATCTATAAACGAGTGTCCAAAAAAAATTAAGATTTTGTTTATTTTTTTTTGGCTGTTTGTTTTTTATTGCAAAAGAAATGTTCAAAGTGCAATAAACTTATTTCTTGCATATTTTTTTACCTGGAGTTAGCCTAAAATTGCTATCAATAAAGAAATCAGTATGTCAGTATCCTTGCATTTGATAAGAACCAAGTGTTACAAAACGGAGCAGATTGCAGCGTAATAATTGCCACTTAATTGAGCAGAAAACTTTCCCAATACGCCCCTGGCTATTGATTGGCAGCACTTCTGGTATTGAATTACTCATTTAATCCATGCCACAAGCTGAGCCAGTGGGCACCGCAACACGTGGCAGTTTATACACACCATTGCACGATCAGCAATTTTCCCCATCGCTGCGCCTCGCCGCAGAAACAGTAGCCTCATCTGGCTTTAATTTTAAAACCACAACTTCACATAACTCTACGGTAATACTTCATTCATACAAATTTCAAGGGCATGGTACATGATCGATTTCTCTATCTAAAAGTTAATGATTAAGCCAGTGCTTTACCGATAACAACTCTATCATATGAGCGGACAAACCGGTTCCCACGTTCACCTAACTTGGGAACTTTCTCGTGATTATCGAGTGCTTTCTGCATTTCATTAGTACTATAAACTGCAATAAGCTATTTATTTGAAACCAATAAAGAACTGTCACCCAATAAAGTATGTATGTCATTGAAACCTTGTTTAGTTTTATATGATCTTGCATAGTTCGCGACGATATTAAGCTGTCATCCAAGTAAATTGACGCTTATTACAAATTAAAACTTTCTCGTAGGATGTCATTTCATCGTAGAAATTATAGTAACATCTTAAGTTGTTCATCTGTGAAATAGTAAGGTTTATGGCATTAGATAAATGCTTGTATAATGAAAGTATTAAGTCCAGGTGATTTGTAATAATGAAAACATAGGATCCGTAACATAAACATCAAAAATTAAATTTACTTATACTTTATTTATGGACTTAAAGTAATTTTCTGGCTTAATTCTTATCCGTGGACTCTCGAAATTATACAAAACGAGAAGCCACTGGCTTTTAAAACATAGTTTAGCAAATAATGATCAATTCGCAAATAAATTATTGTCTAAGAATTTAATAGTTAGAAAATAATAGATTTTAAAGAAATAAGGAATAAAAACATAACCCTCCGCTCAGCTTCCTCTAGCAGAAATCAAAAAGATTATATAAATTGTAATTTTCTGCTAGTAATAGTTACATGTATATTATTGTATATCACACAGTTTTGTGGTAGGGTGATTGACATTAATCGGTATTTTGTAAACGGGTATTAAAATAGCTGGCGGGCATCTGATAAATTATCTATTTGGTGTCCTTGACGCGAGATTTATTGCCAAATTTGTGTGTAAAAAAACGGAATAGAAGCGAAATAATTATAACTTTTTTAAATTGTTTCGACGAGATGGAATGCCGTTCTAACGTTTCGGCATTAGAATAGTAGGCCACGAAGTACCTACTCGAACTGAACTTATGATCTTACGGCTAATACAACTAAGAAGCCTTGTGTTCATTAAAGAGGGTTTGAAAACATAGGTAGATATTTGGTGTAGCATAGACGTAAACATCATTGCGGAAGTTACACACTGTTGATATCTAAGTCACAAATTGAAGGCTTCATTCCTGTCTATACCTGAGGACTTAAAGGCTGCAAGCCGTGCCCTGTGCATTATAATGGGATAATAGGAGGGTCCCGCCCACGTTCCATTATATGCAGATATCCGGAACACTGCTCGCTGCGATCGATAAATGTCGATGGATACCGACTGTTGTTAATCTTACTAATCATACCCATATGGCTAAAAACACTGTCGATTGATACTCAATAATTATTGCGTAAAAATAATTTGGGCCTGGTAAAAACTGAATAAGGATAGCCGGAGATCAGGCTCAGTGGCGTTCACTAGGAGATGCCTACGTCAATAAGTGGGCGAGTATAGGCTGATGATAATGATTATCACGAGTCTTCACATAGTTTTTACCTCAACAAAACCCTTTATTGCTCTGAAATTTCTCTCTAAATATAATCGCAGACCCAGACATGAGATAAAACCTATGATAAACGTTAAAATAACAAAAAATAGCATTCGGCGAGCATGTGTGATGTGATGAAGTAATTAAATTAAGACAGTTATTGCACCGCTTGTGACCCAAGATAACAAGCAGTCGGGTCGGACGAGCGGCGGCGACGCGTTGACGGTAGCTATTATATCAGAATCTATAAAATTATCTTTACTATTTCCTGCAATACTATTCAATCAGTTCTGTAAGGCAATCAATAAATAAATCTCACTCACAGATGGAAAATAAATTCAAAATCAGAGTACAATCTCTTGTCCTTACTATTGAGAAATAATTGCCGATGGTCGTGAGAACGCGCTCAGAGTAGTCCGTTCCTTATCTGCAGGAAACGAAGTCGCCGGCGCCAGTTGTTCGCGGATTATACATACTAATCCCATAACTCTTGCGTCAGCGGTTAATACTACGTTCTCAGGCCTCGAAAAGTTGGTCACACACACAGCACAGGTGCTCGTGTCCGTACTGACATTTAGATGTTACGATTACGTAGCGTATGGTGACATTGGTGACGCATCTGTGTGTGCTGAATCCGCTGGCTGAATGGAGGTTCAGGCGGCTGGGAGCGGTGGTACGGCATGGTGGCGTGTTGTTGCGTACGCTCCACGTGGGCCGACCGGCGCGACTGCGGCGCGCGGGGTGCGGGGCAGCGGCGCGGGCGCATTCCGGCCGTGACGTCACGCCCACCCAGTGCGCTCGACATTCACCTCGCCCGCTCGCCCGCACCGACACCGAACCGTTCCAGGGCTCTCGGCTCGACTGTATCTGCCATTATTGCTGCTACGATTATTATTTATTTACTTCGAATGTCAAATCAGTCGGCTTCGGCTGGAAACGACTCCTGGGTCCGTTCATTAGACGGTAATATGCCGTTCCAAAGCCAAATGACAGTCCGTGGAATAAACACGAGATCGTAATGTTCTTGTTTATTAGGTAATTATTTGTAAATATAAAATTATAATTATAAGGAGCACCTACACGGATTACACGGGTTAATCAAGCCTCCTGTTGCAATTTTCAGAGTGGCATAATTAGATAGTGATAGAGATCTGTACAACAATAATTTGATTTTTCTATGTGAATGTGCTGCGCAGCTATCGTTTGTTGTTGCGGTATAAGCTTCATCACGATGTTCTTCATGTTGCGCAACAATGTTACAATATAAACACTTGGCGGTAATCAGACACGCAACAGGTTTCAGAATCCTATCCAAATTATGCCCATTTTCCCCAAATTATATAATATGATTATCAACAGTTAAAAAAAAAGCAGGATAAATATAAAAAATAAACATAATAAGGAAAAGATTGAAATTGAATATTTTTATTTTGTAATGTGATTTTTTAGCTGTGAGTCTGTGATTGATGATAACTTCATAGGTATTGAGATATATTTGGGTTAAAATAATACGTATTTTATTATTACCTACATATTTTGTTTCAATGAAGATATTTTGCTATTGCTACAAATGATGTGTGGTTTTTGAGTGGACTTAAATATATAAATTTAATTAGAGTTTATTATTTTTATAGACCTTGACAATGAGAAACTTGGTGTCAACTTGTGACCACTCGATTCTATATTTTATAACTTTTTCTTCCTAAATGCGTAAACGCCCGATAGGGATTATCGTAGAGTGGAGCGACCGTCCATCGTCGATTGAGTTATTATTATGCAATTAGGAAGCCGTTCAGGAGATTCGGCCTGTGTGAGGCTGTGTCGGCGCATCCCGTGACGGAGAAGGCGCCACGGGTGCCCGCGCCCCGGGCCCGCCGCCGCCTGTCATTAATCACAATCAACCAACGAAATTATTTCGACATTTAAAGACTCCGATGTTATTATATCTCCCGCCAAACGATCTCATAATCTGTATGTTTATTGACATAGCATTGTAGGAATGAGGCAAACAGCGTGACTATTTGAGTAAAACAATTGGCTACCGTACGCGCTCGCTCACGAATATTATTTGCATATTTGCGCTTGCTGTACCTATAAATTTGCAAAAAATAATCATAATGCAGAAGACAGTTTAAATGTGTAGGTAGATACAAATATAAAGATAAATAGTCCTGGATATCATAATAATCACACAGTCTGCTGTCAGCTTATCCATAGACATTTCGCATATTCTCTACACCGATTATGAAAACTTTATCCAGGACCTCATTTAGCGGCAAGCATGGCGAGTTTTCTAGATAAATTGCCTTTTTACAAACTAAACTATTTGAATCCTCGTTTAAGTACCTGTAGTATTTAGTATGGTTCAAATTTAATTTATTGTTAATTATTTTCAACTAGCTGCGCCCCGCGGTTTCATCCGCGTAGTTCCCGCGTAGAATGTCATATTTATTTATATCTAATGAAAAGCCTAAAAAATTAATTTGAAGCTTCTATCTTTAAAAATGACGAAACTTCCATACAAACTTTCACCCCTATTTCAAACCCTTAGAATATTTTTTTCGCGATAAAAAGTACCCTATGTCCTTTTCTAGGCTCTAGACTATCTCTGTACCAAATTTCATTTCAATCGGTTCAGTAGTTTAGGCGTGAAAGAGCAACAGACAGAGTTACTTTCGCATTTATAATATAAGTAGGGAAAGTAGGGATTGTATTTCCAAGATTTGGGACTAGTTGCTAACTATTCTTTTCCTTGTCACAGGGTAACATCGATGGTGGTCGGACGTCTCTGTGGATCCGTGCGTGGCTTCAGGAGCAGTTGTTCATCCTCGGCTGCTTCCTCCAGGGAGACGCGGGCAAGGTCCTCTTCGTCGCCATCCTCGTGCTGTCTACCTTCTGCGTTGGCCTCAAATCCGCACAAGTCCACTCCAGGGTCGACCAACTCTGGGTTCAAGGTACGCTTAACTCTCCTTTCCTTTTAATCGGGTACGTAAATCTAAGAAGCGTAAAGCGCGATAAGCCGTTGTGGCGTATTGTGCATATCGTGGAATACGAATGCAGCGGTGGGCACGTCTGTCAGGCCGCTTCCGTCTCGGCGAACGTGCTTCGCATATAGTCGCCGGCACTACAGAGCGCGCCGCGGTGTGCGCCCGCCCTTATACCTCGGTAAACTTGCATTCAAATTCGTCAATCAACAGTCCCAACAGGGCTCGCGCGTCCGGTGTGCAACTCTTTTAACCATTATCGTATTTACATTTGTTAATACATTATGTATAATGAATGACCGATTTAAATCAAATAACTATCAATAGATTTAATTAACGAAATGTTTCCTCATATTAATGATGTCCTGCTTTGAAATGTTGAATGTGAATGTGGACATTAATGAGTTCATTTTATATATCAAATTCATAATAGCTTCAATTTAAATATTGAATGAGAAAACTGAATATAATTAATTTCTCGAGTGCCACGAAAATGTATTACACTTAAGTGGTGTGGTTTTATTAGCTTCGTCTGAAACACCTTGTTTTCCAAATATTCATCTGTCAATCGGTAGTGTGCAAACATTACTGTGTTCCAGTTTGAAGGAAACTGTTTCCAATGGAATAGGTCTAGCTAGAGTGACGAGCGCAGTGTAGTCCTACGCAAGATTTTGCAACGCAAAGTTTTGGGTGGCACTGCAACTATTATGGGTAGGCGGGGAGCTTCTCATCTAGCGAATGATCTACTCGCCTAGTTACTCTTTATAGTATAAAAAGCAATGACATAGAATATATAAAATAATTTGGGATATAACACTTTATTTTCAAGTAACTTAACTTCCCAACTCTTCGAAGCTTCTGAAGCGGCGAAATTGTCAAAGTAAGTCTCTGAAACTAGTTCTAAGAAGATACCACGAGGCGCAGTCTGTCGAGTTAGACACTCCCATTCCCGGAACTAGTGTGGGACAGGATGTCTAAATTATGCGGGCTTGAAAACTATGCTGTTCAGTGTTCACACATCCTCGACAAATTGAACGTTTCCGATGTCTGCAATATCTAGAGTCTATACTTTATTAAAATAGGGCAGATTTAACTTGAAAGTAACAATTTTCCAAAATAAAAATAGAAGTCAGTGAAAGTTGTAATTAATAAAAAGGTGTATCTTATAATATTTCTCTCACACATACAGAAACAAACAAAAATGTAATAACATTTGCAACTGATGATAATAAGTTATATCAAAATTATATTCTGGGTGCATACAATATTATGAATACCAAAAATCTTTCAGATACCCTACCTTACTTCGTTAACTAAGTGTGTCAAAAAACACGTTAAAATAAAGCCATTTCCATACATATTCTAAATAGCGCATCAAACTGATAAAATGCTAAATTGAACAAACTTATTTTAATAAAACTCAGGTAGGCAGGTAGGTACCATCCCAAAAGATTTGTTTTTGTCGAGACAAAACAAAAAGTCTAAAAGGACACAAAGACGCGATATGACCGAATATTTTCTTTTATTTCGAACCTTACCAATCTGGGTGGTCTCTTGGGCTATAAAATAAGTTAATCTAGATATAAATAAAATTTAAGTGTCTGTCTGTGTTTAAATGTTAAAACCATATATTATCTTATTTGCATTTATATACAGTCTACACTATAAGCATATAATGAAACTGTGTAGGTATATTCATAAGACGACAAAAAATAAATTAATTATTATATTGTTTTTAAGATCATTAAAGCTCATTTAGCTACCTACCTGTAATAGAATTCCAGTATGTCTTCAAGCATTATAGTCAATGAAAATAAATTAAAACACAATGGAAAGGTCAATTCTTATTTATGATCTAATGATAATAAATTGGTTTGCACTGCGTCCTTCCACTGAAAAAAAATCTAACCGTGCCAAACTGGATTTTTCTACGAGATTGCTCATAATAAAATTATATTGCTAAAATCAGGTTTCCCGACATCATAAACTGAGAGTGCCGGAAGCTATTAGGAAGTAGAGAGACAGCATCCGCCATCTAGGACGTTATGACATCCCAACGACATTCACTTAATCACGGGCACCAGTGAGGATATGGGCTCTAAATAACTACTCGAAATAAGCTTTGCGTTTTATATTCCAAGAGATTTTTTTATATCTGCACAGGGAAATATCTCATGCACAAATTAATCAACTTGGTTTCCTCTGTCGGAATAATAATAAAAATGACGAGATTCGCAACTGCGGACGTTCAGAGAGGAAGTGGGCGATTTTATTGGAGCCAAACACCTGCCCCTGCATCTGAGGACGGCTCTATTTGAAACTTTATCATATCTCTAGAAGCTTCAATGATTCTAACTTGTTTATCATAAGCATTCCAATGAGCGTTTGTATGAAAGGTCTCGGCTACTGTCCAAACAATACTAATACAATGGAATATAGCCTCACAAAACGTTATTGCGGAACAAGGCAGGCTCGGTTAAACAATGCCTAAGGTTTCGAAGTCGCCTAACAACTTAATTAGGTGGCCCGCGGCGGCCCGTAAATATCCCCACGTGAAATTACGACCAATAAAACTAAAAAAATATATAACATTTCTATTGAGTCACAAAAAACAAGGGATCCGATTGTCCGTACCGCTTTTGTGTGAAGACGCCTTGCTGCGTGCTGGACTGCTCAATCCTGACTTTTGTTTTCTGGACTCTCCAAAGCTGCGCCTTCCTCCGACCTCAATTGAGAATCAATTGGGATCGAGCTCAGAATACCCTGGTTTGTTTCGAGGAGTGAGAATTATTACTGTATTATTTGCGGAACGAGGAACGGCTTACGGTAATCTGGATCTAAGGTATTCTACTCTTTCCTAGTGAGAGTAGAATGGTTCTGATCGGGCGTTTACCCAAGCATGGGAACAGCGACCATTGGGCCAATGAAACAAGATCAGTCAACAGCAAAAAATAGTAATTCTTTGACAATCTTACTAATCACAAACAATAGTTCGGCTCCGTTCTCGGTATATTTTTCTTGGGAGTTCACATTTTAGGAATTTTACTGAGTTTTTAGTTTGCATTGCAGTTGATAAGCCGAACCATACTATTTGAAATTTATATAATTCATTCTTCTTATCGCTTCAATGAACTATACTACCAATTTATATGTAAATAATAAATGCAGCATTAGATACACTGGGAGCATTTAGGTCCTATACGTCAATAGTAATAAAATAGAGCGATGTCTCCATGCCGATCGCTGTTGTGGCCGTAAAGGACGCGGTTTGTTTATTCCGCCATCCATCTGTTGTCTACGCTCCGGCTAATTTGCATAGAGGGCCACAGAGGGCGTGCGGGGCGCGGGGCCGGACCACACGGGCTCGGCACGGCGGTACGCGGGTGGCCACAACCACATGCGCGAGCGCACGTACTGCCGCGCCCCTCGCGCCTCGCTCCTCCGCCGATCCTCCACAACGTCATTCATTGCGATTGTCCGCACTGATCGTCCGCTACCACATCGAGTAGAAATGTTGTCATTATCGGCGCACACGCATCGAGAATGCAATAAAAGGCCCGAGCATTACATTTTGCTCTTTTGCCGGTGTGGTACAATGACAGATTTACAATTCGACGAACCATTATGCATTGAACGAGTTCGGATCGACGATTGTTACGTTGAATAATGTAATATCCATTTCCAATTAAGTGTCGATAAGAACGAACCACTGAACCAAATAAAAGACGCCGCCAAATAGCAGACACGATAAGCGCCGGCGAGCGTCAAGTGTGAAAGCTGCGACCACTCGTACGCGATAACCTCGTGTGACCTTGCAGCGTTTCCGTGCTTACTGCCCGCCCTCAGGCGTTTGATATACATACATCGTTTCAATCGCGCCGCCTGGACAATGATTCAACAATCAACCTCGTCAGAGCAATTACAACGTTTATCTGAATTTGATTCTGCTGTTGAGGGGAGGCCGTTGAAGAGCCAACTCTTATATCAATCTTCACGTGATGCAGCACCGAATGTGCGCATCGTAAATCGCGCCCACGGTTCTGGTAGGTGTTAAAATAGAGGCGCCCTGTGCGGGCCCACCGCCCGATTCTATTCCACTTGCTTTATGATAACCCCTAATATCCGGCATGAGAGCTGTCTATGTTTAGCCCAGTCGATTACGAAACGTTGACCGCCCTCGCCCTCTAGCTTTAACACAGTTTGTATGTTGCTTTAACTTAACTGCGCTTGTATTTTCGAGATCCTAAATAGTGTAATCGTAACATAAGTCACATTTTCAGTCAAGCTTTAATTCCCGAAAATAACAATATTATTGCGGGATCTACGTTGTGCCATAGACATCAAGACATTACTTCTATATTGTATACGTCTATTTTTCACTACGTGTTTAATAAACAAAAAGTCTGACCGTTTTAACAGATCGAAGTTTTTTTGTTTATTGTAATTTAATGCTTATTAAGCTCATTTACATACAAAGTGTTGCGCGAAACGACCGCCATTAGCATTTTGTAAGCCATACTAACGAGTGACGTGAATGACGTCTGAGCCTGACAGGTGGTCTGACTGACATTAATAAATTTGTAAATGGAAAAAAGCACATTTTTCGTAAAAAAAATTAAAAACTCCCAAGTAAAAGCCTCAAATCTGTATGTCAAGGAATAAATAGGGATATTGACAAGGTTGTCTGCGTTTATGTAGTGTCCACTGTCCACCGACACCAGTAATTTTTTCTTTCTACGATGTCCACCCATATCCAAAGTTGCAAGATGTATATTAAAGAAATAAACGTGCTTAAAATCATTATCAATATAACTTGACACTTTATTACCAGCCATGATTCCCTCGCATGTTATGAAGACATACTCACAAAATATACTACGAGCAGTATTATATTCTTTGTTATGTTAATAAACAAAATATTGAACGGACAGCGGCAATGAATTAAACTCGAATAAATCACTAGCACATGATGCTAATAACCCGAACATTTATTTTAGTCTTGTTTGTTTATTCTCGACCGCGCTATATAGCCGTCACGCTATAAATTAGCGACAGAAATAAAATAGCATTCACCGTGTGGACCGAAGACGACGCCGGCTACACGACGAGGAGATGTAACTCGTATCTTCAAAGTGAAGCTTAAGATATTCCGGTCATTTGACCGTGACATGCGATGATTTATAGCTTCATTCCTTTACTTTGACTTCACTATAAAGGCACCACGTAAAAACTTGTAGTCTTGGAGATCGCATGTTTGCTTTTTGAGTAACGCTTCTTAATTACAATTTAATGTGAGACCAGTAAGGACATAGCGTGACAGTCGTTTATATTTAGAGATCAGAAGACCACATATTTTCGGGCGGAACCCTTTAAAAAAGGTTTTCCCGTCTCTTTTTTTTTCCTAACGCCTCGTGACCGTGATCCTAATTCAGCGCAAAAAAGCGACAAACCGGCTTAAATATAAATCAGCGGTGCCGGGTGTTAATTGGAACGAATTCCCTCGTGGCATGCTGATAACTGACAACTCATCGCTGCGCTGAGATGTGGGTTTAAAGTATGCTAATAAGTATATGGGTAGAGACAAGTATAAGAGGCAAGAGTCCTTCGTGGATTTTGCTCTGCTTATCTGAATAAATAGGTATCCGTAGGTTCGTACTTAGTTGATAACATCCTCACTGCTGTTGGTAAAACCAAGTCGTTATTTGAATTAAGATTATGAACAAAAATAAAACAGCTCTACCTACTGAGTAGTTAGTAACTTCCAACAATGTGCCGCATTATTCTGAGTTACTTTGTCAAAGTAACCAAAAATAGATTGTTACTAGTTTTCCATGCCATTAAATTATACACTGCGTTTAACTATCAAATCAGAACCTAAGCTTTGGATCCCAAGATCCATAAAACTCCACACATGGCGCTGTTTCTCCCCTGAGCAATGGGACCGTCCCACACCTTAATTTAGTTTCACAAATAGAATGAAAAAATAGAAATGTTTGCGATAAATCACTGGCGGGATGTGTTAAGTATCGCGGCTCGTCGCTTTGGTGCCATAACAAATGTGTCGCCGACACTCCCCGGCCCCAATCCTCATAGCTAGGTGTCGATGGGGAGACTCCTCTAAATATAGTCGAGCTTTATGGGAAGCTTTCACTAGCCATCATTATGCACTCAACAACTCGACATTTAATTATTTGAATTCCAAAACGTGAAGCCTATGGCTGATATTGACGAAAAAGACGACAAACACAAAAGTTATATCTTGTACTTAGCTGTTAAAAAGTGACTGATTGATTGAGGGACACGAAAGTGATCTTCACCTTTTTTTGTACGCACTAATATATAGTTGTAGATACATAACTATGGTTGAAGAGGGATCCTATACCTGAGCTTACTATAAAACGTTCATGGGTTGTACGTGTACTACAGAACTTATAAATTCAAGCTTCTAAACATAACTTACTCCTACAAGCGTGACTCTTATTCATAAGTCATTGAAAACGAATTTATACGCTTTGGCTTGAAATACGATGCGCCACTTATCACTTCGTCTGTAGATATATAAATAAAAGACCTTGACAGACATTATCTTATTGAATACTCACAGGTACAATACACGAAAGTAAATTAAAATACATTCCATAGCATGCGATGTAATTTACGATTGTATTACTGAACCGCCATTTTCAGCATAAATTCGCAATGATCACTGTTGACATACAGAAAACAGCTAGGTATATGGATATTGACGTCACCACTCATATAGCAGAATAAAATATCAAAGAAATAGTCTACAGTACCAATTATCAATACAACGAAGCCTCGAATACACTTAGACTTAGTCCATCTGTGTAATTCATGAAACATAATGTACACACACCACTCGTAAGTAGGTACTCGCAATTCAACCTTAGAAATTCCGCCCATAACAACTGTCACATTAAAGCAAAGATTTATTACTTATAACGAACAGAGGCGGACAACGTGCCTCACATTAGCAATTAAGAAAAAATATATAAACGCGAGCTTAATTGCATTTTCATTAATACATTATCAAGATTTTTTGCTCAACTGCGCGGATTGCACACTAATTCGACTTTGTTGTTTATAGGATGGTGTTGAGTTGAATGTAAGACCTATTAAACCTGATTTAGCTTGCTGTTCGCCGGTTAGATTTTATCTTAGGATTCTTATATTCATACGTATTTCAAAATGTATATTTTTAAATGGCTTATCGACTTGTCTTTTTGGATGTTGGCAGATATAATACAATTGTAGTACATTTTAATATTACAAGTAACTTTTAAAGCTATTTAGCATCGTTTAGTGTGCAGGGAAGTTAGTTACATGAACTAGCAATTAACCTTTGGTTTGTAAATACTTGTCATCTCAAGAACCTTTAGTAACAGGCTTGAATTCTTGAATAAAGATAAGCAAACCAATCCAAACGTGTCCCCACAGAGGGTGGAAGACTGGAGGCTGAGCTGAAATACACGGCGCAGGCGCTTGGCGAAGCCGACTCCTCGACGCATCAGCTCATCATTCAGACGGCCAAAGATCCAGACGTCTCGTTACTACACGCAGGAGCGCTGCTTGAACACCTAAAGGTATACTAAAAATTATTATAAGAAAATTCTTTAAATATACCCGTTATAAAGGTAAATTCAGTGGGTAGTTGTAAAAATGCAGACCGTTTGTTCTATGACAGAGTAAAGCAACCAAATTCTATCAATCGATACAATTAATTGAATCCATAAGCCAATTTCTATCGCTCGAATGAATTTGGGGTACCTATTTGACTTTTTATTTATTTATACTTTTTAATAAAACAGCTTATTTTCTTCTGCAGGTGGTCCACGCGGCGACTCGGGTGACCGTGCATATGTACGAAATAGAGTGGCGTCTCAAAGACCTCTGCTATAGCCCGAGCATACCCGACTTCGAAGCTTACCACATCGAGAAAATATTCGACAACATCATACCCTGTGCAATAATAACTCCATTAGACTGTTTCTGGGAGGGATCCAAGCTGCTTGGGCCCGACTATCCTATTTTAGTACCGTAAGTATCTAAGGAACATCCTATTTATACACAGTTAAAATAAGTACTTAATTATTTTCTTACGTAAATAATTTTTGATGAAATAAAATATTTTGAACATGGCCATAATATTAATCATTATTTCAATTGAGAGTTCAGATTTTACAGCAGTGCTGCTGCTGAAACTGACCACTGTTACTACCACGAAATCAAGAAATTTACCAAGTGTATATTTTCAGTGGTCTCCATCACAAGCTACAATGGACGCATTTAAACCCCCAAGAGGTTCTAGAAGAAGTGAAGAAGCTGAGCTTTCAGTTCCCGTTCAGCACCCTGGAGGCGTATATGAAGAGAGCTGGCATCACCTCCGCCTACATGAAGAAGCCCTGTCTGGATCCCACCGACGCCCACTGTCCAGACACGGCGCCCAACAAGAAATCGAAACAAGTAAGTTAGATAGCATTCAAAGCTTGCCTTTTGTTCTTAAACGTTTCGTTCATATATCTTTACGAACAGGATGGTCGTATTACTTTAAAAGTTTGCAACTCTGTAATCAGAACTGAAGGAATCCTTATCCTAATACGTGTGTGTAGGTGTCACCGTGAGAAGTTTGTGACTCATCTGTTTGTCACGGTCGCGTGAGACCCACATTAGGGGACCATTACGACAACTCCCGGTTCTTTTATGAAGACTTCAATATACGACAGTTTTACTGGTGCATAAATAACCCGTATAGAATCACGACAAATAAAATAACTTTATCGAGTCGGGGCATAAACTTTAAATACTTTCCATAATAATAAAATATTTTTGGAAACTGTAATAAGGCAGGATGAAAGCGGTCGCCGCGGGCAGATGGCGCGTCTACCTGCCACCGCCGCCTTCGAGAAAGTTATGCTCGAAAACTATGCGATGCTATCGCCCGGAAACGTTCGTTTCGCAACCGAACATCTTCATTACGGACCGGGCCGTTATTAAGCCGAGGTTATTTAAATAAACCAGTAATAAAATGTAATTTCTCGAAGCGGTGCAGTTTACTTTATCATTCGGGAATGTGTTCAACAAATATTGCATTCGGCGGGTGTCGCCGGGTCCGCGCGGGGTAGGGTTAGTTTTTGTGAGGTCGGTGCAGCCGCGGCCGCCACCCACGTTCGGCGCAGCGCCCGCGCCGGCGCATTGTTCCGCGGGCGCGGGCGCGCGGCCGCCGGCCGGACCCCGCATTATACGGGCGCATTGTGCACGCTTCAATGGGCCTCGTTCGCCGCTATCGCCCTCACAATGACACTATTATATCAATAATGCTCACCACCCGACGCAGCCAAAATTCCACGTAAACCTCGTAAATTTTGTCTCCAACTTACTTTGTTACCTTAACGTCTTCGTTGTTCGGTGACGTAATTACGACCAAACAGCTTCATTCAATCCCGAAGTACCACAAAAAGTAGCCATTTGCTTTTACCTCGAAAATGTCTTTTAAAAACACCTTTAGGGCACAAAAGCGGCGGTTACAGGTACAGGTTGAAGCTTAAAATGTAAGTGCAGGCTACATTGTCATCAGCAATTAACCGGTTTCTATATAATTAGCTCATTAAACACTTTGTAAAATCCAAGAATACCTTAACGCTCGGTAATCAACACATTCTGTTGTGTAAAGTGGAACGTTAAATGTCTTTTAAATCGCAAAGCCAGTATTTTATAAGTGGCTCAACAGCTGCGCTATGGGCGATCTTTATAAGGTCAACTCTGCCACTATCGCCGTGTGCACCTGTCTGTGCTTCCATTACCTCCATATTAATTCGAACCATTTTTATTCGATTATTGATGATTGGTTCGAAATGCAGGTACTACAGGTCCTTGTACTGGTACAGGTACTGTCAGTACAGGTACTGTCCTACAGGTACAGGTCCGCTGGGCGCTTATAAAATTCGCAAACGATTCAGACGCCACTCGTGGAGACTTCTGTCCTGCGCCATTGATACCAAACCACTGACACGCAACGAGGATACCCTAGACTGTGTTCCCAAGCATAGCATTTCTCCAGATTCCAGATGTAGCTGCAGAACTGTCCCACGGGTGTTACGGATTCGCGGCGGCGTACATGCACTGGCCAGAGCAGTTGATTGTAGGCGGCGCGACCCGCAATGTGACGTCAGCGCTGCGATCTGCACGCGCGCTGCAATCCGTCGTGCAGCTGATGGGCGAGCGCGAGATGTACGAATACTGGGCCGACCACTACAAGGTGCACCACGTGGGCTGGACGCAGGAGAAGGCAGCCGCCATCTTGGACTCGTGGCAGAGGAAGTTTGCCGCTGTAAGTATATATAGCGATTGGATTTGCGGGGGTAATTGTTACCTTTAAAGCTCATTGTAACCAGCGGTTTGCCAACGTTTTGGTCGAAGTTCCTAAAGATTCCCGACCATTTTGACCCCATTGTTCACTGCATAACTCACGTAAGCGTCTTTCTGGCCTATCTAGGAATTGTGGGTTCGTGGCCCTCGAAGTTCCTGATTCGATTTAGGTATTACAGGAAATTGTAGTAAGTCATAATATTCGACAAATGCTTATTTTAAGTTCTCTTGTTTCGTTCAGTTGTTTAAATGAGTTGAAATTTTGCATACCTTTCAAGTTCCGTTGATAATACTGCGAAACGATTTGATAGAGACGGAATGTAGACAATAGAACTCCTCAGCTATTAAAAGTAGATCGAAGACGTTGAGCTTGTTTTATTCAGCTTGCAGTGACGATCTTAAAAACTTTTTCTAGAAACATAATTTTACAACAAAAAACTTATTGTCTTTTTATAGGAAGTCCGAAGAATGACGACTACCGAGTCCGTCTCGCCGTCCTACAGTTTCTATCCGTTCTCGACGTCGACTCTGAACGATATTCTGGGCAAGTTCTCCGAACTGTCCCTCAAGAACATTATTTTGGGATACATGTTCATGGTGAGTCATTTTTCATCACTTCTCTATCTTCACATTTGTCTGGATTGCCTAATGTTGAAGGTGTTGACGATTATGTTACATTACTTTCAATTTGATAAAAAAGTTGTTTGTGGAAGTTCGACTAATATACATTTTTTTACTTGACAAGTAACTAATAAGTAAATTATATATCTAATAGTTTGGTAGTTTCTTTTTAGGTTTTATTAAACAGTTTGAGGCCTATAATTTTTAAATAAAATTATTATAAAAAGAACTAATAATTATTTCCATTTAGTTTTTTTTTTATAATCTTGCGGGATTACTAGTTACTTATCTTTATCATTATTTTAATGTGGATTATCTCAAAAAAATGATTACTGATCAACTAAAAATGATAGATTACACTCTTTGAGCTTTTGGGATATAATAATTATGACATGAATATCATAATTTTTTCGATATGTTTTTTTTTATTTTTTTAGGCATACAACATTTTTTTATTATTTATGTACCTTAATTTATTATTTTGATTTTCAGTTATTTTACGTAGCTGTAACGTTGATGCAATGGCGCGACCCGGTGCGCTCGCAGGCCGGGGTCGGGATCGCAGGGGTTCTCCTGCTTTCCATTACCGTCGCCGCGGGCTTAGGGTTTTGCGCTTTATTAGGTATTGATTTAATTTATTTTATTTGTTGTTTTTTTACAATACTTTTTAATTTATTTTTTCTTACTGGCTTAGGATTTGTACTTTTTAGTGTCATTGTTGTTCGTATTACGAAATATATTGTTAATGCTCTTAATTTTATCATTATTATAGAACAAAATTAAATGGTATTATGATCCCATGCTGCCTTTTATTAAAAAAAAACTAGCTTCTGCCAGTGACTTCGTGCGCGCGGAATTAATACAATTTATCGCAACAAAAGTACCCTAAATCCATTTCCAGGCTTCAAATACCAAATGGCATCAAAACCGTTAGTCGTGAAAAGGGAGCAATGAGACACAGGGACATAAAAAACTATTTTCGCTTTTATAAAATAATATTAGTAGGACATAATTTAAATGAAGTCAAGGCAAAAAAAAAAACAAATTTAAAAAAAAAACAGATTAAAAAAAATGACAAAAAAAATATCTCAGATCTACAATCCAATCTATTCTCCCACAGGAATACCATTCAACGCGTCGAGTACCCAAATCGTGCCGTTTCTAGCGCTCGGCTTGGGAGTCCAAGATATGTTCCTTCTCACTCACACGTACGTGGAGCAAGCGGGAGACGTGCCGCGGGAGGAGCGGACAGGGCTGGTGCTAAAGAAGAGCGGCCTCAGCGTGCTCCTGGCTTCGCTCTGCAATGTCCTGGCCTTCTTAGCAGCCGCCTTATTGCCCATTCCAGCTTTGAGAGTCTTCTGTCTGCAGGTGATTACTATCATCTTCCTCATACACCCTCATACACACTTACATCGACACACCTTCATCGTCACTTAACACCAGCTAGGTGATTTGGAACCTTGTGATAATTCATTTATAGATCGATTCAGTTTGATATGGTTCGATTACGATATTGTATTTATATGGGCACTAGCCGAAATCGGATCGATTACGCGAGTCGATTGTCCTGAATAGTTCGATAAGTCAAGTTGCAACGAGACGATATCAGATCGAATCGATTCGGTGTCTTACCGAAAATTTCTGATGCTGGTGTGGTAGTTAGTGGTCAAATGTGATTCTTTCTTTCTAAGAGCGTATATTTTTGTCCTGCCAGGCTGCCATACTACTCTTGTTCAACCTGGGCTCCATGCTGCTAGTGTTCCCCGCGATGATATCCGTGGACCTCCGGCGACGGTCGGCCTCCCGCGCCGACCTGCTCTGCTGCGTCACGCCGGAGTCTCCGCTCCCCAGGAGGCCGAAGAAGATCTCCGAGCGGTCCCGGGGCCGGAGCGGAAAGACTGACAAGGTTTGTCAATACATTGATGATGCATCTTTGATGTATTGCAAGAGTTTAATTGGTTTCTTGCCGATTCTTCTCGATTGGATGTATTTCAAATCTGGCGGAAGACTTTGTGAATTTTCACGAGTCCTCGCCTCTTGTGGTGTGTTTCCACGTAAATAAAGATGTCGACTTTGAACGTCAGCGAGAGCGACATTCAAGTTGTTTTTCTATGAAAATTGTGAAGGTTTATTGTCCCTCACTCAACGTTAAAGAACTGTTATGTATGCGTTCAGGTAATGGGGTGGTTGCCTAAAATGATGATCTCTTTTACAGACTAATTGGAAAGATACCACAAGACAGCCTCTAGACCCAGAGGAGACAGGTGACGCCGCGAAGAAAACCTGCTGCATCAGCATTTCACTCACAAAGTGGGCGAAGAACCAATACGCGCCGTTCATAATGCGACCATCCGTAAAGGTACCTTAGCTGCCTTATCATTCTTCATTGACGTTCAAAGACGAACCTAAAAGAACATATCTCAAATCTACCTTTTGTTTTAATTTCAGGTGACCTCAATGTTAGCGTTGATCGCCGTGATTCTAGCGAGTGTCTGGGGAGCCACGAAAGTCAAAGACGGTCTCGACCTCACCGACATCGTACCAGAGAACACGGACGAACACGAGTTCCTTTACAGACAAGAGAAATACTTCGGTTTCTACAGCATGTACGCCGTCACCCAAGGCGACTTCGAATATCCCACCAATCAGAAGCTGCTATACGAATACCACGACCAATTTGTTAGAATACCCAACATCATCAAGAACGACAACGGAGGTCTCACGAAATTCTGGCTGAGCTTATTCCGAGACTGGTTACTAGACCTTCAAACAGCGTATGATAAGGAAATCGAAAGCGGATGCATAACGCAAGAGTACTGGTGCAAGAACGCAAGCGACGAAGGCATACTGGCTTACAAACTCATGGTGCAGACGGGACACGTGGACAATCCCATCGACAAATCCCTCGTGACGGCTGACACCAAGAACGGTCACAGATTAGTCGACAAGGACGGTATTATCAACCCGAAAGCGTTTTACAACTACCTGTCAGCGTGGGCGACCAACGACGTCTTGGCGTACGGAGCGTCTCAGGGAAACCTGAAGCCTCAGCCGAAAAGATGGTCGCATTCTCCTGGAGACGTAGACTTGAAGATACCGAAGTCGTCACCGCTGATCTACACTCAACTGCCGTTCTACCTCTCAGGGTTGGGCGACACGGAGAGTATCAAGACGTTGATAATGTCCGTGCGCGAGTTGTGCTTGAAGTTCGAAGCGAAGGGATTGTCCAATTTCCCGTCTGGGATTCCGTTCCTGTTTTGGGAGCAGTACTTGTACTTGAGGACGTCACTGCTCATGGCCTTGGCCTGCGCACTTGCTGCTGTTTTTGTGGTGAGTACATCGTCACAACTGTTATTTTGATTATAATTTAGCTTAGACTCAATACAATACGTCACTTGGTAAGTGTCTATATGGTGGAAGGTACATGTATATATCTTCCTGCGCCATAAACACGCTAAACCTAGAATGGGACTCCAATTTATCAAGGAACATCTGATGAGGACTTTTTACTGAGGTCGATATTCGGATTTTCTGCTTATGGGTGGTGGCTAACCAGACAGACACTGCAGTGCCCTACCACAGAGTATATTTAAAGCTGTTTTCCTTCATTGGAAGCTCCTACTCATTTTGTACGGTTTCTTAGTTTTGAAGCCTCGCTCTACAACCGAAGATGAAGTCAACTGACCACTCACCGCCTTTCTCCTTCCAGGCTGTAATGGTACTCCTGCTGAACGCGTGGGCAGCTGTTCTGGTGACGTTGGCGCTGGCAACGCTCGTGCTGCAACTGCTGGGCACGATGGCCATCCTCGGTGTGAAGCTGTCGGCGGTGCCAGCCGTGCTGTTGGTGCTGGCCATCGGACGCGGTGTCCACTTCACTGTGCATTTGTGTTTGGTGAGTTTGTTTTTCGAGATAAAATTTAGTAAGTGGCTTGGCGCATATGACCAGGTGAACGACAAGCAATTCTCGAAACTCTATTTAAAAAAAATGTCACAAATAGATAAAGCCTCAATTCTCAAATATTTTAAGAAAAATAATTTATTTATATTTTTATTTTTATTTGACTGAGTGACGAGACGAGCAAGTCGTTTAACTAATGGTAACCGCCAAAACGCGCGTGCGCGGGAGTATTCTAAAGCGACGCAATAAATTTAAAACTAATGTGAAAAAATGGTAAAAACTAAAGTTGTTAGAATATTAATTACTAGCAGCGCCCCGCGTTTTTACCCGCATTGACTAATCTCCCACGGGAACCGCTAATTTTGATGGGATAAAAAAGTATCCTATGTTTAAATCCAGGACCTAAAGTAACTGTATACTAAATTTCATCAAAGTCCGTTCAGCCGTTTCGGCGAGAAGAGAGGACAAACACACTAACTACTTTTAAAAGACAATTGATTGACCAGAATCGAGGTGGCATTATGTTTAATCACAGTGCAATTGGTTTATATAGACTGCTTACTCAAACCGGTACCTACAATAAAGCCCAGAATGAACCGTGGCCCTCGGCTCCCCAGGCCTTCGTAACGTCGATCGGCTGCAAGCGGCGGCGCGCGTCCCTGGCGCTGGAGGCGGTGCTGGCGCCGGTGGTGCACGGCGCGGTGGCGGCGGCGCTGGCGGCGTCCATGCTGGCGGCGAGCGAGTTCGGCTACGTGGCGCGGCTGTTCCTGCGCCTGCTGCTGGCGCTGGTGCTGCTGGGGCTGCTGGACGGGCTGCTGTTCTTCCCCGTCGTGCTCGCCATCCTCGGGCCCGCTGCGGAGGTACGGCTCTATTGCTACTCGACTATTCACGTTTTTTTTTCTTTAGGGTCGATTTTTCTAATTTACTTTTTTCTTGAAATAGTCTACTATGCGACGAGCGATGGAGATATCTAGTGTACCTCATTCCATCACGTACAGTTTTTGAGTCTTGAGTTTTTACATTATATCTTCTTCTTTCTTCTTCTCCTTCTTTTTTTTTGAACTGGACTACAGAGTCTGGTCTAAAGTATTTTCTATTCTATTATAATATGATTTCGACTAACCTTAAAAACTTTTGTCTAAACACGCCATTAATAACGTCCAAAGTTAGGAATAAGCTACTTTCAGTATGATAGCACCCTTCGCTAAGCATCGGCTTGGAACTTCATTTCTTATACGCTGGGAAGGAAGTGATCACAAACGGAAGAGATACAACTTACCACAATTCAAGATGCATATTTTATCCACTAGGTCAGACCACTAGAACATCCGGAGCGGCTCTCTACACCATCTCCGAAGTCGTCGCCCATCCACGCTCGCAAGTCCACCAACTCTAGCGACAAGTCGAGTCGTGCGGGCAAGTCGGCCCCGCGGCCGAGCGGGCCCTCACTCACGACCATCACGGAGGAGCCGCCCAGCTGGCACAGCTCTGGGCCCTCCGTGCAGTCCTCCATGCAGTCCATCGTGGTGCAGCCCGAGGTGGTGGTGGAGACCACGACGTACAACGCCAGTGATTCCGCATCGGGACGCTCCACGCCGACTAAGTCGACGCATGCGGGCGCTATCACTACTAAGGTGAGCATTGTTTTCTTACCTCAAGTTTTCAACAGGTCGGTAGAGGCCTGTCCCTATTGACGAGTCAACGGTGAATTTTATTACTATTATTCTATTCGATTTGTCTCTTTTATTATCTGTTCTTGAATTTTAGGAATACTGTTTTTTAATGTCGTGAATAAATTAAGCGTGTTCAATCGTAGTATGAATCTTCTTAATTATAACGATAGAGGATAGATAATGTAGATTTTTGAACTACTGAAGAGTAGAACTTTATTAATTTTCATATGCAAATACTAAATTAAGGTGCAGTGGTCTAAAAGGAAAGTTTGTCTCCTAAAGAACCTTTTGCAATATGCCTTCTCTCCTGAAACTTATCCTTCCTTTCCTTGCAGGTTACCGCCACTGCCAACATTAAAGTTGAAGTGGTCACGCCCAGCGATAGGAAATCCCGCCGATCGTACCACTACTACGACCGACGCAGGGACCGCGACGACGACCGCGACCGCGACCGGGACCGCGACCGCGACCGGGACCGCGACCGTGACCGGGACAGGGACCGAGACCGAGACCGGGAGAGAGACCGGGACCGGGACCGCTCCAGGGAGAGAGATCGCAGAGACAGGTACAGAGACGAGAGGGACCATCGGGCCTCGCCAAGGGAAAATGGTCGTGACTCGGGACACGAAAGTGACTCATCCCGACATTAAAGAAGTGACTCATAGACACTCAGTGTAGTTTTAAGGGATCTGAATCGAAGAATCAACGACATCTTTACCTAAAGTAACGAAGTTTCATGTAAGCAGAGATCGTGTGCGTTTTAGGGTGGCACGTAATGCGCCTTGAGACTGTATTGCGAATAATTTTAAGTTCTAATATAGTGGAGGCTATATTGTAATTCGGTAAATGGAAGTGCTAGGAACAAGTATCTGTGGTTCGTCCGATTCGTTCGCGGTGCCCATTGTTGGACTCACAGTAATAATATCAAACGTCTAACAAAATATGTGATGTTCTATAATTTTTTTGTCTAGTTTAGTTTCTTTGGGTATTTTCGTGATCTATTTACTACAGGTTTATAATTTTACATTGAATGTGTCCACAATGTGATTGAATACCTACAATGATTAATTTTTAATGCATTACGTACGAATTAGGCGGACCAATCACTGGTACACTATAGAGAATTCAGAATAGTACTGAAGTCATTCCACAGATCGCGCCACTAGCGCTTCTATATAGTGCAGTATAGTTGTTTCTATGTAAAAACTTGCTAATCTTTACTGTTATAAAGCCAAATAATTTAAGAAAATTCATACTTGTGTGTTCCTATGCTTAAAGACATTTCCATTTGTCGCGAAACTCCGTTTGTTACATTTTGTACTTCTCTAAAGACTGTGGTCAAATATTATTAATTTATGATATTATTATTATTTATTTAATGTCTATAATTATTATTCTGTCACCAGGAAAAAATCTGTGGGAAATCTCAGATAAATTGTACAAATTATTTAGGTAGTTGTAACTTAAGGCTAGGCAGCTATTTATGAGATTACTTAGATCTAAATATAATACCTTTCTGTATTGTTGTGATCTTTAGCTAAACGTAGTTGTTTGAAGACTGCATTTAAAGATTAAAGCACAGTATTGTGTTATCGCGGATGACAAAAGCGCCGTGTCTGGGGCTTCTATATAACTTCCATCGTCGAGGACCCTCTTTCCGTAAGTTAATTAGACATGAATAATTCATTTCGTTCATTCATTCTTCGTATATCATGACGTCAGACTGCATCCAGCATAAATATAGCGAAATAAGCCTTACTAGGAATACCAGACACGGCAATACGATCAAAGTTATTGCTAATACTGACCTCAAAATTACTTGTAACGTTTGTGCAAAGTACTTAGTAGATTATATTAATTTATACGTACCTATAACTTAGCGATATTCTGTAAATATAGTCTTAGTTCTATAACACTTGTATGCGTGAGTGTGTGCGACCCGCTGAGGGTTGCTTACTGTTTGTATCATTTATTTTTATACAATTTTAAATGACATATTGTCGAAAAACTAGATTGTAACTGATGTGAAGCGTTTACTAGTTTTGTAGGTTTCTATTAACTTAACACGTTCATTATTATAATCGCACAAAATTTCTGCAGATTTAGTCAATATAAAATATCAACAAACTCATTATTTAAAAGACAGCTCTTTGATTTTAATTTCTTGAACTATTTTTAGTGACAAAAATACGCTTGACTCTTATTTTTAATTTAATTGTCGAATTTCTTTCCTTTATTCTGTAACGTATGAACTCCGTGATTTTCTCTTTCTATTTTTTGAAGAAGCAATATTATCCTGACTCCTATTTATCTTTAGTACCCGTGTTGTGACGCTAAGATAAAACAAATATTAATGTCGACTGTATTGAGAAAAATAAACACTATTGTACAATTTTTTGTCTTTGATTTCTAATACTTAGTCAACCTTTTATTGAATAAGGCCTAAGGCGTAAGACAGACCAATGCAACGCGACGCTGTCATCTTGATAGATTTTGTATGTAAAAGTGTTCTTCAGTGTGGCTTATCGTTGTATACAGGGTGTCCCACGGATATGCCACATGGAGGGAAAGTACCTTGAATATTGTAGATAAAACATTTTACTGAAAGAGACGATAAAGCTACAGGGTGATTATTTGTCTCGTGTAACGGGTTCGATTCCCGGTTCAACCATGTAATTATTTGTCTTTTAAAATCAAATAATGTCTTCTTTCAGTAAAATGTACCATCTACAATATTTAACGTACTTTCCCTCCAGGTGGCATATCTGTGGGACAGCCTGTATATACGCGTTACAATTTAAAATTTTGTAGCACGTTCGTAGAGCACGCTCTACGAAAGCGCTACGAACCATTGCAACATATTACACGGTATGGTTGTTTGTACATATTATTGCTCAATATATTTTTCTTTTCCCTTTTATACAGCAGTGTAACCAGACAAACAGGTTGTTCACCTGATAGTAATCGCCACGCCTGCCCATAACGGATGCAGTTGAATTGCATGAGAAAAGCATATTTGCATATAAATTCGTCGAAGTATAGCTATGGTCTATAAAAGTACAAGCCTTTTTACCGAAGCCTTTATAAACAATGCTTACGATAAGCAAGGAAATTATTTTACCCATTTTGAAGGCAAACATGCCTCTTGAAAATTGCCTCTTGTTCCGTTTGAAGAAAATCTTTAAAAAGTTAGTTAGGTGTAATGAAAGCAATCTGTCGAGCGCACGGTGATCCGCTTAGGCCAAATTATAATAGCGGGAGGGTGGAATTTGGGCGCTCGGCGGTACCAACGCCTGCGACATTCCTTAGAAAGCGGGAGCGCGGGAATCAATAAAGGATTTCCTGGCGCCGTGCCCACGCATGTGCGTGGCGGCCGGTGTCGCCGCCTAACCTCGCACCTTCGTGGCCAGCCGGCACGGTTCAACGTAATCCTCCGGCCATATCCTCCTCTGCATGACCACCATTCGCCCTCCAATTATGACCTTTCCAAAGACTTTCTGGCGCCGAACGGATGCGGGGCGCCGGATGTTGTCATAGGCTCCGGCGGCGTGCCGAGGCGTTCGCACCGGTCGCTGACCATCAACCCTATGCATGAGCAAATAAATCTCGGTAATAAGTAGTAGGCCGGTGCGTTATTGGGCGTATGATTCGCGCGCAGCGTCAGTGCGGCTGCGGGGAAGCGCGGGGCGCGGCGGGGCGAGGTTGCGCGGAGTGCGGCGCGGCAGTCGCGCTCGTCCTCGCTCCGCGGCCCACCGCCGCTCTCCCGCGCGGTCGCCGTCCGACACCTGCCGCCCCGACCCTCGATGCCTCATGCAGCGTCCGCCCCTCGGTGACACCAGCGGGACAGTGTAGTGCGCTCGTGCGGTCGATGTGTCGGCACGCCAGTGGACTGTGAGGAGTGCTCTTGTCATGTGGATGCGATGAAGCCCGCAGGCAGCATGTCACCGCGCGCAGCATGGCTCGCCCTGCTCGGGGCGCTGCTGGTCGCCCTCGCCGCCGCCAACCAGCTCGAAGATATTCCACACAATGAGTAAGAATCCTTTCCAATCAGTAAAAGAAACTTGACCTAGCGGTTTAACTGCTAAAATCCTACTTGATGATGCAATGTTGACCCTGTGACTGCTATAAGCCGTTAGAAACCTTGCCAAGAAAGCTTCATTACGCTAATTTTATTACCTAAAAGTGCCGCATATTCAGCTTACTTCGTAGCTGCCTATTATGTAGCAATGCTCCATAGTCTGAAATCCTACGACAACAACCGTTTCTCTAGATATTATTAGAGTTGTTTTTGCACTCGTTTGTTATTATTACGGTATGGTCCCATATGCTTCCAAGTGGCGCATCTTTTTATAATGGCATATCTTCTCGTAGATTACGACAGTAAATGACAGCAGTTATGTATCATAGAAATAAAGAGAGGGTAGAGCTTTACGAACATGTTTCGTGACTTTATAACTTGGGATTTAATATGAGTGAAGCCAATAACGCAATCGGATTTGCTATTTTATCTCATCTTAAACTTTATTAATTATAACCTAACATCTAGGTACCCTGAGAACACTGATATTCGATTTAACAAAATTTATATTTATGCATTATCTCAAGATGGCGGATAAATAATATACATAAATAAATAAACTATAAGAATAACGTATCTCGTTTACATATATAGATCCTGACTTCTAACTAGAATTCCCTGTATCTAGGGACAGTTGGGTCGGTGTGTCCATCGGGGGCTCCGAATGAAAACGATACGGATCGATTAACTGATTTTATATATCGGTGCTAATCGATATTACGGATTAGCCTCGATATTTCTTATTAAGGCCTTTCACTGGTTTTAATTTGTGGACAACTTATCGATTTTAAATTGAGCATAGATGCATACAAAGGGATATATACAATGGAATTCCTCATCATATGTATTCATCCATTGAATTCCTCTATTGAAATTATTTTCAAGCCTGATAATGTTTTATTTTCTTCTTACATTTTGTCACGATATCCTGTGCTATATTTTTTTTTGGATTGCGTTTGGTGAGCTAACATTTTTAGAGATTAACAATTCATCAATGGAACTTTATTTCGAATTTGACAACAACATTCGTTAAATTTACCGATCTATATCGATGACCGTATATCGATTTATGCACAAACTTATCGTATTCGGCAGGTTGATTGTCTAAATTTGTTTTCAAAAAACTTCTGTCAGATAGGGATAGACGACTTTTCACAAAAATGTTTAATGAGATAGATGCTTCATTTTCAAAACGCATACGAAAATTGATTATACTGATTGAAAATGTTGACTAGATTAACGTGCGTTCCAAACATATAAAAAATAGGTACCCTGGGGTTCCAGATAAATAATAATGTTGATTGTCAGCTCTTAAAGTTAACATACCTAAATGAGACTTAATTTACAAAACTGCAAGGTTTTTAATACAGCGGTGCTAAGGCCAGAGGTCAATGATAATACATAGCTATCTCAATTTGGGCGGTCACTGATGTTTACAGAGCAGCGTTTTATGTGATATTATTATTTACATAATATACTAGCTGTGCCCACCCTGCCACGCTTCGCTGTGGCACATTCGCACATTCACTGATATGTCACTGATGAAAAAAATAAGTAAAAACAATCCTTGATGCGGATTATATATCATGCTAAAATTTCAGCTCGATCGGTGTAGAACTTTTTGAGTTTTTGAAGCGTACACAAACCAACGTAACATTTATATATATATACAGATTAATAAGCAGTTAGATTTATAAAACCAAAAAGGGTAAAACGTAATCCTACCATCTAATGTGAATTATTCTAAGATTCATTTTTGAGGTATATTGCCTTAGATACACTCATGAGTATGATGCAGATACTTCTGCACCTCTGTGTTTATACGCAGTTAAAACAGCAAGAATAATCTTAAGTTTTTAAATTTTTTAAACAAGTCTCGACAAGGGCATAAACATTGCTTATGCCCTTGTCAAGACTTGTAAAATAGTTACCATACTATCAGGGTGACATTCACACGCCCTTGCCATTTGGAAACACAAACATAGTTCTGATGCGCCATTGAACCACTCACCGGGGACCATTACCAACCGATCTTCTCAATTTTCGTACATTAATCTCTTTATTTGCACCTGTTGCGAATGTTCTCGCCATTTTTATGACGTCCCATAACGCCATGATAGACGCCTGCTTGAGGACACGCAACATTCGAAATCACTTTTATTTTATCAAAAGTCATAACTAAGTTATAAATGAACGTAATTTTTGAAATATTTTCCTCAAGAGATTTTACCCAGTCTAAGATCCTCCGTATTTTCAGTAACTTGTGATAATCTTTTAATTTGTTTTTGTTCCGCAAATTAATTGATTTTATGTGATCCATACTAAGTAATTGCAGTGCTATCTACGATTTTGAATTGTGAAGCCACTGGATGCCGTTGAATTGCTTTAGAGATAAAATGCTTCAAGGATAAAGCAATTACTTTTGGAATTACTTTCAATCATTGACTCAGGACGAGGCGTGCTATAAATAACAAAGGTCATAATTGTAAAGATCCTTAATGCACAAATACGACTATTTGCAAATAACGGAAAACAAACCACACAAAGTAGTATGTTATAAACACACGTGGCGCTTACTATCAAGAGAATTTTCTCTTCGTCTCGTTACCCTGGAATACATAAACGTATAAAATTCTAACCTCTTTATTATTAATTGCACTAAGAGAGTAATTGGAGGCGCTATAGCAATTTCTACCAGTCACATCTACATAGCAAAAGTAAAACTATCAAACCATTAAGTAATTATATAATGGAGTATGAACGATGTAAACTCTATCACCGCCATTTAAGCAGCATTTCATTCACTGACAGTCGTTCAAGATGGATCAGCGAGTGATAAATGAACGTCCAATTCCTTTGATTATGCCTAATGGAGGATTCGCGATTTTCGCCAAGTTTGATTTACAAAAGTCGATTTCCTGAAATGGAATGGCAATTTCATAGAATTTTATGATATGTAGGTTTGGAGGCTCCAGTGAATACCAGCTCATCTTTATGGGGAATAAGGGGTGCTATTTTACATAGATACATATTGTTTGAAATTGACTTGTATTTTAACTTTACTTTACTTAATGCAAAGTGGGCATGTGTGTGGCCGAGGATGTTAGCACGTCTCAGGCGTTGCATTCGATGGCATTTTAATAAACAAAAATCTGTATTAATTGTTACAGCTAGTAAAAGTGTCAGTAACAAACATGGCAACACACACACGCTGTGTGACTCTCAGTGTCTCTCTCACTCTGTCCACTCTCTCTACACCACGAAATATGCACTATAATACAGATATACTTTATATAATATGTACAATATGTTCGTATTCCTGTTCGTTCCATATTACTTAGAAGTAAAAAACATTACTAAAAAAGAGCTACATGTAAAATACAAATATATCATTTAGTCGATACTTCAAATTGATCTTACAGCTATCGATTTATGCATGTGTGTTTTTTGACTCGTGATTATTACAAACACGTACATACAGAGTCACGCCTTTTGCCCGTTGGGATAGGCGCGCAATTATTGTAATTCTTATTATAACTTGAATACGAATCAGTAACTTATAACTTGAATAAGATTATAAATTTTAAATTGGTGTTGAGGATACCACTTAAGTGCTTCATGTGTGTTGATTGGGTCTTCTGGTTTCTTCCACTATATTCGCAAATTTTTAAAAACGTTGCTTCTTTTGGGTCGAGGCGTGTCGGGCGAGTAATGTGTTCTAGCAGGCAGTGTGAAGTGGTTTATTGAATGATTGATTGATTGATTTTGCGGTTGGCACTGACACTGACAGTGACAGCCCAATGCAATGCTACGCACTATGTGCTGAAAGTAGTGCGTAGAATTGCATTGGGTTGCGTTGCGTTAACGATTGGATCGTACAGCCTTTACTTCAAAATTATTCACGCACAGGTCTGTATAAAAATAAACAGATCTAAAATAAGAGTTCTATTTAAAGATAATTTTCTAAGAATACGTTGAATGGATGTATGGGGATACTCTCCCGTGGGAGGCTGTCTGTAGTAAGAGTATTCCGTGGGCGTTATTGTATCATTTCTGCCGTGATTTGTACACGACGCCAGCTTTACGTTTTCACGTTTTACCTTTTAAATTATGCCTCTATAACCTTCTATTAAAAGCGATGGCGAAACGATTTGAATGCCTTCTTGAACGACTGGCCACAAAAAGCAATAGAGCGAGATCAGTGGAAGGAGATGAGGGAGACCTTTGTCCAGCAGCGGGATCAGTACGGTTAAAAAAAAGAACTACTATTATTATAAAGTGTGTTGATGTTTAATTTTTTACGGACGGACGGATTGGCTTAACATTTTGTATGGAGATATGGAGGTAAAGGTTTGAAGAGTGACTAGGCTACTTTTTATTCCGAAATAACGTACGTTTCCTATGGGATGCTAGGTAACGCAAATGAAACCGCGGAGCGCAGGTAGTTTGCTATAAAAATAAACCATCTGACACGATTTCTAACTAAATCTATTTTTCAACTGTTTAGTTCTAATCAATGACAACAAAAGACTTGATCTGTCAAAGTGAACAGACATTCCAGAAGCTCGTCACTTCTATATTTTACTTAGTCGCTATAGTCTCTAGTTTGAACTGTGATAAAAATTCAAAACACAAGGACATCAAAACCGTTAGTTCTAAAAGTTAACCAAATTGTTACTTCGTGTATAGTGAATTTAGCAGGCATCCTGTCATCATCCATTCTCGTCGCAGCCATGCATTTAAGCTGATGCGTCTGAGCTGCAATATCCGGCGAAATTGAGCAAACGAATAGACAGGTAGCCGGTCGTTCCACAGTGGACAAATTGCTTTTAAATGAAAGGTTAGGCATAAATGTAGTACAAGCCACCCTTACTTTACAGTGGTGTCAATTCTGGATGCTACAATTAGTCAAACTAAACTTAAAGGTCTATTATTGCTGTCCCTTTCGTATTCATGAGGTTTGAAAGTAACAAAGTAATTTTATAGCTGTGAAATTCAATTTGAGTTAGTATCGTGTACCTTAAATTGATACTATTAGGGCCCAGAATCAATTCTACTGACTGAAATTAGTCACGAAACAATGCACAAAAAACCATAACACACTAAAATTACAAAAAAAAAAAGGCTTTTATTCAAGATGCTGATAATCAAACATATTCATACTCATATGAGTATGCTAGATTCCAGGATACAGAACAAATTCTAAGCTTCGGCATCCACGTCAACGAAGTCGCTAGTTAATATAATATAATAAATATGAGGGTTATAATCTTAACACCTTATTTAAGGCAAAGCAAAGTAAATTATCAGGACAGGTACTTACCAGGTGCATCTGAAGGTTGCAAAGGGGCATGTTTATTTATTACATCGTCTAGGGACGTTCGGCGACGATCGGAGTGAAGTGGGTGAGAATGAAGGGGAGTGGGGTTGGAGCTCCGTTTAGAGACGTGTTTATCTTCTACTGCTGCCTACCAATATCAGAAATTATATTAATTATCCATGAATCACGTGACCTTCGTTGCCGCACGTAGCATTAGCGTAGCACACGTAGAGCTCGTTACGTTGCTGGCATACATGCCCTTCATTAGAGGTTAGACATTGAGAAAGGTTCTTAACTATTTTCTTTGATATTTAACTACCGAAGACATAAAAAAGAAAAGAATTTCATCGTAGTCCAAACTAAAACTTATCAAATACACTTCATGTAAAATTCCAAGTCAACCAACCCATTAACTAAATTGAAATCGACAAAGACATTAAATTTGAAACAAACTTCACAATTCCAAACAACTCAATTATTTGATATTTACATCAACGGCGGGGTAAATATTATATTTCAAGGTCATTTAGACAAAGAAAGCTGTAAATACTTTATACACAGTACACAGTAAATATTTTTAATATCAGACAAAATTCACATTTTGAAGCAGCGCAACGGAAAGTATACGTTAATGAAACAAACAATATGTTAGCAGTTTCAATATAACAAAACATCTCATCGTAAAGTCAATAAACCTGAGACACCAACGACGTACTCGTCCTACAATAAATAAATTCAGTCTACATTAATTTAATCGAGTAGTGACGCATACAATAAAGAAAAAAGTTACAATCAGCCTCCATGCTTACATATAAAAGAAAAAATACTCCACCATGAAGGCGGAAGGCGATTAATTGAGACAGCAACTACATTCGATGGAACTCCTTGGATCGGCGTGCCCGAGCCCGAGGCGCGGTACAAACAGCTAAATGAAACTAGTTATGATCTGTTTCCTCCGCGTAAATATTTGCAGAGCACGCGGCGGGCGCGGGGCGCCGCACATGTCAAAGGCGCCGGCTCCGGTATTGATCTAGCGAGGGTGGAAGGGGGTGTCACAGCGCCGTTCTGGATCAACGGTATAGAAGATTCTTACAAACGGTTTGGGTTGGACTTTTACATGGCTAGGCCAGGTTGGCCGAGCAAACTGTGTCCATTTAACAAGCGAAATTATTGGGCATATGAGACTTTAGAGCCGATGTCTCGGGGTGACGAGCGCAGTGCTTTGCCGGGCAGGATTATGCAATGCAGGGTTTTGGGTGGTGCTGTGACTGTTATGGGGAGGCGTAGCGCTTACCATCAGGCGAATGACTTGCACGTCTCGTCACTCAGTCAAATAATAATAAAAATAAAAAGTTTTAAAATTAACTAACTATAAAAAAATTGTATCGTTCCTAAAATCGCTGAAATTTATATATTCGAACCCATAGTAACCTGAGTATCATCAACCAGCATAGCAGATCCTTCGTTCTAGTGGAGTTAGTACCTATTTATGTCTGGCATAAGGCATAAGGCCTGAGTCGTATTCGTCCATATTATCATCGTCCCGTCCGTGAAGTACGTAGGCTCTGAGTTAAATAAACTTCGGATTAACTAAATCTCATTTGACTAAAATCAAGAAGATTCCAGAGCTTCAGCACTGACTAGCGGTGCCAACCGGCGGCTGCGAGGCGCGGGGCTTGCGGGACGGGTACCAGCGTACTACGGACGCTGACTTACGTAAGGGCGCGCGTCTGACGCCCCGTCTGCCGGCCCCGTCTATCCACAGCCTCTGATTAATAAAACAGCCGTTATCGACTGCTGCAACCGAGATACCATCGCTTTCCATGAATAACAACTGACTTAACTGTAACTTTAACTTTGACAGCCGTTACAGTGTTCTGTCCGACGATAGGTGAAAAGTGAACGTTTCTCGTGACATGAAATACTATCATATTACTGCCTCGGTTCAGCGTAGGTTTATTATTCCTAGCTTTTTTTTTACGAACGAGGACTATAAATTTGTTATAAAGTTTAGTTTTTCAATGTAACTCATATCATTATCATCAGCCTATCTGCTGAGACAAAGAAAAAATCGATTGGGCCATAATCCACCATGCTCGCTCAGTGCGGTTTGGTGGATGTCCTTGAATTTGGCAATTCTCGAACAAACCAGTTTGTTTTACAGCTACTAAGCGAAGTCTTATAAATCCGCACATAACAGATGATACGTTAATTAATTCACACAGGGTTTTGTACAGGGTGCCGTTAGATTTTGGGACGCACATATAACCACCCTGCCACTATCAGGATTTCTATTTTAAACAAATATTTCAATCAAAAAAGATTTAAAATTATATCTCCGCAAAACCGTATTACCCATCTTCAACAGGAGTACTTTTAAAGCTTAAACTCCGGTAGGAAATACACGAAACTCAGGTGAATATAAATCCGTTTAGCCCGAGAGGGAACGAACGAAACGAAACCCTACACCGGTGCCGAGCTCGGCTAAACCGATTACGGTAACAAGATACTCTGAGCGGCTCATTGCAGTGTTACAAGATCGCTCTCTCTATTCTCAGTAATTAAGATTAGAAATATTATGAAACGCGTTTTGAAATTGCTCCATTTTAATAATAATTGCCATAGTTGATAGTACGGGAGCCGAGGTCGTGGTTGGTTTTTTTTTATGTCAAGTATTTCTCCAATATTTGTCGGAGTCATTGTTTATCTATGGTGATTTCTGTATGTTTTATTTATACGATAATATATATAGAATAGAATAGAAGAATAGAAAAACTCTTTATTGTACACCAGAAACGAAAATAAACACAGTACAGAAAAATTACAATAGGTAAACAAGGGTAGTACAATGGGCGGTCTTATCGCTGAAAGCGATTTCTTCCAGACAACCTTTGGATGGACAGTAAAAAACATTTATATATATATATATATATATATATATATATATATAATAGTTTAAATAAATGTAGTATAGCAAGAGTCATTATTATACACAAGTTATATGATACATGAAAGTTATAATGGTAGGTCATGGTTGGTTGTAATAGTTGAGTTAGCATAGATATTACGTGGTCTGTATTTTCTTATCTTTCATTCGTCTAGCTTTTTCACCGGAATTAAGGCTATGAATTTTCGTAATTTTTTTTTAATTAGGCCTATGCTTATGCTAATTTTAATTGTTATAACACCCAAGATAAGCTCAAATTGGTTTTTAAACTAATTGTTAAATCAGCATAGAAATTATGTAAAAATAAAGTAATTACGAGTATAACAATTCTGTGACGTCTTAAATGGGACTGCTAAGAGAAATACAACGGAAATTTACCCCAATGTAATGCTGTACCAACTGCTAGGGGGTTTGCTCTCAATAAAAGTCGAATCGCAAACCGATATCTAACCTTTCTGCACTGAAATAAGCTTACATCAATTCCGTCCATGAACTTCAACAATAACTTGAAGCCTTCCAGACAATAACTTCAAGCCATAACGGATTTATAAAGGCATTTTCCTCTAGTATTCCATTTTCCCGGCTTCCTCTCCTTCATGTAGCGGCAACGCTCGAGACGACGCGCCGCTTGTCGGCACCTGACGTCCGAACGAACATTTAAAATAATTTTAAATTCCAAACTGGTGGCGGTGACGGCCGAACTTGAACGAACAATGGCCGCGAAACATTCTCTGATTGCTAATGAGCACATTGTGGGACAACTTCCACGGAAAACGGAACAAGGAAACCCTGCGAGGGAAGCTTCGCCAAAAATTCGTCCGAGCGTTTCGTCCCGTTTATATTTCCCTTATTATTCGCTTAGTGAATGTCCTTTCTGTATTTTATTTGTGAAAAGTTTCCTATTCTGGTTTCAGTTTTCCATGTAATTTCATTATAAACATAAAAAACATAACTCGCCTGACGAGTTCAGATCTACTTTTTTATTTGCAGTTGGAAACGTGATATCTGTTTAAACGTGTTTAGCAATCAACGGATGTTGTATTTTATTGTATTAATTTTGAATAACTACAGCTGATTGGAAAGCGGACGTTCTCCCACTAGGCTACCACCGCCTTCCAATCAGAAGGTCGTGAGTTCAAATCCCAGTGCAGGCACGTACCAATGTGTTTCTGTAATAACATATGTACGTAATTATCACTCGCTTTTCGGTGAAGGAAAACATCATGAGGAAACCCACATACCTACCCGAGAATTATTTCGGAGGTAGGTATGTTATCCACCAATCCGGACTGGGCCTCCGTGGTGGATTATGGTCTAACCCTCCTCACGAAATTGAGGAGAGACCCGTGCCCAGCAGTGGGACGTTATGGATTGATGATGATGATGATGATGAACTACAGCTTGTTATTTAATTTTAAGCTTTGAGTCTATGTACATTACAGTCCACATCAGCATTCGTGTACAAATATTAAATTCGTGTTGTACAACTTGTAATCTCAGCAATTGAACTCCTACAAATTCAAGGTGCTAATCTAATCACAATTATTTAACTACTTCATATATGTGGTATATATATCTACACAGTTAGGAAGGTACATATGCTTTACAGATACTTTACAGTCCATCCGAGGTCCATCTCCCCGGTGCAGCGGAGTATATATCCATTTTCACCACAAAGTTGTTCCAAAGAATGAGGAAAATCCGTAACCGATGGCCCGCTCTAGTTGAAAAAATCTTCAAACGCTGACAAAAGAAAACACGAATCGCCTTTTTATTGCACGTTCTGTCGATATTTTCCTTCAAAGCATTTTTGGTTTTTTATTCGCATTAAAGAAAGGTAAGGTAAACTTCATCGTTCTCTTTTGTTCCTATGCTATAATTTTGTAGGATATCTAATATTTTGATGGAATAATTTTGTTTAGGCATTTAATAAACCGGTTTCCTGTAGCTTTATACCTTTATTCGTATATACCTTTATATATATACCTTTATGTATAAACCTTTATACTATTGAATTAAAATTAGTTTCAACTTAGTTATTTCCAGTTTTAATACGATGAAAATACAACTAGGTATTTTAAAATTTACCTACTCTGTTTTATAGCCTTTTCAACTTTTTACACTCGTAAACTTCCATTCCCAAATTCCATTTTACTTCGTTTTCCATTCCCAAATCGCACAGGAAATATGTACAAAACTCAAAAAAGAAAAACATAATACTTTCACATTGAATGTTAAAATAAAACTACGAGCAAATTGAAAAATCTGAATAAAAACACCCACTGCCACTACAGTTCTGAATCAGCTTAAACAATTCGCAACGTTAATATTAAAAGCGGGAGTCCAAAAACACACCAGAAGCATAGAGAAGCTAAATTAAATCGGAATATATTTTCAATCCTGACCCGGCGCAGGTATCGCGTCCAACATTAATTACATTGGCGGATTCAGACAATGACGGCGATACACAATGAGAACTTCACACTACCATCACACAGTGTTTGTCATACCAGCCCTTTTTCCTGTATGGAATAATGTTTGCGTGAAATTTGCAATTTAAAATTAGAATTGGTTTAAATACACTGCACTGCACAGTCAAATGCAAGCAAAATTTTCACGCTCTATAAAGTTTTTAACACAACTGACTTAGGTATAAAACTGAAATATTTTTATTTTTTCCCGTCTAGTCCCGCCTTATCTCGTACACTGAAAGTCCATTTTACGATTTACAATTTGTACATCCGTAGACATAGACTACAAATCAGCATAGAAAATTATAAATATTAAGATAGTCATGCGTAAAAATGATACTAGTACATTGTCGATATTTTTTCGCTACTATGACATCTATGCGACACGTCTAAGCATCTATGAATGGTCAAGAACTCACCATAGCTGAAGGAGATCTCTTTACTAATTTACTTCATGGTTACAGCTATGTAGAAAGAAGATAGCCGTGACAAATAGAAATTCATTCCACATTAATTTGTGGGACAAAAACATTTTACCTTCTTATTTTAAATTGATATTGGTATCACACCGTGACAAATATAAATCGTTGTGTAACCCAGAGAACATTTATATCACGAAATAAGGGGCGCCAGCAGACTGGAAAAATCCGTAACCTGCCGCCCCAATCACATCTGCTTCCTGGAGGAATTATGACAAATGTTTAAAATGAAATTTGGGAGGTTACGACGTTTTGATACTGCCGCGCAGATAAATAAAATTTCCATGCCATTCTTTTTGGACTTTGATTTATGTTTAAAGGTGAACGCCCTTTTTCTAGTCAAGTGCTTTTTTGTGTCCTTTACGCTTTTGAATTTTGCTCAACTTTCTCAGATTGAAATGTAGAATACAAATATTTTGCTAGATACTCCTCTTTCTAGCTATAGGAAATGTAATTTTAGCCTTCCCCCACTAGCGATAATATCTTGACGATGTGACATTTGGCTCCACAAAAACCTTGTACCACAATACGAATGCCAAGTGGAGATTGATTCAAAAGTTCCCATTGAATTTAATGGCATGGATAATATCGCCGCATTAAATAGCCACCTAACCTAGCTACCTAGTTATTAAGTTGTGACTTCTGTGATTTAAACACTTTGATTAAATAAAGATTTACCTATCTATCTAGTAACTAGCACTGCTCACGGCTCTCCCCGCAGCTCCCTGTTGTCCTCCATTTTTCCCCGAATCCAAGTGTATGTAACAAAACAATACTTAAATGTACCAAAGTATAAACAAAGTTTTCCTTTTATTTCAGAGTGAAAAACTGGGCGTTAAAGTTTGGCGTTGACTTGTGGGAGTTCGGAAGGCATTTCACCAAAATGAACCAAATACAAAATGTAAGTAAATTATCACATATTTTATTTATTAAAGAGGACGTCGTTCCGCCGCTGTTTGATATACGGGACCATTAACTTTTATCAGAGGAAACAAATAGACACGTATCACAGAAATATAGAATTCACACAAAGATATATTTGGAGCTAAATTCATTATTCAAATTTGAGTATTAATATTAATAATGCGTAATTGTTACAATGAAAGGATACGAATAAAAACAGAGTTTGCCAATTGAAGCACAATTCTAACTACGAACAGACGGTCTAGCGAAATGTTCCTTTACATCCTGAGGTTGCTTGGAAGAGATCGGTATTTAGCGATAAGATCGCCCATCTCTATAAATTTGAGTCATAATGATGATAAAGTTGAAGTAACTATATTATTTTTCTCTATTTAAAATATAATGTTAGTTGACAATAAAGATTTCAATGTAATAAGTGATTTTAACAGTAAACTATGTCTTCTATACTTAATGCTAATAAGGAACTCTTCCAATAAATATAAAATCGAAGTGTAAAAGCAAATGTTTATAGTTATCAAATCGTACTATCTTTTATGTTACTATGTAACGAGACAAGCAAGTCGTTCGCCTGATGATAAGTGCGACACCTGCCCATAACAGTTACAGCGGCACTCAGAACTTTTCATTACAAAATCTTACGCGGCACTGCACTGCACTCTTCATCGTGAGACATTGAATCTAGCCTCATATGCCCAGTAATTTACTGGAAACAGTGCCCTTTAAACAAGAACACATTATAGTTTGCACACTACTGCTTGGCGGATGAATATCTGGCAAAGGTGTGGTACTTCCCTAGACGGAGTTTTGCAGAAGAAGCCCACCACTACAAAACTAATGGAGCTTACGGCAGCGCATTCCGTGCTATTCCGAGCGTGTGTAAAAACAAACGTGTAAGCCTTGTGAAAGTTGGCGCGAAAGCGCAACTAACTAGCCTCATCGGACGGACGCGTACGTACAAAAACGCTAAGTTCACACACCCCCTCTCCTGCCCCTCCGACACCCTCTCCTTCCCTTTTCACCCCCAGACGTAGTGTAGACACTATACTGACAGTAAAACAGGCAGGGGCGGACTCTCGCACACTGATACACGTTTGTGCATCATTTTTATTTGTCATCTACGTCAAATTTGATAGTTTCTGTTGATTCTAGAACAATTTTACTAATAATTGTATCGTTGATAATATTTGTAATCAGACGTGGTCTAAAAGTTAGCGAGGTAGGTTACTGTCTGCGGTGTGTATGGGGTGTGCTTGGCTCGCTCCTACATCCCGCGACCTAGATACGTGTTGGACCAATCTCCCGCCTCAGATTATAGAATTCCAGCCACGAAATTAAAAAAAAAACTAAAGTCTACGAACGAGGCTTCGTAGCAATGTGCTACGAGCGAACGGAGCATTGTCTACGAATTTTACTCAAGATTCGTAGTTGAAATATTCTATTGTAAAAATGTACACAAAAAAGCTGTAAAGGCTTTGTAGATGTTGCCTTTTATAAAGCTATTATGTTTCAGTTTTTAATGAAATAATAAATATTTTTAGTACGCGTATATTTCTGCGCTCTACTTTATACCACCCAGACACATTACTACGATAATTTTGTTTTATGAACTGGTATACCTAGTACCTACTATTAGAAGATAAGATAAAAAAAATACTGTCGAATTGAGAACCTCCACCTTTTTTGAAGTCGGTTAAAAATATAATATGAGAAAATAAAAACATAAAATAATGTTAACCTAATTTCTTTGAAAACACAAGGAGTAGAGAATAAATGTTAAAAAGTTTTTCCATTATAGACAACAATTTTTTTTATTTCAAAATAGAGCTAACCAAAAGAGGTTGGCGCACAATAAAATGATGTAGGCACTTTGTAGATTACCTCCAAATTTTAATATATATAGGTACAATGTTATTATTTTAAGCTATTATATTTATTCCATGCTTCTATACAGATATAATTAATGCAAACAGTTTCCGAAAATTAAACACAATCTAAAGCAAAACAGTCCTAATTGAACCTTATAAAAGCCGGTATTTATTCAAAGCCGCGAGCTAGGCGGGACCAGAGATTGATATCGTCTATCCGGCTAGATTATTCCGCCGCAGTCCTACAATCAAAATTCTGCGGGTATCGCGGCCTCCAATAATGTTTCGCCCCAGGTTTCGCTGCGAAACTTCCCCATCTGAACTTATTCAATATTAGCACGCGTGGCCATCGATCGCAGAAAGTTGAGGAGATAAATCTGGTGTATTAAGTCTTGTTCATTATCTCGGCTTGATGAGATTTGTTGTTCTGTTGGGGCTGTGTATATTTTTGTACAACGGAGACTCGTCTTTGGGTAATATATTTATTAGGGCCAATTTTCCAATTCTCAGATAAAGATATAATTATGTCATCGGTAGCACAATTTTGGATTTTTCAACATTTGAATTTTTGCACGGCATAAATCCTTTACCTGAGGAATTAATTAAATCTGCTTCTTAGTGCCTCTGATAAGCTTATCTGTGGTTAATTTAAATAAAGTTTTTAACGTTTGTTGACATTTAATTGATTACTAAAAAGTTTTAATATCTTATTGACACTGGCTGAAAAATTAAAAACCCTGTATCTGTCTTCCTCTAACTCTCAAACGATACAACTTCAAACCCCAGACAAACAGGCATCATATTGCCATTGCAAACACTAACTTGATTGTTTGAGTTTATTTTTCTTTCTTTCATCTTTGTCGCATAAATTATTTTCCTTTGTAATCCTTCCAGTTACACACAAACTTGTTCTGGTAACACGCACTCGGGTCGCAAGGCACAGGCCCCGCGCCTAGTTTGGAACTCACTGTTAATCCTTTTTTTTTCAACATAATGTTTGCTCTTTTTGTAAATTTTATTTGTAACACTAACTTTTTTGGCAATAAAAAATCATTTATCATTTATCATTTTTATCATTATCATTAACTCGTAACTCGTTGTAACATTGTATGGAGGAAGCATATGTTCAGGAGCGGAAGTCTAAAGGCTAACAATGATGATGTTGAATAAATCCAGCGACAGGAGCATTTACTTCCATCAAAGGACACAAATACATAACAGAAACGCGGAGTTTATGTAAAATACGGATACAATTCGGGCGTATATCATTAATGTAATTTAAGTATGATCAAAGGAAATAAGAATAAAATTGGTTGTCTGTAAAGTTTGTTTACGAACGATATTTTACCGTGACAACGCCATGACAAAACATTGATTTAATGATTGCATACTTTTGTGAATAAAATTGAATAATTTTTTAATAATAAAATAAAAAAATACCTGAACTTATACTAGTAATCAGATTTTTAAAATGCAAGAATAATTTACCCGTCAAGAAGAGAAGAGAGATAAATGCGGCGCAAGCGTACAATGAGCGTTACGGGACAATGTGTCAATTTTTTCGTGCACTCAGCCGGCGTTCATCGATTTATTAGACGTTGTCACGTAAAAAAAGAGAGGATGCCAGTCAAAGCAGAGTGGTACTAGTGAATAAGATCGCTGAGGAAGCGTGTATCCTCTATATAAGTTTTTTTTTTTTATACTGAGTGCGTTTTTTAGTTCTAAATTAACAACATAAAAAGATGTAGTACGATTTACATAATCATAATAGCTATATCCAGACCGCAAAATTCAATCTGTTCTCAGCATATACAACCCCGAGCTTGCAAAAATTAAACTTTCCCTAGTAACCCGCTTCAGTAGGTATTCACGTATCACCTAACCTCAAGTTATTCAGTGCCTATAGGGGTAGACGGCGCCCGTCTCACCTTGATTCGTCTGCCTTGCCCTTAAAATATATTATATAATTTCAACTAACTGAAAGCTTTTTGACTGCGATACAGAGTATAATAATATGTTGACTGAGGCCCTTTTTAACCGACTACAAAAAAGAAGGAGGTTCTCAATTCGACGGTATATTTTATTAGATTAATATTTTAGCTCCTAAGCATAATCTTGAATCATAAAAATGCTTCCGTTTTTTACCAGAGTTCAAATAAAAATTAATTTAATGGTCGTATACTTAATTTTTTAGTAAATAAGGTTTTCTATGAAAATGTTCAGTTACAGAACTTTGCATTGCATGATCAATTATTATCCGTGGCACTGCACTGCGCTCGTCGCCCTGATAGATCGGTTCTAATGTCTCATATGACTAGTTATATTGCTGGAAACAATGAGGTAGTTATTGCTTTTTTTCAACACGAGAGCGTATCAACTGCATTGTACTACGGTTACCTTCCTATTGTGAAGACAAGGACAGCCTGATACCGCAGATTTCTATTCTCCTTTCACCTTGTTCTAGTTACCGAATCATAAAAGCAGAGCGACATAAACCAAGTGATGGTCAGTCTCCAAGAGTAGAGAGAAATTAGGTTAAACTCGCTTGGGACGCTGCGGGGAAAACACCCTCCCGGAGATTACATGGATGTGGACAGCGAAGGTAGTGTGTGTGATATCCAAGCAAGGGTATAAGCATCTTTATAATAGTGGGGAATTTAGCTTTTTAGGCAGATTTTCGACTAAAAAGGAAGGTCTACTAAAGCGCTTATGAATTAACAAACATCAATTTTACAAAAAGGATAACCACATTTTTTATAGTAAAATTTGATTGAAATATATTTATTTTATGGAGTTCCCAAAGTTCTAAATTATGTCATCTGACCGTTATGTTGTAAAATTTTATTTATTTATTTACTGCTCTTCTCCATGCATGGTTGTCTGGAAGAGATCGCTCTCAGCGGTAAGACCACCCATTGTGAAAGTCATTGTTAAATTTAATTTGTTTTAGTTTTTAAGTTTTCTTTCTTATGTGGTATTTCAATGAAGAGTTTATCTATCTATCTATCTATCTATCTATCTATAATACATGCCAAAATCAATTGAATACTTATGAGAAATAACATCGCCAGCTATGTGAAATAGCTATTTTAAATCATAGTTGACAGTTATATCATGAAACATTCTTTCAAAACGTTTCACATTACAACAAGCTCGTTCGGAATGAAGTTGAACAATAAAACGATTGTTCTGAACATTCAACCTCGCGTTCCGCCCGGATCTGGGAATTTCATACTCCCAGATTCTTCTCTTGCCACGCTCCTTTGGAAACTTTATTATCATTTCTAATACATCTTTAATTAATAGCCCCCGGGTACGTATCAAAAGTTTGTCAGACAATCCTAGGGGGAAACTTTAATTGTTATGATGACACCTTATTAAGATGAATTATGCAGACAAACCTAATTAGACATGTTTTTTCCGCACAGTATGGTGCACGAGAAGAAAAATAGCGTAGTCCATTTCTCTAATTCACTCGTTCAGCATTGCTGAATTATAATTCCGCTACAGTGTGCTTCCGAGCGAGTAGCCTACATAACGTTTCCTTCTGGTTTCGCAGGGTTTGTTGGGCGACAGGATGCCCTTTTCCTTACTTATGTATTTTTTGCGAGTAAATGGAGTTCCCTTGTGCTCGGAACGCACAAATGCGACCGGGCGGAGTGGAAAATCCTGTCCGGTGCCGGCAAGAAACCGGGCCGGGCGACCGGACCAGCCGGCAGCCGGCCGGATGCCGTGACAAAGCGTTTTTACCGTGCCGTAGTCCTGTACTAATCCAATGATTAAAATGAGGCACCTATTGTCATATCAGGCATCTAAAACGCAAAAGGTATACCTAATATGTCTAAATTTTTTCCTTTAGTTTCCTTTCAAGTGTATAAAAATAAAACCGAAAATGGACTTACCTTCAAAATTTTAGAATATTTTCAAATAAAACCCATATCAAATCTATTTCAAATTAGTTTCACATATCATACTATCCTAGAGCTGCAGCTGGGCCACGTTTGTACATCGAATATGGTTGTTAAAAACTAACAAAAATGAAAATGAATGTGTAACGGCGCGACGTTAAACACCAATTTATTTATTCTGGTAAAATATCCGCAAAACATAGTATTAATCAGAAGCCCGCGAGGGTGGTGTTGACATACAGAGCGGATTAAATTAACTGCCTTAATTGAATTTAGGTTCCTTGTTAGCCGACGTGTCCCCAGTGTCCCCCGGGCGGTTATGCAACCGCCGGCCCTCGTGATTAAACGCAAAATCGAATCAAATATTCAACTAAATTTCATTGTCGCGATGGTAAATTGAACTAGGGGCAATTTAGCCATGAATTTTTTGATGGACGATCTCTTTGGTTTGTGTAGTGTCCGGTGCATTTCATATTTGCATTCTAGCATATAATTCATAAATATGTTATATCCTTTATATATAACCTTCATTCTAGTTCAATCCCTTTCTTATCAGCCAGTACTAAGGCTGTACTTAAAAGCGTTTTTTGAAAAGGACATCTCTATCATTTTTCATGTCTAAAACCCAATTTTTTTTAATTGCTTATAGTGTGCTCGATATACCAAAATTGAAATGGCTTCCTTTCGAAAGGCCCATCGACTCTGTACATTAATAAAATTCTTTAAGGTCGCTTAGTATCATCGATGGTGACAACAGCTGCTTTAGTAGGTTTTTGGTCACATTTATCCAATGAATAAAGATAACAAACAGATTAACACGTTCTTTTATCTACAAAAATGCAGCCACGAAATCAAATATTTACCAGTAAAACGGTCAGCAATCGGTGCGACCTCACTCACGGTGGAATTAATAGCACTCTTCGGATTAATAGTCGTTAATCTATAATGCAGAGGTTGCGATTAAGGGTCCCAGTATAAAGGCCGAAACGGGAATCTTTTTTCAACAATCTTTAGAAGAAACTTCCGTTTCTCGTGTTGTGGTGATCGTAAAAATTATACACATCAATGGCAAATCTCGATGCTCTTGACTAATTCTACCTACGAGTACATTGTAAAACCTACACAATTTCTACGGTTACTGGAGATTCTATATCGGAAATAAAACAAAGTTACAATAAATACTCGCCAGGTCGTTCTGCTCCGGTGTCATCAATATTTAAAGAATGTTCAGGGAGCCTATCGATTAAATTGAATCTCGGGTGTCGTTCAAGACAATGTAATGCCTTGCAAAGGGAGCGGCCGGTCGCCCCGCCAGGGACGCTTCCACGGCCCCTTCTCCTGCCGTCGCTCCAGCCAGCCCTTAAAACGAACTTTATTGAGTGAACGGCAGCTGGTTTCCCGTAAAAATGTATTGCCGCCCGCCCGTTAAATCCATTACTGCGTTTTTCCTCACTCCGCAGTAATTGGTGGGCAGATTAAAGTGCTCTCTATTATTGCAGCTTAGTTCAGCGCCCTTTCTATTTTTACTCAAAGTTCGAGCCAGTCAGTGACCTTTTTGAGTAAATATTTAAAGTGAAAAGTAACAAACAGAGCGTTAAATTTCGTCGAGTTGATGGTGGAGTGGAGCTGATAGCGGGACAACAAAGGCGACATCGCGGTTTCGAGCACATCCGAAATTCAATAACAAGTAACAACGCAGCACGGGCGCGGGCGCGCTGCCTCCGCCGAATAACAATAATTTGGCAGCCAGCATCCGCCAAACTCCGGATGTGTTCGTTCCATTTTTAAATTTGACAGGTCTCGACCGCGCGCCCCTCGCGCCGGTGGCGGGAACCAATAACTCAGCATGTAATGTAGCGCGAATGTGACATGATTGTTGTCATTTTCGCAAATTATGCGAACGCTACATGCCTGCCAATGTTTATCTGTGCTCGGGGAAGCATTAAATTACGCACGTCTGCGTTACGCGGATATTACTTGCGCTAGCTCTATTTGCTGTGAACTATTGTTTTGTTGGGCTTAATTTTAATATTTTTGCACCAGATATTTTGATGCAATCGCCAACAATATCGTCAGGACCAAAAAAAGACCGCATTATCAATGTAAAGTTGTCTTTTTTGTGGTTTTTTGGTCGTGGTTGGTTTTTTGATCCATTAGGATGCAACGCTTTCAATTTCATACTTTCTTTTATCCTTTGTCACCTGAAAAGAACCACTACGTTGTAATATACCCAGACTGCGACGTGCAAATTCTTCTCTCCTTTCTTTTTGGCCAGCCGCTTTCGTAAACATATGTTTAGTCAAATATCTACACCGAACTACCTTGTCACTAAACAAAAATTTAATTCGTTCTTAATATATCTTTGACAGCGTCGTCATATTTATAGCGACAGGGTACCAAAGGGCTAACACAACCTTGTTTGTTCACATACAGAAATACCGGGAGTACAACGTGGATGTGGTCCGCAAAGACGGCCTGCTCCTGGTGCGAGAGCTGGCCGCCGAGGTCAAGAACCACATGGACTTCAAGATAAATGCTGTCATGGTGAGTGAAAATCCTTATCAATCCGCATCGTAGAGTGGTTAACGTGTTTTGATGCCATTGTCGTTGTTTTTCAAATGACGTAGTGCCTGCCCCTGGTGTCAGAGTTTATGAGGTGAACCTAGGGCCTCCGACGTGACTTACCTAATGCTATCAGTGGTAACAACCGGGACCGACGGCTTATCCTGTACTCCGAACCACGTAGCGATCTAAATCCACACATTAGACATTGGTTTCGAATTAAGACATCGGTTTCGAACCCGGTGACTTTGGATTGCAAATACCGCTTTTTACCACGCCTATGGATGATATTTATAGTAAAAATATGAAACCTATATAGTGGCGACATGCCTTGTTTGGAATTTTATTATTAGATGGCTTTAATTTTATTCAAATGCAGTGTCATAAACCTTTAAGGAAACATTCGGAAAAGTTTAAAAATCACGGATTTCGATATACAAATCCCCTATATGTGTTTTTATTTATCTGAGTAATTTAGCAAGACAATCTAGTCATTCACCTGGTGGTAAATGCTACGCCTGCCATAACTGCGGCACTGCGCTCGTCTCCCTGAGACATCGGTTCTAAAGTCTTGTATGCCCAGTAATTTCGCAGTAAACAGTCCCTTTCAAATCGGAACACAGTATGTTTTCACACTACTGTTGGCTGATGAATATCTGGCAAATTCTATGTTGAATCTACAGAGGCTTCGTTACACTGCTGTCTGTATGTATAGTCTCATTCACACACCCTTCTTGTCCGCCCTATCCAATGCAATTGGGCGGCTTTCATTACAAATAGAAATGATACCAAGAATCCTTATTTCAGTGTCCTACTACCCTGATTCCGTGTCAAAACAGAACTATAGGCTGTACATCGTTCAATGTACATCCCACGCACACCCTTCCCGCCTGCCCCATCCAATGCAATTGGGCGGCTTTCCTAAAGCCACTAATTAAATTCAATTAGTTTGCTTCAATTAGGAACACTTCAAGTTTCTAATGGAGATTATTGCGTAGATTGTTGATGCCGGCTGCTCGGATTCGAGATAGTTTCTCTTGATAGCGTTAAATATACAAACATTAATATCTATTATTATATTTATACAGTAGCGGTTATTGTTTCTATATAAAAGGTTAAAAAAGTAATCAGCCTTAAGATATAAACTCCGTAATGAAAAACAGTAAAAAATTGTTAGAAATTAGATTTTCACCAATATATACGAATAATATTTCAGTTTCATTTTTAACTATCTGGCTCCGCGGTTTCACTCACGTTTGATATTATTCCATGAAAACCGTTATCTTTGACAGGATAAAAAATATCCTATGTGTAAATCCAAGTAACCTATCTGTGTGCCAAATTAAATCCAAATCCGTTTAGCCGTTATTACGTGATTTAGCAACAAACATCCAAATATTTATACATACAAACATTCAAATTTATAATATTGGTAGGATTCAACACAAGTTGCTTAAAGTTCGAAGAAAATGAGTTGAACTGGCAAAGGGTTTAAACGCGATAAAAGATAAGTGCAACGCCACACTAGATGAGAATGACCAAAATGAGAAATAGTTTTTGTCTAGACTTGATAGGTACTCGTCTCAAGTCTGAGGGATAGTACGACAGTCTGCAATATATACGGTATATTATATAAAACACGCGCACAGACGTGTATGGAGCTCAGCATACTTTAAACGAAGCGTTTCGGCTTCTTCTAAAATAGTTTGAAACTCTAACAAAGAACTATTAATTGTCGATTAGACCTTTTTATTATATTTGACTGAGTGACGAGACGAGCAAGTCGTTCGCCTGGTGGTAAGCGCTACGCCTGCCCATAACAGTCACAGCCACCTAAAACTTTGCATTGCGTAATTTCGCTCGAAACAGTGCCCTTCAAACCAGAACACAGTAACCTAACAATGTGGTTGTCCTCTAATAACATTAATTGATTATAAGTTGATAATTACTTATAATATACTACTTACTTACTTATAATATATAGCTCAATTCCGACAAGAACGTGTTATCTCCTCAATATACAGTTCAGGATATAAAACCGTGGTGGATTAAGGCCTAATCCTCCACACGAAAGTACGGTAAACTCTCTGGTGGGCTGATATGGGTTGATAATGATCATGATGATAAAGTTAAAGGCATATTATTATTATTTTAACAAAAATCACACCTTAGTTGGTTTGGGTAGTGAATAGTTCAACCGTTTCTAATCAGTTGAATCAGTGTAACAAATGCATCAGTATTGCTTTGCGTTATAATTCAGTTTCGATCATTTTAAGTCTGCTCGCTTTAAATTTATTTGACAAGCGATCCAGACATGTTTGAGTCGGTGGAGTTTGAGAGAGGAGAGGATTGCTCTATCTATCTAATCCATTAGGTGCAGTTCGGTGCAGTTTGCTTGGTGCCCTCGTCTGCAAACTCATTAGGTTCTCTATCCGATAGGTATTAGGATCTGCATAGTTTGCTTTTACTTGGTTAATCATGAACTAGCTAAGGCATCGTCCCATTAATTTTGATTTTGGAATGTTGCCTTCTGAATTAGTATTTAAATACATAACAATAATAGTTTATTTTGGTATTCGTCAGGATATGTTCAAGCTTGGTGAAAATCCCATGTCCAAAACTTAGAAGTTCAATAGATTCCTCTCCTCTCCTTCACTCTCGGTATTAAACTTTCAAAGATACAAACCAGCCATTTGCTTATTTTTCTTGATTTCTTTAGTTACCGAAATCTACCCCGGCTTTTCGCAGTGTAAATAAAACTGAATAAGAATGTGTTAGTATGAACGGAGGGAGTTGCGAATTGCGAAGTGGCGATGGCAAGATATTGCGGTGACGACGCCCGCGCGACGTGCATTAACATATTCAGCGATGGCCGATGGCGAAGTTCGTCGAACCCCCCCTCTTCCCCCAGCCGCTGAGAACTCGCGGCCACTCGTCTTTCGCAATTCGCCATGCCGCGCCCACTGATATTGGAATTCTTTTGAATCTCAACTACTCCACCGCTGTTGCTCGGCCAACTTTGAGTCAGATGCAAAGTTGACAATTTCGATGGCATCGCATTATTTACAACAAAATACAAATTTAAAAAAAACTTACAGTGCTACAAACTGGTAGACATGAAATAATCAAGGAGCGATATTTTACGACGCAAAGGACTCTATCTTGTTATTCTTCATAAGAGAAATAACTCGATATTGTAAAAACTAACAACCATAAAATGCTTGTATAAAGTTCCCAAGAAAGTGAATGTGTTCGAGCAATAAGCTAAATATTTGTCCCCGAAACATGTACGGTAAATTCCTCGTGACATGCCAGTAAATACCTCCGTAGAGTAGACATCTCAGACAAAGTTTGTTAAGCGCTTACTTACGTTTTGGTAAAACATGTAATAATTCACGCAGTGCGAAGTTGTACGCAAAGTTTTATGAAGGAAGCGACATAGGAAGGGAGTGTAAAAGCTAAGTTGGGCTCGCGTCCCCGGTATCCTATAGAAGCGCGTCGTAATTATTCGATTTGTGCCGCCGAACGTCATTTGTGGTTTTTGTCCAAACTCGGGGCGTTCGGTGTAAAAGTTCGTTTTTGTCGGAACGTACCCCTCTGTGCCACCGATCTCTAATGAAGGCCTACAGGATTCAATTAACCGAAGGGATTGGAATGTTTTGTGATTTGTACCCGGTACGGAATTCCATCAAGGCGCTTCATTCAATACCTTGTAGCATTCTTTAGAATTAAATTGATGAAAAGGTTTCATCAAACGATTCCGTGCAATATCTCTGACAGTGGTGACCATTAATAGTGCATGGGGTTTCTGAACAATATGAACTGCTAGGAAAACAGAGGGAAAATTACATTTTACCATCAAGATTTTATCAGCCAATCGGCATCAAAATTGAACTGACGTATGAATTTTAAATAGTACTTTATCTATAAAAAGCAGAACCAAGAAATCAACATCTAAAACACAAAAACTGAAAACGATTCGCATAGAGATTCTCACAAAAAACTCGCGTTCATCCAACAATGGCTCAGAGAACAGAGAGAGCATTCAGCGCACCGTGCGGCCGTCGCGTCGCCCTGCCTCTTTGAATTTTCACTAGGACGAACCGCTGTGTGCTGTGCGTCTACTTACATTGCATACAAGTTTATGAAGAGTTATTGCACCTCTCAACTTTGTCTTCCCTTTTACTAAAATAAATGAATGTCGCCTGATAGACTAATGACTTTTTAACATAAGATCATTGTTATAAAAACAGACCTCTAAATATTGAAGAGAGAATAACGTCAAATACGACGTTGAACTATACAATGCCATGGACCGTCATCCTCGAGTATTCTTTTTATACCTGGCATATTCGATTCTAAAATAGTTTTTAGATTTGTACCTACTGCTAGTTGTATTTGTTTTCACACGTTTCTGCTTCGTAAAATATAAAATGATTCAAAGTGTACCGAAAGCAATAAAAGTCGTACAAAAAAAATGTTAACTTGTCAATTTTCCATGCAACTGGGCGAGCCATCGACCCGTTTAAGGTAAATATTTGTTACGCGCGTTCAATTTCTGTATTCTCCGACATAACGTTTGGAGTTCGTCCTAATTTCATTGTATTTTTTCGGGTGGTTGGAGGGGCAAGTCGCGGACGTGGGCGCGGGGGGCAGAGGTAACGTTCAGGCCCGTAAGCAGGAGTCGTTTTAGGGGTTAAAAAACCCGAAAACGTTACTACGTAGAAAGAAAATAAGCTCTTGTCTATTTATTCTTATCAGTAAAAATTTGACTTAATTAAAATTCACATAACGCAAAAGACAGAAGATAGATGAACCACTAAATTCGAAAGACATTACCACTCAAGAAAAATGCGAAACATAATCCCGGATTATACCATCCGCAATTATTACTGATCCTGGCTACAGGCCTGGTTCCTTTAGTTAGAGGGAGGCTTTCCTGGGCCACTGTTTACATTATGCCTATTATATTATTATGATTTATTACTCAATCGATGGGCGCCTCTCGACAACAACTCGGCAATTTCGCAAACTACGAGTAAGCGTTGGAATCCCGCCTATTTCTGCTGTAGAGGAGTCGCATGCTTTGATACTTTGGCAGCAATATTGTAAATCATAATGTCAAAAGCAAGGATTTTTCACCCTAGGTGGAAACTACTCAATTAACATCACAGAGTATTTGAATGTTCTGGACCCCGTTATGTTATCCATCTTCGTAAAAACGAGCAAAGCTTGGTCCGTCATGACCGAAGTATTCAACCTTCCTTTTTTGTGATCACATTCATGGATCCTAAAACCTAACTGAGATTTCCTTATAGATAACTAGCAACACTTCGCGGTTTCACCCGCGTTTACTATTATCCCACAGGAACCGTCAATTTTTACGGGATAACAAGTATCCTACGTTGTATTCCAGGACCTAAAGTACTCATATACTAAATTTATATCGTATCGTAATCGTAAATGTATATTTATTTTTTTATTTATTTAATACTTTATTGCACAGATTAACTAACTAGTACAAATGGCGGACTTAACGCTAAGAGCATTTTCTACCAGTCAACCACCCATAGTGAAGGAGAGAGGGGTGTAGGCGTGCATCAAAATATCTCATGAAGAAAAAAGAAATGGAAAATAATAATATATATAATATAAAATAATATAATATAAAAATTTATAATATAAATAATAATATAAAATAATAAATAGAATCAAATCAATAATCATACAATAATAATAATAGAAGTAATCATACAATAATAAATATCATTTAAGTATAATCGTATCCATATACTAAATTTTATCAAAATCCGTCCGGTGTGAAGAGAGGACAAACACTAACTTTCGTTTCTATACGTAATATTAGATAAACTCTCAATATTAGTGGGATAAGATAGTAAGTTCAGGAATTATTACATTAATATGCATATATTTCTGCAATACACATATTTAGACTCAACAAAAACAGCCCGTCGTTTCCTTTCATACCCATTAGTCCCCTTTTCCTTGCATGTGGGAGCATATATGCCAAATAATGGCATTTAAGTGTATGCATGTCATAATTTAGTTGCGCAATGAACCAGCCGCGGTCTATACAACAAACGGGGCACTTTGAATACGCTAATGACCGTATTCTGTGCTTGGATAGGCTGGGAGCTGCGGCTGCATCTATTTACTTATGAGCTTGTCACGCAGAGCTAGGGCGTTATTGCAAAAGTTTAAACTAGTTCAAAATCAGTCCAAATTCAACGTTACGCATCACATCAGCCTGGATGCAACGGTTGTATCTGAAGGGTTTTTTTATTTATTTGATTGAATGACGAAACGACAGGTCATTCACCTGATGGTATCGTCAACGAACTTTATAGGAATTTTATGATCGTTATCTGACCTAACAACCTATCAAAGCTACTATGGAATAGAAAACTCTACACCACACCCGCTAAGTCTACCCTACAATTTCATAGTCACAAATTTTGCCCTCAAATAATCTATAAATATTAACATTTTCCTTCTAATTTTAAGAAAATCAGTAAACGGCAAGCTGCTAAGTGTATTTGTCACTTTGCCTTTATAGAAAAAAGAAACAAAAAGTTGCTCTTATAGAATAGAATAGAATAGAAAACTCTTTATTGTACACCAATAAAAAGATCACAGTACAGAAAAATCACAATATGTAAACAAATTTAGTATGAAATTAAATGAATGAATCTTCGTGAATTTTTACTTATTCCAAGTAATGAAACCCTCCAGTAGCTTCCAATCTAACTGGCACATAATTACCAAACCCGACGAGCCGCTGTCGGTAGGTGTGATATGGGAAACATAGGTACAATGGTGCGGCCACGGGTCGATACGCTGAAAACAAGGCCGATCTATCCTACTGAAAACTATACAATGCGGATAAAATCAGAATGCATTTTGCATGTAATGTTCTTTGTGGTTTTTAAAAGCCAAACAGCTGGGTATATAGATAAACTCTTATCACAGGGAAGCAGCTTAGTTTTTTTTCTTTTAGTATTGGAAAAAACACATTTTCAATTAATCACCTATCCCATCGTATTTACTATCTTTACATCTGCCTCATCCAAATTAGTTCAGCCGTTATCATCATTGTGTTTGAGAAACATACATCCAAACCGGAAAACTTTTATATAACACCAGCTGTGTTCCGCGTTTTTACCCGCGTTAAGTAATATCCCACAGGAACCGTTTATTTTTACGGGATTAAAAGTATACTATATGGTAATGTAGGTAAATTGGGTAAATTATATGCGTGCCAAATTTAATCCAAATCCGTTTGGCCATTTATTCGTGATTGAGCAACAAACATCTAAACATCGAAATATACTAACTTTCACATTTATAGAATAGAATAGAATAGAAAACTCTTTATTGTACACCAGAAACAAAATTAAACACAGTACAGAAAAAAAAAAATTTTAAATTTTTAAATTTTTTGTTTATATTAAAATATAAACAAAAAAAAAAGCTTGAATGATTATTGTAATATTTCTGTACTGTGTTTATTTTTAGGTGTACAATAAAGAGTCTTCTATTCTATTCAATTCTATTGTAGTTAAGAGTCAATAACCACACTTTCATATTCTAGGATCTAGAAAGTACTCTTAATGATACTCGTAAATGAATAATCGTGACGCCAAACAGAACGAAATTATTACACAATGCGTACATTACCTACTAAAACGTTTGCAGCCAGTACAACTTTTCCATGCCGACAAAAACTCTACTGGCTTATAAGACACACATCAATAGACGCTAACGAGCACTCCACATCGGTACATTCAGATCCTGCCTGACATAAGTTCGAGAGTTCTCGGAAACCCAAATTTCCTGATTGGTCATTCAACCCGGCAGCTATGGGTACGTGTGAATATACTTGTGTACGAATACACCAGTCGAATGTACGAGTGTACGAAACTCCCATTCATGTCCGCACGGAACATAGTCAATAAAATCAGCGTTTTCCATCCCGTAATTGCGTGGTTATATTTTGCGTTAAGAGTTATTAATGGGATTTTGATGCAGGCGTGTGTTCAGTGTAGGAGGTCGAAGGGGTCGTTAACCCAAAATCCTCCGCAATCCCCCGCAAAGTTTAGGAATTCATCAATTTATGAGTATAAAGTTCCCAAAGTATGGAAAAAAAATACTCGTATATACGATGTAAACGCGAGTGAATCAGAAACAGAACTACGGATAAGCCTTAACCCTGGTATGTGCAATAGAACCGTTCACTTTACGGCCAACATTTATAACCTGAGATTTATTCGCGATTTACAACCGTCGTTGGAAATTTGTGACTTCTGATTCTGTATTTTCATCTTTTATGTTGTTCTCGAGAAGATTACGTCGAACGTAGTAGAAACATTTACTCCACTGTAAAATCGCACAAAATAATGCGGATTTCAGGTTGACTGCTCAACAAAACGGTACAAGTTTTTGTGGCCGATGTCTTAGAAAATGATAGTTTTTTATAGGTAGATGTTCCGAGGTAGAGGTGGATACTGCTCTACTTGCATCAATCTCGTAACTCTCGATTCAAAACCGGAATTTCACAGTTTGGAAACTATGATACTGCACGTCCGAGTGCGCTAAGTTGTAACCCATGAACGTCTGCGCTAAAGTTTCGTAGACATTCGTAACACTTCGTGGTTCCGGTCTACGATGACTCGTAGCGTCATAGCTCGTGTTGGCTGAGAAGTAATAGATATCACGCATTACGCCCACCACGTACGTAAAAGTACGTAAACGTATTGTACAGAGGATGACTTAAAAAAAGAAGGATTAATGGCCGCTCCACACTACGTTTTTTTTTATCTGTATCGTGATTTGAAACCAATAGTTATTATTTTAAGTGGCTTATCAAGTTCAATAAACTTTCATAAAAACATAAAGAAAAAAATATTTCAATCATAGAACAAAGAACCCATTTTAAACCAAAACAGCCTATATCAGGGCACAATGGCACCTATACATACATTGGCACGAGTTAAGAAGATACAGAATATCAACTTCCTAGTAGTAGGATATAAAGCACCGACCATGATGTCCAGCGGTTGTAAATATGTAACGCTTCGCCGGTTATATGATAGGATACAACATGTGCATACTTAAATTCCGGAGCAAGGCTAAGTGCAAGGCGCACCGCCAAATTCCAGAGGCTTGCTGCGAAGCGTAGGGGGGGCTCGGTATGGGAGGAGGAGGGAGGGGGCAGGAAGTAGACCGCTGCACTTGCCGACCTTAATGCCACCATCAGCAAATTGCGAAACACCAGCTGTCTGTGACAAGAAATCTCTGACATAATTCACGCCATTGAGCCGCAATCGGCGCCGGAAATCGCTACGACAACCATCTAGTGATATTCGATCCATTGTTATCAAAGAGAATATGTACGGCCGCTGTAAAATCGACGTCTCACTTTTTACGGCGTCGTAACGATTTGAAAGCACGTTAAAAATTTCACTCGGACGCTTTTAAAGCGCTCGCGAAGGGAAGGGAGAGGATCGAGCAATATCTGTCGGAGCGTGTTGAAGGATATTAAATACCATCTGGGGGCTGAGTGCACCGTGACCCATATCCACTGCAGCGCCGACTTGTACGAGTGGACTTTATTGATTCGCAGTCTTGAGACGGTGCTCCGTCCCGCTCTGGCGTGCAGGCTCCCGCGAGCCACTTACTCAATATTCCGAAGGCGCGCCGCGACGCCTGCAGTAATAGGACGCTTAGGTAACACGCACTGAACTAAACGACTGTTTTATGCGTCCGTTTTATACTTTGCTTTAGATTTTCAAACGCTTTTAAGAGCATTCTTTGTGTTCTCGAATTTTCTCTAGGTCGCTTTCTTTAACCCACGTACAATAGAAAGGTTATAAGACTTTATGAATAACGAAAACAACAATGATAATGTAAATAAGATGCCCTTAAATGTAACCTACGCCTATAGAGTATTAAAGTTGACCATTGGTCATGAGTAATGACAAAGCGTTCGAGGCGAGGGGCTGTAAAGTTTAATAGAACTGTACGGAATGCAATCTCAGCTTCACACGACTTTTGAGCATCGCGTCGTCACCGGGCACACGATTTGTCACGGTCACTATTATAGGTAGACAACACAGAGTGAAAAATTGAGGACACCAGTTTAAAATTCACTTACGAGTACGTGAAACTTTACGAGTAATATTAAACTGTGTGATGCTAAACTTTGTGTACTGTTTGATTGATTACATTAACTTATTTTATAGAGCACTAACTGCTGCGCCCTGCGGTTTCACCAGCGTGTAGTATTATTCCACGGAAACCATTAGTTTTTACGGGATAACATTTTTTTTATACGTTAATCCAGGAAATAAACTACATATATGTGTACGAAATTGTATCTGCCCTTATAGCAGTTTTTGCGAGAAAGAGTAACAAACATCTATCCGTCCATCCTCACAAACTTTTACATTTTTAATATAAGTAGATAATTAGTAGGTGTAGGATTGTAACTGCTGTTGGTTTTAATTAATTTCGTGAACGTAAATATTGGCTTCGTTACGTCATAGCACTCTCCATGTTACGAACCTCGTAGCACAGTAGGTACTTCAGTACTTTACAATAATTATTATAAATCTAGTTAACTTTAATCCCTTAACTTTTATGAAACAAAATCAATATAAAGAATAATCGGTTAACTTTTACGGAAGGCATTGGTTACTAAATATCCCAATATTGTCTTAGCGTAGAGCGTGGGCGGCCTTCGATGACAGAGCAGAGGCGGGGGTCAACGATTTCGGAAACTCGAAGTCACAATAAAATGTTATTTGAAATTTTGGTCCCATGGTGGTCAGTGGTTACATGACAACTTCGTTGTCACGTTTAATCACGTTTTCGACAACGTGACTTTGCGGTGGACGTCGCAAAGTTTTTAAAGAAAAAAATGGTAGCTGTTTTTGAAGGGCTTGCAAGCCCTACAAATACAGAACAATTAAAATTATATTTTTTTGAATACGTTGTTTCCAAAACTTCGAAGTTAGCGTAACGTCATTAAAAAATAAAACACTGCTACCTGAGTAAGGGTAGGCTTGAGACTTTTTTAGTAAAATAAGTTAAGGCATCAGTCTTTTAAAATATGCTTTAACTAGAGTATTTCCAATTTACATTTTTAAGAACTCTTGATTGCTGTAATTGAGATAAAACTAGCGTCGCGAAACAAAGCTTCCTGCATAATAAAAACTCATCTTTGCTGAAAAAAAAGCACTGCCTTTATTTCCTTAACTTTCCTGGCACTATGCTATTATTTTGTATTCAACAACTTTAAAAAGGAGCTTCAGAGAACAGTTTATAAATCTGAGTTTTTAGTTGTGAGACGAAATAGCCCCATCGCAGGAACAAGCTCGCAAAGTGGGGGTGAAGTAATTAAAAGTTGCACTCGCGTTCATTCCACCCCCCGGCACCGCGCCGCTTGCAGGCCTGATCTCTCAGTACGCCGACACTGAGGATTAAAATTAATCCTTAGATGTTGACCACCTTAATAAGCGTCGTGTGCCTGGACAGCATGCGATATTAATATTTGAGTGAAATGTGAAACTAAATTCGCAAAACTTTAGGCCTGTTTACCCGACGGTTTTCTCTGCAAAGTGAATTTACGTAAACCTCCGGAAGTATGCTAAAAAGAAAGCTCATCAGTTAAAGAGCTTCGACTAATATTTTCACACTAATCCAAGCCGTCTTTCCCGAATCGGGATGCCGGCTTGTTTGTTTCGAGTCCACTAATGACAAATAGCGCGGCCATTAACAATCTCGTTACACCTCAAATATTTTATCTCCAGCCATTAGGAACGGCTATGAAAAGGCGGGAGGGAATGCTGGAACAATGCTTAGCGTCGCTCTGTAAATACGTCGTTTCTTTATTTTGTTTCGGCTACAGTTTCATTAAGTGCGAAATGTAAGCGTCGTTTTTTCTTGGCGACGCTCGCAGCGCGGCAATCCCGCGATTTTTCAACTTTATCGTCGGACCGAATTCGAAGCTTTCACCCGGGGAAAAGACTCTCTTATTGCATCACCACTATACATTTTGGAACAGTCACTTGTCCATTCATGAATGAATTAGTATTGTGGACCGTGTGTATGTCGATTTGGTGGTGTTGCGGACTCAAGTTCTCCGATGCGCTAGGTCCAACATACAGTAACGAAAATTATAGTTAATTTTGTAAATAATAATATTGCATAGGTTTTATAGAGAACTGGGGCCTCACCACGAACAGTTAAATCCATCCAGTTAATCTCTTAAACTGAACTGCCCTGCTAACTGTCACCACCAATATCGCTAAGCGTTCATAAGTCAACCAGAGACATTTATCCAAAGAGATCGCAACAATTTTCTTGCATTTATGAGAGTGCTCCATCTCATTCTCTTCAGTCTATTTTTAAGTGACGTCACGTCACGTTTGTTATTTCGGAGTGTGTGGTGCCAATCTAGGCCCTTCAGTTTAAGGCTTCTTAAATAAGAATAAGTACGTGGTTACCCCCTGCTATCCAATCCTCTCTTCAATATAACACAGCAAAATTTGGCAATGTAGTGCCAACTAATTTGCTACTGTTTAGTGGTGGGCTGTGGTTGAGTTCTGGCAGGCACGACACGAGTAATCCGATTACACCCTGTCACCCAAACAGGCGTGTTTACACTCCATATTAGTGTGTGTGGGCGTATGTAAAGTTGATCTGTAAGTTCTGTAACTTTTCAGAACGAAGACGTGGGAAACACTAACAGTCTAGGTTTATTCTGACACTAAATTAAGCCTGTTGTATTTAAGGATGGTTGGCAAATCGTTTTTGGGTTGCTTATTGCATGATGTTAGGTGCAATGAAAAAAAAAGTGTTCCTTGTCATAGTGATGACACACTGGCGCTGCAAGTGAAATTACGTTTTACTGGCGATTTTTTTTATTTTAGTAAGTAAATACATATACGTCTATGACGTACTGTTAAATTCAATTTTTATCGCAAGTAAATTTTAATTTACAATATGTCATTGTTATTTGTTGAAAATACTTCCAACCTGGAGACTATAACGTATGTATTAAAATATATTAAAATACATACGTTATCATTCTTTTTTTAATTACTGATAAAAGATTCAAGGAAATCACGTCATAGCTTTGTTCTAAATGGATACCTATTACCCACGCATAACATTTTTTGTTTTTATACCGAATAAGCTGTAAACTGACCATAGTTTCACCTGATGGTAAGGAATGTAGAAATTAAAATATACACCAAATATGGCGCATCACAAAGTCAACTTTATAGTTCCAGCTAAAAAGAGTAACAAAAGTGAGATAAGTGCACTGCAGACGGGGCATTACTGTCCTCCCACAATAATAGGAATCGTATTAGTGGAACGTTGCCAGCGGACGGGCCGTCCTGGCTTTGTGACGCGAACAATCGTGATCCTCCACTTCGGCGGACCGGATCTGCTCGCTGCGATGTTCAAATGTTTTGCCACCACTGCAAAATTACTTGAAATCTTGAGGCAGCTGAACAACATATTTGAAGTGGTTAATCTATTTTGAAGAGGGCTTAATTAAATTTTTGGGCCAATTTAACTACATTTTTAAGGCAATTATACAATACATTTTTGACGTAGATGAACTATATTTTCAGCCAACTTCAATGGTGGCTCCCAGTTCAGTTCTATCTTTTAGCTTCGTATCTGAACCGATTTGAATATATATTTCTTGTTAATTTCATAAAAATTGGTTCAGTTGGAAGCAATTTTTTGTTTAAGTAGTTATTTATCATAGTTTAGTGAAGAGATGAGCTGATAATCCCCCTGATAGCCAGCGCTAAAAGGGCTAGTAAAATGTTGCAGGGGTATCAAGAAAGTAGAATTTCAAAGATCCCTAGAGTTGGTCACTCTGAGACATGCCATGCTTACATTAGCTTCACAATACCCTGTCATTTAGCTGTCGTGTCGCTGTTTACAGTGCTTTCTTGTGGGAATTGCTTCAGTAGAATATTGTCAACATAAACAAGGATGGTAGTTATGAAAGTCGTAAACTTTAGACCTACCTCAAAGGGAACCTGTTTGAGGATAGCACGAGTCGAGAACTTTAGCAAATGAGTGGCGTGGCTTTGGTGATTTCTCACTCACGATTAGAAAACTGCAATCGCCAACCGATAATTCAATCAAACCAAATGCTAAGCTCAATCAGAAATAAATTAGGGCAGTTTCTATCGCTGACTGAAATAGATTCAACAATAACACGCCAGGCTTGATCGCTCGCATTTAACACACGATCATTAGGCTCACGCAACTTGTGGGGTTGTGTATACTATATGGTATGGAAAAAGGAACGCCACCAGACCAACTATGTACCCTGTAGAACTATCGAATATAGCTAATTTTGCATGAACAATTTTCGTTGTAATTCGAAGTTGCAATTCGAAGATACATTTTAACGATTTTATTTTAAGTGTAGCTTGACATTTATACCATTAAAATTCTAGTGTTATTCTAAGACTATTAACTACACAAAACATTAGTTCAAAAGTGGATTAAAAAAAGAAGTGGTTCTCACCTCCCATGTTTTAATCCATTTTTTCTGGGACTTTTTCTTTAACCCATTACGAAGTACCAGTTTGAAACAGTTTACCTTCTAGTCCAAAGGGTTGCCAAATGTCAAGTTTCGTTGACCTGCATAACCTTTGATTTTTACTTGATCGGCGCAGACGGTATAATAGTGTCATCAAAGAAAAGTTATATTGTACCTTTATCTGCATTATCGAAGGGAGAGCGGTACTTTAACATTCAAAATGCTATTTTTCTGCTATACTTAGGGCACTAAATATTACTAAGGCTTTTTTATTAGGTAGGTATAAAATCACTTATATTATTACGTAAGTTGGTACATGTGAGTGTTGAAATAAGGCATTTTAAAACTTGGGGCGCCATACGATCCTATGCGCATGATGTGCCTACTTTACCACAGTTTGTATTGATCTCAAACCTTCTCTTATGGTGAGAGGGCGGCCATAGCCCACCACGCTGATCCAGCGCGATTTGATGAATACTCGCTTTATTCTCTATTTTTACCTTCAACATTTTAGAATGATATAGCAAATCCGTGCCTGCATACTCGTTACCTTCATAAAACAATGCTCATAAAAAAGACAAAAGCTTACCACGGATACACTTGTCGATTTCGTTTTTACAATCGAAGACCATTTTCTCCAAAAGAATAACCGGAAAAGATTTTCCAGCAAGGATTAATCAGCCGCTAATGCCGCGGCAGAAAGACAAAAGCCTCTATCGATCAGCCCAATTCCACTCCAGCTAATTGCCAATTGTTTGCACTGAGGTCCATTCTTCGTGTAAGGGTACGAACACAGTACTAAGCCTGAGGCGGTGCGGAGGGAATGGCGTGTGGCGTGGCGGACAGCGGGCGGAAGAGTGGCCACAGTAAAATGACAACCTTGTCGCAAATATACGCCTTCTTCTGCCTGCTCTACTGAGGTCTATTGCATGCAAGACAATTTTATCGTTGTTCTGTTGCTGTATTTCATACAAATGACGACTCTCGACGGCTCTTACAAATCTTAACAATGAGGCCACTCAGTTCAGGTTTTCTATAACAGCCGCACCGCAGCACGCCCCGCCGTACGCTCGTCACCGTACCTCTATCCTTCGTGTCCGGAGCTCGGCTATAGCTCGCGGCAGTCGCGGCTCACGATGACTCGCCGATTCGACCCTTGTAAATCATGCATTAGGGCTGTTGACACAGATATGACGCTTTGTTTACTTTGCGGAGGGCGCTTTTACCTGCGTGGACGAATTATTAGCTTTTTACGTATGCATTGAAATATTGCGAGCGGTAGCAGAAGGGTAACTTGTGCGCTTTAATATACAAATGCAGAGAACATTCAGTACTCGCTTGAACTCGATATCAATGATCTACTTCATCCTATGTATCGCTATGACTTAGCGCAAATGTGTGCGAGTGTCGTGGCCTCATTCAATTGCAATTAATCACACAGTATACTTACATATTCGACATGACGAATTATTCAGGGTGGATTTAGTTGCACATGATCCGGAGGTTTCAGTTATTATGCCCTATGTATACTTATGTAGCCTATCATCCTATGGAAACAAGTTACTAACCTAATAGCTTGATTGTTCACGGCAGCAACTCATTCGTCACATTGGTTTTCACGTTGGTTTCATGTAAAATTATATAGTAGGCAGCTTAAGTTAAGTCTAAAAAATGTCTCCTATGCAAACACCATTGTATGGAAATAAGTGTTGATATTTTTTTTCCTTTGTCCGTGCAGCGTATTATGGATAGCGCGGAAGCTGCCGCCTTATCGTCTGGCAGTGGAGGCAGCAACGGCGCCCCCGGCAGCTACTTCGACGCGCGGTGGCTGAACGTGCACGCTGATGACGGCACTCTCGCGGCCAAGGCGCGGCGGCTGCAGCTGACGCCCAGCCGCCACTTCGACCACATCGCTGTCAATACCAGCTATAGTGCGGTGCTTATGCCACCCTATATTAGCACTGAAGGTAGGTACATGTAAATAAGCCGGTCATTTTACATGTAACAGTATGCTTCTAATGTAACGAGCAGAACAACTGAAGCTCATCAGTTTTACATCTACAGGAACAACTGCGTTTGTAAGTTTAATGTCAAAGAAAAAGTAAAAGAAGACTTTTTTAAAACGCTCATTAAATTATTTAGCACTCTGCTGTTGAAAAGCCTGCGCCTGATCCATCTGACAAACTGTTCAACAGTATGATAATTGTATATAGCTGATGTTCTTGTGTTAAAGATAATTATATTTTACACTATATTATGTTAAATATTAGTAAAAAGTTTATCAAAAGCTAGGCCACAATTGTAACACTCTAGAGAGTTCTATTCCATCCGATCCTTATCAATAAATACATTATGCCAACCTAAATAATTTTGAATGTCCAAATACTCGCGATCCGTCGTATATGATACTACAAGGAGTGAAGACTGTTCAACGAGCCTTCACCCCTAAATAATGAAACGTAGTACATTGTTGACACGTGGGTTGGGGGCGACAGAGGGGAGGCCATGATTAATGGACAGATTGACATATTTCTGCCTATTAGTGACGCTAACATGAACGCTTATTTCAAAATTTATTTTACTATAAATGCGTGAGCGATAAACGATTGACCTTATCTGTAATGTTTTTGAGCGTTGTATTCGTGGCACCATTCCCATGCGCTAGCATCAAGATATATAATGCCGGATAAAAAAGAAGGCTGTTTAATACCATACTAATGGTAGATATGAATATATATTGTTTAGTTTTTCAGTACGAAGCACTTGTATAATTATAATTTAACAAAGGCCCTATTGTATGTTAACAACAGCAGTCGTATAAAACTTTCAGAGAAAAAAATCTCAATCTCTTTTGTTAAACTTTGTTCAGCTTAAACCCGAGTAGGCCATTAATGACGCAGCTTAGCACTTTGTATAAATATCATATTATCTCAATCTCGTCGTCTTTTAATACGAGCCTTACATTACGTCGCCACAAGTGACTCCCCTCGTAACTCTCATACATTGTATATTCCGTGGTCCGGACCCTTGCTGGCTCGTGCCCTTATCTAAATTACTTTATTTCACTTCACCTATTCTAAATCAGCATTCTAAGGGGAATAACACGTGCTATAATGGGATTTCAGAAGCATGTTAAAATATACGTGAAATGTTTTGGGCCGCTCTGAAATATTCTCTCTGGTTTTCGGTTTCTAGGAATAGACGTGCATCTAGATACATAATTATTTGGATAGAGTTGCGTATTAACAAAAACCTGTCTTGGTAAAATAGTGTAAAAATATACTTAATTAAAAATTCAAGTTCTGAATTAGGCACTCATTGTAGTGGAGACAGGCTATAGCTGCCACCAAAGACCACGTAATCAAATCGAGAATCCACTGAAAGGGAAAATGTGAAAGCCGAGTGACACTGGTCAAAAATTGACCACAAGATATAATTTTGATAGGTCTAAAACTGAGTTTTACTAGTAGGTAGGTAAAGACTAAAAAGAGTATGTGAGTGAAATATGACACGTGTTAGAAGGAAGTAAATAGGTACTCATGATAGCTGCTATCAACTCCATTATTACAGTCAATGCAAGTAAGCGTCACCGCATCCTTCTTTCCATGGCTTCTCAACATCCATTAAACCCCCAAAAATCATTAAGGCCGCCGTGTTTAACTCCAGCTACAGGCCGCGTTTATTTTACCATCCCGCCCCATAGAGCACACCCGAACAATTAATTTTTCCGGCGGTCGGTTCAGGAGAAAGCAATCACGGCGGCCCAATGAAGCAAGTTCGCCAATTACTCCTCTTTAATGGGTAGTTAAAGAAATTTCCCTAATTGGTCAACCCGACTGAGCTCGGCACAGTGTTGCGGATTATAGCATGGCTGCATGCTGTCAGCGTTTCGCTGTTGAAAATTTACTTCTGTTAAAAAAATGGGGCATTTTTAAGTATTAAAATATTTTATGTTTTAAGCTAGGTACTTGACAACCTACGTCTAAAATATCTGGGACATACCTATGAGCAGCGCCCTGTCCTACCAAATTTTTTCCACGACCTTTTTTAAGGGTTCGCTCTGGGACATTTCAAACAATCAGCCTTATATAGCGAGCGTCCCTATATATATCCTGCAAAAATAGGCATATACCTCGCAATATGACGAGTCTGTGAACGCTCATAATCAGAAGCTGCAAAGGCAAAATCGTGTCACTAGACTCTAGTGGACATAGTTTGTACCGCGGCCTAATTATTTCAGTGTATACTCGTATCATGTACGTACAGTCAGCGATAAAAGACGCTGGACATGTCCTTCTAATTATTTGGCTTTAGGCGCATAAAATACTACAATTTTGACCTGTGAATAGAAACGCGGCTACACAATGTTCAGCAACATTGCGCGCTTGACTGTATGTGGATATTAACAGAAACCCAATCTTTGTTAAAAAAAATAGGATTCAGAAACACAATGACACATTATATTAGACTAGCTGTGCCCCGCGGTTTCACCCGCGTAGTACCTGTTCCCGCAGGAATATGGGGATAAAATATAGCCTATGTTACTCGCTGTCAATGTAGCTTTCCATTAGAGAAATAATTTTTTAAATCGGTGCAGTGGTTAAGCCGAAACTTTACATATTCCTATACATACTTTCATCCCCTATATTTATTTTACCCCTCATGGGTAAAGTTTTACAAACTTTGAATGTCAAATTTATTTATATCTAATCAAAAGCCTAAAAAATAAATTTCAAGCTTCTAGCTTCAAAAATGACGATACTTCCATACAAAATTTCATCCCCTATTTCAAATCCTTACAATGCATTTTTTGCGATAAAAAGTAGCCTATGTCCTTCCCTAGGCTCTAGACTATTTCTGTACCAAATTTCATTTCAATCGGTTCAGTAGTTCAGGCGTGAAAGAGCAACAGACAGAGTTACTTTCGCATTTATAATATAAGTAAGGAAGTAAGGAGTAAGGATTTTCAATTATTAATAATCACCAGATGGGGAAGTGCAGAACCAAATCGCGTGGTCGGAACATTTGGACCCTTTGTTCGTCAACAACTATGAAATTGATGCTTCTCTCTCGTGGCAGTACTACGCATCTTCCAGTGGCTTTATGAGGAGATATCCAGGTAAAAACTTTTTCAGTAGTGACAACGAGCGTCATCCGCTCTCGATAGGGAGTAGTATATATATAGAAGGAAGCAAAATAACACCACTTAAATCTATCCTCCTCAACACCACAGTTTCCGTATTTTATATCAGCATGAAAAATACAGTAGAATTTCTAACGCGCCATTTCTCCACAGCAATGTCCTGGCCACCAGAGGACGGGTACTCCCACCACGCCCGTGACTTCTACGACTACCGTTCCTCCAACTGGTACGTCGAGGCAGCCACGTCTCCCAAAGACCTGGTGATCCTGATCGATGACTCCGACGACCTCGGCTCGTCTCACTGGAGGTTGGCGAAGGCCACTGTCTCTGCACTGTTGGATACGCTTGGCCCTAATGACTTTGTGAACGTGTATCGGTACAGTGACTCGGTATCAGAAGTGCATACGTGCTATACGAAGATATTGGCGCAGGTAAGTTTGTTTATAATCTTTGACGTGCTCATGTAGAATAGAGGTGCCTGCAACCGGCAATAAGTTTAATGCTACTATGAAATGTCCGACGATGACCCCAACTGAAATGTCATCTGGAAATGATTATAAAATCTAATAGCTAACGCGTAGGTGTACAGAAATCGTGTTAAACATTTTAGTCCTAAGGGAAATTTGGGATTCTCGATTATGGCCTGCCCACATTTCCCGTGGGTTTGTGGATTACACGTTTACGTCACTGTATTCAAAAATAACAAGCCAATTCAGATACGTTCGAATAACTGGTGAGTGGGTGCAATCACATTCCAAACGCAAATTGAAAAACTAAATTTAAACTTTACAAAGACGATCCCCAAAATATGTCCGAGTACTTGAAGGGTCAGGAAGTTGGGCGAAACGACGTTCTAACTACCAAGAAGTAGTTTGAATTAGTTCATTTGTTTTAACTAGGTGACGGTGACGTTGGTGACCTCTGAAACTAAAAAGGGTGACGGCCACATAAAAAACAATTTCGTAGTGAAAGTTGAAATAAGCCCCATTGCGTAACAGCGGAGACAAGATTTGATAGCACAAGTTATAGTAACCTCCCACATATTCTGTGGTACAAGTACCGCTTCTGCTGAGTAAACAGCTATCAAGAGCAATAAGACGACATAAGTTTAATTAAAACAAGGCCCGGCAGGTGGAGGCACAGAATATATATTAGTCGCTACGGTTGGGGTAACAAATTGTTAACGGTAGACCTGATTGAAACTTGGCGCAAATTCCGACTAGCTGCTGAGTATCCGTGGTTCGCCGGACAGAGGTGTTTTATAATGGAATAGAACGATTGTACCCACTGTCGGTAACCTTTTTACAAGCTTTTGTTTAACTTGCAATGTGTGTTTATATGGGTGGAGTCTTGCAACTCAATTTTGACCTAGTCTAGTTCCCGTTATTGGATCGAGTTGAAAATTTGCATGCCTGTCAAGTTCCGATGACTATACAATATTATGGTGACAACGAGCTGATGCGATGATGGGATGGAAGGTAGACAACGGAACTCCTCAGTGACTTACACTATTCAGAGCCACATTCTGACGAGCTTGCCGTCACAAATACGTATTTTACAAAAGCTTGTCTAGAAAAAAATATTTTTAGGTAAAACTTATAATATTATGATTAAAACGTGCTTCTGCTCAGTTGTGTCACAACACAGTAGACAAAGAAATTTCAGAATGGACTGAATAATTATTTTAATGAGACTTAAGCATCGATGGTTCTGTGGGCTAAAAACTTACTTGCACAGCAACTAACTTAGCCTGGCATAGCTTGGACTAAAAAACAGCTGCGACAGCCGAACACGTGAGTAATTTTATATGGGTTACGCCCTGATCGAAGGGGTTACGTTTTTACATTTGATGTAGGTGCGTACCCCTATATGGGAGTCGGTGTCGGGTTAATATCGAGACTCGGGTAGACTAAACATTACAATACAACATAGTTACTAACTACCCTTATTTTGTTAGCTTTTTTATATAAAATAGGTGGCAAATAAGCATGCGGCCCACCCAGTGTTAAGTGGTCACCGCCGCCTACGGGACAGTTGTCGGCACTGCCAGTGCGCTGCCTACCCTTATTAGAAAGGACTGTTTTAACTTGGCTGTATTAGAAACTGATTAGTTTCTTAAAAGATCAGTAACGAGCTACATTGGGTTAAATATTTCGATACTGTAGACAGTTACCTAACGACCTAAATAGTGGTAAAAATGAAAATTACATAGCAAATGCAAGTATCGCGTGCTGTTACCAGCATTAAGACGTGATATCCATCTGTCCCGGTCGTGTATACGCACCTTAATGGAATCAATCAGGCCATAATGTGAGTCCATTAAAAGTCCCATTCCGATACAGTGTACAATGACCTTTAAACTTTATGGTCAAAAAACTATATGGGTTATCAGATCATTAATCAGTGACGTAACCATTTTACTGGCAATATCCTTTGATAGAATTACCTATATGCGTTCACTCAGAGGCGCTTTATTGTAATGTTTGCGTATACAATAAATGAAGTAAGATATTAGATTATAGAATAGGATAAAGTACGATCTTGTTTATTAAATACCAACTATAGGTCAGCCAATTTATCCTGTAACTACATTTTGCTGGTAACAGCTACGATAGATACATTTAACACTTTGACTGCTGAGCCGATTTGCTTGTCTAGCCATGGGTGCGGCTCTGCACACTCCATAGTGTTTTCCCATACAACAAACACAACAGTTGCGTTTTCCCGCGCTCGCGACAAGTTATGAAAAACACGACAGTTGTGTTCTCAGCACTGAACGTGTTAAGAATATACATATATTCGGATAATAAAGCAGTAAAGGGCAAGAAATACATATAGAGATATCAAAAAGTTATAAAAGATGTTAAAATATTGGTTATATTAAAAATAAATATTGAGGAGATTTAAAATAAGCTACTGACGAAGATAATTTTTTTAAAGTCGTGTTTTTTTTTGTACCAGGTAAGAACCAATATCAATATTTAATGTCAATATATATATATAAAATACCACCACCGTAAATAGTTAGGTGTATAAAATAATTATATATAATATAACACAACGACCTTTCCGTAATCCCAAAAGTGCCGTATGCCGGATAAAAATAGCAACAGCTCAAAGCCGTATAAAGTTTTTGTGGCTGAAAATAGCAACGAATATTTCCACTTTTATAATAACCGTAGGCGTAAGATCTATATGAAAAAGGGTACCTTTGTTTTTATTATAAAGCCTACTATTTACTGCACTAAAATAAAAATAAAGTATCATATCGATATAAAGGTACACCTATCTAAATACTACTAGAAAGCTATCTATGTTGATAAGCTGGAGAATCCTAAAATATCTCAGCATAAGACATATTAGTAAGTATAAAAGCTTTTTAATCCGGCTTAAGTGCAAGCTATTTGAAAAGTAGCTATACTAGCCATAGTACAGTAACTGGCTATAAATTGTCACTCCTTCACACATCTACTGGTGGCTCGGAGTGGAAAGTTTCTCATAGATATGGCTTGAAAGCCTTTCGGAGATTGCTACGAGCACCGATATTTAAAAGTTTTAAAATTCTTACATTTACCTGAACTTACCAATGAACCAATGTGTTTCTGTAAAGCATATGTATGTAAGTATCACTCGCTTTTCGGTGAAGGAAAACATCGTGAGGAAACCCACATACCTTCCGAATTATTTCAGAGGTAATTATGTTATCCACCAACCCGGACCGGGACCCCGTGGTGGATTATGGCCTAACCCTCCTCACGAAAGTGAACCGTGCTCAGCAGTGAGACGATATAGGTTGATAATGATGATTTAAAGTAGACACTTACATGCCTACACAGAAGCTATAGGTAATGTACGTATATATATTGAAAATACTACTTCAAATGTAGGTTATCTACCTAATATAATATGTATAATATTTGCTCGGTTATTTCTCTAAATAATAATATGAACTAGGCAACTCATGAATCTAATAAACGCCGCAGGCAAATCCCCTTCAGTGAACAGAATGAGGACATAATATACTCGTACCGTAGGTGTTCAAATATGTATTCTCGTTGTCTTAAGTCGCACTTTTGATAAGACGTCTCGCGTTTCCCGCAGCGGCGTCTCTAAAAGGAACTATATTTCAAGGGGGCTATCATCCCGGCGCTCACTTTATTCAGTTCATAAGTCTCGGCAAAGTTTCGAGATAAAATCTATGCCACAAAGAAGCGAGCGGCGCGTAGCTCGTGACAGGTGGGGTGCGACCGCGCCGTTATCGCCCGAGCTTGCAACTTTGCCTGCCACTTGTGCATACTCCCAGCCAAAGTGAGAACTCATATCGGCAGATAGATAAACATCCCGCTACTAGTACGTACGATTCACTCAGTTCGGGCGCTGATCGTATCGAGATTTGTGCGCATCGCATTTGTATGTTTAGGCGTAAGTAGGGCTTCGTACGGGCAGGTAAGTGACCCGAGCTGTACATATAGCAATCAAGAGTCAACACAGTGGAGTGCTCTCGATGCGATCCGAAGGAGCCTCCTGCTCTCGAACCAACTTCGCTAATATACGATCCGGCAATTACCTCCACAGCAAACATTCCCGGTTTTACGGCCCGCGCCGCCAAATGAAACTTTGTATATTTAAGAGTTGTTACAACCGTGATGTTTAGTATCGTGTGTTTGTTCACATTAACATTTGAGTAAAGCGTGTTATAACGATGACTTATTTACCTCCAGTCCGCGAGTTGTGTGTGCCTTTTGATTTGTAAGCTGGAGCGTTGATTTGTTTACGAGTACAGGTGTTAGTAAACACATTGCGATCTACCTTATATGAGGACAGTTGCGGGCACAGACGGGAAGGCTGTGAAAAAAAAAATAAAATGCAGGCTTCACTACTCGCGATTCACATAATCTTCTCTCAGAGAGAAGAACTATCAGCTATCATACTAACCCAGCCCAGATTGGTGGATTTAGGCCTTGCCTTTTAATAAAATACCGTATCGTGAATTTTCTTCAAAGAACGAGTTTGGAACGCTTCAAACACTCACGAGCATCCTTCAGCTGCAAACTAAAGCGAAGGCTGTCTACAAACAATGCGTTAGAAGTTAGAACTAGAACTCATAACAGGCAGCCTTGCGGAGTTTCAGGGTTGCTGCGTCGCCTCCACTGCGGTTACTAACTTCTAGATATACCTACAAGTAATTTCTGCTGCCTCTCGGGCTTAGTGCATCGTCACAGTGCAGTTCATGACAGTGAACAAACTTTGTAACCGTTTAAGTGAAGACAATAAATATACAAATTAAATTCTGTTCAATTAATACAAGAGTAAGCGATTGAGATTTTGTGAAAGCTTCTTGGCGCTTAGAATCAAGATTTTAGAAGCACTGTTTATCAGAGCGTTATGTCATTTCGCACATGTTTACCGTTTTTGTAGAAATTCATAATTATGGTAATACGTATGTATTTGGCAAATACGTTTGTAATAAGATATAACCATAACCATTAACCCATAATTACCTTAACAATATTATAGAGTTTTTCGTCGTCGATCGCTTTAAATATGGATTTCCGTAAAGTTATTATGTATTGAATGTAATGTAAATTAAGTAATGAACGTTCCCTTTTTCGCGTTGATCGTTTCATTTATTAATAAAATTAATCATAATATCACGTCATAAAACGCATGAGTTCCACTACTGCATCATTGATCGCGCTGTGGTATCGTGCCTCAAGGTGAGCCGTGATTGTTCAACCCTCTTTGTAAAGCAATAAAATTCTTGTCGGAAATTCCCGTGTAATTACTAGAACTAGAGAAGCGACTGCGGTGAGATTGCGAGCGTGATTTAGTGAAAACTGTAAGTTTTATAACATTGTATAAAACCTTTTTTTATAATGCCATTTAAGTAGCAGAAGGCTATGGGGTTAGCACACTAACTTCTTACTTCGAATATTTGGAGTTCCATATGAAGTGAAAATATTGATTACTAGCTGCGCCCCGCGGTTTCACCCGCGTAGTGTCCGTTTTGTCCCACGGGAATATACTATCGGGATAAAAAGTACCCTATGACTCAATCCTGGTTATAAAGTATCTGTGTTCCAAATTTCATTCGAACCAACCCGTTCAGTAGTTTTTGCGTGAAAGAGGAACAAACATCCATCCATCCATCCATTCTCACAAACTTTCGCATAAATTTATAATATTAGTAGAATAAAATGATGTAACTAGTTATGCCGCGCAGTTTGATCTAAGAATGAAAATTATCTTATATTTGATTCCAAATTGAATACTTTAAAATCCGTTCAGTTGTTCAGCTGCTTGCAATAAACATACTTATAAACGAAACATACCCAACGACAACGACAACGACAACGACAAACAACATAAACACACACACAACACGCGCGCACACGCAATATGTAGACTTATACACATACATTCATTTACATATTTATTATATTAGTATGATATTATTTTGGTAGTACTATTAAAATATTTAAAATGATCTCATCACCAGTAGCCGAGGAACACCAGTCAATCTGTATAACAATGTGCCAATGAAAACAAATGCAAATGAGAACTAAGATATTACAATAATCCCATTTGAAGCCTTTTTCTCATGTGTTCCAGGCGGTTCCGGAAACTATTCGCGAGCTGAAGACCTCATTATGGAACGCCGAGCTGTCCGGGGGCGTGGCCAACTTAACCGGTGCTCTCGCCACTGGTTTTGAAATATTACACAGGGTAATTATACTTTCAGAGTTAAGATCCGTAGTTTGCGTCTTGATTGCTTTTTATGTCGGAATGGGTGTAAAGGAATGCTTGGGCAAGTTGGAGTCTGAAGATTTGGTTCCATGATAAAGGATTATGTTATGCCAAGATTCACTTTGGGGTCGCCGCGTAGAGTAGATAAATAGGTAGCTTTGTAGTCACCGCGGCGGCGTCTCAGAAACCCCTAGACCCCGGCTTATAATGCCGTTGGCACATAGACGCGACGCCGAGACAAGCGGTAACATGCTGGTTGTGGTATCGGATTAGCATGTGGTAATGTGTAATTATAGCTATAATTATCATGTCTGTTTTGACATAGCTAAGCAGTTGCTGTGTTCGCTACGCATTACCTACGCCGGCGTAGTGAAAGCGTAGCGCATGTAGCAACTGCAGTTACGAAAAAATATTATAAGCTAGCTTCAAAAAAATAAAGAAAGGATCTGAAAAAATGGTCAGTCCTTTGACTTATAAATCAAAATAAATCATTTAAAAACTGAAATTTCCAGTACAACCGCACCGGGCAGGGTTGCCAGTGCAACCAGGCGATCGCTGTGATCGGCGCCGGAGGCGGCTCCGTCGGCGTCAAGAGTGTCTTCCGCACGTGGAACTGGCCTCACATGCCCGTGCGCATCTTTACGTATCGAGTAGGCGGCGACGCCACTGCCGGAGCCAGTATGAAGGATATGGCGTGCACAAATAAAGGTAAAGATTCTTACCATACTATCATATAAGAGTGAAGTAAAGTGACACTTATTTTGACATGAAAAATGTGCTAATTGTAAAAGATGGGACGCGATTTTACGTGTCAAATACTACTTTGGATCAAGTTTTGTTTCAATGTTTCAACCATTGTACCCTGAAAGGGAATGCTTTGTTTGAAACCCTTTTTTTTTAACTTTCCGATCACAAACATCTTTATCCCTAACTAGGATACCCCGTATCTAGGGACTCGGAAACTACAAGGATGACCCTACAAACACCAAGACTGAGAGCAAATACCTGCGGTTCACACAACTCTTTGCCCTGTGCGGGGATCGAACCCGCAACCTCACGCTTCGCAGACAGCTTATCACCCACTAAACCATGGAGGCTGAAACAACGTGGTGATAGGATTAGCCAGCTAGACTGTGACGATCCAATCTAGCCGCAGGGTTTCCAGACATAAGGATCAATTTATAAAAACACCGCTCAAGAAGGCTCTTGTCTTGGATCTCAAAGATGATAATTTTACACTTTCAGGATTCTACGTATCGATCAACGAGCACGCTGAGATTCGGCCCAAGGTGCTGCATTTCATAGAGGTTCTGGCGCGGCCGCTGGTCATGTACCAGACCGTGCACCCCGTGCATTGGAGCCCTGTCTATCTTGGAGGGAGGGTGAGTCCAGTTCAAGTACACTATCTTTCCCTCCCTATCAGTCTATTTCTATCTCTATCTCTCTCTTTCTCTTTATCTCTGTATGTGTCATTCTAGCTGTGTTTCCCACGAGGTGATGGGATCAGCATTTCTCATTTTGCCTCTCTGGTTTGCTCTATCATCGACATCTTCGGATTCCTTACTGCTAGTACTATCTCCGCGAATAATTGCTTTTTTCTATACTTTCCTAAAAATCAGAACTAGATGGATCGTTTTCCTAAGCTGATAAGCCATAACAAAGATGACAATTAAATTCGACTTGAACGTAAACGTAAGTGGAGGCCTCCATAGAATTAATAGGAACCAACGCTCAAATTGAATACAAATATCTTCTCTGTTTAATTTAAAAAGAGATATATAACTACACCAATACTTCAACAAAAAAGCTATTCAAATATCATAAAAACCTATTTCTTTGACCTAACTACTTATGAATCTAATATTTACAGAGCAGCAACCTGAACGACGATGGGATGGGCCAGCTCATGACATCTGTCACTGTGCCGATCTTCGACAGAAGAAATCACACCGTGAGTATTCTTAGGGTTCTTCACAGCCTTTATTTGAGACGAGTAAATTTCATTGGAGCCGCATAGACAATGATCGAAAGTACCCTAAGTGTAGAAGATATCTTCATAAAAAAATCCGTTCACTCTTTCCGGATCTAAATGGTAACCAATCCATGCCTAAATACTTTCGTAGTAGGAAGTTTGTTACTTTATAGTTCACGTAGCAACAAACCTGTAATGACTTCACATTTACAGCAAAGAACGGCGAACCTCTTAGGTGTGGTGGGCACCGACGTTCCTGTCGAACAGATGAAGAAGCTAGTCCCGCCTTACAAGGTTAGTTCTGAATTACAAATCTTATTACACGTGACCAGCTGATTAAATCAGCCACCTGGTGGAATTAACTTTCACTTTTCGATCACATTATGCATTATGCTGGCCTTTTCTGACATCACTGGACCCCGACTATCTGCGTACACTATTTATCTTCGTTGTGTGTCATTTTCTTGTCTTGTTTTCGCTGTGTACGTGTTTGTTGTGTCAGAATAAATGTTTTCTTTCTTCGTTCCTTACATGTCTAAAATCACCAAAAAAAAGAGAAAAAAAAGAAAAACTTCTTGTCTGCGTTATAAAAAGTTTTCAATTCTATTCTATTATATTGTCTCAAAGGGACTAAAACTGGTCATGACAACTACAGGCCAAATCAAACAGTCAGATGCGACAAAGCTCTATATTTTTTTGCCGCCTTAACTCTGAACTTTGTTATAGCAATGAATCATAAAGTGAAATTTAATGTTATTAGGAGATATTTAAGAAAAACTTAGAAATAACTTTTTTTGCAGCTCGGAGTAAACGGTTACTCATTTATGGTAGACAACAATGGACACGTTTTGTATCATCCGGACCTCAGACCTCTGGTAAGAATTTTGTCTACAATATCTTATATTAGTTATTGTTTAAATATTTTTTATTTAATTTACTTAAGGAGTATTTTTTGTTACAGCACACTAATGAGGAGGTAAGTGCTCGTATGAAGAATGAGAGAAATGAGAATTATTTTTCATCAGTTACAATACATTATCAAGTGCATGTGTACTAAACAATCGCTTCCTTTTAGTACACGGAGACGCTTCGGCCCCTGTATTCCAGCGTGGATCTAACTGATGTGGAGCTCCTCATCGACCCGGAAGAAAGCTCCAGGGTGAATCTCACTTCGTTGTTGCTCGATGTAAATATAATAATACGATATCGTATAGATGATTTTTTTTGGGTGTTAGATTTAGGAAAACCTCTTTGAATTTGTCAGAATACAGTAAAAGAAATAGTACTTACCTATTTATATTTACGCGGATTTACTTTAGACTCATTTAGAGGTGTTAGCTGATTCCAATGTAATTCGTTATGTTGATAGCACAAGAACCTTAAATACCATGTCTTCTGCGCGTGTTTTGGTCTACACACTATACTAAAACCTCAACACAAAATATTGCTCCTTTTGGCCATATTTCTTGTTTCACATGAAAACATCAAACATTTCCAAAAATGACAATGTTTTGTGTAGACTAAAATACGCGCAACAAACGGCTTAAGATGTTGTTTGCTACACAGTTAAGCTTGGCCTAGCAAAAAATAAGTACCAAGCAGAAGTTAAACAACCTATTTTTGTAGCTCCGCCACGACATGATAGAGCAACGCGAGGGTGAAACCGAAATCGGAGTCAAAGTGCAATACGACAACATGCGGCGCGTGGCGACGCGCCGCCAGAGATACTACTACAGTCCCGTGGACGGCACGCCCTTCTCTCTGGCGGTCGTGCTGCCGGACGGGTACGGCATGTTCGACCTGCTGTCGGAGCAAGAGGTCAAACACAGTCCTATCAGTGGTGAGTAGCGGTAACAGCGGTAATCATGCGCTTCGCAACGCAACCCGGCCCGACTATCCTCGGCTCCGCTCCAATGACATTTCGTAAGTTATATGCAGACTTTCATCGCTCCGTACTTAGGAAGACCCGTTTACAGTTATCATCTATTGTTAGCGGTCGTTAAATCACGTCAAAACCCCTTGGCCCTTGGCCCTCTACTGTCTTCATATCCATTTTTGATTTGCGCCTTTCGAGTTGGAACCCAGACTGAATGGCTCATGGATGTGTGGATGGATCACGAATATATCTGCGGATACATTTGCTAATCCACCTGCTGATGCAGCTGTTGATGTGTAGAAGAGGCAATACCAATACTAGAGACTGGATAGCTCATTCTACAAACAAATTGGTGGTACATAAGCGTCCCGTGGCCGCTAGGTAATAGGTAGTACGAGTAACTACTGTAGTCCAGTGAACAGGACGCGAACTATGGCAGTTGTGTTACCAGATGAGTGTGGACTTGAAAGGTCCAATATATAGGTCGGTAAGAGAGAATATTCACGGCGGAATGCTTATATGATTACTATGCCAATTCAATGGTCTTATGATCAACTTCTTCAATATGGAAACTGAGTTTACACATAAAACGCCTTTAAAATCAAATAACAATATTTTTCCTATGCAGTCACGGAATACTTCAAAGGCGACAACTGGAAAATTCATCCAGACTGGTAAGTTTACGACATATTTTTCATTTTGTTTCATTGACATCGTATATACATGTTGTAATTGCAAGCTTTATAAACATAATTGCTTCTGCCATCGCAAGCTTTAGCATATTCTGTAACTGAACTGTGTCCTCAGGGTGTACTGCGAATACGCGTCCACCTCGGATCAGACCTTCAACTCGCCTGAAGAGCAAATGCTGCACTTCCTGAACCGTGCGGGCAAACCCGGGTGGAAGTGGATGTCTCTCAGGCCACGGGCGCTGGCTCTTCACAGCGCACATAAGAAGCAAGAAAGGGATTCTTATTATTGTAAGATGTTTTCAAATAGTCTAACTTTTTTTGTCTATATACCTATATAACACGTCGCCATCACATACATAGATCTTGACCAGGGGTCAAGATCTTGACTAGGATTCCCTGTATCTAGGGAATCAGGAACTACGAGGTTATTTAACATTTATATAGACTCAAAATATGGGAGAGAGGAAAATTGGATCACAAAAGTATTAAAAACTCAAGCCCAGAATAACCCTTGCTCTCTCCGTGCACAAAGACCTATTGTCGAACCTAACAGCTGTCTCAAATATTTAATTTTATTCTGTTATTCCACAGGCGACAAAACTTTAGTTCAATCACTCATCCGGGATGCAATGGTAATCAAAGAGTTGGACGCACACATAGGACATGCAAATCATCACAACCAGTAAGTAAAAATCAATTACAGAGCATGACTAAATTGCACATTACACTTCTGAACAAATAAATTCCAAACTATAATGTTACAAAGATTAATCTATAAATTAAATATGAAAGGACCAATATTAGACCCTTGCGGTACACCATAATGCTTTAATATACAACTTGTCTTTAGCATGTCAGAACTCTTGCAACACTTTAATATGCACTTTATTAAGTTAATTTTATGTTAATCACTAATTTATGTTTGTGTTTGTCACACAAATAGCCCGATAGCAACTTTGATGGCTTTACTGACAAGGTAACGTAACAATATCTTCATATTGTCTCAAGTAGATATGTTAGAAGTAACATATTGCTAAGTTAAACCCCTTACTGTGGACAGCAGACTGCTAGAGAGATGGTTACTTACGCTAAGAGAGTTAAAAAGAAAAAGTAGTGATATCGTTGAGTTGATAATAAAACAAAGTTTGTTACGAATATTAATTGAAATAGTAAACGAAGAAAAACCTATGATATGTCTTTAATGTAGATACTAGAAAACTAGTCTTATTACGGATAGTGTAGGTCTAGATCTTTGGCTAGATTGTACAAAATTTTGTCTAGATCTAGGTCGATATAAAAGCGATGAACAGATCGTCATACTATAAGTATTCTTAAGTCGTCGGAGTTCCCGTCACCCTGTTGTGAAATACGTGCTTCGCAACAAAAAGGGCAGCGGTAGTCTTCCGAAACTAAATTTATAAAATTTTGCCCTCATGTTGTTCACGAGACACATATTTCGCAGAATACGTGTCTCGTGGGACACTCTAGAGATGATCTTCTGGAACTTTCTAGAGATGTTTTTTGATATCAGACTATTTAGATAGCTAGGTTTTTAACGTTATTCGAATTTCTTTATTATATAATGCTGCCATGGACATTGGACCAGGTAAAGGTATTTTTGTGTTTTAATGTGTTGTTTTCAGCTTTCAAAGGATTGTTTAGCTAACATGGATTTGTTATTTTAGATATAAGACTAATTTAAAGTACTTAAGACTAAATGCCGCAGAATCCTGAAAACTGCATTCTTGCGGCTTTGGTTTTAGGTCCTTGAGTTGTAGTACATAATAATATTATACTATTATTAAAACATCATCAAATTGAAATCGACTGAAGATGAAGTTCTTGGTGGCATAATGAACTCGAAAAAAAAAATTGAATTTCTTACAAAATACGCCATCAACTTCTTGCTTCAAAAACAATGAAACAAAAATTACAAAAAAGAAAGTGGTGAGGTCAACTCCATATATATCTTCCACTTAAGTGTTAAACACAAACTTAGGACAACGTCAAAAAGACCTAAATTGATATGGACAAAGCTTCCTGACGAATTTTAATCAGAATTTATTTATCCGAAACCCTGGAGGATTCATACCTTACTCCCGTATGTCTCATTTCCAGACACAATATAATATTAATTGTTGTCTACCAGGATCCTTCAGATAACATACGTCTGGTTAAACGGTTCCAACAAAACAACACTGTTACAATCGTAATGAAATATAGGCGCACTTCTTACAGACAAGGCCGGTTCCACAAGTTCGTGGTGACGCTTTCCTTCATCGCGACTCGAAGCGGACTGCTCAAGTGGACTGAGAACACGAACACGTCGAGGGCATCGGAGTCGGCTGAACCGTAAGTAAAACAAATTTCAGTTACAACTTTGATAGCACTTTAATACCTTATCGAGAGATTCCTGCAATATTTCATAATCATAATAATTATCATATCATAAAATCCTCTAATCCAGACCAGGTTCTGGTCGTGGATTATGGCCTTATCCTCCTCAAGAAAGTCTGGTGAGACCTGTTCTCAGCAGTGGGTAAAATGTTTGATGACATGATTGCTTATTTATTACACTTTGAGTTTCCACTACACGGCATTTTTACTGAGTAACAAAACAATCAAGTCGCTCACTTGTTGGTAAGCGCCAAGCCTACACATAACAGCTACAGTGTCCAGAACCGTTAGATATATTGGTTCTACACTTTATATTGGTTATCTTGGTTCTAAATATCCGGCAAAGGTATGGTACTTTCCCATACGGACTCTTGCAGAAGAGGCTTACTATACTACAAAAAGCATTCATTTTACACCATTCATCCCGTCTAAAATGTGTAAAGCAGAAACTGACAAGATTGTATTGTGGCGTTCTTGCTCAACTCTCCACGAGTATAGTGAAGAAACCCTTCTCGCTTTAGAAGAGTCCTGTTTCTAAAGCCTAATTCTAAAGTAAAGATAGCAAATTCTACCACAATCCTAATCACTCATCCCTAAGACACAAATATTATTGCAGGCACTTCAGCGAAAAATATGCCAGAGCCTTTGACTCGGAATGGTACCGACGCGCGGTTGAACATCATGCCATAGAACCCGAAAGCTTTGTCTTCTCCGTACCGTTCCGCGATGGTTCCGAAACCGATGACTTGAGTGGAAGACCACCTTTGATCCTGGCGACTCATGCGGTGTTCGTTGAAGCGAGAGGGCATAGAGCTCCGGCCGCTGTGGTCGGACTTCATTTCCAACTGGAGTCCCTTGCTAAGCACTTCTTGAATGTGACTTCTACGGTAAGCAACGGTTATTTACTCTCATCACATAAAATACTGTCTGAATTCCTAATCTAACGTTTAGAAGTTTCAAATAAAGGCGCACGTTATTATCTTTCATTCTTCAACAGTGCTCTCCTGGTAGCGCCTGCAAGAAAACCTGCGCCGGCGACGAACTCGACTGCTACATACTCGACGACAACGGTTTCATAATCCTTTCGGAAGACGTCTCTCAAACCGGCAGATTCTTTGGGCAAGTGGACGGAACTATTATGGACTCACTAGTTCAGGATAAGATATACAAGAAGGTGACCGTGCATGATCATCAAGGGAGGTGTCCTGATTCGAGGAATCCTTTCAGCGGCGATGCGAACAAACTTTCGGTGAGTGAAGTTCGAGAACTCTACTTAATTTCGGAATCATACGAAATATTCCCAGCAAATTTTTATATCGTGATTTTTTTTGCTTTCAGCCGTTAAAACCGTTTTCCTGGTTTGGCAGCTATGTGACAAGCTTGGTAGCAATGTGGTTCCCTCTGTGGGCGCCAGCGAAAGCACATGCACGAGCTTATGCAGAAGAGGAAGCTGGTAAGTATCTATAGAAGCGATCTGTTTGACTCTATGAATTCGGCATAAAATATCTATTGGCATTGTAGAAGCCGTATATAAGTAAAGCATGAAGTTTGATCAAAGGCTATTTTTTTACAGATTACGAAGACTACGAAGGCGATGATATGGACCACGACGATAGCAATGACAGAGAACCAGGGACCTACGAGATCATCATAGATGGAATGGGCGAGACGTCGAGAGACGGCGGCCCGCGAATGCCGCCTCCCGCTAGCCCTGGGCCAGGTAAAAACTGACCAAACGTTATATTGATAATTGGAGAATTATATATTTTTTTTCCTTTTGTCTAATAAAGCTTCTGTCCAGGTCCCATCCGCGAGCCTCCGAGAGAAGCGGCGCGCTCGGCCGCAGTTCGGCCGTGCGACACCAGCGCCGAGCTATTCCAGCTGCAGTCCACGCGGCTCAACCAGGCGCAGCCGCTGAAGGGCAAGCTGACCAACTGCCACAACTCGGGCTGTGAGAGGTGAGCGGTTCGATCGGATACTCAAGATCTCGCGGAGTTTCTCATTTAAAGTCGTTCCAGTGAACTAATGAAATCTCATGGTACGTTCGCAGGCCGTTCAGCGTGCAGAAGATCCCGCACAGTAACCTGATCCTGCTGGTGGTGGACACGCTGTGCCCGTGCGGCGCCAAGCGGCTGGACGTGCGGCCGCGCGAGGCGCCGCCGCGCGCCGCCTGCCGCCGCGCCGCGCCGCGCCCGCATCGCCGCCGCCCGCACAACTGCGTCTCTTACCACCCTGAGGTTGGTCAACCACTTTATAAAGAGCTCCGAAGAGAGAAATATGTCTGGAGCTAAAACCCCCAAATCAACATTTACATTTGGCATCAGTATTCCGTAACTAGCTTTTTTTAATGCCTGGTAGTGATGTTGTGCGTTATTGTGGCACTTTGTGTTGTTTGGCTTGTTTCGTGGCGAGCCATATTACAGGAGATCGCGCAAGAATATCTGGCAAAACGACACGCGATATTGTTTCGTCTTCCCGAGCTTAGGTTTTAAACCACCGGGACGGCTTCTCAAGTCCACCCATATCTTACTAAGCATCTATTCGACTGCGTGTTTCCAGGAAATCGAAATCCAATCGTGCGGGCGCGGCGGGCTCGCGCAGCCGCCGCTGGCGCTGCTGGCGCTGGCGGCGCTGCGGCCGCTGCTGCGCACGTGACTGCGCCGGCGCTAGGCACCACCACCCGACATCAGGGACGCGACCGGAGGCTTTCACGCCGACACCGTGACAATATGTTTATCCGTTTCGTTTCGCAAACTTGACTCTGAAAGCTTCGCGCGAGGTCGCCGTTCACGTTAGAGTTCATAGTGTGTTTGGGAACAGTTCGTATGTTGTATGGATAAGGCGAGCAGTGCCGCAGGGACGCGGCGGCGCCGCGGCCGCCGAGTCGCGTCGCGCCGATGCGTTTCTACCCGCACGATATTTGTACGAGTATTTGGCGAAGTTAGAGTTTTGAACAATTTTACCGACTGAAGTTTTGGTCCGACCAAATGAACTTTTGATCTTGTTTTGAGACAGGATATCTATTTGGATTAGGATACTATAATGTAATGTTTTTCCTTCTCGTTGAGTTGTCACTTTCATATTGTAACTATGCGAATGCATACAATAAATAAATAGGTAGGTAACGAAATATCTTGTTAAATTTGAATCGAGGATTATCACAAACTTGGAGGTCTAATGAAATTATAGCTAAATGTTAATAGATATTGAAAGATAATAATTTAAATTTATTTCATATCGTTTGAAATGTTTTAGAAAAATTTACCTTTGTTAAACCTAACTGGATTTGTTCCTTTATATCTATCATTCAAACTAATCGCAAGTTTATTGGATAGTTGCATAGTCTAATGTAAATAATAAATATTTTATTTGTAGGCAGTTTATTTGCGGAGTTATGTGTGCCTGTGTATATGTAAAGGTCGTTACGTCAACGGAGCCATATCACAACTACACCGTCTGACAACGCGCATAAAATAATTAATTTTACTATACAGGTATCTAATAATATTATTTCTCAATTCAAATAAAACCAGAACATACTAAATTACATGTAATAACTTAAACTTGCAGCTAGACGTAGCCCAGTCAATTGCAGTTAGGTAAACATTTGTTGAGTTTTTGCTCCATCAGGCATAGGTGCAGTTGTGAAGGGCATGGGAAGGCGACTACCCCGTTCGTCTAGGTATTAGTGATTTTTGCCTAATCTTCGAATAATGTCTAGGAACTGTAAACAGTTTCACATCTTTATTGTAAATATTTTAATAAATTTAAAGGCCTATTATTACGATTTTAAGAAAGTGTGTTGCTAATATTTATAATTATATCGTTCAAATTCGACTTCTGTCTGTAAATGGAACTTTCAAATCGGCCTGTCACATTAACTCCATGTGGACATAACATACATGTTTGGCATGTCATTGCTATTATCGATATAGGTTTGAACTCTGCTTGTTTGCACGGGATCATATTTTTAGTAGCTCTATTTCTTTCTGGCGCTCAGAAACGTCATTCGCTAGAGCGAGAGCCACTGCTGGCAAATAATGTGAGCATAGATAGCAAGGGATAGAGCTACAGAAAAACGTAATTCCATATGAAACAGTAGAGCCAAACAAGTAAGGGTAGAATCAGACCACACTAGCATGGCCTGCATCTATCAGAATCGGCATTTCGAAATCGACTTTTACACATTTTTAATCGTAATCGAGAGCCTTATGACTCGGCCATGGTTCTCGGTATATGCTAGGGTCCCGGTTGATGTGACTCCAGTCTGGGGTAAACGGACGATGCATTTCCAGTAGAATAACAGATTTTATAAAGCCTGTTTCTCTATCTCAACGTTATATAAAATATAAACATAAACATATTAAACTTCCATAAATTGTTCCATTCATTCCATATATTAAATAATAAAGTGTTTCTCTCATCGGATAAGTACTGACAGTATTAGTTGATACGTAAAGGTTTTGAAAGTTAAGCGTATTTGTCTAACTCGTTTGTACCTAAATGTGGATGTTACTTAGATAATAAAGATCAGAATCATTACATTACATACAATATAAATGAATAGAGTTTTATAATCTTTGTAATAGATTAAGGAACGGCGGAGCTCGCTATTGTCCACGATTTGCAATGAAATAGTACAAATAATAAAAATATATAGTTCACCTGAGGTATATATCAGTCGTTGAGTGCCAAACCACGTGTGATTTAGTTCGGGTTATGTGCTTTTAGTTATTGTATGGGACTGTTAGTTTACTTGACACAATTGTACATAGATATGTGGGGCAATAGCAAGCTAGGTGTCGATAATGAGGGTTTATTACATTCATCTAATGTCGATCTTCAAGCGAATCGATGAGACAATATTCTAAAAGCTAAGGTGATGGTATTTTAACGTTTGTTGAGGTTAATGGTACATTCGAATGAATGGTACAGTTGAAAGTAAGGTCGATATAATTAAACATTTGTAAGCTGAGTTTAAGCCTATTTGCGTGCACAACATAGTTCCCTTTCCTGATATATTGATTTGGCATGATTCTTTCGACCAATTTATGGTTAGCCAAATCCGATACTATTGGCCTTACAATATTTAAAAGAAAACTGACGTAGTTTCATAAAGATGACTGTAATGAACTCCCAAAAATAGCCATATCATATCGTAACGCAATACATACTCAGAAACTAACATTGTATAACGGAGAAGCTTTTGAGAAATTGTACATTTTGTATAAATAACAGTAAGGAGTCGATTTAATGGCGTAGGATCGTTTCTTGTGAGTGGCGAACGACTGGTGTATTGAAAGTGGGGGTTCATATATTGCGTCACATTCAAAGGAGGTAAGAGGGGGGTCCCAAGTGAGCAAACATATTTTCAACGTAAATACGACTGTCACGTTCATTTTCATTGAATATTCACAATAATATCGAGTCATCAATTTTATTCAAAGATGTTTTTCATGTCATATAATAAGCCTTCGATACACAAGCCCGGGCTCGCACTTTGTGTGGCAAGACACTTGCCAGCCAGCCGCAGACTGCTCCCGCGCCCTGTTGACCGACAGCTGTATATCATAGCCGTTGCAGTCGATAGGAACAATAAAGGACGGACGGACACTTTAAGCAAATGAAACAGAATTTTGTATAAAACTATTATTGTAACATAGACTGTTTTCTTGTGAACATATCCAGTGAAACTTTATTGTATGGGAATTCGACCTAAAGAGAAATCGGTCTAACAACCGTGACGCAATCTATGAGCGGCCCCAAGGCTTCTAGAAAGCGTCGAGTCTTCCATAGCAGTCGCGCGAGGGAATGAATATATTACTGTTACGTTTAAGTATTAAATGATAATAATAGCGTATACTTTATCATAGCATAGGCTGTGTCTTGGCGTTGTGCGGACATTTTGCTCCGCATCGCGGGATTTAGTTATATATTATAGAGATAAAACAAATACCTCGTTTAGTTAATCAATAGCTAGACAGTATGGTCGTCGCTCGCGGTTCGTTTCGGCATCATCTTAAATTGAATTGAAGTTCATTACTCAAATTTAAACTGTTATTTATTTGTTATTCGTTGCGGTACATATTGGTGTGCAATTACACCAGTAGGCGTAATAAACGGCGCAATATTGGCTTAAATATTTACGAAATTATAAAGTTATGTAGTACAGCCTAAAGTAAACATGAATAATATCAGTTTAAGCAGATGCCGAGACGTTAAGCGAGCGTTGAGCATTAGCATTTATTTCGCGTTTAGTTCTTGGACATATCAATTCAGGCACCAAATGATACTAGCGTAAGCGGTTTTTGAATTTTTTCGATTGTGATTTTTCATAATGTTTGATTTAATTGGGTTTCTGTCAATGTGAATGAAGGAATACGTTTAGATAAGCTAGTTAGCACGAAAGTGAGGGGAGACCCGTGCCCAGCAGTGGGACGTTATGGGTTGATGATGATGATGATGAAGCTAGTTTTACCAGAACAAGTAAACGTGCATATTTGATAGAATGGCATGAAAAGTAACATAGTTATTTAGTTATTCACACCTCCCTTTTATTACTTATTAAGTTTGTGGAGTCTGAATTTAAACAAAACTCTAATAGCTGTCCCTGAAGACGAAAACTTTACTGAAACGTGATACCTACATTTATTTCTAAAAGTACACCACTGTGTAATCAATAAATTATTTTAATTTTAGTCTCCCGAGTTTTAAAAATATCTTCTCTTTAATTATGCATATTATAAGAAGACGCTGATGATATTGGTATCAGACTGACAGGAACCCAATTAAACAATATCTAGTACTTACTTATACAATAAGTTTACTTAATGAGTAACGATGATCTAAAATTTTGCCACGTTCACTTTATCGGTGTTCTATATTCGTAAATAATAATATTAAAAGTCAGTTCCGATAAATAGATCTCACTGTCGAACCCTTGTTAAAGCTTTTAGGAGTATATTCAAAATTTGTATCAGTAAATTTGGAAAATATGAAAAGTAAATCTCGGTGTAACTTTTCAAATTGTTTTTTTCGTTATAAGTTGGTTAATAGTTGTATCTTTGGGCAGGGCCGACTGCATGAACATGGTTCTAGCGTAATTCTAGTAAAGTTACTGTTTCGGTTTTGTTATTTGCCAGTTCGTGCTATAGATATACCGTAATTACAACAATAAAGTTCTCTTATAACATTGTGACCTGTGTGTTATTATTTAGTCCTTGACCCGAAGTATCCTTAACCAATCCAGCACCGGTAACTAAGATAAATGAATGCCTAGTACTCGTAAAGTAAACCTAATTACTCAACAACAGAATGGTTTGGATTTACTTTTTCCCGATCGCGTACTTTGGAATGAAAGGTTAAAAATGTTGATTTATTTCTAATTGATATGCAAAAATTATCTTTAATTTGTAATACGAACTCTTTGTTCTAAATACGCGATAGAAGCGTCACCTATATATTGTTTTCTGGTTGCCTAGCATTCTGTTTCAGACATCTTCCTAGTATAAAATATATAAAAGAATAATAAATAATTTTACTATTCTGAAGTGGTTTATCTAAATACCATATTTCCTATAAAAAACACATAAGTAAATAGAACTGCAACGTTGTATAAAAATGTCAAGTCAATCAATCAATGACTTTTAGAGTTTTACAGACACAAACATACAGAAGTTGAATATTCAATTTCTAATTATAAACATGAAGAAACAACAAAATCTAATCACCCACATCACAGTTTCAATATTTTTCAATTTCCCGCCAAAGCTCCATCGTAAATGGCGTCCCCGGGACAATTTATGGAGAGTTGTCACAAAATGAAACTAGATGCCGTTGTTCACCCCTAACTTACGCAAGCGTTTTGTTACGAGTGCGTTATGGTCTTATCCAACCATGCGTCCACTGTCACTTTTTCTAATCGAAGATTAAGAAAATTTGTTGTTTGGTATATTTTTTCTATAGCGTCATGTTTGCCATGACGTTAATAAATATTGATGGATAGGAGTCGGAGTCGGAGATCTCTCACATAATCATTATGTGAGCGATTATAGAACTCCTCAAAAGTCTGTTTCAGAATGTCCTAGAAAAAATGATAGGTAAAGTTATATGTAATAGAATTACCTAGCTCTGCCCCGCGGTTTCACCCGTATAATTCCAGTTTTCCCGCATGAACTCTGCATTGCCAGGTTATGCCAGCCCATGTCACTTGGGAATAGTACGTAAAGCCAAAGAGAAGAGATTGGACTAATTAGCACAGGATTAGTAGATTGTATCACAACGGAACAAAATAATGTATTTACGGCGAGAGCGATTTTTTGAATCCAGAGCGAAGCGAAGGATTCTATAGTAGAACCCCGAGCGTAGCGAGGGAGTCAAAGTACTTCACTCGAGCTTAAATAATTTTGCTACCGTGTGGTACACAATACTTTTCATCCCAAGCTATGAGAAAATATTCATCATACGAGAAAAAAATCTTTTGACGTGACAACGTCTAATAAATCGATGAACGCCGGCTGCATGCATAAAAAGTTGACACATTGTCCCGTTACGCTCATTGTACGTTTGCGCCGCATTTATCTCTCTTCTCTTCTTGACTATTAAATTTTTCTTGCATTTTAAATTTCTGATTACTAGTATAATTTCGAGTATTTATTCTTTTATTATTAAAAAATGATTCATCTTTATTCATAAAAGTATGCAATCACTACATCAATGTTATGTTACGACGTTGTCACGTTAAAATATCGTCCGTAAACCAACTTTACAGACAACCAATTTTTTTTAATTTGGATAGCCAATGCCGCGTCGGCACGCGCTGTTTTTTTTTTATTGCCGCCCAGGACTTTAATGAAGCGAATTGCGTGCAAACTTTTTAATTAAACAGAGTTTCAGAGTTGTTTTCTGTCCATATCGTCGTAGCTGCTATTTTACTGGGTTAACGCTGTCAGATTGACAGGAGGCAAAACAAACAGCAAAAAATACATCATCAATCCATAACGTCCCACTGTGGACCACGGGTCTCCCCTCACTTTCGTGAGGAGGGTTAGGCCATAATCCACCACGGGGGCCCGTTCCGAATTGGTGGATAACATACCTACCTCCGAAATAATTCTCGGGTAAATATGTGGGTTTCCTCACGATGTTTTCCTTCACCGAAAAGCGAGTGATAATTACGTACATATGTTTTTACAGAAACACATTGGTACGTGCCCGCACTGGGATTTGAACTCACGTCCTTCTCCTTGGAAAGCGGACGTTCTCCCACTAGGCTACCACCGCTATTAAAGCGAGAATACAATGATATAGCCACTCATAATCAACCCTATTAGTACAATCTCTTGGAGTGAAGCTATTAACTAACAACTAAACATCACGACAAAACTCGACTTTGACTAAAATACCTACTGACTGCAACTTTATATTTTAACCTTTAACTACATATTAGTAAACCTAAAAAACTTGAAATTGTACTTGACACGGGCTAAATGCAGAAATCGCGCGGAGACAAAACGAAAAAAAAAAACCAGGAGTTTTGGCGGCAAACCGAAAAACATCGAGTACCTACTTATTTTATTCTCTAACCAGTTTCATCTGATTCTTATTCTTATGCTAATGTGTAATATTGGCGGAATATTATTCGTTCACGTAGAAACCTCGGACATCCATAGCAGTAACCAGGTTTAATAAAACAACTACAGGAACAGATAGAAATATATTTTTAATTGGATTTACGCGTCACATATAAAGACTGGCGGCAAACACAATGTCCCTCTTCAGTTTGTGGATCGCTTGTGCGAATTTGTTCTCGAGGTCTGTATTACCGATGTTCTTGGCGGCTTGGCACAGCTGGCGAAGGACCTCCTCTAGTCGGCGCATACATCTGATTATTGAACCTGGAATAACAATAACAAGACTTAATCAATATGCAATCTAAAGTGCCAGTTCATTAATAAGGGTTCTAGAGACAATCAATTACGATAGTAAATTTTTACATCAAACGTTACACATGTGCAGAGTTGCCAATATAGCTCTTAAAAAAACAGCAATGTGCAAACATTACTGTTTCCGTTCGAATGGAACTGTTTTCAGCGATATTGGCATATGAGACTTTAGAGCCGATGTGTCAGGGTGACGAGCGCAGTGCAGTGCCGCGCAAGATTATGTAATGCAAATTTATGGGTAGCACTGGAACTGTTATGGACAGGCTTCCATCAGATGTACGACTTGCTTGTCCTGGTAATTAAAAACTCCTTACGTAGTTCTGCCTCACCCCAGACACTTTATAGCTGCCTTAATACTTTCACTGCTGAGCCGATTTGCTTGTCTAGCCACGGATGCGGCTCTGCACACTCCATAGTGTTTAACAAACACAGCAGTTGTGTTTTCCCGCACTCGCGGCAAATTATGAAAAACACGACGGTTGTGTTTTCAGCACTGAAGGTGTTAACAACTCACACACATGGAGTGACGTCCGTACACGCGCCAAATGCGTGTGTAAGTATTCAAACATACCACGCGATCAAAACAAAGAACAACCGGCTAGTATGAAGGTCATAATAATCCGTTTGTCTATTACATTAGGGCGTGTAAAATTGACAGACTGTCGATTGCCCTCCAGATTACGAGTAGAGGTGTGGTAAATCGGATCGCGCGGGGTGGAATGTCCATTCTACTAAAGTAGGTTCTATATAATTATGTTCTGTGGTTCCGCTTAGCTTACAGTAAGTACGAGTATGTGATCCGTACGGTATTCTCACCTTCAAAAATATCAGTCATCTTGCAGATCTGCAGGAAGGAGGCGCCCTTGGCCCACGCCAGTACCACGTCCATGAGAGCACACTTAAACTTGCCCACATATAGGTCCTCGTCCAAGTCCATGCTCGCGTCTATCGACACTTTCGCTATCCGACGGGCGTATTCCTGTGTCGACCAAATGATTCAAGATATAGCATAGTTTAACAAAACAAGGTGATACTTGTTACGAATTTAAAGCATACCAGATTGAAGAAGAAAATCAAAATTATCATCGACGTAATCATAATAAAATCTAAGGGGTTCTTGTTCAAGCGATAGTCCACGCGATAAATACGAAGCCGTGCCATCTCTGATCCGGATTGAGACTTAACACCTTCAATGCTGAGAACACAACTTTTCATAACTTGCCGCGAGTGCGGGAAAACACAACTGTTGTGTTTGTTGTATGGGAAAACACTATGGAGTGTGCAGAGCCGCACCCGTGGCTAGACAAGCAAATAGGCTCAGCAGTGAAAGTGTTAAGCATTTCATGTCTAGAGAAGGAATATGGATACAGAAGATATACTCCTCTCTACATTTTACTCCTCTCGCGGTACAGACCTGCAGCTGCCGCAGCACGCCGCGCAGTTCCTCCCCCGTGGCGGAGGCCTGCGCGTTGTTCTCGTCACACACAAAACAGCTCACTAGCGCCGCGCTCTGCTCCGGCGAAAGGGTGTTGAACACGCCGTTGAATATCAACTCAGTCAGGAGGAGCTCGTCAGCGCTGGGGAAGAGTTCGTTCTTTTATTAACTCCTGGGGAATATTTTTTTTTTTAAACTATCTGACGGCCCGCTTGATTGTGTCTTTTCACCCTTCTCTTCTCTTTCAATTGAAAACAAAAGATTGTCAATGTTCGTGAACTGATGTGCATTAGATACTGATGACTCAACTATCTGCTTGCAAGGTAGGCGGCTCTCACCCCTCTTTCTACCTCATCGGCTATACAAAACAACACACTAATGAAGAAATACCTGCTTAATTCACAAGCGATACGCCCTTTCAGTTCTATAACATCTGCCACCGTGCAGTATCCCATCCGTCTGAGGACCCTCTTCCGTTTCTTCAGCTCATCCATTTGGAGTATACTCTTGGCTTTCTTCAGTTTCGTTTTGACGTCGTCCAATTCTTCTAGAAGTTCCTGTTTCTTTTCGTACGCGGACTGGAGAGCGCCGCGGTTCTTGTCGTTGTGTAGGGTGTGGGAGTATAACCTGGTAGAAATTATGGCATAAGTCAAAAGATAATTATTTATTTTAGATTTAAAATAAATAATGATGGGCACTTTTGACCGCAAAACAATACGCATCTACCTGTACCTGCTTTCTGTAAATATGCTCTATGTGTATGTACAATAAATAATATAAGAAAACCAACAAAGATTCTGACATCCCTGTAACTATAAGGCCTATTGCCCTATAATGTATTGTTTACTTTGTCCTATGACACTTCCCATATTAAATCTTACCTGTCTTCCAACTGCTTTATCCTATCAACACATTCCTTGAACACTGGATCGCTAATCTTCATGTCCTTAATCGGGTTCAGTAAAGGAGGGCCGTCGGGGAACCGTTTCTTCACTTCGCCTATCGTCTTCAGCACTGACTTGCGGTTGTCTGGTGGCCGTAGGTCTTTCGGGTAGTAGACTCGGAGGGAGCTCAACTGATGGATCAGTGTGTGGATCACAGGGACCACTTCTACATTGCCTGCCTGGATAAAACAGTTTTATTAATACATACATGCATGTTGTCTCAGGGTGACGAGTGCAATGGAGTGTTATGCAAGATTATGGGAAGGCATGGCAGCTACCCACAGACAGTTTACCTCTCCAGCCGGGCACGGAACATTTGCCTCCTTGCCATCTTCTTCCGATTTCTTGACATGCAGCAGTATGTCGACAATGATAGTTGTATCTGCTGTCAGAGGGTTCATTTCTTCTTTTTTTTTTCGGCCTTTGCTGCCTGTATTCTGTCTAAAGTTCACTATTATGCCCCAGTCATACTCATGCTTCTCTGATTTTACCTGCGGATCAGATAAGAGAGTTAAACAAACCAAAAACCTTGAGTAAGAGCAAATAGCATGTTGCTCACACACATATTTGCACATAAGAAACAATAAAATGATGTAAGGAAATAAATAATATAGAGGAAATGTCCGCCACAGGGCAAGTATGGGGTACTTTGTTGACTAGTCTGCATAGTACAGTGCGGAGTTACCAAGCAGTGTTCCTACCCAATAGAGAACTGCCAACATTGGGTGCTGTACGATAATATGACCATTTTTTTGAGTTGTCTGATAGGTTATCTTGTATCATGTGTGTCGTGGAGCTTCTAGTTGTAACATGAAATCTGTTTTTGTAATGAATGTTATGCCAGTAAATGATTTTGACCCTTTATTCTTTTTCTTAATACAGCAAACAACAGGTATTTATAACTTACTTTAACTAGCCGCCCTGGTTGCAAGAATGGCTTGAGGTACTCCGGGCGAGTGATGAATGAGCGGAACTGGCTACCAAGTAACTGCAGCTGTGACCTGATGTTGCAGTACGAGGCTATGGAGTGCTGATTCTCTATCGTTAGCTCGTCATACTCTTTCTGCTTCTTTTTCACTTCTGTTTTTAAAATAGAGATAAAACATAAGGTTTAAAAAAAAAATTTGGCTTTGCACTATTTGTGCATTAAGTCAGTGTCAGCATTTAATTATTTCAACTTTTTTGTTACTTAGTATAGTATGGTAAAAATAGCGAGTCCCAGTTAGTCAGGTAGTCTAGTAAAGCCGCACTCATCGTCACAATTCAGTAAGTGGTGGAAGCTTTAATGCAATATCTCAACTTACGATCTATGAGATCTGGTATTGCCGTTTGGTTCTGAAACTGGAAGAAACTTCTTTCCAACATGTATTCGGGATTTATTTCTTCTACACGCAACAGATTGAGTACCTGCAAGGAGATAAACAACTGTAATTTCAAGTATCAAGTTTTTAAGGTACATTTAAAAAAACGTTCTCAAATTGCTTGATAGATGGGCTAAATGTACACTGTTACATATTTCATATAATTATGATTATTGAATACCTTAAATAATCGCAGTTAAAGTTCAAATTTAACTATTTTCCGGTTTACAGACATGAAAATTGTAACGCCATCTGTTTTCAACTCTGTAATCTTGAATTTTCAACACCTATTGAACCTGAGAAATACAAGGCAACGTACCATGTTATAAGTGAGATGGAAAGCCGAGTTGATGGGATCCGCCTTTCCCTGGACCATCCCTTTTACCACAGTAGGGGTCACCTTCTCATCAATCATTAGGATAACAATGCCCTTATCGTCAAGACCTCGGCGCCCCGCTCTACCCGACATCTGGATGTATTCTCCTGAAGTTATCTGAGAATAACAAAATAAATATTTTGTTGGTGTTTGATGATTAAAACCCTCGTGTTTCATACTGACAGGTTATCTACAGAAAACATAAGATTTCAAATGAAATTTGACGCTTTAGCGAGATGAGTAAGTCGTTCATAACAGTTACAGTGCCACCCCAAACTTTGCATTGCATAATCCTGCGCAACACCGTACTGCGCTTGTCACCCTGAGGGTCTAAAGTATCATATACCCAGTAATTTCGCTGGAAACAGTGCCCTTCAAACCGGAACACAATAATGTTTCCACACAACTTCCCCAGGCGGTCTCTTGCAGAAGAGGCCTCCCACTACATATCGAAGTTATGTGATTTAAAAAATAATGTGGTTGGACCTGCTCTTGTGTTCCGTTGGAAGTGAATAAAGTGAATATAGTTAACCAAAAAATCTGTAAATTGTGCGTAATGGTGACTTTTATCAAAAACAGTACAGATGTTTTAAAAAAAGCCAACATTATCGTGTCAAATAGTATATAGAATTATAAACTTACAAATCGAAAGTCCCTTCCATCAAACTTCTGGGAAGATGTGAAGACTACAGTTCTGGCAGGCATGTTCAGACCCATAGCGAAAGTTTCTGTTGCGAAGAGAGCCTGCAAAATACTTACTGTTATAATTAAGATAACACACATTAAAATTAACCTACTGTTCAAGAAAGCTATAATTTTTTGTTAGGTAATAATTTTTTTCAGAAAAGTTATCGTCAAATACATATTCAGTACTGCAAGCTGATTAATACGAGCTCAAACATCACCAAAACTCACTGAGAAGTTCCATTGCCGACATTTATCTCTATCATCAGATTGTATTATTGTTCTTTCTAACTGAATTGAAGAATTGAAACCTGGTCATAATTGACATGCAAAATTTGTCCCAAACAACCAAGGAAAGTTGAAATAAAGCTGGGAGCTGTAATATGTGTCTAATCGGAACTAACCTTGATAAGCCCCAATCCAAACAATATCTCAATAGTTTCCTTCAGTATAGGCAGCAAGCCTCCATGATGGATGCCAATGCCCCGTCTCAGCAGAGGTATGACATTCTCCACTTGCGGCAGCTTGCGGTCGTCTTCCGATAGCACATCCATGGCATTGTTGAATACTTCATCGACTAGTTTCTTTTCTTCCACTGGAAACAAGTAAATTAAATTTAAGAACCAATTCATTTGAGCAATACAATGCATTTGAGTCCCATGACTCACCCTTAAGGCTTTGACAGAATGTTAGGGCAAATGTTGACAGGCCTGTAGTTGACGAACGTAAGCTAATTGATAATAGATAATGTTAATAAGAGTAATATCTCTATCTATACTCACGTGTATTAAAGTCCAGCTTGGCCATTTGCATCGCGTAAGCCTCGCAGTCCTTCTTGCTGAAGCTGAAGATGATGACGGGCGCGAAGTTGCGTTCCATTATCATCTTCACGATGTTGAAGATGTTCGTGTTGGCAGAGTTCTTGAAGCCACCGCGGCGCCCACGCTCGCGGTCTCCCTTGGCAGCGTCACAGGCGTTGCTGAGCACAGCCATTGCTGTGTTAAAATTGTCTTCTTTGAAGTTACTCTGGTGAATGTTGGAAAAATTAACATTGATTTTGGGGTATTGAAATCGATTCGCATAAAGTATATTATTAGCTTGAGTGTTTAATGCAACGTTGGGGCAAGAAATGTATGTTAATTATGAGGTTTTGACACATACAGTATATGACATACTACATAATTATGGTCATAGAATAAAATAGTACATACTGTGGTCCACAAAATCACAAGCACCACTGAAACATTTTCATATGAGTATGCAAATAAACATTGCACATTCGTGACGGCCTCTCACGTCAACTCCAATGCCTAATAACATTAACACATGGACCCGAGTTATAATGATGCCCAATATTACCTTTTACATCAGACAGAACACACTAGTCGTCAGTTAGTGCAAATTGTTTCATGTTTCGTTCCATACCTTTTCATCCACCACAAGATGTATCCCATCACCGCCAGCTGGGAAGATGTAGTGCTGCAGCGGCGTGGGGCGAAACTCTGTGTAGACCACGTGACACGGCTGCGAGTGCAGCCGGCACACCCACTCCGCGAACTGACGCGCGTTCGGGATAGTAGCGGAGAGGAACACGTAGTGAACACTGTCGGGGAGGAGGATTAGAGTTTCTGAAAAAAGAAATATAAGGATTCTTCAAAATGTTGAACAACAATTTTGAATATTGTTCAGTTTTTTATAGATTCCCCAACTGTAACACTTGGTTCATCAACTATACAGATTTATTTTTAAATCCATATTAAGCATTTAGGTATATTTAATTAACGGGTGTTGCATCCAGAGTGCGGCCATTCACATACAGTGTTTCTTGCTCTAGCGATAGATTACTTTTTATTTCAATAATGTAGGGTTGGGGTGTCAAAATTTACATGGAAGACAAGAAAGCCGCGGGTGAAGTGGTGGGACGCAGCAAGTAAGGGTTCTAATAATAACAACAATATCCAACAAACATGTATTCTTACACTACTTAGTAAATGTGTGAATTAATCTTACCCTCCCAGACAACACCTCTTTCTTTGTCTCTCATATAGTGGATCTCATCAAATACAACCCAACCAACTTCTCGCATAATCTCTGATCCACGGTATAACATATTCCTTAGAATCTGCAAGAAATGTTACTGACCATTTATTTATTTATTCATTCAATACACAATAGAAAGCTGAATACAAAGACCAAAGCGCTAACTACCTTAAGTAAAACCTTAACCTTAAGTAGTACCTACAGTCGCGCGTGGTAACCCACAGCGAGCGCACGTATAGCGATAACCCTATTGTCGCCGCGTCAATTTTTTTTTACCTACCCCCGTCTTTGCGAAAAGATGGATGAAGAAACTATTGGTTTGATTTCTAGTGGTAAAAGTGATATTATGAGTGAAGAAGAATTTGCGGAAAGTAATATTATGAGTGAGCAACGAGTGTATGAGCAACAGGAGTTGTTGGAGATTATCGGAGGTGACTTACAACCGAGTAATGTCGGCGGCGATTTACGGCCGGAGAAAAGATCGCGAGATGACAATGACGAGCAGATTAATGGAGTTGTAGATGGATTTACTCTAGTTCAGAGAAGAGCGAAGCGTTTTGCGAGAAGTAATTCTGACACCCACGAATCCACAGTGCATAAAAAATCAGCAGAGAAGAAAAACGTAGATACATTTGAAGTGTGTGTGACATCTATTCAAGTTTTACCTAAGCAGATAGGTTTTGCAAAGCTGCTGAAAGCTGAAAATATCGAAAATATTACACATATTAAATACAAGAGCCCATATAAAATAATAATGAAATTTGAAAGAAAAGAAGATGCAGAGAAGTTGATAAGTTCTGAAAAATTTGCAGAAATGGGATATAGATGTCACCTGACTAATGTAGTTGACCTATCATATGGTGTTGTCAAGTACCTAGAATTAGAAGTAGAAGCCAAGGAGATGATTGAAGTGTTCAAGTGCGACTACAAGATAGTATCAGTGAAACGATTGAAGCGGTTATCAGAAATGGGTGATTGGATTGATAGCGAAACAGTGCGCTTCTGTTTTAAGAGCTCGGTTGTACCTACATATGTATTTGGATATGGCTGCAGATTTAAGGTAGATCCATACACTTTCCCTGTAACACAATGCTCCTCCTGTTGGAAGTTTGGACATTTAGCACGAGCTTGCCCGTCTAAGAAAGTATTATGTCCCAAGTGTGGTCAAGGTCACGCCAATTGTGAAGCAGAAACATATAAATGCATCAATTGTAGAGGTAAACATATGGCGTTCGATAAGAAATGCCCGGTGTTCTTAAAAGAAAAAGAGATTCGCCTAATCATGAGTGAGCAAAACCACACATACAAAGTTGCCCTATCAAAATATTATGAGAACAGAAAGCAACCAGTAAAATATTTTTCCAAAGAAACAAAAGTAGTCAATGCAGGCCCGGGAACGCTGGATGCCGCAACAGTGCCGCGCATGCTGGATGTTCACAGAGAGACTAAGCAAGATCAAGGTAGAAGTCAGGATAGAACATACAGAGATGCACTGATACGCCAAGTAAACTCGAAGGAGTCTGAGAGTGACATTGAAGAAAGCCAGCAGGAAAGTGAAGAAGAAGTAATGGATAGTCGCAAAGAGATCAATAACGAGGAATATGTCTCACCGAAAGCTACCCAGGAACAACTGAAGAAAAAGGAGAAGAAGAAGAAGAAGAGGACGAAAACACAGTACTCTGACAAAATATCAGAGCAAATTAAGCCTAACTTTCAAAGGACCCAGCAGTCGACTATACCTACATCAAGTGCCGACGAAAATGTGAAGAAGCCTCATCTTCTTAGAGACTTTTTAAGAAAATCTAAGAACATAGTGTTTAGTCCAGAAAAGAGTTTAGAAGAAAAAATTTCGCAAGTATTACAACTATGCATTGAAGAAATTATGTCATTAGTAATGAGGTCCGTAAGTAATGGGGGGTTAATTAAAACCATTATTAATCTGTTTCATTATGGATAGTACACCTTTAGTTAAAACTGCTATAAATATTGTACAGTGGAACTCACAAAGCTTGATGCCTAAGCGTCAAGAGTTTGAACTCTTACTTAATCAAGAAAAAATTTGTATTTGTATAGTTAGTGAAACTTGGTTAGAACCTAATGTAAGGCTTAGAATAAGTAACTATAATATTTATAGAAATGACAGGCCGGACGGATATGGTGGTGTTGCAATTATAATTCATAAATCCATTAGAGCACAAGTACACCCACTAAAATTAAACAATGCAGGTATTGAACTAGTATGTATAAAGATATTAAATTGTAAATACTTAGAATATATAGTATCTGTCTATTGCTCGCCTACTGTGGCCACCTCACAAAGTGATTGGGATTGTTTATTTTCAAAACTTGCGCATAAATCAATTGTGGCGGGCGACTTCAATGGACACCACACAAACTGGTCTAATAAAGTCAATGCTAGGGGTTTACAGATACTTGATGCGTCTTTGGATAGCAATTATGTACATGTAAATAGCGGTGAACCTACTAGAACTAAATTAGTCAATGGGAACCTTCAGGAGTCAACACCGGACGTGACCTTTGTTACATCAGATATTGCGGTATATTTTAAGTGGTGGGTGACAAATGAAACGTTAGGTAGTGATCACTTGATTGTCAGATTCTCACTTGAGTATAGGGATGTATATAGATTTATGCGGCGCCGTAATTTTAAGCATGCTAACTGGCCACTATATCGAGACACATTGAAAAATAACTTTACGGACGTTCCTGACAATGAAAATAATGTGCAAGTAATGTATAGTAACTTTGTTCAAAACATAAATAATGCGGCTGACAAAAGTATACCCTACACTAAAAGTTGCATGAACCCCAATCCATCTTTTAAACCTAAACCCTATTGGAGTCCGTCTCTTTCAGAAATCATAGCTCAACGACGACTGGCGCTTAAGAACTTTAGACGCAACCCTATACCAGATAATTTAAATAAATTAAACATTAAAATCAATGAAGCAAAACGAGCTATAGCTAAAGCCAGATCAAAGAGTTGGCATAAATGGTGTGATGAGGTGAATGAAATGACTAGTACGTCCGAAATGTGGCGCAAAATGCGCTGGATAAAGGGGTTAAGAGGAGGAACCTCCCAAGCGCCTGATGATATTAAGGAGGAACTCTTGTGTTCACTGGCTCCGGATTTCGTGGAATCACCCACACCGGTATTTAACTCAGTAAATACATTGCTAGAAAGTGAGTTTAAGATACAAGAACTGCTGAACTGCTTAAAAAAGAAAGACACTGCACCGGGGGACGACTATATAACATATTCTATGATATATCATCTGCCTAGTGTTTACAAGTCGATGCTTATGAGAATATACAATTTAATTTACCGAAGTGCTAGTATACCAGAGCAATGGCGTAGTATTAAAATTGTGCCTATACCTAAGCCTAATTCTAATCCTAACTCCACACCTAAATTCAGACCTATCTCATTGATGTCCTGTTTATGCAAGATTTTTCATGCAATGTTGGCCAAGAGACTGGAGTGGTTTGTTGAACAAAGAGGCATACTCGCACCGACAGTCTCAGGTTTCAGAAGAAGCCAATCATGTTTAGATTGTGTAGTCAGACTTATTTCAAAAATACAAATTGGATTTTCCAAGAACATCCCGACTTTAGCCTGTTTCCTTGATATCGAAAGTGCATACAATAATGTGGTGATAGATCAGCTGGTTTTAATACTGGATAAGATAAATGTAGGCACTCAATTTTGTAAATATATATGGTCGTTCTTATCTAAACGATACCTAAGAATAAATGATGGAGGGAACGACAACCTTGAGAGATGGACGAATAAAGGATTGGCTCAAGGAGACCCGATCTCTCCTCTTCTTTTTAATATTGTGACCTCTAATATATGTAATTCATTTAACAATATCGACATTTTACAATATGCAGATGATTTTGTTCTTTATACTCAAGATGAGAGTTTGGCAGTCAATATTAATATTATGCAGAATACTATCGATAGAGTTGTAGAAATGTTAAAACAAATAGGCCTAGAAATGTCACCGGAGAAGAGTCAATTTTGTGTTTTCAGTAGGGGTAGGAAAAGGGATCAGATCACATTGAGAGTTAGTAATAATGACATGACACCAGTTGATTGCATTAGGTATTTGGGTGTTTGGCTGGACAAGTCCTTGTTATGGAATAGGCATATTAACGAGACACGAGAAAAGACTATGAAAATGGTAAATTTACTAAAAGTTTTGGCGGGTTCCAACTGGGGTATACATCCCAAACATCTGCGGAATTTATATATTTCATTGATTCGAAGTAGAATTGATTTTGCTTGCTTTCTGTACGACAACGCAGCGAAAACACATGTAACAAAATTAGACAGGGTACAAAACATAGCTTTACGTATTATAGGAGGGTTCATAAAAACCACCCCCATCCACGTGATGGAGTGCGAGTTATGCATCCCGCCTCTCGAGTTTAGACGACAATATTTAGCAACAAAATATTGTCTCAAAGCCTCATCGTGGTCTAATAATATGACTGTTAGGTTACTTAAAGAACTAAAAAATCTCTGCGATCGAAGTTATTGGCAACATAAAAAGAAACCTCTTTTGGTATCTGCATATACTGATGTCCAGATGGAATGCGTTAAATGTAGTAATCCACTTAACATGTTCACCTTACCAGTATGGGTATCTAACATAAATACCAGTTTTATCGAAACTGAGATAGACGATATAATGTATGCTAAAAGTCATTATGATGCAAGAGTACTGAAATACAACACATTACATATGATACACAACAAATACGCCGGCTGCCTTAAAGTGTACACAGATGGATCTAAAACTTGTGATGGCATTGGAGCGGCCTACTACAATCCTAGTCACGATGTGAAAGAATGTTTTAAAATTGTCTCCAAGATAGAATCAATCATGATGGTTGAATTGTTTGCAGTCTCAGAGGCTGTGAATTACATTGAAACCCTAGGTCACAAGAATGCAGTCATTCTGACTGACAGCAAAAGTGCTTTGCAACATATAGCTCGTTGCGCCTCTGGCATCAGAGGTGCATCGATAGCTTATGCAATTTTAGAGAAAATTCTAAAATTAAACGCTAATGACACGTCTCTGAGATTGCAATGGATTCCGTCACATGTAGGCATTCGTGGTAACGAGGAGGTTGATAAGATGGCCAGAGATGCGATTACAATAGGTGTAGACGTTTTCATCATTCCGGAATACACGGAAACATTGACAAAATACAAAATTAAAATTTACAAGGAGTGGAAAAAAAAATATGATAAGGTTTCACAAGACAAGGGCATGTGGTATAGGACCATCCAACATGGACCTCCTCGTGTACCATGGTTCCTTAGGTCTAACCTTAAGAGAAAATTAATTGTAATGGCGTGCAGGCTTCGCTCCGGGCACATTCCACTCAATCAGTTCAAGTTCCTCATGCGAAAAGCCGATTCACCAAATTGTGAAATTTGTGGCTCCAGGGAGGACATTCAACACTTTTTGATGGAGTGTGCCCGTAGTGAACCACTTAGACAAAAGTTGAGGGATTTGGGGGCAAATTATATAGATGTAGGGGTGTCCCAATCTATACTGAGTGAACCGACGTCAGTAATGGCAAATAATATGTTTATTTTAAGTCTTGGGGTGATGTGTTCGGATATCTAGTTAAAAAGAGAGAAAAGAGAGTACCTATGGGGCTGACATGGCTACGCATAAGTGGCTAAAAGTCCCTAAAAAAAAAAAAAAAAAAAAAGATTAAAAAAAAAAAAAAAAAAAAAAGTAGTACCTATAAAAGAATCTGTTATGTAGACTTGTTGGAATGCACTCGAGACAGTGCCTGAGATATTAAAGAACCAATATCCCGCCTAGTTGCTGACAGCATGCATACCAAGTATCAAGAGTGCTTGGTGTGTAGGTAGGCGCATTGCTAGTGTGGTGACAGTGGTGAATATACTATCCAGAATATGCAAACAATTAATGTCATCAACAATTATGAGTTTAAAACATTCCATAACAAAACATATTTTAAATTACCTCAGTGGTCATAATAAGGCATGATGCAGACGGGTTGATAGTCACGTCACCAGTAATGAGACCAACATCATGGAACTCCTCCGAGAATTCTCGGTACTTCTGATTAGACAGAGCTTTTATAGGAGTTGTGTATATCACTCTCTGTTTATTCTTTAGTGAGAGAGCTATTGCATACCTGAAAGTAATATTGTCATATGTTAACGTAATATTAAGTTGTTTTCTCAGGTTAGATTTGTAATGTAACGGTGCATTTCTACTTTATTAATAAACAATGTTGATTTATGTGGGTAGTAACAGAACTATATGACATTCTCACTACTCTGTAGTGGCTGTGGCTGAATACAGAATTTTCAATTCACAATAGGACTTAATAAATATTAACGGTAGGCAACATTAACAAACTTTCATTGTCTATTTTCAAAATCATAATCACAGTACTTGCAGTACATTTCCCACCGAAATTGATAAAAGTATATGATTGGTAAAATAAATCTATAAATGTCTCTATTCTTTAATTTTGGAAATTGCTTTTCACATTAATGTTTGGGCAAAAACGAAACGATTATTAAATTTGTAACAATTTCTTACTAAAATAAAAGTGAGGTTCTGGACAATATTAAAGTTGTGCTTGGAACTTGCTTTGGCTAAGAAATGTCTATTTATCTGAAATTGAAAGAATCAGTACTTACTCGGCAACAACTGTTTTCCCAGCCGATGTGTGAGCAGAGACTAACACGGACTGGTAATTGTCTATGCACATTATAGCTTCTTTCTGGAAAGGATCCAGTATGAAACTGTACTGCTTAGCCGGTTCCGAACTCACAGGTGTGAGTGCAGTAAACTCCGCATTAGGTGGTAATGCTACTTCATGAGTACAGCCCTCGTGTGTTTCTAGTGTGTGGACTACAATACGAGAAGCAAGGAGATCCAAACTATAAAGAGAAAGAATTAAAATGTTTTTTATTTTGTATCATACTGTTACGAATATGACAATGACAAAGGGTAGATCTCCCATCTCTCTGAGTCGTTGTATTTAAAGTGGTTAGTGACTAACTGTAATTACTTAAAAAAACAACAACAATTTTAGGGTATTATTTTTTATTTTATTTAGGCTTTTATTTACCCAAATGGTCCTCTTATGTTCAAGCTTCCATGTGTAGAGTGAATATTATTAATTGTTAAACATAAATGTGCAATTTCTGTTTTATTAAAACATTCCCAAAATTGCAGGCATGTTTGTCATCTTGTAAGGCAATGACCTAATCCTCCTGACGAAAGTGAGGGGAGACCCCTGCTCAGCAGTGGGACTATATGGGTTAATGATGACTATGAAGGCGATGCTAAGTGTTTGGGCAATATGAAGGCCAGCATTTTTGTATTGAGTTGATATGGCAATGTATATACATACTTTAGGTCAGCAATAAGATCAGCGGCATCATCTTCAGTTTTAAGTTTCTTCGTAATGGATGTATCCGCATACTCTACTTCTTCGTGAGCACGCTTGTTTTGTTCAGCAGAAGACTCTACCACCATGTCACTAAAAAGAAATTTTTTAAAAGTACGATTTTGTTGCTTTTTGAACTTTTTCCACATCAATAAATATGTATCAAATAATTATATACAACTGAAAAATAGTCCCAAAAAAAAGATAATGAAAGAAATGGGTGGAAAGATATGGGGGAGACCCTTCCCCCACATAGGATACTAAATACTGATTAATTGCAAAAAATCGTTGGCTGGCCTTATTGTTTTTTATGCCGATTACAGGACACTATGCTAATATTATGATAGCGATTTGACCATTTAAATAATGTCATCAGGAAACGTTAAAAGGCTAGAACGCAGTACATAAACAATCTTAGAGGTTATGAATACAAGTAACTTACGCATCGACCACCTCTTTTCTAAGAACAGGACACTGAACAATGCATTCATTTTCCGGTGTGTCATCGAAACAATCAAACATACTAGTTGGTTCTCCCATTTTAATGCGCTGTTCTATACATTACAATAAGCATTGGATATCCGTACGATACAAAAACGCACGAGAGTTACGCGGAGCGAATGGAGCAAATGAACATAAAATAGTTAGTGTCAAATGTCAATGTCAAATTGTCAATATGTCCATTGAATAAAAAATTTGCGAACGTCCCTTTTTCCGTTTTCCGCCAAAACTATTACAGTTTTGGCGGAAAACGGAAAATGTGACGTTGTGGTTTTTGTATTATTTCCCCAATCTTGTGTTTCTTCAAGTAATCACTTTGAGAATTATTAACAATTAAGGGTTCGTTTACGTGTATAAGTGTGGGCAAATGATACAAACCCAAACTACGTGCCATTTCGCGTTCTCTCTGAAACTCAAGAAGTTTTAACAAAGCACCCACAACTTTACTAAATCATGCATGACGTTAACTAGACTCACAGAATAACTTGTATATCTAGACTACTGTCTGACTAAGTATCCTAAATATGATTTCTGACTATACTTTGAAAATAATTATTATAAATAACTTGAAAATCATTTATACCTGACATTGATTAAATTTACAAATCATGCGAAGCCAAAACTAAAAAAATACAGTCGAATTGATAATCTCTTCCTTTTTTGAAGTCGGTTAAAAAGGAAAAAGAAGCTAACAAAAAGATCGATTGGATTGGAGCCAAAATTGAAGTTTACGCAAACAATTAATCTCTACTTTGAAAAATATTAATAAATTAAATTAAAAATTTAATTACATATTTCTATTTATTAACATTTAATTCTCTTTCTGAAATTTGTGAAAAAAGTACATTCTTAAAGTCAATGTCAATATACATGATTTTTAAAAAAATATTCCTGAAAATGTTTCATTCTCGTGCACTTGAATGATTTAAAAAATTTAGACTCTATCGGTTTTCATGTGGCAACATTTTTTTAAATGAGTCATCGGTCACGTGACCAGGATAGCTTGGCTTTTCTGCAATTTGATTGGTGCACATCGCGTTTTTTCTGAGTCCATCTATCGCTTGTCTTCCAGTGCGAGCTCGCGTCAATAATTTTATTATTGCATTGAATTTATCTAACGTAACAGAATAAGTATTTAACAATGTCGACTAAAACGAAAAAAACTGTAACAACTTCATCAAATTCAAGTGTAGTGTCATCTGTGCAAAGCCCGCAGCAATCGAGCACTCCTGTTGGCAGCCGCCCTTCAAGCTCCGCCGGCCGGCCCAACAGTCCTTTGAGCCCTACAAGACAGAGCCGCCTGCAAGAGAAAGATGCCTTGCAAAACCTCAACGACCGCCTGGCGGCATATATTGACAAAGTCCGTCAATTGGAAAGTGAAAACTCGGGACTGCGTCGTGAAATCCAAACCACACAGGAGGTGGTCACACGCGAGGTTTCCAGCATCAAAGGAATGTATGAGCATGAATTACAAGATGCCAGGAAACTCCTAGACGACACTTCGCGCGAGAAAGCTAAATTGGAGATCGATCTGAAAAGATTGTACGAGGAGAACGATGATTTAAAGAAGCGGTGAGTTTTATCTTATCTCCGAAATCGATTAATAGTTCAAGTTGGCAATGGTTGTATTTTGTATCGGCATTGATAGTTGCGTGCAAAAGGTGCTCCTTCCGGCTAACCTTAGCACGATGTTTACGTCATCTGCGGCGTTTCTCAGCAAGCGCGGTGTGACGAGCGCGGGCGACCTCGCATTTACGACACAGTGACATCATAGCTCGATTTAACCTCACTAATCACATTCCTATGCATAATACTACTATATTTTGGCGCCTGTTGCCAACACCACTTCACATTGCATCTTTCACTCATGTTTGTAAACAAAAGGTTTCCTACCTGTATTTCTATATCAGCCAAAGTGATATTGATCTACTTTGGTATAGAGCATGCTCATGAAACAATCGTAACATTGTCGTCCGGGCAAATTGTTCTGTACATTTTTTACTTACTTGAGTTGTTTTCAATTATTGTTGTGTTCAAGAACACAGGATGTGCTCATGGAGTTATCTAATCAAAAACATCACACCCAACATTTGCACATCTTCATAAAAACAATGTAGAGCAATTCCAAAACACACCTTAAAAAATGATGTTCATAATATTTGCCTTTGAGATGGCAACTACGATGTACCCAATTTATTTATGTCAAGGTAAGATTATCTCGGCTCTGCTCATTTAATTTTTATTTAAGCTACTCTAGTAGGTACCTAATATTGAAAGGTTTATCAACACTATTCTTAGGTATGAGTCACCTAAAATTACCTACTCTGAAATAACAATTCAATGAAATCTGTGGGAAACCTTGATTTTAACAGCTAATTATTCATTGATGATCTAAACTAAGGAAAATGTATTACAATTATAGCATCTGCTCAACTTGTCAGCAACTGCTGAATAGTACTACTTTTTTGGCTCTTTTTCACACAATGTGTTTACTGGCTTTATGTCATAACTAAACCCAATCAGCAGTGCGGGTTCCCACGCCAGGATTGTTTTCACTTGCCATAAAATTATAAAAACACAGAAGTGTGTTTTCAGCAGCGAATATGTTATATTAACACATGGTCACATTAATATGAGATAACCACTATATCTGCTTTTAAGACATTCAGTGATGAAAATACAACTGTCGTATTTTACTTAATGTCTTGGAATATAACATAAGATACTTTTTATCCCATAAAAATAGAAGGTTCCTGTGGTATAATAGTTGACGTGGGTGAAACTGCAGAGCGCTGCTAGTAAGTCATAAAAGGCTGCAAGTTGGTAATATGGTCAATACATTGCCACAGCTGATTTTCATTTGAACTTAGCATAAATAAAGAACAACTCAATCTGCTCAAACATTAGGTGTGTTGATTAGTGATATAGATTCAATTGACAACAACTGCAAATGTTATGACCAGGCATAGCGCTTACCATCAAGTGCATAATATGTTCACCTTGTTACTCTGTAGAATAAATAAATCCCACTCACTTAATTCATATTAGAACTTTATCTTCCTTGATGTCTACATCAACTTAACTTACTTATCTTACACAAAGATAAGTATAACAATTTACTGGGTCACCTTGATGCAGTTTACCATTTTCGGAAGTTCGCGGTCGCCGGTATCAGGCGCGGAAAGGTCGCATTCTGTCTTACTAATGATGACAAGACATGCAAAACAGCAATATAACTTTCTAATCATTGTTAGCTTCCTGAATTTATTTAACTGAATCCATGAGAAGTGAAACCAAATTAGACATTTTCCACAATGGAAACTAGATTTACGAAACGGATCTCCCAATATTTTAAATAAAAAACAAAATGTCAGGAATGGAGTAACCAAGTTATCAGATGAATATGTTGATAAGGTAAACCATTCTTATCGATGGATTGAATGTTTACTCTACAAATACCAAAATGATAAAAGCTTCACAAACATTAAATTATATACTGACCTACATAGATTTCTAGAATAAAATACTAATTAATAATTAAAGTAATTAGAATATAATGGGTCCGTTTCATTGATCTAACTTCCGATCAAAATGCAAAACGTAGTTTCGTACATTTCGGTTCGCCTCGCTCGATGCCGCGCGACCTTCATTGGAGTAATTTTTTAACAACCAGGTCATGGTGGCATTCGTTTTACTAACTTTTCAGTTTATTATTTCCTGGTTTTTCTTGCGCGTATGCATACACTGCAGCCTGCAGTGAATCATTTATGCTGCCTTTTTTATCATGGAGGGTAGAGGTACTTTTTATACCATATACTTATCATTGTCATCATCATATTATACAATCAGTCAAAACAATGCTAAGTTCATAAGAAAACTTTTTTAAAACGATAAACTTTTGAAAGAATTTGATCTCCTAGTATGCAGTAGGTACATATATTAATAGTGCAGTACCTATCTAAGTGATAGGTACAAATATTTTTTAATTAAAAAGACGAAGGTTCGTTTGTCAAAAATAAATAACTTATTTGCTATGCTCATTGGAGTTATTGCTAAATATATTTTTTATGGTCCTATCTATACAAACGTGCTCAGCTGTACGTTAATTCTACTGCTATCAAAACCAAGCTGATTACTGATATCATACACTATGTAGACGCACACAAATCATTAAATACATTTCATAATTATTGAGTAATTGTAGAATGTAATTTTTTTAAATATTTTTACGCGGGATGATCGCATACCTACATTTTCTTATAGAATTTTCTGTATCTAGGGAATCAGATTATACGAGGACACACAAAACACTCGGACTCAGACTTTGGTTTACACAGATATTTGCCCTGTGTAGGAATCAAAACCGCAATATCACGTTTCGCAAACAGCTCATCAGCAACCAATTTGCGGCACAAATAAAAATGTATTTATTGACATTCAAGTAATATCCAGGTAAATCTTAGACATCATGATATGATGACCAGTCGATCAAGTCCGATCAAGTTTTCGGCTTCGTCCGCCGAATGCCACACAGCGGTTGTTGACCCTGAAAAGTTACGTCATCGACCACGCATCGCTGGTCGCCCACTAACTTAGTACGATCATAATTCTGTAAGCTCGGAGCTTAGAGCTTTCCAAAAGTAAAGCTTAATGCAGCCAACAGTAACATTCACTTTACGAAATATTTTTTTTATAACATACCTACCTATTAGACTGGTGGTTGAGTATAAAAAATTTAACAGATTTTAATATGTACAAGTTACCCTGCGTTTTTATTTATGTGCATATATAATTTAAGATTAGAGTTAGTGCATTCTCTATGTTCACCACTCTTCTAGATATACATAGATTAAAAATGATAATATATAAATATGCACCTTCGATCAGCATAAGTAAGTAAGGTTAGGTAGGTAAGTCAGTAAGGTTGCAATGAACACTAATCTATTTATTTATGTATCGTGTTTATCAAATACTGTAAGTACGCCACCCACCCTACTATCGAAAAATGTTTTTTACTGTCCATCCAAAGGCTGTCTGGAAGAAATCGCTTTCAGCGATAAGACCACCCATTGTACTACCCTTGTTTACCTATTGTAATTTTTCTGTGCTGTGTTTATTTTTGTTTCTGGTGTACAATAAAGAGTTTTCTATTCTATTCTATTTCCTCTCTATAGTATCACTAGTAGGTATACTACCTGTTAATAAGAATTCCATGCTGGTAGTACGGACTAACTAAATCCTTATAACGGAAGTCATATTTTTTTACCATACAAGGTGACGCAATATTTGATGGACCATGGCAAATGTCACATTGTTTAGTTACCTACCTGTGACCATGGCTATTTTTTAATCCTAATTATATAGATAGATCTTCATTACTTTGACAATTATCTACTAGGAACTCATAAATACACCTACACTCACTCTGCAATTATAAAACTTCCTTTCGTAAAAGGCTGGCTTTGGTATTCCTCAACTACGTACATTTCTAAAAACAATCCGACAATTCTCGCAGCCACGTTCAAACGACTCAATTTATAAAAAAATAACCTAATTTAATTCAGCCCAGCGATAAACAACTGGTAGACGGTGGACCCGTCTCTTTGGTGACGTAATATCTTAATTTACCGTGTGATACCACACCAGTGCAGCCTTCGCCGGAAACTCTATTGTAATAATATTGCTGACGAATTCTTCAAAGTATGTCGCTGCGTCATCGGGTCCTATAAAAAGCTCTCTAAGTTTTGCGTAAGCTTTTTATTCTGCTCGTGACACGTGCCAGCGCCAGCCAAGCTAATAATAAAGGACAAAATGATAATATTTTTGTTACATAATATTTATTCTGCCTACTGTACTAGAATACAATATTTGAAGGCAAACTAAGATAATTATTACAAACCATAAATAAATAATGCGTCACGATCATAATTATGTATATAGATCCTAACCCCTAACTAGGATACCCTGTATCCAAAGAATCAGAAACTACGAAGACCATGTTCCTACGAACACCCAGAGAACAACAAAAATCTTTCCCGTGTGCGGGAATCGAATCCCCGATCTCACGCTTCGCAGTCGGCGGATCACCCACTACGCCACGGAGGCCGTCTGTAAGTCACAGACGGAAGTCTATCCTTGACTACATAGTCTAATCATTCAATCATATGTAATTCAATTGCGAACAGCTAAAGCCGGTGTATCTCCCGCGTAGCTATGTAACGGCTCATGGTGTCTTGCAAAAATAACTTGGCTATTATTCCGCAAGTCCACACGACTAGACATTTCAAAGAAAAGTTACAAGACTACAGAATATATTTTGAATCGCTGTACGCGTTGGTATTTCCGATCGCTAACCAACTAATTTAATAAATGGGTAAGTTTGGATGTTTGTTGTTCAATAGCAAAAGCAGATTATACTAGAGTTAAAAAAAAGACTTCTTAATGTAAAAATCTAGTCTTAAAAGAGTGAAATAGGGTGTCAAAGATTGTTCATGGAAAACAATAAAACCTTGGGACACAGGTAGTAATAATGGTAATAAAGTACCTAAACCCTCACATAAGAGTTTAGGCTCAGATGAGGTGGGTAATCCGCGTTGGTGTCATCAAATCGCGCAATCGATATTTTGGGCTTTCGACCTTCATATTATCTCCAAATATGAGTAGATACCTAGCTATTTGATACCCTTTGCTTGGATAACAGAATGGCGTCATAAGTTCGTGTCACGTCTATATAAAAACTAGTAAATGTTTACTCAAGCCGCCGTGGTTTGTACGGTGTGTACGCGACCATAGCGTGGCGTTGCCCAATCAATGTAGTCTTATCATTATTTCCAGTTCGTTATTTCCGTCGTATTCGTGGCCTACTTAATCGTGAGCAGTTTATCATCCCCCTTTCTCTTATAATTTTGTTAACGTCGCGTTGTGCCGGTCGGAAATCGGCCAAGGCCCACATGCGGGCTCCCACCTACCACGTCACACACATGGCGGCGCGTAACACAGCGCGCAGGCGCGGGAAAAGCTAACTCGTATCCTAGCGACGAGTATAATAGCTGTGTATTCTCTCAGCACGCGCACGCGCTCTAGCCAGCTAGCGATTGCCCGATGTTTACAAAAGCATACCAGGTATCGTTGCGTAAGAGAATAAGCGGCATGGAAACGAAGATTTTTCCTTTTGATGTCATGGGTTAACTTGACCCATGCCGGTCGTCGATGGAATGTCACGCATTTGCATATAAGAACGAAAGAAAATAGTAGTTTTATGTGAAATCAACCTACTAAATTAATAAATGCATTAGACTATAATATTAGTAGTGGAAATATTTTTATGCAGAAAGAGGTTATCGTAGGTGTGAGATTAGTATTAAGAGGAATATCTCATCTGTTTTCATCATTTATATCGAGGTTACTAAATTTTTGTAAAAAATTAGGATATAATTATCATCTATATTGAGTAGCAAAATACTGGCTAAACCCGTTTTAGTCGGCATAAAAGAGGTTTTCAGCCCTTTGGAAATCGCATACCCTCATTACACTTTTTAAATACACAATGTGAACATGAGAAATTCCTCAACTGATCCTCTTAATTTTTTTAGCCTGGATAAGAAGACCAAGGACTGCACTCAGGCCGAGAACTTAGCTCGCCATTATGAAAGCCGCTTCAATGAGGAGAGCAACAAGTACAACACCGCTGTGGCCGCCATGAAGAAGGCACAGGACGAGGCTAGAGTAAGTTACAAAATCAGTGATAACACGGTTCAATATCTATCAGAATTGAGGCCCTGAGACATTTTTGATCATAAAGTCAAAGTTAGTGTTTTTTTTTTATTGTTGAACATGAAAGCATTTGACCGCACTCCCGCCTGATGGTGACGACGACGCGGTTTACGGTGGAGCGTGCTTGCTTAAAAGATATTCACTCTTTATTTGAAAACTTCCATAATATATCGCTATCGGGAAACAAAGACGCTGGTAGAGTGTAGGCGTGGGTTCTACAACATCATCAACTTCTCACGTGCTTACTTATATCCTCAGGAACTAGCCAAAGAGCTGGAGAAACTCCGCAAGGTGTATGCTGACACTCGCAAGACCCTCGAGGAGGAGATGCTGTGCCGCATCGACATGGAGAACACGGTGCAGAGCCTGCGCGAAGAGCTGTCCTTCAAGGACCAGGTGTTCCAGCAGGAGTTGCAAGAGACACGCACCAGGCGCCAGGTTGAGATCTCGGAGATTGGTGAGTGATATGGTAGTGATTGTAGGCATGGTGTAGAGTTTGACAGAGGATAAAGATATTGCGCCAAGTCGAGATCGTAAGAGTTATGGTTATAGATTGACGCATTGATTAGGCATTGTCAAAAGAGAGGGCGAAAAATCATTGTCTAATGACTCGTAAAGGTACATTGATTGGTTGACGGACGTTTTCTCTATAGATTCTATAAGTACAACATAATTAGTATGTAAGTATAGCATTGCATCAGCATTGACGGAATGCAACGTTTCAAACATCTCACTAATCTTTTGTCACTATATTGTCTGGGTGGTATAAAGCGACAAAGATATTTTACGTTGACATTTGAAAATTCGTTTATATTTAATAAATACGTATTTTTTTTCTGAGAAGCTCATTTGGTAAAGTGAAAAAACTTCCATCTTCGTCTTCATCGTTTATTAATTTATTTGTTAATTATATAACCCTCTTCTTGAGACAACCATCTGGTCCACGGTCCAATGAATACCAATATATTGAACATACAACTCTTTTACTTAAAGCCCTCTTCCACAGATGGCCGCCTGGCTCAACAGTATGAAGCCAAGCTGCAGCAAAGCCTTCAAGAACTCCGTGAGCAGCAGGAGGCCAACATCAAGGCCAATCGGGACGAGATTGAAGCTCTCTACGAGAACAAGGTAATAGGTTCATAACTTAGCACACGCCGTACACTCCTTTGACTAAGTAATTTGTAACACCTAACGAGTGTTTCAAAGTTATTGCTTTATAATATGCTGGATGTGAAACTGCTCTGTGTTCATCTACTTGTGACATCAAATTGTAAATCTCAAGGGAAGAATTGCCTACTATTCTTTATACAAATAAAAACAATAAAGTTTGCAATGCCTCTAACTGCCTTATGGTTTTTGTGGCGTAAGTGGGTGATGAGCCGACTGCGTAGCATGAGGGTGCTGGTTAAATTCCAACACAGGGCAAATATTTGTTGGAACCACAGGTATATGCTCAGAGCCTGTGTCTTTGTGAGACCCAGAGTCATCATATTTCTTAATTCCCTAGATATTGTGGATTCTAGCTATGGGTGGTATCTATGTATGTGGTTGTGACGTGTTATATACCGCTACCAATTCCTACCGAGAGAAACTCGGTAAAATGATGGCGAAAATGATGCTCCCTAACCAACCCACTTATTCAAGGTTGAAGATAAATTAATATTTATTATTGTCTTTGTTGTTTTAAGCAGATGAAGAACCTGCAAGCGGCCGCCAACCGCAACAACTCGGCCGCCAACGTCGCCGTCGAGGAGCTCCGCACCATGCGCACCCGCATCGATACGCTCAACTCGCAGCTCAACGATCTGGAGAACAAGAACGCGGCTCTTAGCGTAAGTACACACAACATACATGACAAAATTAATTAACCAAGGAACAAAACGAACAAGAAATCCAACTTAGTTTTTTACAAATACATATTGCGATAAACTTATTTTACAATTCCATATGTGTTGTAGAATATCAGCTATTGTTGTAGCTCACTTGTTAGTCAAATAATCTCGTAACAATTCTTGTGGCTCCTTCCGGCAGCAAACCAAAATATAACTAGCATTTAGATTAGTTACTTCCTCTATCTTGTAGATGAATCTAATGAGTCAGTTAACACAGCTGGTAAGTGGTAATACTGGTGTTTTTAGCGGTCTTTGATAAATTAAGGAACTCAAAATTCAGTAGGTGTTATAGAACATAATATCTTCTAGTGCTGCTCTAATAAGATTAACTAGATTCTGCTGGAGATTTATCTAACTTGTAGAATATTCAGAAATACGTGGCCACACTTATCGATTAAGACATAATAACACAGATAGTCGATTTCTTGGGATGACTTCACTATCATTTTGTTGTAAGGAGTTTCAGCCTTTTTGCCTGGCTTCTCTCTTCTTTCTGATTTTATAATATTGATGTAAGTTCTCATTCCTTTTCTCTCTTTAAATAATTGTTACAGTCTTAACCCCCCAAACATTCTATTATTTCTCGCATCTTTGTACAGAACCGTTGCCGCGAGCTCGAACGTCAATTGGAGTCGGAGCGCGCTCGCCACGCCGAGGATCTCGCGTCGTTGGAGCAGGAGTTGGCGCGTCTGCGCGACGAGATGGCGGCCCAACTGAGGGACTACGCCACGCTCATGGACATCAAGATCTCGCTCGACTACGAGATCGCCACCTACCGCGCACTGCTGGAGGGAGAGGAAGACAGGTGCTTGCTTTTTTTTCATTTCATGTTACACTATCTCACTTGTTGTTTATGTGGTAAACACGCAACGCCTAGACCAAGACTGGTTTTTATTAGACTATTGGACCAAATTGAAAGGGGCTCGAGGACATAATGGGTCAATGATTATAAGATGTATTATGTGGAGAGGACCCCAGCTAAATATTAGCAGAGTGAGAAAGTTCAATATGATTAACGACTAAAAAAATGTCGTCACAATTCTTAAATATGTGCATAGCCACTTGCAACGCGGTGACGTTCCCTACATTTTTAGCCATGGTCTTATGAGCTACGACCATTGACTAAAAAAAGATGAAAAAATATTAAAATATCCAAAGCCGTTGAAACATTTACTAAGCAGTAATCTATTCTTCCAGGCTGAACCTGACCACGCAGTCCCCGGGGCGTGAGTCTCGCGCGTCCGGCAGCGTGTCGGCCACGTCCGGCAGCGGCGCGCGCCTCACGCCGGCGCGCCGCGCCACGCCGCTCCGCGCCGCGCGCAAGCGCACCCTGCTCGACGAGAGCGAGGAGCGCAGCCTGCAGGACTTCAGCGTCACCTCCAGCGCTAAAGGAGACTTGGAAGTGGCTGAGGCGTGCCCTGACGGCTCCTTTGTCAAGATCCGCAACAAGGGGAAGAAGGTAAGTTTGGACCGCTGTCCATTAGCGTGTTATTGTGTTGCTCAAGACTTTGAACACCGGATGAGACCCAAGCGGACAAAGACGCAGGGATCACAACTTTATAGTCATTATGCATGGAAATACAAAAAATGAATGGCCTTCAACCCGGCAGTCGAACGACAAATACTTTAAAAATGCTGCTTATTACTGTGTTCTATGAGGCCAACCGTACATGGACAGCTTGAACAATTGCTGCTGCTGTGTTGTCAACTTTTCGAGCAGTTGCCAAACAACAAAACACTAGCAGACGAGAAATCAAAGCTATAGCTAAAGTCTAGAACAATCTGTGTATGTCTTGCGAATGCTTAAGCAGTTAAATTTATCGACTATATCTATGCATGGAAGACTGGTTTGCTACGTAGTAACAACTTTAACAGCAGTCAATACCGACCGGTATTGCCTGCTCAAACTGTCTGCTTTTCCAAGTCAGCCAGAACATCGAGATAGAATCGGTACTAAGAGACCCCTTTTTACAGGAGCTAAGTCTTGGCGGCTACCAGATCGTCCGCAAGGCCGGCGAGCAAGAGACGTTGTTCAAGTTCCACCGCACGGTTAAACTCGAGCCGGGCACGGTGGCCACGGTGTGGTCCGCCGACCTCGGCGTCGAGCACGACCCGCCGCACAACATCGTCATGAGACAACAGAAGTGGTTCGTGGCTGACAGCTTCACCACGGCGTTGCTCAACACTGACCAAGAGGTTCGTTCTCTTTAGTAATCCTCATCAACCTATATGCTTAACACGTTCAATGGTGAAAACACATCTGTTATGTAAGCTCAGCTTACGTGCCGGCTATGCGGCGAAACACAGACGCGTTTGTTTAACGCGGCGCTACTACAGTGCGGCTCACATAGACGGCACGCCATTGCTGGAAAACACGCGGTCTGTACGGGTGCCGGTGGTGATATATTTAGTTGTTTAGTCTTGGATTGTGATCATCTCCCTACACATCAGATGTTAATATAGTTGGTACATTCCACAGGAGGTGGCCATCTCCGAGCGACAGCGGCGGCAGATCAGCACGACCGCGCAGCGACACCGCGAGCTGGCGCACAAGTACCCGCGCCGCGAACAGGTAACCACACTAACCGCTATTCAGAAGTACCAACTTTAAGAACGAAGCGTCGTGTGTCTTCGTTCATTATAAGAACTGCAAAGGACCCCCCCCCCCCCCCCCCTGAATGGGTTCCCTGTGTTTGGGGAGTCCATACAACCCCCCCACATGTCTTACAAGTCAAAAGTTAACATGTATCTTCAAGTTTAGAGAAGCGTGCTTCCCCTTCGGCCACATTGTTGCTTCCCGTCAAGTGAAATTGTGGTCAAACGCTCGCCTGGAAGATTATCTTCCCCCACAAGACAGAAGTGTCTATCGGTGACAACGGCATCGCTTTTCTTAATAGGACTGAAGCACAGGCTGAGCGTTTGTTTACATAACTGACATCAACACTCAGATATCGAAGTTGCCATTAGTTGTAGGTAACTAAAATGTCTTATTCCAGATAGGCGAGATCCGCGAGGGAGATGAGAACTGCCGCATCATGTAAAGCGCGCGCCTCAAGCCCTCACCGCTCCACCGCGCCGGCGCCACAGCGCATCCGCGTACTTTTTATAAGATAGTTGTGGCAGACCACACACTTTATGTACTTGTACCATAGTTGCAGGCTGGACCTATTGCTGACGCTATGAGGTTATATCTTCGTACATATAATAAAAACTTTTTGGGACCTGTTGAAACATTGTAAACTTTGATATATTATATTAAACTTTCGTCTTGACTGATTTATCATGGCAGTTCATTCGTGTAGTGTTTATTTTTTTGTTATGTAAAGCTCGCCTTCTTGATAACATTAAACTGCAAGATATCATTCGCATTCTTCTGGTCTATCTAGTTTTCTACTCTGCTCTTATAATGCACTCGCCAGGTATGTATGATTGAAGGACAGTCAGATGTTTTTGGTTTGCTGTACAAACATAAACCCTGTCAACATGCCGATAATGGATCCCTCATAGCGAAACCAATAAAATCAGCCTCATACTAAAATACTGAATGTTCAAATTACAATATCACGTAATCAGGTAGCTTAGTATTCAGATACATTATAGTAGTTCCTTATCACCTTGAAATGTATGTTATCAGTCATCACTAATAAGCTTTCCCTGGTTGTGTTCTTCAAACATACATTTTAAGATTTTTCTTAGCAAACTACACTTATTGATCATATTATTATACTGTTAAGTAGAATAATATATTTTTCTATTATAAGTTACAAGTCTACCTGAAATTCCTTAGATTTCAAGTGCATTTTTAGATTTTTCCTGGGTAAGTATAATTTTTTTTTTCTAAATTAACCCCCACCCATTTTTTTCTTCACAAATCGCTAGATTGTAGGTAATTTTATGTCATTAATATTATTTTTTATATATCTATCTGGCAACAGCTGATGAGGTAGATGAAATCTACTAATTAATTAAGTACATTTTTGGACTTTAATAATATTATTAGGTTAAGGTTCAGTTGACAGTATTTAACTGGCATAAAATAAAAATGTAATATGAGTTATTATGAGTAACATTAAAAAAATCATTTTAAATCTAAATATTATGTGCAAGTCTCAAATAAGAATCATTTAAAAACAGAAAAATTAAAGCATTTATGTTTCGTCCATCTGAACACTAATTATTAAGCTTAATTCTATAATTGTACTAGTAATACATGTAACTATTGATTTTAATGTATGTGTTTGATATGTAATTCATATGAGTTTTTATTTAAAATACAGAGGATAGAATCTTACTTATTTTTGGTTTTTATAATCATGAGACCTTATTTGAACGTCAATGCCAGTTTATATCTTTCGTGTGTAGTAGAAAACATATTATTTTAATAAAGTTCTATTTAGGTGTAATTCCGACTTTCATTTCATTTTGCTCCTTTGTCTAACGGTTGTGTTGTAACCTTTACCTTATTATACACAATTCTGTTTCTACAATGCCCTTACACAAGGAATTATTGCAGTCCCTGATGACCCAGTTCACAATTATTATTGTACTAATCGTGCGAAGTCGAAACAAAAATAAACGGACTCCTGTCAACTGTTAGATTTGACATAGTCAGACAATTGTCAAAATATAATAAACAATAATAGTGCCAGTATCAAGGAGAGTTCCCAGAGAGTATTGGAAAATATTTTCAGTCAATTCAAAAGATTGGTTGTATAATTATGAACTTAAAAATCGTTTGAAATGAACTAGGTTTATTTAAACTAGAAAAACTTTGGTATCATGGTTTATACTAACAAATATTAGGTTTAGCTGATATAGCGGATGCTATCCGCCGGATAGCGCTCGAAGCTAGAACAAGTATTGATTTGTTTTCAAAAGATCAGTGAGGTAAGCACTAAAGCCACTAAGTCGGAATTGTCGGGAAATGGAATACTTACGACAGGCAAGACCTAATACAACAATAAACGTTTTGGAAAATGTTATTTTTATTTATTACGCATTTTGAGTCGAAATAACTTTTAGATGACTGAACAGCTTTGCAAACACAAACTATTAAAATGTGCTTCATTAATAATTGATCATCAAAGGCTCTAAGTAAGTGTATAACTTATAATATTATTATAGGTTATGTATGTATTACGAGAGCGAAACTCCAAAAGTACAACTAGAACCAAGATGTCTCTGCTGATGCACTCAGGTAGGGATCGGAACGGCCGAATACTATAATTTAGCACAGATTAATACAGAGTTAAATCACGCGCCGAGAGTGCTTCTAAAACCCTTCTTACATTCAGATTTATTAGGTAGGTATACTTAACAACATAGTGACTCCTTTAACAGTAATCTTTATTACAATAGTAAATGAATTCTAAATTAACAGGTTAGTGTGTTATTGATGTTTTTGACCTTCCGGTTAACACTGACTACTGAGCCGATTTTCTTGTCTAGCCACGGCTCTGCACACACTATAGTGTTTTGAGGAAAACACTCGCGGTAAATTATGAAAAACACCACAGTTGTGTTTTCAGCAGTGAATGTGTTAAAAGGTCCGAGATTCCAAATAGAGTACCCAATACTATTGACAATAAGGCTTCAAATTTAATGCCCACGTCACACACCACTATGATATTCAACGATCTAGGCAGCGGATGCTGGCGGCTATAGCCCCACTGCTTCCGGGCAAATATTAACAAAATGTAGTACTAGTACATCGAAATACTGTCTAATGTGTTCCAGATATAAATACGTATAATAACCCTGTACTGAAATCACTATATAGGATAAATAAATAAAACCGAGAAAGCCTATATTTTTACATTATTGGGCTAACAAAACTTGGAACAGATAGAGGATCATCTAACCTAATGCCACCTTCTTACTAACACTTTTATATGTTAAAGTTTAGTGCCTACTGGTACATTCAAGTCGCCTAGTGGAAGAACGTCCACCTTCCCAGGAGAAGGTTGTGAGTTCAAATCCCAGTGCGGGCACGTACCAATGTGCTTCTGTAAAATATATGTATGTAATTATCACTTGCTTTTCAGCGAAGGAAACCCACATACCTACCCGAGAATTATTTCAGAAGTAGGTATGCTATCTACCAATCTAAACCAGGCCCCCCTGGTGGATTAAGGCCTAATCCTCCTCATAAAAGTGAGGGGAGACCCAAGCTCAGCAGTGAAACAATATGGGTTGATGATGATAATGATACATAATAAACCAAAATGTATAAGATTGAAATAAATAATAAATAAATTTCTTGGCAGACTTTTAAGTTTTAGTTTTCTATTTAATTTTATTTAATTATTGTTATTAAAAAAATGGTCAAATATCAAAAATAAATAATTATAAAATACAAATAATAATGAAAATGTCGGTAGAAATAATAGGACATCCCAAAGCAAAATATCGCACTCATCAAACCGTAACGGTATTCGCTATCGGATACGGTAGCGTATACCGCTTTTGACTGATGGAACCACGGTTTTCGCTACTTCGTGGAGATTTTTACTGTCTCGTCCACTCGTCCAGTCTCGTTCGCACCGTTTCTCGTCGTCTTTCTTTTGATTATATGATAAGGTGGGAGCGAAGAACTTTACCGTCGAACGTACGCGAGCCGGAAACCAAGGCAGTATCCTGTTTCGCAACAACTGCGGTAATTTTTCGTAGCGAAGCAAGCAATCGAAGTACCAACTGGGAATAGAATATTATGTAGAATTATGAGGGTCCATTTATGACAATGATCCTGATGATTTCCTTAAAAACTAAGCACTCCTCATCATTCTTGAAGCTCTAGGATAATTATGCTGGACCATGACGTCTGCTTCGTAATGCTAGCTGAAAGCCAATAAGATGAAAAAACAGTCACAAAATGTATAAACGAATTGAATGAATGAGAAACATTTCCGCGTTAAAAACGAGTAAAAGGTTCTCATTCATTCTTCATTTTCTTTTTGCCTTCGTCAGTTCAGAACAAAAACAAAACGGCACACACTGAAACTGGATCTAATCAGAAGGCCATTGGCTATCGCGTTTTATAAATAGACAAAAATACGGGATCTGATTTGGCGAGTGCGGCAAGTGGTAGCATGACATCCGGGCGGGTCCAGTGCTTCCACACCTTGACCCAGGTGGGCGGTGCGGCGCAATAGGTCAGGGGGCTGAGGCGAGGGTGGCGGAGGGGTATGTTTGGGCGCGCGTAGTAGCGTAGTGACGTCAGTGGCGCTCCGTATCGACCCCACGAGCCGTCACAACAGCCCCCCGGAGCCCGCGCGCCGCCCCGCCGCTGCCGGTTCCGCGCATCTACGCATCGCGCCACCGCCAGCCCGGAAGTTTGCCGAGGCTAATGGAAAACATTCATGCCTTCGACACAATGCATTTGAAGTCACAGTGACTAAGCTCGCTTGAATACTGGTGATTTAAGTAACCTAAAACATGAGGTAAAATAGAACATTGATTCGGAATTACAATCATGTCAACATTGCAGATGGTTGCAAGAAAATCTATAATCATGCATGCTTATGATGACTTGATGTCAGAAATCAGAATAATACGGATGCTTCAATTGTACAAGGTGGAAGACATCGGATCCCGTATAATTAAACTCAAGTGGCGATGGGCATGACATTTGGCATGATGACTGTGGCGATGGCAGGTGGAGTAAGTCCCTGACAGAATGGTGACCACTTGTCGGTAAGCAAAACCGCGGAAGACCGATCCAACGGTGGGTCGACGATATAAAAAGATTTGTGGGTAACACCTGGACCAGATCGGCTCAAAGCCGGGATGAATGGCGTAAGAGGAAGGAAACTTATGCCCTGTGTTAAAGCCTCTTATTCAACCATTCCAAATTAAAACCTTCCCGCCCTTTCATTCGTTCCCATTATGGACGTTCAGTCCTTTCTACACATTCACTCTACCAATCCCTTTCATTCTTTGACACTCTTCCAAAACTCTAACGAACCGACACGGTGCGTCGCTCCATCAAAAACATGAAATAAAATATAATCAGTGAATAACCATCAGTGTACCATCAACAATTAGCAAAAGGGGGCCCCCAACGACGCCTCCAAAGGAAGTTAAGTGCCGACCACCGGTGAGTTTTTTTCCAACCAATTTTCCTCTTCATAACCTCAACAACCCCTAGATACAGTCCACTCGTCTTAACATCATTCTTGGTCCTCGTCGAACCGGATTTCGACTTAGAATCGGTTTCCTATGCTCAAATCGTAAACTCGTTTCAACTTGTGAAAATTTTAGCGTCATCAAGCCGCCATATTTGCACACAACAACCAAATTGCAAAACCTATAATTCGAATTATTAGCATCATATCAACATATCGATCACAACGCATATCATATTTTGTGTTTAATTCATCAAACAAACTCAGTCATTCATTTTGTGTGAGGAACTTTGCAAAAAGTTGGTGTAAAAATACCTACACTTTGTATTTCACCGATCTGCGCACACGCGCTGGAGTTTAGGTAGGTTGGAAGTATTGAGCTGTGTTCGTTCTGTGGGTGAGTCCAACTTCATATCGTGTCATTGGGAGAGTCCATTTAATCAAAACATTTGTGTTCGTGTATTCAATTTTGTGAAATTGAACATTAATTATCATTTCAATCGTTGTTTTATGTGTAACATGCGACACTTAATAATAACAGCTTATCGTGATAAATCATTAAACAATTGTGTTAATACTTACGTGTAACATACAGCGCCTAAGTAACTCAAGCAAAGATTGTGTTTGTTTGTGTGCCGACAAATTGCGTTTGTGTGCCGGAAATACGAACAAACCGAATCAAATTCGTCGATGTTCGTTCGATCATTTCATACGGTCATTCTCATAGTGTTTATGCTGTGACTTTTGACAAACAAGTGACAGTTTCGTGTTCGTTTCTGTTTGAAAACAATCAAACTCCATCGTAAAGTGTTTTTTAAAAGTTTGCGCGATAATAAGTTAGTTTAGGCGTAAAATTTCTGCTAAAAGTGATAACAACTATCAAATTTCAAAATGAGTGAGACCGTGATTGCGCATTGGGAGTCGAAACGCAGCCTGTCGCACAAGCGGCTCAGCGATGCACTTTTGTGTGCACGTAATTGTGAATCCGAACCGAAACTTATAACGCGGTTAGAGACATGGTGTTCCCGTTTAGACATTATCTTGGAGGGCTTTAACGATGCCCACATCAATTTGGTTTGTGAATTACAAAAGGCCGGTGTAGATGATAAAGAGTTGCAAGGGCAGTCCGTGTTCCAAGAGCAAGCTGATGACATGTATTTCGAAGTACTCGAAGCAAAACGTAAATACTTGAAAGAATCAAAAGTGGAGTTCGCTTCTCCTTCTCAACCGTGTCATCAACCCAAGCCAAAGACTAAACTTCCACCGATTAAATTACCTACATTCACAGGTGAGTTCAAAGATTTTCCGGGGTACATTGACCTCTTTAACACACTTGTTCATCAGCGAACAGATTTAACAAACATAGAAAAGTTTCAATACCTAATCACAACATTGTCCGGGGAACCCATAAATATAATTCGTGCTTTTCATGTGTCTGAGGCTAATTATATGAGCGCTTATGAAGCTTTAGTGAATCGATACAACAACAAAAGGTATTTAGCATTCATGTGTTGGGAACAAATTAATAATTTAAAGGCCATGCCTTCTGGTTCAGCCCAGAGCTTGCGGAACTTGCTTGATGTCTACGGTGAAAACATAGCGATGCTTAGTTCACTGGGATTACCAACTTCAGAATGGGACTTTGTGTTATTTCATTCGTTGTTAACAAAATTAGATAAAGCATCTCGTGAAGCCTTTGAGTTGTCTAGCACAGGCAAAGATTTCCCAAGCTTTAATGAATTAAAATCATTTTTACTGGACCGATGCAGTGCACTAGAACGCTCATTATTCTCAAATGAGAATAACAAATCAGTAGTTCAGCAACAAAATAATTATCATAACAAGCGTGTGAATTCAACCAATCAACCAAAGTCAACACCAACAATGCTTTTGGTTCAATCAAACAATCAATCATGTGTTTTGTGTAAAGAAAGCCATGCTCTTTATTCATGTCCAAACTTCTTATCAAAGACCCCACAAGAAAGGTCTCAAGTGATTAAACAATTCAAATTGTGCTTCAATTGTTTGCGTTCAAATCATATAACAATAAATTGCAATTCAACTCACTCATGCAAGACATGCAATCAGCGACATAACAGTCTGTTGCATTTTCCTAAGAGGACAGAGACTGGTGGTCCTGTCAACCCCCAACATAAACAAGCAAGTGCTGCTTACCATCAAACATCTTCGTCATCCTACTCTAATGTCAAGGAAGGTGTGATCACTCCAGTTACATCATTGTCAAATGTGTCTTCAGGTTCATCATCAGGTAGTCATTTTGTCATGCTTGCGACTGCAGAGGTGGAGGTAAAGGATGGCCAAGGTACTTTCCAAAAGGTGCGCATCCTGCTGGACCCAGGAAGTCAAAGTCACATTATTACCAAAACATGTGCCCGTCGTTTAGGCTTGTCCCAATACAAGACTCAAACACCTATGTCTGGAATTGGTGAGGTTCCTGCATGTTCTACAAGCAAAGTGTTTCTGGAAATTAGACCAGTTGGAAAAGTGGAACCCACATTCACAACGGAAGCAGTGACTTTAGACAAAATTTGTGGTAACATGCCCACCCATCCGGTGAATGTTCAAAACTTTGAACATTTAGCAAATCTGAAACTAGCTGATGAAAATTACCACTCTTCTCGTCCGGTGGATATCCTCATTGGTGGTGAGATATTCCCACAAATTTTAATACCAGGAAAAATTGACGGTGGACATCATGCTGCGACGGCTATCAATACAATCTTTGGATTTATTCTTATGGGAAAAACGTTGACAAATTCATCATTCCCCACTCCTTTATCAATCAATCATGTGTCAGTGGACACCAACCTGGACATTGCGGTTCAGAAATTTTGGGAGTTAGACAACATACCTACTGGAGATAACAAGCAATCTCACTCCGTGGAAGATATTCAATGTGAAGATATATTTCAATCAACTCATAAACGGGATGTTACTGGGCGATACATCGTTAACTTGCCCTTTCGTGATCAATCACCACCATCATTTGAAAAATCATACCCAATTGCGCTTCGTCGCTTCGTGCAGCTGGAAAAGCGCCTCCTGGCAAAACCGGCATTTCATGAAAAATATAAGCAACATGTCATGGATTATTTGTCGAGTGGGCAAATGGAGAGGGTACCTGCCAACGAGTGTCAGTCGTCGACTGCATATTACCTTGCTCATCACGCAGTTTTAAAATCGGACCGGGACTTGCGTGTAGTGTACGACGCAAGTGCCAAGGATAACAAAGGTCATTCATTGAACGACACTCTTCTGACAGGACCCAAGCTTCAAGCCGATATTACTAACATTCTTTTACGCTTCAGACTCCATGCCATCGTGTTCACTGCTGATGTACGGCAAATGTACAGGCAGATTAGTGTTGCAGAGGAACATTGTGATTTCCAGCGGATCTTGTTCAGATGTTCCCCTGAAGAATCAATTCTGGAATATAGACTTAACCGTGTAACATTTGGTGTCTCATCAGCTCCCTTTTTGGCCATACGTGTGCTTCATCAACTAGCTCATGATGAAGGTAATTCTTTTCCAACTGCAGCCCAGGTGTTGCTCAAAGATATCTACGTGGATGATGTTGTCACAGGTTGTCTGAACCTAGAACAGGCAATGGGTCTACAGCAGCAACTCATAGAAATCATGGCAGCTGGGGGTTTTGAGCTCCGAAAGTGGTCCAGCAACCATCAGGCTGTACTTCAGAACATACCTGAAGATCATAGGGCGGTGCCGAACGTTAATCAAACATTCGACTGTGATGGTCTATTTGTGAAGGTCCTCGGTTTAGCCTGGAACTCGCAAGAAGACGCTTTCAACTATCAAGTAAATCAAATCAATCGAGAGTGTACCAAGCGCACCATGCTATCAGAGCTAGCTCGTATTTATGACCCCATTGGTCTTCTAACACCATTAACATTTTTGGCAAAGCATTTGATTCAACGTTTGTGGCTTCTTGGTTCATCGTGGGACCAATCAGTGCCAGAGGACATTAATCAAATTTGGTCGAAATATGGTCAGCAGTTACCTCACCTATCCAAGCTTCAGATACCGCGTCGCATAACTTCAGATGATGCCGTGTCCTACCAACTCCACGGATTTTCAGATGCGAGCGAGGCCGGGTATGCCGCCGTCGTGTATCTTCGTTCCACTAATCATCATGATCAACATCAAACAGCTCTTGTCAGTGCGAGGTCACGTGTCTCTCCAACCAAGCGCAGAACCTTACCAAGGCTCGAGTTGTGCGGCGCTCTATTGCTCACGGATCTCATGCGGCACATCGTGAATATTTATAGCAAAATCTTAAGCATAGAGAGTGTCAACTTGTGGACGGATTCTATGATAGTGTTGTCATGGATCAAATCAAATTCAACAAATTTCAAGGCCTTTGTCGGCAATCGTATATCAAGCATTCAACGCAAACTTCCAGAAGCAGTCTGGAAACATGTTCCAGGTAAACAAAACCCTGCGGACTGTGCGAGTCGTGGTTTGACGCCCGATGAGCTCATCAATCATGACCAGTGGTGGACAGGCCCGAAGTGGCTGTCATTGGATCAAGTACAGTGGCCCAGAGAGCCCCAAGATTCGAAATCGATACTTCAAGCTGATCTTGAAGTTGACGGTGAAATGCGCGCCTGTGTGCTGAATGTCACAGATACAGCGGAGACGCATCCGGTCGATCGTTTGTTAGACAGACATTCATCATTGAGAAAGGTCCAGCGCGTCTTAACATATTGTTATCGTTTCATTGCTGCTCTGCGCAAAAACAAACGTTCAGGTCATTTTACCGAGCAAGAACTTCATGAAACCCTTATGGTTATCGTTAAACACATTCAACAAACGGAGTTTAGTGAAGAGATAAATATTTTGAAATCAAAACGTGTTCTGCCAAAATCATTCAGAAAACTTAACCCATTTTTGGATCAAAATCACATTTTGCGGGTGGGGGGTAGGCTCTCTCAGTCAGATCTTAGCTACGAATCAAAACACCCAGCTTTGCTTCCTCGCAAGCATCGTTTGACACAACTTATCATTCAGTGTACTCACAACGAAAATTTTCATCCTGGTTTACAAACAATGCAGTTCTTACTACTTCAAAATTTTTGGATTTTGTCTCCAAGACGAGCAATTCGTCAAGTTTTATCAAATTGTTACCGTTGTTTTCGTGTAAAGCCCCATAATTTTGAACCTGAAATGGCAGATTTGCCACGTTCTCGTGTTACTCAGATCAAAGCATTCCAGTCTGTAGGTTGTGACTACGCTGGACCGTTTAACATAACTTTTCAACGTTATCGTGGTACGCGTTCTGTGAAGGCGTATCTGTGCTTATTTGTGTGCTTCGCTACCAAAGCAGTACATTTAGAACTTGCTTCTGACCTATCAACAGAAGCATTTTTAGCTGCCCTACGCAGGTTTGTAGCAAGACGTGGTCGGTGTAATGTGATCCACAGCGATTGTGGTTCGAATTTTAAGGGCGCACAGTCGCAACTGATAGACCTCATGCGCGCCGCGTGTGAAACGGAGCGTATTGAGTTTAAATTCAACCCACCAGGAGCACCTCACTTCGGAGGACTTTGGGAGGCGGGTGTTAAGTCCGTAAAAACACATTTGTATCGCGTTGTTGGCACACAAATTCTAACGTATGAGGAACTTAACACGCTTTTGACTCAAGTGGAGTCAATCCTGAACACAAGGCCCCTCTGTCCACTTAGCTCAGATCCTTCAGATGTTTCAGTTTTAACCCCAGGACATTTCTTAACATTAGCGCCTCTCACAACAGTGCCATCTCTTGATTATTCCAACATAAGCATGAACAGACTTACACGGTGGCAACTGTTGCAAAAAATGCACCAAGACTTTTGGTCTCGGTGGCATAGTGAGTATCTTACCACTTTATCACAGCGATTGAAATGGACTAAAGCATCACCTCCAGTAAACATTGATCAACTCGTTATCATAAAAAATGAAACTACTCACCCACTGCGATGGCATTTTGGTAGAATAATTAAACTACATCCTGGGCGTGACGGTATCCCTCGATCTGCCTCAGTCAGGACTGCACAAGGTGTTTTCGATCGACCTCTTGTGAAGTTGTGTCCTCTACCAAATAATGACTAGTTTGTGTAGACATCATTTCATAATTTTTTTTAATTTTTATTATTATTTTTGTGTGTGAAAATATAGCAATTATTCATTAAGTTCATTTCAAAACAGATCATTAAATCATAATAACACTTGACATCATTTTATAACAATTATCATATGTCAAGATTTTTGCATTGGTGGTTGTGAACAAATTTTAATGTGTTTTAGACTTTTCTGTCTCATCAATTCGCCAGCGGGGGGGAAGATAAATGTTAAAGCCTCTTATTCAACCATTCCAAATTAAAACCTTCCCGCCCTTTCATTCGTTCCCATTATGGACGTTCAGTCCTTTCTACACATTCACTCTACCAATCCCTTTCATTCTTTGACACTCTTCCAAAACTCTAACGAACCGACACGGTGCGTCGCTCCATCAAAAACATGAAATAAAATATAATCAGTGAATAACCATCAGTGTACCATCAACAATTAGCAAAAGGGGGCCCCCAACGACGCCTCCAAAGGAAGTTAAGTGCCGACCACCGGTGAGTTTTTTTCCAACCAATTTTCCTCTTCATAACCTCAACAACCCCTAGATACAGTCCACTCGTCTTAACACCCTGCAATGGTTTAAATGATCTGTCTATGATGATGATGAAATTGTACAAATAAACATGGCAGGCGATCTACAATTACAATGATAAAATATACAATGCCGCTCTCATTAGCGACACGCAGAGGGGGACCACACACTCCAGATGCACAACGTGTCCAATGGACTGACTATGGGTATGCTTCAGCGAGCAAGCAGATTATTTATCCGTGGCCTGGACTACTATACACTCCAAAACAGAAAGTACTATCTTGACGTGGTATATAATTTAATCACTGTCTTCCTTCTACACAATTGCCATGCTCAATATACACCCCGCTATATCTACAGCCTTATGGAGTCAAATGAAATTGCGCAGTTCCCTCACCACGGAAATGATCTCCGAGACGCCTTATTATTATTGCGTTGGATGGTAGCATAGGTATTTGCGGAGCGTGATATTGATACCGTTCATTTGCGTTTGTCGAGTGAAATGGAATACTGAGTGAAATACTTGAAGGCTCTTAAATCTCATTAAAATGGGCACTGGGTCTTCAGCAGTTTATGCAGTGTTTCTGTATCATTCGCGTCAATAATTCGCTTAATAAAGTAGTTCATCATCAACCCATAACGTCCCACTGCTGGGCACGGGTCTCTCCTCACTTTCGTGAGGAGGGTTAGGCCATAATCCACCACGGGGGCCCAGTCCGGATTGGTGGATAACATACCAAAAAATAAAGTGGTTACGTTGTGTTAATCGTATTAGATAAATTATAGTACATATCCATCCGTTCAAACTGTTTTTATTAACATTACATATGTAAAGTACAAACATAGGATACTGTTACATAAGTATTTGTAATTGTTATTATTCCTAGTGTTTGATCGGTAAAGTAAACATATCCGAACTGTTATAGTAAAATCTAATAGGTAATGTAATGGCTTTGTACTTGGCCGCCGCAGGCGTACACGTGTGGCCCTTGTTTCCCCTCCACTCCACTCTATCACTGTTCAAGGAATGTTACATATTGCTTGACAATGTAAACATTTCCTAACAACTGCGGAGAAGCCACGAATAGCTGAGCTCCCTTGGAGTTTTTCCGGGCCTTGTCCTTGACCCAAATTGGATAAATCCTCGGAAGGCTATATAAGCACAAAAACTCTCACTTGTTTTGCCCCTCGCAGGGTTAACCTAATGCATATTTAGTAGAGGTGTAAAATCATCCTAATCAATGTATATTATAAAACTAAGATCAGGTGTTTCCATTCAGGTATAAACGGGAGCGCGATATGAACAAGCCAGCGTAAGCCGCCCGGATAAAAGTTCACGATGACAGAAAACAGAGATGAGGCACTTCTGCCCACAAAGCGATACAAGAAGATTCCCATTTACGTAGTGGAGGAACACAATGAAGCCTTACAATTCATTTATGCAGCGATCGGAGGCAAAAAGCTACCGCTCGAAGGCACAACTTTAGTGCATTTGGACGCTCATCCAGATATGCTAATAGATCGCAAGTTGAATGGGGAAGTGGCACGATCGGGCAGAAAGCTTTTGCCATTACTGCAAATAGAGAACTGGATCGTTCCTGCCACAGCAGCGGGTCATATTGGCAGAGTGGTATGGCTACGTCCGCCGTGGGCTAAACAAATATCAGATGGCTCGCATCAGATTAAAGTTGGGGACGATACTACCACGGGTTTCCTCAGAGTGAATAGCAAGATACCTTATTATCTTTCAGATGCACTATACTCTTCAAAACTAAAGAACGAAAGGGTATTCACGCTGACTGTGGCCGAACTTTCTGACTCATCCCAAAACTCGGACAATAATCACGTACAAAAGTTAGCAACGAATCTGAGCGTATCCCACCCGTACGTTCTCGATATCGATCTGGATTTCTTCAGTACGGGTAACCCGTTCCTCGGTTTGTATGACAACATTGGCTTATATGACCAACTGGAACCGATATTCAACTTTAAACTTCCGGATGGCGACGATGCGGAAACTGTAGAGAAAGTTAACAAATTGCGAGAACTACAACTGGTCGAGCTTGAAAACTTGTTCCAGCATCTGGAAGAATGCAATAGTCTGGAGGAATACGAAGGGCCTAAGTCACAACTCTATGATATGGTAAGTCTCGTTATTCTCTGCGCAACTCGAATGTGAATCCATACATTAGGAAATAATGATATAATTTTGTTATTGTCGTAAGACAACAATTCGTATTCATTAATTATGTACCATTTTTGTATCATTGGATCGCATTGAATTGCATTGCCTCCGCCAATGAAATTCTAAAGTAATGTACACCTTTTCTTCAATAGGGATTCTCGTACTTGGATAAGTAAACTCTTGAATTCTCACCAATGTTTAGGTTTCAGATTTGGCTAACTTGGTGCGATCGGAAGCAGAAAAACAAAATGAGAAACCAGATTGGTGGGCGGTTTTCGCAGGCGGCTGCACAAGAGACCAAGGAGGATTGCCGTATCATATAAGTACAGATGATGAGATACAAAGTTTGGTGAAGAACGCTTTGTTACCACTTCTAACCAACTTACCACCGCCCGTGTTAGTCACCGTGGCTCGTTCTACAGACGATGGATACTGTCCCCCTGATCAGGTAACTATAAATTCAGTGCTGATTTTGGACCTACCTTTTCTCAACTACGATATTAGAATGCAGCACTTATCGTGCAATAATTTCTTGTTTCAGGTCGATTATATTCAGTCTCTCGTTCTGAAGACATTGAGTGAAGTTTACGATACTGACGAACCAGCACTGTACTACCTCACTGTAAACACTGCTGATTAAAATGTTTTTCTTATTCGTTGCGTTTTTCTTATTGTTCTCCACTCTAGAGAAACGTTTGAAAGTCATGACTCGTGACTCAAGGGAGTTCAAATTCAAACGTCTCTGAATTCTCATTAAACTAATATCAAATACCATCTAGACAGCGGTCCTCGCTTCAAATTCGCACTGCAGTTGCCACAGTTAACAGAGTTCCAAGCAGCTGATGACGGTGGCGTGCCGACATTTTAATCTCTTACTCGAGTATACATTAAATTTATTTTAGAAATACGTAAATGTGCAGTGAGCGTTAGTAAAGTGATTAGAAAATTATTGAATTAGTTAGCCGGCGGCGAGCGGCGGGCGACGCAGGGTCGAGGCGCAGTCTCATTCAGCTCCAGTGCCAATTACAATGCCGTAACTCACACGTGATGTGCTCTAACGAACATTGTACGAGATTGTACGCAACAATTTATGCTGCATAATGTTGCTTTGAAAATACTGTGGCTCACAGCTATAGTGCGGTGTGCAACGAACATAATCGGAAATATTTAAAGTGTAGTAGAAAGAAATAGACAGATTCGCCATCCACACAGTGCTCCACTATTGCAATGTGCTCGCGTAACCGCAGAGACCTTCACATCTATTATTACATATTTCGTCGAGTATAAATAAATTACTAAATCGAGACTAGTTGTGTTAAATTTTTTTCAATATGTCTGGTCTTGTTTAGGATTACACGCAGACAGCGTGGCATGAGGCTTTCCATCAAGGGAACTGTATTTAAAATCCATGGATGGGGAGCACCATTATCTACATGAGTATTATACCTAACACCCTCAAGAAAAATGACTCATTCCCACTCTCGACTCACTTATAACCCGTAAAAAATAAACTGAATTATAGTCTACTCATTCTCATCAAAAAACAAGGCTCCCCTATCTTTGTATTTTTTGTCCGTTAAATGTCGGAAAGATTTGTATGGAAATGAAGTGAACACTCAATTACTATTCCTCCTGGCACTGGCATTCTATGCACGACCTCGTGAACTGCGTTCATCGTGTGAGCACCATTTAAATTTAATCATCTCGATGCATATGACTCCCAGACTCGGGTTTTAATTTTCGTAACTATGCTTCAGAAGTTTCCGAACGTATCTATACCTAAATAAATTAAAACCAAACAAATCCTTATAACGATATATCGATTCTATCCATCTGTCCTGCTCCCTTGTCACAACAGCCACATCTGTCCAACACAGTTTTAGAACTAGCGTGCCCACGACTCATCCCATGCAAATCGTACAAGCTGCCACGTCATTAGTGCGTGGCTTAGTAGTGCAGTTGGCTGTCAAATGCATCTTTCTGTAGATACCACATAATGACAATTCTTTCGGTGCTTCTAAGTCTAAGCATCTACATATTTAGCACGATATATACTCGTATAACAAACGTGGTATAGAACCTTCGAGACCGAATTGACGAGGTATCGGTACTGGCTGATCACATGCTCGAGGAGGTGTTCATTAATGTAGCAATGAAATAGGAATTGGATCAGTTTTCTTTTTTCGGCATAGAGAAGACTTTACTTAAAAAAAAGTGAAGACAAATGATGACTATGACAATAGACCCTTCGTTCCAGTTTACAGACATTCGTGCAGCAAATCATTATTGAAACACAACTCAAAACATTGCCTCATATCATAAGTTAAGACATTGCAGAACCTCATTCGACTAATTAGATGAATAATTTACACATTGTCTTCATTGTTGCGAGCTCGCGAGGCTGCTAAGAGGTAGCTGGTGACACCTAAACCAGGACAATTAGCAATGCAACATGTATAATCGACGCCTTTGCGTGTATATATTGGCGGTATTCATTTATTTTATTACACAAGTAGCCGCCCGCAACTTTGTTCACAACAGTTTTTTTTTTGTAAGTATTTCGATGTTAGAAGAGAATCCCTTATCTAAGACCGGTAGTTATGCCAGTGTTTATGCATTATCACACATGCCATATTTTGAGAATTGCTCCTTTTTAGCATCGGGAATTTGCGCGTAAACAAATAGTACAAAGATGTTTTCCGTGGTTGAGATTGGACAAATCACAAAGTTTTTTTCTTATATTTATAGATGTTATCAATACTTAAATGTTTACTTATATCAACATTTGTTACCATGTAAATGAGTTAAAATTACAACCAAGAAAGGTCAAGCTAACTATAATGCAGCCAAAACAACTAGTGTGATAAGAGAATATAAGCTAGGTTCTGCAGCTCCTGATAAATTACAAAAAAAGCGACTTTATGGTTTATCAAAAATGTAGCGACTCTCGCGTAAACCAGAAGCATACGGAAATGGAATAGTCACGAAAGCGAAAGGGATCTCGTTCGCAGAGTCGCCTACACCATCCTACACACCGTTTAATCTCTTCAACAAGCATACCTTCTACCTACTTACCTATCGATGTATGTATTGCAGTGTTTCCTGGTTCTGTAGTAATATAGGGCCATTGGAGATGCCTACCCACCCACCGTCTACTTGATATTGGCTTAACATGACAACCATCCTATTTGGAAAGTCTCGTTACTGTACTGTTCGTATCATTATTGGAACGTTGCAGAAACTGACGAATCATCAAACTGGGTTAGAAGGTTTGGTTATCTGTAAAATTTTACCACAGCAATAAGTTCTGTACGGTTTGTACGGATTTACCATGACTATGACAAACACAGCGGTTTTACGAATAAATATAAATCACGAAGCCTATAATAACGGCGGTCAGTATGTGGGTATTTATCAAGATAATATCTGCGATGATTGGACAAACAATCAGTCCTTCGATTGGGGGCGATTGGGGTCAACTGCGCGTCGAACCGTCCAGCCGCATCAACTTTCGTTACATCATACGACGCAGAGTTTGGAAAACTTTGCAAATACAGGCTTTGTTCGCGATGTGTTGTTCCCAGAATAACACGGTATCCTTTTGAAATTCCTAATAACTTTTATCTATGTCTATTATGTAGCTCTATGGCAAACTAGAAATCTAGTCGGTGCAGCTTATACCTACCTAGTAGGCGTTTCATGAATATACGTAGACCGTAGTACATTCGGAGTAGATACGGCTGAATATATACACTAATATAACATTATGTAAGCATCTCGGATTAACACATGGGTTCCGTTTCAGCACGTTTTCCCGTTTATTTATGCTAAGAAATACCCCTTTTTTGCACAAAAGGGGTATAATCGTGCGCCGCAGTGTGTACGCTCCTTGAATTTATAAACTCGATCAAAAGCCTATAAAACTGTATCGTCGGAAAAGGTTGGCTTATTTCACGAAATTCACGCTATCCCAAATCGAATGCGTTCTAGGTATTTGTTGTACTGTATAGGTACATACGGTATAATGTAAAACTTCTGTATTGCCAGGGCTAACACCCGTCTGGGCTTCCCTGGATTTGTCTAAATATGGGGGCGTAAGCGAAGATGCTCAAGAAGTCGTTGAGAATGTTCATCTGGAAGGGGGGATATTTCTCGCATGCCGCACAGTCTTTCCTCCTACACTTTGTGATATAAGTCAAAACGCTGGAAAGATCGCTATAGGTACCTACACGTATAAATAAAATGTACTGCCTAGTTATACTAACCTACTTAGGTACCTACTTACTGTTTTGACTTGAGCTTTGGTCAACAACCGGCTTGGACGAAACAACGGGGAAACTACATGAAATAAATAAACAATCTGAAATACATATATCATTACCAGACTAAAACTCAATTAATATCATGGGCAGTGTTCCCAGGTGTAAATGTTCGATCAGCCTAGCGTGACAAGCTCAGGAAGTCTAATTAGCTACCATATATAAGCTATAATATACCTACCTCCTAATTAATTGTATTTACAAAAACAGTATAGTTGTGGATATATCATTTTCATGATTCTTCATTTTGATGGTATAATTACCTACCTAGGCTTGCTGCATATGTGCTGTAAATTGATGGCTGAGCACTGCCAGTTTCTTTTTATTAGTTTCCACGTTGCCGTTATGTTATCCAATGCGTAGGTCCTGGGCCAGCAGCGTTCAAATGACTGTTATTTGTCCTTCTAGAAGGACAAACCCTAACAATCCTAACAATAATACCTCTAATAAACTTATAATATCCTTGCTATAATCCTAACATTCCAAGATGCTAGGATTATTAGCACTGAGCATTTCACGTATGGATTGTAAATCTGCTGTTTCTCTAAATTATTATATTATATCTCCATAGTATTAGGGCAGAAACTGCGTCAGGCGCGTCATTCGCGCGGTTTCATACAAAGTGCTCTGTCGCTCGCGGGGACAAGCGCGGGCGTTTTTTGTATGAAAACGCGCGGGCGCCCGTGATGCAGTTTCTGCCCTTAAGTTCAGGCATAAAATAAAATATCTATAAAAAGGAAGGTATATCAGTCCGATTCCATTATGGCAATACCACTCTACCTTGGATCAACATGGCAAAAAGCGCGATAAAAAAATCTTGCTTTCATTGATAAAATACTGCTTGCGTAGACGTTGTTTTTCAACGGCGGGTGGCTGATAAGGGGCGCCCGCGCCGTTATATACAAATACCATTCGACGAACTATCCGTGTTTGCTGAAAGACCTACCTGCACCTGTGTCAACGGGATTTGCCTAATTCGCTACAACCGAAGGTGTATTGGAAAGAAGCTGTAGATAGATGCCCTCTTAGTGGCTAACTTTTGGGAATTTTCATATTTTCTTTACAGCAAGAACCAAAAAGGTATGTATAAAACACAACTCGTTTTTATAAGTACCTAAGCAAAGTACTCTCCATCAATCTCGTAAGAGCTTTGTTACCTTCGATTGGGTGTCGTGCGGTCTTCTTTTATAGGTTGATCGATTATTTCATATCCGATTTTTTTTTATTTTACCGAGCAATGGGACGAGGATGTCTTTCACCTGGTTGTAAGCGCCGTCTCCCCATAGCAGTTGCAGTGCCACCTGGAAATCATGCGTGTCACTGTATAACACTTGTCACTCTAATTCATTGACTATTAAGCCTGCTCTAATTGCACTGTAAACAGTGTTTTTCAAATCGGACACTCATCTGTTGCACACTCATCTTGACAGGTAAACGTTTGGTAAAGGTGTGGTAAGTCTCCAGGTAGTCCCTTGCAGACGAGGCCGAATAGGTACGCTGTGGTCAAAATATTTGTCTAAAGTAAATTGACCCAGGTCTTTCAGAGTCGTAATCAGAAGTTTTTAAAGACTGGTCGAGGCATCCATTCGACCGATAATAACGATTTCCGTTGACCTTTGACCATTCCGTTAATTTGCTGATAACATTTTAAATGTCAACAAAAATCACGATGCCTACGTCTCAAGCACAAACATCGATGTTGTCTTTCGTTTCATCCCATATCGGTTGGATTTTATAACCGTGTTTGCTCTTTGCCCATTTTGTTGTTCAGCCTAGTTAAATCAGTCAATTGTCTACTTATAAACTCTGTTAGTAGATGTAGTTAGGCTCTACTTCAGTTAGGTATATAGAGGTCGGATTTTCGAGGGTCGGGGCGTTTCGCATCAACCACGCCACTTGTTATTTTGCAATGGGGCTATTCAAAAATCGTGAAACATTACGGATGTTACCCTCAGGCCAAGGTCTGCAAATACCTTCCTTGCTTTTCAGACTACCATTATTTTGATGATTCAAAAAAAAGGCATAGCATAGGTAATACTTACCTAGTACATAGGTAGGTAATCGTAAGGGGTAGGCTACAAACAAAGCCCGAAATAACATATCCACGTGGGTCAGATAACGGAAAGGATAATATCCTAAGTTGCAACAAAGCTCTTTATCCCGGGAAAATGAGAGAAAACAAAATAATTTTCATTGTAGTGTTCCGTCGTCGTAATAAAGGGCCCAATTTTACGTTGGTGGCGCAGGTTGTGTTGTGGCACAAGTTGATATAATTACCAATTTAAAACTATTCATAGATACAATGACCATGATCCGACAACACCCAGACACAAAGTAAATACTTTGGGTACGTCTCTTTATCGACTAAATATAAGTACATAATTGAAAGTTTATTTTTTCACGAACAATGAGGATACAAGCCATATTAATTTTTGTATTATCCATCGAAACTAAGTTTTCCGTGATTGAACGAAGGATTTAACGTAAAATGACCACACTGTTTACTTAACATTCAGTTGAAGCATTTTTAGCTGTCAGCACTGATATTACTTTTATTTACGAGTCAATCACCCACCATACACGTGCCAGCAAATCGGTAGGTTTACTCAATAATACCTATTATACCCCTACCACAGAATAAGGACCATATTATTTTCCCTACTATGTATAGTTATTAAAGTTATCCACACCTACACTAATATTATAAAAAGAACTAATATTATATAATCACACGTGTGACTTGATGCTCATAATTTGCTAACATAATATTAACATGGTCAATGGTCCTCCATCAAGCCTTTCTCGTCCCTGTGCTGGGTATAGACAAGTGCAGGCATCTCTTTTACCTTGCCACCGCCTCTGTCCTGTCCTGTGTCTATCGGATCCATTTTCGACAGTACTATTAGCCCATAATTATTTACTAGACACCATCAGACGGGTCTGTGTCAGGAATTCAGCCCGCCAGAGTTTAAAAACTTTTATCAACCCGTCTTGCTGCTGGACAACTAATGCTTAGCTTCCGTCTCCGCCATCACTCAGTCACCGCCTTACTCCACTTGTCATCACTCGCCTGGATATGTGTTATGACTTCCCTGCCCACACAGACCTGCCCATTTGCCCAACTCCATTTTAGTCTCGTACCCTTCGGTCATTATGATCGAAGCTCGTAGCTAAGTAATTGTGGCTACGTCTGTTGTCTGACTTCACGAACATTAGTTCTTCGCTGGATCTCGTCATTTGGTCGAGGTCTTGGAGTTGATGTCAGGCTCTGTCTTCCCACATGGCTCTCTCTGCAACTTTGATCTTGGTGTAACTTCTTGATTATGGTTTCTGTGAACTGTGATAACTTATGCACAGCCATAACCTGGGGCCCATTTCTCGGCACCGTTTGTCATCCTGGGTATGAGACATTGATTACAGAGGCAAGTTTTGAGACAGTCGGATTTGGCGCGCTAAGGATATTATAAGGATATTATAAGATATAAGGCTGATTCCGCCTGAAGATGTCGACTCCGGTGCTCTTTTCCAAAAAAAGGGGATCATCGCCCTATCTGTTACGATTATAAAATTCTATGATTTGGTTCGATCGGTTGATCCTATCACAGAATAAAGTTAGGCAGGTTAGGCACCTGCCGGCTATCTTGGAATAACCTGCTATGCTATTTATGCTACACCCACCTACCACGTCATCTAACAGATTGTACGTTAGTACCTATACTGATAAGAAATGCATACAACTAGGTGATAAGTAAATATAAAATACAAGTTACTTCATAATATCTTCCCGGCCTCGTGCGACGTAGCTGCAATGCGGCACAGGTGCAATAAAAAGTAGGCAGCTGTCTGGATCGGGCAGCCTTCCTCTATAAATAAGATTGGGGTGACTTTCAGTATTGTCCTGCAAGACAGGGCTAAAGAGAAGAGACCGAAGGGGGTCCGTATTTGAAAGCGTCGGCGGCGTGGCGTCCCTTGCGCGCCCTACCGGCCGACCAAAAAAATAAGCACGCGAGAATGGGCGAGCCGCATTCCTCGGCTGGGTCGACGGCACGGCTGCCCCGCCGCGCCGCGCCGCCGCCGCCGCGCGCTCGCCCGCAGTCGTTCGCGCGCGTTGTCCGTGACAACTTGTCTACGTGTTGTCCGCTCTCTATCGCGTGCTGTGTTTACAATTGTGTTGTTGTTGTTATTGCTGCATCGCAACAGCCAGTGATCTGTGTCGTTGTGAGACGTGAGATAACTAATTTGTGCACCAGGATTGATCGTGTACCTAATAAATTGTGGATCGTGAGGAGCAGACAGCCACGGTAGGCGCCGAGCTCAGGTACCGTTTCGTATATGTTTTCAATCTGATTACGGCTAGGCTAATCCGGTCGAGTGGAGTTCATGTTTCATGTAGAGCACAGGTGTAGTGAATGGAAACACGTGACGGGCGTGTACTCGTAGCTAGGTATGCTTGGAGCTCACCACGTGGTGTGGCTCGGTGTAAACAAGCCGCGCGTGGCCCTTCCCGAACCGAGTGCGTCGCGGCGAGGCCGAGCGAAATGCGCCTCTCGGCTTCTGCCGCCTTCGCCTCCGTTCTCTACGATACACTATTCTACACCCAATATGACTGTGTACCGAGAAACTTATCTATTGTTTTTGTCCAAGAATGTTAATCGGCTACAATCTCACTTTATTATTGCTCTCCAATCTCCTCTAAGTAGGTACCTATAGAGTTGAGTCTAGTTTAGGAACCAATTTTTTTATGGGTTTTTACCCGTTTCTGATTTTCGGTCTGACACCCACCTTAAAGGTCTTACTTACTCACTGCTGACACCCACCACCTATCTTTTGACCTACATTTTATATTTAAGTAGGTAGGTACCTAGGCAGGATTACCATCCTACCCATAATACGTGTACCTACTTCTAGGTACGTCCAGTATTGTTTAAAAACGTAAGTTTTATATCTAGGATTGCTGAACACAATAAGTACCTACCTACTTATACTAGGATTCTTATCTAGGTAAAAAAATATATAAAGGTTGGTACTTCCCTAAATAGTTGGTAAGTAGGTACCTACCTTGTTTGTATATTTCTACTGACTGGCCGACCAGACGTCCGCTGCAAGTTTTTATTTGGTAAGAATTTGCATGCTCAGAATCACCTGAGAATAATGTAAGCATGAGACGGTTCGAGAAATATCCTGTAGATACCTACATAAATAGGTGTTTCAAATTTCAAATCCGCGTCCCCACTTCAGGTAAGTAGATACCTACTTTATCGAATTCCAGGTTTATTCATTCACAGAAAAGAAACCAAATAGAAAACGAAACAAACGTCTTTTTGCTTTGCACCATGAGGCTTCGTGCGCATTTTATCGTTATCCTGGGGATCCTTGTTGTTCATTGTCCCCGTGTTGTTGTTTATTGTCCCCGTGTTGTTTATGTTGTTGGTCTCACTCAGTAAGTGTATTTTTTTTATCAACATTAACTTAGTTTTCTTGGACGTGTACAACTAACAGACGTAACCTACCTACCTAGACCTAGAGATGAAATCATAAAGATACAATATTCTTAGGATCTCTAACACAATTACCTATTCCAAGTGAATAATGCCCAACTGAATCCACCGGCACGCCTAGGTAGTAGAATAATAAAATCACAATGTAAAAAACAACACAATATACCTATTAGACCTATAATAAAAGAGCCTTGCACCTACCTACCAACTGAAGAAAAAATATATAATATCTATTACCATTACTAGGTAGGTAGGTATTAGGTACTATCCTAACAACGTTTTACAAGTAAATAAATAAATAAAAGCGTTAGCAAAGACGTGGAACAGTCAGTTTGTTATTGATAAGGCTGTTCGCGCTAGAAACCTATCTCGATGTCTTATCAAAACAATAATTTCGTTCCAAAAAGAACATTTTGCTGCGCCGTGTGCTTGGCCTTGAATTAACTTGTTGTGATACTGATATTTCAGTTACATTATTTTCTTATGATACTTTTCATCAGTTTCTTTTTCGGAATTTTACGAAGTAAGGCCGATATTCCTAGACTACTTTACACCTAGACCCGTAACGCGCCCGTGTTGAACTATCAAATCTAACCTAGCGCTTTTCAGGCGCGTGTCGAGAGGGTTTGAGATTCCAAATCAATTTAAAGCGCGTTATGACATCACGCGTTTTCGGCAAGGAATATTATGTCACATGAGATTACATGCCAAAAAAGCGTGTACAATAACTGCTGATTCACCGTTTGCTAATAATGCTTGAAATAAAGCGAAACGGGGGATGTTTCTGTTATAAAATTAAAAACATACTAAAATATACCTAGGACTAGGAAACAAAATATCACAAGTATAGTGCTCTATGCTTACTTCCTAGGTACATCCTAGCTTAGGACCTACTATAGGTAGGTAGTTGGTTTGAAGTGATTTACCAACCTATCAGTAATTTTTATAAGCGATTGCAATTTTAACGCTTAGTAGGTACCTACCAACGTCAATGAAGCTACCTACAATAATGGTTGACGTTGATTACGGATTACATTACAAGCATAAAAAATGGAGTGACAAACAACAAACAAACATTTTATACTCTTTGCACAAAATACTTACAGCAGTACAAAGATCATAGTTTAAGTATAAGATCTTTGCAGCAGTATGATCGCGCCTATTCGTATCCCCATTGACCGAAAGAAAGAAAAATGCATTTCATTCATTCAATTGCAAGATAGCCATCTACAGCGCAAGAGCAATATTTCAAAAACCAAAAATAAATATTTTCACTGGATTATAATATATAATTATAAGATTTATAAGTTAACGTGACACGTGCACCTATTTTAATTCCACTAACTAAGTCTAATACAAACCGCACCCCGCGGTTTTTAAAAATTATTTTACAGAGTAACGAGACGAGCTTGTCGTTCAACCGATGGTCAGCGCTACGCGTACGCCTGCCCATAACAGTTACCTCTTCACGCCGAAGCGGCTGAACGCGTTTTAATGAAATTTAGTAAATAGATACTTTAGGTCCTGGAATAGATCATAGGACACTTTTTACTCCGTTAAAAATATCCGTTCCTTTGGGATCATAGTTAACGCGGGTGAAACTGCGTAGCATAGCTAGTACCAAATAAAAACTCCTACTCGGAAACATGAGTATAGGCTACATACGATATACCTACCTATCTTTAATTTATTTATTGTGTGCTTCAATCAACAGTAACTTAACTACCTATCTACCTAGGTGGGTAACTACCTACTATGTACGGTGTACGAGTAACCACCTGCCTACTACATTATAATCAATCCATAGATCCATTAAATAAAATCGAATCTATACACCCTACCTATAATGAAAGATTAGGTGGGTAAGTAAGTAAATGTCCAGAATAGCCCCAGCAACACAAACAAAAAAGCATCGGCGCGCTGCTTATGTTTATCTGTGGCACTGCACTGACACAAACCTAACCACAGATTAAATAGCTTAACTAACTTGCTCAAACCACCTCAAACGTCAAGTTCTTGGGTAGTTCGATCCTTTGCCTTGCGGAGCTTCTAGCTGTTATTTATTACCGAAAATATGGCGGCGTGGTGCGGCAGGGGTCGTCGACCCGTCGCTGCGTAAACAACGGCTGCAGCGCGGGAACGATCCCCTTACCTGCTCGCCCGACGCCCGTTCACCCGCATTCGGGACCTTGGCCACAGATTCAATAATAGTTGGCGCGAAAATACGCTAGGTACCCCGTACGCTGCAAAGAGTTTTAACTACCTCTTTCATTGGATTAAATAACTACTTTACAATTTAGTAGAGAAAAAAATTTAGAGACTTAGTTGTAACTTTAGATATTTGCAACTTATCATAATATAGCCTGTACCATGGATGGTTCTGTACAATGTAAAATTGGCTTGTCCCACATAGATCCACACCTTATTGTTGTCAAAAAATTTACTTTCATACGTACGTTAATTCCCACGAAATCCACTCCATCCATCCAGTTAAATGACGTTACTGTGTTTATTTGTAAAACAAGAGTGCAAGATCTGTGTCTGAGGCCTGAAAATCCCCAATAGTAGAAGCAAAGGCAGTTTTATTCGTAGTTCATCAATATATATACACATATATTATATAGGGTAGACACTAGACACATACCAGGTTGGTTATCAACTTAAACCTCAAATAATTACAGCAAGAGAACAGGTAACTTACTTACTTTTACTTGGTACATTTTGATCTGTCCGAGGTAATAGAGTACCCTAAATATTTACGTAGAAAGCAGATGAAACAAAAAGCAATCAGACCCAAATTTCCAGACTAGTCCACTTCCTATATCACCCCTATCAGTGTCTGCTAGAATCTAGGCATTCTAGGAATATCTAGGTCCAAAATCTGCGCGCGGCAAAATACCGTCGGGCAGGCGCCAGTTGTCGTCACGGTGACGTAGACAGCGTATAATATACCTAGTAATGTTTTATATGTATCCAACATGTCATTATATAGTTTAGCCGCTTTGAGTAGAGTAGACGCTAATGGAGTAAAATAGCATTAAGGCGGTCCCACACCGCGACTCTAGGTAGGAATGATTTTATCGGACGTTACGATGACCTTGCACAGGTCTGTGGTTTTTTTGCAACACGTGCGAATTGTGCAATCTTACCTATGTATACATATTAGACATAATTATGTAGGTGCGTTTTTTTTGTTATGTAAAGGTGGACAGAATTATCAGCTCGTGTCCTATTTTACCGTCCCGATAAAAAAAGAAGATATTTTACCATTATATTTTAGTTATTAGTTAGTTTTAACTAGGGATTAATCAATTAGCCCTAGTTGTAAAAAGTTTGTACACAAGCACTGTTGCACCTAAGTTAAAAGGTAGCACTGTACAGTGTACACCTTTGTAAGCTGAAAGCTATTCACGGCGCCACCACTCTCGGTCACGCCCGCGCCGCCACGAATGGCATAACTTTGCATATCGTAATGCATTATCGAGTTTAATTACAGAAACGCTTTGTTGCAAATCAAATCATTAGGTATTCGTATAACATACCTATTGCTGAAAAGTGTGCAAGTCGGTGGAAAACTTGTTTTTTTAGACTACACGAGGTGTTAGTACTATAACTTATTCTGTCGCCTGTGCCTAGGTGCGCAAACATCCTTATTTGTGTCAGACGTGCTACCACAACCACAGCATAACTAATTTTTGTAGTTCTTTTAAAAGTTCTTTACACTGTGATATAACGTTGTCATTCACCGTCATGTCATTCAGTGCTAATATATTGACGAGGCAACCCGTACTTTTTGGTTTTTGTTAGTGCTTATTTTATAAAAGCTTTGTATGCTTAGTTAGGTACTTGGCCTAAATAAGAGAAATGTACAATTAGGTAGGTAGGTGTACCTTGTTATTAGTATTATTAGTAGAGACCACCAAATCATTTTCCACTCAAGTATCACAAAGTACGGTGTTGACGAAAAATGTAAAATTTCAGGCTGTGGCTGAGCAGAAATGTATTTTTCTGAAATATATTATGTCTATTTCAAAGAGTAGGTACCTATTTTCTACTGTGTAGGTAGTTAGGTACCAACAGGAACAATCGTTCCGGAAATTTTGAACTCCCTTGTACAGAAAAGTCTATTTAAAATTAATACGACAAGTTTGTCCTCTACAAAACAGTAACTTTTCTGTGGTATATTAAGTTTTACCTGTGGTTTTACTTATTGTGTAGAAACTTGTTGCTGTATCCTATCACTATCACAAATTTTTTTCTCTATGGCCGTCGTATTGATCTTGTCATTTGACTCATTAGTCCACGTTAAAGAATTTAGTAAAATCTCTTTGGTCCACGTAGTGTTTATATTATGTAGGTAATAGTGTTATGTGGATAAATTATTTATCTTTGCATATTGGTCGTTGAGTAAACAATAATACCGTAGTATATTGTATTATCTTTGCATGCAATTAATTTCAAACTGTACTTTCCCGTATAATTTATGTAGTACCCACAGAATTAACAAGAAGTAGAACCTACAAGATTGAACGAGTACCAAGTATTATAACAAGAGTGAGTGATTTGTGACAATATAATAAACATTTATAACTCCAAGAAATCGTACAAAAGACTAGCAGCGGCTTACGAACTTAAAAGTTTAGGACCTTGAGCAAGTTCAGTGGAGGTGGCGAACGATTTGGCGCCTTGCCTTCTGTAATTTTGTCGCCTCGATATTTATTGTGTTTATTATTGTTTTAATCACTTTCCGGCGGACTTTACTCTCCGAGTTTTGTAAATAGATAAATAGTAAAGAAGGAAGGCATTGAGCTAATTTATTAATAAACGCACTTGCTATATTCCGTAACAGAACTGGCGTAGGAACGCTATGAAAACTTGAAAACCTGTGCTTAGTACGTTGCTAAAGGCACGCACCGTTTTCATAGCAGTAAGTACGGATTAGGGATGTTACGGAGGTGGTTCAATCAGAACCGAAGCGGAGTCAGAGTTTTTAAATTTGGTTTGTCGGAACCGGAGTCGGAGTCAGATGTGTTGGTAGAAGAGATGTGTTAAGGGCAGGCCTCATAAAATAAATAGTGCATTATTCAATCAGCCTGTTTAATTTCAATCAAACAATAATAAACTTACTTGACATGAGCAAAAATATTTATGTTTTCAATAATAGTTAGGAAATTAAATCAAATGAATCAAAGTAGTATGACCTCCGATTTGAAGGTGTTGGAGCCGAAGTCAAAACCAGAGGTGTAATATCAATCGGTAGTTCCGACTTATCGGACTCCGAGTCGAAGCTCCGTAACATCCGTACTACGAATATCCGAGACGTCCGTAGTTCCGTACTGACCGTTACGATAAGACTAAATATGGCCATAGAAAGAGCGCGATTCAAAGATCTGCTAAATCCATAGTTAGTCCCAGCAACGTGTTTTAATTGTTATTTTCCTGTTACGGGCGTGTCGTGGGAACTGCGATGGCTCCCACGCTAATTACCGCAGTTTTATTCTTATCCACCGGCCTTAGCTCACGGGCGTACTCAGGGGAGGGGGTTCGGGGTTCAGCTTCAGTTACACATTTATTTACCTACCACAAATGAATCGCACTTTGAAGAAGTCCTAATAACACGAATAATTTCTTTAAGAATTTAGCAGAACTAAAGAGAGTTACTTCCTGTTGTTACACACATACCTACAGGAAACTAAGACCAAGATGGTCGTTCAATGGAACGGATCGTGAATTGTGATGCATTCCCCCCTTTGAATCCTGGCTACACCCATGTTTAGCTTACGAGCCGGCACTCGGATCAATGAAATTTATATTCATCAATGGAACCACTATTGTTGTCGCCGTACAATAACGCTAGCAATTTGCAGAGACCAGCCATTGTGTGCCAATGTCAGATGATTTATAAAATAAACGAGCATCGGGTATCTATTTGTTTGATAATGTGGGTACGCTTTATGTTGATGGGCAACGAATAGTAACAACTTATAGCACTTTTTGTACCTACCTACCCAATTCTAACTTCAAAGGACTTGAGTGGGACAGCGTAGTGGAATGGAGCCGCTTGGTCTCCTAATGACCGCTATGTATAGCCGCTAAACACTTCCGGCTCCATCACCAGGCTGCTCTGTCACTATAGTGTAAATTTATCAACTAGCTCTTACCCGCGACTTCGTTCATGAAGGTTTACGGTAGACAGATGTGACTCGAACTACATAATATAAGCAGTTTTTCTGAGATTCCGAGACTTTAGGCGTATACAAAAATATGTGGTAAGTATATTAGAGTTCGCGGAAGAAAAAACAACGAGCGAGTCTTACAGTAGTCGCATGTGATGTGTAAACGTCTGACATCTCACCTTGGTAATAAGCAACATTAGCATTATATTCTGAAAAAATGGTTAAGTTATTATTTGTATGTAATTAATAATTTAATACAGACGTTTTCTATTCAGTAACAAACAACTTTGGCATTTCCTCCGTATTATGTTAGCGATTAAATTCAACAGTGATACATTTTAAATAGAATACGACGTCATAAATGCGTTTTATTTTTGCCGGGTTATAACTAGAATCTAGGAGATGATGTCTAGGTCCTAGACGTAGTACCAACATGACGGTCTGACAATGGGCTGGTACCATCCGACGGCCAAATCCACCACCGCGCGATTTCAGCGCGCTCATCAAATCAAATAGCGCGCGCTCCCCCGGATTCCTGTTACACACTTCCGTCCCTTTTGACGAAATCTCTCCCACAGATCGCAGGAAAGCGAAAGGAAAGATGTTACACATCAATAAATTCTATTCAAAACAAGCTTTAGTATCTCCGTCAGGGAATGTTTTTCTATATGAGAACAAGATAATTTTAGATTAATCTCAATATTATTGCGAAATATTGTATATTTTTTTAATATCCTTGTGAGGATTACCCTGATAGCCTTGTAACTTGTGACAGTACCGAGAATTTTGATTTAGTAAAATTGGGATTTAATTGGGTGAATTATCATTACCTGATAGGTAGACTGAAAACTGTAATCCTGCGTAATTTAAAATAACCTTTAACACAAAACATAAATATCTTACGTTAGTACAATTCTCACGGGGAATCCTGCAGCCGCTTATTCAATGTTTAAAGGGTTGAGACTTGAGTTCAAGAATGTGAACCCGGGCTCTCTGGTTCTTACCTTTCTTACCCTTCGGCCAACACTGCTCGTGATTTTTTCGCCGAAATATAATTGTGGACTAATTGTATCGTTTTGTTTCAGCTCGGGTCATGCGGTCAGGTGGTGGTGGGCGCGACGCGGCGTGATGTGGCGCGCGTGGGGTCCGCCCGCGCGGCTCGCGGTGCTGGCGTGCGCGCTGCTGCTGCTCGCGGCGCATGCGCACGCCGCCGCCGCACAAGAACCTCTCAATGGAAGTAAGTTGAATATATCGATCTTTCGCGACAAGAACGTGTTATTTCCTGAATTGAGGAGATAGATAACACGTTCTTGTCGTATATTATGTGTTAAATACTTATTCGAGTTGTAGGAACCCATTTAAATCGAAAGCCAAGGTATAGTTTTATCCTTCCTGTTTTCACTATCAGTTTATCGAAAGCATATTCCAGAAACTAATATAAATAAATATTACGTTAAGGCAGCCCTTGCCATTATTAATTGACTAGCGCCCATAGCCCGAGATTGCTCGCATTATTGAAATTAAAACTAAGTGACAATATTTACTAATTCGAATGAGTAGTTGAATAATTAAAGCGCAGACAATTCGTTTACCTTCCCAACCGTAACGTTTTAAGTGCACATGTGACATGTTATAATATATTTCCGACCGCCAGACAGCCAAGTATCTGTCACAGGGTGGAGGACAGACGCGAGTAAACAAGTCGTATCGTCGACTTGCCGGATGTTAGCTAAGACTTTGGGACTTCCGCGGCCGTTGCTCCTGCGTACTGCCACAGAGTACCTATATATAGTACGTACGTACTGTGGGGGGCACCCATTTGTACTTTAGTATTTTTTGCCGTGTTTGTTTGTACGTGTGCTATTGAACTCGATGGCGGGCGTGCGGTCCACTATTGCGTTTAATCCGTCAGATAACAAATCGATGCTTGCGTCACGCTATAAATAGCGGACAGTAAGGGCACAGTAGAAGTGGTAAGGGCAGTTGCCCTTTTTTATTGTAGAAGAAAGAGCCAAGTATCGTACGTAGGGGAACTAACAATAAAGGGTAGCAAGAGCGACGGATAATGAGATTTAGTGCGGGTTAACGCACTCCAACCCCTTCCTTACTAACTTCGCTAGTGCTGGTAAATTCAATTTTGTCCTATGCCAAATGATATAATCCCTTGTGTCTCTACACTGGAGAGAGTCTCTGCATATTCTGCCGCCAGTTTTCTATCGGGTTGCAGTTTGCGTAGGTCTGCTTCGATGACGTCATTCCAGCTAATGCAGCGGTGCCTATTTATACAGTGGGCATTCTTCTTCCTAAAACATCGTCCCTACTGCAGTTATATTGTGATGTTGTTTGTTTGTGATTCTCGCTATTTGGAAGTCGGACGCGCAGCGGCGGCGGCGGCGGCGCGGGCGCACGGTGAGGCCTCGTTTAGGAGGCGCCTCGCGTTATCTTGTATTATTGCAAACCGGCCCGGAATTCGCTCGACCGTGTAATAGGTATCCGCGATGATATTGAACTTTGCAATTTTAAAATAACGAATTTTAATGTCTCCTCTCTATACCCAAAGGCATGATAACGTTAAAAATATATTCATTTCGATGACATTTAGTGTGACCAAATTGCACTGTATGTATGGACTTGAAAATGTGTGTCCAATTTACACTATGAACAAAGTGACTTAACCAATTTTGTTGCTTCTCCAAATAAATATATTTATAAATTGCATAATAAATGTGTAAACTTTAATTACGATACTAGTAAAGTGAATTTTGACATAATAGGTAAATATATGCTTAACGAGTGACATGACGCATTCAATAATCAGATTATTTACGAGACGTATCTATGTACCTAGCTACTTTTAGATAGTTTACTTTTGGCCTTGCACTAAATTGCAAATCGACTTTTTTCATGTAAAATAGGTACAGATAAGTAATTTCTCAAGATACCTACCCGAGAATTATTTCGGAGGTAGGTGTATGTTATACACCAATGCGGACCGGGCGGGCCCCCGTGGTGGATTATGGCCTAATCCTCCTCATGAAAGTGAGGGGAGACCCGTGCTCAGCAGTGGGATGATATGGGTTGATGATGAATTTCTCGAGATTGTATTATGACTGGCAGTGTTACTTTGCGGAAATCCACAAACACATAGTTCTCAAAAAATAGACTATCACACATTTCCTTGTCCTCCACGACAATTATAATTAAGATTTTCTTTCTCACGACATCCAGGCATGACTATTCAAGTATGGTTAAGAAATAAAGCTTCCGTTTGTGTAATGTTATATTAGACACATAATAAAATACTAAATAAATAATATTTCGGTAAAAATAGCCCGAGAAAATATATTGTTAAAACCTGTCTGGATGATCCCACTGCTGGGCAAAACTCTCCCAAGCCGTATCTCATTCGCTGATCTTTCTCTATCGTTATCAGTGGCCAATTATGATTGTTATAGTAAAAATAATAATCTGTCTGTTTCTATTTATTATTTACAACGCAAGTTGGTAGGTAGGTTAGATATTAGCTATTTACGTTTCGTTGTTTGCAACGATCTTGATACGCACTTTTAGTTTCCCAGAGCTTTCAATATTTTATTGTTTGTTTTATATTATTTTCTAGCAGCTGCCGAGTTCAACGACCGCCACTCACCCCTCGCGTTTAGTTTTGACATAAATTACCTTATCGAAGGGTGAAAGGGGTGTGTCTGTCTATGGATAAATAATGAAGTTAAATGTGATCCTCGGTTTTTAATTCTTTTGTTAAGTGCTTATGTCTACCGGAGCGCCCCTATAGCTGAATTAAGTTTAATGCGGACCGGATTGTATACGGCTTGTATCGAGATGAGGGCTTGGGAATTTGCAACTGCCATATTATTTCTGTGAAAATCCTTACTTATATTATAAATGCGAATGTAACTCTGTCTGTCTGTTGCTCTTTCACGCCTAAACTACTGAACTGATTGAAATGAAATTTGGTACAGAGATAGTCTAGAGCCTAAGAAAGGACATAGGGTACTTTTTAATGAATGCGAATAAAGTATTGTAAGGGTTTGAAATAGGGGATGAAACTTTGTATGGAAGTTTTGTCCTTTTTTTAGCTAGAAGCTTTAAACTTATTTATTAGGCTTTTAATTAAATATAAATAAATATATCATTCAAAGTTTGTAAAAATTTTACGCCTGATGGGGTAAAGTAAGAATAGGGGATGAAAGTTTGTATACGAGTAACATAGGCTATATTTTATTCCCATATATTCCCGCGGGAGCTGGAACTACGCGGGTGAAACCGCGGGGCGCAGCTAGTAACTATAATATATTTGTGTGGCCGTTTACTTTCATTCAGCAAAGCGCTGTTAGTTGATTCAATATAGTGGGAAAAGAAAGGACGCGCTGGGTCTACCCGACTCTATTTTAGGAACATAGGGCAATAGGTGCTTATCTAGATACAAAAATGAAGTACTAAAAAAATATGTGCTAGTTGTTATTTGTTGTGTTTTTCACTATTGTTGATAAAAATGAAAACAGTTACGTGCACAGATATCGCGCTACTTACGTGCGTTACGTGGGTTGCCCAATTCTGAAAATGTGATAACAGTAGTATTTGTTCAAACAAAATATCTACGATAAAAATAATCAATGGCGCCGAGATATTAAACTAGCATTTTTATTTATTCAAACTTTTCGCACCGGTCGCGTGTTACTCTTTTGAAAATTGGGAAACGAGTCTCTTACAGGAAGATGGCTTGTAAAAATAATTATATAAAGAAGTAGAAGAAGAAGAAGAAGAATGTAAAGTGGTCAACAGTCTGACTTGCAATGTTACCTTAACTTACTTGTAACTATTTCTGCACGCAGGGTTACCCAATCCTGTTTCTAACGCGCCGCAGTCCCGTTTCACTTTAAAACATAGCGAGGTATTTTACTATTTTTGCAAGGGAACAATACATTTTTATGTAAAAATAGTGATGTCATACCTGCATTGTGCATAGATGCTCGCGTTAGACGTATTTCATAATACAAAATGGTCGCGACTCGCGGCATAGCACTGCTACTCTACTCATAACCGCAATTCATGAATAGGGTTACTCATATTTTAAAAAAAGTTTCCACAGACTTAAAAAAAAGATACCCACAAGCTTCAACATTCTTAAGATAATGACATGTATATTTTAAGTACAGTCGCTAAAAAAAGTTAACCAAACTCGTGTTGTAGCGTCTACCTTTGCATGGGACAGTGCCTTGACATCAAACAATATTGCGCGAGAGGTTCACATTCACAAACAGATAGTAACATGGTTTGAAAGTCAGTGTTTGGTGTGAGTGATCTAATCCTTCTGTAATCTAAACATACGCATTGTCCAAATTGTCCACGTCCACATTGTCCATAGATAGAAATCTAATATTTTTTCTCTTTCTGAGGCTTTGTAGGAAGTGCATTTGCATTTGCTGCATTTGCAAGTGCATTAGCATTTGCTAAACGTTATTATGCTGGGCAAAGTTGTCATACAAATTACTATTACATTTTTTATTATTTGTATGACTAGCCGTTGAACATAATTTTATAAAATGTTTATTTGACAACCCTACATAAACAGCTTTCAGTGTTGTCGCCAGTACTGTTGCATGTGTATTATATTACTAGAAGATTACATCCGTATGGGATGAAGCAATCTACATTACATTAATTACTGTACACATACCAATCCTGTGTTAATTGCCTATTCATTGGCCATTATTATTATGTTCTGTTTGACGTTACACGGACACACCCATCAGAATCACCCCAGTGTTTTTCGAGTTTTGTTTAATAAATACATCAAAAAACTTAAGTGAAGTATAAATAGTCAATTCCAGTCCATTTAGTTTTATAAAAAATATTTATATCCGTATCAAAGATTGCACAAAATAGTACACTCGACATGACTGTAGTTAATAATGTCTTATTATAGATGCCCGCCTGGTACCTTTGAGCTTCAAATATTGCTTTCTCACTAGTGCATAGAAATGGCAATCTTTCGATCTGACGCAGCCATGTCGACGCGACGAACAGGGGGCCTAAAAAGGCCACTTTGAGCAATTCATCTAAATCCAATTCATAATATGAATTCGTAGCAATACTGCTATTTGTTTGTAAAATAGTCACATATTTTGGTGAATCATACTCAATTCATCTCCTAAGCAGAATCATATTAGGCGTAAATGTTACCACACGAAAAAAAATTTAACCGTAACATCAAATCATGTTTACGGGTTAATATTTTTTATGTTTATTTTTAATTGAAGAAGCTATTTGTTGAGGTTTTGCGTTTATGACACTTATTTTTAATAAATGCAACTAATAAACTTCAAAACTATTGAAATAATATCCCCGACGTAAAAGAACATCAAAAAAATACAGATTAAATGTTTTCGACTGGCAACAAGTTGGGTGTCAAGGTAAAAGCTTAGAAAAAAATATGTCACAATAATAAACAAAACATTCCCAGTCCCACGATTGCTTTGGAATTTGGAAACACTTGTCTTATCGGAAATTAATCCTGTGGATACCTATAAGTGGATTTTTTACTATCGTTTTTGTAATTTACCCTGGAAAAAAATGTTTGCCGATAGTTTTGATGGAGGAGTTTCTATGGATAAAGTTGTTAACATTCAGTATTTTCTGTGTATATTTCGTACGAGTTGGACCTTTATGTATTCAAAGTAAGTAGCTTTAACGAATATTTTACCTTCGTGAATCAACCGTAGTGCAAAGATATAAAGATAAATACACAAATTTCGTAGGAATGGAAAGGCGTGCAGCTAGAGTGTCGGAGGCTCAGTGGAGTATTCTGTTGGAGTACCTCGAGAGTAACCCCAATCTGGCCAGGGCTCGGGGTTACAATAATAGTGCTCGGGGAAGAGCAGAATCTTCCCACCGCTGGCAAGAGGTGGCTAACTTGCTCAATACTGAAGGATCGGGTTCAACGAAAACTCCAAAAGATTGCGCCGTTGTAGGTTCTTCAATATATTTATTTTTTATAATGATTAAGCTTCCAAAACTCTGTATATGTATGACATAACATTAAAATAATAATAAACTCATTGTTTTAGGTCGCCCATTGGCTCCATTAGATGAAGCTCGGAGGATTCTGTCACAGGTGGAAATGCAGAGAGCTGCAGCCGATGCTGCCAGTGCTAGCGCTCTTCATCTGATTGGACAGAATCTTGGGCGGCTTGCGAATGCAGCTGAGAGATTTCTATCTCAACATAGTGGACCTCAATAAAATAATGGTATAGATTTCATAAAATCATAATTATATTTAAAAATTAAACAATCAAATCAATATTTATAACAAAACAAAAAAAAACACTTAAAACTAAATCACCGTGCTGACCAAAGCCTCTCTACAAGAGCATTTCTCACTGCTTCTCCAGCAGCTAATTGGTCATTACGTCTTGAGGCAGCTTCAGTAGCAGTGTGTGTCATCTAAAACATAAAATTTCACAAATGTAATTATCTACCTAAATAAATACAAATGTTTGCCAGGCAGTGAGACAAGTTCACCTTTTAAGTATTTTAAAGGGTGAAGTTTGCTTATGAAAACATACAATTATAATAATAAATATTCTTTTAAAACTATGCTGTTTAGAGAAACGATGTTTAAATTTATCATGTATAATGAATGGTTAATGAATTACCTGCATAGTTGCTTCATTTTGATCTTCCTGTGGTGTCAATGGTGTCACGGGAAGTCTAGCTGCATTTGCAATGTTATGTAACACCACACAAGCATTTGTAATATATCCTGCCATTGTGGGATGATAGTGGAGCTTGCGATCCACTAACAGGCATCGAAAGCGGGACTTGATTAGACCTATACACCGTTCAACAGTATTCCGGACCCGGCAATGCATGTCAGTGTAGTACCGCTGGGGGGAGTCCGGCTCTGTGTCCACTATTTGTGTCATCAGGGTGGGACGTAAGGGATATCCTGAATCACCTGGAACCATGACACAGACTGCGTTAAATTACATACTCAAACTAAAAATTCACAACATTTATATAATTTTATTAATGTGTTGATACCAACCTACGAACCACACCGTTTCATTTTCAGCCTGGTAAAGTTGCTCCATGTGGGACTTCAATGGATGGTGACTCCAGACAAATGAATCATGGTTGGCCCCCCCATGGCTGGCATCAATACTCAAAACGTTTAAGTCAGAGTCACATATCTAGAATGAAAACCATGCTATTATTGTTCATAGTTCTGTAATTCATATTTTATAGAATTGTGGTCAACAGTGGTTTGAGGTCCCATTGTATCTTGTATTGTGTGTATTTTTGGTGTACAATAAAGAATTTTCTATTTTATTCTATTGTTTATCTTGAAATATTCGTATAGTTTAATTTCCATTATAAAATAAAAATACTAATACTATACTTTATTAGGTTACTAGATAGTAATGAACATTAAAAACATTTCAGAGGAGAATAGGGTTTACATGTTGGCAGGTAGGTAAGTACTTACTATTTGAGTATTTAGTGAGTGATACCGTTTCCGGTTAAAAAACCTCTCCTCGTATTCTGCAGGCCTTACTATCCTATCAGGATACTATATTATCAGGTCCCGTCGACACAGCCTAAAACGCCAGGCATACTAAACTTCTGGTAAAATCTGGAAAAATATAAACTCGTAAATTTCAATGTAAATACTAGATAGGTAGGTTTCCTTGCAATTGTCAGCAATGATGCGTAGGCGTTGGTAAATGTGTGTATTATGCACAATAATAGTTTACCATATTAGTAGGTATATAAAGGAAATCTATTCTAACTTACCCATGTTTAATGATATTTCGTTCCTCCCGAGTTTGTGGAAAATGAATATATTTGCTTCTAAAATGGTTATTATTTAGAGCTAGTGTCACAGCCCTCACACAGTTGGAGACGCTTACTTGGTGCATCTTGTTGTGTGCACTGGCTCCTATACACCTCTGGTATGAACCAGATGCGTAAAAGCTTAATACACTTAAAACCTAAAACAAACATTTTGGTATTTAGAGAACTTGATAATGAAATATAACGATATATGAAACTCAGTTAAGAGGAGGTTTTACATTCATTGGGGAATTGAATTGACATTTTACAAAATCACGATTATATCACTTACCTTGGAAATGGTACTTATTCCACCTCATTTGGTGGATAAATAAGGCTCCAGCTCCTGTATGAGGTCGCGACACACACTTTTATTCAGTCTGAATAACCCAACAAACTCGTAATCTGGCATTTCAAATGCTAGCTCCATATTCCTTAAAGTTAAACTTCTCCGCCGATATAATATGCTCTCCATAGCATGCGCATGCTCAATAAAGTTAGCATAAAGACCTAAATCTGCCATTATTAACTTATTTTTCAAAAATAATATCAGTATGAATTGTAAGATGTTGCTCCCGAGTAACATCTTATGATTCTGCTATTTGACACTTAAGCAATTCCTATTTAGTGTACCATTTTACGAACTTCCATACAAAACTGTCAAGTAGGTGAATTGCTCAATATGAATTGTAAATGAATCATATTATGAATTGTCCAATAAGTGGCCATTTTACGATTTTTATGGTGAATCATATTAGGATCATATTATGATTCATACAATGTGGCCTTTTTAGGCCTGCAGAACTGATGTGGGACCAGCATAAATTCAACAATGAGTAGACAGGTAAATGGTTCATTGTCGCAGATTGGACGCCGTTGACCCGCCATCGCACCAAATAAAACGAATAATAAAAAAAAATTACTATCTCACGACCTAGGTCTATGCTGTTTTAGTTTAATGAAGATTTTTTCACATTGTTAGAAAGCGTTCTCTCTTTGTTATCATTATTAACGAAACATGAACATCCTTTCCTATAACTGTTTACTCAGCCGAAGTTGGAGCTAGAGAAAAAAACATATTTACTATATAATTTGACAAACATTGACGTTTCGACGCGAAACGCACGCGCGTGTTTTCTTTTCGCGCAAAAGTTTATGAACTTCCAGAGCCACATTTTTGGCATTTTGTGCTGACTATACTCTTGGAGGATCAAGTTATCAATGTGTGAAGTTTCTATTTTGCAATAACAATGGATTTGGAGGAACGGGAAGTTGCCATCACGACTTGTTGTCGTCTCGTTATAAGTTGTCATTGTACTTCTGATTGCAATGCTGCTGGTTTACGATCATAGTGCTTCCTGTTTACATTATTGATTGATAGTTGAATGAGACCATTGTTCAAATGTTACCTATTGATTTTGTCGATATCATCCAGCATATTGGAGTAAGCCTTCTGAATTACTTTAAATTAATAAGGGTTGTCATACGTCCGGGTTTGCCCGGATTGGTCCTAGTTTGGACGGTGTCCGGGGAGCGTACGGGCGGGGTTTCAATTGTAGTCCGGGTTTAAAAATTGTAAGTCTTGGGCCGCCCGCGATACACGCACTGTGCCCGCACGCCGCGCTTAACCGACGAACTGACTCGCTAAATTCACCGTTCCCCTTCCCCTCCCGTCGCCTGTTGACATGTCCTGGTTCTGGGCTCAAAATCCGGGGTTTTCACGTGTCTTGTCCGGGTTGGCAAATTTTAGAGATGGCAACCCCATATTTAATGAATAAAAATTCGATCGATTGCTCGAACAGCGACACAAATTACATATTAATAATAACATATTTGGATAGCTCGGTCACAAAGAAATTTCAACGATCGATATTGTATTATTGTAACACCTACAACTTGTGGTGGTAGATATATATTTTGTAAGTCAATAAAATATAGTGACTAATACACTATTTTGCTTCAGTCACATATAGCTTTAATAATGTTATCTTGTTTGTTAACCGACTTCTTTGCAATAAAATTGGTATTTAGAGCGCGGCGCGACCTGGGTTACTGTTTCGAGCGTTGCTGTATGTTCCAGCTAGTGTTTATAAAAGTAAATCTACGTCGATACCTACTTATATAAATATCTAGTTGCACCATTATCTGGCTTCGGGCTTAGGTGCAGCGATAAGCGGTAGCAAGTGTGCGAACATCGACGGGCCATCTGATAGTGCGTGACCTACCGCATTCACTTGTCGCGTACCTACTACTCCGCAATACCTAACCGGCGCCGGCGCGGCGGCCACGTGGTCTGATGAGGGTTCTCGTAACATGGGACCCACTTGCACTTTGACATATTTTCGTTTGCTTGATTCCTGCAACTCTTCGATGTCATTTATTATTCTCTAGAAGCGTATTTTTTTCGAATTTATCACATTGTTTCGTTTTACGACTTCACTGATCTTTCTACACTAGAATACATTCCTAATTATAAAAAATCAGTTAACGGTTTGTTATCGTCTGCATGAATAAATAAAGTATATGTTTTGTGCTTTTGTGTTCTATGATGTGGCATTTCCTGTTGTCTCGATAGCGTGGTAAGATGACCTTTTTATGGGTTTCGTCTGAATTTAGGGTGGGCGCCACTCGGTCGCGGCGCACCCAGGCGCTAGGCGGCCATGGCGCGGCGGCGCGGGGTAGTCGCTGTTGGCTCGGACTTCACTAGCATAAGTGTGTGTTGCATATCTGAAGTCTATGGAGTAATGTGTATGTACGTATTGTATATCTAATAAATATACAACCTACTAGCAGCGCCCCGCGGTTTCAGCGGTTTCACCCGCGTTTACTATTACCCACAGGGACCGTTAACTTTTACAGGATAAAAAGTATATTGTGTTTTAATCCAGGACCTTGTGTGTACTAAACGACAACCGCTATGGCGGCCGATGTGACCTGCTAAATTAATTTACTTATCGTACTTAGAATGACGCATGTCGAAAGTCCTGCGGACAGACGAATACAAATGTATAGGCCGCCAGATCGTATGGATCCTTCATTTTCATAGCTCCATGATTTTGTTCCCTGCTCGATCTACAACTTTTTATTAGAACTTTCTTTATACACCGATATAGGTGCAAGACTTACGACTTGTCGGGCAGGTAGATAACCTTGGAACTATGTATGTACTTATTTTTAGACATGGATAGAAAGAACTAATAAGCGTAAATGGGTAATATTGAATTGATTTAGCCTGAATTAAATAAAACTCTGTCTCCCTCCGCGCCGGGCTTATTTACGAACTTTATACAATATGCTTCATTATATGTTTTTCAAATTTTACATGCAGTATTCAATAACTTGTACGAATAGATGTAGCGGGTACTGAGAACTCTTATTTAATATGTTTTCCACATAACTCGTTATTTATATCCACGTCTGCCACTAATAAAACAATATGCGATCCGGTTTTAACACTCTTCTACAAATGTTATGATTATGACACAATCCGTAAATCCGTTGACAATAACAGGTGACGATTAAATATAGTAAATCTGTTTATCTTATGTTGCGATTGAACACATTCGAATATTCGTAAATAGTTATGATGTGTTCATAGGTTCAAAACCTTACTTTAAGGGCCGAATCTGAGTTACGCGGGTGCTCCCATGGTTTCATACATATACCATAATTTTCATTCATTTACGGTCGCCGCGACGCGACCGGAACACTTTGTATTACACTGCGCGTGCGCCCGCGTAATATAACGCAGTATCGGTCCTAAATCTATTAGGATTTTATAATTATGCCTACTAGATAACTAACTGTGGTACCTACATAGCACAATTAACCAATCCTTAAATTTCAAATGCAATATTTTACAGTCCTTGATAATGATGTAAGCTCCCGAGACAACATTTGTACATCGTGATGAACGCAACACAGCAAACCTAATAGCCTATTTAAATCGGACAAGGTATATATTATGAACTTGCTAACAATAAAAAACCTCATTGAGCCGTTCCCTTCTATAAATGTTTCTATTTTGACTCAATTGACATCCGCTGCAGAAATAAATGTAAATTCCTATGCGTTCTATTTCTGTTCGCAGAACTGTTTACTTTTCTAATTACAAGCTGCGAGAGAAATAGACACCGAACGGCTCGCGGTTAAATTTATCTCGCCCTATTTTCTAAACAAACACAGAATATAGGCCACGGGGCTGATTGTCACCGCGAGCCCTACCTTCGCGTCGCGAGTGACCGATGCTTTTGTGTAATCTGCGCACTGCTTAGATCAGATGGCTTTAAATCCTATAAGCAAATCCTTCAAGAAATGGCACTCAAAAACTATCCACAAAACTTCTGTCGCACTGGGAAAATCAAAAACTTACCACCGGACACCCTATAAAATTTCAAACAAGCTCAATTCTTGGACTTAAAAGGCGCTTGCCATTTTGTACAATCTTGAGATTGTTGAAGGTAATTTCGTTTCGTGATGCTTTCTATATATCGCTATGACGTGGGCTCCGTGACGCAGGTGGAGTTAGCGTCTCGTGGGCACCGTTTCTTAGTCATACAGCCAGCCTAGTTCTAAAGTTAAGTCTTACAAAAACCTTGCTAATTTGAGTTTCATTGACAAAACATCTCGGGACCGTTACTTAGGTTGTGGATTTTTCGTTAGGGAAAAAAGCGTGGGTAATTGTATCAGGTCAGAGGCCGCCTCGGGCACCAGCCGGCGGCCGCAGGATCGGCTACCTCGGCGGCAGCCTCGCGGGTAACAACCTCTGCTGAGGCTCCTCACGAAGGTGGCGCGGTCGTCGACCGGCCGTCTCGTCATCTTGCCGTTCCAATTAGTGCGCTAGGTATTTCGGCCCCCGATATGGGCCTCTCTCGCCTGATGACTGCAGAGTGCAGACACACCCGCGGCTGTTCGCTATGCGATTACTAAAAGTGCCCCACATGCGGGTGGGTTACCTGGTGCGAGCGCATACGCGCAGTTCGCTCCACTTTGTTTTTGCGTTCAATGTCAGTGTATCGGCTAATTTTATCGCGCCTCGCATACACTACGTAACTATCTTGTTTGACGAGGCCAAAAGACGGTTTGTTTTGATTTCTGTCTTACCAAAACACGCGAACGTTACACAAGCCGATAAATGTTGGAAATAACTCTAATAAAAAGTAACGTGTCGCATAAAACTTTTATTTTATTAACTGACGATTGCATGAAAATAAACAATAACTTGAAATGAATGTGAAATACCACACACAATTTATAATAACAGTCAATTATTCGATTGATGCAAAATAATTTATTTTAAGTTTATACTAAAAGCGGCCCCCAGTTCACGCCTTGTGTGACACCAAACAAACTTTCATGAGCTGGTAATTTTTAATTTCCTCTTGCACTATTTATTATTTGTGCTGAACATTTATCCCGATAAAAGTGATTGCCGCGCACGGTCCATGGCCAATATAAAAGTCTTCAGTAAAGTACATTAAAAACGGTCCACGTCGTTGACCTTATAAGGGAAGATGTGCATGCTTGGTGGGAAAAAGTGGCTGACACGCGGCTGTCCATCGGGCGAGGTGAACGAGCTGGGTCGGCACGGCAGCGTCACGGCACGACGAGCATTTGCTTTTCGTCGCTATTTCCGCAACAAGTGTTGTTTTGCAGAGAGAGGCCCAAGCGGGCGAGCGCAGACGTCACGAACTCCGCGCCCGCGCTCGTGCCCGCACCACGCCGCCGCACCGCCACCGGCGCCGGAACATTTGTCAGCTGCAAATCAATTATATTGATCCACGTCTTCAATACCTGACACAAATGTACCACTCCAATCTAAATTCATCTCAATTTAAAATGTTTTCAGCCGATAAATCCTCATAACGATCACATCAACAATAGTTCTTATTTCAATCCAGATTTCCGGTGTTTTGCAGATTTGCGACAGAACTTGGAGTGTACGGTATATTGGAATAGTGATCAATTTTAATAAAATAAAAAATACATTATTATTGCAACTGCATTGGCTGTTACTTTTCATACACATGTTAATTTGTTGTAGGTGGGGCACTTGTTGATCTGCAATTGTACGATATTACATAATAACTAACATCTTTGAAGTTATTACAAGCACTGAATTTATCATCCTTGTCAAATTAAACATCATTTAAATCAGTCCCAATTTGAAGTTCAAGGAATTTGTATTCAAATACATAAATTAGCGTTCCACCTACATTCTCACCGGGTGAAACTGACGTTAATAATACTCGGTCGTTATTTTCTGTTTAATTTATGGATTGTTTGGCTCGGCGGCGGGCGGCGTGTGTAACTGTGTATATGTACGACTATAGGAAGGAGCCCCGCGTATCGCCGAGTGGAAGAATCGCGTGGCGTCGTCGCCCGCCGCCGCGTCACACTGCGCAAACAACACCACACGCACAATCGGACGGCGTCATTGTCGTCATCGCTTTACTATATTCCAATCCAAGTATCATCTCGCGATCTGCCAAAACGGTCGTCAACTACGCGTGGTTCCTCGAAGGTGATCTATATCGATATCGTATCATATAGTTCAATGATACAATTTTGTTTCATGAGATCTCTGAAAAATACAATTTCGATTTGTATGTTTTTTGTTGACCTTCCAACATTGATAAAAATGAATGAGGGCTAAAGGAGCACAATGCTCGTGAATGAGAATCCTGTCGTAAAACAGAATTCCGCGAACATAGCGTGGTGGTTCCTTCATCCACGCTAAATAAGACCTTAGGAATTTTAAACGTTAGCCGCCATTTAAATGTTTACTTGATAGTGTAAAGAGGTAATACGAGTTCGGAACCGGTCGGAGTCAGTTTGCGAATGGAGGTCGGAGCGCGGGGTGGTGAGAGGTCTGGGAGGTGCAGAGAGGCTGGCAGCGATGATGTGGTGCGCTGCGGCTGCATTCCGAGCGCATTCCGCGCCCACCGGCCAGCGACCAGCCGCAAATATGCACGCCGATGGAATGCCATATCTCTCTCAATAAACAACGCAATTAACCCAACCGGTATTGATGAAAATAATTCCGCTATTAGATTATGTGCCCTAATAGAACCATTTACGCAGGTGTGAAATGAAATTGAAAATGTTCAAACTCACCAGTTTACTTAGATCTTCTATAAACTGAACTGAATAGATGCCAAGTTTATACAACATTTATCAAAATTTCTAGCTACTTTGTCCATTTTATTACCCTCATTGAACTATTAAACGCATTCCACTCGCTTCCGTTTTCCTATTTCTAGTTTATTTTCAGTTTCTTTGGTCATGAAGGCGTCATAAAAATTCAGTTAGATGACGCTTTAGGAAATGCAGTCACATCCACTACCCTTCAGCTTTATTGTCCATTAGTGCACGTTTCGGGGTACTAACGCAACATTTAATGGCGGACATACAATCGCAGGAATGGACGTCAGACATTTTGCGAATGTAATGCGCAATAAAATGCTCTAGGAATGTCGTAAGGGTCTCGCTGTGCGCCGTCCCCCGGTCACCCCCGGTGCCCCGGTGCGGTGGTGGAGCCCTCGCTCGTTTCCGGGTCGACGACCTCCTCTCTGCGACCTTGGTGACTGACTAGCCCTTTTGCGCGTTAACTACTAGTTTGATGTTTGCTCATATCTTGATGTGTACACTGGCCGACGGAACGCCTTTTGTTTTTCCAGATTTCGTTTACTTGATTCTTTTTTATAGTTGTAATTAGTTGCACACTATTAATAATTATTTCCTCAATATTATTTATTATCTATTTTAATTTGCCGTTAGTCATTCATTATACACTTATGTTTTCCTTCTTTTATTCGCAATTCGCAATCCTTATCCTTACTTCCTTACTTATATTATAAATGCGAAAGTAACTCTGTCTGTTGCTCTTTCACGCCTCAACTACTGAACCGATTGAAATGAAATTTGGTACAGAAATAGTCTAGAGCCTAGGGAAGGACATATGCTACTTTTTATCGCAAAAAATGTATTGTAAGGGTTTGAAATAGGGGATGAAAGTTTGTATGGAAGTATCGTCATTTTTGAAGCTAGAAGCTTGAAATTTATTTTTTAGGCTTTTGATTAGATATAAATAAATTTGCCATTCAAAGTTTGTAAAACTTTACCCTTGAGGGGTAAAATAAATATAGGGGATGAAAGTATGTATAGGAATATGTAAAGTTTCGGCTTAACCACTGCACCGATTTAAAATATTATTTTACTAATGGAAAGCTACATTGACAGCGAGTAACATAGGTTATATTTTCTCCCCATATTCCCACGGGAACAGGAACTACGCGGGTGAAACCGCGGGGCGCAGCTAGTGTGAGTATAATTTGGGCTTTGCATTTCCTCACTCCACTTGCCCTCTACATTTTAGACACTCGAAAAGACAACACCTACATTTTATTCAAATTAAGGATTTTAGTATATTGGCAATTATTAGGTCCACAATTTATGTAAAGTCAAAAGTGGTGAAAACAGTTCTAATTTTGACCTCAACCTAAATTACTACTTAAATACTTTCTACCAAATAATTATCGTTTAACAAGCACCGCTGTTTCTCACTGTACTTGTTTACAAACTAGAGCCACTAGAAGAATTTGATAGAAACGTAGTCGCGGGCGTCGATCAAGCGACCGTTAATGAGTCACCAGCAAGCCGTCGCGTAAACAGCGCCGGCGGAGCTACGCCCTCGAGGCCGCTCGCAAATAACGCGCGCCTCAGATGGGTGTACCTATCGATGGCGATGGCTTGACAGTGCGATGTGCGCTGATCATCACCATAAGGGGTATTTTACAAACCTGAAGCAAAGGTCTGTCACGTCAACTCGCGTCACATGGATGGATTGATGGAGTTCCGCACCGGCCTCCAGAGTTAAGTTTCTCTGACTAATACTTTTTATACGACTATGATGACCAATAAAAGCTTTGACAGCAACGCATGGATATTTAAAGAAGAAAGTTGGAGGACGGCCGTGAGTTCCTTGGAGAAATCAAAGAATGTTTTATGAAAGTTCGAATGAAGAATGTTGTAAAATATTGGGAGCTGAGGCCAATGGCTCCCATCGGCTCCGGTGAGATGTTGCCATCTCACCGGAGCCGATGGGAGCAAAGCAAGTCAATTATAATGCGTCTCGCACATTGTACGATCACATATTTCTACATGACTATGTAACTTCTGATCCCTAGTTAGGATTTCCTGTCCCAAGATTTTTTACACTTTAAAGGCTAGCATTTAATCCCCACCTCACCTGGTGCTAAGTGGCGATGTGGTCGAAGGTGGTATACACGCTAAATCTAGAATAGAACTGGTTTTCAAGAACTGCTGCCGTAACACTGCCAATAGCGACTGGCAACAGATTTTTTGCTTGAGGGCAGTAGTTAACCAGGCGACACAATAGTGCCCTGCCTTCAATTATAGACCTTCATGGAAAAATTATGCTCATTTTGAAATCCAACTACTAAATCGAGGAATCATCGCAAGAAAATTGGAGGATCCAACTCCCAGACTCTAAGTGAAAGCGCGCGCTGTGCTAAATACCAATAGAGCATGTCAATAAATTAGTCTCCGTATCCTGCCAATAGTCTAAAACGTCCTTCATATTTCATCAAAGTCATACAAATGATTAAAATCCTTATCCCAAATATCTAACCGGTTATCCTCAGATAGCATAATTTTTGTTATCGATTGTCACTTTTGATTATCTCGACCGAAGTCAACCAATTAATGGGCTTAATTAACATCCAAAGTCGTAACGTTGTTTACATTGCGAATCTTAATTAATCCAGTTTTGTGATCATACATAAGAGGTTTATTAGGTTCTTTGGCTAAATGATATTGGATCTTATATAATACATAAAAGATTATTTTCTATCTTGAAATTTCAATTTGTCATACTCGAGTATGCATGCAGTCCAGATTTGCTTTCTTACTTTGCTGTTATGATTTCCATAAGCCTCATGCATCATGGCTAGGCCTATAGAAATTATAAAATAAAAAAATAATATTCATAACTCTTTCTAACGTAACAGTAGAAATTTTGAAACCTGTTAAAGATTTTTATTTCACAGTTCGATTTGTAATTGTTTCATAAACGAATTTTGTACTACTCAAGTACTCATACTTTATGCCGGTGACGGTTTTTTAATTCTGTAGTACTTTTAATACCTTGAAATTTTACGGTACTTTTTTTTTTCTTTTTTCGTTTCGTTTCTGTTGCGTGTTTTCTCGTATTGCCTGTTTCATGGCCATAAAGTAATGGAGCATTGCAAATGGAAGTATCTAAAAGTTAGGACAATTACACCTGTTTGGCATCCAGTTCTCGTATGGGATAATTTGCGGCCACAGTTTCAAACGAAAGCTCAGAAGTGTAATATAAAAACAGATATTTGAACTTGTTGCGGGCCTCAAATACAATAAATTTCAATTCTTATAAAGCCATCCCAAATGTGCGGCTTATATTCATACCGCAACAATACACGCGCGTGTATGAAGGGGGGGAACTTCCCCGACCGCGTTTAAATCAAGTATAATTAAGTACCTCGATGAAAACTCATCTAATTCTCGCACAAATTCAAGTAAATATGAATTCAATTCGCGACAGCTTAAAAACTTCTAAGTATAATTAATTACAGTGACATGTACTGTGAAATAAGGATTCCTCATACAATTCAGCGTCATGAGCAATCAATTCGATTCCTAATACGAACGGGTGATATCAGTCTCAAAAGTGAACTAACTTTATTAAATGAACTTTGTCGGCATTACAATCTATTTCTTCAATTCCTTCTACATAACTATTTGTGCTATAGAGAAAACAAATTAATTGAATAACAGCACGGATCTCAAAATGCTTGGATTTTTTTAGTTTCTAACCAGATATCTCACATGGAACATTTACGTATAAATGTTAATAGGAAAACAAAATATGTAAGCAATAATTAGCAATTTATTTGAATGACATCGCATGAGTGGAACCTATTAATTATTTTGATGCCCCAATGCTATGCTGGTAACTTCATTAATTGGACGGTAACAGGCGCAATAAATACTCTACTTCGATTTTTATAGCCTGGACAGAAACGATTTGCAATGGTCGATAGCTTAATTGTATTGTGTCCGTCTTAAAATATTTACCTAATCATTTACAATGTTTTTTCTTTTAATGTTTATTATGTTACTTACTCTATATTATTAAGTTATCTGTTGGGTGGTAGCATTCAATGTCTGTAAGCTAGCTGACCTTATCAGAATCAGACGCTACTGCACACTCTAAAGATGGTGTTTGGTGAACACTCCTCAGTATCCAGATCACAGCAGTTCCTTCCGCACAGTTCCGTCCGTTGGTCACCATGACGTGTGAAAAAGACCTTTAGTTTTTCAAATGTACCGAATCCCAATGATATAATGTCGTTATTATGTTTTATTGAGCTTCCTTCCTACGTTACATTCTTCAATTGTAGGATTACGAATTTCAATGTTTGAAGACATCGTTACTGTATAATTATGTAAGTTGTCATCGGTCGACCTTAATTCAATTAGATTTGCTACTAGTACCTACCTACTAAATACCTAGTACTAAAAATATTGTTGGCGACAAAACAATGATTTGTGGCTTGGTATAGTTATTAGCTGTATCTTCACTGCCGCCGGCCGTTGTCGCATGCCAGATCGTCGCGTAGTATAAAAGAGGTGGGAGGTTGGATTAGGCTTCTAATAGGGAGGCATCTGCGCGGCTGGCGTAAATAAATAGTGTCAGTGCGGAATTGGCGGGCGTATTTGGAGGCAGGTCACGTGTAGGGTCGGCTCGCGCGCCTCCGTTCCACTTTTATTACATTCCCCGAATAAAACGCCCTCAACGTAAAGTTGCTCTACACTAGCTCGTACATTATGTACATATTCTCATTTATTAAGGTCGTACAATGTTGACAATGCTATGTATAAAATATTAAACGCGTAGCATGCACGGCGCGGCGCGGCGACGACTTCATGATTTCTGCTGAACTTCTTTTGCCATTGATTCGATTTCCTTGGGGTCTTATATAGGGTCGTTTCTCATCAACCCGCTGATCAGTATGATTTTGAGCAGTAACATCGGCTCACAAAATAGCTTGATCCACTAACTAGAATGCTGAAGACAATACGTCCAACCAAATCCAGTTATTTTTTCCAGACACGACAGACAGTATTGTAATAAACACAAAGACAGATAGATAAGCATAGGTACAATAGACAGTCTTATCAGAATTAGGATATATTTCTGGCTTGGAAATAACATAATCTGTTTCTTTCGAACGTTTACAAACAAAGCTGAGGATAAAGTATATCGAGATGTACGCTTTTATATTATATTTGTTTTAGTTTCATAATATATTATATCACTCCTATCTGTACACTTACCTTGTCTGGTTCCATTCCATAAGTAGGTAGGTATATTGTGATCAATTGCGCGTTAGTGTATCGTACCAGTCGTGTTTTACGACTCCGACCCGAATGTACGGTGCCGTGTCCTTTCCTTACTGTCGAAACCATTGCTTACAAGTCGATATTGATTCGGCGCTGTTTGATTTACAACTGAAATGTTTCTCTTTTAGTTCATAATTAATGTCATTGCCAATATATTGTTTAGATAGAACAGCTTACACCGCGTCTCTGGGGATTTATGACTATGTATGAGGTAACAATCAGCGTTTTCAAACACTTTTATCAGGAATTTGTAACTACAACTGAAAAATTATAATCTGCAGTTAATTCTGGAATAACTACTTCAACTGTATATCGAATAAATCCAGTAACTACCTCTAGAGAGAGGTACTAGACTAGTTTATTGTAATTGTGTTCTTACTGTTCATGTCACTTACGAAATCTAAAGCCCTGAATAAAACGATGTCGAACGGATGGTTGTTAAAATGTCGAATTGTATTATAACATTTTAAATAAGCTGCCCACGTTTTAGATTTGTAGCAGCGAAAGACTTCCCAAGAGTGTAATCCAAAGTACGCTCTACCCACATTATGTATGCTCCGCGTTATCTGTAATGATAAATTCAAGGAAAATTATACACCAAAGTTGGTGGTGATTTCGACACACACTGAAACATACTGGCATTTACAGAAATGCGTGTTAATTAAACAGCAGGATTATAGATGTAATTCTATTCTTGGTCTATCCCTGGCAAGCCCTATCGTTTTATTTATTGCATGATCAGAATAACATTAACTTGCTATACTTATTATAGGCGTCGTCGCAAAGGATGTCCAACAACATTCGGTAGGAAGTTTGTTTACTTTTGAATACTTATGTTAGAAATTGAGAATTTTAGAGTTCTGACTTTTAATGGGCACACCTAATAAAGTACTCTCATTTTATTGGTTCTAATTTAGCCCTTGAGTCTTTTTGTTTATTTCTTATGTGCGCTAACAAACCAACCTGTTCTAAGTCGGTGCGTACGACCGACATAAACAAACATAGATGAATGCTACTACAAACACTTTTCATTGGGTCAGGGTTACTCGATTATTTTGTTTGGAATGTCGACTGTTCGCTTAGTTTTCCCGTATGTCGTGCGTCCTCCACCCTTGTTTTCTGTCGTGTGTGAGAAGCTCGTGAAATATGAGTATCACATAATGGTATTGACTCTTGGAATATTCTATTTCCCTCGTGTTCACTGTCCACACATTATGTGCCATCGTTTGTCAACTTATCGTTAGCGTTATTGCAGCGGACCCTTCGTCAGTCCACTCCGTTATATTGTCCTCATATCTAGTTATTTCTTCCCTTGTTGACAGGCTCAATATTATATCGGTCCGGTTTAATAACAAGACTTCATAGTTCGTTAATAATTATGCTCCGCATAGGTTAACGGTTACACAAAGCGTGATAAATCATGAATTTCTTTTTTTATTGCTGGTTAACAAGCCCTAATTATAGATTACGAAACTATGTATACTAGGCACATTGTTATTTTCGTACGCTAATAACTTTCCCTGATCTCAAGGATATTGCTATGCTAGATAAAGAAGTAGGCACACATGTTTTGGCTCACAAATCCGATGCCTGATGAAGTGATGACGCCGCCCGAGTAAAAAACCATTAAAAGTGTACATTGGCGGATAACTGGAATACCTACGTCAGTTCTCAAATTCGGCGTCACCTTATTTCATGATGGTGATACATCATGTTATGTTTGTTTAATCAGATAGAAGAACGCAATTCCATTGCTGCTCGGACCGCGGCGCGGGGGCCCGCCCGAGGTGACGACATCGCTCAACCGTAAAAATACTTTACGCGCCCTTTTTATCTACAAACAATAATTATTAAAATGGGCATAAACAAAACTGGCATTCTTGGCAATGGAAGTTATAATGAGCGCGCCCTATGTGGGTTCCTTTGCAATAATAATGTTTGCATAAATATGTCGAGTCCGCCGGCGCGCGGCGACCGACCGCTGAACCATTCCGCACTTGTAGTTCCTGGTTTTCCATAATTTTTCTTTTCGACTTGTATTGCAGGACTTCTTATTTTTGAAATTTTTCAGTGATCCTCTGATTCAGTTATTATTAGAATCAATGAAACGATTTAGGTACCTACATTAGATTAGTCGGTTGCGTCGCGGCACCCACTCGACCTGGTCACCCGAATGCTCAGAACTGTATCAGCTGCGTTGCGCAACTTGTTTTCCCTCCGACTTCTACGTACATTTACATTAGAACCACAGATTACAGCCCATTTGGTCGCTTCCATCTAGCCATTCTATTTATGCACTACATTGATTTCCACATTCGTAACAATATATTTTGCAGCTGCTTTTATACCTAAAGAAAAGTAACATAAATAAGAAAGCAAACATTCTTCCTCGTAATTTTTAATCGTCTCAATATCATCGTCATGGTCAATAAAGTATCGACTCACGAGTCGCTAATTAACTCGTTAAGCTGACGCACTTCAATAAAAGCGCTTCAGAGGCGGTAATAAGATGCCCAACGTATTATTAGCACTTGCAAGGAAATGCGAAAAACCACCGGCATTTGCGTTTGCCGTAATGAATTGTGTGATTGAACAACAACAATAACTGATAGTGATATGCTCCAAGCACCATGTGAGGCGACGATATGTTCATTCAGGGAGCGGAAGCATAAATCAACGTTACGCGCAGCATCACGCCCGAGGACCACGCGGCTCGTCTTGAGCCTGCAATTACCCCCGACGACGCCTTTGTGGACACAACACTCACCTTATGGACCTAATGGGGATACAACTTACGCTCGACGATTCAAATGCTTCTGCACTTTGATGAAATCCGAGCTGTACATACTGATCTAAAAGCACAGAATACTAAATAGCTGAAAGCGAGGAGCGCTTTAGTCAAGATGTTAGTAGCAAAGAAATCCTGCTAATGCGTAAAACGTGAGGGTCGCGGTTAGCGGACGGTTTCTAGATATCAAAGTAGAGTCAAAAACACGAGATATAACGGAACTGGTTAGCGGATGTCCGCCAATAAGTAGTTAAGTGCGACTGCACTGGTCTCGTATGTATGTAGCGTCGCGTGTGGATTGTTGTTCTCCCATGTGCGAGCACGTGTGCGTCTAGCTATCCAGCTAAACCTATTAGAGTGAGGCCAATTACTGGTAGACAAACGGAGCGGTACTATTTGCAGTGAAAGTGCAGTGAGTCACTCGACGACGTGTCGGAAATAGAGCTGCGTTTGCGCAGCTAGCCGCCCAGCGCCCTCGGCGTATCCGCGCCGGCCGACGTCGGCGGAGCATATTACAGTAATGCGTGTCTGCCTGCACTCCGGCAACAAGCGAGTATAAATTATGCATAATTACTCCACTGCACTAAATTCTAAATCAGATTGAGTTAAACTATTGGTGCCCTGTAACTTCACCCACGTGAATAATGATGAAAAGTATCTAAGTAATGTGTATGATGTGTATCTGTATATCAAGTTATATTTGAATCCGTACAGTTGTTTTGAAGCTGAGTGGTAACAATCACACAACACACACTCGTAGTTAATTGTGCTTGACGGATTTCCTTATAGTTGATGTGGACATCTATCTTTATTTACCGGACACCGATTTCTCTGAATCTAAATAATTGGTATTCTGCGAAACGAAAACGGGAATAATCCGGGTGTAACCGCGGTGCGCATCTAATCAACCGACACCTTTGCTCAAAAGGTACTTTTCCTATACCGCCTTATTAGAAAGTATTCCAAGTACGTAGTACTTTCATGCCGACTGTTGTAATATTTATCAATGGTAAAACACACAGTAAATCTATTTTTTTTCCTGTCCGCATTGTGAGTTGAGTGCGTTTTTGCCTTTACTCTTCGTAACCTTGTTATTAGCACGGTACTAAGAATCGGTGTTGGAATCCTCGCAACAAGTAAGGAAAAAACATGGACATAAACTTGATATTGAGATAATATAATTCTATCTAATTATACTATAATTTAAACGTATTAACTGATGTAATTATTTTATTTCACTGATTCATGTCTACTCTAAACATTTTTTTTTTTGCAAAACTAATTGAAATGACTGAAATTGAACCCGATAATACGAATTTTAGTATTTTTGTCTGTTTGTTTGTTACCTTAATACGCGAAAACTTCTAGAGAAATTTTAATAGAGTTTACGCCTTTCTGTAGCTTTGATTTCCACTTATCATATGAGGTACATATTGTATATGTAAGAGACAACTGGTAGAAAATAATAAAATTGTTCAACAAAAATTGTGATCGAGACGCGAACATTGCGTAAAAAACTCAGCGGTTGGATGTAAATCGTTACCAATACGTTTCACGGCCTCGGGCCTACATACATTGGCGACTGGACGTCTAAAAACTGTACCGCTAGCCATATGACGTCACACATCGTGATAGCATAGCTATGGTGCCTATGGTGGATAGTCCACGCGTTCTACCACTCAAAGCGGACCAAGGCTTAACAAACAATAATAAACAAAAGAAAGGAAATGAATATGATTGAAAATTTACACATTAACAAGCAACTAGTACTACTTTTTATAATAATCTCCGCTCCTTTTTTGAAGTCGGTTAAGAAATACATTTATAATGATTGAGCTCAAGCAATGAAAACAAAAAAGCTTCATTAATAGTCAAATACTTACGAACGTTGACATCTTTCCAGGAATCTCAACTTTGGGAAATTGAACGGATTTCTCTTTTGAAGTTATTTTTAATTCTTGGAAAGGCCTCTTATGACTAAGGTCACGACTCGCGCATGATATAAATAGCTAAATTGATAATAGACTTCGTGTTCGTATCAGAATAATTTAAATCAGCTTATGCATTAGAGGTAGGTACTTGCCCTAACATTTTATTATTAGCACTACGAGGGGAAGATGGGGATTAATCAAACTAGTTTTCATGAAGGTCACAAACAGGAAACCGTGCCCCATCAGTTTGGACACACGAAGGACAAACATTTATTGCAATTAAAACTTCGTAGGTATGTTTCGTGTATTCTAACTACCAAACAACTCTGCGTCTGTTCACATACTGCGTAATTGCTTCACATTATGAGTATTGTTCATATTTTATCTTTAGTTGCACACTCGTATAGAGCTATAATTCATTATGCATACGTTCTCGCTCCGCGAACATACTGGTACCACCTCTGATTCTTTATTCCGCCTCTATATTCATTCATTGAAATGAGCCAAGTTGTCAAGCTTCGAGAACACTGTAGTTCGCAAACTACGCACTCTGTTGAAGATGCCATGCACTGACGTGATGCGCATCATTGACTTGCGTTACACACCTCGTCAGCTGCATCCGTACGCACTTGTATATTGGCGTGTGTTTATGACTCAACTCTTGTTTATCCGTTGCACATCGCGGAGCGAGCTCAATGTCTATAATTTTACGAAATTATCGTACGACGTAGGAGCTACCTGGAATCCACCATTAATAACCAGTTGCGCCGTCTCGCGCAGTGCCGATGCCCATACCGAGGCAATACGTCAGGTTGTGTTTTTACACGAAACCTCAATTTCCCAAAACAATCGTGTAACTCTGAGGAGATTGATGTCGTTTTACACGCGGCGTGTTTCGTTCATTCTGAATGAATTCAGCCTAAGCTTAATCAATGAACTGAGCCGCTATTATGTTCATCGTGTGTTTTCATTTTTTTGTCTTGTCTCTAAATAAGTACGTTGTTCGCTGTTGTGTGCGGTTGTGTCAGAATAAATGTTTTTTCTTTTCTTTCTTTCTTTCTTCATCTTTTGTTTCTTTGGCCTTCGGACCGAACTCCAAACTTCCTACCACCAATCTATTGTCCTTGAAACTCAATGTTTCTCCCAGAGAATCAGTCGCGCTCTCGAATGAATTAATTAACACTTCAAATACTAGTCTTTTTATGTAAGCGTACAATGAATGAATGGAGTTTATTTGTTACGAGTTTACTTTGGAAAATTGATTATCTGGCTCGAAGGACCATGGATCTTACAGATATTTTTGTCATAAACTATGTAGATTCCTAGGTTTAAACAGATAACACACCGGAAACGTATTTGAACACCTATATTGTGCATAACCGGCCAGTAAATTCTCTTCCACGTTGAATAATATTTTTGAAGTGTCGTTCCGCAGCAACGCAGAGGATGAGGCGGTCGGCACTACGTGTATAGTGGCACGAGACCAAGGGTGCGGGAGCGGGCGGAGGCTGTAGTAGCGACGTAGTAAGCACGGGGAGGGGGCGAGAGGAGGCGACGGCACTCTTCGCGTTCAATAATATTTTGTCAGTACAAGCGGAGGTGTAGTGTTGCCGACTGCGGTCTCGACAATACTACACAATATGACACTGAATTTACTCATACTATTGGACTGATAAATGGTCACATTAATGAATGAAGCGAATTTGCATCACAGAACAGATGGTTTGATGCATGGTTTTGCTTGTGCTATAATATTGTAAGGAATTGTTAAGGAATTGTAAAAGAATTTGTTCTCCTTATTGAAATGTAGATTTTCAACTTACCTCAGCCGTAAATCAAAACGGTCCTTCTCTTTTAGTCGGATCTGTGGTCACCTATTAAAAAGCAACGCAATTACGCGAAAAGGCAACAAGGCTGCGGGAAGTAAAAGTTAATTGCTTCATTTTTATCGATAGCCAGACATCACTAGTGCGCGAAGTTGTACAATAACATTCTTGGCTATAAATATCCGCTGGACTGAGTGGAGTTGGTCGAGGTCCGCCAGGGAGAGGGGGGAAGGTAACGAGACGCGCTGCGACGGAGTTAATTTGCATCGCAATGCACCGGCAGACTGACGTGGTGGTACGTGCAGAGTGCACTACACTACCTTGTGTTGTGCACCTACTATGCCACTGCACTACCATATAATGTTGCCACTTCATTTTTGATTTCCAAAGCATGCTACAAAACCATTTTCCTTGGAATTATTCTATGCAGTGAGGAGACTGTTAAGATTTAAAAAATAATATTATTTAAATTAAACGATAGGAATTACATTTTCTTTGACCAAATTCAAATCAGAGGATTCCGTGGAAATGGTACTTCCATCTGAGAAGTTGGCAACATTGATAGTACCGACACCTTTACCTCCCTAGTCCCTACTGCAGGCAAGTAGTATTAGACTACAAAACAAACAGATTTATGCTGTATGGTATGCACCAAATGTTCTGCTGACAATAAGTTACCTAATCCGTAGAAGATACAATGTACTGCCACTGACGCCGCTCCCACCAGCCGAAAGTAGCTTTTTACCGCGTTTGAAGTGTTGGCATCCGATTGATTGATCACTTATAATGCAGATGCTCCTGAGCTAAATATACAATTATAAACTAAAAAATAAGAAAGAAAATTATTACCAGACCTCTTACTAAGGTTTAAATACTGTCTGTTTTTCAAATGTTTTCTTGTTCAGAGACATATTATTATTAGCACCAACAATTTTTATATATTTGTCAGGTAAATGAACTTCAGAACTTGATAAAAAGTTATGTATGAGATATGATGACACTTCGAAAGTCAGAGCATTTGCCTTTGCTGACCCTATTTACCATTACCACTTTGGTTACCATCTACTATGAGCATATCATAAACTCTTGTTAGGTACGCTACAGCATCGAACCATGTGCTCAGCATGTCGTACGGTTTGTTTACTAATTTTCCGACGCCATTTTGGGTTTTCCTCCCGCGCTTTCCTTGCACATGCGCAGTTCGTTACACCTTTACGCCTTTACTTCCCAAAGGTGCGTTATGGACTGCTTGCGGATCCGGATTCGAACCGCTCTGTCTCACTCAACTACGCAATAAAACGACCTTGCACTTTGTTATGCTTCTCCCGCTCTTTCATACAATAATTGCAGTACCTATTTTATAAGTTTAGCTGACGCGACGGGTGTAACTCTATCTGGGTGTTATCATAACAAATTGTAATAGCTACATGCTTAACCTTACACTTAATTCACTTACCTTGCCGATAAAGTAGTGTACCTACTTACGTATAGTACTATGAACCTACCTACTATTGAGTGTCAAATTGTGTTACCGTGAACTTCGTACACGTGTCTGTGGTCCTGTGTTGGCAATTCACAGTTTCTGCATGGTCTTTTTCCTATAGCAACAGATAGAATTTGTATCCTGATGCTAATTTTACTCTTTCAAAAAGCTTGAATGATTTAGCTATCGCGTTTGTTTTTGAAGCGTCCTTCACTCGCACAAACTCGTTATCTATCGCGCTAGGTAGATATAGTGGCGAAAATAAACCGCTGATTTCACGATCACTGTAGAGGTCAGGGAAACAATTTATTTCTTTGTTATGCTCTTCATTGCGAGACACTACAGGTTTTTCCAAACGTGTTGATATAAATATTTGCATTTAGTTTCGATTCGTGTATGATGAGATGATAAATTCAGCGTTAAAGTTTTTATTATTCATCTGCGTGCATTCTGTTAGTTTAGCTGTATCGACTGTTTAATTACCCTCAATATCGTGTAGCTTGTTTGACCTTGCTCCTAGATCATTCCAGTAGTTTCTAGTACCTAAGTAACTAAAAAGAATTACTTGTTCTCTTGTTTCGTCCTCGCGTCTCACAGGGTGTACTCGGAACTTCAACTTCGCGTGGTTCCATCAACACAAACTTACGATCGTAATTGCCGTCATGCATGACTCATGCAATAAAATTGTTGTTTACTATCTAAATGCCTCAGATAATACCGATATCTAGTGCAAAGCTATTGCATTCGTCATGCGCATCTAGTCTTGTGACCCTGGGGGTAGCAAATTGCGTAACTTCATTCTAAGCCACGTTGATTGATGATAACTGACTATTACTATTATTTACTATAACTCTACTAGTAGATTATACCTTAGCGCATGCTGTATGCGCGTCAGTACCACCAAAAAGTATAGTGGGAAAACGTCTGCCTTCCAAGTCAAGCCAGGTCGTGAGTTCAAATCCCAGTGCGGGCACGTATCAATGTGTCTCTTTTAAAATATATATGGACGTAATTATCAGTCGCTTTTCGGTGGAGGAAAACATCGTGAGAAAAACCACATACCTTCCCGAGAATAATTTGGGAGGTAGGTATGTTATCCATCAATCCGGACCGGGTCCCCGTGGTGGATTATGCCTGACCTTCCTCACGAAAGTGAGGGGAGACACGTGATCAGCAGTGGGACGATATGGGTTGATGATGATGATAATTTTAAATCAGTTCGTAAGCTGAAATTAATTTTAATTGAGATTGACGTCAGAGTTTCTGTCAAAACAAACATTTCTAATGGCCTCTATAAATACTTGATAACTGTACAGAGTTTATATCTTTGCTGTTTTCTCTTAAGATATGAGCGAACGTTGATTGTAATTACGTCTTTATCTATTGGCATTTTGACAGATGTTTTGCTCTAAAGCTATTAGAATATATAATGTTTTGAAAGTTAAAATTAAACGAAATATATGTAGTACTAGTAGGTAAGTCACAAGCACATGACAAGAAATAATCTCTAAGCAGCAGCCGTATTATGTAACTCCAATGAGCATGAAAGCGGGTTTCATTTGACTTTTTTAGTATAGGCAAAACTTCAAATGAACGCCATTTTCATTTTCATTGGAGTTACAAAAAAGGGCTGCAGTTAGGTAATCACTAGCCACTTACTCCCTGTGCTAGTGGTACAGTCGCGTGTCAAACCCGAGTGAAGTATTCAGTTTTACAAACCGTGGGCGCGACTTTATTTGTCTACCTTCCATCTCTATCATCAGGTCAGCTTGCTGTTACCGCCTACCGTAATGACGCCCAAGTTCAATATTGTATTCTTATCGGAACTTGACACAGGTAGCACGATACACTACATAGTATTTATGTGCAGTGCAGTATCCCATCCTTCCTACTAATAAACATGCAAAATATTAGATGTTTGTTACTCTACTAAGTAACGTTCACGGATTTCAATAAAATTTTATACTTGAAATAGACTATGTTTGGGGTTGTAAGAAAGGATAAATTTTAATCCCAAAATGTACCCTTTAAAGTTTAAAATAGGTTGTCAACATTTCAATGGGTAACACTAAAACCACGGTTGAATCTAGTCTTCAATGAATACAAACATCCGCCCACATGGGGTCGCCTACTTAATTACCGAGACCGTGGGAGGCCTTTACTGGTCAATGATCGAAATGTTCGCAAAACAATAACAAATTAATCAGAGATTATGAGCTAATTCTGGTTATGACCTATTCATTTTAGTTGTGTACAGGAAATAGAGGCATATACACAGATAAGACATTTACAGTATGATATGTAATTTGCGATTGTGAAGTTAGTGTTCCTTCGTTAATTACATTTTTAACTAAACTTAGTAATAACCATAAAATAAGGGTTGCATTTTTTGTTCAGTCATTGGTTGACCATAAAAACCACATGAGGTTAAAAACATAGCTATTTCACAAGTATAAGTGAGGATTTGTGAGTAAAATTCGGTGTATTACTTATAATATGTTGTATATTGTAACGTTACACCCCTTTACCAATTTTGGCAAAAGAGTGTAAAGTACACGTTATCAAGGCGGGGAGGCGCTCGTGGAGAGCGGCCTTAACCGGTTGGTTATAGGGCTCCGATGTTTTAAACTTCAAGACTTCTTCAAGACTATCACAATTAAGTAAAGATTCAAAAGTGCTTGAGGACTTCTTCTTGCAATTTTCAAGGTTTTAGAGGCTCAGACCAAAGACAAACAAGAACTCCGAATGTCAGAGCGTTTTCCAGGCATCTCTTCAAAACTGTCAATAAGTAATTCTGCAATTTGAAAATTTGAAAATTAAGAAAGATAAGGTTAAAAGCCGCCTGATACAATATGATAAATTAAAAATAAAACAGTATACAAAATTATTGAATTGTACGAGAATACAACAGAATTTAGAAATAAGCTTATAAATGACATTAGTAAAATTTAGACATCTTTCAAAAAGTAATGTTTACAAACAATATAAAAATAGAGATATAAGAATTTAGAATTAATAAACGAATAAAAGTAAAGAATAAGAAATAAATAGTGGCACGCAAGGACTGGAGTAAAAGAGATCAAGAGATAAGAAACAGAAAGATATGAAAAAGTATACAGAAATAGAAAACCTTACATTATTTAATTTAAACAAGGGTTCTGCCAGACAACAATTAAAAATCAATAATGTCTAAAAATTAGACATACGAGAAGTTCATAATAAATAATCCCTTGTGTGGAAGGCAAAAAAGCTTTTTAAACAAATTTATTTCCAATCAGTTGGGTTAAAATATTAAGATTTCTAATAAATTGTGTGATCACTTGTTACAGTATGCTCGTCATTGGACATCAGAAACGGGGCGGAACAATTCAAGAAGTTGGAAGGATGCCGCATCATCGAGGGACAGCTCAGCATCGTCCTGATGGAGCGCGCCACCGCCAAGGCCTACGAGAACTTAAGCTTTCCCAAACTCCGGGAGGTTACGGGATACATACTCATTTACAGGTAAGAATGGCAGAGCCTCGTGTTTTTCTTGTTTTCCATATAAACTTCAACATCCCTTTCACCCATTTTAGGGGTAGATTTTTGGAAGAAAACGAACACTATTTCACAAGTCCAAAGTTCTAAAGTCTATTATTGTGTCACATTTTATTTAAATCCGTTCAGCTATTATAGTGGAATTGAGTAACACCAACACAACTGAACTTTCCTATTTATCATATTGGTAGGAAGTAGATGACAGATCATATAACGCCCTGTTGCGTTGCTGCTTAAAGCTGCTGCTAGAATATAGGCGTACTTTAGAGATAACGCTGCCCCATTGCAAATAGGTGGGTCTCCTTATGTTTATGAATTTTAAGATCGCTACCTGCCTCGCTTAACTGTTTTAATCGTTGGCCAATCCATTGAAGATAGTTCAAATTCAAAAGGCAGTTGCAATTCTTATTGCTCCAGAGGTCGAATCTGTATAAGTGAGGCCATACTATTAGAGATCTCTACGATCTGCTAGTTGAGATATTTAAAACTGATGATGTCAGACCTTTATTAGCAGTAGGTATATGGCTTTCGCGTACGATTCTACATCATTTAATTCTTGACCGTGGGCATGGATGTGTTGTTTTGAAGAATCCACATGGGTTGTGTTGTGTAATAATTTAAAACCACATTAGACATGAAGCAAGATTTAAATGTTATGAGAAAGCCATTGATACCAATAGCAATATCACAGGAAAAATCATGTAAAACATTTTAGGGTGACTTTAATATATAAGTTTTTGCAGATCTGTACGCTGTCGGCATAATATTTCATTAAGATTTAAACCATAACTACAAACATCCATCCATCCATATCAAACAGAAGGTTTGACCTAATGTTTACGTCAAATTTTCCCTGTTTAGGTCCTAAACAAATATACTCGTACTCCCATCCATATTCTATATGTACTTACAGAATAAAAACTTTTAAAACGGTATTTGTAGTTTCCGCTTAAGTCGCAAGCTTGCAACTATGTAATCTCATATGGAACTCCGGTGGGAAATGCCGGTTAAGACTTTCCCATTGTCTGATTGGCACACTTCCAGAATTCCACGTTCGTTTTCCTGTTTACTATCAATTACAACCTTCTTACGCGGCAGCAATCGGAACGCGTCGTATATTATTGTTTGTACTAGCATTATAACGGGTTGTAACGACATGCTTAATGGCCAATGTTACGGGTCATGAGACTTTACATTTCCACGCCTGAGGTCAAAGATCGCAATGCAAACTAGTTATTTGAGTGTACTAGCAGGATTTTAGTCGTCTTTTTTTGGTAATTCTTATCGGGTAGGCTTCTTCGGCGAAGCCCGTACCACATCTTTGCCAGCTATTCAACCGCCTATCAGTGGTTTGTAAATATTACTGTTTCTGTATGCAGGGCCCTGGGGTCTAGCTCAGTTATTGATCAAACCTTGCAATGTCTCATCTCAGAGCTAGCGCAGCGCAGTGCCGCTCAAGATTTTACAATTTAAAGAGATAGAATAGATTTTACTATTTGATTATATCGCTAAATAAAAAACCCTTATATTCTTCTGGCTATATTATATTACGACTTAAATGATGAGTCTCAATTGATGCTCGTGTTTCCATTTCAGGACCAAAGGTGTAAAAAACCTGGGTGATTTGTTTCCGAACCTCACCGTCGTGAGGGGTATGGAGCTATTCAAGGATTTCGCGCTCGTTATTTTCGATAATGGAAATCTTGAGGTATGAGGTACTTGTATCTATGTTACGATATCGTCAACAAAACGTCCAAATTATAATAATTTGGAAACTAAACACTGATCGTTGAATAAAATAAGTCGCATTTACGGCCTCCGCGGCGTAAGTTGCCGATGAGCCGACTGCAAATGTGAGATTACAGGTTCGATTCCTGCACAGAGAAAATATTTGTGTGAAATACAGGCTTTTGCTCCCAGTCTGGGTGTTTGGGAGACCATGATCCTCGTTGTTGCTGATCTCTGGTTACATGGAATTTTAGTTATGTGTAATAAAATCCTAACGCGTCACACACACACACACACACACACATACAAATAGATCCCGGTGATCGAGTCCCGTTTCATTATTATTATTATTGAATATGACTTTACCAGGTTTTTACTATTTATATCCGAATCGTAAACAATAAAACATTAATATTCGCCATGTATGACAAATTGGTTGCAAATGCGGCCGTTATTTAAGGTCAATTAGCAGTTGACCTAATTGAGTACTCAGCCAATGTTATTTTCCTAAATTGATCTCCCACACCTTATTAAGTTTGTCACCTTGTCTACTCCAAGAAACTGCTCATGACAAAGAAAAGTGGCACTTTCCAATGAGAGCATTCGCAATAAACTATTCGACTACTTTCGGTTAATTATCTTAAACGATTCTACTCTAGAACGATGCTTGTATTTTCACCGCAAACAAAATGTATTTAAACTCCCAATATTTACAGGCAATTGGTCTTCGATCGCTGATGGCAGTGCAGAGAGGAGGCATTCGCATTGAGAGGAACGATCAGCTTTGCTACGTTAACACCATCGACTGGAGCCGCATCAACACCGACGACGCGGAGAACATCATCAGGGTAATGTTATTTATGTGACAGCAAAGAACTGGTTATTGCGGAAAGTTGGCGCCCGAATGGGGACGGACGACTGAATTTCCCAAGTCATCTCTTGACGGCGGTTGCGTTAACACTGCCATCACCACTTCAGGAATATCAGGATAATATGGATGTTTTGTCTAAAGTTACAGTAGTATTTCAACCTGCAGCCTGACGTTGCGTTGTGGTGAACGTATTCTGATCGCTCTTAGCTATGAGACCACCAATAATTGTACTCATAATCTTACAATTTGTATTTTTTTATGAATTTTTTGATGTCGTTCAGTAAAGTATTTCAAACGTAGCTTGACGTTTGTGGCGCTGTTCAAAAAAGTAGGGTTGTTGACACTGACAGTGACATAATAATTACAATTTTTGCAAATTTTATTGCTATACGGAGCGGGGCGTCCCTGAAATTGTTTGATTACCTTTATCGCCACGAGTTGTTCAGTTTCAAAATTGGATAGGTAATTATCCATTAGTTATGACTTGTTTATGTTGCGAAGACACTGATGTCCTTAGACCGATATTTGGCTACATGACCAACGTAATGAATGAACTATTAGATTACATTATTACAGTCTCTCAAACGGTTTCATTCATCACTAACATGAAACCATCCTTGTATGAGTCCATTGACAAACTAACAGCTCTGAGCTCTGAGTCACCCACACCCACCCGAGGATGGTCTGTTATTTTAATTCATACAAGTTGTTTATCAGCTGCTTAAAGCATTGCAACTAAACCCATTTCATTATAATAGAATAGATAATTATAAAAAAGGAATTATTTTAATTGACTTTTTGTAGACACGTAAGACCAATTATTATTGTAGAAAATAATTTCAATGTACTGTGATGAAACCGTTGATGTTGTCCCTTAGTATCTATTAATTATCCAGAAATTCTCATTGGATATTATCTTGTATATTAAATTAACTGTTTAGTGATGGATGAGTGTTGTATTCAGCCATCACTACTTTCTGATGCATTAGCGTTCATATACCTAAGGCGTACCTCTCGCCTTAATCGCAATACCTCAGTATTGCGATTGATTTTGATAATAATGTTATGCAATTATACGACAGCAAAAGTCCAATATGTTTACTATTAGAATAGAGTAGAAAATTCTTTATTGTACACCAAAAACAAAAATAAACACAGTACAGAAGAATTACAATAGGTAAACAAGGGTAGTACAATGGGCGGTCTTATCGCTGAAAGCGATTTCTTCCAGGCAACCTTTGGATGGACAGTAAAAAACATTTTATTAGTGAGTTTTTATTAGTGACATGAACGGCTATTTGCCATACTTTCATTAAGTAATGTGGAGTAATTATGCTGTTCTAGAGTTTCCTGCTTCTTTACATTCTACTGCGGTTTCAGTTTGATTATTTACTATTAGTTTTGCTGTTAACTGTGGTTTTATTGTTATTCATACATCATCGTCATGGGCCGGGCATTGTTCGGTCACGTCCAGTCATGTGGTATAATAATGAATGAATGACAGCATTGCTTGCGGTTCGCGCCCAATATTGTTGACCGTTGCCAAACTTGTTTTGCCACTGGACCGTGGGATTTATTCTGTATTAGTTCCGCCTTTACTTCACCAGTTATAGATTTACTGCGAACATTGTAGACACGTGTTTACGTCATACATTGTTTGTGAGTATAAGCGATTTTTATCATCGCTAATGCTTAGTGTTTTTCGTGTAATCTGTCCCGAAATAGTTTCTTATCTAATCGTGTTGTTGCATTGTTGCAGGGGAATTACGACTTGCGATTTTGTGGCTTGTGCCCCAACGCACAGACTCGCGTTAAGGACCCTCGGCAGACGCACCTCCAGCCCACGGGAGGGTCCAACGGGCGTCTGCTCTGCTGGGATGAAAACCATTGGCAGAAAAGTAATTACAATTACACTTAGATCTTAGATATAGACGGTTATGAATCGGGTGTTGAGGTTGTCTAAGTGACAACCCTACAGATACGATAAAGCTCACAACTCTACCTTTGTTTTAATAACATAAACGGAACGATTGATTGATGTTATTTCTCATGATTTTCATTCTACTTTTTAATTAAAAATATTAATTTAATACCTCTGTAAAAAATATGTTAAAGAAAATTTATTACACATTATAATTTATACTAGATGGTAAAGAATAACGCTATAAGTAAATATGGCGGATTGTAAAATTAATTGCCAGTAACGCTATTATTTATTACCGCACTACAGTTTCTTTCCTATTTCTTTATAGTTTTTGTACTGTACTAGCTGCACCCCGCGGTTTTACTCGCGTTACTCCCGTTTTCCCGGTATAGAACAGTCTATGTCGCTCGGAAATAGTTTTATTTTCTATCAGTGAAAGAATTGTTATAATCAGTCAGTTGTTGCTACTTGATTATTCGTTATTGTTAGTTATTACTACTAGATTAGTTTTCCACCTGCAGAATGTCCGTTTTGTCACAGGTAACCTGTATTTTCACGACATAAAACATAACCTATATCACTTGAGGATAATGAAGCCTATAAGTGAAAGAATTTTCAGAATCGGATTAGTAATTCAGGAAATGACCTCTTACAAACAAACTTAACCTATTTGTGATATTAATAATATACTTCATAATAGTGTAGATTGGAATGCTGTTGTGAGTGTGGACAATAATGAAGTGTAATCTGTTCTCCAGTTTGTCCGGCCGCGTGTAATTTTCAAGGATGCTTGTCCAACGAGACCTGCTGCCACTCGTCCTGCCTGGGCGGGTGCACCGGCATCACCGCGCACGACTGCCACGTCTGCAAGAACTTCTCCTTCGGGTATGGCGCCAAGCGCGTCTGCGTCGAGTCTTGCCCTAACGGCACTTACGAGGTAACTCCATCAAATATTACTTTTTTGTTTTAGTTACGCAAGAGTAGTGCATTTAGTATTAAAAATCATCAAGGTTTTTTTTAGATATTAGTCAATATACCAAGAGTCAGTCAGTCCTGATTCAGTAAAGTGGTGAGTGCTTTACTGAATTTTCTTGGGAGTTTTTGAGAGAGCAAGAAGAGGCACGTTTTTTTGCTTTATATCATCTGTCTAATCTAGTACACGTTAACGAACACTTCATGGTCAATATTCCACCAATATTACACATTAACACACGAAGAAACACAGGTTTGAGATAAAAACACAAAATCAACAATGTCACTTAATAGTTATCCCGCCAAAACTCCAAATGGCACATTGTATGAGGGCGCCATGTGCCTTAATCCGCGTTTATACGTCATGGTGTGAAAAGGCGCTCCTCTCTCTCTTTCCCCCCATCTTTCATCTTCTTTTTCTGTTGTGTCGATGTGTTTTTTCAACCATTTTGCTCTGACATGGGCTATTTGGTTGTAACAGCGTGGTAACAGGATCTGCCCAAATGCATTGAAAGTTTTTGGACTCATAGTAATAGATTTACTAACACGCTACACGGGGCGGTTTCGGTTTTGCATCGTTTTCATGAATAACCACACACTTTATTTGGGACAAGTCCGAGTCCGAGGAGATTTATGAGACTTCATGGTCGGATGACGCTGATGTTGGAATACTGATCCCTTGTTACAGTTGTTCAGCCGCTGCGTGACGGAGGAGGAGTGCCGCAAGATGCCGCCGCCGACGCCCACGGGCTCCGGCAACTGGATCGATGCGTGGCTCCCAGCATACAAGATACACGAGAACAGGAAGTGCGAGTACATATGCCCGCCAGGATTCATGGAAGTACGTACTAAAGAAGTACAAATATTTTTAGGAATTGAATGCATATTTATATTGAACGTCGTGACAGTTACGTTTACAGTTACTGAAGACGTAGCGTAGGACGCCCCCCCACGAGGTGGACCGACGACCTGGTGCGAGTCGCGGGGATGCAAACAGCTAGCAAACGCTCGTTGTGGCGTTCTATAGGGGAGGCCTATGTTCAACAGTGGAAGTCTTCCGGCTGATGATGATAATGATGATAATGATGATAGTTACGTTTAACAAGACCAAAACACGGGCAGATGGAAACAACACCGCTCTCCACTGTCCAGTCTTCTCGGTCAATGTATGTAACTTGATCGAAACGTCGAGGATTGTCTCAGTGATATTTCGATATTAATTTGTGCGCGAATTAGACCCGTTTTTGTCTAGCAAATATTTAAACAACAAGTTTTGACAGTAGCTATTCCATCGTCATTGGTGACACCAGAGGACGCCGCTATCTCATTCAAGATTGTTCGATAATGATGAGATATGTGATTATTAATAATGATTTATACTAAATGTATTTTCCATTTGTATTCATAAATCATTATCATTGATAAAATACAAGTTCTTCTCTGATCTAGGCGTGCCCGACAGAGGTCCTATTGATATGGAATGTAAATTCTTTTGATCATCTCATTGTTAAATTATGGAAAGAAATAAGCATGCATGACAGACGGTGGCCGAGCGGTTATTCGTACGCTTTGTATAGTAACCCTAGCCCTATTACATCAGGTTCGATTCTCGGTCGCACACCGATGACCATTCTCTGTCGCCTCGTAAGTTACCGAGAGCATGCTAAACCGTCCGTCCCCGTCGATCGCATCCAGAGCGCGGCCGCTTGTTTCATTGTATATCTCGCTATAGTGAACAACGTCCGGGCGACAGCGATTGAGCTATGAAAATATATGATTCCCCGCAGCAGATAGAGTATTGATTGTCCTTATTCTCTCCGTGCTAAAGTTTATGTTCGTTCTGTAGGAGGGCAACATACACAACGCGATCTGCGTGCCGTGTGCAAAGAGCGGTGGGTGCGTGCGGGAGTGCGCGGCCGGCAAGATCGACTCGGTGGCCGCGGCGCGCCAGTTCACGGGCTGCACGCACCTCAAGGGCAAGCTGGAGATCTCGATAAGGGCCGGTGGAGGTTCGTATACCTTGTTTATGTAGCGTGTCCTCTAAAAATTAGACAGCCATAATGCACACACTGCAGGGCACTGTTTCCAGCGAAATTACTGGGCATATGAGACTAGAGCCGTAATAAATATACTCACTTCACGACAGGCAACACCCTCGCTGCACTAGAGAAGTCTCTCGGCGAGGTTCGCCAGATCAACGGGTGCCTCCAAGTCACGCGCTCCTACCCTCTGGTCTCTCTCATGTTCCTCAAGAGCCTCAGGAGAATCATCGGAGACAAAAACAAATTGGATTATAAGTGAGTCCGTAACTTTTTAAATTATTCTCTTAAATTTTAAAGTTGCCATTTGCGGAACAACGTTAGAACTGAGATGTTGCCCACAGTGCAATCTACACTACATGCCTGAGCCGACGCGACGCATTCGCACGGACATCGAAGATTTTGTAGTATTTAAAATCGGTAGTTACCTTTCAGATTAGATCGGTATGTTAGTTTGCTTATTACATTTCACAACACTCATTTTACTGATCACATTATTATTCAATTGTTTTTATGTTGCGAGGCTTTGTTCACGATGTTTCTAAAGTTAATTGCAATTCGGATCGTTAAATTATAATTACTGCAACTTTGTATTTGACTGTGTGGAGACCTTCGCTTCGACGATTGTTAGCTAGTGAGGTTAAAGATAGTTAATGTTTCAGAGGGCAAGCTTTGCACATACTCAACAATCCCAATCTGGAGCTGCTGTGGGACTGGAAGACCCACGGACCCATAGAGATCTCCGGAGGCTCCATTTACATACATCTCAACCCAAAGCTGTGCTATAACCAGCTGTTGCCCTTGAAGAACATGACAAGCAACCCGCAGTCGAACTTTACCGATATAGAAGTATCAGAAGACAGTAACGGAAACCAGGCGTCTTGTAAGTTGAGACCAATTATTTTAAAGGTTAGTTTCCACTGTCGTAGGTTTGAAGTTTTATTAAGATTTTCTAAACGTTATGCTACTCCTGTTAAACCTTCTGTTTATTAGTCAAACCTACGGCTCTTAACTTGTTTAATGGTACCCGTACCATACCAGCCTCTCGTTCTGACGTATGGAAAGATGGGGACGTTAATTTGCCTTTCTCTTTGAGAGAGATCTTCTTACACGTTGGTGCGTGGATATATAATTATTTTTTGGTTCTATTAATAGTTATACAGCTTATACTGGCTACTGTTAAATCATAATATTACCTTTGCTTCTTAAAAAAAGGCAAAGAAGTAAACACTATGAAAATTGTTTTCAACATTTTCTATTGACCTAGCTCAACAACCTATCATTTGGTTCAAATAGGCATAACTTATTCAATTAATCTGTTTCTCGGGTCCGAATTCTGACCATGCGAGTCACACGGAACCGCCTCTCGATTGCATCGGTTCGGAACTATTTAACTAATAGTCGAAATAACTAGCTTGATTTCAACATAGCGATGAAACAATTTGCCTCAAATCACAATCTCTAACGTCAACTTTTAAAACTATACCATTTGAAGCTTCATCATCAAACGTTGTAATACAGGACCCTCCCGGAGTAACGTTTTAATAAGTGGATCCGTATAAATCTGCAAACGTCCGGCGCACACTGGACCATCGCAGTCTAGCTGCCTAATCCAATCAACACGATGTCATTCTCAATGGTTTGTAGTTCAAACATGGGCGTAAAGAGGCTTACCTTTTAATCTTATTACTGGTGGTGCCGACCCAGTGGTAACTTGTGCACTTTGCAACCCAACGCTACCGGGTCCGAACCTCGACCCCGCACCAAAGACTTTTCGTAAGTAACGTGCGGATTTCCATCACTTCGTGCTTCGGAGGGCACATTAAGCCATCGGTTCTGGTTGTTATCAATTGATACCAGTTTTTAGGCACACTAGAGGCTTGCGCTATATCATTCGACAGGCAAATATCTTATTATTGTTATTGCGGCCGCAGGTCTGCCCGGGAACCTCAACCTGACGGTGACGCAGTACCGCGACCAGGCAGCGGTCCTGAGCTGGAACACCTACTGTCCCGACGATATGAGGAAGCTCCTCGGCTATTCCATCTACTACATAGCTACCGAGACCAACGTCACCCTCTATGCACAGAGGGACGCATGTTCTGATATGTAAGTACATATTACACGATGTGTTTACTACTAGCTGCGGCACTTTGTCAACTGCGTTAAATTTTGTCCCACGGAAACCGTTTCGTTTTAAGGGATAAAATTTTCCATAATAACACTCCAAGGCTTTATACTGCGCTCAGCCACACACACATAAACGCACATACATACACGCACACGGCCACACATACAGTAAGGCCGGAAACAAACACAGTGATGGTAACTAATGACTTTGGCGTTGAATATCAACCCCATTACATTCTCGATGATCTAACTTCGCGAGTACTGGTATCATTAGACTGCCATAAAGCGACCGTCCCATTCCAGCTGGAACGTCCTCGACATAACCGACGGCGACACGAGCCGGAACACGACGGAGCACCAGGACACGAAGCCCACTAACGTTTTCAAGGTGTGCAACGAGGAGCCCATGTTCACGTTGCTGTCGCAGCTGGTGCCGTTCACAAGATACGCGGCGTATGTGAAGACCTATACTACTCTACAGGATAAGAAGGGCGCGCAGAGTCCCATCATTTACTTCAGGACTTTGCCCGGACGTGAGTATTCAATTGTAATTTATTGCCGTATCTAGATCGGGTTAGGCCATTCGAAAAGTACCTTTCGTAGAATCTTCCTTTGCCAACGTAATCAACGTCGACCAATATCCGCCCACTGCTGAGCACTGGTCTTACCTCTTTCGGGGGGAAGATTAGGTCATAATCCTTTTCCGTAATGACTCTTGATTTTGTTAGCTGCAATGGTTTCACCCGCCGAATACCAATTTCCTTTACTCGAGCTTATAAAAAAAAGAGTTTCCTTGCTTTAAACTGTCACTATTTCCCCTCTTTAAATTGCTCCTTTCGTTAAATCCTTTGTTAGCGAGCACCTTGTACCTAAGAAGAATGCGCATGTCAATATCAGCTTCGTAGGCCTTGTAGTTATTGTGATTTCGCGGTGTACATCGCAGTCAGGAGCTGCGTCAAGACTGCGTGATTTGAAGGGTTAAACTTATTTAAAGGTAAAGGACTTATCAACGGCATTGTCATCTTCGATTGAGGATCTGAGGACTCTCTCCTAGCACACCCGGACACTCCGTACAAATAAGCTGTTTTGACAACTGACACATATAAATGACATTTGTACAATGTACACGCACTAAAAATGCACACAAACATACTACGCTACCAAAACAAAATACAACCTGCTAGTATAATGGTTCATTCAAACCGTCTGTCTATTACATTTGGGCGTGTAGTATTGGCTGTCCCGCCGCTTGCGAGTGGAGGTGCGAGAACGCAGATTGCGCGGGGTGGAACGTGTCCATTCTGTAGCTAATAGTATATTTTATTCTGTGCTCTCAGGTCCTAGCGCGCCTTTAGGCATAACGGTGGAGCACAAGGGTCCCCACACGGTGAAGATCCAGTGGTCGCCGCCGGCGATGCCGAACGGAACCATAATCCGATATCACGTAGAGCTGCAGGCCAACAGCTACAACCGCGACGAGATACTGGGTGGCAGACACAGCTCCAAGGACACTTGTAGTAACCGTAAGTAGACAGTTTAACAGGTGGGATACTATAGTGACCAGTTTCTGCCTGGCTGGCCAACCATCCTCAAATAGAAATCCTGTCGCCTAACTCCCTATCGGGGTGTTCCGGCAGCGGTTCTTAAGAGCCAGTCTCATTATATGCTTGACCATATTTAACACCTTCGACCACATTGTCGCTTAACAGAAGGTCAGAGTTTACAAATGCTAGCCGGTTAAGATTAAATAATTAATTGACATGATCAATAATTAAAGTACATATGACAAGAACGTATTAACTTAACGGTATATTGAGGAGATAATACGTACTTGTCGCAAATAAGCGATGTGAATAATTTTGACAACCAACTGAAATATATTTTTAGCTCGAAAATACTGAGCTTTGAATACGATATTGATATCTATAACATCCCGTTTCAAAACTAAAGTGTCGTTTGAACTGTGTCGTTTTTCCGACAGCATTGGCCTTAGCGAACCTCATAGCGTCCCGTGTGGAAGAGGCGCGCGAGACCAAGGAGGAGAAGGTAACGGGAGACGTCAACAACGGCTCCTGCGCCTGCCGGGACGAGCCCAAGATCATCACCAGGTTCGACGTGCAGGCTGAGGAGGAACGCATGGACACCATGCACTTCGAGAATGAACTGCAGAATCTGGTTCGTATTCTGGGATACTTGTTGTGAACGCGTTTTTTGCCACTCTACCAGTTTTACTGGTTACGAATTCAGTGGAATTAATTGATATCACTGAGTATTGAGGGGCTAGCCGGTAGTTCTCCATATCATGAGCGCCACGCCTGCCATTAACAGTTGCAGTGCTGCCCAGAATTAAGCATTGCAGTGTACCATTTTGCCAGTGTCGCGCAAGATCGCTAAGACAATATTCTTAAAACCAAATAAAATACTTCTTAGCTGTTTATCGTGACAATTTAACATGCCATTAGTTGTTTTTTCTGAGAAACGATAGTTATACACTTGATAAAATTATCTAACTATTTATATCAGTTGTATTTGAATTGTTAATATTATGTTAAGAATGTTAAGATTGAATGATATATTTGCCTCCCACTCTTTATAGACTAAATATATCTCACTTGTGGTGTGGTACCTAATAATAGTTAGGTACAAGCCGCATGATCGACGGCTTTTGACATTCTTTCTGTAGAGTGGAAGAAAGTTTGAATTACCGCTACTAATCGATACAAATGTTATTGTATGAACGTTGTCGGCCAATATCGTCTCTTGGCCCATAAACCACTAAAGTACCTAACACAAACTTGTGTCAATCATTACCAGGTTTACAAGAAGACCCACGACAGAAGCAAACCGAAGACGGCATCAAGTAGAATCAAGCGGTCGGTCGACAAGAGTCTGAACAGGATGCTAGTCAAGTTGACCAAGAACCTCGACCCGATGCCAGGAGTTAACTACACCAATGGCACCGATCGAGAAAGTGAGATTGTTATGTAATTTTTATGGGATGTCTGTTATTATCAGTTGTCCTTTGTCCAGATGATGTAAAATACCTGAGTTTTTCGCCTGTCATTCGTACGCACGAATATCGTGTCAATTGGAAACTGAATTGCACGAATATCGTGTCCGTTGGAAACTGAATTGCACGAATATCGTGTCCGTTGGACACTGAATTACACGAATATCGTGTCAGTTGAAAACTGAATTGCACGATATGTACTAGACTTAGTAGAACTCATTATCTGCCGTACAAAGTACCTATTGTAGCTAATTATTCAGTAAATTAGTGTCTTCAGTACGGATTTATTAAATTATTATAGTTGTATTAGTAGATTCGCGTTGACGCATCATTGGACCAATTAGACGTATCAAAAACATTTAAAATCTCTCAACACGCTGTAACTCCCTCATTAACTACACAAAATTTAACATCTATTTGGCGAAGCTGCTATTCATTTTTCTTATCTGGTATCTCGCAGCATGTCCGTCGACCCCGACTCGCGCCGATCGCTTCCTCTTCGCTTTCTACCTGCGTCATGCTTGCATCACCTCACAACCATCTAACATTCTCGTTTCAGTCAAGTGCAGTCTCGCCGAGCCTAAGGTTTGCGTCGTTAAGGAATATCACACAGGTTACCACCATGGATTAGGTTCCATTCTTTCGTATATTTTTGTTCACGGGTATTCGGTGCATGCGTTACCATCACAGGCGTTTACATGCCGATCTTCTTTTGTTTTTGACTGAATTACAATGACTCTCTGTAAAAGTGAAGAACGCTATTTGTTCAGCGTATTGCTAACTGAATTTATGCGCGTTATAGTATGGGAGACGGAAAATATGCCGCCAGGCTAGAACCCAGAAAAAAAAAAACAGATTTTAATACTTGACACATTCACTGCTGAAAACACAACTGTGGTGTTTTTCATAACTTGCCGCGAGTGCGGGAAAACACTGCGGTGTGTGCAAATCCGCACCCGTGGCTAGATAAGAAAATTGGCTCAGCAGTCAAAGTGTTTTAAATATTTAAGTTTATTCGTTCACTCTTTAAATTCGATCACACATTTCTTACATGAAATAGCAGTATGATCAATGCAATTCAGCCGTAAAACATCATATCCACGAAACGATGTAGATACTAGCAGCGTTGGATGATCAAAGCCGCCCCAGCATGTAGAATTGTAGATACTTTAAGTAGACATAATAATTACCCTTACTGCATGGAGTTTTATAAGTAAAATACAAAATATTATCAGCCAGTTGATTCATTTGCCTTATCAAAATGCATGTAGTATTTTCAATTTGGTATTTACGTAACTATGGTATATTTTGTTTTCGGCAAATCTCTACAAGACATCAACGCAAGGTGTCGTCTTACTTAGGCCGTTATGACTACGTAATTAACAAAAAAGTTCAATGTTGCCAGTCCAGAAAATAATATTGATTTAATCAGTTGCATGGTATAATACAACATCTTTATGCAATGGTAATGACTAAAAACACATTTCGGTATCCTTCCATTCAGATTGCCATCCAGAACATTCACAAACTATTTATTATGACTTTTTATTGTGCTCGTCACCTTGAGACACCAGTATTTAAATTTCAAATGTAATTCACAACATTGAAAAAGTGGTATCGCCCAAACCGACTCTCACAAAAATATTAAGCCTTAAATTGGCCAAGTTTTCTTAGAACTCCCGCACAGGGCCTGTATCACCAGCCAAGGTATCCCAAGTTTATTACAGCCAAGCCGACTTTTCCTTTACAGACTACGTGAAAGCCCTCTATTACGACTTAAATGGCGATACTCGTACGGTGACCGTCACTGACATGCGTCACTTCACGTGGTACACTGTCAACGTGTGGGCGTGCCGCCAGCAGGCCGACAAGGAGAGGGCAGAGGACTACGAGAAGCTCTCGTGCTCCTACAGAGCTTACGAGACGTTCCTCACGCTTGACTCCGGTAAATATTCACGGCTTAGACGTGCGCACTAAGCGGCTAGCCGCGTTACGGACAGGGCTTAATGACAATAATAAGCGCTATTTGTCTCCAAGTACAGCATAAGATATTTTAACCCTGACATTTCAAGCTTAGTGTTTCATATTAACACACGAAGAAACACAAGTTTGAGAAAATAATACATAACTTGACCCCAAAAATGAAGAGACAAGGGTTAACCCACCGACTGTCCGCAGCTGACGCGGACGCGGTGGCTAACGTCAGCGCGCATCTCGCCATCTCCAACAAGACGCACGACGTGAACGTGACGTGGGACCCGCCCCGCGACCCCAACGGGTTCGTCGTCGCCTACAGCGTGCTCTACACCAAGATACAGGAAGATAATGTACGTTTGGAAACGTTATTTTGTTATAAACCCAGACTCAGAGCAAATACCTGCGTTTCACACAATTTTTTGCCCTGTGGCTGTCGGCTCATCTCCTTTACGCCGCGGAGGCTAACTGCGCAGTCGTTCCCGCAGGACGCGTCCCCGATGCAGAACTGCATCACGGCGAACGAGTTCGAGTCGAGCCGCGGGCACGTGCTGCGCAACCTCAACCCGGGGAACTACAGCATCCGCGTCACGCCCATCACCGTGCGCGGCCCGGGGAACGTCTCCGCCGAGGTCTACATCGACATGCCGGTGAGAAAGGTTTTTTTTAATAATAAATCGGTTTGCGATTGACCACTATCCCACTCCAAACACTATAAAGGCGTTTCTCCTGCGTGTGTTTTACTACACAAAAACCTCTACATTAAATTTTAATATTGTATCGATACACATTATTGATGTTTTCATGTGAAACAGAGCAGGAGACGAAATGAGTATATCAACAAAATCCTACACCCGCGCAGGAGACACGCCTTAATAAGGTGATATCGAGAACGTTTTATACTCTATGGAACTGGCACGCATCTGACTCTGCAAACAAAACGTTCTGCCAGATTTGACTGGGGTCGCAGGGGACGAGAAAGACACATTACTCCAGTTATTGGCGAATCGTTTACTAACTTATTTTTTTAATTTCCAGGCATTGAAACAACCGGTCTCCTATGAATGGGTCTGGGGAGTGGTGTGTGGATGTGTGGTCATGATGCTTGTTCTCACCGGTGTCATTTGGTAAGTTTTATTCCTCACCTTAAAGATTAAAAAAAATCAGAGCTAAATCAAAGTCGCCGCCGTATGTTAAGTAGTTTTTTTTTTTCTGGTGCAGTTTGTGTTTCAGTTTTGTTCGCAGTCAGGTGTTATGTTTTTTTTTTTTAATTTTTTTTCTAGCTAGACGTATCAATAAGTTTTTATGCCTACTTTCACTCTCAGATCTGTGGATTTCGAAATATAAATAAATGAATAAAATGTTATTCCTTGTTCAGGTACGTGAAGCGCGGCCTGCTGTCCCCCACGGAGGCGCACAAGCTGTTCGCGAGCGTCAACCCGGAGTACGTGTCCACGGTGTACGTGCCCGACGAGTGGGAGGTGCCCAGGAACAACATCGAGCTCATCCGCGAGCTCGGGCAGGGCTCCTTCGGCATGGTACGCTATTCCACAAATCAAGCCATTTTTTCACACTTTTTTTCATTTGTCCACACTCGTGCACGTTGACTTAATGGTTAATATTACATATTAATACACGAAGAAATAAACTGGTAAAAAAAGAATCGAAATCAATAAAAACCAAATAAAAACCAAAAAAATAAAAACCAAAATGATTGTTAATAATGTCTTTATTTTTTTCAGGTTTATGAAGGGCTGGCAAAAGGCCTTGTAAAAGGCAAACCGGAAACTCGGTGTGCTGTGAAAACTGTCAATGAACATGCCACTGACAGGTATTTATACGTAGTTTTATTTCAGTGCATAATGAATGGTATTCGAAAATAAGAACAGTTTGTTTGGGTTGAGTTTGGCTAAACGTAGTTTTTGATGGTACAGAAAGTCAAAACGGCTGGAAACGTGATCGTGAAAAAAAAAGAAGTGCGATCAATCCGTGCCGTCAGTTAGATTCCAATCCAACCCAAATCTCTCGTGTCTATTCCAGGGAGCGCATCGAGTTCCTAAACGAAGCCTCAGTAATGAAAGCGTTCGACACGTTCCACGTGGTCCGCCTGATGGGCGTGGTGTCCCGCGGGCAGCCCACGCTGGTGGTGATGGAGCTGATGGAGTGCGGCGACCTCAAGACCTACCTCCGCTCGCATCGTCCCGACTCTGAGAGCTCGCTGCCCAAGAAGGACTCGGCGAACGATCCGCCGACGCTGCAGAATATACTGCAGGTTAGTCACTTAGACATTCGGTGTGAAAGAGCGATCGAGTGGCCGAGTAATTGGCGCAGTCGAGAGGATTATTTTAAACTGATCCTAGACAAGAATTCTGAAATCCACTGTGACACTAATTGTTTAGTTTGTTTTTGTTTTTCGTTTTATTTGTTCTGTCATGTTTAAACAGAACGTACTATATCTATTTATCTATCCTGCATGTCGTCTAGACATATATGTTTCGTCGTCGGCCACATCCACAATAATTCAAGTAAGAATAATTGAATTAGAAAATAAACGTTTTTCACATATTGATATTGATTCAATGCTCATTGACACCTTCAAGACAACGGGTCCAAGCTTTTTGGTTCAGGGCCATCTGTAAAGCGGTGGAAAGTGTTTTTATGTGGTCGGAAACCCCTCATTGGATTGTCACTGATTTCGAGTCGTTTCATCGTAGCTAATGCACCTTATTTCTTCATTCCAGATGGCTATAGAAATAGCCGACGGTATGGCCTACCTATCGGCCAAGAAGTTCGTGCACCGCGACCTTGCGGCGCGGAACTGCATGGTCGCCGGGGACCTCACGGTCAAAGTGGGGGACTTCGGCATGACCAGAGATATTTATGAGACTGATTATTATAGGAAAGGCACTAAGGGCCTACTGCCCGTCCGATGGATGAGCCCCGAGAGTTTGAAAGACGGGGTGAGTGTTTGTCTTCACTTTAACATTTTTTTCGAGTACATTTAGTTCCCATTACAAAATAAGATAGTTATTTATGCCACATATATTTCATTTCTTTAGAGTTTTTGATATTTTGGCTCCCCATGGGTTGTTTTGAAATTGTTTTATTTTGAGATGATACCATTTTTGATTTTTTTGTGTTCAGGTCTTCTCCAGTAGTAGCGACGTGTGGAGTTATGGCGTCGTTTTATGGGAGATGGCGACGCTCGCGATGCAGCCCTACCAGGTAAAGAATTCTTTATTTATCATTTAAAAGCTCAAAGAGTGATCTCACACGAGTACTTTTTCTTTTTTTAAAACAAGTGTTCATTCGTTGGATTCATCGATCAGTGAAAAACATATCGACCGTAGCAGTAAACGAATACATGATTCGATGCGGGTTCGAGCCGAACGACAGGAAAAAGGCTCTCAGCCTAGAACTACACGGCGCGGCCATATAGTCGTTAGTGACGTCACAGGAATGAGATAGACCCACCATACGCAAAGTATACAACTCTTTCCATATCCCGCAGGGCCTGTCGAACGAGCAAGTGGTGCGGTACGTGGTGGAGGGCGGCGTGATGGAGCGGCCGGAGCACTGCCCGGACCGCCTGTACGAGCTGATGCGCGCGTGCTGGGCGCACCGGCCGGCGGGGCGGCCCTCCTTCCTGCAGCTGGTGGCCGACCTGGCGCCCAACGCGCAGCCCTACTTCCGCCACCGGAGCTTCTTCCACTCGCCGCTGGGGCAGGAGATGTACGCGCTCCAGAGGACCCACTCGGGTGAGTCGAGCTTCGGATCTCTTCTACAGATATTTGAAGGGGCGATTTGGAACTTTTCGTCGGGAGACGAATCGATTCGATTCGATTAGGTCTTCTTATCGATTTTTGAGCTTTGAATTTTGAACGATCGGTCTGCGGATTCGATCCCATTTCGACCACTGTTAAATACTGTTGGATTTAAAATGTTTGCTTGTCACCTCGCGGATAACTTACAGAAAAATCACATTTACAAACGTGCGCTTTTAATATTGCCAGTGATCCTTTTACGGCAATAGCAATTTCTGGGCTTATCAAGTACCTAACCATTCCAACTGATAGTAACACCGATAAACTGTGCATGCGCATGGATCATCTCCCATTTCGAATACATAGTACAGTATGACTTTTATCAGTAACCCCGCTGCTCACGGAATGGTAGACTTACTTTAATTTATATAAACTAAAACTTTCGGTTAATACGTTAACGTCACTAAAAATAACTATAAACATTTCAGTCCAAGTAGTTGTTTCAAAGCATATGCGCAGAAAGTCGCGGATTCGCATTTCGTCCGTAACTGATTTATTTCCTTTAAATAAGGTAGGTACTGATCATAGTACATCATTTTATAAATCACTGCAAATTAACACACATAATTACATAAATCCACAAATTGTCAAGTTCCGAAATCATCGAAGAAATTGGTGCATATCAGCAAATGATAACAAAGCCTATTAACAACTAACACTGAGATCTTTCTGTTCCCCGTCGCCTTCGTAGATGATTGTGCCGAGCCGACGGCACAGTGCTAACCGTGAGTATACGGGACTATTGCATGCTAAAGCATAATAATATGTATAGCACATGTTATCATTTACTGAGTGAACCATGTAGAATCGTAGATAGATATAGCTCGTAGCACCTTCTAGATAGGCAAGGGTAGAGGTAGACTGCTCTCTATATAAACTATCAGCATCGATAGTGCGACTTCGCACACTAAACACTAAAACTAAAAACTACAGTATGATCTCAAATCTCAATGGGTCAAGTATCTATTTAAATGTTTATATCAACTGTTGATATAAACATTTAATAGCAATCTAATTTTAATTGATTGCCAAGACAAACCCTTTACTTAATTATAATTACCATAATTATTATTATGGTTGAATGGAGCTAACCAAATTAGTAAACGCTGCATATAAAAAATCAAGAGATTTGTTTTTTGGAATCGCTTATACATATATACTGTCTTTTAAAATTATTATGCATGCATTGCAAAAGGGGTTCTTGTAATTACAGCTTTTTAGATGAGATTAGTAACTAAATAAAAATATTTAAAAAATATTTAGCTTTGAAAAAAATACAATAGCTTTGTTTAGGTATCTAGGTTTAAATGTTATAGGAAACAAAAAAGACCAAAAGCCATCGTAACCAATCCAAAAGTAAATTATTTTTTAAGACTAATCCTATTGCACTTTATTGAAAAGCTGTCAAGTCGTTTAAGTTACTGGTACGCCAAAGAAACATTATAATTCATAATACATACACCCTAAAAACGTCCTCCTTCCGGGCCGGTCGATGTAACCGGTGGATAATGTCGGAACGTTCGTTCGGTTTCCAGAAGAAGAGCAGGACATGCCGGAGGTGAACGTGGGCGCGGTGGCGACCGGGTCGGGCTCCAACCTGTTCGGCGTGTCGGGGCGCCTGGCGTCGTGGGTGCGCGAGCTGTCGTCGCTGCGCTCGCGCACGTCGGACGACGCCGCCGCCGAGCCGCTGCAGCCGCTGCAGGCGCCGCCGCAGCCGCTCAAGGGCAACGGCGTGCTGCGCGAGCCCGGCCCGCCCTAGCGCGCCGCCGCGCCGCCGCCCCGCCGCGGGCGGCCCCATCTACCTCAGGCCGGCCGCGCCGCCACGGCGCGCCCGGCTCTTCGAATCCTAGGTGTAAGCGTAGCTAGTGAATCGTTCGACGCGTCGTTTTATTTATTTTGTATACGTACGTTTTTATAGCGCGCGTGCGGCGCGGTGTTCGCGCCGCCGCCGCCGCCGGTCGCGTTTTAGAGATTGCGAGGACGCGGATGTCGTCGTCGGCGCGGCGCGTTCGCCGCCGCCGCTTCCCCGCGCCGACGCTCGCGGAGCGAAGCGGAGCGCGGCCGTCGCCGATCGATTCGTTTCTTAGTTTAAATTTATCCGTAAGGGAGAGCGCTTTGATCTTCTCTGCATTTATTACGTTAATTATTGCACGAGAAGTGTGCATTCGTGCGGAGACGACGACGCGTTCGTCTAGAATGTTGATCCGGTTGATTGTTGGTTGAATTGAAATTGTCGACACTTAGCGGCGATGCGTTTCGATTCGTATGACGATTAGTTTCATATCAGGAAGTTCATATTTTGCCGAATCGACGTGGAGAGCGAGACGTCCCGAGCGGGCGTAGATCCTATATAGCTTACCTCAATATTATAGTTGTATTCGTGTCATATTTGACATAGCCTATTAACGTTAAGTTTACCGCCTAAGGTGTAAAGCGTGTATAGTTATATAAATGTGTGGGCGACATTGTGTACAAATTAATTTAACTGATTTATTGACAGTTCAGTTGTTCGATCGTAGGGCAGATAGGAAGTTTCCAATTGTTTGTTCTGGTTATATCGTTGTTGTTACAAGCACTTACTGTTCGAAGTGTATCAACCGTTGTCACGAATTTGTCACTTGCCTCGTCGACTCAAATGTTAAAATACTCAATTGTTCATACCAGTTTATATTTACTATTACCATCTGTGTATGTATATGTCACATAATAATGAATTATCTAATGTATTATAAAAATATACCACCCGGTTTGGCAAAACATATAACTTGAATTACATTTATGGTATAATGTCTAATATTTTAATCGAATAATATATATTTTATGAAACTATGCTAACTTCGGTAGTGGTTACACATTCGAGCCATTTGATATTGTGTTATTGGGAATGTCGGGACCGGAAGCTCATTGTTTATTCAAGAACTTATCTGAGCGCGTGGTCGACGTGACGCGTGGCCAATGCTCGTACTTATTTGGCTGATTGAATTAGCATTGCAATTCCACGAGGCAATGCCGCCAGGATGTTGGGTACGTTGCCGCTGCCAATTGGTAGTGGGCTAGAACTGTTGGGCTGCCTACAACTCTGTAAAAGCTTATAGGTGGTCCAACTGTTTCCCGTAGTTAGTTAATACCGGCACTTGCCCATTTTACGAAATAATTCATTATAGGGATCATTCGAATTTATGCAATCAGAATATTGATATAAGTAATTTGGTTTTCTTGTGCCATACTCGGTGATTTTGAGGAAGGCAAAGTAATGTAATGGTACCATTCAAACCGAAAACTTTCAACGATTTTACTGGGTTTTCATTTTAAATGTGCTTCTGTATTTTATTTTCTCTATTTTAAGTTTTTTTTGTTCAGAGTTGGATTTACATCCAGACCGAAACCTTTACAATCTCGGGCTACTATAATCTCATTCCAAGCATACCTAGGAAACTTAAAAGATATCCCACCTTTTCTATGAAAGTTGAAACTATTAGCGATCTTCCTGGTCAGATCAAACGCCATGATAATTAGCGCCCCTAATGCTTCTCTCAATTGCCTAGTATGACACGTCAAGACAATACAAAATATTAACAATATGCCTAATAATATTTACTATATTCATGTTTTATAATCGTAATATATTAAATAGATCAGTTGGATCACTATTTGTTATGTTGTATGTAACTAATGTGTTCTTCAGTGACTAAATGCAATAGAAATACCTGCCATTATTGTTATGTATATTTTTTCTAATAAGAACTATTATATCATAGTTTATTTAGAATCACAATAATGCATAACGCATTACACTATTGATACTATAGTTATTACCTAAAATAAATAAATTGTAGTGTAATTAATATTTGGAACAGAAATAGTACCTCTATGCAACTTATGCAGCTGGATTTATATTGCACACCGTGCATTAATATTAGATATTTTTATACAAATGTTTTATATGTACTTGGCAGCATGTTACTTGGTGGTGAGGGTTTGTAGTATGTGGGATGTCTGTCTCGTGTATAATCAGACTTAAGTTTAATTTAATAATTTGTTAAAACGAAGCCAAAGGCAGGTTTCCCATATAATACAGAACATTATACTCTTTCTTCATGGTAGGTATGCATAATCGTAAATTCGAATATGGTCGCGGGGTGGACTTAAAGTATTCTTAACGTAACTTCGCAACTTAAATCGTTTAATACAATTTTAAAATTATTATCATCAATTAAATAGCTTTATCAATACTTAAGTAAAATATACGCTAGCTACATTATTATATTGTAACTTTTAAATCAATTGATACTTTTTAATACATACTTACTGTAAAATAGTAATTGTATAAAAGCAACCAAAGTTAGACTCCAATATACAACAATCGTAGAGATCGCGCCGCGAGTGCGACAGATGTCGGCGGCGCGGTGCGTTAATTATAATGTTATTGTAAGGGTATAAACGAGTGCCTTCAGACATCCAGCCTTCAAAGGAATGCGGGATTGTTGATTGTGTGAAGTGGACGTGAGGGAATTGTGCTTACAGATGGTATACGCTTGATTCGATCCCATTTGTGCGTTACTTAAATTATAGTATACAATTACGATGCTTTCTGTTCCGAAACTGTTTCGTTCCTAGTTAACACAATCAAGAACCTTTACCGCAGGAATTCGATTCAGGTTGGTTGTGGGAATGTGTGTAATATACGGCTTGCCGATAGTATTTTATTGTAATTAGTCCGTTCCAGCGCACTGCCACCTCATACTGCGTCGGAAGATAGGAAAACGTTCCCAGAGAGCGCTATGTGAGGTGACGGGGCGAGAACCGGGCCGGTTTCGTGGGGGCTCAAGGCACGTTGCATCAGCGAGAGAATCATTTCATTAGCGGAATCGTACTATTAGTTCCAAAGTCCAAATCCAAATATTTGTTTAATTTTAGCAATTGCATAGTGCCTTTTGCTCAATTAATGAATGTAGATAGGTACTTCTACGATTAAGAGCCGTACTTTAGTTCACCGGGGAGCCGCGGACGTTCCAGCGGGTGGCGGAGAGAGCCCCACCAAATGTACCTAGTTGGATGAGATCTGTCGGCGCTGGAAGGTCGCGCGGCTGGGAGGTAGCGAGAGGAGTGTGCTGCCTCGCCGCCACCGCGGCGTCGCCTCGGGCGCTGCCTGCAACCAGAGCGAGCCGGGACACTCCACCGCGCCCACTGACGCGAACTCAACCACCCGACATCGCACATTGTCCAAATATGTTATTGCCACTTTTTCTTACCACGAGAAAAGTACTTTTCCGTGAAAGAAAAATATTTCGGCCGCCTGCATTTTGCCTATTTTTACAGGGTGTGGTTCGGATCAAATTGTAAACGAGCGGAAACTTTTCGCTGTTGTCTCGCAAATGCTTAAAAAGTATTGACTTAAATGGATTAACCACCTGGTCTTCACGATTAGCATTTGTATTCGATTAGAAGATGAAGTGCGTGTTGCGTGGAGTGACTGCGGCCAAAATCTCGCACAACGTTGCCTCACACGGCGTCTCCGCGAACTGTGTCATAAAACAAACGATCGCTGTATTTCTTATGCTCTTATTTTATCAGTATTTATTTCTCATTGTGATGCAATAAACAAGGCAGTTAACGTTACCTCATTTGTAGTTATTTTAATTATGCATAAAATTGTTGACTGATTATATAATTTCCATACGGTATCCTCGTGTGATTGTGTGTGTGTATTGTAAGTGTGAGGGTAGCGTTGTGCTATGTGCTCAATTTAGATTTCACCAAACGATTGAGATAGTGTACAATTTTATAATTAATTTAATGAAAACTGAGTACCTATTAATAATAATTTTAATATTTATATTAATAAAAACGTTATAAAAATATGCAAATTAGTTTTTGTTTGCCTTATCACAATTCCCATAGAACCCTTAACTTTTCATGGCAGATGATAAAGAAATGTCTGTATATTTATCTTTTGTTATTATGTAGGCAAGTAATTAAAGGTTCAGATCTGCTTGTAACATCGGGAACCGTCTGAATTAAACGGTGTACCGAAATTTCTTCTCTGGTTTAGTTTTACTTGGTTGTGTTCATCAAAACATCCCTCCCGTTTTTAATTAGTTTCAAATTTAGTCTGAGCGGTTTTCGCGGCACGCGGCCTGGTACCGTGCACAGGCAAGGTTCACTAGCGGCATATCGTACGAGCAGGCAAACAGTTCTCAGGGCACCTTCCTCACCATTATGGCGCAACTTATTTAGCTGCTTGATGTAATATTCTGGAATGCCATTTTCCGTGGCGCCCATTATCATGACTTCCTTGTACGTCCAGGAAGGCCAGTTCTCGACTGGAACGGGGTCCTTGTCTCCTCTAGGTAAGGGGTTAACTTTCTTTATGTACGCCCGAGCGTGAAACATTCCCATGTGGGGCGTTAGAACTTTTAAGTATTTTACGTAGTATTTCTTATCTTCCACTCCCTTTTGTCTGCAAGTGGAAGAGTTTTATACATATTTTCCGTAAATAGAAGTTTTGTCACGAGTGTTGATAATAATATACATAGATACCCATTTAACGTGGACACACATAGGTACCTACCTACTTGGCTTATACATGAGTAGAGAAAGGTGTAAGATGCAGCAGCCTCCTGTCACTCATGACATATTAATAAATCGATCCCCGAGTCCGGGATACATACCTGATTCTAGAGCAACTATACGGCATTATTGCAGTCTACCTGGCTAATTCAGTCTTCACTAAAGTTTCAACCAAAAGATCATCTGAGGGCAGTTGAAACATGACAATTTAGAAGAAATAGGTATGGATTAATGTGGTGATTGTAAACTTACAAGTTAAGCGCGATCATATCATCCTTATGCAAGCGCCATAAGATGCCCCAGACGTGACCGTTCGCTGTTGGCACCACGGTTGCCGTGGGGCCCCCCCAGAATGTAGAATACTGTATGAAGTCTAGTCGGTAGTTCTATAAAAACAAGATATTTTTGTAAACAAAACACTAGGTTGGTACCACTAGAGAATCGGGGAGTATTCATAGGAACATGAATTGTTTTCTCACTCAGATTGGCTCTGAAACAGTTGAGTTGACCTGCATTCAGCTATTTCTTCCTTGACCCTGAAGATGACTGTACTAGTACCTATTCAATCCTACCTTGTGCCTTGTACCTTGTGTTTCCTTTTTTATGTGAATTCATCCAGTTTATCAAATCATTATGTATGAAATAAGTTCTTACGTCCAAACGAGCGATAGAGACAAATTCCGCCGAAGGGTTATGCACGTGAATCCAATACGTTAATAAATTACAACCATATGAGAAATACAGAAAGGTATCCGTGTTATAAATTTCTGATTTCATCATTTTGATGATTTCCAATAATAATTCATTACATTATATTATAGGGCGGCAGTGTTTTTGTGACACATTTCATTTGTTATGAAAGAAGAAGTAATTAAAGAAAAAGTGCTCTGTGGTTAGGTTTATGACTTAGTTCACAGATTATTTAGGGGTATCTTTAGGGGATTATGATATAGATATTACCATATATTTTCATCCAGAAAGAGTATTCTTTCAGGATAGAAATATACGGTATTAACTACGACTATGGTGAATGTACATTTGTATGTTCTCGAGGTATAATTTAACAAGTAGATATTTCAGTTATATAGATACACTCCGTGTTCTTACTTGGTTAGCGGTAGGTACTACTTGTTCGCTCTGTCTTAGGTTGAGAACGTATTAATAAAAACACCAATATAATAATAATTCTTCATTTAATTAAATCATATTGATAAAATCACAGAGATCTTTTTTAACTCCTTACTCTCTTTTCAACTTTTCTATCATTTTCGGCGAGGCCTCCTGTCCATTGTGAGGAATGCTCTTCAGTCCTTCAATGTAGTATTTCGGCAGTTCACATTCCTTTGCCCCTGTGACGATGCAGTCTAGGTATGTGATGCAGGGACGCCGGTCCATAGGCAACACCTCGCCTTCTTTGCGTAGGGGAGGGTTGACGGTCTGTTGGTACGTACGGCATCGCACCTTGTAGCCGTCAGGGGTTACCACGTCTACTGTCTTTGCAAAGTACCAGTTGGTATCTACGCCTTCTTGTCTAGAAAACAAAAATCTTCAAAATGATTACAGAATACAAGATACAAAACTAATTGGCTCACACTAGGGCTGCTAGCCCTGCTAAGGATAGGTAGATTCTACAAACTGCAACTGTTACACCCCCTTTACTACGAGTATAAAGGTAAAAACTTGTAACGGAACGCTACTAAGCTATTGGGGAACACCAGTTGGATTATTACTCGTAGGCAATCATTTGCCATAACACGGATCCAAAGAATGGATTGTTGTTCCGTTGACAGACGTGCCAACTGCCGAGAATGCGGACACTGACTTTTATTTTTATTTGATGAGTGACGAGACGAGCAGGTCGTTCACCTGATGGTAAGCGCCTGATGAGCTGAATGTCAAATTGAATAGGTTTACCGTTACGATGAGTATTGTTGGTTTAGGGGGGGTCTTTTCCTAGACTGCTGATCTACATAGTATAGTTAAACATCTTCATTTTACGTTTTTAGTAAGGGCAAAATGTAAATTGTATACGTTTACCATTACGATATACGTATCGGCAGGCACCCTACTCTGAGTCTGCATATTTTTGGAATCATAGTTATTCGTCAGGGTCTATGTGACGTCGTGTTATTTAAGCCTAGCCTAATTGAAATACTAACTTATCCAAAGCCGGCATATCATAAACGTGTAGCCTCCATATAGCTCCCCAAATATGCGCGTTGTCTGTTGGAACGATGGTCGCGGACGCCCCTCGCCAGTGCTCAGAGTACTTTATAAAGTCTAACTGGTGGTCCTGTAACGAAATATTTTACATAGAACTCTTTGTATCCAATCTTTACCTAAGTCATATGGGTATGGGATCAGAGGTCTAAATTCGCTAGGTATGTCCTCCAGGGTTCAAACTATCTCCGTGCCTAATCTATTCCAGATCGGTTCAGCCGTTTAGTCATGAAAAAGGAGCAAAAGGACAGTTACTTTGTATATAAACTGTCAAAGGAGTAAGCTTTTTAAGTAATCTCATTAACGAATGCCAGACATCAGAGATATCAATAACACACTTGATGAGAACGTTTTAAGTAAGCGTAGAGTAAAAAAAATCCTACGAAATTAGCTGTAGGTAAAATGGTAAGGATAATTAAAATTGAAAGAGTAGGTACTGATTGCACTGTAGGTATTTAATTCACAATTTGCCCAAAACACAGGTAGGTATCTACTTAATATTGATACACACATATCTATAGTAAGTATATTAAACTTACTTCGAGTCTGCCGATTCCTAAGAACTCAGCTGATGCATTGTTAATCCGAATCCTCTTCTTCAACAAATTACTCCCGTAAGCGAAGTAAAGGAATGTATCGTTAGTTTCTTCATACATTTTAGTAAAAATACTTCTACTACAATGAACACCTATACTTTGCACATAATTTAATGATAGTTTCTTAATATTTGTTAAATGATAACAAAATAACCTAGTTTTCTGCATTTGGCCTTTGGCATTTTGGCTTGACACAAAGTCCTTGAAACTGACAGTTGGTTAACATTAGATGTGCGAATGAAACAGATAAACAACGGCATTCAACACTCAACATGTTCGTTCTGCACATTATAGAATCACAACAATTTAACAAATTATAGCTACTGCTGCTGCTACCCTCCTTACGAAAGTGAGGAGAGACCCGTGCCCAGCAATGGGACGTTATGGGTTGATGATGATGATGATAGCTACTGCTGAGATAAATTAATGACATAATAAATCAACAATGCTTTAAATTACAAAAATGAAACTCATGATTGTTTTATTAAAATATAGTTTTGAAAACTTTGGCACTGCCATGTTTTCCTATACAGTATTGCACTGTAGCATAGATCTTCAGCAGTCGACGTTCAACTGCTCTGAAATGTTCTTCCGTAGCCAACTTCTCTCCTCGCAGTTTACACAGCAGCTTAATAGTTTCCGTCAAACTTCCTCCTGAGATCATTTCCAATTGCTGCCAGGTTGATAATGTTAGCCTAGAACAAAAATAGTAATCCTTGAATTAATTTTGTTCACCCAACATGTTGGGTCAGGAATGGCAAGCCATATTATCCAATAGCCATAGACATAGCCAATTATCACTCTATAGTACTATCTATTCTGTGACTATACCCCAGTTATCTTTGTATTATCATATTCTAGGCAAACAAAAAGTAATTTTTTGCCCAGTACCTGTATAATAATTCAAATAGCTTAATATTGAAAGCAAGCTAAAGGATTGATTTTAAAATAGAATTTAAATTTTTACAAGCTCAGCTTGAAGTTTGCCTTCACTGAAAAATCATAAAGGTTTTATTTAGGGCCATGCCATTAAGGCACAACCTAATAAATCTTTAGACTGTGATTGAAGTTAGTACACAATCACAGAGCATAATGGCCTTCTATCTTTATTGTAATGTAAAACATGCCTCAATAGTTATTGCAAATATGTTACTTACACACAACATTGATACAATGGTGCTAAAATGTCCAATTCATCAACCATGGGGTTCCCAAGCCCTTTACCGTTGTCCAACATGACTATTTTGTCTTTGTACACTTCGTAGCGATGTCTGTCCCCGTTTTGTATGAGAAAGTCGAATATAGCGACGTCTATCAGATTTAGTAACCTCTTTGTAGTGAGAGTTCTGGTCAGATGTCTGAAATAAAATCACTAATAGTTTAATTTGCAGGAGCCAAGTAATATGAAAATTCAGTTTTTTGTTTAAGAAGCTTTATTAAGTATACTAGTTCCGTTATTAATAATAAACTTCAAAGTATTGTTAACAAGTGAGTGGTACTTACTTACAAAAATCATTATCTTTCTCCCATTCCATTTTCTTGTTATTATAGGACCGTTGCCAGGGAGACTTGAGTACTTTAAACTGCCGATCCATGTACAAGATGGCAGCGCCTTCTATTTCACCGCTGCTGTCTGGGCATACGGTTTCAGTCATTTTGCAATAAAAACACTTGCCGTAGATACAGTGCGACCCACTTCCTGAAACAATGGGTTTCCATATATAATAATGACTTTATAACTAACGAACAAATGATTTGAACTTGCAACATTGGAATAACATTCCTACACTTTTCTAACTAAGTTATTATGATCCTGTGTGCAATTCTTTTATCCCTTCTTGTGGGAACACTAAACTATGTGATTACCAGGACCATGAGTGAACTGACAAGCCCAATACAAGATAAATGGGATGGATTAATACTTAACCCATTCACTGCTGAACCGGTTTATTATTTAGCTCTTTTGCGAATCTTCACATAACGTGTGTTTTTACTGTTTACTGGTGTTGCGTTATAACTAAATTCAATCAGTTGTGCGGGCGCACACACCAGGCGTATTTTCGCTTGGTGTAACAATATAAAACACACAAATGTGTGCGTTTTCAGTTGTGAATGTGATAAGTGGTTTTGCATCACACATTATATAAAATGCATGACGTGAGTGATCATGCAACAGTCAGGGAAACAAAGTTGCAAGTGCATATTTACAAAGATTCTGTACCATTCTTAACCATAGTCCTCTTCAACCCGGGAGTAGCATAGGGGACGATATCTTTATTTACATCTATTTTTCGTATTGTAGACGGTGCAATCCATTTGAAGTTCAGTACCATTGCTAGATAGTATGCAAAAACCTCTGAATTGTGGCGGTCGAAGCCTGCATAAATACTCCCATGTATGACATCAGTCAGGTTGTATCTCTTTGGTTTGAAATAAAGCTTCTGTTTACCCTGTGGAAATGGAGTACCAAAATACATTGAGAGCCTCTTTTACTAACAACACAGCTTCATAAAATATCTAGCAATTATACAGATGGACGACTAGCTTGTCTTATCACTCAGTCAAATAAAAAAAAAGTAACTTAGAATGTGTAGAATAGTAATTTCAAATAGTTGATAGAATCAGGTGTTACTTTGCAGAAATAAATATTCAAAGTAATAAAGTAAATAGTTAATAATTACAACATAGTTAATCTTTCATTCATCTTTTATAACAATTTTATAATTTCAGTATTCATTTAGATACCAATGTAGTTCAAATACACTGACCTCTAATAGAAGTAATAACTTTAACTGCGTCCCCTTGGGCGCATTGTCAACTAGTGAAATCTGTGCAGTTTGTATGGCTCGCAGTATTCGTCCTGGGGCTCCGTTTGTGTGTGGAAACAACGACTCTTCATTAGACCACTGGAACACAATAATGCGTCACAATCACATACACATCCCGATCCCTAAGTAGGATTCCCAGTATCTACAACAACCATGGCCTACAAACATACTGAATGTTAAAGGTGAAACCAATATGTATGAATATTAACTTGTAGGAGTAGTCACGGATCCGGGCAGATAACAATTAAAAATCGATTATCTCCGTAAACATGCATGTGAATGATTAATATTTAATCATTGTTCATACATAATTAATTAATGTGTAATTGTTTTCATCTTAGAATTTTATAAGGTGCTAAATGAAATTATACTAGTGCATAAAAGCCACATGTTATAGGAATCAGTTTTAATTAAAAACCAGTTACATTCAGTTCGTATGAAATTGTCATAGATGTGTGTATGTCTGTGTAAACAAAAAAGTCTATTGTAATAGGAATTTTATGACTCAAGTTGAACAGAAAAGGGAAGACAGCCAAATATACTTACATTTTCCATATCATGCCACAAATCATCTGGATCAGGAAATGCAGTAGGGTTAAAGGACTGAAGGAGGCTTCCTTGCACCAGTGAGTACTTGGGGTTCTTATTTTTATATTGGTAAGGTAGGTAATTGAGATGGTCAAATATTTCTCTAAATATATTTGGTGTTGCATCCAACCTATTGTGAGAAACCTGAATAGTAGCCGCTTTGCTCACAGTATTGAGAGTGTAAAAAAAATAAACATTTAATGCTACTAAGAGGAGAAGGAATATTGAGAAACTGAATGCATAGTTCAATGACATAATTTAAAAATATTTGAGAGAGTTATTCGTAAATTGATTTTACCTAAGTATTCGAAAGGTCAGATCTAGGTTACAGTTATTTTTCATGAGACTATACTTAGACTAGAAATTTACATTTTATTATTATTCTTAATGTAATTTCCCTTAAATATGAGTGTGTTAGATTAGGATAGATTGCGATGCATTTTTAAGGTTTCCATATTGAGAACTAGATCCTTGAAATCTAGGTGTATGTAGGTACTCAAATAAACACAGCCCAGTATTCTAAAATTCAACACTAATCACTCACTTCCAGAAGACCATCTTAGGCAAAGGCATCATCTTTTAGCTTATTTCTTACAAAAAGGAGGATACGGGAGGGGAATGTGAGTAAAGTTTAGCGTTAGGATTTTTGGTAGAGATCACGGATCATGCGCAAAGTCCGCAGAACACTGGTACTCAAAGCAAAGGTGCCGAATGTTGAGTGGTTTTGGCTGTACTTTAGATATGGCTAGAAATAAGTATAATTGATTTATTCGTTTATTTCTTGTTTTGAATTCATTGAGAGAGAATTTTCAGTTTTATTGGATTTGATTGGATTGATGTTTGAGTTTGACAGACAATACAAACATAAACGCAGTCAAAGTCAGAGCGACAGTGGTGTAGTGACAGCGACAGACAGATGAGATGTCAGATGAGACAGACAGGTGCAAACAGGGCAATGTTACAGTTGTCAAATTCAGAGATCTTCTAATATGAGTAATAATAACCTACCAAAAAGACGAAAGATCCCATTGTTCCACAATAAGAACAAAGTACCTAAATAAATGAAGTTCTATGAGGTGTTGTAAACAAACAGCACAAGTTTGTTCCCAATTTCATTTTAAAACAATTTACGATACTATTTTATCACCCCCGATGCAAAAACGACGGGGTGTTATGTTAGTTAAGTTCAAATGAAATTATATAATTTCATTTCTTCTCCACTGCTTTCATAAAACTTAGGATGAAATCATCTAGAATAATTGAAGATCAAAGTGACAGCCAATTTTATTATACATCGACTAGCGGATATAACTGAAACATCAAAAACTACTGAAATAGTAGTGAGACTACTAAATATGTAACACTAGACAGTAGTTAAAAACTTGACACTAGCAAAATCTTGACAACTTTTGCCAGACTATTTATTTTATGTTTTGGCTTCGCACCATTTGTATTATTAGCCAGTGTCACAAAATGTAGGTGTAGAAAATTTCAAGTTAGACCGACAACTATTGTCGGATAAATCAGACGTCTATAATTCATAGACGTCTGATTTTTCCATGCGAAAGTCTGAACTCTAAACAAACTATCGGAAACAGTTCATTTCACCTGAAAGTCGGATCGGAAGTTTGAGTCGGAAGCAGCGCCAGGCGTTTTATTGGGGCTTATTAAACGATCAATATTATCACGCGATACTCGATATGGTGATCCAGTATTGATGAGTTATTGATGGTATGACGGTATCGCGATAATATTGACGATTTCCGTCAATCCACGATCCAAAGGGCGTGGCTATATTATCAGTGCGTAGGTACGTTTTTTAGTATAAAATTATTTTAGTTTTCTACTTTTTATTTCGGCTTGCTTGCTATTATAGAGTATTTTTAGCTGACTGCAAATAGGAGGAGGTTCTCAGTTCAACTATATTTTTTTAAGGTTTTTTTATAGTACCATATTACCTATATGCTTGCTTATCGTTCTGCCAATGTCGGATCTGACAGCCTACGTGGCGTAAGTGGGCAATGAGCCTACTGCGAATCGTGAGTTTGCGGGTTCGATTCCCCCACAGGGCAAAGATTGGTGAGAACACAAAATTATTTGCTCTAAGTCTGAGTGTATGTAGGACCATGGTCCCCGTAGTTCCTGATTCCCTAGCTGAATACTAGATAGGGGACAGGATCTATGGCTGTGATCGTGACGCGTTATTATTATAATGTAAGCATACTTGAGGGCAGAGACAGTAGACATACCTACCTACTATCCTGAGAGCTCGGAGTAACATCGCCGCTTGTATCGCACATTGTACAAATGCTTGTTTATTCAGCGAGCGTTTGCAGAGAGGATGCAGGGGATGTTTGTCGCCGATACTAACCCGATTACGCCCAATCAGCAGCGTCGCCGCCCGCCCTAATTGGGCGCCCCGATGCGAGGGCGGGCTTTTTTAACAGCTTGCGCAAACAGCCCGGGACGAGGGCCTTACGTTGGCATGTGCATTGTGCATGCATAACATGTTGTTTTGTGATGTAATCATATTTAGAATTCTGTGGATAGAGAAAATTTAGCCGGCATCTTGTTCTATTCTCGATCGATCAACGAGAAGTCGTGAAAGCCATGTTTCGGCACATCGCTTTGGAATCTGCCCCGAAGCTGAACGATATGGTCTCTTCTTCATCGTCAACGTGGACCCGGCTTTATATTATGACGTATAAGTGTTCTTACCTGTATACCTAAGTACGTCGGAAAGGTAGTGCTAACGAGTCAAACTATCGGGAGATAGTTTCCCTCGTTAGTATTTCGTGGTGGGAACTACTTTTTAACCAAATATTAACTCTGTTTCGGACTTCTCTCGAGAAATAACCACGGAAAACTGGTGCAAGCTTGCGTAGGTAGGTATCTCTATTATAAAATCATCAAATATTTGTCAATAAAAGAAAACAAGCGGTGGAAGCCTCCGGAGTCCTATCCAACCAATATCCAACCCACATCCAACCATCTAGTCGCAGCCCTTCAAAACGGAATTGGCAGAATGCTCGAATTCAAACACACTTCAAACATCCTATCCTACTAATATTATAAATGCGAAAGCTTGTGAGAATGGATGGATGGATGTTTGTTCCTCTTTCACGCAAAAACTACTAAACGGATTGGAATGAAATTTCGAACACTGATAGTTTATAACCAGGATTGAGTAATAGGGTGCTTTTTATCCCGATAATATGTTCCCGTGGGACAAAACGGGAACTACGCGGGTGAAACCGCGGGGCGCAGCTAGTATAATATGAAAACAATAAATGCTGCAGGCAAGATAGGATAGAATAGACATAACTCTTTGTCGCTTACAAAAAATACAATAAAATAATGCAATGGGCGGTTTTATTCCATAGAGCGATTTCTTTCAGATAACAGACAGAAACAAAATGAAAAATAGTATGATCGGTAGTATTGACATTTATAAATCTTATATGTTGTACGCCATTATATAAGATTCATAAAAGTAAATACTACTTAATGAAATAAGGTGTGCGAAAAGGGGTCTACAAAAAAACGTTTCCAATTGACCAAATCTACACTAGAGCCATCAATCAGGAACAAATGTAGAAACAATACAACTGTTCGCACGGATCCCGACCCTACTTGATTTATAGCACCCGTGAATTGCGTGAATATATTCCAAGTATTACCGTCCGTTCGAGACATTGTTACAGTTTTACCAAAGTTCTTCCCGCTTTCCTCAAAACCATAAAAAGAATCACCATCATAATCAGTCGTACCACCGAGTACCTTCCTATCCGTATTCTCAAGTATCGCAAAGTTTTCCCATGTCCTTTTTGACGGCGTGACTCGATGTCTCAGCCCAGTATGCAATGTGCACACAACGAGAGGAAAGAATAATACAAAGTGTTTAGCTCGTCACTCTAATTTATTACGTAATAAATACACAACTATGAACAGATTAAGTAATCAAGAGACTATAACCACATATTATACCTTACATAACTAGTAATATTTACAATAATTTGTGAAATAATTGAAGAAAACGCGTTTTATCTAATTTCAATGTTTTTTAGAAAACCAAGATAAGAAAGCATACAACAGTTAATAATTTAGTGAGATAATAGTATTTCATCTAACACTTATCACAGCTTATTAATTTACAATATATTTTACAGTCCAATTTACTCTTTTGGTCGTTTCATCCCCTTCAGAGAATAGATTTGGCACGATAGAACTTAATCTACCCGAAATATTGAATATACAATTATGAAAACCCTAAAAATAATAATAACTTACCTATTTATTTACGTCATAATGTCACAAGGTATATACGAATGCGTTGAGTTTATAAGTTACGTAGCACGTAGCAGTTAGATTACTACAGATTTTTCTTAAAATTATCTTACTTATTTATAAATAATGATTAACACGGGGATGCTACTAAAGTGACTGAAGCAGGACACACGCTCTCATTATGTGTTATATACATCCTCATAATAAAATATTAATTAGGTTTCCCATTGTGTGCCTATTGGAGATTGGAGTGGACTGGAGGCAGCATCGAGAAAATGCCTGCATTTCTTTAAAGAAATACGGATCTGAAATGATTTTAGTAAAAGATCTCTTCTACGAAACCCGCCTAGAGAAGGCATACCTGATATGGAACTGCAAATTTAATTAGCATGCGTTGCACACCACCAGGAGAAAGACAAGTTCATCTCATCACTTGCTGAAATTGAAAATATAAATATATCTCTTTACCATCATTATCTACGCTTATTTTATAATCAGATTTAGACCAACTGTTGTAAAGAGAACAAAGAACTACATTATTGCAGACAGCGTCGTAAGTTAGATCTATCGGACAAAGAAACAATTGATCGTATTCACTGTTGGTAGAGTCTCCATAGTCTATTGTGGAGGCTGGTGGACCAATCCGTCGTTACTAATTGAATACTACGTAGTACAAGACGTAAATAGGACGTGGATGCTATTAGTTGACTAAATTCATTTTTAGTACACTAGTCGTGAGGCTATGTGTCTGCTGGTGTAGTGGCTGGGGCAGAGGCCGGCGGCGGGCTGCCGCGGGCGGCTGCTATGGCGGCAGCGTGACGGCGCGCCTTTAGGCGAAGGTCGGCGATGGAAGACGAGCGGCAGCGCGCCGCGAGCGCTGCCAGCCCGGCGTACGGAGGGCACAGCGCCGCGGCCGCCGCCGCCGCCGCCGCGCTCGCATACTGGACAACACGAACGCGATAAGAGATATGGTTCAGAAGATGATTTCTGCTTTCACTCGAATTTGTTGATACCTAACTAGTGTTCGCTTTAGGTGCCTGGCTAGCTACCACACTCAAGCAGAAATATGAAAACAAATCCAATAGAAACATCCACATTACGCAGGTACTTCAAAGCAAAAGAAACTGAAGTATTTGAAACAAACCTGATGCGCAGCAGCGGAGAGCAGTGCGGAGTCGAAAGGTGCGAAGGCAGCTGGGGGCGGAGGCCCTAGGGTGGGCAACTGCGGAGCGGGCGGCGGGGGCCGCGGGACGGCCGACAGCCGCGGCACCGACACGTACGGAGCCACGCGGCAGGGCTCCAGGGGTGTGCCGCCGCCGCTTAGTACCAGACCTGTGGTAACGATAACGGTGACGTAATCGATCGTATATCTGGTCATCTTGTTTACGATTGTCTACGACATACTGTTCGTTTATTCGACAACCGCAATCCTAGGCCGCGTAGATCATACACGATCTAACTTTATGTATATACAATACGCTACTATTCAGTATGTGATTGAAGATTGCCTTATTGACTTTGTGACTAGGCTATGTCTCAAAACAATTTTTAATATTATTATTGTTGTATTTGATTCATCTCTTCTCAATGGCGCTTTAATAACGACAATGTTAACATATTTGTAATTATAATCATTACGTACATTTTCAAATGGAGTTTAATGGCTACAAATAAACATTAGCAGCAGATAAGTTAATCCCAACTCCAGCCATCGATCCGCGCTTGTCAGATAGAAACGAGCTCTCGCCGCCGCGGCGTAAATCCGCCGGATCCTTTCCCGAACACTTAATTAAATTGATATTTAAGTGAAGCATAATTTGCTCGTAAATTAAGAGCCGTTGTTTATAGCGCGACGGCGAACCAATTAATAAATTAACGAGGATCTACTCCGATCCACCCGACTTAAGGTGTTCGGCGCGTCTTGCAATATTCATCAAATTAATTACTCCCAAGCTTAGCTCTCGATCAAAGGAAATTGTTTAAGCATTCGTTTAATTAATGTTATCAAATTGCGTTGAGTGAAATGTAGAACTGTAGTGGCGAGAAACGGTGGCACGGTCTATCTTTTCTAGGCTAAAGTTTTAGGTGGACTAATAATAATTATATTGATTGTGTTCATGATTTGACAGGATATTCCTTTACTTAATGTTTGGACCGAGATCCAATCCAACAGCAGTTGGTTATTTACATTACATGATTGTAAAACTAAAATTACTATGAATGAGTATGATAAGTAAAACTTTTACTTTCAAGTTTGTTGCTTACAAAATACGTACTGCTTGGCAAAATTATGAATCTTTAGGATTGAAGCTACCTTATCTTACTTACTTTAGTAGGTAAGTAACTGCTCATTTTAGCCATCATACGAGTAGGTACCTCCTATATTGGAAGATCTTTTTTGTTCTGGATACCAACTCTGTTCCTCAGGCAGATATTTCGGTTACAGATGGGGTAAGTAGACGGGGGTAGAAGTAGTAGAGAGGTTAGTTGATTTTAAGATTGCGTGATCAGACGTTCTGCTAAATACCTAATAAACTCTGTTTCTACTTTGTTATGTAAATATGAAAAGACATAATCTCGTATCTAGGCTACGTACACTCCACGTTCGCGCCGCGCCGCGCCGGGGCGGGCGCGGCTGCGACTCGAGGGCGGGCGCTACTCTCGCCGTAAATCAAAGCCTCTCCGGTCGCCGTCGGTATTATCAAAATGGATGCCCCCCGCGCGTATGAGTTATTTCCATATTTGACACCGAATTACTTTCGAGAAGTGCCGACATAAATACGAAAGTCCGACGGTCCCGTCCCGCGCCCCTCCGTTGCCCGTGCGGCCGTCGTGCATTTATTTGATTAACTCTGAGTTGTTTAATTTAATCGAATTAGAAGGTAAGCCGTCGGGCGCTGCGCCTCCCTCTCTCGCTTATTTTAAAGCGTTCGGAACATCTTTACAGCGGTTTGTGCGCAATAAAATATCGCCACCCTCGCTGTGCGCGAATAACTTTACAATTTTATGAACAGGGGAACAATTAAGCGTCGGTGTATTCTTTTTTGTTAAATTTCATGGACGCTGTGATTGTTTTCGCGAAGGAGCGCGCGGCGAAGATTCATGTCTTCGTTGAATATGAATTCTTAATTTTATGAAGATTCAACTGCTATTCTTTATGATTTATTGAGGGCGAAGGTGAAATAAGTACCTACTGCTTGTTTTTCTTTTTGTTGGGTAATATTTCTTGCACTCAATGATTGTCAAGGTTTTCACATAACTAACTCTACTTTAATTTTTAATTTCATAACTGTATCTCATAGGTCCGATAATATTAAAACAAGTATGTAAAAAAATTACAATCAGGGCCCTTATTCGCTATGCCTTGCCGAAAACGCCTTTTTATATCTCAAAAGTTCTCGAAACGTGCCTGAAACCAGCTAGCTTCCCGCATGTTATTCTGACAGTTCAAAACGAGCGTGTTACGAGTCTAGGTGGTCATAGTCAATAAGGACCCCGAGCTAAAATCCAAGTCAGTGCCTACAACTACACATTAACGTAGCACGTACGTAAGTAAGTTACTTATTAGTACCACACCAAACACTGCAAAGTAATATAGAAAACAAAAAGTCATGTGCAGACACGAGCACGGACTGCAAAGAGCAGAACCAGCAGCCGAGAAAATTCAAAAGAACACTAAATCAATGATAATTTTAAAAGTGCACAATCATCACACATCCAATCATCAATAAAGGTTATCTCTGCAACTCACAAAGCCACAAACGATTGCGCAATCAATAACGTGATGGCTGCTCGACGCGCCGGCGACGTTAAAGGCGCATAACATAACAAATAACCGTTTCATTTCACTTTACATGATTATTCTCGTGTTAGCGGGGATGGAGCGGGGCGCGGGGGCGGCACATAAGTTAATAAGACATTTAGCAGGGGACGGCGGGATTGCGTCCGAATGGCTCCCGCGGGGAATCATTTTATTCGATTCCGGCGAGCGGCTTTTTTCCGCTTTACGCTCCGTTTAGCGGTTCCTCGGTGCTGTAGCAATCACGATAGTGCGATCTCGGGGTTGTCTCGGCCGCTATAGAATAAGCAATACTTATACATCTCCTAGAGTAAAATGATGCGCCATTCCGGAACACAAATGAACAAAACTTAAACTACCAATGAACGAAAAGTAAAAGTAAATCACATAATAAAAAAAGATCAATAAAGAACGCCAGAAAATGCGCTTAACTCCTGGTCTATCCGGAAATAAAAAAAATGAGCTAAGCCCTAAGACTGATGACAGTACAATCAAGAGAACAAACTAATCGGTTAATCTATATATATAAAAATGTTATGTTGGTTTGTGTACGCTTCAAAAACTCAAAAAGTTCTGCACGGAATAAGCTGAAATTTTAACATGATATATAATCCGCATCAAGGATTGTTTTTATCTATTTTTTTCATCAGTAACATATCAGCGAATGTGCGAATGTGCCACAGCGAAGCGTGGCAGGGCACAGCTAGTTATCTATAATTTCTAAATTCCAATTCCTATTTGTAGGAGACGCTTGTCATATTGTTGTAGAAGACAAAAGTGCGATACTTGTACCACAGATTACATGCTAGTTATTCAGAAGAAGACGTTAGCAAGGAGCCGCCAGATCAAGTCTCATTTGTTGATATGACGTTATGAACGGAGACAGCGAAGCCGCAGAACGATTCAAAATGAGATTAGATTACAGTCCTTACTTGTTCCCGGGCCGCTAATGGGGAACTGGGACAGGGATTGTTTCTATTGTTTTGGTAGGGTGATGTTAGAAAACATAATAGAAATTACCGATTTTTACACTTTTAAGAGAACATTTTTGAAAACAACTAAATGAAGATTCCACGCTAGTAACTAGTCACAGTCAGTATGCATTTATTTAAGCTCAATTTGCGCACTATATTTATTTAGAGTTCGTAAGTTTTATTTCGGCTGACCCTCGAGGAAGCTTCGGAGCTCAATCTTGACCGCGGGTCACTCACTCGATCGCTAAGTGCGTTGTGCAATTTCCTGAATTTATCGCTCCTTTCCGCTTCGCTTTTTTACCGAGTTCGCGCGGATTCCCGGCCCGCGCCATTTTAATTATTCATCCTCGTGAGTTATGGTCGAATTAAAAAACTGTTAGAGTCGGACCGGCGCCGGCGGGAGACGTAATCGAGTTAGAAGAAGTCATGGAGAATGCGTTATGCGCTGGTGTGCTTACTAGCAATGTAATCTGGAAGTCTTAAACGAATTCCTTTACCCGTCTCTTCTTTACTCGTGAAAATGTGGAAGGAGTTTTCTTGTACCGTTCTTTGTTATAAACTTGTTATCATAGTACTACTAATTGCATGAGCATAATTAATAAATGAGCAAAGTGCGAAAGCAGAAAATATTTCCCTTAGAGTTTTACAACAAGTAGACCTTTAGAAAGACTATCCTATTAATATTATACCTAAATGTGAAAGTTAGCGACGATGGATGGATTTTTCTAACTCTATTACGCAAAAACCATTGAACGGATCTGGATAAAATTTGGCAAACAGATAATTTATTACCTGGATTACCACATCAAATACTTTTTTATCATCATCAACCCATAACGTCCCACTGCTGGGCACGGGTCTCTCCTCACTTTCGTGAGGAGGGTTAGGCCATAATCCACTAGGGGGGCCCAGTCCGGATTGGTGGATAACATACGTACATCCGAAATAATTCTCGGGTAGGTATGTAGGTTTCCTCACGATGTTTTCCTTCACCGAAAAGCGAGTGATAATTTTTTAAATACTTTTTATTCCGTAAAAATTAACATTTCCTGTGGGATAATACTCATTGCGGGTGAACCGCGGGGCGCAGCTAGTAAACTATAAATAATAAAAAAAAACAATCGTCACCTCTGGTATAAGAAATGTCTAATAGGCGACAGTAATCTCTTAGCATCAAGCAGACAGTCAATTTGTTGGTCACTTATTACATAGAAACAAATCTAAACATCTAGTTCCCACCGGGAAAGACTTCGTTTAGTAAAGTCTCGTGAGCTCAGTAATGTCGCTAACTTGTGAGCTGATGTCTGTCTTCGCGGTTTACTTATGCAACTAGCGATATACATACCGAGCGCAGTTCCAATCTGACAACGAACATGTTCCCTTATTGCTACGTAATAGAGTACAATATGCAAAGATGTTTGTTACGAGGCTCTCGCACGAGTGAATTCATTGCTATCATGCAGCGGTGCCAGCTCGCTGAACTAGTTTGCCGGAATCATTTGCAATTTGTAGTTTTCGACTACATTAAACAGCTGATCTATTAATGCAAAGTTGCGGAGAAACATTTGTAATAATTAACAACAGTGCAACCACCGAAGATGTGAAATGAATTATTAATGAGTTGCTTTATTATTTCCATTTCATACATTACGTTCAGTGAGTAAATTGTTCATTTATTGTACCTACTACAATTGTACAGCTACTATATTCCAGCATGATACTAATCCTACTGGCTCTTGGCTAGGAATTATCAAAGCTTTCAATGAAGTAATGTCGAAGAGAACAATGAAATACCTTTGTGCATCTGGCTTTCGTGTTTTCGGCACTTTGCTCTTCGATTCTGGAACCACACCTGCAACAGAACAATTATTTTAGTGTTTATTTTATTACAACTTCACAACTTCTTCATTCGTGTCGAGTTTCATGTTTCAATTATTCACACTCTTTTATAGCAACACACACACGCACACACACACATGTCATGTGCCCTTGTTTATCAGCCGCGCCGCGCGCTCTGCGTATCTCTGTGGCAAAGGCTACAAAACGTCTACGAAGATCTATTTCACCGATTTCATAAAAAGGAATATTTTTTTATTAGAAAGGATAAGTATACTTTTATATTAGTCCCATAGATTTTTCGTCATAATCGGTGCAGTAGGTTACTACTCGGTTTTTTTACAGAATCATTATTATTATTATGGCCGTTCTACGTAAATCACTGTAGCAGCTTCTACGAAAGCGCTACGAAGATTCTTTTCTACATCTCGCTACGTAAATAAAATTGCCGTAGCAGGTCTACGAAGGAGCTTACGAAGGCGACAAAATATAAAATCTCAACGAAATTTGAAGTCTACCAAACATTATGGATTAGATGGAGTGAAAATAACACAGGAGTAACGACAGTTGTCCCAAATGGAATACACAATTCGGTGTACTTACCCATTAGATCGTACTAGACCACTCGTACTATCAACATCCAGTTTGTATGCGGTCTAGTGAACGGTGCACAAACATGGTAACCGCATTAAGAGGGGTGGGAAGGGGGGGACACGAACTGCGCTGATTGCATTGCCTAGCTAGTTCTATTGGATGATGGAGGAAATGGTATCATCCTATTTGGTGCAGCCAGTATCTCACTTATTAAGCCAATCAAGCTCCTCTTACCTATTAATAACATAATAACTTATATTTAGATTTTAAAATCGAATTCTACTATATTTTTTTTATTTATTTACTTTTTGTATAAAATGTACCAATAAGTACTAATTTATTTTTAAATAAGCGATCCAAAAATGAAAACGGCAATGTAATCGGCTAAATAGTCTTTATGTGATATTAATACTAACATGCTTATTACAAAAATAATAGAAACAAACAAACAAAGATATAAAAAAGTACAGAATAAAATATTCATTTTGTTTATAAATATTTATTTATATCAAATTGCAGTGACTATCTTATATATGTATCTCTTATGTTCAAACTTTGTACAACTGCTCCATTAAAGTATAATACAGATAGGTATTTGGTAAATAGGTAGTTAATCGACCGTCCAGTCTAGTGGCACTTTAATTAGCACTAATTACATAAGACAACACGACCGAATAACAAACCAACACAACCGACCGACTCTTTATGTAATGCGATTGTATTTAGCTTAATTTCATTTGTGATGTTTGTCGTTCAGTTTAGAATTTAGCTTGACAAGTAATCTGGTTAAACGTTGCGCTTGTATGTAATAACAGAGGGCAGGACAAGACTGTGTATGTTTGTTCTCAGTGCTGTGAGGCAGTGCCGGATTAACCGTGTGGCAGGAGCAGCAATTGCTGCGGGCCACGCGCGAAAGGGGGCCCGCATATTTCATTGAGCGTAATTCTTTGAGTGAATCTTATTAAGACGTGATAAGTATATTGAATTTACTTGATGTCACAAAAACGTGAATCGTTACTTTTCTTACTAAGACTTTTTTATCACTTTATATTTAAAACCATAAATCAAGAGCTCTTTGAAAGAATTTGGTACGAGCCCCGCGCTTGCTTAATCCGGCACTGCCGTGAGGTAGTTTCAATTGAGGAGTTCCGGAACAAAAACTGGTCTAGCCACTTCTTATATTTTTACAGAAAACACAAAGGAATGATTGAAATATGAATAGTTAAGTTATGGCTTACCTAAAATATGCCAACATTGTAAAAAAACACCCAAATCTTAAAAAAATACGTATGTTTTTCGGGTTTAGTTCCAGCTGGCCATCTTGAATGACTTTTTAACTAAATTCGCTGCAATATCAGTGATGATTGGATGTATGAGACATACAATCAACAGAAAAAATCGTTTGTAAAATAGATTTATCGTCTTTTGTATCTGAACTCCTCGATTATTGTCAAAAAACAAAAAAATATCAATTCATTCACCAACTCATCCAAACTAACATACTAACTACCACAGTGAGTGCAATAAAAGCTTGCAAATGGCAATAGTACGCGTCTTATCGGAACATTCCAATAAATCTGACCACTCACTCCACTAATGCGACGTCACATTGACACTAGTTAAGACATAGAGGTCAAAGCTTTTTTATTCCATTGCACCGTCCCCTACCACCGGTCAGGCACTTAACGCCGATCGAGTGAATTCAAGTGTAATAAGGTTCTAATCGAGATAAATCGAGCAATCGAGATTTATCGCCGATAAACCGGCACTTGTTGGGCTACAGTAGCTAATTACGTGCATTAGTAATGAGCAGGGGTCTCGGGAATGAATACGGATCGTAGGGTGCTGTTGCCTAATTAATATTGTATGTGATAATTGAGAATGAAGACGAGATGGTCATGGTCTGTGTTAAATGGTAAGTCCGTTTCATATTGCTCGAGTCGAGACACATTTGAGGTTACTATACACTACGATAATAAGACACCTAGACTAGCTCCAAAAATTCATCAATCAAGTATTTGACACAATTCAAGCACCAGCATAACCGCAAGTCTCATAAGGATTAGTGAGTGTAATCTGAATATCACACAATACAAAAGCCTATCATAGTGCTTACTGTATCCGTATAACTGTATCGTGGTTTATATTTAGTCACAACTTTTATGATGGTAAGCGCTACGCCTGCCCATAACAGTTACAGTGCCATCCAGAACTTTGCATTGCATAATCTTGCGCGGCACTATGAGACTTTAGAGCTGATGTGTCAGGACACATCGGCTCTAAAGTCTCATAGTAATTTCGCTGGAAACAGTGCGCTTCAAACAGGAACACAGTAATGTTTGCACACTACTGCTTGGTGGATGAATATTTGGCAAAGGTCACGAGATCGAGGTTGAAGTGGTTTGGTTTGGTCAAGGTTTGGTTTTGGTCAGGTTTGGGTTTGGTTTTGGTTTGGTTTACTTCCCAAGGCTTTCTTCATAGTAGAGCATCGCGGTCAGCTGTTCCAATGAGAAGTTATTATCTAGAAACAGTTTACCTGCACTCTGGCCTCACTGAGTCCGAGTCGTTGGCTGAGTTCTTCCCGCATGAAGGCGTCCGGGTAATGCGTCTCATCGAACAGCCGCTCCAATTCGCCCAGCTGCTCCAGCGTGAAGTTAGTGCGCGACCGCCTCTGTTTGCCGCCGCCGTTGCCGCCCGCGTTCGGCGACTTGTCCGTTATATCTGGTAAGAAATAATAAGCTAAATAAGCTAATTCAATATGTCTATTTCTGCAACTGCATTTTATATAACGAGCAACCCGTTTGGGTAATGGTGAGTTTTTATAGCAATCGAAGTGCTCAGAACTTTGTATTTCAAAGTATTGCCAGTTTTTCTCGAATGGATTACGGAATAGAAATCCGGTGGTAGAGACCGGTAGTTAATTTCATGAGAACCTCCGTGGGACTAGTCACTGTCACGTTTTTCAGTTTCGGGGATCAGCGAAAAGGGCGTGACATCACCACGCATGGACCCTACACAACCTATTGGTCTGGAGTTCCAGATAACAGTGTCAGGGAGTTGGTGTACTGCTTTCCACTGGGATCGTAGCATGTGGATAGATGTAATCTTTGCCTATCCCAAAAAGGAAAAAGGCGTGACTGTAGAAATGTATCTATTGCCAGTAATTTCTCGAGCCCGCTATTCAAATCGAAACTGACCACTTGCATATTAGGAGCTACATACGGCAACTTCGGTACTGCTAACTTCTTAAAATACTCCTAAGTTATAATAAACTTCAAGTAGAACTGCATCCATTATCAGATATAGGACGTTTAGAGGAAATAAAAAGTAAGGTTCATAATTTAATTTACAATCATTAAAATTAGATGAAGTTCTAGCTATAAGACTCAAATAGGACTAAGTGGATACTGTAAAAGGAAGTCTATTGTGATAGGTAACCACGACTAGAGTTCAAATATGACTGTCACCTCCAAATTATAACTAGGTACCAAAATTAAGAAAATGTACCTTTCTTTTATACGTATTTTTTTAATATCATTACAAACAGACACAATAAATAGGCGACAAGGTTATTCCGTCGCGTTTTGCCCCGGGTCTCATGGGACGTCCGTACTAGGGTACTGGGTAAATCGGTTTGAACTTCTGTCAATAATAAATGTTATTTATTCAAGTCAACTTACGTTAGTTGTGTAGAATTGCATCACATTTATCAGTTATTTATTTGCGGTTGAAATGATGCATCGTTTATTTGTAGGATTTGTGATTAATGATTCATTAAGTAATTAAATATACTCTAAATGAGATATATGTTCAGTTGCGTAAATACTCAATCACGCACTTTGTAATATAACTCTTATGTAACAAATAGGTATAAATAGTAGGTATAACTATACATAAATATCTCAAAAAGCGTGATATATTTATTTCTAATACAGGTATGAATTGAGCAAACAAACAGAGAGGTAATATTTTTTTTAATGTGATTGATTAACAATATAAGCAAGTCATTAACTTGATGGTAAGCGCTATACCTGCCCATAACAGTAACAGTGCCACCCAGAACATAGCAATTCTATCAACTCCTCCAGAAAAACAAAATACCGTGCGATACAAACCCATTTATCATCCCGCATTTATCAACAACCATCAATTAACCAGAACTTAAGCGCCGACCGAAACAAAACGAAACGAATAAGCCGTTAATGGATATCCGGAAAAGACTTCTCAATCAAATAAATCACTGACACTTGGAGTGTTTAAGGGGGGTGTACTATTCCTCGATTAATCACGTTGCTCAGGTCGTTAGGTGTCCGCGGAGGCCCCCGGGACGAAAGGGGAGAGGTGTGGCCCGAAGCGCCGCCTTCGTTGGATAATCCCACCATTTACATAATTGCCGTATAAAAAGGAGAGCTTTCCAATTTGCTAAATTGCTTCGAGTGCCTGTCAGACGCATCAGACGCTTGTCTTGGGGCAAAGCGTGTCTGGATGCCAGCAGAGAAGAATTGCGCAGAGAAACTAGCGAATAACAAGTGGTGGCGAAAGAATAACTTTGACAAAAGTTTATAAAATACGTATACGGTACTGCAAACTGATCAGAATGAGTCCAAGCTCACTGAGTAGTTTCGTGTCTACCTTCTGTCTCTATTATCAGATCAGCTCTCTGTTACAATTATGTTGTAATGTCATCAAAACTTGATAGGCATACAACGTTACAGCTCAATTCGAGTGCGAATCTGACTAGCAAAAGGTGTGGACGCGTTTCGCGTGCTCCTAAAATCACAATTGTACCCTCATAGCATACTCGCTCATAATTAACGAAAGCTAAGCGTCAATCTGGAGTGCACCTAGATAGTTACTTTTCCATCCCAAAGTGCTTCCAAATAATTGCATCGCCCACGCTGCGCACCCCGCTTCACCTCGGGTAAAAGAGACGGGCTGTGGATTTGGAATAATTCATCTCTGTCGCACTACAGCCGACAGGCTCCTGCGCTGCGCCTACTGCGTGAGTTTGCTGTGCATACCTATACTTTACCGCTGTTACTTACCACGAGTTATTTAAAATAATGGTTAATAGCTGCGGAGCTTGTACTAAAACAATTCGATCAACACAACACAATATACAATGCTCCAAATGCGCATACTATTTCCACGCAGTATGTGTGAACCTATCAGACCTACGCAAATTGCCAGAAGACGTGAAATCTGCGTGGGTATGTCCACTATGCCAAAGCAAAGAACCGAGGAAAGATAATTCTAATACACCAGTGCGGGTAGCTGTACCCGCGACCGCCGCGCTCAGCGAAGAGCGAGCAAATGTTGTTAGTCGCGAGAGTTGCCGTAAAGTAAACATCCCAACTCCGACTCTTGGCACACCTACTATACTATCACCCACGGCTGACCCTATGAGTATGATAGCCTCAGAGATGAAACTGATGCGGGAGGAACTGGGGGATTTGAAGTCTCATATGAAGTCCCTCACGGAGCACATCGCATCGCGACTTGATGAATACGGAACCAGGTTCCGTTTATTAGAAGAACGAGAAGCCGTCCGTGATGAGGAAATTGCCTTCTTAAAAACCTCAGTATCACACCTACAAGAGCAATTGAACTCTAGGGCCCAAGCTAATCTGAGGAATGAGATTGAAATAGTGGGTATCACTGAGACCGCCGCTGAGAACCCGCTGCACATCATAAGAGTGACAGCCCAGAAAATCGGAGTTGCTGTCGATGACCATGATCTGGACTATGCATTGCGCGCGGGACCCCGGCGCCCAGAGGCTGAAGCTGCTGCCACAAGGTCTGCTCGTCCTCTGGTCGTCCGGTTTGTGCAACGACAAAAAAGAGAAGATTTTTTAAAGGCGGCCAAAAGTCGGAGCACTCTAACATGCGCTGACATAGGAGTAGAGGGAGCCAACAAGAAGTTATACTTCAACGAGCGCTTAACCCAAGAGAGTTATTTCGTTCGACAAGGCAGAGATCTAAAGAAAATGGTTTCAAATACTGCTGGACAAAAAATGGCACCATACATGTGCGCAGACAGGAAGGATCCCCAGCCATCACTATTAAAACCCCGGAAGAACTCGAGCGCCGACTGGTCTCGGCCTCAGCTCAGTTACCGCACCCTGAGTCCACACAAATACGCACGAGCCCCACCGTATAATCGTATTAACAATATAATTAAGATTAATATTTTACTATGTAATTTCATCTGTGTTACGCTTTCATTCATCACACTTTTACATTTAACATTCATACAATTACTCACACAACTGCTACTTCATGTAAACAAACACTTGCCTTCACCACGGTTATCACACATACTCATTTACACCCCATGGTCACCAAAAAATAATCAGCCTTCTACCTCGGTTCTATACTTTTTAACTCGGCCTCATTTCTATAAATTATGTTCTACAAAAATGACAAACTGGGTACTGTTCTTAAGTGATTCAATATTTTTATTTTATCAAGATGGGTTTATTTAATTTAACTAATGAAATTGATGATACTATCGCAATTGATTGTCATTTTCACAACACAGCCGAGTCATGTCGACAATTTATGAACAATAATCAGGAATACAATTTAAAGACCATTTCACTAAACATAAGAAGTTATCAACATAATTTTGATGACTTCGCAGTCGTGCTAAAGCGCTTTAACGTAGATTTTGACGCTATCATACTGACGGAATGTTGGTTAACTGACGGCACAATAATTAATCATCTTCCCGGTTATATTTCCTTCAGAACTTATAGACAACAGAATAAAAATGGTGGAGTAGTTATTTACATAAAAGAATCTTTCCGAGCTCTGGCATCCGAACCAAATATTTTGGACGCTGACTCCTTATTGGTACAGGTAGATGATAAAATGGCTATCTTAGGCATTTATCGCTCCCCATCCACCACTATGATTGAACCGTTCACTCACTCACTCGACCCAATTCTTAGCGATCTCAGAAGCAAACCAATAATCATAGTTACTGGAGATATAAATATTGACCTGTGCAATTCTTTCCATAACCAAGTATCTGAATACCTCTGTCTAATGGCGTCGCATGGGTTGCTGCCAGCAATCACTAAACCTACCAGAGTCCTATCTTGCTTAGATCATATCTTCATCAAGTCCTCCACTAAAGCCATTGGCATGATATGTAAATCATCTATTACTGATCACGACATTGTTATAGCAGGTATTGTGCGGCAGTCACCGACTCACGCAAATAACTCCCGATTCCGATTTAACACGAACACTGACGCCATAGTTTCTGAAATTAACAACACAGAATGGTCTCTAGTTCTCACTAAACTCTGCGTAAATTCAGCAGTCGCGGCTTTCAATGACACATTAATCGGCATCATAAGTAAACATACACAAAAGGTTAAAATAGGTAGGAAAATGGTAAGCATGAAGCCATGGATAACACCGGGACTAATCAGATGCATGCGTCACCGTGATAAGCTTCACCAAGATTGCAGAGCTTTTCCTGATGACATTCTACGCCACAAAATTTACAAACGATACAGAAACTTCTGTAATAAACTTCTTCGGAAAATTAAAGCACAATTCTATAGTCAGCAACTTGAACAAAACAAAAACGACCCTAAAAAGCTCTGGAAGACAATTAAGGGTATCTGCTACACCTCTAATCACACCAATGACGCCTCTGATCTATTAAATAGCAGAAACAATTTCGAAAACTCGCTAAACTATTGCAATCAACATTTTTCGTCTGTGGGGCAAAATCTTGCTAATACGATTTTAACTAAGATATCTAAAACCGAAGAGTCTCTCGTTAAAACTTATAGATCTGATATATCCATTTCACAGTCCATGTTTCTAAACCCTGCAGATCCATACGAAATATCCCAAATTATTTTAAACCTCAGAACAGATAGTGCATCTGGTCCGGACAAAATATCCGTTGCCTTAATTAAAAAGTCACTTAATGCTATCCTCATTCCATTAACCTATATATTTAACCTAAGCTTAGAATCTGGTACTTTCCCAGAATGTTGGAAAGTCGCATCGGTCTCCCCCATATTTAAGAGTGGCCCTAAAAATCTACCAGACAACTACAGACCCATTGCCCTTCTAAGTGTCATCTCTAAGATATTAGAAAAACTGGTAAACAACAGACTTACTAACTACCTGGAGAAATATCATCTCATCTCGGACAGACAATACGGTTTTCGCGGGGGTAGATTGACAGAGGACGCCGTCACTCTTTTCGCCGATCAAGTCTCCTCTTACGTAGAAAACGGACAGAAGTGTCTTGGTGTGTTTCTCGATCTGGCGAAGGCATTTGACACAGTCTCGGTTGGTTTGCTTCTTAGGAAGCTGGAATCTCTTGGTGTCAGGGGGGTGTCACTAAAATGGCTCACTAGTTACCTATCCAATCGTAAACAATTTACTAAAATAAGTAACCTCTCTAGTAAACTGTTGCCAATCAACTATGGTGTTCCGCAGGGCAGTATACTCGGCCCTACGCTTTTCATAATATATATTAATGACATACTTAACTGCAACTTAATGAACGGAGAAATCATAACGTATGCAGATGATACAGCGATCCTATTTCACGGAGAAACGTGGGACCGAGTGTACAGCTTTGCGGAACATGGACTCGCGGAGATCGCAAATAGACTGGACAGGAATCTTTTAACTTTGAACACGAAAAAGACCAAGTACCTTGCCTTCTCCAAAACTAATGTCTCTGTTCCTCCCGTTGAGAAAGAATTGAAGATTCACTACTGCCCTACTCAATCTTCTGCGTGTTCATGCAGCGTCATAGATCGCGCTCCTAGCGTCAAATATTTAGGCGTAGTTGTTGACGAAAATCTGTCCTACAAACAACACTTAGTTGAACTATCAGGTCGAGTACGGAAACTAATATTTGTAATGAAGAACCTCCGTGACTGCACGCCAGGTCCACTACTAAGGCAAATCTATTTAGCCCTGTGTCAGTCAATTATCCAATATTGTGTGCCCGTCTGGGGTTGTGCTGGCAAAAGCTACTTTATTAACATTGAAAGAGCCCAGCGGGCCCTGATAAAAGTTTTGTTACGGAAACCTTTTAGGTTTCCGACCGATGCCTTATACGCAGACTTTAAAGTCATGCGCGTGCGGCAACTCTTCATTTATAATGCTACTCTAAAAGTTCACAGACATTTGAAGAGTCGCAGCGATTACGAGGAAGTCGTTAACAGACGCGTCTACAGACTTCCACTTCCCCGCGCTAAATCGTTATTGGCTAGACGTAGCCCTGCCTACTCTCACATAAATACTTACAACAAAGTCTGCAACTTGTGTCAAATTAAAAACCTGTCTGTGCCTAAATGTAAAAAGACAATAAAAGCATGGCTACTAAAACTCTCGTACGACGAGACTGAACAAGTAATTTAATTGATAACACCATAACGGCAAATCACACATGAGTGAAGGCACATACACTACATACACTCACACGAAAATTCTCCTCCCTCACTTATTCAAACTCACTACACACACACACACACACACACACACACACACACTCACTCACATACACACGTGCACACACCCTCGCAACCACCATTCTCACACACCCTCTCAACCCCCACTCTCACACACCCTCGCAATTGTTCTGGTAACACGCACTCGGGTCCCAAGACACAGGCCCTGCGCCTAGTTTGGAACTCATTGTTAATCCTTTTTTCAACATAATGTTTGCTCTTATTGTAAATTGTATTAATTGTATATTTGTTTTTTATCTATGTATGTCTTGGAAAAGTGCATTATTTTCATCATCATCATCATATGCAGCTCATCCTACCCACTGCAGGGCATAAGCCTCCTCCCTCTTACGCCATTCAACCCGGCCTTGGACCAATCTGGTCCATGTATTACCCAACAACATTTTGATGTCGCCGACCCACCGTTGTATCGGTCTTCCACGGCTGCGCTTACCCACACGTGGCCACCATTCTGTCAGGGACTTACTCCACCTGCCATCGCCACATCTTGCCAAGTGTCCTGCCCATCGCCACTTGAGTTTAATTATACGGGATCCGATGTCTTCCACTTTGGTTCTTCATCGGATCTCCGTATTTCGAACTCTGCCGCTTAACCTGATGCCTAACATGGCACGCTCCATGGCCCGTTGTGCGACTCGCATTTTGTGCGCAGTCTCCTTGGTGTTGTCGTCCATGTTTCGGCACTATAGGTCATCGTGGGCAAGACACATTGGTTGTAGAGACGAGTTTTTTGACATTGCGGCATTTTTCGGTCCCAAGCATTATTTTGCCAACTTGTAATAGTTGAGTTTTAAGTTTTGTGCGTAACTATCGATATGAAAACCGTAGCTGTGGGCGATCGACCTCCGTACTGACTTACTGACCTTCAGTTTATACTTATACGGCGTTGGTGCCCGCGTTGGCGTTAACATCTGCATTGATACATTGACATTGTTAAATAACCTTATCATCATTGTCCACCCATATTGACCTACTGCTAAGGACGGGGTCTCCCCTCACTTTCGTGAGGATTATTGAGCCATAATCGAACACGTGGGCCCGGTTCGGATTGGTGGATAACACCTTCGAAATAATTCTTGAGTATGTGGGTATCCTCAAGATCATTTTCTTCACTGAAAAGCGAGTGATAATAATAACGCACATAATTACGTTTAACAAAAAAATCTTGCACTGGGATTGGAACTCACGACCCTCTCCTTGGAAGGCGGATGATCTCCCACTAGGCTATCACCGCTTCAATAACGTATGATAACAATACTCATTGTGTAACATTCATACAAAATAATAAATGAATGTGTTGTTACACCATCCTTATTCCGATTAAAAAAAAAAAAAAAAAAAAAAAAAAAAAAAAATTCAACAACGGGAACTGGGTAAAAATTTACCCGAACATATTATACATACATAAAAAAATTGCAAGTGAAAAAGATTGTAAAAAGGGCAAAATTTCATTAAGAATACTGGGCAGAGGCTACATTGAACCTCTTTGCGACTCCAGCAAATAGAAAGAATAAATAAAAGAACATTTTTAATAAAGTCACCGTTAAACAAAAAAAAACAAAGTCAAAATCGGTTCATCCGCTTGGGAGCTATGATGCCACAAACAGACACACGGATACAAAAATATACACTTTAAACTTCAAACCCCGTCTATTTGCATCGGAGGTTAAAAAACAGTCGATTTTTAAGGGGAAATATAATGGGAAAATCTTGGAATAACAATAAAATCAAGACAATAGTCTAATTCGACGCACATCAAACTTTCAAAGGTGGACATATAATAACTTAGTGAGTGATTCTTCCATGTTTTTATGTTTTTAACAAATACAAAAATACACACAAAACGAAACACACACACACATTTAGGTGCAACACACAGTAATTGCAAGCACAAGTGAGTTGAGGTCTAGGTACACTCCGAATAAGAACAAGAGATATCACTATCGACACTGATATTATTTTTTCATAAAAACCAATTTGGATTGAGGTTTTTCGAATGTTGCACTTCGGAAAGCAGAAGTCGGGGCTATTCACAATCTGTCTCTAGTGTCAACATTCATTTATTTCATAAAACTCGACGAGATTTTGCTATTAAAATTTCATTTCACCATTTCACTATGGCGGAACTAACCTCATAATACGGTTCGCCTGGCTGTTGACTGACATATTCGGGATAGGAAAAAAACGGGGAACATCAATGTAGAGTTACTTTACTTTAGTCGTAAATTAATGATACTTTTTATTTAATTCAGGGGCAAATCTAAAGTAACGAGATAACAAACGTGCATGTCAGTTCATAGCTTTAAAAGATATGACGCTGAGGCAGAGAGGGGCGATACTGGTATACAATGTAAGTAACGAGTTCCTGTGGGACTTCAGAGCCCGAAAAGAGTATCTACAGACATCCAGGCATAAATAAACAAAAGCATACACACATACAGTTACAGACAAAATTTGAGAAATATAAAATCCTTACTCTATCCACTCAATCACATCCACTCTTGATTGAGGTGATGCCTTGATGAGCCGTTGTACTTATCAAAATATGGTCATGGATAGTGAATGCAAGCATAATTTTATTAATGAAGGCATTTTTTCGTAGCACAGTCTAATGCTACGGCACGCTACGACTACGAAGTCAGCGGCTACGGCGCCGCGCCGCGCTGCTTGGGATAATCCAGGCCGTCCAGCGTCTTGCCGCGGAAGTCCACTCTCGCACCCGTAGCTTCAACAACAAAGGCGTCCCGGTGGAACACCTTGGGGTTTAGTGGATATACCCGTCAGACTAGCTGGCGGGGGAGTCCCACATAACCACCCGGCCCTTACCCGGGTCTGGTGGTATGCGTAACGCATTCCCCAGGTAAAAAAAAGGCCGTCCAGCGCCCGCCCCGTTTGAATTCCCATACAAATGCTTATATGCACAAGCCGATTAAAAATAATAAACGCACATTAACTTTATCAGTATTGATTTTTTGTATAGTTTAGTTTTTTTTATTAATATTAAACAGTCACACTGACAGCGGACTGTAGTATTTTACTGTAGGAATTCATGCGAAATTTAATAACAAACAAATATCAGATATGGACTAATGTTAACAGCTGTAAGGTCCACATGACTGTGATTGTCCTATTCAACATGTAACATGTAAAACACCCAATCAGATAAAGTTACGAATAATTTAAACGACTGATCAGAATTGTAAATAGCTTCATACTTAGTCAAACTTATGTCTTTTATTAATTGTCTCTACTATAAACCGTTTTACTAAGAACCTACTCTACAATATCTCTACAGTAAATCTTCCTGTCATTGCGATGGCCATACTAGACCATCTTAGAAAGGCCTTTAATTTTTAGAATTCGGTACTGGAGTAATTATGAATATATCAGAAGAATCTGTAGACCTAATCAAGTAATTAAAGGTCATTAACATGAATTAGTAGAAACATTATAATTGAATATTTTTATAAGTCTAGTTTAACGCCTTGTGCGATTTGGGCTATTGTTGACAACTAACTACTGACTAAATGTTAAGATTGAACGTTATGTTCTCTTGCACACTCATGAAACATCAACAAAGAATGGCCGATGAACCGAATTTATATGAAAATGTCATCTCTCCTATTTAACTACCGTTGGGGCAAGTCCACTCACCATGCCTATGATCATCCTCATCGTCATTAGCAGCCTCCCTCTTGCAGTGTTTCACCGGCACCGGCGACAGCAACCAGTTCCGCGGCCGCTTCGCAGGAGGCGGCTTCTCATCCAACTCGGTAATGTCAACTTCCACGTCGTCCGCGTCCTCGGAGTCGCCGGGCTCCGGCGGCGGCGCGGGCGCTTCGCCACCCTCCAGCGATTTGCTGACGAAGTCCGCCAGCCGCTCCATCAGCATTACTGCCGCGGGGTCGCGTCGCCGCGCGCGCTCGTCTCTCGACACGGTCTACTCGACACACTGCAGTAGCCGCTATACCACCACACCTACCCTTAACGCGCGCACCGATTAAACTGCACCTTAAATCTCAAAATACAAAGAGCAAATTGATATGGTGAGCAAGCTAGGGCGGCGACTCAAACCCCGCCCAGAAACCGCGCAGGCGCCCGCCCTACGCGCTCGAGGAGACGCCGGCACACGTACTCGCAGTCCGCTAATACACGCCTACATTATCGTTATATTGAAAATGAATTTTTAACTCTGTGTTTGTGTCTAACGGCGAAGACAACACTGCTGAATAATTAAATCTGTTAACTTGTAATTGTGATAAGTCGGTGAATGACCTTCGGGCTATGAAATCTTAAATTTTTCAAGGCAATTTATTATAATACAAAAGACATTTATTTCAAGATTTTTACAAATTAAATCTAAGCGCATTATAAATAACTACATGTGTTTAAAATATAAATCACGTCCTACAATATGTGTATGTTAGTCTAAATTAAAAACTACGTATAACAATAAACATATAAATCTAACAATAAACGGACGATAGGTAATTCACAGTTAAAAAGTGTAACAAGATTTTAGGAAAAATAGCGTTTCAGATAGTATAAGCTTTCACCTTGGTTCTCATCGAACGAGCAAGTATTTTGTATAGATTTGTAAACCACTACGCGTAGTGCTTCGTCCGTTTAGTTTCGATGTTTTTTCAACCGTTCGTGGGAGTCTATAACTAAACGATAACAGCAGTGACGCCGAAGCCGAGTCGGAACTTGTCGTTGGGATGGTTGAGCAGGGCGGAGAAGGCATACGACAGCTGGGCCCGCTCGCCGCCCAGAGCCCGCTGCAGCGTCGCGCCCACGAGCCCGTCCGAGTCCGCCGAGCCGCGGACCGTCCAGCTCTCCGATCGCCATTCGTAAGCGAGCGTCGCCACAGCACGACGGATTGCGAACCCCACCTGGTAAGACAACTGTCGTATAATTTAGAAGCAAAGAGCTAGAATGAAACTGATCAGGTAAATTAACTCTGGTTAACTATGTTGCAAGGGTTTTCATCATTCGTAAAAACTACTGGACATATGAGACTTTAGAACTAATGACTCAGGGGCCGAGCGCGTTGCAGTGCCTCGCAAGATTATGCAATTAAAAGTTCTGGGTGGCACTGTGACTGTTATAGGCAGGCATAACGCTAGCTTACCATCAGGTGAACGACTTACATGTCTTGTTACTCAGTTATATAAAAAAAAAACTCCCTGCCTTTATAGGGTCAATAGACTAAAATGCAGGACGTAAGAGCTTTTATAACAAGTTACACCTGTGTTTGGTGACGATGTGGTCCAAGGCGTTAGTGCCAGAACACCCCGACGGGTTTGCCCCCAATAGCTATATTTGTACAAGGAATGGCAGATTATTCAACAGATATATCAACATACTCTAAATTTTCACTCATAAATCAAAATTTTCGTTTATTGTCCTATGGCTGAAAACAGCAGCGAGCGGATAGTTTCGACGCAACCTAATTCGTAGTAGGCCTCGAAGATATTTAAGATCAGCGAGCCTGCCATAGACTAGGCATACCTAACTCCGAAATAATTCTCGGATAGGTATGTGGGTTTCCTCGCGATGTTTTCCTTCACCGAAAAGCGAGTGATAATTACGTACATCTGCTTTTTACATAAACACATTGGTACGAGCCCGCATTGGGATTTGAATTCACGACCTTCTCCTTGGAAGGCAGACGTTCTCCCACTAGGCTACCGCTTATAAAAATGCTTTCGTTATTCTATACTGTATCTAGTACTGATGTACTTCGAGCATAGCTGCAGCGGATAGATACGGAGTGATGGCCCGCGCGTAGCACAAGTCCAGGCCGCGGTTGCCCAGCGTGCCGCTCACGGAGTGCTCCTCGGTGGACCAGCGGCCGGCGCCGGAGGCCGAGCTCAGCTCCGCGGGGTGGCCTCGCGCCACCACCTCGGCGCCCAGGGAGATCTGGTCGGATATCGCCTGAACAAGGATTTTGAGCTACATGTGATGTGAAGCACGTAAAGTTCTTTAACGATTATGATGGAGCTAATTTAACAAACGCAATTCGTCAGCGGGTGTCAGGTGTACCGCTTCCGCTGGTATAGTAGCATGAAAACATGGAGTGTCTGCCTTTCCCAGCGGGATAAAGGCGGGACTGTATATGTATGAATGTAATTTGAAAGCTTAAAATCTAAAGATTCAGACATCCGGAAATCCCCACTCTGACACATTGATATGAAAATTAAAAATCTGAAATAATTAGAGTGTATGTGGAGCATAATTAATTTGTATGCAATTGCGAGCTTTCTGAATAAATAGTCTAAATGCAGCTTATAAATTAAGAGGTTTACGGCTGTAAGCTTTAACTAAGTTAGGTACGACCATGATTTGTTTGCAAAAATACAAGACAGTACAGCTAATACCTGCAGATAATGAATAGCTATAAAATCCCTGTTCACCGCTATCACTGATGCGGTATTATTCTGAAAGTAGGCGTCCATAATGCTCTCGAAGCTATAGAATTCTCCGTCAGCGACCTGCGCCACCAGGGTGGCTCGTGTGGTCTGGGTGGGCCTCACGCGGAATTCGCAACTCATCTGCCCACCCGGCGCCGCCTCCATCACGAAGTAAGGCAACGCCGTCGGCTTCTTCTTATCTGCGTAGGATAACAGCAGCTTGTACCCGCCCGGGGTGACGGAGCTGAACGCTATCGAGTGTCCTAATACCCAGTTGCTGCAAGAGCTCTGCTTTAATGACACGCAAGCGCCTTCGAAACATTGTGGCAAGCGATTCCGCGCTGCGTTGTGCAAGTGCCGGAGCAGGCCGGGGTGGTTAGCGCTCGGGGGGAGTTCGTCCGCATCTTTCGCAGACCTGCACTCCGTACGGGAGCCGGTGACTCCGGCTCCTGTTTTCCCCCGGTCGCCCGCAGTGCATTTAGCAGGCTTCGGGCAGACGCACTTGCGCGGCGACATCGCCGCTGGCGGGCAGTCCCCTGACTCTTTAGGTGGACATGGCCGCACTGGGATCCCGGGTTCTTTCGTGGGACAGCTCGGTTTTGCATCTGAACCAGGACAGGTTTTAGCGTAAATTGTGTCAAAAATTCCTAGCTTTAATAAATTAAACAGCGAAAGAGTTGAGTAGTTCGATGATGTGTTTTGACTCATTGCCATGGGTTTTGATTATTTATAAAATGTAAATTATAAATAAACTCCACAAAATATGCAAAATTGCGACGTGCAGTGACGTAAGCTGCCCGCCTGCCTGACAGTGTCACGCAAACTTATCAAATTTGAACGTGGAATGAATGACGGTCTACAAGGAGTTTGTGATCTTTTATTTTTTTGCCAATGAGCATAAATAGCTTAATACAGTTTTGCTTCTAGCTTCCGTACCTACTAAACTATCTCGTAGTTTCCTATTATTATTATTTATTAGGTAAGTACCTATTACAAGTATACTAGTTTCGCGCCCCTTATAGTATTTACCTACCCACTAATTCACCTTCACTTACCTACTCTTTGGTACCCGCCATGGATTTCGCCTCAGTACCTATCCACTAAAGACCCATAGCCCATACAGATTTACTTAGGTAGGTACGTGTAAGCTGGTTTATCAGTAAGCTTTTAAGTACCATTTGATTAACACAACCTATGCAGCAACGTGATGTGTAGCTCTAGATTAAATTTTGTTTTGATTGTCTTATCATTATCAGCAGCCATGCCACCCGCCGCCGCCGAAGCGCCGCTGAGCGCCGCTCGCCGCTGCGCTCTGTTTTGGGCCGACACGGCGGCAATCGGCTGGCTGATGGTAGGTACTACATAAATTATATAGCTACTCTACTACTTACTACTTAGTAGTTAAAAGGTATAGGTACCTACCTACTAGTACCTAGTAGATTCTATATGCTTTTAGTAAGTACCTACCTATGCTAGTGGAGGTGATCAACAGATAACCCCAATTTATAGTTTTAAAATAGAATGCAACAAAAGTTACATTTCAGCCGTTCTTTTGACTAGCTTTTTGTAGTTTATCTAAAACTTGCTCAAAGGCTCAAAATACTATAACAGTTAATGCACAAATTGTGCGAGGCCAAAATTAAAATAAAAAACGTAATCCTATGTACTGTATTGAGACGTCATTTTACGTCATTATTTGGAGGCAGGGTTACAAGGATATAATTTTTTCCAATATATCTAGGAAATATTTATCATGTAAAATCCAAACAATATCATTTCATCACGTTTCTATTTCATAATCGGAGCTATTTACTTATTCCTCCTTTTACACTGTTTCATTATACTAGAACGCAATAAAAGCCTATGTGGTGTGACTGGTTTGGCAAGGATAATTAGGGAAATGGGTATTTAGCTTAGTGGGTAAATTGATATAAGCTAAACTAGTGAATTTATAGCTGTTGCTATTCATCGTGGGAATGAATTAGGTGCCTCATGGATACCAAAGGGCCAGCCGGTAAGGCACAGAATACCAAAAGAGGTAGGGTCGACGAAGGCGAGCGTACCTCGATCAGATCGAGGACGTACTAAAGAAAGACAGAGAACTATGTGCCTGGAGAAAGACTAAGTTAAACCTACATATTATTACCGGCGAGCGTGTAAGAAGGGACACATGAAAGTGGAAGAAGCGAAAGAGATGTGTCAGGATCGTAGCATGTAGAAAGATGTAGTCTCTGCCTACTACCCCAATGTGAAAAAGGCGTGATTGTATGCATGTAGCTATGTAAGTCTTAGTTTTCAATTTATTTTATTTTATTGTTGCATTCTCTTATGAATGTATTAATGAAATGTGTGTTCATTAATACAGAATACTAAAAATTGACATTTGCATACATTTTTCTTATTAAGTTGTATCTTATTGAGAGTAGACAAGCAAGCTCCTATCGGTTGGTGTACTCAACAGCAAGTCCTTAAAAGCTATTTTCATTCTCATAGCGTTAGCATGATGAATACCTCCGAGAAAATTGTCAGTTAGATTGATCAATACTCAATAAATTTCATAAATTCATAATTACCTGCCTTATAGAATAGAATAGAAAAACTCTTATCTCTCTTCTTCCCTTATCTCTCTCTTTTCTCTGTCTTTTTAACTCTTTACTCTCTCTTATTAATAATATAACAAAAATAATTTCTCAAACTTCGATCAATGTCTGTCAGACTAAATATAATTTGAGGAAAATCGAATTGTTATAGCAGGTAACATTTAATGCAAGTTTTTGCAAAAGTGCAGCAGTTGCAGTTTTGTTTGCCTTGTAATTTCCTTCCACGAAAAGAGTTTCTATTTCAAAAGAGCTTTCACTGTATTCGCATTCGTTTAAATGTTGTATTGCACTTTCTTCTGTGTATATTATTGTAAACAAATACCTCTATCAATAGTAAACATTGGCCTGGGATTCCCAATGTGTCATCATCTCTGATTTCTTTGTGCAAAGTTTGTGAAGTATTTTTTCGAAATAATAGCAATATGACTAGCTTAAATAAATTCTTCGAGATGTTCAAGAACTTGAAATCGGACGCTGTGCCCCGTCCACCTAGGCCAAGCAGAGAAAAAGCTACGAAACCCGAAACTGAGGGAGAAGAAAATAATGAAAACATAGATTCTTCAAATGAGCCCGAAGAAATATTGGTAGAATCGGATGATGAATCTCAAACTCAAAGTGAGAAGATGCCAAAGTTTAAGAAATCATTTTTCAAGCCGAGCAAGAAAGCGGGAAAGTCTGAGAAGAGAGACAAGCATAGTAGCAGTACTGTCAATACTCAAGGTAAAGTGAATTAAATCGAATAGATATGTTTGCTTGAGGCTGTAATCATCATGGCCTACATACCAATGATATATTTTTATGGTGGTAACTGTAGATGTGGGTGCCGTTGCTTACCACTCTTCTCAAATATATCCTTTTTTTTAATTATATTAAGATTTTTAACTTTTACCTGACCTAATATACAAAGGTCTATTATACTCGCCGCCTGATTAGAATAGAATAGAATAGAAAACTCTTTATTGTACACCAGAAACAAAATTAAACACAGTACAGAAAAATTACAATAGGTAAACAAGGGTAGTACGATGGGCTGGCTGGGCTGGCAATGGCTGATTATGCTGTGATTGACCAGGAGCCCTTTACAAAATATAATAGAAAATGTACCTCCCTAAAAACAGATATTGCAAAAATGCCTGTTATATTATCGACCATTAATAATAACACCCAACCAGTAGAGTGTTGGATGTCGGTTTTATTGTTAAAACATTCACTGCTGAACCGTTTTACCGGCTCTTTTGTAAATCTTCACATGTGTTTGTTTATTTTTTACAGAGTTTGTGTCGTAACTAAACTCAGTCAGCGGTGCGGGGGCACACAACTGTTGAATAAAATTGTAAATACAGTATAACCCACACTGGGTTCGAACACCAGGCGTGTTTTCGCTTGCCGTAAAATTATAAAAAAACAGATGTGTGTGGTTTCAGCAGTGAATGTGTTAATATTATTTTAATGAAGTACAAAGTACAAAATAACTTATTTATATTATAAAATAACTAAATCCCTCCCTACCAGCTACTGGAAATGTGATCAACGTGGTAAACTCGAAGAATGTGCGGTGGGGTAATGACTACTATATGGGTCCTACATACACAACTCCTCAGCGAAAACACCAGGGGAAAAACAGTGGTGATGAAGAGGAACCAGAAGAAGTCAAGAAGTGCAATAATATCAGGCTGTTGTTGGAGGCTAAGATTAAGGTACTTACTGCCGGTGATTTTAGTACAACTGTATACTTAATAGACTAAATTTATTTATATAATTATTCATTATTAAACAAGCAACATAGATCTGTTTAAATACCAAATCTATTTTAAAGTCCTTAGCTGTTATAGCAAAGTGGTAACATTAATTAAAAATAAATTGTAAACTAAATAACACCCTTTTATACCATAAAATTAATTGATAATTTGCAGCCAGAACATGAATACAGAGACCACATATCTAAGAACCTCGGAAAAAACTGGCAAAAGTTCTTCATAAAACTTGGCTATCCAAAAAACAAGATTGAAACTATGGTAATAGACACAGAAAAATATGGAGTGTCAGAGGTAAGACAAAAATTAGATTGTTTGACAGAACCAAACAGCTCAGTTTAGAAGTGGTAGGCCGCCTCTGAAAGAGACTGCCTGGGGAAGTACCAAAACTTTGCCTAATATTTATCCACCAAGAAGTAGTGTAAAAACAATACTGTGTTCTGGTTTGTGAGCACTGTTTCCAGCATAACTACTGGGCATATAAAACTAGAAACAATGCCTCAGGGAGACGTGCGCAGATTATAATTTTAATAAAATCTCATCTAATATTACAGGCTCGCTACAAGCTCCTGTTGGACTGGATCAACAATGATGAAGACCCTTCGCTAGGACGCCTTGCTACCGTCCTGTGGGAAGGCGGCGAGAGGCAACTGGTTAAAGAACTAGCACTTATGTACAAGCAAAATAAGAACTAAAACTGAAGAAGAACAAATTTTATTCATACGGCATATTAACTAAAGAGGCAGTGAGTCCGTTTGGTATCATATTATAGAGATTTTAATCTAATAAGTTTTTATATTGTTTAATGGATATTGTTCATATTTTAGCTGAGTTTTATCCACTTATTAACTAGGTAAATGAATGCCAGGATTTCCAATAACTAATTCCAGTTCCAATAGAAATAGAAATGCTGTTTACATTCCATATGCATTTGGATAAGATTTTTATTGTATTATATGAATGTAAACTTAACTCTAATGAGAAAAAGGAGAGAGGAGTGTGATAGAAATCTGCGAGTAACTGGAGGAGAGCGCGAGCTTCGTAGTTTTTCAATTAGAAATGATTTGCTTCGAAGGCGCTCAAAAGTTTCCTAAAGGAAGTCAAATATGTACAAGCTAAATGAGAAAAGTTGAATCTATGATGTGACCGACAATATTTATTAAAATAGATACCTAGTAATTAAATAACGGGAGATAAGGAAACTGATAAGATTGCATAATATTTTGAAGCCAGAAGCGCGTTTGTTGCATTTTGTTGGTTCTGCAAAGGTTTTTTGACCAATCACTTTCGTTTTAACTGTCCAGCTAAGTTTGAGTGCAAACTATTCAACGGCAAACGCACACGCGTCAAGGGCAGTGAAAGTATCGTCTACTAGTCAGAATTTTGGTGCAATTATATTTGGTGTAATTAAAGAGTTTAGATAAAATTATGAAGAGAAAATAACATCTATTATTATTCACATATCATTTACCTGTACTGATTTATAAAAAAATAGAGTAATATATATAATATTTTGTAAATTTTCATTGGTTTTTCATTATCTAATTGTAAATAAATATTAGAATTGAAAACCCTTAGCAATACGATTTTTTATACACACATCTGAGACACGAGTCGACGTCGTAGTTCGCTGGATGGTAAGCGCTGACAGTTGTAATGCCACTCGGAACTATAGAGTGCAAAACCTTGCGTGGCACTGGCCACTGCACTGCGATCTTTATCCTGAGACACATTCCCAGTAATTACGTTAGAAACAGGCCACTTCCAACTAGAATAAAACGTAACACACTCTAGGTTCCTACTGCTTTCGGCTTGTTAATTCCTGGCAAAGGTACTTCCCTGGGGGACTTGCTGAAGCATGATGCCTACAATTGAATCCATTCAAAGATTGTCTGGAAGAAACAAAATCTCTGCCAATAAGACCGGTCGATTTGTTCGGCGAACAATAAAGTCGGACATTATTAAAATGAGGTCTAAAATTTTAATGATATGTACATAGTTCATAATATATCTTGAGAAATAACATTCCGGACAGTAAATAGTGTGGGTATGACAATAATTCAGTTCGAAATAAAATAATTTATGCGACTGTAAAAATTACAACAGATTTCCAGTCTTTTCGCTACAACATTAGGTTCAAATTGTTACGTCAAAGCATTTACTTAGTATCGACATTGTGATAGTGTAAAAGCAGGCAAGTCCATTTTAAGTGTTTGTTTATCTACAAAATGAAATATAATTATTATGTATAACAAACATCGGGTTATCAGTCACGGTTCACACTCTGTACAGATGAAATACTGGTTTTTACGTTAATTTCACGCAGTGTGCGCGAGTGTACCTTCACTGTTGGACGTTCACGATGCCCCTACCGAATAGGAGCGGTTTGAAGATCCTGGATTTAGATGTCAAAGATGTAAGGTTTCCGACGTCTCTTGGCGGCCATGGATCCGACGCTTTGGTGAGTACTCATGTGTGGTGCCGGATAAAGCAAGCGCGGGGCCCGTAGAAAATCAAAGATCCCTTGATCTGATATGGGTTCTTAGGTAAGTATAAAGTTGTAAAAAAACATTTTTTTTAGTAGGAAAAGTTGTAACGTTTCACGGTTTGTGACATTAAGTAAATTCAATATACCACATCTTAATAAGTTTCACTCAAAGTATTACACTCAGGCAGAGATGAGTGGGTTTATATACGCGGGTCCCCTTTCGCGCGAGGTCCGTAGCAACCGTTGCTACTCTTGCTACGTGGTTAATCCGGCAGCGCTTACGTGTTATAAAATATTAAATCACTGGACGTGTATGTAAGTAAATACGTTTTACTTCATTGTAATATAAGTTAACCTCAGTGTCCAGGACTGGTGCTGGAACACCTCGAAAGGGGCTTAGTTGACAACAGTTTGCTTTTTTAACTGATGCCAAAATGTATTGATAAAAGTACGATTTGATCCAAGTGGAAAGATACAACCTATATCTATAGGTAGACACCGCACACTCACAATGCACACTTGGATAAATATGTACCGTGTATACTTAACTGACAGACTTACATTACACACGTTTAGATTTAATCATCCATCTGAATCTTGTAAGCAAGGTTACCGGTAAGAAAATCTACTTGGCTTTTACTAAAATCTATTTATCTCAGCATACAGACCCGGACTATTCCTGCGCATACGTCACCACCACCACAGAGAGTGGCGAGAAGGGCTTTGGCCTAACGTTCACTTGCGGCCGAGGGACAGAGATTGTGGTCCTCTGCATTCGATCCATGAAGCGGTTTGTAGTGGGCAAGAATGCGGCTGATATCTTCGCAGACTTCGGAAGCTTCTGGCGAGCTATCACTAATGACTCCCAGATGCGATGGGTAAGCAATGTCGAAGGTGGAGCTGGTCTCTGGTGTCAGTATTCAGGCCGCTAAAGGGCCTCAGACATGGTCAAACGACTTTTATCACTCGATAACAACTCTTCGGGAGTTAACGAGCCTTCTGAAACGCGAAAGGATGGAAATTCGATATGATGTTTGGGGTAAGCTGTATGAATATAATTTGGGTCACATAGCTTTGGGCTGACATCTAATTTACTAACTAAACGCCACAAGGGTCCCACGTGGAAAATGCTAAAAAAAATAGGTATTCTAGGGCAAAACGAAATTGCATACAAAATAAAGCGATAAGACCGCTCATTGCACTACCCTTGTTTACTTATTGTCATTTTCTGTATTGTGTTTATTTTTTGGTGTACAATAAAGAGTTTTCTATTCTATTCTAAAAGGAAAAATAACTTGAAATACCTACATGAAAATTCATTCAGTCGTTACGGAGCTGAGTTGTAAGTAACGCGTTTCTCATTTATAACATTAGTACTTCTACAGATGAAACGGGTTATTTCAGATTGGTCCAGAAAAAGGCGTGGCTCATTTGGCGGTGGCGGCCGTCCTGAACTCGCTGTGGGACCTCTGGGCGCGCCTGGAGGGCAAACCGCTCTGGAGACTGTTAACCGATATGGAACCTGAGGTAAACATCTGTTGCGGTAAATCAGGATGACAAAATTAATCAAGGAATACTTGATTAATGTCTTCATCCTGGTTTGTCGTGAATATTTACGTACTTATAACTTCTTCTTCTTCTTGTCGTGTCCATGATCCAATGTATAACCTATAACACACCCACACACACGGGTGTTTTTTACTTACAACTCATCCTAGCCTTTTCTCATTTGAGAATTTAAAAAAACGGTGTAATTATCATATTGACAATTGACTTTAAAAGCAGTGATGCAGCCCAAATAAAAACAATAATTTAACGTTGCCTCGTTTAACCCCATGAAGAGATATCAAAATAACACAACAATTTTATCTCATATTTACATGTTGACATTATAATTTTATCAGGAGCTGGTGTCAACGATAGACTTTCGTTACATAACCGATGTTATCACCAAGGAAGAGGCGGTCCTGATGCTGAGAAACAAGAAGGCCGGCAAAGATGATCGCATAAAGTTTTTGATGCGAAATGGATATCCTGCGTACACTACTCAAGTAGGTAAGGTGTTATTGTCGTGTCGCGTAGTAAGTTAATTAAACATAATCAGATAAATCGTAAACACCGGTATCTTTGACTGTAATACGTCAAGAAAATCTATAAGAAGCATAGAATGTCTTAAAAAAAAGTTGATAAGGTTGACGAGCAGTGGATGAACACAAAAAAAAACACCAAAACACACATTAAAAAAAATGCACTCATTTCTTACCAATAAAGCTTCACTTTTAAGTACACCCTCCGAGTTCTATGAATAGTGTAAATATATAAGGCTAATAGCACAGTCTAATAATAAATACTCCATAATAGCTCAAACCTCTAGTAAGCCCATAAAAACTCAAACGCCTGCTTTAGATTGAGATTCAAGCGACGCGGTAACGGTTCTTGCATTTCAATTTTCTCAAAACAAGCAAAGCATAATATCAGCTTAATATAAGATGCATTAGAGTGATATTCTCATGTGCATTTTATCTTATTTCCCAAAAGGCTGGCTGGGCTACAGCGACGATTTACTTAACGAGCTGTGCGCCAAGTACTTGAAGCTCGGGTTCACGCATTTCAAGGTGAAGGTGGGACGCAACTTTGAAGACGATTACAGAAGATGCAGTGCGGTTAGAAAAAACATTGGCAATGATAAGTTTTTGGTAAGTATTCAGGATGCTGAGTTCGTTTAAATTAGTGATAAGATGAGCAGCTCGTTCGTCACCAGGCTTTTAACAGTCGGGTAATAAAAATACAGCTTGTTTGTACAAACATAGATGGTAGACGCCAATCAAGCGTGGAGCGTTAATGAAGCTATAGAGTGGATGAAGAAGCTGGCACCGCTGAAGCCGATGTGGATAGAGGAACCTACTTCCCCTGATGACGTTCTTGGACATGCTGCTATTTCTAAGGCACTGGCGTAAGTTATTTATATGGTTATTCTTAGCTTAGTAGATTTTAAAATATTGTTTTATAAATTTCATCAAAATCCATTCTGCCGTTTTGGTGTGAAGATAGAACAAACACACAAACTTACGCATTTATAATATTAGTGAGATTGCAGCCGTGGTCATATAGTATACTAGCTTTCGTCCACCACTTCCTCCTCGCGGACAAGTTTGTCGCAATAAAAAGTATCATCTGTCCATCCCCAGGATTCAACCCGTCTCCTTAACAAATTTTATCAAGACCCGTTCACCCTTTATATGTTAGTTTTATTTGTTAACTAAAGTTATTTTCATCAGGCCGTACGGCATCGGCGTGGCGACCGGCGAGATGTGCGCCAACCGAGTCATGTTCAAGCAGTTCCTGCAGAGTGGAGGGATGCAGTTCTGCCAGATTGACTCCGCTCGCATCGGCGGCATCAACGAGATCCTCTCCGTCTACCTCATGGCTGAGAAACTTAAAGGTACTTATTTATTTTATTATCCAAAACAAAAACCACAGCCCTTAATTAACAATGAGTATAATTAATGATATCATAACTTGTAGCCAATAATGGTTTTATTTTTCAAATCGGAAAATCTTTCCAATTAATCGGATTCTTAAAATTCTTCTACTAATAGGAAGTTACTAAATTAGTGCTTTAGGCTGTTTTGTCCCGAAAAAATACAAGTCCTGTAGGAAAATTTAAAATGGTTTCTCTGTTAACGCCATTCTAGGACGGTCATAGTCCTTGCGGTAAAATTGGCATTCAGCGTATGAAACTGCGGGACCATTTCTTCATTGCATACTATTTTTCTAGTGAAAGTTTGCCCGCACGCGGGCGGCGTAGGCCTGTGCGAGATGGTCCAACACCTGCAGTACTGGGACTTCGTGAGCGTCTCCGCGACGATGGACGGCCGCCTCGTGGAGTACGTGGATCAGCAGCACGAGCACTTCATCGACCCGTGCGTCGTGGACAACGCGAGATACATGGCGCCTAAAGTACGTAGTCAATAGAGAATGTGAGGTACATGGCGCGTAAACTATACTTGAGAATGCGAGAAGTGTCTTTTTGCAGACAATTAGACTTCTTTTTCTGGTTGCAAGAGGTGAGTGACAATAAGTTTGGATGGCTTCACGCCATTTTTGTGGCTCGGATTTCGTGCCGCTCTTCAGTACGTTAAACAGCGTGAATGTTGAATGAGCTTAACACTTTCAGTGCTGAGAACACAACTGTTGTATTTGTTGTATCGGAAAACACCATAGAGCGTGCAGACCCGCACCCGTTGCTAGACAAGCAAAACGGCTCAGCAGTGGAAAGTGTTAAGGCAAACGACATAGTCATCTTGACAGAGACTCTGTCTACGTCATATCCTGTCCTTTATTTTTAAAAACAAACCTTTTACCCTTTTTTGACACCCATTATAAGTATATTTGCAGATTTAAATGTAGTACGCCTAATCTTTCCGTTCTTGTTTCAGATACCTGGATACAGCACTGAATTTATACCCGGGACGTTAGAAAAGTTCACATACCCGAATGGAAGCGAGTGGCAGCGAATGATAAAAGAAGGAATATTCCCGCCCCCCAACGAAACTGAACTAGTAAACGCCTAAATACCAAATAAAACAACGATTACAACAAGGCACTTTATTTCTTATCCTTACACACTATTTTAAATAATATGTACAAATTTTAATACCATTACATGGTTTAGGTTAGTTAGTAAAAGTGTAACAGTCTCATAATTTTAATAGATTTTAAAATGCTATGCTTTCTTTTGGAAGGCAAAAGCGCTGAGTTTAGACTGCTTGGGAGCGCTCGTGACTGGTGCTTCCAAGCCACTGCTACCATCATCTAGCTTTCTTTTGTTACCACTTTCTGGAGTGTTTGCTCCATTTTTGGGTTGGACGGTTTTAAACATGCGAACTCCGTGGCGAGTCAGCTCGGAAGGCGTGAGGTCTGGGTGCTGTTGCTCTAGCATTGACTTGTTACGTCCAAACCAATCCATAAAGGATTCGCCATCGAGCGGTTTCAGCGGCTGTAACGAAAACGGGTTTGGTAAGGCGCCTTACATAACAACATTCGAGGCGTTGGCGGGGTACCTCTTACATTATAGAAGATCGTAATATTTTATTATTAAAAATAATAGAGGGGTGCAATCGTTTTTTATTAGATCTAAGGTTTATGCTCACATCATTATTCTCAGAAGAATCATCAGCAGAATGTATTTCCACTAGCGTTCTTTCAGTCAGGCTGAGGGGACTGGGCGCACTCTGGACTGCTTGTTGCTGCTTCTTGAATGGATTCCTCGAGCCGGCTGGAGACGATTTGATAGGCTGCAAATATTTACAAATATTTTAATATCTATTTACCCATCCTTATAAAACCAGTAAAGGACAAATATTATATCACGTTAAAACGGCAGAACTATTTAGATATTATATAAGCTGTAAATCCAATGGGATGGGATCCGGATTTGGTATTGGGATGGCCTGCATCGGTTGATTAATAAAAAAAAACATGTGTGCAATTCACAAGTGGTAGAAGTGAAACCATCAAAAATGTTGGTTTCAAGATAATGAAACGAATGTCAAATTTCAGGAACAGGATAATTATTGTAGATTTTACTTTTTTAATAATACTTACACGTATACAAAACACCACCACGGTTGTTGTGATGCGATTGTTGTGATGTGATGTGATGTGGGAAAAAGTTATAGCAGAAGCGAAATTAGGTTTAAATTTAGGTATTAATTATTAGGTGCCACACTTGAAACTGTCTTCTAACATCGATTAACACTATGAATACTGAGCCGATTTTCTGTCAAGCGAGTCCGACTCTGCACACACCGCAGTGTTTTCCCATACAGCTAACACCACAGTTGTTTTCCCACACTCGCGGCAAGTTATGAAAAACACCACAATTGTGTTTTCAGCAGTGAATGTGTTAACAAAATATAACCGCGAACAAAGCCGCGGGGTAACAGTCGCTATTATATTAAAGATTAAAGATGCAAGAAAAATTTAAAGGAAAAGCGACCATAACTGAATTTTAAATCGAACTCGAGAATAAGCGGTTATTGTAAATTGAATTTTCTATAAATAGAGAAGAATCCGTCTCGGTTTTATGAATCCCGCTTCCGAGCTGTACTCACCACGGGCTTGATAGGCGTGACGCTTTCCGCTTTCTTCTCCTTGACCTTCTGCGGTATAATCAAGCTCGTATTCAAGTCCTCCGAACTGGTGACGTCATACGTCTCCTGCGTATCTAACTCTTGGAAGTGCGAGTTTTGCGCTGCATTGTGTTTGTCCGACTCGCGTTCCCAAGTCTCGGCTAGGTTAGTTATTTTATCCGCTAGATGCATGCGCCCGAGCCGCGAGGCGTATTTAGCGGCCAGTGGTAGAAGACGATCGTCTTTCAGTAGTTCCATCAGCTCTAAAGCGCGCTGTTCAATTTCGCTGCGGCATGCGAGCTGTAATGTCAAATAGTATTATTGAAATTGAAGTTACTCCATGACATGTCTCTATAAATGTATGAGCATAAAACTCTAAAATTGTGATTTCCTGTTCTTCAGACATTCAGCTTCTTTCAGAGCTAAGCAAAGGTATACAAACGTACGGCTGCATTTTATCGAATTCACAATGCGGCTGTACGTTTATTGTATCTCGCTCTAGCGAAAGACGACTTCCGAGTGACAAAAAGGGATAGATAGTGACTGAAAAATGCGACCATGTCCGAGCAAGTGAAAAAAAACACAGATTCCAGTGATTCTTAAGTGTTAATCATACCGATATTTTATAAATGTTAATAGTGAAGAACTAACTCACAGCAAACAATTTTAGTGCAGTCTCTCTAGCAGACTTTACGTCCACATCCGCAGTGGTGTGTGCCCATCGCACCAGCTGTTCTTCATACTGACTTTTCTCTGAATCAAGTTCGCATAGAGGGATCTGAAAAATATTAGAAAATCGTGTTAGCCTAGCTTTAACGGCTTACTCGGATTATTCAAGATATCGTATTCCCGAGAGGCCTGCATAGGGGAGAGTGTTGTCGGGGGGACTGAATTGTCCATCTTAATAGATTGTTTACAACCGCATCGAATAACTCACACATGGCACTTAAAGTACTGCATAAATTACTTGTTTTTTTTTTATTTCTATGAGACTAAGTGTTTGAGTTGTAAAAGTGCTTTATTTTTGCCTATTAACAATAAATTATTTAAGTTTTCAGAAAGGGATTGGCCTACAGAAAGCTTTCGGGATATCTGACCATCGCAGACAATAATTGATCGTCCGTGCAGGCCTTTATTGTAATCGTTGAAACATTATGGGTTTCCTGTTGATAGATTGACTCAAGCATCTCAAGTCTTGAGCCAAAGTTAGTACAAGTAGTTAGGACTGAAGTACTGATGATTTGCTAAATCTTTTGCATACTGTAGTTTGACCCTGGACATAAGTGGTACGTGTAAGTTTTTGGCGTTCTCGCAATAGACGGGCTTTATCTAATCATATCTATGTAAGTGTATGAAGAAGTAGTATCATATATTATGCAACTTCCAATAATATAAAATCGAAATACCTCACATAATTATTAGATATTAGCCCTACAATGTTTTCGGAGATATGCGATTGACCAATCCGAACCGGCCGGCCGTGGTGGATTATGGCCTAATTCTCCTCATGAGGCGAAACTAATTGTGCTCAGCAGTGGACGGATATCGGTTGTGATGATGATATAATATTATTGTAAAAAAAATTGTTAAATCATATTTTTTTTCTTGAATCAGGAGCAATGAGGACCATGATCCTACAAACACTCAAACTAAGATTCGAATTGAAAATTTTCCCTTTGCAAATATCCTTGTTGACTGAAATTCCCCACATTGTTGTCTTAAAATAATGTGGTCAAAACCCGACAGGAATTATCCTCATGGGAAATGTTTCTTCGTTTACCTCATTGTTTCAGTCACAATCAGTAGGCAAAACTATTTTTTATACCCTTACCTGTACATCCAGCTCGATAATGATTGGCTTTGGGGCAGTGGCCGGGAACGAAGCTCCTCTGCACAAAATAGCTCGTATCTTCTGAGTTGGCTCACAGACCTTGAAAAACGAATTAAATTATAAAAACTGAATAAAGTTACGGTTCAAACGGATTAAAAAGCAGTCTGATCGGTTCCCTTAGTTTTCAGCCATGCCATTTTCGACTTTCACTTGCAGCGGTACAGGAATAGTTTTGCTTTATCCTTGACGACCTTATCTACACCCCACTCACAAAAACTAGGAGCCCCAAGTACCTGTACAATGTAGGTAGGCCTGCATATGTGGTGCCCATCCACACGAGTTTCGACCCTGGAAGGAATATCATAGAGACTTTTCTGCTTCATACTTGGCCTGATGACTTACAGGAATAGCTCGAAGCCCGAAGCAACAGTACTAACGAAGGCAGAAGAGCGAACCTGTGGTGCTGATCCACACGAGTTTCAACCCTAGAGTGAGAAGCATATGGACAGTTTTGATTCACTCTTGAAGATAGTACTTACAGAAACAATGAACCAGGAGTCCGAAGCGCCCCTCGAGTGGTTGTTAGTATCACACACAGGTATCCACACTCCGCTGGCGACGTCGTATAGTCTCAGCATTCCAGTATTGTCGTAGGCACACGGTGAACCCACGTCTGTGGTCCCCAGCCACGCGAGTTTCGATCCTGGAGTCAGCGGCACAGGGACGGTTTTGCTGCGTACTTGACGACCTGAAATACGTTGTTGATATTATAAGTAGAGCTTGGGCCAACCATGGTACCCTAAAACACCAGTTATGTAATTGTAATACAGATTACAGACTAACTAGCAGACTTAACAGAGGGCGCTGCACTTTTGTACTTGCTGCGCTATTTTTGTATCCCTATTTCCCTGATTAATTTGGATTATGAGTCCATTTCCACAGTATCTACACTAATATTATAAGGAGATACAGTTTGTTTCTGAGTAAAAAAAAAACACTAATAGAAAGAAAGTTACAGTATCTCTGAGTCCCTGGGTACTGCCTGTGTGACTGAGCCCTATGTGTTATCCCGAGAAAATGTAGAGTTCTTACGGGAAAACGGGGATTCCGCCGCTGAAGCTGCGGGATGTAGCTAGCTCGTTATAATTTACAATATGGCACGATTACGATGACAAAATAATAACATTTACCGTTGACTGCAATAATGTCCATAGCTAGGTGCTGGTCCGAGAGGCCAGGGTCTGTGCTGTGATAGACGGCCAATACTGTTGTGTTGAAACTGGCTAGAGCCACCACTGGGCCCGCCAGTGATATCACCTAGAACAAAAACAACAATAGTAAGTACAACAATAATCATAACACTCGCTCCGAGCGGTGATAGCCTGCCTTCTAAGCAGAGGCTTGCGTGTTCGAATCTCAGCGTGGGCACATTCCAATGTTTCTTGTAAAAATATATGAAGGTAAATTATCACTCGCTTTTCCGTGAAGAAAAACATCGAGAGGAAATCCACATGCCTAGAATTATTTCGAAGATATGTGATGTATCAACCCCGACTGGGTCTCTGTGGGGGATCATAATAATAACATAATATCCTGCGCAGCACTGCTTTGCGCTCGTCATCCTAAGACATCGGCTCTAAAGTCCCATAAAGCCCTTCAAACCGTAACATAGTAATGTTTGGCACTACTGCTTGGCGAATGAATATCTGACAAAGTTGTGGTACTTCTCCAAGCGGTCTCATACAAAATAGGCCTCCCACTTCAGAAACCACGGGGTTTAAGATAGCTTTAAGCCAGTTAAAAATAGCTCCTTATCATATCTTAAGTGTGTATACCTGTCTCTGTGTGCCCATAGCTGTGAACAGTCTCAGAAGACGCGCATTGGTTGCGCACGCGACTATGCCTGTCGCCGCGGTGACGCATAGTATCTCTTCTGTATCGGGCATGGATGCGCTCCACTCTTTACTGCTGCCTATTAGCGATATGCATACCAATTTACTGAAAAAAAAGTATAGATAAAAGTAATCAATAAAAGTTGATCATCCAACAAAATGATGGGTACCATGAAAGGAGGGTTAATGATTGTCCATTCTGTAAATACCTTGTGTATTTAGTAAACTGGTTTGTATATAGTACATATTTTCTATTCTATATCCTAGTATATTTAATTTAAAGGTGATGACATCAATCTTTTGTTATAAGTATATAAGTAATTTCCTTATGTGTGCAAACGCGGGGACAATAGAGTGCAAAAACCCATACTAATTAGTTATTATGCAAAACTGATAAATAAACACACGAGGAAAGTTACAGGTCTATGCCGGCGCGCTGCTAACAAACAGTTTTTGTACTCATTGGGTTTAAATCATTGTTTTGCTCTTCGTGTCTCCTTTCCAGACACAATGTATTACTAATTGTAATCGGGTTTGATCCTTGACAAAATTTACGACAGGTTAACAATTTCACTGCTGAGCCGATTTTCTTGTTTAGCCACGGGTGCGGCTTTGCACACTCCATAGTATTTTCCCATACAACAAACACAACAATTGTGTTTTCCGTTCTCGCGGCAAGTTATGAAAAACACGACAGTTGTGTTTTCAGCACTGAAATTGTTAAGTCATAGTCTAAGCTGCCAAACAGTAAAAACGGCATTGCATTCGGTTCAGTAGTTTGTACGTGTTGCGAAATCGAAAGAAAAAGAAATTCTGTGGTTTTCTTTTACTCCCTGGCGATTTTTTAAACATATCCGATTATCTCGATTGCCTCGGACTCAGACTGAGGAGAGTAAACAGTTCAGAATTATGAAATGTGTAACTTAACTAATGCGATACGATACGCGCATAAATCAAATATTTTACACTGAAAATGTTCGGGCACTTGCTAAACATTAGTAATCGAGTCGCAAAAAACGAAGCATTTATAATTCAACTACGCTACATTCTGACATTATAGCAAAGTGAGTTTGTTACATTTACATAACTCATCTACATAACATGTTTGCATGTTAAAGCAATAGGGATGAAAAGAAATAGGCAAACGGAATTACCATTGGGTAATGAATTACGCCTCATGATCTGTTTTTTGTGATTAATTGTCCTGGAGACTAAGACTCTCGGTAATTCCGACCCGGAGGGATAATAGCAAAAACCAGACTGTTTTCCTTCCAACCTGTATGGGACCATATAAGACTCAAGTAGTAAATATCGCGGTTCTTTTGAGGTAATTAAATTACCCATCGCTGTAAACAGGAGCTACTTATCCTTGTTATAAACTATTAACAGCATAATATATAGCTATTACTTTTCACGGGATAAAAATTATCCTATATTTTATTCCAAGACCTAGAGACTATAGGAGTGTCTATATACTAAATATCATCAAAATCCGTTCAGTCGTCTAGGCGCGAAGAGAGGACAAACACAAACTATCGCATTCATTATATTAGTTAGTTAGATCTAATTCGGAACTCAGTATTCAATGTAATTAAAGGTGGTTAACAAAGCCTAGATCGGAAGTAGCTCGCAAGAACTGCCGGGACCTATTTAAGAGGGCCCTTAGACTTTATTAAAAACCAGCGACCCGCGCGCTCCGGCTTCGCACGGGTAGCTAAATAGACAGATAAGTTATTACTATAATATTTAGACATGTGGTATTGGATATCTTTGTATAGATATTGATATGCTCTCTAAAACTGTAATACATTATTTTGTTCTATCATGAATAGTTTTCGTACAGCACGCGATGGAAGGAATAGTCTCATATGCCCAGTAATTCAGCTGGGGACAGTGCCCTTCAAACCGGAACAGTCATGTTTGCATGCTACTACAGAGGATAACCACTACAACAACTGGGTATGGTACTGGGTACAACTGGGTATAGTAATATAGTTACCTGGGCGTTTCACAAGCCATACCAAGCACTGTAGAGGAAAGGCTAGCCATAGTGTGGTTGAGATAGTTGTTCAGATGCACGCCATGGTGAACATTTGTGTCGTGGAACTCTACGTCAATGGTCGACTCTCCGTTCTCGAGCGTGTGACATCGGATGATACCAACGTCGTTCCAGCACATGTATCTGAAAGAAGAAATTATTGGTTCAGTGATCTTTATAGTATAATATTATAGACTAGCAGCGCCCCGCGATTTCACCCGTAAAACTTTTTTGAAGTATGAAGTTTGAATAGAGAATGCTTGACTTGGGGAGTAAGCTGGTGATTGCGTTACGAAAAGTGTGATCGGGCGAGGCGAACGGAAGTTGAAAGGGAGATATAAGTTAGAAAGAGAGAGAGAGAGAGTTACGTTTCGTATATTACTGCAGGGGCAGCATAGAGAGGTGCAAGCACACATTTTCTTTCTCTCTTTCTCTCTTTCTCTCATTGACAGTTATATACATACTTATAGATGGATCTAGAGAAATTTTACTTTAGTCGTGTAGTCTAAAGCGGACTCGTTATTTTTTATTTGACTGAGTAACAAGTCTCAGGTCCTTTAGCTACTGTACCGCTATATCGCTGCAAAACGCGAAGGCTTTAGTAAAAAAAAGTAAAGTAGCTTTAGCAGCTTTAGAAACCAGATATGAATGAAGGCAGCCACATAGCTCACATACCTCGTATATCAAGAACAGTCTTTATTTTACAAACAAAATTATATTATTGTTCATCGAATTTAGCGTTACAAAGCCTTATCTTCCTTTCAATCTAGCAGCATAGTCAATAGTTTCTAAAATAGGTGTAGGTTTATCAAAGTTTACGATCACACAATGGTTATGCAAATAGAGAGTATGTGGAAACTAACATATTTACGTTACATTTTTGTACGTGTTTCGATGTAGGTTGGTTTATACTTAAGTGTGATGTAACTTTCTGAGTACCTACATTGGTATATTGCATCAGGAAGGAACACTAGAATCAATCTAAATTTAAAATTAACTATCACTAACGAGAAATAAGCAGACTATTATGAATATGACCATAACCAATTAAAAAAAAAACGGGGCTTTTGCAAAGCTTCCGTTTTGAATATGGAATGTTATGTTTATGGCCGACGCAGCACAATAGTGTGCATAGTTATGAAGAAGGACAAAGAAGACCGGCCCCAAGTAATGGAACCAGCGGGGTTATGCAGCACGGTGCGAATCAGCTTGAGTTCGTTTCCTTTTGACATTTGATTGACATGGGATTTGTCATTTCAATACGAATGACGAGTCCCGTGGCAATTAAATGTCAAAATGAAACAAACTCGAGCTGATCCGCACTGTGCTGCATAGCCCCGCAGGTCTTGGATGAAAAATAAATAATGTTATGGATGATGTTATGCTGTATGTTAATAAAATAATGTTACTAACGTTTCCCATCACATGAATGTCTCTCCACTTAATCGTGTATAAAAAAAACCCTTAACCTGAGCCGGGTTTTGAAATAACCTGGCATTTTGGACAGAGAAAAAAAATATATACACACATACCATACAGTCACGCCTTTCTTTCGTTGGGATAGACAGAGACTACATCTTTCCACGTGCTATGACCCCCCCCATTCCTATGAAAGCAGTACACAAACTCCCTGACACCCTTAACAAAAAAAAAGCTACATAATATTTATCTCACCTGTGTTCAAGATGCATTGGAGTTGCAGATGGCTGGAACGGCGCTTGCGGCGGCACGGTAGCCGGCGCAGGCGCATATTGCCTCGAAACGGGTCGGGACTCATCCTGTACAGTCGCCAATCCAAGGGTTTCGTTTTTGAGCTTCTCCAATGAAATTGCGTTGTCATCGTCACTCTCGTAGTTTTGGATAATATCGTCGATATTTTCATTGTTATCTGTGAAAGGGAATGGTATAAATCAGTTCTCTATGTAACTGACTGTACTCTTGTTCTATATTGTCAGAACTTAGAAGCGCACGCGGTCGGTTGTTTTGCGGCACTCGAATAACAAATTGCCTAAACGAAGAATACTTATTACACGCTTTTTATTAGCTTCACCTGCATGTATGTATGTTTGTAACAGACTTCTTTGGGCGCGATTTTGACCCACTTTATTTTATCCATACAATTTTTATTTGACTGAGTAACGAGACGAGCATGTCGTTTACATGACGATAAGCGCTACGTCTGCCCATAACACTTACAGTGCCACCCACAACTTTGCATTGCATAATCTTGCGCGGCACTGCACTGCGCTCGTCACCCTGAGACATCGGTTCTAAAGTTCCTGCACAGTAATTTCGCTGGAAACAATGTACATACCTACATTGTTACTTTAGTCTAAATACAAAAGAGTCTAAACTAACCATAAGGAAGGATATACACGCACCCACTACAGTCAGCCTCAGAATTGGCTGAACCTGTCTTAATTGGAATGTAAAATTTTTTAACCACAGAATAGGACATTTAAAGCATAGAGACCAACAGTGCCCACAAGCAGCATCATATCAGATTCACAGATAAAATAAATTGATGCCAACTGTAAGGGAAGAATGCTTACCGCCATCTCTCTCCACCATTTCAACATCTTCCCCGTCTTCTTCAGGACTGCTGGCTTTGCCGTAACAATTCATTAATGTCCCCAGTTGGCCAGCAATATCACAGTATGCCAACACTCCATTACCTGTTAAGTTAAAGATTTATTGAGCGACGGTAATAACGGTAATAATGGTATTTCAAATATTAAAGATAAGATTTATGGGTTCACATTTATTTATGGGGAAGGATAAGCGAACGTTTTTTTTTGCTCTCATGTAATAATATGTGTGTATGGATTACTAGGAATAGCCTATGTTTCGTAGCCTAGTAAATATTGAATAATTGCATCAATTGCAGATAATTTTCACAGACGCTTTCCTGACCCTGATGCCTCTCAAGGTATACTTTTGTCAGAAAACTAGCAACGCCCTGCGGTTTCACCAACTTTATGTATTATATTATCCTACAGGAACCAAATTTTTTTACGGGATAATAAGTATCCTATGTTCTATTACAGGACCTAAAGTATCTGTAAAGCTAATTTCATCAAAATCTGTTCAGCCCTTTCAGCGTGAAAACATGACAAACACACAAACTTTCCCATTTATAATACTAGTGAGATAGGGACTAAACAAAAACAACCCGAATCCGAAGTATCTCCTACCTAACAAGCCACCACCGCGTGGATGACTACAATATTGGGAAAGCTCAGTAGTTCGGAAAATTTAAATAACTTGGAGACAGGACTAGACAGCTAGACTGATGAATATATAATTATGCCGATGATCTCAGCTGCTTCAAGACAGTAAGATATAATCGAACAAGCTGTGTAAAGAATGCCGGACGTTTATCTAGGTTAGCTACGGTCTTGCCGACCTCTATGAGGCTTCTGCCCTCGGTGTGGCAGTAGCCAATTACTGGTTCAAAACAATCTAGCCATGGATCATCGACACGACGAAGAAAAGAAGCTACGGTTACGTATCTGCACACAACATATGTATTTTTAGCAGTGATCGTGTTAACAAATCAAAGGTATAGTGACTGTTTTATAAACGATAGGGTTAGATCTAGAAGTGTCTTCTAACTTCTTAGATGACTCATGGTACTTATAAGTTGTGAAGTTGCATGTCATGTAGAATCGCGCCTCGTGAACCGCGCTCATTGTTCTTTAAAATACTGTATTGTCATTATTATCAACGATCATGAAAGAATTTGCAATGTCATTGAACTACTTATTCATATCATTTTCCTTATCTCTTTAAGATATTCATAGAATGACACTAATATCCAAGATAAACGTAGGTATGTTATAATATTAATGACGTCATTGATATTGTTTTCCGCTCGTTTGTATGCTGCAAGGTAAACTTTTAAAACTCGCTAAAACAAAAAAGTGGCTTTAGAGCAGTTCCATATTAAGTCCGATTTTAATCCGTGAAAATAAGTTCCAGGGTATGTATGGCACTTTACGCACTAGACCCGATTTCCGTCATCCGTGAATTTCCATTTCGGAGAAGATTTGGACACATGATCAACAATGTGAACGTTCTATGTATAAATTACATATACCAAAGGGGCCACCTGCCCCTGTATTAACTATACTTACAACACATTTTTTAGATCGATAGATAGATATATAATGTTTGCTGTATGTATTAACATATAGAAAGGGCACTTTCCATCCCGGAGAAATACAGGTTAGGTATAATTGTTTTCAGTGCATTTAAATATGCTATTCTTACCTTTTGGATTCCATGCCATAGCCGTCACGTTATGTGAGGTGGGATGTTCAATGATGCCAGTACACGTGCCCGATTCTATTTCCCATACCGCTATCTGTCCAGCCACCGTACTGCCCGCCAAATATTTCCCGCAAGGAGAGAACAGGCATTGCGAGATTGCACATTTGATCTAAAAGAATTTTTATTTAATTAAACAGCTATTAAAGACTAGGTTAAAAAAACACAAAACTCGAATCATTTATTACAAGTAGGCAAATATAATGCACTTTTACAAGTCAAACATCTTAGTCTCATATTGACCTATTCAGGGTTGATGAGGTAACAAGATAAGTTCTTGGTGGAACTGTAGCTGGTATTGGCAGGCATAGTGTTTACCATCAGGTGAACGATTTCTTTGTCTTGTTACTCAGTCAACTAAAACAACAACAAACAGTGCAGAAAAACTAAATACATAAATATTATTGAAATATATTTTATAGATCAATCAACAAGTGTAATGCTAATGATAGCAAAAGAGGTTAAGTTAAGGGTTAAGCCTGAGCAATTTTCATCAGACAATGAAATAGCAACTTCTTACATAAACAGCTGATGCAATTGAAATTCTCTTAGATTATATTTTAATGAAGCTGTTTCTAATGTATCTACCAATCTGGACTGGGCCTCTGTGGTGGATTATGGCCTAATCCTCCTCACCAAAGTGAGGGGAGACCGGTATCAACAGTGGGACAATATGGGTTGTTGATGATGATAAATGGACTATGGACTCACCAAACTATGTGTGAATACCATCCGTTGTCCCCAACTTTCACAGTCCAGTAAGATGATTTCTCTATTATTTGGGTAAGCGAGGTACTTGCCTTCAGAGGGCTCAAAATCCATTCGACCTAGAAACAATCATTCTTTTATAGATATCAGACAATAGGCATAGCAATATTTTGATGTGTTCTTCTGCAAGAGTCTGCTGGGGAGTACTGCACTATTACCAGATATTTATCTGCCGAGTGGTAGTATGCAAACATTTCTGTTCAGCCAAATTACTAGGAATTTAAGACATTATCGGTCAGGGCAGTGCATTACTGTGCAAGATTTTACAATCTAAAGTACTCAGTGACACTGCAATTGGTTTGGGTAGTCACAGCGCTTACAATCAAGAATATGACCTGCTTGTTTTGTTACTTTGTAGTATCAAAGACCCAAAATTGAACAGAATTTCATCAGTGCCTCTTCAAATGCTGTTAAATTGCCATCAAAACTAGTTATTTAAATTAAAGCAATATTAAAACTTACACAAAACTTTAGCAGCATAGAAGGTGTTTATCTTGGGTACACATGAAATCTCCTTGACTACTTCGACGCTATCTACATCCATTATTCTAAGCATGCCATCTCCACAGGACGTACTGACATATTTCATATGAGGACAAATAGCAATACTTAAGACTGGACCCTTGTGTTCTTTCATTGTACATAGCGGTGCTCCACCCTCTAGACTGCATATCTTAGCCTCCATATTCTCCGATGAGCAACCTAGTACCTAAAACAAAATATGTAATTTCAACATGAAATAAAAATGGTTTTTTAATGGCTCGCCAGTGTGAATGCAAGTGTCTAAGCTTCAAACAAATCTTTCAAATCGCATACAGTGTGGAGTTCACCTACACCACTGGTGGGAAATGTGTAAGAAAGAATGCACAGCCATCTATTTCTTCGGCAGTCTCCGGTATGTGGGATATACAAGTGTGAGGTGGAGATAGATTTCTGTTGATTTTTATGAACTAAACTTATGTTTTTTTTTAATATTTTATATTTCAATGTAATAAAGTTGCCATTAACAGATAATTTTATCATGTTATAGTGAGACAAATCATTAGATAACTCACTTCAATGTTACTGGTGGACTTGATTTGTGTGACAGGCGCTGTGAATCGAGTGACAATGCCATCTTTGTCGAATGCTGGAAAGGTGTACGCTTGCACAGCATGATTGTCAGTAGCCACATACAGGCGTTTTTCTTTGAAACACACAGCCAGTGCGCTTTCACCTACGCAATGTGAGCTAGGATCATCATCATCAATAGCCATCCAAATTCTGACATCTCCATCATAGCCACATGTAATTATCTGGCTGGAAAAATTCAGAAATTATAGTGAATGGGAAGAAAGGGACATAAGTAATTGGAGAGCACTTTGATACCTAATTTGAAATTTGTATGCGCGATACGACTTGAATGGACCCTTGGGCAAATTAAAGGGTTACTCCTGCGTTTTGGGGTAGAAGTTTAACGTAAATCTCAGATTTACGCCAGTTAACGTATAGATTTACAGTAATATGTTATTCTTTGAAAATAAGTTAACCATTGGGATTTGGCAAAAGACTGGAACGAAACTTACCTTCCGCCTTCAGTAAAACATACATCAGTATGGCCCTCAGCGTGAGCGTATCGCAACGGTTTACTTTCTATTTTCATATTGGGAAAATATAGCTTTATCGGCTGTTATTGTGTTAATTTCTTATCCAGTGCCAGCCTATTTCTTAGAAAACAAAAAAATATTTCAATCGACTAGAGTTTTCGATAAGAATCAAAATAGGGATGGCGATCTGAGATCGATTAATCGAAGAATCGATTTTTCGAGCAGAAAATATCGATTTTTTAAATCGATATGAAGTACTGTGTCGATTCACTGAATCGATATATCACCCTTGAAAATCGACATTCGATTTTTTCTGTTTTGGTATAAACCATAAAATTATTTGCATTTAGTTGAATGTGCCTGAATTATAAGAGTGCTGCCGGTTAAAGAGTTAACTACTCATAAACTAGCGAGATGGCTGTATGTTTAGTATCCTTTACTCTTACTAAATGGCTAAGTGAAAGTAAAACAGTAATTAAAGAACGAAGAATATAGTTAATTTAATAAAATTTATATTTTTCACTACTAATGCATCAAAGTTATGAGCGTTTTTAGAACTAATATTAAGACTCTGATAATATGACGTAATGTTTTCGAACGTTTCTGACGAAAGTTGCCAGTGGTTTTTGTTATAAGGAATTGATAACTATGCATTGTTTACCCACGGATTATTAGTAAAGGGAGTGTGTAACGCCTATTCATGGCTTACTCACTGTATAGTAATACAGTTGTTACACAGATGTTTAACTTTTTTTTATTAGTAAGGCCGTTAGTATATAAATACTTTTTTTTTTTATAGTTGATCTTATAGTTTGATACGCTAATAAAAATAATTGCTATTTTTGAATTCCCTGATTTTATTGATAAGATATCGTTAATTGCAATATTAATCTTGTTTTTAGTAAAATTGATACAAATTTACATTGTAAACAAAAACTTGAAAAAAAGATCGATTTTTTAAGAATCGATTTTGTAGGCCTCGATTTTTTCGTGAATCGATTCATTAGACTACGATTCGAATCGATTTAAAAATCGATCTTTTTCGTAAAGAATCGCCATCCCTAAATCAAAACAACTTTTTGACACCAAATTTGGCGGGTTTTAAATGTCATTGTCTTGTCAATCCTCTTTCTGCTTGTCAGGACAATCAACCAATCAAAATCAACAATCGATCGACCAATGAAATTCGTGTTTTTTTTTCATTTACATGCAGATTGCAGAATTTACCAATTTTAATAGGGATGCGTCACTCAATGATTCTCGAATAGATTAACGCCGATAACGATTCCATGGCAGCGAAATTGCAGATAATTTCGTTATATTTTCGTCTGACACTTGTGTTGTGCTCGCATTAGGGATGACAATGATGACTGACAGGTAACACAAGCAAAACTTCGTATAATTTATTTTTATTTATAACTTAATAGCAAATACGCCATATTGCAAATTGAAACGCACCATGACCTGGGAATTATTCGACAGAGTTACGATGATTCAACTCTTGAATCAACACGTTAATTCGAGCGTACAACACCATAATAATTATAAAAGAAATACCATATCAACTGTCTTGCTCATTCAGTGTAGCAACGTAACTCGAGCCGGTGGTGTGGCATTTGAGGTTATTTAAACCTTTACGAAACATTTTGTGAATTATTAAAGGTACGTAGCGTATCTTAAAATTTTATTTCGCCTCAAATTATACCGGCTATGAGCGATAAATTTAAATTCGTTTACTAGATTTAAAATTGAGTAATAAATAATTGTAATTTTTTGCATCGTTCAGCAAACCAGTTGTGACCTTGATTTTAATGAACATTTTTTGGATATAGCGGGAAACGTGGGATACGTATTACGCAGAAAATATTTTTAGAATCGAATGGTTTCATAGTTTTTAAATCCTATTTTACATCTGAGAGTTACATCGTATACAAGTACGTCTATTACAATTTAAATAAAACAGTAATTTTCGATTTACTGTTGATAATTATAAATAATTATTTTATATTATTGTGTTATTTTAATTTATAATAAATCAGGTTTCTTAAAATAATTATTAGATGTCGGAGCACGGATTTTTGGAACAGAAACCTGGTTTCGCCACCTTGGCGATCCACGCTGGCCAGGACCCGGAACAGTGGAGTTCCCAAGCAGTGGTTACGCCTATAGTTACATCTACCACTTTTAAGCAGCCAGCACCGGCTGAACCCACGGTAATTTTTTTATACAATGTATATTACATTTTATTAGGTACAATATCAATACATAGTTCAAAAACTATTTTTTTATTATAAAATTATTTTTAAAGACTTATCATTTATATTCTAGCAATATGAGTATGGGAGGTCAGGAAATCCAACCAGAAATACTTTGGAGGAATGCCTTGCGGCTTTAGATGGAGGAACTCATTGCTTAACTTTTGCTTCTGGTCTAGGAGCACTGAGTACAGTTGTCTCGTTGCTTAGCCAAGGTGATCACATCATTTCAGCAGACGATTTGTACGGTGGGACCCAAAGATATTTAAGGTAAAACATATACTTGATTATAGTAACTAACTTAAGCATATTAGGTACATTATTAAAACTATTAAGACTAATGACTACGGACTGACATACAGTACGTTTATTTTTTTACCATTTTTCTTTCAAACAACCCAAAAGTGCTAGCGGTTTATTAGTCTAAATTGAATAGTATATTTTAATAATCCAAAAATACTTAGGTACTTACACGAAAAGGTTATCGTCCATTAAATCATATTTTTCTTTTCAGACAAGTGATTTCTAGAATGGGCATTGAAACGACATTTGTAGATTTTACGGACTTAAAGAAAGTAGAAAAAGCGATTCAAAAAAACACAAAGGTATTATTTTTTGTTATTATTCTATTGAAGACTTCGTCAGTGCAAAATATGGTTCTATCTGGTTATTATTATTACATACTTTTATTGTCACAACTTAAAAGCAGGTACACATATTTTCTATTTAAATAATGGCACGTAACAGCGGCTGTTTCAGCGGCCCTCAGTGTAATGACGTAAAAATACATAAATTTTACAAACATAGGAACGTTGATAGCATAATATAATGCACAACGGTTTAATCAATTAACCAAAACATATTTTATCTGAACAGCAGTATTGTTTCTTAAGTAACATAATACTGTTATTACAGAATAATTACATCAATATTGATAAGACTCGCTGATAACATCACTGCAATATATCTTGAGTATCGTCAACAGTTCGTTATAATACCTAAGGCAAATTTATTTATGTGTTCTACAATTTAGATGTTTTATTTTCAGATGATTTGGATTGAAACTCCAAGTAATCCTATACTTAAAGTTGTAGACATTGCTGGTCTTTCAAAATTAGCTAAATCGCATAGTAATAACATTATTGTAGCTGTGGACAACACTTTCTTGACACCTTACTTGCAAAAACCGTTAGACTTCGGCGCCGATATTGTAGTGTACTCTTTGACTAAATACATGAATGGCCATTCTGATGTAATCATGGGATCAGCCGTCGTAAAGGACGCTGAACTCGAGAAGAGACTACGGTTTTTACAAAACGGTAAGAATATGAAATTGTTGTCATATAATTTTGCACATGAAAAGGCACTTATATATTTTTGTTTTTATAAAAAAAAAAGCTATATGGTTTCACTATTAACGCTTGTTGTAAAAACAACAAATTTTTCATAACAAATATAACCACGAAAGTGGACAGGAACTGTAGTACCATACGAATATGTAGAAGTGTTATATGCAAAGTCATGACAATGACTCATCTGAAACGTATGGTGTTAACTGGATGTAAATATCATTTTGAATTACAGTAAAGGTGTTAATTCTCTTATGTCCATAAGTTCCATTGATAGAGTACGATTCAGTTTCATTTTTAATTATTTATTTTACTTGTAGTTTTCGGATTGCATAGCTATTTAATTTCTTTAGTTTATTATTTTTATATTACTTATCCAGTGACTTTAAATTATTATTGCGCTTGGGAATATATAAACCATTTTCTTATAATGAAGTACCTCAGGCAATATATATATATATATATACATATTTACATCTAATGTCTATAATCATGTTATGTTGTATCTTATATCTAGGTGTAGGTATATAAGTTCTCTCAGTTTTTTTTTGTCTAAATAGCAAAACAAAAGACCCATTGCCACTAGCAAAAATAACACGTACAAGCTATCCATATTTACATTACGGATAATCGTAGCGTAGATGTCAACCTGTCTACATTGCAATATTGCAATGGATATGCCTCGCTTTGTAAACATGTTAGAAATTACAAAATCAACTGCGTTGGATGAAATTCAAGCCGACGTCAGTGTTTATAAACATAAATCTCACTTGCGTACTTAGACGAACTAAAGCGATTTAAAGTGAATTTCACAGGAAATAATTAAACAGTGATTTAAATTTGTATCGATTTAATATAATCATTTGTTTTACTATTGCATGAAATTGACAAGTTTATGACATAGGTACTAGTTTGTCCGAGGTCACTGACGATAGTATTAAAACCTTTTTAGTATCTTGATAAAATAAACATAATACCTAGCTTTATGTACGAAACAAAATCCCCACGTGCAATAATAATTTCTTATTGACAATTTAACTCTAAGCAATAAAACCGTATCAAAATTATTCAAGCGTTGTAAAACTTTACAAAGTATGTCGATTAAATTAATATTATTATCACGACATACAATTTTCCCTTTCAGCAATGGGAGCTGTTCCATCACCAATCGACTGCTACTTCGTCAATAGAAGTTTGAAGACTCTTGCTTTACGCATGGAACAACACAAAAAATCTTCCTTGATTATAGCAAACTGGTTACAGAAGCATCCATTAGTAACAGAAGTTCTTCACCCAGGTACATAAAATAACAGAAAAATGCAAACGTTACCATAAAATATTGCAATTTTAAAAACGAATAATATATCTGAAAAATATTTCCAGGCCTTCCGTCTCACCCACAGCATGAAATCGCAAAAAGACAAATGACAGGCCACTCTGGAGTATTCAGTTTCCGTCATTCCGGTGGACTGAAGGAATCAAGAAAGTTTTTAAGTTCACTGAAAATTTTCACTTTGGCTGAAAGTCTGGGAGGGTATGAAAGTTTGGCTGAGTTACCGTAAGTATCTATTTTATAAAATAAATAATTACCATAACCTTTATCATCGTAACTTCCTTTCGCTATCTCCAAGCTTATAATCCATTGCTACCCTATCACTTTTTCCTTCCATAAATAATCGACCCATAGCCATAACCAGAAATGCACTGCTGCAGTTCTCCGACACTATTTTTGCTTTAGTTTAAGGCCACCTGAAATCTACTTCACTTTTACTCAACATTATTTCTATAAAGACGATAGAAAACTCTGGAATTTGGCTAATTTTTTTATTGTTTGCAGGTCCCTTATGACGCACGCATCGGTGCCTGAAGAAGAGAGGGTAAAGCTGGCAATCACAGATGCACTCATCAGACTTTCAGTTGGGCTTGAAGATACTGTGGATCTCATTAATGATTTAGACGCCGCGTTTAAAGCAGCGTTTATATTTTAATAGTGAAAAACACTGCTTTGCACTACTCGCGTAGATCGAAGGAGAGGGACATCGAATTCAAATTAATATTTATGTGAGCTTTTTAAATGTTTTAGTTAAGTATAATAATGTATAACTATATTTAATTATTTTAAAATGAGGTCGTTATACTCTCACATGAATTAACATCACTCGCTGAATTATGAATCACAATCTAAATACCTATATCCAATCTAATAACCTTTTTTGCATATTTTACAATTTAATATAAATAAAAGTATTTCAAGAATCTCTAAATATGATCGATTTTGTTATTATAACATAAAAATATGCATATTAACTAAAAATAAGACATAAAATTCCTACAATTCTACTTAGATACAAATATTTTACTTTTTTAATAAATCCCACTTAAATATTATGTACCTATTTAAAAAGTTTTAATCTTATACGTATATACATAAATATAATATATCACAACCGGGTCATGATGTTAAAAAATATATACAATATGATTTAATGACGTGAAATCATTCAATCTTCCTTACCTACTTTCAATAAATTATAATGCCTAAAGACCCTATTGAAACCCATAGACCAAGTGAGGTTAACTTACTTATACATGTGCATTTTAACAGTTTTCAGTATTTTACTAACCGACATTGCCTACCTCATTTTGGTTAGTTTCAATACGATAGTACTTAACTATTTGTATTGATGTGGTTTTAACTACGTTCCTTATTTTTGTGATGGTTTTAGTTCGAAATCTGAAAGGTTTCTATTAAATTATACTTTATTGTTGTCCTTTGTCATATATTAAACTATGATTGTCATGTAGATATTGTTTCGGACGTTAGATAACAATATTTGTTGTCAGTTTATTTTATGAAATAGCAATTCACGTAAATTATTCTATTTTCTGTATTCATCTATATAGTAAAATTTACAGTTATAGTGAATTTAAATAGTGAAATAAACATGGTTTGTTTTTACTCATTTCGTTGTTTTTTTTTAAATGTATCACGTCAGTTTTAACTTAGCATTTCGACATTAAGTATTATGAGTAGGTACTAGCGTAAAAATGAATTAAAATTTAACAAGAAGAATTTGACCTGAAATCTTTTTTAACACAACTATTCTACCATACAATAATTTGGATTGTTTGATTAAATTAAGGAATTTACTTAAATGCGAGGAATTGAATCCGACAATTTTTATATTAATAGTAGTTGGAAAACTTAAAATAAAAACAGAGTGAAAAACCAAATAATAATTGACAAATAGATAGATAGATAAACTTTTTATGAAACACCACAGAACAAAGAAAACTTAAAAAAATAGCTTGTTAAAAGTAAAAATATGATAAGCTGATCAATAATCGTTAGACAATATCGTATCGTTGTAAGCGATTTCAGTTTTGTTTTGTACGAAAACAGCATACATCACTAGTAGTCAACAAATATTTACTGTCAAAGTCAAAATCATATTTGTTTTGTTTTGATCTTCTCTCTCTTCTATAAAACCATCCACAAGACTAAGTGGAAAGTTTATCAAACTAACTTTTTTTTAAAGTTATTTTATTTAATGTAAAAGTATTAATTACACATTAAGTGGCAAGATCTCCTCTACTTACTGTGCTCTCGGTAGAGATTTAGTAGTTTAGTAGTTTTAGTAGGTTTCTTGTTACTGTGGAATTTCGCTAAAGTAAGTTGGTCAAAACTAAAACTAATACATTAATCCGTTAAAAAACAATAGGTCCGTAGATGCTCTCAATAATTTGAGTGAGAGTAGATAAATGGTCACTGCGTTTTATATTCACTGCAGTATTAAAAATACACATGCAATATCTCACTCTTTCTTAAATCTACTATTTGTTTCTGTGTGTAAATATACATACTGTGTCTATATATATAAAGAAAACGTGTGTACGTCTATGTGTGTCTGTTTATATTTATAAAGGCCAGTATAAATATATGCACAGTACCGCAGCCGGTACTGGGAGTACCTAGCCTGTATCCTTCCGTATATCTAATGTACCACAGCCTGTAGGATATAATGCATCTATGAACTTGAATAAATATCCTCTATCTAGGCAGGTAGTTAGGTTAAATTATTAATGGGGGGCGGGGGGTTCCCCTCCCCCCATTAACAATTCCAAATTGAAAAAATCAATGTTTGTTACATATTTTTCTTGTTTCATCATACCATAATACACCTATCCATTATGTAGGTTTTAACTAACAAATAATGCTTTTCTAGGTACATGTAATTATCTCAATTATCATAACACAAAAACACAACTGTGGTGTTAGCTGTATGGGAAAACACTATGGTGTGTGCAGAGCCACCAACATAACAGACAAGAAAATCGGCTCAGCAGTCAGTGTTAAATTTTTGCATTTAGTTTGAAATCACAGACAGTGCAACCAAATTGGTTTACATAGATAGCTGACAGTCATTAAATACTGTTCGCGCCACTTACATTGGCACTCATAATACCTTCCTACCTTCCTATTCCTATCATTTTTTTTGGCGACTATCTCTGTCGCTCATATCGTGGTATCCACGAGAAAACTGCTTGCCGCCGCAAGTAGTCTGCGATCGACCCTCGTCCTTCGCGGCTGCCGCTCTCGCCGAATCCAAAGTACTGGATCTGCTGCTCCTCTGTGGTGGTCCACGTGAATTCGACGCGCAAATATAAACAAAACCCGCTATAAACCCGCCGCGTAAACGCTCCTTGCCGACACGCACCAACCGCCTAAAATACAGTCCACTACATCGAACGTCATAACATCCTGAAGGAACAAGCAGCTTGGAGACGGACCCGAACCGAGGTGATTGCAGTTGCATGGAGACCAGGTTAGTCGCCAAGTTCCTTTGTACTACTCTTCTACCAGCCATCCTTCCCCCGCCATTGGAGGCGCGCTCAGCCTATACAGCTTAGCTGCCGCGCTAACATATTGTTGGTCCTCCGCCGCCGGATCTTCTTTGGTCCTCCCGCTATTCTCTGGCCCCTCTTAGGCCTCATATAGTCCTCTTTATAACCGCCCGCAATTTTATATTGGTATTTTTACCAACGATAATTTCCTATAATTATCGTGTTCCCGCCCGCAATTACAGTTCAGATAGTACCCTGTACTATCCTACTACGCTCTTATATACTTATTTCGTGTATTCCGCATTCCTAAATAGTAAAAATAACGATTTTTCCGTAATTCTTAATTTTTATTAAAAAGTGAAGGTATTCCTAACGACCGCCCGTGCGTCTCCACGTGGGTATTCAATACACCGCGCGCGCGGCAGGTAAATGCTGTAGGCAGTTGCAGTAAATTGGGAATTTCATACTTTATCTAGTTTTTTATACTTTGTTAAGATGGCTATGGCTACTCGTTCAAAAGACAAAGATAGTGAAGTATACGAGGACGCAAAAGCGCTCGATACGTTACAGATCGAACGTTTGACCTTGATAGGTAAACGTGACATTATATTTTCCCGCTTACAAGATATTTTTAACCGATCTTTAAAGGCTTTCACTGATGATACTGAGAGAGATTTATTTCTATGTGGAATGATCTCGTTAGACCGTTTACGCTCCGATTTCAATGAAATTGTGAACAAATTAAATGTCACCGAGTTGAGTCTCAACGCTTCGTACACGGTAAACTACCAATCTATAAACGTCTTCGAAGATATGTTTTGCCGTTGTCAGTTTGTTTATAATAAACTTAACCCGCCTTTAAAAACCGCTGATTTCAATGTTGCCCCGCAACGTAAATCTATCAGAATTCCTGAACTCGATTTGATGGTCTTCAATGGAGATCCGATGACCTGGAGGATATTTTATGAGTCATTCAAACGCACGATTCACGAAAATCCCGATCTCACTGATCACGAACGCGTCCAATATTTAATTAATAAATTGTCAGGCCGGGCCCTTGCAGTTTGTTCTGGTATCGTACCTAACGGTGATAATTATCCGATCATATGGCAGACGCTCGTCGATAAGTATAACGACAAACGTAACCTAGCCTCCGCTTATCTTGATCAAATGCTTGATTTTAAATCTTTTAACACCGCGACGAATAAAAACTTAGAATTATTCCTAGATAAATTCTGCACGGCTGTGTCAAGTTTGAAGTCTCTCAAGCTCGATAACGTGTCTGATTTTATTTTACTATCGCTCGCTTTGAAGAAAATAGATTCAAGTACTGCACGGTCGTTTGAAATGCACATGCGAGGTAAATCTATGCCTACATACAATGAACTTTTAAAATTCATCCGCGAACAAAGCAAAATATTGGAACGCACTACGACCGATTCTCTTAGCCGCAGTGATAACAGGCCGGGTACTGCAAGGTCTACGCAGTCTTTTGCAGCATCATGCGTCACTCACTGTCCGCTTTGCAAACAAGCCGATCACGCTAACTTATATAGATGCCCTGCATTTGATAAGCTTTCTATCGACGACAGGTACACTTTTGTAAAACAAAGCAAAGGTTGCACTAATTGTCTAAGCACTACGCATATAAATACCGCTTGCAATTCTAAATTTAATTGCCGTTATTGTGGATGTAAACATCATTCTATGTTATGCCGCAAAGTATCATCTTCCCGTGAAGACAATCGCCCGTACCCTAGCGCTCCGTCACAGGCGCACGCGCCGCCTCCGCGCGCGCGAACTGGCAACTTCTCCGCCGCCGGGGATCACATGCCGCCTTCGGCATCGCCGCCGCCCGTCGCGGGCTCCGCTAGCGCTCAGCTGACGAACTTACCTACAACTGCTTATCAGTCATCACAACAACAGGTGTCGCTGTGTAATATACGCCCCGCTTCGCAGCCTAATGACACTACTTGTTTACTGGGAACCGTACAAGTTTATGCTACGGATTTAAATGGTCGCCGCCATGTAGTATGCGCCTTAATTGATTCGGCTTCCCAAAGTAACTTTTTAACTTCAAAATGTTGCGCTAAATTAAATTTAAAATGCAATAAGGTGACGAACACCGTTGTTAAAGGGATAGGTTCCGCATCTAACCCAATCAAGGGAGCAGTTTCTGCTACTTTATCTTCCCGCCTAAATGATAATTTTATTGCAATTGACGCCTATGTTATCGACCGCATAACAGACAATTTACCGGCAGTGAAAATTGACGTATCCTGCCTTTCATACCTGAACTGCCTGCATCTGGCAGACGACAGTTTCGCTTCGCCTTCCGAGATCGACATACTTATAGGCGCGCCGCTCTTTTCTGAAATATTGCTATCAGGCCGCGCCGCTGGTCCGCCTGGTACTCCAACCGCTTTTGAAACCATTTTTGGTTTTATCGTAATCGGGACCGCTCCCGTTACTCCCGCTCATGTTACTCCCGCTCATGTTACGCCCGCTCATATTGAAACCGTTGTTTCTATCACTGACCCCTTGGTTGAAGATAGATGCCGCTCTCATATTTCCCTTTGTACCTTTACGGAAGGACCACGTTTAGATAATCTTGTCCAACGCTTCTGGCAGCTTGAAGAGGTGCAATGCACGCCGACTTTGAGCCCAGACGCTATAGAATGTGAACGCATTTTTACAAATAACGTTTCCCGCGATCCTACGGGACGCTATTCTGCAGCGTTACCTTTCTCCCGCGATCCCGCGACCTCTCTGGGTAATTCTTACCCTATCGCTAAAAAACGCTTCATGTATCTCGAACGTAAGCTCGCCGCGACACCTGCTCTGCGCTTAGAGTACGATGCTATAATCAAAGAGTACATTCAGAAGGGTTACATTTCACTGATCGACAAGGATAGTCCTTTTACTGGATATTACGTGCCACACCACGCCATTGCGAGACTACAAAAAACAACAACTCGATGGCGTATGGTGATGGACGCCAGTGCTGAAACTGACTCAGGCCTCTCCTTGAATCAAGTTTTATATACCGGGGATAATTTACAAAACGATCTTTTTACAATCCTCTTGGATTTCCGCCTCTACCCAATCGCTTTTACATCCGATATTAAACAGATGTACCTACAAATTTTGATAAATAAGGACCACCGCAAATATCAAAAATTCCTGTATCGATTCGATCCCGTTTTTCCGCTTGATACCTACCAATTCAACCGCGTTTGTTTTGGTCTACGTAGCAGTCCGTTCCTTGCAATGCGAGTGTTGCGACAGCTGTGCGCCGCCGACGGTGCCCGCTTCCCACTCGCAGCATCTCTTATCAGCGACAACACATACATGGACGACGTGTGCTACTCCATGCCTACTCTGTCTGCTTGTTTACAACTCAGAGACGATCTCCGCGAGTTGCTCAAGGCCGGGGGCTTCGATCTCGTCAAATGGGCTAGTAACTCACCCGCGCTCCTTGACTCCCTTCCCGTCTCTGCGTTAACGGAATGCGTTAAAAATGCGAAAAATGCGTTAACGGATCTTTTAAATTCCGACGAATATAATAAGTCTATCTCAGATGAGTTATCAGCTAATCGCATACACTGGAAATTCAATCCACCGCGAAGTCCTCACTTCGGGGGGAATTATGAAATATATGTGAAAGCGTTTAAAAGTCATCTTCATAAGACGATCGGTTCACAGTTACTCACCTATGAGGAAATGTTAACCGTACTCACACAGATAGAATGCGTTATCAATTCTCGTCCTATAACGTTATTGAGCGAAGATCCGTCTGAGCCGACCGCGCTGAGTGCTTCACATTTCTTAATGACCGCACCGCTGAAGCATTTACCCGCTTGCACGGTTCCCGATGAACCTGGACACTTATTGAAGCGGTACGCTTTATTGGATCAAATGGTACAATCATTTTCCAAACGGTGGAAGTTGGAATATCTTCACTTACTTCAATCTAGAGGAAAATGGAATACACCTTCGAATCCCATTACAATAGGTTCTATTGTTCTTATTATCACTGATAATATTCCCCCGCTATCCTGGCCTCTCGGCGTCGTCGTGGCCACTCATGTCGGCGGCGATGGCATCTGTCGAATAGCGTCAGTAAAAACGGCGACCGGCGTCTACCAGAGACCCGTCGTCCGTTTATGTATCTTACCTACCCAATAATTTAACCCCTTGCTCCCCGGTCAACCGCTATGTTATATTTAACCCGTTGACGGCTTATGAGTTTAACTCTTATTTTTATATTTTTTATTTCCCGCTTTCTTTTAAAAACCAATGGTTTTTAGGCCGGGGGCAAATGTTCGCGCCACTTACATTGGCACTCATAATACCTTCCTACCTTCCTATTCCTATCATTTTTTTTGGCGACTATCTCTGTCGCTCATATCGTGGTATCCACGAGAAAACTGCTTGCCGCCGCAAGTAGTCTGCGATCGACCCTCGTCCTTCGCGGCTGCCGCTCTCGCCGAATCCAAAGTACTGGATCTGCTGCTCCTCTGTGGTGGTCCACGTGAATTCGACGCGCAAATATAAACAAAACCCGCTATAAACCCGCCGCGTAAACGCTCCTTGCCGACACGCACCAACCGCCTAAAATACAGTCCACTACATCGAACGTCATAACATCCTGAAGGAACAAGCAGCTTGGAGACGGACCCGAACCGAGGTGATTGCAGTTGCATGGAGACCAGGTTAGTCGCCAAGTTCCTTTGTACTACTCTTCTACCAGCCATCCTTCCCCCGCCATTGGAGGCGCGCTCAGCCTATACAGCTTAGCTGCCGCGCTAACAAATACTTTGCACTGTATTAAATAGCCATAGTGATTTAACAATGAACTGAAGACACTGAAGTGTAGAAAATATTGTAAATAGGTTAGTACATAAGAAAGGTAAAAAGAAAATTTAAAAATGGGCCTAAAATTGTATAGGTAAGTACCTATTTAACACGTTTACTGCTGAAAACACAACTGTCGTGTTTTTCATGATTTGCCGCAAGTACGGCAAAACACAACTGTTGTGATTTGCCGCAAGTACGGCAAAACACAACTGTTGTGTTTGTTGTATGGGAAAACACTATGGCGCGTGCCGAGCCGCACCCTTGGCTAGACAAGCAAAACGGCTCAGCAGTCAAAGAGTTAATATTTTGTGTAAGTTGGTACAACTCAATAACTAAGTAAGTATCATGTTTTTATGTAATGTATGGAATATCGTAACCTTGCTGATTATTTGTTATCTTTGAGCATCATCGTTTTTGTGAAGTGTATTGATCATTTCAGTGTTGTATTTGAAGAGTGAAATAAGTTTAATATTGTTTTGGCAGCAAAGGTATGTAAATGTCATTTTTAATTATTACGCATTTTTTTTAAATCTAACGTTATTAATCATTCATTATAATATAGTAGGGGAGACTGGGGGGATATTTGAACAGTTTTTACGTAATTATGTGTCTACAAAATCCAATATAATAATTATTTTTTAATAACTGGCGCATTAAGACCTGTTATTTTGCTACAAAAGTACAATCATTAAATAATATTAAATGTATGACTCCAGTTTCTGTGAAGATGCGTGTTGCGGATTTGAACACACCTAGAGCATTTTTGAATAATTATAATGAATCATAGTGAAATTAACTTATCCAATTAATAATATTTTTATTAAAGTAAATAATTATCATATGGTTTAGAATCTTGTACCATAATATGTGTACAGAAATAAAGCGTCATAAATATAGTTAATACATGTGCTGAACTTTCTAGAAGCCATGTAAGCACAGTGAACAGACGCTTATTGAAATACCCAAACTACCCGCCTACCTAAAAAATCAATAGGTTTAACTTTCTCAACATTTTGCAAGTTTGCTCACATTACATAGGTAGTTCAGTATACCAATCAATCTTATTTCAATTATTGTTAATAAATTTAATCAATCCATTATACATTATTAATAAGTACCTATAGTAGGAATCTAGAATAAACTAGATGAAAATCAAGATTTAGAAACAGAATTTTTAAATAATGATTAAATCATTTTTCATCCTTTAATCAAGAAAATATTTCTGATGATTAACTTTATTGGCTTTTCATATGGATATCAGTTTGGCTCTAGCCTGCGATGGTTCCTGTTGGGATTTTCAACTTTATGCTCATTAATCTATTCCCACTTTTTAATACTTCAAGATTATCATCCAGTTGACTCGTGTCACATATTATTCCCTCAGGTAGACAATGTTGCTTCAGAATAATGTTATTTGTAATTTCTGCGCAATATGACGCGCGCCAATTATCTTTTGTAACGGGTACCACGACTTATCGCTTTTTGTGTCTTTGTCGATAGAGGTACCATACTTAGAGTTGCTTGCCTTATACTGTATGTACTATAATTTCTGTCTAACAGATGACCATCCGCTGGGGTATTGTTACTGCTGGCAAGATCAGCCATGACTTCTGTAACTCCATTAACAGCTACCCAAATAAAGGCGACGATCTGGTGCTAGCAGCTGTCGCCGCTAGAGACAAGAACAAGGCAGCTGAGTTTGCGAAATTGCACAAGATTGCCAAAGTCTTCGATTCGTATCAGGCTCTCGCCACCAGTGATGCTATTGGTGAGTATGTTATAGATCAGACACGAGCACAAACCGTATACTGGGTAGGTACTCACTCGTAATGCCTTCTTTCTTAGGTTGTATTTTGCTTTGATGAGTTTTCAAAGGGAGTAGGGATAAACTGTTACCTGTTACTTTGTTTGCATTGATAAATTATATTGAGGTAGAATAACTATTTTTTTTCAGATGTTGCCTACATCGGAGCTTTAAACCCAGACCACTATGACCTGATCAAGCTTTTCCTGGAGAATGGAAAACACGTGCTCTGCGAGAAGCCACTGTGCATGAACTTCAAGCAAGCGCAGAGCGTGATCAACGTAGCCAAGAGGAACAAGCTGTTCTTCATGGAAGCAGTCTGGTCCCGGTTCTCACCTACCTACATCGCACTGGAGAAGGAAATCCAAGCAGGGAAGCTTGGTGATTTGAAACACGTGGAAGTCAACTTCGGCGTGCCTCTTGCGAGTGTTGATAGGCTCAGGTGAAATTATATTCAAATTCAATTACCTACATTCACTGGAAAAGTCGTCAAACCCCTATCCGGGTGTTTCGGCTGCAGTCTTTGAGTCCTAGTCACATTCTAGGCTGACTGAGCATGTTTACCACCATCGACCCCAAGTTCATAGTGGTCAAATGCTAGCCTATAAAGTAGGTATAAAAAACGAATAAACTAACTATACTATAGCACTTCAATTTTCAACAAATCTCAGTCTACTCTAGTTTTAAATTGTAAGCAGCGATGGGGGCTACGTGCGTCCGTATCACTATGTCACAGAAGCATGTTACATGAAACTATTGTCTCTGTACAATTGGTTTACTAACTATTGCACTTCAGATATCCTTATCATGCACGGAGCAGTAAAATAATTAGTATGTAAATTGATATTGTTTCGCCGCTATTTACCTACGTATTTGCATCATCGTGTTTAACATTCAAACAGAAATATATCTCAGGATAATTAAAGGTCCCAGTCCCAGGTCATATTAATTGAGAAATAAGTGCTTTGGCAACTACCGAGTCAATAGGCTCAATAGAGCCCGGTTAATAATTTAAGAATGTGTGTCGAGTTGTCCATTTGTTGCTAAGCGGATGCCTCGTTCCATTTGACTTTATTATTGAATGAGATCGTGTACCTACCTAGGTACATGTTATAAAATAATACAGTCGTCTTCTTCTTCGTTTCGATGTTTCAAGTTTTCGGTTGTGCTTTGAGATGGGCTGTTTTTATGGAAACATCAGATGATAGGACAGCTAGACTGCGATGACGCGTTCTGACTGCCCAAGGTGCACCGATTTTTTTTAAATCTTAGAGTTCGATTTATTGAAGCGCTTAATACTATGCCGGGGAGCGTAGCGGGGGGCATTATTAGTACATACTCTTGGGTGGCGTCTATGAATTGAAAACGCACCGCTTCTGTCTTGCTTAAGGCTCGTGGTCTGCAAGAATCCAAATATTAAGGACTAAATACGAATGTAGGTACATAAACTCTTTGGATCTTTGGGACCATATCACAGAATAGATAGTACTATGACCATATTCCGAATGAATAAGAATACCTACCTACCTATGCATGTGCTTTAGAAGAATGGGGATATCGGAGATCTTGAATCTCAGCAAAATATATTTTATACCCATACTTTTAGTAATACGCGACTTAAATTACTGCAGATATCGATGCCACTCAATGTCGACAAATTACATAATGAAAGACAGGCACCAAAGCCCCGAATAAGGCCTTCGAATAGGGCGAATCGAAATAAGGCCGGCGAACAATATCTTTGAACAGAATTTTGAGCGACAGAATAGAATAGAGCTGCTGCAAATGCAATTCCATGCGAGCAGACAGTGCCCAATATGCCAATCCTAACGAATTATTTGTCTCTCTTCAGCAAAAAGGAACTCGGCGGCAGTGCACTTATGGATATTGGCATCTACACGCTCCAATTCGCACAGTACATATTCAAAGACGAGCCCAAGAAGGTGACAGGTATAGGGGAGCTGAACGCTGATGGCGTGGATCTAGTGGACACAGTGGTGTTGCAGTACGAAGGCGGCAGGCGGGCGGTGCTCAGCATCAATGCCACTCTGAAGCTTGACAACAAGGCTACTGTGGTTGGAACGAAGGGTTCTGCTTCGGTATGTAACCAAGTGTCTCAAATTATATGTAAAAATTACAATATGTATTAAGGATAGTAGATAGATAACATTAGGGATAGTTTTCAAGCCCGGGTAATGGTTTGTCTTACTCTTATTTACAAACCATCCCAAAACATCTTTCCGCCAAGCGGCAGTTGAGACCTTTGTGCGAGGGCGGGCCTGAATTGTACCGTGACCGTGATATAGTAAGGCGAAGATTTTTATAAAATATCTCTTCTTATCCTAGTGCTGCCTACCACTTGGTAAATTAAACCTGGCAAGGTGCAAATGTGAGGCATGCTTCCAGTTTCACTCAGCTCACGGTTCCACTCGACTCGCTTTAACAAGCTTTTTGCTTTTCAGGTGGAAGATCCTTTCCATTTCCCCACTGAGTTGATTCACGTGGACGGGACCAGGTCCTCATTCCCACTGCACGAGTCAAGCATCCCATACAACTTCGGTAACAGCGCCGGTTTGGTCTTTGAAGCTCTAGAAGTTACTAGATGCATCAAGGAAGGTAAGATATATGTTGAATAGCAATAATAACGCGTCACGATCACATGCATAGACCCTGACCCCTAACTATTATTCCCTGTATCTAGGGGTATCAGAAACTACGAGGACCATGGTCCTAATGACATTGAATTTTATGACATGAGTGTAAAATAATACACAGTGCTTATAAAATATAAGACGAATTAAAAGAACAAGATATGTAGGTAGTTTTAAGACAACATTCAGGTGTTATCTCGGGAAAGGATTCGAAATGTTGTTCAAAATGTAAACCAAAACAGGACGCCAGGTGCCACGGAAACTGCTGAAACCGTAAACTGCGTATTTCACTTATTGATTAGAGTTTCAACTATGATTTAAAAAAAATATCTATCACGGAATAAGCTTTGCCCTTCAGCTTTGTAGTTGGTGATATGATGTTTCTTTCCAGGTCTCACTGAGTCCCCGCGGATGCCTCTGAAGGAGAGTCTAGTTCTGGCCAAGTTGGAGGTCACCCTCCGGCAACAATTTGGGGTTCATTACGACGTCGACGATCAAGAATATCCGTTGTAAACCAACGATGAGCTTAATACGAGAAAACAACGAGAGGATTTATTATACTGCACCCATGTGATTTAAATTATACTCGTCGTGATTATAGTCACGGGCTCTGTAATGTAAATATTCACGTTTATATTATGTATTTAGCAAAAATATTTGCTTAGAGTTTTGCATTAACACCTTCAGTGCTGAAAACACAACCGTTGTGTTTTTCTTAACTTGCCGCGAGTGCGGGAAAACACAATGCAATGCACAATGTGCAGAGCCGCACCCGTGGCTAGCCACGAAAATCGGCTCAGCAGTAAAAGTGTTAAATCGTGTCAAAATTAGGAATGATGATTGATTTATCATTGTGTAATTTTTATCAACAAGCAAGTATACAAATGTTGTGACACAAATGGATTGTTACATTATGTTTAAAATATTTTTATCCTTTTGTTTATGCAAAATTATGATGTTCAAACTATTAGTTTATTTTATAAAAAGTATTCTGTTTACATAACAGAATAGATGTGATTACAATTTAGAGCTTGTGACTACCGCGGCTATACCTACAAGTCTTTATATCTTGCTACTTATTATTGTTACGATTTATTTGGAGTGGATTCCATACCACTTCTTGCTGGAGTTTGTTAGAAACCTTTCCATATTACAACTAATACAGGAAAATTTTGATTCTATCCTAGTAGGGCCTCCTACACCCTTAATAGTATCTTATGTGACAAATTGACTATACTAGTTATTGGGCTACTTAGATAAGTTTCAGGTTTACTTATACCAATGTTAATATATGAAATAAATGTTATTACTGATCCTAACATTTTATTCCAAAAACAAGAAGAGCTGCGGATATATCTCAGATGGCAAAACAGTGATGCGCTGTCAAGGTGCCCATCTTCTTTTCGTGTCCATGGTCGAAGCTCATAAGACCTTGACTAAGAATGTAGCCACTGCGTTGTAAGAGGCCGCGGTAAGTTCCTCTAATGCGCAGGATGTAGGGTACGAGAGGCATGACAGCAGGTGAAGCATGGTTTGGTTTGAAGCTCAACAGTTGCAATGCTCGAGAGATTGGTCTATGAAGCCTTATTTGGCCAAATGGTGCCCGCAGCGGCCGGTGTTCCCGTGGTCACATAATATAATTATGTAGAAGAGAAAATACTTTATTGTGCACCAGTTCATAGTCACCAGTTAAAGTTAAAAATACGTAAGGTACTTACAGAATGGAACTTTACACCATTGCATTTTGTTTGGTTTTTACAGGTATTTTTAAACAATTACATATTATAGGAATGGCATTAAAAAAAAACAGACCCGAAACAGTATTTTTTTTTTATTATTTCGTTACTTCTGTTGTATATTTGTCATACATGAAATTTATTTATTTATTTATTTATTTATTTATAAAATAATGCCGTGGGAATGTGAACACTTTGACTGCTGAGCCGTTTTGCTTGTCTAGCCACGGGTGAGGCTCTGCACGCGCCATAGTGTTTTCCCATACAACAAACACAACAGTTGTGTTTTGCCTTACTCGTGGCAAGTTATGTAAAACACGACAGTTGTGTTTTCAGCAGTGAACGTGTTAAAAAAAAGAACACAGCGATGACTTCCGTCTGAACGTAATAACTGAATAACGGTATCCTCAGTACAATGTAAATAAATAAATGAAAAAACACTAGTATATTGTCACAAAACTGTGATACCGGCTCCGCATTATTTTACCAATTTATATAAATACAAATAATCAGTCTTGCTTATAAAACTTTACATAACATCTTATAGCATTGATAACCGGTAATCGCATTATGTAATAATATAATAAATAATATTTGCGCTATCTACACTGATCTTTGATCCACGCTTAGGTCAATGTTTCAAATAATGGCATCTGCTAATATAAAAAAACAGGATAGTGTAGTTATTTTAGAAAATCAATTCGGACGCTAAATTATTTCTCTCCATCCAAAGGTTGGCTAAATAAAGAAACCTGAAAACCGTAAATATGTAGTTAAATAACTAAAAAAGCAAATTTCCTATTACAAGCTTATTTGGGGTTGGTGCATTAACCGTGTCTAGGGATCGAACGACAAAGTTTAAGTTCGTCCTTTGTACTAGTTTGCCTTATAGTTAGAGCAATAATGTGCTTTCTTGAGACCTACAAGTTTGTACGGAACCCTAGGTGCGCGAGTTCAACTCGCACTTGGTCGGTTTTTCCTTTTCGGGTACGCAACCCTAAAAAAATATTGCATAACATGACTAAAGCAGGGTCAAGGATAAGTTCAAGAGAAATAAAATCATTTGACAACAACCGGATCACGTTACGATAATCACGTTATATTGATAACTTGTGTTATCTTATTTTGACAGAAACTCTTGATAAAGTTTTATAGGTAAGACTCCCAATAATTGTATAAATTCAATTGGACGACACAAAATTACTAATAATTATAATTTATCACTACTATTCCGGCTAGAATAAAGTTCAGTTTGATATAAAAGAAGGTGAAAAAGTCACACCCCCTTATTTATAAAAAGTTATCGAACGTCACTTAGTACTGCGCAGTACAAATTTGTAGTGCGCGATTTTATGAAACGTCACATAACTTTTTATGAATAAGGGGGACAATATTTACCTGCATAGTACACCTACCCACTCTTTTTAGTAATTTCCCATAGGTCCATGATTTCGTTCACAACCAGATCCACAAATTTTAATTTGCTTAGACTTTTTTACAGCGTACTTAGCCAACTGATGTTTAAAATTATTCTCATAAAAGATAGCACAGTCGTAGCACTTACCATCAGATAAATTATACAAATATAGATAGACCTAAAACTGTATAATTTACCCTATATATTAAATATGATTATGTAATGTATGTTTGAAAACAATTATTGGAATCAATATACCTAACCTTACTGATTATTTATTATCATTGAGCACCATAGTCCATAATAGTAGTATTCACAAAGTACATTTATCATTTCAGTGTTGTGTTTGGAGAGTGATATAAGTTTAATATTGTTTTGGTAGTAAAGGTAATTGTTATATTTAATTATGTCCTTAGGCGGTCTATCCATTAATCAAGTTTTTTTAGACATTATGACTTACTCATTGTCGGAGAGACTGGAGGGGGGGGGGGACATTTTTTTACTAAATACCTAATGTGGTTATACATTTTTTTTCTAGTTTTTTTCTAAGTTTATAATTACTTCCCATATTCCAGTTTGTGTAAACACTTTTGATTTAATTTTTATTGGTGTTGTCTGCTATGATGAAAATATGAAAAATTGTGTACCACTGCTCATTCCACTTTCCGGATACTCACCCCAGCTATTAGCTTCATTCAGCCAAGTAATACTAAAGAACGATTTGGACTTATACCATATCCATTTGTTAACCCCTAGGTTTTACCCTAGTTCTAGCATTTAAAGTAACATATATTGGGTGTTACGCTTGGCAGGGTCTTCAGAATGCTTTCTTTACCTTGATTGTTTGTTTGTCTGTTAAATAAGGTAGTTCCGTGCATCGGGTCATTGTACCATTGTCCATCCAACAGATGACCATCCGCTGGGGTATCGTTACTGCTGGCAGGATCAGCCATGACTTCTGTAACGCCATTAACACCTACCCAAATAAAGGCGACGATCTGGTGCTAGCAGCCGTCGCCGCCAGAGACAAGAACAAGGCAGCTGAGTTTGCGAAATTGCACAAGATTGCCAAAGTCTTCGATTCGTATCAGGCTCTCGCCACCAGTGATGCTATTGGTGAGTATGTTAGAGATCAGACACGAACAAGAACCAGGAGTATGCAGAGGTAGGAAGTAGTATTGATATAAGTAAGAGTGGTAGGTTAAGAAGACCAGTGATGATAGCCAAGTGGGAGAACGTCCGTCTTCCAATGAGAGGGTCGTGAGTATAAATCCTAATGCGGACACGTACCAATGTGTTTCTTGTAAAATATATGTACTTATGTGATTATCACTCACGCTTGTCGGTGAAAGAAAACATCGTGAGGAAACCCACATATCCGTAAAATTATTTCGGAGGTAGGTATGGGATTCACTAATCGGGAACAGGCCCCCGTGGTGGATGATGGCCTAATCCCCCTAACGAAAGTGAGCTGAGACTCGTGATGATGCTGATTATGAGGTTAAGAATGTTTACCTATTAGAAGACAGTTTCCTACCAATAATGCAGCCAAGGCAAATATTACGTTTTCAGATGTTGCCTATATCGGATCTCTAAACCCCGATCACTATGCCCTGGCCAAGCTTTTCCTGCAGAATGGCAAACACGTGCTCTGCGAGAAGCCACTGTGCATGAACTTCAAGCAAGCGCAGAGCCTGATCAACATCGCCAAGAGGAACAAGCTGTTTCTTATGGAAGCAGTCTGGTCCCGGTTCTCACCTGCCTACATCGCTATGGAGAAGGAAATCCAAGCAGGAAAGCTTGGTGATGTGAAATTCGTGGAAGCTAACTTCGGCCTGCCTGCTGTTACCGTCGATACGCCCGGGTGAGATAATTTTGTTCATTTACTTATGTACTGGAATAAAATGAAAGATAAGTTTCAATTCAAAGCAACGTATACACCCTTAAGTCCATATGCTTTCATAGCAAGATTCTGGAGGGGATCGCGTGCGTACGCCCTGTAAATTTTGCCTTCCTCTAGCGAACAATATCTCTGAACGGCAAAAAGGGACAGAGTTACGGAAAATGCGATTTGGTGCGAGCAGACAATGTCCAACTAACGTATTATTTCTCTCTTCAGCAAAAATGAATCCGGCGGCAGCATTTACTGTCCACTTATGGACTTTGGCTTGTACACGCTCCAATTCGCACAGTTCATATTCAAAGACGAGCCCAAGAAGGTGACAGGCATTGGGGAGCAGAACTCTAAAGGCGTGGATATAGTGGACACAGTGGTGTTGGAGTACGAAGGCGGCAGGCGGGCGGTGCTAAACATCAATGGCTGTGTGAAGCTTCACAACAAGGCATCTGTAGTTGGAACGAAGGGGCATTTTTCGGTATGTAACCAATCAATGGTTTAAATACCTAGAAAATTTCCATATAACATTTGCGACAGTTCGCTTGACCAATGCTCAAAACCAGCGTATTGAAAGTAGCCAACTGTCTATATTGTCTATAAAAGTGTGGAACGCCCATGCTGTCTACCACTTGGTAAATGAATTCCCCAAGTTTGTCACGAATTCCATTAATATATCAAGTATTTTAATACGCTTCGTACTTACAGGTGGAAGAGCCGTTCCATTTCCCTACTGAGTTCAGTCACGTGGACGGGACGAAGTACTCATTCCCACTCCATGAGTCAAGCATCCCGTACTTCTTCGGAAACAACAGCGCCGGGTTGGTCTTTGAAGCGTTGGAAGTTTGTCGATGCATCAAGGAAGGTAAGATAATTATGTTGGACGACATTTGCAACACGAGTGAACAGTATGCTGGTAGAAGAAGACGAAATGTTCAACATGTGGAGCATCGGTAACATACCACGAGTAGGATGCTAGGAGGCATGGAAACTGCTAAAACTGTAAACTGAATGACTATTTGCTTGATTTGTTAGTTTCTACCACAAGTTTTACCTACCCTTTGGCCTTTTATGTTCTTTATGTTTCTTTCCAGGTCTCACTGAATCCCCGCGGATGACTCTGAAGGAGAGTCTATTTTTGGCCAAGTTGGAGGACACACTCCGACAAAAATTTGGGGTTCATTTCGATGTCGATGATCTAGAATATCCGTTGTAAACTATTAATATTATAAATTTATATTACATTTTTTTTTATATAAAAATACTTTTTTTATCAGCCCGTTGCTGAGCACGGGTCTCTCCTCTCTTTCGTGAGGAGGGTTAGACCGTAATCCACCACGGGGGCCCAGTCCCGATTGGTGGAACACATACCTATCTCAGAAATAATTCTCGGGTATGCATGTGGGTTTCCTCACGATATTTTCATTCACCGATAATAATTAATTAAAATATAATAATTATCTAATAATATCATTATTATCTCTAATTATGTATTAACTATTAGTCATGTGACTTCATGTACATGATAATTGGCATCAACTATACTCTCCATTTCATTCCTTAGTTGTTAGAAAAAGTTTACAAGCATAATTTACAATATTCAAATGTTTTCTACCGAAGCGACAGCTGCCGCAGTGGCGTAAATTCGTGATGACCCGACGGCGAAGCGTCATGTTGCGTGTTCGAGTCCCGCTCAGGCTAAATATTAGTATGGACCGCAGGTATATTCAGTCACTGAAAGTTTGCGGGAACACGGTACTCGTATTTTCTGATTTCCAGGTTAGGGAACTGGATCTATACTTATAATGAAAAAGAAAGAAGTAGCTAACTCGCCAACAAAATTTACTATTATAAGCAGATAAGAGCAATGTTCAGGGTCTGAAAACTGACTGGTTCATTACATTTATAGATGGGGGTGTGCTGTATATTTTTTATTATCAACAAAGTTCAAATAACTAACACTGTAAAAACATAACAAATGTTACCTATTTAAAGACTATCAGCCAAGTCCAATTGCCTATAATAATGTCCAACTATGCATATTATTAAATTCAATGGGGCCGCCAATCCTACCGCATTTTCACCATCTGGATCGATGAGAGACCTGCAAAATAAAATAAATGTATTTATCCCTCGCTTGCGGCATTTACAGAGACAATATATTTTTAATTGTTTTCAGGCCGGATCTGTATCATGTTCGCGTGATAAGGCTCTGTTTTCTGTAGGTACCAATAATAATTGGCGTGAATGAGTTGAGAAATTGTTACAGCTATGAGGCAGGACATACCCGAAAAATTTATATTCAATTTATGATATCACGATTGTGTATTTAGCATTCTTTACTTGAGATATATTAATAATGGTACCCATTCAATAAGATCAGTAAAAAAAATACCACCGTTAAGTACAATAAGCGTTATTTTTTATTGAAGTAACAAAGTATCTAATGTTTTAAAGCTTGGGTATGACATACCCGAATTCACTCACGCCAGGTTGCCATTTAAATTATGATTTCATAACTTCGATCAACAATATATACATTGTGATGGTCCTCTACCTGTCTGGGTTATGAACCATTGCTAGCTCATCTCTAATGATATATTTTATATCTATTGCTGTAAATAGAGCTCATAATTATGCAGCAATTAACACTACAGAGATTGTTACTAGAGCAATATGTCTCACCTAATATGTGCACTCTGTCTAGCCAAATCCCTGATGAGGCTTATGGTGTCAGAAAGGAGCGGCTGCTTTAGGATTGTTAAAAAAGCATAAATCCATCGTCCTGAAAACATGAGAAATACATTCATATACAGTCAGTTGTTTTAACATTTTACCTGCACTTGACACATCTGTGCCTTAAGTCATGACTTGTGTGTACTCAAAAAATATGGCAGGCAGAGAAAGTGTAATATCTTATTAACACATTTACTGCTGAAAACACAACTGTTGTGTTTTTTATAACATGCCGTGAATACGGGAAAACACAACTACTGTGTTAGCGGTATTGTGTGGCTAGACAATAAAATCGGCTCAACAGTCAAGTGATAAAAAAAATAATTCAGAGTTAAAAAATAATATTATATTCAGAGTTGACACGAGAGGATAAAAAGGTTTTATAAGTTTTAAGCTATTAGATGTGAATCAAGGATGAATAAGTACCTGTTTTCTGGTCTACTGAATTCCCAGGTTTGATTCTTTTCAATAAATGTGTAAGTATTTCTAAACCTCGGTCTATTTGAACAGCGTTAAATCCAAGTACACATGATAAAGTAGGTTCATGGTCTCCGATAAATTCCTTCCACCATTTTAGATCATCTTTTATAATGAGATTTTTTTCTATTTTTTTCGCTCCAGCTGGGTGTTGGCTGAGCATGCGAGACACATAGCTTCGGACCTCAGAAAAGTCTGCTACTTGGATATTCTGCCATTCTTTTGTCGGTTTAAGGTTATCTGGTGCAGGAGCTACGGGCACCTGAAATTTGACAATAAAAGATTAGATTAAAGCGTTTTATTTAATACTAGCAGCGCTCCCGAGATTTCTCCCACGTTGAATATTACTCTTCAGGAACAGTTAACACTTTGACTGCTGAGCCGATTTTCTTGTCTAGCCACAGTTACAGATCTACACACACCATTATGTTTTCTCGTACTGCTAACACAACAGATCATCATCAACCCATATTGTCCAACTGCTGAGCACAGGTCTCCCCTCACTTTTGTGAGGAGTGCCAGGCCTTAATCCACCACGGAGCCTGCTCCGGATTGGTGGATAACATACCTAATAATTCTCACCTCAGAATTATTACGGATATATCTACATATCATACATATATCAGACATATCTACCTAGATATGTGGGTTTCCTTGCGATTTTTTCTTACACCGAAAAACGAGTGATAATTACATCCATAATTGTTTTTTTTTAAATAAGCACATTGTTAAGTGCCTGCACTGGGATTTTAACTCACTACCTTCTCCTTGGAAGGCAGAAGTTAACCCACAAGGTTACCCCTGCTTCTTATAATATTAGTGAGATTAAACATACTAGTGCTATAGAGGAGTGCGCAGAGGGTAACCCAGACATTCTCTATTTACAACAGGGTACCTAAACAGCATATTAATATAAAAAATTATATACTGCAATTGCACAAAGAGCCTAGTGACAATACCAATACACAAGAGATTAGGATAAACACAGACAGCTCTAAAATGGAAACAGGAATAGCTACAGGCACCTTCTCTGACGAGCTAAAGATCCACATAGCAATAGCTCTCGAGGCCATATAGCTCTATGCGGAGGATTTCTGGAGGTAGATGAGACGAGACAGCCACGCACATGCCCTTGGAGTGTGAAAGCGTGGCATCTCAGAGGGTGAAGTTCCTGGGAGCACCGGGAACCCTGCGGAAGGCCTGCAGGAAGGACACGCAAGCTGCTCGACTTCTTGGAGGAGCTCACGCAAAAAGGGCTGACTGACGGCCTAATTGGTGATATTGATATAAAGGTAGAAATAAACAGCATGTTTACCTCATCGACAAAAAGTGATTGATTCCTATTGAACCGAGTGTAGTCCAAATCACATATACTAATTTCTTGAATATTTCGACGCTCGGAGATCACATGCAACAAAAACTCCTCTCCAGATGTAGGGACCTCTGTTTGTTTCACATTCTGGATGTCTACTCTAACAAAAGGTAATTTTAGAATATTATCATCCTCTTCTTGGCCGATGAAGATCTTGTTGCTCTTCATTTTGCATTTCATAATTTCATGTTCATTTAAGAAATTTAGAAAGCAACGATTGCCTATAGTACTCTCTACTTAGAAAGGCTAGGATATCGATATTTTTTAATATTATAAGGCTTGCCACTGCGCTCTGCCAGACAAAGTACTAAGTAGAATTCTTTTCTTTTCTAGATTGTTGTATGAAGTGTCAAGTCAACAAAACAAACTACACAGTGCTGTCAGGTACCACTTTAATGATTTCCCAAAACTTAGTCAGAATTCCCCCAGATTTCAAAGTTTTCAGAACAAAACAAACCCTCTTTAACTTAAAAAGCTTTACTTATACTCAATCAGAATTTCGTTCTAAAATAAAATACAGTCGAATTGAGAACCTCCTCCTTTTTTGAAGTCGGTCAAAAATGACCCTGCCACGGCCTCTAGCATTGCATTTTTCATGTATTCCATTTACTTACTATGTGTGAAATGATAATGTCAAGTTTTGTCTGCTACGAGTATATTATGAACGTAGTTTGAAATAAATATGTAAGCATACATTTAAAGTGGGTCCTTTTCCATTATATATTTCCTATATTTCTTCACCCACTTCAGCTCCTCCCCCCCCCCCCCCCCCCCCTCGTAAAATCTCTCAACAACTTCTCAATGGCATCAAAGTCCCCTACATTTGAGGGAAATCTATTATCTGGCAGCACTGACACCACAGTGTAAGTAATACGGCATGTGGTTGTCACTGTCATTTCATTTGACATGCCATGTCATGTCATTTGTGGTACTTTTTTTGTTGTGACTATACATGATTTGTGCTTTCACTGACTTTCTGAATCAATTTAATGTCGACTTGTTTTCCAGCTCTGTGGGCTATACAGCAAGGACGTTAAGGCCCCAGATAAAGAGCACAGACCGTAGATAATTATGTTATTCTAGTATCTATTTACCTTCCTAATAGCTCAACTAGCTACCGCAGTAGAAAAGGAATAGGAAGGAATATTGGTGAACAGTGACCGGAAAGTTCTGGGGTTCTACCCGTTAGGAGTATTATATTCTGTGGTCCTGCCTGCCTGAAAAGTGAAAACTGAACAATTCTGTGACTCAACTCAATCAAACAAATTGTAAACAAATCAATAATCCAATCCCTAACTACTATACTCCTTGATCCAATCCAATCCACTGCTGCGGCACAGAGCACTGGCTGGGTCTTATTGCGGCAGGAATATCGATTGTTATGTCTACTTCGAGTAATGTTTCACAGTCTACTTATTCCCCATCTGAACCAGAAACACCACAGGTATGAATGTAAATGTACTACAAACAATAATTCTTTCTAGGTATTCGTTCCAAACTCGACCTCACGCACGATTATCCGTTTTGTTATAAAACTACGAGGCCTGAAGATACATTTTTTTTACTGGTAGGTACAAACTAGGCTCTTTCCTAAGACGCCGCATGATTACTTCAAAATATTTGCCGCAACAAGTTTAAAACTTCGGGACAAAAAAGTATCATAAATATGTTATTCCAGGACCAACAATGATCAAAAGTGACCCCGTCGAATCTTGAACAAAAAAAAATCTGGATAGAAAATTCTCACTAGCTCTAGAACGACTGAGTTAGAAATAGTCTCACGCAAGAATTGGATGTGTGTCAAGTAAATACAAACAGATAGTCTGATTAGAAACAAAACCTGATATATCTGGCCAGCCTAGAACATTAAAATCTTTAGAATTGTTAAAATTTGTAAAACAAAACCAATTCGCTTTTGTTTTTTGACCACTGACTGAAATCAAGACCATTAGGTACCTATTTTGTATATTTTTTAACTGAACTGAAATCTTGATAATAATATCATTCATAATTTCTTCTACAGGGCAGTACACAAAACAGAATACAGAGTTTTGATCAATCATTGAATCATGCTGATCTAGGCCATAGCATTGAGAATTCCTTGAAAAATGTACAAAAAGAAATGCACCAGAAAAGGGTTCAAGCTCTCCGTAAAGAATTGGACTACTTAAAATCTACTGAGTGGGAATTTGAATATGACAAAGGATTTGTCCAATAAACACTAATAAGAAAAAAAAAAACAAGAAAAATGTTTTCATACGCCAAAAATGTTTATAATTATTTGTTTTCGAGAGATGAAGATGACGTTGAATTTGATCAGGATTGGTTTGATGCACAACTTGCTGAAACCCAACTGATACATGACATCAGGCAAGAGAAATATGAGAATAATGGTGCTGAAGATATTACAGAAACAACTGACCACAAAAACTGTTTTCGAAAAACCGGTAATTATATTATATTTGCATAAGCTTTTTTACATAAGTTTTCAGTGCTGAAAACACAACTGTCGTGTTTTTCATAAGTTGCCGCGAGTGCGGGAAAACAACTTGTGTTTGTTGCATTGGAAAACACTATGCAGAGCGTAGGAGAGTGCAGAGCCGCACCCGTGGCTAGATAGAGCGTGGCGGGAAGGCATAAACATAGCTAACGCAAGTGTCAGCAGTATAGATTATAGGATTCTTTAGGAATACACATAACATATAATATTCAAACTTGCACTTTTTTACTATCTAGGGAATCAGGAACTAAGAGGACCATGGTCCTAAAACCAACCAGATTCAGATTGCGTTTTGGTGTGGGAATCATGTTTTAAACTGTTGAAAGTGCAAATTTTTGTTGCTGACTGTTGTTTGCAGAAGATCATACCTAATCATACCTAATAGATAGATAAACTCTTTGTTGACAACTAAATGAAATAAAACACAGAAAGAAAACAACATAACTAATATTATTTGTCTTTCTAATTTACAGGTGTAGTTACAAAAATAGACACTCAGTTTGGGTTTGCTCTGATTGATCAAACTCATTACTTTGACATATCATCTTGCTCACAATCAATAAATGTCAATGACAAAGTCTCATATCTAGGCTACTATGATGAGAGTGAGAAATTAGTTGTTGTCAGGATACTGAAAAATGAAGGGAACTTCTGGGGCGAGGAAGACTTGGGAGAGGAAGTTCGATTTGAGCAGACAGATCAAACATTATTAGGAGTTGTTGACCGTAGAGATGGACCAGATGTCTACATGGCAAATGGTGACATCAAATTTAGCTTGGCCAATGTGGCCGGTACATTTGTGCCTATTGAGGGTGATATGCTAGAAATGAAATGCAAAGTTATATCGGATGAGAATAAACAATCTGGAACATCTTCAGCAGAAGTGAGTAACACTCTATATATTATGAAACTTTTTTGAGGTATTGAGAAAAAACATCAGTAACTTCGATATTGCATGTATGTTATTGCTTTATCACTGCACACACCATAGTGTTTTCCCATACAGCTAACACCACAGTTGTTTTCCTGCACTCGCGGCAAGTTATGAAAAACACCACAGTTGTGTTTTCAGCAGTGAACATGTTAACTGACTACATGGTGTTGAGAGGAGCTCCAGCTCTGATATTTATTTTAATAGCAGTTTAACTATATTACTTGCAGGTCAGACCAAATAACTAGGCACTACTACTAGGTCATAAACTGTCTTTACCTCATTAAGTATTTATCTTTACAGGTGTTAGAAGTCATCGCATTTCAACCTACAGGCTTGAAGGTTACAACTGGAACTGTACTAGATTGGGATGGGGATTATGGGAAGTGTAATAAGAACATTTATTTTACCAAACATTGTTTATCATCCGGCAAGGAGCCAAAGATTGGATCAAAAGTAAGTTACAATTATCGTTATATGAAATCCTGCATTAAAATAGTCTTGAATTTTAAAACTAAGAATGTAGCTCAACCTTAAACAAAGCGATCAAACATTCATTACCTCATTTATTATTATTTTACTGCTAGGTTTAATGTTGTGAACTTATATTGATTTTTAGGTTACAATGAAGATTATTGATAGCTTCAGAGACAGATGTGTATACAGGGCAATTCAATTACAACTATCCCCCAATAATCATAATGCTCCAGAGGCTGACGACACAAGTGAAGAATCAACATTACAATTAGAGAGTGACTACAAACTGGAAATCACACATCCTTTGTCATTTGATGTGGAACTTAATGAAACGTCCCAATTATCTCTAAAAGTAACAAACAAAAGTGACAAACAGCATTTCATCAACAAGTGGATAGTTCTCAGTAGTAAGAAAGATTCTCAAATTACCATAACTCCAATAATAGATCGACCACATAGATTGCTCCCGGGCAATTCAATCACCTTTAATATTGTTTGCCAACCTAAATTTTTGGGTCGAGCTAAAGAAAATATCATAATTTTCTTTAAAGGCTTAAAAGTTAAAAGAGTTATTCTCATCAATGTGTTACATAAAGAAATAGTAAACATGAGCGGCTCTACTAATATGTCAATAAGGAAAACAGATGCTGAAAAGTATGCTCTTATGAGAGAAACAAGAAGCAATAAATATAACATTATACCTGGAAGAAATATTTCCAGGAATCCCAATTTTGTGGCTGTGAGGATTGGGCAATATCATGTACCAGATAAAATATGGGCTGTACTTTTAGAAGATTCTACAAATTTAGTACACACCATAGATTATGGAAAGATACTTAACAAAATTGATGACAAATTCCCTTTTCTCAACATAGACTTAACTACATACAATTACGCAGATAAGTGGCACACCTTAATATACATGGAAGAAGTTCAGCAAACAATAGATATGAGGAACCATGATAATACAAAAGTATATATGAAAAAACATCAGGAATACCTCAGTCTCGAAGTCACAGACTTAGCTGAAAAGAAACCATCACTGATTATAGGTGACAGAGCTGAAGTGCGAGACATTTGGCACAACAGGGAAACTAAATACGAAGGCTACATTCATGACATAAGGGGAAACTGCATATTAATTAAGTTTGCTCCGGAGTTCCACGAAACTTACAAGGGTTCCACTGTTTCAGTTCAATTCCATATGAGCAGGTCATCATTCAGGCGATCACATTATGCTATCAGTAAGGCGATCACAAATCTTGGCCCGACTGTATTATTTCCGAGCCTATTAACTTTGCGAGGGCCCCAAATACCTTCCGAAAATCTGAATTCAATTGAGTGGTTCAATACCAACATAAATAGTTGGCAGAAAGCTGCTGTGTCCAACATTTTATTAGGAGAATGTCGGCCCATGCCTTACTGCATTTATGGACCCCCTGGAACTGGGAAAACTGTTACGGTTGTAGAGACCATTCTTCAAATACTGAAGAACATTCCACACAGTAGAATTTTGGTAGCCGCACCTTCCAATAGTGCTGCAAATTTGATTACTGAAAGGATGTTAGATTACAAAGAAAAGAATCCTTATTCTTTGGTGCGCGTAGTAGCACACTACTTGCAAGCAAGTGATAATATTCCAGAAAATATAAAGGCTTACTGCGTCACAGTAGATATCGCCAGAGAAGGTACCTCAAAACCGAAACGCGAAATCCAACATGGTGTGAAAATGAACTGTCAGAATTCATTTATTGGTAGACACCGCGTCACGATTAGCACTTGCCAAATGATGGGAAGTTTGGCTCAAATGGGTTTTCCAAAAGGCCATTTCACCCATGTAATTGTTGATGAGGCCGGACAAGCCACAGAGCCGGAAATAATGATACCACTCACACTCACAGACAAAGAAAACGGACAAATAATTCTTGCTGGGGATCCAATGCAATTAGGTCCAGTAGTAATGTCTCGATATTGTCGAGAGTATGGCATGGAAGACTCATATTTTTCAAGAATACTAGAAACTTCCCCGTACCAAAAGGACTTTTCGCTCTTCAAGGGTGGCTTCAATGAAAAGCTGGTTACAAAACTGAATGACAATTACAGATCTTTAGAGGAAGTATTTACTTTACCAAATGAAATGTTTTATGATGGCAGTCTTACAGAAAGAATGGATCGAAATCAACCATGGGTTGAGAGAATAATAGAAGCAACTTCTGATATATTTGGAACTGGTCACTCAAAGTCTGGAGGCATTTATGTTTATGGTATTAGGGGCTGCAACGTCAAAGCCGAAGACAGTCCGTCCTGGTATAACTCACAGGAAGGCACCACAGTGGCATTACTTACCAGTCAATTGTTTAAGAGAAATGTGGCAATAGATGAAATGGGTATTATTACACCATACATAGCACAGGTAATTAAAACAACTATTTTCACTGTTTGGACTATTGTTTGTTCCCTTAGTTTGCAAACTGACGAGATCATACTGAAATATAAATGGGAACAAAAATAAAACTTAATACTTTGACTGCTGAGCCGATTTTCTTGTCTAGACACGGGTACGGATCTGCACACACCATTGTGTTTTCCCGTACCTACTCGCGGCAAGTTATGAAAAACACCACAGTTGTGTTTTCAGCAGTGAACATGTTAATCAAGCACATTATAGGCAGTCTCATCAGTTTTTTTAAATTTTGTTACTTTTTTTCAGATAAGATATATACGAAAAATGCTCGATGGTATTGGCCTACCACAGCCGAAAATCGGTACTGTCGAGGAATTTCAGGGACAAGAAAGACCTCTTATAATGATATCTACTGTCAGATCAACGGAGATGTTGGTGGAGGAAGATATTAAACACAAATTGGGCTTTGTGCAAAATTACAAACGCCTAAATGTTGCGATCACCAGAGGACAAGTTGTTGTTATTCTGATCTGTGATCCACATCTCTTGTGCACAGACCCTATGTGGTTGAAAGTAGTGAATAAAGCCATTAAAGAAGAAAAATATATGGGCTGCGAGGTTCCAAAGAATTTGAGTTAAAATTATATTATTACAGTTAGTCCTTACGCAAGTTGGCAGGGGCAGAGCAGTCTGTTCTCCATCCTTAACTGACTCAAACAACTTTCGCGCGGACTTAACATAAAAGCTTAGAAGTTAAGAACTACTATATAAAACGGCAAACACAATGATGATTACAGTACTGTTTTAATATTAGTTTTGTAGTAAGTGTAGTTGATTTTAGTAACGCGTGTGCATACGTACATTTTCATTTTATAGAATTATCAAATACAGTGATTACTTACAAGCCTTTTTTGTTTTCATATTATGTTTCATATTATGCCCTATTAATTTAAATAATATTTTAGTTACCTTGACATACATGTGGGGGATTTAAAGGAATTTGTTTTCTGAGGTGGTTTTATTGGAAAGAGGGATTTCCGGAAACTCGAGGCGTCAGCTTGGGGGATTTCCGGAATTATCCTATAGGTTCAAGGAATATAGCTCTGCTTGCTGCCCATGCGAAGCCAGGACGGGTCGCTAGTGATATATATTTTTTTGAAATGAGTTTTGGCTTGTACGACTTTTGCAATTAGTTAGTGCCAGGTATTCCCACTTTCGATAAACCTCCTGAAAACCCCTGGAAGTATTATTATTCGATACTAGCTAAATGCACTAGTCATGCGTAGCCAAAACGAAAATAAAGAGTGCAGTCTGTCAGTGGGGCTATCTGTGACCAAAGATCATAATATACATAAACACGATAGTGTACCAACATTGTTTGTTTAGCTGAAATGAGATCTATGTACATGTATTTAGGGTAGCTATTTCCATAATAAATGGTAGCTAGCCAAAACCGGTCTGAGCGAGAGAGCTCCCTATGGTAGTGTGTCTTTTTCTGACGTCTTGCTAGCTCTTCATGGTATTTATGGTAACTATGATTTTTTTGTTGATCAGATTTTATTGCAATCTAGGTAGTATCTTGTAGTAGGTACTTTATTGTACAACATTATTTGGAACGAAAGGTGTGTGTTGTTGTCATATTAACGATAGGTCAGATGATACCTACGTGTATGGTAAGTCATGTAGATTCCAAAAAATATACTTAGTACCTAAAATACACACATTTAGTTTTTTTATAAGTACCTACTATGTATACATCGAGAACGAATTAGTTATGGAAAATGCAGTGATAAGACAGTGGTAGGTCAAATTTAGCAAAAAATTATATATATTCATAAATAAAGCTCTTCTTGGGGTTTTTTTTCAGAAAACCTCGTTGAGGGAATTCTGGCTAAGTTTTAGGGAAAAACTGAGATAGTGACCTAGCAACACTGTCAGCCTGTCACTCTCATTTATATTGTATCTATTTATCTATGTTGTATGTCATATTTTAATATAAAGTGAGGTTTTGTTTTGTTTGTCGGTGCATCATACAAAAAGTAACTTTATTAAATATCTACTTTATTAGCGATTCTATAAAGTTAGCTAAAATGAGTCAAAGTAAGTAACTTACGAAACAGTAATCAAAAATATTAACACTCCACTACTCTGCAAATGAATTACAATATTAACAATCTATGTAATTAATATTTCAGATTCTGAAAAACCTTCATTAAACCAAGATGTTGTTGATCCCACCGGGCCTGCGGCCCGGAAAGGCGTTCTTATCTCATTCAGAACTGGAAAGACTATGGAAATACCTGAAAAAGACATTGTATGTAAACATAACCTCTACGATGTAAACAACATCATAGTATGAGCTATTTTTACGTGAGAAATCGGTTTTATTTCAGCTTGGAAGATGCAGATTTGTTGGTGAATTTGAGAAACTAAATCGTATTGGTGAAGGGACTTACGGTATTGTGTGTAAGTATGTGTTTCTTATGTATGCATAACCCTGAGATATCTGAATTTATCTAAAGCGCAATTGTCTGTAATTTTTCTTTCAGACGACCTACAAAGGTTCAATCTTCTTCTTTGTGCATGACTGGTTTTTATGCTGCATTAGGCTAGCATTTGACCGCAATCTCACCTGATGGGAAAAGAAAATGTGTCTGAAGGAGCATGCAAGAAGCATGGTGCCTAGAAGATATATATTCACCTTTAACTTACAACACACTTGGGTTGTATTCAATAGGAACCCTGATGAAGGCAAAGCATCAACTATTTGAAGCATGTCACATATCAATTTGCCAATTGGGTGGATAAGAAACTAACTAATTTATTCATTCAATTATTTATTTATAGACTTGCAACATAGATGCTGATATGTCTACACCACACAGTGATGAAAGTCACTTTACAAAATTGTTAACTTGTGTAACAATGATTTATTGGTTCGTAGCCAATTATCGAGTTTGTTTAAAGATGTTGACAGAGGTGGCAGAAACAATATCGCCCAGGAGTAAATTCCAATTATAGACCATTTTGTTACTGAGGAAGGGGTGTGCAGTATCAGTTAGTCTATTACAAATTGTGCTACTTACAGACAGGGCCAAAGATAAGCTGAATGGAAACATAGTTGCTCTTAAGAAGGTGAGGATGGATGTAGAGAAGGATGGGCTGCCACTGAGTGGCCTGCGGGAGATCCAGGTGTTAATGGCTTGTCGGCACGAGAATGTTGTGCAGCTGAAAGAGGTGCTGGTGGGAAGATCTCTGGAAAGGTTTGTTCCATGCTCAGTGGATGATTGATGTACAAATATGCATATTTATGGCTCGGCAACCTTTTTCGCACATTCCTGCCTAAGTATGCAATCTATCACTCACTAAATACATTTAAAAATGTCACCAAGCTATAAATAATGTATACTTACTCTTACGTCCATTATGCACTTTAAATCTCTGCAAAGGTATTTTCCTTGTTAGCATTATAGATTTATTGTTAATTTCAAATGTGTTTATTAAAAGAAAAGAGCTTTTTCACTGGGAATATGCTACCCAGCCACCAGAGATTGCTAATATACAACACATTGGTAAAAATATTCTATCTAACATTTCACCCATATTATAACATTGAATAAAGACCTTTATACCATTATGATTTGTAACCGTTGTCAGTTCCCTGGATGAATTAACAAAGATAAAGCAAATTAAAAAAAAGGAGTCCATTTTATAGGCTTCAATCAAAATCATTATATGCTTCTCTGTTTCATACTATCATTATTTTCCAGTATTTTCTTATCAATGGAGTATTGTGAGCAGGACTTGGCTTCACTCCTTGACAACATGTCTTCACCATTCACCGAGTCTCAAGTCAAATGCCTGATGCTGCAAGTGTTGAAGGGTTTGAAGTACCTGCACTCAAACTTTATAGTGCACAGGGATCTAAAAGTATCAAACTTGCTTCTCACTGACAAAGGCTGTGTGAAGATTGGTGAGTTGTTCTTTTTTTTTTAAGGAAATGCCATGAAGTTCATGGACATACCCAATACAAGGATTTACATATTTTGGAAAAAATCTACAGTCAGTATAAAATGGTTGTATAATGTAGGCCATACACCATGCTGCCTATCGTTCAATCAGCATGACACTGCTGTCAGTCAAGATCAAGTAGAACTGACTGTGTGTGACTGTAAATTGGCATGAAAGTTATACTTGTATGTTCACTCAGTCCGCGCGTCTTTTGAGGGGTTGCCTTAAACATACACAGCTTTACGTATTACAGCTTCTCTCAGTACAAAAATGTAGAACCAAGAACTTTAATTTATTTTATTTTACATTGTTCGGGGAGCTTACAGCTACCATAGCTATTTGAAAAACAGCATCCACAGATATTTAAAAAGTGATGTGCTTAACTTATAGATGCTTTTATAAGTAAGGCCGACAGTAGTTCTTCAGCAATTTTATGTTAAATTCTAGCTGACTTCGGCCTCGCTCGATGGCTGGGCGCGCCAGCCCGCTGCGCCACGCCTCGTGTCGTCACACTCTGGTACCGAGCACCCGAACTCCTCCTCCAGTCACCGAAACAGACACCAGCACTGGACATGTGGGCAGCTGGATGCATACTGGGTGAACTGCTGGCCAACAAACCTCTACTTCCCGGCAGGACAGAGATTGAGCAGTTGGAACTGATTGTGGACCTCCTTGGTAAGAAACTGGTGCCAATTATATTTTTCTTTGTTTTGGCTCCGCAATATCTATGAGTGCATTTAGCCAGTGTCAAGCATTTAAAATAATCAACTAAACAAAAAAAAAAAATAAAAAAACAAAGAAATTAGTTGGAAAAAAAATTATAAATAGAAATTAGTCAAAATTTCCCAGTCAATGGTAGTCTAGTCTAGTCTAGTTAAAGTCATGATCAGCGTCCCCAGATTAGAGGACTTTTTCGCAATTTTGGGGTAAAATATATTTTTTTGGGAACTTTTTGGGGCACGCAAACCATGGGGAAATTTGAGATTGGTTTTCATTGAGGATAAGTTTGTGATTGCAGTTAGTTGTTTGTATAATTATGTTGATGTGTGGTTTTGCTAAAATCAGATACAAAAAACAATTAAAAAAGCTTTAGTTGATTACATTTGGTTTGGTAATACCCGAAAAGTGCGCATTCACCTCTCACTACTCTAATCCAAATCCATCCTTCCCAGGCACGCCATCAGACGCGATCTGGCCAGAATTCAGCGCCTTACCGGCTCTACAGAACTTCACGCTGAAGCAGCAGCCTTACAATAACCTGAAGCAGAGGTTCCCCTGGCTGTCCGCCGCTGGGCTCCGACTGCTCAACTTCCTGTTCATGTACGATCCGAACAAGCGAGCCACGGCCGAGGAATGTCTGCAGAGTTCCTACTTCAAGGAACAGCCTCTACGTGAGTTTTTCTTTATTTTCAGTAGAAACAGACGCCTTACTACAACCAGAGTTGGACATATATGAAGTATTGTAACTATCCTGTGTATCTCAGCCTGGTCTAACACGGTAGAAATCATACTTTACTGTTAAGAAGTCAGATTTCCATGAATCAGTCTTTTTCAGAGTGTGATACTGCTGTTCCATAAACAATTTACTGAAAATGACGCTAATTTATTTGGAATATATAAGTTAACCTCACAAATACTATGAAAATTTACCAACAATTTCTGGCAAATTGAAGATTCAAATACTCTTAGGGCAGAAACTGAGTTACGCGGGCGCCCGAGCAGTTTCATACAAAAGACGCCCGCGCTGTCCCCGCGACGGAGCACTTTGTATGAAACCGCACGAGCGCCGCCGGCGTAACGCAGTTTCGGCCCCTACGGCCGGGGTGGAACATTTGTTAACTTTGACAGCAGATTTAGTCTAGAGTCTAGCGGTGTCTTTATCTAGCACTAAACAAATGACAGGCATAGGAATACACTTAATATGTTGTCAAAGTTAACAAAAAAATTAGTATCTGGCCGTTGCCACATGCCTTACAAGTGCATTTTCTTCCAGCCTGTGACCCGAAACTGATGCCAAGTTTCCCGCAACATCGAAACATGAAGGGGCAGACTAAAGGCACTACCAACCAGCTGACCATTCCTCTCTCAAACTTGAACACGGGAGCCAACGATCAGACAAACAACCTGCCCGCCATTTCAGACCTCCTCGGGTCCCTAGTTAAGAAACGACGGCTGGATTAAGATTAATATTTCTACAAAAACTAAACTTAAAAAGTTTGTATGTGCAACTCGCTCGAAATTGGGAATTGCCGTGTGTGATTAGATTGTTTTAAGTCACGCTATGTGATGTCAGTGGATTTAATTTTAAGTTAAAATATACTTGTATCTCATACCGAGACTTTTATTTCGCGTACATTGAACACTTTAAACTTTATCTTATTAGGGGAGTTGCATTTTTTTTATATTTTTTAATTTAGTCGGTAGATCCGTCTTCGTCACCCGAGAGTCCCATGGCTTGTTTGAATTTCTGGTATTTTTGGAGTGCAAGAGCGTCGGAGCTTTTCGTTTTTACTTTGTCTTTCTGAAATATAAAATTGTAATTTATTTATAATATGGAGTTGTGCAGATGGTTTTAACACTCTGACTGCTGAGCCGATTTTCTTGTCTAGCCACGGTTACGGATCTGCACACACCGTTGTTTTCCCGTACTCGCGGCAATTTATAAAAAACACAACCGTTGTGTTTTCAGCAGTGAACGTGTTAAATAAGCATAAATACAATCATTATCATCATCAACCCATAACGTCCCACTGCTGGGCACGGGTCTCTCCTCACGAAAGTGAGGAGACAAATACAATAAAAACAAAAAAAAAAAAAATAGAAACCATACATTTCCCTTTCATCGGGAATCCTCAAGAGATGAAAATATACCATAGAACGTTCCCTAATCGGGACATCGGGTACGTGTGAATGCATCATTCTATTACTCACTTTGATCTTTCCTTTTTTCATTGTGATACTTACAGTTTCTTTATCTTGTCTTTCTATATTTCTCAAAGTACGCGTGCACACTGAACAGAGTATGACGTCTTCCATGTGGTTGATGGTCTTCTTTCGGTGATGGTGTTTCAACCTGTCAAGAAAATATAAATAAAATACCCGTAGTTTTTAAAATAGTCTCTTTTGTCTTATATCATAACTTAAGGTAATAGATTTGTATATATTAGAAGTGAATATATATAGATATTATAATATATATTAGAATTAGAAGTGTAAAAACGTAGATCGTCATTCGCCGCGATTCAATGTTTTCGCGTGCCAATTCCGGTGTACTTAAAACACGAGAATAGAAGAATAATAATTATATAAAGTAAATTTTTAATCTTATGCCAGATTTATGCTGAGTTTCTTGCTGGTTATTCCCGAGTAGCTGTATTAAAAACCCTATTCCTAATAATATAAATGTGAAAGTTTGTGAGGATGGATGGAAGGACGTTTTTTACACTTTCACGCAAAAACTACTGAACGGATTTGGATGAAATTTGGCACACATATAGTTTATTACCTGGATTAATACTTAGGGTACTTTTTATTCCGTAAAATTATGTACACGCGTTAGAAGTTATACTTGTTGTGCAAGCAATTTTTTTCGTTGTCTATACTGTCGACACTTCTCAGAGTTAGTTTTTTTTTTCACTACCCCCTGATTTGCAGATTTTTTTCGTGAATAATATTTTTTACAGTATTGTGCATTTCTTTGAATAATATCTTCAGACATCTCGGAAACTAAAACAGAAATTGAAATTTAATCATGTAGTATTATTAGTTTCAGAGAAACCTGCAAAAGATCATAGGTAGATAGATACGAATTAGTATAGAAAATTATTTATATTGTTCTATTTAAGTTTATTTAAATTTTAAATTTATTTATCAAAATTTATTTAAGTTTATTTATGAGAATTTATTTTTGATTATTTCAAGTACTACTTTAATAGATTGAAAATATATGTTTATATAAATATATCATGTTAAGCTCAGTGCTCGTTATTTTTAGAGTTATTTTATAAAATTTGTTTGTTTTAATAAAAATATAATAAAAAATAATTGAAATATCAATAAATCAAATTTTAACGAATAGTTAAGATCAAAGATAAAATAAACATTCAGCATTTAAGGTTTAATATAAACAAGTATAGATTTTTTTTTTTTTTATTTATTCATAAAATTTGTTAATATACCAGAAATAAAACAAAACGAAAAAAATAATGTTGTGGTGAGGAATAAACGCTTACCAAGCATTATATAACTTAATTTTTTTACTTTTTTTTCACAATTTCACTGTGAACACAATACCGGTTTGTCTCATGAAATTAACTGAGCAGAGAAATTTCTGTTGACATTTTTCCTGAATTTTCTTTGCTATAAACCTCACGGAGCCCGATACCTTTCCAACGAATGCAAAACCGTGGAAATCGGTTCGTGCGTTCTAGAGTTATAGCGTCAGGAAGGAAAACCCGACTTATTAAAAATTCACTCTCATCATTTTTCTCCATCGCGCCAAAAGAAGTATAACTTCAAAAATTACAGTTCTTGTGGGATAATACTCATCGCGGGTGAAACCACGGGGCGCAGCTAGTGTAACATATAAAGAAACGCCTACTTACAATTTCCCGCAATAATCACACTGCAGCTTATCAGTCCGATGGGTTATAATGTGCCAGCCTAGCTCGTGGTAGGTCGGGTACCGTTCTGAGCATCTTGGACACACGATCTTCCCTTCGGATCGGCCGCCGTTGTTCTGATGCTCGACTAGTTCTTGAGAAGTTTGGAAGTTCTGATGACAGCTTGAACACCTACGGATAACGGTTAATGGCGGCAGTTTATGTGGTGTTGCGAACTCGCATATTTTGGTATTTAAAAAGGAACAGCAAATGAGTAAAAGGAGACCCAATCTGAAACTGTAGCAAGGTGAAGAAGCATTAGGTTGCGGGTTCGTTACCCGCGCAGGGCAAATATTCGCTCTAAATCTGGGGGTGTGTTTGGCCATAATATTATGGTTCTAGTACTTCCCGATTTCCTAAATACAGGGAATCCTAGCTAGGGGACAAGATCTTTGGGTGTGATCGTGACGAATTTTGAAGCCCTTGACAAAATTCTGTATTTTCTTACATAAATATGTTTGATTGAAGATGAAAAGCCATGTGCTCGATGATCTTCTTGGGATAGAAGTAGTGGAACTTCTTATCGCAACACGTTACGTAACCGGGAACGCCATGTCTCTCTTTGTAATGTCTCATGAGAGACCTGAAGTGAAATCCTTTCTCATGACAAATGCAGCATTCCATTTTGTAAAATAAAGTAATTTGTTTGTCCAACGCTGCGCCTTGTTTCGCAGGTCGGCCGTCTATAAGTACTATCGGATCGAGAGTTTCACTACTATGGTTCACAATTTCTGCCTTTGACTCAATTCTTTGGACATCGCGATTTTTTTTATTTTCTTGTGGCGGTTTTCTATCAGCAGTCGTTCTAAGAAGCGTTTTGTCCAGTTTTTCTGCGTTTGCGAACTCTTCTAGCGTTAGAGCTTCCATGTATTTTAGATCTGACGGGGACGTTTTTTTTTTCTTAAGCTTGCTTGTGTTCGTGTCTCCTTGCTGATGATCGGATGGCGGTGTTTTGAGCTTAGAACTGTTTTCTGTTAAAATATGATCAGACAACGCCGCTATGATCGGGTGCATTTTGTTTTCTACTACCTGTTGTTCCCGTCTCTCTTCGAGTGCTTTCAATTTGTGAAACTCGAGGAATTTTTGAGTTTTGTCTACTTTGACAGTGTATAAGTGTAGAGCCGCAACTTGCTGCAGGCAGTCGTGGCAAATAGCTTTGGGCAGATTGTCGTCAGTGCGAACCTGGAGACAAAACGGTAAAATTGTCTTAGGAGCCGGTTTCTAGGGGCAGCATGTAATGTTACGCCTAGGTGCTCTTACCACAATTTCGAATAGCCTTTTCATTTTCCTCTTCACTTCAGCACTCAGCGGCTTTAATTTCACGACATCGGTACACAAACACAGTCGACAAGAAAGTTCACGCACAATAACTTTTTCTAAATTCGAAAAGTCGTTCATATTGCTGATTTATTTTAGGTCAAAAGGTAATAATAAAATATAAATATTCTAATGGTTAACGCTGGTAAATGATTATTTGTTCATAGTAAAAGTTATTTTAATATCGGTCAGATAATTTTGGTAGGTCGCGACAGATCCATGACTGATTTTTAAAATTTTTTTTTTGGTAAGGCGAATGACGTTGTCCTATTTTCAGCAAAAAGTGTAGGTTTCAATTCGATGTGTAGGTAGATAAGTGAGTGAATTATTAGCAAGGTATATAGGATTTAGAATTATGAACCTCACGGCCGGCCGTGAGTAAATAAGAACTTAGTAAGTATTACTTTGTATTTAAGAGGAAAGGTAGATTACTTTGAATTAAGATATTGTAATTTGATAAACCCCGTGTTTCCAAGGGAGTATAAAGGTAAAGAGGTAACTAACTAGATACATATTAGATAGGTAGGTATGTACTGTTACGAATTTCCTAGAACCTACATAAATTCTGTAGAAAGTCCTAAATACACCGATTTAATTGAATTCGTGACGATTAAAGATGTAACGTGATTTTCCGCGGCCCAAAATATTGACTGTTTTGTGACAACATCGTTTCTGCGATGGTATACGTATTACAAAATATGAACATTTTAGATTCATGTTATTATAATTACATAGACCGAGGTGATTCGGGTCATACACAAATAGTGTTATGGAGGAGTGTATAGTTAGCTGAAATGTCCCTGGGTTTGTTTGTAACGGTGCCCTTGGTACACTTCTGAGCTGTAGGTACCTACCAAGGGTAAGAACAAGTCCCCTTAGTGAACTTGTTAGGTGGTAAGAAACCGTTGGTTTTTCAGAAGGACCGATTAGAATAGCACATTCGTACTTGTACACGGTCACGTAGAGAGGTCGATCATATTCTTTCGAAGCTTAGAGGACATTGTTCTGAAATTGATCAATTTTAGAATTTATCAGACTAATACATATTTTGTAGATGATTTTTCCAGTTTTACTAGCAATAAATAGACCATTCTTTGCATTTATTTTTATTAACTTCAATGCAGCAATGCGTTGAGTTGTCGTAGATCAGAGGCGCAAGTTAGTAAGTTCAATCAGGTCTACCATCATCGTATAGAGAGAGCAAACAGATGCGCTGTTTGTTCAATATCGATGAGATTGCATCTAATCTCCAATCCATGCAATCATAGCGTAATTTACAATAGGATTAGTGACGATGTTTCAGTTTGTCTGAGAACTTCATCCACGGGCGTGGGTAAGCTTTGTGAATTCAGTTCCTAGGTAGTTTAGAATGTTTGTTAACCAAAAGCCGATTAAAACCCTTTGTTATTTTTAGCCAGTCGTATATTTGTCAAGGATCCTCCCAGACAACAATTCAATACAAAGAGTTAAGCCAACGCGTTAGTTATATTTTTATACAATGATAGGTACCTACCAACGCGACACTAGACGCGAAATTTCATTCTTTCATCGCTCAGTTTCATATCTGGAGATTCATGTACCTTCCCCTAAACATTACGTTTTTTTGTAATTTCGCTAGACGGCTGTAGGTACTCGTATGGCGATTCATAGAAGACATATCTATACCTATATGTAGGTAGGTAGACGTAATTATCAGCTTGTAAAATGTCTGTGACATACGGATGGAAGGAAGAACAGTTCGATTTGCCAGTTGGTTAAAAATAATAGAGGCCAACCCCTACAGCATTCTATTGTACGTAAGTTGATACCATATAATATAATAAATGTAGGTAAATGTACTTATCATATTATAGGTATTCTGTGGGGTAACTAAAAACCTAATCTCATTAAGCCAATTCACGGCACGTATCACGGAAATCACGTCTGAAAGGCTGGACAATATTCTCTCCAGCCAATATAATAGAAAATTGTCAATAGACCATCATTACAGTTGCCGGGTATTCCCGATACGGACGAGGTGTTACATTGGGCGTATAATTAATGAGTCGAATTGGTAAGCAGTAGGGAGTGATTGGAGCCCATTTGTCGGACTGATTTGTAAGCAAAAAGAGTGAGAGAAGATTGAAAGTAGCTGTTCCTACTTAGTTGTTTTGGGTTCGAGGCTTTGATCAAGGCATTGTCTTTTGTTATTGGATTAGCTATCGGTCTTCATCTCTACTAATAATTTAATTTGACGTGAAATATTTACCTATTTTGTGGTAAAAGGCGGAGTGGACTTATCAAAAATAGACACATATCCGTTGAATACAAATGCAACAAATCGGAATCAAGACCGCTGAGATTCCTAGACCCCATTAGATCAATGTTCCTTTAACCGTGATAGAGGTACTGAGTTACGCAAGTTCGCTACTTTGTGATTTAATAAAAAAAGGTAAAACGGGAAAATTGAGCGCCAAACTTGGGGAAGTTTCCACGGCATATTGTAGGGGATATGAAATGTTTATGCCTGTACGAGTAAAGTTGGTTGCTGTTATCCCAAGCAGATGAAAGAGAAATCAATTTTGGTTTAGAACTTTGGTTTTTATGTTGTAAAATATAATTTAGTACGGTAACGGGCGCCTAATAACTTATTGATTAAATTTAGGATGATTGTAACCCCCCCCCCCTTCTTTCTCTCTCCCCCTGTTTAAAGACTCTACCTCATAATATTTTTTTCGAATTTAAAATAATTAATTAAACTTAAATAAACTTAAACTTATCATCTAAACTCCTCGCCTCAACCTAGTCTCTCTCTCCTCATAATACTAATAATACATACTACAGTACAGTACAGTACAATACAACTCCGTATGACTCCGCACCTAACTCACTCTCTACTTTACTTTACCTTACTTTATTTTACTTTGTTTTGGCCCGATGATCGTCTAGTAACCCTTCGTTGTGTTCCGCGTGTAGCAACCTAAATCCTTTAAATGTTCAGTATGGCTTCGCAATCCGTCAGTAGTCAATATCACAAGAGATAAATAATTTGAATTTAGATTTCTCTGAAGTAATACAATTTGTTTTCTACCATTCCTAAACTATTATAAGGCAGCCCTAAATAAATTCAACCTAATATTCTCGTTCCGTTCTACCTCTCATCAAATCCGTATTATCTAAATATCTGACAAAGTAGATCTTAATCCTAGCCCTTCGTTGTCCCATATATAACCTTTCATTCAAAATTATAAATTAATAATCGTCAACCTTCCATCAATTTTTCATCAACCTTACATTTTTCGTAACTCATCAACCTTTCGCTCGACCTTATAAATTTGTAATTATCACGAGAGCCTATGATTAAAACTTCCATTCTGAATCTACGATCATGACAGCGGCTATGACTTAGAGCCCCGCCCCGCCCTAAGTTGTGAATTTCGTCGGACCAGACTTGGATATTCTCCACCGCTTGTCGGGATTAAGTATCGCCTCGCAGTTACGAAATCTCGACGGAAAGTATTTACTTTCATTTAATTTACTATGTTTGTCTATCTGTGGTCTTCCATCAAATTTCAATTCATCGTTCTATTATCCGTCACTCTCACAGGACAAATGACACTGACAGCAGCTAACATCGCTCCATGACAATAAGCTTACTTGTCAAAGTCACCCGTCCGAACTCATTTAAACAGATGTGAAATCTTTATGTTATCGCTAGAAAATACCGTGAAACTCGCCTATTACTATAAGTCTAGTATATCTAAGCAAGAGAGCTTCATAAAGAGGGACTTCTTTTCTTTTATCTAAAGAGTATTCACGGTTCGATCTCATTCATATCCGGTTCGTAAACAATCTCACAACCTCCATTCATGATTCAACGAGGATGAAGGGTTATCAGCGGACATAACCCCCGCCATGGTCGAATTTCCCATCCTTCTTATCTAGTTCATGCGGTTCCTCAATCCCACTTACTTACTTTAGCAAAAGGGAAAGAGGCCCCAATATTTTGAGATCTAAAATCTCGTTAAACCTATCCTAGCTCTACCTACTAAGAGCAACTACATAATACCTTAGGCTTTATTTACCCATTTGTACATACGCCTGGCTTATTTAGCTTAATATGGGACTATTGTCCAGGTTTCTATTTGTAGAATTATATTATGTGGTAAGAGGTCATATTTTTCCCCCGGTGTAATAATACTGGTTTTATTTAGTTAGTATTTCAGAAGCATTGTTCTAAGGTTTAAGGATATTTTTCCTTTAGGTGTAGGTAACAACAATTATTTATTGTTTCAGGTTATTTCTCATTGGAAAACCTAGGAATTGTTTTAATTCCAGAAAGTGACAGTTCGTCTAGATAATTCTGTAACACTAAGATTTCTAGTGTGGAGCTGTAGTTCTTTCCATATCTATTCATGGAAGAGTTCAACGATGGAACGATTCAAGTCAGAGGTAGGTCCCAGTTAGTGACTTTCGAAGAGCCTTATGGAGAATCTCACTCTTTTTTAGTCATAAGAAAATCCAGGGAAGGTAATAGGTCATTGCCCATAAGTAGTCAATCTAACAGAGACGAACTCATTCATATTTGTCGTTCATTGTTTCTTGTAATTAATGTTAAGGACAGAATTATTCCTTTCGAACCATTTTTCTGGTGTAGTACTAGTTTTATTTAAATAGTATGTTAAGAAGCCTTGTTCTAAGGTTTGATGGTAGTTTCCATTAAGTATAATGTCAATTCTTTGTTGATTTCAGGTTATCTCTCTATCGGAGGATTTTTAGAAAGTTCTTCTAGATAATTCTGTAACACTAAGAATTCTAGTGCCATAGTTAATACCATATCTATTGCATGGAAGGATTCAACATTGGAGCGATTCAAGTTGAAAGTAAGCCTCAGTTAGTGACTTTCGAAGAGCCTTATGGAGAATCTCACTCTTTTTTAGTCATAAGAAAATCCAGGGAAGGTAATAGGTCATTGCCCATAAGTAGCCAATCCAAAAGAGACAAACTTAGTCATATCTGTCGTCCAGTGCCTTTGCGCAATTAATTAATCTTGAAATCAGAATTATTCTTTCCGAACCAAGCCTAAGTTAAATTATAGTTAATTTATCCAGATATTTACTATATTTATAAGCAGGTTACGTTTAACCTTGTAGTTTCATTCAGTAGTCCTAACTTATTGTGATTTAATTGATTCCTTTATCAGTTATGTTTAGTTTTCATCGTTCATTTTCTTTCCGTCACAAATTATATTAATTTCTTATTTGTTTTCCCAGATGTTTTCTTTATGAGTATGTAAAGTTATATTTAGGCTCTATAGCATTGTTATGATGGATAATAAAATAATTAAACCGTACTACAACTTCTTTCATTCAAAGTAGGTACATATGTAATGATTAGTCTTATTGATTTGATTGCCGGATGTAACATTGTTTAGATGTTTGCTTGTTCATGTTTGAATAACTCTGTAAATCTATCACAATATAGTCTGTAGTATTACAATTGATTCCCAAGGAAGTTTATGTTTCACCAGTTCATTTCTTTGTCATAGTATTAAACTTTTAATGTCCCCGAGTGCTTGTTTTACATTTGTATTGATTTTATGTAGTTTCCTATAGTTTAAGATGACCCTGTCCTACAGTATGAATTCCTTCCTGTCAGAAGAACCCTAGGCTAAAGGTGTGTGTGTGTGTGTGTGTGCCTACCTGTCAACTTCTCAGGACTGTCCGGAGTCCACATTTAACTTTACCTATCGAAATTGGTGTCTGTGCGTTCGTTTGTATGTTGTATGTTATGTGTGTGTGGCCCTACGCTCTTATAAACTAGCTAGCTCATAGGGACTTACGAACTTCCTATGGCTAGTAACCCCTATTATTAACACTATAGACTAGCTCATAGGTACTTACGAACCTCCTATGGCTAGTGACCCCCTGTTGTTAATTATTATGAGCCTATGCCTATTTGCCCTAAGTTTCTTATGAACTAAAACCTGTCTAGCTTCTAATAAATAGTGTGTGTACCTAACAGAAGCAAGCCTGATTGCGACAACTTCGGAGTCGTGACAATCAGATTTTCCAAGTTAATTGTGCATGGAGAAATCCCACAGGGAAGTTCCAAGAATGTCCTTTTCTAACTAGCTATCTAAAGTCCGGAGGCACCGGGAGTCTTGCTTATTTCTAAGCCCTAGGCCGCCCTAAGATTTCCAAACGGCAACCTATTGTCAGTCGTCAAATTGTCGCCCCGTCATGTCATGCTGGGAAGGGAGTTTATGTCGTTGGAAATCGCCCTGACGGTAATAACACCGTGTGCGTGCGGGGACCATTCAAATCGACTTTATGTACAGGAAGAGATATCTTCGTCACTGTCTAGAGGAATCACCCCGCCCGTACACAAAATACGATCGAAATGGGTGGTCAGGCGCTTCTAGCCACCCATGCCGGAAGACGCCCCTGAGGTCACCACATTCCTCAGGCTATCAGCTAAACTCTTGGCAAGCACCGTTTCAATTCGCCATCCTACGCGCCCTACCAGTATCAACAAGAATCAGAACATTCGCAGTTTGACTCAAGCTAACACAGGCCCTAGTATCACTTCCTATCTCCCCAGAATCGCTTTTAAGGATCACTAAATCCCCTTTGGAAGAGACCTAGCGATCCGTAAAACATATTCCTACGCGCTTTTCACTACTTCGCCATTTTTGGTTTTCTCACTTTCCTAAGCACACCCGTTCTCTTCGCAAATTCGCAAGCCAAGCCCCCGACTCTCGCGCCTCTCTTTTCTTCCGCTCTAAATCTTTCGTCTCCCTCTAAGCTCCTCATTGGCAAAATTTATTGTCGTGTTATTGGCCCATACCTTTTAAATCTACCATCATGTCGAAGTCCTTTTCGTACTTTTAAGCTATTCCCTTTGGATGTCATCATTATTAATTATTTAATTGATCCGTTTTCCATTTCCGCCTTATCATAGATACGACTTGACCTTTTAATCTCTTACCATAGAGTTTCTACCTTTGCAATAATTAGCTTTTTTCCGATCGAATGCAATATTAATGTGTAGCCAAAATCTCACTAATTTGTCAATGCAAATCTCAGTATTCTGCCAAAAATTGATAAATGTGTATTTTTATTTTGTGAAATGTAGCGAGTCCAATTCGGGACCGTTACAGCCAACCCCCAAAATATTCGCAGGTGTATTTATTTAAATCACCGAAGTAATATTTTTCCCTCTCTAGAATTACAACAGTAATTATTTCACAAACATAAGAATACCAAACAACCCCCATTTTTCCATTCTTTTATTCAGTCAAAATCGATAAATGTGTAACCCTCATCTTGTTAAATGTGGCGAGTCCAAGTTGGGACCGTTACAGCCAACCCCCAAAATATTCGCAGGTGTATTTATTTAAATCGCCGAAGTAATATTTTCCTCTCCGGAATCACAGCAGTACCTATTTCTCAAACATAAGAATACCAAACAACCCCCATTTTATTTTTCATATTTTTATTTAATCAAAATCGATAAGTGTGTAACCCTCATCTTGTAAATGTGGCGAGTCCAAGGTGGGACCGTTACAGCCAACCCCCAAAATATGCGCAGGTGTATTTATTTATATCACCGGAGTAATATTTTCCTCTCCGGAATTACCACAGTACCAGTTTTACAAACATAAGAATACCAAAAGGCCCCCTTACTTATTATTCATTCTAATTTGCTCGTATTTGACTTCAATCGTGTGTGTGTGTGTGTGTGTGTGTATAAATTGTAACAAGTACAATTGTGTATATGATAAATAGATAAATAAGTGTGTGTGTTTTTAAACTGTATCCTAAAACTTTATTATTAGAACCAGTACGTGAACATTCCCCGCATTGAACATCCCCAAAAATCGCTCTCATCACCTGGACATCCCAAAGCCCAGAAGAAAAGACGGTTGTGAGGCGTCTCTATCCTAACGATATTATGTAAGCGCTTATCCCCCAATCTACTTATTTTTCGATATAAGAGATACATACTTACATTACCCCTCTAAACTCGGACATGCCGTGCGCGGCTTAAGGTACATAAATTGTCGATGTTCGCAACTTTCCAGTTCACTCCCGAATTCTTGATAGTAAAGCTTATGATTCAGAGCATGTGTAGTGTGCCTTGGTCTTAGCCCCGGGACTAACGTGTGGAGTGGATTCTTTATGAAATCGGCTTATACCGATGATTTTTATCAGCTGATCTAACCTAACACCAAATTCTCCTTCATAAAGAAACGTTGTAAGTGTAGTGTCTCGATTTGAAGTCAAATCGTGGCAAACCGTCTTAAACCCAGGTCGATGGTGGGACCGTTACAGCCAACCCCCAAAATATGCGCAGGTGTATTTATTTATATCACCGGAGTAATATTTTCCTCTCCGGAATTACCACAGTACCAGTTTTACAAACATAAGAATACCAAAAGGCCCCCTTACTTATTATTCATTCTAATTTGCTCGTATTTGACTTCAATCGTGTGTGTGTGTGTGTGTGTGTGTATAAATTGTAACAAGTACAATTGTGTATATGATAAATAGATAAATAAGTGTGTGTGTTTTTAAACTGTATCCTAAAACTTTATTATTAGAACCAGTACGTGAACATTCCCCGCATTGAACATCCCCAAAAATCGCTCTCATCACCTGGACATCCCAAAGCCCAGAAGAAAAGACGGTTGTGAGGCGTCTCTATCCTAACGATATTATGTAAGCGCTTATCCCCCAATCTACTTATTTTTCGATATAAGAGATACATACTTACATTACCCCTCTAAACTCGGACATGCCGTGCGCGGCTTAAGGTACATAAATTGTCGATGTTCGCAACTTTCCAGTTCACTCCCGAATTCTTGATAGTAAAGCTTATGATTCAGAGCATGTGTAGTGTGCCTTGGTCTTAGCCCCGGGACTAACGTGTGGAGTGGATTCTTTATGAAATCGGCTTATACCGATGATTTTTATCAGCTGATCTAACCTAACACCAAATTCTCCTTCATAAAGAAACGTTGTAAGTGTAGTGTCTCGATTTGAAGTCAAATCGTGGCAAACCGTCTTAAACCCAGGTCGATGGTTTACTAAAGCCCTTCATTCGACTAAAATCCTTTTCATAAATCTCTCAGCAACCCCCCTTCCAAACAGCTTTCATTTTCAAAATAATTGCACACCTTTCAGAACGTAAACTCTCATCGGTTTTCACGCTACTCAAGCAAAGCACCAAACCCGCACGGATTATAAGACACGAATTATGAATTTATTTCAACAATGTAAAACAACCCCCCGAATTTAAATTTATGCAATAGTATTCTATTATGTTTGTTTCGTTTTATTACCGTTACCATTACCTCCTTTCATTTACCTTTACCTTTTTTAGTTACCTTTACCTTTCTTAGTTACCTTTACCATTTTTTTCAAATAAAACTAGATATATATATATATATATTTTTTTTGTTTTTATGATTATTTCACATTATTTTCTTACAGAGTTCTTTCAAACAATATTTCAACATCAACCTATCACGTCCCGCCGCTGGGCACGGGCCCCTCCCCTCACGATGCTTTCCCTCACCGAAACGCGAGCGACAACTACGCACATATGTTTCGCAGAAACACACCGGCACGCTCCCGCACTGGGATTCGAACCCACGATCCTCTGACTGAAAGGCGGACGCTCTCCTCCTAGGCTACCACCGCTTCCATCTTATTAAATCTTATTTACCATCAGCTCTTATGATCCCTTTCTATATCTATTACAATCATTATATTTTTAAACAATATCCATTAGAACATTATTAATAAGTTGTTAAAAGTCTGCTTTACAATCTTCTATTCCATTTTACATTTATGCTTCTTCTCTTTATGTTTATATTCCTTCTTCATTATAACAAATTTTTGTAAAATTTATATTTCCTGCAACAGTTAATTTAGATAAGTTAACACCAAATCGTATTTATAGATGGTGACAACCCCCCGACATTTTCCCTCTGGTGAATCTAATAATTGTATATAATTTTTTCTTTAGTCGCTGCCTATTTTTCTTACTAAGATTTGTGTATTCTACGATTTAGCCTTTTATTTTGCCTTTTCCCTAATTGTTTATTATATTATGGTATATATTAAGTTTATCTATTGTGTTACTATGTATTTAAGTTTATTTTGTGTATAATATGTATCTATTTATTTATTTATTTATTTTAATCTACGTATATAAAGAAAGCCACCGTCCGATGTCCTATTTACTCCTCTCCGTGCATGGTTGTCTGGAAGAGATCGCTCTGAGCGATAAGACCGCCCATTGTGACACTAATTGTAAAACTTGTTCTGTTCTAGCTTTAATCTTTCCCTGTTCTGCGGTGCTTCAACAAAGAGTTCATCTATCTATCTATCTATTTATTCTATAATAATATATTTCCCTCCATAAACATCAACCACCTTCCGGATTACAATGCCATACCGAACACCATCCTATTTCACGGCAACAATTGTGACTAATTACTTAGTCACCGAAGACGAAGTTATACTGAACCTAATTACCTTCTAATAACTTTTCCTTTAAAGATTCTAATCTAAATTGCAACTAATAATAATCATAACCAATAAGCTTATCCTAGTCATAAATAAAACCGACCCTGTTCTTAAACTATCCTGTTCTTAAACTTTCCTAGTCTTGCTATTCTGGTCACGCTATTCTAGTTTTGACTATCCTGATTTTATCCATCCTGGTCACGGCACCAATTGTAACCCCCCCCCCCTTCTTTCTCTCTCCCCCTGTTTAAAGACTCTACCTCATAATATTTTTTTCGAATTTAAAATAATTAATTAAACTTAAATAAACTTAAACTTATCATCTAAACTCCTCGCCTCAACCTAGTCTCTCTCTCCTCATAATACTAATAATACATACTACAGTACAGTACAGTACAATACAACTCCGTATGACTCCGCACCTAACTCACTCTCTACTTTACTTTACCTTACTTTATTTTACTTTGTTTTGGCCCGATGATCGTCTAGTAACCCTTCGTTGTGTTCCGCGTGTAGCAACCTAAATCCTTTAAATGTTCAGTATGGCTTCGCAATCCGTCAGTAGTCAATATCACAAGAGATAAATAATTTGAATTTAGATTTCTCTGAAGTAATACAATTTGTTTTCTACCATTCCTAAACTATTATAAGGCAGCCCTAAATAAATTCAACCTAATATTCTCGTTCCGTTCTACCTCTCATCAAATCCGTATTATCTAAATATCTGACAAAGTAGATCTTAATCCTAGCCCTTCGTTGTCCCATATATAACCTTTCATTCAAAATTATAAATTAATAATCGTCAACCTTCCATCAATTTTTCATCAACCTTACATTTTTCGTAACTCATCAACCTTTCGCTCGACCTTATAAATTTGTAATTATCACGAGAGCCTATGATTAAAACTTCCATTCTGAATCTACGATCATGACAGCGGCTATGACTTAGAGCCCCGCCCCGCCCTAAGTTGTGAATTTCGTCGGACCAGACTTGGATATTCTCCACCGCTTGTCGGGATTAAGTATCGCCTCGCAGTTACGAAATCTCGACGGAAAGTATTTACTTTCATTTAATTTACTATGTTTGTCTATCTGTGGTCTTCCATCAAATTTCAATTCATCGTTCTATTATCCGTCACTCTCACAGGACAAATGACACTGACAGCAGCTAACATCGCTCCATGACAATAAGCTTACTTGTCAAAGTCACCCGTCCGAACTCATTTAAACAGATGTGAAATCTTTATGTTATCGCTAGAAAATACCGTGAAACTCGCCTATTACTATAAGTCTAGTATATCTAAGCAAGAGAGCTTCATAAAGAGGGACTTCTTTTCTTTTATCTAAAGAGTATTCACGGTTCGATCTCATTCATATCCGGTTCGTAAACAATCTCACAACCTCCATTCATGATTCAACGAGGATGAAGGGTTATCAGCGGACATAACCCCCGCCATGGTCGAATTTCCCATCCTTCTTATCTAGTTCATGCGGTTCCTCAATCCCACTTACTTACTTTAGCAAAAGGGAAAGAGGCCCCAATATTTTGAGATCTAAAATCTCGTTAAACCTATCCTAGCTCTACCTACTAAGAGCAACTACATAATACCTTAGGCTTTATTTACCCATTTGTACATACGCCTGGCTTATTTAGCTTAATATGGGACTATTGTCCAGGTTTCTATTTGTAGAATTATATTATGTGGTAAGAGGTCATATTTTTCCCCCGGTGTAATAATACTGGTTTTATTTAGTTAGTATTTCAGAAGCATTGTTCTAAGGTTTAAGGATATTTTTCCTTTAGGTGTAGGTAACAACAATTATTTATTGTTTCAGGTTATTTCTCATTGGAAAACCTAGGAATTGTTTTAATTCCAGAAAGTGACAGTTCGTCTAGATAATTCTGTAACACTAAGATTTCTAGTGTGGAGCTGTAGTTCTTTCCATATCTATTCATGGAAGAGTTCAACGATGGAACGATTCAAGTCAGAGGTAGGTCCCAGTTAGTGACTTTCGAAGAGCCTTATGGAGAATCTCACTCTTTTTTAGTCATAAGAAAATCCAGGGAAGGTAATAGGTCATTGCCCATAAGTAGTCAATCTAACAGAGACGAACTCATTCATATTTGTCGTTCATTGTTTCTTGTAATTAATGTTAAGGACAGAATTATTCCTTTCGAACCATTTTTCTGGTGTAGTACTAGTTTTATTTAAATAGTATGTTAAGAAGCCTTGTTCTAAGGTTTGATGGTAGTTTCCATTAAGTATAATGTCAATTCTTTGTTGATTTCAGGTTATCTCTCTATCGGAGGATTTTTAGAAAGTTCTTCTAGATAATTCTGTAACACTAAGAATTCTAGTGCCATAGTTAATACCATATCTATTGCATGGAAGGATTCAACATTGGAGCGATTCAAGTTTAATGTAAGCCTCAGTTAGTGACTTTCGAAGAGCCTTATGGAGAATCTCACTCTTTTTTAGTCATAAGAAAATCCAGGGAAGGTAATAGGTCATTGCCCATAAGTAGCCAATCCAAAAGAGACAAACTTAGTCATATCTGTCGTCCAGTGCCTTTGCGCAATTAATTAATCTTGAAATCAGAATTATTCTTTCCGAACCAAGCCTAAGTTAAATTATAGTTAATTTATCCAGATATTTACTATATTTATAAGCAGGTTACGTTTAACCTTGTAGTTTCATTCAGTAGTCCTAACTTATTGTGATTTAATTGATTCCTTTATCAGTTATGTTTAGTTTTCATCGTTCATTTTCTTTCCGTCACAAATTATATTAATTTCTTATTTGTTTTCCCAGATGTTTTCTTTATGAGTATGTAAAGTTATATTTAGGCTCTATAGCATTGTTATGATGGATAATAAAATAATTAAACCGTACTACAACTTCTTTCATTCAAAGTAGGTACATATGTAATGATTAGTCTTATTGATTTGATTGCCGGATGTAACATTGTTTAGATGTTTGCTTGTTCATGTTTGAATAACTCTGTAAATCTATCACAATATAGTCTGTAGTATTACAATTGATTCCCAAGGAAGTTTATGTTTCACCAGTTCATTTCTTTGTCATAGTATTAAACTTTTAATGTCCCCGAGTGCTTGTTTTACATTTGTATTGATTTTATGTAGTTTCCTATAGTTTAAGATGACCCTGTCCTACAGTATGAATTCCTTCCTGTCAGAAGAACCCTAGGCTAAAGGTGTGTGTGTGTGTGTGTGTGCCTACCTGTCAACTTCTCAGGACTGTCCGGAGTCCACATTTAACTTTACCTATCGAAATTGGTGTCTGTGCGTTCGTTTGTATGTTGTATGTTATGTGTGTGTGGCCCTACGCTCTTATAAACTAGCTAGCTCATAGGGACTTACGAACTTCCTATGGCTAGTAACCCCTATTATTAACACTATAGACTAGCTCATAGGTACTTACGAACCTCCTATGGCTAGTGACCCCCTGTTGTTAATTATTATGAGCCTATGCCTATTTGCCCTAAGTTTCTTATGAACTAAAACCTGTCTAGCTTCTAATAAATAGTGTGTGTACCTAACAGAAGCAAGCCTGATTGCGACAACTTCGGAGTCGTGACAATCAGATTTTCCAAGTTAATTGTGCATGGAGAAATCCCACAGGGAAGTTCCAAGAATGTCCTTTTCTAACTAGCTATCTAAAGTCCGGAGGCACCGGGAGTCTTGCTTATTTCTAAGCCCTAGGCCGCCCTAAGATTTCCAAACGGCAACCTATTGTCAGTCGTCAAATTGTCGCCCCGTCATGTCATGCTGGGAAGGGAGTTTATGTCGTTGGAAATCGCCCTGACGGTAATAACACCGTGTGCGTGCGGGGACCATTCAAATCGACTTTATGTACAGGAAGAGATATCTTCGTCACTGTCTAGAGGAATCACCCCGCCCGTACACAAAATACGATCGAAATGGGTGGTCAGGCGCTTCTAGCCACCCATGCCGGAAGACGCCCCTGAGGTCACCACATTCCTCAGGCTATCAGCTAAACTCTTGGCAAGCACCGTTTCAATTCGCCATCCTACGCGCCCTACCAGTATCAACAAGAATCAGAACATTCGCAGTTTGACTCAAGCTAACACAGGCCCTAGTATCACTTCCTATCTCCCCAGAATCGCTTTTAAGGATCACTAAATCCCCTTTGGAAGAGACCTAGCGATCCGTAAAACATATTCCTACGCGCTTTTCACTACTTCGCCATTTTTGGTTTTCTCACTTTCCTAAGCACACCCGTTCTCTTCGCAAATTCGCAAGCCAAGCCCCCGACTCTCGCGCCTCTCTTTTCTTCCGCTCTAAATCTTTCGTCTCCCTCTAAGCTCCTCATTGGCAAAATTTATTGTCGTGTTATTGGCCCATACCTTTTAAATCTACCATCATGTCGAAGTCCTTTTCGTACTTTTAAGCTATTCCCTTTGGATGTCATCATTATTAATTATTTAATTGATCCGTTTTCCATTTCCGCCTTATCATAGATACGACTTGACCTTTTAATCTCTTACCATAGAGTTTCTACCTTTGCAATAATTAGCTTTTTTCCGATCGAATGCAATATTAATGTGTAGCCAAAATCTCACTAATTTGTCAATGCAAATCTCAGTATTCTGCCAAAAATTGATAAATGTGTATTTTTATTTTGTGAAATGTAGCGAGTCCAATTCGGGACCGTTACATGATAAAGAATTTTAGGAATGTATATCTTGTGTTTTAGGAGTGTGTATCTGTGTAGTTTTCTTTGTTCTGTGGTGTTTCAATAAAGAGTTCATCTATCTATCTATCTAAGTAAGTACCCACGTATATTATTATGTTCAGTACCAGATTGTGTATTTTGAAAAGATACCGCTTATAGTCCTGCTCGGGAATCGAATCCGGAACCTCAAGCTTCGCAGTAAGTTTGCCAACAATTATATTGTACCCATAATACTTGAACCAATCTAAATGAATAAATGAATGTCCTGTAGGTATACGAAAATTAAAATCAGTTTAAGTTGAAACATCCCCCGATGATTGATGATAGACAGGAAGGCGTAATTTGCCGCCGAAAAAAGCTTTATTTCTCTGAAATACCGGCTTAGCGAAATTTTTTAGGCATTATGTTCAGCTTTATTTATTAAATTTTTAATACTGAAAGATATAAGAAATATGTCATATCTATATGACACGTACTCCTTTACCCAATGTAGCGTGAATGTAGCAATCTCTGACACATCTCTTAGATTATTTAGCTGTCACGACCCAGATTCACGCATCATAGGATTTAAAGCGAAACTTTAGTAAAGAGTAGGTATACAAAGCTGAAGTAGAAATTCATAAAAATGTAAGAAAAGAGACAGTTCGACAAGATGAGAATCCACCTAGAAACCGTTTAGCATTTTGCGTAATAAGATAACGCATAAGTATCGTATTCCGGAAAATGTTCAGTGTTCGTTCAGCAGTGAACAAAGCACAAGATAATATAAGGTAGGTATATGTTGTCTTGTCATTTGGTTTTGGAATACATACATTCATTTTCTGGTTTGCCCGAGGCGTCATGTCGACGTAATTTTTCCACCACGAGATACAGTTTCGTCCCTATTCACCCATGGGGCGATATTCAACCCGTTTTACCGTACATATTATAATAAATACTGCGCATAATATTATTTCCGCATGTTCGCTTACGTCCGGTAAAAATTATATCTATCACTCCAATGATGTTTTATATAAACTGATATAACTCGCGACAGTTTTCACGCTCAATATACTACCACTCTCATCCCCTATGTCTCTTCTGTGGATCTACCAAAGGTTTACTGTAAGAGATTGCTTTAAGTGATATACCAGCCCATTGTATTACCGTAGTTAATTATGGTTTATCTACCTACTCACTAATTACGTTGGTTATTTCAAAATAAATTGAAACGAACGCCACGTGAATCTTTGGGACAATTTCTCTTTGGAACTTTGTTATCTTGTTATGTTTAAATTTACAGAATTCTCTTATAAAACGCCTATTAATTTGCATAGTTGGTAATGATAAAGCTGCCGACCGTTGGGAACAAAATTTCTCAGGGCAACAACAGTGTCTGTAATGCAAGATTATATGATAGAAAACACATATTTTTTATGTAAGTAAACTAGGTCGAAAATGGCCTGAACTGCTTAGATTACTAATTATGATTACATACGTAACTTTATTCAGTTGGCGTAAAAAATATTATATAAGACTTATTATTCTTCGATTCTTACTTTTCTTAGATTATTGTAAGTGTCTGCGGTTCAATTGAAATAAATATATAAATAATATATACCTATTTCTATCTTAATTAAATGATTTTATCGAACTTAATTATTTGGACATTTAACGTGTGAAGACAGGACATATGGATTATGTAGACTGGTCCAATTCAGTCTACTGAATCCAACAATAGTACACAGTTAACTCCAAGTTAACCCTGAACTGGTTTCGAAAGCCTCTAAATCCTTTCTCTTCTTAATAGATTTGTCTGGTCACCCCCGCCGCAAAGTTTCTAGCTTCGATTGCGGTTAAGGGTTGAATTCCACTGCGGCCAGCGATGACAACTGATCGACACAAATGGTCGCTTTCTATCGCTTTTGTTCTCTCGAGAGTTAATTTCAAAATACTTATCTCGATTTAATCTCGTTGGAATTAAACTTTAACCCTCACCTGCCTGCCTGACTTTATAAATGAAATAGGTTGTTGCAGTCAGTTAACAATTTTGAGGTAAAACTTTTTATGTTTTAATTGACGCTAGATTGGACAGGGTGCACTCGGAAAATACATTTTTAAATTGCTCGTGAGCATGTCCCATGTGAGCGGTGGTTAACTATTTTAGAAGGTATATAGTCTAGTATAGTGGCCTAGGTACAATAGGCAACGTAGGCACGGTAGTCTTTAATTTTGTCCGTATTTACCAACTGCTTTGATTTCTCAATTGAAACGTAACTTACTTAGTCAAGTACTCGTAGCCTAACTATAACGATGGAAACTACACTTTTCATATACACGCTTACCGCATTAAAGTTAGGCAATGGATATTATCTTGCCATTTTAACAAGCTGATGTTTTCTAAGTGGGTACTGCATTAACCTACATTTCGGAGATTTATTAACAAAAATACCCTCCGGCTAAATTATTTGGGTGATAAATCGGAAAGCACGCCGACCTCGTTTACAAAAAACTCATGATGTCGAAGATGCATAAACAAATTAGGTATTACAATATTTGATATTACACTTTAGCTAATGAGATATATATAATATTTTGAACTGTTTGTCTGAACAGTATCAAAACGACATACTTACTATAAAAGCTTTCATAAATATGTTACGAAACTAGATAGATCTAAAGTTAACTGTATTGAATTTTTTGTACTTTTCCACACACTCGAAATTCTCAAAAAACAATAACAATAATCTACCCAGTGATTGCCGTCCAAATAGTAACTCCTAGACCGTGCCTTCTTTAAGAGATTCTTTGATTAAAATTTCAAGTCACTGACTCCTAAATTGGGGCAAGGGTCCTTATACCACAGAATACTTCATAGTACAACTCTTATACTTAATTACTAAAATCACTTTCGGTAGGTAATTGGGTATTAGTTAGGTAAGTAAATACCTAAATTTAGTTTTAATTAAGTAAGAGTTATCAAAAGGCTATTTTTGTGATGAGGGTATAAAAACTCACGTATTTTAGATGGCCAGTTAGATTTTGAACGGTAATTTATTCTATCTTCACCGTCTACCCTCAGCGAGGGATTCTGTTTGATGTCAAACTTTACCCGGCCATAACAGGGGTCAGGATGGGGTCAGTCAGAATTTTAATTTTAAATTCTTGATTTGATAAATGACAACTGCAAGCCCATTTAGCGAGCGGAGCCGGGGAAGGTAACAGGCGGTGAGATGGATTTTTAATTCTGACGGATTTGGATACGGACAGTTTCGTTACGTGATGATTGCAAAGTAAGTAGAAGGTTTACCCATCAAAACTTGGCAGGTATTTATAAGTATTCTTGAGTGTTTAACACGTTCACTGCTGAAAACACTGTTTTTCACAACTTGCCACGAGTACGGCAAAACACAACTGTTGTGTTTGTTGTATGGGAAAACACTAGGGTGCGTGCAAAGCCGCACCCGTGGCTAGACAAACAAAACTGTTCAGCAGTCAGTGTTAATTACACTTTGTTTGATCTTTGGTCTTGTTTGCCATAAACATATTATAATACAGCGAGGCGGATCGGATCCCCAATAAGAAATTCACTCATATTTCATAATCCGCGGGTAACTAAATGAAACCAACCAACGATTCTATCCACCCGGACGCGCCGAGAATGGTTTAGCTTGACATCACCTCACGGGTAAGTCTGGGCGACGCTTCCCAGAAGACAGCTTTAATCAAAAAAAAAAATCCTAGTCGCCTTGACGTCTACATGTAATTTAAAAACAACGTAATATTTTGTTTTGGAAACTCTTTGCTATGAGCTCTTTTCTCTTTCTATAGAATGTAGGTAAGTTTACTAGTTTTCCAATTATCCGAATAAAGTTGTTTTCAAAACATCGCGCCTTACCGATTAATTAAATAATTTCCACCTCGTGGAGCAGAACGCGTGCACTTTTCAAAGCGTTCGATTAATTTGTTAACGGCATTCTGGATGGTATTATAAAATAAATTTGATTAGGTTTAGCCTAGCTTTATTGCGTCACTAAGTTTATATTTTGGTAAAATTGAAAGGTTTTTTTTTATTAATATATTTCCATTTTATTAAATAGATTTTGACGTTTAATGTATTAGAGTTTTACCGTAAGCTCCTTATTTTATTATACGACTTCTAAAAAGGAGGAGGTTATCAATTCGTCTGTATTTTTTTTTTAAGATTCCAATATTGTTTGGTGACATCAATTCTCGATCTGATTTCGTATTGTGGCCATCGCAGTGGATTGGTTTCACATTTGGCTGCCCTCGGCAAAACGTTGAATTCGATTTGAAATGCTATTTTCAAACCGGCCGTTTCTTTTTTTGCTATTCTTTTGCCGGGGAGGCGCGGCGGACATTTTTCTACCTTATCAACTTTTTTAGAGATTTTATAGGAATGCTAACTACTTGTAGAACAAAAAACACTGGTTTAGCGTGGGATCTTAACCGATCACCCAGCGGCGCGTATATGGGTGATCTTTTAGCGGCATAACATCTGAGCGGTTCAACAACTTTATAAACTTTATTCTTAACCTCGTTAAGTCATGTCAGAGGCCCTTAGGCGGCCTGACAAACACTGCCACTATAGGGACACCACGACCTCATTCAAGATGGATTCATCGATCAAAAGTATTTTTTTTAAATCGTAGTATCTCATATTTCACCACTTGTTTGTTAGATGATGATATACTCGCTCAAAATGTTATTGTGACATGGAGGTAAGATTGCAATCCAAAAAGAGTTAAAAAAAATTGTAAAAAAAAAAGATTTAAATCCAAAAACTATTAGGTGATATGCGCCGATGGTATCTATCTAACTTTATACCAAAATTTTACAGCGTTTTTAATATAGCTCTTTGAAGAAATTATTTTTGGCAAACAACCTAAGAAACTGCTAATATTCCAATTAAGATTCCTAATGAACATTTTATAACGATTCACAATTATAAAACCATTGTGGCACTGAAAAAGCCAAATGACGATAAATTTCTTTGAAAGTCTAGATAATGAGAGTAGGCTCATTGTTGAAATATATAAGTTAGCTCGTTAGATAATCTAAAAATGTGTATATAAAACTAATTAGGTAGAGGACGACTGAAGGTACAGTCGGCCTCAGAAGGGATGAACAACTTCTAACTTCTAATACAAAGAGAACACACACATACAAAAACAAAACATAAGCAAAAATTTTTTTTTTCATTTTACGATAATGTTGTGCCACTTTTGGTCCATATTATGTATGGAACAATATAGGTTATTCCATACAAGTAAAGCATCTGTCATTTTTTAAATGCATTTTATTTATAAATAGTTCCATAATCTATAACGCTCTATCAATCGTTTATAGATTGTCGCACTGTTATATGTAAGTACCTATTATTTGATAGATATACTCTGTAAAAACCAGTTAATCAAAGCACTTGTTATTTAAAAAAAAAACCAACATACTATATCTAGATTCTCTTGACAGTCCTTTAAAATCACTATGTTCAACCATTCCCCATAATGGCGTATAATTACGTCCTACCTCCGCTCCGTAGGGATAGAATATATCGCGAGTGGCATGTGAAAATCACATCTGCTATTTTCATTGACTGCTAAAAATAGGTTGGGATCTATCCCAGATCGTTTGGATTTCTTTGTGAACTTGGTTTTGATAACCATGTAGTATTAGGTACAGCAGAAAATAGATCTCAAACCAAATACGTAAAGCCTACCTACCATTCCTACCATGCCCTTGTCTGGTATGGAGAGAGCTACAGAATTCTGCTTATGAAAAATAGCTGCGACTTTTATTAGCACATCATCGCCGACGAAAAACTTATTGCTAGAATATTTTACATGTAAAATCACGGTGTACGATACAAATATATTCATAGAATAAAAATGAATATTTCCCTTCCTAGTAGTTACCAACTAATACGTTCACCGTCTCGAATCTACCCGTACTACGATTACCCGTATCACGTGCTTTATACACGGGTGCATCGACCGGCAAATCGTTAAGTGGACCTGTTTTTCGCATCGATTGAGCGACAACCTTAATTGGTTTGCGGATGTGGGCGCGGAACAAAGACAGTATTACAGGTGTACATAATGTAGGTAGGTATACCATACATATGGGTGAGTGTCTGAGTGTGCCTAAATCGCTAATTTTAGGCTCGTTTTCGACAACCCTAAAATCGCATATGGGCATTGGCAATAAACAATTGAAATTATGTCTGTGTAGACAACTGTTTAATGTTACAATGTTACATGTTGCTGTTTACTGTGTTTAATTTTGTTTCTGGTGTACAATAAAGAGTTTTCTATTCTATTCTATTCTATTCTATTCTATTCTGTTTAAATAGGCATAATTGCGTTCTTGTTCTTACCTTTTTTTTTTTTTTTTTTTTTTTTTTTTTGGCCCGGGGGAAATTACCTTATTGATACCACCGGCCTTGGGGGAGGCCGGCTGGTTATGTGGGGGTCCCCCGTCAGCGCGCATCCTAGTGATGCGCGCTGACTGGGTGTACCCACTAAAAACCCCGGGATGTTCTCTCTCCGCATGTTGGGGTGGCCGCGGGCTCGCGATTGCGCTTCCACGACCACCCCTGCGGACGTCCGGGCGACTGCCGCGGACGCGCCTCTAGGGGCACTCGGCCTCGCCTAGGTGTAACATAGCATAATCATAAATTAGGCTATATTACTGAATTAATAGAATATGAATAAATAGTTAGAATTATAAATATAAATATATAAATAACAACAAGTGCGCGCGCGCTGCACGGCGCACTGTAGTCGCGATGACGTCATAGTACCGGTTTGGTAGAACGTATGGCCCGCGCCGCGCGCCGTCCCGCGCAGCCGCCACACGGTCGCTCCGACAGCTCGCGGACGGCTGTATTTACTTTATCGCTACTTGCTAGTCTTAAGTTCGAAACCGTTGGTCGTAATTACTAGTTTTGGTTGTTTATTCAACCTAGATTCAAAGCCAGCGTAATTGTTGTTGTGTTGTGTAATCCCTTACTGGGTAAGTTGTGTTGTGCTTAAAATTACTTACTTACAATTTTATTACTAAGGTAGGTAGGTATACTTCTAAAATATAGTGTTCATGAAATCTTGGTTCATGATTGTACTTTTAGACCTTGTGTAGCACAAATCATTGGCCTAAGGTAGTATTTTGCTAATATACATCATCATCAACATCATCATCATCATCATCACATTAGAATATAAACCTATCATTATGCTACTATTCTGTATCTGTCATAACTATATTACTGAAATTATTCTTTTGCCACTAGCATTAAATATGTAACCGTTCTGAGTGTAGTATATTCTAGAAGCCACTTCCACTCAGAACCTGTAATTAGTACCAAGCTTCCTTTTGTTCTTTTGCTAGTGGTTACCTACACCGCTTTCCTGCTAACACTACTGGTCTGCTAACACTTCGCGTCTGCGAACTTACAGGAACTACGTACGGAGTCGAACTACCTACTCGACTCGAAAAGTACCGCAGTGAAGACCGCCACCCGTGTTGCCGTTTATTTCTTATCCGGGCCTTCCTGACGTTGGCTGAAGAGGAGATCGCTGGCGGAGGACTAGGGAAGTGCGGTACATAGTGTTCAACTGGACTTGACCTCGGCTTGAACCCCGGCCTAGATTTGATACTGATCAAATCTGACATTTAGTCAATATACCTACATTTTTACTATTATTTGTACGTTGTTATTTTTCTTCCTTGCCTAAAATCTACAACGTGACAATGGCGCCCAACGTGGGGCCCGTGGTTCATGGTCGAGAACTGGTCACATGCGGGTCTCATTATACGGAACATAGTTCTTCTGAAGAAATTTACCTGCCGCGCGATATTTATGCAGAAAATCTAGGGCATTTATCAACTATTTTTGACAACGTTCAGGCTGTTCTATGGCGAAGTCACTTAAAAAATACTCAAAGGTATAACTTACGACGAAAAGAAGCCGATTTTAATGTTGGAGATGTAGTCTGGAAACGTTGTTATTTCCAAAGCGATAAGGACGCCCATTTCAGTAAAAAACTTGCCCCGAAGTTTGCTAAATGTCGTGTTATACAAAAACGTTCCCCCTTAGTGTATATCCTTGAAGATATGTCGGGACAGAACCTTGGCGCTTGGCACATCAAGGATCTTAAGCTGGTAGCTACCCGATAATCTAAGTCGGTTATTCCTTAATGTGTCGGATTTTCCCACGAAAAAATCCTTTTCTATGAGGGGGTGTACTGTAACATAGCATAATCATAAATTAGGCTATATTACTGAATTAATAGAATATGAATAAATAGTTAGAATTATAAATATAAATATATAAATAACAACAAGTGCGCGCGCGCTGCACGGCGCACTGTAGTCGCGATGACGTCATAGTACCGGTTTGGTAGAACGTATGGCCCGCGCCGCGCGCCGTCCCGCGCAGCCGCCACACGGTCGCTCCGACAGCTCGCGGACGGCTGTATTTACTTTATCGCTACTTGCTAGTCTTAAGTTCGAAACCGTTGGTCGTAATTACTAGTTTTGGTTGTTTATTCAACCTAGATTCAAAGCCAGCGTAATTATGTAACCGAACAATCACAATTACAATTTTATTACTAAGGTAGGTAGGTATACTTCTAAAATATAGTGTTCATGAAATCTTGGTTCATGATTGTACTTTTAGACCTTGTGTAGCACAAATCATTGGCCTAAGGTAGTATTTTGCTAATATACATCATCATCAACATCATCATCATCATCATCACATTAGAATATAAACCTATCATTATGCTACTATTCTGTATCTGTCATAACTATATTACTGAAATTATTCTTTTGCCACTAGCATTAAATATGTAACCGTTCTGAGTGTAGTATATTCTAGAAGCCACTTCCACTCAGAACCTGTAATTAGTACCAAGCTTCCTTTTGTTCTTTTGCTAGTGGTTACCTACACCGCTTTCCTGCTAACACTACTGGTCTGCTAACACTTCGCGTCTGCGAACTTACAGGAACTACGTACGGAGTCGAACTACCTACTCGACTCGAAAAGTACCGCAGTGAAGACCGCCACCCGTGTTGCCGTTTATTTCTTATCCGGGCCTTCCTGACGTTGGCTGAAGAGGAGATCGCTGGCGGAGGACTAGGGAAGTGCGGTACATAGTGTTCAACTGGACTTGACCTCGGCTTGAACCCCGGCCTAGATTTGATACTGATCAAATCTGACATTTAGTCAATATACCTACATTTTTACTATTATTTGTACGTTGTTATTTTTCTTCCTTGCCTAAAATCTACAACGTGACATAGGATGGATGCGCTCTGGAGAACATCACAGAGCGCATCTCGCCTCGGGACTATGTGGTGGGGCGAAGGATCCCCCGATCCTCCGCCCCTAGTCCCCGTTCTTGTTCTTACCTGTCCCAAGTACTGTTATGGGCAGGCATAGCGCTTTCCATCAGGTTGCAACTTGCTCGTCAAGTCACCCCGTCAAATAAAAAAAGTGCTTGCATATCCGTATGACTGCATAAATATTACGTACATTTTGTTACAAACTTTAATTAAAGAAGAGCACATTATCAGTCTCTGTTCTTCTTTACACCAAATAAGGAAAATTACAATCTGTAACTCAAATTTAGTATTCGTCACGCACTCCACTTATATAAGGGATGTTTCGAACGATAAACAAGCATCCCTACTTATGTACTAATATAATAAAAGGGAGTTGTCTGTTTGTTTAATGGCTGAACGAACCTTCTTGATATGTTGCAACTGGATAGTATACTATACTACAGATACCAAACATCCCCACGTAATCGGAGGGCTGCTCACGGGGGGTTTTAGTGGGTTCGTATCCCCTCCCTGCAGCGGAGGGGTTAGGGCGACGGCATTTTACCCCCAAAAAATAAAAGATACCAAGCATAGGCTACTTTTAGAGTGAAAACCCGTCGTAGCCAATAAGGCCGATCGGTTGAGGCACATGGGTTTGGCTAGGTTGCGTACGTTTCTTTATACTAACCAACGTACTTCTGTAATTTTTAATAATTGAAAGAAATCGTACAATACTCAAACTCAAATCATTTAATGTAAATAGGCAAAATATTGCAGTTTTACACCTCAAAAAAATATCTTATACATAAGTATAGAAATACAATACATACGTATACGCAGTTATGGTCGCCTGCTGAAGCTAGTGTTGGGCTGAAAATTAAAGTAAAACAACATTAGAATCTCTTTTATTAAAAAGCTTGAAAAATGTGAAAAATATCGCACCCGCCGGACGTAGATAGTACAAAAATAAACGAGGAAATTGAATTGGGCCATTGTTCGGCATTGTCAAGTTGGATCATTGTTTTGATGTAAACTGATTGAAATTGAAAGAAAACAATTGATAATATTGTAACCGAATTGTAACTTCGCTTCATTGTTCCCGTGAAGTACACACTCTCCTAGGCCCTACACTTCCACAGGGCCCTTATTTGCTATGACCACCTAGACGCGTAACGCGGACACGTTACGTTAAGTTCGTGTTCGTTCGTTTCATAAACGTAACTAGGTGAGTAACACGCTCGTTTCGTACTGTCAAAATAACGTGCGGGAAGCTAGCGCATAAGGGTCACGAGTTCAAATCCCGATGCGGGCACGTACCAATGTGTTTCTTGTAAAACGTACGTAATAATTATTATTCGCTTTCCAGTGAATTGAAACATCACGAGGATCCACCGATCCGTAACGTGCCCCCGTGGAGGATTAAGGCCTAACCCTCCTCACGAAAGTGAGAGGCGACTCGTGCTCAGCAGTGGCCGGATAGGGGTTTGTGATAATAATGATGATTGATCTAATGTATGTATGTAATTATGCCCTCTTCTGCAAGAGACCGCCTGGGGAAGTACCTTTGCCAGATATTCATTCGCCTAGCAGTAGTGTTCAAACATTACTGTGTTCCGGTTTGAAGGACACTGTTTCCAGCGAAATTACTAGGCATATGAGACTTTAGAGCCGATGTCTCAGGGTGACGAGCGCAGTGCAGTGCCGCGCCAGATTATGCAATGCAAAGTTCTGGGTGACAATGTAACTATTATGGGCAGGCGTCGCGATTACCATCAGGTAAATTGATCGTCTCATCACTCAGTCACTTAAAAAAAATGTACCAAACTACGTAATCCGTTCACCCGGTACGGCGTGAATACAGGACAAATACATAAACTTTCGAATTTATAATATAAGCGTGATTCTGTGGTAGCGGCACCACTTGAATAGCCACTTGCCTTTCGTTTTCAAAAGTACCTGGCTTCAGCTACAGTATATAAATAGAGATAAGCGTTTGGTTTCACTTTAGCAAAATAGCTTTAAGTAGGTAGTTGCAATGTATTGCTTTACGGGGCGCAAAATTGGAACGTACAAGAAACGTGCGATACTACGCTTTAGGGTCATACTACACGGGCGGTTTTCCCGCCGCGGGAATCCGCTAGAACCGCACTAGACATAATTTAATATGGAACATGTTAGAGCCATACTACACGGGCGGCTCTCCCGTCGTACACAACTTTCATATTAAATTATATGTAGTGCCATTTTTCTTAAATAAATTAAAAACATACATTGTGATTAGAATAGGTGTCAGACAAAAATAAATAAAAACTGGAAAAAAACGTTTCTTGATCTTTATCATAATAATTATAGATAAGCTGAGCCACCGGATTTCCGATTTCACCCGCGTAATTCCAGTTTTCCTGCAATTAATCTACATTTCCCAGGTTAAAGAAATTCCTGAGTTCATTAAAAAAATTCAGAGAATATAATATTCAGATATTCCCATATTGAATAGAAAATTGGAAATTTTCTATTCAATATTCATTATTCTCGATTTTTGAGCTTATCAACACATTTGGCCATTTTTTTATTATTCTATTTGACTGTTTGACGAGACGAGCAAGTCGTTCACCTGATTGTAAGCGCTACGCCTACCCATAAAAGTTACAGTGCCACCCAGAACTTTGCATATAATCCTGCGCGGCACTGCACTGCGCTCGTCACCCTGAGACCGCTGTCTCAGGGTGACGAGCGCTGACTCTAAAGTCTCATATGCTCAGTAGTCATTTTTATTTGTATAGATAGATAGATAGTTAGATTTCACTCTAAATTAGTTTTACATTATATTATCTGTAGCTGTCACAACTAGTAACGTTCAGGTTTATTACAGAACAAACTCTATAAAGATATGACATTAACAGATACTCCGGTATCGTTTTTTATTGTCCCCATAGATTGATCTCCCTTGTTTCTCGTAGCCGCCGTAACGGCTGTAGCCACCGTAGCAGCCGTAGCTTTCGTAGCGGTGTAGCGGTTCTACGCCCCGAGTTTCAGTTTCAGTGCTTCAGCCGACTCCGCGGCCGACGCCGCCCGCGATGACGCCGCGACCGCCCCGTGCACGCAACTTTACGCGTCATTAACCGTCTTTTACGAACGTTGTAAAACAATTATTGCCTAAATTCACCTCGCGGCCTCCCGAAACCAAAAGGCACTATGATATTTACAACAAAAGCCACAACTTTAGACATTACCAATTTGAATTTAAAGTTCTAAAATATGGTGTTAGGAAATAATTATGAAACAGTGTCTTAAATATTGACGTTGAAATAGCTTTTTCTCGATATTCAATATGTTACTGTCGTGTTTGGTTCGACAAGTGATTTGGATGGCCGCGTCATTATTCATAAAAGGTAAGTTTTTCCAGTAGTTTTTTTTGTTCGTATCAACAAATAATGTGGTAAAAAAGGCAGAACAATACTCGGAAGAGTCAATTATAGTCGAATGTAGGTAACTTTGCACTTTTTCTAAATCTAATCTTATTGTGAAAAGACATTCACAAAATGGTTAATAAAAAAAAAGGATTTAATTGTTGACTAGTATTGAGAATTTAAACGAGACGAGATATAAACAATTCGAACACCCAAAGTCACGTGAAACCAAAGATTACGTATTATTTACCACATACAAAAATTATCAACATCGCGTAACCTTTCTTCTCCGCTGAAATGCAATTTAACATGTAGAGCATTTTCCATTTAGTAAAAAACAAATCCTATTATAGCACGGATACGCAAAACAACATTTCGCAAACGCCATTTCATATTTTTCAACAGCGTAATGACTAAAAGATGGCAGAATATCCAACATAATTTGCGAAATAAAATTCTTGCTCAAATAGGGAAGGATATTTCATTTACCAACGTTTAGTTAATTTCAGCTTAGGCGGTGGTACACCTGAGATTATTCGTCGCTATTCAACGCGCAATTCTTGTGTGTTTATTTGCTAGCAATGGCTTTAACGATTTTTGATGATATCGTGGATTAGGGGTATGAGTTAGATGGAACCAGCTTGTTATTTCTTTCAATGAAATTTATCATTATCATCCCACTGCTGAGCACAGGTCTCCCCTCACTTTCGCGAGGAGGGCTAGGCCATAATCCACCACGGGAGCCCGGTCCAGAATAGAATAGAATAGAATAGAAAACTCTTTATTGTACACCAGAAACAAAATTAAACACAGTACAGAAAAATTACAATAGGTAAACAAGGGTAGTACAATGGGCGGTCTTATCGCTGAAAGCGATAAAACCGCCCATTCCAGATTGGTGGATAACATACCAACCTCCGAAATAATTCTCGGGTGATAATTACTTACATATGTTTTTACAGAAACACATTGGTACGTGCTTGCACTGGGATTTGAACTCACGACCTTCTGATTGGAAGGCGGACGTTCTCCCACTAATAAATTAACCTGAAATTTTGTATCTAGTAGTATCATATGTAGTGTTTTATTGTACATAAGTACCGTAAGAAATAAATGGTTTTTGATAAAGTAGAACAATCACAATATTGAAGTCAAAATACGACAAATAGAAACAAAAACCAACCGGATTTCTGAAGTCGTTACATGAAACCTAAAATGCATGATAATTGACTGCAAATGTGCACTCGCAAAACATGCAAATTTCACTTTGCAAGTTTTGGAACGCTTTCTCTAGCAAAGCCAGAGCTTGATTTCAATTTGAATATGTCTGAAACGAAACCAATGTCACGAATTACATTACCAAAACAGAACGCGTAGCTTCTCATTAATTTTATAATACAATGTTAAAGTATAGAAATAGGTACTTTTCTACGGGACCTCAAATAATATTTTGTAATAGGCTGCGGCATTTCAATAAAGGACCGTTTTTCAATAAAAGTTCAAACAGAATGATACCTACTTACATAGGTACCTATCCGAGAATTGAAGCAGCTTTTAAATGAATAATTAATTTGTTTCCTTTCGTCGCTATTTTCCTCTTAAAAATCGTTTCGATACGAACCGTGTAAGTAACAAGAGACATGGAAGAGACAAACATCCTACCCTCATCACGGTTTCTAAAACAATTAGTCAAATTCTAGAGTTTCTGAGACATTATTTATCAATATGACAGTGGGCAATACTTGTCAGTAGGCATCTGGTGTTGCCACTTTAGGCCATTCGGCATTAGTTGTTAAATAAACAAGAATACTTGGCAACCCACATCACGTCTGTCAATCCTTACATAAATTTTCACGAGCCGACACATTTTATTTGAAACACTCGTGAGGGATAGTTTTATTCGCATTTCAAAAGCATTTCAAGCGTAAAAAGACTTGCAAAAATTTACATTTTAGTCTGTGTTTGGAGGATTTTTGTGTTTTGCGGGTAGATATACGAGAACATCATGAATATAAATCGGCGTCTGAAGGTCTACCACAAAACTGGGTACCTAGAAATTATGTTGGTGTATTTCCTCATAAACAACAAAATAAAACCTCTTTTAGTCTAATAGGAAGGCGGTCCCTCTTTTAGCCAGTCGTTTTTTTAATTATGCGATACTTGGTAAATGGTCCAAAGCCGTCGTTAATATTATAATTTACAATATCTAATATCTATATTCTGGTGACAAGAGGGCTGGCTCATTTCTCGCACAGAGAATAGCTAGAGAATTCTCGCAAACGTGGAAATGCAGCCAGTGTTCTTGGCACCATGCCTCATGGACACCCTCTTTTGTTAGATTTTTAAGTTTTTAGTTTTAGTTAGTTTTCCTTTTATTTATTTTGTTATCTAAGTTCTGTCAATAAATAATTATATGAATACAATAAGACAATAGATATTCACGAAAACCGATTACAGTTATTGAAGAGAATAGGAGATATATTTGGTTTAACTCTGTTGCGCTTTCGATAAACGTATTTAATCTTAGTTATCTATTCCCACAAGCCACAAAAGGTGATGCAAATTGATGCAAAGTATTCAAAAGCGAGTAAAAGTTGATTCAGGGAACGTACTAAGTAAAACCAACTTAAATCAAGTAGAAATGAATGCAAGAACTTACTTGAACCGCAGTGTACTTAGTGAAACTAATACATAATAGTAGAATATACTAGAGAAAGTTGTTAACAACATATGTACATGTAATTTACTTTATTAGTGTAATTAAATGTTAAAGCACTAGCAGGAATTTCACCTGATAGTAAGTACAGTGCATACCGTTATTTTAACAAAATAAAAAAACACGTTTTTATAGCTAACCGAACTAAAAATTAGAAAATAATTTTTAATTTCAGAGAGTTTATAATACAGTAGTAGAAGATCGAACAATCAATCAGAATTTATCGCCTCAAAATAAAATTATAATAAAGTTTAAGTTATTAACAAAAGAATTCAATTCAGAGTAAACAGTGTGGGGTGCTTGATAAAGTAAATGTAACAACTATTCTATTGGCAACTATCTATGAGAGGAGAGTTATGAAAAGTAGTAAAATGCACCCCACGCTTTTTACTCTGAATTGAATTCTTTTGTTAATAACTTAAACTTTATTATAATTTTATTTTGAGGCGATAAATTCTGATTGATTGTTCGATCTTCTACTACTGTATTATAAACTCTCTGAAATTAAATATTATTTTCGTTAAAAAAAAGCGTGTTTTTTTAGTTTTTTTTTAAACTATTATTTATTTTTCATTTTTTAGTTCGTTTTATCAATTAGTTATTTGTTGACATGTGGTATTGAAATTTCTCACAAATTATTTCGCAATCTCATCATTTCATTCAAAACTTCACTGTTGCATGGATAATAATAATAATAAGAAAGAAAGAAAGAAAGACAAGCTCAGCAAGTACCTTGACTTGGCTCACGAGGTGACCGCCATGTGGGACGTTGACTCAACGATCATTGTCCCGATAGTTGTTTCGGCGAATGGCCTTGTAGCGAAGAGCCTCGACCAACACCTTAAGAGGCTTTCGCTAGACGGCTGGATTAAGGGTCGGATGCAGAAGGCAGTATTCCTCGACACGGCGCGTATTGTCAGGAGGTTCCTCTCTCTGCAGCCCTAACCATCGGTAGCCTGGGCCTTGCTCCGCTACCGGTGGTATCCTAGGTTTAAGTTTCTTTTATAATATTTTTACTAGTTAGACTGTATTTTTATTAGTTTTGTAAAGCATTGTAAAAGAAATTTAAATTTAAGAAGTTGAATAAATATAGTGAATAATAATAATATAAGGATAATGGGAAACTGTTATCAAATTATTGCATTGTCATTGGTCCTTGATACGTATGCAAAGTTTCAAATTAATCAGACTTCTGGAAACTGGTGAAAATTAAGTTCAAAGATTCCGTTACATACATACATACATAGTTAGATACAACCCAAGCTAATAAAAGCGTGTTAAAAATACCAACACATAGAGCTTTTTTTGCTACGGCTTACTCTATGGCATCACATTTCTCGAATCTTTTAAACATAGGTAGTTATTTTGGAGAGGATTGATTAGGTACTTGAAAAGCAAGTCAAAGTCAAAGTCAAAGTCAAAAATCTTTATTCACATAGGCCCCAAGAGGGCACTTATGAAAGTTCACTGACTCGACCGCCAGATTCGGAATTACATCCAAACGAGAAGAATCGGCAAGAAACTCGTTGGTTTTTTTTTCTGAATTCTTACATTATTTTTTTTTCTTCTTTTCTTTCTTTTCTTCTTACATTTTCATTTTCAAGTCTTTACATTATTCTACTGAATTACTGGCTAAACTACGCAATATAACTACGAATAGTTGGTGAAATTCGGCAGTAGATAGAAACACTTTGGACGTTAATTAAAATAGTAATGAATCAAACTATGTTAAAATCAAAACCCAACTCAACTATACCCTGAAATAGTCTTGAATGTGAAAATGAGAAAAGTTTAAGGTAACATTATACCCATTTGTTAAAACTTTAACAATTGGTATTCATATTGATTGAAATACTGTCTAATTGCCTTCGTTGAATAAAGAATCGGTTGTTGAATATATTACTCCGACTTCGATTTTTGAGCACCTGCATTCAATAACTGACTGCAATAAATCTTAAAACCAATAGATGGACTACTTTTCTTGGAAATTAGCCAGCAGTACTCAAATACACAATCAAAATCATACATGCAAGAAAAAAGTAGTAAAAAGTGATTAGCCTTTACGAGTTAAAATTTTAACCTTATCGGTTAAAATATTAACTCGTAAAGGCTTAACAAATAGTGCCTTGCTTATATCGAAATTTACTCTATAGGTTTCAAATTAAGTTGGAAGACGTATTACAAACGGGTATCCCTCCATTAATATGTGCCTGAAAAATGTATAATACCAAAGGAATTGCAAATGAGTTAGCTAACAGAGTTGTATACTATAACTTGCTAGCCGTGATCGTTCAAACTTTTATGAGCTCGCTGCTGTCTATGCTACGTTTATTATCTGGAATTCAATTTATATAAAAACTAGCTGCGCCCTGCGGTTTCACCCGCGTAGTTCCTGTTTTGGCCCACGGGAACATACCATCGGAATAAGAAGTACCCTATTACTCAATCCTGGTTATAAACTATCTCTGTTCCAAATTTCATTCGAATCCGTTTAGTAGTTTGTTACGCTTTCACTCCTAAACCACTAAACCGATTTCAAAAATTCTTTGACTAACGAAAAGCTACATTATCAGCGAGTAACATAGGTAATATGTTATCCCCATATTCAAACGGGAACGAAACCTACGCGGGTGAAACGGCGGGGCGCAGCTAGTAATATTATAAATGTACAAGTTTATATGTTCAGATGTAGGATCTTTGCTACTCAATCACACAAAAACGGCTAAATTGAATAGGATGAAACACACAGAGAGTTTTTTATATGGATTAGAACTTGGTTACTTTTTATTCCGTAAAAAATATCGGTTTCCGTGAGAGTGATTCTCTACGCGACGCTTCTAGTTTACTAATAAAACAGAAAACAGTTTTGAGTCAGCAATTTTCTTTTGTTTCTCCCCACTATGGCACCTATTTTGCCATATACTGTGGCGTACCTATTTGTGTTCTGATACCACCATAAATAAGTTACAGTCATCGTAAAAAACCCCTAATTTTAGTGGCGAAATATTTTACAAGCTTTAAAAATAGCAATCCTTGAAAGACACTTAACGTTTCCGATACTGGAACAAGGGTGGCGCGAAGGGTCCCTCCTGTACAAACCGGCATCGAACCCTGAGTAAACATCTTACTTGGTGTTGCCATACGTCTTTCTTTCCCGGGACAGTTGGCTTCGTAAAAGGTATTTCTACTGCAGGAATGGATGACAGGACAAATAGTGTGTGAGAGAATAGGCCTATAGCCAACACTGGGTGGATACGGGCTCAATAGATTTCTATCAACAAAGCACCCGCAACCGCAGGGTTTGTCTGAAAATCACTACTGGTGCCTAGAACACTAACCCTTCTGGATACGCTCTCAACAGCGGTAGGTAATTATTGTGGTTTTTGTTTATTTTTGTAGTTGTGTCTGTTGTTTCAAAAAGTAATTATTTTCTTCACCAGTTTAGTAATGGGAGGCCTCTTCTGCAAAAAGACCGCCTGGGAAAGTTTATATTCATCCGCCAAGCAGTAGTGTGCCAACATTACTGTGTTCTGGTTTGAAGGGCATTGTTTCCAGCGAAATTACTGGGCATATGAGACTTTAGAGTCGATGTCCCGGGATGACGAGCGCAGTGCAGTGCCGTGCATGATTATGCAATGCAGGGTTGTGGGTGGTGCTGTAACTGCTATGGGCAGGCGTAGCGCTTACCATCAGGTGAACGACTTGCTCAACTCGACAGTCAAATAAAAAAAAAAGAAGGTGGTATCGTATATTTTTCATGCTGCAATCTGCAAAATGCTTCATGTGCACGTTCGTTACTTTTTCGTCTTCGATTTTTATTACAGATGGTACCCCTACATGTACTTATGTATTAAAACCTCTGTAAATATTGTTCTAGTTCCAACAGAAGTGCTGATTTTATTTTAACCTTTCTACAGAACTCTGAAAGACTTTTATTTAATGTAAGAGTTCATTTCCACTATAGCATAGTTACGTTTTTTTACTATACAAAATCTTAGGACAATCTAAATTGGGGTTAAGATTTCCTCAGAAAAGGTCTTAATTAAAGTGGAGATCCAGACTGAGACTTGTTCAACTATATTAGACTTTTATTTATTTATTACAATTTAAGATTTAAAAGCTTTTTACCAGTTCAATAAATTGTTTGGAACGATCCTCGGCTTGTTACTGACGTTTCAAGTACAGCTCAGCTGTCGAAGGTTTACGAGTTGAAATAAAATAATTGTGTGGAAGATTTATAGGGTTTAGACTGTTTTCATTTTACTTTAAAATGTTGGTGCACCTGCTCAAGTCTGGGTTAAAAACTGGGCTGAAAGTTCAACTGCTTTATATATCATCGATTTCAGTTGATGGATGGGCAGAGTCGATATACGTAATACTCTGATTAGACCACATAAAACATATTTCAGTAAACAATGAAGGACTCACAAAAGGGATGATAAAATTTGAAGCAAAATAAATCACAGCTTTGCTACCTTGAAATTGGATAGCGTAGTTATCGGGTTTGCGCGACAACGTGAATGGTTTTGCGGTAACTTGGAATATGACGTAAGGCAGTATCTTTACGCGAACTTATAGAAAAATTGTCGTAACACCGCCACCACAGATTTATTACCCTTATTGCTATGTTTCTTGCCATACCCTATATTTGTATCGCCCGCCACTTATTTACTAGGTATAGTTTGTTTTTTTTTTATCTAAGTATTGAAAAAGAACTTAGTACTTATTAACTTGCGTACTGCGTGGCTGGATCCGATCAGGCAAAATATGATATTGTCTTTGTATTTTTGAAGTAAAGCTTTTTTACGCACGCTTGACTCGGGGAGTAAGCTGGTGAATGCATTACAAAAAATTTGATCGGGCGCGGCGGACGGAAATTGAGATGGAGATATAAGTTAGTGGAGATAGAAAAAGAGAGAGACTTATGTTTCAAATTTTTTTTTTTTAATCTTTATGAAATTTGTATTACAATTATTTTTTTTAATTAATTTATTCAGTTGAAGTTTTACTTCTGCTATGTCTCCCAGCACACATTTCGTTTTTTTTTATATTGTTTTTGTTTTCTGCTGACCACATACCATACCTTGTTTTTCACATATTTTTTTTTACTTAGTGGCAAATCCAAATCGTAACAGAAGTAATAATAATAATAATAATAATAAATTGTTTATTGCCATTAAATGCTTTTACAATAAAAATCACAAAAAAGAAAAAAATACAAAACTAGAGGCTTCACGATAACACGACAAACTGGTCAGACAGCCCGAAACAACCTGTCATGTGATCGCGCAGCACCCAGTACTTATCTAGTTATAGCATTGCTTGGCAACTGGGGTAAGCTCAGCACTGTACTGTGCAGACTAGTCTACACAGGGCTGGTTTTCAGCATACCCCATTGCTCGAGCTCAGCTGTTAGTCGAGCAGACAGAAAAATATTAGTAACAGCGGGATTACAAGTAAATACGAAATTACCAGGTACGTACAAATAACTATATGGCATACGATTAAAAATGTGTGTATGTGTGCGTGTGTGTTTGTGTGTGTGCGTGTGTGTGTGTGTGCGCGTGTGTGTGTGTGTGTGTGTGTGTGTATGTGTGCGTGTGTGTGTGTGTGTGTGTGTGTGTGTGGTGTGCATGTGAGGGTATAATTATGTTTGATTTAAAATGTTTTAAATGTTACTTCAAAGTTCTTTTTAGATCGCTGCAACAGAAGCAGCTTGTATTTGTTTTTAAATAAACCGAAGCTAATATTTTTCCTCATAGGAGGTGGTATATTATTCCAAATTTTAGATGCACTGTATTTGAAGCAACCTTTAAAACCGGCGGACTTGTGTTTGGGTATGGCTAGGGCATTTGCGGATTTTGAGCGAGTATTGACTGAGTGCATATCCTTCATCCATGTTAGTTTTTCGAATAAATATTCTGGTTTTTTAGTCCACATAACTTTTTGTGTTGTGCAGGCTAGGTGAAGCTCTCTCCTAGCCTTCATATTCAAAATATTATGTTCAACCAGGAAGGGAGTAACATGTTCTCTTCTTGGTATTCTAAAACAGAATCTTGCACATGCATTTTGTACTCTTTGAATGGCATTTTCAGTTTTCGCATACAGCCTTGGTCCATAAACTGCACTGCAGTAGCTAAGCGGCGATAATACCAAAAGGTCACATAGCAAAATTCTTACATCTTCCGTAATATGCTTCCTAATACTGTAGAGGACCTTCAGCTTGTAAAAAGCGGTTTTAATCTTATCATTGATGTGTTTCATGAATCTCATTTCACTATCAAAAATAAGTCCCAAGTTCCTTGCTTCTGATTCTCTTGGTATCACGACTCCGTTGATGGACAATTCAGGATTATGAGAATTTACACTATCAATTTGTTGCCTAGTACCAAGTATTAACATTTTTGATTTGGAGGGATTTAATATTAATGAGTTCCTTACGGCCCATTCAAAGACCTCATTTAAATCATTGCTCATAGTGATCATTGCATCTTGAGTGTCCTCGGCTTTAAAAGAGAAATAAATTTGTGTGTCATCTGCATATAAATGGTACTTACACTTTTTTATATAGTTTGGCAAATCGGCTGTAAAAATCGAGAACAATATTGGACTTAATATGGAGCCCTGAGGTACCCCTCTTCCTAATTTCCCTACACTGGATATAGCTTTAGTACCACTTAGGGATTCAGTTTCTACATATTGTTCTCTGTCTACCAAAAAAGTTTGAAACCATTTGCAAGTCTCACCAGAAAAACCATAATACGAAAGCTTTGCAAGGAGCATATCTGGATTTAGACAGTCAAAAGCACGGGAGAAATCAAGTAGGATCAGAGCACTACTGAGTCCCGAGTCTGATGCGGCTACGAGATCATCAGTCACTTGCAACAGTGCCGTTTCCGTACCATGAGCCTTTCTAAAGCCGGATTGGAAATGAGGAATTATATTAGCTGTACATACATATTTTTCTAATTGAGTAAACACTGCTTTCTCCAGCACCTTCGATAATACGGGTAGAATGCTAATTGGTCGCAAATCCTTAAGCTGCTCTATCGATTGTGACTTAGGTATTGGTCTAACAAGTGCTCGCTTCCATAACTTGGGGAAAGTATTCTGATCGATGGAGCGATTTATAATAGCTGTGATCGCTGGTAACGTCTCAGAGAGGGTGAGTTTTACCATGTCGGCACTAATGTGATCATGACCTACTGCGTTCGTGCGAATACCTAAAATAATTTTACTAATGTTTTCAGGGGACACAGGTTCCAATGCAAACTCATTTGGGCTTACTTTTCCGGTTTTATAAAACTGCAAAGTTTCGGTGTCTATGCTGCCGTCACCAGGAACAGTTAGAAAGTGCTTGTTAATTAAATTAGGATCATTCAAACTATCTGGGATTAATGTCGAGTTTCCACTAAGTGTATTTATGCTTTTTATGTATTTCCACATGTTTTTAGGCTGATGTAAATTTTTATTAACATAATGCGTGAAATAAGCTTTTTTTTCTCTTTCTATCGCACCTATAACCAAATTTTTGAGGCTTTTGTAATACGCCATAGATGAGGTCGTCTTCTTAATATGAGCTTTGACAAGTGCTTTGTCCCGCAAAGTCATCATAAATCTAATCGTCTCGGTGACCCAAGGTTTAGGAGATTCTATTACTCTTTTTCGTTTTATTGGTGCATGTCTATCGAAAAGATTAGTTAAATATTCATTAAATTTCATTATCATAGCGTCAGGTTCCTGCGTTTCAATTATATTATTCCACGGAATAGATTTTAGGTCACGATTGAAAGATTCTTCGTTGATATTTGTAAAAACACGACGTTCAATAAAACGAGCTATTGGTTTAGGTTTCCTAATATTAAACTCGCTCAACACCAGCGCATGATCACTTAAACAGGCATTGTGTACAACCGTTATTTTTTTACATCTTTCAGGAACATTTGTCAAAATCAAATCGAGTAGACTTTCTGATTCCACGGTCTTTCTTGTAGGCTCTTTGACCATTTGATCAAGGCTTAGCTGCGAGCAAAAAGTTATAAGTTCCCTGGATTTATGAGTGTCTGGCGCTAGCAAATCGACGTTGAAATCCGTTAAAAAACAGACGTATTCGCAGTTAGCGCAAACACTAAAAGAAGCGTTTAGAGAATCCAAAGCCGTCATTAGTTTAACCCCCTCTGGTCTATAAGCGGTACCTACAGCGATGCGAGCGCCAGGGAGCGCTATCTCCAGCCACAGCTGTTCCAACTGTGAGTCTGGGTGTGCGCGTACCCGTGCCCGCAAACCTTTCTTAAGATAAAACCCGACGCCCCCTCCTCTTCTTTTCTGTTTTCGGGCTCTATGTTTAAAAACATATCCGGGAAGGATGGGCGCAACCATTTCTTCATCTTCCTGAATCCATGTTTCATTCAAGGCTAGTACATCTGGATCGTAAGTTATTACCGTAGCTTCCAACTCGTCTCTGCCCGTATTAAGTGATCTAACATTAAGTAACCCAATTTTCAGACTGACCTTTTTTGTGCGTGTACTACCCATATTCAGTCCTTATGAAAACCCAAAGAGCCGTACTTAGTGAGCCTCTCGTAGACGTAGAAGGCTTGTTAAACTGTGTGTGTGATGTGTGATTAGTGATTGTAGAACAGTGTGTAATGAGTGAGTGTAAGTGTTTTGGGTGAATTTGACAGAACATTTCAATAGAACTTGAGAACTCTAAGTTTCCAGTGCTTACAGATATGACATTCGATAAGACTGAAAAAAATATTATAAGTGCACTTATTAATGCACATTCAATCTTAACATTCCCGCAATTGAACGATCTCCGTATGAACGAGTATGTGATATGGATTATATTTATAAATACTATTAGATTACTATAGCAAAAAGAAAGCAGTATTACAAAGATGAAGCATAGACGCAGCCTACAATTAACAAGGTCATAAAATATTTGCATATAAGCACCTTCATAGGTACATGACAACAAAAATAGTCTACTCAGAGGTCTCATTCGCAACCATATTAAAAAACTCGCAACAACAGATAATTTACATTTAATACTAATAGCGAGCGACACAAATAGTCTATTTAAAAAACCTATCAAAATCGTTTTCACAGCGAATACGAAACGAAGTCTTTCCGTCCGCTTCTCTGATGAGAACAGTTCCCTCACGTGTCCAAGCGTACTTCCAGCTATGCTGTTTACATAGTAAACGCGCTTTATTGAATAGGAGCCTGTTTTCTCTCGTTAGTCGCTCGTTGATGAATACGGGGCGCGGCGTTCCCGCTAGGTCGAGGTCGCCAGTCGTCAAGCCGCGGCGGGCGCGCGCACAACGGAACACTTCATCGCGCACTGCGCGCCTAGTTAGACGCAATACAATAGGGCGCGGTCGTTGCTTGCCATCCTGCCCGACGCGGACGGGCCCGACTCGACGAGCCTCCACGATGTCTCGCTCATCCAAGTTCACGCCGATCTTTTTCATTACTAGGCCCACGATGTGCGTGACGCTCTCACCACTGCCCTCAGTAACCCCACTAATCTCTACATCATTTTGCAGAACTATCTGATCCCTGGTTTGCAGTTCCTGTTTCAAAACATGTATCTGTAGTCGGAGATCCTGTGTCTCCTTGTGGGTGCTCTCGAGCTCTAAGAGTCTTGACTCTTGTTTGTCAAGTCGCTCATCTAAACCATCCATTCTCTTGTTACAACCCTCATACAAGACCTTCAGGTTCTTCACTTCATCCCGGACTTCCCGAATTTCCTTGCGGCAACTGCCAAACTCTTTTCGGAAACAGTTCATTTCCCTCCTGAGGGCCCGCATTTCTTCCAGAATAGGGTCATGCTGCTCCTGATCGCTCTCGTCCTCAGTAGGCTGAGGTGATTCTTCGGGTAGCTGCTCAGCCAAGATTTTCACGGGCGTATTGCTATTGTCCTTCCGCGGTGCGCTGACCACACAACAGGGACACAGCCAATTCTTCGGAGTTTGATTCGACGTTAGGTTTACGCACTGCTTATGAAATGCTGTCTTACATTTAGTGCAAACAGCGCCACCTGAGAGAAATTTCCCGCAACCGCCACACTTAGTCATCGTAGTTTATTTGCTGACCTCACTAGATGGCAATAAGAGCAATCGATCAAACAACTTATTATTTATTAAATAGCCAGGCACTATTATTCAGGCTATATCCCACTAACCGGTTTACTAGTACGTAGTCACGTCGTTCCTGTCAGGTATCCGGACTCAATGGCGTTTCGTTGTTGTTGTTTCGATCGGAGAGTGTGGTGCCTTTTAATGGCAAAAATTTCACCAAATAGTGTTCCTACTCCGCTGAAAACACTCTCACACCGGAAATGCACTATGCTCGACAATTTCAGTGACTACTTTCGTAATTTAGCACACAGAATCAATCTTTAAAACCGTAATTACAAGATAGCTATTTGTTTACACGGGACTACCCCTAGTAGCAGTGTTATCATTAGGTTTTCAGTCCGCAGACTATAGACCGTGTTGATTTAGGTTGGCTAGGCAAATATATAAATTTAAAAGTACAACATATTTATTCTCGTTGGTCTCGTGGTTACTTTGAGATTTTATAACAAAGAAATGGGGTACTATTAATTTTGTTTTAATCTGAACCTGTTTTGAAATTGTTACCGGCTTGCTGGATTGTGAAACTAAAATATGAAGTTGAGAGCGACTGAATAGCTTTTTACGTGTGTGAAGTTTAAACAAAAGCATTTCAGACGCGCAACCGCTCGTAAATTTGCAATTAAAAAAATCGGTGGTTAGCTTTGAAATGTAGTGCAAATGTAGGTAGTATTTATTTATTGCACATATAGCCGGAGTGCGGCCCGAGCACGTGTTGTGTGACCACATAGAACAGAGGCTCCAAGACTTTTATTCTCATAGACTTCTTTCAAAATTTAGCTGGCACCGTGGACCCCCTGCAGCTACATTTCTTTCATATTCCTATTTATTTCCTACCATATATAATTTTTTGACACGCCAACGTAAACCCCGTCGATTCTCCCGTGGAAACCTGGGGGTCCACCTGGACCACTTTAGGAACTAAGGACATAGAATGTGTCCCTATTTGTATAAGTTCTGGGCAGCATTGCAGCTGCTATGGCGCTTACCATTTCTTTTACTACTTTACTTAGTGACATAAAAAAAAGATTTAACATAATATTGCAGAAGACTACTTTTTATGTCAGTAAGTCGTTCACCTGATGGTAAGCGTCACGCCTGCCCATAACAGCTACAGTGTCACTCAGAAGTTTCCATTTTAAAATCTTGTGCGGCACTGCACTGCGCTCGTCACCCTGAGACATCGATCGATTCTAAAGTCTCAGTCTCTGCTAAATAACATCTTATTTAGCTGGAAACAGAGCCCTTCAAACCGGAACACAGTAATGTATGCACTATGCACACTGCCGCTTGGCGTATGAATAACTGGCCAAGGTCTGATACTTCCCCAGGCGGACTATTGCCGAAAAGACCCACTAGCAAATCATTAACCCGATGTGACTAATGGTATGGTAAATATGAAAACAACATCAGAGAAGCCCTAACTACAATATTGGGAGCTAAGGATCGGAAGGACCTATTTAATATATCAAAGCTTGTAAGATTACGGTTTGCGGTTTCTTCATCAACTGCTTAAAGGCAGGGGTGTACTTGGTTTTGCCCTTGATCAAATAACACGATTTCATTCTTCAATCCTACTTTATAACAAAATATTATTTAAATAACACCTACTTGATACTAGAATACTCGTACGTCTTGGTTTACATTAATAAATATCCATGAAGAAAAATCACGAGTTAATTCCTTTTATTTTTTTTTTGCTACCTTTGTAATATTTTTCATGTAAATGTAAAAAGAAAACAAAATTATATGATAAATGTAGATGTTTCGTCATTTATATAGAAATATAAATATAAAAATCTTTATGTTTATCACCATACTATTCAAATTTATGGAGTTTGATAATTCATCCAGCCTCTCTTTTAGATATTTACACGTCAGTTAGTTGAATTCCTTAATGAAAGTGCGTTGCCTCCGTAAGTAAGCGATATAATGCCTGCCTTAGCGGTTAACAAAGTGCCTTCTACTATTTCACAGAATATCAAACTGTCCTAATATTATTCGTGTCCACTTTCGTCGAGTCTGCGTCACAATTCGAAGTCTTTCATGGTCAAGCGTCAGAGAAGTTTGTCTCTCGATCCCGAGATTGGGAACTTCGTAATTATCAGCTTGGTAGTTTCGATAACTACCTACTTACAAGTTACGTAGGTAAAGGTACTATCAACGTAGCGAAGCCAAAGAGCTTCGCTGTTGATTTTAGCTGTGTATTCCTTAAGTATCTACCTGGGAATCTTCAAGGCACGAGTGAATAAGGTACTTCTAGGTAAGCGTGTACCATCGTAGAGCATTGTCACTTTCCATCAGGTGAGATAGTATTCAAACGCGAGCCTATTTACAATAAAAAAAAAACTTTGTTTGATTTAGGTACCTTTGTACCTTGGTACTAACTTTAATAAATATAGTATTTTCTATTACTTTGATAATAATGGCGTAGTACTATCTATTTTGTAGTAATGGTTCTATTGATTTGTTTCGATCGATGCAGTTGCATACCTACCTACTCTCATTTAAAAAGGACAATTATTTACATTGTCGGTAGTCTGTAGACTGATAGAGAAATCTGACCTTGAATCTTGAATGTTGACCTTGATAGAGCTTATTAGATTAACATGTCTACATGATCTAGAATTATGGCATGTTGCGAAAAAGTATGTCCAACATTTCAAAATCTAGGATTGCACAAAATGAACTTTCGTTGTGTAACTTCATACTTACAGCGAATATCGTAAATGTAATACTGATACTACTCTTTTTATATCAATCCTCTTTGCAATATTATCATGAATCCACTTCTAAGTTCTCATTATTTATTCTACCCGTCCGCTTGTCTAGCCTAGGGCCTTCTTTTTACGAACCAACAAACTGTATTGATAAAATGTTAGTGGCTGCCAGTCGTGATTGAATAATCGCTGGCATCCTTGTTTATAGTTCTGCGCTGACAACTAGAGGGATTTCTTGTCACAGTAACAGATGGTAAGGACATTCAAATGATACAAAGATTTCAGTTCAGTTGACCTAGGATTTGAGCACATCCGATGCTGTTGCTGTTCACGCTTTTTCTCTCCTTTTACTTATTATTACTACAGTACATTACAGTCAAAACCTACTCAATATTTCGCAATTAAAGTGGTGTTATACGTATCTACCTGTTTGTTACGCTTACGTTTTTTTTGCCTTATCGTAGGTGGACCCGATTCAATAAAATATTTTGGAGAAATACAGGCTCTTAATGACCATTAAGTATTGTGATTCAACGTGGAATATAGAAAAAAAAACTGACATTGCAATTATATAGAATAGAATAGAATAGAAAACTCTTTATTGTACACCAGAAACAAAAATAAACACAGTACAGAAAAAATACAATAGGTAAACAAGGGTTATATGTTAAATGAGTTGTTAAGCTCTTGATATATATTTATTCTGTGTTTCTACTACTATGGTTTTTATATTTCTGTCTCCAGGTATCGTCTGCTGCGACGAAGAGTACCGCTTGGTGCGGCATCTGATGCAGAGGTACGATGCTTCAGTGCGGCCCGTCGAGAACTCCTCACACCCCCTTATGGTAACCTTCGGAGTGTCGCTGCATCACATCATCGATGTTGTAAGTAGAAATTGTCATCATCATTATTATAATTAATTGGAAGACGTCCACTGCTGAACGTAGGCCTCCACAATAGAACGCTACAAAGAGCGGTTGTTAGCCGTTCGCATACAGCGGCTCCCCGCGTCTCGCACCAGGTCGCCAGTCCACCTCGTGGCCGTTCTACACTAAGCTTTCTGGTCCGTAAGTTTTTTTATCAGAAGGTTATTAGGTAGGTAACTACCGATACTTAGATTTATTACAATATCATGTATACTGTGACCCTAGTCGGCTTGGTGACCACATGTTCGCCCCGAGCAATGAAACTCGCGTTGGAAAATTAGAACTGCCTTTGGGTTAACATTAATTAAACTGGGAGAAAAATAGGAGTGGACTGCGGTTAATATTATTATTTTCTACTGTAACCTCTTTGCTTTTTTGATTAAATACTTTTTGGTTAGGTATTTTAACTTGTACTTGCAAAAGAGGTTTTTATGTAGTATTTTTAAAAGGCATTAAACAGGTACAATCATATACATAATATATTTTAGGTCTGTGGTTAAAAGGCATACTAGTTTGCCTTTATTTTATTTTTAATTTTGCGATATGCTAATTCTGAGGTTTTACTCCTTAAATCTTGTCAGGAGATTTAACAACTGCATGATACTAAAACCTCTTTAAAAAACGTTCGAGCTTTGCAGTTCTAAAAATAAAGCAGTTGAGCTGACGTGTACGTGATAAGCACCAGAAACAATATAAAATTGTACTCGTAGTTCCACGATTTCTCAGTGAAACTAATAAGTTTTTTCGATCTAACTATGTTAGATTCTGTAAAAAATTCTTAACACTATATGTCGCAGGTTAAGTCCGAAAGGGCCACTTTCCAAATTATCACTAACGCTGTGTCTCTTTCTCAGGTCAAATAATGACCACTTTTACACGTAATTTTGCAAAATAAACGATTTTTTTAGTTTAATCTGTGGCCCCTTCGCGTTTAACCAGCGGTAACTGTTATGGGCAGGCGTAGCGCTTACCATCAGGTGAACGACTTATACGTCTAGTCATTCAGTAAAATAAAAAAAAAATAAAGACCATATCGCATTATTACCATTACCATTATTTATATTGTATCCAACCACTTTTCTTTATTAAGGGTCGTTTGTGAATATGTTTGACGCGAGACCACGTTTCAAATGTGAAAACTGAAATATGTTGGGGCGGAATTTGTATAATTTTTTATTTTGAAAATACTTAACCCAGAACTATGTTCGCGGATATTTCTGAGCTTTTATTATAGTCTGAAATATTATAATCTGTACAGCTGCCCGCTCGCCTCGGTGAATTAGGTACCTACATGTTTATTTTTGATAAGGGTTGAATGATATTATACCACAGATTGTCATGTTTCTGTCGACGGTAAATTGTATGAATCCGGCATTTTACAAACGACGTCATCCGTTTGTCGATTATACTAGATATTATATATTCTACGGTTTTATTTAGGTAAGTAGGTATATACCTATAAACCGGTGATAGCCTAGTTGGAGAACGATGTCCGCCATCCAAGGAGAAAATCGTGAGTTCAGAAGCGGGCATGTACCAATGTCTTGCTTATAAAAAACGTTTGCACGTAAGAATCACTCACTTTTCGGTGAAGGAAAATATTGAGAGGAAATCCACATACCTACCCGAGAATTATTTCGAAGGTATGTTATCCACCAATCCAGACCGGGCCTCCGTGGTGGATTAAGGCTTAATCCTCCTCACGGAGGTGAAGGGAGACCCGTGCTCAGCCGTGGGCCGATATATACACATAGGTTTATATATAAACTTACTAATTATTCCTAGGTAAGTGCCTACTTTGCATTGCGTTCAGCCACCGTTAAAAGGTTTTCAAAGCCTTAATAGAAAACCTGCATGTTGTTTGTGTGGCTATGAATGCGCGTATTATGACTATTTATGACCGATGCAATTGAATACGTGTGAATGTAGGTATTTTGCCGTTATAGCTCTGTGGTTTACATTGAGTGGAAAGTTAAAGTTGCCTGGAAATTTTTACGTTTTCCCAAGAAACAGTAATGTACACTGTAATTTTTTTTTTGTTGACTGAGTGACGAGACGAGAGGTTCAATCACCTGATGGTAAGCGCTACGCCTGCCCATAAAAGTTACAGTGCCACCAAGAGCTTTGCATTGCATAATCCTGCGCGGCACGGAACTGCGCTCGTCACCCTGAAGCATCGGCTTTAAAGTCTCATATGCCCAGTAATTTTGCTGGAAACAGTGCCCTTCAAACCAGAACACAGTAATGTTTGTACATTACTGCTTAGCGGATGAATATCTGGTAAAGGTACTTCCCCAGGCGGTCTCTTGTAGAAGAGACCTCCAACTACAAATAAAGTTTAATTATAAACTCTCTTACTCTTAAGGCTTATGAGTAAAGACTCCTTACAACTTATTGTATTTACTGTATGCATCCATATAGTATGTTGTTTTGCACAGTTCAACAGATATAATATTATTCATGCTCTTCCCTACAAATACCTTAATTCCTTTTGGTCTTAGTTTTGCGGTTTTCGGCCCAAGAGCGATGACAGAGCTTGTTGTGGCACAAAGGCTTTTCTATTATTAGATCATCAATCATTTAACATTAGTTCAATCAGACGTGCTCTATCCGGGGTGCTTTTTGTATGGTAAACATAATATTCGATGTGGGTAGGGATCTAATCTATAGTTGGGCTGCGACAGCCCGAAGGGCAAAAAACCCGGGCCCTGTGGACTAGAATGCGTACTGCGAGATATCTCTGTTGTCATGTGAACAGGCAACAAAGTGTGTGTTGTGTGTGGATGTGGTTTGTGAATGTGTTTGTTGTGGAAATAGATTACGAGTAGATTTTTGATTGTTTCTTTTACGCTTGAAAACAAAGTTATCACGTGGACGTACATCTTGCTTTGCTGGTGAAATATCCCACCAATCAATGCGTCCGGATTAGTCTGCAATTGTTTTAGACTGCTCCTCCAGGATAACTGGTAGAGCATGCTACTTAGCATGCATGTTATTTGTGTGCTAAAGTATAATAAATACATTAATAAACATTCCTCCAATCAATACGCCCAGTTAAGTCTGCATTTTTTAATTACTTTTTTCATAAAATATAGCGGTCGAGACTGCCGTATAATTCTAAAACAAAGAGTCTTAACTTGTCACACGCCATTTAATTTACGGCTTTTATAGAGTTCACACAATAATAAACAAAAATTTCGTTGCCATCCAACAATACGAAACCACAATATCCTATTTTATTCTAGATCCTCTAGACCTGTAACATATGGGACCTCATTAAATCGGGTCGACACAATGAATGTGTGGAGGGAACAATGAAAGCATTCACCCGAGAACTCTATTAAAATTTCTTTTTCGTATCATTCAATTTACTCTTGAATACAAAATGGTTTTTCAAATTCTATTCAGGGCCATAATTCTAGTAAGGCTGTAAAGATTGGGGCACGGCTACTGGCCGCTTTGAGGGCCCACGAACATTTATGACTTGATATTTATAGCCTACTTATCTATAACGTTTATTTTGTAGGATTATTTTTACATTACCAATTTTATAATATCGACACCCATATTAATTTAGTGGCCATTGTCCTAGTAAAACTTAAAATATTACTTGGCATACTTTTGTATGTAGTTTTAATATCGTCGGTTCATACTAGCTGCCTGCCTCGGCTTCGCACGGGTGGTGTACCTAATGAAAAAAATGAGATAAAATCTTCCATTTACAGTACGACTATGTAATGAAAGCTCACTAATTGTCTTCTGTTTCACTTTTCAAATTAAAAGATTTTAAAAATATTTCTGTACCGATAAAAAAATGTACAAACCTTGTTCTGACAATAACAAACACAACTATAAAAGAATTATCCTATTTGGGTCAGCCGTTACGAAGTTATGCGCGTACATACATTTCAGCAATTCTTTTTATTTTTTTAACACGCTTTTTTATATGTAGATTTATATCGATAGAATAGATGTGAAATATTAATCTAATATATAAAAATGTTATGTTGGTTTGTGTACGCTTCAAAAACTCAAAATTTTCTGCACCGATCGATCTGAAATTTTAGCATGATATATAATCCGCATCAAGGATTGTTTTTATCTATTTTTTTCATCAGTGACATATCAGCGAATGTGCGAATGTGCCACAGCGAAGCGTGGCAGGGTACAGCTAGTATAATTATAATGTGCTCCATTATTCACAGGCACCATACAAGGGCCCCATAATCAGGAGGTAATATACCTATTGGGTACTTTCCTTCCTATAGCGAGTGCTATTTTACTGTAATTTATTGTAAAATAGAAGTGCTTATGGGTATTGTATCATTAAGTAAATGCCAGTCCATGCTTCATTCCTAATTAATTTATTCAAGAAAAGCTCGGCCCAGGTAATTGGGTTCACTTTGTTGTGTTCGTCGAATATAATGCTTCAATGATTTAGGTTCAAAACGTTACGTGAATGCTTTATTCGAGGATACGATTTAGTATCACAACACAATGGTCACAATGGCAGGCACTGATAAGAATTGTCATCGATGTACGAATAGAGAAAATGTTAATAATTACAGTTTTATTTTGTAATAGCATAGATCAAGCAACTGCCTCGAGATCCGTGACAAAGAACTTTAGGTACCTATGAATTATTTATTATAAACGTTATTTCAGCCTATTTCACCGCCAGGTCACCAGACCAACATTCTGAGAAAGAAACAAGTTTTTCTTTTAAATCTCATACCTTCCAACTTTCCCCAGTAAGCTGTAGGAAAAAGTTCTTGAAAAATCTTTCTAATACCTACTTAGAAAGTTCCTCATCAGGGATCTTCGTACGTGGCCTATATTTATTTGGCCTTCTTAGTGTGTTGTCACATACCGTTAAACATAGTTATAAATATTTTAGTGTAAAATTAAGGGAGGTAGGCTACTATTATTTATGGAAGTGGAAGAAGCGAAAGAGGTGTGGCAGGATTGTAGTATGTGGAAAGATGTAGTCTCTGCCTACCTCAATACAGAAGAAAACAGTGACTGTATGTATTTAAATTATGTTTTGTATTAGTTATTCTGTAGTTCGAAAGTTTTGTGTCAACTAGTAAGCTAGTATGCCTACCTACTGAACTGCATTTTCTGCCGGTGTACTCCTAAAGAGGCTTGGTGACCACTTCCCTGTTTGAATGTAATATCTAGCCAAGCGGAAACGGATGTGCCCTACCTACCACCAACGTTTAAAAATGATGTTAACCTTCATGAAAAGCTCGTGCTCGATTTGCATAGTTCGTTTGAACTCATGGCGTCCGAGCACATAACTAGCCAAGCAGACCATGGTATTGTCTTGAGTACTCGTAATTTATTAATTCTTAGATTATCCAGTTTTATTCACTACAGATAATCCTGTTAGGATCTGCAAACAATGTGTACAATTACACAAAATCCATGTTTGTTAACACTTAACGCGTGTATCTGTTGGATTGAGGGTATGCCAACCTAGAAACAGCCAAATATGGCCGTAATGCCCTAATTATGAACAGCGTTGTAACAACGCCGTTGTTTGTTGAGTTTAACGTTACGTTATTAACTTATTATCTCATTATCGCTGCAACGTAATTTTGCTTTGTATTAGTATATCGATGTGTGTAGACTTTACATTCGATACTGTCTACAATGTAGATCAACAGTTGACGCGATATCGAACTGTGTAGTCACGGAATAAAATGTATCCAATACATTCTTGAGTGTTAGCAAATATAAAAGTCTTAAAATCAATGTTGGAAACGTAAACCTATAAACATATTTTATAGGTTTCATTGTTGTAAAAAATATATCAAGGGGCTATTATTATAATGTGCTATTTCCTTGTTCCTATTATTATAATGTGCTTAGACGAAGAAGTTGTTGAAGTGAATAGACTATAAACAAGTAATTGCGGTAAACGGGCGAAGTACTCGGTCCTAATAAATTAATTTGATTACTCTTGAACATTTTCTTTTTCAAATTATTTTTTTATTATATTAGCCTTCTGCTTAAATGAAGGATTATTGTGGATCCTTTGGAGGCGTGATGCAAGGTTCTGCAAATCTGGAACACGTTTAGAAGTGAATCTGTCTCTGTGTATAGAATTACTGACATTTATTCCTTAATAAAAATATGTATGTACCCATAGAGTTGGTAGAGGGTAGTTTATTAAACTGAAATCGGACTCGGAGCACTCAATAAAGTTGTAGCCAAGGGAATAGCTACCTAGAAATACTCTGACTCATTAGAAAAATAACGAGGACAAGCAACTTTCCTAAATAAATACTTGTTTTTCCAAGTGAAACGAAAAGGGGAAATTAATCGATGCTATTAGTTTAGTAAAGTGGGGTAGGGAATCAATGGTAGGTTGAGTCTTTACAATTAAAACATATTGTATCAAAATTATGTAACTTTTCTAAGCAGAAGGTCTTCGAATCTATGCACAAAAAAGCCAATACACAAACTAACTAAATAATTCGTTGGCTTTTTGTCGTTATTTCCTAAAATTAAAGCCCCTGAAAGGGAAATATATTTTGAAGCGTCTGTTCGGTAAATAAATTTGAGAAACAATATGACGATTTCCTTTGAATTGCTCATTACTTTTTGTATTATTTCTTCAAGCTTACTCGGTGATATGCTTACGTTACTTTGATGTCGCCCTGCTCACATTAGTTCTACGAACGTCCCGTGTGGGATATATGGTATATAATATATGTTCTGAACAATAAAAAGGATGTGGAGTTTTTTTTTTTATATTACTAAGTAACGAGACGCGCAAGTCGTTAAGCTGATAGTAAGCGCCACACCTGCCTATAACAGCTACAGTGCCAGCCAGAATCTATTGCGGCACTGCACTGCGCTCGTCACCCTGTGACATTGATTCTAAAGTCTCAAATGCCCGGTAATTTTTGGATGTCCCATAGAAAATTTAATAATAAAAAGTAAATACAAATAAATTCTGATTTTCTTTTACGGGTATAAAAGGCCATTTTGCCGATGAATGGAGGCCCCCAACTCCGAGCAAAAAACACAAAAAATTAAAGTCCCATACAAACATTTACAAAAGCAGTATACAGGCATATTATTTGCTTTATATTTTTACTGGCTTTTAATTAATATTGAAAAATAAATGTAAGAGTTCTCTTCTTTTGTATCAGACAACCAAAAACGTGTCAATCCATGATCCCTACAAAGCTCTCCAAGAAGGTATAGTAAAGCATTCACTACTTTTAACTGTCAATGAAACGATTAGTTAGTACAGTTTTTGTTTGAACCAGTTGTGGTTTTGCAGGTTTTTTATTTCCACTGCACTTGAACTTCGAGAATTACACTAACTAGGACAAAAGGCTAGGTGCTTGAAGCTCTTAAAATACACACTGAGTTAAAATCATTTCATGTCATTAAAAATTTGCTTTTAAACAAGAATATAAAATTTTAACACGTTTGTTTGTTTTCTCATCTCGTACATACGACTGAACAGATTGTAATGAGATTTCTACTGTTTTGTAGCTTAAAATCTGACATAAAAAGTGATTAACGTTGAATATCAATTGAAAAGAGCGAAAGCTTAGATTTTAATAAAACACTGTTTGCGCCTATACCTATGTTACTTCATATACAGGGGATCTGTTTTTTAAAATCGATATAAAAAATATCACCGCGAATAAAGTTGCAAGTAACAGCTAGTCAAGGATTATAAATAATCATTATTTTAAAATATCTCTTTTTTTGTTGGCAGGAAGAGAAGGACCAGTTGCTGACCACCAACTGTTGGATCACACAGATATGGACTGACTACCATTTGCGATGGAACACCAGCGACTTCGACGGCATTACAGTCATAAGAATACCCTACGAGAGGGTGTGGAGACCCGACATCATACTCTACAACAAGTGAGTAATCAGCTCTAAGGCATAGGCCAAAAATAAATTAAAATGATAGTTTTAAAAAATCAATACTTCCAATTCGAAATTCACTAACTTTTCCTGCAATGAGCTGTTTTCAAATACACTCGTGAATAGAACATACAAATAAAAAAAAATGGTTTGGATTATGAAAAGAGGGATAGGAGGTGGAAACTACCATCTGATCAGCAAAGCATGAAGGTATTGCAGCTGTACTTGTAGTACAGTAGTCCCATCACTCTCTCACACAGATACGCAACCATTTAAAAAATGTTGGTAATGAACAAGTCTGCATTGAAACGAATTTAATTTGTTTTATTGTGTTTGATGTGATAGGTACGGGCTCTTTGATCAATTAATTAATAGTTTTTATTAATTAAAAACAACAGGTGACACTGCAAAGGGCTGTCAATGACTGAGATATGAGGTCTTCCGAATATCGAAATAAAACATGGCAATGTTTTATTGGGGCGCGTGAGAATCTGCCACTAGTGGAACATTTTTGATGTGTTACTAGCTGCTGTCCACGGCTGCGATCTATATGTCTATATTTATATCTCTCTATATCTTTCTATATCTCTATCGTATGTTATTAATTTTCCAGCAGATTTGTTCCGATTTTAAAAGTGACCTACCTACCTATGTTCAGGGAAGTCTAAATTTGAATGAAATCATTTGATCTGTTTGGGTGTGAATGCCACTCAAACAATCAAACCATCAAACAAACAAATCTTTACTTTATCATACAAGTGGGTATGGGAATTAACTCGTGTACAAATTGCCCGCATATGTAAAACTCGCTGTTGTATTATTACACAGAAGCACCGCATGAAATGTAAAAGGAAGAACCCTTTAAACTCAGCAGTTTAATTTTGCACAAAACATGAAACACCTACATCCCGTAGACTATTTTAAGCTTGAAGCAAAAACGGAGAGCGGCAACCCTCACCGCCTTGGGCATTTCCATAACCAACGCCAGCCCTTAATTATGTTCAACTTAAAGTTATATTTATTGTAGTATTTAAATGCCGCATTGATATTCTTATTCATTTTTATTTATATTTTGGTTTTACGAAGTAATTTATGGGATCTTTCACTTAATAGATGGACGGCCGGAAAAATTAATCAAAAAAGCGGTCATTTATTTTGTCTATCATTTTTTATGCATGGTCACGGTTTTTCAGTTGTTTGTTTGATCTAGATCTGTCAATTTATTGACTGTCATTTTGAATAAGTCTGAAAACACTGACATGACTGGCATCATTATGATTTCGGCGCCATTGTTTATTGCTATACAAATAAATCAACAGACCTTAGAATTTGATATGATTTATATTCAAGATTAGGCCAAGTTAATAACATGAGTTAATTGTGGGTGATGCCGTAGGGCAAAATGTTTATAAAGGAGAATAGTACCTAGCGGACCTTTTTTTTTTTTTTTTTTTTTTTTTTTAACCCGGGGGAATCAACCTTATTGATACCTCGGCCTTGGGGGAGGCCGGCTGGTTATGTGGGGGTCCCCCGCCAGTGCGCATCCTAGTGATGCGCGCTGACTGGGTGTACCCACTAAAAACCCCGGGATGTTCTCTCTCCGCATGTTGGGGTGGCCGCGGGCTCGCGATTGCGCTTCCACGACCACCCCTGGTACCTAGCGGACCTTATTTTGACATATTCCAATTAGGGCTAGTACCTACATAGGTACCTAACAATTAACGATAGGTATCCAATTGGTCTAATTTTCTATCTATTATCTATTTATTTTATTTTGTTTGTCTTATCATTAGGACTTAGGAGTTTAGTTACTTAGATAACTAAGTCACGAGTACGTTAATTTGAGATCTCATATAATCATTTTTTCAAACTAAGTCGTTCGCTTATATGAGAGTAGCTCGGTGTGCTTCAAGCATTGAAGTTACCGTATTCCTATTATATCACCATGAAATTCTAATTACTTATTCAGTTCTTTTTAAAACAACAGGAAACGGAAAAAGCCTGATTGGTAGACAAGTCTCAAAGGAATGAAACCTTTGTGTTACAGCTTTGCGATGTTTATTTCGCGTTTTTATTACTAAAGGCCACCAAAGCGAAATAGAGCAGTAACGGTTATTTTTTACGAATGCTCCTGTAGCAATGTCGATAGCATGTTGGAAGAATGAGAAGTTATTGCTAAGGATTGCATTGCGTGCACAATTTGTAGAAATGGCTCTATGAATACACATCATGTGTCATCCCGTCTCTATATCAGGAAAGCAAAGCCAGCCGACATTCGTTTATTCTTTGCTTGATCCGAAACCTTACCCATTCGCGGGTTAGCAAGCTAGGAATATTTAAAATTTATTATTATTACAAAGGAAACAATAGAGTAGAATCATTCTGTTTCCTACTATGGTAAAAAGAAACTTTTAGTTTATTTTACTTGTTTGCCCGAAGGAGAATTATGTTTTTCGGTAGTATTGTATTCAGTCGTACCTATGTTCCTATTGGCGGGTCCGACGGTCTAAAGAGCTAGATGGATTTCGCTAAATGAGGTATAGCTGGATTCGTTATAATCATGACAGTGACAAATGCTACATTGACAGTTGTTTTTTTTTTAAACGCTTTCATTTGTTTCAGTGCGGATCCCAATTATCGTTCGGCGGTGATAAACACCAACGTGATAGTGAAACACACTGGAGAAGTGACGTGGCTCAGCCACGGGATCTACGTGTCCGTCTGCGACATCAACGTGGAACAGTTCCCCTTTGACGTGCAGCTGTGCACCATGAAGTGGGCATCTTGGACTTACGACGGGTTTCAGGTAATGTGTACTGGGGGCCAACCATGACATCTTATAGCGATTCAATTGAAGACCTAAACTGAACCGCGTCGCATAATCGTACCGTGACGTCTAATTTTTTATGTTGCTGCTATTTTCAACCTAAACTGGATATAATTTGGGTTGAAAATGGCTTATTAACGACTCAATTTAGGTTGCTGCCATTTTCAACCTAAACTGTATCCTGTTTAGGTTGAAAATAGCAGCAACATAAAAAATTAGACGTCACGGTACGATTATGCGACGCGTTTCAGTTTAGGTCTTCAATTGAATCGCTATAAGAGGTCATGGTATGCCTCCTGTACTAGTATCTATGGGGTAGTGAGACTCACGGAAGAAGTGACGTGAGTCTGTCACGGGAGCTAGTAATTCCCCTTGGAGGTATACCTAGGTATGCAGCCATAAGTGGACTTTTTTTATTTGAATGAATTAGGACACGAGCAAGTCGTTCACCTGATGGTAAGCGCTACGCCTGCCCATGACAGTTACAGTGCCACCCAGAACTTTTGTACTTTGTGTACTACACTTGGTTTCGTAGTATTTAAGGTAATTGATTTTTATAATAACTGAGCAACGTAACGAGCATGTCGTTCCTCCAATGGCTGTGCCGATTATAAAAGCCCTAATAAAAATGTCTCAAAATTACCGTACCTTGTGACGTCGTGTAACAAAACGAGATTTTTACATGCGAGTGAGGTGACCTCTAAATTCCGGGATATAAATAGAAATCCGTGGGTGACTTCCAGTTAAGACCTTTGATGCATAATGTAGTAAGCTCTTAGGGCTTAAGCGTAGTGTATACTGTGTGCACCTATTTTCTAGCTTTGATTTAAGTGACAACGGTGCCACAGAATAGATAAAAATTACTACACATGTAGTAGCTAAATATATAAAGTTATCTATCTCTTGTTATTGTAACTCAAGGGATCAGCAACTGTATAATTTAGCACTTGCATAATTTTGCAAATTAAAGAGAAGCTTTTCGGATCAACATAAGACGATTTTCGTGCCGTTGTAAGGTACCTACGCGTAATTTGTAAGCCTAGCCTAGGGCGAGTTATCATTGGCTTGGTATTGAATTAAAACATTTCTGCATATATTTCGAAGTGTAAACTTGTTCGAAGTGCTCAAACCAACTATACAATATGCCCACATGATTCAATTGAGAAGGTATGCCCCCTTCGGCTATACTGTCTTTCATCAAGTACTTGTCCTGTTTATGGAATTAACGATTTTGAATTTGTAATCGAATGCGAAACTAGTTTCCAATAAACTATTTTGCCCGAAAGATAGCGTGCCAGGATGATAACATTAACCCGGACTCAGCTCATGCGACGAAACTAGTGCGCCTGATGTCACGTCGCGTCGGTCGCTCAATATCCGATTTATAGTTTCCGTTAATAACCTCCAACAGTTTTTTAAAATGCTATCCCGATTATTAAATGTAAATTAGTTTCTGGGCTCAAAACTAATTTAAACATCAGTAAGCCATGGATCGTATCCTAGGTACTCGGAGTGAACTCGGAGCCACTTGAAAGGGAAATATCCCCTTTCTAACTCAAACCATAATTAGATAATAATCATTAGTTTCGTAAATCATAATATTTTGACAATTTTTTTTGTATTTTTATGTATAAGATTTTTTTTTTGACGTGTAAAAGTGCAATATTTTGCCTATTTACAATAAATGATTTGAGTTTGAGTTTGAGTTTGAACAGAACAGATGAAGTCCAGAACACTAAAAACTTTAGCATCGCTGATGCTGGCTTCGTGAGTAGTAGTCCGTAATCAGTATGCAATGTATGTATGAGACTTCTCAGCAATGGGAAATATTAGGTTAATAAACAAATATCAAAGCTAGTTCCTAAATTATTAAATTCCTCCGAGAGCTGGCATGATAAAATCACATTAGTCAATTCATGCGGGAAACTAGTGTGCTGATGTGACTCGTATTACGTAGTTATTGGTTCTCGCTAGTTCCTCAAATGTTCTAAAGTTTGTAATGCGTTCTTTTATTTGTGTTTTGATTTCGCAAGATTTGTACAAATATTACAAATCAATACATAAAGGAACACAAGTATATGAAATAAATTACAATATCTACAACGTCACGGTTTCAGTTTTCAGTCAAAACTCGAATGGCCCTATGTAATTTATGTGAAACCTGTTGTGAGCCATCCCGAATCCGTAAATATAAAGCGTTACAATGAACTTTTCATAAAACAATCCCGAAAAAATTCAAAACAATCAGACTATACTGGCCGTGTGCAAAAGCGGAGTCCATATTTTTTAGGCTGAAGAAAATGGTAGGCTTACAACAATAACCATTCTGCGAACTGCACGACAAATAATAAACACGCTTCTTATTCGACAACAAAAGCTAAAATTCTCTCATTACTTAAATGGAGCTGGGAAGAAAAAACAAGAGATTCAAAAATCAGTGGAAGGTTAAACAGAAACAACGGTACTGTTTTTGCGGCACTTATTTTTAACAAGATGTGCTCGACTGTAAAATAATTGTATGCATTTAGTTTGTACGAGTATATTTATGGACGGACAAAGCTGTTTTGTATGACAATAATAACTGTAGTGGAAAGCTATTAATATTTTCACGTAGCTTTGTTTTTACAATGTTTTTTCTTTTAGAAAATATTGCATAAGAATTTTTTGTGATACATATCACTGGTCCTTGATAACTATCGAAAACAGTGGAAATTGTATCACCTTCTCAAATAATAGTAATATTAAATTTGCATAAAAAGAGAAAAGCTACCTTTAAAAAATTACTCTCGCTATAATACAGTAATTTGAGTCGGATTCAGTGAGTCATTTTTATTTCTTTTTACGCAAAGATTTATTTTACTCAGAATATAAAAAGAATTTTTAATATAAAGACGTTTATCGTGAAAAAGTAACGACGAATGTCGCTGTACCTAATCTATGAGCCAGCGGTCCTGAGTCCTTTCGAGTACAATAGCCCTCTGTTTACTCGCAAATTACTCTACATTTTTCATGATGTGTTCGTACTTCTGAAATGAAAAGGTTGACGTGAATAAGCACGGCAATTAAACATTGTGCTTTCCTCACAGATGTTTACCCATGAGGTGTTAAATATGTTAGTAGGGCATTTTTTTCCAACCTCCATGTTAAGCGGTAGATAACTTTAGGCCACGTAAAAACGAATGTATTAACATTTATGTTTATAATTTTGCTTATGTAACGAGCACTGTCTATATTAGCGTGAACGCAACGACAACTCTGTGCGTCTCTAGGGCACGGTTTTATCGCTCACGGGAACATAATGATGTTTTTCAGCAGACACTGACTGCCACATTAGTGAAATTGCCTAATGCTATTTGTATAATCGTTACATTTCTCACTTAGAGTTGTTAAATTATTCCGTACACGCGCAAGCTTCTGATTTGGGTTTCGATTTAATTATTTCTAGTGTCAACCGTTAACTTAACGTTAACGTAACGTTACTTTAATCGACAAAAATCAAGAAAATCTCTTAATTGTTATCGTCAGAAATAATCAATGCAAATTCAAATAGGGTATTGCTGTAGCTGTTATGTGCAGGCGTGGTGCTTACTATCAGATGAACGACGGGCTCCTCTAGCTACTTAGTAATATAAAAAAGCATTTTACACGCAGATTTATCTAAAAGTAATTTAACCTAAAAAAAGAGACCTAAATAAAACCAATTACACGATGCAATTCTTACATATCTTATAAAATACAAAATTCTCCGTCGTAGCCCGGACTATAATAACTTTTTGTAACCAACCAAGCAAGGGCAAGGCATTATCTACGGTGGACGTTGATGTAAAAAGCTTGTGTTTCATATGTTTTATAATTGTTTTTATCATTCACAAAAGCTGGCGGTGTTGGTAGACGAATGGACCCGAGATCCTGCGGGTGCTCTTTGTATTTTTTGCGCTATGCGTATACATCTGTAGGCGTACTGGGAATTTATGTTAATATCATATTAAGGACGGAGTAAGTTAAACGTTAGAAACTTCTTTTATACTTTAGCTTTATGAGGATTTGGATTCAAATGAGTTAGGATAATATGGAATAGAAATAGAATAGATAACTCTTTATTCTACACCAGAAACAAAAATAAACACAGTACAGAAGAATTACAATAGGTAAACAAGGGTAGTACAATGGGCGGTCTTATCGCTGAAAGCGATAATATAAATAACCTGTCCCAAATATCCTCTAGATTGACATAAGCGGAAGGACAGAAAACAGGCTATACACACAACTTTGTGTACAATTTGTAAGCTTCAAACGTAATTTTCAACAATGTAAAAACTTTGATATTAAATCAAAGAATTCTAGCTGTTTTGGTCGAAGGACTTATTGAGGGTTCTTGCATAAAACCTCAATTCAAAAATTTGAATATATCATTGCAATATATCAGAAACATAATATTTGTATCGGCAGTACGGCAGCACGTCTCGATGAGCCTGAATTCGCTCGGAGTCGAAACCTCGATCGCTTTTAAGCGGATTTCGTGGCACAGTTCACCCACTAGCGTCTCATATTTTTCTGATAAAATCTTTAAAATGTGTATTCAAGTACGCTTTTGAAAGCTAGAAATACTTATCATATTATTAAATAGGTAATTCAAAGAATAAATATTTTTCTGCAACGATAAAAACTACTCCTCTAACCATTTCACAAATAAAATTGAGGTGGTTCGATGGGAGTGAAGTAATTAATTTCAAGCTGCTTTCAAATCTTTAAGTTAAAGTTTTATGTGGTTCATACCCAGCTAAGATTATTCCTCAAATAATATTTGACTTTTAAAGTGAAGTTCACTCTAAAATAGACTTGGCGCACTCTCTACATTTAGCCTAGCTCCAGGACTCACGAAGATCCGGGATTGCCGGATCAGTCTAGACTGAATTTATTCATGAAATTCACCCTCTGAATGCAAGTCGGTAGGTATCGCAATTAAACGAAATTCGAACATTGTTGTTGGAGCTCGTAGACTAAGGATTTCCGCTTTGGCTTTACTTTATATCATCCCACTGTTGTTTATAAAATACGTCTGCTATCTTTTACCATCTGAAACATTGTAGCACAAAATTGACTAACGCGATTGTGGTCTGCTATTCTATTGTTTCTTTCCTTGTTCCTGGCTTGCAGTCCAATAATGCTAAAAAAATGACTAACCCGCAATTAAATTCATGTCTATAAAAATCATCACAATAGTTCTCATCATCTTACCTTTCTTTCTTTTTTATGCAGCTCGACCTTAAGAAGCAGTTCGATGAGGGTGACACGACCAACTACCAGACAAACGGCGAATTCGACCTGGTCAGCTTCGACGCCATCCGCCACAACCAGTACTACTCGTGCTGCTTGGAGCCCTACCCCGACATCACCTATGTCATCAAACTGAGGAGAAGACCAATGTTCTACGTCTTCAACTTGATTCTACCATGTTTGCTAATTAATGGAATCGGTGAGGGTATACTATTTACACTAATACTTACACCAAAAAGCCAAACGCCACCAATATGATATGTGTGAGGAGTTCTGTTGCCTATCTTCTGACTCTATCACAAAATCAACACGCTGTCACAATTAGAAAAATAACGCGTCACGATCACATACATAGACCCTGACCCATAACTAGGATAATAGAAAAAAAAAACAACAACCAAATAAAAAGATCAAACAACAATAATATAGAGCTGTCATCCAAACCTTGACAAGCAGAAAAAATTCCACCCAATTGAACAACGGGAACTGCTCGAAATGGATTCGCAAAATTTGACCTACACAAAACATTCATTCATCCACCCATGCTCAGTAAACAACAAAATAAAAAAAAGCAATAAAGTTAGTTAAATAAACGCTTGGAAAAATACATACTGTCTTTCCTTTGACGCTGACCTAAATATGAGTTGCTGGGTAATCAAATATTAATGCCAAACAACAGAATAACAATACAATACGCCTAATACTTAGGTATTACATCCAAAATACTTCGTAATACCTGGTTCCTGGATCGCTTGCAACATAATCCGCCTTCCTATTTTGCTACGTTTCACATAAGCACTCGCAAGAAACTTTACTCGCTCAAAGTCGAAATTGTCTTAAACCTTCGCGGGGCAGTACTAAGCGAACCACGTAATATAAGCTCCCTACGATGAAGGCATTTTTGAATATTTTCGTTATTACATTTTACTACAACCGAGAAGAGTATTATGTTAAGAAGATTGAACAATTATAAGTTTGCCGAGGATACATTTCAAACTTTATGATACGGTAATGAGCCACAATACACATAGGTACGTTGTAACAGAACATGATTCCCGTATCTACTATATGTTTTGTGAGAATATTTAATAGTTCATGGGTATGTAATGCGTATTATCTATTATAGTAGAAGTGCTAGATCGTTAGGAATATGTTTCAAACTTTATATTAATCGATTAATCAAACCATTGGACTGATAAAATCGTTTGACTCGTGACTTGCTGGGTACAATACTTTTAGTCCTGCATGTATCTTTTGGTCAACGTCTTCCGCGAAATCGTAAGTAAAAAATCTGATTTCGAAAATATATACCTTCCTTAAGAGTGGTTAAACTATACCTAGTTTAATATAGCCTATATTTACTAAATTTTTTTATAGTTAATTTTTTCATTTACTTTACTTTTGAATCGAAACACTGCGTTAGCAAGTACCTATTCTAATTTAACCGACCAATAGAACGAACATTTGGTAATACCTCGTAAGTCTTCCATTAAAATGTAAATTATCCCATTGAATGCCTATTGATGCCTGGCCGGAATTCGTCAGATTTGACTTTATCAAAAAATCATTAATATTTGTATCTTTTATCAGCTCTCCTGGTATTCTACGTGCCATCGGAGTCCGGGGAGAAGGTGACTCTCGGAATAAGCGCCCTACTGTCCATGACCGTCTTCCTTATGACTATCCGAGACACCCTGCCTCCCACGGAGAAAACTCCACTTATAAGTAAGCAATTTATCGTCACATTGTTATCTCGATTTTCCGACCGTAACAAATGCTCGACTTCTTATTGTTATTTTTCATTTATTCCATAGACTGTGATAGCAAATATGTGGGATTCTAGGTCGAGGGCTCGCTATATTGCAACACTAGCCGCGGTCGCTGACTTCTATTTCAGTATAACTTCAGTAGACGCTGAATGGTTGCTGAAAACAATAAAACTTGTATTGGCGTTGGTACGTGTAAATGCCCTTAAGATTACACCCATAAATTCTATGGAAAGCTCTTTCCTTTTGCATACGTTTTTCTAAGATTCTACGCGCATCCTCAAAATCGCGGACCATAGTAATGTAGTCAACATCTGATACTACCAACTTAAAAGTTTACTTCTTTATTATTGATTGCGTCAAATACAGAATATCTGAGCTTTACTTTACTGTTACTGTTGATATAAAATTGACTAAACACAGATAGACGGTGGCATTTTGAACTGAAATCCAAAAGAAACAACCGCCCAGATCTACAGCGCACTTAAAACTATGCACGGGAAAAACTGCCCTGTTTTAGCACATGTTTTATCGTTTCTTATTTCCTCCCCACATTGTCTTTTTGTCGTTCATGCATTTTATCTGCACAATTGTGAAACATTGTTTCAGGTCTGTATTACGGAGTGAGCACATGTTTAGTTTCCTTCTCTGCTTCTTTATCAGTCGTCACTCTCAACATATCTTACAGGCAAGTCTCATTTTAGCACTACTTAGTATTAGAGTAGATTACCAACTTTTTCCGGTTTTGACCTACAAATTCATGATGGGAAAGGTACCTCGCCCAATGAAAAGTAAACTGAAAAAGGAATGCTTGGTGGACTGGAATTAATTGACAAGTACTAAGCCCCAATTCTGTCAAACTTGGGTGATAACTTTGACTGCAGATTTCAAAACCATATAAAACCAAAACAAATGAGTACCTATCTATACATATCCCCATAAGCTCTTCAATTGTCCTGTGGAATTCACGATATTTACTAGTGGAGCAAAACTTTCAATTCGTTTACTAATTAATATCAATTTGGTATTATATGACATTTGATAAATCTGAAATCATGTACAATATGTACGACCTTCTTTTTAGTTAATAAATTGCACGGCATAGTAAATCAGATAACACATTCAAGCAATTTGGTGCTACGTGCAAATTGGTGCAGATTTAAGTAAATTAACAGTAACATTTTGTTTGCATAAAAACTTTTGTTTACACCGCCTATATATGCAAAATTCAATTATTTTTTATAAACAAGGGGTGTGAAGAACAATATAGTTTGCATTGGCTATTTGATTTACATTGTAATTCTAAAATATTTCAGCTCTAATTTATATCCATGTTTATCGAAGTCTGACTAATGTTGATCTATAACAAACTCAGTGTTTCTAAATAAACTTGCCTCCTTTCTAACTATGTAATTTTAAAATATTAAGCTTGCCGTAGAATAAAATTTCATATTTAGATAAATTCTTCTTCGGAATATAATTTTAACTAATTTCGAAGTTTTGTTTATTTCGGCGTTGCTATGGGTAGTAAAATGCATTGTTGCTCGTAGAGGAGTGAGAGGGCAGCCGGTGCCGGCGATGCTGCGCGAGATGGTGCTGCAGAGGCTCGCCAGGGTGCTCTTCATCAGCTTCGAAACTGAACCTCCAAAGGTACCTTCACTTTTGGACCATTATCATTTCATTATTCCCAAACATATTGCACAACACAATTCAGCACCGGACTTTAATCGAGTATCAATAAATCAGAGGTCTGTAAAATTTTGGTCCATTACTATATAGGTACATAATCTTGCTATTTCAGTCAACTGATACGATATAGGCTGAGACTATAAATGACTTCAACCGGTAAACCTTATTAGACGTTTTGGATTAAGCAGTACTCATCTCCACAGACTACGTAACTTATCCCTTCAACTTTTCAAAGGCAGTCACTAGATAATATTCACGTGACGCTGTCACGTTTAGCAAGTCATGGAGCACAATCACGTTATCCCACACGCACGCCTTTCTGTGTCACGTAATGACCCCGCATATCTACGCGTGAGTAACCCGTTCATTTTCTTTGTAATACGTATTGGACAATTCAGCCCGTCTTTTTCATAAATTCCCACAAAAACTTCTAAGTAATAAATAACTCTATTCTTTACTAAATAATGCATGAATACAACTAGATTTTCTTAGAACATTTTTGTTGAAATACTAGCCATCAATCTCTTCAAAAAAGCTCATGTCAACGAAGTGAAATATTGCTCGGTAATCCCTAGTGAGAAGATTCTTAAGGCAACAATACTTGGCGTAAATTTTAACACCGAATATCGTGTAAATTTTATCAAGGGACTATCGATCAGATAAAAACCAGCCACAAGAGATATGAAAAAAGATTTTTGCCTGACATTTCGAATATAATTTGTTGGTAGAAGGCAGAAACCGTTTTATTTGAATAAAATTGTTTGAGATTCGATAAAAAAAATGAGAGGTTTCGTGGATTTATACAATAGGTACCTAAATCCTTTCACAAAACAGCCAATATGCGTGATCTTCAACTTTCCAAATTCTCATGGAACGGTCGTAACTTTTCAAACTCTGGCAAGGGCAAACAGCCTAAGGTTGTTATAAAAATTTGGAAATAAAAAAATATTGAAAGATAGAAAAAATATGGAAATTAGATTGGAAACTCAGAGGCGATGAAAAAATTTGGCTAACTTTGAGAGTTTGATTGGCTAATTTTCACTCGTAGCCATTAAAAGTTTTCTTTAAACCCAATTTTCCAGTAAACATTTGATAAATATTTCAACTTTTAGTTTTTGTAGGCAATGATAGGCTTGGCGATTAACAGGTAATAAATTAAATTATATCACTAACAAATTTTACTTTACGTAAACGCCGCTGCTTTTGCTTGTTAGTTTTTTTCAAACTTGCAAATATGTTTTTAAATATTTCAAAAGCTGCACGATTAAATGTACCCGTGAATTGAAAATGGTGTCTCGAGCAAGCGGCGAACTCATTCACTGGGATTCGCTACTCGCTCTTTCTTGGTATAAATTAAAAGTAGAGCATGTGGAATGACATTTAACTTTTATTTCACTTTCACATTTTTCCTCATGAGGTTGCATTTTTTCACACATAAAATAAAATATATTGGCTGAAATGTCTTAGTTAATGCTGATGGATGTTTTTTTTTACTTCACCGAGTGACGAGACGAGCAAGTTCTTCACCTGATTTTAAGCGCTACGCCTGCCCATAACAGTTACAGTGCCACCCAGAACTTTGCATTGCATTATTTGTCTCTATAATCAGTTCATAGTCCCAAAATTATAACTGTTTGTCATAGCCCAGATTGAATAACTAATATAATATTATACCTGTGAATATTACCAATTCAGTCGCGTGTGAAACACTGATACGAAACCATTGTTATGTGACATAACTGTAACTAATGATTTCGGCGTTCTAATCTAAAACATAAGGACTATTAATATGACAACGGTACATGCACGGGCAGATGCAACAAAGGAAGCGAAGGAGTCGAACGGACGGGGGCGCTATGATTTTATAACCTCTACCTATATATAAATAAGGTTCATTTCATATCGAACGCGTCGCATCCGCCCGTGCACGTGCCGTTGTAGTGTGAATTGTCCCTAAATGCTTCATATCAGGACAGCACGGTGGCAGCTGGCGTGCAAGTGAACCCTCGCACGGGCTCGCGGCTGAAGTCAGAAGCGCGGTGCGATGGCGCGCCGACCGCCCCCGCCTCTCCGCGCTTCGCTCGTCACAACCACAACCATCTGGGTAAGTCACATTTCGCTCCTTATTATGGTGAAACATTTCTTAGAGGCGGGAAATTTAAATTTCAATCTGTTTTTTTAATTTTTGGCGCTACATCGGGTAACAATGATAATGGAATTTGCGACGATAGTAGATCATTCTTTACGGTATTCTGTAGAGATATTTGACGCTATTAAATAGGTCAATAAATACTTCGGTAGTCAGTTTTACGGTTAATTGGCTTATTTGAGCAATCTTGCTTATCTATATTTAAGAACTTGGGTACAGATTTATTCATCGCCTTGTATTTATTGAATTATTTAATCTTCAACTTTGTAAGTTCCATTTTACTCGTATATTGAAAAATTCTCAACGAAAATTATTTCGGGCATTCTGTAATTCACATTTTTTTGAGTTAGAAAACCCTTAGTATCTGAAAAATTTGAAACACCTCGGCTAGTGGTATTTTTTTGTTAATATCAAATGTTCTAGTCTTTAGTAAAAATATGTATCAGAAATTTGAGTAGTTAATAAAAATACCAGTAGCGGTAACAATAAATGATCGTTCACGGCAATATGCCAGCCACACGCCGAATATAAGCTCGAGAGCTCAAGTCCCCATTATACTGGAATAATAAATTAGTGGTAATACTAGACTCGTAAATATTACACCTCGTTGTGTAACACCGAATTTCAAAGGGTAAGTATATTAGTAACTACCTGAACAGAAACTTATTAGGGACATCATCCAACATCAATTTTATAAAATAATAAGTATTCTATGAAATTCTTGTTTAGCAGTTTGTATCTCGGAAAAATGCAGATAACTTGCCAAGAAATGTTCTTACAAGCAACGTTTCTCTCCAAATTAAACTTTTAAAATGTTATATAATTCGTTTGCTTTAAAAACCCGCGATTCCAATCTGCTAATTGAATCCACTGACCTGAAAGTAGTCACATCGGTTTTAAATTAATAGTTTAATGCGTAAAAATAATTTTATTTTTGATATTATTGGAAAAATATTTTTATAATAGGATTGATTAATACCATTAAAAGAAAACTTGAGAATTGTCCTTTTTTCTCTCCAGCAGTACCTACCATTTTTTTTAAATCTGTTAATATAATAAAACGGCTTCAATAGTCAAGGTTCTAAAAAACATCCTGTAGTTCGAAACATTCCGATGATTACCTTTACTATCTCTTCTCAAATTACCGCGTTGCATCAAAATTCATTAACAACCCAAAATAGCTATAAGAATAATCAATAAATGAATACAAATTAGGGACCGAGAATGATTTGCTTCCAGGACACTTCAGCTTAAATAGATTAGCACAGATCGAGCAGTAATTAAACGAGGCCATCGGATGTCGCCGTTACTGCGTAAACATTGCTGGAGCGATCGAAATGGTAACTTGGTTATAGGCACGTCACAGCGCAATTATTATTATAGACGTTTCACTTGACAGTGGTGATTTTGGAACTCAATTTCGGGGCAGTAATTTGAGCCCTTGGGAGCTTGGCAATAAAGTGTATACACACAATGTTTCTGGTATGCTAATATCTTATAATCTATCTTTGAATATTCTTGTCTGTTTAGGAGGGGTTGTACAAGTATTAAGTACTCATATAGAGCACGGAACATGTCGAGAAAAATATTATGATCATTAAAAATCTAAAAATGCCACGAATTCAAATACACCCGATAAAAACTGCTAACGAAGTAACTTTAACAATTATTTCTCACAAAACGTGCACATTTTATCACACGTTTATTTTATTGCAAAAGCCACGTGCCTATTTTTAAATTTTGTTATTTATCGGTACCTGTGTACATGGCTTTTCTGTGATATATATCCGCTTGCCTTGGACATATCCATGTTTCAATGGTTTAGTTCCTCGTTTTCTTTTTTCATGAGATTACAGACGAGAGTAATGAAAACAGCTATTTTTATTGGCGCGAACATCGGTAGGTTTGAAAAATATTTGCCAGATCCATCCAACACGCGTTCGCCGGGCGAAGCATGCCTCTTGCGTAACTTCACCTTGGCCTTCGCCCGTATAATATGTGCTCACCCTTCAAGCCCTTCAGGCTTTCAAATGGAACGTGTCGGGACGAGGGGGTCCATTGTTCTATGCAGATGAGCATTCGCTATCAACTCGCACGATGCAGACGGCATTTACTCGAACCGCATAGAAGCTTAACAAAATGGCCTCTACAAGTCAAAAATAGTAAACACACATAGTTTGTTACCTTTTATCCCGTAAGAATTAACGGTTCCTTTATGATAATACACAACGCGGGCGAAACCGCGAGGGCCAGCTAGTGAACTATATTCGTAGCCCTAACCAAAAAGTCCTAGATCAAAAAAATCGTTACAGCATTAATTTATTATTAGGACATTGATTAACATCAAAGAATTGCCACAAAAGTAAAAAACTTAAATGAAAATGAATAAGACTATCTTTTATAAATAAGTTGTAATTTTGTTATTGGTAAAATTCAGACTAAGCGCCGATGACATCCACTCAATCTTGATTATCGTTGATCCAAATTAATTAAAAAAAATGGTTCTGTTTTCGAGAGAGCGTTATTTTTAAGGTATATTTCTGAAACCAAAGTGTTATTTAATATTTAAAAGGTATGTTCTATTAATAACTGCGATCTGTAGATCTGTAATCTACCTACATTGATTATCGTATATCCGTGGTAGTCCACGGCCTCAGCATGGATTGAACCCACACTGTGCTGAAAACACAGCTCTTTTTATTGTTTACAGACTGGGATTTACTGTTTACGTACATTTAAAAGCTCTATTACGTCAGACATCAAACAATTTAAGGGTTTTAAAAGTACAAACAATAAAAATCCGGGAACGCTCAGATGGGTGGCAGCCCTACATATTAAACATATTAGCACAGAGTACAGGATTTATTAGGCTGTGATATTAGTTATTAAATATTCAATAGAGACATTTGATCAATCAGCGTTGTCACTTAATTACCAGGGTGCGGCGTCGGAGTAAAGTCTAAGTTTTCATTGCATGATCAGTTTTCACACAATATACTCGCAAATCTTGCTTTAAGATATAATATCGTGCTCATAGTGAATTGACTTCGAACTCAACTATGCGAAATCAACATGAGTTTCAGTAAAGAAAGTGTCGTTAGGGAACCTTGGTAGGGCTCTTTAGAGTCCGTCTTGCTAGACGCCACCTTCAAGCAAAACATCTGTGTCTACGCTCTATTTGGGGTGTTCCGTCCTTGACGAGTGCCATTCCCATGTTGAACTTAGCTTAATTACCATCTTCGATCACGACGTCACTAATCTCCAGGTGAGATAGTGGTCAAAATGGCCTGTTAGTTATTTTATGACTGAGTAAGAAGACGAGCAAGTCGTTTACCTGATGGTAAGCGCTACGCCAGTCCATAACAGTTACAGTGCCACCCAGAACTTTGAATTGCATAATCTAGCGCGGCACTGCACTGCGCTCTACACTCTGATACTTTAGTTCTAAAGTTTTATATGCTCAGTAATTTCGCTGGAAACAGTGTGAATATTGTTTTCACGCTACTGCTTGGCGGATGAATGTCTGACAATGGTGAGCTACTTTCCCAGGCGGCCTCTTGCAGAAGAAGCTTACCACTACTATTTATTTTGTCAGCAGGGGGAGTGATATCGCCAGGGGGAGTGGCAGGTGATGCATCGTGCGCGTGCTCATGCAGATGCTGCGGGTGCACGCTGCGCGAAGCGGCCGCGCGCCATGAGCAGCGCGTCGCCACCAACGAACGACTGGAACGCGCCAACCTGGAGTGGAAACAGGTAAAAGAATGGACGTTCCCCGCTACAGTGCTTATTGCAGCCTACCCTAAGCTACCTTTCAAATCGTGCACGCGTTGAGGACCTGGGGAACTAGAATGTATAATAAATAAGGTTTTGACGGCTCGTGGCACGTCTCCTTGCGATTATTGTACGCTGTTGGCTTGAAGTGCGGTGCTTTGACGCAATGACAAGGATTTCTCCAGGACAGTGTGACAAAGTTCAAACGACAATATATTATATTTAAAGCTAAAGCGAAGCTCGGGTCACTTGGGTAGCGTGTCCGACACAGCACACCTACTAGACGTGTGGCGAAAGCCAATTGAAGCGTGAATGCACACAATTGACACGGTTCGGTCACGCAATTTGTTTGTCGCCGTACAGAAAAATAATAGCTGATTGCTATGAGTTCGTAGTTCAGGTTTAAATTCTATGGTCTTACTTAAAAGTTGTTATTACGGTTAACTGTCCTAGCGTGTAGTTAAATTACGTTCACTCGTTATGTGAGAAGCCGCTGGAGAAACAATATTTAAGTGACGACGAGATATTCTGATCTTTCCTCTGGGAACGCTTATCTGTGTAATAACATGGCAGTGACACTAAGTACTTAGGAGTCCAAAGATATTCAAGGCTCTCTCCTGGACTTGTCGCTTCATAACATTGGGATTTAGAACTCATATATCGTTCTTTCTCGTATTTCGTACTGTTTACGGATTGCTGCGTCAGTTAGCCCCTTTGCAGGAGAGTCCTTCAACCTTCAACGCAAAAATCAACATGTATAAGAGAAAACAAACAGCATGACATTGTACGCTCTTTTTGCAAAGCCACAACGAGAACGGCTTTGAATCCAGAATCTGACGCAGCTGACGCAACATCTCACAAGTGACATGTGAATGTGTGAGAGATGTTCCTGCGCTAGACATTGAGTGAGGTCTTCGCGAGAGTGCAGACATAAAGGAAGCAGGTCAACTCTACACCAAACGAACATGACTGGCATTGTTAACACAGATTTTTATCTGAAAATACCGGTGCGCCGTGAATGAAGAAACTTTCTTACATATCTGTCTGATACATTTAACCATATTGACAGACAAAATATTGCATTTTCTTCGTGTCTTTATCAATATTGAAATAAAACATACCATATTAAATTTCAGTGTTTACAATGTAGCTGAGTGTTTTGAAAGTGGTAGTTTTTGTCACAATGAGCTCACTGCATAGTGTTTCTAATATACTCGTACATATCAATAATTCTGAACATATATTATGCCATTATAACTTGGTCTGTCACGAGGGAGGTAGTGGCGGGCGTCATCTAGTGTCAGAATTAGTCAGGCAGCCCATAGACCTCTGAGATGACTTAACACTTTGACTGCTGAGCCGATTTTCTTATCTAGCCACGGTTACGGATCTGCACACACCGTTGTGTTTTCCCGTACTCGCTGCAAGTCATAAAAAATACAACTGTTGTGTTTTCAGCAGTGAACGTGTTAACGACTGCTACCAATCGATAACAACCGGGATCGATCTGAAGCACGGAAAGCCTCAAATGTTACGTCACTAAACGGTCACCCCATCTAAAGATGTGTGCTTAAGTTTAGTGATCGGTTAAGTTGACGGGGATGTCAAACTATGCAAACGTATAATAAGCACACGTTCGGTCGTCAGCTGCCGAATAACAAGTAACGCAATTACGTACGCTTTCAAAATACGCACAAATACGTAAGTTACGTAGGAAATTATTTTACCACACAGGTAATGGGAATATTAGATTTCAAGGCGGTCGGCTGCCTCCACTGAACGTCGAGTGCGCATTACGCCTCGTTTGTTGACTATGAGGGATCGTCGATTTTTATTGTTTGCCATTTTGTGTTTTTACGTATTTTCCTAGGGCATATTGATATAGTGTTCCGTTTAGAAAGCGGGTGCAAAAGCTTAACTCAATTTTCAAAATGACTATCTATTTAATATCTTTTTTTTCGCAACATCTCCAAAACCAGTTTAAACTAAACTCCTCTGTTTTCGTATATGCACAGATTGCACAGAATACATGTTTCATTCAATATTTCATTCAACTGATTACTCAGTATCGTTCCGAATTCCCATGATAAACCCAAAAGGAAAAAGCTTTCGTGTTTTCTGTGATCGTTCGTGATTGCTTTTCTCATCAAACTGCCTTAACCCGTCGATTTTACCTCCGTATTTTATCAAAACAATCGTCCCTGCTGTTAACGACTTATAGAGATAAAGATAAAATGTTCAGGATACCTAGTTAGTCTTAGTTGTTTGTATACGAGCACATCACGGACACTTCATACAAATAAGCTAATTTGACAACTCACACCTATAAATGACGTTGGTTTTTACACGCGCCAAATGTATGAATTGACTTACACAAACAAACTATGCGACCAAAATAAATGACAACGCATTGGTATGATAGTTTATAACAAACCGTTGGTCTATTACATTTGAGCGTGTAATATTGACTGTCCCCTCGATTGCCAGCAGAGGTGCGGGGAAGCGAATCGCGCGGAGTGGAGAATGGCCATTCTGTATGCCATGTACAATTGTACATACTATTTATCTCTTCAGTGACGCAAGTATAACAACCTTGCCGTCAGTCGGGTGCAATACACTTATTAAGTTGATTGCAGGATGGCGACAGGACGGAGGTTGGCGCGTCAAACGGAAATTGGATTAATCTGTAATTCGATGAAGCACGTCTGCCGAATTGCTGCAACACCTATTTACACGGTCGGACGATTTGTTGATGGAACTCCCCCTCATTTTGTGTAGATATACGTTTTAGTATGAAATATATGAAGCAATGTAACTATATAAGTTACTTTTAAACATGTAATAGTCAGATTGCAGTACCGATTTAGTTTTTTTATAATAGTTTGTCTGCAGAAACAACACACAAGAAAACACTATTTCCCACTTGCTCAATATATGGGCGAGTATGTATATTATTGTATAATGTTGATAAAAAAACTCTTATATAATTTAGTAAGGGCTTTTTAATATCATGTTCTTTCTGAATAAACAAAGCAAACAAAGCTTGAATTATAATGTTCTTAGTATTTACCATTTTCCCAGCTTGTCTCTACCTTGAGAAAAAGAGGATTCTATCGATAATGATGCGTACGCTAATAATTGGATCGGAATATACCGAGAAAACCAAGTGAACGTTGTTTACAGTACGAAAAATTGTTTGCAATGCTTTTAAACTACAGTAATTCGACGTAAAAGGGCTCTAATACTAATGTCATATTGAAGTCATACTTCCTGCGTTCGTGGTTGGTTTTTCCATTTCCCGAAAACAATTCAATATTGTTTACCATTAATTCACATCGCAATGTAACACACATTTAACTTGAGATTTTACCCATACTAGAAAGATGTTTTCATTTGATATAGAGTTTTTATGCGTTCTTGTCCGTTTCTACATCTCCTAAATTTAGATGCTTTTTTATTGTTTTAATGAACACCGGTATCGGTAGTAGTTGCGTTCTCCACTGGACCCCTCGAGCGTCCCTCTAAAACTTCTTCATGTTTGGTATGATCAGTTGAACTTTTCGAGGTTCCTCGACAATCGTAGACGCGGGTTCGAAGAATCCTCACGGTAGGTCGTGAGGTACTTTACATGACAGATGGTTTGGTTCCCTCGTATGAAGATTTTATTGAGAAAAAACCCAAGTGGAGGAAATTTTAACGACTAAAAGTACCAAAACACAATTTTGGAGGTATTTTTGGGTTGGAGTGGAGGTAAAAAATCTGAAGTAACGACTAACGATTCGGGGGTAAGGTTTGATCCTCGGCCTCGCACTATGGCTTTTAGTTATGTGCGGATTTACATCGCTCCGTGCTTCGAAGGGCTCGCTAAGCCGTGGGCCGCAGTTGTTAGCGACTGATAGCCACGTCAGAGGTCCTTGGGCGGCCTGATAATCTCTGACAACAGGGGACGAAAGGCACTACCATACGACAAACCAACAAAACAAACCAAAATAATGAATATCTAGATAGCTGAAGTGTCTTCTTCTTCTGTTATATCGTTAACTTATATCCTTCCTCTTATATTTGCTTTTAATTTTATACTATCCCTACTGGTATGTAGTGGAAATTAGAATTCCTAAATACCCAATAACACGAGTGTAATATTATAATGCGTGTTTCCCCCACGATGACATCCTAGCGGCAATATGGCAGTGTTATTTGAAGCGATATTTTTAATATGACGAGAAAATATGACTTTTGCCGTATTTCCAGGGAACGTTCCACGAAGCTAGAGATATTGCAAATCCGTGTTCTATAGAAAATATGGTCGCTTCCACGGTAGGATATCAAGTCACTTTACTCACGTGGATTTTTAGTCAGATAATAGTAATCGCGTACCTGCATACTTATTAATCAGATTACCAAGATTATAAGATTGTCCAATTATCTTCACTATAATGCGAAAGCACAGTATGTAGGCGAGATTGTTAATACCAGAAGGTTAACGCCTGAACGGATTTTGATGGGTATACTATTCGCTACACTATTTTAATTTGTGTAGGTCCGGACCGGTGCTGATCATGACGTGGCGTATGGCCTGACATATTCGTTAGAATAATAAGTTCTTGTGAATATATGCTCGTATTGTTTCCCAGGTGGCAGTAGTGGCGGATCGCGCGCTGCTCGCCGTGTTCGTGCTGGTGACTGCGGTGTCGACGGCCGCTATCCTGCTGCCACAGCTCAACAACCTGCACGTGGGGAACACGCCCCTTAAGCCTCCCACTTAGTTCCCCCACGTTTAACGGCGCCTTCAGAAGTCAACTTGGGGTTACGCGAAAAAAAAAACGTATTATCGCGTAACGTAATCTTGACGCGAACAAAATTGATATATTACATAACAGGTAGGAGATTTTGTTGTTACGACAGCTACTGATTTATAAAAATACACATACACACGAAAAAACAATACCACGTTCGAGTTGGGGTATCATTGTCTTGTGGACATTGACTACCATTGTAAGTGTGTGAGTGAAGTGGACTCCTGTTTTTTTGAAAAACTCCACGTGAACATACGCACGGCTTACGGGATATTATACCATAAATATACTGTCGACGATTTTAATTTCAACCGAGGAAGACCACACGTAAACTTTTGATGTCGAATACAGGCTCGATGATAAATTGAACATCGACGTATGTGTAGACGTAATCCTAGGACTCAGCTTGTACCGAGATAAAGTCGAGAGTGTTTGATGGAGATCGACGGAGCGCATGAAAGACGCCCCTTTTTGCGAGCTGTGTCAAGATATAGAATCTTTTAAGACTTTTTTGGGACGTTACGGGAAGGCCGTTCTACTTTTCGCAAGCGCCACAGCCTATCCAAAACAGTAGTTATATGTAGAATTTTAGATTGCGTTATCTCGCGTAGCATTGACTCGTCGACATTTGTTCTTCATTCATCCTCTGTAATTTAGTTGTATACCCACCACCCTGGATAGCTACACTCTACACTCATTCCTTTCACCAGAAATAGTGCTTTTGCATATTTTTGCCAGCTGGTTAAATATCTGGCAACGTTTAGTGCTCACTCACCCAGGTGGACGCAAAAGAGGCCTACCACTTGTTGTATTGGGATGTACGCGATGTTTTTTGTCCTGTCACGTTTTAATGTTATCTCTCTGTCAACGAATATACTTTTAGTCGTGCCAAATGAAACGAGGAGAGCTATCGAAGAATGTTTGTGATAATCAAGATTTATTGCGACGAGATACTTTAGAAGTCCAATGGAACACTATGTCAAACTAACCTTCTTGCTTTTCTTAATTCAGGTAATGGAATATTTTTCTCAGAACCATATTTAATAAGTTTTGAGTGTTTTTGTCATCAACTTTTATTACCCTTGAAGGGTTTCAGATGATTCTCAAGAATCTATTCTGCCAACTTTAATAAAGTCGAGCATAATTTGTAAGAGTGATTTAAGATGACTAGGCAGACAGTTTTAAACTTACTTAGCAATTTTTGAATTTGCTCCTCCTACAAGAAAAATGAGTTATCACTGACGTAGACAGATACATAATCTACGGTATAGCTAAACATTTTATTCAGAAGTTTAGTTAAATGGTTTACTCGCAAACGCAGAGGCGCGGTCCGACAAAAGAAAACAAAATATTTCACACATAAGACACGCACTTTGCCGTTTTCTTTGTATTTATCATTGATGGCTGCCAATATCTTAACTAACAAAAAATACATTATTTTGTAATATTGATAATTGCAAACATTCTACTGCGTAGTTGTAGTCTAATTCATCGTCAATCGTTATGTCTTTAACAAACTGTTGTAAAAATTGTAGTAGGTAGTAAACATTTTACGTAGATACAATCTGTCGTTTAACAACCGATTAAATGTTTGTCAATTTGGGCCAAATCATGTAATAGCGTAAGCACATAAGCAATGAATAACATAGAGGCTCCTCGTAACTAGTGAGCGAATGTGCCAATGTTAATTATAGTCAATTATTTGACATTAATGATCTTAAACAATAATGCTTCGATGTCGTAGAAAAATAAAATGGATTTAATTGCATCATTGCAATCTAGTAGGCAAGTAAAATTACATAATGAGTTTAAGAAAACAGAGTTCACCAACATTTAATCTAATATTAACTACGATTGTCAAAAAAAATACCACTTGAGTTAACCGTGTAATGTTCTGAACACTAATGTTTTTTTTATTGATGTGGTGGTAACATATTATATTATCTCATAAGTATTTGATGTCTGTGCAATGAAACTGTTCATAATGTTGATTAACCGATAGCTGAACTTTGTAATGTACAATAGTGTAGTATTATGATTATGAACTTTCTATAATTTATATTAAATGTTCGTAAACTCAGACTTTAATAAGATAAATAAGTTGTTAAAACATGAACCTATCTTCTACAACTTCATGTATTGAAAAAATTAACCATATCTCAATTTTCACTACAAAAGGCTATAAATTGTTATAAAAATAAAATTAATTATATTAAAATTATATAAAGATGTATCTATATAACAAAATAGGGTATGCTCAATATTGTGGCCAAATAAAGCTAGAATGTTTCCACGAAATCTGTAAATAAACATTACCATTATGTTTAAGGAAACGTTGTTAAGGTAATGTACTAAAAATAAAAGTATAAATAACACAAAATGGTTTTTAATCGACTTCTTTCTTTAAAGTCGGAGTTTTATCTGCGGATTATTTTCATAAAGCTAGGTAATAAAAATTATTGTTAATCAACTGTTCGCACAAAATTGTAAACATTTTGTGTTAACCATGCGTTAACAACCGATGTAATTGAACAACGCGCTAAAAGTGCTCAATCATTGAGGAAGATGGATGACACGTCAATATAAAATGAGGTTCAGGTAAATATGCTTTAATTTTCCTGTGTGTGCTCTTCTCACTTGACGGGACGGGTAGAAATGTTAATCTTACAATGTCGTCGGGACCTTTTCTCGATTCACTGAATTTTCTGGATGCTCAGGTGATCAAATCTGTGTTGATGTTATTTACAATAATATATCGTATGATTTACATTCACGTGGATTACGAATACATGAACATGTATTTCTACGTTTTTTTTTTAACTTTGATTGAGGAGCGAGACGAGGTTGTTGTTCGCCGCGGTCGTTTCACGCTATGCTTGCCCTTAACTGCACTGAGCTCGCACCCTGAGACTGGGCCTAAACTCTTATATGCCCAGTAATAGCACTGGAAACAGTGCCCGTCAAACCGGAACACGGCATTATTTTCACACTACTGCTTGGCTTGAATATCTGGTATTTCCCCAGACGGTCTCTTGCAGAAGAGGCCTACCACCACAATGACACTACACTTCAAACTACGTTAATTGAACCTGTTTGCTTATATACGATTGGAGGTATGTCAGGACTCAGGAGCCCAAAAACAGAGGCTTTAACGCAAACAATATGCATATAGGTAAGACTCAGTATTTTTATTTCGATCACAATCTATCGCATTTATCTAACAATAAATGACGCACAAGCTACGAAGAAATATATTTCCGTAGTAGCATCGGTTAATATTATGTAGATTGTAGAGAAGTTTAATTCATGTCCCCACAAGCAAATACTATAATTATTGTAGTTCCAGAATTGCAATGAGTTGGAGTTAGTCCACGAAACTGCTTACAAATGCTAGTAATTAATTCTATCATACATAAAATTAATTTATACTGTGTCTCGAAACTTGGTAGGCATTCAACCGCGTTATTCCGAATGGCACTTGGTAGTAACAGCAGTTTATTCATGACGCCTGTCGACCCAATTTGTATCACTTGATAACAGGGCTGTCATCATTTCTATGACAATTAATCTTGACAATTAATGGGCTGTTAGTAAGTAATTTAAAGCAATAAATTCAAACAGCAAAAAGTTGTGCAACAGACTGTTTTCAAAAACGTATTAATCGATTCTTAAATCTGTTTTCAAGCGTTTTTTACTAGCTATAACTAACTAACTGTCTGTCAAGCTTCAGGTGTCAAGGACCCTTACCTCAACTGATTGGAAAACTACCTACCTACTCCTAGCAGAGAGGACCATCACCCCTTACACGAAATCTCCTCAAGGCCCCTACCATTGGATAAAAAGAGTCAAACTAATGTCAAACTTATTTTTTACAAAATAAATAACTAGAATACCCGGAATATAAAGGCTTACTAAAGGCATCTAAGCATTTGTAAGGTCTGCACTCATAGTCTGATATCCACTTAGTGTGACCCTTTGTGCATTTCGCTTTGCCAGCATCCGTCCAAGCTATTCTAGCTTATTTATGTAGAACACGGCTTTAGGTCGCTTGTACTCATGTCTCACTGATGCATTTTTAACCGACTTTAAAAAATGAAGAGGTTCTCAATTCGACTGTTTTTTTTATATACTTTAGGCGCTGTTGAAGTTTCTCGTATATGCATTAGAGTGTGTAGTCGAGCCATCAAATCTCTCATGAGGTGATTCAGATGTTTATGATGATTAAGTAGGTACGTGTAGTAGGAACATGTAGACAGCGCGTCTGATAGAATGCCGCTAGCACCATTATCATCCTTAAGCCTTTAGCACTAGGCGTATGTCTGATGCATTGATGATTGACTTAAGATGTAATTGAGTTAAGTAACATAATTCGCCTTATAAAACCTTATCTATCGTACAAAAGTCGCAATCATTCTGAAGTGCACAAGTGTTTTTAGATAAGGACGAAGGGCCGGAAATGAGGAAGTATTACGGGAAAATAGACAGCCCTGTTTTAAACTCGTAAGGGCCGTGTTCACCTTGAACTGTACAAAGGGCGCGGGACTTCGGAGGCGGGCGAGACTAAACAGCTAATATCTATCCAGATATGACGTTTATTCTTTGGCTTAAGAAGAAATATATCTATACTAGTTGCACAACTCAGTTGTAATTGGTTCCAAAGTTATTAAATAATGCTATAACAAATAGAAAACATACACAATTCTCAAAAAAGTTATATTTTTGTTCATTCGCATAATATTTTAAGTCTTAAATTTTTTAAATATATTTTTTAATTTAGACTTTTCACTAGTAGACTTTTTGTCTTATTGATTTACTATAGGTAATTTATAGAAAGTATGATAAAAGATAAGTATGGATTGCAAATTAAAACATGCTAAGTGAATTTTGTAGTTGACTGTACCGCCTAGTACGCAGACCTAATAACTATCTCCAAAGTGATAAAGTGACAATTACTAAGTTACAGAAAGTGACGATAAATTAACGGTATCTTCAATACTGTGGTTGGCAGCTTATCTTTGGATATTAATTTAGGTCCTCTGAAGCATTTCGCCAGTTTAGAAATGTTATAATAAACGGCTTTAGGTGTCCTACCTACTTGTTTGTTCTGTATCTTACGATTTTAGGTTTAGTCTGATGAGGTGCACGTGTGGGGTGTTATCTATAAGGTAATTCATATTATTAAATAATTTTCGATTAAAATAATACTTTCATACACTCTAGAACATTTTCTGTACATGAGCCCTAATGCGTAGTACTATCTGTTTAGGCAAACAAAAACTTTTTACTCTAGATCAATAAGGATAGTAGATGCACAACACTAAAGATTGCCCATCCCTATCGACTGGAAGTTCTAAGAGGTTCACTCATTCATTCAATAAGCAAGATGGCCATCTAATGCGCAAGAGCAAATATAAAAGAAAATTCAAGTTTTTCCCTGGAAACAACGTGAGTGCAAAACAGATTCTCTTTTAATTCCTAACACTATCTATTCTGTGCCTATAGTCTTATAAAAATACTTAGGTCGCTATTTTTTAAAGCAAATATCGTAGATAAACTTTTTATTGAAACACCCCAGAACAAAGTGACTTAAAAAAAATACAAACGAAATAGTGTCAAAATGAGCGGTAGCTGTACAATTTTGTTCCGTGTATCGGAATATACCGTATATCGGGTACCGAAATATCAGGAACTCGAAACTTACATGGTAGGTAAGAATACCATTGCCAGTGATAGTTCTAATTTTGTTCAATTGTATACTTGGGACCCCTTTACAAATCTTTAATCGACAACCATAATCGACCATCATTTAACAGTTAAATGAAAATTTTGGACAGGATGGAATGAGATTAGAAAAAATGCGCGAGTAAATGAAAATTGTCGCTTCTTAACACAAAAGTCGGGAACGACGCAACTTCCCAGATAGATAAACTTCTTAGATAAACTTGATCAAAAGTTTACTCAGAATGTACGTGATACTACGGCACTTTACTGTATGCAGTTTTAAAGTTTCTAATCTTAGTTTGAAAGCAATCTGTGCCGTGAGTAATTAGACTTAACAAATGGTGCTAAGAAAACAAAACAAACCGATTTTGTTCTAGATAGAATAAAAAGATTAAATGCCATTTGACGGTGATTTTCTGCTCTGAAGTTACCGAAGTAAATCAATATATCTTTGTCGTATTGAGATGTCATAAAAAAATTACGGAAACACTACTACAAATTGTTTCTAATTTATAGTAAGAAAAATTCATTTCCACGGATTCAAGGAGAAATAAAACTTATCAAATTTCTATTAATGTTTTGAAAAAGCATTATGATTTAGGTACTCGTGTACTACATACTACCCACCCAAATTCAAAAGTTACCTTTGTACCATACAAACAATTTTCAAATCGAAAAAACTTCCCGTCCCTTTTAGATACGGTTTCGGGTCGGGCGATATGTGAATAGGACAAAATGAATGCCCCAATAATCTTTAGAGGTTCGACCTAATGCGATCTCACTGATTGGGCAATAGCCAATTTATGGGCCTTCTGTGAGTTACGTTCATTTCTTCAATCTCTAGGATTGTAGAGCGTTGAGTATGTAATCTTATTTATTAATAGACTAATCTCACATTAGTGACGCTAACGTCAATAATAATCCTACATCACAATGTGCTGAATGGTCAGAAACATTGGTTAGATTCAAGGTACTTTTACTTATTTGAGTGGTTTGTTTTTCTTGTAAAAAGTCCTTACGTTTTTGATTTTTGAAGAAAATATCTATCCACGAAGCACCTATCAGTGTAGTCTTTAGTCGGGTAAATATAATTTACAAAAGGAAGGTAGGTACCTATCAAATCCGAGACATATTAATTTGTCATACTCATGCTTTTGGAAGTGAAACAAGATATTCTATATTTAAAACGGTAAAGCCGTGGAACCCACAAAATAATGTTTAGTTACCGTAAAGTGTAAATGTTAACATCAGCAACATCGCGTGGCATAAGGTAATGGCCTCGCAGAATGTGTGGGTAGTTGAACAGCGGCGTGAAAGGCGCGTGGGACATTTCAGCTACTGAAGATTGCACGGGACGTACCCCGGGAGAGAATGGTACGAACAGGCAAGCGTAAATCTGCCTACATGCTAGTGGGGACTGTTTTATCGATATAAATTTTTTATCGATCGGTTTTTTTATCGACCCACCTTGGTTTGTAATGAGGATTTCTTTTGTCAACGGCTTGAGCACTGATGTAATGGCCATATACTGTGTCATTACTGCAGCGATGCAAGCTATTCAATTCTGAATGAAGACAGCTCTGGTAGTACCTATGTTTACGCCTATATTAAAGGTAGATAGGTTTCTCAGATACCAAAAGTAGGAAAGATGGAAAGATTTTTGTAAGTATATGAAATATGTATGTAACTAGAAAAAGAAATTCCTTAAGGTATGGTCTTCCTCAAAAGTAGCTAACAGGTCAATATCTTAAATTTCCTATTACGAGAAAAAAAATGCATCCATGCACAATTTCATTAAAAGGTAAGACATGTTCAGCTACTTCTGAGGCTCAAAGCCTGAATTTACACAAATATAAAATATATTCACAAAACAGGTAAAGTAAGTACAACTTTTGATCGTATATTAAATTTCATCGACAAATCTGCGTGCAACACTAAAATGCAGAATAATCGCAAGGCCGCAAGCTTTGTAGCGGCGCTGAAGGCAACATTTCGCTGGCATTCCTTTAGAAACGTAATGCACATACCTCGGTGAGTTTATATTTTAAATTTACACATATATATTTACGTACGGTTGCGATTGCGGCACCGAAAGGAACTTTTAAAAATACTACGTAGCTTAATAAATTTTGTGTTGTAGGCCTCCTTTATTTTGTTTTCATTATTAAATAGGTTTGAGTTTGAGCATTTTCTTACTCGATGGAAAATTAGGTCTACAATGGTGCACGTTTACCTAGAAGTAACTTATTCACTCGTGATAATCGAAAAACGAACCGATTGGTGTATTTTACTCGTTATAGGTGGAGTTTGAAATATCATGCTAGTATATAATTTTTTTTAAATATAACGCCTTGAGAAAGTATCAACCACAGTCTCATTACTCTTTCGCACTAGAAGGCGGACATTAAACTCTATAAGTGGATATGGACATGGGCAATGTAATAGAGAGACTTAAAACTCAATCATGCAAACGAGGTAGACTTTGAAATCGGAAGATTTATATTAGATGCATTCAATTTGTTATTCAGGCGAGGTGCTTAGCACTAGACTAACAAGCTGTCCATCTAGATAGTTCCAAAAAATATGCAGGTACACAAATAAATCTAAATTAGCCAAAGATTGTTAAAACATAAATTGTACGTACTTTATGACTTGACAACGAAGCTGTTAAAATAACGAGAAGCAGTACATTTATTTGTCATCCAAAATTCAATTAAGCTTTTCACAGACGGTGCTTAATTCAATATTTGAGCTTGCTTCTAGCGAAGTTTTCCAATTTCGGCTCAAGTTTATCGTAACGCTGCCATAAAACAAGTAAAAGTAGATAATGATTACCTGTGTAGGGAATATGTAAGTATTTAAGACTGAGTGCGACTCGCGACTTCGTTCACAGTGGTTGATATTTTTGTATCGATATTGTTCGACCTAGTAATAAACGAATATATCTAACATTGTTGATAAATGAAGGCACTTATATTTTTTGATATACAACAAGTAAAAACAAACCATCGCTTTTTCTGTAGACCTTTAAACTATTTGCTACAAAGGTAGGTTTCTGAAAGCTTACCTTCACATTAACATAAAAGTTCCAAGTATTCCACGTTTAGTTAACAACAAACAGCACTTCTCGTATTTACATTTCAATTCCTACCCGACTTTCCCACGTACTCGTAATAACCTTTTTTTACCAGATTATTTATAATAAATTACTTAATTTCAATAAATTTTTCAGCTAAGTAACTAATCCCGTTTTTCGTGGAAAACATTAAATATTTGAGAGCAGGATAGTTTTTGTTAGCTTTTTCCACTGTCGAATACAGGTAATTATCCCAAGCCAAATTATTCTAATTATAGTAAATAAAATAAGCTAGCGTTGTATAAGATTAGAAAAAGGTTAGATTATAATCTAATTGTACCTACTACAAGCAATGGCTATTGAGATTTAACCTATTTTTCCTGAGAGAGTTGCGTTTACAAAGAGCGCAATTCAATCTCATTTTACAATCTCGTTCAATAAGTCTTTAGAATTTGCATTGCATTTCTTTTTTACATTTTATTCAACGTTTATTTGCTTTACAATAGATGGACTTAGATTAAAACTAAGTCATGTGCAAATACGTTTTAAGTCATAGAAGAGAGCGGAATTCTATATGAAACAGAAATACTTTAGGATTTGTACCGATATATATTTTTAATACTCAACGCTCTCCTGGATACCAGTCTAGACTGTGATGTGTATGCGGATGGATGGTCAGATATATAGTCAGAATGCTTGCGTTTTTGTGAAAGAGAGTGAGAGTGAAACTTTGAATGTGTATTTTGTAATAACTGTGTTTTGTGTAATCGATTGTTGTAATTGGCTGCAACCGTTTCAATTGAATAAATAAATAACTAAATGAAACTATCTTGAAATATCTTGGGAGCTTTTTACATGTTGCTATCCATGATTGTAGCAATCTGCGAAATACAGTATACATAAACCTAAATATGTAACTATCGTTTATTTTCACGCCAAGATCTCTGTTCTGTATACAAATACAAGCACCTAGGTTCTAATTAGATATGCGAAATTAGGTACATTACGCCTAAATTTGGGACAACTAACGATTAGATCAATAAATTTACGAAAGGTCTCTCGACGTATTCCACGTGTGCTCAGAAGTAAATAATGTCTCATCGGAGCCTCGCGCAAGGATAGAGTGTGGCTTAGCGTACTCAGTTGCGTTTTTATGGCTCTCCAGAGACTGCGAGCCAGACATGTTGAGTTACAGATAACACGTGGAAATATGTTTTACATATTACCCGAGGGTTAGTAGGCCAGCGTGTACTGCTGCTTTTTAAATAAAACATTTACGAGTGGTGTTAATGTCTCGTTATGTTTTTACTGTTGTTTTCCCTCGTGGAAATGTTCAGGTCTACAGACCTAGGAAATCTTGATGATATATTTGAATATTGAAATGCATCGAGTGGTTGATGCTTGGAGTCAAAATATTTTGTGCAGTAGGTAGTTAGACGCTAGCTGTATTTTTTTTGTTCTGCTATTCCGTATGTAAGTAGGACGATTTTCATGTCGATACAGGTACATACCTTATAGTTCATAACATATTTCGCTAAAAACTTATGAGAAAAACACTATCTGTGGGTAAAGATCTAGTTAATAGACTACAGAAATACAAATAAAATGTAGCCTATGGGTTTGTTTCGAATTATTTGGTACATTTTTAGTGGAAAACCGTGAGTTTTGTATTATTACGGGCTCACACGCAGTCTTTGTGATTGGACCACATCGTACAGCAAAGCTTTAGAGCTAACAATAGCCCTCGCAAATGATACTACAATACTTCAATCGCACACTTGCACCGTAGTATTTTAAATGAACCCGTATCTGTTTCAAATTGAAACTTTCAGATAAACCGAGACAATTTTTCTAAACCATTGCCCGTTTATGGAAACGTAACGCGAGAAGTCTTTTTGGAATTGGAAAATGTCTCTAGATTCACTTTAAAAAAAGTTTAGGATTAAATGATGCGTTGGAAACCTACACAGTAAAATATCGAAATAAAATATCGAAATATCGCATTGGTAAATATCGATATTTGTAATCTAGATACCACCTAATAATAAAAATACTCAATCGCACGCCGCCGATTTCTCGCTCGTCATTCCTTCCTCTCTCACAAAAACCAAACTTAAAAATCTAATAACACGCATTCTAGAAGTAACTATGTAAGTATAGCTATAAAGTACCTAATCTAAATATCACTTGTGACAACTCTCTTTTTTTAGCACAAAATAAAGAAGTGTCACAAAAGATCTTTGTGAAAAAATCTTACTAAAATATGTATAACTTTTCTTTTAGCTTACTTCAAAGTAAAACTAACTTTAGTATTGAAGGTATCACGGCTAACTTTAAGGTCCCGTCTCAAAGCTGATGCTTACGCTTTGCATCGGATACTGGGAATGTTATCCCTGTTTCCCCTAACTTGTTTATCTTTGGCCATTAGCTTGCATAAATAAATATCACTTACCCAGTGAGTTACTTTATATTCAACCAAAAAGTGGTACTATTGTTATCTGTTTGTATATTTATTTTATAAAACATTTTTTTTAATGAATTAAACAAAGATGCAATGATTTTGATTTTAATATTTTGTAAGTTTATTGTCATTGGACCTCATATGTAAGTACCTCCTATAGGAAACTTATTCTGTTATAATATTTAGTTTTATAACTGTATAATGCCCAACATACCCTTAAATAAGTGTAGACAAGGGCGTCTCTCCTGCGCGTATTTTGGTCTACTCACTACACAAAACATTGTCAGTGTAATGTAACATTGGAAACTTAAGAAATTAAGTAAAAATCCCAAGTTAAATCCTTATTGCAAAAGCAATACCGATTGTTATTTATTACCTGTGCCTGCAACACCAGCACAACATAAATTTGAAGCAAATCCAAAAAGAACACAGCCGCAAATATCTACTTAGACGAAGACGGCTCATTTCCCTTTGTTTCCACTCTCATTGTTGTCAGTTTTTCTCGCCTTTGTACCGCGAGGATATGAAATATTCGTACACATTCGTTCCCTGGCAAGGTAAGGCATAATGGCTGTCAGTTCGCCCTGTGAAATATCTCGTCCGTTTACGCGATATCGCCATAATAAATTAAATCGGCAGTAAACGATATTGTGCCGTTGTGTGCTCTGAATGTGTATGGACTGTTTACGCTCTGAACGATAAACATTTTGCTAAGTGACTTGCGTTTTCATACTTCTATGCTTATTAGAGCAATTAGCTTGATCACTGCTTTAGTTCAAGCTTCACAATACGTTATAACAATGTTATAGGTATGATATAATTAATTTACAGTAAGTAGCCTAGTAGGAGAACGTCCGCCTTCCAATCAGAAGGTCGTGAGTTCAAATCCAATGTGTTTGTGTAAAAACATATGTACGTAATTATCACTCGCTTTTCGGTGAAGGAAAATATCGTGAGGAAACCCACATACCCTACCCGAGAATTATTTCGGAGCTAGGTATGTTATCCACCAATCCGGATTTGGCCCCCGTAGTGAATATGGCCTAACCCTCCTCACGAAAGTGAGGAGAGACCCGTGCTCAGCAGTGGGACGTTATGGGTTGATGATGAAGTAAAATATACATTTCATATTTATGATTTATTTTTATTGCGGTCCATATTTTTAGGGCCGAAATATTTCAGTTATAAGAGATACTTCAACTAATTACACCCATTACCACTTGAATTATTTTATCGTTTAAACGCCACGTGCCTTCCACAGACCTAATGGGCACTATAATTGCCTGTCGATAAATATCGTCTGATCCAAAGTTGTAAAATGTACTACTTAAGTACTATCTACTCTTATATAGAAAAGCTTCATAGTTAATACATAAGAAAAATTTGCATCCGGCATGAACGGAATCGGAGACAAGACTTCTTTTGTGGGAGTAAGTAACTGCTTTGTATTCGAAAAATTTAATTCACCGAATTTGGTTTCCGGAGAAGTAACTCCTGAGTCTACGGTTCCGCCGGCAACCTTTCATTTTACTGTATAAATTCAGCATTATCCCGAGAAATCTACCAACATTATGGTTAGATAAAATTTTATTTTGGTAATTTTATAATAATAAGTGCTCGGGGATATGTAGAATGTAGAACCACAAAATAAAATAATAGCATATACGTTTATTTTGCGGTAGACCCTAAAATAATATCAAAAATATTTATTTCAGGAAAAAAACATAAAAATATAATATTAAACCTAAACAATATTTGTTCGAAATATTGTCCGTAATTTATTTATCCTTAATTCCTACCAGGAACCAACAGACAGATACCTACTTAGGTACCTATGTTCTTTATAGAGTTGCGGATAACTTAGTTCCAAATGAAAAATCCGCGGAATCTGCGGTTATTGTCTCAGGGTGGAGTGATTTCTTTTTGTGTTCTTTTACAGCTGACGCTTCGGAAATTCAATAAGTGATAATATCTGCCTTTAGAAATTCTCGGAAACCTTTTAGCAGGAAAGAAATTGACAAAGATGTTTGAAATCTAGTAGGTAGATATGCAGTAGCTATACCTTATCCATATTATGTATTTACTGTACTGTACTACTGTCTACTGTGTCTAAATTCTTGGGTAAAAGCGGTGTCCTAGAACTGAACAGAACGCAGGACCTCAACTTCCTGAGGCATGTGGACGTGGAACGAAAAAGACGTAGCATATTTGCAACGTGATTTAGAAGGCAGCTGGGCCGCAGAGTCCTTGTTTACTGCGTTTTATCTATTTGAAAAGTAGTGCATGTCACCTGTATTCTATTATAGTGCGCATCATCTATTTGGTGATGGTGGAACCAAACGTGCTCCACGCGGTGGTGGCTTGCGATTCTGCGACGGAAATTTGATCGGTTTACGCGGTAGTACGCCTTAGGAATTATAAATTATTATTGTTATTGGTAAATTGTATTTTTTTTTTGCAATGCAATCCAAGTTGACCTAATTATGTTGCAGTATAATGAACTTATATGTTAGTGATTGTAACAGTATTCAGATGCAAAGTTTGTCGCTAATGTTAGTAAGCTTTGTCGTATCGGATATGAGCATGCGTGTTTGTTAAATTAAATTGTTTTAGTAGTCATATAATAAAACTAATATTAATATCCAAAATTGAATATTATTCTCTTGAGCATGAACTAGAGTTTTAAGGGTGCTGCAATTCATTAGGTGTAGTAGCAGGAATAGCGGCCCAACCATTGCAAGGCGATATATAAAAAACCAATCAGACTCAACGTTAATGTTTCAAATTACAAACAAGTGATTTAAAGCAAAATAAACATGAGTTCCTAAGTGTTTAAGCACTTATTACTTATTCATGCTTAAAGAAAAATTCAAACTTTCGTGAAGTAATTTCAGCTTACTTAAAGAAAGTCTAGAGGCTTTTCTTCGCGGGAGCTTCAGAAGCTTACATGCGTTCATGTTCACTAATGTAGGACTGTTAGATTTTATTGAAAAGAAAACAAGTTCGATTTAAAAGTTTTATTCGAGAGAGGCTCAGGCTGAGAAAGGGTTGAGGAAGTTGTGTAACAGACGAGGGTGAGCCTCTGACGTTTCCTGAGCAAGTTTGATGGGCCATTTATTCCTCATTTATTCATTACTAGCCTGCCGCTCGTGGCTAGGCTTGCGTGAAATTAGATCCAAGTCCTGGATAAATAAGTTTACAAACATTCCAATTCAATATCAAAGATCCGTCTTTACATGAGTAACAGAGCGCCGAGGACGTTTTCAGCAGAGCGCTCCTGAAATTAAATGACTATCATTGAGGAGCTCGATAGAAGAAATATAATAAAGGACTCAAATACATTATGCTCTAGGTGTTATTGGATTATTTTTACAGTCACACAAATGGATTGGATAGGAATCCAATGTTGGCTTTGTTGAGCGATCAGGCCCCAATGTGTACGTTGCCGCATGGATGCACGTTCACTGCGCATGGTTGGATGGACACTGCCCATAGAACGGACTCGTTTCACTTTAGATAATTGATAACCACTATTTACACGACTGCGGATAAAATTGCGGTATCATTGCTGGCAGATTAAAGGTTGCATTATATTTTTGGCCTTTAGCTCACATATTGCATTGATTTAGTTAGTATATGAAAAAAAAGAAACGGTTGTATTATCAATCCTACTTAATATTATAAATGCGAAAGTTTGTAAGAATGGATGGATGCTTGTTCCCCTTTCACGCATAAAATACTTGACAGATCCGAATGAAATTTGGAACACAGATAGTTTACAACCAGGATTGATTTTGTTTCTGGTGTACAATAAAGAGTTTTCTATTCTATTCTATTCTATTGAGTTTTGAGATAGGGTTTTTTTTATCCCGATAGTATGTTCCCGTAAGACAGAACAGGAACAACGCGGGTGAAACCACGGAGCACAGCTACCATAATTATGTACCTTTAACTATTAACCTCATACTTACACCTTCACAAATTCTATTTAAGCTGCGATAAGGTACCACAGATCTCATACTGTCACCGTAATTTAATATTATTCAAAAGCGAATCCTCAGCAATATTAGCATCCATCCATGTTCGTACAAAACGATCGACCTGTGTGGGAAAAATCCCTCTTTTTGTCACAAATCCGAGTGCTCAGCGCTTGATTGTTAGCAAGGCGTGGATCTCAGACGATTAACTCGCTAGAGAATAGAGAAAAGAGGTCGTCGCCTGTGCAGAATATTGCCGCATGAAGCTGATAGGCGCATCTGCGACTATTGTAGGTTTCTTACGACGAAAATTCTTCTCTATAGTTCATTTTTGTGGGAAATATATAGTTTTATAGTGGGAAGCATCTTCTGCAAGAGACCGCCTGGATAAATACCACACCTTTTGTTTCGGTTTGAAGTGCACTGTTTCCAGCGAAATTACTGGGCATATGAGACTTTTGAGCCGATGTCTCGGGGTGCCGAGCGCAGTGCTGTGCCGCGCAGGATTATGCAATGGAGGGATCTGGGTGTGGCTGTAACTGTTACGGGCAGGCGTAGCGCTTACCATCAGGCGAACGACTTGCTCGTCTCGTTACTCAGTCAAATAAAAAAAAATACACTGTATGTCGTGATCTGCCAAAATGATCTGCGTGCAAAATAGACAAAATAGAACCCGAAACCTGCAGAAACATCCATATTTCCCGGTAACTGTCTTAACTCCCGATCCACCAATTTGGACCCCTAATGGAGTGCTCATAACAGTTAGGAGGAAGTTGATCGACAAGCCTCGAATCCTTTGTAAATTCTTGGAAGGGAATCAATCATCCTCGGAAAACAGCTGCGGTTTATTTCCTAATTATTTTACAGAATCACAGCTGAGCTACGTTGGTTAATATTATAAGTTAGGTATTCTGTCTGAGTTCAATCGAAAATCTTCGTCTACATAAAGAAATTACTTTATGACGGACTAGAATAAAATAAGATAAATTATCTGATTTTCAACATCGAGATGTGACTCGAAAAAAGGTCTCGTATAAACATACGCTCCGCACGCTCGTAAAGGGTAACATAATGAAACGTGATTTTAATCAAATCATTTTTAGGCGCAATAAATGCTAGATAACGTAATCGAAAGCGAGTCGCTACAAAAAATACATCGAGTACAGACAAGCACGCACAGAGACTTAAATCTGCGGTTTTAAAGCAAACCAACAAATTTAATCTACAATTGGTCTTTTTCTGCATCCATCAATCAAGCCGCGCCTTATTGTTTTTGAAAGATCGATAGAGAAGTGAACGGTGGATGTTCTATAAAGCTGACGCGACTATCTCGGACACGTCGAGTGGTGAGAAGTGTCTCTTTGTGGCGGCAGACCATGTATTCCAAAGTAGAAATGACTCACAAAGCTGATTTTAGACTTAAAATAAGCGAGCCACCCCGGATTGATTAAACTAACTAACTAATTCTAAGTATCTAATTGTATAGGCACTAAACCGTCCCGTAAATCAGTTTGTATTGAACGCCGATTGAAAATTCCTACACTATTTTATGATATTAGCACGATCTTTCATACAGACAGACGTATCGAGGAACTTTAATTAATATGTTTGTACTGATTGGTTTTCACAAGCAATTGCTACCGTGTAAATAGTACAGTGGGAGGCTCACTTCCGCAACTTTAGTTTACACTAACAGGACCTGTTACAAATGCTTGGAACACAACTTCTGGAAGTTTTGTGGAGTTAAACTCCACTTAAAGGCATCAATCTTGCATTAAACTTATGAGGCAATTCGACGGTAAGTCTGCTATGTTGAAATGTTTCATTTTGTCTAGGCCGGCTCGATTTTGTTCGAGTGCCTAGGCTTTGAAGTTGACACAAACAGCGCAATGAGCCGAACGTAAACCATTTTGTTACTTTGAGACAATTCTGGGGTTTTATTGAAATGATTTAGGTATGTCTCGACTCTCGAGGCCGCTGTGTGATTGGTGATTCTCTTGATGTAACTAGGTAAGTTTGGGTTTCGCAATTTCAATGTTATGAGGTCAAAGTCTTGATTTTTTTAAGGAACAAATGTTAGGTACTCTATGGTAAGGCCTATTTTTCTTGGTGGCTCAGGCGCTTTTATGTCATTTTATTTTGACAATAGAAGCTCGGCACATATTCGTTAATGTAGCTATTAACATGTGTTGAAAGTATCAACAGTAAACTCCGTTATTAATTTATTTTACTTCACTAATAATTGTAGTATTATTAAATTTAAATAGTCATCAGGCAAATGTCGCCATTCAATGTTATCGTAACGAACCGCAATCCAAGAGTTATAGCCAACGCCAAGTAGAATTATTCCAGTAGGTAGGCAATTTAGGTGCTATTTTACAAAGATTTCTATACAAATTCGCAGGCTTTTAGCAACAAATGTTTGTTAGATAAATTACGATAATTTTACAGGGCAAATATTTTAGGATTTTGTGTATTAGAGCTTCGCATTTTCGTGTTATGGAAACCGACTTTTGTTGGTTCTAGACCCACAATATTTAGATTCAATAAAACTGTTTAAAAAAAATCAAATAGAATCCTTGTGACAGTTACCTAGTGTATATCAGTAGTTTCCACCAATTTAAAAAAAAGTGATAAGAAGTTAAAGCTCATCAATAAACAATTTCCCATTCCCAATTACATAGCAGTTTATAAAACTCATTCACTGTGTAGCTTTATTCCCTACTATGAAAACAATAAAAACATGATTTTGGTAGGTAGCTTAAACTTATGTCTAAGGTTTAAGTAAAAAATAACTTTTACCTTATAATATTTTACGGAGTTTCGAATTGTCAGTATTGGCTATAAGTATTTATGAAAAGAATGAAAAGGCTTTGAAAAACTTCCTTTTTTTAAAAGAACCGGAAATAGACGAAAATGGAAAAGCGTGGTTGGGGGCGCTTTCGGCCTCTTTCCTGGCTCCAATGTAGGAAGCGAATATCCCAATATTGAGTTTCGTATCTACACGTGGGATGAGGAAAACAGCTCGAAGAAAATAAATAAAAATCTTTGTCTTACTGTATCAAATAATAATTTTTTTTTTTTTTTAATTTATTACATTTTAATGGTGCCTAATGGTGCAACGGACTAAACTAAAATTAAATCTGACACCTGTAAAATCATTCCTGTCCCTTTTGTTTTTAAGGGGTTTGAAAGAGATGGCAAATTTTTAGACCTGTCAAATTTAATTTCAGTATCGTTTGGTGGCTTCAAAATCGAGCTCATTATTTGAAATCCGGAATTAAACTACGTTTGCTATAATAAAAAATGATAGTTATTACGCGTCACGACCACATACATAGATGCTGACCTCTAACTAGGATTCCCTGTATCAAGAAAATCAGGAACTACGAGGACCATACACTACAAACTACAAACATACAAACTCAGAGCAAGTATTTGTGATTCACACAAATCGTTGCCCTGTGCGGGAATCGAACCCGCAACCTCACGCTTCGAAGTCGGCCTATCACCCGTTTACGCCGCGTAAATGAAAGACAGTATTATTATATTATTTCTATAAAATAAAACATTTATTCATAAGTCAGTGTAAGTACATAAGAAAGAAAATAAGAAAGTAATTTGTAATTACTTTGAGTCATAGCTAATAATAGGAATCGAGTTAAAAATATTATATTTAAGGTGGTTCGGTTCGCTTATGTCGCGAAAATTGAAATTCATACAGTTTTTTCGTCTTTGGAGCTAGACGGGTATGTAATGTAAATGAGAGTGTAATTCGCGAAAACCGTAGTTTATTGGCCACGCTATTTTGAGGATATATCTAGCAGTAACGCACCGGATTGTTCGTATACATAAGTCAATACACTGTTAATATGAGTATTGCAGTGTTTATTGGCCTTTTTGAGCAATCAGGGTCATATGTGTCAAACATCTCTACAAAATTACGTAAACAATAATCTTGGATTATCGCCAATTGCATTATAATTTACTACAGTTATCCGGTCTAGTTACAAAAACGAAAACACTGTTTAAAATTTAAATTCCTGCTTAAAGCGAAACGTACCGACCTAAGCAATCATTAAAGACCTAAATAACATAATATAACATACATTAAAACTATGTAAAACACAAACAATAATTAACATGTAAAAAGTAAAATGCTTATTTAAGAAATGTAACGTAATATATAACTACATAAACTGAAGTAGACTGCCTGCTATAATATTCAATTTACATAAGAATTCAAGCACCTAAACAGATTGAAGAATATAGACTTGATTATTATGATTTTTTGTACTGAAAAGGGTTAATTTTGGGGTTTTTGTTTTAACAACATATTATACCTAAATTATAACTTTTCTTGGCTATAGTTTAACACCTAATATGTAGCGATAGTGATGATTATAAATGATCTTAGGTTTCAATCTTTGAACATTTTTTCATCAGCACCAATTCATTGATTTTCTTTCATTGATGTGTTATTGGTATGAGTCATTTGCCAAAATATAAAAAAAAATATTTAAGGTCGCTTCTAGACTTCCGGCACCCGTTCAGGGTAGCGGCCGGGGATGTAGTCAGGGTTGTTAGGGTTGTACTCCCAAATGAGGTATTCAGGCTCGTTGAGATACAGCGGTGGTATCTCTTCACTTGGCTCCCTCTCCTGGCCCAGGAGGAGGAAGTTCCGCACCAGCAGCTCGTCCACTTTAGCTTGAGTTTCTTCGGAGATATCTAGATGGACAGTATTCACTATTATTTCTCTACATAATAACTGAAAGGTGGGAACAGCTAAGTAATAATGGTTTAAGGTCATGACTCCACTATTCTATCTTGTCATTATAAAATTTACTTTAACGCTAACGAATTAAAGCCATAACTTGATTGGTAAGGTATTTGCTCTGTCGGAGCGGCGCTGTTGTAGTGAGCTATGACCTTCTTACGGTAAATTCTTTTATGCACAACTGTCAAAACTGATTTTTCAAAACAATAGAATCTATAACAGATCGTGTTTTAAAAAAGCCGTTACGTAATCGAGGACTGTTATTAGGTACAGCAAAAAATTCAAGCGACGATTAAATAAATAATACCGCAACTAATTGCAACCGCAGAATTTTTATACAATTACTAATAAAACCAATGACAGTAATGTTAAATTAAATCTATTATAATGCCTCGAGCAAATTTAATGACATGCAAATAATGGTGTACCTAGTAATCATTATCAGTAGATGCAGGTACCTAAATTAATAGCTTGCTTCCTACTAAGTAGCTGCTTGTATGTATTGTGGAAGCAACTGGTAATGTGGACTTTAAACAATTGTTAAATTAGAGCGGTTTTGTAAAATCAACTACTCACTAGTTCTACGAAGATCAATTTTCAAGATGTTCCGGTTCTTTATAAGAGCTTTTATTAGCGTCTCTTCAGCGGCACCAGACAAGTCATTGGCCGATAAATCCAGCCTTGTTAGCCCTCTGTTTAGGCTGAGAAGACCTGCCATCTATGTATAAAGAATAATAAGTTTTAGACACACGTATGTACGTAATTATCACTCGCTTTTCGGTGAAGAAAAACATCGTGAGGTAACCCACATAGGGTTTGCTCACGATGTTATTACTCTACTCGAAGATTATTTCGGAGGTAGGTATGTTAGATAACATACCATCCATACTATATTGGTGGATACCAATCCAGGGGCCCAATTCTATAAAATAACTAACCTATCAATTGTGTGTCGGTAGTGTCTCAATAGGATAGTCATTGACATTTGGTATTCTATAAATTATTATTTTTGCTAGCCACACTGAAAACTATTGTACTGCCACACTACAGCCACACCACAGGCACACAATCGACATACTACTGAGACACCACTGAGACACCATTTTAACGCAGAATGCCAAATTTGCAACAGTGGCAATATAATGTCTGTAGTGTGTCGATAGTATGTCAATGGCGTGTTGCTTTACTCTAAGTTATAGAATTGGGCCCCAGACCGGGCCCTTGTGGTTGATAATGACCTAATCCTCCTCACGAATGTTAGGGAGACCCGTGTTCAGCAGTTGGACGAAATGGGTTGACTATGAGATGAGATCCACTGTATCTCACTATACCTAATACTAGAAAATTGATAATTACCAAAGACTCTTAAGTCTTTATGGGACCATTATTGGCTCAAGAGCCGCTAATTAAAATAATTTTAACGTCAGGATTCTTAGCGCAAAATAAAGAAAAAAGTAGTAAAGGACGTAGATGAGGTTAACACACGATCGCATAGCGTGGCAACAGCGATAGGAGGCGTATACCCAGCAGTGGCTAGAATAGGGCTGCAAGCGACGATGAAAAATTAAAATTTCGATAGGGAGTACCTTTTCAGCTGATGCGCCATGGAATCCACACGATTTCACAATCAGCGTCTGCGGCTTCTCTCTACAGCGGACGAACGCAGCAGCGAACATGGTCGCGCACTCGATTGACATTGGATTCAAACTGAAATCTATTTTTTTATTTGTTAACTTGCATGTAACAATAAAATTATTGAAATAATTAACAAAAAAATACTAACCAAGCAACTCTATCGGTGCGGCCGGTTTCATCTGGAGAGCATAAGCAATGCCCTGCACTCCGACTTCCTTAAATCTATTATTAGCGATCCGCACCCTTTTTACGTTATTATGAATAAAGATAAATCCTCCCAACGCTTTCATTCCATAATCACCAATCTTGCAGTGATTGAAGTCCAGCTCTTCAATGCTCTCTTTCTTCACTAATAGCTGGAGAATGAGCTTCACTTTAGAGCAATCTAAGTTGCTACGATTGATACGAAGTATCTTCAGCTGTTGCAAATCTTCTAGTCCTCGGCACAGGGACTCGCAATCACTCATGGAAAACTCGAAATATCTCGAATGGTAGCGGTCTTCTATATTATTCGTTCCAAAGACCAATGCGAGCTCTCGGAGGTTGTACAACCTCACAAGAACAGGTTCCAAAGGGATGTGATCGAAGATTTTAGTCACGCTGTAAGGACACGTGTCTTCCACGACATCAGGTTTGTGTATTGCTGGGACGGGCTGCCGGATCATTTGCAGTTGGTTTAACCTTAATTCGTAAATGTCTGGACTGACCTGGAACCAATTATTTTATTCATACTTCAAGTCAAAATGTAGGGATAAAATAAGTAACCATAATACCTTTTGACCATTAGTAAGTTTACTAGGGATTAAACAATCACGTTCGAACTAACGAAGGTTCAATTAAAAGAGATTTATATAAGAGAACTGTGATGGTTATGTCACCGTACACTGCTTGGGCACCGTTACTCGTTTCCGATAGTACTATTATTTAGGCCATTCGCTATATGAGATGGAAGACCTTTTTTTTAAATTCAATGTTAATAATTATTACCTAGTAAAAATTTCGGAATAATATCGGATCTCCAGAAAATTATAAAGTGTGCCGGGACCACAATCAAGAAAGTCTTATAATTTGAAAAACAGAAAATTTGAATAAGGGAATATAAAGAGAAAGGAATGTTGAATGCTGTATACTGAATGAATTAGGTAAAGTACCAGAGTAGCTATTTCAATAGCATCCTCTTCGATGAACACGTCAGGGTTTGCGTGCTCCAGGTAATCTTGTAAGTACGAAGATAGATATTTTCCTTTCCAGTAACCCACTCCTATAGCTTTTATATTTGGGAATTTAAATTCGTATGACCGTTTCCAAAACTGTTCATCCTGTAAAGAAAGCAGATTTACTTAGTAGGTGATAAAACTATTAGGTACTAGCTGTACCTTGCCACGCTTCGCTGTGGCACATTCGCGCATTCCCTAATATGTCATCGATGAAAAAAATAGATAAAAACAATCCTTGATGCGGATTATATCTTGCTAAAATTACAGCTCGATCGGTGCAGAACTTTTTGAGTTTTTGAAGCGTACACAAACGTGTTTGTTCTTGCGAGCATTCAATATTCACACTGTATGTTGTTTATGGCTTAAATACACTCCAAATGGCTACCTTTATATGAGGAACGCTGTACTTCAAAGGAATGTCCGCTGGGTATAAATCCATGAGGATGTCTATATCCTTCTGCAGGATTTTGTGTAATGGGTTTAGTCTACTGAAGATTTTCGACAGTGCTTGAGCAGCCCAGTACGTTAAAGGTGCCGGGGTTACACCATCGTCCCATTCAAAGTCCTCAGCCTTAATCTTACGGGAATTCTCCTTCGGCGAATTTTTTGTCATACGTGACGTGGAGTACGCATGGCGCGTGTTTAAATTGACGACGTACGGTATCTTCATCTTTATTATTATTTAGAGTACTTAGATAATAGAAAATTGAGAAAATTGTTACGAAGAAAATGTATGTATACTACTTGTCAATTTTGAGTGAAGTTTTATTTTTAATTTATTTTACAAATAAGTTTGACGTCAGAAGTCACACCTCCATGGTGCTAAAATAGCCAGCATCAACATACGTTAGTTTTTATTAAAATCTATTTAAAACTCTGACGTGACGCCTTCAATTAAGGAGTTTGCATCGCCCGCCGTGTCGTCGCTTCTAATGAGGTTAATCAAGTAAAAAGCAATTCAGTCCATTGTGTTTACCGTACAAAGTCCAAACACCATCATTTCATTACACACATAAATAAAAGTTCGGGCATTTCCGCTGACGTTCGTGCGCGTTCGGATCAAAACAACGCTGCTGCCACAGAGGCTATGCAAGTTTCTGTGTCATTCATATCAATATTGTTATATCAACTGGCGTGCGCGAGAGTCTCTATTAATTATTGAATTTAAATATGGATTCTCCAAACAAAAGTTCGACGAAGACCAATAATACTACACAAAACACGAGCTACAATCCGTGGAATTTAATATTTAACACAAGGAACCGCACAGAAAGTGAGAGCAGTGTCAATTCGAACCCATCGAACTGTCAGTCGGGTAAGCTTTGTGATTTTATTTATTTTGTCAATTTTATATATTATAATGTCTTATTATTTAGATACGACTCTACATGATAATACAGGTTTAACTTTATTAAGATATATTTTTTTAATTTATTGTACCTGCTTTACCGTGTATCTACATGGTAAAATAAATATTTGTCGTAAGTGATAACAAAACATAAAATAGAGAGACTATACGGGTAGTTATAGCATCCTAAAGGTACTGTGTTAAGGTTCAAAGTTCTCTAATTTTACGTGCATCTTTTTTTATATAATAGGTACACAACACACACAATACACTTTATTTTATTAAATCGTACTAAAGCTATAAGAATCTCAAGACCACAGAAATGATCTCAGCATGAGTAAAGCTATGTTATATTTATTTCTTAACCGATGCACAGTGCATCTTCACCACTGTAAACAAACAAAATGGCCGCGTGGATGGCAAAACACGGTCCATATCTTTTGATAGCTGCGTTAAAGTCACGTAACCTTCCAAAGAGATTGTAAGCCGGTTCCAAAATGCTAAGCAGTGTTGTTGTGCTGCCCTACGACGGTTGCCAGTCACGCATGGAAAATGCACATAATTATTTTATTTTAGTTTACATTTGTATATATTATGAGAGACACAATAATACAAAGAGAACAAAAATTACAAGAATTACAAGAGAAACAACGGATTTAAATTATATTTGGCATCTATAAGTAGATGCGTTAGGTTTTTAAATTGAAAATAGGTAACTTTTATCCCGGACAAATTAATGGTTCCTGTTCAAAGCGGGTGAAACCGCGGGGCCCAACTAGTTTTTACTAACAATCGTTCTGCTGATAAGTTCAATTTACTTATATTATTATTGAACGGGACGCTCCAAATTATCAATTTCATTAAATATTTATCAAATAAGTACCTACGTAACTAAGTCGAGTTTCTTGCCGGTTCTTCTCGATTTGATGATTAATGAATCGCGTGATAGAGTAGTTTCTTAAATATTGATGTTATGATAAACAAGTTTCTCAAAATATAGTATTTACTTAAACCGCTACATTGTACTTATTCAAACAGGTAGAGCTAGGTTCAAGTCACGACTTCACGCCTACTTTAATGCTAGTACTTAAGCATTCGATTATGCGTTCAGTTAAAACGTTCATGCCATTCGCGCTATTCGAGAAATTATTTTTATTATTTTTTAATTTGATTATTTTTAATTTGAAAAAGTCACTTCTCTTTCCGGTAGAGCCAACTTTTTTAATGCAGTCTGTGAGACAATGAGAGAGACATCTTGTAGTTCAGATTTTCCGTTTTCAGTTCGTTTATTGGCACCGGTTATGAAAACAAGAGTATAAATACTATTATATAATTAACTATTATTAGTAGAACTTAGTCTAGTACTTTCCATGACATGATTTAAAAGACATTGTATGCTAATGGTGTAACAAACATGTGGTTAATTAAATAACAATAATAATAATTGTATAACACTGTTATAAAGGTTCCTTTATAACAGCCATTATGCTCATAATGGCACTGCCCCAGCCTTGGCTTTACCTTCAACTGCTATTTACACTATGTCTTCACCATTGAACGTAGTGTTCGATGGTCAAATTGGTCAATTAGGGTGACTGCCGACACGTATATCGTAATGGTATTACATTTAGCTCTTACTAAAAACGACGTTTAACAATACTATGTAGATCAGCAATCTAGGAACAGACCCCCTAGACTACCGATACACATCATTACGGTGAAAATATAAAATTTTTCATTAAGCTCATATTAAAAATGTCAAATTCAAAACGTTTACACCATTACGATAATATCGGCGGTCATCTTACTGCTTGTATTGGATTGTCATTTCATATTTGACTAGCTACATCCCGCGGTTGCCTGCAGGTGATCAACGTTTACCCGGTATAAAACATATCTTATATTACTTACTTACCCCCTACAAAGCTACAACTCACAAACAAATTTTACCTAGTTTTAATATTAGTGTAGATTAGTATTGCCAAACTGAAAGTCGATCACCTTGCTTTGTCACACTGGATTTTTTCGTGAACTTGGACCGGAGACTTCTCGTCTTACACAATAAAGCTGTAGAATTTTATAACTAACTAGACGCGCCCGCATCTTCTTTCGCGATTCTAAACCCTGCATCTTCCTGCAAGGTATCGAAATAGAACATACACAAACATTTAAGTAAAAATCCCTAGGAATTTGTAATACATTGAGCCGTTTCGGAGCCGATTCGAGACAAACTTTCCAACAGATGGACACACAAAAATTCAAATACGGTCATTTATGATAAAATGCAAATACCAATTTTTACTCAAATCTTAGCACTCATATTATTGGTACAGATTTAGATGTGTTTGTTTTTTGAGCAAGCGCTTGTCATTTCACGTCAGCGAAAACAAGACAACTTATTTTGACTCTAAAAGGTGTGACAAGCAAGTGCAGCTTGAAGAACAAATTCAAAGTCAAAAATCTTAATTGTCATGAGCCCCCGGCGGGTCACCATGAAAGTTAATAGACTCTACTATCACTCTACACTATTTATTACATATATTAGTGTAAACCATTAATTAGACCACTTAGGTCGAGTAATTCATAGTCCAAATTTCATTTGTTGTTGATCTAGGCATTGAAAGGTCTGGCATTGTGTGAGCATGCGAAAATAAAATAAGCACCACTTCCATTAGTTAAAAGGAAGTTCATTGCCGCATAATAATACTCCCACGTCACGATAATACATGTAAACATTATTATTTCCTGCTACACATAAAAATATTTATAATAATTTTATCATGTTATAAGACTATACTTTATTTAATGCACTGGTACTAATATATTTATTATTATAGTAGATTAGAATTTATTTAAAGCTTAGCAATAGACAAATAAATGTACATAGCGAACAAAAGTATGGACCTAGAGCTATACTATAGCTCGAGGACAACAATTCGCGACCGGCCCGATTAAAAAAAAACCTTTTTGTACCAATGTATGCTTCTTCTTTGACGCGACGCAGAAGAAGATTCCACAGATACTACTACGCAATAACTCTTTAGATAAATATGTAAAAGGTAAAGGTAGGTAGGCATTGCGTATTGCGTGAAACATATTGAGAACTGATTTCCATTAATTGATTATTATAATCTGACGGAGATTAACGCTGTATTGAGACATATCATAATACTGACACAATGATGTACCGTGTATGAAATGCTCGCCGCGCCCCGTGGTTTCTCCCGCGCGTACAATGAACCTAGCAATGTTCCTGGTTAATAAATATTATATGTGTTATTTTAGGAAATAAACTCGGTATCTACTGTCTACAGACAGACAAAATGCCTAAAAAAATGGTACAGCTGTTTCGGCACTAAGTGCTCACAAACAAACTAACATACTCGTATATAACATATCTACGCAGAAACTTTCGCATTTCTAATATGTTACATATCGAAACGATAGAACAAAATATGTATTATTGAATCTATACGTTATAAAAAAAAACTGGCGGTAATGTACATTTATTTCGATTATTTTACAGGATCCCAATTTGGAGGGCTTCAGAGGCAGACGAGCAAAAATGAGGAGTACTTGTGGATGATGTAAGTACGATCACAGAATTTGACGAATCGCCTGCGGTACCGTTAAAATTGTAAATAGTGAGGAAGTGCAAGATTCACTAGCCCGAGGCGTGTAGATCATATAAAAAACTTTTTGGAGAAAAAAGTTTTTTTTTATTTCTCATTTTTTATGCATAGAGCCAGTGTTAAGTTTCATAATATAAAACAAAGTCGAAATGTTGGGCCTCAGTCAATCCAGTAATCAGTAGTCGCGCCAAGTTGCAGTCAACGTCACGATTCAGTTAAGTGGTGGATAATTTACTGAAACTTCCTGGACAGTTTCGGAGAAGATACGAAATTACACGTTATTTGTGTTTGTATCATTTGCCGGCACAGTGCCCTTTGGTGAAAATTTTATGGTAGACATTTACAATTTATGTGAGTACTAGATTGCATTATGAATGGAAGAAAGCAGCTAAATGTCAATGATTTAAATATAAAACCTACTTGGCAATATATCTCATCACGATTATAAGAAGATAAATAGCATTGGTGCCAATTTTATTGTATAGTTCATAGACTGAGTACGTTAATAATTCCAAGATAAGTAGGTAGGTACAGAAGTTTTGCGTCAGATAAAATAAATAGTGTTGTTGCAAATGCAGAAATTTGGCGAGTCGCCAGCTGTGTAACTGAATATAACATTTCTACCTACCTACTAATCAAAATGTACACACTGTTGTGAGAATAACATACTGTTTTCTTATAGTATCACTTAATTAAAAACACTAAAGTGGAAATTCTATTTTAGTAGCTCCGGCTTATCTTTCCCACACTCCACTAAAGCACGTAATCATTTAATATCAAACGTGAAATTAAAAATAAATATTTTGACGTTAACTCACGAAAAATATAAAAAAATAATAAAAATAAATTACTTATAAAATTGAATGAATTTATTAAGGTGCGGTCAAATATACTGTAATTTTTTTTTGTAAAAAAATTACCGGCTGTCTATTTACCGCAGCCGCAAATTAAATTCGGATTACAAATCTATTTAGCCAGCACATAGTGATTGAGAAACCACCCAACACAAATGCTGAAATATTGCTAGATTGTACAGTACTAAATGAAGTGAAGTTTAGTCTGTTGAACTTATGAAAGAGGCTACGCAGTGAACTTGACCCCGAAGAAAAGAGTCTGGAGTCCTTTGTTAAAATGAAAGTAATTTATTTCTCGTTAAAGAAATGAAGGGGTTGTAATCCAACCGCCCACGACAAGGTCCGGTGCCAGAGCAAAGATAATTGTCACCGGATACTCGTTTGTCCAGCTGAATGTAGGGATGGACATAAAGGTTACGAACTGTACGAACAGGTCATGTGAACAGACTGAGTCAATTGCTGAGTCAACGCTGTCTGTCTGTGCGTCCGTCCGTCCATCTGTCATCGGTTTATAGAGCCGAAACGAAGTTGGACAGAAGCTTGAAATCATATTGTATCATATTTTTATGAATTCCTTTATATAAGTGTAAGCGAAAGTATACAAGGACGATTTAATAACAAGTCATTCAGTATAGGATTAGGAAGGTAACTCTGATTGGCCGTTCAATACAGGTTTACACTTCACGAAGTGGAATCCAAGCCAACCAATTTTTATTGTAATAGCTAGATAGATGCACTATATTAAAGCCTATTTGAAGTATGCCACTTCATTGCGTTTTCAGTTCAGATACGGCGTTTATTCATCATCATTATCAATATCCCATATCGTTCCACTGCTGACCATGGGTCTCCCTTCATTTTCGTGAGAAGGGTTACGACATAATCCACCACGGGGGCCCGGTCCAGATTGGTGGATAACTTCATATATATTAGAATATGTAAAACTGTCATTCATTTGTTAAAATAATTTTCAATATTTAACAACTACTTAAATAAAATGTTATCATTCGGCCTCAGGGTAAGAGTCAAGCTATAAATAAAACAACTTGAAAGGTTACGCGGGGCCATGCGGGCTCGGAACGGACCGGGGGTGTGGGATTCTATGAAACCACTCGCATTATATGTAAAATTCGTACTCTTGCTTAACCTTTTTTTAGGTATGCATGTTTAAAACTATTTATTCGAGACGACTCCAAATGGTTCACTCGAAAACGAAGCTCAAAAATACACAAATTACTCGTAAAGTTAGTTATACATTTTTTGAAATCGATAAATCCTGGAAATGATATATCTAATTGTGAGAGAGACAAAACGAAACGATATTTCTCTTTCGATTAATATATTTTCCAGCGAACAAAACAAAACTCAAACAACAACTATTTTTTACTCGTTGACATTTAAGACATTACAAAAAAGAAAAGAAACTAAATTCGAATATTTATACAAAAAAGGTCTGTCGCCCACTCTTATATATTTACAAAATACTTCCGTGTATCACAGGTGTCCAGAATACAGTTTATAAAAAAGAAAAGAAAACATTCAGAAGTATTAATTCAACAAACAAACAGCAAGACGACATTCCTTTACACATATAAGAAACAATATTTTGTAGTAGTATGTTTTGGGCAATAAAGAATTTCCCGCCTATCTATCTATCACTCCACATATTACGAGATACAAGACCGGTACAGGAGGGTATCTAACCACCCATTCATTAATGATGTAAGTAATTCACTGGCTCTAACATCTAACTGATTATAGTGTCCTTCCTTTACGGAGTTCTTATCATTAATTATGAATTTAACTCTCCAAGTTCCATCTGTAGCATCACTCCTCATGATTACTTCCAGACAGTGTTAGATTAGATGGTAGCACATAATAAATAGACGGTAGGGTCTAGTTTATTGTATTACATATTATGTACCCCGTAGGTATGTCTAAGGGAGATCTTGTAATCTAAAAGTTATCAGAGGCGCAGGTGTCAGGGGTCTAAGCCGGCAATTAAACTTTCCAGATAACCTTAATTCACCTTTTTAATCATTTTATAGCCAAGTGAACGCGAAGTTGGTACTTAATCTTCCTTGTTATATGTATTGTATATTCTGTGAAAATTAGTCAATGTTATTGTTTTTATTATTAACTAGCAGCGCCGTGCGGTTTCACCCGCATAATTCAACTTTTCCCGCAATAACTTTCTTAAAAGCAATATATTTTACCCGTTTTTGCCACATTCTTCATTGATGCTCCGCTCCTATTGGTCGTAGCGTGATGTTATATAGCCTTCCTCGATAAATGGACTATTCAACACAAAAATAATTGTTCAATCCGGACCAGTAGTTCCTGAGATCCTAGCGTTCAAACAAACAAACTCTTCAGCTTTATATATTAGTATAGACTATAGATAAATATATTCGCGATTGACGACTATCTAAACTGATGTTAAGTGAGAATGCGGCCTACGACGGTGCACGCTTACCTATAAGTATGAATAGGTATTCATTCGTGACTTGACGACTCTCAGGTTGTAGCTATCGGGAAACACAGACTCAGGCAAGGAGTTCCTCTCCTTTGCCGTACGCATAAAGAATGTGGAGGCAAACCGCTTTGTGCGTACAGATGGCAGAATGTCCACCATGTGACGATGGCGCATCGTTATACCTCTGGTTCTTCGATGATGATATGTAACACAAAATCGTGCCTCCCGAGAGTTTCTATGGCGTGCTATATATTTTTCCTAATCTTCGAAACTATAGTGCTGGGATTTTCATTCGAAGAAGGACAGATACACTAAAAAAAAATAGGGTTATCATCATCATCATCATCGACTCATATCGTTCCACTGCTGAGCAGGGGTCTCTCCTCACTTGCAAGAGAAGGGCTTAGGTATTATAAATATTATTATTAGGATATTTATAAATATTTTGTACAAATCAACTTAATCTTACGATTATATTTGTCGAGTTATTCCAGTTATTCGGGTTGGTAATGTAGATGAATTATCCTAGGTCACTTTACAGCTTTAGAAATCAATTTTCATCATTGTATATTTCACGGAAACCGATCTCATTCTGAATTCTGCAATCGGGCAGGTGAACGAGGGCTATTTCAGAGGTTCCTGTTGTAACAAATGAATCCATTTATCACGAGCGCTTACGAGTAGACATAACCGAAACCATTCGGTTGACGAGCACATCTATTCCTGACAATGATCTTGAACTTTATAAAGCAGAGGATTATTTTCGCAACTCGCAAACACTTCGAAGCCGTCAAGATCGGATGACTGTCTTAGCTTAATAATAACTCGCCATAAAGTCCACAGAACGTGGCCTATCTTAAGTAGCACAAGGCGGGAATTTACACGCGATTGCAAAAGTTTATTAGCAATAATGGTAGACGTAGAAGGTCGTCAGCTCGCGGTCGGCGTTTCTGGTAACTGCAACAGATGCAGCGTGTCTCAGGTGGGGGGCTATAGGCCTGTGTGAGCGAGGGAGACGAAATTACCAGCATGGGCTGACTTCCCCTCTCAGTAATGTCGAAACCTAAGGTTGCATGCGCGAGCGCCGCAGCCACCGCCGCGCCGGCACGCCGCAGTCAGTACTCGAACCCACAACATACCGATCTCGGACCGCACTGTAGTGTATTATTGAAAGTGATAGTGTTTTAGAATGGAGCACGTACCGCGGACCCTGACGCCAGGATAACGACCCATTGCTAAAGGGCAGGCAAAAGGACTGCTTCTGTCCGACAACTGTGGTTAGTGTTGTATGCACCTGGTGAATATTAAAGATGTTTTTTCCGTATCCATTTAAAGTACTTTATATGCTTCGTATCATAAATGTGATACATTTCCTCGAGCCATTGTCACTTTATTTATTTAGGGCTATTACACCAAATGGGTCATTACTAAACAAAGAAGATGCGCAGGCGTGTTCAAAGTTGAACAATGAACGTCAATGTCAACAGAACCGGTTAGTCGATTACCGCGGCTGCGTAATCCGCTCTTCTGTTCAGATAAAATAATACACACCATTAGCCTTGATAAGTTTGAGTCAGAAACACGTCTCTTTGCCTAATATGTTCTTGGTGAATTTGTTCACTTATAAATATATTTGGTGCTGAACCCTGGGATCGATTTAAAGTGAGCAAACGAGAAGTTTTTAAATTATTCTGCGTATCATCAAATAATGCCGTGACTGGTTATGTTACAAAGATTTTTCCTTAACTAATAAGTGAACAGACAACAAGTGTGGAGGTCCAACAAGTCCTTCAATAACTGGCTATCCTTTCACAACATTACACCTATGATTTATGATACAAATCGAGGCGCGTAACAGACTGCTGAGCACGCAAGTATATACATCAAGGTTAATACACACATTAACATGTTCTTGACACTGTTTTGTTTACCTAGAGAATAACTTATTCGTGCCTATGCCACAAGTTATATGATGACGCTCATAAATATAACCTATGCGTCATTCTTCTCTAGATATATTGAGTTTATTTGCATTTTGCTGACTCTGGTGTAGCAAACCGGTGTGACCACGAGTCTGTCGTCGACTAAATGTGTTCATACTTCTCTTTGTCAAAGGAAAAAGCATGTTTATCAAATTTATATGACCGAGTACTATATATGTATACCCATAGTAGTGTACCTTTTTTACAAATTCTTGTATACTGTCTCTACCGTCTATTCTTGCCACTATTATTCATGAAAACTGTATCAGTTGTCATTTCGGAAGGTAAGGCTGTACACCATACGACTATTGTAATTATATTAAAGTTATTTCCATTGCCTAATTTAACGGTTCTACAGTTAAAACTGCTTTAGTAGCATCCCGCTCCCGCATTGCTTCGGATATAAAACAGTAACTATAAACCGGATGAATAAAACGCCTTATAGAATGGTGCAAGTTTTATTACGTAGACGTATTCTAGACTATTTCCGAATGAAATATTCGGTTTTATCCTGGGATAATTTAGAGTTAACGAAAAAACGGTATTTTCCCGATGAATATGAGTACAAAGTACTCCGTCGCTGGGACACGCGCGGGCGTCTTTTGTATGAACCCTCGCGGGCGCCCGCGTAACGCACTTTTGGCCCCAATCTCTGGAACTGCTGATCCCATCCACAAAATTATTTCAGTATAGGAAGGTTTTACTACTTATTCTCGAAAGATAAGCTGTTTTATTCCGGGAAAATGAAGAGTTCTTGCCGGAAACTGGGAATTGCGTGGGTGAAACCTTAAGGCACAACTAGTAAATAAATATAAAAATATTATCACAATAATGATCTTTTCTCTCTTAACTTGTATAATCAGATAGCAAATAGAATTGATCAATGAATTTTGCCAAATGTCATGCTCCAGTTATCGTTGAAAGGGCATCTCTAGTCGATTGGATTACATTTGGATTGACAAATTTCTGAAAGTTAAAAAATGTTTAAAACCAGGATTTATAAAACTGGTCTGAGATTTTAATTAAGTTGTTTGACAAGAGCTTTGTGATGAAAAACCCCTACCTATATTTAGAATGGTTTGGCACTAGTTCTGCAGAACTCACAAATAATTTTTAGATCCAACCTACCTCGAAATAAGACTACGGTCATAATAAAATCTTTTCATTAATCATTTGTTCTATAACGGTATTCTATACTACTGAATGCTTGACTTTCAAATATTCATTATGAAGAATAATATCTACTATCTATGTTTCAGTCTAAAATTCAATCTAGAGCATTTTGTCTGGAGCTCTATTAGTGAATGATTGTTGAATTACTTATTAGGATATTAATTGACGAGGGTGTTTGCCGATAAGACGGACGCTCTACATATTGGAATACAAAACTGTGTATCTTCTATATATATAAAAATGTTATGTTGGTTTGTGTACGCTTCATAAACTCAAAAATTTCTGCACTGATCGAGCTGAAATTTTAGCATGATATATAATCCGCACCAAGGATTGTTTTTATCTATTTTTTTCATCAGTGAAATATTAGCGAATGTGCGAATGTGCCACAGCGAAGCGTGGCAGGGTACAGCTAGTTTTATATATATATATTTACTAAAATCCTCGATAGCTAAATTAAGCTAATTTAAACCACATGCTTAGTATTTATCTACAAGTTATTTCACGTGACATCGATCGTGTAGGTGTAATAAACATCTCTATACGAAATTCATTACTCGTGAGTAAGGCAGAATATTCTGATAAGTACGAAGTTAAATAAGAATTAGGTTGAAAATTTTGTTTAAACAAAACTTATCTATAAAACGAGACAAAGAGTGTTTAGTGTCAATTAAATATGTTTATCTTGTTAATAGTGATTCGGGTAATGGAAATACTTGAAATATTAACACTATGTTACGTTATGTTACGAAAAGATCAAAATAGTTTAATCAAAATGTGGAATTTGAAACTACCAATCAACGAGAAGTATCAAAACAAGTCTAGGAAGAAAGAAAATGTCTGTCAGAGCCCCAAAATTCTAATATATTTCACTCATGTGCCCATGCACATATTATGTGCTAACTTTGTTTGTGTCTTGAGGCTCCCGCTTCAAGCCTCCCAAGGGGCACTAACGACAGTTGACTGACCTACCACCGGATTCCGAATACGGTCATTCGAGAAAAACCGGAAAGAAATAAGACAGCAAATTGTTAAGAGCTATCGATGTTTTGTAATTCGGCAAACTCGAGCCTAGAAATCTAGCAAACAATAGATTCGCCAAGCGCGTGAAATCTGACCAATGAAACTGTTTCCTTTACAGTGTAAAATTTTAAAGTAGGTATAGAAAAACATAGGTGTACTTAATTACTTAATGTTTAATCGCATAACACCATGTTTGGCAAAAAGCCACCTTTGGTCACTTACGTATTTTCAAAAGATCCCCTTGCCAAAAGCAAAACGTGTGGTGGTTAGATATTCAAACGATTTCTATTACGTTTCTATTTTATTATTGGCACAAAGAGAATCGAGAGTTAAATATAGCGATGTTAACTCCCACAGTAAACAATCGCCTAAATCTGTGCATGCGTCATTTCTGGTTATACTTCTATAAAATCAGTTTTTTTTTAGTAAACCAGAAGCACAGAATACTAATATACCAGAAGTTAACACGAGTAATAAAAAAAATTACATAATTTAAAGTTTTTTTTAATTACCTGTGCTGATAGAATGTTTGGCTGGATGTTCGTTTATTTCAAATCATTTTGATTCAGTTCCCACTGTTCGGTAGAGTTGAAATTTTGCATGCCTGTAAATTTCAGATCATAATACAAAATGATGGTAAAAATCAAATGATGGTATCAAGCTAAGATGATCATAGAGATTACGAGACAAAAGGTAGACAACGGTCCTCCTTAATGAAAACAGTAGTTTTGCTAGATTTGATAAGATTGCCGTATCAAATTCGTAAAAAAACATTATAATTACAGGGATTAAAAATATATTTTTCTGCAAAAATTTTGTACCTAGATAAGGTATTTTCTTATGTATATTTTCTTTCTGTATTATGTATCTATGCTTAATCACATCCTCATAATGAGATCTGCAATGTCACTGTCCCCATTATCTGATCTTTTATCTCTATGAGATTTTGCAATTCAAAGTAAGTGTTAGGTTGCACTGCAACTGTAATGTGCAGGCGTGCGCTTACCATCAGTTGAACAACCTGCTCGTTTAGTTATTCAATAACATGAAAAGCACTCTATCTAAATTGAGGGGATTGTGTGGCATTTTGAACCAAACCAAGCACGTGTCTGTTCTTTTAGCATATTTCCATGTAATTATCATAGCCAAGCTAACTCAGCATGGGAAAGAGAAAAAAGTACTTACCAATAATAAATTTTACACATTATTATCTGTTATCTATAGATTTCGGTCACGAATATTTGACCCCTGCGTTCCTCCCGCCCTTTGTGCCTTGCTACCATTAAATAAGTTCATGACCGTGATTTTGCACTCACCCAGAGATCCAATAAGCCTCGCACCCGTAGCTCGTATCCATTTTAGGGCTAATAAAAAGGTCCATAATATTTCAAAGCATCCGCGTAACCTAAATAAATAAGTCCATTAAAATCTTCGCAAGTTCTGTAGTAAATTACGTTTTTTTGAGAATACGATACTGATTTTGTATTTTACAATATGCCCGGGGCTCGTTAAACTGAGTTTTGCCGATTTACCAATATTTTAGTCAAAGCCATTGTCATAATAAAATATGAAATAATATACATCAGGTAGGTACATTAAATTACAAGAATAAATTGTTTAAATAATAATAACTGATAAGTAGAGCCGATAAGTTTATTTTAGCCTACATCGGGGTGGCTAAGATCGCGCTTATCGTATTTATCTATGAAGTGTGGTCCCGATGTTAGTAAACAATATACCAACCGATTTACCAGTCGGTGACATTGTTCTAATCTAAAGTCAGTCACTTGTGCCCATTATTTCCACTCGATGAAATAATTTTGCACATGTACAAGCGTAGATTCTAATATTTGATTACATTGTATAAGGGAAGCGTATAAAAGTAACTTATGAAATAACGAAAACTATAGAATAGGTACTTTACAAGATATTTATACCTTAGAAGCTTTGTAACCGGTTTCAGCATTTAAAATATATCCTGTTTTGTTAATGTAAAGTGACGTACCTAAGTATAATGAAACGAGATTATTCTGTTGAGATAAAAGTTCAATGTATGTTGGATCCAGTGACGAATCCAGGTTGACGGTTGACTGCATCTCGACTAAGGGCGCAACTGATTGCGGCGTTGATGATGCAGATATAGCGGAACTGTAAAAGTTATAGTTTGTGTATACAGTTTCCGGCTAAGAGTAAGGCGGCAACGGAGTATAGTATTCAAATATTGAGGGGGCTTGAACGTCTTAGCCCCCCCCCTGGATCTACCACTGGTCAGATCTGTATTAAAGTCTCACGGTTTTGCATGTTTGCCAGCCTCAAGGATAGCCGACCGATTATGATAATAACTATACCTCTTTTGTTTCAGGTGGCGTTCGTAAAGCACGCGACCCTACAGCTCGGCCAGCGCAGGCGTCTGTAAACGAAACGCGGACTTTAGCTTATTCTGTACCATTATGACACGAGTTTTCGGTTAGCTCTGAGATAATGTTCGAGCAAGTGGCACTGCTGCCCACGTGGTTCCTGATGGCGTGGCTCGGCGCTTGCATACTCTTCAGCCCTTTCGCAATATTCTTTGTGGTGTGCCTACCGCAACTGCCCCTTCTAGTCGTTAGGAGGGCTTGCCATATACCGTTCGAGTACATCTGATATGCGAGCATGACCTAAATGAGCTTAATATAAGCGTGATATGTTAAGAGTATACATGCATACTAAAATTCAGCCTCGGAAAGTGAGAGGATTTATCAATAAGTGTGTAAAAATTTGTAAATAGTTTATAATGATTAAATGTGATTTTACTAGGTTTTGATTGCTTTTATTATACATGCCTCTAACAGGTTGCAAGTGTGGATTTAGGTGACCGGCATGAGTATAAATATGATACAGTACAAGATAAGGGCAAGGTAAAAAGGGTGGCTCTTAGCTATTCGTTCAAAACGACAATTTTCACTTATTTTGAACTTATTACTTAATATGAATGTAATTTTTTTTGTAAATATAAATTAATAAAAATAATTAATTAATTTTTGAAATTAATTTTTGATCCTATACGCCTAAAATAATCTCCAACATCAAAGTGTATCAGTGTTTAACATTTTCAGTGCTGAGAACACAACTGTCTTATTTTTAATAACTTGCCGCGAGTGCTGGAAAACACAACCGTTGTGTTTGTTGTACGGGAAGAAACTATGGAGTGTGCAGAGTCGCACCCGTGGCTAGACAAGCAAATCGGCTTAGCAGTGAAAGTGTTGAAAATAACTCGAAGCCCTTCCGCTTAGCATCTGCGTTGTAGTAAGTAACATCTGACTATCTCGTCCACGGGCCATAAAGTCGTGGCTTATCAACTCCATTCAGACTTACTACAATCATTATACGATACATTGTTCAGTACGATACATAGGTACCCAAATAATAGGTACGCTCACTTAAGATGTATGTCAGTTGTTAGAAGTAACTAGACCATTTTCTTCACGGTGTCCATGTTGCTTCACCAGAGTACCTACCGGCGCGACTGTTACACCGAAATTGTGCAACACGACTCCATTATTACACGTTTCCCAAACTGCAAGCAATCTGCGAACAAAACAAACCAATTTTATCGTTACAAACCCATGTGTAACTAAAAATAGAATAGCTCTGTGATAAAAAGCAGGCTGCCGCTTGCGTGTTATATACAAACAAAGATAGCTATGAACACGTGGCTTCATAAATACAACCAACTAATATTGTGGCTACACATGTACTGGCTTCAATTGATATGACCAGCCGTGACACCTCATGTTCTAGAATATATTTAGCTTAGCTATGGACTATGGACGTAATAATTAGATACTCTAGATTGTAGACTACCATTGAAACAGCAATTCTTGTTTTCCTGCAATAACTGTAGGGATCCGCATTGTCATCGGAAACTGTATATCTACAGATATCAAATGATAGATCGTCTGAGCGTTAGCGTTAAGCTAGATTCACAATTGTCTGACGTGTCGTGTCGTGATGCACCAGAAAGCTATCGGTTTCATACATATATTAAGGTAGCGTTCATATTTTTCCGATGCAGTGTATTGTAACGACTTGTGTTAAATGTATGAAACCGACACCTTTCTGATGCATCACGACACAACACGTCAGACAAATGTGAATCTAGCTTTACTGTGAGATAATTAATTTTTAAAATTGTTTTCTTATCTTTTTCTCATGTGGCCAGTTGGTAACAATTTGTCTGAAACATTTCTCTCGAAACGCGAACACAGTAACATTTGCACGTTAAACTGCTTGGCAGTTAAATGTCTGGAATACTTCCACTGGACTGGCACGATCTTACAATTAGCAGGCACTACCTATATTCATTGGTTTAGAAATAATTTAATTACTTATGACAATGGCAACAATAGTTTGTGCCGAAAGGAAATCAACGTGGAGTTCGCTTCAGTTAAAATAAATTGCAATACACCCATTTGAACTTTCAAAGGGCCACGGCCCATTTCGTAGGCTATAATTTTCATACTCCTATTCCCACTTTATACAGTTAAAGCTCAAATTCCCGCAGCAAATTTAAAAAGAATACAGTGAATGTTTAAAACTGTTACTGGAAAATCAGGTTTCCTAAACTATAGACTGCGTAGGTGCTCAAGGGAAGATTTTTAATGTTGGTGCTTGTAAGAAGACGGATAATGACGAAATGAGGGGGCTTGCAGAAGTCGGGATTAAGCTAAGTCGCGTGTCGGTAGGAAAAGACGAAAATCCTGAGACGAATTACGCGTCAACAAGGGATAACGAGATTTAAGTACAAGACAGAAATTAGCACTTAAAAGTTGAAGTAAGATAAGTATTTAAAAGACGGCGTATAAATGAATAATTATTGCTAATTTATGTTTGTTACCTCAATGTTACTACCACAAGCCGCAATATCAATAACTTAATTCCTGTCCATCCAAAGGTTGCCTGGAAGAAATTGCATAAAGCGATAAGGCCACCCATTGTACTACCTGGTTGTTAAAATTGTATATTTTATTATGTTTACTTAAGCTTGTTAAGCTTAAGGGTGTTCCATAATTTTTTTTTTTAAGGCTAACCTTATCTAGATTTCCCTTTATTACAACCCTGCCTCCAATTTTTATTTTTTGTTGGGAGTATGTTTGTATGTATACCTAAGTATATATCTTTCGCTCACCCTATATTATTATATAGCAGATATATAAAAAGGTGTGACACTCCTTTATTATCACAATATTATATATACATCTAAACGTAGGGAAATTCAATTACCTAAATAAACAGCGACAAATTATTTTTTTAAGCGCCATCTATCATAAAAATTTGGAATCATGAAACAAACAAAGTTTTGTTGGAACGAGGCATGTTGAAATAATGTGAACCACGAGTAGATACAATTCCTTGACATAAACTGCACTAATAAATTCCTGTGATTCTTGACAGATGGCGCTATTTTGCTATTGGTGCCTGAGACTTATATTTTTACTGATTAAGTATCAATAATATAAGCTCGAATACCCACTAGTCAGTTTATAGAGTAGTAAGAGTAAGCATGTAGCTGTATATTAGCAATGGGTGAAGGTATGTACTAGCTATGGTATAATCTATTATCACCTTGATTACCCCAATCTTATAGGGAGATTGGGTGTGTATTGTAGTCATGGGAGAGTAGAGACCATTGAAAATATTTGTTTGGTCTACTTGTACTTGTTGTGTTGTTGTATATTCAGTATTTCGATATAGCAACCTTTTCTATATGGTAAAAAAAAACTACAATATTAAGTTGTCAGTACCTAACAGAATGTTTTTAGATTTGTATGAAAATTCGAGGCGGCCAGAAAAGTGCTGCCTTAAATATTTCGAGCATCTAAGCAATAAATTCGTTGTGCTTAAACTATGCAACTCGTATGACTAATAATTTTAATGCACTTCCTGACCTCTACTTATACATATAAATCTAATTAATCACCAGGAAATGTACCTTTCTAGCTATGAGGCCACATACTTATTTTGTTGAAACGTTTTTGTAAATAAATAAATCTATGTCTATTTCATCGACCTAGATTTTATGTTTCCTGAAATGTAGCGCTGTTATTACATCCCGTGTAAGTAAGGACTGAACAATGAGGTTTGGATCTATAGAATCAACCCCTTTTTATTCTCACAAAAACTTTGTTTTTTAGACAAATTTTATATTATTATACATATATTGTATTACATTGTTTTTTTATCGTATTGTTACATTCTTTGTGGATGGCTCTCCAACAACTGGGAGACTTTGACTTATTTTATATATACCTACTGATTAAACACAAAACTTCCTAAGACAGAGACGTAGTAACATGTAACCTAAGGTCAGACGTTCTAGCCAAAGCTTGAACTGCTATCTTATCTAACCGCTGATTAACCCTGTGCGTTGTCCTTGAGATTACCATCGGCAATCCTTTACCGCTATACAAGTGCTTAACGAACTGGAAACGGCAGCCTGATCACACAGATTAGTTCAAATTCGTCTAAAGTCTATCGCAAAACTAAAGCAACTTGAGGACTGTAAGGCCGCAAACTGTAAACACTAAACACAGTGGCGCTTATTACGTTTCCAGGCGGTAGTTGTGGTCTGTATTATTTCGACGACAGAAATTGTTTTCCTGAATGTCAAGACAAGACAATGCAACATTATAATGTGTTCAGTTTTCTATTCTGAAATCCTGATGCTGCAAGCGTGCCACGAAAATTGAACATTCTCAATTTTCAAGCTGATGCATCAGATCCTTAAGTATCAGAGACTTAAGGAAAATATGGTGTTTAAATTAGTATTGTGGGTAAATAGCAGACTTTCATCTTCGTATTGTAGCTCCTCAGTCTTGATACTACACCTCATAATAGTAGTACAGTTTTAGTACATTATTTAATGTGTCCACCAAGCAGTAGTGTGTAAACATGACTGTGTTCCGGTTTGAAGGGCACTGTTTCCAGCGAAATTACTGGGCATTTGTGAGATCTTAGAAACGATGTCTCACGGTGTGACGTGACGTGACGATGTGACGAGCGCGGTGCACTGCCGGGCATGATTATGCAATGCAAAGTTCTGGGTGGCGCTGTAACTCTTATGGGCAGCGCTTACCTTCAGGCGAACGACTTGCTCCATAGGTTTTTTATAGGTAATAGGCACTTCTTGTGTTATTAACCAATAGCTCTGTGCGTCTGTCAACCCAATTAATAGCATTCAACTTGAAGACTTCCTGTAACATTGCCTTAACAAAGCAGACCTTACATCTGAAAGTAACGTCCGCGTCTTTCAACACAATCTATCGCTACTTTTGTTTACTTTGGCTGTGCCGACTGTCATAAGCGACACATATAAAGGCTCTACAGCGTTGAGTTGTCTAAACGAGGCTAATTTAAGTAAGTATAGCCGAGGAGCTTATCAGTTTAGTAGGACAAAGCACAGTGCCGTTGCATTCGCTAGCAAGGACGCCAACGCAGATATAGAAGTCACTAGAAGAGACCAACTTTGAACTGGTACTTGCTACACTTCTGTCAAGTTTGACATCATGGAGTTAGTCAAAAGCACTTGTATTTTATAGGCATGAGAGACTCCATGATTTATGTCCTTCCCACCGACGACGATGGAAAGGCAGTAGCGTAAACAATTACACTTTTGTAGCACGTCAAAATTTTGCAGGTTCTCTATTAAAGTTGCTTTTGTCATTTGTTTTATCCCATTTGATAAGTCACAGTAAGGATTATCGTCCTATAGTATGTAGAGCAAGGCGCCATCATTCATAGAGATCTAAAATATCTAGAAACAGTTGATAGCTTACAATACAAGCTTATATTTTATCTTGATTTGGCCCAAAATTCACGTCAGCAAAAACTAAACATAGAGCCATCAAATGTTTGCATGACATTTAATTTCTCTATAAATAAACGGGTTAGGCTTTTTATAAATCACCCTAAGGTCTGATGTTGTACAGTATTCCAGAACATTCAAAACTTTCTAGCGGCTATCCATTGAGTTTGCGATTTCACTACGTGAAGAAGAAGTCTCTGGATATTAAACTTATATCTGTAATCTCATTGAAATGTTTGATACTAGTAACGAACTCAGTATTGTACGAAGCTTCTGTGTTCATAGTTACACAACAAACTAGTTCTATGAATGTAACTTGGTGTCAAGGTGGGTATGTTCACTCCACGTGGGCCTGCGTGATGATTACGACTTTACGACGTCATTGAGATGATAAATGTCGATTAACGATAATACTAGTGTTTTCGTGCATTTTCTATACGCGATCACAGGACAGTTTTTTCTATGTAGCTTTAGCTTGTAACCTAAGTAAGCACTAATCAAACAAAATCAAGACAAAGCTGTGTAGTTAAAATCAAATTTAACCGTTTAATCCAATTGAGATCAAGTAAAGTTACTCCTACGAGTTACATGACATGATTCAAACTGTAATGTGAATGATATTTATTGACAAAATAGTTCAAAGAACGATACCGGAAATTGGACTTCTAACATTATACCTTACCTTACCTTAGTTTTGATGTTAACACTTATTAGGTACCAGATCATACTACTCCGTCCCTTGCTTTGAGATAAAAGTTTAAGGAGCTGTCAAGCTTCCGATGTCGCTTCCAGGCCATGCCAAGCTCACTATCGCCAGGTGAGCAGCGCAAGCGCAGCCACTGCCACTACGGTCGCCACTCCACGACCACTCGCCGCTGCGCCAACATGGCCGTCAAGCTCTACTCCTTGCGCGTAAGTGTTCATATTTTTTTATTAATTAATTTAAAAAGTTAGATTAATGACATAGTTTCGAGTTAATGACTTCATGGGCACTTTTATGTGTAGTTGATTATATGTCACCATCAAATCAATCATAGCCACAGTACAGAGTATACATATACACATAGTACAGAGTGTCCATAGTAACTTAGATTTACCCATTTATTTACTATACCCTTATATACCTATATTATTTTAGTAAAAATAATTGCAATTAGATTTTTGATAATTTTTTAAATTCGGGTTTGTTTTTAACTTGTGTTTTCTTTTTAATTTTACGAGATCGATGAGATTGTATCGACGCAAAATTACTTTGACAGCCACGATTTGCCTAATCCCATGAAAATACATTAAAAGATTATAACTAATATTACGTAATTTGTATTCGATCACATGTTTTAGTGAAAATTTTCGTGTTATTTCCATATTTATTTGACAGTTGAAACGCTCCGGCAATATCTGATGGTGTAATCAAAGTTTGCGCGGGAGATTAGCGCATTCTTGTTATTTGTATTACTATCGTAGAACAAGTTAACCTTAATGGGAATCGGTAATTTTTATTTATTTTACTGGTCAAATAGCAGTCATATTATTTTAACCTATAAGTTAAGAATTAATTTGGTATACAAATCGGTATAGAGACAAACCAATCCTTTTTTACTACCGAATAACAAGACAAGCAGGTAATCTATCCGATGGTAAGTGCTACTTTGCGAACAATAGTTGCACAGCCACCCAGAATTTAAAATCTTTAGCGACACTTAACTGTGCTCTTCATTCTAAGACATTGCTTTTTTTATTTGACTTAGAGATAAGACGAGCAAGTCGTTTACCTGATGATAAGCGCTACACCTGCCCATAACAGTTACAGTGCCACACAGAACTTTGCATTGCATAATCTTGCGCGGCACTGCACTGCGCTTGTCACCCTGAGACATCGGCTCTAAAGTCTCATATGTCCAGTTATTTCGCTGGAAACAGTGCCCTTCAAACCGGAACACAGTAATGCTTGCACACCACTGCTTGATGAATATCTGGCTATGGTGTGGTAGTTCAGATAGGATAGGTAGGTGGATCAGGTAGTTTTGCTGAAAACGGTACCTCAAATCGGATTACAGTTACTAGTATATTGTCATATCTGTCAAAGGAGTGGTAGTTCCCCAGGAGGACTCTAGTTGAAGAGTCCTACTGATTCGGGTAGGACCTCCTACATGCGCCTAACTGCGACTTCATTTTGCAAACGATCTTTGATCTCAGCTCTTACATTATATTTTGTCTGAGGTCATTGAGGTATTATCTAAGCATTTTAAAGTCCATTATTAGCGATATTTATTGAAATGTTGAAAGCTGTTGCGATGTGGAAAGCCATAATTGTCTTATATTAATGCAAAAATTCTCATCACGAAAGTGAGGGGAGACCCGTGCTCAGCAGTGGGACGATATGGTTTGATGAGATGAATGCAAAAATACAGTTTTTTTTAAAGTTGTGTACCACCCGTATTCTCAGACGTTACCGTGAGGTTGCATAGTGAGCATGAATGCATGGGAATTCTCAATTTGACAATATCGTAAAAAAAAAACGATAGTCACTATTAGGTAAACTGTTAGCCAAGTGATCACTAGATATCAAGTGCGCAGTGTTCTTGAATACGGGGATAAGAATACGGAACTCCTATACCAATACAATTGAAATCCAGTTTAGTAAACTATCCGTTTCTAAAACGCGCGGCAATTGCGCTATGAAACACATCGTGTCTCAAGCTTGTTTGTCTTCAAAATAGGAGATACGGAACCTTTGTCTCCGCCAGTTATGTATTTAGTTGCAATTTACCGTGTTGGTAACACTGAGCGTCATTTGAGTGCACTTATGCCTGCCATTACTAACAAGTTGACCTGGAAAGGCGGAGTGTTTTCGGACAACACTCATTATCGTAAGGTTATTTGAAATCGAGTGTTAACTCCAGCTATTGTCGTAGATTTATCTATCACATTGACGAGTACATAGTTTAGTAGATCTATTTTTATTTGACTTAATTTTATTTTTTCTATGTATATGAGGTTTAAGTGTTTAACTTGTAAAATTGCATTATTTTTGCTTACTTCCAATAATTAATTTGAGTTTCAGTTTTGACCATGAATGTGAGTCAGATTGTGTGCTATAAACACGATATATTTGGTATAAAAGAAGTTTTTTTATAACTATCGATTTATTATTGGTTGTCAATAATATATGCATCAGTTCGATATCGATAAAGTCTCTATTAATATTTATAGTGACTTTGACCCAGACAGCTTCAGATTTAAGGTGCAGTATTCTTAATTATTTTACAACAGATCTGACCAAACACCGCATCACTTAGACTTTAATACCCCAGCCTTATAATAAATCCTCCATGTTACATTGTGATAATACAAAATAATTATTTTAGGGAGAATACTAAATGGGTGTAAAACAAATGTAAATAGAATAATAGTCTAAAATAAACCCTAAACTAGTCTAATGAAGTAAAACATGCTAATTTTATATCAAATTGGATCCATGTCACCGTGAATATTTCCAGAAAATAGGTTTGATATCTTGTACAAAATTATTTACGCACCGTCACCATGTTCAGAATTTTTTTTTTTACCCGGCCCGGGGGGGGGGGGGGTGGTTATGTGGGACTCCCCCGCCAGGCGGTCTGACGGGGTTTACCCAGTACGGGGGGTTTACCCACTACGGGGACGTACGGCGCTTCCGCGACCACCTCTGCAAATGTTCAGACAAATAGAATAAAACCTATGTATCTAACTGAATAGATTTGTGCGGTAGATACTTATTAACCTATAGGAGATGCACCACATAAATTCATTCTTTAGTTATAATGAAATAATGTAATAATGAATGTTCATTTTTATTAATGAAAATGAACATTCCTATTGCCTAGGTACTTCCAAATTCTTAGGTAGGTACCCACTATGCCCTCGACTTTCAGGATCTATAGGTAGAACCTATAGTTAAAATCGACCGAGATCTGTATACTCTAGCTAGAGTTTAGAGCTTCGAAATTTCCCAACTGGACACCATAAGTAAATCCTCCCAAGCTTAAGTTAGCAGCTATAATTATTTAAGAGCAATTTGAATAATGATTACCATTTCCGTTATCTACATAAAGTAAGCCTGCCAAATACGTTAATGAGTTACCAATATAATTATGGCGCAAATCAGTTACGGTAGAAGTACCGAACATTTTAAGGTAAATTTAAAACGAATACTTTAGTTAGATATATAACATAAAGATTCGTAAATAGTTCTATATTTCAAAACATAAGGAGAGTATATTTTTAATTAGATAAAATTAAATAGAAAACCAAAACTATAAAAACTTAAAAATCTAACAGAAGGGGGTGTCCATGAATCATAGTGCCAAAACTGACTGCATTTCCACGTTGAATAGCAATAGCTATTCTCTATGCGGGAAATGAGCCAGCCCTCTTGTCACCAGCGGCTCTGTACGAACTGAATAATAGAATAATCTAACACAATAGTTAAAAAACAATTTTTTTTTAAGTTTATCTAGGATTGCGTGCAAAAAAACGTGCACGTGCCAAATGTTTCTTTATCTCGAGCAGTACAGCACTAGTTTACAACTTTATCCATTCTCAACGAAATGTTTACATATTATGTAAAATACTTTTTGCTTTATTTCATGATATGAATGAAACGGCGCCAGCATTGTCTTTTTATCCTTTAAAATAGTTTGTTAACAGCCAGCTCGGTCAATGCTGCTTCCATTCTCTTGGTGATTAATACGGCTTCTGAGAAAACGGATTGCGTATATGAGTAGCTTGACAATGAAAGTGGAATTCCCATTTACATTTTCATAAACAACACATTGGTTTTTGGAATGCTGAATAAAATTAAAAATATAATTAGTACCTATTTGTCACATGTCAGTTACGTGCCTTTAGTTATCGTTATTCAAATATCTTATTATTAGAAATACGACGCACTAAATATGTTATTTAGCAATGTATTTAAAAATAAACAAATGACACATCATTTTCACATAATACATAAATCCTGACTTGACTCTTAACACGCATTTCCTATAGCTAGAGAATCAGAAACTGCGAGAATCATGGTCCCGCAAATACCAAGAAACCACCCCGTCATTATAAAAAAAACCCATTAAAAGTCCAGTAAAATTTGCCATCCAGATTCCAGTGCCATTTAATGCTGTGATCCCGCTGATCAGTTGATTTTCAACCAATTTCGGATCTTTCAGCACCAGTCCTTGTGAGCCAATCCCATTGAGCAGAGGCCTTTTGCCGCTTCTACCATACGTTTGCAAAATGTTCTATTGTTTTTTATTTCTTCAACCTTTGAAAATGAGCTGTTACTACAGTTACGAAAAAAACTAAAGTTTCCTTTTTAAAGCAACAAGTAAGTCAAACAGTATAATAGCATTAAACAGTAGCAGTGTTTGAGCGAGTAAAAATAACATTCTAAGAAAGCATTATTTACGCATTCCGAACACACCGCTTGAACAACAAAGGTTATGTAAAGCTCTGTGTATTGGCAATTTCGCACCGAGATTAGGGTCATCATCATATAGGTTGAAAATAAGGATGAAGCCTATAGATCACTGATAATATACTTTATCAGTGATTATGGGTTTTGTCATTTATATAATGTTTGTACAGTGTACATTTTTATAAGATACGATAGCGTTAGGTAATGTTTATAAAATTCGTGGTTACAAAGCGTGTGTATATCTGGGCTGTATTAGGAGGCTCTTAATTAAATAAAATCTGACGTAGAAATTTATAAACTGTGATTCTTATAAAATTCTAATATTTATTTTTATAGCTTTGTCATTCCTTATTTCCTAATTTTGATAATTTAAGAGGCTAGGAGAAGAGCACCCCAATTTCATTACAAAAAACCTGTCCTGTAAAAGGGTTCAATGGTAACCCTAATAAACATAGAGTCGGTAAGCCTCCAAGCCCTATAGAATTGTCGGAGTCGGTCACTGACCCCGGCAGCCATAACTGAGCATGCACAATGATGCACAGACCTCGTCGCAAATGTCAACGTTTCACTTCGCTGCACTTTGGCTAGGTAAAAGTTAAGGTCAGAAAGTATCTTTATAAATACATCTAGGTATAGGAAAGTATACCGCGATCAGGCCAAGAAACTTTTGCGGCGATGATTGCTCAGATTGTTGCGTTTTTGTCGCGATGCCTCAAGGAGTGACTTCGACTTCGAATCCAACTTACCGTACAGAATAAGCACGTTTTTCCGATGAAGGAAAACATTGTTAAAATTTTTCATGGTAGGGCACTTTATTGCCCGCCTAAACTAGCTACTATATTCATATAGAAAATCTATTGCCAACCACATATCGGGGTATTTTTCTGGGTAGTCCCCATTCTAGGCTTTTTTCCACCTCAGACCTCATCGTCACCTACAACAAGATAGTGGTCAAACGCTCACTGTAACTGAGCTATAACATGGTAGTTGACTTTGGCTTTCATCACTAATATAAACAAATGTAAGAGAAATTCAAATTTCTTATCCTTCACGTTATATCATAGAATGTGATTTAGTATGAACAGAACATTAAAATGTTGTATCACTTTTGTCTATTATTTACTAGCTTCACCCCACGGTTTCACCTGCGTTGAGTATTATCCGACAGGAGCCATAATTTTTTAACGGAATTAAAAGTATCCGTATTAATCCAAATGATAAAATATATATGTACCAAATTTCACCCAAATCCATTCAGCCGTTTTTGCGTGATTAAGTGACAAACATCCAATCATACAAACTTTCACAATTATAATATTAGTAGAATAAAGACTTGGTAAAGTAACAAGGACTCGGGTTTTTATGGGAAGTAATAAAGGTGCATTGGCTTGCAAATTTAAATGCATTTATTTTATTATACATAAATTATTTAGAACTGACATTTACACCTAAAATAGATCAACTTATCTGTTTTTTTTAACCAGGAAGAACATAATGAGCGGAAATCTACTACTGCCAACAAGACTAGTTGTAATAAATATTCAAATATTATTCGATCCTATTGCTCATTTATAAAGTTCATTATCGTACCATTATCTAATTTAAATAAATCATTGAGCTAATAATCTGGGATGTAAAAAATAGTGATTGTATCGAGTTAAAAATTCAAACCAACATTCTAGTGTACTGAATCTAGGGCGACACTGTACAGCAGTTATCTATTGCTCGTCAGGCATATTTATGAATTTAACATGAGCCACGAGTAACTAATGTAATAACTTCTCTAAAAAATTCAGCACGAAATATCAAACTACAAACATAATTATGCAAAAGAAAGAGAGAAAAAAACAGCATATAAAAAGTTATCTATCTATTATGCAATGATACAAAACATAATAATTTTACTACAATTGCAGATTTAAAAGCTCCGCAGTTTTCAAGTAAAATGTAAAAGCTACTCGTCTCCTTGTGCATTTTGTAATTAGTACTATTATTATTCTTTGGTCTGGGAAAGAATAATTAACAATTTAAAAGAGACAGAACTAACAATCTAACGTAACTGTCTACCTTTTCGGAAGAAATTAGTACACCTATCTATCATTCAGTCTGTATTATGTACGAACTCGCAAAGCCAGCGGGTATAGGTTCCATTTCTTAGACCTTGAGGCGTGGCTGTCGGCATTGAACATGCTTCCGGAACCAGCCGGACTCCGGACACGGTCGCCGGCCATTATTTGAGATAAGGCTGCAATAACCGAACTCAACTTAGAGCGATGAGCGACAAGCTCGCTTTTTCTTTACCAGATACCACTACTGTTATAAAAGGATAAATTAGACGTGCCTAGTCCAAAGTTAGACTTTTTCATAGTATTAAATTAGGTACTACGTGTATACTCGTGTTGACATCTTATTTTGCCGTGTTTTCCACTCCTCTTACCCGCTATCGCTTATCATCCCAAGGAGAAAATCGCTGCCCGCTTGCGCCCGTCGCTAGTTTCTATACCAAAAATGCCCACAAAGAATGACCCATGCACATGACCTTAGTAATTTGATTGGGGAAATGGTTAAAATGTTTATCATTTGGCATTTTATTTAAAAAGATTTATAATTCCTGTTAAAATGGCTTTATTATGTGCCTGTTACTTGTAGAGGAAAAGAAAAGGACAATGTTTGTAAAAGACGATCAAACGAATATAGCAAATTAATAAATCTTGACAAGAAGTCAATTTTAGAATTTCTCACATCGAGGTTTTGGACTTTTGGATATAGCGCCGGTAGAGGGAAAGAGGGGTCGTTTCCCCCCATCTAGATTATATCCAGAAGTCTCTATGACACTGGAAAATCGCGGATAACCTAACCAAACTACTTATATCAGGTGTACCTACCCGGTAAGTACATTCATTACAATACATGTATACCACTCATTATTAGGTTGTCTTGTCTAGACAACGGGCATTTCAAGCAACATGTCAATTATTTACACAAAGACGCCAACATATCAGAATTAGTTTTTATAGAACGGTCTAATAAAACTAATTATCCGTGTAGGCCCAGCCTTGTTGCAGGTAGGTATGTCGACAAACTGTTTCCTATTCTACAACTACTATTTGGCGATTTCGCAAGTCACACGAGCAATGTGGTGCAGTACTGGTAACTCCATAAATCTTATCAGTTATCTATGTCACTGTTACTATATAGGTACCTACATGAATTATATTTACGTTTTTGTTCTTTAGTGCCTTGGCATAATCTGATTGCGACAAAGTTTTGCATGCTGTAGGGTTGGTGGTAAGTACATAATATATGATTGGGTTAGGTTTTATGATCCTAGTATCATCCTACTAATATTATAAATGCGAAAGTTTGTGAGTATAGATATATCTTTGTTACTCTTTCACGCTAAAACTACTGAACGGATTTGGATGAAATTTGTACACAGATAGTTTATTACCAGGATTGGCACAAAGGATACTTTTTATTATGAAAATGGGAACGGTTCCTGTGGGATAATACTCAAAGCGGGTGAAACCGCGGGGCGCAGCTAGTCATCTATAATAAAGAGTGGGATAAATATGTTAAAACTATTCTACCTACATTTATAGGTCTAATGAAACCAGAAATGAAAAATTCAGGTTTTTTAATCATTCAAGCGTATTAATTTACAACTTTGGTCTTGAATCCAATTAAATATTTGGGAGGGCTATTTTTATTCGATAATACGGCTAATCAGTTCTGCTACTAGCTATTGGCTGCGAGTCCGTCACCGATCTGGCTCCAAGTGCATGACAAATCGAAAGGTCAAGGCTCCATCGCATCAGATACTGAATAGGAATACCCATAGACTATTTGTTATTTACGGTACTAGCTACACGTGTCTGCGTTTTTCTCGTTTTCTCGCTGGTATTCCCGCGATAAAATTATCGTATAACTGTCTAACAATGAAATCGGTTTCGAAACACGTAATATGTCAGCACATACCTAACCTACCTACCGATCTATGGATATAATAGAATGCACTTCTGTACCTACCTATACTTCGAGAAGAAAGGAAGTCTGTCGCAAAGCCGGTAGGGTCTTTCAGCAGTAGTCCTTGAGAGCTAGCTCCATTGTAGGGTTAGCTTGTTTACCACATTCGATTACATCGTCACTTAACGCAAAATGAGATAGGTCAAAACGTTAGCAAAACTCAAAATTAATTTAATTTATTTCAAGTAGGTAAAAATAATGCATTTTTACAAAGTCAAACACTTTTGAATCTCGCACAGCAGGAAAATTAAACTCGATTAAATCTATCGATGCTTCGGAAATACGCCTATCAGAGAAGATAGCAAGAAACCAAGATACCAAGAAACTCTACGGGGATGAGATCTTTTACATTTTCGTAATTTTTTTATGCCGTTTCTTTTATACAATATCAACATAATCTTATCTAATGATAATATTATAGCATCACATATATAAGCTTAAATAAAAGGTGCTTCTTATTCTTATTCCATTTTTCTTAAACAAGCTAGTTTTTTCTAGCAATTTCGAAGTGTCCTTGTAGTCGTGGAAATCATAAATAGGGCCGGGCCAATGTTGAATTTTATCGCTTTTGAGTAATTTATTTTAGATTAATTACAATATTTATAACTAACTAAAGCTACAAAATTGGACATTTATTAGCTAACATTATCGCACGAACTACTATTAAAGCACAGGTGTTCCAAATATTATGAAGTCAAATGACTTTGGCTTGTTAGAAATAATGGGCACGATTGAAAAAATAAAACTATGAACATGTGTTTGGTATGAAAAGGACCTTCCAACATTGTAAATAGATTATTGAATGAATCACTAATGCAGCATTCAAGGCAAGATCTAATTGGTGTCTTTGCAGTTATGCATTAAAAAACTAGTTTCTGATTTAATAAAGGTAAATTATAGACATGAGTCGATGCTGTAAGTGGATTTGATATTCCTATCCGTAAATCAGTTTTAATAAACAAAGGAAATGTTCATACTTATTTCCCCATATTCATTTGCACAAATACAGTTTTATATCTATTCTAGGATAGTTAAATAGGTAACCACCAAGTGGTATCAGTGATTTGGTGGAATCAATCGTCGATGCCTCCTTAAGGCACAACTTAAAAACCGATTTTTGGGAAAATTTTGATAGTCTCATTTATTTACTACTCAAAATCATTTTTTTCTTGATTACTTAATTTGATTGATATGTATATAATAAAGCAAAGCGTAAATAAATTAACATTCAATTGAATTAGAATTATCAGAATAAATTATACATTATGTTTTGCATTTAATTGGATTCTCATTCTCATATATGTGACATACCTGAATTTAAAAACATGGAGGAGGCTCAATAACTATATTGTAGAAAAACTTGATTCTACCCATGTAGGTACGTACTAAAAAAAAAAACGATTCGTTCCTATAATCCAATCAGCATCTTGGTGAAATATAATATTTTCTTTAAATCTCATCATATAACTCTCTTACTATCATTTTATTTATTTTGTACTGGGAGGCCTCTTCTGCAAGAGACCGCCCGGGGATGTACTACCACACCTTTGCCAGATATTCATCTGCCAAGCAGTAGTGTGCAAAAATTACTGTGTTCCGGTTTGAAGAGCATCATTTCCAGCGAAAATAGTGGGAATATGAGACTTTAAAGCCGATTTCTCAGAGTGACGAGCGCAGTGCGGTGCCGCGCCAGTTTATGCAATGCAAAGTTTTGGGTGGCACTGTAACTGTTATGGGCAAGCGTAGCGCTTACTATCAGGTGAACGACTTGCTCGACTCGTCACTCAGTCAAATAAAAAAATCTTTCTACTACCAGTTGTCTCGTTATAAGTGTCCAAATTTTTGACATGTTTTAAATTTCATTTCAGTTGTTGAGCGCTCTACTGATGGTCGTGGTAGCAGACCCATCGCCTGGTCGAGTGCCGAAGGTGTACAACGCGCTTATCACGTCCAACCAGAACTTGGAGCCGAGTAAGGCATACCCTGTCTACCAGCCAGTGCTGCAAGACACCGTATTCTCTATCCAGCCTTCAATCCTCTACGGAGGGCACTTTCCTTTTGGCAATGTGAGTGAACAATTTGTACCAGTACTAGCTGCGCCCCGCAGTTTCACCCGCGTAGTTCCCTTATTCGATTTTTTTCCTATTCGAATTCGAAAAAGAGGAACAAACAGCCATCCATTCTCACATACTTGCGCATTTATACTCGTAATATTAATACGCTATACTTAAGTGATTGTTCCAGTTCCGAACGGATAGGGTACATTTTTCGCACCACGTTACATACCTGCCAGGTAGAATGTTTGGAAAATAGAGTAAACAGATAGATAGATAGAGTTAACAGGTGTACGGACGGAAGAGGTTTTTAACCGGCTCCAGAACGGAAAAGTTCTCATTTCGCTAATTGTTTTTTTTCAATTGAAAAGTTATCATATTACGCGCGGTATGATAAAGATCACGTTAGTTAAATATGCTGCAACCTTTACCGAGCATGTATACTCTGCTACGTGTATTATAGACTATGGGTATTGACGTTATTTGTTAGCAATATATAGCTGAGATTTCCCTGAAATATAAGCCTGAGTGGTTTAGTCAATGTACTCAAATGTAGGTGTCTATTGAAGTCTATTGGAGGTTTTATGCTAAGAATATGTATATTACCACCACCCCCAAAGCCCATCCACCACTCAAAAATACACCCACTCAAAGGCCACCCATTGTACCACTTGTTTATTAAAGGTTTATTGTGCTGTGTCTACTCAAGCTTTATAGTGTTCAATAAAGAATTATTGTATCGTATTGTATTGTATAGTTACATACTGTACATGCTCATAATATTTATAGTTTAATTTTAATATTTTCAGGGAATAATTCCAATACCAGTACAGCCTCCAAACGATGCACAGCCTTCGCAACCGCCACCACCGGCAGCGTCGACGCCTGAAAGCCCCGCGACCGACGCTCCTGTAGCGGAGACAGCTGCACCTGCCGAACCGTCTCCAGACACTCCAGACGCGGCCAGTGGCACCACCACCGCTGCCCCACCTCCACCAAACACAGAATCTCCCATACCTTTGAATGAATTTGGCTTACCACCGCAGGTCCTGCCACTCGGACGAATCGACCCCGCCTATAGCGGCTTCACTCAGCTAGGACCCTTCACCTACTCTTACCCTTCTTACCCTTCATACTCCCCGTACCCAGGAGTGCGACTGTACGATCCATTTGACCCATTTAGTCTAGGGCCTTATGGGGGTTTCCCCTTATACCGGCCTCTGCCAAATGTTTTGGGCCCAAGTGTACCTTTTATACCTGTCGGGCTACCGGCCCCTGTGCCAGCAGCCGCAGCCACGCCTGCCCCTGCCGAACAGTCTAATCAGACCCCTCCCCCCGAGCCCAGCGATCTCAACCTCCTTAACTACTCCTCAAAGGACCCCGCTATACCGAACGTGCCTCCGCCGCCGCTGCCACAAGGTGGACTCAAGTCTGATAAATCTGAGTAGATGTGATACATTATAGGTTTAGCAATTGAAATTATACTGCTTCGTTTCTAATTTCATTTGTTTTTATTTGAATATCAAAGTATACTCAACCAGCACATAAGACTTAGGCAATGTTTATTATTGTGCCTGTTAAAGTCACCATAATTTCATAAAATGGTTTGCGTTTGGCTTTTGCCCACTATATCACTTGGTGATATGTGATGAAGTGGTCGAAGGTAGTAAACATTTTGAGCCTAGGCTTTCAAGGAATGCTTCCGCTGCCGTATGAATCTAAACATACTGAAAGGTTCTAGTGTGACTAGATACGCAAATAGTATTCCATATTATATCATGTTGACTTAGCTAAAAGCAGTGGTTGAAACGTTGACTCGTTCTTCAGTAAGTGTGATAAAAGGGTTTCCATCTATATTAAAAGTGTTACCTTCGTCATCCATATAGATAAAGGCATGGTATATATGCGTGTTTTTACATGTACGGCGGAAAATCAATGAATATACCTCTGGCGATATCATATCAACGCTTACACGCGAAGGATAATGACACTAATGCTAATATATTTGGCCATGCCCTATACAGGATGACATTATTTTAGCCAATATAAAGCCTACATAGTTAAAGCCTACAAAATGCGCATATTCATGAAATGTAATTATAAATTTAGAATTACTTATTACCAAGCGGGGCTAGGGGGTCCAAAAAAGTAAATATGCCAGTTCATAGCGCCGACAAGATCATAAGGGATATACCATTCATAATAGTAATATTTGAACCTCTGCTTCGAATGGCAGTACACAATGCGAGGCACGCATATCTGGAAGTTGTAGGCGGTGTTTCTGAACGTGTTCTCTTCAAAAGAAATAGCTGTGATGATAATGCACGTTGGAATCCTGAATAAATCAAGCCAGCCCTGGAAAACATCAAGTTTCTTTAAGAATGAAAAGTGTAAAAATTTCGATTGAATCCGACTTTTAAAAGTGGGTCAAAATCATGGTCAAAGTTTCCGTTACATAGATACTAACATGCGAAGTTAATAAAAGCGTGTTAAAAAGGATAATATCCCTTTACAATCCCATTTACAGATTACCCCTAATAGAGTAAGAGCCCGTGAACGCCAGACCTTCGTTATTTTATAAAGGCTGAGAGTTTGTCAGCGCATGCTCCCAACACAGGTAAGAACGACGTACGATTATGAAGTTTGGGTTGTCGTGGCTTAGACCATAACTACTCGTAGGATTAGGGACCATGGTTCCACAACAATGAACTTACTCTTACGATAAGTTTCCCCATCACATCCATGTGGTTTAAATATACGTGGGTGTAGAAAACTTTCGTCTCATCTTTACAATGTCCGAAAGTGTACTCGCTATGGATCAGCTCTGTAAATTAATATTTTTTTAATAAAACAGTACCTTATTTAACTGTCTAACTAATCTATGTCAAAATTTTTCTTTTTACCTGGATCTTTGGGGCTATTTGTCAAAGAGAAATCCGCTAATGTGGTGAAAAATTGCCAGCAAAACGAAGAAGTAACTGAAAATAAATGGATTGAATTAGTCTAACAAATAATTATAATAACGCGTCACGATCACACACATAGATCATAATTTGTGACGTATTGCATGTGGCAGTATTCTGGGTGGTGTCGTGACTGTTATGGGCAGGCGTAGCGCTTACCATCAGGTGAACGACTTGCTCATCTTGTCACTCAGTCAAATAAAAAAATAGGTATGATGGCACTGGATGACTAACGGCGTTGAGCGCAGTGTTAAAGTCTTGCAAAAGTTTACATATAAAACTTTTTTTATAACAGTATTTGTTTTAGTTATAGGTTGGAGTAGCATTAGCAACGAGGGAAAATGCAATCTTCTTGTTATCTTACTAATATTGTACAAAAACAAATGACGCTTACTTAAATTTAAAATCATAGTGGCGTGGATAAACATTTGAAGTGACTTCATTTAATTTTAACAACTGTTTCTGTCTGTAGTAAAAGAAAGACTAAGTTAAAAGTAACGAGAAAGTATGATTTATACGGTCGCTAAATAGTTGTTTGCAATAATACCATGTTAATATTATTATTATGTTTACATCTAGCTATTTATAAATATAAATAAAAACATCGATGAATACTTCATTAAATGATAACCAAGAATGGCCTGTGTATCAGAAACAAAATTGGTGCGTGCCCGCACTGGGATTTGAACTCACGACCCTCTCTTTGGAAGACAGACGTAATCCCAGTAGGCTACCACCGCGTCTATAGGTGAAATAAAAGTATTAAAATAATAATTCATCAATTTTTATTTTAACATGATATTATGACAGGTAAAACAGCAGGTCCCAAGTTAATTCTCTTTTCATCTCCACTGGAATAAACCACTCGTAGTAAAAATATACGAATTTTTGACCACCGTAGTTGTAGACTAAGCGACAAACACACACGTTGAACTTGAAGGCGTGGTATCTGATGAGGTCTCCGTAAGAAGACTTGGACCTTATGTAGACGCAATTAGGCTCATCGGCTACATCTAGCCAACCCTGGAAAGTAAAACAAGTCAATAAAGCTTATTATTTTATGATGACCGAAGTTTTATAGCCTCAATGACAGGAGCTTAAGGTGTACAGAAAGTGGTAGGTAGGTATTATTGAATTACTATTATTACTAGATGTTACCCGCGACTGAGTTCCCCGTAGTTTTTTTTATTCTGATCTAAGGAGACAGTTCTCAACCAAAACCACCGCGCCTGCCGCGGTCCGCTGGCGGGCCGCGGCAAAAACACTTTTTATCCATATCTCAGCTCTTTCTATTTAAATTTAGATACATCGTATATCAGATTCCAAGCTATTAAACGTGAAAACTACTAAGCAGTTTAACAGTTTTTGCTTGATGCCAAAACAAACAGACTCTACGGTATGAAAATGCAAATCGCGATAAAAAAATGAAGCAAATTAACACTTTTTTCCAAATGCTCTCTACAGATAAGATTTTATACAAAACCGGAAACTAGATACTTTTTATCCTACTTGTTAATCCATTTCAAGATCAATTATCCAAATCCTTTCAGTTGTAAGAGACTGGTTGCACAATAAACATAAAAATTTAGAAGGACGATTATAATATACCATTAGTACATTCAAGTAGGCACCATAAGTGCGTAATACGCAACTCAACATACGTACCCTTACGATCATTTTCCCTTGAAGCTCAGTGTAAGTCCACTGCTGACGCGCTATCAAAGTTTTAGACATAACCGTACATCTCCCAAAGTAGTATTCACTATGAACATCATCTGACAAAGAAATTACTCTTTAATATAATTCGCTTAAAATTACGATCGTGAAAGAAAGCCTAAGCATTGTATTATTACTGCGCAAAATAATTCGATTGCTACTAAATAAACTTTACCTTCTGGAGGTTCAATATTAGTAAATACAATACTGCTCAATGCAGTGTGATTTCTGTAACAGGTCACCGGGTATTCTGGAATTAACAAAAAAGGTTTATTAGGCAGTGGTCATGGAAAACTGATGAAGTTGGTTGAAGTTGGTGAAGCATGCATGGAACTAAAAATACCACCGTCAATGGGATCACATCTTTATTAATATAAGCTTATATCTAGCTAACTATACTAGTTAGTGGATAGATGGACATAATTAGCTCGATTTAACCTTAGCATTCATTCATCCATCAATAAAAGCATGTGATAATAATATAATAATTTATTATCGCCAAGTACAATCACTTTATTAAAATAATCTTACGTAATATTATATCCGTTATTAAAAATATACTGATTTTCCAGAGACACATCATCTTGATCGTTGTTGACAACTATATGATTGTGAAATGATTCAAGTTCCATAGCATTCTTATTTGAGAGTAACGAATGCTAAACAAAGAGATATCAAAACATTAACCAGCGCAATCACACGGAATGCATTGTTGGGCGCCTGTAGGTTATCTAGCTAGAGTCACATGGCAGGTTTTTTTTCAGAGTATTTTGGGTTAAACTTGAACTCTACAGAAACTAAGCATTAGCACTACAGAGCGAACTTTGAGTTTTCTCAGGGATGTTTAGAAAAGTTAAAGTCATAATTTGATTTCCTCCAAGGCTCGCTCAATTTATGCTAAGCTAGTATCTATGGACTGTAATTTAGAAACCTGGAAATAAGCTAAGCAATCACTCAGCGATGCTCGAACTAATCAGACTGAGCAAAGTTTAAACTCACTGGCTTAGACCGCCTCGCTTTATTTCAATGCAATGAGCCAAACTACCACGATTTTAAAAAGCCTTTGCCTCAACCAGGCGCTGTTAAGTTTTTGAAAATTGGACGACTTTCCCTATACTTAACGCCAGATGTTTATAAGGTACCTAATAGATAATAAGTTTTAATATATGGTAACAGGTTTAATATTCAAGTGTGGAGCAATAAAACACCATGTAGACGCGTGGATAGATTGCTACACAGACAACAGTGTAATATCACGTAATACCCAGTGGGCAGTAGGTAGTAGATATCTACTTTAAATCACAGTTGCGAACCAAGCCCTGCATAGTGCTGTATACTTTAATTTTTACTCAAAGCATTAATTAAAAACGTAGATTGAATATATATGAATACATTATGTCAATATGTTGTTCACAATGCACAAGATTTTCGGTTTAATTATATTTCATGCCTCACTTCAGGAAAGTCTACAGGTAGGCACAATTTTTTCCTTTTTTTTTTGTTTTATCAATTTCTTTAAAGCATTACCTAAATTTTCGCCATTTTAATTATAGATTAACACTCGTATTTCTTACAGAGTTGTCCAGAAGAATACTCCCATAATGGGATAACTGTCAAATGGCGCCAATCTCCTACTGCATACAACGTGGAATCCATTCCTCAATGTTACATAAATGATAACTCAGTGAAAAGAAACTGCACCAACGATAAATGGACGCCGGCTATCGACGAACTTGGACCCTGCTTAAAAGCCGTACATAATTATAATAATACATTTTGCCCACCTGGATTCCATAAAATAACAGAAAATAACACCGAGTATTGTTACCAAATTGGCACAGAAGCTACGTGGGACTACCCCTGTTTCTCAAGTGGTGGGGCTTCAGTCATGACGGACCTCGATGAAGAAGAGATAAACTTACTGATTGACACTCTCATAGCTACAAACAGGTCGAGATACTTTTGGCTTCCAGCGCATAGGACTAAAATATTCAACCCTGTAGTTTGGGCAATTCCAGGACCCAATTGGGGAGTACAAGTAATACCTAATGACCATCTACGTTTCCACAATTTGATCTGGAAAAATTGCTTAGCATTAGATCTTGAACTGCGCATGGTGACAACAGATTCATGCACACAAAAGTATCCAAGCCTTTGTTTTTATATCAATGATATTCACTATCCAGCTGTTTGTCCAAAAGGATATCATGCTTTTAGATACAAACCCGATAATGGAACTTGCTATGGTATAGAAAACTCTGGGTCTGAAATAGGATTGTCGTTTCAAAATTTTAGTGAAACTAAATGTAAAAAGCCCATGAGTGATAACATGTTCGCTCTTAATAGATTCATATTCACGAAAATAGCAGAACTCAACAAACTACAAAGTCACGAATGGTGTTGGTTTAAGGTGTCCCCTTTCGATTTTATTAATGATGACCAAGCGTTCCCCTATAGCTCTGCAGAACTTGAAGGTGTAATAAATAGCGTTGGAACATTAGGATTGATAAACTCTTCTAAAGCTCTATCTTGTATGGCTTGCGAAACAGAAGTAATTTATGGAGAAACGGAATTGATGTTTGAGTACAACGAAGTAGACAATCAAATATATTTGACTATATATCTACCATCAGGTTTGTGGAAATATGATAACTATGATAAAGGCGTCCAATGCTTTTCTGATGCTAAAGGATTTGTGAGGGTGGTGGATATAAATGATTTACCATTTTTGTCAGTTCGACATGAAATAGATGAAGGCATTAATTTTGTTGAAAAAATAGTGTACATAATTGATCTTGTCACTCAACGATCTGCTCAGTACTGGTGTGAAGGGCACACATTAAATTTTTCTTTAATTAGTACTAAAAAACTTGTTGTCAACCCAAAAGGGAAAGAAATTCACGTATTTGCATTAACTATTACATCGTACAATTTTTCCCTTGAAATCCAAGATACTTCGGGGATAGATCATATGACATCATATCTAACAGAATTGTTTGGTGCACAAAAAATACTGTGGATGGACGTTTACGACTTTACCCATGATTATATTACCATATTATTGCATGTACATACTGCGATCTTAAATAAATATGAAGACGAAGCTCTTAATATACAAAAAGCATATGATGATATTAAAAAAAGAGCCCTGGAATATCTGCCAAGTTTAAATTGTGCATTTGTTAATCTTACAAGTTCAGTTTATTGTTTGCCTACGACTTCAAGTGACTCGTTCATCACTCTTGATTGGGAGTTGACACCTATTGGCCACATTTCTGCTCCAAAACAGTTTTGTTTGCAATCCAACGGCTTGCCTGTAAAACGACAATGCCTCGGATCTTACCACAATGGTGCAACATGGGGAGAAGTTGAAGGAAGCTGTGATTCTAACTATTTACCTTCCGAGACCACGGAGTTTTTATACAATGTCGTCAAAGGACAAGTACCGAGCAATTATACGGCTCGTTTTCTCACAGAAGGCTTAGAATTTGTACTCAGTGATGTCGAAACAATAATTCCAGCTGATATTTATTATCTTTCAATGTCATTACAACAAATTCTTCATATAGCACAAGAAAATTATACTTGTGTCGATATAGGGGATATCGACAATATAGCTTGGGTCATGGATAGAGTCATGGACTTCGACTGGGACTATCTACGCTTGGCTCAAACTTTAAATTCTACAAATGTCATACTGAATTCAGTAAATGACATTATTGAAATGATTGCAAAACAACCATTAAATGACTCTAATATTGAATCCAATATATCCGATAATACCGTTCCTATTGAAGAAGCTTTTCAATTAGCTATAAAACCACAGTTTGCAGTTCAGATTTCATATCCAGTACTTACCAACGTAACTGGTATAGCCATTTCTAAAAAATCAGATACAGATAAATTTTCAAATATGATAATTAGACCATTGTATGCCAATACGACACTGGATGAAGTTTTGGCAATTGATAATTTAGAAATTGCCACTTGGCTACCATTAAAACTCCTTAAAACCTTAACGCCTAATTCTAATGATAGTATCGACAAATCAACAACCAAGAAAAATCTTCAATTAATAATAAGTGTATTTCAAAACGATGCAGTTTTTCAGGAATTGACATTGAAAAATCATGTTATAAATAGCCGCATTGTAGGAGTTTCAATCCCAGGCTTCATTTCTAATTTGGAATATCCTTTACCTATAGTGTTCCGACAGCTTAACCATTTCAACCAAGAAAATTTATGTGGATTCTGGGATTTCGAAATGCACGAGTCCACACTTTTGTCAGGTTTTTGGAAAACTCAAGGATGTTTTCTTGTAAAATCCATCCAAAACTTTACTATTTGCGAATGTTATCACTTAACACATTTTAGCCAACTGATAACGATGCCTAATAATGATAATATAGAAAAACCAAATGTTCATCAACATAACAAAGCATTGAATATAATTACGCTAGTAGGATCATTCCTTTCTTTACTAGGGATTGTTGGTATATGGATAACAGCACTTGTATTTGCCAATTGGAGGAAAAAAGCAGGCACAAAAGTATTACTGCAGCTATCTACAGCTATCGCACTACCTCTCATGTTTATTGTGATTTTCAATTTAGATAACAATATATTTGTTCACGTGAATGGCAGCTATGTTGTGGCAGAAAACATGAAACCATTTTGTATTATAATGGGGTCGCTCCTACATTATTCTATTCTGGCCAGTTTCATGTGGATGCTTATAACTGCGATTCTCCAATTTATAAGATACGTTCGAGTTTTAGGCGTAAGCAGGCCATCTAGATTCATGTTTAAATTTTCTATTGTGGGATGGGGCATTCCAATTGTACCAGTTGTTATAGTTTTATCGCTTGACGTAGAGAATTATATTCCTGATTCGTCATATTCTAAAAGACTTTGCTATCCCAAGGGCTACTGCTTTATTCTATCTGTCATGCTGCCAATATGCATAATATTGTTTGTAAATGTGGTTCTTTTCTTGTTGGTTTTGCACTCTATTTCTCGAGGATCTAACGATAAAATGAAATCTACTGACATGGATTTAGTAGGCGCTCAGTTACGGTTGTCGATTTTCTTATTCTTTTTACTTGGTTTAACATGGATATTTGGAATATTTTCCTTTACCACCAATTTACTTTGGTCATACCTTTTTTGTTTGACGTCAACGTTGCAGGGTTTTGTGCTTTTTATATATTTTATTGTTTGTGATCCTACTACTAGAAACATGTGGATTACTTTAGTCAAACCACCGTTTACTTCTGCCTCTTCTAGAAATAGTATAACAAGCTTAAGTTGAAATACATCAAGTTTAGTATACTTCTTTTAGCAGGTTAGAAATAACAATATTGACAATGAAATTTTAACCATTAGTAATTAAGAAAATCTTCATATTATATTCATGTTGCATAATAGTATTAAACAAATATTTAGTTATTAAATTATATGAAAGCTGCTTGTGTAAGGCTTATAACATAGTGTTATATACTTTAAAATAAAAACATGAAATTATAAATATTGTTTGTTTATAGGAACTATATTTTATATTATTAGTTTATACTCTGACACCAGAAACCAGCACCAGACCTTCTTATATATTCTTATATTCTTTATTGTACACAAAAAAAAAAGCATGTTTACAGAAAAATTTTGTAGTAATCTAATGTACAAAGGCGAGCTTAACCCTATGAAGAGTTTTCTTCCAGCAAACCTTATTAATCAAAACGTTGAAGCCATTAGTTTTCGTTAATTCCCAAGCCTCTCAACTGGAGTTTAATATCGTCTCAACGTAATAATTTTGCTGGTATGTAGCTGATTTTATCATTTTAATTATATTTTTTATATTAGATTTTTGATCCACCAATCCGGATCTGGCCCCCGTGGTGGATTATGGCCTAACCCTCCTCACGAAAGTTAGGGGAGACCCGTGCCCAACAGTGGGACGTTATGGGTTGTTGATGTTGATATTAGTTTTATAATGAGATATTTGTATTTTAGGCATTTTAACCTTTGCTCCGGATGCTAGGCGAGTCAAACAGATAGGTAGGAAAACGGCGCCAATAACGACGCCGTTAGATAGAACATATTAGCACGCCGATGTTGTTTCGTTTCTTAAGAAAACAGAAACATTGGATGAAGATGCTTATAAACATAAAGAGATTCATACATTCCATTAAACAATAACAGAATCTACAACAGACAGGAGAGTCATAATGTAAAGTCGCCTTTGAAGCATACATCCATTTACCAAAAAAGCCTTCTGTATCAAAACATAGAGAGTAATGGCACGCTCAAATTTTGAAGTATTCTTCCTAATTTGTTGTTTATTAATTGGTAAGAAGAACTTATTATTTCAAAAGGCAAACTATATATCTCTAGGAATTTCAGGTAGTTTACAGGGAAAACATTTTTGCTGATATAAGCGTCTTGGGTAACTCGAAAGCAGATAAACTTAGATACTTAGACCAAAATTTTCTCAATACAGGATCTACCAAAAATTATGTAAATAATAGTATCGTCCTTTTTGATTTCAAGTTTGTTGTGACGGCTGGCGAGCTGTTCCAGTAAACAAAGCTTCGTTTTCGTTCAGCAACTTCAATGCAGGGGGCACCCTTGCACAGCGCCGTGGTAAAAATGTTATACCTGATGAGTTGCTACCGAGAGGTAAGAATCTAGATCCAGGAATTCAAATATATGTGAATGAAGATACGTCCAGCAGTAGGAGGTACTACGAGAGAATGTTAATGATGTCTCTGACAGGTCTCCTGTGTCCTATTAATTATTGAGGACTTTGTCAAAGTATTTGTTCAATTCTGGCATAGCTCAGCATGCGCTATCCCTAGATTATTGTAAGAGATTATTCCGCTTTCAGAATATCTACACAGCGTATACAAATTTGGCTACTGTCCTCCTGAAGTGACAATAAAACAATATCTACGTTCTTCAGCCAACATGTCTTTCGAAAACTATCGAGACACTTACGTGGATTATATTTATGTAAGTTTTACCTATTACGTTTTAAAAAGATGCATCACCTAATGTTGAACTTATTACTACGCCTAAAATGACTGAGAGTGTTGCCAAAATAAAGAACACTAGTCATGTTTCATTGGGCTGTTGTACGTGTGTTATAGAGACACGGTGAAAAAGAAAAAAGAAAAATTGAATGGTTAACTTCACGCCCTTATATTTGAAACTTCAAATATTATTACTACGACCATTTGGCCATAGTAATAATAATAGAAGCCATCATTTTGGCAAAGTATTTGTAGCAATGTCATTTAACACTTTGACTGCTGAGCCGATTTGCTTTCTAGCCACGGGTGCGGCTCTGCACACTACACAGTGGTTTCCCATACAACAAACACAACTGTTGTGTTTTCCGGCGCTCGGGTCAAGTTATGAAAAACACGACAGTTGTGTTCTCAGCACTGAACGTGTTATGGAAGTTTGATAGATATAGAGATAAACTCATTATTGAAACACCACAGAACAAAGAAAACTTAACCTAACAGTAGTTTGCCTGACGGTGAGATAAATTTTATTGAATAATTCGCATATTTTTGTGATATTCCAGCTAATAGCTGACATGCACAGCACTATGCGGTTCAAGCTTCAGTGCGTGGTGATGAAGTTCTACGTCCCGAGGAGGTACTTGTTCGGTCATGGTCGGATACCGATATACTACTGCCAGGGTCAGCTGTTCATCATGATGTTCGACTCAGTTCAAAGAATGGCCGTGCACGAGTTCTACTTCAGTCAACCCTTAAGCATACCCATGGATGTCTTCTTTGAATTTTACCATCCCACTATTTTATAGAAAAAATAATGTTTTTTAATGTTTCGTTGGTAGGGTTTATTTGGTTTGAATTTTATGGAAGGTACATCTGTAATGTTTATGTTAACTCGCCTTTTAAGTCAATGCAATAAATGGATTTGGTTACAACACGGCTTTTTATTTTGCCTGAAATATAGTTAAATACCGGACTCCCGGCCTCCGGCCCCCGGGCCGGGGGACCGGGCCCCCGTGGTGGATTAAGGCCTAACTCTTCTCACGAAAGTGAGGGGAGACCCGTGGTTACCAGTGGGGCGTTATGGGTTGATGGTGGTGGTGGTGGTGAATGTTAAATAAAGTTGATTGACCCACGTATCGGACCTGATATTTATAAAATTTTACTCGTACGTGTTTCCTTTATAACTAGAAAATATATGAAGGAAAATCTGAGTTACCGGAGCTTTAAGTTATTTTTGAATAAAAAGTATACTAAATTTTATTTTAGAAGACCTATTTCAACTGAAGTACATGTTAAAAAAATGGTAGAAAACACAATGAAACAATAACTTAGGAAAGTGGCAGGCACCTACTGAAAAAAAAAAAATTTAATGTTATTTGTGTGACTGTCTGTTCATATTAAATGAAGTTGGTTAAAACTACAGAACTTTGCTGTACTTTTCCCTTTTTAGAAGCTTACAATATGATTTAAAAAAACTTAAATCAAGTAGAAGTCGAGCTATTGACAATAACCTGCTTATAGACACCCGTGGCACGTATCGCACCTCGGATTCGCTGCGGTGGCATAGGTCATCCGGCCATATAGCATAGCAGAGGAACTCTCTTCTCTCTTCATAAAAAAAAGCCACAATCAAATTAGCAGATCTAAAATGATCTAATCTGTTAGATATGCACTGCGATTACGTTAAGATATAATTCATAATTCAAAACTTAATAAATGATTCTATTAAAATCTACTGACAAAATATATATTAAATACAATTAATTTGAACTTGGAAACGTGGAGGTCTACGTTTGAAATTTAAAAACAGCGCTGCGTTAGCGCGGCGTAGGGCTTACTATCAGGTAAACGACTTGCTCGTCTCGTCACGCAGTCACGCAGTCAAAAAAATACATAGTTCTTCACCTTTTTGAGTCAATTATCGTAACTCATATCGTAACATAGGACTTTGGCTAGGAATGTATAATGTATGTTCATCTATTTTACAGTAAAAAAATCGTTTAAATATTAGAAAAAATCGGAGATGTATGGCGCAAAACACAAACAAAAGAAATCATAGGAGTGTCGTCTCACGTTTACGTTAATTCTCCTCGTGCAAGTAGATAAAGGTAATTGGAGGAAGGGGTGCGGGCCAGGTAACCTCCACGAGTGCCCGGCTGTTGTTCGCCCCTCTTGATGCGTTGCATCCGGAGGGAAGGGCAGCAGCTGGGACGGTGCACCCTGGGGTTCAGTCAGCAATTCTCCTAGGGGAATTGGTGGCCGTAGCAAATAACCTGGCGAGAAGAGGTCCTTCGCGTGTCCCTCTGATCAGCAGAGGGCACAGCGAGGGACCAATAACGGGGACTTTAGGGCCGCGGATCGGGGGTCCAACGCCCAAGTCAGAAGTCCCGAGCTGAGGTGCGGCCCGTGTGTTCCGGGACGCACCCAGCGGAGAAAGAGGCCCAAGCCTCACGTGGCGAGCCCGGGAGGGCGCCCGCAGAGGTGGTCGCGGAAGCGCCGTGCGAACCCGTGACCACCTCCATAATGCGGAGAGGAGAACACCCCGGGGTTTTAGTGGGTAAACCCCGCCAGACCAGCTGGCGGGGGAGTCCCACATAACCCCCCCCCCCCCCCCCCCCCCCCCCCCGGCCGGGTGGTATGCCTAATGCATTTCCCAGGGAAAAAAAAAAAAAAAAAAAAAAAAAGGTAATTGGGGGAAAGAAAGATGCAAAAAAGTCATGCAATATCAGGAACATTCTTGAAATCCCCTCAAGATGCTGTAAGGTAAATAACAAACATCCTGTATAACAAACATCCTTCTTGGTAAGCAACGTTAGTAAGAAAGGTGGGAAAATGATCCAGTAACTGGTTGACTCGCGTGCATTTCAGCTTTTTATCTATTTTTATTTCTCAGTAACGGGAGTTTTTTAATGTGACATGGGCCGTCTCAGCCTTTTAGCTATTTTTATAATTGGTGAGTCTTGCACATTATGAGAACTCTTGATACTTTAATAATGTTGATAAAAATAATATGTAGAAAGGAATGTGACCATATCAATTTGTCTTTGAAATTCAATAAAATCTAGTTATTTTTCTTGTCAACATTTGGAATCAACCCTGATACGTGGTCCCGTAGAAAATATCACGGAAAGACGAGAGCACGTAATGAGGCGCATGAGTTAACGTCCAAACCTTCATAGCTTTCCATCAACAGAACAGCATGCTCGTACCTTCAAACTTAAATTTAAAAAACTCACATTTCCAGTTGAATGTCGTGGAGTATTCAGCATTGTTGGTGAAATTAGCACATGTCATGATGACTTCAACCTGAAGCCGCCAGATGGAGTGCTCAAGCGAAACACCTTTACTTGGCTCGGTTTCGTGCAATACACACACAGTAAGTCCTTGTACTATTCTTGTTGTGTTTCTTTAGTATAGTAATACTAGCGGATACTAGAGCGGTATACTAGAGTATACTAGCGGTACCTTGCGTTTTCACTTGTGAATGAAAATGATTCTAAGTTATTCCAGGACTTAATATTGACAGCTACCAAATTTTTTTCAAAACCGTTCAGCTGTCACTGACCTGAGTTTCAATAACAATACATACAAACATTTTTTTTTTTTTGTTTAGCCTAGTAGTATTTATGGACCAGTAGAGTACTAGCTTTTGTCCACAACATTTATCCTTGTATTACCTCATTTAATTGCTGAAAGAATATGGAAATCTTATTTGAAATACAAGAACTCTACATAATTGCTAGTTTTGATTTCAGTAACTACGGGCCTTCCGCATCACAGCAAAGCTCCGCGAGTAGTTCTCATACATAAACAATTTGTCATTGGGACGGCAACAGATATGCTGAAACTGCCTAAAAATTATAAACTGTAAGTTTAACTGTAGTATACTTTTGTTGATTAATAGACAGACAACTTTACATATAAAACCCTGAATGTAAAACTGGGCGCACAAGGCATGACTCAGATTTGTAAATAATAAAAAATAACGTATCACGATCACATACATAGATCCCGACCCCTTATTAGAAGTCCCTGTATCTAGGGCATCAGGAACTACAAGTACCATGGTCCTACAAACATCCAGACTCAGAGCAAAAATTTATAGAGATAGAGGTTTAAAGAGTATTTATTCTATTTGTAATTGTATTATTTTAATTATACACAGAGGTAACGTAGTGTTTGGCGAATACGAGCGTAGCGAAGAAGACTGTGGGATGACAAGGTCCCAGCTAAAGCTGGGCGCCCATTGTCCTCGCGCGTACATTGAAGTACCTCTACTAGACATCATTCCGCATCCGGAGTACTCCAGGTGGGCTATTCAGCATAGTGCGGGTGAGCTTGAGTTCTTTTCATTTTGACGATTGATTGCCACGGAGCTCGTCATTCGTATTGTAATGAATAGCCCGTGCCAATCAAACGTCAAAATGAAAAGAACTCAAGCTCATCCGCCCCGTGCTGGATAGCCCCGCAGGTATTGTACATTTTATTTCGACTGGAGATAATTGCATTGTTAAATAAGCGTAAACTCCTCGTTCCGGCTTTTATTGATCTGCATATCTCGAACAGTAAATATAAGATACAGTACTTATCAATCAATCTCGAGGGACCCCTGGTATCAGAATTTTGAGGTCACCCAAAGATCTTATCAGGCTTAAAGACTATCGACATTAACTGGAATCAACCTACAAAAGCACGGAAACATTCTGATGTTATGCAATTAAACAGTCACCCATCCAGAATACAAAAAAATCTAGTCTTTTTATTTCTTGCAGATTTGGTGTAGGAAACAGTTATGCAATAGTGAAATTGCTTCGACCCATGAAATCTCGTAAGTTCAGTTAAATATTATAAGGATAAGTTAGAACTATAATTTACACTACAGAAGAATTCAAATTGATGGAATTTTCATTATAAACGCCTAGTTTATAAATGGGATCAAGCTACGGATAACGAGATGCAATTAAATCTTAGCAATTAAGCAAACGCCCATTTCCATCACAGATGCGTATGGCTTTATGATACGTAGTTGTAAATTTTATGGACTGAATAACCAGATGGTGCCGTCTGTAAAGGTAAAGTGGCGCGCATCTTGCAGATTTCAAATAAATTGAATCGTACTAAGCAATAAAAACTAAAATTACTTTTACAGATTACATGCTACCTGTTTGTATGCCATCCCTGAGTGAACGTTACAAAAAGAAGAAAAATAAAGTTGTTTTCTTAGTAGATTACATAAGCAGTAAGTATCTATGTCATTAAATTATATGTAGCTATAAATATTGTTCGATTGTCACTAAAATCTACCTGCCTTTATTATTGTTCTAGTTGTACCTCGTGATTTTGATGCAGAAAGAATGGCGAAGAAATCTCTGAAATTGTATACTCACAAGGAGTGTCGAAGGCATCGTATGAAGTCGGTGAGTTAGAGAAGTTCAGAATTAGCTATTAAAAAATTACTACAATAAAATTACTAAAATTACTACGCGTTTTTACAGAAATTGGGCAGTGAAGGTGTGACCCATGTTCTGTGCACCTCTGGTTGTGGAGTTCGGCCTGGGGCGCCCATCATCAGCCATAACGCAGAGGGAGGGTTTGAACTTATTGGTATTTTTAACTAGTATTTTTAACTAGCTGCGTCCCTCGGTTTCTACAGCGTTGAGTATTATCCCATGAGAATTATTAATTTGTACGGGATAAAAGTATTCTATGTTGTAATCCAAGTAATCTGTGTACCAAATTTCATCCAAATCTGTTCCATAGTTTTTGCATGAAAGAGTAACAAAAACTTTATCCATCCTCCTAAAATTTTCACATTTATAATACTAGTAGGAAGGATAGGATAATACTTAGTTTTCTTTATTTAACATGGCTCGATCGCAGTTGGTGCTTATAGTTTGAATGTGTTTTCCACCACCACGTCTATTATTTGTATGCTTATAAATTTAGATCACCGATGGTGATACTAAATCGATGGTTCAGACAACATTATTACCCGAGATAGAAGAAGGCAAACAATCAAAGCCAAGTCGATAACGATCGATAGATAATCGATTGACATATAGACCAAATTGAGATGCGCTGAAGTCTCGCCACAAGGCCGGCGCCCACCTAAATCTCATGACGTGCAATGTAACCTGACACTTTTGCTATGAGTTGAGAAGTGACAAGACTAGTGGCAAGCCGAGCGTGAACATTTTTCAATGTTGAGATCACACGTCACATTACTTAGGTGGGCGCCGATATTAGGAATTATGTTTATATCTTTAGAGAAGAAAGATGGTGGCTTATATTATACATTGACGAGTACAATAGACGTGTTCTACCCACGTCTACTGTACTTGGGCCATTATGAATGCTTGGTATTATTCGAAGGGTATTCAAAAATTGTAACGATTAGTTACTAAACCTTCATGTTTTGAAGGTACTGAGTTTCTATGTACTTTGGGTAAGTAACGTTTAAGTAGGGAATCTCACTAGGGCTATTCACGGTAACCAAAATGCCTAAACCCCTCACCACAATACTAACGTTAAGGTATCGTGGGTTTTTTTTGTCAGGAATAGCAGCAGGTGGCGCACCCTGTGAACGCAAGTCCATGCGTCGGCGTCTCATAAAAGAACCTCCCCTGTACATCGACACATACCCTTACGTAACGTGGATAATCAACGTCATCACTGCGCACGAATTGCCCTCGCCGTACCCACAGACCTTCAGACTAATTGATGACGGAGGAAGTAAGTTGCCCGCTTGTAAAAATCTCTTTAAAAAATTAAAAAATCGACTGCCAGGCTATATTGGCTGACAGGTTTTTTTTTAATTTGCTTGAGTGACAAGACGAGCAAGTTGTTCACCTGATGGTAAGCGGTACGCTTTCCCATAATAATTACAGTACCACCCAGAACTTTGCATTAAATAATCCTGCGCGGCACTGCACTGCGCTCCTGAGACCGCACCCTGAGACATCGACTCTAAAGTGTCATATGCCCAGTAATTTTGCTGGAAACAGTGGAATTTAAATTGCAACACACTAATGTTTACACACTACTGATTGACGGATAAAATCTAACTTTATTTATCAAAATCCATCAAGCCGGTTATACTGTAGGACGCGCCAAAGGAACATAAATACATACGACCGAAAAACGTAACCTTCCATTTGCCAGTCGGGTAATACCAACACTGTCTAACCAGAGGTCGTCTGGAAGAGATCTTTTAATCCAAAAATACCGGTACGTACATATTGTACCGTTAGTGATAAAAGTAGCTGAGCATGTTCAAATTTGAAATTGGCTATTTAACATAATTTATTACCTTAGTCTGAGATGTAATATGATTTTATTAATATTCATGTCTGGTCTAGAGAATTTTATTCCATTTTGTGGTTCAATAAGTCAGCCAACTTCGATTTAAGCGAGGTCCTGACAGTTAGATGATCAAAGATTTTGTTTTCTACTTTTTAGACATGGGTATCCGTAAAGACTTCCTCCGAAGACGTAAAAGGCAGAGGAGTGGCTGGCGGGCCCGCACGTTCGTAGCCGGGAACTTCTGTTTCAAGAATGTCAAGAAGCAACGTAAGGGGGCTTTCTTTTACTCGGAGACGTTCGAAGTCAATGCCGATCCTCCAGCTAAGCTCACTGTACACTTGAAGGTGAATACGCTTACTGCATACTTTTCAATCTGCCATGAAACACTTTACCTAACGCCATCAGTTGTTAATCACTGTGTTAGAATGTTTGCTTAGATCAAATCTTGCAAATGAATTTAGAGTCAATTTACGTTTTTCAAAATTTTATCTGCATATTAAATTCCGGTAACAATATGAGTACAATAGTATACTCACAGCGAGCTGATCTGATGATAGAAGCGGAAAGTAGACAACGAAACTTCTCAGTGAGTAACAGTAGGTTGATGGTGTTTAGGTTCATTTCTTGCAGTATCGAATAAAAGTTTCTGTAATTTGAACCTTACGTTTCCATTTGTAGATATCAGCTGGTATGGAGTGTACGATCCTATGTGCTCGTCTACTCCTCCCCAATCGACTGACGAAGCCGAAAATTGAAGGCATTGGGGGCTACAATATCAGCGTTTACTTTACCACCAACTGGTTTCCATACACCTTCTACTACTCCTTAGGTCTTACTGGTAAGAACTCAACGACAGAGGACATGTTAAGTTGGGTCAATGAACGGAGCCCAGGATTTTGGTGATCTTACTTTTAAGCTGTTTCTGAGAATATACTTTTAACAATACGAATCATTTCTTTTCATTTTATTTCTCTCATAACTTAAAATAGTAGATAGAGCCTCGTTATCTATGGTGATTTGTGTCATACCATCGACGAGCCTCGCCTGTTTTGGGTTTGTACAAGCTGTTCGAACGACCACCTACATCGCATCGTTTAACACATTATTTCTGTAGTAAAAAGTAAATTGATAATGTAAAATATAGTTTACTGTTCATAAATTAATTAACTTTATTATTTACCTATCTTAAAGATTTCTGCACAACAACGTTACGTTTGAAGTTATTTTATCTGAAATATGATGTATTGCTATGAAAGCTACGGCATCAAGTCTACTGCATCGCAAACTTTAATGTAATAGGTTGATACAATAATTATGTAACTAACTAGAGTAACTGCAAACTTAGAATCGAATACTTCATCAAAATTTGTTTAAGCAGAATCTACACTTATTGTGTCTTCGTCATTGAGGCCTTTGTCCCCGCTATCAGCTCCGGGGAATGAGGGTGGGGGAGAGGGGGAAGGTGACTGGGGGATGTTAGGGTTTGAGGGTAGCTGGGGAATTTGGGGGTACGATGGAATTTGGGGGAATTGTGGAAAACCAGGGAAAGAAGGTGCTTGCCCCCCTTCTTGCGGAAACTGTGGGAAAGGCGGAATTTGCCCACCTTCTTGGGGAAACTGTGGGAGCGATGGGAAAGATGGAGACTGGCCTCCGTCTTGCGGGTACTGCGGGAGCGATGGGAAAGAAGGAATCTGGCCACCTTCTTGGGGAAACTGTGGTAGCGACGGAAAAGATGGAGGCTGGGCACCTTGTGGAAATTGTGGGAACGACGGAAAAGAAGGAGACTGGCCACTCTCCTGTGGAATCTGGGGCAGTGAAGGGAATGATGGTGCTCCACCCTCGGGAGATCCTTGAGGAATTTGCGGTACAGTGGGGAAGTTGGGGAAAGTGCTTGCAGGGAACTGAGGAGCAGAAGGTTGATCTTGCTGAGGCGCTTCGGTAGACGGCGTTTGTTGCTCTTTGTTTTCGTTGTTAGTGTTATCAGCGGAGTCCACTACAGCCGTGTCGGCATCGCCGGCGGGTGAAGACGGGTAGCTTGGCGTATCTTGCACTGGCGGTGCTGGTTGGGCCGGCTGTGGTGCGATACCAGGGAACTGAGGCAGGGAACCAGGGAACGGAGCCACCGGTGCTGGGATCAACCCAGGATGCGTCGGGTAGAAGACAGTGCTCGGGTAGTATGTCGCTCCGGGCACTGGAATAAATGTGTGCTGCACGGGACTAATCGCACTGAGCTGGGGCACGTGGTAGCTCACTTGGGGCTGATAAGCATATTGAAGTCCGGGTGGCAGCTAGAAAATAAATAAAAAATGTTTAGTAATTTATTTAACTGTTCAAGTACCGTTCCTATATTCAACTTTTTGTTCTTAAAATCCTTATTTCTTTTGCTCTAAAACTTATTTTATAAACAACAACATGTAGTTCAATGGTATCTAAAAAAACAAACAAGTTTAAAAATGTATCCATGACGCTTAGGTTATAGTGGACTTGTTTACATTAAAAAGGTGAATAAAATAATTAAAAATAAGTGCAAAAGTAAACTGGTTATGTTCTAGGACAGTAAATTGAAGGGCATACATCCAATCTTGGATCTTGTGTCAGACATCCAATCTTCATTTGAGCCGTGTTTATGGCACATAATGATAGCTACTCTCTGAGGCCCATATTCAGGGCGACCCTTTGTTTAAATCTCGTTTTTAAAATAGATTCATGTGGATTTCATATGTGGATGTGAAATCTATGCTCAAGTCGATATTTAAACTGATAGTCGTCCTGCCACACAGCCCTGTAAGAAGACTCGAGTCCTATACAAATGTTAAGACTGCGAAGCGTGAAGTTGCGGGCTCGCACAGGGCCAAGATTTGTGTGAACCACAAATATTTGCTCTGAGTTTGGGTGTTTGTAGGACCATGGTCCTCGTAGTTTCTGATTCCCTAGATACAGGGAATCATAGTTAGGGGTCAGGATCTATGTATGGTCAGGATCATTGGTCTTTTTTCAAGTCATCTACTTACCGCATTAATATACTGCGTGGTGGAAAATCCAAAAGCCTTCGTCTCTCCGGGTATGATAGTCTTCACCACAGTCGCTGGTGCGGTCACCACCGTCGCTCCGGGCCACGCGATCGACCCTGCCGAACTGATGGCTACCGCCGCACATAGCACCAATAATACCTAAGGGAAATTTTATATTCAACTTGTTTTTGGAAGAAATTTTAGAACTGCTCTTCTGATTAATAGAATTTCTTTAAATTTTATAATAGCTGATTATGATCATAAACTTGTATGGCATAATCAAAACAAAGGAATTTAAGTATGAACTGATAAATAAAGGTTTGTACACGATAACTAAAAGTCTAATAGTTATTATTACATAGAATTAATTCATTATTGAAAACATTCAAATCGAATAAAACCTCAATCTGGCTGAGAATATTTTAAATTTGTATTAAATCCTCATGGACGTAATTCACCAACACTATCTCATAATTTGGGATAACTATCTAACAAAAGTATACATCACTTTTAAGCGCACTAAAATCTATAATCGGCATATATAACGGTAATCTAAATCTCATTAAAAACTAGAAAAATCACACATTCATGTTAAAAAGCCGACTCTAGCTTGTAAAAGAACAGGTTTCACACTCCACCTTCGATGCCACACTATCTCCGAAAGGACATAAAAATAATATAAACTAGAAAAACCCGACAACGCCGCATCGTCACGAATTACAACTTAAACTTAATTGGGCACTAAATAGGATCACTTGTCACACGATGTTAATGGAGAGGTTTGAAACCAAGGTTAAGGTGAGTACCTTCATGTCTGGGGTACAAGGGGGACCTCTATAATACGCGTGCTGCTCCTCTGACGACTCTTTTATATACTAAATAGCACCCCGCCCACGAACAGAGAAGGAAAGTTACTAGATGTGTCTCGCGTCTGTAATGCCGCAGGTGAACATTACATCACAATAATGCGCCGATTCAATCAGTCACATGTTGAAAAGTAACTTTAGGACACTTCTTTAAAAAAAAATGCGTTGAAATAAGTCTAGTATGCTAAAGTCATTAGCTGAGAGCCTTAGTAGCGAACTGCTGTAAAACACTCTAAGTACTTATACGAGTACACCACTCACTAATATATCGATAGGTGGCTGTAATGAATGTGAAAACTTTTTACTTTATAGTCGCTTTATTATTAGCTAACCATTCGATAAAATTGCCTACTAGCATTACCTGATATGTAGTCCGTAAGACCGTCTAAAATAAGATACAAAATACACTTTGGTACCTATGTCTCATCTAGTAAATCTTCACATTAGGGCTATGCTTAGTTAAGTACAAATAGCAAAGTTAACAACTTCTGCTAGCCTTCAAAACTTCAGGTTACCTGACCTATTTATAAACAAGTATCTGCTTATGTACGTATACTGCATCAGAAAAGAAAACTAAATGACGACAACCACAAGTCGTTATTTGCAGGTCCTGATGATAAGTTTTTTTTCATAGGACAGGTGCTGTCTGTTTTCAATACATCTAGGCAGCCTCGCCAGGCGAGTCTCAGGCGCAAAACGGCGCTACACTGCAATAGTGAGTGCAAGAAGCACTTCGCAAAAAAACAGAAGCGCAGGATGCGCTAGTTAAAATTTAAAAGCTGATGGTGACTAAAAATAGTGGGACTTGTTTCCAAACTAAGCTAAAATCGAAGGAGTTTTTGTTGAATAAAACATGTTTTTTTATATTAACTTTAATGACATACGTATTGTACTGCAAGCTGATCAAAATGAGTCCAAGCACGATCAATCTACTGTTAGTCACTGAAGAGTTCCAATGTCTACCTTCCGTCTCTATCCTCAGATGTTATTCCCGTCTACTCGGGCGTTTATGCAAAATTTTACTTGTGTTTCCTATCATATTCATCATCATCATCATTATCAGCCAAATGACGTCCACCGATCACCGGTTCTACGAGCTCGTAGAACCGGTGATCGGAACCCTAAAAAACTAAGGTAGCTACCTTAGTTTTTTAGGGTTCCGTAACCAAAGGGTAAACGGGATCCTATTACTAAGACTCCGCTGTCTGTCTGTCTGTCTGTCTGTTCGTCTGTCACCAGGCTGTATCTCATTAACCGTGATAGTTAGACGGTTGAAATTTTCACATATGATGTACTTCTGTTGCCCCTATAAAAACAAATACTAAAACATAGAATAAAATAAATATATAAGGGGGCTGCCATACAACAAACGTGATTGTTTTAGCTCGTTTTTGCTCGATATTGATAACGACAACAGGTAGATGCTTGAAATATTCACAGAATATTTAGTTATGTATTCACAATAAAAACTAATAATTATATAAATTAAAATAAAATTAATATTTAAGGGGGGCTCTACAACAAAGTATGGAACCATTCGTGCGCGAGTCCAACTCGCACTTGGCCGGTTTTTAATACAATGTAGAGTCGAATAAAAACTTTTTTCTCTTCGAAAGATTCTCTTAGCTCATGATTATTGTTCAGTGGTGCGCGGTGCAGCACAGCGAGTGCACGTATTGCGTTAGCTTATCCCGTAGCCGCGTTATCTCTTATTTGTTTGTTTTGATAGTGTTTACCTACTCGAGTTCCTACGTTATGGACGAGGTCCATTCGAGACCTCCATCCAGTATGAGTAAGGAGATGAGTGAGGAAGAGCTTCAAGAAAACTATGCTATTTACAATCATAATGAAGGAGAAGAGATGCAAATAAACATTGAGTCGCCGGGATCGGAGATCTTACCTACGAGTAATAGACCATCCAAACGTTATCGCGCGGAAACCGATAGTGACGAACACGTGAAGACAATGGACAATGACGGATTTACCGTAGTAAAGAGAAAAATAAAGCGTGCTGAGTTAAATAAGGTGGATATACCCGATAGTGCTGTAAACAGACCCAGTAGTTATGATGTTTGCGTAGTTTCATACGAAATGCTACCAAAACAAATAGGCTTAGCACGGTTGTTAAAGTCGGAAAATATTACAAATGCAACTCATATTAAATATAAGAACGCTTACAAAGTTATTATAAGCTTTGAAAAAAGAGAAGATGCACTATGTCTTATTAATAACAAAAAATTGGTCGACTTGGGATATCGGTGCCATTTTACGACGGAGGTGGATCTAAGTTACGGCATAGTTAAATATTTAGAAGTTGATATGAGTGATGATGAGCTAATAAAAGCGTTTAGCGCAGATTGCAAAATTGTTTCTGTAAAGAGGTTAAGAAGGCTGTCTGACAATGGCGAGTGGATTAACAGTGAGACCGTGCGATTTGGCTTTAAAAGCTCGGTGTTGCCATCATACATTAATGGCTTTGACTGCAGATTCAAGGTGGAACAGTACACCTTCCCGGTTTCCCAGTGTTCCAATTGCTGGAAGTTTGGACACCTGGCACGTACTTGCCCATCCAGAACGAGGTGCCCGAAATGTGGAGGAAGTCACAGTAATTGTGAAGTTACCAAGCTCCAGTGTGTGAACTGCAAGGGACAACACATTTCATTCAATAAGACTTGCCCGGCATTCATAAAAGAGAAAGAAATTCGTCAAATTATGTCAAAAAATAACTGTACATACAAAGCGGCCCTATGTTCATACTTGGAAAATAAACCTCTCCAATTGGAAAATACCGTAGTGGAACCTCGCCCGGATATTAATAGAGTGGTAGGTGAAGAGAGGAATCAACTGCTGATGTCAGACAGCTTATACAGTTCAGTTCTTCAAAGAAAACCAATTGACCAAAGAATAGAGAGCGAAGAGAGCAGTGAAATAGAGATAGACAATAGTAGAAACGCATCTGTAGGAGACAAGAAAAAGAAAAACAAAAAGAGTAAAAATCCAAAGACGGTATTAAAGGATGCAGAAGAAAATCAGAAAGAGATACATAATACTACGGCTGCCTCAGCAGAAGAAAATGAGAAAATACGAGAAGACGCAAAAAAGAGAACCAGTTTTATAGGATTGTTACGTAAGATAAGAGCGGTTATTGTGTCTAATGATAGATTAGAAGATAAAGTACAGAAAGTGTTTAAGGTATTATTTGAGGAATTAGTGTTGTTTGTTGTAAGAAGTGTAAGTAATGGAGAGGTCTTTAGTCAGCTAATGGGTTTCTTCAATTATGGATAGGAACAACCATGTCCCAACCGATATATCAACGTCAGGCTCTGCGGGCTCTGTTGCGCAATATTTAAATATTGTGCAATGGAATTCGCAGAGTCTGACGCCAAAACGGCATGATTTTGAACTTCTTTTGAACCAGGAAAAGATAGGAATTTGTATACTGAGTGAGACATGGCTTAGTTCAGACATTAGTTTACGTATACGTGACTATAATATATTTAGAAAAGATAGGGCAGATTCATATGGCGGAGTTGCTGTTTTAATGCATAAATCTATAAAATCACAACAATATCAGATAGATAATTTAAATCCAAACATTGAAATATTGTGTGTGAAAATTTTTAACTGCAAATATTTGAAAAATGTTGTTAGTATATACTGTCCGTCATCCACCAGAACAGTACAATCAGATTGGGATAGCATATTTTCAAAGTTTTTGTCAAAATCTATTGTAGCCGGAGATTTTAATGGCCACCATACCAATTGGTCATATAAAAATGACCATAGAGGATTACAATTATTAGAAGCCTCATTAGAGCATAATTTTGTCACACTTAATAATGGTGAGTATACAAGAGTCAAACTGGTGGATGGCAATTTACAAGAATCTGCTCCTGACATCACGTTTGTATCATCAGATATAGCGACATCCATGACATGGAAGGTGTGTCGTGAAAATCTAGGCAGTGACCATCTAATTATAAAGTATTCTTTGCAATATCGTGGAGCACGTAGATTTGTTAAATCTAGGAATTATAAATCAGCCAAATGGGGTGTATACAGAGAGTTATTGAAACAAACTACAGACAGTAACTTTATCGTAAATGAACATAATATCCAAACCAGTTATAACTCATTTATTAGAAAGATTAATGAAGCTGCGAAAAGAAGTATCCCTATGATTAAAAACTGCACAGATCCATTGCAATCATTCGAACCAAAACATTATTGGTGCCCCGCAATTTCTGAAGCCATCGCTGAACGTAGATTAGCACTTAAATTATTTAGGCGCAATCCCACCACAGCTAATTACGACAAACTAAAGGAAAAAATTGCTACTGCTCAAAGAGTACATAGGTCATATAAATCAACACACTGGAAAGAATACTGCAACTCAGTTGATGAATCTACAAGTTCTTCAGATATGTGGCATAAAATGAGATGGATGAAGGGTATAAAGCGACAGTACACTCATGCTCCAATTGAAAAAAAGGAAGAACTTTTAAGTTCCCTTGCTCCCGATTTCGTATCTTCTTCACAGCCGCGGCTTAATTCAACAAATTGTTTGTTAGATAGTGAGTTTACTATTCCTGAGTTGAAAACTTGTTTAAAAAAAAAAGATACAGCGCCCGGTAATGACAAAATTACTTATTCAATGATTTATAACCTTCCGTTCGAGGGAAAAATACATTTACTTAAAATCTACAATGCAATTTTTAAATCTGGTTTGATACCAACTCAATGGCGTAACATTTTAATAATTCCTGTTCCAAAACCAAACTGTGACCCTAATACAATACCAAAATTTCGGCCCATATCTTTGATTTCTTGTCTGTGTAAAATTTTCCATGCAATGATCGGTAAGCGTTTAGAATGGTTCGTTGAACATAACAAAATTTTACCATCGATCACTACAGGATTTAGAAAGAACCAGTCGTGTATAGATTGCTTGTCTCATTTAGTATCACGGATCCAAGTAGGTTATTCAAAAAACATTTCAACTGTAGCAGTTTTTATAGATATTGAAAATGCATATAACAATGTTCTCATTGACCAACTTGTTATAACTTTAGATAAATTAGGTGTAGGGTACCAAATTTGCAATTATTTGTGGAATTTTTTAAGTGAAAGAGTTTTAAAGATTCAGGATGACTATGATGAAAGCCAAACTATGATTAGATGGACAGGCAGAGGTTTGGCGCAGGGAGATCCTATATCTCCCCTGTTATTTAATATAGTAACGCATCATGTGGGATCAAATTTAAGAAACGTAGATATTCTCCAATACGCAGATGATTATGTTGTATTTTCACAAAATAGCAATGTAAATTTAAGTTTGTTTTATGTACAAGAGGCCCTAGATTCAATGGTTAGTCGATTCGAACGATTAGGATTAAATGTATCTTCAGCTAAAACACAGGTTTGCAAGTTTAAAAGAAGTAGAGATATGGATCACGTCACTCTAAATATTAATGATACTACCATCTCAACTGTCGACCACGTAAAATATTTAGGGATGTGGTTGGACAAATCCTTAACGTGGAGAAAGCACATTAATGAAACTGTAGAGAAAACACTTAAAACTATAAATCTATTGAAGGTCTTAGCAGGAGCGTCATGGGGTCTACACCCTAAACATCTTCGGCGTTTGTACATTGCTTTAATACGTAGTAAGCTAGATTTTGGGAGTTTCTTGTATGATACTGCAGCTAAAACTAATTTATATAAACTAGACAAAGTGCAAAATGTTGCCATGCGTGTGGTGGGTGGATTCATTAGAACCACTCCCATTCATGTGATGGAGTGTGAGCTGTGTATTCACCCGCTACATTTGCGGCGTCAATATCTTGCAACAAAGTATTGTTTAAAAGTACAATTTACCTCCCATATGATTGTAGATATACTCAAAGAACTTACAGACCTGGTTGACTCAAGATATTGGACAAGAAGAAAGAAACCTCTTCTCACTTCTATTTTTGATGATACTAAAGCAGAGAAAATCAAAGTCGGAAGTCCTTTGAATATGTTTATGCTAGACATCTGGGTGTCTAGCATTAACACAGATTTTGTAATAACTGAAGTTGAAGGAATAGACCAAGCTAAAAATAGATATGATACTAAAGTTCTCAAGATCAATTCGCTATATATGATTAATACTAAATATGAGGGATGGTATAAACTGTATACTGATGGCTCTAAATCAAACGATGGTATTGGTGCTGCATTCTTGGATCCGAATCAGAATAGAAGTGAAGGATATAAAATTGAATCTGAATATAATTCAATTATGTCGGTTGAACTGTTTGCTATATCGGAGGCATTGTCATACACTCTCACTTTATGTCAGGAAAAAGTGGTAATATTTTCAGATAGCCGAAGTGCATTGCAACATATTGCTCGATGCGCCTCTGGTATCAGAGGTGCTTCGGTAGCATATGGCATATTAAAGAAAATATTATTACTTAGAGACAAGGGCGTGTCTCTGATATTACAGTGGATCCCGTCACATATTGGTATACATGGCAATGAAGTAGTAGATAAATTGGCAAAAGAATCAATAGCTGTTGGATCGGAAGTACATATTTTCCCAGAAATTGAAGAGATTTTAATTAAATATAGGTACAAAGTTTACGAAAAATGGAAGTCTTACTATAATACAATTTCATGTGACAAAGGAATCTGGTATAAAATAATGCAGGAAGAACCATTAAAAATGCCATGGTTTAATAATTGTAAATTAAAAAGAGATTTGTTAGTGATGGCACACAGACTGCGCTCCGGGCACATGCCATTAAATAAATTCAATCATCTGATGAAAAGGTCAGACTCCCCTAACTGCATCACATGCGGAGTCCCAGAGGACGTCCATCATCTCCTCGTGGAATGTGGCCGGAGCCAGTCCGTGAGGACACACATGCTCACTCAATATAATTTAAATCTTGTCGATGTCGGCATAATACAAAGTATCTTGTCCGCTCCATTGAGTGACGCGGCGAGAACACTGTATAAATTGTTATATAAAATATTTAAGTAGGTAGTTATAAGATAATGTAAAAATGGGGCTGTCATAGTCGCGAAGCGACTCAAAGCTCCCGTAAAAAATTTGATTAAAAAAAAAAAAAAAAAAAAAAAATGATTATTGTTCTTGATATTATGCATATTTATTTTGATAGAACATGATCACATTAAGCAAAAAAAAATGCTGTTTTAACCATAAACAAAAAAAATAGTAAAGGTTAAATGGTGATGTTTTGAGATTCTTCAAAAAAATTAAAAATATGTAGATCTCCATAACCTTGAGGCCAAATAGAGGATATTGGAGCTAAATATGTATCTGTCCATCATTTATTTTCCTTAAACAAACCATTTGCCTGACACCTTGACTGATATAGGAAAAAAAATTGCTTGTATTTCTTGCATGGTCCGGAGAGAGTATCTGATGTACCTACCTATATTAATGTATGAACTAAGGCATTCCAACGGATCAAGTGCCAAAAGAATAAAACAATAATATAATTTCATACCCATCCATATCTATTTCCACGTGAACGTTGAGGTCTTTTAGTAAATTAAGTAAATTCAGCCAACCTGCCAGGTACCAGAAAACTGTCGGCATAAACAAATCATAATGATAAATGGCTTCATTTGACGTTTTAGTGGGTACGGTCTCGATGTCAACTTGAATAGGTTTACCTTTACGATGTATATCGGCGGCTTAGGGAGGAATCGGCGAAATATGTTAACAACTTTATTTGTCGGCGATTTAGGGTCAGAGTATACCATGGCATAACTTTATTATGAGCTATCTCCAATCTTGTTGTATAATATTATTCCTTAAAAGCATCAGCTCCGACGGGTGGGAAGAAGAAGTTCAAGAACTTCTCTTTGAATAATATTATCACGGGGCCTGGAACGTCAGGATGCAAAGGATGGGCTCCACCCACGTATGCTGGCGACCACAAATTCTTAAACATAGTTAGGTAGATCCGCAAAAGCTTCATATTACTGGCTTTTGCAGCTTCCGTAAACTTACCTGGAAACAAAGACAAACATTTGAAGCAAATTGCCAACATTAGTACCTAAGTATGTTTTACATAATTTTTATAAGTTTTTAATGCTTTTTTTTCGACCATGTTTTTAAGCCGGCCTTCGAAAATGAGCTCAAAATTTGTAATTGGTTGGTAACAGGAACATAAATGGATATATAGATAGATAAATAAACTCTTTACTAAAACGCCAAAAAACAAAGAAAACTTAAAAACTAGAACAAAACAAATTTAGTATAAAAATGGGCGGCCTTATCGCTGAGAGCGATTTCTTCCAGACAACCATGCATAGCTGTGAACAATCAAAAGGTCACTTGGGTTACTGCGTTCGTATCATAGTTAGTCACAATTTTTAATTTCATCATGCAGTGGTAACCTTTTTTCATATTTAAAATGTTCCAGAAGGGCAAATAGCGTCAAATCGTACTGGTGGATATTTTTTCCTTTTTCTATTGTTTGTTTGTACCAACGATATCTTTTGTACAGAAATGTCAAAACAATAATCATAAAGTAAACCTTGTTACTTACGTGTATTTTAATAATTGAATGTCTGTTTTTTCCTAAAATACATTTTGGATGTGGGTCACTAATAATGTCCGTTATGAAGAATTAGATCTGCACAAAAAAAATGTTACAGGATTGACTAGTCAAAGTCTAGTTTCCTTAGATACTAATATTATTTTTTAAGTGTAAACTGATCATAATAGTTAATTAGCAGCTCAGTTTATTATTCTGCCCAACGCAGATCATAGCTTCCTTTTTAGACCATTCATCTGTAGTATCCATCTGGCGTGTTCTAGTTTCTTCTACGTGTCGATATTTTACTATTATGGAAATAGTAACAACTACATTATTAGTTGGTTATATTAATTGGAATGAGCTTTTAGCACTATACTTATATAGGTAGGTATACATATTTATACAGAAACCCGAACGCTTGTGGAGACAAAGTGGAGTAAGTCAGTGTATAAATATTTAGCGTATGTAGGTAATTTAATACAGCTGATAGAGCATTTTTGAGGTTGTAAGCCCCTTATTTGGCATTACTATGGGTGCCGACTACAAGCGAACTTACTAATAAATAGGTATCTTAAAATCTTAATAGCTGGCCAAGTTGAAATTAGTCTGTTATTTAAAAAAATAGTTTTGATTAAAAATTAAAAAGGTTAAAACTAAAATCTGTCTCTGCAAAAGTTGTAGCTAGCCTAAATAGTGTAGGTGTAGTAATTTAGTAGTAAGAAGCCTTTTAAAATAATGTATGTAGTGTGAATTTGGCCTTCAGCTAGAAAATTACTATACTTAACTTTTGCGTAAGTAGTTGGATTTTAAATTTGAAACATTTTTAACACGTTCCCACAACTGTCGTGTTTTTCATAACTTGCCACGAGTGCGGAAAACACAACTGTTGTGTTTGTTGTATGGGAAAACACTATGGCGCGTGTAGAGCCGCTCCCGTGGCTAGACAAGCAAAACGTCTCAGCAGTCTAAGTGTTAAGATTTAACCGTTTGACTATATTTCTATGTACATGCAGTTAGAGAAGACAAAAAGCCTTACCAACACCGCCTTGTCTTTTAACCCGTTTTTTTGCTAATTTTGAGGATTTCACTCTATCAAGTTTTATAGTGCGAAGTATTTGTGGCATCGTATCTTCAATATCATCAGAAAATTGCGCGTCCTTCCCAATTTCTTGAAACAAGTCTTTTTTATCTCTATCAGAAGAGTTTATTAGGTTTCTGCCCGAGTCAATTATTTTCTGAATTTCATTACTAGAAAACTTGCGTCTTGCCTAAAATAAAATACATACAATGGATTTAGAAAAAAAACACTGATCTTAAATTTATATTATGGAGCTCTAGTTTTTCAAATACAAAAGGCTCACCTAAACTGGTTGAGAAATCTCAGATAAATAGGATAAAATAAGATAACAACTCTTTATTGCAATCCAAGATATACAAAATTATATAACTAAAGGTGCAATGGGCGGCCTTATTGTTAAGCAGGAATCTCTTCCAAGCCACCTTTGAATGGAGATGATCAAATAATGTAATTTTACATGGGTTGGTGGTGCATCAACAGGAATAAATATTTAATAAACATACAATCAAACAAAGAACTTTCCCTTTTAACTGACTTTAAAAAGTTCATATCGTTTTTTTGAAGTCGAGGGCATAGGAAGTCTTCGCTGACTGCACCTACCGTGTGTGGATTAATTTTTAAGTTTGCCAACATGCTGTTAATGTCGAAGTTTAAACCAGATATTAAAACCTGGAAGAAACTGATAAAAATAATCACGCAAACCGCACTTTTGTTCCACATGGCTAAAAAAATTTAAATAAAAAAAAAATTAAAACTTCGACAAGAATGATGCTCTCTTGATGAGATCGACTCTTCGATTGAATGGGTAACCTTCTTCAAGTAGTTGATAATACAATAATATTAATGTTTACAAATATTCTTAGAAATATCACAACTAAAGAATGCCTACTATTATTCACTCGGTCATATCAATCGATACATATAGGAAAGTAAACAAAAAACAATGAAAAAATATTGGTTGTGAAATTAAATGGAGCTATAATATTTTATGGGCTTTTGTAACATTACAATAAAAACTGATTTAGTTAAAAAATAAAATTTCCATGGATTAAATAAATTAAAACCCTGAAATATGCCTTTATACGACTGTACACATGAAAACTGAGGTCCAACAGTCTATCGTCTCTTAATTCTCCTAAATAAAATATTAATAATACTAGAACACAAAACAACGAATCCTATTAGGGTTCTACGTACCAACTTGACCTTTACGCATTACTTTGTATTTATTTATTCTTCAGTTAATTAATACGGTATGTACCAATTACATTTATAAAATACCTACTCAGCAAAAACTCTCGTTAAGTTAAAGGGTAACATTATTTACTAAACTAGCTAAGCCCCGCGGTTTCACCCGCGATTAATATTTTCCGGGACAAAAAGTGACTAATATAATATTCTATTCCAGGACCTAAAGTATCTATCAAATATCATTGAAGTTCGTTTAGCCGTTAAATATAAAAACATTCTAAATACTGTAATATATGATTAGACATCCTATATCTAATAGTTTTCACTTAAATTTTGGCATTTATTTTGAAGTCACAGTCAGACACTTCTTTTATTATATATATAGATAGATGTAACTAATAGCCAGGCTCTATCCTCATATCGCAGATGCAAATCTCGAATGATCAACACTATGCCCATACTACTGACATTTACTGGGCACGTAGAGTATTATCTTGTTGCGTAATAAAGTGCGCTAACACTGTAAATCTTTATCGCTGTGAAAGTTGCAAATGTTTCGTTCAGTTTGATATACGAAAATATTATTACGAAAAAGTTCTTAATGGTTAAATATTATAAGACAGATCTCTCAAATACAAAATCACTAGTCGTATACCTGTTATCAATATTATCAATGTAACCAAAACTAATTGTATTACGTAGAAGTTAATATAACATTGACATTTTTAGTTTAAACTAGAATGCAATTAAAAATTGCGTTCACTAGTTATTTGTCTAGACATGGAAAGAACACGTTTTGCAATATGAGAGATTGCAATTAAAAATCTATCTAACAGGTACTCATACAAATATACTCGTATGCACTACGTGAACTGCGGGGCTATGCAGCACGGTGCGGGTGAGCTTGGGTTCTTTTCATTTTGACGTTTGATTGCCACGGGGCTCGTTATTACAATACGAATGACGAGCCCCGTGGCAATCAAACGTCAAAATGAAAAGAACTCAAGCTTAACCGCAGCGTGCTGCATAGCCCTGCTGAAATATCTAAGTGAATATCATTTTTCTTTATAAAAATGTCAAAATACGAACTTTATTTTAAACTTCTATAAATGCAGATGCCTGTGGCCTACAAGCGTGACCTAAGAATTTGGACCTATAGATTTACCTATTATGTGGCAAACCTTGATCATTTATATCCAGTAGATAGATATATCTTTCGATCATTTATCTGTCAGTTTACGTCTTACCCCGTCACTGTTGACTGAATTTTCGAAATCTATATTTTTCTTTATCCTAGTATCCCACAAAAATACAAATCTTTTGACGAAAGTGGTTGGATCTATCTGCACGGACCACTCGTAAAAATGTACATTACATGACATTTTAAAAACTTATCAAGGGAAAGATACACACACCCCTTATACCCGTAAAAAGGTCGCTATATTTAATATTTTAAGGTTAAAAACTCTTTACTATAATTAGTGCTGGTCACTTATAAAAAAAGCTAGTAATGAAATTAGTGACATTTAAGGTTATGAACTGTCAAAAATTCTAAATATAGCTCTATAAAACTTACAGATTATTTTTTAACAGAAATGGAATCTATCATTTTTATAGGAAACCTTTATCTAATGACTCAGTGAAATCCTAATATTGTAATGATCGCGGTATGTCGGGTACGTACAGGATTAGTTTGGTAGTGGTAGCACAATAAATAAGGTGGTAAGGCTCTTCTGCAAGAGTCCGCTTGACGAAGTAGCACATCATTGCCAGATATTAATCCTTCAAGCAGGTCCGTGCAAGGTTACAAACATAAAGGTGTCACGGATTGAAGGGCACTTAAAAATCGACTAGACGTACTCCACGCACGCGCTCCTAGAACCAATTTGATGCCAGATAAGGTGTTTACGCAGACTGAGAAATTATGAGTCAGAAGGTTGAAGATTATATCTAAATACAAACATGTTTAATACAAAACTTCATACTTAAATATTTAGGCAAATAAATTCATGAGTATGAAAGTTTTAGTTTCCTTATGAATAAAATTTATAAAAGTTAATTTTTTTCCAGCTACCGACACTTCAGCGCAAGCTGTAGAAATAAAAAAACCAAAACATCGTAAACGTAAGCACTTTAACGTACTTGACTTTTTGAATCTGTTTACTATTACAGATCATGAGGAATTGAACAAACAAACGTACACGATTAAGTACGTTAAGCAATATCTCTCCAAATAATGTTATTAAACAGTTGTATGCCTACTAAATCCCCATTTCCGTTAAACGGTCAAAGGAAACAACATATTTTGTAGAGTAGAGTAAATCCCTCAAACATTCAGTTGTTGTCAGCTAAGGACTTTGCTCTTTTTCTAAATTGGTATCTACCGCGGTAGCGGTAGTGTGATGTCCGACGTAAGTTGGTAATGCATTTTGTAAATAATGCAGTAATAAGCGAATAATTGTTAAGAAGTAAAGATATGTCTGTATGCGCCAACGTAAAAGAAAAACATTTTCCCGACGCAACGCGGCGTCCCGGAGCGCGCCGCCGCGCTTTCCGACGTCGCGCCAGTCGGCCGGCGAACGCCGCGGCGCGCGGAGCTTCCACTGCGTTGCTCGCACACACCACACTGTTTGTTTACAATTTACACATTTGACAAGAAGTCCACCTCTCCACGCATACACGTACGTTTTTCCTCACAGAAACCACCAATAATCCATTAAAATCGCACAAATACATTTACGTCCACACCTAAATCTGGCGGTGTCAATTAAAACACGATACTTGGCCCACATTCACGGCAATCCCGTATTTGAGTTTGTTAACAATGTTTCTGAATGCAATACAGCGAGCTTTGATGCATATCGTTGAGTAGTTGTGAAATCGAATACCTACTGTTTTTGGTGGCATAATTAGAGATGCGGTCAATTTTTGAAACAGATCGCAAGCTGCATACTAACTCCATCACAGATGGTGCAAACTGGGTTTACGAGTGAATGCATATTGCACACATTCGTGCATTCAAAATTTACCAACATACATATTCACACGAATTTAACCCAGTAAATACACATGATGCCATGAATAACAATTTTATCTTGTTCCCCCAGCGATACACTCTTTGCAAGAATACGACGCTGTTAAGTGCCAAAAGTTTCGCGAGAAAACATTAAAAAGTTTGTATTGTTTCAAATAGCATTTTAATGATGGTTTGAACAACATTAAAATGCCAAACAATATACAAATTCAGTAAGAAAGTCATGTTATCACTAAAATCATTGATAAAAAAAATACGTAAACGTTGAGCGATTTAAAAAAAAACCTATTTAAATTGGTAGCTCAATTCTATTAGTATGCTTCTTACTACCCGAAATGTTCAATCTGGTCTAAAATAAAATCTCGCTAAAAACCACAATGATAAAAATAATTGCTTCAGATTATTAATGTACTTGTTTGCCAAATTATTAAATGGATTCTTTGGTGTACAGAATCGTTCAGGTTATTTGTTACTTGTGTTTGCAGCATATCGCATGGCGGACGACACGACGCCCGATTGCCTCTTCGAGCGTCTCCGCCTGCACCAGCAGCGTGCGCCGGACTCCACAGAGATCGCGCGCGCTATCACAGCACGCATCAACTCACGCCTCACATCGCACGGTGAGCCTCCAGCCCCTTTGTCATCTATGCTACCCTGGTACTTCTGTGTCAGCTCGGAAAAAGAAAAATTCCTTGCACCAGTCGATACTGATCACATGGCATGATTATTGTGATCGTAAGAATATCATCAGAGTCGTTTCTTGGTGATCATACTTTAATCGTTGTTTATTTCATAGGAACTAATGTATGAAATTTTATTTTTCTACGATAGTGGGCTGTGGATCTATGAGATCAAGCCCGTCCTTGGTTATAAGCGCTATATATCACATCGAGGACAAATCACTCGTCACATCATCATCACTGTGCTGTGGCTTAAGGATGATCTTAGCTATGCCGGGATCGAACAGGGTTAAGATACGTAGTAAATAAAATAGAATCGGTGGCCAACTCATGACGTAACAGCAGGTACACATTCTACAAAAACAAAAGAATAGCGCAGACGACCGTGTCACGTCCTTGCGTCTGAAATCCTTGTAGTCTACATAATTATACTGCTACGGCCAAGGCTTAGAACCGACACGGAATATACATAATAATATAATCCACGGACTCAACGCACGCCTCTCATACTTACATTGCATAGCTTAATTGAAGACGTCAAAGATAAATCATGATTTCCATTCGCAGCATCAGCATAGTTTGTACGGTGGTAGTAGTACATGCTATTTCATAAAGCGCCTTAAATATATAAAACGTCCTTGCACGGTGCGTATCAACTTGCATATCATACAGTGGGCGCAGTCTCATCGGCCTTGTAGGAAGAGTAAAAAAGATAAAAAAAACTTTCACATCGGAGAGGAAGCGATGGAGTCCAGTGCTCTGCTACCTAAGGCATTTCTTATTGCCAAAAACTACCATTTAAATACCGTGGGAGGTGTAAACTACAAAAATATTACGATCAATCCTCACATAATTATTTCAAAATGAGCCATCATTATAAATTTCCACATCAAATGACTAACAATTGAATATTTACTACAATATTAACTGAAATTTCAAACCGTGACTTTATATTTTATACTATACAGCTTTATGACATTTATAAACTGAATAATGTATCGGAGGCCATAAACTTTGTATATATCAAATATCCCAACGTGCGTAGATCATATCGATTAAAATATTTTACTGCACGTTATGGACAAACTGCGAAATATTGCCCATAAAAATAGAATAATAAATGAATTACTTTGGAAATCCTTCCAATAAAAGTAGATATTATGTCTAAAATGCATTCAATCACAAAACAAAAAGGTCTTATGAATGGTAAAAATCTGAAAAAGCTTCATTCAAATAAGGCCTTCTGAATAACGCTATGCATAAAGCTTATCTTTATGTGTAGCTACTAAATTCTAGCATAATGCCATTTAAACCGGAAGTTTGTTATGACGGAGACTTTGGTAAGTTAGTTATAGCTACCTGCTTCTGTGACAATATCCGATCGTCCTACGATATGCAAACTCCGGCGGGCAAACACTGTTAATTTATCGATGCTCCGATCAGAATTTTCAAGGAAATCTCCACTATTTATGTTCTTGAAATGTTCTACTAACTGCTATCAGTCTCGGCATGTAACAATACAATCACAGAGTACTAGAAACGATTTGAAATCGAGCTTTCAAACGGATTTGAGTTGGAGTTTATAAACCAAGGATTGGATCCCTAGTCAATAAATTAACAACATGAAAATAGTATCTTACCTACTAGGTCGTATTTTCTACAAGATGTTATGATCGCCGGTCATACCATCAAATGTTAAAGATGGTCAGAAATACCATACAATGGGCTCCCAGAGGGCCTGGATTTATGAAAGTTCCTGATACCGTGGTAGAGACCACCGTATTCGGAATAAGTACATTGTTTTTGTGTTGGTGAACACAGATGGTTTCTGTGTTCGTTTGCCTAATGTTTTGATAATAAATCATGCAGTTTTCTAGACAAAACTCTTACACGTATAAAATATTTCTATTCATTCAACAATATTCTCTGTAGGTGTGCCTGCCGTAGCTGTGATTTGCATTTGGCTACTTGCCAACCATTAGTTTTTGGCGGTATCTTTCACTAAAACAGTGATATACGAGAGGAAAAGTGACAATGGACTTGTATTCGATAATGGTCTACATTTTACGCAATCCGTTAAGACGAGCATTGTCAACCTAAAAATAAATAATTTCTAAACGATATTCAAAATGGAAAAAAAAAACAAATAGGTTCTTGCAATTAAGTAAGTAATCCTACTAATATTATAAATGCGAAAGTTTGTGAGAATGGATGGATGGATGGATGTTTGTTGCTCTTTCACGCAAAAACTACTGAGCGGATTCGAATGGTATTTTGAACACAGATAGTTTATAACCAGGATTGAGTAATAGGGTACTTATTATCCCGATAGTATATTCCCGTGAGACAAAACGGGAACTACGCGGGTGAAACCGCGGGGCGCAGCTAGTTAAAGATAATAAAATGATACTAAATAGTTTTGAGTTACAAATTAAATGACAAGAATGACTAGAGCCGATAAAAAAATAGCTTTAGAAGCTATCTAATACATTGAAACAGAGTTATAAAAACTTTTATACCTACCTACTATTTACAAAGAGATATCAACTAAGTTAATAAACTAATAAACAGAGCTATTAAAAAGTTGTAACTGAATTAAACTTTCTCTACGGGCTTGTGAAATTTGCGTGACTTTCGCGTGTTAATAGGTTTTCAGCATGACGAAAAGCCCTTCCGAAGTTTCACTTTCTTTTGTTAGGTTCATTGGATTGCTTTATCAAAGTTATGTACGCAGAAGGCGTTGGTTTTGACCTATTTCTTAAGATAATGGATGTTGATTGTAGCCATGAACATTAAACAGGCTGGTACCGCTCGCTTAGCGTGATATTCCTCATTTAATTTTATGTCTCTAGTCGGGAAGTCAGTTATGAATCTGTTCAAATACCCTTGTCAAAAGTCGCCGTACCTATATTTAATTTAGTAATAAGGTATGAACAAATATTTAATGCCGACTCGTATCTATCTTACACGCAGTGACAATTATCCTGGCATTGCAAATCAAAGCATTTCCCATTAGATACCTTACTTACTTATTCAGTTGTTGGGTTACAACTTTATTTATCGGTAGGTTTATCTCTGATAATGTACAAGATGATAAGCTTTAATTCGAAGCGGCCTCGCGCGTCAATTTTAAATACATATAAAATTAACTAATTCACAGTTTCAGCCGCCACTAATAAAATATCAAAAGTATCGCGAGCCTTCAACAGTGTGTCATTTTTGAATCGACTCATAAATTATAATTCTATTTAGATGCGAATTTCTTGTAAAAATTAAGATATCACTATATTGTAAAATACAATATTTTCAGGAAAGATCACACAAATAGAAGACAGTTCAATATTCTCTCAGAATTGTGTACTTTATGTATTTACAGAAGTGTGTAATTTAAACCTCGGCTTTAATTTTATCGAATGTGCGTTATAAATATTTAAAATTATGATTTAAATTACACCGTTCAGTATTCCAGCTCAAATTATTATCTTCTCTGTAGTTTTTTTTTTCAAATATGTATGCGTGTAGCGTAAACATTCGACCCCATATTTTAGGTGCCTGAATAAACTCTAGCGTGTCTAATGGGTCCGATGCGTGAGGCGATTTATGAAGGTAAAGACTTACTATTATTATAGGAAGAAAACACGCTCTATTTTTTTAATAACAGAATAGTAAGGTCACACTTTAGGCACTAACCAAACACAAGGTAAGGTAAAGTAAGGTGCAGCGCTTACTTAACCAGAGGTGTTTGTCGACAGCCTTCTTATACATTATTTATAGGGGATGTTTAATCCAAAATACTTAGTTAAGAATCTTATGTCGGGGTATACATAGGTATCTCACTGCAGCGATATCGCGTGCCGTTCGCCTATACAAAATAGGTTTGGTGCAGTGGGCCCTCGGCCAGACGCCTCCACCCTTCCCGTGCCGGCCTACCAAGTGTTACCATTAATTCATGAACGATATTGTAATTTACATACTTATTGGATATCCGTTCTTTGACTATCGCAACTGGTACCAACAGTACTGGGGGCTATTACCACTGTTTGTTCTGAATGTTTGACGGGTCATTACATTTGTAGACTATGGCGAGGGGAGTGTTTTGTGGCTTTGTATAATGAATCGTTCAACAAAATGTATTTTTTATGTAACTATTATACAGAACAGGGTTCTTATTACACTAAATTATATTGTACTGAAATCACTTAGGCTTCCCTTAACAGAAGTCTGATTAAATTATAACCACGTCCGGATTACATTGAACGTTTAATTAGGAAGCGAGTGGCTTGCCAAGAACAACTCTTTCTGATGTAGCCGCGTGAAAAGTAATGTGAACTATATGTGCCTATGCATATACGCATAACAATTAAATTGATGTTTACGCAAGCAGCCAGCTATTTTGGGCGAGCCATAAATCGACCGCCCTGACATTGGTCAGCTAGCGGACATTCTTCAATGAAAGAATATAATACGCCTAAAGATCGAGTGCAAGTCTTGACCTTAACAGCATTAATAGAGCAGCATTCTTGTTTGGCCCTCTTCTGCGGGTTGCGGGTTATGTTTATTAGTCCCATCGGTATAATATGTTTCCATCTTTTAATTAAATTAATCAAATTTTTATCGTCAATGTTGTCAGCCTTTTCCTGGTCAGTGTTGAGTTATCGGACTTTGATTCATGTGGTGAAGCAGAAGGGGTGGCATTGGTAATAAATTCAGTCTCTCTGATTTATAATTTGAGACGCTTTGACGTCACTATGAGGAATAATTTAAACCAGATGTAAAATTTCAAAATAAAACGTCTCACGAGCACTCGTAGATATATGAAAAAAGTAGTTCAGATAAAATCTAGAACTTTTGTAAACCAGCGATATTCTTTAACTAAATAACTAAGTACTTTTATATGACAGTATGTGTGTATAATATAAAGATGGTTGTGTGTAACACTATTGTGTATATCAAGGCTGAAAAGTTTATTTAATGCTGGAAAAACACTTTAAATACATTTCATCTTTATATACGCGGGTAAAACCCCTTGGCAGAGTGCAGCTATTGGAAAATGTATTTAATTACGTAATTCACATGTTTACAGTATTGTTTAAATTACTTTCTAATTCCTTTCAATTTATGAACTCGACATAATGGTCCCATTAATTAAATCGTACATCTAATATGCGGTTCGAGCGGTTAATTCCAACGTATCTATTTCTCACAATGAAATAAATGCGACATTTGAATGAAAGCCAAACATCATGGGATATCGTGTCCGGATATCGGCATGCTGTTATGCGAATCATTCGCGCATACCTACTAGAATACATTAACATGAATTATAATCGGTCACTACCAGATGCACTTTATTTCCGGGCTGCTGTGGAGTTCGCGGGTCTCGGTATGAGCATTGTGTGCTACCGGCTTCCGAAGCATCTGCTGCAATTACTTTATTATCTATTGCTGTTGTTAGCTAGTTTTAATGTATGTCCATCGAGATATCATTGGTCATAATTTGTTTGGCAGCTAGTGACAGGGACGTGTTTACAGTTTTGTCGTTGGCAATGGGATGGGCAGAATTATTATGAGTTGTGAACACTTCAAAAATGACCGCGTGCTCAGGCGATCCATCAAATAGCTAATATATTTAGTCTCATTTTCTTTTATTAAAATGAGCTAGATGTAGAGTGATTTGTTAGTAAACAACTATAATATATTTACAGTTGGTAATAAAAGTTGTTTACATTACGATCAGACTATAAGTTTCAATTTGGAATTGAAATGTTAGGGCCCTGAACTTCAAATAGTAACAGGCAGTTCCATTAGCTGGTGGAAAGAATTCACACAAATCAAGCCTACGAATGTAGGATGTTGTGCCTTATCATCTTACTGTTCCCGTAACGATAGCACTATTCAATAAAAATATTTAAAGAAGTCAACTGCGTGAAACAATCAAAGGGTCCAGTCTGTAAACCTGTCTGGTACCTACGTCCAGTCTGTAATTTAGAATCATGCTGATGTTGTTACCAATGAAATCAGAATATATTAAAGACAGCTACTGAACAGATACCTTCCATTGCGCTGCGAGGCTATCCGGAGTGTCCACGTTTCCGTGCGATGTTTTGTTGCCATGGCGGGCGGCGTCAGCAATTTCTAGAAAAAGCCCCGAGATGCCCGACATGACGTAGGCTCTGCCTTTAGACAGCAGTTGAGTTAGTGAGAAGATACTTACTACGCGCGTGGCTTCATGGCATGCTGCCAAGTCGTCATGATCGCGACCGAGACGGCTTGTCATTGTCACTGCAAGATAGGCCATTTACTGCACAATTTGGCGCGGCTTCTTATCGCAGCAGTAGTGTAAGCCAGGTCACTTCCGTTATCTGTGGTAGGTGCTAAAGGATTTATGTTATGAGTTCCAAATTTTTTTTGGTTTCAAATTTTTTGATGATTTACTCCGCAATACAAAACTTATAAACTTAGTATTTGCTTGTTAGCCTTTTTTTGCTACCAGTTTGTTTTTAATTATAAACTATATTTTCCGGTGAGTATGTACATAATTACAGTTAGTTTGATTTTACGATTTACAACTACTACCTACACTCTTGATCTATAAACCTAATCAGCAATAATTGCTTGTCGAAATAGAATTTGCATAAAATGACTATAATTTGCCTAAACGATTTATCGGGCGTAATTACTTTTGGCTGTTCTTACTGACTGAGACGCGGTGATTTGGTACATTGTCGCTAGACGTGCGAGTAATTATGCCGGAATGCGGTGCGAGGATAATAATAAATTTAAAGGGGTAAATATCACTGGGCGGCCTCCGGTGCGCCCTAGCCGTTCTCGTTCATTGAACAAAGGCTCTCGCGGAAGCGGCTCGATCCTCTGACACTCGAGGCGACAACAGTCACAATACAATCTACATCTGTACGTACGTAATATGATCACGCAAAAAAAAAAAACGCAAAAAATTACTGGCTGTAACCAGATACATTTTGCTCATGTACCTAATTTAAAAGAGAATAATATTCTGCGTTCCAATCCTATCCAAAGCTATTTCTACGAAATACTCCTTGGTGCCTCGTCAATAATACGTTTATATAAAAACATTGTAAGCTAAAGAAACCTGTATAAAGACCTTGGAAGCCAGTGAAGGCAATGATCTAGATCAAACTGTGTTTTTACTTCGTTTTTAAATTGTTTCAGACAAGCATATCCGCCAGACCACGTTGGACAAATTATGGAACAAACAATCGGGAGCTGTACAGATGCTACTGTCAATTTTGGAAGTATGTAACAAGTACCTAATCTGACATTGTTAACATGGGCCAGCTTGACTGACTACACTCTAGAGTCAAATAATTATGACTGACTACAAATCGGCGTGAACAATAACGGATCATCGTAAAATACGATTAATAAAAGCTCACATTCCCCATTAAAGTGCATTACCAGTTAAAAGGGCCCCTTTGTAGCCTTCCTCATAGTTTACTATTTCTTTCACAGCCCAGGAGCTATTTTAAGACCTGGCATAGATTTTTATTTATAACTAGATGATATAAATCATAACCGTAACATTGAAATTAATTTTAATAAATTTATTTCAATTCCAGAACACTAGGGACTCGGCCACTTCTACTTACATAACATCTATTCTAAAAGAAGCATTATGTCTCAAACAAGGAAAAGGAAAAAAATGTTCAGGTATGTGTTGATCTATCATAAAAATGTTTTATTCCATTATATACATCACAACAACAATCAACCTACATGATCCTATATGTATACAATGTTTACCAGAATAATAAGTATATTTGTAAGATAAAAATAAACACAAATATTTGATCATATATTTTAACAAATTAGTACCTGTCGAACCACCGCCACCGGCCAACAAGATCGACTCCAAAAAGCCAGGCAAAAAGGAAATTAAAAAGACAGGCAAAGAGAATAAAGCGCCTCTAATCAAAAAGGGTATGTGGTAGTGTGGCGCTTAAATCGCAAAACAATATTGACCGCTTCCTCGATAATGTTAACCATCGCTTCCTGAAACGCTTTACCGCACCCGAATTATTTAAATCGAAAACCATAAATCGTATGTGTTCCCTTGCGACCTTAAATTGACAGATCGTTGCGTGTTGAAATCAATCGATACGTTATTATAACCGGGGCACGTCATTATTCTTCCACTCGAATTGATGACTGCACCTCAACAGTTGAGACACAATTGACATTTCAACTAATGTACAGCAAATACCCTTTCTACTTGAGCAGCTGTCCCGCCACTGACATTTAAGAAGCGCTTACTAACACGCTTGACTTTGGACTAGTTCAGAACGGCCTTACAATATGTAATACTATTATCAATTCGATTGTAATTCGCTGCACTAATGCATACGATTATTTTTATTAATATAACATCGGTATTACTAAGAATGCAACTTTGTAAATATTGGCACCGTTTGGTTTTATCTAATCACAAAAGCTATTGTGGATACTTGTTCCCTTGAGCCCGTGTTATAGAATTATAAGTTAATCCGCGCGTCGTCAAAATTAATCACAGAGGGTATCGATGTGGGTAATTTCAGTGAACAACCTCGCTCGTCAGCAGTGCGCGCTACACTTGATAGCCATAAGCGGCACGCAGGTGGTGATCCGCACGATGCTCGCCACTCACGGCAAGCGCGACGGAAACGTCAGCAACGAGCTCATGCTGCACGACCTCGTGTGGATCGTCGCCTCGCTCGCGCCGCGAGGTACGCTCAACCCACCCTTCTCGTGATTCCAGCCAACAACCTCGCCCGACACCTCTGCACTCAAGACTTCGTATCCATTAAAGGCACGCAAGGCATCTTGAGAAAAATCATAGCTGTCCTTCACGAGAAAAGGGAGCGACACGCAGGCACGGAGCTCTATATGCAAGATCTCATCTGGATTCTGGTCCCGCTTAGCGTACGAGGTTATAAGCGCTATGTATAAATTGATATACTTTTCGCTCGCAGTATAGCTGATTTCTATTGCATTTCTAAATCAACGGCTGACTGACCTCGTAATCTGCTGTCAATTATATTTATGATGCAAATCTGAAAACAAACGTCTGAAATGTTTTCAGATCCGAAGTTCGCCTTGAAGGTGAGAATGCTCGGCTGCGTGAGGGCAATGCACCTAATTCTGAAAGGACACTTCACGGACAACAAGCTTATATTCCCCCTTCTTGTTATTATGAAGCAATTGGCAAAAAACGGTATGCTAAAAAGCTCTTAATTCAAATTAAGATCACTTGTACGATTATTGAAATTTATGTTAATTGGTTTTTCAGCTATCACAACATCTATTTTGATCCGTGATGGAGTGGTACAGACGTATGAACGGGTCTTAGTGAGTCTTGGCTTCATACCCACCGCTAGGCTGCGGTTGTGTTTGGATGCAATCGACTACTTCAGTAAAAACAGTTAAGTGAATTATGCAATAAACGTGTCTTGCGCAAATAAGGTCCTCAATCAAAGTCTCCATTTCAATAAGAACCTCGATCTTTAAATCAGGTGACATATATTATTTGTCATGCCCACACACGAAACTGTTAGTGCGCAAGGTTATCAAGAGCTCTGTCAAAATACTAATTATCTACGCATGATCATTGCGTAAAATGAATGCAGATGATTAATTTTATCAATCGTTCACATGACGCACATTGTAGCGGAAGCAGTATCATTAGCTTTTAAAATGTTTGGAACTTCTTGCACTCAATAAATTTATTATACGGTATTCACGACATGTTTATTATCTCATGCTGTTTATGTCATAGTCTTAAAGAGTAATTTTGGTTTCCACTCAGTCAATAACGGGACAGGTATTAGTAGAAGCTTCCCATCAAAGATTTCCAGTACAGGAACTCTGTGTCGTTACCTATAACTAGAAGCTGCATGAAAAATTATAGAAATCTTTGCCCGAGGTATGCTCAGAGTCATGTCAATAATACTTTTTCTCGCTGGTCTTGACAAAATTAATGTTTTTCACTTCGAAAATTATTTGTTCCCTGTCGTATGAAGTATGTTCCGTCACGTTGCTGTTATATGTACTGTGATAAATCCTCATTATGTGCAAGTCAGTCACACGTGCGTAACTCACACAGAGGTGTGCTGCATGCAGATCGTGAAGACAGGCCTTTCTAGCACCCTCCTCAGGGTGTTCGACCGGTGGGACCGCTACGAGGGCCGCATGCGACTTAAGATATGCGCGCACATACTGCAGACGCTGCAGCACCTTTGCAATATAAGTACGTATCTATCATTCACTATAGTTATTTGTAATTTGTTTCAAGGTTATGCTTCATATTGCCCTCTATGGGAAATAGCCGCTGTTCCATAATATTTTCATCGTCACAATCTTTCTCGTCCCATTGCTTAGAGTAGGTCTTTCTTTTACCATGCATTTGCCTCACGATCGATTCACTATCTTAAGAATATTATCTTAACTTATAAAAATGCAGTAATATAGTGATATTGAAAAATCTTTGAAGGAACTTCTAATGTTATATATAAATCCTCTTGTATTTCAGAGGCCGGACGTAGAGCGCTATGTACGAAGAAGCATGTCCAAACATTGCACAGATTTTGTTTCCAATGTCCCGATGAGCCAGAATTCGACGGGCTGCTAGCTAGAGTGTGCTCTGTCATCACACTATGTCTGAAACACCAAGCGTTGCCTGTATCAGCTTCTTGTCCTGCCATGTTCAATCTCAATCCTATACTAAAAGGTAATATACCTGACGATATTATTATAGGGTAATACCATATGAAACTGTTGTGCATGATAATATTATGTCTTCTAACCTATGGTAATGGCAACATGGATATAGTGAAGCGGTTAGAAGGTTAGTAGGAATAATATGGAATAAGAACTGAGTTTTATTTAGGAAGTCAATTACACGCTCTACTTCCTGCAAATAGTGTTGTATCAATATTTGGATCTGCTATGCGCGAAATCATAAAATATAAATAAAATAAATGTTTGTATTTTTTCTGTTTTTCCAGGCACCAACGCGTCATGGCCATGTCACGATGATGATGAAGAGGCAGCTAATTCTGATTCTAAAACCGTGAACTCAGACGAGGATGACGACGAAGTTCGCGAAACAGACCTCGACGGCGTTGATGAGTTTCCCGATATGGATTTCGATGAGAGGGAACAAAATAATGCTAAAAATGAAAACAACGAAGAATCAAGTGACATTAATAAACTACATGGGAAAAGCGGCGATAGCTTGCAGAGTGCAATGTGGATCAAGCCCAATGAGAGAGATATAGAAGACTTAAAAAAGTACAAAGTTCTTTTAATCCTAATCTATGCTGAAATATATTTGCATTTCTTATGTTCAATGAAATCTGTTCAATTTTTTCAGATACTTTATTTATTTTAAAGAGTTCGGTTCCTACAATAAGCAAGTTAGGCTAGTTAAGAGCCGTTCCAATTCAAGAGGATCCATTCTGGAAGAGTTTCTCGTGTCCCAATCCGCTGGCAATCGTTTGGTCTCGTCACCCATGAATCTATCCCTTACTGCTGTGTTGGGTAACACGGACTATGATACATGTCCATCTGGTTTGGGCTCCTTAACACAATCGCAGTCGTATATGTTGGGATATCATAGAATTCATGAAAGTACTTGTAAGTATAATATATAGCCTTAATAATTTATTTGATGAAACATAAATATTTATGTATTAGTAAACAATAAGGAATATAGTCACATTCTATGTGATATGACAAACGTAACTTATGCAATGCTAAGTTCTAGGTGGCACTGTAACTGTTATGGGCAGGCGTAGCGTTTACCATCAGATGAACATCTGGCACGTCTCGTCACTCAGTCAAATAAAAAAAAGAGTCTGCTATGAAATAACTATATTTTTTGCTTTTTTTTAATATCAAAAACTAGTGAACACAATACACGTTAAACTCTCATCAACTCCTGTACGTCATCGTAATTGAGACAACAGATTTTAACGCTAAAAATCAAGCAAGTGACGTAGTCTAATTATATTACCCGTCACTTTGATCACGCACCATTAATTTTATCATCTCTGGACTATGTAAATACTGCATACGTAGCTTCAGCTATGTAAAAGATCATAAGAAAACATATGATAAGATTTAATTGCGCCATAAAAGGTAACTTTAGAACCAAGTTTTACGCCAGCACAAAAAAATAGCAAATATATTAATTCCTGACAGATTTGTCGATATTTTTAGAAGAAATTAATGGAAATCTAGTAGTATATAACGATTAGTTTTTGTGGTATTTTTATTAATGAATTTGATGTCCTTAGCAACAACCTCATGTTCCTCGTGTAAGATCCACAAAGACATTTCCAAGTATAGTTCGTTCCCTTCGATCTACTCTACCATTGCGTCAAGAGTGAGGAGTGTCATTCCATTCGTAAAGGTGGCATACCCTGACATGATGGGAGGTCAAAGTTTAAATCAGCCCGAACCGTTGAACCAAATGGAAAGAACTGCGTGCAGGTAAAATCCATTTCCATAGAATTAAATGAATCTTTCGCAGATTTGTGTTCACCACAATATTTGCTCTGAGTCTGAGTGTTTGTAGGACAATGTCCGCGTATTTCCTGATTCCCTAGATACAAGGACTTAGTTAGAGGTCAACAATTATGTTTGTGATCTTGACATGTTATTATTATTCAGAAAGCCAAGGAGGAATCAATTCAATCAAGTTTCTTTACGCAAAGCCTATATTTTGAGTTCAAATTTTTGAAAAGTGCTTGCTTGTGTAGTTGATTGTTTATTATTTTCAGAATAAAGCTCTTATCGTGTGTGGACAGAGCAATTAATCCGGAAGGCTACATGAACGAAGTAGTTTTTGATCTAGACCAAGTGACATCGGCTCAATCAAGCAGTGCTACTTCTGGTGCTTATACTGAACCAACATCTCAGAAAAGGTAAGTACATATACGGTTATAATATTTGACAATTTAAAACTTAATAGGTAAATTTATACTAATCTCACTATAATATTATGAATGTGGAAGATTGTGTCTGTTTGTTCCCCCTTCACGCCGAAACGGCTGATTGGCTTTTGATGAAACTTTGTGTACAAATGCTTTAAGTCCTGGAATAAAACATAGAATACTTTATATCCCCTAAAAATTATCGGTTCCTGTGTGAGAATAAAAAATGCGGATGAAAACGCCGGGCGCCACTAGTATTACCACAAAGATCAACTCACCAATACTCTGGAAAGGTGTTCCAATCGATACGTGATGCTTTACTGGAATTACTACGCGTCTCCAAATAGTTATATGATTAGATAGACTTTGAATATCTACGAGATTGATTTAGCGCAGTTCCCACTTCTAATGACCCCCAGGCACATTTCCTAATGTACAATTGTACATACTAGGATTTACTAATGTACAGCATCTTGAGCCTAACTTCGCGGTCACCATAAAGCCATTTGAATCACAGCAACCCACAGTGACGGTGTTATTTTTTCCATTTTAGTACCGAGAATCTTTTCCTGCTCAACAACGATGAGCAAGAAATCACGAAAGTTAACACTTTTGCGCCGCGGCTGTCCTTCGAATCGCGATTCGAATCCGGCAATTTGAGGAAAGCTATTCAGGTCTGTGTTTAAAACTATCATTAAAAACAAAAAGTTCTTCATGCTGGACCTTCAAATACACACCTATGTTAAATTCCATAAAACGGAGGCATCTGGATGTGAGAATTACAATATCCTCTTGTATGTGTTAATAATGCTAAGAAAGCGTTATAACATATAATGAGTCCTCCGCCTTAACTTTAATGTCTCTGACTGGTCTTCAATGTACAGCCTGGCAGTGCTTTACTGCTTTATTATCTGACAAGTATAAACATACCTTCCAGGTAGGTCCTCGAGAATACGAGCTCATCCTAATGCCAGACGTCAACTCCACAAAGCGACACCAGTGGTTCTATTTCGAAGTCCGCAACATGCAGCAAGGTCGGCCCTACATCTTCAACATCGTCAACTGTGAGAAGTCGGACAGCCAGTTCAACTTTGGCATGAAACCTGTCTTGTATTCTGTTAAGGAAGCTGTGTTGGGGAAGCCTGGTTAGTACTTGTATCATGGAACTATTAAGTTTTTACTACCGCTGGGGTTCTGGTTTTGTATTGCACTGTGCTCGTTACCCTGTAACATTCCAGCCATTTAGCCGAATGCAGTATCCTAAGGATATTATTATCTCGAAAAAAGGGTGTACTTCCCCACACGGTAGGTACTCTTGTAAAAGAGTTCCACCACTACAGCATAATACTTTTTAACCCAATACTTGGTAAAACGTTTCTTTTCAGAAACGTTGAAAATACGTAGTTTTAAAATACTTCTTTCAACATCTCCAAATTATTAGAAAAGTTCGACGTATCAAATTATCCATCGTGCCAAGAATAGGGTTAATAGTTGTACAGTCTCAATTGGTCACACTTTCCAGTGAAACAAGAAAAATGAGTGGAGCAGGGAGCATAGCATAGCACAGGTGTTTCTAATTATACCAAAATTCTGTAACGTGAACATTCCAACATGAGCATTCCTGTTTCCATTGAAATCACTGGGCATATGAGACTTTAGAACCAATGTGACGAGCGCAGTGCAGTGCCGAGCAAAATTTTAAGATGCAAAGTTGTGAGTGGCGCTGTAACTGTTATGGGCTGGCGTAGAGCTTATCATCAAGCGAACAACTTGCTCGTCTCGTTACTTAGTAAAACAAAATAAAAATACTTATATACATTGTCTGCTTTGTAAATTGTTCTCAATTATATTCCCAGGGTGGGTTCGAGCCGGGTCCGATATTTGTTACTACCGTAACAGCTACCACTACGCGAGCCAGAAGAACCACAACAAGTGCTACCTCACAGTGACCTTCAACATCGACTTCCCTCACTCTAACGACGTCTGCTATCTGGCGTACCACTTCCCCTTCACCTACTCTATGATGATGGTAAGGGATGGCATACTTTTCTTTTGTTAAATAAGGATACATTTCGGCCAAGATTGAAAGACGCTACTAAGCAGATGCTTAAGAAAAGGATATTATCAAGTAATGAAGTGTATCAGAACGATGCTATTCCTTGATTTTAGATATTACTTTTGAACAAAAGCCTATCTACAGGTTCTTACAATTTATATAAGACGAATGGATATGCGTATCTTCTAAGTGCAAACTTAAGTCTATCAAAGTTAAAGCCAAAGTTATCCGGTAGTAGAGTCAGTTAACTTTCATGAGTGCCCTCTTGGGTCTTGAATGAATAAAGATTTTGAAATAAACACTTTTTTGTACTAAGATTCAAGTAATTTTTCGAGTGGGGACCTACCGACCAAAATGTTTATTTTATCTACTAAATAAAATGTATTTTCTACAGACTAGAATTTTGCAATGGAGTCTACTAATGCCACCGGGGTCGTACTTGCGAGCTGAACCACTCTGCTACTCGCTGAACAACAACGAAGTGCCTTTGCTTACGATATCGGCGGACGATTCACCGACTAACCCTATTGTGGTACGTTTGATATTATATTATATTCATAAACGACTAGTTTTAGAACGGAAATTAAGAAATAATCCACTATTACAATCGCTTAGTTTCCTATTTCAGCGTGGTTAAACGATTCCTTGTTGTTTTTCTCAGAACCATACTCTAATAGAGTCGGCCCTTCTACAACACTTCAAACTTTCGCATTTTGAACATAATAGTTTCTAGCATAACGAGAGGAATATATTATATGTGATCGTGACGCGTTATTTATTTATAATGACCCTAATGGTAATATTACGGTCACGAAAAGACCGTCATCAGTAAGCGCGATTATGTCCCGTTTAAATAAGCAACTACCTTTATTATCAGTTGGAAACTTCACCACAATTTTTTCTATTCGAAGTTAAGCAGGCTATTATCGTTTCCAGGATCGTGAGATAGTATTCCTAACGGGGCGGGTGCACCCCGGCGAAAGCAACGCCAGCTGGGTGATGGACGGCACGCTGGCCTACCTGCTGAGCGACTCAGCGGCCGCCGCCGCCCTGAGGGCCAAGTACGTGTTCAAGATCGTGCCCATGCTCAACGTCGAGGGGGTTATCAACGGCTGGTGAGTTGTTTAACTACTTTTTACTATTAATAGAAAATTATTAAATTATTAAGATGTATTACTATTTGAGGAACATTTACGTTGCTGTCTTTCTGAAAAACTGAACACACCAGCACTACACTGGGTGAAAGAATTACATGCAAGATAGAAGGTAGTACATTGAATTAAAAACCAATACTCGTACAAACTTTTAACTTTATTTAATCACTTCACTATCATAGTTCCAACTTAAATAGAACTTAATTACGACACATATAAACACTATCTTAAACCACTACTCAGAATGATATGTCCCGATAACGAGTCCGAATAATTTTCTTACATTAAATTAATACACATTTTACTGTCTAAATGAAAACACCGGAGATCTGACGCCTAGCTTAATTATCTTAGCGAAGTTTAGGTACCTAAATATCGTGGAATACATCTACATTTTGTGATATTCATTATAAGCGAAGACGGAGGCAAGTCGCCGGAGCGAGTCGCCAGCACCTTCGAGGCTACAATTAAATATTGCCCCATACATAAACCTTCGAAGTCCCCTTATCTGCAAAAGCTCGTTACAAACTACGATTTTAGAAATCTCATTTACATGCGATATTGTTAAAAGAGGAGGCGCGCCCTCGCTAGCGAGCTCCTATACAGGACGCCCTAATACGCCTACAGAAAAAAATAATACTTTTGGTAGAGTCAATAGCTAATCGTGTCGGAGATGTGGTTCACCGCGGGTCGGACGCGTCAGTATTTGGGTGGAGCCAGCATGCCGCTGGCGTGGACGGAGTGCTCGGTGGCGTCCGGCTCCGCGGTGGAGGGCGCCTCGTCGGCCGCCTCGGGGCTCAGGAACGCGGCCGGGTCGTCGCCCACCATCCCGTCTTCGTCCTCATACGGGCCCTGCGTCGCCGTCTCCTTCTCCTCGGGCTCCGGCTCGTGCACGTTCGCATCGGCTGCACGGGAGTAGTGTGAGTCGATCTGTGGAGGCACCTTCAAGAGGGCGCTGGTCTTCAAATGTGGAGACTGGAGCCCTTCCAGTGAAGACGGCCGCAGCTTGATCAGGTCGTTGAGCGTGAAGTGGGTCGGCAGGTGTTCGGAGAGCGGCGGCGGCGGCGACGACGACGTCAGCGGGTGGGCGGTCGTCGTGGTCGTCAGCGATAGCGGCTTCCTGTCCAACATAATACGACCCTCGTGTTAGAGAGCCGCTGGCAAACTATGTACAGTCATAATTTGGAGTAATGTTACGATTGGAATAATATATACACGTGAATAGCTCTAATTAAGGACAGTACACTGAAAATCTTTTTTACCGTCAAATGCCTTAATAAAGGGAAAATAATACACCACAAAAAAGAGCCGGTTATGATATCAAAACGAACAAGTTACATATAAAATTATCTCAATAAGAATATAGTGTTAGTTATAAAAACCTTAAATCAAAATGTTAAAACACAACACACAGATATACACAAAGTGTATCACAAGAGATACCAAGCAAAGCCCCCTTCACCCACCCACCAAATAATTTTGTATTATAAATTTAGAAGATTACATGAACTACTAAAATTGCAAAATATAATTATTGCCAAACATTATTGTCTGTTGGGTGTAGGGCTCTTGTTTGGTGGTTGGGTTGCGCAGAGGCCAGGTCCCACGGGCCCGCGCGCTTCGCTTCGACTAAACCAAGGTCCACACTTGGCCTGGATACAATGTTAGCACATCTACTATCGTCAACTACACAGATATTTACCCAATATAATGTCGTCACATTGACATAATTGGAATACAAAGAGTCCATAGAAGATGGATTAAAAAGCGCGCGGCATTTCGGGGATCGGGCCTCCGGAGACGGCTGGCATCTCACCTGGCATTACCCCTGCGCCGAGGAGACGGGGATGGAGCCGTAGTTATAGTAGTAGCAACGGGTCTGCTCGCAGATGAAATCCTTGATCTCTCCGCAGTGCTGGGGCTCCCAGTGGAAGGTCGGCGCCTTGAGCGCCACGCAGCCATTTGTCATTACATGCTCCGTCCTGGAATACCGACTAGTTCTTGTGACTTTATGAAGTTCGAATCGCGAAACCGGTGCAGGGAAATGGGCATTCATTATTTCCCGATGATATCCAGCTATGTAACTATTAAACGAGTTAACCGACGCACGGAGCGAATCGTGGGAACGAGGCGTAACCGACAATTTTCCAGAAAACCCCTGTGATTAGAGCGCCAATAAAGGGATGGGAACTTAATACAAGGCATGGTTTGACATTTATTATAACTGGTCTAAGTTCCATTTATGTATGCTTCCTGTTCCCAGCATTTATAATACTTATACACGCGATCATGTAAAGGGTCATGCACATAAGCCCTTTCTTTCTTACTTTATTTCTCTAATAAACCTGAAATTATATTGCTTTTGACACGTATTTATCTATCTAAATATCACTTCATAAATCAGTATAGAAAATTATAGTAGAGAGGTATTCTGTGCCTAAGTATACATTTTTAGATTTTTTACAAGTCCATACGTTTATCGAACAGAGAGATGCGTACCCGTGTCTCGCGGTGCGTTGTGGGGCGGTACTGCCTTGCGGTACATCCAGGGGGTCAATGCTATCCTCCGGACGCTGGCTGGGCGGGTCCATGGGCAGCCTCCGCATGTAGTTGAAAGTAGCATTGAACGGTAGACCTGTACTCATCCACAGGTACATGTCCGTGCCGAGGTTGTTGCCCGACGTCCAGAAGTCGTATTTATTGTAACCTGGAATCGTACAATGCTGTTATTACAAAAAACGCTTCATAATCCGCCAGCTGTTTTAAAGTAGCTCAATCAATATTTTCATCACCAAAAATGTTTTTAGTATATTCCATAAAATAAGCTTTAAGAAACAGACTGCATTAATTATTATAGTTGCGCAAATCTTCATAGTTCAACAGTATAGTATAAGGTACTATTATTTGCCTCACCTGCATTCGTTAAGTATGTCGTTATAGAGTCCGCCTTTTCCTTCGTCTCAAATGATGCCAGCTGTAGACCTAACGATCTGAAAACAAGAATAGGATACATTATTTTCAAAGTTTAATACCTCGTTCAGCTGCGAGAGTGCCATGAGGTTGTTAAGCTTGCTCGTGTAAGTAAACGCGATTTATCTAAGTAACTACCCCGACTAATCGCATACAGCTATTAGCTCGCACACTATCTATACCGTGGAGCCAGTTTGTCGGGACTATCGAGAGGCAATTTATTCGCTAAAGACTGCCCGTGGCCTTGCCGAGGCGGGACTGCATTCCAGCTCCAAGTTCAGAAAACTCTGAGGGATTAAAAATGTCGATGACATCGCAAACGAGGCTCCTGTCCGTAGCACTTATCATATTATAACGTCATACTTAGTTAGGACGGTAAACAAAGAGATATATTTTAAGTAGACTCTGGCTATAATTAGCACTTTAAAAGGGAACGTTCCTCGAACAGACTTATATTGAGCGTGGAACTCGTAATTGTAGTGTCTTTTTTGATAACTACTTGACGATACGGGTTCGCTTTTCGTTTTATAATGATTGCAATACCATCGTGAACTTTGCCTGAAGGTGCAACAGAAAAGTCGCATCAAAAAGCGTCAATAAATCGTATCCTTTATGATTCTTAAATTGTCTACTGCACCTTGGGTGAATTAGGCGCAGCAGTTTAGCTGGCTAAATCTGTCACCATGATGTTTCCACCAAAGCTTTTTCAAAGCTCTACCATCATCTGTATTAAGGATTTATTTACAAACCTATTTCACAAAGGTTCGAACGTCAACACGAAGACCTAGAAAATCCAATGCCGTGCGCTTCCCTTATTTTAAAGTCTTACAATTGTTTAGAAAAGTGTTTCTTAATAATTTCAAACATCATAACGACGCGAAGTGACGTGCGATAAAAACTTTTCATTAATTCAGTGTGTTCTCTTCGAGTACATACCGACCGATGAAAGGCTTGCACTTCATTAACAATCCAAACGTGCCGTGTAATTTTTTACGATGAATTAAAACATTATAAATTATACACCACTTGAATTCAACATGAGCTTCTGGAAATATTTGGTCGCAACCTTTATAGGACCCTCGGCATACTTTTGGTGTCGGAATTCTTTTTTGTAGAGTCTCGAAACATTCTTGTCCGGCACAGTTTTAAAAATATGAACTTTGAAAATGCACGAACTTCTAATTAATGGTAACTTTATGAATGAATTTCATTTTACCAAGCGAGTGTGTGCTGGGCGTAACAGTTTCAACTTCTTGGGTTCATTATTGATCATATTGAATGGCAAAACATGCCGACCGCAATTTTATCGATAAGCTCGTTGATGAAGCTGCAAAAAAAACGCAAATGACCATCTCGCATACCCATGGCATCGATACCGTTAGTGAGTTTTTGTCGCCGCGACTAAAGCAAACCGTAACCGCTCAGGGAGCCGTTTGTAAATTATCCACGGGTGGGATACGACAGCCGGGTATGACACCTCGTCACGGTGCGCCCAGCGGCCCAGCTCCGCGTCGCATCTCCACCGAGACGCCTGTCTCCGCAAATGACAAATCGGTGTCATATTTACATCAATTTTAATTCGGCCTTAATCGATTTCTTGCAACAATTTTACGACGACGATGAATATTATGGAACGAATCGTCGCGCCATCGTGGACAATTGAAACTGTAAATGGGTCGTGACAAAGATGCGGTAGAAGGACTTGATGACCGAGCAACGAGGCTAGTGACCTTTCATAACAATCTTGCCGTGCACGTGGTGGGATCTAGATCGCGGAATATGGCACCGCGTTAGAGATGTCTGCTCGCCGATGGGATGGTTTCGCCCGGTTCGTGGCAGGACTGTATCATTATTTGCTCGTTTGTGAGTTAGCCATTTCCGAGAAATGCAACCAACTGTACTGTACCGACCTATAATATTTTCGCTAAATCTTGAGCGCGCTCTACTTGTGAATATTGAAACTTGAATCACGGTACGCTATTTTACGACTGGGAAATAGCTTATTCTGATTTACTACTGGGAATGCACAAGCAATAATGGCTGACCCTTTGTATGTAGGATATTTAACAGTGGGAACGGCTCGCGGAAGTGGTTCACCGAGGTAGGTAGGTAGGATATTGTTCTTGACATTTCCCAGAAACCCTAACGGTAATGCAAATGTCCCTACACTTCCCGGTTGCGAGGCGTCGAAACAAACCTAAGTATCGTTGTTAATGCCGATCCGATTGTATAGTTATGCTAGGAGTTGTTCAGGATCACCGACACGACGCCACAGATAAGGATTTTCCTAGTCACGATGCGATGCTGGAATTCTATCTCGTGGGACCGCGCCGTGTGTTCGACACGAACATGACATCAAATGACTTTCGCAAGATTATTTCTTACCTGCAGTACTGATATGCAAGGAAATAATTTAGCTCCGGGCTGTAGGGGTTCATCCGTGAGATGAAATACTGCACGCCATCGAGCTGTATAGTCGTTATCCTTTGAGCTGAAACAAAATGATCCAACTTCATTAAAATGCACATATAAAATCGAATGTAACTATATCGAATGTATGTATGACGCAACGCGTGTTGTTACACAATTTACAGCATTGAAATTTATGCGTATGAATAATGGTGTAACATGATTTAATGGAAGTGGGATGACGCTGTGAAGACTGACAGACGACAATGGAGCCCGGCATCGAAATGAATATGACCCCGGGGCATGGCGCGCCCCTCAATCACTCATGTCGCTTAATGCGACTATAGTATGAGATCGGCGACGCGACGCGACGCCTCCGCAACCGCTCGATTCCATCTCTCGAACATTGTGTTTATAGATGTCCACAGCGTTACTTTAAAGTTTAAAAGTGGCAGAGCCCGGGACTTCACTGTTTACATTTACACAGTACAAAGTCATTAAATCTTTTCATTACGTCGAGCGACGGGGCGCTTGCAGTTCGTTGTGTTAATATTCGCATTCGCACGTTTATTTTACTATGCCTGCTGCATTTGCATTACGCAAACGTGGAATACATACAACTCAAATAGTTTTGCGGTCAGACCACACCACCAGTCCCCCATGACGTGCATAATCATGCATATGCCAACTCCATGTGCTGTTGTGGTTGACCGCAAACTTTATGGCTTCCTAATTTAGTAATGAATTGAAAGCAATCGCACTTTCGTGTTACCTCTTTATTGGTTACGAAGTTCCTGTTACACTCATAAACATTTATACAGCGTGGATAATATACAAGAATAATCAACTGCTTGTCGAGTTGGAAAATTATTAACATATCCTTGACATTGATGGTTAATTTTATGAATATTGATAACTTGCGTATATGGTGTGCCGCAAAACGTAATTTATTACCTACTTGGCGACGCTATAGTAACAGATCAATAATCCAGAGTAAATATGCCAAGATTATAGATGGTAAGTGCAATGTCGTCCTCGTTACAGCATGGCCGTGAATCGCACGCTCTACGGAGCACGAAGCTTCGACTGCCACACGACCATCGCCATAAACGAGAGCACGACTAAAGCTAACGGACAAAAAGAAGGCTTAACTCCATTAACGATGTTTAAACAACGACATTCGACTTGTACCGTGGAATCTCGAGTTGTTTAAACTCGCAAGCCGTGACGCGCAAATTGCAGTTTTATTGTGCGCCAGCGCATCCGAAACCATTCCCAGAGGAAACGTGGATTAGCATCTCCAGTACGACGTTTATTCAACCATCACGACGGCAATTAGTGACGTTTAATTAAAATGATGTTTTGTTTTACTTTGAGATACACGTGTACATGAATGCAGAAGATGAATTGCTTTTGTCAGGACTTTTACAATGTTATTACTATCGCGGAATAATGGTTTTCATATTTTGGGATCTACAAATCGATTGAGCGAGATAATGTATGTACCTATCTCGTTTCACGTAAACACGAGTTAATTGGAGTTGAAGCTGTATGTACTGATGAATGAAATAAATACGTAAACATTATTGATATATAATATTATTTCATAATTTAAGATGTTAAATAACACTCGTGCACTCAATTTCTAGCATAAATTTTTGTAGCAGATAATGCTGTTCAGCTAAGCTCGATAGCATGCTTGAAACTCGAATCTCGACAAGACATGCTGAAATTACAACGAACGAACACGGTTCTTACTACCCACTATCACGACTGAATAAGGAAACGAACGAGCGAACCGCAAGTCTCTATATGGAGGTATCGTCTCAACCCACTTATTGAGAGATTCTATTGTGAAAATAATCCTTACATTCGTTGAAAGTTGTCCACTCCTCTCGTCTATTACAGACTCAAGAGCCTCTATTGGAATCCATGCATAATGCAGACTCATGCATAAACGATGTCGCTTACTTGCTTTTACTTCTTATAAGAAGTTTTTCCTAGTGTACTTCGCATTCCACTCCGAGCTTAATAATAGCCAGTGCAATTTATCACTGCAACTTTGTTCTGTCATTCTTTAAATGCCTTTTGTCTCTTCTGCTAGAATAATGAGCACTATTTTGCGTTATATTGCCTATTTTGAATTGGTATTGTAAAATAAAATGGTTGCGACGTTGAGGTGGTATTATTTTACTGCCTCTATAACAGAACGTGATACGTTTTACTTAGTAGATAGTTTAAATGATATTTTACGGTTTGTTTTAGTCATATAATTACAAATATTGATTGCGTGCAGTCGCATAATTAGTTGTGATTTTTTATACAGATAATGCCTATACATAGGCCAATGAAAGTACACAATGAATTATTAATCGTTTTACACATAAGACTGGTTCGAATACTATGTACAAAAATCTTTCTGGTTATCTAGAGTATATTAGCTTTGCTTACAGCCTGATACTGTTACATTATATTAGTTTCTAGTATTATTATTGTCTGTTTCTTCCTCGTCATTGACAAAATTGCACAGTCAAAATAGAATTCCGCCTCAATTAAATTACACTCAAGATCATAGTTTGGTTGGAAAGCGGCAGTTGCGCCTGTAGTCCTGGCCCGGTAGGTATAATCTATGGTCCGGCGGGTGCAACAATGGCAGCGAGGACGCATGTCACGTCGGCGAGGGTCGCGTCGCATACTGATGAGCAGGCCGGCGGCGGCGGCGGCAGCCCGGCGGCGGCGTCGGCGGCGCGCGGCACGTTGTCTTCTCCGTCGTCGGTCAGCAGCAACCAACGGGGATGCCACTTCTAGATCGGCGTGCGTCTATAGTTTCTGTGTTTTTTTATTTGTTTATTTGACAGAGTAACGTGACGAACCCATCGTTTACCTGGTGGTAAGCGCTACGCCTGCCCATAAAAGTTACGGTTGCTGAACTTTATATTGCATAATGTTGCTCGGCACTGCACTGCGCTCGTCATAATATATTGGTTCTAAAGTTCTAATATAATGTAGGGCAGTTGCTTTAATAACTAACTGTTCGTAATGGCTTTCCAATATGAGTCTTTTGCCTTTATTTATCTACCCTAACTCCTTAAAGAATTATTGATTCAGTTTATGATTGGCGTTATGTGTACAGATACGTATTTCAGTACTGTTAACCTAAACTGTGATTTCTTGCGCTATTAAGCAGAAATTCACACCAAAGTAAAACGAAAAACATGTAGAAATGTTTCTGAAAATCTGAAATTGATAAGTGAAGGTTTGTCTTATTAAGTTATATCTGACAACCCTAAAGGCTAAGGGTGAGTGCATTGTGCTAGATATCCGGCGGGCTCATCCACCGGACGTGGTTCTAACGGGCCGCTGTCCAAACGGTCGTCGCGAATGTCAAGGCACGCACCATGACTACAACCGCGATTACTCCACAAATGTCAACTATGATTCATTGCAAAACTGCATATCCATATATGTAACGGAAAATATTTTACACGATGCCTTCGAACTCAAGTTCATAGTACTAACTATAGTTCAAGTAGCAAGTACCTAGAATTGAAACGTTATTTGTATTCGTGGTGATGTAATGGGGCACCATCATCTCTGCTCGGCCCCCTAACGCCCTAACGTATTCGTCGCGCGTAATACGCACTCGGATATCATTAGTCAATCAACTATCAACCTGTCTCCACTCGGAAGTGAGCAGATGTAACGCCTCACTGGTCATTCTGTGCACGCTCCTTACACATTACCATACCAAAATAGTTTGAGCTCTGGCAGTGTAAAAGTTCCTTTAGTGACGATGTCAAGATAACTTTGTCGCGTTATATCTGACGACCGCTTGGAGCGGACATTGTCTCTCATTAGAATTCGTTTAAAAGCCATCTCGCGGACTCACGTCTCCAGTAATAATAGCGACTTCCTTTCATTCGTCGTAACATGTTACATGGATACTCGAGTATGAATCTCTCGCAACAGCAAATGCTTTAAATATTTAAATGTAAGTGCGATCGTTGTCGATAGGATGTTTTATTGTTTTACAATTTCCGTAGTTTTAGTAGATTTATTGAGGTTGTGGATGTTTGTTAGATTTTTTTTGGCAGGGAACAACTTAATTGACTCACTATTAAGTATACAGAAGATTTTTCTTTTTTATTAATATTTGAGCTGACAAATATTAGGCATAGATAGATAGAGAGGTAGATAATATATTTTTGTAAACACTAACAGAACAAAGAAAAATTAAACAAAACAATTTTACCAATTACATAACATATAACGTTAACGTTTATTGCATAATAAAACGTTCTTAATAGCATATTATCAAATTATAAAAAAAGAACGAAAAATAGTAAATTAAAAAAGCTAAAATAAGTAAATTAATAGTTATTATTAAATATAGTTTTAACTTTAAATGTATTTCTGATTCTCATTCTGATCCAACTTGCTTCACGATACGAGCTACGTATATCGCATCGCGTGTTCTCTAGCACCCTCGTGAGTAAATGATCGCATGTATTAACATTATCACATAAAAACTAACCGATCAGGCCCATCAAGTTCTGTATTCGTCGCTCCAAGCAGCACTTATAATATTGCCTCCCTTGAATGACAGCATAATTACAGCCGTTCTTTATGCAACGATGGTGAAGTAAAGGTCAATATTTGCCTTAATTAGTGCTCAGTGCCTGATTTGCATGTTATTAACGGCATCTCCTATAAATATCGGGTAGAGCATACGCTTGGCAATTCGTAGAACTGGTCTTGTATCACAGAACAAACGTATAACTAAAAAAGGCATTTGTGAAAAGAACTCTCCTAAGCAATCTACAAAATTAACTTTAAATTATAGTAAAACAAAATCTAGTGGGAGAATGTCCACCTTCCAAGGAGAAGGACGTGAGCTCAAATACCCGTGGTGGATTATGGCGTTACCCTCATAACGAAAGTGAGGGGAGACCCGTGCCCAGCAGTGGGACGATATGGGTTGATGATGATGATGAAAACAAAACAGTTAAGTCCACCAATTCAAATCTTCAAACTGTCGTCCTCCATTCATTTAGTGTATGTTTAAGTGGTGACTATGTTTAAGCCATTAGTGTTATTTATGGCTCCTACCCATACCCATGTTGTATATTGACTTGAAAATGCGCTTACATTATTTAAAATGTCGTGTGTCTGCAGTATTTATTAACAATACAACTAACACGCTCGTGTTATGTCGAGACAACATGTGAAGTAAATTATTAAGATGAGTATCCCTTATGCAGTCGTTTAACTAAAACCTTCGTTCTCGGTTTATAAAAGATCGTATTACACGCTTTTTACGACGTCTTTATCGTTAAATTTTATTAATACACTGCGGACGCAATATTCAATGTGAAATGTTCTTTATCCGGTGCAATACCTATTAAAATATATTATAAATAGTTTTTATTTTTCTTTACGAACAGATACTATAGTAATGCACTGAAGTTTATCTCAATATAATTATTTGCTTGTAAAAGATGGTAAAATAAATTTAACGTTCTCGTTTTCCACTTTTTCCTATAGATGTGTACAACTAAGGTGTAAAATTAAAACCACAAACCGTTGGCGCCGGCGGCGGCGGCAGTGACACGGGATTGGCTTGTGCAGGCCGCACCGTGCGCACGCGCACGGCACCGCGTTACATAACGCAAACCAGTCGCGATCCGCATCGTCTCATTACATTACACCGAGCTTATTTCACGGTCAGACCGCAAGTTTAATGTCGAGACATAAACAAAAACTACCGATTGTTTAACCGACCGATAGAGTCGTTGAACCGTAATCATCTCCGATCGGCGCACTTCAAAGCCAAAAACGATCACATTTATTACGATCTAATGTATCAAAATATTACCAAATCCGCTCACAAATGGTCTATATCAAATTAATGTTGAAAAAAGCGCAATTTTATTGTCTGTCGGGAGATTTGGATTGCCATCGGGCGTGGGAACATCGATCGGGATGTTCGCGGTCGGATAACGATCGGAACGCAAAAAAGGGTTCGAGAGCTTCGAGATAATGTGGAGCTTACGCGGGGACGAGTCAAGGACGGACGCGCGTCCCGCACCGCTCTCGTACTGGTCAGCACCCGGGCCCGTGCCCTCTCTCACACTATTTTTAGCAATCAGACCCGAAGCTGACCCTGTCCAGATCCCGTCCGACGTCCGTGCAAATACCGCTGAAACGAGCGGTGGTACCGCTAACGAGCCCGTAATTCCAGGTTATTATCATTATTAACATAAGCAGCCTGTAGCCAGCAAAAGAAAACGTTATTTTAATACAAAATACCGTAATTATGGTAATGATTCGTACTCGGTAATATTAAAACAATAAAAATTCTTCAGACATCGTTATCGAAAGGAACTCACACACTCAGGGCGACATACTGTTGAGACTTTTTTTGTCAAATCGTAAAATTCCCATCCGATTGTAATTTGATACAACCGCGCCACCTGGTGCCCTAGTCGCATTACTTTTGAAATTTAATATGGCCTACAAAAGGTAAAAATGTGAGGATGACAATAAATAACACTTAGTTCCTCTTGGCCCCTTGTGTGAGACTATTAACTTGCTTAAGATTTAGTTTAATTTTTAGTGCAGTGGAGAAGGATGTTAAAATTCTTAACATTTGAATAAAAACTATTAAATCACTTAATTTATTGATTCTATTGACATTTATTACCAACTTATCGTGTTTTTGTTACACAAATCTTTCCTACTCAAAGCAGTTGTAAAGCGACAGGAAACTATGAATTATTATGACAGATTAACCACGATTAAATGACACCTTAATCCTAAAAAGAAATGCAACGTATCAAACTAAGTTTTATAGGTGTAATTTAAACAATTCAAAAAACCTGTAGGTTCATAGTACATAGGTACCTAAATTTATTATTGCAGTTGATTTGTTTAAGAATATTATATAACATAAATAACATAAATTCTACAAATTTAGAAACATTAAACATGATTCATTTGGAATTGGAGTATGGCTTATTATTATGGCTTACAGGGGCGATGTTTATAAATATTCTTAGCTAACATAGCCTGGCTTGTTACGTTGCTACGATCCGCTCATAAATTATTAATTAAACACGCCACGTGTTTTCAGAATAATCGCATTGCTAGACTAACTGTTGCCCATACCAAGAAAGTTTGAAAGATATTCTGTCACTATTTATAGTACAATTAATCAACTCAGATATATATGATAAAAATAGTAATAATACATAATCTTTACCTAGAGCACAAAATAGATAAGCCCACAAGCACAGACCACAAGTGCTAGCCACCGCCTTAGGTAGGCGAGCGGTGAGACGGGGGGATGGTAACGAAGCATGCTCAAAATTGATAATGCATAGTTACTATGGTGCGCCCTACTTGTATATACACCGTATTACATTAGATTTAGCAGCAAACAATATTTCAGTTCTGTATAATAATTATCTTCTATTTTATTCAAATACCAGTTGAGGCGCCTCGCAGTTTCACTCGCGTTGACTATTATCCCACAGGAACCGTTTATTTTTACGGGATAAAAACTATCTTATTCGTTAATCGAAGTAATAAGCTATTTGTGTGCCAATTTTTTTCCAAATCGGTTCAGCGGTTTTTGCGTGAATGAGTAACAAAGAACCAAGTAAACAAACCTTCACATTTATAATCTTATAGTAGGAGTACAATGAATTTCAGATTTTTCAAATATTTTTTTAAAATCATAATATAATAGTACGATTTAATGTGTAATGTAATGATCCGGATAGTTTAAATAGTATTTTTTTGTGTATTCTTGAAAACAATGAAATTGAAAACGGTACTATTTTGTGTATGCTATAAACTTAAAACTCTATTAATTATAAATTATTCAATTCTATTAAGTATAAACTCAAAACTATAATTGATTATCTTGCTTAGCGTTAACAGTTTAGCTAAAGACTCGACAGATACATGGTCGTTACTCAGTTATCTTACTTTTATTGAAGAACATGAGTATTTGCGATTTCCATAATTATCTAGTAATGATTGAGTGCCTACATCTAAAAATGTTATGTCAAGATAAGGAACTAGCAAAAAACGCACCTGCAGCTACCAATGTAAATACAAGCTATTACAACGATGCTCCATCAATGTAGGACTGTAAAAAGCAACATTTTATCCGTATCTTTCTTCTTCATTCTCGCAGAAGCGCGCCTCGTTTACGGTACCGGTATCTGCCAGTACGGCGAGTGTTGCGGACTCGACAACCCGTAATATTATTCCATGGAAGCAGTCGCACCATGCTAGATGTCCTGCCACGGCGGCTAGACGAGGGCCGATGAACCCCCGCATCTGTCGCCGCCCCCTCCTCATCCCCTCTGGTTTTTTTTTCACGGCAGACTTCCGTTGGACTGTTTTTGCCGATCGATAACCTGCCCGATAGCCGCGGACACGCCTCATTAGCGGAATCGTTCCCTACGGATCGGATTGGCGTTAATCGACGCTCTCGCTAGAACTCGCGAAGAGATCCTTGATGAGGTAATTTGCACCGTTCCGATAAATGGCCGGCTCTACGCGGACAGGTGTCGTTGACATCGGATAAAATGCTTTCCGAGAACGACGCCAATCATGCAGTTGCAACTCCGAACTTAGTCATTACGCTCGCGCAAAAAACACTCTAAATATTAAAACATGTTATCGTGTATCATTGAAACTTTTTAACGCGAACGGAAATATTCAACAAAAGGCTAAATATTCGATTCTAGTCTCTACAATACTCAAATTCTTCCCAGCGCGACGAGGCTTAGTAGTCCCTTTTGTTTTATTTTAATCGTAGGAGTAGGATGCGCGGGCTTGTCGTGACAGATAGTGCTGCGTCCTCCTGGTACCTGTACCGCGGGGTCGCACTTGAGTCAATATAGGCGAAACCGCGATGCCCTCTCTGCCTTGTCCTTACTGTTAAACAATCTGTGACTCAATGTCGTAACCCATGTTGGTATACGCACGACGAAACATATTATAAGAATTTTATTACCAACACTTACTTGTTCAATACGATTTTATTTTGCTTTGATACGGTGCTAATTTTTGCGCTTTTACGACTACATTGAATCGGTACAAAACAAACCCATAAACATATTATGCCCGTTAAATATATTTCATTACCCGACTTCATTAAATTACTGTAAATATTAAAAGCTCTGATCGCTTTTTAAATTTCTTTCGCGCTCTTTTTATTTTCTTTTGAGATAGACTTATATCTGCGCTAATTTTTGCGCTTTTACGACTACATTGAATCGGTACAAAACAAACCCATAAACATATTATGCCCGTTAAATATATTTCATTACCCGACTTCATTAAATTACTGTAAATATTAAAAGCTCTGATCGCTTTTTAAATTTCTTTCGCGCTCTTTTTATTTTCTTTTGAGATAGACTTATATCTGCAGTGGGTAATAAATGAGTGAAATTAAAATTAGTAGAAAACTATTAAGTAAGGGTGATGGTGTGGTAAAGCAGCCATTGTACTTTAATGAAAGCTGAACAATGAAGGTCGAAGACCCTCAGGTCACAACAGCCACCATACTACGTGTTCCAAAGAAAAATATAATTATATTCCTTATTTAAACGTAATAAGACTAGTTTTTGCTTATATAGAAATAGTAATGAATAGCATCGTGCAGCCGCCTTGCTTGTGGCAATGTCTTCAATGCTTTCTTTACATTTAAGACTATTTTTGTTTCGTCTGTTGGTCTAATTAAAGCAAGAGTGAGCTTTCAATGGAACGGACAGGAGAGGCCAGACTTAGGATGTGATTGTAAGAGCGTTGAGCTTCGCAGAGATTTAAAATTGTGGCTATTTTAATTTGTGAACATAAACCATTGGTTGATTTTATCAGATTTATAAATAATGTCAATTCTGAATTGCGTAACAATAATCATTATCAATATTATAATAATTTAAAATGCGGAACCAAATATCAACTATCAGGACTTAAGTTTATGTGTAAAATTTGATATTTATTGTAATTATTAAAATAATTCTAACACCTAGGTATTTAATATATACAAAGATGTTGTTATCTGTATTACAAGTCCTCACTGTTATAAAAATTACTATTGTACTCTGTTACAAAATTGTAACATACCTAGTCATAAACAATAATTTAGTCAATCTTGTTGACAATTACTGACAAATGCTTGCACGAGTTAAATGACAGTAAATCAAAGGCATAGAACATACCCGCAACGGGACGGAGGGTGGCTGCGAAGAGCAGAAGACAGGTGGCCAAAACGAGCTGCATGTTTGCGATGCGCGTGGAGAGTCTGCGGGACAATAGGTGCACGGGCACAGGAGTGCGCTCTAACACGGGATACAGGCACACTGAGCGCGCGCTGGCCTGGACCCCCCCTTATAACTGAGACGCGTCCCGCGCGCACCACGACCAGGGACCGCTATAGCGATTCACAACTCTAACACCGCGTACATTACCCACTCTCTCGCCACATCCTCTAACCATAGTTAGCTCAACCAGAAATGTATATCAAGCAAGTGGGGTTAGTCGCGCGGTGGTGCGGTGCCGTGAGCCGCGGACGTCCGGCGGCGGACGACGGCGGCGCCCGCGCTCCTCGACACGGGAGTTATCTCAGCAAATCGTACCGCACAATAGTTCGCTCTCAATTTGTTCTTGTTGCGGTCGATGCGAATTCTTCGCTTGTCCGAAGGGTTGTCGACGTTGTTGTAGTTTTTTCTCGGCTCACGACATCGCGGCACGCTCAAGGGTGTACCTTTGTTATATCGCTCATTGAGCATCGCAATTGCAACTCGGCGAAAGCAATTAAATAAATTGGGTCTGTGCCCGAACAAACTAGCGCAACAGCAGTCGTGAGCATTTATTTGTTGAATAACAAATTAAAATACGTTAACAACTGAAGTTACTCGAAGCTCGAACGCATATATGCCACATAATATTGGCTCTTCCTCTCCGTTTCTTTGGCTACAACAATTAATTATAGTACCGTGAATAAATTACTTATTGCCACATAAGACTTACACAGTACAAGTATTACCAGTAAATACTTAAAATTGTAGTCCTAGCTTAACTATTCTTTCAAAATAAAATTTAAAACTTTTCTTACAAAAGCTGCCAAGGGATATAATTATATCAATTCAAGAAGAACCTGCAATATATGTCAAATCATATTAATTTTTTGAGATATATCTGTAACTATAACTGTGTTTTCACAAATCTTAAACGTTTTATTGGACCAATTAAAATATACTGCGATCAGCGTGCACAAAAAATTTTGAATGCAGTTGTTTTGTAAAAAATTGAATATTTTTACAATATTAGTTTGCAAACAAAGCCATAATCGATATTATTTTGTTATTTTTCTTTGGCCGCTTTAAGCGTGTATTCATAAATCACTCGCATTCATCCATTTACTAGAGAGGTATTCATTGCAGTTAATGACGACATAAACTGCCCATACAAAAGACATCAACGCACGCCACGTGCAGTTCGAACGTAAACTAACATGCTTATAACATTATTACTCTCTGGAATTTAATTAATGTCCAATGATCTAAATAAATAAAGAAAAAAATAACACCATGAATATACTTAATATATTTATTTTAATTTGCAAAATTTGCAAAGAAGTCCACGTTTTACCTCATTGAGAATACTCAGATTATAGATTCACAATTGATACCAGTAAGTACACACACTGTGGCGAGCATACACTCTCAAGGTGAACATTAGAAAATGACTAAAATTAAAGCATTTAGTGCGTACCTACTGTGATGAGGCACTTGAAAGCTGCCGCACCACCACCACTTAAACGTGTTGCTTTGAAAACAACGTTAATTGTCGGGACGCTATTTGCTCAGCACGCATGCCTCCCTCTCAGCTTTGACACACCCGTACCCAGACATCTTATAATCGCATGCACGCACACAATAAATAGAGCCCTCGCGAGAAAAGAATGCCTGCATAAACATTTTTATTAGCCACCACATCACTTCGGTATTTGCAATACAAGACACTGCACTTAAAATTAGCCAGACAAAAGTTGAAGTTCTAGAGCCGGCAGGAACGTTTCACATTTCTTTTTTAATTGCTGCCCTGCGATGCTTATCAGTATTGTTATACATACGACGAGGTACGATGATGCGAGTCGATTCAATTATATTCACGGTTTTTTTTTCATTTAAAAATCAGAGTATTACTTTAATAGCTGCAAAAGAAGAAAAAGTGTAGGGATACGAGCGATACAAACATTCGGTTTTTTATCTGAAGACATTAGTCCGCTTCGAGGAGTAGTTAATCGAACGGGTGCATGACTCCGATGTTTTGAATAATAGCAATAATAGGGCCCGCACATGCCGCCCAAACAAAACTATTAATGCGCCAATCATGCGACTGCGCGAGCTCTACCGAGAATATTAAATTAGTCCTACCACTCATACCTTATATCTCGTTCATTTTTATTGAGCACATTCCTTTGAAAGTATTCTTTTTCCTAAGGTACCTTTGAAGTTATTTTTATTATTATTTTCTTTGATTTTATAGCTAATTTGTTGTTAGCACTCTGGCCGAGACATTCCGCGGAGAAGTTACTTGAAAAAATGTTCACCTGTCTGTAAGGGATATAACGGCATTAGCGGTATCTTAGGAAAAAACCGCTTAGTTAGATAAACGTGTGTAACTGTACAATTATCTGAGAACTGAGGACTTTTACATTTAAATTCATATCTTAGCCCTGTTTTTTATTTATTTTGTAAACTTCGCATTAGTTTATTTATAAAGATGTTCTTTGACCTAACACGTGATCCATAGTATTTAATGTGTTAGTGACGCATGGAGTATACATAATAAGAACATTATTGCATATCTACCGGACATTTAAGATTTTAATTTTGTATACTGGACATTTAAGCGTAAAAATCTATAGGGCACATCTGAGATATTATTTTGTTTAATATCATTCGTAACAAAACAATCGTGTCCATCAGAAGGCCTTCAACAACTGTCTCCGGTGGGTCCGTGTAATTATTCTAATGTTCCCTAAACTGCCGCGCGTCCATCCCGGTGGTCGCGTCGCCGTCATGTACTCTGATTGCCACGATTACGATAAAAACTCCGCCTGTTATCGTTTTAATGCCGCCTTTAAAAATAACCGCGTAATAGTCAACCGCAATAGCAATGGACAGCGAAAATAAAATATTACGTGTGCGCCGCCCCGGCACGACGACGTCCCTGAATAACATTCGGGACATGGCAGGCATGCCTATTACGTTGTATATGAAATACCAGCGGTTTGGGATTTGCATAGAGCTCGCACTGTAAAAATATTCTTTGGCTTGAATTCTTCCATAATATTTATAATACTTAGTGCATTTGATGACTCATACTCGTCTTTCTTATAATTAGGGTTCTTTTCTCATAAATGTATAATCAAATAAATATGAAATCTCAACTCACTAATATAATAAATGCAAAAATGTGGGCGTGTTGAGTGTTTGTCCTGTCATTTCTCTCCTCGTCAAAAGGGCAGAATGGATTTTAGTATGATACTCTAGGTCTTGGAATAGAACATAGGGTACCTTCTATCCTGTCAAAATTAAGGGTTCCTGTGGGATAAAATAATTTCCAATTTACTTCACAACGGATCAATGAGTAGATAAAATCGTTATATATTTAGTTATCAGTAAGTTCGTTTACTCGATGTAATGTTTATAACACTCAGTTTATCACCAAAGCTAATTATCGCCATGTTTTTTTACGTACTACGTGCTCTTATTTCTATTCCAAATTCAGTGCATCTTGTGAACACCAATATAAAACAGACTAATGTGTAAAATAGTCCATTCTTTGGCTCTATCCTCCGAGATAAGTATAGGTTGTTGAATGCGTCGGGAGCATTGAATGGAGCGGTCACGTACTTAGTAGAACAAATCGACCTAGTAATAATTATTGTGGTCGCAGCTCCACCAAACCTTTACCTAACACAAACAAACTGCTCCCTCTATCTCGTGAGCAGCTCCACCCACAACACATTATAATACTCAAGCTTTTAAATTATTCATTTTCCAAAATTGGTTATTGTACCTCCGCAAGTCTGATAATCTGAAACTTCATGTTTTTCCGTTTCGTTACGTATGCAGTCGTGAGCAGTGACGTATTTTAATAGGCATGCGGACATTTATTGCCCGTAACTTACCATGCACGGGTTCCCAAGTTTCTCATTACAGGCGTTTTATCCTGACCGGACGTTCACACTTTCAAACTGTCTCTTTCAATAACGTACTGCAATTGGAAGATTATTCTAATATTAATACAAACTCTATGTACAACAATAATCGCTATATCTATTGGGTACACATAATATGCTATTGTTAACTTTCGAAAATGATTTCGTTCACGTGAAAAGCTTAGAAATTATTCTTACACCACTAAACAACGACATTCTTGTTCAAAAATATTACATCTTCACACATCTCATCTAATAGATTGAAATTAAAACTGTCACAAGCCGAAAATTCCATTGAAATCTGTTTAGTATGTTTGTGTTTATGAAGCACAAACAAACGATAAAGAAAATAAATTAGATAAGATTTTAGAGGCTTTTCTGACCTTTTAATAAACGCCAGACCCAAATTAAAATGCAAATTCAACTAGCCCTTAGCCGTATATTTTCCAATTAACTAACTGTTGTAAACCATGTCTCCATACATATGTCATACATCTACACATGAAATAAAGCAGTTGTATTCAATTAATAAAAACTGTAAACTTTATGGCGTGGATCTTGTGCTTCGCTATAGATGTGAAGTAGATATCAATCAACATCATAAACATGGTTTTAATCGTTATAAAATTAAATAAAAAAGATACCTACGCACGTGAGGAGCCTGTGAAACAAAGTTCATTGAACCAAAAGCTCGATTAGGTACCCCTTTGCCTTTTGCAAATGTTTAATGTCTATCCACAAAGTTTGACATGGCGTAAAATCTACAGAACGAATCATAACAATGCTATTCTTAGTGTTACTGTTGTTTTTCTCTCAAAGTATGTGCTAGCATGACCATTTGATTTTCAGAAGTGCATATTGCGTGTCATATTTGTGGTAAAATTTATTACAATCATAATCATGAGATTGCTATCGCAGAGGTAATCTAATCGACGATCTGGCTCCATCAGGTCATAACTGACGTTGCGCATACGCTTGATTTAGGGGGGCTTGATTGATATCGTTCCGCAAGTTGTCTTTTTGGCATACTTGTGCCGGTACCGGTTTGGAGGGCAATTTGAGATCTTGGTCCGACACGGGGCGGTGAATGTCGCGCTCGCTATCTTGCCGCATCCCATTTGCATGCTCGCTGAATCCACGCTGAGCTCATCAACCCGTCTCGTGTGACACTTTACTTTTATAACTGTGAAAATTATGAAATCAACATGTCAAGTCTCAACTGGCGTAATTTTAAAACTTAAACATAGTTTGCAACTAGGCCAAAACTTTTAGATTATGCTTGTAATACCATTGTTTTACCTGCACAAGCTTGTTTTTCAAGGGATATGTGCGTACAGCAATCTGTTCTATTTTATCACAAGCACTCAAGATATACCTGGAGGATATGGATGAGTTATCTCACATAGTTGTAGTAGAAACAATACGCAACGCTAGCTTATTGCCCTGGAAGCACAATAAAATAGTTCGGGCGGACATACCGAGAGCCGCCAATATATTTGATCCCGCGATAAGCGTCAGGATAACGTTATTGATTCACCTCGCCGCCGTGCGGCGCGGCGACTGTGCGTTTAAGCAATTACTGCGTGCAGTTCGAGCCTGCTACATGATAGGTAAACCTAGACTTCCTAAAGGTAAGAGCGCTTCCCGTTATAATTGGCAGGGCACGGCGGCCGGCCGAGGTGTCAGAGCACGGTGTGGGCCGAAGCCCCTGCTTTACCTCTCCCTCTATAATTTACCCCGGTGATGCCCAGGCCGACAACCCCTCATCACGAATATGTTTAGCGGGATCACTGTTTTCAACACATGGGTAATTTGGTCGTGTAATGAATTTCCGTGGCAGCGGGACACTGCTGGAGTTGTCCGAACATTAAATAATGTTTTGATTTGTAGCAGGATAACATATTTTCATTTTATCTTTTGCGCACTTAAACTAATCTATTTATATTCAGACAACATTTCATCCCATTTGTTTTAAGAAGAAAAGCCGAATGTTTGACCAGTTTTCGAGGCGCAATCACTCATAATATTACTTTGCATTATTACGTAGCATGTCTGCAATTAGCGCAGCTCGGTCATTGCCGTGGCTCGCGGCGAAGGACAACGTAGTATGCTAAAAATAATTCCTACGCCCAACAACACGCATGCATATCGCAATCAATGAACCGAATCTTCTCAGTGCTTTAATCGATCACAACCAGTATGTAATTAGGACGGGAGAGCAGGGAAAAATAATTACTCAACAATTGTTCGCAGTTATGGCTCAGCGAGCACGCGCAATAATGATAATCAAGCTGACCTTTACATAGATGATTATAAATCAGCTCGGACCTTCGTTATCGTGACGTAATTGTGGAAATTCTTTCACATTTTCTTATACCTTTCTTTGTTGTTTTACCTCTTTACTATATAAGAATCATGTGACAGTTCACAGTAGGCACACATGTTATGACGTTTACATCTTAGGTTGTAATATAGGTGTTATTTCCTTCCCACGGGTTCAAGGTTACGAACGTGATTTCAAGATATCGTATATATCCAATCTTGATGGCATCGCCGTTGTCGATCGCGGGATTCTCACGAAATATCCCGTAAATACCTCAAACGCATAACTCCTATTCTTTAAGGTATAAAGAATAGAATGGTATAATCAAGCAAATATATTGAGAAAAAATGGTCCTTCTATGTGTAGATTGTTTTGTTTGAGAGCCATGTTTAGCAACCAGTTCAGCGGTTCTTTGTTATCCATGTTGACTCTTACAATATTGACCTCCAACTCTACTTTTGTTTGTTTTACGCAGTTAGAGTATTTTTATTGGTTTCAATCACAGGAAATGTAATATTGCTTTGGTGCTAGACTTCTATTGACTGGTAGTAAATGACAGAAAGGACATCATTTATTAGTTCTTGTTTTGTTTTTAAGATTCTAAAAACAACAAGGAATTCATTAAAATGACTTAAATTGACACGAGGACTGAGAACGGGAACTTATGGTCTATTCACAGATTCGAATGTACTAGAGCGACTTGGCAGAAGTGCAGTGTGGCGTAACTAATACTCAATTGCACAAATTAGAGTTGCCGTCTCGCTTCCGGACTCACTCGGGATTGCTTTCACATCGCACTTTCTGCAAGAGCGCGTGTGATACTACACACATTCATCAGTACTTACACCAATATACTATGGATTATTCTCGCCAAACTCACACACGTTAAGTGATAAATTTTAGTCGTAAAGTTTTACAATAATAGCTCTGTGAAGCGATAGCGGTCAAGCAGTAGCGGATCCAGGGCGGAGTTAGGAGGCTCAACCCCCCCAAAATTCCCTAAAGAATCTGGATCCATTCCTGAATAAACTCAAATTAAATTTTCATATTATCCTACCCGTCCTAACCCCGTTCATGTTATTGGATGGGTAAATTGGGTAATAACTATTACTGGACTGGTTGACTAGAAAAGATAGCTTTTAGCGATAAGTCCGCCCATTGTACTTTATATTTAAATAAGTACTATTCTCTATGTACCTTATGTACCTATTTATGAACTGGTGTATCATTAAATATTTTCTAATATATTTCATTTTATTTTAAAACGATAATTTTATGAAATTACGTTTCATTTAGGTACTACCAGTCTAAACGAAAGAGACAAAAAATATTCAGGCTCGTGTCATTGATTTTCTGAATGTATGTTTTATAAGGGTAATCTCGTAAGTTAATGTTAATAACAAAGCCCTATATAAGTAAGTATTTTTGAAGCTATATGTTCCACTCTGATAGAAATAGATTATTTCTTATAATCCATGATCCACCACTGCGGTCAAGTCTGAAACTGCATCGTTTTCGCAACTAATGCACGGACACGTACTCACACGTGAGCGAATACGAATCGCGCAGATCTCATCTTGAGTTATTATATCGTATGAGGATAAGAATATCGGCACTGCAATTAAAATACAAGTCAGAACCTTCCGGGAAGTGGAGCGGCTCCAACGCCGGCCTCCCGCTGCTCGTCAAACCGCCTACTACAAAACAGACTATTAAATCCTTAGCCAATTAGGCAAAGCTAATCTAAAAACTAGCCTTAAGAAGTGTAGGTAAATATAGTCAAGCTGAGGATGACGGAAGGATTTATATCCGCTCAGTTTGTCATAATTAGTCATAATCAGTTTAATAAAAAAAATTGTGTTAATCTTATTAATCGTTAAACAAGCAGTTTTGCATTACCCTAAGAGTTAACTATTTTTTCTGTCTAATCTAATGATGAATATCATAAATGTAGATATGACAGGACCTCACAAAGATTTCATCCTATATTTGTGAGGGACCCATCACTATTAAATTTTAATCACCAATGTAGAAACTACTTGTCAGATCTATCGAGACAATTTAACGAACCACGTTTCGACTCTACTCATAAAAACTAGCAGAGTAATAAATCAAAACAATGCAAGCAACAAATCCACTGAAGGGCCGTTGAAAGAAACATTGTACGATGGCTAAGCCTTGACCTCGGATGCTCTATTCAGATGTCCCCATTATTTAGCACTCGCGCAGGCTTTGAGGCAAGCTGCAACTTTGAATGCGGCTGCAAAGAAAGTGTTCTCGTACAAAAGCTAAGCAGTCATAAATAATGCGAGGCGAACAGAGTCGGCTAATGAATTACGATGGCAATCCTTATAATAGCGGGTCGCAGCGGCGCTAAATGCAGTCGGTCCGCCTGCCGATGCCGCCGCGCCGCCGTTGCGTCGTAGTGCTGCCGCGGGCAATGTACGCATCGCACCGCTCTGCAGCGACTACACTCGCAACTGCGCCCCAACTGCACCGAGATCCACTGAGAAAGAACTCCGTCCCGTGCGAATAGTTCACGCTCTGCCTCTTGCGTTGCATCATTGTAATAGTCGGATAGATCGGAGTCAACGACACTCGGCGACGAGTCATCGCGTCAGCGATGAACTTGAACCGCGACGTCGTCGCGCCGCTGCCGCGCCGTAGCGCGCTCTTTTCGATGAATCATTACGACTGTTACGATGCTTTTGAAGTCTATATACGTCAATATAATTATTTGAGCCTGCAAATATGTAAGCAAACTGTGAGGAAAGTTGTGAGGAGGCGGCGATGCGCCAAGGCCGCCCGGTCCTCGCTATTATGTAAATAATGCTCTCTGCATGCCCTCTGTGGCACCCGCCGACCGACCATTACCTGCTCATCCTCTCGACCTCCAGCCGCTGCGCCATATTGCCGCATTTCATTTCGGAATATATACCTATATACCGGGGCTTTTAATAGTTTCTCACATTCCATAAGGATAGAGCAAAATAGTTATTCTATAGAGAGAATTAAAACAGGCTCACCAAAGCCTCCGCTCACGTCTCGCGCCACAATACTGAAATCAATCAAGTGTTATTTCGATGCGGTAGTTGTTGAAGTAGGCAGCTGGCGCGGGTGGCGCGCGCTCAATGGGCTTATCTCAGGTTCATCGATGTCCCGACCACTGTCGCCTCACGACTTACGCAACCGTAAAATGGTTTCAATAAGTACTAACTTTGGTATCCTTCTTCATTGATCGCTTAGATAGAACCTACGGAATTAGATGTAAGCACCGTAGGCGTAGGTCTACTTTTTTTCGTGAAGAAGACACTTTTAAAAGCATTTAACCTTATTTTCAATCTAAGCTAGATTTATTTTGAAAAAAAAAATGTGTTAAGTTTAAGCCGTGTCTTCTATTCTATTCATGCGCGTGTTTTGGTCTACACACAACACGAAAATTTTATCATGTTTGACCTCATAATTATTATTAAGTATCTTGTTTGATGTGAAAACAACAAAAACTTTCAAAAAAATTACAAAGATGACAATATTTTGTGTAGTGTGTAGACCAAAACAGGCGCAGGAATAGAATAGAATAGAAGAGACAGCTTAATAGAACATAGAACACAAAACACTAGATAGAGGCTTACCTACAGACACTAAAGGATGCACTATAATGTAGACAGGAAATAATAATTGAATTTATTTCAAAGTTAATCATAAACGTCATCGTAAGGATATCTAAATCTCACTGAATGTCTAAATGAAACTCAATAAGGATCTATTACAACGATCTAAATATATTAAAACGGAAGATGCTACTAAATTATAACCATTAAGTAGGAAGAAGTAGAGCTTTACATTTTAATAGAAATATGTAATGGAAACTGTATCTACCTACTTACCTAACTCTTTACTCTTACGATATAACTTCTGAAACTACAAAATAATAATCTTCGTAAAGTATAAGTATTTTATGTTTTAAAGCTCTGGCTGTCTAAGGCTTAAGGTATGTACCACGTATAGTCAACTATCCATTCATTCCATTATGCTGTATCTATATAAAAATATCCTATGAGGATATATCTGTCAACTTATACAGTCTTATAAGATAAACGTCTCAAACCACTAAAGAATAAAATTTTACATCATATGCATTGCGTCATAATTCCCTATACTTAGTTGAATTAGTGGACCCCTTATTTTATAAAAGTTGCTTCTACGAAATCCAATCAAATTCGCCCTATTTTTGAGCAGTGATTGAAGCTTAAACCTCTTGAAACAATTCGGATTTAAATGAAATCTTTAAAAGTAATAAACACCCTTACAAGAAAGTGCTCTTTGGCTAATGGTGACTGCATTCCGACAGTGAGGAGTGTCGCCAGAGAAGAGCCGTGTCAATGAACCGTCTTGTGGCGAATTGCTCCGCTTCCGCAGCACCCAGCAAATAAAATCAATTAGCGGAGCACACACCGTTACGGCGACTTGACCGCGCGTCGTGACTTCTAGGGCCAGCCTCGGCCGCACCAAGGGCCCTGCCTGCACCATATACCCACACAACTAACGAACGCTCTCTACAGGAGACGACAGCGCAGCAAAACAATAAATTAGTGCCTACATACACCGTGGGTACGACAACTCCCACATTCTAGAACCAATGTCGCCGCCATTCCTTGCGAATGATTCAACGTCTCTATAAATACAAGCAAGGCACGTGTGTTAATTCTAAAGGACGCTATTTAATAAAGATAGACACGTCATGTTATTGTCACGGTGCACCGGATAAGCCGGCACCGGGCGATTGTCTCGCGACTATCGTAAATAACTCGCATCGTGTCCGGTGCAGGCCGGGCATACAGAGTTATCGGGTAGGCAACGGTTAGCGAATCCAGGCGTCAACTCCTAACTCGCTCGACGCAGTCAAAGGCCCCTAACCACCATCCTCGATCGTAGTTTCTATTCATTTCAAAGGCTCTGCGTTGGTTGGTACACATCGTCGTCGAGAACTCATGGTTCGGTTTGCTCTAGCATAGCAAGCTGTGCGCCGGAAGTAGCCCCCGCTCACGTATGAACGTGATGTGCGCTCCGCGAGCCTACCCAAAATATTAAATCTCTCTTGATATTATTACTATTGTATTACAATAGCAATTAATTATTTGCTATTTTGAGACAACCATTCATACGCGGAGCGAAATATATCCCTATTCAACGCGGTGCATGCAATTTGATGATTTTAACGACTATCTCTGGCATAAGACTGGAATTGCCCGCCGGCTATGAATTCCAGCTGAGGTAGAAACAATGGACATGCTCGTATGATATAAATAGGTGGAATAAATATAAAATGGCTGCGTTTATTTTGGTCTATTTTGCTGGCTGAACGTTATGCGAAGGGTGCATGGAGGGCGGGTATGTATCGAGCGAGGCCGAGCGGGGCCCGATAGCATCGCTGCGCGGCGCGGGCTATAAATAGATCCACTGGCGGACCCTTGAACCAGCCGTGGTCCTCGCTATACTTTCAAATTAAAACGTTCCTACAGGACGGGAACTGCCAATCTCTAAATGCATATTTAATCCGATATCTTGATCCTGTTTGGCTTCATTTTGGAGCCATCTTTTAGCTGAGTTGCTTTATCTAATAAAACCCACATGAGTCACATCCGTTACGCCTTGTATACCGCTTGTACGTTATTGCATACTTTAACATAAAGCACATATACCAAAAAAGTTTGATGGATTCGGATGTTGGCACGTAATGTAGCAGCCCTGATCGCGGCCAGGTACCGCAACAATCAACCATAAAACACGCTGAAGTGCAACTCGTCGGTGGTTCGCTTTCGTTCGCGCATGCGCGGATAGAGCTTATTTTTCCTCTGATTAGAGTAAAAGATGCGCAACCGGTCGGCGAGCGAAGGCCGCGGCCAGGGCCGGCCGCGCCCGCGCCTACCAAGTCGAGGACCCCGCTGCACCGCGCCATTCCCTGCGCACGCTAATGATGCGCCTTCACCTTACCACTAATTGGACTTACTCCACACCGCTCCAGGAAAAAAATGCATCTCTACCGCTCCAATCCGCAGAATCGCAAATAGACTTACGACGACGCCAGCCCTGAATCATACGAATTATCAAATTCCGATAAAATTGACCCCATCATTAAAGTTGGCGAGCGCACGAAACGGTCCTTATCTGGAGAATAATTTGTCGAAGTTCCCGCTCCGCTTCTTCCTTATCGTGATCAGTGAGGTGTGAATTCAAATTTTGCTCCCGAGAAGTCGTTTCGGCCGGACTTTATGTATAACTGTCAACTTATATATCTTAATTCATAACAATGAAGGTTAATCGTTATCTGATAGCGTTTTGTGAATAAATAGTGATGTACAGTTAATCGTGATGATTGCTTCGTTGCTTCGCTACGTACCTACCGTGGTGAATTATGTCGGAAGCACGTACACCATAAGAATTGCCCTTTAATAACGCCGAGCTGTACTGAATTGTCGTAGATTGCAGACGCACTAAACTTCATGTAGCTGTAAATAATGACACAATTTGAAACGTTGTTGTTTCCTTAATCGACGCAGTAGCAATGATAGAAAATGGAGCTGTGTACATTACCAGCAGACAAAAATTACGTCCGACATACTTCGACTAAGGCAAAGGCAAGCGGTGTTATTGTCAGGAGGGTGATCAATTGAACATTTGTCAACAACTCTCACTGATTTTGAAGATGTGTGCTTGCAGGTAGTGTAGAGTCCTTTCCGTGCAATCATTTTGGTAAAAAATTAACATTGTTTCTTAAAGTAGTAGGTACAGACTTATTATCTACTGAAGCTTTAGTTTCTGGACAAGATTAATCGCAAATATATAATATTAGTCAGCCCAGCCATTTACTGATACAAACATTTACAATAATAGCACAAGAAACGTGACTAACATGACACAGCTACTAGTTAGTCATAAAAGTGTAAGACAAAAGAATGACAGCGAGCAAAAAGTAATTCCCATCCCGGAAGACTTTATGTCCACATGAACATGGGTTATTAATAAAACAAAAGCGATATAATATATATACGTATGGAATATAAAGATGGATTTCGTTGGAAACGAGACAACATCAGGAGTGCCGGCGTATCATGAGCCCTTTTACACAGAGAGCGTTGAGGGAGGCGCGTGCTCTCGCGCACTCTCACGCGCAATGTGCGCACACCACCCGCGCCACAAATTCCTACGTGCTCAGACAATTATTTATTTTATAGAAAAAAAAAAACAACTACCCACCTAGGTGTCATTGGCTCTCTTGGTAATCTTATAAATATAAAGCCGCTCTCATTAGAATAATACTTCTTCTCACATAACTTGAGGAACGCAAAGATTCGAGCGCGGCGAGGTTAATATTTTGACGTCCGCATCAATTTACTATGTGCTCTTTTAGTCTATTATGCTAGGAATAAATCAAGACTAACTTATTAATAAAACAACCGCTACAATTGAAGTCATACATTAAGTTATAAAAAAGCTGGCCCTCATACTTCTATAATAAAACACCGATAGTTTTCAACCCGCTTAAGTTCATGCCATTTAAATTCAACGGACATGCCCAGCCGTGTATCAGCACTTACAGCTGTCGCCCACGATATTTCCTGGTTATCTTTACCTGTAAATTGTCATTTCTTGTTGCAGCCATCGATGCGGCCTGACTAATGAAGATTTAAACCGACGGTGGTGCAAGCCCAGTCCCGTTTTGCATCCTTCTATTTACCATACCAAGGTGAAGTAACGTTACACGGTCATATTACCACTCTAATGTTCAGATTGAAGGAGCGAACTCAATGTACTATGCTTCCAGCTTCGATATGTAGCATTCCAACGCTGTATCCGCTACAAAACCGCTTCGCATAAGCATACATTAAACCGCGTAAGATAAGTATGTATAAGGTCCAAGATCTTACTCGTATCTGAGATAGGCTAGATAACTGCACCCTCAGATTCCTCAGAACAAGTATTTATCTATGAATAATATTCGCCAAAGAAATGTATATATTTAGAAAAATATATATAATATGGCAGAGTGCATCGATTTTTGTTTAGCAATCTTCTGTGGTGCCAATTGCATTTAGGTGTTTTGGAATCCTAGTGTATTTATCTTTAATGTAGGTAATTATTAAAAAAAATTCACATAGTATAGATACGGCTTACTCCGATTTAATTTTGATCAAGTTTTGCTGGTATAGTTAACCCAAGTCCAACCATAATAACTTTTATTCACTTCACATCGTAACAACGTGATGTCATTATAGGGTCTGATAGAGTACCTGGTGCGCGTCTGGAAGAAGCCCCCGCTGGTCTACTGCGACTACCACGGGCACTCGCGTAAGAAGAACGTGTTCTTCTACGGGTGCGCTGCGGCTGAGAGCTGGTGTAGCAACGATCGGCTTGTTCAGGACGAGCCCGTAAAGTACCTGGTGGGTTTCGTACACGCGGATCCGCTCAAAAATCACAAAGAAAATCTCCCTATATTCATGTGTGAATTTGATTGTTTGTGAGTTGTGTATTGGCAGTATTATGAGTAGAACCCACTACGGTTATAACGTGTCAAATGTAATTCGTTTTTATAGAAAATTGCGAAGAGTTTCACAAAATCTAGGGATGGATCGGCAGTCTCATTACGCGATCTTACTGAATAATTTGCTTACTGAAATTTCCGTTGAAATATCTTTATCAGTAAGTTTTACCGCTGTTCAGATGCTGCCAGCTTTAATGCACCGGATATCGCCAGCGTTTGCTCTGGGCTCGTGTTCATTCCGAGTTGAGCGAGAGAGGGAGAGCACTGCACGGGTCACGGTGTGGAGGCATTTGGGAGTCACGCGGTCCTACACCATGGAGGCATCCTTCTGCGGATTTGACCGAGGGCCATTTAAGGTGAGACAATCTGCTTAGAAAGACAAAGAAAGGATCTAAAACCTCGGGCAGGAAGAATAGTTGCACGGCCTGCATGAGCTACACTGGTGAGAACGTTTTTGTTCAGGGTAAGGTAGAGAATAACGCGAAGGACATTACTTAATTGGGGTTTTTCACGACAAAAAGGTAATAAAATCAAATTGATAAGCACAGAGTCGACAATTTAAAATCTATAAAATTAAAATCCCAGCTCTTATTTTGTGCTTAGTTGTAAAGTGAATATAAACATTTTTTTGCATTCAACAGCACGACGCAGCGCACAACAGATATAGGCACGCAACCCGATGAGATACGGCACACACATTGTAGATAACTATTCTAAAGTAACTCTACCTATATTATGTAACAGTGTTTACACGTGGTGGCTAGCAAAATGTACACAATCAATACCGCAGTGAATTACGAGGACCACACCTAACACAATGAACGCTCTTACAAGCCATAGAGCGGGTACATTAGACCTCCACCACAACTCACTTAAAGTGCCTCCACTGCGGTGGCCTATTTACAACCATGTCAATTAAATTACACCCTCAATGGAGCAAACACTTTCAGACCTTGCGAGCTCTATGCAGCTATTAAATTGAATGAGCTCCCCAGATAGTAGTCGTGTGTCTCTAAATGTAACGCGTATATCATTTTTATTTATATGAGATGCATAAAATGCGCCCACGCATAACATTACCAACATTACCCTCTGATATTCTGAAGTCGTTTAATAATGATACACGTCCCGTCTCACTTATATTCCAATTAGAAATGAAGGCTTATCTCGAGATTAATGATAACGATACTTAGTACAGGACATGTGGGGTAATACATCTAGCGGTGTCGAGCCCGGGCGGCAGATGTGGATGATAAGACCCGGAGATGCAACAAATCTGCGCTACAAGGGACTTATCTATGGAGACGCATGCGGAGTATTCGTACCACTAGTATCTACATGCGGCGAGACATCGACGTGCGTGCTCCTTAGTTAATGAATTGCGTCGCTATTGAGACCTGCGTGACTGCCGAACGTTTACAAAGGGAATGGGCACCGATACGAGTATCATATACTCATTGCTTATCGTTGTGAATAGAAATCCAATGCGACCGCTTATCCCGCGTGCGTATTTATGTCTAAATGGAACTTTTATGAAATATTACATGGTACATATTTCAGAATTATTGCTTATAGAGTTCCACTGTATAAAGATATTCTTTTGTTTTTCAGCCTTCCGTTAGGAAATACTTTTTTTTTATATGACTGAGTAACGATGAGACGAGGTCATAAAATTCTGACTAAGCCATTGTTTCAATAATTTGGCAGGGTTTTCATCTAAACACTCAGCATCTCCAGAACGTTGGGAGCGACTTCTGTGAAGCTCTGAACGGTCTCAATGAAAGCGCCACCAACGTGGACATTCAACTCACGAAGGACCTCAATGGGTTAGTATTTCTCAAAGCTACTAATACATCAATCAAGTCAAGTACGACCCAAAAATTATTTAGGCAAGTCACAAGTTTTAAAATATCTTGCTTTATGTCCCGGTGGAGAACCATGAGCCGATATGACGCGGACAAAGCCGTGAACAGACAGCTGTGATGAAATAATTGTCTTCTTATAATTAGACATCTCACTACTAAAGCGGCGTTAATGTTTTTTTTTGACAGAAATATCGTTGAAATTAAACTGAACAACACAGAAGGGAACAGGCAAGTTTTCTAACAGAGACTGTAAAGCTAACCGAATGCATATCACGTAACTTTACTAAATACATTGGCTGGACTTTGAATGAGTCCTACCTCCTTGTGGTCATATTTTCATTTGTCATACACAGATTTCGGGGAGTTCTTGCTTTTCATATTATAAACTTATTTAGGTACTTTGAGTTTCATTCAAAGATAATAATTGAAACCAAAACTTTATAGAAAGATTGAACTATGCCATATACCTACCTACCGGCATGTTTGTACCATGTTATTATTTCCGTGTTATAACTCCGATTTGTTGTTTTGGAAACATTGACACAGCACACAAACATGGATTTGAATACCAAAGCATGCTCATTTGTATGCTCAATCTATTTATATCTATCCAAAAAGTTTGGTTTGATTTGTAACTTGTATTTTATTAAATGCAACGGAAAGTGCGCTTATATGAAAATCCCGATTTCGGAACAACCGTGCATTCTATCTGATTATATCAGTGAACCTGTATTCATTAGCACTAAAATGTATCGATTCATTGACCACCGATGGCACTCGATGGGTCAGTTTTCTATGATTAAGCTAATTAACCTCTGTCCATTACGTTCCTTAAAATTGTATTTCATGAGCTTGGTGTCATTTCGACTAGATACACAACTGTGAGGTAGGTGAATAAAGCTAAGTTCAAGTTTATTCTGTTGATCTCGCCAAGCGCTCTTGGTTTCTTTCTTTGTACCTAGTCATTTTTTCTACATACTTTCTGAGAATGTACCAAAAGGTATGTGGGAAGAAATAACTACAAACAAACCAGAACCAGAAAAAGATATGTAAAAAATATATCTTTAGCGAAAAAGCTTATTTTATTATACTTTCTTACTTACTGTAAGTACACCTATGTACTAGTTAGGTAATTGAAAAAAGTTTATATTTTATTGTGGAATAATGCGCTATCTTTTCACGTATGACTTTTTTTAAATCATCATCATCAACCCATATCGTGCTACTGCTGAGCACGTCCCCTAACTTGTCCCCTAACTTTCGTGAGGAGGGTTAGGCCATAATCCACCACGGAGGTCAGGTCCGAAATAATTCTCGGGTAGGTATGTGGGTTTCCTCACGATGTTTTCCTACACCGAAAAAAGAGTGATAATGAAATGTTTTTTCAAGATTAAAATTGGTACGTGCTGTCACTGGGATTTCATTTCACGACCTTCTGATTAGAAGGCAGACGTTCTCCCACTGGACTTCTTCTCCCACAGCTTGATATAAGAGAAAATGAAATTTAAATTAAATTGTTTCTGCCACAGTGAGGTAGCAGCGGACAGCGACCAAGGCTCCGGATCAGACAGCGTACTCAAAACGGACTCTGACGAAGACTTTGACTAGATGCATTGTACCTACTCTATTATACGTAGCTTTACATTAGGCTAAGCGCTAGCATCAAAAAATGCCCTCCGAGTCTGCGCAACGCCCTATAGTTAGCTGCTTACCTAAGAATCTTATCTGTTATTATGTCTTATTGTATACGAAAGGCAACATTTCCATATAGGTATGTCTATTATAGTAGCACTGTACATTTTGTTCAGTAAATTTCAGTTAGCAGTTTTTTGTTTCTAAAGACGAATACAGTTTTAATAAAATAAGTACATTTTATGCTAGACGCTTTCCACTTATGTACCCAAGGCGTTGTTCAAATTCATTGGCAGAACTGCATACTCCAGGTTGTAATTTACTAGTAAATACTACATGAACCGTGGTACTTACGTAGCGGAACACTGACCGACTTAAACGTTTATGCTAATGTCATAATTTCTACGGAAATAAAAAGTGGAATATTAAAGAAAATGTAAGCTTTAAAAAGATACTCAGTTTCCTACTAAATTTATCTGGTAGTTTGGGTAAAAAGTTGTAAAATAGTCTATAAATATGTTGTTATCGAGCAGACAAGCTATACTTTTGTTCAGAATATTATATTTTGTAATGTGTTTACATAAATTTGTTTAATGTCCTAAGTTATTACCACGTGAATAAAATTGTGTGTTAATTTTTCTGTGTGCGTAGTTTTTTTTTTTGTGTGATGTAAATTAAATTTTAAGTGGCTTGTGATCTCAGTAACTAATAAATAAATTATTAAATCGATATTCTTTTAATTATTTAAATTACAATTTCTCCCTAGACGAGCACACCTCATACTTGGAGGGTGATCAACTTTATTGTCGACATTAGTAGGGCACCTCTTTAATATAAAAAATATTTGTTTTCGTGCAATGAATATGTTGGTCGATCAATAGTAACGTAAGATCTGTAGGTGCTCTTTTATCTATATCGATTAGGTATTTCAATTAAAATGTTTGTAAATGAATGGGTTTCGGTTAAATAGGTTTTTTTTTTTAATTCGGTATTTCCGGCATCAACAGAACCGAACGGTTTCGCTTTCGATCGACTTATACACACATGCTTGGACTCGCACCGAAACATACGATGATCGATCGAGCGCATTATCTAGAGAGATACCTCCATACTTCTCCGCCTACCACAAAAGGGACCTAGGTTTATAATAGTCGTAGCTGTTGTCACTACTAATAAAGGCATACGACTTTTTAAATAATACACACAAGTATAGGAAAATGTATATATTATCTCAAAACTTCAATATTAACAATAATCACATCTCACTAAACATAGTTATTATACCAACATAAATAATTTGCACTATTTGCATCTCTGCAAACGTAATTGTTACTTGTTACCTATTAGTTCGTCTAAATTTAAATCTAGGGAAATATACATCACATGTCATTTAGATTAGCTAACTACATAGCTGTAGCAGTGTGATGTTACATGGTATCAAACAACATTTAAATATAAGTTATAAATATATTGACGCTCTGTTTTGCACCTTAAACTTTCAGCTCTTATATAAATGCGATAAATGACTGATTTCTTAAATGCAACAGAAACTGCTTGTAATTTTTTTATCGGTTTTGATTATTAATAGGTTTGGAAACAACAGTGATTTTACAATTTAATACCTTTAACCATAAGATGCGAAACAGATTAAAACCATACAGTAGAACAACATAAATACTGGATAGTAAACAAAATACATTCTGGTTACCTATGAAACAACAAAATTATGATCAACAATATCGAACTCATTGACAATAAACAGCCCAATGGTGAGCAACACCCGTCAAACTCTTTTACTTTAAAATGCAAACAAAGTAAAAGAAAACAAATAACTATTATTATTTATTACTTTCGATTGTCGCTTTTTTCTTTACTATTGTCAATTTCACATCACATAATGTTGATAATATTTACGTCATTTCGTATCATTATTTAAGTAATAATTTGTTCTTTTCAAACTTAACTTAATATAATACACATTATTATGATTTTATCAATTGTAAAGACATGAAGTGCATGGGTGATTCAATTATACGCTTTAAGTTTACGGACTCTTAGGCTAGTGTCCACTAAGTTGAACGCGGGTAGTGAGCAACAAGATTGGAAAAAAATAACCAATTATACTCCTGCGCTGTGAATTATAATAATCAAACGAACAACTAAAGCAACGATCCACTAAAGCTCGATGGTCGGTATCGTCGATTCTATAGGTTGGTTTGTCGTCGCATCTTTACACATAATAGCGCCTTTGGTTCAGCGGATTGTTTCTGTTGATCATTTTTGATATTTTTTTTCGGTCATCTTTCTCACAATGGTTTACAGTGAGCCGATTCGACTTATACCAAAGAATGGGTTAATAAGGAGAATGTTTTGACAAAATGTGCCTATTTATAGGCCTGTGGCTTATTAAGATAGCAGAATACAAAAGTTCAGGACAGACATTACAAAATTTATATATTCTCATTCATTCCGTTTCGGAAGCGTTGGTTATAATCTAATCACAGAAAAATAACTGTTTTATAATTAGGTACTATTTTTAAACTGTCATGTGAAGACCAATTTTATTGTATCTATAAATTCGGTGGACATTCACTTGGTCGGTAATCAAAACTGTCTTCATGAAGCTATATTTGGTTCAAGGTACCCTAAAAAATATATTGTTAATAATTTCAATGTACCCTTATAAAATAATAAAATTATTTTGGCATTATTTAGCGACATAAATATACAACACAATATAATTATAAAAAAAGCTAAAAAAAAAAGAAGAAAATGATTTAAAAGCGCGAACTTTTTGAGCAGTCATTACTTCAAATTATAGTAATAGTTAGTTTAATTCAGTATGGAAATATATAAACCAATATTAATTTTTACGCACATAAGGTCCTATGTACTAACGAAGCTCATTATGCAATCGATGAGCAAATGTTTTAAAACTATCCACTTGATCGTTAAACTATTATAGTTCCTCTCATTCAAACCAAAAATAATTGTATTATGGTAGACATAAACAATAATTTGTTTAAATGGATATAAAATAAGTTCTGTGTTGGTTTCAGTGATCCATATTGTCACAAGACCAAAGTCCCAGCAGAGGGAACCTAATTTATAGATGAAAAAAAAATACTAACTGGAATTTATAAATCACTTATCCATAACATTAAAACAAAACAATAAAATGTCACGTTGCAAAATTGTAATATGAACAAAAATAAACAATCATATAAATTATTAAAATAATAATATAAATAGGATTAAATCCCCGTAGAGGGAACGTATAATCACGATAAAAATCTCAACTATTAGTTAATTTAACGAGTAGCGCTCCACGCTTTATCTGTTTAGTTACATGTTGACTGCTGACCCGGTTTTTACATTTGGGCACCGTTATGGATCTGCACACACCGTGTGTGTTTTCCCGCCCTAGCGTGCCGTCAGGTTGAGCCTCGCTGTAGTAGCGCCGCGTTAAACACACACGTCTGTGTTTCGCCGCACAGCCGGCACGTAAACTGCGCTAACACAACAGGTGTTTTCCAACACTCGCGTAACGTTATAAAAAACACAAACGTCTGTGTTTTCAGCAGTCAACGTGTTAAGGCTTAGTGGACCACCTGTCTTATTAGCACATGGGGTCGTTCCTCGTCACCGCACTTATCGAAGAGGCTTGCAAAGACACCCATCGAAATATTATCGAACATTCAAACTCGACGGGTTTCCCTCGCACGGTTTGAAAGAAATGTAAGTCGGCTAGCTTGAGGCACGGTGTAATAAGCACGGAAACTGGGAATGTAGTTCTTTTAGAAATTCATCATAATTGTATGATATTAGCACAAAAAGGACTGAAGTTACAAAATAGGTTGCTTATCGTACTTTTTAAATGATATTCGTCCCACATACGAGAAAGTTCTTTTTATTTTAATAACATTGATATACTCCAGCAAAAATATAAGTTTGCTGTATATAATTGACTATATAATATTGCAATATTGTAGGTGTGCCTAATTACTGAGCATAACTTAATAGATGCGACATCATATTCGCAATTTTTTCTTGAGACTGCAAGGTTTGGCAAGTTTCGCAAGCCGTCGCTTTCTTTTTATATTAGCTAGAGGGAGACAGCATGCGAAAGATGTCAAAATGTTTAGGTAATATTTCCTAGCTTGAGTCATGTTCAACATATAATTATAAAAAGCAGGATAGGACATCTTCTGTGTGGTAATCACATTTTGAAATTATGCAAGTCTAACGTATGAAAATTCTAGTATAGCGAACAAGTCGACTATATATCGCTCATTTGGGGCAAGAACGTGAAAGCAGAAAGACCATATATCTCCTCAATGTGTTGAACGTGAGATAACACGTTTTTATCGCAAATGAGCGATATGTATATCTACCCGCTGTTTTTTTAAATGTACACAATAATATCAGGGTTTAAAATAACCACACCGGTTTCCCTGGATTGCAAAGATCATCTTCGAAGCAGTCATTTTCAATTTGAACACAGATAGGAGTTTTATTATCCCTTATCTTCCGCCGTAACGTATACTAAGCTTGAAAGATGCGGGAGCATCGATGTCGATCACTCGTGTCTATTGACAACTCACTTCCAAGTCGAGAACAAATGAACAGGATAGCTCCGTTCACTGCGACCTTAACACACGCTCGCGGCGTCTACACATATGTTTTCATTGTGTTTATGGTTATTATGTTGCCTTTGGAGGTGTATAAATGACATTTGAACATTCAATCTAGGAAGACGGCCGCCTACTTCAAACGTCACTCGCGTCTTAAATATGTAATATTGCTCCATATAATAATAATATTGATGTATGCGATTACGATTTCGAGTCTGACCTCGATGACAGCAAACGTCGACGGAAGTAGATATACGAACGGAGTGGCAAAGCGTACGGCGGGGCGAGCGCTCGGACGTCACTCAAAACACTTGCAGGGACGTGTTTAACGTAGACGAGGGTCGGGCGCCCGCCGCACGCTCGGCACTCGGGCGTCAGTGCGCGGGAGGGGGCGGCGCGGCGCGCGGCGGGGGGCGCGCGCGCGCGGGCTGCAGGCGCTGGCGCGCCAGGAAGGAGTGGCCGGCCGACAGGAGGCGCAGGCGCGCGTCCACGGCGTCGCGGTGGCAGCGCGCGCCCAGCTGGTACCACGCCGACGCCAGCAGCCGCTGCTCCGCGCCGCGCCCGCCGTCGCCGCCGCCGCCGCTCCATCTGTACACATTTTTATTTAAGTGAAAACTTTTTTGGGCGCGCTGAGTACTTTTTTGTGGGTATTGACTACAACTGAGCAGAAACGCTCGGCTATGTAACGCTTTATAAAATTAATGGCTAAGCTAAGCTAGTGTAAGCTAGTGTAGCTAAGGGGGTCGGGGCGGGGTGGGGTCTGTAGTGGGGTAGTGCCATCGTGGTGGGATGAGGTTGAGGTGGGGTGGGGTTGGAATAGAGTGGAGTGCGGTTGTGAATTATCGCGGATCGCATCACATCCGAGGACCGCAGCTGCTTGTGTGGAACACCCCAATAGAGGCTCGACGAAAAATAATCCTTTTTTATACAATTGCATTACTTTTCTATATATAGATGGAATGTTTTACAATGTCTCGCTTACTCTTTGTTGTTGTTCGCCGTGGCCGCGGCGGCACTCGTGCCGGGCGCGGCCCGCGGGTACCCGAGCGTGATGTCCTCCGACAGCGGCTGCTGACCTGCACACGATACTGAATTACATCTACGCCTCCATCCGTAAGCACTGCACTACAGTGCTCGGCTCCGAGCTTCGTGCCGGAAATCCGCACACATTCGTTCATCACGTGGTACAGTGATACAGTGCCGAAAACTATACAACTTGGCACTTTCTCGACTTGTAGCGCTGTCACACTTTGGACACTCGAGACAAATGAGCTGATTTGGCAACTCGCACATATAAAAGACGTTGGTACACGCGCCTAAAGTGATTGTAAGTAGACAAATATACTACGCGACCTAAATAAAAGACAACCCGCTAGTATGAATGTTCAGATGAACCGTTTGTCTGTTACATTTGGGCGTGTAATATTGTGAGCTTCTTGATTGCGGGTAGAGGTGCGGGGAAGCGGATAGCGATAGCGATAAAAAATCATTTTTTGTTTTAAACTATCAGTCCGAAGTTCAGTCCGAAGTCAGTACTGCGCAGTACAAATTGTAGTGTGTGATTTTCTTAAAGATCACATAACTTTTTTTATGAATAAGGTGTTACCAAGTGTTCTATGGTAGAACTAAAGTACTGTACTAAAGACTAGGACAGCAGAGTGTGTACCGACCGGCGGCCCTCGGGTTGAGCGACTCCACGACCTGCTTGGCCTTCTCGACGCACTTCTTGTAGCGCTCCTCCAGCGCCTGGAACTCCGCGTCGCGCGCCGCCAGCGCCTCCTGCAGCTTGCCGCCGCGCCGCCGCTCCTCCGCCAGCGCGCTCTGCAGCTCCTCCAGCTGCAGCGCTGGGACAGTACAATTATGTATTAAAACTAACGGGCCCGGCACACGTTGTTCTGCCCCGAAAATCGTAATACCTAGAACCACCTACCGGGTACAATTGTTTTTTAAAACCATCCAGGAACTCATTGAAATATACACACAAAATTTCATTCAAATCGGTCCACCCGTTTTTCGCACTAGGCTCATCACCCACTTCGCCGCGGAGGCCGTTTATTAGTTTAAAAGGAAAATTTAGAAGGAAGAAGTCGATTTGGCGGCTCTTATTATAGGAGGTTAAGGCCCATTTTAGGTTATGAAGGGTGGTGCTTACATTTCCTCTGACTTTCCTCGACGGCGGAGGCGAGGCGCTGGTGAGGCGCGTCCTGCGTCGCTTCCAACTGCATAATCTTCTGATTCGCCTCCCTGTTCATCGTCCGCAACTTTTCTAACCGTGCCGCGTAGTCTTCCAGAAGTGCCTGGACGGAAACGACCACACTTTGTCAGTATTAACACGAAAGAAGCCGTTTTTCCTATAAAAACGTGAAACGTCCCCCCTAGATATTGACATTGAGACGTTGACTGCTGAAAACACAGACGTCTGTGTTTTAATAATTTTACGGCAAGCGAAAACACGCCTGGCGTGCGAACCCGCACTGCTGACACGCCTGGCGTGCGAACCCGCACTGCTGTATTGACAATTTAATCACGCCCGTAACGCCAGTAAACACACACTTCGTGTCAAGATTGTTCAAAGTGCCAATAAAAACCGGGTCAGCAGTAAACGTCCCCGAGTGAGCAGCGGCGCACCTGCACGTCGGCCTGGTCGGCGCGCGCGGCCTGGCTGTGGCGCAGCAGCTTGTTCTCGTGCTGCAGGCGCACGAGGCGCTCCTGCAGCTCGGCGGGGATCAGCTCGCGGGACACGTTGCTCTCGCTCGCGCCTGCAGAAAACAAACTATTATTACACCAAACTTTCAATGGGAAACTTAACTAAAACTTAACTATTTAGAAAACGCCTTAAAAGTAAAATACTTAAAGCTTTCTTTCGTACTACTTTTTGACGGTGACTTTGTTTTCCCTAAAAACTAAATTTTATTGCAATACATGTATCTTATGTCCTTCCGCAGGGTATCCAGTAATAATAGTGTAACGTAGTGTGGATTATGCAATCATAAGTTCTAAGTGGCACTATAAATGTTATGGGAAGGCGTAGCGTTTACCACCAGATGAACGACTGGCTCGTTTCAATACTCAGTCAAGTAAAAAATAAACTTGTGTTGAAGTATTATAATAGTAATAGCAGAGTATTAACAGTATAGTAGTACTTACCAGCAGTTATGGTGGAACAGCGCAGCTCGTCGACCGTCTCTCGCAGTGTGTCCCTCTCTTGCAGCAGTGTGTCCCGCTCCCTCTGCAGTGAAGCCGCTTGACTGCTGAACTTCTTGTTCTCTATTTCTAGCTTGTTGGCTCTCGCTATCTCCGCGTCGAGTTGTTCATTTAGATCTGTCACCTGAAAGATATGTTATTTCTATAAGAATCAGAACGAAATTGTTACCCGGCCCGTCTACAATGAATGAGATTCCTTATTTCACAAGGGTTATGAAATGTAATTCTGATCTGACAAGACAATACTGACTTACGCTTTCGACATAGGTATTCAATGTGGGTGCGAGGCAGACGGGACCGTGGCGAGCTTCCCTTCTGTATTAAGTACATGTTCATGATACTAACTTGCCATTGGCATTGCCACCAGGAGGTAGCAGAATGCAATAAATAGACATGCGCTTTTTTTTTAATTTTACTTTACAACTGTGGCAGAGAGGGGTAAGCGTGAGTATGCATGGTCCTTTAATTATATCGTGTAAATTAGACTACACCCCACACTCCATACAACAGCGGATTTAACAACTCACAGATATAAATGACGTTTGTACACACGTCAAATGTGCGTGTAAGTACGGGATCATACTTACTACACGACCGAAACAAACTAGTATGAAGATTCATAAATCGTTTATCTCTTGCATTTGGGCGTGTAACATTGACTGCGGGACCCGATTGCTGGCAGAGGTGCGGGGAAGCGGTTTGGGAGCGGTGCAGAGAGTCCATTCTGTATAGTACTACATACTGTACCACATTCTTGTTGCAAATGATCGATATAGATAATTTACGACAAGAGCGTGTTATCTCTTCAACTTTTGAGGAGATAATACGTTGTAGTCGGCAATGAGCGCCATGTGCCCCGTGGCGACGGGCCGCACCTGCTTCTTGTATATGTCGAGCTGCACGCGCACGGCGTTTGCGCGCGCGGCGGCCTGCTCGTGCTCGATGGCGCGCTCCACGTGCTCCGTGTTGGCGCGCTCCAGCAGCTTCACCTGGAGTCCGACACCACCAAACATTCACAATTCAATAAAGAGACTTCAGTCGTTGCTTTTAGGGTATTTGCTCCGAGTCTGTGCGTTTGAGTAACCACGATCCTCGTAGTTCTTAACTCCCTAGATAATCCTAGTTTGGGGTGAGGATATATATAAGTAGAGACGCGTTAAAAATGTAAGAAAGACTGAACCACTTGTCACTCAATGACTTGTAATAAATTTTGATTTTGTACGGACTATAAGTCCGAATATTTTTTCTCGATTATTTTCTATCGAGTGAAAAACGCTGAATTATGTTTTCTGTCCTGCCATTATAAATGAATAACGCACCACGATTACATACATAGACCCTGACCCCTAACTAGGATTCCATGTCACTAGAGAATCATAAACTACGGAACTACATCTATCAAATCTATCTTGTAGCTAAATTAAAGCATCCATTTTATTTTTCTATAAAACTAGCAAAGTTGCTGAAAAGAATTCCAAATAGCTCTATGGATTACGACTGCGTAACGTGTTGATACCTGTTTCTTCAGGTCGACGTGCTCCTCCATCCGCTTCTTGTAGGACGCGACCGACTCCTCGAGCACGGCCGCCTTGGCCGCCGTCTCGCGCAGTGCGTCCACCTCGTCCCGCAATATCGCATTTTCTGAAGCCGCTGTCTGTAATATAAAACGTTACTTTATAGCCGAGTCCCTCACACTCTTTGATAGACACAAGAGCGATATTCCCCTGTCAGCGCATCTTAAGTCAATAACCAACCAAGCGCAATAAGAGCCGTCGAACTTGAGTATGTGAATGTCTTAACGATCTCCTTACGTAACTGTCACAGCTCATGAGTTTGGGGAGAAACGTGTCCCTTATAAATTCATCGTTATTCTATGATCGATCTTTATAAGTGCATGTCTTAACAGCTATTATTTAATCTGTGACATAGCTACAAAACATAAGCGAGGGCGCATTTATTTTAGGCCTAATCTGAAACTGTAACGACAATAGATATAAATATGTGAGTGTTAATCAACTTACTTGCAACTCTTCATTCTTCAGCTTGAACATCGCGACATCTCTTTCTAACACGTCCGCTCTCGCTCTCTGGTCATCTCGCTGCAGCTCCACTTTATCCAGCTCGTCCTTCAAGACGTCGAGCTGCGCCCTCATGTGGTTGTATCTCAGAGTACCGGCGTGAATGGGCTCCAATGAGACGCCCGCGTCGTCTAGCTGGATGTCACCGTTGTCGACCGCGGCTTCCCGCGCCGCGGTCAGTCTGGCTACTTCGCTGAGCAGCGTCATCTTCTCTTCTTGAAGGACTTTCACCTGAAATTGTGATTTGGTAATCAAGGAGTGCAAGGGAAAAAAATTCCCGAAAAAAGTCACCAAGCGGCGTCAACTTGATCTTTATAAAGTCCGCCCGGCTAAGTTATTGAGAACTTGTCGATAAGGAACCGATTCGATATCGATCTTGTAAATTTGATTGGACAATCGACTTGAGGATTCGATTCAATTTCGATTACTGTCGATTACAATACTCGTTAAGTTACCGAATGTTATCTTCAATTTTAAAATAAGTCATTAATTCCTTAGTTTCTCTTGTAAATTGATGTTCATGTTTATCTATCTAGCAATCGTTAATGTTTGCTATATGTACCTACATGTTTCTAATCATCTGATAATTTATAATCACATAGAGATTGCTCCAATTAACCGAATCGTGACAGCAAAATGCATATACTTTCAATTAAATTACGGTTTTTTTTTCAATATCTAGAGCTGATTTAACGTTACTTAGAGCCGAGTCTTAGACATTACATGGCTGGGTACTTTAAAAGGATCAGTATCTAGTATGTGTGTGATGGTAAAACCTCACATAGGTACTAAGGCATGGTATATTTATTGTAAACCGGATACAAGGAATGAACCCAATTAACAATTTCCACCAATGAATAATTCATTTTGCTCATTTCGGTCAATGAGCAGATGCATAATGATGAGTGTTAGCCTAATTGAATTTACAAACAATGAAATAATATTCAAAGAAAACTATGAAGTCCCTGCCTGCCAAAGAATAAACAGTAGAGAATCTGTCGTCAAACTTAGAACTCACAAATTTGTTGTCACGTATTATATTTGTGTACTTACACACAAATTTGGCGTGTGTACAAACGTAATTTATATGTGTGAGAAGTCACAGCTTATTTGTTTTCCGGGGTGTGCCCTGGTGTGACTTACCCGAGTGTCAAGCTCGTGACAGCGCTGCGCGAGCGCCTCTCTCATGTCCTCATCAGTCTTGTCCGGCGTCGCTGGATCCAGGTGCGGCGCGACGCGGGTCCCGCCTAACGTTAGAGTTTCCAGCTCCTGTACAACAACACAACACAGGGCTGTTATTCGCTATGACCACCTACACTCATAACGCACTCATTTTAAACTATCAATTGAACAGTCAAAATATGGTGCGAAAAGCTGGCGCGTTTCGAGAAGTCTTAAGGTTCAAAATAAGTGTAAAGCGCATTATGACATCACGCGTTTTCGGCAAGGAATCTCATGTGGCATAGCCAATAAGGGCTCAGTTGTAATTTGATATTTATTACCAACCCTATTATATTATCTGTATCTATGCTAGAATACCTTCTAGCATAGATACAGATAATATAATAACATGTACATGTTGAATTCATATATAATACTTTGGTTCTTTTTTTATTATGACGTATTAGGGTACTGGAACTGGACCTTTTAACTGACCCCTGGTCCGTGTACTCAGGTCATTATCATACTACCGTCCACTTATCTACTCAATTCCATATTCCGTGGTGATCATTTCTAATTTTCATTCACATAACTCCTACACTGGTATAGGTCTAACCACGGACTTCTGTCTTCTATCCGAACTATTATAATTTGGTCTAACTGCGCTTCATTCAAGAAGGCAGTCCAAATAAACGAGCCCTACAACCGGCTTTGCCACTGCAACAACTGCCCTAAAGCCGATTTGCGGTTCAACACTTCAAAACACACCAAATACCGCTTGACCAGACCTACTTTTTCACAAGGACGTTGCCATAATACAGAACATGTATATTCACAAACAATGAGACTCACTCAGGGTTCCACGGTTAAAAAACACTACGCAAAAAAATACACATCGGCGCGGCGTCCACGAAGCGGCATTCGCACAACTAACACATCTCACCATAATCGTGATACAAGGACATAAAAATAAAGCGTTACTAAAAACACTCAATTTCTTTAGCGCGTCGAGCAACGGACATGCGACTTGGAAAGTGGTGTTGAGTAAGAGTGTATGCTTAATACGTTTCTGCAATGATGTACATTCATATACTTGCTATTATGTCTTTATTACTTTTTCGTTGTGAGATATATTCGTATGCCGTTCACTGATGTATGAAACGTTTGTTTTTTTTCTAATATGACAAGGCGCTAAAGTGCATTATATTAAATACCGCGCCCGTATATTGTTGTGTTACGCGATTATAGTGCAGCGCACGAAAATGCGGTCGGCCGAACTAAATTACATGTTGCTTATGAAAATGTGAGACTAATTGGTTACGGATGGTTACGATTATAAAATTATTGGGCGCTATGTTTAAATTAGAAATATTTATGTAGTGGGTTAATATTTATTAGTGTTATGCGGAATTGAGCATTATGTTATTTGAGATACGCTTGGTGGAAAGCGACGATCAAGTCAAGGATAGCTGAAATTAAATTAGTAATAGATATTGGCAATTGGTTTTTTGTCTAACAATGTGAGTTATTAAGCCAAGGTCAGAAGAGTAACAGCAGGGCAATGCTCAACTGCACATAAGCAACGGCTTTTACTAGGCACCTTCACATTTAGAGCGTAGTTCTCAATGTCAAAATCAATTGAAATGTTGTTGAGCTGGTTTTACTTAACCTAAATGTTAGGATGGTCAATTAAATTCCTCAGATAAAAGTGTTTATTTGTTACTTTTGTAATTATTTATTAAGGATTTTAATTAATTATTGCATCAAACCCAAAATTACTTATTGTATGGGAAGATAGGTTGTCTTGGCTTATCCAATTTAGACTATTTTACAAGCATTTATTTGTTCTATATTTAGGTAAAATCTTGCCACTCATTCAAGTTGAAATTTTACATGCCTGACAACTTTCGAGAACAATACAATATTATTATGAGAGCGATCCAATCTAATGATAGAGACGGAAGGTAGACAATCGAAGTCCTCGGTGACCAATCGCAGATCAGCTTGCTGAATACGTATTTTATAAAAGTTTTGTTGGAAAAACATAATCTCTATTCAGCGCCATCTACTGAAATTAGCGATACCCCATATTAACTGACTCATATGAGTAATGTAACAATTCATTTGAAATTGCTATACCGTAGCCATAGTGGCACTTATGCTGGTGACTCAAGACATTGGCATTGGTCCCTAGACCAATCACAAAAAAAACAATATAGTATTTGCAATTTTACTGTGGCTGGACCTTTACAATGTTGGTGAAGGAGTTGGATTACTTGAACCACATCCACTTCGACACTTAACACCAGATAGTGGTGAACAGTGATACAGTATGAAGTATCTTTTATTTACATCTAGCGACAGGCCTAGCTTCGTAGAATGATACAGGTTTCTTCTGAATATTTCACTAATTATTTTTATTATGATATGTACACCACCCACGTACCACCACCTCACTCGGATTTTAGCTTTGTAATAGACCTAATAATAAGTAAGAATTAATAGCATACATAAACACATGCCCACCGAGTTAATTTTGGTGAGTTTACATAAGAACATGGTCTCAACTTTCATCATCAAAAAATATTTAGTCTAAAGGCAAATTAATTACATTAACAGATAGGAAGTCAGGCAATCTAGTACACTAGTAACATAACAGTGAAACTGGTTCAGTAGTTTTCGAGATATTTTAGCAAACTCAAACATAATTGTGACTTGATTTAATAATATGTACCAGTGTACCTAGTAATTAAAACATATTGACTTCCTTTCCATCACCTCCCATGGGATTAGGGAGTAAAGAAAGCAATAGAATACAAATTAAAAACCTACCTGTATCGCCTGCATAATAGATCCCTGACATGAGAGCTCCATTTCCATAATACGAGTAATGTATTCTTCCTTCCTAATGCAATTTACTGCACAACCTGAGAAAAAGATCAATTTTTATTGTAAGTTAACAGATTTACTGCTGAAAACACAGACATTGTGTTTTTTATAACTTTAAGCTGGTGCGGGAAAACACACCAGTTCAGTTAGCCCAGCTTACGTGCCTGCTCCTGCCTGCCATAGACGTGTGTGTTTAACACAGCGCTAGTACAGTGTGGCTCACACAGATGGCACAGTATTGCTGGAAAACACACACCGTCCATACCGGTGCCTAAATGTAAAAACCAGTTTAGCAGTCAATGTGTTAAGAACCTCGTTGGTATTGCTTGGATACTCTACTTCAAATTAATAGAATATGTGGGAGATAGCACGCAATGGAATATCAGGATCGGTTAATTTCTTTTGATGCAAACTTACTAAGAACTAGTTGAAGTAACCTCGCTAAGTTAGCGGGGTCTGCCTTTTCTGCTATTTTTCTAACATCCGGTCTTGAAAAGTCTTGTAGACTTAAATTTAAAACATCTTGATGGTAATCTGCAATAAAAAATTATTTAAGATAGTATTTAGATCTGTGTATGTACATATACTCCTGCCCATAGGTTGTAAAAATATTGTAAACACTTTGCTGGGACTAGAATAATAATAATGTCTTTTTATTTTAGGTTACTTTAGAAAACATTACATTTATAACTAAAATAAGTTAAGCTACGTTATCTTTATTATGATTTGGGTCTTAGATTAATAATCTAAGACCCAAATCATATACACAAAATAAAAGAGCAAAAATATAAAAATAGGAATAATAGAAGTGTCTATTTGGATTTGTTTACTATTTACCATAATCATATTTATTTTACTAACTATGCCCGCAGTATCACCTGCATAGACTATGCTATTATCTCAAAGGAATCATTAATTTTACTGAGGTAAACAGTATCATAATAATATTTATTCTAGCATTTATATAAAATTTCAATAAAATCATGTATAAAATTACATAATAATTTATAACTAAGAAAAAAAAGTTTAAATGCAACTTACCAACTACTCCTTCTAATATTTTTTTCAAATTACTAACTTTCAGTATTTTATTGTGTTCCACGTCAGTTTTGATTTTAGAATTCCAGAGCGGAGTGAAATAATCCGGCACTATTTGTGTAAGTGCTTCTGCTATCGCCACTCCATCGGAAAGCTCTGGAATAATATCATATACACAATTACAATTAAAAAACAATAACAAGTTGTCATAGGTTGCTCGCCATTTTTCTTTATTATCACCATCATCGGCCTATACTCATTCTGAACATACACCTCTCCTAGTGAACTCCGTCCAATGTTCAGCTCTCCTTATCCAGTCTTTGCCAGCCATCTTCTGCAAATCGTCACTTCACCTAGCCAGTGGGCGTCCTACACTACATTTTTTGAAAGTTTCCAATTTACGCCACTTTTCAATGAATTCAAACTTTAACGGACTATGTTTTTGTATGGATTTTCTGGTACAGTGACAATTAAATAAATAAACAATATACGAATTATATTCTATACTAGTTTTCAACTCATATTAATTTCATCTCCAATAATGCTAGAATTTGTTCTCGGGTCGCTCGTAAAGGTTTTCTGGCTTTCTGGAACAGTTTTCCTGATAGCATGCCTCACTAGATTATGTACTTATATATTATCAGAATGAGGGTCTTGCAGACACCTGCCAAACTTTAAGTGATTTCAGATCTTTTTAAACTTTTGGTCCAGCCTTCTGGTAACATAAACAAAAGCCACTGAGCCCTTAGTCACATGGAGAGCCGGGTAGAACAAAATTCTCAGAAATACGGAATGAATAACGGCATGTAAGACCCCACATCTATTGTGGATTAATAACAGTAGAAGCAAGATAGAAATAATAATTAAATATTTTAGAAAATTTCATAATTTGGAGATTTTATAGCATCTTTCTAATCTCAAAAGCCCCTCTTTGTATTGAAAGATAACTAAACACGAAGAAAGTGACGAATTAGGAATTTCGTGGGCGATTTCTATTGGAATCATGGACATTATCTTCTGAGTTATCATATCATTTTTTGCATTTGAACAGAAAGTGGCAAAGAACAAATGGATATAAGACACTACCTGAGAGATTCCCATGTTTTGCTTTAAGGTCCAGGGTCTGCAACCACTTTATCAGATTGTCGCACAGCACGACACTGTTGGATTCCATAGTTGGCAAATATGTTCTAATGAACTTCGTATAAAATATATATCAAAAATAGGCACTGCTATTTCTGTGAAGGCATTCTAATTCTGTAAAATAGGAACACAAACAAGAACAAAAATATATTTTCAGTGAGCGATTGTTCCTGTAAATTGGTAAGATTACTTTTTTTATTTTATTTACCACAGCAAGCAAAGAAAAAAAGCCAATGAATGAAAAGAAAGTTGGCTGACAGCTGTCAATTAACTGACGTTGACGTACACATTGTATGTTGTTCTAGTTTTGGATAAACACAATTTTTGCATTTACAGCTTGGCTAATTGATTTGTCTTCCCACAGTTGCAAAGGGCTCCGGTTATTTCCGTTTCCACATCATGCCGGTAGTGGTAGTTAATATCACATAATTATGTCATCTTTACCTGTCATTGTCAAAAATCAGCTGATCGACTATTCGACCGACTGATTAACCTAATAATATTCTAGTAGGTAGGACACTTTTCTATTTTATGTTGTTTTCCTATATGAAAAGAAGAAATCCTTAATAAGCTGGATAAAAATAATACACCCTCTGAATCAGATATCATCTCTACCATAGTTATTATCATGGACCTCTCTACCAAAGTAATCGGATCCATAGGCAGAATTTGGAGGACAAGTGTGTAAGTTCAAATTGAAATAAACGTTTGATGAGATTGATTTAATAATGTTTTTACATTTTCATCACTTCCCTGCACAACCAAAGCATATGCACTATTCATGGTTTTGATTTTATACCACTCCACAGCCACCTGTGATTGTTTCCATTACCGCGTGACATTTTACTCACATGCTCGTTGATTTACCTGAAAACTCAAATCTACTGCGATGAGGGTGCCTAGAAGGCTCAATAAGAGGCTGCAGACGAAAGTTTTGTAAGTGTCTAATTCATGTTTCTCCTTCTAATTCATAATTTGATAAAGCATGCTTGTTATCCCATCCTACTTTAATCTCTTGCTACATTTTGCTTTTATGATTTGTGTTCTTTTTGATAAATAGCGGTGGTAACCTAGTGGGAGAATGTCTGCCTTCCATAGAGAGGGTTGTGAATTCAAATCCCAGTGTGGACATGTACCAATGTATTATTTGTAAAACATATGTACGTAATTATCATTCGCTTTTCTATGAAGGAAAGCATCATGAGGAAACCCACAGAATTACTTCGGAAGTAGGTATGTTATCCTATAATCCGAATGGGACCTCCATGGTGGATTATGGCCTGATATGGGTTGATGATTATAATTATGTTAAATATGTTTGTTGTATGTTTGTTTAAGTTCAGATCAATAAAATAGATGATTAACATAGACAATAAATTTTGTAGAAAACATTTCGGAGTATATGAAAAAGTGGCACCAATTGAAACTACACCAAGTAGAAAAGTACCTGACTACATCGAGAAACCTAATTATATAATGGGTAAAGCATTAATTATCCCTGCAGCACCAGAGATTAAAGATTTGAACCAATTACGTGGAATGAAGAGGAGCTGCAAGTTAGCTTCTACCATATTAGGTCAAGTCCAGAAGGTCATAAAGGTGAGAGAGGAAAATATATTTTTCAGTATGACAGCGTCACCGAATAGGCAACAGCTATAGAAGGCTTATACCCAGTGGTAGGTAGAGTAGGGCTGGGCTACAAATGATAATGACAAATTATAAAATCTTACAATCAAGTAAGGTGTCATTATATCAACCTGGCATTTAGCCTCGCTATACAGCAGTGATTTAAGTTAGTGAAGATAGAAAGAGACAGAGCTACTTTCATATTTTTTTTAAAATATCTTTTATGAAATTTTTTTTTTTATAATCACAAATTTTATTCTAATTCAGCCAGGCATAACAACAGCAGGCCTAAAAAGGCCACATTGTATGAATCATAATATGATCCTAATATGATTCACCATAAAAATCGTAAAATGGCCACTTATTGGACAATTCATAATATGATTCATTTACAATTCATATTGAGCAATTCACCTACTTGACAGTTTTGTATGGAAGTTCGTAAAATGGTACACTAAATATGAATTGCTTAAGTGTCAAATAGCAGAGTTATAAGAAGTTACTCGGGAGCAACATCTTACAATTCATATTGAAATTATTTATGAAAAATAAGTTAATAATGAAAGATTTAGGTCTCTATGCTAACTTTATTGCGCACGCGCATGCTATGGAGAGCGTATTATATCGGCGGAGAAGTTTAGCTTTAAGGAATATGGAGCTAGCATTTGAAATGCCAGATTATGAGTTTGTTGGGTTATTCAGACTGAATAAAAGTGTGTGTCGCGACCTCATACATGAGCTGGAGCCTTATTTACCCACCAAACGAGGTGGAATAAGTACCATTTCCAAGGTAAGTGATATAATCGTGATTTTGTAAAATTTCAATTCAATTTCCCAATGAATATAAAACGTCCTCATAACTGAGTTTCATTTATCGTTATATTTCATTATCTAGTTCTCTCAATACCAAAATTTTTGTTTTAGGTTTTAAGTGCATTCATACCAAGTGCATAGGAGCCAGTGCACACAACAAGATGCACCAAGTGTCCAACTGTGCGAGGGCTGTGACAGTAGCTCTAACTAAATAATAACCATTTTAGAAGCAAATAGATTATTCATTTTCCACAAACTCGGGAGAAACGAAATAACATTAAACATGGGTAAGTTAGAATAAATTTCCTTTATATACCTACTAATGGAAAGTTATTAATTTGCAAAATACACACATTTACCGACGCCTATGTATCATTGTTGACAATTGCAAGGAAACCTACCTATCTAGTATTTAAAATTTACGAGTTTATATTTTTCAGGATTTTACCAAGTTTAGTATGCCTGGCGTTTTAGGCTGTGTCGACGGGACCCACATAGCTAAAGCCTGCAGAATACGAGGAGAGGTTTTTTAACCGGAAACGGTATCACTCTCTAAATACTCAAAGAGTAAGTACCTACCTGCAAACATGTAAACCCTATTCGCCTCTGAAATGTTTTTAATGTTCATTACTAGATGCCAACCTAATAAAGTACATTAATAGTATTTTTATTTTGTAATGGGAATTAAACTATGGAAATAGTTCAAGATAAATAATAGAATAAAATAGAAAATTCTTTATTGTAAAACAAAAATACACACAATACAAGATACAATGGGACCTCAAACCACTGTTGACCACAATTATATAAAATTTGAATTACAGAAATATGAACAATAATAGCATGGTTTTCATTCTAGATATGTGACTCTGACTTAAACGTTTTGAGTATTAATGCCACCCATGGGGGGGGGGGGGGCAACCATGATTAATTTGTCTGGAGTCACCATCCGTTGAAGTCCCACATGGAGCGACTTCACCAGGCTGAAAATAAATGTGTGGTTCTTAGGTTGGTATCTACACAATAATAAAATTATATAAAACATTTGTAATTATTTAGGTAGATAATTACGTTTGTGAAATTTTATGTTTCAGATGACACACACTGCAACTGAAGCTTCCTCAAGACGTAATGATGCTGGAGAAGCAGTGAGAAACGCTCTTGTAGAGAGGCTTAGGTCAGCACGGTGATTTAGTTTTAAGTGTTTTTTTTTTATTTCTTATAAATATTAATTTGATTGTTTAAGTCTTAAATATAATAAAGTTTTTATGAAATATATACCTTGCTTTTATTGAGGTGCACTATGTTGAGATAGAAATCTCTCAGCTGCATCCGCAAGCCACCCAAGATTCTGTCCAATCAGATGAAGAGCGCTAGCACTGGCAGCATCGGCTGCAGCTCTCTGCATTTCCACCTGTGACAGAATCCTCTGAGCTTCATCTTATGGAGCCAATGGGCGACCTAAAACAATTAGTTTATTATTATTTTAATGTTTTCGTTTTTGTTGAACCCGATCACTCAGCATTGAGCAAGTTAGCCACCTCTTGCCAGTGGTGGGAAGATTCTGCTCTTCCCCGAGCACTATTATTTGTAACCCCGAGCCCTCAAGGTACTCCAGCAGAATACTCCACTGAGCCTCCGACACTCTAGCTGCACACCTTTCCATTCCTACGAAATTGATGTATTTATATCTTTGCACTACGGTTGATTCACGAAGGTAAAATATTCGATAAAGCTACTTACTTTGAATACTTACTTAAAGGTCCAACTCGTACGAAATACACACAGAAAATACTGAATGTTAACAACTTGGTCCATAGAAACCCCTCCATCAAAACTATCGGTAAACATTTTTTCCAGAGTAAATTACAAAAACTATAGTAAAAAATCCACTTATAGGTATAATTTTCCACTTATAGGATTAATTTTCGATAAGATAAGTGTTTCCAAATTCCAAAGCAAGTGGGACTGGGAATGTTTTGTTTATTGTGACAGATTTTTTTTCTAAGATTTTACCTTGACACCCAACTTGTTGCCAGTCGAAAACAATTCATTTGTATTTCTTTGATGTTTTTTTACTTCGGGGATATAATTTTAATAGTTTTGATGTTTATTAGTTGTATTTAATAGAATTAGGTGTCATAAACGCAAAACCTCAACAAATAGCTTCTTCAATTAAAAATAAACATAAAAAATATTAACCCGTAAACATGGTTTGATGTTACGGTTAAATTTTTTTTCGTATGGTAACATTTACGCCTAATATGATTCTGCTTAGGAGATGAATTGAGTATGATTCACCAAAATATGTGACTATTTTACAAACAAATAGCAGTATTGCTACGAATTCATACTATGAATTGGATTTAGATGAATTGCTCAAAGTGGCCTTTTTAGGCCCCCAGATGCCATTGATGAATTAGTCCACAATCTGAGTATAGAGGGTGGTGCATATCCATCACCTTTACATTACAATGGGTTTCCAAAGAGCGTGTGCACATCTGTGAACAATGTGGCAGTGCACGGAATACCAGGGGGCCTAAAAAGGCCACTTTGAGCAATTCATCTAAATCCAATTCATAGTATGAATTCGTAGCAATACTGCTATTTGTTTGTAAAATAGTCACATATTTTGGTGAATCATACTCAATTCATCTCCTAAGCAGAATCATATTAGGCGTAAATGTTACCATACGAAAAAAAATTTAACCGTAACATCAAACCATGTTTACGGGTTAATATTTTTTATGTTTATTTTTAATTGAAGAAGCTATTTGTTGAGGTTTTGCGTTTATGACACCTAATTCTATTAAATACAACTAATAAACATCAAAACTATTAAAATTATATCCCCGAAGTAAAAAAACATCAAAGAAATACAAATGAATTGTTTTCGACTGGCAACAAGTTGGGTGTCAAGGTAAAATCTTAGAAAAAAAATCTGTCACAATAAACAAAACATTCCCAGTCCCACTTGCTTTGGAATTTGGAAACACTTATCTTATCGAAAATTAATCCTATAAGTGGAAAATTATACCTATAAGTGGATTTTTTACTATAGTTTTTGTAATTTACTCTGGAAAAAATGTTTACCGATAGTTTTGATGGAGGGGTTTCTATGGACCAAGTTGTTAACATTCAGTATTTTCTGTGTGTATTTCGTACGAGTTGGACCTTTAAGTAAGTATTCAAAGTAAGTAGCTTTATCGAATATTTTACCTTCGTGAATCAACCGTAGTGCAAAGATATAAATACATCAATTTCGTAGGAATGGAAAGGTGTGCAGCTAGAGTGTCGGAGGCTCAGTGGAGTATTCTGCTGGAGTACCTTGAGGGCTCGGGGTTACAAATAATAGTGCTCGGGGAAGAGCAGAATCTTCCCACTACTGGCAAGAGGTGGCTAACTTGCTCAATGCTGAGTGATCGGGTTCAACAAAAACGAAAACATTAAAATAATAATAAACTAATTGTTTTAGGTCGCCCATTGGCTCCATAAGATGAAGCTCAGAGGATTCTGTCACAGGTGGAAATGCAGAGAGCTGCAGCCGATGCTGCCAGTGCTAGCGCTCTTCATCTGATTGGACAGAATCTTGGGTGGCTTGCGGATGCAGCTGAGAGATTTCTATCTCAACATAGTGTACCTCAATAAAAGCAAGGTATATATTTCATAAAAACTTTATTATATTTAAGACTTAAACAATCAAATCAATATTTATAAGAAAACAAAAAAAAACACTTAAAACTAAATCACCGTGCTGACCTAAGCCTCTCTACAAGAGCGTTTCTCACTGCTTCTCCAGCATCATTACGTCTTGAGGCAGCTTCAGTTGCAGTGTGTGTCATTCTGAAACATAAAATTTCACAAACGTAATTATCTACCTAAATAATTACAAATGTTTTATATAATTTTATTATTGTGTAGATACCAACCTAAGAACCACACATTTATTTTCAGCCTGGTGAAGTTGCTCCATGTGGGACTTCAACGGATGGTGACTCCAGACAAATTAATCATGGTTGCCCCCCCCCCATGGGTGGCATTAATACTCAAAACGTTTAAGTCAGAGTCACATATCTAGAATGAAAACCATGCTATTATTGTTCATATTTCTGTAATTCATATTTTATATAATTGTGGTCAACAGTGGTTTGAGGTCCCATTGTATCTTGTATTGTGTGTATTTTTGTTTTACAATAAAGAATTTTCTATTTTATTCTATTATTTATCTTGAACTATTTCCATAGTTTAATTCCCATTACAAAATAAAAATACTATTAATGTACTTTATTAGGTTGGCATCTAGTAATGAACATTAAAAACATTTCAGAGGCGAATAGGGTTTACATGTTTGCAGGTAGGTACTTACTCTTTGAGTATTTAGAGAGTGATACCGTTTCCGGTTAAAAAACCTCTCCTCGTATTCTGCAGGCTTTAGCTATGTGGGTCCCGTCGACACAGCCTAAAACGCCAGGCATACTAAACTTGGTAAAATCCTGAAAAATATAAACTCGTAAATTTTAAATACTAGATAGGTAGGTTTCCTTGCAATTGTCAACAATGATACATAGGCGTCGGTAAATGTGTGTATTTTGCAAATTAATAGCTTTCCATTAGTAGGTATATAAAGGAAATTTATTCTAACTTACCCATGTTTAATGTTATTTCGTTTCTCCCGAGTTTGTGGAAAATGAATAATCTATTTGCTTCTAAAATGGTTATTATTTAGGTAGAGCTACTGTCACAGCCCTCGCACAGTTGGACACTTGGTGCATCTTGTTGTATGCACTTGGTATGAATGCACTTAAAACCTAAAACAAAAATTTTGGTATTGAGAGAACTAGATAATGAAATATAACGATAAATGAAATTCAGTTATGAGGACGTTTTATATTCATTGGGAAATTGAATTGACATTTTACAAAATCACGATTATATCACTTACCTTGGAAATGGTACTTATTCCACCTCGTTTGGTGGGTAAATAAGGCTCCAGCTCATGTATGAGGTCGCGACACACACTTTTATTCAGTCTGAATAACCCAACAAACTCGTAATCTGGCATTTCAAATGCTAGCTCCATATTCCTTAAAGCTAAACTTCTCCGCCGATATAATACGCTCTCCATAGCATGCGCGTGCGCAATAAAGTTAGCATAGAGACCTAAATCTTTCATTATTAACTTATTTTTCATAAATAATTTCAATATGAATTGTAAGATGTTGCTCCCGAGTAACTTCTTATAACTCTGCTATTTGACACTTAAGCAATTCATATTTAGTGTACCATTTTACGAACTTCCATACAAAACTGTCAAGTAGGTGAATTGCTCAATATGAATTGTAAATGAATCATATTATGAATTGTCCAATAAGTGGCCATTTTACGATTTTTATGGTGAATCATATTAGGATCATATTATGATTCATACAATGTGGCCTTTTTAGGCCTGCAGACCTGAGGCCGTTGGAAGACGGGGATATCGTCAATGTTGATATAACTGTAAGTGCTTTAATCTTAAATGGAGACTTGTGCCTTGCTTTTATAATGGACTTTGTCAGATTGTGCCCGTTGGCATGACATAGTTGGGTGAAAATACGACAGTGAACTGTGATGTCGCAGTTTCGATTCCCACTCACAGCAAAGATTTCTGTGAAAGACAGGTCTCACTTAGTCTTAGTCTGGGTGTTTGTTGGACCATGGCCTTCATAGTTTCTGATTAGTTCTGAGTAAAATATAATAGTAATAATGTCCATAATTGTTAAATCTCAGAAACACATGTAAATTTTGTAAATTTTGTTAATTAATTAATGCACTAACGCGTTTCTTAATAACGCGTTTTTTAGTTTAATATTCATAATTTTAAGTCATAATTGTAATCTTGTACAATTTTATCTTCAAAGATTTTTGTTTTTTTTTCTTAATAATTTTCCTCGATGTTAACTGTTTTAAAATTTCTGTCATGCTGTGTACGCATCTTTTGGAACACTGTCCTTTTTTTTTTCCCGGGGAAATGCATTAGGCATACCACCCAGCCCCCCCCCGGGGGGGGGGGGGGGGGGGGGGGGTTATGTGGGACTCCCCCGCCAGAACGTGGTCTGACGGGACTTACCCACTAAAACCCCGGGGTGCTCTCCTCTCCGCATTATGGAGGTGGTCACGGGTACGAACGGCGCTTCCGCGACCACCTCTGCGGGCGCCCTTTCGGGCTCGCCACTTGAGGCTTGGGCCTCTTTCTCCGCTGGGTGCGTCCCGGAACACACGGGCTCACCTCAGCTCGGGACTTCTACCTTGGGCGTTGGACCCCCCGATCCGCGGCCCAAAAGTCCCCGTCATTGGTCCCTCACTGTGCCCTCTGCTGATCAGAGGGACACGCGAAGGACCTCCTCTCGCCAGGTTATTTGCTACGGCCACCAATTCCCCTAGGAGAATTGCTAACCGAACCCCAGGGTGCACCGTCCCAGCTGCTGCCCTTCCCTCCGGATGCAATGCATCAAGAGGGACGAACAACAGCCGGGCACTCGTGGAGGTTACCTGGCCCGCACCCCTTGGAACACTGTCAACTAATTGTACCTATTTTATGCTAGCTATATTATACTGAGAGTGTTCTGTTATGTGTGCCTAAATAAATAAATAAATAAATTGTAAAATTAGTTTTGTTTTTCAGGTGTACTTTAAAGGCTTTCACGGAGACTGTTCGAAGACTTTTTTCGTTGGCGATGTTGATGATCGTGGATACGAACTTGTGGCTGTTACAGAAGAGTGTCTACATATGGTAAGAACTTTATACTTTTTAGAACATTGGAGTTACTAGTGGAATAGACGATTGCAGCAACTTGCAATAAAGAGTTAAGACCTCCGTGGCTAAGTGTGCGTAATGAGCCGACTGCGAAGCGTGAGGTAACGGGTTCGATCCCGCACAAGGCATAGATTCGTATAACTTACAAGTATTTTCTCTGAGTCTTCGTTGTTTGTTTTTTTATTTGACTGAGTGATGAGACGAGCAAGTCGTTACCTGATGGTAAGCGCTAAGCCTGCCCATAACAGTTACAGCGCCACCCAGAACTTTGCATTGCACTGTGCTCGTCATGTGTATTACTTTACTTGTATTTGCTACTTCGTAGTTTCTGACTCCCTAGATTCAGGGAATCCTGTGAACGTGACTCAATATTGTTGATATCTATCTAAATTTAAATATACCTGCATAGTTTATAACATAAAATTAGTCTCTCACGTAAGCGCCTTATAAATTGTTACAGGCAATCAAATCGTGCGGCCCCAACGTGCCGTTCGCGGAAATCGGCTCAACTATACAAAGGCACGCGACGCAAAACCGGCTGACCGTGCTGCCAGCATTCCTCGGACATGGGATTGGCGAATATTTCCATGGGCCGCCAGACATTTATCATACAAGTTAGTACAATATAACTAGCTACGTATGTACCACTGTATGTACTATATGATATTTTGCTACGGTGATTTTATATGTAGAACGAGAAAAGAATTGTTTATTTTTAATCTGGTATCATGCGACTTCGCGCATCTTTTGTTTTTTCATTTAATTAAGTAGATTTTCATTGTTCTTTAACTAAAAATTGCATGTATCACTTGTGTCGGAATTGCCTTTGAATTGTATGTGAATATCTAATTTTATTTAGCTCAAAAATTATAAGGTTCTGAAACTTTTGAGAATGTACTAAAATTAATTTTACGAGAAAAGTAATCAGTAGCTTTTGACTTTATCGTAAACATGAACAAAATTAGAGTCAGCATCAAAACAAATAGGGTCAAATTCAATAGAAAACGTGTGGGTTTTTTAGAAGCCAAGACAATTTAAAAATAGTTAGCTACTAAACCATTCTTGCATTACTCTTTTTCTGCTCAGTAAACGACTACCCCGGGACAATGAAGCCGGGCATGACCTTCACCATAGAGCCTGTCCTGTCTCACGGCAGCGAAGACACCGTCATGCTCGAGGACGGATGGACCGTGGTCACTGATGACGGCTCCAGGGCTGCGCAGGCTGAACACACCGTGCTGATTACAGAGAACGGAGCGGAAATCTTGACTAAATAAAGCTTGGACTACTTAGTAAAGACCGGTTCTGAGTTAACATCGTGATTTCAGAGAAGTGTGGTGGTATAATTATAACATCCGTATTTTGACTTTTTCTCTCCCCACTGGTAGGGGAAAGGGAAGCTCTATGAAACATCAGTTCTATCAATACAGAGGAACACTCAGGAGTCAGTGTCCCCAAATCTATTCATATAATTCCAACTCTCATTCATAAATACCGCTATGCGCTCAAAGGTAAAAGCGTTTGTCCCTCACATGCGCTAGTCAGCTACTGCAGGATCAGTCCCATTTAAACGGCACTGACCATCCCACAAGCAATAACTCCCGAGACGATATTATCGTTGTGCCATCAAATCCAATGGTAACTATTGATTTTTATGGGGGGCGTAAGACTAGCTTTTGCTGAGCCAAAACATAAGCAACCAAACAAATCGTCCCGAATGTTGTGGAGGCGGTGCCTTATAATTCGGTGGTGACGCAGTTGGATTATTTAGATTTGTGGTCACATATAAAATTGCCTGCAGTCTGCGGAAGCGGTCTGCACAGCGATCGACTGCGTCGATAGTGACGCTAGGTTAGACGTGTGATATTAGATGTAGTATTAGTAGGTTTACCTAGTAGTTTGAAGAGATTTTTCTTTGTTAGAGGCTGTTTTTATCTTGCTCAATGCCATTCTACCATTCTAGTATGTAAAATGTAGGCCTATATATTGCTGCTAAGATAAATAAGATTATTTCTTGTATAGTTTGCAAGTGAATGTGATAATTAATACAATTTTACCGTAAGTGTAGGAGTTTTTATTAAAGTAGGACTTCGGTTGTATACATTTGTTTATGAATACCATGACGGTTTTAAGGTTTTTTTGTTATTTGTCACCAATCAGTTGTTGTTACTTGATTTTACGTATTTATAAGAAGTGTTCCTAATATGATAATCATTTTACAAAGAGCGAATAAATGAAACAACGTAATAGCGTGTAGTGTTTTATTTGTGGCTTGATAAATCTTAAAAATCAAAACATGTAACTTGGTACATAAAAAGCACAAGCACAATATTTATCACTCATAGTCGTCAGTCAATAGATAAAAATATTTAAAGGCTTAGGAAGGAAGGTATCGATACTTGTTAAAGATTAAAATACAAGGTAAAGGCGTAACCAATGGGACGTAATCACACTCCCCGCACTGAAATCTACCTTAACGATCTGGGTGCCTCTGCACATCAATTCCCGACAGTTTGGTCCCAAATATGGCTAGCTACGCCTCTTTTAAAGTTTAAGATAAATTTAATAAGAAGAAGATTAACATCTATATAGATTAACAATATATTTTTGGTAGCGTTAGATTTAAAATTTAAATATAGCTAAAGCAATTTTAATTACAGGGAGCAATATCTTATAAAAAGTGACTAAATTAAATACTCAAAAATGACTAGAAGTTACGAACACAGACCATCAACCCTGCAGAAAGTGTCAATTATAAAATTAATAAATGCATTTTTTTAGTTAAATGGTAATTAAAATTAATCGTATAATAAAGTACATAAGTAGACAGATAATTCTTATATTTTGTGCTGTTATCCTTAATCCTATATAATAAGTGAATAGTTATACTAAGTAGAAGACAACGGTTACAATAAAGAGTCTAATACATTGTTTAGAAGTAGAGATATTATTTGTTTAATCGAAGGACTACAGGTCGACAAAAACGCTAGGTCTTATCGTGAATTTGTATACTTTAAAGTAGTTCAAGTCATATCGTTAATACGAATCGCGCACGCTACAATTGCTCACGAAAACTGTTTATAAACACGCAATATTTTTAATTGGGGTACCAACAAAATAATTATATATATTTCCACCTCATAGGAATGGACTACTTTGTATAAAACTACGATAAAACCCTTAAAATTACCATTAATATTGTAACGTTTATATTATTATTATTTTTTGTTTTAATATGCTAAGGGTGCTAGGGAAGAATAAAAAGAGTGTATAAAAGTTGTTACAAAATTGTTAAATAGATTTAACAACATACAAAAGCTACTCCCGATCATTATACACTATAATAATGTTACATAAACGTTAATTTATCTACCACTCAAGGTAATACACAATCCGTAAATAAGGATTACCTCAGTCAAAATAATAATAAAATATGATACTACCACAATAACAATATAATTTATAATATTTCACAATAACGACATTAAATTGAATAAATGATGAACATCAAAACACTATTCACTCATTATAATTATATAAATTGTAAAGGGTGTGTCGATACGATATCATAAAATGGTAAGCGAATATTTATATCAAGATTTTTGTAATAAGCAGTTATGTGGTGGTATAGACTTTGGAATAAAAATATAAAGTTTGTTTTTAAAAACTATATCAATATCAGTTCAATCAATAGATATATTTGGTTTAGATAAGAAAGTTGAAGTTGATCACAGATCATAAGACACCAAACACTAAACCGTAAACTTTAACACCAAGATATAAATCAATACAAAATTGAGGCTGAGCTAAAATCGTCATTCAATCTCGACACACCTATAATATAAGCACTAGCATCTCGATTATCTCATATTTTACTTAAATATTATAATATTTAAATATCTAATATCGGCATTTAGCTAATTATTTAAGGGAATAGAAGTGCCTAATATATTTTTTGCCTTATTATTAGGTATAGAATAAAGTTAAAATCATTCTTTTAGAATATACCGAACATTTTTTTTTTGGATTTTCATTTTAACATGGTAGTAAATAACATCTACCAAGTATTAATTAGAATAAAATTTGCACAATAAACAACAATAAACTTCAACATAATTAAATTATGTAGTAATTTGCAGATTTTAAATTGCTTTTAACAACAACCAAGTGATCAATAGACATTTGGCTTCAAATCAATGGGTGTTATTTGAGTGCAAAATCTTATAAATATTTATGGAAGTTGAAAGTGTCAATAATATTAACATATAAATTATATTTTAACACCAATTTATAGATAGTCTCTCATTTTGTCAATTCCAACGATTAATAATTTAATTTCATGGCATCTAAATCACAGATCCATCATGCTAAAGCTTACCACACATAGCAGAGCACGCGAAAAGACTAGGACTACATGTACGATTTCTTTCGACATCTTTAATTTTTGTATGAAATCGTGTAGATAGCCGTGGCCGTACACCACTATATGTGGAAAGCTTAAGAGCCAATTGACAATGATTATAGTAGTACATAATCTCAATAAATTAACATAACAAAGATTATTATAACATAATCAACTTAAACAAACCATAGGGTTTAAAAACCAGTAAAGTAACTGGACTATCTACCGGTATTATGGTTTTTTGTACTACTTGTTCATTTTGTAGAAGCGTTGGACAAATTCTGTCAGGCCGAATACCTGTCCTGGGCCCAAGCTGATCTCCATATTGATGAATTCATCAAGATTGTGTGTTGAGGCTGTAATTTTCAATAAAAAAATAAAACTCAAACAATAATAAGTTTTTAGTTATACTTTTTTTTTTTATTTCACTGGAAAACACTAATAAATAAAAATTAAAGTTAAAATATTCGGTACTGTAAGCTAATCAAAATGACCCCAAAAATCATCAATGCTTTTTACTGAGGAGTTCCATTGTCTTCTTTCAGTCTAGGTAATATTTTATAGCCATCTGACAAATCTCGACAAGCATGCACAATTTCAGTTCAATTCAATAGAACAGAGGGAAGTGGGTCATAAGTAACTCAAAAGATTTCACTTAAACAAATATCCATCTATTATATAAACCTACTAATTGACAGTCAGTTGAAAATAAAAACTTGTAATAATGTAAAGCTTGACAAAATGGTAATTAAGTTTAACACTTTGCCAGCTGAGGTGACTTTCTTGCCTAGCCGCAGTTACGGATCTGCATACACCGTTGTGTTTTCCCGTACCGCTAATACAACAGCTGTGTTTGTCTGCACTCGAGGCAAATTATAAAAAACACAACAGATGTGTTTTCAGCAGTGAATAAGTTAAACAAAAATTCCACATAATTGAGATAACGGGTTCTAGTGAGTAACAGATATATACTTACTACTAGTGCAGATTGCAGGGTAAGGCGGTGGAGGCTTGATCCAGGAACCATCGGGTCTCTTCATGTGACGTCGGTCAGAGGCAAAGCTCTGCAAGAACTGCTTAGCCGGCACTACACGGAAGAATCTGCAAAGTTACAGCGTTTGTCATTCATGACATCTACCAAATAGTACTAATTCATACTATAACTGTGAAAGTGTGTTTGTTGTCTCTTTAAAGGCTCGGCGGATTTTGATAGTAAAAAACCTAAAGCATCTACTCTAGGTCCTGGAATAGAACATAGGACACTTTTTATCCCATAACAATTTACGGTTCCTATTGGATAATTCAATGCTGATAAAATCACAGAGGGCAGCTAGTTTCTTATACTATTAAGAAGTACTTTTTTATGTATTTTATTTGTAGTTTTTTCACTATATTGTTGCAGTTATACCATTCCTTCAACTTATTTTTGACTTTTAGACAGAATACTTCAAGACAAAGCACATTAGTATTAGGAATATCCATTGTTGTAATGTATATTTTGTTGTGTGTAGTGTATATTTTGTACTATTATTTATTATTTATTTTTATTTATTTTTATTATCTTCGTAATTTACCCACAAATTGGTAGGCTTACATTTATTTGGCTCGCTACTCAGTTTATGCGTCCTAGATCTCATGTCAAGATAAATCCTTTGTTCTTTGTTCAATGTCCTTGGCTGTATATTGCTTTTATGGTAACAAGCATTCTGTATGTATGTATTCATTGTTTAATAAAAAGAATATAATAAAATTCGTATACTCACTCCAGAACACTGATGGCATTGTGCCAGTCATTAATATTTATGAGACTATTTGACTGAATAATTTAACATATTAAGTAGAATAATATCGATTTTGCTCTATCATGAAAACCAGGGCAAAAAAAAAATAAGTTACACTATGTTTTAAAATCTAATACAACTAAGTATGACCTATCCTTTCCTTATCCTAGTATGACCTAGCTTTTGACTGCTAAACTGTTTTTTTTTTTACTTTTGCTTATCTTTACGCTGTGTCACATGTGTGTGCCGCTAACTCAACATTGTCGTAATTAAACTCAATCAGCTGTGCAAATTGTCAATACAGCAGTGCGGGTTCACACACCAGGTGTGTTTTCAGCAGTCAACATGTTAATCAACCAATTATTATTGTTAAGTATATCCATGTGAAAACTATGGCTTACTTACGAGACACTAATATATTATTTTAAAGAAGATTATAAATATTACCTGTGATAATCTGATTTCAGAACTTGATCGGTGCGAAATGTTTCTGTGACATATTTGTGAAAGAAAGTGGGGAATGGTAACTCAGAATCCAGGTCATACACTAAGCAGGTCTTGCAGTCCCAAGAATACAGGAAAATAACGTGGTAGTCCTGAAATTAAAGCTTAATTAATACAACTATCATAAATAGTGTATGCCAATTAATTTTTTCAGCTACCTAGGTGATTATGTTAAAAATCGAAAAGCGCAGAGAAGTGGCGCAGCGCAGAGGTAATTATAAAATAAACAACATCAAAGCGGCGAATAGGTACTTATTGCTACACGTATAGCGTGACATAATTTTAGGCACACACCCATATAACTAGACGATCGTCCTCGCGTCCTGCCCTTTGTTTCCACAAAGGAACCGTGCGGCATGGGTTCGAGATGAAAACCACGTAACACCTATCCAGCTCCTCGGGAACTCTCAATGACACGTCCTGGCACAGCTTCCAGACGTTTTCTTCGCTGCACAACAGAACAACAATAATTTACATTTCGGATAACAATACATTTTATGCGCATTGTAATGAGATTACAGAAAATGTATAACTTGCCAATAACAAGACACATGTGAACAATCTTCTCGTTTTGGGAATAATGGCTTAAACGTTTTATCGTTTTTTTTATTATTTTCGATCTTGCTATGAACTTGTGCATTGACCGACATTTTGACAGATTACTAATGATTTAGAGAGAGTGACAGTTCACGATAGGACAGCTGCCCCATTTGACAACTGACCCAATATTTTTATGAGCAATCTGTATTGCCAGTTTTGGAATGTGAACAGAACCGGATAATTTTTTTTCTTATAATTATTTATAACAATCTATTAAAGTTGATGAATGATGACGACTGTTAAGTTGATAACTGAAAATTATGAATAATGAACGTGAAATGTCTACCTAGGTACTCAAGTTCCGAGAATGTCACATTTATTCTATAAATATCACATTGAAATGTAAATTGTCTATGGATTATTTCGTTCCTTCGTTCATTAAAGAATAAGGAGACTCATACCAATAAACGTATAGATATCGATAAAATTAATGCTCGAATGGTGAAAGTCCATTTGTACTGTAGACTGTAGACTAGGGATGTTACTGGGTTGATTTAATCGGAACCGAAGTCAGAGTTGGAGTTTTTAAATTTGGTTAATCAGAGTCGAAGTCAGAGTCGGAGTCAGAGGAGGTGGAGATGGAATCAGTAGTAGTGGCAGAAGAGATATGTCTTGTGTTAAGAGCAGGTGTAGTAAAATAAAATAGTACCAACAAACATTACTCAATCAACCTGTTTTTAATCCCTTATTTATTAGACCATGGAAAAATATCACTACCCTCTCCAAACTACGCAATATACCGTGCAGGACCGCTGACCAACAAAAAATAGTCGCTCAATAAGAATTATCGATATAGAACTTGAAAGCTTCACAGTTGTTTGCATCCCTAGAGAGGGCAATTTATCATAGATACTGTAAATATCTAGCCTGTGCTGTGAATCATTCACTCATCGTTTATGGTTTACTTTGTCTTGCTTGTCGCCCGCCATCGCCAGCTGGCTGATTATAGGCCTAAAAGCCAACGATTATCTTTTAGTTGTTTAAAAGTTATTTTAAAGTTTGTAAAAGTGAGGGCGGTGCGTTGTCCTAGGTTTCGGCCGGACTAGCGTATCGTCCGGGCTTTAGTTAACAAGATTTGATCACTAATTAGGTAATTGCGACTTGGGACTGACTCAATCGTGTTGGAGAAATAATCTTCCCAATATGACCCGTAAGTAGCTATTGTGCATTGTTTACTTAAATAGCATATCAGGTTACAAACAACCAATACTTAAAATAGAGCACAAACATTTACAATGGCCAAACTTAGAATGTTCTAGATTACCTCATGGATTGGCGTTACATCTGTGTCACGAACTGTACATACGCGTTATTGTTAGCATCAAATACGTTTTGTACATCACTTCTTAAAACTTTTAATTTTATGTCGTAGTTTTTAATAAATCAATATTATCAATATAACCTCTAAACTATCCACCTAAAAAGAAAAAAAAGACCAAAAATCGTAATGTAGCTACGCTAATAAATTGATTGTTTTATTTGCCGTTTCCAGGTGGTAACCAGAGAGATTTGGCTCGCGCCAAGAACCAAAAGAAAACACAGGAACAGCAAAAAAAAAAGAATGCCAATGAAAAAACTGGAATGTCTCTCTCAGAAAGGAAACACAGGTTCTACTTTCTATTACTTATTTTCAATTAGATAAAACCATTAGATAAAACTCATACCCTAGCCTGATAGTTACCAATTATTATCATTAACAATAATGTTAAACACAGACTGCTAGAAATTAAGTGAATGGGAAAAGTTGGTCTTTAGATTTTTCACACATAACATTAAATAAATGTGATACGGGCGAAGACACCGGTATAAGGGATGGACACTTTCACCAGCTAGCATGTTTACTGCTGAAAACACAACTGTGGGGTTTTTCATAACTTGCCACGAGTGCAGGAAAACACAACTGTTGTGTTTGTTGTATGGGAAAACACTATGGAGTGCGCAGAGCTGCAGCCGTGGCTAGACAAGCAAATCGGCTCAGCAGGCACAAATGCTGGTCTACTAATAAAATTTTGTTGTTTGTTTCAGGGATGCAGAACTAATGAGAGAAAAGCAACGAAAAAAAGAAGAGCAGGATCAACCCCAAAAACAAGTTGCAAATTAATCTGACATTACAGAATTAACTGTATGATCCATAAATAAACTATACAAAGAACAATGATCGCAATAAGTTTTGAGCTTGTTATCAGAAGCTGATATTGTTCAAGTGATAAAGAATTATATTTGTGAATTAGAATAACATTTAAAATCTTGAGTTCATAAAGCCTTATTAACAACCTGAACCTGTGTGGTTTTCTTTGGTATTATAGATTTAAGAGAGTTAGTCTATTGTGGGACTGTGTGATCTGGAAAGCTAAGTATATTTTACGATGGCATTTCACATGGGGTTGTGAATTCGGCAAATCATATTTTAGCTATGCACCCTGACGTTTGTGAGTAGCTCCTTTCCACTGCGAGTGTTAGCCAACTAATACCATGTGGATATCTAGCATTAGGTGTCACAATATTATTATCTAAGCATTTATGCAAATCTAAGTGTTGTTTTGACTGATTAGGTTTGTATGTATGTAAACTAATGAACTGCCCACATTTTTTATACAATAAAAGTTTAAAAACTACAAAATGAGTTTGATTGTTTAATTTTAACACTTTGACTTCTGAGCCGTTTTACTTGTTCACTGCTGAAAACACAACAGTCGTGTTTTTCATAACTTGCCGCGAGTACAGCAAAACACAGCTGTTGTGTTTGTTGTATGGAAAAACACTGGAGTGTGCAGAGCCGCACCCACACCCGCAGCAGTGAAAGTGTTAAATGTACCGTGGAATAATTACTCATAAGTAGCATGTATTTACACTTACTCCCTCTATTTATAATAGCATTATTTTAGGAGTGAAGCCCTATAGATACATATTGCATGTATTTTGGTAGCTACAGTTGTGATTCATATTTTGCAATGCTAATCAATACACATGCCAACTGTTGTCGCAACTTTGTTGTCCAATTTTGTTAGGATGTTGTCACTGCAAACCTTGACGCAATTTTGCTACCTAATAAAGTAGGTTAGTAAAGTGGTGGTAGCCTAGTGGGAGAATATTTGCCTTCCAAGGAGGTCATGAGTTCAAATCCCAATGCGGGCATGTGCTAATGTATTTATGTAAAAAAGTATAATTATGTACGTAATTATTACTTGCTTTTCGATGAAGGAAAACATCGTGAGGAAACGCACATACCTACCCGAGAATTATTTCGGAGGTATGTATGCTATCCACCAAACCGGCCCGGGACCCGTGGTGGATCATGGCCTAACCCTCCTCACGAATGTGGGGGGCCATATGGGTTCTTGTTGATGATGATTATAAGAGCTTGCTTTTAGCGATAAGTCCGCCCATTGTACTATATTTATTTCAATAAGTTCTATTCCTTATGTACCCTTGTGTATTTCTGAACTGGTGTACAATGAGGTATTTTCTATTCTATTCTATTATTTTAAGTAAGGCCAGTAATGTATTTATTGCTGTAGGTATGTATTAAAAAAAACGAAACATTTTTTTCTATTTTTACTACTTTATTCATATGAGTACTAATGCAAACTACAATCAAAAAGTGCATTATGAAATTAAAAATAGTTTGTACATAACATAATGACATGCTATATTATAATATTAACTTTGCAGATTAAACAAACTCATTGAGTAACTCACATTCAATCAGATATCATGTTAAAAATTGTAAAAGGTGTCCATCTCTTCTCTTCTCAAATAAAATAAAAAAACAAAAATAACACACTCTTAAAAACAATGCCTCAATAAAACTATATTATGCAATGTAATACTCCATAACATAAAATGCATTTTCTATACTTAAAATCACATTGAACATTGGAAAGTAAAAGTAACTTACAACTAGCCATGCTATTTGAAAACCATAAGTGTTTACATTTTTCCTTAAACCCCATTCCAAGACAATGACTGGATTAATATTATGCTTTTATTGTTGAATGGGGTGTTGAGTCTCGGTCTCTGACACGGCTTAACAGTTAATAACCAGAACATGTTTCTGTTCCAAGATTATAGTAAGTAATGCAACATGAGTCTGTCAATCTAAATGACAGAATTTTGGTTATGCAGCAGAAGCTTTAATAAATCTAGCATGAAATCTTACAGAAATATAAAATCATAAATATTTCTGCCTATCCTAAAGATGACTTGGCGATTTGACAGTAGTAACTACAACAAAAGCCAAGCTGTGACTGTGTAATAAAATAAATAATTACTTAGAATATAGATTCTTGGATACTATTTGGCATGGAATTTAGTTAAAGTACCTATGGTTGTAGATCTAGATTACACATTAAGAAATACATTCATAGTTACAATACATTAAGTACACAACAAGAGAACTAAACAAATGCTATAGCAAATACCTGTTAAAATTGTTTTGCATGATACACTCTCATCAAGAAGCATTATGTAATTAGCCTATTATCCAAGATATGAACAGGAAAACAACAGTTTATATAGCATACAATTTGAGAAAATAAGTATTGCCTTTGGCTGCAAGATCCACATATTTTTTTAGTTTAGTTCTGCAGGGACATTGAGGAGAGAGTTCTTTTCGTACTCGAACCGTTGTTTATATAACTCGGTAACAAGGCCTTGTACGAAAGGATGTTTAAACTTCCCTTCTGTGGCTGTGAAAAATTCTTGCAAGCTCTGTGGTGCATCTTCCCGCTTCTCATATTCGAACGCCTGAAGAATCATGTCGTAACGATCCAAATCTTTGACAAATTTGGCTTCAGGAGAGCTCTGATTTTGATATTCCTGAAAATTGTGCACAAGGTAGTCAGAGATAAAATTGTACTAACAAAACCAAAGCTAAAAGTATGTTTACTTTTTCTTAAACTGCCCTTAACTCTGAAGATACTATGGCAAGCGTGTATAAGGGTGTTATCACAGCAATTGATCAATGTGGATCTATTGATGTGGTAACATGATTAATAATTTTACTGCTGAGCCAATTTTCTTGTCTAGCCACGGGTGCGGCTCTGCACACTCTATAGTGTTTTCCTATAGAACAAACACAACAGTTGTATTTGCCCACACCCGTGGCATGTTATGAAAAACACAACAGTTGTTTTCAGCAGTGAATGTGTTAATGTTACAACAAAAAAATATGCTTGCCAATTCCTCTTTGCAATAAAAAGAAGCATTTTCAATTATTGTTAGTATCAATATAATTATAAAGAAATTTCGCAAGAACACCTTCAACTTACTTTGTACAATGTATACATTGTGTCACCAGCAAGACCAGTTAGTGCGGCAATCTTCTGGAAAGCCTCATCTTCCATACGATGCTTGTCTGCCTGTGTCACTCCACAGTGTGGTGTGATATCACCGACAATAGACTCTGCTAGGTCATGTACAAGTGCTGAAATCATCATAATAACATTTTGTTTAAAGCTGGCGCTAAAATATGCTTTGGATTCTTATTGTAGACTCACTGTCAATATTACAGACTGAATAGGATATGTATTCAATAAATAAAAGGTAAAGCGTTTGAGCTTGATTTCACACTTTTGTAGTCAGTGTATTTTTTGTAATTTACTAACCCATGGCTTGACCACAGGCTCACCTGATGGGAAGTGATTAATTATTATTATTATTATTGAGTAGGTAATATATTAAGATACGTATCTGCTTCATTATAAATTTCTAAGGTTAATAATAATTAAATGAACTAGATTTTACCTATTTGAAGACATCTGAGCCGATCCAGCTTAGTGGGGTTATTCTCTTCAGTAAGCAGGAAAGTCATCATGCCCATGCGGTACATATGACCAGCAATAGATTCACAATCTTTTACATTGCACAGTAACCATCCTGTTCTTTTTTCATGCTGTAAAATTACATGGTAATAAATAGTTTCAATGAACAATGTACATATTAATAATCATAATAGTTTTAAGATCAATAGCAATGATTTTTGAAGGTCTATTTAGTTAGATTTTTGGCTTAATTTTAGAGATCAAACTTGGAAAGATGGAATATTATAAACATGAACAGAAAGAGTATATGTTCAATATTGACACAGAAAATTGTTGTAGCTAATAGAGGAAAGCATACTCGATCAATAACTGTTTTTTACCTTGAGATGGCCGACTAATTGCAAAAACTCGAGGATTTTTGATTGATCCGATACTAGAGCCATATTTTCTTTAGTTATGTACTCGTTTTTATATCGTTTGTAGAAAGAATGTATTGGGTCCTTGCTTCACTTGAAGATGCACGGCTTTTTAAGTAGCTTCCTTTCTGTGGAATTAATGTGAGTTAGTATAAATATTATAATATATTTTCATTGATTTAATATTTCATGGAAACAGAAACCAGGAAACGAACATGAAGAAAGAGAGAGAGCGCCCTCGATCAATGAAAGAAATAAAGAAACAGTGACACAGACTGAACAGTGCTGCCAGTACCGATAAGCAATTTTGGCCGGAGGTGCCTGAAAATGGTCGGTTTTCGAGATAATGGGACGGTTTTGTAAAAACAACTATAAATGGCTAAATACTATTGTCAAATAAACAATTGGAGAATCGTTTTTTATTTACCAACATTTTCAATGTAGCTTGCTGTCTTTGTTACTTTATAACAAACTTCTATTTTGTTATCTCGCCATGTTACGATGCTTTCAGAAACAAGTTAAAGTACTTATATTTTTATAAAAGATTTTGGCTTTTGGCTGACTGAGCGACCGTCCTAAATAAGACGGTGTTGATTCCATTGTCCATTCACGATCTCATTGATCGTGAATGGACGGTCCGACATCGAAAAGGAAGAGAATAGGACGGTCTGGCAGCGATGACAGTGACAGACAAGACTGAAGACAGCCTGTCCTGCTGACAGGACAGGAGACAGCCGCGGTCAGCGGGATGACGTTGACAATGACTGTCTCTGCAGGCAGACATATTGTTCTGCAGTCATCTAGTGCTGCCAGCAGTCAAATGTGTAAATATCCGAAAGTCGACACCCAACGCTAAAAGAACTGATGAATGCACATATTTTAAGTACTATGTAGAGGCTAAGGTTCTTACGGTTCCTGGGAAGTAAGTAATGTACCTATAGGTAGGCACTCTTGTGTTACTTTTTAGCCGGCTGCGGCAAAAGGAGGGTTAGGTATTTATGAAGGAATCAAACTACTTTTAACTGACTTCACAAAAAGGATGATGTTCTCAATTCGATTGTATGTTTTTTTGCGGAACTCTAATGCCTTTATTCACAGGAGTCTGCGACCATTTCCGTGACACACTTGTCTCGTCACATGCCTCAGCCGAGTCAGCCCTACACACCAGCCATAATAATTAGAGTATAATTTTATTAATATGATCGGTGGCCCGGCAACGCGTACATACTTTGAATCGTAATGCCTCCAGTGTACCGCTATGTAAATTTAAATTCAATCTTGGCCTCAGGCGGACAGTGAAAATGCGAGAGTCCTCGCCGACGGTCCTCCAATTAGATTTAGCTTCAAAATGAGCGTTCTAACCCGTTTAAAGTTTAACGAAGTTTTGTTCGATGTGTGGAAAGTTGGTTTCGCTCCCGGATCTGGTGCTTGTTGCGAGGATACGGAGCTGGCATGATTCTGTGGCTGTTTGCTCTTTGTGCAGGTTCGTTTGTGGTTTTGCGAATGTTGAATTTGTTGTACCTACTTTGGCTTATTTATTTTACCGGGCAGATTCCTCTGGGTAATGGGCAGGTAAACGTTAAGTACATACCTTGTCATAAGTATTTAATGTTTCGGCAAAGATGTTACGCAGTACGGTTTTGGCCCTGGAGTAAAGGCTATAAAAATATACTGAGGTACCTACCTACTTTCTGAAACCATCTTCCAGCTCAGCCCTTAGTTTGACAGCTGAAAGCTCGATGCTTTTATAAACTAGTAACCACACATAGAATCATTTTATTTTTGACAGCAAGATTTTTCAGTACGTGCGTATGTACACTAGGTACGAGTATACCCAACCAAGTCATACTACATGGTCATCCAGATTAATAATTTGGTAGGTTATCTATTAATTATATAAAAAAAAAAAAAACGGCCACTTGCGAGTCGGACTCGCGCACGAAGGTTTCCGTACTTTGTTGTATGGGAATTCTTCTTCATTTTTAACATTCTTTATTTTTAAAATTAATATACAACTAAATATTCTATGAATATTTCAAGCGTCTATCTGTTGCTATTATAAATATCGAGCAAAAATATCATGTTTGTTGTATGGGAGCCCCCTTAAATATTTTTTTTATTCTTATTTTTAGTATTTGTTGTTAAAGCGACCATAGAAATTCATCATCTGTGATAATTTCAACTGTCTAACTATTACGGTTCATGAGATACAGCCCGGTGACAGACAGACATACAGACAGACAGACATCGGAGCCATAGTAATAGGGTCCCATTTTACCCTTTGGGCAGTAGTTTTTACGTAGTACTATATATTATGTGCTTTGGGTACGGAACCCTAAAAATCGAGGTCGTAAGGTAGGTAATAATTGATAACTTTTTTATGCCTATGTATCTAAAAAATAATAGTAAGTACATTGCGGTACTTGATCTTAGAGATAACAATAAAAAAAAACATCAAGAATTTACCGTTTCTAAGACGTAGGTACACAATAGGTAGGCATTAAAAATATTCAAGAACAACCGCAATCGTGCCGGGTTAATCGTTATTCATGATTGATGACCGATGAGACACAGGAGACAGTAGATACCGCTAGAAAGCTAGCAGGTAACTAATTAAAAAGAAAACTTGGGCTTGATAAAAAGTTTCGTGGAAGTGACATGTGACTAGAATTCTGGCTAGATTTCTAACATTGCAGTTCGGCGTGGCATTGCAGCCACTATTTTGAGCACACTCGCCCTAAAAGACTTTTCAGTATTAATCAAAGTCGAAGAAACAAATAAATACATCATAATTAGCAGCCATTTACGTCTCCACTGCTGGGCTTTCTTCCGGGAAGAGAGAAGTTGGCTTTAGACCACGAGTCACGAAGTTCGTCTAATAAGGTCCGGGTTGGTGGACGCCACGTCATTCCTCACTATGTTTTCCTTGTTTTTGACCGATATTATCATAATTAATAACTTCGCATTACGTAGAAGTGAACAAGTAAACCATTGATACATAATAGAGGTTCAAACCCACACGGTTCTTCCAGTCGCACGGTCGTCACACCTCTAAAATTGTATCGATATTATCTAATAAAGGGCTCTGAAGGAAGCTTGGCTTAAAATATTGGTATTGTATAATATGAACAGTTCCCAAATTCTCATAATAACCATATTAATAAATAAATGTTTGTGCTCAAAGTTCCAATTTCCCTTGAAATTCGAAATTAATTGAAGCAGGTAACATCAACATTCTGTCCCAAATCAAACAATGAATATTAATTACTTGTAGTTTGTACTTTCTCGCAAGGTGGGAAAAGCGGCGGCGACTGAGCAAACTTACCTGCTGAATGCCAAACCGTAGATAACAATCCAGTTCTGGGACCTTATAAGGGCAGCGGCTTGTGACCAGTTTTATTGCTGCAGCTTTATGCAGAGAGTTAATATAGCGATGGAAAATCACTGACCAATATCCATAATAGTCCACTAATACTTGGTTGACGTACAAAATACAGTATTGCACGTTTTCTTTAGATAAACACCAGTAGAACATGAATCGTGTGTTCTGTAAGTAGGTAGAAGAACTAAGAATTTTTGTAAATCGAAATAGGTTATATGGAATGCAAAGTGCAACTGATTCTTATTGCAATTAATCTAGGTACCTACTTACTACTGATAATAAAAAAATAGATTGCTACATTTGTATCGGCTATATATCGCATGCAAGCTTAATATCTAAATATATTTAATATCTACACGAAAGTGCGCTTGCAACTTTTCGAGTAAAAGATTCTACGGCATAGATTTCTACGCAAGGTACCAATGTAGGTAGCTACTAGTAAATGGTTGACTTACCATCAGGTGAACGACTTGCTCGTCTCATAACAGAGTCAATTAAAAAAAAACTTGATAAGAATTTATCGTAATTTCATATTAATATTTGTGGTAGAAATTACATTATATTTAGTGATTTTGAATCGAGAAAAAATACCAGCCTCGTGTTTCCACAGACCTACTTATAGGTGAGTAGGTGTGGTTACCAGTTGTTCCAGAATTCCAGATAGATATTGATTGAATCCTAGGCGTCAATCGACAGTTGGCACAGCTATATAACGGTATTTCCACGGTCTTAGACTCGAATCCTATTTTCTTGCCGTAATCCTTTCGCTAACCTCCATTTCCACATTCCTAAAGTCATCAATCATTCATTTCTTCTTCCTCGTGTCGATGTTTTACCCATTATGGCCCGACAACGGCTTCTTTGGCCGAGGCATATCGTGGTATCATACACTTTAGGAATGTTTTCAAAGATAATTTTTACCTGTTTAGTCGTGTCGGCGGTAGAGTGGGATGCGCCGACGCCATACGACCCCGTGTGGCTGGCCAGCGTTCAGACATTCCCGGCGATACCGGCGCTCAACGAGACTCGCTTCTGGTGGGGATGGGTCTACGATAGTGATGTGGAGTTTAGGTTGTTTACTAGGTAAGTTTATCTGCCCCACTTTTCAATGTAGCTCAACGTAAATTGGTCTAAATTGGACATTGGAATGTTTTTGATTCTGCAGCTTAGACTTTGGGGTACAATTCATTCCAAAAATCTATCTAACACGGTAAAAAGGGTGTTAAAACATGTAACAGTAAGAAACCGCAGTAAGATAATAAAGTCCGACGGGTTATTTCTAATTGCACGTGTAACGTCAATAAGTAAATTCGGCATTACATAAAAATAATGTAGTTATATAATTATGATGGCACCAAAATCCATTACACCGTAAAACTATTTCGCCCCACATTTGTATGACGAACTCGTCCTGTAGTCGAATGGCAATTATTTTTGCCGTACAACGTTGTTTTGTACGTGACCACGTCGCACACATACCTGCTTGAGTCGCTATTTATCGTAATTTTATCATTTCAAAGCTTGTGAGGGCGTTAAGACCTCGCTTCTAGGAATATAACGGTCCAACGAAACTAAAGACTCCATTAGAATAGTACAGATGCGGACATAAAAGGGGTAATGAACTTGGTCTTGAAGAAATTGGATCCACGTAGAGGTTGAGATCTATAACGTTTCTTTTATCGAGCATTGTGTTTCAATACCTATCGCCTGAATCAATAGTGTTCCATTAGTAGACTAATGTCATTCTACTTATCAAGCTTTCACACATTCACATGTCAGCAAATTGGCTGACTCTTTTATTTCAGTAAATTAGGTCGAGATTAGTTAGCGTTTTGGCTAAACCGAGTTTCTTTTTATTTTACGAGAATAGCGTCTCCTTGACTTGCTAAAACCGTTAAAAACATCAATGATTATTAACCAAATTTCACTTATTATAATAATACTTGAAACAGAAGTGGAGTTTCTATTGTACTGTTCAAATATGATTTCAATTTTCAGGCGAAATCCCTACGATCCTCAAGTTCTCAAGATTAACGACACGAAATCTCTATGGGACTCCAACTTCGACTTTAGCAGGAAAGTGAAAGTGCTCACTCATGGCTGGCTCAACGATGGTTATGGGCCCATGCCCGAATCTATCAAGGAAGGTACGCCATCAATATTCATGCCTACTAGGTACTTAATTATTCTCTTCAACGCAATGCATGGTCCTAGGGGAGGCTCCAAATCTAGGCCACCAGTTCCCCCTGCCCCCGAACTATTCCATTAATTTGCAAAACTGTGTAAGTTCCCACCTCTGTGAAAAAGAATTGATTATCATTTAATTGTTCTCTCAAATAGCCGAAAAAGAATAGAAATTTCTATACCAATATTTCATTTGAAAGCGCCCGTGGCGTAAATTGGCGATGAGCTGATTGCGAAGCATGAGGTTTTTTGTTAGAACCCTCGCTGAGCAAATATTTGTTTGTACTATAGGTTTTAATTTCCTCTGGGTGTTTGTGGGATAACAGTTCCCGTAGTTCCTGATTCCCCAGATACAGGAAATCATAGTTAGTGGTCTATGTATGTGGTCGTGACGCGCTATTTTAAATTTACTAACTTATTTCTGTAGAATTTTAGATTTGTATTGTTACCTAGATATAATCACTAGTGGCAAAATAATAGGTACTTATTTGATTGCTATAGATAATTTAGGACACCCATTAATATCCGATAACCCGATAAGACGAAGTTCACTTATAACAATGACTGTTGGAATTTGTTTGGATGTCCTTTATGACCTTATTACATGCTGGTAAATTAATGCCTACTTAGTAATCCGACATTGGAGGTTTGATTCAAGTTCCAGCCAGTCTTCACAGTTATAACATAAAAGACGTGGAGATGATAAAACTAGCTGGTATAGGACCAATTAAAACTAGACAGGTTCGATCGCGGTGTATTCTAAGATTGTGTATCAACTGGTAAATCAACTTGGATCACACTCCAGGATCCCTTAAGATCTATGCTCGCGACAGTTAATCGTTGACCATTTGTGGGCTAACTTCTGCTGCATTGGCTAACCAATAAGTCACGTTGTGAATCAAAAGAGCCACGAGGCTGCTGCTTGGCCTAGCATCTGTCCATTCAGTTTTTTTGATGCTGTGCTTCCGGCAGATGTAGCTGTGAGATTGACAAAGATTCTGAAGTTTTCCTCAGTGGAAACCTCTGCATTCGTGAAAACGTTAGGTAGATGCCAGCTGCTTCTAACTAAGACGAAGAATCTTGTCTCTCTTCTATTCTAGCGTACCTCAATGTAAGCGACCTGAACATAATCGTCGTAGACTGGGGCAAGGCTGCGATGGTGAACTACATTCTAGCTAGCTACAACGTGGCGTCAGTCGGCCGTATACTGACGGAATTCCTGAACTTCCTCATAGGTGAGGGGGTTTCTATGGACGATGTCCACCTGATTGGACACAGCTTGGGTGCTCATGTGGTGGGCATTGCCGGGGCGTACGTGAAGGAAGGACCCATTGATACAATCACAGGTATTGACTAAATATATTTATTATGTTTTCAATATTTTTGGAAATGGAAATAAGGATCCTCCCTATTGCAAAGCAAATGATAAACATAAGGTACTAGGTACATTGACTGGTATTATCGCTTACAGCATTTTCTTTAAGACAACATTTCGATGGCCAGAAAAGACTCAGTTAGGATGGAGAAAGAAAGCTGGATCCGTAATCTAGAACCTTTGATAATGCATACCTAACAAGCACAAACTTTGATAAAGCTTTGGAGTTAGGTAACTAAAGATTCCATCGAAGTTAGCTATAGTTAGTACTTACCATAACGTCTGAATAGTTTTATACCTCCTGCTTATGGGTTTATACATTTGCAGTGTTTGAAACTAAAGCCATACTTTACTTACCTATTATATAATTTCTATACGTGTTTTTGAAAACAATGGACCTTCGACAAACCAAAGCCTATTGTAAACTTCGGTTTAGTGGTTTATAATTGGATCTATATTATTTAATGCAAGCAACCGAATTTTCGATGCGTTTAATTTGGTGGTTGACCACAGCTAGCAGTGTTTGTCAATATGGCTTCAAATTACGGTAGTATTTTGAATCTAGTCAAACCGCGACAACCCTCTTTCAGCAATAATTTTTGACTAGTATAATTCTAGCTGCGCCCCGCGGTTTCACCCCCGTTGAATATTATCCCATGGGAACCGTTAATTTTTACGGGATAAAATTATCCTATGTATTAATATATTTATTATTAATACAGCTAATAAACTATCTGTGTGCCAAATTTCATCCAAATACGTTGAGTAGTTTTTGCGTGAAAGATTAACAAACATCCATCCATCCTTACAAACTTTCATATTTTTAATATTAGTTGTAATCAGAGATGTTCCTATTTCTACACCTACGTTTTATTATTTCTGAAAATCCATCTTCATGAGGGAATTCTACGAGCAATCTCTGGAACTTCTGACCTGATTACTAAAATTATTAAAAAAAAAGCTACACTTTTCTCAAGTGATATAGTAATATTATGTTGGCTTTATATCCCGTTTGGGCTAATTATCCCGGGAAATTGTAGAGTTTCTGGGGATAACGGGAAATATGCCGGTGAAACTGCAGGGCACAGCTAGTATCTATTACAAAGGGGAAAGTTTGTTTGTGAGTTTATACGAGGTAATCTCTGGAATTACTGATCTGATTTTGCAAATTTTATCAGTAATAGGGCTACATTATCTTCGGGCGCTATAGAATAGACTTTGTTTTATCTTGGGAAAATGGAGAGTTCTTGCGGTAAAATGGGAATTATTCGCGAGAACCCGCGGGGCGCAGCTAGAATACAAGAAAGCATAATTGCTTAATTTGGTAAAATACTGTGTTATACCTTATTTTTTTTCTTAATTGTTTGTAAGGATTATTATTTTTTTGTTACTGTGTTTCCTTTCTTTTTATTTTGTTATTTAAATAGGTCGATTAAATAAATGTTTTTAACATATTTTTTTATTCCAAAATTACACCAGCCATCGTTTCTGTGAACTATTCCGCATGTTTCGACATTCATTGATTTTACTAGCAAGGATTGTCATCGTTGACAGGGCTGGATCCAGCTCTCCCGCTGTTCACGCTTGGCAACAAAGACGCTCGTCTCGACAAGCACGACGCGCGTCACGTCGAGGTCATCCATACCTGTGGGGGGTACCTGGGCTTTGCCTCGCCTCTGGGTCATATAGACTTTTACCCCAATGGAGGGACCAGACAGCCTGGCTGCGGACTTGACTATAGAGGTAAGATTTGGGTCACTTTATTTCCTTTTGCTATTCACACTTCTGTGTGCCAAAATGCTCGTAAGGCCACGTGATCTTCAAAACGGGGGTATTCTGATGCACACGTGACATTTTTGTTAATAAATCTCACCCGATGTTAGGCAACATTGAGGTCTACGATGGTGCACTCTTAACTAGAAGTAATCTTTTCACTCGTGACTTGAAGTCTCCCAGGTTGTAACTATCGGGAAATACAGGCTCAGGCAAGCAGTTCCAATCCTTTGCTTTGTTTTGCTTTACGCATCGTCGTGCGTCTGGCTGCTTTAGGATACCCCCCAGCAACCATTCCATCATCAAATTCTAGGTGCTTAGATGTATATTATTTAAAACTGCTGGCTTCTCAGTACCAGTACCCAAGCCGCTTCATCAGCTACTTTATAAAAAAGTTAGATTAGTGGCCCATTTCCAATAGTGAACTCTGAGAGGACATAAATGATGATAATTAACATAACCTTCCAGGTCTATGCGCCCATAATCGGGCCCACATGTTTTTCTCCGAGTCGATTATATCGGACGTTCCCTTCACCGCAGTACGTTGCCAGAGCTATGACGAACTCTACTACACCGGCTCTTGTAGAGGGACCGGGGAAAAACTCATCATGGGTGGTTTTGATATACATTACGGGTAAGTTTCACGGTCCGATAGAATAAAAAAAACAATTGACAGCGATATTTTAGAATAAACAAACAGTTGACAGTTGATTTTACAATAAATTACATTTTGTCATGGAGTAAAAAGAAAAACAAATGAAAGTTGTTACAATAGAATTTTACTTTAGATCTCAATAAAGTGCGAGTGCCTAATTTCATTTTCTAGACTCTATTAAGTAGGTAGTCAATCGTCTGACGGTAAACTTTAAGTCTGCCCATAAAAATTACAGTGCCATCTGGTTCTAAAATGGAAAGTCCTTCGTGGCATCACACTGTTCACAAACCCGCTGACATTTCATTAAGTTACGAACAACAGGCGCATAATCACAGCTTAGGACTATATTAATTGTGAAACTAATTAACACTTAAATGGTCACGTTCTTCATTCACCAACTTTCCCGACAACGTACAAATTATTTGCATTTATAAGAACAAAAGAAGTCAATTCGGGCACCATTCAGCCGAAATGGCCATTTTGAATTTAACAAAGAACATCCGTTTGTGAACTGTAACAAACGACAAAACTCATTTACAACCAAAATTACCATCACGAGCTTTACTTTTTATACGAATGAGTGCCGGGAAGAGCAGGTTGTTCGTCTGATGGTAGGCGCCACACCTGCCTATAACATTAGTATATTCCCAACGGGCCCACTAACTGGCCCATCAGTGGGGACTCTGGAAATTATTTTATCCAGTGTCCCTTAAGATGGAACTCCGTGGATCGCAGCTCATGTGACTTACGTGCGTGACAAATGCGTGCGTCAATACAAATGGATGGTGCTCGGAAGTGGCACTGGCGCTGCCATTCATTTGACATTTCGCGCGCATCTGTAGCATACGGCAGTCACGTGAGCTCCGCTCACGGAAATCTACCTTTAGTAAGACCTGTTCATAGATTGCAACATTTAACATAACATATTACAGAGAACTCTGCCGCAACTTCGCTGAACTAGGTTATTATTCTGTTCACTTCTGTTGTTCTGTCCGTCTAGGGTTTCATAGAATGGCAGTGCTGTGATCTATACATATAGCGGTTAAGACTTCACTGACGCTGTTCAGACAAGGCGGCGTTGGTTTCCTAGAAAACGTTGGCAATTCGGTTTGGGAAATCAACGCCATCTCGTCTATCTATATCGTAACAGCCTCTAGTTATAATACTGCTAGATACGTGGGAATCGGAAAGGACCACCCCCGTAGACGGAATTTGATATTTTCTTGGCGGTCAATACTGACGAGTAGTTATCGCTACGAAAACCGCGCGGAAGCGGTCAGTGCGTTGCTAATTGCACGCACGATTTTCATAGCCATAGCTATGGACTACCGAAGTTAGTGCTGACCGTCAGAATAAGACTAAATACGGTCTAAGCTATTTATATCCGTGTCTACATATTTTAAAATGTTTTTTTTCCTTACAGAAAGGACGGGATCTATTACCTGAAGACCAACGACGCAAAGCCCTACGCTCTAGGGGACGTACATCCCAATGATATTCCTATAGGTTAATTTTAATAAAATAAATATAAATTGGTTTGCCTTCCAAGTCCTAGAGGGAAATAAGCTTAGTTATTAGAATTATTTCCCTTTGGTATTGTAGAAAGTGAACTGCCTTATTTACGGCTAAGATACCTAAGGTAATCTTGACCGTAACCAACTGAGAGCTGGTATTTCGTGAATTAAGTTACAACGTCCCCGCTTGTACATATTATACTTGATAATGGAATATTATAAAAACGAGAGTTATCTGGTTTGGCTGAAGGATGACTTTACTCTAATTAGCTATCCGTCAGAATGCGTTAGTTTTTATAAGTTTATAGCAACTAGAATCAACAAGCTATTTCAAACCAAATAAAGTAAAATAGCTTCCATAAATCGATTAAGTGTTAGTTGATTGATTGTGAATTGGCAGAAATGATGCGATTTTGTTCTAATTAGCTATTTACCAGAATACGTTTCTAAAAATGGATAGCGACTAGAACTTACAAGCCTTTTGAAAAAAAAAATGCTTTACAAGTCATAGTGTTTTACAACTTTGCAATATTTTAGTCGCGCAAATTGCTTCATTTTGGTAATTTGGACAGCCGTTTTTCGCTAAACATCCAAAACTCAAATAATTTATTGCAAGTAGGCAAAAGATAAATACCCTTTTACAAGTCAAACCCTTAAGTCTCATTTTCATAGAGAAATAACACCTTCTGTACTAAATAACACAAATGTCATGTTTTTCATAACATGCCATGAGTGCGGGAAAACAACTGCTGTGTTTGTTGTATGGGAAAACACTATGGAGTGTGCAGAACCGCACCTTGGCTAGACAAGAAAATCGGCTCAGCATTGAAAGTTTAATTAAATTAAAAAAAAAGAGATTTGTCACATATGGGGTTGGGTTGTTATCAAATATGCAATAGTTACAGTTGCTTTATAGACATTTTAATTTTATTGGTTTTAGTCCAGTCCATCACATTTGAATTTTAATACCTATGCCAAGCTACCTACTATTTTGAATACAGACACAACGGAGTAGTGAAAGCACGACTTCATTTTAAGCTTGGCCAAGTAGTTACTATGAATCTGCCCAATTTTTTATTCAGGGTTAAGGCAGTTTAATTAAATTATTAGCTTCGGTTTTCGGAAACTTCACTCGCCATCAACAAGGGGCAAATAATTTATCCGTTTCGATACAGATTAACTCCAAGTTACTATGGGTCGGTTATGAGCGCAATTATTCATTGGCAGGAGATTCAATTTGCAGAGAGGTATAAGCGATCGCTGGCGGATTTCCAAATCTCTCTGAATTATTGTTTTATTTTAATTTAATAAGCCGTACAAGCCGTATGGATAATATGCGTTTATTGAATTTATGTCCCGTAATAAATTACTTAATCATTTAAAATACTCATTAATAAGTTAATGCCACTACGGCCACATAGGTAAATTATTTATTTTACTAGCTTAATGTAAAATACTTAGAGCAATCCATTTCGTTTATCCTTTGTAAGTATCAAAATAATTTATTTTACGATTAGTAAGAGGTGCCTTTTAATTAAACACGTTTGTAAATTGTTTAAGATAATTATATTTATTTTCTGATACTCTTGTGAGATTGTAATTATTTTTCATAATTTTGTTCTTCCTATATACCTGCTCTAAAAGCATCTTTATAATATGATTTAATGTATATAATCTATTTCAACCCCTTATTAGCGACTTGCACATAAACGGCAAATAAAAAACACAAACACAAATACCTACGCAATTTAATACGTTAATTTACCTAAAACCTCTAGCAAACAATTTTCTCAAATGCAACGTCCCTTCACAATTCACCACATAACTCCTAAAGCAGAAAATTCAAGCATCCTGTTTTATATTTTCATAGTTTTAACCAAACATTTGAGAAGCAACCGTCTGTAGTTAGTAGAAAATGCAATGTATTTGTATTCCCGGTGGGATGGGCACCAGACACCGGCGGAATATTAACCGGCGCCCACGAGAAATAATGTAGCATAAACCGCCGCACTGGGACGTGCATGGACCATGCACCATGCGCCGGCGGTATGCTGCATCCCAGGGCTGCCATGCTTGAAATCTAGCATTTATTGTTTCAGTTTATCATGAACAGCGAAAAAGGTTGAAAAATGTGTTATTTAAACTGAAAATTTAAAATACTCGACCTTACTGTCTTAGGCTCCGGGATCTAGCATTTTTTATTTGAATTTGTCATGGAACAACAAAAAAGGTAAAATGGGTTAAATGAACTGAACATTCAAAATGCCTGACCTTGCCTGGGGCCTACCGTGGAATTGAAACGTGATCAAGGCAAGTATTTTTTTTAAGCACACGTCACACAGACACCCACCTGTCAATGCAGAAATATCAACTCTTGAGATGCGATGGTGATTATGACACGCAAGCAGAATGAGGTACAAATTTTTAGGGCCTGCCTTTGACTTATCATGTAATTCTGGTTACAGCCCTATATTCAATACTCCTCCATCTGCTCTACACATAGTCCATTCTCAGACAACACATTGGAAATTCGGTTGGAGACGTTACACCGCGCGTACGTATGTTTCCTTCCGATGTGCGGACTCCACTTCAATGGGTGTTTACTCACAGATTGTCGATAAAAGGCTGTATTTATACGGAGGATATTGCCCGACACGTCTTTCTAGGGACAGTGTTGGTTCAGTCTAAGGTCCGGTGAAAATGCTCGGGTGAAGTGTTTAATGCATTTGCCGATACCATATAAGACCGTTTTATATGAAAACCGTTAGAGATGCTAGATAACACTCTATATTTTATCATAACAGCGTATTCTGAAGCTAGTCTCTACGTGTTCCTGCAATGTTTTGATACAGTAGTGAGTACTCTTTGGTTATTGGTAGAACTCAAAAAGGTTAATTTTGCCTTATTATCGTAGACGTAGGTATTAGGACTAATAAATATTTAAAGCAAACAATTTTGAACATAAACAGAATTGCAGCAGATTAGCAGACGTAAACCAAGCTTAATATGACTAAAAGTCTGAAACATTCGGTGAAACAACTATCTGGTCCATTAAATAAATTGCTTTCCTTTCGAGTGTTCCACAAAAAGCATATCATACGGCAAGATGTTTTCACAGATTTCACAGCTGTGTGAACAGACAGTTGAAAGTTCCGACTTTCCATTTTGCGAATCTGCAGATGATTATTTCATACAAATTATTTCAAGTTCTTACTAACCATGATACCTGAGGCCAGCACCACCTCATACGCAATAACTGTGCGTAAAAACTCTTAAGTGTTTATAATCTATCATATAGTTGGGTCTACGAAACTCTATAGCCCTTGTATGGCGAGATTCTAAGCGGAATTTTACTGCATCATGAAATTATTCAAATCATCGCAATTTTAAGTGTAACAAAGGAGGGAGAGTTCACAAAGTTTCACGCGAGAACAACCACAGTTTGCTGAACGCTTCAACATGTTAAAAGCCACTAACTTTATATTACCCTTTCTCTTCGGATAATTACGTGTGGTTTTACTCTCGGATATGTGGATAACTACTCGTTAGCAAAATAGGTACTTTGATGTGAGGTGACTGCAACAAAGCCGACCCTGTAGGTACCTACATCTCGTCGGGAAGTTGTGCAGATAGTCTTTGAAGATCTTAAGTAGGTAGATAGGTATATTAAAAGTGTATAGCTTTGTTAATTAGAATATAACCACTACACACATGAATGTTAAAATTTATTACAACCAGATAAGGTTGCAAGGCAGGAACCCCCCTAGAATCCCTATAATTTTAAAAACTGTCTCTGAACGCAGCCTGTTTGAAAAAATTAAATCCTGTCACCGAAATGTTTTAACCAGAACGACCCAATTCAAGGCCCAATCGTTGAAACATACGATGGTTAAATCAAGTCTTGCACTGGTCATTTACAAAGAAAAGAAAATTCCTTGTTCTTATATCTTTCTTTTAAATTTAAATAGATTCGTGTTTGTCCACTATTTCACCTGTTAGGCGACGATGGGATCCACGATGGTGTATGCTTACCTAGAAGTAGCCTAGTCACTCGTGACTTAGAGAATCCCAGGTTGTATTAACTATCGGCAAACACAGACTCAGGCAAGGAGTTCCACTCCTTCGCGGTACGCATTATCGGGCTTGGCTTGTGGTTTTTCCGTGACATTATTCGGTATCTTTTTGCAGTTATTGAAATGAAAACATGGAATTCTTAAACAGGTACATATGCAAAAGCGCTTGTTATTATTAGATTTTAAATTTTCATCGTCGGAATGAAATAGTATGCCGCCTGCTCATTGTTTATTTAACGCGTTAGGGATTTTCGCGGGCCACGGTTTTCCTTTGGCTCGCCTCGCCATCCGCTCCCTACCGGACCTTGTTTTAAAACATGCATTATTATATAATTTTGCAACTTCATTTTGTTTTTCAACGAAAATTGTTTAAAATCGGATTGTACAGCAATGAATGAATGGTAAGAGCCACAGAGAACCTATGTACGTGTGTGTCATGTTGTCGATGGTCATTGGTTACTAAAGATTATTTTTGCTTGCATATCCTAAAAAAGTAAAGCATTCTATTGGCAGGTGGAAAGATATTCTACCACATCTACAAGAAGATTGAATTAAAAGGCTATTTTATTCAAAACTAGCTTTTATCTGCAACTTCGATAACGGTGGTTTTTTTATAGAAGACAGTTTATAATCAAAGCCCGGAGGTCTTACCAACTGGCGCGTCACCAATGATCAGTCGCGTTGCGAGATTTGTTACGATACTCTTAAAAATTGCTATAGATGATATAAATACTGGGTAAGCTACTTATTTGTGGGAAACCCATCCGAAAAGTCTAACAATTGTACACAGCGGGAAAAAATAAAGCTGCTTGAACACACCCACTCGAATCCACCTCAAGGCTCGAAAGTGCCTATTAACGAAAGTAGGTAATTTAGCTTACATAATTAAGGCTATGGCCGCTAACTACCAGAAAATGTACATAATACATCAGGGAGGCAATCGATTGGACGAAACCCGGCCACGGAGCAACTTTGATTCATTTAGGCCTAATCCCGCCTCCCGCTTCCGAACTATCTCATTAAACGGCCAATTTGTTCCGAGATCTCGCAGAGACTTTAATCTTGCGGCTTTTGGCTTGGCAATGCTTGGCTGAAATTAATAAAACGATATCTTCATAGCCATTATTGTTTAAACATATTTTTGAACACAATCATATAGGTACCTACACTGTCTAGTTAGTCACATACTTACAGTTGCTCCAACTACATTTTACTTAATATGGTATATCAATTTCTGTGCTCGCTACACTGGTTTCAGCGTGACTATGTCTATAATGTATCTACCTATCTATATCATAGAAAGCAATGTGTATTATGAAATTACTCTACCTACAAAAGATGTCATAGTTGGCCTTCTCTTTACGATAGCTGAATTGACGAGCTTGAAAAACTGAATAAATGTAAATCGCCTCGATCCGTGCACTCGAATTGAGATTCGGGGGACGAATGAATTAAAACAGCAATTTTGGGTCGGAATGGATTGGATTTGTTCAATAGTGTAATTTTTATCTGCATTTCGCGTGCGTGCAGTGGCAGTACTATATTAATCTTGTGGTCGCAGTGCAATGTTAAGCGTAGCCTCAATACGGCCGCAAATTGGAGTTTCTTCAAAAGCGAGGGGGTGACACAAAAGGCTCCATACACGCGCCGCGTGCCCCATATCTACCTATCAATTCCTCGTCCGTAGGTATTTTTAGCTTATCAGTAACAAGGATGTGCTCGAAAAATACCGTGTAAAGGAAATATGTAGCGGTATCGTCTTCAACGTCATTAGCGGGATATTCTTATATTCTCACTCATTTCCCTCGAGGGGAATTGTGTTTGTTGCGATTCTTTATCATAAGGACCGTGAAGAATACACGCAGATTTTTATCATGCGTTATTTAAGAAAATATATCGACGTATGAAATAAAATGCGAGGTTTCAGTTTGTTTGTGTAAAAAGCTTTTTGAGCTTTCAGTTACTGATTCTATAAGCACGTCTGTCTAGTAGACTGTTAGTTTTGGATTCATGCAACTATGGGGCCGTCCATTAACTCCACTCCCCTTTGGTGATAATTGGTGAGGTTTAAGACGCCCCCCCTCCCCCAATAACGTGTATTTTTTTGTACTTACAAAGAATCTTAAGATTCTTACAATATTATACTTTGAATATCCGCTTTCCGGTTTAGAAATCGCACGTTTGACGAAAAAATAAATACACGTGGTATCTAAGATACCACGTGTATTTATTTTTAAAAAAAGGGGTGTAGTAAGCTACACCCCCCCCTTATAATATTTCGTGATTTTTGCTAGACCCCCTCCCCCCTCCCCCTTTCAAGCCTCACTTGATCAATGGACGGTCCCTATCAAAACTAATGTTCAAGTTAAATGGTCTGCCACGATCGCTTTCATTTACTTAGTTAAAAACTGAAGTGTGTGATCGATACAGAGCGTTCGCGGTCGTAATTTGCATGCAAAAGCTTCGGGGGCTTTGAGTATTTTGCGCTTGGCGTTGGTCGGTGTCGGACAGTGGACGCACGAGCGGTAAAGGCATTAATTAAAAGTGCAATTTATCTCACTTAGCACGCTCAAGTGATACTTGCGCTCGCGAAACACTTATTAGTGGGATGTCCGAAGGCTCTACAGATTAAGGATCTCGGAGCTTGTATTTGTTTGGAACTTGGGGAGATTAATAATATCTAGGGTCGGTTAGGGAGAACACGAGCACTGGAATGGACCTAAGTTTGCTGGTTTATTTTAGTATGTTAATATATTATATTCGACTATAATACTACTCGCACTAATACTCTCAATAATATTATAAATGTAAAAGTTTTTGCGTTTGTGTGTTTGTTTGTCCTCTCTTCAAGCTGAAACGGCTGAAATTTAATGTATACTTATAGTTACTTTAAGTTTTTATTTTATTTCACTGAGTGACGAAACGAGCAAGTCATTCACCTGATGGTAAGCGCTACGCCTGCCCATAACAGCCACAGCACCACCCAGAACCCCGCATTGCATGATCCTGCGCGGCACTGCACTGCGGTCGTCACCCTGAGACATCAGCTCTAAAGTCTCATTATGCCTAGTTATTTCGCTGGAAACAATGCCCACCCTGCCCTGCCCTTCCTGGAATAGAATATAGGATAGGAACATAGGATACATAGGATCATGTGTGATGATAAATAGATAACGCGGGTGAAACCGCGGGGCGCTACTAGTTTATGATAAATGGGAAAGTTTGCTCGTTCGTCACGTAATCACAGCTGAATTGACTTTAATGAGTTTTGGTACGTAGATACTGTATGTCCTGTGGGATCATTGTCCACGCGGGTGACTCCGCCGGGCGCAGCTAGTAATTACTAAATGCGGATAGCGAGAACTGAAACATGAGTTATTTTAATTTAGTTAATCTACAATTTCCCTTCATTATAGATCTACTTCCTTCTTTTATACAAATACACTTTATTTAATGAAATTATTTTGTGTTTAATTTACTTTAGTGTTTATTTTATATAATGTAGAACTGAAAAATACGAATACTTAGACGCTTTCTGCGGCTAACATCACGATGGCCTACATAAATCGACACTATTGTACATTCAGATGAATTTATCCCATTGCCAATTATTCGTTGGTTTATTCAGTACAGGATTCAAACAGTCTGGTTGGGTAGAGCACGTTTGGGAGGAGACCTGCAAACGATAGGTAGAGCGTTTGCTATCGTAAATCCGTGCTCGTGGGCAATTGTTCTGTTAAAATATATATCTATGCAATATACGCAACACAAACACTGCATGTCCATTCATTTTATTGTATTGTTGAACAATCAGCCCGTAGCTACGTATATTACAACACTGCAGGTAATAAACAAAGTCTAAAAAAAATCTAAATGATGTTGACATAAAACCGTCGTAATATGCTTAATCTACCTAGATACTACTTATTTCAAATGAAAACAATATTTTAAAAGAAACGCTCGATGCTGTAGTTACACGGCTCAAGAAATTCTGCATGGATCATTAAATTTCATGGAATAGCCCTGGATTTCGCAACTTAAGTAACTTTCGCGAAGCCTTTCAACAATGTTTTCGACCTACGAAACAAAGTCGGCGTTTGTCGATACAGATCACGTCTAGCTGAGAATGTGGGACCAACTTTTGTGCAGTAATAATTCAACAAACGAAAACAATGTGTGCTTTCGTTTGGAGACAGTAATATTACTTCTGTTTCTACTCCCAAATGGTGTTGTTCGGTGAGAGCAATGTTTCTTCCACACAGAAAAGTTTTAATTCGTTGTGGCGTGACAATTCCTAGCAAAATGCACGTGGTTTGCCTACTTTTGCACCTACAACATTGTATAGAGCATAAAATGAGAGCTACACATCAATGTTATACGTTACGATTGTTTGGTAACTCGGCAACTTTGTACAACGTCAAATAACTTTAATTTTAGTGGATGGAACGGGAGGTAGCGAACTGAACTGTACTTATCTCATGTTTCGCTTCGGCTAGGTTTGTGACTATGTTAGTGCTTATCCCTGTTTTCCGCAAATAACTTTTAATTAGGCAAAGTTATTCTACGCTGGCTTCGCTCTGACGAATTACTATCGGCATGCTGCCAAAAGGTAAATAAATTTGTTTGTGTCACAACATAATAACGCATAGCGCAAGGTGCACAAGCAGTGGCGTGGCGTGCCTTGGAGGGGCCCTGCATCAAAATTAGTTGGGGGCCCCAAATAAAGGTTAAGGGTTTTACTTACAAACGTTAGGGACCCTGTAGCCTGGAGGCCCCGTATCATTGATACGGCTGTGCAGGTCACAAAAAGTAAAAGACGGTGAAAGATAAGGTTTGGTATACGTAGAAAAATTCACCTGATTTCTTTGAAGTTACTTTAAAAGCGTGATATAAAATCTAAGTTCGACTTGGCTCCAGTAATTCACTAGCGAATCAATAAGCCGAATCAATTCAAAAACACTCGAATAGTGTCCGATCCTGTTTGATTCGCTGAGTTCAATTTAATTTCGATTCGTAGCGAGCGACGTTTCGACTGTGAAATCCAATTGCTTGAATTACTAGTCTTTTGATCAACAGCAACGATAGTACGACAAGTCATAAATAGTTAGCTGGATTAAACCTAATCAAGAGGATTAGAAGTTTTTGTGGGACCATAATTGATATAGATCAAAGCTAACTTCTAAAGATTATTGGCGATGACCTTTGTGATAGTTTACTAACTGTGACACATCAAAGGAATAACATTTTGTACAATTCTCAATGACTTTCAGAGTTGATCACAAATATTTTCTATTAGATATTTTGTTTCATAAAAAATATTGGTTTTATGTAAAGTTGGTTTACGGGCGATATTTTAACGCGACAACATCAACAAAACATTGATGGAATGATTGCATACTTTTATGAATAAAATTAAATCATTTTTTAATAATAAAAGAATAAACACTTGAAATTTAAAATGCAAGAATAATTAACCTGTAAAGAAGAGAAGAGAGATAGATGCGGCGCAAGCGTACAATGAGCGTAACGGAACAATGAGCGTTACGGGATAATGTGTCAACTTTTTCGTGCATGCAGCCGGAGTTCATCGATTTATTAGACGTTGTCACGTCAAAAGACACCTATACACTTTTTGAGTAAATGGCGTTAAGGAAATCTAATAGCACCAGCCTGAGCTCAGTCATAATTAAGTTTTCAATGGACCTGAAATGTGGTTTGAGACAAACACTGGGGACAAACTAGCCAGTTGTAAGTCCCAGGGTTGACTTACCTTCGGTCGGAGTTACCCGGCAGTCTTACCTACGCGTTACGTCTCGAGTGATTTAATATGCAAAAGTCGTTGTTCTCTGTGAGTGTAATCTAATTGCGATTTCTCAAGTTTAGGCAACTGGATCGTTTGTGTTAATAATTATGATAAAGTTCTTGAATACGTCCTTGTGATTAACATAAAGTTAAGATGAATAAGCAATTTCAAAAGTTAAATATGTGTTTTATAAATTTCAATTGGTTAATTGTGAGTAGAGCGCCTATTGAGTTGGTTTTAGAATTGACTACTTGACAGTCAGGAGCTCGCTATTATTCATATATATAGAACTAGGGTATATTTACTTAAATAGGAAACAAACATGAAAGTAGAAGAAGGGAGACTAAGACTTTTATACTCTCCTATTAATATGTATTCGGTAAAAGGTAGGAATATGAATGCAACGGCAACTCGATATTACGCGCTGATATCTCTAAGGGTAAGATAAGAGGATATAACGACATCAAAGAGCAGTGAGATGCGAAAAATCCTATTACAGTCATACTCTTTGATCTACAAATGATGTGAGTTCGATACTCAATCAAAGTATTAAGAAAACCGTAAAGTGCGAACGGAGGTAAATGTAGGTATTAAGTTTCGCTGCGTTACCGCCGGCCGTGGCGGTGTACAGTGTACAACTTTAATAATTATAGCCAGTAAAGCCGTTAACTAGTTTAGGCAACACGTTTATACATTCGAGACTTAATTAAAGTTGATGTGATGAAGAGGCTAAGAGGTAAATTGGCGGCGAGTTTGTCGTAAAGACTGAAACAGAATATGTACGACTTGCGCAAAATTTACTGTGACACGGTCAAATGATTTTGATACTTACCTTTCTACTTTATTACTAACTAGCTGCGCCCCGCGGTTTCACCCGCGTAGTTCCTGTTCCCACGGGAATATGGGTTAAAATATAGCCTATGTTACTCGCTGTCAATGTAGCTTTCCATTAGTGAAATAATATTTTAAATCGGTGCAGTGGTTTAGCCGAAACCATACATATTTCCATACAAACTTTCATCCCCTATTTCAAACCCTTACAATGCTTTTTTTCGCATTAAAAAGTACCCTATGTCCTTTCTTAGGCTCTAGACTATCTCTGTACCAAATTTCATTTCAATCGGTTCAGTCGTTTGGGCGTGAAAGAGCAACAGACAGACAGAGTTACTTTCGCATTTATAATATAAGTAGGGATTATCTGGTTTATTTTTATTAAAGTAAAAGTAAATTAAGTATGATATACGCCTCGGGTATAGTCTGCGCCTTTGGTCTTGCTACTTTTTAATTAAGTTTAAAATATATTTTGTAGCTAAAATAGCTAGTTTTTTAAATGCTCAGGCAGGTCTTCACCATCGTTAGTAATCGTCATTTGTAAAGGAAATTTGATTAGGCAATGATGATAAGGTACTTAACTCCGCATTTTCGGTGGTTAACTCGCTACTTAGCTAATTAATCAGTAAATCAGCCTTTAAACAAATCTGTAAAGTAAAAAAACACTGTTTTTATCTCTCACTGACCGAGCCAGCACAATATTGGATTAAATAAGAAAATTGATTCCATAACAAGAGCTTTCAAATTATTTGCTGCTAATGGTTTCCTAATTGACGAGGATTTTAATCTGTATAAAAAATTTAACAAAGGTTTATTGAAAATGTTTTTATATCTTAAATTTTATTAGAATGGAATAATAATGGGTTCGTTTGTAGATATACCTACTCTACCAAATTGTGTAGGCAATTTATAGTAGGTACATGAGTCGAAAACTATTGGCAGGTAGGTGGGTACCTACGCAAGATGCAAAAAAATATGTCACATATTGTATTCTAATTATTGCATCAACTGATAGTGTTGCTATTGAGATTTAGAAATTCCACATTTTCGTAATTTACCTACTGGATTATTTAATCGTATCGGACAGAATTTGTGCAGACATAGGTGCAAGCAGATAAATATTGCATATGTGCCTATTCTACCTATAATATACTCTACTCCGGTCACAGACTAAATAGTCATAGAACCGAGGGTCTATTTCAGTCAGTAAAAAAACATGTCGCCTTTTGGTCCATACACTTGGTTGAGTAGTGTTTAAATACTGTACTGTTACTTCGGTCACTCACATTGGCACGAATACGCGAACCCACAAGTGTGGGACGACATTTGCAAATGATTAGATGCAAAGTTTTCGCTGCATTCGCGGGTTTCCAAGCTGTGTAAATTTTTAGGGTTCCGTACCCAAAGGGTAAAACGGGACCCTATTACTAAGACTCCGCTGTCTGTCTGTCTGTCCGTGTCACCAGGCTGTATCTCGTGAACCATGATAGTTAGACAGTTGACATGTTTGTAATTTAGTTTGTGTTTTCGTTCTGTTAAAAATAATGTATTAAATGCTTTATTTTTTAAATCTGATTACGGAGTATTTCCCAAAACTACAATCAATTATGAATCTTCTATCCAGCAGATACCTACCTACATCATCGAAAAAGTTTTTAAAAAAAATTATGATTTTCATTTCCACCAGTCGTTATATCAGAGGTAAAAAATATTTAATTAAAATTGCGTGGAAGGCAACAAAATAACAAACAGTATTAATAAAAACAGTCGTTTCACTCGACTTTAGGCTGAGTTGCCACAACGCGTGGAATCTAAACAGATCTGGGGTGCCGGGAGGGACCGTCGGCGTCGGCGTCGTCGTTCTAAGGTATGCCTGCTTGTCGAAGATAAAGGCTTACAAGGTATTAAATACGGCTTATTGAGTATTTTACCGACAATTTACATAAGTCAACAAATAACGAGACCTTCGCCTTACCAAAAACGAGATATGAAATTGATCTTTTTCACGCAGAAAATCTTATTCAATTTACTTGAATTGCTACAAAAAAAAACGTTTGATTTATTTTTATTTTAGGAAAGTGCGTAATGTATTATATTATTTTTAGGATAAAAAAAATGTTTTGGGCTTAATGGCTACTCAGACCCACGCACCAAGTTAAGGTAACCAAGATTCTTTTATAGACATTGAGTGTGGGTGGAAATCCGAGCAATCCCTGTATTTATTAGGCACTTAGATACGTTTAATAAGCGCACTCTGTTTCATTAGTTAAAGTGGACAGTATTATACTTGTTACCACACAGTTATTGTGAAATGAAGTTATTATTCTTAGCTATATATACTACACCACATTTTCCACGTCTCCTATATTTACTTATCAGTATAGTTTCGAATAATTCAATTTTAGACCAACCTATGTTAGCATTTGGGAGAGGCATGCTATATCGATAGAAAAATCGAAACTGGCAAAGTGCGTGTTGTAACATGTACCATGTTCTGCGTGTGATTCCTTGAATTTCATATGGAATATTTCATAAACTTACTAATGTATCTTGTTCGAAATCATTTTCTTAATTAATGCTAAGAGCATTAACCACGAAAATTCTTATCAAATATTCAAAAACTTATCAAATATTCACTTAGAACCTTCAAGTTACTTTTAATTACCTATCCAATGATATCCCACAAGACGACATACGCCAAAATTGTGCCATAGGCCTATACGGACGGATGGATGTACATGACGAATTAATAAAGGTTCCATTTTTGCCACTTTGATACGGAGCCTTAAAAAACGAAGTTATTAGGCACTTTTAGAATTTCAATCAAGGTTCAAAGCCAATTTGCCCCAGGTAGTAACTATACCTGAATGGGTAGGCACGGCGGCAGCCTGCAATTCGCTGCAATACCTCCCGGGAGCCTGTTGCTGTACACAATTACTAGTCCGGACTATTCCGCCGGACACGGCAGAACACCCGCGCGTCCGCCTTCATTAACATTGTTCAAATACGCCAATATCTGGATTTAGCTGCCAGAATTGCATATTTCCTAGCCTAGGTTCTAGTCAGAGTATCAACTGCGCTGCGATAGGAGGCTGATCTAGCCTAGTCTAATTCTACTACATTAATTGTGGTGTCAAAAGTACCTAGGTACTTTCTAAGTCATTCATCAAAAGTATAATTATTTTGAGAGATAATTTGTTGCTTACGAAACTGAATGTCCTTCCTGTCCCCGCTTTGCTTACAGGTGACGTAGCCTATAAATGAGAAATTTAAATACTATTACTAAAGCATAAGTTCTCAATTTCACACAAGTCTTCACTTTATGCAGCGTAGTTATATCGTTCAATATAGTCAAAAAAGTTGCAACGTGGGAGTAGATTTTGCGAACAAAGAACCCGTTTTCTATTTGTGCCGCGCTTGGGAATTCCAAATTAAATTCGCCAGGTCACAGGCTACGGACGCTACAAAGAACCAATCAAATGTTATTGTCACAATACATTCTACGAGTATATCTAAAACGTGGCGAAAATGTTACGATCCGCAAACGAGGCGAGCGTTGATGCGACAATATTTTATCTCGACGAGTGAGCTACAAAGGCCTGGCGATCTGAAAACGGCGCAGCCAGCGTTTCGCTCTCGCCTTTGACATCCCCCTCATGTGAACGGATTTAGCTGTCAAGTGAGCAAAATCAACTCCCAGCCTCAGTGAATCGCTGCAGATGCTTAAAAGTTTTCTAAACCGGATTAACTCTACATTATTTGAAGCGATAATTGCGCTTCTCTTAGGCGCTTTACATTACCCATTACACGACTTTAAATTGAATCGGGTTACGATAAAGCCGTCAGTAAATTTTCACTCATATTGGAGCAAGCTTAACAAGTTTGTAAGTACGAGTTCTTAGGTATATTGTGAATTGGATTTGAATGTTTGTTGCTTGCTACTAACGAAGTGCGCGTTATCTAGACCGACATAACGTCGGCACCGAATACTTAAATATACCTACGTCGGTTATACCTACTTATTATAAAATCGTGCGTTGGAAGAGCACTTGACATTTAACTTGAAATTGTCAAGTAAACAATGAAAGGCTTTAATCGTGAGCCTCGAAATTCTGTCTTGAAATTTCATCTGCGGTATCTTTACATTAGGGCATTTCAATCAATTTAATTTGGTTTCTACTTCAATTTCCGGCTCGCTTTAATTAACAGTTTACATTTTCAGCCACTTCAATTGAAATGAGGGGTAGAGAGAGATAGACAAGCGCTTTGATACTACCAGTCTGTTGATGGGTGGTAAATTAAAAAGGAAACTTTAAGGCTGGCCGTACACCGGCCGCCGAGCAGTCGGTGACCAGTGCCAACGGTTTGAGTTTGATTTTGGCTCGAGGCGGTGAGGGATAACTGCATCAGAGCAGTTGACAACTCGAGAAGTAGAGAGCAGTCAGTGTATGTCTTACAACTGCTTGCCACTGCCGATCGCTTGGAGCGGCCGTGATTACAAAAGCAATCATGTACGAGTATAGGTGACTATAGTTCGCTATGCAGCTGTGGCTAGAAGCGGTCGGGAAGGACTGCCCGTGTATGGCTGCCCTAAGATATGTAAGAAAACGAGATGAATTATTAACTTGAGTTACTTTTGATTATAATGTTATCCTCAGTGTATTGAAAATAGGTAATCAAAAATATTTTTTTAATGGGTTTGAATAATTAATAGGTAAGAATTTTTTGTAATTTAAGAAGCAGGGTTCGCGCTAAGTATTTGTTGCTAAGCATGTGAGAGTTTCGGTTAAATTTTGATGTGTATACCGCAGTAAACATACGACAACGTTACACTTCGAGCAATTTAAATTAAAACGCAATGAAAATGATTTGGTTCCCGCAAATGGAGTTCCTTTGTGCGCGGAAGGAAACGAGCCCTGCGAATGTTTGTTTACCGCAAACAATGACTCTGCAATTTGCGGCGGACGACGTTCGCTTTGTTGATGCGAATCAAAACCTTAACAAAATACAGCTTTTAACAGAACAACATTAATAATTTTCACCCGGGACACGTGTTAACACCGTTTTGAGTAAATTCACACATGTTTGTGAACTTAGTCTTGAATTAAAACAAGGAAACAATGTTCACGTGTACCCAACAGATTGGGATGTTTTGTTGCCAAGGTAGGAAGTGAACGGGCCCGGAATAAAGGGTACGTAACTTCTGGTACGAGACTACGAGGTACGAATGCCCATGGGAAACAAGAGGAACTCAAGCTGAGTCGCAAAGTTAAAAAGTAAAAGTTTTACAGGAAGAAAAAACCTATAGCAGATCCACATAAGATTTAAATTTATTTTTGAAACGGGGTTTATTAGTTTTTATTAAATTATTATTTGTTATGTTTTTCTGTTATGGGCAGACGTAGCGCTTACTATCGAGTGATCGGCTTGCTCGTCACGTCACTCAGTCAAATAAAAAAAAAACTAAAGTAAACTTAAAATATTTAAATGAAATAATAAAGCAAAAACACCTTTCAACTTTTTAAAAACAAAGTGGTAAGTGTATGTACAAGATATAATACTATATGCATTCTGTGGTTCAAGGAAAATATTTCCCATACAAAGCATTTGTCACCGAACCTTTTTCAGGGTGTTGCGCCGGCAGTCCTTTGGAGAAGTCCTTTCTATATTAGTGTGCTTCCTACCTTCCGCATTATCACATACCAATTATATTAAAGTGGTCAAACGTCTATAACTAAAACAGGGATTATTTACATTTACAAAATTAGTTCCTTGTTGGGCGAGGCTGCCAATTCAGCAAATGGCGATTTTATTAAGTCCAAGACTCCCTAGATCCAGCCGAACCAACGTGACGCGACGGTATAGAGAATGAATTACAGTTCTCGGAGCCCCTTGCTAAGCTTTCTTGGAAAAATGGTTCACTATACCAGTACATATTTTACATCACAGATATTTGTTCAATTTAACAAGAAAGCTTACGTAAATTGTGAAGAAATCACATATAGAACACACTGCAAGTTATATTAACAAACTATTGCTATATGTAAAGAAATATTTATTATTATATTATGTTCAATTTTGTTACATGAAGCACAGAATTCCTGTCTAAAGTTAAATATGTAGTAAAGTACATAAAGTTCACTTTAATTTCCTAAAGTAGGTAGACTGTTTTCTGTTTAGCTTATGTCTATGAGCAGTAAACGTAATTTCCCCTTTGAGACTCCACTAAACGCTCCAATTTCGATTTAATTTCACGCAGCCAGGACCTCAGGCAAGTTAGATGATAATCACAAACTGTCACGACCACCTATGCCATTATAAATCGGATATAATCACAAGGGTATCATCGCAGTCGTTGTGTGCGTATTTAATTTACGTAACGTCCTGTTAGTGGAGGCAGCCTGTGTCGTATTAGTTAAACTTTATACGATTTCCGGCAGCTAGGAAACCCAATTAGCAATATCATCCGGTCTGAGAGTGTAACGAGAGTGGAGAGGCAATAAGCGCCGCTGGTACAGTTAACATACTGCAAATTGCTGTTGAATTTACTTAAACTCCCTCGAAGAGAAGATAAGTGCTGATTCGGTAATTGGTGAACATATGCTGGCCCCTTGTTATACCTTTGTCGTGTTAATTGTTACGGCGCACCTAATGAGCATGTTTTGGTCGGTAAAACTAATGGTTATGGGATGTGGGTGGACACGTTTAATATTGGTTTGACTAGGGTTATACCTTTAAAACAGGGAGATAGTGTGAGGGTACGGATAGTTGTAAGTATAAAATATTGCTAGCAGCCGCAGGTCGAGTAGTAAAAATACTCTCTTGCGAAACATCGTTACTTATTGATATTTAAATTTTTTTATACCTTCTACACATGAGTATAGTTTCCCTGTTGATCTGTTGGTTCCTTTATCTGCATTTGTCATAGAGCATGCTACAGTCTCCTGTAGATATATTTATCCGACTTCATCGCACTACGTACCTATCTTTGTTCTGCTTCGTTTGAGACAATGAACAGGATTGAAGTGGACGCTTTGTCACATTTCATTTGGAAGAACTTGCCGTATCTCAGTTGAGAATCGCAACGTCTCGGCGATTTTGCTTTACGAGCTCAGATAGGAACGTGAAATTATTTAAAAAGATCAAGCGTGACTAAAACTGTTCTATTGCACAACAGTTTTAGTCACGCTTGATCTTTTTATACGATACGTTTGATCGCGATACGATATAAATGTCACGACGTTTGTTTGTTTGTTTGTAGATGCTTTATTTTTATCTTATCTTATATCTTTAAATGAGCAATTCTTGTATATATTTATATAATTGGGATCTTGGAATCGGCTCCAACGATATTCATGAAATTTAGTATATAGGGGGTTTCGGGGGCGATAAATCGATCTAGCTAGGAATCATTTTTAGAAATGTCATAAAAAAAAATACCGAGCAAAGCTCGGTCATCCAGGTACTATTCTTGATAAGGCATAATCACTATTTCAGCCGATGGATGGTATGGTGTGAGGTGTAACATGTGCCGTTGTTAATGAGAAATTCTTGGGGAGATGGGCTCGGCAAGCAGAATCTTCAGTCATTTAAATTAACCGATTCGATGTCTTTGGACCACTGCAGCTGTAGATGCTATAAATTAATTTAAGACATCATTCATGATACTGTTATACTTTTTCTAACTTGTAGATGAAGACTATTTTTAGGATAAGAATAAGAATAACAAACTATGGACGTACATACCACAACAAACCGGTTTAGCCATTTCAGTGCCGAGTGCTTTCAATACTTTTCACACATGCTAACATTCCTTATATTGGTTAGGATTATCTATCCCCAAAGTCTTTTGTAAAGAGATAAAATATGACAAAGGCAATCGCAATGCGATATAATTAGCACCATAAATCAAATAAATAAATGGTCCTTTTCTGTTGTTGGGTGGGGTGTAAGTAGGAGGGAAAAGCGTTCGCCGAGGAGGCGGTCGCCCAGGGTGAGGTGGTGCTGGCAGTGTCACTCGACATTGCCAACGCCTTTAACACCTTGCCCTGGGAGACGATCCTGGAGGCGTTGCGGTTCCACGGCATCCCACGGTACCTCCGGAATATCGTGTCGGATTACTTCGTTGATAGGGGCATTGTTTTTCCCGCGCAGGTTAACTGGACGAGGCGACAGATGTCGTGCGGTGTTCCACAGGGGTCGGTCCTCGGGCCCCTCCTGTGGAACATCGGATATGACTGGGTGCTCCGCGGTGCGACCCTCCGAGGTGTCGGCGTCACCTGCTACGCCGACGACACCTTGGTCACCGCCCGCGGAGCCACCCATAGAGAGGCATCGGTGCTCGCCACGGCCGGCGTTGCGCAGGTGGTCCGGAGGATTCGGGCTCTCGGCCTGGAGGTGGCTCTCGGCAAATCCGAGGCCCTCTTTTTTCATGGTCCTCGGAGGGCGCCGCCTCCAGGGTCGACGATCGTGGTGGGAGGAGCCGCGATAGCCGTCGAGCCGACAATGCGGTACCTGGGCGTCGTGCTCGACGGCCGGTGGAAGTTCACCGAGCACTTCCGACGACTTGCGCCGAAAGTCGTCGCCTTCGCCGGAGTGCTCGGCAGGCTCCTCCCCAACCTCGGGGGACCGAGCGTGGCGTGCCGCCGCCTCTACTGCGGTGTGGTGCGCTCAAAGGCGCTCTACGGAGCGCCGATATGGGCAGACGCCCTGAGCGCTCAAAACAAGGCGTTGCTGCGACGTCCGCAGCGCGCCATAGCGCTCAGGGCGGCCCGGGCGTACTGCACCGTCTCGTTTGAGGCGGCGTGCGTCCTGGCTGGCACGCCACCCTGGGACCTCGATGCCGAGGCCCAGGCGATCGTCTACCTGCGCAACGCCGAGGCGAAACGGATAGGAGTCCGGCCCCCTCCGGAGGTGGTCAACCGATGGAGACAGCAGGCGAACGATGACCTCCTCCGGAGGTGGTCGGAGAGACTTGAGAGCCCGACGGCTGGCCACGAGTTGGTGGCCGCCATCCGGCCCGAGCTCGCCCAGTGGCTGGGGCGCAGGCACGGTACGCTGACGTACCACCTGGCGCAGATCCTGTCAGGACATGGTTGTTTTGGCAGGTACCTGTTCCGGGTGGCGCGTCGGGAGCCAACACCTGCGTGCCACCACTGTGGCGGAGCCGAAGACACGGCGCAGCACACCCGCGCCGTGTGCCCCGCCTGGGCAGAGCATAGAGCTGCCCTGCAGGCGGTGATTGGCGGGGACCTCTCGCTGCCGGCCATCATTCGCAAGATGGTCGGCAGCCCAGAGGCTTGGGAGGCGGTGGTGGCATACGCCGAGCGCGTAGTGCCCGAGAAGGAGACGGCGGAAAGGGCGCGGGAGGACGATGTCCTCTCGCTCCCGATCCGCCGCCGCCGGCCAGGTCGCAGGAGGCTGGCGTATGCCCACCACCTGCCACCATAACGGGGACTAGGGGCGGAGGATCGGGGGATCCTTCGCCCCACCACATAGTCCCGAGGCGAGATGCGCTCTGTGATGTTCTCCAGAGCGCATCCATCCTAGGCGAGGCCGAGTGCCCCTAGAGGCGCGTCCGCGGCAGTCGCCCGGACGTCCGCAGGGGTGGTCGTGGAAGCGCAATCGCGAGCCCGCGGCCACCCCAACATGCGGAGAGAGAACATCCCGGGGTTTTTAGTGGGTACACCCAGTCAGCGCGCATCACTAGGATGCGCGCTGACGGGGGACCCCCACATAACCAGCCGGCCTCCCCCAAGGCCGGTGGTATCAATAAGGTAATTTCCCCCGGGCCAAAAAAAAAAAAAAAAAAAAGGAGGGAAAAGCGTGTAATAACTAATAGACCTTTGGCAACGCACAATGAAGATTTGTAGTTGGTGATAACATTCTTGTGTGATTTTGTTTTAGAGATAGAGTAAATGTTCAAGTTGAGACAGCCGGCTATTTTCTTGATGCCGAATACAAGATGCCGCTTGAGAACTAAGACGCACGATGTGAATTTTTTGTCATTATGTAGGTAAGCGATAAAATTTTACAATTATGTAGATATACAACAAAACAAACACACCTTTGCCAGATATTCATCGGCCAAGCAGTAGTATGCAAACATTATTGTGTTCCGGTTTGAAGGGCATTGTTTCCAGCGCAATTACTGGGCATATGAGACTAGAGCCGATGTCTCAGGGCGACGAGCGGACTTCAGTGCCGCGCAGGATTTCGCAATGCAGGGTTCTGGGTGGTGCTGTGACTGTTAGGGGCAGCCGTAGCGCTTATCATCAGATGAACGACTTGCTCGTCTCGTCACTCAGTCAATTAATAAAAAGAAAACTATAAAATTAATTTTGTTGTCGGTAACATATCTCTACTTTTTAGACGTACATAGTAAATGTGTAAGTCAAATGCTTCTTTAGTGGTTATATGTGCAATTTCCACCATAAATATCGGTAGCGCATATCCATACGCCTGCTCATCCGATGATGTAATGGGCTCGAGGAAATTCAAGCGTGCAAATTCTAATCGAAATGCATCCGTTCAACACCGAATGGTTTGCAACTCTGCGACGATGCTCTGAAACCTAGCTTTGACTACTACATCTTAGTTCGTCTCTCAACGGAATCTAGTGCCACGAATTGACATTTGGCCGGACTATCTCAAAGGTGAGACCAATCTTCATATACAACGGAACCTCCGTTCACTGCTAATTGAGATTTTCGTCCGGTGTAAAGCAATTCTTCTATGATTTCAGTAATCAGTAATGTCTGTGAAGTAATGTTGGATTTTTTGGAAGCCGCACAAACGTTTATTCTAATCTACATCATTTATTGTGATCACGAAGAGTTTGTATCGAATTAATATTATGTATTAAGTAAATATTTTGATTGGATATTTTACCTTACTAAAGTTCTACGATCCGGTTAACTATAATGTATGGCACCTCTAATTCAAAGTATCGTTGCTAAATAAATTTTCCTACAGTATATCCTACTGCTTAGTGAGAAACGAGTTAGTTGGTAGAATGAATATCCCGCTCAGATTGAAATCACCACCCTGTACTCAGATATAGGTAGGTAATACGTATTATGTAAAAGCTCTGCATGTATTCAATTCAAATATAATATAATTTACTCGTTGGCATTCTCGTACGCATTGCATGATGATGCGAGAGGATTTACAGAATAATCATATCAACAGTAATTTACACACTGAGCTCATACAAATACGATTTATAAAATTCGAATATATGGAATTCGTATATATAATTATTGATTTTTCTCTTATTTTATATCCACATTTAGATATCTGGCATAATACAAAGATGGTAATGGTAAATAAAAAAAGGATTGTTTTTTAATGACATGATTATGGACTAAATTATAGTCCTTGTCCCAACAAATTGTTATCAACGTCAAGAATCTTTCCTAGAATTCCGACAATTGATGTTGGAAGTTAGTGCAATTGTTACACGGTGTAGGTGTACTTAGTTAATTAGTGTAGTTTGTAAGTCTGTGTGTCAAGTGCCGAAGTACCACCGGTACACCAGTTCGAAAGGTACTGTTTCCACTTACGCGAATGGGCATATGAGACTTTAGAACCGATGTTTCAGAGTGACGAGCGCAGTGCAGTGCCACGCAAGATTTTGTAACGGAAAGTTTTGATGACACTGTAGCTGTTATGGGCAGGCGTGACGCTTACCATCAGGTAAACGACTTGCTCGTCTCGTTACTTAATTACATCAAATAAAAGGTATAAATTAGGGAATCTAAAAAACACTCAAATATTGTGAACAATTTTATAATGAAAATTTTATAAAGCGAGCTCCTACCGTTGCCTAGTTAATTAAGAGGCATCGTTGTAAGAATGTTGTAAGTTGTAAGGAGTGAAAAATCGTGTTGGCAAAGCGCTAACGATGTTGATCCTCGAGATCCATTTATTAGGACTAAAGCAACTTAAGCTCTTCAATTTAATGACTGGCCTCTTAACTACTTACGGAGATTTATTCGACAGAAGGCATTTGTCGCAGAGCAGAAATTGTACTTCGTACTCTTGCTTAATTGATGGAGCTTAATAAGTTGCATGATTAGTGCCAGTACAGTTTTATTGTTACTCTTTGATATCGGTTTGGAAGACAGCTACCGATATTATAGTCTAGATTCGTGCAAGTAATCGCACCTAATTACCTCCTATTTTACTTTTAGTGTCAGGAGACTTGGGAACTCAGGAGTAAGCAATTAAAAGTTCAGCGAGGTGATTTAACGTTTTTATCGCGGGGCATTCAAGAGGTAAAGTGCAGTTTTCTTGCTTCTAATACATACCTATACCTGGTTATAGCTCGGCGTGCTTTGTTCTAAATCGAGAAAGGTTGAATACATAGAAGCACAGCACTTATTACCACTATAATAGTTGTTGTGTTTTTCTCTTCCTTTTAGAAGTCTGTGTTTTTTGTTATTAGGAAGGTACCTTAAAGGTTTTATTGTATAGAAAGAGAGAGGTAGAACGAGAGAGAGAGAGCCATAACTCACCTAAGGGCCTTACTACACAGGCGGTTCTACCGCCGCGGGAAACCGCACTAGATCTATATATATAAAAATGTTATGCTGATTTGTGTACGCTTCAAAAACTCAAAAAGTTCTGCACCGATCGAGCTGAAATTTTAGCATGATATATAATCCGCATCATGGATTGTTTTTATCTGTTTTTTTCATCAGTTACATATCAGCGAATGTGCGAATGTGCCACGGCGAAGCGTGGCAGGGTACAGCTAGTATTAAATATATTTAGATATTATCCTTGCATGCGATATATAGCCGATACAAATGTATCGTGTAATATATAATTAATTATAATTTAATACAAAAGTTGTATACGGCGCGGCGCCGGCGCCAGCGGGAGAACCGCCCGTGTAGTGTGGCCCTTACTCACGCTTCAAGTCAATTCAACATCCTACAGATATGCGACTACCACTGTACTGCTACGAGTCATCGCTGCGAACATTGTTACCTATACCTTAAGAACGAGTATGTACATTATTACTACGTAACGTATATCAAGGTTCGTGCAAATTGTGTCGAATCGAAATCATAGGCGATAGGTTTGTAATAACGTGTCTCACATCTTGCTGAGCAATTCGATGCTACCTTCTGTTAGTGCGAGTCGTATTATAGAATAATAATCCTAATAGTTCTACTACTGTTACATTCGATGTGATACTTGACATCGACTTACTTCTGCAGAAATTATTACTTAATTGAGTAACGTACCTTTTATTTTGCAAAAAATAGGTATACAATCCATACTTCCATAAGTTTTGCCAGGCGTCGTACAGCACTATATACCTTTCTTGACTCTACACAATGGCTGTCTTACATTTGTGATCGTGACATAGTTGCATCGTTTATATTGTGGTACCTAACACATCAACGTATAAAGTTTAACGTTTGATTTGAAAGTAATATAGCAAAACTGAGTTCTGCAGGTGCGAATCTGCGAAACTTCAAGTAAACTCTTGTTTTGAGCATAATCGTATATCTCTAGAGAGCATAACACGTTTCTGATGATCGATACAGCGCTACGTGCTCATCATAAGCAGAAACACAGATAAAATATGATCGACTCTTAAAATTTAAATCTAATTTAATTAAAGTCTCGAGGCTGAATATCCCTAGATTCCTTAGGTTAAGCTAAGACGCTGGGAGGCATTATGAGAAATGGAATGAACCACATCAACGCTCTTCGCAGAATTTCATTTGTACCCACTCTTCATTGGGTTCAGACAAATTTTATTGCGTCGTATAATGAATTGAGTATGTAATTTGTAAAGTCATATTTGTCTGGAAACAATAAAGACCTAAGCTGCGCCTGCGGTAGCGTCAAACAAAAAGGAAAAATCAAATAACTGTTACTTTACATTTAAGGCGCAAGACAGATCAATGCGATGTCACGTGCGGCGGCGTGCAGCGCGTCGCTGTCACTTTGATACATTTTGATTGAAAATAGGCATCCGCACGTTGCACCTCTTCTGTCTGGCTTGCCGCTTAGTGTCACCGTCCCGCCACCCTATATTACCTCCGTCACTGATCGATCAACACAGTTTTATTTTTACAGAATTAAAAAAAAAAAGTTGGTATTGTAACTAAAAATATAAAACTGTAAATCCCTTCTTTATTTTGTTCTCATAATGCAAGTATAGGTAGGTACAATAATTTGATGAAAGTTCATGAAAGCCACTCAAAGTGGCGTGGCACAGTGTGTGACTAAATCAATTAAAAACCGCATTTAGTGATGTAGTTACACGCTCTGGCAGCTCGCTGATGGCTCCCGCGGCCGCCAGCAGCCTCCTTGCACGGCAGCTCGTAAGGTGAGTAATTTAATTTAAGCCTCGTTTACGCACTGATTAGTGCGAGGGCAAGTAAACGTGACAGTTAGAACTAAATAAACGCTTCTGTGTTTATTTGTGTCAGAAAAGTGATGAGTTACGACCATTGACTCCAAAAGAAGACCAAGAGAAATGAAATATGATTAAAAAGAAACGACTGCCAACATTAAACCACTGGACGTTCTCTTTTGGGACACACTTTATCACACTTATACTACTGTATAACATATTTTGACTACTAATCAGCGTGTAAACGAGGCCTGGATGTGAACTTTCCTCACTATATTATCTACGTTTTCAGTGAAGCTAAGTTAATTTGGGTTATGCAACATTATGTGCGTAAACGAAATTTCTCACATAACATGCCTTTTGGTACCGGGCGTATTTAAATGTTTATTTTAGGAAGTGCCAACGTGATGTTATTTGCGCACGAACTGGAATTTAAGATGAAGCACTGTTATGACATTTATATTTGGTTCCAAGCAAAGCCAGAGGAGGTGTGTAGAGTTTTATGCATCACTTACCAAAATGTTTAAGCATTTTGATGAAGTCGGTAGTTGGCAGTTGGAGTAGGAAACTCTAAATCTAGTTTGCATATTCAGTTATTTTGCTTACACATGTTCAGGGTAGGTGATTTCCTTTGAGCTGATACTATAAGGTACCTATACATAGATCAAAGATTTTTAGGGTGTTATATTAGGTAGAAGCGAGTGCGTGTTTACGTTATCTGATGTTTTAAAGCCAATAACAGATTGGTTGTGTCTGAGAACTGTATCAAACGAACGTTTTATTATTATTATGAAGAGAACATAATTATCAGTAGGTACCATCTTATTATCTCTACTGTGCCGTATAATGACGTCTGGCAAAAACGGTACGTAATATCTGAAGCGAACATTTGGCGGAAGATCATCTAGGTTATTATTATTTTAGTGCGAATCTTGGTACAATAGTTATATGACGGCTATAAGTCACGACGCCATGTCGGAATGAGCAATAAAGCGGAATTGTGATGGCTTCATATCCGCCGTGAAAGCCACCTGTTAGTACCAATAAGTTTTCTTCCTTTCTTTCACGGATATGACAAAGGAAACATGTACCTATGTTACAGTAAAAAGATAGTTTCTTATTTTTTTTATTACGCGTCATGATCACATACTCTGACACCTAACTAGTATTCCCTGTATCTAGGGAATCAGGAACTACGAGGACCATGGTCCTAAAAACACCAAGACTAAGAGCAAATATTTATGATTCACGAAAATATTTGCAAGTAAAGTAAAAATATAATTAAAAATTCATCATCATCAACCCATAACGTCCCACTGCTGGGCACGGGTCTCTCCTCACTTTCGTGAGGAGGTAGCGGTGGTAGCCTAGTGGGAGAACGTCCGCCTTCCAATCAGAAGGTCGTGAGTTCAAATCCCAGTGCAGGCACGTACCAATGTGTTTCTGTAAAAACATATGTACGTAATTGTCACTCGCTTTTCGGTGAAGGAAAACATCGTGAGGAAACCCACATACCTACCCGAGAATTATTTCGGAGTTAGGTATGTTATACACCAATTCGGACTGGGCCCCCGTGGTGGAATATGGCCTAACCCTCCAATTAAAAATTATTCAATAAAATTATGTTTTAGGCTTAGGATATGCGTAAGGCTTTACAACAAAGTATCGAAGTGAAGATTCGATACAATTTCTAGTTTCTATGCGTTTTAGGGTAGCTGTCTATCTCACTTTGCTAGGAAGGTCTAATCTTATTATCAGTAACTAGTACTTCACTTCGTTGCCCCAACCACAGAATACATACGCCAGTTCCAATATACTTACCAATGTGACGTACATAGTGCAACCGTCTTCGTTTTATGTTAAAAAATATGAAGAGGTATTTGGAGTTTATATTATTCAAGGTAAGCCCAGGTTTTTTATGAAACTATCTATTTTATAGATTGAGAGATCCCATCCGATATTGTCTAAAACAACATGACTATGCTAATACTGAGATTACAATCCTGGGATAAGATTGGATAGTGGCAAGCAGTCTATTGGAATAAGAATGTCGAATCGAATCTTACTCCCGTGGCGGCCTCGCTCTGCACAAGACATTGGTTTGATGTTTGCTTTTGAATTTGAGATAAGTTTAAACAATAGAGTTTTGTCTCAGCACCGAACGGTGCGCTTTGGAACCCGTAAATGGAATGTCTATAAATCAAGGATTTGTGGTTTTTTAGTGTTTCGTACCCGTATATGGTCCTCTCAACGCTGTCTATCACGGTATCGATAAAACAGGATGGTACAGTCAACATTAAAATTAAATTATGATCGATCAGACAAGTTTCAAAAACCATGATCGGTACTTATAATTATTTTCAATATAATCTGATTGCTCCAAAATGTTATAGCTCCGCACTGAATCCTGTTGATTGTTGTTTTAGTTTAGTCTATTAATAGATTTGAGATAAAATTATGAATAGAGAGGAAAAGATGAGGGATTATGTAATTTTAAAGAATAAGTTATTGTTAAAAATAATGATGATAAGTCTATAATGAACTAAAAACCGGTCATGGTTTTATAACCTTGTCTGATCATCACTTACTTATGACGTTGACTGTACAAGTACTCATACTAACCTGAAATAGCCTTTTCTTTGATTTTATTCCTCGTATGTCTCATATCTAGACACAATAGATTTTTAATTCTTATTTGGCAGGAGCTTTGACATAACATTTAACGACTGGTTGTTGAGATAAAACAAACAAAATAAAAATAATTTGACGAAAATCCGCGGCTTTCACTTATCTGTTCGTAATCTTTATACTGATTAGGCGGTCTTCGTGAAATGGTAGTCAATCCATAATGTGATATCCATAATGATGGCCATCGATGGATTCCACCATCGATAGTGGCGACGGTCGCGACGGTGGCATACCTACACTACTAAGAACAGAAGTACTCGTAATTTAAACTTATAATAAGACATTATGGACAACTTTTAGAGTTAAATACATTGTTATACTGTAACGTGTATTTTCCGGGTGGATTTCAGTTGTTTTATGAGGCGCCGTCGATGGAAGGTACGTGAGGTCGTAGTGAATGGGGACGGTACAGTGGCATCCAGCCTTGTCAGTAGCTTAACTTGATTTACTCACAGAAGTAGGGTGAATTGTTGTTTCAGACCATGCTAGCTATGCGGTCAGTTTTCAATAATGAATGGATAATATTGACTAGTCACAAATTTCATTATGTTATGCTTATATAAGTATGCTGGCTGTGTACTGTACACAGTACACTATTATCTTCGTTGTGTGTCATTTTCTTGTCTTGTCTTCCGATGTGTACGCGTTCGTTGTTGTGTGCAGTTGTGTCATAATAATTATATATTTTTTTTTTCTTTCTTTATATAAGGATGCATGTTTATATACTATACACGTCTGATGGGAATTGACGATGAGACCACGTTTGCCTCAGATAGCAAATTCAAGTGCATACAGTGGAATATTAACAGTTTACATACTAAAATTGTGTTGGAAAAGAAAAGAGCTCACAAACTACTATGATACTTAGATCACATAAGTTATGCACCGATTATTGTTAATTTATAGAGTTGAGCGTTAATAGAATGGCAAAGAAGTGTGTTTAGTGAATACCTCCTACCCAATGATGGAGTTATTAATAAATCGATTTTCAAAACAAGAATCGGTCAAAGGATAATTACTTCTGAGTTCTGATATCACTATTTGTATTCACTGTGTTGTACTGTACAGTTAAAAAGAAAGAGTATTTTACCTATAACGCTAATGTGAAGTTTTTGCGCTCAACTCTACCTGTAGAAAAGTTGGTTAATTTGTGCAATAACACGCTACATCAGCTACTGACTAAACTAACGTTTTGTGTCGGAGGTCATCTAACTTCGACCATAAACAAGCTCGCGATTGTTCCCTATAAACTTCCGTAAAGCTGCACTGAAAATTATTGTTTCAAATGGGTTCTAGAGTTTGGAAACAAACTCGGTAGATACCGCTGACTGCACAGCAGTATTCCTAAAGTGCCGCTCTCTTTGAACATAGGAATATAGGACATGACTGAAATATTTGAACAACAATTGCACCTGTTTTCTTCCAAGGGATTTGGCTAACATTCTATAAAGCTATTTGGCTAGCCAACCCTGTGGCAGTTTTATTTTATTTGGCGAAAAACGAACAGCTAACATAAAACTGAAGTTAGATGGTCAAGAAAATCAACGTCTTGTTTCCACAGAGCTATTACCAGATTCCAACCATAGTGATTTCAGGAAATATCTTTCATCATCATAATATTGTCATCTGTCTGAGCGTTAGAGCTATTATATAGGTGCGAGAAACTAAGCTTTACACGATCTTTTCAGCAAAAATAGAAACAAAATCATCGCGACGAAACAAATGTCAATTTGAAAAAGAAATTAAAACCTTTTTAAAAGTCAGCAGCATCAGTCATTCAACCTCATTCCGCTATCTAGCACGAGCAGTAGGTCGTTTCATGAGGCTGTTCGTTAGCTCCTAAGGGTCCTCCTACACTAGTCAAGTGGCAGCTGGCCCTTTGATGTTGCCAGTTGAGAGTCAACCGAGCGCGCCCTTGGCCTCATTATGTCTAGTTGACATCTTAACCCGAATCAAAGAGATTAATTCGAAATTAAAATTTGATGTATTGAGGTCATATATTATGTATCCTATATTATACCTTAGGTTTGTAATATGACTAGTTACTATATTCATCTTTGTCCACGTTAGACGCAACGCAGACCGCCGGCAGTTCCACGGCTCAGCAAACATCTGAACAAAATTGGAAAATACAATAATAATGCATTTAAAATTTTAATTTAAGCACTGCTACTAGCATTTTAGGAATGTTGCTTACTTGTACCGGTTTTTAGATTAGGCTAGGGTAATTTCAAGTTCGTGATTGCTAGCGTGACTCCATCTTACCCCACCTCCCCATTAAAAAAAAAGCCTAGGCTTATTTTTAAGTTAGCTCAGTTTATCATAGTTTAATCACTGTTACTTTGTTAACCATTGTTATAAGTTAATGTACGTGTTGTTTATACAAATAAACATTAGTGTTTACAACTAAACTTGTTGGTTACAACCAAAGCACAACAAAAGTTAAATTGTGTTGGTATTTTGAAGCAAGTTTTTTATTGTTATATATTATTATAAAGAGCTAGCTCGAGAGCTCGAGACTCGCCCTTGCATCAATATTTGGATGTCAAAATGTAACTTGAGCTGAACAACGGTGTTATTTATCTTAACAGACTTATTTAATTATATTTATCATTATTTTAATACTTGCTTAGAAGTAGGTAACAATAAGGTTCTTATTTGTTATTTTATGGTAAGCATACCTAGTTAGTTATTCAAATAGTGGTATTGGAAAATAGATAGGTACTCATTGTTTAATGTTTAGCAGTACGTAGTATGGACAGACAGACCAATATACCGAGAGGTTTACCGCTTCAATTCAAACAAAAAACACACACAAAAACAGCAAAGTAGGTATATCAAAGATTTCGCAAAGTTTTCATGTCATATAATCTAGCAAAACATAGTCTATATACGTCACGAAAAAAAAGTTACACACATTTCCACGCTGTTTGTGCCAGAGGTAATTACGACACGCGCGGCAATCGGTACAGATTCAAAAGGAAGTTTGCTCTACACGTTCTATATTGGACGCCACCAATACCTACCGTATTTGTACCAAACGAAGAATAAAGAAAAAGAACAATCTGGATCAGCTTTTAAAATCTATGCTTCTGAGTAGCAAAGCAAGGCGTGGGCCCTTATCATTAGCCGAACTAAGTTGTTCCATCACTCAAATTAAAATATAATATGTTCTGAAACAAACCTTCCATGTTTTCTTTTAAAAGAGCGCAATCATTATTTATGATGAGTGACAACCTTCAAGGTTTTCTCTGCTACAGGTGAACAAACTAGGATATTACAAACGCTTCTAATTTCCGTAGGTTGGATCCAGAATGGCCGGTACGGAGTTATTAACGCACCCGAGCTGCTCGTGCCTGATGTACTCTAGAAATATTTTCAAGAGACATTAATTTCCACCACAGAATAATTAATTATAATCTAAGTACATAGGTACAAGCTAGAACAATAGCGGTTGAATTGGAGAGAGGACAGACAACGCTATGTTAACGTGACTGTAGTTAACAAAGGTAATGATTATATTTAACAAAAAAACGTGACAAGTTGACGACCCTAATTGAACAACTATTAAAATCGTTCAGAAATGCAGTTAGCCGTGTCTAAATTGCAATTAAATGGAACGAAAATGGGATTGCAAGTAAATTCAGTCGACAAATTTTCGCCGGAACGAATTTATCAATGTTATTATCGAAATGGAATTAATCACAGGACGCGGGCTCGCGCTTCGCTTGGATTATAGAAAAAATAAAAAAAGTAGTAGCGTAAAACGGTTTTGCGGTGGTGGCTGAGTGGAAACATGTGCGCGACACAATCCAACGACACCCGGTTTAAAACCTCGGTAATGAACCAAAGACTTATTTTTAATTTCACTAATTATACCTATGCGGATTTCGATGACATTGCTCAAAATACGGTAAAGGAAAATATCGCAAGGAAACTGGCATGTAATGAACTTCAAAATTCAAGGATATTTGACATTCGCGTACCCAAACCAGGCCAGCAAGATGGATCAGGTCGTGGTCTATCAACTCTCTCTCTCTCTGAGATAAGGCATGCAATAATGATGATGGGAAACGGGCTTAAATAATTTAAATTTGACTTTTCGAAATGCAATACGCAGAAATGATCTACAACGATTATTTTCAAAGCATTGGATATAAATAACAATTACATGGTTACAACTAAGTATTTTGTTATTTTTTTACTTCAGACGAGATCTTTGCACCTGCAAATGGTAGCACTTGGCGAATCGGAGAATCGCCTATTCCCGCTTATTGTTGTAATGGAAGCCTCCAAGGAGATAACAAAATAGGCCATTTTATTGACGGATTGGACGGCATCCTTAACAAGATATATGATAACGCTACCACTACCTGCCTTACCCTAATCCTTCAGCTCCGTGAGTAACTGAGCCAATAGACGCCTCCGCTTTTTTTTTCTTTCCAAACCAATCGATGTGAAAGTTTCAAACTGTAGATAAGTGAACGCAAAGTCATTCAATGATTTCTTTCTGGATTACAAGTTGGTTCCTCCCAATGTGGCTTTTCAATCGATTACTATGATTCTAAACACGTTGCTTGACTATGTATAGTTTGTATAGTCTTGTAGGCTTATAATTATTATGATAATAGTCGAATTATTGACACAAAAGAATAAGTAAGAAAGGATATGAAATATTTTTTTGTAAATATTGATGTTATAAATATTTATTATGATGTGTTTTTTGTGGCTAACCATGGCATACGCGTACTTCGTACAATAATAAGCTAAGAGCTAAATTCGGTATATATTTTTTAATATGAATACCTGATCACATACGTGTTATGAAAAACGAACTACTAAGTATACATTTCATTTTCATTCAGTTCATCTTGGATCAACGAATTTAGTTTTTTTTTTAAATTTACTGTAACGTCATATAGTTAAGGAAACTGGTAGTGGTGTTAGCGTTACCCTATATATTTGCAATAACATTAACATTGTCCAGTACTAAAGTCTTAGTTAATTGTATTATGTCGTAAGAGTATGGAATATTCAAGCCAACTCAATTAAGTATATTTTTAAAACAGAAGGTTATCCAACCTCCCGCCTCCGAGTAACGAAGCTCAACAAATGGTTTAATCCGTTTCTATAACGGTCTCAATTATCCAGAGGCAGTAGCAATTAAAATGTCATAAATTTCGTAGTAACTAAAGGTACCCCTACAGTTTTAATTAAGACAAAACTAACGTTGACGATTTACTTTGATTAGTTAGTCCTCTATTTTATACCTACTAGCTAATAGCTTGTTAAAACTGGATAACTGTAAATATATTCTAATTAATTGATTTAGATTGTTACTATACAGACAGAGAGATTTAGTAAATTGTCTCTACGAGTATGTACAATTGTACACAAAATAGGAACTATGTAATTACTAGCTGTACCCTGCCACGCTTCGCTGTGGCACATTCGCACATTCGCTGATATGTCACTGATGAAAAAAATAGATAAAAACAATCCTTGATGCGGATTATATATCATGCTAAAATTTCAGCTCGATCGGTGCAGAACTTTTTGAGTTTTTGAACCGTACACAAACCAACATAACATTTTTATATATATATAAGATTATAAAATGTGACACATGATGGCTGTAATAGAAAGAACGGTGGAAATTTCAAGGTTTTTAATTAATTTTTATATAATTATACGGATCAGCAGAGGTGAGTTAGCGTTAATATTTTTAGTTTGTAGCAAGACTTGAGATTTCGAAAACAGTATAAAGTGGCTTTTATTCAGTATCTTAGACTGAATAACTACCTACTACTTCAGAAGTTTGCAGTCAACTATGACCTTAAAGTACCCAATACAATAATTAAGATAAAGTCATTAAAAGTACATTAAAATAAAGTCTATTGGAGATGGACTTAGTGATATTACGGCTTCAATACTTTATCAAAAAAATAAACAAAAGGGTTTTAAAGAACAGGACAAAAGGGTTCGTTTCAGTAATTCCAAAGGTTATTTCAATTTGCTTAGTTGTCTGTGGTACAATTTGGCCCTAATAGACGTTTATATTTGCCCAGGAAAAGCAAAATTATGTAAATTTATTACATTAAAAGAAGGACACAATAGAATTGACGAAAGCGTGGGAGAATTACCCTAATTGGGGACTTTAGTCCGGCGAGGATTTTCCGCGACATGCGACCATGATGTTGACTGTCTCCGCTTGGCGTTTATCGCGGCCCATCGGAAATTCAATTATGAACCTTCGTCACTGGCCCGCGCTGGAACAGCGTCTAAACTTGAGCTAATTGTAAAAACGGATAACGAACTGTAAAAACGGATAGAAACAATAATCCGCCGCAACTCATCATCACGAGAAATTACAAACTGTATTCGTGTTAAGCCTTTCATCTATGCCAACGTTCAGAATACAGGAGGAAAGAAAACGTGTCAATTCTAACGATTCTTACTATGAACCGGGGCTCAGGGTTCACGTGTAGATAATTTTTCTTCGATATCCGTTTGTGTAAGTGTGTTGTGGGAGTGATAAGGAAGAGGGAAAGTCGACCTCAATTATGATTAGGCATGTTGTACGTACCATATATTTACCAGGTTAGTGTCTCGCTCTCTCGAACTTTCTACTCAATGGAATTTTTGCTGGTGCCGATGTATTTGCTAATTCTATTCATTTTAGATGTCCATAAGTACTTCAATATCGTAACCCGTAAAAAGTACTTTTGCCAACTTAAGATCACCATTTTACAAATGCTAGAGTCAAAACACTTGAGCCAAGGTCCTGTTTTTGAGTAATCTCCACGTTGTTGACCCCCACATCAGCCACCCACCCTGCCTCCTTGGGCAAACACGTCACCCTATCTCCTTGCGCCGACCTCAGATCTTAATATGACCTCCGCTGACACAGCGCTCATCCGAATTTGATGGCGTCAATAATTCAATAAATCACATTTTATCTGTAAGCCCCTGTTTGGGTTCGGTTGCGTTACTGGATCCAAGTTTATATCGCTAAAATAAATGGAACGTTGTTATTTCATACCCTGTTAAGCGTAAGTATTGCTAGCTCTACTTCTTGTTCTAGAAACTTACTATTTATATATTTTGGATAATACTGTGTGATATTGTTAAAATTACTTAGAATAGGTACACTAAGTACCTACAGGCTGTAATATAAGTCATTATCATACCATCTTCTTCTTCGGGTTGATGTTTTAATTGTGCCCTGATATGAGTTTTGCGTTTAAACGTCGTAATGATAGAATTAAACAGACTGCGATGGTTTAGCTGACCAGAACGATATATCATGGGGAACAATTTATTAAAACATCCCTCGGTAGACGGAACACGGGAGTCTTTCTATGTTCACCCCTATATGATATTTCTTTTAGTAGGTATTATAAATTGCTTTTCAGTAGGTACAGCTTTTTTCTTTCCAACAATCACAATCTTTGACAAATTAGAAAATTAATTATATTCCTAAAAACATTTCAATTGCCCCAAAAGAGAGTCCAAAACAATGCAGGCGCCGTAATAAATTACCGCACCAATTCAATTAAAATTTCAATTAGAGCAGCAGAAACCACAAACTGGAAACCAGAAAACTGGATTAGTGAATAATAAATACAAGCAAATGTAAGGGTCTTAACTACTTCGGGGGGCTTAGTGCGACTTGTTGGTGGAAATTTAAATTTCTGCCCTTGTTTACCAAACGAGATAATTTGTTGTGACACTTTTTGAAATAATTTCGACCCGATGGAGTTTAATCGTTTTATATTGTTGTTGTCTTATCTAATTTCCGTAAATAATAGGATTGATGGAGTGAGAGTGGGTTACATCTGGACTTTTAACTAAGTAAGTAATTTAAAGTTAATTAAAGTGAAAAACAATTTGGAGGTTCTTTAATGAAGTGAGATTATACTAACTTAAGAAATAAAACAATCACCATGTACAAGTGATAAACAATCTACCTATTTGAAATTCTTAGTAAATAACTTATCCACTGATGAAATGGAAAGTTGCCAAACAATTGTAACTTCTAGAGAGTGTTGTTCTTAGTTTCGTATTCTTTCTCAACAAATGGAAACTTTTTCATTTAGAGAAAAGGAAAGAAAGTACGTAAATGGATATATTTTTCTAAGCATTTTTCCGGTTGGACTTCAGGATATTACTTACAACAAAAGGTGACATGTAACACATGAATTAAATTGCCAACTTATTTGTAGAAATAAAAATCAGTCACAATAATATTGAGAGTTTATACGCAAATAATAAAATTGTTGGTCATACTATACATAATAATAATTATATTTAAAATTGTATTTAGCTAGAGGCAAAAACGCCTACACCTGGCTTGGATAGAAACGTTGATGAAGATAACAAGATACCATAATTATATTATTTTTACTGAAATAAAAAATAAACATTAATAAAATATAATGATAAAGTATGATCGTGATTGTTCGACGAAACAGATCCTTCTTTAAGACCGTGTTATGGTAATGGAACTTCCAATACCTACTTGCATAAATATATCCGGAATTATTCATTCGGGGCAATTCGTTTAGTTCTTCAGAAGTGGTCCGAAGTCCGAGATTTATGTCTCGGCAACTTTGCCTAAGTAACGTACGGTCACAACGAAGGCGGTGCGCGTGAATAAATCAAATAATTCTACCCCTCGAACGACTTTCAGCCAAATATACGTTACTACATACATACATACATACATCAAACGTGAATTGGAAACCCAGGTAAAAATATCTTTTGTTAAACATTTTCAGTAGAAATCTATAAAAATTAGAAAGAAATGTACAGCGCTCTGGGGCCGGTGGGGAAAATGAACACACAAAAGCACATAACGTACAATTTAACACGGAAATAATGAAGCTAATGAAGATTGGTAGCTAGGTGAAGGCCGCGAGTACTTTCCGGAGTTCTCGCGAAAAACTTAATTAAAATGAATCTTTTTGGGACACGACTTCTTTTATGGACATCAAAATTAAAAAAAGAAAAGCTTTTAGAATGGTTTAGTCTACAAATATCTAATCACGATAAAAAATAAATTTCGATTTTGGCGAATAACTGACCTGTGGAAACCACAGTTAATAGACGTAGAGTTCAAAAGCGAGGACTGGATAAAACAAAATAATAAAGCTTGAGTTTGTTCTGGTAAATTATACAAGCATCCGGAACATACATCATATATCATTATTGTGTGCCCACACACTGAAGACTGTAACAATATTATTTCAGGTTGCTCTCATACATGTGCAATTGGAGCCTTTGTAAACTTGATTGTTCGTTACCATTTACTTGATGTCTACTAAAGTCTCTAAAGTCCCTCCCTGCTTTGCTTGCCCCATTTTATGATTAAAATAACTTGCTCCAAAAATATTCCATGTCTTAAATAACACAGTTGCATTGTAGCATTGTTCGTGAAATGATGTACCTACCTACCGAGCAAGGCGGGGTCGCCGCATTATATTTGTTGCCAAATCCATTATTGTCCACGGTGGGTTTACAATGAAAGCAATATAGGCTCGACGGTGCAGTAGTCCGCGTTTCTTCGAGATAGAGTCACAATATCTTCTTGGATATATTTCGATCAGATATTTTCCAATTTGAGATATTCTTGGTTATCATTTTCTCCTGCCAGTACGCCTGTCCGACGAATATCTACTGCCATAATACGGATTCTAAAGTACGAGAAGGTAAATTCAGTATTCTGACATACAATATTTCAAATTATATTTGGTAAGTTACTTTGTTTCCTTACTTTTAAAGCTACACTTTTAGTAGGTTCATGAGTCTAGAGTTGGCAAGAGTTTCCATTGAGACGCTTTCATAAAATTATATCTAATGATAATGACTATGAACCTTAACCCATTTTTAGAATCCGGTATGTTCTTCATGCCCGAGCTAAGAGCGGAAAGTTGGCAAAGATTTCTAAAATTTCAAGGCAGGCAGAGAGGCGCGGCGCGGTGCGGCGTTAGCGGGCGCGGCAGCGCAACCTTCGTTAGGGTCGGTAATCCAAGATTATACGTACAGTGCAATTAAGAAGGATGGAAAGCTTTACATATTCTACGCGAACAGAATGTATTTGAGCAGATATGCTGAAGTATTACCACCACCTTACCACCTTATTAATAAAAAATATTTTATGTTTAATCAAATTGCGCACTTCAATTTTGTACTGAGTGATGTTCGATAACTTTGTATGAATAAGGGCGTTAGTCGGTATGTACTAAAGTGTAGAAAATTCAAGTGACCACCAAATTAACCATAACCGAATCAGCAGATGAGACTACCCCATTCGACAAATAAACTCCACAGGTAGACTAAGAATTGAATCAAAATTTAACGATATGAGGATTAAAACCTACTATAGTACAGTTCTACACAACAGACATAATTATGATGCAGTATGTAGATATGTATATCTTGTGTGACGTAATGACCATCTCTTCCTGCGAATTTATGGTGCGCGCCGTAAAGCCGTCATATTTATTCATGTTCATGTTTATGGTCATTGATATGGCTCGTATAAACCAAGACGGCTCTGGAGGCACGTAATCCTTCTGCAGTGAGCTGGAGTTTGCCGGACGCTTGTCTCGTATATAAATAAACAGTTGTAAATGCGGCTGGTTAGCGAGATAGCTATTTTGTACTCATAAAGAAAAGAAGTATTCTCTTAGCATTCAATTGTTTATTTTTATTGTATAAAAGATATTTGAGTTATTGACTGAAATCTTTGGTTGATGCTTGCACTTTTTTAGTTTCCATGCCATATTGATCAGCTGAACTGTAACATACCTACATAAACAAAAATATTTTATTTTCTTCTCTTTATTCGTAGTTAGTTCACTGTCTTTTATGATGATAAGACCGAAAAAATCTGATGGAGGTTGTTCAGTTTTGGTCTATGACTCGTAACTATTCAATTTCAGCATTGGCATGAAGGCCCTAACTCAAGAGGACAACCTACTAGATACGTCATAAAGACTTAGTACCTGGATGACCGAGATTTGCTCTGTTTTTTTTTTATGACATTTTCTAAAAATTATTCCTATCTAGATCGATTTATCACCCCGAAACCCCCTATAAACTAAATTTCATGAAAATCGTTGGAGCCGATTCCGAGATTCCAATTATTATATATATATATATATATATATATATATATATATACAAGAATTGCTCATTTAAAGATATAAGATTATTAAAAATGTTCTCCTAAGCTACCAAATAAAATAGGTATTTAATAAGAGTCTCCGAGACTGCAGCGGAGGCAAGCAAACTAACAAATTGCTGTGTTGCCGCGACCCGGCGCCGCCACTGCCATTAGTATCCGCTACTAAACGCCTGAAACGACTTCAAACTTGGTCTCAGGGACTCGTGAATTATTATGAGCCAATATTGTATTAAATCTTACTTATCGTTTAAGAATTTAAAAATATTCTGGTTATTACATTTCCAATGCAATCAAAAGGCAGTTCTGAAAGAAGTGTACTTGCAATATTAGAGTAATAAGGGTTTTCTAGCCGGAATATATTCTTTTATTCATGACTTTAAGATTCTCAAATACAAACAAACAACATAATCGAACGACAACACAATACAGCAAAACAAAGCTATTCAATACAACTCAGTAAGTAACCTACCTAAAATAGTACCTATACCTACGTCTTACATTATTTCTTTGTAGTCTTTAGAAACTCCCAATAATCCCAATAAAGGCAAACAAAACGTTGGTTCGTAGAGGAACAACCGACAATGGATAAAACTACGTTTGAACTGCAGCACAAACGTCTGCTTGTGTTCTATTTAGTTTGTTTCGTAAGCGCACTGTTCTATTGAAGGGATGGAAAGAGCATCTGCAGACAAGGCCAGGGCCATTAGCCAAGCGAGAAATAACAATTAGTAATTCGAGAACGGATCGTTACGAATTTCCAATCTATATGGCTAGGGACTTAGCTTAGATGTTACTTGGCTAGACCCAGGGAATAATTATTTCGGGCTTGAGTTTTAGCTAAAAAGAGTGTCTATCGCTAAACTTTTAACACTTGCTGAGTAACCTTAGTTTTGAGGTTTGAGTAATTTACCTAATAAGTACTTTTGTTGATAAAATACAGCTCTTTTTCTTCGCTAACTATACGTTTATACTTTTCCGAGAAAATTATTGTACTTTTGTTTAATAAATCGCCAAATTAGGGTCCTTGCTCTCACTACAGTTGATTGAACCCATGTTGTGCCGGTTCATTTGGCTTCAATACGGAATCGATCTTTTACTATAAGGTTTAAATTACTTGTTTCCTTTATTCGAATGTTTCAGAAACCAGTATTTTTATTCGAATGTTTCTTTTATGAGATAGCTCATTGTCGAACCTAATCGTATGATCTTTGACATAAAGTTATCGATTTAGAATAAAACAATAGAATACTTAAGTACATTTATTGTCAAGAGATGTGTACAAAGAGGGTAAAATAAGTATTTTTATTTCATATCCAACATTTAGCACAAGACTGTTTATGAATAAAACCGGCCAAGTGAGAGTTGGACTCGCGCACCGAGGGTTCTATACAAACTCGTGGGTCTTAAGAAAACATGTCTTATTATTGCTCTAACTAAAAGACAAACTAGGTTAAAGAACAAACTTATCTTAGCTGTTTCATCCTAAGACATGGTTATTGCACCAACCGCAAATAATAAGTTTGTAATAGTAAAATCACTTTTTTTGTTATTCAACTGCATATTTACTGTTTTCAGATTTTCTGTTTACGTAAGATATTGTGCTTCTTGCCAAATTTCATGATAATCGGTCAACGGGAAGTACCTTATAGGTTTTGATTCCTTTGTGAAATCGTAAAATATGCTAAAATATGCGACATAAACTGTCATATATTTTGGTCGCGTTGACTTACTGCTTTGTTTGTTTTACAGTGGAAGCAACTGTAAACACGCGTATTTGATATACATTCTAACTTGACAACTTTGCGCGTCCCTGAGAAAAAAGTTCTTGACACACAGACGGAGAGACGAACAAAAAAGTGATCCTATAAGGGTTCCTTTTTCCTTTTGAGGTAAGGAACCCTAAAAATGATACTGAACTGAACTACAAAAAGCCGAGTGTCAACACGAGACGGTATTGTGCCAGTTGAACGACATGACGATAAAGTTACAAATAAATGTCCAGCTATTGAGGGCTATAAAATATTTTGTGGAAAAAGTTGTTTTCAACATTTCATCTATACAAAAGTCGCCGTTATTGACGTAATAAATTGGGAATGAGGAATGAGTGACACCAATAGGTAAAAGAAAATTTCACCTGCTGACGCGAAGAAATGAAGAGGATATCACGTAGCTACCCATTGTGTGAGGTACTTATATAATTAATTTGAACTACAATTGAGCAAAGTCAGCCAAATATCTTTGATCTTTTGCCTAGTACATCGTAGTAACAATTTCAGACTTACAAACTATAGCAGCAATTATAATAATATTTCACTAATACAATCAACTGTTTGGTATACAAAAAAGTATCACTTTAAATGTACTAAAGGCATAAAGACAAAGACTGTTTATAATAAAGATATGTTTTTTTTAAGATTTATTAAAGCCTAGGTTTGTATAAGCCTTGATAAAGTGTTTTTAATAACAAAAAAAACAATGGCAACAATTGTATTTTTTCTGTACTGTGTTTAATTTTGTTTCTGGTGTACAATAAAGAGTTTTTCTATTCTATTCTATTCTATGGCAGAGGTTTCGAAATATTGTGATGTAGTTTCCATGTCGCAACGATGGGCTCTTTTGATTCCACAACAGGTGTTTGAGCTAACATTCCAGTATTCTAGGATTTCAACAAACTAGAATTTCTCTTGAGCATAATTCTAGGAAGCACGTCGACGTTATATCGCGGCGTGAAATTCTGTCTCCGGGCGCTAAACGAAGGCATTCCTGAGAGACGCGCGGCTCGATCGGAAACAGATCGTTTGTAAAATCACAATTCTGCGATTTTCTTTTAGTTGTGTATGTCAAACTGTTACTTTATGTATGCAATGCAGGGTTTTGGGTGGTGCTGTGACTGTTATGGGCAGGCGTAGCGCTTACCTTCAAGTGAAAGACTTGCTCGTCCTGTCACTCCGTCAAATAATAAAAAAAATATTTATAAACAGACACGGGTTGCATACGAAAATGTGTACAAAAAAATGTCTGGGCAAAATTTGAGAAAATGTGTCTATCGCATAAATGATCTGGTTTATCACGTGCTGCTTCAATTAACTGAGTCTTATTAAACACGACTTAGCAAAAGAATACCGATAACAGCGATAGCAATATTTTGGATGGGTTTAATTCAATTTCAATTTTCTTTGACCCACAAATAAACTCTTCACGAAAGTCATGAGGACATACACGGCTGTTCCCACTATTCCTATGACTAAGCCTACTGCTCCGAGGACAGCTGACACCAGCTCCAGTTCATAGTACTCCGTCCAAGGTACATAAGCTCCGGAAGCCAGGAGATGCTTGCCTCCGCCGCGCCGGATGACGTGCTCTGTCCACCACACTGCTCGCTCCAGGGGCGTTTGTGGCTGATCTTGAAGCTGGCTCCACAGGGTTTTGATACTAGTACGATAGCTGAAATATTTATAATGTCCTTTTTAATTGTGCATGTGCTCTGATATACGGATGTTATTATACTCATGTTTTTAGTAAGATCTAGGCTTCTTGCTCGAGATACTTCGCTTAAAATTATGATACTCTTAAAATTATTTACAATAAATTCAGTATGTTCATTGCTGGAATCAAATGCACCTATTATGTACTACAAAGGCTTTACCAAGTAAAGTTAGACGGAATATTCAAAAAATATTCACTTGATGTAGTAATACCGCTCCAGAATAAAAATGCAAATAATTATTATGTAATTGCGAAAATTACCATTAATATTTTTTCTATAAAGCTAACCAGGCAAATTCCATCCGATACATCCATCCTCCCATTATTCATAACATGAATAAAGAAATCATGATCTTCGTCTTAACTAACATAGTTATTATTAGCATAAAGTAAGTAGGTAATATATACCTTTCGTCACGAATGACAGTTTCGATAGCTCTTATAAGTTTATCCTCATCCAAGGACTCTATGTCCAACCTGAGTCCTATATTATGCCTCACGTATTGCTCGACATTATACCACTGGTCACCTAGCATCGGCATGCCAATCATAGGCACTCCAGCGATGATCGCCTCGCTTGTGGACTGCAGACCGCCTTGGGTTATGAAAAGTTTTATGTTTGGATGTCCTGAAATATTCGTAAAGCATTTTTAAAAGAACGGTGCCTTTTTGAGTGTTGTATTAATGAATCGATCTCTATAATTACACAGGTGTCCCAAAACCCGACGCAGCTATACGATATTACCGCGGTTACTAAAACAGCTTCTGATTAAGAACTTCAATAGATGAAACATGAAACATCGATACGAAAAGAAATGAATAGGAATGGGTTGAAAATGGAAAATGCTAAACTAATCGGTCATACGCAACAGTAAGATAAAAGCGTCCATCACTTTTCTTGTTTCTGGTTTCTGATTTAAATAAATCTGTGAAACCCTGCATAAACAAAAAATATACCTGTGTTCACAAACCATTAAGCTTATACTCACTAAGAAGATTAGATTGCGGCAGCCACTTAAATATTCTGACGTTTTCTGGAAGTCCATGTAGCTCATCCTCGTCCCATTTAAGCAAGACGTCATAAGGTAATTTTGAAAATACCCTCAGAAGCGACTGTATTGTATCTTGAGGCAAAATAGAGGGTCTGGTGTTGGTTCCCAAGCTCATGTAAATTACTCCATTATTGGAGCTGCTTAGGTACGCCTCTAAATCCTATAAAAAACAAACTTAAGAGTATCTAGGTATATAGTTTTTTTTATGTATTATTTCACTCAAGAAAAGTACCTTAGGTAATTCTGTTTTGAGTTTGTTGGCTATATTATTATGTAGTCCTCCTAAATAAATAACATTAGGAGGAACAGGGCGATTGTTATCCCAAATTCTGAACACATCGATGAATATCATGTCTACGTTCTTTTTTAGTTCCATTAGAGGTGGAATATCTTCGCCGAATCTGTTTCTCAGCATTTTGTCATCTTCAAACTCTTGAGATCTTATAAGACTTTCAAAAATATAATGTTTTATGACCTCCTTCAGTTTTTCTAATAGCGTGAGATCATTTAATTTCTGGTGCATAGTTGTTGGGTAAAGAAAAGGATGTAACGAAGCTCCAGTCCAATCTATAAACTGTTCAAGCATACCAAAGCTGCTCACTAAGATTACCGGGGCCTTGTAGAAATGTGAGTAGATCAGCGCTGGTTTAAAACATGCCTCTACCAAAAGTAAATCAAAATGCTGACTTTTATCAGCAAGAAGTGCTTGCACCTCAGCCGTGTTCAGCTGAGTTTCAACAACTAAAGAGAACAGTTTAACGAAGAGCTTGACTTGTGTGAATATATCATCGTTGTTTCCTTTTGCCGATTCAACGACTTGTCTTTTCAAAGCTATTGAGGCGTTGCGTACATCGATTTCTGTTAGATTCGCAGGCGTTTCTCCTATAGGAAAAGCGGGGTTGGCTGTGATAGTAACTACATCGTGACCACGTCTGGCCAGCTCTTGAGTCAAGGTTCGAAAGACGGCCTGATGACTGATGGAACTAGATGGAAATACTCCAAGTATTCTAGCTGCTTCTAGGTCATTAACACTAACACATAATACACTTATCAGTAAAAAAGCACCGAACATTTTAAGTATCGTGATCTTTATAAAGAAACATGGATAGATGGTTTTTATCCCAAAATCGTCAACCTTACTAAACGCGCTTCTTTTACGCGTTATTATATAGTCAAATATTTAAAAAGAATCTATATCGTATGTGTTCTAATTTATTTAACAAGTCAACTGCCGGCAATGCCGAACGGGACACAAGTAGAGCATTTTTAGGTCAATTGATTTAACCATTAGCTCCATTGTGTAAGAATCTATTGAATATAAAGTAGGTTAGTTACAATGATTGATAAAATTTACTGTGCATGTTTTGGTTACGTGTACATTTCCTAACAAATAAACAAACTAAAGTAGTACAGTAAATTATAAATATAGTTAAGGTTTCTTTTGTTTCCTTATTTTAAATTAAACATCCTCTTTGTGCGGTCGAGGAAGGATATTGAAGGGAAGCACTGCAATTTTCTTGCAGAAAAATACAAAAGCTATACTTGCCGCTAATCTTATTTCCCTACTTTGTTGCAGGACTTGACAATGTATGAGCTTCCGAGACATAATTGTGTTTACAAGGTTTATACAACTGCGAGTATGTACACGTATGACAATAATTTTACGTGCCTCATTTTAGCCCAATAATTATCTTGTGCCGTCATGTAAGAGGTTGCCTTGCCTAATCTTGCTACTTGGAATTAAAAACAGCTCATATTAATGATTGGAAACGTTTCGGATCAAGGCGAATCGGATCACCAATAAGAAACATTTGGTCATATGAATTTCAAATCCGCGGCTAACTAAATTAAATCAATTAGCGCAACACATTGCTTCTATCCAACTGGACGCGCCGAGAATTACCACACAGGTCAGTCTGGGCAACGCTTCCCAAAGGACCGTTCTCTTCGTGAAAAGCGATCCAAATAGTCTCTGGCTACTATGCTTTTATCAGGTTTCCTAATTCTTGTATGGACTATTTATTTATTTGGAACTTTGGCGCCGTTGCGTTTTTTATACTAAATGACAAAATCACTGCGACAGGCTTATTTTGTCGGGGGCAGAATCATCTTTACACAACTTTCGACACATTATTCAAGCCATTTTACATGTAATATAGGTAATATTATATCTAAATCACTGCTTTTTACATTAGCAATGACACATTTCTACAAATTGAGTCACTTCGCACGCACAAGCGAAGATTGAGGGCCCATCAACCGCATTACTTGAAGCAAATAAGCAGAATATGAGCATTTCCCTACGAGTGTTTATATGAATTCCTGCTGGAAAATTATAGCTATTATTTATGCCCGAGGCATATTAATGCGTGTTCGCAACTACGGAAGCTTGCGACCTATTGGGTACGGGCACGGTCGAGACCGTGCAAATTTAAACCCTCAAGCCCACACCACAACCCTTCCTGGCGGTAACGTCGTTATAGAAAAATTATTTATCTCTATTTGGTGGAATATGGAAGCAATATTTGGTGAGTAAACAACCATGATCAAAGAAAATTACAAGATAGTGAAGGAAAACATCGTGAGGAAACCCACATACCTGCCCGAGCATTATTTCTGAGGTAGTATCCACTAATTTGGACCCAACCCCCGTGGTGGATTTGGACTAATCCTCTTCATGAAAATGAGGGATGGTCCGTGCTCAGAAATAGGACGATATGGCAGTTTGAAAGCAGTTTGAAATACACAGACGTTATTCCTTTCGTAATAATTATGTTTCGGATAAACAAGCAAAACAATTCCGTGTACGGAGATTAACATAAATAGTACGGCAGCGCCTTAGAGTTTGCTTCGCTAAATTAATGTAACATCCCAATACTATTGTTTTACCCCTGTGTCCGTTTGTTTAGCGTTATCTCGTGTTTGGTACATATTCTGCGAGGCGCTACATCGGCGGCGGGTGCTCACATGAATGGTGAATCAGAAGTGGATTCGACAGTATTCCCCGCGAAAATTCCCCAACGAGATCAGAATATCAATTGCTCTCCTGCCCAATTTTCCTGTAAATTGCTACGGAATATTGTACGGCAAAATATCTACTATTTGCATAACGCCGCACGCATACACAAAAAAAAAGCAAAGTGAAAGTGAACCCTGTAACAGGTGTCATTGATTTTGTTTGCTTAGTTTTGCAAATGTTTTTGCTTCGTTATTGGCAATTGTGATGACATATACCCGTGTGAAACGCGTTGTCTAGTGCGCCAACTGTTGTACTTTGGGATAAAATCTTTATTTCTTTGGGAACAAGACAACAGCTTGGAAACTTTTTATTCAACAAATAACTGTTTTATTGGGCTGAACGCCGTCATTGGATGTGAAATGACGCTGTCTCAACACCGCAGTTGACCTCTACATTTTCATATCTTCCTTGATTATTCTTTCACGTGGATTCAAAACTTTTAAACGAAGCTCTAAATGTTCAAAAAGCTACGTTTAAGAAAAACTGATGCCTACTTATTTCCAATCAAACACACATTATTATGCCACACTATTTATATTTTAATGTGTTCTCTAACAAACATTTCAATGAGCGACACGGTGTATAAATAGGGCAGTGTATTATGTCACGGACCACGACCGGCGCGGCTGTAAACGCAGGCTAGATAAAACATAACTGGATTGCGGTGGGTACTAATTACCCACCATTAGTATGTGTTGTCTACGACATCAAAAAGACACTAATAAATATATCGTAAGAACACAACATAGAGATACGAACGTGACTTTTCAACTTAGTAAATGTGTAATGTCAAATTTATTTTTAAGATTTATTACCGTCGTCGTGCGTCGCATCAGCATTAAAAGTTTAACATTGATGACAGCAGCTATTAGTACTCAAGAAATGGCTATTTATGAGTGGTTTGACTGTGTACTGAACTAATACACGATAGATAGCTTAAGCAAAAAAAAAATCGCCAAACATATACGTTACCCTTATTGGTAAAAACGATTATCTGATCATTAAAAAAAAACTATTTATGCAATTGACTCATCTTTCAAAAGCGCGTGTACTGATAAAACCGATAAAACGATGTGACGCTTAGTTCCAGAGATATTTAGAAGAAAAACCAACTATACTTGGAACTTTTTTTTCTATTAAACTCAACAAACTGCCTAATCCAGATGCTCGTTTTAGTTATACAACTTTCATTTCATGAAATTTTCCATAGTCACATTTTGGTCAGATAAATTGGTTTAGCAATAAGGGTACGTAAAAGGCATAATTTCTGAAACTTCTCCATTCGAATGCAATTCGCTCTATTCAATTAAACAGCTCAATTTACAATTAGTCGAGTGTATTTTGTCACGGCTGGCAACCGGCCCCGGCGGTGAAATGAGCTAGATAGAACATAAAGCCGGGTGCGGCCTCGAGCAGAAAACACCCGGGTGTTAATTGTATTTCCGCTCTCCGCCGAGCCTCGCGACCCACTGGACTTATTCCGGATCCGGGTTATGCAATTGATTGAAATTTAACCGCAATTAACTTTATACTTCAAAGTTAACTGGCATATTGAGTTAAGCTAAGTTGAGCTTCCATTTGAATTTCATTGCATTTTGAACAGCACTCATTGACTTAGAAGCTATATAAGTGAACTGGAAACAGTCCAATGTTAATATATTTTGATGTGATCACTGAAGTAAGTACTAAGTAAGTAAGTACTTTATGTAGGACTTACGTACTGATGAAAAGTAGCAAAACTGGCAGTCGCGGTGTCGAGTAAGTGGGGTGGAAATTGAAATGGTATATCTGCGTCTATCATTATAAACTGCAACGTAGATGTCAGAAAAGGCAGTTCGAGGCCGAGAGTGTATTAATTGCCCGTGTTTGTATCTATGGAGTGCATACGTATATCCAGAAATAAATACAATAAATAAATTTTGACAATCTTTTCAATTAACAAAAATAAAAGTCCGCTCGCTTTTCAGTGAGAAAACCCACATGCACGAGAATTATTTCATAGGTATGTGACCCATCAATCCGGACCAGGCCCTTTGGTGGATTATGGCCTAATCCTCCTCACGAAAGTGAGGGGAGAACCGTGCTCATCAGTTAGCCGATATGGGTTGATAATGATGATGATGAAAGGTGAAATGGACGAACTTTTTTGATAAAAAGCAATCTATTGCAGGCGCCGTTAGAACTTGGGGGAGCTCATATTTCAGGTTTTATTTATAGGTAGCTACTGTAGATGAAGAACCGACATTAATTTTGCATAAGCCCAGTGCGGAGCACTAGTGTAGATTGTCGCTGAAATGTAGATACCTACAATGGTAACATTAAAGCCAGAACGTTCGAGAATACCGTGAGAGGATTAAGAAGGTATGAAGCAAAACCAGTGTAACGGTGCAGAGACCTGTCGGGTGTTGAGCGGAATTTGCGAGTGACCACTCGATAGCTAGCTCGAGACTGAAGCTAGTCGATGCGGAAATTTCTGAGGTTCCATCCTGCCTAGTTAGTTATACCTTTACAAATGTGCCTTATGTTGTTTGTCAAATTAGATAGTGCTGGCATGTGATGCTGTCACACTTCTTTAGGCCGCCCGAGGATATCTCATGTGGTAAATATTGTTATCCATGACTATTGGGACCTATACGACTTAACGTGACCTCTAAAGCATATAGTAACTTATGAAATTAAATCACGGGCGCAATCGACAACAGCGTGCTAATAATACTCAAAACACAACACACAAAACAAACACACACTGAAATTCTTATATTTATAACAATAAGTTATATTAAATATCAAAGTGCAGTCTCTTGATAGCGCAACAAAACTAGCAGTCTGCACGGTGAGAGGCTAATACCTCCAGCTAAGGGTGCCTCCGAGAGTCCACTCGGCCACTCGAGCTCTGCAACTGCAATACGAATAATTGTGAAACTACAGTAATAATAGCATTTCAATTCATTTTGAAATAGAGAAATTAATTCGGTAGCCGTGGATAAGATATACCTACGCTGGATCGGGCTGAGTGCGCTTTAGTCAACTTTCTTCTTGAACCGTGTACACTATACCCATGTGATTTTTTTATTTACAGAGCAGACAAATAATAAAAATAATTAGGTGCAATGATAAATTTAAAAAGCCTACCCTAGTCTAACAAACTGCTTCTAATGCGCAACGTTCCCGAAATGCTGGCAGCTATCGAAAACGATATATATATCGCTGTAATCGATTTATTGATTTAATCGGTAAGAGTTTAATCTGTACATCATCAGATAAGCCAGAACTAACTTCTCAAAAATTATCATGGAAAATAAGTAGCTACCTAAATGCTCAGTAGTATCGCGTTTTATAGTGAATTTTACAACTTCATTTACGACAGTTAAGCACACCTAAGTTTTATATTTATACAGCAAAAAGAGCTTGAAATTGGTAATTTCAATTCTGTTTTTATATTTCACTCAAATAGGCAGGTGGAAAACTTTATTACAAGCTATTTGTGGTTTTTAGCTCTCTTAAAATGCTTACGTACTCGCACATACCACGTTAAAGTATTTTGAATAAAAAAATACGGATGGTTCTGACATCCTGATAAACCTATTATTATAAGTCACCCATATCAACTTAATTTTATTTACAAACTATGTCAAACCAATCCCTCAAATACAGAGAAGATACCTCCCCAATTGTTATCCTGAACGCTTCATAAATAAGTACGTGTTCCTGACAGCAACAGGAAGAAATATGTACCTACCTGTGTTCGTGAAGTTGCGAACTGATTTCGGTCCCACTGCCCGTTTCCTGGCAATACATAATTTAATAGTACCTATGTGTGTATGTGTTAGAGCCTCGCGAGTTTTGCAGATGCGCTGCTTTGTAAAGGCGCCCCGTATGATTTAATAACATTGTTGAGACAAGCAACTGTCTAGCAAGCAGAGAAGTTCGCCATTATTTTATACTTAATGCTTTGCGAGGTACAAAGGACCTGGGAGGTGCGCCTGTTTGTTTACGGCGGTAATAGTGGAATAGGAAACGGGAAGTGTTTTTTTGCTGTTCTTTGTTTTTAGAGCAATATTGATGTCGGAGAGTATTTATTGAGGACTGGATTTATTTGAGTCTCGGAAGCAATAACAAACGTATACGTTTCCCTTATGTGTAAAACTTTTAGATGGATAGGATAAAATTCTGATAAATGACACGTAATGAGATATTGGTAGGCACCTACCATACTCGTATTACCATGATTGTATGCCCCTTTTGCTTGATTATGGTCAATGGTTTCATTTGCCATAGGAACGAATCCATAAGAAAAGTCCATACACCCAATCAGTCATCCAATTATTAATCCATGCAATAAATCACGATGATTACCTTAAAAAGATCAACATTTTGTGGACAACTCGTCAATTTATAAAAATACTAACGTGAAAATTGAGTTCGGACCCTCACTCCAAATAATAACCGCTGGCCCACTACACCACGGAATCCAAACCCAACATGGATCAATAATTTCGTTTTGAATAATTGATAGGGCACTTCAATCAATTTAATAAATAGGTACATAAAAAGATAAGAATCAACGATCATTATAAATAATAACCAATAGCGTGATACGCCGAAAAAGTCGATAGTATGAAAGCTCCTTGACGCAGCGTTTTTCAGGGGCCGTGTCGGCCATCGAAAACAGCCATATATCATTTTGGAACCGCCGCGTGACATTTATTAAAACTCCTCGGCAGTTTGATTGCTGGCATTTTGAAGTATATACGAGTATACGATGTGTTGCCGATAGGTAAAGTGGGACCTGCCGAATAAGAGGCAAGTCAAGGCTAACCACGGTTACAAATCGTAATGGTAAATTCTTTATTTGATGAGTTAGCAATATGACAAAAAGTTTATCAGAACGATGTGTGTCAGCGATCTCGAGACAGATAAAATGGTGGTAATAAAGTGCCTGCATTACATAATTCCTAATTTAACACATAAAGGTTTAATATATAACAATGCTATATTACAATGAACGACTCCCGCACACGGCTGCTGCTAGTTTATTACAAACCTTTAACTCGCTTGTACAATTAGATTTTATTCAAAATAAAGAAAGTATGTTAAAAATTTGTTTGGTTTTTAGTTTGCCTAAAGCTTAAATGTGAGGACGTAAAGGAAATTTGAACTTGAAGTAAAGTGATTACTTAGCTAGAATTCGTAGTTTGATTCCAAACTAACCTTGTTCAACTCTCAACATCACGGATTTAATCATGAATATCTAATCAGACTGCCAATATTGGTGAGAGCTGAAGAAATGTCTTGGGATTTTAACAAAAGCCATCCTTGACTAGAAATTAAATTAAGCAATAGGGTATTTCTAGGAAATGATATTGAAATATTAAAACGATAACACTTTAAGTTGGAGGTATAGTTGTATACCTATACTATATAAACACGCATGTTTTAATACTATTACTCATAAAATATATTCAATATAAAATGTTTAAGTAACTGTTTAATTTACTTGTGTATAAATAAATTCAAGGTTAAAATAAATTGGATAGCTCGGGTAGGTACTTTACATTTTTTCTGACATCTCACAATCGTGCCTAACAAGATAAGAATCAATGTCATACCCAATTAAGCTCAGAACATTGCAAATAAAAACAAATTCGATTAACCTTGAGCCTAGTTTACTCGCTCCTATAATGTTAAATTACCGGAGACGTCTGCTCAATCCTAAGTTATAGGTTCGTACATTGCGCCGCCCGTGCAGGCCCGGGTGCCGTCTACCGAACACTGGTTAATTTTACGAGTCCCAATAAAACGAATTGTAGCCGAGAAATTATCCGTTCTGAAGACAATTTATGCCGCTACAATTAAACGGCTTTAGATCTCCTTAAATTGCTGGCACTGCGTAATTGTATTCTCTTCTTAATAAGGAGTACCGTCTTACCTCGTAAATATAAAGCGCTTAATCTCGTTTAATTTTCTTGTTTACAAAGACTTGCTAGACGTCTCGGTCCTTACGTTCTTTTTTGTCGGGTTAAGCAGACTTCGACATAGAGCTTTTGAATTATGATCTTATCTCAGATTGATGGTCGGGTCGTCTGGAGCCTTTTAATATTTTATATGACTCTCACAAGCTTTTCATCCTGACTTCGCATGCTCTTGAGATTTAAGTTGCATGTTGGGCCTCGAATTTTGTATTATTGTACTAACATCCTATACTATTAATATTATAAGTGTGAAAGTTTGTGAGGACGAATGGATGTTTGTTACTCTTTCACGCAAAAACTACTAAACGGATTTGGATGAAATTTGGCACTCGGTTTATTCCCTGGATATTCATTCATTTTTACGAGATAAAAAGTGCATACGTTAGCACTTTTTATCCCGTAAAAATTAATAGTTCTTGCGACATAATGCTTCACGCGGGTGAAACAGCGGGGCGCAGCTAGTTCAGAATAAATCTAGCTCTGATACAATAAAAATAGCAGTATTTTATAAATGAAAGAATTTTACTTATTTTCTCATACAATGATGAACAAGTGAACTGTAAAAGTGTTTTCAGCAGACCGCTCGCGTTAATAGTTGATGAGCGAACCACCTCATAGTCTTTGTTTGGAGTGTCTAAGCTCGCTGGGTCTATTCATTATTCAGGTTTGGATGTTTCAGTGAGGTATCTGAAACGTCAGGGGACAAAGATGGAGTGTGCTTCGTTTCGAGTGATGTGTTTTAGGAGTCCCGCGTCTACCGTGTTGGTGGTGGTGGAACAATCTGTCTCTGCGATGCGACGCATTGATGTGCTGCTGGTTGATGGATTTGAGTCAGTTTGTTAATCCAATTTAATCAAAGCTCAATTTAAATTTAAAAAAAATATACATTATACATGTGATTTTACGTCCGTGGCGAAAGTCAGGTATGAACAGATTGTGAAGCGTTAGGTTGGGAGCTCGAATCCTGTTCGGGGCATTTATGTGTATCGTTTCTTTGTGGTTTTTGCATGGAGTATGGATGATTGTGGAAGCTAGGTTAATAATCCCGAAATTAAATATCAGCCTGTAATTTTGTAGCGGATAATTATTCTAACTTGACAATAATTTTCCAGTAAAAACAACAAAAAACATTTTCTACACGAACAAAGAGTAATTTTGTTATTAATATCCTTGAAATGAGACAGTTAATAAAAGTAATTTCACAAAAGTCAAACAACGAGGCGTCGGCGACCTCTTCACGGAAAAAAAATACAAAAACACGGCTATAATGAGGTGATTCGGAAAATAAATTTGCAGCTAATGAGGATGTTTTCGTTCTGACAGACAATTATTTCCACGGAAAATCCCCATGATTACCGTCAAATGGCTCAATTACATAGATCCGATAAATAGACAACAGAAATAGTTCCGGTTATAAAGATACATAAACAAATTCAACTTGCGCACTGTCTGAAGATAAAAAAGCTTTCAAAAGTGCACCCATTAAAGTCTTAAAAGAGATAAATCCATCGTTAATGGAGTCGCGAGTAACAGGTAAAATAATAACTTCTTACGCACTATCAAGTCTGGCGACCCGCACAAACGGAGTCATGGCAAATAAACTTGTAAGTAATAAGCCAAGGAAGCGCCTGCTATCACTTTGAAATGAACCACTACTGCGCGGTAAAACTAAGTAGGTATAGTTGCTTGAGTGCCCCATAAAGTGGCTAAATTAGTCATATGAGATGTGGTGATATGAGCGTAATATTAAAGCCAGATTTTCCTTTTCTAGAGAGGAAATGTAGGCAGAATAGGATAAAATAGAATAGAAGATACTTTATTGTACACAAATTAACAAAATACACAAGGTACTATGCAAAGGTTACCAGCAAATTATAACAATAAACAAGTAAGGAAAAGTGTGTAGCGAGAGTAAAAAAAAAATAAAGTGAATTAAATTGTATTCGAATAAATATACGTAAATTATAATAACATCTACCACAATAAAATTTTAGCTCGTCAGATATGTAAATACTTTCACGTAAAATCGTTTCCAATTGGAATAAATGGTTACAAACCTGAAATAATTTGTGAGACATTGCTTTAATAATAAAGATCTACGCTGATTCACTTCAGATCGGACGGAACTCTTATTCAATTTAAATTTCGGTTACAAGTGAATTTGGATCTCTTTTGTAGTACGTCGCAAAGTAATTTGAATTTCATCAAATGTGTTTGAACGAAACGAATTTAATCTACGGCTTTAAACTATTAGTTTTACTAAAAGTTTTAGTGAGTGTAGATAATTTAAAATACGATGTTTGTAAAAAACCTGTCGCGGAAAGCTCCGCTGAAATCTGTAGCACACGGTTTGACAAAAACGCTATGCTACGTGCCCATAAGTCATGGTAAATGGTGAGATGTCGCCCGACCACTTACGCTAGAGCTGCCGAGGCAGGAAGATTTATCGCACCTACGTGTAGATACAGTTTATAAATCAAGCGTTTCTTCTTAAATTTTATATAAACGGTAGGTAATATATCGCCGTCGTAAATAGCAGCACTACCGTAAGTCCAATTTGAACGTTAATTAAGGTAGGCAGCCGCTATAAAGTAGCGTGGCGCCCGAGTAGCGGAGGGCCGAGTCGGTGACGCAAATATCCCAATAACCGTAATATACGGTTCAACTTTACCACCTCCCGGAGTTTACGGGTCAAGGGGCCCGACATGCGACGGATTTGATTAACAATCAACCGCAAACAAAGAGAACGCAAAATTTCTCGTTCGTCTCTGTTATCAGAATACTGTTTTCAGCGAAATCGTGTACTTAATATTTTCTTTCTTTTTATAAGTCCGCTTACCCAAATAAAGTATTTGTTTCCCGGGAGATAGAGCGTGAATACATAATAATACGCATAGATGGGTACAATGTAGAAACCGCATAAAATCAGAACATTCGTAATTGCCCGTATTCCGTGGGGATTCAGCTCATTCCATACACAGTTGGAGAAATGCGAGAGGAAACTAAGTGTATATTTTTTGCTCTTTGCTCCGCGTCAGACAAAAGACGCGCGGATCAGAGTCCTTTGTCGTTTAACGAGCTGATGAGGCCGGCAGCCGGTTGCGGCTCCTTGGCTGTCATTTCCTCTGCGACGTAGTGCAACTGTGTGTAGGTACGTGGATTTGAAGACGCTCACTGAAGACGGTTATCTCTACTTTTCAATTATTTGCGGTTCGATCGGCTGATATCAGTTTAAAGATATAAACCTTTAAACACGAATCTAGAAGATATGTTCTTCAGTTCAGATGCTTAAGCCGGAGGCATACCATGACATTTTATAGCGATTCAATTGAAGACCTAAACAGAAGCGCGTTGCATAATTTACCGTGACGTCTTATTTATTATGTTGCTGCCATTTTCAACCTAAAATGGATCCGTTTAAGGTTGAAAATGGCAGCAACATAAAAAATAGGACGTCACGGTACGATTGTGCGACGCGGTTCAGTTTAGGTCTTCAATTGAATCGCTATAAGAGGTCATGGTAGTCCTCCTGGAATCTTTATTGATCATCATTATCATCAACAACCCATATGGTCCCACTGCTGAGCACGGGTCTCCCTTCACTTTCATGAGGATGATTAGGCCATAATCCACCACGGGGGATAGATATTTTTGATATCCACATGGAATCAAATTATAACAAAATTGTATGTACGAAATTGTATGATGCGTTCATTGTTAAAATGAAATATTTTTTTCTGTTCTTTTTTTAATTAGACATTTCAAGATACCACGAAACTCTATGTTGAAATAAAGTGAGAGATAAGACGACACAGAGTATAAAAAATAACGGAGTAATAAAGAAATGTTGTAGAAAACTTTTGTATCTTCAATACGTTGTGTTATTTCCAACTCCAAAGACACAGAATGAGGAGTGGAGGTATTGGCAATCGCGTCGGTGGCAGTTTTCAACTTGAGTGTCGACAAAATGCATTTTTTGTTATCTAATACTTTCCGTCTCTCATTTCTTTAGTTACTATTCGTGAAAATAAGTAAGGACTAGTTCACAAAGACTTGTTACTACTCATTGTTGTTTCTTGCACTGTATGTGGACTTATTAATATACCCATAGCTCCACCAAGGCTTCATTCTCCTGTCCTTATTGTAAAATAAAAGTTAAAACACATTTTTGGCTTAAAACAGTGTTGCTAAACCGTGATTCATCGTGCCAAAAGAGTGTTTCGGAGTCGCCAGGGCCAAATTTACCAAGGCCAGCCAAGTGATGTGATGCCAGAAAACTAAACGATAAATTTCGGATTTAAGGTGGTTCGTTTCGCTTATGGCGGCAAATTTCAAATTCCAGCATTTTTTTTGTTTTTTTGAGCTAGACCGGTTAAGTAATGTAAATGAGAGTGTGATTCGCGACAACCATCGATCGATCATTCTTTACCTCATTTTGGGGAGATCTTTAGCACTAATGCACCGGATTGCTTATATAAGTCAATAAACCGTTAAACTGATAATTGCAGTGTTGTAGATAGATAGATAAACTCTTTATTGAAACACCACAGAACAAAGAAAACTTAAAACTAGAACAAAACAAATTGTAACGTGAACAATAAAATTAAATTATCGCAAATTCCATTATAATTTACTATTTTCCTATTTACTACTATTTTCACATACCCGGCCTAGTTCCAAAAACGAAAACTGTTTGAAATTTAAATTTTACGCTAAAAGCGAAACGTACCACCTTAAGGCTAACCTAACGCTTCAAACCTAAATGAAGATAGTCTTTAAAGGGATTTTAGTATTTAGCCGTGACCAGTTGCTCGTCGTAAGGTTTGAGCAATCACGTCTGTTCTTTGTGCTGATCCGATATGGAATCTATATTATTCTGACTGTAAGATGAATCTGTCGATCAATCTACTTCTCACACAACAATCAATGACAGCAACAACAACAACAATGCATCAATGGTCTGAGAGCAATAGCCTCATGTTGTCACGTGTACATTAAGGGTGCATTGTCGAGTACACGCTTTATAACAACGATCATAAACGTTACTATAAATCATGTACGTAGGGGCCACAGTAATGATATAAAACGGTACGTGGACAAATAAATAACAATACAACAAACAACAACACGTACTGCGGGGCTATGCAGCACGGTGCGGATCAGCTCGAGTTCGTTTCATTTTGACATTTAATTGCCACGGGACTCGTCATTCGTATTGAAATGTAGAGTCCCGTGGCAATCAAACGTCAAAATGAAACGAACTCGAGCTGATCCGCACCGTGCTGCATAGCCCCGCTGGACATTACTATGTTCTTTAGTCAGATCTTTTTTGATTCATAAAAACCTTTTTCTCCTTCTAATATATAATCATTACACTAACAAACATATCCGCGAATCATTGATATTTACAACCAATCTCGCAAGCTGTTTCCACATTACGTACTGTAAATATTATTTTGAAGAAAAAATTTAAGCAGTTGAAAGAGAAACAAAACGCCAGTTAAATTACCCTTCATGATAATCCGGAATCAGGAAAAGCGCCCTAGAGTTAAATCAACAAAAAGGTCTAATGTCAGTCTCAGTGAGGCGACGTAACGTAATCCAACAAAAATGGCTGGAAACTCTTAACTGTACGGGATTATCGGTGGCGGGGGCGAGATCCCTCTCTACTGTCCATCCACAGTACTGACAGAGTCAGTAGCAAAGCTTTAGACGGCCACAATGACACAATGCCCGGTACATTTGCAATTCGGAAACTTCTCCTTCCTCCTCTTTCCAACTCTTCTTCCTACCTTCTTCTTTCTCTTTTTCCTCTTCTTTATTCTTCTTCTAACTATATTCCTTGTGTATGGGACTCAACCAATGTGGCTAGGTATCACATTTAAGAAGAAAATGTTTTGTAATAAGCTTTCTGGCTGCCCCGACAGTAGTCCTTGAGAGCCATTACCGATTTAGCGTGTTCATCCTTCGGTCATATTATATACCAATTTATATAAATTGAGTTAGTGATACACTAGGGTATTATCATTTATCAGCAATAGGATCGGCTGTGTCGTAATATGATCCAATAGTTGCTATATAATAACACTGTTACATAACTAGCCGCATTGATTTTACATACACAATACATATGAAATTATAAACTTCCACAGCAAATGGCATAAGACACCATGCATACACGCACGCTTCAACAGTAATTATTTTCGCATTAACCATTTTCCAATCAAAAGTTTTGATGCAAACAAAACAAACACGAAGGAAAGCTGTTGCGATATAATGGCAATTGACTTGTTCGCCTCTGAAAGTAGGTATTGAGGAATCATCAGTGCTTCATTTGTTTAATGATAATGATGCATGAGGCTATGAACTTTGGAGTATAAAAAAGTTTAGCAACTGGTTTAAAGTACCTACCCGCACTACCCTCCCATTAGATGGCCAATTTGTTTGCCTACAGCGGCTAAGCCTTTGATCTCGCATGGCACTTCGCTCAAGTGACGCGGTTGGACCACGCGCCCATTCCCACCTATTATTCCCCCACTTTTAAATGCCAAATCAACGTACCGTGTAATTGGTTTTCTAGCAAAGAATTCGATACCACGATTATTCAACGCTTTTCGTTAGTCCCAAAAAATGGAGTCGTTTGTTTTAGGCTCAAATAAAACCTAGTATTTATTGTTATAGAGTCCTCTGGTCACCTTCACAAAATGAGTTTTTCAGAGTTCTCACGGCCCCCACAATCTTTCTTTTTACTAAAAAAACGAGTGATAAATTGTTCAAGGTGGGTTCGGGAAACTAATTTGTGGAAGCTTGAGATCGGACGAGTGTCTACATTTGTTGGCTACGAGGCTACGAGTGCTACGGAGCTACGGGGCTACGGACGCTACGAACAAACGTGAGCTTTCAAACTGTTTATTCCCAAGCGTGTCATCGCGTGGGTCGTTCGTCTTCCATTGTTACAGTTAGATATATATTTTGACAATATACCTACGTTACATAGCAACTATCCTTTACATACATTTTGTATGTGAATAAATATATAGCTACATATATTTTGTTGTACGTATAACTTCAGAGGAAGACGTATGGTAGAAGTTTAATTAAGAAAGTCCTACTTATCTAATGAATTCAGACACACATTCATTGCGAGATACGTGACTAGAGCTGCCAGTAATATTATTACATTTGTTTATACCTACATGTCACGAGTAGGTATGACGTTTTCATTGCGGTACTTTAGAAAGGAGTGACAAAATGAGCGAAGGTACACTAATTGTGTGGTTAAAATGAGTTAATTAATTATTTCTATCGTTAATTAATGCGATGGTGTCAGGTTTAAATTTTATCATGTCACGTGTTTATGTGGTAAACTACCTAACGTAAAATATTGTTTGGTTAAACGATAGCTGTAATATGTATCTATTTATTTATTTATTTTATTCTATGTATATAAGGAAAACCACCGTTCGATGTCCTAATTACTTCTCTCCGTGCATGGTTGTCTGGAAGAGATCGCTCCGAGCGACAAAACCGCCCATTGTGACACTAATTGTAAAATTTGTTTTGTTCTAGTTTTAAGTTTTCTTTGTTCTGTGGTGTTTTATTAAGAATTTATCTATCTTTTTCTTTCCCAAATTTAACTTACCATTCTCACTGTTGAGTAAAAAATAAAATAACGCGTCACAATCACATAGAATATATAGATGCTGACCCCTAACTAGGATTCCCTGTATCTAGGGAATCAGGAACTACGAGGACCATGGTCCTACAATTAAACACCCAGACTCGGAGCAAATACTTATGGTTCACATAAATCTTTGCCCTGTGCGGGAATCAAACCCGCAACCTCACGTTTAGCAGTCGGCTCAGCACCCACTACGCCACGGAGGCCGTCATTTCCAACCAAAATAATTTTGTTTTTAATTTTTTTTCTCATTTCATATTATTATATTAAATTTTCTTTATTGAACAAAATGCTTGTATAATACAGGTACAGATCTATGAAAACTTAAGAATATGAGGGCCTATTGTGATTTAATTTCGAACTTCTGAACTCTGAAGTAACTCCGATGACTGAGGCGTCACTTTACTGAGTTGAACAGCCGTCTCAATATTTGGGCAGACACTTTAATAAGGTAAGGAATTATGTGATATTTTCCTTGTCATAAACTTTTATTTTAGACTAGCAGAGCGCGGCCGCTTTACAGCAAAGTACATGTATCTACTGTATATCGCATATTTTTATCAATGTCTCAAAGTGTCGAGCGCAGTGCAGTGCCGCGCAAGATTATGCAATGCAAAATTCTGGGTGGCACTGTAACTGTTATGGGCAGGCGAAGCGCCTACCACCAAGTGAACGACAAGCTCATCGTTACTTATAAAATAAATAAACATGTAATCGTGGAGTGTTATTTACTAGCAGTAAGATATGTTACTAGTGCAGGCACGTACCAATGTGTTTCTTGTAAAACATATGTACGTAATTATCACTCGGTTTTCGGTGAAGGAAAACATCGTGAGGAAACCCACATACCTACCCGAGAATTATTTTGGAGGTAGGTATGTGATCCACCAATCCGGGTCTGGCCCCCGTGGTGGATTATGGCCTAATCCTCCTCACGAAAGTGAGGGGAGACCCGTGCCCAGCAGTGGGACGTTATGGGTTGTTGATGATGATGATGAAGATATGTTAGTACCCATTCGTTACGTGATAGGTACGTTAGACATTTTGGTACCTGGCTGGGCCAGAAATTGTGGCAAAACATGAAGCTATCTATTTACGGGAACTGGCAGGTGCGTGGTGGACAAGGGAGGCTCTTGCTCGGCCCATTGCACTAAAATTGCTCGGCACCAGCGGAAACTAACCGTATTTCACGGGAACAGCTCACTATCCGGCCTTTCATTCCACCCTTTTTTGAATATTCGATACGAGAGACCAATACTAACAATTGGTACAGTCAGCGACGGAACTTGTGGTAAAATGCTTCTGTTGCAAGCTTTAAGCGTGAATTATGGATATTATAAACCCAGTGTAACGAGATTCCATTGAATTATTAAGATAAAAATAATTGATACGAATTATTGAAGATGTATGGTAGAAAATTGCTCACAACCAAACAATCATCCATTATAGAGACAGTTGTTTATTTTAATAAATTGTTAAGCTTTAAAGCAACTATGATCAAAATAATGTTTTTACACCAAGGAGTTGCATTTTCAAGATAGTTAAAATGAAACTCGATTGTCCAGACACAATATTTATAAATGTTAGGTTTTATCAGTGGTGAGGGCGCCAGTACCCGTCACCAGCGCCCAGTCCGATAAACAAACACACACAAGGCGGGCCTTTGTTTGCAGAAATAAATTGACGAGTGATCAACTCGGTCATCTATTGGAAATTATTCCTGGTATTTGCTCTGGGATAAATAAACGAGGACACAACATGTGCCAATAATAATGTTACGGTTGACATTCTTATAATAGGTTTATTTGTCATAGGCGCCAGTTTTATATCACATAATTTTACGTTGTATGTAAATAGGTAGGTACAGTTAATAAATATATCATCGTCATTATCATTATCAACCCATATCCACCCACTGCTGAGCACGGGTCTCCCCCCACTTTCGTGAGAAGTATTAAGCCTTATGAGACCTTCTATGAGGAGGATTAGAAACATTTATGAGCTAACCAAATCAGTCATCAAGGTCAAATCGCCGTCTTCCCAAGCGAGTACATTTAAGTACTCGTACATTATCTAAAAATTGTACAGAGACTAAAATAAATAGAGTTCTCATGTTTCCAAGAATGTCTCTCTCTGTGTAAACATTAAAATTAAGTTTTTCTTCACTCAATTAGCGAGGACGCGTCGAAGTAATTCAGCTGCGAAGACTTTCTTAATTCTCAAGTCCAATTAACAAATGTGGAACTTCGCGTTGTCATGGAGGTCAATTAAGAAATGTCGCATCGTGAAAAGTACGGTAATTAGTCTAATTCCAGTTGTGCTGTGAATGTTTAAGTTAGGGAGTATAAATCATTTGATTAAGTATAGTCTCTGGAGGTTAAAGTACCTACTCTCCTACCTACTCTCAGTTCTTGATGAGGTGGACTTTGTAAGGATTTACTTGAGTCCCCTTTCAAGCGAAATGACGAACCGTCGTTTGACCTAAGTTTATCTCAAACAGGCTTTATTAAGTCTTTTAAAAACTTGAATGGCGGGATTTGTAATCAAGTTCTTTTACAAACTTGACTGACGGTTCTTTACTGTAGTATCAAAAGTTTGCATTCATAAAGTCCTACTACAGAAAGTAGAGCCGCTAGTAGCGGAGGCAAATTAGACTTTTCATCAGGAATAATCCACCATATATTGAAAATTAGTACAGATTCTTGTAGATGTTCTAATGAACATACTAAAAGTCTTAGGGTGGGGGTCGAGCCGGAGGAGGGGAGGGACGTTTAAAGTTTTCTTACTTTAGTATTTTGCTGATATCTTGAAAACCATTAACACTTGCACTGCTGAGCCGATTTGCTGTGGTGCGACGCTGCAAACTCCATAGGTTTTTCCTATACAACGAACACAACAGTTGTGTTTTCCCGCACTCGCGGCCAGTTATGAAAAACACGACAGTTGTGTTCTCAGCACTGAAAGTGTTAAGTTTATAGTATTAACTAATTCCACCTAATTATCAAAATATTCAACTGTTGTTTGTATTTGTGTTGTTGTTGTTGTTTGCCGTTTGTTTGTTTGTTTGTTTTTTGAGTTGTTTATCTTCATTTGTTATATGTATTTTACTATTATTTTTAACCGATTTAATTTACTGTAGGATCTTTACATCAGGGGTTTAGAAGTAAAATGCTTTGCAGCCAATAACAAAGAATAATCAAACTTAAATTAATAAGTCACGCTATGCAAAATTAACCTTAGCTACGAACTGACGCACAGTTACGGTTAGCTAGGTTGTTTGAAAAAATTGTTAGGAGATTTCAATGCTTGGAAACAGATATATAATGAGCTAATTTGACTGTCCTAGAACTGAAAGCGAACCGTAATATTATATGTCGAAACTATAGCCCACTTTTACCTATTCATACCTGTTTAGCTAACCCTTATTGTTTCCAATTTATAAAATAACAACAGTAATATTTGAGGTAGACAAAGGCTCAAAAGGGTAGTATATGGAGTCCAGAATTAGACCCACGTCGAGCTGCCGGAATTCCGCGAGTGGCAGCCACTAATCTTACTGAGACACCAATTTCAAAATGCTTTTCAAACATTAATATTTCTACCCTAGTTAATAACAAATGGTTTTGCATCCCTATCAAGTGAGGTGACAAACGAAAGTAAATAACTTAATGGAGACTGCCAACTTGCAACTTGAACTTGAAATTTAGCCTGCATTCGTTAAGAAAAAATACGAATAACCGTAAAATTTTGGTTTCGTTGCGAGTTTTACCCAATGCAGAAAATGTAGGCAACGTTTGGAAGTTAGCGTTTCTAAGGAATATAACCTGAATCTTGATCACCTGATTACGTACAGGCGGCCTACCATGACGTCTTATAGCGATTCAGTTCAGGACCTAAACTGAGCCGTGTCGCATAATCGTACCGTGACGTCTTATTTTTTATGTTGCTGTTTTTTTTTTGTTGTTGTTGTTGTTTTTGTTTTGTTGTTGTTTGTTTTTTTTTATGTTCTTATTAGCGACTCAATTTAGGTTGCTATCATTTTCAACCTTAAGTGGATCCAGTTTAGGTTGAAAATGGCAGCAACATTAAAAATAAGACGTCACTGTACGATTATGCGACGCGGCTCAGTTTAGGTCCTGAACTGAATCGCTATAAGACGTCATGGTAGGCCTCCAGATTCCAATGTTCATGTTATATTGGTTTATTGCTAGGGGCGATTAAAAACGCAATCAGTTACTGACATGGAACTGACCCATCAATTTTGCATGACCATAGATAATGCGGAATACTCATTTTGACAAGTCCGACTCGCACTTGGCTATTTTTAACCGACGAAAAAATGGAGGAGGTTCTCAGGTCAACGCGTATATCTTATCTTATATCTTTAAATGAGCAATTCTTGTATATATATAATTGGAATCTCGGAATCGGCTCCAACGATTTTCATGAAATTTAGTATATAGGAGGTTTCGGGGGCGATAAATCGATCTAGCTAGGAATCATTTTTAGAAAATGTCATTTTATTCGTTTTTTTTATAAAATCTGTCGGTCATCCAGGTACAATTTTTTTATGTATGATCGAGTCTATGTTTTTTATTCTTATTATGCATAATAAGAGCCTTAGGGTTGACCTAAATATCAAAATTTAAAGCATAGTTTGATAATTTTTTCAAGTGAAAGAACAAAAGAATTCACCCAAATATTTTTCTTTGTCGAAATAAAATTGTTCTTAGTTAATTTGTCTTAGCTAGAAAGTTAATTATGACAGCAATTAATAACTAGAGATAAAGCGAGGCGACTGAACACAATGGAAGTCAGTATTAACAAGTTCAAATGAACACAGCAATAGCGGTTACTACTTTTATTTCCTATTGAACAAAAGCATGGACTGAAATAAGGAATCGAGACCAATTTATGGAAAATTAACGGTCCTTATTTTACACAAATATACCTACATGACACTTTAGTCTGTCGCATGGCATCAAAAGCAACCGAATATGTGGGTACTTTGTAATAACATTGTGTCAAAGGACGCCCAGTCGCGCGCCAGCTCTGAAAATACAATACATACAAATTCTCTCCTAATCCTCTCCTGCGTCGGACGTGTTCTCCTCTCACGATATGTGGTAGCTTTTACGGACCCAATTATAGAGTTTTAACGAACTGCACACAGTTCACCAAAAGTTCCCCATAATTCGGATTTGTTTAATTGTTACTGTATAAAGTCAGGCGTCAGGCGAGGACGTGGCCGGTCGTCGCGTGCCTTGAGTGAAACTTTCCAATTGTGCCCGAAAGAGTTGGGGTTAAGGGAATGAATATTTGCCGTGCCCGCATGTAGTTTAAATTGCGTTTCCTTTGAGTGCGGCACAAAGACGTCGGCGGCGGTGAGACGCGAGGAACTTCATCCACAAGAAGGCTTCGCTGCTGCCTTTTTCAGGAGCTCAACTTCGCAATTGGTGCTGCAACTTGCGAACGGAAAGACTCGCGACGAAATGGTGACAGTACTGGAGTAAAAATTAGGGAATCTCTACGAATTTCTGTGGGTTTCCGCGTAGACCTGCCACTTCCATTTACTTCTAGCAAAAGATTCTATGACACAAATATTACGCTCATAAACCCCTTACAATAGTATTTACTGACTCTTTCAGAGTATTTTTTATTGACAAGTAAGTAGAAATGTTACAATATTTTTCAACAAAAGAACTGGCAATTGTATTTTTATACAAGCCGATTTCATGTCATGCACGAATGATGCAAACTTTTGTTAAGTTTGCGCTTACAGATACAATGGAGGTACGGTGCAGTTCCACGTAGAGCGCACTTGCTCCCGTAATAGCCGTTCGACTGTAGAGGAAAATAAAACCACTCGAGTTCGGGACCTATCGTAAAAAGAAGTTTCCGTCTTAGAAACCTCAAAGGCAGAGCGGAAGTTTAAAGAAAGGCAGCGAACATTTCGAATGGAAACTTTAACCAAGACCCGATCGAACTGATAAAGCTTCGCTCACTGTTTGCTTCCCTGATTTTATTAACTTTAGTGACTCGTTAAATCCAATGTTTTAAGAACGATCTCGTAGTCGGGTTAGTAAATATAGTCCTTAGAAGAAGAAGAAGTAAATATAGTATATACTATAGAGAAAAAAAAGTTAAAATGAAGAGCCAATTTAAGCTTTTTACATTTTAAACCAGCACAGTTTACAGTTTAATTAAAATTAATCTAATGAAATAAGGGTGACAAATTAAACAATATATTTATCAGTTTATCTATGTATTTCTGTGTAACAAACATTATTTCATAGAATCATCTACATATTAAAATTAGCAATTCGTATAATCCTAGTGTTAAAGGTGGAATTACATCGTCAATGATAATAACCATAATTACAAACTGACAATGTAATCCCGGCTTTATTGGGCCATTTACACCTACCGCTCTATGTTACTGGTATCATCTAGTTTATAGTTGAGATACTTTAATTATTACACGATGGATACCTACAGTTGACTAACTGTGCTCAACATTTGATTACTGGTTAACGATTGGTTACCTTGAAATCTGTATATTTTTCAAGTTACCCGTTGTTAACCACCGTTCTTCAAATGTTAAGAAACGTCAGACTTAGTTGTTATCAACTTAAACAAAACTTGATAAAGCTGGTTACCATAGTCTTAAAAAAAACGAAACTTTATGATTGAATAAATGGCTCCGTGACGGCCAAGTCATAATTTCACTTTTTCTATCCCATTTGCAACCTTAACCGATTGCTGGAACATAAACAAAATAATGTATTAAATGTAAAGGCAAATGAGAGGTGAAATACGTACATCACTAGTTTAATCTAATTTGCTGGCTGTGAAATATTATTTTAATAACCAAGTTTCGGGAGTTTTTTTTTTTAATTTTTTGTTAGTAATCGATTAAACATGTGTGCGTTGTGTGTACCTGTAGAATTGTTAATATTTTATATACCAACTATGATTCTCGTTGTTTCTTTTTCCACATTCGGAACAATTTAAACTTATTGGGAATATAATACGGTAGCACATTCTTTTTTAAAACAATAAGGAATACCCCAACCGAACGACTATCGCGATTTTGCTACCCAAAACCTGGCAGATGTAGTTTCGTTTCCATTTATTAACCCATGTGCCATTTTACATTCCCAATATGAATACCACTCGCTATATGAAGTTTTTAATTCTAACTTATTTCCAATCGGTTCTAGTTTAGTATTACTCGAGTGTATAATTTTTATTTAGTGCACTTTTGTGATTATATTCAAAACTTCAATATGCATAATAAACCTTTTATAAAACTAACAAAACTTTAAACAAATAAAATCGCGAATAACAATTTGATTTTCTAGAAGCTCAAATAAATTACAAATGTCGCCTAACTTTACAAAATTATTATGCATTTTACTATCCACTTGTAATTGACAATACATTACAGATACTTACATAATAATACTTATTTTATGATGCTTTTGATGTGGCTTAAATAATATAAATGAAATGAGCGCAGTTTTTCGGAAATCTCACAATCTAGTACTACCCATTGTACTACCCTTGTTTACCTATTGTAATTCTTCTGTACTGTGTTTATTTTTGTTTCTGGTGTAAAATAAAGAGTTTTTCTATTCTATTCTATTCTAGTAAGTATTAACGTATTTTGTATACTAATGAATTCTAAAGACCAGGAACTCAATTGTTCTGCTTCGTCAATTAAACAGTTCGTGTCATAACTTGCACTTTCGACATTTTTAATATAATGTTAATGAAGTACATTGTTTTTAATAGTTTTTTTTAAGACATATAAAATAATTGGAGCATTGAACGTAGCCGTACTCAATTATTGTAAATTTCTCATTCATTAGAAGCAATTCCCCACTGAAATATCACGTTGAGTACAAGTGCTTCGCAACTTTACCGAGTTGCATCCACACTTTATTTCGCTTTGCAATTAGTCTGACAAAATGTCCCAATTTATTACTGTGCTCAATACTTGTTGCTTTTCAGCTCTTTAACAACTTTCTCGATTCACTTGGCGATGTATTTAATTTTGATGGCTAGTTTTTAAACTGCAATTAACTCAACCAAATAGGAACTCGTATAGGGACGTAATCTAAACAATAAGCTTTGATTAGCCTTAATCGCTAATTAATTGAGAGGTCGTCACTGCTGCGATTACCTGAACTAATCAGAGATTATATACGATTGCATTTTGCCCGTAATTGGCAAGAACCATTCCAAAAACAAAACTGGAGTGAGTAAATAGACAATGCTAAAGTTATTCTAAATTCCACCAAAAGCATGTTTTTTCCGCATGTTGGCAATGCTAGAGAGACAACATTGATTGTTAATTCAAATGCCTTTGATCTGGATTAGCACTAGCAAAAACTGAGACCATTAGCATTAAATTTATCCTGTTATTCAAATAATAAAGGAAAAATAAATTGGTTCAAATAATTGTGTACATATTCTTATTTCGTTAAATTACCGTTATAATTACACCGGGTTATAAAACTTTCCAGTTTGTTGTTGTTTATACATAACTGAACGATGTTAGCTCAAACCACAGTCCATAAAGTCCTCTCAATCACGGTGACACTAAACACAATATACGACCACTTAAATAAGATTTCTACGAGCACGAACGATGGCACGATACCGATCGCGTCGGCTGCGGACAAAATTGGATGATTCTAAACTTATTTCACTGAATCGAAACACGGCACTGCTATGCCAGTACATTTTTTTCACAAAGTCCACCATAGTAGGATATACGAGTACATTGTTCAGTATTGTTTGTATCAGATGTTTGCCGTAGCTACGTACGATCATTGTACGTCACTGAACTTGTCACTATATCACTTTTCGTATTTTATTTTCGAGCGCAGTCCACAGCATACAATAGAGTAGGATGCCCGTCAGCGTGGGGCAAGTGGCGGCAGCGGAAGCGGCCGGCGCGGGAGTCGGCGGACCGAGTCGCGTGTTGGCGCGGACCACTTGCGACCGCCATCGGATCGTGTACAGCGGCTGCTGCCGCGACAGTGCTACTAACCTGATGGACAAATGTAAAACATTGACGGTTGGCTTCTGGAACGTTTATTAACTCTGACAGCAGATTAAGTCTATCGTTGTTTCTGTCTAGCACTAAGCAAATGAGAAGGAGATCTGAATCTACATATATACTGAATCTGTTGTCAAAGTTAACATACGTTCCAAAATTCGGCAGTAAGTGTAACAGTTAGCACTTTCCACACGGTCCATCGAGCAGATTGTGGCCAAGCGAGATACGGGATGAAATGTCAATTTGTTGTTGGGAATATCCTCCGAGTTAACCAGAACATACGTCGGAGTCTGTCTTTGATCTAACTGGATAGAATGTCAAGAGTGAAGATATGATCAGGTTTAAAAAAAACGAAAGCCCAACTTTACTTTGTTCTTCGTCCGAGCTTTATACAATGACTTTAGATTTGCATAGTTAGCGTTGTTACAAGTTTATTTTAGGCAAAACAAGGTATTCTTAATACCGGTTTTGGCCAAAAATATCAATAGAATATTTCATATTATTTTTCATTTATTAAGATAAACAAACAGAGGCCCGGCTAAAACTATTTACCGGTCTCCGGCAGGTCACGGCTCACGGAAGGAATGTTTGCGCGGCCCTTTCAGCGCTATCACAATGATATGTTTTAACACACGGTTATCCCGGATTTACGCGTAGAAAGTAGAAATGGCATTTCCGAACCTCGCCACGTCTTCACTTACGGGTTTCTATAATATGCACAAAGGAGAGAACTAAGTTATGTACCTGCATAAAAGCATGCGACGCTACGTATTTTTTTGGCACGTCTCGAATGTCGTATTAAGGGAAAGGGACATTCATAAATAATTTATCAAATAGAAGATTTGAAAAGCGTTTTTCCTCATTTTGGAGATTGTTTAGACCGCGCTAAAAGCTTGCGAGTTCTTTCAGACGTCTGTGATGAAGTTGCAAGGTAAACACTCAACGTTTCTTCTTTAGAAACAAGGTATATCTTTACGTCTTGAGTGAGAGTATGAAACGTTGAACTATTAAAATTGAAGTTACTGATTGATATCATCAACAATAAGGCGTTTGAAAATACAAACAGCCTCGCGCCGTGTGGATAATGACGAACAATTTTGAACACAATTGCGTGAAAATTTGGCATATTTCTACATAAAATTAGGCGAAATGGAAGTAAAAGTTTCAGAAGATACCCGAGGATGTGTGCGTATTCTTTCTAAAGAGCGCAAGCCTATAGCGCGCAAATTGGACAAAATGTTTTACTTAATTTATGTACTCGTAGTACTCAAGAATGTGATAATCAGGATTATTAGTTACTCAAAAACGTGTCGTTACACCAACTCCTGGCGCTGCAAACATCTTTTGTAGATGGAAATATCAATGATTACGATGATGATGATGCAACAGAAAACGTACCTAATAACAACAGTGTTGAGCCGCCACGGCAGCGTATAGGTGTGGTTCTTGTGACGTGCACAGAACGTGTAGAGCAGCTCGCCAGCCGCGGCCGCCAGCCCGGCGTCGCTCTGCGCGCCCGGCCCCGACCACTCGTGGAGTGTGATGTTCCACGAGCCGCAGGACTTATCCTGATCAACATTACTTTGTGGAACGTTTCGCATTTAGCAAGAAAAATAAATTAATTTTTTTTTCGTTTGTGGAGATGGACCGATATCTCTCCTCAATGATAATGATATTTCTATCCCCAAATGACAAGAGCTCAAAACTATTTCCAGCCATTGATATAGTTTTTAGCATCACAGTTCACATCTGTAAATAAGTGTTCACCAGTAAAATTTTGTGTCTCAATCGCGGATACAGTTATGAAAGATAATGCAACTAGATACTGCCAAGAATTTATCTTTTCCCCTAGAGTGCCTCAAGCGCAACAACAAGTCGAACCAAGTCTCTGGGTAGGCATCTGTCGACAACAAAAACTTTGCCACGCAACTTTGTGATATATTTTCTCATATATCAGATCTAATAAATTGTTTACATCTGTGTTGTGGTTTACATCATTCTAATAGACCACCCCGATGACTGATAAACCTATTTAGTCAGAGGAATCTTTCAGTTCAATGTCAGGTACCTAGTTCGAATATCCCTTATCGTTATACGATGTTTCAGTATTGCCAAATTAATAAAAGACTCTTAAAGCCTCTCCGCATACAAAAAATATCTTTCAATAGGCGTTTAAAGTCAAACCTGTTCCGACGAGATGTCAATGAATAGCTGCCTCTCGACGTTTGAGTCTAGCACCCAAGTGCATTGCTGATAGAAGAACTCATTCAGGCTGCCCGTTACCGACACGTTCCGCGATGATATCTCACCTAGAGGGAGAAATAACATGAAAACTCCGAGGGTAAATAACGAATTTTAAAAAGCGCCGGAGAAACATCTACGTGCGCAATAATACGATGAAAAGGCGGACACAACGAGTCGCCGCAATAGCAGCGGTGTAATTGGAACTTTATGACCTTGTTCAAGGTTTTTTTTCGATTCAGTGTCACCGTGGGCGGGTGAAACTGGGTCGCGCGGTACGTAATTTTCTCGGACGCGCCCCGCCGCGCCGCGAGCTTTGCGCCGAGGACAATATCCGAGGCGTTTTTTCAAACGTCTGAAACGCGAGCCGAATTTCAAATAACCACTACTGTTTGCTTTCGCTTTATGCGTTCGGGGAGTTCATTCCAGATAAATTGCCGATTATCTGTCCCTTTCCGCGAGACAACTTCATCGAATTATCTCTGGTTTTGTTTTCGTTTTGCAGAGGTAATACGTATTATTTGTAGGTGGGTGCTACAGGAATACTGATTTGTTATTATATCTTACCGGAGTGTGTAGTGTAGGTGCGTTGACCGCACATGGCGTCGTCGTTGAAACTGTAGGCAGCCGCGTAGTCGAACCCACGACTTGCATACGTGTAGTGAGCAACGGAGTACTCGAGTCGGACACTCGTCCAGCTCCTCACCACCACAGGCAACCAGGCCGCCTATGTCAACCACATAATTATATTCACACGTGTTACACTGCCGTAAATGTCTAAGCATGTAGGCAATGAATATCTCCCGGAAATTTACTTTATTCCTTTGCACACATACAATCTTTTCAATTTAAAAATACGTGACAGCGCTACATTTATGGCGACACTCATCCGCGGACATTTTTTCAATTTCCCTTTCATTTTCGCTCCTAAAAATTCAAATATAAAAGCTGGTTTGGTGAGTTTCGTCATCATACGGGCGTACGTGCATAGCGTATCGATGAAATCCCGCTTGCAACGGTCTACGCAATACGCATACGTAGCGGAAGTACTAAGTAATTGGATTTTCAGGGGCGAGACCGCGTCGCGTCGCCCGGGGCGGGCGGTGAACCTCGGCGGTCTCTAATAACAGGGGCGGACGGATGGCACGCCACCAGTTAGCCAGTATTTTATGAGGACTGGGACATGGCACGCTCCGCTGTAGACCGTCCTTGATATTGCTCAAAGTCCATTTCGCAACAATGCAAGCTCGTAACATTCGCGACGCCTAAGCCCGTCAACTCGTGATGGGGGTAAAGCACTGTTAATAATTAAATTAAGCGTCCGTGCCGAGCCGAGAGAGGAGATAACAAAGCTGTGCAAATGTGCGACTCCCCATTCCTGTGTCTAATGAATGTGTTTACATCCATGGAAATGCGGAAATCGATACCTATAAATAGATTACAGACAGAGAAATATCTTCGTGTATCAGGCGAAAGGCCCGGGGAATTACTTCCTTATTTGTGTTTTCCCATCGTGATTGTAATAGCCAATTGGAAAACAAAGAATAAATTACGTGACACGCGCTAGACTAGCGTATTGGTATTTACGTGTATCTATTCCACGAAAAGCAAGGCAGGTCCAATTACAATAATATTCGTATCAAGTAAGTAAACATCCCCCTTTGCCAGTTAAAGAACATACGTAGCTTTGAATTGAAGTGAATGTGCTTACTAAATTATTTAGCGGCATATTTACTTTTGTGTAGCTCCCTACACGCTCGGGTGGTCGTTCCAGGCTTTATTGCTGTTACATACTTAATAGTAACCCTCTTACTTAATTATGCGGATCGCGCTGCGCGGGGCGCGGCAGCGATGAAAGGGTTAGCTCGTCCTATAGCCATGTTAGCATAAGACCCCAGTAACACGATTAATTTATTTGCTGTCGTCTTTTCAAAGCGCTTGAAATAATTAGATCACACGTTCTGCTTCCTGTCTCAGAATAGACCTTGTGCGCTCGCCGGAAGCTCCATATTCAAACTTTTCAAATTTAAATTTAAGCAGCAGTTGCTAAAGGAATTATATTGTTGGAAGTTACGGACCTCTGATTTTTTCCTGTCGATTACTTCCAGTGTTTTCCTTAAACTTTAAGCAAATTAACGTCCATTTACTCTGTCGATGAGAGTATTTTATTTGGCCGGGTAATTAATGCCATTCTCGATTTATTGTCAGTGCGTGTTGCTATCTCTCAACAAGAAAATTTATGCGTGATCGGATTCGGACAACTACCACGTTTTATCTAAATGTTCAGGATACGGCAGATGAGTTTCATTTCACAGCAACTAGTTCGATTTGGGCCCTTTAGTAGACTGGAGGGATCTACACACTCCGCGTCTCTACTGGCTAAACAGCGCACCAGCACTTAACGACCGTATCCATCAGAAAAAGTCTTTACCTGAAAGTCGCCGCAGAGACACGACAGATGGGTACCGTCCCCTGCCACCAACGCAATATGGTCGTGGTAGAAGAGTGGAGAGTTAGACCTGCACTCGCACCCTGCATCGCCGCATGCCGTTCGACACCCACCGGCGCCGACAGTCCCGGTCGGCTCTGCACTCCACATGCGTTCCAACCGCTGGATCTATTGGACAAAATACTGTACCCTGAACGTTCCCTGTATATTTAGACATTTTGTCATATTATAATAAATGCCAGAGCATGCAGATGTAGAAAGAAAAACGGCTCAAAAACAAAACACTGACTATTGCATTTCACAACCAATGGAGTGAACCCGAATAATTTCTGTATAACATCTTATTTATTATTTCGGATGCTGTGCTATACGTGAAAATTTACTGTTAGTAGGTTATTCCCTTTGAAAACCAACATATTCAAAACAGGTGGCGTATAAAAGAAGAATATTGATAAGCAAAAGGTTGTTGAACACTTTATTTGTGCGAGTCACGTACGCTCTTCAAAATATATACCTAATATTGAATATTCTCCATGGCATATTTCGGTAGCACACGGCTGCATCTGAGAATACTTAGTTCAAATCAATATCAGAATTTAATTCGTAATCGGTAACTAACCTCAATAGTGACGCTTTGGTTGGAAGCGGGGATGAACCGATGCGTGCACAGTAGCCTCTCTTCAATATTCCAGAATATGTGGTGGTGTGAGGGCGCGGAGACGCCGCCGTGCGCGGGCGCCGCCAGTCCATAGTGCGTGGCAGCGCACGTCGCGTCAGGAGACACGGTTCCTTCGTGTTGTTCTACAGAAAGAATCTGGTGTTCATGAGTGGTAAAGATTTTATAACCTAGTTGGGAACCTACTTGTAGTCTTATTAAACACCTATATTCCAGAACATCTTCAAAGAGATAGTCTGGAGCATCACATATCTTTCCCAATTATTATGTTTTTTAATATCATAAAGAGACCAAAACTCACCATCATGAAATGCAAAAGCCCCATCCACGAATTCCTCTTCCTCGGTCTGCGACGCCGCTCGTCGCACCAATATTGTCAAATTAGCACCTTTAGACGTCACCGCCTGACGTATCAGGAATCTCCCAGAGGGATCCCTGGCTTCCCTCACGGAAGGCCCGCACACCCTTAAGAGAGCTCTGTCCCCTCTCTCGTACCTCTCTCCCCTTTCCCGCGCCACAAATTCGTGAAGCCCTTCTAAAATCTCAATATGAGATCGACAGCTCTGCAACCTGGATGGAATAAAGTAAACTTGGATTACAAACTTAAAGTGAAACTTAAGAGCTTCTGCACGCTACGTACACGAGAAACCGGACCCTTGATGTAGCGGGATTAACATTCTAAGTAGTTAGTGGAGGCCACATCTGTATTATCATAAGCCTCTTAAAACTTTATAGATGTTCTAAATAGTAAGTGATGGGAACGAATGGGATGGGAGTTTCGACTGCAATTAAAACTTTATTAGCGCTTTCTAAATTGCTTTATAAGTTGAGATGCAATATATTATCGCCATAAAGTCGGACGGAAGTTCCTTTGAGGATCTTTACTACACTTTTGTAGTTTGAACTCATCGCATTAGCCTGTCTACTTTCAGAACTTTGTGTGTCTTGAACGTGTCAGGAGTTTCTCAGCTGTCGTTTTGAATTTATTCGTTGTCTTACCTTAAATTATAGTTAAATAGTGACACTTGCACTACGTCAGTGGGTGCTCCTAATAAATGTATGGCACACTGTGACCGCCAGCTGGCGCTGCGAGTGTCGAAGTGGCCCGACCGCGCTCCGCCGGCGCCGAACCCGCGGACAGTCGCGCCACACCCGACGCGACCGCCGTTGCTACTGCTGAAAACTTCATTCGACACGCTGTTGCCCTCTATTGCCACTACACCATCCGCTGTTCAAATAAATACAAGAATATTTTAAAATTTCAATGATACTGTTTTTTTTTTTAATTATTAGTTTAATTTTAATAACATAATATTTTGAAATAAGACACGCCGTTAAATCCGTTAGATCCATGCCGTTAAGGAGATAACACGTTCTTGTCGTAAATAAGCGACATAGTAAACTAATCCTTATTTCTTCCGTCTATACGTTTTTTACGTATAAGTAAAACGTTCAAAAAAAAACCACATTTCCGCATTGGAATTGCGAAGGCCGCAGTGTCTCAGCAACACACAAGTCATCCTTACCGTCGATAAAGTGCGTGAGCGCGGCAAGAGGCGCCGACGCCGGCACCACAGTGGGGGGCGCGCCGCTGCCCTCCTGCCCCTCAATAAACTCCAGCCTCGCGATGAAACCGTTGTAATCGTACGGCGGCACTAATGGCCCGGAACTGCGCGCAAAAATATAACATCATGTTAGGAATTCCGGTGATGTATTACGAGACGACACAACAAAGGGACGGAATATGGGCCGGCTTTATTGGCGGCAATGGAGACGCGTCTAGAATATGAGATTCTATTGTTTAGGTGGCTCATCACTTCTGTGGTGAGTGTTAGATATGTACTCTTTATTATTTCGTAATGACTTGTCGGAATCGTTTTTATTGTGTCATAAAATTACAAACTTAGAAATTTCTAAGGAATTTCATTTCCGGTTGGAAACTTCTATTTCTAGCTACACGGTTCTGTTACACAAAGCAAACTTTAAATTGATTTCGTTTCTTTAAAACAGCTATTAATATAAATAAAAGTATGGAAAAGTAAACGAGCACCTTATAAATTTCGAGTTATAATGTGACTTTAAAATCAGAACATCTTATAATCCTCATTCTATTGCGGATTTAATAAACAAAAATCCAGATCACACCCGTTTGGGCGGAAATTGGCACACCCGAGCAGAAATCAAATTATTGTAGATAACGGTTGGTGAAAAGAGCTTCTTTACTGCGAAGATTATGCCGAATAATGTTGATTAGGTTTTGTTCGGCATCGAAGTGAGAATCCAGAGACAAGAGCCGACCACAGACTGCTGTTTACCGAGCTGAGTACTCGAATAAGCCGAGGTTATTTTGTTACTCAGCAAAGTTAGGCTCTAGCCGCAAAATTTGTCGTGCCAGTGCAGTGGTATCTTCAGTTTTTCACCAACTATAAAAACTTGCTTTGAACGTACTGACCCACATACTCGAATAATTTTTGCTACATTGCAACGATTCCCGCCCTTCTTATTAGGTGTATGCTATAGCTAATATTAATGGCACTGTAGCTGCTATGAGCAGACGTGGCGCTTACAATCAGGTGAACGACCTGCTCGTCTCGTTACTTGTAACATAAAAAAAGGCTGTAACTTCTAGAGCCGACCACAGCATGATCTCTTGGCAAATATGTTCCCAAAACCGAAAAACAAAACATTGCGAGAAGAATTTAAAAAAATAATCCATCTCGAAACGCACAGGTTAAAAGCACTAAAGAAGAAGCGAAGTTAAAAAACGCATGATCATTGCGGGCCACGTCTTAAATGGAAGCTGTCGATAAGTGACTTACTTGAACTCGAGTAATAAATTCGGTCCCGGATGCTCCAGGGTAGCTGTCCTCTCAGAGCAAAGAGAAGCGAGCAGTGGCGCCGACGGAGAGCTGCCGGCTCGCAGCGTCAGGTAATCTGTTGTGCAGTGACTGTGGAAACAGATTCGACTTAAAACATCTTTACCATAGGTTTTTTTTCTCGGGTTAAAGATTTTTGTACCGAATTGCTATTATCGAAAGCCGGCCTCATAAAAACATTGAATATACCTTGTATTTGTTTTAAGTTATTGATCCCAAATAACATTAACATTATTCTAATAGAATTACACGCCACAGTAAAAATTTCATAAAGTTCCATCAGCATAAGAAACGAATAAAATAAGTCACCCATCCTCCTTTTCCTATAAAAGCCAATGCATCTTTGATATTCAATATAGGGATATCCCATACGCGTCATTTCCTAGAGTTCATGTTCTACTGAACGTCTATATACGAAGCATGAATAATAACTTTGGATCATAGGAAATATATTTTGCTCCGACGAAGCGACGCTTGTTATATGATATGTAAAAATGTTGATATTCAAGCAAAGGATTTGATGTTGATTGGATACCTGATAATCTAGCGTCCGTTTTCGATCTGCACTACCGCTGCATCATCAATCCAAAATAAAATTAAATACTTAAAAAAAATATATTTAAACACAATGTAAATTACATGTTTATCTTCATAATTAAGTAACGAAGCGAACGTACAACTTAGTTTCGACGGCAGCCCAAGCCCACGCCAGTTTCGAGGCCAGTTTACAATTTTCGAATTGTTAAATTATCTGGGTGACTAACTTCATTCTAAATTTAATAATTTAGCTACTTCGTCAAGAATTGCAGCTCTCTTAAATTATAATATTATAACTACTGTGATCATAGTATGTCAGTATGTGAATCATTAAAACTTCCAACCAGGTTATAACGAACATAAAGTCTATTTACACCGTAGTCGTTTCATTACATTTCTAACCCACATTAAATTCTACAAATAATATTATATATACTTCAATCTTTAACGACAGCAGACATGATTGAATGGTGTTTTGTGACGACTATCGGATGTCGTACGGAAACGTAAAGATAGGAGGCGAGGGTTGCCATAAACCGGTGCAGTTACGTCGATGACATTAACTTTGTCTCTGACATCACCATTAAACCACCGAGTGAAGGAATCGGGTTCATAAAACTTTGATGAAAGACAGAACGTCAACCTCTGACATTTTATTCCCAAATACCTTTATAAAACGAAATAATCGCTCCGTATTCATAAATCGTAAAGCGAGCTTGATCATAACTAACAGGAAAGTACCCATGTAGGTGTTAACTAAATAATTTATAAGCACGTTGTGTTGACATCAGTTAAAGTTAAACTTTGCGTTAAAACAAAATGAATTCAGCACGTAACTTTATTTTATTATTGCGGTTTTTATTGTTTTGCGCTACAACTCTGCATTTTAATGCGTTGTCATAATTTATGTTCAGATGGGAAGCTCTCTGAAATACGTGTAGCTTAGATGCAGGCCGCAATAAAATATCCATCTATGTCAATCGCATCTTTTTATACTAGTCCATAAAATAAACTTTGAACCCCTTAACAACAACAAAGTGAAGATCAAAAGCTCTCGATACCTCAGACAAACAACAACAAAAAACTAAGATATTTCAGTCCAAACCATATTATCTTACAAATAATAGCCTCCCGTTTCCTTTGCACCGTTCGTACGAGGTTTGCGCTAAATCTGCCGCTGAGAGTATCTTCCCTACATGTATTAGTATGCTTTAGTATGTCGGGCAACGTATTACACCAAGATACCGCTTTTATTTCACCCACTCCTTTGAAATTTATCGCAGCGCCTGCCACCGTTTCAGTACGAACGTTTCAATTCATAGATTAGCTGGTTGCTTTTACTGAAACCAAAGTCGCGGCTTACAAATGGGCTAACTAGTTCTTTTGTACTATTTTCTACTAAGATAGATGAATGCAGATAAATCTTCTTAGATGAAATTGTTCTTGCATTGGAAAAAACCTATTTTAGTAGAGAATTTTTATCTACTAATCAAGCCAGTTAATTTTCATGTAAAGTTACGAATATACTTGTGATTTTCATTAAATTCAATCACAATATTCGTGATTAAAAAATGTAAGGAGAAATGGTAGTAAGCTCATTAAAAAATCCTGTAAACATAAAAACATGGCGAAGCGAGTTGGTACATTGTATTTTTCCAATAGACACCCCCCTCTGTATATCTCCGCAAAAAATTCCAGACTTGGTTTCATCGAATATCACTTAATATTTAAGTATTAAATTTTTATCTATATATACATTGCTATAATGGTGGGTATGAAAAGAATGTGATTTGACAACGGATTTTACTTGAAATAGATAGAAATTTTTAACTGTTATGAAATTTAATAACAAAATACTAACTACAGTGAGAATAATATCACGAATAAGTGTTCTATGTAACTGAAATTAACCATAAATATTATGAGACAGTTAATAGCCTAATGATTTATAAGGCCAAATCTTTAACCTTTTGTTTTTAGAAATTAAAAAAATATCCAGAATAAACACAGAAACGCAGAGAATACAGTTAATACCGCACAACTATATTATGTAGATTGTAGACAATGATTATTGTCACGTCCTTAGCGAGTTCGCAAGACACCTTACATCTGTAACTTGAAAACTATAAACTTACCTAAAACAATTGAATGAAACTTGCGTGCTCTAATATATCCCAAACTAACAAATACTCAAGTGGTACCTATAGCGATTTTGAAACTCACTAATAATATTATACATAAGCTCTATGGGAATGAAAACTTTGCAGGTTGCCAAGAGCAACTTGGGAGCTGAAACTAGATAACTGGCATCAAATTTAACGCAAAGTAACTGTAGAGCAATCAACATAAGTTCAAGCTTTAAATATCTTCAGGAGGTGATTATTCCAACACAACTAATAACGGCTTATTTCGCTTTTCAATTTGGGTTAGCTAAGTCTCAAAATTGCGGTGTAAACTGCGTTAAATTGAACACCCGTTTTGGTACCAACCTCGTGTAAATTGAGAATTTAAATATGAATATAGATACAGTTAAGCGGTTCAGTTTTGTATTTGTGTTGAGAGTATTTATTCAAATTAAGGTTTTAATAATGTAACTTATATGATAGTGAAGTAAATAACTACGTTAACCTATTTATTTTTCCTATAGTGGTATATGAACAGGTTCATGTTTATGTTTTTTTACCTTTTAGTTGGTTTTCATGCATAAATAATATTGAAGCACAGAGGTGGAATGGAGATAGGGATTGCTCCTTTTTATATTTACTGAAACGATTGTTCTCGCTCCATTCCAACATTGAAGCGAATGGATTTCATATGGGTGCTCAACAAATATACACCGGCTACTATGATATCTATTTCTGTTAAATGATACTTCGCCTTTCATTATTTATTTGTCATTGATATTAATATTTCGAGGTAACAAAGATACAAGAGAGAGCCATTAAAATTTGTCTTATTATGCAACGGTGATCAGTGATCACTTTATTATTAGATACTGTAGGTCAATAACAAAGCGTGATATTGATTTGTCTCTAGGGATATATTTTGGAAAAAAAAAAAATCCTTCGGATGAATCATCATCATCATCAACAACCCATAACGTCCCACTGCTGGGCACGGGTCTCCCCTCACTTTCGTGAGGAGGATTGGGCCATATCCACCATGGGGGCCAGATCCGGATTGGTGGATCACATACCTACCTCCGAAATAATTCTCGGGTAGGTATGTGGGTTTCCTCACGATGTTTTCCTTTACCGAAAAGCGAGTGATAATTACGTACATATGTTTTACAAGAAACACATTGGTACGTGACTGCACTGGGATTTGAACTCACGACCTTCTGCTTGGAAGGCGGACGTTCTCCCACTAGGCTACCACCGCCTACACCGCTTCGGATGAATACAACCATTTAAGTCATTTCAGTAGGTACAGGTACAGTTTTGTAAGTTTTTTCATTAAAAAAAAACATTTGCCAAAGGTCGTTTCATTACTTTTGCACGGTAATTTTCTATACAAATTATTGTACGGCTCACTGAAAACATATTCCTCAACGTGAACATAACGCACATAAATAATAATAATAACTATTTATTTCGGGTAACTTAAGATAACATGATAGTAACAAAAAAAATCTTTCTCACAATGCATGTTATGGGATAAATTTTGAGACTTTACGATTTTCGAATTCGAGCCACTGCACGCGTCGTCAGTTAGCGTATCCACACATAAGGCATTTGCTCTACGTAAGGTGCTTCATGCACATTAACAAAGTTTTTTTTACGAATTTTAATCTCCTTCCCAGATGGTGCTCCTACTAATGGTTCCTTCAAGTACATTTATTTTAGGGCTACCTAAACACCTCTAATATTATCTAAATGTAAATGAGATTGGCCCTTTTCCAAGAGCGCCCAGCCTAACCCTACTGCACTTATATCCTACCGACCCCAATATGGTCCGGACTTCTTAATTTGATAGGGGCTTAAGAATTTCGCTGTAACGGCTTGAGATTATGAAAGTTAAGGATCTTGGTGCTTAATATCAGGTCTTTTAGAACTTCATTAGGGGAATTTGGGGAATTAGGGGAATTTGGATTGACTACGCTAGACATACGATGCAATGTGGACGGAATTAAACTACATATTTCGTATTCCAGCCATAATAAAAAGAGGTAAAATGTTATACTTGAATGAAATTTGAAATATCTACATATACATATATATATTTATATATATAAAAATGTTATGTTGGTTTGTGTACGCTTCAAAAACTCAAAAAGTTGTGCACCGATCGAGCTGAAATTTTTGCACGATATACAATCCGCATCAAGGATTGTTTTTATCTATTTTTTTCATCAGTGACATATCAGCGAATGCGAATGTGAAATGCGAATGTGCGAATGTGCCATAGCGAAGTTTGGCAGGGCACTAGTTTAGTAGCAACTAGCAGCTAGTTTACTATGAAATCCTTAAGCCGCCATCTGCTAAATACGTCCATTCGCTTACGCTTCCTTCTCCTGCACTTTAATTGCATGGGACGTGCCATGAGATAAATAAAATTAACAACAAAACAAAAAACAAACAAACAAACGAACAAAAACAAAATAAAATAATAATTTTGTTTAACATACATATTTTAATTATATAAAAATGTAAATAGCACTGAATAAAATTAAATATTGACTTAGAAGACGTCACAGAAAAGTTAACGCAAGCAGTCTCCCAGATTAAACTGTCTTTACTACAAAATACACCAAAAAGCCTATTTAGCACCTCATCTCCTTCTGAGGTCCATGATCGATCATCATCAACGTCAACTCGCATCAAGTGTACATCACGCATTTGTTACGATAATATCCCCCTCGTTTAAAGACGTGTTTGTCAGACAATTCTGTATAAGCAATTGGAACTCTATTTCTACGACAGAAAGGCGTTAAATTTTATAATAATAGTGTAGTCTACTTTGCAAACAAATATTGGAACCAACACGTGCACTTGACAACGCCACTTACCATCTGTTTTGGATATTTGCACTTTTGAGAGTTGCTATGGAATACATTTTCGTTAAGTACATAAATAGCTTGTAAAGAATATGTTAGAGCAGAAACATGAATTATTGCAAAGGCAATGTCACCTAATTTAAGAATTATATTACGTTGATAGATTTTAAATAAGAGTACCGACAATAAAATAGCAGCCAGTGTTCTTGGCACCATGCCTCATGGACACCTTTTGTTAGATTTTTAAGTTTTATTTTTAGTTAGTTTTCCTTTTATTTATATTTTTATTTAAGTTGTTTCAATAAATGTTAAAAAAGAAGACTTACTTTCTAGGAAGCAGTATGGAAGTGAAAATGATCTTGACCCTTGTATGTACAGAGTTGGTTGCGAACAGGTATCTGCACCTGCGATGCGGCGGGTACAGGCCGGGGTACCCTGGACTGGCCAGCACGCAGGCGCCGGGGCCCCGGCACGACACGTCCTGATACAGCCAGTCGCAGTCTGTAGAAGTAAAGACAAATTATATTGTGACCACAAGTGCTATATTGAATGAACTGTTTACGCCGACTTCAACCTATAATGTTATCATAATTTCTTAGGCTTTTTCTCGTTTTAGCACCTACTCAGTGCGTGTTATTCAGTGCCTATGCTCTTGTATTTTCGAAGTCCACTTTCATCACGTGTTTTTCCTATACGTTTTGCGCGTAATCCTCCAAGTAAAAAGCAAAGCCAAGGGTTATTGAAGGGAAGTGCGAGTCTGAAACGCCGACATAGCGAATATTAGTTCTGTAGGGAACTGGGTAGATTAAAGCAAACTACGAACGAACGACTGGTGCCGACACGGACTCGGTAAATACAGACCGTTCCAAATTTACTCAAGGAACTCCGTGGACAAATTCTAGTTAATCATTCAAGCAGCACAGAGCTTAAAATATTAGTGCACTTGATTTGCGAGATTCACATGGCTTAGGTTTCACCAATTTGAAGTTTCAACGTGCAGAAAGAAGTGAAGAAGAACCCTATTTTAGGAACAACAGTAATCAATTTGAGTTTACGAGGTTACTTCAACTTTACTTTAGTATAATATTATCGCAATGAGCTAGCTAACTTATTTCCACGATCTTTTCATATATATCTACAAGAAGACTATCACGAATATCGTGACATCTTTATTGCCTCTATCGACAGGTAGTTTATGCAGTACTTGATTTTCCTTCAGCTCTTACATTTGCATTTTTTGTCCATTTAGCTAAACCTTTGTTTTTGCTAAATGGGCGAAGTATTTCAGATAAAATATTATGTGCCTATGTAGTTGAATTGCGTTTCTGTCCAGAGCTGAACTTTTAATACTAAAGGTGATCTAGAGGTGGTTTCATTTCTATCTTACACTTCATTTATCAAGCCATTTGTCTAGACAACGCTCGTAAAATTCATTGCCTGTGAAAATAAATGCGCCATACCACCTCTAACAATCTAATTCAATTAGAGAATCCTATAATATGAATAAAATATATCGCTTAGTTGTAGCAGTTCCAACATTTTATGGATTTATTTAACTTTGCACTTGTTTTATTATACAAAAATAGATTTTTCTATAACGTTATATTGAACTACGTAAGTCATTGTCATATGTGTTTAATCAAATATTGAAGATACAGTGATACATATAATGTTTCTAATTTACATTTCAATAAATATAAATGACTTAATATAAAAAAAAGTGCCTACTGGTCGTGGTATTACTGGGCATATGACACTTTAGAGCCGATGTCTCAGGGTGACGAGCGCAGTGCAGTGCCACGCAGGATTATGCACTGCAAAGTTCTGGGTGGCACTGTAACTGGTTATGGGCAGGCGTAGCGCCTACAATCAGGTGAACAACATGCTCGTCTCGTCATTCAGTCAAATAATAAAAATTCATTAATTTTTAGATCAATCTCAGCCTAATTCTTTGTTTTTCTATGAAACAGCGGCTTCATCGTTCTGTCGCTATAAATAACGAGTCACATGCTGGTTATCGTCAGAAGTGGGGTCTACAAGTATACCAAGTACGAATGTACCTACAGATTGAAGACAGTAAGGGAATTTAGAAAAACAATATGACGACACTGTTCAACAATCTTACACACGTAATATAGGTCAATGGGTGTTATTGTAATCCCATATTGCAGTGACAAAACTTTATCAAATTTTCCTAATATAATATGAATAATCTTGACGGTTCGATGAAATCGCATCGGCCGTGGTCACGAGAAAACTCACTATATTTATTTCGTATTTTTTCTCCAATACGAACCATAGTTCGTTATATTTCTATTCTCATGTCTTTAGAATACAAAAAGGCCGTCCTTGTGACAACAATACCGTGGCTACCGCGTACTACCAGTACCGACAGCTAGCAACCGACAGCCAGCACACTCGTATTCAGACCACATTACCTATCACACATTGCTAGCCACACCGCTCAACTTTAGGCACGCCGTTAACCACTGAAAACGGTGAGATACCTTGTCATCACTTTCAAAACCGCACGTCCCTACTGCTATCTACGTATCGGTATATCTACATTTACATAATAATTATTGTTACGAGTTAGTCGAGCCGTGACGAGGGTCGTACGTCGGCCGCACTTGCGCTGCTTTCAGAAAGATTTCTGAGACGTAGACGGAAGCAAAACGGTTGGAAGTAGTTCCTAAATATGATATTAACTCCCGAGTGATATGGGTATCCAGAATATGCTCTTGAGTACGATATACTGTCTAGTCTAGCCATCTAGATATAGTATCAGTGAGTCTAGCGTGTCACATTTTGTCACAAAGTCAATTTATTTTATTGTTATCTTTTACCGTAAAAGAAAAGAAGTAGGTACACAGTATATATTGTTTATTTAACGATGTCGGCCTTCATTTTCCTGAGGAAAATTGTTTATTGGACAAATATTCCACAATATACGTTAAAGGAATATTTGTTAGCAAGCACCTAGTTGATAAAATCACATTACAGTAACTTGTTCAGTTTTCCACACAAGTGAGTACCTATTGTATCAATTTACGTACACGTTTCAACGGGCATCGGATCTGCAGCACCGTTCCGCGGATAAATCAAATTATCAGTTAAAGTGAAAATTGTATTAAATGCGAATAAATGCAATATTCTGCAGAATTTTGGAAATTTACTCACGTTATGTAATAAATAATAAGTATATTAAAATTTATCACGTTAATGAATTGTGTATGAAAAAACGGTAGATCTGTATTTTTCGTTCGTGAGGAAATCCACATACCTATCCGAGAATGGTTTCGCCGGTAGGCATGTTATCCACCAATCCGGACCGGGCCCCCGTGGTGGAATAATACTTCTCGCGAAAGTGAGGGGAGACCCATTCTCAGCCAATACGGGATGTTAATAAATATTAATGATACAATTAAAATATACTTTAACAAATTAAATGTATTGACGAACCTAAACACTATAATACACTAACAGTTCATTTTGATGAGAAATTCCAAAATAAAAAAATCCAATCCATTTCCAAAAAATACTGACCCTCTACACTCTATAATATCGTACAATTGTAGAAAGTGAAAATTTTTTGTGACTATTCTTCGCTACGACTGTTATATTTCATCGTCTACGACTTTCGTAGCCTTTAGCTACAATCTCGTAGGAGTAACAATACGAAACTTTTTGCAAACGATCAGCAATATCTCTGCAACTTGTTTTTTGTTTGCTAAAACGGCGGGTGGTATATGCCTTTCGGTGTGTTATTCCGCCTACTGATGCGTAATAATATGGACTGCTTTGATCTGAATAGTCCAAACCCGTCTGCCAGGCCACATTATCATATAAAAGAGCTATAAGTTACCTGTGTGAGGTATCCGCGAGCCACCCCGGGGATGAAACCCCACACCCTGTGTGTTGCTCAGTGATGTGAAGCTAAAAAACGCGAGGAACTGCGACCGCACCGTCTTTTCAGTTATTCTGTTGACAAGACATAGCTATTACGAAAATATAATTAATCGAATACAGCCAACCCCTAATAAGACTTAGCGTGATATTATAATTGTATTAGAAGTACATTTTACATACTTTCATTGTTGCAAATCGTAAATTTTAATATCACATGCATCTATGATTGGTGACAGTTATGTAAATGTTAATTGGTTCAATAATCTGCATGTTCCACTAAAAAGAATAATCCAAAATTTCCTCAAAATTCTAAAGCACGACAAGTTGGCGCCCATGGTATTTTCAGACAGCTGTAATAATGCGATAGTACGCGAAGTCGTGAAATGAAGCAGGAGAGCGTCGTCAGCTGACACGAGCATTAGCAGCTCCGTCGGGCGGGACAATTCCGATCCGAGCATCGCCGGTTCCGCAGCACTGACGACCTTTTGTTCGCACAAACGGAACTCGTTCCCAAACCGAACTGCAAATGGTGATAAATTCTGAAACATTCCACGGCACCGGCGCCTCACTATCCGGAAATAATGCTCATTTCAGTGCCCGCCGGCCTCATTAACCGACGTAAATGTAATTAATTAATTGTTCGCTCTGGTCGGATTCATTACCACCACGAAATGAGTAGGTCAGATTGCCGTATTGGCTCTAACGTAATGATCGATATATCTAACTATCCCACCGCAGTCCCATTTGTATACTGGGCTATTGGTACGTAAATTACATTGAAATGCCGCTTCATTCCGTGCAACTGCTTTGAATTGAATAGTTAAAAGCGGTTACGGATCGTCTGCTGCCTCTGGTATTTTGTCCTTCAATTGTTATTATCTAGTATCTCACTAATAACTCTGGCCTTTTCAGACACCACTGCGCGCCGGCTATCTGCGTACACTATTATCTTCGTTGTGTGTCATTTTCATGTCTTGTGTTTGTTTAGTGTTGTTGAGTTAAGTTGTCAGGATACAGGATTTACTTTCTTTCTTTCATTCTTTCTTTCTTTAATATTACAAATGTGACAGTTTGTGTTTGTCTTCTCTTCACGCTAACACAGCCCAACGCATTTTGATGAAATTCAGTATATAGATACTTACTACTTATACTTTAGGTCCTGGAATCTAGTCCAGGAGAAAAAGTATTATGTTCTAACATAGAAAACTTTTATCCACGTCAAAATTTACGGTTTCTGTGGGATAATAAATAACTCGGGTGGAACCGTGGGACGCTGCTAGTATTATTATATTATAACGATGAGACGGTAAGTAACTTAGAACACAAAACAACATAGTATCGGATATACCTCGCAGTATTCACTTTCACGTACTGGAAAAGTTAAAACAAATACATCTATTCAACAGTGACCCATTATCATACAATAGGTACTTCTCGTGTTGAAATTGCACCATGGTCATATTGTAGCAAACTCCTAGTTTTGCCAAAAAAAGGTTCGCCGAATGTCTAACGAACGAGATACTGTTAGCTATAATAAAAGCAAGCTATTTTCGTGGTTTTATGTCCGCGTTACAGCGAAGTATCCGCGGTTTGCGAAAAATGTTACAGTTGGTAAACAGCGCGCATTTATTCACGCTGCGTAACCGCATTTTTGCTGCAACACCGACTCGCACCGCACTCACATTGCCAGGTTGTCGCTCGTGGATTATTGTCCACAAAGAGATTGAGTACCGCATAAAGAGTTAATAAAAATAAACTCTACGTTTTCTAGACTAAACGTATTCTGCAAACAGTGGTGCTTATCCTACTGCTCCATTACCCAGATCTTTTCTGTATCATTACCTTGCATGAGCTCGTTTTCAATACAAGGTGTCGTTAGGTTTTTTGTTACTGTATCTTTGTGTTATATCAAAATTCGATAATTTTAAAAACATGGACCGGTACTTGACTATATGTAGAGGTCTGAAAATCAGAAGCTGTCTCTTTAAGAGGCTATACTTACAAACAATCTCATCATGTCCATTGGCGAACCCAGGTTAGTGCCGATGATAATATTCGGGGTCTTTTAAGAAGGTATATTTTGTATCAGTTTTCTTTAACAAGCTTTTGATCATGTCTAAAGTAAAAACAAAGACAATTTTAATATTTTTCGAAATATAAAATGAAATGTATATTTAAAGTGCATATTGTTAAAGGGTGCATCTCCATTGTACGATGGTTTCATCGTGGGGTAAACTATATGATGGTATGCGCATGAAAACATTAGTAACTTACCGAACCGACTTGTAGCTTAGTGGTAAGTAACCTTACCTAAATTCTAGAGTAGATGCGCCGTCATCGGCGAAAAGCACCACGGGCGGGGAGTACCGCTCGTTGGCGCCACAGAGACGCATCTCTGCGGCGCCATCGGTGCGAACTGCGCTTGCGCTACCCAACTGCAACCAGCCGCCAACGCAACTGCCACAATACAAAAAAGGACTATTTATTTTAACACGTCCAAATCAGAACTAATTACAAGTAAACTTACAAAGTTTCGCAAAAAGAATATATATGATTATTTTCGAATACAAAGCCAAGATCTCACTTAAAAAATAGGTAGAAATGTTTAACACAGACGAGTTTAATTTGCTTATTTCAAATAATATAATAATATTTCACGTTAACGGTAGCTACCCACATCATCGTTACGCTCACTAACAATTACAATATTGTAGACACCTACCTAAATTCAATTACAAATCTACACATAGCCCTTCCAATAACATTAGTTAGTAGGCACAATTCCTCCACTATTGTGTACATAGTTGCGCGAAGTCAACCTATGTAACAATTTACATGTTCGTACAATAATGTCGCCGCGGGCGGCGCGGGTCGGTCGCGGTTCCCAAGACGGCCCGCCCAATATTCAATTTGACGGGACATTGATCATAGCCGCGTATGACGAGCCCTACCGTACCGTACCCAATACTTTTGTGCCATTACGGCCGATCTGTCTTTCGTGTAAGTTTCCCATTCCCAACATTTGCATTTTTATTATTGATGTAGTAGAATAAAGTTTGCGGGAAACCCCTCAAGCGGAAAATAGGCTCTCGTATCTCACAAAGCTTTTCCAGATAAAATTATATATTTTGTATTATGATAAAATAATATTGAATCTGGGAAACTAGAAAAGTTTTATCCTGCAAATCCTGAAATTACACTATTTTCATATAAAGTGATTTTGCTTTTGATCCCAAGGGATAAGGTTGGTTTCTGTTTCCTTTGATCGGCAGATATAATACCTGCTTATTTAGGAAGATATTTCATGGCAAATGATTGAGAACTTGTAAATCATAGTTTCCATTGTAAATATAACATAACACACATGATCATAGGCTGCTGCATGCACCAATAGGTATATTTCAACATACACTACACTGATTCGTTGTAACCCTTCCAAGTGCTAATGACTATCACCCATCTTCTTAGTGATAGCAAAAACCTACCTGGTGCCGTTGAACCTTCCAACCGACACGAGCCTGTAGAGCTGCACTTCGACCCTCTGGCCTGCATCAGGCTGGAGGAAGTAAGAGCACGCATCAGGACCCTCGATGGAAGGCGACTTGATCTGTCCGAACGTCTTGCCTGACTTGTTCTTGAGCACCCGCGAGTCGATCGTGATGTTACACACTGTAACAAACAATTCACTGAGAATTGATGAAGGAAAGGTGTCACCCATAAATCTCCATGAGCTCGCGTACCAATTGTTCAATATTTCATTTATTTATAAGCTTTATTCTGTAGTGTTTCTATGAAGAGTTTACTACTATTTTAGCTATAATTATTGGAATTGAAAGCGCTCATTATTTCACGGCATTTGTAATAAATTAAGAAGAAATATAACATAATGGAGGAACATATGGAGGTGTGATAAAGTATCTATAAACCAATTATTATTGAATTTCGTTCAACCGTTTTGACAAACAAACACCGTAACTTCTGCGTTTATTATATAAGTGGAAAGAAGGGTAATTTTTTCTCAACCCAGTCATGGATTTCGATCTATTTCAAAAACGTAGATGCTCAAGTTTGTAATAACTACATAAATTGTTACAACAACGTCCAAAGCAACCGTCTCCCGAATCACGGACCTCTAAGACGCCTGCAGGGATAAATAAAAGAAAACAAGCTTACCTACGCTTCCGAGAAAAGAAGATTTTAAATCTCTCCGGACAAGACCATTGTAGAGGTTTGATGGCGGCAAGGGTTAGTAATGGTTCGTTATAGACGAAAAAAAGGTAAATATTTTCCGGATTTCAATACCCGTGGGGTCGATGCCTAGCAACAAACGGATGTATGCTTTCAAATTGCGTTCTATTGTTAGGTATAATATACTCGGAAACGTATATTGTGTATATCCAAATGTCGAGCCATCACTAATTAGCTAGCGTCTGCGCTTGACATAATATGTTAGACAGTAGTTAGCTAATAATCAACAGTTGGAGTAGATATCTATTTATTTTGTGTGATGAGATATGTAATACATTATTAATTAACTGTCGGTAACAGTAGTAACAGCTTTCATATTCTCATTAGTGGTCGTAAATAATTGCAAGATCACTTCAAGCGCGCACTCAATAACATTTCGAAATTATGCCAATCGTCTTTCTAGAGACTTCTTTCACACCACACCGAGTCACCTAGTAATCTTAAGTCTATAGTTTATTTAGTTTACTACAGTTCAGCGCGAAGCTTTAACGTTAGTACCGTGAATCACGGGTGATGTATCACCCTTTAAGGGCTATAAAATTAAGGGATGTGGATAGATAGATAGATGGATAAACTCTTTATTGAAACACCACAGAACAAAGAAAACTTAAAAAATAGAATAAAACAAGTGACAACCAAGTGATTGGATGTATTTAACTTTGACCCAATTTGTGGTCATTAATTGGTACACAAGCATTGCGCACGTAACTTTGTTCTATATAGTTCATAACTACAAAAATAGTGTATATGAAAACTATAATATGTACCTAGTATCGATATGTTTTCGTAATTACTTCGGGCCGTTCTGCTAAGAATGGCTCTTTGACCTAAGACAAATTACAGAGCAATATCTAACACTCACTGTTAGCGCAGTACTGTTCAAGGCCGCACTGCGCGCAGCGGCCGGGCGCGACGTCACCGCACGCGCACGCGCCGTCGTGCGCGCAGCACGCGCAGTCGTCGCCCGTGCCCCCCGGGCAAGCGCATCCCGTCGACGTCTGCGTCCACAGGTCCACTTGACCTGAAAGGAAATATCTATGATAGCAATTATGCTTGAAAAACTCTATTCATTATGTTTTGGATCAGTGCGGTCTAAAGTGAAGCGGCTGTGATGACATTTATAATTATTGAAGTTAAGCGATAATAATGAAGTTTAGTTAGACTGACGGATATCTCAAAAATCAAGAACAAGACCACTTTAATTAAATTATTTATATGTTCTGCTGCTCAACTGCTCGTGCTATGTTCCCGGCTTAAATATTTTTGTCTACACTAAATAAAATCATACAGAATGGCAAAAAGCTAAATTAGACCACCTACACATGACTCAAAGGAGTTTAAACATTTTTGTATGGAAGCTGGCATATCCACCAGCCGCCATTTTGATAATTTTTTAAAGTTGTCGCGCACTATGAAATTTCTATAATTTGTGGGTAGTATGTTTGAATGTGAGTTTGAAAAAAAAAACAAATTCGCGGCGGGTGGAAATGCCACAAATAATATATGCCCTTTCTCAAAAAAGTGGTCTAGGTCTTGGCTTCAGAATCCTAACAGTGACCTACCCGGATGATACTCACTACTTCCATCTAGGAAGATAGGTGTCCAAGCGATTTGCGCGGAGGCAGCGGCGCACACGGCGGCCACTATCAGCAGCGCGAGCGCCTGCCGCATGGTCGCGCGCGCAGTCACCTCGGCCCTCGCCCCGCCGCCCACCCGCGCCGCCTTCCCATTTGCACCCTCCGAATGTAAACACTAACCCACTCACAAGTCTAACCACTGACGTCACGAAACACAAGCAACAAAACTCACGATACGCATGATCGCGCAAATCTAAACTCGCTTTACTGTTATTACACAGGCTAGTTTATAGCGGTTTTATTACAAATCTCTTCGGTCTTCCTTTTTCCAGTTGATTGACTTTCGCAATCCGCTCGAACGGCTCTAGTCTGTAACAAAATAAGGGTCTTGTAGTATAAATAAGTACCTACAGATGGATCAAAGATTATTGTTATTGCGTAAAGGAAATATAAACAAAAAAAAATACTAACACAATTACTTCTTCGTAAGTAGCTCATCGGGTGCTTGTGAATCATTTGTATCATCTTAATGCAGAAATTATGAACACATTTACTTTAAAATGATATGCGTCCTATCCAGCACATATAACTTTCCGAAGAATCCTAGCAAAACACCACGTATTCTATTCTAGGAATGAAATGACATGTTGCAACATGTCCCTCCATTCGTAGAATAGAAGCTAGCAGCAAGTAATCATGTCATTGACCGTAATGTACACTAATGGTATTGCCAGAGAGCGTATTCGCATTTCAAAACTTTCCTCATGAATGAAGTGGAGTGTTTTCACTACAGAGAAGTTGTATTCCTATTTCAATATCATCTACTTAAGCAGCATCTTCAGATGAGATGAAAAAAATCCGCTACACAATATTACTAAACAGAACTATCGGAAGGAATGTAAGACAAAATAAAAAAAGACATTAAAAAAAAACGTTTTAATAAGGCCACCAAATTGTTAGGGTACTGGGTCACGCATAATTTCGTAGGTAAACCAACATTCGTGTATATCAAACGTAGAAACAGCACGATGTCGGCGGATCTACTGCTTCAGCTCGAATACAGTCGACAAACCGACACTCTGGGCTAGACGAGCACGGTAGACATGGACGGCACGAGATGCACGGCCCGCACGGATCGCACTGCAACAAGGGCGGGTGCACATGCGGATGCTGGTGGTACGGCGCTCCGCCCGGCTTATGGCAAGATTTCTTACGCTCATTATGGTAGCAACAGTTACCCTGCCGACAACAGTTTTTTGTTAAAAAAAAACAAACTAAAAAAAACTCGTATTCGGCACTGCAAGGTAATCAAAACCAGCCTAACACCATCAATTTACTGCCAGTCACTGAGCAGTTCTGCGTTCTACCTTCTGTCTCTATCGCTAGAATTGCTCGCTGTCACTTTAATTCTAAATTGTTATCGGAACTTGACAGGCTGGCAAAGTTTCAACACTGTTGAACAACGGAAGATGCGTCCAAGTTAACTTGCAAAATTTTACCTAAACATATTAGTAACAAGAGAGGGTAATAAAAGCATTATGGAACAAGAAAGCTTCATGACGATCTGGACCTTTATATATGGTACGAATATATTTACTGATCTACCATGATCCTCTCCCAAAAGTTGGATAACATTTCGGTCGAATCGACAGAGGGGAAGTTTTAATTAATTTAAAAATTAAGATAATCCGGTAAGTCTTTATTTGCATAAGCAGATAAGTTTCACAACTTCAATTCCATTAATTAACTTCCAGGTAAAAATAAACAACTGTTAAGATGAAATTCCTATTCGGAAAGTTTCGTGTTGTGGAGAATAACTGCGTTCTGTTAATTACCAAGCTGAGTTAAAGGAGTTAACATTTAGTGAGCGGGAGCTACACAGTTATTTGAAAGTTATTTATTTTTTATATTTACGCGGAACGTGCTATAAGTAGTAAAGTTGGATGGACTTCGATTAGTGTTTTCAAAACTTGTAGCTTTTTAGCCCTAAATTTAAAGCTCTCAAGTAAGTTTTAAATCTCAGTTCACTAGGATTTAAAAGGGTTGGTCATTTTTAGAAACCTATAGAGACTATAGACTTTATAGACAATGCTTTTTAAAACATTTCCTTTGTGTGACCTTACTTCATGATAATTTAACACAGTTTTGATAGTGTTTAATACTTTTTAGAGTAATTTAATGAAAAACTTTAATTTCACTAATATTATAAACTAGCAGTGCCCCGCAGTTTCATCCGCGAGAACTAATATCCCACTGGAGCTTTGGGTGAAACGGCAAGGCGCTGCTGGCAATTCATAATTACTTCACGACTAATAGTTATTAAATAAAACAAATATATATATATATTTCACATTTTCTTTGCTATAACGACTCATGAGCATAGCACACAGAAATCGGTTTAACCTTTTGACATTTCGACAAGGGCATTAAGCTAAGACTCTATAGATAAGATTCCAAGCTCCGAGAGTCGAGGCTTTTGAATGGAGCTAGACTCGAAGCCTTAAGAGCTAGATATGAGGTAATATAGCCTTTTGGGCATTTTTAGCCTACTAAGTGACTAGAAAAGAGGCGAGCTTTAAAAAAGACCTAAACGACTGGAGTCTTTTTGGAACACTAACTACATAGTATGATTTCAAATACAAAGGTAGCGGAACCTTCTGGTCCCCCTACCTTTGTATTGTTTGTTGATACAAGAATTTTTTTCTTCAGTGTTTTTTTTTTCGCCAAAACCACTAACAACATATTTAACAATTTTTTATAGATTTTCATACATTTTTATGACGGCCTGGAGGTAGTGGGTTCGACTCGGTTGTGCGCATGGCAAAGTTAGTGTTGTGTGGACGACATGTATTTGTTCTCAGTCTGAGTATTTGTGGAACCATGGTGCTCGTAGTTCCTGATTCCCCCTATATACAGAGAATCCTACTCAAGAGGTCAGGATCGTGACGCTTTAGTTTTCTATGAGTTATTTAGTTTTCTATGAGAATATTTGATCTTCGCAATCGTGTAACGACTAATTTATGAAAGCATCCTAAAAAAGAAACACTCAGAAAATAAAAATCGTTTGTAAGGATAGTCAAGCTCTGTGTGGGAAGTTGTCCTGACCATCCACCTCCTTTCGGAGAGCTTGGCTTGAGAAACTGAGGATACAATGGCTACGTATCATTGTGATCCAGGACAGAGTAGCTGTTCCGAATTATCAACCTAATCGAGAGGAACTTGAGCCGTGGTGGTAAATAAATCTCATCTGACCCGTACAGTAAACATTGCGGCCTGGCGTCGACTCGATTGATGTTAGAAACATACCAACAAAACAACCTACCCGAAATAACCTCTAATCTTACGTAATTTGCCCGAAAATGGCCCGTGCGCCAATTCAATTAAAATTCTAATTCACCGGATTACCTGATTCTTAAACATCTCTCTCAGTTCCATTCTATTATTTAATTAACTTTTTTTATTAACAGATTTTTCATTTGTGAACATGATATAAACTCACTAAAAGAATTAATTTTTAACAGACTTCATAAAACGAGGAGGTTTTCAATTCGACTGTATTTTTTATTATGTCTATGATCTAAACATATTTTTTATGTTTATTTGTCTTCCAGTAATGCGATCTCTTTGCATCATTCATATAAAATTTGTTAAGCGTTCTACCATGCAATGATCTTAGAACTATTCGAAATGAAATGACAGTAAAAACGCTGCAGAGAAATATTAGTTCAAGATTTAATCTTATTCTCGATTGAGGCTTACGGCCCAAGTTAGATTCATTTTTCTAGCTGTGAACCGGGTTTGTAATGAAATTGAATTTCTTGCCGGCGTCACCGGTGCCGCGGTGTGGCGGCGACCCGTTTATTCGGCTTTTTGCTTTGCCTTCTAAAAGGATATTGCGTGGGAATCAATTCAGGTGCCTCTCTCCCGACCTCCAACTGAATATTAATTTTTCATAAAATACTGTGGAGTTCAATAAGAATTAAGTGGACTCTGTCGTGCTATAAAAAGTAATCATTATTCTATGTCACGGGTTTTATCTCTTCTTCCAATTATTTTTTGAAAATATAGAGATTCCATTTCCAATACGTAAGATAATCAAATAACGAACTAACTTTCAGGATTCAATATATTATCGGTTACTTATTAAGAGATGCATTCAATCCATGTTTAAAATGCTTTAGTGGTAGGATCTTATTATAAACAATCACTTTGTTTCACCAAAAATATTAAGCTATGAAACCGACCGAACAAATATGTATAATACGGCAAGCCTGGGACAAAAAGTGACAAGGGTGAAAACCAGCTTTGAAAAAGTTCACTGTTGATAATGCAAACGTGCAGTAGGCGGATTCAAGAGTTATATTTACACTAAAGACGGAACTAATACAACATACTAATATTTTTCTGTACTGTGTTTATTTTTGTTTCTGGTGTACAATAAAGAGTTTTCTATTCTATTCTATTCTACATAAAAAACGGGCAACAAAGAACCTACTGTATAGGTATAGCAGAGCTCAGATAGTCCAGACACTCGCTAATCCGATGATTCCGGTAGTCTGGGCAGTCAGCAGTGTAGGCGGGGGGCGGAAAGGTAAGAGGGGTGAGCGTTCATAAAATTCTATCAATTTGCCCAGTCTTTACATAGGTAGCACTAAATTCCTATGGAATTTTGTTGATTGCAAGCTACGTTTCCACCATCCGTCACCACTCTCACTGCATATTATAAATCAAAGCTGTGTTTATCGGTGATAATTAATTTAGTATGTTTTTGTATCTGAAAACATGGACATAACTGACAAATGACTCAACATTTATTTCAAGAAGGCATTAGGTATACCTATAGCACTTTTACAAGTCAAATTCTCATGTCCCATGAACGAAGAGAACAAAGAAAAAAACAAAGTGAAATAATAAATAAAGTAACTGATTATGGGCTGGTCATGGGAAGGGCTTGAAAAGGTTTCATGTGCTGATTCATGGCTAAATCTTGCACAGGAAAAGGAAACACCATTAACTCTACCAGTGTTTTGGAAATACGTGCATTAGACGTCAAACCACTTGTTTAAAGCGTGTACTGTAAAGGGGGAATGGATCTATTTGAACTAAGAAAAAAAACCAGAAAGGAGTCAAAGCAAAAATTTGTTAAAATAATATGGGTATATTTTCAGAAGGTAACCTACTCAAAAGCGTTTTTCTAATGTTTTTTTTTGTTTTAGTTGTCTAATATTAGTTCGTAAAACTTTTTTTAATGGTTATCTACATTATTTTCATGCGCAGAGCAAGTTAAAACACTTCGAAGACGGTGGATTTCAATTCGAACCTTCCTGAAAACCGGACGCCTCATTAATCCGCCAAGGCTCAGACCTTCAAGACCCTACTCTGGTCATATTTGCGGAGCTAAAAGGATATATTAATGTGACGGTGAACTAAATAATGATTTTAATTAAAAAAACTAACTACTTACCCTTTCATCTTCACAATGGTACTGTCGCACTTCGCATGAGTGGTCGGTGCTGTTTGTCGAAACCATGCAAGGGTTCTTACGAGCACGCGTGCCTACTGCCACTTCGCATGCCCGTCGCATCAGCACCGTAGGCTGATTCTGAAACAATAGAAAAAAATCGGTCAGGGATACTTTTCCACTTGTCTTTGTTAGTGAGCTAAGGTATTTGAGTATGCGACCCCGGCCTCCCTGGCTACCGCTGTCTCTTCCTACTCCTTCCGAGAGAGTGGTATCCTAACCCAATAGATTCCGCTCCCAACTTCCACATCCCTTTCCTCAAATCTATTCCATCCTAATCCTTTTTTTCCTTTCCTCTCCGCCAAGGCAGTGGTTGCGCTACCGATAGCTGCATGATTAGGGGTGAGCCTAGCCAGTAGCGTGCAATATGCCTTGGGACCCGACGATCCTAGAATTAGGCTAGCCTTACCCAAGCACGCGGGGCTTTGCTTGGGCAGACAACATCTTCCCTACTCGTGGGAACGTAAATGAAAGATAATATTGAAGAAGTATGCGAGATGATGAGTAAAAGACGGATTGATATTCAAGTGTGAATGAGACCAGGCGGAAAGGATGTTACCCCATCACGCAAGAACCCTACACAGCCTATTGGTCTGGATTTCAAGAAACCAGTAGAGATTGTCAGGGAGTTAGCGTATAGCTTTCCGCTGGGACCGTAGCATGTGGAAAGATGTAGTCTCTGCCTATCCCAACGGGAAAAAGGCGTGACTATATGTATGACTATGTATAAAATATTCAATAGAATTCACCAAAAACCAAACGCCGGAAACCGGATCGGTCTGGTCTTTATTTAACAAATAAATTTCAATTAAGGCAGAATTTCGCGTATTAAAACAAAAGAGTCCGGTTTGTAAACAATTCTCAAAATTAAATCCGACATGACTTGAACCCCAGCGATAATACAGAAATCCGCTTACGTTAGCCACTCCCCTTCATATTCGACCCTCATTCCGTGTGGATACACAATTTTTCAAATGTCACGTAATGTTCTTTGTCGCATTCGTGAAATGAATGTTGGCATTCGGCGCGCTCAATCATCTAGTATATCTTCCAATGACACTCGAATTGGTTTCTTTTTGAGGAGACTACATCCTAGCACCGGAGGTCGTGGGGAGGAGCAAGGTGGCACTTTGGCTGGGTCGCCCACTTTGACAGGACGCGTGCAAACGTCACACTCGACCACCACATCCCGCGGGCATCGCCTGAGGAAATTCGTAGTTCCGAGCATCTTCGAGTGTTCCTGATCCTGCATTCCGTTACGCTTGAATGCAGACACGGGTAACTCGCGCACCTGCAACCGACGAGATGCCGTTTAGTGCCACCTTCATGCTTATTATAATTAACCTCAGAAATCAATATCTTTTGTTCCTACCCCAACTTTGAGCGCTGTATTTGAATCATTCACATTGTTCTGTACATTGGTCATTGTTTACCTAACTCTATTGTCGGGTACGGACGCTGGATTGAAATCCATGTTGCCATAAAATTAAAATTACAGATTCAGAATGTTGGTACGCACCAAGTATATTCAACATTTCTTAGATACTATAGCAGAGCATTTTTTCGCAGGTTTGACCGCAATCCCAAAGGGTTGGTAGCTCCACGGTGCATTAAGCCAGCACTTGCGAATGTACGAAATGGCGCCGCACTCTGCGAACTTTTGATCTTGGATCCCGTTCCGCTTTAGTGCAGACGACGGTAACGGGCTTGCCTGTTAGATTTTCTTTATTGACATTTTCCACAATCGATTTTTATGAACTAAGCTATGAAGATTTACACAGGTCTACATGTTGGTGAATTTTTATCTTTCTTTCTCTTAACTGGCAGTATTTCCTGCGTTATTTTAGGGATCAGTCGTTGGATGGGCTCCACGGCCGTGTATACGCAGCAGCCGGGGGGGCCGGCACAGGCGCACAGGTATCTCTGTGCTCCTCTATAGCCGTGAATTTGATCCTGAATTCCATTCCGACGGTATGCGCAGATCGGAAGCCTACCTCGTTTGGTCGGAACGTATTGTTCCTGAAACCAACAACAAAAATATCGTGATCCCAAAAAACTCTTTATAACGCGACCACCCCCATGCTACAACATCATTACAATTACCTAACTACACCTACATCCCCACTACACCACTTCCAGCCAACTACATAAATTTTATTTGTTAGCTATAGTTGATTTAAACGTTGTTGGTTTCAGAACGCAGTAACCCAATTGATAGTCCGAACTAGTTAATGAACAGCGTAATTATATTATAGAGGATGCTAAGCGAAGGGTTAATGTCTAATCCGTCCGTAACCACCTAAGTTCGTTATACTAATTGCAATATCTATCGAGGATCGTGGTGATTACAACCATGTAAGGATCAAGTTTACAACCTACGGTACGGTGTTACTGTTTCAAAGAATCCAATTATTACTTACGATGCGTCCATCTTCATATCTGTAGCAAGGAATGATGTATTTAGTTTTGATAGGTTTGCAAGTCGGTTCAAGAGGTTGACATGTCGCCTGTTTGCAGGTGGGGCAGCAGTGCGCTGAGCTGGAACCCTGGGTGGCGTACGGCGGGTCGCAACTAGGCTTTCTGTGTTTGGAGCCCTGGGGGCATTCGTGATCGAGGGGCACGAAGTACTGCTTTTTCGGCTTCTTCTCGCAAACGTACACGACATTCTTAGGACATCGCGGCAAGCAAGGTACGCACTCCGCTGTGTCATCACAACACCCCCTGTAGCAAGACTCCGCCAGCACAGGCGTCACCGCGTACTCACCACAATCGTCTGAATAACAGCAAGCCATTTTTTTAAATTTAAAATTAATAATTGTTTCTTGTAAATTTTGTGTTTACATATTTTTCATTTCACAAATATTTTTTCTGTCTTTGAAGCCAATAATTTTAAGCAATTGTCAAATTTGAATTGAGATCTATTGTTTTTTTTCTTTTTTGGCAGTGTCAAGCAGGTTTAACGTGATCAATAGTTTGGTTTTAACGAGACTAGTGCAGTGGGAGGTGCAGTAGTATTGTAACCATAGGTAAATACCATATAAACTTCCTTTATTATCCAAGATAAATCACCCTATATAGTATCCTTATCCGGTACATACATAATTTTATTTGATCCCTGCCTAGTAGTAGATTGAAGATTGTACTACTACAATCTTCCGAGACAATTATTTGTGCTTATTCCAGTGTTTGTTTATTTATTACCGCAGCACGTACAGAGAACTCCGTAGAAAATGTCTAAGAGTATACCCGTACAAACACTACTACGTAGGAATCGAGATTTTCATCAACTTCGAAATTTATCAATAACGAAGATTTCCTGAGTAATTACAATGCTTTTATAAAATATGGCTTGCTGGCGAAATTTTTACTTCTAAATAACCGTTTCCAAAAATATTTGTGCCAATCGCTAAACATTTGCAAACATTCTATGGTGGCGTCTTCTTGTCGCCAACGAATTGAAAATGCAATTTCCCCAATGCAAATGGAACGCCTCCAGACAGATTTAATGCCTTTTACTCGCCGATTCCCCTTATCATTTCCTCGGAGAATTCTAGTCCACCGCGGTCGCGTCGCGTCTCGTCCTGTCTCGTCTCGCCCCGTCTCGCCTCGTCTCTCCGAGCGTAATCTACTCAAAAGTCAAACATAATTTTATAATTTTCGAACTTCAGGAATCTTTGATAACAAGATGTTATCGTCCAATTTTAGTCAGCACCTCTCACGATCTAACTTTTGATGAAAATAAACAACTTCCCGGAGCGAGTACTTATCGCAGCTTTGAAATGAGCTTCAGTAATTGTCCTATATCATAGAAACTTCAACGAGTATCATGAAATACACTGGCACAATTGTAATAAGGAAAAGGAGTTCTTATTTCCTGAATCCTTGGTTGTAGAGACTCGCACTACCCTTAGTTGGGGATCCAAGCTACATGCGGTTTATATTTATATGAATGCCGAACGTCATTGTTTAGTTTAGGGTGTTATTTATTGACCGTGAAGTGGTGTTCGTGTTCTGGGAAACCATCCTTTATCGGCAGTTGCACTAAACGTCGAAGTTAACTGCAGAATGGGCACGCAAATCCATAGAAAATGCACTCTCGGTGCGTTCTGTTTGTGTTTGGCGAGTCTCGGCAAACATTTCACTCAGCAGTTTATAGCTCACAAACGGCAAACTCCCGGCTGTGTTCGAGCCACATTTTCTCACACTCTGCGCTGCAGGGATATTTATTTACATTACGACCATATTTATTTTTCTACAATGGAATACCTTTTAAAACGGAAGCTTTGCGCAATTCAACAGTGACTGATGGAAGAGATTGCCTTAACCAAAGAGAAGCGTCGAAATGGTAAAACTGTGTTGTTGTGCACGTTTTAATCGCTTTTACTCGTATGATAAACATTTTATGTAATGACAGGTTTCCGTAATCATCAACCCATAACGTCCCACTGCTGAGCATGGGTCTCCACTCACTTTCGTAAGGAGGGTTAGGCCAAAATCCACCACGGGGGTCCGGTCCGGATTGGTGTATAACATACCTACCTCCGAAATAATTCTCGGGTACATGATGTTTTCCTTCACCTAAAAGCGAGCAATAAATACGTACATATGCTTTACAGAAACACATTGGTACGTGCCTGCACTGGGATTTGAACTCATGACCTTTTGAGTGGAAGGCGGGCGTTCTCCTAATAAGCTACCACCGCTTTAACGTAGGTAAGACCAATTTGTCACACTCAAAGCTTGTCACAGTGCAAAAAAAAGATAAATGAACCGCAAAGTGTGGTTCACCGCATTTAGGATTCACAGATCGTAGGACTAGTAGTAAATTTCTTCAAACACTCATCTAGAATATTAAAAACATTGTTGTACCTACTTAATGCTATTACTATCTATCTAGGTAGTTGATAAGTGTAAGCCTAGCATTCGCATTACCGCCCTGAAAGTGTCTATTATTTCCAATCGAACTGGCGCTTTCAGTGTGTCCTTTGAAACGATAGCGACAGTGATACCCTTGTACCTACCCCGATATTTCCACTTTGCAGCGCTTGAATAGAACAGTCACAGTTATATGTAATGTTGCTCAGTCGCATTTGGCTGATAATTTGTGATATCTTAGACGTTGGAAAATTTTAATTTTCTAGGTTATGTAAATCTATATAAATGGTACTTTACAGTAGCATTTAAATAAAAACATACGTGTATTTTGTTTGTTATGCGCACCCGATATTTTAAACTCTTACTCTAATGGAAAGCTTACATTATCAGCGAGTAACATAGGCTTTATTTTATTTTCGTATTCCGTGCAGCTTCAAATATAATAGAATTTCAAATAACAATAGCAGTTGTTGATTTTGTAGAAATGATAGATATTATTTGTATTAATTTTCGACTATTCGTCATCATATCTGCGGGGCTATGCATAATCAAACGTCAAAATGAACCGAACTCGAGCTGATCCGCACCGAGCTGCATAGCCCCGCTGGCCTCTCAATACAGTTAACCAATAGGTAAATAAAATATAGTTTCACTGAATAACAATAATAGATAATCCACTCAGTAGGTTAACCTAAAGAAAGAATAAATACTCAAACACAACAAGTATCTCATAGACAAATTCGTGTATGTTTACAGAACGTCTATTTACCATTATTTACAAAGGGAACATCATTCGAACGGGAGCAAAGTGGTGGATGAAAGCGTAAGAATGTATTTATTTACGATGCTTTTTGTCAATGGGACTCGGGTTCATTTGGGTGATTTATAGCCCCTCCCTACAAAGAGGGTTTTGTACTTATGTACCTAACTATTTATCGAAATGTAATAAATTCTTTCGTTTGTATGGAATATATTATTTGAATGGGGGGATTTATTTCTACAAAACTGAATGTTTTTTGAATAGGAGGAGGTTGTTTGTCACAATAGAATCGTAAAAAACAGATGAAAACATGTGAAATTTATATCTCGTGAGAAACATTTATCTTCTACGCTAACCGTAACGTATTTACACCGACACGATTCTTAATATCACATATTATATTAATGTAATACGTATTACAAATAAAGTGACATATTTACTTACATACAGAGTGATTGGTAATAGGTAATTCGATCGATTAGGTAGAACTAACATGCGACAAATATGACTTTATAAAACGGACGTCAGATATCGCCGGTTTTGTGGTTTGCCGTTCTTGATTTATTTTAAGCGCATAAAAAATTGTACATTATAAAGAAACTACTCAACCTTAAATAAATAATGAAACAAATATGAATATTATAACTATTACTTTGTGTATAAAGCATGAAGCATAAACTACTTCACCATTTGACGCATGACATTGAATAAAAATCGTCATATAAACTACAAAAAACGTGTTAAAACAGATTCTAATTTAAATAAGTAATATTTCAACCCGACTGCCTCGATCTAGCTCTTGGATCAAGTCTGGTTTCCCATATTATCTTTCCCAAGTATCTACCCATTGCCCATTGCCCATTGTACTACAAGGGTAGTTTACCTATTGTAATTCTTCTGTACTGTATTTATTTTTGTGGTGTACAATAAAGAGTTTTTCTATTCTAACTAACGCCAGTCGATTTTACTAAAAATTAAAAAAAAAATTGAAGTGCGTTATCTCACAAAAACATGTCAATAAAAACGGAAACACGAATAAACGAACGTCAAATGTAACAGCTTTATTCATACGGCAAAATAATGCTGCTATTGGGATATAACATATGTATTCAATCCTTAAGCTCGCCGAAGAAAGCAATAGCATGTAAGTTTATGATCATACGGCGTCAAAAGCGTGGAAAGAAATATAAACTGGTATGGAAAACGCTACAGTATTGTAATGAGCGCCGTCATTTGTCAATAGGGCCGAGGTTTAGTATCCGTTTTATAACACTTCTCCGCAGCGCCATCTCTCGTGAGGATCGCTCGGCCGCCTCGTAATAACCTGAATAAACCAAGACTTTTATACACGGCTTAGTCCCGAGCTCAGATATAACGAACTATTCAAAAGGAAATGACACCTTGGACTTTATGAAAGCGCCATTATTTTGCCACTGAGCCTTCTATTTATGTTTAACCTTCGTAAAAATATCAAGATAAAAATTGGGATTGAATGCTACGGTAATCACAGTCGTGGAATTTCCGGGTCGGTTTAATAACAGGGAGTAAAAATCAATATAGAATGGAAAAATAAAGGATATTTTCATTACAAAACCGCACAGTGAAATGGACCGCATTTAATATTTGATAGGGAACTCCCTATCTGTGCATCAATGGAAGGGACTGCCAGTGGACGCGCCCTCGGTTTTATTAAGAGCCTTTCGCTATTGTTTTATGATATATAATTGACTACGATTGTACCCTACCCTCATTAATACACATTTTGTTATCGAGTTTAATAAATCCTCTTTGTTTATTATTTCCGACACCGGATATTACATTCATTCCTGCAAGGCACAAATTAAAAACTTAAACAATCAATTTCAATAAAATTGAGCAAACTCACTGTTTCGTACTGAAACAGATTTCTTTTCTTTTTATTTTGAGTGTTTTCGAACGTAACTACACAAATACTATTCCGCTTAATATTTTGTGTTGGTACGAGATTTATTATGGCCCACGACTTTGGGTGGGCCAACCGGAAGTCAGTCGTCCTTCAAATGCGCGTGCGAGCACTTGTCGCGTCGCGGTGTTTTGAGCTTTCACCGGTAGCTCCATTTCGTGGACGCCATTCCCATCCTCGGAGACGAGCTCCAGGATTAAGTGTAGTGTGGATTGCCTGATCACACCTCTATCCCGGAGGAAGGTGATACGGGATCAGAAGAAACCGCCCCATCGGCGTCCTATGGATATATCTGTGCACCATCATCCCCCATCTAACCCGAAGACAGCGCTGATTACACACCCGAGAGGCCATCGACGGATTTCCCAAGTAAGTTCGTAGGCCATAATATCTCCCCGTAACATTTTTGATCCGTTCGAGCCGGATCTGCGGATTTTCTTTGCTGTAGTCACGTTGTCCAAATCCCGTTATTAGTGCATATTTTCCCATTTTTGGAAACCATCCGAGTATATTTTAGTGTTTGTCGTAGCGGCGTTACGCGTCCCGACAATATTTCCCATTTTTCATCTTGATTTTGCCGATTTTTGATTTTTTGTGTGCGACATTACGTGTCCATTAAAAATGGCGGAACAAGATATTTTCGAAAGAGAAGTTATACTTGACGAAGTCAAACGTACTTTAGAGTTTTACGAACTCAATGAACAGCAATTTAAAGCGCGAGCAAAAGATATTCATTCTATTCAGAGAAAATTCCTTAAATTGCAAACTAAAATTGAGAAGTCACAAATGAAATTGTCAACATTTGACCGAGAGGAACAGTTACGTATTCGAACTCAATTCAATGATATTTATTACGCAATTGTCAGCCATGTCGAAGTTCTGAAGAAAAACGATGAGGAGTGTAGGCGCATGAGTCGAGTTTCCTTTAACAATACAATACAACCGACTCACGGGGGTTGCTGTAGTAGGTTACCGAATCTTCCGTTGCCGTCATTCGGGGGAGAATTGACCGATTGGCCACCATTTTATGACCTATTTCGCTCCATGGTTGATAATAATGACGCCTACACAGATAACGAGAAGTTTAGGTATCTCCTTCTTACTTTGAAAAACGAGCCCTATAACTTAATAAAATCGATACCTATCACGGACGAAAATTATACCGTCGCGTTAGATATTTTAATTTCAAGATATGAGAACAAACGAGTCATAGCTTCTCAACATATTGATCGTATTCTGGATATTCAATCCTGTGCCGAGAAATCAAATCAAAGTGTGCGTAATTTGTTGAATATTTACCATGAGAATATAAAAGCGTTACAAGTAATGCATTTTCCTACAAAGCAGTGGAGTTTTTTGTTGTTGAATATTTTACTACGTAAAATACCTACTTCCATTCGTATGCGATTCGAGTTAACATTGCATAAACCATCCGATGTACCCAACGTCGACTTGTTAATCGAGTTTTTAGAACGAGAATTAACCGCCAGCGAAATAGTTGAATCTGGCAGTAGAAATATTCAAAATGTAGGTAGTCAGAGGAAAGAGTACGTCGCTCCAACGTTCCGTCGAGCGTTGGCTGCCGGCGTGGCCAGCCGCACTTCGACTCAGGGTGCGAGCGATTCTCAACCTTCTGTCAATACGCGCAAGAACCAGAATTGTGTATGTTGCGATGCTCAACATCCATTAACAAAATGTAATAAGTTTTTGAATTTGTCACCAAGCAATAGGTATGCGTTTATCAAAAATAAAGATGTTTGCTTCAATTGTTTAGGCAAAGGTCATAACGTTTCTCAATGCAAGTCGAGTTTTGTTTGTCGTTCGTGTGAAAAACGTCATCATACATTGATTCACTTTACTTCTGAAGGTGATACTAGCCGTGCGAGTGAGAGAAGTGTTTCTTTACCGCTCACGGAGGAACGGGAAGAGAACATTCCGAGCACCTGTACTCAGCACGCTATGTCCGCGAGTCAAGCGACACAAATTAATTGCGCGTCGTCCAATGCTCCTTTTGGCACGACAAATACTGTGTTGCTTTCGACCGCACTCATCGATGTATGTGTAGGTAATGAAAAGCGTTCGACTGTCCGGTGTCTTATCGATACGGGAAGCCAGGCTTCGTTCATGACGGAATCGTGCGCACAGCGGCTAGGTATAAAGCGTTGTTATGCGAATGTACCTGTTTACGGGATAGGTGACACCAAACCGGTACGACCAAAAGGAAAGATTTCGTGTTGCATAACTCCGAGAAATGAACTTCAACCTTCTATACCGATTGAAGTTTTAGTATTGCCGAAACTTATTCCTAAAATGCCTAGTGTACCACTGCCTCGTATGGGGTGGGCACACATTCAAAATTTAAATTTAGCCGATCCTTTGTTTCACACTCCACAGCCGGTGGAGATGTTGTTAGGTGCAGATGTACTATCTCACATAATTTTAGGAAACGTAATAACGGGTTCGCCCGGTTCGCCGATCGCTATGAACAGCGTTTTCGGTTATTTGTTGTTGGGAAAAATAGCGTTCAACTCTCCGACTCCATCCTCAGTTCAAGCTTGTTTTAGCTCATTATCCGATGACGGCGACTTGAAACGATTCTGGGAACTGGAGTCAGTGCCTGAGGTGAAGGCACTCATCCCCGAGGAACGGCTATGTGAATCCATATTTGAACGCTCACACTATCGTGACGTCACGGGACGATACACAGTAGCTTTACCACGTAAACCTGATGCTACGCCCCTAGGTGAATCACGAGATATTGTCCTCGCTCGGTTCCATAAATTAGAGCAACGTTTACAACGGAACCCGAGTCTTAAAATTGAGTCTCACGCGTGCTTGCAGGACTATATTAAACAAATGTATAGAAATATACTAGTACAAGAATCTGATAGGGACTTGCAACGCATTCTGTGGCGTGCGTCGCCCGATGAACCCCTCCGTGATTATCGTCTGCGGACTGTAACATTTGGTGTGAGCACTTCCCCTTACTTAGCTCTTCGTACCATTAAGCAATTGGCTTGTGACGAAGCATCTAATTTTCCCCTAGCGGCAAAGGTTTTAACCGACCAAGTGTTCGTCGACGATGTGGTCGCGGGCGCGAGCGATGAATCACACGCTCTGGTATTACAAGAGCAATTGTTAGGTATTTGCAAATCACTTGGGGTTGAACTACGTAAATGGCACAGTAACTCGCCGGCGATACTCGCCGCGGTTCAGGCGCCAGAGGTTCATGGTGAGCGGCGGGAAGAGGTGCCCTTTGCTCCCATGGAACATGACCATCAAACCAAAATAAGGGACTCAAGGGGACTTTTACCCTCCACATTCTTACAGAACGACATGTGGTTTCACGGCCCAGCATGGCTCCGTGAAGATCCTACTGCGTGGCCAGTATTTAAAAGTATCCCTAGCACTGGTGAGGAGAAACGTAATCCACCGGTCGCGTCTGCATCAGCTACGCTGATCGACGATGTTGAGGTCATAAACCAGTTTTCAACCTTGAGTAAACTATTGAGAATTACTTCTTATATTTTTCGCTTTTACTATATTCTTAAATCGCGCGTCAACAAGGAAAAGAGTTCCTATCTTAGTTACATCACAGTCCACGAGTATAAACTCACGCTTAATCGTTTCAGTTATTTAGTGCAACACCAAGTGTTTCATAAAGATTTTGAAAACATTTCACAGGGTAAACCGCCCTCAAACCAATTGAGACGTCTTAATCCGTTTATCGATGATTCGAGTTTTTTGCGAGTCTCCGGACGTCTACATAAATCCCTTTTGTCGTACGAGTCAAAACATCAATTAATTTTACCCAAAAAACATCCTCTTACGATTTTAATAATTGACGATGCCCATATTACGCATCTTCATGCGGGCACTCAAGCCGTTCAATATTTACCTTTACAAAAATATGCGATTTTATCTAGCCGAGATATAATACGTAAACAAATCTTTCGTTGTGTGCGCCGCTTCCGTGTGCGTCCGGTACGTCTACAGCCTGCGATGGCGCCGCTCCCAGCAGTCCGGCTGCGACCCGAGCGCCCATTCATGAAAACAGCTGTTGATTACGCGGGCCCGTTTTACATGCGAGCTAATAGGGTTCGTAATGCTAAAATCATCAAATGTTATGTCGCCGTGTTCGTGTGTATGAGTGTGAAGGCTATACACTTGGAGCTCGTATCGGAGCTATCTACTGAGGCGTTCTTAGCAGCCCTGCGCCGATTTACATCGCGCAGAGGTTTGTGCAGCGACATTTACTCTGATTGCGGAAAGAACTTCCAGGGTTGTCATAACTATTTGAGAGATTCGTACGAGTTTTTAAAAAATGACTCTGTTCAATGTGCTTTGAATTATCAAACCTTGAAACAGGGCAAATGGTATAAGGACCGCGGTGCTCCTATCTGTGTAGGCGACATTGTTGTGGTATGCGACGATAATCTTCCACCACTCCAATGGAAACTTGCTCGTGTTCATACACTCCATCCGGGCTCCGATAATAAGGTGCGAGTTGTGACTTTGCAAACGGGCAAGAGTCTATTCAAACGAGCGATCGTAAATATTGTAAACTGCCTTTAGAATGATTATTGTTTACGAATTCGTAAAATTAGTTCCTAAGTTTTAATTACCTATACTAGTTGTTTACAACAACCTTAGATCAAGTTTAAGTTTATAGATTGAATAACTTTCTGTTCATTGAGTTTTCGTGTTAAAAGAACTTACAGTCTTTTAAGGTGAGCGGCATGTTTCGTACTGAAACAGATTTCTTTTCTTTTTATTTTGAGTGTTTTCGAACGTAACTACACAAATACTATTCCGCTTAATATTTTGTGTTGGTACGAGATTTATTATGGCCCACGACTTTGGGTGGGCCAACCGGAAGTCAGTCGTCCTTCAAATGCGCGTGCGAGCACTTGTCGCGTCGCGGTGTTTTGAGCTTTCACCGGTAGCTCCATTTCGTGGACGCCATTCCCATCCTCGGAGACGAGCTCCAGGATTAAGTGTAGTGTGGATTGCCTGATCACACCTCTATCCCGGAGGAAGGTGATACGGGATCAGAAGAAACCGCCCCATCGGCGTCCTATGGATATATCTCTGTGCACCATCATCCCCCATCTAACCCGAAGACAGCGCTGATTACACATCCGAGAGGCCATCGACGGATTTCCCAAGTAAGTTCGTAGGCCATAATATCTCCCCGTAACACTCACCTAAAAGGCACGAGGAAGAATGGCCGAAAATGAAAGATCAACAAACACATTATACTTAAACAACACCAACGTTCTGTTGTTCCCCGGTTGTCTATATGTTTTTTTTTTACATAAGTAAAATATATTTCCTTTTGTCTCGAGGGAAATTAGCTCAGCAAAGAAACTTGACAACTAATAACACTAATTAAGAAGTGACTTAGTGGATTGTTACCCTGCTTCGGATGACAAAACTTTTCGGAAGCAATCATTTATTTATACGAAGGAGACAGTCTTCAAGGTTTTTGCCGAAAATATAAGATTTAAAAAGTTTGCATTAAAGAAGAATAACGTGCTTGAAATAGTGTTTCATTTGTTTTTTATTTCGATTATCTTGTCATCATAAATGTATTATTACTTAATTAGTGTGTCTATCGATATTTGCAGTGTACTCTATTTTATTTAAAAGTTAACTGCGGTTGACTATAGGTGCTTAGATGTTTTGTCGGTTTTATTTGTTCAGATAGTTTTATATGGTATTTTTGACGTTTGATAGGTCTAGTTTCACCTTTAAGAACTATGTAACTTTATGTGGCTAATTGGAAGTGATAATTTTGCAGTGGTTACAAAGTTATGCCACGATTTTGTTACTATGTTATTTCTAGAGTTTCGAAGGATGATATCTGTTTAAAGTAATTAAAGTAATCAAAGTAATAACAAATTGTATTTTCATGATTGATTTCGAAATATCTTATTTTTGTTATCTACAAAAAATGCATATAAATAATGGAAAACGTGATTAACAATAATTCAGCCTCAATGCACCAAATATGCTTTCAAAAAGCCAATGAAAGTTATTTATTTGAATGAGTATCATAATATTATAATTTCACAAATTATAAAACAAAATTGAAAACAATAAAATAAACGGACTCAAATAATTTATTTAAACATAAATTCAAAAGTTCAGACAAATCTAAACTTGGTTCTTGTTCGAAGTTCTTGAATTCAAAATCATTTCCTCGCCTGTTTATCTTGAGTACGAATAAGCTAAGAATGTTGATTTTAAATTCACTTTAGCTCTCGTAATTAAGAGTCAAAATTGTATTATTATAATAATTCCCAAACTTTGGTCGGTAATTCAATGGGAAAGTGTCATTTATGGTGTAATTTTTTTTGTGTCTGAAAGATATGAAATAAAATATTAGCTGGGAGTTTCAGGTCGAGAGTAAAGAGGGGCAAGCATGAACCACCTTCAACCGCGTGGTCACATATGTCTATTCGAGATTGGGGTCAAATTATTTCCTATTCAATAGTCAAAGAACACACACACTCCACTTTTATAGGTATACAATTTAAAAATCCCTCTGAATCTAGCACACGCACGTTTCCCTCACGTTATCAAATTATCATAGATAATATAAAGATATAACAAAAGCAAATTAACCATTTCTGCCTCCTTTTGATGTCATGATAAACAGAAAGCAATTTTACCATCTTTCTTAAAACACAGTAAAGAAAAGGCATTAAAGGGAAAAGTTAACTATATTTATGTGTTGCGGTCTTGTGATGTCGAAAAGCGGGCAACCCCGAGGAGGGGAAGATTTATGTCTTCTGCAAAAAAGGGTTTTTGTTTCACGATAATTGTTTTTCTCTGTTGCTGTTTTTCGCTAATTGGTAACGCTCTGCCTCTATAGAGATCATTATCTTTATTCCGAAAACGGTAACTAAGTCCTAACGATAAACTCTGAAATTCTTACAATCATTATCTATATATATATAAATGTTATGTAGGTTTGTGTACGCTTCAAAAACTCAAAAAGTTCTGCACCGATCGAGCTGAAATTTTAGCATGATATATAATCCGCATCAAGGATTGTTTTTATCTATTATTTCATCAGTGACATATCAGCGAATGTGCGAATGTGTCACAGCGAAGCGTGGCAGGGTACAGCTAGTTATCCATATAACAATTGAATTTGATTGATTTTGTCGAGTCTGAGTGTTTGTCGGTGCTCGTCGGTCCTCGTAGTTCCTGATTCCCTAAATACAGGGAATCATAGTTAGGGGTCAGGATCTATGTGTGTGACCGTGATGCGTTATTATTATTAATTAAAATAAATTATTTAAGATGCTACGAGTAGTAATAGTAAATATAAGCTAGAGAAAGATTAAAAAAATAAAAGTTATTTTGCGAAAATTGAGTATAGCGTGCAAAGTGTTATGTATGTTATTTTCAGGTTAATCAATTATGTATTTATGATTATTTTATATCGATATATAGATACATGTTTATTTAACACAAAACCGGAAATATACTTATGGCAGCGGATATTTATTTATGGCAACTTAGAGTTCGGTGTCCCACATACTAGCTGCGAGCTAAGCGAAACAAGACAGAAAAGTTTTGATTGCAATAAAAAACTTTATCAACGTTTTCATACGTTTCAAGAGCTTTTGAGATATTGTACTTGTCGACTCCACAGGCGACTAGTAGCTCATGTATGTTGACTCGAACGTGGCTTATAAAACACTATAATGACCCAAATGGTAACTCGTCAATCAATCAAAATGGATTTGAACTAAGCGTAGGCGAAGTAGAGATTAAACAGACCGCATAGGTATACGGTAGTTATTTGATTCCGAATATGATTGGATCCACAGTCCCTGAGGTAAGCCTATTTAGATATTAATTAAAACATAATGTATTAACGAGGTCCCCGACACAAATGAAGCAATTACCTTCATTTGCAAATACAAGCCAGTTTGTTGATTTAATTTACGTTGCAGATATGGTGGTAATTGGATGAAGCGTGCGAATCGCTCGGTCGAAAGAGACAATACAATTTATTGTTACATACGCTTTTGCATGATTTTTTAAGTAAAACTTCTTTACGCACGCTTGAATTTGGGGGTAAGCTGGTGAATGCGTGACGAGAGCGTTACGAAAAGTGTGATCGAAGATGTTTAGAGGGAGATATAAATTAGTGAAGATAGAAAGAGAGAGAGAGTTACTTTTTGTATATTACTGTAGAGGCAAGAGAAAGAGGTGCGAGCACACATTTTCTTTCTCTCTTTTTCTCATAGCGAAGTTTTACTAACAGTCGTGTGATCTAAAGCACACTCGTTTTTTTCTTTGAGATATTACAGAAACCTCATCTCTTATTTACGCTACACATCAGATGCTGTGAATAAAGTTTGCCTTTATTTGATTTTTTTGTATCCATCGACACATTCGTATCATCCATATAAACTTCAGTAAATACCCAAAGGCTAAAAGCTAATAAGACGTCTCTAGTTTTAATAAATTAACTCGAAGGAAGGGGGTTTTAAAAGGTATGTAAATTAGAAGTGACATTTTCATTTTACGGCAAACACCTGATCAACCTTACAAAAGGTTTTGTTTTAATCAACCATTAATTATTATTAGCCGTTCATTAATCGTGCTTAAGAAGCGAAATAATTTCCATTGTCCTCTCCGTCTCTCCGCTTTCGTGTAAAATGGGTCAGTATTGATTTTGTACCAAAGACGTTAACCAGCTTTAATGTACAGGAAGAATATTATAAATGGATGAGAATCGATCGGATAGAAAATTAAATGGCTCTGGAGGCGGCCACTAGAGCTTAACCCCCTAAACTGGAACGCATATTTTATGACACGTTTACCTTCGATTTGATTTTATCGAGTCTCTACCCACATTATACAAGCACGAAGTGGTACAATTCAAAGACGAAGGGTTCCTTCTTTGGCTACGGAACCCAGAAAGAGATAATATAAGGATCAAGAATATTGAGCACCGTTAAAAATTCAATAAGACTGCAATTTGGTGAATAAAGTAACAGAATTTGAATTGGCAAGTTTGTCCCATACATATTCAGCGGTGAGCGGCGCGGCGACGCAGTGCGCAAAACTTTTGGCACTCTCGCTTGCATACAAAAAATGAAAGTGCCTATGCGCCCTCGCGACGAAATGGTGCATTGCCACCCTGATGTCTGCCGGTCTGACCTACATGTCGGGGCCTACATTACTCGAGATGCTAATGTAGCCTTGAATGTACCTATTAGATATCTACGAATACACATCGAGAGCTATCACAAATAGCTCTCGAGACTGGTGCTGGCTAGACTATGGTTTTTCTGGTTGCGCGGCTACAGATCGGAATAAGCGCAATAATATTATCTACGATACTGATATGATCTCATAGGTAATGTACCATAAATCTCGTTTAATTGAATCTAAACAAATAAACTACCTCACTGGTTGTTGACATTATTTCTAATTAAAAAGCCTTAGTACACGTATACGTACTTAGTAGGGACACTTTATGCTCTGTATTTAATTTTATTATTTTAGGTCATGTTTGCTGAATAGCTAGACCAAAATAACCGCATGTTAAAAACATTGTCGTTGGGTATTTATTGTTTGTTAACGGACTGAATTGAATTAGTAATTCGTTTGAGGAATTTATTGATTTGTTAACTTATTTAGTAGAAACAATTGACAAACGTCATAAACATAACAGCTATCAGTCATCTTACTAATGTTAGAAATGTGAAAGTGGTTTTGTTGGTTCGTTTTTTGTCAGCGACGAAGCAACAGTATTTTAGGTTTTTTTTGTATAGAGATAGGTAAAAGGCTGGAGAGTGACATTGGTTAGTTTTTATTTTGGAAAAAAATACGGTTCCTGTGGGATAATAGTCAACTAAATAATACTTTTGAGTATGAGCTGCACCTATGTTATTCTTAACTCGGTTTTTAGTTGGCACATTTTAACATGATTTCACCCGCTTGTCAATTGCTCTACAATTATTTTATTTAGACAGTAACCTGTTTTTTTTCTGATATAGTACATTTATATTCCCGGACTCTCGTTTCCATCATGATCAAATTAGTTAAATAATTCAGAATAACTACTCAAAAACTATATAACATTTTACGCGACTAATTATTTTTGAATCAGTTAATTTAAAATCTTGGAATACCGCGCGCAATTTCTGAATCTTCAAAATTGGGAAACGCTTTCGTCGCAATTCCTTTTACCAACACCTGAGGACCGGAGAGCAACGTCATTATAATAAATGAGGATAAAATTGAGATAAAATATTCCCTTCTTAGTATGAAATCTGATCCTTTCAACCCCTCATTACATAATATTTTTTCCTCATAAATTCCTTTATTTTCTTCGAACGTACCTAAATTAACAATATTTGGAACAATTTCAAAGGCTCAAACCCTTGTTCCCGGCAGATTAAGAACCACTTGCCTTTGATCTGTTGCTGAGAGATATCCACTATGAAACCCAATTATTCTAATACTGTTGGCTTTATAGATTGCTTCAACATAAGATGAGAACTGGGGATACTGGTTGCTATCTCTATCCAATTTACTTACTTCTTGTGAGGGGTTTAGCGTTTAATAATGTAGGTGCTTGGTGGTCTATATATGCTAAAGAAGTTAACGCCTGCTTTTGAACTATATTGGATGTGTACGGAACGCTGTGTCATAGAATATCTAATAGTCAATATTTGTAATTGACAAATTGTTGTTGTTATATTAACAAACCATGTGTGCGTTCGCGCACATTGAGAGATTTGCGTGTAGCGTGGACATAAGTTTCCGAATAATGTTTTGCCTTTGGAACTCATCATAAAGTTTCGAATACAACAATTCCAATAAAATACTACACCGACTAGCACAACTTCGGTCGCGGTGATATTTGTTTCATAGCAACAAAGTTTTTGTCCTTAACCGATACATTCTATATATAAGTATACCTATATTCGGTTTACGAAAAAAGGCCAGATTCACCTGCGATCGGAAATATCCTGTGGGTGTTCAGACTTTATCCACATGTCAATAAACGTCTTATAAAACATTTCAAACGAGGTCAGACACAATCGAATGGAAAAGTTTCGTGGTCTACCTTTCGAGTCCTTTATCAGATGACCGCGCATCTCATAAAGTTGTCTGTAATCGTGTGTGGGAAACTCAATTTAAAATCGATATATATTCCACTGGTATTATTAGCTAAAAGATACAGCATAAGCATTAAAAAAAGCTTATATTATATAATATATGCCGGGCAAAATAGTTGAAAACACGACAACTTTATTACAACGATACTTATTGTCCTTTTTTCATGTTGACTGTACTGTTTATTTCTTGGATGTCCTTGGAAAATAAATTGTTAAAAAGCTGTAGATCTGGCTGGGAACCATATCATGAACCTATGGGAAGCACCCGTATAGTTACATGATTAATAATTAAATAAGCTAAAAAGAGTAAAACAAAAAGGTTTTTATAAACAGAGCTGTAAGTTTAAACACCATTTTTAGAGGTGCCTTTTATGGCACAGCTAAACTTAACCTGTACTTAACAAACATAATTACAGCTTTTTGAACCACTTCGTGCGAAGTCTAACTAGATTACAAATCGATGGGTTACAAAGTTGTACTCAAACCAGCACCGAACTAGTTGTAGGTTCGAGAAGTACCTAATGGGAGCAACGCCGGTTACTAGCTACTTACTATTCGCTGTTCTTATGTGCCGAACGTATTCTGGAGGTAGGGTGTTTGTTTGCGATTGTGACGTCTTTTGCAGATCACGGCGATGAAAAGCACGAGGCATCTTCACGCATCATCGCCCGTAGGCACATTACGTATTACTCCAATCTTTGCTTTACATTCAGATTACTGTAGCGGTGAACAGGGTGGCCGAGACCGTCTTGCAAATTGAGAAACAATAAACATCGGAGGAACTTAAAGAATAGCTGCATAAATCCTTACTCTTCGATAGATTGAAAACTATACTGTTCAAAACTAGAGTTCTGAACAGTCGAGTTCATAGTCAAGTGAACAATCTCCTTATTGTTACGTGTGCCAATGTTTTACTTATGGCACTTTCAACTATTCTAGTATTTCTACTATTTCTAGTAATATCTACATAGTAAGAAGGACAATTTATTAAAAATTCGTTACAGAGTACTTAGTCACTGATTAACTGTTATGTCGGCTTGTTTAGCTATTGACATGAATTTAACTAATTATATTATTACTATTAGTCTTACATTTTTATAGTAATTAGTTTGCAAGATTTAAGATTATCTATCACAACAATACTGTAGTTTGAATTAACATTCCGTTTATTTACTGCCTTGTTTATCACTCGCTTGTCGGTGAAACATCGTGAGGAAACCTACCTCCGAAATAATTCTCGGAGGTAGGTATGACATCCACCAATCCGGATCTGGCCCCCGTGGTGGAATATGGCCTAATACTCCTCACGAAAGTGAGGAGAGACGCGTGCCCAGCAGTGGGACGTTATGGGTTTTTGATGATTATTTACTATATTTTGCACCGAGACATAATGCACGTTAGAATTGGACATATTTTGTTACTGATATTTTAAGGACGTGACAAAATATTAAGATGTTACTATAAATTAAGATATTTCTGTAGGTACCTAATAGAAAATTTGAATAATTATATTATACATACATAAACTGTATTTCAATTATGTCTCGATGACGTCATAAAAAAAACTTAATACATCTCTAATATCAATATAACTTTCAGTAGCCGAATACTATTACCGTATCTCGCTTTTATAGTCATCGTTGCGCCTCGAAAATTAGTCGTTTAATTGTATAATAAATTACAGTTCAGTAGTATCGCCAAGAAACGCCGCTCGCCGGTTCTCTGAAATCTAATTTCACGCTAGAAATCGTATTTGCGTCGGCGGCGTAACCAACTTACCTGAGGTCACGTGTATATCAAATTCAATATTGTCCAACGGGCACTTAAATTTTACACAGTAGTAAATGTTAAAAGCACACTTTCAGGTTCACTCACTTCACTTTGTAAAAACCGGTTTTTAAATTCAAATGAATCGTACGCGCGTTAAGTCCACAGCCAAGTCCGGTGTTAAGTTTATTTTTTCGCGTCACTTACGTAAGTAGGCGCGCTGCAGGGCGGGCGGTCGCGGGCGGCCTCCACGGCTCGCCGGATGCCACTGTAGCCGCCAGGCCTGACGACCCGGCCCACACCGCGCATGCTTGTCTACAATAAACCCGTGATCACACCCACGACCAAAAGAGCTTGTACGCCTCGCGAAGTGATTTTTATTTATACAACAGCTCTATCTACGCGCCATCAACAACTTCATATTAGGTGCTCTTCCGAAGCTGGTGCTGAGCCAGTCAGTTTTCCGGACACTTTTCTCGTGTAAACGTGACTTTACCGGTCTACCTTTTAACTATTCATGAACGGTCGCTCTTATTGCCGGGCCGATAACCGACTGGCTGATAGCTTCCTTATCGCATCTTTAGAGCGGTCATAGTTTCCATAGTGAAGTAAACTGATGCCCAGGATCCGTTCGCCTACTTTTACGATTTATTTATAGCTTAATAAATAACATTGACTACATTTTCTTCGCGAAATATACCGAGGAACTTAGCAAAAGGTGATTTTATTAACATAATCGTAAATAGATTTTTATTGCTTATTTTTACCGAATAATATAAACTAAGAGAATAAAATAGGAAAGTAAACAAAATTAGTGACGTTATATCTGTATCTGTATCGCTAGATATAGACCTACTTGTGTGTTAATCTATTGGTTTTTGAAGCCACGATTGCTCATTTGGTTGGTTGTCGGAAACCCCGCCGTATCAATAGCTACCAACCATGCAAAAATAATACGGAGCTTTCGGTAAAGAAAATCACTGTATAAATTCCAAGGACGTAAAAAAAAAACAACTTATTTGTCACGTCTAGTCAGACGAGAAAAATAGGCTTTTATTTTTCTATTTGTCTTTTTAGTTTTAAAAATTTCAAAAGTCGCTCAAATTTCTCTAACCCAAAATGTGCATCGTCAGTTGTTATCACAAGTCCACGGTAAAGTCATACGCTTAGTTTGACGAGCACATATGTGTTTACAACCTCATTGGGAGCCGCTACGTGATCGGAATTAAGCGCCTTCGTTTTTGCACAAACGATGTCACGGCCGAGCTAAATGTTCATGTAAACATGTCCGCATATCTTTCACTTCTTTACCTCCCTTTTGTAGTACGAAAATTGACTTCGGCACATTGGATACTATGAATACTAATATGATGTGTCAATTCCATCGAGCCTTTTGTATACGAGTGTTCCAAAACTTTCTTGTTTCGGATCAGAATTTTATAGACATACTTTTCTCAGCACAATTTCTCTATTCATTTACTACAGGGTGAAACTACAAGGGTTTCTTTAACCTACTGTATGGAGTTTAATCCGATTTTTTTTTACTGAACTTCCACGTTGAAACATGGATACAAGTCATGGCATGGCATGTTGAAACTAAATTGGTACTATACCACCAACATACCTATATACACAAACTCAAACCCACCAGCTAGCGTAAAGAGCCTGTCGGATTTGGGCCAGTTAATCCTTATATTGCTAAAAACAGGAAAACTGTTAGCCAAATTACTATGGCTGTGTAAAGACCAACAAACATTGTGAAAGGGAATAAAAGGACAACTGAAATAAAGGTAAAAAATAAAGCCAGAAACTACAGGCCAAAACGAATAGGGTATTTTTTCATCGTGTGTCCAATAAGGCTACATCGACAAGCGTTGTGTATCACCGACACAATGATATGTCGCCCTCGGCTAAGGAACATTTCATACTAACGGCTCTTTGTATCGCTGGCGATGATGTTATCGCCCTACGAAAAAAATAACGCGTTTAGTTAAAATTATTGTTGAATATGTTTCATATTATGAACATTTTGAATGCGCTGCGAACTGGCAGCGAGTTAGGACACTTGGGTCATCTATGAGCCTCTGGTTTGACAGGTTGTCCAACTGTTTTATGTGGCACTAAGTTAGTTTTACCTTTCATGAGTTAGTCATTAATTAAAGGCATTCATTAAAATCATGTTTCATAAATAAAGTCACTGATAATCAAAACTCTGCCTAGGATCTAGACACATAACATCCAGATACGAAAAATCTGCCCGCCCCGCCGCAATATACTACGGGTGTGGTAACCATGGTGTAGAGTAACTTACGTAATTTGAAAATATTACTTACTTAGTTGGTTAATGTATCTAAGCACCATAATTACAAGCTACGTTTTCAATTGAAGTAAAAAAATAGGGTGGTTCTGGTTATATACAGATAGACAAATATAATTGTACAGAAACAGCCCTAGAGTGTCCGACCCAGCACCGGGTTAACATTAGACCGTCGTCGGCGGCGGCGTCGGCGCTGAAAATAACCCAATCAATAACCAGCAGCGCACATTATTTAGTACCGCCCTGCCGTCCTGCCATCATTCTGAATGGAATATTATTCCAACAAAAGACTCGTGAAACAGTAAAGGGCTATTAATTTTTGTTCATTTCATAACCTGCTTTTTGGGGACTATAGGCCAATCGAATCCGGAATGAACTCGAGTTCAATTCGTCATCAGTTATTATTTTAGTGGCATTATTGTTATATACTGAAAACTGTAATTTTAATAACTTGATGGTCTAGATCAAAGAATTTGGAGCTTTGTAGATTTTTTTTACATTTCGGCTAATTTGTTGAATTGCCAAATCCGAAACTACGAGAAAGAGCTATAAGTACATAGTCGAGTAAATAGAACGATGGAATCTCAAACCTAATTTTTATTATAACTTTAACTGCAAAAATGGAAGAGAATCTTACGGGCCCTTTACTTCTTTGAGCATTTCTTGCTATTCTTTGTACCTATTCAGATTTGGCATTCCATACTCACTTGAACAAATACTGGTTCCTAAGAAAATTACGACTTAGTTCAAGTACCTTAGTACTTAGTAAAACATAGATATAGCCTCAGATTTACCTGTTATATTTATAAACAATTTAATTCGTTTTCAAATGCTAATAAAGAACGAAATTCCCAACTTTTCTTCCATCTCAGCAGCTCACAAACACTGCGTCCACTTTGTGCTCCACAAATACATACGTCAATTGTCCACAAAAACCGCTGGGGCAGCTCAGCCGACCTAATTAATGACGGCCACCCCCTTGGGGCAGATTAAGCCACATAAAACCTTCTGGCCGCGACATACGCTCCGTGGCGACTGGCCGAAGTGATCGATTCTTTCTTGTCCATCGATGTCAATCAGTTCAATGGCTTAATTTTATCGATTTTGAGACCTATTTGTCGTATATAAAAGAGAATTCAATAAATACAGATAATATAAAGATAGTAAAGAATTTTCCTTTTACAATAAAAATATTAATCCACCATAATAATGATCTCAACAGAAACAGAAAATAATCCAGTACAGGCTCATGTCCTTTATTTTTTATTATGACTACTCTTCTAAGAAGCATAATAAACCTATATAATGTCCGAAAATTTGATTCCAACTATAAACCTTTTTATACCGCCTCCGCCTTGGACGTAAAAGATTTGGACCACACAGACTTTTATTGCGGAGAACTCGAGGTCGTCATCAGTGCGACTTTATACGAGTAACGAATGTGAGATTTCCATAACAACAGCGATTCATTGAAATGCAGCGACGTCTGGCACCGTCACGCAAATCCACACTTTGCAACTATTTCGCGTCTTCCTCTTGCCTTTGCGAATAAATTTTTACATTGTCACTGATCGCAGCACACCGCCAGAACTGATAGAATATTGGATTCAAATTCTTAAACATTATTGACTCTTTTCTTTTCGTTAATATACACACACGCGTACATCTAACAGGTCGAGCTGAAAGCTAAATAAATATTGATGTAAGAGCAGAAAACGTTACTCCCAAATCACCCAAAACGACTTCACTCGGCATTCAAATCAGAGCCTCAACAAGCGCTCCCAAAATGGCGTACAATCAAAAACGCATTCTTCTTAAACATACAAAAGGATTTTAGTAAAATGTTGGAACACCAACATTTATGTAACTCACAAAAGTTACCGCGTTACAGTGTGATGAACACGTTAACATTCCAAATTGAATGAACAGCCAGCCTGAATGCATTTAGGGCAGCACTCTGGCCATGCTCTGGACCGGTAATGGACGCAGTTCATGCAGCTATAGGGCTTCGTATAGTTAGTACCTTTCTTTATGAATATTTAAATTTACAAAAGTTTTTTTTGGCAGTTAGGAACATTTATCTACTGTAACTTACTCGTACTACCTCCGCTAGAAGTTTGGATTAAGCTAAGTTTTAATATTCTAATATATATAATACATTTTCCTGGTATCACATTCTCTGTATTAAGCCTTAAGTTTCAACTATATTGTGTATTTTTGGATGTTTGTTACTCCATAATGCAAAAACGACTAAACAGATTTGCAAGAAAAATTAACGATTATTGTGGCATAATACTCAACGTGGGTGAAATCGCGCGTGCATCTAGTAGGAACATAAGTGGCTGATAATAATGGATGACCAGATTGAGGTTCATAACATCTTCATCACCGCAACCCTTATCCGCCCACGATATTGACCTCCAAGATTGACGTTATTTGAGAGAATAATCGCAGACACTCGTTCAAGTTACCGTCGTCGGTGACTGCGATCCTCCAGCTCGCCGGATGAGATGCCAGCTAAACTTCCCACTGACTGGCAAACTTCTTATTATTCATTGCAACACCGGCTAACTGATAATAAAACTCGTGAACGCTCCATTTTAACTGTCAGCGTTTAATTTCTCAGGAAACTTTCCCAGATAACAATTATTAAGCTCGACGACAGAAAAACTATTGACGTCTGCTAAATTAATTAAAAATCAGCGTGCTATAATGCCTTTATAAGCGTTTGGCTGTAATTTTGTAAGTCAAGCAAGACTAACAATGTTAGACGATATTTTAAATGTTTATTGCGACAGTATATCACTTTTGCCATTAATAAAAAAAACATTTTGCTGAATCACACTGAATGAATAAAATATAAAATTCTCACAAACCGTTTACAAAAAATAACGGTATCCGTCCGTACCTAAGGACTACACAGTATTTTATACTCAAACCGTAATACTCCTACATATTGTCGCCAGCGCCGGCACTTAAGCTTAATCATGAGCTATTAGGGGGATTTTTGAATAAAAAAGGAGGGTGAAAAATTATATTTTTGCGTGAAAAGAGTACGATTGTAATCTGAATGGTCTTTATTCATTACATTACGTTGGGAAATAAATTTACGTCCTTAGGTTGGTTTGATAACATCAGCATGCTAAGTTTGGTAACATTGAAGCGTTTAATTTATGGTAGTAGAAGTTGAATGAAAACTCTTCATGAATTATGCGCGCAGCATATAAATACTCCCGAGGCACAGTTCCTGAAATAGGAGATTATTTTGTTAGGTTTTTTTTAGATAAACTGCAATGATACGGGTAAAATTGTATAGTCTCATATTGCATGAATGAAAACTTATACTAATAGTAAATTGCATTGAGGTATATTGCGTACGTACCTATATGTAATAGATAACTTAAGAGTGTTGCAAAATAATCTTTCCACGTGATCAACCCAGCTGGACCTATAGTACAGGCTTTTATCAATAATGTTGGGATTAGCAAAGCTCTACTCGGTTTCCTTATTTTTCTGATCCTCCATCTGTCGTCTTGTATGAGTAGGGGTTCTAAGATTTCTCGCTACCGGGATCAAAGCTTATTCTCCTTTTTTAGAGTAAACGTCCAAACTTTGCATCCATCCAGGTTATCTTACGACCTTTTTTAGATCTGTTTAAGTTGATCTGACATTAAGTTGTTAAACATTGTATTGCGACCACAATGAAAACGTCGTGAAATAAAACGAAGCTCATTACAATGTTCTGAAGAAAGTTATAGACCAGCCCCATGATAATTCTCTGTTAATAACACTTACTGCAGCAGTTCCGGGCACATGGCGCGGTCCGTTTCACTAGATAATAGGATTTTAATTGAGATGGAGCTGCACAGAATAGAAGGCTATTTCAACGACTATAAATTTTTATTCATAACCATTATCGCCTGTCCACCGCCGGCCGGCGATTTAGAGCCGAGCTCGTTCGCGCTTTCATAGTTATTTTCCCTACAGTTACGACAAAATCTGAGTCAAAAACCTTTTTTTTTTTTCGAATCGAATTGATTATTCACGTTTTTACGTTAGCCTGAAAAAATAAAATAAGCGACGTAACTACCCCATAACTAATGGGCGGCCCTCAATTTATTCAAACTTCAAACTCTATATGCAAAATACATTTTCCATTTTGTACAGAGTTGTGCGTTGTTGACTTTACTTTAATAATGTTCTCGGCGCGTTTTCTATTGTTGTGGCGGGCGATATTTATTGTAATATTTACGACAATCAAATGAAAGTATTCCTTGCCGGTGCAGGTGTTTAAGTGTAGTGTAATGCATAAAGTCAGTGCTCCATTTTATGCTCGACGGCATTTGGGAGATAAAATTGGAAGATCATAAAATAGATCTATGAGATATTAACGGCAGCCATTAACATGACACATTAACCGTGACCACCCCTGGAATAAACGGGCCTGCAGCCCCAGTGCTAACCGACCAGTTAACGCCTATTTGCCTTAAAACGTTTCAATATATTTATGTTATATTTTAGTCGAGCAATATTTACCGGTACCGTAGTTTACCGTTATGGACAGGCGAAGCGCTTACTATCAGACGAACGAGTTCCTCGTCAGGTCACTCAGTCAAATAAATAATAAAAAAATATTTAGTTAACATAATTTCTTTAGACCTATATAATTATAAACCTACGAGCACGTGAGCCCACGTACGTATCATGTCAAATAATACAATTGGTATTCATTAGCAAAATCAAACATTGCGTTTAACCGATATTAATTAAGCTCTTATTTTTTAATAGGTAGGTATATAATGTTTTTTACACAACGGAGTAACAGGACAAGTGGGTCGTTCACCTGATGGTAAGCGCCTTTCTATAACAGTTATGAACATAACACATTAATGATAGCCCCCGTGGTGGATCATGGCCTAATCCTCCACACGAAAGTGAGGGGAGACCAGTGCCCAGCAGTGGGACGTTATGGATTGATGATGACAAGTATTTATGTAAAATTGATTAAAGTTTGTCCTTGGCAGGTCATTGTCTAATGAATAATTCATTTAGTTAGCCCGTTAGCTTCCAGCTTTCTATTGTGTCACGACAGATAAACAATGGGATTGTCTTCGATAGTGTCGAGAGACGGCGGCCGGAAACACTTTCTATTATATCTACTTGTTTCGAGCTTATTCGCACTTTGTCTTTGTGTAACAGGAAATCTTGTTACTATGTATTATATGTATGGCTTCTTTATTTTCTTGATGGGAAACGAATATTTATAGAGGACTTTTGAAACCGTAAAAATGCCCTTTGCACGTATGTATGCGTTTAAATACAAGCTACTCTCCGCAGATTACGTTTTTTTGGAATAATTATTTATTTAATTTATTCTTTAGCACACAAAATAAAAAAAATAGAAGGAGGGTTGTGTAGCAAAAACAAAAGAGAAGAAAGTAATATATATTAAAGATGTTTATGATAAGATATTTTATTATAATACAACTATATAAATAGGTATATGAAGTTAATATCAATGTTAAGTAGGTGAAGAAAATTTAATAAAACTATGCAGTTATAGAATGCACCTTTAGTAAAATTATTTATCTTTCTCAGTATCAGTACCAATGTGTTTCTTGTAAAACATAATTATGTACGTAATTATCACTCGCTTTTCGGTGAAGGAAAACATCGTGAGGAAACCCGCATACCTACCCGAGAATTATTTCGGAGGAAGGTATGTGATCCACCAATCCGGATCTGGCCCCCGTGGTGGAATATTGCCTAATCCTCCTCACGAAAGTGAGGGGAGACCCGTGCCCAGCAGTGGGACGTTATGGGTTGTTGATTGATGATCAGTTCAGATCAGTTTACGGAAATTTGTCTCGCATGTTAATGAAACTTAATTATTTTCTCAACTATTGGAAGTATATTGCGGCGACTGGCGCTTCCGAGCGGCACTCCTCGCCTCAATCAAACACGCAACGGGCCGGATACGTTTATTTTAATTGTGGCTATACAAGCAAATTTATAAAAAGTATAGAATGAGGTATACGCACGGAATACATGTGGTTGTTATTGGACGAGTGTCCTTTCAATTGTAATTTGCATACTAACTTACTTGCTTGGTGGCTTGCGCTACAATCTTGTGCCCGCAGTTTCACTCGCGTTGGTTATCATCCCACAGGAACCGTTAATTTGTATGAGACAAGTATCCTATGTATTAATCCAGATAATAAAGTATCTGTGTGCCAATTTTTATCTAAATTCGTTCAGCAGTTTTTGCGTGATTGAGTAACAAACATCTAAAGATACAAATATTACTAGCTGCGCCCCGCGGTTTCACCCGCGTAGTTACCGTTTCCGTGAGAATACAGGGATAAAATATAACCTATGTTACTCGCTGATAATGTAGCTTTCCATTGGTGAAATAATTTTTGAAATCGGTTTAGTGGTTTAGGCGTGAAATTCTAACAAACAAACAAACTAACTCACATTCGCATTTGTAAAATTAGTTAGTATTAAGATACTTTTTGCCGTTGTAGAAGTTGAACCCGCAAACTAATGGTATAGATTTTGCACATTAAAAATAAATATACTTACCTATATAAATAAAGTAAATATCTTACCTTTCAAACCGCACGAGTTAAAGGACTGTCTTGAAAGACGTAGCTTTGCAGTCGAAGAGATAGCCGGCACTATCATTAAACTTTTTACCGCGCAGACCGCTAAAAAGTGCCGTAGTTATTCTGCAAGCGCCGCAGATAAATCGTCGGACGATGGTATCTCTGAAGGCAATTAAGATAAGCGAACATTGTGCTGTCACTGTAGCTCACTAGACCCGTTTAGCGGACGCACGCTCGATTTATGCGCTTCGTGCGGGATCAAAGCAAGCGTAGCATTTAGGTATATTAGAAAACTAACAAAAACAACTGTATACTTTTTCTTTGGCCATCCCTAATGCTTACGGTGCGATAAAGTCTAGTCACTTTGCTAAATGCTTGAACGTTAACAAACCAATAACAGACGGCGTTTTAATGTTAAGGTTAGATTTTTTTATGTACTGCGTCACCTTGAAAAGTAGCAATGTCCCGGAAAACTTATCGAGGTGGGGCAACTCTAATCACAGCTACGGCTCCGTGCTACGACATGCTACGCGCTACGTGGCTTCCGTTTACGTAACTCACGTGTGTACGAGACACAATAACAGTGACAAATGTTCACTCCATTGCTGGACAAACTGCTGGTGAACCACTTCTGGCAAAAGCGTTTTGCCTTAAGTTCACCTGCGATGTGGCAGGTATATTGGTACAATAGTGTAGTTGAAACATTTGCGTTAATTTAATATTGCTTTAAGATAAAAGCTTTGTAAGCGGGGATCCATTTCAACAGGAAAAAGGTGATAGTCTTTATGCATAAAATGAATGACGAAAGAGATAAAACCTTGTTAAGACACTATCGTTTTGTACCCTTTCAAGGTGAAGAAATACACGCGGTATTATATTTCAGAGGCATAAAAATACTTATATGGATAGAAGGAAGACCCTTTGAAAAAGTACCCCTAAGCTATAAATTTAAAAAGTACAACTCTCGGCCTTTTGTTAACAAATTATTCTGCCTACTATAATACCTTTGTCGGATTATTCCGTTAGATTCCTTTTACGGGCTCACTCCCTCCCTAGCCTCTCGGCGGAGTGAAGGAAGTCAAGGCTAATGATGAATGAGCACGCTTTCTTATATTTTTATGATAATATTATATTGCAATATTATTCCGCGATGGTAGATAAGAGTGTTAACGACTGGTTTCCCGCCGCAAATAACTTTGGCTGAGTGATTGCGTTTGTGCATAGGGACTAGTATTGCATGAACTAGTCTACAGCAAAAATACAAACACTGAAAATCCATCTGTCATCGCACGTTGAATTTGTCGCGTTTTTGTCACTTCAGAAGTTTTCGTAGGAATCAAAACTGAACACTTCACGTCCCTTTGTATTGTTCTCTTCGTATTGATTATAAATGACTGTAGGATAAAACTTCTTTATTTCAATCAGTGCTTTAAAGACTTTAACTCTTGTTATTACAGCAGGAAATCTCTAAAGGCCAAAAATATGTTTACATGTAGGTACATACATACAGCAAAAACCGCGAAAAATAGTAAGCAAAAAGTGTTTTACGTTGCTTGAAACTCAACTCGACCATAGGCTCAAAGGAATAGGGTTAAAATTTGTTTGTTGTTTCGAAGTTAATAATAGCAATTATCGTGGAGTACGCAGTATGAGAGAGCGTGTTAAATGCACAGTGTACACGCGAGCACCGAGTGCTTGCTCACTTAAAACACTAGAAAAGAATCTAATTAAAAATGTAATCACGTACGTGACGGTGAAATACTGATTTAACAAAAAAACATAGGGCTACTCCGTGATCAAGCGAAATTGTAAATCGGCCGTTTTAAATTCATGTCTTGAACGGGGGAGCTAAGAAGGAATGGGATGAGTCTGTTTCGAGTAACGAACGAGTTATCTCTCAAGGGCATCGCGTCAAGTTTCCTAACACGTAATCATTTATGTTAAGGGTTTGTTTAGTGGCCGAGGCGCAGCGGCGGTATACAGTGCCAAAAGCCCGGATGGAGATAGAACGCCGAGGGCTAAGATTAGACGCGCAACTTGTAGGGGTCTCCGAATGCCTATACCTCTTTGTCTCCTTATCTTTCGTATTCGGTGCGCTAGTGAATGTCTGCGCTTGCCAACGACAAAAGCTGGAGTTTGTCTGTAGCCGGCTGTGTTACCCCTATGTAGGTTATGTGTTGTACTCCGAAACGTACAGATTTATATCAAGCGACGAAAACATCTAGACATACCTTTATAACATTATTAACTAAATTAGAAATAACTACCGCTGTGCAATGTGTTTTGATAATGTAATTTTTTAAAAAACAAAGTTCGCTTACTAAGTTAATATTTGCTAATGATTCAACCATAAATTAGAGTACATTTAAAAACTGCTTAGCGAAAGCCAATAACAGAGCTAAAAGAAAAGTACAGTACAAAGACAAATTTCCACGTAAATCAACCTCATAAATGCACGTACCGAGAACACGAGAATCGAGTCCCTAGTCAGCACTAAAATAGTACCGCGAGCTCTTAGAATCAGGAGTTCCGTAACCGATGTCTCGCCGTTCGTGTCCTCTGCTCCAATCATAGACCCGTCTCAGAAACAACAACTGGGAACGAGCTCACTTCATTTCTGCCTTCGCAACTTGGGGAATAACTTAGAAATTCAATTTGCTGACGGTGAACGTCACTGCCGAGGCCTGTATCTAACTATCGCCTATGCAACCTACAACTTAGACATTGTTAACGTTGCAAGTCTTGCAAGTAGTTGCGATCCGTAGCTAGATTTTAAAATCGGACCAAACTCAAGTAAATAAGTTGCGACAAACAAAAGCCACTGTACCTCCTGGTTTAATTCCAAAGTTGTTTTGTGTTTAAATGCAGCACTAACACCGTAACGATGTGTTTATTTTGAACATTGGCAGATGTCGTGTGTTCTCTTTCCTCTGTTTATTTATCTCTTGTATTTCTTCGATACATAAATATAATATCATCATCACCATCAACCCATATTGGCCTACTGCTGAGCAGGGGTCTACTCACTGTCGTGAGAAGCGAAACCATCTTAAGCTTTTCACTTACTAATCCCTTATCCTTACTTATATTATAAATGCGAAAGTAACTCTGTCTGTCTGTTGCTCTTTCACGCCTAAACGACTGAACCGATTGGAATGAAATTTGGTACAGAGATAGTCTGGAGCCTAGGAAAGGACATAGGGTACTTTTTAATACGAAAAAAGTATTGTTTGAAATAAGGGATGAAAGTTTGTATGGAAGTTTCGTCATTTTTGAAGCTAGAAGCTTGAAATTTATTTTTTAGGCTTTTGACTCGATATAAATAAATATGACATTCAAAGTATGTAAAAGTTACCCTTGAGGGGGTAAAATAAACATAGGGGATGAAATTATATATGTAAATATGTAAGGTTTCGGCTAAAACACTACACCGATTTAAAAAAAATCTTTCACTAATGGAAAGCTATATTGAAAGCGAGTAACATAGGCAGTTTTTATCCCCATATCCCCGCGGGAACAGGAACTACGCGGGTGAAACCGCGGGGCTCAGCTAGTATACTAATATATATTAATTTATCCAACCCAATCCTTTGTCTAACTACATTAGAATCGATTGGTACAAGGTATTTTACTCGAAGGAAGCTTAGTCAGTCGGTCGCTAGTAATTTGAGCGAGGGGCGTGAAAAACGGCGGGCGGAGAGGTCGCGTCGAGAGCATCCCAGGACCATCACTCTTGTTTGATGCACGACTGTTTGCGTCTCTTGATTGACGGATTTAGAACCGACGCGTTTTAAAAGGATATAAAAAAAAGAACGGTAAAAATTCAACGACTAATTTCACAAGGATGGATGTACTAAGAAAATAAATTGGGCTGGTTTTTTAAACGCAAGGTTTCTGGACAAATAATTTAACCACGTAGTAAAATCATTGTAGGAAATGGCTGTAACCTAGGGCCAAGTCTAGATTCTGACTTACAGCTTTTAGTGTTGGGAGTCCTCTTCTGCAAGAGACCGCTTGGGGAACCTTTGCCAGATATTCATCCGCCAAGCAGTAATCTGCTGTGTTCCGGTTTGAAGGGCATCGTTCCAGCGAAATCACTGAGCACATGAGACTTTAGAGCCGATGTCTCAGGGTGACGAGCGCAGTGCAGTGCCGCGCAGGATTATGCAATGTAAAGTTCTGGGTGGCACTGTAACTGCTATGGGCAGGCGTAGCGCTTACTATCAGGGGAACGATTTGATCGTTTTGTCACACAGTCAAATAGAAAAAAAGCTTTTCTTGAATTTTTAATACTCCGAATAGTAGACGCCATAATATGAGCCGGTTTTAAATAAAATTTCCATTCACACACACAATAAAAGTGTATTATATGAATTACTAATTGAATCTCTTTGAATGTGAAGCGCATTGTTTTCAGTGGACATTCGAGATCCATATTAATAACCGAGTTCGTGTTTCATTGTCGCTTGCAGACACGCATATATGCTTATTGTGTTCCACGACCGACACAGGTAATCACCCTACTTTTGTTCCAACAAGAGTGAGTATTATTGAATTTGGCTTAATCAGACTTTCCTTTGAAACAAAAGTGGATAAAATTGTACTTGTGTGAGCACAGTGAGTGGTTATCCAATAATCTCGTGCACGAACATAGTTTAATTTCCACTTCTTTACTAAATTGTCTTCCTCCGACACGTGATATAAATGTTATAACCATAGATAAAACATAGCACTGTTATAAATCTATTATAACTTCTAATAGTTATGGACAAATCCATTGCAATAAATATTACTGGTTAAGTAAAAGTATTAAAACTTTTTCTATCACCTAATACGGTGGTAAAGTAGAGGATTATTATATTAGTTACGGTCATCTTTAGATAATGAATATAACGGACCACCTCAAAGTTCAGCAATCGATAAGTCTGTAGGACTTCCAAGGTGCTACATTATTACTCACTTGAGACTCGTGTTAGGCAATTCGTTAAGTAAAGTGCGGGGCTTAATGTTAGTTTGTTAGTGCAAGTCAAAATAAATAAAAGCCAATAGGTATCATGAGAGCCGTTATCTATTTCGTAGCTCTAATGTATGGCTAGTCTGATATTTTTGTATAAAAAGTTCCCGAGAAATTAAATATTTGATATATTTTTCCCAAAACGATATAAAGAGGGATTTCAAGCGCAGCTCGTTACAGGTTAAAATGTTGCGAGCCACGGCGCGGGCGTACGTGTTCCTCGTTTTTATTTTTACAAGGAATTAAGACTTTTCCTTAGCTTAAAGCGCCTGTTTTTCTATATCAGATATGTAATAAAATACCGTCAGCCTTATTTATTAAACAAAGGGTCACCACGATAAGAATCTCGAAACTTTCCGCTCTGTATTTCTAAAGCGAAAATGTGTTTCCTTTTTTCGTAAGTAGAAAAAACAGTAACAAACAAGGGAATAATGTACAAAGTTGACTGCGAAGTGCTATAAATATTATTTTTCTTGTGTGTAATCGATATTGTCAGCGATTTGCCGCGTAACGCCTTGATGGATGTTCTGCCCACCGCTGCTGAAAACATTGCCTTGTTTTGTCTTTCACTTCAGTTAACGCCTTCGTAGTTCCGCAGAGTTATGCTTTATTGTTTTAGCGTGAGTTATGTTATGTTCCGTTAGTCTGTTTCCAGTTTTCAGAGGCATTTGTATTTTACATTTCAATTTTGGGCCAATGGTGTCTTACCTACATGATTAATATCTCACTAAGAGAAGCCAGATGTCAGAGATAAACATAATCCTAATTACTTCATACCTACATATGATACGATCTTAAAGCAATTTCCAGAGCACTCGACTCCATCTTTGGGGACTGCGTTATTATAAATCGTGAACATTCGCTGTATAATCTGATTAATATCTGAACGTTTTATAAGGCGCGTTTTCTTCTTTGATGTGATGCGATGTGTAGATATAATATGTCTCTAAATAAACAGTTTTAATTTCCCTCGAGCCGCCCGTGGAGAGCTGACTGAGATGGCAATTTGCCGCGTCTCATTACGAGCCCGGTTGTCTTTAAATAATATTCCAAGATGCTTGGAAGCCACATAAAATTCGCGTAGGAAAGGAAAACTTGCAAAATGTTCAGAGGTGTTGGAAATATTCGCTTGGCTTCTAAAATTTCCATCATAGTGCTACGAATGTTTAATACCTTTTTCTAAACTGAGCAGTACATTATAGCCCGCTAGCTTTATCTTAAGCCTAACTTCATACAGAAAAACGTGTTGGGTCGGCTTCATGCGATAAAGTTTCGATCCTTCTGGATCAAGTGAACAACTAATGTTTTTTCGAGTTTATCAAGGCAGCGCCGGTCTTTGTCGAATATTTCCCGATCCGATCAATAAAAACAATTTTTATGTATTTCATTGATGTCCCCACTAATCTATAGTGATTGTAGATTGGTTTGGACACTTAGTGCAGTAAAAAAAAAACTGTTTACAAGCGTCACGCAATTACGTGATTGAAAATTGTCTTCTTTTATCGATATAAAAAACTCCTCGAGCGAAGTCGCGGGTTATAGCTAGTACCAAATTAATACAATTTGTAACGAATAACAGTAATTATTGAAAAATTATCACATCGATCTTTTGCTTGCGATAAAGACTCGCCTTTAGATCGATGCTAGTCCCGTAGGTTTAGCAAGCGAAGTTCGACAAGTTCTTAAACGACATCAATTAACGGAGAGATAATTTAGCAAACGTGAATCAACCACAAAAACCCCTCAGTCGTTTGTCTTGTACTGTTAATGGTAGGTATACGAGTAGTACACCCGTTACAGCTGCGCTAATACGGCAGTTAACCGAGAGCTCATGCCATTACCTGCATTAACATTAGCACACTAGCAAGCAAAATCCCAGACGCGAATCGGTAGCTTAATTCACACAAGAAATCCTCGCTCGAACCGTTCCCTTGAGTGCTCTCTAAAGACTTGCTACGAAAAACTCCCAACCGCTTCGCCACTTGCACAATTTATGATGGTAGTTAGGCCAACGCAGCGCTCTGGTACCGCAAACAGGTAGCAGCCGCTGTAGCGGTGACCGCTCCTCCCCCCGCGCAGTCAGAAGCACAGGAATCTAGAGGGGTAACAAAGGAAGCAACAAGGTCCCATATTAAATAGAAGGTTTACAGGCAAAGCAATATACAAGCGAGCCGAAGACGCGACGCGAATGTCTGATGAACTTTAATTACAGCAGCGCGGCGGAACCAACGTAGAAGCAATTGGCTGGCTGGTGTATTAGCATAATCATTTTGTAGCCCTCCCCGAGGTTAACTGATGTGAAATTGGTAATATACTGCGCCAATTTTCACAGGAAAATTATTTCTTTAATTAGAGTTCCTCATCGTTTCCAATTTTTCAAATGCCCCGATGGAAAAGTTTAATTTAATGCTATTGGAACATAAAACGCATACTAATGGTAGCAGAGGATGTTCGCCATGTTACACGAAAATGTTATCACGTGATAGCCAGCTAATAAAATCATGTTATAATATAAAACGGGAATGTGTCGGATGTTATGGGAAAATGATGTCCTCGGCCAAAAGGGCAAGGGCATAGATAAAAATGTTAACGGCAAGGTAGTTCTCCGCAGCAACCCTTGCCTTAAGATTTATTGCAGATTATCCCCAGTATTGGGCTATTAAAATCCGCTTTATACTTTACGACTTGCAATCTCTTTTAAAATACTGGAACCCATTACTTCTTTAAACTGAACGTGATGAAAAATTTCAAGTTGGATCTTTGTACGACCGACAAATATTTAAATAAATTCTGAAAAAGTGTCTAAAATGCAAAATGTGTTGTTAAGTACCCAAAAAAAATTTATTATTAAGTACCTATGGGGTATGAGGAACCTATGCCAAGACGCATAGCGGATAAGTCAGCCATTACTACTGCTCTATTATTATACACTCTATATGGATATGCTATTTCATGTTGAACTAATTATACGACTTTCCGCCCTTGTAATTATGTTACGGTGCCGAGTTACAATACGTCATTTAAATATCAAAGGTTTAGAATAGGTACATTCAAATCAAAGGTATATTAGTCCTTTGTAAATCTAGGCGCGCCCAGTCTGATACCTTTTCCATCACATTGTGTAAAGGATATCGGAATACCTAATCAAACGTGTGGATCCGTGAAAGCTTCGATAGCTGTGATGGATAGACCCAAAAAGGTCGGCGTCTCACCAAAAATGACGTGCCCCTCATTGTTCCAGGAAAGCATTTTAAATTCAAATCAGCCAGGGATGAGTTTAGACGTTACCTTACCTTGAGAATATTACTTGGATTCTCAAGGAGGCGAACGTAAAAAATGTTTTGTATACTTTGATCTTTGCCGTTTTGTAAAATATTGCTTTGGCACGTACGGGGACTTATGTGTCTTAAAAGATCAATTAAGTTTTAGACTTTCTCGAGTCGAACACGTAAGTTTTTAACTTATGATATTTGAGAATTAATCGCGTTTAAAACGTTATTTACTTACTTTATTTTTGTTTGTAGAATGTCATCAAAGTTTAATGTGTCATAAAAGGAATATTATTTGAGAAACGCTTGTTACTACACTTGTATACGTAACGTAGACGTTATTTACAGAAGATAACTTACAAGACAGTCGCTGTTGCCAGTTGCCACACGCCTTTAATACATCGTGAAAGTTAGCGAACTTTGTCTCCTGCAAGTTTCGCAGATATAACGCCTATCCACACTTTGCCACAGAGATCTGTAGTTATTATGGGGACGTATGTGTACCTTGTACTTTCCTGCCATTTTTTTTTAAATAATGTACCATATCTAGGGACTTTCATGTCCATGCAACTAATGTTATAAATGCTAATTTGTAACTTAGATTATGTACTCGTACCTGTCGTTGGTTGGTTTGTCCTTCTTTCACACAGCAACTTATTGACGTAGTTTTTTTGCATCATCATCATCATCATCAACCCATTACGTCCCACTGCTGGGCACGGGTCTCTTCTCACTTTCGTGAGGAGAGACCCGTTTCGTTTTTTGCATAAAATTAATCAATTAATTGTTATGAATTTTTAGTTTATTATTGTTTTTTAGATAAAAAGTTGAAGAGTGACATAATAGGAACCATTCCTGTGGGATAATAGTACCACGCGTGAAACTGCAGAGCTCAGCTAGACACTAACATGTAGCAACACTGGCTTGGTTACCACCAATCATCATTTTCATATCGTTGGAAACAAAAGGAAAACCATTTTTTATCAAGAAATTTAATTTATTTGACAAGGAGAAACAGCTTTATTTGACATGGGTACAAAATGTAGATTGGTATAAAGCAATTTGCATTTTTTATAGAGATTTCACTTTTCTGACATGACAGACTCATGAATCTCTCATTGTGTGTGACAGACTCTAGAATAAGATTAATATATAATTAGTATGCTTGCTTGTGTCACTATCGGTGGTTACTTTAAAATACACCGCGTATTCACTAGAATACATAGCCTAGCTATTTAAAAATATAACTCTAGAAGCGAAAGAAAAAGTATCCGTATTGTAGAAGGCCAATACGGATTCTTTTTCTGGTAGACTTTTAATATTTTTCTATTGTAGAAGGCCATAAATAAATTGCCCGGAAAGGCAAGTCAAATAATCAGCCAACGAGACACCGAGGAATGCATTAATATCTTCGCCGCTACACTCTAATTTTTCAGCATTAAAGCTGACTGCGACTGTGAAAAATTGTTCGTAGCGGGTATTTTTTTATTTTCTTGGCAAGAAATATTTCTTGATTATACTTTACACGGTGAGGAGAGAATGTAATATAATATGAGTGCTTAATGCCTCGACAGGTTACAACTTCGGAGTTTCTGCAAATGCAAAGATTTGGGTGGCACTGTAACTGTTGTGGGCAGGCGTAGCGCTTGCCATCAGGTGAACGACGTGCCCGTCTCGCCACTCAGTCAAATAAACAAAAATAAGTTGCAGGCTCTAACTATGGTGGTCTCCTATGTCATAAACTGGCAATATCGATTACTGTTGGCTGTCTCAAGTGCTTCAGGTGTGTGTTCTTCTAGCTAATTTTACAGCCTTCGCTGCTCGGAGCGCCGCTGATGCTAATACTGTTTGTTACAATAGTACTATTTGTTACGGGACTTACTAATGCAAACACGGCCTCCATGGCGCAGTAGGTAATGAGCCGACTGCGAAGCGAGAGGTCGCAGTTTAGATTCCAGCACTGGACAAACATTTGGATTAAACACAAGTATTTGCTCTGAGTCTGGGTGTTTTTAGAACCATGGACCTCATCATTCCTGATTCCTTTGATACAGGGAATCCTAATTAGGGATCAGGACCTATGTATGTGATCGTAACGAGTTATTTTTTTTTATTATTATTATTTTTTTTTGTAGCTGTAACACCTATAAATAATTTATGCAGTCATAAGAGTTTACTAAATACTTGACCAGCATGTAATAATTTTACCTTATACGAGTTAACAGTTCCTGTGGGATAAAATAAATAATCTACGCGAATGAAACCTCGGGATGTAGCTCGTTTTAGTATAATTGACGAGTACCTGTAAATAATATCTCTCAGCTCTAAGCACTTCCTTAACCAAACAATACATCATAGTTATAGCTACCATGAAACAGTATCACTGTAGCAAATTAATCGAAATTTATAAACATATAACGAAGAAATAATGCGAAAATGTATCGGATCCGTTTAATTTCCGTCCGATGACAGAGCAGTCATTATTGCGAGTTCATAAATTATGGGCCGATTGACCTAAAAACTGCGCTGTGCGGGCTTGACGGTTCGCAGGAGCAGCCAAGGTAAAATGAATGGCCTAAGAGAGATTTTCTTTATTTATCCCGGCCTATTGCCGGGGAGGGTTGAGAAGCGACGCAGAGCAATTAAAAGCCAAGTGAATAGCACGGCTGCATATTGAAGCAGTAAGATGTGCCACCTGACCCTAACCGTCTCCCCCTTTTGTTATTAGCTGATAATTTATTTTGCTGTCCACGTTATTTTCCAATTACGATGATACCGAGATAAAGAAATGTTTGCTCTATCTGCTTGCACATAATCGCATTTTCCGTGCCCTCTATCGTTTTTATCGTTCGGAGGTCTGAATACAAAGATAATGAATAGTGCGATATGCAATAACAAGTACACCCGAACGCGGTTGCATTCTAAAGTGCGGGCTGTGACCCGGTTTTTTATGTATACAGCTGGGGCCCAACACTAAAACAAAGTGAAAAATGAGTCTCCCGTATTAGTGGAGTTGGTCTGGCGCGAGCTGGAAAAGCCCGAAATAGCTAGGATCAATACAACCCCAATCTAACTATTTACCCGAGGCTATGCTCATTTTGAATTAAGTTCAACTGCATCTTGCGCTATTGCTAATTGTACAAGCTGTCTATTAACGTATTTAGCTTGGCGCGTTTATTTACAGTGAACGCTAAATGTCACTGAACACGTCCAACCTTTCCATTAAATTCTCAAAAATTGTGACATATAAATAAATTGAAATTTTGAATATATTTTGTCTTATTCACACAAATAACATCAATCCGTCTTTTACTCATCATCTCGCATACTTCTTCAATCTTATCGTTCATGCCTCCTCCAACATTCATCGTAGAAAAGTGGCTAGAAATTATACTTTCACAAAACATCTATTTGAAGTACAGTGATTATTTTCATTATTATAATGTATTTTGATTGAGCCCGCGGCGGCTGGGTTGGTATTGTATTATTCAGTCCTATCCTAGTCGAGATGGATTTACTAATATCCGAGTATAAGGTTATGAATTTGATTTGTATAGTGGAAATAGTGGTCTGTTGCTTCGACATGAGAAAATCACGCCGTAGATTTATTCTATAGTCTGTGGGCTATTGGTGCTATCACATACTGTATAACAATCCAGGCGTCCTATCCAGACGCCGAGGCATGGTGATTTACCCACTTCGCTACCTTCGATACCGCACAAATGCACGTGAAATACTCTTTGGCGACTCGTCTTCGAGTCTCGCGTAGGATACTTATCGACTGTAAGTATCGTCTAATGTATGATGGACCTTACTATTTAATATTGCAGACATTTATGAGTAGTCACTAATTTACGCACTAGTCGTATTCGTAGACGATTTTAGGTCAAACACAGAAACATTTTTAAAATCATATTTTTCAAAAAAAACATTATATTGCTACAGCTGGTCTAGATAAAATGCCGGTGCTTGCATTGCTATTCTAATAGATTCTAATAAACAGTGAACAATAGCACTGAATAAGCTTATTCATGATTGATTTGATCCAAATATTTACCATTCCACTAAAATGCCTGCCGACGATAAAATCGATTGTTAATGGCACTTGTTTCAGTTAATGTGCTGGTATAGTAAATTAATGAATTTACACTGTAGTAACCATGTAAAATGACATACACACTTTATACAGTCTGGTTATAAAAGCTCCTTAATACCCAACTGCGAACTATGTTGCAAATATAAGTTTTTAAGCCGCAATGGTCACTAACACGAGAGTTAACGTTAGAAAGTTGAACACGGGAAATTTTAAGAACTCATCACAAATAATTATAACGCATGGTCAGAGTATACTTATTTCGTTTCTAATGTTAATTTCCATGATGCGAATACCTATATTCATCACTATCTACCAACATCTCAGCCTCACATAGCAAAATGACACCACTAGTCCATTAGCACCCTTTTCACACACACGGTCTCCGTAGGCATAAATGTAACCATCACTGCTTAGTTATAATGTGGTAAACTATAGGAAGCCCTTCACACAAAGCTTCTAGGGCACTCGTGAAATGAAAGACGTACGTTAACCCATTTATTGTGCGACAAAGGTATGTAGGTACAAACCTAAAGTTTCTCTCTAATAAGGAAATTCTGTACTTGTCGGTACTAGGCTACACCGCACCATACACCGTTTACACGAAGTTAGAAATGTTGACAGGCGTCCCAGAATGAATTATTGTTAGTCGTCACAAGCGTCACCCAAGCCTTCGCCTCGTTACGTTTACCCACCCACCTCATACCCGCACCTGACTCTGAACAGAACAAATATTGAACAGTACCGTAACTTACTACCAGATTGATTGCAAACAAAATGTACCAACCTATTAACACGTTGACTGCTTAAAACACAACTGTCGTGTTTTTCATAACTTGCCACGAGTACGGCCAAACACAACAGTTGTGTTTGTTGTATGGGAAAGCACTATGGCGCGTGCAAAGCCGCACCTGTGGCTAGACCAGCAAAACGGCTCGTCTGTCAAAGTGTTAATACCTATTTTTTATTTCATAATAGTCTCGCATGCATTCCTAAGAAATTGAATAGCTGTTATGGAATTACTGTTGCCCTGGACGAGTATCGGTGCCATATCAGTCATACGAAATCGCCCTAGGTAACTTAATTAAAACTACGATTATTAAAAGTTTCCATCATCATCATCATCATCATCAACCCATATAGTTCCCCTGCTAAGCACGGGTCTCCCCTCACTTTCGTGAGGAGTGTTAGGCCATAATCCATCACGGTGGCCCGCTCCGACCCCGAAACACACAAACACTATGGAAAGTTTCCATACTGTTTATAAAACGTGATTCCTCGTAGTTTAGTAGAAACGTGAAACTACACCGCGGGGACGCGAAATGTTATGATACTTGTTAGAAAAGACGGCATAAGAGCCGTCTAAACGTACACTCGTTAACTATGGCCTGTCTTTCTGTAGTCCATGAAACCTAGGAAATGCTTGGCAGTTTTGCAGATGCTAGGTGAAACCTAGATCATATTTTTATAATGTTTTCGTGTAAGTCATGCAAATACTTGAGAAAATTCATAATATTACAACAAGACTTTATTTAGAATTGAGTAGCGAGGCATCGTGGTGAGCGAAGGCTATTTTCTGCTGCGATAACTCGCGGAGTAGATAACATTTTCATCTTGAGCATCATGCAAAACAACACTGCAGGTCTGTCTCTGTCGGGAGAGAATCTCATGGTACCTCTAGCCTAGACTTAACCATGGCGGATATTAGTAGTAGCATGTGTAAGACTAGGCATCACTATTCTAGGCCCCGTCGGAGTAAGTTTATTAAATGATAAAACATAACACGTTCACTGTTTTTATTTCTTTTTTTCATAGCAAATTTTAAAAATAACTAAGTCGTTCGCTGGATTCCAATTTTAGAATGCCGCACTGACATACATTCCTCCTTTTTCCCTTTTTCTTTTCGTCCGACTAAGGTCCGACTACTCAACCAAAAAGATCTCAACCAAAAAGTTGTCAGCATAAAGAGGTATTAAGTAACTATTTAGTTAATTGATATCGATTCAATGTTACAAATTTACAAACCCTAACACATGATTTGCTCGGCAACATCGAACTATAACCATCTCCTTATAGCTCGAAATCACCGAAGTCAATGATGCATCTCGATAATGGTCCTTGAAGATCTACACACCATCTATGTAGACGAAGAACATCTATGAAGACACAGAAATTAAATGTATGATTTTAATAAATAATCATTTGTCTAAGATTTCCACTGAATACTAATATTATCACTAGCGCTGCGGTGGTACACACAGAAGCACAATACACATTTTGATCCATGAATAATCATTATTAATTCACCATGCACATTATTTGCTTTGAGTATCCGATATTCCAGTTCATGGCGCCAACAGTGCAACAAACACCTACAGAAAATTCAAAACGAATAGTTTATTGAACCTATTTGGACGTCATTTTCACAGTGGGAATGTATAATAAAAAAAATTGCAAGCACTGAATAAGTATACTATTTTTGTTTATTTTTATTTTACGAGGGTGAATCAAAAAGTTCTTAGAAGTGCATATATATGAAACCTTTTTGGATCAAGTTCGATATTCAAATTAAAGAGTGTCTATCACACTATATTTATGCAGACTGTCACTTGTTTTTGTCAGTTCGTTCGCATGTAATAAATTTTTTTGTGCAACGAGTTGCTAAAAAGTCAAAATTATGGATAAAAGTGAGTTACGTGCGGTGATAAAATATCTCAGTTTGAAAAAAATGTCTACGAAGGAAATTTTTTTGGACATTCAGCAGACATTAGGGGGTGATGCTGTACCCTATTCTACGGTTGCGTACTGGGTGGCTGAATTTAAAAGAGGTAGATCAAGCTGTAAAGATGACCCGCGTTCTGGGCGGCCTTCAACCTCCGTTACAGAAGAAAATGTCAAAAAGGTTGAGAATCTGGTTTTGGAAGACAGAAGAATGACTATAAAACATATAGCTGAGATCCTAAAGATATCTTTTGGTAGCGTTCAATCCATTTTAATTGATTCACTGGGGTTCAAAAAAGTGTCTGCAAGATGGGTGCCACGAATGTTAACCGACGAAAACAAAAAGCGACGTTTGGAAATTTCCAAGCGTAATCTCGAAATGTTCCAGCGTGATTCGGATAATTTTTGCCGTCGTCTTGTCACCATGGATGAAACGTGGGTCCACCATTTTGATCCTGAAACTAAAAGACAAAGCATGTCTTGGAAACGACCATCCTCTCCATCCATTAAGAAATTTCGAGTTGCTCCTACCGCTGGCAAAGTTATGGCCTCTGTGTTCTGGGATAGTGAAGGAATCCTTTTTATTGATTACATGCCAAAAGGCCAGACGATTACTGGACCCTATTATGCAAATTTAATCCCGAAAGTGCGTGAAGCGATTAAAGAAAAACGTCGTGGAAAACTGTCGTTGGGCGTGTTGTTCCTTCAAGATAACGCTCCTGCTCATCGATCGGAAGTTGCGCTCAACGCAATCCGCTGTGCTGGCTTCAATCTCCTTGACCACCCACCATATTCTCCGGACTTAGCCCCAAGTGATTTTCACTTATTTCCAAAATTAAAAGAGGAAATTCGTGGAACAAAATTTCACGATAATCACGCGGTTATAGCTGCCGTAGAGGACTTTTTCGAGAGTCAAGAAAATAATTTTTTTTCACAAGGAATAAGGAAGTTAGAAACGCGTTATTCTAAATGCATTGCATTGGAGGGAGATTATGTAGAAAAATAAAATATTATTATTTAAATCTTTGCATTTTTTAATATTGATTCCAAGAATTTTTTGATTCACCCTCGTACATCAGCTGGGATCGTAGCATCTGGAAAGTTGTAGTATCTGCCCATCCCAGCGGGAAAAAGGCGTAACTGTATGTACGCATGTTTATACATACTTAATATTACAAAAAATAAGCTACAACAACCAAACGACGGACGTAGCGAAAGACCGCGCTAACCGTTAAACCACTAATAAAGTTGTGTTTGTCTCATTTCATATTCAAGTTTTAATTACACGGGTTCATGAGCTGCTACTCTGGCCTTAATTTACATATTTTCATGGTGGTTTTCGGTTGTATTTTAACGCGAATTGAATAGCTATTCTCGGATGAATTATTGAGCCATAAAAATTACATTGAAGGGTGGTTCGCGGTGGTTCTTTGGCGTGGGCCGGTAGTTATTTAAGTAAAGCTATAAACCGCGTTATGTCCCGCCCGGCGCCGGCACCAGCCCCGTAATCAAATAAAACGAAGTACAACCAATGGATTTACGACCGACTCAGGAAATCCTTCTTCTACTTAGGTACATATATTATCGACTAATGAAATAACAAAAGTCACTGTTTCAAGTTGTTATTAAACAAACTCTCTTTAATTTAACGAATGCCTAGACTGCCCAGCTATCCGAACTATCCTCTACCATAAGCCACCAGCTATCAATTCCAATCTATTTGGTTGGTATTCCGAGAGTATTTCATTATATGAATACCCGTTATATTAGCAAATACTCCTCCAGTTTCATGTCAGCGGCTTTGACAACGTTCTCATTAGTTACTGGAACGCCTGTAAATACAATATACCTATTAGCGACTTTATCCACAACACTATATAAATTTCAAAGGTGCCGACGTATTTGGTAGACATTAAGAGCTAGTATTGGCACTACGAAAGCACTTTGTTTGCGTAATTTATGTACCCATCCTTTGATCTTAATATGTCTTCGGAGAATTTTCAATAAGTGTTGACTTACAAACGTCAAGGAATCCACTTGTATCATATCCACTGTCTCGTCTCGATGCCTGTATAGCTTCTCTCAATGCGTCCACAACTACATGAGCTAAAGTTATAGGAGGTTCTCCTACACCTGAAAAAAAACTAATTACTTAGTAAAATTTTGAATTCGTCTGAAAATTCTAGGTAGAGAAAGGACTATTCATACCTTTAGACCCAAGAATGCCGACAGGGTTCACCGTATTGCGTCTCAGATACGCACGAAAATCATGCGGTATATCTTTCGCTCCAATAATTTTGTAATTCCATGTGCGGTCAGTGTATATTTCACCAGTGTTATTGTTATATTTTGTGTCTTCCATGAGCCATAGAGAAAGGCCTTGGACGAAAGCACCTTCAACCTACATAAAAAGATAAACATAGTATAATATATTATTATATAATATAATTACGATCGTTTAATTATGTAGAGTTTGGTATTTTATCTTTAGAAAAATGTGATCATACAACTTTTAGCTGATTATAAACATAATTCTTCTTAAAACATATTATAATTTAAAGATTATTGAATTTCGGAAGAAAAAAATTTTTTTTCCTAGTCCCTAAGAAGGCCAATTCAGATTGATTTAGTAAAAGACTTACCTGTCCAATGTCAATCGCTGGATTAACACTCCGACCAGCATCTACCATTAAATCTGCACGAACAATCCATTTAGTGCCAGTCAGTATATCTACTTCTACCTCAATCGCAGCGATACCAAATATGGAATAGTTTACCAATCGAGGATCAAATTCGCTAGTCTGGTAATTAGCTTGCAGCAATATCCCACGCCTGTCCGCTTCATCGACCACCTCCTCCCACGACGCCTGGGGCATTGCCGCTCTCACAGGTGCCAACCTCACCTTGATTTGATCACAGCTACGTATCACAGCATACATACAACATTCCGACGTAATACTAGATGCAGTGCACATGTTATTTGGTGTAGCGAAGTTAACCGAAGGCAGTACAGCGACCTTTTCCACTGGTATACGGAATTCATTAGCGGCTGTTTGGGCAATGCGTGTGAATATACCTTGTCCTATTTCAATGCCACCCACGTTTACTACAACGCTTCCATCCCCATGGTAAACTGATACCAAGGCACCATAGTTTCCTAGATAAGCTGTAGGAAACGCCATATTGGAAAGGCGAATTCCACGTTTCTTCCAACGGTGGCAAGCATTAAACTCTTGGACTTCTTTCTGTCTCTTCCTATAATCTACTTTTTCAATAAACATCGGCACCAGAATAGGTAAGTCATTGTCTTCGCGACGGTAGTTAGCCATACGAACGTCTATCGCGTCTAGGTTGAGTTCTTTTGCTATGTGTTCCATTATGTGCTCGATACCTGAAATACCTTCTAAGCCACCTGCAAGAAAAATATCTGGTTTTGTAGGTATGCTACTGACTGGTGCATGTTATATAGAAAATACTAGGCGTTAAGACACGTCAGATGCCAGCACCAGCACGGCAAACAATAACAACAAAGATTACAAAGATTCCAAAATCTCACTAACATTATAAAGGCGAAAGTTTGTGTGTGTTTTTGCTCCCTGTTTAAGCCATAACGGCTAAATGCGTTTTGGTGAAATTTAGTATACTTACAGATACTTTAGGAGCATAGAATACTTTTTATTCGGTAAAAATGAACGGTTGCTGTGGAGTGCCGTGGATAATAGTTAACTTGGGTGAACCGCGAGGCGCGCCTAGTAAGTTTGTAATTATTTCGCCAAACTGTATGAGAATTCAGAGAGATAACAAAAGCTAGCTGTAATCACGAGGCGTATCTAGCCCTTAGTAAAATACATAGGTGCTTACCTGGTGCCCGCATAAAGGCATTTGTAGGAGTATCAGTAATGACCCCAAAAGAATCGACCTTCCAACGGCGACTATCATAACAATTTTCCAAAGAACTTGTTGAATAGGGGTTCTCATTTTCATTTGAAGAAATACCATCGTTTACGTAAAATACTCCATCCATGTACTGTATTTCACCTATGTTGTCAACACCAATCTTAAATGAAAGCAAATTACTCATGATATTTATTTACACGTAAATAGATTGGTTGAAACTGTATGCCATGATCTGGTCTCCTATAATTAAAAACAATATATAATACTTAACCATACTTGCAACATACCAATACTTTATAATTATTGTATACTGAAATCTCATCAACTTTGAAAAATTGTAGAATCTTTGTTTAAGAAACATTAACTTATGATAACACGATCTCATTAGTTCCTAACTTCCTAGTATTGTAATATTAAATATTTGTTGAATATAAGAAAAGCACAGTTAAATAGTACATAATTAATAGTTTAGTCGAAACTGTATTGCATGATGTGGTCTCCTATAATTAGAGAAACACAATGTATAATAGCCATACCTAGAACATACTAATACCATGTATAGTGTAATCTCTGTTGGAGATCCAAAGTATAAATAAATAAATAAATAAATAAATAAGTATCCCTTACGACCTCAGTAAATTCTAGTATGCACAATAGGTATAGTTACCTACCTCATAGTCAAGTCTAGTGTCTGGTCTTTTCCCAGTAGCGCGCATTATGTCCCTCAAATGCATAGACATGCGACAAGGCCTGTTCATCAATTTTGCCACCAATGCTGTTCCACAAATAACAAAGTTACACCTGGCTATTTTACAACCGAATGCACCTCCACATCGCCTAGCTTTCACTATTACTCTGGAAAATTAAATGCGGAAGTAACAGAATGGAATTAATAACTACCATCTTATTGATTCATAACACTTACGAATGCTCTGGAATCTTAATCAACTGTGCTATAGCAGCTTGAGCCAAATCCAACCATTGAGTTGAAGAATAAATTTCTAGTCCTTCATCAACAGGCACAACTAGAGAGGTATGTAACTCCATCATGCAATGGTATTGACGTGGAGATATGAACTGTCCTTTTATAACCCTTTGTACGTTTACACCTCTATCAGTAGGTAGAAGACCGGCATAAGGTACAAGTCTGTTTTCTTCCTTCGGCGCACTGATCGCATCTTCTATTGTGACGACGGCAGGCTTTTTAGAAATGTTCTTATACGTAACCTTTACTAAATAAGTCATTTGATCTGCCAGAACTTGTGTTTTCGCCACAATAATAGCAACTGGTTGATTGTAGTATACCACCTTATGACTTGCTAGTAATTCTTCATTCTCAAACAATAATCTGAAGTTGGCTTTCACAATACTATTTACACCTGGTATATCAGCTGATGTGAAAACAGCTAAAACACCGTCAACTTTCTGCGAAAACAATTTTCAAATACTGTACACGTAGATAGAGCTTGGAAATATGACTTATTAAATTAGCAAGCTTACTAAAGCCTCGTTGGCGTCGATAGATTCAATATCTCCTTTGATCACAGTAGAAAGAACAAAAGATGCGAACACTTCATCTTTTATTTTGGGCTCGTCATCGCTGAAAATAGCTTCGCCGGCGCACTGAATTAGACCCTCTTTTTTTAACAAGGGTTGCGTTATTGGGTAGTCTGATTGGTCTGTATCATATTCTTGGTAACTATGACTTATCGGTGGCCGATCGTCAGTTGCCGTAGTACTTCCAGACTCATATAGAGGATTCAAAACATCGCGCGGGCATAGTTTGATTATACACTGTAAAGTACAACTCGGTTTTATTACGTGCCTAAATTCTGTTTTACAAGCATCATTATTATTAATTAAATTGATGTAAATTTATAGGCTTCGTACCTTGTAAAAGAGACTCAACGCCAGTTTTTCTCTAAAATATGGCGAAGGATCAGGGGGATTAACATCGGCATGGAGTTCCGCGTTCAAACAATGCAAAGCTTTTTGTAGAGTTTCGTTGTTAAATATGTTTTTGCCAATCAAAAATTGCTCTGTTTTGTAAGCGTGAGTGAACTTTGGGTTAACTCCTCCATACACTATTGAGGCATCTTCAATGTAATCAGCTTTTGGATCGAACTTGAACAAAAATGCTGAGTTCACTTCTGCGTGAGCGTTTTGCGCTCTTGGAGTTATCTGAAATTAAAAAGTTAGTATACTTAGTGAGTATTAAACTGTACTCAATCATACAGCAGTATACTAAGCATTAATAATTGGACACCGTTGGATAAAAAGCAAAAAAAATGAGCAATATCCGTTACAAATCAATTGTAGGTACAATTGTGACGGTAAAAAGCTTTTAGAGTGTTAAAATAACATAATTATACGGATAAATATTTTAAAATACCTTGTAAGTGACAAGTTTAAAATTTCTCGACAGAGGTGGAAGCTTTATTTGCGTTATAATTCTTCCTTTCATGTCAGTGTTTAAAAATTCTGTAAGACTTATCTGGCTTTGCTCAAAATCACGATTCACTGTAAATAAAATATGTGAATTTAATTCCAATTTAAAAATTGTGTAGTAATAAAGCTTAATGTAAAAAATTTACATTAAGTGTTATATTTTGTGAAATCATTATAAACAACGCCCCGGTAGCATGCCTTTGGTAGCTTTCGTTGCTATGTGGCAAAATATCTACTCAGTTAAACATTAAAATATTACGTAGTTCTCCAAATAATTTTAATAAAAACATTTCTCTTGTCGAGTTTAGTTCAAAATAAAATTTACCAATCGTTATTACTGCTCCAACGCATTCAAATAAAATAAATATATCCGACTGAAACTCATGGTAGTTATTTTTTACCATTAAATTTCCAGCTAGTGTGCCAATCTGAAAAAAAAAAGTTATATGTAATCTAAATTCAAACAGTGAATCCTATTATTTTTTTATGTTTGAGTTCACAATATATTTTTAGTTTATATAAAAATCGAATCATACTCAGGTAGTCAGTAGTCCAGACAAGTCACAGTAAGCGTCACGATTCAGTAAAGTGATGCTTTACTGAAACTTCCATTGAGTTATGGAGAGAACACGAAATGACACGTTCTGATTTAAACACATTTTATGGCTCCCAAAATATGATAAACGATACGATATAAATCCTTTTATTGTACGCCATGTGGTAAGCGGACCGGTATGGATGGTTTACTTATGATATTAGGCATATGTAAAGTGAGATAAAGATACATGAAGCTACTTTTTTCGGTAACTGTAATGTACTAATGTGTTACAAAGTACAAAATTTTTAAGTACTTAACTTTCAATAAGGTAGGTTTTACTTACATTTCGAACAGGAATATGCGCAACTTTTTGAAAATGCTCATAAAACTTTTCCAGGTACCAGAAGTCATCGTTACTCTTCGACAGCTCATAAAATATATTCATAGTGTCCGTCAACGTTATGTTGGATCCCAGAATCAAATTAACGTCCAAATAATGCGTCGTCAGCTCCGTTACGTTGCTTATGTCAATCAACAGTTTCGGATAGAATATAATTGGTTTAACTCCTGTCAATAAACATTTTGTAGTACGAAACAAAAGGGTGAAATATATTGACATTAAAAGCACATAGAAACAACTTTTAAAAGGTCCACATTCCTTTTTGTTATTATTAGTTTTGAAAATGGTCAAGTTACTTCAACTGCTGTCATCAAGCCAAATAACTATTAGTCTTATTTCAAAGCCCACAAAACGACCCAGCATCCATGGGGTATATTCCCATAGGTCTCGTTATCGTTCATCTAGTTTTTGGTTTGAACGCCTCTTTGACCAACCCCGTATAAAATATAGAATGAATGTTGGGTACCTTTTCCTGTATTCCCCGCCACTAACATATAAGATTCATAACCATTTTCTTCCAACGTATTAAATATCGATTTTATATTATCCACTGCATACCAAAGCCTGCCATCACGGAGAGTTATCTTCTTCGGAAGACTAGGTTTATCATTGATGTTGATTAGACACCAATCTTCAGTGGTTTGTGAACAAACGCCACCACATTTTTTCCCACTTTTTGAACAAACTTGTTCACTGATGTCTTCGATATCCTTTACTTTCTTTAGTATATCGTCGCTAGAGTTGTTAGTAAGAGATTTAAAGGCTTCTAGAATCGGGCGGTATCCGGTGCAACGACAGAGATTACTGCCAAATGACTTCTCTACTTCTTCTTGAGTTAGATGGTGGCCACTTTGGATAAGGCTATAAGAAACGTAAAACGGTTAGCCAACTGGTGGGCCGTTTGCTTGGAAGGGGGTAGCTGTAGGTACAGCAATACGTAGAATCTAGATGAATACAAAACTGCTGCCCTACCCATTGACATCAACTACCACATAGTTTGCCAACTGGTTACTATACTATACATACATGGTTGTCTGGAAGAGATCGCTCTGAGCGATAAGACCGCCCATTGTGACACTAATTGTAAAATTTGTTTTGTTCTAGTTTTAAGTTTTCTTTGTTCTGTGGTGTTTCAATAAAGAGTTTATCTATCTATCTATCTATCTACATACCTTATACATACTATACCTATGTAACAGTTGCCTTTGAAATTCCAATTTTGTAAGCATTTATCCTATCCTACTTAATATATTAAATGCGGAAGTTTATGAGAATGGATGGATGGATAGATGTTTGTTCCTCTTTCACGCAAAAACTACTGAACGGATTCGAATGAAATTTGGAACACAGATAGTTTATAACCAGGATTGAGTAATGGGGTACTTTTATCCCGATAGTATGTTCCCGTGGGACAAAACGGGACCTACGCGGGTGAAACCGCGGGCCGCAGCTAGTAAGTTTTATAACCACAATCTTAAATTTGGCTGCAAGATAGTTATAAAGTTTTTAACAGTGCAATTATTTTATGTAAAATAAACAATGATAATATTGAACTAACATAGAAATAAATAAATCAGTAGGCGATGTACCTATCTACCTAGAATACCAAGTAGCTTTATTTTTTATTTTCTACCTGTACATGCTCATAACAAATCCCGGGCTGCAATATCCGCATTGGGAACCGAAGAAGTGATTTAATCGTTTCTGTATGATGTTGTATCCGATTTTTCTATTGCCGATCCCTTCGATGGTGGTGACCTCCCAGCCATCACAGGACATGATAGATACCAGACACTGAAATAGTTAAAATATAATATTAACTAATAATTCCTCTATGTTTTTAATGAAGATATCTATCTATACATAATCAAATTGGAGGTTTCTATGATGAAGAGCTCGGATGCAATCATTAATTCAAGGAACATTGAACACGCGAGCTGCAGCTATCTGCTTATTAGGTGCATCGATGATTGAGGGTTCCTGCTGCGGTATATAATTAAATGCATAATTTAACACTATGTTGAAAATTACGTAAATCATTATGTATCTCAACAACTAACAACGGCTAGTTTCCGTTTATTTTTATTGTACTCATGTCACGAAAACCTTTTATGTTCAAATTACTATGTATAAAATTACTAGTGGTTCCTGAGATCCTAGCGTTCAAACAAACAAACAAACTCTTCAGCTTTATATATTAGTATAGATATTTGAGATTTTTTCAAAGTTAATATTTTTGTTATTTGTTGCTAGATATTCTTTACGAACTAACCCGCAGATCCGATAAGTATCCTACATGTTATAATTATTATACCAAACCTCATCGATATTAGTTTAGTCGAAACTTAGTGGCGACAGACACGCTTCCATACATATAAATTCAAATAAAAGCATACCCATATAATTTCGCATAATTATATAATATCTAGAATAGGATAGCAGGGCAGTAGGAACACATTTCATATAGCAATGCGGATCAAAATGTAGCTGTACGTTATTCTTTCGCGCTCGCAGTCGTGTCGATTGATTAATATATTTTTCGGATCAAGCGGGTTGTTGGAGAGAAAAAATCTGCAATTAACCCCGCTCGCAGCTCACTTGACAATTGCCGTGCCACTCTATCTAAATGTGAAGTTTACTTACAGAATTGACAGAGAAGCTGCACAGTTCCTGCGTGCTTGAGTTGACCGCGCGCACGTTAACGACGCACGCGCCGCACCCGCCCTCGAGGCACATGTACTTGGTGCCGCGCAAACCCGCATGGCGGCGTATGTATTCGTTCAGAGTGGTATCCGCTGAGAATTCGCTGCCAACTGGGAAATAAAACACAACAAATATCAACGTTGAATGATAAATATTATCCAGATTTCCGGTCGTTATTTTGGAAAAAACAAATGAGTATCGGACGACGCAATACATTGTACGGTTTCATACGTAAGTTAAAGACTAGGATAGACGGGCTGACGACGGATGGAGTGGAAAATTTTATAATTTTAAGGGTTCTTAGAAATGTACAAGGAACTTCAAGGACGCTGATTTCAACATATTTTATTTAAGGAAGCTGGAACTACGAGATTTATGGTCCTCCAAACACCCAGAGCAAATACTTGTGGTACACACAAATTATTGCCTTGTGCGGGAATCGAACCCGCGTCCTTACGTTTCGCAATCAACTCATCACCCACCACGCCACGGCGGCCGTCAATTTAATGAACTTCTAACAATATCTTGCTCTAACTTCTTTGCCACTTAGAATTGCCATGCCAATTAAACTCACCGCTGTATTTCTTGTCATTTATTTTGAAATTTATCCTGTCCATTTTAAAAATTAAAAAACATAAGCTTTATAACACAACTCTAATTATTTTTCATTCATAAGTATATTTTTTTTCATTTAAACGTTCGTCCTTTTATCGCACTATAAACATTTGTTTATAAAGCATTGTTATGAATAGTATTTATTGGGTTTAATAAATTGCTTGAGCAATACTGATTGCGTTATTATTGCGTCCGGCACTATATTTTTAGTGTTCGGTGTCGATAATTGTTAAACATAAAACTGCATTCACCATTTATAGTAGCGAGAGAGCAGAAATTAGGCACCGCATTAATCCAGTTTCCTATGACGTAATTCAGGTGTTTCAATAAATGAATAGGTAAAAAGAAAAACATGTTTCGCAGTAACATCAGGTGTTTAATTTATGGAATCTAGTGACCTAATGAAGATAACCAATATTTTTATTATATCAGTTCAACTTAAGAAAAGTTGCTATAACGTCCAAAAATGATTTATGACTGATATAGTTTACCCTGTACATGTTAGTTATGGGTAGGCATAGCGTTTACCATTAGGTAAACGACTTGCTCGTCTCATTACTCAGTCAAATAAAAAAAAATGGTACTCAAAGAAAACAAAAATCAAGCAGGTTGTGAGTAATAACGGAAAACGAATATATGAAAAATGCCTTTGTACGGAACAGTCATTTCCTGACGTCCGGCTCGCACATAGCCGTTTTTTGTTATCCTGTGTCTGATACAAAACGCGATCGGACGGTGGCTATCGATTTTAGCGAAATAATTCTATAATAGTGTAATAGCTCGACTAGTAAGCAACAACATGCTCACTCTACTTCATAATTATTCAATCTCAGCGAATCAAGGATGCCCAACGTCACTGAACGTTAGAAAACTAACTGACATTCATAAAGTTTAAAATAAAATATGAAATTGAAATTTGCTTTGCACTCCAAAACCGGGGAAGATAATGCTGCGGAGTGATTCATTTAAAGCTTGGCGGTAATTCTTTTATTGTGACCGTGTACATTGTAAGAACGTTAATTAATTAAAAGTCGGACACAACCCGGGTTCGTATTGTTTAAAAAATAAATCAATTAATTTAATTAAATGTTGAGTCTTTCCGAGAACAACGTCGTTGTGAAGTTAACAGAAATTTACTAGATGGATTCTTTAAATGTAATTGGTTTTGTGGAGGTTGTAGAATTGGACACCTAATTCTTAGACTGAAACTGACTCAATCTCAATTTAAGTACATAAGGGGATGCATACGACAAAAAAAAGAAAATTAAAATCGGTTTTTTCCGTTTGAGAGCTACGATACCACACACACATATACACACGCACACAAACACACACACACATAACAGCCCTCCATTTTTAAGTCGAGGGTTAAAAAGTGAAGATGCTGTTTCACTAAACGAAAGCAGAGTAACCACGATCAACGTCGTCACGATCGACAAAGGAAATGGTTTTCTGAAAATACATATTGGTTCGCTGCCTTTTCATGCTCTTCGACAGTATTAAGGTATTTTTTTTCTGGAAATAGTAGAGTTAATAGATTGATACTACATTGTAGTATTTTAAAGAAATTAAGGTTTTGAGCTATTTCGTACCCACAATCAACCAATAAGCGGTTTGAACCAATAAGCAGTTCATTCCACACCGAGGGCAGACTGCTCATAGAGGTATATTTCAGTGCAGGTGTCAAGGCACTAAGAGCACGTAGGTATGTTATCAACCAATCTGGACTGGGCCCCCGTGGTGGATTATGGCCTAACCCTCCTCACGAAAGTGAGGAGAGCCCCGTGCCCAGCAGTGAGACGTTATGGGTTGATGATGAAAAACAATAAAAAATTGTCCATTTCAATCTGTAGCCACAAATGTTTTAGCTCTAATCCTATTTCTGTATCTAACTATTTAACATTCCTTTATATTTCAAACACAAACAAGGTCGGCAAACCAAGTTTTTAATTGCCTAACTGTAAATTACCGTTAAAGTTAATTAATAAATAATAAAGCCTTTGAAACACAAACAGCGTTAGAAATGCCTAAATATTAAATTGTGAGGAACTTATGGAAAAATGATTTGCCTGGGAGAAGGAAGAAAAGTAATTCGCAATGCGTTTAATTATTCAGTCGGGTGGATTGTTCCAGCAGAAAGTGCTCTCTTGAAACCGATGGAGGCGCCCTTTACACACACACGCCATGATATACCTGTTTCTATAACACGCATTACCAAGGAGCACGCGAAAATTTGATAACTAAACTCAGAGTGCTTAACTCGACGCTTTCATGATAAGTTGATAACTTACGAAGTACCTACGAGTATTATATTTTAAGAGGTAGCTTTCAGCAGCATGATCTACAAAAACAAAGAGTTCTTGACTTTCTAGCGAATTTTCTTATATTAACTAGAGTTTATTAAATAAGGGTTGTCATTCTTCTTGCTTTTAATAAAACATTTCACTATACTAGAAATAGATTTCTTTTATTTTTTATTAGTCTGAGTGACGAGACGAGCAAGTCGTTCACCTGATGGTAAGCGCTACGTCCGCCCATAACAGTCACAGCACCACCCAGTACCCTGCATTGCATAACCTTGGGCGGCATTGCACTGCGCTCATCACCCCGAGACATCTGTTCTAAAGTCTCATATGCCCAGTAATTTTGCTGGAAACAATACCCTTCAAACCGGAACACAGTAATGCTTGCACACTACTGCTTGGCGGATGAATATCTGGCAAAGGTGTGATAGGTGGATACTTAGGTACTTTCACGTACTTTACTTGTTTCCTTCCTATGCCTTATCTATGCCGACCGATACTGAAGGACAGACCGTTGAGCCTCCAAGAGGGCATAGGTACTGCTAGTTACTTCGGTCCCAAACAGTAAAAGTTAATTCCAACTCAAAAGTTTCCTGCTATCCTTGCCGAGGCTTTTCCATTGATTTTCCTCCCAAATCGACGTCTCCACTTTTAAATTAAATAAAAGTAAGTCCCGTGTTGTTTTGGTGACAAAAAATTGTTTCACAACATTTTAAATTAGTCCTAGAACTCGTTAATTATAATTATATAAACGTAGTTTTAGGAAACGTAGGAAAATAATATACCAATGATCCGGATTTGAATAACCACTATTCGCAGTCCCACCATATCCATCCTCGAAAGACGGCAATTAAAAAGAAAAGGATACATTTAAGATATGAGGCAAAATCACGTAGTTTCGGACGCCATGGAAACGCACGTACAGCTACTGAGCTACGCATGGTTCTCTCTCGTACAGTTAGCCACATAAATCACTTAACTTGACCTTAACTTCTAATTTAGCTCTACACGTAAGTAGGTACTATTATATATTTAGTGATTCTAGGAACGCTTTATTTCACAGAGAATTTAGTCAATTGCAATCGTGAAAAAGTTTGGCGACTTTTGTCGTTGACTATACCAACAGTGGTTACTTACAGCTATACAATGGCCGCAACTTTTCAGTGTTAATAAAAATGCTGCCACTTTCTCTTAAAATTATCAGGTCAGGCAGCGATAATGCTGCATGCGGTGGAAGCGAAGCACGACAACTTCGGGCCCGAACAGGGAAAGTCAATTCTAAGAGGAAACTTTTTCACGACTCTAACAGCATTCACCCGACCCTTAACATTGATTTTCCTCCCAAATCTACATTATTGTCCGCCTTGCGAATTTCTTCAGATTAAAGCGAGCTCTTTTTTATTGGGAAATAGATTTGTCAGGTTCTTGAATTGTGGTGATTTAAATCCGATTCTGTATTATACCTACCTAAATATTTTTATATAATGTTTACTGTGGCTTCAAAGGAGCCTTTTATAATACACTATTCTTTGTTTACATCAAACACTGAAAGTCCTAAAAAAAAGTATAGCTTTAAACAAAAAATTTGGCAAATATTTTTTGTAAATATTAGCTTCGAGTCTGCGTGTTTGTGGAACAAAGTTTTCATAGGTCCTGATTCCTTATACACAGGGAACCGTTAGGAGTCAGGATGTGACACGTGACCGTGACGCAAAATAAATTTTCATACAGTTTATTTTCTGTTTGTTTGCATTACATTATTATCACTATTTTCCTGTTATAGTTGGACGGCGTTATTGAAGCCAATGGTTAATATAAAAGCCTGAGATAATTTCCGTAAATATATTTTATCTATGAAGCATTGACTTCTTAGAAGAACTTAAAAATTCATCTGTATTTTACATTATCTTGAATAAAATATTCTATAGTGCCTTCCATGTTTTTAATATAAAGCACAAGAGCACTTTGGAATTTCCTGGTATTTTTGAACTCTCTGTGATGTGTTTGAACTCTGAGCTCCTAATAGGGTTCCCTAACTAAAAGAGGTTATAAAGTTTAGTGATCCACAAACGCTGGAGGATTCCAGCCGCAAGTGTTCTTTACAAGTTAAACCTTGCATTCTAATAACTAAGAAATTATAAGTAACTACATAGGTACGTATAACAGAATTGTATTAATTTTAACCCTATTGTTAGGCTCATAAGGTATAAAAATAAATAAAGAAAAGAAATAATAATCCCTAAAGTATAAGTAATGGGTAATAAAGCTCGATGAATTTTATCAATTTTGTCTTGTTAACTTTAGTCATTCAGAATTTGTCATACGCCTACGTAACAAAGTTAGACATAAAAAAATAACCAACACTGGAGATTTGCTCAATATAAAAGATGTCCCATACTACATTCTTAAATTATCATCGCTTGAATAGCCTTCTATATCTAAGAATTACCGTCATAAAACCCAAAAATCTTTTTATTATTCGATTTAGGCCAATCCGCCGTAGTAAACTAAATAATTCCGAGTCACTCAGCAGCAGTATTGGCAATAAACGTAAGCAAACAGTAAATAATAGCGGCCATTCGTAGGAAAGGTCGGAGGGTCAGTATATATGTCGATAATAATATTTTGATTGGCTTATTGAAACTTATATTACATTACTTGCCTAATTGAAAAAGTTTTCCTATTGGAACCCTCTTCCACCCAAGGATGCGAATGAGAAAAGTATGTGTAATCCACGAATATATTTTTTCTTAGAAGTATAGTTATATCCACTATCAGGCTGTGTAGATATATTTCTGTAATGTTCTAACTAAACTGTAATTCAGTAACAAGTGCCAAGCCAAGGGATAATTCTCGGCTTCAGATTTATTAACTGAAAAAGTAGACTAAAATCAAACCAATTTCAATTTAGTTTTCAGTACCTCTTATAACAATTGCACAATGTAAATACCTAGCTAACTTTCCCTAACCTTAATCAAACCTATTGATTGCCCTTAATGAAGAGCTACAGTCCTAATAAATAAAGTTCGACAAGCATAAGAATGCCCAAACCACTCTCCGTCCAAAGTTCCCAGATATTAACAATAGATCCCTACATTGTCTAATTAATTACGTGAACAGACTACTTATTGTGCTATTGTTTCGACACGAAGAAATGTATTCATATTTTTGTGCCGATAATTTTCTTTAGTTGATAATAAAGAGTATTATATATGGTTCAATTTATAAAGGAAAGAAATTACGGAGAATGAGCAACGAGGTGGGTGAGAGGAGAGATAATTACAAAGAATAGAATTAGTACGTGGAATTATCACAGTGATATTATAAATGCAAAAGTTTGTATGTGCGTTTGTTCCCTCTTTACGCCGCCGCGCCGGCGCCGTTGCAACGGCTCTGAGAGTCCTGTGGAATTTTAGTCTACGCGGGTGAAACGCACGGCGCTGCTAGTGTAGTCTATAGCTGTCCAGGGTATGCAATTAATGTTATGTGAAATCGATCAATCGATCTCGAATGAGCAAGAGGTGTCTTCTGGTTTCTGATTTTGTATAGCCGCCCAAGGGCCTTTTTTTTGAAAGGGGTAATGCCGTCGCACTATCCCCTCCACCACGGGGGTGATGGAGGGGGGTGTGTGGCGCTCGAACCCACTAAAACCCCCCGTGAGCGGTCCTCCGCCGAGGTGGGGTAAAATGGGGTCGCTTTAGCAGTCACCATCTTGCCCCGGTGGAAGGCGTGGGTGGTCTCCGGGCCTCTACGCCTGTGGGGGGTGACCTGGCTCACCAAGGCTACCTCCCAGACGTGTGGGGGCGTGCAAGTCAGCAGGGAGTCTCCCGACTCCCCACCAGTGACCCCACTAAGGAGGAGGAAGGAGGCGGGCAAACCACCTCCTCCGTCCCCTGGATGTCTGCGCCGGATTGGGTCCAGACATGGCTTAACGACTGCTATCAATCGATAACAACCTGGAACGGCGACTTAACGTGCTCTCCGAACCACGGAATCTCTCAACGTTATACCAATAACTAAACGGTCACCCATTCAAGTATTTTCTGATAAGTCTAGACATTGCTCTATGCCAACGACCGCTTTTTCCAATGTGACGTGAAACCCTACAGCTTAATCGCAATTCTCAACATGAGCATGTACTCATCAGCATCAGAACATCCCACGAATATTTGATATTAGGTCCAGAGCGCAATAATCCAGCTATGTTAGAATGATGTAGGCAAAATGAGTGTCGTAAGTATGCGGATATTGCAGTTATTGTCGCTCTCTGGGCACTCGTGGTGGAATCTATGAAATCCACGATGCTCAGCTGGCAAGAACAGTATACAACAGTATCTAAAGTCTAAGTAATTTTAAACAACCCAGTGTAGATGAAGCACTTTGGTGCGTAATTACTCATTTTTAAATGTGATAAAAATATATTTTGAAGTGATAGGTACTCTTCTAGTCGATTGCAGACTGTAAACTTTCGGGTCATGCCTGTTTTCCACTGAGTAGTATAAGATCTGCAGTTTAACTAACGAGTAGTTAGACTTTTTCTACAGTTACAGTACAAATTATGACAGTTTCCATACGGTTGCACAGCTATAGTTCGTACAATAGACTTTATACTTTTGTTAAGTAGGTAGCTACCAAAATAATTACCAGCCAACCCATGATGATGTTCTATGTTGAAAAAAGGATTATTCATATTCATTAAAAAAACGCGTGCTTATTTACTCTATAGAAACCGCCAATGCAACGTGTAACGTGCCGTAGCCGTATGTTACGATTTCAGCTACTGTCAAAATTGTACACTGTGCCAGCAATATAGGCTGAATAATGAATGCCGCGCGACCCGCCATATTGTCCCATTTACTTTTTTAATTTACCGTTATGAGCGGAATTGTTACATGCAGCGAAACGATACACGGTACATTCATCTTCTCTCAGAGCATCATATTGAATGGCCTTACTTTTCGCTTAATAAATGCAAGCTTTTCCACTTGCCGTTACGTTTTATAGCGGTCGCGTATCACACATTCTGTGAAATATTTTGTTTACCGCAACTGTCCGGACTGAGTTGATTAACCTAGTGTGTTTTCCGATACCAAATAAACTTCTACGGAAATATACATTGCTATATCTACGTCCGCGTCGCAACATACCATCAAGTGAGACTGCGATTCATTCACAAGAACTTTTAAGAATTGTTCATAGTACGAATGGGTATGCTGAAAAATACTATGCTAAAAACAATGACAAAAGATAAAACATTTTGTGAGATAAAAAGCTATAAGCAAACAAATAATTATCATTTCAAAAGTATATTTTAAATAAATAATCAATTAAACCTAAAAATCCCAGCGATCACTCCACAAAAGTAACCGAATAGAAACCTCCGGAAAAACAAGTCGATATATTGGAATGGAGAAAGGCGAGAGAATAGTGGATTAATGAAGACGGCCCACCTCGGCCGGAAGCCGTCCCTCCGTCGCACGTCGTTCCGGTGCGACGATATCCGGTGCAGCTCAATTTCCTGGACCGTGGAAATTTCCACTGAGTTTTTATTTGCTCCCGTGATTCGTACGGTTGAATACAGTATCTATGTTGAGAGGGTAAAATCTAACCTGACGAAATTTTATTGGGTGTGTGCGAATACGAGCATGTTGAATGTTGACGGAGCCCGACACATCATAATATTATACCTCCGTTTATTTATTCAATTTCAGCTAAATCGACTCAGCTGCTGCCGGTCTAAAACAGATTTATGACATTGATATAAGTACGCAAATTAGTTTCTGTCTTCTGCTAAAAAAAATTTAGTTAGTAAGTACACCTGCTTAAAAGATCCATGAACCATTGAGAGAGTTGATGTAGTGCTTGCTCTGCCTCTGCTATGTAGATATATAAACTCTTTATTGAAACACCACAGAATAAAGAAAACTTAAAAACTAAAACATATGAACACCGTGAAATAACTGATAATTTGCGATAATTCAATAGAATAACACTAATTTTAAAACTTGTAAAATGAACAAGCCATGTGCCTAGTGTATACGGGGATTTATTACGTTTACACACGCTCAAACAAAAGTCGCTTGCACCGCGCAATAATGCCAAAATAATGTGAACCCACAATAATGTGAAAATGAAACAAAACAGTTTTTCTACCGATCTTTACCCTAGTGATACTAAAACAAAAGCACGCTGTGTTAGTAGAAGTCTTCCCCTACTGCCTGGTCTTCTCTGCTGTGCCTCGGCAGCTGCCGAGTCGGACGGCAATGGGGCTCGGTACTTTTTATTTCGCAGGCGGGCGTTATCGCAAGCAACGGTCGATTTGAAAAAGTTTTCGTTTTTTCATTATTTATTACTCATGATTGGAAACTATCCAATGTATACTTTAAAATAATAAATAATACCTAAGGCGTCACGATCACATACATACATCTAAATATAAATTAAAAAATATAGCTTACTTTAAGACCTTGTAAAGTTTGTACATGTGCTACAACTAATTGTTTGTTAGTGTTCTTATGTGTTCAAAGTTACAGTACCATACAAGCGACCAGGCATAATTATTCAGTACCTGGATGACCGAGCTTTGCTCGGTAGTATTATTATTCGCCAATAGATGTCAGGAAGAGTCATATTTTTCAGTTTAAATTTGGACTACTCAAACGCCTCCAACGCCTTATTATTTTTCTTCCAAGTTTATGTTTAATTTGATATAACACGAATAAAATGACATTTTCTAAAAATGATTCCTAGCTAGATCGATTTATCGCCCCCGAAACCCCCTATATACAAAATTTCATGAAAATCGTTGGAGCCGATTCCGAGATTCCAATTATATACAAGAATTGCTCATTTAAAGATTTAAGATTTCTGTATAAATACTTTTTCTCAATGGTTTTGCTTTCTCTTTGCGGCACCTACGCGTCATAAATATTTACTATAGAGTATAATAATTATATCGTTTCATTGACATTGTCAATACAACACTCTTTTATTATTGTTGGTTTTATTTACAAGAGCTTAGAGAGATTTCAAGAGATTTGCACTTCTATACGCTTTTGTTGACAAAATTTTGTTCTATAGTGTTTGATTTTGATATAGGCATAGTTAACAATGCCGTGGGGCTGGGAGTGCAGAGCGAAGCTCATCAAGCAGCGGCAGCTGAAACCCACGGAGCGGCGTGGGCAGCCGCAGATGGGGTTGACCCCGGCCCCGTGCGATTACGAACCACCGCAATTATTCTGTACTATACCTACTTTACAAATCTTTGCCATGGACATATTGTATATATATACTTACTAATAATAAAGCAGTAGCTACCTACCTACATAAATATTCTACATATTATCAAATGCTTATGATGTTAATTAATACTAATTTGGTTTCAGGTGGCCCCGGATTTGATAGGATAAAGCGAGCTCCAGCCTACACATTCGGGCATTTGACTAAACTAGGCATACCTAAGCCGAACACAACCCCAAAGGCTAAAATGTTTGACATCCGCAATCATATAAATAAAGGAGGTAAATATGGAATTGCTTCAAAATATGTACAATCTGAAAACAATTTGAATAGCCCTGTCTGGATCTGGAAGCTTTGTATCTTATATTTGTACTTATAATAGCCAAAACAGTAAAGTCATTCCAAATTCCAGTACATTAAGGATTTTACATAAGTTTTGTGGTCATCTTAGCACGTATTTGAGAGAGCTTTTGTTCTAGTCCTCGACCTTGTGATTTGACATTCGAACGTGGAGAAACTAATGCACACCCGTTAAGTAAACGCTTTGAATAAAGTCTATACACTTCCAGGTCAAGCCAGAATAACACATTGTGTGGTCTCCCCTCACATTGAACCAGTCACCGATAATACGAGGAATCCTGGGCCGGGGGTGTACAAGCCTTCTCTAAGCATTAGGTACAAGAATCCCCCGGCATACTCTATAAGACGGGTGGCCAAGCCACAATTCCAATCGTCGGACATGTGGACCCCTCCTCCAAATATGTACCACCCACCGATACCTAGCAAGTAAGTCACATAAGATGTCATACAAGCACCAAAGAACCAAGTCAAAACAACTGCTATATCCGCTGAGAGTGATGGAGTTTCTATAGAATTCAAAAGAAGTGTAGGTTTGGATGACCATCGATAAATGGTCAATAAATTTAGTTCCCACAAACTTACAGCAGCGCGTGTGTGTGGCAGTTCTCTCGCGTGATAAAGTATACTTTGCACTAAGCAAGTTGAATCCACGCTCTTTCTCTATAATAAAACCTTAATAGGCTCACGGTGATAAAAAAATTCCAGGAAAGATCCAGCATACACGCTCGGTTACAAAGTGATGGAGTTTAAAGACACCCAAATGCCGGGTCCAGGCGAGCATGATCCCAATTTCAACTACGTAAAGAAAAACAAACCCGCATACTCTTTCGGATATCCGTTCAAAGCAATTAAACCGCCGACGGCACCGCCGCCCAACGCTTACTGTGATAAAAAGGTGCGTGAATTACTTACCACATGTAGGTAACGAGTACCTGGTTGTTTGTTTAAAATTTAATTAGAGGCACCTTGGAGTCACCAGGACGGCTTTTCGTTGAACAAATATTTGTCTTGGTTTGATACTTTGATTGAGTTTGGAACTCAAGACTAGTCTCCCCTGGATCGCTTTTTAATTCCATTTTTTCTATTACAGTTCATGTTACCAAAACGAAGCATTCCAGCCCCATCCTTTGGTATCCGCCACAGCCCCTACCTAGGCGAGCAAGTGCCATACATAAAGCAATCTAAACTAAAACTAGCGCTAAACGGCTGAACAGACTTATTCTCATTTGAAAATGTATTTGCTATTAGCACTTTGTAAAAGTAATAAACCTTAATTTATTTCCTTCATAATTTGTTTCCCATTCTCTATTCAGCTCCATATATCTCTAGAAGTTGAATTCTCCCATATTACTCATGTGAGATTTGAACTTCTCCTTTGCTTCAGCCGTGAAGCGCAGATATTGTCGGTAGTTGAAAATTTTGATGCAAAACTTTAAAAAGCTTCCACAAGTCTGCTCGACGTAAAGTTCGCAAGAAACTAATTCAAAAAGTGGTTGAATAAAGCCACCTAAGATATAAATTGTAATTTAATGGTTTGGCCACGCAGCTGGGGCATTAAAACACGATCGAAGTTAATTTGGCGAAGTTTTGCACTAACTTGGCCACTGCGCTGATTTGTATGCAATTTCACCGGCCGCTGTGACGTAAACACTGCGCGAGCTTCCATGGAGGCACTTTAAACTTTGCCGGCTTTTTCCGCGCATTTCATATTGTACTCTAACTCTCGGTTCATTCAGCGGCCAGTGAAGAAATGAACAAGTTTAAATAGCGTTGTTTTTAAGTATTTTGTCCTCGCTCCTTTGAATATGGGCCTTTGGGGCTTTGAATTTAGATATTCTGTATCGTAAAAGTCGCTAAAAAAAACGAACACTCAAATAGTACGGCGAAAAATAAAACATTATAATATTTTCGATGCCTTTTTACCATGACCATTAGTTTATCTATGAATGAAATAATCTGCCCAAAGGTAGATAAAAACATCGAAAGAGACAAATCAGTCTCCAGTGTACCTTGAAATTTACTTATCCGTTAAATGAGAAGACGTATTGAACGGGCGGGCTCCAATCACAAATAGTAATAGGGGGCGCACAGTACAAACGTCGAAGTCAAACACACATCTCGGCTGGGAATGGCCATGGCTTCTGGCATCGCACTGTTAGTTTTCGATGATTAGGTTTACGTTGCCAAGTGATAGCTCCCACTCCTTATTTGACTGGCGAACTCAAACATTATGGAGTCAGTCTCGCTCATTTGGAATCCGCGGCTTTGCCATTAGCCTCGATATACTTCACCCCGAGGCGGAGAATGCGGAGACTTTATAATATGGCGAGTGCGGTAGCACTTATGCGCTCGGGATGCTCAACTCAGCGTAATAAGGAAATTTCACTGTTCGTAATACGCTCTGACCGTGCACGACCCTCATGCACATATTCACGGGGATGTTACTACGTTGCCATAACTTTGCAAGCTGAGCAAAATTGAAATGGAATTGTGTAACATTTTATTTAGCTAGCACCATAATATATTTATACCCATATTATAACATTCTCGTCACTTACAGCGGTAAATTAAAGCTTGAAACAATTATAAGTATACGAATTTGTACATTTATATATTAAAGTACGGTGCGAGAATATTAAAACATAAAACACGGCTTCGCAACCGGATTTATCTAAAAGAGGCCTTCCATAAGACAAATAGGATCACATTTTTAGTAGGTAAAAGCATTACTGCTAACTAGGTATCATTAATTGGCAGTTAGCAAGCGGGAGCGGCGCGGTTCCTCGTGTAAATGGCGTTAAATTAAAATGGCAGAGGCGCCTGCCGAGTATATAATCACTTCTGCCGCGACCCCCTATCTCGAACCCTCCCGTGCAATGTACGACCACTTTACATGGGCATACTGTATCAGTTAAAATGATAGCCGTTTAACCTGAAGCAGTTTACGATGATACAAATAGTTATCTTTTTCGCTGAGATTTTTATTCAAGATTCAGATTCATATTCAGGATAATCACGCCTTTTTCCCATTGGGGTAGGCAGAGACTACATCATTACACACGCTACGGTCCTGAAACACCTTTTTCGCGTCTTCTACTTTCATAAGTCCCTTCATACGTGCTTACTAGTCATAGGTAAAAGAAGCATCATGCACAACATTAACTATCGCTTGCTATTCTCCTCCGATGATGCTAAACCAACCGCATCAGCGTATAGGAGGCATGTGATGGTTAAATAATTAATTCTTCTCACTCTCTCTGAAATCTGAATGAACTGGGTCGAAATTGACTTGTAAGACTTGACCTGACCTAATATCCAAGCACAACCTAACTAATATAATACTGACTATGAGTTAAAAGAAAATTGTAAAAATAATAAACAATAGCGGCATCAATTAACAAACGTTATAAAATAATTTCTGATAGAATTCTTAGTTACTTTTAGCTTTCAAATAAACAAAGGGAGTTGACCTTTACTTCAAAGGACCAAAGCGTGGGTCGATATTCAAGAAAAAAATCTTAAGTTACTTAAAAATGTCGTATCTGTATTTTTTCAACGATACCTACACTGTTAATATTGGGAATCTAATTTAGCTTTGGTTAAAATTGGCTTGCGAAGGAGTTGTGGAGCATAAAATATTTTAGTTGCCTTACATGCCATTATATTATGCCATTATACTTACCTACATTATGAACAATACGAGGAAGATATGTTTTTCTTTCCTGGTAGACATTTCTCATTAATTTGCATGGTAATTAATCTTCTTCGACATTTAGCGCGGAGCTCGCGGCGACAAAGGACGGCGGCCGGTAAAGGGGTCATTTGAGCTTTGTTGGCTGAAAGAACAAGAGAGGACCCCATCTCTTTGTTTAGTTTTGAAATATCATCCCCTGATGCTAACGAGGACGTCGACGCTGTGATAAAAATCCGATATCGCTTATCATGTTAACTCGCCGGGAGTTTACTTTTTTTACAATAACATTTATTTGTATCACATTGTGGTAAAAATAAATGTTACCAAATAAGTGTTTATCAGTGCTGTTTGGACCTGGCTCTATTCCGGGAACAATGCAAAATGTTTCGGAGGAAAATGTGTTAAGCGCTGGTCGGTATTGTTGAGCATAAGTTTTAATGTTTCCAGTAGACAACGATTACCTTTGTCGCATTTCCACTGAAGCCCTATAAACCTATATTCGTATTTTGCAGCCTTTATTATTGTAACATACCAACCGGAACCTTTATAAATCACACGTACGTATTCATTGGACACAGACAAGATCTTGCCTTCAACTTACCATAGCAACTGAGGCAAGTCGGCGATCGGCACAAGTGCTCCTACCGCAAATGAATCCCACGACTCAAAACTCACCGAGGCTAAACTAATTCTCATGGTTCAGCGATTCAAAATGACTCTTTGCTTTAGAAACAAGGCGTGACATTACATCCGGCCCATAAATGCACTAGAAACAGGATATTTACCATGAATTTACCAAACAAAATGTCATTTCAAGTCCTTCAACTCAGTATGTGGTGGGAAGGCCTCTTCGCCTCACCTCTTCGCCTGGGGTAGTACCACACCTTTGCCAGATAATCTTCGCCAAGCAGTAGTGTGCAAATATTACTGTAACTCCCGTTTTTATAAAAAATTAAAAGTTATTCTATTTAGTTACCTGAATGGGCCGAAATTAATTGTCGATGAGTGCATGATCAATCGTAGATACAACTAACACGGCGCAGTGAATCCTTTATCGTCTGCCTACTTGTAAATACCTTCTATATTTCCTGCGCCGAACGCTCGGTAACCTCTGGCGCTGAAATCATAACTTGTGACTTCTGAAAAAAAAAATGGCTAAAATCGAAAAATAAAAGTAGAGTCAAGGAGCGGATGAAGCTCGTGATATGGAATATATTTTGCAAAGATTATACTGACCACTTTCCTGAAATGGTCGGCAAGTGAGTTCTTCTCTATGCATTAATAGATTATTATCTCATTATGAGCTCAGTAGAATTGTACCCTAAGACCGTAGTGTTCAGTTTCCGGTTACCATAAATATGGGTGTACCGATATCCACTTCAATCGGCTGCGTCTTAGAACAGGGCTTGAATGCGGTGCAAATTGCACTGCACAAGGCTTGGCTTGCATCTTCAGTTGTACTCCTGAAACCACTTAATTCATCGCATAATGCGAGAAAATGTACAATATTTGCATTCAAAATTAAGAATTGCGGGTGCGAATAATTAACACGTCGACACAAAAGAAGAAATATAGATATACTCATAATATAAAGCCTAGCCGATATCCGAAAAAAAAATACATTTTACTACATTTAAATTCTTAAGTTGAGGATTTGCTTGAGGTTTTAAGCTTGTTGGGCAATGTTAAAATAAACGTAGTCAAAATATGGTGAGATCTGAAACCGTATCGATTTGACTAGGTATAAGTTGAATTCAGTGGAATTATCCTTCAGCGTGGAGCCCAGCGCTCACCGACCCGGACCGGCTATGAATTTGCTTGAATTACCGTACGTTATTGGAGTTTATTTCGATTTCCGCTTGTTATTTTGACATTTTCGAAGCGTGACCTTTTCATAGAGCAGGAAATTGAATATTGACGAGATACAGTGGACGCCTCTATAAACCTGCCGATATTTTGACGTCCTTCGACAACGCAATAAACTATATTGCTAGCATTGTCGATGTATTATTTCATTTTGTTGAGAGGAGCATAAGCGTCGTAATCGCGGCATAATACTATTTGTCAACCGTTCATAGGCTTATTCTATGCGGGCGGGATCTCAACAACCTATTTGCATTTCTCATTTTCACCCCTCTTCTTACATTCTCTCGAGTACAATTTCCACTCGACGCGCGCCACACGAGTACCTACGACTTTAGGATTCCTTTCAAATGAGAGCAATGTGTTTGAAAAACTTTATTGTTTTTATTAATTCAAAAAATGTTTCGCATTACATCACTACGATGTTTTTATTTATATTGCATTTAAACACTGAATTATCGTAATGTTATTATTCATAAACTTGCTAATAACTTCACATAAAAACGTAGTGACTTCATCATGGGTGACCTAAGCATTATTTAAAAAGTTTTGCACACATATATTTTAACTTTCCCTTATTTAATTCTATATAAGACCGCATTCCTAAAGGATTATTATAATCTAAATATCGTAAGCGAGTGTATTGTCATTTGTCAACAAGTTAATAAAATATATTGTTTAATCTCTGCCCGATATACAATATCGAACAGCGGCGAGCGAAGAAAGGCAATAAAACGCCTATTTATTTGAAAGCCAGCAAGGCCCGCAGTAATGAAATTCCTCGCGAAATATTAACGCATTTTTTTTTCAACAAAAGAGGTGATGTTTTATGAGGATGGAACGCGGCCGGCTTCGGCACTCCACTTGTATCGCCATATTTCACCAGAAGTCAAAGCCTTTCATAACCTTTCAATAAAGGGATTCCGTGACTTAAACAGCTTAAACTTTTTGCGGTCATAACTTTTCTATAATGCTTTCAGTAACTGTAGAGTATTTATTTATCTTGTATGGTGAAATTAGATAGCTTTCGATTTCATCACACATGGTTCTGACCGCGGATGCGAGACGTAATAGACTGTGGTAGGAGTATTAGTAATTTATGTATGACCTAATATTAAAATGAATACGTTTATCAATTATGTATGGACTGTTGGCATTTTAGAAGAAAGTATCGAAACATACACGGGAGGAATTTTGAAATAACTATTCTCGTATATAGGAAATAAAAATCTGTATGATACCACACGCTTACTTACACTTGTATAACATATTTATGAAAACCTACGCCTACATACAAGGAACTATTAATACATATTAAATAATGAGAACCGCCAATGTTATCCACCAATCCGGACTGGGCCCCCGTGGTGGATAATGGCCTAACCCTCCTCACGATAGTGAGGAGAGAACCGTGCCCAGCAGTGGGACGTTATGGGTTGATGATGATAATAATTAGAAAATTGTTAGTTAATGTTTACACGAATCTTTTTATCTTTTCAATCTTTCCAACCGTCGCGTATCACCTCCAAAATGCTAAGCATTTTATAAATCCAACGATTTATTCATCTGAATCCCTACAAATTACATGGGCTGTAACTGGCGTCGAAACAATCACAGCCGATGATCCAGCCGTGTTATGCAAATCTCGGCTTTGCTCCTAACAATAGATAGGCATCGCTCCTGACGGCTCGCACCATAGTGTTCGCTGCTAGACCCGTTTTCGTTCCACTTGTCCTAAATTGCATTTATTGGGTTGATAGGCTGTTCTGTTTCCAAATTTGCAATGTAGATTTTAGAACTGAAACTAAATCTCGCTATATTAGCAGAGCTAACAGTATGATGATGTATTGATTAAAGGCGGTGTTTTTTACGCGCGATCGACCTCAAATGATTTAGTGGCTCTGAAGTCAGAGATAGTCAGATCGCCCTAAAGCCTCTACAATGACTTATCGAATGCTATAAAAAAAAAAATTACAGGCGACGATTGTTACGCTGAACTGTGATTGTAATTTTTTTTTGTTTATTTATCTTTGGAATTTTTCGCTACTGTGCGACTATAATATTACAACGTCGTACGTGGTATATCACGCGAGTGAGTCAACAATAGGGCGCGTGGAGTGGCGTCGCGGGGTGCAATGAGTGCCGTCACTCACCGCAGATCACGAGTGCCGAGTACAGTGCTGCTACAATGTGTCTAAGCTACACCCATCTACAGCTATGTACGTACACCGCACCTACGTCTCGAGGGGAATTTTAAGGACATTGTCAAGTGAGACGGCTCCGACTTTGAAACCCTATCCAGTTTCTATAAAAACATTTTGCCGTCAACAACCCCAGTGCCTCTACAAGAGTATCTACATAGCAAAACTTGATAAATAAGGTTTCTTTTTATTAATAAATATGCGTTTGACCACTATCTCACCTGGTGTTAAGTGACAACGCCGTCTACGATGGTGCACGCTTACCTAGAAGTAACCTATTCACTCGTGACTTGAAGACTCGAAGAAGAAGGTTATAACTATCGGGAAATACAGACTCCAACAAGTTATTAAAAAATACAATGGTCAACACTTAACATGCAACTAGCACTACTTTAACAACCATTCTAATACATTTGAAAACAAGGCTTCTTCGGAAGTGGTCGTGCTCGCACCGAACAAAAAAGCGACGCAGTAAATTCAGAAAAGTTACACATGTATTGCGCAAGTTGAATACCGCACCAAGTTACTTGAAAGTTTGAATACGTAAAGGGTCTTGGGGAAGTGTTCGTCTAACTTACGATATTTGCGAGTCGCCAATTCATCCTCGCGTCCACAGGGAAGTATGATTTATGGCCGTCCAACTGACCGAAGGGCGAATGATGCGATGCACTTTCCGTGTCACCTGCATCGCCTTTGATGTATTCATGAGCTGCTACTACTGCCATTAATTCCGCAGGCAAAAATAAACTCTATCATTTTTGCTATACAGCTCGAGTTCCTATTCTATCGCCAAGAAGCCGCCTAGTCTGCAGCCACGGCGGACGGTAACAAGTTTAGTTTGTAATTCTCTTATGGCTTGCATAAATATTGATAGCTTTAATATTATTGCAGGTGGTTGTATTGCAATGTGAAAATCAACCCAGTAAACGTTAAATATTCTAATATCTATATTTCAGTAGGTACCTACCCAGTTTTTATATAACTCACGTGTAGAGTTATGTTCGCTGTTTTCATGAAATAACAAGTTCAACACAGATTTATTTGATTATCAAACATTTCTTTGAATGTTGCTACTTAAACATGCCATTGACATAATTATCGGCATCAGACCGTCATCAGTGCACGTTCGCTCCTCTCGGTAAACAGTCGTTCGGGCGACTAACGAACTAATGTAAACAAGGAAAAAACGTCTCCGATGCTTAGGCAGCGTGTTTACGTAAACAGGTGTAAAATGGATCGTTATGCGGCCAAATTACCATAATGTTTGTTGTCGAAATATTCGCTCGCTGAAACGGAATATGTAATGAGCGGGTCGAGTCAGCCGCCAGATTTTACACGTTTATACGGCTTGATGTTCGTTAAAGGTAGCCGTAATTTTATGCAGTCATAAATTTAATTCATACTTTGTTTACGGGGGCAGTCTTACGAACACCTAAAATATAAAATGTCATATATTTTCGCGGTTAAGCCCCGAAGCACATGCACGGACCGCTCTTTTCAACCGACGTCTCGGTATTAAAATATCTGGATGCGTCCAGGGAATTTTTCAGATTTAATATATTGGAGCGGAGTCGGAGGACCTTAATCCACACGTGCAGCGTGAGTGATGGCGCAGGCAGTGAGGCTGCACGGCATAATGTCGCGCCGTGACTGTGAGCCTGTTCGACGTTAGGCGCCGTTCTATAGAATGGCTCTGCAGGTCATAATGAAGACAAAGTGTGCAGTATTCTTGCAGCGCGGTGTATTGTGCGGCGCTGGCGCGGCTCCAGCGCTGACGCGCTCCTCGGCTGCATCGCGCCGCTAACATTTATTTATCATGTCGTCCTCCACTAATATTCAACGCAAATTATCATTAATTTGCATATACATACTTAAAGCGCCTGTTGGCACTGCGTTAAATTCTACTTCAATACTCACGCTTTCTTGCCATCATTTCCATACTGCAAATTTTATGAATAACTAGTTTGTAAGTAAAATAACGTTTCTGGAATTAGAAATGTAAAATTATTTCTGACTTTTTCCATTTTTCGCATAGGAAATTAAGATAATACGTATAGCATTAACGGTTTCTTTTCTGAAAATCCATGAATAAAGAAGCATAAAATCCATGACAAAAGCGCTTCGGAAAAGCAACAATAAAAAACAAATAATGAATGTACAGTTTTCGGAAGACGTGTTGAGACAACGAGCAAAACTATGGCGGAATTGAAACAAAATAGATTCAGCAGATTCGTATATCAGATATTGAGTCTAGTAGATCCCGTGTCTGGCCTTAAGCCAGCCGTAGTATTCCGTTTCCATGTATTTCTTCAGGCGGGGTAATGCTGTTATCAACTTGAAATTCAATAAAGTTCACCTATAGCCGAAGTTGAAGCAATACGCGGAACGCTTCATCAAGATAATAACATTTTTTATTTTCCGTCGATTGTCCCAACTTGAAATTGTGTGCGCGTGTTATGGTACTCGGGAACTTTCGCAGTAAAATCTGCGGGACATAATTTACGATGTGACGCTTTGTTTCAACTTACTTAATGAAACGACTTTGTTCGGCTATGCAGTTACTAAAATTAAAGTTACTTTTCATTGTTGGTATACGTATAGTAAGATGGTGTTGCGAAGCTTTCACTTCAAGTTTTAACGCTTTTGTTTAGTAATTTACTAAACATCGAAAATACTTCTCGTATGTCAGCGACCATCTTGTATTTAACTCTCGTTGCGCGTGTATCCACTGTTCCCATATGGGTACAAGTTCATTAACTACATCAAACTTCGAATCGACCGTTCCCAGGCACCGATGAAATAAATTGCTCCTCGCCAATCTATAAAGGAAAATGAAATCAACAAGTGCGAAACAACTCCTAATCACTTTCGTCGTAACAAGCTGCAAGTTACTCGGAAATTAGTTGGTAACACTGGTTCCAGTCATTTGCGTTAGAGTTTTTTTTTTTTATACCGTCGTCGGTCGTCTTTTACTGAGAACACGGTGTTATATTGAAAAATAAAACCCGGAAATTTATGAGAAAGGCTCTGGCGCTGCGTCATGGCTCGCTCGCGCCTCGTATTTCTATTTTAGTAAGGAAAATTAATCCATACTTACTTTTTAATGGAAATTTTTAACAGTGCATTAGATAGGTTTTTCTGAAGAATATTCCGACATAATGTTTCCTTTTGTATCGGTTTTTCTTATAAATCATACATGAGGTACGAGTTAAGTTTGGCAGTTCGTATGTTATTTAATAGTTTGTACATAATTTCTTTGGGTAATTTAATAGGAGCCGGCGCTTTCAAATAATGTATTATAACCCAATCAGTTTTGTATTTTATCGTAGCAGTTTCTAACTAGACACTTTCTTCCTATATCTATTAATTCAACCAGCCCCACGTAGTAGTCCCTAGCGCACGAATATACGAGCAAATTTCTAAAGAGCATTCCGTGATTCCGTTTCCAATTTCCCTATCAAATAAACACAATAGTCCTACATCGCACAGCAGCTCAAATGAAAACCGTGACAGGTCTTGTTTGTCAGGCAACATTCGCGGCAGCGTGAGCAACTCTATTAATAGCGGTGAATACCTAGAGGCGAAATGAAAAAACCGTGTAGAGGTGGTGGTCAGTCCCCCCCGCGGTTAAAGCCGGGAAAATACCTGCGTCACGGTAACTGCCGCTATAAATCCTGGCGACTTCCGAGGAGATTCGCCGGGAGTCGGCGCCTCCCTTGGAAACTTTTAGTGCGCGTGCTCGAGACAGCCGTCCAACATTCTCGAGTGGCCCTACAAGGTTTTTGCCAAATTATGGGTGAGTATTAGCGGTGGCGAGTAGTTTAGGCGGGTTTGTTAAATGGAAGGGATTTGCGATAAAAAATGAAAAGTTACTTGAGATTGCCTCAGGCCGTCCGGTAGGCTGCCCGAAATACACACACGTACTTTGGTGTGTTTGCTCTTTCTTATTTTACTATACTTAGTCAAATTGATAACTTTTTATAGTAAAAGCAACAGTTTCCTAAATTATGTACAGACCTAATACTAACACAACAATACCAAACACTTCCGTCTTTATGTTTTTAGAACAAGTGTATGTTATGTGTGTTCTTTTTCCACTATCTCTTATTTTACAAGTAGGTATTATAATTATTTTACTTATCAAATATGTAAATGAATTTCTTTTTTATCTACCAAAATAATTGTGATTGTTTGCGTCGAATGTTTTGAGAATTTATTGTGTACCTATTGAGCTAGGGTTAGTATTTAGCCTGTTCCGGTTGTAAGGGAACTGTGTCCATCGAGTTTACTGGGCATGAGACATTAGAACCAATGTCTAAGGGTGACGAGCGCAGTGCAGTGCCGCGCAAGCTTATGCAATGCAACGATCTGGATGGCACTGTTACTGTTATAGGCAGGCATAGCACTTACAATCAGGCAAACGACCTGCTCGTCTCATTACTCAGTGAAATAAAATAAGATATATAATGGGGCCACGCGGAACACTTAAAAAAAGTTTTTTACAGTGAGACGGTGAATATTATAATTATAAACACTACAATGTTTCAGCTTATCTTCCTTAGCTGCGCCACCAGCCATTTAGTTGACTACTTTAATTCAAAATAATTATTTGAACACAAACGAATACCTACTACATACCATAGAACGCTTCCATGTACTACGTACCAAAGTACTTTCCACTCTCAAAAGTATCTTACCATTTATAAATAATTAATATCAAAGTCTTTTACAGAAACCAACAAACTGTATTCTCACAAAAGAATCAAAATGAGTCCGGGAAAACGCTCCAAAGAAAATAAATCACGGAATATTTTATGTTATTAAATTATTTCAAACGGAGGTCAATGTAAACAATAATCATCTGAAGACATTCAAGCCCAAGGAACACAAAAAACGGTGTAGAGATTTTTTTACGAGACCATTTCTCATTATTATACCACACCACAATGTAAAGATAAAAGATTTATTATGAGGCTGTGTCCATAATACTATTGAGTATAATTGCATAAGGTACCAGTATAATAAGAAAAACGCATCGGAACGCCATACTTAGACCCTGACCCCAACTATAGGATTCTCTGTGACTAGGAAATCAGAAACTGCGGGGACCATGATAGTTCTGCAGCGCACAATATCACCTTGGCACCTGATCAGCGTGGCTACAACTTAAGCAGTCCACTATTGTATGAAATTCCAGATTCTGCACCACACAGCACGCTGTATTACCCTTCCCTCTCCCCCATATAAAAAATGAACGGGACAACAATTTGAGAAAACGATCGCCTTGAGGCAATACTTATATTTGAATCTGTGAAAAAACGATGGGAGATCCTCGTGGATCTTATCCCGCCATCCCATGCGGTCTAAATATATAATAGCGACCGAGGTTATGCACGCAGTTAATTCCCCGTTATATTTTCGGCCAAAATTGAATTTTCCTAGAAAGCCGATCTAAACAGGCTTGCGATGAAGAGCCTTCATATTTTCCCTTTCCATTTTTCTGTTACACCCCAATATTATGCAAATACGAGGTTATAATCTTTAATTGCACACTCGGCGCCATGGCGAGGGCCTTGCGAAAATAAAATTTCCTAACGTTTAAAGTTTTCTTGCTATTTTTTCTTGAGACTGTTTATTTTAGAAGCTGTTATTGCAAGTCTTGGTGCCTGCGTTAAGTTAATAGCACCACAATTTTGATGCTAAAAAGTAGTAGCCGTAATAAATTGTTTTTTGTTACTCGAATTGAAAATGTTTAGATTGATCACATAATTGCCTCTGTATATTCACGCCAACTACGTCTCATTACTTTGTTGAGTTGTTTGTTATATTTATTTCTTTTTATTCTTTTTTTTTTTGTAATATATTTTTATCCGTTTCATTGTCTATCACTGCCTTATGTAATTTCTGTACTTCTGTACGTTTATTTAAATAGGTAAAAGCGTATGGATTCATTGTGTTGTCCTTAGTTACTAGCCTACTTATTAGTAAAGATTTCAAAGCTTAGTTGGTATATATACGTATTTTCCTATTCTGACAGAACTCACCAAGAAGGCTTTTGATTTCATTATCGTAACGGGACATCGCACCTATCACTTTCATAATACCGGGAAGACCAATAAACCCCGTCTCCATAGCTCCCCATAAACGTACAGCATAATGAATAACATGGCCTGATATGAGTGAAACAGCGGGAAAATTGGGGCCTATGCCAAGCTTTTTCCACTCCAAAGTGCTCGCTGAATATTTAGAGAGATGGACAGATAAATTATGTATGTTCTTTGAATGTCTCCGTCCGTCCGCGCCATGTGATATTTTCATAATCGTCGGCGTCCCTGGAGCGATCAAACAAAGTGCAAGTGATAATGGTTTGGGAGAGAATGGTAAACAACATTTTGTGTTTTCGTTAGGAATAAAGCTTTTATGTAAATATATTTATATCACTTTATCTTAATGTTATAAAATTGTAGTAGTTGGTAAGAAAATATACACAAATTCGATTCAAATCAATGAAACTTATTTAACACTATTAAATCATTTTCACAAGTAGGAGCTGAGCTGAGTTGAAGAACGACATAAAATATTTGTTTTCACTGCGAAAACGACGTGTCTACAATTCACCACGCGTATAAATCACCGCTTTATTCCAGAAACGCCATAAGAAGTGAAAAATGTAGTGTTAGAACAAGTTGGACGTTCTTAACGGATAACGGAACATTTGCCGCGGCCCGCGCCGCGCCGGTTAAACTTCGATAGCATTCAGTATTCAGAGAAGAAAATTATTTCGGGGCCATTACCTCTCGCAGCTGCCACATGGAACTTTTATGTTTGCATTACAAAATGGTGCTGCTATGTAGCGCTGAGCACTGAAATAAGACGCTTTCAAAGGGTTAAACATTTTAGTGTAAGCCGAGCGACTAGACGGTTCAATTTGGTTGCATTCAATACGAGCTACAAAATAGCTCTGCTCTATTTGGTTACGTAACTAAGTTGGCTTATTCGCTGTCATTTGCTAACATCATTAGGGATTGAATTTCCATAGCTTCATTTATCTGTAGAATGACAATTTTGGATGCATAAATACCTAAGCTTTACTTTATTATAATAATAGATCGATAGATATAGATAAGTTTACTATCACCTATCGTCTCTCTATTTCAGTCCATTATTTGGCCGAATTAAAGCCGCTGTCATCGCCATGAATATTATAGCAGTAAGATAGCCGGGCGGGTCGCGTTGTGCTGAATTTAGCATTATATCGATCGCGGTGCTGCTCCCGCGACTGTGTACTGCGGGCACTGATTCCGATTTATGTGACATCTTCACGATTTCGAAATTGGCACTACATGGTAACTCCAATCTATGGGTTATTTCAATGAAACGGGCAAAAATAGGTACAGGGTTCTGTACCACGAGGTTGTCCTATGAAGAATTGTCTAGAACTATTTGCGGGTTGGATCTCTCTTTTCAAGAGATTTAGGTTATGAAAATATTTTTTATGTTTTTCATATAACCACCAATATACCGATAATGATTTGATCGTTTAGATTTTTTAACCATTTTATTATTGTTATTACGTATTACTTATGATCCATCTAGATAGTATTTTGAATTGTATACATTTTTAATAAGGATTTTAAAGAAAATAGTGAAAAATATGCATTATTTTTTTTTTATTATTTATTTTATTTTGTTTCTGGTGTACAATAAAGAGTTTTTCTATTCTATTCTATTCTATTCTATTTTTTCCCACTTGCAATAAATGATTTGAGTTTTGAACGAAAGATAATATTAACAAAAACTGCATAAAATAACTAACTAATTCTGTTTGACATTGCTTTCAATATCAGTCTGGAAATTAAGCGTGTCGCCCGAACCACCGGCACCGCCATATCCTCATCAATGTACTGAGTGCAGATAATGGTCATCAATTTATGTGACGACTCCAATATTTTCAAATTCGTACAGCTTTTAATGACCTAGTATCTACAAGGTATCTATATGTATCTATATGCAAGGAAAGGAAGTTTTTATGTTAGGGAATCCTAGTTAGCGTCATGAGCCATGTATGTGATCGGGATCCATTTCTATTTTTAAATGTGTAATTTAAAACATAGTTTATTTTAGAAATAACTTATTTATAATCAGTTAAGGAGTTTAGTCACCACGACGCAATAAAACCTACAACATATTTTAAATTAGGATTTTATTTTAAAATTTCACAAAACGTCCTGAATATTTCGGTATATATTTATTGTGCATAGAAACTAAAGCGTAATTATTTGTCCGTTAACGAAATGTCTCGATTAGATCTTTACTTAACAAAGTGGCATTAAAACTTTTGTAATCAAGCACTTATTTCTTAGTTATCGAAGAACTCCTATCTCGTCCATTACCTTAGGTGATTTGATTGTAAAAGAGAAATTACTTATTTAGAGCTTCGTCTACATAATATTATTAAATCTTTTAAGTTTGCGCGCCTTTTAAATATACAAATAGGTGCTCTTTGGTTTTATTAAATTTATGCCTTCTATTAAATCAGTCCCATTTGTATAGGTACTATATAAAATATGGTATATAAGCTTATCGAGACTCCGTTTACGGTTTTTAATATCGATATCAAAAGAAGTTTTTCCACCAAAGGCCGGTTGGATTTAAAATCGATACTTAATAGTGATCTGTTCAATATTTTTTAGATAAATGATAAATGAATTTTTATTGCCAAAAAAGTTAGTGTTACAAATAAAGAAAACAGACATACAGACAGACACCATTTTAAAAAATTGTATATTCTTGTACAGTAGGTAGGTACAGCTTATTTTAAGCAGCTTAGAGTTTTTATGTAAGTATATCTTCCAACTTTTTGACCTTTACTTATATTATAACAATAGAAGATCTAGAAAAGCTTAGAAGAAGATTGGTACCTACCTAATTCTGCTACGGACAGAACAGCCGGCGCTGTGAATAAATATTTGTCGTGTCGCGAGCGAGGCCATAATTAGGCCAAAACATTAGTTGAGTTTCCTATTCGAACGAAGACCATTTTTATGCAAGCTCGGGGGATAGCGTGCTCGTAACTTTTTCTTTTTAATTAGTATGTAACGTTTCACGAGAGATGTTAATTTTACACTGTATAAAACACAATATCATCATCTCATATTGGCCCACTGGTGAACACGGGTCTGCCCTCGGTTTCGTGAAGAGGATTAGGGCATATTCCACCACGGCGGTCCGGTCCTGATTGGTGGATAACATACGTACCTCCGAAATAATTCTGCGGTAGTTATGTGGGTTTTCTCACGATGTTTTCCTGCACCGAAAAGCTAATGATAATTACTTACATATGTTTTCACAAGACACACATTGGTACGTGCCTACAGTGGGATTAGAACTCACGTCACTCTCCTTGGAAGGCGGACGTTCTCCCACTAGGCTACAACCGCCACAAACACAATACAAGATGTAATATTTAACCGTATACTGAGCATCCGGTCAGTGAAGTCCAGACAACGAAAAACATATTTGAATCGAAAAGCATTATGTTAAAAGCTTAACGCCAAAATGCACTCAGACTACACGTCGCCCCAGTTCCGCCTGTCCCATGGAGGGCTTTTAATGCAAATTGCCGGTGACTTGTTCGTTTTCCAAATATCTCTTTGTTGGGAAATTCGTATGAGATTTATCGACGATAATCGGATTTGAAATCGCCGGTGGATAGTCTAATTGGAAGTATCATATAAGTAGGTATATGATCAAAACAGAGACGGGCGTGAGCCGCTGCGACAAAGAAAGGCCGCGTGAGATGAGGCTTAAAATTGTTAGAATCATTCTCATAAAAAACACACTTGTATTGATAGAAAACTAAAGGGAACCGTTGCTTGGCGACAAAATCAACGAAGTTGTTTGATTTTTATTCCCTGGTGATACAATAAATGAGTGACTATTTCCGACCAGTTCAATTATTGCTGATAATTATATTTCATCCTTAAATATGCATTAGCTAAATGTTAATTAGGAAACTACTACAGCTAACGTCATCCAGTGCTTCGAGTTGAACAAATGCATAGCTAATTACCGTTGAACTCGTTTGGTTAACACGTCGCTCGCTTGTTATTTAAACTAGTTTTCAAATTTAAACATATCTGGATGTAGATCAAAAATATGCTATGTGCAAAATATAATTTGTTATCAACACGATAGAGAATCCCAATCTATTACAAACAAGATAGTTGTTGATAAGTACCCATAAAGACAATTATTCTAAAACAAAAGACGCGTGCTGCTTTAACCGCTTAATTAGTTCACGCTATGTAAGAACTTTTATAACTTTATTGTGGGACTAAAGTTAAATGTAACTCGAGATGGTTCTCGGCATACTCCTAATAAAAATTCTAGGCTCCTCCTGAGCAGATGAGCATTCCCTGGAGCGTGAGATGTGTGTAATTAAAAGCTGGCTCGTTAGTTGCACCAGCCCGGTTCTCGGGCACCTACCGCCATTGTCTCTGTAAATGTAATCCATCCCCCTCCTCTCGTTTAGCCAGGTGGATGGAACTCAATTACCAACAATTATTCTGACGACGATGATGCGCCGCCGACCCGAAACTTTCCTCGACTATTTCGTAATTAATTTTGTTTCCAGCGACCCCGGACTCAACTTGTCGCGACTCAGCTCGCCCTTAACGTTTATTTAGCCATAAATTATTTAAAACTCACCTCTGGCTAGTTTTCAAAACAACAATTGCGGGAAGACTTACATCAAATGGGGCGACAAGGGAAACTTTCCGATGGTTTCACGCCCGCTACTACATAGCGGTCCATAACGACCATATAAGGCCGATTGCTTTCTTAAACTTATCCCATTTGTAGAGCCCGCGCGAAGGAATTGGAACTTCTTTATTGTGTCGAAGTTGCGAATGAGAGCGGCTATTTCCATTTCTATCGAATTGTAGCCGAAACCGATAAATTATTGCACCGACGATTGTAATACGGACGAGGAAAGCATAATAGCAATAAAACTACCGAATGATCAATAAATTTCTATAAGCACTGTGGTTATTTTCATGTTAAACTGGAGTGTAGTAAGCTTTGTATTTAACGCTTTCTATCCTAAGTATAAACCCACACAATCATACTTATGAATTAGTAAATGTATCTATCTCAAATCGGTTTTTTTCTGGCCACGTTGTTAATGAAGAACCTCAATTAGTAAGTAGTTGTAAATAATTACGCGCGCGTTAAAAGGCTGCAATATTGCTGAAACAACGCGCGAATTGGTCGACTCGGTGTAAAGTCCCATATTAACATAGTAAGGAACCCATTTCCATTATCATCCCCAATTTCGTGCTTGGGAGGCACTTAAGCACTTAATGGATCTCAGCTCTCCGTAATTTACCGGGACGTTGGATTGAATAAAATCGTAAATCTTAACACCGACTGAGCGAAGGTGTTATTACGAAGAATGATTCGCAATTATTCTTCTTTGAATGAAAGATCATCGCTCAAGATAAATCGTCTGGAGGTACGTTATCGGACGAGTTAATTAACAATTTATCAAATTTTCGGAATAGGCCTTATTTGATTTCAGAAACCTGATGAATTTTTATTTGAATTGAATTTTTGCGAGATTAAATATTAAGCGAGTCGCCGCGGTAGACGTGGCGACTTTAAATTTAGTCAGCCGCGGGCGATGGAGAGGGCAGACAAGGCTGCTCCCTCCGCCAGAATGCACCACTCCACAAATAAACCAAATCAATAGCGGAGCCGCCGGCGGCCCGCCCCTCCCCACCAGGTGACCTAAAATATATCCAATTTCCCATCCTCGTTCTAATCAAATTTTAACTTCATATTTCCAAACGTCACAGACTAAACAGCTTAGAGTGCCATTAGAATCGGAAACTAAGTAGCAATTTTAATTTAATATCCACGCGCTTATTCAATCAAACAATAATCGTAGGATATTCGAAGGTATTATTTTAAATTTCACTAATACAAAGATCCAATGTCAAAACTATGTACAAAACGTAAGCAACAACTATATCCAAGGAGCCCGTTGGGGGACAATATAGCAAGGTAGATTACACGTGGAGCGTACAATTCCATATACATTTCAGAAGCCCTTCGGGAAATACAAACTCTAATACAGCCAGGCAATAAAACATTGTTCTGCGTGTTCTCATGTAAATCCCATAACTACATTTGATCCTGGTGTCCCAGGCGGCTTGTTGTTTCGGCCTCATGCTCTTCCGAGTCCATAGATGGCCTCAATGTGCCTCCGTGTAGAGATCAACTGTATCTTATAATTGTTGTCTCACTTGTAGAGCTTGTAGTTAGTAGGTAATTCTATATCCCGTTTGTTTGGTACATCGTTTGTTAAGCATATTCGAAATGAAGAATCTTCCATAAAAGAAAATATAGCATTCATGTTTGTGAATAAAGAAAATTTTAGTTCGCTCTATATTGTTATTTTATTAAATAAAAATCTACTAACTAAAAATTACATGTAAGTATGAAACATACAAAGCGGTGTTTTTCATAAACTCATAAGAAATTTGAAACACTCAGTCACAGAGCAAGGGTTAAATGCCATTTAAATCTCAAATTTCGTCTGACAAGTCAACAACGAGTCCCATCCCATTGCCTAATTGTTGAAATTGAAATTGACCTACTTCCAGATTACAAAGATCATTACAATGTTCGCCTAATTAAAAAAAACATGAAAATAGCTACAAAAAATCACATTAAACATTAAATTTCATTAGATAGAACACTAATTAACATTAACATTATGTAGGTACCGTATCTGGTTAAGTTTGTAAAGTTGATTTTTCGTCTGAATTTTGTGATAAAAAATGTGATCTCAAGCAACGAATAAGGAAGTGTCTAGGAGTGTTAACTCGTAAGTGGTCAAGCTTATAGCACTCACAGTGTTATACAGAACACAATGATAATCATTATACAGACACACAGTGGTGTTTAGTTTAGGCGCAGCTTGACAACCCTATTGTATGTGAGCTTAATTGGGGATGTTATTGTCTGACCGACCTGTTAGGTATGCAGCTTCTATAGACATGCGGTCATAAACCTTCGTTAGGCATACTGCCTCGATAAACGCACAAGTCCACGGCACACAATGTTCGTCAACAAGCTTCCAAAATTATCCATAATGTACAGTAATGGCGACATACGTAGATAATACATAAAAGTTTACGTGGAAAAAAACAAGCACCGACAAGACCGTCCTTACTTAGATAAGCCAGTGAAGTTTACTTTAAAAAACCAAGCAAGCTAATAATTCACCATGATTTACACTTTCATACACACACAAGATATATCAACGATGGAGTAAATACTAAAAACAACAAGAAAAATTTTCTCAATCGTATCAAAGGAAGGCCTACAAGTTGATTTGAATATAATATGACGAAATCATTTACTCAACACAAACAACTTTGGTTTATCGATTTGCCTTTCCGATTCTCCCTAATAGAATTAATTTCATTGGCTTCATCGACGTCTATCTTTGATAAATGTTATAAGCACAACACACAATTGTGCCAACAACATGTGATTGTTTCAGAATAAAATTAATAGAAATATCTAGGAACATAACTTTTTTTTTATCAACGGTAGTAAACGTTGGACTAAGAAGACGATACTTCACTGACGCTCGTGGCGATATAGCTCCACGTTCCTCCGCTATTTACGTGGTAATTTAATATAGCACCGCTTTAATTTAGAAATTTCCTAAATTCCAGGTGAAGGATATTAGGTATGCATCAAGGTGTCGAGAGCTGCTGCTGCGCGATGCAGCTGTACATCGCTGTAATCGGATTAGCAGCAGTGCCCTGTCGTGTAGCAACCAGCCAACACCCGAATACTGCTATGCTCTATTAGCTAGGAACGATATACTGAATATTCATCACATAAATGGCGACGATGTCAACTTACCCGTGATATGTTGGTATAAACATATATAGAGATGTAAGTATATAGGTACACTCGAGAACGCGTTCATAATATAATTCTACTATCCTACTGAATTATGGTTTTTGGCGTAGTTGAACTGAGGGATCAAAGCGCAAATGCTTGGACTGTTTATGCGGCATAACATCTTAGCGTTTCCGTGCTTCGAAGAGCACGTTAAACCGTCGGTCACAATCGTCTTTGATTGATAGAAGCCGATAAACTACGTCTTATGCCCTTGGGCTGTCTGATAAACTCTGACATCAGGGGATACCAATAGCTCATTCGAAATCTATCAACAATTCTACTATAGTGTTTTAGAGATCAGTATTCAAAATAACTCTAATATATTTTATGAAAATCATTGATAGGTATTATGCATATAATAATTATACATATATGAAGATAGTAAATTAAAAAGGTTTTTCAGTACATAACTAATTCTATGAGTTATCTATACTTATCAAATTATTAAAACTTTGGTTCGATATAGAAACGGACAAAAAAAATCAGATTAACGCCGCCGTTCTGCTAAAATGCGAACCGTCAAGTATTTAATTACACCTAAATAACAAAATGCAGTAAAATAAAAGAAATTGAACGAAACGAATGCATTTCCATTCTTCCTCTAATTACACTTTTTGCAACGCCCCGTAACGCCGGGCGCGGTTTAAAACGGGTAAAGTTTATGAAAAACTTCAGTTGCATACAAAGTAGTTCCATTTGCGAATGCTTTGAAACAAGCGTCGGTCGCTCTGGACGAGAGGTTTCGATGCGGTACCGAACCAGTTCAGAATACTGGCCGGCGCAATTAGAAATTGGAATCGTTTGGCGTCTGTAACTGACGACGCCTGTTGTTTCAGTGTTTGTTCACACAATCTAATGGTCTAAACTTCAAATGCCTGGGGGCAGCCAACATTTCAGAAGGACTTTATGCAGGTGCGCGTGTTTCAATACTTACCACGTTCCGTTTCCGAGAAATTGTTTCAGTTATGTTGTGGCAACGAATAACTTTATGGTCGTGGTTAGATAACTAAACAGATTATGATCCCTGTATCAATTCTCGTGTGTACTTCGTTAGGCTTGGTGGTTTGTGGGTGTAACATAAAATACACGTTTTGTTGTTTTTCAGATCGTCTACAATAAATATCTAAATCATACTTTAATAATATTAAAATTAATCGATTCTACTTCGGGGTCCGTGTTGGTTTCTGCGTTGACGTTCACGTCGCCGTCTGCACTAGTTTCTACGTCAGCATCTTTAATGGCGTTGGCATCTGTGGTGGCGTCGACATTGCACTCGGTGTTGGCACCAGTTTCAGCATCAGCATCAGTGGTGGCGTCGACGTTCTCGTCGCTGTCTGCACCGCGCCGTGCACCGGTTTCGGAGTCAGCATCTGTACTGGCGGTGACATCTGTGGAAGCGTCAACATTGTGGTGGTGTTGATGGCGACGTCTGTGACGACCCGGGCGTTTGGGTCGGCGTCAGCGTTTACGTTGATTTCCACACGAACAAAGTCTAGAGAAATATAACGTCTCTTTTTTGTGTCATCGTAAATTTAAAAGAAGAGGATGTTAGATAGGTAGGTTTCAACTTAGAACAACATAACGGCGCAAACGGCACCTTTCTTGTCACAGTAAATGTCAAAGTTTCCAGCTCAAACTCAACTTTACCTTCGCTTCATAAGCAAATGATATGACAAAATAAGAATAGCAAAGTACGAAACTGGACGCGATATTATGAGCACTCCATTAAACTTGTCACAAGTTTTGTATCGTGGATGTATAACGGGGACCTGGGATGGCCGGAATGGCCAAAATATTCAATTGGCGTATCGCAGGTTGGCCGCGGGCCAGACGGCCGTGCATACTGATGTGCCAACTTTTGCCCGACTCAGCTCATCGAGGCAAACTTCAGAGGACAACCTGCCAAACTATAGCCACGCGCTGATCGCATGAGTTTAATGAGGTGTCTACAGACGAACAAAACCATCGCGCGCGATGCACCCTGCATTCACTATATCTAACTTGCCCATCTGCAGTCTGCAGCACGTACCTATTTACTCGAAGGTTGTTTACGAACTTCGTTCTTCAATGAAAACCCAACTGCTTAGAAAGCATCTAACAGAATTAAGTTTGGAAACTCACTAACCATACATAAAGAACGAGTTTGCATACTATGTAGTTACATGTATGTATCAGATGATCTACCATTCTACATGTATCAGAGAATTGATCAATAATCATCATCAACCCATAGCGGCCCACTGCTGAGCACGGGTCTCTCCTCACTTTCGTGAGGGCTTAGTCCGGATTGATGGATAACATACCTACCTCCGAATAATTATCGGGTAGGTATGTGGATTTCCTCGTGATGTTTTCCCTCACCGAAAAACGTCATAATTACGTACATATGTTTTACAAGTAACATATTGGCACATTCCCGCACTGGGATTTGAACTCACGACTCTCTCCTTGGAAGGCGGACGTTCTTCCACTAGGCTACCTACCACCGCTACTATAAATATCTCTTAATGAAGAAATGTTGAAAAAAATATTGCGATCAATATAGTCGATTCGTCACCAAGTTTTTCAATATGACAGAGATCATTATGGGGTGGTGGTAAAGCAAACTATCCGTTTTCATAAATCGAACAAAGATCAACTTTGGTTTGATGGATGAGCTCCAGCGCTGCTGTTTGTAGGTATTCCCCGGGGTGAGCAAAGAAATCTCGGGAATAATAACGCTGGTTATACCGACACGGTACCGGCACTGGAGATATCACAGTAAGTATATTTACTAGAGCTCGTAATAAACTCGAAGGTATCATAAGTTTTGGGGACATACAAATATTTTGATTGGTACGCGGAAAAATTGTGCGTAAGTAAATAAAGGGTATCATATTTCATGTATGAAAATCTGCTTTGGATTTTATTCAAGAGTTAGTTTACTTTAACAGAACAATAGATAACCTCACTTAATTATTTATAGGTCTTATTAAGTATTGATGTATATTTTTAAATACGACTCTATTAAGTGGTCTTGCGGCATATATCAACAGGAAATAACTAAACTAAAACACCTTAACAGATGTTAATTACTTACCAAGTTTTTACCTTTAAGCAAACTATACGGCGGTAATAAAAGTTAATTACCGACGTTAGAACATTCGACGCAAGCACCTAGATTAAAGTTCGTCTGAAGATGGACTCGAATAAAATTGCGTTTTTAACTCCTCCGAAGAGATAAAAATGCTATCAGGAACAGAGGAACGCTTTTACCGAAGGTAAAAGCTTACGGAAACAACATTTTTATCCAAAGTTTAGCTAAACCAGATAAACTTCATCCGCCTAATGCGGATGGGCACGGCTACCTCGAGCATCGCTAGTCATACAAACTGTTCAAAGTATGATAAATCTGTTTTTTTTTAAATATAATATCTATATATGGCCAAAACAGTTCCCTTACTTTTGAATAACTTTAATGTTTTGTTTTACGAAGTACGAGTATACCTTACAGAAAGACAAGCAGATAAAACAAACTTTCAACCATAAATACATATTACAAGTTTCTGTGAAAGAGCACAACACACTTTGATAAAGTTATTCCAGTACATACACTCACCAACTCGCATGTCACGGTCTAACATTCACACGCTTACGTACGCCTTCCGGTTTCCTCTTGCTTCCATTTAGCACTGCTATAAACCCATCCAAAGTTTTGATACACACTCGCGGAATGCTTTAAGTCACGTGGAATTTTCGTAGAATATTCGTCGCTATACCGGACCGAAGTTCGCTTGGTGTATATCTCGTTAAGAAATAGGGGAGCAGCGAAGTTTCCTCCAACTCGTTTATACGCCAGCGGTAGCACGCCCTAGAGGCCTAACCTCTTTTCTTACGGCCTTAAAACCTACCGGCATACCTGGCGGGCAAAGTTGAAAGTTCCCCGGTAAATTACAGGTGAGGGCGATGTGCTCCGATGCGATGTTTGGTTATAGTTGAGCAGGCTAATCTAACACATAATCTACTTAGACCTATGCTTTGTTCATGATGGTTATTGATAGAACACTTTGTGGCAGCTGCATGAAATAAAAATGATTGGCGATTGTTTTATCAAATATCAGCAGTTGTATTAACTTTTCATGAAGTTCTATCACTGAGTTTTCTTCTATTTAAGCGATCACTACCCTTTTATCGCTGCCATAAAAATAGAAATCAATAGATGTTAGTGTTGATTCATTGCCGATTAAATATAACATATTATATTCTCTTTGATTGATTGGCTCGTCACTACAGAGTCATAGTGTTTATCAATAACTATTAAAGCTCAAAACTGTATACCACTTGACTTCATAAGAAGCTAAGTAATTGTGTTCTGTAAGCCAAAGTACGGACAGATTAATAACATCCACTTAGTTTCACGCCTTCGTTTTCTTTTGTATAGCTTTACCAAGAAGAAATTTCATGGTCATAATACCTTTCAAATTCCAGTTCAAAAAATATATACTTACGATACGTACGTTGTACCTAACTACTTACTTGCGTATAGGTACTTTAACTACCCTTACTACCCCTATTAGGGTATAGTACTACCCTTGTTTACCTACTGTATTATTTCTATACTGTCTTTATTTATTTTTTGTGTACAATAAAGAATTTTCTATTCTATTCTACTCTTTAATATACAAAATATTAATTTCCCAATATTAAAACGACATTTTTTATCCATAACTGTATTTACGTAAATTAACATTGTCAATAGTTAGATTATTCCAAGGATCCCATAGGAAATGTAAAATTTTCCTTAATATAAGCTCATTAAGTATCAACATAGCAAACATCAATATCCATGCGTTCAGCCATTTCAGCACCGATTGATAACAAACATACATACAAACCACATAAAAAATCCTATTAATAACATTTGTTATGCTGAATAGAATCTTTAACGTTCATACAATTATATTATCTTGCAAAACGTTGAAGATTATTTGCTCTCACTATTATGACAGGTGTGGCGTAATGACTCCTCTATAACAGGTACTATGAATATTCAGACGGCTCATGTTGCTAGATGAAGCTCAAGGGTTTATCTTAGCTATAAACGCTTTAATTCCCTAAAGCAGAGATGCAACCACATTCGGTAACGCTGAGATTCGGCAGCGTTTCCAGTGCCGAATTTTCTAATCCCGAACTTTAGATTCGGCTAAATTTAGCACCACCGAGCTGCCGCAAGTTAAATTAGCTAAAATGACTTGACTTGAAGTCTATGTGGGAGATTTCAGCTCATTTTTACTGACAAAAAAAAACAAAAATCAATTTAATCGATGCCTAAGTTTAGTGAAAACGGGCATTAGAGGCTTTTAATCTAGAGAGAAGCTATATTGAACCACTTAGTCAGACAATCTACCTTTGTAGTTTTATTAAGACGAACTATATAAACTAACTAGCTGTGCCCTGGGGTTTCACCCGCATAATTCAAATTATCCCGCAATAAATCTCTTAAAAGCAATATATTTTCCCCGTTTTTGCCATATTCTTCATTGATACTCCGCTCCTATTGGTCGTAGCGTGATGTTATATAGCCTATAACCTTCCTCCATAAATGGACTATTCAACACAAAAAGAATTGTTCAATTCGAAATTGTTCCTGAGATCCTAGCGTTCAAACAAACAAACTCTTCAGCTTTATATATTAGTATAGATTAATTAGGTAGATATTTTGAGTTTATTATTATTTATTTTTGAGTTTTGTGAATTAGGTCGGTATATAAAAACCAATTAAATAATAACTATGACATATAATCCACGTAATAAATGAAGGTAATGGATGGCAGAAGCACTCGTGAAATTGCAAATCGTGAAATGAATACACGTCTTTATTTAATTTTAGCACTAATATCCGAACTTTGGCCGAATTGTGGCTGGACTTCGGCATCGGTATAAATAATTTAACATAACTTGGGGCCAAATTCGGCATTCGGCAGAATGTTATTTGGTGCATCTCTACTCTAAAACATATAGTTAATAAGGCATCCCCGTAGCTAATACATGGTGTGTTTACCCGTAAATCCACTTACGAGTTCTAAACGCCCCGTTCCACCACAGATTGGCTAATGGTTTGTACGTGTGATAAGCATACCCTTAGAATGGTATCTAACAATAGGTGTAAGTATAATTTTATAAAGTGCAAACGTACAATATAAATACTCAGTTACTTGATTAAGATTTACGTGGTTTGTTTAACATTATTTTTCTATTAGCACAGATTTTGATGACATTCAATAGTTATGACTATGACTAAATAGGTATAAGATATTGGTTGAAACTATAAGAGAACGTATCAAGGACATTTTAGCCTTTAAGTGGCCTTAGATATACAAATCTAGGTACCATTATAGTCTTTAAAAATGTAGCCGGTACTAAGGCTCACATACAAATTAACATTTTTGTAACCACTATAACGCGTTAAGGTACAATATCTACTTACATTAAGGGCGAACTTTATCAAACAAAAAAATAAGGTCTGAGTTATTGAACATTCCGAAAAAACTCTTGTCTCGTCCCGCTTTCAATAAAGTAATCACAACAGCAAATTGAAAAGTTATGTCTCGATTTATTGGGAAGAAATTTTAAAAGCCCAAAGATAAAATGCGAAAATGGCACGAAGTTTTATAAACTCGAATAGCTTTTACGAAAATAATTTTGAGATGATTTTTTGGAGCCCGTAGTTATAAAGTTCAGTGGTATGAGTACTTATAAACTTATAAACAATCATTTATATAACTCGTCGGCTAATTAATTCATTTTAGAAAATATTATCAACTTTAAGAAAACTGAGATAAGAATTAACAATCGAAACATTTTGGAATAATAACTTGTGTATGGCATTTTTATTGCTACATATTTTGTGAAAATTATTCCTAACCCCATAAAATAAAAGATAATAATAAAAAAAAAAGTGACACAGTTGCTTTTGAACAAAGAAAAGGCGCGGATTGGGCAACAAACTACCTGCGCAAACAAGGGGCTCATTGGTTTTATTTGAAAAGTTCGGATCATCGCGGTTTACTGCCTCGCTACTCTCAGAAACAAGGCCCTCATCACATAAGATTAAGCCAAACCGCCGAGAATCTGCAATCTTCAATATGAAACCCCTTGAAATTACATCGTAATGACAGGTAAACAAAATCAATTTCAGCGACAGTAATTTAGAGTTTCGACAGCGTAATAGTCTCGTGAAACGTTTCCTATTTACGTTTACGTAATCGTTAGGTGGTTGAGTCGACTGGAGCGCCGCGCCGCCGGGAGCGGGCGGCGAGCTATCATTGTTTCGTCGGTACTCACAATCGCAAACTAAGCGATGACGGGCTCAATAACGCCAACGTATTTGATGACGGGGCGCTTCCACGCAAACGGAACTCATAATCTATTCCATCAATGGCGTCAGATAAGATTGTTCCGTCATTATTGAGCCGTAATTAATCTTTGTCATTGTTGCTCCCGTTTGCAGATCTGCCGGCGAAAGATATATATAGATTGAGGCTGCTCTTTGTTACTTATTTCCGTTTATGACCCTCTCCGTGACAGACGAGACAAAGCGGAAGGATAAAAGGCGATACAGTAATATAAATTACTTTTGTATTGATCTCGGAATTTTGGCAAAGACATTCGCTAAACATTTTCAATCAAGAATTAATTTACACCTATTTACTGTGTCGGGTTGGATGCTTATGAGAACATCGGAGGTACTTTTTTTCTGATTAATTTACATAGTGAGAGAGTGAGCAGATTCCAGGTGTACTAAGACATGCGGAGGCCTACAGAATTCGTCAATTATTTATCGGCGCATTAAACCACCCTATGCCATCCGACGCTTTTACCCGACTGCGCCAGAACGAGGGTTATTGTAACACGAAGTCACATTTGAACATACAACTCAGCTAAAAAAAAAACAATATTCGGCCCAGCAACCCGTAGAAGCTCTGAACAAAACTGTATCGAAACTACGCCAATACCTCACAGCGTCGTAGCCACTGCTACGCAGGTCCCAGCTGCACTATCTAGATTAGCGAGTATTTCATAAACTGAAAACAATCGCCGCGCTAGATACCGACCATGGATCGTCGTATATCTCTTCTGTAGTCGAGATTAAAGAGGCGATGGCGTGGGCCGGCGTCATCCATCTCAGTTAATACTGTTTCGACGGCGTCGCTATCCGCGATCGTTGTTCGACGTGCCGCCGTCGCGTTGAATATACCTATCGCTCTAGCGCATACCGAAGACTGGCGTTAACTGAAGATTGATTGAAAGCACAAACCTGCGTTAGTATAGACCTAACAATAACAGATAGCTTCTCATGTGAACTTCAACCTTTCCCATAACACTAAACGTTGAATGGGACATTAAGCCACCAGTATTTGTAAGCTCCGATAACTGTCCATTATGCTATCCTACCGTTACATTGATATAACGAACGGTTCCATGGACGATATTTGCGTCGCTTTAGTGCAATGACTGTGTCAGCAATGTTTGTACATTTGGCAGCACCATTCAATGCAGTGAATGTAATAGCGCCTAAACCCCGGCGCACGGTACTGAGAACCCATCCTCTTTTATTCCAACACCACTCATAACATACATATGGAATAACTCAAAACCATTTGAATCATCAGAAATTCCTATAAAATGTTACGTGTCCAATAAAACAAAAAATTGGTTTTATTCGTTTATTTGGTACGCTCTCGCCGTCGTACGATAAAACACGAATATCACAATAAAACGTAACGTTAATAATTTAAAAACAACAGTTCGATTTGTACTATAGAGGTTATGTTCAGTACCAAGAGTCAACTACGTATGAGCTGGGGTAATAGGACCTGTAACAGAGAAAAATAGCGTAAGATATTTTATGATGTGAATTCTTGCAACTTTACTAAAACAAACGAGACACGACCCAGTCTATCGTATCGAAATATGTAAATGAGTACAAAGTTCCGAACAGGTTCCAATACTTTCTGAATATTTTATCCAAACTTTATAGATTTTATAAATAGAAATTTAGATTTAAATGAAAACATTTCCAATGGTATCTATTAGATACCATCTGATCTTAGTATCATAATATTTTTTTATTTCTTTTGGAACAAAAATATCTGTTAGTACATTGAATACCTATTTAAGAAATGGCTCCGAGCCTTTAAATAAGCTACTGAATTATAAATTGCTAATCAACAAGAAAATATATTTTTTTAAATTTATTTCTGTCTGTTTTCGCATCACGTAAAAAGTACTGAACCGATTCATTTTTCTCTGTGTGGAAGAAATGATATTCTGACATCAAAATTCAAGGAGTAGAAATTGCGCTATATTAAAAAACTTTTTGTAAAAATTACTACCTTTAACGAAGTGGCGGGTAACAACTAGTTATAGATAAGACTATAATAATATTATAGTTTACGGTACCTGTAGCCTCCATAACCCGATCCGTATCCGCTGTATCCGCCATATCCACCGTAGCTGCTATATCCGCCATAGCCGCTGCTGTATCCACCATAGCCGCCGCCATATCCGCCGTAGTACCCGCCGTAGCTGCGTCCTTGGCTAAGGGCGCCGCCAGCCAAGGCACCGCCTAAAAACCCAGCCTTAGCGCCGATCAAGCCAGCGCCAAGCACGCCTGCGCCGATGGCGCCAGCGCCCAGAAGTCCAACTGCGCCTGCACCTGGAGTTACCACATTTCTATTTATAACAGTTCTTAAAAACTTTGCTGACTTCAGGAAAATGTAAGCAAAAAAGATACCTTTCAACCTTTTGACATCATGAGTCTGCATGACATAAAAAATTTGTTTTATTTTTTATTTTTTCCTTACTACAAGGAATGTGTTAGTACATTTATTTTCGATTTTCTTCAAAAGTGTGCGTATCGCATTTACTAGACACATTTTTCGTAGACGGCAGAAATAGACTCGAGAAACTGTTCTCTAAGTTTATATTCATTGATTTGACTTGGTTCCAGGCGTAAGATATTAAACACAGAATTAATCAATTATAAATTTTTAAAATATCTATAAGTTTTGAAATAATGCCATAAAACTTTAATGTCAAATCAAAATATTAACACTGGAGATGCGTGCGAGACATTGCAGTCCATAATTTCCAATATTTAGCCGGCCTCCATGGCGCAGTGGATGATGAGCCGACTGCGAAGCGTAAGGTTTCGGTTTCGATTCCCGCACAGGGTAAAGATTTGTGTGAACCACAGATATTTGCTCTGAGTCTGGACTTTTGTGGAACCATGGTCCTCGTAGTTCCTGATTCTCTAGATACTGGGAATCCTAGTTAGGGGTCAGGATCTATGCATGTGATCGTGACGTTATTTATTTATATCAAACTCAAGCACATATCATTTATTGTAAATAGGCAAAATATTGCACTTTTACACGTCAAAAAAATAATATCTTATACATAACATAAGTATAGAAATACAAAAAAATAAGTCAAAATATTATGATCTACGAAACTAATGATTATTATCTAATTATGGTTTGAGTTAGAAAAAGGATATTTCCCTTTCAAGTGGTGACTCATGCCTGAATCTCGCACAGGAAAAGGAAAACTCCATTGACTCTACCAGTGCTTCGGAAATACTCCCGTAAGAGAAGATAGCACCAAGAAACTCTAACGCGATGTCATTTTTAAATTTTTTGTCATATCACTTTATCAACTCTCATAAAACTAAGATATCACACTAAAATAAACAATACTTTATCACTATTTTGGAAAAACCTTCAGCATCAAAGTTATTCAAGTCGAAGTTCAAGGTCGGAGAGAAAACAATATCGTTCTTTGCAGATGTTTACTTTGCCTATTAACATATTTATGTGCCATACATTCCATCCACCGCAACATTAGCACATGTACCTACTCCGTATTTGCTCAGTAATGTAATATTCCTTGACTACGTAACATTATAATAATATCGCCTATCTCTAGGGGTAGAAAGTAAGTCGGTCTCCAAGGACCGCAGCGTAACGTTCCAAGATCTGGCATACGTTTGTGTAATAGCAAATAGTAAGTGGGAAACCCAATTAACATCTCTGACTGCCTTAGCATAATTAATAGAGTAAGTACTTTAAACTATAGAAAAATGTAAAGTCATCGCGAATAGGCAATGGTTTATATTAGTCACAAATATTTTAAACGTTACTAAATCACAGATCGTCCGTTTGTAGAAATGACCAACCAATATTTGATTTGACCTCATAATTTAAGGTTATAAAATTGAATTATATACTATTTAGTTATGCTATTGGTATTCTAAAAATGTCTTTAAATCAAATCAAACATCGAATTGGATTCAAGTAGATTTACATTGCTTGAAAGTCTAGTGTGTGGTTAGAAGGCGCATCTCAAGGCTGTCATATATTTGGATATTTAAATGAACTTAATTTTTCTCACGTTTAAACATATAATTTAAATATTTAGGTGGTCTAGCGTTTGACTTTTCTTTGAACCAAAATGTGTTGTTGAATGATATGACTTATATCTATCTAATACGGGACCCTGTGGTAAAATTCCTGTGGTAAATCCGTAAAACGCCAACCTCATTTTATAAATTGATCAATATCCGCCCAACTAGGTACTACGGATGTAACTAGGTAAATATTATAAATCTATATATATAAAAATGTTATGTTGGTTTGTGTACGCTTCAAAAACTCAAAAAGTTCTGCACCGATCGAGCTGAAATTTTAGCATGATATATAATCCGCATCAAGGATTGTTTTTATCTATTTTTTTCATCAGTGACATATCAGCGAATGTGCGAATGTGCCACAGCGAAGCGTGACAGGGTACAGCTAGTAAATTATATTGTACACAGTTAAAGAATATTACAAATATATTCACATAGACGTACTAAAAGTAATAAAGCGCGCGTTGTTATTGGACGTGCATTACAAACTGTGCCAGCAATTTGTGTTTCAAACATTATTCAAATGACTATTCTAATAAACTGTGAAATTAATATTGAATATTGATGCTGGATTTTGATATTAGTTAATCTATTTGGCAATATTAAAATCACATGGGATTCCATTTCCATTCTATTAGCATAAAACTAGTTTCATCGACCGCGGACTACTTGCGCGTTGAATTCTTATGTACAGAATGTTTTTTTATGTCACAAAATAATGAGACGCGCGAGCAAAGAGTATTTTTACAGAGATATTATCACAGATCACCTAATACTTCTTACATATTGTCCCCAATTGTGCTCGTCAGCCAGGCCAATTTTACATAGACAACATTCTTTAATTATATCATCAAAAAAGGAATTATAATTATACTTCTACCCCTGAACTGGAGTACTATTTTGATGGCGTCAAAATTAGTGATCTAAATACTACCTATAGCTATTCAAAACGTTTGAACAAGAAAGTGGAAGGCATCGCTGTTGCTGTCTGTGTTTACAAAAGCACTCTTGTGAAACGTTTTAACTAGACATGGTAACATTATCAGTTCAACTGGTAAATAGTGGTCAAACGCTAATGACCGCCGTAAAAAAAAAGCAGAGAAACTTTGTGCGGTGGTCATAATCTCACAGTCAAAGTAGTGATATTATGGAGGTACTAGGGTATCGTAGCTACCCAATAACAACGTACCTAGGAGTAAGCTTCTCTTCTGCCTCTGTTCTTGGGCGGGCTCGACAAGCACGATCTCCCTGAGTCCATCTGGTCGCCGTAGCTCCACTGGACTGGCCGCAGAGTGCTGGACGAACACCGCCACCGCCGCCAACAGCGCTCCGAAGATAATTGTGCTTACTTTCATTTTATCTGTTGGCAAATAGATAATAAACCATAATTCAACCATGCTTGCCTGGAATTTCTTTTAGATTTGCTATTAATTTACATAGATCGTATGTACGTAACGCTATAAAGTGCCATAAAAAATATTTAATAATTGTCTTTAAGGTGGCGTTTCACTTATGGCGGGAAATTCTGATTTTAAGTAGTTTTTAGATTTTTAGTAACTAATTTAAATGACATCCATTTTGCAACCAAGTAGATCATTATTTACAATATTCTGTAGAGGTATTTGTCCCTAATGTACAAGATGACTCAAATAAGCCAATTAACCATTAAAGTGGCGACTGAAGTATTTATGTGACCTATTTGTATAATCACCTACATTCGTGTTACATATCTCTACAGAATATCGTAAATAATAATCTACTATTGTCGCAAATCCCATTATCATTTAAATTAGTTACCCTGTCTAACGCCAAAATCGAAACAACTGATTAAAAATTAAATTTCCGTCATAACCGAAACGTTTCATTACCTACCTGCTACTTATCATTATTATTTTATAATATAAATAACGCATCATTAGTTGCAATCAATTACCTCCCTACAAATATATTATGAAATGTATTTTTAATTTAAATTAAGTTTGGAATAGAAAGCATCAAAGATGAAAGAAGACACTTCGCATAAAGGACGCCTCACCCACCTGATTAATAAACCACCGTGTAGCACTGTCACCAACTGACACAAATCTGATGTCCAGTCAGATCCTGCTTAACTCTTTTATAGGTCGGATTCCTCGCGCCGCGCCGGCCGGCACACCACATAATAACTAACGCAAGAAATATGTCACCGCCCCGCCCCACCTTTGAACCATATAAAGAAAATAGCACACGTAATATGCCTCCTATTCCGCGACTAGCTTCAAATGTTCAATATTCATTAGGCGATATTACAAACATGAAATTACTGATGGGCATAGTTGGCGAACTCGGAACTTTGTTGTTTAGACACGGGAAATACCGAAGGAATTAATCAAAAGCTAGTGTTGCGAGTACTCTACCTGAATATGCGGAGACTGATGTAGTTTACACAATGTAGCTTGTTAATTACATTATTATGATATTCAACTGTTTTACGTGATATTACTCAAGTCCCTGGTGCAAATGGGTTACCTTGAGTGAAATACATAATTACCTACGTATTTCTCACGTGGAGAATACAAAACTGTTTGTCTTCGCCATTAGATAGAACCCTTTAAGTAAACATAGGTACTTACTTACTTTTGACAGAAGGTATCTCCGCACTGTTCTTTGCAAATTGATAATCTTAGTTTAATTAGAATATATTTATCTACTCTTGACACTTTTGCTCAGAAACACAGTACGTTAACCTTATAAAACCTGTAGGTAGGTACCCATTTGTTAATTAAGTATTGGAAAATCCTACACAAATAATTTCTAAAGAATAATAAATTAAAAGATTTGTCATTAACAGACTTTAAAAAAAAGAGGAGGTTCTCAATTCGAGTGTGTTTCTTTTTTATTTGCGAATCGACAATCAATAAAAAATAATATTTTAACGGACTTGCCTTTAACGAGACTTGCGTATGTTTAATGTTGATATAGTTTAAACTTCATTTATATAAGGGTAAGCGCAAGGTTGAGGTGGAGGCTATTTCCGAAAAAATGACAAAACTGGTAGCAGATAAGGTTATGGACCAGCCAATGAACCTAGTTTCAAAATAATTAACTATTTTTGGTAAGTGTAAATCCTGCTAATCTATCCTACTTCTACGGGATACTTGCCACGTTTGTTTTAAGTTTTTAATATTTATATCACTGAATGATGAGACGAGCAAGTCGTTCGCCTGATAGTAACCGCTACGCCTGCCCATAACAGTAAAAGTGCCACCCAGAACTTTGCATTGTACAATCTTTCGCGGCGCTGCACAGCACTCGTCACCCTGAGATATTGGTTCTAAAGTCTCATATGCCTAGTTATTTCGCTGGAAACAGTGCCCTTCAAACCGGAACACAGTAATATTTACATACTACTGCTTGGCGGGCTAATATCGTTTGTTTTGAGTTCCCGATACAATTACAACAACATCCCGATAACAACAACAACGCAATACATGGCAAACAAAACAACAACTACCTACAACACAACACATAATACCTAGTACATGGTAAATATCTCGTTTCCGATAACAATCTACTTACTAATGAGTAGAACTTGCAAAATCGACAAGACAATAAAATTAAAAAAAAATCCTACAAGATAGTTTTTTTTTCTAACATTGGTACACATGAATAGGTACTTGAATAAATTATACAATGTCAAATGTAAAAACGATAAAAATTACAAATGAATTGAGCCAAATACAAAGAAAAATGTTTAATTAAAAAGCCACATAAGCCTCTGACCTCAATGACCTCTGCTCGGTTTCAAGTTTAAAAGGCAGACCTTAACCTTCCCGTACCCTGGTTTCTTTGAATTAAAGAAATAATAGGAAGGTAATCGAGAACCTAAATGTACGCGCTTATAGATTACTTCAGTGACTGCACCAATAAATCTCCATAGGTTTTACATATTGCAATTGGGCGCTTTTTCTTCGTACGAGTATGATTAACACACACACATACACCTTTGCTAGATATTCATCCGCCGAGCAGTAGTATGCAAATATTACTGTGTTTCGGTTTGAAGGGCACAGTTTTATCGAAATTACTTGACATATACCTTTAGTACCAGTGTCTCAGGGTAACGAGCGCAGTGCAGTGCCGCACAAGATTATGCAATACAGAGACGCAAGTATTATATAATATATAATTCGAGACATGAGACGTATCGACTGCTTTGTGACTAACTTGACAAGGTCGTCCGACCAACGGACTGGTGGTCAACCTACCAGTCTGCCCTTCCTTCTCTCGGCCACCATTCCGTCACTGCTTTGGCCATCTGCCGTCCTCCCTTCTGGTTTATGGCCAGGTGTCCTGCCCATCTCCACTTCAACCTTGCATCTTCAACCTTTGTACGACGTCGATTAATAATATTACTATCCACGAATTAGTAATAATATCTTCCAAGCCAATCTCAAAAATAGTTTACATTAAAATTCTATGGACCAAGTTTGGGTTTTTTTACGATGACATCACTCTAAAACGTGTCACATTAACGAATTTTATGCGGATAAAAATGGAATTTGTGAATATCTTATTAGACCTTTATAATCACTGAACAATATTATAGAATAGAGATCAGTGAATGAATAAAAATAATATTATATAATATGTATGTACCTACCTCATGAATATAATTATCGGCCTGTTTACAAACTATATGCTTCATTTATATGGAAAATACAGTTGTTTTTTTTAATATGGCTATGTACCTGTAGTGTATATTTATAATGCTAACTACAGCATACTATGCGATGCTGTGTAACTTAGCTCGCGCATTCTAGCATCGACATTATCATGACGCAGCAACAACACAGGCACGATCACCCGCCAAGCAGTAGTGTGCAAACATAACTGTGTTCCGCTTTGAAGAGCACTGTTTCTAGCGACATTACTAGTCATATGAGACTCTAGAGCCGATGTCTCGGGGTGACGAGCGCAGTGCAGTGCCGTGTAGAATAATGCTATTCAAAGTTCTGGGTGGCACTGTATCTGTTATGGGCAGGCGTAGCTCTTACCATCAGATGAACGACTTGCTCGTCTCGTCACTCAGCCAAATGGAAAAAAAAACGATGCAGCATGGAAGCAGTCATTAAACAGCCACAAAATTCACAACACGTAATTCTATATCGCCGCATAAAATCGCCTCCGAATGGCCGGTACACGAACATTTTTTACTAGATAAAGAGTTTAATGTGGTCCAGGTGAGCTATTATAAAAGGTGAATAGCTTCATTTAGTAGCATAAATTCATAAGTTCCTAGCAAAATAAGAATAGCAAAATAATTTAACAATACTTGTCTACACAAAAGCATACTCACACACAATATGCGAAAACATTTAACAAAGTACACAGTGGATAGGACTAAGTACCTAGTATAACTATAATATTATGTTAAGGTATAGATAAGTTTGTGCCTACCGTTTACTCGTATTATTACAGTGCCTACACAATGATATTGTATGCAGGTTCGAAGGATGTGCTAACCATGGTTACTGTGTCTCTAGATACCTCCACTGTTTTTTTTCTGTTAAGATTTAATTTCAATTAACTACTTACATTATATTTATAAAAAAATATGCTAGTTGACTATTTTACAGGACAGTAATTTTATATCCATTATATCTATTCTTTTCCTATCAGTAAAATAAAAACGTATTTTGGAACCTTGATCCTCTAACTAAAGGCGTGTATCTTTGATGTTTTCATATCGAACCACATGTTGTCAAAAATGACAATGTTTAGTGTAGGTTTTTGTGTAGACCAAAACATACGCAAGAGACACGCCATAAAGGAAAAAAAATCACCTCTCTAAATAATGAAAAGGAAAATAATTCAAAAACATAATTCCATTCATTTATTTTAACAATAAACAAATCAGGCTTTTCGGAAACAATATTTACACCGACCCTTTGTTATAAATATTATAACAAATATGTCCTCCAAATAACCCTTTACTGACCATACTTCGCAAACAGTGCAGGTTTTTACTATCTTGTACTGATAATTATTACATATTCCGCATATATAAGTTTTGGTGTCATACATAGTAAGTAGCTATATATTTGCATAAATTTTATACAGTATCAAGTAAATATAAAGCAACATTTTACAGAGTGCTGAAATAATTATTTAAAAAGAACAAATTTTCCTGTTGAGCATTTTCAATGGCACGATTTACTGAGCATGAATTCATTATATTGGCTCACTTTTCACCTTTTCACTCATTCCAAACAATCTTACTCTAGGGGCTCTCCAAGTATGTCGACGCGGAATCAACAGAAATGTCTTTATATCAATGACATAAGAGCGATCATGCTATGGCCGCATCATTTATATAGAATCACGATCTCCATCGATGCATAAAATGCCATCACCCACCCGATTCCGTGTCAACAAACAGGTCTACCATAACATAGTGATTTTTCGGTAGTGGGATCAAAGCGATAGCCGAATATTATGAAGCCTGGCGTAAAATAGATACAAATATACAGATATAACAGTCAGTTTTGTCTGAAACATTATATATATAATAATATTCCCATCACAAAGTGCAGCCTCTTCTAAAGTATAACATTAACTTATTGCTAAAGGTACTTATGATAACTTGACGTTTTTCATACACTTGACTTCCTTGCAGAAAATTTCCAATGCTGAACAGCCTATCCCGACCAGCTGAAAACATACAAAGTATTTAAGGTTACTAATACGTATAGTTACGAGTACATATATTATTTCTGTAGTTTTATAATCGGGATTCGCCAAAAACTTTTACATAAGGCGGTAAGAGCACGATCGTCTTGCGTATTTGAAAAGCTATGCATAACTACGCATAACATTGTACAGTATTCAGCAATTAATGGAAACATGTAATTGCATCGCGGAAAAAAAAGACCTGAGTCCATGTTTATTTATCTCCTGCTCTTCCAAGAAACGAAAAAAAAATCATGATGAAAAAAGTTAAAAAATAACATTCACACCTTAGTTAAAAAGATTCTTAAAGAAAATCCGCATTCCGTAAAAGTGATGTAAAATATTGTATGAAGCTAACTATATGAGCAGGAGATATTATTAAAAACATATTATAATATTATCTACCAATTAGGTACCTATATTACAAGCTATTACTTGATTTGCCGGTGATATCTTTACAATAATTTATTGACGATGCTGTCTTATTTTGAAATGATGTTGAACCATTAAAAAACAATAGAATTATAAATAATAGCTCTATAATGTGACAATGCTTAGATTCAAAAAACTAATTGAAAAACTAGAAATTTTATAAAATAAAGCTCATGTGTCGTGGATTTGCAACAAATGAGAATAATGGCAGTAATGAATCGCTTTAGAAGCATTAAAATAACTCACGACATTCTTAATGATTCAACATTAAATATAGAGGGCAAAACCTGTAATGTAAATGAAATAACCACAAGTTAAGTTATTAGATGAGTGATGTGACCGGATGACACATAAATATTAGGTGGGTACATAAAACATACTTGATTTATCCCAAAATACCGTGCATAGGGTTAGACAATATCTAAAATACAAGTAAATAAGACACATTTAAAAAAATAACTACTTACATTTACAATTACCTGTACCAAAATGTTTTTAAAATGTGCAAATCGTCTTAGAAAAACAAAACTATATAGTGACAGAACGTGATAACATAAGATAATTAATTTACAGAAATGGTGCATAAATAGTACTAACGTGTGACACTCCAGAAACAAAGCCACTGACACTGTCGTAAAACAAATGTAGGTACACTGTGCAATTGTGCCAAGCATTCTTCTATAAAACGTACATAACTTACTCATGAACCTCTACGTGGGACTGTGGATAACCAACATGATGTTGGTGGTCACTGCAATTCATTAAAATAACTTTATTGACATGAATAAAAATAAAAATGAAATAAATTGTATGAATATTTTTTTCATTATTACTAATTAACGAGAAAGGCGTTCACTGTAACTGTTATAGGCATCACCATAATAGTTACAGTAGCCAGAAACTAACACAAAATGCACTCACTGAATGCACTACATATATTTTTTTTATTTGACTAAGTGACGAGACGAGCCAGTCGTTCACCTGATGGTAAGCGCTAAGCCTGCCCATAACAGTCACAGCACCACCCAAAACCATGCATTGCATAATCCTGCGCGGCACTGCACTGCGCTCGTCACCAGAGCGCAGAGTTGCATATCTTGTATTGAATAAGATTTCACAGGATAAAAATTTAAGAAAGCTAAATTTATTCTAGAACAAAGCACACTACTTGCACACTACTACTGAACTCACCTATGCAGTTTAACTATATGGTCGTGATGTTTATGGCTATGGCTGAAATGTTATAAATAAATTCAATTAAACATTATTTTCATTGGCTAGATATAAAGGTATGTGTGTGCCTTGGTGTCTCATCTGGAGCTTTTATTTGTACTAATTGAGTAATTGAAAAAAGACTAAAAATATATTTTAAATTAAATAAACATGTTTGCGCTAAAATCTATGTTCATAACAACTTGGAACGTAATTCTGGATTCAATCTATTACAATCACAATACCTATTTTATAAGTATATAAAAAGTTACAAAAATAGGTCCTTGCCAATTATTTAAAAGTGCATAAAAATAATTAGTGTCATTCGTAAAAGTGTGTTTACATAATCGCGTAACAAACATACAGTCAAATTGAGAACCTCCTCCTTTTTTGAAGTCGGTTATAAACAGGCAATGAATCAGATAATAAGATCTTAAAAATACCAATAGGTAAACAAATAAATTAAAAAAAACGGTGGTCGCCACCAAAGAGTGTACAAATACTACGCTTGTCGCCACTTCGTTCGCCATCGCCGTGAATGAAAACCACAAGTCATTAACCAACACATAGGTTACCACTACACACTATAAATTTAATTATAGATTTATATTCGCGGTCTTTCCCAAATAAGTTACGAAACTGGATATAGGAATTTGTAAAACTGTTTTCGTTACGAAATGCTACAAGGATGTTTGATGGTACCTAATGGTTTTAGAATTAAATTATGATAAATAATGATAATGCGATTAGGTAATATATGAAATAGTTTAATATAAATTATCATTTTATAACTATGGTTAATGTCAAACTAAGCTGTTATTGTGACCAGCTTCAAAAAGCGACCAGTAAGCACGTTAACTCACCTGTTCAAATCAAAATAGGTTTTTTTTGTACAGTATTTGAAGTTATTGTCATCTCGGAGCTTAACTCTTAGGTCATTCGTAGAGTAAGTAACACTATCCATCTTGGACCTGACGAGCACTGCAGTTGTTTTAAGTGTGTAGTATTAATTATACCTTTTCTCGTTTGAATGTGTAGGGTTTCTGTGTCGATATATTATCAGAAAAAAGGTTCTTACCCGGCTTTGCTCTTTAGTGCTAGAGCTCCTGCGACACCGACTGCGCCAACCTTAACTGCTTTTAATCCAAGCGCACCTGAAATTAAATAACAACCAGACCTGAAAAGTGTTTTTAAAATAACATGCATAGTACGCATATTATGCATGTACTAAATAGATGCATACACTTTTCATTGAATACTTATCTAATTGAAGATGATAAGTATGTTACAAAGTAACAGCGAAAATAAACAATGAATCCGAATTCAGAGTCAGAATGACGTTTGTGATCATGACGAAACTGTGGTAACTGTCTGAATAGTACCTATATCCATATACTAAATTATTTAATTTCTGTTATTGTACTCGTAAAAATTCCTGCTTCAATTATATAAGTACTTAGGAAAACGAATACAATATAAAGCCAATGCTTAAAGCGTGACCGCTTAATTGATAATAATTAGTATTAATTCCCCTTATGTATTATCGTTTTATCGTGATTGATACCTAGCTTCATAAAAGAGCTGAAGACAATAGGTTTCCGCGCAAATACTAATGTAGACATCTGCGTGTTGGGCAATGCATCTTTATAACGCATACAATGCTACCTCAACAATCAACATTCCACTGGTGGCATAACTGGTATACCTACCAATATTTTTACGATAATGAATCAGAATCCCATTGCTTTATGTACGAAATGTATTTTGCATGGCATTGACCCGATTATCAAATAATAGCGTTTCGAAGGAGGCACATAGGTCATCTACCGGCTTTGCCTTGGTGATGCTCAAATTAAAATGTTTGTTCTTAACTGGATTGGTTCAAATATTTGACATTCCAATCATGGATACGAGGTGTCACAGAAAGGCTATGTATATATTTTATTATACTACAACGAACAGGTAAGTCCGGAAAAAAACATCTTCTTACATTCTTAGGTCACAGCTTTGGTGACGATACCGTAGTGTGCACCAATGACCACTCTAAATTAAAATTAAGTTTGATAGCTCTAAAATAGTTGCTCTCCCATGCTATCGCTATAAGAACGAAAAGGCCAGCAATACTTTTAAAGCTGTCATATTTAATTTTAGTTTAATTTGGTGCAGTTAGAAGCGCCACCGCGCTTAGAAAGACGTTATACGTCAGTTTATTTAACGATTTTTGTTTGTTTATTAGTGAGAGTTTACTGTTTGATGAGAGTTTACTGTTATCCTACTGACCGTAATTGAAGTTGCTTAGGATTATTTGCGAATTAGTAATTCTACGCATAACCACAGAATAAATAAAGCCTAACTAAGCCTAAACCATGAAATGGATGGTTGAATGCCGGTAGCTCTAATTTAAAAGACAAGACATTGTATTTGAATTTTTATTCTAAATCTAATAGAATCAGAGATATCGATTTTTATAAAACGAATACAAAAAAGCCCTTATAAAATCGTCGCGTAAATTATTATTTGGATGAAAGCAAATACCCTGTCTGACCCTGGCTGAGGCTAAACTAAATAAAAATAAACAGCAAGTATTATGTAAAGCGGGAATTGCGCTGAATCCGTGAGATTGCCGGCTAAAGTAAACATCTTGAAGGCTTTTCATTTTTAGCAAAGTCCGGTAGCGGAAGGTCACACAGCGTAGACGTCTTTCTTTTTATTTGTTTGTGTTAGGAGAGTGGATGTGTACCATGAGCACTATATTTTATACTAAAAATAGTCAAAAAATGAAGTCTATACAATGTTATATGATATACCTACTAGTCATAACGTGATCATTTGAGAAAAGCTAGTAAAATCAGAAAAGAGAATTCCCTGTCAGCCGAACATGACGCTGCGTATTTGAACAATAGTACAGATTACCATATAATATGTAGAACTGATAAAGGTTTTAACTAATGAGGCGCTTACTTTAAACTGCACTGACGATGTTTGTAGTAAAGTTTACTCTATTCGACTTCTCTACTAAACAGTATCTCAACATAGTCTGTATCTACTGGTAAATCGGTTGATCTGTAAACCGAAGTTTATTATGTTTTCTCTTACCGAGTAAAAGCTTCTTCTTGAGGAGAAGCAAGCCTCGCTTTTGCCTCGGACTACTGTCGTGGGTTGGGGTGTCGTACACGGACTCGTACACTTGGTCTACCGCTGGGTGGTGTTCATATTGAGCTGCCACGACCACGGCGAGAAGGCAAGTGAGAACGATCACCGTTGACGTCTGCATTATTCTGTTTTCTGTAACAGAACGTATAACAACAATCAATGAGGGTAGAGTAAGACGTTAATAATAAAATGTTCTAAACGAATGAAACTCAGTCGACGCTGTAAATAGTTAAAGAATTTGAAGAGCCATAAAAAATGATTCCTGTCCTTAGAATTTTTGCGTAACATCAGTATGCAGCATCAGTACGCAGTAACATCAAAACATAACCCTCCTGCTGGCGCAGTCGGGTAAAAAGATGAACCATCGAAAAAAAGCCGAATATGTAGATTTATGACAGGTGCCAATTCATGGTTCGTATTTCACAATCATTCCCAGTCCCAGTTCCCTAAGGAACACTACCAGTTGGAATGATTTACAGGGATCCATTAAAAATAAACAGCATAAAATGAAAATATATTCCACGGTACATATTACTCCTGCATTTCGCCAAGAGCATGCAGGCAATACGGAAGGTGGGAGATATTTCGATATATAAATTGAGTAAAAAGAAACGTCGCAATTTTCGTAAGAAGCGTTCGAACGGAAATTGAGACATTTCTATTTGGTTTTGCTGAACATTTCCTAGCCATCGCGTCGGGATCCGGTTGCGGCTGGCGGGGAAAACATTTGCTTCCGCTATTCGACCAAGTGCACTGAAATACTTATTACCTACGTTCAGGTAGGTATACGAAACAGCGTGGCTTTCTTTGACAATTGAGGAACTTTTTAAAAATTGGAATCGATCGCACTTTGGAAATGGAATACAGAAGAAGTAGGATTATATACAGAAGTATCAAACGTTGGTAGGCGTGCTCTGGTCCTGTAAATTAAAGGACTCTATTGTAAACTTTTAAACTACTGACAACAATACAATGCAATAATTCTTTATATATTTGCTTTTTTTTTATTCTTTATATATAATTTAATTACTTTTTGTTGTTTATAAGTAAGTACGTACAGAGGCAAGTAGATTTCAAAGTTTCTGAGATCAACTCGCTGATTAGCGCCACTGAATAACTAATCGTGTTGTTAATTGAATTACAAAGGGTTTATCAAGGAAAATCTAAATAACTCGTATCCTTCGTTTCTCTCTTAGAATTAGATATTTTCACGGCTACGTTGTTACAATGAAGGTAATTGAATAGGTCACTTGTTTTATCTATTTTATGGCTTTAAACCAGAGGAATTCGGTGTTCTAAACTCGATCCATAAATTTTCTTCAAAGCTTAGCGATAATACTGCAAAGCTTGCTCGGACTTGATCCCATGTGGTCCCACATAAAATCCCTCGAATCTGTTGGATAAAGGTTGTCCAACTTTAAACTGAGGCATTTGACAACAAAGTTTCCAGAGTTAAAATATACACGAATTTTAAGTGACCTAAATAACTTAATAATTTTTAACCAACGATATTTTTTTCACTGACTACATTATTACACGCGATTTAATTTTCATGGATACTGATGGCAAACTCATTGTTGAAATTGAGATCAGCCTCAGCCAACTTCTTCAAATCGCCGCACCCACGCCACGTTCTCGAGCACCGCGCAATCCAAACAAAAGACCGACTCGAGTAAACAGTTCACCGGTACCTTGGCAAGTCAAGTGTAGACGTACACACAACACAGCACTGCTGCAGTCACTGACACACAGATGACAAAGCCTCCGTGTACAATTCTTTTATAGACTGCAATAGCGAAGACCCGAGGGGAGGGCGGCATCCACCCGCGGACCTACACCGCCAGCGTCGCGTATCGCAGGGTTCAAGGAAAACCATGGACTTGCTTATTGACTCTTCTCATTAACTTATCTCTACTAAATCACCCGTCTCTAATGCATGATTGATGAAACTTACAGCTATTAAATTCCTATAAAAAAATACAGCTGCTTTGTGCCTATTTTATTTTCTATAACCCGGCTTATAATATAACTACGTGACGCCGGTTCGATTCAACGCAACGTTTTATGCAACATGCTTAGGATTTAAGTGGGTGCGACAACATTCAAAAGGTGTTGACGATGGATTATTATGTGAATGTCAATGTCACGTCAACATCGCAATAAGATGTATGAACAATTGCCGTTAAGCATCAGTGATCCCATCCCATGTAAGCAACAGAGACATTGGTTATTGTTACCTCCTCAGGCCTTGACCAAAATCTATAAGAATTTCTTTTCTACCTACCATCTGCTACATATGAAGGCAATAGAGTAATTTTGGTTGGAAGATGCCTGTTTTAATTGATCCTGTATTATTGTTTACTTTACACAATCTAATTGCTAAGGTATGATTAGTGTTTTAATATTCCTATGTGGATATAAACTGTGAACATAGAGACATGAAGGTTGTGGTAAAACGGTATCCTTAAAAGGCTAATGGTTTCGCCATGTTGTCCATGATGTCCATCTGTCGTAATAGTTCTGTGACGCAGGTAAGCAAATTAAATCCAAGAATTAATTTAAGACTGTGGAAGATTTATTATTAGTCTGTGTTAGTAGGTAGGCTTTTGTTTTATTTTTATGTTCGTACTATAGGAGTAGGTAATTCAATATAATTATGTGCCTGAATATTTAACGCTGGTATAGTTATTCACCATGTAAAGGTAAGTAGGTTAGAAACAGGGCGTTTACCATGCATGAACGTTAAGCCATCCTAAAATTCAAGGTAAATATCCCGTTCCTAATGTTAATTATACCATTACTGCATTTATTTACGTAAGTATAGAAATTCGTTACATGGCTGCTTGTTGTGGCTAGTAAATATATTATTATAGAGCTGTTATTTTAGTGTTGTTAACTTGAACTGTAGAAACAAGAATCTTCAGTAAGTAACCTAACTGTAAATTGAAGTAACACCTCAAACGTAAGTATTAAATATTCTTTAATAACATCCTCTAAAGTTTATCAAAAATAGGTGCAAAGAAAAAAAATGCAATCAACGGCTGCAGACGATTCATTAGGCTCGTCGTTTTGTACGATCACAGCTATATTTTGTTAATTTATCAATCCTCATAAAAAACTACGAAAAATAATATAACTATTGTACTTGATCGATTAAAAATCCTTATTTCTTCCTATATTGAGATACGGACGTAAACTTTTTCTGACCTTAAAAATAATTGCCCAAAAGCACGTCTTCTGAAAGATGGGCGACACTTACCATAAAATTTATAGAGTTGTTTAATATTTTTTATACCTGTGTCGTTCAACTTTACATATGACAATTACTATTTAACTGCACGTTTGTCTGTCAGTGTGTCGGCACAGAATAGATAGTACTACGTGTCGGTGGCTTTTACGAATATCACCAAACTGGTCTGTTTATGTTAAATTGGCAGCAGAGCTTTCAGCCTAATTTAGAAAATACGCGTTTCAGGTTCCAAACGACTGCGTCAATATTACCTTTTAACAAACACATACCATGTTTGAAACATCAACACAAAAAGAGAGTCTTAAAAATAGCGTAGAGTCATACAGTAAGCCTAAATTAGTTTATATTAGTGCTATCTAATCAGATACTTTGCAATCCCGTAAAAATGCACGGGAAAACTGTGGCTGAAGCCGTGTACCGCAACTAGTAAACTCTGCTACTAATGCTTTACAATTCCTATACATATATGCGATGCCTTATGCGATATATATATAATGCCCATTTCCCTTGGTCACGGCATCATGTGTGGCCGAAATCGCTAAATCTTTTTTTCAAATATGCGTTAAGGTCCGAAGAAGGTTCTTATCAAGACAAAAATTGGGAAAATTGCTCAAGAATTGGAAAAACTGAAAATTAAATTTCTCTGAAACTTTTGTATGAACTCACGATTTCACATTTGATTCTTTGCAATCTGCAGCTATTCTTTAGTAACATACTGGTTTATAACAAGGGAAATGCAGTGTTATTGCGGGAAAACTGGAATTACGCTGATGAAACCGCGGGGCGCAGCTAGTTTTATATAAAAATCTCCGATATCGGTATGTATAACCACCAATGCATTATATAATGTAGTTAATAGGAACCTGAAATCTAACCGGCACGCTTAGAACGAATGAGAAAAATGTGCTCTTATGGCTGAGTCACGATAACCTTCATTATGGGTAGTAGATTAGGTACACATCTGTTGCAAGATGTGATAATCAAACAAAAGGAAGGTCTGTCTATTCAATATACAAACTATTACCACCTCATTTCCACGTAATCTGCGATTAAGTGTATAAATGTCATAATGTGTAAACTTTTTTTTAATATTTAGGTACTCATACCAATAGGATCATTTGATTTTAAAAGTTCTAAATCATATCTTCTCTTCAAGTTATATGTTGTATTGTAATAATTTATTGAAGACTTTAATCTAGGTAGAGTCGGTAATTTAAACCGAAATTTGTAAAGTACGCCTTGGCTAATCGTTGTCAATATGGGCGACCCAAACTTGAGACAGGGCATTTACATCTTAGTTTAAATTTACATGTATACCTATTATATAATGTACTTACATAATAACCTCAGCAAGTACAGTTACATTATTTTGACTAGGTAGTAAGTAATAATTTTGCTGTACTTTGCTGTATTTTGTTGTAATAAACTATTCTCTCTCTAGATCACTACTCTCTGCTATGTTTCATTTGACACACATACTCTCCCATGGTGATACACAGCTTGAAAACTTAAACGTTTTGTCATATTAATCGATTCGACCTTCCGATATTTGTCCAATAGTCTGTCCATAGTCGTAGGTATAAGTAGTCGACACAAGATTTCGTAATGTGCATAAAGACGAATGACACACCTATGTGTGCTCATAAATGAACCGCAGAGATGTGTTGTACAAATTTTTGGGCTCATGCCTACTTACTATTGTCTTTAAGATTACATTTTAAATAACATTACTAAGTATAATTATGTATATAGCATTGGTACACCAACCATTGAGGATCAAAGGATTGAGTCAAAATCACAAGTATTTTCAGAACTGTCCATTCGTTAGAATCAAATTACCTACCTAGATTGCGTAATTAATGGGTGCCGCACCTACTTAACTCCTTGAAGAAAGCATACAGAAGTCTTACTATATGTACACACATAAATAATACACGCAATATTTCATGCTATTGAAACTAGCTGAAGAAAAAATAGGCTGGTATTATATCATTTACGCAATAGACCGCGGTTCATTGATTTACATGTAGCGTGCCTCGCTCGGGCGCTTCGCTACCCTGTAGCGCTTGTTTCGTACCCACGCTTTGCTCATGTAATTTATAATTACATCAAATTGCATGGCCAAAATGACATAAGGCTGTTACAGTCAGCGTCTTCAACGCAATGCGGGAACTGGCTTCGTTGCGATACGTGAACGGACCGCATCGACTGCTAAACAGCCGAAGACACGATGTGTCCTACAAATTAACGAATGCGACAGCAGTAAATTACAGTAACAACAGCTAGAAGCTATTAATCTTACAGATCACTTTGTATGCATTAGACTCTGATACATGTCTCCTAGTTGTTATAATTAGCACCTGCGCCAACTTAGGAAAATCCTTTAGGTCCTAGGTGCCTACTTTAATTCAGTGTTTGGTTTTAAATATTATTTTTAAGCCCAGTTAAATGAGCGTAGATACTACGTACTACACTTACCTCTACCTATGGCACTATGAGTGTTTAAGAAAAGGTAGGAAGGTATCTCTATAATTTAAATCAAATATCTACGTCATTTTACTTTACGTACCTACATTCCTAAGTAAGTAAGTAGGTACTTTCTAAAACTTACCTGCGTACATGCGTACCTCTATTCTAAGTACCTAGGCGCATAGTAAGTAGTAAGTGGGTATGTACCTAGGATCCGGTGCATAACATTATTATCAGGCTTTGGATCGTATATAATAATATTATGTACCTAGACCTGTACATAATACTAACATAATTATCCTATCTTGCTAGGTAACAATATACCAGCAATAATAGCAGAGCCCCTTGGTTTCACCCGCGTAATCTATTTTCCCGCATGAATAATTAATTTTTAGGAGATAAAAAGTATCCTACGTAAAATTTATGGGGATATTATGTATCCTATGTATTCCAGGACTAACAGTATAGATCTATAGTAATACTAAATTTCATCAATAGCAGTTCATATTTCGGCGTGAAGAGAGGTCACAAACTTTCGCATTTATAATATTAGTGAGATAAATAACCGTACAGACCTACCTAATGTTACCTATTACAAACTTAAAAAAAATACGGTACAGTAGATTACGTAACATGGTCAATAATTTTGTACGGCTTCTCATGTGGCCTCTTGGTCTAGGGGTATGATTCCTGCTTTGGGTGCAGGAGGTCCCGGGTTCAAATCCCGGAGGGGCCCTATTTTGGATTTGTTTTAAAAATTATTTTAAGCACAATTCACTTAAATTTGGAAAGAAAAAACAAAACATAGTGGTCTAAAATTTTTTTTTCTGTTAAACAATTATTTTCTTTTACCATACCAACAGCGACATCTCTTGACTTTTGACGGAAATATTATGAATCAACAAATGTTACAAACCACAATACATTGCGATAAGTACTAGATTAGTAGATACAACAAAAAAATACAGATGCCGCTGTATGCCGGATTTAAAAACGCCATATTGAATTCATTTATTAACATCTAAGCTCGATAGATGTCGCTGCAAGCTCAAAAACAGCTGTTTGTCGAGTGAATGTTTTCCTTTCAAACCAGAGTTGCCAGGCCTATAGATATTATTAGTTTTTGTACCGTGTATATTCATGCACTTTAATTCATATCCTTTACAAGGTGAATAACGTTAGCTGTGACGTACGGTCAATAACTGTGGATCATTTACACCATACTGAAGTAAAACTTTTTTACGCACGCTTGGCTTGGGGTGTAAGCTGGTGAATACGTTACGAAAAATTGTGATCGGGCGAGGCCTACGGAAGTTGAGAGGGAAATATAAGTTAGTGAAGATAGAAAGAGAGAGAGTTACGTTTCGTATATTTTTGAAATACTTTTTAGTATATAATTTTTTAGTTCAAGTTTTACTTCTTATAAGTGTCCCAGCGCACATTTAGTTTTCTTATATGTAGGTACACCTAGTACCAATAGCACCAGTAGTGTAGTGTAGTCATGGTAGTGATAGTGGTGATTGTGGTAGTAGGTAATTAGAACCAGTAGCACTAAAATTAGTAGTGGTGGTTTTGGTGGTGGTAGTAGTACGTAGTGCGAGGAACGAAGTAGCATACAAATGTGATGGTACTGATAGATTTCCATCTATGACAGCTCCACCAAGTCTGTTAAATAGTGTGTACTGTTCTACTATATTCTGTATCAATGGTGAAATCTAATCGTTTAATATAAAACTTATCGTGCAATTGTACCGTAATTTTATTGCCATTTCTACGTAATTCTGGGAACTTAATCTGGCAACTGGCAGCACTGGTAACTAACTTCACTTCTCATCTGGCGACTGGCCATTGCTTGCTGTGCTGTACAAATCACAATCAAACAAAACAGTGAGTGAAAATTTGTGTTCGATTAGTGAGTTGTGTTGTGTTGTGTTGATTCGATTAATTTTGAATCTTCAATACTGACCTACCAGTGAAGTCTGTTTTGTTATCCACAATTTGTAATTGCACAAAGGACGTCGGAGTAGTTGAAAAAACCAGTGTGCTAGAAAGTCTTGTGCGTTTACCTGACTCCTTTCACAAAGGATACGGGAGCAATCTGTTTTGTTCGTGTGCATTTCACCATTACACCGTGCTATACGTAAGTAGAACGCTGCTAATGGTATTTTTAATTGCATTTTGTTTTGCGACACAACATTTTCCACTGCTTGATTTTCTTTAGGATTAATGTTACGCCTCCGTAGGTAAATAAGCTTGGAAATACTTGTCTAATACGGTACGTAGGTACCGACCAACAAAAGACGATAGAAAATAGGTAATAGATAGGTAAAATACGATGGCTGTTTACATAAGTTCAAATCAGCTGATTTATTCACCACTTGCTATACTTATCGTACCTACGCGTCTCAGCTGTTGACATTTTGCAAAATACTTTTCTCTTGTCCACAAAACTCAAAATACATAGGTAATAAGGTACTAACTAGATATTTTGTTATATTTCACTAAGTTACATTCATAGTTTTATTCCGACACTTATATACACTTTTTTTTATTTGACTGCAATTTGGAGGAATAAAATAAGGATAAATCGCCCAAGGATTAAAATAGAACAGCTTTGCAATATTTTTACCTTACTGACCTACCCAAGGCTATGTACAGGTAATTGCATACTATTTACTAAATTGATTTAAATGTATTATTTACATAGGTAGCTATTTAATCATCTAGACAACACCTTAATGAGGCATGCAAGACTTTTTACTGCTAGTCTCTAGTACTATTATGCCTTCTGTGAAGTTGCATTGATTTCCTTTAAATATATTAGTGATTTATAAATAACATCGTCTCTCACATGCGGCATTAACAATAGATTTTAGTCGTAGTCTGGTCAGATCTGTGCCATTTTTATCAAACCATGATTTACATAGGCGGTAGACAGATCACTAGATTGGTAATCATTTGCAAACTTTTTGCTTTTACAGTCTGGTTGTACGAGACTTATAACTACAAAACCTACAAAATTGTTTATACCTATCCAAAGAATTTGACATTACATCTCAAAATTACTTGCCACGCTATGGATGCCAACCACAAAGTCTTATTGTTTTAACACTTATTCTGTAGGTACAGCTATTTGCTTCTGGTGGCAATGGCCTTCCAATACAAAGCACATTCACTCTCCTCATGTGTCATTCGTAAAAAAAAATATAATTGCCGTTGTGGTTTACTATGCCATTAATAACTAGGTAGGTTTGTAATAATAAGTGTGTTGACATTGCGGTACCTATTTCATTTTGTATACTTTCACCTTGGCACTGCATACAATATGGTCTCCTGTGCCTTAGTCAAAGCCTCAACTTGATATTGCATATAGGTAGGTACCTATCTGCCTAATTGATCTGGCACTTTAGCAATGTTAGTAAAAAGGTTGGTGTAGTTAGTACCTAATTCTTTGACCTGTTTGCATCAACTATCATATTCATATGTTTGTTTAATATAATAAAAACAATACACTAGCTGCTCCTCTATGAAAAATTTTTTTTTGTATGCTTCACCCCTGCTCCTATAAACAGTGATGAAAAGTATTTATATAATTATCCTATAGATGTTATATTCCAGTTCCTAACATAATCTAGGTGAATATATTAGAAATTTCAATAAAATCGTTCAGCCATTGTGGAGCTGATTATGGCAACAAACACATAGGAAACAGGGTATATGCCTGAGTTCTTACCAATATATTATTTGTATGAAATTAAAATTGGTTAGGTAGGATTGTAATCAGAAACCTAGATCCATAAGAGGGTTATTAAAGCAGCATTTGCATTGCACGGTGTGGAGAGCATACTAGTCTGACTGGGTCAGTTACTAGTGAGCGTAAGCACGCTTCCGTGTGAACGCCTGCGCGAGCGCAGATAGGCGCGCCTCTTGCCTACAATCAGATCAGACACTACCTTTCAAAAAATTACTTGTAAAAACTAAGGATGTAACGGAGCTTCGACTCCGACACCGATAAGTTTGAACTTCCGATCAATATTACATCTCCGGCACTTTTAAATCGGAGGTCTTGCTACTTAAGGAGTTAATTTGCTAACTGGTATTGAAACCACGATTTTTTTTTGCTTATGTCACGTAAGTTACATCTCTCTTCTGCCACCACCTCCGAATCTGACTCTGGTTCCGACTCTGGCGAACCAAACACGCCCTTTTTCTTTTTATTTAACTAAATGAACCGCGCGACACTCGAGATGGGATTTTTCGTAATACAGCAAAGAGTACCTTCTTCAAAATTTTTGTGTGTGAACTAGTGCCTCAGTTGTTTGGAACACAAGAACGAAACCTAATAAAAAAAGACGTCAAAGCTCTATAGCTTTATAGGCAACGTTCAATAAGTTTACTTATATATGGGTGACGGATGCCGTTTATCAAACTATATCGAATAATAAATTTGTCTCTACCTAGTTTGAGCCTGATTATTATACGACTCTAGTGCAGCCAGAAAGACCGTAGATATAATATAATTTGAACCGTCGGTATAATCATCTAGGATCCATACATGTAGAGGTATAAAGGTTGATGTTCTGCCTCAATCGTGATGTGCAGTGCAGCTGCAGCCTGACAAGGGATAATTTCCACGAATGCTGTAAAATGAAATTATATTTTAATGCCAATGTTATTGGTTGTAATGACTACCGCATGCTGCATTAATTGCACGCATCCACTATGCTAGTGTACTCTTGACCCAGATCCTCGCGCTCAATTCTTGTTTATTTACTCATTCATCACTTGAAACTCATGTGTTGTTTACGGTGTTTAGCAATACATAACCACCTATACGGTAAGCGTGATCTTTCTTAACATACGCTATTAAACGAAATATTTACTTAAATGGAGCAACCTTAGAATAAGGAAAGAATACAGCAAGCGAGCATAAAAAGCTATGAAGAGGGAAAAACCTCAATAGGGGTACCATTCGAACATTCACATAAATTATATCGGACTCGGTCATAGATTTTGCTTGTGTAATATCATCGTATGCAGCTGAAAGGTCTGGAAGCAATCTCTAATAATCGAGTTCTGTGTAAATAGGAGGATTACAGCGTATCTGGACCTTACCTTTTTTTTTTTTTTTTTTTTACGTTGGGAAATCCATCATGGATACCACCCAGCCACGGGGGGCAGCCGGGTGGTTATGTCAGACTCCTACTGACTAAAACCCAACGGGTGTCCACCGGGACGCGTGTTGCCGGGGCTACGAGGTCACGATATCGTATGCTATCGCGGCCCCGGCAGCGTCTGTCCATAAAGGACCCAAACCGGGACGGAGTGGGTGGAGGTTGCCCACTCCGTCGACTCCTGAGGGGCGCGCGGAACACCGCGCGCGCCACCTCGAGGCATGGTGTAGCTGGCGGTCGATCCCCCCCCGGGGTCGGCCGCCTTGCCTCGTGTTATGGGAGGGGGTCGGAGGAGGGTGTGAGAGATCCCCTCCGACCCTGAAGGAGGAGGCGACGAACCAGGTTAATCCTGGTTCGTGGTCATCGCCTCCTCGCCTCCCGGCTCCGGGGGGCGGCAGAACTGCCCGAAGGCTTTTGCCGCCGCCTTCGGTTTGGGTGGGGAGCAGGCTTTGCTGCCCACCCTGTGGCCCGCTGGTTTGCCCGCGGCTGAGCAGAGCGAACATCTCGCCTCAGCCGCGGGGCATTTGGCCGCCTTATGACCTTTTTGACCGCAGCGATAGCATTCATCGCTGCGGTCGACCTCCGCCGTGCACTTGGCGCTTATGTGCCCCTTGTGGAGGCACCGGAAACACTGCGTCGGCCGGGGCTGCAGCAGACTCACCTGCGCAGAGATCCAGCCGACCAGAAGGCGTCCTCCGTTGCCAATCTTCTTGGCCGCTGCCACTGGGCAGCTTACCAACACGGTGTTGGTGCCCTGGAAGCCGCGTCTCAGCGCGCCCGCTTTGACGGACTCCGCAGGGCACCCGCCATGCTGCGCAATGGCAGCGACCACCTCCTCAGTTGACACCGATTCGTCCAGGCCCGAGATACGCAGATCTGCGCATTTCGTGGGCCTGGACACCTTCACAATATCCCCGTCCAGGGCCTCCCTCAGCCTCTGGGCCAAGGTGTCCGCGCTGGGACCGCTCAGCGCGCCCGGCAGCTCGAGGATGCGGCCGCCGGTGGCAGCCACCCGGAACCGGACGCTTGGGATCCCGAGGGCGGCGAGGTCCACCTTGGTCTTCGCCTGCTGTAACACCTGCGCGTATGTCGTACCCTTCTCCTCGGCCCCGGGCTGTAGTGTGAGCACCACGACTGTGGACCCGGGGGGGCGCAACTTCACTGCCGCTTTCGCTGGTGGTTTGGCGGCTCCAGCGCTGGAAGGCCCTGGAGCGGCTTGCCGCTGCTTCTTTGCCTTGGAAGGCTTGGCGTTCCGCCCTGCCACCGTTGACCACTTCTCGTTTGTGGACGGGGGTGCCGGTGGCAGGGGGCGGGACGCAGTCGTCTTTGCCGCTGCAGATGCGGCCTCCTTCTCCTTACGTTTCTTGGCTCCCTTGCCCTTGGGCTTGGGAGCTGCTCCGGGCGGCGGTTCCGTCCCGGCCTCCGGCCCCCGGACCGAAGCTTTTGCCGCACCAGCGGCAGCAGCATTCGACCGGTCTGCGGCCAGTGGAGGCCGGAGACGTTTCTCCGGCAGGAGGCGGCCCTCGAGTCCCTCCAGCCGCGCGCTCACCATGCTGCCGACCTGCAGCATGATCGAGCGCGTAAGCTGTTCAGTGTCGAAGGGGGCCTCGACCCTCTCTAGGGAGGCTTTCCGGCGGGACGGAGGGGCAGGGGCTTTCCTCGCCTCAAGCACTTCTCTCCGAAACTCCGCCCGGAGGTCCTCCAGCTCCTTTCGGAGCTCAGCGAGGTCGCGCTGCAGGCGCGTGTTTTCAGCCTGCAGATTGGCCACTTCCTGTGTGGGCGTCCTGTCCCGCAGGGCCTCTACTGCGGCTCCAATGGAGGTCGCCGCCTCCTTCAGGGTCCGGACTGTCGTGCCCTTGAGGTTCATTGACTTTGTCGCCACCTCCACAATGATGGCGACATCGTCACGAACCCTCTGATGAAGGGCAGCGGCTGTCCGGGGGTCTCCAGAGCTCGGGAGTCCGAGGGCCGCTCTGGAAGCAGACGCCTCCTTGGCCCTGTCCTCGAGGCGCTCCTCCTTCAGTTTGAGCATGGCCGCCCTCTTTTCTCTGCGCAGCTCCGCCACGCGCAGAAAGGCTGGAGTCCCCGCCAACGGCGACATCGGCCGGTCGGTCCGGTCGCCGTCGTACGAGGACACCGAGCTCGACCTTCCGGGCCGCCTCTTGCGTTCTCCGCCTGCCCTCTCCGACGCCAACGTCAGGCCACTGGCCTCCGAATCAGTGTCGTCGGAGTCCCTGATTCGTTTCTCTCCTTTGGACCTCGTCCCCGGCGAGTCAAGGCTCATCTCCGACTCAGTGTCGGAGAGATCGGCCATCCACGCCGAGGAGGGTGTGGGGCATCGCGGCAGAACGACGCGCGCCTCCTTTTCCGTCGTACCCGCCTTTGTCCTACTCCGAAGACGGCTGGCGAGGGGAGTCTCCATTGCTGTATCCGCTTTCGCGGAGAAATCAGTGTCCGTGGTCGCGCGTGGGTCAGGTAAAGAGCCGAGGCTCTTACAGCGGTTGTTGCCCCCCCCAGAGTACGAGGGGCAGACCGGCTCGAGTGAGCCGGTGAAGGATTCTCCACCACCAACGGTGGTGGTACCTTCCTGGGGTAAATCTACATTTTTACAACTCGCCATAATTGTTTTGACAGTTTTAAGGCGTGACGGCCTGGGTTGGTGCCCTTGGGACCGGGTCTACCCCCCCGGCCATGCATCCCATAGGCGGGCACCGGGACCGTAGGATTGGGGTGAACGATGACGGCGAAACAAGAAAAGAAGAGGAAAGAAGAACAGACAAAAACAAATAAAGAAGAAACACACAAACAAATAAATAAGAAAGAAAGAAGAAAACATATAAACCTGTAAAGAAATGGAGATGAGGATGGGGGTGAAGATGATGATGATGATGATGAGGATGATCCGGGATGGGGCCCCCGCAAAGCAAAAGCTTTGCGAAAACCTTCATCCCGTTCTATCTCGTCCGCGAGCCCCTATACCGTGTAAACACGGTAGAGGGACCCGCGACCGAGACCGCGGCGCCCGGGGTTTCAGTTACGTCTATTCCAGAGGGGATTAGACCAAGAACAGGCAGCAACCACGTGAAGGATGACCCCGGACTTGCCTTGGGAGATCTTAGCGACCTGCGCTCCTTCCCAAAGCCGACGCCTCCCCACTCACCACGGGGTGAGTGAGGAAGGCCTGGATTCAGGCATCTAGTGATGGATGAACCCAGACCCGCCCTCTGGACCTTACCTGACGCAACCCGATACGATAGCGTTATTGCGTAAACCCGCTGTGCCCGTTGAGGCTACCCACGCGTAGAAATCAGTATTTGCGGCACGGAGTACAAGTACTAGTACCTACAATCATCTTTCGAAGCTCTACAATTCTATAACCTGCAACCTTAAACTTAAATCTTAACAAGTCAGACTGGAAACTGGTGGTCTCTTGGTTGGTTGAGAAAGGAATAAATATTATGATGGTACAGTTTTTTAAATGTAGCATTTAAATGTCAACTTTGCATCATATAATACCAAAGTCTAGATTAAAGTACCTAAAAGACAAGGTCTGCAATCCTGCAAGTTACATTCTCCCTCCGGTCTCCGGTCTCCGTGCATGAAAGTGAGTCAAACAAGGTCGGTCGGTGGAGACGTCTCGTTTTCATATCGCAGCATTGTAAATCGTATCTAGATAAAACGAACTTCTTTTGTTACAAAATAACGCTATGTCCTATTGTGGTCTGTATCAGATAGCCTTGTCAGTCTTGACGTTGGAAACTGAACTTTGTGTATGGGTGATTGGAAGTGGGAAATGGCACTGGAGGTTAACGTCATAATAAGTTTGAATTGCACATGTAGAAAGAATTGGATTACAAAAATAACAGAAATAAGACTCGTGTCGTTTGAAAACGCCGTCATCTGTGCATGGTGTAGAATCGCTGAAGTATAAGATTTTTTTTAAATCATGTATTAGGGAACGGGTTAATCTTAAAATCTCATCGAACCTCTACGCGATAATAAGAGTTTTTATACAGAACAGAATTGGCTGTTGTTTTCTGGGAAACCGCTGATTTAATTGTATAAACTTATAGGCTTCAGCCTATATTCTCAGATATCCATATTGAAACTGCATCATACTTACTGTGTTCTCAACTACCTAGCTCTAATTAACTTAGAGCTATTAGCATGTCACTGCGCTGATAAATTGCCTACATCATACACTACGTGAAGTCGTGAACTCATCACAAGGGTTGCGACTTGTGAATAGAATTGTTATTTAACACAGAATACACCGCGTGGTCAACCTGCATATGATTCAGCATTGCTAAACTAATTAACTGCAGTCATTTTTTGGCACGGCTTCAAACAAAATAATATACAAGAAATGTAAGAAATTCCCTGAGATATAAAACTCATTTGTTCTTGTTCACTCATTGTTCATTTTGAATGAAAGCAGATAATGTTCGAAAAATGTCGTTTTCTAAATCAAAAGTAGTTTTACAAATCTAAGTGATAAAATTAACCACCTAGGCTAGGACTATAGCAACTGACTTCAGCTGGGGGTTAAATAGGGAGATAAATGAGTGATGGCGCAACTGTAATGTGTATTCCATTCAATATACTATAGTGTTTCACACAATGGAGTGGACAAGGCCGTTTAGATCGCAAGTCGGCCCTATCAGAAACTATTGTGGTGTCTGTCTATTCATTGTTTCCTATCTGTAAAGCTTTGTTTTCTTTGCTGGCGTTAAATTCAGAAAATAATATTATAGGTAATTTTCTCGGGCAAATATCAAATCGATTTTAAACGCTTGCTTCGAGTTTTAACAAAGTCAAAGCAAGCGTTCAAAATTGATTTTGACACGTGACAAGCTGTAGCTGTAACCATTTCCCAAGTGTACCTGTAAAGAAATAAACTCTGATTTCCGCTGTAAAGGAAACAACTGACTAAGAAGTTAGTGTTGAGAAGCTACAGACATAGTTGTTCTTGTACTTGATTGAGATGAATTCTTCATGTTTTGAATCAGGATTAGAGTCAAGAACCAAGAACAGCTCTATTTGGTAGATCATATTTTCTTGTTTTTTCTCTATGTATGTATGAGATTAAGTGTATGACTTGTAAAAGTGCATAATTTTTACCTACTTGCAATATATGATTTGAGGTTTGAATTCTCATAAAATGCTATGCTGAAGGCGGGTTTAAATCATTACCATCACTAAACATAGGTAATTTAATAGGTATTTGTTAGTTGATAAACAAAATAACAAAGTCGACACGCTTTTGTGTTGCGTGCAAATGTCGTGATTAAGCAAGGCTTCGATAAGTTTTCAGACCATGGCAAATTGTTGATATTGAGTTGTTCTGATACTTTCGATAGATTCGATGCTTGCTCAAAACCACGAATCCAATGTAAACATTCCAAACACTGAAAGTTAACGGTCGTTGAAGAGTTAGGTATATATATGAATTTTACTCATTTCGGTTTGAACCGCACAAAAATACGCAATAAAGCTGTGGTAAAATGGCAAAGAAGCCTTTGAAAATTAGTGGGGAGGGCGAAACTTGCGACCTTGCAAGGTCGTTGGCGCTGGTATACCACGTGCCAGGGTAAACTACGCACCCAGCCCTAACCCTGGGACCGCATTGGCCGCATAATGACTTTCTTATTAAATATTATAATCTGGCCTTTGTAAGGCTTGTCTAACGCGAAATTATAATGAAGTTTTTTCTGAAGGAAATGAATAGGGCCAAATAAGTGGCCCTGTTAATAAAACCGGATCAGGGTTACGATTCGCAAGCATTTTAGTTCCAATCATCTTTTAAGGATACGGTTTACCTAGGTCCTGAACCAACCGTGATGGCTCTTTGATAACTCATCATTCAGTTCGTCTATCTATAACTTTTTAAATTTAGTATATATATCGATTTGGCAATAATCATGACATTTGCCTATAATAATAACTGTGAGTATGCAAGTGAGGCATTTTCGGTCGGACCTGTTTTAAACATAGACGTTAGGCGTGGCTTTGCAAACTACAATGTTTTGACCTTGTCTGATGCCTTATCGAAACTATTGATTTCCGTATTCATAAAACACTAAACTGGGAGGTTAGATTTCATTATTTGAGGGAACAAAGTATAACTATTGGCAAATACGAAATCAACTTCCTCTCCGTTACAGTTTTGCTGAACAGCTGCGCAATACGACGATATCGCGAGGTCACACACGAACACTTAGTGATAAAGCTCCTGATTTTATTGACCTCCATCGCAAAATCGCACATCTAACACAATAGATACTATAATTATATGGATTGTTTTTGCAGCGACCAATATTAGTTACCGATTATCTATTAGTTTGAAACTTATCGACATTAGGGATTTGGGACTAATACCTACTGAATGGCTTCTTTTAAATCCTCATAATTTCTAGATAACTAATTAGAATAAGGTTTCTTAAGCATGAAATCCAGTTATGATAAAACACCTGCTGCATCACTAAGTGTCATGTTTATTAAGTACATTCAACTTCATGTCACAGAGCTACAGTAGTTAGACTGGAAGCGTCCTTTGTTCACTCGTCTTGTTCTCTATTCGTGGCACAGAGTAAGTACGTTGATTCTTATTGTGTGGACGTAAGGACCAGTTTAGATGTATTCTACTTTAGTATTGTTGGCTATAGAAAGTGCAGCAAGAACTGGGATCACGGCGAGCATTTTAATTGCGGTCGTTCTTGATAGGAAAGGACCACGCGCAAGCCGTGTTTTGCAGTTTTAGTTGTAAGACATTGCACTATAGTACCTACCTACTCATGGCATAAATAAAATCATTTTTATCTCAAAACAGATTTCTCACAAGTCGGCTGATAATAAAAAGAATTGCGGTAATATAAAATAATCCCAGTGAGTAAATAATTTTTAACCACGTTTTCAATACGGGCTAATGAATTGCCAATATTGTCATTCAATTCTCAGCTATATTATATTTACGGACTTATTCATAAAAAGTTGTCGAACGTCACTTGGTACTGCGCAGTACCTTATTGATGTGTCGCAATATTATTAAGCGTCACTACACTTATAAACAAGGGGATTAGAGCTTTTTTAATTTCTAGTTTATAAAAACGTGGTAATAATCTCACTAATATCAAAAGCTTGTGTGTGATTGTTCTCTCTTCACGCCGAAATGGCTCAACAGATTTTCATGAAATTTAGTACACGGGCCCAAAGTAGGGACCAAGAATCGTATGACATGGTCCATGTCGTTATCTCAAAAACTCAAATCAAGTAATTTATTGCAAGTAGGCAAAATATTGCACTTTTACAAGTCTAAACACTATCAAGAATGTTACCTTGCTCATTGCGACTTTGCCAGCTGGGTAAGTACATTATATTTGGACAGTGTGTATTCAGCTTGTGGTGGTTGGTACCTAGGCTTTGTCACCACTCATCAGCATGTGTATTCTGTTCCAAAAGACTAATTCTCCGAATTTCAGTTAATAACTCAATGGGTACGGAACAATACGCATTTACGTAGTTGCTCATGAATACATTTTAACGCACACATTTACAAACAGCACACTTTCTACCTATTCATCTCTATTGCTATTCATCGGATTACGTAGGTTAGCTTCGTAAAGATCACAGATCACTTCGGGCGATTAGGATTTATTGGAGCGTCGAGTACGAATGAAGTAATCACTCTGACGTAGTTATTTCGAACTGAAAAAGGATAGTTTAGAAGTTATGCAATAGCGGCGAGCGCAAGACAATACTTATTCGAGATGAATCACGAGCGAGGTAGAAGGGAGGAGCGTGCGCGACGTTGACCCAAGAGCCGGTCGCTCACCTCGCCACACTCAATATGGCTGGTTGGTTAGACCCTAACATTATCGGCGAAAAACCATAAAAGAAAATAACCAAGCTTAACGACAATTATTGAAGAGCTAAAGTCAAAATCAATGTCGCTAAAATTATTAAACTTTTCAGTTCATAATAATTATAAAACCGGTCGATATCAAAATTATGCTCGACAAGAAAGATAACAACAGAGAATGACCCAAACGATGACACTTAGCAGTTGACACACTTAAGTGGTCAACCGACGATGTATAGTGAACAACTCTCACTCGGATGATTCAGACTCCGTTATTGTTAAGGTTTGTTCTATTCTTAAGCTTATTTTAAAATTCATAAAAATAAATTACCTACTCTACTCACTTACTTCATCGTAAAAATGAAATCAAAAGTAGTATTTATTTTTGATTATATTTATAGCTCGCTATATTTACGTTTCCTGGCAAACGTAATAGTAATCCAACCATCGAAATGATCACAAAGTGATTTCTCTACATTTTCTCTACAAATTAAATATTATGTTGATTGTAAATAATGCCTCGAACGTAGGAGGATACACGTCAAGTTAAAAAAAAAGGTCATAAATTGTAACGGCGGCGGCGCCTCAATCCAAAATTATTTCAATTATTTACAAAATGCTACTTATCAATCATAAAAATCTTAATAATGTGACCCGAAATATATAAACCTTGTAGGTAGGCCGACATAAAGAATAAACTAGAAAATAATAACCAATGTAATCGGGCTGTTTATTAGTCCGGAGCGTGGTGCTGGTGTATTATAGGGGATGCCTTGCCATAAGCGGCCTAGTTTCCTTTTCCCAGGAGTAAGATACAACAATTTGCGCACTGCTAGGCCCCTGAAATTATTAGAGGAAATACCTACTACAAAATTGCTTATATATTTCGCTGCTTGTACCTATGGATCGGTATAATTAAACTCAAATGGCGATGGGCATTACACTTGGCAAGATGTGACGATGGCAGAAGGAGTAGGTCCCGCACGGAATGGCCACCACGAGTAGGATAGCGCAGCTGTGAAAGACTTCTTGGCAACACAGGTAGACGACTTCGAAAAATTAAGGAAAGACATGGGAAAGACCTAGCCTAAGTTGGCTTAAACCAGGATGAATGTTGTGAGAGGATTGTACCGTACAATGGGCGGAATGAGCTGCGTATGATGATAAAGATGATGTTTGTATTCTATCAAATCAGATTATGTTGAATAGCAGCTACAAACATTAAAATAATTTCTTGCATGTTAAAGAACAGCTAGAGCGTTAATGTTTACAAAGAACGGTCTTGTTTGCTCGACGATAGATAACAATGAGGCGCGTCGCGGGTGCTGTCGCTGTTACTATGTTTTACTACTGTAGAAATACCAACAAGCTTTATTTCAAATAACCTATGAGTATATGTGAATTTAATTCAAAGCGTTTATATCTATAAACACACGTGATTTTTTCGGTGTTGTTTTCGGCTCGATTGTCCAGTATTTGCGAAATGGAACCCTTATCATCTAGCAACTGTGCAAACAGCGTTTCTCTGCAAACGTTAATCAAATAATGCCAATTTAAAAACTAACTCAGTCATTAAACATTGATAACTGTAAATCGGAGTTTTTATTATCATTTTAAACCGGAATCGATCGTATAGGAGTACTAGATACGTCTTCTAAAAATTAACTGGCTTTATTGCTGTGCCCTCCTATTTTATCTTTGGTAGTGTGTGCTTGCCGCTAAGAACTTTTTGCTCCTAACGTTGCCAATTACGTCATTTATTGAACTAGGTGGGTAATAATTTGTCACATTTATTATAAGTCACGTAACAATAATTACTTACCCATTAGGGAATCAAGGAATTCACCGTAACGCTTTCCATATAGTAAGTAAGGTTAGCTACCTACATAATTTACGTTCAAATCAAATATGTAGGGCAAAGTAGGCCAGTCAGGTTGGTACGCCGCCGTATCTGACATGTTAATTAACAATGGTTTAAACTACATATACCTACCTAAATAAATACATTTAAATTGAATGTAATTTGTTTCAGATAATTACTGGAATGCCAACAACACTATTCATCAGCCAAACTCCGTGATAAAGGTAAGACGGCAACAAAAGCAATTTTAGATGTTATTATGTAACGAGACGAGCAAGTCGTCCACCTGATGGTAAGCGAAGGAAGTGCTACAGCTGCAGTGTCACCCAGAAATTTCAATTACAAAATGTTGTGCTGCACTGCACTGCGCTCGCAGTATACTTATATACCGTCATTATATACTTAAACGTGACCCAAGTGTATACTAAATTCAATATAGCTACGAGTTTTATGTGAGTCATCAACATCAACAAACATAAAAATGTTTGTCTGGCCGGGCAAAACCGGTCCCCTGGGCGAGTGGCGATCGTTCATTGCCACTGCACCGACCCGTCATTCAACCAAGACTGAACAAAGATTATCAGATTATATCTCTACTTAATAAAGCAGTGAAGTACAAAAAATCAGTACGTATTATAATTTAAAATAATTAGGAATTTAAATGCAGGACAACATTAAAATATTTTTTACTAATTTGTTTTAGCCTCTTTGGTAGCATAAAATCTGACATTTAGGAAGACCCGAGACAATGTTCAAAAAAAAGTTAGTACGATGGCGTAGACTTTGGTGAGATTCCGTCTCCTAATTTCGATATAATAAATAAGACCACCGTGAACGATAGAATAAAGCTATTATCATATGTGTGAAAAGTCTTGCTTTACAGGAACAGTGGCACAATTAACTATAACATTGATTATTTAAAAGCTTTTATTAAACTTCACTTCTATGTCCTAGAATTGGAAAGGCAATTTTATTGACCCAGTTCCTGTTGTTGAATTGAGTTGAAATTTTGCATGCCTGTCAAGTTCCGATGACAATAAAATATTATGCTGACAGCGAGCTAATCTAATGGTAGAGACGGAAGGTAGACACACTTCTCAGTGACTACCAGTAGGTTGATGGTGTTTGGACTCATTCTGATCAGCTTGCAGATGCAGAGCCTGTATTTTATAAAAGTTAGTCTGAATAAAAATGTTTTTACCAAAAACTATATTTTTATCGTCAGAGGACTATGATTTTTAACTCGTCTTAATAAAATAATACTTATATACCTACGTATCTAAGATACATACAGGTATCTAAAGTAAAGTACGGACAGGTAATAATAAACGGCAAGCGAAGTTACCGTGTCCTGAAACTTTTCAAAAAAGATCTCTGTAATTCTTATGTATTGAAAGTACGTCAATGATATGTTGTTGTCGTATGTTTAAAATAATAATGTTATGAAGAATGTTACATACGTATATATTTTATATTATTAGTATTACTTATCCTCACCCAATACGCTATAGAACTCACAGTTTATAGTTAAATGACCGGCATAGTGGAGTGGAAGGAACCTCATACGAAAAGTAAATCCCACATTGCTGGCGCAGTGCTTACGTAGAGATAATCATTGATCGCGCCTGACGAATTTATTTTTAGTAGCCTCGCGTCCTCATTCTGTAACCCCATGTCAACAGCATTGATCCTTTCAACCGGTCTTGATATAAATATTACGCTAACCTTTTGTAACCTGCTATACTATACACGGCTATAATATAAATTTGAAAGCTACAGCTCAAAACAGGACAGCTTTATATTAGGCTTAATTCATATCATCTTATCCTATTAGGCTCATCAAGAAGATTATTGTGAAGCGATGTAAGATATTAGAAGTGGAAACAATATGCGGCATTAACTCACGGATTAAAAGTAGAAATTATTCCGACTATTTTTAGACATTATTTGTATGATGTTTGTGTCGAATTGTCTATGATAATGTGGCAATTCTTCCGAGTTGTTGTATATTATACTGTAGCGTTTTCTTAATTGATTTAAAGCTTCACGACATCACGATTGTCATGCTGCACACGCCGACAGCAATCATGACCTTCCGTGTGCCGCATAACGTAAAATTCGTGACTGTCAGGTTCATGGATGAATTCTGTTGACATTTCAAAAGGTTTCTACTTTCGAAATGATTCATCAGTTCATCATGCATTCGCTACGCATCCACTTCGGAACATTATTTTTAAACAACATCCTGGACAGATGCTAGTTTTTTTTACCAAGCTCAGAAATATCTCCAAATTAACTTAGACAAGTTAGCGTTATCCGACATGATTGAATTAAGTATTCTTAAAAGCTTAATCGATTCAGATTGTTAAGATAGTCAAAGTCAATAGAGATTTTTATGATCCCAAAATGAGATAAGCTATTTAAAATTGACACAATCGTGTTATTTAAATCGTGTGTGACGAAGCAGGACTTTGTAGGTACCTGTAAATTATAGACCTCTCAGCATTGTGCTATATTACCTCGCAGAGTGTGTTATACGCTAAAATTTCAAAAACTAAGCACTGCAAGATCTCAGTTCTTTGCGTTGAACAAATGAGAAATCTGTAATATTCCGACAAGTAAAGCACGTATTGCAATATTTCTAATAAACATTTGCTTATATGGAACAATACAGTCATAATAGAAACAATAAAGATTATTCATAGATCAAGTTTCGGACTAACTTCAAGGAAACAACGTGACATTTAATCAATCTGAAGTAGGATGTTAGAATGGTCAACACCGCAGGCTAGGAAGCAGTTTCAACAGGCAGTGTAACAGATTAGGAAATAGTTCTACTGGTTAGCTAGTTCTATACAACCACGCGGTTGGCCTCGGAAGCCTTTCCCTCAGTGACGCCATGCAGGGGCCATACCTACGCATTAAAACAGAGCTAATATTTGACAACATAGGTTTTATTACATCTCATTATTACCAAGCCAACGTTAAAAAAACACCACAACAATAGAATTTAAATAATAATTTGTGTAGATAAAGTATTTTTAATGCTGGTTATCATAATAGCGATCTAAATCAAAACACAAGCGACATTACATTTCTCTATTCCATAATAAAATAATATTATAGGTTATTTTATATTATAGGTACTAACTAACGTAAACGAACGATACATATTTTATTGTTTTTTACGTTTAAATAACTTAAAATTTTCTTTATCATGACGCTTTCTTTAAATATATTATGTAATAACTAGCTTGTTGTCCGCATCTTCTTCCCTTTGGACTTCAAAAAATCTTGTGACAAAACTAAAAGTTTCAGACATTTTAAAATAAATAATCGAAGTTGGCATTCGAAGAAGCTAGCAGTTAGATTTCCAAAAATAGCTTCGCCAGGCCTGTGGGAACTTACATATTGTTGAGGTATTATGATTGGGGTGTAAATTCGTTGACCTCCAGGTTGCTGCGCTAAATGCTTACGACGTAAAGTGCGTTATTTTAAATCTGCATCTTGTAAACTTTTAAAGGTACGTTGATGTATTTTACCCCCTTATGCCAAAATTTAGGGAACATGATGAAACAAGATCGTTGTGTTTGAAGACACTTGCGAAGCATCTTATTTATAGGTTTATTAGTAAAAAGTCTCATACTATTTAAATACCCTCTATCAGAGGGATGAATTTTTAAAACAATATTATAAACATGCAGTATAACAAGAACCTCTCTCTGAATTTCAACTCCATAGCGTTGCATTGATTATTACTTATTAGAATCAAGTAGTTCTTATTTTTAATAAATAAGTATAGGTATATTCTATAACCTATCAATATACTTTGAAATTAATTAACGAAACAAGTTGTGAATAAAATTTGGATCGTGTGGTTAACCCATGTTCTTATATACGTGTTTATTAATGAGCAGTTGTATCATTACATAATAATCAAATCATAGATCTTAGTTAAGAAAGCGGATAAACCATTATTTTCTGATATCATAAGTAGGCAGTTCCGGCTTACTTAATTTAAATTACAAACAGTTTTTTTTTCGTTTTTGGAACTAGAGCGAGGGTTTAATATCATTGTTCACGTTATTTTGTAAAGATATTTGACAGTCACATTCCCCTGATTACTCAAATAGGTCCATAAACCGTGCAATCGCCAGTTTAACAGCTTATTAATTAATATAAAAAAAATACCTGGGGCATTGGTGTTAAATCTTCCCAAAATAACATAAAGAATGATCGACGGAATAAATTGTTTGAATTTTGAAACCCTAATAAATTTAATTACGATAGGTGTAAGAGGGAGGAGGCTCATTTTAATAGGGGATTTGAGCTGTCATTGATAATGAGAATTCATCATCATCAACAACCCATAACGTCCCACTGCTGGGCACGGGTCTCCCCTCACTTTCGTGAGGAGGATTAGGCCATAATCCACCACGAATATAATAATGAGAATTACTAAACATAAATCTTGAAAAAGTATAAAAATAGTTGCCTACTGTTTTAATGTCTTTGCCACTTACCCCAGAAGCACAAAATTGTGGTCTTTGATTTTACAAATGTTACAGTAACGTATCCCCGTACTAGTTTGAAACAAAATATTGTGAGCACGGTACAATTTCAATTAAATCTAATGTTTCTAATTGTGGGCAAGGCAATTTTCTACGAAATTAATTATTTAGTTAAGTTACGTCGCTTACGGCATGAATATCACGTTCTACAAAAATATGAAGTAATTTTTTCCATGAATGTAGGATGGGAATTTCGTTCCTATTAATAGTTATATTCAAAGTACGAAAATATGACTATATTCTCAACTTCATTCATGGTCGTCATCATTCGTTTTTATCTTTTTTTCAATTATACCAAATAACAAAAATATACAATTTACATACAGTCACGCATTTTCCCGTTGGGGTAAGCAGACACTACACCTTTCCACATGCTAAGATCCATAAATCTTTTTCGACAATATTCGTTAATCCATCCTTTCTAGATGTCCAAACCATCTAAACATCCCTTTCTCTATTTTTGTAACTACACCTTCTAATATTCCACATCGTTCTTTTATCACGCTGTTGTTCACTTTGTCCATAAGAATCACTCCGATCATACTTCTCAGACCTTCCTTTTCCACAACATTAATTTGACTTATGGCGTTAACTTAAAGTCAGGGCAGGTGTGACGTAACGTAATACTAAATGTATTCATTCGATAATTCCTAAAACGATTGTTCTCAACGAAATACTTTGGATATCGATCGTAACACGACTGCCATAACACGAGTCACATTAACCTTGCCTTGGTCGCACACCCGGATTTATACGGAGCATTCCTATCACTCGTACACATTTTTTCTATTCTGTAGTCATTTATTATTTCTAATGATTTACTATTGTTTTCTCTTATTTTACTTTATTTTGGCTTGACTGGTATTTTTTCTCGATCTGGAATATTCTGCCATACACATATTCCATTTCGTTCACTAATAACAATAGCGTAATATTCAATTCAATCTTTTGATTTGATCTATCTGAATTCAGAATCATTTGATTCATTACTTTTTACTTTAACTCAAATCAAACTGCACTAGTTATTCTGTTGTTTAAGAAAATGCTACTCGTCTTGAACAATTATTTTATGGCTTTATTATATTAAGCCTTTAAGAGCTCTGCTTAACTTGAACTGTGTTAGGTAAGAAGAAAAGATTTATTTCCGACCCATCAATGTCATAATGCCTTCTGCATACTAAATGCTAGCCGCTTCTGTAATAGGTACGTCTAACTAAACTTTTATAAAATATGCATCCCATTAACATTAATGTTACGTCACTGCTTCTAGTTTACTAATTATATCTGTTACTAATGTTACATCTCCGCAAGTAGAAAGCGGAAAAATATTAAAATTATGCAACACGTTTATGATGACCAGTGTTTTAACGGAAAATCATTATGATACGAGTACTGCGCGCTGTGCGTATGCTAATTTTTATTGAAAGTATTCCACAGAGACCCATTCACTCCCCTTTACCGCATTCATAACGTTAATGCTTATTAGTTCACTTTGTAACGTTATAGTTAGTAGATTGTTTGCTATTTAGTAATAGGTATTACTACTTTTGCATTACGATTCTTAAATTGAGAAACTGTGTTTGAAATCAATATATTATGAATCTTCTTTTCCATACCTAACTAACTATTTATTTCGTATCAGTTGTTAATCTCAGACCAAGCAGTCCCTCCGAGTGCTTATAACGGACGAAACAACCTCATTAATATGATATAGAGACACCCAGATATTAAACGTGGCTTCGTACCCGCAGTGGCAGCAGTGTTCGGATCGGAGTAAAATTTTGGCATCCGTCCTACTCTGCGAAAAGGTTACATAACGATGCAGGTATGCGCTCACGTACACGTAACACAGGATGTTTTTTTGATTCACTACGTGTCCTTGTAATTGGATGATCCATAAAATTTGATTTTTATCACACATCTTATAGTATTTTTCTACTGATTGCTTCACTGCTCTTGATACCGCGAAAACTTGTTTCACCTGATCTTTCAATATACTAGTGCTAAGCTAATGCTACTTTAATGATCAACCAGTTTCCACGTCATTGCCGTCGGCATGCCTGGTATTTATTTCATGCCATAAGGTGAGCGGGGCGCGGACTGTTGGCACAAAGCATCTGGTGATTGGTGCACCTAATACTTTCAATAAGGTTATGTATATTACCTATCCTCCTAAACGATCCTTGTTATTTGCTGTCGCAACGCAGACATCTATAGTTAGCAAATATTGAAAATATTGTAAGCCTTTGAAGTTTTTGTATTACAAGAACCTCGTAAAACATATCACGTAGCAGATTCACATGCACCTCTTGTGTATTTTCACATTGTCTGTCTGGCTACAGTTCCAAGGCGTACGGATAGTTCTGTTATACAGCGTTAATCGTGAGAGGCCGTTACAAACTCTTTCCACTCCCATACCATACCCGTTATTTACTCATAACCCTATAATGCAATGGACCGCGGCCGTATAGCTGTGTCACTAACTGCTACTACCATTCTTCCAATTGTACTGAACATTTATTTCCACTATGTAATATACAGTATGCTGGTGTATCACATAATATTCGAAATGCTAATCTACAAGACTCGTTGATTTCTATTCTCAACCTGGAGGTGGCTCAGTCAGTTAATGGAGTAGCTCACCAAAACACCAATGTAAAAAAGCGAAACGTTTAATTGGGCAGGTATGTAAATCTTGACCTATGTGAGGCTACATAAGGTAGAAGTTTACCATAAATACCAACTTGTATTTTATGATTTTAGAAAAGCGAGTTTAGCTAACGCTCCATAAACAGATTTAATATAATATATCAACTGCTCGAATGTTTCGGTGTCGGGTCTTGCCATATTCGTAAACACTATTAACTATACCTCTAGTATACAACATTTGTACAAAGCCACCGCAGTCCGACTTATTAAATAACCACATTTGTTTCAGTGCCAAAATTCAAGATATTCCTTCCGTAATGTAACAAACTTTTATTGGTTGATAAATCGGTCGATAGGTACACACAATGCAGCTCCCGGTAAGCGGGGTAACGACCAATGAAATTCACTGATTGATGCATGTGCATCATATCGACTAATGAAAATTGTTCCTCGAATGCAAGCTTTCTGGCATGCGTTTTAGAAATCCAGCACCCGCGTGCGTTTTCTTACTGACCAATGAAAACAAGCCACCGTGGCCAGTATTCGATATTTCCTGTTAGTCTAAAAATCACGTATTCCACGTCTCAATAATATACAACATACCAATTTGGAATTGTGAAACTGATCTAAATATATTTCTGTAGCCCATTGAGTTTTAACATCATTGTCTTTGTTGTTTTATCACTCACAATCACCCACCACCTACTGAACCAATTTAATATTATCTCGAACAGTTCACAATTACAATTGACAAACTGGGCCATACGTAATGTCCATGCTTCATTCCGAATTGATACTCGTAGATCAAATAGAGAAATCAGTGGTGCGGCGCGTGGCGAATAGCAGTTATTTAATATTAAGACAGTAAATTATACATAAGTAATTCTATATTGGCTGATATTTAATCATGTAAATAGAATAGTTAATAGAATCAGGCGTTATTTTGTGGCGCTCGGCGAGTCAACAGCACCTGAGGATGTCTCGTGCAGAGACGAAACACGTGTCGTAAATTAAAAATTGGCGGAATTAAAACTATATATTTCTATATTATCTTATTTTAAATAGAATAAGTTATCCGGCACCAGTGAAATAAACATGAATATTTCCTGTTATTGTTCACAAATACGAAGAATATTTAAATACTGCAGTCGGCAAAATGAGACTCATTCTTAAAAATGTGAAGTGGCAACCCCGTTTTAGTTGCTAGATGTATTTCACTAATTAGCTTACTTACAAACCTACTCCTGCTTCTCTCGTACAGTATATTTGTAGTATAATATTCTTTTATCGAACTGTACATAATTATTATTTTAAATAAAAGTTATAAATCTAGTTGATAAGCTAACAGAGCCGCGTAATCAATGACATAATTACTGTAACAAAAAGGTAACGAATTAGGTTCTAGTTTGATTTTCCGTGACATCACCAGGCACATGTTCCGGAGTACGTGTGATGACTATCTTTACTAACAACGCTGGGGGTCAAGCCATGATAAAATAACACACCAATAATAAACAATGGGCCACACCGAACGCTCCGCCGTTTATAAACAGCCAGCTTTTTCATGCGGCCACCGTTTTAAAAATAAACTTTTTAATTGGTTTTGGATTTGTTGATTTTGCAACTCTTTTGGTGTTGGCTGCTCTTCGAAACTTTTTGTATTATGATCGTCGTCGCCTAAATTTTCGTCATTGAACATCATGCTTTGAATTAGCTAGTCTAGGTGTTATAATGCTGCGTTTTTATAACTTGTATTAAATCAATAGTAATTTATGATTTACATCACAGTAAACAGTGTAAATAATGTTTCCGAATTACCAGGAGTAAACCGAACCGACTAACAATCAACCGACCTTGTTTGTCACTTTGAAATGTTATTCAAACTGGACTATACTTTTGATCAAGCGTCGATTTTTATTATTGTTCTAGTTAAACGGTGTATGTCTCGTCTACATGATAATTTCATTAACACACTAACAACAAATAGTCCAAACGTCTCGCCGCGTCCCTCGTTTCTATTTTTTTTCGACCTTGTCATTGTAGAAAATAATTTTAGGATTTTGTAACTTTATGTTTAAATAGCGGTGGTAGCCTAGTGGGAGAACGTCCGCCTTCCAATCAGAAGGTCGTGAGTTCAAATCCCAGTGCGGGCACGTACCAATGTGTTTCTGTAAAACATATGTACGTAATTATCACTCGCTTTTCGGTGAAGAAAAACCATCGTGAGGAAACCCACATACCTACACGAGAAATATTTCGGAGGTAGGTATGTTATCTACCCGTGCCCAGCAGTGGGACGTTAAGGGTTGATGATGTAACTTTATGTATGTTACAGTATTCACGCGTAGTTTACTTTAAATGACTACTATATACGAAGGACTACTTATAGACGAAGCGTGAGTTTGTTCTGGCTATGCTAAATTTAAACGCCATATTTTCAGTTTGCCTGTAAGATTTACATTCTTCAAAACATTCTTACATGACGTTGACGACAAACACTGCATAGATCAAAGCGTTCTATGCTGTATAGTTCATGTTGGCAGCCAGACGTATTGCCAGATCTCCTAACAAAACAGTTTGTGTGTGACACTTCGAATCTGAATGTGACTATCGATGATATTACTATCAAATTCGTTGTCTCTCTAAGAGTGGAAATCCTTCCAAAATATGCTACACAGAGAGAGAGAGAGAATTAATAAGTCTCTGCTATATATAAAAGATGTTTAAAATAACAAAATTGTTCAATTGTTGTAGGTGGAGAAGCTTCTGGAAGACTGGAATGGGCGTGCGGTGAGACCCGAAGTACCAAATCACGATGACGGAGGGAGAGAAACAGCAGAACGCGGGCGGCACCAACGCCGCCCCGCAGCACAGAAAGGGACACAGGTTACAAACAATCTATTTATTAAGTTTTCAATCTACTAGAACGGTGGTGTCCCAGCGGTAACATACAGCTCACAGCGGATAAACCACGACACCGGGTTTGAAAACTCGGCTCTATACCAATGATTTAATGTCAAAGGTTAGATGCAGGTTTCCGTCGTTCCGTTCTTCGCAGGGCACATTAATCCGCCGGTCCCAGTTGTTATCGATTGATATCAGTTGTTAAACTCAGTCAGACGCCCTTGGGCGGCCTGACAAACTCTGCAACCAGATGTCGGCACTACCTTATTTGCAAACAAACAATTTGAATTGCGCATTGCAGGTTTAAAACCATACTTAAACTTTTAGCAAAGCTCTTAAAATATTCAGTGAAAACTACAACTGCTCTGCAATGGAATTCGAGGTCAGGTAAATTTACCAGAAAATGATCACATTTCTTGCTTAATTACGACTTTGATTAACTGTCTTACTTGAGATGATCATTTGGTAACACACCTTCCTTTACAACATCTCTTGTTAGTTATTGCCTCATTATGGGTGGGATGATGGTTTTCTAGCAAGGCCTTTTAAAAATAATCGTAGTAGTAAACATTTTTGTGGATCAAATAACAAACTAATAATATTTCGACAGTAGTTCTCTAAACGTGTTTGTTCAGCACGTACAATTTTCCAGTGACACCGACGGAAATGGGATTGGATATCACGATCTCAATCTCTACCGCATGAGAGCGAAAATAGTCATTTTTTACTGGCGCTCATCCGCGTAGCATGGTTCATTCATATTAATGATAACTTTATTTGCTTCAAAGCCAGTCCGTGCCTTAACTAAGTTTAGAAGTTCCTATTTAGAGCACACATCAGTCATGATGTTATGACCTACTTATTCTCGCTTCGCTCTGATTGCAAGTGGCCTTAGTGATTTTAATAATGACGCAGCCTCTATTATAGTGGCCGTTTTAATTTCATCTCATACGATACATTCAAATAACACCTATTCAGGAGCACAATAAATTGGCAATTAGTTGCCAATTGGCACAGGTTGTTTGATTTCATTGAACCCACTCTCCACAGTCCAGAAATGAGTAATCGTATCGTGGGCTTATTAGTTTTATGACTAGAAGAGTTTCGGTTGACATGAAATTTTTTGAATTGTGTATTGCAACTGCATCTATCTATCGCGTCTTCTGCAAGAGACTACCTGGGGAAGTACCACACTTTTGCCAAATATTTATCCGCCAAGCAGTAGTGTTCAAACATTACTATGTTCAGGTTTGAAAGGCACTGTTTCCAGCGAAATTACTGGGCATAATATGAGACTTTAGAGCCGATGTCTCGGGGTGACGAGCGCAGTGCAGTGCCGCGCAGGATTATGCAATGCAAAGTTCTGGGTGACACTGTAACTGTTATGGGCAGGCGTAGCGCTTACCATCAGGTGAACGACTTGCTCGTTTCGTCACTCGGTAAAATAAAATAAAAAAACCCACAAAGAACAACATTAGGATCATGGTGTAGTGTGAGGGTATTGGACTGTGAAGTCAATGTAAAGTTTTAGTGGTCCCGTCGATTAGCAACTGTGGCTACTTCGCTTATCCGCGTTCGTTACTAACTTACCTCAACTGTAACTTTCATTCGTAAGCTGAACATTTTGCAAGAGTGTAGTAAAAATATGAATGCTCTCCTGATGAAAGTAAACATTAACATTCTAATCTACGTTAATAGGACTGCAATTATGTTACAGACATCCTTTCAGTTGATGTAAGTCTGACATTTTAATTATTGATATTAACATTATTATTAGTCAACTTTATCTATTTAGATAAGTTAAATAAGAATGTCTATTTATACATAAATTGACAGAACTTAAATAAATAAAAGAAAAACTAAAAACTTAAAAATCTAACAAAAGAGGGTATCCATGAGGCATGGTGCCAAGAACACTGGCTGCATTTCCACGTTGAATAGCAATCGCTATTCTCTGTGCGAGAAAGCCAGCCCTCTTGTCACCAGCGGCGTCGACTAAACGAGGATATAATTGCTTAAAAAAATTCCTAGAATAACAAAACAGTAGTTGTACCCGCGGTTTCGCATGTTAATATACGCATTTTGCTTGCGAAACTTTATTTTTTCGGGATGATAAGTTCCGATCTATGTTTGGATTTCATCCATCCATCTCTCTGTGACAAAGAAATAACATCCAAATTTCCACGATTGTATCACTATCATTTCTATTATGAGTAGTGATAGAAATGACAGTGTACAACACACACAAGTGTAGGTCTACACGACACAAAAATGTCATGGTGAATCATGTTTTCCTATAATTACAATCGAATCATCAATCGCGTCTGTTTGTCTGTTTTTGCAATATCTCGTGAACTACTGAAACAAATTGATTTTGTTCCGGTTCTCGTCGATGCGTGGCCTGATTGCATAAAGTTAACACAAAACTCAAAACGAACTCTTTTCATCAGTGAAAAAATTCATGATTTACCTACTCAATATTTGAAAGCTCTGTATGCAATAGTTTTGATCCTTAACAAGTTAAATACATATTACTTAGTTAGTCTTCCTCAGTTAACACTTTGACTGCTGAGCCGATTTTGTTGACTAGCCACGGTTACGGATCTGCACACACCGTAGTGTTTTTCCTTACCGCTAACACAACAGCTGTGTTTTCCTGTACTCGCGGCAAGTTACAAAAAACACAACAGTTGTATTTAGAGCAGTGAACGTGTTAATGTGGATTTTCCGTTTATATATTATGCTGTTTTTGACGAGTACATCGTCTGTTTAAAAGTTATGATTGTGTATGTGTGTTTTCATTACCGCAATGGCAGATAAGAGTTTGATGTAGTTAATTTAGAACTTTAATTTATTGGAATAACACATGATACGATACAGTGTTGTCATCCGCAGATAAAGCCGCGAAACGCAGCTGGTAAATTATAATAGGAGCTCCTAATCTTTCATTATTAATTTCTCTACTCTCCTCTCAGACTTGCTCTCTCGTGCGTAAACTCAGCTTTGATAACAAAAATTAATGTAGGCGGGGTGGAATATACGCAGATAATTATTTTGAATAAAGGGATTTTATGAACAATTTAATAGGAGAAAATTGAGTTCTGCTCACGCAACTCCGACTGGTTGCTGTTTTGTTCGTTTTGTTCTATATCTACCGACAATATTTATACACTTTACGTTAATGTATTTACTTTGACGAAAACCTAAGATATAACTAGGTGTATGAGTTGGCATTTTAGTTCAGATTCACTTGAGCACAAGTTATGGGTAAATCTATTGAAATGTAGGATATTGATATCTAGGCCATTCATATCTTCAATAACCACCATAAAGGCGGTATAAGGCCATATAGGTGTCGTGGCTTATCATTTTTGTTTTATCAGTAACATGAAATAGTTTGTGGTGCTAGTGGTCTCTATTTTTTCTAAGTGATAAAAATCCAAGAAATGCCGCTATCTAAATTAACAGGAAAACAATTCTTGTAAATATTGATAGATAAAAATGTAGAGTAAGGAAACTATGCTTTGACTACTCATTGTTTTGGTTTTATCCCACTTGATTTAAAAAAAATACCTTATAACATTTATCCCATAAATATGTTATTGTATGAATTTTCCAACCGTGAAATCTGTTTTTACCTGACTGAGCGACGCAAATGTTTGTTCCTATCTGGCGATCTAGAGACCAAACGCGTGGGCCGATTTTAAGTATTCAAACATCACTTGTGTTGAGATTGCATGGAAATTGAACTTTTTTATTGAGTATATGATCCGTGTGTGTATCAACCATCGCTACTCATCAAAAAATTTTTATCAGGTGCTTCATTCATTCAATGCTTATATCGGAGTTATCAGGCAACCCAGCACGTGTAGTTTGTCATAAACAAATGTTTCAGATCATGATTCATCCGCGTCCACCGACATGATTCAACGTAATCCAGCGCCCCCTTTGATTTCGGCTGATAAGCGACTTTGTATCACTGAGTGATAAGTGATAACATATTTGAAGCTCGAAAAAAACAATAAATCAATTTCGTGTTAGTACGCATTTGTCTCTCACGTTAAGTTCAACACCATGTTGTGCGCATTCTGTTATCATTAGGTAGCCCTAGTTCTTTCTTCCGCTTACGTTAAAATCTTTCGTAATTATAAATCTAGTGCTCTATCGGAAAAAAAAAAGACTAATGAAAAGTTTTTCTATTCTATTCTATTCTATTCTATCGTACGAAGTGACAAATTTTGGTAAAGTAAAGTACCTAGATACCATTGTTGCCCACACTGTGTCAAGAGGTTTGCAACACTTGTCCCATATTCTCGTACGTAATCGTGCGTTATTCTCGTATCACTAACCGTACACAAAGCTCTAAGTTAGTCATCCTTGTGTAATGTTTGGATTGGGCACGCGACATGCTTCGTCTCTCGAAATTCATCAGTGTTAACAGGTGCCAAGGAAACGCTGCTAGTTTCTATGTGACATTATCCGTTTTCTATTAACGCATTATATTATTATTAAATTTATTACGGCGCGAATCGGGAAGTTATTGTTTACCAGCTGTGAAATTTCGTAGTGTATCAAAAATGCCGGAAAAAACAAGGGAGCAGCTTCGTCATTTGTTAGAAAGGTATCTGGTGCTTATTTATTGACATTGTGTTTGTAATTTCCACACTAAGATTAGTACCTAAATGCTGAATTTGTAAGTTACATTGAACTTTATAACGAAAAATAAATTATCCATATTTTATAAAGATATTGCATGCGTGTGGGCTTGGTCGTGAACAAGACTATGATGAATAATGTTATTGGTATGCCGTGAATACCCCTTTATAAGAGCTGTTTACATATTTCTAAGACAATGCTGAATGAAAATATCTCTCACACTTTCATCGCTCTCTTCCGCTCGCCTTGTTTTATATCAGTTAATTGATATTTACTCATCCACTAAATAAGGAAATTATTGAGTTTCACATAATATATTTAACGTAACAGCCGCATGGCGGCATTTTGCTTTCCATAATAACTTCACTCAATAAAGTTGAAGGAAACCATGAATTTCGAAATACTAAAGTAATATTCAACTATATTGTATTTATAAAAGCACATGTTGCTGTGATATTCCTAAAGCGTGCATCATTCATCATAATATAGTGAATGCATAATACAATTTTATCTAACCACCATCAAGTAACTAAGCTCTAAAAAGCTAAGTTACATTATATTCATAATCTATTATTATAGTGTAGTCATTCATTATGCTAATCAATCGGGATAGATAGATAGATAGATAGATAAACTCTTTATTGAAACACCACAGAACAAAGAAAACTTAAAACTAGAACAAAACAAATTAGCATTTAAACTATTATTTCCAAGTATTGTAATAAATTCATGAATATTTTGATTGATTACTTATCAAAATAACAGATCGTGTCTTTGGCATAATATATACATAGTATTAATCTCTGTTTTATGAAGTTCGAATATTAGACAAATCACAACTCCTACATATTTAGGCACTTATAGAAAAACCTTTAATATTAAACATAGATAATTTTACTGCTAGAATTCCGAATTCAGATACCGTTTATTATTCACTTTTTCAGAAACCTCGATATCAGTAACTTAAAATCTCTAGAATTGCCTGCCAAAATTCACTCAACTATAGAACACCCGTTCGCGACTAGGTTTACTTTATTGATATGTGATAAGACAAACAAGTAGTTCGATGACAAAAATTGTGCCTTTCCGTAACAATAATGCCCAATGAAATGTAATGCTATCCAGACTACATTTGGATTGTAAAGTCTTGTGCGGCGCTGCGTCTTCACCTCCAGCGAGACATACATTTTAAACTTACACATGCCCACAATTTCAACGATGACGACAATGAGTGTCAGCAATTAGAAACCTACTTACAAAATGATTTTGATGACAGGAGGCAAGAGTCAATGTACGCCATGACGGGCCTGTACGCGGAGTCAGGCGGCGCGGACGGCGAAGAGGCAGGGCCCAGCACGCCGCCGCTGCCCTCACATCCACCCCGGGAGTCCATCAAGTGCCACAGCCGAAACCCTTCGGCTGGCATCTGCGACAGGTAACAAAACTCTACACATGTACCGTACTCGCTGCGGAAGGTTCTTACTCGAAAACGTCCATTGATGATAAATAATGGCAATAGAAGAAATACAGAAGCTATCATGGCATGCAGTCGTTGGATCTAGGCCATTATACATTATTATTTTTGTGTAAATCATTATTGTTTCTAACGACTCTTATAATTAATGCTACTCCGTGAACGTGAACTCGCCCAGTATTAGAACAATATGTGCTGGAAACTTTTACTTTGCCATAGTGATCGCTTTTTAAACACCAGCCATTAATAACTTTGTCAAAAGTTTGCTATGTAATATCGAAATATCTTTCTCCGCAGGGATCGCGAACGAGAAAAGGAAAGAGAAAAACCGCGGCAAATGTTCCCAGAAATATTAGATATTCCTCATGACGCAAGAGACTGCGGTATCTTGTCGTGGAGACCGCTATTCATCCAGAGCTTTTCTAGTATTAAAGTAAGAAATGAACTGAGCTTATTACGAAACTTTCATTTGATGTTATGAATTGTACTGACTGTAGATTTATTTCCAGGTATTCGTATTTTTCCTTTCGTTCCTGGTGACACTGCAGCAGGCTCTAAGCTCCGGGTATATCAATTCTGTGATTACAACTATTGAAAAACGTTTCGAAATCCCCTCGAGTCTTTCGGGTCTCATCGCGAGCAGCTACGAGATCGGGAATGTCATAACGGTGATCTTCGTCTCATATCTCGGCAGTAGAAGGCACATTCCAGTTTGGATCGCAGTTGGTAAGGAATAGCAAGTAACCGACACGAAAATATAATTGAGACAATGTTGTACGATATATTTTATGATGGAGCTTATCATTGACTGAGGTTTGTTATTTCAGGTGCGGTAATTATGGGTATCGGGTCGTTAGTGTTCGTCGTTCCGCATTTTATAGCGGAAGTTAATAGCGAAACTTTGATGAACAATAAATCCGATGATAACATCTGTCGGCTGCCGCGGGCACTGGAACAGGATATGGGTGGACTCGGCCGGCTGTCGCAAGGCCTGCCGCCCAGCAATCTGAGGCCCGACAATTGTATCAAAGTACGTATTGTGCACTAAATGAAATGCATTAGTTTAATCTCAAACCGTAAATAACTGTGAATACATTTGGCAGAGTACTCCGAGCACATTCATGCCGGTGATGGTGTTCGTGGTTGCGCAACTCCTGCTGGGATGCGGCGGCTCCCCACTCCTGACGCTCGGCACCACTTACGTAGACGACCACGTACGGCCTGAATCTTCCAGCATGTATATCGGTAATTGGCTTCAATACTTTCGACCTCAATCTAGTAACTTCAAGGGCGAAACAAATCGATACGAAAAGACGGGTTTTCGCCATTCTCCGTGCCCTTTATCGATCCGTTAACGTCACATGGGTAGGTGGGTGTATCTGGTTTGTTTTTATTGTTATGCTGTGAGTGGTTGTCGGGTCGTAACGGTGCAGTATCTCGTAAACTTCGCGAAACAACAGAATTCGTTGAACTTAGACCAGACTTATTTACGCTATAAGCAATTGCTATACTTTTTCACGACCTTTCACAAGACCTCCAAGTTATAAGCTTTATCGTCCATAATACTGTGTTTCACAAATCGCATTAGGAAAGATTAGCGGTGGCAATAGAGCTGCAGTATTCGGTAACTGGATTATTTCGAGAAATGGTTATGAGTCAACAAAAGAGCGCCATTTGGTTTTTCCCTTCCAGCCTACATATATACCAGTTTACAATAATTGTAGAAATGTGCACTATAGGTGGGTACTTTTAAAAATGTTAGACACAACTACGAACTAATATGCGAGACGTACGCTATCACTATAATGTTATTAAAAGCCAGAGATAACAATACAAATTAGATTACCTTGCGCTGCTGTGGGAATTACGTCTGATTGTCGATATAACGGTTTGATTCATAACAATCATAACCTGACTGGGGGTGCTATAAAACTGCAGGATCTGACCGTTCAACGAATTCATGAGTCAGGTTGTTGAACTCACACGCGGTGTCATGTCGCGTCTATATTTGAAGCTGCATTCTCGATGTCCATGTCAGCACGCTATAAAATATCTTCATCATTTGCATAGGTGTGACAAACAACCTTATAATCGCAAATTGCAATCGCGACACGAACTTGCCCTTTCGACGATTAGTCAGACGTGGGTGTGGACGAGATAAAGTCCAACTGTTTAAATTATGATTATAAAATGAATTACAAAGCTTTGCACACATTTTCATTGGTCACGTTGTCAGCTTAAATTAATTCCTCTGACTTCATAGTTCTTTGATATCCGTCCATGTTCCGCGACTAGATTTATGTCGGCAACAGACATTTTGTGATTTATGATTTTTTATAGCGCAAATGTCGGAATACTGCAGTAATCTGAAGGTTGTTGTGGCTGAATTGTCGCGTGGTAGATTCGAATCCATTATGGCGAGTTGGCGCGACCCAGGTGCCATGACGCGAAGCTCCGACGTGAACCAACGGCCTTGACCGGCACCCGCCGCCTACCGCGCCTGAACTCATAACAACGCTAATCGAATTTATTAACCGAAGAACAAACACCAATCAACCGAGCCCGTTCTCACCTTTTCTATTAGGCGTGAACAACCTCGAGGCTAACACTGATTTACAACCTTGAGCGCGACATTAAGAGACTTGTCAAATGGCCACGAGAGATTCTTGTCCGAATATGAAAGCTAGAAAACTAGACTGTTTCACCTTAGCTGAGCTGAAGATAGCGTCTCAGGTTGAACGACAGTTCACGGTCAGCCTGACGCTGCACAGAGGTCGAGAGTGTTCTCTCTCCGGTCGGGTTGGGCGTCAAGCCAAATTCACCCATATTTAGAAAGCCACAGCGCGACTCCACGTACCGCATCCTGCGACAAAAGAACGATAACATATTATTATTTAGGTCATCATGTCTCTTTACGACGAGAATTCATTACGAAATTTTGTTCCTATACATACAAATAAGGTTTTATGCGCGCAAATCTACTTTTTAATGTTTTCATTCTCCTTTACTTCACCTGCAAATTGCAAAATATTGAACTTATTGTTGAATATAATTCTTACTATGCGCAATATAACAATATAACACATGTTGCATAATACAGATCTAATGAAGCTAAATTACAAAAACACGAACGTCATATTAAACGTAAATATGCAATCGGATTCAATTCGATGTAACATTTCTTTAGACATTTTGGAACAAAAAAGTTCTTCAGTTTTATAAGACCTGGGCCTGACTAGCCGTCATTAATGAGTACAATACGTAAGGCGCTGTAATAAGACTCTTCAACCAGAGAGGCCACGACATCATCTCGAGGATCTCTTGTGCTTCTTGGAGGCAGGTCACACCTTCCCTCTTACTTATTTACGCTTTAGTGGAAAATACACTTGACATTTAGGCCGCACTCCACTTCCTTTGAGATATCAACTCGAGCTAAAAATATTTGTTCAGTAAAAAATCGCACGATCAAGCCATTGAGGTACATTATTGATTAAAACCTGGATAGTGGACAGGTGTCTACAAGTTACAATACTCTTTTTACGCATGATGATAATGAAAATTGCAATGTGGAAGTTAGCAGTCACGCAACCGTTTCATAATGAAATGGATTTACCTCTACATTGCGTCACAGACACTCCTCATTCTCGCAGCCAATTTCGTTAATGAACTGTTTTTCTTTAGCTGTGCCATTCCATTCTCACGGCAAATAAACGCAATGGAAAGTTTTTCAAGAAACTCCACTGTCGAAGGGGAATTAGAAAATGTTTTTGTAAATGCACACAAAGTAAGTTTGGCAGCTATAAGTCATCGATATTAGCGGAGAAATCGGCGCCATTTGTAAGCGCGCAAAACAACGCTGACCTAGTTTTGGTCCGCTAAGCGAGTCACTGCTACAGTTTGATATGATATAGGCACCTGATATACTAAGTACGAAGTAAAAGAGACGCGGACCGAACGTGCGCTCTCTGCTTGCACGTTACCGCGTATTTGAGTTTGACGCTAGAGTAAATACGCGTGTTTATTTGTCTTTGTTACATCTAAATATTTGCTGTTTAATTTGCAGGATGTATGTACAGTATGGCAGCATTCGGCCCGGTACTGGGCTTCCTACTTGGCGCTTATTTGCTATCTTTCCACATGGACTCCTTTTCTGGACAAATCATTTCTATCGGTAAGTTTATTATTGGTATTTAATATGGGCCAAATCGCAACTAAGTATTTTATTATGAACTAGCTACACCCCGCGGTTTCACCCGCATAATTCAAGTTTTCCCGCAATAACTCTCTTAAAAGCAATATATTTTCCCCGTTTTTGCCACATTCTTGTTGATGCTCTGCTCCTATTAGTCGTAGCGTGATGTTATATAGCCTATAACCTTCCTCGATAAATGGGCTATTCAACACAAAAAGAATTTTACAATTTGAACCAGTAGTTCCTGAGATCCTAGCGTTCAAACAAACAAACTCTTCAGCTTTATATATTAGTATAGAAGTATAGATAACGTGATATACTTCTGTTATTTCTCGTTATGGTCGTTTTCTGAAACTTTATTGGTCTGTTAACGAATAATTGTTAGTAAATACTTTTATAGCTGCCAGATGCCAATGTTTGCAACGGTCTCGATAAACGAATCTGACGATCAAAGTTACAAAATCAAAGCTAAACATCACAAAGGTCTTTTATGGGACTTTTTCATCTTTGTTATTGTTACGTTCTACTGTATTAGAATGCTCTCTTTAAACTCACAAATGAAATTTAATTGATTCTATGATCTTGCCATCATAAATTGTATAAAGTAGGTGATAACTTGATGAGGTGAAAATATCTACAAATCGAATATGGTAAAAATGTGTGGGCATAATCATACTAACTTGCTTACTTTTAGACCCCGGCGACCACCGTTGGGTGGGCATGTGGTGGGGCGGATTCCTCCTCTGCGGGTTCCTGCTCATCCTCGTGGCGATCCCGTTCTTCTCGTTCCCCAAGGTCCTGGTCCGGGAGAAGGAGAAGATCAGACTAGTGGAGAAGGCCGCGGCGGCGAGCGGCGCCTCCACGAGCAAGCCGCCGCCGAAACAGACTGACATCAAGGACACTGGATATGGAAAAGATATTAAAGGTAAGAAGTTCCGTTACTGGCATACATAACAAAAAAATGTTTTACAAAATGACTTGCAATGTTGTTTAAACTCTCATGAATAACACAGCCTAGAATGTCAATCTCAAAATATGTCTCATGGTCAAAGCGCAGGTGTGAGGTACGATGCGAGACATAGGTGTGGAATGGGTTGTAAACTTATGATAAAATCAACGATATTAGTCTTTGTAGTACTTAGTCTCACAGGTATATTTTTTAAAACTGTCTATTGTTTTTTTGTTGTTATGTTGGTCTTGTTTTTGTTTATGTTGCCTATGTTCGCAAAAATAAACGAGTTGATCCCTCTTAGTAGGGACAACTTGGTAGGGAATATAACAATAAGCACTCCTACTCCTGGGCATATGAGACTTTGGAGTTGATGTCTCAGGGTGACGAGCGCAGTGCAGCGCCGCGCAATATTAAGCTTACCATCAGGTGAACGACTTGCTCGTCTCGTCACTCAGTCAAATTAAAAAAAAACTCCCATGCTGGTATAAAAACTGTAGTGACTAGGAACATCCCCCCTGTGCCGGCGCATAACAAAAAAATATACTTTCGTCCCTTCCCTAGATATACCGGTATCGATGTGGCGCCTGCTAAAGAACCCAGTGTACGTGGTGACCTGCCTCGGCGCGTGCATGGAGCTCATGATCGTCTCTGGCTTCGTGGTGTTCCTGCCCAAGTACTTGGAGACCCAGTTCAGTCTCGGCAAGAGTCAGGCTAGCGTGTTCACTGGTAAGGAATAACTTTAGAATATAGACATTAGTAGCTGTTGTCATCTAGTAACTTCCTTTGTGTCGTTTGAACCGTTGTGGCCGGAGATGAGCAGTTTTGGTTGAAACATGACATTAATAGAATTAGCAAGCTAGCATGTGATGACGCAGTCCAGCTGCTCAGCTACTTACTAGTCTTAGGATCGGTCCCAATACAGATTTTATCATTCTAAAGCAGTTCGTGCAATCGTCATTTTCTCTACTGCTACATACAATGCTCACAGTCGATAGTGCCAGATGTAACTTTAAAATAGTGTCATGTTTAAAACATTTGGAAACAGTCCTGGGTAATTTGTATAGCATGACAAAAAAAAACGTTCAAATGTTGATGGTAAACTACCCTAAAAGATAACCTTTACCGTGGTTTCAAAATGTACTGTCCCATGTTATTTAACGAGCCATAATTGGAAGCTAGGTAGCATGAAGTAATATTATAATGTTAACTGCCAAAAATTACGTGTTTTAACGCAGTACTACTACGATCAATCAAACCCTCTGGTGCCGTGCGGCCAGAGGCACGCAATGCAAAAAATTCTGGGGCAATGAGCATTTGGCTATAAGTTATAGTTTTCCGCTTAGCTGCTGTAACACGGTTTTTTGATATAACGTATATAAAGCTAAGTTATTTAAGACATAATATTCCAACATTGTCTTGATTAGATTTAGAAAAGGTTGTAACTGTCTTTTAAAAATATGATAAACACTGGTAAACGACAGGATGTCACTCGTTTCTTCCTAAAAGAAAATCATTGACACTAAAAACAGATCTACTCGTATATCTATATTACACACCCTTACAGTGCCATGGAATAGCTCGTTTGAAACTAATTATTAATTACTACTGTAGCAGTAGGCCTCTTATGCAAGAGTCCTTTGCCAGATATTCAGTCGCCAAGGAGTACTTATTGTGCAAACATTACTGCTCAGGTTGAAAGGGCACTCTTTCCAGCGAAATTACTGAGCATAGAACCAATATGTTAAGTGACGAGCGCATGAGTGCTGCACGAGATTTAGCAATGGAAAGCTCTGTGTGACACTGCAACTGTTATGGTCAGACGTGGCGCTTACCATCAGATAAGCGATCTGCTCGTCTCGTTACCCAGTAACATAAAAAATATGTAATAAAACGATGTCCCTGGCAGGTTCAATCGCAATCCCGGGCGCCTGCATCGGCATCTTCATGGGCGGCTGCTTGCTGAAGCGGCTGGAGCTGCGGCCCAAGGGCGCCGTGCAGTTCGTGCTCATATCCAACACCGTGTGCCTCTCGTGCTACGCTTTACTGTTCTTCCTCGGCTGCGACAATATCAAGATGGCCGGCACTACGATACCGTACACGAACAATAGGTACTGAGCTATTTTGTACTAATATTGTAATTTAAGTCTCATAAATACTATGACAGCGTCGCAGTTGCCAAATACCAGTTGGTAAATACTGAGTCACGCGACGCTTCGGGGGGATGAACTGGAGTAATATTCATCGGATTATGCTAGTTCCCAATAATACCTAATAAAGAAGCCAGTTTGTATAGTTGTTTCTGAAAAACCATTGAAAATATAAGGATGAGACGATACAATATAATTAGAGTGCAACATCGTTTGTTAGCACATTCAAATTCAAATTATTTATATTACAACATGGGGTACTTATTTTAACCTACTACGTACGACCATCTCGGAAATGGTAAATTGCGGGCAAAGCCGTAGGTGATAAATATTTTAAGTGATATCTGTATTCAAATATTTATTTATTTATAATTTGGATGTTCATCAGAGATTACACTATACATGGTATTAGATTAGTTCTGGGTATAGCTATTATACATTGTATTTGTCTAATTATAAGAGACCAACCACATCGTGGAATACCGTTTCTTCTATCGAATACAATATTCATCGAGTAGGATTTTGCGCGAATGTCAATATATTCAATGATTTTATGCAAATAACCCTTATTGTTACAGTAATCTAGAGCCGTTCAAGGTGAATCTGACAGCTGCTTGCAACTTCAACTGCCTGTGCACTGAAACAGATATGGAGCCGGTGTGCGGGAACAACGGGCTGACGTACTTCTCGCCGTGCCACGCCGGCTGCGCCGCCTTCTCCTCGCGGTCCAACTTCACCAACTGCGCATGTGAGTACACTCACAGGGGAACCGCACAGCTGCCTGCAACTGCAACTGCTTGTGCAGTGAGTTGGACATGGGGGCTACAATCATGCGAATCACTTGTTTCGGCGGGATCGCGTGGATGTCGAATCGGAGCGAATTCATTTCTTTCGTGGCAAATAAAGTAATCAAGGCCGGACTTTGAGGGAGTTCCAAAAAAAAAATAGGTAAATCAGGAGAATTATCGGATTCAATGTCGGTAGTGCCATTTATATCTCAGTCTAGGTAGCGACCCGTGGCGCATTACGTCGGATTGCGCGCTCAAAATAGCATCTTCAGCATCAACGAACCGAACAACGTCTGTGAATATCAGGGTTCACGGATCAAAACTACGTGTACATTTTATGTTTATCTGACAGCCAATATACCATGGTACTTTCTCAAATAATATTTTCATTTGCAAAAAAATCTATAGGTGTTTACAAATCCTTTAGGATTAAAAGCTACCGTCGGACGCCTCTCAGCATTTTAGAGTACCCTTCCCTACCCCTAGACACAAAATGACGGTCGTAAATAACAAGCTACATTTGTATCCGCTCCAGGCGTGCACGAGAACAGCCGCGACATGGGCGCGCTGGGCGCCGTGGTGAGCGGCGCGAGCGCGTCGGCGCTGACGGCGGGCGTAGCGCGCGAGTACAGCGAGGTCACCGTGGTGCCCGTCGCCACGGCCGGGCCCTGCAACCCGCCCTGCACCACCATCTTCCCCTTCCTGGTGCTGCTGTTCTTCATGACCTTCGTCGTCGCCGTCACGCAGATGCCGCTACTCATGATCGTGTTGAGGTCGGTAGTCGGTTATGGCCGCGCGATCCATATTGCCGATACAAAGCGTAGTTTATTCGACGAGGAGCATTAACGTCACTTTGTTATGAAACAGGTCTGTGAGCGAGGAGGAGCGTTCGTTCGCGCTCGGCATGCAGTTCGTGATCTTCCGCCTGTTCGGCTACATCCCGGCGCCGATCTTGTTCGGCAACCTCATCGACTCCACGTGCATCCTGTGGAAGCAGTCCTGCAGCGGGGAGAAGGGCGGCCGCTGCTTGCTCTACGACATCGAGCAGTTCCGATACAGGTGCCTGAGAGTTTGAACTAAATTTACTTGAATTTTTCTTTATCTTGAATCGATGACGTGATGTTCATGATATTTTTCTGTCTATATCAGGTACGTCGGTCTCTGTGGAGGCATTAAGATCGTCGCGCTCGGGATCTTCATGGCGGACTGGTGGCTCGTGAGCCGTCGCCGCCATCTCGAGACCTCGGCGCCGCTCGACCACAAGGATATCGCCGGCTCCATCATCAGTCTCGACAAACGTGAGTGTTGAACGATTATACTCGACGATATTAAGTTTGGTCTTCAGTATTTTGCCTCACTCTGTCGTTGTATGTAAATTATCACTATGCACAATTGATCACTAATGAATCTTTCCCGGCGTCGCTCGGGCAGTATTCGAGGAGCTGCCATCCGCGGACAACGCGAGCGGGTTCCGGTCGGGACTGAGCTCGGCCATCACGACGCCGCAGGAGAGCGAGGCGGGCGAAGACGCGCGCCGCCTGCAGCGCACCGACTCGCAGCTGTCGGCGGCGCCGGGCGGCACGTCGCGCGTGCTCGTCGCCTCGCGCCACCTGCGGAACGATTCCAAGACTATCCAGCTGGAGGAGCAGCGGCGCCGGCCCTCCTCCGCCTCGCGCGAGGGCCGCGAGCCCCGCGACCTCTCCCTGGAGCAGCTGCGCCACCTGGCGCTGCGCAGCATGGAGAGCCTCGACCTCACGGTGCTGCCGCTGGCGCGCTGCGCCGACGACGAGAGCAAGCGGCTCATCGAGGGCGGCGGCGGCGTGCTGCGCCACCGCCGCACGGGCTCGCGCGACCTCAAGGCGCCGACGACGCGCCACAAGCGCACGTCCTCGCACCACATCACGATGGAGCCGCACGAGCTCGGCCTGCAGCTGCAGAAGGGGCGCAGCGCAGACCAGCTGTCGAGCGCGGCGCCGGAGCCGCGCGTGTAGCCGCGCCGGCGCCGCCGCCATCCGAATCTCACCCGCTCCGCGCCGCCGCGAGTGCCGCGTCCGCGAGAGACGATCGCATAGCGAAATTTTAAAATATTCATTTCGAGTAGACCCTTTTCTTTTACCCGAAATTTAGATAGACGAATGCGTGATTCCGAATCATATCTTAGCTATTAATTAGAAGCTTTCATAGAATGATCGAAAATAAAAAGTGCTTGTCGGTGTAGAGCGACCCGATCGTGAATGTTTCGTTTCTTTCGACTTGTGTTCCGTTGATGTTATTGATTGTTTCCGACTGCACGTTCGACATTATAGATACGCCGAAATCTGTACGCTTTTGTTGTGATAACGAAATAATTTTCTAAATTCTAATGTACATAGTTACCTATATGGAAATAAGAAAATCTGGTGCAATTGAAATGCTAAACAGATATTTTATAAATAAGAAAATAATACTGGTTGTACTTAATTGTGGTTGTTCATATCGGACCTAATTATTGAATTTACAGTTACATTACTTACGTATCCTATGAATCTATCCACTATGACAGAATATACAAAAAGGTGCCGAGACTAACTCGCCAAATCTGTTGAATCTTTTTAAGGCTTGAGTTGATGTGCTAGTACAAAATCCTTGTCCTCCTTCATTTACGTAAGTTGTAAAACATGGTTATAGTATGGCCAGCTCAACATGGCTGGTGTGTAAATTAAATTAATACTTGATAGAGCAGGAAGTGTAACAGCTTATAGTTGACTCGCAAGAAGTTGGAAGGGTTTGTAAGATTTGCATAGACTGAAGTCAGAAACTAGGAGGGAAACAATTAAACTACCTTCTAAAGAAACGCAACTGATTAATAACTACACTGCAAACAATAGCACAAAGTAACATTTTTTTTTCTATAAAGAGGCACACTAGCTCGTCTGGAATTGCCATTATTTCTGTTAAAGTTTTATGAGATTTTCCTTTTTTAACAACATTCCTCATAATAAAGCACAAAGTTAACACAGTAGTTAATTATAATAATAATGTTTAAATTATTCTTTGTGACCACTGTATTTATTATGATCTCAAACAATAAAGGTTTGTGTTGTGCTCGAAATATGAATGTTAGACGAATATTAGTACCTAACAATTTTTTTATTAGTACTTAGCTTTGTGATTATTTTTATTTCTTTAGTTTTCCCTTACTGCCCTTTTAAAACTTCTGTTTTAATTGTATATTGTGTACTTGTTAAATTTATTGTTGTATTTTTGTGTTTGTAATCTTATAATTAAGTAGTGAAATCAGAGTAAAAGTGTTAAATAATTTATTAGCATTTCAGTATGACAAGGTGGTGTATGTTCTGCTAATTTTATTTACTTTAACTTGCAATAGTAATTTAAGATTTTTATAATAGAATTAAAATAATTTAGCATCCTCAAGAAATCTATAGCCCAAGTTGATCAAAAAAATTTTTATTTATTTTATGTTTGAATAGAAATATAAAATAAAGTCCAGATATTAATCTAGGGCTATACAATTATGATCACTGCTGATAAGTAGTTCTAAAGCTATTCTTCACATCAGATATTTTAAAATTTTAACAAAATTGTCAATTTGTAGGCTGCTCTTTTGAATAAGAACTCAATTACTACTTGTAGAAACATTATTTTAGTATGAGATGTGCATAAAGCAATATATTTATCTTGGATATTGAAATGAAAAAGACATAAGGTATGTGTAAATTTTTGTGACATGTGTATTTGTAAGAGAGGTCTAATAGTTTGATATGAATGAGAGTGTTTTATCTAAAAATGCCTTATTACTACAATAGGTCTTAAGACTTGATAGAAAACTGACTTAGATGTATGTAATTAAAGTATGTTGTTATGTCAATCACACCAGTAAGTTTGATGATAGCAACTCCTAAACTAATTTGTTGCATTTAGTGATTAATAAAAATTGCATACTTATTTTCATACTGTTTTTATTACTAAAAATCTATTTGGAACATCCAATTCAACCCATCAATTTTTCACTGAAGACTTGTTATTGTTGGACAGTCTGGCATCCACAGTAATATCTTCGGATAAGACTCCTAGACAGAAACAATTACTTAGCAATGTGCTCACAAACTAATAAAACAATGCTAACCAATAGTCTAAAGTTAACTACAGTATGGGATAAAAATACACCCTCCTCGCCCCAACTGTGTCAGGTGGCTGGAACAGCAGTCACCACCCACCTTAACGAGTTCACTGATGAAAACAAAACTGCGGTGCATTTCGTAACTTGCCGCAAGTACGGGAAAACAACTGTGGTGTTAGCTGTATGGGAAGCACAATGGTGTGTGTAGAACCATATCCGTGGCTAGACAAGAAAATTTGCTCAGCAGCCAGTGCTAACACAAAAAGCGGTCATAAATGGTCTAGTTGCGGAAAAGAGCCCCCACATGAAGTACCAATGGGGGGTATAATATTGTTCATAAGTGAACATTTTTTATAATGATATTTTCACATAAGGCCATGTCTAAAAATCTTGTTCTTGCTTGTAAGTTGAGTGGAATATGATTATGGTTATACACTCCTAACTCACCTAACTCGTTGTATCCCATATTGTTATTTTCTATACTTAAATGTTAGCAAATTGATGTGTATGAAGGAACTTTGGTCATAGGTAGGTAAATGAAATAATACACAGACCTGATACAAAATTACTTTCTAATCAACTTCATAATATGCTAAACTATACTAATAACAACATTGTACTATAACTGTACATATCTACAACATCTGATTTACTAATCCAACTCACCACAATCAGCAATAACAACTTTTTTGGATGGTTTTCCACTCTTTGAACCCAAACCCTCCATTTTCTGTACGATTTCCAGACCTTCCACTACTGAACCAAACACTACATGTTTTCTATCCAACCACGGTGTGGCTGTTGTAGTGATAAAGAATTGAGATCCATTGGTATTTGGTCCGGCATTAGCCATGGACAGCATTCCAGCACCTGTATGCTTCAGTTTGAAGTTCTCATCTTGGAATGTACGACCGTATATAGACTTGCCCCCGGTGCCATTATGATTGGTAAAGTCTCCTCCTTGGCACATGAAGTTGGGAATGATTCTATGGAACAATGACCCTTTATAACCAAACCCTTTCTCTCCCGTACATAGAGCTCTAAAATTTTCTGCAGTTTTGGGTACTTCTTCGGTGTTCAGTTTCATGACAATTCGGCCGAGAGTCTCACCGTCGGCAGTCACGTCGAAGAAAACCCTTTTATCGGGCTGAGTGGAAGCGAACCGTAAGGCGGCAGCAGAATACAACGTGCCATTGATGACCGTACGGCGTAACATTGCCGCCACTGTCATTATGTTTGATCTGGAATTTTACATGGGATACAATTTAATTATATTAAGCCAAAATATACCTAATTTGTAATGCAAATAGATACAAAAGTTAAAGCAGTAAGTTAATGTTTTAATTAGAGGTTATCCAATAGTACCTCCGGCTCGCCTATCCAACTAAACGTGAATCAATCAAACTCCAATCGAAACTATACGAGCGACCGACCACGACTTTGCGAAAAAAGTTGAATTATATCTCCGAAAAGTCCGAAACGATCCAGACGCAGACGACTGACCCCGATCGACCTTGCGAAACTTGGAATGAAAAATCCAACTTTATCCAAAAAAAAAGTATAATTATTAGTGTTTCTGTTATCTGTGGCTTGCCTCACTAACAAGGAATATAGTACTCTCGACCGCTGACTAACCACTATGGTAAAAGATAAAATAAAGTGCAACTACAGGTTATCATAAACTACTTACCGTTCCGTAAAATGTTATGCGAAAATAGCTTTTAAAATAACTCTCTCTGGAATTCTGAGTTTCTATGCTTTCGAATCCATTTTGGATATATTGATATTTTTTTTAATTTCCGAATTTTCCGATGTTTTCAAAGGTATTTTCGCATATCAGGAAGGAAGGGAAGGGAAAATAATTAAAAAAATTAAAATTAAGTGAATGTCGTTCTGACAACCCCGACACAAACATTTGATTCCACTGACAGTAATTATTGATAAGTTATCGAAAACTTCAAAGCATGGTACTGGTTGGAATGTATGTTTGGTTGTAATTTAAAAAAAACCTACGTTCTTCTTTCTGCAGTTTCTGCCTGCTTTTTGTGTAAATTAAACGTATACTCCAAAAAATGTACTGTGTAAGAGCAGTATTTTTACATTTACGACAGGCTCGTGATATAATAAAACCATCCAGCAGACCACTACACCAGCCGAAATTTTTAACTCAAACGAAATTTTATTCCACTCAGATTGAACTAGAAGATGAATCAGGTTGGCTATCATTTTTTAATTTTTTTCATTCAAATGTAGGTATAGGTTTATGACGTTGGCGAACGGTTTATTTTGAAGAAGCTCTCGACTCGTCTAATAATACAGTATTTTTGATAGTATTCAGCTCATAAAACAATATTGATACAGTGATACTGATCATGTTAAGCACCTAAGACAATATCAGTAAAATTGTGGGATCTCTAAATTGTGTACCATATAACAGCCTACTTCTCAAGTGTTTTACAGCAGTATTTTTTCAATTCAGTATTCCGAACGGAAAAAATCACAAAACATTGAAATACCTATTTAATTATATGTTATCCCTCCTAAATTTAATATCTAAATCAAGTTCTATATTTCAGACCGAGTTGTACAAAGAATTTGTAATGATGATGCTGAACTTGAGAAGAAGTTAAGAATATTAATGCTGGAGGTGGAAGTAATGCGGCAAGATGGTCGCTGCGCTCCAGACAACATCAGGACAGATCAGTGGCAACATCTACTGTCATTAAACAGTAAAAATCAACGGTCAAATTACATGACCTACCTTTGGAAAACAGAAAAGTCTAAAGAAAATCAGAAGGTAATCAAATAGGAAGTAAAAAGTATTGAATCCTTGCTTGAACACACATAACAATGAAAATGAATGAGTTGTACAAGATAAACACACATGAGAGACTGAGTAATACACGCACATGAGAAACTAAGTAATTAGAAACACACATAAGAATCTAAGTAATATTAAAGTTTCAGCTGGCAAAGACTGAATCAGGAGAGCTTAGGATATGCCTCAGTAGCGTTGACTAGCAGAGGCCTATGTTGAGCTGTAAGATGAATATAGGCTGAGGATGGTTTAACACTTTCACTGCTGAAAACACAACTGTAGTGTTTTTCATAACTTGCCACAAGTGCGGAAAAGCACAAATGCTGTGTTTGTTGCATGGGAAAACGCTATGGAGTGGGCAGAGCCACCCCCGTAGCTAGATAATAAAATCGGCTCAGCAGTGAAAGTGTTAAAGTTCCTCCAACATTAACATTAAGTTTCTGGTCTAATTAGATGAGGTAGTAAATCAATGTGTTCTTATTTTCACTTTCAGGCTAAAAAGGAGACAAAACGGAAAGAATATGAAGAAAATCCAATTGAAATAATTAAAGAATATCCAGATGATCTTTTATATGGTATTCAACAACAGTCATTGTTTTTAAGGATCCGTGACACATCTATCAATATGTTTGATAACTATAGGTATCAATTTATATACCCACTTGTTATTATATGCATTATTTCCCTCTGCAGGATGAGAGTACTACCTTTAGCGCCACTAATACTGCATAGCTGCTAATCTTTGATGAGCCTGCCTTCTGTTCTTTTATAACAGAATCACTAGTGCTAGTACATAGCTTTGGACTCTTCGATCAATAAACATTTTATACAAGTACAAGAACTTTGACAATGCTTCGAGCTTAGCAGTTTTCCATGTTACTACATTGCCAAAATCTGCCATACTTGATTTCGTTGTAGCTACATTACACAGTTTAAAAAAAACTATTTTGTTTCAGGACTTTACAAGCAATGATGCATGGACAATCCTTAGTAATTGATTGTTCATATGAAGAAAACATGGTGTACCGAGAATCAGTCAATGCAGCAAAGCAGTTGACATTTCTTTTTGGTGATAATAGAATAGATAAGAATCCATTTAACATACACATGTGCAACGTTAATGTGAAAGGTACATTTATGAAACAGTTAAGGAAAAACATTCCATCGTTAGAAGAACCATGGTTTCCTATGAACATACATACTGAAAGCTATCTAGATAAATTTCCCAAGGAAAAATTAGTTTATCTTACGCCACACTGTCGAGAAGAATTAACTCAATTTGATCATGATGCTGTCTACATAGTTGGATGTATGGTAGATAAGGTATGTTTGAAATGTGGATTTCACTTGACACCTTGATAATCCATATATCAATATATAATTATATACCTACTCAAAAAACATTTTCAATTCTGTTGAAATTTTTTTTAAACCTGGATTGTAATTTACAAAATAAGTTTGCTCTCTTATTCTTGGAGTAAAAATAATTTTACCCTGGTGCCATTGTAAAATTTCTCTTCCTCTTACTGGTGCCTTGAATTTTATGTAAACAATAAGTTTTATTTCAGATAAACAATGAACCACTTTCACTTGCTAAAGCCAAAAGAGATGGCCTAAAAATGGCCAAACTACCACTGGACCGATATTTAGAATGGGGACCTGGATCTAAGAAAAATCTAAATATAAACCACATGATCCCTATACTGCTGGATTTAAAGGATACTGGAGATTGGGAATATTCTTTGAAGCATATTCCTAGGAGAAAACTCATGGCAACTAAAATACTGGCGATGGAGAAGAAGTTAAAACACAATCCAACACTTAAATTTGACGCATTCAAAGGTTTTAAAATGCCTAAGGGAACGAAATTAAACTTACAACAGCGAAAAAAAAGTTCAAGAAAGTCTTTGTATGATGATGACAGGATGTAAAATAAATGAAAATTTTAAGATTTAATCTTTATTTTATTTTTATTGCATACACATCATAGATACAAACTTAAAAAAAGAAATATACTATACCATGTAATAAGTAAAATCTAACAATATGCAATAAATCTAATTTTGTACACTAATTTATTTTAATATAAGTATATAACTATCATATTACTTGTCTATATACAAGAGGAAGAAAGTGGGAAACACTAATTAATATTATTATATAAACATCAAATATGTTTTACATTTAAATTGATTGTTAACTTCAACAGATAACTTTAGTAACTGATTCTATTGCACATTATATTTATCATCCGTTATTTTAACCTTTTTAACTTTAACATAACTGTATCAATGTCCTTCACTATATAACTTTATATAAAATCAAGTAAAATGCTTATTATAAATAAAACTGAAGTATGTTTTGCACTATACATAAATGAATCTTGTGCTTACTTTAACAATGTGCCCTCTTTGTTACGGCTAAAAATAGGTTCCCAACGCCTTCACCTGAACTATGCCACAAGTCAAGATGTAAGGTCAATAAGAATAATTTTAAATAAGCACATCTTGCAACCTCTGCTGATTACTGTCTAAGCATGATATACCAAAATGCAATATTAGTGAAAAACAAAATTACACTTTTTCAACAAGCATCTGAAACAAGCAATGCAATATAATAAAAAAATAATGTTTGGTTGTGCATCTTTTATTATGTTCGCACATCATTCATCCAATAGAGTTGAAACCAAACATGAAAAGTCATGGGTAACAGTTTTTTTTAATTTGAGCATAATTATGCTCCGTTCAAACAAATCATTTAAAAGTAAGGTTCTAGCCGTAACAAAATGGAATCCCACTAAAATATAATTAAAATAATAGTGACTAAGGTAAAGGCAGGTTACGCATGTCAACATCTGTAGAAGTATTTTCTGATCGTTGCTTGATGGTGGCCAGAATTTCGTGCAAGTTGGAAGGCAATGCGATGTCAGCCAACGTCGGGACTGCAGCAGGCGGTGTCATGGGCCGCGACGGCGAGTAGGCTTCATTATCCTGAAGTAAATAAGGCTAAGTATAGAAATCCAAACAAGTTAAATGCGACAGGAGTGAAGGGGTGTTTCATTACGCTTTTCTTAGTAACTTCTCTTTCTGTCTTTTTTTTTATAATTAAAATCTTAGGACATATAAAAACTAGGATCGACTAATTAATTATAGTTTTTAATTTATTATATTGTATCACTTTTAACACGTTTACTGCCGAAAAAAACAACTGTGGTGTTTTTCATAACTTAGCATGAGTACGGGAAAACACTACGGTGTGTGCAGATCCCTCCGTACCTGTGGCTAGACAAGTAAATCGGCTCAGCAGTCAAAGTGTTAAAACGAGGAAGAAATAGGCAGGTAACGCCTGTAATCTTTTTTTTTTGTTTAGTAGTAGAATACAATGTAGGACACAAAATATTTCACATCAATAGATCGATTGTCTCGGTAGTTATTTCGAATTTAGTAGCAACCAGCATCAACGTGAGGTAACATACCTCTTCTCCACCCATAGAAGAGTCAGCTTGGGCCATTTTGAGGATCTGTTGTTTCTGTTCTTCAATTTGCCGGTTAAGTTCTTCCATCTTATTCCGTAGCGAGGTCGCGGGGGGAGCGATAACGGCAGGCGCCGGAGGGCCGCCGCTGCTATTAGACGAACCGGGGCTGTATGCTTCGTCCACGTCCGCGCAAGCTGGGTGATACAAAATGACATGATAATTATTTGAGGCGATGATTGTTCAGTTGGCTCTGTCTGCGAATCGCAGGCCGCAGGGCGTATGTTAGTAACGACTTAACCGCAATACATGCGGTAAAGGAATAAATCGTTAAAAAACCTAGTATTCGCCCGGGTAGCTTGGTTGAGGGTCGTCGGTCAACTAGAGAATCTATCGCCAAACCCAAATTTAAACTATCGGTACCTATTACTGTGCAGTGATCTCTTACAGGCAACTAAAGCTGAAATCATCATTTTAACATGGTGCCTACTGCTGAGTTCGGCTTTCACCAATTGAAATACTCTAGTCAACTCAGACCACTAATGAAATACTGACTAAACATCGAAGGTCATAGCATAATAAATAAAGAGAATCTCACAAAAATACTTCTATGAAACATTTAACATTTCGTTCGTTAACATTTTCAAATGCTCTACATATGCGTAACTGATTCGTTTTATTATTGTTATATAACAGTTATATATACCCAGAGAAGCGGCAATCTTGTCCTTAACTGAAGTAGAGAGTGCCGGAGAGGCGTACGCAGGCAGAGGCAGCGCGCGGCGCCGCGGGGACGTCGGCGGAGTGTACGTCTTGCCGCCAGGGGGCGTGTACGAGCGCTTGCGAGACACGCGGCCAACCTGGCGATACCACAACTTATAAACAATCTCATAGTATATACTAAGGATACAAATCATAAAAACCGTAAACGGCGACGCTGCTAAACATTACTACTTTCATTCGAAGTAAACTGCGGTCGATCGCTAGTTTTCTATATTCTACATCGTAATAGAAAATATTGATGAATTATTTTAGAAAGTATTGTATGGTTCATAGGACTACAAAAAGAAAAGCTGAATCCAAGGTGTAGCTGGTACATGGGAACTTTGTCATATTTTATTGAGAATCGAATGGCCAGACACCAGAAATTTTAAGTAGCGGTAACGGGTGGTAAACCTTGACCTTTGACGGCACTTTCGCTTATGTCATCATAAGCGAAAGAGCAAAGCGCTTTAAATAGATATTGAACCGAGTGCACTATCGGGCAATGACTCGAGAGACGTTGAAGAACATGCAATGACGACATTAGAAAAACCAAAGCATGCGTCCTAATGTATAAAATCGAAACTGTAATTTTATATTTCGTGGTTTACCTACCTATAAAATTATATAATGGACTTGCCGGAAATAAACAATCGTACAATAAATTATACTTTTATTAACACTTCTTCATCTGACGAACTAACCTTTGCGGGAACTAAACTTTTAGGAATGTGATGAGCCAATCTTTTCTTTCTCTGGCGAATGATGATCGCAATGAGGAGGTGCGTCTTCACGTCGCCGAGGCCGGGCCCGTCCAGCGGCAGCAGCACCTGCTGGAGGCTCGTGTTGGCCGGCAGCGGCACGATGTAGAAATCTTTTATTGTTGCTGTGTTAGCCACCTTAACAACCCCTAACCTAAAATAACAATAACTCACATTTACAACATAATCATGTAGGAAACTACAATAAAAACACATCACAAATGAAGGGAACGAGGGGTTCAGAGGAATAATTTTTTATTTTACATTTTGGTAACGATACACACCTATTACGACTACTAAGATAACTATACAAAGCGATATATTGCATTTTCTCCTCGTCGTTGGCGGCATGCATCTTCAAAATAACGATATCTTTATTGCTGGTTTTCTTCGTCTTGGTTATGTAATCCCACACGGTCTCTGGGTTTATCCGTCCAACTATGTCTAATTCTGTGTGTATATCTTCTTCTAAATCTATGGCGCTTCCCGACACCTAAAAAAGATTAACAAGTACGTATGGTTATGTATTGCTTTATTAGGTCATTTAGCTTATTAACATTCAGATAGAAAACTATGTAATAACCTCATGAGCTGACACATAGAACCTCGCCACGTCAACCATATTAATGCAACCATTCCATACAACCGCTGCTGCATTGTCCACCGTACTGCTAGGCTCTTGGTCACTTTCTGCTTCTGAAAAAAAAAACTTAGTCACTAAAAAAAGAACACAAAATCCCAGATCATCAATATAAGTTATAGCGAGTTAGCTCACCAGAAGTTTTATCTTGTTTCGCGGTAAACGTTGTACTTGGCAATATAACATCACTCGTGTCCAATGTGAATGATTTCGTAGGGTCGTATTCCGCCCCTGTATCTACAACTTCGCTCTTATAATTATTATCATCGAAAGTATCCTCGGGCTTTCGAAGATCTTCTTCAGAAAATGCGGAAGTGATCATTGGCTCGTGCGGATCGTACTCGGGATGTGGCTCTTTCTGCATTGCTGATTTGGGTCTCTCTATGGAATCAGAATCGGTAGAACTGAAAATAAATAAATGTAAATTAGGGTTGAACATCTTGAAAACTATAAAACGGTAGATATAAACGAGAATAACATACTCAGTCTTATTTTTAGTATAATTTTCTTGAGATCGAGATCTATTTATTGATTTTTCTTCACTCTTGGCTAGTTTAGAACGGGACCTGCGACTCCGTCTCGAACTGTCTCTGGAGTTCGAGCGTCGCCGAGACCGTTCTCTCGTGCGCGACCTCTCACGTCCCTTCGATGCAGATCGAGAATATTCGCGCGACTTCGACCGCTTCTTAGATTTGTCTCGCGATCGGGATCTGTGCCTGGAGCGTTCGCGCGATTCCGATTTCTCTTTAGACTCCCTCTTAGACCTATCTCTCGATAAAGACCTTGTTATTGACTTCTTTTCTGCTCTCCGAGACGACCTTCTTCTTTCTTCTCTATATACTTTTTTCTCCTTTAATTCGGACTTTCTTCTAGAAGACCGTGATTTCTTTTCGGAGTCACGTCTGGAGTCGCGCCGACTCTTCTTGGAGCGACTGGAGCTAATATCTCTTTCTCGTTTTCTGCTGACCACATTCTTTACGACTTTTTCTTCTGACTTGCTCTTATTGCTGAAAGGAATAGTTTCTTTAGTTAAATTGTATACAATAAGGGTTTTTTGTAAGTTAAAAACCACACATACCTCTCCATTATTACTTCTCTTGTGACCTCCTCACCAACAGTGGAGTCGTTCAGAGCAGTTACAACATCTTCAACTGGTACATTTGGATCTAGTTCCAACTCTGTGGCCTCTTTTGTTTCCATAACCTGAAAAAGAGACACAAATGAGTTTGACTGTATATTTGACGAGCCATAATCGCTTATTATTTTACTGAAAATTGTATGCAGACACTAAAGCCAAAAATGCTTACCTCTTCCCCTTTATGTGTTTTGAGAACATAAGTTTTGCTGGCAGCAAGGAGGTCCAATTCCGATTTTTTAATCAACTCGAGCTGATATTTGGATTCCTGGTCTCTCCACTCAGCCAGTTCTTGACTAGCCAGTTCTTCGGGGGAAAGTCTTACCTGGAAAACAAAAATATACCAAAGTAGATATTGATCTAAGCATGATATTAAAAATTTCAATTACATTGATTGCAGTTTCTTACCAATTGCTTCGGAGTGATGGATTTGTCGCATATTTTCTGCCACAGCGTCAGATTCTTACGATCCTTGATATTGAACATTAGCGATCTGTATTTTGCCTTGTACTTCATGCCGGTATCTCTGAACAATTCATGTAGCTCCAGCTCCGTATCCTCTGCGAACTGCTCTACGTCACCTTCCGACAATTTGGATCTTTTTGTTTCTGCTATTCGGAGAGTCATCTGTTCTTGTAAGGATTTCCTCACATTTTCACGAATGTCTACCTCAGGCGCGTTCATTTTGTTTTTGTTGTCGGACGAATCTTTCCTACGCGCTGAAGACGGCGACTGTGAAGGCTGCAACGTAATAATTATCATAAATATGGCAAGCTGAGCCTTTAATCACAATATAAACAAATCCAAGGCTATTGTTTTAGGATGACATACAGTTTAAACAAAGGAATTTTGGTGTTGTTGGATATACCCTATATTGTAAATGTGCAAAACATGGTTACAGAACTTTAGAAAGTGAGTTGACAAAGCCAAAACTGGGTTGAGAAAACAAACCTTTCATAAAACCTAATCATTGATATTATGTACTTGCAATTTCCAATATCGCGCACTTCCGGGCCTAATGCCGGCCGGCTACTGAAAGCGTGGCGGCAATCGCAGAAGTAACCTTGTAAATGCGCACGCGACGCGTAACTTTCCGTATATTGACCAGCCACAGGGAAGCTTCGTTTTATGGCGCGGAAGTAATTACGTCATTGAGATGAGTCAACTGACTTATCAGCGTTAGCAAGAGGCCTGATGCAAAGTTATCAAAATTGGCTAGTAGGCTAAGACGATTCATATTAGTTTATGTTTACCTATGGAACTGGTAATGTTCGCATAGAAAAACTTACCTTATCATTAGACAAAGATCGGTTTAAATTGGTTCGAATAAGCTTGCGCGGTTCGTTCACTGCCTTTGCTGTCGATGTGCTCGCTTTTGGAGTCTCCACAGCTTGCAACGAGTTTGGTCTAGGAGTAACCGGCGTCTTCGGAGTCTGCAGCTTTTCTTCCTTTGGACTATTTAGACTCTTAGCTTCCTTTTGAAGTACTCGCCTCTCTCTACCTTCCAACTGTGCACCACGAGGAGTCACAAGCTCTTGCGATTTCCTCGGTATACGCTCAAAGTTAAGCATAGTCTGTATTTTTGTAGACTCAGGCGTAATTTTCTTCTTTGTTTTGCCAGGTTTGGGGACGTCCAGTGATCCCGGACGCACCACTTCAAAAGTGGGATTCTTCTGTAGCCACGCTTTGAGGTTTTCAGCAGTGGGAGCATTGGGGCCAGCCAACAATCTCCCAGATTTTCTTTCATAAACAATCACCTATAAATAATTCTAGTGTTAATCTAAGAAAATCCTAATCTTAATCTCACTAATCTATTAAATGCGAAAGTTTGTGTGTGACCTCTCTTCATGCCTCAGCGACTGATTTTGATGAAATTTAGTATACAGATACATTACATCCTGGAATAGAACATAGGATACTTCTTAACCTGTCAAAATTAACAGTTTAGTTATTAATTAGCTGTGGGATAATAATTAGCTTGGTGAAACCGCAGGTGCTGCTAGTGTTACATCATAGGCAAATTGTTTGTCCAGAAATATTTTGTGTCCATAGTGAGAAGTTTGCAAAGTGGTCTAAGAAAGCCAAGCTAGTGGTCCAATAACAAACTTAACTTTTCATATAAGCTACTTACCCTAGGATCAGCCTTTAGCTTGACTTGCAACTTTCCAGGTTCATTTTCAGGCATTGCAGGCGTGCCTTGGTTCCCCAGCGAGTCCTGCGCATGTTTGAGGATGCATGCATCACTGCAGTAAATGCTGCTAGCTCGAGCAGGCTTTTTACACACAATGCATCCACTCTTTGACGCACCAGCAACTGGTGTTTTCGGCATTTCAGTTGGCACTTCCACTTGCTCATGTCTCTTTTGTGCTACACCCTGTAATTAACGATTTTCAGCATTATTGTATGGTGGAAAACTTGTTGCACAATAATAAGTTACGAATATTACATGTATTACGAAACTGCAACTAGAACACGTGTCGAATTTACATTAGAAAACTGAATCTAAAAATTTTATGATTCAATTTTATTGATCAATACTACTTCTGGAACAGTAAGTAAATGAATTCAGCATTTTTATGGTCAATATAAATATGACGGCGGTCCCTGACAAATATCAACACAGAATTTTTCCTTCAGACTGGAATATTGGGTTATTTACCTTGCTTGCCTTAGGTTTCTTGACGCAATTGGGACACCGCCATTCAATTCCTTGATCCTCCATTTGTTGCCCCATGGCTTTGGTTATGTTCACACATTTACCATGGAACCAATCTTCGCACCCATCACAGCATATCATGAAGCGATTATTGTGAGGCTGTTTACATATGCACCATAGCCTAAAATTACATTTAAGCTTAGATATCTAAATCTGTACTAGTACAAATTTACTTTAACATGATATTGCAGCTGAAATACATGCTAGTTGTTTTGAAAGAGTTGAAATCCCAGTGTGGGCACATAATCATGAGTTTCTTGTAAAACATATGTAATTACCTGACCTTACCTGAGAATTATTTCAGAGGTAGGTAGGCCGATATGGGTTGATGATGAATAAATTATGTTTGTACAGCTCTTCTGACAAAATTTTTACCATATCAATATGAAAATGTGGTGGTTTTCAAAACATACCTAAAGGGATCATCTTCAGAGTTCCAACTCTCTTGTGACTCGACAGACATTTTCTCTACTTTTTCCAGGGCAGGAGATTGTAGCACTTGTATTTCTTGTTTCCTAGATGCAAGTTTCTTGTTAACATATTGCTTTGAAACTGAGGACTGTTGTATTTGAGGCTCCGGTGTAACTGGCATTGGTGGTGACACCATGGGTTGCTGTTCTTCAGTTGTACTTACAGGACTTTCGTTTGTCATTTGACTCTTACGCTTAGACGATCTAGTCGCCGGCGCTTCGATCGGTGGCAACGTAATAACTCGCCCGTCGCGCCTGACAATCTCTATAGGTTCTTTTCGGGGCTGAGCAGTCTTTTGAATAGTCTTTGATAGTGTCTGCGTGTACAAATTAGATGCATGAGCCTGTTGGAAAGGAGACTGAACTGGAGTTTTCATTGAAACTGTGTCAACTTTACCCAAAACTTGTTTATCTATTACTTCTTGTAAGTTCTCTGAACTCTCTACCAACTGTGCTACATGCCTGAGTAGATCCTCGGGCAAGTCTTCTTCCGGTGGCAATCCACCCAGCAAATCTAATGTAGGGGATAAGGGACCTGCTAGACCTGGACTGGCCATACTAGTAGGGGTAGTCATAAGAGGCTGAGTTTTCACTCCTTGACTCGATATACCCGTTGTCTCTTGCAGTATCTGAGCCAAACTTGCATCATCAAGCTGAGGTATTAAATCATACCCTTTAGGAGCTTTCTCAATAGGACTCATGATCTTTTCTTTTTTCGCTGTATCACTCGTTTTGACCATGACGAGTCTAGTCTGCTGCATAGATCCTGGCAACTTAGGACTTTCAGGAGGTTTTACATCATTTACATCTTGTGATTTAGGAGTAGTATTGGGTTTTTTATCGCTAAGCAAAGATTCTTTCTCAATCTTGCCCGGTATTTTGTTATCTGTTGAAACTCTTCTGATAACATCAGGTGTAGAAAACAATGCTGTCATATCGGTTAATAAGGCTGGATGAGATGGTATTTTTTTCTCCTTCTTAGCAGGTTTATTACCCTGTTTCACAACAACTTTATTAAACTCTGGAGTTGAGGCACAGCTAACAGATATTTTAGAAGTTGGTAGTAGGCTTTCTAAGTCTATCTCTGAATCATTACTTTCTATAACTTTTTGTAGGTTCTTATTCTCTTTTATTTCCTTTTTGACAATATTTTGTGTAAGTTTAAGTCTGTGTCCTTTAGGATCTGCTCTTCTGGGTTTTGTTACTATAGCCGGCTGTAATATACGAGGTTTTGCTTTGGGTCTTTTCAACTTGGCTGTGCTTGGTTCTCTTCTATCCCTGTAGTCAGAATCGGAATCTCTATCAGGAATACTATCACCAGATGAACTTTGTGTTTCAGAACTCTCTTCACTGAGTGACGCTTCTTCTTTTAATTCTTTTTCAATTGTTTTTAACTCTTTAGTCTTTGTTAGCACCGGCAAGGGTTTACTCAAAACATCATTGCTTTTTATCATAATGGGACTCTCTGGAGGGTTGATCTGGAGTTTTTTACCTTTAGGTATAATATGCTGCTCCAAAATTGTGATTTTCTTAGAACTGGGTACAGGTTTTGGTGGAGGAGTGTGCATTATCTCAAGGATTGGCTCATCAAATGTGTTAAAGCTGTCACTCCTCTGGGGTACAACTTGGCTTGGAGACGTGAGGGCTGTATAGCAATGGTCATTTTGAAATCCCACCAAGCTATTCTCCCGTGTTTCAATTCTGAGAGACTGCAACATCTCTGCACCACTATCTGCAAAGTTAAAGGAAAATGTAGTATGAAGACAAGGTTAATAATAAAACATGTTTAGTTATAGCAATATTAGTACCATATTTAATGATGCTGTTAGGTTCATCATAATAGCTGTCCACAGTAAGTGTCACATGTGGTATTTTGTCATCTTCACCCTCAGAGTCAGTAGCGTCGTCGGGTCGGCCTTCGTGTCCTACTCGGACCACACTTATACCAGCACTTTGGGATCCATCTGTACCTAAATGGTTACGACCATAGTTAGAATCTTTCAAATATTTATGTACTTATTATTCACTATTTGTAGGAACTCCTCAGCTTTTAAATATTTTGAATAAGTTTGTTTCAACGAAATTATGGTTTTAACACATCGAAAGGGTAGCATTAGAGTAGTTAAGAATTTGGCGCCAAAACCTGTAGCATCACTCACAACCTCAGATAGATATATTATATTGGAGCCACACTAGTTTTGGGACTACTAGTTAGACTTAGTTTTGTGTTAAGGCAGCGGCACATATCATTTAAACGGAAAATAAACTACGATTGACCTTACAAACGCGACGTAACTGTGAAGCGAAATAGTCCTCTCCAAGGAAGGCGCTTCTATTGCAGATTCCAGTTAACTGCTATTGGATTTTACACATGTTGAAGTTGTAAATTAGGTTTGATATGAATATCCTTACCCATAAGAGTACCAAGTAAATTCTGGTCCACCGAAAGAGATCCATCCTTGTTTACAATAACAACAACAGAACTGTCCGCCTTCGATGAGGGTCCGTTTAGATCGGTATAGTTAGTTATCACTGTATTTGACATTTTTCATCACTATTTGTGCAACCAGTCCTATGCAAGCTCTCTAAAAATAGCCATTCGAACAACACTTGCACGGCGCGCATCTATTTATGACGCATCTGAACTGAACCCAATCCACTGGTAGATGCCGCCATTTTGTACAATTGAACTCGGTTTGTTTGATGGATAGATTACTACAACCTTTATAACCTTCACATGGGAAAAGATAATGTTTTAAATAAATCAGCTTGTAGATAATAAATTGGTGTTATTATTTATTCGCGAAGTCTTCCGACAATTTTAATTTTTAGAAAACGAAATAATCAGCATGCTTTGACCCACAGAGTAAAAACGAATAAAAAATATTCGTGCACAGATGGATGAGATAAAAGATCGGAACGACGGAGTAGAGTACTCTAATTGGTAAATACATCTACACTGCAAAGATTTTATATTTTATACAATGTGAAATTATGTGAGTCGGAAGGGAGGAAACTTGTACCTTCAGGCCTGCTCTACACTACGCTGAAACAAAAATTTTAGGATTTCTTATGAGAATTTTATTAAAGAACTGAACGACACTGTCACAGATTATACAGTGTACTTACTCATCCAATCATTCAGGACTGGATATTTTGACTGTTGTAATAAATTAGGCGAAGACAAAACATTAAAAAACGGCCCCTATGCAGTCAGTTATCATTACCGTCATGTCTGTTAAATGTCAAGTGTTGGTGTTGGTTCACTGCTCTGACTTTGACTGATTGATCGAAAACTTGCTTGGGATTTAAAAATCGTTCCTTTTGCGTGCGTAACTTATTACACGCGTTCATGTTTTTAAAATAGAGTGAATTGTTGTAAAAGCAAGATGAGTTACTCGAAGTTTGATTTAACATTTAAAATAGGTCAATATTTAGACCGACACCTTGTGTTTCCTTTGCTTGAATTCTTGGCCGCAAAAGAAGTAGGTTATGTTTTAGATCCCATCACATTTACCATGTTTTCAACGTGTTTATCATGTTTTTATCCGACTTCCGACTAATTATTTAGAAAAAGTTACGGATATAATAATTCTAAAATGATATCTTCACGTATTTTCAGACATATGACCAATCAGAATTGCTTCAAGCCAAGCTGGAAATCCTCAGCAAAACTAATATGATTGATTATGTTATTGACATCAGGAGAATGCTCTATCCAGATGAGGACACACCTGAGGTAAATGTTTATTATATTGTGCTATGCAACTGCCATTGCTCATTTAGTTTTGTCTGTACTGTAAATGTAGAATGACATTTACAAAACCTGTTTGGAACTGATATCATAGCCGCCTCTAGATAATGATATTAGTAACTCTAGATCATAGCGTAAGAGACATGCAGGTTACATCAGTGATAATCTGAATTTATCTAAATTGTTATTCAACTGAAGCAACAATTGCATCAGGGCATTCCGAGTCACCAGGCCATGTTTGATAATCAACCTATATGTCATAAACTAACTATTGTACTGGGTTATACTATCCTGATAAAGGGTATACCCATTGTGGGATATTATCAGCAAGAGACCTTTTTCTCCAGGCGGCTACATATTCCAGAGTCCATTAAGAAGATATAATGGTAGAATGATGAAGGGACAACCTGTCTAGGATACTTAAGCAACCCAGAGTCCAGATTATCATGCTCTAGGACATTTATGCATTCATATTTACTTTTAATTGGGGTTAATTATTATCAATTACGTAACAAACTGCTTCCGTCTCAAGTCTTTTATGATTACCATACATGCAAGTCCAACTATCATAGGGAATATAGAAATAGGGTTGTGGCGTGCTCCGCCACACTTCATCACATCACCAAAATCGCTACTCCATTGAGTTGGGCCAACACCTTACAATTCGATTAAATCGCTCCCTCTTATGAGTATGGGCCAACTCCTTAGACTACCGGTTTTGGTGACCGCGCATAGTAACTGCTACCGTGTCTGTGGCTGGCTCGGCGAGTCGCGGCCCGCGCCCGCGCAGGCAGACCGCTACTGACCGCTATAGGCTACGCTGCTTATTGTTTACTTTATTATCGCGCTTTGCTTATTATTGTTTCGCTTCGTAGTTTTCTATCTATCTTTCTCTGTATTTATTATTAGCTTTCGGAAATATACAATTCATCTAAATTCAATCATAAATCTTCATTCTTTCGGCCTTACTTTCTTCTTCATCTACACCTACCTCACCGTTTATCAACCCACATCAACCTTCTGATCTGGAGTCAGAGTTCTGGTTAGTATGAGGTTCAGACTGCCTGGACTCCATCTACAGTGGTGACCCCGACGTGATCTGACAATAGTGCACGCCGTCCTTGGATTGACCTTCACGGAACGTTCGAGAAAGCGACGTGCATAAAGGATTGCAAGTAAGGGTGTGGTGCAAGTCATAAGCGGTGAGCGATTTTTTTTTTTTTAAGATGGCAACGAGAGATTTTGCTAATTTTGAGGATGCTCAGCCAATGGTTACCCCAGAAGTGCTAAGAGTAGGCGTCAGGGTTCCACCATTTTGGCCTGAGGAGCCAGCTTTGTGGTTCGCTCAAGTGGAAAGCCAATTTATTTTATCTAAAATTACTACTGACGAGACGAAATTTTGTTACCTTGTTGCTCAACTGGATCATCAATATGCTGCAGAGGTTAAGGATATTATTACTAATCCACCACCAACTGATAGATATGCTAAACTTAAGTCAGAACTAATTAAACGACTTTCAGCATCGCAGGAGAAGCGTGTTAAGCAACTGCTGATGCATGAGGAGCTAGGCGATAGGAAGCCGTCGCAGTTCCTGCGCCACCTCCAGAGCCTCGCAGGTCCAGCTGTGCCAAGGGATTTTTTGACCACCATCTGGTCAAGCCGACTACCTGCGAATATCCAAACGGTAATCGCTTCGCAGATAGACCTTCCCCTGGACAAGCTATCTGACATAGCAGACAAGGTACACGAGATTGCCCCTTCAACTCCGCAGGTGGCAAGCACGTCTAGAGTTGCTACCGCTGCTTCTACATCATCACCGTCGTACGACGAGCTGACAAGGCAAGTTTGTGAACTCACTAGACAGGTAGCGAAACTGGCTGATCAAGTAGCCAGTGGAGGACGCTCTCGCCCGCAGTATCAAAGCCGAAGAGATAATCGTGCTCGTTCTCGCTCACACTCGCGCTCACGACCAAGGCAACCACCACCGAATCACCCTCACTGTTTCTATCATTTTACCCACGGATCTCAAGCCCGAAAATGTAAGCAGCCGTGCAGTTTTGCTTCGGAAAACTCACAGGGCGGTCGCAAGTAGCGGCCCACGACTGCCCTTCGTCAACAGGCCGTCTTTTTGTCACAGATCGCGCATCGAAAATGCAGTTTTTAGTAGACACTGGTTCGGACCTGTGTGTTTTCCCGCGATCAACTGTTAAGACGCCCTGCTTCAAGTCGAAATTTAATCTCACAGCTGCAAACAATACGGTAATACACACATTCGGTCTCAGTCAACTGCAGCTGGACTTAGGTCTTCGACGAGTTTTCACCTGGAGTTTTACGATCGCTGATGTTTCTAGACCCATCATTGGTATAGACTTCCTCAGCCACTATGGATTGCTCGTAGACTGCAAGAACCAGCGTCTGATTGATGGAATCACCTCACTCTCAGTGAACGCCCTTTGCACTGGTTCACCTGACGACATAGCATCCATTAAAACTATCACAGGTGAGTCGGACTTTCATAAACTGCTGCGTGAATTCCCGGAGATTACGAGACCTGCAGGAGTTCCTTCAAGTCCCAAGCACAACACGCTCCATTATATAAGGACAACTCCAGGCCCTCCTGTATCTAGCAAGCCTAGACGTCTCGACCCAGCACGTTTGCAAGCAGCCAAGAAGGAGTTTGAAGACATGCTAGCAAGCGGCATAGCTAAACGCTCTGAGAGTCCATGGTCGTCAGCACTACATCTGGTGAAGAAGAAGGATGATGGATGGAGACCCTGTGGCGACTATCGCGCACTCAACGCCCGGACCATACCAGACAGGTACCCCATTCGTCACATTCAAGATTTCTCCCACCAGCTCTCAGGATGTTCAGTCTTCTCCAGTGTTGACCTCGTCAAAGCCTACAACCAACTTAAGGTAAACCCAGACGATGTACCTAAAACAGCACTTACAACACCTTTCGGATTGTTTGAATTTGAGTACATGACCTTCGGACTAAGGAATGCTGCTCAAACCTTCCAAAGGTTCATGGATGAAGTTCTTTTAGGCCTTGATTTTTGCTACGGGTATATTGATGATATACTTATCTTCTCTTCTTCGATAGAAGAACACAAGACACATCTGCGTCAGCTGTTCGACCGACTTAAGCAGTATGGTGTATTGATCAACACTTCGAAGTGTGTGCTAGGCAAGTCAGAAGTAGATTTCTTGGGATACCACGTCTCAGCTGCTGGTACTCGACCGCTGTCTACGAAAGTCCAGGCTATCCAGGGTTATGCTGTTCCCAAAACCATCAAAGAGCTCCGACGCTTCTTAGGGATGATGAATTTTTACCGTCGCTTCATTCCCAATGCAGCTCAACTTCAAGCGCCGTTGAACGCTATCTTGTCTGGACCCAAGGTAAAAAGTACTCACCCTGTCGAGATGACTCCTGACCTCATGCGCATTTTCGAAGACTGCAAAACTTCACTGTCACAGGCAACTTTACTCGCTCATCCAGATGCTACATCAGAGTTAGCTATCGTTACCGACGCATCTGATTCAGCTATCGGTGCCGTTCTACAGCAACGCAAAGGTACGGACTGGCAACCACTAGCCTTCTACTCGCACAAGCTCTCCGGTGCCCAGGTTAAGTACAGCCCCTATGACCGAGAACTACTCGCTGTGTACGAAGCCATCAAATACTTTAGGCACATGGTGGAAGCTAGGACCTTCGCTATATACACCGATCACAAGCCCTTGACTTTCGCCTTTTCTTTGAACAAAGAAAAGTGTTCTCCACGACAATTTCGTCATCTAGACTTCATCGCTCAATTTACCACTGACCTACGTTTCCTTCCCGGAAAGAAGAACATCGTCGCAGACGCTTTGTCGCGTGTAGAGGAGATAACTGCTGGTATCGATTTTCAAGCTCTTGCACAATTTCAGAAGACAGATTCCGAACTGCAAGACTTTCTTCTACATGGTTCCAGCTTGAAACTCAAGAAGATGGAATCAATCGACAGTCGTTTACCAGTCTACTGCGATATTTCAATGGGACAACCACGTCCATTCATTACTCCACAGCTTCGCAGACAAGTCTTCGAGTCGATACATGGTCTACATCACCCAGGATGTACAGCTACGGTACGACTGGTTACGCAAAGATTTGTATGGCCAGGGATTCGTAAGGACTGTAGAGAGTGGGCTAGGCAATGCTTACGTTGCCAACAATCCAAAGTATCCCGACATACTAAATCCCCCCTTTCCTCTTTCCTTACCCCCTCCTCGAGGTTCTCCCATATCCACCTCGACATAATTGGACCTTTACCCCCGTCTTCTGATTACAGATATTGTCTCACTATCATCGATAGATTTACGCGATGGCCTGAGGCGATACCACTCAGAGACATCACTGCAGAAACCTGCGCTGCTGCCCTCGTATCTGGCTGGATTGCCAGATTCGGTTGTCCTCTTCGTGTGACAACTGACCGTGGACGCCAATTTATGAGCCACCTCTTCAAATCCCTCGCTGCTTTGGTTGGTGCGCGTCATTTCTACACTACTGCGTATCACCCTGCAGCAAACGGCATCATCGAGCGGCTCCATCGACAACTGAAGGCAGCAATCATGTGTCACGCTACCCCGCAGTGGACCGAAGCCCTCCCACTGGTACTACTTGGAATACGAAGCGCGTGGAAGGAGGACTTACAAACGTCAGCTGCCGAGTTGGTGTATGGTGAGCCCCTACGCTTACCAGGACAGTTCCTGTCGCCGAGCGACGACTTCTCGTCAGATGACATCACGCAGTACGCAACTCGTCTTCGAGCCCATGTTCAGAGCTTGACACCCAAACCGACTGCGTGGCATACTTCGACGCCATTCTACTTCCCACGTGATCTGCAAGACTCATCTCACGTATTTCTGCGTCAAGATCACGTGCGCGGCTCACTCGAACCACCCTACGCCGGCCCCTACTTGGTCATACAGCGACAGCCGAAGTTCTTCACCCTTCACGTGAAAGGCAAGAAAGTCAACGTCACTGTCGACAGGCTGAAACCGGCGTATATGGCTAGAGAAGCTCACGTACCACCCGCCACTACTGCCCAAAGGCTGGAGACTCGTCCAGCACCCCCGAAGGCACTACCTGCGGAACCACCTCCCGTTGAGAAGAAGACCCGAAGCGGTAGAAGAGTCCGGTTCCCTAATTATTATCAACCGTAGTCACGGTCTGGCCGGGGGGAATATGTGGCGTGCTCCGCCACACTTCATCACATCACCAAAATCGCTACTCCATTGAGTTGGGCCAACACCTTACAATTCGATTAAATCGCTCCCTCTTATGAGTATGGGCCAACTCCTTAGACTACCGGTTTTGGTGACCGCGCATAGTAACTGCTACCGTGTCTGTGGCTGGCTCGGCGAGTCGCGGCCCGCGCCCGCGCAGGCAGACCGCTACTGACCGCTATAGGCTACGCTGCTTATTGTTTACTTTATTATCGCGCTTTGCTTATTATTGTTTCGCTTCGTAGTTTTCTATCTATCTTTCTCTGTATTTATTATTAGCTTTCGGAAATATACAATTCATCTAAATTCAATCATAAATCTTCATTCTTTCGGCCTTACTTTCTTCTTCATCTACACCTACCTCACCGTTTATCAACCCACAGGGTCAAATTAGCAACTACAGGCTCTGTACTGTCCCATCTATTACTTCTGTTTCTTTTTCAGTGTCCAATTGTAGCATTAAAATTTATTTAGTTATTAGTTCATAAATGTGCAGCATAGATGCTGCTTTGTCGACATCACACTCTATTGAAAGTTAAATCACAAAGTGTTCAGTTTTGTGACAATAATTTATTAGTTTCTATGTTTGTAGTTTTACATTTGGACATCCTTACGAATCTGCACACACTGTGTGTGTTTTCCAGCACTTAAGTGCCGTCTATGTTAGCCACACTGTAGTAGCACAGCATAAAACACACATCAGTGGTTCGCCGCACAGCCGGCACGTAAACTACGCTAACACAACAGGTGTGTCCCGCACACAAATGTCCGTTTTCAGCAGCCAAAGTGTTACTGAGGTGGCCGAAACAACACCATCAGAGAGTATATTCCAAGCTCGGACCACCCTGTTACCGAGGAAGTTGTGTGCAGTAGCTGTGTTGGTGCATAAATGATGTTTTGCTAATTTCCATATAAGAATGCAAGTTATTTCTCTAATTGCAGGAAATCAAGTCACGCAGGGAGGTGGTACTGTCCCAGCTGCAAGAACTGCAAGATGCAGTGGAGCCTGTCCTTAGGCTAATGCAGAGAGATGATGTTATGAAGACTGTCGAGACTATGAGGGACCCCAAAACCCTCATCAACCATTTAACAACTAGCAAGGAGTTTGAGGTAAGCGAAGTACCTACTGAGTTCATAGGGTTCAAAATTTACAAAAGATATTAGAATTTTTTTTTTTGACTGAGTGACGAGACAAGCAAGTCATTTACCCGACGGTAATCGCTACACCTGCCCATAACAGTGACAGAGCCGCCCAGAACTTTGCATTGCATAATCCTGTGCTGCTACCTGAAACATCGGCTCTATAGTCTCATACGCCCAGTAATTTCACTGGAAACAGTGCCCTTCAAACCGGAACACAGTAACTTTTGCACACTACTGCTTGGGGGATGAATATCTGGCAAAGGTGAGGGATTTCCCCAGGCGGTCTCTTGCAGTAGAGGCCTCCCACTACAAGTCCTTAGTGGTACAGTGCCTTATGGGCATGCAACTTGTGCAACAGTTTATACTGTATACATCACCTGCGCATTATGCAGCACTATGAGTCAAGCATCTAAACTCTAAAGTATTATGCATGATACAAACATGGGAGAGCTCCCGGTAATGCCTGGTGCACTAGATAATTCAATCGGTGACACCAGGTAGACTTCTGATCATCAAAGTCTAACATACTTACATACACTCATATCTCTTTAGTGCAACAATAAAATTTTAATCAGTCATAAGTTGTACATGTTGTTGTAGACTATTTTTATTATTTTCAGTTCAAAGTTGAGATGATTGACAGTATGTACCGCCTGGCTAAGTACCGTTACGAGTGCGGCAACTATGTGGAGTCTGCGTCTTACCTCTATTTCTGCCAGCTGGTCATGTCTCCCACAGAGAAGGTAAGAATACATTCTAATAGGTATAACATTATATTTTAGTCCAGAAAGGAATTTCCTTTTTTGTACAAATATTGAAACAATAAAGTTGTTTTTCTGTTAGTAACAGCCATGCAGTGCAGCACACCTGCAGCTTATACCAATGGCAGTGCCCAGAACTTGAAATGAGCAACAAAATGCATGTTTATTGTACAAACTTGTCTGGACAGATAAGAGCTATAGGAATTATTTTGGTGTAAGGAAACAACAAAATTAACTCACTAAAATATATTTAACACTAATGCATTAAACATTTTTTACTAAATATATATTAAACTTAATTGTAGTATTCAGTTTCATTGGACATGTAGTAATTCTCACTGTTCTCACTGTTAATTATAATATCCTGGAGAAGAAGAAACATTTAGAAAATAAACAAAAAGCTAGTAATAGTACCTAAAAACTTCACGGAAAAGTGATCAGAAAAGTACAGCCTTAGGTCACTAATATTTACCACAATATAAGGGGAATTTTTTTTAGAGTTGTAGCCGAGTCGAAAATACATAAAATGCTCACCGTTGTAGTATAAATGCTAGGATCATGGTTTGGGTGATGTTGACTCCTATGACTGATCATGTGGGGTATAGAATTATGCCATTGAGGACACAGCTCACATTGATACACTAACATGCCCAGGGGTCTCACGCTGTCTGCAGTATTGTGAGTCTTAGTCATGAAATGCCCCATTTTGTATCTGTAATAAAGCCAACTGTTATAAGTCTGTACTCACGCAGAGTACCGTGAGCTGTGAAGGATGCAGTCACGTCTCAAATGTCCAACATACTCAAACTTAACATATATCAAAGCTGTGATATTAACTAAGATTTTCACACCTGCCATGATGTTTGAATCCTTCTCTATCATTATTTAGGGCTAGCACTGAAGTCAACATTAGAAACGGGACCTTACCTGTGGTTATACAATTGTTCATAATTTCTAAATTTTCGGTCGCACCCGTTGCACAACAACATCTTTGGTAAAGAGAAGCAGTAACATGCATTCATCCAGGGGCATAAAGGCCAGTGTTGCTCCGCCAGTTTGGAGGACACAAACGCAAGTCCGCAAGAATTGCACTCGTAGTTTCTAGCTGTGGTGTGTATCTTCGAATGTGTCAGTAATCGAGGGATGCTGGTGTAAACCTTCTCACAGAACTCGCATTGCAACAGCAATGATGTCTTTATCTCTCTAACGGTCTCTTGATTAGGGATTTCAGTTAGAGTTTTGCAGCATTCAATGGAATGTTGTAATGCTTGGTCTTGCCTAGGCCAGACTTGGAAGCACTGTATGCAGGTCCAAACGATTTGCCAGCGTGGCTGCATTTCTGCGATAACATGCCGCATGGCGTAATGCCGCCTCAGCCCAGTCTCGTATACGAAACATTTTCCACAAATGTTGCACGGATAAGTCCGCATAGATTTCGGACATATGGTCTCCAGTATCTCTTTCTTTTTCGTGTAGTTTAAAGTTCTATTGAGCATGTTAATATTTTCCATGATACGTGCATTATTTTCTTTGACCTTTTGAAGGCTGTGTTCTAAGGGGTTAGATAAGTCAAAATTGTAACTCTGTACTATATTTTGCGCGTTTTCTTCAAATGTATTGGCACATTTCACTTGGTATGGTTCAGAATGAATGACCGCTTGGTTACTGCTCTGAGGATTAATAGAAAACTCCACAGAATAGCCAGCATGTGCAGATACATGACTATTTATATCTGAATGAGCCCGGTTAATATTTGCATCAACTATCTCTGTAGAACATAAGTCCAAATCTATTTTTCTCGATTCTTCTCCAGAAACAATTTTAACAACTAAACGAGATGATTTCGCCGAGTCTTTCATTTTTGGTTGGATCCTACCGTCTGCCCACTCGCTAAATTTAACATTAGATGAATTATCGTCAATTGGAATCGTAATATAAATTGATTTAAAGTTAAGGCCATCTTCAAATTTATCAATTCGCAATTTTGCCGTTGACATTTTTAGAGAAGTGACAGTAAAAATTTCAGCTATCAGTTGATTGAAATTTGTGGACAGAACAAATTGAGGTTTTAGTCAATAGTAACAAATAGTTATGTATCGTATTTGAGATAAGTATTTGCTCCTCAGAACTATTTGCCTGCGCTATGGGGGAAGCTGGCCAGCGAGATCTTGGTGCAGAACTGGGACGGGGCGCTAGAGGACCTGACGAAGCTGCGCGAGTTTATCGACAACGGCGGCGCCGGCGCCACCGCCACCAATATGCAGGCGCTACAGCAGCGGACGTGGCTCGTACACTGGTCACTCTTCGTCTTCTTCAACCACGTGAAGGGACGCGACCTCATCATTGAAATGTTCTTGTACAAGCCTCTGTAAGTTTTTAAATAGCAAATTCTTAATAATTTGAAAACGTGTAGTCAGTTTTCTCACTCTTGTGTTAGTGACGGTGTCCGTATCGTAAATTGACGGTTAGCGGACTATGGAGTTATTTTATACAGATATTTCTGTGAAAAAAAATTATTTGCTCTGGGCGTTTGTGCGCCTGTAGTCGTTCCTTAGAATTCTTAGGCATCTTAGTTTAGGGTCAGGATCAATGGACAATATACTTGCATATAATCACATGATCGTAACACGTTACTCATTTGCTAGTATTGTTTTGTTGTAACAAGTTTTGAGGGCCGGAGCCCTCGAGGCCAAGCGACGCATATACGTAACGCTATCTAGTGACAACATATTTGTGCTGCTTGGCTTCGAAACTTTTGGTCCATGGGGTCCCAGTACGAAAACATATTTTAGCAATTACTTCCTCGATTAGTCGACGCCGCTGCGCAAGTGACAAGAGGGCTGGCTCATTTCTCGCACAGAGTATAGCTATTGTTATTCAATGTGGAAATGCAGCTAGTGATCTTGGCACCATGCCTCATTGCCTTTTGTTAGATGTATAAGTTTTAGTTTGAGATTTCTATTTCATTTGTGCTTTTCCTAGAACAGATTTTTGTCTTAATGGTCTACAGCTATATATAGGGCTATTTATATCTAATGAATTCTATACACGTAAGCGGTTCAATCACATGTTCTTTGACAGGTACCTGAACGCCATTCAGACGATGTGCCCGCACATACTCCGCTATCTGGCCACCGCTGTCATCATCAACAGGTCGCGGCGGAACGCGCTGAAGGATTTGGTCAAAGTAATACAACAGGAAGCATACACTTACAGGTAACTGTGTAATACTACGATTTTATCTGTCTGTAAGTTCAACACACTACTACATGCTGGCCCTAAGCGGTCTTCATGAAATAAAGTATCTACTAAGTCGCCTTTCCCCTGGCGCGTTATTGTCGAGGGATAATATAACTCCTGTGAGGTAGTTAGCTTATGACTTTAAGACTTTTACTGTAACCTTTTTTTGTTACTTCAGAGACCCAATCACGGAATTCATTGAGCATCTGTATGTGAACTTCGACTTCGAGACGGCGCGCCGGAAGCTTAACCAGTGCCAGGCGGTGCTGCTGACGGACTTTTTCCTCATAGCCTGCCTGGAGGAGTTTGTTGAGAATGCGCGTCTGATGATCTTCGAGACCTTCTGTCGCATCCACCAAGTTATCAGTATTGGGTAATAGATTGAGCTATAAATTTATTTTAAGTTTTTTGGAGGAATGTGATCCAACAATCTAGACTGGGCCATTGTAGTGGATCATCACCTAATCCTCCTCACAAGGTGAGTTGATTGACCCATCTTCAACTGTGAGCAGACATGAGCTGATGTGATGATGATATATTGTCATAATTTTTCTTTGCTTTAGTACTTTCTCAGATGAAGAATACATTTAATACCTTGGAGATTCAGGCTAGCATTTTTGAAAACCGTAAGAAAATCAGTACAGTAGTTTCGGAGTTATTTATGTAATAAAGTAACGAAAGACGTATGCAATAAAGTAAGAAAATATTAACATAAAACTTTTTCCACTCTATAGTCAACAACTTTGTGCAACCTTGCTAGATCATTAATGCAATTTCTTTTCTATTTCAGTATGTTAGCTGAGAACCTCAACATGCAGCCGGACGAAGCCGAGTGCTGGATTGTGAACTTGATTCGTAATGCACGGCTCGATGCCAAAATCGACTCGAAGCTGGGCCACGTGGTGATGGGGGCACAGCCTCTTTCGCCGTACCAGCAACTTGTGGAGAGAATCGACTCGCTTGCAGTGCGCTCTGAAGCACTCACGTCATTGGTGGAACGTAAACAGAAGACACGTAATCAAGATGTAAGTGGATTATTAATAGTGATGATGATATCAGACATTTAATACATTCATTTCCTACTTTGGAAGACTTACTACATCGTAATAGCCGATCACTAGAGAATTATGTGTGAAGTATTGTTTTGGGTATTGCACTGAATTTTAAATAATTTGGACTCTAATAATAAAAACCAAAGAGAACCAAGTGCCGTAAATATTCTCAGGATTTAATCACTATTGTTTTTGTTACAGATCCGTTGGGGAGCACAAGAATTCTAAAAAAATAACGGTTGCAAGTTTTTTTTTGTATTTGTAATTGTAAAGATACCGTCACAAATACTTGATTGTGTAAACAAATAGCAACTTTGTTCTCGTAATGAGGTTCTTTATATTAAATATACATATTTATAAAAATTACTACATTTTATTTTCTCAACCTTGCTAGAAACTTAGGTTTGTTATAAATTAGCATATCAACTCCCATTGATGGTAATTGCATTTATTCTCTATCTTTAAGAACATGTTAAAATATTTCAATAAAACTGTTAATTTTAGAACATTAATATTTATTAATATTTATTTATTAATATTGTGTGATGGAATTATTCCGTCACACAATATTAAATTCTAATCATCTACAGGTTTAAGGGTGATAAATCTAGATAAAATGAAGGCAACCATTATTGTAGAAAGCACAAAGACAAACACAAATATGTAAAATGTATCTTCGGAGAAAACATCTGTGAATGCTGGTATGTGGTGGTATAAGTCGCTAATGACTTTATGAGTGCCTTTCAGCTTGCTCATCATTGCTTTCCTCTTCTTGTTTTGGTCTTCTTCTTCTTCTTTAATTTAGTTGGTGCAGGAGTAGGGGGCTGTTCTACAGGTGCTAGTGAAGAGACGTGTTTGTTTAGTAACTGTAAGAGCTCTAGGCAAGTAAGGTTCCCACTTTTAAATGCTACTTTCTGTATATTCGCAGCCTCTGAAAAGTAAACAGAAAGAATTAGAATAGCAATAGGAAAGAAGGTACAACCGAAAAATAGTAGTAAAATGTAACTTAGCCTTGTTTCATTCAGTGTAGTGCGAAATTACAGTATACGGTTTACCCTAAACTTAAAAGAGATTACCTCAAAACATTCAGAGCTGAGAAAACAACTGTCGTGTTTTTCATAACTTGCCATGAGTGCAGAAAAATACAACTGTTGTGTTTGTTGTTGTTGTACGGGAAAACAGTATGGAGTGTGCAGAGCCGCACCCGTGGATAGATAAGCAAATCGGCTCAGCAGTGAAAGTGTTAACAAGAGATATCCTACTTTACTGATATTATAAAAACTATACCGAAGGCCCTTGAGTTACCCGACACATGGTGACACAAGAGGATGCGACTGAAACAGTTAAACAGCAGGCCATAGCTTGTTTGGAATAATCTAAAGTAGAAACATCCATCTATCGTTCATTTGCGACAAGATCGAGTCACTTCTTCAACATGTTAAACGTGAGATAATTAACACTTTCTTGTCGCCAATCAGCATTACATTGTTAACTCACCAGCAGTTATTGATGGCAGGATATTGATTTCAACTATAGGGTCACTTCGGTCACAAACGACCTCTGTTTTGAGAACGCAATTAGGGTTCGTAAGACCAATCTTCGGCGAACTAATGTAATGTAGAAAATTTCTGGAAACGAGGAAAGATATGATATTACTTACCATAAAAACAGACAGTTACATAACCCAACATTAGTGTAACCCTCGACTTGTTTTTGTATTTATAATTGAGGTAAATTATCAATGAATGGGTATATCAAGAAATCGGTGTGTTTCAAAAGATATTTACCGTGTGTGGGTTACGTTATCACCAAACGGGTCGAATTTTACTGTAATTCGCTTAGCCGCTTTCAAATTAACACTTCTCAACTGTTTTCCTATTGCAGAAACGACACCACCAGATCTTCTAAGCGTTCCACTAAAAGGAATAGACATATTGTTTCCAGAAGTTAATTATTCGATCGATAAAAATAGATTTAGCCAACTACATCTACAACAACAAATGGGAAACTCAAAAAGTGAGGTTATCTTTAGAAAAATAATTTGATGTCAATGGTTGTGATTTCACATTACAACGATCATTTCATTACCATTTTTTTAAATATTATATTGCCATTTAAAAATTGGGCAAAATAAAGCTTGTCGTGTCGCTGGGAAAATATTTTTTTAAACGTGACCTATATATGGAATTTGGCGGGAAATTTAAGAAAAGGACTCCGCCTTTGTAATATTGTCGTCTACATTTAAGTAATCGCCTTTGTTTGGTGGTGGGACTGGTGGGTACCCTGCAACACGACCTTGATTGGTGAAATAGTCGTGGTCCTTCCCTTCCATAAATCCATTGACCGCAAAAACAAAAAATTATTTCTTGGTGTTCCTGTTTTGCCCGTTTTTTTTTTTTTTTTCCCGGGGAAATGCATTAGGCATACCACCCGGCGCCCGGGGGGGGGGGGTGTGTGTGGTTATGTGGGACTCCCTCGCCAGCTGGTCTGGCAGGGTTTACCCACTAAAACCCCGGGGTGTTCTCCTCTCCGCATTATGGAGGTGGTCACGGGTTCGCACGGCGCTTCCGCGACCACCTCTGCGGGCACCCTCCCGGGCTCGCTACGTGAGGCTTGGGCCTCTTTCTCCGCTGGGTGCGTCCCGGAACACACGGGCCGCACCTCAGCTCGGGACTTCTAACTTGGGCGTTGGACACCCGATCCGCGGCCCAAAAGTCCCCGTTATTGGTCCCTCGCTGTGCCCTCTGCTGATCAGAGGGACACGCGAAGGACCTCTTCTCGCCAGGTTATTTGCTACGGCCACCAATTCCCCTAGGAGAATTGCTGACCGAACCCCAGGGTGCACCGTCCCAGCTGCTGCCCATGCAACGCATCAAGAGAGACGAACAACAGCCGGGCACTCGTGGAGGTTACCTGGCCCGCACCCCTTCCTGTTTTGCCCTAAGTTAACTAACAAACATTTATGACAGACGTATTTATAGTAAGTATATTTATTAATCACATTACTAAATGTACATATTATCTTTAGTTTTCCCGGAAGAACTCTGTATTCCTCAGGTTAAAAGCAGCCTATGTCACTTGGGAATAGTGAAATGATGGACAGCCACGGACATACAAAAACAAAAAAAAAATAACCAAATCAGTCCAGCCGTTCTCAAGTGATGCGCTTCCCACCGAACAGCATATTTTATTTAGGTACTTGTGTATATAGATAGATAGATTGCCGAACTAAACTCTGATAGAATGAAAATCAGAAACGGAAATTATTATTCGGAAGAAAAAGGGTAAAGGGCCAGGCAAGGAACATTTACAACAAATTTAAATACCAGCTCGAAGTTTTGGACGCCATGGAAAACCGTGCGAAAAATATGAATGGCTGCGATGCTCTAGTGAAGGCTAGACTCCAGAGTCTTGAGCTTCACCGCAAGGTTGCCGGGTTATCGGTTTTCTATGAAATATATTTCGGAGTGTGCGATGGAGTTGCACAACTTGATTCCTCCGTCGGACAACAAGACGCACGGAAACACGGCATCCGTTTATGGTTGACATTCCTCCAATCCGCACGAAGCGTTTTGCATCTGCATTTATTATCCGAACAGCGAAGGAATGGAACACCTTACCATCGTCTATGTTTCCCGAAAACTATAATCTAAAAGTCTTCAAATCGAGAGTGAATAGGTATCTTCTAGGCAAGCATACTCCATCATCGACCGTGTCGACACTTACCACCAGGTGATACTGCTGTCAAATGCCTGTCTATCACGCAATAAAAAAACAACATAGATAAATTAAACAAATAAATGCCAATTTTGTTTTTGGTGGACTATTTAATATAACGTAATTTTATTTCATTGATTGCAAAAAATATTAATAATAATTTACAAATAGTTTTCTTTAAACTAGGTACTATTAATTAATTACTTAGCATAGCATTCTATGATAAAATTAACACACACTATCTTAACGTACCTTATTTATACAAGACTTTTACTATTATAATCATCAAAAACATTTATAAAAACATACATTTAGCTATGTGTATTTGATCTATTTATGTGATCTATTGCTTTCTCTTTCAGTTCTGCATTCAAATAAATAACGTAAAGATGGAGTTCTGTGGGTCGCGGTTCAGTTGACTGACGTGTGCATCCGTCGCGCGCATCGGTTACGCGCGTCAGTCGCGTAGGCCGCGATCCACGGAAGTCTACCTTTAGGGCGGCTTTAAAAGCAATACATGTGGCGACCTTAACAAAGGATAAAATGAGTCGTAGCTCGATGTCAAATAATTTGTAGCTCCCCGAGTGTAGCAAATAACAAGAATATGTAACAAGAAAATACGACAAAATTCATTTCAAAATGTTATAAGTACATTTTCGGAACGTCCCTCTATTATCCCCGTATGCCTTTAAAGCCACCACATTAAAGCTCAGAGATGTCGTGAAAATAATTAACAGACATTAGACTTAATTCAAAGATATAACAATAGATTAATCAATAGCGGTCATTTTCACAAATCCCTTAAGCTATTTATTCTTCTCTCCGCCAAGCTACGAAGAGTGTTTCATGTTATTCGTAGCCGGTAAGTCGACGCATGCCTTAAGATTACGCGAAGTACATAACTTTTTTGGTGATCGCGTGAACTTTGATCGCCCTCTCCATGGCGACGACGGTGCGGTCCTCGCTGCTGACGGACTGGTGCGAGCCCTCGCCCGAGTCGTGCTCCTTCTCCACGAGGTGGTAGCGCGCGCGGAAGGCCACGAGGTGCGCGTAGTACGCGGGCGCGGGGATGGACACGGAGCGGGTGCAGCGCACGTACGTGTGGCACAGCTGGTACGTGAGGCACTGCAGCTCGTCCGACCCGAAGTGGTTGTCGTCCCACAGCACGTGGTAGTGCGACGGCCGCGACGTGCCCTGCGCACACAACGTGTCCCGTCAGTACACACACCTCCCCACATATGCACGCGTGCCCACTCCCCACTGTCCCCACTGACCTGGATGCCCTGGTGGCTGCACAGGTAGAAGTCGAACTCGGTGGGGTGCGTGATGCCGAGGTCCACGGTGGTGCCGGCGGGGATGTTGCCCGACTTGCCCGACTGCTCCTTCTTGTCGGCGCAGAACAGCCGCGTGTGGTGCCGCTTCTGCACGGCTATAAACGTCACACCTGGCTTGTATTCTGCCTCGAGCTGAAACCGGACAGAACAAGGTTTTAAAATTAAATAACATATTGTGAAATCTATACAAAGTACTTATACAAAGCACTTGTACTGCGGCTAAGAAACACGATAAGTGCTTATATACATGTTAATTGATATATCCTTCCAGACAGACACCACGTTCTCAAAGAATGTACTTTGACGCCTCATCTCTTTTACTAAGCAACATCTTGAGAGGAGTACTCCCGCATATAGGCCTAATTATTGCGTAAAAAGATGATGCGTCAAAATACAGTATTTGATCAACCAATCCTGGACGCCTTAAATCCGTAGGATACCACTGGTCATCTTTTCCATGTTTTTATGCAGGGTGGTTTGCGATGGCTCGGCTCTCCCACAGTTTGAAGCCGCACTACCGAAACTTCCACGGCCATGTATACGATACCGCCTTTTCAGTTTTTTTTATTAATATATAACAACTAAATACTATTTATAATGTGAGTTACTCACCGCTAAGCAAGCCTCTCTTATAGCTATAAGCTCGTACTGCAACACGTGTTGGAACTGCCCTTCAGATATCCCGTCCCTATACACAATGATACGATACGGCTTGAACCCGCCAGTGCTCTTGTAGAACATTATCAACAGCTCTTTGACCATACTGCTCATCTCCTGGACAGTGTCTTGTCTGAAAACATTTAAACTGAAATGTGCATAAAATTGAACTTTTCATTTCGAGAAATTTTCGTTGGCAAGCGGGTGGTAGAATCGAAAGATCAGTAGGATTTGTAAAGAAAGTAACACTACAAAAGTAGGTCGGAATCTCACATAATGTAGAGGTACACACTTCACAACCTCATTGTGAGATTGTGGTCTAACGCTAAAAAAAGTAACATCTTTACGAAATTTTGAGACCAATCATCTTTATCTAAGTGCCTAAAAGAAGGCACACATTTAAATCCTTTTTGTAATGTGGATAGGCGATACATAGTTTCATAACCATTGCTTCAAATAAATAAGCATTGCTTCGAAAGAAATTCATAGTTATTTCAATTCTGGGTAAACCAAATTAAACTAAGATTACATTTGACAGCTGCAATGTTGTAGCCCTTGGTTTTTATAAGGTTAAAAGTGACAATAATAATTATAAAGTGGTTAAATTCAAATTAACTTTAGTCCGGGGCACCCAGAAGTTACACCATGTGAAATAAGATATTCAGATTTTCATCAATAAGAATGTGGTGTATAGAGCTCAAACTATGAACAAACTAGTGCAATTCAACAATACATGAAATGGTCATAGATGAGCGACAGAGGAGCTACGCCAAGCGACGGGATACATCGAAAATATCAAACAAAACCTGGCACTACACGTGGCATACGCACATTGTCGTATAGATTGATATTGTTGCATTGTATCGTATCGCGTTGCGTTGATGCGTTTGTCGCTCATCTAGGACAATGGGTCAAGTTATGAGTAAAACAAAGCCACAACGGCACGTATTTTCACAAAGGTCAATAAGTCATATCATAACATAACAGAAAAATATACCTCATATACTCGTATTGCTTGTATGGAACCGATTATATCGCCCACGGTTTTCACAGTAGGACTGACACTATTTTCTAAATCCTTTGTTACACATTTTAGTAAAAATGTTGAAACGACTCTGAACATATTATTTATCGATCAAAACATCCCTATCCAGTGGCATTAGCGCATACATTTCCGCCAATAGCTTTCCATCGAAACTAATGTTACTACACTGATCACAGCGATCTTTGTGGAAATCTTTCAAATTCATAAGGTGCCTCGGTCGAATATCGCCAGTGGGTGAACATCACACAATCATAGCGCGGTTCGTATTCCGCAACAAGGCTCGGTGTGGGCCCTGGAGTACACATAGAACAACGTATTGAATGCATAATCTTACTTTTTGTAATCCTGGCATGCGGGACTGGACTGCGAGCCAGACGACTCCCTGCTCGATGGCCAGTCTGCTACCGGTCTTCGAAAAGAAAACACGTATACGTCATAATCATCCAACAAAATCGTCTATCCATTATTCTTTACCTTTCGCATCAGCGATCGTCTCGGGCCCGCAATATTACACCTTTCTTAACATAAGCTTGGATCAGAGGTGTATGTATTTATAGAAGCACAAAAGCTTTGGCCTTTGATCATTAACTTTGATTAGTATGTGTAGATAGATATCCATAGGTAGTCAATTATTTACATTTGCCTATCGTCTCGGCTAGTAGTAAACAGCTAATTGGCTGAGTAGGTAGGGTATTATTAGTGAGATGGACCTATTCCTTAAATTTAAGAACAATTTGATACTTTTTCATGAAATAGGAAAAACTTGGCCAACATTATCATGAATAATATATCAGTTGGCCATATTCGACCCACGTACCTTATTGTTATTGACTAGGTTTATTTTGTTTTGGATAAGATATCTCGGTTTTTTTACCTACCAACTATGAAGGTTTAAGTTCAAGCGCCACAGCTCATTGCTGGCTCCGATATGAGAGAAAAGGGAGTTTCTCACCATCATAAAAGCAATAGAGATAACCTCATCGCAGGCTACTGATAGAAATGCTCGCGATGTGCCAATGCGAGGTTTTTGGCTATAAAAACTATAGTGATTTTGGTGTTAGTGCCGACCATGAATTCCCCAAAATTACCTATGCTGCTGCACGCGCACGGTGGCGGCGTAGCGCGAGGGGTGCGCGTCCATGGAGCCGACGACGGCGGCGATGGAGGGCTTCTTGTTGTCGCCCGCGGGCGGGTGCGTCACGTCCACGCCCAGGAAGATCACGGGCTCGTTGAACACCTGCGGACACGGCGCACGTCAGTGTCGGCACGCACACGCACGCCTCCCACACACGCGCACGCACGCTCACCTTGGGCCGCAGCGACGGCACGAGGATGGAGTTGATGCCGCCCAGCTTCACGTTGATCTTGAGGCACAGATTGCTCAGCGTCTGCGGCGACGTCTTGTTCACGTTCTTGGCCTGCACGCACTGCGTCGCCATGCCCAGCACCGTATCTCCGACGCGTTTCACTTCGGCTGCGGCAGAGAGAGGCGGGTGAGTGGCGCTCGCGAGGCACACTATACACTACGAGTACGTAAGGTCCCGTCGCTCACCGTAGACCGGCGTCTTGCCCGGCAGCACCACCACCACGAGCTGCAGCTGCACGAAGGTGGACTTGAGGTACTTGAACATGGGCTCCACCTGGTCAGGCCCCGTGGCGTACTTGCAGAAACAGGGCTGGCCGATAATGGGCATGCCGGCGTCGTTGGAGATCTTCTGCAGCTGCTGCGTGAAGTTCCTGCGACAGAGGCGGCTCGTTACTGCCCGCGGGAGCGGCGCCGGTGCCGGCCCTAGTGCTGCGGACTCACTTGAGCGCGTCCTCGCGCACGGTGCGCTGCGGCGCGAAGCACGCGATGGCCCACACGCGGATCTCCACGCCCATGAAGAACTGCTTGCCGCGCATGTCCCACACGCCCTGGTTGGGCAACGCCTGCAGCTCGCAAACAAACATAATAAAGACACACCGCTACCACACAGAGACGTTATTAATATCGCCGTGATAGATGTGGCAAAGGACGCGTGACGCGTTATCGGAAAAATGCGTGGTGTAGTAGTGGATTTATTACTTTACAAAAAAAAAATGAAATGTTTCCAAATTCTTAATATAATGTATCATATATAAAGTATAATAGAGATGAAGTGCAATAACCCTTCATAAAATATAGTTTTTATACGATTTCCTACTTAGGGTCACTGAACTTGTGCATCTGTGTATGAGTACAATAAAATGTAAATTGGAAATTTCTATCTTATGATACAAGAACAAGAACACAAAGTGATCTTTAATTGAATAACACGATAAACTCAGAGAGCAATGTTTGTCACAATTATAGATTTTAACCAAATACATAAGGTACTAATAGGTACACTTACTGACAGTATCTGACTGAAATCGACGGTCTTAACTTTATGTGTCATGTATGTAGAAATAGGCAGGAATGCTCTTTTCGAACATTCCCAACGCGTAAAATCAAAATGACCTGGCCGCCGAGGGAGGAGACGCGGCCGCCATACTGCAGCTTGGGCGGCGGCAACACGCGGCCGCGGACCTCCATCATGTTGTTGGAGATGGTGAGCCCAAACTCCTTCACGTATAAATCCGTGTTAAAGTTGGCGCGCCGCACCAGGTTGTTGATCTCGCGCTCCCTGTAATCATCGAGCGACATGTGTCAAAACCTCAGAACGACACTCGCTGCGCCCTTCGATACCAAAGCAGAGGCTGGTTACCTGTCCGGAGCGGATCTAGCCGTGGCCTTGATCATAGTGGATGTCTGCATGTCCGTGAGCTTCTTGATACATCTCTGCCCCGGCACAATGTTGCAAACCTCCAGAGGTAGATACGTGTGTTTGTGTTCTTGTCCCACTTGGAGACACGGGAGGTGTGGATATCTCAATTTCATTCTATACTTGTCACAGAAATATTTAGCTACTGTACATTCAACTGTTTGTCCATTTTCTAGTTGAAGAGGAAATCTGTGAAAAACTCATAGTTTAAGTTAAAACATACAGTTATAGAAATCATTACTTCAATCAAAACATTGACATGTACTAACGATTGCATTTGCGCAGGACGTCTAGTCACATTACAAACTCTGTATTTCCTCTTCATTGTACCACAGTGTGTGATTTCTATTTTAAGTCCCTTGATTTCTTTAGTGAATTTAACTCTTTGCGAGTCCGTCAAAGGTTTTCTTTGTTCATTAATATCTCTTATATCTAATACTTCACACATAAACTCTATAACGGGCTGTGCTTTGTAGAAGGCGGTAGCAGATACTGAAAAAAATAATTGTCGATTTTAATAATTCAAGATACCTTCAAAAGATATGCTTACAGAACTGAAATACTATTTTATGGCATTCAAAATGCAGCACAAGTATAGTGTTATAGTATCAGGCTTTAGGCACTGGGATCCTGTTAGGTGAAAGTTAATCATTCTCTCAAAAGGCTTCAGGAAGTCATATGCTATAAAATTAAAAAATACAGATACCGTCAATATTTAGCATCATTTTCCATTGGCTCGGCCTCACTGACTGGTGGAAACCAAACCACACTTCTCTGCCGCCTCCAAGAGGATGGTAGTATCCTTCTGGGGATGAGAAAAATGACCGACCCACAGGAGTATATATCATAGAAGGTAGATGTCTCATAACTACGTCCAATGCCAACACAGGGTCATGCGGGATCTGCCTTGTTCGACCTTCAAGAGCTTCCTCCAAAGCCGAAAATGACACCTAAAAATTTTGAAGTTATTTGTTAGCAGTTTTAGTTAACATATTGTATGTAAGTAGGTACTTATATAATTTCAAACTTATACAAATCTTCATTAAATAATCATGCAATTTCAAATACGTAATTTTGAGCTAAAATTATAACATTTTGAAAATTAGCTTTTGTATCAGAAGTATAAAGAAGAAGTACATAAATGATATTGGTCCAATATGATTTTATGAACTTACCTGAGAAACCCATTTTATACCGACACGAAACACTCTATCCTTTCCTTCACCAGGCAGTGTCACTTCTAAATCTAATCTGTCACCACCAATGGGCAATGGATCTCTTGTGTACATATTGCTCCTGCCATCAAACACAGGTTTGAGTCCACTAAAATATTTATTGTTACGATCTACCATCGTCTCAACAATGTCTCTGTTGACCTGGAAAATATTTAATACAAATACTTGAAACTGGGTCACACAATGTGTTTGTGGTCTCATAGACTGGCATTTGGTTTGGAACATATGGTATAAAAATAAGAGAGTTAAGTAGGTTCTTGTTCATAGAAAAATATATTATTGTTAAGGAATAAAAATGCAAATAACCTTTCTTGGGCATTTATCAGGCTGGATGATGACTTCATAATGGTGCACAAATCCCCTGGGCATAGATATTTGGAAGTGGTTTGCACGAAGTGTGATGTGCCTTCCTTCATGGCCTATGTCAGGACGGCGCGGGCAGGGTAGATTGGGTAAATTGAGAGAAGGTAAAGTCGGTGAGACAAGTGCAATTGCACTGACTCCTCCTGTGGTCCCGGCAGGCACTATGGCCCCTGCAGTGGGGCTGGTGGTCTGTGCTATGACTGAGCTGGTGGTGCATGCAGTGGCACTCACTGCTCCTGCAACTCCTATGGTGCTTCCGCATGTTTCACCTGATGGGGCTGAAATAGTAGGTACAGAGCACTATATCAACATATCATTCTATTAAATTATACCAGTGTTAAAGCCTAGCATTAATTATTAAACATTTTAAATGACTTTAGTTTAACAAAGCCTAATTAGCATTTTATAAATAAGTAGCTCAATAAAATCTATTCATATGAAATCTTCTACATTGGGAAATATATCGAACAGAATTCTGAAACTAAGCATCTGGTGCTGTTAAAGAACTACTTAACTAAATCGGTACACACTGTTTTGGCATTCGAGTACTCATCTAATTTCTAAGTAGGCCAAGCTAAACAGACCTCCACACAAAAGGAGGGGTACGTTAACAAGGAGATTCCTCAATCATCTGCTTAGTGATTCGCTTAGCATTGCTTTTAAATATAAACTACATTTACTGATAAACTTATCGAGTCATAAAACACAACAAAACATGTAGTTATGAGGGTTTTCGAATGAAAATATGTAGCATTCATTAGTTCAGTCATTTAGCAATAAACTCACCTTGGCCAACGGGAAACATTTCAGTTAATGTTATTTATTTCTAGCATGCACTTCTACGGCACAGCACTGAAAGCAAGATAATCTTTTGTTTATCTCACTACATAACAATTTAAAGAACATTGGTCTGCTCTTCGCTTCACAAAGAAAACTGTGAATTCAGAAATTGATGGATCAGACGAATGCATGCATGGGATGTCATCACAGGATGTCATAGATAGATGGACGTTTGGTTGGTTGGTTGGACGTCATTTTCATAATGTCAATCTGACAGAAAGAAGCATCAAGCAAGGCAAGCAGTGACACTGACTGCAACTTGAATACATTCTGATACAAAACATTTGAAAAATAATCGTAAGAAAAGAACTAAACTTTTGGGAAAAAGTATAGTAGACCTTGTAAAAAAAACTTTACCTCTATCTACCTACAAGTTGACTGGTGAATGTTATTTAATGCTGGTAATACTTTTATTTAATTATTTTGCTATTTATTATTTATTTGCCTAATTGACGCTATAAAAGTACAATCAAAATGAGGTCTCAGTTAGGTTTTGCAAAACCTTTGGCCCGTAGGATTTAAAATTCTATAGAACTCACGAGGCGCTGTTCTTGTACGAGAGCTGCGAACGGTCGGGAACAAAAGAACACAATCACATGGCTTGCGAGTTGCGACTATATTTTCTAATAGGGCATAACGCAAAGCTTAACAATAAGCTATAATATAATTAAGTTTAAAAATAACCACATATGTCATAATCCACGCAGCATTCGTGCATGGGTGCAGTACGTAAACTGTAACGTGAGTTTACGCTCTAATAATGCATCAGCCATGAGTTATTATTGTTTGTAGACGTATTAATTATGTAAGAATATTTAAGAATAATCTTAATGGCAGCACTGGCCATCTACGAATTTCTATCTGTCAAAGAAAAGTCAAGAAAAGTCAATCAATTCTGTCATCGCGCTTGAATGAAGTGGGTTATGTGTTGTTTCGTTGATTTTGTGGTTGATTTTTAGCTATTAGACAAAAATCAACGAAACAATTACTATTTTATTATGTTTCCCAGTGGCCAAGGTGAGCTAACTACAATTTACGACGGTTAAAGTGGGCCACAATACTATTATTTTCAGCTGGGGCCGCTCACAATCCTCGCACGAAATGTGTGTATTTTGTTGTCGGTGTGCTTCTTGGTTAAATGTTTAGCACGAAGAACACGGTCCTATTTAATGAAACAGCATGCCTATTTATTCTTTGATGACGTAAATTCAAACAAAATGTTCTAATTAATTGTTAGATTTGGCTATGTGAAAAAGTACAAAATGCATGCTTATTGTGTAGTTCAGTATGTACCAAAAAATATTATTTTCCTAGTTATCCACGTGAATTATTGTCAAAGACTTGAATCAAAAATATCCTATGTATTAACTTATAAAATAAAATCTCACAGGTATCTGAGTAAGTACATTACTGTCTGATTAAATTTTTTTATACAATAATCTTTTAAAATTTAAACAGTGTACAATCTTTCTGTTTGGTATTTAGTATGCCAGCATTAAATGTTTTTGTTACTTTTAGCTCCCCCAGGGGAAGCCAGTGGTGGCACGGTTGTCCCAGGGGCGGTGACCCCTGGGTCTACAGCTAGTGGTCTGGTGACTCCCACAACCCCTACTCCTGGAGCTCTTGCAACCGGTGTGCCAGTGGGTACTCCCGGAGCAATGGCACTTGTATCTCCAGTGGTGGCGCCCCCACCTGATCTGCCCATCCTCACCTGCCCTCGACGCCCCAATCTCGGCCATGAAGGAAGACCTATCATGCTCCGTGCCAATCATTTCCAAATATCAATGCCAAGAGGATTTGTTCATCATTATGATGTCAGCATACAGCCTGATAAATGTCCTAGAAAGGTTTGTTTTTTTAATCTTAATATTATAAAGTTGGTTAACAAAGTTACTTTTCTAAAGTTTTATCTGTAACTATTATCATTATCATATAATTATAATAACGCATCACATATAGCGCTGTGTTGTTGTAATTAAGTAACTTTAGTTCATGAAGGTATGAATTTACATAATATTTTAATAAATACATTTTGGTAATTTTCAGGTCAATAGAGAAATAGTAGAATGTATGGTTCACAGCTATAATAAAATATTTGGAGCTATAAAGCCAGTGTTTGATGGCAGAAATAATCTGTATACAAGAGACCCCCTTCCCATTGGCAATGACAGAGTTGATTTAGAAGTGACATTGCCTGGTGAAGGAAAAGACAGAGTATTTCGAGTGGCTATAAAATGGGTGGCTCAGGTGAGTGACCTGAAATTTATAATAATCATATTACGTCTAAACAGAATGAATGAAATGTATAACACTTTGACTGCTAGTGTGGGAAAACACAACTGTTGTGTTTGTTGTATGGGAAAACACTATGGAGTGTGCAGAACCGCACCGTGGCTAGACAAGCAAATCAGCTCAGCAGTGAAAGTGTTAATTGAAGTAATTGTTATTGGACCTTATAATCAAAATTGTTTTAGGTGTCACTGTTTGCACTAGAAGAAGCATTAGAAGGTAGAACAAGACAAATTCCACATGATGCTATCTTAGCATTGGATGTAGTTATGAGACACCTCCCTTCGATGATGTATACTCCTGTGGGTCGGTCATTTTTCTCATCCCCAGAAGGATACTACCATCCTCTTGGAGGTGGCAGAGAAGTGTGGTTCGGCTTCCACCAGTCAGTGAGGCCGAGCCAATGGAAAATGATGCTTAATATTGATGGTAAATTTTTATTTATTCAAAATTAGCTATACAACTTGTACTTTCTAAGAAAATTATTTGATAATATTTATTTAAAAATAAATTAGCTTGAAATCTGGAAACCAGCATAGACTTTACGTTTTGAAAAAAGAATAATATGATAGTGCAAAACAACTAGCTTATAAATATCTTGTGTAATATTATTAAATTCATATTTATTGTTATCAATGTTTCATTTCAGTATCCGCAACCGCCTTTTACAAAGCACAGCCTGTTATAGAGTTTATGTGTGAAGTATTAGATATAAGAGACATTAATGACCAAAGAAAACCCCTGACAGACTCGCAGAGAGTCAAATTCACTAAAGAAATAAAAGGACTAAAAATAGAAATCACTCATTGTGGCACAATGAAGAGGAAATACAGAGTTTGTAATGTGACCAGAAGGCCTGCGCAAATGCAATCGTAAGTACATAATTTTCCTGTTACCAATGACAACACATATTGTAATTTTTATTAGATTGATTGTAATAAATGGCAATCAACCTAATGGTCATAAATATCCTCTGCATAATACTTTTATAATGTATTTATATCAATACATCTATACTTTGAGTATGCCTATTGGACAAACAGCTGTAAAGATGGAACACTTGGGCGTATGTGTCCAGGCTCTCTGCCCGCTTCCTTCCGTGATTCCCGCTGACTAGTGCACATTAACTTTTGCCCCAAATTGCACAAAGCGAGCACTTGTTGTAATGTGTCTGTACTTCTAAACTATCTATTTCAGGTTCCCCCTACAGTTAGAAAATGGACAAACCGTTGAATGTACTGTAGCTAAATATTTCTGTGACAAATACAAAATGAAGTTGAGATATCCACACCTGCCTTGTCTCCAAGTGGGACAAGAACACAAACACACGTATCTACCTCTGGAGGTTTGCAACATTGTGCCGGGCCAGAGATGTATCAAGAAGCTTACGGACATGCAGACCTCCACCATGATCAAGGCCACGGCCAGATCCGCTCCAGACAGGTAACCTGCCTCTGCTTTGGTATCGAAGGGCGCAGCGAGTGTCGTTCTGAGGTTTTGACACATGTCGCTCGATGATTACAGGGAGCGCGAGATCAACAACCTGGTGCGGCGCGCCAACTTTAACACGGATTTATACGTGAAGGAGTTTGGGCTCACCATCTCCAACAACATGATGGAGGTTCGCGGCCGCGTGTTGCCGCCGCCCAAGCTGCAGTACGGCGGCCGCGTCTCCTCTCTCGGCGGCCAGGTCCAATTCGTTCCTCGTTTTCGATTTGACTCCCTCCTGATATAACACGTTTTCCTAAAACAATTTTATTAATCTATCTCAGGATGCAGGAACTCACCGCCCTGTACGCTTCACTTCATCTCTAGTGAGCAGCTTTTTTATATCCTAACATCTCGTTGCAAAAATAGCTACATTTCCTTTTTTAAACAAGCCGTATCGATGTTTTTGAAGCTTTGTCGAGCCCATATTACTCGTTAAATGCCCCCGAAAATAGGTGTAACATATTTGATGCGTCATTATGTTTATTTGCGAGCAGCAGGCGTTGCCCAACCAGGGCGTGTGGGACATGCGCGGCAAGCAGTTCTTCATGGGCGTGGAGATCCGCGTGTGGGCCATCGCGTGCTTCGCGCCGCAGCGCACCGTGCGCGAGGACGCGCTCAAGTGAGTCCGCAGCACTAGGGCCGGCACCGGCGCCGCTCCCGCGGGCAGTAACGAGCCGCCTCTGTCGCAGGAACTTCACGCAGCAGCTGCAGAAGATCTCCAACGACGCCGGCATGCCCATTATCGGCCAGCCCTGTTTCTGCAAGTACGCCACGGGGCCTGACCAGGTGGAGCCCATGTTCAAGTACCTCAAGTCCACCTTCGTGCAGCTGCAGCTCGTGGTGGTGGTGCTGCCGGGCAAGACGCCGGTCTACGGTGAGCGACGGGACCTTACGTACTCGTAGTGTATAGTGTGCCTCGCGAGCGCCACTCACCCGCCTCTCTCTGCCGCAGCCGAAGTGAAACGCGTCGGAGATACGGTGCTGGGCATGGCGACGCAGTGCGTGCAGGCCAAGAACGTGAACAAGACGTCGCCGCAGACGCTGAGCAATCTGTGCCTCAAGATCAACGTGAAGCTGGGCGGCATCAACTCCATCCTCGTGCCGTCGCTGCGGCCCAAGGTGAGCGTGCGTGCGCGTGTGTGGGAGGCGTGCGTGTGCGTGCCGACACTGACGTGCGCCGTGTCCGCAGGTGTTCAACGAGCCCGTGATCTTCCTGGGCGTGGACGTGACGCACCCGCCCGCGGGCGACAACAAGAAGCCCTCCATCGCCGCCGTCGTCGGCTCCATGGACGCGCACCCCTCGCGCTACGCCGCCACCGTGCGCGTGCAGCAGCATAGGTAATTATTAATTTTCATTCATAAATGTAACCGACTTTTAATAATAGGGTCATTAATGATTATGAATTAATTATACTTTAAGATATAAACTTATACTCCTTCGACATCCGGTTTGCTGAGCTTACATCTTTGCTACGATCCACAGGCAAGAAATCGTCCAAGAGATGAGCAGCATGGTCCAAGAGTTGCTGATAATGTTCTACAAGAGCACGGGCGGGTTCAAGCCACATCGCATCATCATGTACCGAGATGGCATCTCCGAGGGACAGTTCATGCATGTGTTGCAGCACGAGCTCACCGCAGTCAGAGAAGCTTGTATCAAGGTCCGTGACTTCCTTTTTATGTAAAATAGTTGGCAAACAATCATGTGCCCCACCTGATGGTAAGTTATGGTAATTAATACATATTCATTTAAAATGACATGATGTATTCATGTGGTTATCCAGGCTTTTAAATTGGTTGCAAGAACGTGTGATCCTCGTGAGTTGTCGTCAGATGTCAGGAGTTCAGTCCTTGTGTAATCTAAACGCAACCATTAATTAGCACAGTCAAGAGAAGTGGACAGAGAGCTTCTGACGTGGTATCAGTAAATACTCCGCAAACGTCCGAGACGTCGTAATTCACTATGGCGTATCGTATTTTTCATGAAGATAATTCAAATTTCAGCTAGAGGCGGAATACAAGCCAGGTATCACGTTCATAGTGGTACAGAAGCGGCACCACACGCGGCTGTTCTGCGCCGACAAGAAGGAGCAGTCGGGCAAGTCGGGCAACATCCCCGCCGGCACCACCGTGGACCTCGGCATCACGCACCCCACCGAGTTCGACTTCTACCTGTGCAGCCACCAGGGCATCCAGGTCAGTGGGGACAGTGGGGAGTGGGCACGCGTGCATATGTGGGGAGGTGTGTGTACTGACGGGACACGTTGTGTGCGCAGGGCACGTCGCGGCCGTCGCACTACCACGTGCTGTGGGACGACAACCACTTCGGGTCGGACGAGCTGCAGTGCCTCACGTACCAGCTGTGCCACACGTACGTGCGCTGCACCCGCTCCGTGTCCATCCCCGCGCCCGCGTACTACGCGCACCTCGTGGCCTTCCGCGCGCGCTACCACCTCGTGGAGAAGGAGCACGACTCGGGCGAGGGCTCGCACCAGTCCGTCAGCAGCGAGGACCGCACGCCGGGCGCGATGGCGCGCGCCATCACCGTGCACGCGGTCACCAAGAAGGTCATGTACTTCGCCTGAAGCTTGTCGGGCTTCGATCTAACCGTATTTATTTGTAGAGAGCTAGTCGGTGTCCGTGCCGTTTCGTTCTGTGGTTAAGTTTATGTCTCGCCGCCTGTGTGTCGCGCACCCGCCGCGCGTCGTGCGCGTTTGTGCGCCTTCGGACGCCGCCGCCTTTTATGTTAACGGGGCCGTGAACCGCCGTCGAGCGTCGCCTTTCCCGTTTGTGAATAGTTGAACGAACGATAGATTATATTTTATATACGGATTTTACTTTATGATTGCACCCGAAGAGGTAACCGGTCACAAACGCGCGCGGTTTGAATGTTAAACTTGTAACGGTGTTGTAAATGTAAAATTGTAACGATAGTTTTGCGACTTATTCTCCGATTGTGAGCTTTACACGAAATCTAAAAATGGATTCAATTCGAGTGAGTTATCAGTTAATGTAGGCGTTTAAGTAGTGATGTAAGTAAAATATGTCTTAAATTATTGTTACTAAAAAGCTATTATAACAAAAAAATATGATGGGTTGGCTATGTGAATGTTTTCTAAAATAGATTAAGCAGCTAAATGTATTCTAATAAGGGTAAATTTACAAAATAACTCTTTATATACCACCAAAATAATTTTATAATGAAATGCATTTAAAGTTACTTGACTTCCTTCAGTTTTCCATTATTTTTGATAAATTATATAAATCATTATGCATAATTAATTACATGTTGCATACAAGTTTAATTCATAATTTCGCTCGAACAATTCCAAAATTAACAATACCCAGAATTTAGCTAAAATGTGCTGCTATTTAAACTCGTCCCGGTTTAAGCCAAATTCCAAAGAAATGCCAAAAATATCGTGCAACCAATTCAATGGCCAACTTCACATTAAAAAAAAAACAACGTTTCACTCCAAATAATACATAGAGCAGTGTTTCCCAAACTTCTCTAATCTAAAATACCTCGAAATCTCTCGCGACTCACGGAGCCAATCTAAAGTTTTGAGACATAAAGGTAGATGAACAAAGACATCAAGGAAGCAAACCTGGAAATGGTGTATAAATAATGCATCTCTTCAAGACCTGTTTTTTAATATTATAAGTATGGAACAGTGTGAAGCGCTTGCGACCAAAAACCGGTTGGGAAACACTGATCTAGAGAAACGAATTAAATTATTTAATATAAAACACCACTCCAATCTATGCCTTGTACAGAGTATAACAATTATATTTAATATTTTAAATGTCTTGCGTAACTAAGAGTAGCTCGAATTATTTATTTACTGTTTGACATGTTTGATACAAGTAATGTAAAGCAATAACAAACAAGTCGTTGTAAATGTATTAAGAGATTTAATGGTACAAAATGTCTAGCCTGCTTTTGCTATGAGGGGTGGACATCAGATTGGAACTAGTAAGCAATAACAAAATAATAATGTAGAGAAATTATTACGCGCTATGAGTATGAGAGTCGTGGTTCTAGGTAGTAACGCTCTTCGTGACACTGGTTTGAAAACGTTTCTAGTTCCTATATATGTAAACTTTTATAAAATCTATAACGGAGCTGATATATTACTCGACGTCCAAAAATTCTCATGATGCCGCTTCACAAGTCACCTATTATCTATTAATGCCTCCATGGTACAATATTCCATTGAATAGCAGCTATATATTTTTATAATTAAAAATGTTCTACTACACTTTTATAGTCAGGAGACAACCTTGCATCGGATGTATAAAAAAGGCCAACAAAATTTAGATCTCAAAGGCAGACGGAGGGATTTATAGAGGACGAAGATGCTCATATTTTGGACGTCGGGTCGATTTAGCTTCACTTTAATATACATAATAATAGGTTATTTTATTTACTATGTAGAGGTCTATTTTTAAACTTTTACTTCTTCTTTCGTGTCGATTTCTATCATTGTAGGATACAGACTAAATATCACAGGTCGGGTATGTAAATAAATCTCAGATGCAGTTCGATAGCACACTCCAAAAAAAAAATTTGTTGAAATATCGCAGTGCCATTAGCGAGCTAGGCATCGATGTCGCATTCGAAGGCTCTGAAACAATTTTGACATAATTATTGAAGACACATGGACACTGAATTTAGTCCACGCTAACTGCATCAATGTATCTGAGCCTTACAGCCCGCGGTTCACCGAAAGTCGCAGAATCAAAGCGAACAATTCATTGACGCCACTTGAGAAGGGTCGTCTCGTCTTGCACCTCTAAAGAAGAATGTCTACATATATAAATATCTTATATACATTCTAATAAATGTTGTCATAACGCGTATATATAGTTGTTTATGCAGTGTAAAGCTGTATTGAGTATGGATATATTATTATTATCATAGTAGTATAATTAATATTCGTATGAATGATTTTATTATCTTATATTGTCGTTGTTAACATCACTGCCATGTACATTGAACGTTGTTCAGAACGGGCCGCGTCTAGAATCAACAGTATGCTTCTTTAGATGTCTAACCTAAGGCCTTCCTTTTAAAATGCAATAGCGGTATGTATCGACCAGAGTTGACTGCATCATCAATAATGAATACACGCGTGGAAGCCGCAGTCGGAGTTGTGAGCAAAGAAACGAAATGATTTATTGGCCAATGGAACCTTTTCAATATTGAAACATGCTTAATCTACCAATTTGAGGCACATAAAACGGTAAAGTGAATGCTTGCCACGTGCAAACTGATTCCCAAGGCGAAATTACGTGTATCCTCTTAGCAGTTTTCCGCAGGTGCCTATTAGTTTGGTGTTATATTTTTAACACCAATAGTCTCTTTGATATTGATAATATTTTAATTATTTCTTGTTACATTTTGTTGCATTTTTTTTTAGATATTTTTATATTTAATATAGGTTTTTGTTTATTTGATCCATACCGTTGACAAAACGCAATTTATTCTCGCCTAAAACATCATAAACACCTAGGGAAATAATATAATATATGTATTCATTATTTTTATCTCGATAATATGGCAAGCTATGAAGTTACTCAAAAAAGTTATGCATCTATCAAGCAACGTAATTATGACGATTTTTATAAAGTACCACCAAAGTCACATACAGGATGGACGACACACAATGAGCAATCATAGGTTTGTTTTTAGCTTTATTCTTAGGTTATTCGACCTAATGTCGCGAGCCATGCTATCGTAGAAGATCTCTATCGCGGATACAATTTAATTCCAATCAATTCGGATTTCCTATTCAAGTAATCACCCTAACACCCCTTTCACGAGTGTCGGAAAGTTTTCGAATCCGATTTACGTTTTATTAGTCCGATTAAAATTAACGTTTTTGGAATGCATCGGGCATTCCAAAAATATTAATCACTATTACTAACGGAAAGTCGTTTTTTGAATGCGTCGGATCGGGAATGAATTCGTCGGAATCGAATTCGAAAACTTTCCGACACTTGTGAATGTGAGTACTGGCTTCTGGACAATTCTAACAAATAAACTTGTTTAGTTAGCTTTGGTTCTTCATAATTATATCAAGGGGTGACGGTGTCACCTCGTTATGAGTTGAAATCGAGTTATGGGGTACGATACGCGGAAATATACTAAATTAAGGTTAGATGGTTCTCTTGTTAACAGTTTGCGTACCGTCCGCTGTCAAATAATCCGTGACCCTTTAAGTTGGTTACTTAGTTGGGTCCTTCTTTATATTGCGTTTTATATTAATGACTCTACTTTTTTTCAAATTCTAAAGTTTCATTCAAAGGCCCACCTGCTTAGCTACATTAGCTCGGGACAATGGTTACCCTGTACTAAACCATTATGGTCTTACCATTTATGACAGTTTAGTGACGTAATAGCATTGAAGACGTTGTGATTGACATATATTTAGCAATTCGCCTAAACCTTGGCTGTCATAAAATATGGAAGGAAAATATGGTTTTTTAGCTGATGATAGCGACTTTCCCGGGGTTAAGATATCTATGCAGATGTGCCCCACGGTAAATTAAAAGTAAAGTATAAACTGATATTAAATGTAAATTAATATAAAAACAAACCGCACACTCCGCGTTGTTAGAAAGGCATGCCAACATTTAGGGGAAGGCTTTATTAGTTATGATCTTGGTAAATATAGTTTTAGTTTTACTTTAATATATTGTTCTAACTTAATGCACAAGAAAAGATATGAAATAAACTTGGAGAATACTTAGATAAGTGAATTATATTAATATTTTATTCATAATCTTATATTTATATTAAAATTATTAAAAGTTTTATATTGTGATTCGTAACCAACGTTGCAGATAATAGGTATAGGAACTGCTGTAGCAAATATTAAATGAAATATGTGATCCTTCGTTACGCTCAAATTATGATGATAAAGGTCGAGCCACTGCACAGGGTCATGTAAATATATTTGCTATCTGTCTTAATTGAAGTTATTTTGGATCACGTTTATTGGCTGGCACAGTGCCACGCGCCCGTGTTTAACTTTAAGCGGGAGGATGTCCAAATGTATTTGTTTTATACTGATATTATAACTAGTCTACCTACTCTGGCCCAGCAGCTAAACCTACCTAAACCGGGCTAGTGGAAAGCATTGGCCAAAAATGTATATCATTTCATGTTGCGTGATGTGACAACTACAGGTCACGTTATCGCGAGCTTATTAATGCTCAAGCTACGTTATCACGTAATCCGCAACTAGAATTGCTACAATTGCTGCCATAGAAAGCTGTCACAGAAAATAAATCGGTAGTGTTAGCCCAGGCCAGCCCCGTGCTAAGATCGGTTCACATGTGAGCCTGTTAGTTATTTGAAAAGTTTGAAATCCACCTGTCAGCATTTACCTAAAATGTATTTTAGGTTTGCTAACGATTTCATCGTTGTTAGGGCCGTAGATAACTTTATTTATTTTTGAAAATGCACGTGTGGTTTCTATATCCTTCTAAACGGCATCGATCAATATCATGTTAAGATTTTATGGAGTATCGAACCCTCTTAGAATATAAAATTGAGAGCATTGCCTTATATTATAATAGCTCCTTGTACGATGAAATGAATAGCAATAGCGCAAATATATTATATGTAAAAGCACAATGTGATACCCGGGCTACTCTTAGACTAATTCAAAAGGCGACTCGACGAGAAACCAAGTCCTCATTCACTGGACGCACGTGCGGTGCGCACCTGTGAAAGATATAAGTATTTTTGTACCGTATTTTCATAATTTCTGTACTGCGGCAACGAGGGATTACTTATTGCGTCGAGATCATTGTAATATTATTATTAATTAGATTATAAACAAAAAGCCGAGGTTTAGTCTATAAGTGATTTCTTTATACCTATAGGGTCGTCAGATAGTAGTGTTTTAACTGCTACACTCTGGACTACTTAGAGACGTTAATGAATGCTTAATGAGCATTCAACTCTGGTACACATACAAAATCCTATAGGTTAATTAACGTCTCTGAGTATGGCATTTACTTACAAGGGAGTATGTAATGTTCAGTGTTGCTATTTGGCAACTAGGTACTGACACACAAATGTATATAAAAATATAATAAGCACTACTGTCGGACGTGTATACTCTTTGTGAAGATGTGTCCCATTGAATAATTATGTAAGTATAATTAGATACATAATCTAATTTAATGTATTTTGCTTTAGTTTGGCAGTTATTTGTAACTGAAGCTCATGAACTACCGCCTTTCCTCGGGAAACTTTTATTTAGTCGACACAAACCTGCTGCGAGCCACCTACTAGTTTAACTATTTGTTAAGTAGGTACTAAATTTCGAATAGTATATTTGCATGGTACCTCTTTACCAGTTTAATGTTATAAGTACATAATATCAAAATACATTAACAACATAAATGTAACGTAACAGGTAAAGTGATTCTAAATAGTTTTGGAAATGTTACATCCACTAGTGAACAATGATCGTAAATCTAATTAAGATGTAAGGTATTTTTATATCGTTAAACGTTTATAGTACGCACAATGTACAATCACACGACACGTGGGTTGTGATTCGATTCGATAACTCTCTTATCAAAGCAGCCGCAATGTAAGTGCGGTTTTGTTGAACGCCGACCAAATTGCTATAAAATCTAGGATAGTTCTAATACTAATACGTCGGCGTGTGGTTGGATATTGTGAACGTACCTAGTGGGTAAGACACTTAGATCTAGCTGGCTTATTTCATTAGTGTAGTTTTGTCCAGTTATCCACAGGAGCTCAATATAAAGACAGCCATTTGGAATGCATGCGAATGAGTATGGCAATCAATTTGGAATGTGGCAATATTAAATGTCGTGCCAGCATCCCAAAATACGCCCCTGAATGTCAAAAACTGTTCTTTCATAGTTATACTATTGCTACGGCAAAGATTATTCTTGGGGAATTGTTCGCCTCTCGGCTATGAATTCATCTAATGTATAATTCCATTTGGATAAGTGCATTCCGAATGTCGCCTCGCCAGTCGACTCCTTAATGGACTGGACATATTGATTATGGAGTGAATTCGACAACTTATAGCATTATCTATTAACAAAAACGTTAGACATCCACAGGATTTAAATCGAAGTAAGTACGTACAAAACAAAACGTTGAACCATTGTAAAGACTAAAATGTCGCTCTCACCAAAGAGAATGGAATAACTTAGACTAATGAATACAATTATTCAATTCCGTGTGATCATACTGGGACTCCCGTTTTTTAAATAATGTATAAGTATATTTTTCATATAATATGATACATTGTTCAAATGATCGAAAAAGTATTTGTGATGTAATAGTGGTGTATTGGTGTAACAGTTATATTTGATAAGGATCCCGCACTAAATTCGTGCGTTTTTAAACTTTCGTTCTGTTATGATTATGTATTATCCAGCTCTGAATTAAGGTGGAACGTTTCGCATATGGCGCTTTTTCGTTTTCAAAGATAGACTGAGTAACTAATGTAAATGATGACGTAAAACGCGACAATCGTACATAATTATTTACGTTATTTTGTAGAGATGTCTAATACTAATGCACTGGATTGCTCAAATAAGCCAATTAACCGATAAACTGATGATTTAAGTGTTTCTTGACCTATTTCATTAATCAGGTAGGTGCTTAAATGTTAAATATTTTTACAAAATAACGTGAAATATAATCTAGGATTGTCGCGAATTCCATTATTACCGGGAATTGTTGCCCGGTCTATCTCAAAGCGAAAATACAGTTTGAAATTTAAAGTTCCCGTCATATGCAAAACGTGCCACCTTAACTATTCACACATAAGGTGCTGAGGTCACGATACTCACGTACGCTTTGTACCAAACCAAATTTCGTAGCTATGATTGCTCTGTTGGTTGTATTCGTAGGCCACGTCGTAGATCTTCGGTTCCAAACCAAACCACCCAACCAACCGTGTAAAACAAGAGCATGAGCTTCTGATGAAGGAAAATATTGTTCAAACCCGTTTCGGGGTGTTTCGCCGCCGTTCGGTGTTTCATAGTAGGCTTAGAGTATTTACCACCTTCGACAGCATAGTTACTTGACTAGGTCAGATTGTGGTTCAACACTAGTCCATAACAAATGAAAAAATACAGCAAGTTTTGTTAAACGTTTCTTTTAAAACAACGTGTATTTTATCTGTGATGGGATCTTAAAATATTATATTAGTATATTATAAGTATATGAATTTCTTTGCTTGGATATTAGATTATTAGATTTAGATAAAAAATTGGCAATCAAAATATTCCCACTTTCTTCCCAGAGGGACGTTAAATAAAAGTACAATGGTTGTAAATATTAACTATAGGTTGTTCTTTTCAACGTTTTATTATGATAATCTAATCACTCACATAGTCTCTTCTTTAACACCAGTTAGTTTATATTAAATTTATATATACAAACATTTTATCTATAAAGATTAGGAAATAGAAAGTATTTTATTTATAAGATTTTAAAGCAATACGATACCTATGCAATAAATATAGTTTTTTTTTTTATATACTAATCATGATACAATGTATTTAATCCCAATAGTCGAATATTAACGTGATCCTAATCGTGTCTCAGATCAATATTGTATAAGTCTTAATTAATAGTATCGCTAGGTATAAATACCCTACATAAATGTACCGAGATATCAGAACTGTCTTTTCTCTAACTTGAAAATTAATGTATTATTGGTAACAGCACGTAGGTACGCGTGTGCCGATACGACACGGCTTTCAAAGTGACGGCCTTGGAATTATATGTGCTACATTTCTTCTTTTCATGATCTATGCACCTTTCTACATTTCATCGTAATTTCGTAGTATCACCTCTTCAAGGTGACACGCTCTGCAGACACACAAAGATTCGCCGCAGGCGGATTGCCAACTGTTCACCATATTGGAAGGTGCAAACAGTCGACACATAAAATATACATATCAGTTAATTCACGACTCAATATCTTCTTGATTATTACGATGTCAACGCTGTGAAAAATATTATATACCTTCGTCGAGTACTCTGCGTCCACTTATATTGCCTGGTAAAATAAAAACCTTTGTTATATTTGTGAGAATCAGAGACAATTTATAATTATGTGTATTTGTGTAAATTACGCTTAGTTGCTTTGAATGTACTGCATAAGCAGTATCAAATGTAAAAGCCAATCACGGTTGTGCTATATATAAAATAACGAGTAATACGTGAAACTTCAATTGAAAGCTTCGAATCTGACGCCAAAGGAGTGTATTTATTCGTCGTCTACCGGCATTTGTGTGTTCATGTAGCAATATCGTGATGCTTCTATTCGGTGTACGTGTCAGTTGTCTCTAAGGCTAAAGCCACATAATATAATGATTTATTTTATGTTTAGTCTCATTGTGGTCTTAGTAGGGCCTTAAATTCTTCCGCCTATCCTTTTGGTTTTCAAGTGATGCTATATAGAGAACTTACAACGGGGTAGTTGACTCAATATTGGCGATGTAAAGATAACGCGCGCGTTTCTAGCAGATCAATGTAATTAATGTCTGTGGGTGATGCTAAGCTGTAATCGAATTGAAGTGTGCACTGCGGGTGAACCAATTTATTTACATCTTGTAATAGTAATGCACACTCCGGTTTGAGTAGATGTTTTAGCATTTGCCACGATGTTGACGATAGCTGACAAATGTAGTTTTGAGGCACAGTCAACTGCTAGTACGCAAGGCTGTTATGATCTTTGGATCTCCAATAATAATGTTATTGAACAAAAATTAAAAAAATATTATGCTATCGGTGTCTTTTCTAAGAATAATTACTTCGTTTTACCTCGCTCGCTTGGGCTCAAGTCACATACAACTGGCGCGGGCACTGACTTCTTTCCATTCCAATCAAATTTCGTACAACATGAATGAAAATAAATGCGCAATTCGGAGGGTGCGGGCGCCGACGTGGCGCGCCAGACTGGCGCCCGTGTCATACCATTTAGTGTGTTCGAATTGCAACTTTATTTTCATTCATGTTGAACGAAATTTAAATTGAATGAAAAGCACCCTTGCCATGCCAGTGCTGCCCCCGTTTGTATATAGCCTGAGCCTTATTGAGACATAACACGATGATAGGTAGAATAGATTTAATATTAAATACGGTGGTACGAGTATGTATCATACGTGTAATGCAACTAAGCAATACATCAAGAGTCGACTACCCTTTTGTTTATAGATAAGAACTTGAACGTTTTTGTTTTATTTTGCCTAGTAAATACATAATTTAATATATAAGGTGTTTGTTTATATAATAACATCATATTATGTGTATGTGAATCACTTTGCACGATGAAGGTATCGATATCATTTTATTTTACTACTTCGTCGTGTTGTTAAGTTTTAAGTGGATTCATATTTTTAGTTTAGTACTTATTATTTACTTACATTTTTAAGCATTTTGCAAGACGCGCCAAATTAGGCTGAATGAAGGCATGTAGTAATGCAAGGATATATTGTAAACAGAGTCGTATTTAATGAAAACAATCCGTGTATTGTCTCAATTTATGAAATATTTATTACGCATATATTGTATGCGGCAATGTTGGTCGTATTTGGGTAGGGACAGGGTAGCGATCATAACATTTTGGACTAGTTTGATGGCGAGAGTCATTTCATAATTATTCTTTTGCCTATTTGGGCCACGTTGGCTGCAGTTTTACTATAAACTGAGCAATTTCCAATTCGGCTAACATTGCCGCACCTGTGAACGCTCTTTTATATGGAATCTTTAAATATTTGACCTGTAGAGTATGTGATAGTGTGCAAGATACTAGAGATTGATGATAACTGACGATAGTCTTAAATGTTATTTACCTAGCAAATTGTTTGGCTTTTACTTTCGGATATCGGAACCCGCGTTTTCTATTTTGTTATTAATTATTTTTTTATCATCAATGATAGTTTTAAGTTCACTGGCTACATTTTATTTGGAAAATAAATTTTCAACAATCATTTTATGCAGCTTTTATTTCTATCCTATTAGTTTATTTCGGAAATAATCTCCACCGGGTTGAAATAATACACATCCAATCAATACATAAACTTTATTTAACATTCTCAAAGGTATTGTAAATAGTGGAAATATTTTATAAGTAAGGAAAGCTAAGCATCTTACAAAAATATCATTTTATATGTAGTTTTAATGGACTTAACAGGCATTGGCAAGTTGTCTCACTATACGAACACCTTGAAGTCACAAACACGGACTCGTAATCGTGTTGGAGTTAACAATTCATAAATCCATACTCAAAAAAGTTACACGAAGTGTTACACTAATAAGAAGTGTAATAATAACATTAACACGTCATTTCAATTTTATAGTGTGAAATTTTGTGAGCGGTTAAAACTTGAAATGGAATGCACATATAAAGGATACAAGTGAAATAAATCGTGACCTATGCGAATTACGCAAGCATAATGAATGAGCAGTCTCATTTTTCAGCCACGCCGCTGTTAGTCCCACCAATAAATAGACAACAAAAGCGTAATACAATCGAATAAAATACATTTACTAATAAATAGGCCCATGACCACTGTCCAAGTTCTTAGAAGAGTAAATCGATAATCATATAATAATTAGTGTCATAATTTAGCATAAAGTATACAGAAGACAGCGACGAAATAAGAATTCCTTGGCAGCAGGAACTCTGATTAATGATCTATTTTCATCAACACTCAATAATTAATTTAAAACTTTATAAGTTTAATCTGCTTCGACATAAATATAAAAAAAAATAACCCTCCTTTTGACAGTTGGATAAAAACCAATACTTTGAGCAGTCGTCAAATATAATTAATATCTCGTATTTCTAACATTGTTGATGAAAACAGTCATTTTACTCTTAAGACTTAGATCCAAATTCACCGACGAACCCATTTAAACAATGTATGAAATAATATCAATGTAAAACGTGCTGTGATTCAAGTTATATTTCGCTAAGGAACAGAGTGAGAAAGTGAAAATATGACGCAGCGTGCGGCGCGGCGTGATGCAGTGAGGTCTGACCGCATAATACAGTACGCGTTGAGGCAGATGCGTAGATGAAGCGACTCCGCTGTCTGATTAACCTTATTATGTCATGTGTCAATCATAACACGCGTTGCCTCGTCACAGCAGTTACAAAGTACATTTACCCGCTTTGTTGGATAAATTTTTGTCCAGTGAATGCGTATCCGTAGGAAGCCAAATGCGTTAGGCACGTGTCCTTTCATTGATAAATATCTTGCTCAATTTTTAATATTTTTTTCATATTGAGTAGTTATAATGACATATGTTATGACATATTAGAGGTAAGTTGTTTTCCAGCGTTTCATTCAAACGGGACTGGCGCGGCGCGAACGTTGGGCCGGTTTAATGTACGGAACTAGAGACGAACAGAGTTAGGGACGGGTACATCCAACATTGAACCAATCAAATTACACAATTAATAAAAATAAATGTCGTCGGCAAATTCTATAATTCGTAATTTTGCAAACGGCGTCGTCTATTTATAAATAAAACTGTCTATTTCACAGAGTCTGGCGCGTTTCGTCAGATTTCTTTTTCTATTTGCCCGATTCGTTTAGAAACTCGTGAACGTTAACAAACGGACGACGCCGTTTAAACGCCGAATTATACAATATGCCGATGACAAGTACATTGTTCCAGCTTTTATAGAGCTTGGTTTTATTTTTTTCCTATTTGTAGCTCGCACGCATAATAAACTACCACGCGGTTGCGGTCAGACCTTCGATACGAGAGGAGTAATGAGTGTGATTAAGGCAAGGGTTTGTTCTCAGGGATGGTGGGCGAGGTGGCCCCGCTGGCCGCGCGGCTCGCGTCGCGCAACGCATCGTCGAAACTCTGCGTGGAATTCGATCTGGACGCCACTTTCCCCTGCAATGAGAAACATGAATAGTCGATAGATGAATATGTTCTGACAGGTGCCAGGTTAGCTTCATTATCAATCATTTCATTTTCGATTTGATATCCCAGCGGTGATAGCCAGTGTGGAGAACGTCCGCCTTCTAAAGAGAGGGCTGCGAGTTCGAATCCTATTGCGGGACGTACCAATGTGTTTCTTGTTAAAAACATATGTACGTAATTATTACTCGCTTTTCGGTCAAGGTAGGAAGGGTTGTGGAAACCCAAATGCCCTATAACTAATACGGAAGTATGTAATCCACCAATTTGGACCGGTTGTGCGTGGTGGATTATAGTCTAATCCTCCTCGCGAAAGTGAGGCGTGCTCAGCTGAAACACATTGATAGGTACGCGCCCGCACTGGGATTCGCGCAACCGTAAAAGTGCCAATAGTGGCGTAAAAGTGCCAATTGCATACCTTAACGTTTTCGTAGGCCGATCCCATGCGCTCCTCGATGGATCGGAAGGACTCCGAGTTGCGCATCTGGCCGATCTTGGTGGACACGCCGGCCGTGATCCCGCCCAGGATCGACGTCGTCTTCTCAGCAGTCGTCTTTATCACAGATTCCGTTTTTTGGTATCTGGATGTTTGAGAAAGATAAGGTAAATGTGTTTATATCAGTTTATTCCCATAACCACCACAATCAATTGTCATTTTACAAAAGCTGGGTCCCATCGTACTGATACTATAAATAAAATCCAAAATAAGCTGTCTGTTTATGTCATTTTCACGACTAAACGGCTGAACTGATCTTGATGACATTTGTTATAGAGATAATTTGAATCCTGGGGAAGGACGGGATACTTTTTATGGCGATAAACTGTAGTCCTCGTGAACAAAAACGCGAGCAAAAGCTAGTATATGAAATAATCGTTGACGCGTGTTAGTGATCGTGTCCCTCTTGACAAATTCACACAATATATTCATTTAACCGCTGGTTCAGAGCCACGTCTGGGCTTGATACGTAGGAAAGAGCATTGTAACATCCGCCGGGACTGATAGTTCTATATAAAAAAAGTACACATTTTTTGAATATAAAGTTAAAAACAAAAACCACGATGTTTCTATCTAAACAGCCCATTACAGGGTTCAATGTTTGAAATATTGTACCGAAAGAAGGAATCACTCGAATGGTTCTGTTTTTAAATCAAAAACTTTGAATTCCTCTGTTATAGCATAACTCTATATACTTGAGTGATTCGTTTATTTAGAAGGAGAATCATGCAATGTTAATTTGCGTCTATCATTTGTTTTATTTTGCCAAGTACCTCAACAATTCCAAAATGTACAAAAACGCAGTTTATTTTATAGTAAGTACTCGTGCTTTCTTTCGGGTTAGAACAAAGAAGGAAATAAGCACTCTATTAAGAAAACTAGACAGCGAAAAACCCAAAAGCAAAAACAATTAAGAACGTTACTCATAATTAATTGACAATTGACTTACATAGGTGCTTCAGTGACCATCTTTGATAGTGCAGCCGCTCGTGTTTCTATCAACTGATAGCTGTCGTATAACAAATCAAAAGTAAAATAAAACCAAACTAAAATAAAAGACTCCACCACCTACGAAATTGTAAAAAGCCACTAATGTATATTTGAAAAGCAACCGCTACCAGTTCGGAAAAGGAAAATTGTTCTAACCCTCGAGAAAAACAACTCATGTTAAACAAAAACTTCAAAAGCATACTTACACTTGGCTTTCTTTCACGTTTTTCAATCCTTGATTTACATCTTCAGTGATTTCCTTCCAAACTGTGATGCCAAGTTTTCGTTTCAATTCGGAGCTTTGGCGAATCTGAAATCAACAAAACGTATTCTGTTGTTTAAATTATGAACATAATAATGATACTATAGTTATAGTGGTATGACGCGTACCACAAACATAAGTGGAACTCTTTACACGAGACTCTATCGCAATAGTTGTTATATAACCTGGGGGGGGTCTTCAAGTCACGAGTGAATACTTAATAGGTTACTGTTAGGAAAGATTGTACGTACCATCGTCGACCGCATCGTCGCTTATTATCAGATGAGATAGTGGTCAAACGCAAACTTATTACATAATTAGATTTAATAAAACCTGGTCTCTGCCTAAGTATTAACTGTCGATGAGTAGGTGTTTGCCTATAGTATAGCGTTTAGACAATCTAGGACGACGGGAGGCCTCGCGCGTGCGGTTTTAGGGTTTCATGCGAAAAATGCGGATACGGCCCCGTCTAATAGCCACCATCAAAGAACAAGCGGTAGGTACCTTGCTCTGCAGCACGGTCCTGAGCGTGGCGATCTCGTCCTCGACGCGCGCCAGCTCGCGGCTCCACTCGGCCCGCAGCTGCTCGGCTTGCTCCGGCGTCAGGCCCGCGAACTCGTCGGCCGCGTGCACGTCGCCGCCAGCGTTCGCGCCGGCCATCGCTTCTTCAGCTGAAATGGAACGAAGAAGCTTTCAATTGTAGGTCAAACTACAGATGGGTAAGTGAACTGGGCACCGACTTACGAAGCTCATCGGGTACAGAAACCGGCAGATTCAAATTCAGACTGAATTTTTGGGAGTATGTACATTGTACAGTCATTTGTTGAAAGGAGAGCTGTTCAAAGTTTTGTGTTTTAGTTCTATGTTAGGATTTAGGATATAGCCTTCTGAGTAGCCCGATTGTAGTTAAAATTAATTTATCTATTAATCTCTTCAACTAGAAAACGAAAATGTAAGGTATTTTCAGATTTTAGTAATTATAAAATCTGAGAGTTTGGAGTAGGAGTAGCATTCTAATAGTCTTCCTAATCGTACATTGTCCAGTGAACTTGAATAATTGACGGTCAATGGTTTTTATCAATAGCTCGAATGATACACATCGTAAAGTTAAGGACATCGAAATAATCACTCGTCCAGCAAGTTGGTACTCCATTATGTTAATAATAATAATCATAAGGCACCACTAATGTAAAGTGTAACAGTTTGGTGTCAGACATTGTTATTTGTCCTTTAGATGGTTAATGCTAATCCGCTGGTCTACCACAAGTACTACAACACGTTTTTTGAGCTAAAAATAAAGTCTATCACGAAATTTTAATAATTTACCGTTAGGTGGTTGGCCAAACGGCCACAGTCAGACCGCAATTAGGAACAGTTTTTAGTGTTGAGCAATGGCTTAGTTTCCAGTTATGACCTTGCGTGTTAGTCTTATTTCAATAGCGCTGTTATGGTAGTAATGGTACTAACCACGAATTTGCCGACATATTCGGAACGGATCGTGAATGGGTATTTATATGATTGACTTCGTCTGTAATTCTTGTATTTATAAAAGATGGCTATCTTTATCTCGGCCTTTCAGGTCACATATTGTTCATAACCTCGGAATCCTCCGTTATATCTAATGTTTATATATTCTGCAGGGAAGCCGTTTAAGCTACAAGACCGCTCATATAACAATACGGAACCAACCTCCGATCGCGATACCTAAAAACTTCTTATAATTGGTATGACTGGACATCTTGGCAAGATAAGGCTTCGAGAGATCTTGGAACGTAACTCGTACGTCGCGTATTTTTTTCCTAAATATCCTGAGGCGGCGGCGGCGGTTGTCCATGTAGAACTCGGTCTCGATGCAGAGCGCGGAGTCGGCCAGGTCGGGTAGCGCGCGCCACTCCGCGTCGGCGTCGTCGTCGCGAGCCCAGCTCGAGACGTCCTCCAGCTCGTCCAGCTCATCCACGGCCACGTCGAAGCTCGGCGTGGAGTCGTCGTCCGGCGGCACAAAGTACGGGTCCTCCATGTACTCCAAGCTCGCCGGACCCGCGCTCGACCTTTCATCGCTGGCCATTATACCGCTCTGCCCGCTGTGCTATCTTCGCCTCGGACCACTAACACATTTCGACTGCTCGATAATCTGTTGCGAAACGGTCTTATGTCACGAAACGACGATTCGCACATCGGACGACACTTTCGCGAGATCGATTGTTTGGATAATAATAACACGTAATTGTCTACATTACAGAGCGGGTGAATTTCTGTCACATTAGAAACATTGTTTTCGTAATAAATAATTTCCACGCGGCGGGCATGAATACGTGCGCGAGCGGTGCACGACAGAATCGGTTTCTTTCTTCCGCCACGTAGAGTCAGAGCGAGGTGCCCGCGCCCGTCGCGCGCCGCTGCCTCATTGCTCGTATTCGCCACTTTCACCAATAGCGCTTACGAAGATCTTGGCAACTTTAAATAATATGTGTATGATTGACCTCCAAAATACAATGCTCGGTAATTTTATAACAAAAGCGTCAGTTTTGGTTGTGCAGCTGTGCAGGTTCTCGAACGAGCGGCGGACGAGTTCTAAGCGGCACGTACAAAACAACAAAAATATGTAGTGGCTGAGCTCACCTTGTCGGCTACAGTATATTGACAGTGCCTGCGGCAAACGGCACGAGAGCCGGACCACAAGAAATGTTGCGTCATTTTGTAACTTGTTTGAAGACAACAAAAAAGCAGATTGCGCGGCGCGGCGTGAGTCACCGCTGAAGTAAATCGTTTTAGCTTATTCATATTGTTAGAAGCTTTACTGAAAGATCGTATCAGGTAATGGACAGAGGCAAGAAATCCAATTTCAATGTTAGGTATTTATTGGGAGGAATGTTTGCACATTAAATCGGTTAGATAGAACCCTAAAGAATTTAGTCTTTTGCTTGTATTATTTTCGTAAGATTTCTTTTTTTTTTTAATGTTTCATGAAATAATAAAATTGATTATTGATATGTAGTATTAAACTAAGAAGGAAAGGTTTGATCATTACATTTTTTAACATAATATAATACATTATGAGTCATGGTAATTTTAAGATTTTATTTCCTTTCGATAAGCTTATCTACAATCCACCACTGTTAAGATCTCATAAATAGAACCGAGTAAACCACCAAAATGTATAGTTAGCAACCTACAAGTCTCACAACATAGGTAAAACCTAGTAGGTATATAATCTGATGAGCACTGGCATCATTTTATATAATACATAATCGACAATACAACTTAATAAAGTATATTGTAAAGTTTATGTAGTATTGATATTTCATAGGTCATACATACATACACTCAGACTATAAAACAACTCACACTCATAGTAACTAGGTACATGAACACATTCTTTATAATCATTTTTTGTATTTTTACAGTATGACCGGATCTCCTATAAGAGTCCTGCTGGGCTATGCAGGACGGTGCAGATCAGCTCAAGTTCGTCTCATTTTGACATTTAATTGCCACGGGACTCCTTATTCGTATTGAAATGATGAGTTCTGTGGCAATCAAACATCAAAATGAAACGAACTTGAGCTGATCCGCACCGTGCTGCATAGCCCGGCTGGTCCTCATAATATGGGTTACGAGCCTAGTGTGGGAACAAGGTGCTCCATTCATTTTTATTTTGTAACCTACAAGCCTTGCTGCTTGTTTAATTTTTATTTTATTATCTATTGGACCACAATATTATTACCACAGAATACTTAAATATGTATTACACTGAAAAAAACTTAAGTAATAATGAATATTATACTTACGCATAAAAGATGACCTATGGAAACACCTACTTTACTAACATATATATTATATATATATAGTTAAATTGTGTTGATTTCTTATCAATAAAACTACTGAGTCATAAAGTTACAAGGTTTATCTTATCATAAGATTATGTGTACTTATAGTGCAATGGATGGTAAAACATCAAACTTTTTGTTTAGAAAGATTAGAAAAAAATAATGTGGTAATGGCCAAACAAAAATTGGTGAACTGGTCATTTATTCATTTTTGAATTTAAATTGGGCAATGTTGTGTTCAAATAAGACTTTCAACAAACTCATAATATTATGATGATTGCAATATGTAGACAATAAATCACAGATGTATGTATGTAATATAATAAATCATGAATACTCTTAATATGAGTTACTAAAAATTAAAGCATTCATAATCTGATCTAATTGGGGGCCATTGGCATTTGGAAAATTAGTTCATTTAGAATTATCCAACCAGAAAACCTAATTAATATTTGAATATTTGCATACTTCTCCCATAGAGCCCACCAACAGGAATAGCGAAAAATGCTCATACATACATTGTATTTAATGCTTCAATCATAAAGAACTACATACATGTAGCAATGAATGCTCACATGCGCTGCCCAACAAATTTTTATGGGCCCACCATTCATGAGTAAATGCAAAGATAAGTCGAGTGTAGTACAAGCGTTAAAAAAAGTCCTTGTCTAAAAAGCGTAAAGTAGGCCGGCTGCAATCCAATTAACCAAACACTAGCATGACCACTTCACACTACTGTATTCATGTATTTTATTTCACTATCATCCATAATGCCTAATGCCTGTATAGGCTCATTGCCGAATATAGATGCCAAAATAAATTTAAGAAGTTTACAGGCTGTTTTACCCTTGTGTGAGATTTAAGAGATTTAAAAATCAAAACATGCACACAACATGCAACAATAAAGCATCTTAAAAAAAAAAAGATTAACAATAGAAAGAGATACAAATTCTATACCCTATACTTAGAATATATATATTTAATGTAAACGCCATGTTAAGTATTAAGTATTTTACTACCAATTTGGGAGATAAACCAAAACTAACCCCATGCAAGCCACACAAGCGCCTCACTTTAGCCTAGTACTATCTATTCTGTGCTAGAGGTCTTCAAATGTTTAAACACAATGAAGATCCCCTCTGAAATATGTTAAGTTACTTATAATCTTATGAGAAGTAAGACATAATAAGTAAAAAAAGCAAACCTAAGTAGGCCGGATTGGTATTGTTGAGTGGAAACAATGGCCAATATTATTTCATCCAATCCGTACAATATATCACTTCTGAAATAAGTCATAATAGGATACAGTGAGTCAAACTGATAGTAATTCAGCTGTCTGATAGCTTATATCCTATGTGTGAGTTACTCACACTAAGTAAATGAACTCAGTTTACTCATCCAATTAGAAACCATACAAAAATCTAGCGTTACTTTGATTCTCTGACATTGTGTTCGAAAATCATGCTTTTGGACGCTATTATCAAATAATGCCACTTTTCAGTATCAACTCATACAAAAATAAGCTATTGAGAATTGAATTCTGGTTGATTCGACAGAATAAGAACTGCTATGGCACAACAGTAACTAGTATATAAAAGGCCATCCATTTGACTATCAAATGCGAAGTTATAGTTACATAGTTTTGTGAATGTAGTGAAATTTGACCCAAAAACACAACACAGACAATAAGGTATAGAAGGTATTTCCAGATCAAACATGGTGCATAGAGGCTTTGGAGCAATGCAATCATGCAATGAAAAAATTATGGCAAAATAGGGGAAAGCCCGAGTTCATTTTAATGTAGCGTTAGCGACTCTAATGAATAGCCATGGAATGAAAACACAAAGTCACAAACTTGGTTGATTTAGTCAAATTAAACTTACCTGTCTGTACGCCGCTCATGATGTTTTATGACGAATATAAAATTGATGAAGCGTTTGTGGATAAATCTCGCAAAATTAAACAACTGAATCACCCGTTTCTAATTATTTTTCTTACAAAATCCTTCACACTCCAAGAAAGAAAGATTTCTTGAAATCTATAGGAATGAACTGAATGAAAATTATTTTAATTCTGTGACACGACACTGACAAACAATGTAATGACGTGACTGTGAGGAATGAACAAAGGCAAACATTATACGTTAAATAATTGCCTGATCGTGAGGAAACCCACATACATAACCGAGAATTATTTCGGAGATAGGTATGTTATCCACCAATCTGGACCGGGCCCCCGTGGGGAATTATGGCCTAATCCTCTTCAAGAAAGTGAGACGAGACCCATCCTCAGCAGTGCGACGATATAGGTTATTGATGATGATAATGATGAATTGACTGACCCGACTGTCAGTTGACATTGACACACGGAACAGTCGACACACGCGCGTTGATTCCATTCACCCGTCAATTCCGTCAGGTCATTGCGTGATATTTCCTTTTTCATTTTCTAACCAAAATCACATTTTTTTCGGTAAATTGATAAAGTTGTTCGCCTTAGAAATCGAAAAAGAGTGGTAAGCAAACATAATGAGATACTAACTATTTCTTTGAATAATGTTGCAGCTTACTCATTATTTGATATTCCTAGAAAAATTAAATGTGCAACTAGCTAATCGGCAGATATTTTTCAGATATAAAATGTCAGCCACAGCTTTGTTTGGAAATACTTCGGCCCTGGGTGGTAGTTCCGGGGGCAACAAGCACCTGGTGGAGTTTCGAGCGGGCAGGATGACTTTAAAGGGACGCATGGTGCACCCAGACAAAAGGAAGGGTCTGCTGTATGTTTATCAAGGAGAAGACTCATTGATGCATTTCTGCTGGAAAGAACGTACCACAGGAGAAGTGGAAGACGACTTGCTGATCTTCCCTGATGATTGTGAATTTGTCAGAGTCAATGAATGCACCACTGGCAGAGTTTATGTTTTGAAATTCAAATCATTCTCAAAGAAATATTTCTTCTGGATGCAGGTAACACGATTTGTACACCAATGCCGCTCTGCCACAACCATGTGAACATTTTGTAATGCAAAGGTCCAGTTAGCATGGAAAATTAGACATTATGTAAATCTCCTAAAATCATGTATGCATTGTAATTTGAGTTATCGGACACATAAATTTGGCTTTATTAAACTTAACTCTGGTTGTACAATACAAAATACTTCATTGCACACCATAAAAAAACAACTTGTGGTCTTATTGCTAAAAAGAGATTGCTTCTATACAACCCTAATTTACGACATCATCTTTTAATTTAGTTTAAAGATTGGTTGTCACTTTCTAAAATAACAACATTGTCACAATTACAACGAAAAGGAAAGGGATACCATTAACATAACAACTGTAAATTTCCTAATATTTTACCAGGAGCCAAAGACTGATAAAGACGATGACTACTGCCGGCGCATCAATGAGGCACTTAACAACCCCCCTACCTCGGGAGGGCGCACTGGCGGCACTAGCGGTACTCAGGAAGGTGAACTGCAGAACTTGCTGAACAATATGTCTCAGCAACAACTTATGCAGCTATTTGGAGGAGTTGGCCAAATTGGGGGCCTCTCGTCTCTTCTTGGAACTATGGGGTAAAATGACAGAAAATGGTTAATCAAATGGTTGATTGTAGCTTGTGCTTTTAAAACAGCTCTAATTTAGAGTTGACCTAATATATTCCTCAAGGTTAAATAACAGACTAGCTTATGCCAGTGATTAATGCGATATTCATATTCATATTGTTTCATGCCCTTTTTTTATAGATTTGAGGGCTTGTTTGGGCTAAACTAGAACTGATGAGAAATCGGTCAAGTAGATAAATTTATAAAAAACATTACCACTACCTTTTCAAGTTTTGTAATTACACATTCTCACTGCACAACTTTGATTTGGTTTTCAAAAGTTGCCGAGAGTATGGGAAAACAACTGTGGTGTTAGCTGTATGGGTAAACACAACGGTGTGTGCAGATCAGTACCCATGGCTAGACAAGAAAATCGGCTCTGTAGTCAAAGTTTTAACATACCTTTATCTGACAGATGACACTTTGTAGATTAAGATTCTGCAAAAAACAGCATACAATTTCACATTCTTTTAGCACATTTCAATAGTGGGTGCAGCAAGGAAGGGTTACAAAATTAGCTGCAAGCATAGGGCTAAAAAAACTTAATTAACAGCAGGCTACTAACCAAGTTAAGTGTACAAAAACTTGCATGCTACCTTTTATCTATGTTGGGTATGGTGTTATTGTGGCTTTGAACTTATATTTAAGAGTGAAATGAACAGTCTATCTCCGAACAGCAACACAAGTGCACGTCAGTCGGGCGGTAGTGGCACCTCGTCCCGTGGAGGTAGTGCGCCGCGCACTACCGGCGCGAGCGCAACCACGACTGCTGCCACTGCTGCCGCTACCGCGACTGTGACCGCCACCACCGCTGCCACCACCACCACCGCTGCCGAGCCCAGCGCCGCGTCACGCACGCCGTCTCGCGCCCGCGATGATCCTCCTGAAACAGACACGCCACCCAACACGGCGTCCGCCACGCAGCCACGCAGTATGTTTCTTTTAATATTTTTTCGATAACTTCCTAATAATAATATCGATTCGAGTTTTATCTTTCTATTATAAAGTCGAATTTACTTCTCTTTACTTTTCTGGTGCCTTCGAAATGCGTACCTCGCTAAGACATTCGACAATTTTTGCGTATTTTATAATTCATATTATTTTAACAGGTGGGCAGATCTTCTTATCTGATCTGCAACGTTACTTTTCCGGTCTCGGCTCCGCGATTCCAAACCGCAAAACCGGTGCGGTATACGTCACGGGTAGCGGTTCGGCCAGCGCTTCAGCCACCGCTTCGGCCAGTGACTCGACCGGCGTTACGGCTAGCGGCTCGATTGGCGCCTCGGCCGGCGAATCAACTGGCGCTTCGCCTGGTGCTTCGACTGCCGCCTCGGCCGAAGCCTCGGCCGACGAGGGCGCCCCTGGAGCAGACGGCGCGGCGGGTGGCAAAGGCGCGGCCGCGCGTGGCAAGGTAGACCTGGGCGCGGCGCTCGGCTCGGACGAGGTGGCGGATCTGGCGTGCCAGCCTGCCAACGCTGCGCGCCTCACACCGCACCTTCCGAAAGCAGCGCCCAACGCGCCCCAGGACGATGTAAGGACCACACTGCTCTCACCGCAGTTCGCGCAGGTGAACCCTCTACCTTAGCGCACCCGCTTCAGGCCGCGCTGCGGAACCATACGGTGTTCGCTTGGGCTTGCACGTCGCTCGAGGGTTGTAATCACTGGGATATTTTGCACTTTGACCTTGCACTCTGTTCTTCCATATATATCATGAATAAATAGTTTACAACTTTTTAACTTTACAACTGAGAAAGGTAGCAAAAGGAGACCACCGCCTGCCAAATATGATATTTATCACGCCCCGCAGAGAGAGATCCCTGCCGATTACGGCTGACGGTGTGTCGCTGTGGTGCCCAAGCGCCACACACTTCCAGCGTATGGAGCGCTGTGTCTTCCAGTGCCTAGTATTCATGGCAGGCCGGGGTCATTCACGTCTTGCGATTTGGTGCAGATACTTTGCGGAACATCCGTGTCTGGAAAGTAGCACCAATCGGAAGGTCAGCGACCCAAACGGCCACCTCACCCGGCTCCGAAGAACCGGACGGATGGCTTCCACCGTCCTTAGCTCTGGGACAGGTGGAGCTAGGTCCTCCATCCATCGTCACTACAAGGCAGCCCGCGCTTTCCACCGCATGCGTGTGACCTCCCACGCTGATGGATCTCTTTGCCGCCACGAAGTCAAAGAATTCTGCGAGAATTTCCGCTTGGAGCTCCCAGAACACACACGCCTCCGTCCATGACACCGTCTGGTATCCGCGCATAGCCGTCGTCACGATGACCAACTACGGACGTCGCAGTAGGGTAGGGTGCTACGGTCGCCCACCCACCACCCAGTGGTGAGGGCGTCCACCCAGACGAGTGCCCCATAAAGGGCTATTCTCCAGATTACTCCGGAGTATGGCTGGCGGCAGTTGGCGCTCCGGGCCACGCACGTTGGGCAGTAGCCTCCTCAAGGCGGCTGCGGTTCCTATAACTCCAGTGGGGCCAACTGGAAAAAGTGGGCCCTAAAAGACCACCGCCCGTCCAGGATGAGACCCAGATATTTTATCTGTGCCTTAACCGGCACCAAAACCCCGTCCACAATTAAAAATACGGCAGCTATATTAATCTGATGTAGTGTTCAGATCTGACAGGTAGCAGGCTCCTTTTACATTACGCCAATAACCCTGAGACTTTATAGCATTGATAATTACTAGTCCAGATAAAGGGAACATTTTCTAAATACCGATAATGAGGCCCCACCCCAGGGTTACAAGATGGTTAGATGAGAGATAATGTAGATGAGCTGTGCGCTATAAAAGTTTATTTGTGTCACTATACAACCTATCTAGAGAAGACATAAATGCTACAAAAGGAAACATTATTTGCATGCAACGCGAGAAAATTCCTAAAATCGCCAGGAGCAGAAATTTGTAAATCATTTTCAAGGCACCGCTATTTCATCCTATTTTTCTTTATCGGGGTCTAATGTGTGCACTCTTTTAATCAACTTACTAAAAAATATCATTTAAGTAATTTTGTGTATGTTTTTATTGTTTGTTTGTAATTTTTACTAACATTTTATACAGGTGAGGATAACATTTAATTTTAATCCCTTGCATGAATTAATTTTTTTGTATCATTAATTATGTTTCCCACCTAGACAAAAAAAAATTACGTATGACTTTTGTGCAAGTTTCTGTATTGCAATGTTTTCTGCATTGCAGGCGGCGAACCAGTTCAAATCGGCGCTTACTTCCGGCCAGATAGGCCAGGTGATATCGCAGTTCGGTTTGCCTGCGGAAGTGACAGCTGCGGCTAACGCGGGCGACATGAAAGCCTTTTTCAAAGCACTTGAAAACAGCTCCTCCTCGTCTGAAGCCACCAAGTCTTCTGAAGCCACCAAGACCTCTGAAGACGATGAAAAAAAAGATGAGAAGCCGAAAGATCCCAAAGACAAGAAAGATCATGACGGCGATATGCCGCTAGACTGACCGGTCGCTCCGACTTTCATTTCTAAGAGCATAGAAAATTGCTTTATTTTTTTTATTACAATGAACCACAGAGTTTGCACTTTTTAATTGCAATTAACAATGAATAAAAGTTACATAAACAATTTTTTTTCCATGCTTTTCAGAACCCTATAAGAACCTCAAAAGTGTAAAAGGCCATGTCTGTATTGTATAATTATATTACAGAATTCACAAACATGTAAGAAAATAAATAAAAATTTACGACGACTGCCATTACTTGTCAACGAAAACAGATATCTTATTAGTGTTTGATTGGGTGTGACATGGTCATACTTAGCCGTGTTAATTTTTGTTGTACAATTAAGTATTCTATTCTATTCTACACTGATATTATGCTGCTTAAACGATAGACTCCGTAATTCTTGACTTGGGCCATTAATTATGGATGCTTAAAGGGCCGCCGCCGGTTCACCAGCAAGTTTTAATAGACATTATCAATTTGATATTCTATTAAACCCTTGGTTACGCAAGAGAGTTATCTGATAACTGTGTTAGCAGTCACGAACACGATATCGGGATTTCGAATGAAGCCACTTGTCGGTTTGGTTTGAGCTGAGATATAGCAATAAATTGGAGCGAATTTAACTTGATAACGTTCGACGCATCCGAAATTATTCATCGTCCGAAACCCATGAAGACTTGAGCTATTGGATGTTGATCTCACCTCGAAACGAAACTAGCTTATAATATTATTACAAACATCCATTGCATGGGGAATTTTTCCCATAGGTCATCTGACATACGGAAGAAGTGTCCCGCCCAGTCCTACTTTAGTTTGACACCGTATGTCTCTGCGTCTGCGCTTAAGGCATTGGGGTAGAGTTCCTTTTGTAAACTATTTTGTGGACAAAAGCTTTTCCAAGCGTTTACAGTGCGAAGTGTAAATTGTTTACTTGGTCACCGACATATTCCTCTTTAGTCGACATCGTGAGTCCTCTCATAGGTCTAGCATGTAGCTAGCCGAACTCGAATGCTAAAGAATAAAATACTTAGACTGCAACTCAAAGGTTCGTCAATCGCTTTTCTCCAATGAGAATGACTTGTCTCATAATATATTGTACTATCCAAATGTAGCTATCAAAAAGATAGTGTTCCACAGGGTAAGTCGGTTAATCACCTTACTACCAGGCTCTTGGAGAACAACCAGACAGTCAACAGATACTATCAGACCTTCACATTATGTCGAAAAACTATTGAGGTCGATTGGATCCAGATTAGAGCATGATTGGGAAAATTACGAATATGTCGAGTATGGCCCTTTGTTTTAGATAGAGCTATAGCTATAGCCCTTTGTTTTAGATAGAGCAAGCATAAGCATAATAAAAAATTACAGAAGCATAGTATTGCTCCCTCCTCGACCGTGTCGACACTTACCACCTAGGTGAGATGCTTGCTCATTCTGGAATTAAAAAAAAAACTATGATCTACGAAATAGCTTACATGGTTACCTACAGTAATTACATAACTTCATCAATCATCAGTCGACCACTGGTAAACCATGGGCGTATACATGCCACGAAAGAAGGACTCAATCCCATGGAAACATTATCACCTGTGACGAAGTGATGAAACTATGTACTTTCATCTCTTCGTCATCCATTAAAAAGTAACGAATTGATTTTTACGGATCCATGATTCCTAATGTGATGAGAAATAAGTGGTTAATTGATTAATATATTCTATACATGGTCTAAGCTATCAGTGACTTCGTAAAGACCTAGATAAATAAAGTCTCTGTTATCATTATGACTTGACATTATTTTCGTTTGCGATAAACTGAACTTTTAGCTTTAGATAAATATATTTTGTAAACTTGTTTTGGATGGCGCCATCTGATTGGTTCTGTTCTTACTTCCGTTTCAGCATAGTACTGCCAGATGGCGCTACTAAGGCTGGTTGTTGTGACGTGTAATGAATCAATTAATCCTCCGTAGCGTACGATTAGTACCTACAAGGATATGTTTTAGATAATGCCAGTCAAAAATGTTACGTTGCATAAACTTGGTCGCTCACACTGTTAATTATTTGATTATTTCTCATATGAAAGAGTTATTTACTAGAAGTTTGTAGCCACAATCGTGCAAAGATAGCTTTGCAGTTAAAATACCACAATATAGCCTCTGTTAGGCAACAAATAAGATACATATACACGGATATGTTATCCAATCGGTATATCTACATAAACATCTGTCCAGCTAGGTCGATGTTTTGTATGTAATACTTACTTTCAATTCGGTAGTAATATTCATTCAACGTGTGCGTTCAGAACAGAGAGCGCGTATGCGTTTGTTATCTATTTATTGTGTAAATACGTTTTAAATGTTTTTTTACATTTATGTTCTTTGTATCGTCAACAAGTGTCCGCAGTGGAAATAGTGTAGTGATATTTAATTATGTAAACAAACGTTATAAATCGGTGTAATGGAATGGATTCAGGTTTTGCAAGATGTATGAGTAACCAATGACCGCAGGGCATCCCTGCGCGGCTGCGGGGGGCGAGGGAGACCAGAGCGCGGTCGCGGGCTCGGCTGCGGCGGGCGCTTGCCTCGCGCACTCCAACCAACCGATATGACGAGTGAGTATTCAAACAACATACATCATACATTATACCTACCGCATTTAGGTATCCATATTTCCATGTATGGCAATATCAAAATCTCTATTTCACAATACTGACTAGACTTTAGTCGGAAACAAAGCTGATAGTGATAATGTTGTGATAACTTATCAAGATTCGCGAAAATACGTATACGCAAAAATATGTAACAGCAGAAATTAGAGGCAAGGATCTTATCTACATTATGCTTTTATCTGTCATAATATCTATCGGTGCGATAAGCCCATTATTGAGTTCTCACTCAGAGTGATTGTAGGTACGGCGAATTTTAGTCCTTTCAAATGCTTTATCTTATTTCGACGAAGGGGCTTTGTTAACGAGAAAATATCGAAATTAACAGGTATCGTAAACGCTTTGTTACTAATTATTTTGAGACGTCATGTCACTCTGAAAAAACTTCATTAATTTTTTGGGTACCTAGGTTTAAAACCTGTCTTAGAAAATTTGCAAGAAATGCATTAGAATTAATTATCAGTTGCATAATAATTAATAAAGCACACTCTTTAAACTTTGAGGTTTTTGTAGTCGGTAGGTACTAATCTAATGTCTGATATTAATTCAACATGTCTCAAAATTAAATATTTTGTCACTTATTCATGTACTTCTAAGTAAGTAGGTACATTGCCAATGCAAAACATTTTGCGTCGTACGATGAGGACATTCGCCACGAAGTCCACTGTTAGTTCTATTTTAAATGTCGAAATTGTTTTGTGAATAAATTGGCGGTTAGGAGTATTTTGCGAGAGCCAGCGAAGACACGGGCGCTCGGTGACCTCGAGGTGGTGGCGGGGGACGCGGGGGGCGCGGGGCGCTGGGGAATCCTTCTGGCGCCAGACCGGCAACGGCGTCTGCCCGCGCCCCGCGGTACCCACACCCGCACCGGCCAACTCGAAATAGATGCACGGTGATTTACGCCTGAGGCGTATGAGTAAATATGTTGGTTGCCTGCCTGCCTTGGCACGTCCGCCCGCCCCCGCCGCATGCCGATCTCACTCCGATCTCGCACCGCTCACACTAACGCTGTCGATGTACGCCATCCCAACAGGCGCGGCGGCGGCGGAGACGGTGGCGGCGCGGCGGAGTTCATTTTGCAACGCTACGCTCAATTAGTAATCTCCACTTCACTAACGAAACGTCCGCATGATTAAGCAGTATTCAGTGATAAAGCATTTTACGTTGGTTCAGTGTACACCCATGTAACAATTTGTCATCTTTTATTGTCACCTTTAAGCAGTTACGTAAATTCGTCTTATTTCGAGGAATTTACTCTAATTATGATTTACCAGAAATGGTTCACTTTTGCTTTCTCAATAAGTAATAATTGATCGGCCGAGTGTACAAAGGAGTCAGATACAGAAAGCGTCTCCGGGCGACCGGTCTCACTGGTTCTTGACAGTTTCCTCCGTCTCCGCTACATCTCTCAACCGCTACCGTCCATTCATCAGTCGCAAAACTTGCGTGTTTCAATATCAAATATATTTTGTCAAATTTTAATTCTAATTGTAATTATGTCACTAACTTATTTTGTGATAACTATTCTAATCCGAACCAGAACTACCTACCGGTGGTGCAGAAGTCCTTTTTGATCGCGAATATTATAATTAGGCACATTTAACAACAGCAGTTTGTTAAACCGGATAGGATAGGTTTGTGCAAGCCGCCCCGTCCGGTTGGCAGGTGCATGGGCGCCTTCTCCACTTACAGGTTTAGTTACTTTTCCGAATTAAACATGATTATTTAGACCAATATTTATCCATTGCACCCTTAAACCAATCACATCGTTTTCAGTAACCTACAAATGTTGATTTTTTTATAATCTTTCCGCGTATAAAATTCAAGGAATTATTTAAATTATTCCGCGTGTTATTCGAGTGATAGCGACGTGGAAGTATTAACATGTAGGTGTTCAGTCCAATAGCAATCAGTAATAATAATTAATTATGTAAGTGTTGCAGAGGTCACGACAAACACAATGAAGGGGTTATAATATACGTGGAATGTATTTACTTTGTTTTTCTACCCTAACACCAGTTCGGTTTTGTATGTCACTGTCTAACAGAGTTAAAAGGCACAATCAAGAGTTGAAAGGTTTTCATAGCATAATGCGGCGTTTTCAATACGGATTTTCAATTTCAATATATCGTTACATACATACATAATAATAAAAGAATACTCATTTAACAAGCTAACGCGCTTTTATTGCATTTGCATTACAATCATATTCGAATAGGAATTATTTTAATTAAAACAGTTCTATCTTTTGTCATGAATGTCTAAGCTACAATACGTTTTAACACTTTCAGTGCTGAGAACACAGCTGTCGTGTTTTTCACAACTTGCCGCGAGTGCGGCAAAACACAACTGTTGTGTTTGTTGTATGGGAAAACACTATGCAGCGTGTAGAGCCCCACCCGTGGCTAGACAAGCAAAACGGCTTAGCAGTCAAAGTGTTAAAGTGTAATAACTAAAGTGTAAAAACTTTCAAGCGTCTACCTGTTGCCGTTATCACGTTAAAAAATCACGTTTTTTGTATGGGAGCCCCCTTAAATATTTATTTAATTCTGCTTTTTAGTATCTGTTGTCATAGCGGCAACAGAAATACATGATCTGTAAAAATTTCAACTAACTATTATGGTTCGTGAGATAAAGCCTGGTAACAGACAGACAGCGGTGGAGCCTTAGTAATAGGGTCCCGTTTTACCTTTGGGTACGGAACCCCAAAAAGAGAAATTTAATCTGCGGCAGGGACCAAAATTACATTTCTAAACAACTTCGATTTAAATCCGTGGCGCAATTTATATTTACGAGTATGTAGTAATTCCACTGCTTCTATTGTAAATTCCCGGGAATTTACGAGTTGCTTGTTACTTTTTGTTTCTTAATTAGGATAAACTTAATGATCCTCAACGCAACACGTCGCCTTTTTTTGCACTAGTTTCATTAGAAATGAGGCAAGTAATACTTCTAGGTACTCGTCAGTTGTGTTCAGGAAAAACATAATTTAGTTTTTAATTTCATTTAGCCAGAAGTTAAAGAAACAAAACAACGCCCCAGCACATTAAAAATAACTCGTGTAATAGAATAGCATAGGGAATCGAAGAGTTTCTTGGAAATATCGGAATGGTAAATGTGAAAAGGCTTGGTGGGTCGGCAGGCGAGTGTTTATTATACCCGTCCGCCGACCGCGAGTCGTCGGCGCGTGCTTCGGGGTATTCTGGGAATCGCACACTGACTGGACATGCCAGTTATTAAATGGCTGGCAGCCATTACAATTTAGTTAAGGCGCATTCATTAAAACAACGAATACACCATTTTTATGTGCACTAAGGTAAATAAGGTTATAATAAAATATCTAGTAGTAACTATACATCATCGGTCTAACTATTAGTCTAGTCATCCGACCTTATGACCAATAGTTTTTGATCCACGAACAACATACGCCTAAGTAAGTACCTATCGCTACAATCATGATAACTACCTAATCTTTTGTATCAGTAGATGTAGCAAGTTAACGTCATCGAGGTCTTATCTAGTCTGATTTACACAATAAAATGCATACAAACATGTCACTTTGTTTTACGGAAAAGCAGAAGGCAAGCGATTCTGTGATCACCCCTAATCCTAAGGCATAAAAGTCGCAATCTTCACTCCCAAGGGTGATCACCAGTTGACTTTAGCATCGGTGTAGGTACCCCTATTTCGTTTTGCTTTTTTAACATTGGCGACAACACAATAAACTTATTATATCATATTTCAGTAATTAACACTTTCGCTGCTGAGCCGATTTGCTTGTCTAGCCACGGGCGCGGCTCGGCACACTCCATAGTGTTTTCCTATACAACAAACACGACTATTGTGTTTTCCCGCGCTCGCGGCAAGTTATGAAAAACACGACAGTTGTGTTCTCAGCACTGAACATGTTAAGTAGGTACTACAGGGTGACGGAAACTTTATTATGAAACTTGTATTACTTATATGACAATGTTTAGGCAAGCCGTAAAACCCGGGACGTAAAAAATGTATTTTGTATTACAGGTATACTATGTTTATGTAGTCGCCCACTATTATTTATATGTACTTGTCTGTTTGTGGTTATTCGTGTTTTATGTTTTGCTAAAGTATATATGACACCTTTGAGATAAATAACATCATTTCTTAAACCGTTTGCCAAAAAATGTATTACATTTTTAGATCGATAAATGTAGAGAATGCACGTCGGAAGTGGGAACACCTTGCGGACCGTTTGGCGCATGTCCAAAAGATGATTCCGACTCTCGTCCGTCCCCAGTCCACGAGTACCGTCTTTGCGTAATTGAGGTAGCGGGGATATACTGTTCTATTTTTGGCATTGGGCGCGCAAAAAAAGATGTTTTATTTTCTAATCTAATACCTACCTAATCGCAACTAATGTCGGAATTTATATGTTGGTAGTGAGAGTAATAAAAGCGATAGGTAGTGATTATTTATTATTAGGCTCAGATATTAGGCGATGATAAATTATGTAGTGATATTGTATGACTTCAATTTCAAACAAATATTATGTCTTGATACGACGATGCGTTTCCAATCAGTGTCGCTAACACTGAGGATACGGTTCGCTTATTAGGAGAAGAGCCGGTGAAAGTTTTGCGTCCGTTCAGCAATTCGGCACAGACGCAACTCGACAAAACAAACACGGATGTACATTTTATACGTGTGCAACTGCAAAGTAGCTCATCTAGTATAAATGATATTGGATTAGTGTAATGGTTGCTCAAAATGATTATTAACAATATTACATTCTCAGTTAGTAAAACTTTTGTACAAAATAGTGGTTTTAAATGTGTATTTGAACTAGGTACATTGATAGAAGTACTAATTACTGTGAATTTTAATAATGTATGATATATCTATTTATTACCTATTATTATATAATATTTAATATAATAAAAGCGTACATTTAAATTTGATGAACGTCATTGAGGAAAGATTCGCGGTGTGAGTGAATAGTTGTTTATTTGGTCAAGTGCTACCCGGCTCCGTCTGACTCACGAATATTATTGTCGCATTCATACATATGGCGTATTTTAGTCGTTGATATGCCAACGCCGGAATTCGCAGAGAATGACGCCATTCTCTTGATGCCAGTGCTTATACATACGTACCAACAGTCTTTATATTTTATGAAGTGGAATTAAGTAGGTAGTGTTGTATAAGTATTTACCTATGTTTGTATCGATGTATGTATTCTACGCATTATTGTATGTGTGCCAGGAGTTAGTTGTCGTGTATTGGTATAAACATATATATTTTGCACATAAATTTGGGGCCTCAGGTTTAATTGAGTTAGGTCATAGGACAATGTGTAAAATAGCAAAGAAATAAACTTTAAAATACGACATGCTTAATTGTTAATGTTAATTGCAATCTACGAAAGAATAGTATGTATTATTTTTAACAATTTTCACTTTCTGCCACATCGTCAGCACACATCTGCTTTGCGCGCCATATTATTTATTTCTGGCTAAAGTTTTCATTAATTTGAAGGTTATCTTGAGTCAGTGTATTGCAATCCCTATTATATAGCTAGAAGTATCAAGATTGATATAGAAGACTATACTGCATACTACAGTAAATCTAATTACTTCTCATCGATACCGGTTGAGTCAGGCATGACATTAGAAAATCTCATTGCAAGCGTAGTAGATTAGCTTTACATTATAATATCGATAGTCGGTACTTGTACCTAGTTACTAACTATACATAATACGTACTTAACTTGACAATTTCTTAAAATTATTTCATTTAAATTATTCAAGTCCCTTACGCAGAATGCTATCTTAGCGATAACGCCTATCAAACTTTTAAAGTGAATGTTCAGATTTTCGCATTTAAATTGAGATGATACAACGTAGATAGGTACTTTCAATATTTTTATATTGTTGTAACATGGTTGGTTGCATTGCATAGTAACTGTTTTTTCTACATATTATAATTGATAACTCAATCATTTTGAATTTTGTATTGTACAATATCTACCTCAATTTCATATTCCTAAAATATGTGTGTACCTATTTAATTATGGTGTATATTGTATATTTTAATATATTTTATATAGAAGTTGTAGGTATACCCTACCTACTAGCTAGGATAATTTCCTTTGATCTCAAACGTTTACAATCCCATTTTCAGGGATTTTATACTTATTCCAATTTAACAATTTACTTACTTTATTTATCTGAGTAAGCGATAGTTTATATTTATACTGGTTTTGTACATCGTTGTTTTCAAATGCTTATCAATTGTGGATGTGGGGACGTAATCGCCTTCTGATGACTTTTGTGTGGTCGACACGACATACTTACGCGGAATGCAAATAGGTATAGCTCGTTTTTAACTTTCACAAACATATTTCGGACTGCGCGATTATGTATGTGTTAACTGGCCAGGCATGGGCCCCCAATGCTAGGAAGTTTGGGAGATATTCAAAAGTTAAAATGATAAGGTAACAAAAGATTTTCAACTTCGGGCGTGTGGAAGACAAATCGAAAATATACTACATAATATTATCAAAATAATGAGTGGTCGGTTTGTAGGGTGCGGCTCGTCTCGGCGGCGAGTCGGCGGCGTCAGTAAAGCGGTCGAGCCAGTCAGGCAGGCGATGACCTGGTTCCAAGGGAAGCCCAACCGAGGTGGCAACTCTGATGGCTCTGTATAATCTCATACAACGGTCGAAAACATATCAATAATTATTTATAAAGCTCTGCAACTCTACAAAGTAATATCAATATAATATCATTTAAAGCCTACATACGACTTATCTAATATGACTGGTCAAGAAAAAAATAGACGATGGAGAAACAAATTGATGAATCCGATTCGAAACAGAAATAATAATAAAATTATCTAAATCAACCTTAAGAAATTACAAATTCGTAAGGATATTCATCTTGATAGTTAACGTTTGATATACCTACCTAGTTGCTGCTTAGACTGGTTTCATAGTTTCCCGCCCACGCGACTCCGTGGCGCCCGACTGGACTGATATAATTATTCAATAGCAGCGTTGCCAAAATGCTTCAGTGTGGATGAATACGCAAATTGTCAAGAATTCCGGTTACGCCGTGCTCTTTTTGCCCAAAAAGTCCTTTATGATTATCTAGAGCCTACAATTTATAAAGAGTACCCTTGAGATATGATAATCTTATTACATTAACGTATCTCTTACTCAGTAGATTAGCACATTAATATTCAAATATGGCGTAATGATCTCAGATGCAGGAGTCACATAGAGTAAGCAACTGACACTCCCCGTGCCGCGTGGCTCAAGGCCGTGGCGTGACGTCGTCGGCAACAGGCAGTACCTACGCCAAGCCAACCAAACAACGCAACAAGTGCCCCGCGCCCCCGCCACTCACATACCATTTGCAAAACACCAGCTGCCATACCATCACTTGCTGTGCTGTTGGCTCTAACATCATAATCTTGCAGGGCCCGCCGTAACAATACCAAAACTACATTTTGAAGTGCCGAGTAATTATGGTACCCTACATTGTATTTTTCTGATGGAGTTTTTTTATAGAAATCTTGCATATAATCAACCTAGTTTAGGTCTTGTTACGTCACTCATTTTATTACGTGATGTATAGTAAGTACATCTTGATGGTGTCGATTTATTATGATTTGGTCCTGCCTGACGTCATGGACTTGTCTAAAAGCTAGGTTGACTTTATGCAAGAAGATTCCTATGAAAAATCCATCAGAATAAAGTTGCTATTTCAGTTTTGTTTGATAATACTTCTTTAAAGTTAACAAGCATTGCAGTTGAATAACTAATTTTAGAGTAAATAAAATGTACGGGTATTTAATGATGATAATCATTTAGAATGGTTGTTAGGTCAAGCTTAGCCATTGAAATTTTCTTCTAGCATTTTGTCAATAAGCATCTTAATCTTACTCGATCCAAAAAAATGTTTGTTGTTGGGAGTCCTCAAGTTATCTGGTCAATTACTTTATTTATCTAGAGCACTATTCAAACTTGAACATCCTCGAACGAATTGTGTGCGTCATCGCCTCCGCACTACTGATAAGCACCTACCAATTATCATTGCAAATAATGTGTTTATTTTATACACTCGTATCTAACTTTGGCGCTTTAGCGTTTCGCTATGGAAAATAATATATTATAATATTTTATCTATAATGAACTAAGCAACTCCAATAGATTAATATTACGCCAGGCTTATTTGTCTGTAGGTAAAATTATAAACACTAAGATAAAGAGGTCTTACTGATACCCACAGTTCATGAGATAAGTTAAATATAGGAAAATGCCAAGTAAATTATCCGATTTATCTTACAGTTAATTAATGTTTGACAGTATAAAATTTTAAATGAATATGTGATTGTAATATTTTTAATTTGGTCAACCAGATAAGTAAGGTGCTGCGGATGCCTCTAACGGCCGCTGTGGGTACTTTACGAAATAAGAATGGACGGTGGCACACAAACCGATACCCGTTCTAGTCGAGCGCAACCGTTACGAAATCAGTGCTGCATGAAAATTACGCTATTGCTTCTGATGCCTGTAATACCAATAGAGAGGGTAATTAAGGTGAATTTTGCAGTCGGATGAGATATAATTATCTAAACTACCTGTTACCCGCGACGACTATCGATATCTTAATTCCCACACCAGCTAACTACATTTAAGTTTTTTTTTTCAGGACACAATACATTAAAATATATAATTAATTTATTTATTTATTCTTTAGCACACAATATAAATGTACAAGGAGTACTTAAAGCTAACTAGCATTCTCTACCATTCAAATAATGTATTAGGGATAGACATAGGGAGTGCATCTCAATAATACCTCATAATTTTAACCCCCTACTTTGCCCCATTTAGGGATGACTTTGTGAAAAAGTTTAAACACGTATATCTTGTCAAAAGCCTAAATATGAATGTTCAGACCCTAACTTGAGGAATCAGCCCATACAAAATTTTTTCACTATTTCACCCCCTTCAAGATTATTTTTGAGATAAAACATAGCGTAGGTATATCTCATCCCTACGTTTATTATAAATGCGAAAGTAACTCTGTCTGTCTGTTGCTCTTTCACGCCTAAACTACTGAACCGATTGAAATGAAATTTGGTACAGAGATAGTCTAGAGCCTAGGAAAGGACATAGGGTACTCGAAAATCGGGTATCGCGAAAAAAATATTCGAAGGGTTTGAACTAGGGGGTGAAAGTTTGTATGGAAGTTTCGTCATTTTTGCAGCTAGAAGCTTGAAATTATTTTTTTAGGCTTTTGATTAGATATTAATAAATATGACATTCAAAGTTTGTAAAAATTTACCCTTGAAGGGGTAAAATAAATATAGGGGATGAAAGTATGTATGGAAATATGTAAGGTTTCGGCTAAACCACTGTACCGATTTAAAAAAATATTTCTCTAATGGAAAGCAACATTGACAGCGAGTAACATGGGCTATATTTTATCCTGATATTCCCGCGGGAACAGGAGCTACGCGGTTGAAACCGCGGGGCGCAGCTAGTTCAATAATAAAATCCCTAGGATAATAAAATCTATCTCCTTGCCAAATTTAACAATGATCCGTTCAGTTGTTTAGTCGTGAAAAAGTAACAAACAAACAGAGTTATTTCTGAATTTATAATATAATAATTATAGTACAATTATGTAGAATTGATGTAGAATAAAAATCTTATCAGCAAGTAGGTACCTATTACATCGGCAGCGCCAGTGGTTTCCCAACGGGTTAACTTTTATGAATAGGGGCTTCCTAAATCAGAATAAACAAATAATATTTATACTACCTGATGAATTATAAGATGGTACGCTAATCGTTAAGGCGCGCAGGTTAAAGTCCGTGCATAATAATATGTAGATGCCTACGTATAAATAGATTACGAAGAATAACCGATCCGGTTGCGGCGAAGGAGGGAGATAGATAAAACGCGACATGAATCACTACTTACAGCGAGCGCAGAGTCAGTGCGGTGCGCGGGAAGGCGCGGGCGGGGCGCGGGGGCCGAACAGAACGGAACGAAACGAACAAACCGACGACATTACAAACAGTTGAACACTCATCCGCGGCGCGACGCCACCGCCACGCTGTTCCGCGCTGCACCGAATCGAATGTGCACGACCACCCAGGATACATAATATTTACTTTTTCTAACGCTACACCGATAACAGCTAAGACCCTTATTATAACTATAGATTAGTGTAAAAAGAAAGTGTCGCGCCGAGAATCCGAGTGCAAGTGAGACGTGAGTGTCGATAATACAGGTGTGTTTGTGTGTGTAAGCCGAGTGGCGTGGATCGTCGCGCAAATTATTAACGATGATTCACATGCGCGCGGGTGAAATGCTACCTATCGGACTTGTTGACATTCGCTCAGGAGGCGTCAACAAATGATATCACAACATTCAGATATAATGGTGGACTGATTTATTACACCGCGGTACGTATAAGTCTTATCTATACTTATACTTTATTTCGTTACAAGTTGATTTCTAAAAGGGTAATTATTATTGTAGTTTCTAGAGCTTAAATATCAATAAACAGTTAACCGGTAGGATGGTTATAGGTTTAACGGCCACGAATTCCTAATAACTAAGATCTGCATTTATTATGGTCTGATTCGGATTATCTTAATAAAGGTACCCTACATAAGTTAAGTTCTTATTAATGTCATTCAATGCATTCAACCTACTGTTTAAATGATTAATTCAATACCTATTAAAACAAAATACCTAGATATTCAACTATAATTTATGAAACAAGAATCTTTCTCTATATTTAAACTTATACATTTTATAAGTAATGAATTACTAACTAAAACGGTAAAAAAGCTAAAATCCTGACTTTGAAAACAAACTAAACATATAAATAGTAAACTCAGGTAGACGCTATTGTATTAGAATTTACAAAACAACAACAAAAGTATTTTGGAGTGCTACCTAGTAGACAACTACATAAATTCGGTAGGGACAATAAATGATGACTACTTTTAAGTAGTAAAATAAGACACGTAACACGTAAAAAAAATCCGTAATTAAGGTTAATGTAGTGCCGCTAGTAAAGTAGATAGGATAGGTAAGCAATGAAAGTTGGCGGCGTGCTGGCGGCAAAACAGGCGACGCCAGGGCCGCCTGGCGAGGCGCCAGGCCGGCGGGCGGCGGCTGGTCGACGGGATTCCTTTGTCTCATTACAACACCGCTGATCCAGAGCGATCGTGCTTCAGCACTCGCTCCCAATTTACCCCTTTATTGAAATAAAATAACATTGAATGAGAATTTAAACGAAATGAATAAGATTATATCGTGTGATGTTCTATTGTTATATGAATCTTTACTAGGCACAATATAATAAAGAAATTGTGTCTTGCACTACACAATTTCCATACAATTTGCGTTTTGAGTAACTAGTATTATTAGACACTTCTCTGCATATAAAATCTATAAGCACACCACACACACACACACACACCAAGAACCAACGTGCACTGAACGCCTGAACAGCACGAATACCGGTATTAAGGTTATAGTAGTGTGTGTAAGTGGCAAGTGCGTATTGAGCTTATTTGCTTGGTCGTTTTTAACGCGCCCGCCGCCGCCGCCGGCTTGCCTGTCTCCGATTCTCAGAAATTGTAACGCCTTCTCAGAACGCACTAACATCGCCGTCCACGAACGAGTCAACTTAAGTAAGCGCAAAGCGAGGTCACCCTGTCGCTGGTATCTTGCTTGCTACCCGTAATACTACCAGCCTCTGGTGGCAGTTTAACATTATTGATAAATAGTCATTCTTACGCCTAATTATTATTATGCAGTTTATCCTGATTGTTGTAATACGTTCATGACGAAAAATTCAAATTCAGGCTTTTTATAGCAATATATCGTGCTTATTTTAAAGCTATACTTACCTACTTTATTATGTATTATTTCAACAAAAAATAAAGTTTTCGAGAAATAAGAATTTGTCAATTTCAACTGGCAATAACTATTGATTCCTGGGATTAGTTTTAGTTCGTTTCGGTATTGTTAATTTGAACATAGTTAAAGATAAAGAGTCCATCGCGTACAGCTGGCGACCGGGGACATCCTCGTCTAATAGCACCGACGTCACGATGATGTCACACCTACACCAATAGTAGCGGGCGGTGCGCGCGGGGTGGCACATGCGCGTTGCGTCAACTCGCTCACCGCAACGCAGTTGTGTTGACTGCTTTTCAACACACTCACATCTCGCATACATTCACAATAATGAGCATTCCTATTTAGTAGCGACGCTTGTATGAATGTGATGAGCCTTTTAAAAACTGAGATCCGCGAGAATATCTCAACGAGCTCCCTGAGATATTCTCGCGGCCGAATACAGCTTAATTTCAAAAGCCAAATTATAATACACAAATATTATCGTATTGACTTCGGTTGCATGGTGAGGCAAGACGTGCTTGAAGACACACATCTGTAGACTTAGCTTAAATAGGTACAGGAACATGAGTATTACAAGCAGGTTTCTTGTTACTATTTTATTATGAAACTTTTATCTATTTTGAAGGGTCCGTGACCTCTGATACGACCGACGTTTGTGTCCCAAAGGTTCGCGGTTAAAAATTGTTGGGAAACAGTATTTAGACTTAATATGTTAAAATAAGCTTACTTTTTTCACGGACGGATTACATCTACAATTTTATTTTTCATCTATACTGTATTGTCACGAATGTTTGATTGAAGTAATTACCAAGGCTATATAAGTTGTATTTTTATATATAATCTGTTTTCTTTTCAGGTACTAAACTCGCGGGTACAATGCCGCTAACACAAGAAAAGCGCTTGGACGCTAATTTTTCCAACAACAATGACCACAGCTACCTGCACAAAAAGTTCAAGAAAATGGCAACTACTATTGCAGTATTTCCCCCAAATTTACCTAAGATTGGGGAAACTAGACAAAAAGAAACAAACATAGGAAACAGTACGTGCAGCGTTTCAATTTCTAATGGAAGTATTGCCGCGGCCCACCCAGAATTAGAGAAAATAAAAGAAGACCGACAACATCGGAATGTTCAGGATGTGGAGAAAAATGTACAAATTAGTCATAACTATGAAAATAATAGAATAAGTAATGTAAATAATATTGTTCAAGTATCTGGTCAGACCAGTTTTACTGAAGATTTTTCGAATAAGACTGAGAACCTTGAAAATGATTTTATCAGGGATAACTACAATGGGAGTGTAGGCGGGCGTTATGTATGCCCTTATTGTAAATTATCTTGTGCCAAGCCTTCAGTACTCCAGAAACATATCAGAGCTCATACAAATGAACGCCCTTACCCTTGCGTTCCTTGTGGATTTGCTTTTAAAACTAAATCCAACCTTTATAAGCATAGAAGATCTCGAACGCACGCTCTAAGATCACAAGGCGCAGACGTACCCGTGGCTATGAACGATGATGACATGTCTGGTGGATCAGAAAGCGACACGTCCATTCCGCCGACATCTTTGTCAGAAACCGGCTCTGACTCATCAAATGTGCGAGTCGATAATTACGAATTCAGAAGATTTTCCCCAAGCGTATCACCGGAATCAATGAATGAAAATGTTATACCATCTATGAACATGAATTTGTCGTCAAATTTATCTGATAACAAATCAAAAACAATTTATAAGCCTAAGTTCAGAGCAGCGTTTTACCAAGAATTTGATGAAAAAGATAAGTTAAAGAAATCGATTTCGCCGAATGCGGATTTTCTTACGGAACATATCTCTAAAATTATATCAGACAATGAAGCCATCGTGGATGTAATAGAAACACCGCTCCAAAAGAAGTATGGCAAAATCAAGCAAATTGCAGAGAGTAAACAATTTTTGAATGATGCTGTTGATATGAAAGACTCATCACCACTTAATTTGACAAAAAATAATCAAGAATCAGACCATCCTTTTAGAAAAAGATCACACTCAGAAAGTTTTTCTCTTATTGATCAACAAAAACATCCTTTGAATCCAGAAGGTTCGATAATAAAAGATCTCTTACTTAAAAACAAGATGAATGGTTTAGCTTCACTGTCTGGAGAGTTGTTAGAGGGTTCATTGTATATTTGTCCATTATGCCAGATAATTTTCCGAAGTGCTGATAACTTAGAAACTCATAGAATGTATTACTGTGGCAAAGGCAACGCTACAAATTCACCGGTGACTCAAAAAGAGATCAAAGTTATAAGGCCAGAAAACATATTTGTTAGAAGCAACTCTATCAACGTTCGCTTGCCGGAATCGCAGCCATTCAAATCTGCTATTCAAAATAACTCGCCACCTTTAAGAATCAAACCTGAAAATTTAGTAATCATGAAGCAGGAATCAAATGACATAATTGCCCCTTTGCCATCGCCAGGACCGTTACTGGGAAACACAAGACTTGTAGATACAAGAATGCCAGATTATGCAAGAAAAAACGAAAATATGAAATTTAAATCAATGGTGAGTCCAAAAAGACGCATAGACAGCAGGTCAGATACTTATAGTCCTAGACTGGTGGAAAATATGTCACCCAGGTCATCGGATATATACATCCAGTCTAAAATACGATGTATTGATGCCAATTCAGCAGCATTACGGGCAGTTGAAGAGATGACGCAACATATGAGGCACAACTCAACATCTCTACAAATGTTTGGAGGTGAAGTAAAAATCGTTGATCACTCGGGAAGCACAACTACGTTGCGCATTGAACCGAATAAAAATCAGTTATCACCCATATTGATACATCAAAACCTGTCACCGTCTAAACTTGTTAACGACGCCGAGGCAAGCAGTATTGTAGTTAGATCAAGTTTGCAATCTGGTGGAACAATAATGCATAACCCTCCGACCCCTAAAGAATCTATGGCAACACCTCAACCGCAAACGCCTAGAATAATGATATCTACGCCTGGAACATCCAGTTCAAATTTGCCAAATATACATGAAAGAACGCATTTTCAGTTTCCACCGCTCAGTGCGATTACCGCCTTTAATCCACTGACATTGCCTCCACTTAGTCCGTCTTCATCTCCTAATGGAGCATCGACTATTTTCCATGGAGGAAAACTAATACCGCATGTCCCAGGCATTCCTGGACCAAATACACCGGGGATGTATGTAGGCCATCAAAATATAACACCGACATCAAACATAGTCAACAGAAACATAGCCAACAGTGACCCAAATAAAAGATCAACCACGCCATTGCGCGAGGATATTCACGGAAGCATGTTACAATTAAATGTTCAACAAACAAAAGGGTCAATTTTAACGAAGTACGAAACTCAACAATTACGTAATACGAGAAGCCCTCATTTAAGGTTAACTTACAGTGACCACGAGAAAGTAAATCAAAGCCAAGATAGATTTAATAACGATGGACATCAACACTTTGGTTCAACAGTGCCGCATATAAAAGTCCGAAATCCTGACGAAGCCAACTCATTTTCTAAAATAATTTCGCCAGGCATGGCCACAGCGGCACCCAGACAAGAAGCTACTTTAAAACGAAGTGTAGACGGATCACCTCGGACACCAGTTTTGAAAGAGAATATGCATTTTCAATCCAATAAATTAAGAGGCCGTGAAAAAGTAAATAGTCCTTTACTTAAAACCATTGATATAAAGTCGGAAAAAGATAACCGGAACTTTAATTTCGAAAACTTAATAACGAAGGCAGAGATTTTTAACAACCAAATTCCAAGTTCTTCGGAAGTCCAAAAAAATACAAATGCTAATGAAACTCCTATAACTGTTCAGAATGAGCGATCTGAAACTTTATACTTCCAAAAGAACGTATTGACTAAGTCAAGTACAGAAGAAAGAAAATCCAAATTTTTAAGGCCTTCCACATTGCCTTTGAAACCAGGTACATATACACCGAAAAGACATCACGGTATAACACCCAACGCAAATACAATGCCGTTAGTATCACCAGAGACACCACGACCAGCTAAGGCTTATGGACAACTTTATTTGAACGGAAACGCTTATACTTATTTGGGATTGAAATGTTCAACGAAAGTTTTTTACTGTACGATCAATCGTCCTCAGCCAACTTATGTTCCTAATCAACATTTCCTATCCATGTACAGTAATTGGCAGGTAATTATCAATAACAATGCGAGTACTTACTATGTTTAACTCATTGAATGTATGATAAATGTGTGAATTTGTTTACAGTTATTATCCGAGCTGACGCCAGACCCGCTGGGGTTGTCAGCATCGTCTGCTATGTCTCTATATGACTCACGTCATCGGCCGCAAAACGTGGCTCGCGCCGTGATTAAACAGGATCTCATATTGACTCATTCATCGCAATGGAATACACATTTAAAGGAAAATAAACAGGTACACCATTTTAAAAATATATTTTTGGACTCCATATTATTCTACATACAAATTATTAACAGTAATGACTAATTACTGCAACTTACAGCTTTTATATTTAATTATGTGTTCAATTCAATTATTTATTCAATAACTATTTACATCGTGTTTGAAATAATACAAAAAATAACATAACATAAAAAGATCAATAATTATATAAAAGAATAATCATAATATTATATGTAAAAAAATATAAAGAATAAAATTATATTTGCAAATATTATCCTTATTATGTGATTTCAGACGATTCAAACTCCCGACACCAAAAAATTAGAAGATGGTAAGGGTCAGCTTTCTGATAACATATTGACGCCTAAGAAAGAATTAGCGGGAGGATTTGAAAGTAACGAAGAATACACTTACGTCCGCGGGCGTGGAAGGGGTCGGTACGTTTGTTCAGAGTGCGGAATTCGCTGCAAAAAGCCTTCGATGCTGAAGAAACACATTCGCACTCATACAGATGTGCGACCGTATACGTGTATCCATTGCGCCTTCAGGTATGAGTACGTTATTGAACATATCTCAGTAGATATAAGGTTTTATATCAGGGGCGTTTGTTAATAATGGAAACTTCAATGTTTCAGTTTCAAAACAAAGGGCAACTTAACAAAACATATGAAGAGTAAGGCCCACTACAAAAAATGTTGCGAGTTGGGTATAAATCCAAACGAAGGCAATGATCAGGATAATGGAGAAATGGCGCCTTGTTCCGGTGAATCTGGTGAAGACACCGACTCCGACGGCGACGAAGGAAACGAGGGAGAAACGGAATCAAGTGGTGAGTTGCTTTTTCCTAAATTTACTTACGATCTTCCTTTTCCTTAATCTTACAGATTATGATAATTGATTACTCAATACCATAATTCTTTATTGAACAACATAAAGCTTAAAGAAACAATTAACAAGCAGGTATTACAATGGGCGGCCTTATCGCTATAAGCAATATCTTCCAGGCAACCGTTGGATGGACAGAAATTGGGTTATAGATGTTGCGGGTCAATGTGAATTGTAAAAACAAAAACATAGTTCAGTCATATTATAAAAACGTTGTTAAAAATACAAATTTATACGTTCTCGTACCCCCACAGTAAAAAGTCAATACTCATTAAACATGATGTGTTCAATTTTCCGAGTAATAAATAATGTGTTAGCAGTAACGGCTAATACGTCAAGTATTTACATAATTCTATAGCAAGCCTATTCGCGCGTGTATTTTCACGGTTTGTGAGTAATCAATTATAGCAGATAGTGTATAGTCTAGTTATTAAAAGCTTACTTTTTAAAACCAACTCGTTTATGTATTTTTGTGCGTAATTTTCAAACTCGCTTAATCTTTCGATAAAAAATAAATTATTGATAATGATATTGGCCCAGTTCCCCTCACTTTCTATTCTATTATGAAGATTATAATACTATTGAACGGATAATAGTTACAATGTTAAAATCTCGAACGTTCTTTGCTAATATCATGGAAACAAATTGAGATAACCTCAACTGACCTCGAATAAAAACATAAATAAATACGACACATACTCTGCTAACTCATTGTAATAGTATGGAGTAAACTCACTTTTGTGTTGTATTATTTTCAGATACTGAAACATGCAAATCACGTTTGCCGGAACATGAAGCAGCGCATTGTTTGCTGTCGTTAGGCAGTTCTAGGCCAACAACATCTGCAGCGCCGGGTCTGATAACCAGTGCTAGGCCCACCACATATCCCTATACTCCTACGGGATTGGAAATTGCCACTATAGAGATGCCTGAAAGACTCCATTTAACACGAAACTCTCCAGTGGATGAATCTAGAGTAGATGTGGAAAATGAACCCATGGATTTAAGCAAAAGTGACGTAAAAACACCTACACCCAACATTCCCGAGATTCCTACAGCTAGAGAATCTAGTGTGCTCGCGTCACTGGCTTCAAACACGGCTAAACTTCCACAACATCAGACTCAATGGACAAATGGAGAACCTATGTTACACACGTACTTGACTGAAAGAGCCCTTTTAGACTCAAAAATAAAACAAAGTCAACTGACTTGCGACTTCAGCAAATTAAGGAAAGTAGATTTGGAAACTCCTACTTTTTCAGAAAAAATAAAAAAAGAAGATAATACAAAAAACGTAAAGCCAACTAATAATAGTCCAGTTACGCCTATTACATCTCCTCAAATATTTGCTGCTAATGATGAGAAAGCTGCATCTTTGAACGAAACTGAGGTCCAAAACTCTGTTCTTGTATCCAAAGAAGGCGTCCCAACTTCAAAGGACCAAGTACATTCGAACAACGCTACTCAAGAAATAAAACGTCATATTGGACAAAACAATAGCAACACAGAAAATGCAAAACACGTTGTTTCGGAGTATTTAAAACATGCTCGAATCAACCTTATAAAAACACAGGAAGAAAATATCTTGAATCAACACGAAAACATAGCCGATGATAACAGTGGTAATAATATCGGACTTGAAGAAAACGCAAAAGTTGACGAGATGAACCTCTCTGATTCGGATTCAATAAAGTTGCCTTCTTTAGAACATGAACCTATTGCCAGGAAAGTCGTGATTGGGGTAGGTGGCGTAGCTTTTAAGGTAGCTAAAGGAAAAGAATTTGATAATGCGTCATATCCGCCAGGAAGACTCATGGAAGATGGGCGTAGGGTGTGTGATTTTTGTAACAAGACATTTACTAAACCTTCACAGTTAAGATTGCACCTGAATATTCATTACATGGAGAGACCTTTTAGGTGTAGTGTTTGCGCTGTTAGTTTCCGCACTCGCGGGCATTTGCAAAAACACGAGCGTTCTGGTTCTCATCACAACAAGGTTTCTATGACATCAACATTCGGTGCTGCAACTTCTGTCAATCCGCGACCATTCCGGTGTTCAGATTGTAATATAGCCTTTCGAATACACGGCCATCTAGCTAAACACCTTAGAAGTAAAATGCATGTAATGCGACTCGAATGTTTATTCAAATTACCTTTTGGAACATTTACCGAAATCGAACGTGCAGGTGTCAGTTTGACAGACATAGATACGACTGATTGTGCAAGTTCTCTGGCTAGTCTCCAATCACTGGCCAGAAAGCTTCACGAAAAGGATCCCACAAAGCTTGAATACAGAGAACCCGGATGCGGGCCAACCGCCCCCAGGGAATGCTCTGAGGATGAAGAATCTTCTCTTAATTACGAAAATATGAGTGAAAGTGAAAAAGATAGTGAAATGAAAACTATAGAGAACAGTGACGGACACGACAGTGAACCACGAGTTAATTATAGTGCCACAGATATTTAGTGCCAAAATTACGTTAAGTAGTTATAATGTGCAATTTTGTTTTGTTATTAATTTTTAAGGTGTAATTATTATTCACGCTGGATCAGAAGAGTTAGAAAACAAAATGATGCGCTTTAATTATATGATGTATAGTTTGTATTGTACCTAACTCTTAATCCTAAAATTATATAAAAATGTAAATATTTGAGATAATTTTAACATTGTTAAATTTGCTTCTATTGTAAAGCTTATTATTCGTTGTTTGTAACTCTAAAATAGTCTTACAAATATTGACAATTAGTCTACGAAATCTAATAAGAACGCATTTTTATGCTTTCAACTAGATTGTATTCTTCCAGAAACATTTTGTGGTCCATATTCTAGACAAAACTACGCTTCAAATATCAATGAAACATATTTAAAAAGTAGACAAGTATCATAAGATTCAGTACGTTTATTTGTATATATTTTTATAAAATATATACTATCATGTATTTACAATCTGAAACTTCTACTTCCAAACATATATTATTATGTATATAAAAAAATGGCATATCAATTTCCAGAAACTTTAGCTATGTAATAAATCCTTGAAGAGTCTTCCATATCAAAAATAGTTTGTGCTAGTACTGTTTTTAATGAAATTATAACTCTTCAGATGGGTACCTAAATGTAACGAGAACGATTTAGAGACATCTACCAACCTTTATAAATTTAAAAAATAGCACTTGCTAACAAGTACTTTGGCGTAGTTTATTTTATTAAAATAGTAAACTACATTTTTGAGAATGTGTGTATTTTAGCCTTTTGTAACAATTATTTGTACATATATAGGTACATACATGATTTATCACTTTAGCTATCCATATCAAGGAATGTATTACATAAATATATCAATATAATATGCTACTTTAAATATCGTTAATATTAATAAACAATGTAAATGACATGCGTAAGGAATATTGAAGTAAACTTTTTATTCCCGGCGCATTGATTATGATCCTATAACTTGTAATTGTTTTAATGAACGTAGCGCGAAGAATTGTATTTGCGATTATTGTAGAATTTTAGAGTTATAAATTTTCTGATGTTTACTATATGAAAGGAATAAATTTTACAAATTTGTTGGAAAAGCTATGTAATGAAAAAGTTACATAATTAAAATACATTGAGTTATCATTTATTATTTTCACACCTTACAATTCCTATTGCTTAAACCATCGATCTAATACACCTCGAATAATATTATTATTACTACCTATTAGAAACGCGCTTTGGAAGAGGCTTTTATTCAACGGTGGCCTAATACCAAATAGCCATCGCTTTGTAAACCATGAACGCGTAATGGTTTTTGTGCCATTTTCAACGAAATGGTCATTAGTGGCGCGCCTGTTCTAGTTCCATACCTGGTATATATCCTACTTTGTATAAAACAACTGGGGAATATTTTTTTAGGTAGGTAGTCCATAAATAAAGATTATTTTACTAGGGAGTTAACGCCACATATCCAAGTAATAGGTATAAATTAATATCTAAACACGGTGGCGCGTCGTTCAACCGTAGTTATTATATTAAGAAACTCCTACTTTAAGAAAAAAAAATTGAATCAGAGTAGTTCAACATAAATGAATTTTACCAATATATGTATCTATTAATTACATGACCCTTATTTGGGCTGTGGGGCAAAAATAAGTAGCATACTATTAGAAAAAATAAACAACTATGGTTACCAGCTAACAATACGGATTTATCTAAAAAAAATTGTTCAAGTGAAGCGTAATTATCATTGGTTTGGTTAGTTAGTGAATCAAATGACTGTGAAATACAGAACCTCTTCAATTTTGAATTCGGTTATTAAAGAAATAAAAACTACATTGGTTTTCTATTTTGATCGATAGATAGTGGCAGCGTAAGAACCCGACAACCACTAGGTATATCATTGAAAAAGTAAAACATTACTAAGCATTATAGAACTATTGTCCTATGGTATAGGACGTATCAGCTTTTATGAGACTAGGAGTCCCTAAAATTCCTTCTACAGGTATCCAGAGCTAAGTTGTAATAACACATATCCACACAACAATAGTTGGCTTTCTCATTTCTAAAATTTGTTTGGGTGCGATTACACAAGGTTCATATACGAGGGTGAATCAAAAAGTTCTTAGAAGTGCATATATATGAAACCTTTTTGGATCAAGTTCGATATTCAAATTAAAGAGTGTCTATCACACTGTATTTATGCAGACTGTCACTTGTTTTTGTCAGTTCGTTCGCATGTAATAAATTTTTTTGTGCAACGAGTTGCTAAAAAGTCAAAATTATGGATAAAAGTGAGTTACGTGCGGTGATAAAATATCTGTTTGAAAAAAATGTCTACGAAGGAAATTTTTTTGGACATTCAGCAGACATTAGGGGGTGATGCTGTACCCTATTCTACGGTTGCGTACTGGGTGGCTGAATTTAAAAGAGGTAGATCAAGCTGTAAAGATGACCCGCGTTCTGGGCGGCCTTCAACCTCCGTTACAGAAGAATATGTCAAAAAGGTTGAGAATCTGGTTTTGGAAGACAGAAGAATGACTATAAAACATATAGCTGAGATCCTAAAGATATCTTTTGGTAGCGTTCAATCCATTTTAATTGATTCACTGGGGTTCAAAAAAGTGTCTGCAAGATGGGTGCCACGAATGTTAACCGACGAAAACAAAAAGCGACGTTTGGAAATTTCCAAGCGTAATCTCGAAATGTTCCAGCGTGATTCGGATAATTTTTGCCGTCGTCTTGTCACCATGGATGAAACGTGGGTCCACCATTTTGATCCTGAAACTAAAAGACAAAGCATGTCTTGGAAACGACCATCCTCTCCATCCATTAAGAAATTTCGAGTTGCTCCTACCGCTGGCAAAGTTATGGCCTCTGTGTTCTGGGATAGTGAAGGAATCCTTTTTATTGATTACATGCCAAAAGGCCAGACGATTACTGGACCCTATTATGCAAATTTAATCCCGAAAGTGCGTGAAGCGATTAAAGAAAAACGTCGTGGAAAACTGTCGTTGGGCGTGTTGTTCCTTCAAGATAACGCTCCTGCTCATCGATCGGAAGTTGCGCTCAACGCAATCCGCTGTGCTGGCTTCAATCTCCTTGACCACCCACCATATTCTCCGGACTTAGCCCCAAGTGATTTTCACTTATTTCCAAAATTAAAAGAGGAAATTCGTGGAACAAAATTTCACGATAATGACGCGGTTATAGCTGCCGTAGAGGACTTTTTCGAGAGTCAAGAAAATATTTTTTTTTCACAAGGAATAAGGAAGTTAGAAACGCGTTATTCTAAATGCATTGCATTGGAGGGAGATTATGTAGAAAAATAAAATATTATTATTTAAATCTTTGCATTTTTTAATATTGATTCCAAGAATTTTTTGATTCACCCTCGTATTGTTCTCATATATTTTTACTGGGTCTAGATATTGTAACAACAAGAGATAATATCTAGGTGATCCAATGTATCATTAACCATTTTAGGTATTGTATAATATCCATATATTTCATCTCTGAAAGGGACTCTAGTCTAGTCACTCAAGTCTCACTCAAGCTGATACAGGCAACTTCATGAAACTTGTATGCCCAGTAGAAGAAATAAATTTCATGTTTGTGTACCTACCTTAATATTTCAGCTGAAATTGTAATAAAAGAACATTTATTGTAATGCAACCTTTATTAAAAACCTATGCAATAATTATTAAAACATAATAATATGAGCTTCTTGTATTTCTTCATTCTCCATCAGCGGGCATCAAAGACAACCACTGAAATATTGTTCAGGAAAATCACAATAACAGTGGAAATAGTATTGAGGTTAGTACTGAAATTATTTTCTAAACAGTATGATGCATCATGCAAAAAAAATGGGAGTTAAGCAAGATTGCCATTTGTCAAAGTACAGGGGGGTCACCACATACTTGTTCATATTCCATGCAGTTAATTTTAAAGTCTTAAACTGAATGGACTAGATTGGCACCACACACTCATAAATGACAAATGTGACGTGATGTTACTCAAAAATAGACTGGATGGAGAATGAATGAGATGGTGGTGACAGTTAGCAGGGCAGTTCAGTTTATGGCCTTAAACTGGATGGATTTGACTGTTCGTGGTGAGGCCCCAGGTTGGTTACCAAAAGCTAGTGGTATTTATTACAGGTCTTAATGCAGTTTAGTACCCACGAAGTTAAACAGATAACAGATAAAAAACATGCCATATAATTTTTTGTCAACTGGTATAATATGTTTCTTACAAAAAAGAAAGAATGCTGTACTTTTAGATATTGCTAGCATTAACATCTTTGGCACCAGTTATATACATAGATAGACAGCCTGTTCATCATTAAGTTATGCTGATTGGTGCAGTGCATCTATTCACAGATACTACAAAAGCACATTGTACATGTGTTTGGTATTGTGTGTTACGTGCCAGCTTTAGGTAACCAACCTGTTTACATAGGTACTTTTGCTAGATATTAAACTGCCAAATGCACATAATTATCTACTTATGATCCAGTTCTGTTATTAAATTTCGTAACCAATTTCTTGGTTTCTTATAAATTAGGTACCAAAGAAGCAACAGCATGCAATTACAAGCAGTTTTCTATTAAGCTAAACATATTAGGAATGTAAACAACTACAAATCACAGGTAAAACCACTCGTAAAGAGATTCTGAACACCTTTGATGTCCTTCATCTGGGAGTGAGCACATTCCCAATATAAATAGAAATCACAATAGGGTTTCAATGTTATTAAAAAAAAGATACTTACATTTCATTCAAAGTGCACATAAAACATCAACTAGCAAAATAACTGTTAAAAGCAAAATTAATATTTTATGATACAAAGCCCAAACACACCAAATTAGATTACTGTGCCAAAATTATAAGATTAAATTGTCTTCTATTTCATGATGATTGCAAAATTACTTGGTACCATTAAAATTGAAAACTTATTTTGTTGGTTTGTGTAGTTCCAGTTCTTTAAATAGATAATTGTAACTACCAGGTTATAAAAAATAGTAGAAATCTATCTATATCTATATATATATAAAAATGTTATGTTGGTTTGTGTACGCTTCAAAAACTCAAAAAGTTCTCCACCGATCGAGCTGAAATTTTTGCATGATATATAATCCGCATCAAGGATGGTTTTTATCTATTTTTTTCATCAGTGACATATCAGCAAATGTGCGAATGTGCCACAGCGAAGCGTGGCAGGGTACAGCTAGTATTATATAAAAGCACCCAGTGGGGAAAACAAAACGAACTAGATTGGTTAATGTTGTTATAATTCTCACCAACAAGCATTGGGATTTTTAGTGGGAAAAAAAACATGAACTCTTTTTATTGTTATGCCAATAGGAATAGCCCGATCCCCAAGTTGGTAACTTTTATGTGCCCAAGGAGTTTTACCATAATCCAGTTCAAGAAGCTAGCAGCTATTTTACAATGTGCACATAAATAAGTGAAACTGCAAAGTAAATGACATGTAGGCTTTAACCAATCGGGCTGCAATCCTAATCCTGCAAGTCATTTTCACTAAACTACTTTGTAAATTAATGTGGATGCAACATAACTTGCTGTAATTATTCACACTATGCAATGTGCGAACATAAAACTAATGATCATGAAAGTATTACATTCTCAATGCTGGGACAAACGGTGTATGCTGGGCTCAACAAAACAAAAATAAACCTCTTAACAGGAGCACCGCAAAATGTCAGTGTTAGAGCTCTTTGGTTTATTTCTTCAAAGCATGTTAGCGTGTTAATGAACCTTACAACTTATTGCATGCAAAGCTTGTGTTACATAAACATAATATCCATAATTTAACTGGAGTTAGTAAATGTTATGAGTTGTTACTAGTGTAAATGCATTGTTCATAATCTTTAACACCGTTTGTATTTTTTTATAAAAATGCTGTGCAATAACAAAACATAGGTAAAGAACAAATTTGTACCCTGAAAACAATTGAGACATTTTTAAAAGGATACATCGTTTTGTTCTCTTCTTATACATGATCCTGTAACCGCATTCTCTGCATCTGATTGGATCTCTCGGTTTGATTTCATTCTCTCTGTGGCATTCTGAAAAGTAGAAATGAAGAGCATGTATGGTCAGGGCATTCATTATTTGCTGTACCCACCCAGTTTTGGAATTCTAAATACAATGGGAATAGGAAATCAGTGATAAATAATGACAATATTTTTATTCTAATTAATCTATCTACATGCGTTTAAATAGCTTCCAGGTTTTAGTAAAAATCCAACAAGTGCAATTAACGGTAACTTACCTCCACAGACATATATCATAGGAACTTTTGTAACTGTTTGTTCTTTATTCCCGGAGTCTGCCATTGTATTAGAAATATATTATCTCAACAACAGTAATAATGAAACATCAATAAAACTAAACCTGGTCTGGATGTTTATAGTTTTTTACTACTGAAACTTTTAGTTGAAGAGAACACAAAATCACCATAAAAATCAAAATTCACGTGTATTCGTGCGTGTGTACCGCAATGAATGTGTTTCGACTTTTCGAGTTTTTTTTTCGACTTTGTTTTCTCTCGTGCAGTCAGTGTTCAGGGCTGCCAGATATCAGCTAACCAATTCGCCTAATTTTCCTACCAAGTCCAAGTAGCCTAAATGGCCCAATATATTTTTAACAAGAAGCCTAATACGCCTAACATTGAATTTAGCCTAATCAATTATACAAGACACGTAAAAAAAGACAGTGAAAAGAGAAAAAATATTTTTTATTTCTAACATTACACTATACATTTGATGTATCTACATCAAAAATGTCCAGTCCAAAATATTCAATCTATCAACCCAATGTAACACAATTTAAATGTCAAATGTCAAGTGACAGTAGTTCTGGTTATTCTCTTTGGTCAACTTTGGTGTTTATCAATTTGCTGCGAAGTGCCGCTGTTTAATTTCTTTCTTGTGCTGTGCTTCACTCGCTCACGATCTCGGTTCGTAGTGTTTGCTTTGTAGTCTAAGTCTTAGTAAATTGCTATCGAAACTCGCAATCTAACTAAAGTAAAATGCATTTCTTAGCTAACTTTGATCCTGAAACTTCAGCGCGGGAACGACGTAAGGTGAATCGGAAAAGTTATTTTATGAAGTAAGCCTCAGTATATCGATTGATGTAATAGGTACGCGATGAATTCAACCAAACATATATTTATTTCTTGTTTTAGTCGTAAAGGTAAAAAGAACGCCTTATACAATGACCGAGGTCATCTAGCAGCGAGCGGTAAAGACGTGTGCGATTGTTTGGAGGAAACATGCCCAGGATGCCATTTTCCATGTCCTAAATGTAATTCAAACAAATGTGGACACGAGTGCAGGTAACCGGATCAAATACCTTAAATCTAATCATTATTTATTGATTTTAGCACATAAGCCCGTCACACACGTAGCTATAATATATATTAATATAAATTATAGCAAGGCAAATATATCGTAATATGCCAGGCTTTAGTAGGTATTGGTTTTCTATCATTAATCGGGAACTCGATCTAAGCTGTGCATATACCTAATATCATCAAAATCCGTTCAGCAGTTGAGACGTGATGAAGAGGACAAACAAACTGGTATTTATTATAATAGTGTTATATAGGTAAGTTATTAGCATTACTAGTTACCTGCTTCATCTTGGTACATTTAAGTTGTAATTACTAATTACTTAGGTGTATATTGTTGTGTTGTAAAACTAATTAATATTTTGAATCACCTTCACTCATGTTTAATAAAAAAAACATTATTTCAGAGTAAACAGAAAATGGATGTATGAAAGAATTGAAATTGAAGGAAATGATTATGTGATAAACAATGAGGGTCACGTTGAAAAAATTAAAACACCAAAAAACAATAAAAACCAAACAGGTCAAGTTTAAATTGGAAAGTCTAATCATTGGCTACAAGCTTGAAGAAGTACTCCACTTCCATCTCACCATCCTCAGGAAGGTCTGTACAATGGACAGCATTGTGTATAATATTTTTCCCGTATTGTGCTCTTATTGACTCTGGGTATAGCTGGCGACATAAATCCTGTAAATAATTATATTAAAATGATGATTTAATACATTTTCCATTATTTATTAAACTACAATAGCATCTCACTAATGTTATAAATGCAAAAGTTTGTGTGTATTGGTTTCCTCTTCACTCGGAAGTGGCTGTATGGAGTTTTAAGAAAAGTTTAAAGATACATTAGGTCCTGGAATAAAACATAAAGATACTTTGTATCCTGTAAAAATTACAGTTCCTATGGGATAATAGTTGCCCATAACAGCCACAGAACTTTTGATTACAAAATCATGTGCTGCACTGCACTCGTCACCCTGAGCCATCGCTCAAAGAGCATTTGGGAAGCTCTTAGAAGAAGAATAACGGAAGAAGAAAAAAATAGATTAAAGTGAAACATTTCACATATCGCGGGAAATGCTATTTGCCTAGTCAAACTCCAGACACGAAAAACTTTGAAATTTAAATTTCCCGCTAATGCGAAAGGTTCCAACACATGTTCCAGACATTTTGAATCAAAATTGTGGGAGCTTTCTCACTGATTTAACTTTGAGCACTGGCGGGGGGGTGAAATGGCGAAAGGCCTTCTTGAAAGTGCTTCAGAGTTCGCGTGAGAGAATACTTGGTATCTGAGCGTTATTCTTTTAAGATTTTGGCAAATACCTAGGTAGGTAGTTAGATTCATAAAAAAAGTTCACCGGATCTCTAGGGCCGCACAGTTTTCGGAATTCACAAACAGCATTTACTTTTGGATCTATGGCTTTCACTTCCAATGCAACACATTTCCCTTCCGCTAAATGTATGCACATGGTCTGAAATGAGTGGTCGCATTAATTTCTGTACACCTAACTTTTGCTTGAATAGGTAGGTATACCTTCTTTATTCGGCTAGGTAGTTATAAAAATAATGTCAATTATATATACCAGGGCTGCCCAAACCACATACCTTCGCGGGTTAGTTAAATATACTACAAAAGCTGGAGCGGCACAGAAAAAAATATATTCAGTATTCAAGTAAAAAAAAAAATTATCAAAAAGATAGCTTCACTTTTAAATGATGCCATGCGAATGAAATGTTGCAAGAATAAAGATAAATAAATTATACCAAATATTGATTGTATGTTTTGATAAAGAATTCTATTGTCCAAACTATTTACGTCCAAAACTATTTTCAGATCAAGGAATATAGTACTCTCTACCGTTTCAGATTAAAACATGCGTCGCGGGCCGTTGTTTGGACAGCCCTGATCTATACCATACCCATAGTAGGTATCCACTAAATCTGTCTATCTATATGCAATATACCTACCTCATATTCCTGTAAAACTCCTTTATATATCTCGTAAAATTCTTTTGCATTAGCTAGTTTTACGGAAAACATGGCCATGGCGGATATATAAAATATTCCAGAACGAGAAATTTGTTCCAGAATAGCTCCAAGGTTACCCTCGATAACAGCATGGGGTTTGATCACGCAACATGTACAGTCTTTGTATGTTGCGCGGAATGGAATCCTTGGTAATCCTTTTTCGTAACCAAAAAACATCTCCAGCATCTGAGAGTAATAGGAGCATCCTTTTTTTAGGTACTTAACTGAAAGAGTGGCATTTTCTGGCAATCGGATGATCGATTACATATTCATCGAGACCATTCTAATAAGCCCAAACATGATACCTCTGCAGTATGCTGGGAGGAGTTGGGTACCTATCCTACAGATTTCAGCTGATGCTGCAGCATAGGTCATTGTCCTTGCAATATCATTGAAGTAACACGATACTAAATGAATCGAGACGTATGAAAGTTTCTAATTCCTACCATCAACTAGAAAAGAGCTCATGATCTTCAAACGACTGAAAAGTTTCCATTAAAATATGACTGAGAACGCACTGATGCCACCTTTCAAACAAAAAAATTAAATCAAAATTGGTTCTCCCGTTCGGGAACTACGATGCCACAGACAGACAGATACACCCCTATTTTTTCATCGAGGTTAAAATATCACAGTCGAACCTTCGTGGCCTCTTCTAAAGTGTTACAGCCGTGTGCCACGTTCTTCAGTTTGTTTTCTCCATAGAGCTTGCGCAGAGTGCCGGGTGCTGCGTCGGCGGGGTCTGTGGCGCCGAGGCATTGCCGCCATGATTTTACAGCATTTGGACCCACCAACTCCAGTCCTATTACTTCTCCAGTAGTGACGTAGTCAATAATGATTCTATAGGCAAAGGTAACTGACTGCACAATGATTAAATTAGGAACCTAACTGATGGGTATTACATAAAGAACGTACATTTGTTAATCAGTATAAACGTTTGACCCATCCATCAACTCCTTTCTGTTCTATGATCAACACACTCTCTCTCTTAAAACTGAGGAAGACCCATCCGCACCCGTTACCTGGTTTCCACAGGAATGGGAAACTGATGATGATGGACGATAGATAAGTGTGCAGTTGGTGACTAGGCTAGGTAGGTAACTAACGGCATCATAGCGTTATTCCCCGCAATGTTCGCGTAAAGTTCCATAGCAAACTCTTTGCTAATTTTTCCATTCTTCAATCGTGTTATTTGAAAACCTTTCTGCATGATATAAGTTATTATTTTGCCATGCTCGCTTGGTGCCATGGGTTTTATTATAGCAAATGTCCTGGAAAAGATTGGATTAGTGCTATTCAATCAAATAGCTAGTTCTGTAGTTCTTGCTCTTTGGTAGTAAGTTGTACTTAGGTACCAAAGTACATGTTTAGTTACACAGATCACAGAAACAAGTTTAGTTACTGTGTGATTTTAGCTTTTTATACAGCAAAAAGAAATAGAGAAATTTTTGAAAAACTAAAAAATTGAAGGGAAACAGATAAGATCGTAATTCCTGAATTGAAACATCCCTTTGCAGTCACATCAACATGAAATAGGCACCTAGGTAGCTAATTAATTAAATTAAGTTCCCACTTTTCGGATTGGTTGAACAGCTTTCGTCTAGTCGCTGGTGCACAATCTCTGATGTACAACAGTTTTGAGAAAATGCTAACAATGTTCCCAATTTGCAGCATCTCTAGTGTTAGAGGCGGCAAATGTACGCGCCTTAGCAGGTTGTTCCCTTTTACCGTGTCTATCACTTGCACGGAATTGTCGAAAGGGAAGAAGTTTAGAACTAGTTCCACCATAGCGTCTGCACCCTCATCGTACATCTCGCATAAAAACGTGTACTTGTCGAAGTAATCGTATACCTGTAATTAGAGAATAAATAGGTAGTATTTATACCTATAGTTAAAGAATAAATAGCCTAAAAATCTACTTTACTTTCTATCTTACTAGTATTAGGATCTAGTCAGTACTAATATAGGTAAACACGAAAGTAGGTGTGTAAGTTTGTTTGTTGCCCAGCTCCGTAACGGCTAAATGGATTTTGAATTAAGTAGGTAAGTATACTTTTTAAAGATATTATGATATTGTTACCATCACTAGGTAATTACCTACATACTTAATCATTTATTAACATTCACTGCTGAGCCGATTTTCGTGCCTAGCCACGGGTGCAGCTCAGCACGCTCCATAATGTTTTCCCTTACAACAAACACAATAGTTATGTTTTCAGCACTGAAGGTGATAATTAATAATTATATAGGACGATAACATATAAGTAGCACCCAGCCGGTATTCCACCCTGGTATCTATGTACCTACCTATGCGGCGGATGCTGCACTTGTGCCTAAGTAGCTACTTGTATAAATAAGTAGGCCGTCGAAAAATGATGATTAATTTTTTACTAACCATTATTAAAATCTCTCGATAGAGTAGCAGTAGGCAGGCAGGCAGGCAAGATATTCCTTGAACTACTGATACAGAAGAAGTAAATGAGGAATGGAGGAAGGAAGTAAGCAAGGTTCCTTTTGCGTCGCAGTGCTTTTACCATGCTCCCTATTACTATGATTACTAGAATGACAGGGACTCTACATTGTGTTGAAAATAGAAAATACTGATACTGGCTAAATGCAATAATCGTGGGAAGCCATAAATGAAGAAAAGTGTTATGATCTGTGGCTTGAATCTGTCAATGTCAAATTGTATGTTGACAGTTGTTGTCAGTGCTGCCAAGTCCGAGGATTTCACCTCGAATTAGGGGGATTTTCGGAGAGAAAATAAACGGAATTAGTCGAGGATAATATAGAAATCAATGAGAATTGCAAAAGCTATCGTATTTGTCAAGCTACGCTTTTAATTTCCAAACCAAGAGTACTTTAAAGTCGACATTTTGAGTCATCTATTGTTTTTTCTAGATATGTATACCTACATCGAAAACGAAGTAGTTCTGAAAGATGCAGAATTACAGGCCGCGGCAAGGTTACATGAAATACAAAATTCTGTATAAGTACAAATCAATTCTTATTTATTTTTAAGGCCTTATTGTATTCTCAAAACTTTGAAGTCTGAGGAAATTCTGACTAAGTTTCGGAGGGAAAGTCAAAGGTCATCTGGCAGCACTAGTTGTTGTTGTTGTTTGTTGTGGTCCTTGTGATCGTTTGTTTGTAATTTTCTATTCAGTTGCCCTGCCGCAGTTTTTCGATTTGCCGATTAATTATTTGAACTATTACATGCTATTACTCTTTCAAGTTGTCAAGTAACACAACACAACACACAATTATTGAAGATGGTCTGTAAAAAAAATTTCTCATAATAATTATAAATTATCCTTGTATTAACCTATTAATTACGTCGATCTATGCCTATGATAATTTTAAATTTTCTAACTTTTCAGGCAGTGGCTTACAGTGATAAATATTCATTTGTTGGGGAATGGTACGACAACCAGGCAAGTTTAATTCGTCGGTTCAATGTATTTTACTACCCCTCGGACCAAACACTGGAAATGTTCGACTTAAAAAACCGCAAGACTTTCGTCAGAAGAGTTAAAGTAAACAGTATCACTTTAGAAAGCTTTTACATTGGCTGCACATTATACATTTTGGGTCGTTTGATAAAAATAGTTGGTTTTGCTTGTGAAGATACCAAGAAAAGGTTGCACATGGATATGCAAATGTAAGTGTCCTTCACAATACCTTCTAAAATAAACTTTAAATGTTCACCAGATAAGTCCATACCTGACTACAAAGACCGAGCATAATAGTATATTTTTCATTACTTACAGAACTTTTGCCATGATAAAACCAGTTCCTACAAAAATTGCCAGCAAGATTCTTAACCATTTTCATGAGCATAAGCTGAGAGTGACGAAGATGAAGAAGGCTAAGCTTACAGCCGATGATATCAATGTCCTATACAGGACAGTAGTGACAGAACCTTCTTACCCGTAAGTTTTCTAAATGCTTTATATATACACAACATTTATTTATCTTGTAAATTAATTATGTTTTATCAGTCCAAACAAAGGTTGTCTGGAAGAAATCGCTTTATGCATAAGACCTTATTTTTAAATTTGTTGTATTTGTGTTTATTTTGGTGTACAATAAAGAGTTTTCTATTCTATTCTATTATAATCGTAGAAAAAAAATGCCCCATTTGAATATGTAGTCTCCACTTTTATCTTTTTTTTAAATATACTTTTTATAGCACCTGTTAAAATTTGTCAAATTTTCAGGTTTTTACTGGATAAGCTAACTGGTGCGTTTGTTTATGGATTGGAGTTGGTAGGGAGGAATGCTGTGAGAGTCTTGATGGACCTCCTTGGTGACCGAGATCCGCTGAAAGCTGCTCCTGGCACAATTAGGGCCATGTACGGATTAGACCCTGTTAGGAATTGTGTCCATTGTGCAGCCGATCCTGATGCAGCTTTGGTGGTATGGTAAATTGTCTGTTTAATTGACGATAACAATCTTTCCGAAAAATTATGATAGGGAGAATTATATGCAAATACCACAACAAATAGGTGCTGTTCAGTGCCAGTAAAAAGTGAATCTTAACCCTTTTTTTATAGGATATAGATTACTTCTTTCCACCACCTCCACTACGCTCTACTCGTTTACGACTGACTGCCACTCTCTCAAACTGCACTCTCTGCATAGTCAAGCCTCATGCCATCCGCGAAGGCAAGCTTGGCGCCGCCATGGAAGCCATATCTGAAGGAGGCTTTAATATCACAGCTCTGAGTATGTTAATAGTGGAGATTGTCAATGCTGCTGAATTCTATGAAGTGTACAAAGGAATAGTTCCTGAATATCAGGTAAATTATTCACAATACTGTTTAATTACGTAGATAATAATAATAATAATAATAATAACCATCGGTAGCCTGGGCCTTGCTCCGCTACCGGTGGTATCCTAGGTTTAAGTTTCTTTTATAATATTTTTACTAGTTAGACTGTATTTTTATTAGTTTTGTAAAGCATTGTAAAAGAAATTTAAATTTAAGAAGTTAAATAAATATAGTGAATAATAATAATAACATGTCACAATCACTTACATAGATTCTGACCCCTACCTAGGATTTCCTGTATCTAAGGAATCAGGAATGACGAGGACCATGGTTCTACAAACACTCTGTAAACAACAACTGTACCCTGTGCGGGTATAAAACCTGCAATTTCACGCTCGTCTTGTCACCCATTATGAATTATGGACGATGAATGATGCTTTATCATATCCTGAATCATAGCAGAACTTATCATTGCTGTATAATAGCTTACACTCCAGACTTACTCTGACTGACTCTTAGACTCCAGGTTTACATATAAAAATAAAAGCCTAATTTAGCTATACATGCAATACTTCAATCATCAATCAATGTATGTGTGTAATGAGCATCAATTTCATTAATGCAACTAACTAACAGCACTTATAAAAAAAACAGTGTGAGTCCATTTGCTTCCTCCCTTTTTGTTTATACAGCATTCTGGCCGAATGTGCGCATGCCATTAAATAATTATAATCTGGCTTTCCACAGGGTATGGTTGAAGAACTGGCTAGCGGACCTTGTGTAGCTATGGAGATTGTATCCAAAGACAAGAGCATAAACACTGCAGTAGAATTCAGGAAACTTGTTGGCCCTACAGAACCTGTGAGTGTAATGTATTATAGAAACAAGCTAAGCCCAATGAGGGGGTTCAAATTTTACATTCAATGGCAATCCATACTGTAAGATTAGAATTTAATATCGGCATAAAAGATTTGAAGAGGTGGTAGCCTAGGGGGAGAATATCTGCCTCCCAAGGAGAAGGTCGTGAGTTGAAATCCCAGTGCAGGCACATACTATATAATGTGTTTCATTTAAAAACATATGTATGTAATTATTACCCGCTTTTCGGTGAAGGAAAACATCGTAAGGAAACCTACCCGATAATTATTTCGGAGGTAGGTATGTTAGTCACTAGTCGGGACTGGGCCACAATGGTGTATTAAGACCCAATCCTCCTCAGGCATGTGTGGGGAGACCCGTGTTCAGCAGTGAGCCGATATAGGTTGATGATGATGTTAAAAGATATCTATTTTTATTCCAGGAAATAGCGAGATTATTGCGACCACATACAATGCGGGCAAAACTAGGCAATACAAAAGTCCAGAATGCAATTCACTGCAGTGATTTGGCTGAAGATGGGTTGCTGGAAGTGGAATATTTTTTCAAAATCCTAGATTTATAAACAAGGCTGATATTTTTATTTTTATTCAACGCTTTTTATGAAGTCTAATCCTAAATTTACAGTGACTGTGTGTGATTAAAGAAATCTGCTCGATGTATTAAAAGATTTAATTATTTACTAGAGATGATCTAAATGTGAAATGGCAAACCCGCCTCGCGCCGCTGCGCTCGGCGCAACCTTATTGAGTATTGCAACCAAGTATCTTGTAAAAAGTTTTGTCATTTTATTTTAGAATTTCGCTTGTCTAGTAATCACTTTATAAAAATTGCTATCCATTTTATCATCAAATGTTTTGTGCATACTTTCTTGGACTATTATTTACAATAGAACCAGAAATATAATGGAATGGAAAACAAAACTCGTGAAACGACACACAGGACGGTAAGGTTGCACACGACAAAGATACTCAACCTTACTGCGAAAATAATTATAGTAAGATCCGTAACGGCTGAACGGATTTTATACATTTTAGTTTATATAAATACCTACTTTAGGTTCTTAAACATCAGCTAAGATGCTTTTATCATTGTCCACGTGTGTGAAGCCGCAGGGAGTATCTAACGTATATTAAGTATGTTAACATATTATGCTAAATAAATTTTAGTGTCTTTGTCATGTGTCATCTGATGCGTTTGAGGTGTCACAATTAATTATTCTATTACAAAATCGTTATTAATCATTTACATAATCATAAGTATCAGAGTCTATTTAATACTGTAACAATAGTACTTAATGACGTTGTGATTATTACAATATCTGGCAGATAATTATCAGCTGTAATGGTTTTTTTTTTCTATTATATTATAAATAAAGACTGATGTGTAAATCAATTACTTACATTATTTCTAGACATAAATAACAATGGTGACATTTTCGTGGTCAAATGTTTGCTATATTTTTGATGCACCTACATTATTATATAGAGACGGAAGGAATACCTACATCGGAACTCCTCATTATAAATGGTAGATTTGTGGCTAATATGAGGATGTATGGACCAGCGATCTCCAGAGCTGGCTCATTATATGCCCAGTTTTGTTATGGCTATGTACACTGTTTTTCAATCCCAAAATATTTAGCAAGTTTAATATGTTATTTTTGGTGTTGAGGGTCATTTTTACCAGCTTGTAGTACCGAATACATATTTTATGAATTGATAATCGATCTCATATTTTGAGTAGTTGGTACTTATGTATTCAGAATCAGAGCTTAAAGCGTGCGTGATGAGACTATTCTGCAAAGCCGAAGGCCGGGTCATAATGTAGGCATTGCATATCTATAACCGAAGGTTTTCTTTGTCTATGTTTAGTCTCACTGTTAGTCATAAATTCGAGTTTCCTTTTAAATCAATAGAAATACGGTAATAACTCCACTACCTACTGAATACTAACCCATAGTAAAAAGTCTACGACAGTAAATTGAGCCTTTACAAAGATTAGCAATACGACCACCGATTTGACGAAGACGTTATTTCAATAATGCCGCAACGACACGGAAAGGTACAAGGATTTTGAAAAGAACTTGCGTAATCATCAACCTACCAAAGGAAAGCTTGCCAACAATCCGCTTTGAGTAAGGTAAACATTTGACATAGTAGTAGGTACTTGGCTTGCTTGTTGAGTCCGCGAAATCCCACAAACGCGGCGCTGCACCCGCGAGACAATGTTTCCAGCTCATTAAGTAGCTAGTCCTTAGTAGCTTGTACTCTCCTTTGTTCTGTTGTTGCAATAAAGAGTTTATCTATCCGATCCGGCCAACTATTGATCTAACTTGAACGTATAAACCGAGAAATTCAAACATGGATATAGGATCTATGGAGTCTGTTCCAGACTTACGTACTTCTTAATTTACGTACTTCTTGTGGCGCTGATTCTACATACCATGTACTATAACGTTTTGTTTTACAGATCTCCAAATACCAAGTATCTAAACGTCACAGGGAAATTTCATAATTCAATTCCAGGAATGACATTTCCAAGGCATTACTTTAGCGTGACCTACGACTAAAGACCTGCAAGAAAATTTCTCCTAACACTGTCACTGGAGAGAAAATGTGTTTTCCTAAAGACACGTTATTAGGTAAGTTTGTCAAAAGTTTAAATGCGACTAATCTAAGCTGTAGTTGAGCTAGCGTCGTCCCCTCTGGTGTTTGTGCTGCGGTCGAGTGGGGACCAACCCACGGCGGCAGTCTCGAGTTAAACTTTCCATCTTACGGCCGCGCGGACGCAACTCGAATGCCGCCGCCTTTGAAAATTGCGCGCGCGCATATATCACATACACACGAATAAATAAACACGCGTGTCGTTCTAAACACGACACAAATAAAGAAATTTTCAGTGAAAAAACTATAAAAAAAGGACCGTGACTTGTGTTCCTTTTATGTGAAATCGTCGATAAGATTCGAAGTGCATTTTTCACGTTGATTGATAAGGTTTTTCAATTTACAGCTGCTGTGAGTACCTAGCTATTACACCTATGGATTCTTGCGTGAATGACCTATTGTTTTTGGTTCTATATATTTTCTATCCCGTCCGACACGCATTTAAAATATTATTTATAGTTATTAAATATAGTCTTTACAGCCTACCTTCATGTAATAGAACGTTGAATTGAGTTAAGCATCTATATCTAGATTTATTTTTAACCCCAATTCTAATTAATTGCAATTTTTCTAATAATCGATAGATTATTAGAAAAATTGCATAAAAAGTGGGGCTAGTTTTTTGTTGTAAGATTTTTTGCTAGGATACTTTTAAGCTGCACTCTGTCTGGGAAGTTTTGTTCTATACATTTGTTTAGACATACCAGTTTTTTGGATAAAAAACTACCGTTACTTACTAAAATAAAAAGGTTAAGTACAATATCTTGTAAGTATAACTGAATACATCCGAAAGCTTTCTTATGTATTTTTGTGCACATAAAACCTCACAATTATTTAACCATTGAATACGGTAAATATATAAAGACACCTATTCTATGTCATTGACTAAATCTCCTTTTTATACTATACAGGAATCATAAAAAAATTTAGGCTGCATTCGAATGTTATCGATTATTATTATTGATACCTATGTTGGTTCATTTTGGTGCTGACGACAGCTAAAACTTTTTGTACTGTACACCTAAATTTATTGTAATCAATTGTTATCACATTCAATGGACATTACTGCTCTACTGAATCCGTGCCCACTATATCTAATAGGATATACGAGGATATATATTAGTATTCTGTGCAACTAAGAAACAACAAAAAGTTAAACGAACACGGAATTTTACAAAGAAATATTTTTCACACCGTTTATATATTTCTTTAAGAGTTGCGGTTACTGACTTGTTTAAAAACTTACCATAAATTCACTAACAAATGAAATACTACACATACGGATGTGCAAATAACTGATTTAAATTTATAACAATAAAATCTATGATTGCTTATTTTAGATAGGTATTCAGATGGCCTGCTTCGTTAAAGCTATGACATTTGCAGTGTCTATTAGGAGTACCTAATAAAAAATGGCGATAACACGATAGTCTTATTGAAAACCGTCGGACAAGTCGTGTGGCCGTGTACCTTTATACATCGGCAACACTTCGTTCATAAAATATGGTTTTAAAGTCACTCTTCAAAGAATCAATTTTAATTAATACCTATTTTTTATCTACGGTTCACACGCTAGTTACTAACGCCACTGCTTCCTTGTAACTAAATGAGCCACGAGTATTTCTAAATGCAAAATTATCTTGGGGCATGATGATCATGACCATTATATTACTAATCCAATAGCGGAAGTCTGATATGTTGATAGGGTTCAGAATTATATCACGGTATGTTTTGTTCGATGTCACATCCCCTCGTTAATGACAGAGACTCTGAGAACTCCAAAACCTTACCCCAGTTTTCCTCTAATTAAAACATTTGAATTCAGATAGAGTTCGTACTTGCATGCGTGACTATTCGACCACAACCGTTGCGTATCGCGGGCATTATTCCCCGTTTCCCGAGTATCTAGTTTCAGACTATTTCAATTTCTAACCGTTCATACAAATACCAAATCGGCAGGCATGGATGTTTAAATTTGTTGCATCCTATCGAAAGTACCATTCAAGCTTGTTTTGATTTCGCCATACAATTACATACGTATTATACAGGGTGTTACAGAATGGCCATATAAGTACTCAGCAGGCTCTGCATGTGAATGCTTTTACGTGTGAAAAAGTTGAATATATCGTATTTGAAATTCCAATATAAAAGTATAATTATGTATGCTTAGAAAATTGCGACGGCTCTAAATGTTTACACTATCGCACCACACCTAAAAGTGGGTAGGTATGAATATCTAACCATGTCTGTCGGACAGACGTGCGCCGGAAATACCCGAATACCCTGCCCCGGTTCTTTATAGGGTATTATTGTAACGCCCTGTATATTGTTTTAAAACTTCTCGAGTAGTCAGCAGTGGCAAGGAGTGAAGATAGGATTTCTACGTGCGAAAAATCAGATAAACAACCACTTAGACAGTACTTAAATACTGTTGAACAAGGTTAACCCATCTACCTTTTTTATTATTAAATAGGTTCGCGTTTGACCACTATCGCACCTGATGATAAGTGACAATGCGGTCTACGATGGTGCACGCTTATCTAGAATTAACCTATTCACACGTGACTTGAAGACTCCCAGGTTGTAACTGTCGGGAAACAGGCTCAGGTTCCACTCCTTTGCTGTACGCATAATGAATGTGGAGGCAAACCGCTTCGTCGAATATCTACCATGTAACGGTGGCGCATCGCCGTACGTCTGGTTGTTCGATGATGGAATGGACTCCTCTTCACTCATAGGTCGATGAAGATACCCATAACACTCGAGTTGGTTGGATCGTCCCATACTCGAGCTGACAGGAAACTCTTTCGCTACATTGCTCTTTGGTCTAAAATCAGTGATAGAGGCCCAATTATTTTGAATAGTGTCTAGCTAGACGTATATTTTGTTGTGTTAATAGTAAATAGGAAATAACATCATTCAATACAACAATAGGTCAAAACATAAGACGTATAAATGTTACAATGGAAGGACAGTACATGTCCAGGTGACTCGCAAAACAGGTTTCCTGATTGGGTTTTCATAATGAATTATGACTGTAGTGTATTATGCATTATAGAAAAATTCATAACTTGGTTGACTGAATAGATCGAACACAGCATTATGTCAGTGCAGTTCCAACTCAACTGAAATAAATACTGTACTTATATTTTATTAACGTTTATTATAGGTTAAACACACCCGAAATAACATAGTAAGATTAGTACCTACCTAGAATTAGTTGTCCAATTTTGAATCTTTTTAGCGATTCTCTGAATATAGTAGCAACAATTTTATCTCATTACCTTGCGCACAAGCTTGTTTGTGAATGTTATCTTATCTCACAAGACAATGGCCATCTTGACACCATGTCCTAATTAAATATAATGTGAAGTTTTCGCATTATTTGCTATTATATTCGCGTTATAAAATAAACAATCTATCTTAATTAATATGGTGGTACGTACGTGGTACCAAATATTTGAACAAAACGCGCCACGGTCACTTACATAAATCCTAACCCCCAACTAGGATTCCCTCTAGGTTTCTTTTTTGGTGTTTTTTTAGGATTGGATTTGCTATTTAATATCTCAAGAAAGGACTTCTTATGATATTAAGCGACGTAGTGGTTGGTCGCAGCGCCGTCGCGCCGGCCGCCGCCGCAGACAAAGTATTGTATTTACATTGTCAGTCCCATTTTAGACCACACACTTCTACGTGCTTCTACTTCGGTCGAGTGTATTAATTAGGATACCCTCTACCATTGTTGACGCACGTAGTGTCACGTACATTTGTAATCATCCCCATAAGAATCGGTATCTATTTATTTAAACGAACTTCATCTAACTCATACATCTATATATATAAAAATGTTATGTTGGTTTGTGTACGCTTCAAAAACTCAAAAAGTTCTGCACCGATCGAGCTGAAATTTTAGCATGATATATAATCCGCATCAAGGATTGTTTTTATCTATTTTTTTCATCAGTGACATATCAGCGAATGTCTGAATGTGCCACAGTGAAGCGTGGCAGGGTACAGCTAGTGACATATAATTATTTAACTGATTCCATACAATTCGATGAAGACACCATAGTCGTGATGATCGTACATACAACCATTCGCATTGAACCTAAATATGCGATGATGGGTTTTCATTATATTAAGTGTGCCTATTGCTTATTATTTTGTTACGAGGTCGCCATTGTCCTCGGCCATTGTTCGCCAACTCTGGCGTCAATGAGTAACTGTGTATGTAACCCACACAGATTACCTTTACGGAAATCTTTTCACTCAATCATATAATTTTTGTGCACTTATTTGCGCAATAAATACTCATGGGTGTCCTACTAAAGTTTTATTCAAATCGGTCCAGTCGTTTTGGAGTCCATGAGGAACATACATACAAACATCGATATTTTTGATTCGAAGAAGAGATAGTAGGGCAGCTGTAGCTGTCTATGTATTTACCAGTCGAGAAAACTGTTTACACAATACACATTAAAGTGCAATGTATAAAACTTATTTGTTTAATTTCATTGTTTCGATAGCTATGCTTTCTTTGCTATTGATGTCATCTGCTTACAATAAATTCAGCTGATATAATAAAATGCTCATTATGCTATTTATATTCTAGGTTACAATGTGTGTAAATACAATTATTTTTTCAGAAACTTGGAATAACAACTGTCTCCCATGTATCAAGAACATCGACAAACAAGCGTTTATGAGGGAGGTTGGGTGACGAAGAATTTTCCTACTTAGCGCCTCCACCTTTTTGGAGACTTACCATCTCTCAATAAGTTACTTGTTGAGCGAAAGCTAAACAGCCAAAATGCAGTTTGTAAGGTCCTTTTTCAAGAGGATCACTGATGATCTCAAACGAAAGAAGCTCATACCATTGAAAATACTTTTCTTCGTTCACGCTTCAAGTGAGTTGTTTTAACTAATTGTTGTTTCTAAATGTTGAAACGCTTAGAAGAATAAATTAATTTTAATAAGAAAACAAAAGGCTAGGCAAGTCGGTATTTAACCGCAGGACTAACCTTCACAATTGCAGGTATAACTTAAACAAATAGAAGTGAATCACCTTTACAGCATTGCACTTATTATGTTTAGAAATCGACCCTTTAGTAGGTACGAATTATATGAAATATATATACTTTTTAACTGACTGTGAATAGAATAGAATAGAATAGAAAAACTCTTTATTGTACACCAGAAACAAAATTAAACACAGTACAGAAGAATTACAATAGGTAAACAAGGGTAGTACAATGGGCGGTCTTATCGCTGAAAGCGATTTCTTCCAGACAACCTTTGGATGGACAGTAAAAAACATTGCGACGCAAAAAAAGGTAAAGAGGTACCTCTACAATATATAATTAGATTATATATAAAGAAGGATACTACCTTCTTAAGCTATTCTTTGCATAGCTACTTTTTGTACCATAGAAACAAAATATAAACTTTTTTCAGCCCTCTTCGTACTGTATCCGTACCTGACGATCCACATGCGAGAGCTAGGCATCAATGTGGAGGAGACGGCGATCATGTCGGCCGTCACGCCGGTCGTGTCCATTGTCATGCCGCCGTTGGCCGGCATGCTGGCAGACAAGATTGGCAACTTTAGGGTGAGTGCGCGAATCATTTCTGCAATAGGTTATCTAATAACAGTGCAACATTTGCAAATCTTAGGTGTAACTGAGGCGTTGCAGAGGTAAGACCGCCTGTCTTCAATCCTACTCTACGTGAAGATCCTCGAGTGAGCGAGATCAACGTGGAGAAATCATGTAGTCTAACAAAATTGACAACTTTGTTTATTCCTAATTAGTTATGCTATGATTTTTAGAATTTAAGAGTCTACACATAATGCTAAAAGGTCAAAAGTAGGATAAAAGTAGCATAGGTATGTTGATGATAACATGAAAGTTTCCAAAGCCACAGATAAAAATACCATACATAATGGGTATAATTTTCTTGCATAGCCAACAGATAAGTACACAGTTTGTGTGATGTCTCATTACTTTTTAATTCAATTTTAGTAGTCAAAATATAGATAGATATAAATTAGGTTTTTTTTGTGTTAAGTTGTTTGGCAGGATCCTTGAAAAAAACATACGACTTGTTTATTTATCGAATAAGGTAGTACCAGCCTACATACGACTGGTAACAATACATTAGATCTCGTGACCACCAATGATACACTACGTAGAATTATCGCATGTAAAACCAAACGTTTAATCAAAGCGAATTATGTTTTCAATTCGCATTGTGCCGCTTCTAATGTCCTGCTTGAATATAATCAAGTTAATCCGCATCGTCCGTAACGCAAATTACGTCCAATTCTGGCTACAATAACCTTTACCTTGCATTGTGTGGCATTGTCGGCGATCGGCCACATACCTAGCTCGGGCACAGTGTGCCAGTAACCAATACACATACAACAAACGGCTTGGATTGAATAACGCACACACTAGCGTGCTTAGACACGCGTACTACGTGCGCTAGCCAACGCTAATAATGCTGTTAAATTTATAAAATTGACCATTGATGTAAAGTAATATAATAAATGGATAAATTATGACAAATGTGGAAATTACTTTTCAATGAAACGATTAAGCAAATGTAGCCGTATGCGGAGGTACTCTGACTATACGCAGAAATTTTGTTATATTGAATTAGAAGGGCGAATTGAGATATAGTTTAATTTATGTGAATACTGAACTTTAGAAAGAATCTAAGCAAGAATACTTCAACTTTAGCTGATATCTCAGCGACGAGCATTTGTTTCTGTTGCAATGTGATATTCTTTACTGGCTATTGAAAGTGCTGTCATATTTATTCCTTATATGGTTATAAGCATGTACCCATGCTAAGGAATTAACATGCACCCATGACGGCACTTTCAATTGCCTTGGTACAATGTATGATATATAGTGTGCGGCTTCAATGTTATTGGTCCTGTGACGAACTGTGTACGCATACCCATGCGTACACAGTGCGTCACAGCGCCGATTACAGGACGCTCTGTCGTAGAGGCTACCGGAAGCTTGACCGCTTCACTAATGGCGTACAACTTGTACGTCAATGCAGTACACCAATAAAACTTCACTAATTACTAGTCGTGGACCTACTGTCGGTAAAAGTTTTCTTCCTCACCATCATCCGTAGCCTTTATCCTCCCACTCAAAGGCCGAAAGGCCTCTCTTTTACCATATTTTTCGCCACGATCCTGTGCCAACCGTGTGCAGGTTTGATCTTGATTATATCGTCGGCCCATCATGCTGTAGGACAACCGACGATGAATTCCAAGTAACCCTGGTTAAATCGATAATTTGTGTCTAGCGTTATTACTTCTCGTACAAACGAACCAGTTTATAGAGATTTGTGGTTTCAATTGATCAGTCCCGGAACAAAAGCGGATAAATCCTTATTACAACCGATTTTTTTACTTCTAGTCATATTTCTATTACATACCAATCATCATTCAGATGCAGCAAACCTCGTTAAAAACTTACTAAATAAGGCTCTAAAGATGGGCAGCCCGGAATTAATACACGTATCTTATTTTTAAAAATTTGAGATTTGATATTTTTTCTTGTTTATTTTGTAATATTAGCAAAAACATAATTATTCATTATGTAAATCATGCTTTTGTGTTTTCTGTAAAAATATAAGCAGTGGACTTATCGGGTTTTGTTCCGGAACTACTCAATTGGTAAGATCTGTCTCATCTGTTCGCTTGCATAATCTACCTGAAATTAAGAACTGGAATGCATGCACATTTGAATAGAGCTCTGACTCATCGGGTTCCTAAGTTGGTCGCTTTCTAAATAAGTGTTGTGGTACACGAGCATTTGTAAACGAACTATGATCTCTCTTCTTTAGAAGTACCAATTCAATTTCTATTTCGACTTATGCGTTTTAACTGAACTATTTTATTGACTTGTCTAAAATGCAAATAATTTCCAGCTGATTAAATACGGATATTTCTAATTTTGAAACTTCTACTGCATGCGCCTCTGGGTCACACATGTTCAAATAATAAAGAGAAAACTAAAAAACACGCTTTAATACTAAGTTAAGCTAAACATTAAAAAAATAATTATTTTTATTTGACAAAAAGCGTTTTTAGTATGTAGCTATGTTTTGTTTTAACACGTTCACTGCTGAAAACACAACTATGATGTTTTTCATAACTTGCCGCGAGTACGGGAACACATATTGCCTGTGGTGTTAGCTGTATGGGAAAACACTACGGTGTGTGCAGAGCCGCACCCGTGGCTAGACAAGAAAATCGGCTCAGCAGTCAAAGTGTTAATAAAACGTATATTGTTAATGAAACGTTTTTTTGTAGGTAGTGTAAGACTAGATATCTCTATTCTAGGCCCCGTCGGAGTAAGTTTATTAAAAGATAAAACATTACTTAACACGTTCACTGTTTTTATTTTCTTTTTCTCAAGACAATCATATATTCTTTTTAAATAACAAAGTCGTTCGCTCGATTCCAATTTTTGAATGCCGCACTGACATACATTCCTCCTTTTTTCCCTTTTTCTTTTCGTCCGACTAAGGTCCGACTACTCAACCAAAAAGATCTCAACCAAAAAGTTGTCAGCATAAAGAGGTATAAAGTAACTATTTAGTTAATTGATATCGATTAATTGTAACAAATTTACAAACCCTAACAGTAGTTATGGCTTATTTTTTTTAATTTTAGTATTGTTTTGTCATTGGTACTGGATAAGTGTGCAATCTTTCAATTTGATACGACGTTTTGAAGTGGGCGAAATGAAAACCACGTTCGAAGATTCCGTTATATATACGTACATACCAAGCTAATAAAAGCGTGTTAAAAAATATCGAGCTCGCCTCGTGGGAACATTTTTCTATTAGAATGCACAATGGCGCAATAACTGGGTCCTACCTACTTATCCGTTTTCCGCTTGTGAGCGTGACGACTTGCCTTCCTTCGATCACTCTATTCTGGGATGACACGTGCTCAGTTACAATTGCACCTTAAACCATCAATTTGCTGACCACTACTCGTAAATACGGTTTCCTGTTTTTCCTTCAGCTACAGTAATTGGCTTAGGTATTCGGCCGGTGATTAGTATACGCCGACATTTACAAGTACTCTTTGATTATATGGACTTCTCACTAAATGTACGTTACGATTAATACTTAACTAGTATGTAGCATAAGTTCTAGTGAGCATTATTTGCAGAAATAGGATTGTGTTCAGATAAAATTATATGTAGAGAAGATATTTACAATGTTCATTTAGTGTTTTTAGAACACTACTATCAATATCTAATCTGCGTTTGTACCTACATAGGCATGATCGAGAACCACTGCCATTTACAAAACAAAACCGTCCTGGGCAATCGGGATAAAATACACTAGGGTATAATTTGCGGAGTTGCCGCTAAAAGCGATTTTTTCCACTCAGTCTTTGGATGGAGATAAATAACGGTATACTGAGTACATATTTTTATATATTAAAGTTCACATATCGAATGTGAACTTTTGAACTTTCACGAATAAAAATAATGTTTCGTGCCAATTCAACTCGTGACTTTGATCAACGACTTGACCACAGAATAGATAGTACTACTTGACTGCAACGTCGGGGGTCAATTTGATGCGTGAGTAGACTCTACAATACCTTCGAATAGTTACAAGATACAGAATGATGTAGGATGAAAACGTTAATTGTCAACTTGGTAAGGCATTAATAGTGTCCCGGACTATACAGCCCTCCCACTAGTGAGCCGTATTTTCTTTGTTTTTGTTTTATGTGACTGAGTTATGTGACTGAGCAAGTCGTTCGCCTGATGGTAAGCGCTACGTCTGCCCATAATAGTCACAGCACCACACAAAGCTTTGCATTGCATAATCCTGCGCGGCGCTGCACTGCGCTCGTCACCCTGTGACATTGGCTCTAAAGTTTCTTATTATGCCCAGTAGTAGTAGTTTCTTTTTGGTGTACAATAAATAATTTTCTATTCTATTCTCCCCACCTCACATTTTGATGTATGTACTTAATAATTATATTAATTGCTGTTGTAAATGTAGGCTCTTTAGCTCACTTCATTATTACGTTAATATAAAAATAAATTGCTTTATGAAACTTAACTGAATAACTAAGAGGCCTACGTCGATCAGTGGGCGAATGTAGGGTGGTAATGATGTGTGTGTGTGTGTGTGTGTGCTGTGCAGTTACTGCTGGCGCTGTCGTCGGTGCTGGGCGGCGCGTCCGCGCTGCTGCTGCTGGCCGTGCCCGTGGGGCGCCTCACCGTGACGTTCCCGGCCGCCGTGGAGCTGCTGGCGACGTGCGACGGCTCCGCGCTGCGCCTGCGCAACATGCAGGACTACCCCTGCACTCCGCTGCATCCCTACGCGTACGACGTCGACCTCACGTGAGTCCTTGGCAATTGGCCACCAACTGCCTCTTCGGTATCGATAACTGAACAAGTTTTGTTCAGTTATCGAAGACTTTGTTACTTCTTTTTTATCCCATACAAGTTGTCCAATTGTAGACATCGACGTTTTTGGAAAATTACATATTTTTTGTAAATGTTTAAAGTTGTATCATATCGATACTCATTGATACTGCGACAAAGCCATGGTTTTAATAAAGCGCTAATTGCAAATAAATTGTCGACATGCGTGGCCTATCTAGAAAAGCCTCAACATCGGTCGTTTGCAGGGTTCTTTCCTGCGGCTTTGTCTGCGATCTGCCGGAAGAAATGACGAGTCAAGAAATGGACTCTATCCTGCAAACTCACGCGTACGACGTGCACTTGCAGTCACCTGCCGACTCGCAGCGCCTCCTGTACCGGCACACGGTGACGTCACATCTCACCACTATGGCGCCGAAGAAAGACCAGAGCACATCCAGGATACTCACCAACGACCCCTATTTTAACACGTCCGTGTCAAAAGTGTCCGACTCTCAGATATTTTTTCCAACTCCTCAACTGTTCGATATAGAATGTACACAGAAGTCTGCCAACGCTACGTGTCTGTTCGGAAAGGCGGATCTTTTCATGGAAATCGACGAAGATAAAAAACAAACGACATATCGCGCTAGAATATCTCACAATGCACAAAAGGTGCCGACCGACGTCAGAGACTATTGGGTAAAGGCTTTGGCAATCGGAAACGTAACTAAATTCGACGATGACTACGACGGGGTCGACGCTATAACCTGCCAAGATAGCTTCGATGCGGTAAGTTTGCACATCGCAACAAGCGCATCTAATCAAGTAATCGATAGGATTTCTAGCGTTTGACCTAAACTATGGGATGGTGATGAAATATACATTACCTTTTAAATGACACTTAAAAGTTTCATGCCCCCATTGCCCCTCGATTCGTTGAATGTACGTACGTCTATTTATATATCCAATTGTCTGTGCCACGTAAACATAAAATTAATTTAAAAAAAAACTATGACCCGACTGAACGTACTTCCGAGGGATGACTATGGGAAAAACTCAACGTGTTCATCAATAGCGGTAGTTAAGCAACGTCAGGCCCTAGGGCGGCCTGCGAACTCTGCCACTAGAGAGCGCCACTGCCCCATTCGGGCTCGATCGAATGCGAGGTGTTTGCAGGTGGGCGGCGGGGCCGGCGGCGGCGTCCGCGTGCAGGCGGGGCGGCGGCGGCTGGCGGCGCGCGGCGCCGCGTGCGCGCTGGCGGCGCCGCGCCGCCTGCTGTGCGACAACAAGCAGCAGCAGCTCGAACTCGACCCCGTGTTCACCTTCTGGACGTACCTCGCGGTGAGTACTGGCGACGTAGGCACCGTGCCACCGGACTTCACGAGATAGAGTGGCTGTGCTATAGCTATTATACAATTATTTTTGTTACGAAACAGGCCGGTTCGAATAAGGATGCGCAGCAGACGCTACCGAAACTGAAGGTGCTTCTAATCTAGACGGTGGATTGACGCGCTCGGTTGCGAGTATTTACGCGCGCACGTGGTTGTATTGTACGCCGTAAATACGCAGATTGGGCGGGCGGCCGGTGCTGATGGGAAGATTGTCGGCTAATCGCCTCTTAACTGGGTAATGGCGAACTTGATACCGGCTACCGGCACATTGCTCGTGATCCCATTTGAAAATGTCGCCCCTTCGCTATCGTGTGTTATTTATCTGAATCTTTCTAGAGTCTTTCTTTCATTGTCCACTTTTGAAACCGTCAGACGAGGAATATTATATTTAAACGATTTCCGCATTGTTCGTCAGTTTTAGGACTTTTTTGTCCCACTTTGGGCTGACAAAATAAAGCGGTTTAAGTATAAATCTAAAAAAATACTATCTTGAACTTTACCATCGGCTCATTAGTTATGTGACCACAATGTCAAGTGTCATTTCGTGCATCGTATTTTAGAAACCACAAAGTTTTTATCAAGTGTTTACTGAGAAGCAATTAGCTCATACATTTTTAGTTAAAATAGATGTACAAGTCGAAGTCACAAAAAATAATATTCTATTAAAATAGTAGCTTCGTTTATAAACGTCGTTAGTCACATCGTACTTAAAAATCAACATCCTGACTCATTAATTAGTCGTTAAGTATACAAATAATTTACGACAGTAGTGTCATAAATTAGCAGTGTCATTAAGACAAAAAGCGAGCGAAAAGCTAGTAATCCAGTAACTGCGATAGTTAACGAGCACGCTTTGCCGAACAACATGACGTATCAACAAGGATTTCCGTTAATTTCCCAGAGTCCTTAGACACACATTATATCGCTAAAAATATCCAAATTGTAATTTAGTCTTTAATAAATTTTAAATTAAGAAGTTTACCATGACGATTTTGTATCCGCAATCAGTCTAATTTTTTCCTGAAATACCCCTAATCTATTCAATTTCCTTCAATTCAATTTAAATTTCCTAAACAAAATCCCGAAATAGCTTGAACATTAGCGGTTTGCTTCAAGGACTTCCACAAATATGTGTTTTTTCTCATCCCTTTTTTACTGTTTCTGAGCAGAAGGAGTTTAAGTCTTCTATTTTGTCTGAAGATAACAACAAAGTTAGAGGTTTAGAGGGTCATTATGTTTATCGAACCATCTTTACGTGCAGATGTTATCTTTTTGTGTCAATTGCATAACACTCCCCCGGCACTCGAATAGAGTTATGATACGAGCTTATAAGCGTACAGCCTCAGAGTAACATATAGTGTTTCGCAATGGTTAGAGGAGACTTGGATCGGCCTTGTCCTCGATGCCTGCGAGCTTAGATTTACGTACATACTCGTACGTCCGCTGTATATCCGTTGTATCTCAGGGTTGTATCGACAATCTCGTAGACATTTCTTGTTTTCTAGAAAGGTCTGTCTGGATATAAACAATGCATTTAAGGAAGAGCTCAGGATATTAACAGTGCATTCGAATTGACTGCGTTTAACTGTCAAATCTTGTATCTACAATGTTACATTGTTACATGTGTTATTTAATTAAATGTTTATTGAATTAGGAAATCAGCTTCAACAGTGACTGGTTTCAAATTGCATTCGGCTGATCTCGTTTTGCGAAATTCATCTGGTTTCGGAGGAATAAAAGACCAACATAATCTGAGCCGTAATTATATACGAATTTCAAATAATGGAGAGCTCATACTAAAACATCAATCAATTACACGGCCGGTACACTCACATGGAGGTCACTCATGTGGAGGACCGACTCGCACTGGACCGCTTTTTTATTATACTATTGCTTATGTAATATGCTAAAATATCAATGGTATAAGGAAAAATCTACGATCGTCGATTCAGCTCGCTAGTGCATAACTTTATTGTTAGAAATAAAACCGTTTATATGTAAATGATATGCATAGTTTGTCTTTGGTTTAGCAGTAAATCATAGTTTTGAACCATAGTGAATTTTGAACAGTGATCTATGTAACATATATAGAACTGCGCTAGCCGTCGCACCATATATAGCGTAAAGCATAGGAAGACGTGTACTTAGAAATCCTAGAGTTTCAAACGTCATTTAATTATTTTTGGAAATATCGGAAATGTCAATGTTTTTGCTTAAAACCGATAAAAATAAACTGGTACTTATAACGAACCAAAAATTTTAAGAACGTATTTTTCTAACGTTGCTACAACATGATGAAAGTAAACATATAAAAACTGTAGAAATATTTTTTAAATCACCCTTCCCACATAGAGATATCTGTTCAAAAACTCATGCTGTATAAATTGAGTTGGTATGCAAATTTTAATAGCTTCTTAAGTTATAGCATGTGTCTCGCGAAGGGCGAAGTCAATGACACACTGCTGTTGATTTATAAGGAGGGAAAATTCGAACTAGATTTTCACTTCCATTAGACTGGTAATCCGGTATCGGATTATGAATAGCCAATATTAGTATGCATTTGTTATATATCTGCAACTTTGTAATACGATTTATAAAGGAGGCGATTTCACCTTTCACATGAAGGATTACGTTCTTGTACAGTTTTTCTTTCTTAGAACAGCTAACAATAGTTTTTGTTTTCATCGCGATAATCAAGGCTTTAAAAAGAGTTTGAAACCCGACCTCTTGTGTCTATTGTTTCGTATAATGTAAGTGTTACTTGTAACTTTGCAGGTGCGTGTATTCATCGGCATAATCGGTGGTACTGCGTTCGCCATGTTCGAAGGCGCCGTCATCGCGATCGTGAGGGAACAGAAAGCCGACTATGGACTACAGAGGGTTTACGGCAGTTTAGGAGGCATGATCTCTTCGCCTCTCTCCGGTATGCTGATCGATTACGCTAGCAGAGGCAAAGGATACACTGACTTCAGGTGTGTATTGTATTCCACAATGAGCACAAGCGCAATCAAATCCCGCTCGTCATGATTACGATCGACTATAAGAAGGCAAGTTGATAATGGATTCGGATTATTAGTTTCGATTTCGTTGAACGAGCCAACAAGATCTTGTTCATTATATTGCAAATCTAGATGAAGGCTTGATTTCGTCATATATTCATATAATAGGTTACACAGCTCAGGTCACCCACCCACCAGACGTAGGACATTTATTACTGATACGTGGTCGTAGCGGGTTTTGTAATTACACACCACTGCCTGTCGGATAATCGAGAAACATAATAATTACTATTTACTATTTACGATGTTTATTTAATTCGTACACGCTAGTTGTTGGGGGTCGAAATCTGTGTATTGTATGTGATCCGGGCTCGTTATAGAATAAAGGAGGTTTACATAAAATTGGATTAGTGCATGTGGGACCGTGATTAAGATTATGAATTTCTAGACTAGTAGACCGGTTTAGTAGTAATGTAAGCAACAGATTTTTAATGTCACTAAACGGAGAATTTAGCTCTATCTAAGGCCTTGGCCGAATGTACAGGTAATAGGCACAGCACACAAATGTTGCAACGATCTTTGCGTATCGCATCCTCAATGCGCCTATCTGAATTCATTGTCATCTGAGCCGTTTAATGGATCGTAGCCGACTGAGGAGAAAGGAGATAATTATCTTTAATTATTTATTTTGATAACTTCATAAAAAAGATTACTATAAAATATACATAACTTTTGTCGGCTGGTTTTCAAAATCTTTGAAAATTATTCCTTCCAAGAATCCAGTTGGTGTTCAGAGATTATTAGATAGGGTCAAGCTATCAGTATTATAATGGTCTCTCACACAATTGGACTACACATGGTGATTGCGATCTTCAGATATGAATCACCATTGATATTAGTCCTTGTTTTGCAAGACGCTAGTGCTTGACTTGCTATTATAGGCATAGTTATCGTTCAGATTGATATGCAATATAGCTTTATTAATATGCATAATTTTGCATATGGTACCGTTCAAATTTAAATTATTTTTTTCTTAGAAGGAAATTATTCAGTCATGCATTCATTTATTTTTAAATGTTTTTGTAATGTTTCAGACCAGCGTTCTACCTGTACGCCGTCTTGAAGGTAGCGTCCGGAGCTCTCATGCTCAGCATCGACCTGGAGTTCAAGCAGCCGGCACAGAACCTTCTAGAAGATGTCATCCACGTGTTCAGGAACGTGGAGCTCGTCGCCTTGTTCATCGCATGCTTTATTATGGGTAAGGTTTGCCCCACTCGTCTACAGGGGTCCAATCGCGCCCCAAAACTGAATGTACTTTGCTGGTGCAAGGTCAGTGGGGGGAAGGTCTTATTTGCTGAGACTACCTAGGCTACGAGTTTGGGAACACATGTTTGACATGTTTTTTGGGTCGGCATCATTTGGACACACTCGTGTGAGTTAACGAACACTTAACAGATAATAATCCATTAATATTAAATATTGAAAAAAATACGGAAACAATAACTTCATATTATTATAATTTTTCGGTTTACGCCAAAACTCCAGAAAGAAAGAAATAAAACAGTTATTTTCACCAAACTGCATAAAATAACAAACGAGTACAATTAAAAAAAAACAAGAACATGAAATAACAACGCAAACATTCTGTTGAGAAAAGGATGGTACGGCTGTGGTTTTTTTTTCTCTACTTGGCTTTCAGATTGCCGGCGCGTACAGTTACGTCAGTAAGCTCGAGCAAAGCATAATGCTGCGGTAAAACCACAACGCTAACCCTGTACGGCGTAATTCGTTCCAGGCACCGCGTGGGGCTACATCGAGAGCTTCCTGTTCTGGCTGCTGCAGGACCTGGGCGCGTCCCGCTCGCTCATGGGCATCACCATCACGGTGGGCGGCGTGGCCGGCCTGCCGCTGCTGGTGCTGTCGGGGCCCATCATCCGCCGCCTCGGCCACGCCAACGTGCTGTTCATCGGGTTCGTCTTCTACGCCATCAGGCTGCTCGGTCAGTACTCACTACTTTGCTATAATAGATAGGAACGCGTCTAATTCGCGCGCTAACAGACAGGCAACGATCGATTACGCTTTACTGAAACGTTTTTCTATATAAATCTGTGTAACTTGTCAATGTGAAAAAAAAAGTTAACTCTAAAACACATGTAATAAAGTAACCTCCCGAATAAAGTGTGACAAAAATAATTCTATAATATATGGAAGGATATTATTGCATTTGTTAGAACTTGGCAAACGGAACGAAAATAGGCTGTTTTATGTTACATTAGCTTCTATGCATCAAACGCACTAGGCACTTGCTCAAGGGCACTGTTTCCAGCGAAATTACTGGGCATATGGCACTTAAGAACTGACGTCTCAGGGTGACGAGGGCAATGCAGTGCCGCGTAAGATTATGCAATGCAAAGTTCTGGGTGGCACTGAAACTGTTAAAGGCAGGCGTAGCGCTTACCATCAGGTGAAGGACTTGCTTATCTCGTTACTTAGTCAAATAAAAAAAAAACACCGACTGCTATGTTTACCTCTGAGCTGTGACCGCAGGCTACTCCCTGATCTACAACCCGTGGCTGTGCCTGATCTTCGAGGCGCTGGAGTCCGTGACGTCCTCGCTGTCGTTCACCGCCGCCGTGACGTACGCCGCGCGCCTCTCCTCCACCACCACCGACACCTCCGTGCAGGGGCTGCTCGGGGGGCTCTACTATGGCGTCGGTACGTAACGACTTCATATGATAAGATAAGATAAGATAACTACTCTTTATTCCAAGACATACAAGTAAAAGTAAAAAGATCTTATAGCTGACGTACTATGTGCTTGATCCGCGCTTTTACGTCGAAAAATAATTTCAACTGCGCGCTTCTGTTTCCGCCACTAGATTGTTGGTAACGTCATCGCTGTCATTACAACCGCCGTGATATACGTAGCGCGTCTTTCATCCAGACTTAAAAAAAAATAGAGTCGTTGAAACGGTGTCTTGAACTAAAGTGGCGTTGTTTCCTTCCAGGCAAAGGCGCGGGAAGCCTAATAGGCGGCTACCTCATGAAGTTCTTCGGCACCAGGCCCACGTACCAGATCTTCTCGGGAGCCACCTTCATCACGGGCTGCATCTACTACTTGTTCAACAAATTCTACTTACACAAACGCGCGATGAACGACGACAACGATCTCTGCAAGAAGAGGCCAGCGCCGCCGGCCGACGTGGAGAGCCACGACGTTAACAAAGACGAGAAAGCCATCACAGATGGCGCTGCTCAGAACGATGCGAAAGTTGCCGATACAGCGCCTTTAGAAACTACGCAACGGACTAAGTTAGTGGGCGACAACACAGATGGCGGTAGTGATTCTGGTGTCGACAATCCCGCGTACAACGACACTGAGACCGCTTCTAATGGAACCAAGAAAGATAACCCAAAGTCGTCGGCTAACGCGGTATGAATATGTGATCTACTATTAAGCTTTACAAATTAGATATAGTTAGACGTACAATAGTTTAGTTGATGTATTTTGCAGTCGTATCTCGATTGGATTTTTGAATACAAGTTGTTTTAATGATAGAGGCATCGACTACGTACAAAATACCATTTTATTTATGTATTGTATATATTTGTAAAATGACGAAACTCTCTAAATCGTTAGTTTAATTGACTTTGTGAATTAGAAAGTTCAAATGTATTTTTAAAGAAATGAAAATTAACTGTTATTTTTATATTTATCAAATAAATAGAACATATTTTACGAGCCTTTTTGAATTCTTTTCCTCCTGCAATTGTTATTGGATCAATCACTTTTTCCAAAACAATTCTAGATATCGATGGTCACTTCACGTAGTTTAGTTTAGATCACAATAGAAGTAGATCTTAAACTCATTCAGAATGTAGTCTACTTTCCACTTAAGTCGTTCCAAATATTTGAACAAATATTGGACACTTTCTACTGAGGTGCAACCGGGAGCGACATCGACGGGGGCGCTAATGGTGCAAATTGTGTCTCGGGGGGTCAATAGAGTCGTGCTTCAGACGTTCCACATACGAGTACCGCTACCAATTATCGCAGGTTCACACCCAACAGCATGGCTACTAGAAAATATTACGCCTAAGCCTATCATTCTCCGGGCAGTCCACGAGCTGACCGCTCGCCTTTCGCACGACAAATGTGTTTAGAATAGCCGCCATGGACAAGTTCCTAGTGTTCAGTATTTTTATAGTGAGCTTTTGTAAACACGAGGCGGAGTCGTCGAAGTTGCCGGGCCCGCTCGTGTACGTGGTGACGCCGTCGCCGCGGCCGCCCGGCGCTGGCGGCGGAGGCGAGGCGCGCGCCGCTCCCTTCTACTACCGCGACTGGGTGCGGAGAGCGGATCCGCCGCGGAATGCTACCACGGCCGCGCCGAAACCGAAAACCCCGGATTTAATATTCGCCGAATTCGAATCCGGTAACAAAATGAAATCCATTCGCAAGTTGTTGGAGAGAGAAAAGATCGAACCCAAAACGAGCACCACGACTTCGAGACCGATCTACGTGGCCGACGAATCGAACGATGTATCTCAAAGTGTAAACGTTTCGCCGACGCGGGACGAGAAGACGGAAGAAGACGCGAAGCCGGTGGACATGACGGATTACTTCGCTTTGTACAATAACTTGCACAATCCTAATAGTGAAGCGCTCGCTCCCGTGTTCGTGCCGGCGAGCACCGAACCCACTACGGCGACCACCGGCACGACCCTGGCTCGGCCCGCGCAGAGCGTGGAGAACATCTGGCACATCATCGACAGTCAGAAGTATGAACAGAACCCTGGACAGTGGGAGGAGGAACCGCTCGCGAATGGAGACGCCAAGGAGCTCGCGAGTGATTCCGACCCGCAACCTGAGGATGACAGTGAAACTAAGGATCGCGGACAAGAAGAAATCGACGAAAACTTTGCCTTACCAGGGTAAGTTTGTACCTAACTAAAAGCTAATAAGAGACGTTATTTTTTAAATTCTTCTTTGGGTAGTTTGGTTTGCATTCATTTAATAGCTTTAGATTATAATACAATGACACTTATTCTAGTAATGTTTATTCGCAGATTTGCGACAAACCCTGGAAACGGAGCCGAAAATGAATCACGTGCGATCCGTACCGAACCCAACATGCGTTTCCCGTATATTAATTTGAAGCCTTTTCAAATGAAAACTCAAAGGAAACCTGTTCTTACAAATTTTATTTCTACTAGCAAAAAGGGGAACAATATGTACACGAGCTTAGACAACTTTCAAGACGTTAAAAACCCTGTGAGAGGAGAAGCCCAAGACGTAGTTCCGATGCGCCAGCCGATAGACCGGTACAACCCGGCGCAGCCCTATTTACCGGATTATGGAACTAAGTCGAAACAGTCAAGTCCGAGCGCGCCTCCCTCTAAATCTGTAGCTAATCTAGTGCCTCCGCCGCCACCGCCTCCTCCGAGGATCAGCGACGGCAATTTCCCCGCTCCGTCGAGCTACGAGTCGTTCCCCCCGTACGCCCCGAGCGGCCCCCCCGCGACCCCGCCGCCTTCCTCTTTCGCTCCACCACCTTCTATAATGTATCAACCCCCCGTGGACATGTCTGACGACTCGGGGCCGGACGCGGCATCCGGTGACAGCGATGGTCCGCCGATGGACCTCGGGTACCGCTACAAACAGCCTTCGCCGCCAGTTCAAGCCTTTATCCCCACACTCCCGCCGTTGACCAAACCCTCCGGTGGGTACTCCTACGACAAACCATCGATGTCCAAACCCTTCGGTGGGTACTCCTACGACAAACCATCGATGTCCAAACCCTTCGGTGGGTACTCCTATGATAAACCTCCGATGAGTGACGATTCGCCGATGTCCATATCATTCAGTCCGGACATGAAACCGGACATGGACCATGGACCTCCGTCGGACGACCACGGCTTCCCTCACGATTTCCCCGGAGATTTGAAATTTCACCATGACTTCGACGATCACGATTACCATCACTATCACCATCACCACCCGACGACGACGACCACCACCACCGAGACACCTCGTGTCAACAGATACAGCTACTACTATTTAGGTAAAAAGTTATATTACTTGCCGCTATACTTCAGCGTTTACTTCATCGTGTATGTCGGAGCCCTTATCATCAAGGCGGTGTTGCGACACAAGATTGTGTATCCTAACAGTTGGAGACCTAACGACCAGACGGCGTCATTCTTTTCCAAGCGTTCTGTTGATTCTTGGGATTTTTCGAACGAAAACTTACATGAAATTACAGGAAAGGTCACGCAAGCTGTCGCTGTTGCTGGAGAAAAATACTTTACTAAAAAAAAGAATAAATAACTGTAAAAAGATGACGAGTAAAAAGCAGAAGAGAGATGTCAGAGTACTTGTACATACATAATTTTAATATTAGTTAATAATTAGAGTATAACATTTAAGTTGTTGTGAACTGGACACGTTTAAACGTACTTTTGATTGACTCTCTGGATTGTCTTTGAACGTTGTTCATTATCACAACGTGAATTTGTACCTTTGAAGTAAACGATTTGCTCAATTTCGTAATCCTAAGATTAATTTATACCCTCTACCTATTCCCTCCAAAATAACAATATAATACAATAGTTGAGCTACCCAAGTAACTGATTTCAGCAACTTTGTAATATTATTGTAGAATTCGAATTCGAAAAATAGAATCAGTTCTAAAATGAAAAGTACAATGCTTTTTAACTACTTACATTTCCCTAAGGTGTAATATCCCCCCTTCTCTTTCCTCTCCCCCCTGTTCTAAATTTTTCAAAATTAAAATAAATAAAACTAAATTAAACTTAAACAAATCTTAAACTCCTCGCCTCAACCTAGTCTCTCTCCTCTCTCCTAATAATACTAATAATAACGTTCAGTACAACTCCGCATACTCCGCACCTAGCTCACTCTACCTTTACTTAACTTTACTTTGTTTTAGTTTACTTTGTTTTGGCCCGATGATCGTCTAGTAACCCTTCGTTGTGATCCGCGTGTAGCAACCTAAATCCTTTGAATGTTCAGTATGGCTTCGCAATCCGTCAGTAGTCAATATCACAAGAGATAAATAATTTGAATTTAGATTTCGCTGAATTAATACCATTCGTTTTCTACCATTCCTAAATTATTATATGGCGTCCCAAAATAAGCTCAACCTAATATTCTCGTTCCGTTCTACCTCTTATCAAATCCGTATTATCTAAATATCTGACAAAGTAGATCTTAATCCTAGTCCTTCGTTGTCCCATTTATAACCTTTCATTCAGAATTATAAATTAATAATCGTCAACCTTTTATCAACTTTTCGTCAACCTTACATTTTTCGTAACTCATCAACCTTTCGCTCGACCTTATAGTTTTGTAATTATCGCGAGAGTCTATGATTAAAACTTCCATTCTGAATCTACGATCATGACAGCGGCTATGACTTAGAGCCCCGCCCCGCCCTAAGTTGTGAATTTCGTCGGACCAGACTTGGATATTCTCCACCGCTTGTCGGGATTAAGTACCGCCTCGCAGTTACGAAATCTCGACGGAAAGTATTTACTTTCATTTAATTTACTATGTTTGTCTATCTGTGGTCTTCCATCAAATTTCAATTCATCGTTCTATTATCCGTCACTCTCACAGGACAAATGACACTGACAGCAGCTAACATCGCTCCATGACAATAAGCTTACTTGTCAAAGTCACCCGTCCGAACTCATTTAAACAGATGTGAAATCTTTATGTTATCGCTAGAAAATACCGTGAAACTCGCCTATTACTATAAGTCTAGTATATCTAAGCAAGAGAACTTCATAAAGAGGGACTTCTTTTCTTTTATCTAAAGAGTATTCACGGTTCGATCTCATTCATATCCGGTTCGTAAACAATCTCACAACCTCCATTCATGATTCAACGAGGATGAAGGGTTATCAGCGGACATAACCCCCGCCATGGTCGAATTTCCATCCTTCTTATCTAGTTCATGCGGTTCCTCAATCCCACTTACTTATTTTAGCAAAAGGGAAAGAGGCCCCAATATTTAGAGATCTAAAATCTCGTTAAACCTATCCTAGCTCTACCTACTAGGAGCAACTACATAATACATTAGGCTTTATTTACCCATCTGTACATACGCCTAGCTTATTTAGCTTAATATGGGACTATTGTCCAGGTTTCTATTTGTAGAATTAGATTATGTGGTAAGAGGTTATATTTTCCCCTGTTGTAATAATACTGGTTTTATTTAGTTAGTATTTCAGAAGCATTGTTCTAAGGTTTAAGGATATTTTTCCTTTAGGTGTAGGTAACAACAATTATTTATTGTTTCAGGTTATTTCTCATTGGAAAACCTAGGAATTGTTTTAATTCCAGAAAGTGACAGTTCGTCTAGATAATTCTGTAACACCAAGATTTCTAGTGTGGAGCTGTAGTTCTTTCCATATCTATTCATGGAAGAGTTCAACGATGGAACGATTCAAGTTGAAAGTAAGCCTCAGTTAGTGACTTTCGAAGAGCCTTATGGAGAATCTCACTCTTTTTTAGTCATAAGAAAATCCAGGGAAGGTAATAGGTCATTGCCCATAAGTAGTCAATCTAACAGAGACGAACTCATTCATATTTGTCGTTCGTTGTTTCTTGTAATTAATGTTAAGGACAGAATTATTCCTTTCGAACCATTTTTCTGGTGTAGTACTAGTTTTATTTAAATAGTATGTTAAGAAGCCTTGTTCTAAGGTTTGATGGTAGTTTCCATTAAGTATAATGCCAATTCTTTGTTGATTTCAGGTTATCTCTCTATCGGAGGATTTTTAGAAAGTTCTTCTAGATAATTCTGTAAACACTAGGAATTCTAGTGCCATAGTTAATACCATAACTATTGCATGGAAGGATTCAACATTGGAGCAATTCAAGTTGAAAGTAAGCCTCAGTTAGTGACTTTCGAAGAGCCTTATGGAGAATCTCACTCTTTTTTAGTCATAAGAAAATCCAGGGAAGGTAATAGGTCATTGCCCATAAGTAGCCAATCCAAAAGAGACAAACTTAGTCATATCTGTCGTCCATTGCCTTTGTGCAATTAATTAATCTTAAAATCAGAATTATTCTTTCCGAACCAAGCCTAAGTTAAATTATAGTTAATTTATCCAGATATTTACTATATTTATAAGCAGGTTACGTTTAACCTTGTAGTTTCATTCAGTAGTCCTAACTTATTGTGATTTAATTGATTCTTTATCAGTTATGTTTAGTTTTCATCGTTCATTTTCTTTCCGTCACAAATTATATTAATATCTTAATTGTTTTCCCAGATGTTTACTTTATGAGTATGTAAAGTTATATTTAGGCTCTATAGCATTGTTATGATGGATAATAAAATAATTAAACCGTATTACAACTTCTTTCATTCAAAGTAGGTACATATGTAATGATTAGTCTTATTGATTTGATTGCCGGATGTAACATTGTTTAGATGTTTGCTTGTTCATGTTTGAATAACTCTGTAAATCTATCACAATATAGTTTATAGTATTACAATTGATTCCCAAGGAAGTTTATGTTTCACCAGTTCATTTCTTTGTCATAGTATCTTTAATTTCCCCGAGTGTTCGTTTATATTTTGTTGTGTTGGCTTAATTTTATATAGTTTCCTATAGTTTAAGATGACCCTGTCTTACAGCATTAATACCTCCCTATCAGAAGAACCCCATGCTAAAGACATGTGTGCTGTGTGTGTGTGTGACCCCACTCTCTTATAATCCAGCCAGCCCATAGGCACCCACGAACTACCCATGATTAGCACCTCCAATCGACAACACTATAACCTTGCCAGCACACAGATACCTACGAACCTTCTAAGGCAACCATCTTCCATCGATAACACTATAACCTAGTCAGCACGCAGATACCTACGAACCTCCTACGACTAGCATCTCTTATTGATGTCACTATAACCTAGTCAGCACACAGATACCTACGAACCTCCTACGACTAGCATCTCTTATCGATGTCACTATCACATAGCCAGCTCACAGGTACATACGAACCTCCTATAGCTAGCATCTCTTATCGTCAACAATATAAACTAGCTCATAGGTACTTACGAATCTCCTGTGGATAGCTCCTCTTATTGATAACACTATAACCCAGGCAGCTCACAGGTACTTACGAATCTCCTATGGCTAGCTCCATTTCAACTCGCCATCCGACGCGCCCTATCAGTGTCAGTAAGAATCTGAACCTTCGCAATGCCACTCATACAAACCCTGGCCCTAATATCACTTCCCATCATCCCAGCACAGCTTTTAAAGATTACTAAATCTCCTCAGGAAGAGACCCGACGATCCACGGCCCATATTACTACGCACTTTTCACTGAACTTCACCATTTTCTTTCTCACTTTTCTCCGCGACCCCCGCTCACTTCAAGGACCTCCTACGCGACCGACCCTCACTTTTCCGCTCAAACTCCTACTTTCCACTCCACTTCACCATTTTGATTTTTTCCTTTTTCTACGCACGTCCGTTCTCCTAGCAGTTTTCGCAAGCCAAGCCCAGAGACTCTCGCGCCTCTCTCCATAGACAAACTTCCTCCCCTTTGCCACCATAGAGTTTCTACCTGTGCAATAATTAGCTTTTTCCAAATTGAATGCAATATTTATGTGTAGCCAAAATCTCACTAATCTGTCAATGCAAATCTCAGTATTCTGCCAAAAATTGATAATTGTGTATTTTTATTTTGTGAAATGTAGCGAGTCCAATTCGGGACCGTTACAGCCAACCCCCAAAATATTCGCAGGTGTATTTATTTAAATCACCGAAGTAATATTTTTCCCTCTCTAGAATTACAACAGTAATTATTTCACAAACATAAGAATACCAAACAACCCCCATTTTTCCATTCTTTTATTCAGTCAAAATTGATAAATGTGTAACCCTCATCTTGTTAATGTGGCGAGTCCAAGTTGGGACCGTTACAGCCAACCCCCAAAATATTCGCAGGTGTATTTATTTAAATCGCCGAAGTAATATTTTCCTCTCCGGAATTACAGCAGTACCTATTTCTCAAACATAAGAATACCAAACAACCCCCATTTTATTTTTCATATTTTTATTTAATCAAAATCGATAAGTGTGTAACCCTCATCTTGTAAATGTGGCGAGTCCAAGGTGGGACCGTTACAGCCAACCCCCAAAATATGCGCAGGTGCGTTTATTTATATCACCGGAGTAATATTTTCCTTTCCGGAATTACCACAGTACCAGTTTTACAAACATAAGAATACTAAAAGGCCCCCTTACTTATTATTCATTCTAATTTGCTCGTATTTGACTTCAATCGTGTGTGTGTGTGTGTGTGTGTGTGTGTATAAATTGTAACAAGTACAACTGTGTATATGATAAATAGATAAATAAGTGTGTGTGTTTTTAAACTGTATCCTAAAACTTTATTATTAGAACCAGTACGTGAACATTCCCCGCATTGAACATCCCCAAAAATCGCTCTCATCACCTGGACATCCCAAAGCCCAGAAGAAAAGACGGTTGTGAGGCGTCTCTATCCTAATGATATTATGTAAGCGCTTATCCCCCAATCTACTTATTTTTCGATATAAGAGATACATACTTACATTACCCCTCTAAGCTCGGACATGCCGTGCGCGGCTTAAGGTACATAAATTGTCGATGTTCGCAACTTTCCAGTTCACTCCCGAATTCTTGATAGTAAAGCTTATGATTCAGAGCATGTGTAGTGTGCCTTGGTCTTAGCCCCGGGACTAACGTGTGGAGTGGATTCTTTATGAAATCGGCTTATACCGATGATTTTTATCAGCTGATCTAACCTAACACCAAATTCTCCTTCATAAAGAAACGTTGTAAGTGTAGTGTGTCGATTTGAAGTCAAATCGTGACAAACCGTCTCAAACCCAGGTTGATGGTTTACTAGAGTCCTTCATTCGACTAAAATCCTTTTCATAAATCTCTCAGCAACCCCCCTTCCAAACAACTTTCAGTCTCAAAATATTTGCACACCTTTCAGAACGTAAACTCTCATCATTTTTCACGCTACTCAAGCAAAGCACCAAACCCGCACGGATTATAAGACACGAATTATGAATTTATTTCAACAATGTAAAACAACCCCCCGAATTTAAATTTATGCAATAGTATTCTATTATGTTTGTTTCGTTTTATTACCGTTACCATTACCTCCTTTCATTTACCTTTACCTTTTTCAGTTACCTTTACCTTTCTTAGTTACCTTTACCATTTTACCTTTTATCTTTCTCAGTTACCGTTACCCCTTTCAATTACCAATTTTTTTTTCAAATAAAACTAGATATATATAATTTTTTTTTTTTTGCTTTATGATTATTTCATATTATTTTCTTACAGAGTTCTTTCAAACAATATTTCAACATCAACCTATCACGTCCCACTGCTGGGCACGGACCCCTCCCCTCACGATGCTTTCCCTCACCGAAAAGCGAGCGACAACCACGCCCATATGTTTTACAGAAACACACCGGCACGTGCCCGCACTGGGACTCGAACCCACGACCCTCCGACTGAAAGGCGGACGCTCTCCCATTAGGCTACCACCGCTTCCATCTTATTAAATCTTATTTACCATCAGCTCTTATGATCCCTTTCTATATCCATTACAATAATTATATTTTTAAACAATATTTGTTAGACAATTATTACTAAGTTGTTAAAAGTCTGCTTTACAATCTTCTCTTCCATTTTACATTTATGTTTCTTCTCTTAATGTTTATATTCCTTCTTCATTATAGCTAATCTTTGTAAAATTTTAAATTTCCTGCAACAGTTAATTTAGATAAGTTACCACCATATCTTATTTATACATGGTGACAACCCCCCGTCATTTCCCCCCTGGTTAATCTAATAATTATATATAATTTTTTTTTTCTCTAGTCGCTGCCTATTTTTCTTACTAAGATTTGTGTATTCTACGATTTAGCCTTTTATTTTGCCTTTTCCCTAATTGTTTATTTTATTATGGTATATATTAAGTTTATCTATTATGTTACTATGTATTTAAGTTTATTTTGTGTATAATATGTATCTATTTATTTATTTATTTTATTCTACGTATATAAGGAAAGCCACCGTCCGATGTCCTATTTACTCCTCTCCGTGTATGGTTATCTGGAAGAGATCGCTCTGAGCGATAAGACCGCCCACTGTGACACTAATTTTAAAATTTGTTTTATTCTAGTTTTAATCTTTCTTTATTCTGCGGTGCCTCAACAAAGAGTTTATCCATCTATCTATCTATTTATTCTATAATAATATATTTCCCTCCATAAACATCAACCACCTTCCGGATTACAATGCCATACCGAACACCATCCTATTTCACGGCAACAATTGTGACTAATTACTTAGTCACCGAAGACGAAGTTATACTGAACCTAATTACCTTCTAATAAATTTTCCTTTAAAGATTCTAATCTAAATTGCAACTAATAATAATCATAACCAATAAAATAATCCTAGTCATAAATACAACCGACCCTGTTCTTAAACTATCCTTATTTTACCTATCCTGGTCTCGCTATTCTAGTTTTGACTGTCCTGGTCACGCTATTCTAGTTTCGACTATCCTGGTCACGCCATTCTAATGTTGACTATCCTGGTCACTCTATTCTAGTTTTGCCTATCCTGGTCATGCTATTCTGGTTTCGGCTATCCTGGTCACGTTATTCTAGTTTTATCTATCCTGGTCACGCTATTCTAGTGTTGACTATCCTGGTCACGGCACCAATTGTAACTCCCCCCCTCTTCTCTCCCCCCTCTTATATCTTTTTTACTCTATCTCATAATAAATTTTTTTCGAAATTAAATAATTAACTAAACTTAAATAAACTTAAACTAATCTTCTAAACTCCTCTCCTCAACCTAGTCTCTCTCCTCTCTCCTAATAATACTAATAATAACGTTCAGTACAACTCCGCATACTCCGCACCTAGCTCACTCTACCTTTACTTAACTTTACTTTGTTTTAGTTTACTTTGTTTTGGCCCGATGATCGTCTAGTAACCCTTCGTTGTGATCCGCGTGTAGCAACCTAAATCCTTTGAATGTTCAGTATGGCTTCGCAATCCGTCAGTAGTCAATATCACAAGAGATAAATAATTTGAATTTAGATTTCGCTGAATTAATACCATTCGTTTTCTACCATTCCTAAATTATTATATGGCGTCCCAAAATAAGCTCAACCTAATATTCTCGTTCCGTTCTACCTCTTATCAAATCCGTATTATCTAAATATCTGACAAAGTAGATCTTAATCCTAGTCCTTCGTTGTCCCATTTATAACCTTTCATTCAGAATTATAAATTAATAATCGTCAACCTTTTATCAACTTTTCGTCAACCTTACATTTTTCGTAACTCATCAACCTTTCGCTCGACCTTATAGTTTTGTAATTATCGCGAGAGTCTATGATTAAAACTTCCATTCTGAATCTACGATCATGACAGCGGCTATGACTTAGAGCCCCGCCCCGCCCTAAGTTGTGAATTTCGTCGGACCAGACTTGGATATTCTCCACCGCTTGTCGGGATTAAGTACCGCCTCGCAGTTACGAAATCTCGACGGAAAGTATTTACTTTCATTTAATTTACTATGTTTGTCTATCTGTGGTCTTCCATCAAATTTCAATTCATCGTTCTATTATCCGTCACTCTCACAGGACAAATGACACTGACAGCAGCTAACATCGCTCCATGACAATAAGCTTACTTGTCAAAGTCACCCGTCCGAACTCATTTAAACAGATGTGAAATCTTTATGTTATCGCTAGAAAATACCGTGAAACTCGCCTATTACTATAAGTCTAGTATATCTAAGCAAGAGAACTTCATAAAGAGGGACTTCTTTTCTTTTATCTAAAGAGTATTCACGGTTCGATCTCATTCATATCCGGTTCGTAAACAATCTCACAACCTCCATTCATGATTCAACGAGGATGAAGGGTTATCAGCGGACATAACCCCCGCCATGGTCGAATTTCCATCCTTCTTATCTAGTTCATGCGGTTCCTCAATCCCACTTACTTATTTTAGCAAAAGGGAAAGAGGCCCCAATATTTAGAGATCTAAAATCTCGTTAAACCTATCCTAGCTCTACCTACTAGGAGCAACTACATAATACATTAGGCTTTATTTACCCATCTGTACATACGCCTAGCTTATTTAGCTTAATATGGGACTATTGTCCAGGTTTCTATTTGTAGAATTAGATTATGTGGTAAGAGGTTATATTTTCCCCTGTTGTAATAATACTGGTTTTATTTAGTTAGTATTTCAGAAGCATTGTTCTAAGGTTTAAGGATATTTTTCCTTTAGGTGTAGGTAACAACAATTATTTATTGTTTCAGGTTATTTCTCATTGGAAAACCTAGGAATTGTTTTAATTCCAGAAAGTGACAGTTCGTCTAGATAATTCTGTAACACCAAGATTTCTAGTGTGGAGCTGTAGTTCTTTCCATATCTATTCATGGAAGAGTTCAACGATGGAACGATTCAAGTTGAAAGTAAGCCTCAGTTAGTGACTTTCGAAGAGCCTTATGGAGAATCTCACTCTTTTTTAGTCATAAGAAAATCCAGGGAAGGTAATAGGTCATTGCCCATAAGTAGTCAATCTAACAGAGACGAACTCATTCATATTTGTCGTTCGTTGTTTCTTGTAATTAATGTTAAGGACAGAATTATTCCTTTCGAACCATTTTTCTGGTGTAGTACTAGTTTTATTTAAATAGTATGTTAAGAAGCCTTGTTCTAAGGTTTGATGGTAGTTTCCATTAAGTATAATGCCAATTCTTTGTTGATTTCAGGTTATCTCTCTATCGGAGGATTTTTAGAAAGTTCTTCTAGATAATTCTGTAAACACTAGGAATTCTAGTGCCATAGTTAATACCATAACTATTGCATGGAAGGATTCAACATTGGAGCAATTCAAGTTGAAAGTAAGCCTCAGTTAGTGACTTTCGAAGAGCCTTATGGAGAATCTCACTCTTTTTTAGTCATAAGAAAATCCAGGGAAGGTAATAGGTCATTGCCCATAAGTAGCCAATCCAAAAGAGACAAACTTAGTCATATCTGTCGTCCATTGCCTTTGTGCAATTAATTAATCTTAAAATCAGAATTATTCTTTCCGAACCAAGCCTAAGTTAAATTATAGTTAATTTATCCAGATATTTACTATATTTATAAGCAGGTTACGTTTAACCTTGTAGTTTCATTCAGTAGTCCTAACTTATTGTGATTTAATTGATTCTTTATCAGTTATGTTTAGTTTTCATCGTTCATTTTCTTTCCGTCACAAATTATATTAATATCTTAATTGTTTTCCCAGATGTTTACTTTATGAGTATGTAAAGTTATATTTAGGCTCTATAGCATTGTTATGATGGATAATAAAATAATTAAACCGTATTACAACTTCTTTCATTCAAAGTAGGTACATATGTAATGATTAGTCTTATTGATTTGATTGCCGGATGTAACATTGTTTAGATGTTTGCTTGTTCATGTTTGAATAACTCTGTAAATCTATCACAATATAGTTTATAGTATTACAATTGATTCCCAAGGAAGTTTATGTTTCACCAGTTCATTTCTTTGTCATAGTATCTTTAATTTCCCCGAGTGTTCGTTTATATTTTGTTGTGTTGGCTTAATTTTATATAGTTTCCTATAGTTTAAGATGACCCTGTCTTACAGCATTAATACCTCCCTATCAGAAGAACCCCATGCTAAAGACATGTGTGCTGTGTGTGTGTGTGACCCCACTCTCTTATAATCCAGCCAGCCCATAGGCACCCACGAACTACCCATGATTAGCACCTCCAATCGACAACACTATAACCTTGCCAGCACACAGATACCTACGAACCTTCTAAGGCAACCATCTTCCATCGATAACACTATAACCTAGTCAGCACGCAGATACCTACGAACCTCCTACGACTAGCATCTCTTATTGATGTCACTATAACCTAGTCAGCACACAGATACCTACGAACCTCCTACGACTAGCATCTCTTATCGATGTCACTATCACATAGCCAGCTCACAGGTACATACGAACCTCCTATAGCTAGCATCTCTTATCGTCAACAATATAAACTAGCTCATAGGTACTTACGAATCTCCTGTGGATAGCTCCTCTTATTGATAACACTATAACCCAGGCAGCTCACAGGTACTTACGAATCTCCTATGGCTAGCTCCATTTCAACTCGCCATCCGACGCGCCCTATCAGTGTCAGTAAGAATCTGAACCTTCGCAATGCCACTCATACAAACCCTGGCCCTAATATCACTTCCCATCATCCCAGCACAGCTTTTAAAGATTACTAAATCTCCTCAGGAAGAGACCCGACGATCCACGGCCCATATTACTACGCACTTTTCACTGAACTTCACCATTTTCTTTCTCACTTTTCTCCGCGACCCCCGCTCACTTCAAGGACCTCCTACGCGACCGACCCTCACTTTTCCGCTCAAACTCCTACTTTCCACTCCACTTCACCATTTTGATTTTTTCCTTTTTCTACGCACGTCCGTTCTCCTAGCAGTTTTCGCAAGCCAAGCCCAGAGACTCTCGCGCCTCTCTCCATAGACAAACTTCCTCCCCTTTGCCACCATAGAGTTTCTACCTGTGCAATAATTAGCTTTTTCCAAATTGAATGCAATATTTATGTGTAGCCAAAATCTCACTAATCTGTCAATGCAAATCTCAGTATTCTGCCAAAAATTGATAATTGTGTATTTTTATTTTGTGAAATGTAGCGAGTCCAATTCGGGACCGTTACAAAGGCCTGCATGGTAACAAACTTATTTGATAAAATTTATAGTAACACTAGCTGTGCCCTGCCACGCTTCCCTGTGGCACTTTCGCACATTCGCTGATATGTCACTGATGAAAAAAATAGATAAAAACAATCCTTGATGCGGATTATATATCATGCTAAAATTTCAGCTCGATCGGTGCAGTACTTTTTGAGTTTTTAAACCGTACACAAACCAACATAACATTTTTATATATATAGATTACAGAAACTTCCAAAGCGTTACATTTTTCAATTTACTATACTAGATAAAAAAGAAAACTAAATACTTAATTTGTTATGCAATAAAGAAGAAACATTATACAACGCTAAGGATTACAGGGCAATAGGTTTTATCTGTTCGCTCGTAGAGAGAGATAACTCTGAAAAGATAATATTACACTTCAACTAGTCATCCGATCAGATAAAAAAAATAAAGTTACCGTTTAGTAACTACGAGAAAGTGTGATATAAATGTATCCTTACAACTTTACCAGCTATTTGATGTTATTATTATAAGTTTGCGATAACTCAAGCAAGGGTGATGACGAATGACATAGGTAGGTAGGTATCATTTAAATATATTCAGAAGGAACCTTTACAATCCTGTGTGATGTAATGGCGGAAACGGGCGGATCACTAGTTACATAATTATGTTACAAAGCGGTTATACTGTAAATAATCAAAGATAACAATCACTAGCTTCGGTCTCAAAATACAATAACCAAGGTTAATTTTGAAACACGAAAACATTCTGCGAAAATATGTTTATCTCAGTATTGCTTTTCTTTAGTAAAAGGCAAAAGTTTTATTGTAATAGTAATAATGTTATTACAGTTGTAAAATTTTATAAGACACTAAGTCCAGGAAAATTAGTCAAATAAGGGCAAGCATCTCGGAATGAGAGATAGACGGCTATAAACTTGTATAAACCTTTATTTGGCCACCCTAAAACTTGTCTTAAACCAAACCTACTTATCGCAGGGCGTCCGCGACTTCATATAAAAAAAATGTTTAAACAAAAGTAGAGAATTTAATCTTCTACAATTTTTCTAAAAAAGAAATAGCATAAAACCCATAAGAAACGAGATATTTGCAATAAATGTGTAAAAAATCGATTTTTCGACCTTTGACCTTGGAATATCTGAGGTCGTGGACACCCTACGATAACTAGGTTTTGAGACAAGTTATAGAGTGCCTAAATAAAGGTATATACAAATTTATAGCCGACTATCACTCATTCCGAGGTGAAACCCAAATTTGCTTGGACTAACTTATAATTCGTTGTATAGATAGCCTACTTGTGATTTTGCGTTTAATTTGTAGAAGAGATCCCAAAAGGCCATCCTGTCATGGAATGGTCTTCGCTTGAGGCTTAGCTCCGAGTCGATGTTTAAGTAGGAAGACGTGTCTTCGGTCACCGGCAACCAATTTACTGGCAACAGCTCAGATGTCTCAGGAGTAGGGTTCCTGTAATATAATTTGGATGTTATAAATATGCTTACGTACTTATTATAATTACAATTTAATTAAGCACTTGTACCGAAAAAGTTAATATTCTTACCCAAATTTTACAAAGTTAGCCCATAATGTTGTAATTCGATCAATAACTAATTGATCCTCAGGTGACGGTTCATCAGTCATATAAGATGTATCGAATAGATAGCCGATCTCATCAGCATGCGCCGCGCCACCCTCCGTCATATTTAATCTTCTTTTCACAAAATTTCTTCCACCATTGTAAGAAAACATGTATTGATATATAGTGTTAGCTCTGTTTTTAATATATTTTTCAATGCTTCTTTGAGTGGGATAGTTAAACATAAAATCGGAATCAAAGTTCGCAACCGACCAAACAGATTGATCGTTAATGTCTTCATCGCCAATATAGAAATGTTTGACTAATTTTTCCATCTCAGTAAGTTCGCCGGCATCAAAATCAAAATAATTTAGAAGGTAGTCATGAAATTTGTCCTCGAGTGGTTCCAATATATCTGTGATTCGTTCGTCGCTATTGTGACCAATGAGAATTGGAACATTTCTAACTCTTGGTATGTCTGTATTATAAGGGTGCTCGATCATGAAACTTTCGACACCATCGAATATTTTTTCGACACATGGTCTATATGTAATATCTAATTCAGATGTTGCTGCAATTACCAATTCTGGATCTACTGTCGATAGAAAGTATAGAGCTTCTTCAACGTCGCTTGAAGAGAACCCTAAATAATGCGCTATTTGCAACGGAACTGAAGGATCTGATGGTGTTACTGCCCAGGCACTCATAGCAGAACCGCTCTGCAAGATGACTTTGTTGAAGAGGTTGTCATTATTATAGAACAAATGTAGATCTACTGAGGCTCCTCCGGCGCTCTCTCCAAATATAGTTATCTCATTAGTGTCACCAGCAAACGCTTCTATGTTATTTTTGATCCATTTTAAAGCTAGCTCTTGATCCTTGAGGCCTTGATTTCCGGGAACTTCAGGAATATCTAAGCACATAAACCCATAGGGACCCACACGGTAATTAAGGGTAACTAAAATGATATCGTGACGAACAAGAAAACTAGGCCCGTACAGGTATCTTCCAGAGTATCCAATGCTGAAACCGCCGCCATAGATCCACACTAACACAGGCAGGCGATTTCTTGAGCTAGCACTACTTGGCACGTAAATGTTTAAATGGAGACAGTCGAGACTGCCCACGACAGTATTGTTAAACTCCTCCACTTGAGGACATATCGCCGAGTCGTCGTAAGCTTCGAATACTTCATCAAATCCGGGATGTGGAGTTGAAGCCTGTCAAAGAACAGACTTGCTTCAAAATATTGCTATTTACATGCATTGATCATACCATAAAACATGATTGTTCATTTAATAAACTCTAGAAATAAACTCACCCCAAAAGGATTAGCTTCATCGACTGTAGCATACGGTATTCCCATAAACATGGAATATGTCCCATCGGATGATTTCAAACCTCGTATTAATCCAATATTCGTTTCCACCAGAGGGTCAATTCGGGAAGAAGTCTTTGCATTTTGTATTAGAACACATAAAAAAATAGCCAGGAGGCTATATTTTTTTAGAACTTCCATGATGTTAGGAAGCAATGCTACTAAACGATATGAGACTATTTCAAGTAATGCTTTAGAATCATATGAAGATATCAAACCACTTCAGTATATCGATCCCCCTGTTATGATAAACTCTGAATGACAAGGTCACCTTCAAAGTATTGATATACTTAATCTAAAAAAATTAACTTTAGGAACAATACAATCATTACGTATAAAATCCATTGTACTAAGGTTTTATTGAATAATGGAAATTAAATAAGGAGTTAGTGTTATTAAGCCTCGTCTGAAGCTCTTCGGCGACGGCTTGTTAAACTCTGGCACCAGAGGCTGGCCCTCCCTACCTTTTTCGACAAACAAAACAAGCATGAGATATAATTTATACAAATATCCAAAATGTTATTTTGAGAGATTTCATGGAGACTTCACGCTATAGGCACACAGATTATGAGACACTATATTGAAATTGAAATTTCGCGGTAGTTTCTCAGTACTTATCTAACTAGGACACAAATGTGTCTGTTTGTAATAATATATTTTATAGCGATTTTTTTAATTTTTTATTTTATAGTAAGTATCATCCCTACTTATCCCTACTTATATTATAAATGCGAAAGTAACTCTGTCTGTCTGTCTGTGTGTCTGTTGCTCTTTTACACTTAAACTACTGAACCGATTGAAATGAAATTTGGTACAGAGATAGTCTAGAACCCGAAAAAAGACATAGGGTACTTTTTAATGCGAGAAAAGCATTGTAAGGGTTTGAAATAAGGGATGGAAGTTTCGTCATTTTTGAAGCTAGAAGCTTGAAATTTATTTTTTAGAGTTTTGATTAGATATAAATAAATTTGGCATTCAAAGTTTGTAAAAATTTTACCCTTGAGGTTTCGGCTAAACCACTGCACCGATTTAAAAAAATATTTCACTAATGGAAAGCTACATTGACAGCGAGTAACATAGGCTATATTTTATCCCCATATTCCTGCGGAAATAGGTACTACGCGGGTGAAACCGCGAGGCTTCTAGAGTTAAATAACGCAGGAGATGTGTGCTTACTGTTTACTGGCGCTGTGTCGTAACTAAATTCAATCAGCAGTGCGGGCGCACTCAACTGGTGTGATAAAATTGACAATATAGCAGTGCGGGTTCGCACACCAGGTATGTTTTCGCTTGCTGTAAAAGTATAAAAACACAAACGTGTGTGTTTTCAGCAGTCAACTTCTGGCTTTTGTATGTTTAAAGGACTAGATTAAATCGTTTTGTTTCTCACATATATCAGAAAGTCATCACTATTGTGCAATTATACTGTGTTAAGCTTATTTTATGAAACTGCAATGTTGAGTTGAGTTACACCATATGCATACCACATATATCTTGGAAATGTTTATCATTCCAGAAATCTTGGAAAGTTATATCTTTCCTATATTTATGCCATCTCATTTTTCAACCGGTAATAATTATAATCAACTAGCTGTACCCTGCCATGCTTCACTGTGGCACATTCGAACATTTGCTGATATGTCACTGATGTAAAAAATAGATAAAAACAATCCTTGATGCGGATTATATATCATGCTAAAATTTCAGCTCGATCGGTGCCGAACTTTTTGAGTTTTTGAAGCGTACCCAAACCAACATAACAGTTTTATATATATATATATATATAGATTTCAATAATTAGGATTAATTATCTTTAGCGTAATTTAAATTTAATCACAACAGATAGACACTGTGTAGTGATTTATTATCTTCGTAAGATAATAAACACTATATAAGTACTTGGTTGAAATAGTCCAGTGTTATTTAGTAGCGTTGCGCTACTTCCGGACATCATGGAAATTATAAAAAAGTATAGCCTCTTGGCTATATTCCTGTGTGGTCTAATTCAATATGCAGGCGCTGCTACTACTCGACTTAACCCTCTAGTTAAAACGAACATTGGGTCAATACGAGGTTTGAAATCATCGGATGGAACATATGACATGTTTTTGGGAATACCGTATGCTACAGTCAATGAATCCAATCCTTTTGGGGTGAGTTTCTGAAGTGTACAGAATGAACAACCATACTTTATGGTGAGATAAATCATCTACCTAGCAGAAATTTATTGAATTGTATTTTATTCGGCAGGTTTCTACTCCACACCCCGGATTTGATGAAATATTCGAAGCTAACGACGATTCAGTGATATGTCCTCAAACGGAGATAATTAACAACGAAATTGTGGGAAGTCGCGACTGTCTCCGTTTAAACGTTTACGTGCCAAACGATGCTAGCTCAAGAAATCGCCTCCCTGTGTTGGTGTGGATCTTTGGCGGCGGTTTCATCTTTGGGTCCTATGAAAGATCAATATACGGACCTGGGTTTCTAGTCCGTCATGATATCATTGTAGTGACCCTTAATTACCGTCTGGGTCCCTATGGGTTTATGTGCTTGGATATTCCTGAAGTTCCCGGAAATCAAGGCCTGAAAGATCAACAGCTGGCTTTGAAATGGATCAAAAATAACATAGAATCGTTTGGCGGTGACGTTAATAAGATAACAATATTTGGAGAGAGCGCCGGAGGAGCCTCAGTAGATCTACAATTATTCTATAACAAAGACAACGTCTTCAACCAAATGATCATGCAGAGTGGTTCTGCCATGAATCCTTGGGCTACAACACCATCAAATCCTTCAATTCCATTGAAATTAGCGGAGTATTTGGGATTCTCTTCCAGTGATGTAAGAGAGGCTCTATCTTTTCTATCGACAGTCGATACAAATTTGGTAATCGCAGCAACATCTAGTTTTGATTTTGATACATTTTACAGACCATGCATAGAAAAATCTTTCGATGGTGTCGAAAGTTTCATAACAGAGCATCCTTCTAATATGCAAATACCGAGAGTTAGAAATGTACCAATTCTCATCGGTCATACTAGCGACGAACGAATCCTAGATATATTTGACCCGCCCGAGGACAGATTTAATGACCACCTCGTAACATTTTTTGATTTTGACGCAAGCCAACTTGCTGCGATGGAAAGGATTGTCAAACAATTCTACATTGGTGATGAAGCCATTGATGATCAAACTATTTGGCAAGTCAAAGACTTTAATTCCGACTTTTTGTTTAACTATCCCGTTCAGAGAAGCATTCAAAAATACTTTGAAAATGGAGCTAAAACTGTATATCAATATATGTTTTCTTACATTGGTGGAAGAAACCATGTGAAAAACAGGTTTAATATAACTGTGGGTGGGGCGTCTCATGCTGATGAGCTGGGCTATCAGTTTGAGATGGATGTCTTTAAAGATGAGCCGTCACCCGAGGACCAACTAATTATTGATCAGATGTCAGCAATGTGGACAAACTTTGTAAAATATGGGTAAGAATATTATACATATTATATCATTTAATTCGGAACCATACTAATTAGAAACCTATAAATTTGATACTTACCTTTAACCCATTTAATATTTCAGAAACCCTACTCCAGTGACATCCGAGCTGTTGCCAGTAACTTGGTTGCCGGTGACCGAAGATTCATTGTTCTACTTAAACATAGACTCGGAGCTAAGCCTCAAGCGGAGACCATTCCAAGACAGGACTGCCTTTTGGGATCTCTTTTACGTATTAAACAACGATTTCCAAACTGGCATTTAGACAATGATTTATAAATTATTCCACCCCAGATTAAAACTGTAATAAATGAACATGAAAATAATATTTATGACTTTTATTAAAAGAAAACCAATATATTAAGTATATAGAGATTTGAACGATAATATTATGATATTGTTAAACTTATAACAGCCTTAAAAGAGGCATAATAATAACCGATTCCAGCTGTAAAGTTGAATGTCCAATTAAATCACAATCGCTCTACCCTCTAGCCTATAAGAGGTATGTTCAAAATCTAAAACTAAGGCCACATTTTGAGCTATTATTGATTTGTGAATAAACTGTAATCTAAGTCTAGTCTAAATACGACGGTGCAAACTCAAATGATGTTTTCATCATTTTAGTGATGGATTTAAAAATAATAATAAGTATAAGTATTAAACAGATTTAACCTCAATAGGCTAGTGTAGGAAAGGATGCCCCTCTTGAATGTCTTTGAGAGAAGACTTGTGGCCCAGCAGCACGGGATACCTATCCTACCTAGCAGTAGAAATGCGAGGACTGGAGTCCTTCTCACAAATCCATGATGTTGTTTCCAGTCAGGGCGCCGATTCTCGAAACACGTTCGGCGACCGCGCACTTAATAACAGTGACGAAATGACTTTTGAATTTGGAACACTGTTTTTTTAAAAAGTTTGAACGCAATTCGCTTCAATAAAGTCCTGGCCGGCAATAAAAAAACAGCGCGTGCCGACGCGGCATTCGTCATCAACCCATAACGTCCCACTGCTGGGCACGGGTCTCTCCTCGCTTTCGTGAGGAGGGTTAGGCCATATTCCACCACGGGGGCCAAGTCCGGATTGGTAGATAACATACCTATCTCCGAAATAATTCTCGGGTTGGTATGTGGGTTTCCTCACGATGTTTTCCTTCACCGAAAAGCGGGTGATAATTACGTACATATGTTTTTACAGAAACACATTGGTACGTGCCTGCACTGGGATTTGAACTCACAACCTTCTGATTGGAAGGTGAACGTTCTCCCACTAGGCTTCCACCGCTTTACGACGCGGCATTGGCTATCCAAATTTAAAATAAAATTGGTTGTCTGTAAAGTTGGTTTACGGACGATATTTAACGTGACAACGTCGTAACATAACATTGATGAAGTGATTGCATACTTTTATGAATAAAGATGAATCATTTTTTAATAATAAAAGAATAAATACTTGAAATTGTACTAGTAATCAGATTTTTAAAATGCAAGAATAATTAACCTGTCAAGAAGAGAAGAGAGATAGATGTGGCGCAAGCGGACAATGAGCGTTACGGGACAATGTGTCAACTTCCACTCAATTCTCTTCTTACTCAATGTGTCTACTTTACACATAGCTTATACACATGTCAGTTATGGATTAAGTACGCCCGAAAGTTATGCCCCTGACGCAAGAAGAGATGTTGTAAGTTTAACATGGTAGGTATGGTGTGTCTGTCCATAGACAGACTTGCCATGGCATCGTAGCTCCTAATTAGATGAACCGATTTTAATTTAGTTTTTTTTGTTTGTAAGATGATTTGATCGAGAGTGTACATAGCTACTCGTATGACTGCTGAACCGGCTTATTTTATTTGGCCCTTTAGCGAATCTTCACACAGCGTGTGTTTACTGGCGTTGCGTGGTAACTAAGCTCAATCAGCTGTGCGGGCGCACACAACTGTTGTGATAAAATTGACAATATACAGCAGTCGGGGTTCGCACGCCAGGCGTGTTATCGCTTGCTGTAAAATCATAAAAAAACAAACATATGTTTTCAGCAGACAAAGTATTACAAAAAAGGTAAGACTAGTCTAGTTTTAAAAATGTTAATGATATTTTAAGATTTCTGAGTGCATTAGCAGACATTTAAAGTGCGTTTAAAGTACACGTTTCTTAACAGGTGGCGTCTTCGACATTATCAGTAGGTAAGTAGCATTGATACAGCGACAAAATCAGATGTCAATTGGGTATACCACTACAATCACTAGCTGGGATCTTAAAAAATAACATTATCTACATACCTAATGACTAATACATAAAATGAGCTCATAATTTTAATAATTATCAGTATCAAATACTAATCGAAATAATTGTGCCCGTGTATATTGCGAGAGCACGCTCTAAAAATACATATTATAATATAATACAATTATATGTAGTTCATTAGTTAAGCTCATAAATCTACACAGGTTTTCCTCATGATTTGTGAACAATTGTTTTATATAAACATAATAGATTTGCATATCCGAGTCAGCACACATTATGTAATATCTTTAGTTTGTTTTCACAAATTTATGAATTATTTTTACAATCGTTTTAGAGATTTTACTCACGAACTGAACTGTTTCCAATTCTGTTTCTGAGGACAGTTTCCAGGGAAATTACTGAGCATATGCGACCTTAGAATAAATCTTTCAGGGTGACGAGCGCAGTGCAGTGCCGCCCAACGTTTTGTATTGGAAAGTTTCGGGTGACACTGTAGCTACCATCAGGTGAACCACATGTTAGTCCCGTTACTTATAACTATTAAAAAAAACCTAGGGTCCTTACTTATTCCACACGGACACAAATAACCACTACCATAAAGGACCTATATTATTACCGGTCGACAATATCGCAGCGTTACTCCAATAAAGCGTCCTGCGTCCTATGTCCTTTCTAGACACTGTTGCGTTTATGTCTTTCGACATTTTTAGCGTCCTTCTAGAGTTAAATAACGCAGGGGATCGCGCGCGTCATAAGTAAGACAAATTGTACTAAACACAACTTCACACAACGTGTGTGCTTACTGTTTACTGACGCTGTGTCGTAACTAAATTCAATCAGCAGTGCGGGCGCACACAACTGTTGTGATAAAATTGACAATACAGCAGTGCGGGTTCGCACACCAGGTATGTTTTCGCTTGCTGTAAAAGTATAAAAACACAAACGTGTGTGTTTTCAGCAGTCAAGTTCTGGCTATTGTATGTTTAAAGGACTAGATTAAATCGTTTTGTTCCTCACAAATATCAGAAAGTCATCACTATTGTACAATTATACTGTGCTAAGCTTATTTTATGAAACTGCAATATTGAGTTGAGTTACAACATGTACGTATGTACATGGTGTACATATGTATGTGTGCACATATATCTTGGTAATGTTTATCATTCCAGAAATCTTGGAAAGTTATATCTTTCCTATATTTATGCCATCTCATTTTTCAACCGGTAATACTTATAATCAATTTCAATACATAGGAATAATTATCTTTAGCGTAATTTAGATTTAATCACAACAGATAGACACTGTGTAGTGATTTATTATCTTCGTAAGATAATTAAAACACTATATAGGTACTTGGTTGAAATAGTCCAGTGTTAATTAGTAGCGTTGCGCTATTTCCGGACATCATGGAAATTATAAAAAAGTATAGCCTCTTGGCTATATTCCTGTGTGGTCTAATTCAATATGCAGGCGCTGCTACTACTCGACTTAACCCTCTAGTTAAAACGAACATTGGATCAATACGAGGTTTGAAATCATCGGATGGAACATATGACATGTTTTTGGGAATACCGTATGCTACAGTCAATGAATCCAATCCTTTTGGGGTGAGTTTCTGAAGTGTACAGAATGAACAACCATACTTTATGGTGAGGTAAATCATCTACCTAGCAGAAATTTATAGAATTGTATTTTATTCGGCAGGTTTCTACTCCACACCCCGGATTTGATGAAATATTCGAAGCTAACGACGATTCAGTGATATGTCCTCAAACGGAGATAATTAACAACGAAATTGTGGGAAGTCGCGACTGTCTCCGTTTAAACGTTTACGTGCCAAACGATGCTAGCTCAAGAAATCGCCTCCCTGTGTTGGTGTGGATCTTTGGCGGCGGTTTCATCTTTGGGTCCTATGAAAGATCAATATACGGACCTGGGTTTCTAGTCCGTCATGATATCATTGTAGTGACCCTTAATTACCGTCTGGGTCCCTATGGGTTTATGTGCTTGGATATTCCTGAAGTTCCCGGAAATCAAGGCCTGAAAGATCAACAGCTGGCTTTGAAATGGATCAAAAATAACATAGAATCGTTTGGCGGTGACGTTAATAAGATAACAATATTTGGAGAGAGCGCCGGAGGAGCCTCAGTAGATCTACAATTATTCTATAACAAAGACAACGTCTTCAACCAAATGATCATGCAGAGTGGTTCTACCATGAATCCTTGGGCTACAACACCATCAAATCCTTCAATTCCATTGAAATTAGCGGAGTATTTGGGATTCTCTTCCAGTGATGTAAGAGAGGCTCTATCTTTTCTATCGACAGTCGATACAAATTTGGTAATCGCAGCAACATCTAGTTTTGATTTTGATACATTTTACAGACCATGCATAGAAAAATCTTTCGATGGTGTCGAAAGTTTCATAACAGAGCATCCTTCTAATATGCAAATACCGAGAGTTAGAAATGTACCAATTCTCATCGGTCATACTAGCGACGAACGAATCCTAGATATATTTGACCCGCCCGAGGACAGATTTAATGACCACCTCGTAACATTTTTTGATTTTGACGCAAGCCAACTTGCTGCGATGGAAAGGATTGTCAAACAATTCTACATTGGTGATGAAGCCATTGATGATCAAACTATTTGGCAAGTCAAAGACTTTAATTCCGACTTTTTGTTTAACTATCCCGTTCAGAGAAGCATTCAAAAATACTTTGAAAATGGAGCTAAAACTGTATATCAATATATGTTTTCTTACATTGGTGGAAGAAACCATGTGAAAAACAGGTTTAATATAACTGTGGGTGGGGCGTCTCATGCTGATGAGCTGGGCTATCAGTTTGAGATGGATGTCTTTAAAGATGAGCCGTCACCCGAGGACCAACTAATTATTGATCAGATGTCAGCAATGTGGACAAACTTTGTAAAATATGGGTAAGAATATTATACATATTATATCATTTAATTCGGAACCATACTAATTAGAAACCTATAAATTTGATACTTACCTTTAACCCATTTAATATTTCAGAAACCCTACTCCAGTGACATCCGAGCTGTTGCCAGTAACTTGGTTGCCGGTGACCGAAGATTCATTGTTCTACTTAAACATAGACTCGGAGCTAAGCCTCAAGCGGAGACCATTCCAAGACAGGACTGCCTTTTGGGATCTCTTTTACGTATTAAACAACGATTTCCAAACTGGCATTTAGACAATGATTTATAAATTATTCCACCCCAGATTAAAACTGTAATAAATGAACATGAAAATAATATTTATGACTTTTATTAAAAGAAAACCAATATATTAAGTATATAGAGATTTGAACGATAATATTATGATATTGTTAAACTTATAACAGCCTTAAAAGAGGCATAATAATAACCGATTCCAGCTGTAAAGTTGAATGTCCAATTAAATCACAATCGCTCTACCCTCTAGCCTATAAGAGGTATGTTCAAAATCTAAAACTAAGGCCACATTTTGAGCTATTATTGATTTGTGAATAAACTGTAATCTAAGTCTAGTCTAAATACGACGGTGCAAACTCAAATGATGTTTTCATCATTTTAGTGATGGATTTAAAAATAATAATAAGTATAAGTATTAAACAGATTTAACCTCAATAGGCTAGTGTAGGAAAGGATGCCCCTCTTGAATGTCTTTGAGAGAAGACTTGTGGCCCAGCAGCACGGGATACCTATCCTACCTAGCAGTAGAAATGCGAGGACTGGAGTCCTTCTCACAAATCCATGATGTTGTTTCCAGTCAGGGCGCCGATTCTCGAAACACGTTCGGCGACCGCGCACTTAATAACAGTGACGAAATGACTTTTGAATTTGGAACACTGTTTTTTTAAAAAGTTTGAACGCAATTCGCTTCAATAAAGTCCTGGCCGGCAATAAAAAAACAGCGCGTGCCGACGCGGCATTCGTCATCAACCCATAACGTCCCACTGCTGGGCACGGGTCTCTCCTCGCTTTCGTGAGGAGGGTTAGGCCATATTCCACCACGGGGGCCAAGTCCGGATTGGTAGATAACATACCTATCTCCGAAATAATTCTCGGGTTGGTATGTGGGTTTCCTCACGATGTTTTCCTTCACCGAAAAGCGGGTGATAATTACGTACATATGTTTTTACAGAAACACATTGGTACGTGCCTGCACTGTGTAACGGTCCCGAATTGGACTCGCTACATTTCACAAAATAAAAATACACATTTATCAATTTTTGGCAGAATACTGAGATTTGCATTGACAAATTAGTGAGATTTTGGCTACACATTAATATTGCATTCGATCGGAAAAAGCTAATTATTGCAAAGGTAGAAACTCTATGGTAAGAGATTAAAAGGTCAAGTCGTATCTATGATAAGGCGGAAATGGAAAACGGATCAATTAAATAATTAATAATGATGACATCCAAAGGGAATAGCTTAAAAGTACGAAAAGGACTTCGACATGATGGTGGATTTAGAAGGTATGGGCCAATAACACTACAATAAATTTTGCCAATGAGGAGCTTAGAGGGAGACGAAAGATTTAGAGCGGGAGAAAAGAGAGGCGCGAGAGTCGGGGCTTGGCTTGCGAATTTGCGAAGAGAACGGACGTGCCTAGGAAAGTGAGAAAACCAAAATGGCGAAGTAGTGAAAAGCGCGTAGGAATATGTTTTACGGATCGCTAGGTCTCTTCCAAAGGGGATTTAGTGATCCTTAAAAGCGATTCTGGGGAGATAGGAAGTGATACTAGGGCCTGTGTTAGCTTGAGTCAAACTGCGAATGTTCTGATTCTTGTTGACACTGGTAGGGCGCGTAGGTTGGCGAATTGAAACGGTGCTTGCCAAGAGTTTAGCTGATAGCCTGAGGAATGTGGTGACCTCAGGGGCGTCTTCCGGCATGGGTGGCTAGAAACGCCTGACCACCCATTTCGATCGTATTTTGTGTACGGGCGGGGTGATTCCTCTAGACAGTGACGAAGATATCTCTTCCTGTACATAAAGTCGATTTGAATGGTCCCCGCACGCACACGGTGTTATTACCGTCAGGGCGATTTCCAACGACATAAACTCCCTTCCCAGCATGACATGACGGGGCGACAATTTGACGACTGACAATAGGTTGCCGTTTGGAAATCTTAGGGCGGCCTAGGGCTTAGAAATAAGCAAGACTCCCGGTGCCTCCGGACTTTAGATAGCTAGTTAGAAAAGGACATTCTTGGAACTTCCCTGTGGGATTTCTCCATGCACAATTAACTTGGAAAATCTGATTGTCACGACTCCGAAGTTGTCGCAATCAGGCTTGCTTCTGTTAGGTACACACACTATTTATTAGAAGCTAGACAGGTTTTAGTTCATAAGAAACTTAGGGCAAATAGGCATAGGCTCATAATAATTAACAACAGGGGGTCACTAGCCATAGGAGGTTCGTAAGTACCTATGAGCTAGTCTATAGTGTTAATAATAGGGGTTACTAGCCATAGGAAGTTCGTAAGTCCCTATGAGCTAGCTAGTTTATAAGAGCGTAGGGCCACACACACATAACATACAACATACAAACGAACGCACAGACACCAATTTCGATAGGTAAAGTTAAATGTGGACTCCGGACAGTCCTGAGAAGTTGACAGGTAGGCACACATACACACACACACACACCTTTAGCCTAGGGTTCTTCTGACAGGAAGGAATTCATACTGTAGGACAGGGTCATCTTAAACTATAGGAAACTACATAAAATCAATACAAATGTAAAACAAGCACTCGGGGACATTAAAAGTTTAATACTATGACAAAGAAATGAACTGGTGAAACATAAACTTCCTTGGGAACCAATTGTAATACTACAGACTATATTGTAATAGATTTACAGAGTTATTAGGTCAAACATGAACAAGCAAACATCTAAACAGTGTTACATCCGGCAATCAAATCAATAAGACTAATCATTGCATATGTACCTGCTTTGAATGAAAGAAGTTGTAGTACGGTTTAATTATTTTATTATCCATCATAACAATGCTGTAGAGCCTAAATATAACTTTACATACTCATAAAGAAAACATCTGGGAAAACAAATAAGAAATTAATATAATTTGTGACGGAAAGAAAATGAACGATGAAAACTAAACATAACTGATAAATAATCAACTAAATCACAATAAGTTAGGACTGTCTGTATATATATATATAGTTAGATAGTTACTGAATGAAACTGCAAGGATTAAATATAACCTACCTATAAATAAAGTAATAATCTGGACAAATTAACTATAATTTAGCTTAGGCTTGGTTCGGAAAGAATAATTCTGATTTCAAGATTAATTAACTGCACAAAGGCACTGGACGACAGATATGACTAAGTTTGTCTCTTTTGGATTGGCTACTTATGGGCAATGACCTATTACCTTCCCTGGATTTTCTTATGACTAAAAAAGAGTAAGATTCTCCATAAGGCTCTTCGAAAGTCACTAACTGAGGCTTACTTTCAACTTGAATCGCTCCAATGTTGAATCCTTCCATGCAATAGATATGGTATTAACTATGGCACTAGAATTCTTAGTGTTACAGAATTATCTAGAAGAACTTTCAAAAAAAATCCTCCGATAGAGAGAGATAACCTGAAATCAACAAAGAAATGACATTATACTTAATGGAAACTACCATCAAACCTTAGAACAAGGCTTCTTAACATACTATTTAAATAAAACTAGTACTACACCAGAAAAATGGTTCGAAAGGAATAATTCTGTCCTTAACATTAATTACAAGAAACAACGAACGACAAATATGAATGAGTTCGTCTCTGTTAGATTGACTACTTATGGGCAATGACCTATTACCTTCCCTGGATTTTCTTATGACTAAAAAAGAGTGAGATTCTCCATAAGGCTCTTCGAAAGTCACTAACTGGGACCTACCTCTGACTTGAATCGTTCCATCGTTGAACTCTTCCATGAATAGATATGGAAAGAACTACAGCTCCACACTAGAAATCTTAGTGTTACAGAATTATCTAGACGAACTGTCACTTTCTGGAATTAAAACAATTCCTAGGTTTTCCAATGAGAAATAACCTGAAACAAAAATAATTGTTGTTACCTACACCTAAAGGAAAAATATCCTTAAACCTTAGAACAATGCTTCTGAAATACTAACTAAATAAAACCAGTATTATTACACCGGGGGAAAAATATGACCTCTTACCACATAATATAATTCTACAAATAGAAACCTGGACAATAGTCCCATATTAAGCTAAATAAGCCAGGCGTATGTACAAATGGGTAAATAAAGCCTAAGGTATTATGTAGTTGCTCTTAGTAGGTAGAGCTAGGATAGGTTTAACGAGATTTTAGATCTCAAAATATTGGGGCCTCTTTCCCTTTTGCTAAAGTAAGTAAGTGGGATTGAGGAACCGCATGAACTAGATAAGAAGGATGGGAAATTCGACCATGGCGGGGGTTATGTCCGCTGATAACCCTTCATCCTCGTTGAATCATGAATGGAGGTTGTGAGATTGTTTACGAACCGGATATGAATGAGATCGAACCGTGAATACTCTTTAGATAAAAGAAAAGAAGTCCCTCTTTATGAAGCTCTCTTGCTTAGATATACTAGACTTATAGTAATAGGCGAGTTTCACGGTATTTTCTAGCGATAACATAAAGATTTCACATCTGTTTAAATGAGTTCGGACGGGTGACTTTGACAAGTAAGCTTATTGTCATGGAGCGATGTTAGCTGCTGTCAGTGTCATTTGTCCTGTGAGAGTGACGGATAATAGAACGATGAATTGAAATTTGATGGAAGACCACAGATAGACAAACATAGTAAATTAAATGAAAGTAAATACTTTCCGTCGAGATTTCGTAACTGCGAGGCGGTACTTAATCCCGACAAGCGGTGGAGAATATCCAAGTCTGGTCCGACGAAATTCACAACTTAGGGCGGGGCGGGGCTCTAAGTCATAGCCGCTGTCATGATCGTAGATTCAGAATGGAAGTTTTAATCATAGGCTCTCGTGATAATTACAAAACTATAAGGTCGAGCGAAAGGTTGATGAGTTACGAAAAATGTAAGGTTGATGAAAAGTTGATGGAAGGTTGACGATTATTAATTTATAATTTTGAATGAAAGGTTATATATGGGACAACGAAGGGCTAGGATTAAGATCTACTTTGTCAGATATTTAGATAATACGGATTTGATGAGAGGTAGAACGGAACGAGAATATTAGGTTGAGTTTATTTAGGGACGCCATATAATAATTTAGGAATGGTAGAAAACGAATGGTATTAATTCAGCGAAATCTAAATTCAAATTATTTATCTCTTGTAATATTGACTACTGACGGATTGTGAAGCCATACTGAACATTCAAAGGATTTAGGTTGCTACACGCGGATCACAACGAAGGGTTACTAGACGATCATCGGGCCAAAATAAAGTAAGAAAGGTAAAGTAAAGCAAAGTAAGGTAAAGTAAAGTAGAGAGTAGGTTAGGTGCGGAGTTAGTGGAGTTGTACTGAACGTATTAGTACTGAACTGTAATGTATTTATTAGTAGTATTATTAGAAGATAGAGTAGGAGAGAGTAGGTTGAGTTAAGAGGAGTTTAGTTTAAGATTTGTTTAAGATTAAGTTTAATTTATTATATTAATTTGAAAAAATTGTTATGAGGTAGAGTACATAAAGGGGGAGAGTAGGAAGGGGGGGGGGGTTACAATTGTTGCCGTGACCAGGATAGTCAACACTAGAATAACGTGACCAGGATAGTCGAAACTATGTTAGAATAACGTGACCAGGATAGTCGAAACTAGAATAGCAAGACCAGGATAGTCGCAACCAGAATAGCGTGATCAGGATAGACAAAACCAGGATAGTTAGGACCAGGGTAGCTTAAAATCAGGATATTTTAAAATCAGGATAGTTTAATAACAGGATCGTTTGTACTTATGACTAGGATTAGCTTATTGGTTATGATTATTATTAGTTGCAATTTAGATTAGAATCTTTAAAGGAAAAATTATTAGAAGGTAATTAGGTTCAGTATAACTTCGTCTTCGGTGACTAAGTAATTAGTCACAATTGTTGCCGTGAAATAGGATGGTGTTCGGTATGGCATTGTAATCCGGAAGGTGGTTGATGTTTATGGAGGGAAATATATTATTATAGAATAAATAGATAGATAGATAGATAAACTCTTTATTGAAGCACCGCAGAACAAAGAAAAATTAAAACTAGAACAGAACAAGTTTTACAATTAGTGTCACAATGGGCGGTCTTATCGCTCAGAGCGATCTCTTCCAGACAACCATGCACGGAGGGGAGTAAATAGGACATCGGACGGTGACTTTCTTTATATACGTAGATTAAAATAAATAAATAAATAGATACATATTATACACAAAATAAACTTAAATACATAGTAACATAATAGATAAACTTAATATATACCATACTATAATAAATAATTAGGGAAAGGCAAAATAAAAGGCTAAATCATAGAATACACGAATCTTAGTAAGGAAAATATGCAGAGATTAGAATAAAAATCATAAAAATTATAAGAGTAACCAGAGGGGAAATGTCGGGGGGTTGTCACCATCTATAAATACGATTTGGTGGTAACTTATCTAAATTAACTGTTGCAGGAAATATAAATTTTTACAAAAAATTGTTATAATGAAGAAGGAATATAAACATAAAGAGAAGAAACATAAATGTAAAATGGAATAGAAGATTGTAAAGCAGACTTTTAACAACATATTAATTATATTCTAATGGATATTGTTTAAAAATATAATGATTGTAATAGATATAGAAAGGGATCATAAGAGCTGATGGTAAATAAGATTTAATAAGATGGGAGCGGTGGTAGCCTAGCGGGAGAGCGTCCGCCTTTCAGTCGGGGGATAGTGGGTTCGAATCCCAGTACGGGCACGTGCCGGTGTGTTTCTGTGAAACATGTGTGCGTAGTTGTCGCTCGCTTTTCGGTGAGGGAAAGCATCGTGAGGGGAGGGGCCCGTGCCCAGCAGTGGGATGTGATAGGTTGATGTTGAAATATTGTTTGAAAGAACTCTGTAAGAAAATAATATGAAATAATCATAAAAACAAAAAAAAAATTATATATATCTAGTTTTATTTGAAAAAAATTGGTTATTGAAAAAGGTAAAGGTAACTAAGAAAGGTAAAGGTATCTGAAAAAGGTAAAGGTAAATGAAAGGAGGTAATGGTAATGGTAATAAAACGAAACAAACATAATAGAATACTATTGCATAAATTTAAATTCGGGGGGTTGTTTTACATTGTTGGAATAAATTCATAATTCGTGTCTTATAATCCGTGCGGGTTTGGTGCTTTGCTTGAGTAGCGTGAAACCGCTGAGAGATTTATGAAAAGGATTTTAGTCGAATGAAGGACTCTAGTAAACCATCAACCTGGGTTTGAGACGGTTTGTCACGATTTGACTTCAAATCGACACACTACACTTACAACGTTTCTTTATGAAGGAGAATTTGGTGTTAGGTTAGATCAGCTGATAAAATCATCGGTATAAGCCGATTTCATAAAGAATCCACTCCACACGTTAGTCCCGGGGCTAAGACCAAGGCACACTACACATGCTCTGAATCATAAGCTTTACTATCAAGAATTCGGGAGTGAACTGGAAAGTTGCGAACATCGACAATTTATGTACCTTAAGCCGCGCACGGCATGTCCGAGTTTAGAGGGGTAATGTAAGTATGTATCTCTTATATCGAAAAATAAGTAGATTGGGGGATAAGCGCTTACATAATATCATTAGGATAGAGACGCCTCACAACCGTCTTTTCTTCTGGACTTTGGGATGTCCAGGTGATGAGAGCGATTTTTGGGGATGTTCAATGCGGGGAATGTTCACGTACTGGTTCTAATAATAAAGTTTTAGTATACAGTTTAAAAACACACACACTTATTTATCTATTTATCATATACACAATTGTACTTGTTACAATTTATACACACACACACACACACACACGATTGAAGTCAAATACGAGCAAATTAGAATGAATAATAAGTAAGGGGGCCTTTTAGTATTCTTATGTTTGTAAAACTGGTACTGAGGTAATTCCGGAGAGGTAAATATTACTCCGGTGATATAAATAAATGCACCTGCGAATATTTTGGAGGTTGGCTGTAACGGTCCCAACTTGGACTCGCCACATTTCACAGGATGAGGGTACACACTTATCGATTTTACTGAATAAAAGAATGAATAAAATGGGGGTTGTTTGGTATACTTATGTTTGAGAAATAGGTACTGCTGTGATTCCGGAGAGGAAAATATTACTTCGGCGATTTAAATAAATACACCTGCGAATATTTTGGGGGTTGGCTGTAACGGTCCCAACTTGGACTCGCCACATTAACAAGATGAGGGTTACACATTTATCGATTTTGACTGAATAAAAGAATGGAGAAATGGGGGTTGTTTGGTATTCTTATGTTTGTGAAATAATTACTGTTGTAATTCTAGAGAGGGAAAATATTACTTCGGTGATTTAAATAAATACACCTGCGAATATTTTGGGGGTTGGCTGTAACGGTCCCGAATTGGACTCGCTACATTTCACAAAATAAAAATACACATTTATCAATTTTTGGCAGAATACTGAGATTTGCATTGACAAATTAGTGAGATTTTGGCTACACATTAATATTGCATTCGATCGGAAAAAGCTAATTATTGCAAAGGTAGAAACTCTATGGTAAGAGATTAAAAGGTCAAGTCGTATCTATGATAAGGCGGAAATGGAAAACGGATCAATTAAATAATTAATAATGATGACATCCAAAGGGAATAGCTTAAAAGTACGAAAAGGACTTCGACATGATGGTGGATTTAGAAGGTATGGGCCAATAACACTACAATAAATTTTGCCAATGAGGAGCTTAGAGGGAGACGAAAGATTTAGAGCGGGAGAAAAGAGAGGCGCGAGAGTCGGGGCTTGGCTTGCGAATTTGCGAAGAGAACGGACGTGCCTAGGAAAGTGAGAAAACCAAAATGGCGAAGTAGTGAAAAGCGCGTAGGAATATGTTTTACGGATCGCTAGGTCTCTTCCAAAGGGGATTTAGTGATCCTTAAAAGCGATTCTGGGGAGATAGGAAGTGATACTAGGGCCTGTGTTAGCTTGAGTCAAACTGCGAATGTTCTGATTCTTGTTGACACTGGTAGGGCGCGTAGGTTGGCGAATTGAAACGGTGCTTGCCAAGAGTTTAGCTGATAGCCTGAGGAATGTGGTGACCTCAGGGGCGTCTTCCGGCATGGGTGGCTAGAAACGCCTGACCACCCATTTCGATCGTATTTTGTGTACGGGCGGGGTGATTCCTCTAGACAGTGACGAAGATATCTCTTCCTGTACATAAAGTCGATTTGAATGGTCCCCGCACGCACACGGTGTTATTACCGTCAGGGCGATTTCCAACGACATAAACTCCCTTCCCAGCATGACATGACGGGGCGACAATTTGACGACTGACAATAGGTTGCCGTTTGGAAATCTTAGGGCGGCCTAGGGCTTAGAAATAAGCAAGACTCCCGGTGCCTCCGGACTTTAGATAGCTAGTTAGAAAAGGACATTCTTGGAACTTCCCTGTGGGATTTCTCCATGCACAATTAACTTGGAAAATCTGATTGTCACGACTCCGAAGTTGTCGCAATCAGGCTTGCTTCTGTTAGGTACACACACTATTTATTAGAAGCTAGACAGGTTTTAGTTCATAAGAAACTTAGGGCAAATAGGCATAGGCTCATAATAATTAACAACAGGGGGTCACTAGCCATAGGAGGTTCGTAAGTACCTATGAGCTAGTCTATAGTGTTAATAATAGGGGTTACTAGCCATAGGAAGTTCGTAAGTCCCTATGAGCTAGCTAGTTTATAAGAGCGTAGGGCCACACACACATAACATACAACATACAAACGAACGCACAGACACCAATTTCGATAGGTAAAGTTAAATGTGGACTCCGGACAGTCCTGAGAAGTTGACAGGTAGGCACACATACACACACACACACACCTTTAGCCTAGGGTTCTTCTGACAGGAAGGAATTCATACTGTAGGACAGGGTCATCTTAAACTATAGGAAACTACATAAAATCAATACAAATGTAAAACAAGCACTCGGGGACATTAAAAGTTTAATACTATGACAAAGAAATGAACTGGTGAAACATAAACTTCCTTGGGAACCAATTGTAATACTACAGACTATATTGTAATAGATTTACAGAGTTATTAGGTCAAACATGAACAAGCAAACATCTAAACAGTGTTACATCCGGCAATCAAATCAATAAGACTAATCATTGCATATGTACCTGCTTTGAATGAAAGAAGTTGTAGTACGGTTTAATTATTTTATTATCCATCATAACAATGCTGTAGAGCCTAAATATAACTTTACATACTCATAAAGAAAACATCTGGGAAAACAAATAAGAAATTAATATAATTTGTGACGGAAAGAAAATGAACGATGAAAACTAAACATAACTGATAAATAATCAACTAAATCACAATAAGTTAGGACTGTCTGTATATATATATATAGTTAGATAGTTACTGAATGAAACTGCAAGGATTAAATATAACCTACCTATAAATAAAGTAATAATCTGGACAAATTAACTATAATTTAGCTTAGGCTTGGTTCGGAAAGAATAATTCTGATTTCAAGATTAATTAACTGCACAAAGGCACTGGACGACAGATATGACTAAGTTTGTCTCTTTTGGATTGGCTACTTATGGGCAATGACCTATTACCTTCCCTGGATTTTCTTATGACTAAAAAAGAGTAAGATTCTCCATAAGGCTCTTCGAAAGTCACTAACTGAGGCTTACTTTCAACTTGAATCGCTCCAATGTTGAATCCTTCCATGCAATAGATATGGTATTAACTATGGCACTAGAATTCTTAGTGTTACAGAATTATCTAGAAGAACTTTCAAAAAAAATCCTCCGATAGAGAGAGATAACCTGAAATCAACAAAGAAATGACATTATACTTAATGGAAACTACCATCAAACCTTAGAACAAGGCTTCTTAACATACTATTTAAATAAAACTAGTACTACACCAGAAAAATGGTTCGAAAGGAATAATTCTGTCCTTAACATTAATTACAAGAAACAACGAACGACAAATATGAATGAGTTCGTCTCTGTTAGATTGACTACTTATGGGCAATGACCTATTACCTTCCCTGGATTTTCTTATGACTAAAAAAGAGTGAGATTCTCCATAAGGCTCTTCGAAAGTCACTAACTGGGACCTACCTCTGACTTGAATCGTTCCATCGTTGAACTCTTCCATGAATAGATATGGAAAGAACTACAGCTCCACACTAGAAATCTTAGTGTTACAGAATTATCTAGACGAACTGTCACTTTCTGGAATTAAAACAATTCCTAGGTTTTCCAATGAGAAATAACCTGAAACAAAAATAATTGTTGTTACCTACACCTAAAGGAAAAATATCCTTAAACCTTAGAACAATGCTTCTGAAATACTAACTAAATAAAACCAGTATTATTACACCGGGGGAAAAATATGACCTCTTACCACATAATATAATTCTACAAATAGAAACCTGGACAATAGTCCCATATTAAGCTAAATAAGCCAGGCGTATGTACAAATGGGTAAATAAAGCCTAAGGTATTATGTAGTTGCTCTTAGTAGGTAGAGCTAGGATAGGTTTAACGAGATTTTAGATCTCAAAATATTGGGGCCTCTTTCCCTTTTGCTAAAGTAAGTAAGTGGGATTGAGGAACCGCATGAACTAGATAAGAAGGATGGGAAATTCGACCATGGCGGGGGTTATGTCCGCTGATAACCCTTCATCCTCGTTGAATCATGAATGGAGGTTGTGAGATTGTTTACGAACCGGATATGAATGAGATCGAACCGTGAATACTCTTTAGATAAAAGAAAAGAAGTCCCTCTTTATGAAGCTCTCTTGCTTAGATATACTAGACTTATAGTAATAGGCGAGTTTCACGGTATTTTCTAGCGATAACATAAAGATTTCACATCTGTTTAAATGAGTTCGGACGGGTGACTTTGACAAGTAAGCTTATTGTCATGGAGCGATGTTAGCTGCTGTCAGTGTCATTTGTCCTGTGAGAGTGACGGATAATAGAACGATGAATTGAAATTTGATGGAAGACCACAGATAGACAAACATAGTAAATTAAATGAAAGTAAATACTTTCCGTCGAGATTTCGTAACTGCGAGGCGGTACTTAATCCCGACAAGCGGTGGAGAATATCCAAGTCTGGTCCGACGAAATTCACAACTTAGGGCGGGGCGGGGCTCTAAGTCATAGCCGCTGTCATGATCGTAGATTCAGAATGGAAGTTTTAATCATAGGCTCTCGTGATAATTACAAAACTATAAGGTCGAGCGAAAGGTTGATGAGTTACGAAAAATGTAAGGTTGATGAAAAGTTGATGGAAGGTTGACGATTATTAATTTATAATTTTGAATGAAAGGTTATATATGGGACAACGAAGGGCTAGGATTAAGATCTACTTTGTCAGATATTTAGATAATACGGATTTGATGAGAGGTAGAACGGAACGAGAATATTAGGTTGAGTTTATTTAGGGACGCCATATAATAATTTAGGAATGGTAGAAAACGAATGGTATTAATTCAGCGAAATCTAAATTCAAATTATTTATCTCTTGTAATATTGACTACTGACGGATTGTGAAGCCATACTGAACATTCAAAGGATTTAGGTTGCTACACGCGGATCACAACGAAGGGTTACTAGACGATCATCGGGCCAAAATAAAGTAAGAAAGGTAAAGTAAAGCAAAGTAAGGTAAAGTAAAGTAGAGAGTAGGTTAGGTGCGGAGTTAGTGGAGTTGTACTGAACGTATTAGTACTGAACTGTAATGTATTTATTAGTAGTATTATTAGAAGATAGAGTAGGAGAGAGTAGGTTGAGTTAAGAGGAGTTTAGTTTAAGATTTGTTTAAGATTAAGTTTAATTTATTATATTAATTTGAAAAAATTGTTATGAGGTAGAGTACATAAAGGGGGAGAGTAGGAAGGGGGGGGGGGGGGGTTACAACTGGGATTTGAACTCACAACCTTCTGATTGGAAGGTGAACGTTCTCCCACTAGGCTTCCACCGCTTTACGACGCGGCATTGGCTATCCAAATTTAAAATAAAATTGGTTGTCTGTAAAGTTGGTTTACGGACGATATTTAACGTGACAACGTCGTAACATAACATTGATGAAGTGATTGCATACTTTTATGAATAAAGATGAATCATTTTTTAATAATAAAAGAATAAATACTTGAAATTGTACTAGTAATCAGATTTTTAAAATGCAAGAATAATTAACCTGTCAAGAAGAGAAGAGAGATAGATGTGGCGCAAGCGGACAATGAGCGTTACGGGACAATGTGTCAACTTCCACTCAATTCTCTTCTTACTCAATGTGTCTACTTTACACATAGCTTATACACATGTCAGTTATGGATTAAGTACGCCCGAAAGTTATGCCCCTGACGCAAGAAGAGATGTTGTAAGTTTAACATGGTAGGTATGGTGTGTCTGTCCATAGACAGACTTGCCATGGCATCGTAGCTCCTAATTAGATGAACCGATTTTAATTTAGTTTTTTTTGTTTGTAAGATGATTTGATCGAGAGTGTACATAGCTACTCGTATGACTGCTGAACCGGCTTATTTTATTTGGCCCTTTAGCGAATCTTCACACAGCGTGTGTTTACTGGCGTTGCGTGGTAACTAAGCTCAATCAGCTGTGCGGGCGCACACAACTGTTGTGATAAAATTGACAATATACAGCAGTCGGGGTTCGCACGCCAGGCGTGTTATCGCTTGCTGTAAAATCATAAAAAAACAAACATATGTTTTCAGCAGACAAAGTATTACAAAAAAGGTAAGACTAGTCTAGTTTTAAAAATGTTAATGATATTTTAAGATTTCTGAGTGCATTAGCAGACATTTAAAGTGCGTTTAAAGTACACGTTTCTTAACAGGTGGCGTCTTCGACATTATCAGTAGGTAAGTAGCATTGATACAGCGACAAAATCAGATGTCAATTGGGTATACCACTACAATCACTAGCTGGGATCTTAAAAAATAACATTATCTACATACCTAATGACTAATACATAAAATGAGCTCATAATTTTAATAATTATCAGTATCAAATACTAATCGAAATAATTGTGCCCGTGTATATTGCGAGAGCACGCTCTAAAAATACATATTATAATATAATACAATTATATGTAGTTCATTAGTTAAGCTCATAAATCTACACAGGTTTTCCTCATGATTTGTGAACAATTGTTTTATATAAACATAATAGATTTGCATATCCGAGTCAGCACACATTATGTAATATCTTTAGTTTGTTTTCACAAATTTATGAATTATTTTTACAATCGTTTTAGAGATTTTACTCACGAACTGAACTGTTTCCAATTCTGTTTCTGAGGACAGTTTCCAGGGAAATTACTGAGCATATGCGACCTTAGAATAAATCTTTCAGGGTGACGAGCGCAGTGCAGTGCCGCCCAACGTTTTGTATTGGAAAGTTTCGGGTGACACTGTAGCTACCATCAGGTGAACCACATGTTAGTCCCGTTACTTATAACTATTAAAAAAAACCTAGGGTCCTTACTTATTCCACACGGACACAAATAACCACTACCATAAAGGACCTATATTATTACCGGTCGACAATATCGCAGCGTTACTCCAATAAAGCGTCCTGCGTCCTATGTCCTTTCTAGACACTGTTGCGTTTATGTCTTTCGACATTTTTAGCGTCCTTCTAGAGTTAAATAACGCAGGGGATCGCGCGCGTCATAAGTAAGACAAATTGTACTAAACACAACTTCACACAACGTGTGTGCTTACTGTTTACTGACGCTGTGTCGTAACTAAATTCAATCAGCAGTGCGGGCGCACACAACTGTTGTGATAAAATTGACAATACAGCAGTGCGGGTTCGCACACCAGGTATGTTTTCGCTTGCTGTAAAAGTATAAAAACACAAACGTGTGTGTTTTCAGCAGTCAAGTTCTGGCTATTGTATGTTTAAAGGACTAGATTAAATCGTTTTGTTCCTCACAAATATCAGAAAGTCATCACTATTGTACAATTATACTGTGCTAAGCTTATTTTATGAAACTGCAATATTGAGTTGAGTTACAACATGTACGTATGTACATGGTGTACATATGTATGTGTGCACATATATCTTGGTAATGTTTATCATTCCAGAAATCTTGGAAAGTTATATCTTTCCTATATTTATGCCATCTCATTTTTCAACCGGTAATACTTATAATCAATTTCAATACATAGGAATAATTATCTTTAGCGTAATTTAGATTTAATCACAACAGATAGACACTGTGTAGTGATTTATTATCTTCGTAAGATAATTAAAACACTATATAGGTACTTGGTTGAAATAGTCCAGTGTTAATTAGTAGCGTTGCGCTATTTCCGGACATCATGGAAATTATAAAAAAGTATAGCCTCTTGGCTATATTCCTGTGTGGTCTAATTCAATATGCAGGCGCTGCTACTACTCGACTTAACCCTCTAGTTAAAACGAACATTGGATCAATACGAGGTTTGAAATCATCGGATGGAACATATGACATGTTTTTGGGAATACCGTATGCTACAGTCAATGAATCCAATCCTTTTGGGGTGAGTTTCTGAAGTGTACAGAATGAACAACCATACTTTATGGTGAGGTAAATCATCTACCTAGCAGAAATTTATAGAATTGTATTTTATTCGGCAGGTTTCTACTCCACACCCCGGATTTGATGAAATATTCGAAGCTAACGACGATTCAGTGATATGTCCTCAAACGGAGATAATTAACAACGAAATTGTGGGAAGTCGCGACTGTCTCCGTTTAAACGTTTACGTGCCAAACGATGCTAGCTCAAGAAATCGCCTCCCTGTGTTGGTGTGGATCTTTGGCGGCGGTTTCATCTTTGGGTCCTATGAAAGATCAATATACGGACCTGGGTTTCTAGTCCGTCATGATATCATTGTAGTGACCCTTAATTACCGTCTGGGTCCCTATGGGTTTATGTGCTTGGATATTCCTGAAGTTCCCGGAAATCAAGGCCTGAAAGATCAACAGCTGGCTTTGAAATGGATCAAAAATAACATAGAATCGTTTGGCGGTGACGTTAATAAGATAACAATATTTGGAGAGAGCGCCGGAGGAGCCTCAGTAGATCTACAATTATTCTATAACAAAGACAACGTCTTCAACCAAATGATCATGCAGAGTGGTTCTACCATGAATCCTTGGGCTACAACACCATCAAATCCTTCAATTCCATTGAAATTAGCGGAGTATTTGGGATTCTCTTCCAGTGATGTAAGAGAGGCTCTATCTTTTCTATCGACAGTCGATACAAATTTGGTAATCGCAGCAACATCTAGTTTTGATTTTGATACATTTTACAGACCATGCATAGAAAAATCTTTCGATGGTGTCGAAAGTTTCATAACAGAGCATCCTTCTAATATGCAAATACCGAGAGTTAGAAATGTACCAATTCTCATCGGTCATACTAGCGACGAACGAATCCTAGATATATTTGACCCGCCCGAGGACAGATTTAATGACCACCTCGTAACATTTTTTGATTTTGACGCAAGCCAACTTGCTGCGATGGAAAGGATTGTCAAACAATTCTACATTGGTGATGAAGCCATTGATGATCAAACTATTTGGCAAGTCAAAGACTTTAATTCCGACTTTTTGTTTAACTATCCCGTTCAGAGAAGCATTCAAAAATACTTTGAAAATGGAGCTAAAACTGTATATCAATATATGTTTTCTTACATTGGTGGAAGAAACCATGTGAAAAACAGGTTTAATATAACTGTGGGTGGGGCGTCTCATGCTGATGAGCTGGGCTATCAGTTTGAGATGGATGTCTTTAAAGATGAGCCGTCACCCGAGGACCAACTAATTATTGATCAGATGTCAGCAATGTGGACAAACTTTGTAAAATATGGGTAAGAATATTATACATATTATATCATTTAATTCGGAACCATACTAATTAGAAACCTATAAATTTGATACTTACCTTTAACCCATTTAATATTTCAGAAACCCTACTCCAGTGACATCCGAGCTGTTGCCAGTAACTTGGTTGCCGGTGACCGAAGATTCATTGTTCTACTTAAACATAGACTCGGAGCTAAGCCTCAAGCGGAGACCATTCCAAGACAGGACTGCCTTTTGGGATCTCTTTTACGTATTAAACAACGATTTCCAAACTGGCATTTAGACAATGATTTATAAATTATTCCACCCCAGATTAAAACTGTAATAAATGAACATGAAAATAATATTTATGACTTTTATTAAAAGAAAACCAATATATTAAGTATATAGAGATTTGAACGATAATATTATGATATTGTTAAACTTATAACAGCCTTAAAAGAGGCATAATAATAACCGATTCCAGCTGTAAAGTTGAATGTCCAATTAAATCACAATCGCTCTACCCTCTAGCCTATAAGAGGTATGTTCAAAATCTAAAACTAAGGCCACATTTTGAGCTATTATTGATTTGTGAATAAACTGTAATCTAAGTCTAGTCTAAATACGACGGTGCAAACTCAAATGATGTTTTCATCATTTTAGTGATGGATTTAAAAATAATAATAAGTATAAGTATTAAACAGATTTAACCTCAATAGGCTAGTGTAGGAAAGGATGCCCCTCTTGAATGTCTTTGAGAGAAGACTTGTGGCCCAGCAGCACGGGATACCTATCCTACCTAGCAGTAGAAATGCGAGGACTGGAGTCCTTCTCACAAATCCATGATGTTGTTTCCAGTCAGGGCGCCGATTCTCGAAACACGTTCGGCGACCGCGCACTTAATAACAGTGACGAAATGACTTTTGAATTTGGAACACTGTTTTTTTAAAAAGTTTGAACGCAATTCGCTTCAATAAAGTCCTGGCCGGCAATAAAAAAACAGCGCGTGCCGACGCGGCATTCGTCATCAACCCATAACGTCCCACTGCTGGGCACGGGTCTCTCCTCGCTTTCGTGAGGAGGGTTAGGCCATATTCCACCACGGGGGCCAAGTCCGGATTGGTAGATAACATACCTATCTCCGAAATAATTCTCGGGTTGGTATGTGGGTTTCCTCACGATGTTTTCCTTCACCGAAAAGCGGGTGATAATTACGTACATATGTTTTTACAGAAACACATTGGTACGTGCCTGCACTGGGATTTGAACTCACAACCTTCTGATTGGAAGGTGAACGTTCTCCCACTAGGCTTCCACCGCTTTACGACGCGGCATTGGCTATCCAAATTTAAAATAAAATTGGTTGTCTGTAAAGTTGGTTTACGGACGATATTTAACGTGACAACGTCGTAACATAACATTGATGAAGTGATTGCATACTTTTATGAATAAAGATGAATCATTTTTTAATAATAAAAGAATAAATACTTGAAATTGTACTAGTAATCAGATTTTTAAAATGCAAGAATAATTAACCTGTCAAGAAGAGAAGAGAGATAGATGTGGCGCAAGCGGACAATGAGCGTTACGGGACAATGTGTCAACTTCCACTCAATTCTCTTCTTACTCAATGTGTCTACTTTACACATAGCTTATACACATGTCAGTTATGGATTAAGTACGCCCGAAAGTTATGCCCCTGACGCAAGAAGAGATGTTGTAAGTTTAACATGGTAGGTATGGTGTGTCTGTCCATAGACAGACTTGCCATGGCATCGTAGCTCCTAATTAGATGAACCGATTTTAATTTAGTTTTTTTTGTTTGTAAGATGATTTGATCGAGAGTGTACATAGCTACTCGTATGAATGCTGAACCGGCTTATTTTATTTGGCCCTTTAGCGAATCTTCACACAGCGTGTGTTTACTGGCGTTGCGTGGTAACTAAGCTCAATCAGCTGTGCGGGCGCACACAACTGTTGTGATAAAATTGACAATATACAGCAGTCGGGGTTCGCACGCCAGGCGTGTTATCGCTTGCTGTAAAATCATAAAAAAACAAACATATGTTTTCAGCAGACAAAGTATTACAAAAAAGGTAAGACTAGTCTAGTTTTAAAAATGTTAATGATATTTTAAGATTTCTGAGTGCATTAGCAGACATTTAAAGTGCGTTTAAAGTACACGTTTCTTAACAGGTGGCGTCTTCGACATTATCAGTAGGTAAGTAGCATTGATACAGCGACAAAATCAGATGTCAATTGGGTATACCACTACTATCACTAGCTGGGATCTTAAAAAATAACATTATCTACATACCTAATGACTAATACATAAAATGAGCTCATAATTTTAATGATTATCAGTATCAAATACTAATCGAAATAATTGTGCCCGTGTATATTGCGAGAGCACGCTCTAAAAATACATATTATAATATAATACAATTATATGTAGTTCATTAGTTAAGCTCATAAATCTACACAGGTTTTCCTCATGATTTGTGTACAATTGTTTTATATAAACTTAATATATTTACATATCCGAGTCAGCACACATTATGTAATATCTTTAGTTTGTTTTCACAAATAGATGAATTATTTTTACAATCGTTTTAGAGCTTATACTCACGAACTGAACTGTTTCCAATTCTGTTTCTGAGGACAGTTTCCAGGGAAATTACTGAGCATATGCGACCTTAGAACAAATCTTTCAGGGTGACGAGCGCAGTGCAGTGCCGCCCAACGTTTTGTATTGGAAAGTTTCGGGTGACACTGTAACTACCATCAGGTGAACCACATGTTAGTCCCGTTACTTATAACTATTAAAAAAAACCTAGGGTCCTTACTTATTCCACACGGACACAAATAACCACTACCATAAAGGACCTATATTATTACCGGTCGACAATATCGCAGCGTTACTCCAATAAAGCGTCCTGCGTCCTATGTCCTTTCTAGACACTGTAGCGTTTATGTCTTTCGACATTTTTAGCGTCCTTCTAGAGTTAAATAACGCAGGGGATTGCGCGCGTCATAAGTAAGACAAATTGTACTAAACACAACTTCACACAACGTGTGTGCTTACTGTTTACTGGCGCTGTGTCGTAACTAAATTCAATCAGCAGTGCGGGCGCACACAACTGTTGTGATAAAATTGACAATACAGCAGTGCGGGTTCGCACACCAGGCATGTTTTCGCTTGCTGTAAAAGTATAAAAACACAAACGTGTGTGTTTTCAGCAGTCAACTTCTGGCTTTTGTATGTTTAAAGGACTAGATTAAATCGTTTTGTTCCTCACAAATATCAGAAAGTCATCACTATTGTACAATTATACTGTGCTAAGCTTATTTTATGAAACTGCAATGTTGAGTTGAGTTACAACATGTACGTATGTACATGGTGTACATATGTATGTGTGCACATATATCTTGGAAATGTTTATCATTCCAGAAATCTTGGAAAGTTATATCTTTCCTATATTTATGCCATCTCATTTTTCAACCGGTAATAATTATAATCAACTAGCTGTACCCTGCCATGCTTCGCTGTGGCACATTCGAACATTTGCTGATATGTCACTGATGTAAAAAATAGATAAAAACAATCCTTGATGCGGATTATATATCATGCTAAAATTTCAGCTCGATCGGTGCCGAACTTTTTGAGTTTTTGAAGCGTACCCAAACCAACATAACAGTTTTATATATATATATATAGATTTCAATAATTAGGATTAATTATCTTTAGCGTAATTTAAATTTAATCACAACAGATAGACACTGTGTAGTGATTTATTATCTTCGTAAGATAATAAACACTATATAAGTACTTGGTTGAAATAGTCCAGTGTTATTTAGTAGCGTTGCGCTACTTCCGGACATCATGGAAATTATAAAAAAGTATAGCCTCTTGGCTATATTCCTGTGTGGTCTAATTCAATATGCAGGCGCTGCTACTACTCGACTTAACCCTCTAGTTAAAACGAACATTGGGTCAATACGAGGTTTGAAATCATCGGATGGAACATATGACATGTTTTTGGGAATACCGTATGCTACAGTCAATGAATCCAATCCTTTTGGGGTGAGTTTCTGAAGTGTACAGAATGAACAACCATACTTTATGGTGAGATAAATCATCTACCTAGCAGAAATTTATTGAATTGTATTTTATTCGGCAGGTTTCTACTCCACACCCCGGATTTGATGAAATATTCGAAGCTAACGACGATTCAGTGATATGTCCTCAAACGGAGATAATTAACAACGAAATTGTGGGAAGTCGCGACTGTCTCCGTTTAAACGTTTACGTGCCAAACGATGCTAGCTCAAGAAATCGCCTCCCTGTGTTGGTGTGGATCTTTGGCGGCGGTTTCATCTTTGGGTCCTATGAAAGATCAATATACGGACCTGGGTTTCTAGTCCGTCATGATATCATTGTAGTGACCCTTAATTACCGTCTGGGTCCCTATGGGTTTATGTGCTTGGATATTCCTGAAGTTCCCGGAAATCAAGGCCTGAAAGATCAACAGCTGGCTTTGAAATGGATCAAAAATAACATAGAATCGTTTGGCGGTGACGTTAATAAGATAACAATATTTGGAGAGAGCGCCGGAGGAGCCTCAGTAGATCTACAATTATTCTATAACAAAGACAACGTCTTCAACCAAATGATCATGCAGAGTGGTTCTGCCATGAATCCTTGGGCTACAACACCATCAAATCCTTCAATTCCATTGAAATTAGCGGAGTATTTGGGATTCTCTTCCAGTGATGTAAGAGAGGCTCTATCTTTTCTATCGACAGTCGATACAAATTTGGTAATCGCAGCAACATCTAGTTTTGATTTTGATACATTTTACAGACCATGCATAGAAAAATCTTTCGATGGTGTCGTAAGTTTCATAACAGAGCATCCTTCTAATATGCAAATACCGAGAGTTAGAAATGTACCAATTCTCATCGGTCATACTAGCGACGAACGAATCCTAGATATATTTGACCCGCCCGAGGACAGATTTAATGACCACCTCGTAACATTTTTTGATTTTGACGCAAGCCAACTTGCTGCGATGGAAAGGATTGTCAAACAATTCTACATTGGTGATGAAGCCATTGATGATCAAACTATTTGGCAAGTCAAAGACTTTAATTCCGACTTTTTGTTTAACTATCCCGTTCAGAGAAGCATTCAAAAATACTTTGAAAATGGAGCTAAAACTGTATATCAATATATGTTTTCTTACATTGGTGGAAGAAACCATGTGAAAAACAGGTTTAATATAACTGTGGGTGGGGCGTCTCATGCTGATGAGCTGGGCTATCAGTTTGAGATGGATGTCTTTAAAGATGAGCCGTCACCCGAGGACCAACTAATTATTGATCAGATGTCAGCAATGTGGGCAAACTTTGTAAAATATGGGTAAGAATATTATACATATTATATCATTTAATTCGGAACCATACTAATTAGAAACCTATAAATTTGATACTTACCTTTAACCCATTTAATATTTCAGAAACCCTACTCCAGTGACATCCGAGCTGTTGCCAGTAACTTGGTTGCCGGTGACCGAAGATTCATTGTTCTACTTAAACATAGACTCGGAGCTAAGCCTCAAGCGGAGACCATTCCAAGACAGGACTGCCTTTTGGGATCTCTTTTACGTATTAAACAACGATTTCCAAACTGGCATTTAGACAATGATTTATAAATTATTCCACCCCAGATTAAAACTGTAATAAATGAACATGAAAATAATATTTATGACTTTTATTAAAAGAAAACCAATATATTAAGTATATAGAGATTTGAACGATAATATTATGATATTGTTAAACTTATAACAGCCTTAAAAGAGGAATAATAATAACCGATTCCAGCTGTAAAGTTGAATGTCCAATTAAATCACAATCGCTCTACCCTCTAGCCTATAAGAGGTATGTTCAAAATCTAAGACTAAGGCCACATTTTGAGCTATTATTGATTTGTGCATAAACTGTAATCTAAGTCTAGTCTAAATACGACGGTGCAAACTCGAATGTTGTTTTCATCATTTTAGTGATGGGTTTAAAAATAATAATATGTATAAGTATTAAACAGATTTAACCTCAATAGGCTAGTGTAGGAAAGGATGCCCCTCTTGAATGTCTTTGAGAAAAGACTTGTGGCCCAGCAGCACGGGATACCTATCCTACCTAGCAGTAGAAATGCGAGGACTGGAGTCCTTCTCACAAATCCATGATGTTGTTTCCAGCCAGGGCGCCGATTCGCGAATCACGTTCGGTGGCAAAAAAAAAAATCTTGACGATTTCTTATAGAAAATCGGCCATTTGGTTAATTTTGTCACCAGATAAGATTCAAAAATCGGTGCCCAGGTCTATTTCTTCCGAAACGCTATACTATAGACTTTTTAAGCAATTCGGTTCCCAAGGACATCTATATGGTATATGGTACAATCAATAATAGACGATGGTACTGTCATTTATAAGGATTTAGAGTGAATTTCGCACATTAAACAGATTGCTTCGTGTTTGATATTATGAGTAAAAGATGATGAGAAATATCATTAACCAATAGTCTTAAGAGATTAAATACCTACCTTTCAGCGATAAGACCGCACATTGTACTACCCTTGTTTACCTATTGTAATTTTTCTGTACTGTGTTTATTTTTGTTTCTGGTGTACAATAAAGAGTTTTCTCTTCTATTCTATTGTAACTACCTACATACTTGTCATTATCATCATCATCATCCTGATCACTACCCTTATCCGTCCACTGACGAGCACGGGTCTCCTTTCCTGAGGCGGATTAGGCCTACATTTCATACTGTTCTACGCTTAAAATATTTCCATAATATTGGTTCATTCTACGGGTGTCTAGTATCTGCAGTTGTACGTACAGTTTCGAACCATATTTCAAAACCTTAAAGATTTTGCAAAGCTATGTTTATCTCGATACCTTATGTTTATTTTATAATAAAAGACAAAGACGTTTTTGTAATGCAATAATCAATATATTTGGTAATGTTCAATGGAGTCAATTATAATTCATTGTCTAGATCCCTGTTTGTAAGTTGCTGTTTAATTTGTAGAAGAGGTCCCAAAAGGCAGTCCTTTCGCGGAATGCTCTCCGGCTGAGGCTGAGCTCCGAGTCGATGTTTAAGTAGAACAATGATTCTACGGTCACCGGCAACCAAGTTACTGGCAACAGTTCGGATGTCACTGGAGTTGGGTTTCTGAAATATTAAATGATATAAAAATAAGTATCACAATTAATAGCTTTCAAGTAATGGTTCCGAATTATAATGATATATGTACATATTCTTACCCATATTTTACAAAGTTGGCCCACATTGCTGACATCCGATCAATAATTAGTTGGTCCTCAAGTGACGGCTTATCGTTCATGACATCCATCTCAAACTGATAGCCCAGCTCATCAGCATGAGCCGCCCCACCCTCGTTAATATTGAATCTGCTTTTCATAAAATTTCTTCCACCGGTGTAAGAAAATATGTAATGGTATATATTTTTAGCTCCATTGGCAATGTATTTTTGAATGCTCCTCTGAATGGGATAGTTAAACAAAAAGTCGGAATTGAAGTCTTTCACTTGCCGTGTCGTTTGATCGTCGATGGCTTCATCGCCAATATAGAATTGTTTGACAATCCTTTCCATCTCAGCTTGCTGGTCTGCGTTAAAGTCAAAAAATGTTTGGAAGTGGTCATTGAATCTGTCCTCGGGCGGAGATAATATATCCAGGATTTGTTCGTCACTATTATGACCGATGAGAATTGATACATTTTTAACATTCGGTATTTGTCTATTGAAAGGGTGCTCTGTTATGAAACCTTCGACACCATCGAAAGATTTTTCTACGCACGGTCTATAAAACGAATCAAAATTAGATGTTGCTGCGATTACCAAATTTGAATCGACTGTCGATAAAAAAGATAGAGCCTCTCTCACATCACTGGAAGAGAATCCCAAATATTCCGCTAATTTCAATGGAACTGAAGGATCTGATGCTGTTGTAGCCCAAGGATTCATGGTAGAACCGCTTTGCATGATCATTTGATTGAAAAGGTTGTCTTTATTATAGAATAATTGAAGATCTACTGAGGCTCCTCCGGCGCTCTCTCCAAATATAGTTATCTTATTAGTGTCGCCGCCAAACGATTCTATGTTATTTTTGATCCATTTTAAAGCCATTTGTTGGTCCTTGAGGCCTTGATTTCCGGGAACTTCAGGAATATCCAAGCACATAAACCCATATGGACCCAGACGGTAATTGAGGGTCACTACAATGATACCCTCACGGACTAGAAAACCAGGTCCGTAAAGCGATCGGCCAGAGTGTCCAAAAACGAAGCCACCGCCAAAGATCCACACTAACACAGGCAGGCGTTTTGCTGGGCTAACATTGTTTGGCATATAAACGTTTAAATGAAGACAGTCGAGACTTCCCGTGACTTCGTTGGTAAACTCTCCCACTTGTGGACATATGACTGAATCATCGTTAGCTTCGAATATTTCATCAAATCCGGGATGTGGGGTAGAAGCCTGCCGAATAAAAACATTTATATAAAATTCTGCTAGGTAGATAGATAGGTACAAAAAGTTTACCTCACCATAAAGTATGGTTGTTCATTTTATACACTTCAGAAACTCACCCCAAAGGGATTGGATTCATTGACTGTAGCATACGGTATTCCCAAAAACATGTCATATGTTCCATCCGATGATTTCAAGCCTCGTATTGATCCAATATTTGTTGTAACTAGAGGGTTAAGTCGAGTAGTAGCAGCACCTGCACATTGAATTATAACACACAGGAATATAGCCAGGAGGCTATACTTGTATATAATTTCCATGATGTCGGGAAGTTGAAGAATGTTACTGAATAACACCGAACTGTTTCAACTACTTTTATAGTGTTTTAATTATCTTACGAAGATAACAAATTACAACATCATTTTGTATCTACTATTGTGATAAAATCTAAATTAGACAAAAGATCGAAATTATTGATAGCCCAACCGGTTAAAAATTGGGACTACGATAATCTTGGGAAGATATAACTTTCCAAGATGTCTGGAAAGATAAATCGTTCCATGATTTCTGTGATATTATAATTGCACTTATACCTAATAGTAAGAAAACACTTACTACATTTAACAACATTTATAATATAGGTAGATGCAATCAGGATGTGCGTCGAGAGTACTTTAGAAAAGGAGAATGTAAACATAAATTATGGAGGATCATGTCCAGAACGGTTTCTTCAAAACTCCCAGGAAGTTTCAATAGAGCATCGTCCACTTTACTGAAGCGTGACGTTGACTTAATTACCTGATCAAGTGGGACTATTTGAAGTAAACCTTGAAATCTATCTATATTAATATATGGTAGTTATAAATATAATTATATTATATAAAAACGAAATGCTGTTCCTTTGTAAGCGAATGCCTTAAGAAAGGCTGGACAAATTTGGCCACATTTTTTTATGTTTGTTATATATAGTCCGAGTATGGTTTCGATTAGATAATATTATTAAAAATTATTAGAAAAATGTATTAAAAATCTTAGAAAACTATACGGGAAAATTGGGAATAGCGGGAAAAATAGGAGGCACCTTTTCTTACGAGAGTTTTGTATAAACTCACGATTCAAACGGTCGAGATACGATTGACATTTTGTTTTTACTTATGTTTTTTTTTGTGATGTTCAGTTGTCTTGTAACTGCGGAAAATGCAGAGTTCTTGCGGGTAAACTGGAATTACGCAGGTGAAACCGCGGGGCTCTGCGTAAACGAGGGAGTCTGTGTTTTTATCTCGTAAAACAACCTATATCACTCGGGAATAGTGTTGCTTTCTATCAGTAAAATAATTTACAGTCTTGGGTTAGTAGTTCCATAGATAAAGTTTTCTCCCGCGGATTTCTCGTTTTTCCCGCAGTAATTCAAAATTTTCCCGTTATAAAACACAGCCTCTAGAACTCAGGTATTACGTTGCTTCCTATTAGATGAAAAATCAGAATGAATAAGTAGTTTATGAGATTATCTCCGGCAAATTCATAAACCGACAAACTCACATATGAACTCGTGGATAAGTAATATTGATAACATTAACATAATTTAGGTTGACTTGACGAAATTATGTCGAAAGTTTCAGTATTTTCGGTCTCTACATGATGGTCGAGACAAGGTAATCGACATGCAATATTTTATTCTGTCAGAGATAAGTAAGTAGGTACTTATAGAAAATTTACGGATACCTAATTCAGATAGGTACGTCTACCACTTGGCATTATCTACCGATAAATCTTTGGTCTGGCGACGGATTGTTATATTATGCTGTTCTACCCGACTGCTCAATGGAGGGTTTTCCGTCGTTTGTATGGATGTATACAAACTCCTGGGTGTCGCAGCTTATATTATTTATTACTCTATGTAGGGAGTTGATAGGGTACTTTGGCGATTCTTCGGTTTGTTTGTGAGTAATCGCTACCCACGCTACTAACTACCAAGGCTTTCTTACGTCTACTTATGATATGTCAGACAGCGAGAGTACGACAGTTAGACCATTTAGATACAGAGTGATAACTTGTTAAGTGAATGAATGCTGTCTATCGCAAATATACAAATCGGTCGTTGCATTTTAAATTTTAATTGGTTGACCTAGTAATGATATGCCAACGTTTTAAACGGCCTAGCATCTGTACAAACTTACTTTGTTGTTAGAGCACTTCTTGGAACAAAGTAAGTATGCTTTGCCAAGATACAGTGAATCCTAGATAGTTGTGTATCCAGCCTTACCTCACGTGTGTACAGGTATACCTTATATAGCTAGGGTACCTAACACGGAGGACCACCGCCAATTTATCTGAATCAATTAAAAAGATACAAGATCCTGCCACCAGGAGTCCCAGGCCTCTCGGGTAGCATGAGTTCTCGCTACCCCATTATTATAAACATTAAGGTGTCCGCATTCATTTTTAATATTAAGGTTTGTTATTTCAGTTCATAATTTCACACGATTCAAATGTTTACGTTATAGGTTAAGATAGAATATTTCATTGAATACATTCGAGCATCCGACTCTGTTTGGACGTATCCCACTAATATAAGTCTTTAATTTAAAAACACCGTCGCCCGCTCCCGTTCCTTGACTAGATACAGAGAATCCTAGATACAGGGAATCCTTGTAAGGGGTCAGGATCTATTGTAATCGTGACGCGCTATTACTATTATTATTTGTACTAAGCGTTTCTAATAAACGGGTCAAATGATTTTGTGACATTCAGAAATACGGTATGATTAGGCCTAGAAATCAATCTATCAAAGCCGAGTACTAGAAAAAAATCTTCACGTACTAAGTTTGCTTAAGAAGGCTTAATTTTTGTCCCAATACGTACAATTTAAAAAAAAATCTAAAAAAAATCTCAACCTTTTTTCATTAAAGTTTTATTTAACTACATCTACCAAAGGGCTTTCAAATTAAGATAAAAAAAATAAACCCAAATCGTTTAGTTATCTCAGAATTATGAAGCAACCCAAGAAATATAGTCAATTGACAAAATGTAGTTAATTTTGAAAATCATTCCGAGTATTTAATATAAAGAATAAATACCACAGCATGCTCGCAATAATTACGCGAAATTCCAAGCTTTCTCTGTTACACCTAGTGTGCCATATGTCTACCAACTCAAATTGAATTTACACGTCACTTGAGACGACGCGCACGATTTGTTTACAGAAGTCATATTTCAGTGTTCCCCATGTGCTGTTAACTGGGGCGGTACTTCGGAAACCAGTCAGTCGCATTTGCACCTTTGAACTATGAACATCGAACTTAGAAAAGAACAAAAGTGAAATCAAAGTTCTATTTACATAAGTACTTAGATTAAACTTAAGTTAAGAGTTTAAAAGGATTATCCTGTAACTGGGATGGTGTCGAAGAGTGTGCTCCTGCTGTCATGCCACGGGGTGGTGTGGGCGGTTGCGATTGCGCTGGCGCTGTGGGCGGGCGGCGCGCGGGCGGCCGTGCGCTACGACTCTGCTACGCCGTACACACCGCCCTACAACAATTACAAATATATTCCAATGCAGTAAGTATTGTATTTCTTTTATTTAGTCTAATATTTAATTCTCATAATTACTTAATTTAAGAACTACCGAGAGCGTATTTATGGGTCGGGTCTATAACGATAAAGTTGTGGATTTTTGTAAACTATGTTTTGATATTTTAGTTACTCATAAGCCTGCAGGTACACATAGTTAATACATTAGGATATCAGTAAATGTAATGAAATAAACTTTGGGAATCGTTTTAAATTTGTTGGTTTGCTGTACCATGGAATAAAAAGTGATGAAAAATTATTAAATACCTAGTTTTTTTTTCATGCATAACATTATAAAATATTATCAAAGTATGTATATATAAACTATAATCTGATAAAAAACGCTAAAAAACGCTTACTGTGTAACGGCTGTGTTAAACGGCTGTGGATGGAATAAGACCGTTGAAGATGATAAATTGGTAACGATTTACTGATTTGGGTTGGTATTCACCAATACTTAAACATTGGTTAAATATTAATCACGACCCGAATATTGGAGAGCCCTAGTCGTAAGTTTTGTCAAGGATCCTGCCAGCTAACAATCAGAACCCAGAATCTATTATGTCTGGGAATGGGAATTTGAACAATAAAATATTCTGATTCTGATTCTGATTCTTTTGAGGCAAACGAGGCGTTAATGGCTTCGTAAGTAACACAAATCATGTTTTTGAGAACCTTCTAAGTATTTAATTTTCCACAGCGGTGGCTACGATGGATACGAGTCAAATGACCCTGCACGGACTCCGGTGGAGAAGATAGACCTTGAGGAGACCAGCGGCCCGCCTGTGTCACAGTTTATCCTCTCAGCCTTAAGGACTGCTCTAGAGGTCATCAGGAATATGAACAAGCAGCGCTCTGCGGCGAACTTTCCCACTGGCAATATCACTGCTGTAGCGGTAAGTCTTTCCTTCTCTAATAGTTAATAATCGAATCAGGTGTTACTTTAAGGAAATTTATATTCAACAAGAAAACACTTGCCTTCTTTTTATGATTCTGAGAACTTAGGCGGAATTGAAGTTATATATTTCCACTTCTTCTTGTTTTTCCTTAGTGTTTTTCAAGAAAATGATATACTCGAATAAAAAAATATATGCTAGAACCCCTTAAAAATGACATTTATAAATCCCCCAGGAGATTTCAGGTTATTGATTACTAATTTTATAGTCAAAATAAAACTATACATAGTAATATACGTAACTCGCTTCATATCCAAAGCATGATCTAGTTAAAGGACGAAACTTTAGAACTTCCACATTTTTGGGTAATGTGGTTATCACATAATATGGCTTCATAATAATTATATAGTATCACATAATGTGCCAAACCCATGTAGGAAGTGTGCCAACTGAACCAAGATGCACCGGAGGGCACAAACGTCATCGTAACCAGGTCGCAGTACGGTAAAGCCTGAAGTAGGTGACCTGGTGACAACGCTAACTATAATAATTACTTAGCACCCCGGCTCAGGCTGCCGCTGGTTTGTTTGGCGAGCTCGCGCAAATAGGCTGACACCGCTAATGAGCTTAGTTCCCGTAATCTGAACCTTTCATTTGACAACAATGCGCAACTTTCCTAAAATGCTCTAATTTGTTTTATTATGTTCAAAGAAAACGCGTGAAATAGGCAATGCTTCAAAACCATATGTACGAATGAGGACAGGGAACAATGTTGTATGAAGATCTACTTTTTATATGAAATCCAAAACACTTGATAATTTTCCTTATAACTTTTACAATAAGTCCCAGGGTATATCAACCTTTTGCAGAAAAGATGCAAACTGTAAAAACCGATAGGATTTTTTTCATGCTTACGATGTTCCTTTTGATTTTCAGTTGAAACGCAAGCATGTAAGGTCAAACAGCACCTCTGCTGCCACTGGGCGAGCGCTAGAAGAGTCCAACAGCACCGCGCCGGAGAGTGGGCGAGGCTTCGACGACTACTACGACGAGCACGACCACGACACCACCACCACACCCAAGCCCATGAAGCAGGGTCGGTACACCGACCCCTGGGCAGGGTATTACGACTGGCTCATCAACGAGGGCTCCTTTAAGTTCTGGAGTGTTTTCCAGGTTAGTTAGATTTTATTAAAATTAGCAATAACAATGACGGATCTGAAATAAATTCGATAGTTTTCTCGGCTGTCCAGAAGAGAAGTAATTTGAGGCTAATCGAAACCTCGATTTCTTTTGCATGGAATCGAGGTAAATCTCATGCAAAATAAAGCCTACAGTTAACACTGGAATATAAAAAGTTATGAACAATCTAGAATAATTTTATGAAATATAGACAGAGGATATCGGTGCCTCTCTCATTACTGAAATGATGATACCTTTGTTGGTTTATACCGTTACCAGCTAGATGTAACTATATTTCACCACACAATTTCAAGACTCCGGTAACTATGTTAAAAATGCTTCAGGAAAATATAATGACGTCCACAACACCATTATTCTTTGTTAATTCACACAAATAGATTCGACCTCCTGCCCGCTGTAGCGCATCGTACCGCGAACAATATTGCTGTTAATTGTTTCATATGAAAAAAGACGATTACTTTGTCGTTTCGGTATCGAGGCAGTGTCCACAGGAGCGACAGACATAACATTGACACAGTTATAATGCGGCGTAATGACCGCTGTCAGGCATGGGTGACGCCACCTGATATAATTCAAGAACGTTGCATCCGACCTTGCGAATGCGATTATAGTCTTCCATTTCCTTGATTCATGTTTTTATTGTATGCTTTGAGCGTGAGTGGAGCAATTCTAAGATGGACTGCAGAATTTCAAGTGCCTATAGTAATCTCGCTGCAACGCACACTAAGCGTGAGAAGGCTTTACATTTTAAAATACTCACAAAGTCGAAGTAGATGTAAGATAATTGATTTCGATTAAAGGTGACAGGCTTTTATCTGAATCTTTTAATCTACGCATGTTATTGGTCACAAGAACATGTCTAAGTATAAGAACCACGAATTCAATGCATGGGTGTGACATCCCAAACGCTCCACTCCAGTGCGTGAGAAGAAGTCCTAAGTCCAACCAATGGGAACATAATAGATAATGGACGTTTTGTTATTATTACATAAATATTACTATTAACACCATTATAATTAGGATATTGTTAACGTAAATCAACGGTTATTGACACGCGTAATACTAAACTACAACATGATTGCTGAAGCGTGATAATCCATGGCCATCTTTTAAGTGCTTCTATAATATCATAATTCCGCATTTTTTGTACGCTCGTCAAGATACATAATACATCGGATTAACTAATAAATATATGCAATTATGATAAAAAACATTCGAAACAATTTGTTAAATACCCACAGCTGTCAATGTAAGCACACGCACTGGTCGCACTGTAATGAATAGATAGATACCTAGGTACATTTGTACTGTTACATACTGATACATCCTATGTACTTATTAAAGCTTAATTGAATAAATGCGTAGGTATAACATTGGCAGTTTCCATTACATAATAATTGAGGTAACAATTGAAATCAACGCTAGCTTGATATTTTTTTCTTTTTCTTTCGTACATTGAACTGTAATTGTCACCTAACCTTTGAAATATAATAGCATTCTTCTCAAACATAAGTTCCATGTCAGCCGCAGACGGTTGAAAAAACCCCACTAGTACTAGTACCGGTAATAGTGTAACACCCAGGTGAGTCGGATAAGGGGGTGAATCGAATCACCAAAAAGAAATTTGGTCATATTTCAATAGCCGCGGTTAACTAAATAAAAAACAATCAGTGATACATATTGCTTTTATCCACCTGTACGCGCCGAGAATGATGAATGATTGATCAAACCTCACGGGTCAGTCCGGTGTACGCTTCTAGATGACCGAAGGACCGCTCTTTTCATGTGTCAAAAATAAAGATGTGTTCCAAATTCCCTCGGTTTACAATATTGCTTGTCTGAAAGTTCTTGGAACAACAGTTCGTACTTAGTTCTTTAGTATTATAGACTCAGAATTACCATATACCACACCTTGTTATATTTTACATGAGTATTTAATCTATAAATGTATTGGCTTAGTATTAACATACTCAGTCATACTAAGTCATTAAAATGACTTCATTCTATTTTATTAGTTCCCATGTGTAGATCTGGAATAGCTAGGTACATTATGAATTTTTGTGGGGATATAGCCGGTAAACTTGAGCTTTTATTGAGAACATCGCAAAACAAATTTACGTATCATATTAAAATGTTTATTTACATGCGTGTATGGGTCCAAGAAGTTACTTTACCAACAGGATTGTCTATAACTCTATACAATCACTGGGGAGAATCAACGAGAAACTCGGCGGCGAATTTTTCCAACATATAATTCTCCTAATACAAAAGTAGAAAAGTTTGAACAAGGCCTATCTCAATCGACAAACGCTATGGAGTCGATCTTTCGATCTCGGATAAGATAGTGTGAGTAATACAGGGCAGCTAAGGGCCGCTGTCATACAACAGTTATCAAACTATAACAACCGGAACCGACGACTGTTTAACGTGCTCTCTGAAGCACGGAAGCGCTCGGATGGTATGCCACTAAACGGTCACCCACCCAAGTGCGTCCCTCAGTTACACCATGATAACGACTTCGAAAGAGTAAAAAAGAAGATTCTGACACAATAAACCTTTTCACTTTCCAGCTCTTCACAGCTGCTCTGCTCCTGTACGCCTGCTTATCCGCCATCTACTACGCAAAATTCAACCCTATCCTACCGGACTACAGTATGGAGTACGATGACTACTTCCTGGAAAGAACCGTCGGCAGACAAGCCAGAAGCCTCGAGCCCTGGGAGATGCCCTCGGGGCTTAGCTGGATTAATCCTAAGACATTCCAATTCATACTAGACGCTATTTCTAAAAATTACGAACACCAATCTTAGGTTAGTCGTAAGTAAGGTTTTCAGTACTGGACAACGATGACAATAACTGTGATCATCGCTCAGATATCGATGCGACATCATCTCAACTACAAATTTTTCATTTTAGACTTTTCATCTGCTAATGTACGATACAGAATAGAATAGAAAAAATGAGGCGATAGTTTAGCGATGAACCGTGCGATGGGTTCATCGCTAAACTATATCTTTGAACCGATGATGGCGAAGCGTTAGTTGAGCTTTGATCAGGTTTGTAAATAATGTTTTGATTAGGTTACCTACTTCAGCAATTCCATTTCATTAGGTAAACATTTATTAAAGTCCTTGTTACCCTGCATTGAAGATTCCCTCTCGCAAAAGTTTGTGAATGAGAGGCCTGATTCGACAGAACTTTACCTCCAAAATTCCTTTGAATCGGATCTCGCTTATCTTAAGTTAGTCTTCTTAAGTTAGTTGTATGTAAGTACTTTAGAAATTCTTGCTCAATTTCCTAGTTCCTAGGCCGTATTTAATAAATTAAATGGACCATTTCTAAGGCGAGCTTTTATTGATATAATAAATATAATCGTATAGCGTGGTGTGCGGTGAGTGTTTTGTAGAGCTTAACAATGTTAGTGGTCGTGTGGGGAGTGGTATAGGCACGGGAAGCATAAAATAAGGTTGATGTGGGTCTGGGACGTTTATGGGATTTAACTCGAGTACTATTCGCAAGAAGAAACATCTTGGAAGCAAGCGTCGCGTCAGTCATGGCCTCTGGTCAAAATCATAACCCTTCTTTTGCCGGGTTTATGAAAAACACGACAGTTTGTTTTCAGCACTGAACGTGTTAAGATAGATCGATCCATACCAATTCAAAGTGAGTTGATAAAGTGTTAAGGTATGACGTTAAATATGTAAACGACATCGCTTTTTTTCCGTAATTATGTACCTACCTAATTGTTACGTTGTTGGAGTCGTCTCTACCTGCCATGACTAAATACTTGTTCCAAAGATAAATTCCATTTCAAAATTTGCAATTTTCCTGGAAATTGTTTCTACATCGTGACTTGTATTATGCGAGCATGAAATTAATAGTCCTGCTCTCCAGTGTGGCTCTTGTATATGGCGCGATGGTCTCGCGGGCGGCGGGCGGCGCGGCGCGGCGCGGGTTCGACGCCCGGTCGCGCGAGTCTGCGCCTAGGATACCCGCAGGATGTCGCTATACAATCGCTATTATATGATATGCTTATTTATCCTAAGCTAGGATTGTTGAGTGTGATATTAATAACACTTCTTGGCGTTGCTGTTTTGCTGGTCCTTTTATTTATTTTCAGATAGGCACATCAATTCTGCGTTTCAGTGTTACTTATTCAGTTTCGTTATTTAAATCCGTCGTTGTAATTCATTATTTTTCATTAACTCTTAACTTTCTGGTATTGACATTAAAAATAATGTTAAATATATAAAATGCATATAGGTAACTTGATAAAATTTTATTCGAATTTGTATTGCACGATGTGGTCTTCTAGAAAAACATAATGCATAATAGCGTCACTTAGGACATATTATACCATGTATAATCTGATCTCTGTTCGAGATCCAAATTATAAATACATTATTTTGAAATCGATAAGTTTTGAACAGCTCTAGAACCAACGTAACTCCTATTGTTCCGAAGTTATCCATATGCTCATACTAATTTGAGTAAAACAAGCCGGAGACTACTACAATATGCTATTTATTCTTGCTCTATGTTTATGTATGAATATGGCCTTGCTTATTCTTTTGTTGTAAATTTGTGTTGATTATTATATACATAAGTTAAATAACTTCGTAATTCCATAACGTTAATTATCTATTCGTCTGTACACGTTGGAGATAAGAATATTACTGTATTTGTATATAGGTACTATAAGGCTTTTAATTTTATATTTTGATCTTATAGATTCATGAAATGACTGTCAGCTATTTGACTTTAGCATTTCGAATTAAGTGCAGCTAAAATAAGTGAAGGAAAACATCGTGAGGAAATCCATATATCTACCCGAGAATTATTTCAGAGGTAGGTATGTGATGAAATTATGTGAACTTAACTTAAATTCGACAATGGAAAATTCTTCTAATATTCGCGTTGTCTTTTCCCTTTCCGTGTTTATTATGTTGTGGTTCGCCACGGCCGATTTATCGAGTATAACAATTAGTGCATATCTAGAGAGCAGCTACGTAGGTAACGTTACCGTAGATTCGAGATAGCGATCATGAGCGATCAATTAAGGTATCTGCGCGGTCGCCGACCACAACACTATTTCCGAAATGCTTTTGCGGTTTGCTGTCCATCGCCCGCATTAGTATTTTGCGCTACAATTACTTTGGAGCGATGTACGTGGGGTTCTGCTATGCGGCAGAGTTGGGAGAGGCGTCGCCGGTATAGCCGCTGTGAGCGATGCGGTGCGCGCCGCTCGTGGCCGGCTGTCCGCGCCAGTTCAACGTTCAAGTGCAGCGCTTGCGCACATCCGAAGAGTCCGTTCCCGCGCGCGGCTGCTCGATTCCGAACACTCCGATTCCTCGTGCCGCGTTCCACTTACGAAAATCGAATGAGTTAACCACAAACGGGTAGATAAACAATCTTCGGTCTTTCTTACAAATTTTGGACTGCTCCCGTGTGTACATAGTGAGTTAAGATAAGTTTGCAAAGTTTGTCCTGCCGGGGCTGTTTTGGGGTCGACTACGAAGGTAAATATTACTATTTACAGTTATTTTCAATATGTTTAAGATTTGTACTCGATATTTACGTAGATTAAATATAGATAACTTGTGCAATTATCAATCACAACGAAATAGCGAAATAGGCAAGGCAGGCTATTATTTTCGTTCCTAGAGCTTAGCTACGGGTGAAAATTATGTTAATCCTGAAGCACATAATACTTTTCATGTTATCCTAAAATAGAAACACAACAAATTAAGCTGATTAATTAACTTAGATAATTTATTTATTTATTTTATTTTATTGTATTACAAAAAAGTTGACTTAAAAACTAAGAAGAGCCATAATGTTCTGAACTAACGTACCTAGTTTATTAGTAACTCGTAATTAGAAGGAGTGCGCTAGAGCGGCGTAGCGATTCTGTGCTGTAAAAGACATCAACGCGAGCACCGCGGCCGGCGCGGCGCGGCGCGGTGCGGTGCGATGCGATGCGGTGATACAATTAATTGATAACAACTAACAACCCATAATGACACGTGAGGGTATGTCCGTCCATTTCTTAGCGTGGAGGTTTGTAGATGTGTTTCTTAGATCTACTCTATGTCTTTTTATCGTTCGTTTTGTAGAATTGTAATCATAATTACGTAAATACACATGTACGTACCTATCGTATTTGTGAGAGTTGTAAAGACTTTGGAGCCGAGTATTTAAATCAGTAAACTCATTTGTTTGTACGACAATCACGCTGAAAGAGAAAAACTGATTTGAATTGCGTTTTCCTGATCTTGTAAATTGTTTAATACCTAGCAGATAGCCTAAATCTTCCTCAGACTAGATAAATTGGACCTCTGAAACCTACAGAATTCCCACCGATAAACTTTTGCTAAACTTAAATGAGGATACCATCGTTAAGCCAACTTTCGGCGCAGCGTTTATATGTAAAAAGGGTTTGGTATTTAGATTTCATACATTTATCTCAGAACTATCTAATTTGTAGAGGCGGTAAAGGAAGCAGGTTCCTCGTTTCATCTCTCTCAAACAAGTCACGGTTAATTGCCGGGTTATAACTAATTCACCGTTATCGAATAAATTTACTTAATTATAGATTCCAGCTTTACATAAATAAACCAATGAATAAGTGACTACAGTTTTAGACCACTGTCGGTAACTTAACAGTTTTATTGACGTATTTTGATTATAATTAATGTTATTAACTACTCGTTCAATATTTTTATAACCATAATTTTATAGCAATATCTTTACACACATTTTATTGCCTGTAATGTACATGCAATTGCATTGCAACGACTAATTAACAAACACACACGTAATATAGCTTTCTCAGGTTTTATGCGCAGGCTGAATTCTGTTCGTCTTTTTAAGTTTTCACTGTATAAATTTCGATGATTTCGTTGGTAATATTATATAGTTATATAGGTTGGTATGCAGAGAAACGCAATGGTGGCAGAACGGTAACCTGTGTGGCTTCCAAACCAACAAAACCTGGTTCGCAACCTCATCCCCCACTAATAATTTAATATCTTCGGATTTTCACCATTCCGTGCTTTGGGGGGCATTTTATCCGTTCCGGTTACTAACGATTGATAGCAGTCGATATGTTATTTCAGAGGCACTCGGGTAGCCTTTTAAACTGTGACAACAGAGGACAGCATCCTTACCGACACGACAAAAGAAACAGAGCATTTTTTCTAAAGATAATGACACAATGAGTAATACAATTTTAGAAGAAAATTCCCACTGCTGATAACACGGGGACCTTCTCGAACGAAAATTAAACTTTATTAAAGGTATCGCATATTTTTTATGGAAATTAGAGTGACGTGGGCGTTATTCAAATAAACAGTTAGCACTCAGGGGTTGTACCCGCCAGTTGGTCGAGTGTTATGACAAAACAAAAATTTCTGCGTGTATATATTTGTGTGGTTTTTGAGAGTGTACTGCAACAGCTTATATAAGTACTTAAACTCTTAAATTTAGCTAGCACGTTAGTACGAAAACATGAGTTCCACATTATAACGTCAAATTAGCTATAAACACCGCTATCCGTGATAAAACGTAACGGGAGCCCGGCGAAACGAATGAAACGGCGGTTTTCGCGCTCTATGACATGACAGACGTGTTGTGATTCAACAAACTCATGCCAATCATCTGTGTTAAGATACCAGTGTATTGCTATGTCATTGAACTACATTTACATAGTTCTACTGACGTTATTTTCAAGTACTCTATAGATACGATGAATATAAATAATAATAAACTTCTTGGTATGTCACTCGCTCCATGCCACAGTTAAAAACCCGTGTAACTACTAATATATTATAATATGTGAATGAACTTCAGACTTAAACTCTGTCAAATGATGAATGTGCCTAACTTAACATACTTTTGGCATTAATATCTAGTTCTTCTAACATATCTACAATTGGCGTTTATTGTTATTTCTCTCCTATTATGAAACAGATAAGTAGGTGACTAGGTATTATTTTTTATTTTACTTTATTTTATTGTATTTTATTGGCCTTCAGCTAGCTGGCTAATAACTTTAAGTAGATGCATTTTGTCGTTATTATCATCACATAAATAACTTACAAAAATATCATGCAACGAAGAACTTTATAGACAAAAATTTGACTTTGTTAAAATTAATTGACAAAGCCGTAAATTTAATTTCATAAAGCGAAAAATATTCGTAGTAAAAAAAAATATCTGCATAATTTGACATTCCTTTGAAATTTTAATTAATGAGTGGGTGTAACCACTTCGGGACAAAAGTCGTTAAAAGTGTAAGAGAACTGTAGCAGAATGTGACATGCGTATAACATGGATCCAACCTATGTAACATAGCGGAACACCGCCGACATACTTATTACTGCAACGCACACTGTTCTGTGGTGCCACATACAGTAAGCATATGCTAAGCAAATGTCAGCTATACATGTTACTGCATACTTGCACAAGTTTGTATAATATTAAAAGATGCACTTGACGGTGTGAGCTAGCCTTGAAGATGCATCGCTCACTAAATTCACCATGTATACTAGCACAAGTTGTCATTAATTGTATCTTGAGCTAGCTAGCCTATGCCATGCAGTAACTTGTAGTTGGTATAATACTAGTATACGTTTATCTCATAAACTTGTTTTCCTGACAACTGCATACACAAGTATGTGGTCATGCGGCAATTAGATGCCTGCTGGGTAGAGCATTAAAATCAGCCATTTATTTATACATTTTGTGTTTATTTGCTCTATCCGCTGATAGAGCAAATAAAAGTTCTGGAAATACGATACGCTACGTACTTGTTAAGATAATGTTTTGTATTGTTTCTGTAACTTTGTTTTTTTTTGTCGCTCAAACTGGTATATATTAGGTACCATAGCTTGTAAATAAATACTCGTAAAATGCTGCAACGGTAGCTGGTTCAACTACCGCTAGGGTCAGGTTCTTTGTTTTATGTGTTTAGTTCCATTACTGCCATATCGTTGCGCTTCCTTGTGCAGTCACTTTACACCCGGAATGTACACAGCACACAACTTTAGCATATCTACCTCTAAATAATAAAATGCCACGTGTTTTGTTGCTGGTAAGTTTTCTTTTACCAAACCACTAATCTTGTATTCTAAAAAACACCGTGGCAGTCTTTAAATTAAGACGGAGTAAATTAAAACCCGATTGATTGTAAGCGTTATAACGGTTTTCAGATATCTCTAACAATTTGATGTCATCATTGAGAAAGATATTTAACAACTTTAGATTGGGGAAACCTGTTCTGGAAATCGTCGAGGAAGTTCAATTCCATTAAAAACGCAGACCCTAATATTAATTTGCATCTTTGTTGATGACAGCATGACACATTTTTTCTAAATCTTTGATTTATCGCATGACTCATTATTAATAGAATTGTAGAAGCTTGATGTCTATATTTCCTACGATTGTCAAGCGGTGTGGTGATGCATTTATAGTACTTTATATCGTATAAACAATGATTTTACATTTTTATTACCTTTTTGTGTGGGAAATTATGTAAGCCATCCAATAGCCGTGCACAGCGCTTGTCTGGAGCGGCGGCACTCAGCGACACAGCGACACTGTTACCCATTCAATGTTAATGTCGCGCCATTGCGTTGTTCTACCGCTGCCACCCTGCAAGGCACATCGACGTCGCACTTTATAAACCCATATATTATGAAACAATACACATCACAGTTATACGTGGATTCGTTACGGAAGCGGCGCGTGTCTCTCAATGTGATAGCAACAAAAATTTAACGCTGCGAGCGTTAAATCTCTATTACCTATCTGATTTATTAACTGAGACTTAAAAGCTCAGCGGCGCGTGCCAAGCCATTAATTTGATTATTTCAGAACATCTCGCATATTTACCGTTGCTCTATCGGTCATTTTCAGATTGTTGATAGACCAGAAAATTAATTAAGACCGGTTCCACGCGACGATGCGTTTGAATATTAATTTGCGACCTAGATTATTTTCTGCTAGGCGTGTGCAGCTTGTCTTTAAACTTGTCATCCGTTTTAATAACGGTTCCTAAGAGGAAATTAACAAGTTTCATTTACCCAATAGACGATAAGGTGTTTGTTTACAATAAAGCGCACCTAGTGTATTTAATAATTCAAATACCTATTAATCAATTACAATACGTAGGTAGAGCATGCGTAATACTTCCATGGCTTCTACAATGTCAAGTCTACAACCTTGCGGAGACACTCGGAGTTAACCAACAAAACAACATCAAGTTAACGAGCTAGAACATTTGTTTTCGCTGGCAATTAATTCCAGGTATGAGTAATGCGCCTATATGCCATGATTCTAGCTGTTAGATAACAGAAGCAGAGGTAATTGCAGTGACGTCAGCGAGGCCGAGAGGTCTCACGGATGGACCCGTCTGAGGACGCTGCGCTCGTGACATGCTGCCTCGTCGGCATCACGGCAGCAGGAAATATACGATTACACGGTTATTACGTTACAAGTTTCTAGCATATGTGAGTGGTCCTCTGCATGGGTGTAGGTACAATGATTTCATGATTAAAGTGGCTGCTTCACGGTGCGCGCTCGTGACGTGTTCTTTGTTATGCCCGCGCGTTAAGCCTGCTTTGTCTCATTAGTGCGTCCTCCTGTCGGTCATCTTATCGGTTAATTTTAATTAAAAGTAATTATTGTAGCGCTTAAACACGTGTTGGTAATGTATTGATTGTAAAGGAATAGGAACTTAATGAGATGAGAGCAGTAAAAGGAAATCGGTGTCATAAGGATGAAAACGTACTTTTGGTTTTATGTGCCAGGCCCGGTGTAGGGTGATTAGCAATGACCACATTAAACTGATCTGAAAAATATGCTGCTCATATGCGACAAGAATGTGGTATCTCACATTCAAAACGTTGAGGAGATAACACACTATTGTCGTAAATGACTGTGTTCCGGTTAGAAGGGCACTGTTTCCAAGCTTACTCCCCAAGTCAAGCATGCGTAAAGAAGTTTTACTTCAATAAAAAAAATTGGGCGATAGGTTTGTTGGGTAAATGCGTTACATGGATAACTTTTGTTCTGTTCCTAGAAACTTCGAACGCATTCAAACTGTTTCGTAACAGGACTCGCATTGCACCGCATGCTAAGTTCGCCGCCCCCAGTTGGTTGACATAGGTGTTACAATACAGCCAGCATGTGAATACCTTGTTTGCTTAGTTAACATGTTGTATAATGTATTAACCGCAGTCCACATATATCCATGTTTCGAGGCCGTCGTGTGACATGTATTAGAGTGCTGGTACCGTACTCGGCCGAATTCCGTCTTTCGCGTTATCTCACCCACATTTAAATGTGCTGTGATTCTACTAAATACCGTTAACACACATATTACGAAAAATAACTTTCTTTCTGACTCAATAAAAGAGTTTAAGATTTAAAAAATATTCGATCGTGAATTTATTTAGGTTTCCGGTAACATCACCATAACTAACATAACCATAACATTATGCAGTTTTGCATGACATTATTAACTGCATTAGAATCAGAAAAAAAATACTAAGTTATTTTTATATAGCTACTCTAATAATTCTACCTTCCTTCTCTGATTAGAAACCCGCCTGTCCACAATCCCTTCCTCAAAATAAGCGGCTTTGCCTCGCATTTTGGTACTAAAAGTACCTAATCTTTACATCCTCGGGTCGAGCGATTCCAAGTCCATGGAAAGGTGACATTGACATTGCCTTCAAGCGTAAGGCCGTGCCTGCTTCTTTCGAATCGTTGAACTTAGCAGGTATATATTTTGTATGCCAATATTATGCACCGACTTCGCTCGTATGAACTACTCCACAGGTCTACCGGATTTTGGGAAATATCATTCGAAATCAGTAAAATTGAAAAGATATAATTTCCTTATGCGTCATAATTGATACGAATGAGTGCATGTGAGTAGTTTAATAACATTGTTGGGTATATCATGAAATAAGAACATAAAAAATATAGCAAAACTTGTATGTTAAAGCTGTGAGTCATCTATTGCGATGTTCCCGGATAGGTTTAAAAGCTATAAAATATTTTCTAAGCGATAGGTTTACCGGCTATTGTTGCTTTAGTTACGAGCTATGCAAAGCCGGCTGATAACCAGCGTTCCCACGGAGCCCATGGCTGCGTGAGTCAGCGCTGGACACCAAGGCAACACCGCGTGCTCCACTTTACTCCACACCAAGTCGTAGTACGTAGTAGGTAAAACGCAGATACGTGCCAACTGATGTAATCGGTGTGATACCTATACGTAAGGGCATTTTTTCAATGCTCATTATCGAAATGATAAATTAAATTTACTGATCAACACATACTCGTAGCTTAGGTACTTGAACACTTGAATATATTTAACAAAAACTGGCCACGACTTAGATAATAATATCCGGATGATAATTAAGTATGGAACATGTCTGCAAGTATCAGAAACGATAGGTATTCGAGTATTTCCCACGCCCCACGAAAAGAAACAATGTTTTTCTTCCAAAATAATACAAATTGAAGGAAAATCTAACTATGTAAGTTTAACATAAATTCTCAAGGTGAGATAAGATTACTTGTTTATTAATATCATTTCAGCATTTAAATCTGAAAACGTGCTCGTACTGCGTTAGAATTGTACTTATATTGCGCTTCGCTAAATTAATAAAACTGGAAACACCCGGAAGTAAAATAATATGTTAGAAAAACTAATTACAAAATAAGTGTTACCAGTACAAACGATTTTAAATTTTCATAAACACTTATATCTGAAGTTTTCTCTGCCAGTGCAGCGGTCTCGTAGAATATCGCACCACATATTTCTTGCGGGTATTTCGTATTTTTTACCACCTTTCCCGAAGCCAATGACCCGATCAGTTGTCCGATACCATCGACAATTAATTTCGAGATCGGTACTTGTTTTTGTAGGCTCGATGCGTGTAATGTTTATGACATATCATTCAGGAAAATTACCTTGTAACTCGTAACCGAGCCGAGGTTATGCCACGGCGGCACTGTGGGAATTTTAGAAGGAAAATGAGACCGTACATCGTTGTGCTTTAGGGTGTGGTTGGAGGCTACAAAACTACCTTTACCTATATAATATGCAAGCCATTACCTACTTATGTAGCGCGCCATTTAAATACCCCGCCTGTTAAGAAAGCCCAGATTCGCGTGGCAAAGGCGGGTCCAAGCGGCGTCAGCGCATCGCCTGTTTCGCGCGCTCCCGCGTTACTAGTGGCGCCGCCGGCGGCAAAAAGGCGAAACAGTGGAGTCAGGAAGCGTCCCGCGAGATACCACGACTAACCGGGCAAAAACATTAAACTGGCGTCCCAACTGAGGGCCTGCAATTAAAAGTGCAGTGAAACCCACGACACAAAAAAAAATGACACGAGCGCGTCGTCAATCGCGTCGACAGTCCGAATTCCGTGATGCTGCGGAAACGGACTCGACCGCGGGACCGACGTCGAGTTTCACCGCCAACGACATGGCGTCCATCATGGCGTCGATTCAAGAAACTCAAACCGCCGCCTTCGAACGCCTTCTCGACCGAGTACTCGACCACGAGACTCGTCGCGCGTCGTCTTCGCCGACGCCGGGGACCCCCACGGCGTCCGCCGCGCCCGCTCACCACCCTGGGAACTTCGCGTCCTGCACGGCGCGGTTCAGCGGAGCGCCTGGCGACTCGCTCGACGGCTTCATCGACGCGGTGGAGGCGTATAAAGAGTGCGCCCGCGTAGGAGACGACAACGCCCTACGCGGAGTTTCAATCCTGCTATCTGGCGATGCGGCCGTGTGGTGGCAAGGCATCAAAGCGACTATCACCTCCTGGAGCGACGCTGTGACGTCACTACGCAGCGCCTTCGGTGACAGCCGGCCACCCCACCGAATTTATCTGGATCTCTTCGACACGTTCCAAGGACCGCGAGAGAAGACAGAAATATTTGTTGCTAGAGCGCGAGCCCTACTCGCTCGACTACCACCTGACGACCTCAGTGAGAAAGTGCAGATTGATATGGTGTATGGCCTTCTACACAATCGAGTGCGCCAAAGACTCCGCAGAGACGAAGTGAGCTCCTTCGACATGCTTTTACGTAAAGCACGACATATAGAAGATGCCTTCGACGAGGCCGGCCCCAGCGGGCGTAATAATAATAACGAAGGTCGTCATCGTGCCTCGCAACGAAACGCGGGCGGAGCGCCCGCCGCCGCCGAGACACCAACGCCGCCGCAGCCGCCTCGGTTCGCGCCGACGATGCCGCGTGAGAGCGGCCTTCAAACGTCGAGCACCGGCGCGCGCGATTCAACGAGCAGCAACAGCAACGATAAGCACCGTGCGCCCCGCGTGAACTTTCGTCCTGCGGCCGACAAGAATAAATCGCGATTCTGCGACTATTGTAAAAACTATGGACATTCACGTGATCAGTGTTTTAAGTTAGCATCTAAGCCTAATACGGGAAATGACAATATGCAAGCTGAGAAAGTGCCACCCACATGTTACGGTTGTAATGAGCCAGGAATTACGCGATCGCAGTGCCGTAGATGTAACTCGGAACACTTCGCGGTAGGGTGCGTTGACCCCGCCTGGACCTCGCCTGCCTTTAATCCAATACCTACCGGTAAGGTAGTGACACAGGTGAGTGATTCTTGTGTTGATTTGGTGCCTACAGTTCCCCATCTAGGCTTGGAGTCGTCACTTGTTTTAGCTAAACACGATAACAACGAACAACGTAAACAAAGTAACAAACGCAGGCTTTTACTAAAACAAAGTGATAAGCACGAAAGTTCATTTTTACCTACACATTTTAAAGCCGCGATGCCTGTTTTGTTTAATAATAAAATTCAAACAGAGCCGTATGTCCCGACCGATTTTAAAACGATTCTCCCTCTGCGTTTCTTTGGGATTGATAACGATTATAGGTACGACGAATATGTAACTTGCGACATCGTTAAGGAGATTCCTGTGCGTTATTTAGATCGTGCGGACTGTGAAAATAATTACGTGGCGATACAAAGTAGGATACCTATAGCACCCGAAGATAGGGTGACCATGACGAACAAAGGTAGGGTGACCATGACCAATAAAAGTAGGGTGACCATGACCAACGGAAGTAGGGTGACCATGGCCACCGAAAATAGGGTGACCATGACTAAGGAACGTAGGGTGGCCACGGATTTTTCCACGGTAAACAATATAGATAGAAATTATTCCACCGAGCACCAGCTTAAGTTAAGGCCTGTCTTATGCGTTCAAATTTTAGGAGTTCGTGGTAGTGCCTTAGTGGATACAGGCGCCAAGAGCAGCGTTGCCGGCGCTTTGCTCTACAGTCTACTGTTAAAGCACAATCATCCGTGCGAAGAAACGACACGAAGGGTGAAGCTCGCAGACGGTTCCGTGCGCACTCGACAGGTACTCCTCACCACCTTGGAAGTAAGGTTGACACCAGAAAGGTCAGTAACCCTCGAGTTTACCATTTTTCCTGATGCTGAAAACAATGAGACCCTTCTAGGGATGGATTTCCTGGTAGCCATGGGTTTGGTACTTGACTTCGCTTCGTCCACCTGGCACCTCTCGGGTCATCACGCTACATACCCAATAGAGTATGAAAAGCCCAGACCATACACGGTGATTTCGGCTGCCGATCTCTTGCGTGAAGACGAAGGGCTAATGCTTGGCCCCCAAGAACGGCAGCAGCTGTCTGATGTGTTGCAGCATAACGATGATGTCTTTGCAGTAGGGGGAGCCCCTACCCCACATGCAGAGCATCATATTGACACCGGCGACCATCCACCTATATCGGTCCCACCTTATAGACTCACTCCGGCTAAGAAAGAGTTGATGAAGGCGGAGTTGGAGAAGATGCTCGCCGATGGTATTATCGAGGAGTGTGAGTCTGCTTGGACATCCCCCGCCGTGCTTGTCCCCAAGAAGGACGGCAAGGTAAGGTTTTGCGTAGATTATCGTAAATTAAATGCGGTCACGAAAACCGATGCGTACCCCATGCCGCTTATCGACGAGTTGGTTCAGTCGACCAAGCGTAACTGCTTCATGTCCACGCTTGATCTCCGAAGTGGGTTTTGGCAAGTGAGCGTCAGAGAGGGTGACAAGGACAAAACGGCCTTCCAAACGCCGTTCGGTACGTATCGTTTCACTCGCATGCCTTTCGGCCTTAAAAACGCACCGTCCACCTTCCAGCGGCTCATCGATAAGCTCCGCTCTTCGGTAAACCGCTCATTATCTCAAATTGAGGGTGACAATGTCACGCTCCTAGCCTACCAAGATGACCTGCTCCTCATAACAGAGACGTACTCAGGTCATATAGCCGCCCTAGATGCGGTGTTTGAAAAGTTGCGCGCTTTTAATTTAAGGGCAAACCGCGAAAAGTGTGTTTTCTGCCGACAGCAGGTAAAATACCTTGGACATGTTATTACGCAGGATGGAGTGTCTCCTGACTACGACAAAGTTCGGGCTGTGGTGGAGATGGTGCCACCATCGAATCTCAAACACTTAAGAACCTTTCTACAGACATGTTCGTGGTTTCGAAAATTCGTTCCAAACTTTTCTGCCGTTGCTGAACCACTAACACGTCTGACGAGAAAGAATCAGCCTTGGGTTTGGGAGTCAGAGCAAGTGAATGCTTTCGAGGAGCTGAAAAAGCGCCTCACTTCCTCACCTATATTGGTTCAGGCTGATTACTCCCAACCATTCATACTCAGAACTGATGCAAGCAGTTACGCGATAGGTGCAGTTCTGCTACAGGGCGAAGGCGTTGAGGAGCGGCCTATAGAATACGCAAGCCGCCTGCTAACGTCTGCTGAAAAGAACTACAGCACGACTGATCGAGAGGCTCTAGCCGTTGTCTGGGCTGTCGAGCGCTTCAGGGGATACATCGACGGCCATCAAGTAATAGTCAGAAGCGATCACCAACCTTTGAAATGGCTACTTACGGTGAAGTCACCCTCAGGTAGGTTGGTCCGATGGGCATTAAAGCTCCAATCGTTCAACATCACCTATCAGTACACGCCAGGTCGGGCTAACGTGGTTGCAGACGGTCTGAGCCGCCCACCGTGTACTGAAGAAGACACGGAACAGTGTGGTATGTGTTCCGTCGTGATAAATTTGCCGACGACCAATCCTACCGATCTTCGGGCTGCACAAATTAATGATCCAGATATCCAGAAAATCGTTCGTGATCTGGAAGACCTCGACGAACTCACCTCTAGTCGATGGTTGGATCGAGGGTATGTATTGTGTCAAGGTGTGCTTTACCGCTATGACCCGGATTCCGACCTTGAGGAGGCGCAGTTGGTGGTGCCCAGCTCCATGAGAGAAGAAATCTTGAAGGAGTTTCATGATGCCCCCACCGCTGGCCACCAAGGAGTCGAAAGGACTCTTCAACGATTGAGGGAGCGGTATTATTTCCCAGGCATGCGTAGGTATGTTACTGAGTATTTGAAAAAGTGCATTGATTGCCTCCGGTACAAGCCGTCGAATCAAAAACCCGCTGGCCTATTGCAAACTCCGGTTCTCCAGCAGCGAGGAGAGGTTCTTGCTGTTGACCTCTTTGGCCCACTACCAGAAGGAGACCAGGGGGAGCGGTGGGTGCTCCTAATAGAGGACGTAGCTACAAGGTGGGTAGAACTTTTTGCTCTTGTTGATGCTACTGCTGAGACCTGCGCTCGAGTCCTTCTGGAAGAGTATTTACTAAGATATGGACTACCAAGGCGAGTCATTTCGGACAATGCCTCGAATTTCATTTCCGCCACCATGCAACAATGCATGCATTTAATGGGTGTTAAGCAAGAGCTTATACCTGTGTATCACCCTGAAGCTAACCCTGCCGAGCGCAAGAATCGCGATCTAAAGGTGCAGTTGTCTATGATGGTAAAGACAACGCACACTGATTGGCCTAAGTACCTGGCGCACGTCAGGTTTGTGATGAACAGCGCTTGCTGTGCCACTACAGGTAAGACGCCTGCATTTTTAACTTTCGCTCGAGAGCTGCGTACTCCATTCGATGTGCATCACGACCTACGCAGTGTTTTGGACAAAGAAAACTTTGTTCCCCAGGTCACTCCTTACTTGCGAGCGTTTATTACTTCTCTTTCCGATATTAGAGAACGCGTTGAGAAATCTCAGGATAAGCGTAAAGATGTAGCTGATGCTTTGCGTCAGAAAGAACCTAAGTACACCATAGGAGATTTGGTCCTGGTCAGAACGCACGATCTAAGTAACGCATCAAAAGGGGTAACGCGTAAATTCATGCCCCGCCGTGACGGTCCATACCGTATCTTCAAGATCGCCAGCCCTACAACATTTGTTCTTGCTGATCTCTCGGGAAAGGTTATAGGGAAGTACCATACCGCGGATTTAACTCCTTTCACTTCCTCATCTGATTCCATAGTTCCCATCATGCCTAAGAAGCGCAGGGGTAGGCCGCGTCATAGTAATTTAGGTCCCAAGTTGGACATGGGACGTGTTTCCAGCTTGGAGGGGGAGACTGTAGCGCGCCATTTAAATACCCCGCCTGTTAAGAAAGCCCAGATTCGCGTGGCAAAGGCGGGTCCAAGCGGCGTCAGCGCATCGCCTGTTTCGCGCGCTCCCGCGTTACTAGTGGCGCCGCCGGCGGCAAAAAGGCGAAACAGTCGAGTCAGGAAGCGTCCCGCGAGATACCACGACTAACCGGGCAAAAACATTAAACTTATAGGTAAAGGCATATGAATAATAATATGAGTATGTACTCTTACGTGGTATTTGTACTCTTTTTTAAGACTAGCAGCACCCCTCGGTTTCACCCGCGTTAGCTATTGTCCCAAAGAAACCGTTAATTTTAGGGGTTAAAAGGTATCATGTGTTCTATTCCAGAACCTAAAGTATCTGTATAGTAAAATTTATCAAAATCCGTTCAGCCGCCGAAGCGGAAAGATAGGACACACTTACAAACTTTCGCAGTTATAGTATTAGTGAGATGTATAATAGTAATTAACATAAATTTGAGTACATAGGTACTCACCTACTTTAGTATTTTTTTTTAATTTTTTATATATTTTTTTTAAATTTATTTACATTTAATTATTCAGGTACCTAGTAAATATAACCTGAACTGCATATCGACGCTAGAAAGCGTAAATGCTGTAACCTTGAAAGGCAAAATTGTTCGCCAGAGCCAAAAAACTTTTTTTTTGTTGAAAAAAAATAATAACTCAATATCTACTCGACCTAAAAACGTAAATTTTGGATATTTGGTGTGTTTCATACAAAGCTACAATACTGCTACCTTGGTTATATCCTAAAGTTCCTAGGGGACGTTGAAATGTGGGTTACAGCGTTTGTTTCCAAATATGTAAAAAAAGTATGTTTTCGGGTCGGTCAAAGCGTTACAGCGTTTACGCTTTCTAGCGTCTATATATTCATAAATCATCATCATCATTCATCAGCCTTTTTCATTACTATTAGTTCCCAACTTGTTTTATTTACTCATTGTGATTGCATATTCCGGAGATTGGACTTTTTAGTGTCCCGGTATAAAAGTAAATAGAATACTAGAGTTATATATTCCAGACTTGACTTACAGTTTGCTAGAGCTAAACGGTATAAAGACAGACAAAGAGAGTTAAATTTCGGCCTAGTTAAGCAATGAGGGGTTTTCAAAAACTAATGGATGACCAATGAATGAATGAATGGATGAATGAATGAACGAATGAATGAGTAAGTTCGAACTAACTATAAGGGTGGGTTGGTTAGTTAGACTAAATATGATATATTTTGCACACCACATATCTAATGAAAAACTACTGATGACTAATAAGGAGATAATCAATTCTTTTACCTACCGAATTCATTTAATATTTATTCACTTAAGTTTATTTAAGGAAACTTATTGATTACCGAGAAATTTGGGGGAATTTGGTTTTGTCACTCTTATGTTTTAAAATATATGTATATGTTCGTAGGATATATGTTACAAACCAACATAAACTGAACCACAATGACTTCAAATTTCCAAGAAAAGGGGAGACCAAGTCATATTCGTTCAGATTCAAGTGCTATCATTGTCATTATCATGTCATTGTGTCATGGTACACGTTTTGCAAGGTCCGACACGCACTTGTCCGCTTTTACTGTTACGATCAAAATATAATGGTGACACTGCGGTCAGTTGCGACTCTAGGTGAGGTATTTGACCGATTATTTGTTTATAATTCTCGGCTTCACCAGCTATTGACCGGTTTTTTCGTTCAAGCTGACATAAATGCAAATTTATACGTGGGCAAGTATGCGACAGTGACACACAGACACTGTAGCGAGAGACTTTCCCGTTATACAAGTGCATTTTTGTCTGTAATTTATAGTTTCCGTCCATAAACCTGTTTTGATGTAACAGTATTCTCATTGTTATCCATATCAAGATGGGTTGGGAGTGGAAGCCACGAGCTAGCACTAGTTTCATACATATCTAAAATTTTCTCAGAAAAGGAATCCCAAAGTGAAGCGTCTGACATTCCCGTGTCTGAATATAACACCATATAGTCTAAATATATATTAGCCTTCATTCTCATTATTTCTCATCGAAGCTTATAGCTACATTATGAAAGACACACATTGTATTGTTAATGAAACGTGTTTATTAAGGTCAATGTGCGTTTAGAGCGATAGAGTGTAAATTAATTATCAATAACGGATACACGGGCTCTTGCATTAAACATAGGAGTTAAAAAATATAAATGCATAGCGGTGCTTATAATGCAGGACACACCATCCCGAGTTTGTCATGCGGCTCGTGTGATCGTACCTTTACAATCGGTAGAACTATAGAAAACCTCATCATAACACCAATAAAGATCGGACGTTTGGTCTTTATGATTATTATATTACGATCCTTCAAGGACGAGAGACGAGTTCTGATATGAAGGGTGAGGTATAATTCACTAGGAAGTTGTATGGTATCTTAGACCTATGAGGTTGAGTGGCCACCTGTCAAAAAATCCAATTGTCAACCATTACTGTGTTCCGGTTTGAAGAGCACTGTTTCTAGTGATATTGAAGGGCATAAGCCAATGACGCAGGGTGACCAGCGCACGATGTTCCATTCCAATCCAGATTTTGCAATTCAAATCCTATGTGGCACTGCAATTGTTATGGGCAGACGTGATTCTTAATTCATTCCTTACTAGGCGAATAGCCAGCGCGGAAAGTCGTTTCCTTGAATACCAAAACAAGGAACGCTTATAAGTCTATAACTATCTAACGTTAAAACTTGACATTCGAAATCTAAAATGATTGGAAAATCCATAAGATGATTCCATTAAATATGTTCATGTTGAGATCCAATGAGTAACACTCAGGCAGAGAGGATTTCACAGAATCTTGTTATTGTTCCAGGCAAGAATCATGTGACGGTCGATCTCTCGAGATAGACTGGTCGCAGATCACACGCCTGCCTGCACTGCGCCAGCGGTGAGGTGACCCGCCACCATGCACACGATGGACACCATGGGCTACGGGCACAAGAAGTACCGGCCGCCGCTGTCGCCCACCAGCTTCTACCAGCCGGACTACTATTCAAGGCACACCACGCTGCGCCCGCAGGTATGTCCAGAACAGATATTTTCATATGTAAAGTACTTATTTACTTACAAGGGTGTGGTTCAAGACTATTATCTTGCCTGTCATTTCAAAAATGTCCACAGTCAAACACTCACAAATATTTTTAAATGTCTATCGCAACAAAGTCAATCTACCAATCGAAATGTTCCGTTCATATCTTATCCCAAACCATTGCAGTGAATTCCAAAACTCCAGCCGATAATTTCGAGATAATCCGTTTGATCGCGCGGCATCGAAAGCAAGCAGGCTTAGGGCCGTCCCGTTACATGAACGGTACCGACAATGGACGATGGTGGAATAAATGCGCTCGACATCATTCCGACGAAAACTATGGAAAAGATGGGTGATAGCAACAAAAGATTGGATAGAGTCACTATTATGTTTACATACGAGTAAGCGAGACGTAAGTGCTGTGAAGCTAAGTATAGGTAATATCTCGACCTATAATGGACTTACTGATAGAAAAATCAAAACAAGCTATAAAAACTCTTCCCTGAGACCTCATTGTGTTTACATACAATCTACCTACTTGGAAAATTTGATAATTACTTTGTGAAACTTTACAAGTATCAATTGTTTGCATTTGGATTCGTAATAACATGTTTGTATTTCAACAATTAAATTTACATGAGGTGCTAGAAGTTATATCTATATACTTGCAGCTCTTATTTGATGTCTAGTATACACAAGAACCTCACGTCATTTATTCTAAAGAGATGCGGCGTACTCATCTGATCCCCAGCGACGACGGTCAAATAGAAGTGAAAAAAATATCACAATGATGTCCTTTAACTAACCTAGTCGTCCTATTTTCTCATACACATAGTTGGAATTCACAACGGCTGATAAATGAAGTTATTTTAAAGTTAAGTTACCTAAGTTCTTTGTAAGTTAACAATTCCAAACTTGGTACAAAGTTGCTGGGAGAGTTCCTGGAGGGGCCAATTTGTCTTGTTAATGTCATAGAAAAGATGTTGTTTTTTCATTACTTGTGCGGGATAATCTTAGGAATGCCCGCCCGCTTTGTTTATAGATGCTCATGATACTATGTTAAGAGTATATCACCATATTATTACATATGCATTTATCACATACTGTATCCTAACATTAGGTATTTAAGTATTTGAAGTCGTAGTTTTGTAGTGTGTAAGCATTTCCGTTTTACAGTTTGAATAAAAAGTTTCCAGCTAATTACTGAGGACAGGTAAGCTACTAGAAGCTAATGCCCATAAACTGTACTTGATGTAGATCTAATCAGCTACTAAAATCGATCTATACCGTGCCGATAATCGGTATAGCTCGATTGCGTTATCGATCATGCGCCGGCGCCGATCGCACGGTGTCGTTCACCGCCATAGTCGATAGTAGGTACCATCGTCATTGCTACCGTTACCTTCGCCATCAATTCAAAGCTTTCGACTCGATTACAATCGAATTTACTTTAATTAAACTCATCATTGATTGGTACGTATTTCCGTTTCAAATAACCATAGCAAAACTGCTATAATTGAACACCGATCTTAGTTAGGATGTAATTTGTTGATGTTAAATCGATATAAATATTGTTTTGAATGGTAAGATATTTGTTACAACAATTCAACGTACTTACCTACATTAATTTGGAATCATTTTAGTTTCTTGCTTTTTAAATAATTAATATTTGTTTATTGATCCACGATATTATACAATTTCAAAGTTTTTAAATAATTAAATTGAAACGTACTAATTAGCTAAATTAGATAGGTTCCTGCTTAAGTAGTTCAAACGTAGTTATTTCCATGGTTTGCTGGCAAATAATGTTTGTGGCTATAAAAGCAATGTCATGTCATTCGCCGTGCAACTACCATAACAGTTACCGTGAAACGGGCACGCTTCTCTAAAGCCTTCAGTTAAAACGTTAGAAGGTCGAAACCCTTGATGTAGATAGGTAATATGGCTATTTGTTTTGCATAACTTTAAATCTTTTCAAAATAATTAGAACAAAAAACATTTCTTTATTTTATTTTTAATATAGGTATGACAAGGTTTTAATTAACAATTCATTTAAGTTTAAAACTCACAAAAGCTCGCTTCATGCTTGATGGGAAAGTTTTGAGTAGCCTGCACTGAACTACTTTTGTTTCAAGCTGAGCTTGATTGAGCTTCGATTTCATAGTAGAACCGCAGTCCAATCGTTCTGAATCGATTACCTACCATCGGAATAAGTAAAAAACACCGAGTATCATGCTCTAGTGAGCTACATCGCTGCGGTAATCCGAGCAGTCATTATCACCGCTCCCACTTGACGTCATGACTGTCAGTTACAAGGCGTAACAGTCTTTTATTCCGTGGCATAACGGTACAACATGGCATGATTCTAAAAAAACACGTGATATCTACTGAAACCTGGTTGACCCACTGAACTTAACCTTGGACTGTATCTATGTGATCAAATCTAATCGATTTAGTTAGCTAACATACTTTTTAGTAGGTATATCATTATGCTGATTTAAACTTAGAACAATATAACTAAGCAGAGACAGGTACGTGTGATAAATATAAATTACTATAAAAAACCCGTTAACTTAGATTAATAAAAACCATGGACCGCGAACCATACCGGGAATCATAGCAATAACGTTATGATGTAAGAATTAAAATGCGCAAGCGGCCATGCGCACACGAGCGCATCCAAAATGCACGCGAGCTTTCCGTAAACTCTTGCACACAAAAACCAAGGAAACCCGCGAAGCTTTTAAGCGATGCTGTTAATGAATATAGTGTTCGACTTCCGCGTGTTTTTTAATTAGCTACACGCATACGCCACCTCCGAGTCGAAGCCCTGCATCATTTAACGGCCGACTGACCGTGAAGACGCGCGTAGCAAAACCCAGATGATAAAGCTGCCTTGTAAAATCAATTAATAAGCAATGCAACGCGGTCGTAATTATTGAACAATGAGCTGAGCATGTTACGTCTGTCGCGATTTATGAGAATTGCATGTAAATAAGCAACAATGTTATTTCAAACTGTTGATATTTTTATATGAATAATTAATAGGTGTGTGTTCGCGCCACTTACATTGGCACTCATAATACCTTCCTACCTTCCTATTCCTATCATTTTTTGGCGACTATCTCTGTCGCTCATATCGTGGTATCCACGAGAAAACTGCTTGCCGCCGCAAGTAGTCTGCGATCGACCCTCGTCCTTCGCGGCTGCCGCTCTCGCCGAATCCAAAGTACTGGATCTGCTGCTCCTATGTGGTGGTCCACGTGAATTCGACGCGAAAATATAAACAAAATCCGCTATAAACCCGCCGCGTAAACGCTCCTTGCCGACACGCACCAACCGCCAAAAATACAGTCCACTACATCGAACGTCATAACATCCTGAAGGAACAAGCAGCTTGGAGACGGACCCGAACCGAGGTGATTGCAGTTGCATGGAGACCAGGTTAGTCGCCAAGTTCCTTTGTACTACTCTTCTACCAGCCATCCTTCCCCCGCCATTGGAGGCGCGCTCAGCCTATACAGCTTAGCTGCCGCGCTAACATATTGTTGGTCCTCCGCCGCCGGATCTTCTCTGGTCCTCCCGCTATTCTCTGGCCCCTCTTAGGCCTCATATAGTCCTCTTTATAACCGCCCGCAATTTTATATTGGTATTTTTACCAACGATAATTTCCTATAATTATCGTGTTCCCGCCCGCAATTACAGTTCAGATAGTACCCTGTACTATCCTACTACGCTCTTATATACTTATTTCGTGTATTCCGCATTCCTAAATAGTAAAAATAACGATTTTTCCGTAATTCTTAATTTTATTAAAAAGTGAAGGTATTCCTAACGACCGCCCGTGCGTCTCCGCGTGGGTATTCAATACGCCGCGCGCGCGGCAGGTAAATGCTGTAGGCAGTTGCAGTAAATTAGGAATTTCATACTTTATCTAGTTTTTTATACTTTGTTAAGATGGCTATGGCTACTCGTTCAAAAGGCAAAGATAGTGAAGTATACGAGGACGCAAAAGCGCTCGATACGTTACAGATCGAACGTTTGACCTTGATAGGTAAACGTGACATTATATTTTCTCGCTTACAACATATTTTTAACCGATCTTTAAAGGCTTTCACTGATGATACTGAGAAGGATTTATTTCTATGTGGAATGATCTCGTTAGACCGCTTACGCTCCGATTTCAATGAAATTGTGAACAAATTAAATGTCACCGAGTTGACTCTCAACGCTTCGTACACGGTAAACTACCAATCTATAAACGTCTTCGAAGATATGTTTTGCCGTTGTCAGTTTGTTTATAATAAACTTAACCCGCCTTTAAAAACCGCTGATTTCAATGTTGCCCCGCAACGTAAATCTATCAGAATTCCTGAACTCGATTTGATGGTCTTCAATGGAGATCCGATGACCTGGAGGATATTTTATGAGTCATTCAAACGCACGATTCACGAAAATCCCGATCTCACTGATCACGAACGCGTCCAATATTTAATTAATAAATTGTCAGGCCGGGCCCTTGCAGTTTGTTCTGGTATCGTACCTAACGGTGATAATTATCCGATCATATGGCAGACGCTCGTCGATAAGTATAACGACAAACGTAACCTAGCCTCCGCTTATCTTGATCAAATGCTTGATTTTAAATCTTTTAACACCGCGACGAATAAAAACTTAGAATTATTCCTAGATAAATTCTGCACGGCTGTGTCAAGTTTGAAGTCTCTCAAGCTCGATAACATGTCTGATTTTATTTTACTATCGCTCGCTTTGAAGAAAATAGATTCAAGTACTGCACGGTCGTTTGAAATGCACATGCGAGGTAAATCTATGCCTACATACAATGAACTTTTAAAATTCATCCGCGAACAAAGCAAAATATTGGAACGCACTACGACCGATTCTCTTAGCCGCAGTGATAACAGGCCGCGTACTGCAAGGTCTACGCAGTCTTTTGCAGCATCATGCGTCACTCACTGTCCGCTTTGCAAACAAGCCGATCACGCTAACTTATATAGATGCCCTGCATTTGATAAGCTTTCTATCGACGACAGGTACACTTTTGTAAAACAAAGCAAAGGTTGCACTAATTGTCTAAGCACTACGCATATAAATACTGCTTGCAATTCTAAATTTAATTGCCGTTATTGTGGATGTAAACATCATTCTATGTTATGCCGCAAAGTATCATCTTCCCGTGAAGACAATCGCCCGTACCCTAGCGCTCCGTCACAGGCGCACGCGCCGCCTCCGCGCGCGCGAACTGGCAACTTCTCCGCCGCCGGGGATCACATGCCGCCTTCGGCATCGCCGCCGCCCGTCGCGGGCTCCGCTAGCGCTCAGCTGACGAACTTACCTACAACTGCTTATCAGTCATCACAACAACAGGTGTCGCTGTGTAATATACGCCCCGCTTCGCAGCCTAATGACACTACTTGTTTACTGGGAACCGTACAAGTTTATGCTACGGATTTAAATGGTCGCCGCCATGTAGTACGCGCCTTAATTGATTCGGCTTCCCAAAGTAACTTTTTAACTTCAAAATGTTGCGCTAAATTAAATTTAAAATGCAATAAGGTGACGAACACCGTTGTTAAAGGGATAGGTTCCGCATCTAACCCAATCAAGGGAGCAGTTTCTGCTACTTTATCTTCCCGCCTAAATGATAATTTTATTGCAATTGACGCCTATGTTATCGACCGCATAACAGACAATTTACCGGCAGTGAAAATTGACGTATCCTGCCTTTCATACCTGAACTGCCTGCCTCTGGCAGACGACAGTTTCGCTTCGCCTTCCGAGATCGACATACTTATAGGCGCGCCGCTCTTTTCTGAAATATTGCTATCAGGCCGCGCCGCTGGTCCGCCTGGTACTCCAACCGCTTTTGAAACCATTTTTGGTTTTATCGTAATCGGGACCGCTCCCGTTACTCCCGCTCATGTTACTCCCGCTCATGTTACGCCCGCTCATATTGAAACCGTTGTTTCTATCACTGACCCCTTGGTTGAAGATAGATGCCGCTCTCATATTTCCCTTTGTACCTTTACGGAAGGACCACGTTTAGATAATCTTGTCCAACGCTTCTGGCAGCTTGAAGAGGTGCAATGCACGCCGACTTTGAGCCCAGACGCTATAGAATGTGAACGCATTTTTACAAATAACGTTTCCCGCGATCCTACGGGACGCTATTCTGTAGCGTTACCTTTCTCCCGCGATCCCGCGACCTCTCTGGGTAATTCTTACCCTATCGCTAAAAAACGCTTCATGTATCTCGAACGTAAGCTCGCCGCGACACCTGCTCTGCGCTTAGAGTACGATGCTATAATCAAAGAGTACATTCAGAAGGGTTACATTTCACTGATCGACAATGATAGTCCTTTTACTGGATATTACGTGCCACACCACGCCATTGCGAGACTACAAAAAACAACAACTCGATGGCGTATGGTGATGGACGCCAGTGCTGAAACTGACTCAGGCCTCTCCTTGAATCAAGTTTTATATACCGGGGATAATTTACAAAACGATCTTTTTACAATCCTCTTGGATTTCCGCCTCTACCCAATTGCTTTTACATCCGATATTAAACAGATGTACCTACAAATTTTGATAAATAAGGACCACCGCAAATATCAAAAATTCCTGTATCGATTCGATCCCGTTTTTCCGCTTGATACCTACCAATTCAACCGCGTTTGTTTTGGTCTACGTAGCAGTCCGTTCCTTGCAATGCGAGTGTTGCGAAAGCTGTGCGCCGCCGACGGTGCCCGCTTCCCACTCGCAGCATCTCTTATCAGCGACAACACATACATGGACGACGTGTGCTACTCTATGCCTACTCTGTCTGCTTGTTTACAACTCAGAGACGATCTCTGCGAGTTGCTCAAGGCCGGGGGCTTCGATCTCGTCAAATGGGCTAGTAACTCACCCGCGCTCCTTGACTCCCTTCCCGTCTCTGCGTTAACGGAATGCGTTAAAAATGCGAAAAATGCGTTAACGGATCTTTTAAATTCCGACGAATATAATAAGTCTATCTCAGATGAGTTATCAGCTAATCGCATACACTGGAAATTCAATCCACCGCGAAGTCCTCACTTCGGGGGGAATTATGAAATATATGTGAAAGCGTTTAAAAGTCGTCTTCATAAAACGATCGGTTCACAGTTACTCACCTATGAGGAAATGTTAACCGTACTCACACAAATAGAATGCGTTATCAATTCTCGTCCTATAACGTTATTGAGCGAAGATCCGTCTGAGCCGACCGCGCTGAGTGCTTCACATTTCTTAATGACCGCACCGCTGAAGCATTTACCCGCTTGCACGGTTCCCGATGAACCTGGACACTTATTGAAACGGTACGCTTTATTGGATCAAATGGTACGATCATTTTCCAAACGGTGGAAGTTGGAATATCTTCACTTACTTCAATCTAGAGGAAAATGGAATACACCTTCGAATCCCATTACAATGGGTTCTATTGTTCTTATTATCACTGATAATATTCCCCCGCTATCCTGGCCTCTCGGCGTCGTCGTGGCCACTCATGTCGGCGGCGATGGCATCTGTCGAGTAGCGTCAGTAAAAACGGCGACCGGCGTCTACCAGAGACCCGTCGTCCGTTTATGCATCTTACCTACCCAATAATTTAACCCCTTGCTCCCCGGTCAACCGCTATGTTATATTTAACCCGTTGACTGCTTAAGAGTTTAACTCTTATTTTTATTTTTTTTATTTCCCGCTTTCTTTTAAAAACCAATGGTTTTTAGGCCGGGGGCAAATGTTCGCGCCACTTACATTGGCACTCATAATACCTTCCTACCTTCCTATTCCTATCATTTTTTGGCGACTATCTCTGTCGCTCATATCGTGGTATCCACGAGAAAACTGCTTGCCGCCGCAAGTAGTCTGCGATCGACCCTCGTCCTTCGCGGCTGCCGCTCTCGCCGAATCCAAAGTACTGGATCTGCTGCTCCTATGTGGTGGTCCACGTGAATTCGACGCGAAAATATAAACAAAATCCGCTATAAACCCGCCGCGTAAACGCTCCTTGCCGACACGCACCAACCGCCAAAAATACAGTCCACTACATCGAACGTCATAACATCCTGAAGGAACAAGCAGCTTGGAGACGGACCCGAACCGAGGTGATTGCAGTTGCATGGAGACCAGGTTAGTCGCCAAGTTCCTTTGTACTACTCTTCTACCAGCCATCCTTCCCCCGCCATTGGAGGCGCGCTCAGCCTATACAGCTTAGCTGCCGCGCTAACAGTGTGCGTACATTATATTATATAGGGCGTTTTTATAGTCGTAGTGGTACCGTTACAAAAGTTACGTTACGTTAAACCGTTACGTTACGTAAAAAAATATTAAATAATTATCTACTAGCTGTTACCAGTGACTTCGTTTACGGTGGTATTTGAAAACGGTATCCCACCAAAGTCATGTGGTCTATATCAGCCTACAATAAGTTTTAATTAAACTGACAATAAAACGGCTTCTACTCTTTGGATTTAGATTTAACGATATAGCTAAAAACAGTGAAAACCGCATCGGAATCAGTTCAGACACAATGTTCAAAAAAGTTTCTAATTCAGTAGCCAATTTTAAGTCCACTCAACCATTTTTTAAAGATAATTTCATGAACAAAAAGACTTATTTTTATTAACAGCCTTATTTTATTTACACATAGAATATGCCATGTACATCCACAAGAACAAAAATATAAATATCAAATTCTGTAACCTCATTTTTGTTAACATTTCTTTAATCCAAATATTTCTTTCTCTCCAGTGCAGTGTTAATGTGCGTATAATATTATTTGATATGCGTAGAGATAATATCAGAAGCGTGGGAGCCGCACGCATTGTCCAAAAATAAGCTCGTTGAACCATCGCAGGTCAAGTGCACAACGGGGCCTTAGCGAACAACAAATGAGATCTTCGTAGATTGCTTTTATATTAATAAATAACATTTATTCACTAACTATTTAACGGTTAACAAAATAAACTGAACCTCTACTTCTAAAACTTATGCACTTATTTAAAAAAAAAAAGCTTATCTCCTTACATATTAAACGAAAATCGGATCGATTGTCGTCGGTATTTCAGATAAGTACCTATCTTGTTATTTATCTTCAATTTGGTCTTCAATAATGACTTCTTCTAGATAGATAATACTTGAATATACGATAAATATACGTATATCTAAAATATCAAGCTATTAAATCAATCAAGTTTTAATAATATCGAACTTTGCCTATCTATCTATTTAAAAATCTAAAATGTTGGAATTTCCTCATCTTATAATTTAATGAAATCAAAATTTTCCTTAATATAAAATACCTTCCAAAATCAAATAATAATTACATTTTTTGTGACCCACCTACTAAATTAGTTGTTGGCGATTGCATTCATTGATTTTATAAGCAAATAATGAGTCCGTAACAGTATTTAAAATCCAGTTCAGCCTTCAAGGTTTTCGTTTCGGTTTTATTAAGATGCTTTAGGGACATTAATTCGTCTGCAAATTCTAAGTATGTGGGAATCTTCGTTGATTTATGTTGTGGACATAATGAAGCTAAAACATTCCTTATAATAAGATTCATTTTGATAAAAATGCATCTTATTTAATGATTTAGACGTATAACTTTATTTAAAAAAAACAGTTGTTTCAATGTTTGCTCAGAACACAGGGTTTTTTCCTGTGTTTGTTTTACTGGCTGTCAAGCAAATCAAGCTGCATAATATATTAGTCCTCTTTCCAGTGAAAAAGTTTAGCAGTAATCGGTATAAAAGTTAAATGTTAGCCATGTTACATTTGCTATCGCGATTGAATCTTGAACGAAGCTCGTTCCACCGCGCCCGAATACCATTTGCTATAAGACAAGCAAGTATGTACCCAATCTGTTTTTTTTTCATTTTATGACTTAAACTGAAACGCGCAAAAATACGTTATCGTTTATCGTGTGCATGCTAATTTATAGTCTTTCAAGTCCGAAATATGCACACGCAAAGTGACTAATTAAGTATTTTCAACGGAAGGCGACTACTATTTAATCTGATACACAAAATAGGTGGAGTTTGGAGAACCTATTTGCCGTTACGGGCCTCTACAATTCTATATAGTCCAAAATATGATACGTATCTATCCAGCAGTGTACCCAATAGGTATGACGGCGTTAGTAATTTTGGATACACCATTGAGATAATTTAATATTTTTGTTACATTACACCTAGTTTTTTTGCAAAACACTTGCAAACAATGAATACAAGTTTAATTTGCAACAAAATTAAAAATATACTTAATTGCTACCTACAACCACCCAGTAGATAATTCCGAATCGGCAAGACTGCTCATTACAAGCGATGCGTGCGAAATAAAACGAATAGAAATAAGGCAAGCAATAAGAGAATAAAACAAGTAGTCGGCATTTCTTAGTTACAGCGTGTTACGTGCGACTCAAGTGGTTCGCCTTGCACTTGGGTCTTCAGTGCAATAGCCGGCCGTGGCGCGACCGGCTCGCAAATCGGGTCAATAATAACTGAGCTGCTTTTATAAAGTACCTAGGTATTAGATATCTATGGGATTAATGAGAGAAGTACTTTGCTTTTTTCATCGCTAGTCTTGTCTGCTCAGACTTGGAGGCATTTGTGGGATCGTAACCAGAATCAATGGTGTATGTTCATGGAAGACAGCACATAGCACATCTACACTACAGTCAGCAAAAAAAGTCGGGAGCTTTACGCAATCCAAATTCACGAATTACGCAAGTACATCGAAAGTTTTGGTCGATTTACTGAGTGTAGAACATTATATTATAGTAAACATATATGTCGCTAACACCAAACAACCATAAAAGGGTTATGAATTTCTCTGAGGTACCTATTCTTGTGATCGCCATTGCCATAAGCCAGTCTAGTCTTACATTTCTTTTCACCCTATTTTGAATCGCTAAGCTTTCACAAATGGAATCAGGCAGTTTCATTCGTGTAGAATGCCTACCTACTTACCTATATAGACATAATAATGAATAAATACCTCCTTAGTGCAAGATAATTGTACAGATCCTAAACGAAGCATCACTTTAGTTAGATCAAACGGTAACGCAACCGCTGCTCATAGTCCTGAAACACGTAAGCATAGGTGGCGCGAGCTTATTACCAATTATATTTTTAAGGGTGTGCCTTTTGTATTCTCTTTACATAGGTATTTTACAAATAAAGTACCATTCGCCATATTTGCTCGTCTTCAGTGCAACAGCCGGCCCTGTGGGGCCGGTTCTCTATAATCAGGTCAATAATAGCATAACTGGTTATGTGCCTACACTAAAAATATTATTTTGATATCATCTATATTGTCAGGTGGTATAAATACATTCCTAACGGTAGTAATTTTTGGTCAAATAAAGTTGTGATTTGTTTGATTTTGAGGCATAACAGTAGAGTTCCAATTGGATTTCAGTAGTTATTTTTATAAATCGAATTCCCGTGTAAAATACACATAGCATGTATGTTTCATAAAATTTATCATAAAAGCTCCCTGAAAACAGTTTCAATACTTTACATTTATTTATATTTAACTCTGTAAATGTTGCTTTTATTTTCCTTTAAAGCACCATATACAGACCTATTTTACTTTCAAAAATTATTTGAAATTCCTTCCAGAGTGGAAGGATACATAACATCGATATGTCCATAAAATAAAAATACTAATCACCTCTTATAGTGTCTTATAGTTGAGTCTACGCATTATCCTTACTTATATTATAAATGCGAAAGTAATTCTGTCTGTTGCTCTTTCACGCCTAAACTACTGAACCGATTGAAATGAAATTTGGTACAGAGATAGTCTAGAGCCTGAGAAAGGACATAGGGTACTTTTTAATGCGATAAAAGAATTGTAAGGGTTTAAAATAGGAGAAGAAAGTTTGTATGAAAGCTACATTGACAGCGAGTAACTTAGGCTATTTTTATCCCCATATTCCCGCGGGAACAGGAACTACGCGGGTGAAACCGCGGGGCGCAGCTAGTTTTTTATAATTTATCCGGCAGGTTAAATGGAAACTTGTTAGTAGTTTATATTTAGCTCTTTACGCAGCTGACAACCCGTCCCGGCGCTCCCCGGCTATTCACACTATCTGCCGACTCCTGACTGTCGCACCAGATAAAAATAAATTATTAAAAGGACCGAGAAGATGTCCCAAGTTAAAATAGTGTTCGATCAGTGTCGATTGGATTATCTTAACTGTCCGTAAACCGCAAGTTAACTATGAGGCAAAAGCCTAAAACAAATGTTACCTATATATTAGTAACACATAATTATATATTTTCGCTAAAAAAGTTAGAGAAATCAATGAAATATTCAACTATTAAAATTTAATATGAATTATTAAAACTGCACCTAGCAAATTTATGGAGTCTCGCCCAAAGCGGCTGATCCCCGCGACTTGCAAAAAATTCGCATGATTAATGTTCCTAAAACAGATTTATAGCATACAAAGAGCAATGACGCAAGGAAAGTTAGTTAGATGTGGGTTAGTAGGTCCAGGCGTTCACCTTTCTCTTCATATACCTACCTATTATAAGGCCTGACAAAAACACATTTGTTTCCCCCCGACTTCGAGGAACGTTTGAAACAGAGGCCGAAGAAAGTGCCCGATATCGAACAAATAAATGAGCTGTCGTGGTTTTACTTTGGCGAGATAAAAGTGAAATACACCTAAAGATGGTGACTTACCGTTTATTCAATATAATGTGACTTTCACTTTGTTGTCGGCAAGTAGTGATAGGGAAAACATTTGAAAACAATGTCGCAATTCGTGAATTTTTTTTCACGCTCCTTTTTTGCGCGTCACTAATAGTAAGTAAGCTAACCTTTTGGTATGTGAACAGTAGTTTGAATTAGCTATTACTATAGAGATGCTGCTCTTTAGTTACCAATAGGCGATCTCATAATAAAAATAACGGTGAAATATTAGTTCACGAGGACGATTATATTCAAACTAACAATTCATAGCGCAAAAACTAAATTGAAATGTACACGATCTGTTCCTATTCAATAAACTTAAATGCCTATTGGTTGGTAGGTGAATAACCTCCAGTTTAGTCAAAGGAACATATCTTAGACATAACAATACGTCTGGATACGGCTCCTCCGCATGCTCGTCTGCCAAAAAAACTGACCGCTCGTTTGTATTGTAGCAGCGCTCTCTATTTATTTTGTTTCATAATTTAGTATTATTTATATGCATAATTTGTAGTAATAGAAGACTTTTGAGTTGATTGAACCCATCTACATTTTTTGCACAAATTTAATAACATACGGATACGACAGGCGTGCAAATTGATTGAAAACAAATTGAATAGATAGGTTATGGATTCATACAGCTATACACAACAACACACACATCTATCCACAGCAAATAATGAGTTATTGTTAGTTAATTGAGGTAATGCTTTAGATTTATAAAAGGATTAGAGAAATAAAATAATCCAACTCTGCTTTTACAACGCCGCAGCGTGCCCCTGGCTACCTTTATTCCTTTACTGATCTGGCCTCCCACCCTGCAATTACTGTTGTAATCCATTCTGCTATAAATTCCCATCGATTTATCTTTTGAGCCTATGTTAAACAAGAACCGTGTAACATAGCCTTTAAAAAGATCCTTTTAAAATCAAGGATCACAAAAGTTTAAAACAAATATGTCAGCGGTCCTCGCATTGCAAGGCTTTTGACCTGAGCAAGTTCATCGCCCTCGCGGCTAGACCGTACCTGTGTCCATGCTAATTACATGATCATCCTTTACATGCGTTATAAAAGTAAATCATAGAACACAAAGGATTTTATGAGCAGTAAACCGGGCAAGTCGATACGATGGGGATCCCTCGTACTGCCCATGAGATAAAGCATATAAGTTCCATTCAGAACTGGTTTCTAATTGGAATGCAGACTTCATTATTCCATCAGCACGCTGTTTATAAGCATGCATTTTATACGCGTAATTAACTATCGTAGTGTTGATGGCAAAGCTATTTCAATATATTTTTTAAAGGGAAACTAACCTACTTCTATTTAAACAGTTGACCAACTTATTACAGGCTTTTAAAGTAGCCATTATACGCTTATATGTAGCCATTACAGGCTTATAAGTAGCCTGAGTCTACTACTAGTTGGCAGCAGCGTATCCAACTTGCCGGTGGCATTGCCTCAGTGAAACACATTGCTATTGCTATTGACTGTTAGTTGCATTATAAGTAGGTAAGTTCTAACAGATAGGTACTTGAACTTTCATAGTTCTAGGCCAGAGTTTCTGCTCCATTTGTAAAAAAAATGATTATTTCCAAACGGTACCTCGCTGCGCTTGGTGCGTTTACCGATTAGTAGGCCTTTGTATCCTACCTCGGCCCCAAAATTATATTATTACTAAGCACGGATTTAAGGAAAACATCAAGAGAAAATTGGTATGTCAAAGTATCCGTCCAAGAATAAAAAAACTCCCTCTAAGAGACCACTGCGTCCCCATTTATCCGTGATGATATTTTATTAATAAAGCTTGAAGGACTATTATTCAGAAATCATGGCATTTTGGTTTGCTAAAAATAAATATTTGTAAAGTCTGGATATCCGTCAACAATGTGAATGCCTGCTGCATGCTCAAGAATTAAATCTTTAAGAAGTAGTGATTTATGCAGAGCCTCGGGTAGTTCACGTGCTTAATACTATCTTAAACACTTGTAATATTTAAAAGATACACTGGAAATATTCTGAGGATATTTTGTTTACATAATGCATTAAGCTGCCAGCCGCTCTGTTATAATTTCAACATTTTAATTAACCCTTGACCGCCAGTGTGAATTGGCCTTTTGTCGGTTTGTATATTATAGAACGCAATTTCGTTTCTTCATTATCTTTGAAAAGTCTGATGTGTCATATTTTAAAATAAGTTTAAAACTGCCATTTATCATTTCTGTAATGAGGCACTAAATATGATGGATCGCGAGTCTAATCACAACCCCTTTCAGACCTCGGCGGAAACTCTTGAGACAAGAATAAAATGCTGCCAATACAATACCTCGTAAATTTGGTATATTTTACGATACATTCAAACCATTTTTTGTCCCTATTCTGTGACGTAAAAATCGTACATGTACAAGGTTCTATTTGAGGAAGCTGTAGCAGTGATCACGTATAATGTTTGTAATCGTGATTTACTCTACCTACTCACTATTATATTGCATAATTAAATAGTTATGTTAGTTTATCCGCGCATTTATAATTGAAAAGAAGCTCATGCGAGACTAATCCGAAAAAAAATACGAATAATTCCACGTACAACACTAAATTGTGCAATTTTATTTTAATTAAATAGAATAGTAGTAGAACTTAGGTTTAAGAAAAAATACTTTTTAGGATTAATAATAAACCTACTTTTACGTGGAAAGCAAAGGCATTCTATATCGTAAATGTACATATTTGGCAGAAGCTCGTTCGCTCTGAGGTCGCGGCCAGTGGGTCGAACAAACGACATCAACGCGCGTCCTTGTGCGTGTGCGCTGTGTGCTTTCCGAAAAATATTCAATTGTTTACGATTTTTTTGTTTGTGTTTTCATATTATTTGCATTTAGGGCGCTTGCCTTTATGAATGGCATTTCAGATTTCTAGTTTTCGAGGCGCCACCGCGTCACTGTTCAAGTGTTCCATTGTCAAACGCAACGCAAAGAATAAGAATTTCAATCGGACTGCAGAAAGGACATAGCAGTACCGTACAATTTATAACCTAACTTTAGCTAGGGTTGCTCAAATCAACACATATTATCATGAAGCTAAAACGTGTGTTTTTCAGAGCAAAGTTTACTAATACTGGATACCGGATATCGTATACCGGTTACCGGATACCGGATAACGGATACCGAATACCAGATCCCAGACACTAGACACTAGACACCAGACGCCAGACAGGTGTCTGGTATCTGATATCCGGTATCAGATTTTGGAACCCGTTATCCGGTATCCAGGTTCCGGATTCCGGCATCCGGTTTCCGGAATCCAGAATCTGGTATCCGGTGTCTGGTGTCAGATGTCTGAAGTCAGGTGTCCGGTGTATGGCGTCTGGTGTCAGGTGTCTGATGTCAGATATCCGGTATCCGGAATCTGGTATCCGATGTCTGATATACGGTGTCTAGTGTCAGGTATCTGGTGTCCGGTATCCGGTTTCCGGAATCTGGTATCCAGTGACTGGTGTCAGATGTCTGGTGTCAGGTGTCCGGTGTCTGGTGTCAGGTGTCTGGTGTTGGTGTCGGTGTCCTCCTAGTCTTACCACTACTACTTTTAAAACATTTGTCTAACACTGATCACTATCACGTAGACATTACTATCGTCATCATTCCCACAAAAAAAATCGGATTGAGTTTTCGAACATTATGTCAAAATAAAATGTAATTTAAATCAAAACCACTAAGAAGTACAAAACTAAAACAAAACATCGCAATAATAACTTTCTACCCCTTTTTAACCCCGTTAGGAAATGAATTTCAATAAAATATGAAACACCTCTTCCATAAATTCTGTTAAAAAAGGTTTATGCAAAATTTTAAGTAGATTGGACCAAGAAACCACATTGTCCCATACAAGCATTGCCCCCCTTTTTTACCCCCTTAGGATTAGAATTTCGGAAAATCCTTTCTTACGTTATACAAAGAACACACCCTCCAAGTTTCAGGTCTCTACGATCAGCGGTTTAGGCTGTGCGTGTATCCGTTAGTCAGTCATTCAGTACAAAGCATTTTATATGTATAGATAAAAGATAATTTTTTATTGTTTGACACAAATGTCAACACAACTTTATAGAAACCAAATCAATTAAATATACACAAAGCGTATCTGCATAAAAAGTTACGATAAGTGCCTAATGTAAGTGACGTCTCTGCGCGACATAACTGGTTGTTCTTTACACTTCATGTGTGTGCATTTTCTTGTCCTTACAATGAAAGGGCACTCACACATTCAAAGCTCACGAGTGACACAACCTCCCCGCTTGAAAGCCCGCAGGCGACTGAATTTGAATGGCGGCTGAGCTCTGCAAGGCCCGTGACTTAATAATATGTTTTATTTCCACAAGGATCTACCAAATAGATAAAATAATTGCGGAATCTTATAGATAACAGATATGGCCATATTTAGTTAAAATATAATACAAATCGGTTCAGACATTTAGAAGAAGACAGGATTTAAGTCCATAAAATAGGTTATTTTGAATATTTTTTTACTCAGTACGTTTTAATATTACAGTATCAAATCTTGCCAATAAATATTGGCAATGATGTGAATAATCATATATATTTTTTCCAGATCTAAGGACGTGGCCGTTAATTACTAGAAAGGTTTTGAGATGACACTAATTTTTGAATTACCTCGATGTAGCGCCTTAAGGCAGACGTAACTCGTCTCGTTAATTAGTAAAATAAAAATAAAGTATTTAAAATTATAGGTACCAATGTAGTACAGGTGACTGGTTCTTTGAAGCGTTGAAAACTATAAAAAAGATGTTTGCACACTTGCGCATAATTTTGGCTAGTTAGTTGGCTAATAGTTGGCTAGTAGTTGGTTTGGCTATAATGGCACTGTAAATATTATGGACAGGCATAGCGCTTACCATCAGATAAACGACTACTCGTCCCGTCACTCAGTTAAATAAAAAAATAAGGTAACGGTAACAAAGATCGACACATCCATTTAATTTCTTGCATCGGCGGCGTTACCAAATATTACCATTTCTCACAAGGAGGGTCTCGCCGTGAGAGGATACCAGGTGAGTGACCGAGTCCTTGAACCTTCGCCCGGTCCATCTCGATGGTCATTACTGGGCCTATTTACCCTACGGAAATTACGTCTAGGTGAGTGGGCGATATCTGGAGAAAGTGGCCGGTAGCCAGATGAGCGATCGGCCTCTGATACCGGTAACTTCTCGAAACTGGGTGCGTCATTGTGACCACGGCAAATGTTTGTTTGATTATAAATTTTATCCTACGAAAATATTGGCTTTACAGGGCATGTGTTGATACAGTTCTTTAACGTTTGAGTGAGTGAGGCAGCAATATGACGTAATGTCCCTTAATCTCTTACAAATGTGTACTTACTTATAATAGTCTGTTTTGATTCTAGATGGGCTTGAATTTAACCATTGCCTCTCTTACTTTTTATTAATAAAATCAGCAAAAACTTTTTTGTAGCACGCTTTAATTATTGGTCTAGAAGATTTTTCTAATAACTATTTAAATCTGAATTCATTATAGGTTATTACGTTATTACAAAATAAAACTCTACAAGAGCTGTGTTCAAAGTAAAACAAAGTTAGTTTCGTTGGATAAAACTTGGTGTCCACTTGTGTCCATTTAATACGACAAAAGAACCTCCTTCTATGCAGATATTTGCAGTAGATCCTATAAATTTGCAATTCTTTCCGCATTTCCGACGCATTCTGAACCCTACATAGAAGTGTTTTAAGTTTAATCATTAACAGCAGATTTCTGAATACAGAGTAAGTGTAGTAAGCAAACCATTTGTCACTCTTCGAAAAAATTCTTCCGACTGATGTTTGACAACTTTATATATTAGATAAAGAGTTTACCATTGGCTCCATATTAAACACATTGCTATAGGAAATGATAATTACTGTATTATCACAAATGAGACTAAAACACTGTTAAATAGTTAAATGTATTGTTTTTTAATACGTTCACTGCTGAAAACACACGTCTGTGTTTTTATAATTTTATGGCAAGCGAAAACACGCCTGGCGTGTGAACCCACACTGCTGTATTGACAAGTTTATCACACCATTTGTGTGCGCCCGCACTGCTGATTGAGTTTAGGTACGACACAACGCCATTAAACAGTAAACACACACGTTGTGTGAAGATTCAGAGCAAAAATAAAGTAAAACGGTTCAGCAGTGAACGTGTTAAATAGACTGCTGAAAATGTAGCAATTCGTCAACCGTTGCCGGCTTACATTAGTTCACCCGTACTGCCCCGGCCGGGCCCGAGCCGAAACGCACGCGCAACCACGCCGCAGTTAACCCCAACAGTCAGTATGCACGTCGTCAGCGTAACGCCTGTACCGTTACTCGACACACTGGAGCCGCCGCCGCCGCCTCGCAACGATCAAGCTATCCTGCTTTCTAATTTATTAATCATTCAATCCTTGCGTGCTCCTACCAAGGATCCCACCGCCAAACGCGCAGGGGGAAGCGCTAATCAGTATTAGTAATTAGCTGTAGCAACTACGGACACGGTGCGATGGCCGAGGACATTCTTATTAGAATAATTAGGTAACAACCTAGGTAAGGTTGTTGATTCTATTCAAAGCGTTGAAAGTAGACACTTACCTGTTATAAAACTGTAACTTGTGAAAGCTTTAATAGAATAAATATGTAGTTTATGGTGCTAAATTGCTAAAAGATTAGAGACACCTAGGTACATTTTACAATGTAGCTCTCAAGTGGAATGATGTATTGCGCGAAGTAAACCGCTATTCACACATTCTTTGACATCGTCAGAAAATCGATTGTGTAGACGTTAATCTAACGATTTATTATGTTGGCACAATGTGATGTCCATAAAAGTGGAGTTATCTGGCTTTGATGGAATGTGGATGCATCGGAACCGAGTCATCATGGCGATGCGACAATCGAAGCCGTCTGCTACTATTGCCATCGGGTGTTTGCACTGCATTCCTTTCTATAAGTACCCACATTCCTTGGTGATTGCACTCGGCTACAGAAAACTTAAGTACGCGTGTTGAAGCAGATCAACGCAAAAGTGAGATGGAATTGAGCTCATGCACTGAACCTGAGTAATAAGAAACATGAAAGTAAATTAATTCATGTTATTTCCTTTGACACACATCAAGTTAGAAACGGTCCATTATTTGTACTTCTTTATTTGTAGCAGATTGTAAACGCTCTATACAGATTACAACTGCAGACTTGGCATTTTAATCACTTGGAAGTCAGCAAAGCAATGGCTGCGGCAATGACCCACGAGGCTAAATAACTTTCGATGGCAAAAGTAAATAATAAAACTTTCATCACAAACAACAATAGATTGTGCTACTCTTCGATAAATTCATTGAGAAAACAATCCACATAGTTTTGTTTGGATTGAAAAACTTTCTTGTCGTCGCAGGCACATTTTTTACTAAACATAAATCAGCACGTGGTTTCATCTGAAAAAGGAAGACCAGCCTTGACATTGAGACACCTGTTGATAAAACATTACGTAGTAAAACTAGTAGCTGATTTTGGTCACCTGTCCGCCTAAACAAGAAACGAGCCTACCAAACCAAATGCCTATTGTCCTATTGTACATACCTCCGTGATGAAACCCACGCGATAAATGCTTTTTACTTTATGCCTCTTTTAGATCATCCATGCGCAGATGTCTGGCAGGCTATATAGAGATGTGATGACTGTATCAAATTATCCCATCTAATTCAGATTTGGGGTAAAGATACTACCCGTTCGTTTAGTAATGTACAGCTATTCCAGTTTCTAATAACGTTAGGAATTTTCTAAACGTATATATTATTTGATTTTAGATTTTGGACGCTCTAAACATTATCCTTGATACAGTTCAAAGACTTTTTGTCAGTTATGTTTTTTTTTTCGGTAATTCGATTATTTATGTTCTCATGATGTCAAGGTTTTTTGCGAGTATTGGCCACAGGAGTCCTGAATAGTAATTACCTGGTACGTACGAAATACTTGACACAAACTCGTGTAATGAGTCATAGTTATTTGTGTTCACAGAGACGTGCTGGCCGACATGTTTTGTTTTTGTCTCCCTGCCCCCAAAAAAATAATAGTGCTGATAAAATATTCCAAATATTTATTTTTTCTGCAATCCTTCTCAGAAGCATGTACTGGTTTGCGTGATGACCAACCCATCAGATAAAAAAACGTACTAAATGCTATTGATTATACACAATTTCCTACTTCGTTTTAAATAAGTAGCAGCATCAGATCACGACGATGTTTTTCTCTATGGCAAACTTCAGTTCCCCGTTTCTTGCATTACGTACTCATGATAATTCTTAGTGATTTATCCACTGTTTATTAACATTATACTTATTGTAATATGACTTTGAAGGTTTTTCTAACAAAAACTTTTCCTGTATCAAGTATAATAGTAATAAAATAATGAGAGTCATTAGAGTAATCTGCCTGGAAGGTTGACATCGCGCCACAATGGGCGTTCGTGCCGGGCCTGGTCTCGTGCTCGAGCTCAACACAGAAACGAGAAAAAATGGAAATTAAGGAGGACATCTTTACGTGACTTGTTAAGTAGGTACGGTCAACTGCACGAATAATGACAACGGTTTACTATTCCATGTTGTATTATATCAAAGGAAAAAAAAGTAGGTTTCTGTCGATTCAAAACTTTAAAATAATTCTGTTTTGCAGTGCCAAGTTAATTAAGTAGCCTGTGTTGTTAATTATAATTGCGGGATTGTATCATGGCGTGCTGGAAATAAGCATCACGCACGTTTATGACTAATGAATTGCTATTAATCATAATTTTACGTTTATCATTGCATCAGTAAATTATGATAAAATCTTCAATGCAACTGTGATGGACTACTCAGCTTTATGACTAACAAATACACCAGTTCCCGTAAAGAAACACCCATGACCTACAGCCTCAGACCTTGTCAGTCAATTAGGCAAAGTAAACAGTGCCAAAACTAACTAACTTCGGCAAGTTCACGTTTCACTCCATTCATAGTATTTCAGGCTCGTGTGATTTTAGCATAACTCAACAGTTGAAAATTACTTTTATTTTATTGCGTAGGTACACGTGTTAGCGAGAATTATTTCAGAGGTAGGTTTGTTATCCACCAACCCGGTTCGGGCTCTTGTGGTGAATTAAGCCCTAATCCTCTTCACGAAAGTAAAGGAAGACCCGTGCTCGGCAGTGGGCCGATATGAGTTGATTAATTTCACCTTTACATTCTTTAAATGCAAGATTTAGATTTCTTTTCTGTAGAATAAAATTGTTTTCCAATTTCTTTGCCAAAATTAAAGAAGAGGACACGTTGGAAGCCAATAAAGCAAAACGGTTCCTCAAATATATGACAAAAAATTGAGCTGAATATTGAAATCGAGTATGCAAACAAACGCCTCAAAAGGGCTTCTTCTCCGAACAGCCTTGTTGAAACAAAGGCTGGGTCTGTGAACCCGATCCATTATGCCTCTGCAAACACTGGCAAGAGTGCCAAGGCGTCGGTGGATGGACAAACACACCTCATTAGCGGGTCGCAACTAGATGTGGACCGAGGTGGAGGTCGCCGCATCTGCTGCAAGGCCGCCCGGTGCATGTCGTAGTACAGTCAGCATCTTAAGTCGCTAAACATATTTTCTGATCTTTCAAGTTATACGTATCTGCCCAAAATTTTAGTAAACTTACTGGTAGGTAGATAAATGCGTACGACTTATATCATCATCAACCCATATCGACCCACTGCTGAGCACAGGTCTCCCCTTACTTTTGTGAGGAAGATTAGGTCGTAATCCACAATGGGGGCCCGGTCTGGATTGGTGTAACACATACCTCTGAAATATTTCTCGGGCGTGTAGGTTTCCTCACGATGTTTTCCTTCACCGAAAAGCGAGTGATAATTACGTCAGTACATATGTTTAACAAGAAACACATTGGTACGTGCCTGCAATGGGATTTGAACTCACGACCCTCTCCTTGGAAAGCGGACGTTCTCCCACTAAGCTATCACCGCACGACTTATATACTATGTTTTAATTAGGGCTAAATTTATAGTTTTCAATAGTCAATCAATACACATACAACGAGCTTTAGAAAATACATTACATTTCCAATGTTCGCTGTTTGTGGAAACCAGTACCTAGGTAAGTACATTACTAACAAATATCTACATGTAAATCGCATCCACAAATAACTAATGATACCTATTGTACATCTGCAGTCGGTGTCAAAGAAGCATCCTGCAATTCATAAAGTATAATTATAACAAGTGAGTCTAAAGCGTGTTAAAATAATAACAATAGATATTAGCGGCAATCTAGGAGACCTCACAGCCGCGCGTTATTATGATGATTGTCGTATGTAACGCTTGTCATAGTCACCGTCATGTCAAGGCACCAGGCGGAGACTTACATTTATATTGACTTAGATAATGCTCAATTACTACTATTATCTCCATTTACTCGCACGATGGAGTATTAATTGTTTATTAGTTACCTACTTACATGCCCAATACCAAACTTATAGTATTGGATCCCTGCAATTCTATCAACCGAGATACATATAGCGAGTGATAGCCTGGTGGGAGACCGTCCGCCTTCCAAGTAGAAGGTCGTTCGTAAGTTCAAATCCTAGTGAGGGTGGGTACGTACCATTTCATTCTGTAAAACATATGAAAGTACTTAATTATCATTCGCTTTTTGGGGAAAGAAAACGTGAGGAAACCCACATACCTACCCGAAAATTTTCGGAGGTAGGTATATCTACCAATCCGGACCGAGCAACCCTGGTGGATTATGGCCTAACCCTCCTCACGAAAGTGAAGGGAGACCTTTGCTCAGCAGTGGGACGATGTGGGTTTATGATGAACTCTATCAACCAGCCAATTCACATAAAAGCTTAATTTGATACAATCTCTCGTACGTAAGTACTTTGCGGAGTTTTGTTTGCGAACTTAGCGTAAAGAAAACGTTTTCAGTTGGTGTTAAATTTATCTTTAGAATGATTGTCGCTGTATTGTTGTAAAACGCTTATATTTTCCCTGGTGACTTTAAAGCAAACGTAGGCGAAATAGTCATTAGTTATTCGAATGCTCGTTTCTAGTTTTCTTTGTTCTGTGGTGTTTCAATAAAGAGTTTATCTATCTATCTATCTATCTATTCAATGCGAATGCGATCACTGAAGTAACGTAAGCGAAAATTAGGCAGGTATCACATTGGGTCCACGGTCATTAGGTCATATGTGGTTTGTTGTGCAGAAATGACCCATTCATGTGCTTCAGCCATTTGCGTAATAATAACTTTATATGGCACTCAAACAAATCAGTCTTAAGTGTCTATTACCTATAACTATGTATTAGGTACCACACCCTATATGTCTTAATGTGCCATAACTTAACATACATCTATCTAGGTATTTTATTCTAGTTATCTTGAATACATTATAAATAGCAACAAAGTGCTAGCATATATATGTCACGTCATACATAAAACGTCATATATAAAAAGTGAATATGAATTTAATCAGCACGTTGCTGCACTTGTTTCTAACAAATAATTTAGTGTAACTAAGTTTTAGAGCAAAGTGAGATATAATTTTAGATTACATTATCCAAACCAGACATGCTATTTCGCCAATTCGTTCATCGGTTCCATGGTGTAATGGTTAGCACTCTGGACTCTGAATCCAGCGATCCGAGTTCAAATCTCGGTGGGACCTGATCTTTTTGTGCTTCTAAAGAAATTGGTATTTTTTTAACCCCCGACGCATAAACGCCGGTATGTTATAAGTTTAAAGTGTCTGTGTGTATGTGACTCTCTGTGGCATCGTAGCTCCCGGATGGATGAACCGATTTTGATTTTGTTTTTTTTTTCTATTAAATATAATTAAACATGTGTACTATTGCGTACATTAAAATATTCTTATAAGCACTACAATCTTGTTCAAATTACAGCCTTAATCCTTACCATCGTCAAATTGGTACTTTCTAAAGCGCCGAAGATTTGAAAGAAAATATGCTTAGATTACATGAGCCCAATTTATCGATTCAAATACCTAGGTACTGTCTACATTATTTCAATAGGATTTCGTGCAATAGATATTTATACTGGCTCGCATCGAGCTGTTAGTCTGGGGGCTATATTCCCCTAATAGGTTAGCAGTTTAGTTTACAATAAATGAATCACTAAGCCACTATCACTGCGTTGAATAAGTCATGATAAGGGTACGTCCTGTATCCTCGTGATTGTCTTATTTATAAAGGTTCATTTCCGGAGTGCGTTTGAATTTCAAATAGCTTTTACCCACACTTACTACTCTTCTATTAGGATTTCTGGAATAAGCCCTTTAAATAAAATTATATGAAATAAAACCAGCAAAATTAACGTTTCACAGTGAGGTCTGAGATTGAGTTTGATGAGGGCTGAAATAGTATTATAAGATTTAAGAAAAAAAAACATTTGTAATTGCGTCAGTTTCAATTGTCATCCAAATCAAGATTTCACTTGTCATATGACTACGACTTCTTTGAGCATTTTCAGCTATTTCCCATAACTTCGAATTCGATATTCCTTGAGCACATTCAACAATCGTTCGCTCTGTACTTTACCTGTATTCAGTTAGACACTAGTATCTGCTGGGTTTTTAATACAAAAAAATAATAATTATATCATCTTTTTAGGATAGGATGACCTCGCTAAAGTGAGGGGAAATCGTGCTCAACCGTGGGCCGATATAGTTTCATGATGATGATGATGAAGATGACCTACCTAAGGGTTGTTTACATATATTCAAAATATACATATCACAGTCACACATATTTAGGTACATAATATATATTACACGACATCTCTTCTGGTGACAAAGTTACGGTGACATGATACTTTTACAATAAATAAGCTGGGAGCCCAATTACCAGGTAGGTGTATTACCGAGATGGGCAGTAATGCAGTTTCTTAGCGGCGTCGAGGCAGCGGGTGCGAGTTCAAAGCTCTCATTAGTCCATTGCGCAACCTTGTCGTAATTAGCGGATGTCGATTAAATGTTAAACAATATGCCATTGGAGGTAATTATACCGCGCGGCCGAGCGTATAAATAAATGATCGATCCTTTCATAAACAGCGAGATGGATTCGTTCATAATAAGCCATTTTTGATAATACTTTTCCTGTTAAGCTATAATAAAATACTTATTCAGTACTACAAGCTGATCACAATGAGCACAGACACCATCAATCTACCATAGCTCACCGAGGAGCTACGTCTCCGTCGTAGTCTCATCGCCTTAGTTGACATTGCACATTTTCAAATTAATTAAACAATGGCTTCTGAGTCGTAATTGACGTCATCTATCCATAAAGCGTCTAATCTCAGTTATTTTCCGGGATTTTCATCATAAAATATAATCCGTAGTTATATTTCCCGGAATAGAATTGGATTGATTGAGTTTACGAAAGTTTGAAAAAGACTATGTTGAAAATGCTGCTTGAGAGGCCATTTGTCGACCGTTTGTTGCTATTTACAGGAACTAAACATTAGTAATAAGTAAAACGAGCAGTTTCTTTTGGGGTGAAAAAAAAAACTTTATATCCTGACTAAAATTATAAATGACAATGTGAGTTTTTGACGCTTTCACGCCTAAATCACTTAACCGATTTCAAAAATTATTTCACCAATAGTAAGTTATATTATCAGCGAGTAGCATATCCTCGTATTTCCACATATACGGGAACTAATTGGGTGCAACCGCGAGGCGCAGCTAGTAATAGTATTAAAATAAACAAAAAACGAAAAACGTCTACCTAGGCATTGACTGCGCCCATGCGGTCAGATGGTTAGCCAATACGGTTTGAACCAAAATAAATAGACAATCTCGTCTCTCGAAGCATAATGGTTCAAACATTGACACGAAAGAAGAAGTTTTCCTGTACTGGTTGTACAATTACCCTTTTTTACTCACAAATAAGGAAATGTACAAAGAAGCCGGAGTAATTATTTATTTCAGCAAAACATCCAAAGTAACGGCGTAATTGCATCATATAAAAACATTTCTCCGAACAATACCAACATTTTTAGAATGTGTAGGTACTTTGGCGCGACTACCGCAGGACCACGTCCGCGACTGTCTTCATTCTTCTGTCCGGAAAAAATAACAAACGTTGTATAAAACACCGTGGCGTCCATGGTATAATTTGTTCTTCAAAAAAGTTGTTGTCAACATTTTTGCGTCATCTTTATTCTGTTCCCGCTCTTGAAAATGATCCAAGCTTTTTGGAATGCAGATAAAAACCAAGAGACCTTAGAGCATCCACCTCAAAGCAACAACAGATATTCGACTTTAAAGCTTCCATTTCTATAATTTCTAAGTATTTAGCAAATTGGTTGCCCCGGCATTGCGGTCCCGTTGTGTAAGAGGAATTTGAATACAAGGATTCGAGTTCGATTTTCAGTTGGACCTTATCTATTTTTATTACATTAGTTTTATGCGGGCCGAAAATGAATCAGATGTGCAAAACCGGACAGTAATTAATCCCAATTTCGCGGCGAGCCCAATACTCTGGTACGATCCGCGCGCAACATTCTCATGCGTTTCCGACGATTGGTTCGGTGGAAGGAGGATGATTAACGGCGGGGAGAGACAGGTGAAGCAAGCTGGTGGAGATGGATGGCCCACCGCGGGCGATTCCCATGCAATGTCCTCGCACTCCTCGCCTCTTTCCCGTCCCCCGCCAACCCGACAATAACCGACAACTCAGCCGAGACAAAAATTACGGTCAACGCTGTACTAAATTGGACATCGATTCAATTGTGATGACAATTGCGATTATGATGACAGAATCACCAAGTAAAAGTTAACAATAATATTATACTAATAAGCAGGCTGTTTGCGAGGAATAAGCTTCCCATCTTTTTAAAACAGAATTAGCATCGACCCTAGACGTTCTTAATTTTATACACATCCACTATGATATGACGCGAGCGCTGTCAACAAGAAAAAAATTGGATCACGCACCTAACCACCACAAAAACTTCCGCGGTGGCTTCTTTTTGAAGGCAAAAAAGTTTATGCTTACAATTACGTTTTTGTCGCATTTCTTATGGAAAATATTCGCAAAAACAGTAGTCGAAGCGTCATAGATGATTTCGTTTAGTTTATATCATTGAACTTAACGACTGTATCTGACTTACGTAGCTACATATCTACGTTTTTCGGGGTTCAAAATTACTTTTTACTTTTGAAAACCTGTAAATTGATAACAGTATAGGATTACCAACTTTTGGGTCGATGAATCATAATTCGGGATTAAGTATGTAGTCAAGTATCTCAAGTTATTGTCAAGTATATTCTAAAAGTCGATTTTTGTGGGACTGTGAATCGGCAAAACGGAGAAATCGAGAGACTATAACTATCACTTAAACATTGTCTCACGCTATTGGAACGACGATTATCCCTCGTGGTCAGATAATGAGCGATTATCGCATATAGGATGGGCATGAATTATTAAAAATAAAATGTATCATTGTTTGCAGAGTGAATACCGGTTCGCTGGCGGGGGGTATCCACGGGCGCCGACCACTAGCAGTCGCAGTGGAGGCCTATGTTCGGCTGCTCTGGTGGGCGGAGCCCTACTGGCCGCCGTCGCAGTCCTAGCGGTTGCAGCCCTCGCCTTCTACATGGGAGCCTTGAGGCCGGACAATGGGGAACGTAAGCTTGAAAAGTCGAAACCTTTGATTTGTCCATCAAATAATTCGTCAGCATTGCTAATTTAGACATATATCATATATCAGCTACAACATGAAATGGAAGAGACAGTAAAAGTGGCAGATTAAAAAAAAAAATTTTTGCAGCCATTATATCGTTCGAGGGCACATTGCGAGTGACACGTGGGGATGTGTACGGAGGCGCGCCTGGCAGCCCGGCGTGGCGCGAGCGCGCGCGGCGGTACAGCACCGCATTAAGGCAGCTGTTCGCGGCGCCTTCGCCCCTGCGGCATGCCTTCACCGGGGCACTCGTCACCGGTTTTGGGGATAGGAGACTTGATGTACATTTTAGATTATACTTAGATAGAAGAAAAATTCCAAGGTATTTCTTATTTATCTTCCCTCATTAAACGTTTCCTATTTATTCACCAAAATGTATGTAATTTAACGAATTTGTATTCTTTCAGTACCATATCTAACGTGGAAGACACTCTAAAGAATATATTAATTCAAGATATAAATTCTAAGCATCCAGCTTTTGGACCAACGATAAAAGTAGACACATCTAGTATTGTAATTAAAAGAGATCTAGAACATACATATCATTCCGAATCATACGTTAAGGAAGCTATGAACGAGAGCATGGCAACGAATTATCCCAAAACTTTAACACCACAGGCAGGGAAAGACAAAACTCTTCAAACTAGAGTGGGCGTAGTAAGAAAAACAACAGTGAAGCCAAACAAACATGATCCAGATGAACCAGACATTGATACTGAAAATATTCCGGTTGTTCAAGGGTCATTCCAAATAACCAAGACTGAAGCGGACATAACGGAAAACAAACAAAACTCTAATCCAATGCGACACGATGACAAATTAGGCCATAAACCACTGCCTGCTAAAAGCACCACAACAACAAAAGCACCAACGACAAAAACGACCACGGCGAAACGAGTTCCTACGAGCACACCAAAGAGTCGACCTTTCACCATAAAATCTACTCTGAATGTTAAAACAAGAACTGATTCCACACCTAAAATAGAAGTAGAAAAAACGACAAGAAAAACCGTACCGACCACAACTCAGACAAAGAGTACGACTACCAATTCAACAACAACAAGTGCTATACCTACCACAACCAGTAATGTTTCTCAAATATTATTTGATTTATTAACCAAAGAAAACCATTATAAAGATTTACCAAAAATAGATAGCCTATTTACGGTGCCTCATGTAATTGACAATGAACCGTGGCGACCTATCACCCAGCCTTACTACGAAACGTCTAATAAACCTACTCCTGAGCCAGTCTCAGAAGCAACAGATTTAAATGCAGAAGATAGAATGGGTGTGGCGGAAGTTGTAGACGATGTGATATTGGAAAGCTTGCTTACTCCGATACCTCCCGTAATGAATCGAGAAAAAACCACCCGTAAACCAATAGGGCTACACAAAGACCCTTATTTAGGCTCAGATATGTATCTTCCAAATCCAGTCTATACCAGTTTCACACTACCAACTTATGCACCTCCAATGAAAAATATGGAGACATTAGGGTCAAACTACCCAAAACCTTATCCCATTCCGGTTGATAAAATAGGTTCCGTTGTTGAAGTGCCTGCTAACCCCGATGATGAAGATGATGGGAAACCTATGCAAAGACCTCCGAAGGATAAAAAGACTTCTGTAACTATTAATGTCTTAGAACTAGACCAACACGAAGATGACACAGAACAGGTTTCTATAGACGGTGCATCCATTCTAAAAAAATATAATTCTACATCCGCTACTAGCACTTCTACGGCTAGCTCTACTTCAACAAGTAGTAGTACTACTACCACCACAACTACTCCAAAAGCCACTTCTTCAACAGCCACGAGCACCACCACTAACCCGAAAGTAGAATTAAATCAAAATACTACGCTTCCTGTTAAAAAGCAGCAATCAACCAATACAACAACTAACGAGAATTCTACAAGGCGACCAAATAACAAGGTATCGATAATTCCAAGCACAAGTGCGCCTCATCATACATGGGAACTTATAAATACATCCACAAATGATAAAAATGATACGCACAGTAAACTATCTCCCGAAAAATTTTACAACGATACTTTGCAGGCGATCATAACAAGAAATGATGCCGTATTTCCTAATACTACTCCGAAATTTCCCAGCAAAATCTCCATTATGAGAAATTTAACAGATATTATCAAAAAGTATTCTCAAAAAACCCAAGAAAAAGTTATCAATACAGAAAATGTAGAAGTAGAAGAACGTCATAGGCCAAGTCAAGGTATAGTAGAAGTAGTTTTAGATGAAGAAATAGAAACTACTACAACTGTTGGATCTGTTATTACTCTTTTACCCGCTAAGTCTAATCTTGGTGTGAACCGTCCATTGCGGCCCCGACCAAAAATCAAACCAGAAACAGAACCATTACAGGACAGTGTCCGTGGATTTTTTAGCATGGATCAAGAGGCAGACAAATTAATAAGTAATCTAAGTACAGAAAATTATGTTCCTATGGGTCACGAAACAGATTACATTACTGAAAGTGCAGAAAGCGTCTCCTCTGGTCTACAAAACGATGAAGATCCAGAAGAATATTCAGCAGCTGCTACCAATAATATGAAAGTATATGACTTCACAAACTCCGCTTCAAGTGGGAATAGATATCCCAAATCTAATGATGGATTGAACGACTCAAATAACAAAAGCATTAAAAAAAAAGAGATGCCAAATGTACCGAATGGAACATATAGAGTCTCTTACCACGTAACAGGAAGCGTAAGCAGCAAACAGGCAAACAAGACACAAAATCTTCCTGCTTACGAGTTAGCTTTAGAGCCAGACGTCGTTTTGGAAATACCAATAAATCAAAGCAACAGTTTGACGATCGATAAACTCAAACAGCTGGCAAGTCTTGCCACCGTGTCGGATTCAAATAATAACACATTTTTTCGTACCCCCGGAGGAGGCGTGATTTCAACTAAAGCAATCCCATCCAGTTACACGCTGAATCAGGCGGGGTTTAAAATACTAACTAAGACATTCAATAAAGCTCAGTCTACCAAACAAGACAATAACGAAAACAGCTTAGATAAGCCAGAAAAGACGTATGGAAAGCCATTTAAGCCGCAGAAGGAAAAAGACAATGCCACAGTTGAAGAAATAATGAAAGAAGGTAGGTAACGTACTTATTATTTACAGTATTGTTCTTTAAAACCTATTTTACCAGCATTTTATGTTAACGAATTGTAATTTTGTATTGCAGAGACCTGTGACAATGCGACGTCATTCCGATGCAAGAGTGGAGCCTGCCTCCCGTTGACGTCTCGTTGCAACCGCTTGCTGGACTGCCCTGGTGGAGAGGACGAGCGCGCATGCTCCTGCGCCGACTATCTGCGAGCAGAGTTCTCAGATTCCAAGATCTGTGATGGTGTGGTTGACTGTTGGGATTATTCCGATGAAAACCAATGTGGTAAGAGCTTATTCAAATTGCTGGCAGAGTTTAACTTCCATTTTATATCGATGACTTTAAATTATGAGTTTTATGTTTCTATTTTCAGATTGGTGCAAAAAAGGACAATACGTTTGCGCCAATGCTCGTCAATGCCTTGATATGGTTAAAGTTTGTGATGGTTCGCCAGATTGCCCGCTAGGTGATGACGAGAAAAGTTGTGTCGCTTTGGGTGATGAATTAGAAGATAATGAAGTGGTCCCCTACAATGAAGAAGGTAAAATTAGAGCAGTAAAAGAAAAATTAAAATATTTGTTATGCAGGAGATTGTTATTGGTATTCCAGTTTCCTTTCAAGAAAACTAACAAATACCTGATTTGATCCGAAATTTTGAACCTACCCGTTCGTTAGGAAACAGGATAGGATCTAATAAATTCTTCTGTAACAATCGTAGACTCATTAGTCTACGATTGTGATAGAAGAATTTATTAGAGAGTTTTTGTTTGCTTGACAAAGACTTATCTACCTTTCCAGGTTATGTGATGGTACGCAAACGTGGAACCTGGGGCAGATTGTGTGTGGAGAGCTTCGCGGATGTAGTGGAACAAGCGCACAGCTCGCTGAAACTCCCGGATCTCGGACGGGCCGTTTGTCGATCCATGACTTTCGAGTAAGATAGTACCGAAGCACTCTAAATATATTGCAAACATTATTCCTTCGTTTAATACGACGGCGACAACGCATCAAGGGTCTTCCTGAGAATGTTGTCTATCGTTGCAGCGACGCGGGTTCGGCTCGCGAGGCGCGCGAGGGCCGCAAGGCCAGCGGCTCTGGCTACTGGGAGGTGTGGCACAACGCGGCCGCGCGCGCCGCCGACACGCGACTCTCCTTCCGCCGCGCGACGTGCAGCAAGCGCCGCGCGCTGCGCGTGCGCTGCGAGGGGCTGGACTGCGGCATCCGCCCGCACGCAGACGCTCAGCAGCCGAGGTGATTAAAATAACAGTTAATTTAGATATTTTAAGAATCATACCTTCAGAGGTTTCGGATCGTGAAGTCATCGGAGATTGTTCTAAATGTGCCGATTACATTTACAAGAAATAATGACTAGTTTCTGATTAAAACAACTTTGTGTTGGAATTTTTTATGTCGATTGAAATTACTTGAAACATTGCAGTTATTTTTCAATTCCTTGAATCCATATTGCACATTGTTATCTAAATCTAAACTAACTACTGCGACGGTAGTACTGACGTTAGGGCGAAAGCACAACAGTGCGGTGCAGCGCTGCAATGTAAAAGTCTCCGCACACGTGGCCGTATACGTGGATGTAACCTGTGCCGCGGCGCCGCACAGCACTGTCGTGTTGTCGTCCGTAGCGTGACTGAGAGCGTGCGTCGGAGCAGGGTGGTGGGCGGCGACGGCGCGGCGGCGGGCGCGTGGCCGTGGCAGGCGGCGCTGTACCGCGACGGAGACTTCCAGTGCGGCGCCACGCTCATACACCGCCAGTGGCTGCTGTCGGCCAGCCATTGTTTCTACCAGTGAGTACTACTTCTTCATTTCTTTCGTTCATCATAAGGTTCCATTCTAAGTTTTTATTCACTTAATTTTCGTGAGCTCTGTACCAAGCGTAACTAAAACATCTAGGTGCTATTTCTTAACGCAGCTCTGTAACATTTGACGGTGCAAAATTCACTTAGAAAACGTTACATATTACATAATTATGAACTCCACAAGCGACATTATTCACTTTAAAAATGTAAAAATAGAAGAATTTATAGTTGCGGGGTAGCTTGGCGTAATTGCCCCTGCGGACTGACCATGGTTACATATCGTAATAGGGCCGGGCCAATGGTAATAAGTCTTCATTTGACATGAATACGTTTACCATCACAATGCGTATCGATGGACGAGTGGATGATCATCGTAAGCTGTGTCAGCAGTTGGCGAACCCGCACGACCTACGTTGGCGCCTAGCATAGTCAGTTCGTGATTAATCAGCGGGGAGCTCGCGCGGATTCATCACCATCATTATCATCCGGGCGGTATCCCTCACTGACATCGTCCTCGTCTCTTGCAGAGCGACGGAGGCGCACTGGGTGGCGCGGCTGGGGGCGCTGCGGCGCGGCGCGTGGCCGCGCGGGCCGTGGGAGGCGGCGGCGCGCGTGCGCCACGTGGCGCTGCACCCGCGGTACGCGCCGCGCGGGTTCCGCAACGACATCGCGCTGCTGCGCGTGGACCCGCTGCGCCTGCACGCGCGCCTCCGCCCCGCCTGCCTGCCGCCCGCGCGCGCCGCGCCGCCCGCCGGGCACCACTGCACCGTGGTCGGCTGGGGGCAGCTCTACGAGCACGAACGCGTTTTCCGTGAGTCTTATGAACGATGACTGACGATGGCACGTGTTACCGTTCCACTTGTACGAGCAAATCTAAGAAAGCTATCTTATTTCAAATTGATGAGATGCGGGATAGTCGATTATTATAATTCGTCGATATGATAAGTGCAGTGAGTAGTTGCGTAATCGAATAATATCTATCACCGAGCCCCTATATCGGAATGATTCTGAGAGCCAGTCCGATTCTAAAGTCATAATCACCTTCGACCATACCTATATTCATTCATCACCAGGTGAAATGGCAGTCAAACGCAAGCCAATACTTTTTTCATATTCTAATATTGTGTTCCAGCGGACACCCTCCAAGAGGTGGAGCTCCCGGTGATCTCGACGGCGGAGTGCCGGCGGCGCACGCGGCTGCTGCCGCTGTACCGCGTCACGGACGACATGTTCTGCGCGGGGTACGAGCGCGGCGGCCGCGACGCCTGCCTCGGGGACTCGGGCGGCCCGCTGCTCTGTCAGGTACTTACTTTTTATAAAAATTGTTGCTTACGCCCACTTGGTGACTTGTTCGTCATAATCCCCCACGGAATACGTAATCCTCGTAACCGGCATTGAAATACTAAGGGGAATTATGTGGGCCCGTTTTGGGAGATTGTTATAATCCTCCTCAGGGGGGACAGCTTAGGAGGATTATGACAAAAAGTCATGGTAAGTGAACACTGCCACTAAAGGACATCCGCAACGCCAAGGGCATTGCCGGCGCGTTGTATACCCTTATTAGAGAGGACTCTTTTAACAGTTCTACATGCCGTAGTTCAGAGGAAAAACGTTGTGACGTGTAGTGTCACAAACATCTGCACGTCGTGGATCCCGAACTAACGCATTACTATAATAAAGTGCCTATATGTGGTATTTTTCACCGTACCTCCGAAAATTACCTCAGATTTACCAGATAATACGATACAATGCTCCATACAACTGCTCTACTCCAATTTGGTCTCATTCTAGGAATCGGACAGATGGTACGTGTACGGGGTTACAAGCAATGGCTACGGCTGCGCGCGCGCCAACCGGCCCGGCGTCTACACCAAAGTGTCCAACTACATCGAGTGGATCGACAGCGTGATCGCCGCGCACACGCCTTCCTACAACGACACGACCGCCTCCGACGAAGGCTACGAGTCGAATGATGACTTTTACACCGATTTAGAGGCAGCAGAGAACAGACGAGCGGCCAGAGTGGACACTTGCAGAGGATACAGGTGTCCTCTAGGCGAATGTTTACCGTCTTCGAGCGTCTGCAATGGATTTTTAGAATGCTCCGACGGCAGTGACGAGTGGCAGTGCAGCAAACTTAATCTTAACAACTCTAGCATAGACCCCGATTGAATGTAACGCTAGGAACTTATTTATAAGCCAGTACTTAGTTTAATGTTAGCTTTGAATTCGACTGATACCTTGTAAGTATAGACGTAAGCCGATTCTCATATCGTCGAAATGAAACAGTTTTTTTTCTGGTAATTGAACAAAACCTACTTTGGTATTATTGGAAAACATTTTCCCCGCCATAATATTTAACGACCGTTGGGCTCGTTTGTACATATAGCAGCTATTTTGCGCGCCCGATTTGTTTGTTTGCCACAGCACCCTCTTAATCTATTTATTGAATGCTATGGGTTACCTTTTCCGTTTGAATTGCTGTCGATTCGAATGGACGACGTAAGCCATGATTGTTTCGAAGTAAAATATAATTACCAAAATATAATGTTGTATTTCTTTCTCCGACCCTTTATCTCTTTCATTTACTATGGGACGAAATTGCAAGGTTTTGATGATTAAAAGACGATTCTCTTAAAAATTACTTTAATCTCTCGACAAATAAATTAACAAAATGCAAACCATGTAATACAGTATTATATTCTTTGAAATAAAGATGGCATAATAAATAATTAAGATTATCAATTACGACTTCACAAATACACAGATTGACATTCCTTAGGTAATACTTGAAAATAATTACAATAATCATAAATTATTAAATAATAAGTCTTCAATTAAAATTATTTGAAGTGATTTTGCACGTACGAAAATACAAAATTGAAATAAAATAACTTTTACAGTTATTATTGAAAAAATCTGACACGCTCGGGTCTCGTCGACCGGGGTTCCAAAATCGCTGCGCCTCTTAGTAAAGAAATGGCGAGAGTCGAGAATGCAAACGTTTCTTAAATTTTAACTCGAGACAGTCACACGCCTTACAGCTAACTTAGTTTATCCCGTACTGAACAGGAGGCCTACCATGACGTCTTATAGCGATTCAGTTTAGGGCCTTAACTGAGCCGCGTCGCATAATTGTACCGTGACGTATTATTTTTTATGTTGCTGCCATTTTCAACCTAAACTGGATATAGGTTAGGTTGAAAATGGCTTATTAGCGACTCAATTTAGGTTGCTACCATTTTCAACCTTAACTGGAACCAGTTTAGGTTGAAAATAGCAGCAACATTAAAAATAAGACGTAACGGTACGATTATGCGACGCGGCTCAGTTTAGATCCTGAACTGAATCGCTATAAGACGTCATGGTAGGCCTCCAGTACTCCAAGGTAGAGTCGCTTCCTTGTCACAAATCAACTCCAAAAAAAAAAGTGTAAGGAACATCTTTACAATACACAAAGGCCAGTAAACACTTGATATATAGTTATATCTACGTCATATTATAATTATATTAGATTTATATATTTAAAAATACTACGAACGATCGAGATGAGCAAGAAACGTAGATAACTCTTAATACGATATCAAAACGACACATCGAAAGCCCGAGAACTCGTCGGCAACATAAGTGTTCGTGCTAGTTACTGCGGCGGGTCGCCGTAGGTGATCTAATATCGAACTAGCGTGCAGGGTATATATGCGGACCCGCCTCGTTAGTAATGTCAGCTAATAGTATATGTAATGTAGGTATGTATAATGTACGAGTATACTGATCGAGCGGTTCCCGGGGCGGCGCGGGCCGCTTAGCCCTTGTTCTCGACGGGCGTGGTGGAGAGCCCGGACTTGGACTTGTTCAGCAGCGTCTTGAACTGCTCCGGGACCGGGTGCTCGCTCTGGAAACATATCAACGTTTTGTGAAATCTGCCATTGTCTTTAGAATCCTTGGTGAGGCATTAATAGTGTCCCGGACTATACAGCCCTCCCACTAGTGAGCCGTATTTTTTTAATTTTTATGTGACTGTATGACGAGACGAGCAAGTCGTTCACCTGATGGTAAGCGCTACGCCTGCTTATAACAGTTCCAATGGAATCTAGAACTTTGCATCGTATAATCCTGCGCAGCACTGCACTGTGCTCGTCACCCTGAGACATCGGCTCTAAAGTCTCATATGTCCAGTAATTTCGCTGGAAACAATGCCCTTCAAACCGGAACACAGTAATGTTTGCACACTACTGCTTGGCGGAGGAATATCTGGCAAAGGTGTGGTACTTCCCCAGGCAGTCTCTTGCAGAAGAGGCCTCCCACTACAATTAGGTAAAAAAGACTCACGTAATCTCCGTTAGCCTTGGGCACGAGCACGTTCATCTCGGAGGACTTGGAGCTGACGATCTCGACGTCCAGCGACTCCGGCGACAGGTAGATCTGGCACCCGTCCGTCTTGTCGATCGAGATGGTCGGCACCTTGCCTAGGACCTGCGAACAACGGATATGATTGTATTAGATACTACAATATCATATATTATTATGCTGTTACTAATGCTGGAACTCACTAGCATTTGAACTCTGGTAAATGAAGACAAAGAATAATAACACGTCACGATCGCACAGGTCCTGAGCCCTTTCTAGGATTACTTGTCTCAAGGGTATCAGGAGCTTTGAGAACTGATTACTTATCGTGTTTGCCACTTTCGACAACATCGTCACTGTGAGATAGTGGTCAAGGGCCGAGGTTGAGGACTATACCACAGAATGACTATACACCTCCACGGCTCTTAGTGGCAGATGGGTATTCTTGAATTAAGATGCATTAGGCATGCTAGTTTTCTATCGATGCTATCCTGCCTAATATAAGTGTAACACAGATGAACTCGTCATTACTCAAAGTTTTAATATGAGCTAGTTGAAAGAAATAGAAATAGAAGACCGTGAACTGTCATAAACCGGTAAAGCTAATAAAAAGTCACGTTTCAATAAGCGCGACCCATACAAGTTGGAGGACTGTTACGATGGACGAGAGTTAATAAATGTACAACGGAAGCTTGTGAGGTCAAGGAAAATACAAACAAAACAAATCTAATAATTATTATAGCCAGAGGGTTCACTGGGACTCGATGACGACAGGTTATAGGGCTGGGGTAACATTTGTGTACTGTTTTTATTTATTATTATGTGTACTGCCGCAAGAGTACAAGCTTCGAATTGTAGGAAAATCTTTAGATATGGAAGCGAACTATAACGAATAAAATATTATTTGTTTATAAGGTTCAAGTCTTGTCCTCATATTTGTAATCTAACGTCTTTTTTTTTTATTATTTATTTATTTTTATTAAGGTGACCGTCGTCACATTATCGTAATGGTAAACGGATACAATTTGTCATTTTGCCCGTAATAAAAACGTCAAATGAATACGTTTACCAATACTTTGTTCAGCAGCCTCGAAACAGACTACCGATATACGTCGTAACGTTAAACATATTCAATTTCACATTCAGCTCCTATTAAAAATAACATAACAAATAACACATTAAAAACGTTTACCATCACGATAGGTAACCCGAACTAGTATAGTTTGTGGTTGACTGTTTGCTTTAAATAAGCGCCCAAAACGATTACAGTTACGAAGAACGATCACACAAGGCGTAGAGTACGCAGTTTGCGGCAATTTGCTAGCAAACTCATTCAGATATTCTTGCATATTTGCTACAATGACTCATTGAACGGAACACAGCTTGAAAATGCCTCTAATTAGCAGTTCAGAATTAGTAAGCCAACGATAGTCAGTCTTAAAATTATCCTTGTGCCGCCTCGCCCTTATGTATGTCGCTGCAGTGCAGCCAACGCAGCTTGCAAAAAGATTCCTCTTTTTTTGCTTAGTTCTTTTAAATCCTCTTTAGATCTATGACGGGAACGTCATGGCGAAGAAGAACTTAAGACGTCAAGACGTCAATGTCATGTCATCCTTACAAATATATCAAAATTTTGTTGCTGTGCTTCGGTGGTTTCTTATAATTTGTAATCGATATTATTTTAGATGATTGGTTTAATTTTTTTAATAGCTTCTAGTCATATACGGTTTTGAAGATATCATGAATGCAGAGGGTAGTGATCTAACGGATGGGATAGAGGACCTCACGAAACGTGTATGGAATGCAGCATGGGACATCAGCCGCTATCTGATGACTTTTCTAGACCTGTACAGCTGGTCCTTTCTGGAGCAGTGTATCAGCACCGTTTATGCGGTCTACTTGCAACTTACTCTCTTCAATTTGGTACGGGAAATATGAATAACATTATTGTGTACTGCAGTCTCAAGTTCCAGTCAGAACGTTTATAATGACATTGTTATAGCTGTGGATCGAATTTCATAGAAGCTATTTTCGTGTCACTTCGCGAACCGAACAACCCTGTTTCCTTGTGGTGTTTCTAGGAAACGATTGATTTCTATAAACGAATGTCTACAGGTAATATTTTTTCTCAAGTACGTCCCGGCGGGTGTCGGCATGTACAAGTACATTAAAAGTGTAAACGCAACGTCCCGCGAGAGGTTGAAACGGAAACAGATAGAATTGGAAGACATTGAGCTTCAGGTTGGTTAGTAGACGTTACCGGATTAAACGGGTTTGAGTACAATAATTAAACGTATTTTCGAGTCCTCTCAGACTATTCGTTCCCGATCCTGTGACAGACTTTACTGAAGTTTATGTACAAACACACAAGTTTATAATAGTGTCACCTTCCGACAGGTCGTTTTATCTGAGCGAGGAAGCTGACTCGGAAGCTCGGCAACCGAGAGATTCCCTTTTATTCTGTTACAAGTACTCTTCGAATAAAATCTCGTAAGATCGTTTCTCTATTCGGACAGATTCAAATAGTAAACACAAAAATGTGCGTGCGCGAAGCACAGTTCAACGAGCGGTCGGAACTGCAGCGGCGTGAGTCGGAGCGGCTGCGGCGCGTGCGGGCGCGCGTGCGGGACGCCATCGCGGGCGACGAGGCGCTCGGCCGCGCGCTGCGGGCCGCGGCCGCCCGCGCCGCGGGCCCCGGCGCGAGCGGCCCCGCCACGCCGCAGGAGGGTAACATCATAACCACTAAACGGCAGCCCGACTGCGACCGAGGTTTTCATAATTAGACCGAAGCGTAGCCGACAATTTGTAACTCCCGTTGATCCCTAAAAATGTATCCCCCGTATGTCAATGATGATTGTTTTGCGTTGCGTCCGAAATAAATATATTGCTGCGAACATCTAAACCTTTCTTATTCCGCACGTCCCGTCTAAACCGAACACGACTTTCCTAGTAAATTGTGCAGCTTTGTATTGTGCCGACTAGCAGTTGATCGTGCCTAGACTCGCAATTCATGTTGCTTTATTGCATCCCAGGAAAATTCTAGACACTGAGAATAGGTCAAAGTAGCAGTACACGCAAGGTGCAATATGATTCTAGGACACAGAAAGAACATATTATTGCGAGTCGTTATAAAAATCAACTAACCTATAATTATAATAGCAATACACGACACCAATACTTTTAAAGTTTGGAATTTAAATCAACGTGGATGTGTTATATAAAAAAATTACATATTTTTCAGACAATGAGTTCGTAATTGAACTATTAAAAAGTTTGAAATGCGAAAATTATGCCATGCCAGAAAGAAATTTCGATAAAATAGACTGTGGAGAGCATGCGGAGGGCGGACCCGCAGTCGACCAGAACAGCCCCAGCTCCTCAGTGAGCGACATCGATGTGCGCCAGGATTGCAGCGTCAAGATTGTTAAAGTCACAAACGTGTACAAAGTCGCTTATCTCAAGCATTACATCAAGCAGAAGAGGTTACGGCGCGCGACCAAGCGGGAAGCATTGAAAAAGAAAGTAAGACATTATAATGATCTGACTGTCCAATGAAGGGACCGATCGAACGGAACGGGTAAAAATCCAGCAATGAATTCTTCCAATTTCCGAAACCCTACTAAATTAATCGTAGAGGCGGTTATAACCCGCTCGCTTGCTTCGCTTCAATGGACAATCGGACAATGGACATCCAGCTTTTTTGTAAATTTCAAAGTGAAATGAATATCTAGTAAGTAAATATAATGGGTAGCAAGCTATTCATATGCACCTCAAAATTCATTTATTCAGCACAGATTTTGCTAAAACACTTGTGAATGTGAAAGGAGACACTCGTTTTTCACCACAACGAATACAGGCTGACAAAAGAAGGGTTTCTCGCATTGAATCTTAAGCACCAATTTGAATAATTTCGTTTCAGATGGAAAACATAAAGAAGCTGCTAGAAGATTGGCAGAAGACTTTGAGCATGATAATTAACAGCAAGCTGACTATTATGAACACGTGTTCGATGGAGATGGCGTCCCAGGAGGCCATGGGGGACTACTCGAAGCCGCGCGAGCCCTCCGATTCTGACAGCGACATGAGAAGCGACATGTTCTACGACGAATACAGTCTGAGATGGATACAGAACCCTTACCGACCGTATTCCCGCAACTGTGAGGTCAGTCAGCACTCGTAAATTATTAATGCCAGTGTTGGTTGTGATAGCAACTATAATTCCAACATCACAACCGCGTCTTTTTGCATTTTTTTTTTATTTGAGTCTGTAACGAGACTAGCAAGTCGTTCAGCTGATGGTAAAAGCTACGCCTGCCCATAACATACGCTGCGTATATACGTATGTATCATAATTGTGTGTCCGGTCAGTTCTCTAGTGTGGTAATGCTCTGAAAGCTGCCGAGGTTTTCGGATATTATACGTGATCCCAGTTCGGATTTGTTGCGGACTAAAATCCCAATTACTAAGGATTTATGCGATATCCAGCGAGCGTTAAATTAAGTTGGAACTAGCTTTTACTTTTCTGGGGTGAATAGAGTTTTTGTGGGTAGAGATTTAATTTCTTTAAGGATCAATTTATTAAGATATCGTAGAGTCGCGTCTTTTGTGGCGATAGTTATTTTCCCAGTTTTTAAAACAAATAAAGTCACAGGTGTCAGTATATTGAAACTGATACCTGTGACTTGTAAGTATATTAGGCACTGGGAGAACTATCGACACAAAAGAAGAGATTAAAGCCACTACTACACAGGTGCGATATAATCGGTCGGTAACGTCGCAGCGTTATTCCAATAGAATAGAAAACACTTTATTGTACACCTAAAACAAAATAAAAAAACAGTACATAAAATTTACAATAGGTAAACCAGGGTAGTACAAGATAATGCGTCCCACGTCCTCTCCAGACAAATGCGTTTTTGCCTTCTAATATTTCTAGGCTCCTACTTGTGTAAAAAACAACGCTGCTTTACTAAGAGCTTTAAAGTTATTTTGAACCTTAAAGGGTGGCAATAGACGTCCGGTACAGTTTCCAATTGTATGATAAGACTATCGGATCGTATTTGTAATAAATAGGCTCCATAAAACAGTTCACTCCTTTGCGCTGCTTCTGACTTTGACGTCCGATCCGACTATCGGACGTATATCGGTGCCGGTCCGAACGCCTTCCGGTAGTCGGTCCAGACTATCGCATGGAACATTCGGACGCCTATTACCGCTGTAAAACTTCTCGAAACTTCTTAATATTGTCAGTTCAAAATGAGCGCGTTACGGATCTAGGTGGTCATAGCGAATAACGGTCGTGGTGTGTGTAAGATCGCTCCTTTCTGAATAAAAAATACGACCCCTTTTCAAATATAAAATAGACTAAAAATAGACATTGCAAAACCGAAGCGATATTATCGAATTGTGTATATTTTTCCAGGAATACCCGGAGGAGTACTACTCGCCGCACGACGACGGCGACACGCGGCCCGCGGCTCCGGCCGCGCCGGGCCCGCGCCCCGACAAGGCGCCCGAGATGAAGGCCATCCTGGAGGAGACCTCCAGCCAGGTCGCCGTCGAGGTCGCGGCCGACGCCAACGACTGTCGGGACCTCGTCGCGATATGATTTGTACATCGTTTTGTTTTGTTCTATATTGCATTACTTTGAGTTTAAAGGCTTTGCATTTTATTGTGCCTAGATTTTGTTTTTATTATTATTTTATGAGTACTTAAGATCACACAATGTTATGGTGGTATCGAGTCTAACGTGTAGCAAACTTGTCAATCACGTGCCCATATACTCTTTTATTTTACTATGAACCATGAACTCACTTTACGAAAAAACTTTATTTAATTGTTTAAAAGTAAAGGATTACATCATAAACCTGTAAAAACCTCAAAACTCACAACCCTTGTGACTTTCTATCGAACTTAGACGTGCAACAAACGCACCAACCGCCGCGGCACGATGTGACAATATGAAATATAAAGTGTAGGCACCTACGCGTACGTTGCCTTCGCATGTATCAGTAATGATTTATTTTAGTCTCTCTCTCTTTCTCTCTCTCTCTCTTTCTCTCTTTGAAACGCCTAATCACATTATACTCCTTGGGATCGCGTCTTTCACATATTTCATGTGGGCGGCTATGTCTCTCTGAGAAGACCTGATTCCAATAGCTCTAGTCTAGCTAAACCCATACCTGCATCTGCACAGACTGGCAGTTGACGAACTCGACGCTGGAGACGAGGTTGTCGAACACGACGGCGCACTTGGTGCAGGAGTCGAGCACGACGCCGTTCACCTTCCCCTTGACGGTGAGCGCCGAGTCGCGGCACCGGAACATGTACACCACGTTGTTCATGTCTGCATTCTCGACTAGCAGGTTGGGGTTGCCCTTCTGGTATTCCTGTGGATCAAATAGTTTGAATAATTGGTAGATGTCACTGGATAAAGGATAATACTAGAGTCTGCGCCACAGAATAATCCCCGCAGACGCGGCGCTGCAGTCGCGAGTACATGCCCACACTGGGGTTAAAACTCACGACCCTCTCCTTGGAAGGCGGACATTCTCCCGCAAGACTATCACTTTTTTTTTTGTAAATCTCTAAAACTGTCGATTCTGCAAACCAGCGATCGTTTGTAAAATGATGAATCATAAAATTGACCGACAACAAGACAGCACCGTATATATACACAATGCCGACGGCATATCCATAGCGCGACATGGCTCCTACAGACATGCCCCGTTCACATCTGCCTCCCCGCGCGTGTATACTCACGATGAGCCACTTCTTGCCGTCGCGCATGAACACGGGCGGCTTGTCCAGCACGGAGCCGGCGCCGGGCTGCGGCAGCGGCTTCCCGCCGCGCGCCGCCGCCGCCGCCGGCTTGAACGGCGCCGGGCCCTGGCGGAGCCCGGGGTTCTTGTGCGTCTGCATCTCCGACGTCACCTTGCGCAGGCCTGGGGAGTAAGGTTGTACATTACTGACGATACCGCATAGTAAACGAATATAGGACGAGAATGGCATGTTGTAACCCCTTAAGTCCGCCGCTTTAACTAAAGTCATAAAACCTACTGTTATAATAACACAATCTTTTTTTTTAACTTTTTAACTTTTTTAACTTTTTAGTGAATTTTGCATCAGGACACGCGCTTCTCACACTGCAGCAATAAAACGCGGACGCAAGTATAAAATGCATACCACTATTATTTATTTTCATTCCTCATAACTAGTGTAGGAGTGATAAGTGTCCAAGTAGAATCTCAAGTAAACGCACGCAATGGTAATTTCCAACAAACTCTTTTGCGCTAGCTGTGCACACCGATCGGGCGTAGCGTGCAATGTGCGCCCGAAGCCGGCAGTCCCATTGTGGACGTTTCATTACTCGGCGCGTTTGTGTTTACTCACTGACCGTTGCGTTGTACGATTGTAGTAGGCGACGCGACCGGCCGTGCCCAATCATGCATACTGATTTGACACAATTGCCGGCGGAGTCGGCCGGATTGTTCGCGACAGGCACATTCAATAATTGAGCTGCAATTTTATTTTATTTACGTGCCGTTTAGCTCCTGGGCGCGAGATTGAGGATCGCAACTTCATAAACCACCACCGACCGATGGTTCAATGTTGTTCTTATTGTGTCAATTGATTCGACTCTGATTAGTTGTACAAGTAAGGAAGGCTTAAAATTTCACCTCACCAGAATAGTGGAGATTTCGTGAGGTATGTGCGTATTAAATTAACTTACCCTCACGATTCTACCAATCGCTCATTTGCGACAGCAACGTGTTATTTCCTCAACGTGTTGAACGTGAGATAATACGTTCTTATCGTAAATGAGCATTATGTATATCATGATTTTCATCAGCACCACTGCAGGGAGTCCAGGAAGACTAAAATATACTCACTCTTAATCAGCATTCCATTGATCCCAAGGGGCCAAAAGACTCGTAATAGTGTGGTGTGGTGGAGAAGTGATCTTAACATCGTACCACTTGCGGTGGATCCATAGGATTTTGTATAAGCAACAGACTGACAAGACAAGGAGGCTGTTTGCCTAATAGTAAGCAAGCGCCACGCCTGCGCATAACATAACAGTTTACAATCCACCACTGTTTAGATCACCGTAGGCACGGAAAAGCAAGCCACCTGTACCTGACAGGCTGCGCTGGAGCCACAGAGTATAATACAGACATTCTATTGCACGAAGTCAGTTTGGCTACTTGATATTGTGTTAGTGTGCGTTAGCTCGGAATCTCTCAGGCTCACCGCACACGGACACGTCACTATTACACCCTGAGTGGAGCGGTCTTCGTGAAATAGAATACCTGTAGCATTGCAGTGTCTGTGTGTACTTACTGCTAGTGATGCCCTCGCCCTTGTTGATCTCTGCGAACAGCGCGCTGCGGTCGTCCAGCGACAGATCGGAGAAGTCGACGTCGGGCAGCGCGGGGGGCGGTGGGGGCATCCCGCCGGGCGGCGGGGGAGGGGGGGCGCCCGCACCCGACCCTGTGCATACGGCTACACTTAGTAAGCATGTTGTGTACGCGAAGAAAGAGCTAGCCCTTCACCAAGTGCAATCCCGTTCTGACCCGTAACTGGGTACTTTGGAGACTTCCGCAAACTATTTGAAATGTATTCATTAAATAAATTACGCGCCACGATCACATACAAAGATCTGAACACATAATTCGGATTCCCTGTATCTAGGGAATCCGAAACTACGAGGGTCGATATCATGATCCGACAAACAATCAGACTCATAGCAAATATCTGTGGTTCTCACAAATATTTGTCCTGTGCCCAATCGGGTCGTCGCCCAATTAAGCCACGGAAGATGTCAACAAATAATAATATAGAAAAACAATGGTTGGTTAATATACCGTTTAAATGAATACATTTCAAGTATTAGTGACCACGATAGTTTAGAAACAAGTATTTCGCAACTATACTTGATAGTGAATGGTGTTGCTCGAATATCACCTTTATTTTCATCAAAAATAGTTGCGTAAATCGTCATTATCATATATCCTACAGCTACATACCCGCACCAAGATAAACGAAGAAAAACTTATTTTTACTAAGCAGTTCCATTCCATACAACCTATTTGGCTATAATAATAATGAACAAGTAATAAAAGTCGAGGTCGCCAGAAAATTAGATCCAAGCGGCATCACTGACCCAAGATTGACCGAACGAAAGTTTTTGTGCAAAACAGTCGATACAATTTTTCCTTATTCCCAAGAGGTCGAACTAGCGAAAGCCCGAAGAGCGTTTTTCGGTAACAGGAAGTCAGTTGTCAGTACAACTTATGAGTTCGTAATTTCTAGCTGTTGACACCGAAAAGGCTGACGCCACTACGTGTGTGAATAGCCTTTTAAATATTTTACGTTTGACTGAACTTAGATCGGAAGCTTTCGGTTCCATCTCGATGGAGGTCGACCCTAGAGAGTTCATCTGGAAGGGACAAGTCATTGAGTCTTTGCCCCATTACCCGACCCTGACCTCGACAAATAACAAAACATTTTATAGACAAGCCACTTCAATTATGTCAAATTTAATTATTGATACACACAATGTTATCACCTTCATAATGTACTGGCAGCCCTCACGTCTTCAGCCGGGAGTTACTCCAGGACATCAATTATTTACATAAAATTTTCATTAAAATTCGTTTAGCCGTTTTCGTCACAGGTTTTCGCACTTATGATTTTAGAGGGGTTTTAAGGCTTGTCAGAATCCTGTTATAAGTGTAAATGTTTGGATATTTATTTTTCATCCCATGTATTCGAAAAGAGGCATTTTGCTCCTCGTTAGGTGCGAGCAAAGTGGGTCATTTCCGCGAACTTAATTTTTAGAGTTTTTTCAATAAAGAGTGGTAATAATATAAATTATTTTTTATTGGCAAAAAAAATTAAAATTAACTATTAATAAATATATTATTTGTTTTTGTTTTATTTTGTTTTTATAAAATATTTTTCATTTTGTTTTTATTATATATTTTGATTTTTTTTTTATTTTCTTTTTTATTTTGTTGGTATTATATTTTTTTTTAATTTTTTTATTTTTTTGTTTTTCTTATTAAATAAAATTAAATTACTTAAAATTATACTAGTAATCAGATTTTTAAAATGCAAGAATAATTAACCTGTCAAGAAGAGAGGAGAGGTAGATGCGGTGCAAGCGTACAATGAGCGTAACGGGACAATGAGCGTTACGAGACAATGTGTCAACTTTTTCGTGCATGCAGCCGGCGTTCATCGATTTATTAGACGTTGTCAGGTCAAAAGATTTTTTTATCGTATGATGAATATTTTCTCATAGCTTGGGATGAAAAGTATCGTGTACCACACGGTAACAAAATTATTTAAGCTCGAGCGAAGTACTTTGACTCCCTCGCTACGCTTAGGATTCTACTCTAGAACCCCTCGCTACGCTCGGGATTCTACTATAGAATCCTTCGCTTCGCTCTGGATTCAAAAATCGCTCTCGCCGTAAATACATTATTTTGTTCCCTTGTGGTACAATCTACTATTTCAATCACGGCATAATGCAGGAATGGATTCAATTAACACTGACTGTTGAGCCGATTTTCATGTCTCGCCACGGTTACGCATCTGCACACACCGTTGTTTACCCGTACCACTAACACAGTAGTAGTGAATAGTAGTGTTTTCCCGTACTCGCGGCAAGTTATAAAAAAAAACAACAGTTTGCGTTTTCAGCAGTGAACGTGTTAAAGTAAAATGTGTAAATTGCGAGTGGAGCTGCGAACTGCAGTTAGTACTTTATAAACGAAAGAAGACTTAATCACAATGAACCTGCCAACGTAACGAAATTCATAAAATTGTATCCTTCTACAGTCTGATAAGTTTCTTATATCTAATATCTAAATACAAATAAGTTAATTATATTTTAGCAACAAAACCTACGTAAAAACTGCTTCGAAATAGCGCTCTCCCAAGCAGCACGTCTAGAAACGATGCCTACTTCATACACAATTAAACGTTAATGAGAGTTCACGCCCGCTCATGCGCCAATTTCAAGGTAACGTGTCTGCTAAAGTAAATATTTCGTTGAAAATTTGATATACAGCGGTAATTTAATCTGTTATAGACGGCTTCTATAGAACTGTTTGTTTTTTATGGTTACCGAATTGCCAACTGTTACTGACGAGAAAGGGGAAAAAAATGCTTCGCAATAACGCTATGTTTACGCAAACCAACGTTTACACAATTAAACGGCCCATTTTAGCTGGAGCTTGCTATAATTGTGACCGAAAATGTCATTACGAGTAGATTGGAGATTGAAGTTCAAATAAAAGCCAAAATTTTCCTGCGCAATTTGTGTGGGCCAGCCAGCCATGCCCGTGTTAACCTGTTTAAATTATTCAACGAGCGGTCTCGTTGGATCCAGCGGGAAATGGAGGTAGGATCGAGTAATGAGAGACTTATTCGATTTTTTTTAGATGAAATATTGATTAAACCACATCAGGGTTAGCTCCATACACAATCATTTCTGCGTTTTTAGTGCTTAATTATATAATGATGATTAATTATAAACCTTTGTTTATACGAGGAAACCTTCGTTATCGCACACGAGTGTGTGCAAACGATACATACCCAAGGAATGTGCCATTTCGTGTTCCTTTAAAACTCCCGGGAAATTTTGAGAAAAGCATCAACCATTTTTCTAAATCATAACGTTGACTACCACTTCAAAAAACTTGACATTTGGACTATTATGCCATAGCATTACAAACTTGAAATATCCTTGACAGTGGCTAAATGCACCAATAATGCAAAGGTGGAACCAAAAATCATGGCCCTAGTAGTATCGACTTACCCGACCACACGAGTCCGGTAGTGTGGTACTGCTTCACATAGGCCTGCAGGTCTGACAGTAGCTGCACCCAGGCGCGGCACCACTCGACGTGGCTCTTGTCTTTCTCCTTCCACTCCTTGAGCACGCGGTTCGAGTAGAACTGGCCAGCGTCGTTCATTTCCTGTTCAAAGAAGCAATTTCTTTAGGCAACAAAGCTGGCCGTTAAATTGTTGAGTTTTGATTGTTTTGGAGCGGTTCTTGTTTAAGAAATATTAAGAATTCAAGAAAATAGGAGCGCTAGTTTTAACTATAGTAAGTAAATTAAGTTTGGAGAGTCCGAGATTTTTTAGTAGATTGTTTCGCTTGTTCAAATATTTCGATGGTACCCAATGATTTTATCTTGAACTCGAATTCGAGAGAGCGAAGAACGCAGCGGCGAGTCGACTCGGAACAATCTAAAAACATCTTGGACTCGCTTTTATTTACGATTTGCTAACCTTGACGTAGGGGGCGGGAGTGGGCGACACAGCCACCCAACCTAGCGCGGGGATGCTCTCGGATATAGCCGACAAGTGGTTGAAGAGGGCCGAGGCGCGGTTCTTCTCTCGGAACTGCTGGATGGCGGAGATCTGTTCGCTGGTCGGAGCCAGCAGCTGCATCTCTTGCGCCTGGGACGGCTTGCCTTGCGCCGCCGCTAGCTGGATGTAGCGGAGTTGCGCCCTGTTGAAGTAATCGATAATCAGTAGTTGGTTATACTTTAGCCCTATTTTACAAATCTTAACCACATCGCCGATTGAAAGTAACATCAGGAATTACCCTTGTCCCTCAAATATTATGTTGAAAGGTTCCAAATATATTTTGTTTGTACGATGTTGGTACATAACAAACTCAGATTGCTTATTCAATGTAACAATAGTTTTACTCAACGTTAATAAAATACATTTTAACAAAACAGATCTCGGATTGAAATATTATTTACGAGCAAATAATTAAAAAAGGTTAATTTATACCTTAAAATGTCTTTACTTGGCCGCAGTAATTACTTTTTAAATCACAATTTACGCGGTTGTGCGTACGAAGCGTGTGATTGTTAGACACGAATATTTAAGTTTTAATATGGGCATATTTCGCTCCCCTGCGGTTTATTCGTAATTAGGTTGTGTTTTTCAATAATATTAAATGTTATTTAAGATGAATATTAAGTCATGGTTGTAAACAATATTAAAGGCAAGTATCGGAAGCGAGGTAGCTTGTTGACATTAATATGCGAGGATTGCCGAGTGTGCTTTATTACTGTTATATAATAATATTCCGCGCCCGGGGCCGACCTCCAGTAATGTGGGATCAAAATTAATTGCCCCAAGAAAGCCGACGTCTCTTCCGATGGGTGCTAACGGCACATGTAGCGTTTGGCCTAAATATGCTAATAATACAAGAGCTCCTTTTATATGCCAGCCGTATTCTGGCCGTAATACAGTATTTCTTATTTTGTTTCCTCTTTTTACGCATTATCGTGAAAGTATATTGTAGGAATTCTTTTAACAATTTTCCATGGCTGCAGAACGTTGCAAATGTGATACGAGGTGAAGTTGCGAGATAAAATTATATTTATTTTTGAATAGCAAGCGTGCTCTATCTTTTTAGTCTATCGTTGCTCTCCTTTAGGTTAGATGGCTATGAAGAGAATGCGACTTAAGATGTGACCTGATTACGTTGAAGCCGAGTAAACAAACTCCGTTCTGAAGATCGGAAACTTGCATGTTAGAGCAAATAAACCGGAAATTTATATTTTCCTTATACAACTGAATGACAAATATCTTATCTGATGCGTCACGCCTAGCACCTGTCCTTAATAATTGTCACGCCACCTAGAACATTTGATTGCAACCTTTTTACCGCAGAACTACCCTGTCTTTGTCGTCCTGACTCACTGGATACTGCGCTCTTTGAATCGGAACAGCGATTTTTGCACACTAATGCTTTTAGTGTAGCTTTAATTCTTAAATTTTGTAGGTAACTTACTGGAAGGCAGCGTTGACAAGGTTAGCCTGCGTGGCCACATCGCCGCCGATCTTTTTGGACAGCTGTAAGTAGGTCTGCAGCGGACCCTGTGGAAAACAATGCACATATTTAAATAGGTCGGCAAATAGCTACATTAGCTACAATTACAAAGGGCGGGACCAATTGCTGCCCTCTCGGGAGCGCTCGTCGAGTGTGGGGGCGAGAGTCGTCCATCACGAGGAAACAAGCGATAAAAGATTTTCTTATTCGCATTTTTTTTGAAAGCACGTTGTGGTAAAATCTTCACAATTATAATGGCTATTGTATGGCTTTGCGTTCATAATTAGGCCACAGTTTATTTCGCAGTTTAGACAGTCCAACAATTATTCTATTTTATTTATGTCAATCTATAATAAAGGAATTGCTCTAAAGCCGGTGCTTCACCATCTTGTGACAGGAGTATAGGCTTTATAAACACAATATAAACACCTCTTTAAAAACGAATTTCTACCTAAAGATTATTTATGTATATCGGCGCAACGGCGTCTAGGGCTGGACCATCCGACAATGAAAATTTTACAACCAAAACCTACATTAAAAGTTCTATTTTCACTTCTATTTTTAGTTACAAATATATTATCTAACCACATCATATCGAAAGTCTGACCTTTAAAAACAGTCAGAAGATAAAAATGCTTTTATAACCTATTTCTCAAGTATAAAATATTCCCGTAAACTAAGTAGGAAACTTGTTAACATAAAAGTTTCCCGATAAGGCGAAACACCGTGAAAACGACCCTTTTCAATCATATATAATACCTGCTCGTAATAAATTTAATCTATGGCTCAAAAACAACGATACTTACGTTAATTTATGTTCTACCGAAAGGCCTTTTTAATGGCAATTTAACACATAATTCTGTAAGAGTTAACTGGGCAAATAATATTATAAATCGGTGGCCCGCGCAAAGGACGAACCCGCAGGTGAGCTTTTAAATTTTTAAGAGCGCGTAACCGCGAAGATTCCACTAAATAAAAAAAACATGAATTTCATTTTACTACGTGAGCAGGCTGCCTGAAATCCACATGTTGTCAAGTTTGATAGAAACTATAAAAAAAGAAAACTACTAAAAGAAAGGAGTACCGAGGCTCCCTTCACGCTTTAGTCATGAAATTAAATGTCGTCACTAAAAATGAAGTGTTCCATATTGTTTCGTCTTTTACACATGGCATTTGCTGTAAAGCCCTAAGAAATGCAGCAATAAGACGCCTACATACAGTTAATCAAATCTAATTGTAGACGTTCAGAGCTCCATAAATGTTAAATAGATGAAACGTTTACGTCAAAATTTTCACAAATATCAGACTAAATTGGATTTAAACTTTACCCGCTTGAGGCACACTTCACCGCAAGACTTAACGAGGCAGTAATTAATATTGATAAGCAGATATTATGCTACGGTTTAATAACACAACTTACGTAAGACAGACACAGTCAGATATAAATCAGTCTGAAACATTATTTAATGCCCATAATGAAATAAGCCTGCAAATCTCAGAAATATTTTCGTCCGCCACCCAGTTAATATGGGTTAATGGACCCTTCCGATTCCAGCTATAACAAAAGATTTCTTGGGTTCAGCCCTATACCCTACTCTCATAAGATCCTAGCCAAATGTTAAAAGTAAGTATGATTGAACCCGTACATTTTTGCCTCAACTAAAACTTCGAAATCCTATCAATTCCTCGGAGACCTCAGAACGGCATCAACACACAAATATCGATACCTAATGTAAAAAGTTCCAATCCTCAAGAGAACATATAAAGCGAAAGACATAAAAGGAACCGAAGATACTTAAAATAACGAATACGTCCATAACAAGAGCAGATACAATCTTATGAAGGAGAGAGACGACAGCTTTTAAAAATAATATGAAAATTTTAAGATCGGTAGACTAGAATAGAAATACTTTGTTGTACACTAGTTTACTAGATACACAAGGTACTTACAGAATGCAACTTAACTCAATCTATGGTACAGCGGGCGTTCTTATAGACGTTAGGTTTGTTCAGTTAATGGTAATTGTCCTGCCTATCCAGAGCAAAGGTAACGCTACCCAAAACTTTAAATTGGAAACTCAGCGCAACTTATCACACCGAGACATCACTTCGAACCCGATGGGTACGCATACGAGCACAGTTATCGCGTTTAAGGTTTATTATGCCCGATGGCTAAAATTCCCTTTAAAGCAATACTCACTACTGGGCTGTACTGCTCAGCTGTAAAAAATTGTGACAAACGATACCTACCACTAATATAAATAATTTAATAACGTGGACATCGTTTTATTTGCTTATGATACAAGTTTAGTTAGAACTAAATAGAAGTACGCAAACTCAACTATGGTAGGTATAAACTTCCTCCTGTCACTTTTATTTTTCAAATCTTTACGTGAATTTATTTCTTTTGACTGAATTTTATTGTTATTATTTATAATAAACTAGCTGTTCCCTGCCACGCTTCGCTGTGGCACATTCGCACATTCGCTGATATGTCACTGATGAAAAAGATAGATAAAAACAATCCTTGATGCGTATTATATATCATGCTAAAATTTCAGCTCGATCGGTGCAGAACTTTTTGAGTTTTTGAAGCGTACACAAACCAACATAACATTTTTATTTATATATATTACAAAGTATACAATAAAACGGCTCACAACTATGACACTCCTTGTCATAGTTGTGAGCACCTACGCAAAGGTGAAACCGAATATTTAACATTCCTGATATTTCGAGTTTCAAACACCACACAACATTCACTTGCTGAATACTGGAAATACGCAGAAATTTTGCCTTTGATGTCTTTGAATAAAGTTAGTTTAGGATACCTTACTGCTGTTAGACATAATAGATAAGACAAAATCTTTAAAATAGATTTCAAATATTCTAACTGGAAAAATTTAAAATAGTCCTTGTATGTAATAGTGATTGTTTAATTTTAAATTTGCACATTTTTTGCGATTTTCATGTTTATTTATTATTAAAAATCCTATAATTTTGAGAGGCTGATATTGTTTACTAATTATGTTATATTATTATCTCAAGTGTAACAAATTATATAGGGTATCTATCTATAGTAAAAAAATCCATACATTAGTAAACTGTTAAAAGAAGGACACTTCAAAACATTTTGAAAGTAACTAATCATTATTTTTGAGCGTAGTGTGATCGATCACACTTCACTAAAATTAGCTTGAAAACATCTATTCAATTTCTGACACAAATTTTACATTACAATCGACGAAATTGATCAAAGATAAATCCTTCAGACAGACACTCTTAAGAGATACTCCCTAGCCACAACGTCGAATCTGTGCAAATAAAGAGGAAAATGTTTGTACTATGGCGACTCAACGTCGTCGCCGGGCAGATCTGGGGTAAATTAGGCGACGACGGAACACTTCCGTCCCGCATCTGTAATCAAGGAGCGACGCAGCCGTGATGCCGCTAATCTATAGACTATTGTAACCAGGCGCCGCCGACGGAACCTATGGCTTTTTAATGCAAATAATGAACGGTAAATTCCGGTATTGTTCCCAATGGACAAGCCGAGAGGGTATTTGGAGTAAAACAGGATTCAAAAGGTATGATGGCGAAGATAATATAAATATTATTAGAATATTCCGTCTAAAATTGGAACAACGACAAGCTAAATTTTATTCATTTTTCGTTTGCTTTTCCTTGTGCGACGAATATAAATTTGAAAGTTTATACGCATGAAACCGCCGTCGTCTGCATTCGCGGCACGTCTCTATGCTAGCCAGGGAGTACTCAAAAAAGGGCACCATTCCACAGAATAATGGAAACAATTTCAATAAAACACTTTAGTGGTCGGTAATGATAATGGTGGATAAGGAATTCCCTTACGCCGCTGCCGGCGATGGCAAATTGCAGTGGCTTCTCCTGAGACTCGTTACAGTCATTACGCTTCAGTTGCCTGCTTTTAAAATCTGACTACAATACAACAGCGTTCTTACCACCTTTCTACTTTAGAGCAATATTCTCGAAATCATTAGCATATTCAACTAATGGTTCAGCTAACCCTAAATAGGATTTTTTCCTTATATTTAAAAAACGGTTTTTATTTTGTTTATGTGAGATAAGCCGCTTAAGAAGCGGTCGGGAGTTCGGGACGCATTTAAACCGTACCCGAGATCGCGTCGTTAACAATGGAATTATTTTAATGTGTTTTATCCTTATTCGTTTAGTCGGGTAAATTGAACCTGCGTACAATTTCGCCTAGTATCTTACCATAATCCACGTCGTAAAGTTCGTATACCTGGAGGAAACTGCCCGGAGGCATGTCCGGTGTCGCCCGGCGACCTCGACACGAGATTTGAACGTTTAGTCGGATATTCTCCTAGAAATGGGATTTATCGCGGTCTTTTCGGGACTTACCGAAGTAATTTCATTAATGAGACAGTTTGTCAAAGATTACGACCATCTATTATTGACAAGGGAGAAACGTTGTTTATTGTGATCATATAAAATGATAGCCTTATTTTATGGCAGGAGGGCTTCTACGGATAACAGTGGAGGGAGAAACAGCCTGTGCCACCCTAAGACATGGCTAATTGGTATGCACCTTGAAATCAAATGATTATTACCACAATGGCAGTGTGAAAATGGCAGCATGTCTTCTTTAGGCACTCAGAGAGAGTGCTCTATATATATATATATATATATATATATTATCTTCGGAATGTAACTGACCTGCACAATGTCTTGATACCCGTTGACACTCATACTGTCAGAGTCCTCGAGGTCCTGCGGTTGAGGCGAGGGAGCTGACGCGGGGGAGGGCGCAGGGGAGCGCGGGGAGGTCGGGCTGTGTGCGCGGAGCACCGGCAGCCTCTCCAAGCGGGAGGTGACTCGCTCCAAGCGCTCGATCAGGGCCTCAAGCTCTGATGCGGGACTCTGAGCCGCGGCTGATGCCTCAACTTCTGTTCCTATACCAAAAGAAAAATCCTCGTTAGTAAATGTTTCAATAAGCAAAAGATAAATAACATCCTGAAACAATCGTATTTTACTCGAAACATCTAATTCCGGAGAATTCGCTCAGTACCCTCACAAATCTTTACAGCCCCTATTTCCTCCTCCGTCGCTGAAGATAGCTCTTTTACGGTTATAGTACAAAACAAAGCGATTCGTGTATCCCGCATTGTCGTTTGCTCAAAATTTGTGAATTCCGCTCAACTTCACTCCCCATTTTAGATTCAACGCCGCGCTCCCGGTTATAGTCTATCTAGAGGTACAGTTAATACATACAGTTTTGCTCGCAATCCCCTCCGTCGAGTGACCTTATAGTAGACATATTTTGGGTTATGTAACTTCAACTTCACGTTAGATTATTGGGTCATGCGAATTTCCCAACAAACGACATTTGATATTAAAATATTACAGTGCAGACGGACTGATGTGAAAAATGAGTAGGTAACAAATAAAGCTGCTATCAAATAATGTTTGTTCTGCACGAAGAACCCAAGTAACATTCATAACAGTATCTTACAGTGGTTATTCCGTTACAGGAGAGTACCGCTACACAGTCTCTCCGCTGTCCTACTAGGTGATTAAGGAATATGATTACTGAGATACCTGCTTCGTTAACTGGCAGAGGATGTCTAATGAAAAAGCTTTCATGAGACAAATCACACTGTTCTCAGGTAAGTTAGAAATAAAAACCATTTTCTAGCGAGACTTCAGAGCAATTTGTCTGTAAAAATAGCTTCGGAGAACCTGTTGTCCTCCGGATTCAGGTGGAGTTGTTGAATGAACCTAATTTTCCCACGCACCGCAAAACCTTTCTTAGAAAAAACCTTAGAACAAAGGCTTGTACCAACAAGGTAAATAAATCTTGTAGGCGTTTCAAGTTACCACCCTGTAATCTCCGCGCCCAGCGGGCTGACCCTCCCGCGGCTCTTTGTCAACTCTGAGTTTCACTAAGTACAACAAGCTATTTTCTGTGGTCAGTAATATAATATTTCCAAATAGGAAAAAATACTGTGGATATACTGTCCGCCGCAACTGGATATCTCAATAAAGAAACCAACATCAGTCCACAAGTCCAAATAATTTTTTTCGAGGATGTTGTTAGTTCTGTTTAACCACCTAAATAATATGTATTTTTTTACAGTAAACGTTTACAGTAAATTTATTATTAATCCTTACTCTGCTTTCAATGAATAAAACATTTGCAATTAACAAATTAAAATAAGTAAATTACTATTCAGCATCATGGTTAAAGTTGTAATAGATAATGAACAATTTATCTTAATTAAACTTATATAATTAGCAAAGGGGGTCGTCTAACGTCTTCGAATGCCTAACATCTTTGATTAAAAATGTATGACGGAACAACATTTCGACGGTTCGTGGAGGCAGGTGCTCTACGTGACTCACTTGGTACTTCAAAAGGGTGTGTACATAATTTATTCCACTCGTGAATAAACGAAAAAACTTTGAGACTAAACTAGTAGGGCAGAAGAACAACTTTGCTTTATCATATCTAGTGGAAAATCACACATATTTAGTCTTGGTGAATATTGCTTTCTTTCCACTCATCATCGTGAATCAGACCCTAGTACAATGTTACATTGGTTACCACACCTCTTTATAGTCCATGTTTCAACCATTGCCGCCTGCGATGTTCTACATTAGGAGAAATATTGTGATGAGAGGATTATCCATGATTAATTATCGTTGTAAATGAACCAACTTACAACTGCGAAACAAGATGATATATGACTGTATGAATGATTCGATTTTGCTAATCAGAACCTGGATTCTCAAGTCTCAACAAACAAGCGTAAAGTGGATTGAATAAATATGTTTTCCTAAATGCCCTGTGAACAGACTAGAATGTTGGTATCGCATACCCAGAGCAAGGTCCGCTGGTGTTGCAACAGGAAATATTTCCTCATCCTCTGTCATATTCGCTCTCGCTTCGTACATTTGAATCACTTCCTGTATTCTTCTACGAACTCTGGCATCTTGATCCGATTCCATGGTGTAATAATATGCACAAAAACAACCAATAGTTTAAATTAAAACTTAGGCTGATCGACACAGCTACTATCGAGTAAGCCACAGAAAAGATATGACGCGATATGAGTAGGTAACTCCTTAAAGAGAACTCCCTAATCATACAAATCGTAACCAGATAAAGCCGTGACTGATAGATAAGGCCAAACAACTCGAGGAAAATTGCCTGACTGCAGCTCCAACGCCTCTTATATGAGCATGCTTGAACAATAACAAAAATGACGTAATCTCTACAGAATTAAAGCGATATAACTCTTTAATGCTCGCAGAAATGTTAGAGTTATATCCTAAGAATCGCAAGGGCGCGCCTGAATCGCTTTTTTAACGAGTTTTTTAAGTAGTGTGTAAAAATAAGACAAATCCCCGCAACGAGGAATTCAAAAAGTTTAGTTAGATAGCTTAATAAAACATGAAATTAAATCCTTTTTAACATTGGATACGCTGGAGATAAAATTACTATGAGTCAATTCAGGATGAATAATGAATACCTCTAGGACTGGCAATTATGTAGCTATCGTTATGTTCCATTAGAGCAGATCTTTTTAAAAGTAAATAGCTCGGTAAAGAGTGTAAAGTCCTGGGACGATGAGACGAGCGATGGCGTCGCCGTATTGCCAGGTCGTGGTGGACCGATAGATATAAGTTTGATATCTTAGGCATTAATTAGCAAACAATGCCTTAGGATAGCACACATTAGAAAATCCTCAGATATTTCTTATTTCACCGATAGGACAAATGGCCCAAAACAACAACACCGCAACCCAATGGAATAAGCAAGTTACACATATCAAATGGTGCTGTTTTAGTATCAAATTAATATTCAGAATAAAAAGTAACTTTTATCACGTTTATTTGGGACATTACGCGAGCTTCTTAATGTCTTGACGTCATCCTGGATGAATCTTCATAAACATTCAGAAATGACTGCTTCTTAAGAGGCATCCGTGGCGATGGGTCATTAGGGAATAATTAAAATGGAAAACTGTCTTTCACGAAAAACATTTAATGGCCTCGTTAGTAAAAACGTTTATTTGGATAAAACCCTTTAAAATATTATAAGCTGTTATACTAGGAATTGGAAAAAAAACCGGGTTATAGACCGTGGAAATGAAATATGTGTGTCCGACATTGAATCTAAATCGATAATTTGAAATTGAACCACTGAAACCAAAAATGGTAATCAGTTCTTATCGGGTAACAGACAACTAAAAGACGGATTTAAAATTTGTACAAATAATTCAGGGCTTGACAACTTATAAACTAAAACATTTATTTACTTGCCGAAACTAAAGCGCGGCGGAAGGTAGAAGACTTATTTAACTAGAAATTATAATATAATCAGACATTAAACTGTAAACATGCAGTTAGTTACAAAAACTGGACACCGGCCGGTGGTCCGCGGTCCGCAAGAGCCGTTACAAGTGGTTTGCAGTCATATAAGGATGCTATTGAGGTCGGCCACTGTCCGAGCGCAACCACCGTCGGGGCTCGGCAGAGTCACATTTACGGAAACTTGATACCAAAAGCGTACTTTAGAGCACGTCGAAAGACCATTCAAAAACATACTAAACAAGAAAATTTGTGCAGGAAAATACATTCTGCCGCTACAATCATAAAACAACTATTAGGGACAAACGGCCACAGGATACCGGGTGCCATTAAACTTACTCGGTTGTCTACTTTAAACGTCGACTGGAAATATTTATTTAAAGAAAAATCAAGTTTATTTTTTTTATTTAAACTTCTTGTACCTTATTAGACCTTTTGCATAACTTCGTTTGATAAAATGAGTAATCAAATTTATACAAACTACTTCAAATTACAACTTGATGAGAATGTAAACATGAGTCACACAAAAATAATCATTATGGTAGTTACAACGTACAACGTCCTTATATTTATATAACGTTCGTTTGTATATAAAATACCAATGAACTTGACAATACGCTTTTTATAGCAAATGAGTAATCAATATAACGACAGTAGCCAATTTAACGAAGTTGTATATACGTATGACATGTCATGGCACATGGACGAACTGTGTTTACTTGAGTATTCGTATAAAAAAAAATATCATGAATGAAGTGTGCGGTGTGCCAAATGGATGTAACACCTGTTCTACCCAAAGTAATGTGTAGCTGTGTGAGGATAAACCGCTCGGACAGGATGCGTTTATTTTTGTATCTACTGCAGAATAACGGAGGCCAGTGTAAAAACAAAATGAGTTACGTAACAAATCGCTGTTTACGACAACAGGTTCTCCGATAAAAACAAGCAAGTCGGATAGCGTAGGGAGTCGGGGTCCGTAACTCCGTATATCAATCGGGCAGGGGAAGCTTTGATAGGCGTCGGAAGTTCTACCCGCTATCAAGTGACGCAGCGTTCTCGTACAAATTGAGTTGGATTTATACGCTATACAATACTTATATACCTACCTATCGAAGTTAAATAATTACACTTAATCTCAGGTAGACAATTAGAACACGCGAAGAACCATATAACGGGTTAATAAGCATAATTAATTATTTTACTTTGTTCGTAGATGCCGGGACCACTGCCTACGGCGGGCGGCGTAGACCTTTTCCACAAGCTTTCATTTACCTTTTAGTATTACAATCTCGTTATATCCATTACCCGTACTAAGATTATCTTTTTTGTTATTGTATTCTTCGTGTATACGTATAAAAAAGAAGCGAATTTGAAGAAGTTATTTTCTCGGAAATACGAGAAAAATTATTTAGCTAGTAAAAACTCCACAGAGAAGTTTGTTTAAGTTATGCCAAGAGTTTTAAATCACCTTTCCGCTTTTGGTGTTTCTTTGAACGAGGAGCATTTAATTCAAATATTTTTCATAAATCATAAATGGAGCAGTATTTTGGTTGCTTTCACTCATGCCAATGTATGAAACAACATAATAACGTACAACTTAGGGAGGCACTCCTATACCTGTATTTCTGATTGAAAGGGATTGTGGATTTACCCATCAATCAACAATGTACAAACAGCCTCTATCATATTTAGTTAAGAAACTACAAGCCCCTGACAAATAGCCTGACAGTTTCGCTAAAACAACAGGGTCTACCTTTGGACCCCTTGAATACGAAACCCTAACAAACGCAGATATAACTTGAATATAGCTCAATAAACAGAACATATAAAAAAAGATTGATACGTAATCATTAATTTTTTTAGCCCATCCTGTCTTTCTGAGAGAAAGCCTCTGTCCACGCGGTGGAGACATCATAGCTTGATAATCATCTTCGCGTTGAACCCCACCCACCGACCCCACTTATATAACGGAATGAAATCGACGCTAATAGAATAACACAGACTACCAGTCGCCATAAAAACAAACATAAATCATGCCATTATTATGATCATATGTAGTATGTTACGGTACACTACTAATATCCACGCTCATGGGCCTGAGAGACCAGTCGCTAAGCGTGCATTATGTAACAGTTTCTCATTCCAGTCACACACCGCACGAACTAGAAACCGCAAACATGTATTAAATTTAAACTGAGACTGTATTAATTAGCAACTTGTAAACACAGGATAATGAACGTTAAACAATATTCAACTGAGAATCATGCTTCTGATGCAAAACAAATCCTAAAATAAGGAATAAATGACTGAGGAGGTTGGAAATTAGTGTCCGTGAAAATATTAAGCTTCGGCTATTTGTAACCTGTCGTGGTAAAGATGGCTTGCGTATGAATGAAACGCAAAGTGCGTATAAAAGTTGACAAGGTGTGAAAACAAGATGAGGGTAAATACTGAAATGACGGTAGATAGGACGAATAGGAAGAGTAAGATATGCCATACCGATCCGAAATAGTAGGATAGGACCTGCGTGTTAAATTGAAATATGAACACAGGTATATAGCCCAAACTCAATCTCTGAAGGAAGGCCCGAAATTACTAATACTACTACTACTATACTGAATCGAATCTTGTCATCACTGAACATTTTATAAGTCCATAAGATGGCAAACTTCGTAATTAACGAAACCTAATTAAGAGCACTCTCTGAAGTTGAAATTCGAGATATAATTTCAGGCTCAAAGAGTTTGCGAGTCAAAACGGTAATTAATGAACAATAGGTGTGCGCTGCTGGTGCCATGTTGTTAATTAATAAAAAGCTAAAGAATTATATATTATTTTTCTCTATGCTTCATCTCGGATAGCGAATCAATAGGGCCAGATATTGAAAGAACTAACATCAGACAATTACAGTCGACCGTACAACACACAATGAATTAGCGAATATTATATAGAGGACGTTTTATCCTTGGTTGGATCTTTCCAGATAGACTGTAATTGTGTGTCATAGTATGTACATAGTATAGTTATATAAATAACATAGTCAAGAAACATTTCTACACATCACAGAATTCACAGCCAACGGTCACAAAGAATGGTAATGAATGTGTAGGACCATCTGTCGCACACTCCACACTTATGGCTCGGCAACTGACGGCGACCTACCATATCCTACTCTCGTGATTAGTCGTGATATAAACAGCTTGTACAGGACATGCCCACTTCGGAACCAATAAAGCCACGCTTGACTGGTTTCGAACGCACCAATCACCATTTTAGTACCGGCGAGCATGAACTAGTTACATTGGGAAAATATTTTACTTGAATAAAATTAGTAAAATGAAATGAATCGCGCCCTAATTCCCATCCAGCCGTTAACCTTCATCCCGCGAGTTGTAAACAACGATCAATATTCTCCCAAAACAGCAGGAGCTCCCACATAACGAGCGGCAGGTAAGTTTTATTGCCATTGAAAAGGTTTAAGAGGCATAATTAAAAGGTAGTTTCATTACGTCGCGTCGTACTTATAAAGTGGTAGCTCACACAAAGCACTACTCGACGTGAAGGAAGCTAGAAATGCTAGAGGTTGCTCTCGACTCGCTCCACATTCGTAACTGCTAGCGTCCCTGACTAAGCGACAGGGGCTCTCGCGTTCATTTTTAATGAGCTCCTGCCTCTCATAGTCGCGGCGTCAGCACTCTACTCAAATAATTTAGCAGAAGACAGCGCAGTTTCGATCGAGACAGTGTAAATTGCATGTGACCTAGTATTCTATCCAAGGGCATAGAAACTATAAAGCATCAACGTGAGAGGTCACTATAGGCACGCTGTTACGAAAGCTGATGTCAGATTTGCCTTCCAGTAATATTCTCCGTTCTATATTTACATTACGCTTGGGAGTGGTGCCAGCTGGTGGATCGGACTAACATTTGAATTCAAACAACAATACTGAGCATATTGCGGGATTTCATCACTGGATATTGTCTGATTGCATGGATTAGTTAAATGAATGTAGCGAACAAAGCAGTTTTGCTTTTTCAAAGACATAGATAAATGTATTATACAATAATGTTTTGGTACGTTGGATAAGCTGCACGCAGTTGAGTTGTACATTACTGATTCACCATCTAAAATGAACGGGTTGACTGTATTCAACATGCATTTTTAAAACATTATGTAGGTACCACCCTTTTTTCTTCTCTTCAACATTGGTTGTGAACTTCTATTAAAAAAAAAATTTGCCATGCCTACGAGTCTGAGCCTACAAACGATGACATTTTGTCAATTATCAAACTGAAATCATTAGACTTTACCAAATACAACGGCCGCAGCAGACAATAGCTTATGAAACTCACATAAGTAGACATCTAGGGGATAATTTATGCAGAGTGTTTTTATCTTTACAAAGGACAAAATCAAACGTCTTGCGCGCGACACTGAAAATTAGTCAATTTATTTGGGTCCAGCTTGGTAAGTTTATTAGCATTGTCAAGAGTAAATAACGGTTTACGCTTATTATTTATTGTCTACGCCAGGTATCGTAATCATGATTATTTTAGCTACTAGAATTCAGATTCAACTCTTTGTTTATACACCCACTATATTTTGTTTGGCTTCTAAATTCTGACAAGTCTGCCCCAGCTGTTACGATATCTGTATAAACCTATTTGCTTGTAAAATTAATCGCTACATATGGAATAAATTCTCGATGAAGAGATCACTAACCATAACTGCCGCTGGCAGTTTGGGAGTAGAGGCGTAATATCCTAATTTGTTTTTTTATCCACAAAGATAATCTTTAAAGCGTTTCATAATAGAGTTCATTATAGCCTTACACTCCTAACGCACACCTTTGTGTAAAGTAATAAGGCCTCTTTGTTAGCACAGTGTATAGATATGGTGGATTTATTAGGCTGAAGCTTCTCTTTTTCTCTTCTCTCATATCTCCCGGAGATCCGCGTAGAGTCATAAAGCCGAAAATAAAACCCAATATTGCATACATTTATAATATAGTTACTGATATAACATGAATATGTAAAAATTCGGATGTCAGCCCATATAGTACAGTCAACAACAAGTAAATAATGACCAGTCAAGTTTCAAAAACCATGACCGGTATTTAGTGCATTAAAGACTTATCATAATTATATTCAAAATAATCTGATTTCTTAAAAATGGCATAACTTCCTCCTTTCTTCCCCTCTACTATATTCAACAGGGAGTAATGTCATTTTTAAGAAATCATATATTATTGAAAATAATTTATGATAGCGTTTAATGCACTAAATACCTCTCAAAGTTTTCGTAACTTGTCTGATCATCATTTAATTTTGGTGTTGATTGTACAAGAGAAAATCGATTAGTGACGCTGGTTATTACATGATGATAAGATTATGCAGTACTTCACTACCGTTAGTTCCGAAATTTATAGTGTAGCAATACAAAATGAACATAATGAATTCATCCTTTACCAATAGCATCAATAACATTCACAATAACAAAATTAATGTTTATAAATTACTGTTAGCTGCCAGAGCTAAATTCCAGCATTACCAGGAAAGTTTTACGAGTAATTTTACTGTAAAACGTTTTATTCTTCTATAATGGGAAAGATTGCGGGTGACGTAGTCAAGAGGAAAAATAAATTACGGCTTCTGAAATTCCATACCCCATTTCTTTAACACCGATAGGAGAGTATGAAATCGGAAATTCGAAGCAATGAAGCCTAGTAAAGTATTGAAAAAAGGAAAACAAAACAAGCCGGTGATCAGGCTAGTCAACATAAATTAGCGTTGCTGCGGTATAGGAGACATCCGGTGAGTCTATATTGTTTGAATTTGAAACAGGATATTTAAATAAGAACTGAGTTACAAGTTTAAAATTAATTACAAGTGTTTAATTACTGTTGCTTACCAAGAAGATTGCAAAAAGTCCAAATTGCCAATTAAATCACAAATCATTAGCACTTTAAGCACACTAAACCGTTGTTTTCATGCACTGATAACACTAAGTAGCCACAGACGAGATGCGTGTAAGCATGCGCAGGCGACGTCGGACACTGTCGGCAGCGGCGGCCGGCACGGGCGGATACGCGAGGGTGATTCACAGTTCACACTGCCGAGTGGTCGCCGAACATTCTCTAAAACTGCGTTAGCGACCACCGCACTATCTCATCATTGCCTTCCGCGCAAGCAAATGACTCACACGATGACGTCGGATACATAAATGATGCCAGTGAGTACTTACTAATCACAATACGCATCACAAAACATGACAGACGTGCTCAATCAGCCATCGATACCGCGGAACCATATTTCGCTCCCGCACTCGTGAATATTTTATTTCACCTCTGTGGAACTGGCGGCGTATTCGGAATTAATTCCAAATACACAAATATGTAGGTATGCGTGAATGAGCAAAATACTGGTGAATATTAGAACAGTTAAGGTGGAAAACATTTTGTAAAAGTTAAATTTTGGTCTCCGGTTTACTGAAAATTATAACAGAAATATGTTTTGAATATGTGCCAATAATAACATTATAGATAGTTGCTTTAATGTCGATCTCTAGCAATATGTCCTGCTTAATGCAGTGTTCTGTTGGTGTGACTGTTATGGGCAGGCGTAGCGCTTATCATCAGGTGAACGACTTGCTCGTCCCGTCACCCAGTAAAATAAAAATATAAAAACTATAAGATGGGAAATCTGTCGATCGAAAGCAAGACGTGTACACATTTTGCTTTTCTATGAGACTTTTATCAAATGCAAATAATTTATTAATTCAGGTCAGGAAAGACCCGTTTTCCTAAAGCTTGACGACTTTTACTTTTAATTAGCTACTTAATTAGCAAATAGCTTAGTCAAAATGTAGAGTAAATAACTCTTTTGTTCTCATATATAGTCTATACAGATTCATCATTAGTAATCAGTATAAAGTCAGTGTTATGTGGTTTTACTTTTAAGTATCAATCAAACAATACAATTTCATGAAATAAACAACCGCCATAAACGACGCAACATAACACCAACAGAAATGTTAAACCAAGCAGATATAATTTCTTCTGATATCCATAATCCAACAAAGCGAAGAAAAATATCGTGGGTAGATTTAATCAGTGACGAGTAAAATTAAAACTTTCTCGAACACGAAATTCTCTTTGAATTTCTTGTAAGTACAATTTTATACGAAAATTATACTCTTATTTGAGTCTTACTTGAAAGAAGGTATTAGGTAAATTAAGAATTTATTTGAACAAACAGTTCCGGTCAAAGTTTTCTTCCCGGTTTCCGAAATAACACGAATGGAGCGGCGGGCTCCGGCACAAATCAATGATTTGCGTAAATCTCACGTTAGATTTATACGTCTAATCCAAATAATTGACGGAGCTATGTTAAACTTCCAGGAATACTACATTACCATATATATACACAATTACACACACCTACATTCAACACATTAACCATGTGGATTATAATATATGAATTATAAATCCAATTAAGTAATATGACACTTTCATTTTAATTTCTGACATCTCTTTACATTACATTACTAAATATATAAATAGTATTGCACTTCAGAGACCAAATGCATCATTATACATTGTTGGTTTTAAAAACAAGACAGTAATTAAAGCATTGCCGTGGCAAAATATTTGCATAAACGGCAACCAAAATGAATGACATACATCGACATAATACAAACATAATTCAACATTAAAGTAATGGCTGAGTAAAGAAATCGATGCTAACTTTACCGAGCCTCGTATCCCTGGAGGCCAAAATATCAGGCACAAATGGATCATGCACGTATCAATCTATCTTTCGTTACTCATATTATTTGAAAGGTCAATTACTCCCTCACATTTTTCTTATGAAATTGACATGAAACGCGAAATAAAGGTTAATATAATACCGGTATTAATGGTTTTTTAAAGAGCATTTAAAAATGAAGAGTACGAAAACTAAGGGTGGTGTAACTTATATCTTGACATGTAAATACATGCCAAGATATATGTTATGCTTCTCATAGCGTAGTTTGGTTGCTGCACTTAGCTGATAGCATTTTACGAAATTATATTTCTATTTCATAGTATACAAAGAGTAATACATCAAGCTAACACTCATATGCGTTCGTATCTCTACGAATAAAATGGTTTTCAAAATGTTGATGTAATTGTAAACCCGATCTCGTCTCACAAATGTTTTGTTTTCTTTTCTTGAAACTGTGTGCGCAACACGTAAGAGTTTAAAAAGCTACTTCCCAAAATCTCCAAATTTTGTAAAATACCTGTGATGTGAGTATCGTTTGTAAGTACCTTACCTACTACAGTTATATCTGAATGGTTTTATACAGTTATATGGCGAAAAGGGGTTTGCTCATCCATCAGGCATCGATAAACATATTAATGAACGTCGTAATTGACTGATTTCATTGTTTATACACTGCGAACGCTTACCTACCTAAACATACTCGATAAGAGCTCAAAATAAGAGCTTTAGTCTCTAGCTAGAGCAATAAACCTACACAAAGTAGTATTTATCGGTCATAAAAACCGAGTAAGTTTTTCTTCGGTTCCTAAAGTAGTTTTTCTATAAAACTTTTATTTCGTAGCACATAATTCGAAGCCGGAGGCTCCGGGAAGGAAGAACGTGCCACCTACATAGTTTCTTGGGATACTGCCAACAGCATCGATTTTCGTCCACTTGCAAATTCTAAGTGAAATAAAACGTATACGTAGGAAGGTATAATACATATATACACAATATGTAGGTAGCAACTTTTCGTAGTTCCGTAAACAAGTATGTAACTACATACAGTGAAAAAAATACATTTGCTATTAACTGTGCTACTATTCTCCGGTACTTTTAACTTAATTGATACTAATTAATTAGCTCACCTGTATCGGCCACAACAGGTCCAAGTGGGTCAAATCGTACGCGATGTTCCACCGCAGCTCGTGCTGCGCAAACTAGATCCGAAAAGAACCTGTGTCTTCGCAGAGCCAACTCGTCTCGACCCACCGGCGTCGCTGGAGGCTCTTTTGGACCTTCCGCCTCTTTATCCTTTGAGGTGCTCGCCTCAAATACTTCGTCATCCTCTGAATCCGAAGGCTGTTTAGCTACGCGTTGGTCGACACTGTTGCTACTGCTGGTAGTAGATTTTAAAATCCCGGTTGACTTACGGCGAAAACTAGAACGTACATCAAAGTTCGTTCTAGCTAACTCCTGCTCGAGCCGCGCTAACTCTTCAAGAGTCGTGGAATCGCGGCGACAATCCACAGAGAACCGCTTAAAGTCTAATCTACTTTTTCTTTTGTAGTCGACGGAATATCGCTTTTTCGTTAATTCCCTCTTTGTAAACACAAGATCATCTTCCTCTTCATTATCGCTGTGACATTCCCCGATGGGTGGATTCTGATCAATATTCAGTATGTTTTCCGTATTCTGAATATCGTTTGTTACCTTGTCATCACTTTCTGTGGTAACTGGAGTGGTCTCTTCAGGTGGTAATTCTTCTTTTATTATATGTGTGTCGTCATTTGTGCAATCTGATAACTTTTCGTTTGTTTGGATCTCGTCCGATTCTGCCATTGAATCCATCTGTTCCGGTTTAGATTTGCTTTTGCTTAATTTTTTAGTGGGTCGCGCACAGCAACTTTTGAACATAATTATTATTTGTTTTACAGAGCATAAAACTCATTGAAAAATAACATAAACAATTTATTCGCAAGAAAAGCTAGAAAATGAACTTCGTGAGCTTTTCCTAAGGTGTACACAGAGCAATCCTAATAAATGAAAAGTAATAATTTACAATGTTTTTTATGAGATATTCGTAGTCATTAATATAATGTCGAAGAGTCGGGGGTGCGGAAGGGTCGGTCGGCGGCCGACCGGGCGCTCGGCGGCGAGCGACTGGCGGCACTGACGCAGGGCGGATGCGCCGCCCGCCCGGCGCATCCCGCGCCGCCCCAGCCGGGCTCATCTCCCGAAATTTGTTACCACAAGTGAATATGAGAATTTTGGAAGCTTCGAACGTTTACGTCGTAATTATGATATTTTTAAGATACAATGTATAATGTATGGGGGTAAAATCTGGACTCTAGTCTTTCTACAACAGAAACTGTTTTGTAGAGTAATGACTATGTTACTTAAAAAAACATTTTTTTTCACAATTAGTTTAGAATACTAAGTATACATTTTTCCATTCGTTAAATTAAAATGTTTATACATAACGGTACTTGCTCATCGGATATAGCTATAAAATAGCTTCTCAAAGATTGGAGAGGTTCACAGATGTTAGGGAAACCAAACACACTTCAGGAAGACACGAGTCGAGGTCTTCAATCACAACGTAACGAGAACGACACGCGAGAAGTAAAATAGCTTGTCGAAACTGTCAAGGTGTATCATCGTTACGTAGGTATTGAAATACCAGAGAGTTTGTGCTATAAAGATCGTTGGTTTCAGCATATTTAGTTCGAGAGCACCTTGCATTATTAATCTTGAATAGAATATGATTACCTTATAATTTAAGTAAGGTTATTGTGACCATACGAGTCTTTCCATGGTAGAGAGCAAAAAAAATGATTATGGAACATTGTCCAAATATTGACTTTACACTTGGTGACATACGTAACTCGCAATTCCATTAATCTTATTAAGACAGCGGTTTTTTTTCCCATTGGGTACACTAAGGCCTCGTGCATATTGGCGAACGCCACGGCCGATTTTACATTCAGAAAACCGTTTTTTTATATACATTCGACCCCTAATTTCACTTAGTGCTAGATACAAGACAATTAACGCTACTGAGCACGCAGTTCGCTACATTATTCCAATTATTTAAAAGGGGACATGAAATTGGGTGAAATGACTTTATTATGGTTTTATACGACCATAAACTGTACCAGTGTTCCGAGCAGCCGAGTAATCGAGCAGGATCGCTGAACTAATGTGCATGCCTAGAGCTTTGGTATTTGCTAGCATGCAACGTCACAGATCTTCTACTTCTTTCGTGTCAATGTTTTTACCATTGTGGCCTGAGATAGCCCTATTTGTTTGTTATTTTTGTTGGAACATTACGCTGATAGAATTAGTCAACTAATTACAGCGGTGAAGTCGTCCTGCAGCTTAAGGCCGGACAGTTCGCCGCTCCGGACGTTTATAGAATAATAGGGCGAATAGGGCGTGATTTATAAGATATGAATCACAACACCAAAAAAGGGTACTTTTGTCCTCCAACCTTTTGCGCCCGTTACGTAATAACGCAACTGTAATTCAGACGCCATTCGCCATTTAAACACAGCAGTACGCCAGACCTCATCCGTAGTTATATTGAGGTGTGGCTGTAATGGCGTCAAATGGCGTGTAACTCAATGAGTCGCCTCTGACAATGTCGGCGGTGGCTGCAGTTAACGACAGGGCCTGTCTGAAGGCGGCCTTTTCTTTAAGGTCGAGTACTTTCTGTATAGATGTAGGCCATGAGCCATGACTAGTTGTGGTTATGTCGAGGTGTGGCGGTAACGGCGTAAACTTAATGGAACATTCAAGTCAAGCCAATACTTTTATTTATTTATCTTTTACATGATTTTCCTTTGACGCTAGTTCATTGTAAGAGAAGAGATTGTAGAGTGTCAACACTCCAAAATAATTCCGTAAAGTTCAAGGAGATTAGGTATCATCCATTAATTACGTGAGGCTCGAAAGGTGGGTTCGGAAAAAATCACGAAATACCACAAGGAGGGAGGGTGGGTGTAATGAGATATCATGTGTAGTTATTTTTTCGTTGAACATGTGCATTTTTTTATGTAGTCTAGTTAAAGTCACGTTTCAGTAAAGTAATGAGTAGTTTACTGAAACGAGAACATAAAAATTTTCAAGACACTTGCCGATACCAAATAATACACATGATTTTGGATTGTAGTCTTAAACCTTACCACATAACACTAAGTCGGAGGGTGCATCAAAAAGTTACTAAAAAGAACATTACGAGGATAATAGACAACCCCTTATCAGCGGAAGTCAAGTTACTTTGACTAAAAGCCGTAGACATACATCTGAGACAATTCTCTTTCTAGCCACCGGTGCGGCTCTGCACTCTCCAGTGTTTTCCCATACAACAAACACAACAGTTGTGTTTTCCTGCACTCGCTGCAAGTTATAAAAAACCCAACAGTTGTGTCTTCAGCACTGAATGTATTAATCAAAAATCAACATAAACAAAAAAAAAAAATTTATATGTTATTCTGTTATTAGGCATTGCAAAGCATGCCTTGTACGGCTAGTATAATTTTATAATTAAATGTTTAGAAAAATCTATATGTCCCATGCAGGACCAGCACGGGTCTAATATATTGTATTAAAGTAAAGGATTAACCATTAGAGAATCAGAAAGTAGCAGCCAAGAGGCTTATAGTTAATAGATTGATCATCGCATTTTCAGTAAGGTAATTTTTTTAACAGGAAATTCCAAATCATTTCCCCATCCTAGACTCAATATAAGAAGAATTCATTCATTCTTTAATTTATGAGGATTAACCTATAGGTACTTACATACTTCATGCTTTTAAAATATACTTATAGTGGTAGATTTTACCATTAGATGTTCGTGGACAGAACTGGGACAACTATGCATCATCCTCAAACAAAATGTCAAAACAATAAAAACCCCAAATACGGCGACAAAAGTACATAATTATATCAACAATGGAGCTGGGAAAGAAATAGGCCAAGTACTCAACAATCGGCAGACAACTATTTAATATCTATATAAAGAACAGCAGGGCAGTAAATTCACATAATATCAGTAACGTAGTAACGGATAAATTAAGATTAAATCCGGTTAAGCGTCGAGCTGGAATTAGGTGATCCTACGCCCACCTATTATAACCAAATTATTAAAAACTTTGGACAATGTACTCACAGTTTCGAACCGGTATAGCCCACTTCAGCTGGATATGTAGTTTTTACACCGAATCACAATTAATTTACGTAGAAAAATATTAAAATGATAAAATCAGTCTTTTTGAGGTTATTTGTCAAAAAACAGGGACAATGGCCACTAATGTTGCCACTTTATAATTATTTTTAGCATGATTCGAGAAATAGAAATCGATTTTTTAGTCGTCGTTTTCGTGAAGAGAAAATGTTTTGAATCGAACGATATAAAATCGATCCAATTGATTACTGCATTATTAAAAGGTTCTTTTGGTGTTTATTGAAATCATCGGAGAACCGGGCCCGTGATGGGTTAACGATTGTCGAAATCGATTTGCTGGAGTGCCATATTCCATTAATAATATAATAAATGGGAAAATCACCATGTTCACTGACGATGAGTGATTATGACTGCACCCACCATAACTATATTTTTACCCATGGAATAAGAGAATATTCAGAACCAATAGGATTATATAGGTTTAGTTCATGTATGTGAGTAGACCGTGTACTATATACGTACTTGCAAAGCTTGTTAGATACCATCCATACATACCCAATGAAATGATCAGAATCAAAAGATAGGTAAATAAAACAATTAGGAGGTTGTGCATCATTAATTATTTTATTATGCTGTACATTCAAAGGCACAGAAAACATATTGCCGGAATAATAGGCCTGTGTTGGTCCTAGCCTATCTACGAAACTACATAGACAAAGAGCTTATATTCTAGAACATCACAACAATAATCAGAACGAGTGTATCATAGAAATATATAGTGGATATGAATGTGAAACCAGGCGTGGTTGTTCTTACTATCCTGCAGATAAAATTTGATGCAATTAGTAATGCATGTACTATTGATTAGCTTATACTTTATAAAAACGAAGTTTTATTTAAGTTTCAGTTGTCTTGTTTCACACAGCTTGTATACATGTGTAGACATTTCAGTTTACTAATTAAGTTTGTCACAATAACTATAAGTATAAATATTTAGGACTAAATGACCCAAAAAGTTTTTCGAACTATACTTTTCGTTAATTATTGCTTTAAAAGGATATTTAATTATATAGGTAGGTATACTTTAAAACTTAACTGCAATTAAACAACAAGGCACACATTTGTGCTGATAAAGTATTCTAAGCTATATGATTACAAAAATAACATGATTGATTTTTTAGAATACATATAAAAGTATATTTACCTAAACACATCTATTGCTTAGACCACATGATTTTCTTCCACGTCGATACCTTTGATTTTTGTGACCACTTAACAGAATTAGAAGGGTAATAACTAATAACCTACACGTAACTAGGCACAAATCAGAATACATAACACAAACAAAAGATAGTAATATATGCATCACATTATAACCAATCACTAGTACAAAGTCGGTATTCATTTATAAAAAATATGTAAAAGCTATAACTACTATTATATCATTTAATTTTACATCAGTTTTGTACTTCTGCAAAATTGAGGTATGTTTAAACATTATCTCACTATTCATAAAATAAGGTTATATGTACTTTAAAACACATTCATAGATATAAACCTTTATAGAACTCAAAGTTCTGATCAGACAGCGTGTAGTGAAGTTAAGCGTACGAATAAATCTGCGTACACACCGCCCAACGAACGCAATTGAGTGGGTTTCGCTGGCTTTTGTCGGTCCTATTGGGATGGTTAAACGAAAGCCAACGATCGCTGTGTGCGTTTATCGGTAATCCACCAGATGTATCAAACTCAGTATGGACAGGCATTGTTGATCAGTTGAAGTGTTAGAGCGTGGCGTACACGTAGCAACTGGTACTTTTTGGAGTCTTAGTGGATATTTGGAGGTGTCTTCAAGTACCAACGTGCTTACGGTAGTCAACACCGAATGTTATTTGTTCGCGTTCGTTAGACCGGTGTGTACGCAGCATAGAAGACCAGCATTTATGATGAGTTTGTCCAGTTGGAAAACTTTGAAGGGTAAATAAATAAGTAAATAAATAATTAATAATATTTCCGACAGCTTACTAATGAGGTCAATGAATGAGACCATTCACCTAACCTAACGCTCTGTCTTGCCGGAGCCCGTAACATAATTATTACAACCATAAAAGTGTCCATACCCACAAATATGATACTATCATCTGTCCCTTAAGAGTACAACTAAATGCAATACGCTAGTTTTGTACAACATTACCTTACAAACTTTACTATGTAGAATATATACGCACTAATTGTACAGACATTCCAACACCATTACACAACTTACAGGGTTGCCAAAAAAGTTTACTCACTAAAGCTAAGGACAATGCATTGTTTCATGATTAAACAGTTCTTAGAACTTTAATGAATTCACGAAAATTCCTTTGGTATCAACATTTCATATTATGAACACGGAATGCAGTTCACGAATTAAACTAAACAATAGTTTTGTTTTTTCTGAACTCTTGCAGCTCTTTTCCATAGAGAAAACTCCAAATCCATTTGTATTACTTTGACTAGTATGACAAACAACACTGGCATAAAAAATAATTTTGATATAGGCAAGAGATTTCAAAGTGGGACTAATTGAAATTATGATAAACATAAAAAATCACATTAATAATTTTTAACAATCGTTAAGTTTTGTTCGATGCAGTAGGTAGGTATTAATAATTATCTGTATATACTTCTTATTAGTTTATAAATATAAAATTAACGTTCCTCCTTGAACAATCTGCATAAAAGCCTTAGTAACATATGGCTATTTTTTTTTGTAATCTAAAATATTCCTCGTTTCAAACCATAAGATTCGAGTGTCTTTGTTTGCTCGTCAGGTGCTTGCGGGAATGTAGGTGCGAGTTTCAGGAGAGCTCTCCGATTGGTGCGTTTTGGAGCCACAGGTCATGTATGAAGTTGTAGAGATCATCGCTCACAGCCACCTGTATAATATTTTTTTAATTTAGAACAAATTCATATATTTTGCATTAAGCCAGTGCGAAGAATTAAAAAAAAAACAAGATTTTGTCAAAATGTTGAGTTCTAGTCAATAGTCTAGTCAAGTTACAGGCGATGTCACGATTCAGTAAAGTGGAGGACGCTTAACTGAAACTTCCCGGGAGTTTTGGAGACAACTCGAAATCACCTACAAGTTGTTTGGGTTTGTATTATTTGCCCACACTCGTGCACGTCAACGAACACTGAAGGGTTATGCACTTGAACACATGAAGGAACACATGTTTGTTAGAAAAAATATTAAATAAGCAATGTCACATTTTCAGTTTCTCGGGAAAACTAGGAAAGAAGAATTACTTTTACAAACCTTGTAGGGCGTCGGGTTCAAGTTCCTCTTGATGTCTTGCCTGAGGGTCCGCAGTGAGGACTGCACCCTTTCGCGCACTTCCGACAACGGCTTCAAAGGCACGTTAATACGACCTTCTTTCCAACAAACCTGAAATGGACATAAATCCTTATTACAAAAGCGAAAGTAACTGTGTCTATCTTTCTCTGTCTGTTTGTTCCTTTTTTATGGCTGAACGGATCTTGATAACATTTGATACATCGTTTGGGATAGAAAACATATAATGTAGTACTAAATACAGAATGGACACTCTTCAAGTCTCCATCCCCGCGATCCTTTTCCCCGCACCCTACCTAAAGGTAATCGGAACGTCAGTCGTCAGGCGTTACACACCCAAACAACAAAAGTCAAACGGATTAGTATGAAACTATACTAGCGGGTTGTTTTTTGTTTTGCATACATTTGGCGCGTGCACAAATGTCATTTATATATGTATGTAATGTCAAATCAGTCATTTGTATGCAGTGTCCAGGCATAAACGCGATAAACTGTAGTTTTTTTTTTTCGTGCGGACGAAGTCGCGTGCAAAAGCTAGTCTAACCACATAGTAAAATGACAACATTTTATGAGGCGACTCAAGATTGTAGTATTTACCTACTTTCCTTCATAATACTGTGTTTCATTATTATGTTTACAAATTACGTGACATAGCTTTAAACAAACAATTGTTCTTTACCGCAAATGCTATTGAACGAAGTATTAGTAGTAGTACTTACTACGAAATTTGTAAATATTGCAATAGAATAGAATAGAATAGAATAGAATAGAATAGAATAGAATAGAATAGAAAACTTTTTATTGTACTCCAGAAACAAAAATAAACACAGTACAGAAGAAGTACATTGATACAATATTCCTATGTTTGTAACTCCTTCATTTATAAACCGATTTGGAAGTGATTTTTTATTCGGGAATTGAGGACTGGGAAAGGAGTTTTCGTGGGATTTTAGGGAATTTTTTTTTTTCAGTTTGTTTCCGTCGATATTTTATCAACATCGGTTTATTAGTTTAAATAATTATTCTATGTATAAAAGTAACATTGTAATTGATGATATTACATTATATTATTAAAAATATACTGGCAATGTTCGTCGCTCATAAAATAAATTATTTGTTATCAGACACAGAATAATTACATTGTCGGTTTAAACCGCACTACGCATTAAAAAAAAAAGAATAATAAACGTTAAAGTCCGTTTAACTGCTATAAACAGAGCAATTAATTTTATTATCAATGATAATTAATATGCTTGCTTTAAACTACACAATATAGGTAAGTAAATAAAGATAGCAACAAGAAATTGTCTCAGATAGGCCGTCAGTCACAGTCTCCGTTATTCTTACTAATATTATAATTACTAGCTGTGCCCGCGACTTCACCCGTGGAATTTAATAATTTTAGAATGTTTCTAAAATAGAAGCCTACGTTACTCCTTATTACATCAGCTATCTGCCAGTGAAAGTCCTGTCAAAATCGGTCCAGTCATTCTAGAGATTAGCCGGAACAAACAGAAAGACAGACAAAAATTGTAAAAAATGTTATTTTGGTATAATGTTCCGTATATACATTCATATGCATGTAGTAAAAAGTGGTTATTTTAATATTACAAACAGACACTTCAATTTTATTTATTTGAAGCCGCAGGCGAAAGCTTGTCACTTACAAGTTTTGTACATAGTTTAGTTATGTGTATACTTGTATATATTTTTCATATAGTAACGAGACGAGCAGGTCATTACTCTGACGGTAAGCGCCCCGTTACCTACAGTTTGATTCCAAGAAAACTCTGTTGTTTAGTGTAAGGCAAAGCTAGTATTGTATACATCTGCATGTTTCTAATGAACGATCACAGCCTATTCTTAGCGAACTATTATTAAATTTCACTCAAAATAGCAACCGCGCATTTACAGCGCAGAACATTACTCATATAACGGATACAATCTTATTTACTAGAATCGTTTTCACGTGTCAGGGTTAAGATCATTTACTTCTATGGGTAACCAATGCTGTAACGAATAGATTCAAAGCCGCTTCGTAGGCAATCGCTACAAAACAAGTGATAACTAATTTTTTTTTATGAACAGTTACTAAATCGCTAACTTGACTGAAAGTGCACAGTTCTACACAGTATGACATTTTGTGGTCCGAGTAACCTTTCGTTGCTTACGCTCGCTTTTACGTCCCTTGATTATATAGACACACTTTTTGAAAAGGGCTAATGTTACAAGTAAGTCATATTATAGAAATATTGTTGTATTTCTATCCATCCATTTATAAATAGCAAGATTGACCAAATTATTATTAGTAAGAGGTAACTAGTTGCAAATCGCGGTTGTAACTACACTTTTCCCGTTTTCCCGGATAAAAGTAGCCTGTGTTGCAATAATACTGTTGTCTCTGTAGTGTCACTTCGCTATCCCATGGAAAATTAGAATAAGGTTTGTTCACGTAAACGCCACACCAATATAATTTCCTTTCACGTAGGCGATATAGCAGCATACCTTATAGAGATGTTCCACTTTGCTAGGGATGACGTATGCCCGCTTGGACTCCTGGAAGGGGTGCCGGCACAGCACCTTGTGGCCGACGGCGGGCGCCGGCTCCGACGAGCGCTGCAGCAGGTCCACGAGGGCGTGCCCGTCTGCGCCGAACAGTCGGTAAGCCTGCAATGATACAAAGTATTTTATCGTTTGTACACCGCAATAAAGAAAAGGCCTATAATAAAATCGACCGACATCATCCTAAGGCCAAAAGAAAAGCCGAGTCAAAGGTACCTATAACCAGCGAGCATATATGAAGGGACTAAAGTGGAAGAACCGAAAGAGGTGTGTCAGGATCGTAGCATGTGGAAAGATGTAGTCTCTGCCTACCCCAACGGGAAAAAGGCGTGACTGTATATATGTATGTAAGGCTGACATTACTAAAGCTAGAATCTCTTGACGGGTCTTCTCACGGTCGATTTGTGGGCTGACTTGAGGCTTTGTGGCCGGGAGTAACGGTTGTTTAGAAATTGATCTCTATTCAATGAGCCTATAAAAAGCGCCTATATGGTTGTAGGAAGAACTTGGACAAGGCTAACTGAGAGTACCTACCAAGGGGCACGCACTCAGCTGTGATGGTAAAGCCGATACGGAAGTACCTAACACCGCGGATTCTCATAATATATGAATTTGTTTACTGTTACGTGAATAAATTAACTCACTTTATAATGATATGGAAATGTTAAGTCGTGCGTATGTATCCAACGATCTATAGGCAGAGGAAACTTCCTGAACAATAACACCTATCAGATACGAGTCATTGCGATATTCATATCATGATAATATTATCGCAGCCCAGGGCGATTTAATAAAAAGTCCTTGACCGGGGACCAATCATTTATAATAGCAATTTTGTACAATAGGAAAAACCTCCACGTTAAACCTTGGAGCTCGAGTTTCAATGGGAACTGTAATTTGTATCTCTGTGATGAAAGGCATCAAAAGTAATTAGCAGAGTTAGGTATATAAGATACTATTAGAAGTTACATAATAAGTAAATAAAATTTTATTTACTTTTATTTTGACTTATCTATAAAGGAACCAGGTACAGTAATATTATGTGAGCGAGCGTGCAGCGCTATTTTTTATTAGACACGATATGTACGCATTTTATTATGTAACCTCCTCAGTCCTCACACATGGTGGCGTCGGTCTCCAGTTCTCGGCTAGAAACTCATATTTATCGATACTGACGCTAAACAATAAAACCAGTATCAAAGACCTTGATCCGTCCGTTGTTATTATAATATGTCGAACATAGGCACTTCGTATTCATGAAATTGATATGGAAACCTAATATTTTCGTCTGATATGATAACGCATCGGTTCAAGGCTGCGAGTATCATGATACTTTTATAGATGTCTTCAGTTGTGTTTTATTAGACTGGTTTCTTACACGCAAAGTGCGGGTTCTTGCAAACAAAGTGGGTCAACTTGCAAGGTACGACGACTTTAATAATTTCATACTTGACCTACTATAATGACGAATGAGTCGGCAATGAACTTTAGTGAGGGTCAACCGTTGAACTGCCTTGAAGAATAAAATTACAGGAAGAATTTACAAACAAATTATACTAACTTTAGTGAAATTAGACTGGAGATTAAAATTATCAATCACTGCTTGTTTCTTTGTCGTTGTTGCTGTTGACGTCTTCCGGCTGCTGATGATGATGAACTGTATATTTATTTGATTTCTTACCTCTTTGTGGCCCGGTATGGTGACTTTGCCGACATCTTGGCTCAATTTGATCCTCGGCTGACCGTTGATCTCTACCAATTTGTACACGCACCCAAGCGCGGGTTGCCGTTGACACGTCACTGAAAACACAAACGTATATTTACATATTTCTCTACATAACAAAATTATCTTGCCATTTTCATTGAAAAATATATCAATATTAATATAATTAGTATAATGGGGAGGATCAATAGTGATTGGGCTCATTTTGATCAGCTTGCAGTAACGAATGCGTATTTTATAAAAGCTTGTTTGAAATTATTTGTTTTTAAACTTGAAAATTGACTTGTAGGATGACCTTAACAAACACCAATACTAACATACTGATATGCTAAGACAATAACAAAGTGATTTAAATAAAAGCTTATAAAAATCCTTATGACTTATGAAACATGAGCGAAGAACCCATAGGAGAGAAGGTACATTCAATTTCTGTATGGCACTGCAACTTTTATGGACGAGAGTGGCGCTTACCATCACGAGAACGACGTCTCGTCTCTCAGTTATATAAAAAAGCATGAAGTTTGATTACAAAATCAGCCTTTGTGGTCGTTCAAAACGAAAACAGCCTTTAAAATATCCTCGTGTTTTTGATTACCAGACTGCCTAGTTGATTTCACTTAGCCAATGACCTCATTTGCTGCTAGTTATCAATTTAATCTGAGGTAATTGACACAATTAAGATACGCCGCCTTAGGTAGGCGCTTTATCTTATGCAGACGAATGGACACATTATAAAGGCTTTTTGCCAATCATAAGGTTGATAGCTGATGTTACACTGGAGTTTTGCAGTATATTTACCCGTGAGCTCTGTACAAAATATGTTTACTGATCAGTCGCAGGCCTGGTAGCAAAGGCCGGCGATTAAGTCCGGCATCATATGACGCGAATAGGCCTGGTAACCCTACCGGTCTCACCCGCTGTCTTGTGTCCGTATGTAGAAAGATTTACCTAAATGTGTTCCAATACCGAAGCAGTCGATCTTGTGCCCCTGCTCATTGAGACTGAGTATAGTTTCTTCATTGATATCGTTCGACGCGACTATGGTCAGTTTAGAGAACCATGGCAGCTTGAACGCTTCAGCCACTTGCTCAAATGTCTCCCTGGCGAGCACAGATAAGTAAGCCAGGTCCCCACTATCAATCCGTATGCCAACAGCTCTGTATCCACAATCATTTAGCGCTAGAGCAACAGCGCAGAAGTTCAGAAGTCCACTCCTGTTAAGGAAAAAAACAACATGAACTCCTCCCGCTTTCTCGCCAACTGATAAAATATATTCATAGCATGTCATTGAAGGATGCGGTCAAAAATAAGTACGATATACGTGCTCAAGCGGTTAAAATGTTGCTGCAACTATTCAGGTAGTTTAGTATACAGACTTGCAAGTTTACCAGTGTGAAAATGCAGCATGATTTCATTTGCAATCCACATACAGTGCTTACGAGGCTAAAGTGACCCACTTTAACTATTATGTAATTCTATGGTAGTAGTCTAGCAAATAGTAGTCCAAGATCATAACAGTCAAACAAAATGGTGTATGATTAAAATTGAAATGCATGCAAATACATTGACATAATTACTGTGAATGTGTGCATATCCCTATACAATGCAACTGTGCCCAATGACTAAATTGCCCCTAATCTTGCTCAAGGGTCCAGGACAGTACGCCACACTGAAGCAAATATAAAGTTCTCGTCGGACGTGTTCTCTTTTATTTACATTCGGTTGGAACATGAAGCGCCGTCCATATACGCTTCACTGAAAAAGCGAAATAAAGTATAATAATCGTAAAACTACGGCCATGGATGTTAGGTCCCGCGGGCGGCTCCCGGCGTGTGTTGTTAGAGTGTGCTTGCATGTTATGTTATCCCTCCGGATGTATGATCTCTCATGCCCATCCTAACGATGACGGATGTCGATGGAAGTGGCGATGACCGGCCACGGGCCAGCTTTCAAACAAAACAAAACTAATCGATAATCAAAACTCCACATAACGTATACATAAATGAACAATGCAAAACAATAATATAAAAATATTGATCAGACACCAAACGTCAAGAGTCGTTCTGTTTTCATGTTTACCTCAGTGTGCGTTCGACCGTGCTAATTCCATACGTAACGTTCGGTGGGTTTTGTACTATAGTACCATTGGATCCACAGTTGCTATTGTAGCCAGAATGCCCATTCATATTACGCTGCCAGTGTCGTGACGGTAAGCCTTGAAAATTATACCTCTTGACATCGTACGTATCCACTAGAGCCAAGAAGCCGGACGGGAAAGCTAGGGCATACGATATCAGAGCGGCAAGTTCGCCGTCGCTCGCCTCCTCTTGCGAGGTGTCTATGACGGAGGAGACGCGGCCGCGCCACTGGCTGGCCAGCTGCAGCAGGTCGCACGGCTCCTGCGAGGCGGCGTGGCGCAGCGCCACGGCCGCCAGCTCCCGCAGCGAGCTGAACGACGTCACGAACGAGTGCGCGTGCGTGCCCTTCACGGGGATGTCGAACAGCTTGCCGGCCAACACGTTGCTGGTGCCGTCGAACCCGCCTGCAAACGTCAGCGCTGTCAGGCCTTCCGACTTCTCTTTGTGTGACAAATAAACGATGACGTAATGCGAATGCATTTCCGTCGCATATAATTAGGTAGGTGGTCACTCGTGGACAATATCGATGCTGAGCTGGCAGTATGAGTAATATAAGGTGAGGTAGGTGGTGACTATGCCTTAGTTAACGTAGACGCTAATACCTACCGGCTACACCTATTAACTAGCTGTATACAAAGGCGCAACTTTGCAAAAACTAATTTCCAACTTTCGTAGATTTCGATGAGCAACGGCGCAGTATTCAAGGGCAAGGTTCAAACTTGCCTGATTAAACCTATTATGGCAAAGTATATCGCTATTGGGGCTTCTTATGAGTCAATGGCGCGGCAGGGTGTTTTATATTGCACGAGTTTGAGGAGGGCGGGCCGTGCCTGGCACCGCCGCGTTTCGCAAGCTGCGGAAACACGCCAATGCAATCAATAATACTGAGACAAGTTCATTTGCGCCACAATAAAAAGGGGATGCCGAATTACGAAGGTAAATGTATACCGACCGATGTAAGCGTATTTGGATGCCGACAGGCCGCCATCGGGGCCTTGAGCTCGTCGCAGTCCAAATTCTAACAGTGAAACGTTCTTTCCAGCTACCATGCGATACCGAGCTGCGTTTGTCGCCATTAGGCTGCAAAAAAAATAGGTACTCGTTTTAATCATGCTCAAGTATTCTTCTTTCTCAGACCATTGACTAGCCTATTAGTTACTTATGAGGTAAATAAATACAAATATGATCTTCATAGGTCATGTTCATGTTATTGCATTTTTCCTAAATAACCCATTTTGAATTCGTCTTCAGAACAAATCCTTACCTCCTACGACAGATTAATAGGAAATATGATGTTTTTTTTTTATGTAAACACAAAATATGAATTTATACAAAGAGAAGAAAAAATCGGTTGTCAGAACATGCTTGTCAGCGAGTCCTGTATCTTGGGCCCTCGAGTGTGGATTTACCAAAACAGGATAATGGAATTAATTAGAAATATTATCAGCTCGCAAAGGGTTTAACACCCTACTAACGAGAAAACTCCAATCAATTGGCCTAGTCATGCCTGACAACTGATAAACGCTTCGACAGCGACACAACTCATCTGCTATCTATAAATAAACTATACGAACAAACATTGTATTTAGCATCAGTGGCCTAGATAGCAGAGACAAACAGGTTTTAAACGTACCTAGCAGAATTGCAAATTGCGATAATTTATTCTTCAATACAAATTGTGTCTTGAACGTAAAAATTACTGCGCGGACTTTAGTTTGGATAATAGGGTTCGATACAGTCACGATATAGGACGTGGAATATTTATCTACCTGCTAAAAAAAAAATACAATTCAGAGACAATCGGGTCCTTCTTCTATAAAGAATGACACGGCGCGGCGGCGCGCGGTACGGTTTATCAAACTATACATGCCTACAGGTTAAGCGAAACAGTAGTAATTATATTCTACTTACTGTAGGTAAGTGAATAGGTGCATAATCAACTTACCTTGCAAAGTTAACCAGTGTTAGCAATGTTGTCTCCAATAGCTGTGCAATGATCAAAGGACCTTCAACTCTCAGTAGAGGCACTCTGAAATTTTATAGAACCTATGACAAAATTATACAAATTTTCGACCTAAATATGTAAGAACCTAAACCTAAACATGGTAGAAAATAAAATGTATAAACGCATTAGATCACAAATCTTGTCCAAATAAAGCATGCCAGCACAAAATCCCTACTTATATTATAAATGCGAAAGTAACTCTGTCTGTGTGTTGCTCTTTCACGCCTAAACTACTGAACCGATTGAAATGAAATTTGGTTCAGAGATAGTCTAGAGCCTAGGAAAGGACATAGGGTACTTTTTATCGTGAAAAAAATATTCTAAGGGTTTGAAATAGGGGGTGAAAGTTTGTATGGAAGTTTCGTCAGTTTTGCAGCTAGAAGCTTGAAATTAATTTTTTAGGCTTTTGATTAGATATAAATAAATATGACATTCAAAGTATCTAAAAATTTACCCTTGAGGGGGTAAAATAAATATTGGGGATGAAAGTATGTATGGGAATATGTAAGGTTTCGGCTAAACCACTGCACCGCTACATTGACAGCGAGTAACATGGGCTATATTTTATCCCCATATTCCCGCGGGAACAGGAGCTACGCGGGCTAAACCGCGGGGCGCAGCTAGTATATTATAAGGTTAAAAACCTAGGGCTTAGTATGGAAAAATCTAACTAATATTATAAATGTGAAACTTCGTGTTTGTCCTCTCTCACACAAAAACGGCTGAACGGATTTTTTTGGAATTCAATATAGAGTTACCGAAGACCCTGGAGTAGAACATAGGGTACTTTTTATCTCGTATTAATTGACGGTTCCTGGGGAATAATAGTTGACGTAGATGAAACCGCGGGGCGCTGCTAGTATACCTATATTTTTCTGTCATAATGGTGCAAATTTAAGGTCATTGAGAAACAATTCCACATTTTCAGATTCTACCTCACACTGTTGTGGAAAATATATTTTTAATTTTGGCTAATCAGGTAGTTAATTTCTATCAGCCTTTCAGGTCCCTTTTTTCTTTTTTAAACTAAAGTTGGATATTTGGTTCAAACAATTAATAAAGTTAAGTTTGTTACAAGAAATAGCAGAAAAGCAAGCATTATTACAATGAAATCAAACCTTGGAAATACAACCGATCCTTCTTCAATAGCGCTCACTTTGACATCTTTGCAAGTCAAATCTTTCAGGTAAACAAAAAACTCAGGTTCAATATTGTCTGGCAATGTCTGCGTCAAATACTCAATATCTGAAATAACATTTATATGTTAGAAGTTTCTTTTTTTTAATTAAGTATTTTCTATTCTATTCAAGACTTCTATATCTATACAAATAAATATTAATTGCTAAATGTGTCGCAAAGCGCGTAACTCGAGAACGGATAGACCAATTCACTATTTTTTTTCCATATATTCGTTGAAGTCCAAGGAAAGTACTTATGAAGATAAAAATTGGAAAAGTTGGCCGGAAAATTAGGGAAAAGCTGAACCTGTTTTTTTTAATGTGATTTATATATGAGCTCACGGTTGGACAGTTGTTTTTACTTTTGTATTTTTCGCGACCTTTAGTTATTTATTTTCATGAGTGACATGGGCTGTTTTTAACCTGGGAAATGCAGTTTTTGCGGGGAAACTGAAATTACGCGGGAGAAACCGCGGGGCGCAGCTCAACAATCAGTAAAATTCTGAGAACCTCCTTCAACAAAACTTTGACATCAACCTAACTTATATTACGTATTTATACTGTTGATATTATGATGCAAATCAAATGCATGCAATGCAAATCCAGTTGGACAATGGGTCATTTGATCCCACTTAGTAAGCCACAATAAATAACGCGAATCACACTAATATTATAGCGTGAGGCGCGGGCTCGATTCCCGCACAGGGCAAAGATTTGTGTGAACCATAGGGATATAGTCTGGGTGTTTGTAGGTTGTTCGTAGTTTCAAATTCCCTAAATACAGGAAATCCTAGCTAGGGGCCAGCTATGTATGTGATTGTGACGGGTTATTTTTTTTGTCGATGGATGTACCGATTTTGAATTATCTCTTTTTGTTTGAGAGGTGACTGGATAGAGAATGTTCTTAGGTAGAATTCATGTGGCGGGATGTTTTCAATATTTAATTTATGCTTTTATTTTTTATTTACAGCTGAAGATTACAAGAATACCTGCAGGTAAAGAAAACAGCCAATAGAGCCCTACAAATAAACAAAGCGATACTTTGTATGGGATAATCAAACATTTTAATTCATGTTAGAAATATCTATCGAATGACATTGGCTAAATGTTTTATCTTATCAGTAATTTAGCTATCTTAAATGGAATATCTTATATAAAAACCTAACTTAAAGTAGTTGTTACATAAATCAATGTGATTTTGCTTAAAATTACCAACCAGAACTGCTGGAGGGATTTTATAATGTACATTAATTTGAACTTGTTCCATCTAAGAAGTTTATCTAATCGTAAACAAAACAAAAATGGTTATCATGAACCATATTTGCCTTGTTCCTAATAATCATAATCCAAACAATAGAATATTATTATTAAATGGTATTTTAAGGAAGTAGAAAAGTTTTTCTTTTCATCAAACAGTTTCATATTATTGTAAAAATAAATTATGGGATACAATGCCTATGCCTATAATGCTATTAGGATAATAAAACCTATTACAAGATTTCTCTGTAGATTACAAATGTTGATTTTATGATAAAATAAAGTTCTGTAGGTAAAGACAAGGACAAATATAGGTATGGAATTTCCATGCCTTTTTTAATTTAAAAATGTAAGTGCGAATATATGTCCACATGAATGAATCATCACCATCATCAACCCATATCGGCCCACTGCTGAGCGCGGGTTTCCCCTCACTTTCATGAGGAGGATTAGGCTATAATCCACTACAGGGGCCCGGTCCAGATTGGTGGATAACATACCTACCTCCGTCATAATTCCCATGTAGGTATGTGGGTTTCCTCACAATTTTTCCTTCTACCAAGTAGCGAGTGGTAATTACGTACATACATTTTACAAGTAACACAATGTTACGTGCTCGCACTGGGATTTGAACTCAGAATCCCTCTCTTTGGAAAGCAGACATTCTCCCACTAGGCTGCCACCATCTTCAGAATGCATTAAAACATTTTATGACCTACTTAACTACTAACTTTTATGAATTATGCACAAAATAGAAATTTTAAAAATACAGTTCAAGTGATGCAGCTTGTTATACATACATGGTAAAATTGAAATAATACATACCACTGTCAGAATAATGAAAATTTTCCAAAAACTTCAGGCACTCCTCAAGCCCTGCAAATATTGTGAATTCACCTTGGAAAGGGTTCGCACGGAAAAATAAATCAAATACTGCAACATCATTCACTTTTCCTGACTTCCAGTAGGCATATGCCATGGTAATCTGGTAGAGATCTGTAAAATGAAGTACCTAGCATTAATATTCTGATGAATAAATAAATAACAAAATTGGCCCACGCATTTGGTCTCAAGAACACCAGATCGCAATAAACATACATAGACTGATGCACACAATACATTCCTTAAAGTTTTATAGTCAGGTAAAAAAATAATCATAAATATAATTAGATTTATGTACGTATACATAATATGGAACATTTCAAAACCCCACTCAACTAATAAATCACTTAAAATGTTGCAACATATCTGATATTTAATACACCAGTAATGACTAAAACCCAGCTCCAGTTTGGCAACTACAATACAACTTTTGCAGTTACAACTTGTTCTAATTTTTTAATATATTCCTACTAAAACCGTCATAAAATATGTTAAAAAACAAAGTCAGATCATTAACTCCCAAAGCAAACTGAATAATAAAAATCCTGTCTTAGCAAAGTTGAAACTTTTTGAAATTCGCTCCAAATATACAACAGTAATTAAATAGTCCCGAAGTCCGTACTTACCTGTAAGTAGTGGTTGAACAATACCATTTTGGCGTGCCATTTTTCTGCTAGTTATCAAATCTTCATTAGACATTTTCGTTGCAAGTTACACAAAAGTTAGAAACGTGGGGAATGGACGGTATCTGGCGTGCGACTAAAATAAGTAATTTCATCGTGATCGCAGCGCAGCAGCTCCGTACCTACGTACTTATCAGCGCGCCAAACTCAATTTGACGATACTCTACCTACGCATGCGCATTTCCTATTGACTTCAACTTAGAGGTCATTTTCGAAGGTCAACAACAACAAAACAACTTTTTTAAGATTAGAATTAGAGCTAATAATTTATTTATAGGAATATCTTTGCTGGAAGAAACAAAAGAAAGTAATTTTAATAAAACGGAAAGTAAGGGTACGGAACGTAAATAAATACGACACTAAACCAGTGTTGCCAGGTGGCCGTCTCAGTTTCACTTTCACTCCAAAACAAAGTCAGAATAACATAGGTTTCAGTACAATACCCGAATTTAAAAGTGAATTTTCCAATTTAAAATTACGCAGTCTAACACTGCATAATTTATAACTGTATAATATTAAATAACATATTAAATGAAACGTATTAACACGGCACATACCGTGCTTGTTTACCTATTGTAATTTTTCTGTACTGTGTTTAATTTTGTTTCTGGTGTACAATAAAGAGTTTTCTATTCTTATGTTGATACTGAATGCGATAATTGTAGCGCTCGCCGAGCGAAATAGCAGTTGACTTTTTCTCTCTCACTCCCAATAGTCGACTTGAGTCAACTTTGCACGAACGAGCGTTACATACGCATGACGGCTCAGTCACATTTCATACCCAGATAATAAATGCACCTACAGAAGTTTTTACTTTAAAGAACCACGTGACGTGACCGCTCGCCGCGCCACGCCCGCGCTGGCCACGCGCTTCTTTGCCATGGGGACAGACGGTCTGCGCTCTAAACGTTTCAAATCAAACTAAATCAATGAGTTGAAATGTCGACTTGAGACTACTCACGGGTTGTAAATTATAAGAGTAGCATAAAAAGATAAGTACCAAACCTTTAAAAATTGGGTGTTCATTCGATTCCATTTATCTCATTCGACATTACTTCAACAAGTTCGTTAATTTTTTTACCTTAAAATCCCCCAAAGACAACGAAAATATTCCTAATTTGAGGAGAAATCTCCGTTCTGGCAGCACTGCATTCAACTCAACTTCAGATCAGTGCGGCCAGTGCGAACATTGCCAAATATAAAAAAAAGTGAGTACGGACATAATAATCACGCTACGCTACATATCTAAGTTATTTGTATGTATGGAATAATTATTGTAATCCGATAGTTTCATAAATCTTTGGTGATCGAATTACCATCGTGATGATCGACTATCCTCCATATGCACCCGTACAAATAATGTACATAAAATATATCGAAAACCCGACTTAATTAATAAATTAATTAATTATTATTAATATTTATTAATTATTATATAATTATTCATTTATACCTTATCAAAGGCCGTAGAAAGTCTTAGATCAAGGCAATTTCCGTACCATTGGCAACACTGTCCAGGCAAGGCAAGGCCGTGCGAAGGTAAAAATCGGATGAGAGTAATCGTGATTTAATAAAAATGTAAAGCACACAATCAATACATTTAGTTAAAAAGTGTACAATAGTGTCGATTTATCTAGGTAATCGTGGTAATAGTTAGCCACAGAAAGCGTCAAAGTATTCGTATTTTGGAAACGAGTTAGGATTTGGACAGTTAGGGTTGGTCGCCTGGCATTTCCTACTATTTCCCACCTACTGAGAAAAAGGCAAGGCACACTAAAAGATTTCTTCGTTACTGCGCATGGGCAAACTTTCCTAGGGCCTGTGTTCACGTTTGCCTAGATCCGTCGACACTATTAGACACAATATAATTATTTTGTATTTTCAAAGGTTTTGTTTATTTCATAAATTAGCTGAATGAACATCACTATTTTAGTCACAATCTCACAATGATGGTAGCGCCCTCTAGAAATTATATTTGAATTTGACAGGACAACTTTGATGTTGACCATTTGCCTACCTAGATGTCGCCACAATACACGCATGCACAATCGTTAGCGGAGCTTGGGAGTCTTTGGACAGGAAACTTAGTTTACTTTTTTTCTCAATCTACACTAGATACTGAAAAAAATACCGATTCCACCAATTACTTCGTATTGGTGGAATCGGCCAGCCGCCTGATTCCTTAAGGCGTGCTTTACCCAAATGAAGTAGGTACCGAGTATAACTACAATCATGTCAAATCCATACAAATATAATCAAGAACTCAACAGCACTAGAATAGGTAGTTATTTTAACTCTTTAATTGAACAGCACTATTTTCGAAATCCAGTGGCAAGTTCGATAACGTGCATGAGTGTGGAGATAAATTATATAAGCCCAAAAATGTGCCATTTCATATTCTCTCCAGAAACACCAGGAATTTTTCTAAATGCTTTTAGCACAGTATAAAGATTAAGGAAGGATTTATTATTAGACTATGTATCCATTACCACCTCTTTACTGAATCGTGACGTTGACTGCAAAATAAAACTGGACCCACTGCGACTCGACATTTTAACGTAAAATAATTTATCTGAGACTTGCTAAACGCACAAATCGTGCAATGTCAAAACATAAGAAAATGAGTGTGCTTTGGACAGTTTAAAGACCACACGACTGAAGTAAAACTTCTTTAGCTTTTTTTTTATATTTTTTATGTAATAAGTACTTATCTTTCTGAAGTAAAACTTCTTTACGCACGCTTGACTTGGGGAGTAAGCTGGTGAATGCGTTACAAGAAATGTGATCGGGCGAAGCGAACGCCTATTTTTTTAATTTTGGCGCGAATTTGTAAAGTAAGGTCAGGGAGGTACCGCACCTATGTGGGACCGTGGTATGAAGACGATATAAAGTAGGTAGGTACGTCTTTTGAAAGATTTTTCACAGTAGGCATGCATAGGTATTTAGAACTACGCTAGGAGTGCATTCAATAAAAATATAATTTGAATTGCTTGCTGCTGTGCTGACTGGTGAGGGAAAGGTGTGCAAGGTCCGACAATACATTTTGCAAGCAAGTGGATATTATTGAAGTCTGTGAGAGGTGCCTATGTACTTAGATGCATGTTTAATAACAATCCTAGCCACATCCTCTGGCCTGGAGCGATAGCATTTGTCATTAGGTCACTCACTCTAACCTACCACACTATCACTCTAGCATATCTCTGTTCTGTTCTGGAGTTAAGATGTAGACCGTTGATCAGAGACTTTACCTTTGCAAGTCAGAATACAAAGCTTACCTGTATGAGGAGGCGGAATACAGAATAAATCCAATCCATTTGTAAGTCTTTGACCGTAACCAAGTGACAGTAACTAAGAACTGGCCAGAGGAACGTCGGACATCCAGCGGCGCGATGGGTTGATCGTCTTATTAAGTTTGAGAGAAAAACATGGATGAAGGTACCACACGATCGCAAAGCAACGCGTGGTAACAGACAAAGTTAAGGAGGTCTATACCCAGCAGTGGGTAGAGTTATGGTGCAAATGATGATGATGACGATAATGACGACGAAGACGACGATAGGGACGATGATAATGAAGGCGATGATGATAATTATAATGGTGATGATTATAGATAATGGCTGATGAGTAGACCCGCAGGCAAAAACATGAAATGAAATGAGAAATGCAAGTTTTTACCCCACTGCGTTTGTAAATAGCATTATAGGTATAATTTATACCTTTTTTTATTTTTTTTGTAAATGTATTAGGCATACCAGCCGGCCCACCCCCCGGGGGGGGTGGTTATGTGGGACTCCCCCGTCAGAACGCGGTCTGACGGGGTTTACCCACTAAAACCCCGGGGTGTTGTCCACTCCGCATTATGGAGGTGGTCGCGGATACGATTGGCGCTTCCGCAACCACCTCTGCGGCCGCCCTCTCGGGCTCGCCTCCTGAGGCTTTGGCCTCGTTCTCCGCTGGGTGCGTCCCGGAACACACGGGCCGCACCTCAGCTCGGGACTTCTAGACTTGGGCGTTGGACCCCCCGATCCGCGGCCCAAAAGTTCCCGTTATTGGTCCCTCGCTGTGCCCTCTGCTGATCAGAGGGACACGCGAAGGACCTCTTCTCGCCAGGTTATTTGCTACGGCCACCAATTCCCCTAGGAGAATTGCTGACCGAACCCCAGGGTGCACCGTCCCAGCTGCTGCCTTGCCCTCCGGATGCAACGCATCAAGAGGGACGAACAACAGCCGGGCACTCGTGGAGGTTACCTGGCCCGCACCCCAGGTATAATTTATACCTACTTTTTTTTTTTTTTTTGCCGGGGGAATGAACCTTATTCATACCTCGACCTCGGGGGAGGCCGGTTGGTTATGTGGGGCTCCCCCGCCAGCGCGCATCCTAGGGATGCGCCTGACTGGGTGTACCCACTAAAAACCCCGGGGTGTTCTCCTCTCCGCATGTTGGGGTGGACGCGGGCTCGCGATTGCGCTTCCGCGACATAATTTATACCTACTTATACCTACCTCAACAACCCCTCAAAAAGGAGCAGAACAATACATAGTAATAAGTGCCTAGCTAAACCTTCCTACCAACTTTACATAAATTTAATAATTGGCCAACTCAGACAAAAATATAATTTCAATTAAAATTAATTGTTTTTTTTTTTTTTTTTATAATTATGCAGAAAAAAAAATTACTAAGTTAAATTGGATAATTCTATCAGGACCTGCTGTTCAGCGACTTTTGTAGGCCACTGTAACTTAACTACCCAAGTAACTAGGTATACCTCATTATCATCCACTACCACCACTACTATCTAGGTATACCCACCACAGAATAAATAATAAATAACAGGGACAGACCTTCCTACTACCTATTTTCTGTGCCTATATGTAAGGTACACCTGGTACACCATGTCCAAGATTTACTTGTTGCATGTTCTTTGTCTGGTTTGCAGCGCTGATGCCATGCCGAATTGCTGATGCCTATAGGCTTTACGCCGTCACTTAACCCTACGTATGATTTTATGGCAAGCGAGCGGCGGAGATAATAGGTAAGCGGGGTGAGGGGCATCGTTCTCGAAGCGAAGACCGGTCTGCGGTACGTGCCGCGAGCCGCGCGGGTGGTGCGGCGGGTGGCGGGTGCGCGTGGGCAGGAGTCCGCGGCGCGGGCGGGGCGCGGCAGTCGCGCAGCGAGCGCTATATTGTAAGAACGTCGGGTGGCGCCGCGCCGACCCGTAGCGTGCAAGTGTTGTGTCACAGCGGTGGGCCAGGTCGGTTTCGAGATCTATTCGTTCCGACATAAAACATGGCTCTCAACACGGACGCTGAACAGAAATCGAACCTGGTCCTCCGCGTGGACCAGGATTCCGACTCGGTTCTTCAGTCATTGTTCGACACAGTGCTAAAGCCGGACTCGAAACGACCGCTACAGGTGCCTCTCCGTATGCGACAGCTTCCAAAGTCGTTCTTTAACCCGCCTTCGACCGGTTCCAAGTCGCCATCTGTGTCTCACTCGCGAGAAAACTCGGCTGACTCGGCGTTCGGATCGTCGTCCGTCACTGGCGCCTCCACAGTGTCCCACTCTCGTGCGCACTCGTCGCCAGCCAGCTTGCAACAGACGTACGCAGCAGCGGGGCAACAGAACCAACAGCCGCCGCTACACCACCAGCACGCCAAACAGAGATCCTACGATGTTCCACATATTCCAGACGATCTTGGGCCGCTTCCGCCTGGATGGGAACAAGCTCGCACACCAGAGGGACAAATTTATTACCTCAAGTAAGTTTATTATTTCATAGTTAATTATTAATCGATAGATAATCTCGCATATACTACTTACTGAAGTTTGAACAGGGTTCCAGTTAGCTTCTCACACAACAAAATAGATTTCATTGTAAATAGTGGTTTCAGGTAGGTGTATGATGGACGTATTGTCGAAAACATCTACCTCCTACAGTTACTTCATATCCACTAACGAGAGCCTTAAATACGTGTACATATGAATATAACATCTATATTAATGCTTAGAACGGTAGTTACATCCCCTTTTGTAGCAAGTTCTACCTGGAAATATGACGGTTCCAGTGCGAAACAAATTTGATCTAAGAACAAAGAAACTATTTAACAACAACCTGTTTTCTGATCCGACAGAGAGTACTTTACCGTGCCTAGCTCAGAGAATGTACGCAATGGCCTAGGTAAGTTGTCAGTAAAAGGCACGAGTATGGTTTCAGCGATTACTATACAGGCAGATTTACAACACACTAAGTTATATGACACACAGGACATTGTGTACAGGAAAAAGATTTAGCTCGTAATAAGTCAACGGAAGTAAGTAAGTAGACAGGTATAAACCATTAAAGGCGATAAATTAAGGTACCTACTTACCTATCTATAATACAAAGCAATTATCTAATTACACGTACATAAAGTAAATGAGGGGCCTACACCTGATGTAATTGTAATTTATTCTGAGAAATACGAAATATGCGATTCATGACTTTGTGTTAGAAATCCTAAAACGAGTAATATTCATTGACATAAAATGAATTTACTTACTTCCATAGAATAAGTTATTAGTAATTTATGATATTCCACTATTACTATTATTATTATTGTTTATTCTCTGCAATCAGTCACTGAATGCATTTTAGACACAGTACGGCACTGGTTTGATAGATGTCTCTTCTGTAGTAAGCTTATTTATTTCTCTAATGTGATCATTTAAGTAGAGGACAAAGCTTAATTTGTACTCAGCATTACCTTAATATTTATCAAATTAAGTGTTTCGATAGCTATTTCGTGGATATATGTCAAAGCCCGCGTCGTAGTCTGAATTTCAGATCAGATAATGAATACTCTTTCTTATGCAACCCTTCCCGTGGCCCTGTCGCTGTCTATTTTCCAGATGTCACATCGATCTTAGCCGAAAGGAGTTTCCTGCTTAGGCATTGTCAACAACAGTACCCAGATTACCAGTTTAGATACCTACTTATATTATTGACAATCTATTTTTGGCATTATCCGTTCCAAAGTCCTATCTTACTGCGATAAGGATAATCGAACAAATCTATACCTAACTACCACAGTCAAAACCTGCTTCCCATAATATTTACTTACCACTATTGTATTATTTTTAAGCTTATGAATTATCGCAGTGCCCTTTTTTGTTCTAATGAAAGGTTCTTAAGTTCTTCTGTGGAAATTATAACTTTATGGTTGTTTCAAGAGAATTCGTATTTACGGGATACTGCTCGCTTATCTGAACTCTTCATGTCGAAAACACATTGTCGTCATTCGCTATCTTATCGCGATATGTACCTGCCGTCAGTTAACAATGATAAAACATGATAGAGTTAAGAAAATGATTCATGTAGCATAGGTAGGTAGTAGATACTAGGTAAGTACAGCCTTTCAACGGCTGCTTTTGTTTCAACGCCAAGCTGACTTGTTTACGCCGATGAAGACTAGATTACGGCATTATATTAATTGGTATATTTTAATCATCCTTCTTACGTAGATATCGATTTCGTTTCGTTCGTGTTTTTCGAATTGGGTAGGATTTGATCAACCTATTTGCAACGTCATAGGCTCATAGGGTCTTGCTTAGCTACGTGCAATTGCGTTATTCACAATTATTCTCAAGTTATTCACAAGTATGTAAATGTTAACTCCAATCACTGATTAATGATGATCCAACTTGAAAAGGAATGCAGCTTACCAAGATTTAAGTTTTTTTTTTCGTGTTACATTTATGACTTTGAAGAATCTTTGCTGAAACCAAGGTATACCTAGTACCTACATATATAAATTGGGTAATTGGGTACCAATGGTCTAGTCGTACATCCTAGTTCTTACAAAAATGTAAGTTTGCCTAAACTCGTAAAAGTTTCTAATCAACAACGCTTAAAAATCCTATTTCCTAACTCATCCAAAGTTTTCTTAACCTTTAAGTAAACAATATACATACGTCGATATCGACGTATATTATTTATATTACGATCGATATTAACGATTTAAATGACTGCATATGTTTTTACGTAAATGTTTTTTTTAATCAAAACATAATTTAGCGATTGCGAACGGTGATAGAAAAGAATGAAAGGCTTTTTCATTCATTCGATTTGTGAATGCACTTGTTTTTCCTCTATACAATAGTCTCTGTACAGCACCAGTCGGTACGTCTTTATACATAGATAATATTTGAGAAACGTTACTCAATTTTATTTCCTTAGAACAGACGCCGCCGGCGCCGATGCTTGAAGCTCGATTGAGTTCGATATAATTATATCGATAATCGGTAATGGTTGCGGGTAGACTGGCGCCGATGCCATTATTGTCACGTTACGTTTTCAGTTGCGCACACGATGTAAGGTTTCTTATTTGTGTTTCAGTGCACGTACATAACGATGGATTTAATATTTCTGTTCGTTATTGATTTATTGCAAGCTTGATGTTGTTAGTTAGATTTTTTTGCCACGTTTCTTGATGTTCTCATTCAGGAAATTTGCTATCATTGACTGTGACTGCCACTCCGTTTTCACCTTTTCGCAATACTATTGTCATTCTTTTTTATGTTCTTATGCCTAGGGATTATACAGTAGGTACAGTAGTCATATAAATTTTAGAAGAGTAGAAACTTAGGATGACAGAATTTGGCAAGGTTATAACTAATACAATAGAAGAAATAGTAGATTGAAACCATTGGTAATTTAAGATGTTAGTAAGTTTTAGGTATTATTTATGATACAGTGTTACTTTGTAAATAAATACATGTTGTGATTTATCTGTATTACGTGTGCGCGGTTCATTAACGCGCGACAGGATTGGCAACGTGGAAGGCCTGCGTGTTACGTCTGCTACGACGCACTTCATAAGCTCCCTTAAAATATTGATATTTCGAATATCAAAGGTATTAATTTAGACGGACGGGCGCGCCGCTTGGCTCTGGTCTCCGACGGCCGCAGGAGCATACCGCAATGGACCATTGCAAGCGGTGCGTCTCTTCCGTGTCGGTAAATAGACGTGCACGTCGTCGTTTCTTAATTGCACGCTGGGCCGATGCTTTATAAGCTCCACAACGTCCGTCGGCGTATGTCTCGCCTGCGAAATGTTTGCTTTAATTATTATTGGAATGGAGGGTAATTCTCTGTGGTTTTGTTCGGCTAGACTTGGCGATGTTCCGAAACGGGTAGCGATGCAAATTGCCTTGGCGGACGCCCAACGCGGCGCTATCAGCCTCTCCACTCAACAGATATAGTGCGTTACGCTTTTTGGTCAACTTTTGACCCGAACTTATTGAAGTTTCTACCTTTACTTGAATTTGCTTTTAGTCTTTAGAAAGAAAACTTTGATGCCTTTCATTTTTTATATTCTCTTAAGTGACGTGACGAGTTGAGTTTGTAGCAGTACCTAATACCTACATTTCCTATCTTCCCTAATTTGAGGAACTGCTAACACCTTTGGTCACTGCAAGTGATACAATAGGCAAATTAACTGGTCTTCGAATATTTCCTTGTAAGTTTCATCCTTTGAATCTTAAATAAGAGAAACTTCACGTGCTGAATACAAAAGCCATATTCGTACGAAAAATAAAAGTTACTGCAGTTCATTCAACTTATTTGAGTGTTCTCTTTGCTATTCTGTGGCTTACGCACTAGCACCAAGTGCACTAATCTATTCTTTACCAAGTTTTAAGAATTTGTAGGTGGCAAACATTCGAAAGAAATTATGTATCTACCTATAGAAAAAGTTTGAAAACTTATTTTGAATATATTTATTGAACTTATAACAATTGTACCTACGTTGTAATAATTGGTAGTTGCCCGTTTAAAAACAAAAACTAAAATATGCATTATCACAATGCTACCAACTTACCCATCAAATATTTAGGTAAGTATCCTACTAATACGAGCAGTGGGTATTTAGGAACGCGCGACGAGGTTTACCGAGAAAATCGTGATGGAGCGATCACATGCACAACAAGTAGACTTATCGCAGTATGTTCATTACGATAACATTAAAACACAGCTCACTATCGCCTTCCAAGAAGTTGGGCGAACGGCGCGGCGTGGCGCGGTGGCGGCGGCAGGGCGACAGGTAGCTTGCCTAACGGAACTCTACCACCAAGAGAATTTTAGAACAAACTTTGCCGTTAATAACATTTACTTTCCCTCGGTTTTGTAATTAAAAACTAGCGTTTAACGTATTGCAAACATAATTAAAAATTTCAAAACTGGCGTCTGTAAGGCGTCTGGTTGTTACAAATGGCTGTTCTGTTTTTGGAGAACTTTTCTGATTATCCACAACAACATTATCTTGTCTATTTTTAATAAACTGCATACTTACCTCCCGTCATTATTCTATCTATTCTATCCCATTATATTCTGGAAAACAAAAAAAACCTCATCTTCAAAAAGTACCTAACACTAGCTTTTCTGCAGTTGAGTCATCATCACAGTAATCGATTTAAAAACGAGGTACCCCATAAAGAGTTGTTTTATGATTTATCAACTCTTGTTTTACCATTTCCCACATGCACCTCGGAAATAAGAACTTTATGCGAGTGTGTATAGAGAACAACATATTATGCGGTGCAATAGCAAGTTGCTCAGTTTCCACGCTCTGATTACTGGATGTTGGCTCGCTCGAGACAGCGTCTTTATCGGCACCAATCAGAAACTGAGCACTGCGAGAGTGCTGTGAGAAATCGATCTGATGTTAGAAGTACTTACCTTTGCCGGGAAAGGATTCTTAACCAATTTCAATAAATATTATTCCTTTGACTTTTGAAGTTGCATACGAACAGGTCCCATATATCTTCTCTAAAACTCTTACAAAAATGAAATTATTAAACAGTTTATACTCTAGTTATTTAAAAAACGGATATGCACTCTTAAAATTCCTGTGTTAATCTTTTTAACACCAACAGAAATTTCAAGTGGTCCAAAGAATAATTCTAATATTAGAAGATCACTTGAAATATTGTTCGGTGGAATTCTTCTATCATCTTTATACAAGTGCATCTAATTTACTATGTTTAATCTTTATCTACATACGACCTGCAGACGCTTCGGTTCCTTCAAGGGCAGATCTTTGTCCGTGCAGCGCCACATTAATGAGGCTTGTGGACACAGTTGGCTCTCATCGGCTTGTGTCATCGGTATTAATGTGTTTCCAATAATACTTGCCATGGTCAATAAAACTTCTCGTCGCGATAAATAGATACACAGAGTTATTCAGGTCGTTAGACCACACCGGTTGCGCATCCACGTCCCTATCTTTAGTATTAATAACTTACGTATGATGATCATTAAAGTTTAAAATAACTAATGCCAGTCTATATACCTAGTGGATTCCGTTTAAGTAGTTATTTATTATCATTATCACCATCATTTTACATGTAGACAGGTACGTGAGAGTTGCGATTGTATGCACATTATATTGGTGATTATATTATCGATCAGCGGATTTTCAATTTTATCAAGAATAACACACCTTTTGCAAAATAATAAAGATTTTCTGCCCTCCGAACAAAATTTTAATATTTATCTAGCTCTGACTGGACTCTATCAAATCATTCACAGAGTTTAAAATAACACTTGCTTTATTCCTGTACTTAGCAACAGATAAGTACTCAAGTAATGTCGTTTGACGAAGTGGTTATTTTTAAAGTTTATATCACAGTTTGAATTCGTCTGGTGACAAGATACTGTATTCTGGTGCTCATGGTGGTTATTGAGCAGAGTGTATTGCCAGCTTAATTGTAGGATCAAAAGGGGTCAAGTGTGTATATTGACAAGCGCCTTAGGGCCCACGTCATGCCTAAGAAAGGAGGCCAGTCCTCATATTCTCATATCACCAATTTTTGTTTACTAATTTTACGATGTTCAGAGTTTCCGCGTATGTTAGCAAAGAGTTTTTAGAGGATAACGGTTTGATAAGAAAAGATAACGAAGTCTTACCTATGGTTTCATAGAAAATCTTGCGGGTATTCCCCTAGACTAGAAAGTTATACCTAAGTAGAATAGCAATTATATTTTAAATTATGTTAAGACTTATGTATGATCTACCAAAATTTATACCAGAATAAATTCTGAAAACTTCGGATGACATGCAGTAACAGAATATTTCGCTCATTTGCGACAAGAAAGTGCTATATCCTCAAGTTGAGGAGATAACAGATTGTCGGAAAGATAAGTATAATAAGGGGCTCTTCAAGAGAAGGGTGAAAAGAGCTTAACTGAGAAGGCAACGCATCGACAACACCGCCAGTTTTGCAGGTGTCCATAGGCGACGATAACCGTGTACCATAGACGGACCGTCAGCTTGCCACTCTATCCTATAAAAAAAAGATATATGGTCACATACGTTACAATAATGATTGAAGTAAACGTCTTCGATCCCTATTGTGGAGTTATTGTGGTCCTGTGATTACTCATACGATGTCACAGCAGGGCACGGCGATGTTAGCTGACCGTCGCCGTTGCTCGTTTGTTTGCTACCGTGAACGCCTTTATTGAATACTGATAAGTTTACTCATGTCTTTCTTTGGGTTATTGTTCTCTTATGGCAATAGTTCCGAGCAAGGCCGTGTATGTATGCTTACCTTTACACATATAAGTACTGTCGTTATGGAGAATATTCCTTAGTTATGATTATGACTGTACTGTACTTTTGTTTCATTTGCAATTCAATTCGTTAGAGAGTAGTTTTAGTTTTAGCACCGATAACCTAATATGCAGTTCTTTTTAATAGGTTTTTTAACAGAATCGTAACATTGTGATCGCCTAATGATATATTTTAATAGGAGACGGAACAAATTAAAAATCTTTCCTTGGTGTTTTCAAAACATCCAATAAAATCACGTCTACAATCAGTTAGTCAGCAGCACTAAGGTTTTGCTATGCTACAATCGTCGTTTTGCTAATTCCCATATTTTCATTGACCATATTGTGTGGACTCTATATTGGCAGAGCTGATTGAAGCTCTGAGTTGTAAATATCCTCTACAATATGCAGGAAGGAAAACTTTTACAAACTTCAAAATCTCTAAAACGTTGCCAAATCAAATACCTCACTTAGCTTTCCGCAGCGATGCATCGAAGCAGTAAATCTTGGTCGCAAATTTGGATCCCAAAAGGGCCGAGAGTTAACAGTGTGGAGAGCTAAGTAAGCGTCTCGTCCACCGGCGGCGCCTCGTGCCGTCAGCGTCGTGTTTACGTCTAATTTTGGCGCGAGCGCCGCGACGCCGCCCCCGCGCGCCGCCGTTGCCCATTGAACACGCCGCGCCGGTACGCGTGCGGTTATTTCGGCTTGGCGAAGGCGGCACAACGACGCCACGGTATATCCTCTCCTCACTCGACGGCGACGGCTCCACGTCCTAACTGGAATGATTATATCCTTTACGATCATCCTATTTTAAGTGCTTTGGATTGTATCAGTTTACACCATCCCAATCGTAGTCACGTCTTGGGAGAATCTGGACCGATTGAAATTATCCTTTCATTTTGCCTTTTTTAGAGTAGAATGCGAGCATTTACACATGAGTTGTATTACTTGTATTGTACTAAGTTCTACTTTACCATTCATATGCAACAGATTGAATACGGGAATAAGGCACCACTTAAGCTTGTCAGTCATCATAATCGTAACTATCGACTGGTAGTATACTGCTCTACTTGAATTCACTTTAATGTCTTTGCTGCATATTATAAAAACTACTATATCGATACAGCTCCAAACATGACAAAAAAAATGAATTTTAATTGGGTTTGGTTGAGAAGGGCAGCCGCGTCCGTTTTTCACCTCCCAGCGGAGTTAACGAGCCCATGTCCTGTGATGTTACCGCAGTCAGCCTTGGAGGCTGCGGTGCGCCTCGACTTCTCGGAATCGCTTCAGAGCCTGTACCTTTACCATCCCCTCCCTTCACCTTACCTCACCCTCTACTCCTTGTAATCGTATCGCCCGTCAGGCAGGACTCGCCACAGATTATTACGGGTCTTGAGTATCGATAAACATAGTTTATAAATTTTATAATATATGTATAGAATATAATTTTGCTTAATATCTAAAGCAGGTGGAAAAGGTAAAAATAGAACAACAAGCAGTGCCAATGTAAAATTTGGAAAGTATACTAGACTATGTTTTTTTTTTATGTAGATCTGTAACAGAGAAAAAATTATAGGAAATCCTATTACGGCCAAGCTAAGACCGCCCCTTGTACTGCCCTTGTTTACCTATTGTAATTTTTCTGTACTGTGTTTATTTTTGTTTCTGGTGTACCATAAAGAGTTTTCTATTCTATTCTAAGATAAGCAAACGTTGCACTGCATTATCTTGGCGGTATCATGGTGATTGATGGCCAGGCTTTGAAAGCAGAGGGCCAAAGCCCCAAATCTCTTAATTTATCGATAACTAGCGCTGCACTGGTCCCTTCTATAACCACTGTCAGTCCATGTTCCGGTCGTTTTATTTTCTTTCTGTACACACCTGAGTTGTTAGTAACAAAAGGATTCATTTTTTCTATTGCCTCCGCCCGGTCTTTGAGTGGCTCGCCGCGATTCTCAGTAACGGAACGAATAGGCAGTATACTAAGGTTCTAGTCAGCGGCGGCACTGATGATTCAGTAATCTCCGATAGTGGTGCTTCTCAGTACATTTTATGGTCTGGTCCCTGTTACTTTCAATACGACAAGCACAAATGATGATTCAACAATTTACATTTAAGTTCAAACTTTTCACGATGTTATGACAATTTGGATGCGACGTCTATAATGATAGATGTTGGATAATCCATTCTACATAAGCCGGAAAACAATAGGTAACCAACCACATATTCATTCAGCTTTATTGAAATTATTCGCTCAAAACAATTATCAGAAATGCTAATGACTCATGTTACACTATTATTGCAGTGCTAGTCGGTGAGGTTATTGTGTTTTCGATTGCTCTTTTGAATCGTGGGAAAGAAAGGTCATGACACCTTGAGGGGTTGTCAATCTATTATATTGCTAACGTGCGGTGCGTTTCGACCTTGAATATCTAAACAATCTTAACTGGGTCGAAATTGAACGTTATGTAAATCGCTTCTCACTAGATAGATATACATAGGTACCTAGTGACATTTTGCGTCTCGGGGTGAGCTAAGTACTCGAGTTCCCTTCTAGCTTTGGCATTTCACAACTCTGCATTGAAGCTGTGTTGCAAATGTTGCGATTGTCCTAGATTTAAGATGTTTTATTAGATATATAATATTGTATAAAATACTAAATAGGTATACCTACCCAGTCACAGACTTGAGTAATTTGAAATTTGTAGACGTTCATCCCAAGCCCAATTTTAGCGCTGGTAGTTATTTCACTCTCAGTGATCTCAGTCCTCATACATCAAACAACTTTGCAGACAATAGGATATTCGCTTGCGGATGGCGTTTATTAAATTCGAATGTTAAGTATCTTGACATTTAAATCTTGCAGCATTTCGTGACCTATTAAACGCGATTTGAATAAATTGAGCTCGTCTTATTTTGTTTCTTAAAAACGGTTTCGAAAATGAAATTTATTTACCTGCTGGTTGGTTTTATCCTGTTGCATCAATGACGGTTTGTAGCCGTGCACAGGAAAGTTCAAGGACCGCTAAGTCATTTAGAAGCCAGGTACAAGGCACCCGCCTCGAGGCTGCCGCCTTTACATCCAGTTCAACTGTGCTTGCGTGTGGGAAATGATCTTTCGTTCTGTCTCGTTTCGTGCGTGTCAAGCCTTGGATAACATTTGCAAATTGTTGCATTTCATACATATACCTAGTAGCTTTGATACCTGCCGTTTTCGTGTTATCAGTTCTCAACTTAGTTATTATTTGACCATCTAGGATTCATTGTGTCAACACTGTAATGATGGATTGGAAATAATTCGACCAGATTCTTTATCTTCTGAACTTGTACTGTGGGGACATCGTTTCCAGTTGTCAATCAGCAATTAGCTACTTTTTAGGTACTGAATATTGGCAATGTGTACTTGGCAATACCTACTAACCCAAGAATTAATTGGTTACAAAGTGCTAAACGTTAACATGATACTTCATCTAAAAAATAAAGACAGTCATGTTGGTTGTAACGACAATGATTGATAACGTAATGCAGCACGAGCTGCACTACGATCCCTTTTCTGTCAAGATAGATAACAAAAAGAGCGGCGACTTCAATCACATCTTGATCGAATCGAGTGATGTGATGAGGTAATGTAATGAAAGTGGGGATGAGTATGAGTATGAGTGCAAGCGAGATACTGTGAGGTGTTCCAAGAGAGAACAGGATGCACACATCAACACTTGAGGTCCAAAGTCCGCAACCGCAACTGATCGGTAGTGCATTGAGCTGCCCGAGTCAAACATCTATGTTTAAATGGGTTTGCAATAGCTTGGAGCTTCTCACCTTGCATTTTAATTATAACTCAGTCTTAATTTCCTTCTTTTAGACAATATCGAGCTTGATTTCAAATTGAGCGGGAAATGTTATAAAAGCTAAATTTTTAGCATTTGGCCGACAAAACTTAGATTTAATTAGGTGTACTGTTTATCTAGGTGATCACACGACAGCTTACTCCGCAGACACGGAAGGGTGTCTGTCCAGTGCAATCGGTGCGTTAACTGTTTAGTTCCTGTCAACTTCCAGTTCCGGTAGCGCTCAGCGTTGAGCGAATGACGCCGTTTGCAACCATTAGAGCTTCCTGTGTGCTATCCGCCTCTACCCATAGCGAGCGGCCCGATCTGCGCCCAGCCAGCTCGCTATATGAATGAGTAGTGCGTACAGCGTACACTGCACAATGAATTTATTCGTGCCAGATTGGCTTCCGCTGGCGCCGGAGTCGCCGGACACATGCTCCGTGTTCTGCCTTTTTCGCTGATTAACGTCTAATTATAGGGTACAGCTCTGTACATAATATGAGTCCTAGTGACTCAGACCGACTTAACAACTATAGTTACAATGCCGTTCGGAAATCTACTTACATGATAACTATTGTGGGTACGTGTGTAAATTGCTCATGAAGAAATATTTACATGAATCGGATTTTTATTGCTATAAAATCATTGTTACAATGTGTAGTCGTATCTCTACTTCATAATAAAATAACAACACACGGATTACTAAAGTGACTTCAACAAATGGGCAAAATTACGTCATGGTTGTATGACCCGTTGATTGCATTTAACGGACCCGGGAAGCTCAGCCGTTGGTTGTGATTTTGTCAACCTACCTTTCAGTCACAATAATATATTCAGATCAAACGGTTTAAACGTTCATTTTGAATTATTTTCAAAGAAGTGAGATCCGAAGTAAAATAAAATCTTTTAACCAATTTTATTATTACATATAGGTACCTACATACTTTATCTACCCCAGCTCGCGGTTCAGTTCAAAGGAGTCAAACCATTTAATTAATTTCGTGCGATAACGCGTGCGACGTAATTATTTTATCTGGTTGCTTTCTAAAGTTAGATGGAATAACGCGTTGGTAACCTCTGGCGGCGAGAGGCAGACCACCGAACGGCAAGGCCGACTGGTCACCGCAGCCAGCCGCCGCCGCGCAGTCGTCGTCGCCCGCGTCTCCACACTGCCTCATGCGTGCGAGAGTGCGTACGCACCGGCTCTGCCTGCATACTCCGTACTCGTACATAATTGTGTTGATTCCGCTAGTTATTAGAAAGGTTATGTTCATATTCACAATAATGTTTTAATTTATCACAATTAAAAAGAATAACTTAATATTTCCCCAATCCCATTATGTAATGTAGAGTCGGCAAAAAGTTTTCGACCCGATCAAGAAGTCGTCTATATAGTCAAATTGTGTTTCTAAACGAAAAGTTAAAAAAATTCCAAACTTAAGTTTTCTGGCGCTATAATCTTGAATGAGGTTCCCCAATAGCCCAAATATATCGCTTTATGAAATATTTAACTAATACTGTTAAATTTAAATAAATATTAAATATAAACTTATTTGATGAAACCCGTTTATTAGATCTATATACGAAAATGAACAGCTTTAAGTTTAACACATTATTTTGAGATGGGCTTACAGTTTTAAAAATATCATTGAAGATTTATTGACTACTTTCACTTTTATTTTACGATTTCTCTTTTCAAATGAAAGTACTATACTTATATTATTATGAGCCACTGAAACTGCAGGCGGCCGGTGGCCGCGGCCCCACGCCTGTTCACGCCGGCAACAAGGAAAGATACGGATTTCATTTATGTTTTGCAGCTCCAACACATCAAAAGCTAAAACGGCGCAGGTGGCTGCGTTGGCGTCTCTCGTTACTTCTCAGTCTTCACTATACTTAATCTTCTAGTTTCCCTATTGAGTTCAAGTGTGAACTCGCGTCCTAAAATTTGCAATATTTGCAATGCAGCAGTCGCTAAGCGCTATTTTAAATAAAGCTCTGTCAATATTATGAAGCTTAATTCGTATTGGCTTTTGGCGTAGATAAAATCATCGACCGGAAGTCGATGCGTCATTAGTACGTTTTCGTCCACTGCTGTTTGTGTGAGTATAATGTGCTCTGGGCGTACGGATTGTGGCAACACAAGTTATGTGATTTTGTAAAGTGCTTTTGAAATGCGCTGATTCCCGAGTACATCTTACAAGAAAACGATTTACGTTTTGCATGCTTAGACGCATAAAATAAAGGCAAATTAACTGATATGTCTGTTCATTTGTGTGATGTAGTGGTTGGACGTTGCTCTAACGCTTGTATAGTGTTACTGATTATTCGTGTGTGCGTTTATTTACGTACGCGAGCGCCGACTCGTCCGAGATTCAAATTTAGAATGCCGTCTCCGCCATGTTGTTCTCGGTGTAAAACCTACGATCCATCGTGTAGAAGCCGTGGAACTGTCACAAAGATAGCGCCTGTTGAATCATATCCTCCTGAAAACGCTTCTGACTTATTACTTCTTTTCTATTTCATTTATGTTATGTATTTTCTTAGTAACTGCTTTGTTTTTAAACAAAAGTAATTTATTTTGTTTTGTTTCTATGTCTGTTAGAGGTTTCAAATATGTTTCAACTGACATGTATTTTGTTACTCTAATTTTGACATTACATCATTTTACCTGTGTATGGACCATGAAACAGACTGGAGCTTCTGTGAGCGTAAATAAATTTTGCTAGTTAGTAAAACGTAAGTGTATTCATGTGAATGAATGAGTCACGCCCAGGATTGGTGCGGTTCAGTTATCTGTAAGATGGTTCCAAACTAATGTTGGGATTCGTCTAAACATCAAACGCTTGTTGTATTTTTGTTTATTCTGCTGCAATTAATTTATCGCTGTATGTACGGCTATAAATAACTGTTAATGTCTATTTTTGTTTAACTCTGTACTTTATTTTCGATTTGCTTAGCCAAATAGGACGTTTGGACGATTTGCCATAAATTATTATCAGACAAGTTCTGGTAAAATTATCATAATAGGACGATGTACCTACCACCACCGTCATCGCCGCAGATGTGCCAATGTTAAGCCGGTTTATTGTCCAATAGTAGTCACTTAAATCTTCATCAAACTTTACTAAAGCCTACTATTTAAGTGTGCCAGGTTGTAGGTTCCTTATGTATATACGTAGACACTGGCGAGCGCATCCTATTGTGTGCTTTACTGTTTACTTCGACGTTCTTTGTTGACGAAACGACACACTTCGGTTAACGGGACCCGTCTACTGTTTATGCCACCATCTATTGCATTACCACTACAAAGAAACAATTTGCATGTCAATATTGTGCTGATACGTGGTGATTTCCACATTAGTTTGCCTGCTTATTTGCCTTGCCTGTATGAACACCTGTCTCGACTGTCTGCAAGGTGTGGTAAAGTACCATACTTAAGTAAAACACCATATACGAGTATACTTAGACTTACATTGCAAACTCACGCCTGTTTTTTTTTCGTGATAATTATTTAATGGATGAGTTTTGTTATCATTATTAGTTATTTAGAGCAATTCTATAACTGCAATATTTACTCTAGATAAGTAAGTATAAATACGAAAATTGGGCAGCAAGAATATCCATTAAAGACATAACAATAAGATTAGTTTCCTTTTTGCTAGACTAATAAATATTGCCTACCTACTTATATTCCGACCTTGAGACTGAACTGAGATTTGTTAATAGTTAGGGTTGCATAATCATATTGGTAGATACTAGATACATTATGCCTATACAGAACTAATGAGTTTGATCAATGATCTAACCTAGCTGCTAATTTCGTGCCGTGATTTCGTTTTCGTCGGCACGAGGAGAGGCAGTTATTACGTATTTACTTACAGACACAGACTCGGTTCATATTAGTTTCTACCTCCAGAATCTAGAGTACGAGTATGTTTCCAGTATGCTCTAACTATAGATTATAACTGATACTTATCTTTGACTTTTACCTGTAAAAATTGTAACAGTTAGGTAAAAATAATTGTAACCTACGTAACTTTCTGATTAGTTGAGTAAGTAGCTACCTAGATACTTTACATTAAATATCGATTCTCTAAATTCAAAGAAAACTTAAAAAACATAAGCAGAATTAAAAGAAAACCAACAATTTGTATTACATAAAGTTTAACTTTACTGCAACTTGATTGGAGTAGTTAGTTTTGCATCTTTTGATTGCATCTCAGAGCATAAGTCTCATTGTTTCTGTTTTTACTTCGATAATTCATAGTAGGAATAGTATTGTAACAACCCAATCAGCGGCACTACGTTGCCAATCCATAAGAACGAGAGTAAATAAAGCTGATATATCGAGGTTAGTGGAGTTAATGCGGTCTGTTCATTGTGTTGCCTGCAGTTTAGTTGGTCCGTAAGTGTAAAAGCGGGAAAATTACGCACCAGACGAGGATGTGCGTCCGAGATGACGCGTATCCGGTGGCAACCAGCGCCATCTTAGGAGCGATACCCGTCTGTGCAGATTGTGCCCGATTTAACTAGCTAATCGAGTTATTAACTTAACGCGCATCCTGGACTGAACCCTTTATTTAGGTACATCCGACCGATTCCGACCAGAGCGCCCTGGATTATTGAGCCAACTTCGTTATTATAGGAGCAAATGAGGACGTAATATATCGCAGAATTATATTGTAAAGGAACGAGTAATCTTCAATGTTCTATGAATTCAGTGAATCAAATCTAGATTAATTCGCGAAATACAGCTGTTATCAGAACTCTAACGTAGTTTACCTACCTACTTAAATAAGGCGCCTTGATATTGGCAGCTCAATGAGATTTTCCAAGATGCTATTCAACCATCATAGTTATTTTAATGTTTATGCCACGTCGATGGACGCGATGCCAACTTTATTTTCCGTTTAATTGAAACACGAGGCATTTCACTGAATTCGTCACTATACAGCCGCGATTCTGTTTACACAATTTGTTTGCTGTCACGGTTTGCGTGTTGTTCCCGAGATGATTTCAATAGAGGCAAAGAGGGCACTTACTTAGATAACACATTTTTCCATCTACTTTCATCATCTCCATGCTGCTTAATTAGAAGTCAAGAATTCGCCAGTGTTGTGCAAACATAGAATATAGTGCATAAACATATTTTTTTTACCTATCGATGGTTCAGAACATGTTATGTAAAGTCATAAAGCACCTGTCTATTCACGCAAGAGTTATTATGAAAGTCTCTAAGTTCCAGAGACGACTTCGCTAAACATTCACCAAAGCATCCATGATCATTGGCCACATCTTGTAATTAAATCGACGTAGGTTCTATAACAGAAGAGACAGTGAAACAATTTGTGCCTAATCAACCTACTACCCTCAAATAAGAATAATTATGATAATTATATTAATAATGTCAACATCACTCGTATAAGAGTAGCTCTACACTGTTCAGATCCATGCTATGTTATCTATAGACCAGCCTACCGACAAGCCGGCAATTGCACAAGAGTAGAAGGCCTTCGAGCCAGAGAAATGGCGTGTGGTTTCTTAATGCTGCTTGTCATCTGAGTGGTGATTGTTCAGTGATTATTATTTAAATTCTAACTGTTGTGTCACGTAGCACAACTTGCCTATTTGCAAAATGCAACAATTTGGTGAAGAGTTAGACAAAAATAAGGAAATATACCGCAGGTAGTACCTAACTATTATCTCTACAACCACCTATTGTATTGTGCTTTTACAGCGTTGTTTTGAATAGAACTTGCTCGCTGCGCGTTATCTTAACATTTTATTTGTGTTTAAAATAAATTGGTTTTACGTGTTTCTGTTAGAAGGGTACGGTATCTAGCGATAATACTGAGCTTCCACGGATGACAGGTTTTTACAAATTGCAATACCAAAGTTTTGAGTAACACTGATTGTTATTGTCGGGGTTGTAATTGTTGCTACCCATCAGGCAAATGACCTTCTCGTCGTCATACTTTATTAATGTTTATGGTTTTAATGATTGTTGTTTGAATTACTAATGTGGATGACTAACGCAAACCAGGTGTTGGTCAACGTTGCCAATTTCAAAGTAAGGTTTCTGAGAACAAATGCTTACGTGTCCCATTCCCATCTTTTTCTTAAAATATGATCCTAAACAAACAAATTGATGTGGGAGAAAGTTCGGATGATAGAAACTGCAAAGGCCCATGAGATAACAGAGGCCGTCGAAACATGAACACAAAAAGCTGAACAAAATAACATCAATGAATCAGAGGTTTGATATTTACCTATGTATAAGGGCTTATAATTATTATGGATAAGGATCGTCTATAATAATATGACTCGCGTCTATCCCTAAAATAACCCTAGAATAAAGTGTCAAACCTACCTATTTTTCCCTGTATCGCCACATATCGCTCAGACGTTGCGCTCGTAATACATATGGGAGATGTCAGATGAGGCTTGCTGGTGCTTGTCAGAAAATGGAGCCATACTTTCATAAGATTAGAGAGTTAAGTAAAATCAACATCAACAGTAAATGATAATCAGCCGTTCAAGTTTCAAAAAGTTCATTGAACGCTTGTAACTATTATATTTTCAATAGAGTCTGATTACTTAAAAATGTCATAACTCCCTGTCCCTCACTGAATGCTGTTGAATAGAGGAGTATAGAGGGAGAGAGGAGGGATTTATGGCATATTAAAGAAATCAGATTAAATTGCAAATAATTATGAAAAGTCAATAGTGCACTACATACCGGTAATGGTTTTTGAAACTTGTCTCATTTAGTTTTGATGTTGATTGTATCTACCGGTTAAGTCCAAAATTTTAAAACACCTTGCCAAACAGATATCTTAGTTCCCAGGTTTGGTTATTCCGCAGTTGATGGAGTACAATTTGTTCTTGTTATGCAAGGCGAGACATCCCCTGCGCGGGCGCAGGTTGGGTTGTAATTACACACTTGCCCGCCCGCGCCCCTCCCGGCGCAACTCCGCTGATTACTTACTGAAGTGGCGTGATTCAAGAGAAACGTGTTGCAAGCATGTAGGTACTACCTACATGCTCTTAGCCTTAAATTGTGTAGGTAAATTAAGCATATTTTGCTTCGAGCAATGTGGGTTTTCATTTACTAGAGAGCGCAATTGTCTTCGAAAAATGGGCGTAAGAAGTAAATTCTTTTTTTTTTTTTTTTTTTTTTTTTTTTATATTTATGTATTAGGTATTCAGTCGATCGATCCGCTGTCTTAACAGGATATTACAGTCTGAAAAGCTGTAAGGGTTTCTATGATTATCGCCTAGAGCAAGGCCTGCCTACACCTCCCATAATGTCCAGCCAGAACTTGATGGATAAACACTACATAATCTCGAATATAAATGAAGTTACGCTTTTTTAAACACGGTGGGTAAGAATAAAAAAGAAAATATAAAAAAAATATTCTTTAAAGCATATACTCATAATAGCATATCCAACACGTAGATGAACCATATTGTCAGTAGGCGGGGTGCGCTGGTAGAGGCTACAGGGCTGCGGGGTGCGGGCCAGGTAACCTCCACGAGTGCCCGGCTGTTGTTCGTCCCTCTTGATGCGTTGCATCCGGAGGGAAGGGCAGCAGCTGGGCCGGTGCACCCTGGGGTTCGGTCAGCAATTCTCCTAGGGGAATTGGTGGCCGTAGCAAATAACCTGGCGAGAAGAGGTCCTTCGCGTGTCCCTCTGATCAGCAGAGGGCACAGCGAGGGACAAATAACGGGGACTTTTGGGCCGCGGATCGGGGGTCCAACGCCCAAGTTAGAAGTCCCGAGCTGAGGTGCGGCCCGTGTGTTCCGGGACGCACCCAGCGGAGAAAGAGGCCCAAGCCTCACGTGGCGAGCCCGGGAGGGAGCCCGCAGAGGTGGTCGCGGAAGCGCCGTGCGAACCCGTGACCACCTCCATAATGCGGAGAGGAGAACACCCCGGGGTTTTAGTGGGTAAACCCCGCCAGACCAGCTGGCGGGGGAGTCCCACATAACCACCCCCCCGCCCCCGAGGGCCGGGTGGTATGCCTAATGCATTTCCCCGGGAAAAAAAAAAAAAAAAAAAAAAAAAAAAAAGGCTACAGGGCTGCAGCAGAAAACAGTTGAAGATAACTTAAAGTCGCGTATCGGTAATAACTAGTGATATAATATATTATTATAATATGGAGGTGGTGCCATGGACAATGCGGACAATACGCTCACCTCCGGCTTCAAAAGTAAATAATCCATTGAACTTTGAATAATAAAGGCGCCTTATGCAATCTTTTGTTGATGTTCTAGTTGCTGTGTTTTTGCTACGGAAACCCGTTAGAAATTGCGTTATTTTTCTTGTAGAGCGTAGATCGGTCGATTTTATATTTAGCTTTGCTCTATTGTTGTTTTATCAATTTCATGCACGTGTAATAAGCTGTTGCTTTCGATATGAATAGGTACCAGCCCATAATACGATAAGTAGCAATTGGTAGTTATTTCGTAACCTTCCTACTCCACATTGATCTCGCCAAAACTACCATAGTCTATATCTCTAGGTACTATTGATATGACTCTTGATTTGTATCAGACTTTACAAAAGATAAATTATTCAGAAGTTCAAAACCCCGTATAATATTATGTGTTGACTCAGCAGCATAGTAAACCTTCTTGGACTATGTCAACAGTCTCTGTGCTTGCTCAATAGAATAGAATAGAATAATTTATTTGCTTGAAATGTGAGTACATAATAAGTTGTAACGATAAGGTTCTAAAAAATTTCGCAAATTGAATAGCATGCAATAATTTTATCAATGAGTCAGGTGTTAGTTATCGTTGGTCATGGGTGGTCCTAATCCCATCTGCAAACTCAGTTAAAGGTTATTCGTTTCCTAGAATGTAATTGGGAACTAAGGACGATAAGTGTCGAAGCAGGTGCATGGAGCGCAGGCGCAGGTGCCGCAATCGGCGTGACATCGGCAACAGCTGATATTGCGTCCGACGGCCAAGTTCATTACCGCGCCGTGCAGATCGATTGGTCGCGGTGCCCCTATCCGCTTTCCATTGCATTTCTTGCTCCCTTATTTTTAATCTCTCACGCTCTAAATTGATGCTGGACTTAAATCAGCGTCTACCAATTGATATTGCTCACTTGGCCATTCGTGGAATTAATTTATCATCGTCTCGACTTCTCGAGTTATTCGCGGCATCGAATTTACCCAGCGTCGAATCTTGTTACATCAATTCCCTCTGGTTATTCAAACTGGATATTATATTTCCTTACTTGGCTGCCTTCAGTTGATATTCAACGTTTCATTCAACAGATTTATCTGTATCAGTTGTTTTAGAATTATTCCGTAGTTGTTTGCCGCCTACATCGTAATGATCAATAATTACGCTTACGATAGAATCAGTGGCAGAAAAAAAGTACTATATCCGAGAGGGGGGTTGCCGAGAGCGCCGGAGCGGCTCGTCTGCAGATGTAGCGTCTGCCTACTTTCCGTCTAAAGAAAGTAAAAGAGTCATTCATCATGGCGGTGGCGGCGCGGCCGGCTATTCACTGGGTCGCGTACATTGCGCGTCCGGTTTGTCTACAAATTGGTCACATTGACCGCTAAGTGGGAAGATTTGGCTGACACGGTGCCGTCGTCGCTAACGGGTTTGTGATGAGCTTTCTGTCATTTTTTTAATTCAAAACCCATATTCTTTTGTGCTTTCGAATCAAAATAAGGAAAATCACGCCAGTTTCCTGAAATTAAATGGTTGTTCATTTAAGAACAAGCGTTTCCTTAAACCACCGAATCTTGCCTACCTTACTTCCAAATGTGGATTCACCTTAAAAACAACTTCAATATTCCAAAGTTGCTTTGATTGATATTGATGGCAAAACTAGAACGGCAGACCTTCCATTTGTAAATGTAGATGTCCTTCCGCAACCGTGCCGGAAGTGACAATAGTCCACGCAAAGTGCATGGCCCACCTTGTCATTACTTAAATGTCACGCGGAAAATCTACAACAGAGAGTAGTCTTTTGGGATCTATAATAATTTTAAAGATGAGTACTTACCTACCTAATATCTATGTAGTATTACCTGATGCTGGTACATATATATTGCGAGTAGTCTAATAATCGTGTCGGCAAATTACCGAAAAAATTTTTAATTTTGCTAAGTTTTCTTGATCTTCCCACCGCAATTTGATAAACAAATGTACTTAATATACAAGGTCGAAGTGGATGCAATAACTAGTTGAGTAATGGACTCGGATCTCTTACCAAATAAATTGTCATGAAGATGACTAGGTAAGGTAGTCGACATCAGGACTGGTGGCTAAATAGATAGGTTACCTCCTAGATATTTATACTGGATAAGTATTTATCACTATTACACAAGATACAATGGTTCCTTAATAAAGTAATATTCCTCGTTTTTCGACCATATAAAATTTGAGAAGTTGGTAGGTACAGTATCTTAAAAGTCTCGACTATTATAGAGTTCGACTCTATTTTGAAAATGTTAAGATTGTTTTATGGTCTTATAAATTTTCGTGAACTACATTATTTACTGTCGAATGCCACTAGGCAAGTTGAACCCTACTACCAGTGCAATAAGTGAACACACCCCATTAACTGCACCTTCTACTTTTCCGCTATCATTTATTAAAGTTTTTAAGCGAAATAGCACATTACAGAAAAAAATTAAGAAGAAAAAGAAACATGATAGGTATTTAGAAAAAGTTATTCCACGGTAGTTTTCTCTAAGTTAAAGCAACCAAGATCAAAGAACCTGACTTTATAGTCTGTGGCGACACGTACCTCTCCTGAAAGTTAGTTCTAAATGTCTAACGAAAGCTTTTCCTTACTTTCAGTCACATAACAAAGACTACGACGTGGGAAGACCCGCGGAAGTCTCTCGCGGCACAGACGGTGTCGGCCGGAGTGCAGCACCAGAGCACTGACACGCTGCTGGCCCAGGCGGCAGCGAGGGCGTCCTTAACCGCAGCACCTGGTAACTACAGCTATTAGCTAGATCTAGGTACCTATTGCCCAGTAACTAATCAAAGTTACCGCTTACAAGTAAGCAAAAAGAAGACAACAAGCAAGCAAGCCAAAGCGACCAACAACAAGGAGCAGCAAGCTGTAACTGTAAGAGAATAAGGACCGTTTAAACATCCGAGAAATGGAATTGTCTGTCAGCATCTAAGTGAGTACTAATAGACCAGCGCCGGGTGTTTCCCTATTCTAGTTACGTGACTAATTAAAGCTACAGCTTTACAACTAAGCAACCAAGCAAGAGCAAGCAGCAACAAGGAGCAAGTAGGTAATGCCTGTAAGAGCTAAGGATAATCTTCATCCTGTCCACACTCCACGGTTCTGAAAATTATGGTAAGAGTTCTGTTAAGAACTGTTTAAGCACCCGGGTAAAGATTCTTAGCATCTAAGTAAGTACTAAGAATGAGTGGAAATATATGGCTTTAACTCTGCCTAAATAATAATAAAAGTCCAAGTAATAGTCCAAGGAGCACCGAGTGTTTTAATAATCTAGGTATTGACTTACAATTAAGAATTTATACCTGCGTAATAAATAAGCTTAACTAATAATTCCGATCCCGGGGAATATAGCTGAAACGTCAATGAATTTAAAGCAAATACATACATATTAATTGGATGAATTTATTTACAATACTATTAATGACAAAGTATTAATTAGTGCATAACATATGCAGTAGATTTACCTTAACATAGAAGGGCTTATTTGTTGTCACTGTTACCAGGAATGATGCTACAGGGATTTCCCAGGTTACTATTTGCCTTCGTGGTTAATAACTTATTATCACTACGTATTGTAGTGTTCTAAGCCTTTGTCGCAGTTTTGAAATAGATATTTCTCAACCTTATTGTATAATTTAGTTAATGAAACTGTAGCGGTTAACGCGATTGAGGCTTATAAAATAAAGTCTACACCGCTACGCAGTAAGATGACTAATTGTGTCAATAAAATACCCAAAGAGGGATAAGGTATATAATTTCACGCTTAAATATATTTTCCTTTCAATTGTGAACATAAATAGATTCAATCCCAGGATAGAAATCGAGTTCTGCGCCTCGATCCCGTTTCACGTGATCTAATTGGCCACAAAGTCGGGTTTAAAATTATCATGGAACTAAAATAAAAACAAGTAAATAACCCGAATTCTAAAACTGATTTTATGACGGGAATTAACGCGTTGTTTCCGTCGGTCGATGCGAGATGAGCGTTGAAAGGTGTTCGGAAAATACATCGGTGTCGCGGCGGCGACGGCGGCGCCGCGCCACTGCGGCCCTGGCGCGGGCGCCTTTCAGCGCATTGCGACACATCCGCGTCGCGCTACCACCTACCACTGTTTACAACACGCACCGTATCCCACATTTCTTTCTCATTAAAACAGTATTATTGAATCTAATTCTTTTGTCAGCTGCTGCTGAATGACGAAATCAAACGGACGTGATCTTGTTAACATGTTTACTGCTGAAAACACATACGGCTGTGTTTTTATAATTTTAAAACACGCGAAAACCCGCCTGGCGTGCGAACCCGCACTGCAGATTGAGTTTAGTTACGACACAACGCCAGTAAACAGTGAACACACACGTGTGAAGATTCACAAAAGAGCAAAAAAAAGTAAAACGGTTCAGCAGGGAACGTTCACACCAAACTTACGTAGGTACTTACCTAGTACGTGCGATGCCGATGGTACCACCATAACCGCATTAGGTAGGTAGGTTTACCGGAGGATGGTGTGAGGTTTGTAACCTAACTATAGTTAAGCTAATTATAGTTTGCTAAGGAAAATCGATCGAATGTTGTTTCAGTATTGGAAATTTGATCCATGCGCTGCGTTATTAATTAAATTTGACTTATCGATTTATCAATGAAGCTTATCACGAATAGGTAGGTACAAATTGTGACGTAGGTAGACACTGTTGGGTAATTCCATCTCTGAAAGCAATAAAATTATTTTTAAACAGAATTTCTATAATCAAATCGGCGCGGTAGTGTGAGACGTGTCTGTCCACCTATTCTGGCGTATATTCCTTGTAAGATAGCACAGTACGTGACCTAGTCACGTAATCACATTGCACCTAGGGGTTGGGTAAGCGCCGCCGCTACGACGCGACGCCCGCCACCGTCGCGTCGGCACCGATGCACCGATGCAACGATGCCTCGTACCGACCGACAGCCGACAGCCGACAGCTCCATCCCACATTATCTCCGACTATAAACATATATGTAGATCAGGTGACAATACAAATAATCGTGTTTTCACAGCGCGTTCCTCTTTAATCTGACGTTGCGATAACGCAGCGTCTTACAAACGCTCGAATAACTGCTACATGACGCAGCACCCAAACGGGCACATGATTGCACATATTTTCTATATAAAAAACAACAATTATTATCAACAAAAGCTATTAAATACCCAACAGTTTCTGAGAATAGCTAAGCTAGTTAAGCCTTTGTGTGGATTGTAACCAGTTATCTAATTAATTTAAAGTTAATTCGTTTATCACTTTACGTAACATCATCAGCTATTTGCAAACTTTCACTGTAATGCGTTTTTAAACTTTATTTTCAAGAGAGATGAGTACGTATTTAGTATAAAATGAACCCTAAAGTAAAGGACTGATTTATCTACCATTGATGGACCTGACTCAGCAAAGCCTGCAGTACTGCACCAAGATTCTAGATTCTGTAGGAGCATAGTCATAACCACAAGCATATTCCTAAGCGAAGATGGAAGTCTTTCAAGCCTTGATTATCTAACTTGACTGTCTGTAGGGTCTGTAGCTTTAGTTATTCTTGCAAGGTCTGTAGGATGTCTAATATGTAGATATAAGACAAGCGAGAGGAGGTAGTGGATAAATAAGTTATTGCCGACAATAATCATCATAAAAATAGTAAAATGCAGCGCCGCTTTACTCCGATAAATTCGAACTAAACGAATTTCGAAGACATAATACTAGTGAGACCTTGAATTGAAATGAGTAGGTAGGTAAATTTGGCACTATTATCTAGAAAAAATACAAAACAGATGTTACAATGGCAACGGTGGTCGCGGTAGATAGTATGCTACACCTCGCAGCTGTAACGCGGCGATCGGTGACGTAACTGCGCGGTCAGTCGCCGACTCCCCGTTGTCGACTGCTGCTGTTGAGTAATGGTCATTGTAAATAATGTGTAATTACACACTGGCTGCATTCGCACTGGCTAGGCAACGTTGCTAATAAAGAGGTTATCTTGATGCTTGCTTTTCATCGACCACTTTGCTCAAGAACCGGTCAGCGTAGCGCGTCCAGCAACATTTTCGACTCTGTGCTGACCAAAACTTGTAATCATTTACATTCTAATGTTAATAAAATTTATCATATCCATACAAACCTAATCTCGATCGAGCGTTACATATGTATGAGATCCCGAGACACGATTTATCCATTTGAAACTCATTCATGTTCGTGTCGCGGTATGATTCAAAAGCTATTTCTATCCGCCAGTAGGTAGATAATTTTACTAATGACGGTGATATTGACGTCTAATTAGCCAAGCGGCCTACCCGCGGGTTGTTTATGAATGATCGCTTGTTTGTTGGTTGTGTATAATTGTGTATAAAGCGTGAGCGAGCACGAGGGAGGGTGATGTCGGCGACATCCGCGCCGGAGTGATTCATGTTGGCCCGCGTGCGCCAACGCGCGGCCCCGACGCAGCGGCGCAGGGCGCGGGCGCGCGTCTGGCGCCGTTGTTTCTTGGAACGAGCTCTCGATGACCTTCCCGATGTCCACCGATACCCAATCACGTGCGCGTACGTCTTAGTTCTTAATCCACTTGCAACTAATCGCTGTTGAGAGGATCACGGTTACATTCCCCTTTGTTCCCGTCGATTTAAAGCTTCGATTGATTGGGTACCTCTGATTGGTTTCAGCAGCGAAGAGTACAAGTAGTAACACACCGACGGATCCACTAGGGCCGCTGCCGGACGGCTGGGAGCAGGCTGCGACGCCAGAAGGAGAAATTTACTTCATAAATCACGCCGTTCGCACCACATCCTGGTTCGACCCTAGAATACGTAAGTTTATTTACATCTTGACGTGGTAACGTCTACCAATACAGGCACGCTATCGACAATGGGAGATTGGGTGCGTGGTGAGGAGGCGCAAGTGTATGTACACATATAACTTCTGTTTGTGGTCCACGGTTTTGCGCCTCGGCCGTGCACGACAATGAAAGTAGAGCGGTGACGTCAACTACCAAAGGAAGATTACGCCACTCGTCCTGTGCTCGATTTCGGGCGCCCAACGATATCCGACACCTACCTTGTAATGTAAGGTTGTCTTACCACTTGAGAGGAGTGTGATTGTCGCAAGCTGAGAAAAAATACACAAATCGTTTCATATTTCTTACTATTTTGTGCACAAGACTGCAATTGTGGGACCAATGTTCTCGTAGTTCAGAGAATCAAGGGACTGGGTCTGAGTCCGTAGCCTTTGGAGGTTATGTTATGTGTAATTGTCATCCATTAGCAAACATTGAGCATTGGCTCTCGTTTTCCAGCACAAGACCTGCAGCGGACGCCGACGTCGAGTGCGCCGGGCGCGGGCGCCTGGAACGCGTCGCTGCAGGCCGCCTGCCAACAGAAGCTACGGCTGCAGTCGCTGCAGCTCGAGCGGGACCGCCTCAAGCAGCGCCAGCAGGAGATCATACTCCAGGTAACAATCCAAGCTATATTTTAACTCCTGATAAATCTTTTTGGATATAAACTAGCATTTGATTCTGTATTTCACCATTTTGTCACCTGGGGTTAGTGACGATTTGGCAGAAGATCTCACTTCTTTGGCATATTTCATCATACTATCGTTAATAATCATTATGTTCTATCGTGTGAATGGTTCAACTGAAATGCATGCAATGGACTATTTTAGTTCAAGCATCGCTGTGATAGGGTTATCCAGCTAGACTGCGATGATTTAGTCCAGCCACCAAGAGCGCGCCGGAAGTTTTTAGACCCATAGGGATCGATATAGTAAACCGCAACTCGGGAAGGGTTCTGTCTTGCACCTTTTTTTCTAATCAATACCCACTCCACTGTTACACATAATCGTTTTCCAAAACAACCACGGAGTCTGCGACTTTCGGATATCATGCGCTCTTTGTTCCATCCATACTTAATACCGGTGCTCCGGCTAGTCTTAAGACCTTACACAAGATTGTATCTCCGAATATCTTATTTCAGCAAGAGCTGATGGCCCGACAAGCATCATCGATAGTATCCTCACTCGCGAACAGTACAGCGGTGGCGAGCTCGGACCTGCCGCTAGATCCGTTCCTATCGGGACTGACGGATCACCAGCGGCAAGAGTCCGCCGACAGCGGACTTGGCATGGCGGTCCCACAGTCCTACTCCATGCCGCACACGCCGGAAGACTTCCTGGCGACCATGGACGATCGCATGGACTGCACCAGCGAGGCCGGCAACGCTATGGACTCCTCCGAAATGTCGCTCGGGGATAACCTTGCGTCTACTGACGATTTGGTGCCGTCTTTACAGGTAAATCAGGTAAAGTTAGAAGTATTTATATCAGGCAGCATATTATCCTGACTGGTAATAGGATTACGAATAATTTTGCTGGTAAAACTTTAGTATGAAAGTGACCGGTTCGAATGTTTGCAAGAAGACATAAAAAATAACGTCCGGAGAAACATTTGAATTATCAGAAGTTCAGTGCAGTTATAAATCATGTCATTCCCAAAGATTTAATCCTACTAGGTACCAAATGTGTGTGCTTATCAACCTCGATGTTTCCCGTTTGTAAATGAGTATTCCGTAATAAAACAAGAGTTCTAAATGCATTTTTGTGAACTTTCAGTTGAACGAGTTCACAAATGACATCCTCCTGGACGACGTGCAGTCGCTGATCAACCCGAACACAAGCAAGCCCGACGTGCTGACGTGGCTGTAGGCGCCGCGCGATCGCGCCCACCCGCAACCGCGACCGCACCCGCCCGCAACCGCGACCGCGCCCGCCTGCCGCCGCGACCGCACCCGCCTGCAACCGCGACTATTGTACTTACCGCTTGCAGTCGACCATATAACAGTGTCGGTGACAAAACGGTAAAGGTGTAAATTTCAATAAAATGACAATAGCGTACGAGACTGTGAATGGACTGATGTGAATTCGATGTGTGCTTAGTAGGGTAGTACTGTAGCAGGGACGGCTTCGGATGAACAGGGGAAACGGTGTGAACGAAAATGGGCATTCATATTGGTGCTATATTTGCCGTATTAAAGCAGAGGCCATGCTTTTCAGCATCGGTCGAATATGCTTTAGGATTCGCTTCCCATCGTATTCTTCTTGTTAGTGTTACAATGTTTACAATTTGTGTCGTCGCATCGTTTCGTCTGTTCGTATTATGCGCTCGCTTATTGTGCAGAATTAGTTGTATCTCTGTCTCTGCATTTATCCGAATGAGACAGAAATATGAATGTAATTCTGCATCCGTAATAAGTGTTCTTCAAACGGTAGAAATAATGTAAACATTTCGTTATGTCCGAGTTATTGTTTTGTACTAATCAAAATATCTGTATTGTCATTGTGCTGTAAGTAATCAGAGTTTCTTTTGAGTAATTGAGAATGATCGAGTAACAAAGCTCCGGCGGAGATTGAGCAATCGATTGCGCTTATGGCGTTGAATGGCCCTTTAGTAAATCTGTTTCTTATGAAGAGAGGAGCCACGAAATGCCCGTGGAGCATGACTCGCGAGTGGCTAGTCATAGTCATAGAGTAGGGCGCGCCGCACGCCGCGTTTCCCTCGTAGAAACGCGCAGCGTGGCGGCGGTATTTGTACCTTCCAGTTTTTCGTAATCTTTTTATCGAGACTATCGGAAATCGCTACTTATATCGGTGTATTTGATTTTTATCGTATGATTAAGATTGTGATAACATCTTGACGTAACAGTGCCTTATTGTGCCTTTACTCTATTAGAAATATATTTATATTGTTTGTAATTTAGATAATTTTGAAAATATTTCTACAATTTTCTATTGGTTAACTATTGAGATAAAAGTAATTTGACAGAAAAATAAACTACTTATGACTAGGTAGAGATGTGTTTTGTCGACTTACACCGTCCTTGTGTATTTTTCGAGATTATAGATAGATTAAGTTTTATAGTTAATCGTGAATAGGTAATTACGTTGGCAACTATCGATACTTGCGAGTGATTGCGGGACAACGTAATTTACCTATGCAATACTGGATGTGTGGGTGCAGCTAGCAAAATAACTTTAGGATAATACAATTAAATGATGTAGTGTCGTTTGCTACGCAACTCGTGCCTTATTTAAGTACCTACAAGCAATATATTTCTACGGTAATTCTAACGGTAGTTTAATGTGAAGGGAGCGCTGATCAGTCAGAATATATACTCTATATTTTGTACTATTTTTAAGTGTCGATTAACATCTCAAAATTGTGTATTAGCCCACCTAGTCTTTAGAACTTTTGCATGAGTGTAATGAATACGGCTAGCTTTTTACTGTATTGAAATTAGGCCTTTTATCAAATGCTACATTGAAAACTTTGCCATATTAGTAAATGTACTATTCTTATAAGACTTTATTATAATCTTCTGTTTATGATAAATAGCAATAATTGCATCTGTGTAACTATTGTAACTAGACGTAACGGTGCTGGGTTTATAATGCATATAATTTTGTATTCTGTAGATCCATTTTATTGTATACTATATTTTGTATTCGTCGTGAATTATTGTCTAAGAGCCTGTGAGTAGCGATGGCCCTGATATTGGTCAGCTGATTAAAGTTAGCTCCCCGTGCAGGGGAGGGCCACACTCGTCCGGTAGCGTTCCTGTAACCTTGCTTTAAATCACATCGAGAAACATTCCAAGTCGGCACAGCGACAGGCGGCCGGCGCCGGCGCCGGCGTTGGCGCAGCCCGTAGGATGCGCGGCGCCGGCGCCGGCGCCGCAACCAAGGAATCATATTCGGAACAATATAACGAGTTAACTGTACGTATATTTCTAAGTTATAGCCTTTATATTACAAACATATCTTTTCAGTCTGATAGCAGATGCAAGTTTTCTATGTAGTGTATGTAACTACGTGTATCAATGTTATAACAATGAAATTAAAAGTGTCAAGTTATCATTAATTTTTACTATAATTTCATTGTAAATAATTCGATATTCTTATACTTAATATGAATTAAATAAATATTTGTTTTAATACCGATTATAGTTTTCGTTCCTTGACCTTGTTAAGTTGAGTTTATTGCTCGGGTTTTTGACTAGGTATTGTTTATAGAAAGAAACAAGGCTATTTAGGTTAACAATAATTTACTATTTCTTGTGTTAGTTTATCGTACATGCATTTTTGTTTGATCTATTTAGTGCGTTGTGTTAGGTAAGCCCACCGACACCTCTTCTTATTCTTGCCGTGCCTGTAGAAATAATCAAATATAATTATCATATAGTCTATGGCAAAAAAATAAAAATATTTGACTGAGTGACGAGACAAGCATGTTGTTCACCCGATGGTAAGCGCTACGCCTACCCATAACAGTTACAGTGCCACCGAGAACTTTGCATTGCATAATCCTGCGTGGCACTGCACTGCGCTTGTCATCCTGAGACATCAGCTCTAAAGTCTCATATGAAGAATAAGAAACAGCGCCCTTAAACCGGAACACAGTTATGTTTGCACACTACTGCTTGGCGGATGAATATCTGGCTGCTGGCAAAGGTGTGGTACTTCCCCAGGCAGAAGAGGCCTCCCACTATAAAACAATGAAAATATAATGAAACAAATAATAGATCTAGTGAAATTTACAAGATACCAGACTATCGATAGCAGCTTTAAAATAATATTTAACAGTAGGATAAAGCATAAATAGTATGAAAGCAAGACGCATCCGCAGATTGGATCTGCAAATGCATCTGTCGAGGTATAGTACAGGCATAAGGAGAATTATTCCAGGTCTATACTTACGCTAGTATTATATTCATCTACGGCTCTTTTCTCACAGCGGGATCCTTGAAGCGATCGTCCTGCGGGAGTTCTCTGGTGGATGTCAGCTGGCGATAGTACTCCGCTGACAGCTTGCGGGTCCGGGGACGTTCCGGGCTCGTGATATCCACGTAGTAGAAGCCGAAACGTTCTCTGTGAATCGAATTTTCATTCACTGCGGATTTAACACCTTCAGTGCTTGAAAACACTACTGTCGTGTTTTTCATAACTTGCCTCGAGTGCGGGAAAACACAACTGTTGTGTTTGTTGTATGGGAAAACACTATGGAATGTGCAGAGCCTCACCCGTGGCTAGACAAGCAAATCGGCGTCGCAGTAAAAGTGTTAAAACGCGTTAACCTGTGAGATAATATCACAGGCCAAATTTTATCAAAATTCATTCATCGATTGCGGCGTGTAGTGAGGAAAAATCTGAGGCACACACAAACTATCGAATTTATAATTATTAGTGTGATTTAAATAACATTGATGACGTATGCACGCTAATTGTGGACTTCAATTTCTGCTTCTATAGCACGCACATACACGAGTGCCTACCGTACGCCATTGTTGCCTTGCTCTGCTTCACATTGTACAGTCAACATCAAAAGTTAATGATGATCAAGACAAGTTTGAGGAATCTTGACCTTGTCTGATCATCATTAACTTTTGATGGTGACTGTACCGCCCTCACCTATTATAGGTTCATGCCCAAACGATTTACAATAGCACTAGGTAGGTAACGTGTGCTGTAATTTAATTGACTTTAAGCAAGTTCAAGTGCCATTGAATAGATCCATTTAAAATTTAAATTTACTCGTAGGCAAGTACTGAGTTTGTCATAGATATATTCATTTTTTTCCAGTTTATAAAAATACCCACAGAGATGATGATATGTATATTTTAAGATTCTTTAAATTACTATTATATTTCTTGTTAATAAAAGTAATATTCCTTTAAAATGAGACATGTGACAAATAGAGAAAGCAAACAAAGAAATAAACAAAATGGATAAAACAAGAAAGAGATAAGAAAAAAGAGTAAAAAGAAGACACACGTACAGAGAGGGAGAGAGACAGAGTCTAATAAAGGGTTTTCTAATCTATTCTATTATACATTCTACATTTGAATGAACTTACGAGAATCCAGCTCTCCATTCGAAGTTGTCCATAAGAGTCCAAGCTGTGTACCCGAGGACTTTGACGTTATCTTCGTAAATAACGTTTAAGATCTCAGACAGATAATCCTGAAAACCAAACATTAATTTACAAGGTTTTAATAACTCACTACGCCAAGGATCAGCAAGCTGAGGCCACTGCACTGCCAAGTACTGTCAAGTGGGCCGATCACATCTCTAGAAGAACCGACCACCGATGAAGTAGACGTGTTCTAAAGTGGAGGCCGCGTTCGGCAAACGTAGTGTGGCATGACCGCCAGATAGGTGGAGTGACGACTAGCGGAAATCTACGACAGGATGCGGAGAGCCGAAGATCGGGACCAGTGGCGTTTACTAGGAGAGGCCTACGTCGAACAGTGAAAGAATAGAGGATGATGACGAAGATGTGCATAGCTATCCAAGAATCTTGCAAGTAAATTTTAACCCAGTAAAAGAAGTTTGCTCTTTAATGCTCACATTAAAATATTTGATGCGACCGAAGTCCTCCAAGGTTCCATTGTCAGAAAATCCATTTTCAGTTATGTAAATCGGTGGGTCGTTGTAAGAGCTCTTGCACCAGCGCAATAAGTTGGCAAAGCCAGTAGGAACCACCTATGGAACAAACCAACATCAGATACTGTTCAGAAAATATATACTTATAAAATAAGATAACATCTCTCCATTCAATGGAGAGACGTTATGTGTAGTGCAATGGAGTCCATTGCACTACAAGACGCACAAGTATAATGTACAAAATAATGACAAAAGTAAACGTACAATAAACAATCTCGTTACTAGAAAGCTGTCTCTTCATACGTCGGTGGTGCATTAATAAAAATACTATAATTATGCAATAGGTATAGGATACAAAGTATGCAGCGGCGGTTAGAGTAGGAAACTGAATTGTGATATATATATTTTAAAAAACACTACACCGTGGATGAAGTCTCAGGCAACAACCAGTAATTCTATATGATGGTAACAAAGAGCAGTTGACTTCGATTCTAGTGATATTTACCCTAAGCCATTCGGAGCCAGAGTCACCACCGACTTCCATAGTCGTGACAGCACCAATATCTTTCAACCACGAAGGAGACTTGGCAGTGGGGTCCACACCAGCTCCGGTGATCAGATGAGTGGTGTAATGGTTAATGCCGAGAAAGTCAGAAGTGCCCTTGATTCTCTGAGTCCAGTAAGAGTCGAACTGTTCCAGACGGGGTTTAGTCAAACCTTCGGCTTCGCTTTGACGCTTCACATTTTCAACCATAGCGGCAGGGTAACCACCTTCTTCTGTGAAAATCGGGTGGGCGAACCAACCGAACTGAAAGGATGAAAATATTGGTTAATCATCGTAACTTTTGCATTGGCATTCCAAGAAATTTCGTCATCAACTTACTTTGAATTGGTTAGCAACTTCAGCCAGAGCAACTTGCTCAGCATTTTCAGGGTCACTGGGCTCGTACCATATGGAGTTTATTGAGATCATGATCCTTCCTTCTTGTTTTGGTCTGTAAGTTTCGTTGTAAAGATGGTACGCTTCGGCGTGGGCTTTTAGAATAGTGTCACTGCACAAGTAGTTGCCAACACCGTGGCTGTCGATCGCAGGGGCCTTCTTCAAATCCCCGTAAGCATCCTCGCAGATTTCATAGGGCTCGTTGAAAGTGATCCAAGATTTGATTTTGTCACCGAATTCGCGGAAGCATACGTCAGAGTAATCACGGAAATAATCGATCATTCTAGGGTTAGCCCAGCCACCGAGGTCCTGCAGCGTTTGCGGCAAGTCCCAGTGGAACAATGTCACCTGTAAAGAGACAGCATTGTAAAGTAATTCAATTAGGTATTCAACTAGAGAAATAAGTGATAAAAACGTTTTAAAAATCTATACCAAAGGTTCAATGTTCTTTTCGGCCAGAGCGTCGAGAAGGTCGTTGTAGTATCGGATACCATCAGGGTTGATGAAATCTGCGCGTCCTGTGGGCAGGATGCGAGCCCAAGAGAGCGAGAACCGGTAAAAGTCCACACCCAGGTATTCCAGCGCCTCCACATCCTCGCGGTAGCGGTTGTAGGAGTCACACGCGATATCTCCGTTGGTGCCATCGGCAATCATCTCAGGCCGAGTATGGGTTAATCGGTCCCATACATTTTCAGATTTACCTGGAAACGCATTTATCTTACAACGGCAAATCAAGAGGGGCCCTACCCATCTGAGCCACCTCACATGGACACTGATAAACGTTTGAATGATGGGCGAGTGATAAACGATTGACATGTATAATTCCACTTCAAGATGAGAGATAAGAGATTTTCCGCGGTATTGATAGCCTCACTAACAGGTAAGTACAAGAGATTACCGTTCACGTTCCAGGCGCCTTCAATTTGGTGGGAGGCTGTTGCCACTCCAAATGTGAAGCTATCAGGAAATTTTAGATTGTTTCCGGCGAGGCCGCTGAAATGGATATTAGATAGAATTAATTGCAGTTTTTCCTGCTAGCCCTAGTTCTAAGCAGATCATGGCCAATTGTAACGAGGTGATAGTAGAGAGCTAGTAAAGTGTGTATTGTGGATGACGCAAATTATTACAATCTAGATACTTAATTCACAATAGCATAAATAGTTTTAAAGGGTTCTAATAGGGCATTGAATATATAAATTCGAACATTATCACTTGAAAAAACAGGTCACGTACCAGAAGCCAATAAAACTATAACAAGGTTGGATAAGGCCGTCATTTCACGAACTATAATGGTAGGCCGGTTATAAAAGTTTCTCAAAAAATATAGCTACAATATCAATGCGCTTTACAAAAGGAAGTACATACACAAAAGTGCGGTTAATATTAGGTGCAGGGTGTTATGATTGCGGGTGGTAAACAATCGTCAACTCACGAATGGCAGAGCGCCAGCAGGCCAATAAACGAAAGGAAAGCCATGGTAACGTCTGTCGGCTCCGAGCTCCTACAACCGACTGTAGATTACTTTACTATGGTTGTTTCTTTTGATTTCATCGATATGCAGTACCTAAACGGTGCAATCTTGAGAAGAGCCAGCTCGCCTAGATAATGTCATCTTTGTGACAAAGGGATTTACGGATTGCGTTAAAGTGTAAGTCATCTACGAGTAAAATTTGACATGCCACTTGGTAACAGACGTCACCACTTGTGGTGAGGAAATCGTGTGGCAACTCTGATAACTGTTAAGCTACGAAGAAGTTAGGTACGAAGATATCTAAAGAACTCTTTTTTATTTTTAGATATTCATCCCTATATGGAAATGTACTTGTTTACCATCGTCTGCAGTAGGTAGGTACTAGTTACATGCCAAACCAAACTCGTCAAGCCTTAATACAAATATGCATGCTGGATGGATATTTAAACCATGGACAGACAGTTTTTTTTTTGACTTATTGACGAGACGAGCAAGTCGTTCACCTGATGGTAAGCGCTATGCCTGCCCATAACAGTCACAGCACCACCGAAAACACTGCATTATAGCATTTATAGTATTTAGCGTTTTCATATTATTAACAACTCTTTCTGGAAGACGCCTTTAAAGAAATCTCTTTTAAAGGTTTACGCCGGTGTGACCTTCACGACCGATATCGTGGCGAGTGATATTGAGATAATAATAATATCATCAAATCCAATAGTAACTATTATGAATTAATCTCCCAATGGCAATATTATCGCGGCGTACGAGTGGATTTTGATGAACCAAACGACATTACATTCATAATACATTACATTACATTACATTACTATGGTTTAGCTACTAGCATAATAAAGATTGATGATAACAGAATATCCCGGATTATCACAGTTTCAGTTACAACCCCCTAACTACACACCTCCATTATCTCTTAGAAATAATAAAAAAGCAACGAAGATAAAGACACATTTTACTCTTGCTTGAGACGGAGCTCACCAATCTAATTACCTACTTATATATTTCAAAATGTCTTACATGGAGCTAGAATTTCGGTTAGGTACTGTTGATATTTTGCTATCGTCATTCTGTTTTGCTTGAAACCTCCCAACTCCTCCAAATCATAAATGCCATAAAAAATATTAGGTGCTGACAAAGAAAAGCAACAGTAAAAACAAAACCCTTCCTTGACAGTCACGGAAAAATAGAGACAAACATAATTACGCCTCCTGCAAGCGCACAAGTATCTACTTCCAAGACAGCTGCAGTGCAAAAGTATAAACAGTGAAATAAAGGCAAACCTTTTACCCCTCCTCAAGTAGCCCCTGCATGACACACAGGTAGTCAACAGACGTGGCCAGGGAGTGCGCGAGGAGGATCCCCCGGGTCATCACCTCGCGTACCTTCCACAACTCCACCCTGCTGGAGCGGTGGAAGGCCAACGAGACGGCGCGCCGCGTGATGTGCTGCGGCAGGAACCGCCATGGCTGATCACGCCACCAGCTGATTGAAACAGATTTTAAGTGATGCTACTAGCATTATGAAAATTTGTGAAGGTATATGATAGTGGCTGTGAAGGCTTTCCCAACCGCCTGGGAAAGCATCACTGATTTGCTACATCGAGTTGTTAAGAATTTTGTATTGTTTCTTCACAATTTAATTGCTTATTGAGATCACTGATATGGGACTGTCAGTGGGCAGTGTAACTAACCTAACCTACCTAAACTAAAACGAAAGGAGACTTAACGAAGAAATGGCCATGTGATCGTCTACACCCACGTTGTGAAAATAAAGTAACCCTAGAACTTTTAGAGTCAGAGACTGTTTATAAAAGAACACAAACTGAGATTAAAGAATTAACCTAAAGATAATAAAACAGTAAAAGATAATTATATTGTCCAGAGATAACAAGGAAAGGAAAGGAAAGATTTGGTACTCCTTTTTTTCATATATAAAAAGAGTCTCCCACTCGGGAGCGGAGTAGGCTCCACCCCGCCTACTCCTGTGAGTGCCATCCTTTTGTGCACCCCCCGGGGACAAGGTGTAAGGGAAAGGAAAGATGGGTTAGGCTTTATATGTACCGCGAAACACCATTCAGTCCAATGTGATTGATGCTCTCCCCTTTTAACCCATTCCCGGATTATGTTGTTTATTCATTTGTAATCATGTATGTTGTAATAGTATTGTTCATCATAAGTTTGACCTTATTAGGTTCTTTCTAATATTTGGGTATTTTCCCAATTATAATAATTTGTCGAGCGAACTATGGCTTTAGCCACAATCAATCCACAATGCTTAGACAGAGCAGTAGGTACACCCAGGGGACCCACAGATATGTATCCTCCGTACAATCGTGATTTTCCAGGAGTGCTGGTTATCTAGCTGCGGAAATGATGGGAGTATCATTATGTGTTGTGTAAATATTGTATATTCATAATTATTAAATGTAGAGTTGACCATTTATGGTTCTTTACAGTATTGGTCATTTTCTCTATTAAAAGATTTCGTCAAGCGATCAATGGCTTAAACCGCAATCAATCCGTAATGCGTAAACAGAGCAGAAGGTACACCCAGGGGTCCCACAGGTATGTATCCTCCGTACAACCGTGATATTCCAGGAGTGCTGGTTGTAGAGCTACAGAAATGATTGAAGCCTAATCTCATATGTTTCACCTAAGAAACCAGATAATATGATAGAAGTTGTTGTAAGTATACGTTTTAACAGTACTCATTTAAATAAACATTGATTTTAATCATTAATATCACCATTACACCAATCACATCGAGACTGAAACAACGGAGATGAAATAACGGAGAGATTGGGTAGGATTAAATGATTAACACTTAGACTGTAATGGAAACCACTATGGTTGTGTTTCCCGCAGTGAAAGTGTTAAGAGGAGGAAAGCTAACAGGAGTCGCGCTCCACTATCAAAAGTTACTGATTTCGCAGCAATCTACTGTGTGTGTTTGATGATAGTGTGTGTGTGGGTTGAATCAATGAGAGGTGAGCAATTGGCCTAATTGAACACTCTCCCACTAATCCGGTGTATAGTGTGGGGAAATATGTGTGTGCTGCGTGTATAGTGTTTGTGCTTGCAGAAAGTCGTGATCACTAGTAGCAACCCATAGAAGAATTCTAATAACCTAGGGGCGTGAGTCCTCGGACATTACAACAATCCCAATAAGTCACATACTAGTTATGAAAACGCCGTCAGTGTGTGAGTGTGTGTGTGTGTGTGTGCGTGTAGAACTACTGCAAATCAGTAATTAGTACTTTTAAAGGTTGTTTATACTTAATCTACGCTAGGGGAAGTTACCTGGACAATGTAAAACCTTTACCTCCCTACCAAAATTACCAATAGAAACATATTTAGACAGTTCTCAGTATCTCGCGCAGCTAGAAGGGTTGGATAACCCTGTCGCTGTCAACGTAATGACTACGAAGAGACCACCCCTCCCAGAAGGAAAAATTGATTACGCCTTACTTCGATAAAATTGGTTAGTAAATTTCATAATTGACGCCATGCGCATATAAATTCTTATAGATCTAAAATAAGGTTGTATTGATTCCGGAAACTGAAGATAAATCACCGACTAATTTTGCAGTAAGCACACCAACGTAAATAAGTTTAGTTATAAGCTGTAAATAGACAGTAAAATAAAAAATGTATCGTAGATTCAATCCGGAAATGATGACTCAAGTATAATTGTAGGAATGTTATCGATGAAAATAATTGTTTGTTATAAGCTGTGAATAAAAGTAAATTAGGTAGAGAACGGCGCGTAATTTCAAGCTGAAAAGGAACAAATAAATTAGAGTATTAGGCGTTGTCGACGAAAAGTAAAAGCTCGTAACAAGCTGTAAATAAAAGGTAAATTATGTACAGAACGGCACGTAATTTCGAAGCTGAAAATAAACACGTAAAACAAAACGTAAGGTAGTGTCAGTGAAAATAGCAATCTCAAAATAGAGAAAATAGCACGGGATAAAATAACGAATATAACAGGAACAAGCTGAAAATGGACACATAATGAAATTAATACTGCCAGGAGAACAATGAGTGATTTTTATATTAATTTAAAACTACGAATATCTATCACCCACTATTTCAACTGGCTCTGCCGAATCGGATCATTACACATGGGTTAAGGTATGATAAATTATCAATAATTATTGCGTGTTATTTTTAATAAGGTAAGCTAACTAATAAGCTAATGCTTCGATAGAAGTGGAACAATAAGAGTGAACTAACAATAGATCACGATCCCTATGCGTTTCGATCCCAAAAGGCTTTGTCTTAAAATATACAACTCACGACCTCAGCTTGAAGATCACCTTACACCACCACTTCACTAGACCTAACAAACACTAAAATACTAGAATAGGAATCAAAACTTAAGTTAATTCACTAGTTTAACTATATACTTGCAATTAAGGTAAGAACGAATTACTCTCAAACTCTTCTAAGATATTATAATTTAGACCGCGCTATTTAACACTGCAATTAAAACGGATTACAAGAAAGGACTCTAATTCTCAACACTTTTTCACTACGATCGCGAGTCGCGAAACCAACAGATGCGCGTGCGCAGTTAAGTGGTTTTATCAGACCCTCTCGGTGGAGCCATTGTAGTCGCGATTATTCGAGCTTACTCCCGTGTGTCCCGGTCGGAGGTTGACGGATCACTCCCCTCTCCACGGTGCCCTCTCCCGAAAGAAACCTCAATACACTTGAGATGTGTATGCGAGCAATAATATTTATATTTTAATTTCTGCTGAGCTATGGTTAGGTACATTCACCCCCAAAAATTTTAAAAGGTCTATCCGGTTAAAATTTTTCAATAGGATCTACAACTTAATGAAAGTCGCAAAATATTTAATTGAGGTTTTACTTTTCAAGACTGACCACCTTACTAACCACTTTTAACGGAAAGCAGTCGAAACCCTTATTGCCAGTCGCTCCTTTGCGAGGAGTGTGCTGATTGTTACCAATGACCACTACACCTATGCGTAACAATCCCGTTTCCTACAATAGATTATGCTGACACTGATATCGATCATAATCGTTGGCTCCAATAGAAGTTACCATCTATCTACCTATCTATCGAAATACTTCAAGGTTCAGGCGAGAAGTAGATGGTCACTTCATTGATGCAGAAACCTTGGACCCGATCACTATTTATAACTCTGGTAATTATTATTATTTTTTATATTCAAATCTTATTATTCACGAATCTATTATTTATTTTACAGAGTAAGCTCTCTTCACAACGAACCGCAACGGATCAAATATTTATTTTCATCATAGAGATCCCCCGTTGTTCATGAAGCGAACAAAGAGAAACTACTATTCTTTCTAATACTCGTCAAATGTTTACAATACAATAAATAATAAAATTAAAACTGTTAATTGTTTACGCCTGATATAACGAACTTGAATTAGTTTACGACTTCAAATACGAACAGTGCCTAGTGTGTTAAGTACTTTGAGCCAACGTTTGCAAACGCAAAGCGATCTTAACAATAACATAAGCAAGACGGCTGTCATCGGCCGGTGCTTTTATTTCAAAATATGTCGGCACTTGAAATATTTTGTGGGGTCCTTTCATAAGTCGATAACATAAACAGCAGTGTTGATAAAATATTTATTTACTGACGTTTAAAAACCGTATCGCTTTGTAATATAATATCGCCGTTGTGCTATACAGTGTATCTTTGTCTGAGCCCTAAAGTAAATCATATATTTATTTACTGACGTGAAAATGTGGTATCGCTTTGTAATAGAAGATTGCCGAGATTGCCGTTGTGCTGTACAGTATACCTTTGTCTTAGCCTTAAGGTAAATAACCTAGTTAAACTAATTTGTACATTGTAGTACCTTTTTTTGTAACATCATATCGAAAGAGTTTATATAAAAATAAACTAGCTGCGCCCCGCGGCTTCACCTGCGCATTCCTAGCTTCTGCGTGAATGTGGGTGCAAAATGCGGTCTATGTTACTCTCTGATAATGCAGCCCTCCATTAGTAAAAGAATTCCTAAATTCGGTGCAGTGGCTCAACCGAAATCCTAAATACTACAATACAACTTCCATCCTCTATTGTTATTTAACCTCTTTTTTAGCATTAAAATGAATCCTATGTTACCCTTAATACGTCCAAAAATGTGCGAACCTAGTTCCATGATGATAGGCTAAGTAGTTTCTGCGTGAATGCGTAACAAACAACTTACATTCACATTCATAATAATAATAGAGATATTCACTGTTTCTGAATTTCCCGTTCATGAAGCTGAATTTACCATTACTAAAACGCCTAGAAATTTGAAACTGAACACCCCCGCAAAATCAAGACTCAGCACCCTTATAGATTAAAAACTCAACACCCCCATAGATTCAAGTCTCGACACCCCCATAGATTTAAGTCTCAACACCCCCATAGATTCAGGTCTCAACACCCCTACAACCTTAAGATTCCTAGATAATTTAAGGTTGATTATTATAATAATAATAATAACTCGTCACGATCGCATACATAGATCCTGACCCTCAACTAGGATTCCCTGTATCTATAAAATCAGGAACCACGGGGACCATAGTCCTACGAACATCAGACTAACACCAGACCCAGACTCTGAGCAAATACCTGCGCTTTATACAAATCCCTGCCCTGCGCGGGAATCGAACCCACAACCTCACGCTTCGCAGTTGTAGTATTGAACCTAGAATAACGTTTGTGAATTTTCCAAAACAGTCTCATGAGCTCTCTCCATTTCACGAACACCAATTGTAGGCTATAAAGCCTACTTTAATCTAAAGACTACTCCAAAACATCCTGGTTACTGCGGCACCAATTGTAACTAACCTAACCTACCTAAACTAAAACGAAAGGAGACTTAACGAAGAAATGGCCATGTGATCGTCTACACCCACGTTGTGAAAATAAAGTAACCCTAGAACTTTTAGAGTCAGAGACTGTTTATAAAAGAACACAAACTGAGATTAAAGAATTAACCTAAAGATAATAAAACAGTAAAAGATAATTATATTGTCCAGAGATAACAAGGAAAGGAAAGGAAAGATTTGGTACTCCTTTTTTTCATATATAAAAAGAGTCTCCCACTCGGGAGCGGAGTAGGCTCCACCCCGCCTACTCCTGTGAGTGCCATCCTTTTGTGCACCCCCCGGGGACAAGGTGTAAGGGAAAGGAAAGATGGGTTAGGCTTTATATGTACCGCGAAACACCATTCAGTCCAATGTGATTGATGCTCTCCCCTTTTAACCCATTCCCGGATTATGTTGTTTATTCATTTGTAATCATGTATGTTGTAATAGTATTGTTCATCATAAGTTTGACCTTATTAGGTTCTTTCTAATATTTGGGTATTTTCCCAATTATAATAATTTGTCGAGCGAACTATGGCTTTAGCCACAATCAATCCACAATGCTTAGACAGAGCAGTAGGTACACCCAGGGGACCCACAGATATGTATCCTCCGTACAATCGTGATTTTCCAGGAGTGCTGGTTATCTAGCTGCGGAAATGATGGGAGTATCATTATGTGTTGTGTAAATATTGTATATTCATAATTATTAAATGTAGAGTTGACCATTTATGGTTCTTTACAGTATTGGTCATTTTCTCTATTAAAAGATTTCGTCAAGCGATCAATGGCTTAAACCGCAATCAATCCGTAATGCGTAAACAGAGCAGAAGGTACACCCAGGGGTCCCACAGGTATGTATCCTCCGTACAACCGTGATATTCCAGGAGTGCTGGTTGTAGAGCTACAGAAATGATTGAAGCCTAATCTCATATGTTTCACCTAAGAAACCAGATAATATGATAGAAGTTGTTGTAAGTATACGTTTTAACAGTACTCATTTAAATAAACATTGATTTTAATCATTAATATCACCATTACACCAATCACATCGAGACTGAAACAACGGAGATGAAATAACGGAGAGATTGGGTAGGATTAAATGATTAACACTTAGACTGTAATGGAAACCACTATGGTTGTGTTTCCCGCAGTGAAAGTGTTAAGAGGAGGAAAGCTAACAGGAGTCGCGCTCCACTATCAAAAGTTACTGATTTCGCAGCAATCTACTGTGTGTGTTTGATGATAGTGTGTGTGTGGGTTGAATCAATGAGAGGTGAGCAATTGGCCTAATTGAACACTCTCCCACTAATCCGGTGTATAGTGTGGGGAAATATGTGTGTGCTGCGTGTATAGTGTTTGTGCTTGCAGAAAGTCGTGATCACTAGTAGCAACCCATAGAAGAATTCTAATAACCTAGGGGCGTGAGTCCTCGGACATTACAACAATCCCAATAAGTCACATACTAGTTATGAAAACGCCGTCAGTGTGTGAGTGTGTGTGTGTGTGTGTGCGTGTAGAACTACTGCAAATCAGTAATTAGTACTTTTAAAGGTTGTTTATACTTAATCTACGCTAGGGGAAGTTACCTGGACAATGTAAAACCTTTACCTCCCTACCAAAATTACCAATAGAAACATATTTAGACAGTTCTCAGTATCTCGCGCAGCTAGAAGGGTTGGATAACCCTGTCGCTGTCAACGTAATGACTACGAAGAGACCACCCCTCCCAGAAGGAAAAATTGATTACGCCTTACTTCGATAGAATTGGTTAGTAAATTTCATAATTGACGCCATGCGCATATAAATTCTTATAGATCTAAAATAAGGTTGTATTGATTCCGGAAACTGAAGATAAATCACCGACTAATTTTGCAGTAAGCACACCAACGTAAATAAGTTTAGTTATAAGCTGTAAATAGACAGTAAAATAAAAAATGTATCGTAGATTCAATCCGGAAATGATGACTCAAGTATAATTGTAGGAATGTTATCGATGAAAATAATTGTTTGTTATAAGCTGTGAATAAAAGTAAATTAGGTAGAGAACGGCGCGTAATTTCAAGCTGAAAAGGAACAAATAAATTAGAGTATTAGGCGTTGTCGACGAAAAGTAAAAGCTCGTAACAAGCTGTAAATAAAAGGTAAATTATGTACAGAACGGCACGTAATTTCGAAGCTGAAAATAAACACGTAAAACAAAACGTAAGGTAGTGTCAGTGAAAATAGCAATCTCAAAATAGAGAAAATAGCACGGGATAAAATAACGAATATAACAGGAACAAGCTGAAAATGGACACATAATGAAATTAATACTGCCAGGAGAACAATGAGTGATTTTTATATTAATTTAAAACTACGAATATCTATCACCCACTATTTCAACTGGCTCTGCCGAATCGGATCATTACACATGGGTTAAGGTATGATAAATTATCAATAATTATTGCGTGTTATTTTTAATAAGGTAAGCTAACTAATAAGCTAATGCTTCGATAGAAGTGGAACAATAAGAGTGAACTAACAATAGATCACGATCCCTATGCGTTTCGATCCCAAAAGGCTTTGTCTTAAAATATACAACTCACGACCTCAGCTTGAAGATCACCTTACACCACCACTTCACTAGACCTAACAAACACTAAAATACTAGAATAGGAATCAAAACTTAAGTTAATTCACTAGTTTAACTATATACTTGCAATTAAGGTAAGAACGAATTACTCTCAAACTCTTCTAAGATATTATAATTTAGACCGCGCTATTTAACACTGCAATTAAAACGGATTACAAGAAAGGACTCTAATTCTCAACACTTTTTCACTACGATCGCGAGTCGCGAAACCAACAGATGCGCGTGCGCAGTTAAGTGGTTTTATCAGACCCTCTCGGTGGAGCCATTGTAGTCGCGATTATTCGAGCTTACTCCCGTGTGTCCCGGTCGGAGGTTGACGGATCACTCCCCTCTCCACGGTGCCCTCTCCCGAAAGAAACCTCAATACACTTGAGATGTGTATGCGAGCAATAATATTTATATTTTAATTTCTGCTGAGCTATGGTTAGGTACAGCAGGATCCTTACAACAAAATTTTTCAGCACAAGCAAACGACCTATCTTCTGGACAACAGCTAACTCATAAAACGTAATTTCGTAAACGAATTTTCGCACTGAAATAATAAACAATAGCAAACACAGCTACTCTATCATGCCTTAATTGTTTAATCAGGAGCCTTGCTAAGTAAAAAATTGAGTTCGATTTCAAACAGGAGCTCAGTATTCATATAGGTTTATGGAACAATAACCAACCATCCTACCTTAGAAACAGGGCTTCAAACATGACGTATGTAAGGGCGGCTATGAAGATTGGATAAACTAGAGGCAGAATAACCAGCAGACATAGCAGCAACGTTCCAATAAGCTTGAGGAACGTAGGGAAAGGCGCTCCATATCGCCAGAGAGAGTACACGTCGCCAGCGAATTCTTTGAGAAGCACTTTGATGCGGCCAAATCTCGAAGCTTTACGCAACTGAGGGAAGAGTATAATTTTATCATTGCGGTCAATATACGAACAGTAATATTTGTTTATCTTAGATCGCGATACGGGTGAGGTCTGCAGAAGGCGACGCGACCGTGGTAGCGACATGAGAGCAAATGCCACTGTGTGCCTACAAATGAAGATTCTGCATGGCGTTACCTCCGCTTATTTTTTACTAGCTGTGCACCGCGGTTTCACCCGCGCAGTTCCTGTTCCCGCAGGAATATGGGGATTAAATATAGCCTATGTTACTCGCTGTCAATGTAGCTTTCCATTAGAGAAAATTAAGCCGAAACTTTACATATTCCTATACATACTTTCATCCCCTATATTTATTTTACCCCTCAAGGGTAAAGTTTTACAAACTTTGAATGTCAAATTTATTTATATCTAATCAAAAGCCTAAAAAATAAATTTCAAGCTTCTAGCTTCAAAAATGACGATACTTCCATACAAACTTTCATCCCCTATTTCAAACCCTTACAATGCATTTTTTGCGATAAAAAGTAGCCTATGTCCTTCCCTAGGCTCTAGACTATTTCAGTACCAAATTTCATTTCAATCGGTTCAGTAGTTCAGGCGTGAAAGAGCAACAGACAGAGTTACTTTCGCATTTATAATATAAGTAAGGATAAGGATTAATACAGAAGGTTTCTATCCCAGACGCGAGACCGTAATAGCCAGTTGTTAATGACGCATCAAGCTTATAGTTGTATAATTAATCTATGGGCCAGTGTGGTGGATTATAGTCGATAACCTGTCTCCTACTCTTAATTCAAATTCAATTTCATTTATTGCGTCACAGAAGTACCTACATGGGGCCGCATGTCTAGGGTTACATTATCGGGATTCAGCGAATGTTCTCACCCAAGTATTTTTTAGCAATATGGATAAGAATTGCTTGAAAATTTGACATGACTATGTACTAGATCTTGATATTGTGGCCCACGGGCAAAGTAAGGCTGGTGTCTGCCAGAACTGGGAAACAACCAACGAAATACCAACTGATTGTTAATAAATAATAGAGTCTTACATACTTGCAGCATGAAACTCTTATGTGTTCTTTGGTATGGTTTCATTACTTGAAGATGGGTGTTCGTTCATTTTATGGGCGGAGTTTTATTTTCATTTTGAAATTAAATAAATAAATTTATATTATATTTTATTTGCCTACAACTATTTGAGCCATGTTATTATTTGTCATGTCAATGCCACGGTGATGGTGAATTGTCGGTGTCATAATCAAAAATTGTGTTAAACGAAAGCTCCTTGATCGAAATAGATCATAAAATAAAATAATAAATAAGGGTGCTTTAGTTATCGTTCAAGGTTAATAATGTTAATCAACACTTTATCAACGAATATTTTTGTTATACACATAAAAGTATTTTATCATAATAAAAATCTAACTAAAGATAGTGTATACAAAGCTGCTCAGAGGCATTCCTACCTACCACGATTAAAAGAGGTATTATTTGATTAGCTCTGATTATATTTATTTTAAAATATACTATTGAGGTGATAAATGTTTAGAGCATATTACATCAATAATTTTATTATGTTACTACCACCAACCTAATTGAATTAAGTATTAATATTTATTTACATAACTTACCCTTTACCTCCTATTTACATAACTTACCTTTTTTAAGTTAACCTCCTAGGTTTTTCTGGTGAGACTTAAGAACCGATGTCTCAGTGTGACGAGCGCAGTGCCGCGCCGTGCCGCACAGGATTTTGTAATGGAAAGTTGTGGGTGGCACTGTAGTTGTTATGAGCAGGCGTGGCGCTTACCATCAGGTGAAAGAATTGCTCATCTCGTTACTCAGTAAAAAAAAAGTTGTACTCATGAAGGTAATTAATATAAATACATAGTGAAGTATTTAAGAAGGTTCGCGAATACTTATAGCTTCCCGTTCATTGATTTAACTAAATGATCGACTCATCGGTCGTCTAAAAGGTTGTCTGGGACAAACCAAGTATATGGGTACTTTGTTCATTTTTGTGCATACGTTATGTAAACCAATCTCTATTTTAATAATCTCTTTAAATAATTATAATAATCTCTATTTTTGTAGATCAAACTACAAAATATATCTTAGCAACACTACTTCTTATTGCTGGAAGCGATAAGGCCGTCCATATTTTCAAATATTTTTTTCTGGATATTTACAGGGAATCTAGTTAGTGCGCAGAATATATAGTAGTTAGTATTCAGGTTTTATGTATGTGATCGTTTTCGCTTATATAACTCGCTTTTCGGTGAAGGAAAACATCATGAGGAAACCCACATAACAACTATTTAGGACGTAAGTATGTTATCCACCAATCTGGACCGGCCCCCGTGGTAGATTATCGCCTAACCCTCTTTACGAAAGTGAGGGGAGACCCGTGCTCAGCAGTGGGACCGTATGGGTTGATGATGAAAACCACCTAGAGCCTAGTGTGGAGTCGTTGCTCTATCTTTACTGTATATAAATAACTATCTGCGTCCTGCGGTTTCACCCGCATAATTCAAGTTTTCCCGCAATAACTCTCTTAAAAGCAATATATTTTCCCCGTTTTTGCCACATTCTTCATTGATGCTCCGCATTGGTCGTAGCGTGATGTTATATAGCCTATACCTTCCTCGATAAATGGACTATTCAACACAAAAACAATTGTTCAATTCGGACCAATAGTTCCTGAGATCCTAGCGTTCTAACAAACAAACTCTTCAGCTTTATTATATTAGTATTGAGTATAGATAAAATAAATATATATACATATATATATATATATATATGTATATATATATATATATATGTATATATATATATATATATATATGTATTGAATATATATATATATATACATATATTTTCTTAGTCGCTAATTCGCTGAACGTATATTATTATATAATCAGTAGAAGGCTGAATTAGTAATCGAGTATCAGTGTCTGTGTTATCAAGGTCATTATCGCGATTATCTCAATTATTTTTCTAACTTACATTGAAAACGGTTGAAATGTCCGTCAGTGATAAAAACAGTTTGTGACAGTGTGGACGTCGTTCCAATTGTCTAATCAATATGTTCGTGTATTTATTGATATTCGCTTTACTATTGGGCATTATTCACATTGTTTTTAATTATAATGAAAGAGCGCGCTTACTCCAGAAAATCCCGGGACCAAAAAATGCTTTTATTGTCGGAAATGGCATAGAAATTATAGTTAGTCCAGGTAACTTATATTTTAATTATCATTTTCTATATGTTTCATTGTTTTTCTGTGATGGCATGCATGACTTATACTCGTGTAATTCGAGATTTCCCGCAAGAACTGTGCATTTTGTAACCCATGTCTAACAAAAGTAAAAAATAATATCCAATCGTATAAATATAATTCGATCGTGAGTTCGTATAAAAATCCCATAAAAACGCACTAAGTATTATGAACATTTTAAAACAAAAAAATAGACAAATCGGTCTAACCGTTCACAAGTGATAGTGCGAACAGCATTTAATGTTTAATTACACTGTTAACACGTTCACTGCTAAAACACAACTGTTTTGTTTTTTATAGCTTGCCGCGAGTACAGGAAAACACATCTGTTGTATTAGCGGTACGGGAAAACACAACGGTGTGTGCAGATCCGTAGCCGTGGCTAGACAAGAAACTGTTCTACAGCTGATAATGGGCGAGATGTATTTCTAGCTAGTCTATTTTGTTGGAGCATGAATATTATAACACTTTCACCGCTGAGCTGATTTTCTTGTCAAGCCACGGGTGCGGCTCTGCACACTCTATAGTGTTTTTCCATACAACAAACACAACAGTTGTGTTTTCCAGCACTCGCGGCAAGTTATGAAAAACACGACAGTTGTGTTTTCAGCGCTGAACGTGTTAACCACGCTGGCAATAGATCCTGGATTGTGTTTATAATGCAAAATTTTTTTTTTTGGTAAATTGGTTTAAGAACTTCTATACATACCAAGTCTACGAGGCTCTTTCAGTGTTTATATGGGACGAAACACTGAGGAATACGTAGTATTTCTACCTAGTTTGACAATAGTGATGTTACTCTTATGCATTATGTTAATTTTCAGAGGAATTAATGAAATTAGGAAGAAAATGGGCCCAACAATGGAAGGGGATATTCCGTATATGGAGTTTTCCGTTAGGCGCAGTTAATATTTATAATCCTGAGGACATCGAGGTGACTGCTATATTAACTTAAGTATTACAACACACACACAGGGATTACGTGCAGTAGCAACATTTAAAGTTTCAATAATTTCCAGATAATAACATCGGGTGTAAGGTTCAATGACAAAAGCGCTATCTACACGCTTTTAAAGTCGTGGCTGTGTGACGGACTGCTACTAAGTAATGGTAAATAATATACTTACATACTTACACAACACGCATTTGATTACATCTAAAGTCATACTTGTATTGATAAGATCAAGAAGAATCTGTTTATAGATCTATATCATTTAAAATCTCAAAATTACAGGGCTTTTTAAAATAATCTGGTGCTCGTGTTTAGGTAGGTAGGTATATAAGCGCTTAATTGTTTCCCTACATTGCTCTTTATGAAAGATAAAATGTTTATGTATATTAACACTATTTTAGCAAATATTTTATAGAGTGTTTTCTCAGAAATTCATCTACAAATTTTAAATATTAAAAATGCTTTACACCTTTTCACAAATTTTGTTTACTTAGCCTAAAATATAAAAAAAAAAAAACTAAAATAAAAGTCAGAGATCGAAGATTTTAGAATGTTTCAAGTAGGTACCTATATTTTTGGATGTTGTGACCACTAATTTTGATTTCCGCCCATTTCAATACATTTGAAAATCTTTAAATGCTGCCATAGATATTCCAGTTTACAAAAATCACCTGAATAATGGGCAATACAATCAATCTATCTGAATTGTATTTCCAATATTTTATGTGCTAGCTCACTGGGATATCTTTATTCTAGGTGAAAAATGGCAGCAAAGGAGAAAACTGCTCACACCCGCCTTCCATTTCAACATTTTACGGCAATTTTTCATCGTGCTACAAGAAAATACCCAACGTTTGGTAGAAACATTGGAAAAATCTGCCGGAGAATCTGTGGACATAGTGCCTGTTCTCTCGGAGTTCACATTACACTCAATATGTGGTAAGATCACAAAGCATGGAAATATTAAGGAAACAAGAATTATTGATTAACATCAAGAAAACTACCTATACCGTCTACCGTCTCTCCTTCACTATGAGTGGTTGACTGGTAGAAAATGCTCTTAGCGTTAAGTCCGCCATTTGTACTAGTAAGTTAATCTGTGCAATAAAGTATTAAATAAATAAATAAATATACGATGTCAACGATAATGATAGGAACAATTGTTTTGAGCAGCCATTTCACATATGTAAAATGGCGTGTAGCTACATATGTAAAATATTTAAAGTGAGTACATATGTAAAATGGCAAATGTAAATAAGAGTAAAGTAAAGGTCAGAAGTATTTTACAAAAATACATATCGGTATTAATCAGTTCATGTTCAGTTCCAACTTCATGACCGTTGTTATTTCAGAGACAGCAATGGGCACCAAGCTCAGCGAAGAAACTACTGGTGCAGGCAGATCCTACAAAGAGGCTATTTATGAGCTTGGAAAAGCATTCGTATATAGAGTTACACGAGTTCACATGTATTCTGACTTCATATTCAGCTTAACTCAAACAGGCAAAAACATGAAGAAATATTTAAAAGTAGTCCACAGTTTCACTACCAGGGTTATCAAGGACAGAAAGGCGTACATAGAAAAATTCGGCGTACAGCTTCCTGAAGATAATGATGATGAGGATGACGTTTACAAGAATAAGCGAAAGACGGCAATGTTGGATCTTTTGCTGTTAGCCGAAAAAGAAGGTCACATAGATTTTGCTGGAATTCAAGAGGAGGTCGACACATTCATGTTCGAGGTATAGATAGACACACATTTTTATGTTTGAAATGTACATTGTACAAAACGTACCTTTAAGGAAACATATCACGCCAGGGGGCCGACTTATGAAAAATAAATAACACCAAAATACCAGATTCTCACCGAATTCCTAAAGGAAATCGGCCGTTTTGTTGAAACTTTCTCACCCGGTGTGGGCCATAAATCTACCACTTCTACACGAACACACACCATTAAATTCAACTACACCAAATTAAAAAAAATAAAATAAAAGTAAAGCAAGAATATTATTATCATCATCGATGTGTCAAAATAGAAATTGACGCAATTAAATTAAATACTATCTTGAATAATGAGTAAATATATATTTCCAATTTATTTATCTGTCCAGCAGCAGTTATCAGCACTGATACTATATCACTTGTTCCCAGGGCCATGACACGACGGCCTCTGGACTTACGTTTATTTGTATGGTACTGGCAAACAACAAAGGGATTCAGGTATGATAAATACTACATGTATAATAAATAATCTAGTATAATTTAGGCGTTTTAATAATGGAAAGCCACTTTGTTACGGTGAAAGATAAGATTAAGGAAGTGTGCGAGATGATAAGTAAAAGACGGATTGATGTTCTATATGAGACCAAGCGGAAAGGATGTGACACCACCACGCATGGACCCTACCTAGGTTTGGAGACCTAGAAATAAGTAGAGGGTCAGGGACGGCTGGAATCGTAGCATGTGGGAAGATATAGTCTCTTCATATCATCAGAAGAGAAGGGCGTGACTGTATGTATGTTATAATTGTAATTTCTGTAATGTTTAAAATGAAATTAGTACATTTGAACAGGTACAAAATAAATTAAAATCTTAAATGTTTAGTTTGTTTTTACTTCTGATATCTATTTTTAAATAGACATCCTTGATTATAATCAAGGTGACTCTGAGTAACTTAAATTACCACCCAATTATATTCTACTTCAAAATCTTAATGTAACAGGACAAAATATTCAGCGAGCTACAAGAGATATTTGATGACTCCACTAGACCTGCCAATATGCAGGATCTCTCCAAGATGAAGTACCTGGAGTGCTGCATCAAGGAGTCCTTGCGTCTATACCCTCCAGTGCACTTCATCAGTCGGAACTTGCAAGAAAGTGTTGTATTGAGTAAGTGTCATCTGGAAACTTAAATTGAGATTGTGACGCGAATAGAATTTAGTGCACGGAACATGACGTAATTCAGTACCATTGTCTTTAATTCAGGTGGTTACAAAGTTCCAGCCAATACGTTTTGTCACATCAACATCTTGGACCTCCACCGGAGCCCGTATCTGTACAAAGACCCTCTGACCTTCGACCCTGACCGTTTTCTGCCTGAAAACAGTGCTGGTCGCCATCCATACTCTTACATCCCGTTCAGTGCAGGGCCTAGGAACTGTATAGGTAAGAGAAACTTTTGTTCAAGAGTTTTTAAATAAATCAAGGCGTTATCGATAAGTTTGTGGGAAAGACAAGCCGAGTTGACGAATCATAGGGCAATACCTTCCCCTTTATTGAGGAAGTTAACTCTTGTTGCACTCTTATCGATAGTTCGAGACAAATCGCAACAATACTTAATTTTTTAAAGTTTTTGCATATTCTATTATGATTGTCTCGATAAATATATTTTTCCAAAACACAATATGTTTTCATGTTTCAGGACAAAAGTTTGCCATGATGGAAATGAAGTGTGCCGTCTCGGAAATATTGAGAAAGTTCGTGCTGATGCCGATTACACATCCCGATGACATCGAGTTCACAGCCGATCTTGTTCTAAGAAATAGTGGACCCGTGCACGTCACATTTGCCAAACGATAAAAATAATTATGTAATTTTGAGATAGACATAGGTATTATATAATTATATTGTTAAGAATATATTAAACAAATTTCAATATTAACCTAGTATGAACATCGAGTGTTGTATGAATTGTTTTTTTTATTACATAGGTACTTTTATTTTACTGATATTCTACAATCCATGATACAGCCTAGAGCAGCGATCGTCACACTTTTCTGGTCAAGGGCCGCATAGGACAATATGAGGTATCACTGCGGGCCTCTAGGGAACAAGGCTTGTGTCGCAGGGGACTTTACAAATATAGGGACACAAAGAATACGTATGAAAATAAAGTGTATCACACAAATGTTTGCCTTGGATGGCAATCGCGTCCACGGAAACCGGAGCAATGGTAGTAGCAAGGTGACCCTACGCGCCGTCATCTATATATATATATATATATATATAAATGTTATGTTGGCTTGAGCACGCTTCAAAAACTCAAAAAGTTCTGCACCGATCGAGCTGAAATTTTAGCATGATATATAATCCGCATTTTATCTATCTTTATCATCAGTGACATATCAGCGAATGTGCGAATGTGCCACAGCGAAGCGTGGCAGGGTACAGCTAGTTTATTATAAATAATAACAATAAAATTCAGTCAAAAGAAATAAATTCACGAAAAGATTTGAAAATAAAAGTGATAGGAGGAAGTTTATACATCATAGTTGAGTTTGCGTACTTCTATTTAGTTCTAACTAAACTTGTACCATCGGCAAATAAAACGATGTCCACATTATTAAATAAATACAATAGGAATGTCATCAATATAAAAAATAATAGTGGTCCCAGGATTGAGCCCTGTGGAACTCCCATTGTAATTGTAATTTTATGATGGTTAGATCTGAAACCATTTACTTCAGTCACTTGCGACCTGTCACTTAAATAAGATTTTAAAATATTCAGTTCTGTATATCTCTCATTGCATAGTATTCCAACTTTTAATCAAAATGTCATGGAAAACACACTCAAATGCCTTTGCAAGATCACAATAATAAGTAGTAGCAAAGCACTACCAATCTTGTAATAATGGAATGTTTTTGCGCGTACAGTTACAAAGTACGACTAATTCATATGAGTGTATGTGATAACTCCGGACATAATCACGATTGTCTTTTTTAATTTCAGAATTGGTTGAATTCACCGTCAGTGGTTACAGCAGTATGTGACAGTGTGGACGTCTCGTCTTAACTTTCATATCAATATGTTCGTGTATTTATTGATAGTCGCTTTACTATTGGGCATTATTCACATTGTTTTTAATTATAATGAAAGAGCGCGCTTGCTCTGGAAAATCCCAGGACCGAATAGTGCTTTCATTGTCGGAAATGCCTTAGATATAATTGTTAGTTCAGGTAACATATATTTTTATATTAATTTGAAATTATTTTAATTTCCATTTTGGAAGAAATATTACCATTTAATACAAGTGTCATGGACCGTGCCCAATGCAGATACGTAGATATAGATAAATTTGATAACTACAGACATTTTACATGGGATATGTTACATTAGATTTACATGGGATTATGGCCTACCAGGATTTCATGTCCGTCGAACACCTAGGCACTTCAATTATCAGGATAATATTAGCATCATTAATTATTGTTTTTAAAAATTATATCTGATTTCTGGACATCACACCTCTCGTGGTTTGATTTTGACCTATTCCAAACTTTTACAAAACGCGGAGCTGAAATTTATTTTGGTGGGCACTGGCGATCACTTTCAAACTTGCGATGTAAATCGTGCTATGTTTTAATGCCTGTTTAATTTTAATATGTTTTAATAATTTCAATAAATGACGCCTTTGTTTGCTTTAAAAGTTTAGGACTAATCCTAATAAATTTACAGGGATACGTAGAAACTCGTATATCTACCTAGTCTGTGATGTAATTCTTATCCATTACGTTGATTTTCAGAGGAATTAATGAAATTAGGAGACATATGGGCCCTAAAATGGAAGGGGATATTCAGGTTTTGGAGTTTTCCGTTTGGCGCAGTTTCTGTTTATAATCCCGAGGACATTGAGGTGATTGATTACGTCAATGTATAAAGCAAATATCATGTTATCACAATCGCAGTGATTACAGTAATAGTTTCAATGTTTTCCAGATAGTAACATCAGGTGTAAAATTCAACGACAAAAGTAGTGTATACTTGCTTTTGAAGTCATGGCTGCGTAACGGACTGCTTGTCAGTAATGGTAATTATATGGATACTTTCACGCATTTGATTACACCAACAGTTATTGATTACTAGCTGCGCCCTGCGGTTTCACTCGCATTCCCGGATCAACAACCACTATGTTACTAAAGAATACCTGCAAATTGCAAAAAAATAAATGTCAAATCGTGAGTTCATACAAAAATCTCACAGATTTTCCAATTTTGTAGGCAACTTTCTTAATTAGTTCATTCATAAGAACCTTCTCCAGATAATAAAAAAAAAAGAAGACAACCATGCTAACCACGGCTAGCGCATGCGCAGTTGCACACTCCTTCAGGATTTCCTCCTGCCTTGCAGTGAATGTGCGCGTGGTACTTTATTATATCTCCTAAGATATTCGTTGAAACCAAATGATGTAAAGGGCAATTTTGTTCAAAATTAAATACTTATGACTAATAACGTATTTATTTGTATAAGGATTAATATCATGTTCATGAAAACACCTTCGCAAATAATGCATTATTTTAGAACCAATTTTATTACCATATTATAGTGATTATAGTGAATTAACCGAGATAGATATATGCTGCCGCGGACTTTTTTTTTAGAACTTTTAAAGTGGAACAATTTCGTCATACATTATTTCTGCATAACTTTAACCGTTTACGCAGAGCACACAACAAAAGCACTGAAAAGCAATATTTTTTCCCGTTTTTGCCACATTCTTCATTGATGCTCCGTTCCTATTGGTCGTGGCATGATGTTATATAGCCTATAACCTTTCTCGGTAAATGGGCAATCCAACACAAAAAGAATTGTTCAAATCGAACCAGTAGTTCCTGAGATCGTAGCGTTCAAACAAACAAACAAAGATTGGATTTCCAATAATAGTTAGCTCAGTTGGATATTTTATTCTAGGAGAAAAATGGCAGCAAAGGAGAAAACTGCTCACACCCGCCTTCCATTTCAACATTTTACGCCAATTTTTCATCGTGCTACAGGAAAATACCCAACGTTTAGTAGAGAGATTGGAAAAATCAGCCGGAGAATCTGTGGACATAGTGCCTGTTCTCTCGGAGTTTACATTACACTCAATATGTGGTAAGATAGAAGAAGCCAATTTGGAGATACATATTAAAACACAACAAGAACTTACTTGTTACTATGGTGTCAATAAAGAATTATGGTATTGTATTGTAAGAATTTACGATGTTTTCATTCACATCGTGAGGAAACCTACATGTGTGTGCTTCTGTAAAGCATAGGTACGTAAATATCACTCGTTTTTCGATGAAGGAAAACATCGTGAGGAATCCCACATAGCTACCCGAAAATTATTTCAGAGGTAGGTGTGTTATCCACCAACCCGGACCGGATTCCCGTGGTGGATTAGGGCCTAACCCTCATCACGAAAGTTAAGGGAGACCCGTGCTAAGCAGTGGGACGATATGAGATGATGATGATTGTAAAACTTAACGTTAGAAACGGGATATTTTACCATGTTCAACCAGATAAGTGTACTCAAATGTTCGCGAGTATACCGTACTTTGGTCTGTCGAGAACACAATCGAGTTTCGCGTGACTTCAGTGATGGTATAGAATAAAATAAAATAAAATAATTGCAGAGAGCCTCATAACTTCATGACCGTTGTTATTTCAGAGACAGCAATGGGCACCAAGCTCAGCGAAGAAACTACTGGTGCAGGCAGATCCTACAAAGAGGCTATTTATGACCTCGGGAAAATAGTAATATACAGATTTGTACGAATACACTTGTACCTTGACTTTATATTTAACTTAACTCAAGCTGGGAGAAACATGAAGAAATATTTAAAAGTAGTCCACAGTTTCACTAACAGGGTTATCAAGGACAGAAAGGAATATATCGAAAAATTCGGTATACAGCTTCCTGAAGATAATGACGACGAGGATGACGTCGTTTACAAGCATAAGCGAAAGACGGCCATGTTGGATCTGTTGCTGTTAGCTGAAAAAGAAGGTCACATTGACTTTGCGGGAATACAGGAGGAGGTCGACACTTTCATGTTTGAGGTATAATATAAACAAATCAGAACACGACGAGACTCTAAATAAAAAAATAATAATAAAAGCTAAATTACGTACTTATGTATAAAGAAAAAAACTCAGTAGAAGTAGAAACAATCATAGTTATAACAATGATATAAATATATATCATTGGTATAGTGTGGGTTTACACAGTTATCACCACTGAAACTGTATATCTTGTTCCTAGGGCCATGACACGACGGCCTCTGGACTAACGTTCTTTCTGATGTCACTGGCGAACAACAAAGGGATTCAGGTATAATACAATACATAAAAGAATTTTAATAGCTGTAAGTTCAGTAATGTTTCAATTTAAGGAAATGATGACCTGATGAATAATTATAAAAACTTTCGCGTGAAGACGTATTTTCACAATATCGTCTTTCACCCTAAATCTCAACAAATCCAAGGTCTTATAAATCTCTAATTTGAAATAGATATTCTTGATTATAGTCAAGGTTCTCTGAGTAACTTAAATTACCCACCAATTGTATTCTACATCAAAATCTTATTCACACAATTAAACACTTCACAAAATAAACAAGAATCGTAGATGTTAGACATATATTATAGTTCGCTATTGCTTCTGTAACAGGACAAAATATTCAGCGAGCTACAAGAAATATTTGGCGATTCCACCAGACCTGCCAGTATAGATGACCTCTCTAAGATGAAGTACCTGGAGTGCTGCATCAAGGAGTCCTTGCGTCTTTACCCTCCAGTGCACTTCATCAGTCGGAACTTGCACGAAAATGTTGTATTGAGTAAGTATCATTTGGCAACTTGAATTGAGTGAGATTGTGATGAGAATAGTGTTTGCTCCTCTGCGAGTCAAAGGAGCCTTTGATTTTGTGTATATTATGTATGCAATACAAACCACTAAAAAAAAACTAAAACAAAAAAACTTATAAATAAATAACTTTAAGAAAACTTGAATAGCTCAGTGGGGAGTAATGAACGCAAGCCTACTCACCGATTTCCAGCTCAGGTCCTCGATTAGACGACGCCGTCCATTTGCAAATATGACACGTAATTTGGGTGATAAAAGTTCGTTCGGGTTCGATTGTTATTTTAGTAGCACACACCACCGACGAAAGCCGTACTAGCGATGGGGCTGCAATATGCAGTATCAGTTCGATTTTGTATATTGCTGTAAGCAAGCGTACTTCACAGCTCTGGCGTAGGTTGAGGACTGTCGGTTAACCAGCGAGCGGCAATACAAGTCAAAACTACCCTCACTGATTGCATAAAGTAATCCAAGAAAATAAGTCTGTACAAATTACCTTCAAAAACTGCCGATAGTTTGTTTGTTAGAAAACAACGCGATAATATAAAAAAACCGAATAATTACTAACGTTCAAAAACTATGAGGCTTCAACAAATTGGATATAATGCATACCATACCGGGCTATCTGATTTATTGAAATTAAGTAATTGTGTGTTGGGATAACATCTGAAACACCAACATATTTAAGTTAACCCAACTTCGTGGTTAACTGCATCACTCAACATGATGGAATTCAGTACCATTGTCTTTGATTCAGGTGGCTACAAAGTTCCAGCCAATACATTTTGCCACATCAACATCTTGCAACTGCACCGGAACCCGGATCTGTACAAAGACCCTCTGACCTTCGACCCTGACCGTTTCCTGCCCGAAAACAGTGCTGGACGCCATCCATACTCTTACATCCCCTTCAGTGCAGGGCCTAGGAACTGTATAGGTAAGGGGAACTTTTGGTAAGGTTTTTTAAACAAATCAAGCCGTTATCGATAAGGTTGTGGGAAAGACAAGCCGAGTTAACGAATCATAGGGCAATACCTTCTCGTTCATTAAAGAAGTTAACTATATTAACTTCCTGTTGCACTCTATGTTTTAAAAAAATCAAGGCTTTATCAATAAGTTTGTGGGAAAGAAAGGCCGAGTCAACGAATCATAGGGCAATACCTTCTCGTTAATTAAGGAAGTTAACTAACTTAACTTCCTGTTGCACTCTTATCGATGGCTTCGCATATTCCAATTTGTCTCGATAAATATATTTTTTCATAAATGCTCATTATCTGTTCTCATGTTCCAGGACAAAAGTTTGCCATGATGGAAATGAAGTCTGCCGTGTCGGAAATATTGAGAAAGTTCGTACTAATGCCGATTACAAACCATGATGACATCGAGTTTATAGCCGATCTTGTTCTAAGAAACAGTGGACCCGTGCACGTCACATTTGTCAAACGATAAAAATAATCATGTAATTTTGAGATAGACACATATATATATATATATATATATATATATATATATCCTATAATATACATCCTCCGCCCTCGTAAATGACCATTGTAGTGATGTTTAAATAAAGGTTCATTAATGTTATACAGGTATATATTTTATTTTTAATCCCGTCTATTCGAAAAGAGGCATTTACTTCCTCGATAAGTGCGAACAAAGTGGGTCATTCCAGCGCACGTAATAACAGTGCCGAAATGAGTTTTGAATTAGGAACACAATAAAAAAACAGCGAGTACAAAGTCATCAGGGAATGAAATTAGGTAAAATATATGTTTCTGGCAGCTAACCTTAACCTTACCTCCGAGTTCTTTTATTACTTTTATGGAATATGTGACTAAACTTAGCTTTTTAGAAGGATCATTTGTGAGGGGCTCATATCAATTTACGGTTAAACCCTAAAAACCCTCCCTAAAGTCCCTATAAACTTTAAATGTATCCTAGCTACACGCGGGCATGTTATTTGATCGTGAACGAAGAGCGACGTTTATTGTACTAGTTTTTTCCAAGTAAGTAAATTGTTGACGTAAAACCATATTTAAATTTTGGGAATAATGTCATGGTATTAGGTTTTCCATAATAACTAAATTTGTATCATCAACTAATAAAACTATGTCTACATTATTAAATACAATAGGAATGTCATTTTAAAATAAAAAATAATATCCATAACTCCCATTGTAATTGTAATTTTATGATGGTTAGATCTGAAACCATTTACTTCAATCACTTGCGACATGTCACTTAAATAAGATTTTAAAATATTCAGTTCTGTATCTCTCATTGCATAGTATTCCAACTTTTAATCAAAATGTCATGGAAAACACACTCAAATGCCTTTGCAAGATCACAATAATAAGTAGTAGCAAAGCACTACCAATCTTGTAATAATGGAATGTTTTTGCGCGTACAGTTACAAAGTACGACTAATTCATATGAGTGTATGTGATAACTCCGGACATAATCGCGATTGTCTCAATTATTATAATTTTTGTAATTTCAGAATTGGTTGAAATGACCGTCAGTGATTAAAGCAGTATGTGACAGTGTGGACGTCTCGTCTTAACTTTCATATCAATATGTTCGTGTATTTATTGATATTCGCTTTACTATTGGGCATTATTCACATTGTTTTTAATTATAATGAAAGAGCGCGCTTGCTCGGGAAAATTCCAGGACCGAATAGTGCTTTCATTGTCGGAAATGCCTTAAAAGTAATTGTTAATTCAGGTAACTTAAATTTTTATTTTTATTTTTATTATTTTATTTCCAGTTTGGAACAAATATTGCAACCTAATGTCCAGTGTCATGGATCGTGCCCCATCCATGTAGTTACGTAGATATAGATACATTTGATAGCTACAGACATTTTACATGGGACATTTTACATTAGATTTACATGGGATCATGACCTGCCAGGATTTAATGTCCGTCGAACGCCTAGGCACATCAATTATCAGGATAATATTGGCATCATTAATTATTATTTTTAAAAATGGTATCTGATTTCTGAACATCACACCTCTTGTGGTTTGATTCTTTCCTATTCCAAACTTTTACAAAACGCGGAGCTGAAATTTATGTTGGTGGGCACTGGTGATCATTTTTCATACTTGAGATGTAAATCGTGCTATGTTTTAATGCCTGTTTCATTTTAATATGTTTTAATAATTTCATTAGATTACGCCTTTGTTTGCTTTGAAAGTTTAGGACTAATCCTAATAAATTTACAGGGATACGTAGTAACTCGTATATCTATCTGGTCTGTTATGTTACTCTTATGCATTACGTTGATTTTCAGAGGAATTAATGAAATTAGGAGACATATGGGCCCTAAAATGGAAGGGGATATTCAGGTTTTGGAGTTTTCCGTTTGGCGCAGTTTTTGTTTCTAATCCCGAGGACATTGAGGTGATTGATTAAGTTAATTTATAAGCAAATATCATTTTACCACAATTGCATGATTACAGTAAAAGTTTCAATGTTTTTCAGATAGTAACATCAGGTGTAAAATACAATGATAAAAGTGCCATATACTTGCTTTTGAAGTCATGGCTGCGTAACGGACTGCTTGTCAGTAATGGTAATTATTTTTATACCTTCACACATTTGATTACACCGACAGCTATTGATTATAATTATTGTTACAGTTCCTGACATAGGTATACATTTATTTAATTAGTATCGTGAAAAATCTGAGACGGCTTCCAAGCTTTTTTAAGCATATGGTGTAACGAGTTGTTTCATCACATTGCTCTTTATCCTACTAATCCTACTCATATTATAAATGCGAAAGTTTGTTAGAATGGATGGATGTTTGTTCCTCTTTCTCGCAAAAACAACAGAACGGATTCGAATGAAATTTGGAATACAGATAGTTTATGACCAGGATTGAGTAATAGGGTACTTTTTATCCCGATAGTATCCCGGGAACTACGCGGGTGAAACCTCTGGGCGCAGCTAGTGAAAGATAAAAATCTTATTTATTTGTATCCTATTTTCACTGTGTTAGTAAATGTCATAGAAATCCGACAACAAATTTCAAAGTTAGGGACTACATTTAGAACTTCTGAAATCACTTTGTTGTTGCCTGTAAAATGTGTTCATATAACTTCTTGTTCGTTGTAAGCAACGACTTTGATTTCCGCGAAAAAAATTCAATAAACCTTAAATGCAATTTTAATTTATTTGAAAATCCTCAATTCATCCACCGATATTCCAGTTCAAAAGCTGCCTCTGTCTGTATAAAACTGGATAATATAATCAATTATCTGGATTGGATTTCCAATAATAGTTAGCTCACTTGCATATTTTATTCTAGGTGAGAAATGGCAGCAAAGGAGAAAACTGCTCACACCCGCTTTCCATTTCAACATTTTACGTCAATTTTTCATCGTGCTACAGGAAAATACCCAACGTTTAGTAGAGAGATTGGAAAAATCAGCCGGAGAATCTGTGGACATAGTGCCTGTTCTCTCGGAGTTTACATTACACTCAATATGTGGTAAGATAGAAGAAGCATATTTGGAGATACATATTAAGAAACAACAAGAACTTACTTGTTAGCTTGTTACTATGGTGTCAATTAAGAATTATTGTATGGTATTACTTGCTTTGCTTTAGGAAAAATTAAGATTTTACGATGTTTCCTTCACATCGTGAGGAAACCCAGATACCTACCCGAAAAACATTTCAGACGTAGGTATGTTAGCCAAAAATCCGGACCGGGCCCCCGTGGTGAATTATCGTCTAACCCAAGTGAGGGGAGACCCGTGGTCAACAGTGGGACGATATGGGTTGATGATGATGATTGTAAGAATTAACGTTAGAAACGGGATATTTTACCAACCAACCCGAGAAGTGTATTCAAATGTTCGCGAGTATACCGTACTTTGGTCTGTCGAGAACACAATCGAGTTTCGCGTGACTTCAGTGATGGTATAGAATAAAATAAAATAATTGCAGAGAGCCTCATAACTTCATGACCGTTGTTATTTCAGAGACAGCAATGGGCACCAAGCTCAGCGAAGAAACTACTGGTGCAGGCAGATCCTACAAAGAGGCTATTTATGACCTCGGGAAAATACTTGTATACAGATTTGTACGAATACACTTGTATTCTGACTTTATATTTAGCTTAACTCAAGCCGGGAGAAACATGAAGAAATATTTAAAAGTAGTCCACAGTTTCACTACCAGGGTTATCAAGGATAGAAAGGAATATATCGAAAAATTCGGTATACAGCTTCCTGAAGATAATGATGACGAAGATGACCTTGTTTACAAGAATAAGCGAAAGACGGCCATGTTGGATCTGTTGCTGTTAGCGGAAAAAGAAGGTCACATTGACTTTGCGGGAATACAGGAGGAGGTCGACACTTTCATGTTTGAGGTATAATATAAACACATCAGAACACGACGAGACTCTATATAAAAAAAAATTAAAAGCTAAATTACGTACTTATGTAAAAAGAAAAAAACCCAGTAGAAGTAGAAACAATCATAGTTATAACAATGATATAAAGATATATCCCAAAACAACGTCACACGTGGACAAACGAGAAACAAAGAATAACGCCAAATCCCTCACACACTGGTGTAAAGTGTAGTTTTCACTTAAATTTTGGCATTTACATATTTTGAAATCACAGACACATACCTACTTCAATTTCATTATTGGTATAGTACGGATTTAATCAGTTATCACCATTGAAACTGTATATTTTGTTCCTAGGGCCATGACACGACGGCCTCCGGACTAACGTTCTTTCTGATGTCACTGGCGAACAACAAAGGGATTCAGGTATAATACAATACATTTAGCCATTTTAACAACTGTAAGTTCAATAATGTTTTAAGGAAAGGCATTCAAGGAAATGATGATCTGATAAATAATTTACCTTTGCGTGAAGACGTACTTTCACAATATCGCATTTTCGCCCTAAATCTCGACGAATCCAAAGTATTAGAAATCTCTATTTATAAATAGACATCCTTTATTATAATCATGGTAGCATTCTCTGAGTAACTTAGATTACTCATCAATTATATTCTACTCCAAAAACTTAATCGTACAATTAAACATGTCACAAAATAAATAAGAATCGTAGATGTTAGACATTTATTTTATAGTTCGCTTTTGCTTCTGTAACAGGACAAAATATTCAGCGAGCTACAAGAGATATTTGGCGACTCCACCAGATCTGCCAGTATGCAGGACCTCTCCAAGATGAAGTACCTTGAGTGCTGCATCAAGGAGTCCTTGCGTCTTTACCCTCCAGTGCACTTCATCAGTCGGAACTTGCACGAAAATGTTGTATTGAGTAAGTATCATTTGGCAACTCGAATTGAGTGAGATTGGGATGAGCACAGTGTTTGCTCCGCGAATCGAAGGAGCCTTTGATTTTATGTATATGTAGCATGGAATACAAACCACTTTAAGAAAACTTGAATAGCTCAGTGAATGTTAAAGAACGCAGTGGGGAGTAATGAACGCAAGCTTACTCACCGATTTCCAGCTCAGGTCCTCGATTAGATAACGCCGTCCATTTGCAAATATGACACGTAATTTGTTTGATAATCGAAAAGGGTTCGATTGTTATTTTAGTAGCACAAACCACCAACGAAAGCCCAACTAGCGATGGGCCATCAAAATGCGGTATCAGGTCGATTTTGTATATTGCAGTCAATTAACCAGTGAGTGGCAATTCGAGTCAATCTACCCTCACTGATTGCATAAAGTTATCCAAAAAAATAAGTCTGTACAAATTACCCTTAAAAGCTGTCGATAATTTGTTCGTTCGAAAATCACGCAATGCTATCAAAAAATAATAATTGTAATTACAAACGTTCAAAAACTATGAGGCTTCAACAAATTGGATATAATGCATACCATACCGGGCTATCTGATTTATTGAAATTAAGTAATTGTGTGTTGGGTTAACATCTGAAACACCAACATATTTAAGTTAACCCAACTTCGTGGTTAACTGCATCACTCAACATGATGGAATTCAGTACCATTGTCTTTGATTCAGGTGGCTACAAAGTTCCAGCCAATACATTTTGCCACATCAACATCTTGCAACTGCACCGGAACCCGGATCTGTACAAAGACCCTCTGACCTTCGACCCTGACCGTTTCCTGCCCGAAAACAGTGCTGGACGCCATCCATACTCTTACATCCCCTTCAGTGCAGGGCCTAGGAACTGTATAGGTAAGAGGAACTTTTGGTAAGGTTTTTTAAACAAATCAAGGCGTTATCGATAAGGTTGTGGGAAAGACAAGCCGAGTTAACGAATCATAGGGCAATACTCGTTCATTAAGGAAGTTGACTAACTTAACTTCCGGTTGCACTCTTATCGATATAGTCTGCGACAAATTGAAACAATACCTACTTTATTTTTTTTAAGTTTTCGTATATTCCAATATCATTGTCCCGATAAATATATTTTTCCACAAACGCAATCTGTTTTCGTGTTCCAGGACAAAAGTTTGCCATGATGGAAATGAAGTCTGCCGTGTCGGAAATATTGAGAAAGTTCGCGCTGATGCCGATTACAAACCATGATGACATCGAGTTCACAGCCGATCTTGTTCTAAGAAACAGTGGACCCGTGCTAGTTACATTTGCCAAACGATAAATATAATCATGAAATTTTGAGGTACCCATAGGTTCTTTACTTCTGAATGTAATTACAATTATTAATACCGGTTATGAACATCGATAGTGATACGAATTGATTACCATTATTATTAGCTAGGTAGTATTAGGTATTGTACTGATATTATATCCACGATACGACCTAGAGCCTAGAGAGGATCCATTATTCTTTATCTTCAGAATATTTGTTTTTGTTATTTTATGTCACGTTCGCGTTTTATTTTCCGCTCTCTCTTTAGTGGCCATTAGTGTTTTTATATGAAATAAATGTTATAGTATGATAAAAAATATTTTTATTTTGTAGTGACGAATTAATTCTCCTCTCCGTGCATGGTTGTCTGGAAGAGATCGCTCTGAGCGATAAGACCGCCCATTGTGACACTAATTGTAAAAATTGTTTTGTTCTAGTTTTAAGTTTTCTTTGTTCTGTGGTGTTTCAATAAAGAGTTTATCTATCTATCTATCTATCTAATTTTCATAGTGGGGATAAAGCCCATACAATTTTGATATTTCCGTTTTTCCCACTACTGCTGGCACCAAGCTGGTGGAGCCAAGGGGAACAATCCCTATATTTTAGCTATTCTCAACTATATTTTATCATAAGATTCCTTTGAAGTTATTTTTTTTATTTGACTGAGAGACAAGACGAGCATGTCGTTCTCCTCATGGTAAGTGCTACACCTGCGCATAACAGTCACATCACCACCCAGAACCCTGCACTGCATAATCCTGAGCGGCACTGCACTGCGCTCGTCACCCCGAGACATCGTCTTTGAAGTCTCATAAGCCCAGTAAATTCGCTGGAAACAATGTCCTGTTTTTGATCAAACATTTATCATAGTCTCAAGGAAATATTTAATTTTATCACTATCTGTGTTGTTTAGTAATGAGACGCCGTGATGATGAGACGGAGCGGAACACATAGCTTGTTTTTCACAAAATACTTGAGTTTCTCATGTAAATAATAAGTATGTAGTAGGTAGTGAACCATTGCAAAGCTGTATTAATGTATCCATCAGTCTCTGTATTATTTCGGACATAATTGCGATTACCTCATATTATTTTAAAACTTTGCATCAGAACCGCTTGAATTGTTCGTCAGTGATATGTGACAGGACGGACGTCTTAGTTTTCTTATCAACGTGTTGTCACAACTATTGGCCGCTATTCAGATTATTTTTACCTAGCTGCGCCCCGCGGTTTCATCCGCATAATTCAAGTTTTCCCGCAATAATTCTCTTAAAAGCAATATATTTTCCCCGTTTTTGCCACATTCTTCATTGATTCTCCTATTGGTAATAGCGTGATGTTATATAGCCTTTAACCTTCCTCGATAAATGGACTATACAACACAAAAAGAATTGTTCAATTCGGACTAGTAGTTCCTGAGATCCTAGCGTTCAACCAAACAAACAAACAAACTCTTCAGCTTTATATCCTTATCCTTACTCCTTACTTATATTATAAATGCGAAAGTAACTCTGTCTGTTGCTCTTTCACGCCTAAACTACTGAACCGATTGAAATGAAATTTGGTACAGAGATAGTCTAGAGCCTGAGAAAGGACATAGGGTACTTTTTAATGCGATAAAAGCATTGTAAGGGTTTGAAATAGGGGATGAAAGTTTGTATGGAAACTACATTGACAGCGAGTAACATAGGCTATTTTTATCCCCATATTCCCGCGGGAACAGGTACTACGCGGGTGAAACCGCGGGGCGCAGCTAGTATTAGTATATATTACAAATAGAGGGCTCGCTTTTTCCAGAAAATCCCGGGACATATAATGCTTTCGTTATCGGAAATGCCATGGAAATCATTTTAGTCTAGGTAATTGATGTTTTGATTCGTTTTCTGTTTAGTTAGTGTTTATGTTAGTATAAAGATATGACTGTATGTATGACTAATAGCAGAGATAAAATTATAGCGATAAGTACAGATTAATCACTAAGGCGATATCCATCTTTATACTGTACTAGCTGCGCGCCGCGGTTTCACCCGCGTAGTTCCTGTTCCCGCGGGAATATGGGGATAAAAATAGCCTATGTTAATCGCTGTCAATGTAGCTTTCATACAAACTTTCATCCCCTATTTCAAACCCTTACAATTCTTTTATCGCATTAAAAAGTACCCTATGTCCTTTCTCAGGCTCTATCTCTGTACAAAATTTCATTCCAATCGGTTCAGTAGTTCAGGCGTGAAAGAGCAACAGATAGAGTTACTTTCGCATTTATAATATAAGTAAGGATCAATGTCACAGACAATGCCTCAGTTAGATACTTTAGAACAAATGTTATCATAGTTAATATTAGTAGGTATTTTTAAGTGCCATGGATCGTGCTCCATGTATATAGTTGCAGACAGACATCAGATACATACATGCACAGATTAACATTACTAATAATAGCAAACAACCTTCTCAGTGACCGGTAATACGGGTTCAGCCGAAACCGGTCTACTTTGTTTCCGGAATTTTTATGCCGATTAATAATTTGGGCACGCGACGATAACATAATTCTCCTGAAGGCTGGGCGATTGGGGTAATAATAACTTAGCCAAGTTTCATGCTACAAAACGCAAGCATGTTTCTTCTCCGCTAAACGGAGTCAATTCCGAGTGAATATTAATTTCCGTGACGTATGCTTACCGATAACTGACCGCCTCAAGCTCCTTGAAGTTATACTATAAGTTGCTCAATTTATATCATTTGTCGTAGGTATATAGAGTCCGGCTCTCATCTTTGGAACGGCAGGTACGGCTTAATATGAGCTCGAAGCACTGGAGTCGATAACAAGAGGTGCTCAAAGGATTTTTAATAATGAGCAAGGGTTCTAAACCTTTGCCTTTGATATATAATGACTGCTTAGAAATCCGTCAAGAAATTCAAACGTTAAAGTTTGATAGTTTTTTTTTTAAGTTTTTGGTTCAGCCTATATCAAGGATGTTAGTAAGTACTGAGTCAGTTTTAATATATGTAGGTCTATCTGGATTGGACTTCAAAAGTGCTAGCACACAAAAACAAGATACCAAATAGTGGAGACACTTTCGAAAATAAACCAGAATTTAAGAAAGTTAGGATCTGGATATTTCGTGTATGACCGAAAAGTCCTACCAATAGTTCGCATGTGTATACTATAATAATAAACATCTTATTACTAAAAAATAAAACGGTAAATCCAAACAAGTAAATCATCATCATCATCAGCCTCTACCGATCCACTGCTGGACATAGGCCTCCTCTTTATTGCGCCAAATTTTACGGCCATGAGCTTTCCTTCCCCACGTTTGACCCAGTATGCGGAAGATGCCATCTGCCCATCTGGCAGGAGGTCTGTCAACTGACCTCGTCGCCCCTCTCGGATACCACTCCGTTATGGTTTTGGTCCACCTATTGTCATTTCGTCTTACCACGTGTCCTGCCCACCTCCACTTCAGTTCCGTGATACGTCTGCCCACATCGAACATTTTTGTTCGACGTCTGATTTCTACGTTAGGGACTCGATCTCTCAATGAGATGCCCAACATGCTCGTTCCATGGCACGTTGTGTTACTTTTATTTTGTGCAAGATTTCGTTTGTGAGCGTCCATGTTTCGGAACCATAAGTGAGGGTAAACAAGTAAATGCCATAGGTAAAGGTCAAAAGTATTCTAGCATAAAAAGTCATTAATATTCATCTTTGCTCCATAGCAAGTCGTAATTATTGACCGGTTTTATTTCAGAAACAGCAATGGGTACCAAACTCAGTGAAAAAACTACTGGTGCAGGTAGATCATACAAATAAAGTGGCTAATTACGATATCAGGAAAGTGTATGTGGGAAAGCTCATGGACATATGCGTTCTCCCTATCCTCACCTACGGTGCTCAGACTTGGTCTCTGACGATTCAACAAAAGTCCGAACTTGCTGTGCCAGCGAGCCATAGAGCGCAGTATTCTGGGCATCAGACTGTCAGATCGTGTAAGGAACACAATACTGCGCTCCAAAACACAAATCGCCGATGTGGGACAAGAATCCGATAGCCTTAAGTGGAACTGGTCCGGCCACATCTGTCGCATGTCCGACGATCTTTGGGCCCAAACCACTACCACGTGAATGCCACAGATCGTCAGATGTCCGGCAGGCCCAGGATGAGTAGGCGGGACGAGCTCGACTCCTTTTGCTACGACTGGACCACCAAAGCTCTTAACCGTGAGGAATGGAAAAAAGGAAGTCTTTGCCCTGCAGTGGGATGGTCCCAGCTAAAAATGATAAATAAACAATAAAAAGAAGAGGTCGAAACATCAATGTTCGAGGTATACTATAAACACATTTCTTATTCTTTGAAATATACAACTCAACTCTACATGCAGGAAGTCATTTAAAGTTAATTTATGTATTATACTAAAATGTTGGTGGTGGTGGTTATCCGTGGTGGATTATGGCCTAACCCTCCTCACAAAAGTGAGGAGAGATCCGTACCCAGCACGTGGGACGTTATGGGTTGATGATGATGATGACTAAAAATAAACGTACGTAAATTCAGTTTCAGCGATCTTTGTTAAGCAAAAAAAATTAATAGGCAAAGTTTGTTTTTACAGTCGTTGAAAGTTTCGGAAAAATTTGAAGGTTAATATTTTTAGATACGTCTAAAGTCTGATTATTTTAGAATTGTTACAGGAGTCCAAATATATGTTTGGGCATCCGAATATTATTGAACATTCATAGGGTTGAATTGATGGGTATTGAAGTTCCGCATCCACCGCCACCGATGATTTCCCCCCTCTATTCAATTTTACAACTTGTATAAGTAATATATTAAGAACAAATGTAATGAACAATGTACCGGAATGCTTTACGCAATGTAATTCAACCTTATCTCGAATAATTACATGAGATTTATTTCCAATTTATTTACATATCCTCCAGCAGTTATCACCACTGATACTGTATCTCTTGTTCCTAGTGCCATGACACAACGGCCTCTGCACTTACGTTTCTTTTGATGGAATTGGCGAACAACAAAGAGATTTAGGTATAATCATAAATTAATATAGGCGTTATAATAACTGTACGTAATTATTGATGGAATAATTATGATTTGGTGAATAATAATCTATTTTCAAGTTCAGACGTGAGAATAAGATCATTTCGCTCTAGATCTCAACGAATACCCCGCCTTCGCAAGCGTCCACCCGTAGTGTTCTTTTAGAAATAAACGTTTACTATTATTATAAAGAATTGTATTTTATTTTAAAGAGCAGATGCCTTGTCTTTGGGAGTAACCGGAATTTGTTCAGAAAGATTCATCATCATCATCATCAACCCATATAGTTCCACTGTTAAGCATGGATCTCCCCTCACTTTCGTGAGGAGGGTTAGGCCATGATCCACCACGGGGCACCGGCCCGGATTGGTGGATAACATACCTACCTCCGAAATAATTCACGATATTTTCCTTCACCGAAAAGCGCGTGATAATTACGTACTTTATGCTTTTACAGAAACACATTGGTACGTGCCTGCACTGGGATTAGAACTCACTCAGAAAGATTAGAAAGCTCAAATGCAAGCGTTTCCATTTCACGAGTTACATTATACTAAATTGACCAGCATTGTATGACAATTCAACTTTTGGTGAAGGAGTCGGTCACATATAGCTAGTAGACAAAAGCTTTGAATAAATTAAGAAACTTTTTGAAACACTACCAAGTAAGTGAGTTCTATGAATAAACAACAAAATAAGCACTCTCTCCTTAGAATATCAGTGTGATAGATAATATATGGGTATTGGTTGGTGATAGTCAATAAACTTTGAGCTCTAATAGTTGATAAAGTTTTGATTTATTCGGCACCAAGTATTGCTAATGAGCTCTTATTATGCCTAATATTGTCATTATGATATTTGATACATGCACTCGTAATATATAAAACTGATTACTTTTATTTACCTATTCTTTTTTTTTAGTTTTATTTATTTTATATCATTTGTCGTTTTTAATCAACTTTTCGGAATGGATACCACTCTTTTCATAAATTATTAAAAAAAAGCAACGAAGACACCAGTCGGCATATATAAAACTAAAAAAAAAACACTTATATAAATAGTAATCTACAAAAATAAAGGTAATGTATGAAAAATTCTAGTACTCATTCATATTTACAATTAATAAAAAAGTACGCATGGCGATATAGTAGGACCGCGATATGACTCTACGTAACGACTTCAATATGCGTTGTGTTTAACATCCGCTTATTTCAACGCACTGTAAAATCTCATTACAGGACTTCTATATCAACACAATTTCCTCGCAAACATCAAATTATCAATTATAACAAATTATTTAACTTATATTAATGTACAATGGACACGATAAGACATTGAGCGGCGCAGAAATTACATGTCAGTTGCAATTCGCAAACAAAGGATCAACTTGTGCATTTTGATAATGATTACCTATTTGTTGGTAATATTGTTTTTCCTAATGTTTGTTCATATTTTGTTTAATTACAATAGAAAAGCTCGACAATTGCGTAAAGTGCCAGGACCCAAAATTGGTTTTATTGCCGGAAATGCGTTTGATATAATAATGCCGCGAGGTACGTGAACTTTTATCTCGTCAAACGTCTCATAACAAACATTAAGTAGAGCATTCACACTTGATAAAAATCTTGGCTTACATTACTTAGATTTGCATAATGATAATGAAGCTAATCATTATTTTATCTCCTTTTTTAGAAAAACTTTTCCCCTTTCTAAGAGAATCCGTCAAAACTTGGGACACCATCTGGAGACTTTGGTCATTTCCTCTTGGAGCAGTCTGCATTTACAAACCCGATGATATAGAGGTAAGAGCAGGATTATAAATATAAATATGATTTTTAGTCCAAAAGATGCCATTGACTCGGGCTGAGATGTTCATGAAAACAGAGCAATTAATTATTTAGAAGTGTTTACACTTTCACGAACTGGATTCATATTTACTAGACACAGATGGACCTTTACATTGTGTGTGTTTGTGATCTGTGTCTGTGAGCAGTGCCGGATTAACCACGTAGCAAGAGTAGCAATTGCTACGAGCCCCGTGCGAAAGAGGGGCCCGCATATTGTAAACTCACTTATCTCGGCCTGAGCGTAATTTTTAGAGTGAAACTTATTAAGAGGTGCTATATTGAATTTACTCGATGCCACGAAAACGTGAAACGTTACAAATTTTCCTACTAAGACAATTGTTTGTTTACCGTATACTTAAGAACCCATAGTAGATCAAGAGCTCTTTGAAAGAATTTGTTACGGGCCCGCGTTTGCTTAATCCGGCACTGTTTGTGAGTCAGTCTTTTCATAACCACGGTCAATACTTAAACTTACTTTTTTATAATTTTCTAAAGCCTTGTTCGAAACGTCAAGGTTTGTGAAAATAATATTTTGATACTAAGCGGTGTCCGAATAAGGCCCTTCGTCTGTGTGTAGTGTGTAGTAATTAATATGAAACTATAGGCCACTTCTAAAGTACCCGTAACCGGTTATCATGTATTAAGGGACTCTTAAAAGTGAAAGATCGGCCCAAAGCCGGATGAATGGCGTAAGAGGGAGGAGGCTTATGCCCTGCAGTGGGTTGGATGAGCTGCATATGATGATGATGATGAAAAGTGAAAGAAGCGGAAGAGGTGTGTCAGGATCGTAGCATGTGCAAAGATGTAGTCTCTGCCTACCCCAAAGGGAAAAATGCGTAACTATAATAATAAAATATACTTAAACAACAGACAGAGACAGGGTAAAACAAGATGAAGCACCTGCATTATTAACATGATTAGTTCACGAGATCAATAAAAATACTTTAATATTAGAACGAGTATAGTAAATATTATTTGCAGGTTATACTATCGGGGACCAAACACAATTCAAAGAGTATTTTTTACAATTTTCTAAAGCCTTGGCTCCAGGACGGACTGCTGGTTAGTGATGGTAAGGAACTACTAGTTTTATTGGGTTTTAAAAGCTACCATGACCTCTATCTCACCAGCTGGGCTACGAAGCGTAACGCGAGATAATTTATCGTCGTGGGGAAAAGAGGTAGGATTTTTCATCTATGCCTGCATAGACATCTAGTTTTATTGGGTTTTAAAAGCTACCATGACCTCTATCTCACCAGCTGGGCTACGAAGCGTAACGCGAGATAATTTATCGTCGTGGGGAAAAGAGGTAGGATTTTTCATCTATGCCTGCATAGACATGTATTCCTCCTAATACGTTCCCTACTGAAAACAAAGACGTTGTAATTTTTATTACTTTACGCGGGTGCGGTAAAACACACCTGTTGTGTTAGCGCAGCTTACGTGCCGGATGCGGCTCACACAGACGGCTCGACATTGCTGGAAAACACACATGGTCCGTAACGTTGCTCAAATGTAAAAACCGGTACAGGAGTCAATGTGTTAAGCACGAAAACAAAATCTCGCGGCGCGCTAACCCTGGTGGTGATATAAGTTACGGCGATGATGGTGGTAAAATGAACTAATCTGAACGGTAATTTATCGATTTAGGTGAGAAATGGCAAAGCCGGAGGAAAATCCTTACACCTGCCTTCCACTTTAACATCCTGCGGCGATTCTGTGCCATTTTTGATGATAACAGCCATAATTTAACTGAAGCTTTGGAAAAAACAGAAGGAAAACCTGTAAATCTGATAGAGACTATGTCTGATTTCACTCTACACACGATTTGTGGTAAGTACTTTTCTGTATAACACTCACACTCACAACAATATGGAAAATAGGTATATCCTACTTTTTATTTATTTGTCATTTACGTCATTTCATAATGTACCTTATTTATCAGTGAATGATATGAGTTTCAATGACATAATAGAATCTATCGTGATTACAGAAACTGCAATGGGGACACAGTTAAAGAAAGACCGATCATATGGAAATAAATACCAAGCCGCAATATGCGCACTTGGTGATCTAATCGTCCATAGAACGACTCGGACGTACCTATATCTAGACTTCATGTATAATTTATCCGCAGCAGGAAGACTCGAGAAGAAATACCTGAAGATCATTCACAACTTTACTACGAAAGTTATAAATTTAAGAAAAAGTTTTATTAACACACATGGTACAGATATCGATAACATTATTGACAATGACGAAGACAACATGTGTTTAAAAAAAAATAAAACGGCTATGCTCGATCTCCTCATATCGGCAGAAAAAAATGGTTTGATAAATAGTAAAGGTATTCAAGAAGAAGTAGACACCTTTATGTTTGAAGTAAGATAACGTTGCGTATTATGAAAAAAGATATGTAAATGAGAAAATATAACGCTACTATAAATGTGAAAGTTTGTCTGTTAGTGTGTTGTCTTCTCTTCACGCCGAAACAGCTAAGATTTTGTTGAAATTTAGCATATAGATACTTTAGATTCTGGAATAGAACACAGGGTACTTTTTATCCCATAAAAATTAAGAGTCCTGTGGGGTAATAGCTAACGCGGGTGAAACTGCGGGGCGCTGCTAGCTATCAATATAGTAATATTCATTGATGATTTCTGATAGATCTCATTTTTCAGGGCCATGACACCACAGCCTGCGGGTTAACATACTTTTTGTTAGTTCTCGCTAACGATAAACGCATTCAGGTAAGAAAAAAGAAAATCAAACATAAGGAAACTAGCCCTATCTTATATCATAGTAACAGATCTCAAAGACTGTTTCGTTTCAGGAGAAAATAGTAGATGAGCTGAAGGAGATCTATGGCGATTCCAACCGAAGCTCCACGATCGAGGACCTCTCCAAGATGCGTTACTTAGAGCGATGCATCAAGGAATCTCTTCGGCTCTACCCACCGGTCCCTCTTATTGGACGTATTCTCAGCGAAGAAGTCAAGTTGGGCAAGTTTTGAACTTTTGAGAAGTTCCATATTGAATTGATGCTTTATTTTAATACATTTGAGTAGTGTTACGATTTAATGATACCAAGTCTGTACTCCCTTGCAAATTGTCCTAGACTGTTCTGTTCTGACTTCGTGTACAAAGAGGATTGCTATCATGCCTCGTATTTAATACATAATTGTTTATATATTTTTAGGAGGCTACGTAATACCATCGGGGACGTTCGGTGTAATTCACATTTTTGACCTGCATCGTTCCGAGACTCTATACAAGAATGCACTGGTATTCGACCCTGATCGATTCCTGCCAGAAAACTGTGTAAATCGCCACCCGTATGCTTATATACCTTTCAGTGCCGGCCCACGAAATTGCATAGGTAAGTGTTAATCAATAAGTTCGCATAATAATATGGCTATGGCGTTTTTCCGGGATAAAACTACGTAAATTCGGTGCTTCAGTACTTTTTTTTTTATTTCACTTAGTGACGAGACGAGCAAGTTGTTCACCTGATGCCAAGCGCTATGCCTGCTGCACTGCGCTCGTCACCCTTAGACATCGGCTGCGTGCATGAGCACTGCGTGATGTGCTGCATGAGTAGATACTGCGTGAAAGTAAAACAAACTAACAAAAGCACTTTCGCATTTATTATATTAAAAGGATATTTTTCATATAAAACGATGGGGTTATAAAAAATATAACGTTTCTAAAAGCGGTGGTAGCCTAGTGGGAGAACGTCCGCCTTCCAAGCAGAAGGTCGTGAGTTCAAATCCTAGTGCAGGCACGTACCAATGTGTTTCTTGTAAAACATATGTACGTAATTATTACTCGCTTTTCGGTGAAGGAAAACATCGTGAGAAACCCACATACCTACCCGAGAATTATTTCGGAGGTAGGTATGTGATCCACCAATCCGGATCTGGCCCCCGTGGTGGATTATGGCCTAATCCTCCTCACGAAAGTGAGGGGAGACCCGTGCCCAGCAGTGGGACGTTATGGGTTGTTGATGATGGTGATGGTGATGATGATAACGTTTCTTGCAAAGTTGACAATGGTTTTGATAAGTAACTCCTGAAAAATCTTTGTTACAGGCCAAAAGTTTGCCATGTTGGAGATGAAGTCTGTAGTCTCGGAAATATTACGAAAATTCGTATTGCTGCCAGTCACTAAAATCGAAAACTTGGAATTTATTATGGATATAGTTTTAAGGTCGTCTGGGCCGGTCTACGTCACTTTTGCCAAAAGAGCAGAAAAGTTTTAAATACCGAATATGGGAAGTAATTAATTTTTGGTAAATTTATAGAAATTCATGTATTTGCTTCATTGCTTCTCTCCATCCAAAGGTTGAGCGGAAGAGATCGCTTTTAGCAATAAGTCCGCCCATTGTATATTATCAATACGTTCCAATCTTTATTGATGTACCTTGTGTATTTTTGTACTGATGTAAAATAAAGTACCTATTTTCTATTCTATTGAACCTATGGTTAAATATTTTTAGATTATCAATCATAGTGTCTAACTTTTCTAACTAATCGACACAGAATATATACCTTCTCTAGCCAAAGACTTGTTTAATATTTAGCTAAAAAATTTATTAGCTAATAGTATATGTATATCAAATTATAAAAATAAGTGACTTTAAGTTCTTTTTTAATCTGTAACTTTTACAGATCAAAAAAAGTACTGCAAGCTCAGGTAGTGAGGCTAAAGCTGTGGTTTTGATTAATATCAAGCCGTCTAAAGTATGCTGTAAATGCTCAAACCACGTATCAAAATAAAAAACGTTTTAAAAATTCGTATTAAGTAAGTCTATAATTGTGTTTCTATAATCGCTCTATGTACAATATACCAACGTTTATATCATAGGTATGTAATACATTCGAATAAATAAATATAAATACGAAAATTATTTCCGTTTCAACCTGTTCCCAAAAGGTTATTAACCTGAGGAATGTTTTATCAAGTATCCTGCCCAAAAATTCAAAATCCAAGTACTGACAATCAGGATAAGAGATGCGGCCCTAGAATCGCATGTATTTACCAAGTACCTACACTTTTATTTGAATAAGAACCCGACTCCTGACTATGCCAGCATTGTTTATAAAATAACAAGAACCGTTATAAAACGGTTTTTACGATGTATGGACGGAGAGCAGTCTTACACCAAATTAGAGTAAAACTAAAATTATTTTATTTACGTTTCCTTATTCCAGTTATTCCTTAAACAAGGGTTATCCCACTATTATTAGTAAGATACACGTAAATACTTATTTGCTCTGTGACGTAACTAACTATTAAGGAAGTTTGTGAATACAAATTCCAGAGAACAAATATCCTTCTATTGTGACCGTAACAAGAATGCCTACTCAATTAATCTATATATATAAAAATGTTATGTTGGTTTGTGTACGCTTCAAAAACTCAAAAAGTTCTGTACCGATCGAGCTGAAATTTTAGCATGATGTATAATCCGCATCAAGGATTGTTTTTATCTATTTTTTTCATCTGTGACATATCAGCGAATGTGCGAATGTGCCACATCGAAGCGTGGCAGGGTACAGCTAGTTAATTAATAAAAATAAGCATTCTACATTTGAGCTGAAAAGATAGCGAAGAATACATAAAATTAACTTGGATTGGAACCCAAACCAAGCATTATATTACTGCTGTTTTATGGTTAAAACCAACAGTATTTGATAAAGATTATAGCGGTTTCAGAAAAGACGCCACAGGTCACTGCAAGCTTGTTAATGAGACCATCGAAAGGACCTGCGTAAATTCTGAATTAAGTCTGCCAATGGTCTTAAAACTCGGCCTGACTCTGTCACTAATGTTTTATATTCGTTATTTTGTCCGCTAAATATACACACACATAGAATCCCGGCTAATGGCATTTGGCACTCCCATTGGTTGTATATTTATAACAGACTTCTGTAGAATAATGGCTCAGTGCGGTGTGCGCGGAAGAACGGCTCGTTTCGCGTATTTCGCGCCGCTTCAGTTCGCGAGAGCGCCATCGGTGCACGCGCTGCTATCCACGACAGCGCTTTACACTGTGATGCGCACTTTGTCCAACAGTGGATTCGACGATTTCGTGATGGAATGTGAAAATGGTTTCGAGGTAATTATTCACAATTGCTTATTAACTCGTGTAAATAAAATCCTAGTGCTTTAGACTTTTTGATTTTTTTGACATTGATTAGTTTGTAAACAGTAATTATGCATGCGTCTTTTGACATACATTTCGATACATATTTAGAAAATTAAAGCTTGTATGTAGCTAACAAAACTGAAATAAGATTTACCTAGTGATAATGTTTCCAGAATATGTCAATTATTTATCATCAAACTTTTATCTTGAAACTGGGACAAATATTCTGTTTTAATTTGCAACTTTGGGAAGGTGACTTAATTTTAATTCTATTGACATTCTGATAATGTTATCACGATATATTATTATTTTATAAACATAATAGGGTAAATTATATCAACCTGTTATGTTATATGGTTGCTGTTTTTGGGTGTGCTTCGTGTGAGACTGGGTAATGGGCTTCATCGGATTAGTCTACAAATTCCCATTGACAGGCCAAGTCAATGGTCGTTTGTGGACTTATCCGCTTCGTCCGCTATAACTACTGTACTAGTCCAGCGCGGCGGGTTGGTCAATACCAAGTAAATTTAAACTACGTATTCGTATAGAAAAAATAATATTATTAAAATAATATGAAAAAAGTGTCAGGGTAAAAACAAATACCTAAGTACTAATTACAAAAAATTCACGTACCACGTGCGGTATCATTCAAGAGGTCTTTCGTTAAGAAGCACATTAACATACTAGGTGTCATATTTTAAGAGAGTTTGCTCAAAAGACGGTGCAAAAAACGTTTTCCCCAGTCTTTTATTTTAGCAAAGCTTAAGTTGCCCTTCCGGACCGATACCCCGTGGTGGATAATGGCCTTATCCACTTAAAGAAAGTGAAGGGAGACCCGTGCTCAGCAGTGTGACGATATGGGATGATGATGAAGAAGCTGCCCTTGAAGATCCGGAATTTTCTCAGTACGATTTGGTGCCGCTGTACAAACAGCAGAGTTTAAAATAATGTATTCAGTGACGTAGATACGCAGGAGGTTTTTCTTCCTGTGGTGGCAATACTTGATAATATGCACAGTTCAATACGTAACCTTGACGCGCCAAACTCGACTTGCCCTTCACCAGAAATTTGTTATTAGGTACTTAAATAGTGCTTAAATTATGCTTTACTGCCGAGAACCCTTCGGTCCCCATGCTAGTTTCATAAACATATTTTTCCGTAAACGCTAAATCGATTACGATAAAGGATTAGACAAGGCAAACTTCATGTAGGTCTCCAAACAAACTATTGATCAAACAGCCTGACTGTGCCTCGCCCCCGTTGGCAAACACCTATGAAAATAGCCTCAGTTCGTGTGTTGCGGAGGTGTTAGAGGTAGGTACTAGTGCAGCGTGACATGAACATTAGGATTTCCCGTAAACTGTACGTCACTCATGTAAAAACTGTAGACATAAGGCGAGAGATAAGTGCCTTGGATGTAGAGTCGGCGTCAGTTGGCGCCTGCGCGTTGAAGGTGCACTTTATAACGCCGGCGTCCGTCGGTTCCCAGTCACCGCCGATACTCAGGGTGGTTCGAAGGCTCCGGAAGTGTCCAGCGCTAACCATGAACGCCCGTCAGCTCCGCCGGCTCACGAGCCCCGTCAAACCGCTATGCGTTTGCTTCAGACAATACAGTCAAGTGAGACCCAACTATATTATCGATAAAAATGATGTGAGTGTCCTTATATGTGTATTTCTGGCGAAGGATCCCCAATCTTCATAATCACCTTAAATCCATTTATCACCCCAATATTCACAATTCAGATATGGAAGCGCATAAATAATCTGTTTTCATCTTTACAGAAATGGCGCAATTCAGCACCCCACTTCTACGCGGTCCAATCCATCGACATGACGAGGTATGCATCATTAAACATCAATGCACAAGTGCTGACACTTAATTGAAAACAAATTGTCGTCAATAAGTCCGCTCTTATTGATCTATTTTAACTCCGGCCGGCGCCTGTCGGGTGCTCCTTCAATTCCCCGTGTCATGTATGTCGGTAATAATTCTAGTGCGTTCTCAAACAATCTTAAAACGATATGACATGTTTTCATATAAAATCTAATAAGAAACTATGAGCATAAATGTCTTGTATGAACAGTGTACAGTTTCATCTTACGCAATCATCATAATGTGATGTAAAATGTATCGAAAATCAATAATCCACCCATTTCTCATTTTAGTTCAGAACACTGAAGTTGTGACTAACTGCTCACTGCCAAAATAAATTCTTTATGAGTCTGCGTAATCTCGAGATTTATGAGTAACGTCGTGTCATTTATATCACTGCAGCTGATAAGATTGTCTCCTAAATTATATATTTGTTCATTCCACATGGTGCAGACGGTATTCATTCGTGCATAACATCGATCCTACATCGTGAGTACAGGGGCAGTTCATTTGCCTGTTTGTGTTGCATTGCATGCTTTATTGCCACATTTGCCACCCTAAATACTGTTTGATGATTTCTGGCGTTTACCTTTATGAAATAGTAACTATAATACTATTTACAAAAGGTTCACCATTTTTTGGAGATTCATACTTTTAAACAATCACATCACATTTTTTTTAAGTAATTAGAAAAACTTTTTTAAAGAAAAGTTATGCTTATTGCCACTTGTAAATAGCAGTTATTTTAGTGCCAACAATATTTGTGTTCTATGTAAAAAAATTAGGTGCAGTTTGATTACGGTTTTTAGTTTTGTTTGCTTAGAATAGTGGTTAATAACATTAAAGTAATTGACTTCATACAGTGCCTAAATCTTATGCTAACATTTTAAATCAAGCTTAATAATAATTATTGTATGTATTACCATTCATCAATGAATTTAATAGCTATCAGTTCGTCGGTCGTAGCGTGTCAGTTTTCAAGATGCTTTTTTCTAGATAGTATTTAGGTAGAATAAAATTATATAGAATAGAGTATATATCTACAGAGAGTAGAGTAGAGTTCTGGGTGGTGTTGTGACTGTTATGGGCAGGCGTAGCGCTTACCATCAGGTGAACGACTTGCTAGTCTCGTCGCTTAGTCAAAAAAACATCTACAGAGTCAGATTTATTCCAGATTCCAGAGAAGGTAGGTACCTATAGAGTTTAGCATCGCCCAAGGCTGGACGTGTAGATGTAATCTGTTACTTTCAACGAAGAATAACCACTTTCCTTGGCATTCTTTAGTTTTGCTAATTATAACATCATGTGATTTCGTGAACAGCACTGGCGGTGAGTGGTCTGGAGTCAAACGTCGCAGACACACCCGTCGCTACGTCAACACCTGCCTACGATATTTTATTATTAGATCACGCCGTGACGAACTATTGTTACACATTGCCATAACACAGACAAAGTATGCCAAACTTATCAATTCTCCATTAGAGATATAACTCTAATAGATTGTATTCACAAGTATTATTTATTACATGCAATAGCGAAAATATGTTTACGCTTTGTAATAACTATCTAATTCATTTGTTTGCGGTTGCAGGGCGCGCGAAGGACCACATAAAAATGCTGACGATGTGCTATTTGATATGTTCAAAAATGAAGACACAGGTCTCCTGCCTGTTGGAAAATTTCTGGCCGTGAGTACACTGACATCACTTATCCTAAAAATATATTCCAAAATATAACCATCTAATATAGGGCGTGGCCACACTATTTTGAATAGGTAGTCAGTTCAGTCCTCTAGACTAGGCAGCTTGGCAAGTGCTCTTTATCTCGGCTCACCAAGTCTAGACGTATATCGACTTAGTATCACATCAGATGTTTATGCAGCATTGCATTCTGTTTTCAGGCCTTGAGGACGACCGGCATAAGGAAGAATGATTCACGTGTGAAAGAAGTCATGCTCAACCTCTACAAAGTCCACAAGGAATCCAATTTCGAAGGAGGGTCTCCAGAGACACTGAAGTTGGACAGGAAGACATTCAAAGAAGTAATTACACCCAACATTGTTCTGATCACAAGGGCCTTTCGCAGCCAATTCGTCATTCCAGATTTTCAAGACTTCATCAAGGATATTGAAGAGATGTACTGGGCTGCTAAGAGTAATACTGACGGGAAAGTGGCCAGTTACATTCCTCAACTAGCCAGAGCGAGTGCTGACAACTGGGGCGTCAGCGTGTGTAGTACGGACGGACAGAGATTTTCAATTGGTAAGATTTATCACATTAGATTAAACAGTTTTGTTTTCCTCACTGATTTTGCCTGTCTTATTGTAATATTACGTGTGTTATGTAGGTGATGTGAGCGTTCCATTCACTCTGCAATCGTGCAGCAAGCCGCTGACCTATGCAATGGCTCTCGACACTCTGGGCCCCGACACGGTACACAAATATGTTGGCACCGAGCCCAGCGGCCGCAACTTCAATGAACTCGTCTTAGACGATAACAGTACGTATCAACAACCGTGTTTATCAGTGTTTCTCTTGCAAATTAATAGGCAAATTGTGTTTATGACATAATAAACACTACAAATTACATTTATACAATGTTTCTCGGATGATTTAAATCATTAATATTTTTAAATGATTTCCACAGTGAAGCCACACAATCCTATGATCAATGCAGGAGCGATCCTGGTTTGTTCTTTACTCAAAGCTTTGGACAAGCCTGAAATGACGCTCGCTGAGAAGTTCGACTACGTGATGTCATTCTTCAGCCGACTCGCGGGCAACGAAGCTTTGGGCTTTAACAATGCTGTATTTTTGTCGGAACGTGAAGCGGCTGACCGTAACTATGCACTTGGCTTCTACATGCGAGAGCACAAATGCTATCCCGAAAAAACCAACCTTCGCGAGTGCATGGACTTCTATTTTCAGGTAGGTTAATTACCAAATCACATTTCTAATTACCCAGCCAAGAATATGTCATATACAATACTAAAGATTTTCTATAGTAATTTTTGGAGTTATAAATAGATTTGTTTTTCAGTGCTGCTCGATGGAAGCTAACTGCGACATTATGTCGATCATGGCGGCGACCCTCGCAAATGGAGGCATCTGTCCGATTACTGATGAGAAAGTGTTGGGTCCAGACTCAGTCCGCAACGTGCTCTCTCTGATGCACAGCTGCGGCATGTACGACTACTCCGGTCAGTTCGCATTCAAAGTGGGCCTCCCGGCCAAATCGGGAGTGTCTGGAGCTATGCTGATAGTAGTACCCAACGTTATGGGCATCTGCACCTGGTCACCCCCGCTCGATCCACTCGGAAACAGCTGCAGAGGCCTGCAGTTCTGTGAGGTACAGTGTTCCGGCACTAATCTATTTTTTCTTCTTCTCTACTTAGGTTAGTAATTTTTGTATAAACGGTTTTATTTCATTCCAGGAATTAATCAATCGCTTCAATTTCCACAAATACGATAACATACGCTACGCGAGTCACAAGAAGGATCCCCGACGTTATAAATTCGAGTCTACTGGCCTGAACATTGTCAATCTTCTGTTCTCAGCTGCGAGTGGCGACCTCAGCGCTCTTAGAAGGTAAATTATTCCATTTTTCTGTTTCTAACTATGGTCATGTGATGCATCAATTATAAGATTGTTTTGTTTTGTCAGCGCTCACTCCTGTGATTCTGAAAATTTTGAAAAAACACAAACTACACGTCCTGAACCGGTGACTCCTTCAAACTAAAATATCTCAGTACAAGTACGCATCTCAACTACATGCGTAGAGTGTTGCTTCAAATCTCACGGCCTTGGTCTAAAATCGTCATTCTTGTTTTTCGCATATTTATATAGGTTAATATTCCATCGTCACCGCGCGATGCTTGGTTCAGCTGTGTAGCTTTTTCATCCAGTAATATTGGTTGTTCATAAAAAAATGTAGCGATCATTAGATAAAACACGGATAATTTCCACGGGCTATTTGAGCGCGTTGCGGTCAGGTCTCCGACATATTAAAATGGTTCTTATTTCTAGGCACCACCTGTCAGGGATGGATATGACGCTCTCGGATTACGACGGCCGCACGGCATTGCATTTGGCCGCTGCCGAGGGTCACCTTTCTTGCGTGGACTTCTTGCTAGCGCAGTGCGGTGTGCCACACGACCCGCGCGATCGCTGGGGCAGTCGTCCATTCAACGAGGCAGAAACCTTCGGCCACACCGCCGTGGTACAGTATCTCAAGGACTGGGAGGTCTCCCACCCACTAAGCAAGCCCGACGAGCCAGCAGTCAACGTGGACGACCTCCTGCCTCCCACCGAAGTGAAGCCAGATGCCGATGATGCTATCAAAGACCCCAGCATCCAGGAGATAGTCACCAGAAACGGGGACAAAGTCCAGTAAAGTTGAATCTCATTTAAAATGGAATTAAATCAATTATAGTTATCATAATAATTCTAGCATACAAAGTATGTCTTGGTTTTGTATTTTGGTTCTTTCAAAGAACGACGTTCAGAATAGCGGCGTAGCGCTTTTGTTCAATTACGGCAAAGTACGGCAAAGTTGAAAATAGAGAGTTCGCGTTATGTACTGAATTGATTATAAAAGAAGAGACAATGAGATATCAATTGTATCAAATGCATTTTGCTTCTTGAAGTTTTGGATACAATGAGCTTATAATATATTTCTAATTTCTAATTGCTGCGAATATGAAATTTTCGATAATTTGAAATTGTTTAAAAAGATTACTTTAAATGTGATTACCTCAGTTTTATGTGACAAAGCCCAATGTAGATCTTTAAATGTTTTTAATATTATTGTGTTACATAAGTATTTTTAAGTTTTGTAACCACTTTACATGTTGATTACTTATAAATTAGATTGTAGACGTTGTTTATGAGCAGTAGAGCAAATACCTGAATATAACTGCTATCTTTATAAAAAAATGTACACAATTATATTTGAGATTCTATATAACTAATCTCTCTTCTAAATTGTAAGTTTCTGGTGCAAATGCCAAATTAAAAACTTGTTTTTAACATTCCAAATCGTAAACAGAATTTCATACACAGAGCATACTGTACTGTGAATTGAGAAATTAATACAATTTGCAGTTCTTTCCAATATAATATGCACAAAAGGTGGCAGTCATTTATGTTACTGTAATTTGCCTAAACCTTGTCACCTAGCATCATAGTAAACATATAGGTTCCACTACTGGCCTATAGCATCATCAAAGCTTCCTTGTCTAATATTGGCGGCCATTCTATAGACAAACTAAATGAAAACTAAATATGACATCTATATACTTATTGCTATCTTCAACATGTTGACTGTTGAGCCAGTTTTAACATTTGGGCACCATTACGGACCATGCGTGTATTCTAGCAAAGCGTGCCGTCTGTGTGAGCGGCACTGTAGTAGCGCCGCGTTAATCACACATGTCTGTGTTTCGCCGCAGAGCCCGAACGTAAGCTGCGCTAACACAACATGTGTGTTTTCCCGCACCCGCGTAAAGTTATAAAAAACACAATGTCTGTGTTTTCAGCAGTGAACATGTTAAACTTTCATGTTTATAAGAGATTACAAATCTTTTGATAGAACTAAACTGGATCACATCAACCGAATTGGCATATCTATAACATATGTCTCTTCAAGTATTGAAGGTTTTCACTCACCAGTAATAATAAATAGGAAATAAGTATTTCCTTAGCCCTGTAGATTCCTATAAAATTGTAGGAATGTTAAAATTACCTTACTTTTTCTATAAAAGACAATAAGTAGATATGCGAAATGAAATTTAATTACTATAAGTAGATATAGGATGAATATAATGCCATTTACCTTACTTATTGATGTTGTCCTGATGTATAAAAATGTCAATTAAAAAACTGTTGCCTCAACTTAGGTGGTTTTGTTTGTCTGTCACAGTTTCGTAAATTGAACCTCTGCTAGAATAAACTTTTCAACGTTGCATGGAGTCATAACCCATAGCATATTTCAATTATGTGAAATCCTCAGCTGAAATAATACACATGGCTCTAGAGGTGTTAAGATTATCCATAAATTTTGTTCACACAGCCAAATAAACCATACCTGCCTTTAAACGTAAAAAGTAATCTCACAGATCTGGGAAACCAAATCGAAAGCCATCTATAAATTTTTAAATCTACTCTTTAGCCATAAGTTAGGTAAATATGTATTTCAAAACCAATTATTAAGATTTTGTTAACTCTATTGTCAATACTAATGATTTGAACCCCCGGGGTGGATTATGGCCTATCCCTTCACCGGGCCTGGCCAGAGACCTGTGCTCAGCAGTGGGAAATCGATGATGATGATGATTGTCAATACTAGTTAGCTTTTATAGCACAAAATTATTTTAATTGAACACCAGAAATCACCATGACGATAGATTGATAGATGATGATGATAGATAACTCCTGTAATCCTCCACCAGACAAAAGATAACATGAAGGGTATTAAATCCAAAGATATTACTTAGAAATCAACAATACTTTATTACAACTAACACTACCTTAAATAGATACTAACAACTACTTAGCACTTACTGCTGGTCTGAGAGGAGTTGAAACAATGCCGAGTAATTTACAATCGGCTTCTAGGAGAGTCAAGTCAGTGCTAGAACCGAGGAACCGAGAAGACAGCTCTAAGTCTTGGATCTGCACTCGCACTCTGGTACCTCTGATGTACTCATCGCTCCGAATTGTAGGCCTTGTGCAGACACAGTGGAATTTCCATCCGAAATCAATGTATAAATCATCTTGAACAACGTGGAATATTTTGCCGATTACTACTTTGCCTGCAGGGTCTCCAAGCTGAAAATAAAATGAAATTAATGAGTTACTATTTGGGATGACTGCATCACGTCTGAGGGGGGGAACTGAATGCTTTGATGTAGTTGTAGCAGTGCCGTAACAGTTATAGTCAGTGTGTACAGTTTCCAGATAAGTGTAAAGGAGGCAACTGAGTATAGGGGTTAACTTACATCCATCAGCTTTGAATGACGAAGTAATGAAGCGAAAGTGTGATTTTCTTCGCTGTCCTTACTATCTACTATTTGCGACTGTTTTTCAAAAGATTTTGCAAATCCTCCGGTTTTCACTGCATCTGAGCTCAGTTTAGCCTCTTGCTCTGTGCTGGTTGTCTCCCTGCCGGTGCTACAAGCACGGGAACATACCGTCGTTCTAAATTGATCAGGTAAATTTGATATTCCAACGGTAGATCGCAGAAATGCGGTTTTTCTAAAAATTATTCTGGCAGGAAGCATTGTACTTATATTCTTGATAGAATATTCAACTTTTTAACGTCAGAGAAAAAAACAATTACTGTTTTACAAAATAAATTGACTGCGAAAATAATAATAGTAGAAAATAACCTTAAATTCAGCTGTCATGTCAGTGTCAGTGTCAGTCTGACTGAAGTTCAAGCACAAGCTCAACTTGCAATCAAATCAACCAACAATCAAGCTAGATTCACATTTGTCCGATGTGTCGTGTCGTGATGCATCAGAAAGGTATCGGTTTCATACATTTAATATCTGCGGTATTCTGTGCTGTGACATAACTTTAGCAAAAACATATTTGTAATCTGTAGAGTAGAGTATTTTCGTTTTCAGTGTTACGATAATATAATATCACATCGTCGATTTAAAAAAAAAAATGATAATCGTAGTAGTGCTGATCTGCCAGAAACGAGAAAAAAAAGGGGTTGCTGTCAAAGTAACTTCATTTCGACTTGACTGTAAATGTCAATCTTCTCTTGTTATTCTGTCAATTATCAAAATGTCAAATGGAGGTGCGCTGAAATGTCAAAAGATCACCACGACACGGTTTTTTTGATAATGCTGTGCAATTTTACTAAATAACTTTAAAAAAAATTGTGAAGATGACCGAAGATCAAGATGCTAAGGAGTCACACTCTGACTCAGGCAGCAGGACCTTTGTCAACAAGAGCAAAGATAAGAAATTGAAAACCCAACGGCCACTAACCAAAGTGATTGTGTTTCTATCTTTAAATCGTTCTTTAGTAGTGTTTATGTAGGTTGTGTAACGTGTTTATGTTTTTTCTAGATAATATTGCGCCGACTACCGCCTACCATGACCGAGGAATCGTTTCTGGAGCAAGTATCTCCCATACCGGAACACGACCATTTCTACTTTTCCAAACCAGACTCTTCTCTTGGCAATAACCTGTATTCAAGAGCTTACATAAACTTCGTGAACGTAGACGATGTCTACTTATTTAGGGACAAGTTTGATGGATATGTATTTGTAGATGAAAAAGGCAAGTATCATTTTCTGTCCATGAAATCAAAATATTTATTTCAATACTGCTACAAATGTTAGAAAGTAAAGATGCTACTTCTACCCACTAACTATTATTATTTTATCAAAGTAAGATTCTAGGTCTTTCTGTTGGTCTGAGAGTAACATTGTATTAGTTTTCAAGTGCCCTAGGGCCCCGGTCCGGATAGGTGGACAACATACATTTATAGCTATAGATAATATAATTTAATGTTCCAGGTGTGGAGTATGTCGGCATAGTCGAATATGCCCCCTTTCAACGAATACCCAAGAAGAAGAAAAAGAAAGACCCTAAGACCGGGACTATTGAAAGTGACCCTATCTACCAAGATTTTGTTGAAAATATCGACAAAGAGCAGGAGACGGAGAATCAGCCTAAGCTGGAGTACTCTTACCCAGTTAATGATCGTGAGTATCAAATTATCAATACCCTTATATTTTTCCCAATAATATTTGTAAGAAATATTAATATATTTTTTTTTTATTTAATACTTTATTGCACAGATTAACTAACTACTACAAATGGCGGACTTAACGCTAAGAGCATTTTCTACCAGTCAACCACCCATAGTGAAGGAGATAGGGGTGTAGGCGTGCATCAAAATATGTTATGCAAAAAAAAATGGATAATAATAATGCTATTTAGAATAGAATAGAATAGAATATAAAAACTCTTTATTGTACACCAGAAACAAAAATAAACACAGTACAGAAGAATTACAATAGGTAAACAAGGGTAGTACAATGGGTGGTCTTATCGCTGAAAACGATTTCTTCCAGACAACCTTTGAATGGACAGTAATAGTATAGTATTATTTGTATTAGCTAAATATTATTTGTCCCGAGTCTGTGTGTTTGTAGGACCATGGTTCTAGTAGTTTCTTATTCCTTAGATACAGGGAATCCTAGTTAGGGGTCAGGATCTATGTGTCTATGGATCTGTGTGGTAGTGATCAAGGCTCGTTTAAACAAAAAAAAAAAGTTACTCCGGTTGTGCCCTTTTCACGATTAAATTTGGTATGGAGATAGTTGGAACGCTTGAAAGATAATTATAGGATATTTTTTAAGGTCATAAAATGTAGATTCTTTTCACTACAATCAAAGCTAGTATATTATTAATTTTTCTAGTATACGTAACTTCATGAACTTGATAAACCAATCCAGACTGGGCCCCCATGGTGCCTTATGGCCTAACCGTCAGAAAATTGACTAGCCCTAAATTGTTTGCTTCCCAACAATGATAAATTATTATATAATCAATTTCCAGCTAATGACAAAAAAATGCAATCAACACCCTTACTTGAGTATCTAGCGGCTCGCAAGCAAGACAAGCGCGGGAGAGATGAGCGCAGAAGGCGGGAGAATGACAAGAGGAAAATGAGGATTGAAAGGAAAACTAAAGATGGCTCTATAAAGGTAATCAACTTACTTTTGATAACTGTAAGTTTACCCTCATATGTATGTCCATCAGGTACTGATCTGATGTCAATTAGTCCACATGTTTTTCGATTAATATATACAGTGGAGCGTCGATTATCCGAACCTCAGTCACGCGGACAACTGCTTAACCGAACTGCATTGGCAGCACTCGGTGTCTTGTATCCAACAATCTCCTCAACATGTTGAACTGTTTATGTGAAATAACACATTCTTGTCGCCAATGAGCGATATGCTTGTTTATCACTAAGAGCCAGCATGTTCTTCATGGAGCTATGTTCACCAAGAAACCATCTGTATTTCTCAACATACAGTATGTTGATTTGTTTGAGTCCATTATATTATAATTGTTTGTATAAAATCAGATTGCACAATCAGCTTCAGTGAAACATCACTGTACCACCTTTTCTTTACACTTACAACACTTTAGATGTAAGATAATAGGTAAGTTCTTTCATTAAATCTCTGATAATCCTATAGAGATCTGGCGATGTATCCGAAGATGAAAATACAAATGACAACTGTGAACAAAGTCAAAGCACTCACAATATCTGGTTTGGGGAACAAACAGTTTACCACAAATACAAATCTAAAAATTCTACAGCAAAAACAGATTTGAAATCTTGTCATGGTTCCGATGAATTTATCAGTACTGACTCAGACTGGGATGCTCATTTCCCTGCTCTAGTCATGAAATTGCATAACACTTTTACTTTGTCTTCTGGAAAACTTTGTGACAAGAAAGAAGTAGAAGCTAGTCAGAAAAGTGGTGGTGATACTTGTTCAAAGGTTTTTGATATTTTGATGACGTTTGTTTTGGTGCATAGTACATTTTTTTATTTCTTTATTTAGCCTAATAGCCTTTAAGCTGGTTCCGTATTTGTACAATTTTCACGTAACACAATCACCTGTATCGTGTTGAGTACCTGTATACTAACTATGACCGCCAGTTCTGTCCATTTCGCTTTAAGAATTAAGGTATAAAATAGGGATAGTATATTCCACTTCTAGAATTAATAAAACTTTTATAGAATTGTGAATGTTGAATTAGACAAATTACAACATCAACTTATAATTAGTTACTTCATTTTTCAAATATGTAGATTTAATGTGGTTGTATAATGGTATACATATTTATTTTTAGTTAAATGACATTTCCAATCAGTGAATTGATCAATATATCGTTTAATTTTTTTTTCTGCTTGTAATTCATATTGGGATGCCTTTGCCCAACAATAGGAGAATACGGGCTAATCGTAATCATAAAATTTCCAATCAGTATTGAGTATTGTAAGCGGTGGTAGCATAGTGGGAGAACGTCCGCCTTCCAATCAAAAGGTCGTGGGTTCAAATCCCAATGCGGGCACGTACCAATGTGTTTCTGTAAAACATATGTGCGTAATTATCACTCGCTTTTCGGTGAAGGAAAACATCGTGAGGAAACCCACATACCTACCAGAGAATTATTTCGGAGGTAGGTATGTTATCCACCAACCCGGACTGGGCCCCCGTGGTGGATTATGGCCTAACCCCTCCTCACGAAAGTGAGGAGAGACCCGTGCCCAGCAGTGGGACGTTATGGGTTGATGATGATGATGATGATTGAGTATTGAATGTATTTTTTACAGGAAGAAGATTCTGGTGAAAACGAAGTGAAGAAAATCAAGTCGAGAGATTGGGAGAAAGATAAAAGCGAATACAAAGATGATTATGACAAAGATGGATCTGTTTACGAATCTAAAATATATAGAGAACGCAAGTCTGTGTCAAATTATATTGTTGACAAAAAGAAAAAGTTAGATAGTGACAGAGGGAATGCCTATGAGGATGATCAAGAAGATTCCGACGGAGGATCAAGAAAACGTGAAAAGAATAAAGAATCTCCAAGAGAACAAAAGAGCAAAAAGTACAGCGATACAAGGAAAGACAGATTTAAGAGTGACATAGTAAAAACTGACAAACAAGCGGCTATAAGCAAATTGATGTCCTCCGACAATAAATCGAAATCCCTTAACCATGACGACATCAAACCGTTCACTCAACTTCCGCAAGTTAAGACTGATGACTTGACTAAGATTATTGACAGCATGGATAAGAAGATGAAAATGGAAGAGTCTAAGAAAGATTCTAGTGACGAAATAGAAAAGCCTATTCCTAAAATTAGGCGCAGCAGTATGGAGTCCGTGGATCCCGTTAGAGAAGAGTTTAAATTGAAAAGGCAAAAGTCTTTGAACCATGACGAAAGGAGCGTATCTACTGATAGAGAGGATTCGGAAGAGAAAGAAAGGGGCGAAAATGTTGACCGTCGTACTGAAAGGAGGATAAGAAATAAGGTAAACACTTGAAAATCGTAACTCCATGCACTTCATTTGTTTGTTTTATTCTACATAATAATTTGACATGCCTTTTCTAGGACCGCCCGAGCCTCGTGATTTACCAGCCAGGCATGGGCAAGTTCAGTAAACAGCGGCTCGCTAAAGAGAAAGAGGGCCAGCTGCCAACAGCGAAATCTGTCAATGAAAGTGAAAAGAAAGACACTTGAGATCAACTGAACATTTCCCGAAACTTGGACAACATTCAACGGAATCACTTGAAGCTGGCAATGACACGTCCTCGAAGGTTCTGTAGATGAGGGCAACTGAATGTGCCAAATCAAGGAATGGCTCGTGTTTTCATATACCTGTCTCGTTCTATTGTTTCATTTACCTTATTTAAAACACATTATGTTGAGTTGGAAATGTAGCATAAAAATTGCTTATTTTTAGCTTGTGACCGTTTAATTCAGTTTTATTAATTTCATTTAAATATAATTCTTTTTTTTTCTAACTGGGATCTGCTATTTTATTTCCTGTGTATAAAAGTGAAAACACCTGTGGTATATGTAAAAAACATTTATTATCTATCACAGTGATCTTATACTTATAATTACAAAATATACAACATTTAGGTAATATTAGTTTACTTTTAAAAAAATTAACATATTTTCGTGAACATTATGAATAACATCTTTGGCAAGACAAGTTATAGTAAAAGTAGGCATGCTACTTAACAAAATATTGGAAGAAATTAACATATCTATTTATCTAATAACATAATTAAGCACCTACTTAACTAATAATTTTCTGAGAAATATAGCACAATAATGATTCAGCCTTTTCAAGCCTCTATTAAAACATTTTGCATTTTTATATATTGTAACAACTATCTACATATTTCTATAATGATACACTAGTACTTTTTGAATGTACATAACAATACAGTCGTGTTTTTCAAAATTCAATAGTAATATTAGAACGGCAAAGGAATAGGACAATGCCACTGTTTGTATTTTGTTTAAAATACACCTCAAATATTATCAAGTAGGTATTAAAGATTCATGTTGAGGATTACGTATTCTAGTAGGTAAATATTCTAGAGTCTAGTCAAACGTGTTACATTTTCGACCACATCGGCACCTCCAATTTGCTAGTCTGTGGTACGGCAAGAATGGCTAAAGAAAAAGTAGATACAGGAAGGCTTATTCGCGGTTCCATTATTCACGATTTTGTTTGGAAAAAAAATGCGACTCGTTGCGTTCGTTAATAACTATATAATATTTATCGGCGAATACCGGAAACGAAACGCAATTTTTTTATCCACGAATATCGAAATAGAGAATAAGGAGCTTTTACTGTAATATAAAAAATGCGGCTATCGTACAGTACACTACTATGACAACACTATCATTACCAAGTCGAGCCTAAGCCAAAATTACATTCCAAATATCACTTTTCATTCTAAAAAATTAACCATTTGCCAAACATAACGCTTCCTATGATTACAAAAACGTTTAGCGCGCTCTCACTTAGATAGTTAACTTAGCTGGTTAATCCTGTCACCACGATGTTTCAACCAAACCAGCCCATTTCTGCAGGCCACAATCAAATGATTGGAACATTCACGAGAAAGAAGGAGTATCTACCTAGTACTTAGTAAGTAGCAACTTACTTCCTTCTAAATAATTTTGATAATTTATACTTAGGAAACGAAATGTTGTCAGAAATCAGAATGATAGCTGTATGTTTGCTGACTTGGCTTAGCAATATATATGCAATTATTATGAGTACACCTACTTACTTCATAGCTTAAATTAAATCCAAGTTTGGTCGCGTGTGCCATAAATTAGGGAGTGGATTGCATAATTATACATATTATTATGTGTCCATTTCACTATAAAACTAAGAAATAATAGTAATACGGCTGGCTTTGCTAAAACTCGGCGGTAGACGATGAGAGCCCGAAGTAAAAACTTCTGCTAGTTAACCATTTTCAAAGTCAGTTGGCAAATTGTGGCAAATTGTTTCACGCAAACTTTCGGTCTAAGGGGCCCTGAGATAGAAACGCGATTATAGCTTATAGCTGCTATAGAATTAGAAAAATTACTTATAGTAATCAGTAATCGGGCTAGGTTTTCTAATATCACATTGGGGAAACTTTCAAGAACAACCCACGGCCCATGCCATATTACTATCTGTGCTTTGATTTCACTTTACAAGATATGTACTTATGTACTATGCCTCATTGTTGAGAAGGATTGCACTGGCGTGCTTGTCGGTGTCCTTAGGTTTGTCCTTCAACTTCTCTGCCGTGGTCTTGGTTTGGGCGACGTTGTGGCGATGCATCAGCCACAGCAGCAGGATGAAGCCGATAAGGAAGCCACACAGGCCCCCGCCTATGGTCAGCCACGTTCGACGCGACGTCCTAGTGTTCTGAACCTGGGAAATAAAGATGAGATTAGAAAAATGTTTGACATGAGATAATTAGGTAGCTACAGATTGCGTCAAATTCTACAGAACCGAAGTAGGGATATTTTGGTTGTATTGTTAGTAATAATTTTATTGTCTCCTAGAAATTTTGAATCGTCCGTTAAAACTTTTAATCGTCCTTTTTGTATGAATTTGTTGATAAAATCACGGGTCGTGAATTTTGCCAGTTGACCATCCACCATCTAGGCGTGGTAGGAATCCGATACTCTTCCAGGAATCAGGCTGCTGATCTTTTCCTTTTCCATGGCTGATTTTTTACGTATATCAACATTGATATGGACTATTATAGTCACTGAATAAAAATAATATGCTATACTTACAAGCATTGATATGTAGTAAGTAGGTACTAATATATTATGTACTTATATCTATGAATATACAAGTGTTTAGCGCATGAGACTGCTTTATTGACGTTTGTTTTACAGTAGACCACACGTAATAGGCATCTTCTCATGTTCTCTTCAAATTCTGTTCAGTTGAATCTTCAAATCAGAACACTGGTACTGTACTGGTACACTGCACAAGCACTGGTAGAGTCAATGGAGTTTTCCTTTTCCTGTGCGAGACTCAGGCATGAGTCACCACTTGAAAGGGAAATATCCTTTTTCTAACTCAAACCATAATTAGATAATAATCATTAGTTTCGTAGATCTTTTGACTTATTTCGTAGATTTTGACTTATTTTTTTTGTATTTCTATACTTGTGTATAAGATATTATTTTTTTTGACGTGTAAAAGTGCAATATTTTGCCTATTTACAATAAATGATTTGAGTTTGAGTTTGAGTTTGAACAGAATAAAGACAAGTGGAAGGGAAAGGAAGTCCAGGAAAAGGCTTACTTACCTGAAGAAAATCAGCTTTGCACCTGTTATACGTTGCGTTGTGGATTTCAAATGTAGTATTGTCCAACCGGCAGTTGGCAAATTCTGTAATAAAGAAGAAACTGTTGTGTAAATAACTATTGAGAATTTGGACGGGAAGAACTTCTGGTGACGTCGTCGTGGGGACTATTCTTAATCAATTTAACAACAGGGAGTGGGTCAGATTAACCTGTACCTAAGCTTCGAACTTAACAACATAATACAGACAGCACGTAAATTAACAAAAACTTTAAAAAATGTAAAGTGATGTTTTTTTAACATACCTGCCGAATTTAACCGCGTGTAATCCGCTAACTGGAAATATATGTCCCTCATTTGAAACCAAGAGATTGCAGGCCTCAAGTTGCAGATCCTCATTTCATCCAAGGAATTACTCAAATCCACCTTCTTCAAGTTGCACATCGCCGCTAAATGCATAGCATCCAGCGTCATCAGAGGATTGTTTGATATATTATAGAAATTCATCTGAGGAAGGATTCCTAAATTGGGCAACTCCTTAATTTTGCAATCGGATAAGTCCAGAAGTTCCAGAGGTGCTTTTATAGGTATCAGTAGATCAAGATCTTTGAAACTCTTATGCAATAAAGGATTTCCTTTCAGGTAAAGTTTCCTCAGAGAAGGGAGCTGGAATATGGAATTAGGTAGTTGTAGAATAATGTTGTTTGAGAGATCCAACGTTTCTAAGTACGTTAGAGACGTAAGCCCGTCTTCCTCAATGAGATATAGTTGATTGTCGGCTAAGTACAGGTATTTGATACTTGTGTAGCCGGAGAATGTGTCTGCATTAATTTCTTTCAACTTATTTTCGCTGAAGTCCAAGATCTGCAACAATAGAGTTAAAGGGTAAGTGTTATAGGTGTTATAATTTTACCAACTAACATAAGTAAGAGATCAAAAAATAGGTATGTCATCATAATATATAATCATAATAACTAATCATTTACTAACCTACTTAGGTAAATATACCTAATGTCATTTGCTAACAAATAAATTACCAGTTCAAACGTATACCTACTTCAAAACCGCAAAAAAATATAAACAAAAATCAATATAATATTCAATGATATAAAAGTAAGCAAGCACTTACTACCTAATTAGTAATTACCTACCTTCTTTATATAAAGGTATTAACCGCATTAGTAGTGATTTTTGTATTAGGAAAATCATTATTCGTGTTTATAAAAATTATCTAAAAATACACGTAAAATTTCCACGTGCCTTTCACAATCAACATTCAATAGATTTGAATAGGTAAACCGCTTATCTAAGATTAGGTTATCGGGTATTGCTCAAGCTTACCTCGATGCCACTTCGTAGATTTGGCAGCTTGGTGAGCCGAAGACCCGCGCAGTGGGCCCCATACATGTCGTATGCATACTCGTAGGTGCAGTGCTTGGGCGTCGCTCCCAGTACATCAATCTCTGTCAGCTCTTTGGCCCAGTTGAAGGAAGTACACAGCGTCAGCACCAATAAAACGTCGTTTGTTCTGCAAAAGGAAAACTGTTATCAGATGTTGTTGTAGAAGGTTGTCGCAAAGACTGTCTATATCAGCTATTGTAAGAGGGAATGAATCATTACGCTTTACGACACGTAATTTAATTTCTCGCTAACTAGTGTGTTCCATTTCAGACTTAAATTTTTATTTGTTTCGTAGGGCGCGCAGTCCAACCGATATACTAACGTTTTCTTTTACCTATCGAAACTACTTCGTTAATGATAAAAGTTAAAGTTATTATTAAGCATCTAATATGCATTTCAGACATGATTCTATCAGGATAGCAAAAAATCACCAGGACTGAGGAGTTAGAACCTGAAGATAATGAGAACGTCTCTGCTACCCATTATACTAATTCCAACATAACGTAAATCCTCTACCCCCAAGGTTCAGGTATAGCCATAATCGAAGGTTGATGTTATGAGTTAGTTGTATTGTCATGACGTGTAGGTAAGTACGCGTAGTCTCAGAAATGTCTATCACAAGATTTGAATCTAAATATTCTTTAACGAAGCAGACGAAGACGGTTATCTCTTCATTTGAGTCACTAATAAAAATAAAATTTCATTCTATTCTATAGTCAACGCCCTACCATTAATTTATTCTGTTCTGAACCTTCGTTCTTTGTAATGATCAGGTCATGAGCTCCAGCTCGCTGTATCTCAGTGACATCACCATTTCACAGTATGTTGAGGGGTTATCTATAATTTGACCCGAACGATGACAACTATATAGATAAATTCAGTTATGCAGCAGAGTTCGAAATGGGAATGGGGGGACACATTGTTTGTAAGTTACTTACTAGAGCAAAACCGAATCTTATATTCAGAGAAAGTACGCACGATACACGCGACGGGGAATTTTTTTATATAAATGTGGATGTTTTTATAGGTAGGTAAAGTATTTACCCTAATAATGGGTATACCACCGTATACCTAATATTTCTCCAAAGCCATACGCTGCCTTTCATATTTCAGTCTCAAAAACCCCAAATGAAGATGACAAATGTGAGTTCCATTGAATTTGTCAGGTGTCTAGTCTGTCGGATGGTATGTAAATGAAAGCCGTGAAAATTTCAATGGACAGCTTGTTTCGTATTGTTCCTACCACTAATGTTGAAAGGTAAATGTAGAGCTACAACTGAGTAGGTATCTACTTACCTAATAAAACAGGCTTTTAACCAAAGTTTTCGGATCGTTTGGATCGTCTATATCGGCTTTTCTATGTACCTCTACATTCTGCTATGCGCTACACTAAGAAACGTGCGCGTATACCACATGGTGGATTACGTATAATTATATGGATTTTTTACAAAGAATTCTAGCATTGGGGAAAAAATTGGGTTAATGATAAAATTGATACGAAGCTGTGCGATATTGGCAGGGGCATGCACAATTTTGTTTTCAACCAAAATTAAATTACACGTACACAATTCATATTTAGACAGTGTCGTGTTCCCAAAAATTCAACCGTGTTTCAGTATTCAGCGTTACGAAAACCCTGTCGCTGCGATAAGTCGAGATAAATATGAAAATGATGATAACGCGACAAGTTAATTACGTGTAGATAGAACAAATTGTGTCGAAGGAGCGCAAATGGTCGACGGGAGTGTTTACATTTTAAATGGATATGGATGGGCAGTCAAATAAAACTGAAATACACGATTTACTATTGAAAGGGATCAATTGAAGTGTTTTTGGAAGATGAAATCATGACTCTTCCCAAGTGTCTTTAAACATCTGTGTGGCTTTTTTTGTCCCAGTTCCGGATATTTAACGACTGTTAGCTTTAACATTATCTACTGCACTTGGACTGTTGGCACTTGTAATCTCATTCATTGTTCTCATTAAGGACATTAACACAATATTTCCATGCTTAATGTTATCGACTCGAGTGCATTTATCGTGAGCGCAAATAGACGCGTCCATTAGGCTCAGGTGTCACATCAAAGGTTATTGTTTGTATAATGGGTATTTGCCCTGGAAACCTGAGTTTATTAAATGCCACAAGGTGCTAGGCATTTTGCTAGGCTGGTCGCAAAACAATAACGCATGTATAAACTGTAAGTTCTTCAACTTCAACTTCACATTTTAGTTATGGTTTCTGCGGGGTCTGTAAGTTTTTGAAATGGTGCGAATATCTTGTCAAATGTAAGAAAAGAAAGGGGGTCGTCGTGAAGCCTTCCTTGATTACGGTAGCGTATCTTTATGGCTGTTATTATTTGGTCTATACGTTTTAAATTAATCTACCTAAGTATATAGAAGTAGTGTGATCAGTATTCAATAAAGTATTCGTAGGTTATGTTACTTTCAATATGACAGCGTTTTTCTGTCTACCCTTGATAATAATCATAATCGTACTTATCACTACATTAGGCACGCCAGTGTTTACGTTACTAATTCTTACTTAGCCACTTATTACCGAGCAATAAAGTGCGTAAGCACATGACGAATACATCCGAAAAGTATTTCCTGAAAATATACCACACGAATAAATTGCGAACAGTACCGCACCTATAATTTCCTGCGTCACGTTGGTGACAATGTAAAACCAAGTCTTCATGTATTGTCAGCAGAGATAATGAAAATAATGGACGCGAAATAATATCAAATTAGAGGGTTTAAACTAATGCAATAATAGTGTGGTGCAGTAGATAATGAGTGGCGTCCTCGTGATGTCCAATCCAACCTTCCGACGCGACGGTCTCCCAGTATCGTACGTCATTCGCGGCAGTTCTATTCTGTCATAGCTTTTGTTAGGAAAATTGCCTCTAACTACTACTAGGTAACTAAATAGGTAGTAGCGGGATGAGCACTCGCTTAACTGTTAAATTGAACTGGTTGAGTTGAGATAGTCTTGTAGTAATCTAGCAATTCTAAAATTCTAGTTTATTCTAAAATTGCACTCTAAACTTTGATATTATTTTTGAGAGATTTATTTAAAAAGTACCGAGTACATAATTTATATCATCATTAAAATAAAAAGCTATTATTGTTATTATCATAAAGCATTACTAACGGAGCCGTAGAGTATAAATCGTATAAAACCTATCTAAGCATTGTCTAATTTGGTATTCATATTGTTCAACGGCTTTCTTTAATGATGATTCTCATTTTTCTCCTTGATTATAGTAGAGGTGCATTACAACATGCAAATGACCTGATTTTTTATTATATTTATTGGCCATGGCCCACTTTTTACCGATTGAGATTTGATTGTCCATCACCGCACGGGTAGATATGTATGTATAGCAGTGATAGTGTTTTGTCTTCGACAATAGATAGATATACCGAGTTGAGGCTATAATTTGGCGCAGTTAAAAGATATTGTTCAAGGCTGTAAAGATAGCTGTAAACGTGTTGGTTAAATGAAATGCTATATCAGTTAGTAGACGAGTATTGTTATCTTTTGACATCTAATAATTGGGATAATGACTCATTGAAATTCTATATTTTCAGTTTTAGTAAGTAGACACGACAAGTGTACGCTTTACGTTGGCAATTTACCAAGCTGTAGGACTCATCCCTGGTTTCAAGAAAAAAAAACAGTGATTCCTACATAATTATGTAGTTCCTGACTTACTACTTATTTATTAACCAGGTACGTATACTTAGTGGGTGAAATATAAGAACAAGCAAAAAAACAAATGCTTCCAACGATCATTTCTTCTTAGGGACGACGAGCATGTCGTCCACATGATGGTAAGCACGCCTTTTTTCCGATGCAGCATGCAACATTTGCAGGGTACCCAGAACTATACATGCAAAATCTTTTGCGGTGCATCGGTGCTCTATATCCTGACACATTGATTTTTACCCTCAGTTGGTACTAGGATATAGGTATCTGTAATGTTTCCACAAATTACTGTATAGTTCTCATTTTCCATTCCATTGAAGCTATTCCCGTCAGCTAAGGGGGTCCGGGATCAACTCTCTTAATTGTCCAGAGGTCAAACTAATTCCTTTTAATTGGCGACTCGTCTCGAGGGAAACTTTGCGAGATGCAGAATTGGCGTCTTTGGCGTTTAGTCATATCTTCCAAGAAGTATCGCATTGGTTATATTTGATGATCTTCTACGTATAGGCGCTCTTCAGTACATGTCCTTTATATTTTGGACGAATAAATCCCGAAGGATTATATATCTGTAGTTGTTCTCACGTCCATAAGAGGTTGGAATGATTACCGCCAACAATATTAATGAAATATCATATTACTACTGAAAACCTTCGGTTCAATCGTTCTCTACACTGTTTCAGGCAGTGTCGGCACCCGAAAATCGTTAAGTTATTTTAGGAATTTTCCATTAAGCATAACCGTTATATATTTTTTACCGAATTCCTTCGTTTAGCGGGGATGGAATATATTACGTAAAAAACTTTACCAAAATCTACCTACTTACTGTGACGATGTGAAGATCAACCAAATAACTTCAACTTACCCGGAATAAGCGATACGATAACATCATCGCGTTTGTTATAAGTAGTAATACCATGTTAGTACAATTAGTACGTACAAAAAAGAACTTATTAGTACAATTTGAACCTGATCGACCCGATCAACGGAAGCATTGTGCGTTATTGTGGGGGACACTCCTGCGCAGCGTGCGTGGCGGCGGCCCCAATTGTCTGAATGATCTTTATGAAGTGCCCACGCCCTCGCAGTGGCAATCGAAAGATGTTGTTTTCATTGATTCAATGAACATATTTTGCAGCACAGTGTTTTTTTAGTGTTTCTATATCTGTAGTTATTATTCTGTGACGATCAAATATCAACACAGTAACTATACCACAGAATACTTATACAGCGTAATAAGACATAGTAGAATCTGTTTCTACTATTTACGGGATGTGCAATGATTTCGTGAGTTTCCCAGGTAAAAATTGCGTGCGCATAATGTGAAAACTCACATTAATTCGATTTAATTTCATAATTTCTTAATCACAGCGGTTCATTTAATAATGTCATCATGTGGTTCTACTTATCTATCTAGATCTGTGCCTGATGTCGTTTTATATCAATTAGTTTGTCCGCCAATTCACGTTTATGTTATCTACGTACCTTCGTCTAAAGTACGTAGTCCTAGTCAGGGCCGGACTATCCGGGGGGGGGGGAGGGGGGGGGGGGTACCTAGCTAATTTATTTCTATTTGGTTGAGGGGAAAGAATCGGGGAGACCTATGCCCAACAGTGGGACACTGCAGGTTAACAAAAAAAAGGTAAAGTGTAGCTACTTTTCGTACCAACCTATTCAGAATTATCTACTTATATTTCGTTGTTTTTCCTCCGTTTTTTTTCGTATCTGTGTCTAACTTTATTAACTTTTTTTTTAAAGCTGGCACATCCTTTTTATATCACCTTATATGTCTACAAATAGGCGCACAGCACCAATCGGAACCAATGACTGCATTGAATAAAGTACGCAATATAAAAAGAACTTTGAAATAGTAATTCTGTCTCTCTCGCACGCGGGCATTGTTATGAGAGTGACCGAGACTACTATAAAGTTGATTTTGCTACTTTACGAAATACAGGGTGCTATTATTCTTAGCATTTTTATTGTTCGTCAGTTACCTACTGAATATTTGATGCTTATCGTACCTATGTATTAAATTTGTTGCTATGGTACATACTAGGAACTTGTTTAATTCTTAGACAGGTCCGTATAATACTTGTCAAACAAATTTAATCATGTCCGGATAAGCCTGATACGAATTTTTGTATGAATCATCCGGAACATTGATTCTTCGAACATTGATGACTTTGATTTCGATAAATTATTATGTGTATGTACTGAACGCACTTCTTTTCTAAGAACCCTGGAAAATGAAAATCATAATTTGATTTGCTAAATGTAATGTTAGGTACATTTATGCGTTTGTTTCCATGTTCCACTCTAGAACAAACAAACAACAAGGAAAAGTCTTCAAAGAGCAATTTATTGATTCCTGTTATACTGCGGTATAAATATTTAGGCAATTAGTTACTTTCCTATTCTTATACTTAGGTAGGTACTAGAAAGTAGTATATTTAGGTGCATTTGACCGCAGTCTCACCCGATGGTAAACGACGACGCGGTCGACGTTGGAGCATGCTTGCCTAGAAGATACCTATTCACTCTCGACATGAAAACTTCCAGATTATAGCTCTCGGGAAACAAGCACGCACAATGGGTGTTCCATTCCTTCGCTGTTCGTATTTTAAAAGTGGATTCGAATCGCTCTGTAGGATAGGAGGAATATTTTACCGTATACGGATGTATAAAGAATTATTTCGGAGGTAGGTATGTGATCCACCAATCCGGATCTGGCCCCCGTGGTGGATTATGGTCTTATCCTCCTCACGAAAGTGAGGGGAGACCCGTGCCCAGCAGTGGGACGTTATGGGTTGTTGATGATGATGATACAGATCTCGGGTTTCCGCGCGTCTTGTTGTCCGATGGTGGAAAGAAGATGGAGGAATTATGTCTCTGGTTACTTTGCGACGATTAGATGATCTACGATGCATATTTATTTTTATGTTCCTTCGTAGCTTTGCTACGAAGTGCTACCATGATGAAATATCAATGCTAAATTATAATAATAAATTACTAATTTCATTTGTATAATTACGTTTTAATTGCGATTCTTCACTTATAGTTTAGTTATGTTGGGGAAATACTTACTCCTTTACTTTACCTAAGCCAGAATCTACTACCTAATTAAAACTTCTAAGATAGTTTATTCGTATGTTAGTCTAAAAACTTATATTATTATGGATATAAGTAGGTACAGTCGTACAGTGTAGGACAGCAAGCAGCTCTTCTCCACAGACATTACCTCATGAAGTAATAAATGTACTTTAAAAACCATAAATTATGCACCAAATAATAACACCAAAGCTTGGGCGATTTAATAATGAAGTCTTTGGGCGAAATGGCGTAGGTACCTAAATTTATAATACTTATAATATACTTAATTAAGTGAATACCCATTAATAATTTAATCTTAATGAGCGTAACTTGACCTTTAGCCCAATTAATATAGTCAGTTAAAGTAGGACTAAATGCTTGTAAACAGAACTGATAAGATCCAAAGAGAAGAGAAGATGTACCTACTATTAAATGGAGTAATTATATTCACCTGAACATCTTAAGTGTTTTTAATCCAGCACTAAAGCATAATCCGTCTCTAAGCAATATTCAGAGTTTCACATCACCACACTTGTAAAACGCACTACACAAGCCCGGCATGACATAGAGAGTAATCCGCGACGGAAGACGTTGAATTGATTCAATTAACGACCACTCTGCCAGATGCCACTCAACAGCCACTGAGGAGGTGTTTCCTTCACGGTGGATCAACTGATACTGCTGCTATGACGCTATAATCTTTTATCAGCAGTCCTGCGCCCGCGCACTCTATCTACTAAGACAATGGTTTCAACTGCCGATCATTTGGGGCAAGTGATACACTCCTATCTATACGCTCCGATTGGTGCGCTGATTATGTTTATTTAGTAACAGTTCCTGTGTAAATCGAGTAATTTACTGTCTTTGTTTTGAATCTATACTCTATACAGCTAATGATAAGACGAGTCACGATTAATGGATCCGATAACGATCCATGCCTAATTTGATTCGTGAAAGGAGCAAAATAACTAACACTTAGGATACAATCAGATGGCTTCGATTGTTTGTTTGTTGTTGCGCTTTCTTTAGCTTATGGCAAACTAGGCCTAAATTAAACCTACGGTGCGCTCGCGGCAGATGCTCTGCGTCGTTGCGGTGTTGGTGGCTGGTGAATCCAGTTGCCACAATGTTAAATAGATGACCATCTTAGGGCATAGCATGGTTAGTGTTTCTTGGTCACCGTCTTCTTTTGCCGCGCCGCCGAAGAAAATGCATCGGGTCTTGTAATTCTTGGACTTGTCGTTTTTGTCGAATGAGGGAATGGTGACCTCTGGTGTCAGAGACTGTCAGGGTCCCAAAGGACCTCTGACGTGGCTGCATGACTGGTATCAATAGATTACAACCCGAACCAACCATCTAAGCTAAGGGCGATGGAATTCCGTAAATACCTAATTTAAGAAATTAACTATTTGGCGCAGGACAGAGGTTTCGAACCCGGTACCGTTGGACTCGTTGGGATGCAAGCAAACAAACCGCACAGATTACCGCCCTGTTACAATCGCTCTTCGACCACAGAATAGATAATAATATGTTATATTTACCTACACTTCTACCCCGATTCATGGACTGGACTGGTGACATTGTTGTAACGATTAGCAATGCTGGGTATGGAATGCTGTGTTGAGCTGAACCCTGGGAGTTAGAGGAGGAGCCTCTATTCGTCGTATTCGTCGCCTATACTCCGAGCTTAAGTATCATGTTCTATCCACTAGGTAGTGGACACGGGTTCACCAACACAAGGCTTCGAGGTGACGCACAAATGTTTTGTGCGTCTCCGGCGGATATTTGTTGGAGAAGTAGATACCTACTTATATAACCCAACTCGGTGGAGATCGAATCTCCACCGAGTTGGGATCCTGTCCGACCTTAAGCCACAGAGAATGTGCCAAGGGACCCCTAGTCTCGGCACAAAGCTGGAGGCGGAACACCGAGCGATGAGGTTTTTAGTTGGTGTTAGGCTTACATGTATGACATGTATGCCCACCTTGTTGCCCCGCGGCTTAGTGCTCCAAGTTTGGTACCCATCACACATTTTCCCAATTAAAAAGTTAGATATCTAACTTAGGTTAGTACTATAAATGATAATAAGTAATATGGTTTGTTTATTAAATAGTACAGTACCTGGATGACCGAGCTTTGCTCGGTATTTTTTTTTTTGTGACATTTTCTAAAAATGATTCCTAGTGTTCGCGCCACTTACATTGGCACTCATAATACCTTCCTACCTTCCTATTCCTATCATTTCTTGGCGACTATCTCTGTCGCTCATATCGTGGTATCCACGAGAAAACTGCTTGCCGCCGCAAGTAGTCTGCGATCGACCCTCGTCCTTCGCGGCTGCCGCTCTCGCCGAATCCAAAAAGTACTGGATCTGCTGCTCCTCTGTAGTGGTCCACGTGAATTCGACGCGCAAATATAAACAAAACCCGCTATAAACCCGCCGCGTAAACGCTCCTTGCCGACACGCACCAACCGCCAAAAATACAGTCCACTACATCGAACGTCATAACATCCTGAAGGAACAAGCAGCTTGGAGACGGACCCGAACCGAGGTGATTGCAGTTGCATGGAGACCAGGTTAGTCGCCAAGTTCCTTTGTACTACTCTTCTACCAGCCATCCTTCCCCCGCCATTGGAGGCGCGCTCAGCCTATACAGCTTAGCTGCCGCGCTAACATATTGTTGGTCCTCCGCCGCCGGATCTTCTCTGGTCCTCCCGCTATTCTCTGGCCCCTCTTAGGCCTCATATAGTCCTCTTTATAACCGCCCGCAATTTTATATTGGTATTTTTACCAACGATAATTTCCTATAATTATCGTGTTCCCGCCCGCAATTACAGTTCAGATAGTACCCTGTACTATCCTACTACGCTCTTATATACTTATTTCGTGTATTCCGCATTCCTAAATAGTAAAAATAACGATTTTTCCGTAATTCTTAATTTTTATTAAAAAGTGAAGGTATTCCTAACGACCGCCCGTGCGTCTCCACGTGGGTATTCAATACGCCGCGCGCGCGGCAGGTAAATGCTGTAGGCAGTTGCAGTAAATTAGGAATTTCATACTTTATCTAGTTTTTTATACTTTGTTAAGATGGCTATGGCTACTCGTTCAAAAGACAAAGATAGTGAAGTATACGAGGACGCAAAAGCGCTCGATACGTTACAGATCGAACGTTTGACCTTGATAGGTAAACGTGACATTATATTTTCTCGCTTACAACATATTTTTAACCGATCTTTAAAGGCTTTCACTGATGATACTGAGAAAGATTTATTTCTATGTGGAATGATCTCGTTAGACCGCTTACGCTCCGATTTCAATGAAATTGTGAACAAATTAAATGTCACCGAGTTGACTCTCAACGCTTCGTACACGGTAAACTACCAATCTATAAACGTCTTCGAAGATATGTTTTGCCGTTGTCAGTTTGTTTATAATAAACTTAACCCGCCTTTAAAAACCGCTGATTTCAATGTTGCCCCGCAACGTAAATCCATCAGAATTCCTGAACTCGATTTGATGGTCTTCAATGGAGATCCGATGACCTGGAGGATATTTTATGAGTCATTCAAACGCACGATTCACGAAAATCCCGATCTCACTGATCACGAACGCGTCCAATATTTAATTAATAAATTGTCAGGCCGGGCCCTTGCAGTTTGTTCTGGTATCGTACCTAACGGTGATAATTATCCGATCATATGGCAGACGCTCGTCGATAAGTATAACGACAAACGTAACCTAGCCTCCGCTTATCTTGATCAAATGCTTGATTTTAAATCTTTTAACACCGCGACGAATAAAAACTTAGAATTATTCCTAGATAAATTCTGCACGGCTGTGTCAAGTTTGAAGTCTCTCAAGCTCGATAACGTGTCTGATTTTATTTTACTATCGCTCGCTTTGAAGAAAATAGATTCAAGTACTGCACGGTCGTTTGAAATGCACATGCGAGGTAAATCTATGCCTACATACAATGAACTTTTAAAATTCATCCGCGAACAAAGCAAAATATTGGAACGCACTACGACCGTTTCTCTTAGCCGCAGTGATAACAGGCCGGGTACTGCAAGGTCTACGCAGTCTTTTGCAGCATCATGCGTCACTCACTGTCCGCTTTGCAAACAAGCCGATCACGCTAACTTATATAGATGCCCTGCATTTGATAAGCTTTCTATCGACGACAGGTACACTTTTGTAAAACAAAGCAAAGGTTGCACTAATTGTCTAAGCACTACGCATATAAATACTGCTTGCAATTCTAAATTTAATTGCCGTTATTGTGGATGTAAACATCATTCTATGTTATGCCGCAAAGTATCATCTTCCCGTGAAGACAATCGCCCGTACCCTAGCGCTCCGTCACAGGCGCACGCGCCGCCTCCGCGCGCGCGAACTGGCAACTTCTCCGCCGCCGGGGATCACATGCCGCCTTCGGCATCGCCGCCGCCCGTCGCGGGCTCCGCTAGCGCTCAGCTGACGAACTTACCTACAACTGCTTATCAGTCATCACAACAACAGGTGTCGCTGTGTAATATACGCCCCGCTTCGCAGCCTAATGACACTACTTGTTTACTGGGAACCGTACAAGTTTATGCTACGGATTTAAATGGTCGCCGCCATGTAGTACGCGCCTTAATTGATTCGGCTTCCCAAAGTAACTTTTTAACTTCAAAATGTTGCGCTAAATTAAATTTAAAATGCAATAAGGTGACGAACACCGTTGTTAAAGGGATAGGTTCCGCATCTAACCCAATCAAGGGAGCAGTTTCTGCTACTTTGTCTTCCCGCCTAAATGATAATTTTATTGCAATTGACGCCTATGTTATCGACCGCATAACAGACAATTTACCGGCAGTGAAAATTGACGTATCCTGCCTTTCATACCTGAACTGCCTGCCTCTGGCAGACGACAGTTTCGCTTCGCCTTCCGAGATCGACATACTTATAGGCGCGCCGCTCTTTTCTGAAATATTGCTATCAGGCCGCGCCGCTGGTCCGCCTGGTACTCCAACCGCTTTTGAAACCATTTTTGGTTTTATCGTAATCGGGACCGCTCCCGTTACCCCCGCTCATGTTACTCCCGCTCATGTTACGCCCGCTCATATTGGAACCGTTGTTTCTATCACTGACCCCTTGGTTGAAGATAGATGCCGCTCTCATATTTCCCTCTGTACCTTTACGGAAGGACCACGTTTAGATAATCTTGTCCAACGCTTCTGGCAGCTTGAAGAGGTGCAATGCACGCCGACTTTGAGCCCAGACGCTATAGAATGTGAACGCATTTTTACAAATAACGTTTCCCGCGATCCTACGGGACGCTATTCTGTAGCGTTACCTTTCTCCCGCGATCCCGCGACCGCTCTGGGTAATTCTTACCCTATCGCTAAAAAACGCTTCATGTATCTCGAACGTAAGCTCGCCGCGACACCTGCTCTGCGCTTAGAGTACGATGCTATAATCAAAGAGTACATTCAGAAGGGTTACATTTCACTGATCGACAATGATAGTCCTTTTACTGGATATTACGTGCCACACCACGCCATTGCGAGACTACAAAAAACAACAACTCGATGGCGTATGGTGATGGACGCCAGTGCTGAAACTGACTCAGGCCTCTCCTTGAATCAAGTTTTATATACCGGGGATAATTTACAAAACGATCTTTTTACAATCCTCTTGGATTTCCGCCTCTACCCAATCGCTTTTACATCCGATATTAAACAGATGTACCTACAAATTTTGATAAATAAGGACCACCGCAAATATCAAAAATTCCTGTATCGATTCGATCCCGTTTTTCCGCTTGATACCTACCAATTCAACCGCGTTTGTTTTGGTCTACGTAGCAGTCCGTTCCTTGCAATGCGAGTGTTGCGACAGCTGTGCGCCGCCGACGGTGCCCGCTTCCCACTCGCAGCATCTCTTATCAGCGACAACACATACATGGACGACGTGTGCTACTCCATGCCTACTCTGTCTGCTTGTTTACAACTCAGAGACGATCTCCGCGAGTTGCTCAAGGCCGGGGGCTTCGATCTCGTCAAATGGGCTAGTAACTCACCCGCGCTCCTTGACTCCCTTCCCGTCTCTGCGTTAACGGAATGCGTTAAAAATGCGAAAAATGCGTTAACGGATCTTTTAAATTCCGACGAATATAATAAGTCTATCTCAGATGAGTTATCAGCTAATCGCATACACTGGAAATTCAATCCACCGCGAAGTCCTCACTTCGGGGGGAATTATGAAATATATGTGAAAGCGTTTAAAAGTCATCTTCATAAGACGATCGGTTCACAGTTACTCACGTATGAGGAAATGTTAACCGTACTCACACAGATAGAATGCGTTATCAATTCTCGTCCTGTAACGTTATTGAGCGAAGATCCGTCTGAGCCGACCGCGCTGAGTGCTTCACATTTCTTAATGACCGCACCGCTGAAGCATTTGCCCGCTTGCACGGTTCCCGATGAACCTGGACACTTATTGAAACGGTACGCTTTATTGGATCAAATGGTACAATCATTTTCCAAACGGTGGAAGTTGGAATATCTTCACTTACTTCAATCTAGAGGAAAATGGAATACACCTTCGAATCCCATTACAATAGGTTCTATTGTTCTTATTATCACTGATAATATTCCCCCGCTATCCTGGCCTCTCGGCGTCGTCGTGGCCACTCATGTCGGCGGCGATGGCATCTGTCGAGTAGCGTCAGTAAAAACGGCGACCGGCGTCTACCAGAGACCCGTCGTCCGTTTATGTATCTTACCTACCCAATAATTTAACCCCTTGCTCCCCGGTCAACCGCTATGTTATATTTAAACCGTTGACCGCTTTAGAGTTTAACTCTTATTTTTATTTTTTTTATTTCCCGCTTTCTTTTAAAAACCAATGGTTTTTAGGCCGGGGGCAAATGTTCGCGCCACTTACATTGGCACTCATAATACCTTCCTACCTTCCTATTCCTATCATTTCTTGGCGACTATCTCTGTCGCTCATATCGTGGTATCCACGAGAAAACTGCTTGCCGCCGCAAGTAGTCTGCGATCGACCCTCGTCCTTCGCGGCTGCCGCTCTCGCCGAATCCAAAAAGTACTGGATCTGCTGCTCCTCTGTAGTGGTCCACGTGAATTCGACGCGCAAATATAAACAAAACCCGCTATAAACCCGCCGCGTAAACGCTCCTTGCCGACACGCACCAACCGCCAAAAATACAGTCCACTACATCGAACGTCATAACATCCTGAAGGAACAAGCAGCTTGGAGACGGACCCGAACCGAGGTGATTGCAGTTGCATGGAGACCAGGTTAGTCGCCAAGTTCCTTTGTACTACTCTTCTACCAGCCATCCTTCCCCCGCCATTGGAGGCGCGCTCAGCCTATACAGCTTAGCTGCCGCGCTAACACCTAGCTAGATCGATTTATCGCCCCCGAAACCCCCTATATACTAAGTTGGAGCCGATTCCGAGATTCCATTATATATATATATACAAGAATTGCTCATTTAAAGATATAAGATAATATCGTTTTTATGATCAAATATACATATTGTATGATGTACATTTGTATTTGCGATTGGCATTTACAAAAAAAAAATGGTATGTCACGATGACAGTAGAGAAGTGAACGTGACAGTTGTCCTGTCCTGTCAAGTTGTCATGTGAAACTGTCAAAACTGTGATGAAAGCGTTTGCGGCTTTTTGGCTGGCAAAGTTAGTTTTATTTTTCAGTGTAAACAATTTATTTGAATGATAAATGTCCTATAATTGACTCTTCTTTTATCGTACAATGAATGCTACGAGTTTATACGTTTCAACGTGTCGGTTGATAATCCTAGCTGACGCAGCGGATAAAACTTCTTGGACAGATTTGTTTCGCTTGGTTCCCTATTTACGACAATCTCTTTCTTGTACGGTTTGTGGTAATTTGTTGAAGGAGCCCTACACTCCGACGACTGCAGGCTGCCAGCATCACGTCTGTAAAACGTGCAAAGGCGGCAGAAAAAAACTGAAGCCATCCTGTAATTGGTGTAAAGACTACGACTACTATGCAGAGAACTTGCAATTGCGTATTCTTTTACAGTGTTATAAAAAGTTGTGTGAGTATTTTATGGATACGGACGTGTACAAAACATTGTTGGAACAAAGTGAGGCATCGGCGGGAGTGAATGGTGGGACAGTGGCCAACACGGGCTTGGTAGACCTGATACAGGAAGGTGCTGGCTTCACAGACAATTACAAAAGCACAGCGGGACTCTCTAAATCAGCATATAGTATTTTACCGTGCGTATATACAAACTCAGCCTCCACACAAACACAAGTGGCAACAACTTCAACAACTTCAGAAATAAGATCTACGAATGATTCTCCAAACTCTAGAATAACTTCTAATGGATCTCCAATGTATTCCGTTATGTATGCGGGGACTGGCAATAAAATTACAATTAAGAGAAAACCTGTAGATGATATAGATTCATCTCAAAGTGAACCCTCACCAAGTAGTGATAATAAAAAGGTTAGTTCATTGCACTACGATTTCATTATTTTATTTAATTTATTAATTTTTAGTCGAGCAGCATATTATATGCTGATATATCTACATCACACAGTGTTGAAAGTCAATTCACAAAATTGTTCACTTTTGTAACAATGATTTATTAGTTTGTAACCCATTATCGAGTTTGTTTATAAAGGTATTGACAGAGGTGACAGAAACAACATTGTCCGGGCTAAATTCCAATTATGGACCAGTTTTGAAGTTAAAATACTTATGTACTTGAAGATGTTTATGTTGTGTTAAAATAACTTTATTTGTTTCAGTCTAACCAATTAGGATTTAAGAAACCTTCCAATAGAACTCGAAGTTCAAGTAGCATTAAGCGCAAGGGTTGTCGCTGCGGCAACGCAACGGCAACACCCGGGAAACTAACATGTTGTGGCCAGAGATGTCCATGTTATGTCGACAGTAAACCCTGTACTGAATGCAAATGTAAAGGATGTCGGAACCCCCATAGGCCTGATGGAATGAAGGTAATTGTAAAGGTTTGTTTTATCATCTAGATAAATCTTGTATTCTAACTGATTTCTTAGTTATTACTGGGCCAAGTGTAAGATTAATCTCTCGCATGCTGCATTTACAGAGAAGTTTTTATTTGTTGTCTGGCCGGATCCGTGACTGCAGCTTACAAGTTAATGTTACCATAATAGGTGATTGATCTCATTAAAATCTCTGCGTAGCCTGTTTAATAAATAAATAAATAAATATAAAATTTAAATTCTTTCAATGTAATTCTTATTTAACTTAGAAAAAATATTACCTGATTTCCAATTTGAAAATAATTTACTTATTTCAAACAATAAAGGTACATAAACAGAAATTGGAGCAGCTTTGAAGTTTTTTGAAGTTTTTTAAATAATACAAAGTTGAATAAAAGTCATTTACTTAATTGATTTTGAACATATTATATTATATTCAGAAAAATTGAGAAATTAGAAACAAGATTTAGAATGATAACATAAATATTTTTTTATCAAAAATTATTTTTAACCTGTATGGCCAAGAGACTTTATCATAAAATCAAGTCAAATTTATACCAATAGATAGGGCTTATTACTTTTTAGTAAATTCAAACCGTAAGTTTTCCGAGTAATGGAGTTTCTTTTCCTGAGCCAGTTTCAGCTATGAATCAGCACTTGAAAGAGAAATTTCCCTTTTTAAACTCAAACCATAATCAGTTACTCATTAATTCAGTGGATCATATTCTATGTTTTTATTTTTTATTATGCTTATTTATTTTTCACCCATTTTTCGGCAAAGGAAAACATTGTGAAGAATTCCACATACATATGCGAGAATTATTTCAGAGGTAGGTATATTATCCACCAATCCAGACCGGGCCCCTGTGGTGTATTATAGCCTAACACTCCTTTTTTTTTTTTTTTTTTTTAACCCGGGGGAATGAACCTTATTCATACCTCGACCTCGGGGGGAGGCCGGCTGGTTATGTGGGGCTCCCCCGCCAGCGCGCGTCCTGCGACGCGCGCTGACTGGGTGTACCCACTAAAAACCCCGGGATGTTCTCCTCTCCGCATGTTGGGGTGGACGCGGGCTCGCGATTGCGCTTCCACGAAGCCTAACACTCCTCACGCAAGTTAGGGGAGACCAGTGCTCAGCAGTGGGACAATATGGGTGGATAATGATGATGACAATGAAACTGTATAATAAACTATTTTTTATTCTATTCTAAACTGATACTGTTTCATTTCTAGGTGAGACATCATATACCTCAGATGGACCTACAGATATCACTAAACAACAATACAGATAGCTCTCCGTCATGTTCGGGGTCCATAGACAGCTTAGACACTGATACCCTCACCATGGATTCCATGGAGGACTCAATTACATATAGTCCAGATGTAAAACCAACAGAGCTCAAAGGTAAACATTAACATTTAATTTGTGCTTTAATAAGGCTGCAGTCACCATGCTAACTGTGGAAACCAAAGTTAACTTGGAAAATAAATCATTTGTTAAGCCATATCAACAACCCTTGGGCAAACATATTGTTTTAACACGCTTTTATTAGCTCCATACGTATTCTAGTATGTATGTAACGGAAAACTTTGAACATGATTTTGACCCACTTCAAAACTTTGGATTAAATCGAAATTTTGCACACTTCTCATTAATATCTATCTAGGCAAGTGTTTGACCACAATCTCACCTGATGGGAAGCGGCGATGTGACCCAAGGTGTTGCACACCTGCCTAGAAGATACCTATTCACTCTCGATCTCACATACTGTGGCGGTATCTCATTTGAATAACACACAAATTAAGATAAGTTGACTGGTACCTTTGTTACACTATAGGTGAACTTCAGCCAATGATATCACTAATTAAGTTATCATTGTAAATCGAAATGTCTCCAGGGTTAAGTTAGTTTATATGAACTTATGGCTCTTATCCTGCACATTAAGTAACTAGAAAACCACAGAATCAGTTAAACTACACACATTGAGAGGATTATATGTTTGAGACTTATCAGGAAGACCTTTGTTAAATGTCGTAATCATTGGTGTTTCTTAATATTTTTATAGTCTGAATCTTCTCTCTATAGATAAATTTTCAAAATTCGTGTTACATTGAACTTATACAAGTGTATTTTGTTTAATCATTATATGACCTACACGGACCAATTAAACTTATCTACAAGATAAATGACTATTACTAACAACCATAAATGCACTATAATCTGCATTATATTGATAACAAATATTTGTTATTTCAGTCTTTAAAACTGAAATAGAAGATGTGTCACCGTCATTACCGGAATCAATAATGATGGATGAAGAAGTGATCGAGCCAGAAGACGGTTCAGCTGGTGAAGATGATACCAGTTCCCCACAAGACTACGCTATTCCCTCTCCACAAGAAGAACGAATAGAAGAAGACGGAGAAGTTGGCTCCCCACAGTCCAATGAAACACAAGAAAACAACAGTGATATTGACGTCGACGTATGACATTCACAGCAACCTGGCAGTGAGGGCCTCCGTCAGCTTATTGACGCTTGTACAAAGAACTTTATGTTGTGTTTCCACATGTCTGAAAACTTCTCGATAATTGTAGTATTGCTAGTCACATTCGTGTCTAACTGGTATTAGGTGTAAGAATTATTTTTTTAATGTTGGTGTTTCGAAGTGTACAGTGTTGTATTTAATCTGTGAATAAAATGTTGTGTTCACAAATTGGTTGGACTTATGGAAATAATATGTAAGTGGCATCAAATTGTTCCTAAACATTTTACTGGACGCCATGTTACTCGCCAAGTCACATTTAAACATCACTGATGATTCCAATTATTTATTGCTTTGCCGACTATGAAATCACCAGTTGCTTTAATATTCACAGTATATTTTATATGATAAATATGTGCGACTGAAATCTTTTTTTATTATTATTTAAATCATTGCTTTAGGGTCCATTAATTAGCTAATTTTTTAGTGTTGTATCGTTATTACTTAATATTGTACTTAGAAAAATATCCAAAGTTTGTATTATTATGGCATAATTTAATTTCAGATTTCCTTGGTCTCTCCCCTTATTACAAATATACTGTCCAAAAAATTTATTTCTGACCACCTTTTTCACAAAGCGGTACAGTTAGACTTTGTGGTCCTGTCGGGCCCTTCTAGAGATAAACTTTACATGATACCTAAAATATTTGTTGAATGTGACCATTTATGATACAAAATATTCCTTAAATTAATAACTGTTGTATTGTAATTTTGATTTTGAACATCAGTTAAATATATGTTCTCTAATAGAGGGTACATAAAACAATGTGATCGTTTTCAGCAAACTTTTTAATAAAATGCTATGAAAACAAAAGTTTACCTAGATATAGCTACAAGAAAAGCAAAGTTCTTAGAACTAACTGACGACGGGAATATTCCTAAAATGTAAAATAGGCAGAATTGATTCTAATTCAACTCGAAGAAGTGACAATTAAAGCCTTGTAATTTAATCCTTTCATAATAATTATATCAATTATTGTAAATTTTATTACTATTTGTATAAATTGTGTAAGTAGCTTATACATTAGCCTGGTATGGTGATTTACATCTTTATTATGTAATATAAAATATATTTTATTAGATTTGTATGCAACATCTCTGCCAGATTAGGTTTAGCTGTATGAAATGGGGTGTGAAAAATGGTAATGCACTGAAATTGTGAGAATATCTTTTGTAAAAATGAACTAATTCGTATCTGTGATGCATTTATGTGAAAATGTGTAACTTTAGAATATTGTCTGTTCTTATACCACAATTACTGTCGCAATAATTCGACTCCACTGAAGTAGAAGTTTTACCAAATATGATTAGTGCCAAAATACTATGATAGCGGCGCTGTTGTGTACACGCAAGCTCAGTATCAATTGAATTGTTATTTATTAATGAAAAGTTAATTGGGCTTTCATCTGAATATAACTGTTACTAGCAATAATATTGTTACATTAAATCATTCTAGTTTTGAAATACTTGTGGACGTACTTGTACCTATTGGTCACATAGTGAACACAGATTTATGTCAATGCGACGCATAATGTGTTGACCGCAACATTGCTTATGTTCGTAAAATTATCTAAACTACTGTTACAAGAAAGTGACAATAACTTACTTTCACGATTTCTAAAACTAATATTGAAAATACGAAAGCAGACCACAGGTCAAGTTATAGATGGTCAATTTGTTGTGAACATATCAACTATTTATGTGAATATTAAATACTGTTTTCTTGTCGTAATTTCTAGTGACTATTGGTTAAATAAAGTATTGTAAAGAGTTTAACTTGTCCACGCGACATATTTTTAGTAAGTTAATAGAGTATAATTAGTAGTATTGACTTGATGAATGATAGTTTCTATTAGACAAGAGACTGAAGATCGAGGGGGACTTGTTGGTGAAAACCTACTTAAAGCTTATACGCTTATTTATTTGTTAAGTCCGACGTTTCTCATCCGTTAAGTCATTATCATTACATACTTGGTCTTAGATGTCTTAGGCTTTACAATTGTCGGTACCATACCTTAGCAAATGCTATAAAGGCTTCAGATAAAATAATTATGACTACGGTATGGTACCGACAATGATCTTATATATCAGTACAGACAATAAATTAATGTTACTAATTAATTGCTTAAGGATGCATTCCATTTATCTATCTCCGGTCTTGTAGTCTGTTTTCGTGTTTAAAATTTTTAATATGGCAAACGATGATAATGCACTTGAGTACAAAATTAGTAAATCTACAATTTGTATTAAATTTAACGTTATTGTAATAATTTTGAAAAGATAATCTCATTAGACGGACGGAATAAAATCAGAATATGTTTTGTTAAATCCAAATTTTTATTTATTGAACCATTATAAAATCCTTTTAGGGTAGGTAGGTATCCACACATGCATGGCATTGGAACACAACCACTGACACTGACATCGATTTACTATCATAATAACTTAAATAAAGGTTTTTAATATAAATTTAAATTTAAACCAGCTTGTGGACAAACTGCTTGCCTCATATGTGGATACACAACAATATGGGCTTAAATATAATACAAGATTTTCACATATTTATTTAGCTGTTGGTATATGCTCCAGGCTGTGCCAGACCCTGTCGAACTCTGCTTTCAAAGCGTTGACCACCGCCGCCTCCGAGGTGAGCATTGTAGCGTCTCTATTGCAATTGACTCGAGCAGTTTCATAATCGAGAGATCCGATAATGGCGACTGCGTCTTCATATCCGCCATCGATGAGTACGAACTCATGCTCGAGTCTGTCCCCCGTTTTTGTCACCTTCACTTCGATCTTGTTCTCAGCAAACGATTGCAGGTTGTGAAAGTCACCGCTGTTATGAATGGTCACTCTAACTTTGACGTTGTTTTTTTGTTGCGCAGTTGTGAGGCACTTTGCTATGGTCTCACTCGCGAGGCTCGGCACACATACGTCGATGGTTCTACTAGCGTGTATTATCACATAGTAAATACAGAAGAGATTGTTCAATCCCAGTTGTTTCGTGGTTTCTTCGTCTTTCGCTCCGTAAAATAACACTTCGTTGATTGCATCGGACTGCTTTGAGTTATTGCCAAATAGTTTGCTGGCTAGACTGGTTAACGATCCAAAAGTTGATTTTTTGTTGGATACGCTCATCTTTTTGATTTATTTATTATTCTGTACCAACTTAGACAACGTCGGCCGGTGACGTGGTGCTAATGACAAATTAATTATTTTTGACTACCCTCGTCTGAAGTGCATTACGGTTTATCTAATTACGTTTCATTTCATTCAAAGTTAAACTTCTTCCGTTGACTATAATTAGGCTATACTATAGGTCCAGTCGGCCTAAGAAATAACTGAACGTCTCCTTTTACTTCCAAATAAAAGGCTTACGCACGAAAACTACAAAAAAATCGCGTTGGATACTGAATTGAAAAATAAAGATGTTCAGTTCAGCTACTTTCATTGCTGATTGTATAGAATAGAAAAACTCTTTATTGTACACCAGAAACAAAAATAAACACAGTACAGAAAAATTACAATAGGTAAACAAGGGTAGTACAATGGGCGGTCTTATCGCTGAAAGCGATTTTTTCCAGACAACCTTTGGATGGACAGTAAAAAACATTTTTCGATAGTAGGGTGGGTGGCGTACGTTTGCAGTAATTAATTATTGTATGTATTTTTCATCATCATCAACCCATAACGTCCCACTGCTGGGCACGGGTCTCCCCTCACTTTCGTGAGGAGGATTAGGCCATAATCCACCACGGGGGCCAGATCCGGATTGGTGGATCACATACCTACCTCCGAAATAATTCTCGGGTAGGTATGTGGGTTTCCTCACGATGTTTTCCTTCACCGAAAAGCGAGTGATAATTACGTACATATGTTTCACAAGAAACACATTGGTACGTGCCTGCACTGGGATTTGAACTCACGACCTTCTGCTTGGAAGGCGGACGTTCTCCCACTAGGCTACCACCGCTTCTAATGTATTTTTAATTTTTTTTTTGTTTTTTTTTTTTAATTATTGTATGTGATCGATCTCGAAAGAGGTGTGGCGTCATTTTTGTAACGAGTTTGTCAGGCCGACCGGACCATCTGTCATCTCTAGGTATACCAATAATACCTTTGCTAGGCATACCTATAGTGTCAATAAATAATAGCCGCGCCTTTATTTTTAGTCCGCCGCGCGGCGGGAGGACGACTTAGCTGAACTTATGTAAAAAAAAAAACTAACGCGTAGCCTATGACGTAGCTTACTCGTAGCTCGCATACGATCCAAGCTTTTCGCTAGTCCAGCGGGGCTATGCAGCACTTCAATACGAATTTCGAACGATTTGTCATTTCAATACGAATGACGAGTCCCGTGGCAATTAAATGTCAAAATGAAACGAACTCGAGCTGATCCGCACTGTGCTGCATAGCCCCGCAGGCGTCCGCGCCTTGAAAAGTATACAATATAGTAGGTAAATACTTCCATAATTCAAATGAGTAATTACTTTTTATATACTAGCTGTAACCCGCGACTTCGTTCGCGTGGGACCTGGAGAAATATATTTTTAATCATATTTTATGAATCCTGAAAGGTATCTAAACAAAACAGATGATACACGAAAATTTAAGGAATTTAATTTAATGTAGTAATTGGAGATTTAATTAAAATAGTGGTAACAATAATAATTTATATTTCCCCTGTAAATCTTATTTAATCCGTTGAGGCGTTTCGGAGCCTTTGTGAGACGAGCTTTCAGACAGACAGACAAATTTCTAAAAACAATAATTTAGATATCGTATTAATAGTAGTTTTTACTTTATGGCATTTATTTTGAAATCACAGACAGACACATCAGTTTTATTAATTGGTATATAATATACTCTTTGGCATAGGAAAACGTAGTGAATATGTTATTATTTTATTATTATTGTCTTTGGACATTATATGGTCTGTGTACATAATATTCGGATAACTGTTGACATTCTTTGATATATTTTTATACCATTATTTTCAATGTTTCGTATGGTAATTTGTTACCTAGTATTATAATTTTTGTTCCAAGCGAGATTTTCATGCGGATGGCAATAGCTGAGTAATGTCGCAATCGCGCGTATGGAAGGCTCCCGGTGGAAGCGAAGCTACGAAGACTCGTGCTTCTGTGGTGAAAGCATCGGGTGACAACGCGCTCACTAGACCCAAGGAACAGAATCAAAGGAGCAGTAGCAAGAACAAATTACCTAAAAGCATACGATATGAATTAGAGAATGCTTTAGTTGGGGTAATTCAGCGCCTGGTTTAAATTTAATAGCTCTGGACACTGTTCTGAATGTAGCTAGCGGTTAGCGTTGATGTAATCGAGCAACGTTTTCAGCTATGCGATGTGTGGTTCGAAGAAATAAAACCTCATCTCGTTCGGAACAACATAAAGCTCCATGTGGAAGGCAATGGCGGAGAGGCTGTCAGCGGCGACCTCAAATGCCTGCCTGTAGGAGCTCCAGAGTGCCCACATCTCGATCCAGGTGCTGCATTCGATGTACGAGCCTTCAAGCTCCAACATCTTACTAAATCTGTGCCCAAATGGCATTTATGCTATCATAGTAAGGTAGAAAAATGTAGTACCGATCATATGCGAGCCGCCAGTACATCTAACAGGCGCCTGTATCCAGCAGTATCGATACGGACTAAGTAACGAATGATCAATGAGTCCAAATACTAGGACTGTCCTCAACGTAAGGGTTTCAGGCACGGGCACACAAGCGATACTACTTCTAACAAAGACGAGCGCGGACACGAAATTTTCAGTTTGTAGCTACTTAGGTAGGCCATCTACGGTACCACCCATACTGCAATCTAACTAGAACGGTTGGTTCTATCGAAGTTTTGTTCCCTCGCACAAACTCACAAGGGCGCAAGTTTGCGCGACTAGATGCCCGTAAAGTAACAAAGTGTTATCATTATCCCAAGTCAGGTGGTTTGCAAATTGCAGCGTACCGACCGCGGCGGCCGCGGAGCGCGCAGCCTACCGTGCGGTTCGTACTCGATTCTAGTAGCCCACGGACGGGTGACGCGTACAAGCCGTTGCCGCGAGGAAGTCGCAATAAATGCGTCATGATTCCATACCCCCTTATTCATAAAAAGTTATCGAACGTCACTTAGTACTGCGCACTACAAAATTGTAGTGCGCGATTTTATGAAACGTCACATAAGTTTTTATGAATAAGGGGGTTAAAGTTTATTTAATCATTATAAAAACACATAACAATCTAATAGGTAAATACATTGATCTTGACTCCTAACTTAGATTTCCTGTATCTAGAGAATCAGAAGCTACGAGGAATGGTCCCAGAAACACCCAGACTTAGAGAAATTGCCTGTGGTTCATACAAATATTTGACCTGTGCGGGAATCGAACCCGCTTCACGCGTCACAGTTGGCTCATCACCAACTTACGCCACGGCAGCCGTATTTTATCTACATGTTTTTAACTTATTAAGTTGCGGTCTCGCTACCGCAGCGGGTGCAGCTGAAAACGCTCCATGAGTTTATACAGTCACTGTGCGCCTAAGACCATAAATGGACAGTTATACAAACTGCAGCATCAGCCGGCGACTGCAAGCTCTGCCGGTTGCTGTTCAACGCAGCGAACAGCATCGAGAGCGCTGTATCGCAGGCCGCCAGCGCGGCCTCTTCGGCCGGACCCGCGTCCACAGCCTCCTTCGTCGTCTCCAACGCGTCCACCTCCCGGCTTGACATATCAGGTCAGGACCTTTGATCACCATATTAACCACTAGCACATAGTCATAGTCAAAACTTATGCCGTTTAGGAAACGAACGAAAATAGCGTTCGATCTTTCGTATTGGATAATTTGGGCATGCTGTTCTCCTCAGTGTGATATCTCCTACCTAGTTATTAGGCCCTTCTTCAGCCAGACAGGTGACTCGTTCAAAACACCTGGCATTAATTTGAAACAGAGTGCATTCAACGTTAATTCAAACGACATCTCTTGTTTCATTGCTCTTTGCTCTTTCAGAATAAATTTGCTATGAAACTATTTTTACATGACTCTCTCAGAAGAGTCAATCTCATAGAAGAGATCAAAAACTTTTATCGAAAGGTTGTTAAATTTTTCCAAAAAAATAATGACTTCATTATTGTAGGAAAGTCCCTTTTATTGCATTTTATCAGTTATGAATAAACGCTGCAATAATACAGTTTTTTATTTTATTACAGGGTCAATCTAAATCGCAATCTCGACAGTTAAAAACTTTTGATAAAAGTTGCCAGACAAATCCAGTGTCCATCTGCGAACCGAAGCCATCTGTGCCGAAAAGAAATAGTCTTTATTCTAAAAGTACCATAATTACAGTAACCGGTACGCCTGTAAATTCTCGATACGAAAATGCTGCTTCGCAAAATAAAAACCCGCCATTACCTTTGCTTCGAAAACATGTACCTGCTGTATCGCAAAACGGCTACGTACTCCTTAAAAGCAAGACTTACAAAACTAAAGCGATCCCTGCAGTCCAAAAATCTATGTTATTCCTACAAGAACAATTCCTAAAAAACAATCCAATATTATCAGAAAATGGGCCTATTCAAAATGGACCTAGAAATTCACAATATTCCTCTGAATCTCCAGAGAACAGGTCAAAACATTCCCAAAAAATACTTAGATCTATAAAAAACAGCCTGACAACAGATAATGGGCCTTCACAAAATAGAACTAAGGCTTCACAAAAACGCTCAAGATCTCCACAGAGCAGGTCTGCCCACCCGACAAGCCCAGGACAGAACAAGTCGATACACTCCCAAAATAGTAAGACGCCCCGATATTGGAAGATATCACAACTTTCGACAATTAGGCACCTCGAGACACCAAGCCAAAGTCCAGACCGTTACAGCCGCCAAAAAGGCCAAGTAAATATCAGCAATGGAGAAACACCTACGTTATTCGACAAAGTTAGTGAAAATTAATATATTTATAAGAATGTGAATTCAGATTATTATAAGATATACGCGTAGAAATTAAATCAGATTCATCATGTTAAAGCCTCCTGCCATTGGGAGGTGAGTTTTGAAAAAAGGTCAGCATTTGAATATATTATTAGCATAAAGGAAATCCTACGCCCAGCTACACATACAAATTATACGTTGTCACAAATGAATTTCCAAATTCTTACATTTTCCTCAAAAATAACTTTCAGGAGATTTCCGCACAAGTCCGGTCACCTTCGCCCCAAAAGCCTGTTGACTCACGAACTAGACCTGTGACTCCTCAAACGCGGCTGACGCCCCCGCTCGTCAGGTCTATGTATCTTGCACTAAGTCCTGAATCCTGCGGAAGGGGTCGCCCGACCAAGGCTGCCTTCCGTCCTTCAAGTAGCGAGCATGAGAGGCCGCGCCGAAGTGCAAAAAGTTACAGCCAACCAATACTCCACAAGGATATTGTAAATGAGGCACCACCTACCTTTTTCGACAATGTAAGTAAAATCACATATCAAAAAAGGTTAGACAACATAATCATCATCATCAACAACCCATAACGTCCCACTGCTGGGCACGGGTCTCCCCTCACTTTCGTGAGGAGGATTAGGCCATAACCCACCACGGGGGCCAGATCCGGATTGGTGGATCACATACCTACCTCCGAAATAATTCTCGGGTAAGGTAGACAACATAATTATACAAAAATCGTTTTATTAGTAATGTATTTTAACATATTTTTATTACTAGTAACTTGCCATGTAAATTTTGCTATTCTGGGCCCTTATTCGCTATGCCACTTTCCTTTTCGAAAACGCGTGATGTCATAATGTGCTTTAAGCTTATTTTGAACTTTAAAACTTTTTGAAACGCGCTAGCTACCCGCAAGTTATTTTTACAGTTCAATTAACATGAGCGCGTTACGGATCTAGGTGGTCATAGCGAATAACGGCCCTGCTCACCACGTTGCCTTCTGGTATAATATTGATGGAAACGCTCTCACATTAAATAAAAATATAATATATAGACTGAACTGTTTCTCTATGATTTTGAATATCTCGAATATTTAAAATATTCTAGATATTCCGAATGTCTTAACGAAAATTATCCATGATGTTACATTGTTATCAGGAACTGACAACAAAAAATCGGAAATGTAAGTCACAAATCAGGCCTCTTCTGCCCGGAAACCCCATTGACTCACGAACTAGACCTGTGACTCCCCAAAAGGCCACATCACCGCTCAACAGGTCCACGTATCCACCAGTAAGTCCTGAATCCGGAAGGGGTCGTGCGAAAATGACGGACTTCCGACTTAGTAAGCATGGACAGAGCCGACGTTCGAAACTTTTCAGCCGACCGAAAGGCCACGTGGATATTGTAAATAAGGAAACACCCATGTTGTTTGACAATGTAAGTTATTGTTGTCGTTTGTTGAATTAGATATAGCAGTGCCAACTTCTGGTATAGAGGTCTGAGTGAAAATGTATTGGGTTAAATGTACACTATCTACTTACTACTTTGCACATACTATAGTTATGAAATTATATGTCTCTACATTCTTCAATTGCGTAAATACGCTCAGAAAAAAAAAAACTTTAACAGAGTTGTTTTTTTCTATTCATTAAAATAATAAGTATGATGAAGCTTTTATACATAATGAACTTTCTCAATTGTACTTCACACTTTTTATTTTAATGGCATCTATCCAAAAATTGTGGAACTAGTTTCACCACACGCACATTTTAGTTATATGCGCGGCCGCTACGCGTCGCTGCTCAGTGAGCAGAAAATTCCTGTATCGCGGTGACAAGATTCTCCGGCAAAACGTGAACCCATTTGAGCGCGGAATTCAAATCATACTTACCTGGCGTAGGGGACACCGTGATCACAAAGGCGGTTCCCCCAGAGCGAGGCCTGTCCATTGCACTGCGGACGGGTTGACCTCTGCGATTATCCCTAATGTGGATAACTCGGACGCGTTATTTTTGGTAGTGGGGACTGCGTTCGCGCCGTCCCCCATATAATTTGTCTCAACACGCGTTACCACATAAGAAATAAGAGTCATTCTTTCTTTCTTTGTCTAAATGATACGGGGAGAAAATGACGTTGTATTTATTTTACGAAATTGAATACTAATTGCTGTCCATGTGTGAGAAAATTATACCATTAGAGTAACGTGTATAATTTTGATTTAGGCGGAGAAATTATGAAGACCATAAACTTAATTCTTGTTTATAAATATTTTTCTACTTTTTAGTTCGGATTGCTAAAGCATGTTTTTTTAGTTTATTTTAACTATAATTTGTTGTGTTATTTCTTTAGTAGGTATGAATTTTTATTTATATATTTTTTATATTATTATTTTGTCATCGGTCCTGGAAAAATGTGCGTTGTTCCAAAATTAGTCCGACGTTTTTAAGGATGTCATAATCATGTTTCTAGTTTTCGGTACATAGGCACATACTAAGCTAATAAAAGCGTGTTAAAAACTAAAAGCTTTCGGCTTCATATTTAGAAATAATTGAATTGTCATATATGAACACTCTGTTAGAGCTTGGGATGATAGGAATTGTATTGTATCCAAAACTAAAGTAAAGTGCTTTTGTTTTCAGGATCTAATTAACATAATCGGCGCTAAGAACGATGCAAGGATAAGAACGATGTACAATAGCCCAACTAAACAAGCGGGGGTTTCTTCTACGGTCATGCACTTAGGCCAATTACCCCATCACGAAAACCATAATTAATTTTGCGACAGCATTAGAAAAAGCGAAACCTTGGAGGTGAGATGACGAAGGTGTTTGCTCTCGAATCAATTTACTAGATGAATTTCATTTTATGTTGGACAAGTGAAATATTTACATTGTTAACGTTCGCGTTCTTACCTCACATGGTGGATAGTTACCTAATGTTTTTCCCCTTTACACTTGAATCCCTTAAATCAATCCCCATGGGGTATTTGTCTACCAGCACTAACAATTAGCTAAGTTTAGGGCTCGAAAAAGCACTTTTGCGTCCCCAACTTTTGGGTTTTGCCGTTTAAGTAGTACTTTATAGTGCTCTTAAGTTTCCAACAGGAAACCCAGAAACTGTTAGGTCCTTCGGCAATTGTGTTAGGGGACTCAAGTAGACAGTGGGATTATTTCTCCATTGATTTGATGTATGTCTTATTTATGTCTAATTGGTTGTAGATTATTATTTATTATACAATTAAACTGAACGCTTAGTTTTCTTTTAAACAGCTTTTATATATATTCTTAGAGCACGAGCTAATTATCAAGTGTCACGTGGGACTCCTATTGTTGGGTTTCTTTATTCTAAACAATAAGCAAACTTTCTCACACATTTGCTATCGTGAGCTGTTCTAAAGAACGAACTTTGTAAGTACCTAGTTTTTATGTAATTATGCTACATAAAATTTGACGTACCGATTTACATGGTGGTAGCATGTAGATTTCTATAGATGCAGGTACAAGGATATAAGTTAGTCGGTATCTATCAATAAAACAAGCAAGAGTAAACGTTTCTCACACGACACTTTTAATTGGTAGGTATATAACTTACGACTATGTCCTTACTTACGACTCTTTACAAAATTACAACAGACGTATCGACTACAAGGCAGTTACAGGGGTGCTTTTCACACGAATAAAAATAATTTACAAAACAGTCGAACATTTACATACATCACGCTCACTAACTAAATAAATAGCTGTTTCATCACCAGCGGGCTTCGATCGCGACCGCGACAGCGCTGGCGCGCCGTCCGACCGGGGCCGAAGCGCGCACGCTCTTTGGATCCGAGATAAGTCTATGGAATGTCCTCGCGTCAGGCGAACACTAGTCGCGCCAGCCGGGCCGCACTAGTTCGTGTGCTTCACGTAGTCCGTCTCGTAGTAGGCGGCGGCATGCGCGCCCTTGCGATCGAGCGCACGCACGCGCACAAAGAGGAAGGCGGCCACCAGCGAGGCTACCACCAGCACCAGCAGAAGCATCACTAGGCCCGCCACAAAGGACGGCACTGACATGCAGATGGTCTCCGGATCGCTCGCCGGCGACTGGATCACCACAGTCTCGTTCCCCGCGGCGTTGTTGAGCGCAAAGTTGACGTCGCCCGGTGCCACCACCTGTATAATGCGGCTCGTGTTCACGTCCGTCATCTCCTGCGCGTCGCGCTTGTAGATGCGCGTGCCGGCGGAAGTCTCGCGCCTTCGTCGCGCGCCCGCCAAGCTCTCGGGGAGACCCTCGACGGACCTAGGCCGGCCGCCTAGAGTGACGAGGTTCGTATGTCCGTCGTCTTTCCGCTTTACGGTGTTGTAGATGACTCTGCGGCCAGGAGGTGGCGGGGGCGGCAGGTTGACGTCATCGTCCTCGTGCGCTGGCGCCGGTGACGACGGACTTGGAGCGTTTGGCGTCGAAGAGACTTGCGCCTGTGGGGGTGGCACGGCATCATCGCGCTTATCGGAGAAGGAACCCTGAGCGTCAGCAGGGTGACGAGGGTCAGGGAACGCCGGTGGTACGCCATATTCACCGTGCGGCGCGGGGGGCGGTGGCCCGTACTCCGCGTGAGGAGAGTTCGGTACGCCATACTCTCCGCCGCCGAGAGTGTTGCCGCCCAACAGTGGCACTCCGTAATCAGCGCCGAGGCCGCCGCATTTAGGTTCGGGGCAGCTATATCTGCACACTTGAATTACGCACTGGAAGTGTACATTCATCGAGTCGGGGAATTTGAAAGCTTGGAAGTAAGCGAAAGACACGACCGAAGCGGAAGGTCCGAAATTCTTTATTTTCTGGAATTTGCTCATGATTTTTGGCCTGACCACGCATCCGTACTGATCCACAAGTTGTATGGGCGCTCGCTTGCCGTCGTGCGCCACGCAATTCCTGACTAACATATCAAATTTGTTTTCGTCATCCTTTATTGCGAGCACCATTGTCATTGTCTGTCCGATTTTGACAATTCCTGACACTTCGGATGCCCAAGGCCCTTTTCCGACCTGGATTTGCATCCAACACTGCAGGTTGTCTCCAAGAAAGTTTGCCGTGACAGCATGCAACATATCCACCTGGAAAGGTCTGAAAGTGACTGCTTTCTCGTAGAAGTCGTACCACGTGCATCTTAATTTCCTCGCCTGATCCCATACTTCTTGGACGTAGGGATCGTACTGGACGATGATGGTGTTCTCCACATAGGAGCCGCTCGGCGTAGGGCTGCCGTAGGTGGCGACATTGTGGTTGGCGGAGCTGGACATGCCGCAGCTGTTCAGGAAGATTTCGAAGGTTGCGCTGAGATGCCCCGTTCCCGGTTTGAGATGCATACAGTGACCATCACTGTAAAAGCCTTTGGAGAATATCATGCCATAGAACGGGCGGTCGAACTCGATGTTGACGCGCATGTGAGTTTTCTCGCACTGCACTTGCAGGTGTTTTATCTTGGGGCTATCGGGAGTGGCGAGCGGCCAGGGGTCATCTGTGTGTGCCTGCGGCAGCGGCGGTCCGTAGCCACCGGCCGCACGGTGCTCCAGCGGCAGTGACGCCGAGTCCACCGGGGGCTCGCATGACGCATCCTGGAATTATGAAAAACACACCTTAGTTTCAATTTTTTAAACTTTACACGAATCTCCATCTTCACTGCTAGGGAGACATATCTCAAAGAATGGATATGGGCCGTAAACCACGCATTTCTTAGTTTAAAAATAAATTTTTAGTGAGATTTTTTGGAAGAAGTAACCAATGCTTCTACTGTTATTGTACCTAATTCAATATAATTTTGCAGAGACGCAGTCGTATTTCCTCGTAACGTTTCAGTCTAGATACCGCGCGCCACGCGACGCGTGCGACTGCATCCCGTGAGCGCGAGCGCGCCTCTTTCCGACTTTCTACACTGATGGATAGCTCGCACGACCAATTATAATATTAATCAGCGCAATCATACTGTTTAGATGAGTTCCACAAATGCTTTCACGATACTTCGCCGTATATTGTTTCCTTATGCGAACTGAATAATTTTAATAATGAAGTTAGCTGAACGCATTATGTAGAGACGGACATCGTCTGAGTGAACTTAGCGCAATCTAACTGGCTCGAGCTGCAGCTAATATCATAATTGAGTGAGAACAGCTCGGACAAACTGGATGTGCTGTATTTGGGCTTTACATGTGGAACATATGGGGCGAGAGCTGGCGCGACAGGTGGCGGCCACTGGGCCAGCCGGTGCGATGTAAGAATAGCCGAGCCGCCGCCGCCCGGTGCGTACCGATGCTCGCGTTTTCTAAACCGGTTAGAAATTACCCACTGATCGAGATTGTCAGTTGCGGAAGAAAACACCAGACCTATAAACATGCGCGACTCTATCAGGAGCTTTCTTTGACAGTTCTCATGTACATCATCGGCTTTGCGTTGGCATTTAATTTTAATAACGCGTCACAATCACATTCGTACCGTAGCTAGGATTTCCTATATCTAGGGAATTATTATAGTAATGACAGGGATCATGGTCCCACGAACAGTCAGACTTGGAGAAAATACTTGTTTCTCCCAAAGTCTTGCTCTATATGGGAATCAAGCCCGCATCTCACGATTTACAGCCGTCTCATTACCAACTTAAGCCAGTTAAGCCGTATACACATAACCCATAGTACATAATTTGCTTCGATATGTAGATATAGATATATGTAGCGCGTTGATGTCTTTCATAGGGTAGGATTGATATAATGTTTTTTTTTAATATTGCCACCGAGTATATCCACTGACCTTCGCTCGCTATCATAATTTTTTTTGCAGGGTTGACACCTTAAGTTTTAAAGTGGGTTTTGAAGTTTTCTTTGTTCTGTGGCGTCTCAATAAAGAGTTTATCTATCTATCTATCTATATATTTACATATCTTAATAGCTAGATTTCTTCACGCATAACACCCGTACAAATATTGGCCCTGCAAATTGATTAATTGTGTTGTGAATTTTTTGTGGTCTCTATTTCGAAAAAAATTAATTTGTATTTGATTGTGAATACAGTACGTGAATATAATACGTGAGAAATTGCTCAAATTTGCTTGATCCGCGTATGCGTAAGACGACAGGTGCGTCCGGCGGCGCCAGCGCAGGTGAAAGTATCCGGCTTAGTTACATCCGCCAGCCCCCTAATTTTACGACAAAGAGCCAACACGAATGGCTTAACTCTCCATGTTATTTTAGGACAAGCTTTTGGTCCTTCGTATTTTATGTTGACCTTTACAGGTTTCTTATACCACATACGCACTTTAAAGTTTATCTTTGAAGCAGCTAGGTGTAGATATTGAATCGATGAAGAATTTATATTTCTGCCGAAATCCTTTTCACGTTTCATCCACGTTGTGATAAAAAGAGTTCATAAGAAAAATTTGGGTATAATTTCATATCTTGAAAACGTAAACGGATATGATGAGCGTGTAAGTGAAATCCTTCGGTATTTCCTCATTATGGAACTTTTTATTGCTTTACACCTGCGCTGTTGCCAAAAACGTGCCAAATTGATTCACGAAAAATAGCTTTCTAGCTGTTTACCAAGAATGTTCTAAATGCCACAAGGATGTGAAGCTTTTAATGTTATAAAAGTATGCGGAAAGGGTTTTTTTTTTTTAGTGTCTGGGATGAACCATTTTGGTTGTAACATCGCAGGAAGGTCAAGACCCAAAAACGTCAGAAAAAGAAGCAAGTTCTGTACAGTTAAGTTAATACCATCATATCCATCACAAAAAGCTCATCAATCTTAAAACAGCTTTCTAAAGAGGAATTTGGCAAAATAAACAGCCAGCATTCGTTCAAAACAAAATACCTGAGTGTTGTGCCCACTAATAGGCCCACTAAAGGCCAGTTCCTGCATAAACATCATCAGCATACACTACCTACTTACTATTTGCTGTAGTTTTACTACATATTATGAATGTTTTCCAATTTGAAAAAAATAAGAAGGTCCGATTAAACTTTTAGGAAACGACCGAAACAAAAGACATACGATTTTTTATCAATTACGTACATGTTAAAGATGGACGGATCGTTCGTTTAATGCCTGGCCCCATACATTGACACATCCATAGTACAACAGTATGATTAAGTTTATTTTTGTTGCTGCTCAATAAATAATTGATTAAGGTTACCTAGTGTGCCAATCAGAATAAAAGACCGACTGGAACCCAGGGTTGCCAACCTGAGAAATTTATGCCTTACATAAAATATGTCTAGTCAAAAGACTTTCAGATGATTACCAGGTAAATATTCTTGCGTAAGTAGAAAAGTCCATATACCGTTGCACAAAAATTAGCACGAATGAAAGTTTGTAAAGAGTGCGAATTGAGTAAAACCGGAATGATATTTGGCATTCACAACGTTTGCGGCTCTTATCAAGGTCGAAGTTGTTTTGGTTTTCTATTGGCCGGGTTTGCATAATGCCAATCATTGTGCTGTCCAAGACGCTCCCGGTATTTTTAATCTGCTTATTATACGTTCGGAAAAATATCAACAACTTTGTCAAAAATTGCGATATTCATAACTTTAATACTAGAAATAGAAATAAACTGAATGTACCTAGATTTCGGTTGCAGAAGGTTAATGGTTCATTTATGGGGAACTGTATACGCTTTTATAATAAGTTACCAGAGGGAATTGATCAATTGCCCATCCAGAGGTTTAAAACATTTATTAAGGTTAATCTCATAAAGAAAGCCTATTACACTATTAATGACTATGTTAAAGACAAAAATGCATGGCCTCAATGTCCCAATCTCCATGATAATGATAAGTAACGTAATTTATACAATTTCAGTAATGTAATTTAATAGTTTGGTAATGATGGTATATCATAATATTGTCAATAGAATAATTTATTTTTATATTGTATATTATGGCTCTAAAAAAAAAAAAAGAATGACTAAAATTTAAAAAATGACATCGCCGTAGAGTTTCTTGGTGCTATCTTCTCTAACGGGCGTATTTCCGAAGCACTGGTAGAGTCAATGGAGTTTTCCTTTTCGTGTGCGAGACTCAGGCATGGGTCACCACTTGAAAGGGAAGTATGCTTTTTCTAACTCAAACCATAATTAGATAATAATCATTAGTTTTGTAGATCATAAAATTTGACTTATTTTTTTTGTATTTCTATACTTATGAATAAGATATTTTTTTTTTTTGACGTGTAAAAGTGCAATATTTTGCCTATTTACAATAAATGATTTGAGTTTGAGTTTGAGTTTGAGTTTACTAAAGTAAAACGACCACCACCACGATGAGATCTCATAGTAACGTTTGTGAGTACGGATATTAGACACAGTCTACAAACAGTTATTGCTGTTATAATTCGGGCAGAGTCGATGCGTGTAACATCACCAACGCCCATTGGAGTTGTTACTGGGTTGGTTATTAGTTGCTGAAGGCAATCGTGCAACATCAATAAAAATATGAATATTGTTCAGTTATCGGGTTAGATGGGGTTACATACATCGTATTATCTGCCATTTATAAAACCTACCTGTCAAATATTGATTTTGAAACGACGTCCATTCAAGATAAGTGTTTCGGTGGATTCAGCGAAACAATTGTCTCAGCATTTTTGCTAAGTCTATTGTAAAGCGATACAAAACTTAATTCTAGAAAAGAACTCCGAACTTTGATTTCTTTTTTTTTCTGTTTCTATCCCATTTTTACACAAGGAGAAACCATATATGTTGATTAATTTTAAAGATCAATTACATTATTCTAAAGCAGCTTTGCACCTTAATATGAAAAAAACACTCGTTTAAATAAGTTGTCAAATACAAGAAGAACATGACAACCTTATTAACCTCGACTATCTACCCGAAATGAGTCTATTAAAATTAACAGACAGCTTGTAATGAATAGCCTAAAGCGCCGATTAAGCACCCAGCGTAAGCATAGCAGATCGATTTTACCAAGTAATGGACAGTAAACCGGTGTGAACACTAAAATCTACCAGATAAACGAAAGTGATTGACCATTTTACACTTTCTTTGAGCAATTGCTTTCTAACATGAATTAGCAAGACTACGTTGTCAGTTTACAAGAAAGTTTGATACTGCAAGCCCAAAATGCCGACAACTGCAAGAGAGGCGTGAATGATTGGACCGGAATTTTAGTCATGTCAATTGTTCCTTCAAAGACTTCGAAAAGACAAATTGTACCAGTCCCAATAGATCTGCATCTGATTTCAACAAAAAAGCTACTATAAACCTGCAATTGGCATCTGGAATCAAGCTTTATAATAATTGAAAGCTATTATTATTTAACATTGGTAATGTAATGTTACTAAAAGCATTACAGGTATAAAATTTGATAAGTTATGTTTTAGAAGACCGGTTATGTTTTAGAGCCTACACTTCCTATGCTCACTACTCGATCAATCTGATTGATTGTTCTATTATTTGATCGTATGCCAGAACTACGATTATAATACTATAATCATTACATCCAAAATAGCCACTGTTGATGGCGTACATCCATTTATATTGATAACGATCAATACTAAATTGTCGGCACGAAATGATTACGTAACAGTCTAATAAAAACTCCGAAATTTCGTCCATCAGTGAAAGTGTTGGAGCGTAGAAAAAGGTATTTTAAACGGTCAATGACTTGAGTTCATAGCCTTTACCTCTTGTTGCCGTAATATCGCAATTCATGCTCTTTTACATAATGTTATAAATATTAATGGAATCGATGATAATGCAATGTCAACCGCTTTCTGACGGCTGGCATCCACCTGCGTCTTATGTCACTTTCAGCTTCTAACTTTCTAAGAATAGTATTAACATCATGTTTGTGATATGAATAATTAATTATTAATTTTATGGATTACAAACTGGCATCTAATTTAAATGATTGCAAGAGATTTAGATCCTTAATGAGCGCTAATATAATTACAGCGGTCACTCTAACGATCGTAATAAATCTTCTTCTAATGACCAGCAATTAATGCTATTTTTATAATTCACAACAGTGTTCGTTTGGAAAGCTTTAAATGGCTTTGTTTGAATATAAAAATCTGAATCGATCGATTCGTCCCAAGTGCCGAACTCTTGACTAAAAAATCCAATCTGTCTCAAAAATCTGTCTGAACTAAATCTCCACCATTGCATAGTTTGCAAAGTTATCCTTCCTACTAATATTAGAAATGTGAAAGTGTGTGTGCAATTATGTAAATGGATGGGTTGGGTACAAACAAATTTACATAATTAGCTCGGCAGCTAAACGGATTTTGATGTAATTTAGTATAAGTATATAATGTATAGACATTCTAGGCATTGGATTACAACATAGTGATTGAAACTATAGATAATTAATGTCCGATTCTATTCAGTTTCAATTAAAATTGATTGCAATAAAGATAGTAACCAGCCCACTGATGTCACAGATGACAAGTGCAGCGTACATTGCCATACACAACTTTGCGATTTCTAAGTGAAATCATCTTAACACATGTAACTTGATCATTATAAGAACGGTGAGCTTTAGGATGCTATCTCCAAAGCTTTCAAAATAAACTAAAGGATATTTAATTTCGTGAAGAAGTTGTTATCTTATTACATTCTATACTTTTGTAGTTTCTATCCTAGTCTGACTAAAACTTTATCCGACATCAAAATCATAGCGGACCACTTGTTCGCGTATTCAATTAAAAATATCAAACATTGATTTCTCTATCAGCATAAGCAGTTAGTTTCCAATGGTCGGGTGTTTTGTGGATGTGCTAACGGAATCATTAGCCTAGTTGGCGAGATCGCGAGCGGAAAAAGCTGAATAATGTAGGAGAGGAGCGCACGCGCACACCACGCTCCGTCACACGCCTCAGTGCGGTAGGCATCATCAAACAATACGCATGCAACTTATAAATGGACATAAAAATAGACTTTATGACTATCAATTAGAGTCACTTTTTTGAGATTTTTGAGATTGAGTAGGTAGATTGATTTTAAACAATCAATATTTCCTAGACAAATTTATTTGAAAATTTAGTTATTTTGGGATAAATCCAGTGAAGCATGCGGTATTTTCACCGAGTTTCTAATAAGGGAGAACATTCCTTAAACTGGTTAACGAGAAACCTTCCATAGATTATAATCAGCTCTACTCATCGGAACTCGGAAACCATTCCACGTCCTACAAACTCCTGCTATATTCTATGTGCGTGCTTATTCAGGCCTATGATCTACGATTCGGAATGCAAAGAGGGTCTGACCGCGAATTTAAAGATCGACCCGCCTGATTCGTGACATATGGCAGTTAGTATGGAACTGGATTAAGACCGCAAACTAGAAATCGTAGAAAAAATAACCATTTGAGGCACAAAATAAAGTAAGTAGCTCTTAGGAAAGTGACGCTGTGACTCTCAAGTGAGGTAAACAGCAACATGGTGCACTGTTATCTGGTCTGTTATAATGCTTATAATCAGATCTCTTCGACATAAAGCCAACGGTATTGCTCGGCCGTTACAAAATCAGCCAGTTTTTGAAGATAATATTAAAGGTTTTGAACTCCAAAGTAGTTGACTGAAGTGATGATTTGAAAGCATGTAATGAATTAAAATGTATTAACGTTGAAAAATAATTTAGTAAACATAATATTAATGTTATATCGTTTACGTCAAAAGAAGTTTAATTACCATACAACTGTCACCAAAAGAAAAAATCATGACTATTTTCATTACATAAGTACAAATCATTCACTTCGGTAACAAAGCTTTTAAAAAATGCAAACTAACCTGTAAAAGGAGCGCCGCTAAAGCCACCAGCAGTCTTATCCTCTTCATGGTCACAGTCCAGTCGTTCAGCGTCCTGTAAACAACGGAACACGTTCAGGATGACACTTTATAAGCCCGGGCGCGGGCGGCGCGTGCGAGGGCGCTACTGTGCCATTACTACCACCGCCGGTTGTTGCGACTGCAGAACCGAGAGCACTGCTGCCAACGCCGACTCCCCCCCTAGCCACCACTCCCCACAACCCCCCTCTCGATCAAGTGAGGCTGACCCACTGACCGAGTGCAACGCGAGCCGGACGGAACTGCACCGGCTTCACAAAATATAATTAACATAGACAGTGATAGAGCTCGCACCGGTGGTGATGGAGAAACTCCAAAAATATCTGATCAGCGTCGGATATCATGTTGCCTAAATCTTATACGCAAAACACGATAAAATTACTTAAGTAAACCGGTGCCGAATTTTTACTCCGAAAAAATATTTTTTACTATCTGTTGAATCAAATTGCATTGCATTTAGGCGATGTTTGTTTCGATAGCCAGAGCGAGAACATGCTGATTTGAAAATCTGCATCCATCAACAGAAGAGCAATTCTCTTAATTTAGATTGGTTCAACTTTCGGTCACCATATTATGATAGATAACAAGGACAGAAGCGTTTGACATTGAATTTTCTATAATTTAGAAGATCACCATTTGATACTAATGAGATGAGAAGATCAGAACTGTATTTCGTATTTTTTTGTTAAGAGGTTTATAGGCTTCTGATCTTCAGCTGGTTGTGCCAAGTTTGACAACTGCGTTGCAGTGCGGGTGCATCTTTCACAGAGCGCGCGCCGCTCCCGTTGCGTTGAGAGGAAACCACGCGCGGCCTTCGCCTTGCTACCGGGGCAAGGTCGCTCTTTGTGTGATGTCGCTGACAGATTTGCACATCTAGCTATTTTTGTTTTGTGACAAATGTGTAATAATACTTTTACTTTTTTTTTCAGCGCCTAATTTTTTAAGACCTTGGTATTGAGGACAGGAATTTAAGCTACAAAATGGGTCTGTTGACAATTTCAGAATTTTGACTTATTGTTGCAAAATTTATCGTTATCAATATTATGGTTATGATACAATGTATGGTTATGGTTAAAAAAATCATAGCATTCTTGAGGACCGAATTGGGAAATACTATGGTACGATTGACTGAATTGATTCGGATGAAGAATGCTACGATTTCTTTACAAAGACATGAATAGCTGGCAAAGAAAGAAAATCTAAAGTACGTAATTTATGAATGGCCTCAGTTAGACTATGAGTATATTGTTACACCGCATTAGTGTGTAATTTTATCGAAGTACAACTGGGTTGCAAGCTGGTATTTAGTACTTGGCATTTTTAAACTTTCACAGCTTGTTTTTTATTAGGTCCGACTCTGAATCTCTACTGATACTTTATCGAACCCAATGTGCATTGCAGTAACTTACTGTTTCCAACGTGATTGGCGCGGTTTAGTACAAACTAAAAATATGCACGTATAAACGCAATAAGATGGATAGGAAACTGTTGACTTAAACGACTTGCTTGTTTTGTTACTTAGTAAAATAAAAAAGCAAAAAACATAAACCTCCTGGACTTTTAGGTAAAAATTGACATTACATAATTGATTAGGCAAACATAGAACTTTCATAGTCCTATGTCTATTTTTGTCATTGTGTTAAATGTTCTGTGTGCAAATGCAAATAAATGTATTATTTCTTTATAGCTTTATTCTTTTTAATGAAATAATTTTGTTAATACGAGTTAATCTACAGGCGGGCGCGGTCGCCAGCCGGCGCGGGTGCGCGCGACGCGACGCTGATTTCACCCCAGCGAGCGCAGCCACTCGATCTGTTAGAAAGCACACTCTCATCCGACGATGCGATATAACTGACCGTTAGAAACAACTCTCTGCTTCTAACAATAGATATTTGAAGATGCCTGTTTTTGTTACTAGAAATATATAATTGTATTGAGCTCTTGGGCATAACATAGGAGCCAATCAAGTTTTCAGTTTATGATGTATTGGTTGGTTTATATGTTAGCTGCGACCCACGGGTTCACTCGCGCGAATGTAAAATATCATAGGTGCACTTCTTTAAAAAAATACTAAATCTCAAAAACTACATACTTAATAAACAACATACAAATTATACATTTATTGGCGTACTTCCTCTAATTCTGCGTTAGCAAACACACATGCATTCATTCGATACTTTTGCATTTTCAACAATACTTGGGATAATAAATCTAACAAAAAGCAACCGTTGCAAATATATAAGCGTAATAGGACCTCTTATAAAGCCATTAGGCAATTATAGGCTTTATTGATACACGGCGTTTAGTAAGTTTCGTTCCTTTTTCCGCTGCACCCACTAAATAACTAGGCTAGCTTGTAAGAAAGCGGCCCTAGGCCATTTTCTATTTTCTGCAATCTGCGGCTATATTATAATAATAGAGGTGGTAGGTGCCCGCCGCGGTCAATTAAGCAGCGCCAACAAGAAACGACGAATGTGGGCCAAACGTCGCCCAATCAAGTCGAAACTAGTGCGTGGTTAGGTCTCGCTAAGCTTGAACTGAGGGTACCGAAAAACCCTTCTCGTATTGGCTGCGAGTGAATGATACACTTTTTTTAATTTTCTAAATGTTCATTCTAGACGTTCTCAATAAATGGATGACACTGGATACACATGCCAGTTACGCAATCAGCTACGGCGTAGCACTTTGAAGCACAAGATAGTGACAAATTCAGCTTAACTCGTTCAAGCTCAAAATAATATTCTGGAATCATAATATTCTTTAGCTTTATTTTTAGCTTTTAATTTGTATTTTATTACCACAGACAGAGCACGTCAGTCAGTAAATACTAGAATTAAGCGGTTAAGCATACTCTTACAAAATCATCAATAGTCAATGTAAAACGACATATCTAATTAAATTGGCCATAGAATTAGTTGTGATGTAACACGAGAAACGATCAACGATATCTGAGAACAAAGAAAACAAGGTCGCTTTGTCGAAGAGACATACGATAGAATGGTATATTGTTGTCTGGATCATCAATCTCCTATGAGGCCGGCTAGGCCCCAGGGGTAAACGTATTTATTGGCGAGAGTCCACTTTAAACTGTTAATTGATCTGTCAAAATACTCATCTGTCACGGGAGCGTCGGATCGCCGAATTTGATACTCATTGATCAACGTCCACCGCAACAGAGAAAGTTACTCTAAATTACAAGTTTATTATTAAAAGTTGACTCATTAATTGTCTATCATGTGAAATGGGTCAGAATTTGCTTCGCTTTGACGCTTACGTGGGTAAATAAGTAAGCATAATAGAATAATTCATTTGGTTTTAATCGTGAAGAAACATAATAGAATTTTAATCCGTATTGATAATGGCTGAGGGTGATGAGGCGTGATGTCAGCGAAATGACTTGATTCATTTTTAGGTGTGATATATTATGTGCTGGTACAAGGCATTTAAAATGATTTATAAGCACCATTTGATTCTTTTTCTTACCATAAATGGGAACCGCGGACTTTCAACTTGTGCAAATATGGCTGTGTTCAGATTTTCACAAGATCTTAAACAAAAAGCCGATTAATAGTGACGTGATAGAAAAGTTATGCCAAACTTTCGTTTTCATGGCGTGAATTGCGACTTAATGCAGTCGATCAATTCATCACTTAATAAGTCAACATTTTTTGTGATATGAATTAACATATTACGAACTTATATAAGTTACTAAATTACTCGTTTAAATTACATGTGTGCACTTAATAATCAGTATCTAGTACATTGCCTTATTTATTAGTAGTAACACGCGAAGATTGGCAATTAACTTGGCAATGAATGCTTAATGTTCATGCAAAGCAGAGAAATGTACTATCACGCATAATTATTCATAGTGGTTTTTACAATTCATTGAAAATCTTAGTAGAAACGTGTTTGTTAGTATAACAGAAAGTTCCGAAAGCTCTGAAGCCGTTAAAATTAAAGTAAAAAGCTTATTTAACGAGCGATTCTTTTAAATCATTAACTGTTATGTTATGGAGTGCTTGAAAGCGTCTGTGATGTAAATCATAGAGTACGGTTTTATAGGTGCCGAAATCGATATATCGAGATACACGGTGGAAATATTTGATTATTTGATCATTACTTCAAAAATCCTTCCATATAAAATACATCAATGCGCTACGTACACCTCTATCTACATATCGGAGCTAATATAGTGGAATATTGTTTTTACAGCCTCAGTGGCGATAGTTCATAATGAGCAGACTGCGAAGCGTGAGCTTGGGGGTTCCTGGGCAAATATTTGAGTGAACTATACGTATTTTTTCTTAAATCTGGGTGTTAGGGACCATGATCTTCCTTGTTTCTAATTTCCTGGATACCTTCAGGAGTTCTTAATTGGGGGTTTTATTTTGCGTTGAAACCATTTTACTTTATATCGCTAAATATATATATAAAAAAAAAATACTAAGTTGCTAAGTGAAGTGTAAGTAAACTTACGAACGAACTATTCGCGTTAGTTGCCTACAAAAGACATCAACGCGCCTCAGTACCGCTATTTACATGACAGTTGGCATTTCGTCAGTTATCCTACGGTAACGGACGCCACCTGTCACTGTAGCTACCACTTGGGGAATGGGGATCCGTCTTGAAACATCGTGGTTGTTCGACATCGGGGTTCTGACTGTAGATACAAGATAAAAATAATAGATAAGAAGAGAGCTGAATAAGTAGATATCATAAAGGCGGAGATGGTTTAGATTATATATTTTTGTTATTACAAAAACTATAATTTTCAGCTAATCTATTTAGAATAAACGTTGTAATATAAATATATAATGAAACGTTCAAATTTAAACTTTCTTGTTACGAGACAATCTTACACTATAATATTATAAAGAGGTAAAGTTTGTAAGTAATTCAGAAGGTAATTACCGAAACCGATCCGTTTTAAAAAATCTCTCACTAATTGAGAAGCGACGTTATCCTTCAGCCTTGTAGACTTTATTTCAGGAAAATGCAGAATTCTTGCAGTAAAACGTAAATACTTCGGGTAAAACCGTGGGGTGCAGCTAGTTAGTATAGTAAAAAGAATTTAATTCGCTTCAAAACAGCGCTTGAAAATATTTTGGAGGTTTTTCAGTAGAACCCGATACGAATGCGCGTGCGCCGCTCGTGAAAGCCGCCGAGTCACGTAAAGTAATTACCTACAGCGCGATGGCATGCTGGCTTTATCTATATCATAATATTACCAGCTTGTCGGGCTATTGTCTCCCACTCCGCAAGCACTCGTGTTCCGTACATTGTTCTGTGTTACAATTAATAAAAACAAACAGAAACTTGTTTTGTTTTAACCAGTTTATATACACTGTTTTAAATTGGCGTTAAGATGTTGAATAACTGTGTTATATGTTAGAAATTACTGTTATTCTACAATGGTTCAGGAACTCACTTATCTCTATTTTTGCAACTTTTTTTGTGTTTCCGTAAGCAGTGTTGCCACGTTTCCAAAATCATGTTCCCGGATTCAACAATGTTCGACAGAATAACAGAGTAGAACTCTCGTTTAACAGATAAACTAGTAAGATTTATGGTCGTAACCGTGATACAAAGCCAGGGTTTTCTTTAATTTCAAATTCAATTCATCAAACAAATCTGGCAGTTAATCATCTCGAGGCTTGAGGTTATTCTTCGTAAATTCCACCAACTTTCTTTTGTGTACATATTGGCTTCTGTTGCAAAATATAAAAAGAATTCAACAAGAGATGTCATACATTTGTTTGGTACACTTCACGTAAATATTATTGACTTACCAAACCGGTTTGAATAAACCGTGAAAGTGAAATCGATAAATAAATATGGGCGCAACCAATGACTTTATTGAAAATTCTATATGAGTTAAACCCGCGATATACATTCTATACACACGTATAAGTATATGAATATGAATATCTTGAAGAAAACTTTCATACCTACCCAAATGTTTCAGTGAATTTTGTTTTGAATTAATCTTACTGGGGCGGAACGATTTCAGTCTGGTTTTTGAGGTCGAAGTCGAGAAACACAAATTAATGACCGAAACGGTATTAACCCCTCACCATCGCGAAAAACCGTTCCAAAAAAAATATTTCAGTAGTGGGCTACCACACTTTGTCTAGCTTTAAGCAAATTTTATGGTAGAATAGAATAGAATAGAAAAACTCTTTATTGTACACCAGAAACAAAAATAAACACAGTACAGAAGAATTACAATAGGTAAACAAGGGTAGTAAAAGTACTAAAAGTGGTAGTAAAAGCTTGAAGATTATACCACTGTTATATGTCTGATGCTTGTTAGTAATTAGCCTAAAAGGACTGTACACGTTGCAATATGAATATATACACGAATAATCATGGAACGTTGATAGATATACTAAATGATACTTCGAGCATTGATTTCATGTTAGAAGCAACACTATGCTAATTAGAACTATTTAAATGATTCATTGAACATTACCCATTCAGAATGCAAAGACAAATTACAGTGTTTACCGAGTCACTTTCGGCCCTCACTAACGAGGTAGACCGCGTGTTCCGTGACTTTTAATTAACTGTTACTTTTACTCAAATAATGAATGAGAATCGTAGCAAAGATCAACCGCCCATTTCCATTATTCTTTTGGAGCACGTACAGGGTAGAAAGCGAACCTCGTTTAATACGCAAATAGTGCTGAGAAATGTCCACTAATTGTTTGTGAACGAATGTAAATCGATGCATTGAATCTATCCGAATGCGCATCGCGATAGATTTCTCCCGCAAAACGTAAAAACGAAAAATAATCCGAGGCTATTGAAGCGTTTCCAAGAAAAGGCATGATTTGCTACGAGTGCCGCTTCAATGGCGAGTGCCTTGAATTCATCTGGGAACGTATGTATAAAACAAGCCATTGAAAACGTTTTACTAGCTTTCGTTTCTAATGAAAAACAGCTGCTGTCGCTTTTATTGTTAATTGTTCGCGGAGGTTTTCACTTATTGGGTCAACGATCGGGTGTTTGCAAGAAAATCCGTAGATTATAATCTTAGTTGATACTTAGTTATTTAACAATGTAACATTTTCCTAATTTCTTAAGATTCACATTATTAACAGCGACTTTTTTAATAATTTGTTTGTAATTTATAAGAGCTGTTAATACAGAGAAGATTTGTATTAAGTATTATACATATAAACTGAAATAGTGATCAAACTTTTATTGAGATCGAGAATTTCCTAAGTACCTTTTCCCAGTGCGGGCGCGTACCAAAGTGTTTCTGAAAACATACGTACGTAATTATCACTTGCTTTTCGGTGAAGGAAAACATCGTGAGGAAACCCACATACCTACCCGAGAATTATTTCGGAGGTAGATATGTTATCCACCAATCCGGACTTGGCCCCCGTGGTGGAATATGGCCTAGCCCTCCTCACGAAAGTGAGGAGAGACCCGTGCCCAGCAGTGGGACGTTATGGGTTGATGATGATGACCTTTTCTTGACCCAAGAAAAAACGATGACAAAATTTATTTTATATTTTACTATGTATATGTATTAATTATTATCGTCTTTCCAAGTATCAAGTACGCGTAATTATAACAATACCAGATAAAATAAGATGATCTACATCCTTTTAGACCAATTAGTTAGTAGATTGAATTCTACAAGGCCATTGTTAACAACGTGCCGCGTAGTTACATAAATCTTACGTAAAGGATAAAAAAAGCTCCTCGATGTTACGTACGGTGATGATTATAGGTGTCTGTGACTGGGGCAAATACCGGGCACGACACATGATTGTGACGTATCGATTAGGTGATTCGATGAAGTGCAACCCGGTCTCAAGGTTACGCCACAACACTTTCTCCGCGGCCGCAGTTCGTTGCTCTTCAAAATCTGCCTCACCATCAATGGCTAAGCTCAACCTTCATAAAGCAAAGCAAGCCAATTTAAACCCAAGCGTGACGTTAACATGTTCGAGTTTCGATTGCGACATAGCATTCAAGCTCTACCAAGATGCTCTCCGCTGACGTTTATACGTTCAATGCCCGTGGTAATGGTACCGAGGAACGTAACGTGGCCCACTTTCTCTTTTAAGCACACGTTATCTCCTTCTTGCAAACGGTCTCCGTCGTGTGAAGAGCGAGACGGCTGTATATGAAATGTTTCGTCGGATGCTGGGCTCGCTTTCTTCGCCACACCGACCGGCACTTGGCATTGGATGTGTACGAAATCCGGTAACTTTCGATTGTGTCAATTCCGAACTTAGTGCCGCCCACGCTGTCCCGACTCGATACAATTAGCCATTGTGATGTAACGATTATTTATCAATTTGGTAACAGAGATCGTTTGTTGTGCGTCGATGACAATTCGAGATGTTGTTATATAATGCAATGTCGTCTTTTTTATGACATAATAATATATTATTGCATTTACAAGGGGATATAAATTATATATGTGGTAATATAACTATGGAATCTAATGCTTTTAATCAAGTACCTGATGAATACACATTTTACGGCTTATAAATGACTTCCTCTCAAAGTGCAGAAACATAATGTAGATTAAAAATATAGGAATGAAAGCTTTTTCTTAGGAAAAAAATATGAGTGATTTGGAAACGTCTATTAAAACTAATTTTACAGTAAGATAAAATCAAAGTAATTCACAGATAACAATTACTCAGTCTTTTTTTCCACAAATTCGGATTGCGTGAACATTTGAACTTGACCGAGCTGAGACCGTAAATTAACGCAATCAGTCTTCAATGTCAGTGGAATGCGAATCTAGGCTTCCGCATCTCGAAGAAACTGACCTAGTTTTCTGAGAAAATTACCTTATTTACATGGACTGAGGCGAGATGATAAAATGTGTATCAACGTCGTCGCCCCTGGCACAAAGCGCACTGAGCACGGGAATGTACATGCAAATATGCGATTAATTAAGTGAATTTTTTCTCTAGACTCATCTTACCTGAGTTTTAAGACATAAGGTACCCTCTATCTTTTTATGGTAAATGAAGTGTTACTATTTGTTACCAACTGTAATTTTATGTGTACTTATGTTCACGAATTTGCAAAGAAATATCGGTCTAGGTCAATTAAAAAGTGACCCGCTAAATATGAAGCGCGGGTGCACTCTAATGTTAAACTACGTAATTTAAAAGAGTTTAAAATAAAATAATTGATTCGCACATTCAAGTATCGACTTTTGTTTCTGTTCACCTAGCCGGAACTTCTGGAGAAACCTCGGCCGATTGCGAACACTTTTCCCGCACACAGATATCCGATATCGTGTTGCGGTGTCTCTATCTACGGATTTATACGTTATTTTTAGAGCAGGTTGCTACTTTTGCTTGATTTTACTCGATTTCGATTAGAAACGTTGAGTGAGTTATATTAACGATAGTTAAACGTGATTTTCTAATTTATATTAAACTAGCTGCCCGCCCCGGCTTCGCACGGGTGGTGTACCTACCTAATGAAAAAAAATTGACGTAATCTTCCGTTCACAGTACAACCACTCTAAGATTTTAAAGATGTTTACGTTACTGAAATTTTTTTTTGTTAATCCTTGTCCTGATAATAAAAAAACACATAAAAGAAATATTTATCCAATTTGGTGCAGTCGTTTGGAAGTTATGCGCGTACAAACATTTCGGTAATTTAGTTTTATTTATATAGATTATGGTAACTATTCTATTAAGTTAAGTACTAATAGTTAGTGTTGAAAAGAATAAATAATTATCCAATCAATCTGCGGGACATTCGATAAAAATACAGGTGGATATAATAGGCTTATTTTGTTCTTTTGGTACACTAATAATTTGGATCTGGGTGAAACTTCTCGGAACCTTAACATCTGAAGTAACATTGTTCCAGTTATCTACTCTGAATACTGAACATGAATAACAATTCGTTTACAAGTTCCAACGACGGTGTTTTCACGTAACAGCGTACTGTCGGATGTAATGGCGGCATTTGTGTCATATTAGCTGTGTCTCTTCTACCCAAATCTCTACACAAAACATTGTAATTTGACGGATTATCTTGTTAAAATATCAAACATTGTCAATGTGTAGTGTGTAGACCCAAAAACGCTCAGAAGACACAGTTTAAAACAAACACACGTATCTATCACCAGACTCAAGCCGGTAGTCAACCTAACTTTTTTAAAATTTTTACTCTATGGCCAGTAGCGTGTTTGTTAATATACATGGATAAGAAATAAGAATAGATAGTCCCACTAATGTAAGTAAGAAAGTTTGTGTGTATGTTTGTGGTTGTCCTCTCTTCACGACGCAACGGCTGAACGGGAGATATTTGGTATATTACTATCAAAAATGACTTAGGACTTTGGTGTTTGGTACTCTAGATCCTGAAATAATATAAAGGATACTTTTCATCCCGTCAAATTTAAGATTCCTATAGGATATGAGGTTGGAAACGCGGGGTGCAGCGAGTACTGCATAATTATATGACCGCCCATTGTACTACCCTTGTTTACCTATTGTAATTTTTCTGTACTGTGTTTATTTTTGTTTCTGGTGTACAATAAAGAGTTTTTCTATTCTATTCTATTCTATATGCTATGGTATTTTTGGAGTTCAAAACATTATAATAGACATTATTAGTACACCGAGATAGGTAAATTGAGTATTAGCATTGACTATGGAAATATTTTTTTAATTAAGTTGGGGCAACTATCGTGAACTGTTCATAATTTAAGTATCTCAGGTTGAAACTGGTTGGGGTATTTTTGTTTTTCCATCTGCTAATTTCAGCAGTTGTTAAAACTGACCATAAAGCTTCTCAACAAGTAATTAACTTCGCCAAAATCACGTAATCTTTCATAACAAAATATTATATTAAGTAACTAAATAATTTTTCAACTTAGACTGGAAACATTTTGTATCATGTACAACAATCAAGGAAAGTTAGAAAACTTGGTGCTCGTAACTTTAATGGTGAGAAACATTTTTATTATAACACGAGATCACTGGGAAAGATAAATGAGTTTCTAACTAAGTTTGGATACACATGTTAGCTTAGACACATTAAGATGAGATAAACCTATTAATTCCATGACATTGGGTTCAAAACAGTCGCATCGGTCTTTAAATTTTGGGAGAAAATGCCATTTTGGCACATTGGGTGACGATAGAGTCACTTTTATTAGTGGCTTCTTTGGATGTTGTGAATTAGGATATTTGACTTGGACCAAAGCAGGGGTCAAATTTAGATACTGTTGACTGGTACGTGGCTTTCACCAGAAGATCCAGGATTACTTTTGTAAATACCCATTGTCAAATTTTTAGCAACTTCGTTTTTAGGCCGGTTTTAGCGCTCGACCGACCGGCGTCGGTACGTACGTCGGTCGCGCTTGTCATTTGTATCCTGCGCGACACTGCAATGCGCTCGTCACCCGGAGACATCGACTCTAAAGTCTCATACAGTAACTTCGCTGGAACAATGCCCTTCAAACCGGAGCACAGTAATGCTTGCACACTATTGCTTGGCGGATGAATATCTGGCAAAGGTGGTACTTCTCCAGGCGATCTCTTGCAGAAGAGATCTCCCACTACAAAAATAGTCATCGACAATACATGCGTTAGTATGGTAGCACATGGTAGCGCATTTATCTTTGATCTTCACGGGTAGTAGCGCGGGTCTCCACGGCTGGACAATGATCGATGGCTGCGGCGGAAGAGAAAGTATCGTTTCAGGCCAAGGACGAGGGCGTCGCTCCCTGCGCTTGCGCAACAGTGAGGTAATTGATGCCTCGACGCGCACGGATACAGGGCTGCCGGACTTGAGATGTCGGAAGAGCGTGGGAAATGGGATAACGTCTTTTGAGACTTGACCTTTTTACTGGAATTTGAGACTTTACGACTTAGGACGAAGTTGAAGCTTAGGATGTGGTAATATATTAGCATTATTCGTGGAAATAGCCTTAAATTAACTCATATTATGAATAGGTACTAGCAGTGTCATCCCAAACTATGAAAATTATAACATTTTATCACAATCGTCATATTTTGCCTGGATATGTCAAAAATACAAGAAAACATTGCATAGTCTAAAATAACTGGCACTAGCAATCACTGCTGGCATTGAACGATGGCGTACGCTTAGTAGAGTCAACCCTAATTCAAACTCATTGCGTGTTATGACGACATTACAATGCGGATGCTATTTAAGGACATAGCCGGTGCTTTTTGGACTATCATCGAAACGCTACGGACACGCTTTCACTTGAAATTCTTCATCTTGCGCAATATCGAAGAGTAGATACGATCCACTCCTATAAAAGCCGCGGTATACGGCCTATGATTTATTATCTCGCGTTCAGTAAACATCGACTTTTCTAAACTCGACCTTTCGAATAATGTAAATTTTGAAATGATTGATGAAATAATCCCACTTAACTGCTCCATAAACGTCTGAGCGTCGTCAAAACAGATATGGCCATAAAATATGCATTCCATAAAACCCAACCAATTAATATAGCACTAAAATTGTCCTTAATGTTTTCACTGCCGGTATCTCATTGCTAATGCTACAGTGGCAGTGCCGCTAGTCCAACTTGCTACAGATATTACATAACAATCATACACACACAAAGCTGACGCTCGACCACCGTATACTTGCATAGGTAATTACTCTCGGAGAAAGTGGATATATTTCGGCGAGAAATGATCGAGTGAACATAAAATACGGCTAACGTTTCACTTAACGAGTGTGTTGCGTAACATATATCCGAAATTCGTTAACACCGGCCGGTTGCGTAACCGAAATGATTTTGTTTAACGCAGTCTCATTCGGTTATTTTCTCCGACGTTTTAAATTAGAAAAGAAATCAGGGTTGCATAAATGCATGATGCACAAGGCTAGACGACGGAAAGCTAGGTTACTTTTTATTGGCAGCATGCATAAATCAGTAATATCCGACAGTTTATTTTCTCCCGTAAATTAGTCGATCCGTACTTGGGTAAATACTTTTCTATCGAGAACTATTTTGTAACGTTTGGTTTTTTTAGATGTCTGGCAACACATTCTAGGTACGAAGTAAAAGAAAGTGAAGTACTGGATTTCGTTTCATGTACGGTAAAAAATATTTCACGAGAATCTGAATGATTATAAAGTAACTATACTTACACAAGTTATCTTGGTGACATAAAGTCGCGTGTGACTCGAAACTTGAAAACCTGAAACAATAAAATTATATTGTTTTGTCTTGTTTGTATAACCACGGTGTAAATACTTTGGATGATTACCTAAGCTGTGATAAAACAATCTTAGCCACTGTCGTATATCGTAAATATGACAGTGAGATTTACAATTACCAATTACACGTTTCGTTAAAAACAAATGTGTATAAATAATCCTACATAAATGTACTCTATCGAACTCTTTGACACCATTATCTAAATCCATCAGCATTGTTTGCTACCAAAACTATGCACGTGTTTACCATTATTGGCAACCGCAGCCATTATCCAACAAGCAACCCATCCATAGTGCATTGAATCGTCCAAATAAGACATTACCTATTGTTTTTCTATACGATGACACAACAATGATATTTTCATCCAGTTATGTTTGTCGTGGATTACTTGCTATCTTATAGTAGGTCTGGTATTGTCGGCAGCGAAACCGTCCTTGTAACAATGGTGGTAGACAATGAGCCATTTCTGCGATAAGTCGGCTTCCTCTACGAAACTAGCGGAAACTCGAAAGTGAAAGCATGTACGACGCAATAAATTAAACAATTTGCTAAGGACTTGGGTACCACAACTGTAAAGTTCAACCGTAAAATTGACACAAATGTAGATCTGAGTAGGTGAACAAAACAGTCTGTTATCTTCTTTATATTTTATCTATGAATTATAATTATGTATGTATAATAGTGTGCTAATTACATTTTGAAGTGACTACCTACTTACTTTGTAGATTATAATAAAGAAACACATTTTAAAGACCTAACACTTAGCCCACAGATAATATAATTTATAAGTTGTAAGCTAAGCATCCTGTATTAAAATATAGTCTTACATGCAGTTGGTTAATATAAAAACAAACACGTAATTCGCATGCAAATCGATGAAGTTACAAGTGCTTTCAACATAACGACTGTAATATTCCCGACGAGACAGTTTTTCAAATTTCACTAGATCACCGACGATATAGACGTAAAGTGCCTACGTGCGTAGATGGGATAGATGTGGCTTGCACACACTCGTAAATACGAGATGAAAGTGGTGAAATCTTTAGACGGGCTGCGAGAAATCGACTCCATAATAAATAATGCACTAGTTCGAACGAGCAAGCCCTTAAACCAACCAACTAGTTCCAATACGTTGGTGTTTTGACAAGCAACATTGTAAGTAATCGGTACAAGTTTTAAATGGTGAAGTGACGCACCTTTCTATTTAGATAATTGCCGGATGATAAAATATATTTGATAATAATACAGAAACAGATTATAAAATTAAAATTATGGCCCTTGATCAAATTTATTGAGATGTTTCCACTCTCACTTAATCCGGTTCGTAATAAATGAGACAACAAACACGATTTAAAATAATGCTATGTATCTTGCTAATTATGATACTTTCGTCCGATACACGTACATAGTTAGTTGGTCTCGTTAAAGTCAGTAGCCATCTTGTTATGTAAGTGGCAAATTATTGCCATGGCGTTGTGCTAACTAAGCTAATAATTCACGTGCTTCTAAGTTAACCAAATTATACAATTGCCACAAGAGGTTCTTGCTGTCACATGTTAAAGTTAAAAGTGCGCATATTGTTACCGTGATTGAACATACTACTCAACAATTAGCATCTTGATAAAAAGCTGTCAAAAACAAATTTTACCTAAACGATTTGTTTATCTGATGAAGGTGTCGGCATCCGTTTCAAGATAAAACAGAGATGGAATGACAGAGTGAGATGTTTGTTCTGTCTATGGGTATTGTGCTTGAACTGTTTGAAGCTACTGGCCTGTAAATGAGTTGAGTCGGTACGAAGCGTCGGAAACTTGTCAGTGTTCCACCGCAGATATGCAGTCCGCACCCACAGCTCACAGAATCACGACCAAAATCATTTGCCGTAACATAAAGCTTCACATCATAATTAGAGCACAATAATTTGATATACTTTCTCCAATTCAACGTTAAAACAATTCATAAAAATTCAACATAATACACTTGCATGTGGGGGCTTTAATTAATACTTTCGGTTTCTTCTCTCGACCACTTAAAACAATAGTTTCTACTGCGGGCTAAGCTGCCATAATGAGCTACTGCATAATTTTATACGTCTATTAACAAAGTGAAAAGTTTATGAAATGGCATTTACTTGAATAACTTCAGTTGTAAAGAAAATCAATTTAGCCAACAAAAGCAAAACTACGTTTCTACCTCACCACGAAAACCTTTTCCAGATATTGTAGAGAGTGGACAAGTCGGAAAGGCTATCATTTGTGAACTGATTGAAGGGAACTTTCGAACGTCCCTTCTATCTAACAGATAGAGCAGTACAACAAAAGTGAAATCAGTAGAGTTTCCCCGTTGAGTGTAGGTAGAGATTGGAGCTTATAGGGGCTCTATCATCTCGTTGGCGGCAATCAGGTATGCGGGCGCGGCTTGTTTGCAATCCTCGTTTATTATATGCATTTCATTGCTGGCTCGTATGAGATATGGGACCACTTTCTAATGGCACATCCTCATTATAATAAATGATAAGTTTAAATGTTATCACAATTGTTACGTGAGGAGATGTTAGGTGCACAACGTGTTTTGTTAAACAATTGACAGCCATTTCTCTCTTGAACCTTGAACTTGGATATTAGAGCCAGTATACTAGTTATACGACGTGTTGTTCGTAATAAAAATTTAAATTCAACATTTGTTTTAACATTAATTCAAGTGTTAAGTGCAGACTACGTAAATAGAATAGCTGAGCCGTGTTGTTACTGTGTTCCGGTTTGAAGAGCACTGTTTCCCGAGAAATCACTGGGCATATGAGACTTTCGAGCCGATGTCTCAGGGTGACGGGCGCAGTACATTGCCGCGCAGAATTATGCAATGCAGGGCTCTGGGTGGTGCTGTGGCTGTTATGGGCAGGCGTAATGCTTCCCATCAGGTGAACGACTTACTCGCCTCATCAAGTAGTTAAATAAAAAAAAATTGATAGTAAACACCTCATACATTTTGATAAATCACGATTTTGCAGCCGTTTTCGCTCATCAAATCCTCGTAGGAATTTACGGCTATGATTGCAAAACTAAACACGGATAATTATAATGCGGATATATGTTACTAAATATTGCACATGATGAAACTTAATTAAGCTTTACGTGTAACGACCTGCCGAATCACCGTCGCCTGCAAATAACAGATCGCATTTTGATCTGTGATTGTAGTAATTGTTTGTAACGAGAATTTAATCGATACCCCGAGGCGTCTCATGGTATTCGAATCAATAAAAAATGGATGGAAAGCTGACAGCTGACCACACTGTACGAATAACCGCATTCCTTGCGAGGGTCCGTCACTCGCAGAAGGAAAAGTTACGTCAACAGAAGACGGGCTCGAGATCGCGCGGAAACTTAATTTCTATGACCTACAAATCGTAATTAAAATCAGCCGTTAAATGTTATAAAATTGATTAACTCGCAATTATATTATTTTAAGCTCAGTAGGTAACACGTTTCTCTACATTTTAGAAAGAGTTTCAACATTATGGATCGCTCGTGGTTTCTCCAATTAATGTCGAATTTTCCAACGATCACAGTATCCGACCTAGATAATATAACACAGCTAAATGATGAGTTCTTCCAGCTAGTCATTGCATTAGTCTAGTTAGTGAGCGGTTCAAGTGTAGTACAATTAGTTACGTGACTTATTTCCCAAGCTAAAGAAAAGTCCTACTTCCGACTCACGAACAATACCGCGATGCGATCAGCTATAGTAAAACAATAAAATGCCATCTTAACTTCGCATAAACACGCCCCTGACTCTGTTTTCTGATAGGTACCGAGATAACAAAATTCACACTTGTTAATTGTCTAGTTTATCAAATAGCTTTCATCGTAATGGCGTAGCTCATTAACTAATTTGTTTGGTAGCAAACAATGAAATTACAACTTGTGACTTTATGAGTCGCCGTAGTATGTAATTTTGCGCAGTTAGTAACATCAAAAAGTAAACCACAACAATCACTTCTTGTCCTTTTTATCCTCGTGAAAATTAACAATACAAATTCAGGGTTCCCAATGCACGCGTAAGCTCAATTATCCATGTATTTGGAACAGCATTGAGGAACCGGACCTGAGCTTAAGAGACGAGTAACCTGCATCCGTCGGTTCCCTGGCTGCTCCTGCCGGTCCAGTTCTCTGACCTGACACCTCGCGGAGCCACTCAATCTGCAGACTGCGTATTACCATTGAGTGGTTTATCTACTAAGTTTCTGTTTATCCGGTATTGATTTAAGTGCTGCAGCGCATATTTTATGGCTACTACATGGTCTGGAGTTAATTAAGATTTATGTTTATAGAAATGGTCCTATAAACATAAATCTTAATAGTTAATCAGTAGCCTTAAGTCTAGCTGATATTTCGCTTGATTGGTAACGTAGATGAAAGTTCTCACTAGGATCATAAATTGTTGACTGACTTCCCTATGTACAATAGTAATTGGAATGAATGTGTACTTTCCGAGAAATGTTATGTCATAATGTATATAGAGCCATCGGATCGTGTCAAAAAGCTGACAAATATAAAAAAAACGAAAAAAAATTAACAATTTAAATTTTTCCAATTTCCTGACAAATTGGTGTTGTGGACGAAACATTAGTTAAGGCGAAGACAAAATTTGTTCTCAATAGAAACAGATGTATAAACAATTCCAAACTACAGAAGATAACTGTTCCAAACACCGCAATCAGAATATCATCAACTACCAAAACATTTACAAGCCTCTTCTGTGTTTTACAAAGGCCTACTTGTAACAGGCGCATTATTTAAACATTGATCAGGTGTAACTGAAGACATAATATAATAACTACATACAGAATGGACACTTTCCTTCCCCGAACTTCTACCCGCAATCCGGAGGGCAATAGGGAGGCTGTCTATATTACACGCCCAAATAACAAATGACAATAGACAAACCTTCATACTAGGCGGTTGTCTATTATTTTGGTCACGTAGTGTCTTTGGGTATAAACACACGGCGCGTGTTCAAACGTTATTTATATGTGTGAGATGTCAAATTAGTTTTTGTATGGAGTGTCCGGGGTGTGACATTGATCAGGTGTAAAGCAGAGAAGGCAAGCCGATAGACTTGCCTCTTGGACTTGACACACTGACTCGCTTTCCTCTCGCGCCGACACCGAGGTGCCGTGAGTATCGGCGCTCACATCTCGACCTCGCAGTACTTAACTACAATAGCTAATCTAAACGTCATTTTATAAACTTACATGCATGCAGACATGTCGTTTTTAATTTGACACAGTTGCTGGAGAGACACTTGCAACATTGTATCTGTTAATTCGTTTTAATCTTATTTCACATCTCACTACTTGTTTAATACCGACCGTTTAAAATCTGAACGTCATTTAATTTATTCAGCCATGTCATATTCAATTTGACACAAAATAACACTCGATCGAGAGACGGAATGCAATACTGGTAGTCGCAACTTTTTAACTTTTATTAGTCTTGTTTCATTCACATGCAAGCTACAAAGTAAGGATCCAGTTTTCTTGATTGTCGAGATAATTTTTGCTACCGATTCGACATTAAAATTTAATTTCATATTATATCTCAATGGTGCTCTGCCGCTAATGGCGATCTGGTGCTCGTCAAGTATTTAAAAATTTAAGTCGTCTTGACGGAAATTAAAACTCGGCATGCTCATTACGGCTTTCTCCAGTGTGTTTCCGTTACATTATCTTGTAAACATAAAACCTATACATCGGTAAAGTGAAAGTAACAAATGGATTTAAACATGAGATAATCAAGTCATATTTAACACATGTTATGGCTTAGGAAAAACTGGTAGACAAGTTTTTTTTTTTAAACAGGCTCAATTTATATTAAGATTACTTTAATGTGGTGATTTGTAGGTCATTTAAGTTTCTTGGAATTTCTTCTTGCAGAAGTCGTAGCAAAAGCGAGAATCGTAGGTACGTATATTGTAATTTGAACCGATTTCCGTTCTCTAGTCTAAAACTATTGCGTAGCAGCACTACATTGTTTAAGTAATTGCTTTAACTAGAAGACAACTTAGCTCATTTTTGTCCACAATTGTAACAAGTGACTGAGTTGCGTAAGCCCACATCCCTGAAGATGGCAAGACACCGTGACGCAAAATACACTCTTACAAAATCGTAATGCATCTGAACAATAGAATGGAGGTCCTACTAGTCTGCGTACACTTTTGCAATACAGAAGTCATTAGTTACAAGTACGCGTGTCTCGCATCCGTTTCGGCAGATAAGGATAATGCGAATGCGGATTCGCTATCTTAATAGCTTTCATGGTGTTTTTTCACGATTTGTACGTATTACGGCAACTTCGAACGAGTGTTTCCGTGACGTACCTACTCGAGTTTCTTTTACCTCACGTTTGAAAGCTTAACAATAGCTTTAAATTCTGCGAGCTTTGAAAGTGCGATTAAGAATTGTAAGCGTATTTACAGTTACTATTACTAAATGTTCTTAATGTACCTATTTGCTTCGTTTATTTTCTTTTATACGTCTATGTATGAATGTGAGTGTTAACCTATTTTTGTAACCTTAATTAATTGTAGAGTTCAGCTTAGATCAAAAAGCTGGCGGACTGAGTGAAACCGTGCATACATATTATTATATCCTCGTTCAACGAGTCGTGTGCGGACGAAATCAAGCCTGAGCCACATCACTTTAAAAACAACATTGAAATAAATTTTAAGTAAACCTACTTATGGGAAATCCCAAATTTCAAACTGAGAATAGTGAAAATCTTTGAATAGTCAGTTAATTTAAAGACAAATGAAGATCGAGACCTTGTCCTCTTTCTATGATAATTTTTAAAAGAATATAGTCTTGATGGTGCTTTTATAGTGTTATGCGGATTTACTCACGCAACCGGGAGTAGTGAGTTTCGTTCCTTGTCCTGTACGTGTAAGCAAGCATCATAATAAACAAATATAAATCCCGCATGTGTGAGCAAATTCGTATGACACTAAAACGGCCGAGACACGGACCAATAAAAATGTGCATTAAACAGCTATCTCCAATTTCTGATTATGCACATTGCTATATTAACGTATACGAGAAACCCCTCGGTACACCTATAAAATGCGAGCTGTGTGACGCGCGACCTACTTTCCACGCACCGGCTTCACCACATGTCGCTTCCACACGACCATCTTACACTTACAGAAATAAAGAACAAGTTCCCTTACATACTGGTCCCACACACCAGTGCGCGTACAACAGAACAGTACAACAGAAACCGCTGAATTTGCAAATAATGTTTCAAACATTTCGCGAGGTTTCGGCACGAGTGAAAGTAAAGTTATGCAACTTTCTACAGTTAACAAAGTTGGGGAGATAAGCGATTTAAATGCGTAATTCGATTTGCATGTTGCTTTTTGCTGTGTTCAGTCAAGTGTGAAAATTCCGCGCGACATGCGACAGCGGTTAGGCTATTATGTTGACAGATATGGGACATGCGCTTGCATGTAGGGCATAAATTTGTCAAAGGTTTAATTTGAAAATTAATTTACAGCATGCAATAGGAAACTACAGCAAAAAAACTTTAAGTTCTGCAGCGTTTGGAACTAGAAATTAATTTTTAATTATAATTTAAATTGAGTTCTTTGTGAGCATGGCGAAAGTTTATTGAGATATCTCTGCTAATAAATTATATTTTTTTGTTGATTTTAAAAAGAAGATTAAGTCAATAATATTTCAAGAAAAACTGTTTACAATATGTCTTTATTTTTCTAAAAAAAATCACGTGTAGAGGAATACCGTAAGAACTACATTAGATCTGTGTTAATACTAACAATTTGACCACACTTGCGAATACTCAATTCCAGTAAGCACGCACTTTAAAAAACTAACAAATCAAAAAACATGTGAAACACGACGTCGATCCAATACACTTTCCAAACACAATCCATCCAACCGATAAACACAAGATCCAAGTACCTTTCCAGGCGAGCTTTCAAGGCGGCACAGAATCGAAGAAACAGTTCAAGGATAACAGCGGCGGCTACCGATCACTGTTCCAGAGTTCACACACACTGATGTCACAGTCTGATCCGTGGATCTGTCACTTTCGTTTTCGCGAGCGCGTGAAGCGTGGTGTGCGCGTGCGCCGCCGTGCGTCGTGGCTCCGAGATGGGTGGCTCACTGGTCGCGCCGGCCGCCACCACCGTGGTTTTATACGCGTGAAAGTTCTGTCGCTGCAGCGCCGGACCCACCTATCCCGGATCGCGAATTGGCGAGGATGCCGATTTTGTAATCCTTGCAACATATATTGACGTCAATGAGATGACGATCGGTAGAGTCATAGCGGGATGTGTGGTTGAGCAAAAGCGGACTTCCTTTGGTGAAGAAAACTTACGAATGTAGGTCTGTTTATTTCAAAAACGATACAAAGCTTACGTACCTACATATTTAGTAACTTGCTGGATATATTATAGTTAGGTTCAATATAGTTCATACAATTCCTTAGTGGAGAAACATTAACAGATTTATCAATAGTACTGGTGAAAAATATTTCATTGATGATTTTGTGAGTGAAATGGATTGCTTGTTAAACTATTTAATTTTGTTAATTTAGTCCTTAAAATATCTTGATCCTTAATTACATCTTAGTTTTATAGTGTGTTTTTCTATGGGATGAAACCAAATTGAATTATTTTTGACTTCGCCCATGATGCTTTTAATATTTGTTGATTATTTAGAAACAAAATCTCAATAGATTAAATCAAAGTTTTAGACGGGATTGAGCAAAAATACGGACCGCTTTGTGCCAATAGAATTATAATTATTGTCTAAATTGCGGTTATATATCAAAGTTAGTTTACACCCTACAAAAGACTTCAACGCGCTCACGAACATTTGGTTGCTTTTTAGGGTATTGTAATTCAAATTATATTATACTCATCTTTTTTATCATAGAAACTGTACTTAATAAATAATGTTACTTTTAAATGGCCATGGGCTTGATAAATTGAGATAATGACATTTTTATGAATAAGTTATCTGTTATATGTAGGCTTTGCAGTTTACCTTTTCCGTGTCAAATAGCTATGGTAGCTGTAAGCACCCCGAATATTGTAAAAATAAATAAATTCGTCCATATTATGTACCTATAATGAATATATCTATCTAATAAATAAGTATTTCAATGTAAGTCTAAAGAAAACCTCGATCGAAAGTAAAAATCTATTCATGTCTAGGTGATAACTTGCAAGAGTAATTTACACGTAATTTACTAGTATTATTTCATAAAAATCTAAAAGGACACTCCCAAAAGAGAGTAAATTAGCTTAAAAATATCTATTAAACCACCAATAGTGGAATTTACACCACAACATATCTTATTTTTATAGGATCTCTTTATGGAAAGATTAAAAGCAAAATAAATTTTGTAACTTATCCATTTTAGTGTTCCGAAGTACGCCAGGGAACCCTTATTTTCGCCATGTATGTATGTGTTAATGTTCTATAATACAAAAATTTAACTTACTACGATGATGAAATTTGACCTATGTACACTTGAACAAGGCAACTATTTTTGAATCTGGTGGGAGCCATTTTGGTGAGATTTGTAACCCAATCACAAATCTCACCAAAATGGCTCCCACTTTACATTAACCGTGAAAATAATAACAGGGACTCTCAATTACGTATTTTAATATTTTTATGCCGGCGTCTTTCCAATTTTTTTTTGTTTTGATTACAAAACGTTCAGCTCTAATGTGACCTTTAGGTGATTTGCATACCCCTTACCCCTCTAATTCTTAAACTATAACTTACTAGCAACATTATAACGACTATTTAGGATTTACAAGCTATTGCCGACTCTAAACAAATAATTGCGAGACAAAGAATCCAATTGTAAAGCAATTTTGTTCGCGCATCACGTATAAGCTACTGTACCAATTGCAATGCGGTTTTCATTGTTGGTTAGCCTATAATTTGATACATTTTTAATGTGCATCGTTACAATAAAACTAGGTCAAAAAATGTATAACATAATGTGTTTGTTTTGGTTTATTCCTGGTAATTAAACTTTGTTATTGGTGTGGATATAGAGCCTAGGAATAGCCAACATGCTCTTCGTTGGTTTTTTGGTACTTAACAGGTATTTTATTAGGTTTAACGCAATACTTTATAGTTTTTGTGACAAACAGCTTTCTACTTTTAGCTGAAGACCTTCCCATTATTATGAAAATATCACATAATACTCAATGTAAGACAATTACGCCTAATTTTCCCTCACTACGTTTCCTAAACCAGGTGTTGCGATGACTAAATCCACAACAGAAATATGAAATTACAGAATGAGTGAAATCGCATAAATTGCCCATTGTCTAGCAAGCAAGGTGCACGAATTTGCCAGGTATTACTTTCTGTTTCCATCTGACCACGTGCGCGACGCCGCCGGGTGAACGATCTCGAGTAATGGGATGTGATACCACAGAGCACTTTTGGCAGCTGCACAACTACAATACTTCACTGCATTTGCACCTACAAAATTAAAAATGAATTAAGTTAATTTTGTAGAATAAAAACCGATACAGGTTTTGTCGCATTATGGTGGACTTGAAGTTATAAGAGCATAAATAATTTGCAAAATGTAAATCCATCGTAGTCACGTTTGAATACTACTCTTTTTTTATTCTTTGGGTCGTATTATATAAATGGGCCAAAGCTCTCCTCAACGGCAAGGAGAATGCAACCTTCCAATCTTCTCACACATTAGGCCATTTTCTACTGTTGATATTATGAAATAAAAAAAAAATACAATACATTAATTCTTTATTTACTGGTGTAAATAAAGAATTAATGTATTGTATTTTTTTACTATGGTAGTATTAAGTAACAATACAATAAATATTAATTAAAAATTACAAAGAATAAATAAAATACGATAAAAAGGGACCTATCATCATCAGTTTCATAAGCTCCCACTGCACGGGGAAAGACTTTACATGATGAATGGAATCCTTGTTTGTAATCAGATCACTTATCAGGTTGTCAGCGAGTTGGGGTTTATTCATGTGTTTAAAATACTATTACTATTCTTCGTTCTCAAGATGATCAAAATTATGATATCTGAAATGATCACAGAGAATGAACAGTGTTGAATTCTGAAGATTGCTTACTGTGATCATTTCTTTACTGTGGAACTCTAAACTGTGAGAATCGGAAATTCAAGGCAAAGTTGCTGTTCGCGCGCCTATTATCTCGGCTGACGAAATCGAGTGAGAGTAATTTCTTTATTTAACAAAGGTATGTGTAACGAGATATCAATCTGAGCTGTGAAGATAATGAACATTACATGGCCTAAGCTATAATTTCCTCTGTGGTATAATAGTTGAGGCGTGAGTTGTGGTTTGGTTGTGGCTCTTCGAAATATTCTTCGTTAGTTTAAAGAAAGATAGATAGAAACATTATTTATTCATACAAACAAATATACGGAATGGTTACTAACAAATAACTATAGCTTAGGTATCAGCTCAAACAGGTTAGTAGTAAAAGAGGTGGTTTAAGTTTGTAGGGATTTCCATATATCACCGCTCATTAACGATAACTGTTTAGAAGTGAAATACATCGTCAGGAAACTGGCATGACGATTCAAGGTCCTCAAACCCGCATTATGCCGAATGCCAAGGTGGACTATGGCCCCTCTATCTTAGAAAAGGTCTATGTCCCTAGCGTGGGAACACAGTATTTCTTTTATTACTTTTCAAGACACAAATTCATCCAAAAATCGTTGTTTTTATTTGAGTTTTATTGCACAACAATATTCAACACTTCGATACTGGTGACCTAAAAATACCTCAAGCCTAACATCATGGTTGGTAAAAATGCAAAAACGCCTTGTTATACGCACAGATCCGCTTTGCATAACAATACTGCGTCAACCGAGCCGCCACCGCCACCGCTTTCTTACAAACGGAACAACCGCATATTCGGGTTAGATTAGTCACTGCTACAGTAGACATTATAGTATGTAGCACTACATACAGAATGGGCACTCCACCGAGCGCATTCCACTTTCCCGTAACTCTACCCCCAATCGCGATTTGGGAGGGCAATCGCAAGCCATTCAATATTATACGCCCAAATATAATAGACAAGCGGGTTAGTATAAACCTTCATAATAACGGGTTGTCTTTTGTTTTGGTCGCGTATACAAACGTCATTTTATATGTGTGAGTTGTTAAATCCGATTTTGTATGAAGTGTCTATGTTGTGACACTCCTACATGCCAAGTGGATCGATTTACATAAGAAGCTTACCCGAGGAGACTGTTTGAGACTTATCATTATTGAAATGTGTCAATACAAACACAATGGGCAGGTATAAGTAATGCTTGAAAAGTGAAAGTGGATGCTGTGATATATTCTGAAGTTCGCGTTGTAAGGTAAATATTTTTATGGTAGAGACTGCGTAGGAATAGTTAAAATCAAATGCGTACACGTTAGTGCTTTTAGTAAACTATACGCTAGAGCGGTGGTGGCTAAGTGGAATTTGCATGCCAACGACAACAGGTTCGAAACCTTGGCAGCGCACTAAACACTTCATCGCTTTTTTCTTCGGAGGGCACGTCGAGCCTTTGATTCCAGTTGGTTGCTGCCATGTCAGAAGCTCTACGCTGGCTGACAAATTCAATAAAACAGGGCAGATCACATACTACGCATAGTGAAAGAAATCTGATGGTCACCATAATCTCACAAAAGGGGTTGGAAGTCTGGGAGCATAAGAAATAAGTATGTAAATCATTGATTGGTGATATTGTATTAAAAGTGACACAAGAGATATGGATAATGAATAAAAAAGCATGATATACCTCATTGAAAAGACGCTAGTGCCTTGCAGGACCATAAATCGAGGTATATAATTGATTTAGACCAGGACACTTGAAGTAAAAACAGTTCAGTCTGCCTAGTTAGGATTTGAAAATAATTTGGCGAAGTAACTACCAAATCTATATTTCATAATGACGCATCAATCACTGCTGCAAATAAGCAAGCACTTTGCAAAGTATCTAGGTATTGAGGTCAGCTAAAGAGGCTAACTGCAAATGACGAATTATTATTGTCCATTGATAGATGTTTCCAAACTTACGCCAAGAGTCATTGAAACAAAGCAGTGCATGAGTAACCGCCGCCGCCGCCACCGTAAGTCGTAATAACCCGCCATTGACCTCTGTCCAAAGTTATTATTTGGTTGTGCAACTACGCACGTCAATGCACGTCGTTAGAATGGACAAGCTAGCTCCGATTATCCAACACGGACGCCTGTGGAATGGGGGCGGATCTTTAATTTCATAACTTGAAATATGACTTGCTGTGGGCGGCAATGATAACGATGATTATTTTAGGAATTCCTAAGATTGCTTAATTACCGATGGCTTTTCCAGCGGTTAGTTTTCTTTAAGATTTTCTGCAGACAGCTTGGATCGGCAAGTTATTTAGGTAGATTAAAAGTTATAGCCAGGAGTAATAGTTGATGAAAATTTATTAAAAAAAAAAAAGAAATGGCTGCAAAAATCAATCAGTAATTAGCAATATTACCGCTAATCGGATCCCATGAAACTGTATTTTCACATACCTATCTAATGTAAAGCTGCTTTCGCTTGCTCAAGAATGTTCGTAATCCATGAGTGCAGAGATAAGCCAATATTGTGTGCAGGTAAATCATCAACACATACAAGGGGATAAAACAATTGAAACAACCCATGAATGGAAACTTACGTAAAAAGTAAAAACCATTGTTAATTCAATTAATATCTCTATACTTTTAATTCGAAGCAGTCAACGAGTCGAGCATTCATAGAGCCAGAACTTTTACAATTATTGTAGCAAGTAGGTTCGTTACGTCGCGTATTTTAATCTTTAGAGAGCATAAAGAAAGTTGGGCATAAATTGAAATAAGTTTTGAAGAATTTCAACGCGTTTACAACGTTCACGTAATCATATGTTGTTAAGCTGATGTAAATCGCTTTGTCACAACTTGAAAATGGTTATTATGATGTTTATGGGGCACATTAACTGTGAGCCTTAGGCTTTATACCAACAACTAATAACTTTAAAGTTACATAACTAATACTTTGATTGAAAAGCTGAGGTAACAGGATAAACTAATATGGTTTAATGACCATTAATTTGATAATTTTTGGCCATAAAATTACTTTAATAACACACTGTTTTCTCCTCAGCTATGGGCAATCCTTGACTAATGATTCCTTATTTAGCAAAGCGTAGATATTTTGGCGTTTATACACGAATCATCTACCAATTATGTAAACATTTTCTTCCTCAAAATCTCTACTAGTTGGCAACGTGTTTATCTTTACAGCACACTTATCCCTATGAAACATTGCTGTGGTAATTTGATACAAACTTAGATTTTTTATATCAAAGATGTTGGTCATAGTTACTTGCTCCGCTGCGTCTAGTCAACTAGGAGAAAAAAAACTCCAAAGTCTTGAACGGAAATCTCCGTTAGGGACAAGTCCTAATTGAAATAGGTGACAAATACGTGCATGTAGTGGTAGAGCTCTTGTACATGATTCCGCCCACACCTATCCCAGACATGCATCCGCCAAGCAGTAGTGTGGAAATATTAATGAGTTCCGGTTTGAAGGGTAGAGTTTCAGGGCAGAGTGACGTGCCGTGAAAGATTTTACATTTCAAAGTCTGGGTGACTGCATTTGTAATGTAAGGGGCAGGCGTTGGGTTTACCATTAAATTAGTTACATGCTCTACGCGTCACAAATCGTTAGTCTCTCAATTAACTTAAAAATAACAATTCAAAATAAAATGATACTGTTTTGACGATGTTTCGTAAAGTTGGTAGATCTAGACTAGATATTCATTAAAACATATCACACAAAAACTGTTTTTTTATATGTTAATAAGTAAAGAGAGCAGCAAGTCGTTCAACTGTCGGTGCAACTCAGAATTTACCATTATAAAACTTTGCGGCACTGCACTGCGCTCGTCACCCTGAGACATTGCTTCTAAAGTCTCATATGTCCAGTAATTTCGCTGGATATAGTGCCCTTCCAACCGGGACACAATAATGCTTGCACACAACTGCTTAACGTATGAATTACTGGTTCCTGAAACGCAGCTTACGATAGTTCGGGAGCCTATAGATTCAACATGAATCTGTTAAATTAATTGATGTCAATAAATGTATTTGTATATTTGAATATCTGTGTTCTGTGTTTGTGTGTAGTTTTCTTTGTTCTGTGGTATTTCAATAAAGAGTTTATCTATCTATATATCTATCTATCTGGCCAAGGGTTGGTACTTCATTAGGCGGTCTCTTGCAGAACGCCCCTTCCACTACAAATTTATTAATGCAGAAGCGTTTTCATTGTAGGAAAGTAGCAAAGAACAGAGTTACCTGGGTCGAGCGAGCAGCTTGATTTATGAGTTCTTCTTTCTAGCAAATCCCGCCAGGATAAACCGATATGCCTTCGCTATTTTTAGCGACGATGAGTCATTATTGTTATTAAGCGGAACGCGGTCAGTTACACAATGTGTCGCCGACGTAATAGGCATCCTGCAGTCGTAACGAGGTGACTCACGTTGAGAGTGAAAGTGACTTATTTCGGAGCGCAGTCCTATTATTTTAGCCAGCAATGAAACAGCTGCAGCCTTGAAGAACTGTGGGCGGAAGATTATGTCATACCTGATCATAATGATAAATATCTATCAAATTTTATTCTCTTATTATACAACTATGTATACATAATTAATATCTTGAATAAAACTTTAGATTAGATCCCTATTCCGTAGGAACTGAAACTGAACTGAGTCAGTTCTGGTAGATAAATGTGTTTTTGTATACAATAATATGGAAGCAGTAAAGCTCCAAATTGAAAAGCTCAAAAATCCTGTTCTTCTATAAATATTTGTAGTTCTAAAACTTACCTAATTTAACATGAATTATAATAAAAATTCACGAATTAGTTATGTAACTTTAACCTCATTTAGTGTAGGTAAGTACCTCTATACTTAATTTGAATATGAGTGACAATTAATATCTGTTGATCTCTCTTTCAAATTTTATTAGCTCAGTCTTAAAGAGCTTTTCTGCTATATCTCATCATCTGAATCCCTATTCACACATTTAAATGAGATTATCTCCATAACCAGATTACATCGGACCATTAATCACGACGCCTGTAGCTTAGCTCGCAGCAATATGAAAATCCCAAGCTTCACAAAGACCCCACATCCGCTGCTCTACACTTTCACTGGCTAGAATAGGCTTCGCCGATTGTTTATATCTCGCTGCATGTGACTGCCACTGGCCAATGTGAAACAGAGTTAAAGATTGGAATAATGTGTGCGTAATAAAATGCATTGAAAATATTTTAATCTGGACAAACAAGGCGTATTGTACCCATATTTAGTAACTAAGCCTTATAACGCCTGAAATAAACTCCGTTTTTTTAAATGTCACTTGTTTTCGACAATGTCCAAACTTTTTATAGACTCAAAAACCCCTAATAAACGTGGTCGTGAAATTGATCTAATATGTTAGCCGGGTAAAGGCAAAGCTTGAGTAGGTATAAGAATTGCTATACTAATAGGTATTGGAATATATCGAAGCAGGGCGTAATATGTTATTCGTCATATATTTCGGGATTCGGACGTAGCTACTATCTATTCTGCGCTTCGGCTTTACCATTATTGATAACAACCAAGCTAGCAGTAGGCAGCAACACCACATCCGGTTGAAGTTTACGTTCTGTTTAAATAAATGTTGTACAACTGTGGCCAGATGTATCCGGCTGATGTGACGGTCGTTGACTCCTTTTCTAATTGTGGGTAATAACTTTATACTTACATGCCGGCTAATTGTAACAGTGGCAGAAACACTTGATAGGAATGTTCACGAAATAAAGTACATACCTAACTATCTAGAGGAAATTTTGAATTTAACTCTTCTACCCAGTTCTCTGAATGACACCAAGAAATGTTTGGTTATAACAATAATAATAAAAATGTTTATTGCCATCTCTGAAAGTTAACATACCTAAATAAGACTTCAAATACAGTGCACTTAAAAAAAAAGACTTTTAGGTTTTTGATGGATAGTTGATACCTGAAGTAGTTAAAAACTGTATCACAGGCACCACCGCCCTCCGTAAGGATTTTGTGAACATAATTTTATGTCTTTTAAACTAAAGTATGACTAAAAGTAAGAAAATGCGCGTGTTATTTTGCGTGCAGTTGATATGTCGAATATCTATGGAGTGACTCGATTATTTACTAGTAAAATAGTGACACGTATGTAGGTATTTATACCTACAAATGAAATAAAACAATCTAATACAATACAATTTACTTTTTTATCAGAGTTTGCAAAAATCAACCTTGTTTAACAGCCGTACTGTAACTGTATGGCCTGATGACGCTCGCTTTTCCGTGGCTGTCGTAGAAGGTGACGAGCTGCTTTACGTTTCCATACCCGGGGGTGGTCAGGCCGCCTGCAGAGGCTGGCCTCGCAGGGGTGACAGGCTTCAGGTCCATTTGGTTTGGGAAAGGTTGGACTGGCTTAATAGGTGTAGGGGGCGGAACGGTAGGGGCAGCGGCTGGCACAGGTTTAGCTGTAGTTACTGCTGGTAGTACAGGTTTAGCCGGGGCTCCTCCTGTACCGGTAGTGGGACTCTTCGGAGGCTCTAGGCTCTGCGGCTTAGCTGGTGCAGGCCCAGGTCCAGCCGGTTGGACAGGGACGTTGTTAGGTCTCCCCCCACCGCCCATTTCCATGTTAATGAAATCGATGTTTGCATTTTTGCTGATCGGAACAACTTTGCGACCTGGAATAAAGAAAGCACTTATATAAGAATTGTATCATAAATTTACAATGAATTTACTATGTGTTGTTAATTATTATTTTTAACACACAATGGAGAATTAACGTCTGTTAGTTAAACAAAGAGAAATGCGTAATGTTTCACCATTGAGTAATGAATAATAATATTGCTTTAACGGCAGGTTAACCAAACACAGATTTCACTTAGTCTTTAAGTATCAAATAGTCGTTGTAGTCAAAAAATATCAGTTATTATGGGACATATTAATAAATAAAATATAAAATAATACTCACATTCAATAGTGCAAATCGCTAATAACAACACAAATGCCGTGGTCTTCATTTTGTCGATATGTCGTGACTCCTCCACACCTATGTAGTTACTGACAAAGGAAGCAAAGTTGAGTTTGTTATCGTAGAGAACAACTTTGGCTATACACAACGCTGCTTATAAGTACTAAATATATTTGTATTTTAAGAACAAGTTAGAGCCAGGGTCATCTCAAGTCGGTGTGGTTGGGACGACCGTAATATACTGACGATATATACGTGAGTGACCTCTCAATAACGATCGTGACCTCATGCTGATATCGCTTCTCGGTTCTCGGTATAGTTTGTTTTTCAATTGCAATTAACTGAAAATATTTGTCTTATTTATTGCGATAATTGTTTATTGGTATTTTGCCTTGAGTAAATACTTGTGGGCTTTTTGGTGGTTTTCCGTAAATACCAAGAGCACAGAATATTAAGTAGGTAGCTACTTAATCTGTGACGATTCGGTGAGAAATTTCCAAAACTAAATTTTGTTTCTGACCTCATCACCATCATACTTAAATCATCATCATCATCATCGACCCATAACGTCCCACTGCTGGGCACGGGTCTCTTCTCACTGTCGTGAGGAGGGTTAGGCCATAATCCACCACGGGGGCCCAGTCCGGATTGGTGGATAACATACCTACCTCCGAAATAATTTTCGGGTAGGTATGTGGGTTTCCTCACGATGTTTTCCTTCACCGAAAAGCGAGTAATAATTACGTACATATGTTTTACAGAAACACATTGGTACGTGCCCGCACTGGGATTTGAACTCACGACCTCCTGATTGGAAGGCGGACGTTCTCCCACTAGGCTACCACCGCTATACTTAACTACCTAAATAGGTAAAGAAAATACTGGACTAATGAGATACGTAAGGTAAGTATAAAAAGATATCTATAAACTATAAGAAGATACATAACTACGTACTATTTTACCACATCATGATTAAAACTAAGATAGAAGTTCACCAACATCAGAACAATGCAAAATGTATTAGAGTTTCTTTGCTATGCATGGTTCAAATATAGGGTTAGCAATATGCTAGATGACATAAACTAAACAAAGGAAACTAACATGTTCGAGCTTATTAAATCCAAATAATACTTATTAGGTAGGTAATGTAGGAAACTAACATAAATTAGCTCCATCCTAGTCTAAATTTCTAGGTTGAGTGTAGGCGATAAGAACACCGACTGCGCTACCGGACATGCAAATTGGAAATAAACGACAATAAACGGTACATTATTGCCATCATAAAGCGTTGACGACTCATATGATTGATCTCTACAGTACAGCTGAACTGATTACAAACAGACATAGTTATTTTCATTCTTAATTGAATAGGTATAAGATAGGTCCTACCTACATTCAACCCTTTTTACACGCTTTATATTATTTAAAATTTCAAGCTGTTGTTTCCCAAAGATTTGTAATGTAACCTTTTATTGTTATTTTTAACTTGAGTCTTTTCGCTTGAAATGTCTTTCCAATATTCAAGACCTTCGCATAAATACAAGATAGAGAGATAATGCACCTAGATATAATTTTAAAAGACCTGCAACATCCAACATTCGCTTCAAACGAAATGCCTACCTAGGAATTACCATCTCAATAGCGCATTCCTCGCGTCAATACAGTTCTATAACTGCACCATAGTGTTAGATCGGAGAGCAGACCATGCATTAAACATGGAGTCCGATTTTACCGCGCCACCGTTGGCTTGCGCCCGCGCACGCCACTTGCATTGCGCGCGCGCGCTCGCCCGCGACGATACGCTTTGATTATGTCTCTTTTCTTATAACTTTCTTAACTTGTACTAAGTATAATATGGAATCTTAATAATCAGCGTAAGCACCTAATTCTAACCGGATTATAATTTACTTTAGCATGATGTACATCTGATGTAGGTGCCTCGAGAGGCGCACTAGAGAATGGAAATCGGTGGACCGCATTTTTACCGCAGATATTTTCTACTTCAATACAGACACTTTGTATGGGAAGGTGGGAAATGTTTGGGTTTAATTTAAAATGTTTCTAAACATGACTTACTGAGTAATTTAATAAAGAAAGAGAACTCGTCCTCTCAACTGATTTCTAGGTGCTTTGAAGGGGCAGTAAAGTATAGGCTGCTGAGTGTTGTAGGTACTGCGTTAACATCTTGACTGCTGAACAGGTTTTTACATTTGGGCACCGTTACGGACCGTGTGTTTTCCAGCAATGGCGTGCCGTCTGTATAAGCCGCACTGTAGTAGCGCGGCGTTGAACACACACGTCTGAGTTACGCCACACAGCCGGCACGTAAGCTGCGCTAACACAACAGGTGTGTTTTCAGCAGTGAACGTGTTAATGGCATATTGTAGCCGTAAGCAGATTTAATTCGGCAGTGTGACTTCAAAATGTACTTTTTCCCAATTATGATGAAATACGAAATACCCAGTGGTAGCTTACAAATATTTCTTGATTACCCCTATCAGTGAGAGAGTATTCGACACAAAAATTCCAAAAAAAAATCGCTTAACTAAATTGTAGTTGCGTTGTCGTGAACCATGCCTTTATAAACTCATCACAATTGTTATTGTAGCAAATTTAAGGTAAACTTAATAACGTAACAATGTAAAAATGGAGTGGTCCCGTTTGAGTCTAAATATTACCTGCCAATCCGTGCAAAACGTGTTTTGATTATGGTGTCAATCAACTCTATTGGCTGCGCATTCTTACGTCATCTGCGATTATTAAATAGCAGTTAGGTGAACTATGTTCACCTCTCATTACTATGAAAAAGAACCTGTTAAGAAATTGCAATGGATAAGATATGTTAAAATATCTAATACGTATCATACCTACTTGCTACTATTAGATATAGGGACGTTTATATGCTATAAACAAAGAACGCGTGAACAAAAAAAAAATCTCCTCTCTGTTCTTTGTTTGAGCTTTTCTCTCTATGTATTAAATTTTCCACTAAATAAGTCAAATCATATACCCACCTATGTAGATACATAACTAGCTACATAAGATTTAATCTGCATACATAGATATATCAACAGCAATACTTAGGTAGTAGCTATGTATAATAATTACAACTAAATACCTGCATTTTATATCAGTTTTTCTATTTCCTGAGCGGATATGATTTCATTGCAGTCTGGTTCACAGTCGAGCGGATGACTCGAAGGTCAATTTTGTTTACCAAGGTGTGCTACAGCGTGCATATCAAGTTACCTATTAGGGCAATCACAGTGGCGAAAACTGCGCGGTTTGAATCTCAACAACATGCCGTATCTAACTGAGCGTACATGAGGTTGACGTCATCCAAAGGTCGTACAGTATCGGCGAGTCGCGGGCGCAGAGATCACTAGTGCGCCGCGATCGCGCTTGACATAACGTACTAGCTTTAGTTCAATATGAGGGTTACATTAGCGTTCCTTCTTTGTCTGGCCGCTTGCCGCGCCGATGATATCGCTCACGCGGCGGGACAGATCTTCAATAGCATCCTTCCCAATCTAATCGGCAACCAAGTGACACAACAGCAAGGCAACACCGCGACAAACACTTTGCAGAACATCGGTACAGTCGTCGGCGGCGTAGTAGACTATGCCAAGAAGAAGAGCTACGAGGACCTCCTTCGCCAAGTGCAAGACCAAACAAGCGATGATGACCTGCTGCGCATCAGTGAAGAGATGTTCAACGCTGATATCAATAATGCGTTCGCCTACATTCAAATCAATTTGCAAGGGAAAACTACACCGATGTCCAAGAACGACGAAGCGCAGTCCAAGTAAGCTTCATCTATGGTCTTAGCTTCGTGCGTGACTTGATAATTAGTTAAGAGTATTTTTAAACTCACGCCTAATTACGTAGACGTACTTACAGCCATTTAGTTCTAAGCATATTTTCAACGTAAGTCATTGGTGTTGCTATCGGATTAGTTAAATAAATTTTCTTTTCTTGCAGCCTCCTGAATGTTCCCGAAAACGTATGGAACGGCCCCACAATCAAGCCTTTTGTGGCTCTCTTCGACAACTACCACAAAAACGTGATCAGGCCTGAATTCGTCACACCCAACGTAAGTGAATACATTTGAATCATGCATCCAAACAATCTTACACCTCACACGATGAGGTAAACTCACGATGATGTCATTTGCAGGAGGAATCGGAACAGACTACATTTATCAACACGATCCTAGCCACGGGGCCGATAAGGACTCTTATGACGTTCTTGACCAGCAAAGGTGAGCGATCAGATTTTGTAAGCATATTTCCTCATCGCTAGCAGGAAGTCGCTAATTTGAATTACGAAGAACAATCACACCGTATACGACATGGTAAACGAGTCCGTATAGGTACGACTGGAGTAGGTACGGTCAACATCAAAATTAAATGATGATCAGACAATTTAAAAAAATCATGACCGGTTTTTAGTGCTTTAAACGGTTCTCATAGTTATTTGCAATATAATCTGATTCCTATAAAATGTCATGACTCCCTTTTTCTCATTGAAACCTGTTGATCTCACATCTTTTGATAGATTTGGAATAAAGTCTAGAATATAGTTATGATATTTATAAGGAATCATATTATATTGAAAATAATTATAATGCACTAAATACCGATCATGGTTTTTTAAAACTTGTCCGATAATCATTTACTTTTGATGTTGACTGTACTATGAATCTACGATAGCCTAGGCTGGATATATTAAACTATATAAAGCTTAAAACAGCAGCTAGCAACTTAGCATGAGATTACACGTTTGTGGTCTAATATTTAACTTTTCTCCACATATGTTAGGTAAATAGATGGCCATTAGATCAACATTTTCTTTGTTATTCCTTGTCGCTGCTATCCAAGTGAATGCAGAAATGGAGAGTATAACTCCATTTCACACTCGGCCAAATAATTCACACTAAAGACATTCTCTTCTTACTCGTGCATTCTTCACACATAACTTTACTTTCACTGAGATTTTACCAACACGATAATTTTGATAAAAGTTGAGGTAATTTAATTGCTATATAATTTTTATTGTAACAACTTTTTTAATGATGTAGTTTACAATGAGTACTTCGTAAGGCAATACTAGTAGGTAGGTATAGAGAAAATTATATTAGATGAGCTCGGATAAACAAACCCGTTCGTAAGTAGAAGTGCAACTGACAGGTTTCATATTTCGGTTATACTTATTTTTAGTAAAGATGACACCACTAGAACTGTTTAACAACTTACATAATACATTTCCTTGGATCAACAGATGCTACTGTCTTCGTAGAAGTATTTTACCAGTCCAGGAGGCCTACCATGACATCTAATAGCGATTCAACTGAAGACCTAAACTGAGCCGCGTCGCATAAAATCGTACAGTGACGTCTTATTTTGTATGATACTGCCATTTTCAACCTAAACTGGATCCAGTTAAGGTTGAAAATGGCAGCAACTTAATTTAAGTCGCTAATAAGCCATTTTCAACCTAAACTATATCCATTTTAGGTTGAAAATGGCAGCAACATAAAAAACAAGACGTCACGGTACGATTATGCGACGCGGTTCAGTTTAGGTCTTCAATTGAATCGCTATAAGAGGTCATGGTATGCCTCCAGTCCTGTTTACTGAACCGAAGAGGGAAGAGACTATAGACCCCTATTACTAGATTGAAAAAGAAACAAAAAAAATAACAATTTCTAACCTTTCAATTCAATCCAGGTCTCACTCAGCTGAACGAGTACCAGGAGCAGGTGGAACTCCTGAAGAAGATCTGGTTCACGAAGTACGCGCGCCACTGGACCGGCCTGTGCAAGTGCAGTTGCGCCTTTGAGAACATCTTCATGGCTGAACTCAAGTCTAATGACGTGCTTGGTAAGATTTTTTATCTTGTGACTCCGAAATACCTACCTACTAACTGGATTCAATAGTCAGGTGATTGGCGACTTGACAACTTTCTTATTCAGAGAAGATAGGTAGTAATGTTTGAAGGGCACTGTTTCCAGCGAAATTACTGGGCATATGAGACTTTAGACCCGATGTCTCAGGGTGACGGGCGCAGTGCAGTGCCTTGGATAGTTCTGGATGGCACTGTAGCTGTTATGGGCAGCCGTGGCGCTTATCATCAGGTGAACGACTGGCTCGTCTCGTTATTTAGTCATATAAAAAAAATATCATCATGTGTAACATGACCTAACTTGTATTTCACGTGCCTAAGGCATATAATCACAGCCAATATGTAACTGACTGAAAAGAGATTACATAAAATGTTTTCATCTTTGGATATTCATAAGACCAATTCTCTCAAATTATTCCTGAAGAAATCAAAACCGTGGTAATTTATGCTCGTTTTCCTTCTTGCAGGTCTTCACAGTTGGCTGTTCTTCGCCAAGCGCGAGTTGGATCACAAAGCCAACTACTTAGGCTATGTCGACAAACTCGACCTCTCTGGCGTAAGTATTTTCTTTCAAACAAAAGCGTGCCCTTCCTATATTAGTGTAGACATTTCAACCATTTTAGTTGTGGTGCCTCTGTAAATAAATCCAAGACACAGTCGAAAGGGTCTTAAAAATACAGGTGGGTATAGTTGAAACATTGCTATGACAGGATTAGCCAAAAGCTAGAAGCTAAAGTGCGAGCGGTTAGATAATCATTGGGAGAGACTAGGTAAAAAACGCCACCGGAGCTGGCTCCAGCTTTGACCCTCTATCTGAAACGATAATAGCTCGACACAAAATTGACGTAGTCCCTTAAATTAGTGTTTATCGCTTCCAAAGCGGCATATTCTGTGTTTTATGGATGAGTGACGGTATCTAGGTGCAGTACCTCCTAACATTCAGAAGATGCATATAGAGCCAAAACTAACAAAGCTACATTTACAGAAAGGAATAATACTGAAGCAGCACTCAGTCCTGAGTGACACGAAGGACGCGCCCGAGATCAACATGTTCGTAGGAACTTCTCCTGAGTTGGAGACAGCACTCTACACACTCTGCTTCATGGCACGCCCCGACCGCCCCTGCAAGCTGCGCTACAACAATATTCCTTTCACGATCCAGACCAAAACTTTGAGGGCGGACAATGTCCAACTCATTGACACTGCTTATCCCATCTACTAAGTGAATACTGTCATAGCTTAGTTGGTTAAACTAAATTATTATTTAACTAATTGACATAACTCATTGTTATATAGTTACTGTAACAAAAGCTATTTATAACCTATCGTGCCATCTGAGTGATCCTCGACTTTGCATTGCTACCCCTAATTAATTTCTAGGATAAAAATAATTCATATAATATTTTTTTACTTTCTATAGTTCTATAGTGTTTTATTAATATTCTTTGTATTATAAACCTTGAATTTTGTACTCACATTTACAATTAAATTAAGTTATTACAATACAAGTTAAGCAAGATATACCTAGCTGTACACAGCTCTCTATGCCAGTTTTGTAATGTTAAATAAATAACTTATTTATACAATAGTACAGTTTTATTTACTTGACAAAAGATCACGTCTTTATCTCTTTTAGCGGGTCACACCCCGGTTGATAAACTAAGTGCCTAGAAACTTAATTAAAGTCGTAAATTCGGTATCTCAGGATTTCCAGTGAAACGACGAGATATAAACAATTCTTTATTACAATATTTTCTTGAGATATCGGTAAATGACACGATTTTTAATTTCGTTTTTTAAGTAGACAGTTAACGAAATTGACTACAGAGTAACTTATTGTCCAGTATCTAACAGCTAAGGTTTTCAATGAACTACAGTATTCTTAACAGACAGTAGTGCAAGAACTACCGAACAGTCGAATACGACGTACGCACACAATCATACGAAACACACAAGCTATAAAAAATAGTTGTATATTGGTACAATACTTTTATTATTAATACAATAGTGAGTACTAGTTAACTATGTTTAATAATAACCATAGATAATAGGGGTTCGTTTTTGGGAAATTGACATTATCCTCCCTAGTGGGGATAGCGTGGTGGTAACAATAAACCAAGTTTACCACAATTTTAATAATTACCTAATTAAAGGTTTAGTACACAACAGTTTCAAAAATATTGTGTAGTTATATCGACATTGACAATATTCGATATGCGTTTGTTTTTAATGCAATATGTTTTCTTCTGTAAACCTAACTGAAATAAATTGTATACAATGTCTTTTTTTATAAATTGGACTAGTATCTTAGACTAAGATTAAAATAAGTATATTGTAAAGTCGCAGAGAACATAATAAATAAGTTTGTATGTATTACAAAGGTATTGATAAAAATTTACCCCTTTATTTATAAAAAAGTTATTGAACGTCACTTAGTACTGCGCAGTACAAATTTGTAGTGCGCGATTTTATGAAACGTCACATAACTTTTTATGAATAAGGGGGTAAAAGTTTCATATGTTTGCTGATTTTTCAAATAAATGCCCTCGAAAATATCAATACATATTATGTTTGTACAAGAATATTGTAAAATAAATGTAAAGTGTATATGATTTTGACATTTCAATAATATAATATGACCCGTAATTATCGCACGCGTATAATATCAATCTGAAAATCAAATAATACTGAGAAACCTGCTCAGAACAATTTACATAACTAATATTATATTCAATTTATTGAGTTTCTCGTACAAACTATCAGGTGAAATTCACAACACAACATTTAGGATTGCTCGCTTTGGGAATAACTTGAACCTCTTTTCAAAATACTGTATCATTATAAATCTATATATATATAAATGTTATGTTGGTTTGTGTACGCTTCAAAAACTCAAAACGTTCTGCACCGATCGAGCTGAAATTTTAGAATGATATATAATTCGCATCAAGGATTGTTTTTATCTATTTTTTTTCATCAGTGACATATCAGCGAATGTGCGAATGTGCCACAGCGAACCCTGGCAGGGTACAGCTAGTTATCAATAAATTAACTGTTATCCATCTTTTTCCGATGCATATATTTTCTTTAAGTATTATGGGTTACCGCCTGTTTTACTGAACAGCAAAATATTAATTCTGCTACTTTTCATACACATGCATGATAACGTGGATACATCATCTGATGTACCCAGGTTTTCGTCTCGGAACACAGCTCTCCTCTGATGCTAATAAGATGCCTTATTTAAGATGTCCATTTCATAGATAGATAAATAGAGGCGTTAATAGTAACAAAGTAAAAGTAATAAATAATAAAAGCTAAACAATATGCAATGATACAAATTAGAATATAGACCTTAGCTGGAGTGGCGTAATACTAATTTTACCTTGACTAGAAAATCGTTTGAACATTAGATACGGATATTTTTCCTTTTACAATTGAGACTTCTTATATACCCAACTAATTGAGTGGTTACAATCACTTATAGTAAAAAGTTCTAACAAATTAGACTTACCTAGCTGACTGATCTCATTTTATGTACAAATACTGAAATACCAATAACGGAAAATATATTATAACAAGAATTATTCCTAATTTAATTATTATACCTACTTATTCAATGGCTAAAACGAAAAGAACACTTATATACTACATGCGTACTTCTATTGATTGAATGTTAAGAAATAATTAAAAATTTTGGTTACTAAACTACTCATTGGCTTGCACTGAGATTTAACGATTTAGGTATATTTCGGTAGGTAAAAAGTGCGATTTTTTATAATAGTGAGTCTTCTGTACTTAAGTACTCTATGTTTTATTTATTCTGTGGTTTTGCTCCACAACAACATTTCATAGTTTCGTAGATTTGTCAACATTCAATCAATGACACACACAGAACATTATAGTAACAATAGTTTCAACCACAACAATTGCACGAATTCTGGCAAGTTTACTCCGATTCAGACTCTAATAAACCTATTGGCATCAAAATGTATAATTTTCACTGCTTTCAAAATTGTTTTTTTTTAAGACCGACGCTTGAACGTAATACCTACGTTGTACAACTTTGAATGCAGTGCCTGAATCAATACAAAATATGCATACTACTAGAATATGCTTTCTAACTTATTTAAAATATCGCCCATTATTATAGAGCGTAAATAACAATTGTCAATTTTATACGTTTGGATATGAACGGTGAGGTGAAGATGCCGAGTCACGGCATAGCCTCGTAAGTCCAGTCGCCCACCTAAGCACCGTGGCGCGAGATCTGACCAAGAATGTTCACGCGATGTCATTAACTGCCACCAGAGTCAACTTTCATCGAATGTATCAGATCATACGCCACGTCATTTAGGTGTGACAGTTCAAAACTTAATCCTACACAAAATAAGAGCCATATTCGTGTGGCATGACACCACGTCTGGGATAGAAAGTATGCGTCATCGAATGCCTCAACAAATTGGCGATATTAGACGTGTAGATATCGGCAAATCTGAACAGCCTTCTAGAGAAGTACGTAGGGTTGTGATACGTACGGAACACGCTACCGAATTGAGGGTTAAACACTGCCTTTATTTCGTTCCTGGAACCGAGAATATTACTCCTACATTGCAGGCATGAAAACAAACACAGTTAGCATTATTTACAGCCAATCATATAACAGTGATGCGGAGGAAATATGGCACGCCGACAATCGAAAAGCTTATTAATGCATGCTTTGTTTTCATTCAAGTTTTTTTGCTAGAGTATTATAGTTATACACTGCAGAGCGTTCCATATTTTTCGCAGGGTACCATAATAATTTTGAGTAAGGTAAGCGTATCATTTTATAGAAATAGACAACAGACATTATATAATAAACATTACAGAATAAAATTCAAATAGCAATGTTTAGGTACGTCTCCAAAACATTTTCCAAACATTCACACATACAAGGAGAAATCAATATAAATTGCTTTTAATATAATTTATTTACTTGGAATAGACATTATAAATATCAAAATCTGCATTTTTTTCTGGATTAAGTCAATTAAAGGAGAATAATACTGCAAACATTATAGACACTTTACTTACCTACATATGCAGTCAGTTGACGTTCTCTAAGCTGCGTGTCGAGTTCGCCTCGAGCTGAGTAAGCAGTCTTACCTAAGGAAATTTTTCTCTATCTTCTCCTGCGTGCAGATCTCTATAACTGCAGGACCATCTGCAGCCAAATCAAGTTCTCCAAACTGCTTGAATTCGTGGCGAATGAGTTCGCCTCCAGCTGAGTAAACAGTCTTACCCAAGGAAGTCACTCTCCACTGCCCCCAAGATCTCTATAACTGCAAGACCATCTGCAGTCAGATCAAGTTCTCTAAACTGTTTGAGTTCGTGTTAGGTTCGCCTCCAGCTGAGTTAACATTCTTACCTGAGGAAGTCTCTCTCCGTCATCTCCTGACCCAAGTTCTCAACGGCATGACCATTTGTTGCAGTCAGTCCAGTTCTCTAAGCTGCTTGAGTTCGTGTCGAGTTGTCTCGAGCTGAGTAAACATTCCTACCTGAGGAAGTCTCTCTCCGCCATCCACTGGTCCAGGACCTCGGCGGAGGGGGGGTCCTTATACTCCTGGTGGTCTTCTATCAGCTGTGTAAGCATCTGAAGCCAGTTCGCGTTCTCTTTGAACGACTGTGTGTTGAGTGTGTTGATCTCGTGCTGATGAGAGCAACGAATAGTTCTTTGTTTATAAAAGTGACGAGAAAAGTAGGTTCTTTAGTGTAAGAACTATTAAGTACTAATCTCACCCACCGATCGATCGATGATCTTTTGGATCGGCCGACGGTGATCCGGGGATCGATCGATGGGATTAATCGATTTTGATCGATTAGCCGGTTTTTTTTAAAATGGCTGATTGACAAAACAATAGATTGCTATTGGATCTTAGTTGATCAATGTCACTGGGCTCTATGGTGATGTAGGGAATTGATTCGCGTGAGCCAATCTGTCATCGATCCATTACGAATCAATGAAATTGAGCAATCGGGCTGTCGATCACTGTCATCTAATCCTATTCTAATATCGATCGATGGCGACCGTATTGGTGTGAGTACACTCTGACAAGCTTGCATACAACAGTAACGGCTTTTCACGCCACATTAATAAACAACCAGTGATTAACTCAATAGATGGCGTTTAAACCAATTCATTACGTCAAACATAAACGGCCTATATGATAGTTAGTACAGAAAACTTACAGTAAGTTCGTTAATAATGGCGCCGGTCCGCCAGCCGTGCTCGAGCGTCACATCCGCGAGGTCGCTGTACGGATGGTCGCCGAAGTATAGCACTTGATGCCCGCACCACCCGGTGAGATCTTGCAGCTGTTTCACCGTGCCCTGAAAACAGAATAATCCTCATGCTGACAATATTCTTGATCTTTTTGCTTCTTTTTGGTGTACAATATCTTTATTGTACACCAAAATAGAAAAAGAAAATAGAAAATAGAATGGAATACTCTTTATTCTATTCTATTTTCTATCCTATTTATTTGTTAAGAATCATTGTCGTGTGAATCATTTATAGACCCATAGATACGGTTAAGGTGCAGAATGTCTAATTCTCAAAATAGCAAATGAGTCTCTCGAAAGGACCAATTAAGAAAATTGACAAATCTGAACATTATGATTGCTTCCACTGTCATTTGAGCCTAGTGAGAGTTTTTAAACAGGGGCCGAAGAGCCGAATATTGGGCCAACTCAGTTTAATTTATTTAACAGTCGGGTAGATACCGAAACATCGATACGACAGAGAAGAACAGGGGCAAGTGTCATTATTATGGATTTTTTACACTTACGCTTCTAGTCAAAATGTTTATTCGATTTAATTATTCGTAAGCCGTCGTTTCCGGTGGTTATCGATTAATAGTAACCGTTAAAGCACATTAGTGGGCTTTGGGCGATCTGATAAAATTTGATGCCATCTCATTCGATAAACTAACAAACATTATCATCATCACATAGGGCATAATCCACCACAGGGACCCGGTTCGGATTGGAAGATCACATTAAAAAAAACATACCTCGTAATAAATAATCCCCTTCTCTAGAGACGAAACCTTCTCCCATATGTGGGTGTTGGCGTTTTTGTCGAACACCCTGATGGGGCGGGACACTTCCGTGAAGAACTTTGGCTTATTCGCGTTGACGATGACCACGTCGAAGTAGTCGCGCCAGTCGTGCCCCACCAGCATCTCCATGCCGGCGTTACTGAAAACAGAGACAAAGGCATGTCACACTACTAGTTTCTCCTCACGGTTTAACCCGTTCACTCTGTGAATGTTGAAATCTTTCACATAAATACCGATTGAAACTATCTTCTAAAACAAAGGACGTTCACATATAACACTACTAGCTGCGCCCCGCTGTCCCTTATTATACCTATCAGTACGTTTTTATTTCGAACAATAATAATTAACCTAAATACCGATTTTCTCTAAATTCTAATTTCAAAAACCTTCATATAAACTTATTCCCCCCTTTCCCCCTCGCTGATTTGCTACTTTTGTCAAATCATTTCTTAGCAAGCACCCAAGAAGAATGCGCATACTTTTCAGCTTCGTAGGCTCTGCAGTTTTCAAGAATTCGTGTTTAATCAGTCAGTCAATCGGCTAGTGGTATTTTTTACATAGATTGAGAGCTTCGATCGGTATATTCCTGATCGAAGATTGGAAGTGTAAAATGGCTGATACTCGCGGGTTAAAAAGTCGAAACTATCCGACAAAGCTTCGGCCAGTTTTGAAGTCAGTTACGCTTTGACAGTTGTAGGGATAATGCCAAACCCTCGCCTATATTAGCCACTTGAAAGGTCGGAAGTATACAGAGCTATCGCTTACTGTCCATTAAAAAATACATTAGAACTTTGTACAGCAAGAACCGGTTGATGCAAGGTTTTATCAATAACTCGATCATCCTTACACAAAATGATAGGGACTGTTGGTGACAAGAAATAGTTTCTTATCACTCTCCTTCAGCATTTCGAAGTACTTCCTCAAGTCTGGATTGGGCCTTATATATTCATCCACATTTTGAGCAACTACCTTGTGCATTATCGGGTGACAGCTCTGCACTGAATTCTGAAATTTTAAATCAAATAAAACAAAACAGAAAGTAACAAATTACGCATTAAGGTGACACATCACAGTATATTTCAAAAAGCATTAACATTACCACAAGGATTTAGATTATATTCGTTTTGCCTTGATACCGGTTGTTTAAGGTCAGTGCCAACTGAGGACAGTCTACATAATTAAATGTCTTTTGTAGTTCAAGTTATTTCTTAGCTTTCAATTATACTATAATACTTTTTATTTCAATAGAGATTCTATACACACAGCGAGTTAAATATTTTTTTTTTACTAAATGTTTGGCAAACAAGCACGCGGCCCACCCGATGGTAAGTGGTCACCGCCGCCTATGGATTATTTACTGTGGATGGACGAATTGAAATTTATGTCTAATTTTGCAAGTCTATATTTTCACAAATGGCATGATCAAAAAGTTTCATCGTTCAGTTTTATTATAAGATATTTTCTATATCAAAAATGCGACATTATAAAACACATAGAAGTACATACATCATTTCCTTTTATATTTAAAAGTAATGTAACTTACTTTTACATCCAAAAAGAGAATTTCCGGATGATAATCGATGTGGTTTTTGATAAAATATTCCGCAACGTTGCATAGCAATCCCATTTCCGGCACGGAAAACAGATCTGCTAAGTGCACCATCTTAGCTCTGTTTGGCTGGAAACAAAATGGAATAAACTTTCAATATATTGTATTTATTTAAACGACATTATTTACGAAAGTACCGGTAAAGTACATTAAACCTAAACATATTCCAGCGGCTTTAAGCTCAGTAACTACGTATTTTGCTAACAAGTGTTTGAACTAAGATAGAATTAATGTAACCTTTCTGCTCCATGCAATTCGATTTCACTTAACCTACTCTATCACGGAAGCTTTAAGCCGCCGACACATTTGCCTGACGTGTATTGTCGTGATGCATCAGAAGGGGTATCGGTTTCATACATTTATTATGGTAGCGTTCACATTTCTCTGATGCAGTGTGTTGTGACGGTTTGTGTAAATGTATGAAACTGATACCTATCTAATACATAACGACACGTCAGACAAATGTGAACCAAGCTTTTGTCTTGCATTACCATAGAGTTATAATATCTTCAAAAATCCATGAAAAACATTGCCTTAACAGCGTGTTATCAAAAATCTCACTAATATTATAAAGGCGAAAGTTTGCGTGTGTTTGTCCTCTCTTCGCGCCGAAACGGCTGATCGGATTTTGATGAAATTTAGTATACAGAGACTTTAGGTCAAGGAATATAACATGAAATACTTTTCGTCCGGTAAAAATGTACGGCTGTGGGATAGAAGTTAACGCGGGTGAAAACGTGGTTCGCCGATAGTAAGTTGAAAAAATTAAACTTATTGTTGGTACGTCTTTACTCCATACCATTCATAATGCAAAGAAAACATCTAACCTAGTTAACAATCATAGAAGTAGGTAAAACAACACAAGGCAAATACTATATCAATGTCATACACATGGCCATATCAACAGGGGGAGCCATAAATGAATGATTGCTTACAAGTGCTACTGATTACTATGAGCTATGGCATCTGTATAGATGTAGCATCTCTATGAATGTGCAATGGTATTCAATTGTCTGGCGAATCGAACTATTTCTAGATGCAGTTGCTAATAAGAAATATTAGAACATCCAAAAACAACTTTTGCTAATCAAAGTGCGATAATGAGTTAATTAAACCAGTTTTAAAATGTAAAAATTTTTGTAGTCAATCGATAGATATAAAAATTATGTATGTAACGTCAAAACGCCTGGACTGATTTTGATGAAATTTTTAGCCAATTTTCAATATAGCCTCTGAAGTTTGGCGTGATCGGATCAACAGAACGTTTTGTTTTACTTTATATGGCTTTGCTACGTATTCCGAGTACAGCTAGATTAGATAGATTAGCTAGTAGATTTAAATGGTAATAGAAAATTGTTTTTTTTTCTTGCAGTCTTTAGTAAAATAAAAGTTTCCCGCCATTCGCTTTTGAGCGCCATTTTACTTTCCATTCTGCAATTTTGCTCATGGATGAGACCAATAATTTTAAAACTGGTTTGATACTCGACAACCTTTACCTTAATTTTCGTTAGTATTTCTTTTTTATTTCCTTCTAGTTCATGAACCAATCACACTACAAATCTATAGGTATATACAATAATGTGCTCTATCAGCTAATCACACTGAAAATTCAACCATTCTAAGTTACCTTTCTGTATGTTTTCTGCTGCAGAAACAATATTTACATTACATGAGTAAATCATCTATGGCATTGTCTAAATAAGCATGATCTAAATAGTACATGGCTTGCTGCTAACGGTTTAGATACATACATATGCTTATTTAGCGTTACTGGTAAATATACACAGTAGTTTGTGCGGTACCAATTGTACATAATGCTGCTTTTTCCATGAGATAATTAACGACTCATGTGCATATCAGAGGTCCTGGCGGACAACAATAACACTTCTATCATCTGGGATTTACTGGTTTTTTTTTATTTGATTTATCTGGGGGATTTATCTCTAAAGCATGTGCCGCATGGCTAAATGTTAGTTGAGAGAAAAAAAAAATATTACACTAGGTTCAAGATATTGAATAACTGGTTTCAGGACACAGAGCACTGGCTTTTGCTGTGTAGGCCGAGAGAAGTCGGATAGCTGTTGTCAGAATTTCAATACACATAATCTAAAGTGATTACATCTGCAATAAAATTTGCAATATTGCTTTAACTCACGTGTAAATTTTCGCATGCACAAGGAAATTGGAAGTTAGAAAATATATTCTTGACTGTATAGTTAGTGATATTCAGTTTCATAATTAAATGCAAGCTAAAATTGTGCAAGTTTTATAGCAGGGGGAAAGTGTCTAAGGTATTAATACTGTTCCACTTGAATACAGAGTTAAACTTACTTTATGAGCTCTTGTGTCTCCTTCCACGTACGCTATTGGAATAATCCTGTTTTTATACAACTTCAGCACTTCGTCAGTAGAGACTGGAGTAAGGCCTCTGTACACTGCCCCGAACTGAATTTGTAGAAACGAATCTAACTTGAGCAGCAACCCTTTCTCAATGTCATAGTGTAGACCTCTGACTGCGAAGTTGGGTTTGTACTCCAATGTTAATATTTCTGCTGGATACTGAAACCAAATTAGAAATTTAGATAAAATAAAAAAAACACACACATTTGTTATATAATGTTACCGCAAGCGAAAACATGCTTTGCATGTGAACCCGCACTACTGTATTGACAATTATATCACAATTTTTGTATGAGCCTGCACAGCTGATTGAGTTTAGATATAAGGCAACTGGTTCAGCAGTCAACATGTGGACTGCTCAATTGTGACTGTGATACTCAGAGACGTCAATTGATGCAAATTGGGTTTAATATTAAAATCTTTAGTTCATACAAAAAAAAGATTTATCTTAATATTAGGATCTATGAGTATGATAGTAAGGTTTTTTAACGTAAACCAAAGGTTAGATAACGTACACAAAAAACTATAGAAAGTTGTTATTGTGGCAACCTTGCCAGAAAAGTTAAAACAAAGACACAACATACATGTATGTATATAATTGTATAATGTTATATAATCCTACAAAAGCTTTGCATAAGAAAAAACAAGATCATATCAGAAGCAATAACTGAAAGAAACATAGGAAAATGTCTAAATACATTACGTCCACTAAAGCATACATTACCTTGTATTTTTCCAGTAAAATTTCTCTTCCGAGATTGTACAAAAGATGTTCCAGAGAAGGCTTGTAATGAGCCAAGGTATAGTCGTAGTCGAAACCGTAAACTTTTACTTCAGATAGGTCCAACTCATTGCAGGCAAACACGCCATATGGATTCACGTCTTGAGGCAATTTTTTGGCTAAAATTTATAATAATAAATGACAATTATGTTCCAATATGGTTTAATCCTCTTCGCTAAAGTGAAGGGAGACCCGTGCTCAGCAATGAGCCGATATGTGTTGATGATGGTGACATTGAAGATGAGACTTTAGAAGACCAACAGACTTTATAAATAAATGTATTGCGTCGGAGTACCGTTATTTATAGTAGGAATGCATTCTGTCTGAAATGAATACCTATGTAGAACTTTGTAAACATGTTGGTAGGTACCTACATAATATATTGTAATGGATGTTTTTTCTATAACAAATTTTAGATTGAGGCTATCGGTTACCATTTAAGTAAGGTTCAGCAGTAGGTAGATATATTTTTAATTTTTAATAAATAATTATGGTACACTTACATCGGCATTTTAGTTTAGTCCGGCAATAAGCCTCCTTCAGGAGATCTCGAGTTGACAAATCCCGATTTATAATAACAGAACCCGCACATTGTATCTTGCCGTTTATTAGTACATTAAACTTTCCAAATCGACCCATTAAATTACTGCACACATTCATTAAAGACGACATTCTCCAAAAATAGAAATATTAAATACGCAGAAATCAAAACAATGAAAAAAAAAATACTTAGTTTTGAATTAAATATATTAGGCTAAGCAATTGTTATACCGTTACATTTATGAAGTTAATATACAACGGGTTTTATTTCATAAATCGTTGCATAATTTCGAAATGATTTTTACAAAAACACACTTCCACACTCGGCCGCCGCAAACGTTCGTTTGACATAATTTCGTGGATAAGATTTTATGTCTGTCTGTCAGATCAGCTGTCAGAATCCTGTCTTTTGATGGCAATGCCAATGCCAGAACTAAACATCTGTCACTTCAACCACTGCGCTCTTCTGAGTAAGGGCCATCGCCAATGAAATTACGAACGAAAGACTGATAAAAGATCATATAAGTGATGTCTGCCCTGTCTTAAACCTAATATACAACCGAATTTCGCTATTATCAAAAAATATTATCAAAGACAAATCAAAGAGCTATTTGATTAATTAATTTTTTAATAAGTTACTAGTTCATTCATAAATTAGGGTAAACGATAAGTGAGCATAAATATGTATCTTAGCATGTGTAGATAATAATAGTAGTCTATATCTAACTTATTACGCAAGTAAAAAAAATTTTTTTTATTCATAATTATAATTATCATAATAATAACTTATAGTACGATATCAGGTCGAAAATAAATATTTTCACTTATAAATAAATATAAAACAATTGTAAAATTATAGCTGAATTTGTGACATTTTTGATCAATTACACTAAAACAAAACTATTATATAATAAAACGGATGGCATTTATGCCATCCATTTTATTTTTCATGTTTCACATTATTTATTTAATAATTATAATTAGATGGAATTTGTGGATAGGCACTGCCAATTAAATTTTTGCTACGATAGCGAAAAGTATGCGTGATTATTTCAACGTCGTTGTTCGCAAGTTTGAGTTTGCAATCATTGTCAGGACGTGTGACAAAACAGAGAGTATATAGGGCAATTTCCATCTCAGGAGATGTTCCAATCATCATAGAGCCGACAGGTTTATCAATGCCTTGTTGATTGAAATGTAATTTAATCACCGCTCCTTTCTGAAACAAAAAATAGCTGAGTGCCTAATTATCTAAAAGCTATTAGTAATAGGTAAGTACATAATTTTATTAGAAAATTACTAAGTCAAATGATTATGTAGATACCCATGTATTATATTATAATACATAATACTATCTATTGTTTTCACCTACATAACGTACAAATGTTTTTTTTCGTATGAAGGTGAATCGGATATGATATTGATTTGGTGTGTTTTTAATAACCATAACATTATTTAGAGACAGACTAATGTGGATTAGTCTTTATAATGTTATTCTGTAAAATATATATATATAATACTCACTTCACCCAACTGAACATATTTCAGATATCCCAAATAATTAAGTCGATTCGCTGATTCTTCTTTCGAAAAATAAATCCAGTTGTGCAGTCCTGAAAATATATTTAAAATAAGAATGACTAAATAGGCCATGAAAGCTATAAAATGTATAGTAATACATTTTATAGCTTTCATGGCCTATTTAGTAGTGGCTAGTAGTTAGTAAACTACTAGCTAAATCCCTCCCAGTGTTCAAAACTATGGTTTATAAACATTATTTATGTATCTAAATAGAGTATATATTTTATTATAATCATGTGTGTAGTATATTATAAATATGTGTATATTATTATTATTGTATTATTTATTATTTATTGAGTATAGTGTGTATGTGTATTATTAAAACATAAGATTTAATGTATTGTGACTGTTAAATACTGTAAGTACGCCACCCACCCTACTATCGAAAAATGTTTTTTACTGTCCATCCAAAGGATGTCTGGAAGAAAACGCTTTCAGCGATAAGACCGCCCATTGTACTACCCTTGTTTACCTATTGTAATTTTTCTGTACTGTGTTTAATTTTGTTTCTGGTGTACAATAAAGAGTTTTCTATTCTATTCTATTCTACTATCAAAAGTATAGTATAAGTATTTTTCTGTTTATCCTATTAAAGGAGCGAGCAATCAGATCATGTGTTATGGTATCTATTTGTTTTATCACCACGTTATAACTACGGTTTTTACTATTTGGTACCTTAGAATCTGACTAAAACAAAGATAAACATTAGGTATTACAACTTAATTTGATCAAAAGTAAATAGGTAATAGGTGTATCCTTTTCTTACCTAATACATCTGCATTTCTGACTTCCGAAACGAAAACGTGTTCAAATCCAGAACTGCTTATTTTTCCTCTACCTCTCGAGTAGAGACTAAACCAAAGTTGCTTTAAGAAATCCCTTTGCTGTCGAGGGTCTGGCGTAACGTAACCTGTAAACAGAATTATTGTAAGTTAATATGCACGTCATGATCACGAATTTTACCATCATCCATGATTGTATTCATTTATATTATCCAGTGAGGTAGGATATAGCTCTTATTGGCCCTATTTAGAAATTTTTCTTAATGTTTTGCTTCTATTACTATTAGAAAGGCACTTGACTTAATATAATGATAATTATGATTATTTCAACATTGTTTTAAAACACAATATATAAATACGAACCTTTATCTTTCAAAAAGGTCATCAAGTGACGTATAACTGATGTGGACATGATAGCATCCATAAACGCGTTTTCTTCATTTCTTTCCTAAAATGTAAAGGATAATATTAATATTATGAAAATAATGTAAAGTAAAAAATGTAAGCAGAATAAATTAAGGTAAATGAAGAGTACAATTTAATGTAACTCTTGGACTATAACGTGTTCAGTTTAATTCAAACCGAAGATAACAAAATGAAAGACTCGTGACGGGTTAATCAATAATAATAATTATTATAATATAATCGCATGGATTGTGGTAGGTATGAGCAATATTATTAGTACCTATGGATAAAAAAAAATATAGGAATAAATATTATTTCAAAGACGGTTAACCTGTGGTGTGACATATTCGTTGGTAAGCGTATCTCTTTCGTAATTATCCAGCAGTGGCACAAACTTTTGAATAGTTGGAACATTCCATGCTTCCGGCGATATTGTTAGCAATCTGAAACCAAATATTTATCATTGCATCTCATCGATCTTAATTAAAGTGACTTTTATCTAATTACTGATTAAAGACACGAGCACGACATTTACCCGATGGTAAGTGCCACGCTCCCATGACTCACCTATTGATGATCTCTAGTTTTAGAATATGGCCAAAACTCGCTAGGTACCTACCTACTTATGTAATGTTTTTAGTAGATAAAGGGTAGATACCAAATCTGAATAAGAATACCGGCACCTATAAATTAATAAGCTAAGATGATGCACGTAGTAATTATGCTACTCACGGGATTGGAGCTTTGTCTTCTTTTGATTGTGAAGTAGTTTTTTCTTGGTAGTTCACAGTAACATACTTTGCAGCATTATTTACATCTTTACTTAGTAGTTGTTCACTTAAAGTTTGCAATTCCAAGTCGGTAGGAACGTTATTGTTTGCTTGGCTATTTTTGTTCCTATTTATGGAACTTGGTAGCACCGAGGTGCTTGGTCTCGAAGTAGGGCTGTTGGGAGGAAGCCTTGTTGATGGTTTAGGAGTTATCACAGTAGTCGGGGTAGTAGGTGTTTTTGAACCAGATACCACATTACTGTAACTTATTGGTTTAGTAGGAACAGAACCCGGCTTAGGAGTCGTTTGAACAAACATAGAAGTAGTAGAGGTAGATCCTGGAGTATTTTTGTTAGTCGATCCCGATAAAATAGAACTGTAGCTAGGCAGTTTTTGAGTAGGGTTTTGATTAACATTTTTACCATCGTAAAAATTTACTAAATCTTTGACTTTGGCGTTAGCTGGCTGATTAGTTCCTTGAATAGGCTTAGAGGTAGGGGATTGTGGAGCAACATAATCCCGCCTTCCACCAGTGGCCAATGTACTCCAAGGAGCTGTCGTAGGTGATTTTGGTGTCACTGGAATTATTGGAGATGGTGTCTGAGGAGATGAAGCCACGTAATCTCGCTTCCCAGAATTCTGATTATAGTTACTAGCAATTGTTGGTGGTTTTGCTGTAGTTAGTGGCCTTAACTGTGGAAATTGGGCTACATAATCTCGTGCCCCACTATTTTGATTGCCATTTTGTTGTGTAGGGGTTAAATAAGCCTGCGTATTAAGTTGATCTTTGTTGGCCCCGTTTGGAGATACACCACCTTCATGTTGTAGAAAATCAGTGTTTGGATTGTATCGTTGTTGCTGTTTGTTAAATTCCAACGCTGAAAATAGATTAAAAAGAATCATGAGTCAGGTATTAGTATATTATTTGGTCAAAAAGAAATAACGTGCCTAGTTCAACAATAAATAATTTTCTTAACAAAAAAGGAGTTAACCCACATCACGTTAGTCAGTTAGCCTTGCAGTTGTAGGTTGTAGGTCAACTATTGCAAAATAAAGTGACGTATTTTGTATTCATAATTGAGCTCACGCAAAAAATCTGAATGGTTTAGCAGTTTCTCCTCACATTTACATATTACCAAATAAAATTAAACTTTATCAGTAAGCTCCACAAGTGCTTGTACAATCGATATGCGTACTAATAAATTGTTTTAAAAATCAAAACTAGAAAATATTAAATTTACGGAATAATGTGAATCAGTCGAATAAGCAACATCAGATTTATTATAGCAATACACACTGTAGGCAGAATGAGAAGTATTACAAGCGGATAATCTTTTAGTTTAATAATATAAGGACACACTCAATAACTCACCTAGAGTAAAATCAACTAATAATGTTATGGCACAATATAAAACAACACTATTCTGCATATTTTTGTTTAGAACACTGGCGTATACATACAAACAGCCTTATTCGTGAACAACGAGTAAAATCAGTTCAAAGAAAGTAGGTATGAGAAATGACTAATACAACAGTCTGCTTCGAGGACTGAACCAAGAATGTTTATATCAATCAAGACGCGACGAAGCATGTATAGTGAGGCTGCGTGGCGTCAACGTCACTAAAGATTCTGGAAATGAGACTATTATTGGAGATCAAGGAAGTTCTATTTATAGTATATTTAAACCGAAACTAATTGAATCCTACGAAATAAATTAACTAAACATTTCAATTTATCTCGATAAAGGAGGCTTCGTCTCGTAAGACTGCGAGATAAATAAGAAAGAAATATGTACATTTTGTGTATTATAATATTATCTACTTATGTAATGTAACTATAGTCCATAGGGTTATATCCTATTTACTTCTTGGTCTGTGGGTTATAATTATCTACGAGATAAGTATGTACCTACTGCTACATCGTTTGTCACATTGCCTTTAAGTTTCTCTTGCTCTATATTAAGTTTAATATTTTTTACGTTATACGTTATAATATGTATACATTATTATCATTACACCCAAAAATTGTTATTGCAGCACTTGTAAATAAAAATGAATAATATCAAAAGAACTTAATTAATTTAGATAGGTATAAATACTTAACTAAATAAAAAGGCGATTTAATTTACAGAGGTAAGTATTTGATTAGCTAAAATTTCGTTTATTGTAAGTATACCTGTACCTACTTATAAATCTTACACAGAATCGTATTAAAATCTATTTATAGCACTAAGTAATTTGCATCCATATTTTATAATCCGAACAGCAAATGGAATACCTTAATAGCGTCTATATTTCCCGAAAACTACAGTCTGAAAGTCTACAAGTCGAGAGTGAATAGGTATCTTCTAGACAATAATGCTCTACCACGACGGCGTCCACACTTACTACCAGGTGAGAATGCGGTCAAATACTTGCCTATTCAGCAATAAAAAATATCTGTGAGAGACATTTTATCATTAAAATATGGCTCAAAACTTGACATAACAATAAAATGTTTAATGAATCAATTATCTAGTTAGTTATAATTATAATATACCTTCTTCATAAAGTAACTGATAGGCACGTTATTCCAGCTTTCGGTTAAGACAACACTGATAACCTTATTGAGTACATGATAAGAATAAAAATCAAAACTATATAAATATGCCTGGTACATTTTATTTTATAGCATAAATTAATTCTAGACTAGTCATGAAGACTTTTAATAAGAGCTCACTTGGTTTTAGTGAACATGTTATACATTGGTGTGGTTATTCAATAACTTTGTGGATCTTCTTCTATAGCTGTTATGCTTCACAGAATGGTAAATATATTATTAAAAGTAGGCATGTATTTTACGCATTTGGACTAATAAACCAATATTTATACATAGAAGTTGAGCTAGGGCTACTCAACTACACAATCCTTTTGGATTTACATAGTATGAAGTTTAGATTTAAGAAGGTACCGACCTACCTACCTACCTACTTAATCTAAACATATTTGAGTAGAACAGTAAATTTTCAATGACCCTTGCTTTTCTGTTCAAGAAATCTGTCTAGTAGATTGCTCATTTTTATTTATTAGCTATACGACTCTAAATTATTAAGCTGCTATTATTTATTTTGTGACGACTGTACCTATGAGTTTTAGTTGTGTATCACAGAAGGCGCTTACTTACCCACATGTAATCTCAATGATCCCAATAATTTTCAAGTAGGTACCATAATGGCTCTGACATACGGACGGATGGATAAACTAGACATTATGTAGGGTTCCGTTTTTGCCATTATGCTATGAAACCCGTTTTTTTAGTAGAATCAATTTCTGGAATCACCTAAGCCTAAGCTACAAATTACAAGAATGATTTTATTTTAAACAAAAATAAAAATTTATAATAAATATGCTATCTAGATAACACAATTGATTTATTTGTATGGCTAATATTGGTACAATTACCCTAGTCGTTGTGGAACGAATGAATCAATGAACGAATTATAAAATAATTGAGTCTGTGCTGTGAAATACCAACTTGCCGTCAAATTTGAAATCGAGACAAAAACAAAGCTAAAATTCATCGGATATAATGTGAAATTAAATTGAAGAGACTTACAAATTATTATTTAACGTTATTTAACTAGAAAATGAAATGTGTAGTCAATTATTTTGAACTCTTAATATATTATTGTATCTGGGCGTCAGTGATTATTATAACTTTCTGTAAATATTTTGTGGCTCAAAATGGTATGCTCCCATGTCTCATTGATGTTATGAATTAAAATATTGTTAATTTAATATTATTCATGTGTTTCTTTACAGAAATATTTCGAAATAACCCGTATTTACGAAGTTCACTGAGAGATCTCACGCCTGGCTGGTCTTTTATAGATAGAGAAAAAGACATCTCTGATATTGAATGGAGTTGCTGGAAGTACTACATACAAACATCATGGCTTTATCTGTTGTTTCAGTTCTTGATATCAGAAACCTTAAGAAGTATTAATATCTCATTAGTGAAGTCTTGGTATTTTATATCCAGTATATTTTTCATACTTTTCTTTATGGGCACCAAACAACTGGCGTTCATTTTGATTCAGCCAGTCATATTCTTTAGCCTCATAGTTTGTGGAGGCAAACAAATCAGTATATGGATAACTAGTCTGGTACTTCTTTGTAGCTATAACATACTGAAATACAAAACCAGTTTTTGGCAATTTTTGGACGATGTGGACTCTCAAGATGAGAAAGTATTTCTGCTATTGTTTGCAATGGCTTGGATTGAGCTGAGGTGCATTAGCTTTTGCCTAGATTATGTTGAGAGACAAGAAGGTATTAAATCTGATGAAAAATGTCATGATCAACCAAGCCAAGGAAACCTATTCCAAATTTTTATTAATATGTTCAGCTATGTTTTATATGCGCCATTGCTGTATCTTGGGCCCATTATGTTATATGAAAACTTTGAAAAGAGTTTCCAATATAAAACTGAGAAGATATGGGCAAGACTAAAAAGATTTTCTGTGGATATAATTCTCTTCGTAACATATTCATTGCTGTTGGAGTTAGCGCTTCATTATATTTACTTTTGCGCCATGCATAGTGAAATTAAGGTATGATTTATTTCCATTAAGCTAGACAAGAAAATCGGCTCAGCAGTCAAAGTGTTAAAATTAATGTTCAGTTTTGTACACAATAATGAAAAATTGTTTGTTTTTCAGCTTCTAAAACAGTTACCTATACTAGCACTGTCTGGAGGTGGACTTTGGATGGGTTTCCAATTCCATGCTAAGTATGTGATATCTTACGGCACTACAACAGCATTTGCTCGTCTAGACAACATGGACCCCCCACCAACTCCTCGGTGCATAGCTAGGATCCACATCTATTCTCAAATGTGGAGATACTTTGATGTTGGCCTTTACCAATTTCTTGTGAAGTGAGTAGTCATCTTATTTGTTTTTTTTTTCTAAATACCTATATAATATTATAGATCCTGACCATAACTAGTATTCCCTGTACCTATTCAAGGAATCAGGAACTATGAGGACCATGGTCCTAAAAACACTCACGACTCGGAGCATGTTTTTGTGATTCAGACAAATCTTTGCTACACCATGGATTTTGCATCTTTCCCTTTACCAGTAGGTTTGCAGTAAGAAATGATTTTCTTTGTTTCAGATATATTTATAAACCAGGATACCGTACCTTATGCAAGTACATGAACTTGTCCAAGATCTTATACAAGTTGATAGCGTCTTTTTGTACATTCACATTCATATTTCTGTGGCATGGAACAGCGCTGAATATTCTCATTTGGTCTGTTTTAAATTACTGTGGCATACTATTGGAACATTCAGCGAAAGCAGTTTCTACAACTGAATGGTATAATAATTTCAAGACCAAAGTGTTAAAAACAGAGGCTATGGAAGTCCGCTTTATTGCCAGTATATGTGCTCCGTTACTAGCTGTGTCTGTAATTTCTAATTTCTATTTATTTGGAGGGACAGAAGTAGGCAATATGTATGTAGCATTGTTGAATTGGCCCGCACCACACAATTTAATGATAGTTCTCATATCAACTTACTGCTGCTGTCATGTATCAATGGCTCTTCGAGATGTGCCATCGAGAACTGATGTAAAGATAAAGAGAATTCCAATCAAGACTGAATAACTGACATTTAACAAATTAGTTTCTGTGATATGAATACCTCTTTTACAGTAATTTTGTAATTTTTTGAATTAACATGTTCACTGCTGAACCTTTTCACTTTTTTGGCTCTTTTGTGAATCTTCACACAATGTTTATGTTTACTGTTTACTTGAATTGTATTCGTAACTAAACTGAATCAGCTGTGCGGGCGCACAACTGGTGTGATAAAATTGACAATACAGCAGTGCGAGTTCGCACGCCAGGCGTTCACGCTTGCCGTACAATTATAAAAACAGACGTGTTTTCAGCAGTGAACGTGTTAAAGTAGCGTAGTTTTATAAGAAAAAAAAACGAGATTAATATTTTTGTATAAGAATCTCCAGCTTTATTAAACAATTTATTCTATAAAAAATATAGGTAATTTGTGCTTTTGGAGAAAAACAAATACTTAGCTACATACTTTCTTTAATAATAGTAGTAATTCTATATGGCTATCAATTGATATGTATTAGATGCTTTGAGCAATAGATAAGAATGTGTGTGCATAGCTTCTATAAGATCACCAGGGTCGCCAGCCACTCCTGCAGATTTATGAATCTGAATCAGCTCTTGTCTCGTGAAAATGTCTTTGCCTAATTGATGTGCTCTTCTTGTCAGAACGTCCAGAAACTTTTTTAACTGTAAACAAAAGAGTTAAGAAATTTTAATTGAAATTATTCTAGTTATTTAAAATTGTTGTAGTGTGAAGTTTGTATTTATTTTGTAATTTATATGCGCTTTTTTACATATCACATTGTATATTTAAGGGACTTATTAAATTTTTAAAACGAAGGTACAGAATTTTATATTACAAAACTGTTGAACAAATTACATGAACAGCAAGAATGAAATTGTATTTGAACTTAAACTTACTTTACTTCTAGAGCTAACTCCCGAGCCATTGATTGACCGCGAAAGTTGTATGTTGCCAAATTCATCACTAAAGGTATCAATCAAGCTGTGTTTTACTAAGCTGATGACATCAGTGGCGTCTTTCGCCGTCGCTTCCTCCCTTAGATCTATTCTAGCTCTAGCCTGAAACAGAATTGTAAACAGTCTTGGTTAAAGTCGCCGCCTGATTAAAAAACTAAATTAATTCACCGTTAAGAAAACCTCACAGGTAATGTGTTTCTGTGCTTTTGACAGCTACATTGAAAATATTTTTTTTTGTTTTGATTTTTGTGTTAATTGCTATTTCGCTTCTCTATCCTTTCCGTCACGGGGTGACGATCAGGGGTGTGTGGAACTCAAACCCACTAAAACCCCCGCGAGCAGTCCGCGCCGAGGTGGGGCAACATGGGGTCATGCTAGCAGTCACCATCTTGCCCCGGTAGGCCAAGTGGTATCCGGGTCTCTACGCCTGCAGGGGGATATCCATGCTCACTAAGGACACCCGCAGACCTACGAGAGCATGAAAGCTGGCGACGATCCCCCCGAATCCCCACCAGTGACCCCACTATTCGCATTCTTTAATATACCTGTGTTAATCTAATACAAGCTTCAAGCTGTCGTGTAGTGATAGGCGTGCCGTCCTGCGTTCCCCCTGGATGATTATGCCGCAGTTCCAAATAGAAGTTTTGTAGAACATTAGCCGCTTCTGTACTGAGCTTGGGGTGGACGTATCTTCTGGCATATGCAATGTATTTACGAAGTAAAACTATAGGCAAATGGTCAATCACTTCTCCCGGCTTCAGACGTAATCTTTTGCTGTAACAAATTCTAGTTATAATCAATTTTGATTTTAACCAGCACAAGCTTGTTGCTAATTAATATTTCAGAATTACTTTGCATTTATTCATGTTGTTTTGCCGTTTTTTTTTTAAATATAAGCATTTCATTAAAGACAAATACGCAATTCGGCACCTGAAAAGCGTCGATAATTTAATTTTGTAAATAATAGTTAATAAGGTATTGCTTTGTGAAAATCCATATTCAAAGCCCATAAAAGAAAAATATACATATCTCCAAAAAGTTACAAAAAGAAAAATTACGATGTAAACCCCTCTGCTATATTTATCATTTCCATGCTTTTGTATGTATTATTGTAATATTTATTTATAGTTCTAGATGTTGATATACCTTAGCGACATTCCGTTATCACATTGACTAGTAGTGATACTCCCGTTCAAATCAGTAGTTATCGAAGCTTTACTTTTCTTACCCGTGTGCATTGCTAGGACATGCTCCGAAAGCATTGCATCCATTTTCTAAAACAAAAATATACAAGTAAGTGTGTATTATATTCCCGCGCAGGGCAAAGATTTGTGTGTATCACATGTGTTTGCTCTGAGTTGGGGTGTTTGTTGGACCATGGTCCTCGTAGTTTCTGATTCCCTAGATAAAAGGAATCCTAGTTAGGGGTCAGGATCTATGTATGTGATCGTGACGCGTTATTTATCTTTTATTTATTTTTAACTAGCTGTGCCCCGCGGGTTCACCCGCGTAGTTCCTGTTCCTGCAGGAATATGGGGATAAAATATAGCCTATGTTACTCGCTGTCAATGTAGCTTTCTATTAGAGAAAATTAAGCCGAAACTTTACATATTCCTAGACATACGTTCATCCCCTATATTTATTTTACCCCTCAAGGGTAAAGTTTTACAAACTTTGAATGTCAAATTTATTTATATCTAATCAAAAGCCTAAAAAATAAATTTCAAGCTTCTAGCTTCAAAAATGACGATACTTCCATACAAACCTTCATCCCCTATTTCAAACCCTTACAATGCATTTTTTGCGATAAAAAGTAGCATATGTCCTTCCCTAGGCTCTAGACTATTTCTGTACCAAATTTCATTTCAATCGGTTCAGTAGTTCAGGCGTGAAAGAGCAACAGACAGAGTTACTTTCGCATTTATAATATAAAGTAAGGAAGTAAGGATATACTTAGCACGTTTTCGTATTAAATTATACATATACTTATTATTACTTATAAATGCCTCTTATGTTAACATTTCATTCAGGTTCTGATCAGTACAAAATGTATACGTTACGTACGTATTATGTATGTAACAAAATAAATAAGTAGGGCCCACAATATACAAACCTCATCTGGCTGGTCCAATAGTATGAAAACTAAATCAAATCTTGAGAGCAAAGCCGAATTTAGTTTTAGGTTTTCGGCTACAGTTTTCGCTCTGGAAAAGGTAAACATCTTAATTAAAACATAAAGTGAGAATGTGGTGAAAGGCGATAAACACCATAAGTAGAATGTAGAATATAGAATAGAATAGTGCCGAAACACTAGTGGTAGAGCTCTTCTGCAAGAGGCCGTCTGGGGAACAAACACACCTTTGGCTTTGCTAGATATTCATCCGCCAAGCAGTCGTGGGCAAACATTATTGTGTTCCGGTTTGAAGCGCACTGTTTCCAGCGAAATTACTGGGCATATGAGACTTTAGAACCATGTCTCAGGGTGACGAGCGGAGTGCAGCGCCACAGCAGATTCTGGGTGACACTGTAACTGTTATGGGCAGGCGCTTACCATCAGGTGCACAACTTGCTCGTCTCGTTACTTCGCAACAAAAAAATACCTCACCAAGGGGGTTGTCCTATAAGTCAGTTCTACATGGTATATTCTGAGTCTCGTCCAGTTTTTACCTATTATAGCTACCACCAGCTGGGTTAGCCGCAGCTAACACTGTAGCGCGGGCAGCTAAGCTACATACTACTCCTCCTTTGGCCACGCTTACACGACGCTGCTCCATAGCTTCTAGTAGACTACTGTGATGGGCTGTCATCTATGATAGAACAGAATAGAATCACAATTAATTTACAGTAATTCAAACAGATTATAAATAAAATAGCTGAATAAGATTGTTTTACGTGTATTCAATTATTTACGGCTTTGGACGCGTATTTCAAATTGGCTTGAAAATGTTTGGCAACTTTTTTGCCGATTGTACAGTCCATCTAATTTTTGAACTGCATTTTCAACTCTATTGCATTAACAGTAGAGTTCTCTAATAAAATAATATAATAAATATCCGTCCAATGGGAGTCAGAGGGGCTATCGAAATTAATGTAGCATGTTCGTGCGATATACGCCCATATTATGCAGGTGTAACACAACACGGTGTTGGGCGTGTACAGGCGCTCACCTTGTCAAGTTCGTCAATGCAGCAGACGCCTTTATCAGCTAAGACCAAAGCCCCGGCCTCGAGGGCGAAGTCCCCGCCTGCCTCGCGCCCTAGCGCTACGGTTAGACCGCCCGCTGATGCCGATGCTCCACATACATAAACACCTGGAAAAAATATAAAATATCATGAATCTATTGGTTCTAATTCCATAGAAACATACATCCTAAATTTTAAACCTTAGTACATAAATGAAATGGAGTATGCAGATGTCATATCATTTATCTACCAACTAGTTATCCGAAGCGAAGGTCCGCGGATAACCTTCAGAAGCTCCTAGCGACAGGGAAAGTAGAGATTAAAGAGAATGAAGCAAAAAAAATATGGGTGGGACTGAACAGCTGGACACCAAGCTGAGCGATGCTATCCTCTGTACCAAGGACCTCCAAAGGTGGCACCCGATAGTGAGGGAAGAGATCATCACGATACTCAGCACTGCAGTGAGCGTAGGACTGGAGGATGACGTCTAGAATCTAGTAAATATTTTTGCCAGTTCTCATTAGTCAACCATCAACGCATGTTCCTTAGACCTCGGATCACTGCCAATGTCAGACCCTCCACTGAGGCTTCCTTAAAATTACCTCTGGGGGCAGTATGAGCCGCCGCCTGCAACAGCTGACTCTTCCCAAGTCCAGGGTCACCAACCACCAAAACGTGTGGGTTAGATCTCGGTCCGTTGTCAAGCTCAGTTCCACCAATGAGACCCAGTATCAGTCCAGCTTTTACCGCCTCATGCCCAAATATGGCCGGGCAAAGGGAGTGTACCAGAAGTCTGAATACATCCTCTGAGGCGTGGATTTCCTGAAAGGGAAGATTTCTAATATCATTATCATGTACTGTGCGTACAGTTAATGGAGAGTTCCTTTTTCAAACACAAACCATAATCAGTTACTCATTATGATAGTTGATCATATTTGATTTATTTTTTACTAGTGGTGCTCTGCCGTTTCACCCGCGTTATCTATTATCCGCCAGGAAATGTCAATATTAACGAGATAAAAGTTTCCAGGACCGGTTTTGCTGTTGCATCAAAATCCGTTCAGCCGTTTCGGCGTGCAGAGAGTACAAACACACAAACTTTCGCGTTTATAATATTAGTGAGATTTTTATCTATGTATTGGAGACTTAAGTGTTTAACTTGTAATAGTGCATTATTTTTGCCCGCTTACAATAAATGATTTATAGCAATCATTAGTCTATTAGATTACCTTACCTGTATAGCATAATAGTCTTTCAATGTGAATGACAAGGTTGGATTGCTCAGATTCCTCTGACTGTGTATTGAGACGGCTTCAATGTACAGTTGCAATAGCCTCGCTGCTCTTTTGCCATCTTCACCACCTTTGCTTTCACCTCTGACCTGAAAATGTTGATGAATTCATTTAATTAGCAATTTTATTCCAGGCAGTGTCAGTTAGATTGGTTGGGATACCAAACTTGAATCATGCATTTTTACGTAGTAATCATTTTTTTTTTGCCATACTGCCTTTAGGTCTTTAGTACCATAGCCTAATATAATTATTATATACATACCTGAACAATGCCAGTGACTGATAGGACATCCCCAGGGCAAGCAGTGCCAACTAGATCGCCTTGCAGTTCTATTTCCACACTTCTAGGAATTGTGCCTGAAATACTCTAAAATTCCAAAAAACTTTGGGTAGCCATATCAGTTTTGTTTTTTGCATATGAAATCACATGGATGGATGGATTATGCAATGCATGGTTCTGGGTGGTGCTGTGACTGTTATGGGCAGGAGTAGCGCTTACCATTACGTGAACGACTTGCTCGTCTCATCACTCAGTCAAATAAAAAAATAATAAATAATCATCTGATATTCTATTTTATATCATCATACCTGAGATTGTATCTCCTGTATTTTAGCAACTTGCCAATCTGTTGTGATTGTGAACGGTGAAGATTGCAATGGCTCAAATCTTGCTCCTGCTTGGCAACTTTGGCAGACATTTGGGGCTGAAATCAAACACATAATAATAATGTTTCTGGATCTACTTGACACCATTTTCAGATAATATCTTTAGGGAACCAGTGATATTTTGTATGTGGAACCAGTAATACTGTGGTTGTTTGTAAAGTGGGTATTCAATAAAGAGTTTATCTCTTCTTTTTTTATTAAAAAATAAGTTCAAGTTTGACCACTATCTCACCTGATGTCTAAGTGACAATGCCATCTAGAATGATGCAAGCTTGCCTAGACTTAGACTTCATTCACTGGACTTGAATACTCATAGGTTCTAAATTGTTGTTATTTAGTTCTTTTTTTATGCCTGACTGTTATATACATAGACTAGGACCTGACCTCTGACTAGGATTCCCTGTATCTTGGGAATCAAGAACTACAAGGACCATGGTCTAACAAACATCCAGATTAAGAGCAAATACATGCGGTTCACACACATCTTTGCCCTGCGTGGGGATTGAACTCATAAACTCATGCATTGCAGTCGGCTCATCACCCACTTACACCACCGAGGCCATCATCGAGACTTCCCTAACAGGGATGGGGGTCTTCGTATTTGTTGTTATCTATTTATATATTGATATATAACATGATATACCTGTAAAAACGCCTTGTGGCTGTACCACGGCTTGGATACAGTGGCAGCTGGAGCATTCAAAAGCCATGGATGTGCAAATGAGGCCAACGCTACCAACTCTAATGACGGTACCCTTGATTGTAACCAGCTTTCCTGTGAATTATTGGAAATAAAGACAGATGAGAAAACGTAAGACATTAACTGTTAAGTATAAAGAAATTAAGGTAATCTTACGTATAATTTAGATAGAAGTCTTCGATCAAAATAATGGATGAAGAGAATTGAAATCCTATGGAGAATAGAGAAATACAAAATGTAACCCATATTTCAAACCTTGGTTATTATACTTACCAAAATAATTAACTTTCAAATTAGCTATTGGTATCACAGGCTGGTGATTTAGAACTCTGACTTTTATCTTGGCTTCAAACTTGAATTTCTGAAAACATAAATACATAATATTCATATTATGTAGATGTCATGTAGATGAAGATGGAACAAACATAACTTTTACATATTTTATAACGTGAGCAGGAAGTGAGATTGTACCTCGTGAAGACAGTATTCCAAGAGCCTCAATGTACTGTCAGGATGTTCAAATAAATCATTATTAAAATTGGACCAGCCCCCAGTAAACTCGTCATCATTCAACAAGCTTTGTATATCCAGAGGAATGCTGCGACTCTGGTCAATCTTCTCCATATCAAATAGATTTTTGTTTTTGTCAATAAATGAATTGAAACTGTTGATATGTTCTATAACTTCTTGTCTCGTTGATTGCTCTGAAACATATACAAACAAGTAGGTATGACATAGAGATACTAAGTTAGATGAACTATTCACATGTATAATTTAATTTTAGAATTCAGTGTCTTTATTATTGTAAACACGTTTTTTTCACACACAAACACCGTAGTTTTACTTTTATAGATGACTAAACACAATTATTACATTTTCAATTTATTTTCCCAATATATTAATAGGTATAGGACTACTGGTAAGTAGTGGTAGTTACACTCATTCCTATCCCTAATCTGCTATAGATTTTATAATTCTTACTTAGCAAAAAAGTGCTTACCTTCAGCAGGAAAATACAGTTTCCAAACATTATTTCCAGTATTAATAGGTACAACAATAGGAAGCTGGTTTGTTCGTGCTCTGGAAGAAACAGCTGTACTTGGAACGTGTGCTGATGCCGTCGAATTATTTAGGCTGGTGTTATCAGAACTGTTTGAAGGTCTACCACGACCTCGATACCAATTATTTTTGTAACGACCTCTCCAATTCCGACGCATGTTTTAATTATAGCACATACCTTGTAAATGAGAATATTTATGTCTAAGTAAGTAACGTTCAAGTTGCAGGCGGTAAATCAAGGAATACTAAAATAAAATATTTATAACAAAATTAATACTCTTCAAATCAATCCTGGTTCCCGCTCATTTATCCTTGGTTTGTTTGTTGACAGTTGAAACTTGACCGACTTTTGCTTCTCTTTTGACTTTTGACATTTAAATGAACTGACGCTAGAAGCCAGAATGATACAAGATTGAAGTAGATTGAACGTGTAATATCTGCCTAAAAAAACGAATCAAACAGCTGCGGCGGCTGTCTGTCTGTCAGAGCTTGTCTGAGTCTGTCTCTGTATCACTGTCACAACAACTTTTTGTAAACAAACACTTTTTAAATTTGGAAAGATTTTGAATATTTTATGCTGTGCATTTGTTTATACATTGTACACGAAAAGTGTATTGAGAAATTGAGAATCCATAAAAAATTTTTATTTGGATAGATTATGGCTGAGGAAGGTGGCGTTGTCCCTGATGACGCCGGTAAAACCGGCGAGGCTGGGGAAGCCGGTGAAGCAATCGGTGCAGATGTTGAAGATACGATGATCGAAGACTCCACCAAGATTACACGGAAGATTACGACGGTCCCTTCGCGACTAGACTTTGATGGCGTACAGGAGATTGTGGAAGTGGACCGGACGGCGCTCGAAGCTATCCTAGATGTCAGCTCTCGTATACAAAACATACAGCGGAGAAGCCGACCGTCCATGAGTACGCTAGCGTTAGCTCACGAGTCGTATAAAGACAAACAAGTAAATAAACTTCCCAAGTAAAACAAACTATTTGTTTCATTTTCAAAGTAATACTACTGTAATACTACCTATTACTACTTTTAAACTTTTGTTTGTAGGCTAAAGCTAAAGAGGCGCGCAATAACCGAATGGGTGGAATCAAAACTCAGCATAGATTTTTGCTTGAAAATTCTGCCGCTATACTCAATAGAACTCCAGAATATGTTTTGGTATGTAATTGTCTTGTTAAGAATTTATTTATTATTATTTTACTGACGTAGCCTTACAGTTATTGTTGAATATGTTTATTCTTTTGATTAAATATAATTACTGAGTGACAAGATTAGTAGGTGTATTCTATACATTTTTTTGTTTTAGGAAGGGGTTTATGATGCTGATAATCATATTGAACTACTAGACAGCGCAATTGCGGAAGGTGGCAGAAATTGCATTGTATTATGTGATGCACTGTTGCCACCTCTCAAAATGGGTATGATAATAAAACACACATTAATCTCGCATGTGCCATTTACAGTGACTAGCAATTTTTATTTTTTATCTATCCAGACTCCTGAATACACAGTCTATAAGTTAACTAGTGTTTGGCAGCTTTTTCTAAGGCAGAAACCTATAGAGTGAACCTACACTTTACACTTTTTTTAAATAATGTAGATGTAGATATTGAAACAACACAGAACAAGGAGAACTACAGCACACATACACAGCACACAACACACACACACAGACACTGCTGCAGTAGCAGCTGCAGCAGCAGTAGCTATACTTATATGGACAGACTTTTTGTTGTTTCATCATCATCAACATCAAATCAATCCATATCAGCTCATTGATGAGCATGAGTTTCACTCACCTCACTTTCATGAGAAGGATTAGGCCATAATCAACCAAGGGAGTCCAGTCCGTTTATTCCTTTTGTTGTTTACAGTTTCACTAATCATAAAGATTGATAAACCAAAAATTTGTCAAGTATTGATTATTAATCATATTGATAATTTTGTCACAGAATCGGGAAGGTACATTCACATGCAGAAAGGTCTGATGGAAAGGACATACATTTCCGACGGAGGCACAATTGGTACGGTAGGCAAATGTGTGGCCATGTACAGGATCAAAAATAAGGCTATTGATGCAAAGAATATTGCTGATGTAAGTAAATAATCTTCAGTACAGTTCAAAGTTCAACTTCTGGACTGTGCGGTAAAGACCACAGCATATTGTGTAGATTTTTAATGTCTAGATTTAATTATGATTTAGCGTTTTATTGAATCCAGTTATTGTTTTCTTAAGTTACCAGAAATAAATTGAAAATAATTTAAACAAATTTTCAGGACTATTTTTTAGTCATGTTTGATATGGACCGCGAAACAGAGAATGTGGTATCTGGCATCTACAAGACCATGAAATTGGTGTATGTACCTGCACTAGAAGCCTGTAAATCATGGGGAGACCTGAACCCCCCTAATCCTAACAGTGCAGACATCATCAAATCCTATATTTCTAAAATAATGCTGTTTATTGACTATCTCGCTAGTAAGTATTATATATTAACTACTAATCGAATAAAAGCTCATTTTCTCATTGATAACATATATCCAGGATATGTTTGAAGGTGTTTCAAAGTATTCTCACCTTAAGTTGCAAGTGCATCCCGGGTTCAATTCACACAGGAGTATTGCTCCACTGCTCATCTCAACTTTTGTGATTAATGTAGTCCATACACCATGCTGTCTATTGTCCAATAGAATAGTTTAAACACCACACATGTTTAACTGTCAAGCCAATTCATGCCCACACACGGTCAGTTCTACTTGATCCAGTTGGCAGAGGTACGCGCGTGCTCGCGCGGTTTCATAAAAAGTGCTCCGTCGCGTAGACACGTGCGGGGCGCCTTTTGTATGAAGTTGCGCGGGCGCCCGCGTAACGCAGTTTCTGTCCTCAGTTCGTGATTTGCGTTACCTACGCGCCGTGTCGTCACTGAATATCTTTCTTAGAACTTTGCTTTAACTAGCCTAGGACAGTGGTTAATTTCATGTTCAGGCGTTGCAGCTTTACCTACTTCATAACATTATTCAAACTTATTGCTTTCAGAAACCAAAATCGACTTGGACTGCTGCACCAAATTCCAGATTAACTTATGTTTGTATGAAGACGAGTTGGCAGACCAAGACAAAATGAAGGCGGCTATTACCAAAACGCATGTGCTTGAAGAGATTTGCTCCTATGTGAAACAATGGGTTCGGCAGATTACAATGGTATGTAAAGAAAACTTTATGGTAAAAGCGCCACATACGCCCATAACAATTACTGACACCCAGAACTTTGCATTGGATTATCTTGCGCGTACCTACACTGCGCTCGTCACCCTGAGGCATTGACTTACTTGAATAACTTATTTCAATGTTAAGGTTCTTATTTATGACGTGGCCATAAATTAAGTCACACGAATTTCATGATTTTTAAGCCCCCCGCGACGTCGCCTATTTCGTTTTTTTTTCGAAATCTCGATCCCGAAATGATTTGATTAAAACAGCAGTTCCGAAAATCATATTTCATCATAATCATCATCAAACCGCTCCACTGGTGAGCATGGGTCTCCTCTCACTTTCGTGAGAAGTATTAGGCCTTAATCGACTACGGGGCCCCGGTCCGAATTGGTGGATAACATATCTACCTACGAAATAAGATTTAATTCGTTTTAAAATATTTTTTTAAGATTTTGTAATGTATATCGCCTCCCACCTCCATGTCACTCGTCGTTGAACGTGTGACGTAATTTATGGATGGCCCCTGATCTGATGGATGTTATTTTCAAGAGATAATCTCTTTTGCAGGTGTTAGTACAAAGTCAGCAACTACGGCGCGAGCCATCTAACATAGGCCCGTTGGCCGAGTTAGATCACTGGCGGCGTCAGCTGACCACCTTCACGTCGATTATTGAGCATATCAAGAGCGAACCTTGCATGATGTACATTCACACATTGATACGGGCCAAATCTAAACTTATCAAGGTAATACCATAGAATAAATATAATACTACATACAGAATGGACACTCTCCACTCCGCGCAAGTTCCGGGACAATCGGCGGAACGCCCCCGAAACCCCCTATATACTAGATTTCATGAAAATCGTTGGAGCTGATTCCGAGATTCCAATTATTATATATATATATACAAGAATTGCTCATTTAAAGATATAAGATATGTGTATCTACTTACACACACTGTACGAAGGTCATTTATATCTGTAAGTTGTCAAATTAGGTTATTTGTATTGTTTGGGGTATGCTAGGGACTGTAATGATAGGGGGTTGAGAAATGTAGAGTCTTCTATACAAGGAAAGAAAACTGAAAAGACTGGTAATAATTTCAGAAATGGAGACTCCTAGATAATCAAGTTACAGATTATTATAATGAAGCTTATGATAACGTGAAGTATTTGTATGCTTTGGAGAAGTATTGTGAGCCCTTGTACAGGTGATAAAGTATGACGGCTATTTTGTAGTTTTCATGATTATTTTCTATGTAGTATTGTAGATATATTGCCTCACCACCGTATAAGCTTTAGCGATAACTTTTGTCTATCTTAATGTTCGCTAAAAGAGCCTCTAAAGGCCTTTTCATCCGGAGAGCGAAGCGAGACGTTAGCTGACGAGATAAGGTAAGGTCTAGTTCGCTTTTGCATTTAATATATCAAGATTCATTTAACTATTGTTTCCTCTTTACGCCGAAATGGCTGAACATATTTTGATGCGATGTGACAGCACGTCTGCTCTTTGTTTAAGATGGCATTAAATGCACCGACCATTGTGTTTACTTTGACTTGTATTTCTATCACATTGATATTATTAAAAAAATATTTGATTATTCCACAGATGTGATCCGTACACCATGCAACAGTTCATCCCAGGGCTGCTTTACACCGTGCGAATGATTTTCGCGACCTCTCGTTACTACAACACCACTAAGCAGATATCGACGTTGCTGGTCAAAGTCACCAATCAAATTCTCAACATGTGCATGGGGTTTTTGACGAACAACGGCAAAAAGACGATCTGGAATCAAGATAAGCTTAATTTTATTAAAAAGTCAAGGGTGAGTCCTACAAGTTGTTTGAGTTCATATTTATTGAAGACAAACGAGTCCATTAGTAAAAAAAAAAAAACACTTTCCGCCAAATAGACTCGTTTTTAACACGCTTTTATTAGCTTCGTACGTACCTATGTTAGTATGTATCTAATGGAAACTTTGAACATGATTTTGACCCACTTCAAAACGTCGAATTAAATCGAAATTAGGCACACTTGTCAAGGACCGATGACAATGCAAAAAACAAATTATAGTAAAAAACTTAAAAACACGCTTTAATAGCAAACCAAGTAAATAAGTTATTGAACTTGCAACTTATTGCAAAAGACAGTGACGCCATCTTTTGGCAACTAGGTTTGGTAGTCGGTAGTAAAGTTTGATAACCCTATCGAACCCAACCACTAGCTACGGAACCGACTTCTTGGGATCTTAAGCTAATAGATTTAAGTATTCACCTGCCGAGCTGCAAAAGTGTACCTTAATTACTATAACAAAGGCCTCTGTGTTGTTTGCAGCTATGTCTAAACCTCTACAGCTTTTACCGTGAGTGCTACAATGAGACTCAGAAAGAAATGAAGGAAGCAGCCGATGAGAGACCCTTTGATTGTTCGGAAATGTATATTTTTGGCAAATTTGAAACTTTCAAGAAAAGGCTGTTAAAGGTAGGGTTTATTAAAGTCAGTGTTAGTTTAATAGTAATAAGGGCTATGCCACTATGTACTGTTTAGCTATACATGCATTAAGTTTTAATTTGTTTGCTTAGTTGCCCCGTACATACCTATAAATTTCTTAGGATCATTCCAATATGCCATGCCAATATTAAAACAGATGCATTAATAAGGTTCGCGTCGAATGAACTGTAAATCTAGACATCTGACAAATATTTTGGAATATTACAATTATTTGTGTCACTTTCCAGATTATAGACCTGTTCCAAACATACATAACTTATTATATCTTGAATAAGACCACACTTGAAGGTATAGAAGAATACGCCACCAATTTCAACAAACTTTTTAAAACTATATCTAGCAAAACTTATGATGCTCTAGATCACAGGTATTTAATTTTTTTTTTTCCACATGATACATCCGCAATTTCCGGCAGTCGGGGCTTTAAGATCCACATACATAAACTCGGCATTCAACTCGCGCGTCTACTGTTAACCGTAAACGAGTCGTAGTGTTTGACCAATCGAAATGGTTTTATGATTTAAGGTGTTATTGTGTTTCAAGTTGGTGGTTTTAGTTTGTTGTTTTATGCGGTGGATTAAGGCCTAATCCTCACGAAAGTTTGGAGAGACCCGTGCTCAGCAGCGGGCTTTTATAATTTGATGATGATGATGATATACTTGTTTTGCAGACGTCCTGATTTTGATAAAGACTATAAAATTTACAAAGATAATGTGGCAAATCAAGAGTTATTGTTAGAGAACTTTATGATAAATGTAAGTATTTACTTATTACATAGTATTATCAGTTTGTCGTGTTGATGCCCAAAAATGAATATCTATCCTGACTCCACTCTTTCAATTTGCACATAGAGCACCAACCAACCACACTACGTGGCGATCCTGTCTCTCTGTTGCGACATTGCAATATAGGTCTAAGAAATTAACCAAAGTTAAAAAAATACAAAATGTTTGTGGTGTAACGTGCTCCATTATAGACGAAAAAAAAACCACAAATACTTGTATATATATTTTTTTTAGCCTGTGGACAAGTTTAGATCTTATTGATTAGTTACAAAAATAGACCTGATATAATATAATATGGTTCTTATTGTGAGGCTGTGGGTAGGTATATTATATAATTACAAAATTATAATGGATTTATTATTTCAGAGCGTCAATAAATGTCCCACTACCGAAATAGCATTGCATCTGTTGGCAAGATTTGAAAACCTTAAACTCGAGTGCTTGTATCTAGAGGATCAATACTACGATTTGATCAGTACATATACTAGTGAAATAGAAAGTCTTAGAGATAGGTATGATGCTTGTCTATAATATCGTCTTAAGTATAAGTCTGTGTTTATTTAGCTGCGCCCCTCGGTTTCACCCGCGTAGTTCCTGTTCCGCGGGAATATGGGGATAAAATATAGCCAATTTACTCGCTGTCAATGTAGCTTTCCATTAATGAAATAATTTTTTAAATCGGTGCAGTGGTTTAGCCGAAACCTTACATATTTCGATATATACTTTCATCCCCTACATTTATTTTACCCCTATATTTTTTTTTACAAACTTTGAGTGCCAAATTTATTTATATCTAATCATAAGCCTAAAAAATAATTTTCAAGCTTCTAGCTTTAAAAATGACGAAACTCCCATCCCCTATTTCAAACCCTTACTTACAATGCTTTTTTCGCATTCAAAAGTACCCTATGTCCTTTCTTAGGCTCTAGACTATCTCTGTACCAAATTTCATTTCAATCGGTTCAGTAGTTTAGGCGTGAAAGAGCAACAGACAGACAGAGTTACTTTCGCATTTATAATATAAGTAAGGATATTGTTTTCATTTAAGATATAACGAAGAGCGAGAGGACCCTGAGTTACCAAGGAATATGCCACCTGTGGCCGGTAGAGTTATGTGGATACGGTTCTATGACAAGAACATTAAAGTCCCGATGGAAACATTTAAAGGGCATCACGAAGTTATTACTCATATGGTTCGTATTCTATATTGTTTTTTAATTTTGTACATTTGTGGACACTGTCTGAGGACACAGTTTGTAGCTGTCTATTTGCTTTGTATTGGCTGTCATTCTGTACCAAACGTTTGCCTAATGCTCCCGCGTCGTTATATGAGCTAAATTAAATATTTGCTAACTGCAGACTTCCACAAGTATATTTAGTGATTCTTGATACTTTTCCAATATAAGACACACACTATCAACTATAGGAAAATACTTGATACGTGATTGATACTTGACAATTGCTGAGTACTTAGTTGGTGATATGAGCAATAATTAGTATAGAAACTCTCCGGTCACTGCAACGCGCATTTCAATATCACGTAGAGAAAAAATCCAATGATACCGTTAATGGGTTCATCACAGTCCGTAGGCGCCCACTTGCTGAACACGGGTCTGGTCTCATTTTCGTGAGGTCATAATAGTAGGTAGGTTATGCCGTTTAATTGAATTCAATGATTATTTTCTAGAATACGCAAAGATGCATTAAACTGTTCAACGTCATGAGTATTGTATTCACGGAATTCGAACTGATATACCACAAGGCTTGGGCTGAAAATGTTGGTCAGGTAATGTTATTCCAGTATAGTTTTGTTTAAACGCTATGCACTGGTAGTTGTTTGTTGGATTTTGGGAAAATGCTGGCAGCAATGCCACATTGAATGGCAAAATAAAGGCCAGCATTTTGGTCCATTTGGTTCCACCAGCCACTAGACGTGACGACAACGCCTAGTAAGTTATACAATATTGGTCGGCTCTCATGAAGATTAATTTTAACATGGTATGTATAGTTTAAACCATTTTTCAAAAGAAAACTACATATATAATTGATTTCTAGGTGAGGTTAGGCCTGATAGCGCCTCTGTTGATTCGCCACCCTGTGACCAACCTATACATTGTGAACTTCAGTATTTACATCCCCGAATGTATCAGGGAAGTCGAATACATGTGGCAATTGGGACTTTGTAAGTGTCGATTCTCAGCTATAATAAGACTCGTCACCATTAAAAAAAACTCCAATATCTTGTGCAAATAATATTGTCTTCTAATAGCAGATTTACTGGTTTGTTAGTCTCTTATTAGTTTTGTATTTTGAGAAAAGCACTTTATGTTTTCACAGTCACGTTGGTAGCTGCATTTGTTTATTGTCCGGGACATAGTCACGTTGTAAAGGGTCTAAAACTCAAAATTCACACACATTTCTAAATACACTGAATGAATTTTCTTAATATGAGTTTAATTTTAGATGTTCCTGATAGTGCTCAAATAGTCGCCTTCTGCAAGGACAAAATATATGGGAACTACGAAAAGATTAAGTATCTTGTTGACAGAAACACTCAAATTAGGAAGTAAGTTCATCTTTAAGTAAAAGGGAAGCTTCATAATCTGATACAGATCAACATAAAATAACAATAAAATAACAGCAATAACACAACAGTAACAATGAATCCCGAAAACATCAAAATGTATTCAATCCAAATCTTCAAGGATTAGGCCATAAATCCACCACGGGGGCCCGGTGCCGATTGGTTGATCAGTTAATAACCCGATGTATTTCTACTTTCAATAATCTAACTAAGCTCTCCTTAATCTGGGTGTTATTTCAGGAGTATGCCAAAACTATACCTCCCACTTCTCCGAGCGCAACTGATTAAACTGGAGAAGTCTTTCCAACCCGGACTGTCCACCATAACTTGGACCTCTTTAGAAATACCATCTTATTGTGAACATATCGAGACGGTTTTGGACGAAGTCGACTTGTTTGTCAAGGAGGTAAATTTGAATGTACATACTTACAAACGCATTGATAGCCGCATTTGTATTCTCGGGGCGTGTCAAGTATACGCAGTAGGCGTAGGTACGTATAATGTATGTGAGCGGTCGTGGCCAAGTGACAACACGCGCGCTTTGCAACCCATTAACACCAGGATCGAAACCGTCGGCCCGCACTAGAATTAGAATCGAACAAAGGCCCCGCACCAATGCATAAGTATAAAAGGTGAAGTGCATTTGTTTACAAATCATGTGTAAATCGTATACTTCAATTAGAAAATTTGCTCATTTAGATTTAAAGGTTTTTTTTTAGTTTCGAAGGATGTTCGCTTTAGCGATATCATCTGTCTACCATGTTTCTTTCAGGTAGTTGATATGAAGGAAGCTCGTATCGATGCCATCTTGGCATCCATCACAAAGACGTTGCTCGTCTATCTACCCGAAGAAGCGGTTGAGCCTGGCGTCTTCTATGAGGAAAATGTTGTGAGGCGAGATGAAATAGGTAACCTTCAAGTCTCTAGGCTGGTTTCTGGAACGTTTGTTAACTTTGACAACGGATTATAAGAATATTGCTGTCCTTGTCATATGTTTAGTGCTGGATAGAGATACCGATAGACTTAACCTATCGTTAAAGTTAAAAAAAATTTCAATAACCAGTTTTAAGACTAAAAGAAAATCTCCCTTTCATTCGTAAACATCAAAGCGAAATAACGGTACATGCTCACTGTGTTTTAGTTTCCCGATAACCGTAGTCTGTAAGCTTTTAACTGCTTGAATTTGTAATTTACAGATATAATAGATATCGTGAGGAAACCCACATACCTACCCGAGAATTATTTCGGAGGTAGGTATGTTATCCACCAATCCGGACTGGGCCCCCGTGGTGGATTATGGCCTAACCCTCCTCACGAAAGTGAGGAGAGACCCGTGCCCAGCAGTGGGACGTTATGGGTTGATGATGATGATGATGATGAATAGATATCTAATTGTTGTCTGGCTGGGAACCGACCACCGTCTTAATGGGAGAAATAACACAATATTGTTTCCACAGCTTCGGATCTGCAACAGAAGTCGTGTAATGCAGAAATTGCAGTCATCGAACTAGTACACAAGTTTCTCGATAGCGTCCCGTCGAAACCAATTAGAGATTTGAAGGACCACTGGTAATACATAAATTGTGTTTTATCTTACTGATTATTCATTTGTTAACGCAACCTAATTTGTGTCTTGATATCGAAGTGACTCGATATTACTGGCAAAAATGTAGTTAAGTAAAAACCGTTAATTACTTCTTGCTTGTGTCATTGATGTTAATTCTGTTGACTCTATAATATTGTTGTCCTTTACTATTTCATAATGTTTGAGAGTGACAACAGATATTTGGCGCTCCCTATAACCCAAAACCCCGAATTAGCTTGCGAAGCACTACTATACTGTACTATAGAAGTACTATAATGGTATGAAGACGTAATATAAAGTATGATTTTTTGCGTGATTTCATTTTCAGGTTAGATACAGAAAAGGCATTGAAAGTAGTCACTTCAGCCACCCGAGTATTTCCTGAAGACGCTGGTAAGATATTTATTCATCTATGGAACATTTGTTTTATAATGTTTTAAAAGTCTCACACTGCGAAGACCCAGTAACTTAATAAAACTTTTAATTTCATTAAGGATGGTCCAGAATGTTTTGGGGAATAATAGTGACGACAGAAGTAATTTAATTTGTGTATGCCTTTTTATTACTATCACAAATACGAATAATAACGACGTTTCACAAAAAAATATTATATATTCTTAATAAACACCCAGTTATGTCGTCCCTATTGACCGCCCCAAACTTTGTATAGAAACCGTACAGTTTAAATATTATATTTTACATTTTCAGCGTTCTTGGAGATCGAGAATGCTGACCGTTTTGAAGTCACCCCTACAATCAACGAGTGCAATGAGTTGTTTGCATATTTCGCAACGAAGTGTTTGGAGGCGCTCATCAAATGTACAAGGCAGAGTCTTGATCTGCTGAGAAGGAGAGCTTCTGTTTCGAGGTACAGTCAGCGATAAAACTTACTGTACAAAGCCAACCTTTTTACTTTATCTTCCTTTAAACTTATGCTACTATTTCATTGTGCATTTTTTTGTAGTTTCCTAACAATGACCATAGATCCAGAGGAGCAAAAGAAATTGAGGCCACTTATGCTTACAAAGATGTTCTTGCAAATACCTAGAATCTTAATCAAGCCAACATTGGAAGAAATACAGACTGCATTTTCACAGGTATTTCATATTTCTACCTTTATGGATCTTATCCGAAACAATATGACCGAAAATTGGCTAAATATAGTTAATGTGAAGATCTCAGAAATGTTAAAAGGAAAGAACTATTTAAGATAGCCAACACAATAGTCAATCTGCTATTAGAGAAAGTGAATACTTATAGTTGTTTTGTTTTAGGTGACCGTCTTTCCATAGAATATAAAATAGAATAGAATAGAAAAAAACTTTATTCTACACCAGAAACAAAAATAAACACAGTACAGAAGAATTACAATAGGTAAACAAGGGTAATACAATGGGCGGTACAATGGCGTACAATATAAAAAATAATAATAATAATAAAGCCCATTTATTTCCAATCTTACATACAAAAAAATTAAATTTCATCCTATTCTAAGAAAGTCGCTAAAAAAAAAAAAACACAAATCAACTCATTGGTTTTTGTAGAAATCATTATAATAATATAAAAAATGTCTTTCTTTAGTTAGTTCGTATGAAATTTATTTTAAGGCGTACAATATATCTACTGATAAATGCCAAAAGTAGTAAAACGGCTTGTTTTCTAGGTGGTGCTGAACTGCATAATGGATATACACCGCAATGTATTCCAGTGGGGTCAGCAGGAGTTGTTGAAAATTGAAAAGATGGCGCGCGGCAATTTGGTGGCGTTTGGAAATCGTATGTTACCTAAAATCTTTCAATTTTATATGGGAATTCAGAGAGAATGGAACAGAATGAGAGCCCGAGCTATGGCCAATTATAGCTTGAGTTCTCCTGTCTTTACAATTGATTTGAAATTGCTTAAAAAATAACAGATTTCTTAGTTTTTCTGCTATATTCCTTTAGAGAGCCCCTAAACTGATGTCAAACGTTAGGTGCCCTGGTTTTCCATATAAGTTTGAAGTGACAACTAATTCAAACAAAAGGCTTATCATTGCGATTAATATAAGCTGATTTACTCTGAGAATATGAGTATAGAATCGGTTCTTTACCTTTTATATTTATTTTACTGAGTAATGAGACTAGCTAATCGTTCACTTGATGGTAAGCGCTGTCCATAACAGTTGCTGTGCCACCGAGAACTTTGCATTGCACAATCTTGCACACAATTGTGACTAGTGGGCAACATTGTTTCTAAACCTCACCCTCTGACTTTTGTTTTTCAGCAGCTGGTTCTAGATCAGGCTCCACTATGACCGGCATCAAGAGTTACTTCCGAATGGTGTCTGAACACAAAGATGTAGTGAGAGCGGTCATGGCACTGCAAGGCATTATGTTTATGTACAAACCTGACATTGAGAAATTGTTAAAGGTAAGTCCATTTGCTGCCTAGATAAAAGGGACATGATGATTCAATACCATAAGCAGAAGTATGAGGTGACGTTTTAAGGTCTCGTCAAAACATATCCATGGTATAAAATTGTAGATTGTATCACATGGGAGCAAAATAATGTATTTAGGGCAAGAGCGATTTTTTGAATCCAGAGGATTTTGACAAGAAACAACTTGAGAATGGAAGGCAATTCAAGGTCATATTTCTGTTGGTTACTCATGAAATAGTAATTTTTTTCTTCTTCATAAGACACAAATTTGCTTTTTATAGGGCTACGGGCGATTCTCTCATCTCTGGGCCGAAGATAGGACCCAACAGGTGCAAGATTTCGTAGACTCAAACCCGTTGAACGTTATCATAACAGATATGCTGAAGAAATACGAGAGACAAACCGAAGAGGTTTTAAATTTACCGAAAAGACACATCATTGGCTCTATTCAGATTGACATGGGTAAGCAAAAATAATGCCATAAGAAGCTACGCTACTATACTGCACCTAAAGCGAAATCAATCGACTAGCCTAGTTAGCTAAAAACAAAACGAGTCTTATGGTCTGAAAAATAAAGTTTACTTTATGACTTCCACAGATAACATAAAGCTCGGTCTACACGTGGAATCTATAGAATGGAAGAGAATATTAGGAAAGCTGCTTAGTGTAGCGTACAAAGAACGCGTAACTAAACTGATGCAGTTCATTAACGATAGAATGAAGACCATGGGGAAGAAGTTAAAAGATTTGGATGACGTCAGATTGGCCATGTTGTGTCTAGAGCTTATTCGGGAAGAATTTATTGGGTAATCCATAGAATCAGTAGTGTCGATAAGTGAATATATTATTTACTTTCTTTTCTGAGTATCCCAAACCAAAATTACAGATATAAAGCTATTGTCGTTTTACCTTTAATTTTTATGAATTATTAAAAATTACAACAATTGTCGTTGATTGCTGTTCCAAAATTACGTTCCGTTTCATGGAATTAAAACAAGGCAGTGTGTCAATCAATCAATGTATATCAAATAAACCTTAAAGTATTGCTCATTTCGTTCATTCAAATAGGAGCCGTCTATCGAATAAACTTTTATGCAAGTTCCCTATGCCCTATTGTACACAATTATATCAATAATAATCGACGAATTGATGGAATCGATTGCCCACCAGCATATTTGGTAGGATCTAGTATTCAGTATGTACATATTTGACTGATACATAGCACTTATCTACTTGTAATATTTCAGTATGGACATGGAATTGGATCTCATTGAGGAGAGCTACGCAACATTTTCTCAATTCAATATTGACATACCGAAAGAAGACGCTGACTTGGTGTATGGATTACGATATGCTTTCCAAAATATGTTATTAACGGTGAGTTATATCATTTAAAGTTACTTTACTGCAGATTGATCTGCTTAATGACGTTTACAGTTGTATTATTGGCACCGAAATTACGTCAGGTTCCTATGGCTCAAAATACCCTACGCGTTCTATATATTTAGAAACTTGCTACTGGTTAAATGCATTAATGGTTCGAAGTCAAAGCGATATAGTATTTTTTTTACAGTCTCAACAAGTCCAACAAAAAATAGTGGATATGCAAGGGCCGCTGCAAAGTGAGCTGACCGAAGGCGTGGCGACGTTTAACGAAGATGTACTGAAGTTTGACGCCGACTATGACGCGTTTGGACCTATGACGCCTGGATTAACCGCTCGGGAAGCCAGCGACAGGTAACGTTAAAGGTGGACTTCCGTTCGTCGCAGATCACGCTACTGACGCGTGTGACAGATGCGCGCGACAATACAATGGCGCACGGAAGTGACGCCACACATTTAACATCTCGCGCGCATCTGTTGCGCTCGTCAATCACGTGAGCCGCGTCGCATGAAAGTTTACCTTAAGGTGTTCACATTATCCATTGGCGCTTTATGTGAACAATTTATATATAAATAACTAGCTGTACCCTGCCACGCTTCGCTGTGGCACATTCTCACATTCGCTGATATGTCACTGATGAAAAAAATTGATAAATACAATCCTTGATGCGGATTATATATCATGCCAAAACTTCAGCTCGATCGGTGCAGAACTTTTTGAGTTTTTGAAGCGTACACAAACCAATATAACATTTTTATATATATAGATAGATAATGTATGCCTAAATACACAAACGTCTCGGCAGGGTTATTATGTTCCAATCGCGGTTTGACGATCTGTGGCGACGATTTGAGATGTACTCTAACGGTGAGAAACTGTTTGGAATGGAAGTTAAGGATTATCCTATTTTACATCAAAAGAAGAAGGAGTTTAACCTATTGAGCAAGCTGTAAGTTTACTTTTTATGTTGACAGAAAATAAAGTGTACGTGCGCCTAGTATCGTTTGTAATATCTGAGATTGTCTTTTAGATAGAAGCTAGAGTTCTAATAAATGCAGTAAATTATCTTCTACTCTGAGCTTAAGAGAATATGATCCAGTTTAGATCGTAAAAAGATATCTAGATTAATACTTTAGTTTCTTTCGACGCAGATCCACTTTGTATAATCGGCATAACTGAATACTATATTTAGTTAAAATGAGCGACTGAATAAGTAGCTTTATGCGGTTACAGATACAGCCTCTATTTGGCTGTAATGAACTCAATCGATGGTTATTTCGAGACGGCCTGGGGAGATATCGAAATTGAAGCAATCGTTGCGCAGCTGGCTGATTTTGATATAAGGTAATATTGTGTTGTTTATGAACAATTAAACAAAATTACCTACCCTTTTTAATAAACTGTCCGTCCACCAAAAGTCTCAAACTCTTCAGCCGTTATCGCAGCGTGTTCTGAAACTTGGAGATTTATAATTTGAGTAACTCAACCGAACTCTGGCTGTTTATATGTTTGTGTGTGTGTGTGATTTTGTCTGTAATTTTTAATGTATTGTCAGATCTCGTAGATTCTTTTTCGCCTTTACTGCAACTCTTTCGGGCAATCATAAAATTTAACTTTTCGCTCATAATACTCAAGTTTTGCGTAATAATACTTTAGAATTGAATCTACCTTCCTCAAACATTAATTAGGTGTCGCAAGCTACCAAGAGGTATGAAAGATTGGCCTGCCTTCATTGAACTGAAGAAAAAGATCGACGATTTCAACCAAACTTGTCCGTTATTGGAATTAATGGCTGACAAAGCTATGAAGGACCGCCATTGGAGAAGATTAGAGAAACTCATGAGTTAGTAATTTGTCATTGTCAAACAAAATTGTCTCTATACTTGCGTAATCGATATCATTTCAAATTCGACATAATAAAGAACTGGAACGAAAATTAGTTCGATACTCATTTAATACCTAACTCAAATGTTAATTTTCAATAAATAGTTTCTCTATAAAACCAACCAGCGAAGATAAAAGATAACTTAACTTAATCTTCTTTTCAGAGTGCGTATTGGATGTCGAGTCTGATTCGTTCACATTGGCCAATGTCATGGAAGCGCCCCTACTGGCTAACAAAGAAGACGTGGAGGTAAGACAGTTAAAACTAGAATTAACTGATAATAATACTCCATACCCTCATTATTTATTGAATTCGTTACACTTTATGAACTCTCTAACATTCTCAAAATGTCTCATGAGAATGTTAGAAACAAAACGAATAAAAAAATAAACAAATTTTAGGATATCTGTATTAGTGCGGTAAAAGAGAAAGACATTGAAGCAAAGCTGAAGCAGGTCATTACGGACTGGGCCGTGATTGATCTTACGTTTGCGCCGTTCAAGAATAGAGGCGATCTGCTTATCAAAGCGCAAGATACACTCGATATCATCACCATGCTTGAAGACTCGTTGATGGTTCTCAACTCTTTGGCTTCCAATAGGTAAGAATTTAGAAATGTTTATGTATGATTGCTTGTTGTTCTATTCCGTTCTAAATATGTGGTTTTCTTTTCTTTCCTGTTTTCTTCTGCCCGTTTTCGGTTATGTTCCTTATGTCGCAGGGTCGTAATCTCCTCCCGATGTTTTGCCATCTTCCTGTCATCCCATACTATATCCGCCCACTGTTGAGCACGGGTATCACCTTACTTTCGTGAGAAGGATTAGGCGTTTTTTTTAAAATTATAAATAGATTCGCGTTTGGCCTCTATCACACCTAATGGCCATGTCCGCCACGGGGGCCTAGTCTAGATTGGTGGATCGCATACCTATGAAATATTTCCGGGCACGTGGGTTACCTCATGTTTTATTTCACCGAAATGCGAGTGATAATTACCTTCATTTTTACAAGAAATACGTCGGTACGTGCCCGCACTGGCATTTAAACTCGCAGCCCTCTGCTTCGAAGCCGAACGTTCTCTCACTAGGCTATGACCGTTATGTCTTTTAACACAGGTACAACGCGCCCTTCAAGAGGGACATTCTCCTCTGGATCAACAAGCTGGTGAGCACCTCGGAGATCCTCGAGAAGTGGCTCTTAGTGCAGAACTTATGGATGTACCTTGAGGCTGTATTCGTCGGTGGTGATATTTCTAAGCAACTGCCGGCTGAAGCTAAGCGTTTCAGTGTAAGAGAATTATTTTTTACTATTGAACCGCGTTAGCGCTGCTAAGGCACTGATTTTGACAGTTTTCGTATACAATAACTGAAAATCGCTGACATTGAGAGCGATTCTATAGCTAACAGACTTGAGGCCCCTATAGTAAGCGCCGCAACTGCCTAAAACAGTGCCATTCAGGATGTCATCTTTGAGATCAAGTGTTTTATTTTTGACACCTCCCGCTGCGGCTTACTACGCTAAGAACACGAAAATAACCCAGCTACAAACATTTCCAAGCATCCCCAAAACCCGTTAGATCCATATAAAATAAAGCCTAAACCTAATTATATCGTCCGGGTACTGGGTCATACATAAAACACAAAATATTATTGTAAGTAGGCAAAAATAAAGCACTTTTACATGGTAGAGAAAAGCTGAGGACCGAAATATGCGACACAAAAAAGAAGACGCCCAAGTCGAGTAGAGGATCGATAAAAGTTTATGATGATAGCCTCGACCTATTTAATTTTCCAGACCATAGACAAGACTTATGTCAAGATAATGTACCGCGCCCGCGACATAGTAAACTGCGTGGAGACTTGCACGTCAGACGAAACGCTCAAACAACTGCTGCCGCATCTATTCGAGCAGTTGGAGGCTTGCCAGAAGTCCCTCACTGGGTACCTAGAGACCAAGCGACTCATCTTCCCACGGTTCTTCTTCGTCTCCGATCCAGTGCTACTGGAGATTCTGGGACAAGCTTCAGATCCACACTCTATTCAGGTAGTTTAATTCTTATATTATAGTTCATAGCTAAGTATGTACAAAATATCATTGTTAAGATCCATCCATTTAAGGCGACTTAAAGTGGACTTCCTTGGGTCGCAGCCGTTATGATCGAGATGTCAAATGTATAACGCCGCTTCCGAGCGCCATACATTTGTATTGTCGCGCGCATGTGTCGCGCACATCTGTCACAGCGGCCACGACCGACGGAAGTCCACTAAAAGTAAGCAGGTAAGTGCTGTAACTTTAGTACTTTTGATCTGGCTGAATCAATTATGACAAAGTTTTTATATCATTAAATTTGTCCACAGCCCCATCTCCCGAGTATTTTCGATGCGATGTACACTGTCGACTTCGATGACAAGGAAAGGATTATCAACATGAACTCCGACAATGGTGAAACTATCCCTATGGACAAACCAGTTCCGTGTATAGGTGGTGTAGAGGTAACCTTATTTTCCATTTATCTTCATATATATATGTAGAGTCATACATTATACAGTCATGTCTTTCTCCCGTTGGGATAGGTAGAAACTACATCTTTCCATATGCTACGATCCCAGCGGAAAGCGGAAATACGGATGGATTGCATCTACCTTTTTTTTTTAATCAGATATAGACCCTAACTGCTATTTAGCATGAGCTTTACCAAGGGAATCAAGATCTAGGAGGACCATTGTCCTACAAACACCCAGAGTCGTAAATGCTTGTGATTCACACAAATCTTTACCCTTTGCGAAAATCGAACCCCACGCTACGCAGTCGGCTTGTCTACGTCACGGAGGCTGTCAAAATCTATTGCTCTTTCACGCCTAAACTACTGAACTGATTGAAATGAAATTTGGGACAGAGATAGTATAGAGCCCAAGAAAGGACATAGGATACTTTTTAATGCGAAAAAAGCATTGTAAGGGTTTGAAATAGGGGATGAAAGTTTGTATGGAAGTTTCATCATTTTTGAAGCTAGAAGCTTGACATTTATTTTTCAGGCTTTTGATTAGATATAAATAAATATGACATTCAAAGTTTGTAAAAAATTACCATTGGGGGGGTAAAATAAACATAGTAAAAGTATGTATGGAAATATGTAAGGTTTCGGATAAACCACTGGGCCGATTTTAAAAATTCTTTCACTAATGGGAAGCTGCATTATCAGCGAGTAACATAGGCTATATTTTATCCCCATATTCCCGTGGGAACTGGAACTACGCGGGTGAAACCGCGGGGCGTAGCTAGTTATCAATAAATACTAATGTAGCATTGATTTCAACAGCTATTTTATATTACAGAATTGGCTGAACACTCTATTGGATACTATGAAAGACACGGTCAGAAATATGATCGCAAGCATCTCTCAAACCATGTCCGGCGATCCGGAGTTTGAGTTTTTGGTCGGATTTTGGAATTTTCCTGGCCAGGTAAACTAAAAAATCCATACAGTATTTTAACCTTTTTTTGGCATTTTAGTAAATAAAGCCTAATTAAGTTTATGGAACAGAAATACGCGAATAAAATAACTACAATGAGTTACAATTCCAACCAATAGTGTCTTAAATTTAAGAAATCTTCGAGCACTGCGCTGGTGTTGGTTTCGCCACCGGCGATGGTGGCTTCGGTGAGGAATTGTGGTATTCGGGAGTATTTTTATATTAAAATACCAATATCTATTTAAAAAAAAATACCACGTCGAACCTCGCGAGCAACATTTGGTGTTCAATATAAGTGTCTGTTTATTTTTAGGCCGGTCTGTTAGGAATGCAGATATTATGGACAAGCGACGCGGAATATGCGTTGAAGAAAGCTAGAGCCGACAAGTATATCATGCGACTGACCAATCAAAAGTTCTTGGATCTACTGAACGGACTTATCGACATGACCGTTACAGATCTAGCGCCGTTGGACAGAACCAGAGTAGAAACTATGATTACGATACACGTACATCAAAGGTATTTTTATTTTTACATTTCGGTGTGAGTTTGAATATTAGTAAGTAGGAAGAAATATCGCTATAAAAATCCAGAATAAGTCACACTTAACATGGTGCATTCCTAGCATGGATCGCATTAAAGCAAAAGAACTGTTGATATAAATCCTACGCTAAAGTATTTTAAATGCGAGAGTTAGCATGTGTTTGCATGTTTGCCACTCGGGTTTGAAACAGATTTCAATGAAGTACGCTACCTATGTACTACTATTGAAAAATGTTTTTTACTGTCCATGCAAAGGTTGTCTGGAAGAAATCGCTTTCAGCGATAAGACCGCCCATTGTACTACCCTTGTTTACCTGTTGTAATTCTTCTGTACTGTGTTTATTTTTGTTTCTGGTGTACAATAAAGAGTTTTTCTATTCTATTCTATTCTATTCTATGTAGATACTTTTCCCTGATAATACAAAAGATTATTTTTATTTCGGATACATGTACGGTTCTTGTGGGATTATCCATAAGGGTGAAACTACGTGGCGCAGATGTTAAAATTATTGTACCAAATTCTTAGCTGGAATTTGTATGTGATCTTTTTATGTTCATATTATTATTATTACAGAGATATCTTTGACGATTTAGTAAAAATGAGGATCAAGACCCCCAATGACTTCGAATGGCAGAAGCAAGCTCGATTCTACTACTACGAAGACACCGACGACTGTATCGTGTCTATTACAGACGTAGATTTTCTGTATCAGGTATTTTTTTATACTATGTGATATTTATCAATTTATTCAATAGTACATACATGATATTTATCGTTCATTCACTCGCTGCGTTAAGTGTGGTATATATGTTGTTCGATTGAGCTCAAATTGTTCATACCTGACTAATTTTTATGACGAAATTATGTAACGGTGATAGCGAGTTGATCTGGTAATAGAATAGTGACTGAAGACTCGAACAATAGTTTAAGTGTGTTTGAGCTACTCATAAAAACAAAGTAGCTATCTACCTGTATTATGCTCCAGTTGAGTATCTGCGTGTTTCAGAACGAATACCTCGGCATCACCGAGCGCCTCGTGATCACGCCCCTGACGGACAGGTGCTACATCACGCTGGCGCAGGCCGTCGGCATGAGCATGGGCGGCGCGCCGGCCGGGCCCGCCGGCACCGGCAAGACGGAGACCACCAAGGACATGGGCAGGACCCTGGGCAAGCTGGTCATCGTCTTCAACTGCTCCGACCAGATGGACTTCAGGGGTGAGTACTCAGTAGTTACGTCTTAGAACTGGAGGCCTACCATGACGTCTTATAGCGATTCAGTTCAGGACCTAAACTGAGCCGCGTCGCATAATCGTACCGTGACGTCTTATTTTTGATGTTGCTGCCATTTTCAATCTAAACTGGATCCAATTAAGGTCGAAAATGGTAGCAACCTAAATTGAGTCGCTAATAAGCCATTTGCAACCTAACCTATATCCAGTTTAGGTTGAAAATAGCAGCAACATAAAAAATAAGACTTCACGGTACGATTATACGACGCGGCTCAGTTTAGGTCCTGAACTGAATCGCTATAAGACGTCATGGTAGGCCTCCTGTTATCTATAGGTAGTGGTGGGCCTCTTCGGCAAGATATCGCTGGGGAAGTACCACCACACGTTTGCCAGCTATTCCTCCGCCAAGTAGTAATGTGCAAACATTACGGTGTTTCGGTTTGAAGAGCACTGTTTCCAGCGAGATTACTGGGCGTGTGAGACTTTTGAACCGATGTCTCAGGGTGACGAGCGTAGTGCACTGCCACACATGTTTCTGTAATGGAAAGTTCTGGGTCGCACTGTTGCTATTATGGGTAAGCGTGGCGCTTACCATCCGATAATCGACTTGCTTGTCTCGTTACTCAGTAACATACAAAAAAGAATGGATATCTAGTTTCCAATATTTGATCTTTCTAGGTCTGGGTCGTATCTATAAGGGTTTGGCTCAATCCGGGACTTGGGGTTGCTTCGACGAGTTCAACAGAATTGAACTGCCCGTGCTGTCCGTGGCCGCCCAACAGATCTACATTTGCCTATCGGCGAGAAAAGAAAAGAGGGAGTTCTTTATTTTCAGGTAATGGAGTGCCATCTATATCCTATACTAGCTGCGCCCCGCGTTGTTCCCGTTTTGTCCCACGGGAACATACCATCGGGATAAAAAGTACCCTATTACTCAATCCTGGTTACTGTGTTCCAAATTACATTCGAATCCGTTCGGTAGTTTTAGCGTGAAAGAGGAACAAACATCCATCTATTCTCACAAACTTTCGCGTTTGTAATGTTAGTAGGACCTATACTTTTCATCAGTGTCGACGCGGTCAATAGGTTACTGTGGGCGCAATTAGTATTGGTGCTATTGCCATTGATAGATTGATGGACGCACGATACAAAGAATCTGATTTGACTGATCACACATACAAATTACGTTTACGCGCGTCATATGTGTGTGTGAAAATTCGAACAAACCGTTTGTCAATTATATTTGGGCGTGTAGTATTGATTGTCCCGACGATAGCGGGTAGAGATGTGCGGACGCGCATTGCGCGGTTTGGAAAGTGTTATTTATGTATGTAGGTAGTACTATTTATTCTGAACCGGTTAACTAAAAACAATGCCTTCTTCTCGTCCTTAGTGATGGTGACTTAGTGACCCTTAACCCAGAGTTCGGGTTTATTATCACCATGAACCCCGGTTACGCGGGACGACAAGAGCTGCCGGAGAACTTGAAGATTCAGTTCCGATCCGTGGCCATGATGGTGCCTGACAGGCAGATCATCATCCGAGTGAAGCTGGCTAGCTGTGGCTTCAAAGAGAACATTTTATTGGGTAGGTGAAAAATGAAAATAGTATTAAATAAAAAAGTATGATTGTAATATTTTTTTAGTATGTTCCAAATTTAAGGGGTTCTCATTGTGATCGTTTTGTTTTTTTTTTTAATTGCAGCGCGTAAATTTTTCACGCTTTACAAACTATGCGAAGAGCAGTTGTCAAAACAAGTGCACTACGATTTCGGGCTTCGGAATATTTTGTCGGTGCTCCGGACCATGGGCGCTCAGAAGCGCGCCAATCCCGACAGCACTGAAGAGAATATCATGATGAGAGTGTTGAAGTAAGATCATTTTTTTGTAGTCATGCTGGTAGAGCGATGCCACGGTATTCCCAGTGGACATTCCAAATGGCCCTCAAAATATTTTTTTTAGTGGAAAATAATGTGAATAAAGTTTATGTAATAGAGCGGCAATCGCACTTAAAGTAAACAGTAACCGTCGCCTCTAGACAGTTGAAAAAATTTACGAAAAAAAAATGTGCAAAATATTGCGATTAAAGCTGAATGTGAACTAGCTTATACTGCTAACCACATACTGAGCCCACCAGACCTTTCTTATCACTGAGCCACGAGACGAGCAAGTCTTTCACCTGATGGTAAGCGCTACGCCTGCCTTTAACAGTTACAGTGCCACCCAGAACTTTGCATCGCATAATCCTGCGCAGCACTGCACTGCGCTCGTCACCCTGAGACATCGGCTCTAGTTTCATATGCTTGACAACAATAAACTTTAAAAAATAGCCCATAAAATGATGTTAGTTTATGAAATAATCTTAACTATTACAGAGAAATGAATGTGTCCAAACTGGTAGACGAAGACGAACCACTCTTTGTGTCCCTGATTGAGGATTTGTTCCCTGGCATGAAGCTGACTCAAACTGTTCAAAGGTAATGCCTTTAGAAAAATATTGGGACTCTTGGTTCAAAGCAGAGTTCATTATACAGTGCATTTAGAATTTAGATTCTATACATAGCGTAGAATAACTAATAATACTCAAACTATTTTAGTCATATTTATTAGTAATGAAAATTACAGTTTCTACTTATTTCAATTGTATAAGCCGAAAATGTTGAAAAGTCGAAATTACTTCGACCAGTTTGAAAAATAATAAACTCGCTATAGATTTAAATCTCAAATATGAACCATTTAAGCAATAACGGCCTTCGTGACGTAAGTAGCCGAGTGTGGAGCGTGAGGTTGCGTGTTCGATTCCCGCACTGAGCAACACAGATATTTGTTCTGAGTCTGAGTGTTTGTGATTCATTGTTCATGATTCCCTAGATACAGTGAATCGTAGTTAGGCGTTAGGATCTATTTATATGATCGTGCTGGTGTGTATTATGTAAGGTTGTCTGGAAGAAATCGCTTTCAGCGATAAGACCGCCCATTGTACTACCCTTGCTTACCTATTGCAATTCTTCTGTACTGTGTTTATTTTTGTTTCTGGTGTACAATAAAGAGTTTTTCTATTCTATTCTATTCTATGTCATTCCAGAGAAATGCAACGAGCTATAACTCTGGTGGCTGATCGCACGGGCATGGTCAACCATCCTGATTGGAATCTCAAGATTATTCAGCTGTTCGAGACGTCTCTAGTACGACACGGCCTTATGACTATGGGGCCGACTGGCTCTGGCAAGACTACGTGTATACACGCCTTAATGGCTGCGCTGACAGAGGTCGGCAAGCCGCATAGGGAAATGAGGATGAATCCTAAGGTGAGGCAAACAGAGTGTCATTTGGCAGAGATATCGTCAGGGTGATTGCATGTAGTGTACATACACACGCTAATTTGGGCCGTTCGACTTGAAACCTTACACAACTGAATGCAATTTAGGCGCTTAAAAATATTTTTTATGTTTTTTTTTCTAACCTATACTGTCTCCCTGTCGCGCCCTGTCACAAGTCGCGACCGTTCGTCAGATCAGACCAACCCTCTTCATATACGCTGAGATCGTGACGCCAGCGGTATGTTGGCCTGCCATTGCGTAATCGTATATTAAGTTTGTGGAACCTAAAAGTATAATTTATTTTTTTGTTTCTTAAATTTTCAGGCAATAACGGCGCCGCAAATGTTCGGCCGCTTGGACGTAGCGACCAACGACTGGACGGATGGTATATTCTCCACATTGTGGAGGCGCGCTTTGAAAGTAAAGAAATCTGACACCACTTGGATTGTCTTGGGTAAGATTAAGGCTTTTTGTGTTTGCGTATGGCGTTATTTATTTATTTGGTCTTAAAGCTCTTCAGGCCGTCAGAGGCTCTGGAGTAGCTTTAAGACTGCTATCAATCGATAACAATCGTGACCGTAAGTGTAGTGTGTGTGTAGTTTTCGCACTATTCTGTGCTGCGCTTGGCACCACTACACATCCGGTTTGAGCAACATAATATCTACAACTCGTTACGATCACATACACAGATCTCCTAACTAGGATTCCCTGTATCTAGGGGAATCAGAAACTACGAGAACATAAATCTTTGTCGTGAGCGGGAATCGAACTCGCATACCCTCCTCCCCCACCCCCCGCTCCTTCACCCCGCGCTCGAGATTCTTCTCGGTCTTTGGTTGCGGTGGCGTGGACCTCGCTTGCGCCACAGAGGCTGTCCAACAAAACTATTTAAAGTCAAGTAATTCATTGTTTATTCAGACGGTCCGGTAGATGCCGTGTGGATTGAGAACCTGAACTCCGTATTGGACGATAACAAGACTCTAACGCTCGCGAACGGGGACCGCATCACGATGGCTCAGAACAGCAAGTTGGTGTTCGAGCCCGACAATGTCGACAATGCATCCCCGGCCACCGTGAGTCGGATGGGCATGGTGTTTCTGTCTTCTTCTGTCTTGAAGTGGCAGCCTATATTGGAGGTAAGGAGTGAGAGAGACTGAAACACCTGGCGCGTTATTATCGTTCGGTAGCAAATAAATTATCTCATTTTCTAGGGTTGGTTTAAGAAGAGAACACAAAAGGAAGCCGATGCATTACGTAACACATTCAATAAGGTGTACGACGATGTTCACTCCTTTGTACAGCAAAAACTACCCGCTAAAATGAAAATTCTTGAAGCTATTTATGTTAGGTAAGTTTCGTGATGTGAAAGGAGCCTTCAGTATACCTCTAATAAGATCATATATATATATATAAATGTTATGTTGGTTTGTGTACGCTTCAAAAACTCAAAAAGTTGTGCACCGATCGAGCTGAAATTTTAGCATGATATATAATCCGCATCAAGGATTGTTTTTATCTATTTTTTTCATCAGTGACATCAGCGAATGTGCGAATATGCCACAGCGAACCCTGGCAGGGCACAGCTAGTATAATATTTTTTTTCTAATTTCTTTTGCTCTTATAATATTAGTAGGAGGCTTTTATAGATGTTTAAATATAGTAAATTTACTTATATCTACAATAATATTTCTAATTTTTCAGACAAGCTATTGATGTGTTGTCTGGCCTATTGCTAATAGAAGTTCCTGGTGGCAGTAAGTTTTCTTTTTTTAACTACGACATATTTAAGATTTTTAAAGAGATTTATAAGTTGAAAACGTAAATGGGTCAGGTTTGTAGCCTTTGGAGTCTTTACAAACACTATTTTCACCACCCAAATATCTAGCGTTGTAAAATGGCTAGCAGTAGTGTGCAAACATTAGTGTTCCGGTTTGAAAGGTACTGATTCCAGAAAATTACTGGGCAGAGACTGGAACCAATGCCCAGGGTGACGAACCCAATGACGCGCAAGATTTTGCTATGTAAAGTTCTGGGTGGCACTACAACTGTTATGGACAGGTGCTTACCATCAGGTGTACGAATTGGTCATCTAATTATTCAGTAACATAATTATGTTCACTTATGGTGGTTACGTTTGTACCTTTGTTTTCAGAACAGCACACGGACCGTCACCTCGAGCGTCTGTTCATATTCGCCATGATGTGGTCACTGGGGGCCGTGCTCGAACTTGACGCACGTACCAAAATGGCCGAGTATATGACCAAGTTGCCTGTCAAGATGGACTGGCCCGGCGCCAAGTCGAAGGAGTGGATCATGCCGTTTGAATACATGGTTAACGAGTCTGGCGCGTGGCAGCACTGGTGAGACTGTACTCTATAATAGGGTGGTGTTAAATTATGCTATAGGCGGGTGTCTTTTATACAGGGTGGAAAAAAATGACCGCCACCTTGGGGGAGGTTAATATTACATACATTATTGTTTACCTATCGATTATATGACATGAATTTTCTGAACACGATTTTTGTCTAGCTTTTAGAAGTGTGTTGTGGTGAATTTTCAACAATTATCGGTAAAACTTGAATTGATTATCTTAATGGCATTGCATAGTCGGTTTACTTTTCAACGGCATCAGGAGCCTTTATGTGCCGACCCCTTATTCTGGCTTTTGAGATATCACCAGATTTCAAAACAATTACGGAGGCGGGTGTTACCTATTGTTATATAGACATTTATCATCAAGATTTTCGCGCCACAACGCTAAATCAACTCTTTCTGTAGGTCTGAGATCGTGGAAGACTACATCTATCCGTCAGACAGTGTACCCGAATACGCATCCATCTTGGTCCCTAACGTTGACAACGTTTGCATTTCGTTCCTGATTGAAACCATCGCAAAACAGAATAAGGCAGTGCTGCTAATTGGCGAACAGGGTACAGCCAAGACGGTAATGTTGAAGAGTTATATGATGGCCTACGATAATGAGGTCAAACTGTTCAAGATGATCAACTTTTCGTCTGCGACTACGCCTAATATGTTCCAGGTAGGTTTTAACAGGGGAGTTAACTGAGACCGCCTTGTTTAAAAATATTTTGTTATAGTAAATTTTCTTTTTTCAGAGGATTATCGAGTCATACGTTGAAAAACGAGTAGGCATGACGTATGGGCCGCCAGGTGGAAGGTCGATGACCGTTTTCGTAGACGATATTAACATGCCCGTTGTCAACGCTTGGGGTGATCAGGTAATGTATCAGATGTACTTTCAACATAATGGTTTTGAACTAGATATTAACTGTTTCAGAGACTTCTATGAGGGTAGGTCCATGGATGAATAAGGCCTAAGGTCAAGGTGATTTCGAGCATCTCTGGGATCTCGACTTGCGGTTCGTAACGAAATCCTAAAGATGATCGACCATCAATGCAGATAGATTTCCAAGCGAATACAGCTTGGGAAAAGCTGGACGAGAAAGCTGGAGAGGTCCCCAGGTGTTTTCTATAAATTCCATTATTCAGCTTGTGATTTCTAGGTGACGAACGAAATTGTGAGACAAATGATGGAGTGCGGTGGATTTTATTCACTTGAAAAACCAGGCGACTTTATTATCATTGCTGAAATCCAAATGTTTGGTGCTATGATCCATCCAGGTTAATATTCATGTTGTTGTTTTAATACCTCGCGGTGACGTACAGCGCCACAGAAGTTTCGAGCAAAATTTAATGAAGATCGAATCAACGGTGCGCAAGTTACCGTCGAACGAATATAAAAACATAGGCCGATTTGTCTCATTAGATTGAGACCTCGGTTCGTTCGGTCCAACTGGACTTCAAGGCAAAGTCTTGAAATTGTTCAGCTGGTGCTGGAAGTCTTATCAATCGGATCCGAATACTATACAGGTAGTATAAATGTAGTGGGAGGCCTTTTCTACAAGAGACCGCCTGGGGAAGTACCGCAACACCTGTGCCAGATATTCATCCGCCAAGCAGTAGTGTGCAAACATTACTGTGTGCCGGTTTGAAGGGCACTGTTTCCAGCGAAATTACTGAGCATTATGAGACTTTAGAGCCGATGTCTCAGGGTGACGAGTGCAGTGCAGTGCCGCGCAAGATAATGCAATGCAAAGTTCTGGGTGGTACTGTTACTGTTATACAGGCGTAGAGCTTACCATCAGGTGAACGACCTGCTCGTCCCTTCATAAAGTAAAAAAAAAAGGTAGAAAATGGACCCGCATTGCAGCGGCTTGCGTCTGCAGTGCTGATGACTAAGTTATTCTGTAGTAACATGTATTTCTACTCGACACGAATTTCCTATAATGATTGTGTCATTCGCGCGCCAGTATGTCAAATTCTAAATGGTTCCAGATACCTGTGTGTATAGATATACACACAATCACGTAATCTTAAGACGTTACAATATTTCACAGGTGGCGGTCGTAATGATATTCCGCCGCGATTGAAACGACAGTTCAATATCTTCAATTGCACTCTGCCAAGCGATAATTCAATGGACCGCATATTTGGTTAGTAACATTTAAATAAAATAGGAACAAATATTGCATTGTACAGTTTATTTCAAAATAGGGAAGAAATTGATTTCTAAGATGCAAGAGACTGCCTAGTTCAGTGCTTAGGGCTGCATTTTTGAATAAAATATTGGTATTTAGTCTGAGTTTTGCTAATACTAGGTAATATAAATTTTATAGGTCAAATACGATAACATGTCACGCGACGATCAATCGAATAACAACAAATTTTGGTTTTTAAGTCTTGTTTTCGTCATCCACAAATGCATGTGCCTTCGCGGGACTTTATTATTGTCATAGATTCGTAGGATATTTCTTTTTTTTTTGAGCGTCGTTTCATCTTTTCATGGTTTAGCTATATGTATAGTATCTAATAGCTGATTATTATCTGCAGAGACAATAAGTGCCGGCTACTTCTGTAAATCACGATTCGATAAGAAGATAGTGGAATTCATGCCGAAACTGGTACCGGTTACACGTGTCATTTGGCAGCAAACTAAAGTAAGTGAGGCAATCTGACCTTTAAAGTGTTCAGCTCTTAAGGCTACATTGCAATCAACAAATTGATCAGTGTCTTAATTGTTTGTTAATTTGAACCTAACAGTCTTGACATAGAATACTTATTAAAAATTATGTTATGTGTATAGGTCAAGATGCTACCGACGCCAGCGAAGTTCCATTACGTGTTCAATCTTCGTGATCTATCCAGAATATGGGAAGGAATTCTCTTCATCCATAAGGAAGAGCTGCCGAGCATCAAAACCGCTCTGAAGCTTTGGTTCCACGAGTGTTTGCGAGTTATTTCAGATAGGTATGAAACAGGAATAATATTCATATATCTACTGATAATACATGAAGTTTATTGCTGTCTTCTTCATTTGTTAGCGTCAGATAAAGACCACAGTAGGTTTAATCTACTCCCAAGGTTTACAAACGTTCCAGAAACCGGCCGTTAATTGAATAAATGTGAATGTTAGAATGTTTGTTGTTACCCAATCACGCCAAAACGGCTGAACGAATTTTAATAACAATTGATACGCAAATAGACTGTATTTGGGATTATAATGTAGAGTACTTTTTATTGAAAAATCTTTTTCTAAAAGGGTCAAATGAGTTATCAAAATTGGTAACCAATTTGCGAGTTAAACCGGCGCTGCCATTTTTCGTACTTGGGGACATGCCCTCAGATTCACTACATTCGACGACAAAGATTGGTTCGTGGCTAACTTCTGGAAGACAGCTACGGCGGCACTGCCCGAGTACGTGAACGAGTTTCCAGAACAGGAGACTTTCTTCGTCAACTTTTTGCGAGAACCGATCGAGCCTACCGGAGATGAAGATGAGGACTTCAGCACTGATGCGCCGAAGGTTTATGAGGAGATGCCTACGTTAGTTGCATTTGGACTGTTTTGTTTAGGACGATATTTTGTAATGGAGGTATATTCTGGCCTGGTCTATAGTAAGTGAGCAGCATGGTCTACCAATAACGATTCACAAAACGGGTCTAGCCTCCTTCCGAAAGCAACCTCTCCATCGTCGTCCTCGAAACTCGCACGGTCTCAAAAGTAGCTGAACATCGCTATAAAATCATTTTGCTAACATACGAAAAAAAAGCGCATGTTCTAGGAAATAAGGACTTTTTTTCGTGTTAATAAAACCTTTTATAATATTATTATGAAATAATTATTTTTATTACGTATGGCTTACGTATGGTTGGTTTGGCGTAAATTCTTAATCTATCAGCTAATAAAACTAATCAAGAACATGGAAATAATCGAACGCTGCCGGGGGTTTTTTTTAAACTAAATAGGTTCTCTATGATCATATCACAGAATTTTTTAGTCTATGCCTCAAGATCTTGCTGTTGTTTGAGCTCCAGTTCAGCGAGGTTTGCCTTAGCTCGAGCCTCCCTAACTTGCTCTATTAGTAACTTTTTTTGAAGCATATGCAGCTCGTTTAATCTACGTTTCCTGTCATGGTATTCTCTCACAAGGAGGTTGTTCTTCACTCGGTTTACTTCTTCTTTTTCCGCGACAGATGTTTTCGGTTTTACATCTTCCTCCATTTCGTTGATAATCTCGTACTCAAACGGTACTGCACTGCCTGCTTCAGTGCTATTTTCTTGAAGAGTTTCTGAACCAAAACGAAAATAATGGTTATTAAAACGAATAAAATATAAGCGACTAAAGAGAACCAATCTACTCGGACAGTTTATTCAAAAAACCTAGCCATGTGCGTGTCAAGCGTGTATTTATAGCCACAAGAAAATCCGACAACCGGCAACGGTGACACGGTGGGTGAACAACCGACCACATCGCAACCACAACTCACCCACTGGCGGCGCCGCCTCACTATTCATACGTAACCACAGCCCACCCACTTTTAGTGGTTGGTTCTAAGTAGAACATTACCTCGTGTTTTCGGTGTCTTGGCCGTATCGTCCTGATTCTGGTTTTCCCCAACATTAACAAAGTAAGGCGTAATGTCTTCCTCAACTTCGTCGGCTAGTTCCAAAGTGTCATCGGCAGGGAGTTCTGTGTCCGAGAGCTGTGATTCCGTGTCGAATTTCTTTAAAGACTGTTTATTGCGTTGTTTTAGGTTAAACCACAGGCGTCGTAACTGCTTACTTGAAGCCTGTTGTTAAATAAAAAAAAAAACAATGTAAAACATCCTGACATATTCAGTAGGTACCCTACCTCTTGATATAGGTACTTGAGTTTTGGGGTTTCATTCTCAATCTCGACAGTTTCCTCAACTAGAAATGACCTTACTTAACGGTCAACATTATTTGAATAATAGTGTTATTTTTTCAACGATTGATTTACTTGTCACAAAACACCTGTGACAACATTTTCAGGCTGCATTTTCTCGAGCACTCAGTTTTTAATATTTATACAGAATAAACAAATTAAAAAAAATAAATGTAACCTCTAGCACTAAAACACTAATACGTATCACCAACATGTATCCGTATTTAATTCTGTGCTAGTGGTATTATTATGATGTTGTAGTGGACGGAACCCAGAGTGACCATATTTAAATTGGACATTCTTGTCTATTAAAATAAAGAATAAAATGATAAGTACAAGTATACGTACTTACATTTCTTTTTTACCGACTGTCAAGGAGAGTTATGTATATGGGGCTTATATATAAAAAATGGGATTTAATTACCGGATAAGGTGAAATTGAGCTTGTGTTGTACTCGCAAGCAATCCTGTTCCACGCGATGTTTTTCCTCCTCAGCGTATTGCTGTCATTAGCTTTGATTCCAATGATTGGACTATACTTCTTTATAATTTTCAAAAATTCCCTCTTTTCGGTTGGCGTATAGTAATGTTTCTTTTCCATTGCTCACGATAGTTTTCGATTTCAACCAGAAATGTGGCCTTAAAATGAAATTGTATATTAAATGTTGTATGAGGTGTTTATGTATATTACATAATAATATTATGTAGGTTGTTTGTGAAGAGCATGCGAAAAGTTACCCAAAATTATTTTAAAAGATTAACTGTTGTTAGAAGCAATATCTTCCAATTACAATATAATACTCTCGTTATGTATGTGATCGTGACGCGTTATCTGTTTTACTTACATTTGAGAATTCGAAAAATATTGTGATTAGTTTATTTCGTTCTCTTGCTAATAAAAACCTAACAAATTCAAATTTTTCCTGATTCCCTGACAGAGGGCCTTAATTTCTATCGTGGTCAAAATTATTCCTGTCATCCGGTAACTTTACTTATGCTTGAATTCTTAGGCCTCTACATAGATGGTGCTGTAAATAGTTTCTAACATGCTTGCGATAGTGCTGCCATCTCATAACTTTCCGTGACAGCTTCCATAGTTGAGCATGCATAGATAGTTGTTATTACCTTGAGTGGCTGCACTTGAGAACGCTATCATACTTAATAATTTTTTACTCACTCAGCACAGAACGCCAGTTTTTCTTTAATGCTAGAATACAAGCTGATCACAATATTCACAATCATAACATAATATAATATGGTAATAACAAAAGAATAAAAATTTATAACGCACTGTTGACAAGCGGCGTTATCGACTTGTTAAAATGGCGGACCCCAGCGAACTGAAATAAAACGAAACGAAATCATGATACGACGCGACGTGAGCCGAAGCGGCGCGCATACTGCGGTACTGAGCGAGAGGGCGAATATCCGACGACAGCCGATCCTAAACTCGTGTCTAAACTTAAGTCAGATCAATCAAATCTCAAGTACTGTACCTACTTAAGAAGCACTCAATGATATTAAGAGCTTTCAGCAATATTCGGGCCGTGTTCTCTTGAGGATAATTATATTATGTCTAATCATGAGAGAGTAGATACTTACCTACCTACAAATGGAGTCTTTTCATTAAAATCGATAACCTTTCTCGATTTTGTTACAAAGTGGCAATTGTCTATGTGCAAGACTTGGAAAGTTACGTACGAAAAATAATGTCATTTCATAGGTGGGCGCTTGGTCTAATACACCTGGCTGGGCATTTGAGCCTCCGTTAGTAGTGTTTTGTGGTGGGCTGGCATAAGCGATTTAATACATATTATTTCTTATTCAGATGGGATTTCGTACTTTTCAAGCTCGGCCAGTTCCAAGAACAATTCAATGATCAAATCAGAGGAGCGCACTTGGATCTTGTATTCTTCCATGATGCGATGGTTCACTTATTTATTATATCGAGAATTATAAACACGCCCCGGTGAGTGATTTATTTTGATAGCTACGTTTCCTTTTGATAATCCACTAGCAATATTTTTTTTTAGTGATTGTTAAACCCGTGACCCATAATCCGAGCTGAGTAAAGCACCAAATCTTTTACAATTTCTTGTTATACCCACTGTTGCAACTTAATTTCTCTCAAAACAAACAATTTACGACGGAGAAAATTTCGCCAAGTCCAGAATAAAATCGTATGCAATCAGACCCATCAGCTTGTAGCATTAGTGTTCTGTAAATCAAAGTTGCCTGCGGTTTGCTGCTACAATCTATACTTGAGTACCAACTTTATTTGCAGAGGTAACGCGTTGCTCGTCGGCGTCGGTGGTTCTGGCAAGCAGAGCTTGACGAAACTGGCATCTTACATCGCAAACTATTCTTTCTACCAGATCACTTTAACAAGGTGCGGAAATATCCAAATCAAACATGATACTTCGTTTTTCTATGTTCATCTTTCTTCCTAATGCGTGTTTGTTACATAAATATTTACACTTGTCGATCGAATTGGGGCGTTCCGAAACCAGAAGTTTATGGGGTTGGATCGGACCAAGAATCTGATTCTTCCTTCGAATAACGTTACCGACCGGTTCAAGATGGATAATTTTGACGCGTATACCTACTTATTATTAATACAAGAAAAGTCGTAATAACGGATTGGGCGTGGAATGTTCAATTCTCGAAATGGACCAATTCTGATAATGCCCCATGTTTCAGATCATATAACGTGAGCAACTTTATGGACGACATAAAAATTCTGTACCGTATCGCCGGTCTACAAGGAAAGGGCATATCATTCATATTTACCGATAACGACATCAAAGATGAACAGTTTCTGGAGTTTTTAAACAACATTCTCAGCTCTGGGGAGATCGCCAATTTATTCGCTAAAGATGAAATGGGTAAAATCTATTTATGAGGACTAAGTAACATAATGCTTATATTCCTATCCTAGCTCCAGATGGAGGACTGGTAGGAGGTGGCACAAGACAGGCCAGAGCAGCTCTTATTATGGGAGACTAAAGCTAGGTTCACATTTGTCTGACGTGTCGTGTCGTGATGCATCAGATAGGTATCGGTTTCATACATTTAACAAAGCCTTCCCTACACACTGCATCAGAGAAATGTGAACGCTACTATATTAAATGTATGAAACCGATTCCTTGCTGATGCATCACGATACGACACGTCAGACAAATGTGAACCTAGCTTTAGACTTATTTAGGGTCATAGCGCTATAATGGTTATATATTGATAGCGCTATATTGATATCCCAAGGACTGTAATTATTCTATTCTATACAAAGACGGACTTTCCTAGAAGTGTTTTTTCGGGGCCTCTTCCATTTCATATGTTCATGTAGTATTCAATATTTTTAGATGAAATACTGAACGAGCTTACTCCTATAATGAAGAAATACGCGCCGAGGAGGATTCCCGTTCCGGATGTTTTGTACGAATACTTTATAATGCGCTCTCGCGCCAACCTGCACGTCGTGTTGTGCTTCTCACCGGTACACTTTACATACTATTTTTAGTTTATGGTTTTGTATTAGAAGATAGTGGACCAAACTCTAGCGTGTAAGTTTGTCAGGCCCTATAATGGATTCTGATGCAAAGACAACAACAACTGGAACCGACGGCTTATAGTGAGCGCACATAAAAACGAACCGAGTTCAGTAAACGTGCCGAAAGAACTGCTTTTACAATTCTTTGTATGAAATGTAATGAAGCTTCGCCACCTTTGTTCATCGAACGCGAGGAATCGTAATCGTAATGAAATTAATTGTATGGCTTATAAACTCTTTATTGAAACACCACAGAACAAAGTAAACTAAAACGAATCAAATTTAATAATAATAATAAGTGTCATAATGTCTTGAAGTGCAATAAAAAGTTGTTATGTTATCTTATGTTATTCAGGTGGGTGAGAAGTTCAGAAGCAGAGCTTTGAAGTTCCCTGGTCTTATATCTGGTTCAGTAATGGACTGGTTCCAGAAGTGGCCCAAAATGGCATTGATTGAAGTGGCCCATCATTTCTTATCAGATTTCCACGTTAGTATATGCATTTACATAAATGTTTTCCTTTATGCTATATACCTAAGTACGTAAAGATTGGTTTGATTCAAGTGTACAAGTGTATGAATAAAGAAAATTAAAGAGAAATTTTAATGTTTTAAAATTGAAATTATCACTCGCTTTCCGGCTACGAAAAACATCATTAAGAAACACACACGCCCGTGAATTATTTCGGAGATAGGTATGTTCTCCACCAATCCGGATCCCGTGGTTGATTTTGGCTTATCGCTCCTCGTGAAAGTGAGGCGAGACCCGAGCTTAGCTCTGGGCGGGTATAGGTCATGATGATTATAATGACAACTAGGATCAAAATGTTCTCTTTACTGATAAGCTGCGTACTGATGGAGCGAGCAGCCTCGCGAGGCCTGCCGCGCAAATCAAATGCTCGGTCCGTCAGGACGTGCCTCGGCCGAGGCGAACGTACGTGCTGCCTCGTCCGAGCGTGCCGCGGCCCTAGCCTCGCGAGGCTGCTCGCGCATTCAGTACGCGGCTACACATGTTTTTTCAGTCCTATGATTGTAATCCGGTCCACAGGTGGTATGTTCTGCGGAGACAAAAACTCAGCTCATAGAAATAATGGGAATGGTCCAAGACAACGTTGCAGAAGCGTGTACCAGCTACTACGACAAGTTTAGAAGGCAGACGCACGTCACTCCTAAGTCGTACCTATCCTTCTTGCAAGGATATAAAGTGCTTTATAAGGATAAACACATGAATATAGCGGAGTTGGCGAGAAGGTACAAATATCAACCAATATAATGATTATATTTTTATTTAAGCAGCAGCGGCCAAACAGAACGCTTAGCGCGTTTTTGAAAATGGTTTTTGCCTGTTTGTTCTTGCATCACGTTTAAAGTACTGACCCGATTGCAGTGCGGTTTTCACTGTTTGTTAGTAAAATCTGCCTTGTTCAATGATATACCTAGATTACATCTAAACCTAACGAGTAGTAAATTAACTATTGATAAAAAAAACTGTTAGTACCCGGGGGGTCGGTACATGGCACCAGGCTTTTGGTGTCCCATGGTGGATTATTGGCTAACCTTCCTTACAAAAGTGAGGTGAGCTCCGTGCTCAGTATTAGGCGGGTGTAGGTTGTGACGATGATGATGACGGTATATTTTTACAGAATGACAACAGGATTAGACAAGCTCGTGGAAGCGGCTGCGAGCGTCGACATTTTGAAGAAAGAGTTGGAACTGAAGGAATTGGAAATCAAAGAAGCTACGGCGAAAGCAGAAGAAGTAAAGTCTGTTTTCTAATATAAGCTGTATTTAATGGATTTAGCAATACTGAGTTTTGTAACCAGTTGAGCTAAACTGCAGTCAACAAAATAAAATGACACTAGTCAAGTTATGTGTTAGGTACGTTAACTTACATTATTACGTACTTATACATACGTACAGAAAATATCTCAATTCATTATTGTGGGTTTCGTCTGTAACGATGAACTTGAACAATGTTCCCGGCAATGGATTCCGTTCTACAACGAAAAAGTATGTTTAAAAAAATTTACCCGATATTGGGCGTAATGTATTGGGATCGCTTTGAACAATGACTTGGGACGATGCTCCTTGCACGCAATCACTATAGCATTGCTCAGAAAAAAAAAAAAACAACGGACATACGTTTTTTTTTTGGTTTTTTGATGGATAAATAACTATATTATCTCATAAGGTGCTAGCAGCCGTAGCAGAGTCGGCGGCGGCCGCCGAAGTGGTGAAAACTGAAGTATTGCTAGTGAAGGACCGAGCTGTGAAGCTCGTGAGCGTTATCGCTGCTGAGACTGCGATAGCAGAAGAGAAGCTAGCAGCTGCGAAGCCTGCCCTGGACGCCGCTGAAGCTGCTTTGCTGGTAATCTATGCTTAATAATTACCAATACAAAATGGTGCTAATTCTGTCGTATAGTTTAGTTCTGTCAAATGATTTGTTGTCACTTTTTAACCTTACGAAAGCAAAAGAAATGGCAATCAATTTCATCAATAACCCATATCGTCCCACTGCTGAGCACGGGTCTCCCCTCACTTTCGCGGGGAGGCTCGGAGGCTCGGTCCGCATTGGTGGATAACATACCTACCTTTGAAATCATTCTTGGGTAGGCATGTGGGTTGGAAATCAATTTAGAGCTGTCAAATTAAACTTAAGTTTAGTTAGTCATTTCTAGTTGCACCTACTCTGCGTTTTCAGGTACTCTGCATTTATTTTCCCGGGATAAAACATAACATAACAGTACGCAGTGTAGCTTCTTATTAGTGAGAGAATTTCCAGAATTGGAACAGTAGTTTCAAAGATGTCTTCATGTTTTTTAGAGAAAGACATGACATCAGTCTTATCAGTGATGACTTTATCTATCATGTTCCGTTGTAGACTATCAACGCAGCCGATATCGCCACAGTCCGAAAGCTGGGCAAGCCGCCGCATCTCATCACCCTCATTATGGACGCCGTGATCTTGCTGTTCAGGAAGCGGATTGATTCGGTCAGACCTGACCCAGAGAAGAATTTCTTTGTTGCTTCCTGGGCCGAATCACTGAAGGTATATCGTACTAATATAAAAGCGAAAGTAGCTTTGTCTGTATCTGTTTACTCCCTTTCCATGACTAAACGGCTGAACCGATCTTGATGAGATTTGGTTTGGAGATAGTTGAGAACAAAACCCGGGGAAGGACATAGAAAACTACTAAGTTAGTTTGTAGGCTTAAACTTGTTGGGCTTGTAGGGTTCGTTGCTTGTTAGCCTGATTTATTTAATAGACTCGTGGATGCTGAACCATCGATACGAAGAAGAAGAAGCTTGTAGGAGGAAATAAAACCCTTATTGTTATTGAATTTAGTTCCTTATTCAATTTTAAAGCGTCGGTGAGTTTTGTTACAAACATTAGTTTACTAATAAGCAGTGCTTCATTTAGTATTATTTTTAGGTGATGGCGGATTCCAGATTTTTGAATAACTTAAAGTTCTACCCCAAAGATGAAATAAACGCAGAAATGGTAGATTTGTTGATACCGTACTTCGCTTTCCCGTAAGTTTCATGATTAGTAATATGCCAATATCTTCATATCTTTTAATAGTATTTTTTTCTAGAACACAAAATTTATATTTAAATTTTTGGATTAACTTTAGTAGGTATGTATGTATTTATATTGTGTCGCTGATATCAACTGACCCTTTTTTTTTTTTTTTTTTTTTTTTTTTTTCCCGGGGAAATGCATTAGGCATACCACCCGGCCCCGGGGGGGGGGGGGGGGGGGGGGCGGGGTGGTTATGTGGAACTCCCCCGCCAGCTGGTCTGGCGGGGTTTACCCACTAAAACCCCGGGGTGTTCTCCTCTCCGCATTATGGAGGTGGTCACGGGTTCGCACGGCGCTTCCGCGACCACCTCTGCGGGCGCCCTCCCGGGCTCGCCACGTGAGGCTTGGGCCTCTTTCTCCGCTGGGTGCGTCCCGGAACACACGGGCCGCACCTCAGCTCGGGACTTCTAACTTGGGCGTTGGACTCCCGATCCGCGGCCCAAAAGTCCCCGTTATTGGTCCCTTGCTGTGCCCTCTGCTGATCAGAGGGACACGCGAAGGACCTCCTCCCGCCAGGTTATTTGCTACGGCCACCAATTCCCCTAGGAGAATTGCTGACCGAACCCCAGGGTGCACCGGCCCAGCTGCTGCCCTTCCCTCCGGATGCAACGCATCAAGAGGGACGAACAACAGCCGGGCACTCGTGGAGGTTACCTGGCCCGCACCCCTGATATCAACTGACCCGACTCAATTCCTGCTATCTGTCTTTTCCATGCAATGGTTATCGATTTTTAGCGACAATACCGCCCAGTGTGCATCTTTTCTCTGTGTTTTCAGTAGTAGGGATTCCCCGGTTCTGCCTCACCTCTTGAGTCAGAACCAACTGTTTGAGTCAGAACCGCCTGTCCTAAAAAAAAAAAAAAAAAAAAAAAAAAAAAAAAAAAAAAAAAAAAAAAAAAAGTAAATCGGCCACGCCCGATCGATCTGTGCTATCAGATTTTTGATATCTCTTACGGATCAAGAGATAGCTTTCAGGTTTCAGAAGCCCCAGTACCCCTAATTAAACCTAGTCTAATTGTCCTATTGTTCCTAATGACGGTTCAAGCTCAGCTACTACCTCAGTTGTTTGCTCAGTTTAATTACTATAATATTGCTAATTACGGTCACCTATTGTATTGCTGGTATTCACAAAGTTCAATAACAACACTTCTTTATTATTTCGTTACTCTTTATTTATCAATAAAATGAGACTTAAACATATTATAAAGCAATATATCATTGTACAATGTTTCCATATTGAACAATCTTATAAAATCAGACATTGTATTACCATTGTACTTGTAGTACAAATACAATAAGCAGTACTCGCCACATACCGAAGTCCAATCATTTTGTAACCTATACGTATTGAAATCCCATTGCCTTGAATTCTTCTTTAAAAATGTTTGGTGGTAGCCTTTTGGTGGGCGACCATACGAATCAAAATATTGTCCAAGACCGTTTATATCAATGTGTATGGCTACCCAGTGAGATCCCGGCTTTGTGTCTGGATCTAAATTGCTTATTATATATGTTGGATTCTGAGTGTATATTGGCAATCGATTTGCAGCATATACATTATATTGCAAGCTCGGATGAATTGTATTTAAATATTTCTGTAACTCTGTTGTATCCATAATGCATACAAAAAACACTTCTCTGTACAAATGATCAGATGCAAGTGTTAAATTGAAGGTAATAAATTGGTATTTCAAGTCGACGGGGGTCGTGTAATTAATGCAAGGTAAGTACATGTTATAAATCATATTTTATTCAAATAACATAGATAAACACTTTCACTTAACTACTATAGTCTACACACACATTACGGTTTTTATCAATTTCAATAACATTATCAAACTCCGCATACACAATACAGTTGATAGTTTGTGAAAGAGTTGATTCAAAACGAACTTCCAATCTTACGCTGCCATGTTTTATAAGATTCCAATGACCCGATGAGTTTGCTGATAAATCAGGTGTTAAGTCGAAAGCTAATAGACAATAACCTTGAGCATATCGTTCCCTAGATATCCCATTACCTTCGTTAAGAAAATGTATTCCCGTTCCTGAGAATAGTGTATGATAGGCTGAAGTGAAAATATTATTCTCGAATGATGGTTGTAAAGCTTTGGAAGGAATTTGCTGACCATCAATATATAAACAAAATGTATTCATGTCATAATTTTCAAAATTAAATGGATTTTTAGTGAGACTACCATTAAATGCTGCGTTATTAATAAATCCGACTATACATCTTTTAGGAACTTGTCCCAGAAAAATATTATCAAGTGTTTTTCCCTGAACTCCGGATGGTATTGTTAAAACTTTAACTTCAGCTCGCGTAATAGGATATTTAGCTGTAGTAGTGGCTAAAACTTTTTGATGTGCAAGTAAAACTGTTGGATTGATTCGTGCTCTACGAATAATAAGTGTTGCATCAGTAATACATACTTTAAATTTTAAATCATTTGAAGAAGCCATTAAATTAAAAGTTTCTCTAGACCGAACTAATTTAACAGACATTTCAACACCATTAATCAAAAACTTTTCTTGATTAAATATATCACCGTGTAAATGTCCAATCATTTCTATTTCTTTACTTTCAGATGTTAATTCTTGTCTTTTAGTGAAACCTTCATTTTTTTCATCGGTTGAATTCATTTTACCAGATGTATCTTCATACCAAAGAGCACAAGTTAGATGCGATGTTTTAGATGCAGGAGCATAATTCAACAATGTTTCTACGTAAGCACGGTAAGCGTATGTATTATTTGGTGGAGACACAAGTTTTTGATTCAAATAAACATCAAGCTGACTAAACAATGAATGTAACCAATTATTAACTGGAGCTACTATTGTTGATGCATTCACTTTTGTTGTATCTTGATTCAGTATCTTAGCTTTAATGTGGATTAAAGTGTGAGACAAATCCATGTAGTCATCACCAGTTCCAGGTACTTGAAATTCGATTGGTCCATCGTCAGCAAGAGATGAAATAGGCTTATAATGTATCCACATTCCATTTTCTATACTTGTTTGTGTAGATGGTAACGCAAATAAGTCTAATTCTGACTTAATGCATTCACAAGAATGACTGTGTAGAAACGACATGGTTGAATTTATTTAATTATTATTTTTAAGAAAATATATCGTTGATGTTATTACGTTTCAACTTTGATTTCTTGTTAGCTGCTTTCACCTTAGCAGCTAGCGGTGGAATGAATGAAGATAGATGTTTCTTCTTAGTTATATATCCTGACCCAGACATATTCAAGCGATCTATTTTATCATCAGCTTTTCTTTTCAAGTTTGTACTAGCTTCTTTTAACCTAGCCTTAATTGAATCTTCCATAGGACGAGCACTAACCATATCTGATAAAAGACCCACACCTGTATTTAAAGCCTCTTTTCCAATGGCTCGAGCTCCACTAGATAGTAATGGTAAAACAGATCTAAATAAGCCCCCTAGAAAGCTACCGATTCCGTGTCCACGTTGATATGGCGCTCCTCTATAGATGACTCCAATACCCGATCCAGCTTGATGCGAGTAATAATGTTCATAGGGGCAACTTATATTATCACGTTGAGAATACATTATAATTTTCTAAAGTGTAGTTTAATGGCCACGGTTCCAAACTGGAATGGTATTTTTTGACCAGTGCTTGATCTTATATCTATTTCAATTGTATCAAACTCTCTACGCATGATGTTCAAGTAGTGAGGCGGTGAGAAAACATGCATTTTATTAGCTCCATAAATATATTTTGCAGGATCCAAAGGTATTATTCTGAGGAGAGGGGTCATTACATCTCCAACAATCTGTGGTTCGATTATATCACAATAAACAAATAACTGAGATGGCAATCCTAAATGTAAGTTCGCTGGACACTTTCCAATACCTTTAGTTACAAGGTTTCTGTTGGGTTCAAATCCAAGTTGAAGACACAACTTAGGTGATAATGTAAATGATGTTATTGATTCATCCATAACAGAAACAGACACTAACTTGGATAACTCATCATAGCGAAACCTAACTTGCTCCTTAATATTATTTAATGCAGATAAAATATGGTTAATATTGTCATAGTTTGTGGCTGGTATGTGTGTTTTGTAGTACGTTAGCGATAGTTTTTCATCATGAGGCATCTTCATCCATTTACTAATGTAAATTACATTTTCATGATCTTGAACCGTAAACATTGTGCATGGATATTGGAATTCAACAACACCAACCAACCACGATCCTTCCAGTTTGATGGACTTTGGTAATTTAGTTGAAAAAAGAGTTGTTGTGTTTTCAGGAAAGTATACCATTGAACTATTACTAAGTAGGGTCAAATAAAAACTTTCTTTCATCATAATTCTTTTAGACTAGAAGCTAAAACCCAACTGTTAAATTTATCTGGATAACCTTTCCACTTCACTAACACTTGCTTTCTGTCACCAGAGTAACGGCTGCTAATTATTTTATCTATTTTAAAACTGGAAGTGGGGTTATAATCAATTTTTTGTAATTCTTTTTCATAAAAAGTACCCACTATTGGCTCATTTTGCAAATCTTTCAATGTATATACTACCCAAGGCGATCTATCTATTATCGAAGATACTATAAAAATTTCATCACTCCAATTAGATTCATAACCTTTTTGAAATACATGTTTAAATTTAGTAAGTCGCACATGATCACCAATGTGAAATTTTGGTACTTGGTTATATGAGGTTTGTATTAGACTACGATGATTCTTTTCATACAAATTATTCCAAACGATCATGATATTGTTTGAATTTACATCACAAGGATACATTTTAATGCTGGAATGGTAACTATGATTATATGCATGTACCAAGTTTTGTAAAATATCTATATATTTATACGTATTTTTATGAGTAAAATAACGCCACATTTTCATCTTGAGAGTCCTTTGAAATCTTTCTACAATGCTAGCTTTAATGTCGGGGTTATTTGTTGTATAATAGTTTATATTTTTACTCCTAAAGTATTTTTGTACATCCTTTGCAACAAATTCGGTCCCTTTATCCGATTGTATATGGGTTGGAGTAGTATCAGCTTCATTAAATATACTTTCAAAACATTTTTTTACAGTTTCAGAGTTTTTATTTTTCATTGGTCTTACATAGGCATATTTAGTAAACACATCAATAACGCAAAGGATATAATTATAACCATTATTATACTTAGAATACGTTCTCATGTCACTTAAATCAGCTTGCCAAAGTTCATTTAGATTAGATAAAATATATTTATTACGAGGGAATTTTCTGTGAACTGGTTTGTGGAGTGTATATGTTTCTTGAGCTTGCAACCATTTGTTGACTTCTGATTTGTTCATCTTACCTTTCATAGCTTTCGCTAATTTATCAATACTACTATAACCAGCAGGATGTGATGCATCATAATAAATTTTATTAATTTCTAGTAGGGAGTCCATTTTTCCCATTCAATTTTTTTCTTCAGTTTCTTTTGATACTTATCCGTGTTAGTTGGTGTAGTGTAGATTTCCTCATCAGCAGAGAGCTCCCCAAGATCTTTCATATATAGTTTACTTATATAATCACTTCTGCTTGGATTCCCAATGTAAGTTAGTGGTATTTTAATATCCTTCAATGCTTTAGCAAAGCTTACCCAACCTATTGGATCACTTTTTTTCAATGGTCTAAGTGAATCGTTTACCAAATCTATAATATTACTCCCAGGAATTTTTGTGTTATCTATAATAACTGTACCGTTGTTATCCCAATGGATTTTGTTTTTACTCAATGACATCAAATTTAGTAATAACTCACCTTTTTTTGCATATGTTTTAGGAATCAAACTTAGAATTTGTTTACTTGTGTATGGAGGACTACTTGTAGTTTCAATACTTTGTTGGACTTTATCTTCATTCGATGTCTGAGTTACGACTAAATCTTTATTATTCATGTCTTTAATTATATCAGAAACTTTAGTTATTTCAGTGTTCCCTGCAGTATCAATGTTGGAAGTAATTATTGGTAATTCAAAAGGTTGACGATCCTCTTTAGTAAAGTGTAGATATCTTTGTAATATTTGCAAGTATAAAATACATTTTTTTCTGTCATCCATAGTACTATTTAAAATATTTTGCATTTCAGCATCTAGCCTCGATGTAGGATTTTCATTTTTGTGTTGATTGTTGTTTTGATTCAATTTCTCTATTAAGCTTGGTTCAACGAGCAACATTCTTTTGGCATGTTCCATTTTAAACCAGTGAACTAACTAATCCACTCAGAATAGAACTTAATATGATTGGTAGAAATGCACCTCCTTTTTGAACAATTATTTTCTTTTTTATCTTAGTTGCCCCCTTGCACAACAACTTACGCAGTATAGTTTTAAATTTTTTAAGTTTATTCTTTTCTTTTTCTTTGAGTTGTATTTTACCTTGAAGAACGTTATGAATACACTCGCAAATGCATTGTATTTCTTCTTTATCACACGTTTTTAGCAGAGCTTGTCGGTATTTTGGTTTAAGTGTATGCAGTGCATTTAGGAAATCTTTATGCGTCTTGAGACTCCGATGCATTATTAGTAAATGATAGGAATTTGTTGATTCTTAGCATATTTAAAGCTTTTTGTAGGGATATATACTGTGCAATATCTATCCGAAGGAAATATATTCGTTTTGATTCGACACATGTCACTAGTACCTTGCTTAAGATCTATCATTATATATCCATGTGCCTCACTGGTAGCATCCCTGTATGCATCTTCAATAAATTTTGGATTTTCTGGTGATACTTGACGTGCTAAGTATCGAATCTGTGTTTTATCTCGTGGATTTTTGAAATATATAATATAGTTAGAATTCAAAGATATGTCTCTTTGACCTTTACCCTGATGAAATAAATTTTGTGTAATGTAGAATACACTTAAGTTTCTATGATGACTACCTTTGGTAAAAATATCAACAATTCGACCATCAGATTCTCTCATAAGATCATCTATAATTAGAAGGTTTGCATCCTTTCCATCAAACATGTTAAGATCTGGTATACCTTGACAATAGTTTACATTTGGTAAGTTGTACAAAGGTTGCATTTCATCGAAGCACCATGTAATTTGAGTAAAATTTCTACTACATATTTCTGTAATGTAACTAATAAAATTTGTTACAAATTTTGATTTTCCACAACCACTTGGACCTGCAACTATAGTGGTAAATGGATGAATAAATTGAAACATTATTTATTAAATACACGTGTAGATCTTTTAAGGGTATTGAAATAACTAAGTCATGTTGTTGAAAAATATGTTTTTATTTAAAAATCCATTTAATTTTGAAAATTATGACATGAATACATTTTGTTTATATATTGATGGTCAGCAAATTCCTTCCAAAGCTTTACAACCATCATTCGAGAATAATATTTTCACTTCAGCCTATCATACACTATTCTCAGGAACGGGAATACATTTTCTTAACGAAGGTAATGGGATATCTAGGGAACGATATGCTCAAGGTTATTGTCTATTAGCTTTCGACTTAACACCTGATTTATCAGCAAACACATCGGGTCATTGGAATCTTATAAAACATGGCAGCGTAAGATTGGAAGTTCGTTTTGAATCAACTCTTTCACAAACTATCAACTGTATTGTGTATGCGGAGTTTGATAATGTTATTGAAATTGATAAAAACCGTAATGTGTGTGTAGACTATAGTAGTTAAGTGAAAGTGTTTATCTATGTTATTTGAATAAAATATGATTTATAACATGTACTTACCTTGCATTAATTACACGACCCCCGTCGACTTGAAATACCAATTTATTACCTTCAATTTAACACTTGCATCTGATCATTTGTACAGAGAAGTGTTTTTTGTATGCATTATGGATACAACAGAGTTACAGAAATATTTAAATACAATTCATCCGAGCTTGCAATATAATGTATATGCTGCAAATCGATTGCCAATATACACTCAGAATCCAACATATATAATAAGCAATTTAGATCCAGACACAAAGCCGGGATCTCACTGGGTAGCCATACACATTGATATAAACGGTCTTGGACAATATTTTGATTCGTATGGTCGCCCACCAAAAGGCTACCACCAAACATTTTTAAAGAAGAATTCAAGGCAATGGGATTTCAATACGTATAGGTTACAAAATGATTGGACTTCGGTATGTGGCGAGTACTGCTTATTGTATTTGTACTACAAGTACAATGGTAATACAATGTCTGATTTTATAAGATTGTTCAATATGGAAACATTGTACAATGATATATTGCTTTATAATATGTTTAAGTCTCATTTTATTGATAAATAAAGAGTAACGAAATAATAAAGAAGTGTTGTTATTGAACTTTGTGAATACCAGCAATACAATAGGTGACCGTAATTAGCAATATTATAGTAATTAAACTGAGCAAACAACTGAGGTAGTAGCTGAGCTTGAACCGTCATTAGGAACAATAGGACAATTAGACTAGGTTTAATTAGGGGTACTGGGGCTTCTGAAACCTGAAAGCTATCTCTTGATCCGTAAGAGATATCAAAAATCTGATAGCACAGATCGATCGGGCGTGGCCGATTTACTTTTTTTTTTTTTTTTTTTTTTTTTTTTTTTTTTTTTTTTTTTTTTTTAGGACAGGCGGTTCTGACTCAAACAGTTGGTTCTGACTCAAGAGGTGAGGCAGAACCGGGGAATCCCTACTACTGTTTTCTACCTATTAGTGTTAATCTATAGTTATCTCTCTTACTCTCGCCTTGCTTGCGGTTTCCAGCCAATACACATTCGAAGCTGCAAAGGTCGCTTGCGGTAACGTCGCCGGTCTGATTTCTTGGACTATCGCCATGGCTCAGTTCTACTCCGTGAACAAGGACGTGCTTCCGCTGAAGGCTAATTTGGCTGTGATGCAGGGGAAGTACCAGGCGGCCAAACGGGAGCTGGGGGACGCTGAAGCGGCATTGGCGGCTAAAGAGGTTAGAGGTTTTTTGTAAAGGCTGGAGTTCAAAGAAGAATGCAATTATTTACTAAAACAACTTAAAGCTGTAGCTGCACTCCGTAAGCAGATAATTGTACACAAACATATTTTTTTATTTTTGTCTTCATTGATTTGGTGCCGCATAACTTTTTCTACCTGAATAAATTTGGTACAGTCATATTGATATTACCATTCCAGAAAGAGTTAGCAGGAGTGCAGAGGGAGTTCGACCACGCCATGGCGTTGAAACAGGCAGTGCTGGACGACGCGGCCAAGTGCCAACAAAAGATGGACGCCGCGACCGCACTCATCAACGGGCTCAGCGGCGAGCGCGTGCGCTGGACCGAACAGTCCGCGCTCTTCAAGTCGGAGATTGAGCGACTTGTGGGAGATATTCTGCTGCTCACTGGGTATGACTGTATCATGAATCCTATTCTTGGTTTGGTAATCGAATTCTTATAATTATTTCTCGTGAACAATGTGCGTGCGTGTTTTGTACTAATACTATTAACTAAAGTAATCTATTATAGATTCCTCTCCTACTCGGGACCTTTCAACCAAGAGTTCCGAACCATGTTGCTGAACGGTTGGCTTGGTGAATTACTCAGAAGAAAAATTCCCGTATCTATGAATCTAAATGTTACAGATGAGCTGACGGATACTGCCACGGTATTTATGGCCTTAAATTAACTTTGCTAGAGTTTCTTTTTCCCTAGTGATTATAGTATATGCACGGACATTTTGATTTGGTTGCTGATGCGAAATTCAGGTTATATTATTTGCGCAACAATAAACTTTCGTAGAACCTTGAAAGTAATTGTACAGTCGATCTCAGAAGTAGCAGAATATGTTCCCATTTTCAATTTAATTTGCAACATGCAAGCAGTGTTTTTCGTAGAATAGGAATTTTAAACTAGTTTAGTTACTTTTGAGGTCTACTGTACATGATTGTGTACATTTTGAAATGCTTAGTTAAAATTCTGTGAATCCGGTAAACTGATTGTTTACTTGCCTTTGATAAAAAAAAAACACCATTATGTATTTATTTTATAGATCGGTGAATGGAACTTATGCGGTTTGCCAACGGACGAACTGTCAATACAGAACGGTATAATCGTGACTAAAGCGGCACGATTCCCACTGCTGATAGATCCGCAAACTCAGGGAAAAATATGGATCAAAAACATGGAAAAGTTCAACGACTTGATCGTTACTACTCTCAATCATAAGTATTTCCGGTGCGTTACTTAAACAGGCAAATTAAAAAAAAAACATTTTCACTTTTTGTATTAACATATTTTAATAATTAGCCGTCTTTTTTCATTTTAGTTAAATTTTAGTGTCTGAGTTAAATGGATCAATTTAATTATGAAAATATAAACCTCTGTGGCTACCAAAGAGGCTTTATGTATCTATACGAGTTACTCAAACTCGCAAGTTTGGATTTCAGTTAATTTTCACCTTTTCCATTCCTAAAATCAGTGTCTTACTAAACCTTTTCAGAAACCATATTGAAGACTGCGTGTCATTAGGAAGACCCTTGCTAATCGAAGATGTCGCCGAAGAAATGGACCCTGCCCTTGATAATATTCTTGAGAGGAACTATATCAAAATAGGTTCTACTTACAAAGTGAGTATCTTAGTAGATAGGTATTTATAAGTTGGTTGGGATATTCAAGAAATATGAGATACTTTAACGACAAAATTAAAGACTATGACCACTACCAAACCGCTGAACCAGCTTTTGAGGCGGATCTAGTTGTTATATCGTGTTGATTGAAGGCGCAAGAGTGCCCGTTCTGGGAATTTGCCATCGAACCCACTGACGCTTTGCCCGAAATTCTATCTCATCATCGCGATGGTTGGGGTAACCCTACCATCAGGTTGTTTACGAAATCCAGCCAATCTCTATTTGAGTGTAATACAATAATCGATAAGTAATATTTTTTAATCCAACCAAATGTAACAGGTAAAACTGGGCGACAAAGAAATCGATGTGACGGCCGGCCACAAAATATACATAACGACGAAGCTCCCGAATCCCGCTTACACACCTGAGATATCCGCGCGTACCTCTATCATCGACTTCACTGTGACCATGCAAGGGTTGGAGGACCAGCTGCTAGGGCGTGTGATTCTAACCGAGAAAGCAGAGATGGAGGGAGAAAGAACGCAGCTGATAATGGACGTAACAGCCAACAGGCGCAAGATGCAGGAATTGGAAGCCAATTTACTGCACAAATTGACCACGATCCAAGGGTCCTTGGTGGAGGATGTGTCTCTGATCCAAGTACTGAATATAACCAAGTCTACGGCCACGGAGGTAAATACCACGGACATCTACTACCTACAGACACCTATCCCCGCTTTACCTTCGCCTTGGTATATGTACTACCTTATTTCGTCTCATCCATTTAGTATCTTTAAATAAATCTTAAGATATAGTTGATAGGAGTCTAAAAGGGGTGTGATTCAAGGTGTTGATACGTGGTGACAGGATTAACCAGCTAGATTGCAATGGAGTTTGTAGTCGAGTTGCACTGACTCTTAGGACCCATGTAGATCGATTTATTCTCATCGACAAGAAATAGTAGTAGAGTCGATCTGAATTCGGTGGGTTTATGACAATTTTCTTAAAAAACTGTTCACACAATAAATCAATAGATGGCGCTGAATGAAATATCCAGTGTTAACTATTTTGGCAGCGTAGCAATTTTCAACATGCTTCTAATAACTGTGCTAAATGTTTCAGGTAAAAGAAAAATTGGACATTGCGAAGGAAACGGAAATAAAGATAAACGCCGCTCGAGAAGAGTTCCGTCCCGTCGCGACCCGAGGCTCCGTGCTTTACTTCTTGGTGTGCAACATGTCGCTTGTTTGCAACATGTATCAAACATCGCTGGCGCAGTTTTTGGAGCGATTCGATATTTCTATGGAGCGATCTACGCCGAGCCCCATCACTATGCGGCGATGCGGCTTTATCATCGAATACTTGGTAAATTTTTGCAACATATTGTACCGTATTTATGAAAATAGCGTAAATGTAGCAATTGCGTTTAGATAGATAGATAGATAGATGACTCAATTTTGACACCAAATTATATAAATCACACAGATAGCAAAAATAACATAACTTAATTATAGGTACAATGGGCGGTCTTATCGTTTAAAGCGACCTCTGCCAGACAACTTTAGGATGGACGAGATAGATAGCTGGTATAGGGTTTGAGCAATTTAAATAAATATTTATGATAAAATCAAATATTTTTACAGACGTATGACGTTTTCAAGTTCATATCACGCGGTTTTTATGAGGTGCACAAATACCTGTTCACGCTATTGCTGACGTTGAAAATCGACTTGAATAAGGATTACATTACTTTCGATGAATTTCAAAATCTCATTAAAGGTAAAATTATTACTTCCAATTTGACTCTACGCATGCAGGAAACCTAACCTTGGGAAATGTCGAATGACTTATTGTTGACTGTCCTTAGAGAAGTACTCTGTTAATTATAATAATATATCGAATGATCACGATGAATCTATATTCTAAGGTGGTGCCGCATTGGACTTGAATGCGTGCCCCCCTAAGCCGTTCAAGTGGGTGACAGACATGTCTTGGTTGAACTTGGTGCAGCTCTCAACCCTGAGGCAGTTTACTAACATACTCAACCAAGTGATCAATAACGAAAAGGGATGGAAATCTTGGTATGATTTACTATCTAACTAAATTTTTGTATTATGATTTTATAGCGTGGAAAAACTTTTATAAAACAAATGAAAGGCAACATCATTGGCTTTGATCATACTTTTAGGTGGCGCCATCTATGCATATCATACAATTCAAGTCTTGTCAGTCTTGCCTTTACGCTATTTGTAAACTAATGTCAAGTTTTATAGCTATAATGGATTAAAGATAGATACATTCGTTATTGAAACACCACAGAACAAGGGCAACTTAAACTCTAGGTCAAAACCAAGTTTTATTAGTAGTGTCCCAATGGCCGGTCTTATCGCTCATAGCGATCTCTTCCAGACCACAAGCGTGGAGAGAAATTACAAGAATAAATATGAAGAAGATAGAAATAATATTCTAAATTTCTTAACTTCGCTATATGAAATGGTTACTATTCGATCATTATTATCCTTTGTTGAGCTAAGCTGAATTGCATAAGGGAAGTGAGCATAAGACCGACGACCCTTGATATGAGTAAGGTAAAACTTAGTAAAACCTATTAAAATTTTGCGAATTCTTCAGTAAAAGTAAATTTAAAACACGATTACAGGTTTGACAAGGAAGCGCCTGAAGATGAGCCATTGCCCGATGGATACCACATGATGGATGTGTTCAGAAAACTGCTAGTCGTTCGAGCTTGGTGTCCGGACAGGACTCTTGCACAAAGCATGTAAGTAGGCTATCGAACACTATAATGAGAGTTATAATACGAATAAGACTTTTGCACTGCAATAAGTTTTCTTGGTTATTCGATTCGTGACTAAATAAGAAAATTTCTAATCGATTATGGGATAAAAATAGACGCTTGGTGTCTGATAGACAGATTCAATTGCACCGTTCTGCGTGGACAGACAGTTTCTTTTGTTTTTTATAAGCTTTTATTTAACATGCAATGTTTGTATGCTATGTATGTTTGGGTTAAATCTTTCAAGTAAATTATGACCCAGTTTCCGTTGTTGAATGAGTTTAAATTTTTCATGTCTGTCTAGTTCCAATTCAATCCAATTCCGATTCGATCAGTTTGCAGTACCGAATACGTAGTTTACAAAAGCTTGTCAATATAAGAAAAAAAAAGTCTATAATATCTGAGAAAAACAAGCCTTAAATAGTAAGGAAACTCATACTGAGTTTTGATAATTTACTCATTACTTCCAGGAAGTACGTTGTGTCCTCCATGGGGGCGAAATTCTCTGAAGCCGTCATTGTGAATTATGAGGTAGAAGTTTACAACTATTCATAGCTTTAAGCTTTGTATATTGTAGGTGGTTTGACTTTGCCAGATTGCTTGTTTAACGACTCTGGTCAGTATATTCTAATGTATTTTTCTCCAGCAAATGGTGCTAGAGTCGAGGCCGCTAGTGCCACTGATCGGCTTCCTAGCCATGGGATCCGATCCGACTCCGTCAATAGAAATAACGGCAAAGCGCATGGAATGCATTTGCTCTTCCATATCTATGGGGCAAGGGCAGGAAGTGCACGCGAGGAAGCTTATAGACCGTGCATTGAGAGAGGTAAAATGATGCTGTTAATTTTGTGATTGCGCTCATTCTGTTCAAGCACACAAGTGTTAATGGCTCCACCCTTGAAATACAAGGTTCCGACTCCATTGACGCTTTGCCATTGCTGGTTACATATAACGCTTTAGAAACACTCTTCAATCATCATTATCATCAGCCTATATTCGTTATATTCGTCGATGCAGGCCTAACCAGGCCTAGTAAACGCCTCTGAGTCGAATCTTCGTCTCTTCTCATCCAATCTCTTCAATGGACAAAGAATATTCATTCACTATCTTAATTTTTCTTCGTGCATTTTAGGGTCTATGGGTATTACTACAAAACTGCCATTTGGGCTTGGAATACATGGTGGAAGTTATGGAACAATTTGGCGAGTTGGAAAAAGAACCTGAAAAAGTTCACGAGACGTTTAGGTAACCTGAATTTGTGAGTCTAAAGTCCTGTTTCTTGTGCGTGTTTTGGTCTACATATTACACAAATACCTCCACAGAAAACATTGTTTTTTGACAACATATATTGTTTGATATGAAAACGCCAAATATTGCCAAAAAATATACAAAAATAACAATGTTTTGTGTGTAGACCAAAACACGCAGGAGACAGCTTTACAAATCCTACTAGGAACATAGACATGATTGTTATTTTTAAATCTATTTTGATAAATACTAATTTAATTTGCAGTTTCATTATTTTGAGCTATTAATTTTTTATTTTGTATGAAATTTGTAATGTTCGACGTATTTTCAGGCTGTGGATCACAACAGAGGTGCATGATAAATTCCCAATCACATTGTTGCAAATGTCTATCAAGTACACATGCGAACCTCCTTCAGGTACGAATCATAAAATTATATAATATATTCTTTTATTAGTTATAGTTTAGAAAATCGTGGACAACGTCCTAGAAATAAATAGGATTTTGTATTTTTCGAACTCTGCACCCAATAAATTCATATGAGTTTGGTGGCGCTTTATGAATAAATATTCTCTCATTTATACATGCATTTTTTTTTCGAGCTTGATGTTGTTACGTTTGATTTTATACTATTTTAAAATTTCCTTTTAGGTATCAAAGCTGGTCTGATGCGAACTTACGACTCGATGAGCCAGGACTTCCTTGACTACAGCGACAGTCCTTTCTACCTCCCCCTGATATACACCATCTCTTTCTTGCACACGGTGGTGCAAGAGAGACGCAAATTTGGCCCGCTGGGGTGGAATATACCGTACGAGTTCAACTCTGCCGACTGGCTGGCGTCTTGTATGTTTGTCCAGAATCATTTGGAAGCTTTGGAGCCGGGACAGAATGTCAGTTGGACTACTGTTCGGTTAGTTTTCATTTTTGATGCTTTCTTGACATGTTTTGTACAGGCAATAAAAAAAAAATATTATTAAAAAAACGTGTATTAGGCGCGGACGCATCGGACAGTTTGAAACTGACTGTTGGTTGGCTGAGTTTGTTTTATGCGAACGCGAACAGACGTACGCGTACATTACGCGATTTGATGTCTTAATTTATAGAACGATCGCGGTCATAAGAGAAACTAACGTTTTACCGTAATGTAACGTACGTACGTAACGTATGTTTTAACGTAAGTTTTTGTTTTTGCATGGAATCTAGCACCTGTAGGACTTTTGTGAAACGCAATCTACTATGCTGACCGTACGAGAGACGTTATCGCGTTAGCTGTAGACGCATGGCTGTCTATCGGTTGCTGAAGCGGCACATGGCACATTATAGTTCCATAGCCGACCGTGTCGTACTGTCGCACGCGTGTCTGCATAGACGCGAAAGTCACTTAATTGAGACACGCGATAGTAGCTTTTAATGCGATCAGCTTATGACATAAATTGAGTTCCAAAAGCGATATGATTATTATGTTCCAGTTACATGGTCTCAGCCGTGCAGTACGGGGGACGCGTCACCGACGACTACGACACCCGCCTCCTAGGGACGTTTACCCGCGTGTGGTTCACGGAAGCACTGTTCTCTGACGAGTTTCAGTTCTACAAGAACTACGGTATCATGAAGTTCAAGAACATACCGGAATATCTGGATGAAATTGACAAGATGAGGACCGTTGATCCACCGCAGGCTTATGGACTGCATACGAATGCTGATATAACGTGAGTTGATAGTTTTGAACCTTGCCGATTCCAGCAGTAGAACTGTGCACCAGTTCTTGTAATGCAGGGGGTGATGAAAGTGAATATTGAATTTCTACCAACAGTAGGGTTAAATTACGTCTTAAAATGCTTCGTTTAAAAAAATCAAAATAAAATATAAAAAAAAGGGTTAATTTTTGACCATGTGTCGCCAACCCTCATAATTATGCGTTATTTTTGCGCAATCTCGGCAACACACGAAAACAATCATAAATGTGTAGTCCCCTTAATTCATACGATTGTCGCGAATTATATTACCATAAAAAATCTCTACCAACCAATGAATATTTGGAATTCCAGATACCAACGCAACAAAACTCAGAATCTGTTGGACACCATCCTGTCCATACAGCCGAAGGAGTCCAGCTCGGGAGGCGGTGAGACTCGAGAAGCTTCTGTCTACAGACAAACTAAGGAGATGCTGGAGAAAGTACCACCAAACTTCGATCCTCATGAGGTTAAGGAAAGGTAAGCAACACTTTACTCTTTGGCAACAAAAAGTGTGCCTGTAGGCCTGTGTCGGTACATCCTATCTGTCTTACCGATTTTGTCTGATAGATAAACTCTTTAGTCTTCGTCTCTCTCTCTCTCTCTCTTTCGCTCCCTCTCGCTCTTTCCCTGTGTGTGTGTGTGTGTGTGTGACTTTATCAGTAAATAAAATATGTACCACAGTCTTACAATTATCGGTTATGTAAAAAGTTAACGTCAAGTTGAGATCACGCTTAAGTAGAGGTTCAAAATAAGTTCATTTTACAATACTCCTATATATGATATTATTTCAGATTGAGATTTTACGGAATGTTGGGTTCCATGGTAATTTTCTTGAGGCAAGAGATCGACAGAATGCAGAGGGTTATTATGCTGGTCAGAACAACGTTGAAAGATTTGCTACTCGCTATTGACGGAACTATCATAATGAATGAGGTATGTTTAACGACCGTGTATTATAAAAGCGATTATTATTATTACGTGTCTTTCTCTGTCCTTTTCAAGGTTTATTGGCTGGACGGATCTTGTAATTTTTTCGTATCGAGGTAGTTTGAATCCTGTGGAAGGACGTACGATACTCACTATAGCAATATTCGTAGAATTATTAGTAGAATTGTAGCGCACATTTATTTCAGTTATTTTTACTGTATTTTTTCTATTTTCCAGGCACTTCGCGACTCGCTAAACAACATTTATGACGCAAAAGTTCCAACTATTTGGCTGGGTAAATCTTGGTCATCGTCCACACTAGGGTTTTGGTTCACCGAATTTTTGGAACGAAATATACAGTTTGCGGCGTGGTGCTTTCAAATGAGACCCAACTCTTTCTGGATGACTGGTTTCTTCAATCCTCAAGGTAATTTAGTAGATATTTTATATTTTGTGTTTTTATTTATTTATTCAAAACCTGGCTGTTCAATTTCGTTCGCGGTGGTATGTTTTTATGTCGAAGTATATGAGAATACGTTCCCCATCAAAGGAAGCGCCAGCTCATGAGGGTGGTTCGTTGAATTAAGATGCAACAAATATCAGGTTTATATAAGTCGGATTAGAAGCTACCAAACAATAAGACTGCATAGCGATCGGTTCAATAGACTTTATGTGCTGCGAGACAAAAAAAAACAGACAGTCATATAAAAAAAGTCTTCAACTTCAACTTTTGGTTAAGGCTTTAACGAAGTTGCCACAATTTTGCCAGTGTCGCGTGGATAGAGTGGAAGATACACGATGGAGATTGATCGGTGACATTTATGCAAAAGATCGGTATTACAAAAAACAGTCTTATTAGAAGCTTAGTGAAATTTTCCATTAAGAGCAAAGAAATATAAAGTAAATAAAAAATCTCATTTTGCAGGTTTTTTGACGGCCATGCGTCAAGAGGTGACTCGGGCCCACAAAGGCTGGGCTTTGGACATGGTGGCCTTGCACAATGACATTACCAAATTCACTTATGAAGAAATCAAAGCGCCACCGGGTGTAAGTTTCCCTTTATCATCATCATAGAATAGAAAACTCTTTATTGTACACCAGAAACAAAAATAAACACAGTACAGAAAAATTACAATAGGTAAACAAGGATAGTACAATGAGCGGTCTCATCATCATCTTTGCTAGACAAAAATGGCTCTAATTCGCGCACAAATTAATATCAAAATGTAGTTTTGACATACCTTGACGTTATGTTGACTGGGTTTACAAAAATACTATCATACTGTATAGTTATAATAAATTAAATTTGCAAAAATTTAAATACGTTTTTAATCATCATCAGAGTTCCCATTGAACGTCCATCTAAGTCCCCTCTTCGGTTCTCTTCATCCAGTCTTCGCCAGTTGTAATAATACTGGTAGCCATGAGAATGTTGATGTTAGTACACATTTAAAGCAGAGTAGACCGGAATCGCCACCCTAGAAGTGCTGTTTCGTATGACGAAGAACACAGAGAAATATGGGAACCGCAAGACAAAGAAGACATATTTTAAGATATATAATTGTTTCTCTTTTAGGAAGGAGTGTATGTTCACGGAATGTTCTTAGACGGTGCCGGCTGGGATAGAAGGAACGGCAGGCTTTGCGAATCTACCTTGAAAGTGTTGTACACAGCTCTGCCAGTGGCGCACATTTATGCTATCAACTCCACCGCGCCTAAGGACCCGAAACTCTACCAGGTACTTCGGAATGTTACACTTGGATAGGTATTTATCTATCTATTTCTATCTATCACTTAAACCACATATCTATCTTATTTAACTAATGTTGCACTTATCTATTGTGTGTTGTTGCGTTCTGAGGCTTTAACCGTGTAGACACAATGATTAAAAGTAACATACCAACTGCTTGTCGCGATTTTCTTGTTTTCCATATTGCTTATTTGCGACAAAAACGTGTTATCTCCTCAATATAGCGTTCAGGTTATACACGTTTTTTTCTCGTCCCAAATACGTGATATAAACTTTGACACCCTTCTATAGGTTAAATTTTAGGACAAAACGTACTCATGTTACAATTCTAAATAATTCTAAATATTGGTCATTTTTGTACCAAACTTCATCAAAGTCTGTTCAGTTTTTTTAACGCTGGTTGGTAATAAACACATACTAACACAACCAATCTTTTGCATTTATTATGTTAGTAGAATAGATTAAAAGCCTGTGTCTGAACCGTTTCTTAACTTTAACGCTATCTTTGTCTCTATCTGGCACTAAGCAAATGACAAGAATGGCAATATCCTGAATATGTTGTCTCAATTAACTAACATTCCTGAAATTGGGCTTTGATTTAGTTGGAAATTAATCTTGATCTAATGACTTTGAAATTAAAAGCTATTTTTACAAGATTTTGTTTAACATGCAATGTATGTATGCTTGGGTCAAATCATGCAACTGAATTTTAAAGCAGTTATCCTCAACCCATTGAGACGAAATTTTATATGCCTGTCAAGTCCCGATGACAATACAATATTATGGTGACGCTGATGATGGAGACAGAAGGATGTAAACGGAACTTCTCAGTGACTAACTGTAGTTTGATGGTTTTTTTATAAGAGCATGTCCTGAAAAAAGTTTTTTTTTTCTGTTTTAGTGTCCCGTATACAAGAAGCCCGTTCGTACCGGATTGACATTCATAACCCCACTGTGGCTACCGACCATTAAGAACCCGGATCACTGGATATTGAGGGGAGTCGCCATCTTGTGCGATATAAAGTAACATGTTTTTATTATTGCTTTTCTCATATTTTTCGAGAACATTCCTTATTATTATAATGTGTGAATTATTCATTGTTAATGCCAATTATTCGGCAAAGAGGACTTCTATAGTGTTTGTTTTACTGTGATTAAACGTTATTATTGTGACTTATTACTCTTTCTGTGTATGCTATTAATTATATTTACTAGAACATAGTTTGTTGTTGTCGTTTTGTGTTTATTCATGTAAATTGATAGATTTTTCTTTTGAATAAACTTATAATATTTAAACAAATAATATAATTTTTTTTCATAATTAAAGTAAGCAAATAGATAAGGATATAAACTTTATACTTACCCTTTGTGATTGAGTCAAGCAATGTCAATGGTTGAGCAATGGTCAAGATTTGCAAAATGCTGTCTGAATTGCTATGTTTGGCAATGCTAAATATTTGTTCAGTTTTTAGGTAGCTCGTTGCAGAGGCCTAGATATTTCGAACAAATATGATTGAAGTCTACATAGATCTTTAATAGATTTTCTTTTTTGTATAGATTGTTTTATTTAAATAAAAGATTAAGTAAGAGGTATTGCAATATTATATTTATAGAACATTTACAAAACACGTTAAAATGTAAAATACTGTGGATGGGTAGGCTACTTACTGAGATACATAATTATGTAAATAGATACAAAGGTCGGCCACTGGATGGTTTCGGCATTCGTAATACTTATAGAAATAATGTATGAAGATTATACAATAAAATAATAGCCAAAACAAATAAGTTGATTGTTAACCTTATCATGGACGGAGCGTATTCGCTGATATAATATTTAGCTGTGATCACATAATTCATGGAAGCATTTCATATTATTTTTTAAACAACAATATATTCATGTTTATGTCTAGAAATGTGATGCGAAGTGGAGAGAGAGGGACAAAGTCTTGAAAGCTTAAACGATCTAATCACAGGACCACGCACGCTCATTAACCCTCTGTCCAATAAATATGATCGACTGTTCGTATAACGGTAGTAAACTCGCGATCTCCGACGGATTTAATCGGTTTTTGTTTTTCTAGATTACTAGTGTAAAGTATCTTCCGCGTCCCCCGCGACCTTCGCCAAAAATTGACAGAATTATTTATTAGCAAAGTTAGGTGAGTGCGGGGTCCATTGAGTATATATAACACGTCCTTGCTTGAAAGGGATTAAGACACGCTGTGTAGATGAAACAGCGAGATTTCTAAAGTCTAAAACTTTGGTAGTCTCATAGGTACAATACATATATAAATATCAGTCTGATTTAGTCTATTTTGATTGTCATGAGTAAAAACGATAAACGAAGATTCCATCATAGTGAAAACGCTGTCTATCTACTATAATTGAATATTTTAAAGTCAAGGTCCGGATCTTATAATTTCAGTTGATTACTTTTAATTTTAGATAAAATAATTTTGTTAATACGTTAGCCACAAAGTTGAGTCATAAAATAAATTCGTTAGAGATATTCACAATCGGGGATGCTAATTGACGTAATAATGTGTTAGTTAACAATGAATCTCGAATTCTGTTTATTTTGTACCATTAATCCTGATAAATAATATAGACAGAATTTAACTCAAATATTATATATAAATCCGGCCCCGACATTGATACAATAAACGAGATCTAGCATTCCTAATGTAACAACAATGCCGAATTTCGCCAACGTCCCAAGGAAATCCTAACCTGATTTTATTGACACTTTTGATTTGGTTACAATTCAACGAAACTAGTCTGGGTTAGTTATCATTGTAAGAAAAACTGGCGAAATTCAGCACAAGTATTTCCATAACATACGTAATATAACAATTAATTTAGGTAAATACCTACACAGCTAAAATACACACAGTCTTATCATATTTTATTCTATACAAAGCTAACAAAAATGTAGCATAAATCATAGAAATTATATTCAAGTCAAACTTTGCATATATGCTGTAGGTACCATAATATAATTAAATAGCACGTCGCTTAAGCAACAAAACACTAACTAGTGTACATATCTTAATATTATTCGATAATACATAATATCTAGATAATTCTAAAAGTAGAGCACTTACTAAAGCGATGATTAAATTATCAGAAACTTAACTGAAACAAGTGAATAGCGTCTAAATAATTGCCTTTGGCTAAATGAACAAATAGAATGATATTATTGCACACTATTAACACAATTGTCTTTGGGGTGAAAAGGGGATTCATTTCTTGTTTCATTCCCTTTTGTGTTCGCCACGGAAATTTCCGAGAGGTTCCACGGATCTTGACCTTGGTGCTCTGTAAGAAAAAACAGTACTTAGAAAATTGATTCAATCAACGCCTACACCTGTCAAAAAACATGTGCCATGTTACCTTCTTCTTGAAAGCGTCAGTTCTATTTTTCCTTCCTTTACTTGTTTGAAAAGCGTTATGGCCCCAGCATGGCTCAGTCCACGTGTCGGCACATTGTTTACCGACAAGATCTCGTCACCTATAATCAAAATAGAATTTAGACAATTGAATCACAATATTCATAATTTCGAAGATCGATAAAGTCCTTACCTTCAAAAATAGTACCCTTATCAGCTGCTTGTCCATTCGGGAAGACAGTCTTCACGAATATACCCATTTGTCCTTTAGGTGAATCTGTTCCACCGACTATACTGAATCCAAGGCTCTTGTGTCCATGGCCCTTCCAAAACTCAGCTCTATGTATAGAGCTGTGCGAGTAATGCCCTCCTTGGGGCGCTTGAGGAAGCGGAGCATTGTAATCTTGGTGTCTAGATACGTGCTGATTTGGAGAACATCTCTGCGATCCAACTCTATTGAAGAACCTACTACGACTACTACTCCTCAACTGCTCCGGTATACTCTCAAACGATCTGTTCTGGTATAACCTCGGGACGTGCTTTATGTAATGAGAGGTTTCTTTGACCTCATTAGAAGCACTATCATTGTAAAACTGTGCAACTACAGGTGGAGGTCTGGAGTTGTGGAGTGATATTGGCCGGTAATTGTTGTTGATCGCCCTCGCTGTCGGTGGCCGCATTGAAATTTCAATGTTTGTTATGTTTTGCAAGGAGGCTGTTGATTGAGTGAAAGAGTGCCGTTCCCTCAGTTTCTCGTCATCACTCTTCTGGTTTGCGTGTAAAGGTTCGTTGCTCACTTGGACCCCCATTTCACATTTCTGATGAACTTGCACCCTATTGGGATTCGTGTCGTAAGTTCGGTCGTTTGTTTGTTGTCTTTGAACATTTTTAGTGTCATTACAAAATTGATTATCACTAGGGAAATGTGTTTCTATAGTTATTTGGTTTGACGACGACGGCTTATGCACAGTTTGGGAGATGAGATCAGGCGGATTAGGCGTTTGGGGTTTGACTGTAACAGTTTCAGGCGGTTGTTTGTTTATTATTCTACTTAACGTTATCGGAGTTATTTCGTCATGGGCCATTACTAGGTCCACCTGGTATCTCTGATACAGTGCCTCATCTTCGAGAGCTGCTTCGGTGGAGCATGAATTGACAATATGCTGAACTTCTTTTAAAGATGACAAACCTCGTAATACTCTGCCATTTACGTTGACTATTTCATCTCCTATCCTCAGTCTGCCGTCTCTGTGAGCTATACCGTCGAAGTCCAATTTAACAACAATGTAACGAACCTCGTAATTAGATCCGCTATTGTCGAAATCAACTCTATGCTGCGCAAGGTACACTCCAAGGCTTTCGTCCAATCTCGATTTCAATAATCTTATTTTCCTAAATCGTTTCGTGCACGGCCCTCTACCCAAAATGTCTACTTCAGGGATCTGTTGCATTCTTTGCGGTTCCGAACTCTGAAGATTGCTGTCATGCATCTGGTTCGAGGAATTTTCCACAGGAAGCAATTGTGAGTGCATAAATTTAATTTTTCTCGTTTGGACACGTTCATCTAAAGTAATTGTTTTATAAACATAAGGAGGTTTTTTGTTGTTAATAGTTTTCTTTGGAAGCGGTGGTGGTTTACCATCAGTCTGATCAAAATTGTGTGTTATCGAGACACTCGAAATTTTATTAACAGTTTCGGTATTCTCTTTTTCATATTCATACGTAATATTTTTATTTATGGGAAAAAGGGCACAAGGAGTAGAGCTTCGCCTCACCGGCACCTGAACCCTGTTCACATTCATCTTGTGGTTGAAACTTAATTGTCTTGAAAAATTACTGTGATTTGTTTGCGTTTTAGATCTCAAAGTTTCCTTTAGAACCGACCCGCTAGACAAATGGCACGGGTAACCTGGAGGAGAGTGGTTACTGTGTTCATCAGTAGGCCGTCCGTCACTGTCATATCCAGACTCGTTAGAGCTTACATAGTTACTCAGGCGGTGGGCTTGTATCTCGCCGGCTTCAGGCACGTGATGTATACTATGGGTAGACGAAGCTAACTCGCTCTTCAAATCCCTCATAGAGCCGAGTAAAGAATGGTATTCATACACTGGTAAGCTGTTTCTGTTTCTAGGCATAAGCATAGGATCATAATCTAGGGGACCCCTCTGTGAGATCATGGACGATCTCCGGGGTACATCATCCATGCGTGGGTACACATTGCTGTCAAAATCATTAATGCTTCTCATAGAACTCCTTGTGTAGTCAAACTCATCTCTTAGCGCGGCATTGAGCAGCATGCTATCCTCGTGAAACGAAATACTGTCGTTGCTTTGATATCGTTCCTCTGATCTTGAGTTTGTAAGGTACAATCGCTCCCTTCGGAATTTAGGTGATTTTCGATCGAGTCGCTCGGAAAAGCTTTGTCTGACACAACTACCCCTCTGTTGTGAAGCCATGCTGTTTTCTTCCGGCAAAACCGACAGTTTGGATCTTAAGAATGCGTAAGGGAAATTGGGCTTTTTACAAGCGCCATTATTAACTTGACCATCATTCAAATTGGGAATGTTGTCGCAACTGATGGCTTTTGTCGACGAGGTTACGAGGGACTCGTCGGACAATACGTTATTGTGTTTCGAAGGTGAATTTTTGTTTTCATTGTCTGCGTTTTGCAAATCTATGTCATCCGACGGGTCATCCGCCTTTACGTATGTGGACAAATGTGAAGTTGAGCAACTTCTATATAATGTGGGCCCGTTTGCCACGGGGTAAGGTTCCGGTGGTTTATGCATGTTGAGTGACTGAGATTTGGAAGAGTTTAGCATTCCAGTTGAGCCCATTCTATGGAAGAACGATTTGAACGGACTCGGAGATCTATCTCTCGAACCGCTTCGTATCGAGTGAATCGAGTCAGTGTCATTGTCCTTCTTCAATGAGGTGGAATCGGAACTGCTCCGACCCATTTTCCAGTTCTGTTTCTTTTTATATTGACCAATCACAGGGGTCTTTTCAATATGGTCCTTAGGCTCATCCATAGGTGGAGATTCCTGTATCGTTTCCTTCTGCTCCGTCTTTTTTAACATTTCTAGTTTTTTGCCCATTCGACGACCCCACGTAGCAAACACTGGAAAAGAGAAAATATGATATTTAGTATAGAATTCATAACAAGATTATTTATAAATCCTTACTGTCTATTTAAGCAAGACTGTGGCTGGTTAAGCTGAAACAATTTTAAAGAAACGCTGACAATTATTCTAAAGTCTCACATCAGGTAGGTAGGTAGGTCCTGGACCATTTGTTATTTACGACAACTCTTGAAGCTATTTATAGACAGTTACACAATAAAACTAAGACAATGATGTATCCTTTACCCTTTTTCATCTCCTTAACGTCATCCTCCATGACCATGGCTGGTAGCGCGGTGACGATGGTGAAGTCGAGCGTCGGCTCGGCGTCGGCGACGTCTCGGCGTGGAGACGGCGCGGGAGTCGCGACGGCTCGCGGCGCGGTCACTTCCCTGCGCTTCGGCCCGCGGAAGAGGCGCATGATGACCGTTCACGCAACCATCGTGCCACGCCGCACGCGCCTAATCTGAAAACATAAGAGTAAACGGTGGTTAATTTTGCGCTTAACGCCATTGTTTGCGCTCTAATTCTAACGTTAGCGCGCCACATTGACTAGGTAAGTATATTTTGAGGGATTCTCAACTAATGACGATGTAATTTATTCGCCAAAAACACGCTTTACGATCATTATTAACAATTCATTGAACTATGTCGTTAGATTAATATTATATTCTTGACCATCTTCTCGTAATTTATTTTTCTGTTTACAAATAAAGCGCAAGTTTAATTAAGATGTGTGTCAGGTATTAAAATAATTATGAATAACTTTGAAATAACTGACAATAAACAATACAACCACAAATTGAATATAAGTCCATGACAGAAATGATCACAAACGATTTATTGCTAAAGTTTATAACACGAAGCAATAAGAAAATTTATAGTAAATGGTCAACAGTCTCATCGCATCTAACTGGCCGTATCCGCAAACCTACAGCATAGAGTTAATTAAAGTGAACAGCAGAGCCCAAGATAAGATGGAGGATGCAGACCGTTGTTAGTTATCATTAAATGTGCGTTATTGACATTAAAATGATTGAATTTAATTATCGCCGAGAGTGCACTGCAATAAGTAAAATATCCATTTACTTTCAAGTAATATTACGTTTAATACTGGCAGTTACGTTAATCCCGTACGGAACCACCGGAAACCACGCGGTTCTGATGAGCTGTCCGCACTAATCACTATTAGCTGCAGGATTGTAGCCCGTTCTACCTTGCATATTTTTCACTTAAAGGTATGAGTGCTCTTAATAGCTGTATCTTCATAAAACGTTCAAGCTGGTTTCAAACAGGAAACCACAACTAAATCATGTTGCGTAGTTAGAGTCACCGTTCGATAATTACGAAATAATAACTGAATTCAGTCCTTAAAGCGAGCAAACGCCCAGATATCGGATTACCACTTTTATAATAAAATTTTAAGATACTTATCGCACGCGCCTGAATTCATAAACACAAGCAAACAAACCGATTTTAAGCGCAGTGAACTTTTTATCGTACTTTTACTCTACTAACCAGATATCTTTCGTATATTTATATGCTAAAATCCGACGATGACGCAACGTGTGAGGAAGTGCCTCGGTTTCTTCCGGCCGGATACCGTCCCTACTTCGGTCGTCCCATAAACATAAACTTTTTTACCGCTGTCAATGCGATAGCTATAATAATATGGGGAATTGCAAATTACTATTATAAATTTATCTACATCCGTTGACGGAAATTAATAAGAACATAAGACATTAGATAGTATTATATTCTAAGCACAACCAAAAAAGCAAACAAGGCTTTGTAATAACAGTAATTTATACATATTCTAGGTACTATATATTATTATGGAGTTTCACAGTGAATTTCTAGCATGCTGTTTACAAGCGTGAGTTATCGCCGGAAAACACTATTTAGCTTTTCAAGGTGGAATAGTTGCTTCAGGAATTTAACGATCAATTAGCTGAACCTTTAATTAATTAGCATAATTAAATGCATACTGCATATTCAATTTAAAAACGTCTCATGTTACGGTCTAATATGTAATGAATGCGCGTCTGCGATATGAGTTGTCGTCTCAAGTACGGTAGTAACGAGTAAGTATAGTTGGAGTCGTCGGGTAACATTCCTATACTATTAGCACAAAAGATGCCAGAACGTACGTGTATATGCGATGAAAAAATAACTTACTACATACATTCCATACGTCCATAATAGACAGGTACGCAAGTATATAATACTGGACAGCTTGGTACCTACCTCGTGTTTGTAAGCACGCTTTTTATCACACGCTGGTACAGTAATATTATGCAATTTCGATTTTCACGTGTGTATGTAATGGCTTATTTTTATGCGACCCGCGATGCGTATCAGCTTGCGCCACCATTATGCCCCTAGAGAACAATTTGCCTTAGTGATTCATAATATTGCCGGACGTGATAAAAATGCCACAGATTTTAAATTTGTGTCTCTTGTATCTGCTGAATTCGGAAGTCTTAGGAGCTTATACATTTCCAGAGCTCATCTCAAAACTTAAAACTCAAATTATTTATTGCAAGAAGGCCAATAAAATCACTTTTATAAGTCTAACACTTAAGTCTCATATATATATACAGAGAAAAATAAGAAAATAAATCAAATATGATCTACTAAACTATTGATTGACTGATTATGGTTTGAGTGTGAAAAAGGACATTTCCCTTTCAAGTATAATAGCTCAAATATTCTTCTGATTGCTCGCGCTTAAAATTCCTAGCGGTATCGGTTCAACTACACTTGCAACAGTACCTACCATGGAGTATAGAAGCCCCATTCCTGGACCTGATTTGTTTGCGTATTCAGTAATTACGTTTTTGTAATGGCGCCAGAACCTGCCAGGCAATTACACTGAGGCTTTGCCTTCGCGCCTGTTTTATAATGCCGGAAGCATTACGAGCTAAATTGTTCAAGGCGATTAGATATATTGGAAATTGTTTTTTCTTCACCTTGATTGACTATTCATGTGTTACCAAGGGTCCACGGCCGACGAGTAAAAAACTAATTGAATGCCAAGAATTATTAACAGCCAATGATTTTGACAACTTTGACCACATGTAACACGACATTAACAAACATAAACATCGATGGAGCTACACAAACGTTATTAACACTCCACGTGTTTGTATCATTAATAATGTATTTTTAAAAGACGTTAGAGATCTAGCCTTTTGTAAGAGTATAGCTTTATACTCTATTTGGTCTTTGTTGTATTGTATTTATATTATGAAAAACAAAACTCACTATTGTTAAAAACTTATAAGCCTGGAATCTATCGTCTATTTTTTTATTACTTCAAGAAACGTTTGCCTTACTTTTCTCTAAACCCAACACAATGCGTATATATATAATATACCTACTACAAGAACAGTTTAAACACAGCTGTGTCACAACGCGCAAAGTTTCGCGAACCCTCCCGAGCTCTACTATTCCATTTCTGCGGAATAGGCCCTCATGTAAATGTCTCAACAGTACGAATGCTAAAGAACCCTAGTTGTAACTTCCCGCGTGTTGTCTTCACTAGTTTTGTTTGCGGCTATGCGACAATATAAAACAAGCGTGTGGTAGCGCTTGGGTAGCGCAAGTCGCGTACACTTGCGTATGACGGACATTGACATTGCATCGTAACTCGCGACGCAGGCGCAGGTGCGGTTTGCTTACTAATGCCAGTACCCACTACTGAGTACTCAGATGTATGAAAAGTAAGAAGCGGTTCTGTCGCCGCATATGAGCCGAGTAGCTCATATCTTTTAATGCAGTGAAATTGACGCTGTGTCAATATTGGACTACTAGATTTAAATTGCGCTGTCCAATTGGTTCCAATCTAGTCTCGTTAGACAGTCATGGTTTCTAAATGTATTTGAGACTCAGATTGATATTAATACAATAAAACATTCATATTATACATATCATGAGTTAAATAACCTATTAGACGCCTGTAAAATAATTTTCGACACAATGTTAAAAAAAAATCACTTTCAAATGTGATGTCTTTTATAGTCTCTTGCGTACGTTGAAAATCCAACTTTTATCATTGAGCGTTTTATTTCCATATAATTTTCTGCACCTGATTTTGATATCTAGCCCTTAACATAAGTTGAAGGTGCTTATTCCCACGAGCTTTGCTCTTTAATTTTAAGACACGTATATTATTTTTTCCGTTTGTGTGGTCCTGCCCTTATTATACGAGTAACTCAAGTGTAATATAGCATGTTGCACGTCTCACAAGCGCGTGTTAATTTCATACACTATCAGTGGGTAGACCTTACAATAATTAGTCAATTATACTTTATTAGAATAGATCATTTGCCGTTTAGGTAGTCTCTTCGTGCGCTCCCAATGATTAACGTTGTGCTCCTCCGGCTTTTCTAAAATTAAATTACGCTTAGTACCAAGGCTCTTAATCTTTGAAATATATCTCCGATGATAAAGGATGCACGGTCCCTTTCGAGTTCTTAATTGTAGATTCGCCTCAGACCTCAAGGAGCTTCATTAATGGAAGCTATTCAAAGCCTTGTGATGCTTGTGAATATATCTGATAGTATATAAAGCTTTGGTTATCTAGGAATTAAAAAATGACAGCTCGTGATGACCCCCTTTGGATAATTAATAGAGGCTAGTAGCTTGTTATTCCTACGATTTCTATCTACGTCTTCGCGAGAAACTGAGGTTTATAAGCAGCACGGTGACTCACGTACAATGATTGGGTTTGCATATGGGCCATTTAACTGTGTGTATATTTGTTCTTATAACTCATATATGCAGTAAAATAATTCAGCGAAAGTTAAATGAACCCATATATTGAACTGACCACCGCGATCCGTCTTTAAATAAAAAATTAAGAAGCTTTTTTTATAGCTGATTTGCACGTTTGGCTCGCTGATCCCTGGTAGCAGACCAAGCAGAAATGTGCAAACATTTCTGTATTCTGACTACAGTATCTGTATAAACTCTTCAGATTTATACCTTTTAAGGACAGCTCCTAAGTGCTACGAGTGACATCTATTCATAGTTGTACCCACGGCTTACAGTGAACCGAGGTTATATTTAAGCACAGTCACAGTCCGGACACCCCACACAAATACTGATTTGAGATTTCACACTTATAAATGACGTTTATACACGCGGCCAACGCGTTTGTAAGTAATCAAAGATACTACGCAACCAAAACAAAAGACAACCCGCTTGTATGAAGGTTCATACAAGCCCGTTTGTCCATTGTCATTTGTTATTTGGGTGTGTAATATTGACTGATCCAGGGATTTCTCTCTGGATTCCGGGTAGAGGTGAGGGGGGAGCGGATCGCGGGCGGTGGAGAGTGTCCATTCTGTATTCAGTACTATATGCTTTCTGTGGCAGACTGACTCACCTTATACAAGTGCACATGGGGCAGCGATGCAAGCGAGCGCAGGCGAGACGCTCTTCTGAAAATAAACGTTACTTGCTTTAACCCACTGAATATAGGAATGAACTGTGGACGCAGTAATTATATAATTCGAGAACTTAGGACGAAACTAATTATGAAGGCATCGTGATATTGATATGTTATGAATATGTTTTGGTTTTGTTACTGATGTAATATATCTGCCATCATCTATATATAGCTACTATACGGGTGGTGCAAAATGAGATATCAACAGCGTTTCTACTTTTAGTTAGACGATTTTGTTCTAAGCTCTCTTTAGAGCGTATTATATGCCTTGGTTCAAAGGAAATATGATTAATTTTGCAGAAAATAATAACTGCATTTTATTATTTAGGAACTAGTATAGATAAAATAAAAATTACATCCTATAAAAAAAAAACAAAGTTAGACTAATTCTCAATCAAATCGTATAATAGTATAAATGTCGTTTTCAATGTTCTCATTATACCTATAAGTTTATCTGTACCGATCTAATGTAATAAAGTCCTTTATAGTTAAGCTAAATAGAAATTTATTTAAGGTGACGATTGTTGAGCTCATGCATGAGTCAAAAAGTGTAGTGGGATTTCCTTCTCATGTCAAAATGCAAAAACGACAATGGGGATGCAGTTACGAGAGTTACTTCCCTCTTGCAATTCTTTTGTGATAAGTTTTGAAAAGGGTAGCATAAGCATTGCGTGTACTCATCGTAGAGAGGAGATAATATTGTGCTTAAAAAATTTAAACTTTTGATCAAATGGAATATCAGAACCCGTTTTTAAGTATATCGTTTAAAGTGACGATAGTGATATTACGTCCAATTAAATTTGATTTTTACGCCAAAAGCAACAAGGCTCCATATTCTTGTCTATCAACAGTCGTGACTCGAATCAATAAACTAGCCTTATTTGCACATTCACGAATGCCGAGTTAATAAATAATCCATTAACCAGACGGAATCATCGTAAAATCATGTGATGACCAACAACAGTAGCACTCGTTAAACTTTATCTAGAAAATTATCATTCTTCAATAATAAATAAGGGTAATTTAGAAAATTACTGCCAGAAACTGTACATCAAAGAGAAATAACGCGCATGGGTGGACGGACACTAAGTCATAAAAGTCCTTATAAATTTTAATAAACATTCCACATGGTTATTATTTAGAAAATAGCTTATAATATCATAATGCCAGCGGCGTCTAGAGATCGGAAACATAAAAATTCCGTCACGTACGGAATGTTTTATCGCCATCTATTGAAGGACAATAGGGCCGCGTTGAAAGTGTTTAATGGTAGTATACCCGCTCACCATGACGTGCAAATACAGAAATACAGCCATTTTTCCTGGCTATGGACGCTATAGACTTCGCATTATTGCAGGCGTCAGATGCGCGCATCTGTAATACCGCGTCAGAGCCAACGCGTCTACTTTTGTACGAAGCACTGCGTAAAACTGACGGAGACCTTATGATATTCGTCAGTGATATGAGTGATATAAAATCCTAGGATTGAAAGCTCTCCCATAATTTTACATAATCGTAGTGCCTACTTCAACGCAAGGACTCTCGGAAGGACTTCTCGCGTTACTGACGCTTATCTGACGCCTAACGCGACAATGCGAACATCTAAGTTTCGGCAGCCTTCGCAGTGATTTCAGAATTCGGCACAATTTTCCAAACAATACGTAAGACTTAACGATCTTCTTCCGACGGAGCAATTTTGTCACAAAGGAACAATACCTTGGTCGAATCCAAATGATTTGTGAATTGTGGTGTACTTAATTCGGAATTGCGCAATGATGTGACTTTATATTATATTACGTAGAACATCTGAATGGGTTCAGGTGACGCATCTGTTGATGAGCGGATGCTTGAAACCACAGATAAGGAAAGCATTGTAAATGTTTCAGGAAAACACTATATAAGTATTTAAATATATCTAGCGTCGCAGTAATTTCGCGTAAGCAGCACGACTTTACGGCAGCACAATGACGTATTTACCGTTTTGTGTTAATTACATTATTGATTATCCTGTTCCAAAGAGCTCTCGAATATGAGATAATTGCACATGAAATAGGCACAGACTCGCGCTCCACATATTTCGACTGGGTTCTTTAAGCTAAACTTTTGACAAAAAAGAGTCGCAGAACATTTTCAGCTGAACCAGCAAAACATCTGTCAGTGACTTCAATTTGTTGCAATATCTAACGGCAGCGCTTTTCAGAGCCTAGCTCATATTTTACTTTAAAACATAGGTAGGTAAAAGACATGACAGGACCTGTAAAAGATGATTGCAGCAGCAAAAAAGGCAATATCAAGAGAGATTACTTGAAGGTACCTCCTTAATGGTTCTCAGTGAATCTCGACTAGGCTGCGTATGACAAGTACGCAATGGTACGTGATTAAACGCAGTCCGGTTACGGTAAAAACGACTAGGGCGAACCGGGGACACCGAGGCGACATTGGGGGAACAACGGTAACTGCTCTATGCAGCGCCGTATATCATAATTACGCGCATTTCCCGAATAAGCCAGGGTAGCGGGGAATGTCGAGAAAGGCGGACGAAAGATTAAAGCTCGTGAGTCGACTAGGGTAACCCACAGATTAATACATAGGTCTAACTGTAAATATTATATAGGTACCTATAGAAAAGATATCCTTATCGACTAGTAGGTATTTTTATACAGACAGTAAGCGACACGTTTGCCCTCAGTTCGAAATTCGGAGCAAAATGTTTGAAAGAAGTGAAAAAAACGAGTCCATTTTTATTAAAATCTGCTACTATTGTAATTTTTCACAAAAGCTACTTTGAATCGAGAAATTTACAAGTTCCAGATATTTTTCATTCTAATGCGTAAAGTAAAACCATAAAAATCTACGGCAACTTAATATAAAAGCCGTCATGAATTGTGAAACGGAAATAAGCATTTTCGACGGGCGGTATGTTAATTATAAACTGTCGTGGTATTTAACAAATTGTTCAGACCTTGCCGCGACACGCGAGTTGGCCGTTGAAACAAATTGTATCAGATGAAAGGAGCACTTAATTCTTAATCCGCAACGAAAAACAACAATCAACTCGGCGCATGAACATTTATATATAAAACAAAATCAAGCTGTTTAAATTAAACGTTAATTTCCTTAATTATAAAAGTTTCATGCCGTTTCCACCAAGTTTTCAAGTTAACAGTAATTTCTAAAGGCTGATCTGAACATTAAGCTAACCATTCTTTAAATTCTTGGTAACGTTGAACTGGATTCTGTCGGGAAGCTTTTAAATGATGACAAAAGGTATCTAGTAACCAATTAAAATTATATAGAATTAACATAGCATAAGACAGAAACTCTTTATGTTACACAAACAAAAATAAACACTTAAAAGCACGGTAAGTACCTACCTATGATAATAAGTATAATACTTGAAAACAATAGAAATGTTTTATCACAATATCAAACACCAGTAAAAATAAGATGTTGTATAGATCAATGTTAGGGCCGATCGTTTCTAATAATCAAATTGTATAAATATAAACAAAAGATAGTCATTGTCTTGACATTCATTTTTATTATTTATTACTTTGACTAGTAGAGTTCAAGCGATTATCTCTTAATTTTAATAGACATAATAATTATTCACTGTAGTATATGCCTAATAGCTATAATACACACCTACCAATCTTTATAAAAAAGTTAGTTTGTAAGCTTTGTGGTAGTATTCATTCTCATACGCCACCATCCCGATCAATTTACGTATTTTTATTGACTATTTGGCACGGAACGGTGGGTTTTTCTCGCCTTATGCATGTTTGATGATACAAACAAAAGTATTAAACCTCAATATACCTAAATCAATATATATATAGGTACAAGTACAACATAATAAGTACCTATCGAATATGGTATTCAATACAAATCGACGTATAATATGTTTAGGTGCCTACTTGTACTAAAGGTACTCGTAGGTAGTTAGGAAGGTACACACTATACCAACTCTTAAAAAATATCACCATGAAACAAATACTAAAGGATTTAGATAGATAGATAGATAGATAAACTCTTTATTGAAACACCACAGAACAAAGAAAACTTAAAACTAGAACAAAACAAATTTTACAATTAGTGTCACAATGGGCGGTCTTATCGCTCAGAGCGATCTCTTCCAGACAACCATGCACGGAGAGGAGTAATTAAGACATCGGACGGTGGCTTTCTTTATATACATAGAATAAATAAATAGATACATATACACAAAATAAACTTAAATACATAGTAAAGTAATAGATAAACTTAATATATACCCTAATATAATAAACATACATACTAATACAAATATATTATATACCTACTATTAATAAACATACATACCTACGAATACAAATGTATAATATGCAGCAACTAGACAATAGATTAGATTTAGTTTTAATATTAACAATTTACGTACATACCTAGGCGTTATATTCACTTTCTTCATATGATTAATGTAAATTAGTATAACGGCCATTATTTAAATTAGACTACAACTATTTAGACAAGCTTTCCTAAAGGTTATTGCAGAACCTTTATTATGCAGAAGCACGACCGCGTACCCACTATTAACCGTGTTATGGATACTAAACCTTAGATGTAGGTTTCACTCGATGACCTACAAGTTCCTAACCCATCGCGACCGTAATACGAGGAGCTCTAACCACCGCAAACGAGCTCGATTGAAATTTGTGGTTAAGTACTTCGTACATATTTTGCATATTTAGGGTGGTGTGGTTATGAAAAAAGCGAGCTTATTTCAACGCATAATGCGGCTGACATTGATTTAATTTCTAGAGTTACCATTGAATTAAAAAAAAAAGGTTGGGCAAAGACTAAGCATTCCGTTGTTTCCATCGGTTTTTGCAGACACAAGAGGCACGTCAAAAGTAGCTAACAGTGAAAAGAATATCCATCGTGGTTGGCTGCACGTCTCGCTATGTATTCCGTAAATTCTTTCGCGTCTGATCTAGATTACATCAAGAATCTGTATAATAGTGGCCAAATACTCCAAATAGGTTTCATTTAACAAGTTTATTGTCTTTGTCGCATCTGTACATTTGCCTTTGAATATTTTGTACTGAAATAAATCAGCTGGACAGTGAACGTGTTAATATTACCTGAAAGAAAACTACGACTAATTATGCACCTAACTTTTTTATTGTCCAATTATCATCATCAACCCATAACGTCCCACTGCTGGGCACGGGTCTCTCCTCACTTTCGTGAGGAGGGTAAGGCCATGATCCACCACGGAGGCCCAGTCTGGATTGGTGGATAACATACCTACCTCCGAAATAATTCTCGGGTAGGTATGTGGGTTTCCTCACGATGTTTCTTTCAACGAAAAGCGAGTGATAATTACGTACATATGTTTTACAGAAACACATTGGTGCGTGCCTGTATTGTCCAATGTATGATTTAATTCTAAGTCTATGTTATTAGTGTTTGAATTGCATTCACATCGTTTCGCATCACAAGTTCGTCCATTAACAAGGGCTTAGCGAAGATGCTGTGCGTAAATGTGAAATAGCGAAGGGTAAGCTAGGATAAGCCATATCTGCTTATTGTAATAAATTGTTCCCTTGGGAGCACGTGGGCTACCCCATGGTTGCTTTATCCCCTATGGAGCTTATCTTCTAACCCCTTGTGTACTATCTTTCGAAATCTGAATGTAAATGTATTATGATACTTTTCTAAACAATAAGCTTTTTTTGTGAATTTGTCTAAGTATTTATTGAACATAATGATACTCGTATAAAGAAACAAACAAAGGACTGAAACGATCTTTATAACTTTTTAGACCAACTGAAAAATGTTCAGGAAGTTTATTTGCATTCTGATCTTTAGTAGAGATTTATTTTGAAAAGCTGCCACACCTTGATAAAATTAAAGATTTTTTGTAGAGAACGCTAGTAAAATACCATCTCCTTTACCTACAAAACTATAGATAGTCATGTCAATTTTAATACACAGTGAAAAAGAATATCATACGGTACCAATAAAAATATTAATTTGTCTAGTAACAAACTAATATTTATAATATTAAAAGATTATAGTACATGGCCGTTATTTGCTATGACCACCTTGACTCGTGTCGCGCTTGTTTCGAACTGCCATAATAATGCGCGGGAAGATAGCGCGTTTCAGGCGCGTTTAGAGAAGTTTTGAGGTTCTTTAGTTTAAAGCGCGTCATGACGTCACGTGTTTTCGGCAAGGAATCTCTTGTGCCATAGCGAATAAGGGCCCTACAGTACCTAGCAACGTAGTCTTTTTTTGCTTTTAATTTAATTGTTTATTTAAACAATGGGAACGTAATAGGTCGATGATGATAGAGACATTTCACTTTGAATCCGGAGTAGGCACTAAGATATTTTCAAACAAATGCGAACAAAGTCACGGTGAATTCTGGTTAACGCAATAAATATAGAGAATGTTGTACTTCTGCATATTGTAAGCAAGATTCTGACATTGTAACACCTAACGGTGTGTTTCTATTTTTCTTCATTATATTCTACTTATGCGAAATTCCGTAGCGTAAAGTTACTAGTATGTTGATGCATACGAGGTTTTAGTGGGATGCCTAAGAATAATTGAATTGTGGTATAGTTACAAGTTAAGTGAAATTAAAAAAAAAAAAAAAAAAAAAATTCAAGTGAAATTACATTGAAATAATAACGCGAAAGTAAAGGTTTCCAACTCGCTCGTATACTTAACCCTCATCCCACTCGATATTTCAATATTATTTCAATAAAAGTGATAAAATTTATTTATTTATTTATTTATTCTTTAGTACTCAAATGGAGTACAAGGAGTACTTAATGCTAAGTAGCATTTTCTACCAGTCATCCTGGAGGTGTAACTGAAATGGTGGTGGTGTGGCAAAATCACTCACGATAGTCAAGTCTATATTTTCTTTGTATCCTTACTGCTAAACTGCTACTGTCTAAAGGGAGAAATTTGTGTTAGGTACATAATAATATATACGAGTATAAACCTACCCGAGAATTATTCCGGAGGTAGGTAGGTGATCCACCAATCCAGTCCTGGCCCCCGTGGTGGGTTATGGCCTAACCCTCCTCACGAAAGTGAGGGGAGACCAGTGCTCAGCAGTGGCGTTATGGGTTGATGATGATACGAGTATACGCTGTACGGTTTTATATTTGGCAGTGCACTTCTACATTTTGATAGGTTCATGGATATCTATTGAATAAAAATAATGTTTCAGTACAAGATATTGTGCTCAACTTGGGCGATTTATTATCAATAGGTTCAATCAATAACTTCTTGATTGTACTATAACTTAGGCCATTGCTGAAAATATGCAGAAGAGAAAATTAGAGCCCTACCAAAAAAAATACGTTCAAAATACGTTCTGGCAAAATACGTTCCTAATTCTAAAATTCTAACTTACTACGACAAAGTACTAAAGTCTTCAATATAGGCAGTTTACATGAACCGTTTGTTATTTGCACATCATTAGCGTGGTCCCGTTAAGATTGCCTGGTTTCTGAAGTAGTCAAACTATGCACGTGCTTGATTTTTGGTCAAATATTTTCATAGTCAAACAAAAGGATGATATTTCTTAATAGAGGGTTAAAATTTGGTTCCTAACTTGTACTCCATATTATTAAACTTCTAGAAATTCGGTAAACGTGTAGAAAGGAGACTGCCAGATTTTTTGTTTATGAGTAACTGACTACAGCTCGCCGTTTCACCAGAGGACGAACTAATTCCACGAGTTATTTCACGATCTAAATTTTACCAAGGTTCTTAAACTTTTCTTAAAAAATCGTTCATTCATTACGGAGTTGAGTGGCAAGAAATATATTCTCACTTTTTTTAGCAATTAATAAAGTTCAGTTCAATCTAGGATAGGTAGGATATATGAAAATGGAATCTGAAACTATTTCTTCCACTCATCCCCGTTTCATGGCGAGTGCCACGTATTTTTCTAAGGCTTAAATAAAAAAAGGGTATAATATTGTTCTAAAAAGTCATACTTTAAAAGTTTCAGATCTTTCCATTATTAGTGAAAGCCTGCTGTCAATTAACACGTTCACTGCTGAAAAGCTGTTATGAAAATACCTTCAATAAACTAACAGGGCATCATAAAATTATGTCATAAATAAGTGGAATCATTTTGTCGCTTGACAATGTAATGTCCCCCCCTTCCTTTCTCTTCCTCTACCCTCTTATTATATATACTCTATCTCATAATATTTTTTTCGAATTATAAATTAAATTAACTTAATTTAAATTTAAACTTAAACTAATCATCTAAACTCCTCGCCTCATCCTACTCTCTTCTACTCTCTCCTAATAATAATAACGTTCAGTACAACTCCGTATAACTCCGCACCTAACTCACTTTCTTCTATTCTACCTTACTCTACTTTACTTTACCTTTACTTTATTTTACTTTATTTTGGCCCGATGATCGTCTAGTAACCCTTTGTTGTGTTCCGCGTGTAGCAACCTAAATCCTTTGAATGTTCAGTATGGCTTCGCAATCCGTCAGTAGTCAATATCAAAAGAGATTAATAATTTGAATTTAGATTTCGCTGAAGTAATACCATTTGTTTTCTACCATCCCTAAATTATTATATGGCGTCCCTAAGTAAACTCAACCTAATATTCTCGTTCCGTTCTACCTCTTATCAAATCCGTATTATCTAAATATTTGACAAAGTAGATCTTATTCCTAGCCCTTCGTTGTCCCATATATAACCTTTCATTCAAAATTATAATTTAATAATCGTCAACCTTTTATCAACTTTTCGTCAACCTTACATTTTTCGTAACTCATCAACCTTTCGCTCGACCTTATAGTTTTGTAATTATCAAGAGAGTCTATGATTAAAACTTCCATTCTGAATCTACGATCATGACAGCGGCTATGACTTAGAGCCCCGCCCCGCCCTAAGTTGTGAATTTCGTCGGACCAGACTTGGATATTCTCCACCGCTTGTCGGGATTAAGTACCGCCTCGCAGTTACGAAATCTCGACGGAAAGTATTTACTTTCATTTAATTTACTATGTTTGTCTATCTGTGGTCTTCCATCAAATTTAAATTCATCGTTCTATTATCCGTCACTCTCACAGGACAAATGACACTGACAACAGCTAACATCGCTCCATGACAATAAGCTTACTTGTCAAAGTCACCCGTCCGAACTCATTTAAACAGATGTGAAATCTTTGTTACCGCTAGGAAATACCGTGAAACTCGCCTATTATAATAAGTCTAGTATGTCTAAGCAAGGAAACTTCATAAAGAGGGACTTCTTTTCTTTTATCTAAAGAGTGTTCACGGTTCGATCTCATTCATACCCGGTTTGTAAACAATCTCACAACCTCCATTCATGATTCAACGAGGATGAAGGGTTATCAGCGGACATAACCCCCGCCATGGTCGAATTTCCATCCTTCTTATCTAGTTCATGCGGTTCCTCAATCCCACTTACTTATTTTAGCAAAAGGGAAAGAGGCCCCAATATTTAGAGATCTAAAATCTCGTTAAACCTATCCTAGCTCTACCTACTAGGAGCAACTACATAATACATTAGGCTTTATTTACCCTTCTGTACATACGCCTAGCTTATTTAGCTTAATATGGGACTATTGTCCAGGTTTCTATTTGTAGAATTATATTATGTGGTAAGAGGTTATATTTTTCCCCCGGTGTAATAATACTGGTTTTATTTAGTTAGTATTTCAGAAGCATTGTTCTAAGGTTTAAGGATATTTTTCCTTTAGGTGTAGGTAACAACAATTATTTATTGTTTCAGGTTATTTCTCATTGGAAAACCTAGGAATTGTTTTAATTCCAGAAAGTGACAGTTCGTCTAGATAATTCTGCAACACTAAGATTTCTAGTGTGGAGCTGTAGTTCTTTCCATATCTATTCATGGAAGAGTTCAACGATGGAACGATTCAAGTCAGAGGTAGGTCCCAGTTAGTGACTTTCGAAGAGCCTTATGGAGAATCTCACTCTTTTTTAGTCATAAGAAAATCCAGGGAAGGTAATAGGTCATTGCCCATAAGTAGTCAATCTAACAGAGACGAACTCATTCATATTTGTCGTTCGTTGTTTCTTGTAATTAATGTTAAGGACAGAATTATTCCTTTCGAACCATTTTTCTGGTGTAGTACTAGTTTTATTTAAATAGTATGTTAAGAAGCCTTGTTCTAAGGTTTGATGGTAGTTTCTGTTGTGTTCACTAATCTAGGGCTTGGGTTTAAAGTAAAACAACCAGATTATCAGTAAGTAGGCACACGCTCAGAGGAGACGACCGCCCGCTCTGCATGACAGATTGGGAGTGAGGAGAGGCGCCACTGTCGATTGTGTGCCTACATTTATTTGTATATCACATCTCTTCCTTTTTATAGAATTAATTAATTGTTTTATATTCAATAATTACTTCTAGATTAACTTAACTATATTTTATATTTAAATAAATCGATATCCAAGTAACTTCTTTATCAGATGCTTTTCGCTTATAGATTAATTACTTATCAATCATTTATTGATTATTTAATAATTATATACTAGTTATCTATTAATTTATTATTAACAATTTCTTAATCATTTGTTTATAATATTATTTCTTAATAACTTGTGTACCTATTCATGATTTATTATATATTTATTAATCTTGTTTACAATAGTAAGCTTACATGCTAACTATTTTAACAATGATGGACGACTTCCATTGACCTTCAACTTTATTTCGGTGTAGGTACCATATTCGTACCTTATAATAATTGTATGACTTTTTCAATTCTCGATAGTGATTTGAGGTGTTGAATTAATTCTGACAGTAAATTATTTTCTTTTACTAAGTTCTTCGCCTTTTCTTACTTCACACACCATTTCTTGTCTTTCAGTCTACACCTCTTCTTTCCTCTCTTTATTTTTTTTTTCTTTTCTGTTTATTTTGGCCAAAGCTTGTACGCAGAACGTAGTCCAGCTTTTCGTGTTAACAATACCAAATGTCCTTTGTGGGTTGCTACTCGAACTGCCACGATTTGGGATTTAGCAGTTGCATAACTGTTTACGCTATTTGGTGCTTTGATTACGTAAATATGTTACTATTTTGATTTTCCAGTGTTCGATATCTGCCTTTCTATAGTAGTTAGTCACCAGGAGGTACTTGAGCAGTTTCCTTCTATGCATCTTTGTCGTTGTCATAGTCATTTATTTTATAATAAGCTTTTAGTAGCAAAGTACATTTGATTAAAATAAAGTTTGCTTGTGGTAATTTAGATATTGTCTTAACAAATTTGTCATAGACTTTAATATCATTTGTTAGAAAACGCTTTTTTTTTTTTTTTTTTGTCCATCTAGAGAGATTGGCTTTGGTACCAGCGTTGCTGTACAACGCGGTGTTTTGCAATTTTAGGTTTGCATATGGTGTTTATGTTGTGTACCTCGCTTCTAAGATTGATTTATTAAACTTTTGCGTATGTACGTACCCGTGTCATAAATTGCACGAACTGAACATACAGTGGTGCTCAGACACATGAAAGACCTTTGTTATAAGGATCTCGCTGCAGTTTTGACTCAAAACCAATGAAGGTGGTTTATTTACAGGTTCATTGATGTCCATTTTGTTAGTTCGTCTATATATTTGTATATTTAGATTCATTGTTTTTCCAAAAAAATTGTGATCAAACTTAACGAACTGGAGGAACTGTTTTGTCAATTGTGATTAGTGAACTCTTTGATTGGTTACCAAACATCTTTTAACTTGGGGTTCTGAGTGTGTCCAAACATATTTGAACTTGGGGTTTTGAGTGTGTCCAAAATGCTGGTACGTATTAGGCTCGTTGTATTAGCGTTATAACTCAAAGGCGGAATGTTGCTAGCATGCTAGGTACGCTGCCAGCTGACAGTGAGTAAGAACAATTGGGTGCATTATGAGTCTGTAACGGTTTGTAGGATGTTTAACCGCTAAATGCAGTAGTTGGTTTTAGATTGTAGTAGATACTTTTTGCTAATAAAGGCAATTTCCGTTAAATGTTTTACTATTTTGCTCAATAGAATAAACATCAAGGACTAATGAGGTAGGAGTTTCTTTACCCAAGAGGTTTAATGGACCTTTTAATAGGGCTTAATATTTATCTATTTTTAAGATCTACTACATAGTACGACTACAACAGAATCAATATCCATTTTAAGGTAAATCTCATTCACCTGACAATTTATTGTAACCAGCCTTTAGTATCTGTATCAAACAACAGCGATGCAAAATAACAAGTTCATAGTAATGTGGGTGAACACATTAAATTACACAGTAACAAAACTAGCCATTGCTAGCAATTTTGCTTCTTTTTTTTCTTTTTTTTTGATGGCAACATTGCCTTTCAACTATCCCCATGGGCTGCATTGGTTCGTTTCGTTTCAACGATTAGTTCATTTAAGTTTTTTTTTTTTTTTTGTAATTATTTTTTATGTATTTTGGTAGGTTGTGTTTTCCAACCATTGGTCCATTTAAGGTGTCTAAGGCACTCAATGGATTAATTGTTATGAATTTTGGTAGGTTGTGCTTTCCAACCATTGGTCCATTTAAGGTGTCTAAGGCACTCAATGGATTAATTGTTATGAATTTTGGTAGGTTGTGCTTTCCAACCATTGATCCATTTAAGGTGTCTAAGGCACTCTATGGATTAATTATTATGCTTTTACATAAACACAGTAGTACGAGTATCTCCTTGGAAGGCCGACGTCCTCCTAGGCTATATTTTCTTAGATTGTGCTTATTTCGTACCAATAACTCAGTTATAGTTTGAATAGGTATTTGCGGGAACTGATTTTCAGTGACGACTTGTGATGCGATTTGCAAGCAGAATCTTATTGTTTGGTTATAGTGAAGTAATTAAACTTTATGGAAAGCTGTTGTTGTCGCCCTGGTATCCCCCCAAAATAATACTCCGTGTAATTGGCAAAATTGTTTGTATTTTCCAATACGAAGATTTGTGAACGTGTTTTACAATTATTATCTTGAACGCTACTTAAGATGACATTAGGTAGGTGGGACGTGTGTGGGGCGGAGAATCTTGTCACCGCGATGTAGGAATAGACGGCTCATTTGACGGAGCCATCTAGCGGATGGCATGTAAATTACTTTGACTGACATTGATCTCAAACAGTTGTTTACGTGACTATGCACTAATAATGATAACAGTTTTTAATGTTTAGATGAATTGTTAATAAATGAATTGTATTATTTCTTCATCAAGGGGGTATTTTTATGATTTGCTACGTATTTATTTTCAGATATGGTAGGCTGATTCTAAATATTCATAAAATAGGTGCAGTCACCAACAAGGATACAGCAGTTCGCTTGGTAGATGATATAATGCCACGTTCGTTCTTTCGATCTATAGATTGGTACAATTTAACTTGTTTATATTTTACAATTTGTAATTTTTTGAACTTTGAAAGTTCTTATTCTTATTCTTGAGAACAATTTGATAACTGGTACGTCGGGCAACGTAAAACTTTGGTCCGTATATACTATTGTATACTTGTATATTGTATATTGTATACTTGGGTAATCACCACACCTCATGGACGCCTTTTTGCCAGATTTTAGTTTTAGTTTTAGTTAGTTTTCTTTTAATTTATTTAAATTGTTATTTAAGTTGTCAATAAATATGATTTTACTTAAATAAGAATAATATTAGCTTGATTCATCTTTGTTTTTTTTTTTCGTTTGTGTTGTTTTATTTTTACTAGCACGTAAACATACAGTTGGGCATTAATGAGGCTGCGATTGAAGGCATTGAGTACTTGGCCTTTAACGGATTTTATGACACATGTTTCGGTTGTAACGATAGCATAATTATATGACTTCAATATTTTGAATATGTACTTTTTAAGCCCAATAATTAACAAAACATTGTTCGTTGGAACATAACTTCAATGTTATTGAAGTGGTACTTTGCTCAAATAGGTACTTAACGACACTGTGTTCGTTGGAACAAAACTTTAATGTTATTGAAGTGTACCTTGGTTTAATCAGACAATTAACGACACTATGTTCGTTGGAACAAAACTTCAATCTTATTGAAGTGTATCTTGGTTTGAACAGGCAATTAACGACACTATGTTCGTTGGAACTTAACTTCAATTTTTTTTGAAGTGTATCTTGGTTTAAACAGGCAATTGACGACACTATGTTCGTTGGAACATAAATTCAATTTTATTGAAGTGTAACTTGGTTTAAACAGGTAATTAATGACACATTGTTCATTGGTACATTTTGTTATTGATAGGTAGGTATCAATATTTGCAAACGGAATTGGTCAAAATCGGTTAATATTCATGGTCATCTACATTTTTTTTTTTTTTTTTCTTTATTTATTTATAGAGGGTTTTGTCATTAACATTAACATGTCAACCTCATAGATCTACATTTCAATACGTAGTATTGTTTTTTTTGTTTTTCTTATTATGGCTGAATTCGTTTAATACAGTGTTTTAGTAATTTTGTATACATTTTGTATTCACAGTTTTTACGATAAATATATTTTCGGATTCTGATTCGTAAATAATTCGTTAGCAATATTTTATTTTCGTTCAAATTCTAGTAATACTAATGAGTGAAATGGAACGTATCGTATGAGAATAATTGCATGCCTACTGTTACGGCGTATTGCGTATATTGCATACCTACTGCGGCGGGAACTTGACAGTTCGGTTTGCCACCAAAATGAGGATGCTTTGCCGCGTAAAATTAAAGTGGTTGGAAAGTATTTGCTCATGAGATTATTATATCCATAACACTACGTACGATGTACGATAGCACACCGCACGCATGCAGATTATACAATATTTTACATAAATTCATGACGTATAATTCCAGAATTATGTTTATAACCAATAGTGCAGTAACAAATGTGGTGGTTTTGCTTACAGCGTGCCATCATTTTAGCCTATTCCTTTCTTAGGAACACGTGCCGCTGGCGCTGCTTTGTGTTGTGATCACTGATCGATCACTCAGGTTTATCCACTGGCATTTACTTACTACATAGATGAGAACATTTGGACCAAAAAGTTCCTTAATTAACCCGAACTTTGAAAAGCTAGGTAGATATACATACGATCTTCAACCGTAATATGACGTAAGTTATGTAGGTAAGTTAGTGACTTAATTGGACATCTTCGATCTGTTTAGTAAATCTCTCGGCTGAACGCCGATGCAGATTATAGATCAGTGAGATTGTGCATAGTCCCTGTAGTTTCTGATTCCTTAGATACAAGGAATCCTAATTATGTTGTGATTGTCGTTCGTTGCGTGTTAGAATGCAATAACTATACAATCGGACTATAATCTAGGTATATTACATATTTAAACATCTTTTGAGTCTTAAATTTCACCGAAATTGTGTTGTTTTTAAAATAAGTAAACCTACTCGTCACTTATTCCTTTGTTTTTTGTGAAATTTGAATTTTATTACCTACTGACCAATTTCCGTTAACAGGCACATAATTTGAGCGATAATTTTACTTACTGCGCTTTTTCTCGTCGCCAATGTTGTGTTCACTAATCTAGGGCTTGGGTTTAAAGTAAAACAACCAGATTATCAGTAAGTAGGCACACGCTCAGAGGAGACGACCGCCCGCTCTGCATGACAGATTGGGAGTGAGGAGAGGCGCCACTGTCGATTGTGTGCCTACATTTATTTGTATATCACAGTTTCCATTAAGTATAATGTCAATTCTTTGTTGATTTCAGGTTATCTCTCTATCGGAGGATTTTTAGAAAGTTCTTCTAGATAATTCTGTAAACACTAGGAATTCTAGTGCCATAGTTAATACCATAACTATTGCATGGAAGGATTCAACATTGGAGCGATTCAAGTTGAAAGTAAGCCTCAGTTAGTGACTTTCGAAGAGCCTTATGGAGAATCTCACTCTTTTTTAGTCATAAGAAAATCCAGGGAAGGTAATAGGTCATTGCCCATAAGTAGCCAATCCAAAAGAGACAAACTTAGTCATATCTGTCGTCCAATGCCTTTGTGCAATTAATTAATCTTGAAATCAGAATTATTCTTTCCGAACCAAGCCTAAGTTAAATTATAGTTAATTTGTCCAGATTATTACTTTATTTATAGGTAGGTTATATTTAATCCTTGTAGTTCCATTCAGTAGTCCTAACTATTGTGATTTAATTGATTATTTATCAGTTATGTTTAGTTTTCATCGTTTGTTTTCTTTCCGTCACAAATTATATTAATTTCTTAATTGTTTTCCCAGATGTTTACTTTATGAGTATGTAAAGTTATATTTAGGCTCTATAGCATTGTTATGATGGGTAATAAAATAATTAACCTGTATTACAACTTGTTTCTTTCAAAGTAGGTACATATTTAATGATTAGTTTTATCAATTTGTTTGCCGGGCATAATATTGTTTAGATGTTTACTCATTCATGTTTGACCTAATAACTCTGTAAATCTATTACAATATAGTCTATAGTATTACAATTGATTCCCAAGGAAGTTTATGTTTCACCAGTTCATTTCTTTGTCATAGTATTAAACTTTTAATGTCCCCGAGTGCTTGTTTTACATTTGTATTGATTTTATGTAGTTTCCTATAGTTTAAGATGACCCTGTCCTACAGTATGAATTCCTTCCCGTCAGAAGAACCCTAGGCTAAAGGTGTGTGTGTGTGTGTGTGTGTGTGCCTACCTGTCAACTTCTCAGGACTGTCCGGAGTCCACATTTAACTTTACCTATCGAAATTGGTGTCTGTGCGTTCGTTTGTATGTTGTATGTTATGTGTGTGTGGCCCTACGCTCTTATAAACTAGCTAGCTCATAGGGACTTACGAACTTCCTATGGCTAGCACCTCCAATCGACAACACTATAACCTTGCCAGCACACAGATACCTACGAACCTTCTACGTCCTCCATCTTCCATCGATAACACTATAACCTAGTCAGCACACAGATACCTACGAACCTCCTACGACTAGCATCTCTTATCGATGTCACTATAACCTAGTCAGCACACAGGTACATACGAACCTCCTATAGCTAGCATCTCTTATCGTCAACAATATAAACTAGCTCATAGGTACTTACGAATCTCCTGTGGATAGCTCCTCTTATCGATAACACTATAACCCAGGCAGCTCACAGGTACTTACGAATCTCCTATGGCTAGCTCCATTTCAACTCGCCATCCGACACGCCCTATCAGTGTCAGTAAGAATCTGAACCTTCGCAATGCCACTCATACAAACCCTGGCCCTAATATCACTTCCCATCTTCCCAGCACAGCTTTTAAATATTACTAAATCTCCTCAGGAAGAGACCCGACGATCCACGGCCCATATTACTAAGCACTTTTCACTGAACTTCACAATTTTCTTTCACTTTTCTCCGCGACCCCCGCTCACTTCCAGGACTCCTACGGGACCGTCCCTGATTTTCCCGCTAAAACTCCTACTTTCGCGCTTAAACCTCCTGTCCTCCTTTTTCTAACCATCCTGTTGTCCCATTCCCCCATTCCTTGCAGTGTTACCAACACCGCGAGGTCCTTTCCATACTTTTAACCATTCCCTTCGAATTTCATAATTAATTATTTTATTGATCCGTTTTCCATTTTTTTTCCCTTGTCATCGATCGATCTGACCTTCCAATCCCTTACCATAGAGTTTCTACCTTTGCAATAATTAGCTTTTTTCCGATTGAATGCAATAATAATGTGTAGCCAAAATCTCACTAATTTGTCAATGCAAATCTCAGTATTCCGCCAAAAATTGATAAATGTGTATTTTTATTTTGTGAAATGTAGCGAGTCCAATTCGGGACCGTTACAGCCAACCCCCAAAATATTCGCAGGTGTATTTATTTAAATCACCGAAGTAATATTTTTCCCTTTCTGGAATTACAACAGTAATTATTTCACAAACATAAGAATACCAAACAACCCCCATTTTTCCATTCTTTTATTCAGTCAAAATCGATAAATGTGTAACCCTCATCTTGTAAAATGTGGCGAGTCCAAGTTGGGACCGTTACAGCCAACCCCCAAAATATTCGCAGGTGCATTTATTTATATCACCGAAGTAATATTTTCCTCTCCGGAATTACAGCAGTACCTATTCCTCAAACATAAGAATACCAAACAACCCCCATTTTTTCATTATTTTATTCAGTAAAATATATTAGTGTGTACCCTCATCCTGTGAAATGTAGCGAGTCCAAGTTGGGACCGTTACAGCCAACCTCCAAAATATTCGCAGGTCGAATTATTTATATCACCGGAGTAATATTTTCCTCTCCGGAATTACCACAGTACCAGTTTTACAAACATAAGAATACTAAAAGGCCCCCTTACTTATTATTCATTCTAATTTGCTCGTATTTGACTTCAATCGTGTGTGTGTGTGTGTGTGTGTGTGTATAAATTGTAACAAGTACAATTGTGTATATGATAAATAGATAAATAAGTGTGTGTGTTTTTAAACTGTATACTAAAACTTTATTATTAGAACCAGTACGTGAACATTCCCCGCATTGAACATCCCCAAAAATCGCTCTCATCACCTGGACATCCCAAAGCCCAGAAGAAAAGACGGTTGTGAGGCGTCTCTATCCTAATGATATTATGTAAGCGCTTATCCCCCAATCTACTTATTTTTCGATATAAGAGATACATACTTACATTACCCCTCTAAACTCGGACATGCCGTGCGCGGCTTAAGGTACATAAATTGTCGATGTTCGCAACTTTCCAGTTCACTCCCGAATTCTTGATAGTAAAGCTTATGATTCAGAGCATGTGTAGTGTGTCTTGGTCTTAGCCCCGGGACTAACGTGTGGAGTGGATTCTTTATGAAATCGGCTTATACCGATGATTTTTATCAGCTGATCTAACCTAACACCAAATTCTCCTTCATAAAGAAACGTTGTAAGTGTAGTGTGTCGATTTGAAGTCAAATCGTGGCAAACCGTCTTAAACCCAGGTCGATGGTTTACTAAAGCCCTTCACTCGACTAAAATCCTTTTCATAAATCTCTCAGCAACCCCCCTTCCAAACAGCTTTCATTCTCAAAATAATTGCACACCTTTCAGAACGTAAACTCTCATCGGTTTTCACGCTACTCAAGCAAAGCACCAAACCCGCACGGATTATAAGACACGAATTATGAATTTATTTCAACAATGTAAAACAACCCCCCGAATTTAAATTTATGCAATAGTATTCTATTATGTTTGTTTCGTTTTATTACCATTACTTTTACCTTTACCTCCTCTCATTTACCTTTACCTTTTTCAGTTACCTTTACCTTTCTTAGTTACCTTTACCATTTTACCTTTTATCTTTCTCAGTTACCGTTACCTTTTTCAATTACCAATTTTTTCAAATAAAACTAGATATATATAATTTTTTTTTTTTTGTTTTTATGATTATTTCATATTATTTTCTTACAGAGTTCTTTCAAACAATATTTCAACATCAACCCATCACGTCCCACCGCTGGGCACGGGCCCCTCCCCATACGATGCTTTCCCTCACCGAAAAGCGAGCGACAAACACGCCCACATGCTCTACAGAAACGCACCGGCACGTGCCCGCACTGGGACTCGAACCCACGACCCTCCGACCGAAAGGCGGACGCTCTCCCATTAGGCTACCACCGCTACCATCTCATTAATTCTTATTTACCATCAGCTCTTATGATCCCTTTCTATATCTATTACAATCATTATATTTTTAAACAATATCCATTAGAATATAATTAATATGTTGTTAAAAGTCTGCTTTACAATCTTCTATTCCATTTTACATTTATGTTTCTTCTCTTTATGTTTATATTCCTTCTTCATTATAACAATTTTTTGTAAAAATTTATATTTCCTGCAACAGTTAATTTAGATAAGTTACCACCAAATCGTATTTATAGATGGTGACAACCCCCCGACATTTCCCCTCTGGTTAATCTAATAATTGTATATAATTTTTTTTTTCTAGTCGCTGCCTATTTTTCTTACTAAGATTTGTGTATTCTACGATTAAGCCTTTTATTTTGCCTTTTCCCTAATTGTTTATTATATTATGGTATATATTAAGAATATCTATTATGTTACTATGTATTTAAGTTTATTTTGTGTATAATATGTATCTATTTATTTATTTATTTTAATCTACGTATATAAAGAAAACCACCGTCCGATGTCCTATTTACTCCTCCCCGTGCATGGTTGTCTGGAAGAGATCGCTCTGAGCGATAAGACCGCCCACTGTGACACTAATTGTAAAATTTGTTTTGTTCTAGTTTCAATCTTTCTTTATTCTGCGGTGCTTCAATAAAGAGTTTATCTATCTATCTATCTATTTATTCTATAATAATATATTTCCCTCCATAAACATCAACGACCTTCCGGATTACAATGCCATACTGAACACCATCCTATTTCACGGCAACAATTGTGACTAAATTACTTAGTCACCGAAGACGAAGTTATACTGAACCTAATTATCTTCTAATAAATTTTCCCTTTAAAGACTCTAATCTAAGTTGCATCTAATAATAATCATAACCAATAAGCTAATGCTAGTCATAAGTACAAACGATCCTGTTATTAAACTATCCTGATTTTAAAATATCCTGATTTTAAGCTACCCTGGTTTTAACTATCCTGGTTTTGTCTATCCTGATCACGCTATTCTGGTTTTGCCTATCCTGGTCACGCTATTCTAGTTTTGACTATCCTGGTCTCGCTATTCTAGTTTCGACTATCCTGGTCACGTTATTCTAGTTTTGTCTATCCTGGTTACGCTATTTTAGTTCTGACTATCCTGGTCACGGCACCAATTGTAACCCCCCCTTCCTACTCTTCCTCTAACTGCCCCAACATCTACTCTATTTTTTTTTCTAAATTAATAATTAATAAAACTAAATTAAACTTAAACTAACACAAATCTTAAACTAATTAATCTTAAACTAATCGTCTCACCCTACTCTCTCCTACTCTCTCCTAATAATAATCATAATAACGTTCAGTACTAATACGTTCAGTACAACTCCGTATAACTCCGCACCTAACTCACTTTCTTCTATTCTACCTTACTCTACTTTACTTTACCTTTACTTTATTTTACTTTATTTTGGCCCGATGATCGTCTAGTAACCCTTCGTTGTGTTCCGCGTGTAGCAACCTAAATCCTTTGAATGTTCAGTATGGCTTCGCAATCCGTCAGTAGTCAATATCAAAAGAGATTAATAATTTGAATTTAGATTTCGCTGAAGTAATACCATTTGTTTTCTACCATCCCTAAATTATTATATGGCGTCCCTAAGTAAACTCAACCTAATATTCTCGTTCCGTTCTACCTCTTATCAAATCCGTATTATCTAAATATTTGACAAAGTAGATCTTATTCCTAGCCCTTCGTTGTCCCATATATAACCTTTCATTCAAAATTATAATTTAATAATCGTCAACCTTTTATCAACTTTTCGTCAACCTTACATTTTTCGTAACTCATCAACCTTTCGCTCGACCTTATAGTTTTGTAATTATCAAGAGAGTCTATGATTAAAACTTCCATTCTGAATCTACGATCATGACAGCGGCTATGACTTAGAGCCCCGCCCCGCCCTAAGTTGTGAATTTCGTCGGACCAGACTTGGATATTCTCCACCGCTTGTCGGGATTAAGTACCGCCTCGCAGTTACGAAATCTCGACGGAAAGTATTTACTTTCATTTAATTTACTATGTTTGTCTATCTGTGGTCTTCCATCAAATTTCAATTCATCGTTCTATTATCCGTCACTCTCACAGGACAAATGACACTGACAACAGCTAACATCGCTCCATGACAATAAGCTTACTTGTCAAAGTCACCCGTCCGAACTCATTTAAACAGATGTGAAATCTTTGTTACCGCTAGGAAATACCGTGAAACTCGCCTATTATAATAAGTCTAGTATGTCTAAGCAAGGAAACTTCATAAAGAGGGACTTCTTTTCTTTTATCTAAAGAGTGTTCACGGTTCGATCTCATTCATACCCGGTTTGTAAACAATCTCACAACCTCCATTCATGATTCAACGAGGATGAAGGGTTATCAGCGGACATAACCCCCGCCATGGTCGAATTTCCATCCTTCTTATCTAGTTCATGCGGTTCCTCAATCCCACTTACTTATTTTAGCAAAAGGGAAAGAGGCCCCAATATTTAGAGATCTAAAATCTCGTTAAACCTATCCTAGCTCTACCTACTAGGAGCAACTACATAATACATTAGGCTTTATTTACCCTTCTGTACATACGCCTAGCTTATTTAGCTTAATATGGGACTATTGTCCAGGTTTCTATTTGTAGAATTATATTATGTGGTAAGAGGTTATATTTTTCCCCCGGTGTAATAATACTGGTTTTATTTAGTTAGTATTTCAGAAGCATTATTCTAAGGTTTAAGGATATTTTTCCTTTAGGTGTAGGTAACAACAATTATTTATTGTTTCAGGTTATTTCTCATTGGAAAACCTAGGAATTGTTTTAATTCCAGAAAGTGACAGTTCGTCTAGATAATTCTGCAACACTAAGATTTCTAGTGTGGAGCTGTAGTTCTTTCCATATCTATTCATGGAAGAGTTCAACGATGGAACGATTCAAGTCAGAGGTAGGTCCCAGTTAGTGACTTTCGAAGAGCCTTATGGAGAATCTCACTCTTTTTTAGTCATAAGAAAATCCAGGGAAGGTAATAGGTCATTGCCCATAAGTAGTCAATCTAACAGAGACGAACTCATTCATATTTGTCGTTCGTTGTTTCTTGTAATTAATGTTAAGGACAGAATTATTCCTTTCGAACCATTTTTCTGGTGTAGTACTAGTTTTATTTAAATAGTATGTTAAGAAGCCTTGTTCTAAGGTTTGATGGTAGTTTCCATTAAGTATAATGTCAATTCTTTGTTGATTTCAGGTTATCTCTCTATCGGAGGATTTTTAGAAAGTTCTTCTAGATAATTCTGTAAACACTAGGAATTCTAGTGCCATAGTTAATACCATAACTATTGCATGGAAGGATTCAACATTGGAGCGATTCAAGTTGAAAGTAAGCCTCAGTTAGTGACTTTCGAAGAGCCTTATGGAGAATCTCACTCTTTTTTAGTCATAAGAAAATCCAGGGAAGGTAATAGGTCATTGCCCATAAGTAGCCAATCCAAAAGAGACAAACTTAGTCATATCTGTCGTCCAATGCCTTTGTGCAATTAATTAATCTTGAAATCAGAATTATTCTTTCCGAACCAAGCCTAAGTTAAATTATAGTTAATTTGTCCAGATTATTACTTTATTTATAGGTAGGTTATATTTAATCCTTGTAGTTCCATTCAGTAGTCCTAACTATTGTGATTTAATTGATTATTTATCAGTTATGTTTAGTTTTCATCGTTTGTTTTCTTTCCGTCACAAATTATATTAATTTCTTAATTGTTTTCCCAGATGTTTACTTTATGAGTATGTAAAGTTATATTTAGGCTCTATAGCATTGTTATGATGGGTAATAAAATAATTAACCTGTATTACAACTTGTTTCTTTCAAAGTAGGTACATATTTAATGATTAGTTTTATCAATTTGTTTGCCGGGCATAATATTGTTTAGATGTTTACTCATTCATGTTTGACCTAATAACTCTGTAAATCTATTACAATATAGTCTATAGTATTACAATTGATTCCCAAGGAAGTTTATGTTTCACCAGTTCATTTCTTTGTCATAGTATTAAACTTTTAATGTCCCCGAGTGCTTGTTTTACATTTGTATTGATTTTATGTAGTTTCCTATAGTTTAAGATGACCCTGTCCTACAGTATGAATTCCTTCCCGTCAGAAGAACCCTAGGCTAAAGGTGTGTGTGTGTGTGTGTGTGTGTGCCTACCTGTCAACTTCTCAGGACTGTCCGGAGTCCACATTTAACTTTACCTATCGAAATTGGTGTCTGTGCGTTCGTTTGTATGTTGTATGTTATGTGTGTGTGGCCCTACGCTCTTATAAACTAGCTAGCTCATAGGGACTTACGAACTTCCTATGGCTAGCACCTCCAATCGACAACACTATAACCTTGCCAGCACACAGATACCTACGAACCTTCTAAGGCAACCATCTTCCATCGATAACACGATAACCTAGCCAGCACACAGATACCTATGGACCTTCTACGTCCTCCATCTTCCATCGATAACACTATAACCTAGTCAGCACACAGATACCTACGAACCTCCTACGACTAGCATCTCTTATCGATGTCACTATAACCTAGTCAGCACACAGGTACATACGAACCTCCTATAGCTAGCATCTCTTATCGTCAACAATATAAACTAGCTCATAGGTACTTACGAATCTCCTGTGGATAGCTCCTCTTATCGATAACACTATAACCCAGGCAGCTCACAGGTACTTACGAATCTCCTATGGCTAGCTCCATTTCAACTCGCCATCCGACACGCCCTATCAGTGTCAGTAAGAATCTGAACCTTCGCAATGCCACTCATACAAACCCTGGCCCTAATATCACTTCCCATCTTCCCAGCACAGCTTTTAAATATTACTAAATCTCCTCAGGAAGAGACCCGACGATCCACGGCCCATATTACTAAGCACTTTTCACTGAACTTCACAATTTTCTTTCACTTTTCTCCGCGACCCCCGCTCACTTCCAGGACTCCTACGGGACCGTCCCTGATTTTCCCGCTAAAACTCCTACTTTCGCGCTTAAACCTCCTGTCCTCCTTTTTCTAACCATCCTGTTGTCCCATTCCCCCATTCCTTGCAGTGTTACCAACACCGCGAGGTCCTTTCCATACTTTTAACCATTCCCTTCGAATTTCATAATTAATTATTTTATTGATCCGTTTTCCATTTTTTTTCCCTTGTCATCGATCGATCTGACCTTCCAATCCCTTACCATAGAGTTTCTACCTTTGCAATAATTAGCTTTTTTCCGATTGAATGCAATAATAATGTGTAGCCAAAATCTCACTAATTTGTCAATGCAAATCTCAGTATTCCGCCAAAAATTGATAAATGTGTATTTTTATTTTGTGAAATGTAGCGAGTCCAATTCGGGACCGTTACAACAACACTGTAAATTAATTAGTTTTGACATAATTGTATTATTAACATCCTTTTTAATGCTGCCTATAAAATATGCTCAGAGCCAGCTGCAATAAAGAGCATTAAAATTATGATTTTAACAGCTTCACGTACAGCATTTTCTATTGCAACTAACTGTATTTCTAACTGTACGCCTAACTTCATGATAACTATCAAATGAATAATAAACATTCTTCGATTTACGGTTCGTAGTGGAATCACAATAGAACCTGCTATGAAATACGATAAATCTCATATAAATTCTAGCACGTGATTATGAATAACGCAGCCATCAAATAAAGATTAAAGGACTATTATGTTCGGTGGTGGGGTAATTTGTCGCTGGTACAGTTAGCGACGATTTAGTGACGCGTGGGCGGGCGGCGCGCGCGCCCCGTGGGAGGACGTCATTGACGAGTACAATGCAGCTGCGGACACAGTATCAAGGCTCTTGCGCATCCATATGATACCATATATCATGTTTTAAGATAGCGTTTGTACGTATAGAGCAATGAATATATTTATTCGGTAGCTCTGGTTAATTTTATTCGAAAAAATTTAGTGGTTAAGTGGCAATCCACAAAAAAAAACAAATAAAACTTCGATTTATATGGATCAGCGTAGCCGTAATTTTTCGTGCGAGATAATTTTTAATAATTTTAGATAATTAATGATAATTTTGTTCACATAGCTAGGGACTCAGTACATGCATGTCTGTATACGTAAGTAAAAGGTGCGCTTGCACTGACTTACGTATCGTTTACCGTCTTAAGAAAGACCCTCGAAACTACCCATCTACCCACACCAGATGCGGTTTACGATCCACAACAAAACGTACCTTAATAAAAGTTTAACACCTTTACAACATCAGCTTTTTAAAGCTTAACAAATATGACAATGTAATGCCGAGGATTTAACGACATTGTTTGCAAACTGATCTTTTGTCCGAATCGATGTTTACTATAATATATATTATGGCTCTATGTTGGATGGACGTCATAGTTATTGTTTCGTTTCTGTGTTGAGCCACACTTTTATAAGTACTAGTAAAGATAAAGTTACCTTACCATCTGTATCCATAAAAATATTATTGTCAAATTCTTAAAGGCTCAACTCAATGCATTTGTAAATGCGAAGACTGATAACATTTCAAAGAAAATTAAGAGCAATGCTAAGCGAAAGGAGGCGATTAACATTGTTCTAAACCCCGCTTTTGACTTTTGGCATTATTATTTAGACAAAAGCCTTACTAAAATCTGAAAATTTCTACAGCTTGGTAGGTGAAAATTTATGGAAAAAGCTATAGATATTATACAAATAAAACTTAATTATGTTAAAGTAGATTTTGCCATCCTGGGTGTATCGTATTCCAAGATTTCCCAGATTTTACTCCTGGATTTCAACAATAGCAAGGAGATTTAAACATTTAATGTTCACCACGTCAAATGGTTGATACGTGGAGGTATGTAAACTTCACAAAAATAACGATTTTACCCTAATGAAGTCTCATTTACTATTTAGAAACTATTCCAACGTGTCTATCTACGGCCGTCGAAAAGTTAAACGCGAGTCAAAAGATCTAATAGCCGGAGCGGATGTCAAAGCTTGACCGAAGTTTATTCTGGGCTAATTCAACTTCAGTCGAAATAAATGACAGGAAGAAGAAAACAGATAATCTCGGTGGTCGTAACAGTAATTGATTAGATAAAATCGATGCACCGTGCAACGGTATTAGTACTTGTGGCTTCAGCTTACGTAAACTGCGTAGGTAAATCAACCGTGGCCGGTATGGGACGTTTATAGTTAGTAATAAAACAAACTTGACTGTTTCCTGTCACAGAATTGGATCTGAACGCTTCTCCTTGAAGATATTTACGATGATGAATTAACTTGCTTTTGCCCGTGACTTTTAACTTTGTACGCGAGGACTATCACAATGTGTGACTTAATATTATTCCTTGCGTTGCGGTACAGTTTATAGGAACTCCATTTGCCAATGTCTGTTGCCCATGAACATACCGCTCATTTCACTTCCGATTACATTGGGCGCGGTTGGCTATAGAATGGGTGACCGCCTGGTGACTTTTCACTGTTTTTACCTTCTGTTTCTAAGCGGAATTCATTTAGGAGAGCACAAAATGAGAATGCTAATTTGTATATTACTTTTGCAATAGCGTTTTATTTGTTGTGTTTATGATATTTGGACTGTTTTGCGTAATGCTGCATAATTATGTACGAACATCACTAAAATTATAATTCATAACTACATTTACGTATGTTTTTTTTTGACTGGACCACCGGACGTCTACATTTACGTAAGTTTCTAACAAGGTACGTTCAAGTAAAATTTTTATTTTATTGGACTTCAATTAGTATTTTAAACTCTAGCATTTGCATCGCTCTCTCGTATGACTGTGTTTATGTAAATCGTAGATTCTGAATCAATTAATTTAACTGTGGGAATTGGGAATCATCTTTTGTCTGACCTATCGCCATAATTCACACTCTAATAACTTTAAATACATAAATCTTGTACTTTCTCATGTGTATGGTTCTCTCTGATTTTCACGTCATGTGTTAATGAACATGCGATTTATAAAACAACTAGATCGGATCACGATACATGGTTTTACGAGTCCGTATCTATTTCTCCGGAACTTGCCGCGAGATTTGTTCCTAGTGTGGTCCGCTCTACGCAATTAAGTAAAGCCATCGTTTCATACGTTATGCTTCGTAGTCACGAAATATTTTTTGCACGTACAATTTTCCACAAAAAAATAACTCAGAATACCAGTTAATATTGCCCGGTCATTGCCCAGTATACGCTAACCTTGAGCCAAAAATCAGTCTACTTAAATAAATAATTACTTTGCTTACATTAAATCAAGATTGAATTCATTAAAGCTCGTTAATAGTGATGGTGTAATCACACTTTCGTTATTACAAGCCTATCTATAATTATGTTATTGTATATTAGTTATTGGAATACGAATTAGTTCATTCATCTTTTAATGGCTATTTATTGCCTTAAATAAATAAAATGTTTTTTATACGCTTACGAGTACAACTGAAATTTATTTGTACATGAATAAACTTATTAAAAGTAATTCCATTGGTAACTAAAAAAGTCAGAGAAGCGAATGAATACTAATATTATACCTAATTAGTTATAGGCAGACTGAGTGTTCGAAGGGTTATGGCTTTCGTAATTTCAGATTTCCCTAGACACAGCGAATCCTAGTTCAGGGTCAGGGTTTATGATAATATAGGCATCTATTTATGTGATCATGAAACTATAATAATAAACAAACATTGTCTTAGCAGCAAACTAATGAAGTGATCGACAGCTTGTTTTTATTACCTAAATAGCATTGCGTGCTACATCGATTGTAACAACTAGTTACTTAGTTGGATTCAGTGAAAGCCAGCGTTACTCAATCTACGTAATAGCCAGAAAAACGGCCCTGACCGCCGCCGCCCGTCGCTCGGTCCGCTCATGACTATCTTTCATTATTAAAAATTAAAGATACCAATTAATACTTATCTCTCTTCTCTTTGGAACCTGTTTGCTTCCGGAGTTACGCGAAACCAGTCCATTCGTTTCTTTTTTATTTAATCACTTTTTAAAACGATTCAGTGGCTAAGATCTTTTAAGGCACGGACAGACAACACTCTATACAAATTGAGAAAAACAATTCACTGTTTGTATCTTGAATTTGTATCGATCGGGTTCGCGATCGCGTCCGTCTCCGACTGTCTACCCAAATCTTTACTTTTATTATGAGCTAATCAGCTAATGTAGCGAATTAGGTAAACGGAACGATTAATCGGCAGACCATAAACTTATTTTATTACAGGTGTTCAAATAAAATGATTTGAAGATTATACACGTAACAATTAAGAATATTATTTTTTCGATATCGACATTTTATACCTAGAGATCAATAATACTTATTTAGATACTAGCTGCGCCCCGCGGTTTCACCCGCGTAGTTCCTGTTCCCGCGGGAATATGGGGATAAAATATAGCCTATGTTACTCGATGTCAAAAAAAAAAAACGTAAAAAAAATACGCATTAAAAAAACCCTACGTCCTTTCTTAGGCTCTAGATTATTTCTGTATCAAATTTCATTTCAATCGGTTCAGTAGTTTGGGCGTGAAAGAGCAACAGACAGACAGAGTTACTTTCGCATTTATAATATAAGTAGGGATTAGCTTTATTTGGAGAATTTAGTTAATATGGTCTTAGGAAGAACATGAAGGGAAAACTCTCTTTACAATTAGGTATGTAGTAGCTAAATCCTAGTAGCATAATAAGTATGAAAGTATCAAGTTTTATATAATAGCAGAACCAACGGCTTCTGAACATTGTAGAGTCAGTATTGCAACAACGTAGACTACTGGTTATGCGAAATTAACTAATAAACAAGTTCAATCCCATCTTCATTGCTGTTATCTCATATACTTGTAAAGCAACTACATGTACGCAAGTATACCATAAAAGCTTTATTTTGTAACGACAGCAGCGTCTCGATAGGGAAGTATCGCAAAACGCTGATACCCTCAGAAATATTATCGCGAGCACTAAGAACCGTAATCATAACTTTATTGATATTACATTGATTATACGTTATGAGAGACCGCTTTTACGAAACAGAATCAAGTGACATTTTGTTTCCCAGATATTTTTATTCTGCTGTATCTATTAATTCGTTCACGGACTATTGCTTTTGCACTGGTTTTATTTTCTGTTTTATTAGCAGGCTACAATGTACAAGATAGCTATATTTTTGTATTCCTCGTGCCTGTAATCTTTAAGTGCGCAATTAATTTGTTGACTGACATAGAGTCTTGCGTTTTCTAGTCCAACGTATTTGAGTAGCGAAACAGGACGGGTATTTTAAGTTTTTTCGTCAATTACGAGTGTGTTCTGTGAAGCGGCTCGAGTCAAGATGTTTAATTACAACTGGCAATGTCCAGATTAACCGCGAGACGGTCTGGTGGCAACCAGGTCACAGATGCGCGCGCGCACCATTGCGGACGCACTCAATGAGCTCTGTTCTTCATCACGCAAAAACTCTTATGTTGCCAGATTAACTCCACCGACGCACACAATCACAGTTCTCGCTCTGTGTTACGCTCATTTGCTTTCCTGTGTCAACGTGGTCAATCGATTTTAGCATCTACAGTTTGTAACGATGTTACATTATTATTGATTATTCGGATAGCGTATCGATTTGCAATGTGTTTTGTTTCGCCAAACTTTGATTAGCCTCTGTCGCAATCACTTACCAATGCTGCACGAGGACTGTTTAACATTTACATTATCATTATTTAAATTGTCTTGTTTAATTAACATTTTTTTAAATTTGCAGTGCATGTTTTATTGCGATTTGTCTTGTTCTTGATACTGCGACCTTGTTAAAGTGTCACAGCGTTTCAAGGAAAAGCGATAATGTCGACCGCAGAACAAGTTGTTATATTATTATATTATATTATTCGCTTGATCGACTATTAATTTAGACTTAATGTGTCCAGACGTTGATCTTTACTTAACTATTTTTAATGTAACATAAGAGAAGGTCATACTAAAATTGATTTGTTGTTTCTATTGCTACAAAATTGTAGCGATATTAAATTTAACTGACGTTCCCTAAATTTACAGTTACCAATTATATTTTTGTGATATAGCAACACAAATAAGATAATTAAAAATCAAAAATCTTAAAATGAGAAGCACATCAGATTTATAAATTCTTTAATTGAAATCTTTTGACGTTAAAAAACAAAATTACAACAGATGTTATCGCTGTCAAAAATCTTAACATTCAAACATCTGTTATTGAAATTTTGTGTATCAATCCAAAAAAGACGCGATGTTTATCTTGAAATATTATTATTTACGTGCTTAGTGAACTTCGGTGAATAAAAGGATCGTATTAAGCTTCAGACGTTTATATGTAAACTTGGCTTTGAATAGATATCCTCTGCACAGTAAGAGCGGACGAGTTCTACGTATAGCAATCACGGCCATCTCGGGTTTATTATTATAAACTCTCATAGCGATCGTTAAGGCACACAGTAAATGTGCTCGTCACATCAGTGACGAGACCTGATGGGATCTTGATTCTAGATCAACGAGAATAATTTCCAACGCGTGGTAGGATGTTCAAGTTGAAATAGGTTAATGATAATGTACTGCGAAAATATATGAATATAAATAAGGTGTCTGTGAAGATATTTATCTTTATTATGGTGTATGATAACCTGTTAATAGTGTTTTCCGGGTTTTTATGGATACCCTGCAGGGTCTTTGTACTTATATAATTATTGCACCAATCTCAGAAATATGAACATACCTGGAGAGAAAGTACTTTAAATGCACATTAAAAATAGAAAAAAAAAAACATCTCAGACGATCCATTTTCTAATAAGTCATACTGTGTTAACAGGTTTTTGACAAATAATTGACCTGAGCCAGGAATTATTCCAACATAAATAAAATTACTGTTTTCTTCTCTAGAATTAACATTCGTATGATTTTTTTCTTCTTTTTTTAGATTATTTCTTACATTGTTGAGCGTTTAGTTTTGGTAAACATTATTTAATTATGTAATAAGCATCCAATTTGGACCTCAGTGTTTTAACCACGTAAAGTGGAATGTCTTTGATATTATAAGGTAATCTACAGTAATAAAACGAAGTCAATTTTATTGAATGCAGCCGTTCTTTTCATTTCTTTTAGTAGCTCTTTAATGTTTGTGCTTATGCGTATAAATATAACATGTGTGTTGATGGCTGTAACATCTGAAACTACATGCTTCTTAATATAGGTATCCTTTTATAGCTTTGGTTTAAATTCAGTGCGTAGACTCACTCTCTCGACTTGTATTGGGCTTTAGAATTGGCGCATGTTATTTTTCACTCTCGCTCTACAACATTTCGATTAAAGATTGTTTAGGCACTTTTGGATTTATGATTGTATTGTTAACATAATTCTTTTCAATTTGTCTGACTGGAACATTAATACTAATGAGCACTTTTAGCACAACGATAAAATGATTAAATCCGTGTCATTTACCAAAAACCTTTCAATTAACGAGAGAGGCATTGAAGTTTTTAACCAAAGCGTATCTTTTGGCCTACTTTGCTGGGCATCATGTTCTTTTTGGTTTATGTTATTTAGTTCTTTTTTTGGAACATTAGCGGTGGGTGGGATAGCTATAAACTGTGAAAGTTTAATTTCTAAAACGCTTAGTGATTCTTTAGTGTTTTATTTTATGACTTAATTGTTGTTTAATTGAAGGGCGTTGTACTTTTTATCTTTTACGTTTCTTTTGTTATGTTTTATTGGTTCCAAAATTTTATGTTTTTATTGGTATAAGTACATTTTGTGTGGGCGGAATTGTATAATAATGTTTACTAAAAACAATAAGAATGATAATTACTGATTGAGTACATTTAAAATCATTTTCTGTAATGATTTCTGTACCCAAGTTCGATTCGTACCTTCAAATTTAAAAGTATTTATGTTAATTGAATGTCAATAATCCGAACCTAATTTTTCTCTAATCAAAACCAAAATAAACCAACAAATCGAAAAACTTACAATATAATCCAACAGTCTAAACAAATGTTCATTAATATCCCGTGGAGCCCAATCACATGTTCATCACAACACTATCTCGGGTCACTCGAGTCACAAAGTCACGCAGTTCGTTATCAGTGCGGGGACGATCGATCGGTGCGTATTGATAAGGGAGCGCGAGACAGAACCGACGGCGGCGGTGCGCGCGACGCGACTGAGGCCTGGGCTAGCAGACAGAGGCCGACGATGCGGCTTCAGTCTGCCACTGGATGCTAGGCTAGACACATTGCTGATCGAGCTTATACGCTGAAAACTAACGCGTAGGATTTTCAAGATATGAAATATACAAAAAACCCGATCAAGAAAGCTGCCAATAGTCAATCGTGCGGAAAATTTACGATTAATTAGAGTAGAGAACATTTGAGAAATTAACTCCCGTAATTGTATCTTAGTGCATTTCTCAATAGTTTAAAATGTATGGCGAGTACAAACCTTCTGCTATGATCTGCCAATACAATAAAGGCAAGCCGGATGAAAAACATTGTGCTTGAAAGGGCTGAAATCGTTCCCAGCATAATTATAATAGTATTCTCTTTGGTAACAGACTTAACTATTGCCCAAGATGCGGCAGACGTTCTAAGAATCATAGGAATAACTGACTAGGATGGCGCAATTAGGTTGTGGTGCCAATAGTTAGCAGTTCAGTTTAAGGCCTAAAATTAGACGGATTTAAGAGTTTGTGGTGAGCCCCCTGGCCTCCTGTAATAAGAACCGATAGTCAGCTCATATCAGTCCTCAGGCTGGACCTCGCGCAACGCCGAAAATATATTCATTAAAATGCCACTCGAAGATGCCTTTGCCTTGCACCTGTAAACCTGGTAATATATTTCTTTATACACTAAGAAAGAGGACCTAGACGCACATAGCGTAGATGCTGCGTGTTACGCGAACGATGCGTCGCTTAGAAGTTCTGAATTATAGTAATTCTAGTCCTAGAACTTCTTACACCATAGTGCTAGGTTTTTCGTAATGCCAGGAAGGCTGCCGGTTAGGTTATTTTACCTAATGATAGAGGATGGAATGGAGTTTGCAGCTGCATCTTTAATTGTAAGACAAGAAGATTGTAAGCATTCTGTCTACAATGATTTTGAATACGAGTGAAGTCTAAATATCCACACGTTGAGAACTAAATCAAAAGAAGCAATTTAGGGAATAGACATTACAGGATATGGAAAAATCTATTGGGAAATTGGATTTTTTATAACCACCGGAAATTTTGGCCGAAGAACACTTGAATTTTGAACATAAGTCCTATTATAACCGACTTGAAATATTTTGTATAACAGCTACGCATATTAAACATTATGCATATTTTCTGTACGTCTTTAAATGTATATTTACTGAGATATATACGTGTTAATATCTCGATGAAGTAAGTAGGTGGGTAGATACACAGAAAAATATAGAATGTCCCAAAGCATGAATTTAAATCGCAGCCTCCGCGTGAGGCTGGTCTGGTCAGCCACTTCACAATAAAAGTTTTAATTAAATCCGTACGCAAACAATATTTTAATATCACCCATGTCAAGTAGAGCACCCTATATTACCATTACAACGAGAGCCAGCACTTCAAACACAGCTATATCTATACAATAATACTCGATTCGAACAAATTATGCAAATTAAATCTACTCAACGCAAAAACTCCACAAAGAATACGTTAAAACTTGTCTGCCGAAATTGTTTTCTTTTTGGTTGAATTTTTATATAACAGAACATTGCAGATATAAGCTGAAAATGGAGAGAGTGCTGGTTAAGTACATTATGATTGCTAATTAATCTTGTGTCGGAAAGAAATGATTTTAAGGAATTCTTAGTTTAGGATTGTAATTAGACAAGTACGCAATAATAACTAAACGATTTTTTTATTTGACTGAGTAACCAGACGAGCAATTCGTTCACCTGGTGGGAAGCGCTGCGCCTGCCCATAACACTTACAGCACATGCCGGAACCCTGTATTGCATAATCCTGCGCGGCACTCCACTGCGCTCGTCACCCTGAGACATAGGCTCTAAGGTCTCATATGCCCAGTAATTTCGCTGGAAACAGTGCCCTTCAAACCGGAACACAGTATTGTTTGCCCACTGCTGCTTGGCTGATGAATATCTGGCAAAAGTGTAGTAACTCCCCGAGGTGGTATTACCGCTATAACACCTACTAATATTTGTATACCCATATTCAAAAAATTGTACGCTCGTAAATTTTCCTAAACTTCTAGTTATGATTCCTCATTCAGCATTTCAGTACAAAAACTGGCCAATACAATTCAGTTATGAAATTTTTATTGCTTAAGACTTAAGTGAACATTCTTATAGGTAAGTATTAATTTTGTGCGAACAAGAAACATTTACCCTGATTCTTTCGTAAAGTTGTATGTTATCGGACTATAAAAAGCTATTAAGCTTTTATGTAGTTACCTATTAAGATAATAAAAAAGTCCACTTTTATTAAACGATAGAAGTTTCTTTTAACAGGTTATATGGTCGCTATATTTAGAACTAACATTTGCAAAATTGTAAGGACGTATGAACATTCATAAGAAACGTTTTACTTCTGTTGACGTTCAAGTATACTTACTACATAATTAGTTTTTTACATAATTATTATAATTTTAAGATTTGATTATTTTTGTTTCAAAATGTTCGTATTACGGAACTATTACAGCTTTGAAGAAAACTGTTTTGAAAAGTTACCTGAAATATTGAAAAAATTTGGGAAGAACTGAAAGTGCCTTTCTCTATATGTGATTTTTATTGTAACCTCACCATTTGAAATAATTATGTTTAACATTTTGTTTTTTTCTCGTGATCTTCATTTGTTTATGTTCATGTGTGACATGGGCTGTTTTTGACCTGGGAAATGCAGTTCTTACGGGAGATTTGAATTACGTGGGGTCTTATATAGATGTCAGCTGTTATTTATAATACGTCATAATTATAAACAATAGTTGACACACGATGATGAATAGTTTTGTCTTTAAGATTATCAATGAGTTATTGTTACTAAATAATATACATTGTAAATGGCGTAAACCACTAATAATATGCTATCATAGGTACCTTTGTATCTAATTACCTCAGCTTTTGGTATATTTCTTGAATTCCCGGCAGTTAACTATCTTTTAGTAGTTAAATGCCTCAACTACCTTTCTCATAAAATTTTTGTTACCGGATTTTATCTCACCTACTAGGTCAACATACCCGAATAAATACTTACTATTAATCAAGTATTGCCTACAAGAGGCCGTAATTAAGTATCCATCTACTTTATAGGGCGTCGTAAATTATGTTAACATCCACTTAATTGCTTATTCGGAATCTATATTTGAGAACATAAAAATAATTTTACGAGACATCATTAATATTTATTTTTCTCACATTTACAGCGACATTTAGAGGTTTTATTGGTTAGGAAGGAAATGGTTTGATAAAACAAAATTCTTGATACTTGCATGTTAATGGGCCTCTCTCTAACCAGTAACAACGAATTAAGAGCAGGTTGTTGATAAACACACATTTTAAATTAGTCACTTAGTAACCAAACACTAAATAAGAAGATATTTATAAAAGTTGCGAAAAAGGTGTGGCGGTATTATTTTAGTCTGGCACGCTGTTGAATTTTCTTGGGTTTTCACGAATCCTGCTCTACATAAAGTTAAGGAATAAAGTTAATTATCATAACTGCGTACTATATAAAATATTGTACTGCACAGTATCTACTAAGTGATATTATAATTTTTTTTAAGTAAGAGTCAATTTTTTCTTTACAAATATAGAAAAACAAAACAGAGAGTAATTTTCAGACGTACATTTTTGACAAAACATTAATCGCCCAAAATGTAACTGGTCGAAGTTCTACAACGATTCCTTTTGTGACGATAACCCGACTCAAATCCACCGTCAGATATTAGATATAAATAGCAGAAGAACCTATAAAAAACTCGCCACATTTTAGGGAATTCCGCATACCTTTCCGGAATGTTTGAAATGACATCGACGTGATGCTGGCGTCCTACGTGCCTCATGAATCGCTTCAGACTTCGCTAAGCCACAGAATAAGTAATAGTGCCTACTTAAAGGCACCTATATTTTACACGTACTGCTGGAAGCAGTCGACACCGACCGATTCAAATAGCGTCTGCATAGCGTACCTTAGTATTAAATACACAGTCTCACACGGACCGCTCGAGCAGTTGGCGGCAACTGCTTCAAGCAGCCTATTTATCTACTCTGCTCTGACGTCACGTCATCGGCTGCCGTGTTTTGTTTTGTAACTGCCGTTGAATTTTCGTATTGTTGAATTGTTTTTAAGTTGCTCGAGGAGTTGATACCGACTGCTTAAAGCAGTTGCCGCCGCCTGCTTAGGCGGTCCGTGTGTGAATATCGACGTTCAACTGCCCGAGACGTCCGTGTACTGTTGGCCTTAATATATGGTCATAGAATACATAATATGTAGTATTACATACTATGGTGCCAACGTAGTTTGGGGCAAAACTCAAAAGCGCACGTTTCTTGCTGTGGTCACGCGCGGACACACGTTACTTTTAATGACCGTCCTGATAACGTTATTAGTTTTCCAATGCACTTGCCGTGAGAAAGAAATTGTATTTATACGAAAGACAATTTACTATTAGATGTATAAAAATACTTTTTAACTGGGAATAACAATCAATTCAAATTTCCGTTCAAAAGTCATTGAGTTTGAAAATTCTTACCCCCTTTGTTAGAGAATCGTTGGGTACACTGAACCTTTACATACCGACCTCGTTACCTTTATAGTAAAAAAATCAACAAATACATGAGTATAAAAAAACCCTGCCTTGCACTGACTCGACTGTAAAGTAAACTCTTACTTGCATCAAAAAGTCTTGTTTGTAATTCATATTTTGCGTAATATTTAACGAAAATAAAAAAAAACATAACCTCGAATTGCCAAAATAAGGAAAAGTATGTTCAATCTTCATAGATGCTCTAAATTGTAAAGTTATTTTGCATGTCGCAAATCCACAATGTTTTCAACAAAGCTGATAATTAAATATGCAAGGAAACTGGAACGATGTACTAACAGTTAGTTTTTGTAATGCAACTACCGAGCGTAAAGGTGGTATTTTAACGTCTTTGAGTCGTATATTAATATTTGCTTACATATCCGTTGAGTTCCGTTCAGAATGCACGAATCCGCAAATTTTATTTTTATAAGCATCTCAAGTTGTTTATCGTTTGTTTATCTTAAAAATAAATAACATATTTTATGAACTATGGAAATAAAAAGATAAAATGGATGATATTGAATTCTAAAATAATGGAAATTTTAGGCAATTTATAATATTGATCTCGCGTGATTTTGCTCTCGATAATACCGCTCTATGACTATGAGGTGTGCTATAATACCACTTCCTATTACTAAGTACATATAATAAATGCGACCGTATGTCTGTCTCTCAATCACTTAAAATGGCTGAACGGATTTTAATAAAATTTGGTACATGTATGGACTAACACATGAGACACTTTCATCTGCGAGTGAACCTGCAGGGCGCACCTAGCAACTGATAAAAATAAAATCTATCCATTATCAGATACGACGAGAAGGTACTTTTCAATTGTTGCCATAGCAGAACATTGGTTGGCATTAAAAAGAAAACCGAGCTAGGTATATCCTTTCGATACTTACTCGTAACTTTAATTTCTCATAATATTTCATTCGACTATTTTATTCATCGTACAAAAATGTATGCTGTTTTTATTATTTTGCTTGCAATAACGTACGCTTTGCGGTTGGCTACAAAGCGTTTATCATTGAGTTAATGTAGGTAAAAGCTGAGCCCTACGGCTTTAAGCGGCTAATTTAAATAGACGATGTATTGTAGACCGAAGAGTGCACGTTTCCGAAAATGACACGTTTTACCAGAGGCCGTATAAAAAAGATAAAAACTCCAATGGCGTGTCGGAAAGGTGGACTTGGCTTTTCATTTTTTGAGTCTACGAACTATTCTAAGCCAAATAAAAGTTCACTCTACTTAAGTATATCAAGATTAAGATCTCTTTAACTATTTTGCATAAAATACAATATAAAATGTGACAACTATCTGGCCCGGTGGTAAGCAATGCAACTTTTTTGAAAATGGTGCCTGTCGGTGAAACTGTCTTCTGATATCGATATTTTTTAAGTCACTAAGTAACGAGACGAGAAAGCCGTTTGGTGAGTGTCACGCCTGCTCACAACAGCCTACAGTGTCACCCAGAACTTTCCATTACAAAATCTGTTGCGGCATTACACTACGCTTGTCACCCCGAAACATAGGTTCTAAAGTCACATATGCCGAGTAATTTAACAACAGTAACCTTCAAACCGGAACACAGTAATGGTTGCACTTAACTGCTTGGCGGATGAATGATGAATATCTGGCCAAGGTGTGGTACTTGTGTTTGTTTTTGGTGAGCAATAAAGGGTTTTCTATTCAATTCTATTCCATTCTACTTCCCCAGGCAGACATTTGCTGAAGAGGCCTATTAAACCTTCCACCGTGAACCAAGTAGTGAGCTTAACTAGTTCCTAATAAAACAGAACAAGTGTCGTAACGATCAAAAATAACTTATCTGAACAGATTTTATCATTTGCAACCAATAGAGGTTGTACCTAAATCCGAACGTGTGTACTCAGAAAACCAAGCAGTCTGTGAAATCTACCTAAAAGAATATTATGCGTAGAGCACAAAACATGGTGTTCCGCTAATTGCTACCGAGCAAAAGTTTCCCCATCTCGTTCGGAATTTTAATTCGGAAGGAGACGGGTAAAACTGGATGTGTTCATTTTACAAACGTTTCGTAGCCTGAAATACTCGCCAAGCTATGTTAGTTACTACTACGCTAGTTTGCTTGGTTAGAAAATGAGCAGGACTGATATAACTTCAAATCAATAATATGCAATGGTATCTCCTACCTACTTTTGTATGGATGGCATAACTTAGTTCCAACTCAAGTATCAAATTACAAGCATATCTTTACCAAGTCCATTGTAAGTCGTGTACATATTTAGACAGTTGTTCTAAATGTCGCATTCCCATTGTTAAGGGACCTCGGGTCGAATCCACTATAACTTATTCTGTGGTCACAGGTTGCATCTCTGACCTGAAATTCCGAAAAATTACCACTTGCGTAGTATTTACCTTTTATTGTGTAGGATTTTTTGACTCTTTCGTAACTTAGGAGGCTGGAAAATTCATGCCGGTGCTGTTCAAATATGCTACTGCATATTTTTGCATCACATAAAAAGTACTCAGTCGATTGCAATGCGGTTTTCACTGTTTGGTAGGATAGAACCTAACTAAGCAATGAAATTTGTTAACAATTAAATCCAAAGAGTAGAAAACAAGCTTTCGACCGTTTGTAGGTAGGTGGGGCGAACTATACGATTAGGCAACCGAGCTTTAGTGAAAAACTGTTTTTAAATACCCACCGATATTAAAAATACAACCGTAAACAATATTGCAGGTAGTCTTATTGTATACATTTCATTAAAATGGGTTCAGTAGTGAATTGACGTCAGTTTTTGTTTCCAAGAACAATTTCAGCAATAGCTGATACGTACTTCATTTTGCCGTATTCATTATCTCTCATGCTTTGTAATGCTAGTCTACCGGAAATTATTGCGCGCAGCGGATATCGCTCATGCAATAGGGAGATTCTTAAAACTAATAGCCGATACTAAAACAAGCCAGCAAGACATAAAATTGTTTGCAAACCATCAGTTACGCGTAATTAGGCTTTTATCTAGACATAAATCAGTATTATCACGATGGACGCGAGCGGCGGACCCGTATTAACGGAGCCTACTCAAGGTAGACTTAAGTTCGTTTTCAAGTGGCCTCATAAGTTTTTTTATCAAGGTATAAAAAACTGCATTAGTAAATCCAAGATAGGAACATGTAATAAATAACTATTAATAAGATAAAAATATTACATCTATATATATAAAAATGTTATGTTGGTTTGTGTACGCTTCAAAAAGTCAAAAAGTTCTGCACCGATCGAGCTGAAATTTTAGCATGATATATAATCCGCATCAAGGATTGTTTTTATCTATTTTCATCAGTGACATATCATCGAATGTGCGAATGTGCCACAGCGAAGCGTGGCAGGGTACAGCTAGTAATATTTATAATTTTACTTTAATAAGTTAAATGTAATTAATATATTTATCTGTGTATGAAATATACCTAACTTTTGTTCTCTACATAAAATTTAATGACCTTTTTCAGTTATATGTACCTACCTATCCGTCCCCGTGACGGGGACATGGCGTTCGGGGACAACGGGAATACACCATATGTCTCAGCCCAATTTAATAAGAAAGGAATTTAAACGTGACCATAACTATATAGAATGCACAAGTCTAAAACCATTTTAACTTAGATGTAGCGCTAATAATTTTACCCATAACAAAATTTTTAAAAGGATACACATTGTTAATTAGTATCAAATAACATAGATAAATGTTTGAAAGATAGGACACAATGCGTTAAAACAGCAATTGAATAACTACTTTAGTATTAAAAAAAAAACTTATTTATTAATTAATTTAACAGTCTATTGCACGGATTGGATAGGTAGTACGAAAGGCGAACTTAACGCTGCAAGCATTTTCTACCAGTCAACCACCCAGTAAAAGAAATAAGGGTGTAGTCGTGCATTATAGATGCAACTCAACAACGCACTAATAATAAGCGACGCAAGAGTTTTACAACCGCTAAAGGGGGCGACCTTACAACACTTGTAATATCCTGTACCCTACAGTATGTATGACTAGCTGCGCACCGCGGTTTTCTATCTTTCACTTAAAGTTTCACACCCCATTTTCGACTTTAGCGTTAGATTTCTGTAATAAAAAATACCTTGTTCCAACTGTAAATATCACTATCTCACAAATATTATAAATGCGAAAGTTTGTGTGTTTGTCCTTTCTTCACGCCGAAATGGCTCAACGGATTTCTTCTATATATAGCATTATACTCGTAGACCGAGGTGGTTTGGATAGTTTTTTACGTAAGTGGTTCTCTGACAAGCGTCGCCCAGACTGACTCGTGAGGTAATAATGTCGAGCTTAATCATTCTCGGTGCGTTTAGGTGAATAAAAGCGCTGATTAGTTTCATTTAGTTCGCCGCTTATTGATGATCCGATTCAGCCCCAATATTTGTTACAATTTTAATAAAAATCCGTTTAGCTGCTTTGGCATGAATGCGTGACAAACATACAACCAAACGTGCTTATTTACTATGTCAGTAGGATATTGCAATGGGATGTTAACCATGTTATTATTTTGAAATGGATAAACAAGATAGGCTTTTAATGAAAGCGTGATGGGTGTTTAGGTTAATTGAATGGTGCTTTGAGTTCATTCTTGTTTAAATACCACGTCTTCAGTTACAGGCTCGCAATTACTTTTATAACTATTTTGCGCAATTTTAATCATAGCGAGCGTGCAATGAACGGACTTTCTAGATATTCAAATATATATAATTATTTAGTCTTTTCAAAGTGCATTTTATTACAAATTGTTTTCCAGAGTAGCCATCTGATTGCGCCGACATTTGTTCCTGCAGCGGCGTTTAAAATTTCATTTTTTTAAACCACAACGACAATATTATTGCTCAATTTTAATGTCTAATTTACGTCTATTTAAACAGTTTAGACAAAAAATTTACGAACTAGGTCGTACATAGTTGCGCTTAGAACCACCCCGATTTATGAAAACTATACACGCTAACTTAACCAATATAGACCAGAGACACCCCTAGACACCCAACAACATTAATTAGCTTTGAAGAACTTCTTCTACGAGTATGCTTGATAAAATTACTAGCTGCGCCTCTCGGTTTCACACGCGTAGTTTCCGTTCCCGTCGGACTACGGGGATAAAATATAGTTTAAGTTACTCGTTGATAATCTAGCTTTCTATTGTTAACAGAATTTTCAAAATCAGTTTAGTGGTTTAGGCGTGAAAGCGTAACAAACAAACAAACTCACATTCGCATTTCCAATATAAGGTAGGATGTAAATTACTTTATTTTGTCCATCCTTTATTCCGAGTTACGAAAAATATAATCATAGGATAACATTTCTTCGATATGATGACGAGTTAGCGAAATGGCGCTGTCTGTGTTAAGCATACTCAGTTTCTCAGAAGCAAAACTAGAAGGTGAGATTCATGTTAGGTATACTGAGTGCTGTCTTTCCGATTAGCGGACAAAACATTTGCACAAAACAATAATTTTGAAAGGACATTTAATTTTTCTCTATGTATATGATACTTAAATGTTTAACTCTTAAAAGTGCATTATTTTTGCATACTTGCAATAAATAATTTGCGTTTGGAGCACATTGACCGTCTATTGGCATACTTTAGTCTATGTTAGCCAAGTATAATCCAATTGTGTAGGGTAATCATGCCCCACTAGTTGGTGAGCCTAAGCTTGTATGTAATCCTCTTTGGTTGTAAGTGTGCCAAGTAAAGACTACGCTTCTGGTAAACGTGGAGTAGATACTGGGAATATGGAAAGAGCCTTGTGTTTAATAAAACCGCAAGACGTTCTTGGCAACAAATTATTTATAGTTGCAAGGTTCGGTGTAAGGTTTCTTGGGAGAGTAGTAGATAAGTCAGTTCTGTTGGTGCTTGTTTTTAAATAAGGTTAATTACAAGCTGTTATCAACGCATGGCAAATTTGTGGGTAAATTATATCACTAGTGGGCCGTTATTCGCTACTACCACCTAGACTAGACTCGTAAAGCGCTCATTTTGAACTGTCAAAATAAGCAAGCGCGATTATGTAAGTTTTAAGGTTTAAAACAAGTTTAATGCGCATTACGATATCACGCGTTATCGACAAGGAATCTCATGTGGCATAGTGAATAAGGGCCTTACATGTTTATTATTTTGTAAACAAGACGCGCAGAAGACTAAGTAAAATAAATAATGATATCAATTATTTCAGTTTTTAGTTTAAATTTAGCAATTTTCAGAAAACGGAAACGATAATGTTCTAAAGTGAAACTGTATGGAAACGGTATCTCATTTCCAAGTCTCATTTAGTAATAAAGTGCTCTACAATTTGCAGATTGCTTTTACGTAATACATGCGTTAACGATAAATGTAACACATGGAGGTGGTCGTAGCGAGGACTTTATTAAAGGGGTGGATGAAGTTATGGGCCTATACACTTCAGTTTAAAATATTTTTTAAATCACGGTTGGTTTTCTATTATATTTACTTAAACACTCGATGATATAGAAACAAAAAAATGACAGAGAAACAAAATATTAGTATACAAGCAGCTTACGAGTTTTGAGTTCATGTATTCTTAGGGTATTGTCGCTCCAGAATTGACTTCTGTTAGATTATTTACTATGCCAAAATAATTTGTGGGAGAATTTTTTGATGTTAATATAGGATGGACCCATATTTATATTGTGGGCATCCTATTTTTAAACGACTTCAAAAAAGGAGGAGGTTATCAATTCGTCTTTATTTTTTTTTATGTTTGCTACCTCAGAACTTTTTTAAGATGGAATCGGAATCATTGCGCGGGGCGGGGACAAACTTGCATGGATGCCCAATTTCCCCCTTCCCTAGTTCCGCCCATTATAGTCATAATAAGTAACGCTGCCAGAATGATAGATGGCTTACTAAGATTGTTCACAAATAACTCAGTAATTAAACATCTGTAACTTTATGTTTGCACATTCAGAACATTACTTGGCGATGCAATATCTGATTGTATTTCAATTTACAACTTATCTATAATAGTATAAGTACTATCTTGTGCCAATGACAGATCGTATCTGCTTTATTTATTTAGGTAGAATTTCTCTAGTATTTTGTAAGTCCATGTTCCTTAACCCCTAGATACAGAGAATTCTAGACAGGGGTCAGGATCTGTGTATTTTAATACTTATACGTGATGGTGATGCGTTATTTATTTCCTTATAAATAAACTCTAACCTAACTCTTCCTAAATAGGCACGTGATGTTTAGTAAAAATATGCCTTACAATACTGTACTGCGCAGCGCTAAGCGACGTTCGATATTTTTTTCTAAATAACCCACTTAAGAATTAAGTAACAGCTGTTTGTGTCTGTATTTAACAAGCCTTCTGCTCAATGTGAAGTCACAGACCATAGCTAGTCTTTTTAATACGCTGTTAGAAACCGCAGACGGAATTGGGTTACATTCGGAAATCCGAGTGACGAAAGATTGATGTACGTTTTGTCGAGGAATGTGTTACCCAATATCAAATCGACCAAATTAATTGGTCTAGTTCGGTTTTGAAACTTCTATGCATTGAATAAAGTATTGTTTTTATGCAAGAATATGTGCAATCATTGAGATACATGGGTGCAGTGTAAGGTTGGCTTAGCCGTTATCAGATCTTAAATAATAGTCTTTAAATTTAAAATCGAGATTTGCAACTCTCTTCAAAATAATACACCGATAATAATGTTCACTTACGAGATTAATAATAGCATCTAGATAATGAGTCATTGATACAGTTTCTATCTACATCGAGTAGCTTGAGTTTCAAGTTCTAGTCATTATAAACAACATACTTTATTAAAATATTAGATATACTTACTTAACAAATAAATAAATTAAAGATATATCTAACCCTTTATCTGCCAAAAGTTGGCCCAAGCCCCCTTGTAACCAGCGGCATCGACTAGCCGAGTAAGTAATGGGATGTTTTCAAAATTGTTGGTACAAGAAGGGACCACATGAGCCATAAGTAAAGTTAAAATTACAGCCAATACCTTACAATCTTACGAGCAAAGTTTACTTTTATTAATTTCTTTCATTTAATTTTAACAAGCTCAAATTAGGTGATGTATGCCGCGAGACAGGTGATGTTACACGACGGGATTCCATCCAGCCTTCAAAAAACTATGAATTATACTCGCGGGAACGCCGGCCCTACAATTAACAGGCTGAAAAATGTCGTTCGACATCCTCAGAAAATAAAACATAAATATCTAGACACCTGTCCCGGTAAAACGACATAGTATATAGGTATTGAATAACGAGTCCAGCTTGATATTAAACTTGCTACAGATTTTTTCAAAGCATTTTCTATGTATTTTATTTTCGCATTGTCTAGTACTTCGAAGCGCTTATGAGGCAGGTGGTGTGGTCGTGCTTTACTGGGAACGCGTAAGGCACTTGATTGTGGGAAACCATTTCTATCGTATAAACCTGTTTTATATTTTTAGTTATGTTACGCGTTGGTCTATATTTTCGCTGGGCGTTTTTATGGTTTTATTATTTGCGGTTGACAGCCGCGACGACGTGTTCCGACGTTGACAAATCGAAGAGCGGACTTATTGCGACATCCTTCGGTTCCTTCGTTACTTTATAAATCTTATCAGAGATCCATCAGGAAGATTTGGCCAAAAAATAGGTCTATGTATTTTTTTTTAAATAACATATTTTGTAAATTTTAAGGTAGAATTTTTATTTTTCATAATTATTGATATTATTATGGTAAACTTACGTAGATGCAGGATTATCTACCTCCGAGTACTTTAGGTTTTTTTATTGCCGACGCAATATTATGCTCATGAACAAGAACTGGTTACAGACTAATTGATGTAATAAACACGCTTGTATCCCATTAGTTAACTCATTCTTTCGCCGAGCTAAAAAAGAACACATTTGAATGCCTTGGTTCGGCTGTGCTGCTTTTTGGTGCAAAGTTTTGGCACGAAAAATCACTCATTTGTTTTAATTACGAAAGTTATTGCTCGAATCATACCGTTAACGTTTGAACTAATTTGAAAATTTATTCTGCTTCTGTTTAGGTCACACGCTGAAAAAGGGGAATAATTTACTAATAAAACACGGAGAAAGTCACAATCTAATTTTTCCTTTGTATATTATCCGTATTCATTACTTACCGATAGCTACTTATGGAGATCATGCGTAAGAAAACAAACATAATTACTGACAGAGTTTGTTTATTTACACCGTGTTGCGTTATGTAAACAATATGTCGTGACTAAAGTATCATAAATTCAACGTAATGATTGAATGCGAGTTACGAGTAGGTACATTACTAATTAGTCAGTCGCGTGGACAAATCGCTCCATATGCATACGCAAATATGGACGCGTAATCTCGCTGCTTGTCAGCTCAGGTAATGATGAGAACAATAAAGGATTGAAGCGATTCCTTGCTTCCAATCGTCTTGTTTAGGCTTAAAACTCGCCATGTCTTGGAGTAAATAAAAATAATGGTAATCATTTAAGTTCTTCGGCTATTGGTTCGTGGAGCTCTACTCTACCTACTTTGGTAAATGCCCTCAAGATTTGTCGTAGAATTGTGATTTACTTGTACACACATAGTATTGCCACGATATGACAGAATAGAATTGTAGAATAATTGAAGTACTGCACGTAACGATAGAATGTTAAACTGTAAAACTCTTGATTTGTAGGGCATTACCGCGTCGTCGTCTTGCGGAACAGGTGAGTTCTAAGCCTAATAGGTGAGTCTCAGTAGACAATGCGGCTCGGCATTGGAGTGCGGATCGCGTACCGCCGCTCACGTAACATTCCCCCAAAAGGCATGAGCACAGGAAGGGCCACTGACTCAGCGACCTCACGCCGACTGCGCGCCATTCCTGTCCTTACCCACTCGCCTTTCACGATAATGAATAGACCTTTTCTATATAAAATGACGCAATACTCATTATTGATTTGCATCTAAAGCCTGCCTTATAAGACGTGACAGGTGTTATTGTAGGCGTCTGCAGAGTAATCGCACATAGCTCGCAATGACTTATCATACCTATAGTTATTCGATTGTGAAGAATCTGATAACGGTTATGGATCTGTGCGTGAGGCCGCATCTATCTTGACGGAGTAAAATAGTTTGTTTGTGTAAGCAGAAGATCGTGGTTCAGCATTGCCACGAGCGAATTAATAGTGAGCGTGAGACGTACGTCGGGCAGTTTGTTGCACTCGGCCGCGTTGTCCGTTGACACTGCTATGCACTCGTCAAGTCATCAGGTATAGACGCTCCGCGATCATGCCCCGTCGCCGACCGCGAGCAAACTTTCTACAATGATGATTCTCTCCAATTAACGGAATGATTGCCGGCTGCGGAGCATCTTCACTGCGCACGCGACACACTTTACTCTTGTTACGAGTCATGCGATTTTTTTCGATGTCATTATCGGGAACGCGTTATTTCCGCTCATTGATATCAGTAACAATGGGATCTCCCCAATTAACCGCTAGCCTATAAGCCGATACAACCAAAATAGCACAAGAGTGATGTGTATGTTATGAGAGCATTTACATAATACCTATCTTCTGCATGGAGGTCCATTTGCTTTCAACATAGACTGTTAATAAAAATTTTGAAACTCATGAGTGAGGTTTGGTTAATTCTCGATATGATCTGATGAGTCTATTTGTTGAGGGAAAGTTTACAGATGCAGGTTAGAGACGAATCAAACCGTATCACTTCTTCGTATAAAACATAAACAAATGTTGCGTAACAAATACTTTGATTAATTTATGTATTCGATCCAAAAAGGCCAACCAAGGCTGACATTCTGATTAGTATTCCAGAGCATTTACTTGTCCGTGATCTTTAATAATTCATATAGGTACGAGAGATTAAAGCTGTTGTATTATATTCTAAATTAAACCATTCAGGCTTCGTATTGTCACGTAAGGTCATATTGGAGGTAGCGCTTTCTACTGAAGTTGGTTTAAATAATATAGCCATCAGAATCTATATCTTGTACAATGATAATGGCGTAACAATATCTGTCTATATCGGTCGCACAGTTGGCGATGGCAAAAGTCCGACGGATCAACTCATTAGGACTGGAGTATCGGGGATTTTTTGTATTTATTAGATAGATAGATAGATAGATAAACTCTTTATTGAAACACCACAGAACAAAGAAAACTTAAAACCACAACAAAACAAATTTTTATAATTAGTGTCACAATGGGCGGTCTTATCGCTCAGAGCGATCTCTAAATATATATATATATATATATATATATATATCTCTAGATATATGTTTATTTCAAACAGACTATTAGGCAAGTTTTATATTATACTGATGATATTGCAAAAGTATACAGTCGACATATATATATAAAAATGTTATGTTGGTTTGTGTACGCTTTAAAAACTAAAAAGTTCAGCACCCATCGAGCTGAAATTTTAGCATGATATATAATCCGCATCAAGGATTTTTATCTATTTTTTTCATCAGTGACATATCAGCGAATGTGCGAATGTGCCACAGCGAAGCGTGGCAGGGCACAGCTAACAATGAATAAATTACAATGTAATTTATATTTGAAAATTCATTCTTGATAAAAGGGCTCCGTCCATTTGACCAAATGTCCGGCAATGCTGCTATATATTTTCATGTTATTGTAATCCTCCATTTCATATCCGGAATGCTACCCTCGTTCGACCCAATATCATGGGGATGTAAGAATGTAACCATTCTCTCTTTATGATATCCGTTTATTTTTACGATAGATTTTTCTATTGCATACAGACGCTGGGTTTGGGAGGGTTTGGATTTCACATTTTGTATGATGTAGAATTAAAAAGAATAAATCGACATAATATGCAATTCAAAATACACATTTTTCTCGTTATCCCGTAAGTGTTTTCCGAGATAAAAGCAGCCTGAATGTTGGTCTCTGCGGTATGAATATTCTTGTTATAAATTATAATATAACAACAGCATTCACCAGTTTGGGTGTAATATTCAAACAAACAGATAGCGGTTAACTTGACATGTTGGAATGCACACTACGCGTTAGATTGCCAACAGTGAATGAAAAGTCCATTAACTACTTCTTGGTAACTAAATCAATGAATAAAATATCAACTAGTACTTGGTAATTTTCTAATGTATGTTTTTTTATGCTATTATCATTTTAAATAAAGATTCGCCAAGTCAGCATCTTTAAACGATTGCGCAACATCGGCCAAAGAAAGGAAGCTCTCACATGCCTTTCTATGGAATTCTTCCGAGAAACGTAACCGTCCGAGAGACAAGACAAGACAATCACATAAACCAGTGGAGACACCTGATTGACTCCTAATTAGAGGTACAAGAGTGGTATAAGCGTTCACCGGGACTTGAATCACCGATGGAATGTCATGATTTCCGGAATCGTCAATAAGTATCTTGGCAATGCGGATCTGCTGACGATTTGGCACGGGATGTCGAAATTGATTTTTGTACGCTTTTTATCATGTTAGTTTTTCTGACGATCAAGAACATCGCGTGTCCATATTTGTCCTTGATTTTGACGTTTATACAATTTACCTATTTTGTCAATAAATGAGAGCATTTAGGTTACTTCCTTCCTCATGAACAGTTCACAGGTAATATTTTAATGCAATAATTAAGGAAAATCACAGAAACAATACGACAGGTGATGAGATCAACTAAAATGACGCGGCGCTAGAATTCCCCACAGTTAGATTTAATACTAGTCATCATTGTTGCTTCACTTCAAAGTAGAGACAGCTTTAACACACCTAGAAAGCCACATTAATTTAATAGCTGTGAATTTAGTCTGTCATAATCATAGCCATTCTTCTATCCAGCATCTCTGTAATTATCTGCGGCGGTGGCGGTGAGATATGCGGATGTATGGCAGCGGTGGCCGTGGCTGCGGTTGCAAAGCCTCGTCCTTCGAGGTCGTATTGTGCCAAGTGCCACAGATTAAGTGATAATTAGATAGATTAATAAAAATTTAATGTTATTAAAAATCACCTATAAATACAATACCTTTATTGAGGGGCTTGTGTTTTGTAGTAATTTACTTTCCATCTTTATAAATAGATCAGAGATCCCGTAGATCTCCAGAGATCAGGTAGGTAATAAAAAAAACGTGAATAGTTCCAGCGCGAGATTTTCTCTATTTAGTCAGAATTTCGAATCTACTGGTAATTTGGTCTGTGGTTAAATCGTTCTACGATTTAACTAGTCATAGCACTTAAGAAAAACAATTGGACATCCCTATTAACTTAAAATCTCACTCTCTCTTTTTCTATACGTACTGTATTATATAATTATAGCTTACCTATTGGTACTCGTATGTCGCACTGTCATGTCAATATCTTTACCTACATCTTATCTATAGTTAACTCGTTTAATAGGTACAAAGGTAGAGTATATGATTCCGGAAATGAAATACTTTCACAGAGTAGTACCTACAATCGGTGCCAGCCACGAGATTTTACGAGATTATTAACCGACATTACAGCCGGTATAAAAAACGAGCCATGCACATATTAATCCATATAGATTAAACCACAGATTGGTAATTTTCTCTCAGATCCTTTCATTATGACTAGAGGTTAAGCCAAGTTTAATTAAACACTTTTTTTATTAACATAGTCAAATATACAGTCCCACTGCTAGGCAAAGGTTCAGATTCATTGTAAGAAATGGGGGACCATTTCTTTCCATGAATCTCGATCGTCTGCCACATCTGACTTCTGACTTCCAACTTCCGTGTAGACTGGTAACGTAACGAGACGAGCAAGTCGTGCGCCTGAAGGTAAGCGTCACGCCTGCCCATAACATCTACAGTACCACTCAGAACTTTCCATTATAAAATGCGGTGTGGCACTGCGCTGCATTCGTCATCCTGAGACATCGGTTCTAAATTTACATATGCCCAGCAACTTCGCTGGAAACAGTGCCCTTCAAACCGGAACACTGTAATGTTTGCGCATTACTGCTTGGCGGCTCAATATCTGGTCAAAGTAATTCCACAGACGCTCTCTTGCAGAAGAGTTCTAACACTACTACTAGCTTATAATATTATAGCTAGATACTAGCGATACCAATAGCACTCTAAGGAGCAGGCGGCTGAATGCTGGTTGGAGCAGCTGCACTCCTAGAGTTTATGAACTCAGAATAAGTAAGTAATTTTTCAGATTAATACTACATAAGGAACCGTATAATACTGTTAAGGAGCAGGACTTTATAAATAGGCCTAAGTTATTACAGCATTGCCCCAATTTCCAAATCTAGAGCTCAACATTTTAACCACATGAAATTAAATTGAACAAAATATCTGTAGGTAAGTTCATCCACACACGCAAAACACCCACACAAAGAAAGACAAGGATGTAGCCAACGAATTACCCAATCAAGTCGATCTAGCCATCTCTCAGGAATATCGTCTCGCTAATGTAAAATGGGGCAGGACATCCTCTATATCTTAATTGACATCTCGAGACTTGGAGTATGATTTATCTACCCTATCAAGTTTCCTATTAAACATTCCGTTCGAAGTCTCTGAGCAAAATTATCGATAAGAACTTGAACTACAGACTGAAATTCTAGAAGAACCTTTATTGAAACGATGTAAGTTTACATTCAAAAGGTGAAATTATAGATAGATAGATAGATAAACTCTTTATTGAAACACCACAGACAAAGAAAACTTAAAAATTAGAACAAAAAAATTTACAATTAGTGTTATAATAATCTAGATGATAATTTTTACAATAGTAGAATTAGTAGATAATAAAATAAGTCCGTAACCTAGAATAGGAAATGAATACAGCAGTTTACAAAATATGGGTACTAACTTAAATGTTTCTGTTTATCCTTTATATCCGCAAAGTAACGTCTATTATTAACTTTATAGTTCACTTGTAAATACTCCAGATAAATGTTAATTTCTTTGAACTGAAATGAAAAATAGACTTCACATTTCATCGGTTACCAAGAACTGAACTTATACTCGCTCGCTACGGATAATAATAATTAACTTATGGCCAGCATTCCCACCTGTTCACGGATTGATGTCTGCTGTGGTAAATTTAAAGGAATAAGCCGCCTTCTCTAGACTGATGTATTGAAGAAGTGCTTCTAATAAAAAGATCGAATCTAATTTAAAGAACTGAAAACTTATCGCGACTGACAATGATGATAGCTTGAATGCATTGTGAAATTGTGCTAGAAGAAGTATTGTCATTTATATTAGTGAAGGTATCAACTTCAAATTCAAAGACAAGCGGCACTTGTTCAGATGTATAACTCTCCATTACCTAAATTGGAGTATTCCTATCATCTAAGAACTCAAGAACTTAAAATACAACGTAGGTACCTACTATCTAACTAGTGAAGCTTGTGGTACGGGAAATGGCGACACAGGCGAGATAAATCAGAAACATCGAATGAATCAAGATGACGATTCCCATACATCGTGAGAGTGACCGGTGGATGACCAATTACATCTGAAGGCGTATGCGTCGGCGTACTTCAGCTAAAGGCACGCGTACATGCGTAGAGAAAAACGTGCTTTTTCCGTAAGACATAAACAAATTGGAATAAACATATATGATTATAAATACTTGATTACAAAATCCCTACGGCAAAAAAATAAAGTACAAATGGTTATGTTTTCAATTATATCGCAATGACATCCCATTCATCAAAATCCGTACTATGAAAAAATATAATAAATCTGAAAAAAGAAAAAAAGATTTACTTGCCTTTCCCTACAAACTACGAACTTTCTATTCATTTGTAGAGCACCCTATCTATAATCGTTGCTTACGTATCGTCAACGAACTAGACGGCGCGTGTTTCACACCCAATATACAAAGGCCCTGTCTAGTGGCGCTGTTACCTTCACGTGCCAAACGCAGCTCATCAGTCCTCGTAATGCACGTAATCGCCCATTCTTCGTCTACCGCATTAGCGCCTAACCACCCTTGATGATGCAATGCTTCCGCCGTCTCCGAGAAATCTATTAGTCACAGTTAGCTTTGATTTTCAGCAATTAGATATGAGGATTTATTGGGAACCTCTTCCCATGACGATTTTCGGTATTAAGGAAATATGAATTTGGATAAAACAGTGTGGCTAGTAAGTTACAGATGAGTTGAAACTACGCATTAGGCATTTGACGTCCCATGACGCCCTAATTTGCGATGGCTTCTACTGTTTGCCACCACTGTCTTTTATTACAGGACAATTGTGAACGAAGTTGAAGGTAAGTATGACAATATAATCTAGTCTGCGTTGCATTAAGGCCTATGGCGTCAAATTTCTAAAACATTTGCAAAGGTTTTGTAATTCTAGGGCAGATCTATTATGCCACCGTGGCTTTTATCCGTGGGACACATCATTTAGCTTTAACATCAGTTTTTCTACGATTCTTAGAAATTAAAACTTCAAATTACAAGCAGGTATTAGCAAAAAGAACCAAAGCAAGTGGTTAAAAAATTACAAGCATCTTGACGGGTCCAAGTTGTACTAAGTTGTTAATCTAATTATGCATCTGAAGCGCAACAGCTGGATCTTCTGTAAGACTCTTGAGTATTTGAAATACCATACCCACCTGCATGCTAGACTCAACCTGTGTTAAGCTTTTAAACATAGATTTCTTGATCTACAGATAGGTAGTTCCAGAACAATGCAATAGACATCCAAGAACGCGTAATTAAACCATAGAACCGGCTCGTCCCTTTCATGCTCGGCAGCAATTCATCGCAAATGAGGTCCTTGGGACGTGCGCTATTTCACTACCTATCTAATGGACCTTATTGGTGATACCAGCTTGTAAAATATGGTTTGCAACTTGTTTAAGTTCAATCGAAAATGAACTAATCATTTATAAGAAACTAGCCAGAGCAATAGAGTCACAACGTACTAAAGTCTTCACAAGATCGGTAATAATATGACTTTTTAGTTTTAATCAATGCCCGTTGCTTTATAGCGTCTCGTGATAATGAACTTATATTGACTCTGAAAACACGCTATATTCAATAGGTGAAATGACTTACTACCAAGCTTCATTGCGAGTTAAATCTCTTTACGCCTTAATCTGTTTTGATACATTAATGAGATTACACCATCGACACCGGGAAGTTAGTTCCAATTGAATCCACATGTGCAAAAGCTGCCTGTCAAACTTCATTACCTCCATGGAACATGGAACAAAATTCTGATTGCGATCGTCATAAACCAGCCGTCTGACCTCTCCGTGCACCATAAAGATACCCATAAGGTAAGTGATAACTAAAACGCAAGTCATAACCATTAACACTGCTGTTAACGCTACCGTTCCGGCTGCGGCGTAAATATAGCGATAGTTTTACTGTCAGTCAAGTGAGTCAAGCTCAAACAGCTCAATAGGGAAACTCAGCTTTTTGCGGACTTGGTTAGAGCTGTAAGTTATTATGTGCTTATATAAACAATAGCTTTCGAACTGATTAAACAATTATCGATATATTATCCAGTGTCTAAAAAAAATGCGTTTTCCGACGTTAGTGTGCCAAATAATTCTTAATGAGAAACCATTAATTGTGTAGACGCGATTCAGTATCGCGTGCTTCTAAACCATCAGTGATTGCATTGTTCTGGTTAGTTACGGTTCAGATAGGCAGGGAAGAGGTTTTATCAGGATGTAGGCACTTCAGAGATCACCAACAATGGTTATTGGGTTCAGTACTTTTGCGAATAAATGAGTCGCTTACAAATTTAGAAAGTTTACAATTATTAGTTTTTTTTTTTAATGGAACTACTTATTCCAAATGGTGTCTCTATTCACTTTTGATGCAGATTGGACGATGAGAGATGTGTTTTTCTTATTCGAAGTTCGAAACGATTTCAAAGCTCGAGCGGTTGGTAGTAAATCTTTTCAATTTATCTTGCGCGGAAACCTTTTTATCATGCCGGTTCTGGTTAACTTCTTACAAAAGGAAGATGATGGATCGCTTCATTTAACTTTACCTACTATTGATCTTGTGAAGGTGGATGGAGAGCGCTGTTAGTTTTAACTTAAACTGTGAAAAGCTTTGATCTAAATATTTCAGATTGAATTGAGATCGTTGAGCTTCTAGTTACAAGTATATTTACAAAATAAAATGAATATATTATAATTTAGTATTTAAGTAACATAAGTTATTTGTTAGATGTTGGTTAGCATGACATGGATTTGGATGGAATCAAAATTTTAGGAAACAAGAAAAAACATCTTATAAAAGTAACGAGCTTGATTCTAAATAAAACAGAAAGAGGCCCTTTTGACTTTTACGAAATCTAGAAATCAAACATGTTAATGTTATAAAATCAAAAATCGACACACTAGATAATTCCAAAGAACTATTGTTTCAAATGGAAGTCTTATTTAATACCTGCAGCGAATGCAAAGTGCGTACATCTGGCAACACAGGAGAGGATCCGGGCACATTCTCGATTCGTTCCCTGTTGTTTTTGCGGCTAGGCATCCACTAATGGCTACTGGTTTGCCTCCTGGGCTTGGCCAGTAGGTGCCTAGTGTCCTGGACTATGCAGGGTGATGAAAGATATTTTTTATGAAACCAGTGTAGAGGCAAATTCGTGTAATGGCTAGCGTTATGTGATCACGTCTGTCCAAATATAATTGGATCTGTAACTTAGCAAAAATGGGCAACTACCTTGAATTTTTAGGATCGAGGCACCGCCATCGCATCTGTGTGGCTGTACCTTCATTTTAAAAATACATTATAGTAACTTGAAAAACAGTTTTCTCTGTTCTGTGGTGTTTCAATACAGAGTTTATCTATTTATTTATCTATGTATCTGTACAAAACAGCGTTTTTCGCGTTTGTTTAACTTTACGGAAACCATCGCGTCCGTATCGCTCGTGTTTATTTTCCTCATCTTAATCACTTATATATTATCTTAAATATTCATGTTTACTATACTATCAGCTTTTTCATCACTTTATTAATATCTTCATTTATTTTTTCTTTCAAGTTTTTCAATGAGTTACACTAATCAAAGAAATGAAATTACACAGTTGCTTCATTACAAGTCCGACCACTTAAATGTCTTACCAGCAGGTGGCTAACTTGTGCTTTACCGTCAGGGGATAATTGTTACTTTAAACAAAAAAGGTGCTCATTCATTATGTCTCTTAACATTGTGGTATCTTGTCACAGTAAGTGTTACATAGAAGTGTAAAGGCGTTGCAAAGTAGAACCTACATTTATGAATTCAGTAGTAGCGCTATTGCATCTTGTAGTAGGTGTATTTTTTACCTACCCATTTTAAGTCCGTAGGATATTATTTATATCAAAAACAAGAAAAAAAAGATCAAGATTAAAATTCATGTTCAAAATTGTTAGTAAATATTAAATACGATTGTACAAAAAATTCTCCTCGGAATTATCGATGACCATTTTTGTCTCTACTAAATAATATTTCTTTTATATTTTTCTTATTACGACAAAGTCCAAGAGTGCTATGATATCTGTGCAGCTAACTCTATGGGCCTGGATCTCCAAGCGAGTACTATATAAGTGGTCACTAAAGTATACGCTGCAAATATATTTCTTCCCCTTTTGGAAGCAAATAGTTTGCGAAGTCACTTTAAGTTAGACAGGTTCTTCTGCTCTAAGACTTTTTACGCAATTAAGTCTCTTTATGTCCATCTGTGTAATTCAAGATACAAACATTTTTATATCCAGGGAGTCCCGGGTATTAGGTACGTGCGGCTTTAATGATGGTTTCTTATGTCATGTAAGCCGCACTAGGCGATCCCTTATGAGGAGACGTTTTCTATTAGATAGGTCGGTAAAAACATTCAACTCAACACGGGAGAGAAAATTATTTAGGTTTTGTCCATAATCGACAACGCTGACCCGGGTTTGGTGGATGTTTTCGGGTCGCACAAACTAAATCTACGGGCCGCTCGTTGAGTGTGGCTGCTCAATATATTGCCGCAGTGATATTGCTCTAGAGATGCTATTGTCAACTCCTTTCAAGTTAAGATGACTTTAAAATTTGGCGTCTTTTGTCGTACCAAGAAAGTTTATTTTAATAGCAAGTGAAAGCCGTCTTTGAGCTGGATTGAATGTATCGTATAGTGTTTTGTACGTGAAGTTTCTTAATGCAGTTCGGTTTCGAGGTTACCAACACATTTACTTGAGCCTTAATTTGCTGGCATGGCATTAAAACCGCAGTTTACCGAGCCATTAATTTAAATAAAACCCAATGGTAATCAAGGAACATTTTGTTTGTATTACGTTTGTAGAATGATGTAACGTGTTTGAATATAAATGATATCAGTCAGACCGGTAAACAAAACGAATACTTACTTAGTCAATAGTATAAATATAATTCGTTAGGGTTAGTAAATATGGTTCGGTAAAACATTCAAAGGAAAATAATACTCAGGAGACATTGCCAGTTGCCACCATACGTAAAAACCATGAAAATGCGGTAAATGTTTCCGCTGTCTTTTCTCTTACTTTCATCTGATCTAAATGATCGACTTTCCTTTTCATGTGCTCTTGATCTATGTTTCTATGGTTATTAGCTTTGGAGCAACGAACTTTATGCCGTGACATCCCTTTTAGCATCTCAGTGGGAAGGAAGGAGCCATGGACGTAGCTAGGGGGGTTGTGGGGGTTCATGGCTTCCCCAAACTTAAATGCTTCAAAAAATATGGGAACCTACACACTGATGTCATTATCATAATCTTTTTATCGTTCTTTTAAAAAGGCTTTTCATAATTTGAAAAGTTGGACAAGGGGTGTTGAAAAAGAATAATGAAGGAAGCGAACAAAGGTGGTAGAGGTTTTTTCTCCCCCGATACTTAATCCTGGTTATGACCCTGTACCGCTCACAGGACCATGGAGAGTCTATGTTCTTCACCTGGAACTAAAAGGTTGTCGGTTAAATGAAGACCCATTCATTACTGAACTCATTATTGCAGGGAAAAAGTGGAATAAATTTGTTTAATTTTTTTTTAATAATACCCCTTTTTGGTAACACTGTTTAAAGATTCTCGTTGAGAGCTAAATGTGGATTAGTTATCTGTGACCTCGTCTTTAGTAAGATGTGTGAGTAGGTCTATATTACAAGTAAGCGACAAGCCAGACAAAAGAAGCGCAGTGTGGGGCAAGACCGCCGCACGTCGCGTTGCATCTATCTGTTTTTCGCTTAAGACAGCAACTTTGAAAAAAAAAGTATATATAGGAGGGTATACAGTAGAGTAGATAAAAGGAAGTTCTTCAAAGCTATCATCAGTATGAGTAACAAAGGAAATTGACGATTACTAAAATGTATGATCAGCTGAGGCACATATTAACGTATAAATACAGGGTGATAGGAAGCCAATAATGCAGCAAGTCATCTGCGTTAATAAGGGGTCCAGTTACACTGCCGCGTACCTCACTGATGCTGTTATTCTAGAAGTAACCAGTTAACATCACCACAGAAATCTTAGATGTTAAGTTGTTTACAAAATCAAATGATTTATTAAGTAGATCGAAGACTACAATTTATCATGCTATAAGTAGATTCTTTGTTGCTGTATGTGTGGTGTGTATTTTTCTGTACCATTTTTTTTGTTGTACAATAAAGAGTTTTTCATTCTATTCTATTCTATTCCATGTGGGCTGTGCTTGTATTCAATTCGCAAACTAATCATGAAAATATAATTTTAGACATACAATGTCCTTGAAATGCCTCTCCATATTTAAAGTTTAAGCAACGTTCAAGTGAACACGATACCAGCACACAGTTATAAACCCGCCTACATCGAAAGCTCTCTTAAAGCAAATGAACACGATATGTGTTAAGTATGTGATGTGAGACGCTTGCTCATTTGCACTAATCTAACGCAACGGCGGATCGTGTTTCAATTATGCTCTCATCGTCCCTGGTCAAATATGTATGCTCATTTAGCAGAATGGGTGCGGATTAGGTATCGCTTGGTTAAGCAAATTGGTAGATTACACGAAAGGGATACAAAGTGTCTTCCGCATCCATGCTTGAGTAGTTTATTGATTTTTTTATCATTGAAAACTACAATACGGATCTCTTTCAGAGAACTGTGGCTATATTTACTATCGAGATTCTAAACTGGTAACAAATTAATGATTTTCATCGCAGTTTAAAAACAAGGCTATGCTGAATTATTTCTTGAAAACTGTTTCTAATAGCGATATGAAGAATGGCGGCCAAGGTCTATGTTTATAACTACGAGGACCATCGTCCTACAAGCACCCAGACTCAGAGCAAATACATGTGGTTCACACAAATCTTTGCCTAACCTAATCACACCTAATTATGAATTTAGAAGCTTTATTAATAGCCTCCAAGACATTTCGTGTTGCGGAAGCTTACCTCCCAGCTAGGGGTAGAGTGTAAGTGCAAATTGCTCGAATAATAGAAGAGTCTGGACCAAACTGGCGTAATGCCAGCTTTCGGGCGATGACCCCGTCCTGGACTTCCTAATTGGATCCAATTCCTCAAATGGACGTGCATGGAAGTAACATTTCCAGCCTGTCGTCTTCAGGTACGTTTTACTGACTTTACGCAATGGTTATGGCGATGATGGTCAAATGGTAATATAATAGAATAGAACTCTTATAAACTCTTTATTGTACACCAGAAACAAAAATAAACACAGTACAGAAAAATTACAATACGTAAACAAGGGTAGTACAATGGGAGGTTTTATTGCTGAAAGCGATTTCTTCCAGACAAACTTTGGATGGACAGTACAAAAACATTTTTCGATAATAGGGTGGGTGGCGTACTTGCAGTATTTAATAAACACGACACTTTTAATACTTACTTAATCTGTGTGCTTGTAAATCCAAAGACACCAGCTTCGAAATCTCGAACAATAATTTAATTTAATAAGTTATGTGCAGTTTTTTTTATTGCTCGGAATATATATAACTTATCATTATCATCATCATCAGCCGGAAGACGTCCACTGCTGAACATAGGCCTCCCCCATAGAACGCCACAACGAGCGGTTGCTAGCTGTTTGCATCCAGCAGTTATAACTTATCACCATAATCATCATCATCGTCAACCCATAACGTCCCACTGCTGAGCACGGGTCTCCTCTCACTTTCGTGAGGAGGGTTAGGCCATAATCCACCATTGGGGCCAGATCGGATTGGTGGGTCACTTACCTACCTCCGAAATAATTCTCGGGTAGGTATGTGGGTTTCCTCACGATGATTTCCTTCACCGAAAATCGAGTGATAATAACGTTACATATCTTTTACAAGAAACACATTGGTAAGTGCCTTGCTCTGGGATTTTAACTCACGACCTTCTGATTGGAAGGCGGACGTTCTCCCACTAGGCTAACATCGCTATAACTAATTATAACTTATAGTACAAGATAATTTAAATCTTATGTGGCATAACATTAAGCTGTTAGTCTTGGTTGTTATCGATTGATAGCAGTTCTTGCCACATCAGAGGACCTTGGGGGGCCTGACTAATGTTGAGGCCAGCGCTACTTCACAACAAACAACAAAACGATCCGCTTGACTCAATTAAGCCTAAGATCCCTCAACCAAACTATGACAATAACCGTTTGTCTCAAAATATTGTGAAACAAAACAAAAGAACAAAACATAAGGTGTAAAAGACCTTCTCAAAAGGTACCAGACACACAGTGGGTACCAGTCGACTACTTGATGTGAAGATTCACATCAATGCGTGTATCTCCGATTATTACCTATCGTGACTCACTCTTTACGACTGTAAGCCACCCACTGTGCCATCAGCGCAGCCTCAAGATCACGATTCCTGTTCACAATCTTTGTCTAACTATAAAATTGATGTAGCGAATGCGATAATGGAGTAATTATAAGGCCTTTTTATAACATGCTAGAACTAATATTGGTAGGTGTAGTTTTAGTTGGCTTTTTCCTTGAGTACTATAATAACATATATTTATATCGACTCTAGAAAGCGTAAACGCTGTAACCTTGAAACGCAAAATTGTTCACCAGAGCCAAAAAACTTTTTTTTTTGTTGAAAAAAAATCATAACTCAATATCTACTCGACCTAAAAACGTAAATTTTGGATATTTGGTGTGTTTCATATAATCATTAAATCATTAAAGCTACAATACTGCTACCTTGGTTATATCCTAAAGTTCCTAGGGAACGTTGAAATGTGGGTTACAGCGTTTGTTTCCAAATATCTAAAAAAAGTATTTTCGGGTCGGTCTAAGGGTTACAGCGTTTACGCTTTCTAGCGTCGATATATATATATATAGTAAACTTCTTCTTATACATAACCTATATATATATATATATATATATATATATATATATATATAGGTTATGTGTAAGAAGAAGTTTACTTTTGAATACAATGTAAGTATCTTCTACTAATAAAGTCTTGGACTTAGATTTTTACAGCATCTCGTCCAACATTCTGATATAGTCGAAAAAATTAACCGCAACATCTGACAGTATATTCCTGTCCATCCAAAGGTTGCCTGGAAGAAATTGCTTTAAGCGATAAGGCCGCCAATTGTACCACCTGTTTATTAAATGTTTACTACACTGTGTCTACTGTGTCTACTAACTTAATAAATGGAACAAATTATTGTTTATATTAAATTATATATAAATATATACTAATAATAACACACACCTTTTTTATCGACTTCGATTTCCGTGGCGTAGTGAGTGATGAGCCAAGTGCGAATCGTAAAGTTTTGCGTTCGATTTCCGCACAGGGCAAAAAATTATGTGAACCACAAGTATTTGCTCTCCAGGTGTTTGTACTTTGTACGACCATGGTTCTCATAGTTCCTCATTCCCTAGACACAGGGAATCCTAGTTACGGGTCAGGATCTATGCATGTGATCGTGACGCGTCATTGTTTATTATATTGACCATCTACAAACCTATATACTATGTACTAGAGCACGTAGCTGTACCTAAACAGATAGAACAACACTTGAGATGACTCGCGCCAGATGTCCCCTCTAGCAAGATAATGGTGTACTGGTTCCGCCGCCGCTTGTTCCGATAACGCAACCAGTCAAGTAGTGAGCATCACTACGTCCACGCACTGGCTGGTTTCATAAAAATTACTCAAATGACATAAAGCTAGCATGTGGTCGGGTAGATTTTTATCACGTGTATGCACGTTAGAAGTAATGCTTTTCGGCCTATGGATATTATGATTCCGTGTGACGTTTTGTGTGCACATCGCGGCTATCGTGTATTACTATTGCTCTGGGTTAAATAACATTGTTAATTTAATAGATTGCTATATTTACATCTATAAATATAAAGTCCAAATTCCTCTGCATCGGAGATTGAGCAGAAATATTTGTTAAGAATTTGATAAATCGTGTCCATTAGATTTGTGCGTGAAGAGACTAGATGCACTTCTTTAAACTAACGAAGCCATTTAGCTCTGTTGGTTTATTTTATTTTATTGGTTTAATTTGCATTTGTCGGATAGTAGACCAAAATTAAGCTATTTAATTTTAATGGACCAAGACGATGGCTTCGTTAATTTTGCCGAATTCTGCGGTCTACGCACAGCAGTACTTCTTACATCTCGTGGTTAATTATAAGCTACTAGTGGGTAAGCATGCGCATTGTGTCACTGAAGGCGCATCGTTGAGAACTGTTTCCTATTATAGCCGTGCTCTGCGCACGTCTTCAGCTATTCTTAGCTGCTGCCGACGAACGTCGGTCAGATTTTTTTATCTTCTCTATTGTGAGGAGACATTTTCTGTCGAAGTCGAATTTAGGTCATGTTGTGGTTTCTTTGATATCTAACGGTTGATCAGTTGGACTTTAGGAGTATTTTTAATGATCTCATGCTTGGTTTTACTTTAGAAAAGGCGCGATTAGGGTGATAAAATGGTGGCTTGGGTGTCATTTCCGGTACCTATTTGCTCTATTTTGTTTATAAAAGATTGGTGATTTTCATGAATTGTTAAAAGACAGGACCTTTCATATTATTTTGTCATTCACAATCGTGCTGGACATGGAATCAACAATATTGCCAGGTAGGTACTTGTTTTAAAGCACCTTCCACCGTGTTACTGTAACATGAGTATAACAACATTTTAAAAAGCTCTTTAAACTCCCAAAATAGTTTAAATATTTGTCCTCATACCTGTCCAATTCGGAGTTCCTCGTGCACGTTTGTAAATTAGGTTGGGCACATGTTAGCACAACACCAGTGCATCTTCAAATATTGACACAGCGGCGACAAGGCACGCGGGGTTATTTGAACTATATTTTAATTACTGAACATGCATGCATGTGTGTGAAGTATAGTAGAGAAAATGAGCGGTCGTAGGCCCCAGGATTACTGTTCTTATGCAGTTGGAATGTTTGTTAGCTGTTTGTAAAGTTCTTTATGTTGGTCGCATTACCAGCGCGCTTACGGTTTCGTCTTCAACTGTATGTTAACTAGGTAAGTATTGCAGTTTCCTTATTATTGAATCTTAAAATATGTGTATAAGCAACAACTTTTGATACAATAATAGCCAAAATATGTAAAGAAAAAAACAACTTAAATAATAAAGAGAGAGAGAGAGATAGAGAGAGAGGGAGGGAGAGGGGGAGAGAGAGGGAGATAGAGGGGGAGAGGGGGAGAGAGAGAGAGGGGGAGGGAGAGGAGGAAAGGGAGAGAGAGAGAGGGAGGGAGAGGAGGAAAGAGAGAGTTATCTATCTATCTATATTTTTGTAACGGACAGCAGTGAACCTATTGACTGGCTCAATAGGTGACAAACCTTATTTTATATAAGTTTAGAACAGTCGGCCCATGGAACACACAGTCAATAGTGAGCAGTGAACCGAACAACAGCGAACAGTGAACATAGAGAAAAGAATAAAGAACTTAAAAGAGAACGAGAACTTTTTTAATACACTCCACAACGAATTTCTGGTCAATAAATTAGGTTTACTATTGAATTAAACAACCGGCTCCTATAAACGGCGATATATGATTACAGTTCCTTCTTTAAAAGTCCTTTATAAACCAGAATAGTAATCACGGTTCTCGATCACAAGCCCTACGAGGATAATAAATGAAACTGCTGAAAAGCCAAGCTGTAAACGAATCTGGGTTAAAAAGAATCGCGGACGACATTTTCTCGTGCGCCGTTTATTTGACACTGTGAATGAATGGGGGGTGGTATAGGGTGGCTTGTAAAATAGGACAGCGTGCAGAGATTCCGCTAACAAATTGTGTTTTTTCCTTTATCAAAAGTTCACACTACTGTTTCTGTTTTCGTCGTTGTTTTGTTGTTGGGAAAGTTAAAACTTTCGTTGACTTAATTTGCTATGATGTCCTACAAAATGTTTGTGTACTTAATAAACCAGTAAATTGCTTCCGTTATGTAATATTATAATTATTTCAAATATCTATTATCTGTCTAACATACACATTATTTATATACGGATAGTTGTAGGTTAGTAAAATTTAGCAACGTAGAAATACATCAGTCAGTGGTATCCACCAATCCGGACCGGGCCCCCGTGGTGGATTATGGCCTAACCCTCCGCACGACAGTAACGGGAGACACGTGCTCAGCAGTGGGACATTATGGCTTGATGTTTATGAAAGTAGAAATAATCAGTAATCACAATGCTGTAAGTAGAATAGAATAGAATAGAATAGAAAACTCTTTAAGTTAAGTTTTAGTTTCTTTTAGTTAAGTAGTTTAATGACAGTTTTAAGTTAACTGTGATTTACATCCGCTCAAATGTTCGTAAACTCCAGCCAAAACACTATCTTACTATAAACCAATGTAAATATTACAATAAGCGGTATTAAACGGTGGTAGCCTAGTGGGAGAACGTCCGCCTTCCAATCAGGTCGTGAGTTCAAATCCCAGTGCGGGCACGTACCAATGTGTTTCTGTAAAACATATGTACGTAATTATCACTCGCTTTTCGGTGAAGGAAAACATCGTGAGGAAACCCACATACCTACCCGAGAATTATTTCGGAGGTAGGTATGTTATCCACCAATCCGGACTGGGCCTCCGTGGTGGATCATGGCCTTACCCTCCTCACGAAAGTGAGGAGAGACCCGTGCCCAGCAGTGGGACGTTATGGGTTGATGATGAAATATTACAATTACAAAGTACTAATTACAAAAACAAGGGACCGTAAGCACGTTCCATAGGACCGGCAGAAAGAGCCGTGTGAACTGCATGTAGAAACAAACGTGAACGGCCGCGGCCGTGACTTCACTATTAAACTACACTCGAATGTTTGACCTTTCCAAGGTTTACTTGGTATTAGTAAATGAAATTGTGGAGTTCATTATTACAGAGTTAGGAGAACTTTGTCGCATTGCAACTTCCAGTATCTAGGGGCCGTTCATTAAACACGTTTAAACCCCCCCCCTCTCCCCCTTGGTGATACGTGGTGAGGTTGAAGACTAACCCCCCCAAAAACACGTGTATTTTTAGTAGTTAACATACCTACAAAGTTTTTAAATTTGTGGATTTTTAGAATAGCCGCATTTCGGATTAGAAATTTCGCGTTTGACTAAAAAATATATACTTACTACATATATCTTACTACACCCCCCCCCCCCCTTGTGATATTTCACCCCCTCCACCTCTTTCAAGCCTCACGCGATTAATAGACGGTCCCATAGCCAATTTTCCCTTTTGTTGTTGACGTCTAAGTCCTAGTAGCTTTCAAAGCAACGTAATGCTCATCTGGTGAAATTAAAATGTCGTACTGCAGTTTGTTATTTTATAGCTTTTAATTTTTGATGAAGCTAAAACTTAGCATTTTATTACCAAAGTGGAAGACCAAGAGCTAAATTATCTAATAACAGCATGCTATTTAGATCTTCCTTACTGGCATCGCAGTTCCATAATCTGAATTATAGAAGCTTGACGACTTCCGTGGCTGAGCCGAGTACCTACCTACTAAGTTTTAGATTAAATAGATAGGTACCTATTTAGGTACAAGAGAATTTCTATACTGTGAATGTTCGAAGTTGGTGTTAAAATATACTGGTGAATGTGAATATAAACAAACGTTGTTGAAATATTTATCTAGACCGAATACTTTGGTGATGGTCATAGATTTGGGCGTCCACCAGTGAATGGTTAACACACATCAAGACGACTCAGTGAATCTAAATTATATAAACTTTGATATAAAAGCCACCGTCCGATGTACTAATTACTCCTCTCCGTGCATGGTTGTCTGGAAGAGATCGCTCTGAGCGATAAGACCGCCCATTGTGACACTAATTGTAAAATTTGTTTTGTTCTAGTTTTAAGTTTTCTTTGTTCTGTGGTGTTTCAATAAAGAGTTTATCTATCTATCTATCTATAAAATAGTATAATATCATTTCATTATTAATTATTTTTTCTGACAGGTTGAGACTGGCACAGGACCAGAACAAATGGCGTGAAACAGAGGAGACCTATATCCAGCAGTGGGTGGATACGGGCTGAATAGATAGATAGATATCATTTTGGAACAGAAACTGTCAAACAAAAATTTTTTTTTAACATTTTATAACTAATTATTTGGTTAGTTATTTAAAAAAAATATGCGACGATGCAGCCTTCTATACTAGTAGTAAACCAACAATCTTACCAGTATTCAAAATTTATTAAAATTTTTGAACTTACAAGATCCCAAGCCAGGACCTAAGCCTAAGACCTACCTAAATATTACCCCTAAAATGTATAAATTTTAATTACACTTAGTCGGAAGATCTAGAGTACGAAAGATCTTTCAAATGTAAAGTTCTAACGTGTATCAAGAATCTAGGAGAGGCTAGACTTAGCTACATTTTATAGTTTTACAAATTAGTTATAAATTAAGTTCACGACAGGTTTAGGTCAAATTTTACGGCATCATAAAAGTCTACGATTAGCGAAGTGAACATTTACGACGACAGTTAAATTATCAATATGGTATAAGGCAATTTGCAGATTGTGATAAAATATTCAATAAATATTGTATTTCCGGTGGGCGATAAATACTTGTATTTATTATGCTTTATGATTTACTAGCTAATAGAAACCCGTGACTTTGTTTTCGCGGTGGTATTTTTTTTATATCTGTGGTTTAGGAGACAATTTCCCACCATAGGCATTTTTTGTCAATAGCTTGGTTTCTAGTACTCCGTGAATTTAGACGCAAATAAGCATATATTAGAAGACTGTTTTTTCAGTTTTTCTAAAATCATGAACCAAATTTTACGCTATAATAAAAGCACTACTGCACTGTAAGTTAATGGGGTATTGGTTTATCCAAAACTAATATTAATTTCACAGCTATAATTAAATCCTAGCAGCGCTGCGCTCCACCGTTTCACCCGCATTAACTTATTCAGCAGGAATCGTTATTTTTTCTAATTAAAAGTATCCTATCTTCTAATCCAGAACCTAAAGTATTTGTACACTACATTACATTTAAAACCGTTAACACGTTCACTACTGAACTGTTGTACTGTTTTTGGCTCTTTTGTGAATCCTCACACATTGTGACGTGTGTCTGTGTTTACTGTTTACTGGCGTTGCGTCGGTAACTAAACTCAATCAGCAGTGCGGGCCCACACATTTCGTGTGATAAAATTGACAATACAGCATTGCGGGTTCGACAATTATAAAAACACAGACGTGTGTTTTTCCAGCAGTTACACACACACACAAGCGAATCCTTAGAGCTGAAGAAGACGCGCTCGACACAGACATGGCTATCTCGATTCTAATTGACGTGGTATACACTACCAAGTAAAAACCAATCCATCGAAGGCAGCCGCGGTCGACGGAAGGACAAGCTACGTTATATACTTGTTATTCAACACTAGATGTTCTGCCTTTACAGTTCCCGGAACCTTGTCCATACTTAGCCGATAGATTGTCATACAAAGTGCTCCTCTGGTTTGACAATATTGTATTTTATGACGTGGCCGTTATCATTAGCTTTTGTGAATGAAGCGATATGGTTTTCGATGATTTGATATTCATGACGGTGGATTATGAATATGATTCATGCCTTGAATGGGTAGCGCCACTGTCTAAATCGAGTGTAGATGATATTAGCTATAATAATAATAATGCATCACGATCTCATACATAATGAAGATCCTAACCTTGAACTAGGATTCCCTGAATCTAGGGAATCAGGAACTACTAGGATCAGGGTCCTACAAACACCCAGACTCAGAGCAAATACTTGTAGGTTACACATTTATTTTAGAAGTTCGTGTTGAATCCATAGGCTCCCGAACTATCGCAAGCTGAGTTTCAGGAGCCATAATTAGAAATTAAAAGAATGACATAACGTTATTAAATACAATTTTCATATCGTATTCTTCTCTATTCAGACAGGCAGTTTTTATCAGTGTTCCCAAGAACATCACCCGTACGTGGGAGACGTGACACAGGCTCCCATTACAAAAACCCGATAAGATACCAGTTCTGTTTAACGAACGGATGTGATTCGACACTATTAATTAGGTGCTCATGTCGAGAATAATATGATATAGTGGATTATGTGAGATAAAGCTGAATTGTGAGACTTGTATTAAATTGAGCCTTCCCGTATTATAATAATAAGGATATAGGTATCTTCAAACCTGGTATAAAAGCAAATTGGCAGGCTTAATTGAAATAATATTGAATTAGTTAAGGATCTCTAGGATTTTTTATTACCCATTAATTGCCTGAAAAGCCAATCAATTAAATACTTGTCATACGTCTATAGTCTAGAAGATGACAATACGAGTAGCAGTACGCGCGATACGTAGAGATCTGTTTTTTTTTGTGTAACAGTCACTAATCCAATTAAAAAATTTCAAATAAATCTCTTATCGACACTGTAACACAGATTAGACAGTTTTTTTTTATATCACTGCGTGACGAAACGAACTCGTCGTTAGCCTGATGGTAAGTGCTACGACTGCCCATAACAGTTACAGTGCTTCAACTTTGCATTGAAACATCTTGCGCGGCACCGCACTGCACTCGTCGCCCTGAGACATCGGCTCTAAAGTCTCATTATTATGCCCAGTAATTTCGCTAGAAACAGCGCCTATGAAACCGGAACGCAGTAATTATATCGATACCAGAATATAATTACCCAGATGACTCAGTTTCCATGTGCTTCGAAGCAAATCGGAGAAATATTTATAAAACTTTAACAAAATCAATATTAAAATTGAAAATTAACTGACTGGTATATTTTTAATTTTCTGCCAATAAAACCTCGTTCCGACAATTACCAACAAATTGCATCTAATATCACGGTCGATGTAATTAATTTCATAGCTTAACGTTCTACATCTCCGAGTAAACAGGCCATTTATTTGTATAATGACTGTGTTTTGTAGAAATAGAGCCTTCAAAGGGTTCCACGGTAGCGAATTGGCGTGAAGGGAAACCTGCCTGCCCTGAAGGCAAAGGCGAGTAAAACTGGTCGATGTATTGTGCTACCTGCCGGTATCTTGAACGTTTTTAATTGAATGAATTATGAATATATCACGGAATTTATCACATAATAGTACCCAAGAACGCTATACAAATAGCTACTTCATACTGCGGCCAAGACAGTTCAACTCAGGGTATAAGTTGCAAAATCAACAGGAACAAATCAAGATGAGGTGAAGAAATGTTGAGTAAATGTGGAAGAGGTTGTAACTTCCACGAGTCCTCTCTTGGGGTCCATAGCAATAAAGATGCGTGAGCACCGGAAAGTAGTGAGACTCCTTGCCAGAGTCTGTGTTTCCCTGATGAGATTATATTTGTAATAATTGTAAGATGCCATTCAGGGCCCTTAATTCGCTATGAGCACCTAGGCTCGTAACGCGCTCATTTTCAACTGTCAAAATAACATGTGCGAAGTTAGCGTTTCCGGCGTGTTTAGAGAGTTTTTGAGGTTCAAGGAATCTCATGTGGAAAGCGAATAAGGGCAAACATTTTTCTTATCATCCACATTATGACATAGTTACTATGGCGTTTGTTTCTTCCACATTTATTTAAAGAGACCACAAAAGTCTTAAAAAAACTTCTATCTGTAGAAAAGATACTTCCCTAAACAACTTTCGCTATCTCCACTATTTTCCTAACCGGATATTTTTACTTGTAATATGATACTTGACAAAAATAGAAACTCATTTGCCGGAAGCACAAATTGATCGGGATGTATCATTCAGTTAACAATAAAGTGATATCTATAAACGCGTAGGCAGTATGGTGATTATTCCATTTTCATAATGTTGTCTCTACATGGGTCCCTATTCGTATTTAGGCTTAAAATAAAAAAAATAACATTCAGGACACTTGCACATACAGAGTTAAGTCAGTCATAAATTGAGTAATTACGAGCATTGTCTAGTGTCAAGCCTTTATTGCAAAAGTCCGCTTTGGTAAGCAGCATACCTTTACCAGATACTATGAACCACCTAGTATTGTCTATTACTGTGTTCTTGTTAACACCTTGTCACGATTCGCACCGTCTCGGTTGTCTTCTGCATCTAGCAAAAGCCTCTATTATTATTAAAAACCAAGTTGAAAGTATCTATAATCGGCGAACATGTATGAAGGGACTCATGAAAGTGGAAGAATTGGAAGGGGTGTGTCAGGATCATATCATGTGGTAAAAAGGCGTGACTGTATGTATGTTATTTATTATTCTTTAGTTTATTTTTCACTTTAATAAGCAATGCAAGCTGTGACAGGAGCTTTCTCCAAAGTCTAGTGCATATGTTTGACAGTGTGCCTGCTTTAATCGATGACAAAATAAATGTAGATTCCTTACTGCTACCATTGTTATGACATAAGTTACTGCGATGGAGCGCTGCCAAGTCGATACGCGCTGGTTGCTCGTGATGAATGTACTTCAGTTCTTGTGGCGATCGGCGCCAAGCCGTCTGCATGGCATGAGAAATATCTTGCTAAAACTAAAACCGATTTCGTTGATAATGAACTCAATTAACGAAATAATTTCTCTTTTTTCAATAGAACCTTTTTAATTGATTATATAATAAAAAAAATACAGAATAGTGTAATCATTGTTAGAGCCATTGCATAAATAACATGTGTAGTGCTTATAAACCTTCCTAATCATACAACTTCTGGCAAAATGGCAGTGAAGACGAATCGATTGACATCTCATTCATGGAAATCGGTCCAATAGAGGCGGGGGCGCTACGGTGGAACATCCGTACCAAAATAAATTAATAAACTGTCAAATACATAACACATACTTTGCTCGCTGGTGTTGGGTTAAAATAAAAAGACCACTCTCTCTAAAATAGGTTCATTAGTATAGGGCGTAGACCGATGCATACTATTATTAGAGTTTCTACAAGATACTTTTCAATAACGCAGTAAATAACTGAACATGTTCGCTGTCAGTCTCTAATACTAAGTACATGGCACAAATGCCGGTAATTTCTGCGAGAGTACATAAAACTAAGAAGTTAGAGATGACAAACAAAACTCCACAGCGTCTCAAATAACACAGTTTTACTCGTATTTACGGGAAATCTTCGCAGAGTTTCTGCTGACACCATATTTGCGTGTTTGAAGCAATTTATTTGTCAGGTTTCCGCATACATTACCGATATTATTAGATTTCAACTTCTCCCTGTGCGCGAGGGGAATTCTTAACTTGTTTCCAAATCAGCGTCATTTTAACGACCCACGGAGAGAATAAAACTAATTTCAACATGGACATAAAAATACGCTTAAACTTAAGGGGAAGCATAAATCTTGGAACACATAACTTTTGAGTGTACAGAATCGTGTTGTCTCAGGTGGTGAGGGACTTTAGGGATTTTCATCTGAAGTAGTTAAGTGTATAAATTGGCACAGGTGGCTGCGACGCCACAATTTGGTGTACTTACCTAGGTACAAGTATTACGTTAACAGTGCCTAAGATTCAGAAATATGGCACAGGCAGGTCTTATAATTATAACATTCTTCACTCAATATAATAACGCGTCACAATCACATAAATACATCCTGATCTCTTGGACCTTAGGTACTAGGCTTTACCTGGGAATCAGGAAGTACAAGGACCATGGTCCCATAGACAGACACCGAGCAAATACCAGTGGTTCACACAAATATATGCCATCGGGATCAAACTTGCAACGTAACACTTCGCAGTGTACTTATCACCAACATACGACACGGAAGCTGTCTAATATGGTATGTACCATTTAATTTTAGAAATAAGTAGGTATCTAGTCTGCAATAATAATGCATAAGAATGGTAGGTCTTCGTTAAGCATGAACGTGACGAAATGTCGGGATACACGCTCTGATCATATTTTTATATGGGGTAACACAGCTGGATTTGTTAAACAAAATCTCGTCACTCGCTCGTGTAGCTCCATTATTCGATAAATAAAAAAGAACAGAATGCAAAATACTACAAGAAATGTAAGAAAGAAGAGATGACGTAAAGCCTTTTGTATGTCCTGAATTTATGGCGAGTGAAACAGAAGCTGTGCATCTCACCTTGAAAGTTTTATAATATCGTTTCCACATTGATAGACGTCTTCAGAAAAGTCAGAGCTTAGATACTAGTCAAATACCTATGCTGCGGTAAAGCCTTGCACGTGGAAATACTTCCGATTGATTTTGCACCGAAGCTCCGGGGCTTGCTCCGGATATCACGTTTATGGCACTTCCCGTTCGCCTTTTTGCGAATAGCTTCCATATTATAGGTAGCCGGGAGGTTTTTGTCAAACGCCCTAGTTTAGGTAGTCGAATTCTTTTGAGGTGAGAGTACTTATTTTACTACCTCTACTATTGAGTATTCTATGATAGTAGAAAAGCAGATAAGGATAGTTTTTTTCCTCTTTTTTATATTTGTGTTCAGAAGAAGCAAATAATTTAATAATAATCTGATTTAATTTTTTTATCTGTGGATTTGCTTACAATTATTACCATATTGACACAAAAAAAAGGATTTATAAATCTAGATCCTTATTTAGTCCAATAACTACATTTGAAAAACCTGTGCTAGAAGGTAATATTAATCTAAATGATTTTGTTTAACATTTATCGGATCTTGATTTGACTACCAGATTCAACCGTATTCTCTTATCCAAATCGTATTAATATTAAACTACGTAAGGTTCCACGTCTCTAGTATGTAAACAGCCAGTGGCAAGTTGTTTCACGGGATAAAAGCGTATATTGGAGTTACCGTCGAGATGGCAGTGAAGGTGTAGCGTGGAAGACAGTGGATAACCTTCCACCAATTGAAAAAAAAAACAAACACATACAGCCACGCAACTTTACATTGCTTGCTCAGGACTCGAGTGTGTTATTTAATAAAAGGACCTAAAGAAATGACGCACAAAGTCTGACTTCTCCATAGTTTGATCTTATCTACTGTCAACGAAGTGGAAGGCAACAGATGGGGTACGCAAATAAAGATCAACAACCGGCTTCACGTTGAACGGCAATTGGTGACACCTGATACCGCATTTGGAGGATACTTTTATGTAACAGCTGTTGTCCGCGTCCTCTCCTACGTGGGGTTACGGAAGGAAAGATGTTCTTGAAGTGCAAGAATGCTAAAAAGAATGATTAAAGTGCGTAATTGTAAAAAAGTTACACATTACACTGTGATACTGCTAGATATTGGCAGCAGCTTGTTAGAATAGGTTTTGTTTTTTTGGTTTGTTAGCGAAACTAATCTTCACAGCGCCTACCTACTATACGAGTATTTCAACCAATTTAGTTTACTATCTGTGTTATTTATGTATGGTAGAAAAATAATATCGAATATATTTTCAGCATTTCTAGATAATTTTAGGTCACAAGACGTTCAGACAAGATTTTTGCTAAAATTAATGAATATTAGCAGGTAAACATTAAACACGCATCTCTAAAGTATATTACCAAGGTATATCCATGATGTTAACGTGTAGGAGTATAAACCCGGATAGCCGTACGTGCGTAAGTATAAGTATCTATAGGTTACTTTTCTCAAAGTTCCTTATTCGGAGTGTCAAGAGTCCCATTTGGAGTGGAACGAGATAACGTCGGCACGTGTCGTTGCTGTAAACACTGTTTTGTAGGACTTTGTCTGTTTTGCTTGTGGGTTACATTTCCTGACGCAATGGTCGTCTGGCTTCGTATTCCTACTAATTTCCAGCTGAGACAAAATTGTCTTTTTGTTTGTGAATATTTCATGTCCAAAGAGATAGAAGGAATTGGTTGAAATTTGAAATAGTACCTATATTATCATGGAAACTAATAATCTGTATTTGTCATCGTGAAACACCTGCAGATGATGGAGGCGCAACTGCGTCGGATTACAGTTTTCAAAGTAACAGATCGTCACTGGTATCACAGAATATCTAATCTTGTTTTTAACTACAGCATTAAACTGTAGAGGTCGTAAAGCCTTTCAAACATACTTTTTCCAAGAAGATATCCCATCGAGAGTTCGATAGACGCCATAGTAATACCTAGACTGAAATAAGCTATCAAAAACCCTGTTAGTCTTAAAGTTATAGCTCAATTACTTGGAATATGCCTCCTTTATTATTATTGTGATATAGCGGGCCAAGATAATGAAGATATTGAAGCAATTTTATGAGAAGTGATTTAATCTGTAATATTGAAGAAACATACACGGGTTAACGTTAGAAACAGGATATTTACATAAACCATAATTTAATCGGGTTATTGCTTTTAATATCTCACTACTACATCGTAAAACCATCTAATTACTACATAAAATATAAATAGTTGGACAATCTATCAACTATTAGGAACAAGCCTAGTGTTCTAACTCAATCCTAAAAAGCTGACGACATTGCTCCCATTGAATTGCACTGCTAATTAGATAAGCCAAATTATTGCCAACATGGATTTTGAAATGATTTAATAGGCCTATGAATTGTACGCGGAAAGAGAAGATTGCGACCACACCCTTTCGTTTATGTTGGCATTTGAAGCCGATGTTACAGTATATTTTTACGTGTGTACGACGTTGTCCATGCTTGTAACGAGATGTCTGTGTTTCAACCATTGATAACACATAAAGTGTAACTAAATTTTAGTATGAAAAGATATAACTTATCGGCTGAAGGTATCTTACTTTAATTAAATTATATTGTTAATCTTAGTTAGTAATTATTTTAATAGGTTGTGACAGTTTACAACACTGTTTTGAAAATATAATTAATGTTTTAATAAAATTACTTGAAATACCCGAGTTTTCCTTTCAATATATTGGACTGCGGCTCATAACTTGGACTGAAGTACAAAGAGCAGACAAACATTGTACGATAGGGTGACCACCGAATAGTAGCTACATTCAGGACTTTTGCTTTTTAGTTGTAATTTTACGGATTCCATAATCAGTTTTCGGTAACACTATTTTCATTTTCCTTTTTAGATAAAGACCGGTAAATATTTTTACATTATAAGTTATTAAATTAATGGTGAGTTTTTAAAATTTTCAGAACTTTATAAGTGAGTCAACTCAGTTCGTCTTATAATTTCGTGAGAACCTCAAAATCCCTTTTTCATGTCACAATCAGGTACCCAACTAAAATAATCTTGTTGGCTTTAATGCGATTTTTACAACCCCATATGGTCAATATCATTTGAAAAGGGTATGTGTGTGTGTCTGTGAGCTGATCAATATTAGACTTAATGAATGTCCTGAATATTTTATTGTAACCCTACAGTCTATGGCTGGCAGACGCGCTGCATCGATCCGTCTGCGTCGCCGGTGCAGACGCCCGCGCCGACCTTTCGCTCTCGCTTTGATAACTTCACAGCCATTGACCACATAGGTATGTAAGTCCTTTGATCTGGATACCTCCGGAGTTTAATAAAGTTTAATTGGGATTAGTTTATGAACAGATCAAGAGCGATGGTTATGTTCAAATATCTAAGATGTCAATCGGTTCTTTTGAAAGAAAGAGGTGACTATTCTTTCGGTAGTTTTTCTTATTAGAGGATTCAAAGATGGGTGATGCACTGCGCTGCGACACATGCAAAGGCGTTTGACACTTGAATTTCATAACAAATAAATTATAAGTCTTAAAACGCGTTGTTAACTCGGCACGAAGATTCAATGAATCTCTTCTTCGGTTGACGATGATACTTATGATACATAATATCTCTCACTTAGTTGCATATTGGGAGGTAGGTACCTCAATGTTTTTGGCGCTTGTATTACAGTTTTACAATAGTAATGGGGCGTTTCGCCCAATGGCCGGCTCAAGTGCAAATCGACCCACTCTTTTCAGCGGTTCATATGTTTGATTCAAAAAGAATTAACGATAACCTTGATGTAGGTAGTAATTACAAGTAGGATGCAAAAGTAATTAAATTGAATTCTTTACTTGTTAACTGTAGTTAAAACTACATTAGAATTTGTTAATTACAAATTGCTTGTTTATTGAGCTCTTGTTAAAATAAATCTTGAATGACTTTGAAGTTAACGACACTGGTGTCATTAAGATTGAATTTGATTATTATCTGAATAATATCTTTAATTAAATTAACTCAGATATAAATCAGTTTTCACAACTGGGACATTTTCGAATATTGAAAGTTAAGAGCTATAAGGGGCCGATTAAATAGAATACAGTAAAGATGAGTTCACACGATAAGTGGTAACAGTTCAAGTTTCAATTTTTATTTATGCATTTTGTTTATGATGTTAGTTACTTATATATGTGTAAGGCATCTATGTATTTAAAAATAAAAGCGAATTCGAAATTTAAAGTTCTTCATTATTTCTATTCGGTTTCTTGTTTTTGGCACCATGATACTGGAATTATATCGTGTATCGTTTTCTAATGCCAAATAGTTGTTTACTAGCCTCAATTGTTTTTTTTTATACCTATCTGGGCCCGCATTTACGTGGTATCCGCATTTAGCTCACGCGATCGATAGTAGGGATAATGAAGTCTGACACGTGGTCTGGTCGTACCTACCGACCCTTGAATCGACGTTATTGGAAAACAGGGAGTGATTTTTCCGAAACACTTGATTGTAACACATGTTTTCTATTTCTAACGTCAATTTCCTAACAAGAAGCGATGTCGGGATGGGAGGTCTCCAATTTATCTATACAATTAATAAGTACAAAGGCAATACAATTTGGTCTCAATTTGTGGTAATTTTTTATTAATGAAATGAATACATTTTTTGTAGTAGTCCGGCACTAGGAAAATCATCATCAACCCATAACGTCCCACTGCTGGGCACGGGTCTCTCCTCACTTTCGTGAGTAGGGTTAGGCCCTATTCCACCACGGAGGCCAAGTCCGGATTGGTGGATAACATACCTACCTCCGAAATAATTCTCGGGTAGGTATGCGGGTTTCCTCACGATGTTTTCCTTCACCGAAAAGCGAGTGATAATTACGTACATATGTTTTACAGAAACACATTGTTACGTGCCCGCACTGGGATTTGAACTAGGAAAATGTTTTAGCCAATTTTTCTAAGCGTTTGTGGTACCATAATTCGTATACAAAACAACACGGTAATTCCCCCTAGATACCGGAACTACAAGTTAGTAGTCAGGATACATATAGGTACGTAAAAGTGACGACTGCCGATGAGTAGAAAAAAAATGCAGTTTAAAATCTACACTTTCTTATGGCAACTGTACTATGTTTAACAGTCAAGAACGGCCAAGAATGGCTAGAAATGTTGCTTGTGTAGAGTGGCCATTCGGCACATTACTCTCATTTTCACCGCAGATTAGCAGTTTAATACGCACTCACAATCCTGTCATCACTTAGCCAGCGGATTATTTATTTGTTTTGCGAGGATGTAATTACACTCTCTCACGAAGCCACGACGTAGAGACGAGGGCAAGGGCGTACTCAGACTGCGAAATATATAAACAACCCTCTGTTTAAAGCATATAGAAATAATAATTTAAATTTAATGTATTAATATACTTACATTAATTTAAATAATAAATTTTAACCTTTAATTATTAATAATACAGTTATTAATAATAACGCAGCCTTCCTCTCCCGCCGCCGCTGCCGCCGCCTCTCACCACGCGATATATCGTCTACCCCCTCCACGCTACCGCCCCTCCCGTCTATATAGAAATTTCACTTCAAAAACAAAAAATAAGTAATCAATATTTATTCATCAGTTTTAGAGGTCGTATTTTGCGCCAGATGATCTTTAGCCCCTCGGTTTTGAAACCCTGGATACGTCCACGACGTGGACAGATCCCGTCTAACTGGTCACGTTAATATCAATCTGATTAACTATAATGCCAATACGCAGTCTACATTGTTGCTTATTTATGCAAGTAGGATACTAGTCGTTTTTTAATACTCTCTGTTACTAGAGTAGCAACCTCATTCGCAGTGGTATTTCTTGAACATGGATATTAGAAGATAGTATTCCACCAAAGCCACCGAGCTAGCCTGGCGCGGCGAACGTCCTCACAGGTGGGCCAGTTAGTTAGCCAGTTGGAAATATACCAATTATTTCAGAGTGGCTGAGTTTCACGGCGCATACATACTGATTTTTCTTATCAATTGATTGATTTTTCTTTTTGGATTTAGATGCAATTACTTAGATATTTTTATAAGTCATTTTCTGTGCTACCATGCGATGAAGGCGGCATTGCTTTTCGTTGACAAGTTTTTATTAAAGCAAAAAAAAAGAAAAAAGGAAAAAAAAACGTCAAATGAAAACGTTTACCCATACGATTAGTAGCCGTGGTTAGCCCTGTACTCGTGTACCTTTTAGGCGGAAGCAAGCCCACTCACCAGAATAACAACTCATTGCACTGAAAGCATACCTTCCTGACTTCCCGTATTTCAGGTTTTTATTTTGAAGCATTCATTGCATTTTACGACAAGCTGTCCCCAAAACGGTCTTACAGTTAGCGGCTACTATAAAAATGCCCTAAAAACATCGTTGCGTAAATGGTCCGGGAAACGGAGGCGGGCCAAGTGTCGCCTAAATTACTGTAACGCACATAAAACATGGACATAATATTTTGATGTCCCCCATTTGGGGACAACTAGATCCGGGTATAAATAATTATGACAGTCAGGTATTTAACGTTCTAGGAACTACCTCTTTGAACTGGAAAATTAAATAGGTACCTACATAAAAGTATTGAACTGCACTGAATATTTCAGATGGTCTAAATCATTTGTACCTAATTAAAAATTACGTATAAAATATATAAAGACAATACATTTTTGTAAAAATAGCTTATCTAATAGATATATAACGAGACATGCGTTTATAAATTACTGAGTTCCGTTATACCTTCCTTATCTATGATCAGATCAGATCGATGTTACCATGATATTACATTGTCATCGGAACTTGACTGGCATGCAAAATTTCAACTCAATTAAATAACGGAAACTGAATCAAAATTTATTTGTAGTTGAGATTTGAACTTCAACAAACATTTAACTAGGTGACATACTGCAGTGATTCAAATGAATAATAATTATGTATGTTACATACATGGGTAGGTTCGCTAATTCCAGAAAATTTTACGTAGATAAATAGACGTTAGCCAAAGCACCTTCAAACCATCTGTTTTCTTACCAGCCAATCTTTGCCAATTTCTGGATAACGGCTGGATAAAATAATAATTTCTGGATGCACCGAATAAATATGGTATTTAATAAGATTTAGTTTGGCTTTTGTCAAAATGATTGTCCATGGTAAATTTGACGCGGGATGAAGATCGCTTCAAATCACAGCCTTTCGCTTTAACATCTGCTTAATAACGTCTATATACTTGTATCTCGGCCAAAGAATGTAATCCAAAGTAAACGTATCTTAAGTTGCTAATAAACAGCAGCCGACGAGCAGGTGTGTGTGCTTTACGGCATAGCCATTACACAGGCATTGCTATATCTTTCATACTGCACTAGGTATATCTTATTCATGGATATTAAGTGTGGCAGAGAACATAAACTTGTGGCAGGTGGCACATCAATCGTGGCTGACGCGTTGCTTTATCTAATGAAATTCCTTTCACAATCTCCAATGCAAAATGCCGCCTGAAGTATTGAAATGGCTGCTTTTAGACCGAGCGAAAGCTATGTTGGTTTCTTTTTAGAAGTCTACTGAATACCTCGAATGTTTCACACTAATGTGTTAACGTATATAATTGCGAATTACCATTTGCAGGTCTATTTTGCTCTGTTAGCATTTGTAAGACTCCAATTTTTGAGCTAGGTTTCCAACCTGCTCAAAACCTCATTATACCAAAAGATGTTATGGGGACAAATTTTACAAAAATTTTACAAAACGGTAGAATTTGAAAATTCGAATGAAAGCATGTTCTTAATATGTAATGAAAATCTAATTACTCGCGCTTAACTGTTTGATTGCTTATCCCTAACTTAAACTTAAAATTAAATTAGATATAGCTGAATCGATTTTGACGAATGAGATGTTCATTTGTCCTGATGGGAATGTAACGATGAGTAATAATTATTTAATCTCTCAGATGCGGAAGCACGGAAACGCTCAAATGTGAAATGGTTACCCATACAAGTGTGTGCCGCTTAGGACACTGCATCGGTTAGGAGTAGGACTCAGTTAGATTATAACAACAAGCGCTTCGTCTATTACTAACATATTTAAATCTTATCGAATGAGTTTTAGGCTATCATAAACAAGAGAAATCATTTTTTTACTAAATATAGGTAAATATTTATTATGAAGTCATTTTCCTTGTTACCAGCTCTTGGTCTCGCTCACGCATTCAAAGTATAGTCTCATAATCTATCCTGTTTCTGGCTGATTTAGATAGATCTTACCGCGAGCGTGAAACTCTACATCTCTATGCAGATTTTCTCTTTGATGGTTACGTTCACAATTTACACGTGAAAGATGTTTTAGTGATGCTGTATTTGATATATTTGTATATTGAGATTTTTGTACTCACTTGAAAGGTACAAAATAATAACTAATTGTAAGTACAAAGATTAAAATGAGAGCGTTCTTTTTTACCAAATAACGCGTTGCTCTTACATAATTATATAGCATAGCTGTGCCCTGCCACGCTTCGCTGTGGCACATTCGCACATACGCTGATATGTCACTGATGAAAAAAATAGATAAAAACAATCCTTGATGCGGATTATATATCATGCTAAAATTTCAGCTCAATCAGTGCTAAACTTTTTGAGTTTTTAAAGCGTACACAAACCAACATAACATTTTTATATATATATTGTTGAACAGGACATCCAGTGATGCGGCCTGAATGTGGTCATCACCATCAACCTCTTTTTCATCATTATCATCTGCATCTTTTATGGTCCCACCGCTGGGTATTTTTCACCTCGATCCCGTGCCAATCGTCGACCCTTGTTCTCCTTTATTTTGTTTCCCTATCTCAGAATATCTAGTAGAAATGTGTAAATATTTGCACATTGTTTCGCATATAAATGTTTCGTTCTCCATATAAATCGATTAGCTGACCGTAAGAATCTGTATGTTATTTGAGTGAACCACAAATAATCGCTTCGTATTTTTGGTGAGACTTTGTAGTTCCTGATGTGTTAGCGGCAAGCCACACTGAAAAGGTGCAGCGTTGCATGACATCATACAGCGCGCCATGATGCCTTTTTCATACAAAACGTTTCAAAGTGACAGCGCCGCGCGGCGCGCCGCATGCCGCACGGCCTAACGCCCCTCGATGCTTGTTTCATATATTTTCAACAAAGTGACAGCACTGCGCGTGCTGTTTAAATGTACAAAATTTATCAAACACTGACAGCGCCGCGCTGCATTGATCTGTTTTCGCCTTAGATACAGGTAATCTTTACCTTTTTTTTTAAGAATAGCCAAGCATTTGACCGCAGTCTCACCTGCTGGTAGATGTCGACACGGTCGAGGATGGAGCATGCTTGCCCAGAAGATAAGTTTAATATACAAACTTGAAGAGTATTCTGTCTTTAACTAAACAAAGCAACAGTTTGTTTACAATCAACGAATAAGGAAACTTTAATCAATGTCATGTTCCTCCCTCAACGTCCGATATAAGTTGGAAAACTTGAGGAACGAACACAATCAGACGGTCGTAAGAACTTATAGAACTTTTATTACTTGCGGGTTCTTTGCGTCTTTGTCTTGTGCGTGTCTTTGTAGAATTTTCCTTTTATAGGTGATGGGGATGTAAGGGTAAAGCTCCTTAACAATTTTTTTTATTAAACACAGGTTTCATTATTTTTGTGTTAAAAGTATGGCAGGATAATTTTATATTATTATAAAAACCTTAAATGGTTTGGTAGAAGAAAATAAAAATTTACTAACGCATATACCTCTTCACTAAAATCTTTATCCTTAATATATTGTATTCTGTCTAAGCTCAACTTCAAGTTGATTACAATTATTATTAACTACCTAGCCATAGAAATAACATAACACGATTGTTGATGAAAAATGGCCACGTCAGCTGTCACTTCCTCAAAAATGTTGATACCCAAGTTAGTAGATTTGTACTTGTACCTACCATGTTTACGAAAGTAGCTCACTGATTTAGGTTAATAGGTTTTGTTTCCCTGAGTATGATAACAACTACAAACGAGCGATATTAGAGATAACTACAGACAATAATCTGTTTTTTTTGTGGAAATATGACCTAAATTTCCATAATAGCTCTGGAAATTTTCCTGCTGTTGTTTCAATGAAAATTTTGTCGTTATGGTAACGTGCTTATAAAAAATACTTAAAAATAATGTGGTGAGGATAAGAGTAGACACGAAAAATAAGTACAAACAGACTAGGGATCGACCATTAATCACGTGAGGCTAGAAAGGGCAGAGGGGGTTCGAAAAATCACGAAATATCACAGGGGGGAGGGGTTGTAGTAAGATATCACGTGTAATTATTTTTTAGTCAGCCGCGCGATTTCTATACCGAAAAGCGGCCATTCTAAAACTTAAAAAAAGATAATATTCTAATTTAAAAATGCTAAAAAAACATCACGTGAATAATGGACGATGGACGGCTTCCTAGGTGCGGATCTTGTTGTTATAGTAGTAATTATGTTTAAGTTGGTACAAGCCTAACAATTTAGTTCCAAGCTGAGTCATCAGTGAAAGTGGCAACTGAACATTCCACTGTCTAATTAGATCAATAAAACTTAGATTTAACTTACCTACATTGTTGCGATATTTGTAGTTACAACAATAATGGACTTAACACCAGTGCCTCATAAACTTTGAACGCCTCTCTTAATGAAAAAATAACCTTATTCTTATAGTGATAGGGTTCTTTACCATTCACGTATGGCGTGAGATGTTACTGAAATAGACACAAAATGGACAGAATGCAAAATGGTCAGAAGTTCACCATCCTTACAAGTATTCCGAATATGTTCCATGAAACACCTTTGGAATGAGTTGCAGTGAGTAAATTTGGTGTAAATATTATTGCAATCACAAGTGTTGATATATATATATATCGGAGTGCATCAACCTACATTTAAAATAAATTTTGTAATTCTTCACTAACCTAGACGAAAACAATAATGTCCCTCTCGTTGTAGGTTTGAATGTGATCTTGGATTTCCAGTTGCTAGGGAATTTGAAACTACGAGTGATCCTACAAATACATAGACTCATATTTCGGTACAATAGCAAGCAACTCATAATATTTTTACGCTATGGAGACTTTCAAACCCGTATCTACTAAGACGTCCTATGAAAGCCGCCTATAAAATAAATACTGGATTGTCTTATAAGGAACAGGATATTCAAGATAATAAAAACAAAAATGATTCACTTAAAACTTTGATCCTCGAACGACGACTACCGTGCGAAAAATTAACTTTTTGTGGACTAAGTAAATGGACGCCTTCCTTTATTTAATAGGCACACTGCAAAAAGATCTTCAATTACATGTTTTATCAGCTTAATGAGTGTCATAACTTTTTAGACTTGTTCTCATGATTGTCTAGACGCGTAATGGTTTTTTGCTGTGACTTCAAAATTAGTACTTATTGAAACGGTTAGAGAACCTACAATAATAATTATAGAGTTAAGACATTTCATAAGAAGTGACTTATGTTTTATTTATGTTGATTTATGTCATAAATAATCTCACGATTTTTATTTTTAATAATTTTAGGGCATAAACATTTTAAAACGGAGTAATAAATATGTGGGAGGCTCTTTTTGCTCTACATCCCCTCACCGCCATGCAGCGTTAAAGTATAAGTAATTATTAATGCTGAATAAACATGCCTTAAATATACCTAAGTAATTAGCAGCAATGAAGCGCCAGTACGGTCAATTAGAAATGTAGGTAGTACCGTAAAAGTAGGTCCCAGCGCGTGTACGACATTGTCAGTGACTTATGTCCGAAAAAATTATATAAAAATTTACTTAACAAAGCACACACATTTAGTGAATAATTGAACGTAATGCACCCAATCAGGGTATGAGATTTACATTGGACTTTGTGTTACAAAACCATTTCCTAGCCTATCGGTAATTAGTACCTATTTTTCTAATAAAGCTACAATAATAATATATTATGTAGTAATTATGTTGAGTAGTAGTGTTTTTTTTTAATAAAAATTTCTAAGGACTTTCTGAACACTTCATTTTGTGGGTATTGAATTTGCCTGAGCTGGCTTGGCTATGCAACGCTCGTTCGGGTAAATTCGGATCGGGTCGACTATGAGAGCGAGAGAGAAGTAGTCAACTCGTCACAGTAATAGTCACTCAGTGAGCGTTACATGAGAGAGCATGACGCATCAGTCGCTTCTAGTATCGTCATAAACACGGTATGTGCCGTACCAATACGTTTTATTTAATACTATACGCGTGTACATAATGAAGTAGTTATATTTCGTATTATTAACCTCGCCTTGAAGAAGTTTTCACTATTATTTTATCGTGTGGTCTTAAGCACATTTTATATATTATGGACCCATTCTGGTGTAACAGTGGAACTAAAGTACTGACTGCTACTGCTTTACCAGAATACCCTGTGAAGAAGTGGTTCGCTTTACAACACAGCCGTGTGGCATTTCACGATCTAGGAAACGATCCGACATTGACGGGACACGATCCCCAATGATCGTAAAAACAGCCAATTTATTTGTACACTCCTTGGCCTTTTCTCTCCATTAAAAAGAATAATAATAAAAATGGTAAAAACCATAAAATTAATGTACCAAAGACCAATATAATATGTTACCTAAACCACAGAATAAATAAGCCATAAATACATAAAAATAAATAATAGACTTAAAATACAAGACATCCAACACAATCACAATAGATAATATTTTTATCGAAAGATATATTCAAGTGGCAGTTTATCAGAAGATTTATTATATCTACTAGAAGAAGTGATGCTTAGTGCATCTTGTCACCAGCACCATGCAGGGACTCAAAATATTGAAATTGTTAACATTATATCTTTGCATTTCAATTCAAAATGTTCGAAGTATTTCTAGGATTGACCCTTTGGTAGATACAAATTTTGGCCTGATCCGTGGATTACAAGCAAGTGATGGCGAGTATGCCATGTTCACTGGAATTCCTTACGCAACAGTAGACGAAGCTAATCCTTTTGGGGTGAGTTACATGAAATAAGTTTACGCATCAAAAAGGTATTACAGTCACAGATAACTAATAATCGCAAATGAATAAATATATAGTAATTACAAAAAAATAATCCAACATTTTATAATTTACAGCCAGCAGCACCACATCCAGTGTTTGGCGGAGTTTTCGAAGCTTACGGCGATTCTGGACTATGTCCTCAAATAGATGAATTTACGTTAGATTCAGCAGGAAGTCTTGACTGTCTAAAGTTAAATGTATATGTACCAAATACAGCTAGCTCAGCAAATCGTCTACCTGTACTGGTGTGGATTCACGGCGGTGGTTTTGCCATGGGAGATTCAGGAAAATCATTTTACGGACCTACTTATTTAGTACGACATGATGTTATTTTAGTGACACTGAATTACCGGCTTGGACCGTATGGCTTTATGTGTCTGAATACTCCTGAAGTTCCGGGAAACCAAGGTCTCAAAGATCAAAGATTAGCCCTGAAATGGGTCAAAGATAACATAGAAGCGTTCGGCGCGGATAGTGACAAGATTACAATATTCGGTGAAAGTGCGGGAGCAGTTTCTGTAGACTTGCACTTATACTATAGCGATGAAAGTCTTTTCAACAAAGTCATTTTACAAAGCGGTAATGCGCTAGGTCCCTGGGGCATCTTGGAACCAGACTTAGACTCTGCCACCAAATTGGCTGTTCATCTTGGATTTGAAAGCGACAATGTCGAAGATGCTTTATCTTTTTTATCAACAACTGATCCCAAATTGGTAATTGCAGCAACAGATGAATTAGATTTAATTTTTAGACCCTGTATTGAAAATGATTTTGATAATGTTGAAAAGTTTTTGGGAGTTCATCCAATTAATACTCAAATATCAAGAAATGATTATTCTATTTTGATTGGACACAATGATGACGAAAGCTCAGTATTTTTGGGATACTATAGAGATATTGAATTTCTTAAAGGGTTAATAGATCTTTACTTAGTAGATTATTTTAACTTTGAGAGCGATGAAGTGATAGCTAATGAACAGTTGATTAAACACTTCTACATGGGAGATGATGAAATAAATGAAGACACCAAACAGGCTATCATAGATTTTGATTCAGACATGGTTTTTAATTATCCTACCACTAGGATTATCCTTAAATATTTAGAAAATGATGCCCAATCAGTATACCATTATGTATTTTCTTATAACGGAGGAAGAAACTTTGCGAAGCAAATTGTAAATGCAACAGGGGGTGGAGCAGCGCATGCAGACGAGTTGGGCTATTTATTCAGCCAATCATTTAACTCAGATAATATCTCACCTGAAGACCAGATCACTATTGATCGATTAACTACTCTGTGGACTAACTTTGCTAAATATGGGTACGTTCCTATCTACATGATCAACAAAACACATTTTTATTGATTTATGCACCAGATGTTCTAAATTTACTATATATCTATTTCAGGAATCCAACACCTGAAAGTAACGATCTACTACCTGTTATATGGACGCCAGTAACTAAGGACACGTTCTCCTATTTGAACATTGACTTAGATCTCAGCATTCAACGCAGACCCTTCCACAAAAGGATGGCATTTTGGGATCTATTCTATATAGTGAATGAGAAAGCACAAAAAGGTTATCAAGAGGATAACAATTAGAATTAGTATTATAATATTGTGAAGCTCAATAAAGTTTGAGTAAGTAGATGACTAAATAAAAATACATTTTAGATGATGGTACTCGGTCTTTCATTTCATGATTAAAGGTATGTGACACTTTAGAGCCGATGTCTAAGGGTGACGAGAGCAGTGTAGTGCCGCGCAAGATTATGCAATGCAAAGTTCTGGGTGGCACTGTAACTATCAAACTCAAACTCAAATCATTTATTGTAAATAGGCAAAATATTGCACTTTTACACGTCAAAAAAAATAATATCTTAAACATAAGTATAGAAATACAAAAAAAATAAGTCAAATTTTATGATCTACGAAACTAATGATTATTATCTAATCTGTAATGAGCAAATCGCTTACCATCAGGTAAAAGAAGTGCTCGTCTCGTCACTCAGTTAAATAAAAAAACTTAGCGTTGATTTTATTATTTCTGATACGAGTTTTTATCAAAATATTGCAATTAGCTTATTCAGAGCTACCATGCAAATATCACCAAACCATCAAATATGTTATTTTTGTAACCAAACTCTTTAATATTCATAAAAGCAAAACATAACAAAGTCAACCAAAGGGAGGCCAGAAGAAGAATATAAAATTTACATTTGCCACTTGTCGTTTCCTCTTTGCATTTTTATATAAGAAAGAGGGAACGTGTTTTGGGTAACAAGATAAGAAATAAACGACCTCGGATCGAAAGTTACAATATTGGTGAAATGATCTTGTTTTTAAGTCTGATCTCATTTTTTACAAAATAAAGATAGACTGGAAAGTCGGCCGTAATCCAAAGTTGAATAACTTTGGATTATACGGCCGGTCACAATAATTGGCAATGTCGGAACTCGGGATTATGACTGAGCTGTGTTGATATTAATTATGACATTCAATATGATTATAGGTTGGCGACCTCTGTGGCTTGGCGTAAGTTGGTGATGAGTCGATGCAAAGCGTAGGGTTGAGAGTTAATTCCGGCGTAATCCAAATATTTGTTTGAACGATAGACATTTAATCTGGGTCTAGGTTTTAGCGAAATCTCTTTTGTTTCTTTCTCTTTTGTTACTGATTCCCTAAATAAAGGGAATCCTACTTAGTTCTACGTAGTTTATGATCGAGATATGTTTTTTTTATCAATAAGTAGTGAGATGGACCACGTATATTAGATTGCAAAATATGAGTATGATGCGATTGTTTTACTTTTAAATAAACACAGTCGAATTGTAAGCAAGTCAGTTTTATATTTTCTATCTATTCATCCACCCACTAGGATAGGCCTACTTTGTTTCACGCCATTTGTTTCGGTCTTGTTCTAATCACATCCACTCTATCAGTTGACCATCGATTTGGTGGTCTGCCTTTTGAACTTTGCGCTACTCTTTGATCCATATTTTGGTCTTTCCACCATGTGTCAAGTGTCCTGTCCATTTTATTTTTCTGATTCTAATCCGCACTTTTATAACGGGAATTCTGGTCTGTGAGCAGAAATTTATACTTCCCGGAGTTTTATTTAAGCAATTTGTTAGTAGTGTAAGTATTCACTTCCGTTCAATAAGTGCAACTAGTGAGTGCATCTCGTAAATTTGCAGACACAGGGTAAAAACGACAGATAACTTGTTATTCATCTGTCGTTTTTACCGTGTCTGTGTTACACCTGAGTTAGCCAGAAAAAAATTACAATACCGAATTATTTCGATTAAACCCTCCCAGATCTGTGCGAATTAGGTACCTACGTGTATGTATCATTTCAATATTCAGAAAAATTATAAGGTTGAAAGAGACATCAGCCCTCTGTATTTATATACGAAGTGACAATTCGTACGGGTACTGTACGAATAATTTATATTTATTCGTAGGGATATTTCATATTCGTCCGGCTACTGTACGAATACTATTAAATTTTTCGTACAGTACCCGTACGAATACAAATTGTATGGTATATTGGCTGGTCTATTCGTACAGTACCCGTACGAATAGACTCAGTCATCTATACACCATACGATTCTAATCAGTAGTTCCTGAAATTAGCGCTTTCAATCAAACAAACAAACTCTTTAGCTTTGTAGATTAGTATAGATATGTGGGTGTGTGTTTTATTATAAATTTACTCTGTCATTTATTACTGCATGTTTAGTTTACTGTTTTTAAGGATACACTATCACTTGCAAAGGTCTGTGCTTGCACCTGTATTGGTTACGTTAATTTCCTACATTCAAACCGTTTCCTCGTCCGCAATTTATGATAATTGTATAAAAGAGAAGTGATCGAATCATAGAACTACAGTACTTAACCTACGGCATGTGGTTGTGAGACATAAAACGTTACTTGTTTTAATCTAACATGTAATTTGATTGTTTTACTTAAAGCGTGGATAGTTATTATAGTAGCCCAAGGCGATTGTTTTATTAAATCATGTAAAATAATAATTGTTTTCCCTGAAGCGTGGTTAATAAAATGAAATAGTACATGTCATATTACAAAAGACCACTGTATCTCCTTTTTTAACTTCCACTATTTAACAAAGACGGTCAGTAAAGTGAAATTCCCCGTTGAGGTTTCATGAGTTACATTTTTTTGTATTCTTCAGTTATTTTGGTCTATCTTTAGGTAGTTACCAATTTCAAGAAAAACGATGGTCTACATAAACATTATTTTCACAAAACGTGTCAATCTTTACCCAGGATATTTTGTATTTAGACTGAACTCGACAATAATAGATTCGTTACTTTCAATTCAGGATGCGAACTCATCCGTTCTCGAGTAAACAACCGTTGCCAAGTAAAATAGATGGACCAACATTTCTGAAATGTTTGGATATCTATTCCAAAAAGTGTTACGACCTACGGCCACAAATCAAAAGAGTAAATATTGTTTCTAATTCCACATTTCCGCTTAAAATGTGTGTTATGAACGAGCTGTTAATGTTATTTCATTAATTATATCTTCCTGTGAGCTTGGATGTGGTCGTAAAATGCGCTTAGTTGTGTGGAGGGACATCCGAAAATAAACTACATCTGGGTATGGTATCATCTTGGCTAGTTGCGTATCATTTTTAGAGTTCCGCACCCAAAGGGTAAAACGGGACCCAATTACTTACTTATGTAGTTGACATTTTCACAGATGATGTAATTCTGTGGCTGCTCTAACAAAAAGCAGAATAAAATAAATATTTAAGGCGGCTCCCATACAACATACGTGATATTTTTGCTCGTTTTTTAAGAGTGTTGTCACGAAAGTAAAGCGGCATCCGCATAGCTAAAAATGTTGCGGCGCGCGACGTAGTAGAATGAAACGTACTCGTAGTACATGAATGTCGCGATTCGTCGCGATAAGCGTATAAATGTTCGGCAATGCATATGTTAGGTTTGCCATAAGTTTTATGACGAAGAACGTAGCATTGATTTTGAAGCTCCTATATAACTCACTTTTAGCTCTACCGATTCCCGAACATAAATCGTGTTGAGAATTAACAGCGCAAATTGTACTACACAACTTGACATATTGTGTGTTACGTAATAAGTAGAATATTTGACATTATAAGGTTAAACTTCGTTTCCCTTATTCATATAATTATTCTTCCCAGCTGGACCTTTTCAGAATTGATTGAGAAAATGCACTGGAACGCTCCGAACCGCGCGTAAGGTTTTTATAGTCTCGATGCGTAAAAGATTATTCTCGTATGTATGTATGTATGTCTGTGAGAATATTAAGATATAATTGCAGCCTATGGTTTAGATAACTAGATACATTTCTTCCATTTAATTAAATGAATGTACGGGTAAATTGCTTTATAATTATTTATGCTCATAGTAGAGTTACTTTGCATAATATTAGCATATACTACGTAAGTATATAATATTTATAAACTGCACGTTAAACTGTAAACATTTTATAGCAAAATGTATCATAAACTTTTTAGAAGCTCTTTAAAGATGGGTTAAAGAGTAAATCAGGCAGAATGCCTTTCATAACTATTTTACTTCAAATAATATACTTTTTAGAAGATTTTTAAATGTATTCTAAATTTTCTGCCACATTCTTCATTGATGCTCCGCTCCTATTTATCGTAGCGTAATGTTATATAGCCTATAACCTTCCTCGGTAAATGAACACAAAAATAATTGTTCAATTCGAACCAGTAGTTCCTGAGATTGTAGCGTTCATACAAACAAACTCTTCAGCTTTATATATTAGTATAGAAATATAGATTGATAAGCGACACGAAATTACATCCCATTCTGGAAAAGTTTAAGCGACAGCTAATAAGTAGTCCCTACTTTTAAATTCGAAATTTCGTAACCAGCCAAGTCTTGACCTAAATTACTTTTACACTTGAATCAATGGTGAGCCAGAAAGGTGTCGAAAGGCATTGTCACGAAAACAAAGACACGGGACAAAACGCGGAAGTGACGGTTACGGTGATAATCGATCTGCTTGTTTACCTGGAACATGAATGGCCAAAATTAAAGAGCCCAAGAATATTATGACGAAAAAAATATTCTAATTATAACATAATAATAAGACCACCCATTGGGACAATAATTGTTAAATTGGATTTGAATTAGTTTTTTTAAGTTTTCTTTGTTTTGTGGTGTTTCAATAAAGAGTTTATCTATCTATCTATCTGTATTTTATTTTATAACTCTGGTGAATATACTATCTATGTACATTGTAAGGGATTACAACTGACTGGCTTCTTCTATCAACTAACTAACTTGAACTGATCAGAAACCGGTTAAATATAATATTTCGGCTGATCATTCGGAAGTCCTCCAGAGACGAAAATAATCCACAACAGAAGAAAGAATAATTAAAAACGAAAAAAGGAAATACAGAACAAAAATTATCTAAAGCTCATACGTATACAAAATGTAATTACCTACTGCGTTGCAATTTTATCAATTGATAAAATCAAGAGGATTTAGGAATAAATAACTTAGTTCGATGCTGATATTATTATGTTTATGTGGAAGAGCTTAGTAGCAGTAAATGTAAGGAATACAACGATTTAACCATTTATGGTTATTATAAAACATAAGATATGCACCATTGGTGGCCACATACGAACGTCAGCAGCTTATCGTCATGTATAATTAAATAAGTTGTTTGTAGTTATTCAGAAACTGCTATGGACAGTTTAGATAGAAACAACCAGCAATATTATTTTCATCGATAAATAAGAGAGTTTATTAGTTGAGATGTATTGGCATTTACGAGTAGCTTATCTTGCTAAACTTAAATTTTATTTGCATATCTAAATTTCTTACGGTATGTAGTTTGTTTCTTCGAACGTGAAGTTCACTTTCACGGCAGATTACAACATAATTTTTCTATGATTCTTCAATATCATTATTAAGGAAGTATTTAGAATTTAGTTGTCTAAATGATAAAGTACCTTTACCTCGATTGATTGTTTCCAAGTTCCTTTAAACTTTTAGCAACTTCATGGATCTTGTCTCGATGGTCACCGCTTAAATAGTGAAGGTAACAGAGGTGTTCTATTTACGATTGCTGTTCGAGATGACATTTTACTACTCGAAGGTAGTACACCTGCAACACTGTATAAAATTACTAGTGTACTTTGAGTCTTATCGTTAATGTAGCAGGGTTTAAAACGTAAAAAGATTTTGTAGTTCTGTACGTAAGTGGTGAGAGGCGATCGCTTTGTGGTCCATTCAGATGGTCTATCTCTGGTCTTTGCCTTCACTGGTTGTTTGTGTGTGAACAGGTGAATTAGGACACCATGCAGATCGTCATAGGTACATACTTACCTTGTATATTTATCAAATAGTTAGGGCCTAATCATTATTCTTGTTGTTATAATTGTCAGCGTTGGAAGCAGGAAGTTTCATCGTTTCGTAAGGTCTCGTAAACGACAGACTAAATTTCTTCTCTAATATTGAATTGTTAATTTACAGGAGCCTAAAATCAGTGCTGGTCCTGAGTTCCTAACGAGGCTTAGAGATACACTGGTGAGTCAAAACAGGTGTATCGGGAATGAGAAAATTGTAGGTAAGTAAGTATAATTTTTGATAGGCATGGAAATAATTCGCTATGACAACGACGATACCCGTAAGTACGTTACGTTAGTTACGTAGTTAAGGTTATGAAGGTTACTGTAGCTGTTGTGTCACTATGTTGTAAGTTACTATCATTCTCCATAAAAGGATCAAGTGCTTAGTACCTAATTGAAATTCAAACACCGTGAGAAAGATCCAAACATTATGAAGCAACGCTGAAATGTATCCTTTCATACTGTGAACAATGTACAAATCTGTCGAAATTATTCAGGATTGATCTTTAAATGAACTTTAGAGGTGGACTATGCAATCCCACGCCCGCCGATGATATTTTAGGTTCCCTTCGTGACCATGCAGGCCGAAGGTTACAAGATTCCAACATTTTGAAATGCAGTATCAATTATTATTCATCATTTAGGGTGTGGTCACATTTAACACGACCTCGGTGAGTTTATGTTCTAAAATAGCTATTGTTTTAAATTAAAAATAAAGCCATTTATCTATTGGGGGTGTAGGCAGATAGACACGATACATGTGGGAGTCATTATCTAAAAAGGAGATGCGTAATCCACTCGAAAGGTCATCAGTATATACATATAAAGTTTATTTTTAATATTTGGTGTACGCTCCATTACTAGATATAGTTTCAAGAATTTCAGTGCGCTGATGGAATACTAACAAGCTAGTCGTTCACCTGATGGTAAGCGCCACACCTGCTCACAACAGCTGCAGTGCCTACCGGACCTTTCCGTTACAAAATCCAGTGCGGAACTGCACTGCACATTGGTTCTAAAGTCTCATTTCGCTGGAAACAGTGCCCATCAAACCGAAGCACAGTAACGTTTGCACACTACTGCTTGGAGGATGAATATCTGGCAAAGAATGAATATGACTGAGGCCTACCTTCATGGGTAAGGTGTATCTACTAGTACATTCTCTTAACATTTGATCAGCCTACTTGGCCTACAAGCTCCAACTTACAAGCTTTTTATCCGATAACAACCTTGCCGTGGTTTATGTTCACGAGACGATCATTAATTAACAGGTTTTCATGACAAAAATAAAGAACTCTGGATTCATTATTTTTCACCCTATCAATGGTCAAGTATGTATGCAGTCTGGTCGTAATCAAGTCGGGTCTAATCATTCCTTAGCGTTGTGAAATTTAATTAACGAGGACGAAGGGGGGGAAGAAATACATATTAATTAAAAGCAGCCCGCTCATTTGAAATTGAATTTATTTGATACCTATTCAAATATACCTTGTTATGTTTCAAGAGGTATTCGTAAAGTTTTAATAAAAAGTTTGTACTTTGGTGTTTATTTTTCTTCTATGATAGCGAAATTAATAATTAAATGACGTAGTTTGGATTCTAATGTCTTAATGAAAGTCTTGAAAGTGCATTTCATTATAAAATATGTTTATATTCAAGTTATATAAATAAACGTGCGTGTATAATTATTTATTAGAAAGACACTAACTCCTCCGATATTAATTTGGAAAAGAAACAGACAAACATAGGAGTCGTTTTTTGTTGTACTTTTTCATAAAATTTAGCATACGAATAGTTAGCTGCCTTACATAATTAGATTACACACAGTATTGATTGCAAGCGCAATCCAAACGATTTATGGCTAAGCAATTAACTCATCGACTCGACAGTTATATCTCGAAATTAGGACAACTACTGCGGATACGGGAAGGTATGAAATGCTATTTCCACATAGCAGTATGAGTCCAAGTATTGTGTCGGCACCTGCATTCCAACGGCGAATGAACTATAATTTGGATTTCATCAGTTGTCGCCGGAAGGTGATTCTATTACGGCCATCTGTGTTTCGACAGATTCGATATATTGTGATCTCAATCAAATTTTATTGAAATTTCCGACACCTTTTCCAGAAATTCATCCGCTAAGCTGTAGTGTACAAACATTACCATTCGTCTTTGTCACCTGTTGTGTAAACCGAAGGTATTTGCTCTAAGTCTAGGTGTTTGTGGGAAAATGGTTTTTGCAGGACCCTGGTTCACTAAATACAGGGAATTCTAGTTAGCGATAACAATATACAATTATACATAGATCTGTGACCGTGACGCGTTATTTCTAAGTTCCGGGTTAAAAGAGACTATTTTCAGTGAAATTATTGGGTTTAACGAGGATAATGTATCAGGATGAAGAGCTCAGTGCATTGCAGTGCAAGATTTAGCAGTGCAAAGTACTAGGTGGCACTGCAACTGTTATAGGCGAGCGTGGCGCTTACTATCAGGTAAACTCATTCGTTTCTTTACTCTGCAGTATAAAAACACTGTCCGTAACTTAAACGTATTTGTGCGATGTTCGTCCTTTAGGTACAAATTTAGCCTAGAATTGTATTGAATTAACGTTTAGTATTCACGTTAACTTGTTCAGGCATGCGCGTCGACGAAATACGAGGTGCTGTGTTAACACAGACGATACGCACTGTTACTTTATAGTGAGTTATTTACTTCTGTAAATAAAACTGAACCGTCGCGTCGTTAAGTATAATTACAGCTTTTGGCAATGCTTCTACATTTATAATTACAATTTGAGACAAACAATTACACTGACAAGTGTTTTATAGGTCTTCATATATCAAGACTTCGTAGCGAGTTTGGAACAAATTGCGTTCGACACAACGAATTCGCATTGTGATAGGTAGCTACATCATATTATTATTTATTATATAAAAAATTGATGAGCAGCACTGCTTGGCAATATCTACCAAATTGTTGATATTTAATTATTTAGGCAGAAAGGTTACTTCTCTGTGCTTTAAACTGCCATGTTAATTGTTTCAATAGCGTACATACTCTGATAATATCTTCTATCAATTAAAAAATGAAGCAAAAAAAACGTGGGCAAATTAATTCGCATGTCCATTCATCAGTTTAGTAATGATGAAGCAATTAGTGAGTCCTCATTTTGTAGTCTGTTCTTCATTTCAAGTGCGAGTAAGGATAGTTCAACTAATAGTCCTAGAGCTAACTACAGTTTTTTAAAATTACAATTATACAGCTCTTCTTCTTCTGCTTTCGTGTCGACTTCAGAGTCATTTAGCAAAGATAGATGAGACATAGACGATAAGAAATAGTCACCTTACACAAACATTTTTTTTTTTATTAAGTAATTTATATATATAGAAATATAGCGTATGTGTACGCTTCAAAAACTCAAAAAATTTTGCACCGATCGAGCTGAAATTTTAGCATGATATATGTTATAATCCGCATCAAGGATTGTTTTAATGTATTTTTTTCATCAGTGACATATCAGCGAATGTGCGAATGTGCCACAGCGAAGCGTGGCAGGGTACAGCTAGTTGATTTATAGTTTAGTATATACGAATGGATGGATGGATACGGCCTAATCCTCTTCACGAAAGTGAGGGAAGACCCATGCTCAGCAGTGGGACGATATGGGTTGTTGCTGATGATGATACACGAATTTAAAGAACAACTGACGCCTATGCTAAGTAAGGTAGACAAATACAACACCAACTCCTTGTCTATATATCGCAATAAGCAGTGCCAGTGCGTAGATATGTTGCGGATGACTTGACTGATTGCATGAATTTACGTGATGTCATAATTAGCTTGAATCGAAGTAGCTATCGGTTATGACATAGGACCTACCTATACCACAGAGTAGAGTATATTAGGCCTTAACTTACGACAACCACGTATCTACCAATGACTTTTTTTAATTATAGACTTCACATTTTTTTATGTTACTGTTACTTAGTAACAAGACGCTGTAGTCGTCCCAGTGTCAAGTTTAAATTGTCCAAAGCCGAGTCCCTGTTGGTCTAGTCAACGGCATGATTCAGCTTTGCATAGGATATATTCGCATTCTGTGGCTTTACTGAAACATCCTGGGTAGTTTGGGAGGCAACATGAAATGACAGGTTGTTTTTTTGTATTTCTACGATTTGCCCACACTCCTGCACCTTGACGAATATTATTACACGAAACCTCATAACCATATGAGGAAACAAGTTTGAGGAAAAATACAAAATCAATACATCATATTTCGCTATCTCCTTGAAGGGTTGATCGAGTTGACAGGTTGTGAGTGACTCTGACAGTTGGAGGTTGGATTTCAGGATGATCTCCTGTCTACGTCGTCTTTTGTTTAGATATATAACGTTAGGTGTAGGTGAACATTATCTTCAGAAATATTTTCAATCACTATTAGGTACTAACGAATGTGAAAAGTAATTAAGAAGGATATAAAATTATGTGGGGGCACGTTATTTTGTTAAGACTGGGTCAGTGACGCTCATTATAACACCACTGTGTAAAGAACTACAATGTAATTAGTATTTATATACCGAGTTTTTAACTACCTATCTTAAATAAAAAGTACAATTATTTTTATTTTATTACCTATTCTGAATGTTCATTTCGTCTGATTAGATTGATTGACGCATGTAACACCCCCTCTACACATTCTATATGGTTTTTTCCCATAAAGTAGGTCGATAAATTAAAAACACTTTCCGTTATCTGTCTGCTATCTGAAAAATAAATTCAATATCTATACATTATCTGTTCGCTGTCCACATTATAGACTAGGCAAGCTCGCCAATTCCACAGAACCATGTTGTAATATCTACTATACCAATAGAGACCCCGCAGAACGACTTACTCCAACCAAAGAGGGGTAAAGTGCCCATTCCATCAACGGGGTCGGATATTTGGCTACAGTAATCAGGTCAATGTACCAATTCGCGATAGGGAAGTTGCGAAATCGATTGGCCAATCCACTTTTCGCCCACAGATAACGCTGGTTCGAAACTGGGGCAGAAACTTTGTAGGGGGATTAAATGTTGAAAAACTTTTGAAACCATATTGTTTGTTGATTGACGTAATGCCGGCCTCCGGTGTCAGTCAGTCAGGCTCGCCAAAAGCCTTGGACGTAGTTTAAGAAATGCTATCAGTCGATAGCAACCGGGAGATTCGAACGACGGAAATTACTCGAACCTCGGAGTGATGGAAATTCACATATTACTTGATTACAGGAATAGGTAAGTCATCCTGAGGTACAAAACGGTGTCACTGGATTACAAAGTGAACAAGTTACTGTTCATCCGTCTTGAGAGCGACTGAAACGACAGTTTTTTTTATAGTTTTTTTTTACTACTGAGTAACGTGATAACGCCTGCCGATAAAAGTGCAATGCCACTCATAACTTTGCATAAGGTTGAGGTCCTTCAAAAGTTTTTATGTAAATTTTTTAGTTCTGTTCTGCTTTATGGGTTCTTGAAGTTCCTTAAAGCTTGCTCTCTTTCGCACAGTATAATAAGAGAAAACGAAAGTTTCCAAATAAAACATAATAACATGTGATTCGAAATCGTAAAAATAAACCTAACATATTGAGTTTAAATTTGTGCAGGAACATTTTTTTTTTCAACATAAGCACTAAGATTTCACTTTTAACCTTGGAAGAAAGTGGAACTAGATACAATGTAGAGTAGGTAGCCGAGCTCCTGAAAAACGATGTCCAAAACCTGATCATAAATAACAAAGATAGGTAAAAGCTTGTCAACATGATGAATGTTTCCTTGGATTTTGCCGAGTCATTTCACGTTTTTCCATCTATTTGTAGAATCACAATTTGTGGAGCCAAGGCCAGGTTCACAGCAGTGTGACGCTGCAGATCCCCATTTACTACGTTGCGGTTTTTCTGAACTTTATTTTCAGTTACGGGTTTACCGTATGTACCTGGGAAAGAAATTTTCGCGTACCTACGTAGAGATCACACTGTAAGTTTTACGATTTAAATTTTATTTTCGTCATTGTTCGTTTCGTTTTTGTTTTGGTTTCGTTTTTTTTTGTTTTTCGTTTTGTAGGTCTCTAAAACTGTTCCAGTTTTTTACCGCCACGGTTTTCAGTTGACTTGGCGGCAAAACCGTTTTTGTTAACTGTCATTCGGTCAAATCGTATTGTGAGTATATAAGGAATAATTTCCATATGCCACTGAATACCATATAAGAAAAACGTTTCGGTAAACCGCATCGTGTGAACGGAGGATTACAGCATGTTACGGTGTTACTCAGACGTTCCGGATGAGCATAAATTGACCCGATGACTTGGAAATTATTGAAGTAGAAAATGTATTCTTGGCTAAGCTTGCGACGGCATGCGGCAGCTTGCACGCGTGCCTTCGATATTATGCATCTCCAGTTTTTATACCTTATTGTTAACATTTAGATGAACAGGTACAAAAAAATTATGTAGAGATATAATTTACACATGCTTTTGTCTAAATATAGTATGGAAGTGTACTTTATTTTTATTACTGGCTATGCACATACTCGCAACATTAAAAGTACTCGCTAGGGAAGGTTTTTACGTAGGTATGCGTAAACATAATTATGGTGTGTTAACTAAATTAAACTTTGGTTATGGTACCAATTTTTTAAGATTATATATATATATATATAATAGCTGTTCCCTGGCACGCTTCGCTGTGGCACATTCGCACATTCGCTGATATGTCACTGATGAAAAAAATAGATAAAAACAATCCTCGATGCGGATTATATATCATGCTAAAATTTCAGCTCGATCGGTGCAGAACTTTTTGAGTTTTTGAAGCGTACACAAACCAACATAAGATTTATATATATATATATATAGATTGGAGCATGCTTGCCTAGAAAATACGTATTCGCGCTGGATATATAAACGTCTTCAAATATTACATCTGAATAACTTTAATTACCGTCCTTGTGATATTTAAAGCTTTGTTACAATCTAATACAGTTTAAGTTTCTACAGAACCATAATTTACCGCAGAATGTCGCTAATAATGTCCTTATATTACAACGGCTAATGTTCCTCTAATGGTATACAATTTCCTCCACCGCCTGACGACTTCCCCTGATATCAGATAGGTTGTCATTGCCACACTGATCTAACATATTTTCAACCTTATGTCGTGCACATAGAGTAGAAGTGAAACTGAAACAAAAGCTGATTCTCCCTGTGATACATTAGTGGGAGCAAAAAATATCGCTTGTGATATTTACTTCACACTTGGTACTGGGAACCGTATTTGCGAATACTATCATAAGGTCTGAATAGGATTTATGCTGAAAATGCCAAATGTTCAAGACACGTATTGAACGATTATTCTAAATCATACCTTATTATCATTTAGATCATTTAGGTAATACTAAATAAGTATAATTTAAAAATCTATATAAAACCACCAGCATGAATATCGTTGATTAGATTTTTCCGCACCGCCACCGCGCCGTCATTTTATCTGCACATCCAAGATGACTAGTAGAAAATGCTACTCAGCATGAAGTCTTCCTTGTACATTGCTCTTTTGTGCTTAAGCATTTAAATAAATGAGTAAGCTTGATGGTTACCATAATGGTAGGTTCTTTACTTAGTAACTCAATAATTCCATCGACACTTGTAATTGAAACTTTAAGGAAATGCCCCTGAAGACTTTGGTACCGGATTTTTGGAACTATGGTTTTTGATTAGATAATCCGTACAGCAGTTAGACGTTACATTATGGTCTGTAAGTTAAACCAACGACCTAGTGAGAACCGCAGAGTTTCACTGGGTGCTTAAAGCTCAATGACTCGACACAGCGTCCTTTCGAGGAAGCCAATGCTTATCAGTGGACGTCTCCCAGCTGATTATGATGATACATATTTTTATGAGTCATTAGAAACTTAAGAAAAAAAGGAGGCATGAACGATAAGATTGAGGGAGTATGGGAGATGATGAGTAAAGACGGATAGATTTTCTTTGTGTGAATGAGACGAGGATGTGACACCACCAGGCATTTACCCTGCACTGTCTTTTGGTATGGAGTCCCAGAAACCAGTAGTGGGTAAGATGTATTAGAAACCGTCAAGATAAATTCTAGACCACTTCTTAACATGCAAGTATTCCCCTAACCGAGAATCGACAACCGTATCCATAATAACCCAGTCCTTAATTACAGCTGAAAACAAACTACGCAATCGCATTACGTACAGTGTGTCTTACGTTAGTCAGGTGGTGAACAGTAAGACCGAACCGTCTTGGCCCATTAACTTGTTCCGTAGAGCACTCCGGCTTCTATTGTGTGGCGACAATGCAGCGACAAACCAAGCCTTTGTTGCCAACTTGCCACTTGCCTTGCGTTGCGTTGCGTTGCTATGTACGGCGATGGAGTATTATAGGATGGTACATAAATATGTTTATGAATGCTATGAAATGTTTTAGCATGAAAGAGTGGTAAACAACTGACGTCCCGGACAACTGCAAACATTGATTATGAGGCTTTATAATCTTTGCCTGCAACACTTGAGGTGTTATCGGTGCCTATTCTCTAAAACTCCTCTTTTGTAACCTTATTGTGGGTTCTCTTTTAGCAGTTTCTTTATCTCTTCTATAGCAAAACAAACCCCTAATGCTTTTACGGAACCTTTGTCCGCAAAGTTACTCTTATCTTTGAGCAATATTTCATAAAAAAGGACATCGCGACGTTCACGTAAATTCAGTGAAGAAATCTGTGTAAAAAAGAAGAATAAATCATACGGAGAAAAATTTATTAGAGAGAAAATACTTCGACAGACCTTTTTGTTCCTAACTTTGTGGGCACTGCTTTTCTTTTTATTGAATGACTTATGTTTGGGGTTGGAATCGAAGTTCTATACTTCAACGATACTCCTCACGAAAGTGAGGGGAGACCCGTGCTCAGCAGTGGGATGTTATGGGTTTATGATGATGATGATGATGACTAAACTGTGTGTCAGCTTCTTGTGCCTTCTATAAATCGATAACAACCGAAGCACAGCGGACATTCTCAACCATGGCGATGAAAATCCGCACGTAACTAATGAAGTTATGAGAGTAGGGTGCGGGCTATGGTTCCGAACCCGACGCGTACTTTTCTGTATATGTAATGTAGGTGATTATTGTCCCACGCGCGCTACTTCCCTTTTAACCTAGATGTCAATGTAACGCGAGGAAAAAGAACCAAGCAGTTTTCCTGAAAAATATGTTCTCAAAATCATATCGTAGGGACCAATACAAGTATCCAACGTATAGGTAGAAAATGAAATTGTTTGTTACTCTTATACCGTTCCTGGAACTCATGATCCGTGAAAATGTGTGCCGAGTGGTCATGTTATCAATGCTCCATTAATTTTCTATTAAATTACATACGCAGGGGAACCCTGGCCTCGATCGGAAGGAGTTTAGTGGTGATAGCTTGCGAAGGGGATATGAGAATTCTTTTTGTATTTCGGGAAAATGGTACGCTTTTTCACTGTTCGTTTTTTTCCAGATCGTAACTGCTGACTTGCGCAAAAATATATGATCGACTTTTTTATATCGTGCACTTTCATGAGGGCAAGAGTCGCTCATGGACCGAATAATTCTCAAATCAATATAAACACATTTAATGATTTATTCACGAAGAGTTGATAAAATAAAAAGTTACGTACTGCAATATAGGTACGAGTACTTATGCTACCGATTAAAATTTAACATTGATAATAGTAACTTCAAAATATTGGCCTAGATATATATTGAAAGTTATTTTTGGATACACTTATTACAACACTAGATTACCTACCATAATGTCTAGTAGTCTGGTTTGCCTGTAGTTTGATAACGAAAAAAATTATTAACCTACAAATTAACCACTTCACGTTAGGTTCCTTTCCAATTAGGGTTAACTACAGGTAAAATTTCTGCCCCATTTCATTGTCCGCGTTTTATATTAAAGTAGGGTAAATATTGTAGGTAACAAACGGTAATCACGTGAATAGCTCGTTACTATGTACGACTTAAATGCACGTAGGTATGGTATTAAAATAAACTGCATTTAATAACGGTGTCGATAAGATGAATGCCTTTTTGTGCACATGTCAGTGGCTTGATTGACATCCTAGGGCCTGGAATGACTAAGCTGGTCATTACTGGACGCAAACATGCCGGTTTGCGTTACATAGTAAACGTGAAAATGTAGGTTTGCGTTAGTATTGCGTGCGCGAATGCACGCACGTTCTACCGCGGAGAGGATGACTAGTAAAGAGCCACCACTTGTAATAAGGATATTTACACCTGCGACTGTTCATAATCCTACTAATTTTATAATATGAAAGTTTTTGAGGATGGATGGATGGATGTTTGTTGCTCTTTCACGCAAAAACTACCAAACGGATTTGGATGAAATTTGGCACACAAATACTTTATTAACTGGATTAACCACGCTAAGACTTGAATGGGAACTGGATCTTAAGGTATGATGCTGAATCTTTCACAGCATACCCAATTTAATTCAGCTTGCATTCTTACGGTCAGCTTACTCATAACCACTATTATCATACGTGGATATAGAAAATGGATTCTTTACACTATTCATTATTCTCCGCACTACTACCAAATAAATAACATTAGCGGAGAGCTCTATCGAATATTGATGCACTCCGGTTTCATAAGTCTCAGGGTGGCAATATCCCGGTGAGAACACGTGATATTGCTCCGGGGGGCAGTAAAAAAGGTTCTAACGGAGTTTATGATCGAATACGTGCAAGTTTTAGGCAATATAGAAGGATTGGGAAGGTTTAATGGGAGATTGCATAGATTTTATCGACAAAACCAACGCGAACTTCTATACTTTCAAACGTATTATTCGTCTAGTGAATTTACTAACATCATAATCGCATGATATAACGTCAAATATGGGTATGTCGGTTTAGGCGTGTCCGGGCGCTGCCTAACTTAACAAACACGAGCTAATATGAACTGTATTCCAAAGCATTTTAGATTGATCTTTACACCAACACGCATCGAGCTGCGATTTTTTGATTTAGTCTTGTCCAAAACATCCTAGCTGGTGAGGTGGAGTGCAATATTTTAGAGGATAATAGTTTTTTTTTTCCTATCTACTTAAGTAGGTATAAGGCTCTATGCCATTTGGTTATGGATAGAGGTCTGATGCTTGAAGCTAGCGTGCAAAATAGGAGCCTCTTTAGTGATAAATCGACCCCTATGTTTATGAAAAACGTTCAACGCATTCTGAGCAACTCAGCTGTCTCAACCAGTTTAGCTCGCTAATTGAAAGCCACCCATCAAAGGGCACAATGGTGAAAATTACAACGTAAAATAAGAAAATTACGCAGTTTAAAGTTCTTGTACTCGGGCCCTCGCTTCAAATTAGTTGTGTAAACACGCTCGTATATTATTTTAAAAATACAAATGGGTAGCCACAAATTGTAAAGCATGAAATGCAACGTCAAGCAACAAAAAAACTTTTTTGAATATTCAATAATGAACAAATGATTTTGAATAGCACGTCCCACTTTCCCACTAACAATGCGCAGTCGTAGACATGACTTACTTAGCATGACACTAGGAATAAATTAGTAAAGCTCTGTAGACTTTTTATCATTTAACTTTGGCTATTACTTACATAATATTTGTAAAGCCACACTAGTCGCGCTATCTTGGACACCTCTAACTTCATCACTATCACTATGAGGAAACTCTTTGTTTACATGATAAGGATGATAGTGATAAGAATGATAGCGAGGTAATGAATGAGAGTCAACGACACGTTTCAGAAGCTCTGGCGGTGACACGTGTATGCGATCTTTGACCTCGAAAGCTTTTATCAGGTGTATCTGCTATAAATTTTATGTTCACAGTCTCTGGAGAAGATTCATGGGCCAATCTTTTGCTTAGGAAGAATTATAGGTTTATTTTTGAGAATTGTCTTGCCTTCAATAGAGAAATTGAGAAAGAAAGGGATAAAAGGAAATGCTCTAGTAAGTGCCTTAGGGTTGCACTCGACTCAAACTGAACGCGAGACATTCAAGGGATAATTATGAATAGGTATCTTATCTATGTTACAGAATACTGAGACGAGTAGAGCGTTCAGATGGTAAGCTAAGCATCACGCCTGCCCATAACTGTTACAGTGCACTGTTGCAAATCTAAGCATTACAAAACCTATCCCAGTTAGGTTAATCAAATATAGTCGCACCAAATCTTATTTAACAAGAAACGTGAAAATTTTCCGATACATAAAAGTGATGTCAGAAGAAACAATTTTGTTTACGGTAATTAGTATATTATAATTAACTTTTGTGGTAATGTTGCTAGCTGACCGCTTTATAACCATGGCTGCAGGGATGTAAACCTAGAAGTATTGTGTGGGCGGTTCAATAGGACAAAGACAAAGAGTGTTGTTGACATATTGGACGGTCGCCGAATTAGAGCCCTATGCGTAATTGAAAGCAAAGTGACCTTAATGGTGTAACGGTAAAAAAATAGACTATGTAAAACTAGCTGCGCCGACTATCCTGTGGTTTCGTAACCCGCACGTTAAGTAGTATCCTGCAAATTTATTTTTTACGGGATACTGACAATTTTTTTACTGACAAAGCAAATTGTATAAAAGTAAGTCAAAAAAAATACATCTTTTAAGAAGCTTATAATTGAACCTTAACTTTCCAAGAAAATTCCAAGAAAACAATGAAGATTGTCGAAGCCGTCACGCCACGGAGTCATTTTGCTTCCGTCCCTCTAAGAAAACTATGGTATACACTATAATGTTTGTATGTCCACACGCCATTGTCATTGTCTATATAAACAGGGAAAGTTTCGCACAATTAGATTAGATGGATACCGGGAAACGGGGAAGTGAAAATAGCTAGGTGTTAATGATATTATGATGTGACACGGTGTCGTTTAGTAAATCAGTAGAAGTATCGCCACCCAACGGTCATAAGCTAGAGAAAGTAATTCTAATGACAACTATTAGTAGTAAAAGCTGCCTATCATACAAATGAGCGCTGCTTGTGGATCAAATATCCCGTATAAGGATTTAATACATCACCAAGAAAAAAACTAAAAATGAAGATGTAGGTATACGGATAGCAAGGCTTAAGTGGAGATGGGCAGGACACTTGGCAAGGCGGGATGACCAAAGATGGACAAAGGAAATAACGGAGTGGTGGCCAAGAGGAGCGCAACGCCTGCGAGGCAGACCATCAGCCCGATGGTCGGATGACATCGCAAAAAACGTCGGGATTGAATGGATGAGACTGGCACAGGACCGGAACAAATGGCGTGAAACAGAGGAGGCCTATACCCAGCAGTGGGTGGATACGGGCTGAATAGATAGATAGAACAAAAAAGAAAAAAAAAACAAAGAAAAGAGTTTTGGATCCAAAATTATGGACAATACTGCTGGAAGGAACCATACTACCGTAGTATTGATAAATCCCGTTTTGACCGTTCTCGATTCTAGTTAATTAATCTTTCTTTAAAAATAATATACGGGTTTTTTCTTACTTTTAAGGTACGGAACCCTAAAAATGAATAGCTAAATGTGTTGCTAATTTCAAAACTCGAGAACGGCTGGACCCATTCGGCTATTTTTTGTCGTGTTTCTATTTGCCAGGAAAAAGTTAATATGACGAGAAAAATTGGGAAAGTCGCTCGGAAAACTGGAAAATTTCAGGAAAATTTCAATTTCACATCTATTTGTTATTTTTTTTCTAAATATTCAGTTGCTTCTGTTGTTCATCACACATGGAATGCTTTTAACCTGGGAAGTGCAAAGTTCTTGCGGGGGGCCGGAATTATACGGGTGAAACCACGGGGCGTAGCTAGTCATAAATAATTCTTATACCATACAATTCGATCGAGTCAATTCAATGAAGATTTACTGGGACAGCATGGTGGATATAGAGCATTATGTAAGTGGATACTCACAAATTCTCTATAATCTGAACCTGATTTTTAGTTAGCAAGAACTTAGCAGGAGGTTGATGGTAGGAGATACGATTGGCTATTTAAGTTCATTTTAGGATTAAGTACCTGGATGACCGAGCTTTGCTTGGTTTTTTTTTATGACATTTTCTAAAATGATTCCTAGCTAGATCGATTTATCGCCCCCGAAACCCCCTATATACTAAATTTCATGAAAATCGCTGGAGCCGATTCCGAGATTCCAATTATATATATACAAGAATTGTTCATTTAAAGATATAAGATAATGCACCTTTTTACCAAGTTGCCTTTATTTATTTTAATTTAATACTAGGCAAGCAAGCCGTGTGGCGCCATCTATCCAATACACATGAATGCTTTTCAGTTGCGGTTCTTTCGACAGTTATTATTATGATGTTTGTACAGTAGGTAAAGCAGCGCCTCACGTTTTAGTTACATTTGCTTACGACAGATGTCTCTTTTAAATGTAGTTGCTAACTTGGGTTGAATAGTTAAATCACAGCTTAATATTTAAAGTAATTAATGTAGTATTTATACTGGGGTTGAACGGTGGTATTTATTGTAAAGGTAGGTTTTAAATAAAAGGGTTTCAAGCACAGCATTTACCAGGGATTTACTAAGATATAGTGCATTAATGCATTATGCTCCATTAGGGCTTATTCATACTATATTGGCTCCATAATAACGTCCATGCAGTGGTAGTAGATTCAAAAGTATCTCCGGTATCAATGTAGGTATTATCTTTTATTTAAAGGATTTATTTTAGGTGATAAAATTAAAAAAAAAATTAAAGCGGTGGTAGCCTAGTGGGAGAACGTCCGCCTTCCAATCAGAAGGTCGTGACTTCAAATCCCAGTGCGGGCAGGTACCAATGTGTTTCTGTAAAACATATGTACGTAATTATCACTCGCTTTTCGGTGAAGGAAAAACATCATGAGGAAACCCGCATACGTACCCGAGAATTATTTCGGAGGTAGGTATGTTATCCACCAATCCGGACTGGGCCCCGTGGTGGATTATGGCCTAACCCTCCTCACGAAAGTGAGGAGAGCCCCTTGCCCAGCAGTGGGACGTTATGGGTTGATGATGATGAATAAAATTCGAATTAAATTTTCCAAATTATATTTCATATTAAAAACAATAAACTCAGTTCAATAATCATCAGTGATATGTTTATTATAAAATAATAAGCCGGTCTACACAAAGTTACATTTTATACATAGAAAATAATTAAACTAAGTAATATCTGATTTCTTGCTCGTTAAAACGCGAGTGAAGTATATTTCGATTATGAACAAAGACAGGCAGATTTATTTGTATGCAGATTTAACTCATGTTATGATGAAGCTACAATATTTTACAATTATGTATGCTTTAGCCTAAGGGAGCAACTTGTGATAGAAGAATTACGTAGACTACAAAAATATCGAAAACATAGCCTAGAGCAAAAATATAACCATTAGAAATATTATATCAACATTGTAACTATGGAGAAGATTTTATTCAATCTATTGAAAATCATATTTGCTCTACCCTAATTTTATGCTGTTTTTTTAATTTATTTTAGATGGAGTTGCCTCGATTGCTCTAAATATTCCTATAGAATAAAGCTACAGAATTCTCGAAAATCTACTTGTCAACATTTTTATGAGCTATCACAGTAAACAGATCTATTATATAAAATACAAGAACATATTATCGAATTTTCAGATTGCAGATATTTCAGAATAAAATGTTTCAGACAGATTATTTCTTATTCTACTGTAAGTATTAAAATATCTACATTAATAATCAAGAATATTTTACACATTATTAAAATACATACTAAGCTAGATAGGACAACTTAAATTATACAGAAATACCTAATCATATCTTTGGGATTAACAGTTTATGTATCCACTAAGTTTGAGCTTTATAAAAAAAAAAAGAAAAATGTCAGGTACAGGTTTGAATTTTTGTTATTGTTTCCAATTTTCCTAATTTTTACTCAATAATGTGCAAATACAATTAATTTAAATGGCACATACATATTTTTTTTCTATAGTTTAACCTATTTTTATATAAACTACCATGCTATTGTACTTTAATTTATTTCAAACCATAAATAAGTCAATTAATGTTTTGCAATTTCATATATTTATGAAATTTTTCATGATATCTTTTTGTCGATTATTTCTGTTCATTGGTACAAGCCATTCATGACATATCGATCGACATTATTATCGATAAATATCTTAATCTGTTAATAATAGGTATTGATATAAATCCTATCAGAAATGTAACTGAGACTTTTAATTGCCACCACTACAATACATTATAAGTATCAATTTAATTACTTTTCTAATAAATAAAATGACTAATATAGATAACAATAGATAATTATTTATCGGTCATGATCGTTATAGACAATTTAAATGGAAATGCAAGTTCATAATTTCATCATCAATCATTTTATGAAAGCAACATAGTTATTAACAAAATAAATCCAAACATCCTATGAATGTAGTTTTTTAAAATAAAATATAAAATAACGAGGCTATTTTATAGCAATAATTTTAATTGATGTTATTATTGCCATTTAAAGGGAGGTATAATTAAGAATTTCGTTTTTAATGATAACACGCGTTTGCTGACAGATAATTTAGGACTCAGTAATAACAAAAGTTTTACTACTACACACTTATACCTATAAGATTTAACAGCATTAATTGTATTGTTTATTTGTTTCGATCAATTGTTCAGAGAAGAGTTGTCATTCGTATAAATGACCATAAACTTGCAAAAGAAGATACTATTTAAAATTCTGTGCAATTATAAGCATAATTATGCATTTACAGAGTTGTGCAGCAGTAAGTACAGTGTCAGGTCCATTGGACTCTTTTTCATCCGTATTTTTCTTTCCGAACAAAGTTTCAAATTCTTTTACTGAACTTACAGGGGGTAGTTATAAATTTTTTCAACGTTCGTAAAACCACCTACGCCACTGGTAGGCCAGAATAAGAATTTGTTTGAATCGCTAGCATGCAATAATCAAGATACATCCATGATTCTTCACTCGTCGTCGTTGAGAAGGTCTGTGCACGATTTGGCTTTGGTTGATCTGAAATTGAAAACAGAAACGTGAAGTTTTAGGTTTACTACTAGCTGCGACCCGAGGTTTCACTCGCGTAGTTCCCGTTTTGTCCCACGGGAAGATACTATAGGCATAAAAAGTACCCTATTACTCAATCCTGGTTATAAACTATCTGTGTTCCAAATTTCATTCGAATCCGTTCAGTAGATTTTGCATGAAACAGGAACAAACATCCATCCATCCATTCTCACAAACTTTCGCATTTATAGTATTAGTTGGATTATAATGTCATAAAGGTGAACAAGAAGATGGAAGGACGAAATTAAGTTTACCGCAGGGCCATAATTATTTGAGAAGTATAAATTTGGACCACCGATGGCGGTTTCGATGATGATGTTTTGTGTTATTGCAAATAAATGTTATTCTTTCTTTTTTCATTGGTCGGCGGGGCTATGCTGCACGGTGCGGATCAGCTCGAGTTCGTTTCATTTTGAAGTTTGATTGCCACGGACTCGTCATTTCAATACGAATGACGAGTCCCGTGGCAATTAAACGTCAAAATAAAACGAACTCGAGCTGATCCGCACCGTGCTGCATAGCCCCGCTGGTCATTTTCTTCTTTCTCAAGTAATGTGTTAAGTTGAAGAAATTCTAGCTTTTCAATAGATGAAATTATTCATAGAAGTGATACTTACTGTGGAGCTTTGACTCTTCGACAGACCCTGAGCTCTATAGGCCCACTCCTGACAGCTTTGAAGAGTGCAAGAGCTTCAATGTGAGCTAGTTCATGACACGCTTGTCCGTTTACCGCCAGCACCTCGTCTCCTGAAAACACCATATTAAAATGTTAATAAACAAGAAATTTAAGGCTCATTATTATAGCTAATGGTTATTGGTTAGATAATTTAAAACTTATACGTTCAATAGCTTCCGAAATAAAAAGCAGCTGCGACAGATAAACGCCAGCCAAGTGTGATCTTCTTTCCAAGTTTCTTTTTGGGAAAATTTCATTCCTTACTCTTTAAAAGTATCTTGTAATGAAAAGACCAACTGACGTTTTGACACCTGCGAGTGCATCTGCGAGTCAATGGATTTCTTCTAAGATGCTTCACGCGGCAAATGTCTAATGATTCACTATCTATGTAACGAGGTAATAATTATGTTGCCATCAAGTCAATAAAGACGTGACAACATTTAATCTAATATTCATTACATTATTGGTGTTTGTAAACAATAAATCGTTACAAACATAAATATTCATAAGGATTCCCGATGCCTATTCTAGTCACAATAGCCAAGCAAGTTGATATAACGTTCTTTGTTATTATGCTATTTCGACGAACGACCACAATGCGGCCGCCCGTCCTTATCAAATTGCATTCCTCGATGCCACAATTTGTGACTGTCAAATTACAAAACGGTATCATAACAAATAGCATATCTCAAGCCAATATAATTGAAATATCGTCAAAAAAGATGAACCTGTAACTAAAATGTTTATTACTCACCAGCTTTTAATCTCCCATCCTCGACGGCTTGCCCTTGTGGAAGGATGCTCTTTATAAAGATGCCAAGAGGTCCACGAGGTGAATCGCGTCCTCCCACAATGGTAAACCCGAGTGGCTTCTTCCCTTGTCCTTTCTCGAACGTGATCGTATGGTAAGTGTGCGTCGGTGCTCGTGGTCTCCGGGGTAGTGTGCAAAAGTTAGCCGCGTTAGGGGTTTGTATATCACTTTCACAATCTTTATTTTCTTTAGTCCTTTCTGACGCATCTGGTGTATCAACGTTGACGTCGACAGCGCAACTGAAGGTTAGGCCGTCTTTGTTGGCGCCACTGTAGCTGACGACTTGCCGGCGCAGGAGCTTGTTGTTCATGCTGCTGTAGCTTGCGTTCTGTCCTTTGAGGAAGTGTGAGTGCGCGGCTGGCGTGCTGTCGGGCTCGTCCGTCGCTGATAGCGCGCCGCGATTACATGCCGCTGCCGCCGACGCTGACGCCGACTCATCCTGTGATACCCGCCGGTCTATTTTGACGTCATATTTATCAACGCGTTTTTCCTTCCCTAGAATGATTGCGTTTTCGTAATCTACAGAACTTTCACGCATCAAAGTAGCGCTTTTTTGTGACTGCTCTCTTTGCCGTGATTCAGAGCAGGGTTTTTCCCGTTGCCTGCAGATCACGATGTCGATCTCTGATGTTCCCGATTTCAGGGCTTCTTTGGCTTCGGACATGGTGAGATCACGAAGTCTCCTACCGTTTACATTGAGCAATTCATCACCTATGCGTAGCGTTCCCTCCCTGAAATAATAAATTAATTTTTTATTAGTAATTTAAATATGGTTAAAATAATGATGTGATAAATGATCATAATCAGAAAAATATAAAATGTTTCTCACCTCTCTGTTAATCCTCCTGGCACAACATGAGCTACTAAATAGCCAATATGACCTTCATCAGTGAGTTTTGTTTTGGCAATGAATATTCCCAACTCCTCTGAGGGATTTCGTTTTATTATTTTAACTACTTTAAACTCAGATTTGTCTGGTTTTGGACCTCTTGTAGGTTTTCGACATGGTGGTATTGGAGGGATTCCGCAGTTTCCCATACTAGCATCCCGTTGTCTCATCTTCTGCTTCTCAGTAAGCTGTAAGTACTGTGGTTCTTCATAATCACTCACTTTCTGTGGCATGCGCCTCAGAATTTCTTTGCGGTCTAGAGATAAAGCTCTTTGGGTATTTCTAGGTCTAGGTCGCGGACAATCTTTCCTTTCTCTGCTCATTCTGCCTGAAGTTCGAGCTTTTATGTAACTGTGATCACCAGATACACTTCTGCCATGGCACGGTACCAAATTGTTTACTTGTGACGCTGAACTTTCACAGCGTGATGATATTCTATCACTGTCGAAAATGGAAGAAGCCGCTGACTCGTTGACTAGAATACCAGAATCCGCATCTTCACAGTCTTGTATCAGAACATTTTCATCATCACACGATGCTTGATAAACGTCATCGTGAAATACAGAACTCTTTTGAAATTCGTCCAATCCAGGTAACGCTCCGTAAGAAAAGCTTCGTAATTTAGCTTTCACTCCACCTCGTTTTTTACGGTTCTTAGCAACTGCGTTGTAAGGTTTCAAGATATCGTCACTAATACCGTTCACAATATCCTCACTATTCTCTCCATTTTGTTTATAAAGTTTCGAAATGAACCTGTTGGTAGATGATTTTAGGTATCGATCAGACATTGCTCTTATTTTAGCTGAAAGACAAGAGCTGGGTCCAATTGAATCTTTTCCATCCTTAATTTTAAGCTTATCAGTCTTTTTTTGAGATTTAAGAGCAATTGGAGAATAATCATCGTAAGGTTCGTAGTCGTCGTTGAAGATTTGATCACTTGATTTCGAGAGTTTCCCACCAGCTTTAGGTATGGCATGGTACCGATCACACTCTGAACCTGAGCTATAACACCTCGTACCTCTATTTATAAAAGATTTGCCATCTCTCCATTGGCATTCGACGACAGGACTAGTGACATTTTTAGCAAAGAATACGTCGTCATCGTAGTTAGGTGGCATTTTTACCCACGGATTATGATTTTCGAATTCAATGTGTGCGTCGGGGTAATTTGCTGCGTAGCGGCAATTAACGTCCTCTACGTGTCCGAAGCCACTGCAGTCGCTGCCAGAGGTCGAAGCCGCATCGTCACCGTGCCGTAAAGGCCCGTTAGATTTAAAACAGGACAGTTTAGTGTTCTTAACTTTATCGAGCAACGGGTTTCGCTTCTCCCGATAAACCATGTGGTCTTTCTCTAAAGACCCTCCGCGGTTTTTGCGAGTTGTATTGTAATGGTCGTGTGGTGAGGCCGGACCGTTCTGCAGTGAAATGCGCCGCGTAATTGGAGTCTCAGCAATGCGTTGACGATGAGGCGACTTCTCCACGATTATAATCTGGTCGCTAAGGTTGTAGAAGTTAGTTTCCACCGAGCTGCTGCTACTTTTTCGATTAGGGTAGCGGGCTGGTGATATGTCTGAAAGCAAAAAAAAAATAACCCAAGTTACTTAAATACTTTCTAGTTACAGTAAATTTATCGAAAGTGTGATCTGATCACGCAATATAATAATGAAAATGATCTATTGAGAGTGGTTAGCGCTGCTTTTGATTTCTCTATAATCGACACTTTCAAGTAAAGAGACGTCGATATGTATTTATAGACACTTCACAAGATGGGTACAGGGTAAAAGTATGAGTAATTCGATTCCAACGATAGTTGCTGGACTGTCCGTATCTATCAAGTGTCAAGGTGTTTTATTTAGACATAGCTATCTAGAAGGTAGCAAGGTCTTCGGTTACACTAATATACGTTACAAGGGACAGTTGGTTCTAAGAATTTTGTCAACCAGTGATGTCAGCGTATGAAATTATATATAAGTGAGAATGTTTTGAAATTGTGTAACATAATATGGTAAACATAGGATTAAGTACCGACATTATTGCATTACTTTCACTAGAGTGTTAGCGAAACGTGGTAATTTCTATTCTGTTAAACTTCTGCCCTTCTATTAATATTGTAGGTCGGTATGAATGCTATAACAACTTACATAAGATTCAAAATGGTATTGTCTTAATGCGGTAAACACAGGTTCCGCAGTTAGAAATGGGTTTGTTAGATCAATAACTACTTCCTAATTCACTGTTTGTTCCACTCCTACTTTTACATAATCTTTGCACAAGTATTGCATAAATGGATTATTTATGTATTAATGACAAATCTTGTCTTGTTACGCGATACTTAGCTAGTGCGTGCGAGTCGTTAACATGAGCATAAATTAATAAAATTAAGCATAAATGAACCTTGTATATTACATAATAAGCCATAACTAGGTTAGGTTAATAAGACTAAGTGAACCAGTATTTTAGGAAATACCTTATTAGATTGATTTCTGATAAGGCACATAGTCCACTTGGGACTATTGTCATAGTAGAAACTTAGAAACAGTATACTATCGTAAAGGATTAGAAATACACACTTCTTTGGCGATTAGCGCAGGATCCAAGAAAATTGCATTAGCGTAAGGAGGCGGCCTATATCCGGCAGTGGGTGGAATAAGGATGAACATGACGATGGTACCCGTAAATGGAAAAACATTGCTTGAAAAATTAATTTAATTTCTATTACAGACTTCCGAATTAATATTTAGAATTGATCAGTTCCGGTGGGTTTTGAGCCTTGGCCCATAACCGACTGAATGGGGTGCATGACGGTATTTCATCCTGTCGGGAAATATTGACAGGATAATTGGTACAAATAAAGTAATTATTGGAAATAAATGCATATTTCTAACGCCTAACTACGTAAGCACAGTGGTTGGAAATTTATATCGTTCAGTAGTAGTAATTGACTTGACGCGTTTAAAATAACCCAGAGAAAGCTGACGAATAATTAGGCTTCACAGAAAATTATTACGTTACGTTTGCTGGGTTTTTTTTTTATTATTATCCAAGGAAGGTTTACAGTTAGGTTAATAATTTGATCTTAACATTAACAACTGAGCATTCAATTGTTCAACTTTCACATTCAGATAAAAAGCTTGTATTCAATCGAAACAAGAAACGTAAAATTCTGATTTTCGATGCAAAAACAGTTTGAATATTTCTTGAAGCAATCTCAAGGTTTCATTATTATATTAAAGGCCTTGATTATAAAATATGAAAAATTATACTTAAGTTGTGAATTGTTTGCCTTTTTACAAACGAATGGCATTCGTGCACTTATATGGTCCATAGCATTTCCAACTGCTTGATATATATTAATTATTGGTAGTCTTTAGAAGTTAGTAGACACATTCTCATTAAAAAAACTAACTAGACAAATAAAGAGTCTGTAGGATGTAGTATTTATTATGAACGGTGACTGGTCTGTACTAATCTGTTTGGATTTAACGCCAACACGGCCTGTTAGTAGGTCAAGTCAGATTTAGGCACTAGAGCTGATCTATCATACTCCATTGGAGCTGATGCTAATAAATTGTATGAAGACTAGAATCGTCTATCACAATTTTGAGACACCAATGTAAGCAGAGTTATGTTATAGAACTAAGAGTCTTATGGTTTCTCTGTTTATGTATTGTATTGTATTGAGAGAAAGTTTCACTTATACCATGTTACTGAAAAATACCTATGTATGATTGAGGGTAACGGTAAAATTGTGACAGTCCTTTGTTTCTTCAGTCTGTTTTTTTATTCTCTACAATGTAGGGTGTAAGAACCATAGCATTAGAAATTAACTTACTAAGTTACGTAACGTTTTGTAGTGGTAGGCCTCTTCTGCAAGAGTCTGCCTTGGGAAGTACCACACCTTTTTCACATATTTAACCGCCATGCGCGCACGTGCGCGCGGTTTCAAGGGCACTGTTTTCAGCGAAATTAGTGGGCATAAGAGTTTAGAACTAATGTCTCAGGGTGACGAGTGTCGCGCAAGATTTAGCAATGAAAATTTTGGCTGACTGCAATTGTTTTGCTGCTTCTTATCAGATAAACGACGTGTTTGTCTCGGTACTCATTAACATCTAATGTAAACGTACCGATTCTGGATCTGCGGGCTGGTCTTGTCTCTGCCTCGGAAGAGACGGTGAGCAGCCGGGGCGGCTCGCCTTTCTTGAACCACCGCATCTTCTGCCTTCAGTCGTGGATCACTCCATCGTGCCGTAACTGTAACAAAGCAAAACAAAGTCAGAAGGAGAAAAAAGTATTTTCATTATGATATAATATAGGTCCATCTCAGAAGTAGCTGGACGTGACTTAAATTTCAATTTAATTCTCACACTCAAGTAAATTTTCTCGTAGAACAAGAGTTTAGAAGTACGAAAACGTTCAGCTTATTTTGAGGGCGATCTTAACTCCTTTCCTCAAAGGATTATAAGTCGTGGAATACTATAGACGTAGTCTTGAAAATTGCAATGGGACTTGGCTCCGTAGAAGAGAAAAGAAAACTCTTTATCGTACACAAACAACAGTAACCACTAATTTACAAACAAAATAGTAACATAGTAATTCATCATCATCATCAACCCATAACGTCCCACTGCTGGGCACGGGTCTCTCCTCACTTTCGTGAGGAGGGTTAGGCCATAATCCACCACGGGGGCCCAGTCCGGATTGGTGGATAACATACCTACCTCCGAAATAATTCTCGGGTAGGTATGTGGGTTTCCTCACGATGTTTTCCTTCACCGAAAAGTGAGTGATAATTACGTACATATGTTTTACAGAAACACATTAGTACGTGCCCGCACTGGGATTTGAACTCACGACCTTCTGATTGGAAGGCGGACGTTTTCCCACTAGGCTACCACCACTTTCTACATAGTACAATACAATACAAACAGTAATTACTGAAGCTAATTAATACATTATTATTTTTAAGGCATGTAGTTTTCCTAATCGATATACCTTTTTGTATTTGCTTAAAACATGGCAAACGGAATAAACTACCGGTACGGTATGGTAGTTAGGTACAATACTATAGTAAAAGTCACAAAGACAGCATTGCAATAATAATCTTGTCATAAATTTGTTCTGTAGCATTGAGTCACCTTTACCCTATCTCATTCGCAAAAGTGCCCCGAAAACGTCGTTATCAATATCCTGTCTAATGTTTCCAACGGGTAAATAACACCCCGAAGCGATAAAACAGGAATATTCGTCGTAAGATATACCTAACTAATGGAGCAAAGGCGTGAATACATTACTAAATTTATAAATAACTTTGACCTTTTGATTTGACAAGTTCTTGTATGGTAAAATGTTTTTTATATTATATCTATATAGAATGACTAAAATTTAAAAAAATTACATCGCGGTAGTGTTTCTTGGTGCTATCTTCTCTAACGGGCGTATTTCCGAAGCACTGGTAGAGTCAATGGAGTTTTCTTTTTCCTGTGAAGGCAGGCATGAGTCACCACTTGAAAGGGAATTATCCTTTTTCTAACTCAAACCATAATTAGATAATAATCATCAGTTTCGTAGATCATAATATTTTACTTATTTTTTTTAATTTCTATACTTATGTATAAGATATTATTTTTTTTTACGTGTAAAAGTGCAATATTTTGCCTATTTACAATAAATGATTTGAGTTTGAGTTTGAGTTTGAGTTTATATCCGTCATATTCCAATATTAAGCATATAGTCTGATCAATGATAATAAACTGTAGGCACATAACAACCGAAATATCAAAGTACGAATATGTTAACGGGTGCTTCGTTTTTATTATCGTAAATGCTATAATTATGTTAACAAGAAACATGGATTAACAATGGTAAATTATCTAAAGCCAAATATGTACAAGCATTTTTAAACCAGTCTTGTTCGAGTCCATTCTACATCTGCTCTAACTTGATTATTATTTTATTGAATACCAATGGACGTCATTACGAATATGTAGCAACTGACCACAGGCTACGTAAAAACATGCCCAACAGCATTTAACTTAATGTTGCAATGCTTAGTTTTAAGTGCCTCAAACCATTGAACACCTCGAGTTGTTAAGTTTCAACTTGTTTAAGGCTTACTCAGGAGGCTTTCTTAAGATACACTTGACTCACGACAAGACAACAAAAACAGAAGAAGATCACAAATATCAGTGGCAGCTTTAAGTTATTATTTTTAGTTTACTTTAAAAAGTTTGTGCCTTAATAAAAATCAGAAAAAGAATACGACGAGTTTTGTTTCAGTTGAAGTTTCTATTTTTTCGCAAATTACACGTATTTCTTATAAATATTTGTGCGGAATTAGGTAGGTAAGTATTATTAAACTCCTCTTCTGTACCTGAATACTTCTGAATACTGGATGCGTATTATCTATCAATTTTGGTTTTGCTATTTCATATACCTAGTGGAGCACATGCTGAAAATAGTGAACAACTTAAAAAAAAATATTGGTTTGTTACATACTATTTTTTTTCAACAAAAGCTAACTTCAGCAGATACCACCGCTTGTTGCCCAAGATCGATCTCAACAAGATACTATGAATACAGGCCTTAGACCTGTTCTTCTCCTTTTACGATGCTGTTTACAAATACCAAGATATTTTGCTGCTTCTGAGGACAGATAAAAAGCGGCCAAGAGTGAGTTGGAATGCCACCTCAAGGCCTTCATTTCTATAAGTGGCAGTACATGAATTAATGAGAATATTAATTACGTTGATGCAATGTCGATTGATTTTTTCACCTCGAATATAAGTCAAAAACTTGTTGAACTACTTCTGGCCTTTAATTACCTGGGCCGCAAATAATTATCTCTAAAAAGTGACGCTGAAGATGCCGTAAGCACTAGAACCTTTAATGCGTCCATAGCACACAAGAACCTGTAAACCGCCCTAGACAATATAAAGTCCCAGATAATGTTTTTACAGAGCCGCGTTGTTCTAGGAACACATTTTTCTGGCTGAGGAATTTTTAGTACGAAGTTTTAGCTTCAGTACTAAAATTTATTGGGGTTTTCCTGGGTCATAAGTTCATAAAATACTATTTAGCAACGCAGAGAGTTTCACAGCCTTCCAAGATCAACCAAAGATTCATTATTACATAGTAAACACCTGTTTAAAAGCTTACTGAATCACATTTCGGTTTCATTATTTCGACATAAATATAACCAGTATAGGTGGTCAATTATGCAAACAGAATAATTTATTTGTTACCGAACAGCTTACACTGTACACCTAATTATATAGGTATGAGATTGAATTTTAATACTACACTATAATTAATTCGTAACTGTCCATCTAGTACACTGAAATATTAAGGACACGGCATTCATTATAATATATTGTGTGTAATTTCGTAACTAGTCACACGGCCGGTTTTATCAATCCATCTGGATTTTACCCTACCTACGAGTAGATAGTGTGACATTATTTCAATGAAATTCATGTCAAGTGAATACATACATTGCCATATATTAAACGAACTACAATATACTATACAATACTAATTAGTAAATAATATCTTTATAATTATTCCATATCTTTATATTTTTTTTTTGTTTTTATTTTCACTTTTATTTAAAAAGAAAATAGTTTTATTCTACGTTTCTTTATCTTGGTTGGTATTGTCTTGATAACACTCGTTAAGCCATATCAGGGCTTTGAAAAACTCTGACATCATAGACCAGAGGTGCCAACAACAAACAGAGCAACCAAGAAGAATATTGAATATTGGTCAAATCCATGTAATGCTTACATTGGAAATTTATTTCGTTTTTTTTTTCTTCACGCCTTGGTTATTTCTGTAACTCTATATTGCTATTCAGTTTTCAACATTTTGTTGCGGCTTTATTATAACACCTTAGTCAATAATATCTCAAAAAACATTATAACCTTGGTCGTCCCACAGTCAATTACACAGTTGCAAGTATCGTGACGACACTCCCATTGTGTAACAGTGTTATTGAATGCTCACACCTCAACTGAACTGTGTCAGCGACTTATTCCAGTCCAGTAGTTTTTTGAAAAGAAACGTGGCTCCAATGACGTGATTCTATTTACTATGTATTTGGCTCGAATCTCTGGTGGCTTAGAGACACAGTTTTTACAGTGTGTACAGTATTTTTGTAGCTTATTTCTCGGACAGACATGCTTCTCTATTTAAATGGAATTTGCCACTTTGAATTCTCCCTAGTTGGGGCAATTTGGTGGGATTACTGGGCATATACGACGTTAGAACCGATGTATCAGGGTGACGACCGCAGTGCAGTGCCGCACATGTTTTGTAACAAAAAGTTCTGGGTAACACTGGAGCTGTTATGTGCTCTTACCATCAAGTGCTAACAGCGCTGCGTGCGCATGAAAATTTGTACGCAGCACAAGCTGAATTTACTCCTTTTGCCTTGATTTTATATCTAATCATGTAAATTAAGTTAAGTTATTTTTTTGTTGAGGCAATAAATCACATTTAATTTAATTTCAAGTGAACGGCTAGCTCGTTGATATTTAGAAACATAAGCACGCGCTGGAGAGGCACCTTAAGATATACAAACACCTACTACATTATCTTGCTCAAGGAAATTTATTTAAGGTCCGACATAAATTGTTAGCATTGAATAGATGGCTAATCAGTTTTTCTCAATTCAGACAAAACGACTAAATTATTATCCAATACGGGTAATATATCAAATAGTTTAAACCGCATAAGTTAGCTTGTCTAATAAAAATGCCGTATATATTGTAATAGAGATAAATAAGCCTTAAGACCACGTAATATTCTTATACGGCATAAGTGATTTCACACTTTGCTAAAAGTAGGATTAATTAATTTATACATAGTACACTATATATGGATGCATAAATGTTAGGTATTTCCGTAAAAGGTATCACTCATGCCATTTATATCCAATATAATAAAGTCACATCAATATATATTACAGAAGAGTAGCATAACTTCCTAATAATAAATAAGTTAGAGAACACTAAAATATGCAATTATGAAAATAATATTGATGTCGACGGATATTGTTGGTTCTTCATTATTATTAGCAAATATTACTAACTAATAAAACTTTACAAACAGACAGACATTCTTAAATTCGAATACATGGAGTAAAAAAAATTATTAGTATATAATAATCCCAATTTAAATTCACCATAAATTAATTGATTATCTATTACGATGGATGGAAGTCAATTATTTTCAGCAATATTTTCTTTTCCGTTTCAGCGGTCCATTAAGTGCCTACAGCCTCTTTGATAAAATACTTACCAACTTAAACGTTGGAATGTTTATCAAAAAAATAAGGAAGAAATTTCCACATCTTTGATCCTGTAAATATGTTTCTGAATATTTATGTACGTTGTAGTTTTTAGATTCAACAAATGTCAATATTCTTTCCTACGACTGATTCAATTCAGCCCAAAGCATTCATGTGATCTGACATACTGCATTGTATGTATTGTCAATTTGATGATATAAGAAATACGTCGCAAACACGTCTACTATACTTCCGCATACGAATCACTCAGGAAGTGTCGAAGAGAAACTAAGGGCAATAATAATGGCGTCTCTGATAATTAGGAAATGTTATTTTGAGAAATTGACTCGTGTTTTTTCTTTAGTTATTCTTCTTTCTTGGTTGGTACCGAGATTATTTATTTGAATTATTTTTTTGTTATTATAAGTAGGTACTACATTTTTGCTCGTTATCGCTTAATAATTTTATTTATGCAGAAGATTGATGAAGATCTAAACTGTCGATATCTAATTTGTGAATGGAATAATGCTACCAACCTATTACAACACTTACGTGGGAAGATCATGGCTGCTGAGTTCTGTTAATGATTTATTCTGAAGCCTCGATTTGCAGAACAATAGAACTCATTTGGTCCAACGCATTTCAATAGATATAAAAACGCACGATTGCGGAACTTTCTCATCGAACTTGGCTTTCTTATGTAAGAAATGTCGAAAAGGGAAGTAGATATGTGAAATGATGTAGATAGTTATTAACGCGTTTATGGTATCGAAATAAGAGTGATAGAGAGAGCTTAGATTTACGTAAGTCCTATAATTTTGAATAGATTAAAAAATCTGCTGGTCACTGTTTTTTTTTGCCAGATATTAAACCGTGAAGCATTAGTGTGCAAAATATTAATATTTCGGCTTGATAATTTCGGTATCCAGAGAAATTACTCGGCAATGAGACTTAGTTGTCCATACCAATGTCTCAGAGTAACAAGAATAATGCGGTGCCGTGAAAAGTTTTGCAATCAAAAGTTCTCAGTGGCACTGTAATTGTAGTAAAATAGGGAGAAGAAGACTTATAATCAGGCAAAGACCAAAGATGGTCTTGATACTCAGCTATATTTAAATAATGTAGACTAAAGTATCCTACCCAAACATCGAAGTTTGCATAAATACAGACCAATACCAAAATCACAGGTTTTACGAGTATTTATGCGATAGTGTGACAAACTATCTGAAGGTCCCACTAAAGGTTGTGAACGTGAACTTAGCAGAACATTTCCCAGTAGATCAATAATTAAAAGAGAGTTCTCTTCGCATGCTGGTGATTTCTATAGTTCCTGATACTTTTCAGCGAAAGTTCTAGCTGTTTCCTAATGAAAAAAAAAACCGATTGAAAAAAATATTTGACGAATTTCCAGTAAATAAAAAATAAAACTCGAATCGATTTATTTATCGGATGATCATGAGTTACGTATGTTAGTTCCTGATACCTGTCTTCAATAGTTCTGTTAAGTTCACGAACATCTAAAGGTTAAGCTGTTACCGCCGCCTATGGACACCTGATGCGCTCCTTTATTTGTAAAACTCTTTTCACCCTTCTTTTGAAGCCCTCTATTACCTAAAATATCGAACAAACAGTCATACTAATGCTATAACTACAGTGCTCAGGTGTTCGTTAGCCATTGTATTTCGCACGTGTATTGTGTTGACACGGTACTCCTCAATTTAGCGTGTGCGAACGTGATAACAATGTTTAGAAGATGGATGGTTCTATTACATTCTTATTACATTACAGCTGTCAAGATTGTCTCACACAGGTATCTCTTTTGCTGTTGAAATAAATATTTTGTAAATAAGATTATTTCGTTTATTGTAGACTGGCTACGTCGCGCGACTTTTTGTTTCCCATATAAACTTTTCGGTGAAGGAAAACATCGTGAGGAAGCCTACATACCTACCCGAGAATTATTTTGGAGGTAGGTATGTTATCCACCAGTCCGAACCGGGCCCCTGTGGTGGATTATGGCCTAACTCTCCTCACGAAAGTGATGGGAGACCATGCACAGCAGTGGGACGTGTGGGCGTTGATGATGATGATGATACAAACTTTGACCCCCATTTTACCCTTTTAGGGGGCAGACTTATGGAATAAAAAGTACTCTATGTTGCAATACTAATTATCTGTATTTGTACTTACCAACTTTCATTAAAATCCGTTTATCCACGTGATTGAGTAAGCAAACAACCGAACTGTCGTATAGAGTAAAATATAATTATTTTGTTACGACAAGCGAACCAGGTTGAACAGGTGTTGCAGGACTAACTCTGACAACTGACTGAGTGACTGGTGTAGTCACATTTTGTAGTGGATACTAATAATTCGGAAACATTGATATTTATAGAAGATAAAGTGCAGTGTAGGACGTCCACAGGCCTATTGAATAGACAGCCTGCGGAAGCCCTCTGGCACTACTTCATGAGGATAGCTGAAGGTCAAACAGCAAACGTCTTGGTATCTATTAATCTACGTCTAAAACTGGACAAAAACAATCCAATGATTGACGACTTACTGTTTCTTAATCTATAGTATGATTTAATTAGTCGAAATAAGTTTATCTCTAACTAGGTTGGTGTTACCCACAACTTCAGTTGCGGTGGTTTTTTCTTTGTCTATGATAGAAGTACCAATGTAGTATGGTAGAAGTAGTAGTATGGTAGAAACCTGTAACCGAATGGAGGCCACAGAATGTTAGATTACGATGTCGCGGCAGTCCCAGAAAGAGGTGACGGGACAAGTTTGACGTCATCTGGAAGGACTGGCCGCAAAAGTCTGTGAGTCGAGAGGAATGGAAGGAGGATGGGGAGGCCTTTGCCCTGCAGTGGGACGACCATGGCTGATAATAATAACAATATGATAGAAGTACTCGCATCACAGCTGTAAGAAATAACAAGATTAAACGATTAAATCCTGCGTGATCGTATCATATGAAACGAGAACCTTTCGTGCATCTAATAGCCGTGCTTGATTTGATAATTATCTTTTAATTGCCCCTCTTGTCAGAATATCTACGATGCCGGTGGTCACTGTTCAGTGACGTTTCAATAGCATGTACCAAAAAAACATTGTTTGATGTTATGACCAAGCAATTTTGGTATTGGAATTAAATCGTTTATGATGTTACCTGGTTTTATGTTAACGTGTTTACTTTTTACATCAGAGTTCAAAGGTTGTCAACGTTCGTCATAAAAAATAAACCTTGGAAAACTTCACTAAAAACTGGACACTTTAACAAAAAGCCCCGTCTATTTTTTTTTTTCGTTTTGTGTCCGCACTGTTAGCTATTAGTGCATTGAGCCAGTGTCATGTGTTATTTATTTTTAATTTCTTATGATTGTCCGTAGTTCATAGTCAAAAAATAGGTCCGAGTCAGGAAGCCAAAGCCGTGATGTAGTAAAGTGGTGGTTGCTTTACTAAAATTTCTTGGGAGCCTCGAAGAAAACGCGATATGGCATGTTTTTTGGGTTTGTATCATTTGCCCACACACGTTAACGAATACTTAATCGATATTACACATTAACAAATGAAGAGACACAATTTCGAGAAATAAAAAAAAAAAACAAAAACAGTATCATCACATTTTCGATTTTCCGCCAAAACTCCAGCAGTCTATATCAATTCACCTTAAAACTCACATCATCATAATTTTTAATAACTTTCCTTGATATTGTTAATTTCAAAAACCAATGAAAAATGTATACCTTAAAAGAATGCAACTGATTTAGATAAAAGAAAAGCTACCAGGAAATCAGAAACTGCGACAGATATCCGCCCTCATATCAAGTTGGTAAAGCAAAAGTAATCTCGAATAACCAGCTACGCTTCACTTTACAGCTGTGCTTATTACGACACCCTTTAAATGCCTATGTTTATGAGTATAAGCTGTCAGAAACAGACGCGAGCGTGGGTACGCCGACATTGCATAAAACTCGAAGATAAACAGAAGAAACTTGAGTGACGTCAATTTCACCGAAGACATATCTATATTCTCTAAATACATGAAGTAAAGTAACTAGCACTAACAAAGTGAATTTATTCGCAAATCAAATCGACAAATTAAATGCCGCACACAATAATGTTGCAAATAGCATTATTCATCAACTTCTAATTGCCAGCGTCTGTGTTTCCCGAAAACTATAATCTGAGTCTTCAAGTGAAGTGAATAGGTATCTTCTAGGCAAGCATGCCCCATCCTCGACCGTGTCGACACTTACCAACAGGTGAGACTGCGGTCAAATGCTGGCCTATTCAGCAATAAAATAAAAACAATTTCATCATTAACGTAGCTTCTCTCATAAAATTATATTATTATATTATCTGTGTATTAATTCCCACTGTCAGAAAATCTCTGGATAATAATTTAAGTAGATACCTATATTTTTATGATCGACGATAGGTGCTGTGGGTGGAGTGAATATACATAATATAGACCGATAGTATAGTCGTTCTATATATTAACAACTTTGTAGCTTTTGTTTTCTAGGGAACGTATTCCCCTTATCAAGATATGGCACAAACAAAGTAATTTGCGAAAGAAATACGCAGAGGACTGTACGAGTACATTATTATGGACATAACAATACAAGAGCATATTCTTGCAGAAAATACTTTTGCTGTTGGTAATTGGATAAGAGGCTTGATAGCGTAGTGTTATTTATTTTTGTTCTTGAGACCTCGGTTTGTTTTTATCTTTGTGGAGTGAGAAATAGATAGATAAACTCTTTATTTGAAACACCACAGAACAAAGGAGACTTTAAAACTAAATCAAATCAAATTTATCAATTAGTGTCATAATGGGAAGTATTGTTTTTTTAGCTTGTAGGCTACCTACTTTCAATTTGAATAATTTGAAAAAAAAAAATTATTTAGTCTGTAATTATGTTTTCTATATAGGTAAGTATTTGGTAACACTGCAACCGCGTCGGTGAATATCTATCATGTGAGTCATCAACGACACAGATAGTGGAAATGATAAGGGATATAACTTGAATTTTACTATGTTTTTCTATGCTCATATTTATTTTTATTTTCACGCGAATATAAATAAAATAAAATGCAGTTGTAAAACTTTCTTCTCCGTTTTTAACGACGTGAAATAGCTATAAAAATTAACATTAATCTAAAACTGCCCTCATCTCGATGCTTGGTTTTAAAATAGGTTTTACTGAAACTTTTATGATCACGTTGGAAAATACATAAGACCAAAAACAAAATAATTGATATGATACAATTTAGTTTTACATACTAGCGAGGGATATTAAATAAAATCTTTTTAAATTTAATAGTGGTTTACTAACTGAAAGCTTTATTCTGTCCAAGTACAGTATTGATTGATTATTCCGAGTGTCTCCTCGATTGTAATCCTGTTTCGAGTGAAAATGCCCTATTCGAAGTGAAACATCACGTTTTCTGGCAATCAATATTGAGGTCGCGACTGGAGATGTTGTGTGGAATACGAAATCGGAATAAGGATGCGGAACATGGCAGGCGGAATACAATACTCCAGTAGAATAATATACAACGTATACAAGTACTTTCTTCTAGAAATAGCCTAGTGACTTGACGAATTATCTCGTGACCGTGCGAGTCTTATTCATGTCTTTATTTAAAGAACTAGCACCAAGGTACCTACCGAGTTTCTGAAACATCTTTCTTTGTCTATCACAAAACAAATGACAAAGACAAAACTAGCATGAATCGCAGTAAAATGAAAACCGGCCTAGTGCGAGTCGGAATCGCGCACGAATGGTTCCGTACTTTGTTGTATGGGAGCCCCCCTAAAATATTAACTTTATTTTAATTTAATTACTTAATTTTAAAGCGAATATATTAACTAAATATTCTGTTAATATTTCAAGCGTATACCTCTTCCCGTTATCAATATCGAGCAAAAAAATTACGTTGGTTGTATGGGAGCCCCCTTATATATTTATTTTATCCAGTTTTTTAGTATTTGTTGTTATAGTGGCAACAGAAATACATCATCTGTAAAAATTTCAACTGTCTAACTATCACGGTTCATGAGATGCAGCCTGGTAACAGACGGACAAACAGACAGACAGCGAAGTCTTAGTAATAGGGTGCCGTTTACCCTTTGGGTACGGAACCCTAAAAACAAAACCAAACGTCAAATTACACTGAACGCTCCGAACCTCTGTTTACTTTATAAATGGAAAGAATATCCAGAAGCGCCCAGTGACTGTTATCTCCAACATAAAAAACGTATTTGATGTTACAGCACTAATACAAGTTGACGAGGGGTGATGCGATTACTCCGATAAATCCGTCGATAGCACAGATACAATATCTTTGACCCACATTGACCAAGGACGCCATATAACTGGAAAGTAAGTGTACTTTTAACCAAATAATGCGTCTGATCAAATTAAAACCATTGTGTAAAGTTTTGGCGGAAAACAAAAAATGTGACGTTGTTGTTTTTGTATATTTTTTTCCCAGATTTGTGTTTCTTCTTGAGTAATATTGTTAGAATATTAACCTTTTAGTACTACTTTACGTACACGAGTGAAGGCAAATGATAAAAACCCAATAAACGTGCCATTTCGTGTTCTATCCAAAACTCTCCAGAAGTTTGCGAAGCCATAACGAAGAGTAAAAAGAAAAACATTTGCACTAATATTTTTTATTGGGCCGATGGCAAATGATAGGTACTTTTAGATGACAGCTGCCATACAAAAAAAAAATTAAGTAATCGAATCATGACTCATTTTGATTGAATAACATAACCTAGATTTATTAAATTTTCTAGCTTATTACAAACTAATCCGAATGTTTATGCAGAACATTTTTAGCGATTTCATTCTGGGAAATTTTGCTGTTCTAGTATTTATATGAATTTTACCATTATTAAACATTACGTTACCATAATGAGAGAAAATCACCCGTGCCTGTCACACGACCTGTATGCTAAATGCTCATAGAAAATATGGTAAATAATTCTAAGCGCAACAAAAAATACTGTGTTTTCACTTACGTTTGCATAAATGGTTTATGTAAGATCAATGCAGTGCTAGATAGTTATTTAGCACGTCAAGAATACTAATACTATTTATACTCCGAATTCATGCTTTTTCGCAGTACGCAAATGGAAAATGAAATCTAAATATTGACCATTGTCACCCCTAGTCCTATTTGGTGGGTTGGATTATTTTATCGTTAAAAACTTGATTTATTTCTTCATCAACCTTTCGCAATTAAATGATTCTAAATAGCACACTCCAGCATATTAATACTGGACCAAATTCACTTAATTTGTAACCTACTTTGATAATAACGTGATTGATGTTGTCAACTAAAGTCAACAGTTGTCTGAGCTGTCGTAAATCTGCATCCGATGTTTCCAAGAACAGATAAGCAAGTGGTAAAATATGTATTGTGACAAGGCGGTAAATGGTTACCGTATTTATGAAGGATCAATGTACGTAGACAATACTGGAAGTTTCTAGGTCGAGAGGATCCGTTACTTCGGGGTGAGAGTTCTTAAGTAGAGGCTCAAATACTTTTGTATTTTTTCAAGTGGGGCAGGAGTCGCCGAGTTTTACACCTATGCCTTTTATTTTTAAATATTTTGTTGTAATATAAAAAAATTCCTCGCAATCTCATTTAAAATCGAAATATCACTAATCCCACTAACATTATAAAGGTGAAAGTGTGTATGTATGTCTTTTTTTCATGCCGTAACGGCTGAACGAATATTGTTAAAAGGTGGTATCTAGATACATTAAGTCTTGGAATAACATATAATTACAGCATACTTTTTACCCCGTTAAAATTAACGGTGCTTGTTAAACAATTAGTTAGTTAACAAGAGTAAAACCGCATGGCGCAGCTAGTGTAACTATACATAGAAAAGAAGTAGTCAATGCTATTGCTTTATTGTACCCAAAATATATGGTTAAACTTTTTCTTGTACAACCTTAACTAACAATGTTTAGTTTCTAAACAAACAACCGTACAGCTCACTTAGATTTGACCCAAATTTCTCGCAAATATTACGTACACTATCAAGAACTACTAAAGCTTTTAACACTGTTTAATGTTCGGTCACACTTCGGTGGAATTTAACATGCATTGGATGTTCCTATGTCAACGAACGAGACTAAAGCAAATCTCTATTCGGATAGTCTATGGGTGACCTACATTGGTCTACTAGACCAAATTCACTACTCAATATTGAATTATTAATATAATTAACAAATATTGGATCTTGACCTGATTTTGAATAATTACGTATTTAGGTATTTCCACAGAAGGAGTTCCTAGTACCATGTCTCTAATATTTGAACTGAGCTTTGGTCAGGCGTCCGTCTACAATTTTTTATTTTATCACGACACGGAAATCACAGTCTGCCTACACAAATATTGCATAAAATTTAAGATGAGTAAGGCCAGACCACGATAGGTAAATATTACAGAGATCCAATAATGAGTGCAAGCTATTATCATGCACAAACTTTAGAAAAATGGTCTGACCGTGTATCTCAAATCGAATCTAAGCTTAACTTCAATTGGAATTATGGTAAATCTATACCAATATAAAGCTGAAGAGTTTGTTTGTTTGAACGCTAGGATCTCAGGAACTACTGATCCGAATTGAACAATTATTTTTGTGTTGAATAGTCCATTTGGCAAAAACGGGGAAAATATATTGCTTTTAAGAGATTTATTGCGGGAAAACTTGAATTATGCGGGTGAAACCGCAGGTCGCAGCTAGTTTCTTCATAAATCACATGCCAACAAAAGACGAATACAAAACCATAAAATTGTATTTAAATTGTCATCTTTCAGAACAATGTCATTACCAACTCAATTACACTCCACAAACGACCGTAAACATTAGCCGTCACAAATCTAGAAAAAGTCTCGTAATTGCTAGACAATTATTAATCTCAGTAATTATTATTTAATTATGCGGGATTGGAGCCGTGACTCAGGTAGAGGTAGTAGAGGTCAAGGCACGTCGGCTTGAGGATGTCTAAGATTAGCACTGACGCATTTGTAGGCTCGGTCAGTAAACTTAACGGCGAAGTAGCTTGCGACAGTAGCAAGATAAGCTTTGGAGGAAAAAGACTGACAAAGTTCTTTTAAGAAACCATTTGGAATTAAGCTTAGCCAATTAGCTTTTAAAATCATTTGTCCTTTTAGTTAACGTCTTTTACAAATTATCAGATTAGACTAGCTTTAGTTTTAGAGGCCCTTATATTTCTTTCTAAGATGTCAACAGTTTGAGATGTGATATATTTCGAGATGCAGAAGTCTATTTTTTAACGTTCCTCAAATAATCACTCACGTGTTGAACGTGAATAACTGTCCGTTTATCACAGCTCTGTGATCACATCGTTGTAGTTGCGTTGAAGCCTAAAAAAGGAATTTTAAAGGCATGTGTTCAAGTCTTAACACTTTTTGCGCTCTTAAAAACCAGCCCTTTCAAAGGCGTTTAAGAAAGCTCTCCCTGCACACATCCGGATATTTTTCTATAGCATCTTCTGGCATATAGGTTTACTAACATATGGGCTATTTTGCGACGGAGAGTTCTCTTTAGAGCGCAACCGGCTTAGGCTTTCATAAGGTGGAACCCCCTTTTTCTTGCCTTCCTCCGCGGGGGCAATTCTATTGAGTGTTGGGATCCACATTGTGATTCAACCTCAATGAACTACAATGGCAGTCAATAAAGTTGAAAGTACTTGAAACACTGGGATTGTCGGGACGCATACAAGCGAAGCTCTACAGTCTCCTTGAAGGAAACGAATAGGGAATTTGCAAAGTGCAATTTATACAAACGAACGGGCAATTCGCAGTCGCAACTTCGTAACATTTTATTGACTCGGACTTTCAAAGGATTGTAATAATGAATGAAAATAAAGGCGGATTTTCCGCTTTTTACATGCCCGCCTAAATTGACTCGCTGGGACGGAATGTCGTTTTACGATTTGTTCCCTTTTTATGACGTACCTAATCTGAATTTTCCTGTTTGCTTTTTTTTTCAGGTAGATTGTTTTTAGGATAGATTTCGTTTCGCATTTGCGTAACAAAGAAAATAATGAGCTCGTGTTAAAGCTTTCACTGCTGAGCCGATTTGCTTGTCTAACCACAGGTGCGGTTCTGCACATTCCATAGTGTTTTCCCATACAACAAACACAACAGTTGTGTTATCCCGCGCTCGCGAGAAGTTATGAAAAACACGACAATTTGTGTTCTCAGCACTGAACGTGTTAATTAGCTTCCACGTGCTTTTTGTTTCTAAGTAGATACCTAATACCTACTTCTGCTTCGTGGTTGTGAAATTTAGCTTAATTCTAATAACCTGTTGTTGACATAAAAAGGAAAATATAACTTCAACAAAGCTTTAATTATAACTTTTAAAACTCGGAACTGCGCCCACCTTGCGAAGGCATTGTTCGTGGGATCGGTAAACGGACGTCTGCGTGCCGTAATTGCTTTGTGTATTACGTAATTTACGTTAGAATTTAATTTCATTTGTTCAAGTCGCTTTGTATAGAACTTCAAAGTCATATAAGGCATAACTAAATCATGTTAAATACACAGTAAAGTTATATGTATTTAATATAGAAGGCGGTATTTATTAGAGTTATGTCGTGCAAGACCATTGTCATCACAATCAAAAGCAATCATGGTCTAGATAAATTAACACAGACGGATACGCTCACAAACGTAATAAGTTTATTATTATTATATTTAAATTATTGTTACTCGATTGATTTATTAATGATTTATTATAATATAACTTGTAGTTTATGTATCTTTTTATACACCGCCAATCTTTAACGCTCCATTGCTTCTCTACATCCAAAGGTTGAGTGGAAGAGATCACTTTTATCGATAAGTCCGCCCATACCTTGTGTATTTTAAACTTGAGATTTTGAATCATTTTCGAAGACACCATAAAATTTGTCGGTAGCTCTAATAGAGATTAATAGATAACAATGATATCCAAAGCATGCCTGCTGGACTTACCAAGGAAATTGTAGACTAAAAATTACATATATATAACTTAACGGTAATAATTCTAAGTCAAAATAACAAGCATGACCATACGCATCATTTACCACAATGAATATTCAACCCGAGCGCTTATTTATTCAGTGTAGTACAGTTTTCAAACAAAAATCATGAAATATTCACAGGTTCCTTTGTTTTGAAAATCGTAAAACTTGCCGGCAAACATGGAAATTTACAAGATAATAGAGCTTATGTTTCTGTAATGAAAGTTTCATGGCTGCGGTGTAAGCGTCGTGCCGACAAAGGTAAGTACTTACACTTCTTTACCTTATTTTGTTGGAACAAAAGCTTATTTTGGCTTGAAACTCAGCATTAACTGGAAAAGTAAATGATTTATATACATCAGACCAGTCTCGCTTTTGCTCTCCTTTTGTAAAGATGTGTATACAGATTTAATATTTAAAAATGCAGACGTTAAAAATTGAGTAGACCTGCCTAGCAATTATAAATTAGTTTGATATAAAAAAACGTGTGCATATGTTTTTATTTACCGCGATTATAGCGTTGCGTAGCGGTATCAATTATTATCAGCCGAAATCGTTTCACTGTTAGACAAAGCTTTCCCGGCACTTTTTCCACGGTTAACTGTTTATTGCAATTATTGGGTAATATTTTTTGTACGCGTCCAAGAAAATGAATGTATACTGATACACGCTTAGTGTGGTGATAAGAATTGTATCTGTTATCACCAAATTAATCTTGGATGGAATGTGTAATATGACACGGTATTTTTTATTATTATTTACAACATGTTTTTTATTTTGCTAAGCTATTCGACAAAAACCTTAGGTACGTTTTCTTTTATGGAATGTAATAGCACGTCAAAAATCACATTAATCACGGAACATAAACCGGCTTTCCATTCAATTCGCAATATCTTAGATTTACAACCTTTAAACACCGTGACAATAGATTACCCAGTATTAGAGAATGGAGAAACGTGTTTTCTCAGAGACACGGTATAATCACACTATAGAAAAAAGAAGCGGCATCTCTACTTGGAATAAATAGTGTTGAATCGCTCTGGTGGTTTGGTCATAATAATTACGTTGAATTTCGGAGGACCGGGCATACAAATTATATGACCAATAATAATATTGTCTATATGCAATTTGATACTATCATGTAAGTTTCATTAAAATATATAAAATCAAACAGATACATTTATATATTTTAACATTAGTAGTGAGTTTTTTTCCAATATTTATTTAATACGATTATTGGGACATTTTTGTCATCATGATCATTATCGACACATATCGTCCCACTTGTGAGCACGGGTCTTTATTTATTTTAAACTAGCTGCGCCCCGCGGTTTCACCCGCGTAGTTCCTGAATGAATGTAGAATGTCATATTTATTTATATCTAAACAAAAGCCTAAAAAATAAATTTGAAGCTTCTATCTTTAAAAATGACGAAACTTCCATACAAACTTTCACCCCCTATTTCAAACCCTTAAAATATTTTTTTCGCGATAAAAAGTACTCTATGTCCTTTCCTAGGCTCTAGACTATCTCTGTACCAAATTTCATTTCAATCGGTTCAGTAGTTTAGTGTGAAAGAGCAACAGACAGACAGAGTTACTTTCGCATTTCTAATATAAGTAGGGATATTTTATTGTATGATTTGATTGTTGCAAATCATGTTATTGTCTTATGCATGCATTACGTTATAGTTCAACATAATTAGGTCACATTTTGATGGAACTAATTTTATGGATTTGAGTTCATTGATTATTTTTATTTATTTATTTATTTACGAGATGAAAATGACAAATAATTGTAAAGTAGGAAATCTTTTCTAAAGACTACTAGTTAATACTACTTACTGCATTCGTTTTATAGGTCGAGAGGATTGCCACAGACTAGGCAACTGTGACTACGTAATACGTATAGCGCAATGAAATCCAGTATCCATGAGTTGGAACAAATGGGGAATGAATGGGCACAGAGCAAAGTTCACTGCACCCTGGCTGATAGACGGTGGTGAAGGTATTATGGGTTAGAAAATGGACAGGTTTCTATTTAAAATTTAGTGAGATTGTTTTGGGCTTTGTGTGGAACTTCACAAGATGTTGCAATTGGTGATGTAACCCAATTAAAAAAACCTCTTAGAATGTTAATGCCCATTATTCGGGGTATTGAAATTGAAAGGTAATCTTTATAAAGTCTGACGTCACGTCCTTGGACAATTTAAACATAATTATAGTATTTGTAAATTTATCCTATTTATATTATACATGTGAAAGTTTGTATGTTTGTTACTCAATCACGCAAAAACAGCAGAACGGAATTGGGTGGAATTTGGCACTCAGACAATTTAATACCTGGATTAATGCATAGGATACTTTTTAGCACTTAAAAATTAGCTATTCCTGTGGGATAATACTCAATGTGGGTTAAACAGTTAGGCGCAGCTAGTAAAATAATAATTTCGCGTAAGGATTCAGCTATTGCTTTCCAAACATCAGAAGAAACGACTTTCAAGAGTATAGTCGAAGAATAGGAACAAGCTACGTGTACGAGATTATAGATCTATGACAGCTATTTAGACCACAACCTCAGTGAACTCGACTAGAATTAAAACTAGGTTAGTATATCTGCTTTTAGATAGGGTACTACGGACAGTTTTAGATCGCTTCGATCCACCTACGAATTTAATATTCTATCTACTGATGCATATTTAACTGGTTTGGCATAACAGGGTCGTGTTTTTATTTTGTAACTCCCGTCGCAAAAAGGCTGGGGGGGGGGGTGATTTAATTTTAGCGAATGTCTGTGTGTCTATGTATCTATCCGTGGCATCGTAGCTGCCAAAAATTAATCCATTTTAATTGAGTATTTGTTGTTTGAAACGTGACTTGATTGAGAGTGTTCTTGGCTATAATTTATGAAAATATGTGCAGTTGTTTAAAGATGATTAGCTCTTTTCTAGTTGATGACTTGAATGTTCCCAAGGTTACAGATAGATGGTGATCAAGGTCTGGTGATCGAGCAGGAAAGAGAAATGAGGATAAGTGAGTCAGAGGTTTTATAAATTTTTGATAGAAGAAATATTATTGATGGATTAGGTCAGGTCAAAGCTGATCACATCGCAAATGATATTTTAATATTCTTAGTCTAGGGTCTACTCAAGTAGGTTTGTTGGAATAAATGAGTGATCTAATGTACATTTCTAATTATTAAGAAAATAATCATTTAGGTATGGGCCGGGTTCGAACCCACGGTCATCCAAGCCTATAAACGGCCCATGGTCGGATTTTTACAAGAATTCGTCTACGACTAAAAATTTTAACTCTTCTTGTTATCTCATTTTCCTATTTTATATTAATAATTAACAATATTTTTGTGATAAAATATACTTGGCAGTAAATAATGAGAGCAGTATAGTAATCTGCTTATTTGTTTCCTAATTATTGTTATACATATTTGCATAAGATGAGTAAACATGGACTAAACCACAGTAAATTAATTAGGTGACCGTGTCATTAGTTAATCATACAATGACATCTAGGTTGCACGCACGTAATTTATTCAAGTTAATTGAAAATTATAATAAAAAGCAATGATGCACTTCGATCACACAGTTTGGTAGTAGGTACCTACAAAGAATTATAATTATAATAACCTAACTAGGATTATCTGCACATAGAAAATTAGGAACTAGGATTTGTATCCTAGTTCCTAATTTACGCTTTTGTAAGCGTGGTCCCAAAAACATCCAGACTCGAGAGCAAAATAATAATTTCCTAATCTATACTAATATATAAAGCTGAAGAGTTTGTTTGTTTGTTTGAACGCTAGGATCTCAGGAACTACTGATTGGAATTGAAAAATTCTTTTTGTGTTGAATAGTCCGTTTATCGAGGATGGTTATAGGCTATTTAACATCACGCTATAAAATATACAAATGAAAGTAACACAATAATCCGTCTAAAAATAACGTAGCAGATTAAATACATAACATAAAAGAAGTAAAGACCTGCATTTAAAATTAAACTTTTTATTAATCAAAATAAAATAAAAATAATGCCAAAATATATATATATATATATATATATATATATATATATATATATAATGACAGTATTAATACTACTCTGAAAATGATATCTCCACTTTTTATCGACAACAAAGAGCTATTACAATATCTGTAGATATATTTTATCACATTTTCATCTGACACGTGTCGTATTTGGTAACATCAGATGTTTCGTAATGTGAAATGATTATTGATTACATACCTACCACCCAATCTTTTTTTTTTTTTTTTTTTTTTTTAATAACCTATACTGTCCCACTGCTGGGCAAAGGTCTCCCCCATCTCCTTCCACATGTCGCGATTGTTTGCCACGTCGGACCAACTTGGTTCGTATGTATCAAGATCGTCACGCCAGCGTTTTCTTGGCCTGCCCCGGCGCCTACGCCCTTTTTCAGGCATCCATTGTGTGACGATCTTTAATAATATTTATTTATTAGCATTGTATAGCACGTACAAGATATAGTAACCAAATGGTTACTATCTATGTATTACTTTAGGTAATGCCTAAATAGGCATTACCCAGGCATAGATGGATTGACGAAATACAGTACTTTGTGGCACAAAAATGTATAGATATTTTCCTCATTAATATTTAGGTCGATTTACACATTCATAAGTTAAGTGGCGATTTAACGTGCGAAATTGACGAGTTAAGTCATTTGGACTGGCATTACTTAACAATCAGCTTTCTACTAATCAGGCAAAATTATGTCCAAACGACGATAAAAGACTTAACTCGCAATTTTAGCATGTTAACTCGCCACTTAGCTAATATGTAAATCAGCTTTTATTAATAATGTTTTATTGATTTTTCTCGCATTCTCATTTAATAACTATGTACCTAACTAATACAATGTAATTAAACAAATGTTTGCATACAGTTGGTTATGATAAAAATATGATTTGCCTTTAAGAATTACGAATACCGCGTTTCAGATTAACAAACAAACACAAAAATTACATAATTTAAAAATACTTTGTCGCGCGAATGAAGGGAAGGTTAAGATTATAAGACATATTTACAGATATAACTACTTCATAAATCATTGCAAGGTAAAAATAATCACGTGTCCCAATTTACATGGAAGTGGAAGCACTAAATTATAAAGCAATAGTGCAAACGAGAGGTTTAAAACAGATTTTGACCTGAATACTATTTTTGATTCTTGACTGCCTGACGTGGTCTAACTCAGAGACTGCAGTTTGATTTAGGAATTATGGTTTAAAGTTAGTGATTTTGATTTAGTGATTAGTGAAGTTTGGCTATTTTTTGGTGTCTGTCTATGTCCAGTAAATTTCCAAGAATGTTAAAAATATTGTTAATATATAAAAGTGTAATAACGAAATAGTGTAACTATTCAGGTTGATTCGAGTTTTGCTTTATTTTCGACCAATTCATCACTGTTTTGTGAGTGCGTTCGATAACGGATTTTGTATAAATAAATGTAAGAAATACGTCTTTCCTTAGTGTACAAAAATGATTAAATCATGTCCAAAGGCCATAAAACAATCATAGACGACATTAAATTTATCTTCGTAACGTCAGTTTTATGTATGTACCTACCTACGAGGAAACCGTAGTAATGTGACGAAAACGGAATTCTGGATAAATTCCAATGATATGACAAATCGGTTTTTTGAACAATTTTGTCACCGTATTCATAGTACCTAGGTAATGCTCGGATTTATTGTACATTACACATATTACTATGCGATTTAAGTATGTAATCAAATATATGAATGGTAAAAAATACATATCTTGAAATCTTCAATATTATTTAGGGGATGGTTTTCAAAAATATTTAGGTACGATATTTAGAAGTAACATATATAATAATATACTTAATATCTTATTTATAAAACAGCCACATATTATATATTAAAATATATAATATAATGATACAATTAATCTTAGCCACAGTCCTAAGAATAACGGTAAGTAATAACGAAAAACTTTAATGGAAACTATAAAAGATGGATAAAATGACTAACTTTCATCTATTTTATTACACACTAGCTGCGCCCCGCGGTTTCACCTGCGTAGTTCCTGTTCCCGCGGGAATATGGGGATAAAATATAGCCTATGTTACTCGCTATCAATGTAGCTTTCGGTGCAGTGGTTAAGCCGAAACCTTACATATTCCTATACATACTTTCATCCCCTATATTTATTTCAACCCCTCAAGGGTAAAGTTTCACAATCTTTGTATGCCAAATTTATTTATATCTAATCAAAAGCCTAAAAAAAAATACAAAAATGGCGAAACTTCCATACAAACTTTCATCCCCTATTTGAAACCTTTACAATGCTTTTTCGCGATAAAAAGTACCCCATGTCCATTCCTAGGCTCTAGACTATCTCTGTACCAAATTTCATTTCAATCGGTTCAGTAGTTTAGGCGTGAAAGAGCAACAGACAGACAGAGTTACTTTCGCATTTATAATATAAGTAGGGATTACTTATCAAAACGCATACGCGGAGATTGAATGTAATGAATTTGGAACTACCCACATTTACTATTAAGTCCGAGTGTTGTATTTTAATATCTTGAGTAAGAAGTGACGTCAGTGGTGATTACCTTTATTCTATTTAACGTTTTTATCTAGTTAACGATGATTCATCGGTTGTGAGTTAATGCATATTGACCTTCATGACGTAGACCCGGTAAGTAGTAACGTGAATAGCTCATCTTTAAATACAAACACGTGATAAATAAGTAAAGTTGAAGAGGGTTGTTGTAATCAGCTATAGACAAATAAAAATAAATATTTTTTCGTGAAGATCGCTACGTTGTTGTGATCAAAGCTAGGCAAGACTATACATCAATATTTCTGTATTTACAATAGAATAGAATAGAAAACTCTTTATTGTAAACCAAAAAAAAAAACAGTATAGAAAATTTACGATAGGTAAACAAGGGTAGTACAATGGGCGGTACATCTTTTTCAAAATCATAATGATACATTTTATAATTAAAATCACAAACCTTTAGTTCATGGTAACCAAAATATAAAGGTTCAAAATAAATATCTGGTTTAACTTAATTAATTTTATCCAATCATGAGCTTCGCCGAGTTTGCGACATTGAAATTACAAAAAACCCGAATATTTTTAATTATGCCAGAAGTGTGTATGGAAGTTTACATGCAAATGATGCAAATTTAAGATTCTCAGATATTATTACGATCTCTCAAACAGAAAACAAACAACTGGTTTAGGTGATTCCGTTTACCGGTTAATTAGACTCTAATTAAGCATAACTAAGTAAAGCAATTTACTTTAAATGGCGACGACGGCACGAGGGCTTAGAATTAAATAATATTTAGATTTCAAAACCGTGTTCTCTTTTGGTTAAACAATATTCGGCTTCGTAGATGCTAACATAAAACGAATAAATTCTAAGTAAACACCGTAACTTACATAATTATTTACATATTTCATTTAAATATAAACCTATTAAAACAATATCAAAAATTCCTTACCTTAAAAATAAAAAAGATTATTCAATTCCAAGACAAAATCACACCAAATGCACATGAAACATATATTTTTCACAAAAGTTGTTCACTTTTCCATTTCACACTGATCGAATATGTATGGTAGAGGATTTTATAGCGGAAAATATCGACGATACGTTCACATCTGCGGGAACACTCCGCGGAACTAAAGTTATTTTGTCGACGATGCGGTCGGACCAAGTCCACGAATCTAGAGACGCTATCGATACAAACGACATCCATTACCTTTCACATTCGCTGAGCTAGCGACACTTTCCATGTCAGAAATTGTAAAACAGCAATGTATTTCTTCCATAGATAAGATTTTGAAGTTTAATTTTGTGTAGTAGGCAGTTGGTCGTCTCGATGGTACGATGTCGAGCGGCATTTCTCGCACGTGAACAAATTTGATTTAAGAATGAGATTATATATATCCTGGCGAAATGGTGGACCTCATGATTTTTCGGCCACGCTCTGGTAGAGAAGAAAATTGGTTTCATGTTTATTTTTTTAGCGCACAAATAAGGTTAAATCAGTTGTCAAATCATCAGAACATTTTTTAATAATTTTTACTACGGCGAAAGATCAACATTATAAAAGTAAACCTAACCTTACCTAACCGGTAAAGTTTTTACCAGGTTTTTTCGAATTTACCTGTTTGGCGGGTTTCTTTGAGCCCAAACACACAAAAACGTAATTTTATCGATGACCAAAACACTGTGCACTCTGTCGGTTCAGTTAGACCTTTATGGACAAACAGATAAAATAAACAAATGCGTGACACAATTGTGTTCTTTAGTCATTAGAACTTTTAACAAGAGAGCATCGAAATTTTTATATTAGTACTATTATATAAACCCATATTTGTATTCTTCAGACAACGGTACCAACATAAAATCGACCGAAAAAATAAAACGGAAGACAAAACATGGGAATGTAACATGAAACAATATTACTTGCGGAAAGGTCACGTCAAGATGGAATATGACTAATGTTAGTCCAGTGTTGGTTGCTGTGTCAGTAGATTAGTTCTATTAGTGGGCATAAATATTATCTACAACGAAAACACAAACTTATAAAATGCAAGAAATTTAATAAAATAATGCCAACCTGAAAAATATGAATCAGTAATTTTTACTTTCTCGGATCCCGGACTGGTGGTAAGGGAAAAGTTGGAAGTAGTATCTGTAATGTTAGTTATAAACCTTAATTCAATGGAAGAAGGTTCTAAAGTAGCTCAAATAAACATGTCCAGTACCGTGAGAAAACAAAACAGGATGCGTAACGCTTCGGCGAAGTAAATGGCGTGATTTTGATTGTTTTCCTAATTTTTAAGTTCTATAGTCAATTGTTTCTTGAGGATCACAAATTTTGTCAAACCTTTCGTTATATTTACGCCGAAGCAACATTGTTTAATTAATAACATTGCGACAATTCACGATTACGAAATGCCGCATGGTAGACGTTTATAGAATTAGTAAGATGACACAGGTTTGTTTCGAAATAAGTATTTATGAAGGTTTTTTTGTTGAGATTATTGTGAAAGAAGTGTTTATTTATCGGTAAGGAAATTAATATGTCGAGTTATTTACATTAGATACCTACTTCCGAATTCTAACGTGAATCACGGTAGGAGTCTCAATACTATAGGTAATTGAGATGTAGTAATTTGCATTATGTTGTCTTTTTATGATTATGATCTCTATGTTTTTGCAATCATACGATTGGAGAGCGACAAACGTGATTAGTAAATTTTTTTCGGAATAAATATTATGTTTTTTAACATCAGTTTTGATGATAATTGCCATATTGATCTATGAAGAAGTTCCTTTATCCTCTTCAAGGTGCCTTTCAAATACTGTAAGTCGAAATAACAGTTCAGTTTCGTTCTGTTCCCTCTTACAAATAAAGATAATTCCACAAGATGGATGACACGAATACACCATTAAGGTTTGCATCTGTCTCATATCGCAAACAGAAAGCTCATCCATTACCATAATGTCCACTAAGGAAAAACAATAATAACACTCAATCATCCAGAGGACGGTTGGAGGGACGTGTTAGTTTTCCGAAATGATATGCGCGGAGGTTTCTCGAGGAAAATGGGATGTGCTGCTGAATTAAATAGCTACTTTATTAGCTAGAATTACGTAAGGACATGAAATACCTACGTAAAAGACGAAGAAAAACTCGATTGAAAATGTCCTGACATATAAGTTGGTAACACTGGAAGTTGTAGAATTCCTAGAACTCCTTCTGTGAAACACTATCTACTGTTATTCTTTTGGAATAATTGTTCAGTGAAATCGTCTACGCATTGATCTTCGCAGCTGAGCTTTGCTATTTACCTTTACACGGTACTTCCTTTGAGGGTAGTACGCGTGTTATTGGAGATATCTCAAAAGGCCTCAATTGTGGATGATGTGCGGACAAAGTCCTTGCTCGATCTTAACAATTTCACATCTATCTACGTGTACATTTTTACAAATAGGTATATCTTCTGTCCTACACATCATTTCTTATATCTTTAGTTGAACAGTTTCTTTATTTTTATTTAATGGACTATAATGACATTTAGGTACAATGATAACCTAAAACTATCACAGAACTAGTACAATAAACCGCTACAGTAGGCAACATTCCCACAATGCGGGAAATGCGGGATGGCATTATGGTTACGCATTAACTTTAATTTTTAGTAGCATGTTGCTTTAACCAGACTTTAACCATGTGGTTTCAAACAGATTCTGAGTATGCATTATTTGATTACATATAATTTTGATAACCTTACAGGTACCTATCGCTAACGGAAGTGTTAAAAGTCTCGCTTTGAATAAAGAGAGGTTTATCGAGTCCACTTTTCCGCAGCAGGGTCACTTCCTGTAGAGGGAACGGTCCAATCCGATTACCTGCCTATCGATCCCGTTTGCTCTACTGTGTGGACTTTGTTGGAAATAATGTTGTATGTGACTCTGTGCGGAAAGTGTTCATCGAATCGGTGCTGCTAAAGGAGTAAACCTTTTCAGTGAATAGTCCAACGCGCTTTTACAGAACAGCTTGGTTTATTTTCTTTCTCATAGCGCTGCGTTTATTGTGGTTGTTAAATTCGGAGATTATTTTGAGTAGCTCAGTTTTTAAATATATTTCAGTCTTTGAATTCAAGTTTGTCCAAATATTTTATATTTTTAAGTTTGAGTGATCACATCGATTTCATCGTTTACAATTAAGCTGGAATCTAGGTGGTCGTAAAACGAAGATACTTAGATCTCTTTGGATAACTTAATCTGATACCTAACAAGATAAGTGACATTTATTTTTCTTTAAAAGGAAAATTGCCCAGAATCTTTCTAAGTAATTGTGAGTAACTAGGTAGCGGAACTGTGAAACGGAAAGTAATGAGTCATTGAGAGAAACTTGACTGGGAAAAGCCGAGGAAAAACTTCTTGAAGAAACTAGGCGATAAAAGTTACTAAGAAACCCCTGCTCGTGACTGGAAGTATCTATGTTTCGCAATGTTAGTTATAGAACTTGCATCTCCGTTTTATAATCACTATACTTTATAAACTTACTCGTATCACTATATTCACCATAGTATGCGTTCTCAGAAATTTAAAGAAATATTAAGCCATATTTTACCTGTATCTGTATTGATGTCACTTGCCCTTGAATTTGAGGTCTTTGGCCCATGTTAGTTTCCTGACGAAGTTTTCCTCGTCGTTTCATCGACAACAAATATACACCGAGTGTCTTCAGACCTACTATTTAATCACTATTGCAATCAATCCATAATCGGTGCAAGTTTCCAATACAAACTAAACTAAACTCTATCCCCCTTATTCATAAAAAGTTATGTGACGTTTCATAAAATCGCGCACTACAATTTTGTACTGCGCAGTGCTAAGTGACGTTCGATAACTTTTTAAAAATAAAGTTATTGCTGATTGCTTGAGTTATAAGGTTGCAAATTTATAATAAGATAAAAAATAATTTGACAGGACTAATGTCAAATTTTGAATAGTTTGTAACAACAAAATTGCCACCATTTTAGATCACAATTGTCTTTCTCTTAGTGCAGTTAGGTAAGTTAACAATCGGATAAAAACAGACCCACCATCAAGATCGTAAAGATGCGTCGCCATTGTTACCAAACTATTATGTCAGTAAAAAAACGTTAAGCCATCTGCCATTAAAACAGTTTTGACACCTGTTACACGCTTGAGCGCCTTTAGTGGAGTCTTCATATTTAATGAAGCCAAACAATATACAATGTGCCAATAAATAAAAACAGTCTTCTGGGTATATGGCCTAAGCAGGTAATGAGTCGACTACGAAGCGTGAGGTTGTGGGTTCAAAACGTTCCTGCACAACGTAAACATATGCAAATCACGAGTTTGTGGTACCATGCTGCTCGTAACTTTTGAAACATGGTATCTTTATTAGGTGGCAAGATCTACGTTAAAGTGTTTGTGAAGCGTAAATAATAAAAGGCTATTAAAGAGTTCCCAATCGTTATCCACTCTCGATATACCGACTTGTTATATCGACTGTAGAAAATAGCATTTCTTGATAATTCAGTTTTAGTTTCAAAAAGTGGATATACTCAGTGTAAAATTAATTAATACATAAAGGTTTTAATAGAGCTTTTATTGAGATCAGCTTTAATAATACCACCAGAAGAAAAAAACGAACTAACTGGGATGGCACAATTACTCGTGACGTCACAGAATGGCCCCAGTGGAAGACCAGCGCCCGTTCTTCGCTACCAACATCATGCTAAGTTGGGACCTTTTTGTAACCATTCTCCAATTGTTTATCTATTATTTTGTGTTTTTGTGTTCATTGTTACAAACAAATTTATTTACTTTCTTTCTTTCAAAATTAATCCTGGCCTCTGATAATTAATTAGAGCCGCCACTTCGATTTGTCTTGTGCTAAGCCTGAATTAACAAAACGAATTATAACAGTCTATAATAAGCCTTTAATTCCAAGATACAACAACATTAATTATTACGATAATTATAAATTTAGAATGGATTTATCAAAACTTGGTTGACAGACATCAAAAAGTTTTTACTTATCCACATATAGATAACTCAAAAGTCGATGTGCCTTCCGTGATCATAAGACATAAACCGGGTTGTGATATAATAGCTCAACCTTGAACTTTACTTTTTACCTTTTTTTGGTTTTCCTACAAAAGTTACATGAAACGTTGATTTGTTTGTAATAACTTGTATTTTCAAAAATAATATCATCGGATTTTAAGAATAAAAGGTAAAAAGGCAGATACTATTTTAAAAAAAAGTAATTTAATATTGGCTATTTTGCGCAGTCTTATTTATTATAAAACGTATTATATATTCCACTTAATTGAAAGCCTGATCTCGTACCTACTTAATTAAGGCAAAGTAAACTATGTATTATTATGTATTATTAATTAACACCAACACCAATTTATATTAATCAAGCTGGCAATGCTCGCACAAACCCGCAAAATTGTAAGGCTTTCCATCCTGTTGTTTTAATTGTAAAATATACATACATACTACAACATTTCACGATTCAAATTTTACCACTAGATAATATTGACTTTGGTGAATAATATTTGGCATAATTAATTTATTAAGCGTCGATATAGTAAATTAGAATCATTTGCAAACTAGACGACCTTACCCCTAGTAATGAAGGTAAATCGCGAACTGAGATTAATTTTGTGCCTTATTATAGTTATTACTGACATTCATTAATCCTGTTTATGTAAAAATGTAGCTAGGTAGCATGGCATTGGGAGCGGAAAGTTATTTTCCGTTAAATATTAAATATTTCGTTAAATATTCCGGTTTTCTAAGAAAGCAAGAAAGTGCAAGCAGCCGGAGTCCTAATTCACCACGACTACCTAGACTCGTAACGTGGCCACGTTCCGTTAAGTTCATGTAATCCGTCAATGTTAAATTCCATCAAAGTGACTAAGCGCGTTACACGCTCGTTTCGAAATGTCAATATAACGTGCGGGAAGCTAGCAAGTAATACCCTTTTTTTAATTCCATGTCGTGGTGCGTTTATAAAACGCGTTTAAGTTTATAGCGCGTTATGATATCACGCGTTTTCGGCAAGGTATCTCATGTGGCAGGCACTGGCGTAAACTAACGTTATAGAATCTAAGAAATATTTTTTGGAGTGTTATTTTTATTATGATATCGAAGAATTACACGATGTTATTTTTGAAAATCCTATATTTTATTTTATTCCAGTTACGTATAGTCCATAAGTTCCAAAATCAAGGTATTCCAGTAAAGGTAGACATGGCGGCAATTAAGCAAACGAAACCGGATTAAGAACGCGGACTGGATTCAAAGAACTCAATACTGATAATAAATACAGCTAACCGGAACAGACACATTTTTTCTCGTAAACTTTAATGCCTACATTGTTTCAAAATTGCTACAAGAAATTGCCACTTGTCGACTTTTTCTACCTCAGTAACTAGGAAAAAACAAAAAGAAGACGTGACGTAACAATAACTGTGTTATTAAAAACTATGACACAACAATGGATTAAAAATGTAGGTGTAGTTCATTGTAATGTTGCCTTTATGTAGAAAAAAGTATATTTTATAACCCTAGGAAATATAATATTTGATCCTGGGCTTATAAAACTTTTGGGTCGCCCCAAGCGGTCGGAGTAAGCTGACAATATCGGAAGTAACACTGGCCGCTTATAGGTAAGACCCGCCCACTGATGGTAGAAACGTGATCATAAACTGCCGACTTTGGGACTGAGAACTCTGATCCAACTGACCCATGTCCAGCAGTCACTGTCTTATGCGAAATTACTGGGAATATTAACACTTTGGAATAAATGTCGCAGTGCAACTGCGCAAGATTATCTAATGCAAACTTCTAGGTAGCTTTGTCACGGTTATGGACAGGCGTGACGCTTACCATCAGATGGACGTCATGCACGTTTCAATACTAGTAAAATAAAAAAAAAACTTTGGTAGATATAACTGGTGTATTTAATCATTTATAAAAAAACTACTACAACTGTGAAAACAATTCTGTGGTTCGGTTTGAACGGCACTGTTTTTAGCTAAATTACTGGGCATATGAGACTTTAGAGCCGATGTCTCAGAGTGACGAGCGCAATGCAGTGCCGCGCCAGATTATGGAATGCAACGTTCTGGATGACACTGTAACTGTAATGGACAGGCGTAGCACTTACCACTAGGAGAACGACTTGCTCGTCTTGTCACACACACAAACAAAAAAAAAACGACTACACTGTATAAATTTAATTAAGTTGCACTCTTATATAATTAGCCCATATTTTTCGACGAAACAACTCACAGGTTTCATAATGAAAACAAAAAGCTCTCGCCTTTTATTCCCTAGATGGGCACACGTCTTAGCAAGTTTAAATTAGTCCCATATATCAAGGGGAGATGGGGACGTGTAGGTAAATGCATCAAGTTGTCTTGATCATTAATAAACCTGCCGCTTGTCAGGTCCTTGACACTTCAAGGTTACCACTAGCTACGATATATATATATATCTTATCTATATGCTCCGATCATTCTATTCAAATGCTGTATTAGAGGCTTTACATACGACAACGCGCGTTTATCACGTGCTATGCCGCGCGTTTTCTACGCTAATACGTTTTAATGTTTCGTAATAATACAAGGTAAATACTACATAGTAATTATATAAGTATATAAATGGTTTAAATATACCTGTAGTGCTATTAATATTATAAATGTGAAAATTTGAGAGTATGAATGGATGGATGTTTGTTACACTTTCACGCAAAAACTTCTGACAGATTTGGATGAAATTTAGTACACAGATAGTTTATTACCTGGATTAACACATAAGATACTCTTTATCCCGTAAAAATTAGCGGTTCCCATGAGATACCGGTTGATAATCAACGCGGGTGAAACCGCGGGGCGCAGCAAGTATATAATATTATAAGCACTAATTTCATATCTCTTGTAGATTTTTTTCGGAGTGATCGTGCATTTTTTTGTCATGTGTCTAAAATTTTATCAATACAAAATCGTTCCAAGTAATTTTAACTTTGTAGCCGTTTTAGAAACGCATTACGATTGCGCTGTTAAATATCGTTGTATGTGAAGGCCTTTAGTGTTTTATTTGGCGCGAAGAATGTTATTGTCTTGAACTATTGGGCCGATTTTCAATATTGTAATCAAAGGGCCTTCGATGAATTAGTTTATTTAACTGTTTGATATACACTCTTATTGGTTTTGATGCATGCATTTCATTACGTAGCTTTATATGATTTTTATATGACTGTAGGTGGATTGATATCAGTGTTTGATTATATATATCAATGCCGTTGCTCTCTATAGATTACTTTAGTGCTCAAACAAACCTTTTTATTTAAAAAGGAATGACAAGTTTCGAAATTTTTATAGCTAATAAAATCTAAAAATATTAATCTTAACCAGTGAAATATGAAATGAGCATGTTTGGTAGGAGCGATCTAAAAGGCAGTAAAAATACTTGGAAATGGCGGGTTACACTTTATATAACGACAACTATTTAAAGTGAATGAAGATTATTGATGAAAATGCATAAAATAGGTATATTCCAGACATTTTTTTATAAAAGACGTCTTCAATACTACAAACTGATTAAAATAATTCCAATCACGACCAATCCCAATCCACTGCTATTTATGGAGGAGTTCAGTGTCCACTTTCCATCTCTATCATCAGATCAAATCCTTTTTACCATATGTTTGTGTTGTCATGGGAACTTGGCATTCAACTGAACAATAAAAACTAGATCAATATTGACTTTAAATAACATAAACATACATTTATCCATCGATACTAACGCATTAACTTAAATGTAAAGAAATTATTGTACACAATGTTGCTACTGCAGATTGTTTGTCTCCCACCTCCGTCCCCATTTAGAAGCATGAGCACACACGAGATGACTAAGAGAATGTATTGTAAGCTCTGCATTTAACATACAAGGACGTTGGACTTAAGTGCCAAGTAATTAGTGTGAAAAACCTACAGGGTGAATGGTTTTCCAAAGGCCCTCAAGGCTGGTGCCGCGTTGAGGCCGAATCTAGGGTACAATGGTCCTCAGCCGCCAGCCCCTAATGACGACTATTTATTGTAAGCCCTGTATTTATACGGGAACTACCGGCTTTTTTGTTGACGAGAGTTTATAATGATGAACAAAAAATGTTGAAAATGTTACAGCCATTGCGTAAAAGCTTACAGCAATTTGCTGCCATTTTCTCCGAAAGTAAACGCTGCGTAAGGCTTTGGTTTAGTACCTGGTAAAAGGTTTTTCGAATCACAATTAATAATTCACACTGTAAGGCGTATTTTATTATTTGCTTAATTTTTCGTTCTATTTCTCAGAACATTTTTATTGCCAAAGGTCATTTGGCTTGATTCCGAACTGGTAAGTTTCAAACCTGAAGCAAACCAACACTTTAGCAGTGGCTAACCAGGGCCAGTTGTTTCGTTGCTAATTAAAATATGATTAATATAAATGAATCAAAACAAAAAGTTGTTGTTTTTCCATGCGTTTGGCCGAGGAAACAACTGCCCCTACTCGTACAACATATAACAACTCACCGGTTGACAACTCCAAATTGACTTTAGTTCAACTATGGTTCAAATATTGGTGAAGTCCAGCCATAGTTGGATCATCATCATCATCATCATCATCAGCCTCTATCGATCCACTGCTGGACATAGGCCTCTTCTTTCTTGCGCCAAATTTTACGGTCTTGAGCTTTCTTTCCCCACGTTTGACCCAGTATGCGGACGATGTCATCTGCCATAGTTGGATACATTATATCAATTGAGAACATTCCTAAGTGCGTAGGAGAAGAAATGTTCTAAGCCTTTATCTTCGTAGATAATATACGCACGCAGTTCTCAGGGCAAGCAACCCTCCACAAGTTTTCCCGTGGCCACGTTAGCACCTGGTTCCCAACACGGCCTATTATTAATTCCCACAAAGTTCGCTACTTCCTCTCCTCTCACCATCATACCGCTATACTGTTATAATTACTAGTAAATGCCAAACGTGCTATTGTGGAGTTTAATGAAGACTGCTATTGGAAATCGTGCAGTTTGCCGAATGCATTACGGATGTTAATCCTTCCGGGTAAAGCAAATATTTGTGTGAACCACAGGTTTTTGATCTGACTCTAAATGTAGGTGGGAACATTCTCTTAGATTCTACTCAGGGAAACCTAGTTAGGAATCAGGATATAATATGTGTCCCGTATTTATTTATATCATTAAAACGTTGGATCAAAACCACCAATCACAACCTTAGAAAACGGACTGTGATTAAATAAGCAAAACATAAATGTAGCTATTAGTTTTGATTTTTGTCTCAAAAGACTACAACTTCGTCGTACTAAAAATCCTATCTATTAAAACATCAGCAAACAAAAAAGCTCCAAAGAAACTAGAATTAATTAATACAACAGCAGAACTAATTCGTTAACGGCCAAGATTCGGAGTTTCGAACTAAGACGAGCGTCCCCTTTTAACTTCTCGACTGCACTTAAAATAGTGGTTCGCTGTAAAAGTGCATCGGAATTCCAGAAATAAAACTGAACCAATGAATAAGCAGTTTGCAACGGTTTTATCTTGCTATTGTCTTTAGAGTCGACTATCGTGTCGTATTTTAGGAACTCATTGTTTGTAGTTTGTGGTCAACTATGGGGTACTAACCCTGTATTATTCTGTTTTGTGAACATCTGGTGATCAAATATAAATTGAAGGAATGATGATATTTTGTCACAGAACGAATATAATAATTATTTTGATCTTCTCATTTTGTTTAAATTTGTTTTAAAAGCTCTTATTATTGTATCAGGGAATTGTATATTCGAAGAAACATTATGAAACAGATACAGAACAGAACAGAGCTTAAATTAAATTAGAAACAGATTATTCAAGGCCAGTAGGCTTTTTGATAGACGATCAAAACTTTATCGTCTATCAAATATGATGGGCCCAAAACATTAACGAAGTTGCTACGCCACCGCGCCGCGCCGCCTCGCCGTACGCGAGTTAAATGTTTCGTCTTCATCGAAAACCAATTACAAGGCAATTTCTCGCGTTATTACTCCGATGACTTGCTAAAAAACGCTAAAATGGGTATTCAAATTTTATTAAATTCCTCTAATAGCTATGAAGTTGTTTACTTTTTATCGGCACTGTTCCAGGAAAACACTATTGCGTAATTAACTACTAACAGACGCTAAAAACCTACATACCTTTTTTAAGAGAGGTCAAATGTCAGATTTTAGTGTTAAAAAGTCGGTACGTGATAAGTACGAGATATCTATCTTGAGAGTTGAAACTGTCGGAACTAATGGTCGTGTGAGTGAACCTCAGGTGCGGACAAAACCTCGCGCTCCGCAAAGTTCAGTGCTCCTTCAACGTGCTGTAAGACAAGCCAAAATAAACTCTACCACCACCTAATAAAGACAAACAAACCAGAGCTCTTCTTCATCATTTTTATCCTGACAAATCATTACACAATTCTTTATTGACGCAAGGGAACGAGACCACCAAGACGGATCGAAGCACGAAAGACAATTATGAGTCGTAAAGCGTGAAAAAGCCAAAGTCTCGTGTGACTCGAGAGGTCATTGATGGGAGCTAGACATGTGGAATGAACGAGGTGATAGAGGAAACCGGGCGACATTTCGCCACGCTTACGTATTCAAAGTTGTCGGGTCTTGTCTCCGTGGCGCAACCAGCATAAATTTGAGACGAGAGGATTCCGGTCTTGCCGAATATCGCGGCTCCGTATGCTAACTACGAAGTTTACGAACCAGTATTGCACGGCACACCTGTACCTTCGCCTGTTTTGTACTCCTGACAACATTTTACGTGATTCTATTGGTTTTCCTCGTAACTTTGTCATGGTTAACATGCAGCGTTCACTGTTTTAAAGAACCGATGCATGGTGTATTTTTGTATGTCGGTCGGCGCTATTTTACAAATAAGTACGTAATGGAGTGACGTTAGAATTTCAATGTTTTTAAATCGTAAAGAAATGTAAAAAAACTTTTAGAATAAAAGCTCGTTACGGCTCCGCTGTGCGGTAGTCATTTAGATACCAATAAAATTTTATCAAGGTCTCGGTTCGGCGTCTTTAGCAGCATTTCATACTTTTTGGGTTATATCTAACCGAAGAATGATTGCATTGTCAATATAATTATTTTCAATTCCAAATTTACTTCAGACAAAGTCGTCACTGTCGTGTATTAAATCTTGTTACTTGATAATATAAAGCAAATAATATATTTCTTATCGAAGGACTTTAGACGTATTGAACTATTAGGCCTTGTGATATACAAATAAATGTAGGCACACAATCGACAGTGGCGCCTCTCCTCATTCCCAATCTGTCATGCAGAGCGGGCGGTCGTCTCTCTTGAGCGTGTGCCTACTTACTGATAATCTGGTTGTTTTACTTTAAACCCAAGCCCTAGATTAGTGAACACAACATTGGCGACGAGAAAAAGCGCAGTAAGTAAAATTATCGCTCAAACTAAGTGCCTGTTAACGGAAATTGGTCAGTAGGTAATAAAATAGAAATTTCACAAAAAACAAAGAAATAAGTGACGAGTAGGTTTACTTATTTTAAAAACAACACAATTTCGGTGAAATTGTGGACTCAAAAGATGTTTAAATATGTAATATACCTAGATTATAGTCCGATTGTATGGTTATTGCGTTCTAAAACGCAACAAACGACAATCACAACATAATTAGGATTCCTTGTATCTAAGGAATCAGAAACTACAGGGACTATGCACAATCTCACTGATCTATAATCTGCATCGGCGTTCAGCCGAGAGATTTGCTAAATAGATCTAAGATGTCCAATTAAGTCACTAACTTACCTACATAACTTACGTCATATTACGGTTGAAGATCGTAAGTATATCTACCTAGGTTTTCAAAGTTCAGGTTAATTAAGGAACGTTTTGGTCCAAATGTTTTCATCTATGTAGTAAGTAAATGCCAGTGGATAAACCTGAGTTTGACCAGTGATCACAACACAAAGCAGCGCCAGCGGCACGTGTTCCTAAGAAAGGAATAGGCTAAAATGATGGCGCGCTGTAAGCAAAACCACCACATTTGTTACTGCACTATTGGTACCTAATAAAAATAATTCTGGAATTATACGTCATGAATTGATGTAAAATATTGTAAAATCTGCATGCGTGCGGTGTGCTATCGTACATCGTACGTAGTGTTAGAGATATAATAATCTCATGAGCAAATACTTTCCAACCACTCTAATTTTACGCGGCAAAGCATCCTCATTTTGGCGGCAAACCGAACTGTCAAGTTCTCGCCGCAGTAGGTATGCAATATACGCAATACGCCGTAACAGCAGGCATGCAATTATTCTCATACGATACGTTCCATTTCACTCATTAGTATTACTAGAATTTGAACTAAAATAAAATATTGCTAACGAATTATTTACGAATTAGAATCCGAAAATATATTTATCGTAAAAACTGTGAAAATACAAAAATACAAAATGTATACAAAATTACTAAAACACTATACAGTGTTGTTGTAAACGAATTCAGCCATAATAATAAAAAAAATAAAAAAAAAAAAAAAAAAACAATACCACGTATTGAAATGTAGATCTATGAGGGTGACATGTTAATGTTAATAAGAAAACCCTCTATAAATAAATAAAGATTAAAAAAAAAAAAAAAAAAAAGAAATGTAGATAACCATGAATATTAACCGATTTTGACCAATTCCGTTTGCAAATATTGATACCTACCTATCAATAACAAAATGTACCAACGAACAATGTGTCGTTAATTACCTGTTTAAACCAAGTTACACTTCAATAAAATTGAAGTTAAGTTCCAAGGAACATAGTGTCGTTAATTGCCTGTTCAAACCAAGATACACTTCAATAAGATTGAAGTTTTGTTCCAACGAACATAGTGTCGTTAATTACCTGTTTAAACCAAGGTACACTTCAATAAAATTGAAGTTAAGTTCCAACGAACATAGTGTCGTTAATTGCCCGTTCAAACCAAGATACGCTTCAATAAGATTGAAGCTTTGTTCCAACGAACATAGTGTCGTTAATTGCCTGATTAAACCAAGGCACACTTCAATAACATTAAAGTTTTGTTCCAACGAACACAGTGTCGTTAAGTACCTATTTGAGCAAAGTACCACTTCAATAACATTGAAGTTATGTTCCAACAAACAATGTTTTGTTAATTATTGGGCTTAAAAAGTACATATTCAAAAAATTGAAGTCATATAATTATGCTATCGTTACAACCGAAACATGTGCCATAAAATCCGTTAAAGGCCAAGTACTCAATGCCTTCAATCGCAGCCTCATTAATGCCCAACTGTATGTTTACGTGCTAGTAAAAATAAAACAACACAAACGAAAAAAAAAAAAAAACAAAGATGAATCAAGCTAATATTATTCTTATTTAAGTAAAATCATATTTATTGACACAACTTAAATAACAATTTAAATAAATTAAAAGAAAACTAACTAAAACTAAAACTAAAATCTGGCAAAAGAGGGCATTCATGAGGTGTGGTGATTACCCAAGTATACAATATACAATATACAAGTATACAATAGTATATACGGACCAAAGTTTTACATTGCCCGACGTACCAGTTGTCAATTTGTTCTCAAGAATAAGAATAAGAACTTTCAAAGTTCAAAAAAAAATAATAAAAAAAATAAATTACAAATTGTAAAATATAAACAAGTTACAATAGTACCAATCTATAGATTGAAAGAACGAACGTGGCATTATATCCTCTACCAAGCAAACTGCTGTATCCTTGTTGGTGACTGCACCTATTTTATGAATATTTAGAATCGGCCTACCCTATTTGAAAATAAATACGTAGCAAATCATAAAAATACCCCTTGATGAAGAAATAATACAATTCATTTATTAACAATTCATCTAAACATTTAAAACTGTTAAACATTATTAGTGCATAATCACGTAAACATCAGCTTTCTATAAAGTTTAATTACTTCACTATAACCAAACAATAAGATTCTGCTTGCAAATCGCAGCACAAGTCGTCACTGAAAATCAGTTCCGGCAAATACCTATTCAAACAATAACTGAGTTATTGGTACGAAATAAGCACAATCTAAGAAAATATAGCCTAGGAGGACGTTTGCCTTCTAAGGAGATACTCGTGAGTTCAAGTCTCAATGCGCGCACGTGCCACTGTGTTTATGTAAAAGCATTGTTCGCGCCACTTACATTGGCACTCATAATACCTTCCTACCTTCCTATTCCTATCATTTCTTGGCGACTATCTCTGTCGCTCATATCGTGGTATCCACGAGAAAACTGCTTGCCGCCGCAAGTAGTCTGCGATCGACCCTCGTCCTTCGCGGCTGCCGCTCTCGCCGAATCCAAAGTACTGGATCTGCTGCTCCTCTGTGGTGGTCCACGTGAATTCGACGCGAAAATATAAACAAAACCCGCTATAAACCCGCCGCGTAAACGCTCCTTGCCGACACGCACCAACCGCCAAAAATACAGTCCACTACATCGAACGTCATAACATCCTGAAGGAACAAGCAGCTTGGAGACGGACCCGAACCGAGGTGATTGCAGTTGCATGGAGACCAGGTTAGTCGCCAAGTTCCTTTGTACTACTCTTCTACCAGCCATCCTTCCCCCGCCATTGGAGGCGCGCTCAGCCTATACAGCTTAGCTGCCGCGCTAACATATTGTTGGTCCTTCGAGCCGGATCTTCTTTGGTCCTCCCGCTATTCTCTGGCCCCTCTTAGGCCTCATATAGTCCTCTTTATAACCGCCCGCAATTTTATATTGGTATTTTTACCAACGATAATTTCCTATAATTATCGTGTTCCCGCCCGCAATTACAGTTCAGATAGTACCCTGTACTATCCTACTACGCTCTTATATACTTATTTCGTGTATTCCGCATTCCTAAATAGTAAAAATAACGATTTTTCCGTAATTCTTAATTTTTATTAAAAAGTGAAGGTATTCCTAACGACCGCCCGTGCGTCTCCACGTGGGTATTCAATACGCCGCGCGCGCGGCAGGTAAATGCTGTAGGCAGTTGCAGTAAATTAGGAATTTCATACTTTATCTAGTTTTTTATACTTTGTTAAGATGGCTATGGCTACTCGTTCAAAAGACAAAGATAGTGAAGTATACGAGGACGCAAAAGCGCTCGATACGTTACAGATCGAACGTTTGACCTTGATAGGTAAACGTGACATTATATTTTCTCGCTTACAAGATATTTTTAACCGATCTTTAAAGGCTTTCACTGATGATACTGAGAAAGATTTATTTCTATGTGGAATGATCTCGTTAGACCGCTTACGCTCCGATTTCAATGAAATTGTGAACAAATTAAATGTCACCGAGTTGACTCTCAACGCTTCGTACACGGTAAACTACCAATCTATAAACGTCTTCGAAGATATGTTTTGCCGTTGTCAGTTTGTTTATAATAAACTTAACCCGCCTTTAAAAACCGCTGATTTCAATGTTGCCCCGCAACGTAAATCCATCAGAATTCCTGAACTCGATTTGATGGTCTTCAATGGAGATCCGATGACCTGGAGAATATTTTATGAGTCATTCAAACGCACGATTCACGAAAATCCCGATCTCACTGATCACGAACGCGTCCAATATTTAATTAATAAATTGTCAGGCCGGGCCCTTGCAGTTTGTTCTGGTATCGTACCTAACGGTGATAATTATCCGATCATATGGCAGACGCTCGTCGATAGGTATAACGACAAACGTAACCTAGCCTCCGCTTATCTTGATCAAATGCTTGATTTTAAATCTTTTAACACCGCGACGAATAAAAACTTAGAATTATTCCTAGATAAATTCTGCACGGCTGTGTCAAGTTTGAAGTCTCTCAAGCTCGATAACGTGTCTGATTTTATTTTACTATCGCTCGCTTTGAAGAAAATAGATTCAAGTACTGCACGGTCGTTTGAAATGCACATGCGAGGTAAATCTATGCCTACATACAATGAACTTTTAAAATTCATCCGCGAACAAAGCAAAATATTGGAACGCACTACGACCGATTCTCTTAGCCGCCGTGATAACAGGCCGGGTACTGCAAGGTCTACGCAGTCTTTTGCAGCATCATGTGTCACTCACTGTCCGCTTTGCAAACAAGCCGATCACGCTAACTTATATAGATGCCCTGCATTTGATAAGCTTTCTATCGACGACAGGTACACTTTTGTAAAACAAAGCAAAGGTTGCACTAATTGTCTAAGCACTACGCATATAAATACTGCTTGCAATTCTAAATTTAATTGCCGTTATTGTGGATGTAAACATCATTCTATGTTATGCCGCAAAGTATCATCTTCCCGTGAAGACAATCGCCCGTACCCTAGCGCTCCGTCACAGGCGCACGCGCCGCCTCCGCGCGCGCGAACTGGCAACTTCTCCGCCGCCGGGGATCACATGCCGCCTTCGGCATCGCCGCCGCCCGTCGCGGGCTCCGCTAGCGCTCAGCTGACGAACTTACCTACAACTGCTTATCAGTCATCACAACAACAGGTGTCGCTGTGTAATGTACGCCCCGCTTCGCAGTCTAATGACACTACTTGTTTACTGGGAACCGTACAAGTTTATGCTACGGATTTGAATGGTCGCCGCCATGTAGTACGCGCCTTAATTGATTCGGCTTCCCAAAGTAACTTTTTAACTTCAAAATGTTGCGCTAAATTAAATTTAAAATGCAATAAGGTGACGAACACCGTTGTTAAAGGGATAGGTTCCGCATCTGACCCAATCAAGGGAGCAGTTTCTGCTACTTTATCTTCCCGCCTAAATGATAATTTTATTGCAATTGACGCCTATGTTATCGACCGCATAACAGACAATTTACCGGCAGTGAAAATTGACGTATCCTGCCTTTCATACCTGAACTGCCTGCCTCTGGCAGACGACAGTTTCGCTTCGCCTTCCGAGATCGACATACTTATAGGCGCGCCGCTCTTTTCTGAAATATTGCTATCAGGCCGCGCCGCTGGTCCGCCTGGTACTCCAACCGCTTTTGAAACCATTTTTGGTTTTATCGTAATCGGGACCGCTCCCGTTACTCCCGCTCATGTTACTCCCGCTCATGTTACGCCCGCTCATATTGAAACCGTTGTTTCTATCACTGACCCCTTGGTTGAAGATAGATGCCGTTCTCATATTTCCCTCTGTACCTTTATGGAAGGACCACGTTTAGATAATCTTGTCCAACGCTTCTGGCAGCTTGAAGAGGTGCAATGCACGCCGACTTTGAGCCCAGACGCTATAGAATGTGAACGCATTTTTACAAATAACGTTTCCCGCGATCCTACGGGACGCTATTCTGTAGCGTTACCTTTCTCCCGCGATCCCGCGACCGCTCTGGGTAATTCTTACCCTATCGCTAAAAAACGCTTCATGTATCTCGAACGTAAGCTCGCCGCGACACCTGCTCTGCGCTTAGAGTACGATGCTATAATCAAAGAGTACATTCAGAAGGGTTACATTTCACTGATCGACAATGATAGTCCTTTTACTGGATATTACGTGCCACACCACGCCATTGCGAGACTACAAAAAACAACAACTCGATGGCGTATGGTGATGGACGCCAGTGCTGAAACTGACTCAGGCCTCTCCTTGAATCAAGTTTTATATACCGGGGATAATTTACAAAACGATCTTTTTACAATCCTCTTGGATTTCCGCCTCTACCCAATTGCTTTTACATCCGATATTAAACAGATGTACCTACAAATTTTGATAAATAAGGACCACCGCAAATATCAAAAATTCCTGTATCGATTCGATCCCGTTTTTCCGCTTGATACCTACCAATTCAACCGCGTTTGTTTTGGTCTACGTAGCAGTCCGTTCCTTGCAATGCGAGTGTTGCGACAGCTGTGCGCCGCCGACGGTGCCCGCTTCCCACTCGCAGCATCTCTTATCAGCGACAACACATACATGGACGACGTGTGCTACTCCATGCCTACTCTGTCTGCTTGTTTACAACTCAGAGACGATCTCCGCGAGTTGCTCAAGGCCGGGGGCTTCGATCTCGTCAAATGGGCTAGTAACTCACCCGCGCTCCTTGACTCCCTTCCCGTCTCTGATCGTCACACCTCTAACATAAACTTTGAAGAGCCAGACACGAGTTTAAAGGTTTTAGGCTTGCAGTGGTCGCCCAGCTGTGACTCATTCATGTTCACAGTGAACATTGAAGACCGTCCAGCTACGAAACGCAATATGTTATCGTTAATTGCGCGTCAGTATGATGTTCTCGGTCTTATCGCCCCAGTTATTTTATACGCTAAACTGATTTTGCAAAAACTTCACATATTGAAACTCGACTGGGATGAACAACCGCCGTCAGATATAACTAATGTTTGGCAAAACTATACCCGAGAACTACCCTGTATTCAAAAGTTACGCTTTCAACGCCATCTAGACGTGAAAGAAAACTCAAAGGTTTCCATTGTGGCCTTTGCAGATGCCAGTCAGAACGGTTACGGTTCGGTTATTTATATTAGAACTCAGGCTGATGAGAACTCTTCACCAGTCACCCGCTTAGTTTGCGCCAAATCAAAGGTAGCTCCGCTAAAAACTATTTCAATTGCCAGACTAGAACTCTGTGCTTGCCTGCTTATGTCAAAACTAGCCCGCCGCGTTATCGATACGTATGGAAAACGTCATTCCATTGATAAAATATACTGTTTTACTGATTCCATGGTAGCACTACAATGGATCATTGCTTCACCGCATAGGTTCAAAACTTTCGTCGCTACGCGCATAACAAAAATTGTTACCTCAATTCCCGCTGACAGTTTCCGGCACGTCTCTGGCTCTCAGAATCCCAGTGACTGCTTGTCTCGTGGACTGTCGCCCGCTCAACTGCTGGACCACCCGCTGTGGTTCACGGGTCCCGCATGGCTGCGCCAAGACCCAAGTGATTGGCCAGTTACCTCAGTAGCTCCGTCTAAAGTAGACTCGGAGTTATCTGAGACAAAGAAAATCATTTCTTTGCCCGTGAGTCCCTTGACTCCTAAAATCGATGAGATTTGTAACCCATTGCTAGATCTCCCCGCCCGCGTATCTTCCTGGCTAATGCTCCTGCGCATAGTCGTTTTAATTTACCGCTTCATTAAAAAATTACATCGTGCTAATTGCTTTAACGCTGACGATATTAACTACGCAGAATTGCAAATATTGAAATCATTACAATATTTTTATTTTCACGACGTACTTAAATGCCTAAAGTCAAATAACAGCTGCTCAAGAGCAATCCAACGGCTTGTGCCATTTTTAGACGCTAACGGACTCATACGAGTCGGAGGCCGGCTCCGAAATGCTGACTTGTCCTATGACCAACAGCATCCTATTCTGTTGCCGCGCAAAGACCGCATTGTTGAACTAATTATTACACATTACCACCGTCGACACTGTCACGCTGGCCCGCTTACGCTTATGTCTATACTCAGACAGAAATATTGGATCCTTTCCTGCCGCAATATAGTTCGTTCTGTTATACACAAATGTAACTATTGTTTTAAATCTAAACCTAAACCTACGTTCCCGTTAATGGGAGATTTACCCGCTTGCCGTGTGAATGAAGCCAAGCCTTTCATTCATACCGCTGTAGATTACGCCGGCCCTATATCTATAATTCCGTTTAGAAAACGCGGAGTCCGCTCGATAAAGGCCTACCTATGCATATTTGTATGTATGGTGGTTCGCGCAGTGCACGTCGAACTCACCACAGATCTGAGTACCAACTCATTTCTGTCCGCTTTCAAGAGGTTTCTCGCGCGTCGGGGTACTGTTCTGTTTATGTATTCTGACAACGGTCGGAACTTCGTAGGCGCGAAAAATGCGTTAACGGATCTTTTAAATTCCGACGAATATAATAAGTCTATCTCAGATGAGTTATCAGCTAATCGCATACACTGGAAATTCAATCCACCGCGAAGTCCTCACTTCGGGGGGAATTATGAAATATATGTGAAAGCGTTTAAAAGTCATCTTCATAAGACGATCGGTTCACAGTTACTCACCTATGAGGAAATGTTAACCGTACTCACACAGATAGAATGCGTTATCAATTCTCGTCCTATAACGTTATTGAGCGAAGATCCGTCTGAGCCGACCGCGCTGAGTGCTTCACATTTCTTAATGACCGCACCGCTGAAGCATTTACCCGCTTGCACGGTTCCCGATGAACCTGGACACTTATTGAAACGGTACGCTTTATTGGATCAAATGGTACAATCATTTTCCAAACGGTGGAAGTTGGAATATCTTCACTTACTTCAATCTAGAGGAAAATGGAATACACCTTCGAATCCCATTACAATAGGTTCTATTGTTCTTATTATCACTGATAATATTCCCCCGCTATCCTGGCCTCTCGGCGTCGTCGTGGCCACTCATGTCGGCGGCGATGGCATCTGTCGAGTAGCGTCAGTAAAAACGGCGACCGGCGTCTACCAGAGACCCGTCGTCCGTTTATGTATCTTACCTACCCAATAATTTAACCCCTTGCTCCCCGGTCAACCGCTATGTTATATTTAACCCGTTGACGGCTTAAGAGTTTAACTCTTATTTTTATATTTTTTTATTTCCCGCTTTCTTTTAAAAACCAATGGTTTTTAGGCCGGGGGCAAATGTTCGCGCCACTTACATTGGCACTCATAATACCTTCCTACCTTCCTATTCCTATCATTTCTTGGCGACTATCTCTGTCGCTCATATCGTGGTATCCACGAGAAAACTGCTTGCCGCCGCAAGTAGTCTGCGATCGACCCTCGTCCTTCGCGGCTGCCGCTCTCGCCGAATCCAAAGTACTGGATCTGCTGCTCCTCTGTGGTGGTCCACGTGAATTCGACGCGAAAATATAAACAAAACCCGCTATAAACCCGCCGCGTAAACGCTCCTTGCCGACACGCACCAACCGCCAAAAATACAGTCCACTACATCGAACGTCATAACATCCTGAAGGAACAAGCAGCTTGGAGACGGACCCGAACCGAGGTGATTGCAGTTGCATGGAGACCAGGTTAGTCGCCAAGTTCCTTTGTACTACTCTTCTACCAGCCATCCTTCCCCCGCCATTGGAGGCGCGCTCAGCCTATACAGCTTAGCTGCCGCGCTAACAAGCATAATAATTAATCCATAGAGTGCCTTAGACACCTTAAATGGACCAATGGTTGGAAAGCACAACCTACCAAAATTCATAACAATTAATCCATTGAGTGCCTTAGACACCTTAAATGGACCAATGGTTGGAAAGCACAACCTACCAAAATTCATAACAATTAATCCATTGAGTGCCTTAGACACCTTAAATGGACCAATGGTTGGAAAACACAACCCACCAAAATTCATAACAAATAATACAAAAAAAAAAAAAAACTTAAATGAACTAATCGTTGAAATCAAACGAACCAATGCAGCCCATGGGGTTGTTGAAAGGCAATGTTGCCATATATTAAAAAAAAAAAAAAAAAAAAGGTAAATTTCTAGCAATGGCTAGTTTTGTTACTGTGTAATTTAATGTGTTCACCCACATTACTATGAACTTGTTATTTTGCATCGCTGTTGTTTGATACAGATACTAAAGGCCGGTTACAATAAATTGTCAGGTAAATGAGATTTACCTTAAAATGGATATTGATTCTGTTGTAGTCGTACTATGTAGTATATCTTAAAAATAGATAAATAATAAGCCCTATTAAAAGGTCCATTAAACCTCTTGGGTAAAGAAACTCCTACCTCACTAGTCCTTGATGTTTATTGCATTGAGCAAAATAGTAAAACATTTAACGGAAATTGCCTTTATTAACAAAAAGTATCTACTACAATCTAAAGCCGACTACTGCATATAGCGGTTAAAAATCCTACAAACCGTTACAGACTCATAATGCACCCAATTGTTCTTACTCACTGTCAGCTGGCAGCGTACCTAGCATGCTAGCAACATTCCGCCTTGAGTTATAACGCTAATACAACGAGCCTAATACGTACCAGCATTTTGGACACACTCAAAACCCCAAGTTCAAATATGTTTGGACACACCCAGAACCCCAAGTTAAAAGATGTTTGGTAACCAATCAAAGAGTTCACTAATCACAATTGACAAAACAGTTCCTCCAGTTCGTTAAGTTTGATCACATTTTTTTGGAAAAACAATGAATCAAAATATATAAATATATAGACGAACTAACAAAATGGACATCATTGAACCTGTAAATAAACCACCTTCATTGGTTTTGAGTCAAAACTGCAGCGAGATCCTTATAACAAAGGTCTTTCATGTGTCTGAGCACCACTGTATGTTCAGTTCGTGCAATTTATGACACGGGTACGTACATACGCAAAAAGTTTAATAAATCAATCTTAGAAGCGAGATACACAACATAAACACCATATGCAAACCTAAAATTGCAAAACACCGCGTTGTACAGCAACGCTGGTACCAAAGCCAATCTCTCTAGATGGACAATTAGACATAGGTACATAAAAAAAAAAAAAGCGTTTTCTAACAAATGATATTAAAAGTCTATGACAAATTTGTTAAGACAATATCTAAATTACCACAAGCAAACTTTATTTTAATCAAATGTACTTTGCTACTAAAAGCTTATTATAAAATAAATGACTATGACAACGACAAAGATGCATAGAAGGAAACTGGTCAAGTACCTCCTGGTGACTAACTACTATAGAAAGGCAGATATCGAACACTGGAAAATCAAAATAGTAACATATTTACGTAATCAAAGCACAAATAGCGTAAACAGTTATGCAACTGCTAAATCCCAAATCGTGGCAGTTCGAGTAGCAACCCACAAAGGACATTCGGTATTGTTAACACGAATAGCTGGACTACGTTCTACGTACAAGCTTTGGCCAAAATAAACAGAAAAAAAATAATAAAGAGAGGAAAGAAGAGGTATAGACTGAATACAAGAAATGGTGTGTGAAGTAAGAAAAGGCGAAGAACTTAGTAAAAGAAATAATTTAATGTCAGAATTAATTCAACACCTCAAATCACTATCGAGAATTGGAAAAAGTCATACAATTATTATAAGGTACGAATATGGTACCTACACCGAAATAAAGTTGAAGGTCAATGGAAGTCGTCCATCATTGTTAAAATAGTTAGCATGTAAGCTTACTATTGTAAACAAGATTAATAAATATATAATAAATCATGAATAGGTACACAAGTATTAAGAAATAATATTATAAACAAATGATTAAGAAATTGTTAATAATAAATTAATAGATAACTAGTATATAATTATTAAATAATCAATAAATGATTGATAAGTAATTAATCTATAAGCGAAAAGCATCTGATAAAGAAGTTACTTGGATATCGATTTATTTAAATAGAAATATAGTTAAGTTAATCTAGAAGTAATTATTGAATATAAAACAATTAATTAATTCTATAAAAAGGAAGAGATGTGATATACAAATAAATGTAGGCACACAATCGACAGTGGCGCCTCTCCTCATTCCCAATCTGTCATGCAGAGCGGGCGGTCGTCTCTCTTGAGCGTGTGCCTACTTACTGATAATCTGGTTGTTTTACTTTAAACCCAAGCCCTAGATTAGTGAACACAACAGGCCTAATAGTCTATTAATGCAATTCGTTGATAGGCATTTTGTTCAGCAATAACAATATAATGTCTGTCAGATCCACTACAGCAACCTTCCACTTCCTCGTTTACACTAAGCGTAGGAGCACTTCCGATATCCGATATTTGAATTTATTCCGAAAACCCATTTGGCCGATGCTCAACAAGAACATTATGCTCACTGTACCTATAGACTATAATAATAATTTGGATTATTTCGGTTAGTGTTGCCCTCGGCCGTGGCAACGTACTGCAACTCGGTCAGCAAATGGCCCGGTAACGTTTATTTTAGTCAAGTATTTATACGACTATACAATCCCTAACTGTCAGGTAAACTGGCAGATACGGACTATTCCAAAAGTATTCCACTTTGAAACATTTTGAAGCAAATAGATTCGAACGAACACGGAACTGAATTTCCCTTTAATTATAATATTATATGAGTAACTATTAACGGATGTCTCTCGAGCTGTGCTTATCGATTTTCCCGGTTCTGCAGACAGGTCGAGTAATTTAGTGGGGCTATAATTGTCTCAAAGTCCTGAGTCAAAAGTGAACGGCTGACACAGGATGCGATAAGGCGAAGTGGACTTAGAGGACTGATAGTGTGAGAAAGGATATTGGTTACGAGAACTAATATCAACATGTTTATTTTGTTCGCACGTCTTCCATGTGTCAGTTCTTAGCAGAGTATTCTTTGCGAGAACTTTTTGAGGTGTTATCGCCTTAGGTTTCCCGGTCCCTCTCATTAGGTACCTTCTGGAAAATCTTGCTTTATCATTGACCACGACTGCATTGACTTAGATTATACGTAACGTAAACCAAACAAGAATAAAAACCTAAATATTAATTTACTAAAGTGTTGTAGCCTTCAACAGGCACAATAATAAAAGTCATTTGGTTTGGTGTTCATGTAATGTAATCATTATAATGTACTCAGAATAAAGAAGCAGTGGAAATAATTAAAGCCACTGGAACACTTAAAATATTCCAATCCAGTTAACATATAATTATCACAAGCATTCCCCGATAAGTAGACATCGAAGCATTGAACAAATATTTGCCCACTTTCAAATGTAATTATTGAATTTCCGATCGATATCAGAGCAAATATTATATTCCAGTAGCAGCGTGGTATTATGCTTTGTGTTATCAGCTAGTTTTAATAGATATAATAGGTATAAAAATAAAACATTTTCGTTAAAACTTCATTTAGGAGGTTTCACTAACTTACGTCTGGTGCGTTTATAAACTTTGACCACCAGGATATCTGATAGTGATCAAACGCATATTATAATAACTGAAAAAGTAGCATAATCTATCAAGTCATACAACTGAAACAAGTACTAGCTTGTAATAAAAAAGGTATCTTGAATAAGGAAAGTTAAAGGAAATAAATAGTTCTTGATTGAGCTCACTAAAGTTTATTTCTTTGAGTTGGTAGCTTTAATAGCAGTTTGACGGTAATGAGAAAAGTTACGAAGAAATAAGTGACTGAAGGACTAAAGGTGAAGGTCAGGTTAACAAACGACGTAAAATACTTCTGGGTAGGTAAAAGTTAGGTAGGTTTACCTTACTCAAATTATTTTTCTAGAAATAAAGTACTGAGTCAGTCTAAGAAAAAAAAACGGCAAGTTTTGGGTGGAGTTGTGAGTTCGATTCGCGTACAAGGTAAATATTTGTGTGGCCCAGTATTTGCTCTGCTTCTGTGTGTTTGTAGGACCATAGCCCTGTTAGTTCCCGATTCCTTAGATACAGGGAATCCTAGTTAAGCGACAGATTCTATGTAACTGATTGTGACGCATTATTATTTTAATTAAAATCATCATCATCAACCATCGTCACGCCCCTTAACAAAACGTGAAGTAGCGAATTCCTATTTATAGCTAAGGAACCATTATACAATACCAATAAAGCTTTTCTCGAGTAAGTCCTTTACATAGACACAATTTTAGGCAATTAATCTGTACCCCTTTAAGCAGCAGGGCTATAAATAGTGTAATACTCAAGAGAAAATCCCGGCCGGATTTGTTATCTTAAGTAAAACCAATCACTGGAGCGAAGACAGAATTCTAATTAATAGAGAGAGAGTCAACGTGGAATTAGATCATGACAGATGGCTCGTATATCAGTCAGGAATGTAACTATTATCTACGATTACACCTGAGACTTAACACTCCACGATAATGAAACTCTGCTACGATAACATTTACATACCCAAAGGTTATTGATTCCTAAAGCATTCTGAAGAACTGACGTAGGTAGTAGATTTTGTTCAAGCAGTTTTAAAAATAATGGTCGATTGAAGTTTGGCAAATCCTATTAACAATTAATCTGATCGAAAGCAATCACTCGAATAAACTTGGTTTCTTAGAGAGTAGACAATAATAGCGATTATATTCAGCATTTAAGGACCAATCAGTGTTATTGGAAATTCAGTAGTAAGATTGTCGAATTATTATGAGACTAACAGCCTAAACTGCGTAATCGGAAAAAGTCTGTTCAATCGTTGGAATACTTTATCCCTGTTCTAGTCAAAACTAATTCCATGAAGTAAATCGGTTAGCTGACATAGCTTATATTAATTACCTGCTATCGGATGAAGTATGGAACTCATTTTATCTCAAAGCGCTAGACTTCGAAATAACCTGAGAGTTATTAATATCAACTTCAGATGTAGGATATTAAATAATAAATCATAATGGATCCTGGAATCGAGAACCACATTCCTGAAGCAGCTCGCTTTAATTTATTTGCTTTGTAAGTAAGTCTATAGATATTAAGTAAGATTTATTGGATTACCTTTTTTCTAAGGCATTCATAACACAAAGTTCACGTCGCTTGTGTACTCTGGATACTACAGTAAGATGTTTCAAGACGAGCGGATGTTAGCCCGTCCATAGATATAAAATTATACTTTCATTTGTTTAGGGCAGTAATTGAAGAATACTGTTGTGATATTTGATAAATTAAATACAACGGTGTCGTTATCGAGGCGTTTTCTGACAGAACCAGCAGTGAGACTAAAACAAAGGCCTGAGCATATACGAAAGAAATCAAAACAGAAATGGTTGTCCCCATTTTAGTTTTTTTTTATAAAGATGTTCCCATCATTATGTCAGCGGCGATCGGTAGTTGATCCCACCGTCTACCGAATAAAAAATAAATAATAAAATCATCTACCCGGGAACAGGTTTGAGACGGGCCGAGGCTAATAGTAGATATAAACACGCTATAGGAAACTTTTTTATTGCCTGTTTGACAGGGATAAAGGTGGGCAAGAATGATTGGATTAAGGTTCAAATCTCACTGACATAGAAATACTTAAAACACAAACACGGAGATAGTTATGGAGGAACTACTCCTTGCTATTAGCAACACAATCTGTCAGTTTGATGAAATTTAATGTAAATCTACCCAAAAGATAAATAGATAGATAGATAAACTCTTTATTTAAACTACACAGAACAAAGAAAAGTTAAAAACTAGAACAAAACAAGTTTAACAATGAAGAAGAAGAATAGTATTGAAGAAGAATAAGAAAATCCTAAAAGAAATCTAGAAGAATCTAGAATCTACGAAGATATATAGTATTTTAATCAGAATTGGTTCAACAATATTGAGCTATCCAAGGCCTATATCCGGACAGTGGGAACAGGCTGATGATGATACGACCAGTTAGTCGAGGGTTTTGACAGTTGAAATAATCTTCTACCTACTTATTCAAAAGATATAAAATAAGCTGTCATTCATTTTTCTCCGCGTTCGATGATTTATACATCACCCGATAGTGGTAGTGAAGAAACCTAGAAGCTAATTCTGCTCTACCTACACGTTCAAAAATCGTAGCCATTAGTTACTTCTGTTAGTATCTAAAAGACACGCTAAAGGCACGAAGCCAAACAACAACAATTAGTGATCACCTGTCGACTTCATGAAGAAGTAACCGATAGAAAACCAGTAGGCAGGACGGGCTTCTTTTCTTTTTTTGGGCACTACTTACCCACGCTCAAGGGCTGCCTCATGCATACTGTAGACGTATCGTGAACTTAAATTTGTCATGCTGTAGATTTTTAGCTGTCTTCACGAGGGATGAATTACTTGTCTACCTCTTTTTTTTACTTCCTCTTTCTATACAACTAAAGGAAGAGACTATAGTTCTGTCTGGTAGTAATCGTAGATGGCAGTCTGGTAGAGTTGGGTCCGCATATAAGTTGGCGCTGACTCAGCATTGAGGCGTGATGTTGCGAGTTTGATTCTCGCATAGTGCAATCATTGCTCTGAAACTGTGCGTTTGTGGGAACATGGTCATTGCAGCTCTCGATTTCTTAGTGACAGGTTTTTAGGGGAAATCAGGATCTATGTAATTATTTCAGAGAAATGTAACTATTCAACGATATCAATAGGTCGTGTCACATCGTCTGAATAAATCTTTACTCAAACAGCATAATTTAAAATAGGGTAAAACACGGTTGCTAAGCAATGGTCATAAAGGTACACAAGGATGTGCTTTGCAGTCACGTAGCTGTTTACCTGTGCCATGCATCTTTGTCTATTGAATGATGTCATGAAGGTCAGTTCCTATTAAAACTAAGAAGTTAAGCCTGGGTATCGTCATTTGTATTAATATATGTTAAAATGTAATATAAAATCGGCAAATAATTTATTAAAATGGTACTCCTTCATCAATACTCATATCAATATTATGGTATACAAGGACGGTAACATTTAAATAATAGCCTGACCAAATTAAAACGAAAGATAATGCGGCCCATTTCATATTCAACGAATCACAAAAGCTTATCCGTTTCAAGGCAAATTGATATAGTCCAGAGAATCGGCGAACTCAACAAAAAATCTTGCTTACCTCCACAAACAGCTATTAGTGCCGGCGAAGAGGGCAAACAAAAACAAAACGATGGCGATCCACAGTTTCTTAACAGAAAACTCCAAAGTTATGAACTAAACTTTATTTCACTAGCTATTTTAGAGTATGTTTCAGTCAGTTTCACTCCACTTGCAGTCACGAGGACGTGACGAAGAGAATAACTTGAAATCGCGAGCGCGGACGCGCGATACGTACTATTAGGACGATGCTCCGTTGCCGACTGCCGAGTGCAAGCTGGCGGCCATTGCGAGCGAGTTGTCTTACTTGCAAATTCGAATCGACTTCGGATCGACAACCGAACCAGGAGCTAGGTATAGAATAGATTCTAGCTTTAAACAACACTATCGGATGGTAACTTTAATTCGATCGCTATTATTATCTATTTTCCTTTCAATTACGATTTTCATTACGCAACATTTTCATATAATTGGTAAGGGCTTACTTTTCTGGGCAGTTTAATATTTATTCGCTGACCTATTCACGTAACATTTCATATAAATCTCTGGGATGTGGTTCGTTATTATTGTCATTTACATAATCTAAGTTTGATTGATTAGTTTTTAATGTAGACAAAGATTAGAGATTCTGAAGTTTTATCATTATAAACTGAGTGGACGAACGCCAACCCTTATCTTGGAAAAGCATTTCGAAAGTTACTTTGTGTCATTTTGACTTGAGGTTAAGATGAAGACTGAAGACGGTAAATCTACTGTTAATTATATTTTTTTACTCATTACTGGGTACATTAATACCTTTAACTCTACTCAATCATCTCTATGTTTCTTTATTCAGTACCTGGATTATTAGTAATGAATTTGGAGATAAGCTTAAAAGAAACTGTTAACGTTTGAAGTGTTTACCTTGATTCCACCCATCCAGGTTCTGATTCAAAAAATATTAATAACAAATTAAACTTAAGTAGGTACTTATTAAAATTCCTGCAGCACCCAGACACCCGCCACAACATCTCACATATTTTATCAACTTTATGCTTGGGCGCATATCACTTATTTTAATTAGATTACAGTAATTATAAGCATCTGCATCTGTATGACGCAAATTGTAGTTGAATGAACTTGAAAATAAATAAAGAATCGTGTTACAAAGAGAGAAAACATTGTAAATGTCAGTCAATGACAATAATATCGTTATATTATTTTTATAAGTATGAATCGCTACTTCACATACTAGTCTGCTTGTACTACCTTTAGAATGTTGCGATGGACACTCGTTTCATGCATGTTCCTACTTAACTGTTAAGGCACTGTATATTGAAATAAATAAATAAAAATAAATACTTGGAATTTCGTATACATCTATGCTAGATACACGGTTCTTCCTAATTAAATTTAACACGTTGACTGCTGAACCGGTTTATTTTATTTGACACTTTTGGGAATCTTCACAAGTTTATGTTTACTCTTACTGTCAGCAGTGTGGGCGCACACAACTGTTGTGATAAAAGTGTCAATACAGCAGTACGGGTTCGCACGCCAGGTGTGTTTTCGCTTAAAAAAAATAATAAAAAAAACACAAACGTGTGTTTTCAGTAGTCAGCAGTTTTAAACTTTTCTTTTGTTTTTTTTTTTTTTTTTTTTTTATGATTTCGCTTCAAGCATCTGTCTCATACTTATAATATTATCAATGTTAATTTTCAATCGATTTGTCAACATCGAGATAAAACGCGAGTTACACTACATTCGTGACTACATTGAATGCAGAAATGTCAATAAAGTGGCAATTTTGTGAAATGCCTCAATTCAGCATTGCAAAACTTGACTCAACGATAGCTTTCTCATTTTATCAACATTATGTTGCCAACCATTATTATTTATTATTGTCAATCATATTTCGCTAAACCAAGTGATTTTTTGCTTGAACTGTCTTTTTGTCGCTAAGTGAGGTTGGCTGTTTTTAAGTGTGTTTTGTGTGAGTAACATAACATTGCCTCAGAATCATAATTTCGGGAAACTGATATTGTAATCTGTAACCATTGTATTGTGGAGCCATGTCAATAAAGTTTTGCTTATTCTATGATAGGTAATTATGATAGAAAATCAGTTAAGATGGCGGAATTGTTCGCTATTGCGACTGTCTACTATTGACTTGACTATTAAGACTATTGTTTTGCTTCCTTTTATGACTACCAATAATTATTATTAAGTAATTACAAATGCATTAAATTGTGAGTAAAATTAAATACAGATCAATTAAGCTTATTTTGCATTTGAGGTCAAGGCCAATGTAAACCTCATCAGTCAGTCATCTAATAACAGCAGAATATCTTTTCAAAGACTCCTTTTCACGGTTTTTCATAGCCGCAGGCTACGCTTTGGACGCCATATTGAATTTCATAGAGAATTTTTTCACCATGTTTTTTTTATTCCCTTTTTCACTCTGTGCTAACTTTGAAGCTTTTACGGCATTCAATTTTAATGAAGAGAAGATATTGAGGTCAGTGGGAGTTCAATATTTTGGTAGATACTGACAAGGTAAATGTTTCGATGGTCCAACATAATTTATTATTACTATTTATTATTTATTTATTTATTTACTATGCACTACTTTTATCTATAGTTCTATCTACCAATATACCATTGTGACACTAATTATTAAATTTATTTTTTTATAGTTTTTAAGTTTTCTTCGATCTGTGGTGTTTTTTAATTAAGAGTTTATCTATCTATCTATCTACAAATGGGAAGAAAAGAATAGGGAATAAAATACTTTTATACTCTTCCTTATTTAGGCGTATTACCTTTACCTTATTACCTTTTAAAATATCTTTTAACAATGCACTAGACTTCTCTATAGGACAATAGGTGATGCATGCCATGAATGGAATTGAAACAAAAACGCGGATGCTTCATGAGCCATCCATAGGGGTTTTGTGCATTGCATTGTTATATCTGTTTAGCTATAATCTTTGATACCTATTAAAAAAAATAAAAAATACTACAATTAGATTAGATACTTGTCGTATTTAATTAGGTACTCATTTAATTTAACATTTCTATTTTTAGTATCACTAAACTATTACTAAAGATCCTTGCAATAATATGATTAATGCCACTGTCAAATAGCTAAGCGTTCGCGAAAAGTTTTTTCGTAATATGTGTATGGCTATTACCAAAGTGCCATTACAGAGTATTTTATTGCCTACTAGCAACGCCCCGCAGTTTCTCCCGCGTTAATTATTATCCCACAGGAGCCATTGATTTTTATGGGATAATAAGTATTTTTTGTTCTATTCCAGGACCTAAGGTATCTATATACCAAATTTCATATAAATCCATTTCGGCGTGAAGAGAGGACAAACACACAAACTTTCGCATTTAATTTTATAATATTAGTTTAGACAAAAAAATAGACAAAACTTTAGTTTCTTGGGGACTAATCTATATCGCTTCGCAGAATTAATCCATCTCTCGATTGAGCGTAAAACGTTTTAATTGCCCTACCAAGATATATCAATCTATTCATTCGAATGGATAACTTGATGTATGTCTGCCAGCAGCACAATGTAAAGCAGTAGCACAGATTGCTCAATTATCCCTAGTGTTTGGGCGAGATAAATGGGCACACCTCTCCTCTATTCTCGATAAAGCTACCCGGAAAGGAAAGCGATTGAGATCTTAAACAATAAACTAAAAGATGATAAGCCATAACCTACATAGAAAGGAAACAGTCGTAGCGAGAAAAAAAATCCTCTTTTATGTGCCTAAACGCTGCTGAAGCATGTGATACATACAAGGTAAGGAAGCCTGTTGACATCTACTTTTTACGTTTATAAAATAAGTCTGTGTGTACTATTGTAGAGTCAGGCTAGGTAGGAATTTAGGGTTCCGCTGGGGAGCAGAGAGTGAATGATGGGGTTGTTTAGGAAATACTAGTTGGATAATGTTGAAGATTGGGTACTGACGAGGTAAATACATTATGGCAAGTGGTATCTATTAACCCGGCCAGTCAAGCGCGGGGATCGAGAAAACGTCATTTACGACGAGACGTGTTGATGGAATACGAGTTACTAACCTCTCTGACATATGAATATAAATGTTTTTATACAAATAATTGTTTAACCTAGAATTGTTTTTACCGGTATCTGAAAACTAAAACTAATAACCTAGCCCTAAAGAAATTAAACTACTCTTCGCTTTATAGGAGGAAAGCAATAAAAAAATATGTTTATTTTGTCAAAGTAATGCGTTAGGGAGGTACTTATTTACCAGCAAAAATCCTTTAAAAACCAATTACTAGATAATGTGTACGTCATATTCAAAAGTTAGCTTTTAGGTTTTGGGCTGCGCAATTTGTCAATTGGTCAAGCATTATATTAAATTACGATAATTCTTCACAGATCCATACGCTGATAGATAGATAGCTTTACATAGCTATACACCATAGAAATTGTAGATCTTTATAATTGATTAATGTGCACAAAAGGACTGACATGATTGGATGAGTTCACCATTAGCCTAGTTTCTGGAGTGTGTGAATGCGTGCTTATATCACTATCACTATAGATAGCGCCATAAATATGTTATTTATGATCTTGGGACTGGGATTCATCCCAAGACATGTAGCATGTGCTACCATTAAATTTTTACATCAAATTTCATTTCATTTTACCTGTTTATTGACACTCTTGTGACAAATTAATTCGAGAGAACAAATTTATGGTTTTGAACATAAAATGTAACATATTAGTGTGATGGTTAGAGCGATGGTGGCCGAGTAGCGATTTGAGCGCAGCGACACTGGGTTTGAAACCAAGGCACTAATATTATTACATAAGTTATGCGCGAATTTCTAGCTATTGTTGCTCCCGATTGTTATCGATTGATTCAGAGGTTCGTTGCGGCCTGACGAACTCCGACACCAGAGGCTGGAACGGCTTCATTCGACAAAGATTAAACGTACTTTTTACTTTGGATTCCATATACATCGGGAATTATACTAACTGACTAGGATGTCGCAACGACCTAAAATGAGTCTTGGCCCCCGATAATAAGAGTCGTCGGTCTGTCATGCGCCACCTCCTGCCAGTCCTCCGCCTGGAGCAAGTTCTCGCGCAAGTTTTTTTCCTACTTCATATATCTAACGGTAAGATAACGCAATACAATCCATTTTGCAATGCATGTTATACGTGTAACAAAGACATGTTTAATTTAGGGTTCCAAATTATGTAATGGTGAACCAAAAGAAAAAAAAAATGATACAAAATAGTAGGTAGTAAAAGTAGTTAATAGTGGATAGTCACAAAAGTGGAGGGGAGACCTGTACTAAGCAGTGGGCCGAAATGGGTTAATGAGTATAAAAGATTTGTTACGTTGTTTATCAGCAACATAAAAATAAAAAAAAAAAAAAAAAAATAAGGAATTTTTTAGGAGTTTTCTTCCTTACGGCTTGTGTCCAATAAATATATCTATTGAGCAGTTTTGGACACTATGAGCTTATCGTACGACAATGAGTTTAGTTATAAATAAGCGACACCACATTTTACGGTGTTGTAAAACCGAGAAGTTTTATAGTGGTTTTTTCGTTCACTTTTATGCGTTTTCTCGTAAGAAAAGAAGAGTTCCGTGGTTTACGACGGCATGTAAAATAGTCATTAATCTTGTATTGTGCTTCGGATCAAGTCGTGACCAAAATACGATGGATATAAATGAGCAACACGTGTTGCGGTAGATTGAACTTTTCACTTTGAGTGAAGATTTTCGAGCTTTTTAAGGGTGCTAAGTGGAACAACCTTTTGTTAATATATGGTGTGAGCTATAAACTTTTGAAAAGGCTTCTAGAAAACTACCTTAATTGATAGATAGATTTTTTGTAGTGTAGGCCTCTTCTGCAAGAGACCGCCTGGGGAAGTACCACACATTTGCCATACATTCATGCGCCAAGCAGTAGTGTGCAAACATTACTGTGTTACGGTATGAAGGGCACTGTTTCTAGCCTTAGAGCCGGTGTCTGAGGGTGACGAGCGCAGTGCAGTGCCGCGCATGATTATTCAATGCAAAGTTCTGGGTGGCGCTGTAACTGTTATGGGCAGGCCTAGCGCTTACCATCAGGCGAACCACTAGCTCGTCTCGTCACTTAGTCAAAAAAGAAAATATGATGAATGTACATTTCTACACCATATGTAACATATATTAGTCCACATTTCCACTTATTTTCATCATCATCATCATCATCAACCCATAACGTCCCACTGCTGGGCACGGGTCTTTCCTCACTTTCGTGAGGAGGGTTAGGCCATAATCCACCACGGGGGCCCAGTCCGGATTGGTGGATAACATACGTACATCCGAAATAATTCTCGGGTAGGCATGTGGGTTTCCTCACGATCATCATCACCTTCGTTTCATCGCTTAAAAAATAAATTAGTTTATTGCTTATTATTAAGACCGCTATAAGAAAGTTGATTCTGTCAGACAAAATAAATAATTCTGGCTGCATTCTAAGCTAGGTGTAATAATGTGCAATTTTTGGACTTGATTCTATAGAATACCTCAAAATAGAAGCCTTCTCCCCTAAACCGTCGTTGCAAAAAAGACACCCATTACCTTAATAACCTTGACACATTCCCAGTCCATAAAGTAATGCAGTTATCTGCTCATTGCTTCTATTATAATTGTTACATAATTTTTATTTATTAACTTGACCTTTTAAATGGATTGCTTAGCCGTCTGCTAGCAGAATACATAAGCTGGATCGTGAGTCAAGTTGACCCTAATATAGCTTGGTATATGGAGAAAGTGATGTATCGTTGCTTGTGGACATTACGCAACCCTATGTGGTATTTTACGCTAGGTACAGACTACTATGGTACCGTCTAGAACGAATGAAGATTAATGCGGGAGTGAATGTGAATAATTAATAGCCTTGGAGTAGCTAAGCCTATAAAAACTTTTTTTTTATTTGACTGAGTGCCGAGATGAACAAGTCGACATGTTGAATGAGGTTATTAAGCTCAAATTCAAATTCGAATGAACGCCTTCAAAATACATTACTTTGAACAAATCAATAGTTTCGTTTGACACAGTTAAGGTGGAACCTTTCTCTTATTTAAATTTCAAAAAATAGTATTTCTGTTTTTGGTGCTGGAGGCCTACCATGACGTCTTATAGCGATTCAGTTTAGGACCTAAACTGAACTGCGTCGCATAATCGTACCATGACGTCTTATTAGCGACTCAGTTTAGGTTTCCGCCATTTTGAACCTAAACTGGATCGCAAGTCATGATTTCGTTCATTCTTTTCGTACCATGAGCTATATTTAAAACCTATTTGAACCTATACTGATCCTATTAGCTGTCAAAATTTGCGTCTCAATAAAAGTTAATATTTTCACAACCAAAGTTGAGCCTTTTTGGTTATATATCTTAATAGCGGCGGCCCCGCGGTTTCGCCCGCGTAGTTCCTCTTCTAGTGGGAATACGGGTATAAAATATAGCCTTTATTACTCGCTCATAATGTAGTTTTCCATTAGATAAATAATTTTAAAAATCGGTGCAGTGGTTTAGCCGAAACCTTATATATTTCCATACAAACTTTCTTCCCCTATTGCTATTTTACCTTGTGGATAATTTTTTTACAAAATTTGAATGACACTTTTATTTATATCTAATCAAAAGCACAAAAACAAGTTTCAAGCTTCTAGCTTAAAATATGAAGAAACTTCTATACTAACTTTCATCCCCTATTTCAACACTTTACAACCCTTTTCTCGCATTAAAAAGTAGCTAGAGACTAGGCTGTACCAAATTTTATTTAAATCAGTTCAGTAATTTAGGCGTGAAAGCGTAGCAGACAGACAAAACGACGGACAGTTACTTTCGCATTTATAATATAAGTAGGGAAGTAGGGATTATTTTGATTTCAGTGTAAAAATCATAATAATTAAGTGTGGGTATTTGTGTATGCACTGTCGCCTTGGGAGTTTAAACTTAGGGCTACTGATTCCCACAGCCGGCGAGAGTATTCCCTGGCTTGCGTGATTTTATTATAGCACGTTGCAATCTCGTTGTGCCTATTTATGAAATCCCAAAGGTGTTTAAGTTGCTCGTAGCTTACTCGTTGACGAGAAGTTTCACTGTATAATATAAAGAAAACCACTTAAAATAGCCGCTAACACTCGAGACGTAAGCTTGGGAATTTTGGAGTATAGATTCATGCGTATAAGTACCTACTTAAGAAATAAGGTTTTTATATAATATGCAAAATATTAGTCAGAATTACTGACGCCATTGTAGTGAATTTATAAACCACATAAAAAGAAATCGAAAATAGTATTTTATAAAAATCAGCACAAAAGCGCGCGTATTTTCAATATACGAACTCTTTCGTGCTGTATTTTCTAATTAGAGTCGAAGAACATTCATCCGTCCGTCACTCATTAATCAAATGTCAAATGTCGAAAATATAAAAGGAACGTTCTAAAAAGATATCAATTCTAGGACCACAATATTTTACTCGTAATTTAATTTTAAAATGATCTTAAATAAATAATAAATCAATAAACATTATTGATACATACATCTAAATACTTAATTAAATTACTTAGGTGTTGTGTCTTCACACAAATGACAAAATATGCAACATGAAAATAAGCGTAATTTTCCGAAACATTTTTTGATTTATTTCTGAACGCAACCAAAAGAAAGAAACACGGCTAAACGAAGTTAGCAAAGGATGTTGATATAGTGTTGTCTCTTTCCAACAGAGTGACGTCATAGTAGACGTGAGAAACTATCGTTCAATTCGTTCATTCATTCTTATTGTTAACGATCCAATAACGATTTTGTTTAGGTGTAGGTCATGGTACGAAATTATGCGGTGCAGTTTAGGAACCTAAGTTGAACTGAGCCTAAACTGAGCCGCTAACTAATAGGTGAGAGTAGGCCCCCTGGACTGGATGATAATGGAATTAAATTATTTAGCAGATTATCTAAAACATATATTTAGCACATATTTTGCAGCTAAACTCATTACTCAAGTAGTCGTCAGGGGTTACCCTGACGACTACTAGACTAGATATAAATAACACTAATGCACCAGATTGCTCAAATAAGCCTATAAACTGTTAAGTTTATAGGCTTATTTGAGCAATCTGGTGCATTAGTGTTATTTATATCTACAGAATATCGTAATAAATGCTCTACTGTTGTCGCAAATTTCATTATAATTTAAATTAGTTACCCGTTCTAGCGCCAAACTGAAAAAAAATGCTTAAAATTTGAGTTTTTCGCCATAAGCGAAACGTGCCACCTAAACTGTTGAGACTCTTTGCGTCTGACAATGTCATTTTCTTTTTCTCGTATATAGTTTACAATAATCTATATATATAAAAATGTTATGTTGGTTTGTGTACGCTTCAAAAATTCAATAAATTCTGCACCGATCGAGCTGAAATTTTAGAATGATATATAATCCGCATCAAGGATTGTTTTTATCTATTTTCTTCATCAGTGACATATCAGCGAATGTGCGAATATGCCACAGCGAGGCGTGGCAGGGTACAGCTAGTAATATTATAAAGAAGGATATTGAAGATACTTTCCCAGTTCAATGAACTGAATTTTTGCATCTTCCTACGACTTTACCTACGTAAGATTTAGTCTACTTTCACTACCCATGTTCTGTACGCAGGTTTATTTAATTGTTGTCTGTGATGTAAGAACAAGAAATTGCTTTCGCGTACTAATTAGATCGGGCCTTGCGCCCAGCATTGATTTGTGAAAATGTTCTGCGCGGAAATAGTTTCGTAAAGCTATTACCACAGCGTATAGAACAACATAAATTAGTTAGGCTGTGCTATTACCATGTTCGAGCGAAGATCGCCTTATGCAATCATCATGCGATCAGCTGTGAGAACTCAATTACACGTTACGTTGTGAATAAAGAGAACAAGATACCGTTAATTTGGAAGGTTTAAAACTTTGAAGAGGTCATTCGGTTAAACGCTGGATGGATTGGTCCAGCTTTCAAGTAACCTACTAAAATAATGCAAATAGAAATAATTTCAACGTGCACAGGAGGGTACTAGATATAAGTAAATCATAACTATTAATAACAGTTGCGACAAACCTAAATGCATTTGAGTAATTAATCATCCGGAGCATGAATAAAGCTCCGAGTGCCTACTGGTTTTCCAGTTACGTATAGAATTGAATGTAATAAATCCACTAAATAGTTCGGCAGTCTTATGAACCTAATCCATAGGATTTCTATTTCACTCGACTCGTCTATCGAATTGGATACCCAGCTATGTCAACGGCCAATACATAGGAACATCAAAGAGCTGTCGCGACGCGCCGACCGCAAACAAATACCGGCAGTTGGAAGCCTTGCACTTGTGTCAATGTTAAAATGTAAAACAGTGCTTGGGCTCCAATAAACTTTTCTAGTAAACCGAAATAGACTTTGCAACAGAATCGAGGACGGCCTAAAGAAAAAGCGGAAATTTAAATCACGGAGAAAATAAGCCATAAACAGAGTGATGCAATAGAATATTTAAGAGGTGTCCAATACCGATCAGAGAATTAAAACACCGCAGAAAGTATTAATCGTCAAGCAAATAGTAGCTAGCTATTAGTGACAACTAGGATAAAATGGCTAGAAGAGAACATTTCAAATTTAGTAAACCTCGAAATAAAACTCCAGGAGTGCATGAGCATGCGTTTAGTATTGGACGATCAGCTATAATCTACATACATGGCATTATTTGTCTGCATCAGACGTACAAGGCCACACACGCCCGGTAGAAGCTGAACGTCTAATCGTAAACGCAGATTCCGCAGATTCCTCAGAACGCAAACTCCTGGATTTTTGTTTTTGTTCCAGTTATAAGAAGCTTACGTACTGCCCTAAACTTTGTAGATACTAAGTCAATATTGTCCTGGCAACGTTCAAGTGTTACTATGGCTTCAGGGTTTGTAACTCAAAACTTTCCTGTCAATTTTAAACGAACGTGAGTACGGAATTGAAACGAAACACTCATTCGACAAGCATTACATGTTTTCCATAGAAATGAGAAACAAATTTTAAAAGAAAGAAATATGCATTTGCTTCTCAGCTTTTATCTTTAGCAATATTGCTTGATGGTAAGCTCATAACAAACGCTTTGAAGTGCAAAGCTCTCGCTGGATAGAATTTCGCTCCTATGTATCTGGGATTTGTCGAGTACACATAGTTTTGTAATGCTGCCCTACTAACTACTGCTTAGCGACAGAAATTAATAACGGGAAACATTTTAATTTAAGAATCCAATGAAACATTGTATATACGTTTACGCGTCGAAAGCGTCATGTCAATAAAAACAGTACCTTTAATTTACGCGTACCGTCAAAAATTGCACTAAATGGGGGTAATATAAAAATCAGTTTTTTATTTATGGCCGGCTGCCGCCACATGTATGTAATTTCGGTAGGCGTGGTTTATCCCCGGGCGGATTGCATCGCGATCGATTTCGGAGGTCAATCGATAAAAGGTATCTTATTCGTGATCTGGCCCGTCTTTAATAAGTTGGCTTGTTGACCCGTGTACGGGAATTTGGTACCCGTTATGTTGTGGAGTATTGTAAATGACGGGTTGTTTTATCCCGTTCGATAAATTGAATCTGATTTGAAGTAGCGTAGTTTTGTTTCGAAAGGTAATTCAGTAGGTAAGGTGAGCCTCTTTTACAAGCTCTCGCCTGCGGCTGCATTTTTTATTTAATTTTAAAACCTAGAAGGTTTTCATATAATGAACTACTAGCTGCGCCCCTCGGTTTCACCCGCATAAACCATAATCAAGCAGGAACCGGAATATTTTTTTACTGGATAACAATGATTCTGTGTTTTTTCCGGTGCCTAGATTTAAAAACTTACTAAAAATATCATCAAAATTAGCTTAAACTAGGCATGAAGAGAGTACAAATACCCAAAGTTTCGCATATTTTTATAATATTAGTGTGATGCTATAATGTATGAAAAAACAGTACGTATAAGCTACGTGGTCTTAGTTTGGGGCTAACATCTAATTAAACAGTCAATCAATGCAAATTTTTATTTAAAATATATTTCCCTTGTAATCTGGAAACACACATTAAAAATTGGCAAATTTCAAATATTACACGAAATAAAATTCAACTACAAAATAGTGGCGAAAGCGTTTCAAAAAGGGCAGAAGGCTAAACATAGGTGCAGGAATTCCCAGTCAGTTACCGAATCCAACTAGCAGTATTAAGGGTACGTTATGCAACCAGCCAACCGTGTACAGGTTATCAGTGAACACGGTCCAGTGACAGGGCGACGAAATGCTTTACAATTTAAATTGACGTGTTTGCCTTGCGATCTTGTAGCTGCAGAAATTCCTGGTATTTTTGTTATTGTTGTAGAGACATGAAGTTGAAGTTATTGTGTATTTGCGAAAGGAACACCCAGGGCTATTACCTTTTTCATTTTCATAAAAATGTGTCCCATATTTACTTAAATTTTGCGTAGGTCGTTGTATAATCTGGTGGCTTTTGGTTCCTCCAACTCCTGTTCTTGAAATTCTTGTTTTTTTTTTTAAATTTTATTTGACTGAGTGACGAAACGAGCAAATCGTTCACCTGATGGTAAGCGCTACGCCTGCCCATAACAGTCACCACAGCACCACCCTGCATTGCATAATCCAGCGCGGCACTGCACTGCGGTCGTCACCCTGAGACATCTGATCTAAAGTATCATATGACCAGTAATTTCGCTGGGATACCTTAAGACTTACTTCCGACCTCTTCATATTACTTTTTTCGGTGATTGATAAAATTTGATGACAGTAATTTACAAGAAGAAAAAAGCCCACAATAAAGACAAGCTTCTTCATCTATCTCATCGATTTTAGATCCTCTATCTTGTAGGCTCTATTACAATGAAGAGTCTTCTAGTACACAATTATAAAAACTGCACTGTGGTTGCGGACGTGATGGAAATACGATTAAACACATTTTTCTTTTTTAAATACGACGTCAAATAATAAGACAGAGCGCCTAAACTTCTATGCCTAAACATATATTGCACTGCTCTGAAAGTCAGCGTAAAACTAAAAGCTCCGTTCCATTTCAACCTGTTACTGTTTTGATGACAACGTTTTAAAGCCATGCTGACCAAACAAGCTTAATTAACTACGGTGACTTGGCTTGAAAATTGTCTATTTGCATGTTATCTGTACTGCCGGTGCGTGTCGAATAGGTAGGGTGGTGTAGGTAGCTCCCTAAGTCCCGTTGGGGAGCGACTATGAAAGCCTTTGTGCGATTTAAAATAATTGAATGCTAGAATTCCAGCACCGTGACATTTAATTATTGCGGCCCGTTGAGCCTTCTCCCGGCTTATACTGGCAAAATAATACAATATTTGGCCTAAAAGTGGTAGAAGACAGCCAATATTCAAAATAAAATTTCAAGTGGAAACTTATAGTTTTTATAAATTATGTTTAGGCAGTAAGTATTTCCAACTAAAAAAATGGTTTTGGAAGGATGTGTTATTATATAGTAAAGTTTGGTTTCATAGTAACCCCTGCGTCACGCGTGGTTGGGTCGCAACATAGCCGTTACACGCGTCAGTTGTACGTTATCGTTGCATCCCCCGATACCGCACGCATGTTTAAAAAAGTAACATAAATTAGACCGCAATTATACCAAATGGCAGCTTTATGAATTTACTTGAAAATTTTGGTGTTTCAGATTTGACCCAAACGTACGTAAAATGTTTGAGAAATGGCCATGTCTTTGTTACCTCTTATTGAGAAGAGTTTTATCTTTTTGATCTCGGTAGCTCATCCCCGGTTCCACACAATCATCATCAGCCAATGAACAGAACCTATTCTGCAACCCCTTTTGTTCTTTCTTTCTTTTCAAATTAACCGGAATTTGAATCTACAATACCGACTGAAATGCGATATCAATCACATTCCATCTGAGAAGATCGTGGCATGCGTCCGCGCAGTCAACGCGGTAACCTCATAGCCACAGGCTTAAAAATCCTGTACTACCGTCTCGGCACAGATTATCCGATAGTTACTATAGATACAGCCTTGATCAAGGTATTTTGCTCAGCTGTTCGCCGCAGAATGCATAACCCGAAGTAACTGTTATACAGGCTGTGGTAAAGTATTTTGTGCACACGCAAGAGTTGCGACTGTGCTGCGGTATTTTGATTGCATCGTAATTGATAAAATAATTTAAGTAGAGAACGTTTTGAGATAGCAGCGTACGAGGAGGATAAAAAAAATCTGAGCACTTTGGAATACCAAACGAGCTAGATATAAATAGACTTGATTTTCTTCTCGTATATCTACATAATATAGATTTAGCTGGCTTTGCTGCTGTGAGAATATGGAACAGATCGGCACGGATTGACTTAATACGCTTTTTTTGCGCTGGTTAGCGATATGTTTGTCGATTCAGCCTTCTTTAAGCTCCAAGTTTGACATTCTGTAATTTAGATTTTAATGCAATAAAACGTTATATGTTTGTGCAGGAAACTACTACAATGTGGTCTCATATACACCCGGTCACTTGAAAATACCTTTAGTTCACATAAATTCTTGCCCTGCGCGGGACGAGCTCACAATCTCACGCTTCACAATCAGCTTATCGCCAACTTACGCCACGTAAGCCGTCAACAGTCAGGCCTTTGATTTGGCTTCTGGATTTTGTTACATAGCTTTAAGAACGTTCAACGTAGATTATAGTCACCAAAATTCCTCAGTAAACGCGTCTCCCGGGCACGGTCTTTCAAAGCCGATATTCGTCTCAGGTTACAATTTTCAACCCACGCATTCCTTTAAACATTCCCTACTGCGGAGCCACAGTAGATCAGTTTAGTAAGATGTACTACTTCAGATACTTCAGTGGTTCATTGTAACATCCCGTTTAATACATAAAGGACGAATAAGATTCCTTACTGTTATTTCTTTGAATTTGCTTTGTTCCAGTCCAGACGAAGGTTGAGATGAATTTTCGAATATACACAGCGAACAGGAGCGAAATGAAAGGTCGTGTTGTAACAACAAGCGTAGGATGGTTTTTCAGAATTGGTTGAATAAATTTTCATAGAAATAGTCGACCGAAGTTATCCAATATTTTGAAAAAGAATAACATTTGTTGGAGCTTATCATTCTGTATATTATAAAATAGCCTGAAACTAAAATAAAAATCTCTACTGGGCTAAAAATATCTCTTTTTCAACAGACTTAATATCGTTATTACATTCATCATCATCATCATCAACAACCCATAACGTCCCACTGCTGGGCACGGGTCTCACCTCACTTTCGTGAGGAGGATTACGGGGGCCAGATCCGGATTGGTGGATCACATACCTAACTCCGAAATAATTCTCGGGTAGGTATGTGGGTTTCCTCACGATGTTTAGCGGTGCGGAAGCGGTGGTAGCCTAGTGGGAGAACGTCCGCCTTCCAAGCAGAAGGTCGTCAGTTCAAATCCTAGTGCAGGCGCGTACCAATGTGTTTCTTGTAAAACATATGTACGTAATTATCACTCGCTTTTCGGTGAAGGAAAACATCGTGAGCTATTCAATCTAGAAACAAAAATCAAAGACATTCATAATAACCCATACGACAAAAAAAAAACACAAAACCTAGTTCATCTGTGCAATATACCTCTATAGAATTTTAAAAGGACATACTTTAGGGAAGTTAAGAGGGTTAAAAGATCTTGAGAGGGTGTTTTAAGGGGTATAGAATTTTTTTAAATGCAGGCATAGCGCTCACCATCAGGTGAACGACTTCCTCGCCTCGTCACTCAGTCGAAAAAAAGGCAGATTTAAGAAATCATCTCTCCGTATACAAACTTAAGGTACATTATAACAAAACAGAGTTAGTCCGATGAGGGATCATAGATAAGGCACGCTAACGTCGAGGACTCTCAACTTTTAAGACAGTTTAAAAAATCTACAAAGCTTTTGATAAAAGTAAGCCTAAAAGCTGACGTGGCGGGATTGAATGAAGTTATAACATTTAAAATGAAAAATGGTTAACTCCAAGCCCTTCAGACAGTTCTTGAAAACTTAGAAAAGGTGATCTGAAAAGTTATGATACTTTTTAAGGTTGCTTAAATATTTAACGTGATCAACTGTTCGACACAATTTTTCAGTGGTTTTTACTACAATTATTTAGTGCGATTCATTTAATTTTTTTAATGTAAGTATTTGTGCCGCTCTGCTGGGTAACGATTTATCCTATATTTTTCTATACTTCTTCTTTGTGCGTTAAATCTGTTCAATCAACCTTAAAAGAGTTCCAATCTTTACGCCAACTTTTTCGGGGCCCTGCCGTCCACATATCATCTGAGTCTGATATACTAAAAATCATGCAATTTATGGATACACATCAGGACAAATTATCAGAACGTAAGAACTCCAAGCCAGCCTACTTACGGTCTAGATTGAAGTCTAGACAAAGGAAGTAGGTGGGTGCAGACCGAGACTGTAACCTGATGCCTGCTAATGAGGGCGTCACTTCATCCTGCTTTTGTGAGAGCAGTGACGGGATGTACAGCTTGTTTGACTTAGCTTCCTAGGTGTTCGAACCTAGTACTGAATAATACAGGTCCATTTTTAGAAAGCTGACGTGAATACAGTACTACCTAATCCTACTAATATTATAAATGCGTAAGTTTGTGAGAATGGATGGATGTTTGTTCCTCTTTCAAGCAAAAACTACAAAACGGATTCGAATAAAATTTGGAACACAGATAGTTTATAACCAGGATTGAGTGATAGGGTACTTTTTATCCCGATAGTATGTTCCCGTGGGACAAAACGGAAACTACGCGGGTGAAACCGCGGGGCGGAGCTAGTACTTATGATAGTTTGATAGCATTACAGAATGACTGCTGTAAGCCATTTCACACCAATTGTGTCATTTGTTGACAATGTAAAAAATACATGTGATAGGGTAAAAAGCTTATACGTTGAAAATATATTTTTACAAAATGAGGTCAAAAAACACCAACCGACCAATCTAGTCACCTGTTATGTCACTAAGGTGTGCGTGTGCATCCCCATATTAGTCGCAGATTAACAGATCAGCTCGCTATCACTATAATAAATATAGCATTGTTAGAACTTAAAGAGTATGAAAAATTTCAACTTAATTGAACAACGGAAACTGGACCGAAATTTACTTGGAAGATTTGACCTTAAGATTTTAGTACCTAAATGACAAGCAAAGCTGCTATTTATTTATATTATAAATATATAAATCAATAAATATATAAATGGACTAAAATTTCTGGCAAATTGAAAAGTAGTTCAGCGGGTGGTCCAGTAAATTTTAGTAGGTACTTCATTTGCCATTGCAACGCAAGCCCAGTAAAAAGTTTCATATGGGGACTTAAAATAAAATATTGTACAAAAATAAACCCAGAGACAGCAATTGCGGCGATTATCTCAAAGTGTTGGAACTGGATTTCTCTCACCGTTTCAAGACTTTCAAGCCTAATTTTGTCATTCCACGGCCAAGGCCGCACTTTGACGTCAAATCGTTCCATTAGCTATCTCAGAACACGAAATTCTGATAAAGTTTAGCAAATTCATTTCTATTTTCATTTTCACCAAGGCCGTTCGTTGACAATTAAATTGAGCACAATTTACACGACGCTCGTTTAAGGCTCCGTAGACAAATTTAGACATTAAGTAGAGTACAAAATGCACATTTTGTATTATTCAGGTAAGTACCGTATGATTAAGAATTAGCACTAATTATGTGTCATTTTACAAGCAAAAATTTACACTAAAGTACCTACTAGGTACAACATTTTCTTTATTTACTTACGAAGGTAAAATATTGTGACCTTTCTTTTTGAGCTGTAATTTATATTATTATGTGATTGAGCTGGTTAGTTCTTGAACATCTGGTTGTACCTACCTACTCAGGACAGGTAAACTTAGAACTCAATAAAGTTAGGTGGGTATCAAGACCGCATTTCCCGAAATTAATTATCCAATATCCATTTTCCGTAACTAACGTTAGAGCAGATAATTTAATTTCTATTCAGATTTGCAGCTCCCTTAAAGTTATGGATAAATAAACGGGTAAGATGTGTAAAACTAATAATTTATAGATAAATCAGCATTGGGCAGTAACCTCTTTTCAAAGATGGCAGCCCTGAAAATCGAGTAGGCCGAGGGATTTGTTCGATATAAAAATGGCGGGAATCCTTGATATATAAAGCTGTTGGATGGAAGATAATAATTATAGAAGTAGTATAACTAAAGGTAAATGGTTTTATTGGTCTGCAAAGGCTAACAGATGTGCTCAAAATGTGACGAATCACTGAATGAGTTATAAAAGTATATGTTTAGTATAATTATGCGACAGGTAGGTTCGTAAAGTATAGCCATAATAATTATTAGTTATATTATTAGTTATATATTATTATTAGTTTATTTTATTACTTGCTTCTAACCTACATAAAAATATGGTTTAATTATATTAAATTAACACTCTAACTCGATAATTTGTATACCATTATTATGCGTATATTTTTTATGAAGCAGTAGGTATGTTCATAAATAAATTATGGGTATTATGAGTTAACAGTTTTACTGTTACGTTCAATAAGCTCTTTATTTAGTATTGCGCCATCTGTTAGTTACTCCTCGCAACATGTAGTAATGCTGTCTGACTGCGACATGCTCAAGCTGAGCTGAATAAACTTTTAGCTTGCGACGTTTTTAGTAGTTCCGTCGGAAAATGCTAGATGACACTGTTCTGCACTAAATACAGCCAACAGAATATTTTGTGGGTGAATATAAACTAGCTTTTAGCTGTGTACAAAATGATTGCTGCAGGTATCTAGTAGGTATATGGAGGTACATGTACATAATATTTAATATTAATTAATATTAAAATAAAATTATAATTAAAATTTTTGTATAAGATAAATTTTATAATTAGGTTGACTACTAGGGCGGCTTATACAGACAATAGAATAACGACTATTACAATAATAATGATAACAGCTATTTTGCTTACAATTAAAAACAAACATTGGTTAACCAACTCAGCATTAGAATTGTGGCATAGTATACTAATTGCGTTTTGGTCTTCTGTTGTATTAACAACAGAAGACCAGTAAGATGACCAGAAGTTCAGTATTAATGCTGAGTTGGTTAACCAATGTTTGTTTTTAATTGTAAGCAAAATTAAAGCATTAGCTCAAATTTATAAGTATTCTGATAAAATACGTAACAAACCCAAAACTATATTGTATTTCCACATTGATAGTTTATTTTGCTATAATTTCAGCCTAAAAGACCTTTGATACGAGTAGTATATCAAGACCTAGGTATACCTAGACAAATCAACGAGCATAATAACTAAAAAGAGATTTATTCCCCACGCAATAAAATCATACTTAAGAATAATATGAGAAAAATATGTTACACACACAATTTCTAATAACATAAAGATATCAAATTAAATCAATCTCTCGTCTTTCTCTGCCAGACAGGCTTGCTTGGAAGCATTCGTAAATCTGAAATAACATTTCTACGTAAAATTAATTACATTCTCCAACATATTGAGCTAATTGCAAAACCCACTTCAATGGAATCCCGTATTACGAGTATAAGGGTAGACTGTACTGTAGACGTTCAATACAGGCAGTATGAGCAAATAAAAAAAAAACAATAATATTATCTAAAATCCTATCTTACATTCATCTGTTCCGCTTCTTATTTTTCTTGTTTCTGGTTAAACAAAATATCTATGAATCGTGTTTGTTTGTTCTTGCGAACCTGCACTTTTTTAAAAAGGTAAATAAAGATTGGTTGCAACTTTGAATTATGTCACAAGTTTACGGGATAAATTACTAATCGTTGATAAGTATGCATAAGGCAACATATGGGACGTTACAAATTAATATATAGGTACCTTAACGCTCGCCGCACATGCTCACACTCTCACTCGATCACAATACTGGGCTAATGTGGTACTGACATTTGCATTTTTTTATAGCGGATTAGGCAAGCATTTGACCGCAGTCTCACCTGGTGGTAAGTGTCGACTCGGTTGATGGTGGAGCATGCTTGCCTAGAAGATACCTATTCACTCTCGACTTGAAGACTTTCAGATTATAGTTTTAGTATAGACGCTGGTAAGGTCGAAACGTTTACATATCTGCATTCGTCGACACGAGTCGTAATATCAGTGGAATTGCGAACTAAGCAAGATGGGCACTTATGATGTATTGCTCGTGTTGCAACTTCTTAGAGACTTGTGCATTCACGTTTATGTAGATGTGTGCTTGCTTAAACACGTGAGAGCAATTATGCTCGGTACTACGCCATATGTAAACACTTACTTGCACGCGGCTCGTAACCAGCAATATAAATGTTAACATGTGCGATGGGTGAGAGTCCATACTGCCTGCACGCCTTATCTTAAACCAGCAGACGCAAAACGAATCATATCAAAAAGGGGAGAGAAGCTTCGACACGCTTAATTAGCGGAGAAAAAAAAATAATCCATCGAATATAAGACTTCGATAAGGATTTCTTTGCTACGTCGAACATTTCTGAAGAGATGAGAAAAATAAGAGTAATTTTTCGCGTCATTGGCATCCTCTCGATTCAAGCGCGGACTTTTGCTGCCTTCTTGTCCATTTATCACTTCATGGAAAGAGAAAAAAATTGCAAGTGTACCGACCCGTTAGCTTTCTATTATTCGGTCCCTGCTTATCCTTTGGTCTGAGATCTTGGCTTTCTTGTACTAAATATGGCTATAAAAGTTGGAATTTAAGTATCTACGTCAGTATAAAACCTGTGTGGGGCTGGATAGTAAGGAATGTCTGCTTATATTCGTACTTGGGTATGTATTCGTAAATGAACCTCGGGTACGCGGTATCTAATGAAAGTGCTTTGAAATGAAAGAGAGGATCCCCATGTCTGTCTAATAAGCATGTATCCGCCCACTGCTGGCTGGGTATAGATGTCATTTTGCTTATCCTATTCTCTCAGATCTTGTGCAAGTCACATCTACTTGAAAACGTCATCAAAAGGGAATAATAGGTCTTTTGTGATTTAGAAAGTTTCTGAATTATAAATAATTATGGAACTGAATTTACAAAAAAAAAAAACGATTTTATAAATTCAAATCACAAAACACCCTGTGCTGTGTGTGCTATAATATTTCGTTTAGGGGATTCTCAATCGAAGAATTTCTAACGTTCATTACCTCTAAGTGAAAATGCGGGCTTTTATCGCTTTCTAGCGACAGCCCCAAAATAAGGAAATTGCAAGAAAGGTGGTTGAAAGGAACGGGATAATTCAATTCTCGGCGGCTAATAGCTGTTTACAAGATTAAAGGCACTGCAAATATAATAATAGAGGTCCTCTATAATAATACATTATACTTACCTACTTCTTAGCGGCTTCTGTATTATCTACTGCTTTTATTTTCACGAAATAAAGGATAAATTAATTTTGCCTTTGCAAATTAATCTGGAAGTTTTCCTTTGATTTATCATATTTTTTGAATACGATGCTACTGAGACTCTTCGACGGCACGACTTTAACGTTGAAATTGCCTGCATCTTCTGGTTTTGACATACGAGTATTTCTTTTCATACAAATCATAGATGTTATGTAAGTTGCAAACCGGACGATATAACATAAGATACAAACATTAAAAATCCACGTCCTGTTTTCCGTTTCTACGAATTGGGAGATAAAAAAATTCTCTATAATTTTGTTTACAAGATCTTGGCTGATAATAAATAATTTTCTTGGTATTTTGGAAAACATTTACCTAAGAATTCCAAGTTTTCCAGGCGTAGGTGCCTCCGTCGAAAAGGACCGGAAGTTTGATTATGCATACCTACCGCCAAAATGAGATTTGTTGGATTTTAATAATTCCATCTCATTATAATATTTTACCAGTGAACGGAATCAGGAACGTTCCAAAGAAATTCTTTCGTCTCGTCTGATGAAGCTTATAAAACGTTGTATAGGCAGTTAAGCGGTTTATAAAGGAAATCGCGTACCGGAATCTGTATATCATTAGGTAATATTGATATCATGGTATTTTTACTGTACAGATATCCAGGGCTGTGACTGATAATTGTTTTTTGAAAACGAGACAAACCTTTGCTCATAATATTTAGTTTTCTCTATATATTTTGATCATCAACTTCGTTCGACCAACCTTCCTGGAAAGCGTCCAAAACGACGCGCCCAGCGCTTTCTTAAATATATATATCTGAAATCTTCTCATATAAGATTTATTTTACAACTCAATAGCTTATAAAATATTGCCAAGTATGATTTTCAATATTTTCATAATATAAAGAAAAAAAAAAGCTCTGGATAAAATTGTAGTCTCATCGATTTCCTAGTTACCTACTGATTTTGCAAAGAGAGGCCTTTGCCAAAAATAACATCCAGTAAAGGGGAGTTACACTTTTGAGGTAACCTCGTGACCTGAGTAACCCTTGAGAATTCCACTATTACGCCACGTGACGCAGAGAAATCAGCTCACGTATTGGGGTAATACTGAATAAATATTTATTAAAAATTATGTGTGCCACGGACTTTATATATTATTCTCTACTCGTGTGACATAAGCCCTGTGGCGTCGTAAATCACCGTGTCTGGACGTGAAACTACGAAAAAATAAGTGCTTCTTATAACTTATTAAGGACCTAAGTTTTACTTTGGTAGATTCTAAAAAGTTAATCAGTTTTGAGAACTAAGCCAAAGTTTTTCCCAAACCGAGGGTAAAAGTTTTCAAAATTTGCGTAATGACGTATTTATGTATGACGGCATATAAACAGATACGAACATAGAAACAATATTGAATTATTAATAGACGACATTTTATAACTCTGCCTAATTTGTAAAGTTGAATATAAATCGCTATAGAGAATACGTAGATAGAATAACCGTAAACTTTGATGAATCATTTGGAATGGAGTAGGTAATTAACTATCTTCAGGGATTTACACACCTTATGAATCCGGGCGTGCACTCTTATTGCGAATGTATAGAAAATATCTCTACTCTCGCTAGGTGTAGCGTAACGAAAATATTTCATTTGCCTCATGATCCCGTAAAGCTCTTTCTGATCCTTTTTATGAGCTCCCATGTTGCTTATGAGCAATGAATGTCACGCGCTGACGTGTATATTATAACGAAATGTAAAAAAATATATTTAATGTGTTCCTTCTTGTATCTTATCTTGACTTTATCATTGAACAGGCGTTTTTAATATAGCCATAGAATACAATTATATATTAATTTATATTTATCAACAAAGTTCATAATGTGATAAAATTTTATTGATAGTTTAGCTGGTTACCAGACACAGCCCATTAGTTTGGAGTTCCAGAAATCAGTAGAGGGTGTCAGGAAGTTGGTGTAATGCTTTCCGCTGGAATGGTAGCACGTGGAAAGATGTAGTCTCTGCTTATCTCAAAGGCAGAAAGGCGTGACTGTGTATGTTTACTTGTTTAGCTGGCCCTAAACATTTTCTTAATATTTAAAAACTTACGAATCATCTTCTCGAAAGCGAAAATTAAAACTTGGTTCAAATGCTAAGAGAAGATCAAGTCACCTAAATTAATCAGAAAAGCAATTCCGACTTAAGAAAAAGAAAATAAAGAGCGATAAATAGTAGTCTATTCTATTATATCTATTCTGGAATATCTGAAGAACCTGCCAGCTAATAAGAAAACAATGAAATTAGTTTCAGCCCAACCAATATCCTAGCTTGTTCCCAAACTAACCGCTCTTGTTACCCGATTCCGTGGAACTCTTTGAAGCATCTTATCCCGAACTTTTATTAAATCCATAAAATAATACAGTATGTACGTCTTTTAGTAGAGGGATCTAATTTTCCGCACGAAAAGCTCCTGAACCAATACAGCCACGGATAAACCTACTTACTCGGGATAAACTTAAACTTATGCTTAAGATCACCAGGTCTTTTTGAGCTTCGAAACAATCCATATTGCTTACTGGTGGTAGTTTGAGAAGTGCTTCTAGTAGATAATAGTTGTGTTTAAAGCTTTCTCTACTTCCTTGTAAACACTTGCTTCAAGACCGAATCTATTTTCTTTTACTGTTAATCAGCTATTATCAATGATTGCCTAATACTGAAAAATGTAATAGTAGCAAAAAGCATAAGGTTGTTCCCCGAAAACGTAGTTTAACTGATAATTCTATGCACAAATTCATTTGTTTTATTTGTCGAATGAAGCAGTGCTGGCTGGTGACAGAGTTTGCCAGGCGTTCTTTTTTTTAAGCTGGGGAAATGCTGTCGCTCTATCCCCTCCGCCACGGGGGTGACAGAGGTGGGTGTGTGGGACACGAACTCACTAAAACCCCCTTGAGCAGTCCTCCGCCGAGGTGGGGCTTGCCTGGGGTCGCGCTAGCAGCCACCATCTTGCCCCGGCGATAGGCCCGGGTGGTATCCGGGCCTCTACAGGCCTCTGACGTGGCTTAACGACTGCTATCAATCATTAACAACCAGGATCGACAGATTAACATACCCTGCGTCGCACGGAGCGATGGAAATCTGCACATAACATACGAGAATAAGTAAGTGCACATCAAATATTCATGATGTGAAGCGTCTCCATGGTTTTTATTTGTGCCCGTTTGGAGTACAGTCTCAAACTCAGTTCAGGTATCTAGCTCTCCTTTTACTGATACTTCAAAAGTTGCATAGTTCACAAATAGGCAACATATTGTATTTCCTCAATTCATCCAATGTTTATTACACCAATTAACTACAGCTACCGAATTAGGCTCCTCACAGACGTAAGCAGTAAGCTCCATCATAGTTGGATGGCTTTATTTTATAGCTTCTTACACGAGCGATATTTTACTGCCACTGTAATTAATTGCACGCGTCTGTGACGCGATGAAGGATTTACATCGGGTAGTTATTGCTTTATTGATTAGTAGGTGAACATATTTGTATGTATTTTATTTGTCGGAAAACCATACTGTCTAAATGTGAAAATTACAGTTTTTGATTGTTATTTAATTGCAGTTTATGCTACCGAAACAGTCGGGTAAAAACTAAGAGAAATTTTAACTACCCATGTAAAGGCGGGGCGGCTTTCTAATATCCCAGTAAGTAAATAGTGTCTTAAGTAGCCCATATAACCTCAAAGCATAAACACTAGCGACATATTATACCTACTTGATATACATACAATGTCTCAACCACGTTCCATAGCAATGTACAACTTTACGAATTACTCTCATAATTCTTGAGACGTGTCAAAGCTCGCTTGCCGAAACACGTGGAACCCTACAAGGTCCTACGTTTTCGTATTTATCACAGCTTTGAAGCTGAGAAAACAGTCAGTTCCTACAACAGCTATAAAGCTATTTCATTTTGGATTAGACTCACGGGCGTCGTAATTGTTTCGCCTGGTTTTAGTTTTAATAACCAGCAGGCCTCTGAGGATGGCCGTTAATATTTATTACAAGTACAGTAAGCTGCATTAATGGCCTTACACATTTTGATGTTTTTCGTCAGACTCTAACACTTTGAGATAAGGTTCAAGTGAAACTCTATTCGGAATTATAATGTCCTTTACATAAAAATGTAAATCAACTTTTGAAACACTTTGTAAACACATATTATCTAATTCAGTTCAAATTATTTTAATGTCTTTTTTTTATTTCACTGAGTGACGAGATGAGTAAGTCATTCACCTGATGGTAAGCGCTACGCCTGCCCATAACAGTAATAGTGACACCCAGAACTTTGCATTGCATAATCCTGCGTGGCACTGCTCTCGTCACCCTGAGACATTAGCTCTAAAGTCTCTTTTATCAATTTCATAGAGTTCTATTAAGTTGTAAATCTATGTAGATACGAAGCCAGTTTCCAAATGTAGTCTAATAAGTATTTATTTTTCGTTTTACTTATTGAAATACTTGCGAGAACGTTTCAGTAAAAATGCTGAGGGTAAATTTAATTTGAATCACTCTCGTATAATATTGGCCAAGTTTGTGAAGTTATTTCATTTCAGTACCTAAGGGATAAAAGTTAAACTGAATCCCGAACTAATATCTAAACAATAATATTACGGCCAATACTTTTATAAAATAGGTAAAAATAGTTAATGTTAGTGGATTTAATAAGTTATTTTAAAGATTTTAATTTTGAGTTGAATCCATTTGTTCAAGTTTCATTAGAAAGCAATATATTTGAAATTGAGATAATTCTAAAACATGCATTAGCTATGCATTGAATTACAGAAGGTAGAATTATATTACACACACGTGCCTAAACGTGTAGATATTCGTAAAAGTAATTTTCCATGTTTAATATTTATTAAAAATATCATCAAAATTCCACACTCACTCGTATTTTATATGGTAATACATATTCAGGTGGCGTATCTAGAGTTCAGCATCAAAGACGAAGGCTATGTCAAATTCATGAGCCGTTCGTGAACAAACTGTTTACAAAAATATCAGGTATCGGCAGGTAAAGCACGAGAAGCGTAGTCATATTTACCTGGTTGTATTCTACCCACTTTTGTAGGTATATTTTAGGGTTAAAAAATACGAAGTGTCGGTAAAGCGAATAATTTAAATTCGTCTTAATTTGGATCTACATACGGTTGTAATTGATATAACGAAATAAAAATACACTGGGAGACTAAAAGCATGCTGAAGCCTGGTCGAGAGGCTACTCTTTGCCGCCAGTCTGTCCATCTGTACGCGTAGAGAAGAACGTGCAAGTGTTGGTGACAGATGTGTGAGCAGTGGTATGATAAACTCTTTATTGAAACACCACAGAACAAAGAAAACTTAAAAACTAAAACTAAACCAGTTTTACAATTAGTGTCACAATGGGCGGTCTTATCGCTCAGAGCGATCATACATACATACATATGATTGACTATAGTCCGCGGGCCATATTTGGTGATCCACTTTCATAGTAATCCTATGATTGATTTTTTCGCTTTCAGCGATAAGACCGCCCATTGTACTACCCTTGTTTACTTATTGTAATTTTTCTGTACTGTGTTTAATTTTGTTTCTGGTGTACAATAAAGAGTTTTCTATTCTATTCTATTCTATTCTATTAATGACCGCTGAACGACTTTTAAAGCCAGTTAATCAGACAAATCCGCGTTCATTTTGTTATTTATTATTTGAGTAAGTGAATAGACGAGCAAGTCGTTTACCTGATAGTAGGCGCTACGCCTGCCCGTAACTATTATCAGCTCTTGTTTATTCGTGTGCGTTAGATGGTGTGACTGTCATTGACTCTGGTTATACAATCTGCTATACTTTATCCATAGTAGGTATATGGCCAAAGAAGTTTTTGAAACCATGACGTGTGTTACAAATATTCCGATCAGGTCATACTGATCAATCAAATGCTTATTTCTTGACATTTCCTATCTTCGTCTGTCCGCAGCGTTTGACTGAAAAAGTTGTCAAGAATTTATGGCCATGAAAGGGTGCCCAACAAATCATTTTCCGTCCCAACACCAACAAAACGACGGACATGTTTACAAAATTCTGACCTGAGACGGATCTAGGCATAGAAAAGGGGGTTGGGGAAGAACCAAAGTATACCAACTATTAGTTGAATAGTTTTATACTTGACTGACAGGTGGCGTTTTTTTACCATAAGTAATCATTATCGCCTATGGATATGATGTCACTTCTAAAACATAGATTTTTCAGAAGTGGGATCGTGTAAGCTATAATAATTTCTTACATACTAATAGATAGGGGATGTTACTCGTATTGTAATAAGAAAGTATTTGAAGCTACTTCAAAATAAGTTAATTACCACAGTACAAATGATAGGTACCAACGAAAACGGAAGATAACATAATAATTAAATTGGAAATATCTACTGCCAAAAAATTTTAGTCGTAGATATGTTTGAATTCTTCATGCAAACTCACCAAATTGAAATAAATAACTGTTTCTGAAGGGGTTATGCTATAATCTTCAAGGCCTTTCCTTGACTCGCGCCTGCCCCCAAATAGGGACGCCTTCCCACAACAAAGCAATTCCGAAGGATGAGCCCATCAAAAATGACGGGGGATCAAATCAAATTGGACAGCTCATTGAATATTGTAACTGAAAAGTGGTACCTTAATTAAATAGGCAGGTACACTTGAGAGATCTAAATTGAAATCTCGTCTTCTCCTTTATTCTATTCTGCAAGATTATTTTACACAATAATTTGTTAGATTATAATCTTAATGAAACAAACTTTTGTTGGAACTCAATTTGCATTTGTTTTTACCTCAGAGAACGGGAGTTGGTGGTAGGTATTTCAATAATGTGGTTTGGAGATTTAGAACGCAAAAAATAGCAGAATTGAATTTATTTTTTGTGTTACTCGAAATGTTTACAAGGGCTATATTTATGTGCGGATATAGCATTTTCTCAGCTAGGACAGAGGAAAAGAGGAAGACCAATTGCACGCAGTGGATGCGAGCGGCAGAGAATAGAGAGTACTGGTCATCTCTTAACTTTCATCGAGAGGGTTCTTGCTAACAAAATACGGACCCCGACTATATTTAATTAATGAAATCAGTTTATTTAATATTAAGATTCCATAAAAAAAATATGTTTTTAACGGCACTATAATTGGAAAATAAATTTATAATGTGTATAATTTTTGCATATTGTTATTGAAATGTTCTTATGAAAAGCAAGACATAAAAGGCTTTTTTGTTTTATTTTATAACCTTTTCTGTTATCACGGAACACAATTATCTATATTTTTACACGTTCCCAGAATCATCTCCAAGCTACTACCAAAGTTTTAATATCCGACATTTTTCACAGAAATCATAATACCGCACCTCACAAAACTTCCGATTCGCACAAAAGTTTCAACTTTCAAACACATTTGCCCGGTAAATCTTTAACGTTAATAATTGTCTTACTTTTCCTTCCTCTGTTCTCAAAGCTTAGTTAAAACACTAAAAGTTTTTAGTATTCACCCAAGAAAATCTCAAGTTGTTAGTTAAATTCAAATTGGAAAACTTTGAAAATTTATGTGAACAGTTTTAAGGCACCTATTATGTCGCCCCTACTCGTAACATGTACGAAGTTTTCTTTTTATCTCGGCGAAGACGGTACGTTTACATTGTTTGATAAAAAAGAAAGAAGATAGACCCAGCAGTGCCTGAACTAAAGCCAAACTAAAGTTGAAGAACTAAGCGTACAACGAATGAACGATTTATTTATTTCCGAATAAAGGCTGTTTTATAATTAGTTTCCAGTACCCACCCTTAAGCCTAAAAGCTTTGTCTTAGTACTGTAGGATCCCTTTACAGCCATACGATTTAAGTACCTACCCATAAAATCGTTTAACTACCTTTTATGAGGTATTATTTAGATTGCAGCTTACAATTAGATGTTCCCGTAGATTAAACCAGTTGTTCCAGTCACTTGTTTTTAAGATGTAACTAACTTTCAAATTGTAAAAGCGTCTTTACTTTCCTCTGATCATTATTTTAACTCTTTATCTCCTAGTCTCTTTGCTCTCAGATGGTCATCGAGTTCGTTTTATACTTTTAGTTGTCGTATTCTTGTAACTATTTCATTATCTGTTTAATATATAAAAGCACTAGCACTATTTAAGAGAGAAGGACACCATTTTGTTTTTTTAGCCCGGGTACTGTACACATTGTTTACTATGTAATGAAAATGTCTGTTTACTTAAGGCATTATTAGGTATCTTATTTGTTTGCGAAAAACCTTTTTGTCCTAATATTTTACGTAATATACGATATAATAATATTTAATCATATATTGGGTGTAGCATTATATTTAGAGAATAACTAATGTAGATAGATAAACTCGTATGTAAATATTGGTAAAGACGATTAGAGGGGATGTACAGTTATAGTCGTTGTTTGACCCTTTTTATATTAGTTGCATAATACACTACGTTGATTCTCGTGACCTTTTCAGTACAATTTCGTATCGAGAAAGCTTATGATCCTAATATTTCAAAGCTCTTGTCATAAAACCGACACAACAGCTCGTATTAATTCAGTCTCCAGCCGTCACACAACAATGTTGGACAGGGGATGCCTTTAGAGCTAATCCCATTAAAAATGGAAGACTTCTTAATTTATAATGGCCGTTGGACCGCTCTCTGATGAGGATACTTGTTTCAGTTAATTACGTCAATCCGCCAAGCTTGGAGAATTTATTTTAGTGGGATGCTGTATTGTTTACTATAGCTGAGAAGATTAAAGGGAATTGTTATATATTAGGTGACGCTTCTTTGTAAGAAGCAATAGAGCTAATCATATCAATGACCCTCCACTAATACACTGGCACTCCTTGTCTGAGTCCGCGTTTTCCGATAGTTACAACCTGGGAGTCTTCAAGTCACGAGCGAAATGGTTACCTTTAGGTAAGCTGCTCCATCATAGTCCGCTATTTCACTTAACATTAATTATAAAAAAAATGCGATCGAAGAAGAGACGATAACTATTTCCGGATCGCATTCACTATATCTTTGTAATAAGAATCTACAAATACCAATGTACTTGAACGCACCGTCAAGTTTTTTTCTTTATCTGTGTACCAATCTATAACCTACGCAGTAGGATCGAATTTCTTAACCCCCTACAAGCTATAAGAATGGAACCCAATTACTTTCACTATGTTAATATACAATATACACTCGTTTTATATATTTTTTAATTGTTTTTTTATTTAATTATACGCTAGTGTTTTACTTGAATGTAGTTCTTAGATATTTATCGGACGTGGAACAACCACGGTTGTAGGTGGTAAACATGCTAAGCCTAGAATAGCATTGGCTCTCACGGACTACTGTCGGAACACACTGATAGGAGCTTAGTGACAGACTTTCTGCTGAAAATGGTAGCTTGCCAGGTGGACACTGGTGCGATTTTACTACCAAGTGAATTCTTGGTTCCTGCTATTTTGGACCCCCGACAAAAAAGAATTTGTTTTAACTTTGTAGTGTGTATTTGTGCGTCTGTCCGAGCCAACGCCAGCACTAAAAGCTAGCTCCCAAAGGGATCAACCGATTTAGATTTAGTTTTTTTTGATAGATTACTTAATCGAGTGTGTTCTTAGCTACGTTCACTACGAACTATAACGTTCTACTAATCATCAGCTCTTTTCTAGTAGATGAAAGGATGTGAGCAACTTTCACAGGTATAGTCAATTCGAAATTCGGTATCCTATTATTTCGATGCTATGGCAAGATCATGGTAACCTTGACCTGATGCTGCAGAATTACCTGGAATCTGCCAAATATTTACTAACTTACAGAAGAGTTATCGTGTTAGGGCTCATTGGAATGTTCTCAATGAATAGGTTATAGACAGGTAATCAGGGTTTGTTTTTGGTTTCGGGGGTTTTTAAGTATGTAATTTTTACATCATCATAAACATCAAGTATTTACTCTGAACCTGGGTGTTTGTTAGACCATGGTCCTGATAGGATTGCCTAGATACAGCTGCTGAACTGATTTTCTTGCCTAGCCGCAGGTGCGTTTCTGCACACTCTATAGTGTTTGCCCATACAACAAACACAACAGTTGTGTTTTCCCGAACCCACGGCAAGTTATAAAAACGCGACATTTGTGTTTTCAGCAGTCAATGTGTTATGGGTCAGTATCTATTTATGTGATCGTGACGCGCGTTATCAGTAGAAGAGAGTAAGGAATTGTAACGAGTTCATAGATTTAATTTTATAATTTTAATTCTGAAGTGCTGTATTCATCGTGTAAACGAAAATGAAATTCGCTTTGCGGTAAAAGCGTTTTGGTATTAGGTATAAGAGATATTTTAAAATGAAAAGCGCTTGCAACAGCGGGAGATAATGCGTCCGTTAATGGAGTGTCGCCTCTGCAGTTACGTTAGCACATTTTATTAAAAACCCTTGCAGTTTAAACCTTAACACATTGTATTATGAAACAAGGATTATAGCGCTGTTTTCTTTCATTAATCACGAGTAAACAAGACGCCCTATCTTTTATTGGATTGGAAACATAATTATGCAGTGCCGGTGGTGATACATTGGGAGGAAACGCTGAGTGATCCACACCGTACCGTTTACCATAATATTGGTTCCACTTAGTTATAACTAAAATCACTGCATAATTTGAAAGCGGTATAAAAATGTGTAAACATTTTATCTTTGTCATATATTTCCTATTTAATGTTCCCCAAATCCATTTTTCCTGGTTGTCAAAGCTCACAGTGTATTTTGGGCAATTTTATGGGCTTACTATAATCTCAGGGATTTCTTACGTCTATTTGCAGACCCTTTTCTAATGTAGCATGCACTAAAATTGTCTCTTACGCCGTTAGGTACGGGTCCTTAGTACATTGTTTCACATGAACCTTAGATATTTATGATGGTTTGAAATTTTTAGATTGAATTTTATTATTATACTAACTGTGCCCTGCCACGCTTCGCTGTGGCACATTCGCACATTTGCTGATATGTCAATGATGAAAAAAATAAATAAAACAATCCTTGATGTGGATTATATATCATGCTAAAATTTCAGCTCGATCGGTGCAGAACTTTTTGAGTTTTTGAAGCGTACACAAACCAACATAACATTTTTATATATATAGATTGAATTTAAATGTTTTTGTCTCTAAAACATTTCGTTGCATATGTTTCGAAAATAACTCATCACATCATCCAGTGAAGAAGTGTCCATAATTTCTATATACTCGTAGATAGGTATTTATATGACTCAGTAGCGATTCGGAAAGTACCATAATGTCTTCTTCTATGATTACCGTTGTGGTATAAACATAGAAAGGCGAGATGCACATTAAGCCCGTTCTTAATTGGTTTCAATTTCAGCCCCCCAAATCCTTTAACCCTAAACACTCGTAACTTAGTTCGATGCCAAATCTTTACACGGGGATCACTTGATCGGGTAATCTCATTACGTATACGGAACCCTTCATGCCAATGATCATAATTTAAAGCCTCGCTAGATTTCGACTAAGCTCCTTTGCTCCCACAAGGGGGACGAAACTCTGAACAGGAAGAATATCAAATTTTACTAGGAATGCGGTTATTTTTGGAATAGAATAGGCACAATAGGCAGCGATATGGAAATGGAAAAATGATTTGCCATTCGCGAGGAGTACATAATTATTATTCAAACGCTTGTGTTCAAAAGAACCTTCTACAATTTAATAGTTCTCATTGTAATAATTAAAGACATAATTATTATGAATTTATAGTTTTTTTATTCATTTAGTTGCAAATAAGTTAAACTCCTAACCGGACTGGCTCTCAAGTACTTGAAATAGTTTTCTGACAAACGTTCCTAATGAAAATTTCTATGAAAATCATACATTGGAATCAGTCTCGAAATCCATCCGGCGGGGTTTCATTATTTTATAGTAATTAGGGAAAATCCATGAACCGATGGGGAAAACGAGCAAGTCTCCGTAGACCAGGTTCATTACTATTACTTAAAACATCAACTGAGCCCTTTTGAGGGATCCCACGGCTTCGAGGGAAGTTCCGGAATCCCAATTCCGGGAACCCAGGGCAGGAAGAATTAATCCTGACTCCAATCCACGTGTAATCTTCCTGTACGTTTAGTTTCCGTGGGGAGGAATTGTTTCATTGCCATAGTTAATCCTTTAGATCTAGTCGGATCAGATTTTGATGAAATAGGCAAGGAACATTACAGACGTACCTACTCGTTTGTTAGAGATCGTACGTGTGTGGGTTTCGAAACTCTTAATTAATTCACGAAGTCACCCGAACGAAAACTAGTACGGAAGTCTTTGTTGGTTAAATAATGTAACTATCAATTGATTTGATGATGCTAAGTTTTTATACATGGTAGATACCTAAGTTATAGACATATTTAAGTAAGAAAAAAAAAACTAATTAAAAATCGACTAGCATTGTTTTAAGGCTCGTTCACTTTAAACTCTCAACGTCTATCATTTGCTAAAGCTTTAAAACAAAACGCCAAAGCCTGGTCTATTACTTGGAGAGGTTAGCAAATAAGCGCGTTTGCAAATCTTTGTTTATGCAAAACAAACGTATATCTAACACGGCGTAACAGGGGATGAAAGCTAGTGATGTTAATTTACATCGCGTCGGCATTTTTTAAATGTTTTTGTAATCACTATCCGGTGGGATGAATTAGTGAGAAGAATCGCTGAAATACGAGTATACTTTGAAATAAATCAAATTTCTACAGCAAGTGTACAATTATTGAAAACTCTCTCGATCAGCTGATTCGACTTCTATGACTACTAGGGAAACCAATGTTCACTGACTTCGTGACGCAATTCATAATGAAAAAAAAAACCTTTAAATTTTCATAATATTTCAGACATAAATATGTCGATGAAACCGTATTTTCGTAATATCACCGCTTCCCTTACAATATATATACCTATACATAGGTAGACATGTAATATTTACTCGCAGTTTATACAATGTTTACCTACATATTGTGCGAGGTATACTGAACCCATTTCATTCATACTCCAGGGATTTCTGCGAAATCCTGTGCCGAAACTCTTCGGGCAGGTTGTTGGGAGTATCAATAGCTTTTTACTCGGTTATTTCCAACCAAGGAAGTATTTTGTATTCATGATTAGCTTTCTAGCTGCGGATCTGCATGCGTAATTTCGCACTTCTATAGACCGTCATATAAAGTTACTCTAACGAGTGTGCGGGTCCAAATCCACTGAAATGTAGATCAAAGTGTCGACGATGTCATCGTCGAGCTGTTGAAATCAAAATCCTTCAAATATAGAAGTGGCAAACTCTGCACTTTGTAACCCAATGCAACCGGCCAATAACTTAATTTCAGGGAATGGTTGAACCATTGTTTTTGGTTCTTCAGATGCCTTTAGGCTGCCTGACAAACTGACCAAAGAAATTAGCACTACTTCGCTCGACAAACAAACTAACAACGGTGGTGGTGGAAGGATGGTTAATGTCTCATCTGTGTTCACCTCAGCGCATCTTCACTTTGATGTTGATTAAAAGGAAAGGCATTGATCACTGATTTAGCCATTGATTTGACAAACAAGATTTTCTTCAGAACACACAAAAGTGAAAAAGTATAAAAAACTAACACCAAAGATTTTATAGAATACCAACCACAAATCCTATAAGTAGTATAACGTTATATCATTTCGCGAATCGTATCACGATACACCGCTCAATTCCATTCCGAGGATAACGTAACAAAGGTTGGATACATGAGACGGAATATTTGGTGCCAACGATCAAAGAGGTAAAGGAGATTTCGCGTTTTATAAAGACCACCAGGGGTGACATTATATTTGAGAGCAAAGGCTTATTTGGATGATACGATACGATGTTGTATGATCAGGAAAATCTGACAGCTATGATCTCTTTATTTCTAAATACACTATACACTATATTGGATACTGTCTTTTTATTCTCCATTCATTTCAAGCTCATCCAACGCATTGAAAGCTAAGACAAACTTCCTTGCTTCTGTTCCCATGGAAATGATACCCCAACTAAACAACTGTGCCCCTAGCCGCTGATTTTCTACTATAACTTTTTAGAATTTGTACTACCGGAGTTCCGGTATCGTGTCGGCAGCAAAAAAGCGCTGATTACGCCAGAGGGGTTTGTTCATACATTCCGCCTGATCATATTATTTCGGGAGCTAGTTCCAGAGTCTGGCGGCACAGATAACGCTGTAAAACGTCAATCTCTGGTGGCTCTGCTCCATTTCGGAGGGATCAAAGTTCCGGGCAGGGATTATAAGGGTCTAAGATAAGCTCATTTTCCAAAGCCTAAATTTGTACTCACCTCCTTTCTTTGTTGGGACGGTGATGAGTTGACTTTTTTATGAATGATAAAGGTCGCTGAGTTTAGTCATTAGTGGAATAATTTTCTAGAATACGGCTTTGGATGGGTATAGAAATAATTTTGAAAAGATTATCAACTAAGCTCGTTAAAATGTATGACCAATCACTTATAATATATTATCTACTGCTATATTCTTTTTTATTTTTCAGCAGTGGGACGTTATGGGTTGATGATGAAGATGATGATGTTTTTTAGACATTCAGGTAGTTTTGGCAGAACACATACATTTTAGATTATGCTCTGATTATTAATTAAAAACATAAGCTTGCGCTGTTCCGTGCCTCACTATTGCTTTCGTTGATCAATGGCTGAACTTATCAACATTTTTGATATTTCACTTAAGTTTCTGAGTATGAAAATTACTTCATCCCTTGTCAATGTATACTTTACTACAGGCGAACGATAACGCGCGCGTAAAAGGTTTTTAGCGAGAATGCGTTGACTGTGACTCTTGACCCTCGTCACGAGTAACTCTGTTATGAAGTAATTAAACCCCCCATTCTCCACTAGGTCGTCGTATAATGGAATTGGATTTTTATGGTTTCTTAGTAATACATTACCTACAAGTACAGCTTAACACTAGCCTTTACTTTCAGTATTCATATTTTGCATACGTACCCGCTTATTTTGAAAGTATGTATTTTTTTTTTAATTTGACTGATTAACGAGCCGAGCAAGTCTTTTACTTGATACAATGCCATCCACAACTTTGCATTGCATAATCTTGCGCGGAACTGCACAGTGCTCGTCATTCTAATCTAAGACATTGGTTCGAAAGCCTCATAATATCCAATTATTTCGCTGAAAACAGTGCCCATAAAACTGGAAAACACTAATGTTTTCACACTACTGCTTGGCGGATGACTATCTGGCAAAGATGGTATTTTCCCAGGCGGTGTCTTGCAGATGCCTACCACTACAAAAATATTTCAGTATATTCGAGCTGCGTAATATTCGAGTATACTTTCCAACACTGTACAAAAATAATGTCTGGAAAATATACTGCGTTAGTACCTTATTGTTAAGATACAATAGATGTTTACTACAAGTTTTGGTTGGGTTGCATCAATTACTAACGCAAATAATGCCATGACTAAACCGTTATCGCGTTTAAACCGCAGCGCTAACCGTCCCACAGATCGTTAGGACTTTTCGATTCGTTATTTAAATTCTCTTGCATTTTTATTACGGTGGGTAAACTGTATTCACCAGTCATCCTGCCCCTGGATGTCACATAAAACAAAGGAAATGAACCGTTTCGCTTCCCCATCGCTTTCCTTGGCAGGGCGTCCTCGAACCGGTAGCGCATTGTATGAGTAAGGATTTTTATCGTTTGCTGGTAAGAAGACTTGAAGACTGAGGAAATTTAGTTTTTTTTTTTAATGAATAGCTTAAAAACAAGATGCATTTTTTTTTTAATTGATTATTTGACTCTGCGACGAGACGATGAAGTCGTTCACCTGATGGTAAGCGTTGCAGTTAACAGTTACAGTGCCACCCAGAACTTTGCATTGCATAATCTTGCGCGGCACTGCACTGCGCTTGTCACCGTGAGACATCGGCTCTAAACTCTCATAATGCCCAGTAATTTCGCTGGAAACAGTGCCCTTCAAACCGAAACACAGTAATGTTATAGTCAGAGGCAGAAAAAATAATTAAGTACCTATGTGGAGGAATGAAAATATTACATACTTACAATAAATGGGTTGAGATTCGAGTTTTGTTTTCGCAGTATCGGTACCAGCGGTGTCCATTGAAAGATATCATCGAGTCTCTTTCAGAGATTCCCTTTTACTGCCCTTCTTAATCCACGAATTAATTCTCTTGAATGACTTCAACTTGGTTCAGCTCGCTTTTGATCTCAGCAAAGTATAGACGCTATGAATATCTCTGGCATTGTCGTTAGAGAATGAAATATTCAGTAAGTATACCTATTTCTAAACTAAATGATAAAACTCAACTGCAGACTATTGTTGGGAGGTCGGAAGAGTTCAAGTTACTGTTTTTTAATCCTTCGAGGCTAAAACACTTTGGTAAGTTCCACTTTTACCGTACCGATTGGCCTACATAAAGTATGTAATTCTGGGCATATGAGACTTTAGAGCCGATGTCTCAGAGTGTCGAGCGCAGTGTAAGTCCACGCAGGATTATGCAATGTAAAGTTCTGGGTGGCGCTGTCACTGTTATGGGCAGCCGTATCGCTTACCATCAGGCGAACGACAGTCAAATAAAAAAATATATATATGAAATTATAAGCGACTGGTCGGCATTAAATCACAGATGGTAAAGATTTAATAAGATTTATGTATTGTTCTCAACTAGTTACCTTTTTAACTATTCACTGTGTAAGTAAAGTTGAATGTTTGTTTAGGTCGAACCTTGCAAGTCAATTTTGACTAAGTTTCTGTATGAATTGAACTTTTGAATGCCCGTGAATTTCCGATGGCAATATTGTGCCTGCGAGATAATTTGACGATAGAGACAGAAGGTAGACAACGGAAGTTTTTAGTAACCAAGGTGTTTAGACTCATTTCCATCAGCTTGAGGCAAAGAAACGTATTTCTACATTTAATAAAAAATGTCACAAAAATATTTCTAAAATAAACTTTAAATAGAATAGAAAACTCTTTATTGTAGACCAGAAACAAAACTAAACACAGAAAATAAATAAATAGATAGATAAGAAGAACTTTAGTTTGATGTATAAAACGCAGAAAACACATAACTTGTTGTATTAGTTCAAGGTTTCAGACCCAAATTTCTTCAACTTGAATTTTAATTATCTAACCACAAATATTACCATATTAACCGTTGACATACTTGCTGTCATCTAGATGTGCATGTTCCCAAATGGATAACCCCTAAAATCACTTGACAGTAAGCCTGTGAAGTTCACAACGGACACTCTACTGGATGGCGTGGTCTTAACTACTCAGTACAAGTAGGCATCAAGTTGGTCTGTTGATAGAGCTTGCTAACTGTATATAATGTCAAAGCCGAGTGGCTTGAGCAGCTCTAGTACGTTTGGTGTATATACAATCCTTGGTGTATTATTGACTAAAGCCTCCTTGAGTCGGTAAGCTGTCATAGGTACAGTCAGCGTAAAAAGTCGATCGACATGCTAAGACATTATCGACTTTGTCAGTACCAATTTAGCTGTCCACTGTAATGTACTTCTAATGCATTATTTGGTGAAAATATTAGTTATCTGCACTTCTTCTCAATATATACTTTATCTGTGCTAAAATTCATACTCCTCCGTCATCGCATTTTTCGTAAAAAGGGATCATAAGTTTTTGTTTCACGTGATTCCAAAATAGAATATTTTTTCCAGGCCCGGGCAGACCAAAGATTATAATAAAATGTGTTCTGTGTGGGCGGACTCGAGTGACATTATCCCGGTGAGGGCTCGACATTTCCCTGGAAATGTTTCTGTAGCTACAGAGGTTTAAAGACCTAACCGTGTACTGGCTAACAGTTTTAATTGGGACATGATAAGTTTTCGGACTGTGTGTTTTACATGTGTGTCTCAGGCTTTAGACTTCGTACGGCTTCTCGGCGTATCTATGGTTTTCGGGTCGGGGAACATTTGGAATACCTAGGATAGTTTGCGATATATTGTGCTCTTATTTTAGCTCAAAAAAGGTTAACAGCGTCTGTACCAAACATCACAGTATCACCCTGGGCTAATCTATAGATTGCCTGAAAATTAAATCAAAATCGGTTCAGTCGTTTTGGAGTCCATAGGGAACATGCACAGACAGTTTTTTTTTAATATAAAATATATACTTACGTACGATTACGTAGTGGTAAGATATTTATAAGTCGGCAAAATCACCTAAGCTCAGAAAACTACGTATATAAAATAAAATAAATCCAAGATGAAAGCTGCTGCGGTGAAGAATAAACGAGTCCCTCTTTGCGTTTAAAATTATCGGCGAATATTTTGCCGCTTGATTGAAAATTCGTTTCAATCTAACGAACGAGCGCGCCGCAGTCAACAAGAAATTTAATTTGTCGTACAAATTTTTGCGCTGATTTTTCTGGAAGCTTTCAGTTTAATTGCATCCTAACTCGATCAGAATTTGCTTCGTAATTTTTATGGTGAGAAGAATTTACATTTAACAGCTACTTTCAAATCGATGCCAGTATTTACTTACTGTCTCTTCTGTACTTATTCTGAATGTTTAATCATCAGTCGCTTATATTTATTACCTTTAGATTATGTGCCTTTGTTAAACCATGGACTAAAAGATAACCAAACATAGTAGGTACGTGTTTCATAACGACATAATTTATAATGACCGATAGGTCACCCAGGTTACCTCGATAAACATCGTTAACACTGTCGAAATTGCCAGATATCTGCTACCTCAATATTCTATGAGGTCAATATCACGACCAAGGTGTAGTGTAAAACAGAGATCAAACTCAAGACAAATACATGTGTAGGCTAATAGGTACGGATCAAAGTTAGTCGATTGTGGTACCTACGGATGCGTTACTTATCTGCAGTCATTGACGCACGATTAATAATAAACAATATTAAAAAAAAATATTGATTAACTATATATTAGAGAGCATTAAAAAAAATTTACGTTTACGCGAGACTTTTCTTCTACGCGTACAATATTATTTATGTAATTATATAAGTTATGTATGGATTAGAGCTAAAAAAAAATATATCCCGTTATGAATAAATCTAAGAAATACTTTTTATGGTTAAAAATTTCATAATAAAAATCACCACACAAAGTCACCACGTGTTGTACCTCTAAAAAAAATTAGTATATAACTAAATAACTCTGAAATCCTATCCTATCCTATGAATCCTTCTAATGTGAAAGTTTGTAAAGATGGAAGGATGGACAGATGGATGTCTGTTACTCTTTCACGCAACGGATTTGGATGAAATTTGGCACACAAATAGTTTATTACTTAGATTGCCACATAGAATACTTTTAACTCGTAAAAATTAACGGTTCCTGTGAGATAATACAAAATGCAGGTGACACCGCGGGGCGCAGCTGTTTCAAAATAAAGCAAGTTGAAGTACTTTCGACTATTTTATAACCGAGATCCGCCTGGAGCGATTTTATGGCAATGAGCCCTCGATATTGCAACCCTGGAATATTAGTGCCCACACTTGATCCGTTGAGAAGCATCTTTTTCCAATATCCTGTGATATTGAACAAGTTTTGATAGTTGATAAAACTTTCCCTGATCCCTGGTCTCGTGCCCTCATTTGAAACATAAATAGCTTTCTTTTACTAAAATAAAATACTTTACAAAATAGGCACCTTATGTTGTATTAAATAGAATACCTATTCAATAATCAAGGCTAATTGTAGTTTTTTGGTCTCTACATTTTGTAGTTATCTTGTGGAGTTATTTAACATTTTAAATTTAATGAAACTTCCTACTCCTGGGAGGTAACTCCATTAGCAGGTCATTAAACTCCTTCTATTGCAATAAATAATTCTACCCAAAAGGCAAAACAAATGATATTTTTAAAGCTAATTATTCAATTAAAATAATTAAAGTAGTTAAATGGGGTAAAAACAATTTAAATTTAAAAAAAACGGAGATAAACAAGCGTCTCGGTCTTTTTAATTGACGACCTAAGGTAATTTTCTTTTTCTTTGAATCCAAAAACCTAGTTGGGTGAAAAAATTTAAGAGAAACCTTATTAAATTCCACCAAAGCTGTACCACAAAGGGCTGAAAGTTCAAGATAATTAATTAAACTGCTAAAGAATAATAAAATAATTACTTAAATTAGCCTATCTTGTTTGTCCAGCGTTCTTGAGATTTTTTGTTTGTGAGTTTTGTCAAGGGGCTGTAACACTGAAGATTAGGCAATACTTATATACAAACGTACCTAAACTAAACCACCTTAAATTTTTGTCTGAATAAAACATAGTACCTGGATGACCGAGCTTTGCTCGGTACTTTTTTTTTATGACATTTTCTAAAAATGATTCCTAGGTAGATCGATTTATCGCCCCCGAAACCCCCTATATACTAAATTTCATGAAAATCGTTGGAGCCGATTCCGAGATTCCAATTATATATATACAAGAATTGCTCATTTAAAGATATAAGATTAAAAAAAAAAAACTGCAAGTTCAAGCACATGGTTTCGTAGTTTGAGGTTGGTCGGCGACCTCTAGAAGTCCTTAGTAGGTATACGCCACAGTGTAGTTTTTCACGTTCCATACAAAACGGTCCTAGAAAAATTTGCGTCCTATCTATACCAAAAAGTATACAATGCCAAAAAGTATACCCATACCTCATACAGATGTCAGCAAGTTGTCAAAATGTCTACCGAGCTGTCAAACAAATGGCAAATTAGATCAATAGTGGTCTAAAAATAAACATTTCCTTTGTAATACTCTTTGAGTTGCATTTACTGCTGGTTTTCTTTCTAGATTTATTTCTGGAAAAGAAATGCTGAAATTGAAAAAGCTTCTGGCTAACGTAAGTTTATTTCAAACACGTGTAGAAAATACTTCTCCATTAAAAGTTGTAGGAACCCACACATTGTATTCTACTTACCTAGGTACTTTAGGCAGAGATCACCTAACAGTTCTCTGTAGGGCTCATTTGCAGTTGCGTTTATTTGTCGCACTGATTTCGGACGTCTTGGAGGTTTGGCGGAAAACTAAAAAGCAACGTTTAAGATTTTATATTTCTTTGTCAAATTTATGTTTCTTCGTGTGTTAATGTTTAATTCTAGTAGAAAATTGGCCATTAAATGTTAATTAAAGTCCACAAGTGCGGGCAAATGATTCAAATCCAAAAAAAAAGTTTTGCTCTGTTTTTACACCAAAACTCCTTGCAGGAAATTTCAATATACTCAGCATCTAAATCGTAACGTTAACTGGGACTTGACTAGCTTATACTGACTACCTGACTAATATAACTAGGAGTCGATATTTGGACTATCTAAACAAAACGATTGAAAATCTAAAAATATTACAAAATACCTGGCTCTGACTAAATATACAATCCCTGCGAAGACAAATTCTAAAAGAAATCCTTGTTGGAGTCCGTACTGCCTGTATTATCTCTATTCTACAATTATTATTCTCAAATGTCTCAGGGTGCCGAACGCAGTGCAGTGCCGTTCAAGATTACGCAACGCAAAGTTCTGGGTGGCACTGTTACTGATATGGGCAGGCGTAGCGCTTACCATCAAGTGAATGACGTGCTCGTCTCGTTTCTCGGTTAAATTAAAAGAAAAAGTAACAAAAACTATAATTTTTTTTATTTTGTAATAAAAATATCAGCAGACGCCCGGCAAAAGTACGCCAGCGCGAATGGACCCCCGCTTCATTGTAATCACGAATGGGTCACGCATTCGGCAGAATCACTTTCTTATCCTGCCTTATTCTTTGTAAAAGTCCTTCCAACTTTGATGGGGAGGCTCAAAGTCGAGACTTGCGAATTTTATCAGAGACTGATTAACTAATGCCTTTCCTTTTGCTTTTAGAAAATCAATTTGATTAAGTGAAGAGTTTTCGATTGGAGATGACTTTAAAGCCGAGATCTTTTTTCTTTGTTACACTTTGACGGGGTTGTGATTGAATGGGATTGCGAATATTTCATTAAAATCAATTAACGTCCGTGCTGTAGAGCTTTGTTCGTTTATCTTTTGGATCTTTTTTGATGAATTTTGTAGAAGTTTGTAAGGGTCCGCCGTTTTGGCTGGTAAATGTTGCGCTAAGTTTTATTAAAGCTGAACGGGCTACGGATGGTATAGCTGATCGTCGATCTATATGAATAGTATACGGGTATACCATATAGTGGCGGTGGTGGTGGTGAGGTATGATATATTTATTTATTTAATACTTTATTGCACAGATTAACTAACTAGTACAAATGGCGGACTTAACTGGACTTTGGCGGATATAGTACTGAGTTTATTTTTATGTTACTTATTAAAATACTTTTAGATTGATCCCAGACAAAAATACACAAATTCGAATTTGTAGTTTTCTAAATTAAAATTACTGCAAAAATATTTCATCCAAATAACCGAAATGGCGTATTTTGATTTAAAAAGTGGTGTTTATTATTTAGATATGATCTAGTGAGTTTTTGTTAACCTAATTAAGTAAAAAAATTAAGGAATAATCCCGTTGAGAACAATTTTAAGCATAAACCTTCGCTTACCATCTGCTTAGTACCATATATATCACCAATGTACAAAGTACCCGGAGCACTAAAGAATTAATACAATTACTCCCTTTGTTTTATATTTCAGGTTTCACGTCTGTGCAGACAAATTACGACCACAAGCCGTCTAGCCAGTGAGGAGCTGTTCACACACAGCGATACTTGTGAAAACAATGCTAGTACACCTTTTGAGTTCACTGAAGCTAACTTGGCGGCAAGTACTTACTGTAGAAAGTTGAACTGTAGTATTTGTTAGAAATACAAATATACCAGTCAAAAATATTGACTGGTGTTAGTTTGAAGTAAAACTTCTATACTGAAGAAGGACTGACGCGCGCGACAAAAACGCGCGGTAATACAAATGTATGACGCCAATTCTATTACGTAGGATATTTTGTGCGTATGTGAAAAATCCTGACAGTTATCATCATCATCATCATCAACCCATAACGTCTCACTGCTGAGCACGGGTCTCCCCTCACGTTCGTGAGGAGGGTTAAGCCACAATCCACCGCGGGGGCCCGGTCCGGATTGGTGGATAACATACCTACATGTGAGTTTTCCTCACGATGTATTCCTTCACCGAAAAGCGAGTGATAAATACGTATATATGTTTTACAGAAACACATTGGTACGCGCCTGCACTAGCATGGCATAGTTTTTTTTAATGATAATTTATTGATTAGTGTAATAGTTTTGTCATTTGTTTGTGTAATATCATCTATATATATAAAAATGTTATGTTGGTTTGTGTACGCTTCAAAAACTCAAAAAGTTCTGCACCGATCGAGCTGAAATTTTAGCATGATATATAATCCGCATCGAGGATTGTTTTTATCTATTTTTTTCATCAGTGACATATCAGCGAATGTGCGAATGTGCCACAGCGAAGAGTGGCAGGGTACAGCTAGTTATGTACATATCTTTAAAATGTTACTTACAATAGTCTTGTTATTTAGAGTCGACGTCTCGAGTGACCCCTGCATACAGATGAAAGTTCTTAAATTGGCTTACGTATTGTGACTGTTGCTGTTTATCTACCTTTCTTTATTTATAGAAAATTCTTTCTTTGAGATTTGATAATATTATATTTTAACTGCGAATGTGGCATTCCACAGTCGTACATTATCGTTTGCGCATTTGCTTACATTAACTTGACTAGGTTGGTATCTAAGTAACACGGTTTATGTTTTTTGATTATCATCTAATCACACCTCATATCCTGCCATGTGTCATACTACTCTCTCATGAGGAGGATTAGGTCATACTTTGTCACAGGGGCCTGATCTAAATTATCGATGAATTCAATTACTGCATAAACGACTTAGTATATAAACACTGAAAAACCATAAGACACGCTCAAATTTCTCATTTAGAAACAAAATAAGAAAACTTTCGCTCATTGGGAGGGATTGTAAAAATTCATAATTATGTCGTCTTTGTCGAAAAGCCAAATTAGACAAGGAAATTAAAGTGACACTGACGTTAATTTACCTTTTCTGGAAATAATGAGAAATTTAATTACCATTGTATAATATGATTCTATTTATGGAGTTCAACCTTTATAATTCATTTGGAATGTTTACACATTTTGCAATTGAGAATAATTGTGATTAATTATGTTCATCGGGTAAACAGGGACCAATGGGTGGTAATTAATAATATTTAAATGTCCTGGCGTTTTAATGATTTTGCCGTTTACCTGAAAGGTGCGGAAGGTTAAATTTCAAAATGTACTTTGATGTTATTTTTTGGTCATTATTATCTGTACGGTATATTTTTTTGATTGGCGCCGGTTGAAATTCCAAACGACTTTTTAATAGCTTTTGCTTCTTTAGTCATTTTAACATATTTCAATAGAAGTAGAGCTGGTGCTTCCATACTTTTTCTTTATTGCACAAAACCCGCTGACAATTTGGAGACGCTTCTAGTAACTTAAGGTAGAAGGCAAGAGGTGGAAGCCCATAAAGATGATATGATCAGGTGGCTGACCAGCTGGACTCTAGGTTGAGCGATACCACCCAATGTGCCAAACACAGCAAGAGGTGGCGCTGGATGATTAAGGTGAAGACTGATTGGGAGTATCAAGATTTTCAGCAGTAAGCGAATGACTAAAGGAGAAGAAAGCGCTTCAGGTTGAATTTTTTGCACCCACATATTTTGGGCAAATATTTTACGCACTGCTTTACCATCTACCTTGTTTATTGTGTTACGTCTGATGTTATAAGAAAACTATCGTCTAAACCAGAGGTTTCCAGACTTTTTTCTCATAGACTACTTTCGAAATTTAGTTAGTTCAGGTGGTCCCCAGCTACATTTCTACCATATTCCTATTTATTTCCTACCGTATATTATTTTGCGTCACGCCAACGTAGACCCCTGTCAAGTATCCCGTGGACCCCTGGAGGTCCACTTGGACCACTTTGGGAGCTAAAGATCTAAACCTTATTATTTTTCATTCTGAACCTTGTTATACTTACATACAAACTACAACAAACCGAACGGTCTTCCAGTTTTCTCGCGTTCCCCTGTAAATATTCTAAGCTCATTTAGTTCAAACCCAGGTTCATCAGTTCCCTTACAATTTCAGCGCATAGAAGCACTAGTTCAAAACTATCCCATGGGTTGCCAGCGTTCAGCAGTTGGGATGGCACTGGACCTTGTTCAAAGGCAGATTGGATGGATTCCGATCTCGGCCATGCATAAAATAGCTGAAATACTGGGCATGCCGAGAATTAGAGTCTATGAGTGGGCCACTTTCTATACTATGTGTAAGAGGTAGGTGAAGAATTTATTTGTTAAAATAATATATATTCGAAGTCCTTGACAGGCCCTCGGAGGCTCAAGAGGCAAATTTTTACACCCAAATTACATTCTCAAAGAGCTCATTAATGACTGATCGATATCATGTTTAAATAAGTATCAGTTTCAATTTCGATCTCGGGTTCGGCTGAAGATCTAATATCGATCACAGTTTTCGATCGATCGATCGATCGTTATCGATTTCAGTTATTTAAAAGACAATAAATTTATCTATTTGGGGTTACCTACCTAAAAAACCTTGTTGGTAACATCGATAGATCTTGAAAAATGAAAATGATAAAATTGCGCTCCAAAAATAGAACGGAAATGGAGCGGAAATTAAAATTCTTGCCTTGTTTTTATTAATTCTGTCAATACCACAATTTTTTTCTTAGCAGCGACGTGTAATCTTTTTTCCTAAATTGAAATTGGACAAAATTGCCTGCTGTTTCTGTGAACTATAGTGACTAAAGATGTTACTCAAAATATACTGCATTTAACAGGGATATCTCAATAGGGACATTCCTATAAATAATACCAATAACAATTATTATCCTTCTAAAAATAATTGTTGTGTATGCAGATAGCCAGCGGATATTATTGGGTAATATGTTGCGATTAACTTTTTAGAGAAATGTGCCAATCAATAGTGATACTCTATGTGATATATTATGCCCATTTAATGTTTTCAAATTGATTTCGGACGTGTAGTCGTGTACCTTTTGTTTCGGATATTCGCATTTCTAGATATCTGTAGGTATATCCATAACATAGTCACCCAATGTTTAATATACCGTGTATATGCTTAAACACGTTCATTGCTGAAAACACAAGTGTCGTGTTTTTATAGCTTGCCACGAGTACGGCAAAACACGACTGTTGTGTTTGTTGTATGGGAAAACACTATGACGCGTGCTGAGCCGCACCCGGGGCAAGCAAAACGGCTCAGCAGTCAAAGTGTTTAACTTTCTTTATATTTTACAGACGCTACCGCGGCAAGTACCACGTCAAGGTCTGTTCCACAACTCCTTGCATGATACGCGGATCCGAGTGCATCCTCCGAGCAGCCGAGGAGGCGTGCTGCTGCTGCGCCGGCAGCGTGTCTGCTGATGGAATGTTCGGAGTGGACATTGTAGAGTGCGCTGGTGCATGTGTCAACGCACCGGTGATGGCCATTGATGATGATTACTATGTGAGTTATTTTAAATTTTTTTTTCTTTTCCCACTAATATTATAAATGCGAAAGTTTGTGAGAATGGATGGGTGGATGGATGTTTGTTCCTCTTTCATGCTAAAACTACAAAACGGATTCGAATGAAACTCGGAACACAGATAGTTTATAACCAGGATTGAGTAATAGGATATTTTTTATTCCGATAGTATGTTTCCGTGAGACAAAACGAAAAATACGTCGGTGAAACTGCGGGGCGCAGCTAGTATTTCATATTTTACATGTGATCTCTAATTGCTATTAGATTTAGGTGGTTTATTGGGACTCCAACATTAATAAACGAATGGTTTGCGATAATTATAAGGGGCAACTACTCGTACTTTAGGTTCTATTACACCTTTTAGGCTTTTAACGAAATGTTCTTATTATAAAAATGTGATTCCCGATCACACAATGATTACCTACTTTAGTTGGTGAGAGTTACGTGGAATTGGTAGATGCTAATGGCTATAGCAAGTGTTTGTTTTGGCGTTCTATGGAAAAAAAAAATAGTACTGACACAGACAATAAAAGTTAATGTAATAGGATAATAAACAACAGAAGTCTACACAGTCCGCTGTAGCAACGTCTTTCGTCTGATGATAGTGAACTTTTTTCGCTTTTAGGAAGACCTGACTGAGTGTGACGTGTTCAACATCATCCAGCAAATCCGATGTGGTAGTGTCCCACCACCTGGACCTCAGTGAGTACCTGAAAACATTAAATAGTTGTTCAGTTGACAGTTAGGTATGGTAGTGTGCATGGAGGAGTCAATTCGTTGGAGGCAGCCTTCAAAAAGGTGCCATGCAGTAACGAACACGCAGATTTTGCTGTATTGTGTGTTATGCAAATACCAACTTAACGCAAGTGACAATAAGATTAATTTTCCAGTACAATTATTACTCGTAATGAGCAAAATGCCGTAACTTTATACTAGTTGTATTAGAAATTGGGCTTTGTAAAGTCCTTAAGATTTCTATTCGCGAAATGTATGTTTTCTGTCTGCTCACAGAACTGGCAGAGGACGCTTGGTACAGTTAATGACAGAAGTCACTTTAAATGTTTTAAGTTCCAGCTTAACACGCACATTATAAACATTTTTATAGATTAGTTAATTGAAAGTTTAGTTGTGTATGACTGTAACAGCATTGCATAATATTCTGTATTGCTACCAGAGTAAGGAATAATATAAAAATAATAATTTATATTTCTCTTTTTATAATAGAAACGGAAGACTGAGCGCCGAGCCGATAACTGGTTTTACTTCTCTAGTGTCCTGCCCACCGCCACCAGGTTTCGGCTTACAAAGTGCATTAACAGCTGATGAAAAACCGAAAAAATAAAAAAAATACATAATTAAATTATATTTATAACCTCATTAAACGTTGTTGTCTATTGAAACATTTTTTATTTAGCGCCCGTGATGTCACTGCATAGTATTTCCAAGAAAGGTTTCATAATATTTTATGATTAGCTAGTAACTTCTTTTACAGCTAGTTTCGAGTACTAAAAAATAAAAAATAGCCTATTTCGTTTCTAATACTCCTGGACACATGCTTATTCGCAGGTAAAAAAAATATAGGCCATAACCCATTTCATTTATATTTAAATATAATTCAGAATATTATTTATAATCTTTAAAGAGGTTACAAAAACAACAAGTATTTGCAATGGCCTTAAAATTAGGTTTATAATGAAAGCTAGTATCGGAAATAAAGCTAAATCTTAGGCTTATCAACGTCTGAAATACTGTTTCAATATGAGTGATAATGTGCACTGAAGTTATTTGTTAGGCTGGTATTAGTTTTCGACCAACTGTCGGTGCGTACCAGAATTAAGCAATATACGCGTGCGTACGGTCGGTCGAGCATTGTCACGACTTGTCAATTTTCATACAAATGACAACGCGACCGACGGTCGGTCGAGCACTAATACCAGCCTAACAAATAACTTTAGTGCAGATCATCACTCATATTGAAACAGCATTTCAGACGAGCAGGCCATGTTGTCGTAGCAAAATCTATATTACAAGTTTACAGGCGGTCTGGATCAAGTGAGGTCAACAGCGTTAAATCTTCCCGCAGCGCTCGCTGGCGATCAGATAGCTTCCCCCGGGATATTCCTATCCTGTAATTAAGTATCAGCCATCGCACCGATATCACCCTCCACCGCAAACTTTAATTGCAGATGAGAACTATCTAGCTCAGAATGGATGCTTAGCTTGGCATGGTAATTAGATAATTATACTCTTGGAAACTGACGGCCTGGTGCATCTTGTCGTGGTTGGTACGACAAGATGCACCAGGCCAGGAAACTCAAGGTGCCAGACGTTTTCAGGACCATATTTTTAATTTATTTTTATTTGACTGAGTGACGAGACCAACAAGCCATTCGTCACGCTACGTCTGCCCATAACAGTTACAGTGCCATCCAGAACTTTGCATTGCATAAATCTGCGCATCACTGCAATGCGCTTGTCACCCTGAGACATCGGCTCTAAAGTCTCGTATGCCCAGTAATTTCGCTGGAAGCCGTGCCGTTCAAACCGAAACACTACTGCTTAGCGGATGAATATCTGGCCTAGGTGGGAACTTCTTCATTTCCAAAACGTCGCTTCTGTCTTCATCATAATTATCAACCCTTGTTGGCCCAGATTGCTGGTCCACTGCTATTAAGAACTATTAGATGATAGATAAACTCTTTATTGAAACACCACAGAACAAAGGAAACTAAACAACTAAAACAAAGCAAATTTAACAATAATTAGTGATAACCAGACAAAAATAATAATATCAAAACCTGTTTTTTTTATATCTTGTCTTCAAGCAACCCTCTCATACAATTTACTAATAGGTAGGTGCGTTATTGAATGTACAAATTGGACCACATATTTTGCTTGAATGATTTTCGTCAATTTAAAAATCTGCTGGTAAATCGTGTTTAGGACAGGCCTCGTTATACGCTGTAATTGAATTTCCTTTCGCCTACATGCTAAATAATTTTCGGCATCAATTTATTTCTCTGTGAAAGTCGGTAAATACGTAAGCCATTTAAAGTTAAGTGGTTTGATTAATATGGCTGAATCATATAATTTAAAAAGAAACTGCAAATACTTCTATATTTAAGATAGTTATAGATATGTGTGGATGAATGAAAAATAAAATAACAATCCTGCTGAAAAAACTAGTAAGCACTTCGATAAATCGAACTAGTAATATCTTTCGATATTTTGAAAAACTATAGGTCTGTTTACAGAACAAATACGTCGCGATAAAAAGTATTATTTTAAGCGCTGTCCATTTCAATCAACAATTAACCCACTGTTTCATTAATTACTGACTGGAATATTAATCTTTTACTGTTATTATCCAAGCCATCATATCCCTCTCGAAACAATGCTCTGTTCTGATACCGTATAAAATGTCCAAATATTTGAAAAGCAGAAGCAGCGAGATAATGCTGTAGTTAATGGCGCGACCGGACGTCGTGGCCGTGTTGTTATTGCTTTAGGTAATGTTTTTTTCTACACCATCGCGTAACCATTGCATGGTGTTATTTTTTTAACAAGGGGAAACTTTCGCACCCAATTTGGAGAGACCAAACCGTCATTCATATTCTGTATTCAGTTTTGTGTGTGAGTGACGTGGGCTCGAATTAAATTTTATGGTTCCTACAAAATATTTATTCCATTTATTAGTTATCTGTGGTTGTGTGCAATGATATGGATGGCGTATTTCGTATCCTATTAGACAATCGACAAAATAACATTTTGTAGAAATAATTAATAAATAAATTAATTATGCAATGCATGGTTCTGGGTGGTGCTGTGACTGTTATGGGCAGGCGTACCGCTTACCATCAGGTCCAACGACTTGCTCGTCCGTCACTCAGTCAATAAAAAATAAATTACTAACCCCTTATACTTAGGAATGTGAAACCGAGGAATGTCACTCGTAGTCTTTAATCTTTTTTTATATAAAAAAGTAACAAGATGAGCACCACCTCCAGCTTCACCTGGTGGTAAACGCCTGCTCATAATAGTTGCAGGGCCATTTAAAATTTCCCATTATTTACAATGAAGCAACAGTTACAGTTCGGTGTAACAGACGGCCACCTCTCCGACCCCGAGGCCAGTCGCCAGACCGAGCCGTAACCGTAAAACGTACAAATGGAAAACAAAAATGCAATAATATTTCCCTCAAATTGTGGTTTCAGTTGATGGCAACCGATTCTTTTCAGGTATTCAACTGAATATTAACCTTATTAACTTTGTATTCGACTAGTTTTTAACTGGCTATAAATGACTAGGTAGAAATTGAATTTGTTTCTGGTTTGACTATAAAGTACATGTACAATTTTTTTTGTTAATCATAAGCTAGGACCCCTTTATTTTACACATTTTTAAGTTTAATACATTCCTTTGCTAGATATTCATCCGCCAAGCAGTAGTGTGCAAACATTACTGTGTTCCAGTTTGAAGGGCACTGTTTCCAGCGAAATTACTGGGTATAATATGAGATTTTACAGTCGATGTCTCAGGGTGACGAGCACAGTGCAGTACCGCGCCAGATTATGCAATGCAAAGTTCTGTAACTGCTATGGGCAGGCGTAACGCTTTCCATCAGGTAAACGACTTGCTCGTCTCATCACTCAGTCCAATAAAAAATATTACAACAATAAAATATTAATATTAATATTAAATATTAATATTATTACAATAAAACTAATGTTTTCGATAAAATAAGTGCTCGGTAGCTAACCCCAACGGTATACACTTGGATGGGTCGTTTAGTGGCGTCATATCGGAGCGCTTTCGTGCTTCGGAAGTTATCGATTGAAAACAGTGGTTAACACCTTCAATGCTGAGCCGATTTGCTTGTCTAGCCATGGGTACGGCTCTGCACACTCCATAGTGTTAACCCATACAACAAACACAACAGTTGTGTTTTCCCGCGCTCGCGGCTAATTATGAAAAACACGACAGTTGTGTTCTCAGCACTGAGCGTGTTAAGTAATGTCCGTAGCACTTGGGAGGTTTTACAACCTTGGAAACCAAAGTACGTTTGAGACTGATCAATCTCAAACGAGATAACATAAATAATAATTTAACTACCGATTGACCAGATTAACCAGAACTTTAACCTGGAAAAAATAACAAATGAATATTGTATTTTAGTTTTTGCTTGGCTAAAAACAACCCGTGGTGCATTATGGCCTAACCCTCCTCACGAAAGTGAGGGGAGACCCGTGCTCAGCAGTGGGCCGATATGGGTTGATAATGATTATGATGATGAAAATACAACGCTGAATGTAAAATGTAAGTAACTGTGAAATACTATTCCTTTTATAAAGTAGATAGCTATTCCTGAACGTATGCAATGCTAGTACCTACTATTCGATTTTCTGTGCAAAAGCACAATATATGCGAAAAGCTTTCACGTGAAGAACATTTCAAGAAAATCAGGTTCTTTGTTATTGGAGCACTCACCGAAATGCTCACAGCTGATCCACAGAGCAGACACTAACCACATTCATTCGACTGATTTTCATTATACTTCTGTTTATTTTGATAGGATTTTTACACTGTGCAATCTGCAAGTGTTAATTGGATAGCTTGGTACCCACTACTTAAAAGTACGAAGCAAAGGCTAAGAACAAAAACTTACCACTAAAAATCTTCAATGCTTCCTCTTTAACTTTATTCTATGTGCAGATAGAAGATTGTCTTTAAAATTATGCATAGATACGTGAAACTCTTAATCACTCAACTTAATCTGTTGTTGAAATTGCAAGCTTTGAGCTACGGGGGCCTTTAAGAGGTGGTCCGATGGTAGTGAAGTTCCATGCACTCGAGTTTTGTCATCAAACAATGTCTGAGACCCCATTAATAGCAGGCGCCCCAATTCCGTCACAAAGGAGTGCCCTCTACCTTATCTTATGTAGAGGATATGATAGAGACAGCGTGTGATTAGTTTGAACTCGTCAGGAAATTAGAACCATTTCGGTACCTCAGAGGACGGGATAGATAGGCATCTATAAGTAGGTTCACCAATAGTGTAGATATAAGAAGCATTTATCCAGTTATAGACCTTAATGCGCATATAGAAACATATAAAAATATACAACATTGAAAAAGTTAAGGTGACCTAAATGCTAATTTGCTGATTTGTTTGCAGGTAACGTTCAATAGAGATAAACTCGAGTTGTCATTTCAAATTAGTCAAGTCCTAGTTCGTTTAGATTTCCTAGTTTTGGTAAATTTTCTATTTTAACTAAGGTACAGAATACCTATTAAAGCGACCAGTGATGAATTCTAGATGGAGACTGTGAAGGAATTAAAGGAAATGTCCAACCTGCCGGCAAAGTAAATAAACAAATAAATCAGTAAAGCCGTCCGTCCACTATCTTAGTGGTTTTTCAAGCAAACACCGGGCTACCGTTAACGTTGAAAGTGGTCAGGAGACGTCGTGTTTCCTTCTATTCGATTTAGGACTTTATACATAGGAAATAAATACGGCTTGTTTCGGTTTTCTGATTTATTTATTGAATTAAAGCTTACAATAAAATTCCGAGGTTGGTTTGGAGCTGCGCTTTAATTTCTAGCTATTTGTAGGAGTGTCTTATAAATAATTGTAGCGCATTGTCTTTTTAAAATGTAGGTATATAGCTTTGTAGCTATTTGTGATGGACTAGGTTGCAATTTTGAAATGAGCAATAGCTCTTCTTAGCATATTATAAAAAAGCTTTCAAAACATTCGAACGAAAAGTCCGCGTACCAACCCAGTCCATCATTGAGTAAGAAGAGATTAAGGCCAGTCTCAACATTAAATATTCCGAGGTTCTAAGTCGCATTTGCATTACAAAACAACCAGCTCACAAAGCCTAAGTCGGCAAACTTCAGATCAACCCATTAGTGTACGAATGTACCTATCTGAAGTATAATTTTTATCGGCGTAGCTACCGGGCCGCATGTCGCCCGCACTTGTACAACGTAAATTATAGCACGGCACAGACGCGCCCCGACCAAACTCACTGAACTTCTGTGTTTACAGTAGGTTAGCTTCAACGTTTTTGAGAAATAGGCTGACCACTATCTCATCAGTTTTATCACTTTATGGGCTGATTATATTAACATCAGTATTTCCCACGAGTGGAGTTTACCATACGTTTGACATTGTTTTTAAGGATTAATGTAATTATAAAAGAGCTAGCCAATAGAACAACGCGACGGCGACCGACGGTTCAAACTTACCAGTGAGGAAAACGAGCGCACTGACTGTACGAGTCAACATGGAGCCCAAGTGGCAAGTGTGCCGTATACCATCAAATTAATGTCCATCATACACAATCGTTTCGATATTTTCGTATAAAAAGATGCTTTCATTACTTTTTTACACAAGTGCTCATCAGCACACTCGTTTTATCGTTGTTATCTTCTATATTTCTTAATCCCCATGATACTATTATTTGCCTTTCGGCTTTGCCTTTTAATGTCTATGTCATGTGTCCGTGTAAAATAGGTCTCCTATTAAAGTATATAGAATAAGAAGTTTAAAAAAAAATGCAAACATTTATTTTAGTGGGACCTTCGTCACTGTCTTGCTCTATGTCCCGACCAAACTTGCCGTTTTTGTTTCAAAGATTAACGATGAACAACGGCCCTCGAAAAAACGTGTCACAGAAAACGGATATTGCCCAAAACTTTACGGTATAAATTTTCTTTTGTTCAGTTTTATGGCGTTTATGTAAATAATGATACAGGCCGGTTTATAGCTTGCTTTTTGTTGCCTAGCGCTCGCGGGAAACTTTATGTTGGGCATATTTTCTTGCACTGTGAAAGCCAGACGGGGGGTAGTTTGATTTTATTAAGATTGGCGTTCGTTTCACCTTTCCGCCGTTTTTTGGATAATCTCTGACTGAATTAGATTAGTATTCATTTTGCCTTACCCCCGTTTTTGTGATAATCTTAGACTGACTGAGATATTTACACAGCTGACAGCCGTAGAGCATTAGGAAATGCCTTTTGCGACAGCGAATAGCGATAGATACATATAAAATATAATTATTGTCTTACTTTACCTACCAAAGAACCCCGAATTAACATGTAGGCTGCCTAGTCACGGCTCTGACCCGATAACAATTATAAGTCTATTCTCTCTGTAAATTGCGCATGTAAGAAATCATTTTTTTAATTTTGTTGATTTTTATTGTAAGTTTTGTCTACTCTATTTATTTACAGCTTTCATTTCATTTATTTCCTAAAGCTTTATAATTTTGGAATATGAAACATCTTTACCTCCAATGAGAAATCAGTACGATACTACAACTACTATTGTAATTTTTCTGTACTTTTTTTTTATACAATAAACAGTTTTCTATTCCACGATTAGCGCATCACCAAAATAAGGCTTCTGCTTGGTAAGTCAATTAATTTAAGCATCTATCTAAACTTTAGACATGCATTGCTAACTGTTTATGGCGCGTATGTATACGTTTAATCACAGCTATCGATTTTTAATACAAAGCCGTCCTTACTTGTACGTGCCCATTAAAGTGCAAATGCGGGTTTCGGCTGAAAATGGATGGTCTCTCGTATAAGCTATCAATCAAGATTTGCAACGTACTCCCTTTAAACTTGAGTAAGCCGAGTAAATTGAATAAAAACATCCGTTATTGAGAGTTTGATGCCGCTGACAAATGCGAATATGAACAGAATTGATGGCGCCGTAATTAATCTGAAATGTGGCTATGTGCATGCAATTTAGCTTATTTTCAGTTTAATGTTGTATGGCCGTGGTAGCCTAGTGGGAGAACGTCTGCCTTCCAAGGAGAAGGTCGTGAGTTCAAATCCCAATGCGGGCACGTACCAATGTGTTTATATAAAGCATATGTACGTAATTATCACTCGCTTTTCGATGAAGAAAAACATCGTGAGGATACCTACCCGAGCTATATTTCTGAGGTAGGCATGTTATCCACAAATTCGGGCCGGGCCCCCGTGGTGGATAATGGCTTAATTCTCCTCACGAAAGTGTGGGGAGACCCATGCTCAGCAGTGGGTCGATATGAGTTGATGATGATGATGAATGCTGTTAGCAAATTACTGGTAAATTTAACAGCTCTATGACGTTAGTGAGTTGGCCAACGGACTCTTATATGCAGCATGGGGATTGCAGGTTCAGTTCCCGAGACCTGAAAAATGTTAAAGGTTCTTCATGATAATGATAAGTAACGTAATTTATACAATTTCAATAATGTAATTTAATAGTTTGGTAATGATGGTATACCATAATATTGTCAATAGAATAATTTATTTTTATATTGTATATTATGGCTTTAAAAAAAAAAAGAATGATTAAAATTTAAAAAATGACATCGCCGTAGAGTTTCTTGGTGCTATCTTCTGTAACGGGCGTATTTCCGAAGCCCTGGTTGAGTCAATGGAGTTTTCCTTTTCCTGTGCGACACTCAGGCATGAGTCACCACTTGAAAGGGAAATATCCTTTTTCTAACTCAAACCATAATTAGATAATAATCATTAGTTTCGTAGATCATAATATTTTGACTTATTTTTTTTTATTTCTATACTTATGTATAAGATATGTTTTTTGACGTGTAATAGTGCAATATTTTGCCTATTTCCAATAAATGATTTGAGTTTGAGTTTGAGTTTGGAAGAAAGGCACAATAAAGATGTATGGATTCGTCCGTTTATATGTCAAAATATAATTATAACAAGAACCCATGTATCAAGATTAAACAACTTACAATTAAATGCTCTGTAAAAATTACAACTGCCTCTTAATACAAAAAGTCTTAACAGAGTCCTGATTATAATTTTTCGACTCATCTTAAAGATGTTCGACCTCGTAAAGTTTCACGGCGGGGGCCCGTGGCCCCTCTACTGAGAAGGGCCACGAGCCATTTACCGCGATCCATCACGGAGCGGACGGTGTCTGCGCCTATATCACTTTACGGGATCGACTGAAATTTTTGCTGAACACTGATTTTTGGGGCTTTGTTGGTGGACGTGGAAATAACAGGATTAGTCGGACGACTTGGGCGCCTTTGAAATTGACAGGGGCGACGATTTGAAATTCCTCACTGTGGCTATGGTGTGACTATGTGCGGTATACCTTTTTCAGTTTCAAAATTTGCTGACTTTGTCGATATGCTATCTTTACCGGTTAATGTAACAGCCAATATTTATTGCACACCTTTTTTTTATTGGTGCTATCAAAGGGTTACTATGAAATAAAGTTTTCAAGCAAACTTAGGTAGGTATATCTATAACTACGTCCATTTCATTTGATACGATACCTCTTTACGTGATTATATAACTTGTATCAAAATTATAACCGCACTATATTACATTTAGAAAAATACACATTTACTTTCAGACAACCATCGTAAAACACGTGCTTATGGTCGTTAAGAGCCGTAAAATGGTTCCAGTATAGAATAAGCGCAATATATGAGTCTATTAAAAGGGGAGAAACATAAAACTCTTAGTAACGTATCAGCAATTTTCGATAAACTAAGGTTGACCGAAGTTACCGCCCTAGCAATTTTTGTAGCGCGTATTTTTATTTTGAAGTTACCTGTATGTAACACTCTATATTGTTATTATTTGGTAGTTATAACCGGATATTACAATTTTGTCTTACTATTTCACTTATATGTAATTTTATGAACTCCCAAAGATAAATTAATAGATTCGTGTCATGCAATATATAAATAAACTATAAATAAAAATTAAATATAACATTCCCTGTACCGTACTGTTTATTGTAATATAACTGTATAATAAACAAACACGTGTTGTCTGTTGTATATTGTATTTTTTTCCTCTCTTGTGCGTACTCATAATTTTGATACAAGCATAGTACAAAAGGAGAAGCTCCAATCGTAAAAATGATATATGTATTTCGATGCCATCATCACGCGCAGTAGTTTTACGAGATGCATCCATTCGCCTTACTTTCATTTGCAATAAAAATGGAGAACCCCCAGGCGTAGTCTTGAGTACCGATGAATTTCCTGAAATATACATACCAATAAAAATGAAAGTGTTCGAAGACGCCGAAAATGTGTCCGCATTGGAGGAATTTAGGTCGAACATAACCTCGAATAGAGAGACTGAACGGTCCTTACAACGGCTATATAAGATCGAGGGGACGCTTCTTTTGCCATATTGAAATGGACCAAAAATAAGTGGACACGTTTGATTGTAGCTGAGATATTAGGTAAGACACTTAACATGTAATGGTTTTACTTTTTCATGCCGTAATTTAGGCCACTCTACATAATCGTTTTTAAAGATGCTTTAAGAATCCATACATAGCATCTCAATTCCCTCCAAAATATTCCGCATGAAAAATCCTCCAAGAATAATGCGCTCAAAATTTAACATCACATTAGTATCTGTGATTATTTTTTTTTAAATTTTAAATTAAAGCAAAAACTTTTAGACAAAAAAATTACAATTTGTAAATAATTCGTTTTTTAGAACTTATAACAGTTTCCATCTATATATATCTATGTTGGAGGATTCGCAAACCATGAACTCCAGTTTCAAACAAACTAAATGTTTTGAAAATGTAACTTGGCCCGAAACGTTTTTTAATTAGCACAATCAAGCGCTAGTGCAATTACCAAGCTTTTACGGCCGAGAATAAATCGTCTCCGGTCAATTTAATTCAGTAATTTAAATCTGTCGTCTCACACAGTTACAGTAACGAGTCACCAAGCATTGGCGACTTTTTTGTTAGAAAGATTAACGACAAAGTATGGGGCCGCAAAAAAAGCTTCGCCAAGTGCGGAAATTGCCGAAACTTCGTGTCGAAGCCTGAAATTTACTTGTTCTAAATGTCGTCGTAAATGAAAGATCGTTCTTTTAAAATCGGAAAAGAAATTAGGAACAGACGTTTTTGAGATTACAAGTTTTGTAACAAAAAAGTTAGGTTTTTTTCCTTTTAACTGACGCTGTTAAACTAGGCCGCGGAGAAAAAGTGAAGACTTGTTGATGTAGGAATTTCGTTATGTTATAACGAATGAATATGCTGAATAATTTATGGCAGGAATACCTATCAACGTTCGGTACCGTAACTTCTTATTTTCGTAACACATGTGCTTCTTCCAAAATAAAGAATTTGCTTTTACTCCGGTATATTTCTTACAACTTGGAGTGACGAGATCGTAAAATTTTATTATTGATATTCGTGAATTATTCATAATTCATTCAAATTATTTTATCACCATAAAAATGGCGTAATAAGTTAAAATATTAAGTCTAAACTCGTCGTAGGTTCAGCCTAATTATTTACGAGGCTATTATTACGATCGTGTGTTCGTATCATTAAAAACAATCGATTGCACAAAGAAATACATTTTTAATGAGCACTTATTGAGTTAGAAAGTATCACAAACTCTCTTCTACTTTGAGGCCCCATAAATATTTCCACAATATTTACAAACGCCAAAAAAGAAAAATTCACATTTTGTCCATTAAATTAGGTATCCGAAATTCCGTCAGCTCGCCCGCTGATCTCATGAGCCGAAAAGCAGTAGGCATCCCTTTCAATTCATCCGAGCACGCGCACCATACGTGCTGTGCGTGGCAACTCTATACATTCAGTATTGCCATGATGACGTTACTTTTTCCCAAGTTTCGAAGTGTGAGTGGACTTAATTTATCTGAAATATACACTATTATAATAATAAAAATAATTAATGATCAAACGAACTTACCTGTACGTGAAGTTCGATCATTATTATATGAGCAGCTTCATTCGACGCGATTTCTTCTGTTTACATATTGTAGCTGAGTTCTAGGTTGAGGCTTCACACACAGATTTTTGAGATTATTGTAGTAAAAATAGAAAAAACAACGTGGCAACACTATGGTAGCTTTCCTCATAAATCTCACTCGGCGGTACTTCATTCTCGTTTAAAGAAATACACGAGTTATCTATATAATATGTATCTACCTACTGTACTTTAGTACTTTTTCTTTTTTTTTTTTTTTTTTGGGTGTGGGTCTTATTTTCTGGGAGGGATGTTATAAATCGCGTCGAATGAAGCTGCTCATATAATAATGATCGAACTTCACGTACAGGTAAGTTCGTTTGATCATTAATTATATTTCGCAGCTTCATTCGACGCGATTTCTTCTGTTTACATATTGTAGGATGTTCAGAGTACTCCTTTGTGAAAAAAATAAATAAAAGATAAAATGAATTAGGTTAGCGTAGTTTGTATTCACAAGTAAATGAAATGAACAAAATATAAGATAAGTCCTTTACAATTAACATAATTTTTATTTCGCATTGGATAAAATAACGTTTGCGAACTGGTTACAATCATCAATCAGTTCCCTATTATAAAATGTTGCGAACACCTTGGATGACTCTGACCAACCGGCAGTTTTGCGGATCACATCTAAATTAACACCGAGCCTGTTGGCGGAGGAGGTGGACGAGTGGCGAGTGCTGTGAGCACTGAACACCGACGTGTCTACTCCGCTGGATTGAAGTGTACCTTTGATCCAATTACTAAGAGTCTGTGAAGTTACTTTGGAAAATGGTTTGCGATACGAAATGAATAAATGATTATTGTTGTTACGCAATGTTTGTGTTTTATTTATATATTCCGCTAGAGACCTAGCTGGACATATTTCCGGTTTTTCGTTAAAGAATGGTAATTTAAGAATAGGTTGTAATGAGTTTACTCGCGAAGTTTTTATAATATCTGGAATAGTAATGAGTATGTCACTGTTTTGTATCTTTATATTGTCAATCTTTATGAGTGAAAAGGTTTGAACCCGGTGAGCAGTTACAAGTGCTAACAACGTTAATGTTTTCTTACTTAACATTTCTAAACTAAGCTGGTCGTTAGGCCATTTTTGACTTAGATGCCCTAAAACAACACTTGGATCCCAAGTCATATTATATCTAGGCGCAGGCGGTCTTAATCTAAAAATGCCTTTCATAAATCTTTTCATGTGATCATCATCCAACATTTTCGGAAAAATCAAATTTAATGCAGACTTATGGGAATTTATTGTGCCATACTTTGCACCATTTTGATAACAATCAGTTAAAAAATTTATAATTTCTGATACTGATGCGTTAGAATAATCATAACCATTGTGTTTACAATAGTTGACCCATAATTTTATTGAACTATCATACTGCTTGTAGGTATTTTTTGATAGTGATTCTAATATAATATCGATTGAACTCTGTGATAGTGACTTTTGTTGTAACGCTGGCCGGACAATTTGACGGCAATTAAGGATAGTGTCCGGTGAAGATTGTGCGACATTCTGAAAGGAGATTTTAAGAGATTAATATCTGGCTTAAAATATATAGGTTTCGAAACCATAAGTCGGTTAAGAATCGGGAACCAAGGTTGTGTAGGCCAATTAGGTACGACTACTATACCTTCGGATTTATCTTGTATAACCTTTTGTAACATTTTTAGTATTAACGCAAAAGGCGGAAATGCGTAAAATAGTAAGTTAGTCCAAGATATAGTGAACGCATCTATCGCGTAAGCATCTGGATCACATTTCCAAGATGTATAGACAGGACATTTTGCATTGCATCGACTCGCAAACAAATCAATTTCTGGTAACCCAAATTTTTGAACAATTTGATCGAAAGCAGTTTCGCATAGTTCCCATTCGGTGTCCAAAAATGTTCTTCGCGACAAACTATCTGCTTCACAGTTAGATTTCGTGTTTATGTATGATGCAAAAATTACTATTTTACGCTTCTCGCACCATTGCCATATTTCTCGAGCAACCTGGTTTAAATGTGGATATTGTATCGAACCCATTCTATTGACACACGAGATGGCTGTGACGTTGTCAATACGTAATAAAATTTTGCAATTGTGTAGGTGCTTAGCAAAAGCTTTTAAAGCTAAGAAACTCGCTTTTAACTCTAACAAATTTATATGACAGGAACTTTCGTCATCTTTCCAAAAACCATATGATTTGTCGTATTTGCAATAGGCGCCCCAGCCACTATTCGACGCATCCGAGAAAATTTCTAGAGCATATTCATTAAATGTTAAGGGTTGTAAACCAACGTCAACATTTTTTATCCACCAATCTAAATCATGTTTTACTTCACTAGGAATATTCACGATTTGGCTATAGCTAGGATTATCTAATAAGCATAAGTATTTATGCCTTTCCAATAGTTTTGTGTACATCCATGCGTATTGAATGGCAGGGGCAGCCGATACTAAAAGACCAATCAGACGTGCCAATTCTCTAAGTTTACAAGTATTACTTCTTTTAAATGTAATTAATTGCATTTTGATTTTTGACTTTTTGATTTGAGGCAATTCTAAACACATGTTTTGAGTCAAATACAAAACCTAGATATTTACACCTCTGGTCGGGAATTAGACAACTCTTTTCTTTATTTATAATGAAACCAAGTTGTTCGAGGAGTTTAATTGTGAATTTTACATTTGTTTCGCATTCAATATATGAACGGCCTATACAGCATATGTCATCCAAATATATTACAGATATCATATTTCTTGACCTTAGAAACTCCATTACAGGTTTTAAGATTTTTGTAAAAATATAAGGGGCTGTAGACAAACCAAACGGAAGGCAGTTAAATTCATATAAAATTCCATTACATTTGAATCTTAGATATTTTTTATGAGAGTTATGTATAGGTATTAAAAAATATGCGTCCTTCATATCTATTGTTGCCATATAGCAACCTTGTGTAATCATTTTTGATACGGTTCTGTAATCTTCCATTTTGAAGTGTTGGGTACTGACGAATTTGTTTAAGCGTTTTAAATTTAGAATGAATCGGTTGGTCCCGTTTGGTTTGGGTACTAAAAATATTGACGACAAAAACTGTTGATCATGAGGTGTACACCTTGATATAGCATTGCATTTTAAAAGTGCGCTAATTGCTTTGTTGTAATCTTTACGTTCTTGACTTGTTTTGGTATTAAAACAAGGCTTAATGTAATCAATGGGCTCCGAGAAGAAAGGAATATTGTATCCTTTGATCCAGGATAAAACAATGGGATCGTCTGTGACTTCCATCCATTTATGTAAGAAATTTTGTAATCGACCTGCACAGCGTACCTCGTCTACAGGCGCCTCCGCAGGCGTTGGCGCGGCTGCGGCGGCGGCGATCGGTCCACTGCCTCCCGATGTTGAAGGCCACTCCGCGTAGCGATGGTGCGCTGCTGGTTCTGGGCTATCCGGATCCCTGCATCGGTTTTGCCCATTGGTTTCCGCTGCAGGGGCCTCCAGTTTGACTGACCCTGATTTTTGTTTTTAGTAAAATTATTTTTATTAAATTTCTGAGTCCGGATGTTAGAAACCGGCTTGTTTTGTTTTAAGTCAGTTCCTGACTTTTTAATTGTTTTAGCAGATTTTAATTTTTCTGAGATATTTGTCTCGTACAGTTTCAGCCATTGTTTCTTTCATTTCGCTATTTATTGATGAGATTATAAAGTGTCTGCGAGTTTTTGTCTCATTAAAATGACTGTCGCTTAAGAGACGGCATGCATCGCTAATAGGTTTTAGAAGTTTTACTGGCGTAAAATCTTTTTCCAAAATACTATCGACAGCCTGCGAAAGGGCAGCCAATGCGGAACCTATTTGGTTTTGTTTGGTCTCCAACATGCTATCTCGTTTTACAAGATTTTCCGCCATGGCGGCTTTTGTTTCAGCGTTGAGTTTCGGTGCAATTAACATCTCGCAATTCGATGGAATGAGGTACTCCTTCAAAAGTTTTTCTTTTATCTCTTTGGGCAAACCTTTCACCAGGATTTCGTCCCACCTAGCTGCGATGTCTTTGTGAATTGGTTTGCCCCAAAGGGTGTCGTTCTTGGGAGCATCACCAAGAAGGGCCAGAATGTCCTTGTTTAAATGTGATTCCACTTCTTTTGTAGAGGAACATGACGGGGCTGTTTTTAGCACGTCTTCCTGAATCAATTTAGATGTCGGCACAGGTGTCACAGGCACAGGTTCATCGTCATTGGGACCTGAAACCATTATGCTTATTGCTTATAGGACTACCCAAGTTTTGGCATAGGCGCCTACTGGTTAGCAGAGCGAAAAAAATAAATAAATACTAGGTAGACGTGGTCCCCGCTGAACTACGCGCAGTTTATTGTAATGGACAGAACCCCGCTGGTTATTCGCATTACTATTATAAGTTTAAAATAAGGCACTTTTTATAAAGTGAGGGTAGGCGCAGTCCCCGCTGGACTGAGCGCAATCTAGCGTGACGGAGGCAACCCCGCTGGTTGTTTCGCATCACATGTTTGTTAACTTGTATCAACGTGACAGAGATAACCCCGCTAGTTTCTCGCATCACTAAATCGATAGAATCGATTTGAAACAAGATTAACAAATAATTTTACTGTAGGTAGGTAGATAATTAACTCACGATCAGTTGCTTCGTCCTCTGACGACGATGATGAAGAAGACAAAATTCGGCGATGACTTTTTCTCTGGAGTATAGCCTCCAATCGACGCACTTTGTGATGCAACTCCTGAGTTGATTCCTTTGTTCTCTTCATATTTGCTTGGATCGGCACGGTGCGAAGCCTTCGCACACAGAACACAGAATGGAGTACCGCCGAGTGAGATTTATGAGGAAAGCTACCATAGTGTTGCCACGTTGTTTTTTCTATTTTTACTACAATAATCTCAAAAATCTGTGTGTGAAGCCTCAACCTAGAACTCAGCTACAATATGTAAACAGAAGAAATCGCGTCGAATGAAGCTGCGAAATATAATAATAAGCAATGATAGCCGAGTGGGCGGACACAAGTTTCTCGTAAAACATAAATATGTACGTAATTATCACTCGCTTTTCGGCGAAGGAAAACATCGAGAGGAAACCCACATACCTACCTGAGAATTATTTCGCAGATAGTTATGGTATCCACCAAGCCGAACCGGGCCGTGGTGAATTAAGGCCTAATAGCACTGGTAAACCAGTGCTCAGTAGTGGGCAGATATGGGTTGATGATGATGCATAAGATAATAATAATATTTTTGGTGATTAAATTGTATTACGACTTTGCTAATTAAGTTTGCATTTTATCATTCACGTACCTTCTTTTCTTATTGGTGAGATAATTTAGTTCCATATAGTACAACTTGTAGTTGTTTAAAAATGTATACCACACATAATTGTTTATAATAGGCCCTCTGTTTTAAGGTACCTCTGTTTTAAAAACTCAACCAGCTTACAATTTCCCCCTGGCAATACTAAATATACGTACAAAATATGTATGCATGCATGCCTCACGTCTATGGAATGGCGACATTATAATATGGATGAAAACGAAAGCTCGTAACCGATGTTAGGTTATGGGCGTTCGATTATAGAATATTTAGCAATACCTATTGGAAATCCCCGCAGTAAATAACGGGAAAATGGGGGTGTTAAAATTCGGATCTCGCCGTCCAAAGTTTCAAAATAAATAGGTTTATAAAGTTTTTACATTTTACACAACAATTTGAGGGGTTTTTAAAGGTTTTAGCGCCTGCTACGGTTTCAACTCTTACGTACATTTTTAAAGGATAAACTTCTAAAAAGTTAGATATTAGGTATAAAACCAAGCGCTTGGTGCGACCTGTAATTACACAAAAACTACAAACAACTATAACTCACATATTATTCTTATTCACCTCTTCTTTATTTCTTTTGTTGTTTGTTTTTTACATAAAGTCTATTATCGCGTGTCTCTTTTGTTTAAATTTGCATAATAAACATAATCAAAGCTGGAAACAGTCCATCTAAACCTAACATCAGAAAAGAGCATTCAAAAACCTATTTAAATTTAAACTACACCAGCAAAAGCCACCAGCAGCGTTAAATGAAACGAACAGAAAAAATCGCAGCAAAGTTATACCATCTCTAAATCAAGCTCTCATATGAAAAGTTGCGCCGGGGTTATTTAGAAGAATTTCCTTTTGGCCAATGCGGCTTTTTGGCTAATGACGGAACCCGAGCAACAATATATCTCTCGTAGTTAGGCGCAGAAATCACAACGACTCGTGCGCTTGATTAAGTTTTCTTTTCCATTGTGCTTCCATTAACAGAATAGCCTCCCCTTACGGCCGCCGGGGGACGCCATGTGTTCGCGGAAAATTATATCAGCCATTTTTCTTTCGACGCCGTGTTGCGATGGATTATGGAGTTATGGTTTTTATTTGATCTTGTGGTAGTTTTATGTTTTTTGTACTAGATTTTCGGATGCATTGTGAATGTACATTGTATTTTTGAAGTTACGATGGTATAAGTAAATCTTATGCAGTATAATTATTATGCTTAGTTTTTTTTTTGTTTTTGTTACATTTGTATTGCAAGTCTAAGTTTTTTGAACATTTTGATGTTCTTTTTACCTTGACACTACAAAATATGATATGCGAAATAGTTGAATAACCTTAAAGGTATTGCAAGCTTTGTAAATAACCCAGAAGTTTTAGCTCAATATTAGTTGGCTAGTACCTAACACGCTGTCAACGTTGTCCCTTTGAATAGCAACATTCATATAATAGGCTAAATAATAACAAGGACCAATATTTTGGCCATGAATCGCATCGGCCAGGTGCTGAGAAAGGTTTTTGCAAATATGATAAGATCCCAAAAACGTGAAAAGTATGTTATGTTGTTACTTCTATTCAGGTCATGATAACAAACCAAAAAGACCAAGAAAACAGAGCTTACAGAAAGCTACTTTAAATTTTAACATGATGTTCATCAGACTTACTTATAGATATTTCTCGAGTCTCGTCTAATTAACGACAAATGTGTAATTCGACTTTCATACTTTTTCAAAGGGCCAATTAAGACAACTTTTAAAGACCCTAAGTAGACCTAAACAATATTTTTCAATGGAAATATTTATAGTCAATTATGTCGAAAATATCAAATCGACAAAGTGTGTTTTGAAATGAGTAAATGATTTTTTATACTTACAAAAGGGATATCGCAGGTCTATTCAATATTGGGGTGCGGGCCAGGTAACCTCCACGAGTGCCCGGCTGTTGTTCGTCCCTCTTGATGCGTTGCATCCGGAGGGAAGGGCAGCAGCTGGGACGGTGCACCCTGGGGTTCGGTCAGCAATTCTCCTAGGGGAATTGGTGGCCGTAGCAAATAACCTGGCGAGAGGAGGTCCTTCGCGTGTCCCTCTGATCAGCAGAGGGCACAGCGAGGGACCAATAACGGGGACTTTTGGGCCGCGGATCGGGGGTCCAACGCCCAAGTTAGAAGTCCCGAGCTGAGGTGCGGCCCGTGTGTTCCGGGACGCACCCAGCGGAGAAAGAGGCCCAAGCCTCACGTGACGAGCCCGGGAGGGCGCCCGCAGAGGTGGTCGCGGAAGCGCCGTGCGAACCCGTGACCACCTCCATAATGCGGAGAGGAGAACACCCCGGGGTTTTAGTGGGTAAACCCCGCCAGACCAGCTGGCGGGGGAGTCCCACATAACCACCCCCCCGCCCCCGGGGGCCGGGTGGTATGCCTAATGCATTTCCCCGGGAAAAAAAAAAAAAAAAAAAAAAAAAGGTCTATTCAATATTGGGGTGCGGGCCAGGTAACCTCCACGAGTGCCCGGCTGTTGTTCGTCCCTCTTGATGCGTTGCATCCGAAGGGAAGGGCAGCAGCTGGGCCGGTGCACCCTGGGGTTCGGTCAGCAATTCTCCTAGGGGAATTGGTGGCCGTAGCAAATAACCTGGCGAGAAGAGGTCCTTCGCGTGTCCCTCTGATCAGCAGAGGGCACAGCGAGGGACCAATAACGGGGACTTTTGGGCCGCGGATCGGGGGTCCAACGCCCAAGTTAGAAGTCCCGAGCTGAGGTGCGGCCCGTGTGTTCCGGGACGCACCCAGCGGAGAAAGAGGCCCAAGCCTCACGTGGCGAGCCCGGGAGGGCGCCCGCAGAGGTGGTCGCGGAAGCGCCGTGCGAACCCGTAACCACCTCCATAATGCGGAGAGGAGAACACCCCGGGGTTTTAGTGGGTAAACCCCGCCCGACCAGCTGGCGGGGGAGTCCCACATAACCCCCCCCCCCCCCCCCCCCCCCCGGGGGCCGGGTGGTATGCCTAATGCATTTCCCCGGGAAAAAAAAAAAAAAAAAAAGGTCTATTCAATATTAATTAGGCATTTCTCAGTATCCAATTAAAACGATGAAAGAAATCAATGTGTAAAGCCGGCATTATGATGGCAAGCTCAGTGATTATTTAGTATCTGATTTTAAGTATATTGGGCCATTTATTTTTAACTAGAAGCGCTCCGCGGTTTTACCCGCGATAGCTTATATCCAACAGGAACTGGCAGTTTTTACGTGATAAAAAGTTTCCTATGTTCTATTCCAAGACCTAAAATATCTGTATACTAAGTTTCATAAAAATCCGTAGTGCTGTTTTGACGTGAAGAGAGGACAAACACACAAACTTTCGCATTTAAAATATTAGTGGGATATAATCGAGTATTGGTACTTTACCTACGGCATTATTAAAGGTACTTTAATCTAAATTATTATTAAAAAAAATAATCTCCAAAAATGACACACATGATGAGACATTTCAAATTGTGTACCTCCACTCAAAATTTCTCACACTAACGACTAAATTTAAACTTTTGCTTTATTGCAAAGTGATCCAATTCACAGGTCTAGCCCTCAAAAAGCAAACGAAAGCCTAAGAGCTCTTACAGTGGCGTCTAATTAACGACACATCTAATTATACCATCGCCGAGGCTCGGAGAAGAGAATTCGCCAAATTACGTATTACGGAACGCAATTACACTTAGGGGAACGTCATGAGATGAATTGAGTTATTGTAAGCGGAGTAAAAAACGGGTTAGACGCTTTCAAGGGACGGGTTAATATTATGTTTGTGTTTAGTAGTTGGGACGTAGCTATATTAGGTAACGTGTATAGTTCCATTTCTCTTTTAACTGTGTCTTACTACCCTAACTAATATTATAAAAGCAAATGTAAGTTTGTTTGTATGTTACGCTTTCACGCCTAAACTTCTAAACCAGTTTTAAAATTTCTTTCACCATTGGAAAGTTACATTATCAGCAAGTAACATAGGCTCTGTTTTATCCCCGTATTCCAACGGAAACGGGAACTACGCGGGTGAAACCGTGGGGTGCAGCTAGTAATATTACAAAAGTGAAAGTTTGTGAGGATGGATGTTTGCTACCCTTTTTCGCAAAAACTAATGGACGGGTTGAGATGAAATTAGGCACCTTAGACAGTTTATTACCTGAATTAACACATTTATGATACTTTTTATCCCAAAAGGGTTCAGTGGGGTAATACACAACGCGGGTGAAGCCGCGGAGCGCAGCTAGTTAATTAATATTTAAAAAACAGTGAACAAGAGTCTTTAAATCTAGAGGAAATACATAGTATAATTAATATTTATTTAATTATTTTCGATAGTACAGAGTTTTTTGTAGTATTAGATTATTATTTTATGAAAATATTCAGCTACTTTTGATGCTGACCGTACTTCCATGGATTATGTTAAAATTTTGTTTGGTAGTTCTCTTTTTCTTAATGAACATCACGTATAACATTTTAGAATAATTGTTATTAGATACTCACAGAAACCTTCTGTTAACGTAAATATATACTGAATAAAATGTTGGTTCATTTTAAGAAACAACGAATGGGGTTTACCCACGGGATAATTACTACGTAGCCCCATGACATTATGGGTCATTACACACCCACGCACACACACTCGCGTGTATTTTGGGATATTGAAATGTTTATTTAATTACTCCATCTATCCACACCCACCGAGCTTAAACCGAATAGAATGCACATATAAATTAAATAGCATAAATAAATTTAATAATAATCATAAAATTAAATTTTGTAGCTTAGGCCCGTTCGTAATGTTCATCATCTTATCGCCTCTCTATCTCGCTCGTCTATCTGATCTTTCCTTTAAAGGAAAAACTTAAACTAAGTGGGCCCACTATGGTAGGTAGTTGCCAAAGGTGTTCGAGCTGTTTCCTTCCATGCATCTTTGTCGTTAACAAACTCATTAATTTTGTAACACTTGCGGTTTTTTAACAAAACGAGCATTTCAAGTTTTTGTCAAGAATACTTAACTCTTGCGAGAAATTTATAATGCTCGTATTGTGTGCCCTCCTTGGGAAATCTGATAAACTTGAATTCATTATAATAATTATGTTGTGGTACCCTTAAAAAGAGTGATATTTCTATTCATAAACACCCTTCCTACGACGCGACAGGGTTTTAAACTCCCTTGTTTCTTACGTAAAGAGCGCACAGTTCACACAAAGAAAATTAAACAAAAATGTTAGTCTCACGGAGTAGAGCTTAATTTTGGTTCCCAAATTACCGACATTACGGACCAGAGAGTACCCCTTTCCTGCCATCTCCCTTTCTAATTGTTACATAAACCAAACAAAATGGGTATTAGAGGTCTCTTGAATTCAGGAATCTCGGTCGCTCCAAGCGGTAACCGTAAAAAGGTTCGTGTTTTGTGTTTTTTACGAAAATATGCATGGGAAATGGAAATACAAAAGTGGCACAATGCCTTTTTTTCGTTTTTAACTTTTAACTAGGCTTGTGTAAAAAGAACCATAATTTACAGCGCCATCAAAATATAATTTAAAATCATTGTCTCAACCCATATCGTCCTACTGCTAGACAAACGCTTCGCTTCTCTCTTCCGAAGCCTTGTGATCTGGTAGATGTCTAAGCTGACCTCACTGCCGTTTAACTTCCTGAGGGTTCCATCAACGTTAGGTTTTGATTATAACTTGTTTTAATTAATACTGGACTTTCGTGCATCGTTGCTCTCGCGACGGGCGCGCACGATGATTGCGCGCCACAATACAAATGTATGACGCTCGGAAATGGAGTCATACATTTGAAAACTTACGCGCATCTACCGCACGCATCATTTATGAGATCCGCGATGCACAAAAGTTCACCTTTAGAATAATTAAAATAAATGTGACATTTTGTTCCACTAACAACTGTTACAGGCATATATTAAAATCAGCATTTTTTTTAATCCTCGTTGCTGCCAGTTATATTACGTAGCAGATTAACCATCGTAACAGTCCAATAATATTTTATTTGACACGTACAAGGTTTGGGGGTTTTGGAACATTAGCGGCTCTAGGAAATTATTTTTGACACGCAGGTGTTAATTATTTGTAATTTTGTTAAATTATACTGTGCTCTGTTTGGTTATGTGTATTATTTAGAATTATAATGAAGTGGCAGTGGGCAGGCAACGTAGCTCGTAGAACCAATAACCGTTGGGGAAGAAAGGTTCTCGAATGGCAACCACGGGCCGGTAGACGTCGGACGTAGGACGTAGGACGACCCTCCATAATGTGGACTGACGACCTGGTGTAAGTCCCGGGGAGCCGCTGGATGCAAACAGCTAGCAACTAGTCGTTGTGGTGTTCTATGGACGAGGCTTATGATTATTTATCCCTTTTTTATGTGCCTACTAAGACCAAAAAGCCTGAAATCAAAACACGTTCACCTTCACGTAAGTTTCACAAAGATCCGATAGTAAAAAAGGTACAGCTGGACCTTGGATATATCTAGATTCTACGAGATACTAAATATGATAATAGCTATAGTGATATTTTAGGTACAAATATACATTTTGAAGCAAAACAAAGTCAATACATTATGTTTCCTTGTTCAAAGTCTTGTCAGAAGTCTTTTGTGTTTCCAAGCCGACTAAAGTTTGTGATGGATGAGTGTTTGTAATGGCGCTTGTTCTGATTCCTATTTAATTTCCTACTCGGATATTTGACTGTCATTTTAAAATAAATAGTAAATAGAGCTATAACATTTTATATAATTAGGTACTAATGACATGATTTGTTTTTGTTGTCTTTAAATATTTAATGTTATGTTAAAAGTGTTTCTTTTCTTATAGAAAATGTTTTTATTAATCTTGTATTTCTAGAAAAAAAAAGTAAGTAGGTAGATACCACAAAATGATAGCGTGTAGTAATATTTTCTTTGTTAAATAATTCAAATAAAAATTAAAAATATTCAATTAATTTTTTACGAGACAAAGCTTGGTAAAACAACTTGGAAAGGTGAATGAATATTATCTTTCTGGAAGTTAAACACATGCTTTCATCATCTTTAATATCAATTTCAATATTACAGCTAAGTAGTTTTGGATTTATTAAAAAAATATATATCTTTGATCAATATTCTGATAATACTATTGATCTTTACCAAAAAAAAATCATTAAAAAACTATTATAGAGATTTTCACAAATGAGATTTGGAAGGATTAGGTTTGATCGGTTGAGCAAATTTTCAATAAAAAACATCAGCATATTTTATTACATTTATTAGAAAATATAATTTATGAGTAGTCCATTTATAAGCAACCCACGTTTTATATTTCACTCAATAAAGAAAAAATATTATTTCAGCTTCACATGGAAATGGTACCTACGTAGTATCGCCAACGAACAATGCTTGAAAAATAACATAATTGTAAAAATACGTCGCAATAAAATATGTTTCTCATTCAATATCTAACAATAGCGTTGTAAGTAACGATTGATTTTAATTAAAAGATATTGAATCGCGCCATTATGTTTTTCGGACTGCTTGATTAGATTTTCGCGAAACAATGTGTATCTAAAAGGACAGATAACAAATACAAATTGTGACTTTATTAAAATTTGTTCGCGCTTACGGCTCCGCCATTGTTTGGTTTCATTCAACGTTTGAATGAAGATAAATAATATCCAAACATAATAAAAGTATCGAAACTCGGAAAACCAAAGTTATTCACCTGTCGATGTTTCAAAGGGATTATCAACAAAAGTTTCGTATTTCAATATTTATTTTGTTTCTATACTTAATTTCTCTAAAATAAATAGGTGTGAGTTAATGATTTTTCGCACACGCACGATTTTTCGTTTTTTTCGTCGCACTAAAGTTGAAGATGTAGGCATACGGATAGCAAGGCTTAAGTGGAGATGGGCAGGACACTTGGCAAGGCGGGATGACCAAAGATGGACGAAGGTAATAGCGGAGTGGTGGCCAAGAGGAGCGCAACTACCTGCGAGGCAGACCACCAGCCCGATGGTCGGATGATATCGCCAAGCACGTCGGGATTGAATGGATGAGACTGGCACAGGACCGGAACAAATGGCGTGAAACAGAGGAGGCCTATACCCAGCAGTGGGTGGATACGGGCTGAATAGATAGATAGATAGATAATGATTTTTCAACATTGTAATCAAATATCAATTTATCTACACGATACCCAATACCTAAACAGCTAACTAGACCTAATAATCAAGTTCAAACAAACACCTATGATACTATTAAGACGGTGTATAGAATGTACAGTCAAATGTCATATATCCCTCTTCTCTTCCTTTCTATTATTTTCTATAACAATATTCAATGAGCGATAGTGTGTTGTGACATTTTATAATTATAACAAGCGTTAAATGCACTAAATGTCGGTCATAGTTTTTGAAACTTGTCTGATCATCATTTAATTTTGATGGTGACTGTACGACGAGACTTCTCGCCTACAAGATACTTATAAACGTCTATACTTTAAGACTAATATGATAACTAAACTTACGTAAAATATCTACCCATCTATTATATTTTATTGTTCTACGACGTAATTAGATAATAACAATAAATTTCTAGTTATACATGAGTTCACAAACTCATCACACCCAATATTATTACGATAGCTTTTCTATTTTTATCCTAAATAAAAAGGCCAACTTAGCAAGGTGTTTTACGATAATTATAACATTTCAAATATATTAAGCATAAAATAATATTTTCACTTCAACTCCAATTCATAAAAATACAGCAGACTCCGGACGAAAAAAAAAAGATTTATAACTTATTTCACACAAAAAATGTAAAACGAAAAGTTTTTTTTATGAATTCATAATTACTCAACGAAACAGAGGTATGCAAAAGCTCCACATTCTAAAAAAAAGTTTATAATAAAACAATTTTGGGCCAGCGTAATACGGTGAGAAATGGGACTGGAGAATTTAAAATGGTCAGCATTATTATGAAACATCACAAAATGTGAGGCCGCTATGAATTATCAGGTCCAGTGTTGATATTTATTGGTACTTGCACGTTTAATATGAGTGGGTACCTTTTCAGTCATCAAGCTTCTTTTGTTATCATTTTGGCTACGAACGAGTGCATTTAGCCAGTATCGGGTATTTATTATACCCGATACTGGCTAAATGCACTCGTCATTTTTTTAAGTATGAAATAGTCAAAATATCGAGTTCCAGAAAGAAATCGATTCAGTAAAGTGGTGTGTGTTTTAGTGAAAGTTCTTGGGGGTTTTCGAGAGAACACGAATATGTACGTTTTTTGGTTTCATATCATCTGGCCACACTTGTAGAAACACGTTAACGTTCGTGAATCTTAGCTAAAATTGGTAAACTGGCTAAATATACCAATTGTGCGAAGTAAAAACATAAGAAGACTATCTGGGCTTAACAAACTCTTACACCAATGGACGCCAATACCTCATTCGAGATCGACTGACAGACCTCTTCAGCTATAATGACAATGAATAAGTACGTAAACTTAACCTGATAAATAAAATAGCTACCTCTGCAACAGGCGGCCATATTGTAAAGGTACGTACAATATAGTACCTACTATTCACACTACATATTAATGTACCACGCAACTACGCATAGCGTTAGGTTTACACACGTAGACGCACTCCTCTAGGAATCGTGCCACTGCGTCAGAGCTTTGTGACTCATATTCCTTTCATTTAGCATAGAAACTTGGCTAATATTTAACAGTTAGGTGATCAAAGCCAAGGCTGTAAGCTGTGGATCGAGTAGTGTGAGTGCCAAAATAAAATAATGCAGATTGCTTACACCAAAAATATCGAATGCGCTTTTTTTCTTATAACGTAACATGCTGAATTGCTGATATGATGTACAGCATCAAAGTGATGATCCCAGTGAAATACCGCACAATACTTTTGAGTTGAAATATCTAGGCTGTAATTGTAACTGGTAATTACTATCGGCTGAAAAACCTGCCCATTATCTGAAGAAGCTTTTAATGTAATTTCAATTTACTGTGTCCTCAATTGTAGGTTTAAAGCTAAGTCTCCTGCATGTGTTTTGACACAAAACATACTCATTATTGACAAGGTTCCTTGAAAATGTATTATCCATAAATGACAATGTTTTGTCTACAGGTTTTTGTGTAAAACCACGCGCGGAAGCTGCGACTTAATTTATACTTAACAAAACATTTAAGCTTGAGCCTTTTTTTGTACAGTATCATAATTTTGCTTCTATTAAATATCTTAAATCCTCAAAACAGTAGGTAATGTATACCGTTTCCGATTTATTTACATACGTTAAAACCCACTCTCGCGTCTCGTCTGACAATTTTCCAATTCGATCATGGTAATAGGTAGGCGGCGAGGCGAGAAAATATAATATGCAGATTTACGTGATGACTTTCCCGTAAAGTACCTAAATAATATTTTGGAATTGCAAAACTTCGAAGGAAACAAACAATTCGTTAGGAAATTCTTTAGAATAATTCCACCTAGGTAAATACAATCTCTCGCTCGATTTGCAATTCACATAACGGTCTTTCGATTCAAATTATTCATTTTATTTTCGCGTTTTATGACCACGACTGTAGCTACAATACGTTATAAAGACAGTAAAGTATCTAACGCCTGTTGATCTTTCATGTGAGAGTTTAGTGTATGATTTACGTATGTGCATGTGTGCGTTGTGATATTTACAGACAACACCAATTAGAATAATAATTTCAATAAAATCTTCATACTTACAATGAAATTTGAGAATTTCAAGTGTATAATGTGTTTATTCGCTTTTCGGTGAAGGGAAACTTACATACATACCTTATTAATAATTATTACCCGGGAATTATTTCGGAGGTAGGTGTGTTATTCACCAATCCAGACCAAGGCCCCGTGGTGGATTATGGCCCAATCCTCTTCATGAAAGTGAGGGGAGACTCGTGCTCAGCAGTGGGACGACGATGATGATGATGATGAATGTGTATCGGGACAGAGTTAACGCTATAGCTATTCCTAACCATTTTGTTTACAACTTATATTATATATAAATGAGCCATGTAAAATGCAAAAGTTATATTTTTCAATACGCCCTACTGCGATATTTTAATACTGCAAGCGTCAGTTAGAACTCCAATTTTGCATAAACAATTTATCAATTGGGTTGATTGATGTTTGACTGCAATAATCAACATTTTTCATAGATAAAATTGTTAAAATCTATACGGAAATAATTTTCATTGTACTACTGTGGGTACAGCTAGTTCAGGGTCAGCCATTTTCAACCTAAACTGGATCCAGTTTAGGTTGAAAATGGCAGCAACATAAAAAAATAAGACGTCACGGTACGATTATGCGACGCGGTTCAGTTTAGGTCTTCAATTGAATCGCTATAAGATATCATGGTATGCCTCCTGTAGCTTTATTATTTTTATTATAGGCAAGTAGACGAACAGCGAAAGTCAAAGTTCATTAATTAATTCACGTATTCAGAGTTTCACAACGTAATGGGTTTCATTAGCACCTCCATATTCTCATTATAAACGCGATATTTACCATGAATTATGTTTGTTTTGAATTTCAGATGTTGGTGATCATGTTACTTCAAAACCTTGTATTGTAATGAAGTGATTCGTATGCTTTATGTTTCTGGATATTTCTGGATAAAACCTTTTGATATTTTTAACGTATCAAGCTAAGTTACGAGAATAATGTAATCACGATACAGGTATTTACTACTGGTTGTTGTACTTTTAACTGAAGAGGAATTAATAAGTATCTCATTGTCGACAAGAACGTGTTATCTCGCATTCAACACGTTGAGGAGATTCAAATTCAAAGATAACACGTCTTTGTTGCAAATTAAAAAATGGGGGCAATAAAGAAACTACTAGGAATTATGAATCATACGAAAAGTCCAATATTCCGAGTTTTCATTATCGAATTTCAGTTTTATAGGAATTTCGTACGTAATATCTTCATAGCGGGGCACAGCGACGGTACTTTTTGCATGATAGAGTTTTGTTAATTGACTTTTATTGATTCCTGTAAAACCCATCATGTGTGAACTGAAAATGTTTACATCCTGTATTCCATTACTGAGTAAACAGAAATGGCAGTGTATTTATGTAATGCAGAATATAAACTTACACTTTCGGTGTTATTTCATTTTACGTTAAACAGGAGCGTTTGGGTTAGAATGCTTGTCATATTGAGCATATTTTATCCGCCATGATTACATATTTGAGATACAGTAAATAATATGTTTTATTTTTTATATTTCTACTTGGAACGCATTGTTCTTATAAGTTAGAATACCTCAAAATGCTCAACATTTGCAAATGATTCGAAGAATAATGAAAATGTTATTGAAATCACACCTACGCTACTTTCTGAGAAAAAAAACGACACGCGAACTAAACACACAAAAAAGAAGAAGATACCTCTCTATTGTACCCGCTTAATTTAAAATGACAAAAATAAGAACTGTTGCAAAAATCAAAAAGGAAGATACAATCTAACACTTTATTAAAGTACAATATTGCACGGTTAAATACACATCAATACGTTGACAATGGCACTGATGCTTACAGTAATGGCAACGTAGAAGCTAGACTGAATTTATGTGTTTTTTATTAAATAATATGGTAATTTCCAGATTATTGTTATTATCTAAAGAACGTCTCTTTCACAGGAACCGTCTCCTTAATATACGACCTCATCCTGTTGCAGTTGTCTTTACAACATTTGTATTTATTTTATGACCACTTTAACAAAACATTTGTGTCAAGTTCGATCACTGAAATCCACTGCGCAGGTTGCAGTGGATTTGCCATTCGCCGCGCGCCATGCATAGCCGATAGAAGTGTGTCTTGCATAATGCAGATACGTGACTCCTGCATTTGCACATATAAATGTAGAATTATTTATTGGAGAGGTCTGTTAACTTAACGGGCTCTATATTCTGTGTGAATATTACAATATTATCCTAAAATAATTTTACGGCGTGTGGAATCTTTGCAACTAGACATTTTAATCATGTAATCATAGGCTCAACTATTGGTAATTTGTGGTTTTAATCACCGAAATCCTGTAGGTATACAATTTTATATCTAAATCTATATATAAAAAAAATGTTATGTTGGTTTGTGTACGCTTCAAAAACTCAAAAAGTTCTGCACCGATCGAGCTGAAATTTTAGCATGATATATAATCCGCATCAAGGATTGTTTTTATCTATTTTTTTCATCAGTGACATATCAGAGAATGTGCGAATGTTCCACAGCGAAGCGTGGCAGGGTACAGCTAGTATAGTAATAATTTACTTTTTCTTTTAATTATTGAACAGACATCTACGAAAGCAGCGTCAGCAGCAAAATAAATAAGTTTAATAAAGCTCCACCAAAGCGGCATTATTCCACGTTTAGCCGCATTTTGTGCCAAAAGGAGGCGCAGCCGTAATTTTTAACGTAATCGCGACAAATCCCGCTTATTAACTCCCTAAGCCTCATTCATAAACATACTGGGAACAAAACGAGGCAACGCCGCCATATAATCCCTTGTAATTCGAACCTTGATGGGCTTACAAAAACCAACCTGTAATTGAATATTAAATAAAAGTAAATTAAAGCCATCATCCGTGGCCCTGAATATTAATAATCCTGTTGCCACAGTGAGCTGGACCCTTATAATCCAACCCTACAGTTTCGTACTTGCCTCAACCTTTGTGTGATTGACGTTTCAGCGGTGATTATTGTTGGGTCTCTTGGAGGCCCTTCATGGGGACCCAGATTACGGCCGCTCACATTTTAGGGTTCCGATATTGATTTGATTAATAAGTGGAACCTTAATACTGTTTAATACTGTGGTATTCAAAACCATAACCATACGGTATTAGTGGCTATGGTTTGGTTTGTCTTTAATACCATAGCGCTAACTTGCGACAAGAACGTGATATCTTCTTAAGGAGATAGCACATTCTTGTCGGAATTGTGCATGACAACCTATACGGCGTAAGGCGGTGATGAGCGTACTGCGACGCGTGAGGTTCCCGGTTGATCCCCACTAGGCAAATACTTGTGTTGTACACTCATACCTAAAACACACACGCAGAGACACAAAATACACTCACAGAACACAAAAAGAACCCTATTATACACAGAGTAAAATTTACTAAATTTATCTTCTTCGTTAGTAAAATTTACTCTGTGTATAATAGTGCTGTTTTTGTGTTCTGTGTGTGTATTTTGTGTCTCTCTGTGTGTATTTTACGTATGTGTGTATTTACTTTGAGTCAGTCTGATACAGACAATCCTAAGGAATACAGGGTCAGGCTATCTGTATGTTACGTGATATTTTATGTATTTAACTTTTAGTTATTTTATTGTCTACACAAATCTCATTTGTTATCTGTTTGTCTAATTACCAGCACCGTACCCACTAACATAATAGCTATTATTCTTGACCTTTAGAAGTTTGTGTAGTATTCTTCTTTGTGTGGTACATTTTGTGGTTGCAATAACTTGTTGATCAATTTGAAGCAGTAAGGAACAACTACGTTTCCATTGCACTGGTAAAGATCAGTTATGTTTAAGGTTAATTAAATCTTAACTATGTCGAACTGCACGTAATATTAGTACTTTATTTCGACGCTACGGAATCCATGTGAACACTGAGGTAAGCAGCACTCGATTATTCCAACCCTATTATGAAGACAATCTCGGACTATTCAGCGATTTCCCCCGATTCGCGAATACTCTGAGTCCAAAGCAATGAACCGAGAGTAAGTAGGTATCGTAAATTCGATGGCTTTTACGTACACATTCGGAATCAAAGGGAAGAGCTCTTGTGAACGACTTTTTCAACGTTCGCGTTTGAAGGACTATCTCGTCTATTTCGGGACAAAAGAACTTCATATCGGGAAATCATAGTGGCATTTTATTGCCGTGTAGTGTGGTACGCCTGATTAAACGAATAACGTTATATTATATTCCTGGTGACTAAACCGCTGGGTTGTGACTGATAGTAAATAGGCAGATCATAGACTTCGAAACTAGGAAGGTACTCTACATTTCTACAATACTAAAATAGGTTATGAGTCGTGACCCTCAACCATACAAATTCAGTGTATCAAAAAGCGATACCTTTAATTATTGAGATTTGCTTAGCAAGATTACCTACAGCATTACCTAGTTACGTGTGATCAAGCTTAGGGACATCCCAACTCATACATGTCATGCCTTTTTCCCGTTGGGGTAGGCAGAGACTACATCTTTCCACATGCTGCGATCCTGACACACCTCTTTCGCTTCTTCCACATTCATTATTTTTTAATGGCAATATATCACAGAATAACTAAACAGAAAACCTACTATTTTATCAGCTTAAGAAACCTAATACAAGACCTTGATAGCTCTTATCTCAGAAAGCAACACTGTTTATGATATTGTAGGACCTTTTATAAACAACTAAGGGATGAGATATTTGAAAAGGTCAAAGGACAGGTCGTTTTTTGGATTGTAAGTGCCAAGCCTGTACGTAACAAGAAAAAAAAATCGGGTCTAGTAATAAAGGTACCGTATACAAGCGTAATTGTAATATATACAAACAGACATATAAAACTAAAGGAATTGAAACCTTTTTGGTACCAAAAAGGCAAAGTTTTAAAGCAATCTTATATGTAGCCGTTTTTGAAATACTTACCTCAGCAAATACGTCAATTAGTCGTAATTAGTGGTAATGCTTACACGCATTCATACCCGGTTATTATGCAGATAAGCTGTATTACCCACTCAGCCGTTAAACAATAGGTGTTGGTGAATATTGCACGGAAAATCTTCTAAAGTGGATTTTCGACGAAATTATTGCGGTGTTAATTAAGGTATATCGACACCGAGTACATCCCTTGTATGAAACCTTATGTTATATTTCTGCAAGTCATAGAATTGAATGGCAGAGAATGGTGTTAACTGAAAATGTTTTTTTTTATTCTTAAATTAATTTATTTTCATTGACTGCAAATAAATATTATTATAATACCTGTCCCAGTGCTCAAATGCATTTGTGACATGGAGTGGAGTGGATCCCTTTAGTAAATAGCTGGTAATTTAGTCACCGCTATAGTTCTGTTATTAAATTCTAATAATTTTACCTTCCATATAACCCCGTCTACAAAAAACTTAGATTTTTTGTTGTGAATAGATAAGCATTTTACTGCAGTCACGCCTGATGGTAAGTGACGACGCAACTCACTAGAAATCTCTGGCCCACATTATAACATTATAAAAAAAAAACTATTAAACCATAAATTTTATAAGGCAACTTTATGCATATAATTCAAAAATGTTTATTCACAAATGTTGGGTGGAGATAATATTGAAATTGAATATGTAAGGTATTATGATATACGATATTCATTTATTAATATCACACACAATGCACACACTGTCACATACACATAGTAAACAACAATACAACATGGCATAGCGACCACACAATACACACACAAGCCTATTCCACAACGTCTCATTAACAAACCACAACAAAGCGGTGCTTAACTCCACCGCTAAACTTAATATCTGCTTATGAACCAGGAAGGAACCACAGCACAGGTAATATCTAATCATTGACAAGCAAGTGCAAAAATATTCATAAGACATTTTCTTATTACGTGCGGAGAGCGCTAGGTCGGGGCATAATGTGTTACAATGTGTTCCGAGGTAACAACCTGGGCTTATGAGGCTCTTGCGGTATCACAGATAAGGCACGCCGGAGGCTTTGTGGAGGTACTTGTGTAATGTAATAAGGTGGCCAGAATAATACTGTGTAGCAGTAGGGACTAGCAAGTGACTGATTAATAGTTAGCAGCAGGCGCATTGGTTCTAAAATCAATGGTCTTCACAATATTGAAAATCGATATTATTTTGTAAATGTTATTAGCAGTGAAAAGTAATGGCAAAATAAGTAAAGGGATAAAAATAAAAACACGGCATAATAGTAAAGTAAATAAATGTAATAGGTATGTAAATAATTTGACAGTAGAGAAAATATACAGGTAAGCCAAATTTCAACTCATTGGACAACGGAAAGTGGGTCAAAATTAACTCGGAAGATTTGACCTAAACTAACATCTATTCTGACTGGCACAGTGAGGTATGGTTGAAACTATCTTGTTTATGTAAAGTTTATTTACTGTTATACTGTGGTTATACGGACCTGTCTATTCGTACCTTTTATAAACAATGTTTACACGAAGCCAGCGGGCCGCGGGGTCGTTGTATCAAGGACGCAATTAGTACCAGATTCATTGTTGTTTTTCCACTTTCTCGTATGAATCCAGCGGCGCAAAACAACACACTTTTGACGAGTCGTTCCACGAAATTCAGTGGTATAAAGCACAACGCTAGCTCTTAAAATGTTATAAAAAATTACGCTCTTTTTTCTGCACGTCTATGTCATAATAATAAAAAAATGTTGAGAGAGTATTTACCATTTTTTTAGGATCTGCAGTGTATTTATGCATAAAGTTGTTTATACGCAGACTTTATTCACCTACAACATCAGAAATGAGATATGTTTGAGTATTTTTACTCACAAAATAGGACGAGTACTGAGGGTACTCGTCCTATTTTGTGAGTAAAAATACACATGCGTGAACAGTAACGACACTAGAAAATGAGTCGGTTTTTGCAATTGAAAGATTTTAAGTGTGCCCTCAAAACTTTGCTAAAACTGCCCAAACTAGAGGTATGAAATAGAAGTGTAGTGGGATAAAATTTTGTAAAAAATCTCAACACCTCTTGAGTTCGCAACGTTTTTTGTAAGTGAAATTTATTTGAGTCTATTCGAGATGCGCGATTCATTATGCTCGTAGTTGCAAGAGTGGAGTGCGGTGGAGTAAGAGGCAAGTTTTAATAATGTAGGGCGGTTGGCAAGGCTGCTGCCGTTTCCTTCCATTCATCTCTCCCCTTTCCGGTTGGCGCAATTAAAACGGCGGCTTGTTCCGGCACTTAAAAAACTTTTAAAGTATACCTAGGCACTGACAATTTGAACAGTATCTACGTATACGGGCGTATTGTTGCAAATTACGGAAACGACGCTTATGGGAAAGTAATTTGCTTGCTGAATTTTAAGCTGGTCGTTATTTTGGTGAAGTCAAAGGTGAAAAACAGATCGATGGAGTGCGGCGCGCCGCGCGGCGCTGTCACTTTAATACATTTTGTACATTTTGACAGCGCCGAGCGGCGTTGCTTCTTTTATGAAAATGTATGAATCTCACAGCGCCGCACGCCGCACTTCATTGATTTGTTTTTCGCCTCACGTTGTCATTGGCGTAAAGAAAACTTGTTTACGTAAATTAAATCAGACAGGAAAATCAGCGATGATCAATTCTGAATAACGGTTGGCATAATTTCTTCATAAAACTTTTAATTAGATAATATTAATATCACGTTGCGAAATAATTGTTATTTACTGTAGCACTGGCTCAAAGGTAATATTCAGGTCATAATTAAATCGTACGGTGTAAAATTCCTGTCATGAAATACATGACCTTTAGTGCCAATTTTTCATTGCTCAGATAAACGATTCAATATGTTGATCGAATAAGTTAGTGTATGAGATGAGTAGTTTGTTTAAATTTTCATAAAGCGGATAGCAGGCTGATATTATAGTTATTTGACGTTTTAATCCAATGCATGCAACCTCGAACCAACCACCTTCACACTGAAGGAATTTAGATACAGGTTTCTTATTATTTTTAGTTGTGCTGTTTTAGTAATCAATCAAATGTTAATAAACGTCAAAAGTTTCGTTTTTATCTAAAACAAGCTTGAAGCATGAAGAAGCAGATAAACTAATTCCTGGTTTTATTACGTAGAATATCTCTATCTGATAGTTAAAAAATTCAAAATCCCACTACCAATGGAATAGATCTATATCTGAGCTTTATCTGAGGAATTCTAGATTGTCCCTTAGTTTATTATTGCAATAAACTAAAAAAAAGGTTCATAAGAAGCAGCGACGTCTTGGCTCATTCTCGGTTGGCGACAGTTTGCCTTTCGATCGTCACGGCAAATGTCTGAATCTTTCGCGTGTGGCTGAAGCCATTCACCGCTATGTTCGAGTTCCGCTACGCGTGATTAATGGTGCCGAGTTCCCTCGACATTGTGTTTTTGTGATGCAAATAACTCGAGCCGTCGGAACAAGGAAAATTGAGTGGGAGGACCGAGCACCGCCGCAGTTTCAATTGCTCCGCCGCTGAATACTGATGAACCGTTTCGGTTAAAGGCATTATCGCAGTTGCAGTGTTTAAGGCGAGCGGTTGACATAAGCGATGCGATTTGTAAATGGTGTAGAGCGTGGCTTATCATGATATTAATTGCTGGCTGTTAAGACAGCAGCGGTCAGCAAAAAAGTCTTTGAGGCGTGGGGTGTAATCAGTGTTACATAATTGGGTTTGTAACGCAATATACAATAATATGTACTTCATATACCTACAAAAACTTATTTTCAGATCAAGTAACGATAATTTAATTATATACTTCTTATTTTACTAAAGGCTCTAATAGCGTAAAGCCAAATCTTAAGGCCGTCTTATTAAATGTTTCGCTCATTGGAAATTATAGAGCATTAGGGAATATTCATTATAAAATTAAACTAAAAATTAAGCTTTACTAGTTTTTTAAATTGGAAGAGAGAACCATAGGAATTCTTCATGACAATAATCTGAATAGATATTTAATCAATGTAACCTTCAAACAAATAAAAGCTCTAGATTCTTAGCTTAGATTTAAAATTCTCTATATCGTAACAAATACATGAAATATAAACTTAGAGAACTTACTGGGTTCGAAACCCTCAATTTTTCATAAAGTCCTTTTTACAAAGTCTCACTCCAACGAAAACAGTCGACGAAACTTTCATGTTAAAGTTTTGCGGCGGACGCTAACTATGCAAGATTCTCTTGTCTTTCTGTACAAATTTCTACTCAACCTATATTGTCTAGCATGTCGTAGTTCCAACGAATATTACTAGATGGCGCATCGCCGTGACCTCCAACTTTCTGCATCGCGGTGACAAGATTATCCGAAAACCCGATGTAGTAAAGTTGGCGGGATTTTTAAATAAATTGAGTTACTGTGGCATAGATAGTTTTATTCTATCCTCAGTATATTCTACCTCGCCTAGGGTACATTTTGGACAATTGGTTTGTTCATGGTCCTTTGGAAGCCGGATGCGTCAGTATATTATTGACAAATCCAGGAGGAAGCAAGTTTTTGTGTACACGCTTGCGGACGGTGGATCGCCGTTGCAAACGCAAGCCTTAGGGAGTGCCCGTGTAGTGCCTACTGTCGGAGTGCCCGCGTAGTGCCCATACCCGGAGTGCTTAGTGCTGGAGTTTTCGCGGAGTGCATACTACGGGAGTGCCCACGTAGTGCCCACCTAGTGCCCACTGCCGCTGCTCGGCGCGTACGAAGGAGGAAGAGTACACAATACTTCGGACAGCAGTTCAAGGGTGAACACTGTCAGGATACAAGACGTACCAAGGAGTGGTACTGTCAGGCTACAACACACCGCGCCGCCGCCGACTCGCTGAGACCCAGAGACGTCGATCGTCGCGCTACGTGTATTGTGGAACCCTAAGAAGCGGGGAATTCATCATCGGACACTAATAGGAAAGAGTGAAGTGAAACCGTGAGTACATTTAAAGGTCTATGTAAATGTGAATAATTCTCAAGAAACAAGATTTGAACTTTAAAAATATTGTGTTTGTTTGAACTTTAGTAAACTTTAGTATTAATTTAATTTATCTTGTGTGCATGTTTAGGACTTAGAATAGTTTCACAAAAAACGAAGGTACGGGGAACCTATGCCCGAGTTTGGTTAGAATTGTAATTCCTAAACACTTAGAAAATTTCGAGCAAAAATTTGTTACTTCGAAATAACTAAGTATTGTTGAAAATGGAGTCTCTAATCAACTTTCAAAATGACTTATGTTCGCGTATGAGTAAGGCGAAGCTAAATTTTAAGAAAACTCCTAAAGAACGCATGACAAAGTTATACATTGAAGGAAGATTGGAGGCTGCTGATCAGTTATGGTTTGAGTTTTTGTCAGGTCATAAAGATTTAATGAGGAATTACGATCCAAAAGAGTTGAATGCATCGGCTTATATTATGTCTGATAAATATAGCGATGCGGAAGAAATATATATGGAATACAAATGTGAACTAAAATCTAAACTGTCGGACTTCAATGTAGCAGAGTCCATCAAGGGCGGGACTGTTAGTAACACAAGAGCAGCTCAAGCTAAATTACCTAAGATAAACATTCCAAATTTTTCCGGAATTTATTCGGAATGGACTTCGTTCAAGGACCTTTTCAAGTCACTCATAATTCAGAACGAGTCTCTTGATAGTGTTCAAAAACTTCATTATTTAAAAGGACATCTTACGGGTGAGGCTGAGCAACTCTTGAGACACATACCCGTACAGGAGTCAAATTTTGAAAGATGCTGGCAGTTATTAGAGGAAAGATACAACAATAAAAAGTATATCTGCCATCATGTTTTAAAACGACTTCTCAGTCAAAAGAACATTTCGGTTGAGTCGGCGACAGCGTTGAAAGATATTGTCGACACAACTAACGACTGTCTCGCCACACTCACTAATCTAGGTATTGATGTTAAAAGTTGGGATGTTTTGATAATCCACATCTTGACTTTGAAGCTAGACCCAGAATCACGACGCCAATGGGAGTTCAACGTGACGACCAATACTTCAACAGATGAACTACCAACTTACGTCCAATTTAAAGAGTTTTTAACAAGTCGGTTCCGAGCTATCGAGTTTCTGGGCCCGGATTCAAGGTCAGGACATAAATTCCAAAACAACAACAACAAGGTTAAGGCACTGCATGTAACAACTTCCACAACATGTCCGTTTTGTTCGGAAGATCATAAACTCAGTAAATGCAAAACGTTCCATAAGGAAACTCCTGAGTCTCGTCGGAAGTTTGTTTACGACAATAATGTTTGCTTCAATTGCTTGGGGAGCAATCACTCTGCTAAAGAGTGTCGGTCAAATATTAGGTGTAGCGTATGCAAGCGAACTCACCATTCGCTATTGCATCCCAAAGGTGCAAAGTCATCTGAGGTAAAGAAAAGTGAATGCGTTGCCATTTCCTCAGAAGGTGCCACAACTTCATCCACGAATGCGGCGACATCATCCCTCATGGTGTCTTGTGTAGCAGCCGGCAAGGTACAACAACAAGTGCTTCTTGCTACTGCGTTGGTCAAGGCCATATGTAAAAACGGGAATGATTACAGCATTCGCGCGCTCCTGGACCAGGGGTCGCAGGCTTCTTTCGTAACCGAGTCCACCGTTCAATACTTGGGCTTGAAGAAAATCAAGTCGAATGGTCAAATAACCGGTCTGGGTGGAGACAAGAACATAGCCTCGAAGGCAATGGTCACCATCGAAGTTCGGTCCCGAATTGATCCGGAGGTAAAAATTCCCGTCAGAGCACACGTACTGAAAAATATCACTTCTCTTCTACCAACAAGAAGAGTAGAAGCCAGAGAATGGCAGGAGCTCGGCGACTTGGTGCTGGCTGATCCGGACTACTGCACTCCCAACCACATTGATCTCCTCTTGGGCGCTGAAGTGTACGGAGTTATACTTCAGGATGGTGTGAAGAAAGATCCGTGTGGCACGCTCATCGCGCAAGCAACCAGTCTTGGGTGGATCCTGTCAGGTGCCATAAGCTGCAACATCATGCCATCTTCGCGCATCAATGTGATGCACTGCTGTGCTGACGATGACTCGCTGCGAAAGTTTTGGGAGCTGGAAGCAGATATACCACAGCCAAAATCACTCATGTTCACAGAAGAAGAAAAACGCTGTGAACAAATATTTGCAGAGACAACTCGGAAGGATAGCAACGGTAGATATATAGTGCGTCTACCGTTCAGGAATGGAATTCCTGAGGTAACCGGGTCTTGTGAGATTGCAAAAAGGCGATTGAACTCTCTAGAGAACAGGTTGAGCAAGGACAAACACTTACGAGGAAAATACGAGGAAGTTCTTGACGAATATTTAGCTCTGGACCATATGGAGGCAGTACCTGAAAAAGAAATTCAGAACCCGAACGCAATCTATCTGCCTCATCATGCAGTGGTCAGAAATGATAAGGAAACCACGAAGGTGAGAATTGTGTTTGACGCGTCCTGTTCTGGAAAAAACAACTTATCACTGAATAATCAGTTATTAGTGGGACCTACCATACAACCGGAACTCAGGCATATTGTCATGCAATGGAGGTCACCACCAATCTGTATGTCTGCTGACATCGTGAAAATGTATCGGCAGGTAAAGGTCGATGCTGAAGACGCTGACTATCAACGGATTCTGTGGAGAACATCAAAGGATTCAGAACTTAACCACTACAGACTTACCCGAGTAACATTCGGCACAGCTAGCGCTCCATATTTATCCGTGAAGGCACTTCAGCAAGTAGCGCGGGATCATGGTGAAGAATATCCTGAAGCCGCTGAAAGAGTACTGAAACATTTTTACGTTGATGATTTAATGACTGGCGTCCAAAACTGCGATGAAGGAAAACGGGTGTTTCAAGAAATGAATGAACTACTGGGAAAAGCAGGTTTTGAACTCCAGAAATGGAACAGCAACAATGATGAGTTGGTGAAGGAGATGAATGTAAAGGAATATGAGGAAAAGGACATACAGGATGCACTAAAAATAAATGAAGATGAACTAATAAAAATCATGGGTCTTACTTGGAACCGCAGCGATGACACCTTCCGCTACGTTGTGATTCTGCAGCCGCTCCAGGAACCTGTAACAAAAAGGAAAATTATTTCAGACATTTCACGACTCTACGATCCACTGGGGTGGGTTGGACCAAGCATAATCATAGCAAAGGTAATGATACAAAAGCTGTGGTTGGCAGGACTGGGTTGGGACGAGGAAGTTCCAGACACATTATTACAAGAATGGTTAACTTACCGCGAGGAACAAACAATGTTGTGTAAAATTCGCATACCAAGATGGGTGGGGACGAAGGCGGACGATGTCCAGGTCGAATTGCACGGCTTCTGCGATGCGTCCAAAATTGCGTATGCAGCAGCAGTTTACATCCGCGTGATTGACTGTGAAGGAAAAGTAAAAGTCTCATTAATAACAGCAAAAACTAAAGTTGCACCGGTAAAACAAGTGTCAATACCTCGCTTGGAGTTGTGCGGCGCTGTTCTGGTCACGAGATTAGTTCTCGAAGTTGCAAAGGTCTTGAACGTTGAGAAGCACAACATTCACACGTGGACTGACTCTACAGTCGTTCTCGCATGGTTAAATAGCCATCCAAGCAGATGGAACGTCTTTGTGGCAAATCGGGTATCAGAAATTTTAACTCACTTAGACCCGCAGAACTGGTGCCACGTGACGTCAAAGCAGAATCCTGCCGATTGTGCTTCGCGTGGGTTGCGACCATCTGAACTTGTGGACAATGAGCTTTGGTTCTGTGGACCAAAATTCATTTCATGTGAACACATCAACTACCAGAGACCAAAGGATGTCCACACTGAAATAGAAGCAGCCAAGATTCATTTCGCTGCCATAGTTAACAGTGTATCAGGCTGGGACAATTTCTCATCTCTTACAAAAACAGTAAGAGTAATAGCGTACTGCAGGCGATTTTTAAATAATTCCCGGGCAATGAACCCGAAACTTAATAAAACCTATCTAACAGCGAAAGAGTTGAAAGAAGCTTTGAAAATGTACATTCAACAATGTCAGTCAAGCAATTTTAAGATAGAAATGGATATTATAAAAGGAAAGAAAAGCTTACCCAAGAGCTGCAAAATCCAGACGTTGAATCCATTTCTTGACGAGGATGGCGTCTTGAGAGTCGGAGGAAGGCTTAACTTTTCGTCGCTTAGCTTCGACAGGAAACACCCCATATTGATTCCAAAAGAGTCACACTTAACGGAGCTCATAATTGCAGATGCTCATTCACGGACTCTTCATGGCGGGCCACAAATAACACTCACATGCATTCAGTCAAAATACTGGATCATGGGAGCAAAACAGCTGGTGAAGTCACACTATCACAAGTGTGTTACATGTGCCAAAAATGCTGGTGCCACCAAACAACCCTTAATGGGTCAATTGCCTGCTGCACGGGTGACACCAACTCGTCCGTTCAAACACAGCGGAGTTGACTACGCAGGACCAATCCAAGTCAGAACGAGCAAAGGCAGAGGCCATAAGTCCCAGAAAGGCTACATCTGTTTGTTCATATGTATGGCGACTCGCGCTATACATTTAGAGTTGGTCAGCGATCTAACGACCGAAGGGTTCTTGCAAGCCTTCAAAAGGTTTGTGGCAAGGCGTGGGCATTGTCAGCATTTGTGGAGCGACAACGGCACTAATTTTACAGGGGCTTCTTCGGAATTGAAGAAGTGCAGCATTTCTGAGCAGAAATACATGGATGAAGTCGCGGAGTTGCTAGCAAACAACAACTGCGAATGGCATTTTATACCGCCTCACTCGCCCAATTTCGGAGGACTGTGGGAGGCTGGCGTAAAATCAGTCAAATACCACCTCAAAAGAGTCATTGGAGACTCAACACTGACATTCGAAGAAATGGCTACTGTGCTTGCCCAAGTGGAGGCATGCCTCAATTCTAGGCCCATGTCAAGCGTCACTGACGATTCGGAAAATTTTGACGTCTTAACACCTGGACATTTTCTCATCGGAGAGCCGTTAGTGACCGCACCGGACCATAATTATGAGGCGTTGAATGTTGGTACACTGAGGAGATGGCAACATACTCAAAAAATGCTGCAAATATTCTGGCGAAAATGGTCGCAGGATTATTTGATAAAATTCTTGCATCGTTACAAATGGGCAGTTGACAACAATTCTTCTCCTAATATTGGGGACATTGTAGTAGTGAAGGAGGACAACCTGCCTCCATGTCGCTGGCTCTACGGCAGGGTGATTGCTACCCACCTTGGGGCAGACAATATTGCAAGAGTTGTAACGCTCAAAACAAAAAATGGAACCTTAAAAAGGCCGGTTTCAAAATTGTGTTTTTTACCGGTGGCAAAAGATTAAATGTATACCTATAATGTTTGTTAAGGAGTTAGCATCTAGATTTGCTCATTTGAAAGTTATGCTATCTCAGTTATTGTAATTGTCGTATATTTTAGTTTAAGCACGTAAAGAGGCACGAGATGTTAAAGGCCAAAGTTTCGACTTTGCCCTTGGGGGGTGATGTATGTACAAATTTCTACTCAACCTATATTGTCTAGCATGTCGTAGTTCCAACGAATATTACTAGATGGCGCATCGCCGTGACCTCCAACTTTCTGCATCGCGGTGACAAGATTATCCGAAAACCCGATGTAGTAAAGTTGGCGGGATTTTTAAATAAATTGAGTTACTGTGGCATAGATAGTTTTATTCTATCCTCAGTATATTCTACCTCGCCTAGGGTACATTTTGGACAATTGGTTTGTTCACTTTCTCTTCTTTGTAACGTGAAAACAATTCGTGTCGCTACTTGAAAGGCAGTCGCAACAAAAAACCCTTCGTAAGTAATTAAGAAGTTCGGCGACACTGGCTCATTGGCATACTTTAGGCTTGTAATACGCAGTTAATCTCAGCAAAAAACTTGGCTCTGACGTTATAATTCACGAGAGCCCGCCTGACGCCAGCGACAAGGGTGAATTTCTTATGAGGACGACGTGTATTTGTCACAAAAATCTATATGTATATTAGGCGCGCTACGTGCCTCGCGATCCTTCTCGGATAAGACGAAACTGACGGCCTCCTTTATTGCTTATGGTCCGACGACGTTTATATTTCTTTTAACGTACACTCGCTGCGAATATGAAGTAATTCGAGAATGCTTAGCGCGGCTGAGACACGATAAACTTTGCAATAATATTGTCTTCCACGCGGGCGCAGCTGGGTCACGGAGAGAGAACATTTCATTACGATTATTGCCGAGTTAATGATGTCTTACTAACTTTACAGAGTCGACTCGAGGCGAGGTATGCTGAGAATTTGAATAAATTCGAGCACACACGGACTGAGTTACGGTTCGCTCGCACAGAAACGGGTGCTATGTCGCACAAAGAAACGTCGGTAATTCACCGGCTTAGTGCGATCCACTCTTATCTCGTTCAGTTTCTGCGAACAGCGGCGACGCTCTTAAATCTTACGAGAGCTCGAATTGTAGGTGCTCACTCAAGAATACTTACAAGCCTTTAATTCGGCACAAATTATTGCATTATTTAGCTCGGTTTAATCAGGATTAAACTTTTACTCAACCGTACTATGCTGCTCCAAACTTCTCATTAAGAACTTAATAACAATTAAGTAAGACTTTGCTTTGGGGTGCGAGTAGATACGAGTAAAGGCTTAATTATTATTATAGTGCACGTTTTCACGTGTTACGTTTATTATTAGTTCTGTATATGACTTTTTCAAGTTGGCATTGTTAGGGGACGTCAACTTTCTGTGACAAATATGCCATAGCCGCAGCTTTTGCAAGCCGCTAGTAACCTGACTTATAAAAAGGGCCCGAACTCGACCCAACTAATACCCTTGTCATGTCGAGATGAAATTAGTTCAACCCTGCAGCTGCGTCGGTGAAAACCCGCTGTTTGTCCGGAATTTAATCGGACATAAAATCAATAATATATAGGAAAAAAAAAAAACTCGAAGACTCTATTTAGAGTAATTAAAATCTGCGCAATGATATAGACAGTAATGCCAATAATTACATTTAATTTAATAATCTTCTTCGATGCAGTCTATGTTTCTACACGACACTAGTGAAATTGTGTTCCACTTAAGCCACTTATAAAGATTCAAAGTTGATTTTTAGATTGTCTTGTCTTTTCTCTTCAAATCTTTGCATATATTGATACTGTGGGAACGTGTACAGATTGGCAACACGTATTCATATCAACAGTAACTGAACAAGTTTGCTTGGCGACATATTGAAGTGGGTAGATATATTCTAGAAGTAAGGTAGTTCAGTTCCTAGAACAGTATGTAGGGTAGCCGGGTAATATTTCAAGATAATTTCGGTACAGTATAAGAAAATTTATTCCAGTTTCTGAATTTCAAGTTATTATAAAACAGTTATGGATAGGGAATTTGTAACTGTTGTTATTTTAGCTATCATTTTATACAAACCACAACGTTCCCAAGCTCGATTTTTCATGGAAAGGGAAAAATCAAAAAATCAAAGTTTTAACGAACCTTTATAACGAAATGTTGGCTATCCGAAAAAAAAGTTAATGTCGCGATGCTTGTAAATTATTACCAGAACAGATGTTGCAAACAAGAGGTGTTCGTTACGAAGATTAACGGCAGGGCAACGGGCAAAAAGTTAAATAATGGACGCGTCGGCTTACTAAACGCTTTGGACAACTATTTAGTGAAATCATCGTGTCCAGGGTATGCCTAGTTACTTGCTTATGGGAGCAATTTTGATATTTTAAATTGATTTCTCACAACGATGAGTTTTGGCAGCTTTCCAGTTCACACTAACTAATTTTCCACCAGTCGTCCGTCACCACAGATTAATATTATAAATTAATTATAGTATTTATTAATTTTTATTTTAATAACAATAAAATATATTACTAGATTGGGATCTAAACTGTCAAGATGCTGTAAAATGTATAGTCAGCGATGAAAATTGCTTTAGATTTTTACCCAAATTAAAAAAAATTGTTTTTTTTTATTGGAATGGTCACATATCTCCACAGTGCTTAATAATAACATGAGCTTGTTTCGTAAGTTGAATACAAAATTGATAGTTATTAATAAGTGTACGGTCCTGTTCGATGTGAAATAAGCATGACAAAATAATATCTCTCCATATCATGAATTTCTTCGTTATTTTTATTGATTACACTCTGTATGCTCCAATTCTATAGATACCCAGATTTAGCCTAACGATGAAGTAGGCAGTGAGTAATTTACTGCAGTGTTTAATCTACACTCGAACGGTCACAGTCAGTCTTTAAAAACAATCCGTACAAATCCGCTTTATAAAATTTTAAGCTTAATTATTTTTAAATTTGCTCCTAGATTGTTGGTTAATGTGGAATTGCATCGCAGGTTTTACGTGATGGGAATTAATTTTATTTCAGAATAATCATTATGAACGTAATATTCATAAACGATTAACATTAACGGTACACGCTGTGATGATTCTGAAATTATTAAAATATGGAAATGGTTCAGAAAGTTTCACAAAAACAATCATACTTTCACCAACCTATAAAAAATATTATTCCTGAACCATTTAAAAAAATAAAATGAAATATGTGATTTTAACACAAAAAATGATGCATCTATTGCAAACAAATTATTTAAACCTTTCTTCCATATTATCATCGCGATGGTATAATAAATATTTCATGGTAACACACAATACACATGTCTACCAATAGAAATATCTTTAACGCACACAAGCCCCCAGAAAATTATCATGGAGTCCGAGATCTTATTAGTTACGACAAAGTTTCCTCATTTACTCATTTATATCTCTAAAAACGGTCATGAAGTTATACAAAAACTACGCTAAGAATACTTGAGGGACATCGAACTTCATTTCCGCCGTTATTAATGTCATCTGAGAAATATGCTCCTCCCGGGTGCCATTACACTAACGGCCATATAAAAGACAAATGAGTCAGAAGTGCGATCGTAAGCACTTCTAATTTTTATGATAGTTAAAGACTTTATTTAACACCAGCCATTCCTCTTAGGTGAAAAACAGATCAATAGCTACGGACTGACTAGGCCAGCAGCCTTGCGAGGTATAGCACCGCACGCCACCCGCTGCTGTCAGTTTTTGATACATGACATATATTTTGAAAGTGCCGCGCGGCGCTGTCATTTTTATGAATATGTATAAAAGTGACGTTCTGTAGCGCGCTGCATGACGTCATGGAGCACGCCGCACCTCTTTAGTGTGGCTTGCCACTTAGACAGCAGTATCAGTAATCTTTTTGTTTTAAAACATAATAAAAACCGCTTTATTACAGTTATTATCTTAATTCGCTGCGAATGACGCCCCTCAGTTACGCCATATCTTAGCTATTCAAAAAAATTCTTATTCAAAAAACGTTTCATATCTCTCCAAGGGAGAATGATTTGAAAGTATGATTGATGATACAGAGAAATGCTAAATCGAGGTAAGTACCACTTTACTGGGTGTTTTAAATTGTGAGGAAGATGGCCGTTTTATGTGAATTCGGAATTATTCAGCTTTTCATTCAATGTCGGTGAACATCAATCAGGAGTGAGGTGAGAAATTGAGCCATTTATAATTTTCGTAGGGCCTTTAATAGACTGTTTTGAGGACAAAATCAATACATCAAATAAAAACACTGAGGCCAAGTGGCCTCAGTGTGTTGTTTGTGTGTTTTTTTTTTAAGAGAGTAACTACTCTCTTTGCCAAATAGTATGATTAAAACGATACTAGTTCGTACACACACAATAATTAACACACACTAAACAAAAGCAAAAACGCGCGCTGCGTAATAATAATCCTCTCGAAATATCGAGAACTCATAATAAATACAGTAGAAACAAAATGAATATTCCGTTTCTAGCGTTAATTTTGTAAATAAAAGTATAGTTTCGATTTATGAATCCTGAGCATATAGGGTCCAAACAGAACTTTATGCCTTTATTAACGCAACGTTCTCCATCTATTAATTTTTCCATTAGATCGCTATTAAGTATTAACTGACCACTCTGAGCTGTTAATGAAAGCGTTGAATTATCAGATACGGTCTTTCTGAGAGATGCAGCCTGTATCCTTGTGTCAGTATTATATATTTTGTATTGTAGACGAAATTATTGCTTTCATCGCCATCATCAACGCATATCTGTCCTCGACTGAGCACGGGTCTCACTTCACTTTCGTGAGGAGGATTAGGCGGTAATCCATCACGGTTGCCTTGTTGTCCTAATAATTCAGATAATAACAAAGTTCTAAACAAACATATTCTGTTTCAGTAACATATAAATATTGAGGAAAAAATCTGCCCAATACAATACTTACTACAAAACAAAGAGCCAAAATACATTAATCTAATCCCTTTTATTTTATTTAAGCTACATTTTGTAAAGGGAATACAACCATCTACGACTACCAGACAACAAAAACATCATGAATACTGTATAAAGATTACGTAATTCTTGTGTTAGTACTCTTGTTGCTTAAAAGCAGTTGTATCTTCAGACGTAACGTTTTTGCGGACCCTCCACAACTGTGTAGAATAATATTAATATATGTTAAACAGTAGCATAGACAGTAGTCAAACTCACGATACTCTAGATGTCGAACGAAGTGCAAAGAAGAGAAGAGGAAAGCAACCACAAGTGTGATGCAGAGTCAGGAAGAGGGAGAAAGAATAGTCAACTTCACACTGTTTCGACAAGCCAGAAACTAATAATGTTACAAATTAAAATAGAAAGAAGAAACGAAGCTTGGAAATTGAAAAAATCCAATTTTCAATACATCGGAAAGGGAAGAGTGTTGCTAGCACTAAACATAATTAAATTTCTTTTGGCACAACATCAAATCAGCCAATCTATAGTACTACCTAGTGGAATAAAATTAATAAAATCACCAAACAATGTGTACGTAAATAAGATGTAAAAATAACAGTAGAAATTATACTGTGTCCTTACTACAATGCGCTTTGAATGGAAAGTTTTGGCACTACCAGCCCATCTCGCTGCACTATCTGTGTTAAATTGGAATATATTTTTCTTGGCTTGAGTTTGCGCCGTGCAAATAGAAAGAACATCCAGTGACTCTAAGATTCAAGTCATTCCCCACAGCTATTTGTACAGTGACACGGAAAAATAGTCTCCCTTGCATTTTTCAGCGCAACGCACGAATGCTGAATGTCTTTCTCTCATTGGATTTTTTGGAAGCATTCGTGTGTTAACGTGCCATTTTCTGAGAATAATATGAATAATAATAACTCGTCACGATCAATACATAGACCTAGCCCTTAACTAAGGTTCCCTGTATATAGATTAGAAACTGCAAGCACCATGACGTAACAAACACCTCGACTCTCTGCAGAAATTTTGCACGGCACTGTAAAGTGCTTATCACGTTGAGACATTAGTTAGATCTCATATGCCCTGTAACTTCGTTGGGAGCGAGCGGTGTCCTTCAAACTGGAACATTGCAATGTTTGCATCTTACTACTAGGAGGATAAATAGCTGGCCAACATTTTCATAATGATTATAATAAGAAAAACCGTAATCTAAAGTTTCAGAAAACATCCCATTCATAACTCGCTAGAGTTATTGGAAAATAAATCTTACCATAGAAAAGGCTAACGGCACGTAACGAACTTTCAGAACAAAGCACATTTATTGTTTTAGTAAATAACAGTAATTGTGTGTGTTAGTAACTTTCACTTATGTTTGGATTTCACCACAGCGAGTCACGTAGAACATATTTCTTCCTAATACTCACTTTGACCATTGCAAGGGTGTTTCGGCCTGTTTTCTAAATTGATATTTACAGAAATGCGGTCTAATAATAGATTTTATTGAAATTCTGTACGTAGAAAAGGGTGCCTTTGAAATGTTTACGATATTTGCGGAACCCAATTTAATTTAAAAAGTATATAACAAATTATACAACGTACAAATTGTAAACCATACGTCTACATAAATATTTGAAATACCTACGACCAATTCAACTTTGTCACTAAACAAGAGCACCTGGAATCACCTGGATCCCGAACCTTTAAGATCTGCGAATTAGAGTATCTAGGTACAGTCAGTTACAAAATTCACTACACGCGTGTTAACTTCCAATTTAGATTTATTAATTAATTAATTTGTACAAGATACTTAAACTGTGTTTAGAGTAATAAATTAAATTCTTAAGCATGTCCCAGCTAGTTTTATGACTGACTGTACTTTCCAACATCGGAAGCTAAGTCGAAGTCAATTTATAACTGGAAGTTGAACTAGCCTCGATCCGAGAAGCTTTACATCATGACATTGCAATAGAAACGTAGCTTAATAGTTACACAGTAAAACGGCCAATGAAACGAGCATTACAAAGGCCTCCGTAGCTAAGTTCGTAATAAGTCGACTGTGAAGTTTGTAATTGTAGATTTGAGTACCGCGCAAGGTAACTTTTAGTATAAAAAAATGTTGGTCATTAAAAGTTTAACACTGCCTGGTTGATTTTGCACCTGCTAGAAAGAACTGCAGACCTTTTTAGTCACCGCTGATTTGAATTCAATGGTAACATCAGTATCTGTTGTCCAAACATTAAATACTAATAACAATCGCTTACGCAAACGCACATCATGAATTTATTAATTCTGTTTGCAATGTACTCATATAATTTTGTAGAATGCTTGTGTTCAGGAGCGTCACTAAGAGCCGACAGGGGGCTGCACGCCCCTTCTTAATTTTTTTTGTTGGGATATTTAATGTAGCCATAATAATATTTTATTGTTACATTAAGACATGCGCAATGCCAACTCATTAATTTAATTGCAAATATTGAGATACTTGAGAATCTTCGGCGGGTAGAGCTGCGCGAAATTTTGTGATGTGCATTTTTGAGCGGCACTGCAACTGTTAACGTCACAATAACTATCTGTCACTATGACCACCTACACTCGTAACGCGCTCGTTTTTAACTGTCAAAATAACTTGGGGGAACTAGCGCGTTCCAGGAGCGTTAAATTTTTATGATATCACGCGTTTTCGGCAAGGAATCTCGCATAGCGAATAAAAACTCAGGAATTTTATTCGCTATGCCCGCTATCCACATTTGCTTTGTGCGTTATTTTGACAGGTCAAAACGAGCGCGTTACGAGTCTAGGTGGTCATACCAAAAAGGCCTCAAGTGGATGACCTGACGGAACACTGTCTCTCTGTTTTATAAAAAAACTAGCTCAATGTAGCAGGTAGCTTTTTAATTTTTTACTTTGCCAGCTTTTCCAAACCCACTTACTGAGTACGCCCACCCAGGCGTTGTTTGACTTTAATTAATTCGGGGCTTGTCAACGGTTGATGTAATATGCGTCGGGCTGTCTCAGCCGTGTATGTCGTTACTGTGATCGTCTACGCTCATTTTGATGATACGTGTACGGGAACGTTCCTACGTTTTAATAAGATGTTGATTTGTGGGACGTTTATTAGATCTTCCTTGGTTTATCAGTCTTGAGACAACTGGTTGATTACGAAAAAAAAGGAAATGAAAAAATGACTTTTATAAACATAAGAACTGCCTATAGACATTCTTTTAGGATCATATTATTACGGAACTGTGTTCTCGTGTATCTCGTTTTAGTTAGGTATAAGAAAACAATTTTATAAAAAATACTTTACATCCCAAGAATTGATGAACAAATTGGAATTGAGCAATTGATTCTTGAAGCTCACGTACAATGTATCTAAAACTAAAACAATTTAAATAGCCAAAATATTTGCCGACAGAATTTGAAATCACACCACCGGGATCCGAATGAAATATCGATGGACTACGAATGGAAAACAAATGCACGAAATAAGTTCGATGCTTTTCTACACGCGAAAACCGATAGGTAGACTCCGAACGCAACGCTGAGCCGAACGGAATCCGAACCATATTTCATGTTGCTCACGTTATGCGCTTTGTGAAAGAAATACATTTTTCACTATCTTTAGAGAATTCATAGTGTATTTTCGTTGTTGGTCCTTTTTGAGAACTGACTTAGATGATTCGGGTATTGGAATCTGACCTTTATTTCCATACACAGCTGATACATGAACACGAACATCTAACTTAGCTTGTTTTGTTACCCTATTGGGTTTTGTGGGCATCCAATTTCCCCCAAAATAAAACTCTGACAGATTGGTTTCTATTCATTGAACATATCTAAATCATCTATGTAGTACTGGCTTTGGTCTATTAGATGTTCAACTAAATAGACCTGATACTTTGCTTCTCAAAAGTATCCTGAGCGCAAATCCAATTTCGCATGATCAAAAGACGTAAAAATCGCAGTAAAAAGTTTTGAAGCTTTTAAATTCTCGCCAATTGAATTAATATTCATTAGACAAAAAAACTATATATTCGCGCACATATTAATATCAAACCTATCAGTCTTCTCGTGGTCACGGTCAATGTAATTCGATCGAAACATCGAGAATGATAAACAGTTACGCCTTTTCCCCTTTGGGATAGGTAGAGACTGCATCCTGCCACATGCTACGATTCCAGCGGGAAGCAGTACACCAACACCCTGACACCCTCTACTGGTTTCTGGAAGTTCAGACCAACAGGCTGTGTAGGATCCATTAATGGTGGTACCACATTGTAATGACATTAATGTGTGTGCGAAAAGACCCATTTTCATCTAATAAATAAGATTATGGAAGCCAACAATCTGAGTACACTTACCATCAGACGGCGATCTCCCAATAATCTACAAAAAGTAAAACTTTGATTTCCAAGGTCCACACATTCATCAACCAAGCCAGAAGCGATTCAGTAATAGACAATCACCGAGTAGCATTTGGGTCAATCATTTTGACACGTTGAAAAAGCGAGCGGGCTGAATTGGAAAGCGCTCGAACGAGACCCGCAGAATGATTTCTCGTTCACTCGGTAACGATTCATTTGAGAAACTCATTTGCACGGAGCCGCTGGGAACGATCCTCATTTGCGTTTGTAGTGGATCCGACGCGGTTACTTACAACATGTGGATCGTTAAAGGCGCACGCTATTCTTGCTAATTGCTGCCTAATGATTCATCGCGTACTTTCTTGGCTAACACGTATGAAGGATTTGTTATAATGTGAGTTGAAGATAATTAGTACACAGTAGTACACATTAATTACAATCATTATATTTTAGATACTCATCATTTTTTATTTGACTGAGTAACGAGACGAGCTGGTCATTCGCCTGATGGTAAGTGCTACGTCTGCCCATAAAAGCTTCAGTGTCGCCCAGAATTTTTCATTACAAAATCTTGCGCAGCACTGCATTGCGCTCGCCACCCTGAGACATCGGTTCAAAATCTCATACGAGCTGTGATTTCGCTGGAAACAGTGCCCTTCAAACCAGAACACAGTAACGTTAAAAGTTTTTTGTGGTTAACATTTTTTGTTTATGTAGCATTCACATAAAAAGGCTTAACTGGTTGTTATTGCATTGTGCACAATGGACTTATCCGTCGTATTAAATTCTTTCAAATTAATCACAATATGCGGCCGCCGCAGTAGGTAATAAGCGGAGATATACAATACAAACCAAATTTTTAAAACATATTACACAATTCAAATATACTTATTCCAAGACATGACATAAACCTTTTCTTAACAATGCTTTATCCACTAACTTCCAGAAACTCACCCTACCGCGGAACAACAAAAGGCTGTTGAAAATCTGCACTCGTCTCACATCCACGACTCGAGAAGAATGCTCGACATTTCGAGTGTGCAGAGAGCAACGGAACTGTGACATCTTCCCACTTAACGTCCCTGCGAAGACGACTTCTCATCATTTAAAACAAAGGGTGAAATTGCCCGAGGCAGCATGCATTCTACCGTTTTCGACGACTCTCCCTTGTACGTTGACCGCAGTCGAGGGCACTGTGGCCACGCCACATCTGAAAAAGCCACCTTTTTTACACGCTAACGAGTTCTTTCACCGCACGTTTCCACAGAACGATTTTTGTGCCACAGTACTTTATCTATTTACACACCCCTACGAGTATTTACTCTATTCTCCACCATTTGACCGCTGTCTGCACCTAACGACATTGCTATAAAATTTGTCGCATCACTATACAAAATTTCAACTTTAGCATTTTTGAACGTTATTAAAAACGGAGTGACATCACGTCATGGGATCCCCATGAATATTCAGACGTTTATCCCGACGTTGACGTTTCATTTAGAGGACGCCCGATGACTCCGTATTTTTTTTATTATTTCGGAAAACGTTAAGTAATATTAACGTCAACAAAAAGGTCTGAAGTGACCCAGCATTAAAGTCAGCTTATGACTGAGCGTGATAGATTACCGCCCGCCGCTCCCGTTTATTTTTTATTAAATGCTCCGGCATCTGGCTTCAATTGCGGTAACAGGTTTTTATTACCGCTCCATGTTTACGCGAGAATCTTCTTGTTATTTAAACTTCCGATGTAAAGGAATAACCGAGGGTAGTTTCCCAAAGGCTGGCCGCGGGTAATGAGACGTACAAATGAGTCCGTATTTTTCCGGTCGACTGAGCCTGGTTAAGTTTGTTAAGACCCGTAATCGGAATTTACTGTATTGGTGCAGAAGGTGGTTTCATTTTGGGTTTCTTTGCTTTAGGTATGTTGCCTGAGTTATTTGAGGAATAAGGTAGGTTAATTAATTAGAATAGTGATTTTAAAATTATTTTCTTATTAGCCAATCTGACCACAGTCGATAAAATTCTTTAAGTTAACTGTGATTTTAGAACAATTCAAGAGAAAGGTGAAAAGAGGTCTACAGAGTAGGCAACGTATCGACAACGAATTGGTCCAGTCGTTCTCAAGTTATGGCGTGACCAAAGGAAATAGGGATTGATTTTAATATAATAATAAAACCGTTTTAATAATAACGCATCACAATCACATGCATAGATCCTGACCAATAAGTATAGAATTACCTGTATCTAAGGAATCAGGAACTAGAAGGACCATGGTCCTACAAACACTCAGACTGAGAGCAAATATTGACGGTTCACACAAATCTTTGCCCTATGCGGGAATCGAATCCGCAACCTCACGCTTCACAGCAGATGTATATCATCATCATCAACCCATAACGTCCCACTGCTGGGCACGGGTCTCTCCTCACTTTCGTGAGGAGGGTTAAGCCGTAATCTACCACGGGGGCCCAGTCCGGATTGGTGGATAACATACCTACCTCCGAAATAATTCTCGGGTAGGTATGTGGGTTTCCTCATGATGTTTTCCTTCACCGAAAAGCGAGTGATAATTACGTACATATGTTTTACAGAAACACATTGGTACGTGCCCGCACTGGGATTTGAACTCACGACCTTCTGATTGGAAGGCGGACGTTCTCCCACTAGGCTACCACCGCTTTTTATAGATATAGTTTGTAAAAAAAAAAATCTATATAAAATCACAAAAAACTGCAAATGAAGGTACAGCAAGCGCATCTTTTAGTTGAAGTATCATAGTTGAGATTTTGTTTCCAAGTTGAACAAAAACGTTTCCTTCATAAATTCCTATACCTCTCCGCGAGAAAGGTACAAGAAACCTCTTGAACGTAAATGAGACGCCCAAAACACAAAGCCCAATGAAGCAGAAGTGAATGATGCGCGGGCGTTTTGCGAGACTGGGGACTTACATAGTTTGACGTCGCTTTTTTATTTTACTGAAAGTGGGTAAGCACCTTACGGATTTTTGGGCTGAAACAGGAATGGCCGTAGAAAGGAATATTTATTTTCCTTGAGATTTGTTTCTCGCAGTTTTCCTACGAAATGGAAATTAAATACTCCAACCTTTTCGTTACATTGGAAGTTATTGGGAATAAGAGAATTCAACATTTTACTCTTTGATTGCAATTACAACATAAGATAGAAAACATGTTATTTTGTTATGAATTATAATAACAAAATGGATTTTAGCGAGAGCGTAAAATTTTATATTGGATACATATCTAAGCGAAGACTCTCGTGGAACGCCACGGGCCCAAGGAATGGCAATATTAAAACGTCCACAAAATTGCACCACAAAAATCTGGAACAAAAGTTAGACCTCTAAACGTGTCCATTGTTCAAGCGTTACCGCAAATTCTTCCACTTAAGTTGGTTCCGTGACTAATGTGAGGGGAGGCCCCCGCTGCTACATTTCGTTTTAACCCGAGCGACCGTAAACCGACATTGATAAGTGTTCAATGCGACACGTCTCTATTCCCCAAATACGAGATAACAGCTGAAATAACTCACGGAAATCGGAACTAGCCTCCAATAATACACAGTTGATTTAGGTGTCGAAATGACACGATTGTCGATCGCCCGGATGTGACGTGACAGACGAACACTTCCCGAAAGCTAACAAAGACATTGACATCGTTCGGTTTGAAGTTGGAACGTGGGGTACACAAATCATATACTCTATGGTCGAGACGAGAATTCCGTCACCGCTAAAGCGTGTGCCTTCCGCCTAATCGAGTAAACGTTTCCAACCCGATGGCTCGGACACGTCGCGTAGAGCGGCTACGAGCCTCCGTAGCTCGTAGCGTCGTAGCACCGTAGACGTAGTAACGCTACGTTCAGTCTTGAGCAAACATTTGTGCAGCAATCCAGCTACGTTTGTAGATTACAAAGGAAACGGTTTTCTGGGTCGTTTTATGTTCTCATGATAATGTTATATGAAATTAAATTAAATTATATAGTTTTGCAATTTCATGTTTTTTTTTCAACAATGAAAGCGCGGGATGAAGAAGGTATTTTTTAAATTAATATAATGGTGCTTGTGTACAAATGTAAGTCAGAAAGGAAATCGAGTTTTGCTTTTAATGACTGCATGCCAATTGCGTGGCAAACAAAGCCGAAATTAATGTCGCCGTTAGGTGATTAAGGTTACCATATGTAAATTATCGGAAATTGGATTTGTATTGCCATAAATCTGGATTAACAAACAACTGCGTGGTCGACAACAGGGTCGATTATTATTGTGTTTTATTTTGTTGGAATAAAATCCATTTAAATTTATTTATTTACATTTCAAAACTGAATATTTTTACAAAATATAATTGTTATTCATAAAACGACTTTCTGTTGTCCCAGATTAAGTGTAGGAATAAAATAGGCAGAATTCACACATTGACGCGTTTATTTTAACATATAAAATAATAGCAGCGCTCGCGGTTTCACCTGCGTTGTCTAATATCCCACAGGAACCGTATTTTTTCCGGATCAAAAAAAAATTCTGTTTTCTACTCCAGGCCCTGAATAATAAATTTTATCAAAACCCGTTTAGCCGTTTCGGCATGAAGAGAGGACAAACACACAAACATACAAACACACATCGAAGTAGGAAATACATCTCTTAAAGTCACACTATACGATTATCTTCAGTGTGGATATCATCATCACCAACCAATAATGGCCCACTGCTGAACACGAGTCTCCCTTCACTTTCGTGAGGAGGATTAGACCATAATCCACCACAGGGGCCTGGTCCGGATTAGTGGATATCATACCTCTGAAATAATTCTCGGAAATGTTGGTTACCTTACGATATTTCCCTTCACTAAAAATTTAATGATAAATACGAACATAGGTACGTATTACACATACATATAGTACGTATAGGCAATCTCAAAAAAGCGTGTAGACATATTCTAATCCGATTCAACTCGAACTCACCACAATTTAATCTCCGAAAAGGCCGATTCGTTTCTCGAGTAGATACCGTAACCCAACATTTTTCAATCCGTTCGAAAATTATTAAAATCCCCGCAGTGTGCTGTCGCAACTCCTACAAACGGTAACCGTTTGCTATAAACTTTTTTGATATTACTCAGCAGCCGGCGCACGTAAATCTGCCCTTACAGTGGTCCCGGTAACTTTTTCAATTTAACAGGTAAGGATAAATCGTTGATTCTTTTTATTTCAACATTGAACCGATATAAACTCCCGAAAAAGTTTGCAGTCTGCAGCCGTCCGATATTGTTTGTTTCCGGTTAACTTGGTAAATCTTTTTTTGCTGGCAAACTTGAGTGCTTTTTGTTCTTCGATGTTGTATGGATTTTATTTAAATAATTCGGTTTTATACAGGCTTTTAATCATCATCATAAAGGTTGATCAATCGCTATGTAGAATTATTGCCAGGTGTATTTCTTGTCATTTTGCTACCAACAACCAACACAGCTTATGGCGCTGGTGCGCTGTTGAAATTACAGTGGCTGACATTTAAAAAAATACTGTATTCTCGTAAAACTACTCACAAGAAACAATGGGATGACCTTTCGGCGTCCTACATTCACCCTTCAAGCGTGAGAAGCAACCGAAACCAGCGACAAAGTTCAGGCACGAAATATAGGTGACACTTGCGGTTGAAAGTCATAACATGCCCAAATAGTTTGAGCTATAGTAGATGTAGATATACCTAACTAATAAAATTATAAGGCCAAAGGACACCCGTTGCCCGAGAACTGTAATTTGTTAGAAAAAATGATCTTCCACGATAAGCAGTTAACTAACGAAAACTAGTTGAATAACCTAACTTTTTTATTATTTAACTGAGTGACGACACGAGTAAGTGGTACCCCTGATGGTAAGCGCTACGCCTACCCATAACAGCTACAGTGCCACTCAGAACTTTTCATTGCATAATCCAGCCCGGCAATGAACTGTGCTCGTCACCCTGAGACATCGGCTGTACAGTCTCATATGCCCAATAATTTCGCTGCAAACAGTGCCCATTAAAACCGGAACAAAGTAATGTTTGCACACTACTGCTGGGTGGATGAATATATGGCAAAGGTGTGGTACTTCCCCAGGGGGTCTTCTGCAGAACAGGCCTCTCACTAATGTGAAGCAAACAACAAAGCAAACAACAAATTTTTAAGTGTTATTCAGATTCTGATGTTAAAAACTTTAATGCATGCTTTGTGGCTCTTTGATGATACTTACTGTCACAAATATCTTGAACGACACCGCCACCATTCGTCACTTAAGATCAGAAAAAATTTATCACCATCGAATTCTATTTTTCAGCATTTCATATTATCGTGACTTTAAAATATATAAATTTAATGCGTTGCTATGTTAAAGTTTCCACGAACCATTCATGTCATTCACGTTATTAAAATAATGCAACAGACGCTGTACACCGTAAATATTGTGTCATTCTTTAATTATATTTATTCCATTATGATAAAGGTTTCGTTTATTATAAAATGTATGTTAAAATAAAGTTAAATTTGATATCTTTACAACAATGTACATTAAAACGCAATTATGGTTAAATTACAATTACATAATAACAAAGCACACATTATTCGGCACAGCTGCTCTCGATAATTACAATATTAACACAATTAATAACTTATCAAAATTAGGATAAAGCCATTAGGTTGTTATTATAACTACATACACGAGCGATATTACATCGATGCTTTAATTAATGTTGACCACGAAGGTGTAATGTTGATCTAGACGACATTTATAAAGGACCGCGAAGGCATGATATCACCTCAGTATAAAATAAATATCAATGATTGCGGCTTGTAAAACACATGTCATGACATATCGGATTGATGTCATAGCATACAATGATCAACATTGAATTGCCTATAAACAATTCTGATCAGTATTACTGATCTTTTTCGATCGTGTGTAACACCTTTGGGTTATTCAAATAATAATAGAAAAAATACTATTAAATTATAGCCTAATTTGATCAAAATGCTAAGCCTTCGGGAATCTTATTTAAGGGTCAAAATCAACATATAACATCATGACGCATTATTTATAAGAAAATAAAAACAAATCGAATTTGAATGGTACCTCAATTAGAAGGTGAGCAAAGTTTTTCAATCGAGAAGTTTTCTTATCTATTAGCCTCCTCTGTGCTGTCGTTTGGATGAAGGAACGCCACGATCGCATCCTTTATACTCCAGTGCTCTTGGTCATTAAAAGTTTTATCTGGCACAAATGCACTGCCACCGTATCTCAACAGTATAGCAGTATGGACGATACAGTCTCCGCTAAGTTTTTTAAACTGGTACATATGGCTTTAATAACTTTAAAACTAATTAGTATCCAAAGAACAATTAGACTACCTGCAAACCCTTACAGGCTTCAAATTTCATTTAGAATTTATAACCCCGTAAAGTATGTAATAACGCGTTACAAATACAGTCCTTTTACTTACTGTAATACAACACTTTGTCACATCAATAATGTAGTAAAATATGTCATAATAATTATTACCTACTAGCTGCACCCCGCGGTTTCACCCGCGTAGTTCCTGTTTCCGTGGGAATATGGGGATAAAATATAGCCTATGTTACTCGCTGTCAATGTAGCTTTCCATTAGTGAAATAATTTTTAAATCGGCGCAGTGGTTAAGCCGAAACCTTACATATTTCTATACATACTTTCATCCCCTATGTTTATTTTACCCCCTCAAGGGTAAAGTTTTACAAACTTTGAATGCCAAATTTATTTATATCTAATCAAAAGCCTGAAAAATAAATTTCAAGCTTCTTGCTTCAAAAAAGACGAAACTTTCATACAAACATTCATCCCCTATTTCAAACCCTTACTTACAATGCTTTTTTCGCGATAAAAGTACCCTATGTCCTTTCCTAGGCTCTAGACTATCTCTGTACCAAATTTCATTTCAATCGGTTTAGTAGTTTAGGCGTGAAAGAGCAACAGACAGACAGACAGAGTTACTTTCGCATTTATAATATAAGTAAGGATAGCATTAAAATACTTTCGTTTCTGCCTACACATTCACACAAAGCGATGCTAAAAAGCATCGCTTTCGCACACCTTTTGGACATACACTTAATCTCATTCTTGAACAAGTGTCTGCCAAAATGGTCTGAAGAAGTGTATTACGTGAATATGCATAACGTTTCTTACTGATTATATAACTCGGTCTTGCTTGAGTTTATTGTGTACGGAATGCTTTCAAAGCGCAAAACCATTCTAGATAACGCTCGAGAGTGTAGATGCAAAACCTATGCCGGTATCTCGTATCTTATTGTCTGCGTTCGGTTTTGAATTTATGGAATTCAATAAAAATATGTGTGCATTGTTGTATTTGGAGATTATAGAAGTTTAGTGCGTCGCTGCATTTGGATGATGGTGAATTTTATTGTTGGGAAATAAATACATGAATATAGTGTTTAAGTATTTTAACCGACTTAAAAAAAGGATGAGGTTCTTAATTTGACTTTTTTATGTTTGTTACGCAATTACTCCGCCAATTTTGAATTGCTTTTGATGCATTTTTTTTTGTTTGGGGTGGAATTTTATCTAAATTAAATTAGCACTTTTTGAAAAATCATCTAAAACATTTTTTTACTTGAATACTTTAATCATGCGAAACCACTTGTTTAGGTAGGTATAATTCAAAATCATCTATATATATAAAAAATGTTATGTTGGTTTGTGTACGTTTCAAAAACTCAAAAAGTTCTGCACCGATCGAGCTAAAATTTTAGCATGATATATAATCCGCATCAAGGATTGTTTTTATCTATTTTTTCATCAGTGACATATCAGCCAATGTGCGAATGTGCCACAGCGAAGCGTGGCAGGATACAGCTAGTAATTTTATAAATATAAACTTCTTATAAGTAATACATGGTAAATATTCCGTTTCTAACAATAATATATTACTTATGTATGTGCTTATAAAACTTTAAAATCTTTTTGCTTTTTGAAGTTAAAATTGAATATACATAAGACTTGTAACCAAAAATATCACCAAAAGTTCACAGGAGAGATTTCAATTTACTACTCTGCGTATTCAAAGGGGACTTGTCACCCTTCACTGTATAAAAGCAAATGATTCGACGAGCCATTTTCCACTGGCAAGGCACCTATTGAGCTCTCACAATACTGCCTGTCGTTGGACGGAGCCCATTGTAATATTCGGAAGCCATTATTGACATTTTCAAAGGGCTATTAAAATTCTTTTTATTGAAAATCGTTTGCGAACATTTTTAGGACGCAAAGCTATAATTCACCGGTGTACCACACGAAAATATTGTTGAATTATGACAAAAGATGATGGAAGACATTCAAATGGTAAATATAAAAGATTTTTGTGTCAAAATATATATTCTAAATATCCTCCTAATTGATTTTTAATGGAGCAACTTGGTAATCAAACAGACAATTAGATATATCATCATTAAGAAACCACAATAGGATTTGGAGAGTTATTGTGAGATAAGGGAATCAGCGACATTTTGACAAACCGATCGTTTTTCTTAAAAGATGGCCAAAACGTCTGTCATTGAATAAGATAAAAAAAACGTGAAAACTAAACAGTGAACCAATATACCTACGTATAGAAATTCAGAATCTGTATCCCTTAAATCTTTCAAAATTGCATTATTCATATTTCTATTAATAAACATAACATACGTAACTTAATTATAAATTTGTCTTGACACGCATAATAATATCTCACCGTATCAAAAGCCAAGAACCAATCCCTTAAAGTTAAGCCTCAAATCCGCTACGGTATTTCGCAGCGTTCTTAACCTCGTCAATTTATTCGGAAAATCTGAAATACGGCGTTTCATGTATGAAATTGCGAAGAAATTGCACTATAATTTCCACTTAAGCCTCTTACTCCGTGCCCCTTCGTAGATGGCAGGCCTACGTGAGCACTTATGTAAAATTAGTCACACCGGTCCACACCTCACGGACTACGGGAAACGCTTATAAATATACATTAAAATAACCTTTATACGAGCTACTTTTAGGGTTAAGGTAAGGATTGGATCAAATTTTATGATATTATAGTAAGGTTAATATTAAACTGCTCTTTAGGAGCATTAACGACTAAATATTTCGTTTGCTTGCTGCATAACGTAATAATGTACATTGCGTGTAAGCTTAACACTAAGCGGTAATTATTTTATGGTTTCACTTGCAGCTTTATTTTATTTACCTTTAAAGTACAATTTACTATGAGCCGACTTATAAGTGTAAAGTAACCGAAGCAATCTCTATATTATATTTAATTATGACAATCGGTGTATACTATTTGTGAAGAACATTTTTGAACTTAAAGCTCGGCATCTACTCCGTTGAAATAAAAATACATATTAATCATAAACTGAAAATGTAGTCACAGTGTAGAATAATGAGAAGGTGGTTTCCGTTGACACTACAACGGAGCACGCAATGATTGGACGCCTCCTATCGTTGATGAAGCGTCCAGGTTGCAACAACTAGCTACTAGCAAACCATTGTTTGCTTTGACAGCTCTTTGATCGGAGACTATCGCTTTAAGCCCCTAATGAACGAGTTTACTGTACAAACAGAATAGGTGACTAGTTGCAAACTGCCCGAGCCCTAACTTATATAGGGTTACTTTAGAAGTGTTCTAGCAAATGCTATTGTGACCAAACACACACACACACATCTTTGCAAGATATTAATCCGCCAAGCAGTCTGTGCAAACATTACTGTGTTTCGGTTTGAAGGGCATTGTTTCCAGTGAAATTACTGGGCATATGAGACTTTAGAGCCGATGTCTCAGGGTGACGAGCACAGTGCAGTGCCACGCAAGATTATGCAATATAGTGTTCTGGGTGGTGCTGTGACTGTTATGGGCAGGCGTAGCGCTTACCATCAGGTGAACGACTTGGTCATCTCGTCATTCAGTCAAATAAAAAAATAAAAAACTTAAACCGTTCTCGTTTTAAAATGTTTATATTATAACCTACTTTTGTTAGTAACCAAAATTATTCCTTTGACACTGTCCGTGCGACACATTATTAATTTAGTAAAATAACTAGTAAACCGCACTGGCTTCGCAGCTAACGCTTTCTCTAAATTATTTCTTTGTACAAAGCGTTGTGCTGACGCCCCGTGTCCTACTTGCGTCCACTTCACTATATAATGACACTACAGAACATAATATAATAGTGGATTTTTAGAATGCCTCCGACCGATTCTGTATTTTTTTATAATACGGATTAAAGTGATCACATCTTGCAAACTACACTTCAAAAAGTGTAATGAAAGAAATAATTTAATCTACATGAATCTAGGAGGACTACTATCATTATAATTTGATTAGGATTAATAGAGTTTTGAGCCAAGAGCCAATCTAAAGATTGACAAGTTTATAAAAAGAAACCAACGTATTGAAAAACAAAAGAAAATTAGTTTTGTAGCTCAAAAATATATTGCACAGACAGACACAATATTTAACGTTGTGTTATAATCTACGTAGTGATATGATTTTTATTTCTATCCACCTTTGTTGCAAAATTACAAAAGGAGGGCAAAGGCTTTGTTAAAACGAATTTTAATCTTTAAACGAATTTATCGAAAAATTGCGCGGCTTTTATGTCATACGGCCCAAAGTGTAAACGGGGTTGTCGTTTGCGCTGGCAAAACTATTCTGCGGCTATTTAAAAAAAGTTATGTAGCGTGCAAGCGAAAAATTTAATTTATGATACGAAGTTGTAGAGCAACCCAATAGGACGTGCAAAGACTGCGGTAAACACATATTTCATATAGGTATATTGTAAAAGCAATGTTTTACTTTTTTCATAGAAGATAAGACTGCACTGGCTTACAATGAACTCACCCGAAATAGAACGAAACAGTGCCACATCAATGTTCAAGATAAGCCACACACCGTGCGAATGAAAGACTGAATCTTCAATGTTTAATCACTTGCGTCAATACGATTTGCTAACAGTGGATCTAAAAGGCTTTTTCAAACAAAGCTTTTAAATTTAAACTATTTTATCCAAATATGTTAAATTCAATCTATCATTAAAATTAGGTAAAGTGGCTATTAAATTAATGATCAGGACAAGGTGTAGGTATACCGCGATTATATTATACCCTCATCCCTTAAATTACCACTTCACAGAGCTGCCAGAATACATTTAATTAATTAAGACCCAAAAATAACCTTAATCCTTTATGTAATACAAGATTAGGCGCTATTAAGGTATTCAAACATACAACGATGGAGAAGGTATGAATAGATATTCTCTTGAATCGTCACGTCAAAGATTTAAAACATGTCTACGTGCCAGCTTACCTACTACGCCATGGCAGCGCAAAGAATAATGACTCTACCACCGCCTTGTCAGAGTGTAAAATTGTATTTACACATAGCTAAGTAGTTTGATGCTCAGCTTGATGGCCGAGAAGAATGATCGACACTTCATTCAAAATAGTACGGTACAATAAGATAGTCTCATGACTAACCTCTAACCTGTTAAAACCTGTCACCTCCTGTGTGCGTTAAAATAAATGGAAATCAGTTATGTAATGACAATGAAAACAAATGAAATGACAAACATACATTTTTGACAACACACATATTTTTATAACAACAAAATCGACAAATCAACAATACTGTCCTCAGTTTTACTTAACTCTACTTAGATATTTACTCTGACCCAAAAACTCGACGCACTACTTAAGGCAATAAACAACAGAAAAAGAGATTTCTTTCTCCCGTTGCAACTCGCTCCGCAGTTCAAATGGCAAAGTTTTGGTTTGAGACAAGCCGACCTAAGTGCACTTTGTCACTTAAATTGGAAAATATTGTTCCGAGGGAAACACTCGAGTAACGGTTTCAGACTCAATGTCACAGTTATTTTAGTGGTTTAAACCACTAAGAGAACACAATTTTATATTTTTGAGTATGGGACTTCTGCACACCCAAAGGTATAATATATATTTCCAGCTAAATATGAGACATATGAGACTTTAGAGCCGATGTCTCAGGGTGACAGGCGCAGTGCAAAGCCGCGCAGAATTATGTAGTGCAGGGTTATGGGTGGTGCTGTGACTGTTATGGGCAGGCGTAGCGCTTACCATCATGTGAATGACTTGCACGTCTCGTCACCCAGTCAAATAAAAGATAAACTATAGATGTGAAACGTTCTGGCTTTTATTTAATAACAACAAATATTGAAGTCAAAATTCGCAAAATACAAGAAAATTTTGTGGTTAATGGACATGGCCATTTGCAAGAGTTTTCCTTCATCGTTTTGATGGCGTAAAAATCCGGATATAACTGATGGATTGATCTCGAATGTGATAGTGCTGTACTCTGGTGTCAGTTTTTCAGGTCGCTCAATATCCCTAAGTGAAAAGCCACATTGAAAAGGTGCGGTGTGCTGCATGACATCATGCGGCGCGCCGCGTAACATTACTCGATGTCTTTTCATACAAAATGTATCAAAGTCACAGTGCCGCGTGGCGCGACGCACTCCACGCTGCATTGTTCTGCTTTTTACCTAGCGACTGCCATGGACCGATAGTTTAACGTGCCCCGTAAAAGATGCATGGTATGTATATTAATAACGATCAATGAAGGAAACAAACATTTTATTTTCATACAAGACCCTGGAATGAAAAAGTCTACGTGCAATGAATTCTGTCAAATTGTCACGAAGAAGACAACTCTTAAAAAATTTACCACCTAATCTTTTATTACTCTCGAGTGAGTGTTTCAGTTGAGTAGAGCAATCCTTATTTGTCACAAAATAAAGCTTACTTTATAATTCAAATAAAACATTTATTTTTAAATGTTTAACTCTGCTTAGTGCAATATTGTAATCATAATTAGGCGTACACTACACGCACGTACTACTTATGAGGGTAGTTAGATATTCCTAAGTAGCGAGTTCACTTCTGATTGGTTTGTTAACAACTTTTAAGGAAGAATACAAATAAATTCACTTAAAATGAAGTCGTCTTAATTTGCCATGAGCTACTTGAAAATAGATTGTGCGTGGAATGAATGTATTTGTATATTTATAAATGTACATGATGATAAATAATTAAAACAGGAATTTGATATAAAACTAAGTAAATAACAACCAAAATAAAGTTTGTGACGATTTACTCAGATATTACAACTGCGTCTCTATTTACCGCACCGTGGAAAGCAGAAACAAAACCAATCTCGCAACATATTGTTTGTTTGCAATTTGTAAAACTAACACAGAAGCGGCTTAATTAGGAAGTAAGGAGTGAATTCTGATATTGGATTTAGTTTGGTAATGAAAGGAATCCCGCGCTTGTAAAATTGGAAGGACTAAGTAGACATTTTTGAGTAAGAAATGCTTGTTTATATAAACTACACAACAATCACATAAAACACACACATACAAAATCACAGCCCATAATCGTAAATGATCACTTTTACTCGCCTGGCAAGAAGGGGTTTCGTTAGAATTTTTGTCTGTCTCTCAGTCTGTTTATCTCAAACTAGCTGAGCCCCGCGGTTTCACTCGCATAATTCAAGTTTTCCCGCAATAACTCTCTTAAAAGCAATATATTTTCCCCGTTTTTGCCACATTCTTCATTGATGCTCCGCTTCTATTGGTTGTAGCGTAATGTCATATAACCTATAACCTTCCTTGATAAATGGACTATTCAACACAAAAAGAATTGTTCAATTCGGACCAGTAGTTCCTGAGATCCTAGCGTTCAAACAAACAAACAAACTCTTCAGCTTTATATATTAGTATAGATAAAGTAAAAAGGTGCAACGGATTTCATTGAAAATAACAGGGATTAAAACAGGAATGTTAGCTTAAATTTTCATGTACATATAATTTCTATATCTTTTGGGTTTCAGAAGATATAAATAAAAATATATTTCTCCCATGAAGCGAACGAAGTAACGGGTTATAGCTATATACGATAAAAACAAGTCAAATATACGTAATATCTAATACAAAACGAAGGTTAACAGAGAACTGAAAGTTTTACCCACTACAGCGTTCTTACACAGTAACTTTGAACACTTTGTAATGTATTTAACACGGCGGCATCAGTAATTTGGTCTATGCATAGTTAATGTAGCCCACTTTTGTTCGGTCGTGTAAATGGGTATGAGTAATTTTGTAAAAAGGCAAACTGATCCCCTGGGTTTCCGCTTTTTAGAATGTTTTTTCCAATTTTTGTGGTTTTTGCACGGAAGAATATTTTTTGCTTCGGCATAACGTTTTGTTATGGGTATAACGTACATTGTACCATACATTATTGCAAGTTTTGTAAAGCCGTGTCTACTGTTAGTGTTTTGGTCTACACACTATACGAAACATAGTGATTTTTGACAACAAAATAATCTTGTTTGATATGAAAACATCAAACATTGACAAAAAAATTACAAAAAGAACAATGGTGAGTGTAGAAGTGTTTGTTTAGCTTGTAGACCAAAAAACGCGCTGGAGACATGGCCTAAATTACACAATATCAGTCTCACGTAATAAAAGAAGCCAACTTTAATATACTCGTATCTACACAAATAAAAAAACCCACTTGCATATTGGTTATATAAAATACCATCACAGTATTTTGTATTTGTTTTTTCTATTTGACTGAGTGACGAGACGAGCAAGTTGTCCACCTGATGGTAAGCGCTACACTGCTCATAACAGTTACAGTGCCACCCAGAACTATGCTTTGCATAATCTTACGCGGCACTCCACTGCGCTCGTTACCCAGAGACATCGGCTTTAAAATCTCATATGCCCAGTAATTTCGTTGGAAACAGTGCCCTTCAAACCTGAACACAGTATTGTTTTCACACTACTGCTTTGTTTCAATAAATTTAATGGTAATCAAGACATAATTGTGTTAACACAAAAAAAACAACCGCTCTACGTGATAACCTTCAATCCCTTTCAACAGTTTTTGGCAAAGGAGATTCCGTTTACTTCTACACCCAAAGTGCTCCCTAAACTGTAGAACCAATTTGATCAAGTTGAAACCGTTTCGAGCAAAGCAAGAAATGAGAGAGGCATTTTAAAAAAGGTCCTAGCCATTGTCCCCGTTGCGAGGCGACGGTTAACCCGACGGGCCGCGGGCACAAAGCCACTACAAAAGGTAAAATGAGCTTTCTGCTCCTAAACTACGCCGGTATTATGCTTTACTGCAGACGATACTCCACCTACGAGCATTGTTACTGCGTCTTATTACAGTATGCATAATAACATTACATTCATATCTGACACCGCGAGCGGTTCTGTTTATTAAAACCGAGCCAGAGTTTATGCCAACCTCTTTTGAATTTGTAATCGAGGTGCTTATTTGCTTTGCGAGTACGGAATGAACTCGTTTTGTGAAATTAATTCGTGTGGACAAATATTGATGTTGTGTTTTTAACTTTCAACAAGCTTTTAACATGGGGATGCGATGTTAACGTTTTTACGAGTTGGCAACGTTTGGGATTAGGATATTTCGTAGGAGGCTCTTACGAAGGTATCGTACAAGCCTATGTTATACAGAATACATGTTTTCATATTAAATCTAGCCTTGCCTTTTCCACAACATTCGTGTTTTTTCGTAAAATGACACAATAAACCTAGTCGTGGGCATAATGAACTTGAAATTTTGTTTTTCCTTTGTAGGGTTCCGTACCCAAAGGGTAAAATGAGACCCGCTCTAGCTCCGCTGTCTGTCTGTCTTTCTGTTTGTCTGTCACCAGGCTGTATCTCATGAACTGTAATAGTTAGACAGTTGAAATTTTCACAGACGATGTATTTCTGTGGCCGCTATAACAACTATAGCAAATATTTAAGGGGGCCCTTATACAACAAATGTGATTTTTTGTGATTTTATTCGGCGCCGACGCCGACGCCGAGCTTACTCCAACGCCGACGCCGACAACGACGCTTACGCCTACGCCGACATTGAAACTTACTCCGGCGCCGACGCCGACAAGGACATCGACAACGACGCTGACGCTTACTCCGACGCCGAAATTGACATTTACTCCGGCGCCGACGCCGACAAGGACGTCGACAACGACGCCGACGCTTACTCCGACGCTGACGCCGACTCCGGCAACGATGAGATCATGGACTAGGACAAGGTCAAAGACGAATTTAAGGACGAGGTCGAGAACAAGATCAAGGGCGAATTCAAGGACGAGAGACAAACAAGGTCAAGGACGATATCAAGGACGAGATTTAGGACGAGGTCAAGGACGAGGTCAAGGACGAGGTCAAGGATAAGGTCAAGGACAAGGACAAGGACCACCGAAGCCAACACCGACGCTTACGTCGACTTCAACGCTGACGCCGACGCCAATGCCGATTCTGACGCCGACGCCGACATCGACGCCGACGCCGACGCCGACACCGACACCGACACTGATACTGATTAACCAGATTGTAGCGAAAATTTGGAAGTGTCTTCTAAGGAGGCCCTTGATGGTTCCTGGAGACAGCTAATTACTCGTATCCCTACTTCCTACAAATATTATAAATGCGCAAGTTTGTGAGAATGGATGTTTGTTCCTCTTTCACTCAAAAACTACTCAATGGATTCGAATGAAATTTGGAACACAGATAGTTTATATCCAGAATTAAGTAATAGTGTACTTTTTATCCTGATAGTATGTTACCGTGGGACAAAACGGGATCTACGCAGGTGAGGCCGCGGGGCGCAGCTAGTTCTAATTAAAAACATATCCAGTAACAATGGCACTTTTTGACTTGATATATCGAAACTTAGGTACTAAATTAGGTATTCTTTATATTTTAATCTTCTAACTGGTCTCAAAAGTAACGTTGGGTAATTTTTGCCTTAGTAAATTGAAGCTGTAATCCTAACATTATGTTATAATTAGAAAAGACGTTCCCAGATTACTTTACCAGTTTCGCCCACACTCTGAAATCTCTGTGACTGTTCAGCTGCTTGCCTTTTTCAATGTACGCCTCCGCATTGTGGGTATCACGCAGATTTCACTTACATAATACTGTAATCATATATATTTTTTTTATAATTTTATATAAATAAAATCTCTATATATAAAGAAATATTACATTTCACCGCTTGGTAATTCAAAATTTACAATAACATATTTCCAAAAATATTTAATTTTCCATTTCTCTTTTGTGCGTGTCGTTTACAGAGATAATTAATTTTTAATTGTTGTTTAGCTAGATCCATGACTAAGCATCCACTAACTAACTAACTGACTAAGCGTAAGTGGTTATTTTTTTAATTATAATTCTATTGCTTAGTATTTCTGCACGTCAACAAGATGAAATACATAAATTTGTAGAAGTTTTTGACTGAACGAAAGTAGTTTTATACTTTATTCAGATACTTTAACGATTTGAGCGAAGAGTGTAGTACAGAGTTTAAGCAATATAGATCATTTTTACCACTCAAAACTAACACAAGGGAACTCTCAATAGTTTTATAACTGGAGCACGTGAAAATAAGAAGCGATACGTCTTCGCGCCGCGTGCTCCTGATATTGACGGATTGCTTTCAAGGAAGGAATTCATCAAGTCAAACGCTGGTGGTTGATTGAAATTCTTCATTTTCAACACGCTGTTTTCTAACGGTTGGAATATTGGACAGGCTTGGTAAATAGGAACCTGTCTGTGATAAACACATGGCGGTATTGTAGTTTTATTGAGAATTTTATGAAACTTCAAATACTTTTTTTGTCAATTTATTGTTGATTAATTAGTTAGTTACTTAGCTTAGATGATTTTGAGGGAATGTTTTAGAATTAAAAATAAAATACTTTGTTGTTTGAACTGTAAATTAGTGCCTATCTAATAATATTCATCGTCAAGATGAATAAATTTTAAGTTTTTGTGATAGCGAAGGTAATCAGAACTCCACGTGAGTAACAGTTAGTGAATAGCGTTTAAGCTTATATTGATTAGCTGGCTGTAGGTACTGAATACTTGTTTTATTATATAAAAGCTTAGAAAGTTCTATTTTAAATCATAAACTTATTTTTCCATAGAAACATATGATATTATACCAATTTATTCGTCAGTTTTGGGTATATTTACACATCCAACAAAATATATTCGAAATCTGATAGTAATATATTCTGCATTTTGATCACGTCCATTTATGTAGAGTTCAATGTACATTATTCTGATATACATTCTCGTGGATTTTAATAAAACCGATATGTACATACAAGCAGAATCCCAGCTTTTAGTTTAGCAAACAATTTGAAGTTCGTCTTGGAGCTTGATCCCTCACTAGACGAAATTGTATCGAGAACTATGAACTATGAGATTCGATATGAAATAGTTCGAATCATAATAGTCTTTATTATAGTTTATATTTAATAGTCTTTATAATTGCAACCTCTTGGTGCCACTATTATAATCTGATCTAATCAAATAAGCTAGTCTATTTATAGACCTTGTGAGCAAATTTTTCGGTTCGTAATGATCATCCGATCGCATTCTATCTGCCTAAAGACAAGCCTTCTTTTCGTGGTAAAGAAAGGTGAACCTAAAGGAGTTTCCTATATAAAGGCTTCCATCCACCACGTTTTTGTCCAATGCACGTTGATAGAAGTGATATAATGTCATCAAATTTTCTTGATAAGCCAGTTTACTCACGATGTTTTGCTTTAGCGTTTTTGGGCATTGAAATCCGCACTTCATTTTTTTTAGGCAAGCATTACCTTACTTGTGAAATAAAATTGATGCAGAACCGAGATTTCGATCTGTGCTCTGATTGGATTATGAAGCGAAAATGTTACAGCTTAAGCCAACTGATATTGAATACTAAAAAAAACAACATAACTAAAGCACGCTACTTTAGTATAACATACGCGGAAGCCAAACGACATGATTGTCCGGCACAAAACTGTCACGATTCATGACCCCCTTAATTTCAGACAAATTGGCAAAACCGCAAATAATTTTACGGGCCACACGACTAACCTAGTCCTTTCAGTCAAACTGACGTGCGCTCTAATCTGTTATAAATAGGTCAGCCATTAAATCGTTTATTAACTGTAATAATGCTCAGTGGCTCAGAGTTAATTTGTTTGGAACGCGGAAAATTGGAACTTACCTGCCGTGCGGTACAATGCCATTTTGTCCCATTGAAAAACACAGTCCGTTGTTGTTTGTGATTGAGTTCTGGAATAAACATGTGAAGTTGGCTGATTTTTAGCATATGTGCGGTTCGAAAAGCTTTGTTAGGGTGTACAACACCATACATACGTATGTACTATACAAGAACTTTGACTATGGGAGTAAGTTCAGCGCCCGCTTTTCCATTATCAGTTAGTATTTGTTTGTTACTCATGTATTCCGAGGCCATAGTTTTACGATTCCTAGTTACAAAAAACAATATTATTATAATATGGACATTTTAGCGTACTTGTCTAAATTTAGAAAACCAGCGAAGCAGTTCTAGTATGCAGAGCGGAACCTTCTCTGAAAGGAAATGAGGATGATAATTTTCCATCATGTCTCATTATAATTATTTTTTTCATTTTTTGAGGATGATCATGTAAACTTATCTCTCTGTAGCTTTTTACTATGTCTAACCGGTCATTCTGAACAATATTTTAGGTCATTTTAGCAGCCGTTGGACATACCTACCTACATAAACCTTTTAACGCACTGTAGGTAACTATATATGAAATGTGTCGAAGTGCTAGCAGGCCCTGGTTGTCAAACTTTTAATACTTTATGTATGTTTCTGTACTCCACTGTACTGTGTGTTAACTACACATTTTCAAAATTACAAACTAAAGTTAGAAATAAGACTCATAATGTTTGGGCGCACTTTTCACAGTTAACATAATAATTTTTTTGATATATTTTTTTATTATTGAATGACAAAACGAGCTGTTAAGAATCTGAAACTTAACTACGCACTTAACGTAATACTTAACTTAGCATACGCTTTTAGTAGTTAGAATTACAAAGAACGACACTGCATTTCGTTTCAAGACACAATAATTACTTATACATTTACAAAAATGGAACATTTTATTTTATAAAAAATAAACTTTCAATCTTACGACGTCTACGACGCGAAAAAGTCAAAAAGGACAACAGTATCGGCGATATTTATCTTCACAAAAAGCTTTAAAAGTTACAAAATCAACAAAGGTTATAAGGTTTGTAGTAAAGGTTGCGATATCAAATCTACACGATCCAGTTAAGTCGTCTCGGTTATATCTAGCACTCACACTTTCAATCTGATTCAAGATACAAATATACTTTTCGTAACGAGTTTCAAAATGTATTAGCAACAACCAAGGCCACTGTCATCCAATCCTTTCTACTACAATTTCTATCTCCTTAGATTCTCCATCCCTAGAACAAATACACTCGTGTGTCCACGAACGTACTGAAACTCGTTCAGAAAATTGAGTCGCATTGCAAAATAAAGCAGCCTTGTACAGACAACGACTGAGAGGTACGGAAAGCTTTTTGTTAGTTTTAATCTTACAAAAGTAACAAGGTAGAAATGTTTTGCAAGGCAGTGAAACTTGCTGGGCACTGTTTCCAGCGATATTACTGACTATCATAAGACATGTGAGACTAAGTCCAATGACTCATGGTGACGAGCGCAGTGCTATGCAGTACAAGGTCATGGTAAGTTCTGGGTGACACTGTAGCTGTTATGAGCAAGCATACCATCACGTGAACAACTTGCTTGTCTCGTTATTTAGTAACATAAAAGAAATTATGCTGGAATTCCCTATTTTTTAACCCCCGACGCAAAAACGACGGGATGTTATAAGTTTGACGTGTGTGTGTGTGTGTCTATCTGTGGCATCGTAGCTCCCAAACGGATGAACCGATTTTGATTTTAATTTTTTGTTTTGATTTAATAATTTCTCGTGTAATTTACAGATGTAATTTATTATTTTAGAGTTCGTTTCGTCTTCAGGTCGCACGCTGTAGGGCGTAGGTAAGAAAAAATCGTTAAAAGCATTAAGAGTCTGACACTGGCCAGTTAATAACCTCAAGCAGAAAATCTGTCACCAAGCTCTTATTGGAATGTTTCGGGAACAGTCTTTGAGTGAAGTCTTATTTTGGGTATTCAGCCTTAGAAGTAAGTATTAAAAGTATAATACATATCGTAACTTTCAATTTAAAAAACATCCCTTACGCCACCAGCACTAAATAAAGAGGATTTATGAAATATATACATTTTAACATAATTATGCTGTATTTAAAATCGTTCTATCGCCCATATGAATAAATCGGTACAGCTGTGACACTGTTTTTTAACTCTTACTCTTAAGTACCTTCGCTCACACACTGGTGTTCTAAGAAAAAGGAAAGTAAACGATATTAGTTCTGAAGGGGATAAAACAGTTTCCGTCATAGTCGCTAACGATCTGAAAAACTACCGATGGACATTTCATAGTAGTAAAAAATAGAACGCAGAGCAACGGGGCCGTGCAATAAAGGAATTTTAGCTGCCAATTTTTGGAGTAGAATGCTGCCATATTGAACCGAGACTAGTAGGAGCTCTTTGTGTTTTTAGAATGCCAATCGATACTGTCAATGTTATGGGTAAACCTTTTGAGCACACCAAAAATATGACTAAATAATATTAAATGACGGCCTCCGTGGCGTAGTGGCTGATGACCCGACTGCGAAACGTGATGCTGGTTCGATTCCCGCACAGGGCAACGATTTGTGTGAACCACAGGTATTTTTTCAACATATGGGTGTTTGAAGGACCATTGCCCTAGTTAGGGGTCAGGATCCATGTATGAGATCGTGTAAAAATAATACTAATAATAAAATAATACATAATTATTCAACACAATAATGCTACGTTTATTTTAATGAAAATAGCTTGCCCTTTATGTTCCGTAGTATTAATAGCAGATATGTTTGCAGTTACATATTTTATATAAGACAATGTTTTTTTGACAGATTACATTGATGCTATCCAAACTTGTTGATTTCTTTATTTCCGCCTTCGTTTTCAAATTTATGAAACTTTTCTCTCAGATAGCCTTTGTTTCGTCCACTCACAATACACACATCGCATTAAATCTACCATCGAATTTGTCAAAAACTACTCTACCAACTTCTTTCTCTTCCTCCAGTATAAGAAAGTATACCAGCGCCAGGGAACTGCCACAAAAGAACGTTCACAGTCAAATTGAAACAAAAATCCAAACCTTTTCTAAATAGAAAAATACATAAACCACATTTTTCTAAATTGCTCCAACCATGCTCGCTTATAAAAAATAACTCGCGAAAAAATGACATTGTTTCACCGGAACGCCGCAAAAAGATCCCTTTCCAGACCTGTTTTGCATAGCATCATTGTGAGTGAGCCATGTTACAAACGTGACCTATTTTCAGAGAAATTAACACACCGTAAAACATTTACTGCGGTCCAATCTTCCGTGCATTATTATTTTTCATTGTGGCCTGTTATTGCGGACGCGAGTTGGAAACACAACAAAATAAAAAAAATCAATTTATTTCCCTTGCGAGCGAACATGTCCCGAGCTAATCCAGTTTGTTCGACCGCGCAAGGGTTGAATCGTCAATGAGCACCAGTCCAAATGTAAAAGTGTGCCACTCGGGAGAAAGTATCGAATATTGGCTCTTCGCAATGAGAACAGGCTCCCGAATGAGATCAGTATCTATTTGTAATTCTCCTTTTTGTTCGAGGGTCGCCCGTACCCACTTAGAGTTGCCGTTAGTTGACTAAGCAGGAACTCTCCCAACTTGGGACATAAATTACGATGACAACCGTATGAAGACAAATATAATAGTTTCGAGGGTTTCCTTTGTTTGTTCTTTCCATCGGAGCGTGTTCTGCAAGATGTATCAACTAATTTTCAATTACATAACCATTTATAAGGTAACAATAGCACCACATTTTGTTATATTTCATCTGTTCAGCCCGTATCCACTGATGAGCTGCAATTAATAATTGTTTCAGTATTGTGCAATACTGTCCATTGTGTTTCATCGACCATCGGGATGGTGGTGTACCCCGTGAACATTGCGCTCCTTTTGGCTATCACCCAGTTAACGCCTTGGTAAATGATTCGTCCTCCAGTCTTACCACTGATCTTTCCCGTCTTCATTTGAGTCCATATACCTACTAATAACTTTGAATTTAGTGTAACGTCGATTTTTATTGCACGTTCCGTCTCTTAGTTGATGCGTCAGTACAAAAGACAAAGGGAATGTAGATCATAAACCACTCCATACACTACACTAACTCATTCCATCCACCAGGACGTAACATAATAATTATAAATTGTTTTTTACATTTTAAAAAAACCCCCGCATCACTAAAATTACATAACTTACACAAACTTTAAAAGTATAAAGAATCCCACATTTATTTTAATAGGAAATTCCTGCGTTCTCTTATATAAAAAATACTTGAATTTTTGTATCAAATTCCAAGCGCTTGGAAAAGCATACCTCTTCACATTCAACGTAACTTACATTAATTTGTTTTGCAAGCACTTTTCTCTGTTCTTTTAAATGGCTTTGTGAGCTTAAAGCAATTTTCAGAAGGAAAAATTGTTAAAAGAGATACCCGTAATTTTAAACTTATGAATTTTTAACACACTGCGGCTTTTAATATGAAGCTTGAACTCCGTTTAATGCAATTATTTACAAAAATGGGACGCATTTATTTGTTGGAGATGGAAAATGTAAGAGATGAATTAATTATAACATGCAACCACTGCGAGTCGCAAACGTTGATAAAAATATTTAAAATTATTAGTTAGGGTAGGTAGGGTACGTAGGGTAGGTAGGGTAGGTGGGGTAGGGAGGGTAGGGCTAAAAAAACTACTCCCTACCTACCGGTAGGAAGTAGTTTTTTTATTCCTATTTATTGTTTTGATTGTATGCCAAAAAGAAATACCAGTCTCCAATGTCACAGACATGGCTTAAATACTGATCTTAATTGATAACGACCTGGACTGACGGCTTACCGTTCCCTATAAAATGCAGTTCGATGAAAATCCGTACATAAGTTTTGAAATTAAGTTGACTGAATCTCATGTCGGGCCGAAGTTTCGAATCTAGTGTCATTGGATTGCAAAGCGTGCAGACTATCAATATCGTTCATAAGTTACTGTAAATCATCCTGGTTTCAACCATTGGCAAGACCCGCAAGGAGGTATTTTCAGTATTTGTCAAGAGTAAAGCGTTTGTGACGCTCAAAAACTTGAATTTTTACACTGTCATTTCATAAAACCTTTTAATATCGGTCTGAAGCCGTTTATTAATAAAAGCATTTTTTAGATTTCATAAATTATTAAAAAAAGTACCCTGCAATATTCATAATGTGTCATTTGGAAAATACACCATCTGGCTGGCTGTACTTTATACAGCAGTATTTGACTTATAACGTTTGTTAATAAATATCAAATGAGAGGTCGTGATATCGCCCCAAGTTAAATATAAGCCCATTTCAAATAAAAAACCGGCCAAGTGCGAGTCGGACTCGCGCACAAAGGGTTCCATACTTTGTTCTATGGGAGTCCCCCTTAAATATTTATATTTTTATTTTTAAAGTGAATAATAAACTCCATATTCTGTAAATATTTCAAGCGTCTACCTGTTGCCGTTATTAATATCGAGCAAAATAATTACAAAAAAAACACATTTGTTGTATAAGGGCCTTGTTAAATATTTATTTTATTCTGTTTTGTAGTATTTGTTGTTATAGCGGCAACAGAAATACATCATCTGTGAAAATTTCAACTGTCTAACTATTACGGTCCATGAGATACAGCCTAGTGACAGACGGACAGACAGACAGACAGCGGAGCCTTAGTAATAGGGTCCCGTTTTGCCCTTTGGGTACGGAACCCTAAAAATCACATGAAATTTATATTTTTAACTGCAAACTCATCACAAGCGAGTCGGATGCTCTGACTGCTGGCTTTAGAGCAGAAAAACTTATGAATAAAAAATGAATTCCTTGGTTTTTAAATTAGCATTACAAAGAGAGGGTAATTCTCGTACCTTTGCGCCTTAAAAAGAAACGTATAAATGTGGCTCTTGTCGTTTTATTTTAAGTAGAAAATCAACGTTTTATGCAAATTGGACTTAGTTTTATGACATAAAGCTGGTTTAGACACATGGCGCTTAACCACTAGTTTAAATTAGTTTTTTTATGCAACTGTGTATTCATATTAGGCTGCTCTTTTAATATAATTAAGAGTAACTAGCTACACAACACACCCACGTTGGCAATGATGATAAGCTAATGGATGATGATGAGGAAAAGTATTCTATGTGTAATTACAGATGATTAAGTACATCATTATATACGAAATTTCATTAAAAGCCGGTCACCCGTTCCAGCGCAAATTGGTAACAATCATATAAATGTACACACACAAACAAACACACAAAATTTCATATTTATAATATTAGTAAGTAGTAGAATTTGCGTTTATTGGCCAAAAGTGTTACATGCATTGATATTCTCCGATAAATTTTACACTATTACTACCAAACATATTTCATTTCGACTTTCACTAACTAATACGTAGTCAATATGGTACGGAGAAATTCCCAGCTTTTGTTTTTCGCCATTCAATTTGAAACTTAGATTAACTAGGGATCAAAAAGTTGGTCCCTAGTCCTGCATTATATCTAGCAATTATTTTAAAATAGACCTTTCATCGTATTAGCTTTAGGATTAAAACCTTTAATAAGCGTGAAATTCTAGTCACTTCAAACCAAGTCAAAAAGTATTAAACTCAATTTTACTAACATTTTTAAATGAAAGCTTCGGTCCTACACTTTGTTTGTTTCAACTGAACGAGTTCAACCTCATTCTAAGAAGTCTAATTAGAACAAAAGCCTCATTGTTATGTTACGTAATTGACTTCATTATACATTCAATTATACGGTCAGGTTTCATTATCTTAGGTCTCGATACGGTAATATTTTAACAGGCGGCACCGGGGGCCAACAAAAACACTATGTACGGAACGGTTACAATACATTTAACGCATAAGTTACGTATGAGTAAATTGGAGCCAGAGATTGATTCCAGTAAATGGAACGTGTCGGTTTTGCACAGAAATCGTGAAATTTCATTTCGATAAAAAAGCGCTGGTGCTTTAAACTTTTATACGGTTTGTTCCGATTCAATACGATTTTGGCGTGATTAATTCTGGGTCATAAAAATAGCAATTGTAAATGTTATGTGATCGTTAAGTGTTCGACATCGTGAAATAATTTTCGGGACGTGCCTGTTAAATGTGTCTCAGGTATGATGGTCAGGGTGTGGTTATGTAGGTACTTATAAATTATACGACAAGATTATTATGGTTTCGGATCTATATTTTCAGTATTCCAATTCTTTCGCTCTTTCTGACATTCCTAAAAGTAAAAGAAAACTATTATTTTGAATATTCGTTCACCTTCAGTCATCTCATTTTTATTTCATTTGATTTTTTATTAGTTGCTGCCTGCGGCTTTACTTACGGCTGAAAAGTATATTCTGCAATGGAACCTACATTAGTGCGAGATTGTTGAGGTTACGTGACCAATTAGATTGAAACCTGACATGACATTTATAATTTTATTAATATGAACAATGTACAATGTATCAATGGCTTTTTGTGTTATGATGAGAGACACATTTTTGGAGTGCCTAATTATAAGTACAAAACCTCAGAAAACTAAACCCTCCGTCTTGGTGGTTCAGTATAAAAAGTTAGATTAAAAATTATAATCATTAAAATTAAAAATTATTGTTTCTTTTGATTAGGGTCACGCGATGGTTCTGTTCACGCCCAGTAGCGTGCCCTGGATCGGTTAGACGGTATAATTTTTGCGTTACTGCCACCACATTGGACCCAGTTTTCTTGTTCGTATTGTCGGTTAAATTAACTGCGATTTTCTAGAAAATAGCTGGATTGAGTTTTTTGTTTAAATACCTAAGCGAAATCATATATAAATGGTTCTATACTTATGGTTCAAATAGATCGAATATTTTGACTACCTAACTCAATTTTTAAGGTTCCAAAAAGATAAATGACTATGGTTTGTTAAGTTTAATCGATATTTTGATAGATTACCAATTTAGTTACTATATAAATGATGCTAGTTCGCCACCCACCCTACTGTCGAAAAATATTTATTTACTGTCCATCCAATGGTTGTCGGAAGAAATCGCTTACTGTAATAAGGTCACCCACTATACAACCCTTGTTTACTTATTGTAATGATTCTGTACGGTGTTTATTTTTGGTGTACAATAAAGAGTTTTCTATTCTATTCTATAATTTTTGGAGACCTTGCCACCCACACAAGTCTTCGGTTTATTATGACAAAGGTTGACGGACTAAAACCTAAAAGCTTAATAATTATCACACTAAACAAACAAAGAAAAGAACGCCTAACAAAACAATAAAATCGGACAACCGTTATCAAACGGCAACTTGAGCAAAATTTTCCCAAACAACAACGTTTTGAATATTACCGAATTGTGGAGCTTTTATGTAGATAGAAAATTTTACCATAATACAAAAGATGGTATCCTCTTCGCATAATCATGACAGTGTTATCGCTTGGCGCGAAATTGAGCCCTTTTGCGGATATCACTTGGGCACTACAATGGGATTGAGATGCGATCGACTTCTCCTCTGGGAAATAAAATTCACAATGTCTATGAAAATTTGAGTTGGAAATATTCTTAGATGGTATTGCTCTAATGGGCTAAGATATTATTATTATTATAGAAAGTTTACCGAATTTTCTTATACCAATAGACAAGAATTAAGGTATATGCCTAGTCAAAGCTAATTCAAACTGTTATTTGTTAAGTTTAGCAACGTTGTATGAAAGAGTTGGCACCAGGAAGAAAAATAACAATCGCATTAATAAATCTAAACTAAATAAAACATAAATCTGAATAAAAATATAAGCTCAAAAGTAGTGTGTTGAAATGGAAAGAAATGTTGATGAAATAAAAAAAAATGTTCCAGATCAAACAAAGTTGAAAATCTAGTATTAAATGTAGATAGAAAATAGATAGATAGAAATAAAATAGATTGATAGAAAAACTTTTTATTTAAACATCACACAACAACGAAAACTTAAAAACTAGAACAAAACAAGTTTAACAATTAGTGGCACAGTGGGCGGTCATATCGGTCAGAGCAATCTCTCTGTACTGGTTTCTTTGGTGGATTTAAAAAGCATGGGATTACATTTTACAAACTTATTACTTATATTAAAGAATTGCAAGTACTCAGAGGAGCACGCATTTTTTTGGGCAATAAACGCTTCATGAATTAATTAAGATTTACCGAATTTCCCCACAACAAATCAAATATGACGTAGTTAAGGTCCTAACCAATAGAAAAAACTTTTTACAAATAGATTTGTTGAAACCCTATCACATAAATTGTATCAAACTGCACGCTCAAAAATTTCACTTTGGGGACATCATACAGAATGCTGTGACATCGGAATTTCTCATTAAAGCCCCAAGCAAGAACCCTATACATCACGATGGAAAAATATAGCTTTTAACATCACCCTACTCCCATTAATTCCACATACAACGAGTACGCACCCTCCTTTATAGTGTCCAATGAAAGCGTGATGTTTAGACTACATCTTCGTCTTACATACCCATGAGACTTATAGTAAATTCTATAAGCGAACTTTGACTTTGCTCAGCCTTATCTTAGTTCGAGCTTACCTAAGTGTTTGCTCACTACAATCTTAGTTTCAAATTAATAGTCCAGGCACACCAAACACTGGCTTAGCGTGAACTGAGCAATTCTTCGAGTAACTACTTGACAATTTTGCAATAAGTCTAAGGTTGCTCAATAGATTTCAATCTAAAGGCTTTAAATTGTCTTGATAATTGTTATTGTTCAACTAAAAATCAGAATTTCCTTCAAATTATATGTATAAAAATGTTATGTTGGTTTGTGTACGCTTCAAAAACTCAAAAAGTTCTGCACCGATCGAGCTGAAATTTTAGCATGATATACAATCCGCATCAAGGATTGTTTTCATCTATTTTTTTCATCAGTGACATATCAGCGAATGTGCGAATGTGCCACAGCGAAGCGTGGCAGGGCACAGCTAGTACAATATAAAACAACTTCTAAATAATGATTTACAAACAGAGCAGATAATGTATTCATTTGCCGCTAAAATATCTTATTCGGATTCCTGACAGCATTTTCCGGCTGGATTAGAAACGGACAATTAAATACCGTGAAACAAATAATTGTTATTTACAGAAATACTTTTAGTCTGGCGAGAACAGTGTTAACGTCTACGAGAGTAATGGTTCATGCTTTATATCTTTATATCTAGCTATATGTCTTCTGTAGTTATGTATGTCTTCTCTTCTGTGTGTTCTGTACTTTTGTAGCTCAGTGCGTCATAATAAAGTTAAATTACATCAAAATTATTAACGTAAGCAATTATTTACCAACAAGGCTCACTCTTCTGGTCAGCTCGAATTATGGAGAAGTTCTATCCTTAGAAGATTCCGATTATAATACTACTTTTTTAATTGTATTACATCTATAATTGCAAAGAAGTTGACTTAAAAAAACTAAGAAAAGCCATTTACAAGCCTCCACGTGTAGTAATAATAAACAGATGTCATACAAGTATACATAGAAAAATTTACAAGAAAACATTTAGCGTACAAACATAAACCCGATTATATTAACATGAGTACACAATTATTTCAAGTTAACTTTTGAGAAACGCTTGGTTAATTACAGTCAGTGGTTGGTTATACGTAACAATGTCCCTGTGGCTCCAACACATCCTCCTTATTTGGTATCAGACATAATGCTGATATGTTAACTCAGCGTGAAGCGAAATGGTAACTAACTCTCGTCTCATTTCAATTAAGTGCGGTGTTCTTGATTAAAAAATAATAAAAGTTAATGAAGTCGAATCGACGTAAGTAGTTCGTAGCTCGGCGCTCGGGGCGCGCTAAACCTTAGCTCTAATTAAAGGGGGAAAACATGAGCTCCTTTGGTCTTGTTTAAATAACACATGAGAAAATACGGTGAATTGTTATTGGAAAAGAGGTATGCCAGGCTCTACGCGCACAAGTTTTCTTTTCGTTAATTGAAGAATAATGAGCTTATTAATTTATCGTACGAAAAAAAAAATGTCCCTAAAAAAAATGTTTAAATAATTATTTAGATGTAACAATGTTATAAATAATTTGTACCATCACTCTAAATTAAAATTAAATAGAATTGGGTATAGAACAAAAGATCAATTGTAAATCTTAGAAAAGGTCATCGATATTAATCTTTCTATTATACGCTGATATTTGATCCAGAAACTGATTACAGTTTCGCAAACTTTTCCTAAACTGAACATCTAACTTCACACTACCGCAATATTAATTCCACGAATGAAGTTCTAAGAAGAGTCCTTATGAACCATCTGGGATGGGCAAAGCCAAGTTATAAATTTATCCCATTGATATTGTCGTTATAAGTATTTTCAGAACTATTTATACCATACAGTAGAAGAAGAAGATTACACAAAAAAATCAATTTCGTTATTCCGCGCTTGTACCCTCATTGACACATTTAAACATCCTTTACATATAAAAAGTTCGCCAATGTCAAAAACAATATTTTAATGCGCAATATTACTAACTATTGATAAAAAAGGGGGACGCTCAAAATACATTTTTTCGGACAGTAAATTTCAACTCATATCCACCGATGTTCAAAAAGATGTTAATAGTTAGCAAAACTATAAACCTCTGTATGCCAACCATCTCAAAGTTTACCGTAATAGAATTTCTAACCCAAGATACCGCAGCATGTCTCTCCATTAGCTCAGTCCTAATTACGAGCCATCAGTGGAGATATCTAAAGCCAAGTCGGCCGCATCGGGGCGTAATCCTAGCATCGGCATTCTGATCACGCATCCCGGTAGTTTCTATGAGTGCGGGATGTCGCACAATCTGCTGTCATCGTCAAAACTATGGAAAGGGTCGCAAGTTGCGGAACTAAATATGTAGATTGGACGCTGATATGTAGTGTTTAGTAAATTTAAGGTTATTCTGCAGATACGTTTTTTTTTAATCAGCGTTGTAAATTTGTTACAATATTTAGACTTGGTCTTTGGATTCACATTTTGTAGACGATATGTAAACTTACAAATGATTTAACAAATCTGTTTCGTCCATCTGAAGGATGTGTGTAAGAAATCGCTCTGAATAGTTTAATGTACTTACCTTTTAATGATATTTTATTGTTGGTTGCATTTAGCCACGATATTCCTTTATCATAGCAAAACAGAGGACATAATAATGGTAGATAGATTTCCTTGTACACGGTCAAATATAAAATTATTACTGCGACAAAGTACCGAGCTTCTTATAAAATATTGTAGTTGACTCCACCACGCCGCCCCGTGTTGTCTTACTTATTCCTCCAGCGAATCCTTCGCTTAATGCGGATCACAGGGAACCCAGCGCAGCATTAAAACGGATTTCTCTAACGGCGAGTCTTATAATACGCTACAATTCAACGTTAAAACAACAAGAAATAAAGTGTATTTTAGTTTCTGGAACAAATGTGTACTTATGCAGCATCGGTGGCCTAAAAGCAATGTTACCAAATAACTACCAGGCCTCTTCAGTAACTTTTTCTGAGAGAACAACCTCTTTAGTAACCTTTTCCGAGGCTGTATTCTTTTGTTTGGATAGCTGACTGTGATAGTACGTTTAGGCAAACTATTGCAAATTAATACTGACTTTCCGTGGTTAAAATGAGTTCAAAATCATGCTTGTAAAATTTCGATGACAACATAATATTACGGTGACTACGAGGTGATCTAATTGATTGAAACGTAACGTAGATAACAGAAACTTTCAGTAACTACCTATTAACGACAACCTATTACCTATTAACAACGAATTTTAAAAATATTTTCTGTACAAACCACTTTTTCTAGGAATCAATTATGTTGAAGAAATTCATCAATCATGGATACTAGAAGCTCTATTTTCTAAAGAAATATAAATTTATGCTATTACTTTCTAATAAAATATTGAAATCAATGAAGAAAAATTTTCTGCATTCTCCTCAAAAAATTCTGATTAAATTAATTCTATTAAAAGTTCTCTGCGGATTTGAAGCCACAAACTTGCAAAAGTCTCCGATTGATTTCAGTGAACCAATAAAAAACGAATAGGATACAAAATTAAAATTTGAAGAATTTTACACAAAAATGTGCCTTTGTTTTCTGTATTTTAATTCGACCATTTTGAAAGGGAAGCCTGGAGTCCCAGGAATTACTCCAACCATTTTGCTCTCTAATATTTATCGCGAGTGACAATATTGTTTGTTTACTGTAACTTCTAACCAATTAAGGCAACTCGTGATCGTCTTGAAGTGGCAGTTTCAGTACAAATTAACTAGGAGCGAAGTCCGCCAATTGGATTTCTAGTCACGAACAAACTGAATTTAGATGAGTGTATCAATGTATATGGTCAGAGTTTGGATAGCGTAGGCTCCCCAAAATGTTTTCCGCTTGATGAAATTGAAGATTACCTAATAACGTATTCATAATAATCCGATCGGGTTGGATATAAAACTTGATTGAATATGGATGGGTTTGAGCCTAAATAAAAAGGTGAATGTGTAGCCTAAATGTAAATTATGGGAAAATAACAAGTGGTCAAGAGTTTCGATTTGTATCACAACGTTGACGTGGTATCGTCACCGATAATACAGCTTACAATGCCGATCAATAAAATTTAATAGAAGAAACGATAGTCTCTAGTTGTGGATTTTAATATAGCTCAGTGCTTGTATTTTCTTTCCAAGGTTGTATTATAAGTTATAGTTATGTATGTAAGCTATAAAACTTAACCGCAGCTGGGGCTACATAATTACCTATTGCCTTAAAGCAGTGCGCGTCTAACTCTGCATCTAGTCTCTTAATAGTCGTATCTCGGACCTAGCTTTTATATCCCCAAGTTACGATATAAGTAAGGACAAAAAATACAATAATGTCGCTTTTCACCCCGAAGGGTAACATCGCGGTTTGGTATCCAAAAAACGAGTGACGAGTGCCTTATCACTGTTGCTTCGAGGCATAAGCTACCCTTCTTCCGTTACAGTTATCGCCACTTATGTTTAAGTGGTACTAACTCTTTATTGTATAAATATATGCAACAAGAGTGGTTATAAAATCTCTTAAACATAGCTTTGGAAGGGACCGAAATGTTAGGCAATCGATTATATTGTTAAGATTTTGAAATAATGTAATAAAACACTTTTATTTCAATGTGATCAGGAAAATGTGATTATACTTAGTAGATTTTTATTTGTTTACTTGAAAGGTTCTTCTTCTCCTTAGGAATGCACCTTTACCGTTCTTGAAAGTTTTGACTTACAAAGTTAAGGTATTGAATTCGAAACGCAAATAAAAGTTATATTTTCATGTAAACACGACTTTTTCGAAGCACCTACTAAAAGTCACGGCTACGAGTAATGAAATAGTTGCCTGTTTATATTGAATTAATGAAAAAAGTATTAGTGTTTTGTATAGACCGTGCTTGTAAAGCGGTGTCAGCCTAGTGGGATAACGTCCGCCCTCCAATCAGAAGGTCGTTAGTTCAAAACCCAGTGCAGGTACGTACCAATGTGTTTCTGTAAAACATATGTATGAAATTATCACTCGCTTTTCGGTGAAGGAAAACATCGTGAGGAAACCCACATACCTGCCCGAGAATTGTTTCGGAGGTTATAGACCAATCCGGACCGGCCCCCGTGGTGAACCTAACCATCCTCACGAAAGTGAGGGGAGACCCGTGCTCAGCAGTGGGACGTTATGGGTTGATGATGATGACGATGAAAGACCGTGCTTTACGAAAATACTAATGTTAACGTTTCTTTTAAGTCATATCTATGGAGAGAAGGAGAAATAGCAATAGACCGGAAGGATGTACAACGAGAACAGCTCTTTTTTTCTATTCCATTTTTTCCATTACTTTATTTCTTAGCAGTGTGACTAAATTGGAGATAGAATTAAAATCATAAAAAAAACTTCATTTTCTCAATTATTTAGTAATGTACTTATTTATCCATCGCTATCGGTGACTCGATGTAGTGGTATTTTTTTAAGTCAATATAAGTAAATATTTTTTGAATTAAGCCATCTTACGTCAGCAAGGTTGCCAAAAGTCAAGCTGGTGGTGTGATCAAATTTTAAGCTACCAATCAGTGAAAATCATATTGCAATAGTATCTGCAGCTATAGCGTGTTGTAAAAACAATCCGAGAAACCCACTATCTAAACTAAAACAAGTTTAACTATTTGTTCTTAATTTTCATATCATATAATATTATCTTATTCGCTAGCATAACAGCCTAGAGTGGGGTCCTAATTTCATAGCAGGATCTAACGGTAACGACCGGGCTTGAGCGAAGGCATATTTTATCAGTTTTGGCGGATAAAAGCTATCAAGTACACCTGAGTCTTATTTTACGCTCGACGTGCCAATATCCCCCTTGACTATGTATGGACTGGGGATATGTTAGGTTTAACCGATATTGCGGGCTTAGGAATAGCTGCAGAAAATCTTGGTGTACGTCATTCACAAAACGGTGAAGAAAATACCGTTTGCAAATAAACAAAAAACTATAGAGCATGTGCTCTAGAGTTTCTAGGCATGTTAGTATTAGGCAAGTGCCTAATGTATGCACTATCGAATATAATACACGTTATACGACTCAATATATACAGGGTCATCTTGACCCAGATTATCTTTGTAACGTCTTTTGTATAGGCATATAGTCATCGCTCCTAAATATATGCACTATTCATCACCATCATCATCAACCCATAACGTCCCACTGCTGAGCACGGGTCTCCCCTCACTTTCCTGAGGAGGGTTAGGCCATAATCCGCCACGGGGCCCGGTCTGGATTGGTGGATGCCATACGAAATAATTCTCGAGTTTCCTCACGATGTTTTCCTTCATCATAAAGCGAGTAATAATTACGTACATATTTTTTACAGAAACACATTGGTACGTGCCTGCACTGGGATTTGAACTCACGACCATCTGATTGGAAAGCGGGCGTTCTCCTACTAGGCTACCATGCACTATAATACTTGAGGTAAACTGAAATAATACTGGCTCTCTACTGAAATAACTTCACAGAAAAATTCACAACTTGTCGATGTTTTTTTTTGCTTATAAAATGTATGACCTACTCATCATTGTCATGGACTTACATAATATATTATTCGGCAAAAATAAATCAGTATTCAGCCTACCAGATATAATATTATTCTGAGTTGACATATCAAAGAATTATGTTTAAGAACTACCTCTAAATAAAATAGCTCGCATCCTACCATGTCACGAATCGAGGTCACGAATTGACAGGTGATATTAATAATTCAGCATCCGGAAAAATTAAAGGTATCCGTGGTCGAGGTACGGTATACGAGTATATGCCCCACGAATACCTGATTGGAACCGTGAATTCTAGGTACCAATATTAAAGGGTATGAATCACAAAAGTCACTTACAAACGCCCGGAACGGACCGAATTAGCTTTGTTAATTGTGATCTGTTTCGTTGCGGGTCTTAATTTATGGTGTTAATTAAAATTTTGGTGATAACCTGGAAGTGTTTCATATTTTATGATTTGTGTTTGGGGGAAGAAAGTCAAGTTCGGTTTTTGTAAGCAGAATTTTATTATTATAAATTATAGCGCGCTCAAGTGTAAGGGTTCGTAGCAGATTTGTATCACTGAGAAGCGTGCGTAGCACATTTCTACCCATAAATGCCGGCACGACTTCTGTGACATAAATATGCTTCCAGATTGATATGAAACTCTCATCTTTATCACTGAATCCAATCACTTTCACTAGGTCCGTTGAGAGCTTTGCCATCATCCATACTCTGTAATTTAGAACGAAATGGCAAGAGCATTGGATTTCTTAGAAACATGTATAACAGGCACCGACTATCAGTCTCTTAAATTTACTTGTTGTATTAATTCTAAATACTCAGGTCTAACTTCGTTAAAAATTACCAGGTTTAGCTAGGATATAAAAACAACATTAATTATAGATAATATCTAACATTTTAGTACTCCAATAGTGACATAACAACAAAAGGCAAAAACAATGAACATAAATAGCAATTTCAATCAACCTTTGGATGGATAACTAACGAGGCTGAAAATATCAAGAATATTTAGTTCTAGAACATTCAGCCAAAGCCCTAGGTCCGATGAGTTATGCAAAACACACAGAGAGCAAACGATCGCCCTCGCCCGGTGCATACGGGACGGGCCAAAATTGATGAAATACAAATGTCCTTGGAAGCCCCCGGGGGCGAGCGCGTAAGGCAACCGAAAGGGTTAAAAGTGGCTTATAGAATTTCGTGAAAGTCAAATAGGTTAAATGGGTATTTGGTGACGCTAACAAAAACAACACTTTGGTAACCTTTGCCATGCTCATCATTCCCGAAGTCGATAGAGTTAGCCTATTTTCAATGCGAAGTCGATCAATCAAATTCGAATGAAGTAACGGCGTTTTCTGGTGTCACTTTGCCAGGCTGCCCAAGAGCTTCTAACATATATTAACGAGAACAACCGGACTCTGAATCACGAACACCCTCAGTACCTCTATTTACAAGTGTCAAATTCTAATTCCTATTCCGACGCGTTCGAAAAACGTTATTCACTATTACTATCAGAAAGTCGTTTATCGATTGCATCGGGTCAGGATAGAACTTCCGACACTTGTGAGGAGGGGTACTGATTTTATTCCACTAAACGCTCACCCATCCAACTGTGTGCTAGTGGGAACGTTGCTATGGCGATCTGTTAATACGATCCTTGTGTCGAACTATGACAATGTCTAACTATGTCTAAATATATAGTATAAATTATGTCAATTGGTGCCATGCACCTATACTCATTCACTACACAAGCGCATTGTGAAATAAAACTAATAAAAGCGAAAGTTTGTGTGCCAGTGTGTTACTGTGTCTTCTTCACGTTGCAACGGCTGAACGGTTTAAGATAATATTTATTATACAGATATTTTAGGTCCTGGAATAGAACATATGATACTTTTTATCCCGTAAAACGGATGATTCCTGTGGGATTATAAGTAACGCGGGTGAAACTGCTCTGTTGGTGTGTTATAATGATAATAACGACTTATTATACTTGTCAACTTCAGATAACAGGCTCATAAACCTACGAGAAGTATTAAAACTTAGTTGAAACTACACGTTGTTTTATAACAGATCTTGTGATTTTGGAAATGTTTCTCCAGCTTAGGCTTACAAGGATCTCGAGGACTTGAAGTTTAATCCTTCATGATCCGCCATAGTTTAACAAACTCTATCTTCCAACTCTACCCCGTCCTTTTAAGTTAGAATGGAATACATTAACAATGTGTTTCTTGTAACAGATATGTATGTAATTATCATTCGCTTTTCGGTGAAGGAAAACATCGTGACGAAACCCATATACCTACCCGAGAAAAATTTCGGAGGTAAGTATGTTATCCACCAATCCGTCCGGGCCCCCGTAGTAGATTAAGGTCTTATCTTCTTCACGAAAGTGATGATGACATTTTAAACATCTGTTTATAAAAGAAAATCGCCAGCTCATTAATTCGTATAGTGTTTGATGGTATGTGATGAATGTGTTAAAAATCCGATCATCTATGATCATGAGCGATAAAATTGTAAAGGAGGTCACAGAGTATCTCATACCCTCTCAAACCCTACTAAAATTGAGAGGTATTGTGTAAACTCATAAACTGTACATCGCAGAAACAGTATGAGTTGATATACGGGAACATATAAACTTAATACTCGCTACGGGATGAGAATACGCAGGTTACTTTAAATTAGTTTGCAAAGACAATGTATAGGTCTATGAGTTAGTGTTCCGCAGCGCGATAGTTTAGTTTCAAGAGATTAGTATCTGCATATTGTATGCGGGGGAGTACCCGCAAGCGACCGTGTTTACTGTTTTGAATAACAGAACAATGATATTAAAAGCGTTTAAGTGTGGAGTCCAGGTTTCATGGTTCAGAAAATAAGCTTATACTTTTGCAAAATTTGCAATGAAAACTTTTATGGCCATTGTATGCAGTTTTATAGAAACTAAGGTAATAAGTAGGTGGTTTGTGTTTTCTTCTTGTTTTGTGATGATTTTGACATTGTACCCTGAAGATTTTTTATTTTATTTGACTGAGTGATAAGACGAGCAAGTCGTTCATCTGATGGTAAGTGCTACGCCTGCCCATAACAGTTACAGAACTTTGCATTACTGCACTGCGCTCGTCACCCTGAGACATCGGGTGTAAAGTCTCATATGCCGAGTAATTTCGCTGGAAACAGTGCCCTTCAAACCAGAATACAGTAATGTTTGCACACTACTGCTTGGCGGATGAATATATAGCAAAGGCGTGGTAATTCCCCAGGCGGTCTCCTGCAGAAGAAGCCTTCCACTACAAGGTGAGCAGTTTTGGTTGAGATATTGTGCTGACAGCTAGACTGCGATAATGCAGCTGACCGTAATTGTATAACGTAAGTTAGAACGTTGAATACCAAAGCGAGGACCGATGGATATTAAACCCAATTCATCATCACCATTTAAAGTCTCGTCAATTTCTGTAGTATAAAAATTGTTCTAGGTTTAAACTGCCCAGGAAGTATATTCAATAAGTTGTTTTTTTTTCTCTAGTTACTAAATCTGTAAAAATATTTCTAGTTGGTTCAAAACCTGAATAACAGTGGATTTTTCGTTCAATTTTTTTAAACGATCCATTTTAGAATCCAGAAAATGCAGTAAGCGTTAGCAAAGAGAAGAGAATGGCTTAAAAAATCAGCCTTTTGAACAGTGAATGCCTATTTGCTTATCTTGCTTTATTTTTATTTTCCAATAGTGATTGCGAGCACCTGGATTCCGCCATTACTCTTTTAAAATTGCAAACTTTATAGCGTCAATATTTCAGTAAAATTGCAAAAATGTTTAAATATAACATTTGCTTTTGGAAATATCCAAATATATAATGTTATAGTTAAAAAATACTACTGAGTTATAGTCAGTCAAGCTCTTTTATAAGATTAGTGACCGGTGATGGCCCAGCGGTAATATATGCGCTTCACAATCCAACAGCATCAGGTTCTACCTCCCGTCGCGGCACCAATGAATTTCATAAGTTATATGGAACACCTATTTTATAAACGCACGTATACCAAGTAATGCTTAAAAAATATTACCTAATCTACCGCAGAATGATTAACGCGCAACCCTGCTATTATCCCATAGAAATGGTTATGTTTAGGAATAAGTTTTCGCTGTATAATGTATTGATCCCGGGTCAACAAGGTTCATATTCAAGCGAGTCGGATCTCCAAGAAAATACTAAAAGTAAAGTCGCCAAATGTACGAACTAATTTGGACCACTGATGCTCCCAGCACTTTTTGGGACGGTAAATTAGATCGGCGAGGCGCGTGACTCGCTTTACAATTATCTGGAACGTAGGCTTGTTTCGACGTACGAAGAAATGTTTTAGAAAATTTATTACGTCTTCTTATAGGCGGATATGGAGAGTTATACGAGTAAATGCCTAACAGAATCCGCCTCAGCGTTCAACCATTTTTTTTAGATTACAAGTTACCTGCTTTTAATAGAATAGAATAGAATAGAAAAACTCTTTATTGTACACCAGAAACAAAAATAAACACAGTACAGAAGAATATTTTTATTTAAAAAAAAAAACAAAAATTTTGTATTGTACTAGGTTAAAATTTAAATTGCATTTCAGTGCCATTGCTCAAAAACTTCAAACAAAGAACCTGAACGTTCTAGAACATTGTGACATCCACCTTGCCGAACTGGGCCAGCGTGATTGTCTCTCTCTCCCTCTCTCTGAAAGAAGGCATACCCCCTAGAAAAAAAAACGAGGTTGTACCTGAACATTATTACCGAGTAATCCGCATTTACCCAAAGACGCTACAAATTCTGTAAAGGTGAAAAAGTGCTCAATTTACTCGGATGGCCGAAAGAGATTGTATAGACAGTATGGACACTACGCTTGTTTAGAATGAAATAACATAGAATAGAAAACACTTTATTGTACACCTGTTAAAAATACAGAAGGTACTATTAATAACGCAACTAAAATAAAACTACTTTTATTACATTTATCTATTATTTTATGTTTTCTTGTTGTTTGAAGAGTTACATAATTTTTATTCTATAATTGATGTACAAGGCCCAAGGCATATATTTGTCCCTCGTACCTACCATGTGTAGAAGATAATAACAACAGCATTTTCTCTATACTGTATAACTATGTAATTAGTACCTAATTAAGTTTAAATTTTGGAAACCGCAAATATTCATCGAGAAGTTTCATCGATAACATATTCGAAATAAAATTACAAAATACTTCCTAACTACCCAAGTGTGGTGATATTAATAATGATTGATTACTTAAAAATGTATTTGGTGTGTGTCTAAGGCTTTCGTATTTAACTAGATTCACAAGGTTATACAAGATTATAGTAATATACTACACACTATATTATGCCTTCTGTAAGCAGGCATCCATAATGCCCTTACTGCATCTACCGTTCTTGAGGTTTACCTCTATTTTCCCTTTTTATTAATGCTACGCGCGATGCGTTGGACAAGGAATAGCTGTTATGAAAAAATAGCGCTGTAAACAAGCTGTTTGATGCTTTGTTTTGAACAGGCGTTTACGTGTTCCTTTAGAAAAGGTTAGAAAATACATTTTTGCTTTAGGGACTGGCTATAACTACGTAACTGTAGAAGGTTTTTCGAGTAAAATACGTTATACGTTATTATGTAAGAGTACAGGTGCTATCAGGTAGGTAGGTGTTTTTGATTTATAATGTACCTGTTATGTACTAAAATGTTAAAATTTGACAACTATAAAATCAGATGCGGAAAATATGATTACAGGTATAATTTAATTCCAAAAAGCATTTTTTGATGTCAAAATATTTTTGAAGATTATAAAAAAAACCACTACAAAACAAAAGAAAAGACTAAAAAAATAAGTGGAATAAAAACAAAAAGGGTAGATGCATGTAACCCTTATAAGATAACTTTCTGTCCGTCTTCAAACTTCTTCAATCGTGACATTTGAAATTGCGAACTAAAACGACTATTTGAGGGAATTCACATTCCTAATGAATCGATCCTACGCAAACAAGATAATACTAAAAGTTTTTGCGGCCCTTCCCGATTGATGGGGCGACTAAGGAGGTACTGATTTTTTCACAAATAACGAACAAGGAAGATCGACATGTACAAATCGGGATTGACTGACTGTATCGACATGGACAGAAACTTAAGCTTTTATAATATCAAGTGGGACAGGAAGTAGCTAAGAATGCGACGGCTTCACCGTGTTCTTCTCATAGGGTGTAGAGTTTCCGATGAGTCTTCTGTTATCTAGGACGTATTGTAACTATCAATATGCTTCGTATGTGTTTAACAGCAAGCCTTTTCGTAACAAAGATTGATTATATTAACTCTTTATTGAAACACCGCAGAACAAAGAATACTCTAACTGAAAACTTTGTTATGGACTGAAGGGCCTCTAATGTGGATCCCAAGGCGTAGGTTCCTGCTAAGCCTACCCTACTGCGAAGCGTGGTCGAGGGTGTGATCCTGGCACAGGAAAAATCTTTTTGTGTTTTGCAAGTATTCGATTTAAGCCTCCGCTCGAAAGTGAAACCCGTGCTCGGCAGTCGATATGATGATGGTGATGATCTAAATCTGGGAGCTAGTGGGACCATGGTCCTCGTAGTTCAAGATTCTCTAAACAGGCATTGTGTTAGGGATCTAGATTTCTGTATAACAAATACTTAATAATAAAGTTAATATCTGTTTAAAATCACTCGCTCTTCTACTTTCCCGTACTAACCGGAAGTTACAGCACAAAGTGATACTAATAAACAGCTAATAGAAAACAATTTTCCAACTATCATAGTTTGCTATTTAATTATAAGTTTTTCATGACAAGCGATGCCTCTCTGTAACTAAAGTAGACGGGGACCTCGGCTAGTGGCACGATTAATTAACAAGGACTACCCCTCTGGGGGTAGCTCTCGGAATTATTCACTGTACCTCTTGCTAGGGATGTGCATTTTAGTTTGGCCGGAAAGCTCCATTCGGCTAAAATTCAGACGACCGGCGCTTTTTAGCCGGTGAACAGACGCCACCGCTGCCGCTTGATTGAACTTTCAAAATGCCCGCGTTCGAATGTTTAAGCAGTCGGAGAGTCACTACTAGTCATATTGGCAAAATTATTTAAAATCATCAAAAAAGAAGTGGGTACAATTTTTTTAAAACTACTAGTATGTTAGTTGTTAATGAAATAGCTTCCTAAATAAAATGTATGGTAATTTTTTTTTTTTTATTTGTATTGCAGCACTCACATGAATCCATTTACTAGACGGATAGATTAGAGTGGCATCAATATCCATTACCCGCCTTCTGGGTAGCTGGACACTTTGCCGGAAGCCGGACATTGGCCGGAGCGCTACATCTCTACCTCTTACCCTTCTGCAAAATAATTATTAACAGTAAACCTAATTAATTTCCCCTTGTAAGCCCGCGTATTATCTAAAGGGAATTCTCGCTTTTTTGCCGTGATTTATTTTAGGGCTTTTGTTGTCTGAGGGCGTTGCGTCGTGATTTGCTACTGCCGTTGGACCTAAATTGTGAACACGGTGCGTGTGCCAAAATAACAATTATTTTCGGTAGTAAAGACGATGACATTTTTTTTAATTGCAAGACATTTTTTTTTGTTATTTGCCAGTGAATAAACGACCTAATTGCCTTTTTCTATGCAGCAAGCATTGATTATATTTGTAGGCACACGCCGTGAAGATACTACGCTTACGTGTGCCGCACACATAAACGTTGTATCTTCCCGGTCCCCATGTAAATTCAAATATTTTTTTAATAGTCCATGCACGCCGCAAGCACGGTGGTTATGCGGACACGCTTAGTTACAACTTTGTTTGTTAAACGACGGGATAAAGGCATGCAAACTGTGGCAGTGGAAAACCGTAAGGAAGTACAGATTGATTATCCTTTGAGCTTATATTAACTTCTACATGCGCATTTAATACTGAGAACTAGATGACACAGCCAACGTCACACTGATTTCCGGCATCGTCAAGTTTTAACTGACTTTTATGTCACTCCGGAATAATAAGGTAAATTTTAGTTAATTTAGGCTGGAGCTCACCAACATTTGAAACAGTAAACCAAAATTTACTTATAAAATGTTTCACAATTTCAGTGGTTTTAACGGTTCAAATAATTATAAACTTGAGGCAAAATATTTTATTAGGCAATTTCTCTAAATATAAATTATCAGGATTGGTAAACCGGTCCTAACGATTATTATCATTTGATATTTTTATCAAAAATGTTTCAGGCTTTCCATAATTACCATATAATTCTGTACCCCAGTGCTTAACATTATAACGAGTTAATGTTGAACGTAAAATAATTTCATGGGCTACAGACAGACCCCTATCAAGGGACAAAATTACCAAAATATCTGCTTACTGAAGCGTTTAGGAGGGTATGTGGTGTCTTTGTCATAATTTTAGAGGTACAGGGACAGAGGTAATCATGACGCTATAATGACGCCAAACAATGTGACTTTGTGAAGCATACAGCCAGTTAGTTATCTATGGTTTATCCTTATAAACAATGTGTATCGTGACATAGAAGTGGTTTACAAGGCATAGTAGATCTTATAGATCTATTATCAAGACCAGATGATATCAACTAAGGCATTAACCTCGCCGAGTGTCTCACTTGTATGGAATCCTATTTTGTTTAATTTAAACTAAACGTCAGTCCCCAAAGTCTTAATGACATTGTCTAGACTATTCTGATTCTAGATGTTCACTGTTGTGATCCAAAAATTAGCTTTAATGATAAGTTTAAATTGTAGAATAGCATACTATTAGTAGCCTGCTTAACACTTGCGTGCGTCAAAGCAAGTGGATAGCTTTTGTTTGCCATCATTAAAAAATAGAAAACTCATTATTGTACGCCAAAACAAATAACATGATCATTAAGAGTCTAATTTCATTTGTTTTTGTACACAGTCACTAAAAACCCTAACAACATGATTCTAACAGTTCAACCGTGTTTTTCAGTGTTTATTTGTATAGTTAAAACCGCAGCGTAATCACGCAGCAGTTCCACAACTAAAGCGGATCGGGTCCTGATTGCTCCGTGCGTAATGAAAGTCAGCTAAATGACCTATCGCACTAATAGCATCCCTAGTCAGTAGCGCTAGAACTAGGTAACTAAAAAGTTTGTTGTTAATGTGTCTATTGGGTTAGGATTAAACAAAAGACGACAATGAGATATGGATTTTGTAATTTGCTGCGGTTAACCTGTCATTCTTGTTTCAGAGAAAATGTATGAGCCACAATATGCCACGCTGGTAGGAACATACCTATACTTCAGGTACCTACAAATATGTGTACTCCTGTAAAAAGGACAATGCTTTTTACCTGGTTACCTAATATTTAATAATTTGCGACATCACTTATTTTCAGTCAGCGATAAATTCACAAACTCAACTCAAAATATTACTTATTAAAATGAAGTCCCGACAAACTTTCCTAATTAATTAAAACTTGTAATTTGTAAGAAATGTGCTCTAACAAAATTCACTTCGACGGGAGTAAATTCGCATATATGAGTCTGTGCTATTTTGGTGCAAATAAGCAAAATATTCCAAACCGAAACGTTAGACGGTAGCGTAACTAGAAAAGCTAGCCTTGCGTAACGTTGTTTGAATGTTAAAGCCATGAATTCACTAGGGACAATAGTTCCGCGACGTGTGTCATTGGAGATAGGATAGCGCGAAGTCGCTGGACGTCCAGCTGACATCCATATCAAAGTGACATTCTAGTTCTACTCAAGTCAAACGTATCTTCAATATTCATAACATGACATTCGTCTTAGTTTCGTTGTTTTACTCTGATCGCCCTAGGTACGAGTAATATTTTTATCACCAAGACAAATCTTGTAAAAAATACTACTTAGGTAACTGAACATAATTATTAAGTTCATTGTTTCTTTCCTTTAAAAGCTTAAACCAACAAAATTATCGGTTTCGAGATTCCGTCGGTGTCGGATATTTGTGGAGCAAATTGAATTAAAGCCCGAGATTGTTTAACTTGGATCGCAAATATTTACTACTTTAATGTTGGTTTATTGACAATTCGCTGCTGAAATTGGTTAGATCTAAAATACGCGGTGATCATTTAATTTTCATCAACAACCCATAACGTCCCACTGCTGGGCACGGGTCTCCCTTCACTTTCGTGAGGAGGATTAGGCCATAATCCACCACGGGGGCCAGATCCGGATTGGTGGATCACATACCTACCTCCGAAATAATTCTCAGGTAGGTATGTGGGTTTCCTCACGATGTTTTCCTTCACCGAAAAGCGAGTGATAATTACGTACATATGTTTTACAAGAAACACATTTTTACGTGCCTGCACTGGGATTTGAACTCACGACCTTCTGGTTGGAAGGCGGACGTTCTCCCACTAGGCTACCACCGCATTTAAATTTGATACATACAAATTGACATAAAATACAGTTCCGTTACCGATTTCATTTTGTTCGCTTAATTAGAATTAGATGTGTATCTCAAACATTAGTTTGCTTTTGGATTGTGATATTTTTACAGTAAGAAAATTCACAATTCATCAAATATATTATATTCATTCATTCTTCATTTATTTTGTTATTTAAGTTCTATCAATATTTTTTTTACCCATAAAGGTAAAAAAAAAATCATCAAATCATTCATAGCCTTGATTCGGACAAATTACAATGATAAAAACTAAGTCTAATATATATGAATTATTTAGACAATCCATTTAAGTAAGATTGAAATTTAAATTCTTCAAAGACAAAAAAGCCAAGTACTTAGAGCAATATTTAAAAGGTTACATGAGTTCTGTCGTAGGCAAGTGGAAGCAAAGCCTGTTACATTAAGATATAAAATTGCTTTGGTATTAAACTAAGCAGCAGTAAAATAAATAAAAGGTTCTTGGCCCGTATTATGCCATTTTTATGACTTGTTCAATCCTCGGAAATGCTTTTAGAGAATTAAGGCTTAACACAATTCGTGAGACATTAAATGAAAAGTCATTTTCCAAGTAGATCTTGTTGTTAATTAAATAACACTGGAATCTCGTTATTTTCTACAAGTTAAATCAAGTAATTTTTTTTAACACCCCAACATTTACGACTCGTATAATATTTAAAATAAAAATTGCAAAGACTTAGAATTGCAATTTTTGTAGCTAGTATTATTGTACGTGTATGTGTGTGTTATAATGATTTGAAGCAAATTTTTTTTCAGCTTATTTGTGGTATTTAATGTATTATTATTATAAAGCCAGTTAATTTATAAATCATTATATAGCAAGTACTCGAGCCTTGTAACCTTTTATATCCGGATATAAGGTTAAAAAGTTTGTTCGGAACCGGACTTTCAGCAATTAAACTCTGCACAATGCGTAAAGTATTTAAACAATTCAATACAAGGTTCCAGGCGTGTTTGTTTTATTACCCTATTTAGAAAGTAAATTATTTGTGTAGGCAGAGAAAGGGTTTGGAGAAAATTCTTCAATCCATAATTACTAATATCATAAATGTGAAATAATTCTGTACATTTCTTATGTTTTCACGTCTAAACCGCGGAACTAATTTTGATATAGGTATAGATTGAACTTTGGAGGACATAAGCTGCCTTTTGGTGCAAAATTCATATTTAATTTGTTGGTAATAATTTAACACGTTGACTGCTGAACCGTTTTTTCATTTGGGCACCATTACGGACCGTGTGTGTTTTCCAGCAGTGGCGTACCGTCTGTGTTTCGCCGCACAGTCGACACGTAACACAACAGATGTGTTTTCCTGCACTCGCGAAACGTTATAAAAAACACAAACGTCTGTGTTTTCAGCAGTCAACGTGTTAAGAGTGTGTGAGCGTTATGTACGAGTAAGAACTAATAAACATTCATTAGAATAACCTATCAAAATATTCGCTCATCACTCCAGACGTGGCCTGGACAACTGTCCGAGTAACGGCCACAGCGTTGCGGCTCTGCGGATTCGAGTGTTGATATTAATAAAGCAATTTCAATTCATACAACCTTCACCCATTATGGCATGGCGAAGAGTAATACACGGGTTTATGGCCCGCGCTGGCCTCGGCACCTCGCACGCAATTTATAGCACATGTTTTCGTATATCTGCTGGATGGGCTGGATACATGAGTTTACGTTTAATTTGGACGTCGGATAGGGGTAGAACAAATGGCTAAAAGCAGGAATATTTGCGCTTATTACAGGCAACGGTGTACTATTGTGTACTGTTATGCAAATTACGTTACAGTTACGGAGTGGTGCATTAAATATACAAAAAGCGTTTTGTAAAGTAACCAGACGTCACTGTTTGGAATAGTCTTTAAAGCATTGAAGTTTACCGAAGCTGATATTGCTTGATGAATGAAGTGGGAACTAATGGTTGTTAGTCTGTTGTTGGATTTCATTTATGAGCGTGTTGTCAGTGTTAAATGACAATGCAGCAAAGTGCCTTCTACGATTGAGTAATACAGAAGTAAGGCAAATGAATTTTCTTATTTCACTCAATGAAAATGCCTTATTATCCAATAATTAGTCTCTCTCGGGCTGTTGGAAGTTTTTTTTGGATGGTGTATGTTTCCTTACAATGCAAAGTTGTGCTGGTGTCTGTCCGGGATTCCAAGCTTGGGCGATCGCCCGTGGCGGTTTGAGCCATCGCAATTAGCGCCACAGAGTATCCGGGCTGAGAAATCATTTAAGGCAGCAAAAACAAAAACTCAAGTTTTTTTTGTTAGGTAAGCATTGACTAGCTAAGGTTCAAAGTATTTTTTTCGTCATTGTAGATCGTGAGATAAGGTATTATTATGCTCAAACGCATAGCAATAGCACCCCTTCAAGAATTATTATTACATATTGTCAAACGCTCGAAGTTAGCCATTCGAATATTACACTTATTGTAGATTATCTATGTTAAAACTGAATGAAAACCCTTCAAGTTTCGAACAATTTTATGCACCACAGGGTTTTACTATTATTTTCTCTTGCAAAAGAATTCCCAAACCCGTCAGCGGGCAAACCGTAGATAAACTAAAAGGTTAAACTTTCGAGGTCACTTCAAAATCAAACAGGTTCTTATCTTGGATTTTTGGCTATCGTATTGAAGAGAGGTAAAACGCTTTGAAAGCGGCCTGTTGTTCTGAAAATCGCTCACGGCTAGAGACCTTTTTTATGAGCGAACCGCACGGGTAAGTTCCATTCAGAAAAGAAACTGCTCTATTCCGGTTGATTCCAGAACTCTTTGATAAATACTTTTGATGTAAGAAATACATTCATCTTTTAAATGTCAAATGATCAATAAATACAAATTCTTCGAAATACACTTGACTTTCTAAAACGTTCGTTAAGTTTTTATTTAAATACATACTTAAAGCATATTTCAGTTTTATTTTCTTTTTTGTGTCTACGTCGCTTGTAAGTATATACAATACTTACTTACTATCTTATTGATCTCGATGTACTGTTGCCTAGCTTTCATTTATTTCGATTAACTAGAATCATACAATGTGTTCATTAAATTTATTGAAATTGAAATTTCATTAAATCGCATAGAAACAAATAATACAAAATTAATAAAAAAATATAAATAAGCCAATTAAAAAAAAAAACTATGTTAAAAATGTAATGTCATCAAATGCAAAGATATACAAGACTATAGTAATCATTAGAGCGTTTCAAATAATGTTCCAAGGATCATGGTGCAAGCAAAGCTCTATATTGAAAAAAAAAGGGATTTTCAATACGAACGAAAAATGCCTAAACGTATTTTTTCACCAGTAGAGATTCACAATTACCTCAGATCCCTACAGTAAAAGACTCATGGCTGGGTTGCAGTAGTGAAGTACCTCCTGACACGTGCCACGTCAATGAGTAGGCAGGCACTAATGATCCGCTTGAACCGCTTGAACCTATTGATGACTTGAACTAACCGACTCACGTGAACCTCTTTTCCGTACTGCTACTGTAAAAGATCCCGCAGTAATTAATTGACTCCTTTATTGCCTTGATTTGTTTGAAATTGTTTAACTCAAATCCAATTTCAATACTTGATTTAGTCACAAAGAATATTCCAATGCCACTGCTACTCATATCTCCATATTTCCAAAGCAGCACCGAAGTGAGTTAAGCTAGATTGAGCATTGTTAACACGAGGATATGCAAACACAATCGAACTGCCTACTTAATAACTTCTTTGGAAATAAGATGAATGTAAAGCTGTATTTAACTTAGGTGGACCTCTGTCTGGTGTGCCATCCCTACTTATATTATAAATGCGAAAGTAACTCTGTCTGTCTGTTGCTCTTTCACGCCTAAACTACTGAACCGATTGAAATGAAATTTGGCACAGAGATAGTCTAGAGCCTAGGAAAGGACCTAGGGTACTTTTTATCGCGAAAAAAATATTCTAAGAGTTTGAAATAGGGGGTGAAAGTTTGTATGGAATTTTCGTCATTTTTAAAGATAGAAGCTTCAAATTTATTTTTCAGGCTTTTGATTAGATATAAATAAATATGACATTCTACGCGGGTGAAACCGCGGGGCGCAGCTAGTAGCTTATAAAACCTTATCATTATCTAGGTACCAACAAAATCCATGATAAAATAAATAATTATTTATCCAACCAAATTAACACTTTTTTTAATATGTATTTTCGTAAGGTAACGCCCAATTCCGTCAACAATATCCGTAATTTTCTATAATAATAAATTGCAGATATCTATTTCTAAAACGAGCAGAGACATCAGTATTCTCGCCGTGTTTTGACGTAAGCCCCCGGGATGGCCCGAGAAATAATCTGTTCAACGAAATGGGCGATTCTTTCCCGGCTACGTCTAAATTAAAGGCTATTTATTTTGTCGCCCGTTTCGAAGGCGACGTGGACACATTCAATAAAACAGTATGGAGACTGATACATTTAGCTTTACTTGGTTTCAGACGGGTAGTGGTGCGTTAAACATAACATTTAGGGCCGTGTGTACAAGGACAACGAGATTTCTTCAATATCGTACCGGTAACAAATTCAACTACTACTTTAACTCTTATTATCCGGCTATTTATGTACACTATTATCTTCGTTATGTCTTATTTTGTTGTTTTTCGATGTGAACATGTTTATTGCTGTGTGCAGTTGTGTCACAGTGAATGTTTTTCTTTCTTTTTTTTCTTTTTTCTAATAAGTGGCTTCTGTAAAGAGTTCAAGAAATAAAATTCAAAAATCTAGGTATATGGATCGAAAATCAAAGATACAGTTATGATAGTTGACATAATGATATTGAGCTTGGAATGTCGCTTACTAGTAGATATGGAATGTGTTCTCAACAGTTTATTTCATTAAATCGCTGTAGGATAGTTAGGTCATTAACTGCCACTTTGCTGTCGTAAAAAGCTATAACGCAAACATATAGCGCAGTTAGAATACCTTATTAGTGATATATAGAAACCATATGTGGTTAGCTATGCTCTATACCTACCCACACTGGGGGTTTTAGACCCCGAGCGGGACTTCGGTGTACAATACTTAAAGATAAGCGGTACAATGTTCGTGTTTGAAAATGAATCGCTCTCCCAATCGCCATACTGTTAATTTATTTTGACACGGACGTAGATGTTTGGTCGATAAAGTGTTTATTATCGCAACATCTGTTTTGTCTAGTAAGTGAGAGAAACCACGAGATATTTAATTTAAGTCGCGGCTGCGCTGTTTCTCACAAAGGTACTACGCCAACGCAGTGGTAAGATCGGTGACTTAACTGAGCATTTTGTATTCCAAATGTGCATAAGAAATAATTTAATTTGAATAGATAATTCTAATAGTGTATGAGAGACTATGTTGGATAGCGAGGGATTAAAGTATAATGACAAATTACTCATTTTAATTAAATTTTATTGATTGTGTGCTTGAACAAAATAGTAGGTAGTGTGTTCCGGTTATAAGGGAATTGTTTCTAGCGAAATTAATGGGCATATTAATAAGAGACTTTAGAGCCGATGTCTCAGGGTGACGAGCGCAGTGCAGTGCCGCGCAGGATTTTGCAATGCATGCTTCTGGGTGGTGCTGTGACTATTAAGAGCAGGCGTAGCGCTTACCATCAGGTGAACTAAAAAAAATTGGTCGGATTAAAAAAAAAGGAAAAAATGACACGCACTCTTGTTCCCAATCTATATAAATAAAAATGTTATGTTGGTTTGTGTACGCTTCAAAAACTCAAAAAGTTCTGCACCGATCGAGCTGAAATTTTAGCATGATATATAATCCGCATCGAGGATTGTTTTTATCTATTTTTTTCATCAGTGACATATCAGCGAATGTGCGAATATGCCACAGCGACGCGCGGCAGGGCACAGCTAGTATGATATAAAAGTTAAAAAAGTCACTCAAACGCGGCAAACCGACACACCAAACACAAAACATAATTCCGCATTTCATAGTTCACTATTTCATATTTCATGTTGTTCAAATAAAACGACACGAGATACGCGATTTTCCACACCGCGCTCGTCATGTCACAAAAACAAGCAAGAGCGCGCGTCCCCGCGAAGTGTTTATACAACATCAATATTCAGAGCCAGTAGAAAAATCTGCCGTCGCGTATGGCAAGGAGCTTAGCTGTTCAGTCCTGGCGTGTGTTTATGCAGCAAGGGGCACGCTTCACTGGTTTCCACGACGACAAAATGCACTCACGTCGCAGCCCGCGCGGCCCGCGTGCACTCAGCTACAAATGCACTAATATTGATCACAGGATCAATCTGTTCCCTGCTTTATATTTTAAAGCTGCATCTTAAAACGAGGTCACGTGTAAGATGGCGTCTGTATTTTTATAACTGTGTTTTTGGTATGTTTGTGTGAGTGCACGGTTCAGAGGGTCTTGTATTGGCTAGATATTTAGATATCGCTCAATTGCGAAAAAGATTGTGCTATCTACCCAGCTTGAGAAGATAGCACGTTCTTGTGGCAAATGAACGATATGGCCCTTTGTAGTAGTTGTAGTAGCTTTGGCTACCAGATTTCGTCAAATTACTCAAAAGCCTCTTACGTGGTTTCACGATAACTACAACGGCGTAACGTACTCTCTAAAGCTAACGGACCAATTTAGATCTGTCCGCACATAAATTATGAACTTATTAGTATCAGGCCGAGGTTCAATTTAATTGAGAAAAGAGGAAGGCGTTTGTAAAATAATTTAAAATAAAAAAATCATCAACGCTATTTGAAAAAAAAAATAAAGATTCATACAAGGAATCTGGGCTAATCTATGTAGTACTATTCTGAGTCGCAGTGATTTATAAGTTCAAAAGATTGTTGGAATTAAAGACATGAAGCAAAGTTCCGACGCAAAATAGCAGACGCAGCGCAGCCTCAAAATGATTTCCATGTAAGCGCCCCTCGCTCAGTAAGAAACACATCGAGCGTATTTCACAAGGATCATTACTTGTCGTATTTTAAGGATCATTATTTGTCGCGGCGCGTCGAAGGAGGAACATTTAGATCGTTGCGCGCTACGTGAGCACTTATCCTAAATTAGTAGGGCTCTGGATCCATCGCATGCGATGGTGCGTGAGATCTATCTACTCGCGCGAATCTTGCCGATTTACTGGGGCAAGTGACTGGCGCTGACTAAACGATGCTTCCACTTGGACAGGTTTATGTTTAGTTATATTTATCAGGTACACGTGGAGAGTAATATAAGATCTCATGAAGAAGGAGCCAATTATAGAAGAGGCGTCTTGAAAAAGGTTTCTATGCATCGCTTTATGTAATTGTAGTGATCTACTTTAATTAACGTTTACGTTAGTTTCTCATTCTGCTGCATAATTGTAGTATGTGTATACTAATCGCTGAATTATTCCATGTTACGATCTCTACGTTGATTTTGGTTAAATTTGTGGCAAAGTTAAGTTTTACCGTAAAAGAGACCATAGACTGCCACAATTACGTAGTATTTCTTTTGTTATCAGGTGAATATAATGCCAGAGATTGGTTTTCATTAGTAACTATAAAGCAAATAAATAGGTAAAAACACAATTTCCATTAAAATGGAGAAATAACGTTTAAACGTAATACTATTCCATTCAAAGATTTCACCCAAAGCGATTCCTTACACCATTGAATTTGCTATTTTAAAACAAACAATAAAGTTTTGTTTAGGAATTCCAATGCGCATCTTCTAAGAAATACGATAGATAAAAAGGGAAGAAATCGAAGCACTTTCTCATCAATGCCCCGCGAACAATAGTCTTTAACGTAACGGAGTCCAAGCCTTGTTGTGAGCTTTAGAACCGTTCAAAATAAAACACGAGAGATGGAAGCCGCTCTACAATACCTCATTCTGTTCCCCTAATGCTGCAATTAGAACGAAGAACACTTCAGAAAGGATTTGTCTCACGCTAATGAACGACAACTAATTGTGCTCAAGAATTTATTTTTTTCATCCGGCAAACGGCCGGTCTCTAATTGATATTTACTGTCGCCCGTAAAACCTTTTTGCGAAATTAAAACAAATATTTAATATGTTTTTCACTTTTTGCAATCGAGAATTATTTATTCATTAGATGGCTTCTTAGAAGTTCGTAGTAATCGTTTGGTTGTAACATTGTCAGAACAAAGTGTGTTCTCTTGTTATCTCAGAAAACTCATTACAATGCAACAGAATTGCAAGCAACCAGGGCAAATTGTTAGGTAACCTTCTGCATAATAATGAAGCGGAACACACCCCATAGAAATAAAACTCTGTCTTTTACATCAATTAAATGTATCGCACATTACAATAAATAACACAAATTGTTTCAGCATCATCATCATCAACCCATACGGCTTGATGATGATGATCCCACTGCTGAGCACGGGTCTCCCCTCTCTTTCGTGAGGAGGATTAGGCTGCCCACCTACATCCGAAGTAAGTCTCGGGAAGGTATGTGGGTTTCCTCACGATGTTTTCCTTCACCGAAAAGCGTTCGATAATTATTACGTACATAATTATGTTTTACAAGAAACACATTGGTGCGTGCCTGTATTGGGATTTGAAAGCGGACGTTCGACGATGTAAACAGAGGTGGTTCGGATCAGGGGGTGAATCCAATCATCAATAAGAAATTAGGTTTTATTTTAAAATCTGTGGATAACTAAATGAAACCAATCAGCACAACACATTGCTTCTATCCACCTGGACGAGTTGAGACTTACTTGCGACTTGCTCGTTTTGTAAAATAGGTACAGTATACCTATTTTTAAGAGAATAAGGTTGAACTGCCAACTCTATAAGAAGGAGCCAATTTATGTGTCTTACCATTGCAGGTCAAATCTTAAGCTTCAATATTAATAAATTTACCATTGTCGCTTATTTATAAATAAACGAAATATCTACGTTAAACGGCAAACAGCAAAAACCAACTTTGCATTTAATTAAACCTCTCAGAAACGTATTTGCTTACTAAATAATGGAAAATGCATAAAGGATGCGAAAAAGACAACCGTTTATTAACCTATTTCAGGGAGTGGGGAAAAGAGACGTCTGGTATGATTAATTAACAGTCGGCCACAAGTGAAGCTTCAACAAAGGAAAACTTAATTACTTTTCTCGACGGAATCATAAAGTTGAATAATTCATACAATGGTATGTCGTTTGTGTGGGACAGACTCGGGTGTGTGACGGAAGCGCATTTCCCGTGCTCGGCTAGAATTTAATTGCTCTACCTTGCCAAGTTACATTAAATAATAATAACCTACTTACATGTTGTGAACATAACATGATGTATAGCTATTTCACATATAATTGATTGTATGAGCAGCTGCATTGACAAATTTAGAATTGTTTCTAGATCAACAGTGTAAATTGTTCTCTCACAATGAATGTAATACCTACCTTTTTGGAACAGAAAATCGATTTTACTTTACTTTATTCAAATACACATATTACAGATTTATTACCTCGGTCCTGTGCTGATCTGATCCAGGTTCGACCCGCGATTGTAGTTATATCGTCGGCCCATCTTGCTGCTGAACGACCGACGCTTCGTCTCCCCTATCTCGGCCACCACTCAGTCACCGCCTTACTCCACCTGTCGTCACTTCACCGACCATGTGCACTGCCCAGCTCCATTTAAGTTTCGTAATAGTGGTCCAGACGTTCCAAACCTTATATTTATTCAACGCTCATTGGCATAGTTATATAGACTCAGGGATCTTTACAGATCACCTATGTTAAGTAACGTCCTAGAGGTCACTTGGATTTGATGAGTGAGTGGCATAACATAATTATTATTGGCGGTTCCGTGCTTCGAAGGCCACATTAGACCATCAGTCCGGGTTGTAATCGATTTATAGTAGTTGGTTAAGCCTTGCGAAATGGGGTAAATGCTAGCGCAACCTCATCTTGCCCCACCTCGGCGGAGGATTGCTCACAGGGGGTTATAGAGGGTTCAAGTTTCACACATCCTCCTCCGTCACCCCCGCGATGGAGGGGACAGTGCAACGGCATATCCCTCCCTAAAAAAAGCCTTGCTGAAACCCCTTGGGCGGCCGGACCATTACCACCTCTATCTGGTATCTCACTATCAGACCACTGATCTGGTGGTCTGATACCAGTGGACGCCACTACTTCATTTAATATGGCTCGACCAACCTATGAAATACAAGAATTTAAAACCAGTATACAAAGAAAGGTCGTTACGTAACAAGCCAACTTGTCGAACCATTTTGCAGTCATGATAATAAAAGTTTATTTTTTAATCACTCTCATTACAGCTTTTATAAAGTTGTTCGGTTTATTGTAGTTGCGGATAATTTATAAGCCAATTAACTTTACTGGCTTAAATAAAATGACGGTTAGAAACTTTTGCTCAAAGATAGCGGTTTTAAAGTTAAATATTTGCATTGCGTTGTTAGCTTTTTTATTGCTGACATAGTATTATATTATATGTAGCTTGAATGTTATTATTTAGTTGCCTTAATTAGGAATCTTGAAAGCCCATTAAAATATACATTTAGTTTAAGTATTCTGTAACAAATGTCAAGTTATCTCATCCTAAGCAACTTTATTCATCCACGAAGTCTTGAAAATGAACCTATAATAAAATAAGGAAAGCACAATACAAAAAATACAAAAACAAAAATTAGTCCGAAGAAATATAAAAATAATGGATGAATTTTTATGAGCGTGATAGTAAATGGCGAAGGCCTACGTGTGTACCTAAGTATCGTAATACTAATATGTTAATTTTTTTTCTCTGTAGGTGGAGAAAAAGGTATCAAGAGGTTCACCTCTCACTTGCCGTGCTAACAAATCAATTTTTTTTACATTGATTGTACTACGTGATATCATTAGTTTTTTATTATATACTTGAAAATAATTTACGGCACGGCATAATATGATGTGCATGTGTGCTTGAGATTATTATGTATCTACGACTCAACCGGCATGTCTTGGGTGCTTCAATTTGGCATGTAGCTTTGAGCCATCCTTTTTTATATGTTTATTGTCCTAAGCATCGAGGTTACAGTCCAGAATTCTTAGACACCGCTTTAATCCCATCTAATAAACTAAGTTTAAATCGTTTGAAATAATTTTGTAAATTCTCTAATAACCCGACAATGAAACAACGGGTCTGAGTGCTTTCTGTTCATTTATTAACAACACTTTATTGAAACTTTTTGGGTTATTCATAAAAGGGAAATTAAGACTTAGGAGGGATGTTTTGAATATTTTCATTAAATTTCAAGGTTTTACATTAATTTGGCGGTCTTGTTTTGTTCAAAGATAATTTCATACAACGCATTCATAATAAGTGGGTTGTTATATATATGAGACTATCTCACGTTAGTGACGTTGTAGTTAGAGATGGTAAGAACGTATCTCCCCAAAAAATCACTTCCTATAACGACCACTCCCCGAAATGTCAACATCCCAAACTGGGCACTCCCATGAAGTCCACTTCCCATGAAGGCCATTTTCGCATAATGACCATTTTCCCCTATTAGTCACATTCCCACAATGACCACTTTCCCATATTGACCACATTCCGAAATTACCAAGTGGTCATGAAGAATCAAAATCAGTATCAGAATCATATTTATTGCTTAAACTGTGAATACAGAGATGGTAAATTGTGTATAATTTTAGAAACAACAGTTTATCCATTTCGGATGTACAATATTATAAGAACTTATTACAAAAAACAATACTTACTTAAATTTTAAAAATGTCACTAAATTTTGAAGTGAAGTGTAATTGGAACGGTAAACCTAAAATGGCTCTCAGTCATTATTAACAATATAAAATACCTTAGTTTTCAATAAACTTGACCAACTACAAGAGCCTCACAGGTATAACCGATACCTGCTCAACAAAAAGAAGTTTCAACAGCTCCTCACGGCTGAAACTAAATTTCAAAAACTAATTAGAAGCCCTAAGTGATTCCGTCAAGTTTTCCAATGAAGAAGTTTGCCGAGATACCATTTCATCGAAGAAGTGAGGGTGTAAGGATGTAGCAAAACTATCTTATCAGAAAGCTTAAATTGAACTTTTAAAGCCGAAGCTTGTTCAAGCAACTGCAGTACGTGTAGATTATCAAAAGCGCTTGTCTAAAGAAAAGGGATACGTGATTTTTTCTGTTCATTGTGTATTTGAATGCATTCACCAAGTTACTAAATCGCTAGTTTACGCTGTGCTTGAGTTTAATTCTATTATCTTATCTTATTCCAGGCATGAATACGGTATCTAAAGCGAACATTTTGAAAGTAACAACAAACAATTTTATCTGATTTTAACACAGGATATAACAATACAATAATTGTATTTATTGACACCATAATAACATGTACTCATTTGTATATTTGTGTGTGTGATACTCAATACAAAGCGTATTTTTCAAACAATTGATTCGACAGAATAGGGATCAAATGACGCGATGCTTTAAACGCATTTCAATTAATTGGGCGTGGTTGATTGTATTCCCAGCTCCAACGCAAATATAAATGTCAACACGTATAATTTTCCCTACCATTCAGGTTTTAACATACCCAGCTATAATATCAGTAAAACCTGCACTTATGTGTTGACGTTTTGCCAAACACTTTCAAAGCTACACAGCGTCATTCCTGCCAACAGCGCATCAAAATTAAGTGTTATGCCGGCTATATCGCAAGCTTTTGAGCCGGGGAAAAGAACATTGGAATTGTCTTTGAGAATAGTTGAAACTCTAGCGCTGAGCGAACGAGAAGTGTCTGCGATCCCCCGGGATTCACCGGGAACGGTTAACGGGTTACATTCCATCGAGTTTGGAACGACTTGCCATGTTTCATTTATTTTTAGACGTATCGTTTTATGAAGCTTTCTATTCCTTGGGGTGCTGTAGCATTTTTAAGAACGTCGTATTAAACCGATGTTTTTCAATAGGTCTAATGTGACGTAATGAAAGATCTTTCTTTGTAAAAAGGTGGTCAACATATTAATTTTTGAAATGGCTTTATAATCGTAAATCTATATATATATAAATGTTATGTTGGTTTGTGTACGCTTCAAAAACTCAAAAAGTTCTACACCGATCGAGCTGAAATTTTAGCATGATATATAATCCGCATCAAGGATTGTTTTTATCTATTTTTTTCATCAGTGACATATCAGCGAATGTGCGAATGTGCCACAGCGAAGCGTGGCAGGGCACAGCTAGTTATGTTTATATTTTTCCTTTACCGGCAACAGTTACTTTGTTGTAATTTGAATGTATTTTGACATAAGATTATAAATAACTAGCTCTACCCACGGCTTTGCATGCATTTTTCCCGTTTTCAGCAAGATCTCCATTTCTCTGTGATGATAAGCAATTAATTATTGAACTGCTTTTGTTCCCAATTTCATTCAAATCTATTCATCTATTTTGACATGACACAGAATCAAAACTACAAAAAAAGAAACAGCCAAACCAAAAACTGCTGGCATTTAAAAAAAAAACTGAACTCACAACCCCAAACCTTCACGTTTTCTGTGTAGGAGAATTATTATCATCACAACAACATCGCAATGACTAATAATAAGAATACGTTTGAAGGCAACACAATATTTTTCTAGATTTGAATAGTTCGAGCTCTCAAAGTCAGTGCAATGTGGAACGTTACGGCTCGCTGCGCTGTCTACGACAAAATGCACTCACGCCTCGGGCGCACTCACGAGTGCATTTACATATTGATCTCCAAATCACATTCACTGTCTCCGTGTTGAATAAAAAGTGTATTTTGTCCTGAAGGGGACATTTGGATCTGCATGTTCTCAGTTATAAGTAAACTTTACTAAGTCTTCGTTCTGCTTTTAATTAAGATGCTTATCATCGCATATGAAGCTATAAATGATACTGACTATCTCAACGGCGAACAAAAAATGTAATTGTCTTTAAGGACAAAATTGTTTAGTTTTGGGTGACACTGTAGCTGTTATGGGCAGGCGTGGCGCTTACCATCATGTGAATGACTTGCTCGTCTTTTTACTTAATAACATTAAAAAAAAAAACAATTTGCTTAATCTTGATTCCAAAAGACTTTCTTATTTGTAACTTACTGAGTAAAGCAGTAACTATGACATAAATAGAAAATAAAAATATATTTTTCATGGTCATTAAGTATGTAATGGTATTTTATAGAAATGCCTTAACTAAAATGTGTAATACAGAAATAATTTCAGTAAATTTCTGTATAAATATGGCCTTTGCTTCCAACGTTAAAGATTCACATAATATTTCCATTCACTCACATCCAAATCGATCCATTTAAACCAATCACCCGTCCATATATCAAACACAGTCATAAATCAATTACTCATCATTGTTAAAATCCATCATACAAACTATTTCCGAACGAAAACCATTGCACAAATACGTTGGTAATTGCCATCGCTGGTAGTAATTGGGCTACTCCAACAAAAGCAGCATTAAAAGCCAGCCACTATTGACATAGAGCATGACGCACGTGGCGATCCATTAGTGGTGAAATTTCCCATCCCCGAGTGTATACTGCTGCTGTGACGGACGCAGAAGGGCCATTTGTCACAACGCAGTGACGCCGCTGAACAATTTGTATGGCTGCACTGAGTGAGTTACTGAGTTAGATCTGAAATTAATTATTTTCGCAACTTATTTGGAATCTCGAGTGGTTTTCCAATTTTTTTTTTACTTTATTCAATCACATCGTCATTTTCTAACGGTAACGTAATGGCTGACTTTAGCTTATATCTAATGAATAATCTATATCTCATTAATATATAATTAATTTGACACCCTCTTTTGTTAGATTTTTAAGGTTTTAGTTTTAGTTAGTTTTCCTTTTATTTATTTTGTTATTTAAGTTCTGTCAATAAATAATATAACATTAATTTTATTATTGGGCATATGAACCAATATGTCTCAGGGTGACGTGCGCAGTGAAATGCCGCGCAAGATTATGCAATGCAAAGTTCTTGGTGGCACTGTAACTGTTATGAGCAAGCGTAGCGTTTACCATCAGGTGAACGACTTGCTCGTCACGTTACTCAGTCATTTAAAAAAAAACTAATAAATATAATTGGAGCCCATGAATTTTTAATTGTTTGATCGTTGAATAAGTAAACGATAGCTATAAAAGTGTTCCTTTCGAAATGCTGCCCATTTTTATAATTATTTTCATAAATTTTCTATCACCCACGTTTGATATCTACCAAAGAATTGAAATATTTTTGAACCAAAATGTCCCTTATCGAGGAGATCCCAACGTGCATAGCCATAAAAAAACATATGGCCTTTCTATCCCGACATAACGATAAGTGTAATGTCACTGCAGTTTCTTGCTAACTTGCAACGTTTGGGCGGGACTTGGTAAGCCGATCGGTTGTCGAAACTTGATTAATTTACCGTCTCTATCCACGGTTAGCTCTGGAACCTTCACTAATTCCGATTATTGAGCGATCGCAGAATGGATTTCAATGGGAATTGTCAATAGTTTGGGCTTTGGGGACCGAGAGCGAATCGTTGAGATTGTTTTGGGTGTAACTAAGTTTCGTCGTAGATAGGTACTTATATTTACATCTGTTTGTATTCTGATTGTTTACTTTGGTGTCTTTAGAAAAAATCTAGTGCATCGAAAGCTAAAGCACGCAATAAACTTACAATACCCGTTATTATTTAGTTACAAAGGTTAATTCAAACATTGCATAGGATACTTTTCGAGGCCTGGTCAGGCGTATTAAATCAAAATTAGTAAAGTTAGAAAAATCATTATTATTGAGCTCTTTCATTCCTGTTGCTTCGGTAGAGGTCATTTTTCGGAGAAAGAGACAAAGAAGATTGGTTTTGTGATGATTGATGGTTGAACCATTGATTTTTTTTTTCATGAAATATATTTATGGACACAACTTATATAACGATATAATTAAATAAAATTAAATAGAAAACTAACTTAACACTTTGACTGCTGAGCCGTTTTGCTTGTCTAGCCACGGGTGCGGCTCTGCACGTACCATAGTGTTATCCCATTCAACAAACACAATAGTTGTGTTTTGCCGTTGTTGTGGCAAGTTACGAAAAACACGACAATTGTATTTTCAGCAGTGAACTTGTTAAACTAAAACTTAAAAATCTAACAAAAGAGGGTGTTCATGAGACATGGTGCCAAGAACACTGGCTGCATTTCCACGTTGAATGGCAATAGCTATGATGGTATTAAAATCTAGAAATAAGTAAAGGGTACAGGGACCCAATTCTAAAAAATAACTAACCTATCAATTGTGTGTCGGTAGTATCTCAATAGGATAGTCATTGACATTTGGTATTCTATAAATTATTATTTTTACTAGCCACACTGAAAACTATTGTACTGCCACTCAACAGGCACACAATCGACACACTACCGAGACACCACTGAGACACCATTGGAGTTTTCGCAGAATGCCAAATTTGCAACAGTGGCAATATATTGTCTGTACTGTGTCGATAGTATGACAATGGCGTGTTGCTTTACTCTAAGTTATAGAATTGGGCCCCAGGAACGATAGTTCAGAACTGAATTCCTTTGGATTGTGAGCCGCACATATTATTACCACTCGACCACCACCACTGCACTAAACACAAAACAGCCGCCCATTTATCCCGGCATACTCGTAAGTTTCCAAACTTGCCCACTTCTAACTATTACCATGTACCTGCCTAGCATTTAAGATACTAATTCTAAGCGTCCTTCCACTCCAAAGCCCGTTACGTGCGCAGTTTGTGTATAGCATTAATGTAGAGGCCACAAAATTCCATGTTCGGTGTGTTTGGTTAAATTACATAACACAGCAACCATTTTCGCAACCCACGGTGATTGTAACGCGTGACTTATCACTTTTATTGGTGCGTGTACTCGAATTAACCTAATTTTGTGGTTGCAACAGAATTGGAGTATACTTACACGTGTGAAACTTAAAGCTGACGACAAGTAAACTTTAAAACTAATTAGTGAGCAATGATTAAATTAGATAATGTAACTTGACCATAAATAACACTATCAGGAAATGCAACTGGGGTCGCCTTTGAGGTAGAACTAATATTGTTTAAAAAGTACAGCCGATTCCGTGTATTAGCGTATATTCAGCACACCCAAATAAAACATATTCCACTTAGAACCAAATTAGATAAGGATTATTGTCGTTCACAAAAATTCCACTCAACATAATCTCCTTACGTAAAGCCCTTGTAAATCAAAACTACGAGCGAAACGCCCGGATCCCATCTCGACCTAATAGTCAACAATAATCAAACGTTCCCAATACCATTCCAAGCGTCTCGTATTGCGAAAAAGCGAAACGTTTCTGAAAACAAACTGACGGGCCTTCGAAAGGCGACGAAAGTTAATTTCACGGATTGTGAATGCTTCTTCAGAACTCATCTCGCTCGAACAATCCTGTAGTCGCTTACCATTAATCACTGACAGGAATATAGATAGTTCAGTCCGCGTGGGAGTCGCTTAGAGCCACTTTAAACTCGTAATAATGTTTATTAATTACAATAAACGCGATGAACTTCAGCTTGGATCTTGTCTGCTCAAGTTTTGACAGATTGAGTACTTGTTTTAGCAGATTGTACGTGGTTAATCAGGGCTTTGGTGAGAAACTGAAAATGTGGCTTTCTGATATTGTATTCTTTTTTTAACTTTTATTTCTTTGTTCGTTATTGTGTTACTAAATGTAGTAGAGCATTTTTCTCTACTGTACAAGATGGCATAAAGCTAAGATGTTTTAGCTTCTGATAATATTAAAAAAAAGCTACTGGCCGCAATAATAAAGTGTATTTTTTTGCATGTCTCTTAATTTCTGCACCGTAAGAAGAAATGTATGAAAATATTAGTTATAACCTCATCATTTTTTCGTCAGTATCGATTATAGAAAATAAGAAGTTATAAAATATTTTTTAGCTCAAAGCTTAACATTTCATTTTTTACTGCAGCAAAGCGCGCTAGCATGTGTAAAGAATTCAAATAGTTTGCATACTTTAAAAATCAGTTCAGCTGTTTTAAATAACCAGTTTTGTAAAATAAAATAACCACGTACTCGTATCCGGGTCACTCACCATCCGGCTAATGTAAAAAGTTTAAAGTTTCTTTAGAAAATTTCGCAAAGAGCCACTGGATGACATGCAAAACTTTCGGAACTTAGCCTATAAATCATAAGAACTTACCGTAATGTTGAAATATTACGTCTATATAGGAAATCTTAATCCACTTTTCCTGTAAAAACTACGGCCAACTTTGGAATCTTGCAAGAGCTCGAGTTAGGAATTAGATAGCTTTTAGCTAGAGTGATTGAGTCTAGACTCTACCTGTTCGAACTATTGTTGCATGGTTCAGGATTAAATATTATCAATTTGCAATGCTATTTATTAGCCGACTGTTACTAAAGCTATACAAGTACATCTTTACTAAGTCCTCTGACACATTGAATAAATATTGTAAAATAAGTAATAAGATTGTAAATTTACAGAGACAAAACATTTTTAATTGCCATCAGGACAGATCCGTGGCTACGCAGCCTACAAGTTAAAAATAGGAATTTTTAAAAATGTATATTTTTGCTTTCCAGATTGTAACCACAAGACCAGCTTAAACTATTGTATTAAGTTATGACTTAGTTTACCTTGGTAGGTATTGAGCTACAACAGTTTGAAACTAATATAAGACGGCATTGTACACAATTGCGTAAGCTAATGCTTTACGTTAGAAATATAAACAAGCAGAGAATATTAGACACACAGATTTAGTATTGTGGAGTAGCTGTTCAGAATATGTTTCCTGTTAGCATTATACCACGTGTCAGTAAATACTACCTTTGCATAATACCCTTGTTTACCTATTGTAATTTAACTGAGTTTTTTTTTTTTGGTGGACAATAAAGAGTTTTCTATTCTATTCTACTAAACAGTTATGAAATAATTACACAAAAAAAAGTTAAAAAAAACTACCCTAACTTATATTTCAATACTAAAACCAGTTATAATAATAGAAAAACGATGGTGGCCGTTAGTAATCTGTAAACTTTGCAATAATACGACACTGGGTTCAAAACCTTGCAACAATAACTTGATTTCTCAAGTTCTGCGCGGCTTTCCATCGCACCCAGCTTCGAAAAGCACTCGGTTCTGCTTGCTTTCGACAAATAACAAACCTTAAAACGGCCTGACAAATTCTGACACTTGAAAAGGGCACTTCTTCATTTGTTAATCAAACAATTATCAACGTAAGCTTTAGCAAACGTACTTTCAGTTTAGCAACAAACATACGAGTATTAGCTACAGTTCATCCAGTAGGGTCTTTCTAAAAAATCCTTTCCTCCGCAACCCTCACTAATTCTCAACCGCCATGAATACTTATACATGGAGGATATACCATTACGCCGTCGTATTTTTTCATCGGCTTCAATTGCTCGGGTAGTGATATCTCCCTTGGGGCATTTAGATATCAATTTATTCAATATAAGAGGACCGCTCTGTGGCTGCCCAGCGGTTACTCTTTGGTATTTCCGCACTTTGGAATAGCATTTATTGACGTACTAGCTGAACCTTGCGGTTTCACCCATGTTGATTATTATCCTATAGAAACCGTACCTACATTTTCATGGGTAATTAAAAAATATAATAATTAAAAATCAGATAAAAAAAAACTATCTCTATCCAAAAAATCCGTTGGTCCGTTGATGCGTGAAAGAAGGACGAATACAACATTCAACTAATTTATATTATTGAGAAGGATTTCAAAGGCAGTTTTATTATAATTTAATAATGTTAACCATTATTAGGACCAAGTAATTGAATAGGTTGCAAGACAGGAGCCTCTTCGAGTGACTTAAAAAAGTGAGTGAGTAGCTAATCCTGTTACAAAACAAGACACAGTAGTTAAAACATTGACAATAAGAATAATGCTTCATTCCATAGACCTATTAATTCCATTTAACGAAAGTCATTTATTCATTATAACAATAGATTCCTTTATTCCTAATCCATTTCTTCTTAGGCACTATGACAGCTTTTCTTCTCTAGAGACCAAAAGCTAATTACTTATATTAGTGTGTCGTTCGTGTAGAACTTTTTTCGCTATTGTTTAGGAAGAAAGAAAGAAGATACATGATAGATACGGCCTCAAATCCGTAATTAAGATGGAGTGATAGATATACGACCGTTTGTGTTGAAGTTTTGGTGACTTGAAGACGTAAGAGTAATCCTACTTCATAGGAAAATAGCTAAAATTTAAGAATCAACCAGTAGTTGGTATAGTTTGTCAATGTATGTATTTCTTATAAAAAATCGATGTGTATAAGTATGTGTGTTACTTATGGACTTCAAAACGGCTGTAGTTGTTGATTTTGACGAAACTTTGGTAAGGTCTTTAGAGGACCCCCTCCGGAGGTGGTCAACCGATGGAGACAGCAGGCGAGCGATGACCTCCTCCGGAGGTGGTCGGAGAGACTTGAGAGCCCGACGGCTGGCCACGAGTTGGTGGCCGCCATCCGGCCCGAGCTCGCCCAGTGGCTGGGGCGCAGGCACGGTACGCTGACGTACCACCTGGCGCAGATCCTGTCAGGACATGGTTGTTTTGGCAGGTACCTGTTCCGGGTGGTGCGTCGGGAGCCAACACCTGCGTGCCACCACTGTGGCGGAGCCGATGACACGGCGCAGCACACCCGCGCCGTGTGTCCCGCCTGGGCGGAGCAGCGCGCCGCCCTGGCGGCTGTGATCGGCGGGGACCTCTCGCTGCCGGCCATCATTCGCAAGATGGTCGGCAGCCCAGAGGCTTGGGAGGCGGTGGTGGCATACGCCGAGCGCGTAGTGCCCGAGAAGGAGACGGCGGAAAGGGCGCGGGAGGACGATGTCCTCTCGCTCCCGATCCGCCGCCGCCGGCCAGGTCGCAGAAGGCTGGCGTATGCCCACCACCTGCCACCATAACGGGGACTAGGGGCGGAGGATCGGGGGATCCTTCGCCCCACCACATAGTCCCGAGGCGAGATGCGCTCTGTGATGTTCTCCAGAGCGCATCCATCCTAGGCGAGGCCGAGTGCCCCTAGAGGCGCGTCCGCGGCAGTCGCCCGGACGTCCGCAGGGGTGGTCGTGGAAGCGCAATCGCGAGCCCGCGGCCACCCCAACATGCGGAGAGAGAACATCCCGGGGGTTTTTAGTGGGTACACCCAGTCAGCGCGCATCACTAGGATGCGCGCTGACGGGGGACCCCCACATAACCATCCGGCCTCCCCCAAGGCCGGTGGTATCAATAAGGTAATTTCCCCCCGGGCAACAAAAAAAAAAAAAAAAAAAAAAAAGGTCTTTAGAGGACGCCCACGAAAAATACTAAAAAAAACCTTTTTCCACCTATCTTCTTTTACCTATATTAAATGGAATTGCAACGCATACCGCTAGTAGCTAATGGAAAAACAAAACATTCTAGATTATTCAAACAAGGAGGATATAATGGGATCGAACTGGATCACTTCAGTATACCAAAGGCTTTTTCAAAGTCAAAGTCAAAGTCAAAAATCATTATTCACATAGGCCCCAAGAGGGCACTTATGAAAGTTCACTGACTCGACCGCCAGATTCGGAATTACATCCAAACGAGAAGAATCGGCAAGAAACTCGTTGGTTTTTTTGATTCTATTGTCCTAAACATTTGGATTTATTAAATATTTACATACCTACTTTATACTCCAGTCACACAAAAACAAGTGGTATCTAATCTTCTGAGCAAAATCTGAGCACTTTCGTGCTTCAGGGGGTCATATTTTATTCATCATAAACCCATATCGACCAACTGCTGAGCACGAGTCTCTCCTCACTTTCGTGAGGAGGGTTACCTCCTCCAAAATGATTCTCGGTTAGGTATGTGGGTTACCTCACGATGTTTTCCTTCACCGAAAAGCGAGTGAGAACTAAGTAAACACTAAGTAACACACCTTCTCCCTTAAAATCTCCGGATGTTCTCCCAATAGGCTACCACCTCTTTTTATTATCTTCATTTGAATAAAAAAAGTTGAAAGGTACCTTACTAAAAGTCAGTCTAGAATTTTATCATAATGACAGCAGATAATGTCGTCTGAGAAGTTAGACAGTTTCGGACTTGAGACAAAGATTTTTCCAAATGATTTTTTTTCTGTCAATTATCAAATAGAAAAGACTTCGATATTTTATGATAATTCGTAAATTTTATTACCTATTTTAGAAATTATAAGTAGTTAGAAACAATTTCAAATAAAATATACGTTATAAGATAACTGTTTAATATAGATCTAATACGATTCAATATCTTATAGGTATAAACATTTTCAATCGACACAGTAGGTACCTGCCTATCCAAATAGCGTTGCCTAATAAATATTCAACACCAAAAATCACCCGTAATAGAAAATGTTACACGACATCAACCATTTATTAAGGTATTATCTCAAATAGGTGTGCTATTTATAACATAAACAGTAGCGTTTGTAGTGATTGAAAAATTGCATGTTTAAAGGTATTAAGCGGTAGGTTCCCGGTTCTCGTGTTCAGGCGTCGTAAGTACGACCTAATTTTCGACAGTTAATGACTGGAAAAATCTTCGCTTTATAGTGTTGTACCGCTAATTGTAGCCGCTAGAAAACTTTGATTATTTTTGTTAAATCATTTTAGTAATATTTGAAGCCTTTACAATTTAGTTATATGCACTTTATCATAATCATCATCATCATCAATCTGTATCACCCGCTGCTGAGTACGGGTCACTTTTGAGAGGAAGATTAGGCGATAACCCACCGCGGGGGCCCGATCCAGATTGGTGGATAACATACCTACTTCCGAAATAATTTTCGGTATGTATATGGGTTTCCTCACGATGTTTTCCTTCACCGAAAAGCGAAACACATTGGTACGTGCCCGCACTGGGATTTGTTCTCGCGGCCCTCTACTTGAAAGGTGGATGTTCCTAATTCAAGAGGCACTGGAAAGTAATACCACTTTTAATTAGGCTCTAACTACTCTGCATGTTTATAAATAATTCCACTTATATTTAAGCTCAAATTAAGGTAAGCTAACTTAGCTTAACCCACGTAGTTTAGCGTGAAGCCACTGTTTATCCCTACTGATATTATAAATGCGAAAGTAACTCTGTCTGTCTGTTGCTCTTTCACGCCTAAACTACTGAACCGATTGAAATGAAATTTGGTACAGAGATAGTCTAGAGCCTAAGAAAGGACATAGGGTACTTTTTAATGCAAAAAAAGCATTGTTAGGGTTGAAATAGGGGATGGAAGTTTGTATGGAAGTTTAGTCATTTTTAAAGCTAGAAGCTTGAAATTTATTTTTTAGGCTTATGATTAGATATAAATAAATTTGGCATTCAATGTTTGTAAAAAAAAATATAGGGGATGAAAGTATGTATCGAAATATGTAAGGTTTCGGCTAAACCACTGCACCGATTTAAAAAAAATATTACATCAATGGAAAGCTACATTGACAGCGAGTAACATAGGCTATATTTTATCCCCATATTCCCGCGGGAACAGGAACTACGCGGGTGAAACCGTGGGGCGCAGCTAGTTTCTTTATATAATTAATACGAGCTATGCTATGCCAGGTTAAGTATTTTGTATTCACATTTAAAACAAAGGACGCGCTCCCTTGTTGCCACTTGTCTTCTTACCAAGCGGGGGATGAACGGAGAGAGAAGGATGACAGGGTTTACTTAACTTAAAAACTGAAACTCAAATAATCTATTGTAAGTTGGCAAACATAATGCAATTTTACTTATATACATAACCATAATGAAAAATAAACTTGTCTGGGATCGTTAGGTAAGCTAATCCACATAGGCCATGTAACTTAGCTCGCTTAGCATAGCTTCGTGTTTCGTGGTGTAATCCGAAGTATGAAAAGTCGCCAAAAATATGTGATCTTTTAGTTTTGAAAGGTGCAGGGGGAAGGGGGGTATGCCTTTGCTCTATCCTCTCAGCCACGGGGGTAACGGAGAGGGATTATTGAGACTCGAACCCACTAAAACCCTGTGAGCAGTCCTCCGCCGAGGTGGGACAAGATAAAGCTACCTCATCTAGGTCAGCTTAGCTCATGGTGTGGCTTGAGCTTCATACTTATTTGCTACTTCGTAAGTAAACACAAACGTGTATTATTTTTAAAGGTATGGATTTTTATAGTAAGCTTATTTGGATTTGATATATTTGTCGTAGCACCGCGTAGACCTTCGTAGCATTTTCAAGAGTCTAGGTTGACTACTTTGAATAGCTGAATCCGTACAAGCTAAATTAATACTTGTTCAACTTAAAGCAAAAATGCCATTATGTAAAACGTAATTATAAAATAATTTATTAATATTGATCACGTTTTATTGTAATAGTTTTCGCAAGTGGATTCACAGATAAACTCAGTTCTTTAGTTTTGCACTCAGATATGAGAGTAAAACTAATTCTAAGAAAATTCCTAAAACGGAAATAAACATCGTCTTAAAAATTTACTTTATCGATTTTATCGATTATAAGCTCATATCCATCTATTTACTATTTTTTTTTATGAATCTGATTACCCGTTTCAATGCCGAGTATTAACAAACTTACATACACACAATTTGCACATACATAATATTAAAGACAATATATTTTGCATAATATCGTATCACGTTGTAGCCTAGTCATGTTTTGCTTATTTAAAACAATGAAATAGAAGCTTAAAGTATGTAAAAAATAATGTTCTATCTCTTCTGTAAGTATCTAAGGTTTGGGTAAAGTTTGCAAGAATCTTTGACCTATGGTTTGAGTTGTGAACATTTTTTAATTCTTGACTTGTTTTTGTCGCTTACCTTTTTCGTGGTTTCCTCCTAGTCGTCATTTACCTGAGTATCTGCTATAAAATAAGTGTGATAAAATCACAAGAAACAACATTACCATCCTATCTGCGTTCCTTTTGTCCAATAACAGAACTTTAACTACCTGATTCCGTTACCCAGATAGAGTGAACAATAAAACTTGTTCAAACTACAGTTAGATAAGGCAAAGTAAATTAAAGTTTAGCAGTTGTGTTTGGTAGGTGTTTGTAGTGATTTAGCATTGATGCAGTTCAACCAATACAATATTATAATGATCTGGGGGGTAACCACGTACTTATTCTTATTCAATGCAGTTCATTAAGCTGAACGGCCTAGATTGGCACCACACTCTCATAATTGACAAACGTGACGCGAAGTCGCTCAAAAATAGACTGAAGAGAACGAGCTGGAGCTCTATAAACTCCCATAAATGCAATCAAATTGTTACGATCTCTTTAGATAATTGTCTTTGATCGACTTATGAATTTGATACAGCCTTTATTAGCAAAATCACATAAAAATAAGCTACTTTCTAAAGAATTAATTCGCTATAATTTAATTAAGTTCATGTTCCAACCCTTTGAGAAACTTCCGAGTCCATCAAGTCTGTTATGTCACTGTCCACAATATACACCTTTCCATCTAACAAGTATACCATTTCTAGCCTAAATAAACAAGTACCTAGCGAAGTTTATAGTTAAGCACGCACAAATACATGGTGTCAAAATTTGTTGGTATGCGGCTGCAACACAAGCCGTGTTCGCCAAAGTTAAATACGACTAAGTCCAAGTTTTGAGACACACGGAACTAAGACGCCAGTTTTGGCTGCGAAGCTGCACTTTGTTGTATAAGTACCTAGCTTGATATTATTATACTACTGAACAGACGTTGAATTACGTATTAAATAGGTACGTAACTAACTGGACTAGTTTTTGTTTTGAATGAAGTTACGTTCCTTGTCAGGTGGTCCATTCAAATAGTAGTTATTTAGAGACGAATTAGAATACTTACGGCCAGCTTCTGGAACGTTTGTCAACTTTGACAGCAGATTAAGTCTATCGCTGTCTCTATCTGGAACTAAATAAATGACAAATATAGCTATACCATCAGGTGAACGTCTTGCTCGTCTCGTCAGTCAGTCAAATAAAAAAAAAAGAGAGCGGAGGGTATGCAGAGGGTGATGATCATAAAGGAAGTTGGTACGCTCTAGTTCTGTATTACCTACTGTAGGTGACTAATTTTCTAACCTGAAAGCTTAAGATTTTCCGATAACATAAAAAGTAGGAATAAAAAAATAAAAGCGTTCGCCGAATTTCATTTACTCGATACATATCTAAGGCCCACATCAATGAGGCTTAACACAGAAAACTTATATTGAATATAAACTTGAAGGCCGCAATATTATTATGTATTCGCCTTTCAAATACGTCGAAATCATTTTAATATTTTCGCTTTTACTTCTTTAGGGAACTTTCAATTTCAGGTTTTCCTTTATAAAGATTTCCTGTCGAATTTTTTCAGCCATTCATAACAGAAAAAATAATCGCTTCCAATAACATTTTCTGTTTAGAATATTGGAATTGGTTTTAACATTTTTTATCTAATTTTACCTTGGCAGGTGTTGTTTTTAATTATGAAACTTTTGTTTGTTTTACAAAATAAATATAGTTCCAAAATTACCACCAATTGCGCCATTTAAAAAAATATATATACCCATATTGTATTCATTTTTAGTTGCTCCTCTCCATGCATGGTTGTCTGGAAGAGATCGCTCTCAGCGATAAGACCGCCCATTGTGACACTAATTGTTAAATTTGATTTTTTGTTTCCTTTATCCTGTGGTGTATCAATAAAGAGTTTATCTATCTATCTTGTTTAGTAAGTGGCTTATTTAAGAGTTCGACCATTTTTTTTTGTAATAAATCTTTAAAATTTTAAGCAGTTTAAAATAAAAACGCAAGAAGGATAAATAATAATCTCATTATGTAAACAGTGCCCAGCAGTTCGCAGCCGAAATAGGAGATAGCATCGATTTAAACAGTCCCTAAAAACAAATTGGTGGCGTTTGTCACGCGCGTTAAATTATTCCGTCAGCTCTTAATGCGGTGGACACGTATCTACTTTTAGACCCAATTCACTTCCGGTGTAGTATTTCCGGGGATCAAAGTTTTGCAAACTGTTTATCTATCGACTCAAATTGAAATTTGGTGGTCTAAATTGGCCTAAGTGACGATAAGTACAATATTGGGGTTGTTTTAGAGGTATTCTTACGTTATATATCCCGCAGCATGTACTCGTAAATCTACGTGTGTGATACACTAATAGATATAATATTAATTGAGATGAATGATTAACCAAATTTAATTTGCGATCAAGTATTTTAATTTATCCTTGACCGAGATGAATGAGTTGTTTATCTGATGGTAAGCGCCACAAAATACCACTGACACGTTGGACGTTTAAACAAAGGGCTACATCGTCAATGTATCTACCTATGATCATATTTTGAATGCTGTATGTAAGTTTATACTTATAGAATAGAATAGAATAGAAAACTCTTTATTGTACACCAGAAACAAAAATAAACACAGTACAGAAGAATTACAATAGGTAAACAAGGGTAGTACAATGGGCGGTCTTATCGCTGAAAGCGATTTCTTCCAGACAACCTTTGGGTGGACGGTAAAAAACACATACTTACTTATAAAAAACTACTTATATAAAAGTATTAAACAATATACAAGAAGAATATTATTATCATTATCATCATCAACAACCCATAACGTCCCACTGCTGGGCACGGGTCTCCCCTCACTTTCGTGAGGAGGATTAGGCCATATTCCACCACGGGGGCCAGATCCGGATTGGTGGATCACATACCTACCTCCGAAATAATTCTCGGAATGATTCTTAATTATTAATATTATTATAATGTACTATTATAATTATGCTACCAATCCAAAGTCTTTAACGAACTGTTTCGTAGGTATCCGATAAAACACAGAACTCGTACAACTGAGGTTTATTTAAGTGAAGACGAGGTAGCTATTAAGTCCATTGAAATAGTCCAACAATTGGAATAGGTATCGTATCGGCACGATGGGACTCGCAGTAAATTGCGATGGCGTTTGGCCTCTCGCAATCGGCGGAGTCACCGGGGTGGAATTAAACAATTTATCGTAGTCACGCGGTAGCTTCGGATCACTGTCGCGATACAAATATTACAGAGTAAAGTGTCTTTCGACTTTTTATCATCTATCTATCGGGCTGTATCCTCCCACTGTTAGGTATGGGCTCATAGGCCTCCTCTGTTTCACGCCATTTGTTCCGGTCCTATGGAAGTCTCATCCAGTCTGTCCTGGCGTGCTTGGCGATATCGTCCGACCATCGGGCTGGTGGTCTGCCTCGTAATCGTTGCGATCCTCTAGGCCACCATTCTGTTAATGCCTTTTTCTACCTTTTGTCGTCAGGTCTTGCCAAATGTCCCGCCCATCTTTATTTAAGCCTTGCCGTCCGTAGACCTACATCTTCAACTTAAGTGCGACGTCGAATTTCGACGTTTGGTTTACGGTCTAGTGTGGCGCGCTCCATTGCTCTCTGAGCCACTTTTTTGTTGTATCATCACGAAATAACAATGTCACGACATGGTGTCTAATGTGAGTAATTTTTCTTGAAAGTCTTGAACATTATCTAATTCTTTCGGAGGTACGTAAACAGATACTGTAATTCAGTTGTCTTTATGTCTGAATTCTAATACTTTCAGAGTACCTAAGTACGTAAGCAGAAACGGTAGAATGGGGTCTGTTACCAAAAATATTTAGAATTTAACAAAATGTAAAAAATACGTTTACCAAGTTTGAGGCTAATTAGTTGCTTGAAATGGGGTTACCCGTTTTATAGGTTTATTAATTTTAATTCTGTAGAGTCAGAATATTTGCCCTTTCCTATTTCACCTAGCTAGGCTGGCACTATCACCAAGGTTGCTATGTGATTTCTGTCACCGGAATCGCATGTATTTTTTGTGTTCAGCTGATTTTAACCTACGCCCTACCGCATATGAGCCAAAACGGAATCAACCAAGCAATTAGCATCTTATTTCAACGATAGATCTTCAGGGAGGTTCGGATTGATTCAATAATTTTTTACTAAGTCCATTTGAAGTCGGTTATTTGTTTCAAAAATTAAAATCCAAGGTTTAAGGATTAGTGTTGACAATACGGTTTCAGATCAACTTCGCCAAAAACAGTACAACGTTTTCGTTTAATCATAGTTTTATTTACATAATCCGTTATTATCTTTCGGATATAGGATGTAAGCTTGTCGTATATTTACTCGGTTCATATCATATGGGTTTCTACTCCACGGGGAGGTTGTGTATCAACCCTAATTTATTTCCTTATCCAACCTTTCTTAACCCTTACTTTTTATTACCCCTGTGCTTTCTTGTGCAAAGTTACAAGATTATAACTGTAGTGCTAAAAATGCTCGTCTAAAGCGATGCTGTATTAAAGTATCAAGATTATTTGTGTGAAGTCTTACCCATTGTATAGTCATCCAGAAAATTTTACCATCATTTTCATTTTTTGATTTACAATTGTACGCACAATTTTAATATTTTGCATGCGTTCATTTAAATTGGAAGTTAGACTGTTGTTCAACAATTTTTGTTGCAGACTGTACTTTCGTAGAAGTTTTCTGTCGTAGCTACTTGCTACGTTCCGTAGACTACTCTTGTCATATTTGGAGATTTTCTATTAGTGGACAGTTGGATAGCGCTATTGATTAAAATGTTCTATGTAGCTTTAGATGACAGTGACGCTCTTAATACAAGCGTCTGTGACTGGAGCGTGTGTCAAGTTTAACTTATTGCTTTATAACTAAAGTCAAATTGATACAGGGTGCTCCACTGGGATTAATAGTTTAGTTAGTCAAGCTCTCGACAAGAGACGAACAGTTTCCCAAAAGTAATCACTCCCGTTGCCTTAGCAACCCATATTAACTATGTATTGTCAATTAAGTTTCAACCCCTACAGAAGCTAAGTAAGTACACACGCGAAACGTAAGCCATTTCATTGGTGGTGAAAGGCGTTTATTTTCAGGTTTCTAGTTTTTAACTACTTTTGTTACACAGTTACTTCGGGTTACCATGACGATGGCATATATTTTCTTTGGTGGGCTGTTCACCTCTCGCTTATAAATTCTAATGTAATAGAAATTCCAAACGAGTAAGTCGCCTGTCAAGCTCCTTCTTAAAACAGTCTGATTTCTTTCAGTGCTCCTCGGCAGCAGCTGCCAGGTGTCGCGTATCACGACTTTATTCGCAACACGTCCCGCGTTGCGGGGGACGAGATACAAATCCCTGGAGAAGACACGAATCTGTATACTACGCTCACCTTAGCCTTATTTATATCCGATTGAAAGAAGAAAAAAAAGCACGATCGTCTGCTATACAGAGGTTATGTTTTGTTCTGTTCTCGGGTGAGGTGGAAATGGTATCTTAGAATTTTGTTTCGCAAACAAATGTAGTCTGTTGTAAACAATGTAGCATTTGGATGATGCTAACGCTTGGTGTCATTCACAAAATTGGGGAAGACAGCTGTCTATTTAAGTAGGAACTAATAATGAGTGATACCCTCGAACTTAGACAAAACACGGGCATAAAATTCTAATAGTAGAATCATACCGCAGTAAAGCGCTATCTTACTTCCTTGTAACACTTGAATATAAAATTTCATCGTCGTCGTAAACCTTTCAATACTAACAAAATGCATGAAAATGAAGTTGTTGAAAAAGTTAATTTATCGTAGTGAAGATGTTGAAACGGACCGAGCGAGTGTAAAAGTGTGATTATTGCTCTTCGCCATGCAACGGTACAATTGTACCGCAGAATGAACTTCTTACACCTTCACTGCTGCAAATACAACTCGAACATTTAATAAAGTGATAAAACGCTAGCGCCGCACGCGACGGGTTAATGGTCCCATTTCGTTACCTTTTATTTTTTTATATGGCCATACTTTTAGGCCTAATAACTTCTAAACTTAAGGGAATAGTTACGTTGACTTCGAATGAAATTGTCAAGGGACGCAAAGCACTCCTGAAAGTAAAAGTGACGAATTAGAATTTAGACGAGATCCTTTGAGAACTAGCTTCAGCGTTTTAGAAAACTAATTTCATTTTCTCTTGAAAGCTGTTTAGATAACATTTTAAGACTTTAGTCGTGGAACAAAGCTGGAGATATTTGGTAAAACTCGTCTCAGTCGTTCGTCATAATAATAAAATATAGGTATAGATAAAGAGTACAAAGAGAGTAAAGAAGGTGAACAGTTTTTACAGGACCCGTTTTCCTTGAATTCCCGAGCTCCGTTTCACTTTTTGGTTAATATCTACCTACCTATTGCTTATTTTTCCCCTTCATAATGCCTCTGGGGAATCTGGTGGCTTGCGTGATTTATAGCTTATGCAAAGAATGAGAGGATATTTTCATCACCATAATTCAAGCTAGTTGAGATTAGATGCGGGTCTGTGAGGATAATATATCAATCTGTGCGCATCGGGTCTTATTTCATTTGATGTCTCTTTGGTTGATCCTATTGTCCGTAAAGGACATATAGGGAATCAATTGAAAGGGTGATTTTGTTGAGTGAAGGAAAAGATGAATTCGCTGGCGGTCTGTCTGATTGTAAGCACGCTGCAGCTATTCTATTTGAAGAACCTATCTAGACTAAATGTAATTACCGCAGCACTTCGCGCTTTCAGCGATAAGACCGCCTATTGCACTACCCTTGTTTACTTATAGTAATTCTTCTGTACTGTGTTTATTTTTGTTTCTGGTGTTCAATATAGAGTTTTTCTATTCAATTTTCTATTCTAATAAAACAAATGTAATGTAAATATGGGTAGTTTTTACACTGAACCGTTTAGAACCAATATTGATCAGACTAATCAAGAAATGGCTATCAAACATTGATATATTGAGAGCCGGGGTTAGTTTCGCAATTGTTTACACCATCATTAAATTGAAAGCTTTCGTGCTGGAAGGTCGTTTGCAATATTCGCGGCACCTAAAGCCTCATTCGTACAAATAACCTACTTTGAGTTAACTATTTAGTTCCTTTTCGTTACAATAAAAAAGTTGTGTTACGATTAACTCTGGAGCTAAGGTTTCCAAAGTTACTCTGCCAGAGTTCTTGTGTCAATTTGTTTGAGTGACTGTACAAGGGCACGGCCCGCTAAACAGTCCGTTAATTTACTGTTCATAAACTTCTGATCAAGAAGTTGATAAGACACGTCTTTAGAAGGCTTTACGAGCTCAGCTTGCGCTAAATCAAGTATTAAGATTGAAAGTATGTTGGGTTTCACTGTCGTTATCTATAAATAGGGCTTGTTATGCCTCTACAGCAGTAAATCTAGTCTCTGTGTTGATAAAACACGGATGAATGGAGTTCATTTACTTAATGCTGGAGTAAAAACTGTTGTAAGAGTTTTTCGGCATGGATCTTGATTTTATTTGACTGAAAGATGGATACAATTTTATTCAGTCTTGTAGAAGTAAACTCGTAGCTTGATTCTTTTACAGGTTCCCAAGCTCTTCCATTTTTAGATAGAAAGCGGCAATTGTTTTTCGTATATCCTTTTCTTATGCCTCAGTTTTTCTTATGTACTTATAGTAAACCTATTAGCATTAATTGGGTGATTTTCTGAAGTTTTATATATCAGTTCATGAGATATTAACACGTTGGCTGCTGAACCGTTTTTATGTGTTTTTCAGCAATGGCGTGCTGTCTGTGTGAGCCCCACTGTAGTGGCGCTGCGTTAAACACACGCGCCTGTGATGCGCACAGCCAGCACGTAAGCTACGCGAACAAAACAGGTGTGTTTTCCCGCGCCCGCGTAAAGTTATAAAAAAGACAACGTCCGTGTTTTTAGCAGTGATGTTAAAGACCTTGCAAACCTTTAGCTTTTAGATAAAAGATATATTTACTTATTATTGTATCGGTCGGTATAACCGTGCTATTTTATTTTCATTCATCATTATAGAGATTTTTTAAACCTAATAGCTAATAACAGAGGTATTTGATATGTTTTTTAGGAATAGGAGATAAAAAAGAAACACATTATGATTGCAGTCTCATTTAATTTAATCGTTTTTTTTTATTTTTAACTAAGATAGTTACATAACACACATTGCATAACAAATTGGACTGGAAGATATGTAAGAACCAGTGATACAATACTGTACCTAAAGGTAGGTTTTATTGCTGCTAACCCTTACGCCGTTTATCGAGAAACGAGGGAACCCTCTTAGTATAAAATGCTTAGCATTCTCACTTTATATCATAAGCATAATATAAATACATCTACGGAATGAAATTGCCTACCCCCTTCACATATTTCCCGAATAAACGGCGAAAAAGATACACCTAACATATATTTATCTAAAAAGTGTACTGAATATGTTTCGTGACTCACGAAGCAGTCTAACACGTAAAAAGTAACTCTAAACGCCATTTTGATATATATTTTTAATATTGTCATTGTTTTATTTAATTAGTAGGTAATATCCTTTACAAATCCCGCTAGACGAAAGTAGAAAAAAACAATTTAGCGTTCATTTTTCGCATTAGCAAAATTAAAAAATAATTCAAACATTTTTTTTTATTTACCTTAGGTAATTTGTTCTACGCTAGTATTATTGATTAATTTTACTATAACATTACGTAGTTAATTCGAAAATGTACAGGCTTAGAAATAAACTTCAAATTCGTTATAATTTAATACGTATATAACTTAGCTACATATAGCCGTCACATTTATTATGAACTTCAAAGTTGTTACCGTATAAATATAGGAAGTATTTACCTGATTTTAATTTTATAATGGTGTCTGTTTTTTAAATATAACCGTTATAGTTTTAAAAAGTTTTATTTGTAAATTGTATAACCTGCTTTAAGGTTATGTCATACCTACTCGAACTATTTCTCTCCAGAGGTTGTTAAAGTAACAAACCGACAGAAACTAGAAGTAGGCATACAAACTGTAAAAAACCTAAAAACGCATGATGGACAATGCTATTTTAAAAAAATTAGTAAAGCTGCTCGTAAAAAAATCTATACCTAATCAATTATATACATATATTACAAAATGTATTAAATGCTTACAATAGAGTTATTTAAACTGAAAATTAATAATCTCAAAATATAGTTGAAACGGTAAAAGATATGCTACAACTATTTAAGTACTTAATTATGTGGAACTTAAGTTAGTATGGCATCACAAAAAAAGAACTTGGCAAGCTAAACAAAACAAGACTTGGCAAAACTAGAGAAGTACATTTATTTTACGCAACTCTAGTTTTTATTATAATATTTATTCTGTGACTGCAGTTGAAATAAACTCAGTAGGTAATCTCATAAGATATAATAACTATAATGCTAGCTGCGCCCTGTGGTTCCACACGCGTTGATTATTATCTCACTAGAACATTTTTCTCGGGATAAAGCGTAGCTTATATCACTCCGTCAAATCATCTCATAAATACGTTACTCCGTTGCTGCGTGAGAGAAGGACGAACCAACAGACACACTTTCACATTTATAATATTAGTAGGATGATGGTCACAAAAATATATTTTAAATCAATAAAATTATGGGTAAATAATCTATAGAGTTAACATATTTACTATTAGGATGGTGCTTTATTAATTTGGTTAAATTTTGAAACAGTTAATATCAAACTTAAAGACATAAAACTAAACTTACTGAATTACTTATCTTATACTATACTTTAGCGAGTATACAATGAAGAGGTATACCTAATGATTTATCTACTGTACACATACTATGGCACTGTGGCCAGATTTTGAAGTCACCAAACTAAATACACAGTAAATCGATACAAATACTATTTAGATCTATTCTGAGTAGGTGATCATTGTATTTATACTAACTGAGCAGATACTTTGGAGGCTTCTTAATGCAGGCCAAAATATAAAACTATTAGAGTCATCAAAGGAATGCTAAAAGACACAGTGGAATTTGATAGTGACACAAAAACTTAATAACATGAAAACTCAATAGTAAATTGAGTTTCGCAAAACTGGAATGTAGTCATTAAAGCCCATGAAATTTTTCTACACGAACAAAGTTTCTCAAACTTTCATAATATTCTAATACATTCAGCATTTACAATATATAATATATATTTAGGACTATAACTCTAGATGTAATATACATAATTTTATTTACTTTTTGCTAGGAATAACAACAAAAATGACAAAAAATCTCCATTAACATATTATCGTGGAATCCGCACTAGCAGGTTTCAAGTCTCAAGTCCCGATATCAAAATTCTTATGATTCCTTTGCCTAATAAATCTAGATCTATAAACGTAATAATATGGCAACACATTCTTTTGGTAATAAAATCGAATATTACTTGGAGTAGGTATATTTAAGAGCTAATCGATATGAATTGTTATGATTGGAATAGATATGTATCAGGTAGCTACATTTACAACAGGTACTATAAAACAGCAAAAATAATACTTTAGATCTCACAATCCTTCTGGCATACACTACAATGTAAATGCTTCACGACTTTTTGTCCTTTAATTAGTCGCAATGTCGTATCGTAGTCGACGGTCGGATAGGCGATGTCAGATCGAGGTGTCTACCATTGGCTTTTACGCTTGCTACGCATCCTCGTAAGCCGTTGTACAAAGCAGATGGTAACCCCAACGGCAAAGTTGGTGATCCCCCTAGGAAGAAACAAAACACTCATGATAAAAAAAAAATTACTTGTATTTCGATGGAAAAAGACGTTATCGAGTCAAGCACTTGCCATAGAGAACATAAACATTAAACAATAGTCACAATATCGATTATAAGTCTATTAATACGACGCAAATAGATTCGGAGAAGACTGTCATGGTCGTAATTACCCGTGTTATGAGAAAAGTTTGAGAAAGCTATTAAAACGTTAGCTATTTTAGAGTTTTGGTAGGGAGATTTGAAATGACGACAGAAAATTTATTAGACTTTTATAAATAATATGTATAGTATACCTTATTGAAATAAAGAGGGATTAGCCTGCAAAAGTTACATAATTGAAGTCCTGGAAACAATAAACTGCAGGATATGTTACAAAATAATCAAGATCTCAACCAGAATTACTCACCAATCCAAAGCTTAGGGTTCGCTTTCGAAGGTACTAGCAGCGACTGTGAGTACCCTCTCACAGGCTGTGTATCATCCACCTGCAGCATTGCAAGCCTCTTCCGCCTCCTCATAGTGGCCGTGTGCCATCTGCCATCATCCACCCGCACCTTCGACTCTATACTTTGGAACCAGTCTTCGTGTATCGCGTTACTCTCTTGGGTGTCCGTGTCGGTATAGATCAGTTGTAACTTCCCCTCGCTAATGCCTAAGCCGATGAAATCGCGAGGTCTTATGCCGATCTTTCGTCGCCACACGAGGAGGCCAGAGTCGTTGTGTGTTCGGAATTTTATTTCGTACCGAATACCGCGGGTGTTGCCGTTCCTAAAATAGTTAACAAGTTTAAACGTGGACCTTTTTAAGCAACGAAGGAAATGTACGAGCATGTCATTGACTGCATAGTGAGCACCAGGCTGGTGTTGTAAAAGGTGTACAATGTACATTGATAGCGCTTAACCTATAATTACTCTCAGATGACCATGAAACCGTTATGATTTTCAAAGATAAGTAAAGCCTAAAGTGTTAGCACAGTTCAACAATCTGTAATTTCCTAATTTATAATTAAACTGTGGTATTCGTAACTTTTGAATACATTAAAACTAAACTCTTCAGTGAAAATGTGCCCGTATATTCAATTTGAATCAACAAAACATGAAATACGATGAATCTCTAACAAAGCTACCCTTAATAAACCTGATCGGGAAAATATAATAGTCGGTATCCGATATGAACACTGCGATCTGTAAATGTTTGTGAGTAAATAAAAGCACAAACTCAAGGCACACAAGGATATCTCGCTACAGTATTTCCATTCACGTAGTAACGTTAACGCGTTTATGTAAATCCATAAAGTTTCCCGTAACTTATTTGACTCGACCTGAATTTGAGCGCTGCTAACGCCAAGTACCTACTAATGTTTACTATTAGCCGAAGCAAAATGGGAATTCCAAGTGTATGTTGATTATATTAATAATGAAGTTGAGTATTAGGTTAGGTAACTGGTTGTGCTGTTTAATTTTGTTTAGACTCGCATCAAATTATTTCCATGGTCCTCGTAGTTCCTAATTCCCTAGATACAGGGAACCCTAGTTAGGGGTCAGGTTCCTTGATGTTATGTCGTGCGTGTAAGTCATAATTAAAATGATAATATGTATTGTAGAACTTTTTATATACAAGCAGGCCGTTCGTCTGCCTACAACAGTTGCAGTGCCACCCAGAAACTTGTGCTGCAAAATTTTTCGTGGCACTCGCTTGTCACTCTGCATAATTAGTTCTTAAGTTTCATATACCCAGTAATTAAAGTTGTCAGTAATTAATACCGAGTTGACTTGATAAAACAGTAGTAATTTCAAATTAATGTTAGATTTTTACCAGCCACGTATTTAGCTACCGATGTAATAGTGAAATAGGTAAAAGTAATACTTATTAGTTTTCCAAGAAGTCTAGTTATAATGACTACTTCGAAAAATTACTATTTCATTTATAGTCTCGACATCATAAGGTAACTTTTAATAGATATCAATAACTTACTTGTTATTGCGAGAATGTTATTAAAACATCTTAAATTTATCAGAAAATAAAAACTAAAGTATGTGTATTAAAGTTATATAAGACAGTTACAAGTGAATGATCAAATATGAAGATACGGTTGAGGTCATATCTGAAGGACTCAAAATTCAATTAAAGTTCATAAAATATTGAGTAACTCATGATTTATTTTTATCACTTCGCGAGTTCTACAACGATTTTGCGATTCCTTCAAATATAACTGTATCATAAGTTTAATTCATACCTAATCTAATTCGGCAGTGATGTGTTACTGTTAATAAATAAAATATATTTGCTGATGCGTCCTTCAAATGTTATCTTACACTGTAACTTCCCATACCGTCGCCTGGGTTAGTATGTAAACTAGAAAATAGAAGAAGAATTAGTATAAATATTAGTAACAAATACCATTAATAGGTGCGATTATAGTACATTTAACAAGTTTCAGTGTAGTAATTAACGTTATTTATCATTTGGTAGTTATTTTTAGAACGATTATCTTCACAGGTTGAATTCCATCAATCAACAAAGCTGACTTCAAATTCATTCATGATAATAACAGTTGTTAAACTACAATTTTCTTTTGAAATGATACCGTGAATGTCGAGAATACCACTCAGTGAATCGATGAGACCACTCATGTATTCATAAGTCTATTAGAACAATGCTATACAATCAAAATAAAAGACACCATTTACCTGCGGCCTCCCCGGCTTCTGTAAGAGAAATAATTGTTTCCGTCGAACTGTACGGGACTCCTGTCGTTCAACATTTCAACATTTAATTGTATCTCGCAGTTCCGCCCTTGAAACCCGTCTTGGCATGCGCACTTGTACTCGTTGAGTAGGGGGATGCAGGATCCATTGTTTTTGCAAGGCGTTAGACCTAAAATATTAATATAATTTAACTAAAACGCACTGAAATCAACTGACTCTTTATCAGTGCCATCCTTGAAGTCTGTCCCTGTACAAGGGCAAAGCCATCGAAGCCGAAGGGAAGAAGTCACATGAAACCAGATTTGCAATCGTATCAGATTAAAAACTTTAGGTTAATGAGTCAGATAATTATGAAAGTTGATTCAAATTTTCAATCTATTGCCTAGATTTGAGACATTTTCTTAAATATATAGTTTGTAGATTAAGAAAATACATTATATTGATTCTACAAAATACCCGTGGCTTTACGGTCTTATAAATCTTACCACAGAAAACTATTAGACTCTGTCTCCTAGTTATTCCCCGAGCGCACCTAAGTATCGCATAGCGGTTACTTACTGCTTTCCAAGTACCACTTTGCGATGAGATTTCTGTCCAATATCAAAAGATTTATGTAACAGTTAGTATTTACGACGTGATATGTCTGTAGTAACTATTACTCGGCCGTATCTTGTGAAAGGCATTGAAATTTTCAATGTGTAATTTAAGTTTGACAAGACAAGAATGGCGGACAGAATTTATGTGGGGTACAAAATTGAATAGTGTTCGAACGTTTGAAATTACTGAAAATAATGTTGAGACGCGATGTTCACATATTTTATAGCTAAAATGTATTTATATTACCTTAGTGTCAAATACACTGTTTTGCCTATTCGTGGCATTGATCACCGAGTGCCTATATACTTATTATGATATATCCAAAAGATAAGCCACGAATTTCCAATCACCTTTTTGTATTCAATGTTAATTTCATACATTAACAATATTTAACCGAAAGTTTATGTTTACTTAAAAATCATTTATAGATCTATATATTTAAGTTTCCCTAAATATAAGTCGTTGGGTCACATTACCTTAAATGATTATTTAGTTGAAGACGACTCTTAATAATGAGGTTTTTTTTTCTATTTTGAGAAAAATCTTACCTTCTCCACATGGCGGTCCAGTGTACCTCGTGACCCCTGAAGTAGAACACGGCAATTTCTCCTCATCCTGCTGTATGGTACATTTAGCCGTTTCTGCACTATAGAGTGACAATGGACGCCCATTCACGAAGACCTGTTGAACTGCTCCTATGAAACTGCTGGTCACGCCCGACATCTTGTGAGGGCGGATGTATGACCTAAAATCATTTAACGTTTTAGTAGTACGTGTGTAAGACAGGAGATACCTTTTAATGAATCGGTCCCTATGACTATAAAAACATCTGCCGCAGTCTGCACGGCACCTAAACTGTCCACAAATTAAGTGATAAATCCTGACCCCACGATAACTTAACCTTGTAACACGATATTTTAACTCGCTTGCATCTACAATGTACAATTAATTATTTACATAGGAAATATCCCGTGTCTAATATGGGTGTGCTGAACCTGGAAACAGTATTACCACAGCGTCACTAATAATTGCATTATACCTATTACATTTTGTACCTACCTAGTCTGTGGTATTACCAAAATATTGGGTGGTAGAAATACCTAAGGTGAAAACCTAGAATAATCATTCAGTTCACCTCTCCAACGATATTTCAATAAGTAAAACAAGACCCATGGGAATTCCGACAGTTCAATCGGGTAAGGAAAATCTATTCCATTCCAAGAATTGAATGATACGGTTGATTTCCAAACCTCTAAATCAACCCGAACATTTTCATCTGCTGTGTTTGCGTATCAATACCGTTGAGGCGCGGCAAAGGTCGGTTATAGGAAAAGGTCCATAGAACGTGTGTAGTGGAATTCTTTGACAACATTCATGAAATTATCGTTTGCTTGAAAAATCTTAAGCAACGCAAAGAAAACCAATCTCGATACTGGAACTGGACAGGAGTAACATAATAGCATAAACTACTAACCCCTACTAGATGACAAATGCAAATTGCTAGTTCTTAAATTCACCCCGTGTGAAATCAAATCGACACATCATGAAGACTTAAATTGAAAAGCCAAACGAATTAAGCCACTATTTCCTCCCGAGAACTGAATAACACAGTTGATTTCCTAACCTCGAAATCAACTTGAACATTTTCATCTGCTGTGTTTCCGTGTGAATAGCGACGAACCGCGACAAAGGTCGATTGACATACTGTATTCGCTTTATAGGAAAAGGCTCACGGGGTTTCCGCACTTTGGAGTTTTTGGGTTGCGTCACAGATTAGATAATAGATTGTTTGTTTACAGGATGTTCATATTTGCTTATACTTAAATTATGTCTGAATGTTGAAAATTTCGATGCGTCACGCGCTACACGGCTGATTTTCATTACCAATGAAAACAACCATCAATCTAAAGCAGATCACATTAATACGAAAGCTTAGCCCAATGTTAATTCACATACCGTGTGTGATACCCCTGATATTTTGTTATTACCTCACGAATATCATGATATTATTAACCTTCTTCCCACCAATATAATAAATGCGAAAGTTTGGATGTCTGTTACTGAAACTTTAACTGGACTAGGTGGATTTTAACAAAATAGAATAGACTATATTTGAAGTTGTAACAATGGGAAAGTTTTATTCAAACACTCTACCGCTAGAAAGCAAAACGTTGTTGTGGTTTATAGATAGATTATATAACTTAATAAAAGGTATAATGGGTAGTCTTATCGCTTAAAGCTATCTTTGCCAGACAACCTTTGGATGGACAAGATATAGAGCAGGAATAGGGTTGAGTTAGTTGACATCAGTGTCGAAATATCAAAACATACAAACTAATAATTACACAAGAAAAAATGTATGAAACTCCGGGGCACCGCTAGTTATTACAAGAGTAGGCAAACTTACGGTAAAGAGCCAATAAACAGTGGCAGCGTTAGCTCCAGATGGGTCAATGGCGGCGAAGAATGTCCTTTCTGAGTCGGGTGATGGTCAAGTTGAAGGCTTCCATGACGTCCAGACCGAGACGCCCTTGCTCTATGCCATCGACCTTTCGTGATAGGAACCGGAGACCTTGAGACACAGCATATTATATTAAAAAAGGTAGGAATATTGTGGTGACATAATTCCAAAGGGTAGCGCATAACTAAGTAGGTTCCTGTCGTAGTGGAGCGCAGAGCGACGCAAAGGCGCCTGTAACTATTGAAAACACTGTAGCGTAGTAAATATTAAGTAACCTGTGGCGTCATGACTTGATAGCTACTTCGTAAGCCACAGAATAAATAATTGTAAGTATTATAACGCCAACGTGTACACGCCCCTTTGCACCACTCTACCAGAAGACCTTACTCCTGTAGCTAGTCCAACCAATATTGTAAATGTGAAAGGAAGAAAAAAAAAAGAAAAAAAAATTAAAAAAAAGAAGAAAAGTAAGAAGAATGAAAAAAAGAAAAATGGAATGTGAAGTATGTATGTAAGTAAGTTTCTTCAGTGGCTACAGACACATTTGCATGCATATTTACATACTTTCATAACACATAATTACTTTACATCTACAGATGACGCCATAGACGCAACTGGTAACAATATAAATAGCTAGGATCAAGAAATAATGCAAAATATGTATTTAAATGTTAGCGTAATTTGACCTATTTATTCCAAATTATGAATATTAGAACGAAAGATATTCAATTCTTATAATTAAAAGCTACAACAGGAAATAAGAGAAACAAATTAGCAACATCTGCTAGCAGAGATTAACGACGGACTTGTTTAATAATTGTAAAAAGTCTGAATAATTTTTATCCTCAAGATTTTGTTCTCAGCTAAAGTCGCTTTGTGATAAAAAAATCCCCGACATTTATTCAAAAGTTAATCCTTGGGCAATAAAAAGAGCTATTACTTCTAAATAGAAAGTACCACTTACGTTATATTAGCGATCCCACTCCCCAAATTGTATCTAAACTGTAGATAACCATTAACCAAGTTAATCGCAACGAAATCCCCCTTGGCTTTATTAGACTGGCCGGTGTAAAGGAGCATTCCGGAAAATCGGTTCGTTAAAAACCAAATTTCAATGCGGAACGCTTTACCGAGCCCTTCGAAAGGCGGTAATTCGATATAGCTCGTCCCATTGAATTGGGGAGACCACGTCTCTTGTACAACGGCTACGTCTGAAAAATTTAAATTTTACTCAATAATGGAAACTGAAGGAACAAAGCGGTGATCCTGGAGTTATTTATGGCTCACCGTTGTTACAGGAATTTCCATTGGATCCAATTTCACCTCCAAACAAACAGCGACAGACGTGTCCACCGTCGGGTCCGACGTCGCACAATAGCCCCTCATCATATCCGCAGGGATTCGACTCGCAAGGATCTAATCTCTCGTCACAATTGGCTCCTCGGTATCCGATAGGGCAGCTACAAGTATATTCGGTCGCCGACCCCTCGACAGAGGTACACGTGGCCCCATTCTTGCACGGAATACTCATACACGGACTGGATTGGCACTCTTGAACGTTTTCTATAGCGACGACTAATGAATCTGGACGGCCCAATTTCTTTGTCACTTGATGGCGTATTATCCTTAAGTATTTTACGCAGCCGATAAAACCGCTGCGAGTGCCGATATTATCGAAGACCCTGTACAAAAGCGTTCTTTATGCGTCTGATTGGTTATTACAGAGTATTAATTGCCCTCGTAGTTATTATAGAGACTGTGATCAATTATAAATGACGGGGTACTTTACCTTGTGTAATTAGTGGGCACGCTGCCGACGTAAGCGTCCTCTGCGAGGTCTAATGCCTTTAAATGACCGGATGATTGTCCTACAACGTCCTCCATATCATCGACCGACAATATCCCGTCACGGTGATATCGTTTCGCCGATACCTTGTGGTATTCGTTCAACGTAATTTTCTCTAGGGACGTCAAAATAAGCACTCCATTTCCGAGATTGTACCTGAATTGAAACCAAAATCAAATTAATTAAGAGAAAATATTAAGGATATAATTTTATTTTATTTTCTTGAAAATAAATTATTAGGGCTTTACCTAACCGCTACGGTTTTTCGTTGAAAATTGCTCACCTGAATTCCAAGTATCCATTAACCAAAGCCAGAGAAACATAATCTCCGGTGCCGTCGGACTTTTGCTGATTGTACAGTATGACCCCATTCTCGGAGAATGCTTTGAATTCTATGTCAATGTTTAGTTTGTGGTATGCCTTTAACGGTTTCAGTCTAATATAAGAGGAACCGTCAAATGAAGGGGTATCTATGTACGAAGCTAGCAGTCCTTCTTTAGCTAGTGCCTCACAATTGATGCCAGTAAAGGGGGCATTACAGACGCACGTGTAAGTAGAACCAGGCAAATCAATACACGTGCCCAAATTATAACAAGGCTCCGATAAGCACGCGCTGTATTCTTCCGTAGTCTCCTGAGGCACGTTTTCTGTAAAAATTACTTTTAATAATTTAATGCCAGCATTCACGGGGCTTAATTTTCAAATATTAAATTATGGTTATTAGAGTGACCTTGGAATATGAAATGAATAGTAAATTATCTTTGCCTACATTATCTTCACGTCGACAAGTGATATAAATATGAATAATATATCAATAAAAAAATACCATAAAAATGTAGGTGTTTCAGGTTTTTCGTAGTTAAAACATAATACAGTGGCTTAATTTCTAAGTTCGATAAGGTATTGTTCCATTCGGTCACCGGTCAGACTTTCACTATGAGTTTTAATTAGTTCTTCGTTACCAATATTGTAGCACATTTATTGGGGCCTATCACACTATCAATATTACCACGCGATACTCGATATCATGATTCTATATTGATGAGTTATTGATGATATTGACGATATCATGATACAAAAAAGTGGAAATATAATACACTTTTAATTGCGCGTAAGTTGTCACATGAATGTAATGATGATGTGTGTGTGTGTGTTGTGTGAGGTATGTGTTGTGGTGTATGTGATGTTGTGTGACACATCACACAACAATATCAACACACATTAATAATATCACGATCACACACACACATCACAACACACATGTTGTGATCGTAATATTATTGACGGATTTAAAAACGTTTTGAAACCCACGGTCCAAGGGGCGTGGCTTCAATTTTATTAACCGTGCGTACAATTTTATCTTAAAATTTATTTTCTACTTTTAAGATTGCCTTGTTATTGAAAAGTATATTTTAGTTTTTTTAAACTATATATTTTTTCGGTCATCCTTACTGAAGCATTAGCACATGACAAGCTCAAAGTAGTACTGATGTCAATACTAGGATTATTACCTTGATAATTTGATATTAATATCATAATATCAGGATCATCAATAATATTGATAGTGTAAAGCGGGCCATTATGCCATTCGTAGCACGTGTAGCGTGTCAACAAACGTAGCTCTCTATCTAGTACAAATATTAGTGTGCAGTTGACGTAGCAGTGAAGTCGGCAACCGCTACTACCTACCAGGCGCAATAATCACACCCTAGTCTCTAGACAGCCATCTCAATCTTTAGCACAAAGATTACGTTTTCGTACCTATAATGTATGTATACATGTATGGGTATCGACTAAGTATGGGTAAAACAAGATTATATGGAAATTTTGGTTTATTTTTATCAACTTTTGTTTTCTGATATTTCCTCTAATTGTATTTTTAAAGTCTCAGATCTTTGAAATTAAAGTGTTCAGTTATAATTGGTTCCCATCAGCCGAGGGAGTGGTCAAGAGCGAGTCTACTAACAATTAAAAAATAATGACACAATACCCAAGACACAATGACAGCTTACTTTACGATTGATGCCAACTTGTTCACAAATGTATATAATATGGTTAGCTAAACTCACCAATACAGGCCTTCCTATGCACGGTTGGTGTGAACCCTGGTCGACATTCGCAGCCGCCGCGGGCGCAATGAGCGCCAGGTAGCACTGCGCAGTCCAAGTCATCAGCACACAGATCGCCTAGAAGAGCCCCTACTGCCCCTACTGTAGCCGTAGTCGCTGTTAGGAAATATTAACGATGAATTTTAGGACTACAAAAAAAGGCCTTTTAAAAATATCTTTATTAAAGGACTCGTTGGAGAAATCGATTTTATTGCTGCGCTGGGATTCTAGTGAAACAAACAAATCTGTAGAAATGATATCCTTAAGTTTTTTTTTGTAATTATGCTTCTTTTCCATACGTCATTAAAATGACGATCTAGCCTGACAGACTAATGAGTGATTTGAGTTTTACATAAATTGCTATGTTGAGTTTTTGCTAAGATTGTGTCCATTAACACATTTCTTACTGCCTCTATTAAGGCGAAGGCACTTTGTTAATGTGTTCTTTACTTAAAAGTTGACATTTTTTGTATGTTCAACTGTGATAGCTATTATTCTCAAAAACGACGAATCGTAGAAAATTTTAACTTGGTTTAGAAATGCGGTCTGCTTAAAGTTTTATCGAATCGATAAAAAATTAAGTTTCTGCTGCTGTTTCTTGGGCCATGAGTGCGAAATGCTTTCCTACTAAACGTTATTGTACACATATTAATTTCTACCATGAATATCGGAGTGCGTGTTGACGAAAGCAATACAGCGTTTTATTAACAGAAACCCCTAGCTCTTGTTCAAAACTAAACATAGCCTGTGAATATATACATTCATACTTCTTTGTGTTGCTTTTCCCCAATTAGTTACCGTCTGAAGGGTCGATTCCGGGAAGTGGCCCTCCGCGTATTATAATGAGAGTCCCTTACACCTATTGTTAACCGAAAGGAGTTAAATATAGCTTGTTAAAACGAAATTATATCAACCCGTCTCCTGTTTATTTATTACGCTGTTGCTACATAATTACTTTACAAAGAAACGAAATACCTACTGTAACCATTATTTAACAAAAATTTAATCAACCGTTGCACGACGAACAATAGTATACCTAATCGCTCTCATTTAATATTATGGAGCGGGGAACATATTTTTTAAGTACGTACTTATTAGATGCTAAACGAAAATGTAGTATTGAAAAAGTTTGTGACTCGTTAGAAAGAAATGGGAAAGTTTTTATTCTCTAACCAAATTCGAATCATTATCAAGATTGGTTTCCAAATTAGGTTCAATCGTGAAAATCTACATCGGTAAACTGTAATGAATGTGGGAAAAGAACACGCAAACCATTTTGGCTATACATAAAATTGGTGAGGTGTAGACTTCTTAAAGATTATTGTCGATTATATTCGAACGTAATTATTGTTTCATCCAAGGACAATGATGTAATTAAGCTTTCTTTAATGATCCCTAGAGTTGAAAAATCCACAAAAATCCTTGATTGATCCATACTTATAAATTCGCACTCGTGATAAAAGTTTCCCGTAGCACGTATTTGTATCAATGAATAATCGAAATGAATATTGTAAGTCCAATAGCTATCATAATTAGATATTTGAACAACTGACCTACTATACCTTGAAAGCCTAGACAATGTCAACCCTAACCCATGACTAGGTTTCCCCATATTCCTATATCTAGTGTAAGTACTTGGAATTTTTGAAGTCTTATTTAGATCCGCTCAGAGGTTTCAGGGTTAAGTAAAAATAATAAGACAAAAATAAATACTACTCGTAATATTCAAGTACAATATTGACGCAATAATCTTACGGATGATAAAAAGTGGATGCCAACAGTAAAATTGTTTGTGAACAAACATTTTTAATGAAATATTTTTCCGAACTCAAAACAGATTTTTGTGCTTCTGAAAGGTAAAAGCTATAAAGATGTTTGATGGCTTATCGAAGAAGATTAATATATTTTTTTAGAAATTACTTTTAGATCTACGTAAAGAGTATTAAGGGTCTTAAGGGCCATATTTGTACAGCAATATAATTATGCGTCAATAAATATGAACTAAGTCTGGCCATACGATCAACATTTTATTGGAGAATATTTATGTCTGGAAAATGCATATTCCGTCAATAATTGGCCTTTTTTTCTACAGAGGCTATCAGACAAACAAAAATTAAAGAAATCATACGCGTCCCAACCCCTTTTTTATTACTTACCTACATTAAATAGTGAGAAAACCCATGTAATTGAAAAAACTATAATTATTAATTTTAATTGGCGTAATTATTCGATAAACTTTCTTTTAACTATCCTTGATAAAGTTCCGTTCACAAACTTTACTATTTTTAACTACAGCAACACCGTGACATCAACAATACTAAACATATCAAGCTGTATTGGCGGGCAATACTAGCAGTAGTACTGTGCTAGTAGTATAATCTTTATTGCTGGCAATATTGCTGAAAACTCCACGATAGCCATACCCGTATAATGCAGTCAAAATATGTCATGTTTCGACGAACAATAAGATAAAAACTTATAAATCGACAAAAATTCAGTTCTGTTCAAAAAAATATCAAGATTGCCTTATAAATGGGGCGAGGTAGATTGGTAATATTAAAAATTTCTTTGTGCCAGCCTGTCTTTGTTCCGATAAATACTAAAATAATTATTTTAGAAACAGTAATTGGTGGTTGTTAAGCGATAAAATTTTGTTACTTTATTTCTTGCCAAGTTAATTGCTAAGTTTAGTGTGCATGCTAAAACGTAATGAAATGTGGCCGTCAGGCAAATCACGTAACAAAACATACTGATTTCAATTACAGTGGTGTAGAGTTGAATTCTATAGACTAGTTTTATTTAGGGAAAGAGAAAATATATTTGTTGTAATCAAGCTACGTTAAAAATCTTGTAAGTACCAACTCTCTAATAAATTGACCATTATTGAATTTTTTATGTTTATATAATTCAATCTGATGAACTCATTATTGTTCGACGACAAAGGCGTATCAAATTTATGTTGTCATGTACGTGCAATCCTGAAAACAACGCAACTAACTCACCCTTAAACTTTTGTCCCGATAGGATATTATCAAAATCGCTTGGGGTTTCTTTCCTCGCCCACTCGTATTTATTGTAATATTTGTCAGGGTTCAGCAGATGCCTGGTGGACTTGGAGGCAGCACCGTCGTCTTGCTGAGTGAACTGTATGGGTGAGGACGGTCGAGGAGGGCCAGCGGTTCCGGCCATCTCTCCAAGTTTGCAGGGGCCAAATGCTTGAACCACGATGTCCTCTTGCGTGCGACATGCTTGGAGTTTGAGGTGACACTCCGACTCGTAAGTTTTGCCATCGCTACCGCATACCTGTTGGAGTTATTTGTGGGTAGTGCAGTGCTAGAGTTAAGGTACTGAGTAGGGATTTATACACATACATTATACGCGCAAACGTGTTTCAATATGTGAGGTAAAAAGTGGGAATTTAATTTTTGTACTTTTATGTCGTAATTTTGTTGACGTTTAATTGCGCTATAAATTTAAAGTCAAATTTTAGTTAAACCTGATGATTGGTAGATAAATTCGTTGGATTCGGATTGATTTTTGGTTGTAAAGGAAGCTAAAATTTGCAAAGACTATAAAAGCTCTCAACTACTTACTTTAAAATACCTTAATGATAAATTTAGATCATTAAAGAGTGTTTCAGATACAAAAATAACTATAATTATTTTTACTTAATTTCAGTCTGCAAATGATTTTAAAGAAGTGAGGCTAAACAATAGGAATAACACTAAACTTTGCTTAAACAAATTAAGCTAGAGTTCACGCAAATTTTAATAAATAATAAGCTTGGCTGGTGAGATGGATAATTTCAAAAGTTGATGATAACTAGTCTGCTTTCATTTGCTTAAATTTTACTCTAATACTTACCAGCATGTTGGTGTCACTATCAGGGCATGGTGCGGCGGCACATTCACACAATGCACCGCCGGTTCGTTCCGTACAAACCGCGCCGAAGTAACATGACAGTTCAGAGCACGACCCGACCACACCACCTATTTCCGCTAAAGAAATAGAGGAAAATCAATATAATATGTAAGTATAATTCTGTGGGAGACAATTAGAAATCAGAACATAACCCTCCTTCTGGCGCAGTCGGATAATTAATGTGTAAATTGAAAGCTTATTTTTTTAATTAGCGAAATTTGTCTTATGATTCAATACCTTTCCATAAACATCCGGTATACTTTTTGTTAGTCCTTTCTATATATTATATAGTAGTCTAAAATATATTTCTTTCATCGCCCATTGTGACACTAACAGTTAAGTTTGTTTTTATTCCAGTTTTATGTTCTCTTTTTTCTGTGGATTTCTGTGGATGCATATTTATCTATCTTACAGTTTAAGATCAATTAGTTTTTTTTATATACCTACATACAAGAAATACCGCTTACATCTGGTAAAAATTTCGTAAATTTTCAGGGAACATAGAAAGCGGCGTCGTTGTCGCAGCATCGCATCAAAAATTTATAGTTTTGGCGCAACGAAGTCCTGTGGACTTTGCTAATACAATTTGTATGGAGTGGACAGTAGATACACCAAGGAAAATTGTATCGTGTAAAGAACAAATAACATCAGTTGGTTTTAAATTTTAAACCTTAGCTATATTCTTTTACTATCGGAGCGAGAGTATTCACCCCAAATGTTATTTAATGATTTGCACAATGGTGTTGCATTTTATTGATTTAAGTATTACGCAGTCTGATAGATTGACTCATCATCATCATCTGCCCATATTCGTCCACTGCTGGACATAGGCCTCTCCTAGTGAACGCCACTGAGCCCGACCGTCGCTTCTTCTCATTTGACTGGTCACTGGGAATACGCGTGGCTTTTGCCTTAATCTTTCCACGTTGTTGTAATACGTTGTTTCATTTAGCAATGATTTTAAATTGTTTTAAAACATAAGAAACAGTCGCTGGTGTGGTGGTAGTTGCTGTTAATTGAATAATTTGTTTATGCAACATAAAAACAGTTTATTATTTATAGTATATTAGCAGACCAGATTAGAGCTAGACTACAACTGTAACTAATTAATTATTGTCCTACACTATAAGGTTGGCAATGTTTTATACTGAATCTGTAAATCTGCAACGTTCAGCGCCTATCCGAAAAACCCAACACTATTCATTACTAACTTTCTACCTTTTCAGAATTACCTTTTGGTTGAATACATGAGAAATATCAAAAGTTGTATCTCTCAAGCCGAGGATAAATAGTTGACGAGAAATAAAAACAGGTAACCCCATTCGTAAAAATGTGTCCAAAGAAAGAATTCACTTGACACGGGTCCGGCGGGTCAGCCGGTTACGTAATGAGGATCGCGTCCTAAAATACTATCTTGGAATAGGAAGCGGTTAAAAAAGATTTATGCTGAACGAGGCTAAAGTTTTATCTAAGAATACTCGTAGTAAAAAATAAAAGTTTTGGCAAAAAAGAAATGCTAAAAATCACGCAAGTGTTTAAACCAGTTTAACAATCTCTGGCACTAGATTCCACGAATTAGACAGGTAGGACTTTTCACTATGAGTGCTTCTCAAATTATGACTGACGCATTGCTCATAGAAATACTATTTCAGATTGTCTCAATACACGCTATTGACACAGTAGAAAGTAATGAATCAGCGACTGACATAATACCAAAATTTCACGCAAACATTGCATAAAGTATGTAACATAAATGTTAACATTTATACGGGTACTATGAAAGAATATATCGCGAAGAAATCGGCATGTCCAAGAAAAAAATAGAAGAATAACCCACACTGGCCTAACGTGAAGGATTATGGTTCATCTTATCAGAACAGTAGGATCGAATATGCTGTTAAAGATGAATAAGGAACTTACGATCGGAACATCCATTAGGGCCTAATCTTCTTCTATGGTCAGCGCAAACGGTGCATTTCTGGCCTTGGACTCCAGTTCGGCAGACGCATCGTCCAGTCATTTGTTCACAGTCTTCTCTTACTGAACCAAATGCCGAGCACCCACATGCTAAAAGTAAACTTCAGGTCAAAACGTACTTTACGTAGGTACTAAACCTATCAAAATAGACTTTGGCTTTGCTAGTCTCAATTAAATGTAGCGTCACATCGATCAAAGACAGAATCAAATCGATTCCAAATGCTAATCTAGTGGTAACGGCAGAAATAGTTTGTAATACTCACGTATACATCCAGTATGTCCAGTGCCGATCCTCGGTAGTCCCCAGTATCCAGGTTCGCAACGATCGCACTTCAAGCCTCCCACTCCTGGTCTGCACTGACATTGGCCACTTTCATCGCATCGATCAGACACAGACCCAAGTCGGTTGCAACCACAAGTGGAACTCGTGATAGGGCAGCCGTCTTCGTTGGGCCCAGTAGCAGCGGTGAGTCCATCGGAGCAACATCCGTGTACGGTGTCGGAACAGTGATGATTCTTCTTATCGTCAAGCTTTGAGTCATCTGTTAGAAAATTGAAAGACTGCTGAACTAATTTCTACTTGGAAACTTTGATTCCACATTTAGATTATATCAAAGTGTAATAGTTTCAAAAAGTTTACTGGCGCTTTTAATATATATGGTAGGTTTGATCTTGCTCATGGATTGAGATTATTCAAACAAACATTATAAGCCTAGAAGTTAAGTATTTTCACTATAGTATACAATGCTACTAAAGTTTCAAGCTGTCTCAGTCTTAAATTAACTATAGATAGTAAACAAAACAAACCATACATGAACGAGACAAAGGTTCCAGACGGTTTCCTACTGACAAAGTAGTACGTAGCGTGATTCTGTCCAATTTACCAACGGTGCCGCGTACCGTTAGTATCTTCACCCTGACAAATCACCGGTTGCTACAAGCATTATATGCATGAAATAGTATCCTAGAGAATAACAATGATTTTGTTCAGGTTCTAGAACCTGAAGAGCTTTAGGTATCTAGTTCAAACATTAAGGTATACTCGGCGTTAAGCAACATTTGTGTCTATGCATTGGTTTTGGAGGTTGTTCTAAAATTGTAAGAGCCTCAGTGAGGTGCGTGGCTGCAGTGATTTTATCAGCCGTGTGTGGTATCATCTTCAATATTACGCACCGAGAGGTTCACTCTTTGATAGTGTTTCACTGCACAAAGCCATATGCCACCTCTGTAAAGTGCGGTAAATCATCCTTCCGTGTGGAATACTACACAGGTGGGCGGATACCGTGTCTAAAATTTCGGTAGAAAAGCTTATAGGACAAAAGCGAACCGCTTGAGCGCGCACTGAGGCAGCGGGCCGTGTGAACTATCTTCTAAATAAGAAACCGTATTACGAAAGCAGATAAGCACCGTTAATATATAAAATGGCTCACTTAGAACACAAAATAGTTCCCTGAAAATCTGATATGAACAATTTGAATAAAAATGGGCACATTGTCTATAAACAACCGCGTTATTACGCAAGGGCAGTTTATATGTTAAACAGTACAAATTGAAACAATACCGTTCAGTGTTGAGAGCAGGTAATACTCACTTTTAGGGCAACATCTTGCGGCAGTCAAGGTAATGTGGCAATAGCTACCGACGGGGCAATCTTGCCTGTGCGGTCCGTTGCCACAGTCAATTTCGAGACTTGTTGTCGGATCCACCATCGCTTTGTTGTTACCGCAAGGTCTCACTTCCATACCTGTGGTGAAAGCAATTTCGTTTCGGATATGGAGTTGCAAGGAAACAAAAAGTAAGTTAATGAGCCAACTTTATCTTGAACGTGTTTTAGACTCTGCATACTGTGGCTTCAGTGATTCGGAGGTGCTTAGAACAAAAGTCTGAAATTCTTAACCCGACAACGTGCTAGCGCCTAAACTTGTGGTAATAAATAATCTTCAAAGATAAGCTTTTTGTAGTTTTTTTTTTTTTTTTCAAGCTAGTTTTTTTTTATCGCGTCGTATAATTTAATTCTACAAGATTAAAAAAAAGTCCAAAACACCGTCAAATTTGACCTCACCACACAGAATGTTAAATAAAAACTTATAAAATAAAACAGTTACTGTTAGTATTTTTTTAAAAGCTACAAACCTTTACAGAGGTCTAAAGGTCGAAGTCTCAGCTCAAGTTGCTTCTGACATCCTTCTTTACGCATAGCGCAAAGACTTGGATACAAGCGAAAGTCAGAAGCGCAAACCGGGAAGTATTCGTCGTCCGGCGGACATTCGAAGAGGCATGAACACCGAGGGTATCCATCGTCACCAATCTCGCAGCTAGCTCCGAAGTCGCATCGGATGTCGCGACAAGCCGACGAGCTGATGGTTCCCGTTTCGTCGATCGCCGAAGAATCCGTCGAACCTTCTTCCGTCTCGGTCGTGGTCATCGCGGTTGTAGCTACCCATCCCCAAATATTTGCATGTTAGTCGAGCGATAAAGCGGAAAGTTAGTTAATTGATCGAGGACGGGTCGCTTTATTGGAATTACTGCTAACAACTGGCTTGATGACGGTCTGATGGTAAATATTTTGTCAGCGATCACATCTGGTAAGGGAATGTCGTTAAGTGGAAGTGTTGATCACTTCCCCTTAAATTGGGTAAGTTTCATTAGTGAGGAGATAGAGTTTCTACGGTTAGTGCAACCCATAAGTTAGTAAAGTTTGTGGAAGTAGTTATTATTATAGGTATAACTTAGGAACTTACTCATAGCGATTGGTGGAACTACGGCCAGTCGGTCCTTGCAGTCTCCGTAAAAGATGACGTGTAATGTAGCGGGAGGTGGTAGACGGCATGCGGCTTTTTGAAGTTCACATTCGTTGGGGTAAGTCTGCATGGTGCTGCCACAAACCGGTTCTCGTGCAGCGCCAGCACAATCAGTTGGACAGATACATTCTCCGGCAGCGCAATGAGCCCCGAATGAGCACTGCACTCCATCGCAAATAGCTGTAGACAAAGTTTCATTTTCAATGTTCGTCGGAAGTTTTACTAACCAAATTACACTTGGAAAGTCTTTACAAAGCCGCGCTGTAAAGTATTGGTGTGAACCATAAATAATAATAAAGGCGCGAGTTTTATTTCGTGCCAGCAAGGTTACGACTTTGTAAGCACCCGCCAGAAGTTTTTCAAGAAATGAATGGCTGAACAGGATAATGTCATTACGTTGGACAATTGCGAGCTTCCAATCTTTCTATCTCACTCGTTCACTGTGAAAAGTTGAGCTTTCTCTTTTCTGCAATGAGGAACGAGTGAAGACACCCGTGCAAATTTAATAACGATTGTTTACTACTTCTCCGCAAAATGAAAGCCTTGCGAAAGTGGTCGATTAATGCCGGACGGGAAATGAAAGATGCTTCGTAATAAGATTTCAAGAGTAAGCACCTATATAAAAGTTGTACTTAACTGTTATAAAATGTTTTCCTGAAGGATTTGTTATTGAACTGGGTTTTTATGCATCCCATTACTTGGAATCATACAATAAACTTATCAACATTTTACTTTGTTAATACTCAATCAACATCATAATTCTTTTTTTAATTGAATGTCTGACGAGACGAGCAAGTCTTTCACCTGATGGTAAGCGCTGCACCTACTCATCACAGTCACAGCACCACCCAGAACACTGCATTGCATAATCTTGCGCAGCACTGCACTGCGCTCGTCACCCAGAGACACCGGCTCTAAAGTCTCATATGCCCAGTTATTTCGCTGGAAACAATGACCTTCAAACCGGAACACAATAATGTTTGCACACCCTTGCCTGGCGGATGAATATCTGGCAAAGGTAAGGTACTTCCCCTGGCGGCCTCTTAAAATTAATTAAACTTACAAACCATAATCAATACCGTCCGATCAGTTATACATCTCTCCATGCATGGTTGTCAGGAAGACATCACTCTGAGCGATAAGACCGCCCATTGTGACAATAACTTTTAAACTTGTTTCGTTTTAGTTTTTAAGTTTTCTTAGTCATGTAGTGTTTCAATAAAGAGTTTATCTGTCTATCAATATTGAAATTTCCAGTGATTAAACTCTGTCTAAGCTACTATAAGCCATAATTGTATGAAACTTAACAATACAAGAGACAAAGTAGCCCGATGGTGGACGACAAAGGCGATTTACTTGATCAGGCTTGGTTTCGGGATGCCTACAGCTACGGAGGGTTTAATCCCGTATCGGTCTTTAATCCTTAGAGACAGTATAGATATCCGGGGTCAAGGAACTGATCAATCAGTGCCAGTGTTTACTGTAACAACACCCTATGCTTCCACGTGTTAGTGAAATAGAATTAATGTTGTCGAATGTGATTACGTGGATTGAAAAACAGCGTAGTTAACAAAGGTAAATGATAAGTTATTCTGAATTCTTAGCTGGAGTTCTCCGAGATTCAGACTATTGTTTTAACTTTAAATGTTATCTAATTTGATATTTTAATACCTTATCAAAGTTAGCTGTGCTTTAACTTTGTTTCGAGTGTTGGTAAAGACAACTCTAAATTGATTTAAGTTTTTAAAAGTGAGCAAGTCTGTATACTATTTGACAATTTCAAGTGACCGACAGATTAATCAAAAGGGCAAATTTTGGCAGACTCGCCACTAAGTTAGATACTAAATATTATGAAATTAATCACGATAAATCTAACTTTATCATACAAGTACAGTCAACTGCAAATAAAAGGAAAATAAATTATGTGTTTTCAAATGTAACGTAATACAATAAACAAAATATATAAAATTAGGCTAAATCCTTCTGTGACGTACCTGATTACTAAAAATATTATGATGTAAACGAGCTGATCTGATGACAGAGACGAAAGGTATACGACGGAACTCATCAGTACCGAACAGAAGCACACCGATCAGAACCGTAGATTGGTTTTGTTTTGGGTCATTATGATCAACTTACAGTACCGAAAACGTTATACAGTACCGATTACCTGTTTCATAAAAGCTTATCTAAAAATATATCTTCCTATACAAAAACTAAACATAAATTTAGTTTGGACACGTTTTGTCCCCACAGAATTATAGAGCCGACTGTACACTAAGAGATAGGTCTCCACCTGTAATTTTATGACCGTCTATAACAATTTTTGATTAAAATTCCTCGTTGGAATGAAGTTTACGCAACAATTACGAGTATTTTCCCTATCGGTGACTCAAAGTTTCGATCAATTGTATAGTACAAAGCGTTTGAAATCAAATTTAATGCTGTTTTCTGAAATTTGTCAAGATGTTGGAAAGTATTGGGGTGTTACTCATAACTTGCGTACATTAATGAGCGAGGTCGAGATCAAAGCCTCGGCTGTGATTGTTAAGTTGAATTCAATCTACTTCAAGCAAAATCAACACAAAACGATGACCGGTTTTGTCACATAAAGAAATTTATATTTGATTATAATCAGGATTTATGAGCTCAAATCGAACGATTTTTGGATTTCTTAGATTTGTTCAAAAGAAGAATCGCTAGAAGGACATTTGTGGTATTTGATAGCTTACATTTCACTGTTTAATCTATATAATAGTTGCAACCCATGCACCAAAGTACATAGCCAAAAAAAAATCTTAATAATTTTGTATTCATTTTAAAATTCTTAACATGCACATTGCACATTCATTGACTGTTAGGCGGAACGAAGTTCGCCAGGTCGGTTAGTAGTTCTAGTGGTAAGCTTCTTCTGCAAGAGATCGCCTGGGGAAGTACCACACCTTAACCAGATATTTATTCGCCAAGTAGTAGTGTGCAAACATTACTGTGTTCCGGTTTGAAGGGCATTGTTTCCAGCGAAATTACGGGGCATGTGAAACTTTAGAGCCGATGTCTCAGGGTGACGAGCAGTGCCGTGCAGGATTATGAAATGCAGTGTTCTAGGTGGTGCTGTGACTGTTATGGGCAGGCGTAGCGCTTACCATCAGGCGAACGACTTGCTCGTCTCGTCAAGCAGTAAAATAAAAAAAAATATTATATACAATTTCCAGAACACAATATCACGAGATATTGTACTAACTTGAGTAATAAGGCAACATTTTTCCATAGTATTAACGGATTCAGGAAGGTAAGACCTACCTCGATGCGATTACTGAAACTCTGCAGATTAGAGATTAAGCAAATAAACCACGGGAAGGAACAGGAAAAGGGAGGATTTGATTACGAGGGGAGGCTGACTATTCACGAAAATAATGTTTATTATACAAAATTGTAAAAGACTGTTTCAAGAAAAATGAAAACTAAGTTTCCTACTTTATTCAGTGACTTGGGGGCATAACACAGTGTGGCCGACATCAGTTTGTTAACGGGGTTTTGAAAAGGTAAAATACCAATTTTCTTGAATGACTTGAGAGCTATTTGAAGTCAATCAATAAGAAGTTTGGAGTATATACACTGTACAGCACAGAAATCCCCGACTGTTAGATAAGTGGATAGTGATCAAGTCTTCACTTCATTTCAATAGATTTTGACCCAGAAAATATATAATATTTACATTGTCGAAAATAGGAAAATTGCAGGAAATCTCGTAGAGCAGAGAAAATTATAGATAGACAGGAAGCCTCAACTTACCGCAATCTCCTTTATACGCCAGCCGCAGGTCACTCTGTTCCCGGCAGGCTGTCGAGTCGAGCTCGCACTGCGAGGGATACGTCTGGCCATCAGCACCACAGACCACATCCGTTTCCTGATGGGAAAATCAGATAATAAAATAATAACATAAAGGTGTATTATTGTTGTTTAAATACATAAAATACTTAACTAAATTACTAAAATGTTTTTTACTGTCCATCCAAAGGTTGTCTGGAAGAAATCGCTTTCAGCGATAAGACCGCCCATTGTACTTGTTTATTTTTGTTTCTGGTGTACAATAGTTTTCTATTCTAAATTACGCTACTCGCGCAGTTCAAAGTTTAAAAACAATCTATCGCCAAGCCTTATCGAGGAGTTCCAGAAGCAGTCCTTGCAAGCTAGCCCTATTGTAAGCTGAGCGTGTTTACCATCTTTTACCACACTGTCACATAACGGGAAATATTGTTGTCAAACGCGACAAAAAGTACCTATCACTAACCATAATTAATAATGCCATACAACATTATTTTATAATTAATTTAAATTTTATAATCTAAATTTTAAATTTTAAATCTTATATGTAATTAAAGTTTATTTACAGGAAAAACTATCAAAATGTATTGGTTAATGTTTTATCAATTTACACGTATGAACCTCCATTGAGTAGATGCATGAAACAAGCCCCTTTTAAAATAATACGTCATAAATGCATGCAAAAATTTAATTTGAAAACAGCTGAAAAATAATATTCTTAAGGTACTGTTTTCATTAATCAATTCCAGGATACCATTAATTTTGATACCTTACAAATGGCGTAATCTCCTTACAATAAACAAGGTGAAAATCTCAATTAGCCACTCAGAAGATAACTCAAAGCGGTATTGTTCCAAAGCTGTTTATCCGGTTTCCGGAACCAACGGGTTATAATGGGAGGTTCTCTTTCAGGAATTGTTTAGATGGGCTTCAGGGACTGTTTAAGTAGCGGTCGGGACTTGAATGATTTTGCAGATCTCGAATGTTTGGTTGAAAATGCTTTGAATGTAATTGGAAGGATGATTGTACCAATACTACAGTCAAAGGAATAAGTTTTCCAAACCTTTTGGTGAAAATTAAGTGCCATTTTGTTCAATAACTACAATAATAGTTTAGTGAATAAATGAATATTATTTTACTATCGTATCGTCTCGAATGCGGTAGTGTTGCCAGTCTGTTAGACCGCCGAGGGACCTCTGACGTGTTAAGCAAAGCTGCTTTCAATCGATAACTGTCCTGGAACAACGGTTTGTCTCGACTTCTCAGATGTTATGCTACTAAATGGTCACCCATCCATGTGTACACCGCTGTCGAGGTTGCTTAACTTTAACGATCGGTTAAGATCCGTCAGTCAAACTATGCCAACGGGTTTCATTAATGAAATATTTTCTTCGAACAAGACCTTACAAAAAATGTGCACACAATTTAAACTCAAATATTAAAATAACTGTTAAAGTATTAGTAAACACACTTAACAAAACAGCATTTAACTTAGATAACTTTGAAATGTTATCGCTTTTGAGATATTTTACGAGATTAGTTTTTTTTAAAACAAATAAGTAATAGAAAACGAACTAGTCAAAAGACACACACGGGTCTCGTATCTATTTACATGACTATAACCAAACTTGACCTTAATCTAGTGGAACATTTTCTTACGAAATATAATAAATAAGATTAGATTACTTAAGAAATTTCGATTTTCTGTGCAAAAAGAGGCCTTCTTTTTATCATCATAGCGTAAAGAACTGTATAAATTAGGTGTAAAATCGTGCTTTCAAAGACATGTTAAACCATCGTTCCCCAGTTTTTCATCGATCGTTGAACAATTTCAGACGCCCTTGGACTGCCTAACAAACTCAGACATCAGAGGACGTCACTGTCTTTTTCGAAATCCACCGATCGATCATAAACTTTTACAGTTTGAAGTTTAAGTACATTTGAAGACCAATGTTGAAACTTAACTAAAGCGATCCTTTGATAAAGTGTCTGCAGTCGTATTTCCCGTCACATCTAACTCTGTGGCAGTTGTGGTTGTCTCAGACTGGACAGTTGTTGTGTAAGTAGCTACACAAAACGTAGTGACTTCAGAAGTTCCGATGTGTTAGTAGTTTCTGAACAGTTGAACTTTCAAAATTGATGTAGCTCTTCGTGTATTATTAAACTACATTTAGAACTAAAATGATGCTTGATTTTAAATAATTGAGCATTAAATAGTTACTACGTGATGTTTTCGAGCCAAAAATACCAATAAGGCATTTGCCTTGTTGGTATTCAAAACTATTTAGTTTTAAAGTGACGGAACCACCAAACTCTAAACAACGTTTTACCGCGGTCACTTTTCTAAATGAAGCCTCGTATTTACTAGAAGACAAATAAATCGCGACACTTATCGCCAGAAACTTCACCAGACATTGTCTAGTAACTTTTACACCCGAGACAGTTTTTGCGAAGCATTTAGTATCACGTGGTGAGATTTCCGGCAACTTTGCGCGATTTCTTTGAGAGGGTTGAAATTAGTTTCCTGGTGAATACACTGCTCTAAATTATTTATAATCTCATTGAGAAACTTTGTCGCCCGTGGCACATAACAGAACCTAACATACTTCAATAAGCAAATAATCGATCTCAGAACAATGATGATCCAGCATTAATATCAACGTATAGCCCAACGCCACCGGGTAAAAAACCTTGACCATCATTTTTCATAAGTTTTGTGCAGATTACCCCTGCTCCGTACTACGGAGGGCACCTTAAGCCATCATTCCCGGTCGTTATTAATCTTTAGAGTAATTAGAAGCCTTTGGGTGAACTGACCACTCTGGTACCAGCGGCTGGTAGTTCCTATCTCATTGGAAAACATAATAACCCACCAACACCAGTTCCGTCAGTTTCTTACCTGGGCTTCGGTGCAGTTGTGGTTGCATTGACAGACTGGTCTCCCCGTATCCGAAGAAACAACGCAGTCACCACCACCCAAGCAGACGGTATCGGCACATGATTCTGTAAGAGCAAAAACCTTCAGATTTTGGTAGAGACATCACGCGCTCTAAAAATGGGCAAAAATAAAAAAAGTGTAAATACTAAAAGACCAACCACCAGTGTAAAAATAACTTGTCACACAATTTGTGCTAAAGTTGGTAATTTATTTAAGGAATCGTGTTTTAAGAAACTTCTGTCGTTTCCTAGAATTCAGAATTTTCAATGTTGCCACCTAAAAATAATGAAATTCCCAAGAGGTAGTACGGAATGAAGCTAAGTGAAAAACTTTCATGCATTTGCATAAGATTTTACAACGTAGCCAAGGCGGTTCTATTTATAACAAACACGAGGGTAGAATAATTAAATTGTCTTCTTTGACCTAAGTTGAAACCAATGAAGCTAAAAAGAAAGCTCAAAGAACGGACACCTTCAAGGAGGATTTGTAGAAGTTGGTAACACCTGCTCATGTATAATAATTTAATCATTTGGAGCTATTATAACAAGTACCAACTAAAACGGCGTCTTATAGCTCAAATCGATTTCTTCCAGATAACATTTGAGAACGTACATACCTATACTAAAACACAAGCTTATAATTGACTCATTTATAATATCCCCTTCAAAATTTGTTACTAAAAGACAGAAACTAAAAAGCTCCTTCAAGAAATTTCATTAAATTGTTAAGACTCGGTGAGCGTTCATCAAATATTGTTCTATAACCAATAGCCGTTTAAGCTTCTTAATAATAATTAAATCCCGTTCATCAATCCACGTCGGTTTCAATTTCATTGAGCAGTTTTCATCTCTAATTGATACTTTAGCACCAAATTATAGTCTGCTCAAAATTATAGTCGACGAAAGAAACAGCAAACGATGTTTTGACAAGTGAAAACAAATACCGGTTTCAATCAGTAGGTAAGAAAAGTCGGTTAAAAAGAATTCGCATCGCTCGCTGTTCTCCAATCAATCAAATAGCGTATCTCGAGGGACCGGCCCACTGTTTCTCTAATCAAACAAACCTGGGCCTCGATCTTATCTTACCGTACCTTACTGTTTTCATTTGTACCTACCTACGTTCCTCAAAAATTGCAAAACAACAACCAGATAATCTACTTTTCCTCGTCAATGGCCAATGTCGAGATTTTATTTTACGGCATCTCATTTCTAAAGGCGCACACTCGTCAAAACAACGCGAAATAATTTTTATTTCTAAGAATCCTACCCGCCATTTATTGACAATTTCATAAGAAGGAAAGATTTTCATTGCGAGGAATTGATAGCGATTTATCTCGGATGGAATTCGTTAATTTATTTCTTCTAAAAATTCACAGGCGCGGCGGCGTGCTGTTGTGGTGGGATACCTTACATTATTGTTTTTAATTAAGATTTTACTGTGGATACTTTATAAAATATTGGTACATTACTATGCTAACAAAAGATTTTTAGATGCTATGAAAATAATCATGTTCATGGTGTAATTACATTAAAGAGGGTTGAATGATCTTTACGAAAACCATTCTCAAAAAATTGTGAAATGAAATTTTAAAATCAATTCCTGAGAATGCCTCTAATACCTTCAGATTCTAGATTTGAAATCCTTAAAATTTAATGTAGTGTTCTACATAACATTTTGTGCTATTTTGTAATGTGACATGTTTTTGCATAAAAAATAATACTTATATAGAAATGCAAACGTGATCGATTCCTGAACACACCTTTAGATTCCTTAATGTCATGATTTGTAAAACACATCCTATTTTATAGTTAAACTATGGTGCTGCTCAATTTAAATACATAAAATTAAAAAAATATATCTACGCCAAGATAACTTCAAAACTCATATACTCACGGCAAGTTCCATTGTAGAGCACTTTCAAGTCTCCCTCCTTCAACCCTTCTTGGCACGCGTGCATTCGCATCTTACACTCGCTGCCGTAGGTGTTCTGGTCAGAAGCGCAGACTGGGGCAAGTGTGGCATCGCATACCGGACAAGCGCATTGCGCGGCTCCATTTCGTGCAATACATGCACCACTCCAAGGACAAGATGCGCGTGCGCAAGGATTTTCTACACCTTAGGATTTTTAAAAAGGATAAAAAAAACATTAATTAAAAAATTACGAGGTCATCATTAAAGTAATTTAAGGAAGACGTTTCACTAAAACGAATCAAGATCACGCTTAACTTTTTTGGATGCGTTGTTTAGCTAATCTATTTCAGTAACCAACTCTTTTTATACTCACCACAAGTCCCCATATAAGCCACTCTGATATCTCTATTCTCAAGGCACGCTGCACGCTCCAAAAAGCACGGACTGTCGTATGTCCGTCCATCGGTCCCGCATACAGGCCGCACGATCTCTTCGCACTCCGCGCCGCAGCCGCACACGGCGACCCCGCGAGCGTCAAGCGAACAATGTTCGCGGACTCCGCACTTTACTGAGTCGCATGGATGTTGAGCTGTACAAAATATGCAACGTTACAAAATGGAATAAGGAAATTTATGGATTAGTTATAGTTAATATGTATTTGTCGGATAATCGTAATCGTCTACTTGAAACGTTGAATCTGAACTTTCATTGACATTGGCCATCTTTATTTTTTGACAACAGAGTAATGAGCGGATTACTTATTTTTTTTGATAGTAAGAGCTACACCTGCCCTTTACTTTGCGGCGAAGTGAAGTAAAATTGTAGATGAAACAAGTTTATCACCTTTTTCATTTTCTTTTTAATATCGTTTCATAATACTTATTTTTTAAATTGTAATGTAGAATCGCTTTTCGATACAACATAATGAGTAATTTTCTACAGTGTTCTAATAGTTCAATAATAAGCCTACCCATGCCTGCATTTGGAATAACCCTAAACCATTTCTTTATTTTTTTATGATAATTAATTTCGTCAATGTGAACATTGCAAAAATTTAAATGCGTTTTCCCACAAAGTTGAAAAATCGTGAATTCGTTTTAAATAATTTTAATTATAAATTTAAATATAAAATTAGTCTAAATAAATAACTCTTCTTAAAACTATAACATAATTTACATAAAACAATTATGACGTGCCCATCTCAATATATTCAGGGTCTGGTGCTCGTATCTAATTACTTTCTTTAGAACAAAATGTCTTTTCAACATGGACCAATAACGCTGGCTTGGCATTTTCGAATAAAGATTTAATTTTAGATTACAAAGTAGGTTGACGAATGAAAAACTTTTATGAAATGTTTACGATCGAAAATATTGTTGTGGGACAATATTTGAATGAAATTTAGTTGGTTTACAACAATGAAAAACAAAAGTACTTGGAAATTCTAAAGCTCACATTACCTAACATTTAAACATTGCAGTGTTCCGGTTTCAAGGGCACTGCTTCCAGCGAGATTATTGGGCAGAGACCTTAGAGCCGATGTCTCGGAGTGACGGGCGCAGTTCAGTGCCGCGCATGATTATGCAATGCAAAGTTCTGGGTGGCGCTTTAACTGTTATGGGCAGGCGCAGTGCTTACCATCAGGCAAACGAATGGCTCCTCTCGTCACTCAGTCAAATAAAAAAAACCTTATAGAAATACTTACAATAGGTACTGAGAAACGACATGACAAGCTTTGAAGCAAGTTTAGAAACGTAGGCATGTAAGAAATTTAGATTTTGATGTTTTCTTCCGCAGTTTTCTCTTGGCCCGTAGAAATTCTTTGTTTAATCTATACTAATATATAAAGTTGAAGAGTTTGTTTGGTTGAACGCAACAATCTCAGGAACTACTGATTGGAATTCAACAATTCTTTTTGTGTTGGATAGTCCATTTATCGAGAAAGGCTATATTTTATCTCCGTATTCCCACGGGAACGGGAACTACGTGGGTGAAGCGGCGGGGCGCAGCTTGTTTAATATAAAAATAATCTTTTATTATCTTCCTAACTTAAACTACACCAGTAAACAATACACGCAATTATGCCAAATATTAGTATATAAAGGTAACTAAAATAAAGTAAAATTATAGTCATACCATAAATTATTATTGCTACAACAAATTTGGAACAACTAACAAGATACACTGAAATTCTATATCCGCAACTTTCAAAGTTGTTATGCGAAATATCTTGTACCAAAAATACTTATAAGCCGCGGGAAGCGAAACATGTTTACGAGATGTTTTTTCACATTAGATGCTTGGAATATTCGCTTTACGATTTACCCAAATATTTCTCTATAACTGGTAATAATGTAAATGATTGGGTCTGGAAACATCCGCTCAATAAAAACAAATGCGGCCCCGCATTTAAAAAACTGTAGTTACTTTCTCTGGTTATGATCTCCCTACTTTTAGATAGCTCTAGGCTATATGGGTTATTTTTTTGCATCTACTTTGTGATTGTGTTTTATTTCCTACCTATAATTACCGCGGTATAAATAGATATAGGTATATTCTATAGCTATAGACTAAACTACTAAGTATGGCATGTCGATATTTCAAACATCATCATATTCCTACATATTGCCCAACTTAACGCCAATAGCTTTTGTTAGATAGTGGCACCATGCTAATATCTGAAGATTCAACAGAAAATTTAGTCGGTCTTCTACACGTATACACAAACATTTGCGGCATGAGTCATCCCTGTCACCAAAATTTAACAATACGTAATAATCTTATCAAAACATCTGTTCCGTGTAAAACATAACAATTAACTGTCATATCATGTCTACTTTGCTAATGTAGCTTACAAATAGAGTCCAAAATTCAATATTCCCAATGCGGTATCCGTTTAGCAAACTAATTATGCAAATACGACGATTACCTGAAGCGCATTCTCCTCTGTAAGCTATTGTGAGCTGTTGTCTCGTCCGACACGACTCTCTCCTTAGGGCGCATTCGCTCGGATAGTCTTTATAGTCGGAGCCGCAAACTGCGGACCCGGGGCGCACCATTAGTTCACACTGCGGCCCGCACTTGCACACTGGTGTCCGAACTTCGTTCAGTTGACACACGCCTCCGTCGACACATTCGTGTTCTGAGCAGGGATCTACGGCGAGAGCACAAAAAATAATAATTATAAATTTTTTGGTGTACACTTACTTCGTTTGCGTGGATGATCGCAATGTGAAACGTCATGTGGCTTGCGAAACCAAAAAAAAAATGCTTGATTATTTATCATGATACAGAAATTATGAACCTTTTATTATTATGTAATTGTTCAAGTAATCCGATTTATCATTGGTCCCACCTGACATCTATCACATTAGTAATGGGGATAGCGTTGTCTGAGAAGAATGATCATTTAATATTGATTGAAATACTAAGTAGAATAAATATTGTTCACAATTCTAGTGCCTTCAATAAAAACGCTCATAAATTCTTAGAAACTCTGTGACCAATCGCCAAACTAAGAACAAGAGAGAGAATTGTGAAACAATTCAATAAGAGTGCAAAAGCGAAGCTAGTAATGTAAATAGAGAATCTCACAAAGGATGTCGGAATGTGCGGGCATTTGGTCTTGTTCAAATTTAGTTCAGATCGAATGTTCTGGGACAAGTTGAAAAGGGTTAGCAACCGTAAGTACCCACATGAGCAACGAGATTAAATTACTTTTATCAAAAAGAAAGCGGGCGACCCAATTCCCGATTTTGTGTATGAAAGTATAACGCGTAGAGTTTGTGTAACTTTCAGGAGTTCGGGTAATTTACTTACGTGCCCGGCTCTACATTATCCCGGGAAGTTACGTGAAAAAATATTATTATATTCCAGTGCTTGCAAAATATTACTCGATAACTTTTTTTACGATAGTGCAGGTAACGCGAGGAAGTGGCGTAAATCATGATGGATGGACGCTGGAATATGATCTCGCATCAACTTTTTACTCACGTTTGTTTACGAAACCCATTTTTATTTACGCGCAAAACAGTCACGTATTTCTACAGCTCGGAGAATGGACCCCTCTTTGTATCTTAACCCACTTTTCTGCCATTAAGAAAGGAAACTCCCTTAATGAGTTCCTTTTATTTCTCAAGAGGTCAACAATACGCGCTCATTTGTTTCAATTTCTTGATTCTCATTAAAACTGTTTACTACTTGTGAGGTTGTGATTTTAGGGAGCTAGCAGGAAGAAATCTATTAAACCAGTACTTAATTAATATACCTACCAACTGTAGACCCATATAGTTTATAGTAAAATATATTGCTAGGAAAGCTGGCAAAACCCAAAGCAACTACTGCTGACAATCGATTTCAATAACAACATGGTAAGTTACTGAACAAAGCTACTGACAAAGCTATTGTTGTATTATGTGGTGTTTACTATGTGATAAATTAAAACTTGACTCGGCAGCTATGGCATACGTTATAAATTCAACTAGAAGAAGCTGAGCTATTGATAAAAAAAATTTTTAGAATGCGCTGCGCCAGTGTGTCTCTCTGGCATAGTCAATTTGTAGAGAACTATTAGCTAAAAACAAGCAAGTGGTGGTAGCCTAGTGGGAGAACGTCCGCCTTCCAAGCAGAAGGTCGTGAGTTCAAATCCCAATGCAGGCACGTACCAATGTGTTTCTTGTAAAACATATGTACGTAATTATCACTCGCTTTTCGGTGAAGGAAAACATCGTGAGGAAACCCACATACCTACCCGAAAATTATTTCGGAGGTAGGTATGTGATCCACCAATCCGGATCTGGCCCCCGTGGTGGATTATGGCCTAATCCTCCTCACGAAAGTGAGGGGAGACCCGTGCCCAGCAGTGGGACGTTATGGGTTGTTGATTATGATGATGATGATTAGCTAATATCGATTTAAAAAAAAACCCGTAGAAAGTCACGAGCAAAAGCTAAAATTTCATAGGTATATTCGTAGTTCAATATAGTTTTGTATTATGCAATAGTTTACTCACCGCATTTCCCATGGTATTTGATAGTAATATTCAATTGATTGTCACACGCATGTTTGTCTAAATGGCAAGGCGATGCGTATTCTTTCCCATCTGTGCCGCAAACTGATTTTCTCTTCTGACAACTCCTTGGACATCGACATTCAGCACTGTTCGAGGAAGGGACGCATCTAGCTCCTACTGGACATGGCACACCAGAACACGGATCTCCAGATTCTGTACAAAAGGATTAGCTCAGAAAAGTTGTCAAAAATAAATAAACTAATAAAATTATTATCAGTAATACTAACATGAAATGGTAATCCCCAGCCACACCAGTACGCGTGTCATGAAAACGGTCATTAATAAATGTTGACATTATTGATTTGAAATTCGTAGGCGCAAATCTATAGTAGCGCTGAAATAATTTCATTGCTTACATCGTTAAGCGATACTTACCACATTCTCCTTCATGTTTAACGCGTAAGTTTAGTCTCCTTTCGCAGGCTTCTTTTCTCAAGAAGCAGTGGTTACGGTACGTGCGGCCCGCGGTGGAGCACACAGGTGCCGCTGTCGTAGAGCAGCTCGCAGGGCACGCGCAGTGTGCTCGGCCGTCGCCAAGGGACACACACTCTGCGCCCCATCGGCAGAAAGTCTTTTCACATGCTTCTGCAAGAAAAAAAGCAACTGAAAAATTCACAACTCTATCTAATACTTTTAATGGAACTGCATCGTCCCACAAATCAAGCGGACCCTCCAAATTGTGTTTATCACTCCCACGACGCAGATTGTAGTCTGTAAAGGTGATTGAGTTATCTACCGAAAAAAAAAAGCTACAATTTTTGGACAGTCATGATAAAAGGCTTGATAGGCTCCGGTCGCGTCATAACTCAATTGATTTTGATCAATTTCGGACGTTTGGATTGGATCACCTACCTAATTGTGTCACTGCGAATGAAATATGTTCACTGGCTCGAGAAAATGTTACTGATTTTCACGCTCCGCCTACTGTGCGTAGGTAAGTATAATAAAATTGATATCCTGTGATGCGAGTGAAAGGCAAATTCTTTTAAAGAAGACATAATTCTTTGCGGAACTCCACTAAGGATGACACAATTTCCAATTTTCTACCTGGGGAGTCGAAAGCGTGACTAAATTATTAAGGGAGACCAAAATAAGATGCGAAGTTCCGTTTTGCCACAGCATTGTGTTGGAGCTGGCTTTAGGGATCAGCGATTTCTATCGCCTAGTTAATATTCTGAGCAGATTGTCGGGTGCGAAGTCACACAGCGGCATGGTAAAAGTTAATTTAGGATTTTCTTCTTGTTTTTAAACTTATAAACGTCTGCAGGTTGTTGATAACGGTATTATATTGCTTAGCTGATCCTGGAACAGTGTTTATTTTATAAAACAGGGAAGGACCTTTGACCAAGAATTCCAAACTGTAAAACTTGGATACAATAATCAATCTAAGTATATCGTAATTCAAAACACTGTATATATAATACGAATAATTACTTCCAATGATATTTTAAAACTAATGGTTTAATAATTCATTGTTTTTCACAAGAACACATGAATTTCACTTACACGTGACATTAATAATTATATTAATAAGGAACATCATAATGGTTGGGCGAATTGAACACGTTGATTATTAAACAAAGGGAGGTAAAATAATAAATTGACAAAAAGAATGTCTTTTTATCACCAATAAATACCAAAGGAAACCCTTTTCATTTCACATCAGCCGTTATACAATCAGCGACGAAACGCTTATAATATCACATTTGTCTCCCAAAAGAGGTCAAGTATCCGAATTCAGCCGCGATCTCATTTCCTCGACTTTCATATAAAGGCTGTCAACGAATCCGCTTAAAGAAAAGAAGCAGTCGGAAATAACAATTTTGTAAGAAACAAACAAAATGTAGGAAGGCGAAATAGCTGTAGAAAAAGCCCGAGATAAATGGAGACAGGGAAGGGAGATAAAAATGATGGCGGATGCCTTGTGAATGGAAGAAAATTAGGAAATTCACCGCGCCGCCTTTCGGTCCCGAAAGCTGTTTAAATTATCCGCATTATCCGAACGTAAATTCGTAAAAGCGCTCGTATATGTGGAATGGTATAATAATTATGTAAAGTGTTATCTGCGTTAAAAATAATCATGTAATAGGAATTCCAAGATTTAGGACAGAATATTGTTGTTTTGATTTGCGGGCGGGTACCTAATCCTATAAAAGAAAATGGAAGCAGGAGTTCCGAATATTGTACTGAAATTGAGTATGTTAATAGTCTTTGTTCAAAGTCTGCGTAGGTGTTGTGTTCTTGATAACATATAAAGGTCATAATATAGGTATTACATATGGTATATTTAGGTATTCTATAGTATTGGTTTGAATACCAATTAAGGGACATAGTTTGTTATTGACTTGGTTAGGTTAACTACCTTCTCGTACCTTCGAAATCAACTAATTGTTTAAAAACGAGGGGGCTATTACTACGTACGTTTAATTTTATATATGCCAGTATCTCTGTTTGACTGCGTATATATATATTTATTATATTTTTTTAATGTCACTAAATATCAGGACGATCAAGTCGTTCGTCTGATGGTAAACGCCACGCCTGCCAATTACAGAATAACAGACTGCATGTTATTAAATATGCAAGCCACCAGCGAAAGTGAATCTTTTGGCGGTGCGTGCGGACTTTAATAGAATTTTAAGCTTGATTATTGAAACAATCTTAATATTGAAATACCTACATTGGGAGGTAAAAATACACATACAGATGCCCTAAATTCAAGAGACCACAATCCACCGCAGTTCACTCAAAGCCTTAAACAAAGCGTTTCAAAGAAATGGGACGAAAATAATAACACGCCGGAATATACGGCGTTACTCGCACCCACATAATGCGGGACGCTTCCAAAGTCTCACAGACAAAGCAATTTTGTTGGCTCGAGACACCCAACACAGTGGAAGCCAGTGCAAAACCTCCATACATATATGTAGTTATAGATGACTCCTAATTTGAAACTCAGTTAATTTGTATTACCTTGTTTAAAACGGTCAGTTCGGGCTTACGATGTCTACCACTAATTGATAGACACGTTGACAGCCTATTTAATAATTCAGTAATTAAATTTGATGCTACAATAATCCTGAATGTCATTCACACGTAGGATATTGAAATAGCTTTATTGATTCAATTTTAAGCTAACATTTAGCTATTCTATAGGTTAGTGATTAACGTGTCGAAATTTGGTCCAACAGGAGCGGAGCTTTGGTACTGTCTTCATATTATTCTGTGCATCCGACTTAGTTGGCATGTCACCCGCACTACATATGTGGATTGTGGACCAACGATAAGCTCTTTGTAGCTTTGAAGATGTACCCCAGCTATTTTACTTGAATTACGGCATGGGATATAATTAGGTACGAGGCTGCCTAAAGTTATACGGAGTAAATCGAGCCGGGAAGATTGTTCTCGACGCGATGTTGCTTCAAAATGCCATGGTAAATAAATTTTCAGTGGGCCCGTCTGAGACCAAAATGTTCGAGTCAAATGCAGGCTTCTTATCAGTTGGGCTTAGTTTGTAAAATATTTGGGAAAAACTATACGTACTCGTAGATGATAAAGAGATTTTTTAGGAAACTCTGGCGTTGGAAATATAATTTTGTCAATCTAAAGTTATAGTATCTAAAACGAAAGAATTTTTCATCATGGGCCTAAGTATTTAAAAAAACACATTGAATGTGTACTTACCTTCTGGAGCAGGTGGCCTAGGTTGATAATGTAAATCTGGAACAAAAGATAATCGTAACATTAATGCCAGTTTCAATTATGCACGAAAAACATTTTGAGTACAACGTACGTACTTTCGGTTCGTACGAAGTAAAAATCAAACATAAGTCCAAGAGACAGATGAAAATACGGTTCAAAAGGAAACTTTTTATTAGAAAAAGAAACTGGCTTCAAATACGCTGACGTGAAAGTAAATGCGTGGAAGCGTGTAAGTGATGATGGTATAAGAGTTGAATGGGTAAAGTTTTGAATTTTTTTTTACTTTTTACTAAGAGCTTTTTTTTTGTTTTTATGAAGATACTTCCAACCTCTGTCAGAGTATGTCAGGCTGCTCAAAGACCTATGTTGACTATTTTGAAAATTAACCAGCTGCATCTGCTTACTATCAATTCACTGCACAAAAGCAAAATGAGATTTACCTACTGCATCATGTTGGAAAAATATAAATAATAACTATTCACTGAGACAATTAAATTAAATTAAATTTAACAAGACCGCAATAAGGCTTATTAATAATTCAAAATGTATCATATTTATTCTATATTATGCATGAATTATATGAGAAATTATTCACTGAAACTATTATCGCCCCGCTTTCATTTGGCGCTTTTTATTTTATAATTTAATATTTGATTCAGCCAGTATTTATGATTTAAAGGCAAAATAAGGTGACATTTGGAAGATTACACAAACTACGCGGGTTCTGCTTCCAAAAAGGTTGGTACTTAATAAGCATTTAATGAGACCTTTTAAGTCAAGTATGTAGGCGTTTCAAGATTCCTGTGAAAAGGAATTTTATTACGGACAAACATTACGTACAGTGTAATAGAATTTCCCGGTCCAGCTATGGACGCGAGGGTTCTTAGCCCATTTCTTGGAAATGTGTCTGTCCTATGAAAATACAAGACAGAAATGGAGAGGCCTCATTGTTGGCGAAACATCTATCTAAGAAGCTTTCTGAATGGACACTAAGTACCGGGTTTAGGTAACTTAAGTGCTTCGTGTAGGTTCTCCAAGAGTCTGGAAATATCTGTTCTGAAAACTCAATCATTAGTAGGCAAAAAAAGAAGGCATCGGTTTTAATTGTTTTTACAAGATTTATTATGATTATGTATTATATTATTTATTATTTATGTCCGCCTTCCAAGCAGAAGGACGTGAGTTCAAATCCCAGACAGGCACTTACCAATGTGTTTCTTGTAAAACATATGTACGTAATTATCACTCGCTTTTCGGTGAAGGAAAACATCGTGAGGAAACCCACATACCTACCCGAGAATTATTTCGGAGGTAGGTATGTGATCCACCAATCCGGATCTGGCCCCCGTGGTGGTTTTTGGCCTAATCCTCCTCACGAAACTGAGGGGAGACCCGTGCCCAGCAGTGGGACGTTATGTGTTGATGATGATGATTATGATCATGATTATGATCATTTTAAAACCATCAGCCTTTATGAATAGTTCCTTCTCTTCACAATTAATAACTTAGAGTGTGAGTTGATTAGTATAGGTATTTTATTATGAGTAGGCTATAAGGCTACGCTCCTCCTCGCAAAAGTGAAAAGAGAGAGCTGTGCTCAGCACTGGGCCGATTTGGGTTGATGATGATGATGGTGACGATGATTAAGCTTTGTTTTACTGCGTAGTAAATTACTACTTTCAAACCGAAAAGTTATATTCCCAAAATGAACCTATATTAAATCATACAAAGCGAAAAATTTCAGTGCAATTATTAAAAGAAAACTGCACCAACATGCAGATATTTTCAATTGGCAACTCTACTTTTCAATGAATATTAAAGGATGAGGTTCATTAAAAGTTATTTTAATCCGATTTCCTTCTCGTGCATATTAATGAGTTTACCTTCCCTCCTCTTCGACTCGTAGCGGAAGAAAAAAGGAGAGACAGGATTCAAAGGAGCATTATGAGATCGCGGATTAATTTCGCCCCCGGGTAAGGAATATGTTTCGGAATGTGACACAAAGAGGTCGCGACTAATGGGTTCGCAGTCGCATTTGGGATAAATATAAAATACAAGAGGCTGTACGGTCGACCGCAAGCCGGGTCGAGTCGGGCGGCGCGCCATATTGTTTTATTGCAAATTGGTTGGACGTAGACCGCGCCTGTCCTTTACATATACGAGGCTATTAAACTACGGATAGTGTCCAGTCACGTGTTAAACGAATCCGATCACTGCATACAATGTGAGACGGTGGACGGCTGCGCGTGTCATGTAACTCCAGGTTCTAGAAAAACCATCGCTGTTCAATCCAAACGCTGGTACTTATTGCTTTGTCCCGAACTATATTTCCAGTCCGTGTTTTTATTCCGTTTACCGCTTTTTAAGCAACGTAAAAGTTTCGCCTCTATTGTGTGCCATAAAAATGGCTAACGTTTGAATACTTGGTTCCGAGAATAGTACCTAACTCCCCATATGGGTTTTCCGATAGTACATTGTTTTGTCTTTTTAGTTTGGGTATTGAGACTGGATATGTCTATAATAGCTACCTTTTAATTGAGCTTTACAGTTCTTCTAATCATCTACAATGAAAGTCATAACTTACAATTGTGAACTATTAACTAATCATAGACATTTTAAAAGTGTCGAAAATAATCGCAATCATATTAAAACGATTCAACTGTACAAACAAAAGCGTGCGCAAAACCATAACAATTTCACGCAATCATTCCCAGCATAACAAACTTGATTGACTTCGACACAAACAATTATTGTTTCATTCCACAACAATATTAATCAACAAAATGGTAATTAGAAGGATAAGATCAATGCAATATCATTACCAGATTATCAGATGTCAGCGAGGGTTCATGTTAAATTTTATGAATCACGCACCACCCCTGTGTTCCGAACTGTACACTATTTTGTGTATGAAGCTATAATTTATACAACGATAATGAATATGACTAACGGTTGCCTATCACGAAGGTTTTTACCCTAATAAGTAGCACCGCGAGTCACAGAAAGTGTGCACAAAAGGTATTGAATTATTACTCGGGGAAGCCTTTTGTGGGCCTCGTAATGAATCATACGTGGGAGGTAAGAGACCAAATCTACTTATAGTATTACGTCTAACCTTTAATCATAGACTTTAATACAAAACTTGTTTTATTTCAGTTGACTTTTTGTCGTAGGCTCACGTTTGACCTTTATCTTACCTGATGTTAATCCCATGAGTGTAGTGCGCACAATTTATTTAAAGAAACGATAAAAAAATACCCTTTCTAAGTGCGACAAGATAATAAATTGTTATTGTGAGCTATTTTACGAGTTACGATCCAAACATGACATAATCTAAAACAAACGTTGTTTGTCTTTTGAATTTAAAATGTGGTTGCAATCGCAAAAAGTTTACAATCGCTATAGTGGAACTGTAATTAAAATCGATTTTAAGATAGTTCATGTACAGGTACAACACCCCCATAGATCTAAATGAAGTGTTAGACTCGGCCACGCCAAGCCTTTCGTAGTAAGTGCGTGATTGCGCTTGACATCCGTAATATCCGGGCGCTCGCTGCTGCCCACCGATGGTATCAATTTCAATTTGTTGCGGCGCTATAACAGCCGCCTCTGCTCGATTCGTTGTATGAATCGATTTCGCTCCAGCTTCCTGTTGCGTCCACATCGGACTTAATCTCGGATCGGTCGATTGAAATGCTCGCTCGAAATCATTGCTGTTTATACCGATATCTATTTAATTTCGCGTTCGATGGAATTCAATAAAACGGAGATTTATGATAGAGTAATTTAATTCTGAAATTCGATTAACATTAACGGGAATTGCTCTGATTCTGGGTAAAGTGCTTAATAGGCCACAATACAAAATGAAGCATGCGAGCGTTTATTGGAACGTACGAGCGTCATTTGAGTGCTCTTTCATGGATATCGGCCGTTGCGACTGGGAGGCATTCGCGAATTATGAAGTGTTCAAACGGTGTGAAAATTAATCGATCGATTAGCCTTTCTCGCTCGGTTTCGAAGCTAAAGCCGATCGTGACTCAGTCCCCTGCCGCACTGGCGCCGGTTGAAATTAATTTTGCCGCTAAAAAAGGAACGTTCCGTTCCGAGTTTTCGACAATCTATTGCATGGGATTTCGAATAATTCTTCGGTTGCAATACGGGGTGCGCTGTTGTTAGGAACGTAAATATACGACTTTGAATATTGCTCCATTTGTTGCGTTTACTGCGCGTTTGAAAAATCAATAAAGTTTGGTGGTTTACTCCCAACTTTAATGAACAATAATTTCATAAATAGCCATATAATACGCACTCTCATCGCCATATCCAAACATCACAGCTATAATTCCAACGTAAGTGTTTATCGTCGCCTATCCTGAATATTTAAGGTAGGTAAATACTTCCTTAATTCCAGTGGCTTTACCGCAATTTCAAAACCCGAGTCGTTGCGCCGCCTAGAGTGCCACTAAAATGAATGTGCTGCCAGAGAGAAAAACGACCGGATCCCACCATCCATACATCCACATCTGCACACCTCCATTTACTGGGATAAAATCAAGTTTGAGTTTTAAGAGTCACATTCAGTTTAGTTAACCTTTTATTTCTAGGATGATATTAGTTCTGCGGAACGTCTTTTGTTTTGGTTAAAATATCGGTATTTTAGTTAAGTGCTGCAGGGTAAGCTGAGAATTTAACTTGTTTTTAAATCCAGATAAACACTTTATATCTGATAAGTGTTAGTTTATAGTTCTTTAGTATCTTAAGTAATTGTAAAATTTGATTTGTTCTAGTTCTAAGTTATCTTTGTTCTGTGGTGTTTCAATAAAGAGTTTATCTATCTATCTGTCTATTCATTTCAGTATGAAGAAAATAAATTGCCGTCGTCTAACATAAGGGCACTTTCATAGTATTTTCTTGAAACTGCTCTATTTCCGTATCGACAGTCCTATCTTAAAGGGTCCAACTTACTCCAGTAAGAAAGGCATGTAATAGTTTGATGGAAAACATCCTTACTTAGCTGAATATTCCATTATCTGTTATATTGTTTTAGTAGTCATGATTAGTGGCACAGCTATCTCTCATATTAACAGCATAATGCCTATAACGTGAATTGGCGCATTGGCAACTGCAGTCACACATCCTGCTAAACCGATTAATACGATCAACTTGATCATTGAGCCCATTGACAGAGCCATCGATACCGCGTGTAGTGCGAAACTGTGTAGAGCTCTTACGTGTCGATGCTTTTCATTATTTTTCTATATATCTACAAGTATATCGGCCTATATCAGTCTACTGCCGTCCTGCCAACTTGATTGCGCCATCTGACCTTTGGGTAGGTGGTCTGCCTCCAATTTTTCATTTTATCATTTACAAAAAATAACAAGCATTTACAGTAGCAAATACAGTGATACGATACAATATGGTACGGTAAAATTAAATTAAAGTATGAAAGTAAAGGGTAAAAAATGTTTGTTTTTAACTTAGGAATAGGCCATAATAGTTCGTTAGACTGATGTTAAATCTACATCCCGTTTGAATAGGATCAAAGAATCTACAATCGAAACTTTTTATTACTTACAATTATTTGTCAATAAGAACCCTGTCGAAACTCCCAGCAGGACTAAAAAAAACAGCAACAGCAGCACTATCAGCGCTGGTCGGCAGTAGTGTATCCAACAATAGTCTTCTGAATTCGCAGCCGGAGGATCCGAAGATGTGCAACAACACTTCCAAGTAGACCTAGTGGGAGAAGAAGCCCGCACCACCGCACTATTCCCTTGCTGGTTTACTATCACACCTTGCACCGGAGCTTCACTCCCTTGTCCGTAAATCGCACTTTTTTCCGACAGCCGAGCAAATCCCGAACTCTCATCCTCATGGGGATTCCCATATACGCCATAAGACGCCACCATATCGACCCCCGAGAGTGATCTCGTTGCCTCATTCCCCGCACTGTCTTGTACGACATTATTATCAGTAGTAGGCCAACACTCGCAGGAACACCGATCCTCTTTCCTCCGCTGCCTCGGTTGCGTCGCATCAGACCGTCTGATAGGGACCTCGCTTTTCTTCTCCTCTTCTTTCTTAATTTTGGCATCTTGAGGTATGGTTTCGTGGCCGACGTCATAGTTCGATTGTAAGTTTTTGTGGTTCTCTAGATACCAATGCCTCTCTTCCGCTCTGAGAGTGGTATCGTTGTTACCCTCGTAAACATCTGCGTAATTGGAGAGCGGGTGCGAGGATGGACTGTATACAGGCCCGGCGGTAAGCTGACCGTACCCACGTTCGTATTGCGGTGGTCGGTTATTGCTCGCGTAATATGTTGTGGATACAGGCACGGTATAATCGTAGCCCGGCCTGTTCATCTTCAACGCTCAATCGCCTCATTTGAGCTTGTGTTTCATTGCGGAATGCATCGTTAACTCAACTGCGAAAGTGATTTAGATTAGATATTGACACAAGTTTACTATGATGCTATTTGGTAGTAATAAGAAAAATACGCCGCCAAACGAGCTTCCCCTTTTGGAATATTTGACAGGCAAACATCGCTGATTTTGTTACGCATCACAGCCGAAGGCGGGAAGTTATAGAGAAGAATACACATCTGTTTATCTCAATTACCTCCTCTTGTCGGGAGGTGGTATTTATCTTTTGTATTACAAGAAGCGCGCGCAGCGCACGTACGTAGACAAAGAAGTAACTACGTGAGTAAATAGAGCCTCCCTAAATTAACCGTATTTATTTCCCTGATTTTGACACGTGAGAGTTATGTAAGTAGATTAGGAAAGAAACAAGGGTAAGTAGGACCTGATAAGTATCTTGCGAAAGTTCTGATTTAATTACGTCTACTCTTTGCGTCGGTGAACAAAAGTTACTGTCATTAATAAGAGATCGTTGCCCTTTCCAGTTCGAGTGAATGACAAAGTGTCGGAGTGAATCCCTGCGATAACTAGGATAATCCGTTTCAATTAATTAAATTAAAAACAAACAGAAGTCATTACATAAAAGTTGGGGACAGAAAGTTTAGGCTCGCACTGCGCGGCTCTGTTGTAAATTAAGGGTCTGTCCGCAATCTGAGCATTAATTACTCTACCACTTGTTACGCATATTCCAGGCGTGGCATGCGTATCTACGCAACAATTTACCTACATTTAATTCTATTAAATTCCTCTCTACTGAGAAACAAACAAGGCCGCGCAATAAATTTACGACATCACCTTTTTGCAAGTTAAAGAATTTTAGCATTTTTCACCAGTTTCGGGAGTCAACTCAGTGTGAGTTTTCACGCTACGAAAAGAATATATTTTATATTGGAAGTAAGTTTTTCATATGACTTCTTAGTTTTTTTTTTTTTATTTGACACCTATTGGCGTAAACTTTATTTATAGGTACGAGTGGTACCTACGTATGAATTAACGTTAGGGAGGCACTTCTTGTAATAATCTGCAGGTATAAAATAAATATAGAATTCTTCGCGCTACACCGATTCGAACTGTAGAAAAGAATCGAATGAGGTGAATAACCCCTATCTGATAGAATTAGAAAACGTGGATGTTTTTCCAGTGGTGCTGTTTGAAATACTGAATATCTAGTTAACTTTATATTTACAACAGTTTCTACTATCATCACCGGCATATTTTTATAATCTTATATCTTTAAATGAGCAATTCTTGTATATATATAATTGGAATCTCGAAATCGGCTCCAACGATTTTCATGAAATTTAGTATATTGGGGGTTTCGGGGGCGATAAATCGATCTAGCTAGGAATCATTTTTAGAAAAGGTCATAAAAAAAAAAACGGAGCAAAGCTCGGTCATCCAGGTACTTTTCTTTTATATCTATTTTTGTCATTTATCTTATAAAATGACAAGCCCAAAAATTGCATGTACATTCCAAGAAACCAAATAATTTCCACCGAATTTCATGTTTAGGTAATCAATTCAATAAAACATACGCTGATGGTGCAAGGTTAAAATTGTAACCTTTTCCTACTCGCATAAAAATATTGAAGGGTATCCGTGGAAAGACCATAAAATATTGCCCAAGTGTAATAGGAACATAAACTAGGTAAGCGGAAAAAATGCTCTCGTTTGCCTTTATCTTTGATTCACGGGTTCGCTGAACGTGTTGACGTTTGTGGGCGTAAACGTAGGTACAACGTAAACCGTAGTTTCATTTACGTTAGGCTTTTTTATGAGAGAAAAAGTCACAAAGTTGATGATGCTCCACTTTGTGGGAGGCCTTTTTGCAGTTTTTCAGAGGTAATAGTGTACGGAAAAAACGAACATAAACCCAGTTAGCTCTAGCGCTTCCTATTGTAAAACATATCACTCTTGGGTTTTACAAGTTACAAATGGATAGACAAAATAATAAAAAGAAAAAATATCCTGAGACACCACCGTGGAGAATATAATATAGTACCTGGATGACCGAGCTTTGCTCGGTATTTTTTTTTTTTTTATGACATTTTCTAAAAATGATTCCTAGCTAGATCGATTTATCGCCCCCGAAACCCCCTATATACTAAATTTCAAGAAAATCGTTGGAGCCAATTCCGAGATTCCAATTATTATATATACAAGAATTCCTCATTTAAAGATATAAGATATCAAGTTGCTCTTCTCAAATCACTTCAATAAATAGCGACCAACACTATCGATATTCACCAAACTTTAAATTAAAAACTGGGAACAAATTTCTCCTCTCTTTGGAATTTCAAAAATAAATGTTATTCGTACTGTACCTATGAACTGAACAGGTCTGATTTCCAGCAGCAGAAACAAAATAGAATAACCCCCTTATTCATAAAAAGTTATGTGACGTTTCATAAAATCGCGCACTACAAATTTGTACTGCGCAGTACTAAGTGACGTTCGATAACTTTTTTTATAAATAAGAGGGTAAACATTTATGTGTCAGCCTTTTGGAATTTCTTTAACAAAATGACACAGCAAAGACATAAACCGAAGCAAACTTGTAACCGCAAAGTATACTATCTCACATGTATCGCTCTTTACGATAAGACAAACATTTCAAACGTCCAACTTAGCTACAGTGGACGGGGTCAAATCTATTACTGTGACCCGACATTGCAGACACCGGTAAGTATCTGCTTGTGGATGCATGCAAATAGCTGGAACGTTTACCTAAAGTAACGACTTTTACCTGAATAGCACGGTTACTTACCTAACAGTGGGTGAGACTTCTTTGTGAGTAGGTAGAGATTTTGCAGAGGTAAATATAGTAAAAAAAATCGGTTCATTATTTATTACAGTCACACGATCCAAAGACATTACAATCTATATATATAAAAATGTTATGTTGGTTTGTGTACGCTTCAAAAACTCAAAAAGTTCTGCACCGATCGAGCTGAAATTTTAGCATGATATATAATCCGCGTCAAGGATTGTTTTTATCTATTTTTTTCATCAGTGACATATCAGCGAATGTGCGAATGTGCCACAGGGAAGCGTGGCAGAGCACAGCTAGTATTATATAACAAGTAACTATATTATTAATTATTATATATGTGAGTGTATAATTATTGCTATTTTATGTTTTCATACTGAATGTTAACACATAAAGCAGCAACATCTAAGACTTAATCCTTGTCCATTCAAAAGTTGCCTGGAAGAAATTGCTTAAAGCGATTAGGCCGCCCATTATACCACATGTTTATTGAACATAATAATATTATTGTATTGTGTCTAATTAAGCTTTATAGTATTCAATAAAGGATTATTGTATTGTATAGAATAGACATAGCACTATTCAGCAGTGGACACACATACACACGCGATACTATTTCAGTGACGTTGAAATCACGTTCATTGAACTTAGTATGTGACACGCAAACTTTTTTTAATAGTAATTTATGCTGAGCACGGCAAGCCTCAGGGTTGGACTAATGATGAACCGGTCAAAGACGCAAATAATGACCAACAGCGTCAAGCGCAAGGTAGAGGTTGATGGGCAGGAACTGCATCATGTCGATGAATACATCTACCTGGGCCAGTTAGTCTCTTTTGAGAACCGACAAGACAAAGAAATCGAGCGCCGCGTCGAAAATGCCTGGAGGAGCTACTGGTCCATGAAAGAGCTGATGAAGGGCGACCTTCCACTATCACTCAAACGCCGACTCATCGACATGTGTATCCTGCCTGTCCTCACCTACGGTGCTCAAACGTGGTCGCTGACCGATTCTCAGAGGTTCAGACTTGGGATTTGCCAAAGAGCGATGGAACGCAGCGTCTTACGAGTCAAAAGAACGGACAGAGTCCGAAACACCACGTTGCGTTCAATAACTGGCATCGCTGATGTAGGTCTCAAAGCAGCTAGGCTTAAATGGGATTGGGCGGGCCATGTAACTCGAATGCACCCCGACAGATAGGCCAAGATCGTCACACAATGGATGCCTGAAAAAGGGCGTAGGCGCCGGGGCAGGCCAAGAAAACGCTGGCGTGACGATCTTGATACATACGAACCAAGTTGGTCCGACGTGGCAAACAATCGCGACATGTGGAAGGAGATGGGGGAGACCTTTGCCCAGCAGTGGGACAGTATAGGTTATTAAAAAAAAAAAAAAAAAATTATGCAATTTTTTTTATATCGGTAATCTACTGTTTTTTCTCAGGTTTTAGCTAATTATGGCACAAGTCAGTGAACAATAACAAAAACAACAAACACATAACAACATTAAATCTGTTAACCTGTCGTAAAAGTTGAGGATAAGAAATGGGTATAATTTCAAACTTTTGTAAAGAAACCTTACAACTGACTCTTCTTTAATTTGGGTGTAATTGTATAAACGGAAAAACAACCACACCAAAGAATCAGATTACATTTCAGGGTGAAACCATAGAAAATAACAGAAAACCGTATGTACATGATTGTTTTGGTCATGTACTTTTTTATTTTGAACGCAGGAAATAGTATGTTTAAAAAATTTTGCGATGATATTGCATAATTTGTTACGAAATGTCAGTCCAGGTGGCCTACCATGACATCTTATAGCGATTCAGTTCAGGACCTAAACTGAGCCGCGTCGCATAATCGTACCACGACGTCTTATTTTTTATGTTGATGCCATTTTCAACCTAAATTGGATATAGTTTAGGCTGAAAATGGCTTATTAGCAAATCAATTTAGGTTGCTTCCATTTTCAACCTTAATTGGATCCGGTTTAGGTTGAAAATAGCAGCAACATAAAAAATAAGACGTCACGGTACGATTACGCGACGCGGTTCAGCTTAGGTCTTCAATTGAATCGCTATAAAAGGTCATAGTATGCCTCCTGACCGTCACAATACTAAATACACCCTAAACATTAGTTATTAGTTTCATATACCCAGTAATTTTGCTAGACAGGAAACGGTAATATTTTCTTACTAACAACATAGCGGACGAATGTTTCACGAAGGTATACTTTCCCAGACGAATTCTTGCAGAAATAATTCTCTATAAGAAGTGCGTATCTGTAGGTCAACTCTGAGTAGTACTTGCTATATAGTTTAAGCTCTATGTATTGAATTAATATCTGTTCAGTTCGTAGGAATAACTTCGGGAGGACTTCAGGATGGTAAATGTTTAGTTAGGTTAATAGAGTTAGATTTTAGAGGCAGAATACTCATAAAGTGTAGATATCTCAATTTCCAACTCAGATTGTTTTGTTTGAAAATCAACACTAAGCGAACCTACGAAAACGGTTTCCATTTAATTAATTAGTTAGGAAATGATTACAATATAACATTTGTTATAATGTTGTTTCTCAAAATACAAGGAAATTAAATGTTATTTTTCTAGATTGAGATTGAAGTTTTTTAACGGAACTAAGCTAACATAAGTAGGTAAACCGTGAATTTTACCTAAACAAACTTGTAGAAAGTTACAAAAATGTATCGAAAAAAGTATCCAACTTCTATAAACGAAATCAATTTATACAAAAAGAGTATTAAACAACCAAATGTACTCAAAATCAAATTATGTTCGTTCCAAACTTCTCGATTAGATCCATGCTCAAAACAATCGCGTCGAACAAAATCTCTCCAACTCCATTCTAAACGAACGAATTCAACGAAACGTTTTATTAAGTTCTCCGGTTTATTTTCACGCGAATCTTTTCGGTGCCCAATAGAAACGTCAGTAAAAAAAAAAAGAAACAAAATAAGCGCTGAATGGTGCGGAACTTTTTTAATTGCTTCAGTAGGCAATTGTTTTAGCGCTGAAAAATGAATGGTTGTACTCCTTGATAATTTTTTTAGTTTCACCAACTGGACACGCTTTCAATATTGAGTTTAACAACAATTGTATCGAAACAGGGCCTTTCACCTATATAAGGCACTATTTCGGTATCAAAATTGTTGATTTCAATATTGAAAGCAATAAGTCATAAAGTTCAACCATAAAAAAGCTTCGTTGAATTATTGCTTGTAACGCTAATCGCAAAGTGTCACAAATATCGTTTTCTTTTATTTAAACCGATTGAATGATACTCAAGGGATAGCAATGTTGAATACAAATAGGAATAATGATTTTTCTATTCTATTATTTTAAGTTTAAATTTGTATTCTACATTGAATTCAACAGCTGTCTAAGCAGTGCCTATGATTATTAAAATTTAATTGTTTCATATCAAAATTCTTTTCAACGTTAAATTCAACAATCTCACCGGTTTTAATGTTATAAATTTATATTCAGTAGGTGTTGAAAGGGTTTATTATTAACTAGCTGCGCCCCGCGGTTTCACCCGCGTAGTTCCTGTTCCCGCGGGAATATGGGGATAAGAATAGCCTATGTTACTCGCTGTCAATGTAGCTTTCATTAGAGAAAATTAAGCCGAAACTTTACATATTCCTATACATACTTTCATCCCCTATATTTATTTTACCCCTCAAGGGTAAATTTTTACAAACTTTTAATGTCAAATTTATTTATTTCTAATCAAAAGCCTAAAAAATAAATTTCAAGCTTCTAGCTTCAAAAATGACGATACTTCCATACAAACTATCATCCCCTATTTCAAACCCTTACAATGCATTTTTTTCGATAAAAAGTAGCCTATGTCCTTCCCTAGGCTCTAGACTATTTCTGTACCAAATTTCATTTCAATCGGTTCAGTAGTTCAGGCGTGAAAGAGCAACAGACAGAGTTACTTTCGCATTTATAATATAAGTAAGGAAGTAAGGATTAGCAAACATTGCAAACTTTTGAATATTATTACTGCAACAGAAAGTTAGACACCAACGTTTTTATAAAAATATCAAAGAAAATATAATTTGAATAATTAATATATCAGAATTATATCGATGTGTCTGAGGGTGACGACCGCAGTGCAGTACAGTACCGCACAAGATTTTGTAATAAAAAGTTCTGGGTGGCACTGTAGCTGTTATGGGCAGGCGTGGCGCTTAACATCACAGGAAAGACACGATCGTATCGGTACTCAGAAGCATAAAAAAGGTAATCGTAGAGTGTTTGTATCGAAAAGGCAATAGTGTGCTTTACAATTTATGAGCATTTGTCTCCCATCTCAACTGTAGTATCCTACACCTAGGACCTCTTTTAGGTTATTTCTAAATTCAAAAAGATTTAAAAAAGCGTAAATCATGATTAAAAATATTTATGTTTAATCTGTATTCCTGGGGTCGAGATGAATAATTAATTTTCTCACAAGTGAAACCTTTTTATTTTGTAGAAAGTTTAGCTTCGGCGCCGACGTGGTCAAAAAATAAAAAGAGCCGGACTCAAGTCGACTGTTGGCTGCTGGGCTGAGAAGTACAGACATTCTATCTCACGAAGTACATTTGATATTACACGGTATTAACTGTTCATACACATTAATGTATGAACACTTCATCATCATCAAAGTCATCAACCCTTACAGCTCACTGCTAAGCACGGGTCTCCCCTCACTTTTGTGAGGAGGATTTGGCCAGAATCCACCTCAAGGTCCAAACAGGATTGGTGGATATCCTCAAAATATTTTTTTTATTTGATTGAGTGACGAGACAAGCTAGTCTTTGACCTGATGGTAAGCGTTACGCCTGCCCATAACAGTTACAATGCGGCCCAGAACTTTGCATTGTATCATCCTGCGCGGCACTGCACTGCGCTTGTCACCCTGAGACATCGGCTCAAAAGTCTGATATGCCCAGCAGTTTCGCTGGAAACCATACCTTATTTTCGGGTATGTGAATTTCCTCACGATATTTTCCTTCACCGAACTTTTAAACCGTGTATTACCAAACATTCTAATGTGTAAGCTCGGGATTTTTCAGAGACGACACGCACACAAACGCGCTTTCCTGTCTGTATACATAACTACTACATACCTACTATGCTGATACAAACACGCATATTAATTGTATGCTCATCTACAATTATTATTTTACCTTAACTATATAAAGAGTTCTTAGAGTCTTTATTTTTAGACAAAACTGGATAAGTTTTGGGCAGGAGATGCGCATGTATGAAAATGACACGTGGGAGGTTGGGTATATCTACCCAAGATATAGGTAATTAATTCTAGATTATAGACTGTTTTATTAGTGATTAGATTTCTATTTCGTGAAATTCTTTTCCGTGCCTATCGGTTTAAGAACGAATGCTTTAGCCTATTAAATATTATGGGGAAGCACGTAACAAGTGAGTTTATATTTCATTTGTTTGTGAGTAGACATTATAGTTGTATCATTGTATACTGTATCAACCTTATGCTAGTTTCACCGTAACTTGCTAATTCACGCTGAATATTGAAAAAAAAAAACAAAAGATATCTACCACTTTCTTTCTCTCTCTCTGCCCGTAACTCACTCTCCATTCCTTCAATACCTATAGCTGAGTTATATTGTAGCTATTTCAGAAATTAGTGTAGCCACGGTTTTTTTTCCTACGTAGTTTATCGCATCAGTGCGGACTCGGGTGAAGTAATGCGAGCCTGGACACGATGCGGGCTATGTAAGGACAAAATGAAACTTTGTCTTCGTAGTCCCTTTTACTTTTTTTCTCTTGTCTACGTCGTAGTACCTACGTAGCTGTGTATAAGTCTGTTGTGGTTACGACTGGCTTGCAGACGGATTTCGTAGGCTTACGATATTTAAAACATAGCTATGCGTAACATGGATACTGCCATGTGTACGTAGCATAACATGAGAATGCTATGTGTTGAAAATGTTAGCCTCGCGGATTGATATATTGAATTAAACAGTGATGAGTTTTTATAAATTAATAAAAATCTACTTATCGAAATTTTAGAAATACCAACCTATAAGGAAAAATTTGGAAATGCCTTAACCAACGTATAATATATTTGCAAACACACAAATGTAAAATTGTATAATATACCTGGGAAATTTGGTTTACTTTAAATGAAATATCGTATTTGTTAATTAAATTAAACAAAACAGTATTCTAATATCTTACATATTGGTTTCAAATTAATTAAACTTCTTTCCCTACATATAAGTCCATTAAAGGCAGCTCGTAGTAATTACCAAACATAGGAAAATTATTAAAATTAGTAAGTAGCAATCAAGTTAATTAAATTTATATACATAAATAGCATCATAGTAACGTCAACAAATTATCCAAGTGACACAAACTGGAACGCTCCAATCATCGAAAGTGGACGACAAACCGAGTCGGGCGTCAAACCAGTGCACCCATACAAACTAACGTCTCACACATTACACGTAACACAGTCACACACACTAAACAAGCGGGTAAAATTTCCAGTTCTTAGAACCGTAAATGTCCCCATTATCGTTCATGAACGATAGTTCGAAAATCCGAAATTGTCCAGTTACGATCGCGAGCGTTCGAGGCCAGCGTCCAGGAATAGGGGCGGCGTCGTTCCTTCGCTATAGCAAAGCGCGGACTGACAGCCGCCCGAGGAGCGAACCCCGCCCGCCCTCGCCTCGCCCGCTCTGTCACCGTCACCGGCACTCTTCCCCCAAATCCAGACGAGTTTTCATTAATGTTGTTATCTGTGTAAAAGTTCCACCAAGTCAAACTAAGAACGCGGGCTTTAATTAACTGTCCGTAAAATAGCTAAACAAACGCAAAGATCCGACACGACAGCCTTCAGTAGTTATCAGTTGAGCGAAACTTCGTGAACTGGGCGGGCGGGACGTTGATTGACTTCCAATACGGAATGGGTAAACAAGGTCGTATTATTTTGATAAACATTGGGGCGTAAGTAATTCGCTGTAAAATGTAATGGTGACGATGTTGGAGCCATGCGGTTTAGGTACCTTGGCGTCAAAAACATACCATTTACTTGGAAAGTAATAGAATCTTCAAATAGTCACACCTTGTTCTATGAATAAACCACGTTGTTCATTTCGGATGCTAAATGATGATGATGGATGTGTATTTTTTTTTAATTACTTTTTTAAACTAGACCGTTTTGATGTTTCTTAAATCGCAGCCTAGGCAGTTTACTGCATCATTTTTCTCTAGCTAGCAAAACAAATTTCTGCGATATTTCAACAAATATAATGGTTCAAACTTCTACACGAAAGAAGAAGTAGAAAACTTTTGTTTCAGAAGTTAAAACACTAATCTATCACCTTTATGCCGAATCAAAAGTATGAAACGAATTTATAAATATCCACAAAAATTACCTACTGTTAATGCTTTTATCATTTCATTCCAATCTCATTCAACCCGAATACATTTAGATGTTATCTGAATTCCCTTACAAACCAGGTAGGCAGGTACGCTTTCAGCCGTCTTCTATCGATTGAATCCGGACACAAATTGTAAGAATTATTGATATCGCGCCCGTGGCTCATACAAAAAGTTTCTAAAAGGAAGTGGAGCGAACAAACTGGCTGGGAACTAACTTTTATGCCGGGACGCGACGCGAACGTGGACGTTACTTATCTGCCGCTGCCGAGCTGACAGCTGCAGATGAAAAATTGAAATTGTGTGAGAGATAAAACTACCTAACTGCCGCTGCAATGCCGACCAAACAATGTGGCGACAACAACGACTTTTACCCCACATTTTACAACTCCATTTTTAGCTTGATATATTTTTAACGTAGCTGTCGGATTGCTGTTAGCATCGCTTGCCTTGTTAGCTTCAATCACGAAACCAAAAGGATCAACAGAAAAACGTTTGGAGCATAGACTATTTCTATATACATTTAAACCACCGTGCATAACGTCAGTCAAACTGATAGCCCAAACAACGAATACCGCTCTAAAAAGAGTTGAAAACTCAATATTCAAATTTGAGTGTTTCCGCTTCCGGTATCAATTCATCCAGGTCTATGGAGGCTGAATAGCGACAAGCGATGCGCGAAAAAGCATGCAATAATAACGAGCCCAAAACGTCAGACGACCCTTCTCTATTTATGGGGTGACTTGGAAGGCGCCACGTGAAAAGTCTCGCGTAAATCAAAGTCATAAATTCTCCTATCGTGAATGAACATTTCTCAGCGCGGACGTCTAAACCGGGTGAATGGATAACGTCGGGCCTCGCTCGCAGGATCACCTCCACCGAGTCATTTGCTTTTGTTCGTAGGGCAATTAATAACGTGCAGAAGGGCGTTTTCGAACCGCAGTCGGGCGCCATTCGCGTATCAGTAATGATCTAGCGCTGCTACGGCCAGCCTCCGGTTCTGCTCTGCTATCGATCATATTCTGTTAATGAACGGCACATGTGAAGGCTTCATGCCCTATATATTGGCCCCGAATCTAAGCTCTTGACGTTTGATTTAATACACGCCCCGAACTGATTGTATTTGGCAGCGTCGGTTTACTGGAATGAAGGTTCCGCACGATAGGATCTTGTTTTCCGCAATTGGTGTGGGAATTTGACAGTGCTACCCTACGGATGAGTGTTTCGAAAATTCGATTTATGCTCTGTGTTTTCTCGATAGCAAAATATGTAGGTATTCAGGTCACATTGTTCTAGCACAGCCTAACTAAGTACCCAGTGGGCGATAATTAAAAATATCATTTAATTGATTTTGTAATGAAATTTTCGAAAAGAGTACGCTAATAGTGTGTTACCAATATATCCGCCAACCTGCACAGCCATTGCCGTGAATTATGACCTGTCGTTTCTCTGAGCGAGAACTCTGTATTCTAGCAGTGGGAACGTAAATCGCTGAAAAAGATACCAATTCGTCTAGAGCTTTTATTAAACAGTACAATAGGTATAACAGTGCAATATTTATTAAACAGTGCAATAGGTAGAAAACTTCAAAAGTCACTTTTATAGTTACGAATATAGAAACATTCGCAATAGTTCGCGCATACAATCTTTTCACGGGCTATAAATAAAATTTCACACGGAGCCATAAAACTGTTAGCTAATATTTCAAGCGACAAGGGAATTAAAAAGCTGTCTTGGGACGTCATAATACACACCGTATAAAACGACTAATTTTATGATAGCGTGTTCAACGGTAATTAAACAATTTTCTCTTTGTCTGCTGACGTTAGAAGGCTATGGTGGCCGCACGACTTCGTACGACGTTTCCGTCGACAAGTGTCACGGGATATTTCGGCCCTAGGGGATGGATTATATTATTTGTAGGAGTCATAGCTGTAAAGAGTTATATCCTCCAAAAATAATATCTGCCGTTTACATAGCAACCAGTACTAACTATTTATTCAATGACATGTTTAAATCTCTAACTATGGTGCCATACTACACGGGCGGTTCTCCCGCTGCAGGAATCCGTTCCTGGAGGTATACCGTGACCATTTATAGCGATTCAATTGAAGACCTAAACTGATATGATTATGCGATGCGGGTCAGTTAGGTCTTCAATTGAATCGCTATAAGATGTCATGGTATGCCTCCTGAACCGCACAAAGTTGTAGAGGCCATACTACACGAGCGTTTCTCCCGCGGTACACAAATTTCATATCAAATTGTACCTAGTGCGGTTCAGAAACGGGATCGCGCGGCGGCAGAACCGCCCGTGTAGTATGGCCCATAGATAGTTACCTTAATTTGATAAAGTGATATTTATTTTTCTTGGGGCACTGTTTGATTCTCAACTATGAATAATATTTTGATGACTTCAAAATCGACTTAGTGGTAGCTTTCTCAAATTCAACAAAGCCTATAAAGTTTTTGACTGACATAGTCATTAACACAAAAAATAGCTTCGAGAACTTTCAAATGCAATAAATATTCCGTTTCTAAGGTTAATTCAGTCTTGGTCTGAAAGTATTTTCTCTGTATACGAATACGACGGCGTTTAAAGTCATGATTTTTACTTATAGTTTTCTGTTCCTACATTGTAAGTATTGTAACCAATCGACTTAACTTTAACTATAAACGTTTTAGCATTTAACAGCGACTAGACTATAAAGTTATTCACCAATTGCAATATAAGTGGCTACTCAACATTTTCAGTTTACTGCAGCATAAGTGCAAAACCTTATTAACTTCATCATCGATGGTTTTGATAAGAGTTACGGTGAGAAATATCTTGATATATATTTTTTATGATATAACTTATATTTTTGCATAATTGTATCGTTATTATGCATGACATGCGCATGCGCAGTGCCCATGAATGCCCTATATCTGAAACGATGTCGATAACAAGTTAATTGAGAGACGCTTTCAATAATGCAATTAAGAAAACATTATGTAGTCAGTTTTATGTATAACTTGGTTTCGACGTGTTCTCTGATGTAAATTGAAAAATAGTCCTTATCAAGTAAATCTACCATTCAGTAGCAATTTAGCGGTAGGTTATCTATATCTATATCTATCTATATCCTTATCCTTACTGATATTATAAATGCGAAAGTAACTCTGTCTGTCTGTTGCTCTTTCACGCCTAAACTACTGAACCGATTGAAATGAAATTTTGCACTGAGATAGTCTAGAGCCTGAGGAAGGACATAGGGTACTTTTTAATGCGATAAAAGAATTGTAAGGGTTTGAAATAGGGGATGAAAGTTTGTATGAAAACTACATTGACAGCGAGTAACATAGGCTATTTTTATCCCCATATTCCCGCGGGAACAGGAACTACGCGGGTGAAACCGCGGGGCGCAGCTAGTATATATATAAAAATGTTATGTTGGTTTGTGTACGCTTCAAAAACTCAAAAAGTACTGCACCGATCGAGCTGAAATTTTAGCATGATATATAATCCGCATCAAGGATTGTTTTCATCTATTTTTTTCATCAGTGGCATATCAGCGAATGTGAATGTGCCACAGCGAAGCGTGGCAGGATACATCTAGTACTAATATATAAAGCTGAAGAGATTGTTCGTTTGAAATTGGATCTCAGGAACTACTAGTCCGAATCGAACAATTCTTTTTGTGTTGAATAGTCCATGTATCGAGAAAGGTTATAGGCTATATAAAATCACGCTACGACCAATAGGAGCAGAGCATCAATGAAGAATGTGGCAAAAACGGGGAAAATATATTGCTTTTAAGAGAGTTATTACGGGAAAACTTGAATTATGAGGGTGAAACCGCGGAGCGCAGCTAGTTTTTTATAAAACCGCAAAACTAAATCACTAGGTCATTTAACTGATACCTAAAACTTCATTCCTGTCCATCCAACGGTTATCTGGACGAAATGCCTTTAAACGCCCATTATACTACCAGTTTTTATTGTGTTTACTTAACAAGTTCAGTGCTGAAAACACAACTGTCGTGTTTTTCATAACTTGCCGCGAGTGCGGGAAAACACAACTGTTGTGTTTGTTGTATGGGAAAACACTATGGAGTGTGCAGAGCCGCACCCGTGGCTAGACAAGCAAATCGGCTCAGCAGTGAAAGTGTTAAGCTTTATGGTGTTCAATGAACAATTATTGTTTTGTATTGTGTTGTAAGCGCCACACCTGTCCATTACAGTTGCGGTGCCACCCAGAACTTTGCATTACAAAATCATGCGCGACATTGCACTGTTCTCCCTACTATACCATACTATATATATAGTATATAGTAGATATACTATATATATATAGTATAGTATATACTATACTCTTACAGTATGTTAGTTGTCAAAAACCAGAGGTTATCATAACAAACACTTACAACGATACCTAAAAGAGTACCCAAAGGTGAGTAATTTGAGGCGTCTTACAACGTATCTCTAAACAACTTCTGTAAAGATAACAACAAAACTTGTCCCAAGAACCTAATAAACTCTCATAACACGGCTTTAACATAAATTTTTCAGGGTGGGTTTCTTTCCTCTTCCACCGTCACATTAGACTTGCCGCCCAAGCATTGGATAAGTTCTATATTGTTGTTTACGACAAACTTGGAACTTAGCGGGAGCAATTCACCTCATAAATTTAGGTGTAATAACAGCTAGCAGTTTCCCTAGACACTTGTAAGAGCACCGCAATAAGCTAAGGCTTCTAAGTAACCGGGTCACCTACGTACCGTGCCGCATCGATAGTATGTAGACATCACAGTGATCGAGCTTCCCACAAATTGGTAAGCCAAGTCACGCACACATAAATCAATATAAATGATTATAATAACACTAATAACCAATTGGTTCTTAGAATATGTTGATTGTTTTCGTTCAGTGTGGTGTATAACTATATTAAAGTATTATAATTTTGCATATTTTTTTTATTTTTTTTATAAGATCACCAAATACTTGGTAAGCTCTTTGAGGACTATATTTTAATTTGGATTGGTTTACGTTAATACATCCTATTATATACCCTAGCTAAAAATCAGAAATTCATCTACCTTCGTTTAAATTTTCAGAGAAAATTATATCATCGATTTGTTGTTCTATTGTGGTTTATTTCTGCTACAATCCCGGATTTCCGAAATAAATTAGTATCCGAAGTATGCTAATTTATGAAGTTACTTATAACATGTAAAATGCAACTAACACTGGCCCAGTATATGGATTTTTGCGTTGAAAACTATAATAATACAATATCAATTATATGGCTGTGTGACTTAGAGTGTGTGTGTTAAGTTCACTCGCTTAGTACCAAGATACGCTACTGTCTCGGATAATATATTATCGATATGTTACTTCACATGTTGTATTAATGTCCCGGCATTCTGTATGTAGGAAGGCAATCTGAGGGTGCAGTGGTTTCGAAAACGTTAGCTTCTGTAATACGTGACCTGCGGGAGACCTGGACCTGGAAGGTATGTGCTGCATTTAAGATTTGTAGACAATGCTACCAAAATTTAAATAATAATATATATTTATTTACATCGACCTCATTCTCATGAAAGTTAGCTGACTCTACCACAACCAGACTAAAAATACACATTAAATCGATAAAGACGACAAGAAACACGAAAGCATTTTTTTTTTTCAAAATAATTTTTCGATAAATTATAAATGTCATACATCAATTTTATCACTAGAGCCATTATTTAATCTGTGCAGAAGATTATGTTTTTCATAAAATCGAAGGATTTGACTTACTAAAATACATGTTAACAGTCTAGATTAAAAGTTAAGTCCGTATTTTGTATGTACCAACATATTGGTATACAATAGTGAAATAAAGTATTTTTAATATCGTCTTAAGGATCCTACCGACGGCATCTGGACTTTATTTAGTGACCCATCGCACCATAATTAAAACATCGAAGCAAAAATTTGCAAAACAAAAGACTTGCAGTTTAATAAAATGATTTGGAAACGCACCGTACCACATAACATTTAAGAAAGTTAGAACACGTTTACGGAACACCCAAGACGGGAAATTAGAGGAAACCTTATCGTACTAATTAACTTCAAGTCGTTATTTTGCACTGAACTTTTTGAACTGCAGACTAGGCTAACGTATGGAACTAGGGGAACGTATGGAGAGAAAACTTTGTGCACTACGTAGTGGGGGTAAAAAGTAAAGCTGGAGAATGGATAACTTAATTTTAAATTTGAAAAATTGTGTTAAAACTAACCCCCCCTAGATTGTCCTTCTTTGCGACTGTAATTTTAGAGTCGTCAAATTGAGACTAAAGGTAGCTCGTATCTCTTGAGGTAATTAAAACGTGTTACATATGAAAGATACCGCATCAAAAAATCCTACCAGTAGGTACGATTATATTATTTTAGCAAACACTTGTCTATCGATCCGTTATTCTTTCACAACTCAACGTATTTTAATTTAAATTGGCAGAGATATTATGAAGCTTAAAAACATAAAAATCGTACTTTATTATCGTGTAATATAATAACTTCTTTTTAAAAATTCAATTGTTTGCCCTTTAAATGTACAATGGATGATCGGCAAGGTTCAGAAGCTGAAATAAAAAGACTTACAGCCGTTGCTATCGCCCTCCATCTTCCAGTCTACTCGATACTGGGTCAAACGAAACTCAACTCTATCCGTACAAATGAATGTTCACAATGAAGATATCGATACACGATAGATAGACACACATAGTGAGTAAACAGCATATTCAACTCCTTAGTTTTCAACGCACGTTCTAGCTTCTGTAAAATTTTATCAAAATGTAGTCTGTTTCTGAAAGAAGTTGGATTCTTTCATGTTTTAGCACCTACCGACAACTGTAAAATAAAAACCATCATAACTTTGATACAATAGCGTGTTCATTCGAAAAGACGTACGGTGATGCGCCACCTTACATGGTGGACATTTTGACGCATAAGGCGATTGGCTGCTACATTCATTATGCGTACTGCGATGGAGAGGAACTCTTTGCCCGAGTCTGTGATCCTCGATTGTTACAACCTTGGAGTTTACAAGTCACGAGTGAATAAGTTACTTCAAGGTAAGTGTGCACCAGCGTAGACCGCATGGTTAGCTAACATCAGATGAGATAGTGACCAAACGCGAGCCCATTCACAAATAATAATATTTAGATAGATTGATAATCTCTTTATTGAAACATCACAGAACAAAGAAAACTTAATTAGAACAAAAACGTTTAACAATTAGTGTCCCAGACAATCATAAAGTAAAAATACTAAATTAGATAACCATGTTGGCCTTTCATAGACACATTTATCATGGCTAGCTTTTAAATACAGCAGCATTGTTCGAAGAAACATTATTTAACTTTTGTTATATAATTTCAGTCTCGATAAAAATAATTACGACAAACTTCAAATGAGGATGAGCAAAGAATTTTGAAAAATTCAAGCTTTATTATATAACTTGATCTTGTACTACAAGTTATAAGGCAATTATAAAAAAAATTATATTGCCAACAAAGTAATTACACGTTAGGTATACTTCGTTTTCACATTAAATTAATAATAATTAGGAATAAACATTTCTCTGTTAGCCAACATGTACATAAAAAGACGTAAAAATAAATTTTCCATTTGCAGTATCCCACTGTTAACAGTCAAACTGGACAGTGCATTGCAAACCATAATAAAAGGTATGCTTCACACGGGTTTTAAATTTTCTACTTAATACCACATAGGGGGTATAATATATTCAGATACAGTTCGAAGTTAGGGTTGCCATTCACCATAAGATTAAGCTCGGAGTTTTTTATACCATAAAAACATTTTAACATTTAAAACATTTTTTTTTTAGATGTTTCCGTCTAAGCTCTCTTTGTACTTTTACTTGATGAAGGCCCTAACGTCTTAACAAAAAAAAACTGAATAGGACACTTATTTTTTTATTGTGAGTAAATGAAACTATACCCACTCTGATGAAACACGCAACTTTATTTCTGTTATGTTATAAATAGTGAGAATCAAACTCGGTCATTCTCTTGTATTTTATATAAGAAAAATACAGTCTCTAAAAAAGAGTATTTCAATTAAGCTCATATTGTATTTCTTTGATAAAAGGCGTTATTTAAAAAAATAACGAGACAACCCTATCCCGAGTGGAATTCCCGGCTACAGTACGCCAAACCGCCATTCCAGCGACCGCCGCGTAATTAGCTAAATATGACTTTTAAACTAAGAGCTCGCCGCCAGAAGCCTCTCCATATTCCAACCTTTTTGCTAAACGTGCACATTTCCGTACGTCCCATTCCCACCCCTGATATTTAATTTGGCACTGAAGAAATTTACACCAACTCGTCAAAATGTTATCATGTGAGATTAATGCGATTTGAATTTGAGCTACGCAACGGGTAAAACGCGCGGTGAATATTTTAGCGGGCGCCGCTTTCCAGTAAAAAACACGCTTCCGAGGCGCCGACACATAAAGTATGCTTTTTTAATTGGAATACGATTCCTGATTGGATTTTCCGTGTTTTAACCACATAATGCTAATTTCAGGTGAGGTTTGGAAATTTTGCTGATTTAAATTTTTTGCACAACTTCCCGTCACGTCCGTGTAGGAAGCTGCCGTAATGTGGGTTCGTGAAGTCTCACTATAAATCATAACACCGTTTCAATTTACCGAGTGTAACACGGCCGTAATAGGCCAGCCGCTGCCCGGCGTGCGCTGAAAGACCTGAATTTGTATTCAAGAAACGATATGATCATTAGTTAGTGCAATTTTCTTCGCATCTACTACACGAATGCTATCGTCGGAAACGCTATGGTAGGAATGAATAATACTTTGTAATTGCTTTCAGAATCTGACTTGTAAATCGAGTTTAGCGACTGGACTTTGATAATTTGTAAGGATATTCCCGTGATGTGGTCTCATTAGGTAGTCCAACTCAATGTTAACGTTAACTGGAGCAGTTTGCATAATGTTTGCAGCATTCTATCACAACCGCTTTCGCATAATTTTTCGCGTAAGCAACACGGTATCGTTATCGGATGCTATTTATTTAAGCGCGATTGAGTAAGTGGCTCTTTTACTTAAACAGACTAGGCTCAAGAATTGTCACCTCATCCCCGCAGTTAAGATAGTCTAAGTCGCGTATTGGCGTCGCTTCTCACCGTCTAAAGTTGTTTTCTGGTTGTGTAAACAAGGTGCTTACTTTTACAACCGTGCATAATGCGACGGGTAATATTGTGTATCTTTCTTGTATCGTCATCATATGCTATTTAAAAGCTGCTAAATTAAAGGCAATAGGGAGTATATTTTTTTTATTTTCATGAATACTTCGAGTGACGCGTGGACTGGTAAAACAAATGAATACAAAAGATTTCACACATAATCATAAATTTTCGATGCTATGTTTATCACAATCAACCACGTGGTCATTGTACGTGAAATGTTATTCAATGAAATGGTGTAAAGCAATGTTATGGTGTTTTTTTTTTATGTAAAATTAGTTTATAATACCAGCCTCTGGTGGCTTTTTTACCAGCTGCTGAACCTATTTTGGATATGATACTATGTTCAATGGTATTTGATTTTATCTTTTAAACTGAAACGTTTCGGTTAACTGCATAAGGTTAAGTGCATTATTACCACGTCCGATCTTCGGTTCCAAGCAGGGAGTCCAGGAAGCACGTACATGTAATATTATTGATTACAGGGTGCGGCGGTCCAGTGCGATTTGAATTTCCAATGAGCTCGTTAGAATTGGTCCGGCTCGGGCCTCGGACAAGCAATAAAAAACTTCGTTCCTTTTCAGGCTTGCACAGTTGCGAATTCGGCGGTATTACCGTAATAGCTCCCTCTTTGTAAACGGCTTCTTAATGAGCAATCTCTTCATCCGATACGCGAGCTATCCGACAATTATAATCACCGTCCGGTAGGTATGTGAAAAGACAAATCGGTGCGTTTAAATGGTATCCTAATTTTCTAAAATAGCTTTATCAAGTTCTATTTTTATGGGCAAAATATATTTTTTTTTGCTTTAACAGCTTAAGAAAGCCATTCTGAAAGTAAAAACAACGATGGAAAATAATTAGAGTATCAATGAAGTTTGCGTGCATAAAGTAGTTGACTATTCGCAAAGCAGAGTTCCAATACGTAGCAATTGGAGTTTGCAGCTCTTAATTAAAGCCAGCGGCAGGGCCTAGCGGGAAACTTCGATTGCGCTGTCAAAAATCCGAAGAATTATTCCTGCAGTAAAATAACTTGTACGGTTTTAGGCTTTATCGAACGAGCTCAGGCATATTAGTGAATTTATACTGTGCGAATGCAATATGCCGCGCCGCCCGCCCGTTATAGAAGCAACACTTTTATTAAAACTGTTTTTTATTTATTGATGGGTCTGACGGGAAGTTTCTACTGCTCGGTTTTAAAAATGAGTTTCGACTTACGCGGACTATGCTGTAACGGCCTCCGTGATGTAAGTAGGTGATGAACCGACTGTGAAGCGTGAGGTTGAGGGTTCAATTCCCCCGCAGGGCAAAGATTTGTGTGAACCACATAGATAAATACATAGATAGATAAACTCTTTATTGAAACACCACAGAACAAAGGATACTTAAAAACTAAAACAAATGAAATTTAACCATGACAGACAACCATGCATGGAGAAGAGCAACAAACAGATGTATTTTTTCACATGTATTTTTTCTGAGTCTGGGTGTTTGTGGAACCATGGTCCTCGTAGTTTATGATTCCCTAGACATAGGGAATCCTAGTTATAGTTCCGGATCTATGTGTGTTATGGTGACGTGTTATTTTTTATTTTTTTATAGTTACGACGTGTTGTAAGTCTGACTCGCACATAAACCAAGCTGAATACGATTTATACGCACCCGAAGCTCTGGTTATGGAAGCAGAAAATAAAAAGCTAAACGTAAGCTATAATTTGTTATTATAAAGTCAAATACTAACCTAGTGGCTTGTATTACATTTTTCCGTCACGAAATTACTTTTGCAAATAGCTCAAACGACGTTAACAATAAATCCGACAGGGCTATTTAAAGGCACGCACACACGTCTTTAGTCCCACTCTAATTACCTACATGCCTATAATATTTTGGTCTCAGCCATGTAAACGGCACGCACTCTACCTATTTTACAACTGTGCCGTGACCACAAATGTTTGACCCCTCTACGTGCAAGGCATTTTCGGATTATGGTAGTCATATTACTGTTCAGTATGATTGCGGTATATCGAGTTTCCTAATAAAGTTTATTCGAAATCTGACACGCATTGAACCTCCCACTAGCCTCGGGCGCTTGAATAGAAAAAACAATTTTGTCTTCGAACATAAATAAACAGAACAATGAGTGGGTTCAAATTTCTCTTAACCTTTCCGTAGACTAAATATTCAATATTTACTAAGCGCCATCTAAAACAATTACAGTTCTTTGTTAACGGATTACTGCGATTAATAATGAAGTCTATTACATAATAATATAGATAAAAAATTGCGCAATACTACATGACGATGTACCTATTAGTTCGGCCCACGCTTATTTTTATGGCCATGATTTATGCGAACATCATTATTCATTTTAATTGTCATACTCAATACCATTTAAATTACACCTTTGAGGCATTTACATCAGAGTTTGATGTAAGCTCAAAACCTAGGAATATTTAAAACAGCTGAACACAGAAGTTAAACCATAATACAGCATGATCTGTTCAACCTTAACGATATTTGACAGTTGTGTTATAGTTGATAATATAGGTACCTACTATTAATTGTTGAAGTGAAACTTTTTTATCAAAGTATGTCAGAAATTGTATAGCAATCGTCACACTATTATGTTACGCTGGACCGTCACGTAATAATGCGATCATTCGCAAGAAAGTCGCTTCCCTACTGCAGCGGGTGCGAGGCAGCCGCAATAGCATCCTGCAGATGGTTGTGTCGCGTCAGGACTGTCCCATGCAGAGCCGATGGATGCGGACTCTGACAGGGGGTAAAATTTAGGTACTAGTTATAATTTTTTAAATTTTAATTTTTAATTTTAATTTTGTAATTTTTGTGATTTTCTTTCTTTTTTTTATGTAATTTTATTTGATTTTTATTGTATGATTTATTTATGTTTGTATGGATTTTAAATCTGAAATAAATGATTAAATAAATAAAAAATAAATAAAAATTGACACTTTGGCATAAAGGTTTACTGAAAGAAGTTTGAAATAAGACAAAGTGTTCGGGAGTAAGAGGTCATCGTTGAGTTTCAAAGGTTTATTAAAAATGTTTCGTATTGACATCTCTTCTCAGTTTTGAGTTTGACCATACACTTTAACCATAATCAAAAGAGTATTACATTAAATTCTTTTTCTACTTTCATTATATCCCGACAAGGCCTCAAAATGGAACATTGACGGAATGAGAGACAAACGAGAAGGAATAGTTTCACTCCTTACGTGTATACACTATTACACACACCTTTTTTCTGTTACTAAATTGTTTAACTTTAACACATTTGTAGAAAAACGACGGCCTAATAAAACCCAATAATTTACACCTCTATGTTACTTCATGTTGCGAATTTCCAATGGTCGTATAACGAAAGCTGCTTAATTATGAAGGAATATTCTCTGATCGCTCCATATTTATAAAAACTCAATTAGCAACCGGTCGTCATATCTCGCTGGTGATACTTAAGTAGCTGTTTTATGCAGAATCGGGGACAATTTACGAAGAGCATCTGACGAGCACTCATCGAGTTTATTACCTCGAGTTCGATACTGGAGCAGAACTTTTGAATAAATAATATTGCTGCGTCTCGCCAAATGACTCTTGAAACTTTAGTGCTACTGAAACTTAATGCTGCAGATTTTATTTCAATCAAGAAGACATGGCACTTGTTTATTTATATTTCAAATAAAATCTTAGAGTTTAACTTAGCTTATTTTTTTTTTCTGAGTTTTTTCTTTGTTTTATAATACTCGTATTACTCTATTCCATTAGCGGACGGGAAAAATAAGTTTTGTGATTAGAAATCCCAATAACTGAAAACAAATAAACGCCTTACTTACATTACAACTAGGTATGTAGTATAGAGTATATACGACATATTTGCATATTATTGCCAATTAAAATAATAATAATAATATATAGGAATACAGCGAAATACCGCGCGTTTATGGAAAGGAATACGTATCCTATATCTGGAATGACGTCATCATCAGTAGGATCCTAACCTTTCAAAACTATCAATTACGAATGGAACACCTTGCCAGCGTCTGTGTTTCCCGAAAACTATAATCTGAAAGTCTTCAAGTCGTGAGTGAATAGGTATCTTCTAGGCAAACATGCCCCATCCTCGACCGTGTCGAACCGTACCAGCAAGTTAGACTGCGTACAAACGCTTGCCTATTCTGCAATTAAAAAAAAAAAATTACAAACAAACGCCTCGTACGCTATACCGCAGAATAAATAGTTACGGCCATACATCCCTCTTCCAAACTCTGTCTTATCCAAGCCTTAAGCAGTACTTGAAGTTTAAGAGGTAGGTAATCTACAAGCCTTCTGTAACCTCGATAGGGTAATCAAATGATCCTGCGGCATATTTATCAGCATGTTTACTGCGGAGTCCCACAGTCATGAGGGATCGGTCCGCTGCCGACCGGCGTAACTGCCCGTAACATGTGCACTTTACAGCCTTATAGCCTCTATGGAGCCCCGACACGGGCCCCTGGTCATGTTGCCACTATTTCTCTTCTAAATAGAAGCATCGATACCAAACTGTGGAAAATCTGGACTATTGAGTTTCTTGTGTAGTCTTATTGGACAAGCAATGCATTATGGAGTTTTTCAATAAAAGCCACGAAGGAAACACAACACAAACAGGGAAAATTACGACAGCTCAGTATAAAATTTTAACGACTTAATAACTCAACTATAAAGTAATCTAGTGCCACCTTACCTATATCGAAAGAATATAAGCATAAATAATTTAATAATTTTACATGGATCGTTTCGTTTAATTGCTATATAAGTTTCTGTATTTAGTTTGTTAAAATATTTCAGTCCTAAATTAAAAATGCAAATAAAGCTAAAAGCTGGACAAATAGAAAACTATTAAAAATCTATTTCAAAGAATTGCAGCCTTCGATGAAGACGTATACAGCCTAGAAGCAAAATTATTTACAGCAGTTTCGCTTAGATTTATCGTTTCCAAAATTATGGAACATTTCAACGTTTTACTACTACCGTCGGTCTATTTACGACCTTGGAGCTACGTTATAGCTTATTATCGGGTCGATAACCGTATCAGCGCCCTCAATGCTGAGCACTGTTTAGGGTTTTGCTGCAATTGGAAACTAGAACTTTGTCGGATCCGGTTGTTTACCTGCAATTACGTACGGACTCGCTGTCAAAACCAAGAATCCCTTTTTAATTTACTACCAGCTACCGCCGCTTAGTGTAGCTTAGAGTTGTGATTACCGCCCTGAAACTTTTTTTTGAGGTTGGGAAATGCCGTGGCTCTGTCCTCTCCGCCGTGGGGGTGATGGAGGGGGTGTGTGGGACACGAACCCACTGAAACCTCTCCATGAGCAGTCTTCCGCCGAGGTGAGGCAACATGAGGTCGCGTTAGCAGTCACCATCTTGCCCCAGCGGTAGGCCCGAGTGCTGTCCGGGGCCCTAAAGCTTGCCTAAAGTCATCCAACAAGACTGGATTGCAAGTGACTTACTTTCATAAAAGCTATATTTTATTATACTAATTTGTTTGTTTGCGTATTTCAAACGTTCAATGTTGCTATCAATTGATAGCAGTCGATGACAGCCAGCCAACCAGAGCCCGTAACCACCGTACTTGACAAACAACACCGGTTCCAAAACGAATCAACAATATATTATGATGACAGCCAGGGAATCTAAATCAGAAAGGGTAGACATCTGAACTCTTCAGTGACTAAAATAAGGTAGGTGTTTGGGCTTAATTTAAGCAACTTGTAGTATCAAATTAGTCTTTGATAAAAGCTTGTCAGGAAATCGTTTTTTCCAACCAAAACACGATACCTTTACAATTTCAACTTTAGCTCGATTCGTTGCCAAAACCAAGAAGGTTGTTCCACATTTACAGCCGCCATTGGTGTACTCGCCGCCTCTGAGTATAGCTTATTTTCGCTCGACATTTTGTCACGTGAGGGTTGGACATTTTATTGCAGGGCAATGTGGACTCTATTAGCAGAATATGGCTCCGACTTTATTCGCTAAGAAGAGTGTCGAATTTGAGGTGAGTGGATCACAAGTTGCCTACTTAATTATTTTACAGTAAAAACATCTCAAATTGCATTTGGCTTACCTGCTAACCAATATATACTTTTTTCTTTGTTAATTAAGGTAGTGGCGTTTAGTAATAGGTAATTTGGTTTGCTATGAGGCCATTCAAAGGCTTCTGATTTGGCTTAACAACTGCTATAAGTCCGTAATAACCGAGGCCCGAAGCATGAAGCGATGGAAATCCGCATGTAACTTACTAGAATAAGTCACTGGTCCGAAGCTGAGAATCGAACCCAAAGTCGCTGGGTCGTAAAGCGCACAAATTACCGCTCGGTCGCCATCTAGAGTATATTTTAGAATGAACCGAGCCTAACTTCGATAGTAGTTCCATATCTAGATTAACCAATCAAAATTTGAAGTTTCATTAAAATATTTTAAAACTTATAATTGAATTGATTGTATCAAAGCAATTATAACTAACTCTATATTCAGAATTTCATTAAAATGTTTTAATTAATAAGTACATACAAGAAACCTAATTTCGCAGCCTTTCGCCCTAACTCTCACTTGAGTGGCTCAGTAGGATCGTTTCGGGTCGCCCTTGGCTACAAGAGTGATTCATTTAATTGTTAATGCCGCCCTATGAGTAGATCCAGTAGCTCATATAGGTTAATGAGGTCGCCGGTAATTCATTGGGACACGGAAGAACCACCCTATTTATGAAACCCTCGGACTGAGGCGCGACGAGGCAAGTTTTATAGCTGCTGTGTCATTTACCCACATTTTGCCTTTGTCTTTTAGCTTCATTACGAAGTCAGGGTTAAGAGTGCCACGGAGTACTACGGAATTTCAGCGTTTCATTGTACTTTCAGTTTTGTTCGAAGAATATTATGTCACTTAAGTAAACTTTGTAGAACAGCAAACGGCTATGCTAAGTCCATGTCATTTTTTTTTAATACAAGATATCCTTACGAATCTTTACAGTAAATTGTGTAGTGCCTACTTACTACATACCACATAACTATTGTGACTAAGTTTGAAAAGTAACGCACGGGATTTTTTTTACGCAAACAGTGTGATTTTGGCCAACCAAGGTTTATTGTTTTTTTTTCTGTAGTTTAGGTACTTTTATCTTATTTTATATTTTGTATTGGTGCTAAAAATTGCTCCAGTTTAGTCAGTTTTGGTTGATATTATGTTTGGCATTGTATCTATCTAATTTGGTTTCTATTAGAGTTGTTTGTTATTAAACGGAAAGTAAGTTGGCTTGGAAAAAGTCTGAATTGGTGACTTCTCCGTGGCAACCCTCAGTGCACAGGCTTAGTTAATTAGGTAACAGAAACTCGGTGTCACTAGGGACTGTTTAGAAAAATCAGGTCATATATAGGCATGAAGCTAGACAAAGTTTTTCAAATGAATATACAGTGTACTTTCAGTTAATTAATTGTCTTCTTATTTTGTGCAAGTTTAACAACTGCAGTGGAGAGTTTTTTTTGTATAAACTATTATACATATTTGTAGAAATCGTTAAAAAAATATGTCAAAAAACTTAATTGATCTTTGTAATCAGTTCACAATATTTCAAGCGCCATCTTCACAAAAAATATGATACTGGCATGAATAGCTTCAAATGTGCGAACCATATCGTGTTCTAAATCCAACTCATTCTGTCACACGTAAAGCTACATTTGATATTATAAAAGACAATTTCCTTTTCTAAATCCCCTAATCCCTTTAGATGTTTATACAGCACTTGTCCACTTCAGCAAGAATGCGACGTCTATGAGAGTGGAGCTTGGCGGAAAACACTCAAGTGAAATGCTGTCGCAAAGAATACTGTACAGCACACACGATAATATCGCAGTGGCAATTGCGTTAAAAGCAAGGCAATTTTATTTTGACTTCACTAGTTATAAATAAACACAACGGTTTATTGAGATAAAAACGAGAATATATTGGTGTTTGAAGCCTGAATTTGTTTCCTATATGCATCTGTGTGTACCTACTATAAATTGTATTAAGAAAGTGTTGCTGTTCCGCGGTAAATATAGAACGGAAAATGTACATTTCAAATTAGAAAAGTTCGACTGAAATTTCCGCCTCCGCCACAAAATCCTTGCACAAACGATATGGTAATGTTGCGAGCAAAAACACGTCATCGAGTGGGCTGGCTCGATTTTATTTAAATGAGAAAACCGTAGATAAGGCACGGACACGGAAAACCTTTCCATGGCGTATTAAAGGAGTCGTCATCAGGCAGAGAGCAATAAGCAAATGAACTCCGGTATCTGGTGTTCAGACGTTCTGTTATCGGCGGGCGGACGGCGGGCGTTGCAGGCGAGATACCATCGCGCACCCGACCTAATTCGATTCGCTAGTTGAGCCGGCCAAGTAAGTTCGCCAGTCCGCCAGTCCGCCAGTTTGCCAGCCTGCCTGCCTGCTAGTCCGCTCCAAGCTAAGTCAGTCCGCTTATTATGTAACCGAACTCTGCGATCGGAAACGGCTCCCGGGATGGGTTTACAATGTGACCCAAACGCGTCAGAGTTGTAATGTTCATTTGCTGCCTGCGGGGCGCTTATTTACCTTAACTATTTATTATTAAATATATTAAAATCCTATAATATTATAAAAGCTATGTAAAACCAATTTGTTGATTTATTATGAATTAGCAATGATTACTTGAGAACAGAAACAATTTGTGTTTTTTTAATCTCTGTTTACATGCCTTCATGTCATGATTTGCTCATTGTGATACTAATTATGAAATTTATTTCGTTTTAGTTTTTAAGTTTTCCTTGTTCTGTGGTGTTACAATAAAGAGTTAATCTGTCTATGTCTTTCTCGCTACCTCATAATTTATGCATTATGTGTAAAATTCTTTATGCAATCGTTAAGCAACTAGTTGTAAAGTTACATAATATCCCATTTATCACCGGCCAGGCGTAGTCATGTTCCAACGAGGGAATGTAGCAGGTCCCTTATCTAGAGCAACATGCAAACTCGACGGTGGATCACGACAATCAATTCGCAATTTTGGTCGAACACTTTCTCGGCACCAACTTGAGCAAGCTACTGAAATGACTTTTTTACGTTAATTTTACATTGAAACTTTCAACTTTATTTTAGTTTGAAAGTTTTGTTTTAGCAGACTAGGCCCCAAAGTCATCTTAAACTAACTAAATTTACTAAGTTCGCGTTATCTCTAGTCTTACTTTTAGTATTTACAATTATTCAGGCATTAAAAACAACGACGAAAACTTTTTCTAGAGCTTCATAAAAGAAGATGCGCCCGTTGGCATAGTTTGACTAAAAAATAAAAAGATTTTGACTAAGAAATTTTCGCCGATCATTACAGTTAAGCAATCTACAATGGAACACCCCATGATGGGTGATTATTTAGTGGAATTACATCTTGACTTACTGTGACACTAGAGGAAGCCACCATAAAAGCTTTAACTTGAATAAAAAATAACAATGTTTTAATATTTACATAGCCTCCGCATGAATAAGTTAACAAGATAAACAGCAAAAATTAAATGAAAACAGATATGAAAAAGTCTATTCATCGCAGCGAGCATCCATTCTGAGAGAGCTCGTGCGATACAGTTTATAAAATGACAGTTGTTGACACTCAGACGCTTAACAAATGTCACTTTTGCATTTCGCCTAGTAGGTACCACTTTATTGCAACGGCAAGGTAAAGCCGGAATTAGAAAAGATTAATTCTATGATAGTTATAAAAATTTTGTCCTATTTGAATATTTCATTTTCTCGCATTTTACAATGAAACGGTACTTATTGTTTCTGAAGAATTAAAGTAGAATTTCTATAGGCACTTAAACTATAGCTTTTGTAAAGCTTAGTCATTTCAGCAATTTATATTATATAGCCTGTCAAACTTAATTGAGAATTTGCCCTGGGAACAAGCAAGACAAAAACAGTAAGGTATTTAAGAATGGATAGGCTGTGTTTTTTTGAGGGGTGAATTACTCTGTTTTGTCCACCACAGGGGGGTGGGACATGAATCCACTAACCCCCCGTAAGCACCGCTAAGATGAAGAAAGATGGGGTTACGCTAGCATTCGCCATCTTGGCCTGGGGATACGCTGTGCCTAAGTTTAAAGATTACTCTTACGCTGAATAATTTTGGACTCGCCCCTATCAAACCTAGTATCATAATAAATATCGCGGGCGAAGTTGACGGACTAAAGTTAAGCCTCTGTAAGCAAGTAAAGTGCAGTACAGTGGGAAATGTGCGACGCGGCTTTGCAACACTTCCGCCCCCGTAACGTCCGCGTAATTAATTCAATGATCGTCCGCATAATGACTTGCATGCGGCCACCCTCCCGCGAGTGTGCCTCAAACTAACGCGCACTAATTTCACAGCATTAATGAAGGGGATTCTCTGCAGAAACGTTTTTGTTAGCGAACACACGAAGAGGATTTTTGGCACCGTCACCGACGACCGTTTAAACGTTTCCACCATTAATCTTTCACTTCCGCAAAGATTGCATTTTAAAGTTTCTGTTTGGGTAGCATTTGCTTGTAATGTTACGTCGGTACTGGCTGGGTGGAATTGGAATGAGCACCGGTAAAAAGAAAATTCTTTTCCTATCACGTGCAGTGCCACGATATCGGTTGGTCAGTTTGGCCTGTCCCAAGCTTGAAGACAATGTCCGCTTCTCATAATGCAAATGGGATTTTCATAACAACGTTGGTGAGTTGTATCGAGGCCGAGACTGCTTTGGGCTACTTAGAGAGCCATTTACAGAGAGATCGGCCCGACCTACGAGGTAGATTGGCGAACTTTAGAGATAACTTGCGGCAAACTTGGAACATTCTGACACAGCAATACTCGGATAAGGTAAACCGACTGCTTTAATTAACGTACAGATCTTCAAATACATCTCAGACTCATATTAATGGTGGTGGAGTTAGGGAACTTTGCAGGTAGTCAAAAGGCTGTTTCTGTTCCGGTTAAGGACTGTGTGAGGCCGTACCGAACTCTTCAAATGTCAACTGTTCAGTTTCTTCAAAATAATCTTAATAATTGGATTAAGATAGATAGATATACGATTGGATTGGACCGCCTTTGCCAGATATTCATCCGCCAAGCAGTAGTGTGCAATCATTACTGTGTTGCGGTTTGAAGGGCATTGTTTCCAGCAAAATTTCTGGGCGTATGAGACTTTAGAGCCGATGTCCCAGGGTGACAAGCGCAGTGCGGTGCCGCATACGATTGTGCAATGCAAGGTATTGGTGGCACTGTTACTGTTATGGGTGGGCGTGGCGCTTACCATCAGGTGAACGACTTGCTCGTCTCGCTCGTATGCAGTCAAAAAATTTTTTTTTACCAGAACCTCTCTTCAAATATTTTTTTCACTCATGAAATAAAATGTATGCCTACTAATTGTAATATTTTTGACTTATTGTATTTTTTGAAATATTCTCGTTACTTCTAAGGCATAGTCAGTTATTTTTTTTAAAAGAGGCAACTTTGGGTCTTGTTTACTCCGGTAACAATCAAAACAAATCCTTTATATAATTAAACCAGCGTTATTTACTCTCCCTGTCTTCCAGTCGGCTTATGTCGGTATTCTGACGTGAATTACACGGGTGGACGAGCCAAGGGCTCAACTACACGACCGACTTTAGAACGGGTGAAATTATTCCGTAAACGTTTTATAAAACAGAGTGGTTTAGGTAGATAATTGAGAATGTCAAATGCCCAATAAAGTATTAAAAATAATTATATAGACTTACCATTGAATTCATATTTACTAGACAAAACTGGGTCTAATTCGCGTATATAAATAATTATGACAAACTAAACCAATATTTGATTGTTTTCTTTTTTTAATAGTTCAAAAGTAAATCACAGGATAGAAGTCCTATGCTATTCTAATTAACTATTTAAAATTAATAAATATCCAACTTTAAAGCTGAGTAGTTCTTCCTGAAACATTATTTTTTATTTTTTAATAATACTTACTACGTTTTTTTTAATTTAAATAAGGCAACAAGCAAGTCCTTCACCTGATGGTAAGCACAAGTTACAGTGCCACCCAGAAATTTTCTTTGCATAAACTTGTGCGGTACAGCACTGCGCTCGTGACCCTGAGACATCGTAAATTTTGTGATTTCATATAGGTATCTCACTTAATTTACTTTTGAAATCTATCTTACGACTAGGTATATAATTTTCATAATATCTTTATTAAACAAATAAAAATGTAAACCGTAATATAAGGTACACAGCACGAACTGTAGATTAATATTAAGTTGATGAGACCCTAATGACCGGCTTGGACATCGTGAGTGCCGTAATGACGTACAATTTCCGTGAAAGCTTTGTATTAAGTCATTACTACGATGCAATCAAGCGAGACCAAAAAAGGACGTCTATTGAAAGAGCGAATGCCTTATTGCATTTTCAGTTAGATTACAACACGACATTGTTCCGACGTTCTGCGCTATCTACAAACTGGGTCGCTCTCGGACTTTGACCAGAAATAAGCTGTTGTAAATTATTCTCACTCTTTTTTTTAATTTCTATTTCTTTGTATATTCAAAACATGTTTTTTATTTGACTGAGTGACGAGACGAGCAAATCGTTCACCTGATGGTGAGCGCTACGCCTGCTTATAACAGTCACAGCACCAACCAGAACACTGCATTTCATAATCTTGCGCGGCACCGCACTGTGCTCGTCACCCTGAGGCATCGGCTCTAAAGTCTCATATGCCCAGTAATTTCGCTGGAAACAATGCCCTTTAAGCCGGAACACAGTAATGTTTGCACACTACTACTTGGCGGATGAATATTTGGCAAAGGTCCCCCCCCCCAAGGTACTTCCTCAGGCGGCCTCTTGCAAAGGAGGCAGAAATATACATAATCGCAACATAACTCTATATATATAGTCTATAGTCGCTATAGTCTATAGTCGTGTAAGCATTCGTCTTCCGTCCTAGACAACTCTTTTGGAGTCGTCGCAGTCAGATTGTGGAACGAACTTCCTCTAATAATTAAAAAAGCGCCATCCAAAGATATATTCAAGCGGCTCATCCGTAAACACTTTTTAAGAGATTTGTCATCTATTTAGCTATCACTTAAATTATATTATTATTGTATGATAGTTACCATTGATTCTATTTATTATATTATATTATTATTTATTATATATATTATTATATTATATTATTTTATATTATATATATTACTATATTATATTATTTTATATTTTATTATATTACATTCATGTTGTTTTAGTATTAAGCTGTATTATTTTCCATTATTGTTTATTATTATTATTTTTTATTTTTTTTTCTTGATGAGATATTTTGATGCACGCCTACACCGTCTCTCCTTCACTATGGGTGGTTGACTGGTAGAAAATGCTCTTAGCGTTAAGTCCGCCATTTGTACTAGTTAGTTAATCTGTGCAATAAAGTATTAAATAAATAAATAATAGTCTTTGTTTGAAGATGACCATATCAATCATACTAATAATTAAAAAGAGGTAAAGTTTGTGATCGTGTGAGGTTGTAGAGGGTAATCTCTGGATCTACTGAACTGATTTTGAAAATTCTTTTGCCAATAGAAAGCTACGTTATTTGTAAGTGTCATCGTTTATATTTATTACTAGCAGCGCACCGCGTTTTAACCCGCGATAATCATTATCGCACCGGAACCGTACATTTTTACCCTATGTTATATTCGAGGACCTATAGTATTATAATACAAAAAAAAAACATTTTAAAAATAATAATTAGTCGCTAAAGACAATCGTCATTAAAACGATCATAAGCGCAATTTTCAAATCAAATTAAGAGTATTTTAAAAGTAAAAGTCTTTAAAGAAGACCACACTTTACTATACAATCCGCAATATACCGCAAACACCTAAACGTTTTACATGAAAACCATAGAACATTTCACTGTTCAAATAAGTGCAATCCCTTATACAGTATTAGAGTAAAATCCAAAAGTGTATAAATCCAGTGAAGGATGCAGGGTAACGCCCAGATCTCGACACAATGCGAGACGGGCGGGTATTGTATTGTAAAGCATTTCGAGAAATCGTTTTCTCAAAGCGGGCTTCGCCTTTTTGCAATTTATAACGGCTCTCATCCAGATTGTATGAATACAAACAATATGGCCTTTGTGTGTGTGTGGCCTCGCTTCTGATTGAGACGGTTGTTTGCCAACTTGTGTCATATTAAATTTTAAGCTGAATAGGGATTGGTTTAATGAAGAAGGCGATGTTAGAGAAAGGGTTTTGTGTTTTAAGTATGGCGTGGAAAAGGTCACTTTCATTTGTCCTAATTATGCACACGTCTACACACACATGCATACAGTCATACAATCACGCCTTTTTCCCGTTGGGGTAGGCAAAGACTACATCTTTCCACATCCTACGATCCTCTTTGGCTTCTTCCACTTCCATGAATCCCTTCATACATGCTCTCCGGTTATAGATACTTTTGACTTAGCCTTTTTTTCCATCTTAAATCTACACATAGTCCACAATATATCTCATAATTCCTCTCTCTGCATGGTTATCTGGAAGATATCCCTCTGAGCGGTAAGACCGCCTATTGTGACACTATAGTTTTTATAGTTAACTTGTTCTATTGTGATTCAATAAAGAGTTGTTCTATCTACATAAAATCTATTCTTATGAGACTATAAATATAAATAAGGATGTAAGGTTTAGCCAGAGCAATAAAATTATTCACTTACTATTTTTAACTAAACTTTAAGTAACTAACTTACTGTTAATTACATACATACGTACCATGGAGTATCTTATTTAAAATTCTAAATGTAGCGTTTCAATTTTCTGAACTAAAATGACCTAGTACCCGAAACAACTGGCTATTGTTACAGTATGCAGTATACCACCTATACAAACATAGCCGCCCGTCCCGGTGGTCTGTAAATGACATGGTATTACCACCTACACCGATGCATCTAGTCTACCTACCTTGTGAGCTCAAGATTAATTGATTCTCGAAGCAGTGGAGCAACTGCTTTATATGGATTAATCTCCCATAGTGTTGCTAGGTTAGTCTATTTTATAACGAATATGGGTGTGTGCGACAGTGTTTGCAGGGGTGCGTATGTAAATGTCAAAAATTAAAAGGCTAACAGCAAAATGTGTAAAATATAAAAGACAAATAGTTTAAAAGGCAAAAATTCGAAATGACTTATATTAAAATTTAGGTGTATGTCAAGGGATAGTTTTTTCTGGCATTAGAATTGTTGTAGCAGTATTTTAATGTGCCATCCCGGCCAAGGTCTTAACAATTTTTCTTTAGTGTCTTTTATTATTTTTCGTGAGAACTTTAGTGAGAACTTTCATAAAAATGCATCTAGCCAATACAAGCAAGTCGTTCGCCTGATGTTAAGCGCCACGCCTGCTCATAAAAATTACAGTGCCACCCAGTACTTCGCATTGTATAATCTTGCGCGGCATTGCACTGCGCTCGTCACTCAGATACATTGGTTCTAAAGTCTCATATTATGCCCAGTGATTTTGCTGGAAACAGTGCCCTTCAAACCGGAACACAGTAATGTTTGCACACTACTGCTTGGCCGAGGTATACGTATTATAGTCCCAAAGACTTTCATAGTAACCCTACAATTTTTTATCATAGAAGTTACATTGAAATACTTTGGTGGAACAATAAACCATACATTTAATAGAGTAGGTACCTAGATACCTTGGACAAATAGATAATTAGAAACCATAACATCTCTTTAAATTAACCTTTGTCAGTAAATTTAAGTAACTCAACTGGCAACATGTCCCCTGTTTCCCAACTTCACACAAGTAGGTTAATATTCACCATTCCGTCGTCAATAAGTCACCGTAACTCAGAAACAACGATTAAAGTACGGATAGACGTCTCAGAATCATTAATAATTTCCTAATATACCGAAACGTATCGAAACTGTATCGAATGTCTTCGTAATTATAACGAGGTAGTAATTAGAAAGTACATGGGTTTAATTGATGTTTTAAAAGTATTCGAATTTCGAACGTAATCACGCTCTAAAATATGCGCCGGTAGACATACTTAGCTATCAAACCTTATTAACTAATTTTCCTGTTTCTCTAGTAGATTTTCCAGCTTATAAAGAATTCAAATTATTATCAGACCTGATTGTGTATATCCTAATAATATTATCCCACTAATATTAAATTGTGTGTATGTTCCCTCTTTACGCCGCAATTGTTGAAAAGATTTTCGTGATATGTAACGTAACGTAACGTGACAAATTTCCGGGCATAAGTCACATCTCGTTTATGCATTGTTTTAACAAACTTAATATGAGGCTGTATAAATTTATAGAATAGGAAAAACAAAGAGGGCACCGTACTTTTAAGGCGTATTTAAGACGTATACTCATTTTGGTTCAGAACACCCAACCGATCGTAAATATTCATCATTCCACACACAAACGTCGCGATACGACCATATACAACATCGAAATACCTTAAAGCTATCAAACAACTATTCAAACAAACCTAACAAGCATGCAAACAACAGTTAAGTGACGTTTAAAAAACTAATTACCAGGAGAATATAAATTGTTAGAAGTTCGAAAGCGGAATATCTCTGGTCAGTATCGAGCAATTGGCGCCAGTAGACTGGACGCGTGGGCGGACGAGTACCGCTGCGAAATAAGCCTCGGAATGCTGTATAGAAGCGCTAGCGGGAGCGGGGTTTGTTTATTATTTTTTAATGTTTTTTCTTCGTTATTGTATCCGAAAAGATAATGCCAGGAATAGAAACTTCTTTTATTAAAGACGTATCATTTAATTTCAATTCTGTCTGTAGTATTTGTGCTTAAAATTAACTTAACGAATAGATGCAAATTATTACGAATGCTATCCGCGTATGCCCGCTTCTCTCTATGCCCACTACAACGCTCTAGGCCTTACCACTGCGCATAGCCTAGGACTAAATTGGTCAGTTGTAATTATTGGCACATAGTAATAACGAAATAAACGCGAAATATTAACAACGCTGTCCGCCTCTGCATGTTTCTCTCTATGCCCGCTACTACGCTATTTCCCTTACACCCGTGGTGATTAACTGTGTACAGCATCGAACTAAACTGGACAGTTGTAATCATGGCCGATACTTACGAGCCTTTAAAATTCAGGTGTTCGTGAAATATTGGCAACTCGACTGGTCGCCATTGTTCCTCTTTTCAGGGGTCCGATTCCCATGCAATAGATAAGATATATTAATGTTTAACTTCGTAATTTTTGTTATAAATATCTTTACTCTCTTATTATAGGCATGTGAGTGATATGAAGTTGAAAACAACGAACGAAATGACGAAAAAAATGAATTCGAATGTCACGTCCCTTAATTATTTATTTTATTTGAGACTTTTTAGGGTATTTCAATTCATCGTACCTGCAGACAGCAGTTTCTCTCATTATATACTGAGTTGGCTTTATTTTGATGTAGGTTTTAAGTTATTTATTTATTGTTATTTTATATATTTATATATTCACACAAGGTTATATTATTAATGTGGAATTTTCTAATTCGACAACGTCGGAACAAAGTGGATACATAATTATATCATAATATGGTATAATGTAACGTTAAATAACGTATAATGTAGCGTCTAAAATCCTTTATCTCAAAAACAATAGATATATTAATAATGTAACCTATTTCACTGAATGATAAGAGTGTAGAATTAATCCATCATATTTTTCCCTAATTATATTTGTCTTGACATTGACGAATTCGATATCATGTCTACTACGCGAGAATCAGCCCTCTTGACTGATTGGAATGTCAGACAGAAATGAACGGGAGAGTTTAGTTCTGTTTTAACTTGGATAGTGGGTCTATAATATGTAACTAGTATTTATTAGCATAAATCTACAGTGAAACGGTTTGGACTGAATTTGGGGTATCAGTGAGAAATATTTTTATGATCTAAAATATGCTAACTTCAACTAAAATATGCATATCTACTTTGACAAATGCCTTTGTCCTTGTACCAAAAACGATCTAACCAAAGGACCATGCACACTCACACTTACCCTCTGCCAAAGTTATATGATCGACTGTTCGTATAACGGCACAGAATAGGAATAAAAACTCACTCGCGATCTCCCATTATATAAAAATCATAGAAGGCGCCACCAAAAGAGAGGTTATAAATATTTAGATACGTGTATCTGTTGCCACCTAGCTTGTTGATGAACCAGTTGTTTTTATCTTTTACTACTGCATAACTAAAATAATTTGCTGTTCAAAATCTATCTATATCACCATTTCTATATTTCCTGCTCTTTACCGCGTGGGCTTGTGACAGCTAAACCTGAGTACCAGTTTCATAGACCTGCTAGAAGAAACTGATAAAATTTCTATGTTAGCTTACAAATAGCGTGAAATCAAATGGTATACTTTCACAAACATACGAACGGGCATTTTTCCAATTAAATTAATTTTACGATTCCAGCTCTAAGCCTAAAAAACTTAATAACTTGATTCTTATAAATTCCCTCGTGCCAATTAATTTTCGTTAAAAAAATACACGTAGCGCAACCAGATGCATACAAATAGGTACTCAATTAGTAATCTTTTCTGAAACTTTCTACAAATTATGACTTAAACATGCAAATGACTATGATCAAATTCAAATCTCTGACCGTTTTACTGTTTACTGATCACCTACATTCACTGAATTATTTGTCAACCGCATATTTGCATAACTGCGCCATGCTTATAAGCAGGGACTGAATGTTAGAAAATATCGGTTAAACGTCTAAATACCATATTAGTGTTCAGTATAGCCATCTAAAATTTTTGGACAATTTCTAAGTTTATCCGTAACCATAGCTTATTATGTCACTGTTTATTATAAGAACTTCAACCTTTTAATAAAGAAAGAAGTAGATAAAAAACGTTACCTATAACGACGAGGTATATATATAGGTATAGGTAATAACGAGTAACTTACTTGTGAGAAATAGTCCTATCACATAAGGTGAGTAACATAAATCGTTACAGTATAATTTCTGAGCCGCATGTTGGTAAGTACCGAGTTATTGTGGATATTCAGTCCACGTTTTCAAGACTAATAGAGTTAGAAACTCGTGGAAGTCAATGTGTGTGCAGTGAAGTGATCTGTGATCGTATGCGACACAGAGTGGGCACGTACACAAATATATCTAACTCTATTAGAAGAAAAAATAATTCTACAAATATATCGTGAAATTGAGTTATGAAATAGGATTAATTTAAACTGCAATCATCATCGACCCATATCAGCCCACGGCTGAACACGGGTCTCCCCTCACCTTCGAGAGGGTAATTAGGCCTTAATCCACCGCGGGGGCCGCTCCGGGTTGATGGATATACCTACCTCCGGGTTTCCTCACGATTTTTTCTTTCACCGAAAAGTGAATGATAATTACGTACATATACCTTACAAGAAACACATTGCTACATGCCCGCACTAGAATTTGGACTCACGACCCTTTCTTTAAAAGGCGGGCACTAGGCTATCACCACAAACTTCTTCTAAAATTAAACTTTTTGTGAATTTGACGCAGCTGGTATAGGTGAATAACATAAATACAATAAATAACTGAATAACGACTTCGCAGGACAGAAAACACGGAAACGCTGATAAGACTGTCAGAAACTATGTTTTACTGCAACTGGAATCTGCGCGATGGCATAACCACTCCACGCGCCGTATCCACCTCGCAAAACAACCGCGGCACTCCTCACATATCCGTGCTTAAATTTTGATTTCTCTTGAACCTGCTATATTTACGTTTACGTGTACCATACCAGCTCTGCGGTTGCGACGGTGGTGCCACTGTCAACAAGGTGCCGACATACGTAAACAGAAGTTGGTAAAAGTCAGCCCCTGGGCACGCCTCCAAGTTATATTATTTACTAAGTGAAAACTTGACTTTGGACCAAACAAGCTAACTTCTGCTCTCGACAGCGCTTTTAGTTGGCTGCATACGCAGTTTATGCATTGCTTATTTCAACGGTGCTAATTATGAAGGTTCATTGTTTATTTTCCACCACATTGGCTTATAATTTTTCGAACTGTGTTTTCGTTCGTAGTAGGTAGCTCCTGTTATCTGGAAGTTAATAAAGGCACTTCTCCGTTTGAAAAAACCAATGAAGCATTTTTTATCCTCTAAATCAAACAAACTAATTGTTAACGATTCGAATCTTTTGATTACGTATTTTAAATGTTTTTTTTTCCAAATGGGATATATTTACGAAAGGGGATGTACTACTGATAATCAATAAATTATTTCAAAAAGTCCGGTACCTATACCCTCGTTGTCTTAAAAAAATATTGTAAAATATAACCAACGTTACAACTTTTGAGGGGAGAGATGTAAAATAACCCTTTTACTTCGCAAAGCTTCATAAGCAATTAGCCAGCTGTCACTTACTAAGTAATTTACTCTGTTAACTCCTTATTAAGTATACAATAAGCTTCAGTTTCTGGTTACCAATGAGCCGCAAAAAAGGTAGAGACCACACTGAACGCAATTTTTACTTCATTGTCTGTCAGAAATTGCAATTAGCCAATGTTGGCACAACCACAAATTATTGATATAAAAGACATTACATTTATCAAAATGTAGAAATGTCCTTTTAATTAGATTCACTTTATTATTATAATGCTTTGGGTAATCAGAAGGCACCTATAAACTTCGATTTTTTTTCTTTGATCGAAGCCTATAAAATGACTGACTGCCTTATCCGAATTGAGTTATGATCATGCATTATAAATAGCTCAAGTGTCTCTACCATTGTTTAAAGGTAGGTATATAATTATATATACTATATAGGTCGATAGCTTCGCCATCGCGACCTTGATTGACAGCAACACCGCCCTACCTGTAACAAAAGAATAAAAACAATTAGTAAATCAGTTACCTCGCGAGTCTATAACAATATATCTGGGCCCCCGCATCATTGTTGCAAGTATACTGAGGTGGGTGTTAGTGGTATTGTTAGGCGAAGACACGCTCTGAGCAAACATAATCATTTAATTTTATGATGCCGATTAATTGCGCAGTACTAGAGTCTGTTCGGAACAAGTGGCGAGGCGTTGGAATTGAATTCGAGCGCAGTGGGATTTTATGCGCGGATTTAAAATGCTATTGCATTCCGATTCACAATAAATCTGTCTAATTGCATTACTGACAATGCGAACTCGTGATTTTCCCGAAAAAAAAATATTTGCATTGATAAAAAAAATATACGGTGCTCAATAGATAGAATACAAGAACGTAAGTTAAAAAATTACGTTTACCGAAAAAAATGTAACGTAATTCAGAAAAGATATTTCGTTATTCTTATATTATGTCATACTACATTATTTTAAAAGAATATATAAAAACTTTGCTTTAAAGTCTACCTTGTTTTACGCATTGCTATTTTCCACAGCACTTTTTTCGAGGGTATGAGTAGTTATCATCACAATACAACTCAAAATGATAATTATAGCAAGTAATATTAATTTTTTCAGTAAAAAATTAGTATACGATTACATCCACTAGGTGTCGCCGCAACCGAACCATAACAAAAAAAATGTAAACGAAAAAATCAATCCTATTACTCATCAAACTTGATTAATGGCACACGTCATTACTTAGGGCTTGTCGTGTTGACAGTTAAAAAACATTAATTACCTCCTACGGAACCCGGTGAGCGGTCCACATATTCGGTACCGGTTAGGAATGTCGTCGGGTATGATCTCGCTGAATCTTGTTAACATATTGACGTATCAGATTCTGAGGGAATTAGCGGCGTTAATTTAACAGCGGCCTCACCACAAACAGTTAAATCAATCCAGTTTAAGGCCTTAAACTGAACTGCACTGCTAACTGTCACCACCAATATCGCTCAGCGTTCATAAGTCGACCAGAGACATTTATACAAATAGATCGGAACAATTTGTTTGAATTTATGGGAGCTTATATAGCTCCATCTCATTCTCTTTCTCTCTCATTCTCTGCGATTTATTTTTGAGTGACGTCACATCACATTTGTCATTTATGAGTGTGTGGTGCCAATCTCTTCCGTTTAGCTTAAGGCCTTTAAATGAACTGCATGGAATAAGAATGAGTATGTCGTGACCCCCCAGGTTTTGAGTTTTATTCAACTGCTCTAGAAAGTATTGAAGTTGCTTTTAGAAGGTGCACTTATCACAAAATTAAATCTATTATAATGATAAAAAAATGTGAATAGTCTATGTATTGAGAGCTACATAAACTATTAGTACAACTTATCCATAATCACCTTTTTATAATTCCAAAATCAAGAGTATAAAATAAATAAAACCTTAGTATTTCAGTTAAGCTGACTTTAGACCTAGATCTCAAATTAATGACAATTAGACGTCGTGACGATAACATTTAACCAATAAATTAATATAACATGGGTATATAAGAAACGCTTTATAGACCTTATTATAAACCTACGTAGGATGAATTGGGACAACGCAGTAAATTCCAGTAAAACATTACCTTCATCTTATTAACAAGAACTTGATTGCAGGGATGTGTAACTGCGCCCACGCTTAGCCTTAACTAAACTAACCTCAAAATCCTGCCTACCCATTTATACAGTAGGCAACAGAAGCGAAACAAACTTCTCGAATTTTTTTTCTGTCTTATAAAAGTGACATTTGTCCCATAACAATAATGTTTAGTAACAGAAGACTAATTTAATTATATAAACAGTTACAACATCCGGAAGTACGTGGGAGGACGATTCTGTTGAACAAAAAGATGGAATGTCGGCCGAGTCCTACCTGCACACGAAGATTTTGGTGAAAGAGCCATCGAAAACCCGACCCTATATGTTAAGTTTTACAGTTTATAATTGATCAGCGTAGTGGTTTTGGGTGAAGGGTTATTAATTCAAAGAAATAAAAGGACTTATAATACAAAATATATCTTGTGATAAATAAAAAAATGGCTCCCCACTTCGACAAATAAACGACTTCAACGCGCTCTTTGTCAGTAGAGTGTGATAATTGTAACCCTTTGGAGATTTTTTCATTTAAGTTTTTTGTCTATCTAAATCAAATTATATCAAAATGTACTTTTTAGGTTTAGTTTTCGATGTCACGACATTTTAACACTGCTCTTGAAGTCAAGCCTTTTTCAAAATACTCTACATAATATATTGCAAAAAAATGGGAAAAAATATATTGGCAGATACATTTTTTGAGCTTTGCTTTTCTAAAAAAATGTGTTTCATCCAGCTCACTAGCCAGTCATGTAGATATAGGTTAGTGGATTATATTTTAGTCGACATCCTCGTCAATAAATCGGAAAAATAAAAATGCACCTAATTTATTAGAAAGCAAACTGCAATATGAACACTCCACACCCACTCCTAAACAACGTAATGCATTTGAATATGATTCACTTAGCCACTAAAACTGCTGAGTTTCAATACGGGTAAACCTCGGGCGCCTCAGTTCAGTTTATGACAGAAACACCCTGCTCAGGGTTTACGACCCCGGCATCCTCTTCCAACCATCTTGTTTGGAAGTAAAACGGTTAAAAGAATATTTACCGACATTATATACCTAGTCAACGTTTTGATATTAGTCAGGGCTCTCTGGGATAGACACACAGCATGGTTTTTTTGCAACTATTTGATGACTTACTATTTATTTCGACTTAAGAATCGCATGAAATATCTTGCATTGATTTTACCCTATCACAAATTTCAATGTAATAAATAATATTATCAAAATCATGCGGTCAATAGAACATAATAAAAGATCAAAAAATGAGAATTCCATATTGGAATTACGAGCTTAGACTTTTTTAGTTGTTTCCAAGGCAAAATTATTGCTCACCTTTTGAAATTGAAAAGCGTCGAATGAACAAAATACAAAACGTAGTGCATGACAGCTTATTATATTTAATTTTAACGATCAAGTAAAGTTCTAAGTTTCAAACAGATACAGACACCTACTACAATAACGGATATACTTAGCAGTAGTTAGCGTAGTTAGTATGCCTAAGTATATCGACGCTAGAAAGCGTAAACGCTGTAACCTTGAAACGCAAAATTGTTCACCAGAGCCAAAAAACTTTTTTTTTTTAAATATTATCATAACTCAATATCTACTCCACCTAAAAACGTAAATTTTGGATATTTGGTGTGTTTCATACAAAGCTACAATACTGCTACCTTGGTTATATCCTAAAGTTCCTAGGGGACGTTGAAATGTGGGTTACAGCATTTGTTTCCAAATATGTAAAAAAAGTATTTTCCGGTCGGTCAAAGGGTTACAGCGTTTACGCTTTCTAGCGTCGATATAGAAAAGTATACACATAAATAACGCGTTACGATCACATACATAGATCCTGAACCCAAATTCGGATTCCCTGTATCTAGGGAATCGGGAACTACGAGAACCATGATCCCACAAACATTCAGAGGAAATACCTATTTATCATAAAAATCTTTGTCACCATGATCATGAAAAAATAAAAGATTTAACTGTTTATAAAAGATTTAGAGTTTATAGAGAGAAAAGTTTATAAAAGATATTAAAAATAAAAGATTTAGCATTTGTTCGACATTATTCTTGGAGGGCGTTCTGGTCACTCTATTCCTATTGTCACCGCAAAGACTTCTGTTATAATTTATTATAAACCAATTTTATTATAAAGTATACCGCGCGAAGAGCTGTGTGTTATACTTTTGACACGTGCTCCACCGCAGTATGAGTCGTAAACCACGTTATTGAAGCCATAAACCTTTGTTAAGAATTCCTCATTGCTATAACATCTCGTAAGGGGAATAAAACGAAATTCAGGGCCAGATAAATCCTCTAAAAGGAAATATTAGTACAAGATAATGAACATTATATTACTTCCGACTTCTCAGATTGTTTAAACAAGCTGTTCCATACACCTCTGAATATGAAACCTAATTAATTTTAATGTTCTTTTGTAACTGAATTAGGTATTTGTTGAACTTCGTCCGCGCTGCTGGATGAAGACGGTATTTTGTGAGGGATATATTTTTAGGTTGGAAAGTAATAGACTAGTCCTATTGAGTTGTCAACAGAACTGAGAATCGGATTTTCCCATTTTGTTTCCCATTTTACTCAGATCATAGCTGCTCAAGTAAAACAAAACAGGACACCGATTTTGAATTTTATTTTGTGACAAAATGGCCAATTTCACCGTATTCTTGTATAAAATCGGCTATTTTTATGATATTTGTCACTAGATGAGATTCAAAACTCGCCTCTGAGTTACATTTTCGTATAGATACAGATTATCAAATAATACTAACGGCATGGCGAAATAATCTTCAGAAACAACTAAAGATAGTTGCGCACAAGTATTATAACTCTGCCACTCGTTCAAGCCTAATGTAACTTATGTGAGAACTTTCGAAATACTTACTTTGCTACCTGAAAGGGGTTTCATAAAACTGAATTATAGCTATAACCTTAACTCCCTCTTGAGGATCGTCGTAAAGTAGCATCTTGGGTGCTCGCAGGACACATGAACTCAAATGTTGTTAAATTTTATGGAAACTGTCGGATACAATGGAAAATATGTAAATTAAGTATCGTATTACATATAGAAATCGCTTTTGAATTTTGCCGTATCAATAATGTCGAGAGTTTCTAGTAGAGAGCTATCGAGCATTTTATTCCCTGAGAAGATTGTAACACTTGTACTGTAGGAACGGCGTCCATCGTTAAATTGAAATTCATGTCGTGCTGTTAGCATTCACAATATTCTATTCAGTTAAAAGCGAGCGAATAACGTCCTCAGGAGCATTCTTTGTATATAATGTAAATGTTATAGTACCGTGGAACTTTTTGAGAAATAAAATCCGTTTATTTGTTCCGTACACAGAGTAAGCAATCGAATGCCTCTAGCTACAAAGAATAATATTGTAGGCATGTCCGACACTTCGAATGGAATGACACGACCCTTTTGACCGAAAACAATGTGTCAGCAAAAAGACCTCATTCTTGTGTCACGTCCTCTAAGAAGATTATCTTTGTCATACTGATCTACCCCAACGTAAACAGAAATAACAAAAACAGGACTTCATTCTGATGCTCTTGAGTTTCATTATTTGACCATAACTTTATTTCATTTGGAGACTAAACAATAGCTAACCTTTAATTTAGTATGTAGGCGTATATTTATGACTTTAATGTGGGCCTACGTATATTTCCTATCGTGTTAATAGTTACGAGTACAATATAGTGGTAAGCTGTCAAAACTATAATCGCAAAGTTTTATGGTATCATAAATTTAAATCTCATTCGGATGACGACACTCTTAGATATCTATTCAAAATTAAATTGAGTAATAAATAGAGTTGATTATAATTATAATTCTTCACACCGTTACTTATTATATATTATCAGTCGTCAAAGATTAACTAAGTTTAAAGAGGTAGCGAACCACTAATTACAGCTATCTAATTACCAAAATAAATTCAAAAGTTAAAAAAAACACAGAAGGTAATCAATTTTTGGCATAAGAAAAGCACTATTATGCTAGACAATAGAATTTTAAGTTTAAAAATGTTTAAGGTCTTGCTTTTAAATCTCCAATAAATAAAACACAAGAATACGATTACGAGCAATATATCAAAGAAGTTCAAGTTTTTGCGAGCTGTCAAATATGGAATAGATTATCCACTTATCTCAGAATCTCATTAGCACACACTTGCTTTTATATACATAAAAGCGTAAAGTTTGCCGACACGGGGCGGCGCCTGAGGCCGTTTGCGGCGCCGGCGCCGCCGTGAATTTTCTCTCCGCCCACGCGCCCGCTTATCGGCCCTGTTCTCACATAGAAATTTACACGTGCTTGCGAGTAGCGGTCCGTAATAACGCAGTCGTCGCATTTTATCTGCCAGCGTGGCAGCTGCGGCCCGGCTCTACCAGATATGCACCGCAGCGCGCCTGAACATCCGACAGCACCCGAGGGACGTGGGCGAGCTACAACTGCCGCATTTTATAACCTTTTTATTCCATTGTCACTCGGACGATGCGGCGTATCCGAGGGAAAAATAAATTTTACTCTTTATCTAAATGTCAAATCGTTCGGTTTCGATCGAATCAGTTTCCAAATAGTTTTAATAAATCTCCTTTTACGGCGGCCGGAGCGGGCGGCGGCCGATACGGGGCGTATTTACGGGAACACGCGGCATGTTATCGTGTTTTATTCTGTTATGACTGTTCTTTTCCTGGCAACAATAGGTTTAATTGAAAGAGTGTCAATAAATTTGTCGGGATAGTTCGGCGGTCCCGTGTCGTCGCCGGTGGTCCCGATAAACGTGCCCGTCCCGGGACGCTGCGACACGTCCCGGAGGATCTACTCGTACTAGGACGGATGTTTGTGTTTATCTACCGACCTTGTCCCCATTTTAATATCCTTTGAAGATTTTATCTGGACAATCGATTGGGCGATCTCGGCACCCTTACAATAAATAGTAAGCGATGCTGTAAATCTTCGAGCTTTTTGATTGTTAGTAAATTACCTGCAATCAGACAATCATTGAAAGACAATATAACGCGTCCGCTCCAAAATCTCGGCTTCTCAATTACAGTCGTACGTGTTTTATTGAGAACAAGCCGACAGGACTCCAATTACGTACAATTTAACACGTCAAGCCCTTAAAAACAAAGCCGAAGGATATGTCTAATTTGGTTGAATAACATGGCAGTTCTGACGCTCATAGTAGGTACAAAAAAAACTAGAAAAATGTTACCATGACCCAACATGAAATTATGATAAACTACGAGATTACGTCCACCTTGGAATTATTGTTCCCTTTATTTTTTACCGCTATCCTTATTTTTAGTACAGAACTTAATTTATACAAATAAATAAAATTGAAGAGTCTGTTTGTAATATTAAAATAACCGCTTTTTACTGTATGCATATGAATGTTTATACGGTACATATACCAAAATAACACTTCTTACAATTTTTGTCTGTCTGTCTGTCTGTTTGTTCCGGCTTATCTCTGAAACGGCTGGACCGATTTTAACGGGACTTTCACTGACAGATAGCTGATGTAATAAGGAGTAACGTAAGCTACTTCAGAAAAAATGTAAAACTATTAAATTCCACGCAGACGAAGTCGCGGGCACAGCTTAAATTAAAACTGTGTTGTGACAATTTCAATTCTTGAGACTTGGGTTCGTTACGGGGTGCAGTTTATCAAAAGTTCATATCGTGTATGTAACCTTTTTTATGTGATTCGAATGTACAACGGGTGCCAGCACTAGGAGTTAGGTGGCCATGTCTTTGGAGGCACAATGGTACAGTTTTCGGATTGACTTTCTCACGGTGCGAGCACGCCCACATCAGCTTCCAAGAACACATTTCAGACCAAGGAGTGGAACTTTGTGTTCATAATTTAGCTATAACGTGGATAAACGAATGGGCACGCTTTTTGATATGTCGTCATTTATCACTGAATATAGCTTTATAGATACCTACGCGATATAACACAACAATGGTGGGTAGTTACAGAACATCTATACGTTTTTTAGGCATATGTTTGTATCTGTTAATATATATTTTGTTGGGTAGATTTTCTTTTCTGAACTATAAAACATTTTTTCTCACAACTCATCTACTCGGACTATTTGAAATGGTTCTATCGTCAACATTGTTCCATAATATTATGTAAATTATAATATCTACTTATACATTTATTAACACGGCCTGTCCAATTTTATAGAAGTAAGTTCTAATTTTTATTTATCTTTTCACAACTCATAAACGATTATAATATAAATTAGATAAATTATCAGCCAGTGCCGCCTCTTCCACATTTCGTATTCCATCGGTTTTTACAACTACAGTCCACCTATGGTCGGCAATTCACACTCGATAATCGTGTTTGAGATAACGCCGGCTGGCAGGAGCATCTTCACTCAAGTATTTACAGATCCTGTGATATTGGATTTTATAGCTTGGACGGCTGAATGAAAGCAGAAAGGCCAGTTTTGTATTATTGGGTTGGACTTGTTTCATTGATTTAGATTTTTGACAGATGAATAAAGAATTGGTTTGCCACTGTATTTGCATATTGATAAAGAGTTTTGTCAAATTATTCTTGAAAACGGGAAGGTAATTTTGGTAATTTTTAATATTGAAATGGATTTTCAAGTTCAAGTACAAATTAAAAAAAAATACACTTATTTATATCATTAGATATTAATTTTGGTAGTGAGTAATTTAAAGAACGTTGTCGTTATATCTATGAACATTCAAAATGGTGTATCTAAGTACTTGTGCAATTATTTATAAGTTTACATTTTATTTACCTTTTATCACAGCTTTCACGCGGCGTACTGTCTCTAAGTTGGTCGGCACTGGATCCACCAACAGCTTCAGAGGAGAATCAAATACTCCACCGCTGAAGAGCAAAGCAGCCCATCCTTGAGCCAAATTCACACAGTCCTTCTTCGCACTCTTGCCTTCAACGAAGACATACGCGCGATTGGAAGAATTAAACGTCCTAGTCTCAAAATTGAGTACGTCACTCAAATCCCCAACGTCCCCTTTCAACACTCTCCTCACAAACACTTTATAGATTTTCTTCTTCACTCTTCCACGTTTCCGTCTCCCCTCACTCGAAATTTTCCCCGTGAAAATATACTTTGACGCGAACACAATCCGCTTCAGCGTGTCATTGTTCCTAAATATGGAATTGTTGGCGTAACATCTCGGTGGCGAAATGTCGTTTATTTTTATTACCGTGTTCCGCTTTCTGACTTTTCCCTTTATGACAAAGTCGGCGTCCGTCGTGAAAATTAATACGAGTAGTGCGATCCAAATTGGTTTTATCATTTTGAATGACGGCAGCTCCTTTTGTTTTTTGCGCGTTTTTGTTTACTCATTTTATACCGCTCTACAATTTTTCTATTTGTGTATGTTATTTCGATTAACAAGTGTCGCCGTGATCGTAATTGGAAGTCTGAGTGCAAGAGGTAGGTGCGCGCGCGTCGCTCGCGGTGCCAGCCTCGACTGGAGGCTTTACTGAACCCGCTGCAACTTGCAACCTGTTGTATGTTAATCCTTAAGCTCACTACTACAGCTTTTGTAAACACACTACAAACACGTCTACGATATTTACAAACGTCTTAAACTTTAAAGCTTATAATCATTTGTCTGTATATTACTATGTAACATAAGAAGAACAAAGAAATTATTGTTTGTTTTAATTATAAGCAACATTTTAATAGGCTACAAAGTTTTTCTTTGCAGTATTTTTTAATTAAATTATCTTCAGACGAAAAATATGAACAGTTAAGTACAGCTACTTAGGGCCGGTTATTTGTTATTTTAACATGAAAAAATACAAGAAAAACCTTTTTGTTTGCCCGTGGCAACGAACCTGGCATAACTTAGCAATGTTACGAACATTATACCTATTATAAAACTTTACTCTCGAACCCATATATGGAAATTTCAATACACTACGAATGGGTAGAAAACTCGATATTAGTTGTTAGACATTTAGTAGTAGTATATGGATGATTGGTATGTTATTACGAGATCGTACAGTCAACTGCATACTTATCCATGAAATATCCAAACGTAACGATGCTTTCGGCGTTGGCTGGTAACGCAGTAAATTCACCTAAGCATTAAAAGCAGACACTTTTTTTTAAAGTTTACCAACTTGGACAGTTTATCATAATTTTAGCGAACAAAACATTTTTACACCTAATTCAAATCAAGTGACGAGGCCTCTTCACAAATCCGTGACTTTTATGTCCCTTTAGATTTATATACATTTTTATATGCCTCGAGTTGTTCTGGGTATATTTTATTGCTGCTGACTGTACCTACTCGTATGCTAATAGAGTTGTATCTAAATACCTTTCGCCTTTAGGAATTTTAATTATATAATCGGGACAGCAGCTTATAGGTAAAACTAGCAAGTATTCTAAATATGCATGACTGGGGAAGGTAAAACCTTCCATGGGGCGCTAAGTGGTTACTATAACATTATATGTTCACAGATTCATAAAGATTCCTATGAGAACTATTACATCAAGTGGTTTTTTTATATAGATGGGCCAAAAATTGAAAATTCCTTCTGTAACCTCTGGCATGCAGGAAGTTATTGATTTTGAGAACGCCCCAGTTCGCATTTAAGATGAGCCAAAAGCCAGATATTTTCGAAGACCTATATTTTATAACCGCTATTTTAGTGCTTATTGAGCATTTTTCCAGCCTCTTGCTTAGGTGAATTTTAAGAAAATCTCTAAGGTCTCATAATAGATAAGTCTGCGCTTGTGGACTGTCGCAAGACTCTGTAAGAGCACTTTACTAGCTATCATCATCATCCTATCTCGTCCCACTGCTGAGCACGTGTGTCCCCTCACTTTTGTGAGGAAGGTTAGGCCATAATCCACCACAAGGGCCCGGTCCGAAGTGGTGGATAACATACCTACACACCTTGCTAGCTAAAATATAAATAGTGTTATTTTGAGAAGCTCTAAAACCAGTCAAAACTCCTGACATATGCTATAAGACAACGGACATCTTATAAAATTTTAAACAACGATAGAGAAGATTAACATGTTTATTTTCAGTGTATTAAATTTATTTGTATTTTTTTTTTGTTTTTAATCGTGTTTTTGCTCTATTTCATAAAATCATGTTTATGTATAATATCAATATTGCAAAAATGCAGAACCAAAATCAACAGTCTGTTAGTTTAAAAAAAAACCAAGCCCTCTGAACTGAATTGACAATTGGATTGACGTTCTTAATATTCATTTTTTTTTCTTTAGTCTGTCTGACGTAAAATAAGGACTGTTCATTTTCGAACATCTTATTTACGCTTAGCCAGATTTGGACACTCTCCGACAAGGCGAACTCATTTGCCATATTAACTGCGAAATGTCAGCTTATAATGATACCGATTTTTTGTCGGTCCCATAATCGACACCAAATATAGTGAGGGATTAAAAAGTTTCTTTTTTTGTTAACATGTTATGAAGGAAGAGGCTGCAATTATTAATTTCTGCCGTTCGATGTTTCAACGCCCACAGCCCACACTTTTGACCTGAGCCCAGAGGAATTCCGACACTTCCGATTTACATTTATGCAGCCTATTGGAACAATAAATCACCTCTTTTGTGAAAATAGTGTGTGTCATAAAAGTTCTGTCTTTAATGGTGTATCTGTTGAGAGTTACAAACGATTAACAATATGATATGCATTATCATTAAGTTGGATGTTGAAATTATAAAATCAGATTTCTTAAATTCTTAATTTGTTTAAGAATAAAACATTGAAATGTACAATAAAAATTATAATCTTATAGCTAGATTTTGTTCAACCGATAATTTTTTACTGTGCATCTCTATAATATTGCATACCATTAAAAGCAATATTATGCGTTATTGAATACGTCCGTGAAGACACGCCAAGGTTCAGTGCATCTTAAGCACGTGGGTTCGCGTGGGCGAACGAGTAGTGTAGAACCGTAGTACGATCAACCCTAGTATCCAAATACCTAGTACCTCCTCAACCTTATCATGTAGTCGTAAGGTTCAATATAACATGGTCTCCTGGGGCTTGAAGTACGTGAGCTCCAGAGCAGATATTACATCGGTATATTGCAATTTGCGTACGCTCTATCCTCGGTTTACACCTTTCAGTTTGTGATATACACTTTCGTAGGTATAGTTGGCCAAGTAAAGGATAGAAAGTTGAGCTAGATGATACAAATATCTAGCTGAATAAAGCCAGATACTCGTGGATTACAACGGAAACGTTTTGTATTTATCAATCGTGTTTTTTATGGATTCTTTCGTATAATCAGTGCCTAACTGAGACGACTAGATATGAATTACATACAATTTTGAAAGCAAAATTCGTAAGAGAACGGCGTATCTCGCACAGCACCGCCTGTCGTGCTCTTCGTGTGCTTTGTCTAGTTCTGTGCGGTGCAAAGGTAATATCGAAGACTGTATTGCCGTGCAAGGCTCTACCACGAGGACAAACTGTATTCCGCGATACCATCACACTGATCATACGTGCATAGCATTGGCGGGCACCGTGTGAGACTGGCCAAAAACAACTCGCAACCTCCATAATCCAAGCTGCCTAAGTGCCTAATCACTACACCGCAAAAGGTGACAACAAGGATGAATGTTAAAAATAGCTTTCCTGTAAAGCTTTAAATATGATTCCAAATTGGTCTCCGACAATAGCCCGCATTGTTTCGCTCCCAATTGTAACCAGATAAAACCGCTATTTAAATATTGATAACGCTATTTGAATTGCTATTGTAAGCTATTTGTTTCCAATAAAATTACAAATTATACTATTTACGATCACGCAATGATGGCGGAATGGAAACGTTGGATACTAATGCTTTTGCGGTTAAGTATTTGTATTTCATAGAAAAGTGAATGATTAGTTACGTACATATAATTTACAAGAAACGCATTGGTAGATGCCTGCTCTGCGATTTGAACTCACGACTTTCTTCTTGTAAGGTGGACGTTCTCCCACTAGGCTATCAAAGCTAATTATTTGTCCTAACAATATATAGGCCAGCATATTGGTCTCGAGAGGGTTTCATTAGCCTCCTCTCTGAAGTATTCGTATCATTCGGATAGATAAAATCTACCGCATATGTTACGCACATGACTGCATAAAATATCACCCTTCCTACCCAATATACAAAATTCCTGTAATCCGTACCATAAACGCACCAAGCTTGATTTATTACAAATATCTGACACAATATCGTTAACTCCATCGTAAATTGTACTTGTGCACAGGTTTCATGTAAATTCCAATATTTAACATAATAATATGAACAATACCTGGGGATATAAATATTAATTTTGAATGTTACGGACCAGAAAAAGGCAGTGCATTTCCTTTATCTTCAACCTGTTTCGGCTGAAACATTGTGGTAACAGTTTAAGCTAGGCTTACCTAATACCAGGGATACCTTACCTCTGAATCATTATGTATCAGAGAGAAACCGGAAATTCCTGTAATAGATTAAGGTAGTTAGTATTATAAGGAAACCGCATTATACTCATTTTAGATATAAGTAGCTCGCGGGCAGGGCTATACGCCCGGACAGGCAAAAAAAAATACCAGGTATACCTAATCCTCCTTTCTCGTGCTGAACAGTAGGGCGATGTGGGTTGATGATGATTTTGATGATGTGAGATGTGATGTGCAAGGCGTACTTAAAGCCAACTACACCCGAATCGAAAAATAGCTGTGCCTTATAAAATCCAAATTAGAAAGTGATTGATTAGTTTCTGAGAATTAAAAATTCAAAGTTAGGAAACTTGTCTTGCACTTTTATAGATAAACCCCTTTAGTTACGTAAAAGGTAATGTTTCTAACCCGATGGGGCTTAAGGATTTTAGAGTTAGAAAGCGATAATGCGCCTTGCCTCTTATAAGATCTTAACCTACCTCTCTCATCCCCCTCTCTTAGAAGTAATTTGAGACTAATAGTAGGTAGGTATACATCCTCATTAAGTAAAACTTCATTCGAGGTAAATTCTCTACACAAAGTTGTCTGATTAACATGGAGCTTGTACAGAACGCAGCGCCACTTCGTAACCTTATGCAGAAACAAAAAGATAAGTTTAGGACACCTGTTTCGATACTTGTTTCAAGGACTGATGTCAGCTTTGCATAGTGTTTGCTGGTTTGTGCAGATTAACTTATTTCCAGCTTATAATTACAGCATCATCATCATCAGACATTTTTACTCCCACTGTACGGACCTTCTATTAGAGGGAAATACGATATTTCCCAACCCACCACGTTGACCCAGAGTTTGGGAGGCCGCCGAAGACGTTTTACGTTCCCGTAGACCCGACAAAAGGCGTCCCGGTGGAACAGCCTGGGGTTTAGTGGGTATACCGTCAGGCGAATGGCGGGGAGTCCCACATAACGACCCGGTCCTACCCCGGGCCGGGTGGTATGCGTAATGCATTCCCCAGATAAAAATGGTGCTTTGGAAGATGTCACTTAACCTTGAGATTTGCGGTTCTTGAATAAACTGGTTTTCTCACGATATTTTCCTTCGTCGTTATTGAGCGATTGTTTTGAAATCTGCATGCGTATTAGTTCATTATAAGTTTTGATCTGGGTGCTATTGAATTGTAAATGGTACATGTAACCGCTTATCCACTATCGTTCTGGTAATTATAATGAATTGTAAATGTTAACATAATTAAAATTACTAATAAACCTAAATATCGTTTATTTTTGTTATTATCAGCACTTCAAGTGTATAACAAAACTTTCGGAGAGTTATACCGTGCTTAAGCATGTTTGGTCCAGACCCAATATCCATATGAAAACATGTATTTAATCTATCCGTTAGAAGGATTATATTACTAAAGTTGCAAGGAAAGGACGACGTGAATGCAATAAGCTCAAGATTGAGAACTGCTGTACAGTAGATGCGTAAAACATGCATGGAACAGTACCTAAGCTAGATATTTTTAAATAGGAAGCCACTTACATCTATGAAAATGTCGATTTTAACACTCTCACTGCTGAGCCGTTTTTCTTGTCTAGCCACGGTTACGGATTTGCACACACCATTGTGTTTTCCCGTACCGATAACACAGCCGTTGTGTTTTCTCGTATTCGCGGCAAGTTGTAAAAAACACAACAGTTGTGTTTTCAGTAGTGAACGTGTTATAAGATTTAAAAAGTTCACTTTAATGAACACAGTTGTAGCTGGCTCCGATTTAGGTCAAAATAAAGGTCGTAAATCAGTGGCAAACATCGAACAGTAAAGTTAAATTCAATAATTTTTCGTAAAAAAAAAAGCTATGATAAAAGTTTACTCACCGTTTCATTCTGCATTGCGGTGTTCAAAATTTCTAAGTAAACATACTCGGCTAAGCGCAGCACTAAGAAATAGTTTTAAGCCACTTCTAAGTTGTTAGTTGTGGCAATAAGCATTACGAGCCCCATAAAATTAAATCGGTACCTAACCAACATACCGAAATTGCAAGTGAATAGTAATGAATCGAAATCCGATGGCGGCGGAGAGATATTAGCATATTGGGGACGGGAGATAATAAGCTAAGATTATCTGCTACAATTTGACTGATAGGTCAGTTGGGGAAATGAACAGAATGCATTATTTTTCATATTTTAAATGTCAATGACCTTGACGACCTTGTCAAGTTAGTCGGAAGGCAGTGGATACGTCTCGCACAGGATCGGAATAAGTGGCGTGAGGGAGAGGACGCCTATACCCAACAGTGGGTTGATACGGGCTGAGATGATGATGATGATGATGAAATGTCAATGTGTATTATTACTATTGATTGTACCAATGTGTTTTTGTAAATCATGTAATTATATATACGTAACAATTACTCACTTATCAGTGATCGAAAACAGCTTGAGAAAACACATATACCCGAGAATTAAATAGGAGGTATATGATCCACTAATTCGGACTGGGCCCCCCTGTTGGATTATGGCCTAATCCTCCGCGCGAAAGTGATGAGAAGCCCGTGCTCATCTGTGGGCCGATATGGGTTGACGATGATGATGATAAATGATGATAAATTTCATGTGGGTTAACATTTTTTTTTCCAGTTGCGTGAATATTCAAATGCGTTTTATGTTAATTTCGATTTTCGTTAGTAATATGAGATTATTAATGCATTTTAATCTCGAACACCTTTTTTTTTTACTAGATGTATCTAAGATAATTATATTTACAGGTTAACACAACCACTGTCATACACCCTATGTGAAAGTGAAACAACAACAACAGAAGCATTTGCGAAAATAGTGCCCCAGGAAATATCAGAGCTCCTAGCGTCGGAATATCTGACAGCGTTCGAGACGGCAAGTTGACTTGTCGTTGTCGCTCATACATCGAGTACCTATCTCGTCTGCAGCCTCCTAGTTGGCCCAACATCGGAATGCAACTCGAGCATAGCTGCGGTGGACATCGGTCGATAATTGCATTTTGTGGTCGGCAGCCGAAGGACCGAAAACGGTATCGCTTAAGCTATATAATAAGGTATCGCTATTTTAACTCTTTAACGAGTTTCTGCATTGATTTAAAACTATATTTTGTTTAACTTAAATGATGTGATATTGTGAAATTTCACGTCTTTCATGTTTTAGAGTGCATCGTACAGCATAGATTTATAACTATCAACTTTAAGTAGATTAACTAATCTCTTAATGTGAAAGATCTGGCAAAAAATTGTGTGTTTTGTTAGCTGATCTACAATTGAGGAGCTGAAATAAACTTAAAAAAACTTTCTTTGTTTATAAATTACATTATTCACACAAGCCTTTTTGTATCCTAATTAAGAGCATACAGCGTACTTTTTTTTGTAGTATAACGGAATTGCTATTAACTTTTCCAATTCAAACAACTGTTATAGGTTACTCAGTCCTTGTTTCGTGGCCAGTCTCCCACTTCGGACTAACACGCCCGATTGAACGGAACGCAAACAACTTCAGTTTTCTTCTAGAAAATCTCTATCGGATAAACACGATCCGAGTCGAGCTGCGAAACGCTTTCATACCCACTCGAATAGTACAAATATATTCAGATTGACTTAACTTAATTGAATGGCGAGATGAGACTGCTTGGCCAGATGTTCGTATTTATAGTTTTTTATTTTTAATAAATAAGCCCCCGGGTGCTCTTTGAAGATGCTTGTAAATTGTACGTAGATTTTCTTAACCAGGTAAAGGAAAGTTAGAAAGGATGACGAGGCAAGTCGTGTGATAGAATCTGCTCCTAATCCCACCAAAGGTAGGACAAGAATTTAAAAAAAAATAACATTAATGTGCTCAGCAGATTTTGCTATAGTTTGATATGTTATGTGTTTGTTTGTTATGGTTTGTTTTGAAAATATATTTCTGTAAAAAAAAAACTTCGAAATCGGTCCAGCCGTTTTATCGATTTCTATATTATAGATTTCTAGATATCTTTTAAGCACTGGGTCTTTATCAAGGCCTTTCTTTAGTCCGTCAAATTAGATACCGCATAAAAAAATACCTAATTTACGCTTTTTGAGTTTTCAGTAAGATTTAGGTAAAAGATTTCAAGACTCATCATCATCAACCCATAACGACCCACTGCTGGGCACTAGACTGTGTTCTTTAAACTTACATTTTGAAGTCAACGGGTCTAAGCAAGGGAAATGTAGAGTTGTAAATTCTGCGTTTACTGCGCATGACGTTACTACACGCTGAGTGCAAAGGTAGACGACAATGCTGTTTTTATTTTTAAAACAAAAATACTTCTTTCAAATTATGGACAGAAAAAGGTTGCTTGAATTACCATAATGCACGAGAGGTATATGAATATATCTATAGTTAAAGGTATTATAACAAAAATGTTGAACAAAGTGAAGTTTTACGTAGTTTACTGTGTAACAGATACAATACACTAGCACTACACAAAGCACCTTTTCATAAAATCTTCAAATCGCTCAATCAACAGAACTTTATTAACCCTTGCGCTTGTTGCTAAAATCTTGAAAGCTGTAAGTATCGTTCTATTCCAACTATTATAGTATATTCCATTGAATAAGTACGCAGTATTGAAATGAGAACGTTATGTGTACAGATTCAAATCACAGTTGATCTTGGCACCGCATTGCTATCGCTACAAAAATGAGATGCCCACGCCCAGCCGCGAGATTAAACGCCGGGACGCGCCGCCGCCTGCCACTGCCATTCGCTAAAATATTGCTCTACATTCAAACGACATTCAAATAAAATATTGCCTTCCTTTCAAAACGGACACCTCTATAGATTTAACATGGAAAAAACGAGCTTTATCTGCCAATACCGAGAATTATCAACTATTCCGAGTTTATCGAGACTATAGCGTTAAACTAACGAGACAGCCCTCAACGAGTGCGCTAGTTATGGCTATTCTTTTAAAAACGTATAGAAAAAGTGTCAAGCAAGATCGACAATAAGAACAAAAGCACTAATTCTGCTCGGAGTTATCGATAGTCCGCGTCAGCTCGAATCGTAGCTTTGTTACGACGACACACAAGAGAAATGTCCGACAAATTGCGTCGTGCGAGAGCGGCACGGCTTGAATACAATCACAGTGGAACACAGTAAATAAACTTCACACATGTGCACGTACACACGAACAGTCCCCGCTAGCTACCTTACATTATCAGCAACGCAATCAGGACGTAGCTTAGTAATCGTGGTATTTTGACTCCTGTTTGCCACATACACAGGCACTAGGCACTACCTACCTCACTATGCCAGCTACACAGCTTAGCTGTGTTGTGTGCTGCTAACTTCAAATACACTAACATTTCTCAAGTATTACCATCTTGTTAAGAACATAGTTTCAAAATCCAAAATGCAAGTTTAGAATATTTACTTGACCATCGGCTCCATTATTAGACCCACGTCACCAAGGGTAATGTTTTTCACTCATCAAAACCAATCGAGTCATTCTAAACTCGATAGATATAATATTTAACCTTAAAAGGTTACTTTGCCTACATTCATGTTCCATCATCTCAATTGTATTATCATCATAATTGCAATTGATTGCAAAGTTTCAAATCAATACGTTAATTATAAAAATAAGTGAAAAATAAATTGTAAGGGTTTAATTTAGTATGCTCCAGTAAATGTATAATGTCCACTGCTTGAAGTTTGAACACAAAAGCAGCGTTCAGCCGCTACCTCGATAGTTATTTTATGCACAACTGGACGCACTAACAAAGTGGCCGCCGAAGTTAACGGAAAAATTTCAACGGCATTCAACAATTTTTCAAACTTGTAAACGAGAAAGGAAGCGCTCGACTTTACCCAAGACGCCTATCCTACTTGGTATTATTAAAATTCTTCTTAAGTTCACTGATCACCTTTTTTCGTGTTTACGCTTGATGCCATTTATTTCTTATGGTTAATTAAAGACAAGTATAAAAAATGCCGTTAAAAAGAGACCAAACCTTATATTTATGTTGACAATCAAGAAATCGGATGATCGTAAAATACGTATAATGGTTTCTCTGCATATTTTTTTAACCATAGAATCTCATTACAACTCTCCATTACCATTTATAAGTCACATTTTATTTAACAAAACAATTTAAAAGGAAGGTCCATATTAGCCCTTTCGCATAAATCTACAGGGTTGTCGCGAAGCATGCGAGAGAAATGGACTACAAATTGCGTCCGCTTGAATGCGTTGCGTCCCACATGTCTGATCCCAACCGGCGACCCAGCCACCCGACCACGGGACCACTGGGCCACTAATTCTCGTTAAATTACTTTGCGGATCTCTGATTTTGCATAAATGTACACAAACACAATTATAACCTTCCTATACGGTAAAATAATATTTTCTGCTTGTCGAGCAGAATGTTAGATGTCAGGAAAACCGTGTAAGTTAAAAATGGTTAGTGGGCCGCTTGGGAATCCCAATTTCCCAGCGTCCCCACTGGTGGGCCAGCTATTGGGCCAGTTGGGATTATGGAATGTTATCAAGGAATATGGTATTATAACTTCGTCGTTTAATAGACAGTTCGTTTTTGTACAGTAGTAAGAATATGTAGATAAACATATCTTATAAGATAGGTAGTGCTGAACAATAAAATTAGGGAGTTATTTCATTTCATTATAAAATGTACCCTCCCTCTAATTCCATAAAACGTCCAAACATATTTACTTTAGCTTCTTATCAAATATCAAAAGTCGGAACATTTAAATACGGGCACTAAACGGCGGAATTGCCAGGGACCAAAATTACGACGTAATAAAAACGTGAATTTTCTTTTAATTCGCAATTTTGTGTCAAGGAATAGCTACTCACAATAAAACATGGTGAGCTGTTCAGTCCCATCGTTCAGAGGACAATATAAAATAAACAGTAACCTAACTTCGTACAAACATTCCTTTGTCAGACGCACGCATTTTCAAGAGACTCTGCAAACGCTTTTAATGTTTAACTGAGCAACACCGGCCCTTCTCGCCATACTTGTAAGTTGACCTACTGTCCCTGTCTTATATAATGTGTTTAAGGACAGCATTAAAGTTTCCTTTAATGTGTTTGCAGAAAATTAACGTCACACCTAGAGCGGAGTGCTAAACGTAAAAAAAATAATTCATGGCCGATAAAACTGATTCTTGCATAAGATGGCACTTGAATTCGGATTTACTTTTCGAAAAATATAAATAGCTACATTTTTCATTCAAAGCGGCTAGAAAATAGTCGTGAAATCAAATGTATAGAGTACCTACAGTTTACAAAAGATAGAAAAAAGAATCTTTTTATAACATGGGCTATAAAATATATTTCATGTTTTTGTTATTGTGTAGCTTCACTATATTTTGAGACAGGGCATCTGGTGGACTGCCTCATAGACCCATATCACAGAGATACAGTGTGTATATATTTTATCTGTGCCTGGATTGACCTAGTAGCGGTGTGTGAGAATGCCTGATAGTCTACTGTATCCTTAAGCTCCTTCACACTGTCCACCGATTTTCTACCACACGGGCTTCTCGTCTTTGATATGAGTTTCCCGCCAAGCCACGGCCAAAGCCGGGGAATTTCCTTGCGGCCGAGCCGGCGATATAGTGTGTAAGACCTTAATCAGGCACTATATCTCGCTCTGAGCGATAAGACCGCCCATTGTGACACTAATTGTAAAATTTGTTTTTTTCTAGTTTTTAAGTTTTCTTTGTTCTGTGGTGTTTCAATAAAGAGTTTGTCTATCTAACTATCTATATCTACAAAACTATATATAGCTACTATATCTTTACACGTTCGCGATGTCTACTTCGCAAGTATATATAATGTAACGATGGGGAATAAGAAAGCGACGAGCTTGTGTGCCGTTTCCTGCTTTCGCTTACCTACTCTTCATTATGTTACTGTTCTTTTAAGCCAACCACTGCGTGATTCCTTTCAATTGCTTTGCATTTACATTTTGGAACAAGAAAAGGGCAATGCAAAGAGGGGTACTTTACTAAAACACCGCTAACTCATAATGATTTGCGGGATGGCAGGTGCGGTTGTTACGAAATGAAATCCTCCTCGATGTAGCGACCAAAATCAAGGACTGCTAAAAATATGCTGCCCTTGTGTTATTTTCTTTCGAAATTTATTTACAACTTTTAGGGTTTTTTTTTCATAAATTATTAGGCGAGTGTTTGACCACAATCTCACCTGATGTGTAGCGACGATGTTGCAGAAGGTCAAGCAAGCCTACCTAGGAGATACCTATTCACTCTGGACTTAAACAAACCTGGGTTAAATTAAGACGGAAACAGAGACGAAAGCAAAGCATCCCCTTTGCAGTTTTTAAAGGATCTAATTAATTTAACCATTGGGCACCTGACAAACTAATACTTTATTCGATAAATAAACAAACGGATTCAACACTTAAAGTAAAAGGTATATAAAAAAATGTCCAGCCACAAACTTCTTTAGGGTCGATGAGGACTAAGCTTAATCATTGTACCCCGAGATGAGAGGTTTTGCATTGGACGTTTTTAGAATGATACAGATCTATTTATTAAAATGTCACTTAGGGAGACTCATATCTTGAACCTTGTCACAATCATAACAGTGTATTCTCTCAGTCGCAAACTGACAGATCTACTCGTATACCTAATCTCTTCTCTTAATCGCATATAATAAATCTTATTCAAAGTCCTTCTACCTGTCACAGATTTCATTACATTCAATAACCACCTTTTACTATCGACATAAAATTCTCGGCATTTGCTACCACTTTACACAAGTTTTAAACCATAAAAATGTACTGGTCAAGCTTTGATTGGCGATAATGCGGCGTTTATTAACAGCAATTTCAACATTTTAATTTGGTTTCTATATTAAAATGCAGACTAGCTAGGTTCGTCCAAGACTCTCACGAGGCCGAGGGTAATAGGCACGGATTTAATTACTACCTGACCCTAATAATGTTAAATCTGGCTCGCTCGGTAAACATGTTAAAACCTCGCTTCATATTTGTTGGTTTAGGACCGTCTATCTCTGGACCTGAAACTTCCCTTACAAACTGCGACATTGCCACCCTTAATATTATCTCGTGAACTTACCCCATTGTCATAAACTGGTAAACTTAAACGACACTTGCTGATGGCGAATGTTAGCTTACTTATGCAAAAAGATAAGACGCTCTGCCATACTCTAAATTCGTTCAAGATTTGGATTGTAAGCATACTTATATTTTTAGAACAAAAATTTGGAAAGTGAGCAGTGAACGTTCGGGCCTTGCTTATTTAGTTAAATTTTGTAAGAATATCACGTCAACACGCGCCATTCTCAAAGAATATCTACTTAATGATTAGAATGTTGAAATGAGAAACTCACACATAATACATTTCTTGCGTACTTAAATAACATATAATATAAAGATAGGTATACCTACATCATTTAGAGTTGTTAAGGGTGAGTAAAGTTCAACCTTAAAGGATTGTTTTTTTAAATATCAGTTAACTTCAAAAGCACGCTTTGTTTCGTTAGAATAAGTGCCTTTTGTGTTAAGGTATGAACGCTGCATTGAAAAGGCTTGTGCAGCGAGTCATTTTGTGTAAAATGTCAAAGTGAGGGAAAGAGCGCCAGTCGAGCGCAAATTGTGTTGACGCAGTGACCGCAGCGACAAACGTGCAAGACTGAGGACATACCTCTAGCACAGTACATTAATGTCCACAGAGTTAAAGCTTACCTTATTTATGATGCTATCGATTCAAATACGTCATTATATGAAGCTATAGAAAAATTGCGCTAGCCATGACAATCGTCGCAATATCAAAGAAATAGAGGCAAATATCACTCTGATAATTCAAACGCCGCTTGCGTTTACTTCGAAAGTCATACACCAGTGTGCATACAAATCGAACTAGTTGCTTATAGGAAGTTCAAACACTGTGCTGCGCCTACATTACGCCCATGTCAGGCCGCCTAAGCCGCCTGACCCAGTGTGACGAGCTGGCGAACAAACGTGTAACCTGGCCCCGGAGTGGCGTTCGGGTGGTCCGCAGTCCCACTCAAAAACAATTCTAGTGAAGCCGTCATCCGCTGGGATAAGCGGCCTCATTATTCACTAAAAGCCCACGGCGTGCTCGCTTGGGTAATTGGAGGCTTTGTTCCTTTGCACGCGGCTTTGACGCTCTCCTGGACTACGAAGCTCGCGGATTATTATTCGCACAATCAACGGTGTACACGGGGCCTTAGATTAATCTGACATTTGAGGTATGAATTGTTTGGGCGGTGGGGATAAGCGTCGCATTACTTTTTGCAGTAGGTAGGTATCATCATTTTTGTTTTACATCCCGGCGTAAAGTTTTACGGCCTGCAAATAAAACAATGTACGCAGAATTCCTTTTTGATGAACGCTTTTAAGTTCGAAAGCATTCTGTGGCATAATTCTACTGAAAAACTGACAAAAATGTATAATATATTTTGGAAACTGTCAAATCTATGATACTGTATTAGTTTTATTTTTATTTATTTCAAAATGTAATAAAATTGTTAATGGACGTTTTAATTATTGGCATTGAAGAGCAAGCTGAGTTAATTTAAGTTCCAAAACCGCAAAAAGAAGATTCACACGACTGTAGAATTTCTCTCAAAAATAAAACCTTCGAAATTTATCTCAAAGAGTTTCCCTTGGGGTCTATACACACTACAGTGGGTCATGCACGGGCGCGCGCAACGAGTTCAGTATGAAATGATACTTATTTATATACTGGCTGAAAATATAATACAAGCTAGATTATGATGATGACGTGCAGTAGACTATAAGATAGACATACGGGTCTGGGCATGAATGTTCCAGTATTCTATTCTCTATGTGTAAATCTGTAAGTTTAATTTCGAATGCGACGAGTTCACGTTACACGGTCTGTTGTGATATGAACAGACCTTTATGGCAACACCGATCGCCGACGCCCGTCTTTGCGGCTCGTTATTCCGGGCCCTACGGCGTACAAGCACCAATCGCAAAGTTACATTTGCAACTGTCACTTGCAACCAGCATACAACTTACAACCTTACTTCTACACATATAAGAAATCAAATGGAAAGGGGTTAATGTCTTCCTTAAAATATGACGACAACCTCATCGCCAATAAGGGCCGTTGCATATTATTAAAACGCGATGTCATATCGCATCGCGCATCGCATCTCACTCCAATACCTTGCAAAAAGCCTTTTTTCATAAAAGGGAAATCATACGACTGAGTAGTATCAATTTCTTTAGAAAGCTAGCACATCAACCGTATTCCCGTATAAGTGCAAAGTATCGTGGACAATACCTACGTGTTGTGTTGCACATTGCTTCGTTATACCGCGTCGTGACGTGATGCGACTTCAGCGCTCTCCGTATCACAGTCGTGTACTCCGGCCCTAAGAATGTTGAGAAAAATATTTACATACATTTGTAGAGAGCAGCGAAGAGGAGTCAAGGTGGATGTAATTATGTTGACTCGTGTATGTTTTAATAACGTAGTTACGTTTCTGAGGAGCTCATTGCACTGGCGCTTTGCTACGGCTTCTGTACGGTCACCAGGTGTTGAGATATTCAAAGACATTTACGTTATCTTCTAAGAAATAGTAAGGTTCATTACTATTTTTTGTGTAAGGGACTGTTCGTCGTCAGTGATAAAATAAAATAAAATTAATTCACATTGTGAAAATATTGTGTTTCAGCTGGTGATAAAATAAGGTATAACAATTGTTAAAACTCACGTAATTCTATAACGATAATCATAAAAAATCAAATGAACTAAACCTGATTAAAAATCAAGTCGTATTGAGTTATAATAACCAAATAATAATTATGGGTTAGCTGTGATGGCTATTTGGCCAAGTAAATATTACATAGATTTTCTGGGTTTTTATATAGTAAATGAGTGGCACCCGCTGTCTCCACCGTAACTCTAGTAATAAGGCGCTTCCACGTAAAGTTTGTTTACTTTAACTCTATATGAGCACACTTTTTGAAGTCAAAGCCAATGCCGTGTGGACAAGACATTATAATGCTAAAGTGCTTTCGTACTTTTACTTGAAAACGTATAATATATTATTTTTTTGTATTTAATCGTTTTTTTTTTTTTTTCATTTTAGACGTAAGATAATTGGTGGCTATTGTGTAATCAAATTCAGTGAAGCACATTTTTCGTGTGAAAAAGGTTTATTCATAATATCATCATCATTATCAACCCATATCGTCCCACTGCTGAGCACCAGTCTCCCCTCACTTTCATGAGGAGGGTTAGGCTACAAACATAATATATAATAATACGAATCGTTTTGTTTTTAGGTTCGGCATTGGATTTCTTTAACCTGCAATTTGAACGTTATGGACGTTGACACCCATATTTACCAAAAATCCAATAGTATAATTCATAGTTACAATAAAATCTTATAGTATAATTAAAATTCCCTCATATTTATAATTTCTTAACATTTATTCTGGAATGTATAATTCTAGATATCAATTTGATATCGAATTCACCTGTACAGTGTACACGTCATTGTTGAATATTGAAAACAGCGACATAACATTCATAATTATATTCAGCGTAACTATTCAAGTCTGATGTCATTTATCTATCTAGAACCAGTGCCGGCCATGAATATATCACATTTTGACCTTAAACTGGACCATTTTCTAAGAAATCCGTGCAAACCATGAATATAATCGTACATAATATTAGAAATCATGACAAATTAACATGTCTTCGTGAATCCTTTTAAGGTTTCTCGGTATGGGCAGATGACTTCAAAACTCACATTCCAAAACAGATTATAAACTAAGCCTACGCAGATGTGGTCACACAATGGTATCTTGGTCACATAATTAGAAATTAAGTTCAAAAAATATTTACTTCCATTTGCCTTTAAAGTTCAATTTGGAACTCACTAGACAAATAATTTACGCAAGCAAATCCGTAAATCAGAGATACTACAACTACGGTGTGCCTAACACCATTTCGGTTCTAAAAACGAGAAATTTATTATTAGATAGTAGTTACCCAATTTTCTAACAGACTTAATCTAAGAACATTATAGCTGTAATATTACATTACAAAGGTCCTGCATTTAGATTTGAGGAGTCCTAATCTACCAAACGTAATCTTGTTAGACTCCGTTCATCCTAAATCACAGTTTAGTAATATAACCTTACTATTTCGCAAACCTACTTCCAGACGTTGATCCGTGGCTTACTGGGGTCGGGTATCTCCCAGTTAGCATAATTGAAACTTAATATAATGCCTATTCATTCATTCAACTTCCTCCTGTTCTTGTTTAACAGCGATTGGATATTAAGTTCCTAGCTATGAGGATTATACTTAAATATCGTAACACGGCAAGGACGTTTTATATAACATATACTCTTGGTTAAGTAACATACATACAGTTACGCATTTTTCCCATTGGGGTAAGCAAGGACTAAATCTTTCTACATGCTACGATCCTGACACACCTCTTTCGCTTCTTCCACTTTCATGAGTCCCTTCATAGTTACATGCTCGCCGGTTAATGAGTAATTTTGACTTGGCCTTTCTTTAGAGCGACCTCGAGTAATACGGCTTTCTACTGGAATCGCGTATAACCTATATTATTTTGGGTACTTTTTTGAGCTAGAACTTCGAAACTAATTCAATGATTTCATTTGTTTTTAAAAGTACGGCTTTGCTAAGCAAATAATATTTGAGAATTTAAATTGAAAACTTGAAAATGTTTTTGAAGTAAAACTTCTTTATGCACTATGACTTTGGGAGTAAGCTGGTGAATGCGTTACGAAAAATGTGATCGGGCGATCCGAACAGAAATTGGGAGGGAGACATAAGTTAGTGAAGATAAAAAGAGGTATGCATACGTTTCGTATATTTTTTTAAATATCTTCTATGAATATTTTTTATAATTTTTTTATTTTATTTTTGTAGGAGTGTTACTTCTACTATGTGTCCCAGCATACATTTCGTTTTTTCTTTAACTTAGACTACTTAAAATTTGTAAACAAAGTTTTATTATTTCATGTTACATAATTTATAACATGAAACAACAACAATAATAGTTGTTACGGTACAACCATTTACATCAATTAGCAGGTATAATTACAATGTCAAATTAAAATCATAATCGAAAGAAAAATAAAAATCAAATAAATAAAAAGAATCAGAAAAACAATAAATTATAAATAGAAATAACTAGCATGCATTCATCTCACAATACTTCAGACATTCTGGCCTCTCTTCTATACCGTATCATTATAGCTCTCAGGACGCGCTGTATTCAAATGGCTACATACAGAATTAATTCAATTTGTATACAGGCTTAGTTTCTAATTCAGTCTGGGATCTTAGCGCAGTGTGATGAATATTAAATTTATAACAGAACTTTACGCCAGAGACTATCAATTATATCATTGTAGAGTTTCGTGATTAATGATGAGCTTTAATACTTCGATTGACAGTTTCAAAGAACAGCCAATCCATAAACAGTGATTCATTTCTGTTTTGATTGAAATTCTAAGACTAGATCTTATTTGTGTAAATTGGAAATTAACGCACATGGCGCTCTTGTATTCGGTTTGTAGCTTAGTATGATTAAGTTCGTTACGTTACTTACTTACAATAAGTAATGTATTTTTTTACTTTTTACCAAATTACATAATAATATGTAAATTATAATTAACTACGTGTAAAGTACCTTGAATAGCAAAATGTTATCAAAACAATCTGAGTCTGACTGAATATTTTATTTATGATCCACGATTACATTAACGGCTTATATGATGTTTCATAAAAGAGTTTATATTCTGTTTATTCATCAAAGAACTGTTTTCGATTTTTTCATAAAATAAATGTACTTAATTAATTTGATAGTTGCCCCTTCTTGTTGCTACGAAGGAACTACTCTCCTAAGTATTTTTTCACTGTTTTTTGAATGAACATTTAATATAATAAAATAAATTTAATCAATAAATTATAATGGAATCACACACACGCACACATTGATAGCATTCCGATGAAAATGAATGTCGTCTTATTTTTCGAAATTCATCTCACTTTAAGACAGTAATTTTTTAATGTATCTGACGAACAATCGGGAAATCTCCTATATCATTACTTTAAGTACACTTTTATAAAGCACTGTAATAATTCTACCTCCCAACAGCTGTCCTCGAAGATCAATGACGTATTGTCTAATGGATTAGCCCCTTAGCCCACTATTGTTTCCTGACGTCGACGTAGGTATACATACCAAATGTAATGGTATTACCATTGTGATAGCAACTTAAAGGAGGTTTAGGTATTTATAAACACAGAAGAATATTAGTAGGTTATGTACATTTTAGGTTTTTATTTATGCATTACATAAAAGTAAATACATATGCTTAGAGGTAGGATATTAATTAAAGTTTCTGTATAAGTTTGAATATGTCAATATGTCATTTTGTTATTAGTGTAATTTGGCTTTAATAACTTTAATAACCTATGTATATTAATATTAATTTGAGCTATGTGTTTGTTGTTCACAAGTATGTCAAGTAAATAACAACTTTTAAAAATGCCATTACGAATCTATATAATTAATACGTGAAGCATCCATTGTTATCCATTTTTACGAAAATTGCGCAGACAGATGAGTATGAAATTTGGCATAGTTAAATTTTATATGATCAGTAGTGCAAAAAGCTAATATTTTTATAAAATAATGCATTAGAAATACATTATTTTAGTAAATAAAACATTACACACACTACTTGTGTTTGACCACACACACGCACACACACATATAAGACATAAAGGCATGAAAGAGTTAATATTTTGATATGAAGGTTTAAAAGAAGTTTGTAATAAGACAAAGAGTTTGGGAGTAAGAGGTCATCATAGAGTATAACAAAGGTTTAAATAGGTTTGATATTGACCTTTTTTCTTAGTTCTCGTCTCTGATTTTAGAGAAAACAACGTACCAACATAAAATTTAAATGAATGATGATTGAATTACGACCACTGGGCGACCACAAGTTAAAGTTCGCTGAACCCACGATAGATTTCATTTCTAATTTAATTAGTTAAGTAAATAAGCTTTTGAGCAAATTACTTAAATGCTAGTACAAATTATATTACAACTTTAACGATCCACACGTAGTCGACGAGCAAGTAAATAAAGCTACCTTAGTAAAGTAGAAAGCAGACGAGTTAGCTGCAGAACATAGCTCGTTTAATTTTCTTCTAAGACGCTTCTAATGACACGCTCGTAGTTCGTCGTCTAATAGGCTAATAACAGAGCGTCTAGTGGAACTAGCGTTGACTAATAGCAGTTAGACGCACTTTACTACTCTAAAAGCTTTTTAAGTATTCTGCGGTGAAACTTCGCAGGCGCGTAACAAATGTTACCCGACGACACCTTGCGGGGCAGCTGTCTCTGACAGGACATTTAATTATTAAACCTACTTAGAGTTTGTTGTTTTCTTGAACGTATCATAATCGGAATGATGCCTTTAACAATAGATAAGTGTTATGGCCAACGTATGCAGTCATTCTATGTATTTTCCTACTTCATTATCATCATCAACCCATAACGTCCCTCTGCTGAGCACGGGTCTCCCTTCACTTTCGTGAGGAGGGTTAGGCCATAATACACCACGGGGGCCCGGTCCGGATTGGTGGATACTACTACTTACCATAGGTATAATGTAGAAATTTCATTCTACATTATTTCTAAGAGGGACTGTTTACGACCAAAATTTATCGGTTTCGCCACATGTCACCATTACCTGAAACAAAGCCATAATAAAAATATTATCTCTCCGTCTTATTCAATTAATTCTAAACTTTTTTTATTATTGATAGTGAAAGTTATGTATGTTATGTTCGACACTATTCGTTGAGGTATACAGTTTTTTTTTTATTTGACTGAGTGACGAGACGAGCAAGTCGTTCACCTGATGGTAAGCGCTACGCCTGCCTATAACAATTACAGTGCAACCCAGATATTTGCATAATATTGCGCGGCACTGCACTGCGCTTGTCACCCTGAGATATAAGCTCTAAAGTATCATATGCCCAGTTATTTCACTAGAAACAGTGCCCTTCAAACCGGAACACAGTAATGTTTTCACACTACAGCTTGGCGGATGAATATCTGGCAAAGGTACTTCCCCGGGCGGTCTCTTGCAGAAGAGGCATTCCTCTCCTGAACAGTAAAAGACAGACGTTCTGTCTTCATCGTTTGCTTATCTGATAACCATTACACCTATATTGGGTACTCTACTCTTATTTTCCTATGAATAAGCTTCATTGCAGATCTGTAATTTATTTAGTTTTTTATTTAGTTAAACCCTATTATTGCCTTGCCATGGTCTCCCTTGATATGAGCATGTACATGGAACATTAGATAAACGCAACACTCTTAACATTTTTGAAACTCCTCTTTGTTTATCAGCCAGATAGCACTCATGGGGTAAAACAGTCCTAGGCCATTATATTTTTATAGGCGCTATAAAGCATGTTCGCGTTGTCGGCCGACCACGCATCTGTGTGACGGGCGGTGGGCAGACGTGGGCGGGCGGGAGTGGATTCGATGCGCAGTTAACGGTATAATAAAGGAAGAAACAATGTGTTGGTGCATTTTCGTAGTTTTGTTTTATGGTGTTTAGAAATATGGTGAAAGTGGAACAGCTTTGTCATCGTTGCTAAATAAACAGAATTAGTCTGAAAGAGTCAACTAAGAAATTTGCCGCTAAGGACATTATTAACACATTCATTGCTGAACCGTTTAATTTTTTACCTCCGATATCGGCCGATATCGGCCTGTTACGCAGTGAGCGTGTAAAGTGACTTATGCATATATTTATTTATTTATTTCATATTAAAATAATTGTAGCATTACAGATAAAATCTACTGCACTACAGTTATCACATTACTTAAAAACTACACAAAGAAAATTAAAGAAAACAAAATATATAAAACAAACAACATGAAGTAGAAAATATACATTAAAAATAAATATAATATAGTGACGAGAAATTCAAATCATTTACCGGATGTTACGTCATGCCTGTTTGTTTTGAATACTTTTTATCCAATGATTATACATTTATGTACAAGGAACTTCTGTTTTAACATTCACATCGCATTTACAATCTGAATCCCTTTACAAACATGTCAAACTACAATTGCTCCGATTTACTACAATAGTGTAAATAGATAAATATTATCTTTCTGACACTACAATAAAAAGTTTTGAATTGTAAACAGAGATAAAAGAAAAGGCACCAGGTGTTCCCACAATGAGCACAAACGAACCAGCAAAAGTGCACGCAAACGGAAAGCAGAAATAACTGTAGTGATTGTGGAATAAAAAGACTGTAAAAATAACGCGTACCAAGCTTTTCAATAAAACCGTTGGCATGACCCGACTATTGGTTTTCTTTACGCCCGCTGCCGCGCTGTAATTCGAACAGATATGCCCTGATCCAAACTAACATGCAAATATGGAACGCACAGTATTGGAATGTTTGTAAAACTGGCCTGAGGGGTAACCGTGTATTCTTCTTATTCCATGTAGTTCATTTCAAGGCCTTAAACAACTGAACGGCCTAGATTGGCACTACACACTCATAAATGACAAACGTGACGTGACTTATGAACGCTTAGCGATATTGGTGGTGATAGTTAGCAGAGCAGTTCAGTTTAAAGCCTCAAATGACAAGACATGTTTTAGCTTGTATCAGTTAAATCTTGCTTTTTTGAGTGCGAATACATATTGCAGAGCACGTAATTTAAGTTTGAAAACTAACATCTAAACGAATAAATAAAGAATAATTAAGACACGTTTCTCATCAGATATAGAGTCCATTTTCGGATCATAAAGAGTCCAAAATTGGTGACATAAAATACAAAAAAACTCATAGAGCACTTTTATGACTATTGGTCCATCTAAACACCGCCTAATTAATTCAAAGGCCTTTTCGGCTTTTCAACATAACCTGTCGCTTTGCCGATGAGATTTCAATTTAATGGCTATAAAACCTTGTAATTGTTATTTTATTAACTCAAAAATTGGGAGGCATATGGATAGATAAACAGCTCGAATGGTCAATTTATTAAATATTAATTGTATGTCGTATAAAACAGACGCCGTTTGAGAAATGATTGATGTGGTTTCATAACCTAATGCATTTGATTATCATAAAAGTTACGAAAAGTTTGAGCGACGGAGTCGAGGACTAATTAAATAGATTTAATTTACTTATGGTATTTTTTTTGTACTTGGAAGTCACTTGAAATCTCGCTTTCTTCTTTGTTTATTTACTAGGCCAATTTTTATGCAACTTTTATTCGATGTCGGGTCAGTCTTCTGACTGTGTGTTTGTAAAGAAGCAAGAGCAGTGTTTTATTATCTTAGTATTATTAATAAAGATATTCTTCAAATTATTATATTAATTAATACATATTATAATAAATAATGTATACAACTAAGTACAGATTTCCACAAAATACAAACTGAAATCAGAAAATTTTATTTAAATGGAACAAAAAGCATTTGAAAATAAATTAATAAATATATAGCAAGCCAAACCATGAGCAAACGCTTGTTATTTAATAAGTCAGTAATGAATAGCTCAAGCTATAAAGAGATTCGACACAAAAGACTGAAATATGACTTAACGTTGACGCCCACGTTTGGTTAAAATATCACGCCGTACCTTGACAAGCTAAGTTTCAAGAGGAAGCGTGATAGTTTTAAAATACTTAGAAATGAAGTAATTTATCAGGTGAAAAAGAATTAACACGGATATACGGATACGGTAAAAACATCGTCAATGTATTTATTTATTCCACTATACTTATAAGCATAATAAAAGATGAAACGAGTACTTCTTCTTATTTTCGAGTAAATGGTCGTAGCTCATAAGACCTTGGCTAAGAATGTAGCCAAAGTTACCTCGTTGTCTGAGGCCGCGGTAAGTTCCGCCACTGCGCAGGATGTAGGGCACGAGGGGCATAACAGCACCCAATACTTACATCTTACTATATTTGCTTATTAGACCTAGAATTTACCTTGAACTATTAGTTGGCATAGTTTGACTGAGTGATCTTAACCAAACACCAAAGCTAAGCCACTTCCCAGCGGCATTATGATGTGTTACCGTATAGTGGCAAAACATCTGAACCCTTCCATGCTTCAGAAACTATGTATTGGTTCCGATTGTTATCCTAGAGGCCTATAGTCAGCGTGACAATGACACCAGAGGGCGGGATTGATTTGACCTATATATAATACAATTTTGCACGATTGAGCATTGTTTAACACTTACGTGTCTACGTCTACAAGTGTTGCGAATGATACTTAGAACCTCTACAACCCGTCACTTCTACCACACATCTATATTTGCTGCATCACGCCTGTCAGTACACCGGCACCGGTTCCATAGCCGGGAAACCTTCGAATGCTTACTCAAGCCATGACTCCACAACTCTGCTCCATTTAACTCCGATTCTATATTATCATAATCATTTACATAGTCCGGCGACGTGGAATAAATGCCTTCTTATTATCGACCCTAATTATTGTTCTTTGTGTTTAAATTTGGGGAGGTTTTTTGATATTCAAATTGAGTCACGTATGCGCAGTGTTAGGGTTAAGTTGCACTATGTCGTCGCATCGCGATGTCTTCGCATCTCCGCATCGTTATTGTAAAAACGTATCATTATTACTTGGCGGTGCGAAATAATGCATTTAATTGTTAAATTTTAATGGTCAAATTACACAAAAAGAGCTTTCGATGTTTATTCTTTACAAAGTTACAATTTTGCTTTGTAGCAAGATTTATGAAAATTTCGTCACGCAGCGCGACGCTGTTATAAAATATGTCGGTGCAAGATTGTATCTAAACGAGACGCAACGGTCTAGTAAACTTGGTTACAGGAAAATAAAATCATAGAAAACAGAACAATACGCCACACTTATCGGTACAGTACCTACTAACCGTCAAAATCAAAATATTCTTATTCACATGGGCCCCAAGAGGGCCTTCACTAAATTTTACAGACTCTGCCACAGGATTCGGAATACATACAGAAAAACCAGTCATAAACTTGATGAGAAATGTTTGCAAAAATCACGTCACGCGTCTTAATGCTGTCTTACCCTAAAAAGCTTATAATATTAAGTTATTAAAGGTTAAACAATTATCGCTTATGGTTTCAGTATAAAATTTATATACCTACATTGGTCTCTCAATAATTTTGAGATTTATTGAAGAGGCGACATGATTTTCCAAAGATCTTATCAGTTTGGGGAATATGTCGTTAATTGGGACAGAGGCTACCATTCCTTTTTTACTGGATATTATTAAACATTGGGTTTTGCAAAAGGTCTTTTTATACAAATAAAAGCTCTTTAATTACGTCGTGTGGCTTTTCGTCACGATTAGGCTTAGATGGCTTGCCATTTTTCAAATTAAATTTTAGTACTTAGCTTATTTATAAAGTACAAGTTATTTATAAAATGAGTCATAAATATTATTTGGGTACTATTTAATATCGGAAATAAAAATATGAATTCAATAAAATACTAAATATCTTAACCATTTTTCACTATAAATAACCCACGTCAAATCCAAAATCGATAAGCAAACTATTCAGAAAGAGAAATGAACATACATTTTACGTTAAAACTTTTTACTTTCCAAAATAGTTTACCTATGGAATACGTTAGACGCTCTCCCAGTCACATAAATCCCGGTGTGGCAGGAGATGTCACATAAACTTGATTTATCTCAAGTTACGTAAGTTAACTCCTAACAAAATCTTACCTACATGTGAGTGTTGCAACTCTAGATTCGAACGAAAAAAGCTATGTACCGTAGTTTGAATTGATTTCTCAATATGCCACCTAGAAGGTATATCACTGACAAGTTTTTGTAAGAAAATAACATTTCCATAACTTTTATAAGCATGCTGAGGTGCTGTTTAAATTTTTTTTATTAGACTGAGTGATGAGACGAGTGAGTCGTTCACCTGATGGTAAGCGCTACGCCTGCCCATAACAGTCACAGGACCACCCAGAACCCTGCATTGCATATTTACACGTATATTTATTTTTAGGTGGTGTGAAAAACAAAAAAGTCACACACAAAAGTCTACAAATGTCGCAATGCTGCCCTGAACATTGCATTACATTGTTTTACAGTCCACCTGACACTCAAAGGTTTAAAATATGTAGTCACGGCGTCATCTTGTGTTCAGAGTTAATCAAGCCAGCCGAGGGCAACTGGCATGCCTTAACGACTCCTATCAATAGATAACTACCGGCACCGATCGGCTTAACGTGCCTTCTGAAGCACGAAAGCACTCAGAATATACCCTAGGGCCTAGAGGTTTGTCTGAAAACCAGCGTCTAAAGTTAGTGTTGGACATTTAGTACACAAGACCTTTTCAGCAGACTATTAGTTATGGATATATTTCGTGGGATGTAATCGTGTTTCGTGTTTAAGCGGTGGTGTCCTAGTGGGAGAACGTCCGCCTTCCAATCAAAAAGTCGTGAGTTCAAGTACCAATGTGTTTCTGTAAAACATATGTACTTAATTATCACTCGCTTTTCGGTGAAGGAAAACATCGTGAGGAAACCCACATACCTGCCCGAGAATGATTTCGGAGGTAGGTATGTTATCCACCAATCCGGACCGGGCCCCCGTGGTGGATTATGGCCTAGCCTTCCTATCGAAAGTGTGGGGAGACCCGTGCTCAGCAGTGGGACGTTATGGGTTGACGATGATGATGGATCGTGTTTCTAAATGTCATCTTATCGCCATTTTTATTTATTTCTTTAGACAGAATAATTGTTGCAATGAAAAATGGTGTTTCAAATTTGTATTTCCGCATAGAAATTAGAAATATACGACTATCGAGAACCTTAGATCTATGAGATTAGAATAATTTCGTAAACTGACACTTTAATAAGAAACTTCATTACCTATAAAATATAAATTAGCATATTATCGATTCTCTATTACTCTGCAATTAACTGTCGCTTATGCTTAAGCCATATAAATATCGTTTTTACTATTTAGCATGTGGGTTACATAAAATAATAACGTTGATAGATTCGATAAAATAAATCTTGTCGAAGTGGATTTAGTTCGACAACTGCATTAAACATTTACCGTTTCTGATTGCAAAAACGATTAATGTCTCACGAAACTACATTCCGATATCGCGAGACATACCTGCCACATCTACAATTATGTGTCAAAAACTTTTCACCAAGTTTCTCAATATATTTCGATATTTTGAGTTGTTATTTAATCAATTGTCATAGGTATAGGAAACTAGAATAGGCCCATTATTTAAATATTCAATACTATAACACAGTACTTAACAATTTTCACATGGAAAATTAATAAGAAAATAATTGATGCCGTAAAAATATCTGCATATAACTATTGTCTCATAATTGTGTCGTTGTTATTTTTGTTGTATATGTTGAAAATTGGGAAACATATTACATATATTTCCGATAAAAATAAAGTTATGGGTGGGTTTCAAACTCAAATAAGTATTTCAGGTTAACCTTCGAAAGATGGTGATTTAAGCTTTATTTTTCTACCGCAAGCACTTTTCTCTCCATCCGTCTACAGGAGTCAAGAAAGATCCCTCTCACGTCACGTAGCGATAAACACCCCTAACGATGTTTACTTCAGATCTAATTTCCCGAAGTTAACAATCCAATCACTCCTTCAAAAAGCGACCGAGCGTCTAACACGATTAGGCCCACAACCACAATGCGCAAGACGCGCGAGTATGCGTTAATTGACATTGATTAGTTCGTGCCTACAGACGGGATCCTGTGAATATTCATGCTATGTGTTCCTCGCGCCTGAACATGGCTGGATTCTAGGCGAACATTCCAGAATCGTCTCGATTCATCTTCGTCGGCAATGCCTTCGGGTTGGTTCTTGATTTTGAGAAAATTATCGGTTGATCTTTTTCTTACGTTTTGTTTTTTCTTAAAAAATCTTTGGTTTGTAGTTTTATTTTATCACTAGAAGGTCAATTACTCCGGTTACTAGTTGGAAACAAACAATGTTAAGATTGCAAGACCAAAATGAAAAGGTATCTCCTAGGTAAGGGCGCCTCAAGTTTTGTTTTATTTTAACATACCATTATATAAGATGAAATCAAGGGAAGCCTATTAAAAATCTATACTAATATTAAAGCCGAAGAGTTTTTTTGTTTGTTTGGTTGGACGCGACAATCTCAAGAATTACTGATTCGACTTGAACGATTCTTTTTGTGTTGACAAGTCCATTTATCGAGGAAGGTTATACTTTATCTCGGTGTTCTCAGGAAAACGGGAACTACGTGGGGAAAACCTCGGGGCGCAGCTAGTTAAAAATATACATGCAATAACTATTATAACTATAGATATCAAAAAACCTAAGAATAAGATACAAAAGCGTTCAAAATATATTTTTGTATCCAAAAAACTTTCCCGTATTTGCCTGTATAATCCGGCGGGTAGATCCGTTGACATGGCTCTGGGTACCGACATCCGCCCTGCATCCGGGCCACGAGCATCCATATTTACACTTTTGAATTTATTTGACAAATAAAAACATATTCAAATGTATACCTGCTCATTCGAAACATTAATTTCCGTTATTTGGCGTTGGAGGCGTTTATTTGGACGGATTTAATGTAATTGTAACGCTGCGTGAAGGATTTCGTACATGCGTAAAATATGACTGTTGTTGAAGGCTGGTTAGCTCACAGTGAATATAATTTGTAAAAAAATATATAAGCACGTTTGCTTACAAACAATATAAATTAATTTACTGTGCCAAACTTTAAACTCTATTGCGTTCAATATCAATAATCATGTTTTCACTACAATATATCTTTATAACAACCCTCCCATCTTACTTTAAAAAAACCTTGTCAATTTCCTCGCTTTTGCATATCATAGTTTCAGCGAATACTCTAAATTTTAACTGGCATAGTCAAGAGAATAGGCAAGATTTATTGTCAGGTGACAGATGACTCATAGGAGTTGAAAAGGTACGCACCTATACCGTAAAGTCCACATTAGCCCAACAAACGTCTTTCAACACAAATTATATATCTGTCTTAATTAAAGACCAAAACACCATTACGTTAACGAACGGCTGTCAACCTGTCACTCAATCATCACCTTAAACATCCTGGCTTGCACTAAACGCACAAATGTAAACATTCGGAAATTCAAGCAATTGAATCACGTAGCACTCGGTGCTAAAGCTCAAAGTTGAGTGAAATATGTGAAAGGTTCTGTATTGAGAAAGGTAAAACTAAGCGAAACAATTTTGAGTTCACAGCTATCTTGTACATTATTATCCTGACAGATGTAATTATTACTTTTTTGTAGTAGGTAGATACACACATTCGATAAACGAAACAATATGTTCAAAGGATGGTTTCATCAACGTTCCATGAAGGCCCCTAGTTAATAAAAGTACCATGGTACTATATTGTGAAAGTGAAAACAACAAAGTGTCAACAACGAAAATCCATAAACAAGATAGAGCATTCGATATAAAACAAGATTAAGAGATTTAGCCTTGTTATATCCAAGTACTATCAGCAATACTATTATATACTCTCTACGTATCTATTTCAAAGCTAACTGCTGTTTATAGGCCCAATTTACGTCTGCTTCAATGTTGAATAAACTCTACAATACTATCAACGTTTTCACTTACACTTTCTCTAGTTAGTCTTTTATAAAAATAGTCGTCGTTAATAAACCTTACAAGTTATAGATCCCATCGATCAGGAAAAGCAGACATTTGCCTTTGGACATCAAATATCTCGTAACAATTTATTTATTCCCGGTACAATTTCTATGGAACATAAAATAGGATAGGCTTCGGAATATGATCTAGATTGTAGATGCTCGATCCTGAAGTTATTTATCGTCCAGCTTACGAGCCAGTTGTAAACTGCGAATAAACACATTGTTTGGTACATAATCGACAGCATTTGAAGTGGCTTGGTATTTTAGAAAGTCGTTATTCTGTTTAGAATTTGCTACAAATTCTTTGCAAGCAAGGTAGAGGATTCTGAGGTAGAGATTGAAGCTGTGGGTGCGCGGATAGCGAGGCTTACCCGTAAATGGAGATGGAGGACATCTGGCCAAAAAGAAAGAGATGATAGCAGATGGACAAAGTTAACAGAATAGTGGTGGCGGAGGGCCACAGACTTGAAATCAGACCACCAGCTCGTTGTACCAGTACAATATTGTGGCATAGCCCAATAAATAATCCGTAGTAGATAAGTATGCCTATGCCCAACAGAGGGTTGACACGAACTGTGATGTTAATTTTTGTACAATGATACGCACGATAAGTAAGTAGATGTGTTACCTAATTGTGTTTTTGTCCTATTAGTACAACTGCTGACATTTTTACCCGACTGGGCCAAAAGAAGGGTTACATTTGTTGTATTGAACCATTGATATTATTTATTTATTCAAAAACAACTACAACATTATTACAGTACTAATCACCAATGCCATGTTATCTTGACCATAAAATCAATCACCTAAAATATGATACCACATTCTAAACGGTTCTGTGCCACTTCTGAACTTCTTTCTGGTTGTGTGCTTCTTCTTAGTCTTTCTGCTTCTTTATTTTTTTAATTATATCTTATAATCTCCTTGATAAACAATGTGATTAAAATTAATGTTATCTAGTTAAGCTCTCCCAAATTACCTGAAGTTATCTCACTAAGTATACAACCTTAAGGTATTCTATAGATGGCGCCACTCGCGAAACCGGGAACACGCTCATAAAGATCTTATTTCGCATTTAACCGGCCATAAAATATGATTTAAGCACATTGTAACGCTATAAATAATTATGCGTGTCAGCGGCCGTGGGGTAATGTGTCAGGCATAACCAGATGATTTTAATATAGGAATAAGCTCATGCTTACTAGAGGCTACAAAACTATGCAGTGAATTGGCTTTTTTGGAGATCGACTTAGTTTTTATATTAAAAGTCCAAAAAAAAAAAAAAAACAAAAATACCTATTTATACCGCAGTTCAGACTTGGTAAAACGAATAAAACTTTTAAGCTATTTGAAGTGAATTTGAATTGAAGTGGTATCACTCAAACTTTACGCCACTAATTGGAACTATAATAACAAATCAGTATTTTTGAGCGAGTCCACCGTATTCTTTGAATATATTGTCCCGGACAGCGAAATCTTCGCTCTTTTCAAATAATTATCATTAATGAGACTGAGTGTTCTCATTAAGTTGATCCAAACGTCTTGATTACAATTAATATCACAGATTCCATATCAATTCTCGCTCGTTACCAAGTTGAGACCTTCTTAAGAGCCGCAAGTACCACCCTGAACCTCGATCATTAAGCTAATGATGCGAGCTTAAATACCGATACCGCGTTATTATACCAAACTAACTCAATTAATACAGAACTGCAATTACTTACGACCCCCTGTCTTACTAGAAATCTACGCAAAAATCATCTCTACCACCTGAAAAATAAGAGCGTAACAGTTTGTAGGAAAATGTATTAAACCAGTTATTAAATTGAATATTTAAGCGCAAGAAAGTGTATTATGATAAGTTGGCTTTAGGGATGTTATGGTTTCAAAATCCGGATATCGCAGGTTAAAATATCCATATCGTAATTATATCCGATAAAAGTTTCGGATTGCTTCGGATATTTAAAGGTAGGTGGATACAGATGCTCACGGGTGGCCCATGGCCTCGGACCCGGATCAACTCTTCTAATTCCTTCCAAATAAATAGTCTTTTTTGCGCTTAATAGAGCATCAATACAGTGAGAAAAAATATAACTAATGACAGTGATGTATATTTTAATAATAAAAAAACTGTTTTTATATGACTTTTTTAATTCATCCAGAAGTTCACTAGAACACACATTCACAACTGTTCATTATCAACCCGTATCATCCCACTGCTGAGCACGGGTATCTCTGCACGAGACGAGGTTAGGTCATAATCCAACAAGGGGGCCCAGTCCGGATTGGTGGATAACAGACCTACCCCCAAAATAGTTCTCGGGTAGGTATGTGGGCTTCCTCACGATGTTTTACAGATACACATTGGTACGTCCCCGCACTGGGATTTGACGGACCTTCTCCTACTAGACTATCACTCGCTCTTAACCGTTAAATGTACAAAATTCCTAGTTTTTTTTAATATCCATATCCACATCCGAAAATCAATGTCCATCGCATGATCACATCCTTAGTTGGCTTGCGTGATAGTGTTGCTTTAAACAGAATTAAGCCTCACAGGTATGCACTTAGCGCACGGTAAGACATTAGTGCATGGTAGCCGGGTTGTACACCTATTTTATGTTCATAGTAATTATGAAGAGCTGTAAATTGGAGAGGCTGAAATAGATTTATTATTCGAAGCCTTAATGATATAGTGTGAAGGTGTAAGAGTTATGTTCATGATCTCGGTTTACGTGAAATTTCACTTCGATTTCTGATCTACATAAATAACTTTCATTGGCTTGGTATCTGTTCCAATAAGTTTCATTTGCCTGAAAATCTCCTACAGTAATTACATATATACAGATTTTCACTGACTTCCTTTTCTTTAATTCAAAAAGTAGTTTTTCAGCTCTTAATTCCGCCAATTAGGATAGGCACCGGATATCGTATATTTGGTGAAATTAATTTCACACACATGTTTCATGTTGTTGTTTGTTTGTATTGTGTGTTTGTTTTTACATATTTTTTTTTAAATGTACTCATGATTTGTAGCACTTAAATTATATTTTGTTATAGACGTAACGTAATACGGACCGGGCCCCCGTGGTGGATTATGGCCTAACCCTCCTTACGAAAGTGAGGGGAGACCCGTGCCCAGCAGTGGGACGATATGGGTCGATAATGATGATGATGATGATAGACGTAAAACGGTATCTATATTTTTTTTTGTTTCGCGTTTAAATATTTTATTTTTAGTTCAAGAGATATTAACCAACAGAGATCATCAAAAGCTAAACGGGTTTATCCCAGGAAAATATAATAGTAATAGGAAAACGAGATATATGCACAAGCAACCGCAGGGAGTAGCTAGTTTGCAATAATAAAGATATTCCCATAACGATCAGAGGTAACAACCCCATAACTCTAATAAAGAAACAACGAGAAAACTTTTCGAAGCCATTACGAGGTACAACAAGTTTTAGTAGTTCGTTCGCTCTCATTGCATATTGAAAGGCATTGAATACAACCAGTGTATGTACTTATATATGTATGTTATGTAGATAATTACAAGTGAATTTGCACCTCGGCCGAGAATGCTCTGTGTTTATTATACAGTCTATGTTACGGGAAATGTGCGAAATGTGTTTCTTATAAGTGGCTAGAAGAAACACCATACTTAACTAGGTAATTAGCGTCGGTAGAGAATATCTTACTTATTTTTTTGTACAATAATAATATAAGATAACCTATATTTTTATTCTTATGACCATTCAAAACTTAATGGTTTTGTCGACAAAATATATGTTGCACTTGAATTGGGTAGATATTTGAGATATATTGAGTTATTTAAGGCATCCGCACTGAAACGCACAGCGGGTTTGCTTACTCTTTCCCAAAATTCCGATACGAAATAAATTCTTGTTGGAATAGGATCTATTTGGTTGTAATTGATAAAAGAAAAATGTACTGACGTGTCGTTCTTTTGTTACTTCAATTTATTATACTTTTCAGAGCACACGTTTTTACTTATTATTTACTATCCTATTGTGTTCCTCACAAGGGTTATGGGCCCAGGATACGTTTAATAAGTATTACGGAGGGCGAGGGAATCACCGAAATGGCAACGGGTAGTGTAAGAATTGATTTGTTGAACAAAACGAATTATGAGAGTTGGGTCGTTCATGCAGAGGCTCTCCTGATAAAGAGCGATGCATGGGGGTATGTGACCGGCATGCTACCCAAGCCGGTTGATTCGGAGGCTGCACGGTTGTGGATGTCAAATGACTCGAAAGCAAGAGCAGACCTCATATTATCGATGAGTGCGAGTGAGTTGCGACACGTCAGAGGGTGCGCAACGTCAAAGGAAGTATGGGATAAATTGAAGTCGATTTATGCTTCGAAAGGACCAGCCAGGAAGGCAACCCTGCTGAAGCAGTTAAAAATGGCGAAGTCTGAAGATGACGATGACGTCGAAGAGCATGTCATGAAGTTCTTTGATATCAAAGATAAGTTGAATGCTATGAATGTGGACATTCATAGTGATCTTTTCTCCATTATGCTGTTATACAGTTTGCCTGCAAGTTTTGAAAACTTCAGATGCGCAATCGAATCTCGTGATGCAATCCCAGATCCAGAAGCATTGAAAATAAAGATATTGGAGGAAAGTTGCTCGAGACATCAACCGAAGACAGATAGAGCTATGATTGCGAAGGGAAAGTCGGAAAAGAAGAAAAGCACGGAAAAACCAAAGGGTTTTATGTTCAAATGCTTCAAATGCCGCAAACTAGGGCACAAAGCGTCTGAATGTCTAAAAAAAGGAGATGCGAAGTGTGTGTCAAATAAGTGTGATAGTGATGTACATAGGGCTGTTTTTAATACCGGCTTTGAAAATTTTAACTGTGTTTCAGATGAATGTAGAGCTGTTCACGGTGGAAAGGAAAACTGGATCTTAGATAGTGGATGTACGTCACACTTATGTAATGATGCGAGTAAGTTTGTAAATGGCATGATACCTGCAAGTGGTAAATTGAATTTGGCATCAAATTCCACTACAAATGTGCAAGGTAAGGGTGTAGTCACGTTGTCTGCATGTAAGGATGAGTCTAAAACAGTAGTATCTTTGTCAGACACGCTATTTGTTCCGGATTTACGAAGTAACTTGATTTCAGTGGCAAAAATTACGGATAAAGGTTCCGAAGTGACTTTTAGTCAGAATAAGGCTGTTGTTACAAATAGTCAAGGTGAAGTTCAGTTTTTCGCGGATCGTTTAGGGAGCTTATACTATGTTCGAGAGAAAACTGATTCTGTATCTGTTGTCACGAATAGTGATGCGTGGCGGTGGCATGAGCGTTTCATCAACATCAACAACCCATAACGTCCCACTGCTGGGCACGGGTCTCTCCTCACTTTCGTGAGGAGGATTAGGCCATAATCCATGAGCGTTTAGGTCATCTTAATGCGAAAGATCTATCAAAAGTGTTAGTTCGTTCGGGAATTAAAACCGGATCAATAGACAACCGTGAATTTCACGATTGCGATATTTGTGCGAAAGGGAAAATGAGCGCGTTGCCATGTATGCTGATTTCATCCGGATTGTCACCAAGTTTCTGGGCTGATGCTGTAGTGACAGCGTGCCACGTGAGAAACCGTTGTCCATCGAGTAGTCTTGGAGGACAGATCCCGTACGAGAAGTGGTACGGAAAACCGGTCCAGCTACACTACTTTCAGAAGTTCGGCTCCAAATCATATGTTTTGGATAAGGAACAAAAGGGTAAGTTTGCCGCTCGGAGTGTGGAAGGTGTTTTTGTCGGATATCCTAGAAATGCAAAAGGTTACAGAGTCTGGATTCCTCAAGATAGGAAAGTAGTCATATCGCGAGATGTTCGTTTTCACGAACATGAAACTTCTACGAAAAATCTCGAAATTGATCCGTTCAAAACTGATCAACCTCATTCAGGTATTAAGGTGGATGAACCCAAATATATTGAGAAGCCAAAGGTTGCGGAAATAGAAATTATTTCAAAAGTGCACCTTGAAAATCAATCGAATAATATGGGACCAGATGGAGAACATCCAACAAGTCCACCTGAAGCTGAACCATTGACAGAATTGAGGATGGATGCTGGACCATCTCATCATGGAGCTGGCAGTGGTGATTTTGGCACACGATCCGTTGAAGAGGATTCTACGCATCATGAGGAGGTTCAAGAACGAGTCATGAAACGGGGGCCTGGAAGACCACGTGTAGACAGAAGTGGCGTAGGTCGTCCAAGAAAAGTTTACCGAATGGTAGAGGTGGAACCGGACATTCAAATAGAGGAAGAAATTGATGATTTTGCAGATTGTGATGATTTTGTTGGTGCAGCGGAGTTAAGTTTGAAAGAAGTTCTATCAGGAAATGAAAGATATGGATGGGAGCAAGCCATCATGTCGGAAGTTAAGAGTTTACTGAAGAATGAAACATGGGATATCGTAAAGAAACCGGCAAATCGTACCGTCGTTGGTTGTCGCTATGTGTTGACAACGAAGGTAAATGTCGATAAAACCGAGAAAAAGAAGGCAAGACTTGTGGCGCAAGGATTTAGTCAGCGGTATGGTGTTGATTATCATAATACTTTTGCCCCTGTTGCAAGACTTGATACTGTCAGATTACTGACAGCACTTGCGGTTGAGCTTGATATGGAAATCCATCAATTGGATGTTTCAACGGCATATCTGTACGGTTTTCTCGATGAAGAAATATACATGAAGATCCCTCAGCTGTTGAAGGACTGTCTGCAGAAGCTGGTCAATCTAGGAGATGAGGATTTCGCATTGAAAATCAAAGCGAAAAAGATGTTGGAAGATCTTGAATTAGGAGGTGATGTTTGTCGATTGAAAAAAATCTTTATATGGTTTGAAACAAGCTGGACGTCAATGGAACATATTGTTGGATGAAAAGCTGAGGAAAATGAAGTTGAAGCCTACTGTAAATGAACCTTGTCTTTATTTTAAAGACATTGATGAACATGGTACGAAGATATTCGTTGTGATCTATGTTGACGATATTTTGATTGCGTGTAGTCAAAGAGGATGTATTGAAAACTTCAAACGGGAATTGTCCAAAGAGTTTGAGTTGAAAGATTTTGGACTGGCAAGTTATGTTTTGGGAATTGACGTTGTCAAAAAGGGAAATGTCATTAAATTGTCACAACAAAAGTATGTCAACGATTTGTTAAAAAAATTTAACATGGTAGATTGCAAAGAAACTGTTTCCACTCCGATGGAGGTGGGACAGAAGTTTGGAATTGATAATGGAGAGGAATGTGGAAAGGACGAAGCAGAGTGGCCATATCGTGAGTTGATAGGGAGCCTTCTTTATCTGGCCACGGGCACCAGACCAGACATAGCAAATTCAGTAGTCAGGCTGGCACAGTTCGCGAATACTCCAAATATAACATGCTGGAAAGCAGCAAAACGTCTGTTGCGATATTTGAAAAGGACGCAAGAATATGGACTCGTGTTCAAGAAAACTGAAAAATCAGTTGTAGGTTTTTCTGATGCAGATTGGGGTAATTGTCTTTTGGATAGGTGCTCATATTCTGGATATGCATTTATTTTAGGCGGTGCATGCATATCATGGAAAAGTCAAAAGCAGAAAAGCGTTGCGACTTCCACATGCGAGGCTGAGTATGTCAGTCTTTCGCAAGGGATGAAAGAAGCTGTCTATTTGCATAGTTTGCTCACTGAAATCGAGTTGCACAGGTATGCAAAAATTTCTTTACATGCAGATAATCAGGGCGCAATTTCTCTAGCGAAAGATCCAGTTTTCCATTCCCGATGCAAGCATATTGATATAAGATGCCATTTTATAAGAAATGTGTTAAGGTATAATAAGAATATAGAGTTGAAATATGTTTCAACGAACAATATGTTGGCGGATGTGCTAACGAAGCCCCTGCCGAAGCAAGCTCACTACATGTGTGCATTAGGACTAGGTTTACATCAACAGGGCTAGCATTTTGTTTTTTCAAGGTATTTTTTTATTTTATATTTTAGTGTGTTTTCTTGTATCAATTAAGGGGGTGTGTTGGAATAGGATCTATTTGGTTGTAATTGATAAAAGAAAAATGTACTGACGTGTCGTTCTTTTGTTACTTCAATTTATTATACTTTTCAGAGCACACGTTTTTACTTATTATTTACTATCCTATTGTGTTCCTCACAATTCTGACTGTGACTTTACATATTCTCCTCACTTAGTGCAAAACGTCAAATTCCAATTCGTATTTGGTTCAAGAATACTTCCGAGCTATACTCGTAATATTGAAATTAACATTATTTCTCAATGTCTAAATGTTCCGCCCTTCCCAGTAACTTAAACGGCCCTGTATCTAGTTTAATCTTAACATAGAGATGGCATACTTAAGGTATTATAGTGGTTATATCTTAACGAAGCTTTATGCGTCTGTTTGAAACTGAATCTCGTCACATTTAATTATAACTACCGGTTAGAGAATAACCGGGGATTGCAGTGCTATAGGGTCTTACTAGTCAAGACGTTTGTATGACGATGTCCTTGTATATATTTGTAATCCGAGGAATGATAGTAGCTTTTATTCTCTAGATCGGTGACCATAAATTATATCTGATATAATATTATTATCACACATTTAAAAAGTGTTTTTTTATTAAAAAGCTAAATTAGCATTACCATTTCATTACCAGTTCAGGGTAACTTACAAAGATTTTTGTATGCATCATCTGATTCCTTCTCTCAAAACAATATTTTTTTTGGCTTTTAAAACTTTAACAGACTGAAAAAGAGTCGTCCTTGAATAAGATTAATAATTATGCGCTTACCAGATAGGCCACCATCAACGCGGGTCGGGCCGGCCTCATTTACACGGTTGATTTACGAGATCACACATCGGGCTCGATCTCACTTAGCGATGATTTATGCGCAACACCTCCCCTGCCGAGTTAAACGCATTTATTGGACCGCATGCCCTATCAACTTTGTAAGCCGTTTAAACATTAGCTTAGCGACCGGCGTGGTACGGTGTGATAGGTGGTAAAGGGTTGTTTGGGGGCATTGGTGATGTGGCGGTAGATGATAAGGCAGGGTTTGTTTTGACCTCATCAACTTTTATTAATGGCTGGATATCCAAATGAAAAACAGATCAAACAATTTAAATTCAAAATTAGATAAATAAATTCTTCTAGTCATTGGCATGAATAGAAAAGCTAAATCAAATTATTATTAAAAAAACACAGTCGAATTGAGAACCTCGTCCATTTTAGAAGTCAGTTAAAAAAGGCCGATTTTCGACTGAAAATCCCTAGAGAACGACTTCTAAACTTTCGGAAATCACTAAGTAATTGCAAAAGCTAATCAGCGTAATTGGTTCAAGTTTTCATATCACGACTTCCGATACCTTCCACTCCTCAGTGGTTTAAACATCGACATAGAAGGAAGAATTTTATTTAATCAGCCTCCATGCGCCACTTCACTCTGATTTTTCTAGACCAACATGACAAATCACGAACGCGAGTGACGATTACCACCCCACATGTTATAAACCAAAAGTCCCAACACTCTTACCAGCCCAAAATATTACGTTCATTAATCTCACCGCCGATAAAATAGGCGGTAATCGTGTGCACATTTACTTTCGCACACGAGCACAGCTGCTTTATTACGAATCTCACAAGAGACTTGCGACAGACGTAATTAAAGCTTGAGATCTTTGCTGTCAAACGTCATTTTTGTATTATGTGTCAGGGGCTGCAGAGCAGACAGCAATTGAGTTTGTTTCCATCTGTAGCAGTCCTATTATTGCAGTCTGGTCGCCGGTAGCGCTATTTTTAGGGTTCCGTACCCAATGGGTAAAAAGGGATCCTTTTACTAAGACTCCGCTCTCTATCTGTCTGTCCGTCTATCACCAGGTCGTATCTCATGAACCATTTATTTAGTTAGACAGTTGAAATTTTCACAGATGATGTATTTCTGTTGCCGCTATAACCACAAATACTAAAAAAAAGAATAAAATAAATATTTAATGGGGCTACAATATCTATACAACAAACGTGATTTTTTTGATCGCTTATGTTCGATATTTATAACGGCATCAGATAGACAGGTAGATGATTATTCACTTTACAGTTAAATAATTAAATTAAAATAAACTAAAATTAAGGGGAGCTCCCTTACAACAAAGTACGGAACCCTTCGTGCGCGAGTCTGACTCGCACTTGGCCGATTTTTTCTGTGATGGCGCTAGTATGTATGGCCAAAGTGCATTCTGCGACAGGCGAAGGCCGGTGATCGATTTCCGTAATATGATTTCTAGTGACACTTTGCGACCGATCACGTACTGATTCCTGTCCTACAGCAAACTTTTACGTCATCAGACTGTGGGCAAATGAAGTCTGTCACGGATCATGGCCTCCAAGCTATCAATTCGAAAGCGCGGGATTTCATAAAGTTTAATAGTAATTAGGTTGATGTGTTTCATAATATTGAAGGCAGCGTATTCGACAAATTTCTTGAGGTTTCTGCTAAATTAGGCATTAGTAGGTATGCAATACTTAAGTTAGCTAGCAGCTTATTGTAGATAATTATGTAATAATTAAAACCACTTGGGTCTTGGGAGAAAGTGAAATCTCGTTTAGTATAAATATAACTGGCTTCGTTAGAGTTATAAGGAAATAAATGCGCGAATGTATATAACATATGTATGTGTGTTTGTGACCAAAGGATGCTAAAGCGGCAGGCCAGATTTTAATGAAAAGATAAATAGATACTTTATAATACATAGAAAAGAAAACATCATAATTGTTCACAGCTTACCATCATAGCTAACGCGGACAAGGCCATGAGGCCTAGCTTGTAAATAACATCAATGAAAAGTTATAAAATTATTTTAAAATTCATTTTAACACATTATTTTGTCACAGTGTAGTGGAGCTGTAGCGTATAAATAGCATGCGCATAAATGAGTTTCAATGTAGCCATACCAATTCTACGAAAGCCACAGTGCAAAGGATTTCAGAAAGGCCTATTCATATTATCACCACAGGCTTTACGATGAAGCCATACAAACACCGATAAATCGCTGCATTCAATTTATAGACGAAGCGCGCGACTGCTTCGTACGAATTAATGTTCACAGCTCATGTATTCGATAATATCACAACCTGGGACTTTGACAGCTTAACTACTGTCAACGTTTGAAGCATCTGAAATGGGCGTCATAAGATTCCCATCAAAACCCGGTGACCTGGAGGCTTACCATGACGTCTTATAGCGATTCAGTTTAGGACCTAAACTGAACTGCGTCGCATAATCGTACCATGACGTCTTATTAGCGACTCAGTTTAGGTTTCCGCCATTTTGAACCTAAACTGGATCGCAAGTCATGACTTCGTTCATTCTTTTCGTACCATGAGCTATATTTAAAACCTATTTGAACCTATACTGATCCCATTAGCTGTCAAAATAAGCGTCTCAATAAAAGTTAATATTTTCACAACCAAAGTTGAGCCTTTTTGGTTATATATCTTAATAGCGGCGGCCCCGCGGTTTCACCCGCGTAGTTCCTCTTCCAGTGGGAATACGGGTATAAAATATAGCCTTTATTACTCGCTCATAATGTAGTTTTCATTAGATAAATAATTTTAAAAATCGGTGCAGTGGTTTAGCCGAAACCTTATATATTTCCATACAAAATATCTTCCCCTATTGCTATTTTACCTTGTGGATAATTTTTTTACAAAATTTGAATGTCATTTTTATTTATATCTAATCAAAAGCACAAAAATAAGTTTCCAGCTTCTAGCTTAAAATATGAAGAAACTTCCATACTAACTTTCATCCCCTATTTCAACACTTTACAACCCTTTTCTCGCATTAAAAAGTAGCTTATGTCCTTTCTCAGGCTCTAGAGTCTAGGCTGTACCAAATTTTATTTAAATCAGTTCAGTAATTTAGGCGTGAAAGCGTAGCAGACAGACAAAAAGACGGACAGTTACTTTCGCATTTATAATATAAGTAGGGAAGTAGGGATTATTTTGATTTCAGTGTAAAAATCATAATAATTAAGTGTGTGTATTTGTGTATGCACTGTCGCCTTGGAAGTTTAAACTTAGGGCTACTGATTCCCACAGCCGGCGAGAGTATTCCCTGGCTTGCGTGATTTTATTATAGCACGTTGCAATCTCGTTGTGCCTATTTATGAAATCCCAAAGGTGTTCAAGTTGCCCGTAGCTTACTCGTTGACGAGAAGTTTCACTGTATAATATAAAGAAAACCACTTAAAATAGCCGCTAACACTTGAGACGTAAGCTTGGGAATTTTGGAGTATAGATTCATGCGTATAAGTACCTACTTAAGAAATAAGGTTTTTATATAATATGCAAAATATTAGTCAGAATTACTGACGCCATTGTAGTGAATTTATAAACCACATAAAAAGAAATCGAAAATAGTATTTTATAAAAATCAGCACAAAAGCGCGCGTATTTTCAATATACGAACTCTTTCGTGCTGTATTTTCTAATTAGAGTCGAAGAACATTCATCCGTCCGTCACTCATTAATCAAATGTCAAATTTCGAAAATATAAAAGGAACGTTCTAAAAAGATATCAATTCTAGGACCACAATATTTTACTCGTAATTTAATTTTAAAATGATCTTAAATAAATAATAAATCAATAAACATTATTGATACATACATCTAAATACTTAATTAAATTACTTAGGTGTTGTGTCTTCACACAAATGACAAAATATGCAACATGAAAATAAGCGTAATTTTCCGAAACATTTTTTGATTTATTTCTGAACGCAACCAAAAGAAAGAAATACGGCTAAACGAAGTTAGCAAAGGATGTTGATATAGTGTTGTCTCTTTCCAACAGAGTGACGTCATAGTAGACGTGAGAAACTATCGTTCATTCATTCTTATTGTTAACGATCCAATAACGATTTTGTATAGGTGTAGGTCATGGTACGAAATTATGCGGTGCAGTTTAGGAACCTAAGTTGAACTGAGCCTAAACTGAGCCGCTAACTAATAGGTGAGAGTAGGCCCCCTGTACCTGCGTGCCGGCTACAAACAGTTTTGATCACTAGCTTAGTTTCTACTCCTTGAATTTAGGTATTGTCAGTAGAAATCTAAGCTACTAAACAGTGAAAACCGTATCACGTAAAAACTGCACGTGAACCGTATCACGATTGCACATGATACGTGAAAAAATATAAAGAGAATTATATTAATAAATGTTGCATTTTAGTTCAGTAATATTATTTTAGGTCATAATTATCTTCAAAGGATTTTTGTTGGTATCGTGTAATAACTAAAATGTAATTTGTTTCGTGGTAGAAAAAAAAGTTGAAGGGTTTCTCAAATTGAATACCAATTAACACCGAGATTTCTTCAAACATCCAGTTAAAACGTAAATGCAAATCCCTCACAAATCTCAGGAAAAAGGAAAAAGTTAAAGCCAGATAAGACCACTTTAGAAACTAATGACTTTTTCACACAGTAACAGAAAAGGCTATTCACACACAGTATCACGATTCAAACAGCTACAATCCGTAACCCGCTTTCAATTTACGAACGAAGCTCGCAACTGAATCAAAGCGCACAGAAATGAATGTGCAATACACGCGAAAGTGACAAACATCTGACCCTACTAACGATGCTGCAACGGCTTATTGCTTGCGTTTGTATGAGTTTGACTACTTTATTTATTCTGTGGTTTAATTATAAGCACAGATATTACCTTTAACTTACATTTCTTAAGTAATGTCACCATCACTACAGCTAAAATATGTGAGCCACTTTTTGTGTTTATGACGGAAGAGTGCTTACTGAATTAAGGCCCGATTGCAATCAATGATTCCTCATCTGTGCTGATCTGTTAATAAAAATCGCACCCGTATTTTTCTGTTCATAAATTCGAATTTATCCATTGACATGACTACCTTTGGTCGATGCAATGCTCGACTAAAATCCTGCTACATTTTTGCTCAAAGGATTATCACTGCAATTCATTAGGGCAATGCCACCGGCATGTTATGTACGCTGCCAACTAGTAGTGGACTAGAACACCTGAATTACACAAGCTCATTATTGTCAAAGAAGTATTTTATGTATTAAATATTCTCTAGTAATTAGAAACTATGTTATAACGTTTTTTTGTAACAATCATGTGATTTTCACGCAAACGTGATATTCATAAAAAGTTTTATGTCAGAAGAAATGAATGCGCAGATTCGCGTAGGTGACAAACGCCTGACCCGGGTAACGAGGCGAGGCTGCAACTTTGAGAGCTTTACCGTCGTCGGTGGCACGCTGTATTAGGACATTTACCCCCCTTAATTACGAACTTTGTGTTGCCTTAAATAGAATTTTTAATTAGGTTAGAACGAAGCCCTGCAATGACTTCCTTTGCAAAATTTGTCTTTGTTGGCTGTGGATAATTAAAAGCGCTTATTCCATGTTTTGGTGACTATTTCATTTCTATTTCTTTTTTTTTCTTCGAGCCAATTATTTCTTACTGTAGATAGATACATACCTAGATAAACTCTTTATTGAAACACTACATAACAAACAAAACTTAGAAACTAGAACAATAAAAACAACTGTTCCTTATACAGTTTTATACAGGGGGGAGCCTGCTTTAGAAGCTTAAAAAAATCGATTTTTTAGAGGATTTTTTTGGGAAGGAAAGAAATATTTGATTGAAACGAAACTTTCAGGTTTTATTGTTATGTATTTCAAGAGTCTTCTCAAATTTTTTCATCAAAATATATGTCATATTATGCGTGGTACAAGCATTTCGCCGAGGCGCCTCGAGTATGCATGTGTCGTGCGGCGGGAAAGATGCAGGTCGCAATTTTCATCTGAAACTAAAAAACCAAAAAAATTTTTAATTTTCAATAGTATAGCTTCTAGTTAAACCAAAAAAATTAAAAAAAAAGTGAAAAATTCAATTATTTTTCGCAAATTAAAAAAAAAATTCATTTTTTTGGAAAAAAAAATTCACTTTAGATTGTTTAAAAAAATGGTTAATCATGACTATTTCAAGTTTTTTTAGGTTCAACTAGAAGAGAATTTTATCCCGAACACAACCAATTTTGTCTCGTTTCGATAGGACGTTTAGTTTTTTTTCTATCTTTCCCGCCAACTCGGGAAAATCGTAAAAATGAAAAACCGAGAAATCGCCCGTCAAAGTTTTCGGCCGCTCGTATACCTGCTTGACGCTTGCTCACTATTTCTTCTGTAGCTCCGAAAATAATTTGAATTTGCTTTTGAAATTTTAGGGGCATATTCTTGGATAGTTTGGGAAGACATTTATGCAAAAAAAAAAAAAAACGATTTTTCGAAGCCTCTAAAGCAGGCTCCCCCCTTAAGTTTATGATTCCATACTTTTACGTATTCACTCTCTTATATAGACACATTTCAAGTTGCATACGAGCTATAGAGTAAATTGAGAGTGAGTGTGATTAAAACAATAACCAGAGCGGTCATTTTAAACTGGTCGATGTAAATCCTCGTGGTGTTAATTGCTTCATTTATGCCGCAATAAACCACAGAGATTTCACACTAGAACCTACTGATAACGTCATAACAGAGATGCAGGAATTATCCGGCTTAATTCAGAGGACGACCTTTTTTAGCTCACAAAAATGCAATAAAATAAAGTGCCTTCTGTCTGATATAATAACAATCGAGAATGAGTGAGCTATTAATTGTATTTACTTCTTTGTAGAAACTGTTAAATAAAGCTTGCCTATAGGTAAAACTTATATTTAAACTGGCGTCTTAAAACGTTGATAATGAATGAGACAGAAATTCATTATCGTCCTCATTTAACACGTTCACTGCTGAAAAACTACTGTTGTGTTTTTTATAACTTGCCGGGAGTACAAGAAAACACAGCGGCGTGTGCAGATCCATAACCGTGGCTAGACATGAAAATAGGCTCAGCAGTCAAAGTGTTAAATTATTTTAAAACAGATGTGTAAATATCTATTAAAATGTATTATCTTTATATTTCCAATATCAGAGCAACAAATGACGAGCTTTATGAAAGTTAATTAGACAGGAGAACATAAAATGGCCGGATATTCGGCTAAAATAGGTAATTATTTTAACCGGCAACCGGCTTTCCGTCTAAATCATGACGTGCGCATCTTTAGTTACAAGTAAGATTAATATGGCCCAGTAAAAACATTACGGGGTACAATGTTACGTCGTTTTTATGATTCTACACATTATTTATGTTAACGCGGTTCCCGCGCTTCCAGTTTACTACTTCTGGTGTCAGCTACCGTCTCTCTATGGTTTGAACAGCATAATGATTCGGGTTAAAGATTAAATTGCTTTTCTTATCGTAAACTTGCTACTTTGTTAAGTTTGTGTGTTTACTTTAGAGCGAGTTCTATCTAACGGCGGGGTGCCTGCATACTAGATCTTTCTGTTTAGTTCTGTAACGTATAGGTATTTGAAGCCACTTTAAAATTATCTGGGCTCATATAACTGAGATGCCTAGCTATGGAAATATAGAAATCCCAAATTGTCAGTCCTACCTACTTCAATTTGGTCGTCCCAGTTTTCTGTGTTTACATCTCAAAAATTCTTAACAAGCATTTTGAAGGAAAAACTTGCGATCTTTTTCTTGCGCTAGCAATTTTTCTCGACGAGGAAAAAAATGTAACAGGCCGTTAGCTGAGTTAAGCCGGCTGAGTAATACTTGTGACCACTTGACACATATCGGTATTTATCTCGGGGTTAATTTTCCGGGTAGGGCGCAGCGCGGTCGCTCGGACGAATTCAATCAGAAGCAACAACATAACCAATCTCGACGGCTATTGAGGACGATTGCGAACGATTGAGATGAACTTACGAGTGCTTTGGAGTACCCGCGCCCTCGCCGTTTGCGATGAAACTGTTTATTCTTATGTAGTTCATAAAAGCAATTCCTCTCAGTCCTTGTTTGCGATTGAGTGGAGTTCGAAATTGATTTCGTTTATGATCCACACAAAGGCGCTCGATACAGAGCTGGTTTTTTTTTGCTGATAAATTTCTAGTCAAAGTAGGCACGTGAGTTACATGCCGAGTTTAGATGCATCTCAAGGCCCCAACTGCATTCAACTCACGCGCCTAGTTTATTCGCATGTTTTTATTTCCAAAATTCGGATTTTACTCACAATCCCCTAAAAATACAAGCGCCAGATCTTAATTAAACCCAACTTTCATTTGTTGTGATGTTGCAATAATTGTATATCGTGATTTAATATAGCATCGAAGTGTAAAGAGCGCTTTAGGACAGAGCACAAATGTTACGTCATCATTGGCATTTTGTGTATGGACGGACATGGTCAGCTCAAACATTTTAAACGGCTTCCGTTGGTTTATATTTACAATCGTTTTATCTTTGTACGGAATCAGTTTAAGACGTTAAAGCAAATTTGCTAAGTACTTCACCAACTCACATCTTGTAGGAGAGCGTTGCAAATTGCCATACAAATCGTTGGAAAGGAGTTTTTGTTTTGGTTCGGGTAAGTACAACCAACCGGGCGAAGCCGGCAAGATGTTAATGTAGGTAATATTGTAAGGACAAGTGGACTGACTTACCTTATAGGATCGATAGAGACAGTGATCGAGTTTCGTCTCTGTTCTTGCTTCATTCACGCACACACGAACGTATGTACAACACAAAAATATTGACAGTACAAAACTATTTCTTTGATAAAAAAAACAGTATTCGTTAAGAGATAACTTCTAAAAAGTACTATTTTGCGTAATAAACTTATAAGAATTTTCTCCCCGCCTATTTCAAAACCAAAAGGTCACATTATATGAACTTACATGATAACTATAATTAACCTAGTCTTATAGTTAACATCGTTAAACGAGGCCTCTAAGAAAATCTAGGTAATACATTCAAAGGGAACATTTTATATGTATATGCAATTTCCCTCAGTCAATTTCTCAAATCAATCATAGTTCTCGTATATACCTGATTCAAACTTCCCTTGAGATCAAATACTGTCCAGATTCGCGCCTGCGCCGCCTGGGCTGGTGGTTTAAGTGAATCAGACGGAAGGCCACTTAACCTTTATCTTGGTTAAAGGGAAGGCAAATCGTTGAACTCTCTTCACTCGCAAAGGTGCAGTAAGTTGTGTTTAAAGCTAGTTTTTCATTAAGATCTTGCAAGCTTTCTGGGTGGTACTGCAATTGTTATGGACATACCAACTACTCGCCATTTTAGCATACCTACTTAATAGGTACACACTCCAGCACGTCCCAGCACTCAATATTTATATTACCATCTAAAAAAAAGTGTTCGCTCAACTGAATAAGATAAGGTCCAATTCGATACTAAGCAGTATACTGAAGAATAAGTCGACGCTAGAAAGCGTTAACGCTGTAACCCTTTGACCAACCCGCAAATACTTTTTTTACATATTTGGAAACAAACCCACATTTCAACGTCCCCTAGGAACTTTAGGATATAACCAAGGTAGCAGTATTGTAGCTTTGTATGTAACACACCAAATATCCAAAATTTACGTTTTTAGGTCGAGTAGATATTGAGTTATGAAATTTTTTTAAACAAAAAAAAAGTTTGGTGAACAATTTTGCGTTTCAAGGTTACAGCGTTTACGCTTTCTAGCGTCGAAGTAATAATATAGATCACAATATACCTATAACTGTGAAAATAGCAATGTTGTACAAAGGAAAGCGAGCTGAAGATACGGAAAAATTAAAGCGATGGCGAACGCAGTAGCGGAAAGTCCATAATTGATACGATTTTTTTTATTTGACTGAGTGATGAGACGAGCAAGTCGTTCACCTGATGGTAAGCGCTACGCCTGCCCACAAGTCACAGCACCGCCCTATTTAATGGATATTTACACCGATTCCCACGCCGATCGTTTTTTAATTGCTATAATCCGGCGTGTGCAATATCAATCAGAAGTACACGGATAAAAGCGGACGCACATCAAATAAAAACTACTAAAACAGGCACCGGACAGCTTTTATTTTTCATTCGGGATTCCAGGTGTGAAGGTGAGCTTTGTAAACAAATTAGGTCACCTAAACGCCCGGCTTAAACTGAAACGTGCCGTATTTCAAGCTGCCCGGTATGAGTCGGTAAACATTTCGTGTAATAAATACACATATAGGTCTCATTGTGGCACAACCATTCTTAAAACCGCATTTTACGTTACAGTTGAAAATTAAAATACATAGAGAATTAAATTGTGGCAAACTTGAAATGTAGGCAGCTAAATTGTATGTACGGTATACAATAGACAGACCAACAGACCACTTCAATGAGTCGAACTCGTATAAAGGCCACCATAGTGGAGCGCATCGCATGTCTCGTGTTAGTCTCGTTACACACGACCGCGGTATGAGTAATCACTCGAGTGGTAATCGTAATCAATGCCCTGTTAAGTGTCACCGAGCCTTAGACGACACGACGCTCAATAAATTGAGTCAATTATTTTACTTTAGAAAGTGTCTGCTGTCTGTGACCTTAATGTAACTTCCATTCATGTCGGCGGACGCCCGTACAATATTATGACTGCCACATTTATCCTTATTAATTTATTTCAGAGAACAACATTCATATTTTAAACATTTGTATTAACGTCGTGTCGAGAAATATTTTTTCATTATCTTAAAACGCTTGTCATTTGTTTCACTTTTTGTAAACGGCTGGCTGGAAATATTAAGCAAATGGAGAAAAGTTAGAGCTTATAAAATTACGCTACATTGTAAGTAAATGTTGCAGGAATATTAAAAGAAGAGTTTTCGAATATTTTTGTACGGTAAAATCGTATTATTCACAGTATACGAATACTTTCTTAGAATGTATTATGAAATAGTTTTTTGTAACTAATTAACTAATGCAAACACTCCAAAGTGAACCAATGAAAAGTAGGACATTATACACTACTTGACATTACACATTATTGTTGAACGTACATAATTAGTGGGTAAAGAATAGCAAATCTAACCTGAACTCCGAAAAAATTAAATATCATTTTTCTAAAAGCAACAAAGAACAAACATAAAAGTAATTTATGAACACGATAACTTCACCATACACATCAGCCATCACCACAATTCCCACAAAATAAAACTAAAAAAATGTTTCACAATCCATTGCGTGGTGTTTTCGAGAAGTCCTCGTGTTTGCTATAAAGATTTGTTGGATGGGGCAGTAAATGTTATACAGTTCAATAAAAATATGTTAGTGTATCTACCACAGTGCGACCACCTACGATACGACTTTATAGTCGTGACGGGGTCCGATACGGGTGATAATAAGATGAGATGAAATACAATACAGACGACCAGTCGGTGGTGATGCAATGCTAACATGCGCTCTATTACAACTTACAATATTGCGCTTCATTTTGCACTTTGTAGCGCGCCATTCAAATACCCCGCCTGTTAAGAAAGCCCAGATTCGCGTGGCAAAGGCGGGTCCAAGCGGCGTTAGCGCATCGCCCGTTTCGCGCGCTCCCGCGCTACTAGTAGCGCCGCCGGCGGCTAAAAGGCGAAACAGTCGAGTCAGGAAGTGTCCCGCGAGATTCCACGACTGCCCGGGCAAAAAAACATCAAAACTTTTTTTTTATTTGACTGAATGACGAGATGAGCACTGAGCAGGTCGTTTTTTTTTTATTTTACTGAGTGACGAGACTGTCAAGTCGTTTACCTGATGGTTAGCGCTATGCCTGTCCATACCAGTTACAGTGCCACCCAGAACTTTGCATTGCATAGTCTTGCGCGGCACTGCACTGCGCTCGTCACCCTGAGACATCGGCTCTGAAGTTTGCACACTACTGCTTGGCGGATGAATATCTGGCAAAGGTGTGATTTTTCCTCAGGCGGTCTCTTGCAGAAGAGGCCTCCCACTACATGTACTACTTTTGTTGTCTTAAATTGAATACTCGATCAAGTTTTTTTATTACATCTCATATTTTTCTAATATTTTTTTTTTGTGCGTTAAGTAATATCGAGTTAATTTCCCAAAGAAACAACAAGCCGCTGCAAATGTTGTTGGTTTTTACTAAGTTTCGTTCGTAACCATAACAGGATAGCGACAATTTTATCTACACCATGTATCCTGGATGAACAATGAACATTGTTGAACAACAACATGTTGTTTACTTACATCTACATTTTATAAGACTATAATATAAAGCATAGTAGCCTTATAATTTCACCACTATCCCACCAGTCAGTCTAGAAACTCTTACGAAGAAAATGTTACGGTAGGTCAAACAAAGAGACTTATAAGTTGCTTCTACACTCAACTGGCTGTGCACACAGTGCCTTTTTATATTCCCTAGAAGCGGTATTAATCACCCCTTATGCAGATCGTCCGTAATGACCTGGATTCGGGTGTCGGCCAGTTCACAAACGGCTTAAAGCCAACTAATTCGGTAATGTAAGTGATGGTTTGTGCCAGTAGCGTTCTGCCCCCACTAATATATGTTACTGACTGGTTGGATTTCAGTTAGAAATGGGTTTAAACGTTTTGCACGCTCGCTCGTTAATCTTGTTCTGGGCTATCTGGAAGGCAGCTATTTAGTCCATTGCTATAAGATCTTAAATGGATTCTTAGTTTTCAAATAAAATTGTAATCCAATTGTTATATTTTCAAATTCATTGCTTACAGTTTTATTACATCATGATCATCCAATACCGGTCTACTGCTGAGCTCGGGTCTCCCCTCACTTTTGTAAGGAGGATTAGGCCATAATCACCACTGGGGCCCGGTCCGGATTAGTGGATGACATACCTCTTAAATATAATAATTCACGGACATATGGGCTTTCTAACGATTTTCTTCATCGAACAGTTTAATTTGCTTCAAATATATTATTTATATTTTAAAAAATAGAACTGGAAACTGTATTAGATAATTGCTCACGCTCACACGCTCTGATAATTAACTTTAGCTCTAATTTAGCAATAAAAATACTGTTAATTAACATATCTATTTGCAATATTGTGTTACCACTAAACTAATCCCGTTGTATTGTAGGTAATTATAAGATATCTTTGTTGTCGAGTTGCGTGTAACAATACAATTTTACTTCGCTTTGTTTTCTAGTTTTTACTGTAAATTAAATAGTTTATAATTACCACAGTCCAATATTGCGATGCTATGGATTTTATTGTTTCCAATTTTCTCGGTAGATACTACTATATTCCTTGCCAATGAGGTATAGAATAGACAACGACTGGTGCCACTGGTGAAAAGAGGTTTAGGTAAATCTCCCACAGAGATTATCTCTTTGTATTCAATGCAAAAATTCAGCCAGTGTTTGTGGCATAATGTCTCATATAAACTATATTTTAAATAACGTTAAAGTGCATAGAAACTATTTTAGCTAAGGGACTCTTTCAAAAAGTTCCTGTGAACGTTACTGTTGGCTACAATATATTCCGTCCCTACATTTCACAGGCAGACATGAACCGATGATGTTCATTGCCACATTCCATGCAAATGCCATGTCAATACCGACCGCGTGTTTTACAGCCCACTGTTTGTCTGTTGACCAAACGGACATTGGACTTATACCATGTATTTCTTTTCTAAAATAGATATAAGCAGTAGTGAAGCTAGCGTGTAATAATTGTTTGGTTGACCAAGCATACTCTACAAAATCACAACAAACATTGTTGTTGCTTGTTGTTATGTATGAGAACAAACTTAAAGTAGACAATGTGTATTGTGACAACAAGCAATTATATGGCCGATTTAACACAACCTATCTGGACTTTAATCACAGAAAACTTATAGTAAGTAACATATGTAGTAGGTACTCTACGTCTTGAATGATAATTAAACTTTGTGGTTTTTGTTTAAGTATATGTAGGTTTCAAAGATCTCTTAAAGATTATTTAATATATTATTATTTAGTAAATTATATTCAAATCATTAACTTTATAATACGGGTGTGCTCTTTTTTTTCGTCCTTTAAACGATCTCAATTCATATTGAAAGCGAATGTCGCTTTATCATCACGTATGAAAGTCAAGAGATATATCACTGCAACGCACTGTAAATCTTCTGCCCATATACGACCAAAGAATGTCGTAACATTTTGCATCGCTTATACTCTAACTGTAACGAATAAATACGGACTTGAATATGGTAATTGCAATGTAAAGTGTACGCTAGCTATCGCTAGCATACAATCGTATGCAAGATTCTGATTATTTAAGCAGCACCTCTCCTACTGGCAATTTGTGTCAAGCGTATTGGAAACTGTAGAATATGTTATCGTTATAATAGGGGTCTACCGTATCTCACATTGTGCCGCAACTCGCGCTTTATGGTGGAATGTTGAGGTAATATGTTTTTGCATGTGTGAAGATGCGAGGAATATTCCGCATTCTACGTTGTGACGTAGCTTCTGGGGTGTCTTAGATTGGAATGTCTTTGAACTTGCAACTACGATAAGCTTACTTTGATTCAAGGCTCAAAATGCTATACCTATCAAGGTGTCACTACTTACAATGACCACCAACCTCAATGGTACAAAAAAATTTAACACAAAAAGGCAAACCACAATAAACATACAAAAAGATTCTTAACATCCTAAGAGTATTATAAAAGGAATATACTGGTAGTACGTTTCACATGACATATAGTAAGCCTTCCAAAGCATATTGTCACAGCCATAAATCCTGATTACCCAAAAGCAATTACAACCACAGCCCATTAAGCTGTACAATTCTTCATCGAAGAAACGTGACCGCAGCATAACTGGCAGTCACCGAGCTTTAAGCACAGATTAATCACCAGTTAGTATACTCAAAGCAAAGATTAGTTACAAGTATCTAAGTGTTGATCACAGATTGATCAACAGTTACTATGCAGTGAATGTATCAGGGTGTTTGTTTCTCACGGTCGCACCCGCCCACTTGGACATTTTCTGTGAAAATGTGGACTTAGGAGTTATCCAGTGCTAAGTGAAATAGCTAAATGTGTTGGCCTCGATGTTATGTTGGTGACTCGGTGTGGATTTTGTTATTAGGGAAAGTGTGGTGTGACTGGGCTTTGATTTCAGAGGGTTGAGGTTCCAAAGTTTCTGTTGCGATTGTGGATGATCTTGCCTGCAATACATTGGATGATATTTCGACTGCCAAAATTAGCAATAACTTTTCATGAGTATCTAACCTAGTAAAAAGTTTAACTTCCTTGGAAATAAAAAAGACTATTTATACAATACATATAACACCGAAGCACCCACATCTTCTCAGTGACAAAACATCTATAACCTATGGTGTACGGGAAAATGAACCCGGTAACGGACTTTGAATTCATGATAGTGAATTTCATTTCTAACCTTTCATGATTCTACGCTAAACTCTTCCCTTTCTATTTATAGTTCTTCCCTTCATAGTTTGTATCTTACCAGTACACCTTCAATAATGTTTACATAACTACATTATCTTACTATCGCGTGTCTATTACGAGCCGATCCACCGCCTATGCGCCACCAATTATGGCAATCATTTACATTGCCACTATTGACACGTTATAAGCGGTCCGAACGCCGACTGTGAAACAAGTCATATTTACGTTTGCACTTACGTCCATGAGCAGTACGCAGCAGCATTCAAGCTCACACAAATCGTTTATTAAGTAAAACGATATTAAACATCATTTGGAATGCTCTCTCTATTTATGGAGTCTCAAAAACAATCGACCATTCTTGCTAAAAAATAACAGTATTTCGGTAATGAAAATAAATTGTTGGAAAGTTCTTGAAAACCTGAAGTTTTAGTATAATTAGCTCATTTGCGATAAGAACGTGTTATCTCCTCAATATACCGGTAAGGGTTCTTTTAAGAATTTAGCTGAGAACCGTTGAATGAGAATTTATTTATTTAAATACCATTTGTTTTAGCTTTGTCGCAATTCATATGTTTTCTCCTTTTAGTATTTTTTATATGCCCGTCTATACTGGAATAAGCATAGTTCGGGCAAATTTCAGTAGCCGAAAATGTCGTAAGCAAGAGTACCGTGCTTATCGATGTAGTAAAGTGCGTGTGTGACCACCATAAGTGGCTGACCACTTAGATGCACATTAATGAATTATGTCGCATCTGTAGAAGCCGTTAATATATACTTCAAGCGGTGTTAAGTGAGTTGTAATCGGACATCTCATACACGAATACTAAATATGGTCACGGGACGATGTATAGTCAATTGAATGTGTCTGAACTTTTACGGAAGCTCATGTAAAAGGTTTTTATGAGAAAGCTAAACAGAGGTTTTCCTTTTAGTTTCGGAGTTCTACCTAATTTCTCTTTTGGAGATTAACACGTTTTACAAATCAATTAAGTTCAAATTATTATTAAATTGGTTAGTCAAATTCTATGACTTCTCAATCTCAAAGTTTAGCTAATATTTCGTGTTGCTCGTTATTCGTGTAATTTAAATGATTGATTGACTTGTATAATAATTGCTACATAGCAATGTAGCCTACTTACTATCAATACTTTGATTTTTGACCGATGATTTTTAAGGTGTAGAGTTTTAGAATATTCATATCAAACTTCCTCAAAGAGCATAAAAATATCACAGTACCTACTAAAATATTTTACCCAGCCAAAACCTATCGATAAAAGTTAATATTTATGCAGAATGTATCATGCCTAAGTTCAAACACGATCACCGAGCTACGTGTAAACTCCATTACGAGTAGAAAATATCATTAGTCATTTTCGACGAACACAAACTTGGGCGTTTACGTCACGGACCTTCGCTTATGGAAGTCAGATGAAAGTAAGTATGTGAGATAGGAACTTACTTAATTTTGGAAGACATTCATCTTCTCAAAATTACAGGAGTCAAGTGATGACACTCGACAGAGCAAAAATCTTTTTGCGCTGTCAATTTGCAGAATGAGCGGTCTTATCGCTCAGAGCGATCTCTTCCAGACTCTTCTCTTGAACTCAAACTCAAACTCAAATCATTTATTGTAAATAGACAAAATATTGCACTTTTACACGTCAAAAAAAATAATATCTTATACATAAGTATAGAAATACAAAAAAAATAACTCAAAATATTATGATCTACGAAACTAATGATTATTATCTAATTATGGTTTGAGTTAGAAAAGGGAAATTTCCCTTTCAAGTGGTGACTCGTGCCTGAATCTCGCACAGGAAAAGGAAAACTCCATTGATTCTACCAGTGCTTCGGAAATACGCCCGTTAGAGAAGATAGCACTAAAAAACTCTACGGTGATGTATTGTTTAAATTTTAGTCATTCTTTTTTTTTTCTTGAAGAGTTATATTACAATCAGTTATACCACCATATCATATTACTACTTGTAATCATCGTCACCATTATTTTTCTACTGCTGCGTTTGTACCAAACTAGAAATATTTAGAGCATTTACCACAAACAAGCAAAAACTCATACCAACAGGCCGTGCACAAAGAAAATTAATGAAAGCCATAACCCATAACGCAGCGGCTGATTACGTCATAATTACCTCCGGGCGCGGATATTAAGCAGATATTGGCTCAGTTAATGCGCTAATATAATAGACGTAGGGTATTGATGATCTAAATCAAATCAGACCTATTGTTTGCGCTAACACATCGTGGACAAGTCCACGTATCAATGGAATGCCTTCGCTTGATTGGGCTGCTATGTATCCTATACAGGAAGTTAATTGACGAAGCTGAAAGCGAATGATCTATGAGGTTTATTAAGATAACGCATATTACCTTATAAGCATTAGCAGACTCGTATGAACTTTAGTTATTTTTTAAACAAATTTGACAGCAATGGTTTGCCTTTTTGGAGTACACTAACAGCTGATTTCGCGCTTTGTAAGTTTGTTTTCAATATCTTTCTTTGTTTATTTTTTATGTGTGTCAATGCTATTTATAAAGAGTTTTTTTTTCTTTCTTTTTCTTTCTTGATACATACGAACCAAGTTGGTCCGACGTGGCAAACAATCGCGACATGTGGAAGGAGATGGGGGAGACCTTTGCCCAGCAGTGAGACAGTATAAGTTATTAAAAAAAAAACATTATTTTTATTTTTACTTCGTAGTATTTACTAAAAACCGTTTTTAGATAAGATAATGTTCATGGGCAGCGTTGCCAACATAGTTCAAAGCTTAACTGCGCTCATTAAAACTCCTTTGTGAAATATTAAATAGGTCTTTAGTTTTTAATAACGCGGCACTACACACTTTATTTATCTTTAAACGTTTCATAAAGATATAACGGCTTATTACTTCTGCATTCTCATCATGCTTTTACAAACATCGTCTTACTTTTAATGCTTCTAAGTACCCATTAACTCTAAGTGTAATGTTTAAAGCATTATTTTACAAGTTGCGACCACCGCTGCGATATCTTCCGATAGCTTAATGAATAAGGACATTAAGTCCCAGGACCGGTCCATCGACATTTCTAGTCCCATCACTACAGGGGGCAATTTTATTGAGACCACGGACCGTTCCTATGGGAATAATCTCGAAATAGACTGTGTAAACGAACAACAAATAAACAGCGTAAAACAATATATTTTTTATTGCGGAGATTGAAAATAAATTAGATCAAAGATAAAAAATATAGAAGATATTGGAAAGAACTCATAAAATAAGTTTGTAAACAGATAAAAGTGAAACGATAAATTAAATATATGCCGATTGCTTATAATTGGTAAATATCATCAGGGATTAACTAACCAAACAGATGTTAACATAATTCAAATAAACTAAAATATAACTAAAGCTATCTATCAAGCCAAGGGTAAAGCGGTGGTAGCCTAGTGTGAGAACGTCCGCCTTCCAATCAGAAGGTCATGAGTTCAAATCCCAGTGCGGGCACGTACCAATGTGTTTCTGTAAAACATATGTACGTAATTATCACTCACTTTTCGGTGAAGGAAAACATCGTGAGGAAACCCACATAACTACCCGAGAACTATTTCGGAGGTAGGTATATTATCCACCAATCCGGAATTGGCCCCCGTGGTGGAATATGGCCTAACCCTCCTCACGAAATTGAGAAGAGTCCCGTGCCCAGCAGTGGGACGTTATGGGTTGATGATGATCTATCAAGCCGGTACCAATGGGCAATGTTAGGTATGTAATTTTAAAAAGTTTGTTATTTAGAAATCTTGCGAAAAAAAATAATGCATACATGATGGAATAAAAAGCAATGCTGCATTTTATCAACTTTGTCATCCAAAAAAAAGTAAAAAATAATAAATCAAAGTATCAAGAACTGTGAAAACTATTATGCTCAAGAAAGAAGACGATTGGAAATATCTTCACCTCTCAGACAACCCCCCTGTGGCAAAACAGTCGTGAAGTTCATGTACTTAACTTATAATGTTCGATTTGTACTTTTCAACAGTCGACAAAAGGTAACTTTGTTTTAAACAATAATGGAAATATTATTTAAATGAGTGTTAAATACATCTCGCTCTTTTATTATTATTTAAATAAAACTACGATTATGATTGTATTAACTCCTAATAGGTAAGGCTTATTTTCAGATACGATAGATTTTTAATTGTTTTGTGGCTGCTAACGTTACCTTGACAATACATAATACTGGTTATTTATAAATGTGTTAATTATGCGCAGTTTTGTCTATCTTAGCGTTTTCCCTTTAAAAATGAATGTACTACAAGTGTGATTCTTTAAACGATAACGAAATACCAATTACTAAACCATTTTAAGGTTTTCATTTATTTGTATGTATCGAAGAACCGCTACAACTAAATGTTCAGCGTATCTACGGTCATAAATATGAAATTTGCAAAACCTCCCGCTTGCTTATCGATAATATTCAAATATTACTCGGAACATGATATGCTTGATCCGCAGATTCAACAAGACCGACCGCAAATGGAAAAATCGATGCAATAGAGACTATGCATATATTATACCAATAATAAAACTGAAGTGTCTCTCTGTTATTTCAAAATAAATGCCAACATATAATTGAAAACTGCTATTTATACGATGCCTAATCATAAATTACCGTTTGTATAATAGAATATTTGGCTATCTGTCGGAATGTTTGCCTCGAATAGCCTCTGAAACTATTCAATGAAATTTTTTGAACTTAAAACAGAACTTGTATGTTCCATTACGATATCTTGCAGGGTTCAGAAGATATAAGAATGCACCTAAATATTTGTATACTCAACCAAAGTTGCGGGCATCATCATCAACCCATATCGTCCCACTGCTGAGCACGGGTCTCCCTTCACTTTCGGTAGGGGGATTAAGCTATAATCCACCACGGGGGCCCGGTCCGGATTGGTGGATAACATACCTACCTCCGAAATAATTCAAGCATAGTTAGTATAAAATAAAAACATGCAGTTGAAGTTATACGAATTGCCACTGATTTCTGCAACGCACTGTTTCTGTCTATACCCAAAGAAGTTTTAAACTAAATTCTATGGGCCTCCTAGCAACACCTATACCATTATTTTTACTGTCCCATCTTCGCAGTTTAACCTAGGGTTGCATACGCCTCTGTGTTCACAGGACCAGCCCGCCCACGTTTCCAGTCCTACCTCTTCTCACAACCTGACTCACCATGATTGTTTTGTTCTACAGATATTATATCAATAAGGGCTAGAATATGAATTGATGCTTGAGCAAAGATGGTTGGCAAAAAAGTCTATTATTTTTTTATAAATTGTTTATAGCTTGGTACGATAACTGATAAATGGTCATGTGATGAAGGGAATATAATTTTTTTTCCAACATAACAAAAGATAAGCTTTTATAAAATACGTATCCAGTAGTGCAGGCTAATCAAAATTGAGTCCAAACGCCATCTAACTACTGTTAGTCATTGAGAAGTTTCGTTGTCTACCTTCCGTCTCCATCATCCAATCAAAATGTCATCTCAATCGGTTGAGGATAACTGCTTTAAAATTTTATTGCAAGAATTGACTCAACCATGCATACATACTTAAAACATTACAAATTTAATAAAAGCTTGTAAAATTTAATATTAAAAACATACTTTTCCTTTATTAAAATACTACATTCAGCCATGATAGAGCCATATTTCTATTCTATGATTCAGATTAAAATTTTAATACCAACCGGATGTTTATCCACCAGTGGCATAATGCAAGCAAATTAAATCAAAGAATGTATACGCAGCTGTGAGTTGATTCAAACAGTAGCTCACAATAACAATTAATATAACGAAGCGGGTACAAGACCATTAATCAGTTCACTTGACAAATACTAGGTGATAAAACATAAAAAACATATTCTTTATCTTTACTTCAGTACGTAGATATAACTACGAACGCCGAGTAACGAAAATACTTCATTGTTTTACTGTTTTACCCAGAAATTGCCGAATTATAGCAAATACGAATACCATTCTAATTTTATTTTAACCGTAATAGCTATGGATTTGAGTGAAAGTAAAAAAATAATTGGAAACTTCAATTTTAGTTTCCCTTCGCATATGAATTTCGGCAAAGTGTTTTTAGACATAATTTTAAAATATGGAAATAAAGTTGCTTTGGTGAGTCCTTTTATTGATTTATTTCGGATAAGAAATAGTAGCACAGTTTAACACTAATTTTAACTTTTTATGTTATTTACTCGTTTGAATAAGCCTTAAAATATTGAGAATTTATTATAGCCACAGAAATAAATAAAAATGTGGAACTGTTTTTTTTTTTTATCTATGAAATACAAAATAATATCTGACTGCATAATTTTCAAAATTACGACGACCCTGATAAAAAATCCATACTTCATTTAAATGTAATAAGTGGAATATCAGATAGCAGTAATTTATTAATTGTTTTGTTTTTATCTCGTTCAAGGCGGATGGATTTACAAATGAACAAATATCCTTTGCAGAGATGGCACAAAAAATATCTAACGTTGCCTATTCCCTAGCTCAACTAGGCGTAAAGGAAGGGGAGGTGGTGGCCATCTGCAGTGAAAATAGAATAGAATTTATCACAACTGCAATAGCAGTGTTATACTCTGGTGCTGTTTTAACGTTCCTTAACAGTGCTTATAGTCGAGGTAAGACACGGTAACAAGACACGCGATAACTAGTCGAATAACGTAAATAATCCGGCCAAGTGCGAGTTGGTCTCGCACCGAGAGTTCCGTATAAATTTGTAGGTGTTAAGAAATCATTGGAAATTATAGCTCTAACTAAAAGACAAATTAGGTTTAATGACAAACTTAACTCTGCCGTTGGATAACCAGACATGGCTATTGTACCAACCACAAAATATAATAAGTGAGTAATAGTAAATTTCTTATGTTGTGCATCTCCAAATGCACATGGGTACAGAATATGGGACAAATGCACATTATCTCAAGTACGTTGATAGAAGTATTCATTTTTTGGGGCAAGCAAGATGCGTTGTAATGCCGAAGTCAGCTGAGAAGGCATGAACAAAGCCCTACTGTGGACTAATGATAATGAAGACATTGTCATCATAGCTCCAATCAGCGTGGAGGACATAGCCATCTTTAGAATGGCTATGCTAGACTTTATTTTGTTAGCTGAATAAGCACCCTTGTCGACAATGCTCTTGACCTAAACCTTTCATCTTCAGATGAAATAATCTATATAGCAGACATCTCTAAGCCAAAATACGTGTTTCTATCTCCCGCCGCCTACGATGTCCATTACAAGACTTTGAAGGACCGTAACATAATAAAACAATACTTTATCTTCGGAAATGACAAAGGTCGCACTGATGTCATTTGTTTTGAGGAACTCGCAGGAAAATCTGTTGACATGGAACGTTACCAAGGAGCCAACTTTTATGGTAAGATTTTTATATAATCCTTGTCTCACATCAAAGTTAACATATGTATGAGTAATTACTAAATATTATAGTTTTTTTTTTCAAAAGCTTATATTATGCCTTTGAGAAAAATAAAGATCTGCATTTTGGTCTCATGTTTCTTCGAACTTTCATTTTATGTTAGACTACATACGAGTATATTCAGTATGCAAATTAATAGGTTAATTAACTTAGCAAGTAAATGACTTATCCCAATTCCTAGGTCGGGTACATACGGCCCTAATTCTCTATTCATCTGGCACGACGGGTCTGCCCAAGGGAGTCAGGCTGACTCATCTAAATTACATCACTACTGCCTATCAAGTCCCGTAAGTACCTCACTATATTAGTGCTTGCATGTTAAACAGCTCTTGAACCGCTAGTTTGAGAAGATAAAATTTGAAGACATCATTTGAGAAGAACCGGTGGTAGTGGAGTCGTGAGTTGAAACCCCTGTGCGGGCACGTACCAATGTGTTTCCAGTAAAAACATAAAACGTAATTATCAGTCGCTTTTCGGTGAAGGAAAATCCCGTGAGGAAACCCACATACCCGAGAATGATTTCGGGGGTATTTAATCCACCAATGTTGCCCGGGCCCGCGTGGTGGATCATGGCCTAATCCTGTTCACGAAAGTGAGGGGAGACCTTTGTTCAACAGTGGGCAAAGATTATAAAGTCTAGCTTCATAGTCAATGGCAGTGGGTCGATATAGGTTGATCATGATGATGATGAAGAAATAATTTAAACAAAATACAAATTCACATGTTCATTGATCAGACTTAGGATCTGGCTATCTTATCCCTTATATTTTCAGTACGACCTATCGCTCTTTGACAATACTATCTGTTTCTCCATTTGCTAACACTATGGGGTTTCAGTGCGTCACCGATGCCCTCCTGTACGGCAAAACCTTGGTTTTTCTATCCAGATTCACTGAGGAAACATATCTGCGCTCTATTGAGAGATATAAGGTAATACCTTTAATTTTACGACCATATTATTTAACACGTTCACTGCTGAAAACACAACTTTCGTTAATAGTTAATAGAATCAGGCGTTATTTTGCGGAAATCAATAAGATAATGTAGAAATATATACAACTTTCGTGTTTTTCATAACTTGCCGCGAGTGCGGGAAAACACAACTGTTGTGTTTGTTGTATGGGAAAACACTATGGAGTATGTAGAGCCACACCCGGGGCTAGACAAGAAAATCGACTCAACAGTGAAAGTGTTAAAAAGTTAAAATGAGGTACATACTTATGAAGTTTTTACCATTCCTTTTAGGTCGGATATTGTCTTGTGGCGCCACCAACGCTTATTACTCTGTGCAAATCGTCTTTAATAGAGAAATACAATTTAAATTCCGTAGAAATACTGCTTTGTGGGGGAGCGCCACTTAAAACCTCAACTATCGATGAAGTTAACAGCAGGTAAACATAACGAATAAATATTCATCTTAATTGAAATTTAAGATCCTGAAAAGTCACCAAACCCATCGATTTGTCATTCATAATTCCAAATTTTAGAAGTGAAATTCCTCTCCACCGCCTTCCCTTTCCAATAAAATAAGACTTGAGTATTTTCTAGTCTAGAATAAAATATAGACAAATCATGAGTTGGGCTTGTCATCAAACACGTCAAAAAAATTTAACTGGCCAATAATAAAACAATGGAGCTTCTTTAGCAATAGCCTATCAACTATTAGGTTATCTGTGGCCAAACCTAAATGAATGAACGTGAACACATTCAGATGTTTTCCACAGATTCCCAAATCTGCATTACGTGTTGCAAGGATACGGTATGACGGAGACGAGCGGTGTCATATCGAGGGAAACGGATATTGCATATAAATATGGTAGCGTGGGACAAATTGTCGCGGGAATTATTATGAAGGTACACTTAATTATTACTATTGCCTTATTATTAACATCCTTTGCTTTTTAACATGTCATATTTAAATAGGAAACCTCGAAATATAGTCTGTTTTGTTTAAAGATATAGGACCCGATGGTAACCGCTACGCCTGCCCATAACAGTTAATTGTTAAAAAGAGATTGCCAAAAAATTTACCCTTTAATTTCTCTGCAAAAACTTTGTAGATTACTAATAAGTATATAATTATCTAACATAACATAAAACCGTCGTCGTTTTTTTTGATGTACCTATAATAAAGAGTTCTCTATTCTATTCCATCGTCAAATTAATAACTAAATAAACTGTGCCAACTGTGAGTGCATACTTATGCACTCACGCAACTTATATTTAAAAATGAAGGTGCTCTGACATGAAAACCACCCCTTTTGGATACGCTGTATTACACTAAAATTATAATTAATGAATAAATAATATTTTTTTATTGTCTAAAGGTTGTGGATATTGAAACTCGCCAAACCCTTGGCCCAGGACAGCAGGGAGAGCTGTGTGTAAAAGGTTCTGCACTCTTCGATGGTTATATAGGAAAGAATATGGACGAATTTGTAGAAAATGACTTTTTTAAAACTGGGGATATCGGTTATTACGACGAAGAAGGATTTGTATTCATTGTAGGCAGATTAAAGGAGCTCATCAAATATAAGGGTTGGCAAGTAAGTATTAAAAATGTTTTTTAAAAATCTAGAGCTAATCAGTTTTGAAAAAAATTATATTTGAGTTAAGACCGCAGAAATATGTTTATTTTTTTTATACTAGATATATTTCAAATATTGTCGAAAAAATTTGGTAAGTATACGATTTTTAAAGTAGAATATTACATAAGGTATCAGAGATTATAAATTAAAGTTTTTATCAGTGATACAACTATAAATTTTGTGAAATACCAAAACATTCACTAATCTAATTAGATAAAACGATCACAAGCAGCGCCGTAGATTAGATAAAAAAACGTCAGTACTGCTCGAAAACCGATAGTAACAAAGTTTGACCTCGAACCCCATAATTCCAATTATTTCCAATTCTTTTCTAAACTCTATTTAATATGCATTTCAATTCAGTGTTGTTTACCGTATATGTTTTCAATTTTATAACAACACAATAATCCATGGTATATTGGATTTTAATAACTCTTATAATATCTGATCACAAGTTCATTTAACTCTGTATCAAAATATTGTTTGGACTATCGTCGATGATGCTAAAGAAAACAAACCAGATGCTGAACCTAATGTTAACATGTTTCAGGTCCCCCCATCAGAATTAGAGGCAGTTCTGCTGACGCATCCAGACGTAAGGGACGCAGCGGTTCTAGGAACACCTGACGATCAGGCTGGAGAACTACCAACTGCTTTCATTGTAAAGAAACCTGATTCTAATGTTACTGGCCAAGATATTATTGAATTTATTCATGCAAAGGTAAGTGTTAAAATTATATTTCATTTAAATTAGGTTCAAATCAAATAAAATTTGCAGTGACCAAATGTAATCAAACTTTTCCTAAATAAAATGTCATATTTTATTATAAAATTTAAAATAAATTGAACGAATCTGACTTATACAAAATCCCATTTTAATTAACCTTTCCGGCATCATCCATTGTCATAAAAAGTAAATAGCTTTTTATTCAAAGTATACTCCTAGTAGACCAGGCCAATCGGATCACCAATAAGAAAACCGGTCATATTTCTTAATCCACGGGTTACTAATTGCAACTAATCAGTGCTTCTTCTGCCCACCTGGGCAAACCAAGAATGACTTACCTTACAAAAAAAATAAGTAATAGTTAATATAGTTTTCTATTCTATTCTTACTTTTATCACGGGTCAGTCCGTGAAGTGATCCGAAGCGCCTCCGTCTATTATGTACCTATATGTTTTAACTTAGAATAAGATAATGTAGAAATATATAGTTTTAATTCCGCCTAAGTTGTCTGATGAATGAATGATGGGACTCTGTTGCATAATTTATCTGAAGACCAAAACAACCCTGGGTTGTTTTGGTCTTCAGATAAATTAACGGTTGCGTAGGGATTTAATTTTTAAACAGATAGATTTGTCATAGGGGTTACGTCATCCAACAGAGTCCCATCATTCATTCATCAGACAACTTAGGCGGAATTAAAACTATATATTTCTACATTATCTTATTGATTATGGATTTCCGCAAAATAACGCCTGATTCTATTAACTATTTTAACTTAGAAATTATGTATAAGCATACTTAAAGATGCTCGTTGGTTTTACAGTTCGATGCACGCAAATAAAACTTATTACAAAACTGTAACATACTGTAGACAAAACTAAACAATCTATAAAATCTATTACCCCAGTGAATAAATTATTTAAGCTGTGCTATTACTCAGCGAATGGCAACCTCAGAACTGCATTGACAATCAAGCTTTTTATCGCCGCCATAGGAATGTTAACGACCACTTAATCCTATTCTAGGTGTCGCCGTGGAAAAGGCTACGAGGTGGCGTGCGATTCCTGGAAGAAATCCCCAAGAACCCCAGCGGTAAAATACTGCGCCGTATATTGCGGGAGAAGCTAATTAAACCAGCCAGCAAGTTGTAACGTCTCCATCCTAACTGGATTTGTACTATGAGAACTGTTAAAGGGTTTATTTGAGGCAGTTGTACTTGTTAACCATTTTTTTTTAATTTGACTAGACGTTAGATGTTATTAAGAGTGAAAGGCGTTTACATTTTCAACACCCTTTTATTTTTTGGTAAATATGAAGCTGTGATTTATTATTCTTGAACAGTGGCTAATTATTTACAGATTGCTAAGTATTATATTTAAAACATTTTTGAAATAAGAAGGCTGAATGTTAGAATTGTAACTTAGATAATAGTAGAAACAATTATGTAAAAAATATTATCGCGTTATCAAAAAGAAAGGTGATTGACGGGCCTAGAATTGTATAAAAAAAAATACTGAAGGTTTTTGGTCTCATATTTTGTATAGCGAAAAATTTGCTACATAATAAATGCAGTTATATAACCGATGTCCAATTTTATTACTTTTTTATTTGTACAAACCCATTTACTCGTAAGAACCGTGCAATGCTTAAGGTGTGAATAATACTAATATTCTGTGTACTAAATTACTAGTACATAGAAACTATTTTATGAATAATCCACAAAAGAGATTTACAGCCATTTAGTTCCTATAAATAACAATCGTAAGACTGGATCACTGTCTAATATAGATAAATTGTTCCTAAAAATAATAAATTCTGTTATTACTAACGATTATTATATTAATATCAACTGTATATAATGTAATAGATTATAAATAGTAATATTTTCCTTGATGTTTGGGTATTCCTGTTCCGCCTGGATAGCTACCACTCTGAAGCAGACAACCTATCGCCTGGCCCTTTTTCGGGTGTGTGTAAGTAGGTATTTTTTGGCACCCTCTGTAGCCTCAACGGCTGGGTGGATTTTAGAATAGGATAGAATAGAAAATACTTGAGAGAGCTTGAGCTTGAACGTGAGCTTATACTTTTAGCTTGAGAGATGTCGTTAGATTCGTCACAATGGTGATAGTGACAATAGTGAACATTATAAGAGAAATATGTCCGGTTTTCGGTGCCAAATCCTACGTCTTCAAACATTTTTTTTCTTCAAAACTTATCGAGTGGAGATTAAAATAAAGGGATTTATAAAAAGGATTACGAAAATGTAACTTATATGTTTAAATGTAATTTGGAATGAGATATGCTAAAAACGTTATGGGTTGTTGATGATGAATGCTAAAAAACGTAGAATTAAAAAAGTACTAAAACAAAAAAAAACGACTACACAAAATAAAGGTGTCATTTGGTGTACTATCAATAAGTACCTGACAGTAAGTCTCATTCTAAAATCAGCGTGTTAAGATATCACCTTGAACCAAGTGGAAACAACATGAATATTGTTCGCGCCACTTACATTGGCACTCATAATACCTTCCTACCTTCCTATTCCTATCATTTCTTGGCGACTATCTCTGTCGCTCATATCGTGGTATCCACGAGAAAACTGCTTGCCGCCGCAAGTAGTCTGCGATCGACCCTCGTCCTTCGCGGCTGCCGCTCTCGCCGAATCCAAAGTACTGGATCTGCTGCTCCTCTGCGGTGGTCCACGTGAATTCGACGCGCAAATATAAACAAAACCCGCTATAAACCCGCCGCGTAAACGCTCCTTGCCGACACGCACCAACCGCCAAAAATACAGTCCACTACATCGAACGTCATAACATCCTGAAGGAACAAGCAGCTTGGAGACGGACCCGAACCGAGGTGATTGCAGTTGCATGGAGACCAGGTTAGTCGCCAAGTTCCTTTGTACTACTCTTCTACCAGCCATCCTTCCCCCGCCATTGGAGGCGCGCTCAGCCTATACAGCTTAGCTGCCGCGCTAACATATTGTTGGTCCTCCGCCGCCGGATCTTCTCTGGTCCTCCCGCTATTCTCTGGCCCCTCTTAGGCCTCATATAGTCCTCTTTATAACCGCCCGCAATTTTATATTGGTATTTTTACCAACGATAATTTCCTATAATTATCGTGTTCCCGCCCGCAATTACAGTTCAGATAGTACCCTGTACTATCCTACTACGCTCTTATATACTTATTTCGTGTATTCCGCATTCCTAAATAGTAAAAATAACGATTTTTCCGTAATTCTTAATTTTTATTAAAAAGTGAAGGTATTCCTAACGACCGCCCGTGCGTCTCCACATGGGTATTCAATACGCCGCGCGCGCGGCAGGTAAATGCTGTAGGCAGTTGCAGTAAATTAGGAATTTCATACTTTATCTAGTTTTTTATACTTTGTTAAGATGTCTATGGCTACTCGTTCAAAAGACAAAGATAGTGAAGTATACGAGGACGCAAAAGCGCTCGATACGTTACAGATCGAACGTTTGACCTTGATAGGTAAACGTGACATTATATTTTCTCGCTTACAAGATATTTTTAACCGATCTTTAAAGGCTTTCACTGATGATACTGAGAAGGATTTATTTCTATGTGGAATGATCTCGTTAGACCGCTTACGCTCCGATTTCAATGAAATTGTGAACAAATTAAATGTCACCGAGTTGACTCTCAACGCTTCGTACACGGTAAACTACCAATCTATAAACGTCTTCGAAGATATGTTTTGCCGTTGTCAGTTTGTTTATAATAAACTTAACCCGCCTTTAAAAACCGCTGATTTCAATGTTGCCCCGCAACGTAAATCCATCAGAATTCCTGAACTCGATTTGATGGTCTTCAATGGAAATCCGATGACCTGGAGAATATTTTATGAGTCATTCAAACGCACGATTCACGAAAATCCCGATCTCACTGATCACGAACGCGTCCAATATTTAATTAATAAATTGTCAGGCCGGGCCCTTGCAGTTTGTTCTGGTATCGTACCTAACGGTGATAATTATCCGATCATATGGCAGACGCTCGTCGATAAGTATAACGACAAACGTAACCTAGCCTCCGCTTATCTTGATAAAATGCTTGATTTTAAATCTTTTAACACCGCGACGAATAAAAACTTAGAATTATTCCTAGATAAATTCTGCACGGCTGTGTCAAGTTTGAAGTCTCTCAAGCTCGATAACATGTCTGATTTTATTTTACTATCGCTCGCTTTGAAGAAAATAGATTCAAGTACTGCACGGTCGTTTGAAATGCACATGCGAGGTAAATCTATGCCTACATACAATGAACTTTTAAAATTCATCCGCGAACAAAGCAAAATATTGGAACGCACTACGACCGATTCTCTTAGCCGCAGTGATAACAGGCCGGGTACTGCAAGGTCTACGCAGTCTTTTGCAGCATCATGCGTCACTCACTGTCCGCTTTGCAAACAAGCCGATCACGCTAACTTATATAGATGCCCTGCATTTGATAAGCTTTCTATCGACGACAGGTACACTTTTGTAAAACAAAGCAAAGGTTGCACTAATTGTCTAAGCACTACGCATATAAATACTGCTTGCAATTCTAAATTTAATTGCCGTTATTGTGGATGTAAACATCATTCTATGTTATGCCGCAAAGTATCATCTTCCCGTGAAGACAATCGCCCGTACCCTAGCGCTCCGTCACAGGCGCACGCGCCGCCTCCGCGCGCGCGAACTGGCAACTTCTCCGCCGCCGGGGATCACATGCCGCCTTCGGCATCGCCGCCGCCCGTCGCGGGCTCCGCTAGCGCTCAGCTGACGAACTTACCTACAACTGCTTATCAGTCATCACAACAACAGGTGTCGCTGTGTAATATACGCCCCGCTTCGCAGCCTAATGACACTACTTGTTTACTGGGAACCGTACAAGTTTATGCTACGGATTTAAATGGTCGCCGCCATGTAGTACGCGCCTTAATTGATTCGGCTTCCCAAAGTAACTTTTTAACTTCAAAATGTTGCGCTAAATTAAATTTAAAATGCAATAAGGTGACGAACACCGTTGTTAAAGGGATAGGTTCCGCATCTAACCCAATCAAGGGAGCAGTTTCTGCTACTTTATCTTCCCGCCTAAATGATAATTTTATTGCAATTGACGCCTATGTTATCGACCGCATAACAGACAATTTACCGGCAGTGAAAATTGACGTATCCTGCCTTTCATACCTGAACTGCCTGCCTCTGGCAGACGACAGTTTCGCTTCGCCTTCCGAGATCGACATACTTATAGGCGCGCCGCTCTTTTCTGAAATATTGCTATCAGGCCGCGCCGCTGGTCCGCCTGGTACTCCAACCGCTTTTGAAACCATTTTTGGTTTTATCGTAATCGGGACCGCTCCCGTTACTCCCGCTCATGTTACTCCCGCTCATGTTACGCCCGGTCATATTGAAACCGTTGTTTCTATCACTGACCCCTTGGTTGAAGATAGATGCCGCTCTCATATTTCCCTCTGTACCTTTACGGAAGGACCACGTTTAGATAATCTTGTCCAACGCTTCTGGCAGCTTGAAGAGGTGCAATGCACGCCGACTTTGAGCCCAGACGCTATAGAATGTGAACGCATTTTTACAAATAACGTTTCCCGCGATCCTACGGGACGCTATTCTGTAGCGTTGCCTTTCTCCCGCGATCCCGCGACCTCTCTGGGTAATTCTTACCCTATCGCTAAAAAACGCTTCATGTATCTCGAACGTAAGCTCGCCGCGACACCTGCTCTGCGCTTAGAGTACGATGCTATAATCAAAGAGTACATTCAGAAGGGTTACATTTCACTGATCGACAATGATAGTCCTTTTACTGGATATTACGTGCCACACCACGCCATTGCGAGACTACAAAAAACAACAACTCGATGGCGTATGGTGATGGACGCCAGTGCTGAAACTGACTCAGGCCTCTCCTTGAATCAAGTTTTATATACCGGGGATAATTTACAAAACGATCTTTTTACAATCCTCTTGGATTTCCGCCTCTACCCAATCGCTTTTACATCCGATATTAAACAGATGTACCTACAAATTTTGATAAATAAGGACCACCGCAAATATCAAAAATTCCTGTATCGATTCGATCCCGTTTTTCCGCTTGATACCTACCAATTCAACCGCGTTTGTTTTGGTCTACGTAGCAGTCCGTTCCTTGCAATGCGAGTGTTGCGACAGCTGTGCGCCGCCGACGGTGCCCGCTTCCCACTCGCAGCATCTCTTATCAGCGACAACACATACATGGACGACGTGTGCTACTCCATGCCTACTCTGTCTGCTTGTTTACAACTCAGAGACGATCTCCGCGAGTTGCTCAAGGCCGGGGGCTTCGATCTCGTCAAATGGGCTAGTAACTCACCCGCGCTCCTTGACTCCCTTCCCGTCTCTGCGTTAACGGAATGCGTTAAAAATGCGAAAAATGCGTTAACGGATCTTTTAAATTCCGACGAATATAATAAGTCTATCTCAGATGAGTTATCAGCTAATCGCATACACTGGAAATTCAATCCACCGCGAAGTCCTCACTTCGGGGGGAATTATGAAATATATGTGAAAGCGTTTAAAAGTCATCTTCATAAGACGATCGGTTCACAGTTACTCACGTATGAGGAAATGTTAACCGTACTCACACAGATAGAATGCGTTATCAATTCTCGTCCTGTAACGTTATTGAGCGAAGATCCGTCTGAGCCGACCGCGCTGAGTGCTTCACATTTCTTAATGACCGCACCGCTGAAGCATTTGCCCGCTTGCACGGTTCCCGATGAACCTGGACACTTATTGAAACGGTACGCTTTATTGGATCAAATGGTACAATCATTTTCCAAACGGTGGAAGTTGGAATATCTTCACTTACTTCAATCTAGAGGAAAATGGAATACACCTTCGAATCCCATTACAATAGGTTCTATTGTTCTTATTATCACTGATAATATTCCCCCGCTATCCTGGCCTCTCGGCGTCGTCGTGGCCACTCATGTCGGCGGCGATGGCATCTGTCGAGTAGCGTCAGTAAAAACGGCGACCGGCGTCTACCAGAGACCCGTCGTCCGTTTATGTATCTTACCTACCCAATAATTTAACCCCTTGCTCCCCGGTCAACCGCTATGTTATATTTAACCCGTTGACCGCTTTAGAGTTTAACTCTTATTTTTATTTTTTTTATTTCCCGCTTTCTTTTAAAAACCAATGGTTTTTAGGCCGGGGGCAAATGTTCGCGCCACTTACATTGGCACTCATAATACCTTCCTACCTTCCTATTCCTATCATTTCTTGGCGACTATCTCTGTCGCTCATATCGTGGTATCCACGAGAAAACTGCTTGCCGCCGCAAGTAGTCTGCGATCGACCCTCGTCCTTCGCGGCTGCCGCTCTCGCCGAATCCAAAGTACTGGATCTGCTGCTCCTCTGCGGTGGTCCACGTGAATTCGACGCGCAAATATAAACAAAACCCGCTATAAACCCGCCGCGTAAACGCTCCTTGCCGACACGCACCAACCGCCAAAAATACAGTCCACTACATCGAACGTCATAACATCCTGAAGGAACAAGCAGCTTGGAGACGGACCCGAACCGAGGTGATTGCAGTTGCATGGAGACCAGGTTAGTCGCCAAGTTCCTTTGTACTACTCTTCTACCAGCCATCCTTCCCCCGCCATTGGAGGCGCGCTCAGCCTATACAGCTTAGCTGCCGCGCTAACAAATATAATATTTCTTTCTCATCCTTACACTTTTTTCAACTCATTATCAGCGTTATCAATTCTTACAAGATACGTAACCTTGAGTTTTGTGTTAAATACCTATTTTCATAATATCAGCTGAGTTTGTTTGGGCCAGTCGTGTGATAACATCCCATCCGTGTTAGATAGAGAAATTAAAATGCCGAAATATACAAATCCTAGTGTGATAAACAGTGATATAGAAGATTTGAATTTTCCGTCTCATATGAACTATGGAAGATTTGTATTGGATAGATTGTTAAAGTACAAAAACAACATTGCGTTGGTAAGGAAATGAATCCCAATACTTTACTCGTGTATATAATAATAAACTATGTCAGTGAGTTACCTAAACATACGTATTTCAGTCAAATATTGCAACTTTCGCATTTATTATAATAGTGGAGCAACAATTAAAAAAAAATTAAAAATTGTGAAAAAAAAAAAAGTAATCATCATCATCATCAACCCATAAAGTCCCACTGCTGGGCACGGGTCTCTCCTCACTTTCGCGAGGAGGGTTAGGCCATATTCCACCACGGGGGCCAAGTCCGGATTGGTGGATAACATACCTACCTCCGAAATAATTCTCGGGTAGTATTGTAAAAAATGTGTTGTAGGTAATTATATTGTGTATGTAAAAATTACGGTGAATGAGTGAGTAGTGTAGTTTACAGAGCCGGATTAAGCAAGCGCAGGGCCCGTAGTTAATTATTTCAAAGAGCCCTTGATCTACTATGGGTCTTGGCCGCGGAAGTCCACTCCCGCACCCGTAGCCCCGACAACAAAGGTGTCCCGGTGGAACACCCTGGGGTTTAGTGGGTATACCCGTCAAACTAGCTGGCGTGGGGGGGTTTCCCACATAACCACCCGGCCCTCACCCGTGTCTGGTGGTATGCGTAATGCATTCCTCGGGTACAAAAAAAAAACTATGAGGTCTTAAGTGTAAAGTAGTAAAAAAGCAAATTGTCTCAGTAGTAAAAAGTTGTAACGTTTCACATTTTTGTGAATTCAATATACCACATCTTAATAAGTTTCACTCAAAAAATACGCTCAGCCAGAGATGAGTGGGCTTAAATATGCGAGGGCCCCTTTCGCGCGGGGCCCGTAGTAATTGCTACTCTTGCTACGTGGTTAATTCGGCACTGGTTGTTAAGTGTTTGTGTGTATGTTTGTGCTGTGTGTCTAATAATATTTTTTTTTACAAGATCGATGGAGCTACTCATGAAAAAGTCACCTACGGTGAAATAGCCCAGAGGATAGTAAATACTGCAGCATCTTTGAAGCAACTAGGAGCCAAATCTGGTGATGTGGCGGGCATCTGCAGTGAGAATAGGACTGAATTTCTGATTACCACTATAGCCTGCTGGGCTACCCGAGTAGCGGTCACATTTATCAATAGTGCTTACAGTGAAGGTAAGGCTTAACGCTGGAGTATTTCGTCTCAGTTCATGAGCTCTAAAAGTCTCTGAAACCGTTTCCGTTCGCCAATTTTTCCAACTGTATTATTAAAAATATTGAGAAAACTCATGAAACGCCCTAGTAGACATTATCAACGAAAGAAAATTATTTTGAACAAGGTACGTTCAAAAGTTTTGGAAATATCCGCTATTTACGGAACGAAATTGAGGGCGGTCTGACATGGACTAGGCTGGCTTTTTGTTTCATTCGACTGAGTGGATGAGGTGAGCAGCGCACTTGCCTGATGGTTAGTTGGTGCTATCCCAGCCCATAAGGGATGCATTATTTGAAAGTTCATTGTTTTTGAACTAGTGTGTTACTAAATTAAAATGACAGATTTTGTATTTTCTAGATGAGTTGGTGCACACGACTAAAATATCAAAACCAAAGTTCATGTTTCTCTCACCAAAAATTTATAAGACCTATTACAAAACAATGACAAACATGAATTTTATTGAAAAGTTCGTGGTGTTTGGAAATGAAACGTATCAAGAAAATATTGTGAATTTTAATAAACTCACATCTACTAAAGTGGACATCGATTCATTTAAAACTGATCGCTTGAACGGTAAGTTTTGACGCCTCATTTTATCAGCCAAAACCAGACATTTCATTACATTTCTTTCTTCCTGATAACCATCGAAATATATGTTAAACTGTGATGTTCATTATCAAGAAATACAATATTCAAACGAAAACCGTAACCAAATAAACTAGAATTAGACTGCTGTTATTTTAAACCTCGCCATTTGTAAATGCTTTAGAATATTAGCTCAGCTCTGAAATTCTATTGTGGTTTTCAAACTCGATATTCAACCTGACAACTTGAAATGTAGTTCAATTTGTCACAAATTAATATCTCGCCTGTTTTATTCGTCAAGAATCCATTAAAACTGAACCGACAATACAATCAATGGCGTTTTAGTTGTGCAAACTGAATAATTGAAATCATATTTTACAAGGGATGTCGTTTTAATAGAATCCTCGGAAACGGCTCTGATACTTTATTCGTCGGGCACCACGGGACTCCCCAAAGGAGCCAAACTGTCACACCGCAATTTAATTACAGCTGGACTTCAACCCATGTAAGTTAATTTTGTACACGTGTTTCTGATGTGTATCCTATAACTTTTGGAAGCGAAATGAATCGAGATGATGAAGAACTTTGGTGTGACTCAGATTTAACCCCTCAAACGTTGCACGCAACATTTAAACAAAAAAAAAACATTTCACAATATGCACTGAATAAATATAGCACTTTATTATATTTGTCAGCCACGTGACCGCTAAACTCATAGTTTAACACAGAAAATTCGTTATTATTGTTTCCTTCTCATTACATCAAATAAATTACACTTTTATAATTATGTAAAGTAAACTTACCTATTCTTAGGAAGTGGTTGGTTAAGATGGTTATTTAGGATGCAGCAGTTTAAATTTTGTTTGTAGATATGTTACGTACACGCACATAAGTGCGGTTAATTTAGTGAAATTGTGTAACTTTATTTACTAACTGTCATCATTTTAGAGGACCTACATACTTTTAAACCAAACAATCAATATGCCTACCAGTATTGCCTTGGCTCTTTTAAGTGTTTGTTATTCCATCGAATAGTAGTGGACATTCAATGTGTACATTAAATTGATTGTGTCAAGTCCATTAGTAGCTTTCACTGTAGATTAATCATAAAGTTACTGTATGGAGAAAATATATAAAATAAACTTTTTTTTTTTTAATGTTTAACCAATAGGTGCCATAATTACACAGGTTTCAAGTTGGGTATGAAAAGCTAACACGCGCTTCTTACAAAACGTGAACTTTTTTTATGTAGGAGAACGAGAAACTCTCCCGCACTTTTCTATTGTAGTTTTAGCTATTGTCAATTTATATTGTAATATATTATTACATCATGTTTATGTTATATATGTCAAACTGCCAAGTTCTATTCAATTTTGTGGTCAGTATTAGTAAAAAAATTCGTAACGAGCATGTTTTTCTGTTTCAACTCTAAAAACTTTGTGTCACGTGATTTTCTAATGCTGTAAAATAAAAATAATGATATGAAGTAACTTATTTATTCGTTAACAGGTCACCGGAACGAGCTCTAGTTTGCCTTTCGTTGGCTCCTTGGTCAAATACTGTTGGAATCATTCTTACAATGGATCAGATGGTCTACAATCGGACTGTGGTATATTTAAACGGATTCAATGAAAAAACCTACTTCAATTGTATTGAAAAGTATAGAGTGAGTAAAATAACTACCACCATTTTTTCATTTTTATGTTGATTCACATAATAATAAGCGTGACATTTTAGGACGAGATCACTGTAGGGTTAAGGATCTACAATTTTTTTGAAATCTATAATATATTTTACGATCATTATAGGTTGGGTTGCTGCTGGCCGTGCCTCCATTGATAGCCCAACTGAATCAATCAAAAATACATAAACAATATGATCTGACTTCTGTTGAAATTATGTATTGTGGAGGAGCTCCTTTGGATGAAGGAATAATAAATGAAGCCAAGATAACGTACGTATTTTGATACGTGCGCCTCAAGCTAAATCATATGTTTAAAAAGCAATATTATTTTTACACCAATCGTGAGCAGATTTAACACATATTTCTGAAACTATGGAAATTAAAATTTAAAAAACCAATTACTATAATTATTAATACATCACGATCACAACTATCCATTGTCCTTTCAAACTAGGATTCAATGTACAAAGGAATCAGAACCACCCAGGACCATGGTCCTAGAAATACCCAGACTTATTAAAAGAGAACTGAACTGAGGCTTATTAATTCAGCATTTTTTATTATTGCAAAACTTAATTAATAAGTCTTAGTAGAAACGGCTACATAAGATCCCCACATTCTTAAACCAGACAAAGCTTTATGTAGATTGTTAAGTGGTGCAAAATTACGCTTGCATTAAACATGTTTAGATTTCCAAAACTGAAACACGTCTTGCAAGGATATGGAATGACAGAGACTTCCGGAGCGCTTACGGAAGAAAACGACGATGCACCAAGGCAGGGAAGTGTCGGAAGGATTGTACAAGGAAATATTATTAAGGCAAGTATATCTAGAATTTCAGACCAGGCGCAATTAATGTTGAATAAGATATAATGATGATGGCGAATATTTTCCAACAGATAGTAGACGTCGAATCAAGAAAGATTTTGGGACCAAATCAACCAGGAGAAGTTTGCGTCAAAGGCCCTGTCTTATTCCAAGGATATATTGGCAAAGATCTCAAGGATGACCTAGATGACGATGGCTTTTATAAGACAGGTGATGTGGCATACTATGATGAAGACGGATACTTTTATATTGTGGACAGAATTAAAGAACTTATCAAATATAAGGCTGGACAGGTAAGTTAACCATAAGTATCATCACTATATTTATAGAAGAGAAAAACACTTTACGGTTATGATTTGTAACGAGACCATAAACTGTGCACAAAAACATAATATATCCATCTATTATCAGTGTTATCTATTACTTTGTCTATTAAGATCATTTTGATATCAGAATCACTCGAATAAATTATGTCACCTTTGGTTAAAATAAAAAAGAGTGTTTAGTTTGGTCCTTCAAGCCAGTCCAATTCTAGGCTGAACCTGCTTATCACTGTTTCGTCACTTAATAACGGGTGAGATAGGTTAAACGCCAGCCTATAAAACATTATTTTTATGCCACAGGTAGCACCATCAGAACTGGAAGCTCTTTTACGGCAGCACCCAGCTGTGAAAGATGTTGGTGTGACAGGAGTACCCGATCCTTTAGCAGGTGAACTGCCTGCTGCCTTCGTGGTAAAGCATCATGGAAAGGAAATCACTGAAAAAGAGCTAATAGATTTTATTGCAGTCAAGGTAACCTTGTGAACACTTTAAATTTAAATTTGATACACCTACCTACTAGTTGAGCAATAGCTAAAAATGACATTTTCTTAAATTACTTCAAAAAAGGAGGTTCACAATTTGGTTGTATTTTTTTTTGTTACCTTAGAACTCTATTATTTATCAACCGATTTGAAACATTATTTTTATTTGAAAGGATAAAGTTTCAGACTAATTTTATCAAAATCGATTTAGTAGTTCGATTATTAAATCAAAATAACATGTAATCCATCCAAGTAACCAGAATTGGTAGTAAAGTCATTTGGAGTCGCAGTTTTTGGTTCAAAGAATTATTGTATGTGATCATGAAGAGTTAAAAAAAAGATTATAGTTTTGTATCACAATATTTTTTGTGACTATAACAATTTGTTTTTACGTTGATACGTATACCGTTTAGTTATCGCCACGGGTGTATCCAAAGATATGATAACAGTAGTAAAGATATTGCGATTTTAATCAGTGATAATGGTGACGTTCCTAGGTGAACTAAATTAATCTTAATAACTTTAGTTACTTACCTGCTTTTATGCTCAAAACTTTATGGAAGAAAAAGGGACTGCAATCACATTAGAGCCTTCTAATTTTGTTTAGTTAGGTAACAAATAAAGGTAGTGAAAACAATGTGACTAATTGTAAAATGAGTAATTGTTTCACCAATACATACAACTTCGTTGCTCAAAATTCAAAACAGTTTATTGTTCATTATCGTCAACCCATATCGGCCTAATATTGAGCGCGGATCTCCTTTCACTTTCGTGGGGAGAATTAGGCCGGAATCCACTACGGGAGCCCGGTCCGGTCCATATCTTCCTCCAAAACAATTCTCGAATAGGTATGTGAGTTTCCTCGCGATGTTTTCCTTCACCGAAAAGCGAGTGATAATTACTTACATATGTTTCACAGAAACACATTGGTAGATGCCCGCATTGGGATTTGAACTGACGACCCTCGCCTTGGAAGGCGGACGTTCTCCCACTACGCTATCACATAATCATTGGGATGGTTTATTTTATTTTCAGGTATCATCATGGAAGCAGCTGCGTGGTGGTGTCAGATTTGTGCAGGAAATACCAAAGACATCGAGTGGTAAAATATTGAGACGCAAGCTTCGCGAATTGTTGACTAAGCCACCTCCTAGTAAACTTTAATTTACATTACTTTACGCAACAGTTGCATTGGCTGACAAATCTTCATTACAAATTCACATCTTCGCCAAAACTTTGAACATTATTAGTTGTATGAAGTTCAAGTATTTAATTCTTTTGTTTCTTTTCCTAGTCCTACTATATTAATGTAAAATGAAAATAATGTTAATTCGATGTCAGTCTTTTTTTCCAAAGGATGACTGGAAGAGATCACTTTGAGCGATAAGTCCTCCCATTGTACATTGTCCATTGTATATTTAACATTGTACATTGTCCATTGTATATTTAACTAAGTTCCTTTCTTTATGTACCATGTGTATTTCTGACCTGGTGTTCAATAAAATATTTTCTTTTCTATTCTATTCTTTATTGCATGTATAAAAATTATGTACAAAGAAGATGTTGATTCCAAAGAAGATGTATTTTTTTTTAATTTGAAAACAATGATTGCCGCATTGTACCAGTAAACTTAAAAGGGCTTGCCTAGTGCTTGCAGCTGCCAATATAAACGGTAGCGCTTAGCGGATAGAAACTATTAGAAAAGCAGCAAACAACCGGAGCAAACCATTAATGCCATACAAGGGAAAATAGTGATTGAAATGCCTATTTCAATGCGAACCTTCACATAGGTCTTGTGGGTGTAATAGACTATAAGGCATTAAATTTACGGTCTTAAGCGTTATCCAGGTAAATTGCATGGTACGGCCTTCGCCCACGCGCTCCGTGCCGCCTATGGCCACCATAATGATACTGCGAATAGCCTATTTAAATAATCCTTTTTGTTGAAAAAACTTTGAGAATGGATACCAGCTTAAAAACCAATCGTTTTAGAATACACATGTCTACGTAATTAAAAGTTTAGTGTTAGAAACAGTTAGATTGCTCATTGTTTGGAGTAGTTAGTTGCATTAGTGAAGATGATACATGGTTATTTAAACCCTACAGCCCAGAAGGTAGGTTATGTTTTTGTAAAAAAATAAATAAAACCTTACATGCATGCGTCGTAATAATAGCATAATTAAAACAAACATTATTACATGCTGTAATAAAAAAAAACTCTAAATTCGTCTGCATTTGTTTCATACCTAGTTCAACTAATTATTTTGATCAAAATGTATGAATAAAAACAAAAGAAAGTCATTATTTGTTTCATAAATTTATTTAGTATTAGTTAGTGTTCCTATGAATTAAACGATCGCCCCTAACTATTCTACTGACTATAACCATAACTTTAATAAACAATGCAGTAGATTTTGACAGCATAGCTTATTTTTTTATAACATTCCTGAATACCAAATAGTCACATTGTGTCACACGAAAAGGTCGACCATATTTATGATATTTAAAATATTGAAATTCGATAAAATATCCGCTTCAAAAGTGTCAGTCAAAACTTTTGTTCTGTTAAGCATACATAGAATAATTTCTGTTATCTGCCATCGACGTTAATCCTCCGCTGGCATGCATAAAATGAAAAAGCTTTTACGAGCTTTCATAAAAAACCGGATGTCAAATCAGCATAAAGTTCTGGATAATTTATCTTTTAGTTCACACTTCTAGTTTATAACTCAAGTTAGTATTGTAATGGAGCGTAGGGGTAATTTACGAGACAAATGCTTAGATGCGTCAGCATTGTTTTATAGAGTTGACTCACACTCACAAAAGCCGAAACCTTATGACAGTAAACATTTACCTTTCAATGCGGCATTAACCCTGTCCAAATCGTAAAGCGACAGTGGAAGGGGCTCGTTCAACAGTCGCAATCGTTTGTTCCCCTTGTTTGAGACTTCGTAAAAACCGTCGCTCAAAAATATGCCCGACGAATGCCGGTACAGTTTGTAAGCGCACTTGTTCGTCCGGAGCCAGTCGACAAACACAATTGCGCCGTTCAGAGTGCGCTCGTCTCCTGAAAAGACGTGACTTTTCAACTCCTCGACGCTACCTTTCATAACTAGCCGAACATATAGTTTGTAAACCATGAACACTTTCACATTGTGTTTGCCGCCCCGCTTTATCTTCCTCACGCTTAACACTCGAGCAGTGAAAATGTATTTAGATTCAGACACCGCAGACGACAGAATCTCGTAGTCATTAGTTATCGTCTCGTTTAAAACACATTTGGAACCATTTATGTCTTTCTTGCGGTAAACCGTATCCCGCTTCCTCGCGACACCCCGTGCACGAGACTGGGCGTAAATTATCGTGATGTAGTAAACCGATAACACTAAAAACTGTAGCTTCATTTTTACTGTGGATTTGATATTGGAGCGTTCGCAGTTAAGGCGTGTACATGCGGCTATGTAGAAGAGCCATTTCAGTCGGCCACGTCAATTCTTCGGATCGTAAACAAGCGTGGACACAAAGTTGCGCAAGTAAGCTTTGGCGCCACCGAGACGCGTGCGCCAGCGCAGCCTCACGCGTAGACTGGGTTACCTCGCAATTTGATGCAACCTTCATCAACGTAAACAAACGTCGCTTTACGTTAGAGCTTACGACTGAGCTAATTAGTGTTAATTGGCATCGGGTTTTGAAATAAAAAGAACAGTGAATTGACGTGTAGTTCAAAGCGTTTGATGGCGGTTTATTGGGCAAAAAATATTGTTGTTTGAGGAGTATGGCGCAACTCATTGACCGCGTAATAACAGACAGGACACCAGTGCAGTGTGCAGAGCGGTGCAAGTTAACAGTTATTGCCTACGCGCTTCGGCCCGACTGACCTGAATATTCACGCATCGACTAGGGACAACTTCGGAAACTTTCCCACTATTTTCAACTATTGTGGACGAAATGTACGATTCGTTGGATAATTGTTGAATAAAAGGAGTACACTTTTTAAAAGTAAGTAAAGGGTTAAACAGACATAGTCACAAATATAATTTAATATCTATAATAAGTAAATTAGGATGGCGTTTATCTAGACTTCACATTGTAAGTAAAAATGTATGATTGTGAACTAAATAAATATAATAATATGTGCAAGTAAATCCCTCTACCCACATTCATTTCTCAATTATAAAACAGTCATTTCAACAATAGAATCGATGTCCTATCCCCCAATTACGCCGCCATTGTCGCTCCATTGTGCCCAATGTAGGTTGTATAAATCCATTGAGACAGCTTTGTGAGATTTTATATAAAACATTTTAAAATGGTTGTTAGTTGTCGCACGTACGGCGAAGGTGATTGCAAGCGCTTACTAGAGGAATTTGGAAAGTGGTACGCGCGTGGGCGGGCGGGTCTCGTTCGTCGCGCTCTTGACGAATCTTCTACGTCGCACTATATATTTTTAACATTTTTCACAGACCGTGTTAAGTGCTTGCTTTATAGCGGCCAGTGAAATAGTTTAGTCGATAAATTTCGGGATATAATCCGGTATCTTTGAACGCCGACACTTAATTCTAAGATTGACTCATTAGGTAAATTATGAGTGTTTGCAAACGAACCGGTCTCGTATTTTTAATGTCAAGTTGTGAGTCAAAATCGTGAATCATAAAATCTACCCACTCGTAGTAAAGTTCTAATCTCAATTATGAAATCGACAACATAAAATAGTAAAATTATCCTCCTGTTGAACTTTACGATAGGCATGTTTTGAACCGATAATAACAGAATGTTATCTATTGATTACAAACATCAAATATTCCAATTCCGTAGTCGTTACAGGCTTAAACTATACAATCAGAAGTAAACTTCGTGTGTGGCTCGGAGCTATCGTGACGAATGAACTTGGTCATTACTTTCTCAACAGCCTGTAACGCCTCCTGTGATGAAGTTTTAGATACGGAGCCGACGGCCTATCAGCATCGATAAGCATTCTTCATGTTATTGCTTCACGTTTCCCTATCGTTGAAATCTGTATTGTGGAAGGGTAAGTTCGTCTCACGCGAGCTTCATCAATACGCCACTTCGGAGTCTAATGAAGCAGATTAAATCGCTTACGTGTGTGACTCCCATACTTTATCTCGGGGGTTTCTCACGAAACGTGCGGTCAGCAGACTGATATGTATCACCAACGCTGACACTAACTAAGCAGAGAGCGGAGTTATCCTCGGGAACAGAGGGCTGACGTTTCTTTACGAGTTGGCAAAGCTGCCTAGATAACGTGGCTAGATAGGCCCATCCGCAGTTGAAACCTGCAGCCTGCGAGTGGACTGCAGATGAACCAGCCCGATACCCATCTCGTCGCCGGATTATGCGAGGCTTAAATTGGATCTTCTCGGAATTTTTAGGTTAAAATGGCTTTCGCAATAAAATTTATTGCAGAGTATTTGACTCGGAATAAAGTCTATTCGTGACCCACTGCGAATTCAATTAAATACCATCTCGGGAGCAATATTATTTTCACTTTTAGCGCTCGGCTGTTTCTTTTTTCGAATACTAAAAGAGGAGATGGGAACGTTATGTTAATAATACGAAATTGGTTAAGCTAACACCAACTATAAAAGAGAATAAAGCCACTTATGCAGATAAATGCGTCTGGCTCTCGCCCCATTAAGAGACCAAATAAAAATATCACTTAAAATTTATTGAACGTTGCTTCACGCGTAGTAGAGGGATGACAGTCTATTATATTCGTTTTACGGCTGACATTTAGTGGTGTCGTAATATTTGTTCGGCTAATTGGAATGTGTTTGCGTTATCGATAATCCCTTTATGATATAGATATACGCGTATGTGTGTATTATGTGTGGATCCCTTGGTTAAGGTCTTGTTTGTTTTGTGCGGTGCGCAACAGACGCGCGAGCCAGACTCCATTAAGTTAATGAACAGTTGTCGAGACGTCGATCAGAATCAAGTCTTAATGCGTTCTCGGTGAACATTATGGATGCAGCACCCACGCGCTATTATACTTTCTGGGCACTAGGATAAACTGATTGCCTATCGTAAAGCGCCTCTAAGGAATTTTGTGCAGCTTGATTTTTATACTTATAAAGGCTTGTGTCAATACTGTTATAGGTCTAGTAGCAGGCTTCACTGGCGGATGTAAGTTACTTATCCTGTTTGTTATTCTAAGACGTATCTACATAACCAAATTGTATCAAAATCCGTTCACCCGTTACGGAGCTGAGTGGGAATGAACATACTTAAACAGAATAACTCCTGCATTTATAATATCAATAGGGTTATGTTTAATCATGGAGGTATTCTTTTTCTTTCAGAACGTTTATACCTATAATAGAGCTGTATGTAGAATATTTGACATTATCCCTACGTTAATTTAATAAATTTTAACAGAACCTTACCTTTAACAGCAGCGTTTATCCTATCCAAATGATAAAGGGTCAGTGGAACTGGGTCGGTCAACAGCCGCAGCCTTGGAACCAGTCTCGCCATATCTTTGTAGACACCATCACTCAGGAAGATCGCAGACAGGCGGGGTCGAGGTCCAGGAGCACAAGACTCCCTAGCTCTTGGCTTCTCTACCACTACCGTCGCACCACTCAGAGTATCAGACGTATCATCCAGTTTCACATAAGATTTCAATTCACTCACGTCTCCTTTTAAAACGCGCCTCATGTAAACCCGATACACATTTGACCGTTTTGCTCTAAGACCATCAGACGGCTTCGACTTTTTAACGCTCAAAACTTTACCAGTAAAAATGTACTTCGACTTCCCTATCGCTTCCATCAAGGACCATTCATCTCCGATGATAGTCTCGTTGAAGCTGCACGGGGGCAGAACGGCCCTATGTCTCCTGTGCGTATATCTTTTTCTCACTTTACCACGGATCTTGATCTCGCCGGCGACGACGATCGCCAAAGCGATAACATAAACAATAAATATCGGCTTCATGTCGCAGAATCGCTTACACACACCTAAATGCGGTACAAATGTATCTGTCACATTATGTACGTTATTTATGCACACGGGGGCTCATAAAATGCCGGCGGCTTATTAAGGGTAGAGGCGTTGACATCTCACTAACGGAAAGTCATTAAGTTTGATGTTTAAAATTAAGATGCTATCTTTTTTATTCAAGATGTGAGCATAGTTCGGGTTACGAGCTGTTCTCACTATCGATCGTGATGTAAACAAATGCTCATCGTTCGGACCGGGACGCTTTGGCAATACGTGCGCGCGCGCAGCTCGCCGGCGCTTACTGAAGGAAGCTTCAAGCAAGCCTAACACTCTCAGCCTCCCGCTAGAAAATAGGGAGACCGTCACTGCTCTCGATATGAGACATAAAGTAAACACTCAAGCTCGTCCTTGTGTGCTTATGTGCTTAACTAATGGCTCTACTCTAGACTAGATTTGCTAATAATTGCTTAGTCGGTATACACTTTTTTAGGTAGCGTTGTAAGCGCATTAGTTACGTAAGTAAAAATTAGTTTATTATTTATATTGTCGACTCTATCTTGACGAGACATTGATTTAACATAAAGATAAACATTTCTTAATTAACAATTAAAAATAAATTGTGTTGGGATGCTTCCCAGAAACGTTTGAGACGTTTCGTCGTTTAAATCTGACCGTATCGAAAGCTCATAAATCTCCTTTCTCCTGTCTTACAGGCATTATTTGTCGTAACAGTACATTTGCCAAATTCGGATACCCTTTAACATCCCATAAACACATCACAGTCCATCGATAGGGCGTTGAAATAACTGCAAGATAGGCCGGCCGTGGCGCGCGAGCGATGGTTGTGAAAGCTCGCGATCGCGATGCAAGGCGTGGGCGAACAGGCTGGCGCTGCGAACGCTCATGTAGATGCACCATAAGGTACAAGTTGCAGCGTAAAGCAACCCACACTTTCTATATAGGGTTGTCACTGCTTGTCAGTGTCTGAACACGAATAAGACCCGTATATGTCAAGTAAATATGAATTGACATCATTAAGTTAATTTGCGCACCGCGTAGAATAATAATTGTGAACGTTCAAATGCCATCAAAGATCTTTACCCGACACTCGTTATATACCATTATTGTGCAATACACATTCAATAAAATTAAAAAAAGTATGTCCTTGACAGATAAGTAGAGAGTAGGTCTGGTAGAAGAGACACCCCTGTCTCTACCGAACCCTACCTATTTCACAGTTAGAAGCATCCCCCCGCTTCTCGAGAGTTTCTTACTCATACCTACTGTTCGATTCCCCATTTTCCCATTTATACTCGACTAGATTTTCGCAAAATTCAACAACATATTCACCTGAAACTTCGTGAAACCTATGAAGCAGAGTGTGGTTAATCATTCACCTAGCTAAGCTAACTACTGAGGCACCTAGGTTTACTACAACCTCAAATCCGACCAAATAGCACGTTCAATTCTACCAGCACAGTCGTTAAGCCATTGCCTCTAATCCCCCACCACTTGTGGCACGGACCACAACCAATGTTGCTAACAAATCTTTGAGCTGTAATTGTAGGGTATCTACCTATGTTAAGGCGCTAGTGTACCAGATGCGTATCATTTTTATAACACGGTCAAAGTTGATACGGAAAATTATTACACTCAGTTATGATGCAAAAACTAAAAAACTAATTGGAGGAGAGGTAAAAACAGTATTTCGATCGCTTCTAAAGAAAGCGCCACACTGAACTAAACAACTGCATCGTATAATAATAAATTGACGCCGTTGATTTGGTTTTATTCTCTTTTGTTTTTATTTGTACTTTCAAATTTGCAGCAAATCTAGATTTTTAACTTAGACAGAGCAGCATATGATCCTTTTTTGACATGACGCATCAAAACAAAATAAGTGTCTTCCCTATTAACATAAAGCTATTGTCGTGCGCTATCTTTCCCACACCAACATGACAGCTGTATCATTAATGTTACGTATCTACTTAACGTATTTTGCATCTGCACAAGTCATATAATAATTATACGCGGGTTTGAGGACTATACGAAAACGCCCGCTAACATGGCTTAACCAGCAAAACGGAAACATCATCTGTGCTACAAATTACTACACCATACATAACCGTATATCCGAAACAGCCACAATAATATAACGGTTGATATTTCATAGTCAGCTTAGTATTTTTTTTATTTCACTGTGTGACGAGACGAGCAAGTCGTTCACCTGATGGTAAGCGTTTCGACTGTCCACGCACCACCCAGAACACTGCATTGCATAATCCTGCGCGGCACTGCACTGCGCTCGTCCCTCTGAGACATCGGCTCTAAAGTCTGTATGCCCAGTAATTTCGCTGGAAACAATGCCCTTCAAACCGGAACACAGTAATGTTTGCATACTACTGTTTGGCGGATGAATATCTGTCAAAGGTGTGGTGGTACTTCCCTAGGGGGGCTCTTGCAGAAGAGGCCTCTCACTACAAAATAATACTACTATTAATGTAAAATATTACGTTTTGCATCTGCAAAAGTCCAATAATAATGATACGCGGGTCTGAGAGCAATACAAAACACGCCGTCATGACTTTCCTTAACGTAAGCACCAGCGAAACGGGAACGTTATCTCTGCTACAAACTACTACACTAATAGCAAAACGATGTATTCGAAACAGCCGCGATATTATTAACGTTTATATTTCATATTCAGCTCTATTTAATATCCGCAGCATCCTGCGATAAGGCTTGTGACAGCCACATGGAGCAAACAAAGCGAGACGGGCTGCCTCATTTCAACTACGTTTAAAATATTATTTCAGTAGAGGACACTAAGGTAGATATCAATTTGACGGCCTGCGTGATGCGGTGATGAACTGACTGCCAAGCGTGAGGTAGCGGGTTCGATTCTTACGCAGAGCAAAGATTTGTGTGAACCACAAGTATTTGCTCTTAGTCTGGGTGTTTGTAGGACCATGTCTTAGTTAGGGGTCAGGTTCTATTTATGCTATCGTGACGCGTAATTTTTTATATATTATGAAATATCTAATATCTTGTGAAATAATACCAATACATTCGTTCTAACTGGAGGAACAATGTGTACAGCTGCATTTTCAAAATGTTGATCCCCTTGAAGCAATAGAGGAGTCAGATGAAACCAATTCCACAAGTATTATATTATATTTTTTAAGATCTAATAGTTTTGATTAAGATAAGTGATCATCTAAGTATAATTTATTAAACCTTGTTCTTGTTTGTTTCTCGTTTTAGAATATGTGACAATCGATAAATGGAATTACTACACATTAAAATTGATTTACTTAAGAAAGTTAATTCACCCCTTTTTAATTCACATTCTCTTTGCTTCATGATAAGCAAATGACAAGCCAAGAATAAATAATTATTTGCATAAACCATACCAAATAATTTATGCGTCGGTCGAAGGCTGGATGAAACTTATTTATTTTTGCAAACCTCAAAAAGCTCAGTGTAATTAAAAATAAAACTGATATTAATTAATTATTACTTAGTCAGAAAATAAAAGCAAGCGAGAACAATGCAGCTCTCATCTTATTTTTTATTACAATGCACATAAACCATCTTACCTACCACAGCCTTGTACTGTACATGTAATTCTACATGTAGGTACCTACTTGCATGTAGCTACATACAAATTAAATACAAGTTAAATTCTTGCCTAGTAAGCTTTTAGGAATGGCTGTTGGTTCGATTTTTACTGTCATCGATTAGTCTGTCTTTTGTTTTATATAAAATTACCTACAAACATTAAAAATACACTCTCTGAACACTTATGTTCATAAAACAAATCTTCTGTTCATTCTACATTCTTCATTAAGAAACTGAAGTAGTAACGTCATATCAAACTGTTGGCATGGTTTTGTTCTTCCAGTGTAGTGTAGGTAATTGATGCGATGATGCCACTTAACATTATGTGGACTGTGGGCTCGCCACCAATGCACAAATATGAAGCTATTGTTAGTAAGTTTATAGTGTTGCCACCAACGATGCCATTTGCAAAATTGAAATTTGTAGTAAGTAGATCAAAGCGGTGGACTTGAAATTAGACAATTTGTGACAAACATACAAGTGATGCTTTATCTATTTGCATTTACATATCTGAAATCAATGGAGGCAAATTTTAACCCGCGTGAAAATAAGGAAGTACTGGTAACACCGCGGAAAAAATGTGGTAAGTATACCTATCTATCAAAATACATGACAGGATCTGGGAAAGCATGAGGCAATGGAGCGATAATGATTCTTCACCATCATAATAAAACAAATGCCAAACGGCAAGCTTTTGTTTATGTCAGATAAGAATAACTTTTAGTTTTTTTCTACTTGGTTTCGCACGGTTCTTGCATTTAGGCAACTTCAATGTACTCTTTCATTTACTTAGATGCTTGGAATTAATATCCACTATATTGTGCGAAGTATAAGTTACATATCTACCGAATTGATTATGTGTTTAGATGCGTTTTTTATGATTATGAAACGTGTTATTTTGGACAACATAACTTTAAATGAACTCTAGTTTTATAAATACTGTCGTCACGTATTTTGCAGTCATGACAGGCCTCATAAATAAACATTAAAGCGATCATAATAACGTTCAATAACGCCATAAACAGTCGGTTGACGCGACGTTGACGTTGAATTATAATTCGTGTTCGGACAGCATGGTATATTCCTATATTCCCATATTCCTATATTCGGCAATAATTCACGCTTCGGGCCGTGGGCCGAGCTAATCCCGATTTACTGAAACGATCGCCGGTCGGTGTTTAATCACTGTGTCGTATACAACAAGCCGCTCATTAAACCTAAATTAACTTATTATTAATCTGTGGTTCGTTGAAGTCACCATCGATGGGAAAAATTCGTTCAATTTGGCATCATGAGTCAAGCATGAATTACGTACAGAAACGTCTTTTCATGCTATTCTGGACTGATGGCATTAAGGAGAACATCATTTATTGTGCCAGAAGTAAGGAATGGTTTCAGATTTTGTAGCTTTAGACTTTGTATAAAACTCTTCGAAATAGACAAAGAAAGTCGGATGCAGTATTCGTGTACAGATAAAATCGGACATCTTAAATTACAAGTAAAGCAATAAACAATACTTTGAAACCTACTACTAGAGTAGGTAGCAAACAAAACTAGTTGAAATCTATTTCCTGCGATATTCCTAGATACCCAGATTGCCAGCAATCATCCGCGAATTCTCAGAGCACCTAAAATACTGTTATCGAGAACGCAAATACCCAATTATAATTCAAAATACTACCAGATCGGTACATAACTGAATACTCTCTTTTACCTATGCCTATTATAAATCTTCTCCGGATAAAATATATAGAGGCTGAACGCAGACAACGTATCGCCCGAGGCGCATCATTTTAACGACAGTTTTCTTGAGAAATAATCGTTAAATGATATCATCAATTTCCCGTAGTTAAGTGGGGAGAGCTGTAAGTGGCCTTGCAGTCTGGTTGGTTAAATACTTGGTTGGTATGCGAAGTTACTACTAAAGTCAAGTTCGTTAGTTAGCAGATGCTAAGCAAATGGGTGTTCTTAATGTCGTTCTAAACATCGGCGTTCCCTATTTGGACAGTAATTAAAGATAAGATGCTTAAAAACGATGATTTTTAATTATATCTAGGTAGTGATCAGCACGTCACGTGCTCACGTGTTGCTGTTCGAATAAGTTAAAATAACCACTGTACTCTAACATGTATAAATATTAAGATAGGGATAGGTTGAAAATCAATGCGCTTGTTAAAACTGGAGCATTCAACTTTATAAGCGGCTCCGGTTTGTGCGTGCGCTGCATCGACTCGGTGGGGGAGGCACAGAAGCGCGATGCTAAGCAATTTGCACCTCACACCGTAATGTGGCGGTTCTTGCAAGCATTGCGGTTTCAGCCGGAAATATTCTAGCGGGAGCTGAGGTAATTTAATACAGGCCAACTTATTTTGTCACACTATTATATTTCCTGCTATCTCAGTTAATACTGTGAAAGTATACCAACGTAAGCTTATAAGGTTGTGTTTTCGTTGCCATTAAATAGCTTCGTAACGGATGACCGAATTTTCGTGAAAGGTGTAGAGATACTTTAGATAGTACTAAATATATGTATTCGTTAGTTGCTGTAAATATTTATACATTTCATCGTAGCTACAAATTATTAATGTCACAAGTTTTAATACAGCCTTCTGGGTAATGGAAAGGCGTTAAATTGATAAGTCGGGCCATTGAAATTTGCTTGTAAATAGTATATCTCATATAAACCCATATTCACCGAACAAGGTGCCACATTTTTGTCTAAAAGGTAACTCGTTTCGAACTGCATTTCACTATCATGCAAATCTTACATCGCATTACATTTCAAGAAAGTTCAGACATTCGCTACTTTAGACGCGTCGACGCTTTGCCTCAGGGGCAGATGCAGAGTTTTCTTGGGGGCTTCAAGCTTTTTACAACAAATATTTTACCAATAAAACATATCCTGACTAATATTTTCTTTAAACTCCACGTCGATTACGATTCGGACTTTAAGCTACTCATACCGCGATGTAACTTTATGTGTAAAGCACACTAGTAGTGTGTCGGAAGAGTTGAGATCTTAATTAAAAAGCTACGTCTGAATAAAAGGAAAAAATAAAATATAATTTCTGGAAATAACTATGTTTAAATTAAGAAGTCCATGAAAAATTTAATAATCTTAACGTAAATCTAGCTTCAAAAAATTAATATTAAGTTGCAGAACTTAAAAAGACTTTTTTAAATCTTTTTCAAAACCTTTCATCATCAACCTCATTTTCTCATACCCAATCCAGTTTAGGGGGGACCGTAACCCTGCCCGTGGTATGCCTGACTACGTCCACGCTTCAGAGGCGTCGCCGCTCTGCCCCAAACGAGTCCAAAGCTCTGGAGTCCGTCTGAGTGCGACACCTTTGAGCCCTCTTCTGCTCCATTGAACCGTTGTAGTAAAAGGCTAATGATGCCCTCCTACCGATTTAGACTTTTTTAAATAGGAGGAATTCTTTTGTGAGGGTGTCTTATTTAGGTCAGGTGGTGCAATTATTTCGCTAGGATTTCTAGGGTAGGTGTTAATATGTGGACTGTGATCACTAAGATATTGGTATCACTGAGAACCTAGTCTTAGAACCTATATTTTTAGTTCATTTCTTAATTCCAAAGCTCATCTGTTTAACATTTTTGGATACAACAAAATGACATGGACAGATTTTCCCTTAATCGGAATTGAGTCCAAAGAAGGCTCTAAAAATGAAGGATGCTAATATATAACTTTACTAGCTGTACCCTGCCACGCTTCGCTGTGGCACATTCGCACATTCGCTGATATGTCACTGATGAAAAAAATAGATAAAAACAATCCTTGATGCGGATTATATATTATGCTAAATTTCAGCTCGATCGGTACAGAATTTTTTGAGTTTTTGAAGCGTACACAAACCAACATAACATTTTTATATATATAGATTAAACATCTATTTAGCAGCATAACTTACGTGACTTTACTTTTTTCTCTTTGCTTCTTTTATTTAAGTCGTTCACATAGTTGTTTTTAGCGTAGTGTACAAGTAGGGAAACATTTTGTAAAACATCAATAACGAACTACTCTATCAATGATAGCTACAAATCCAAAATACTCCATCAAAGTAACTGCCCTCCTAAAATCCTGAAATACTTAGTAATTGGGCGTTAAGATAGATTGGCCGTTTTGGCCGAAATTAGCCGCGTCAGTCAGGAACTTAGCCGAGCGACGACGGCTTGCGGCACTTCCGTGACGGGACCGCATCGATAATTCAATTTAATATATTCACTGTTGCTCCGTGCCCAGAGAGGAAGTTGAGGTACCAACCAGCATGAAATACCTAATACATGCTGCCTTCGTTCGCCGTTCGCCAATACGGACCGGGCCCCGTGGTGGATTATGGTCTAATCCTCCTCATGAAAGTGAGGACAGAGCTGTGCTCAGCAGTGCGTCGGTATGGGTTGATGATGAATGATCATCATCAACCCATATCAGCGCACTAGTATACCATATCGGTAGTACGGCAGTGGCAGTTACGAAACTGCCACTGCCGTACTGCCCTTCACTAGCCCCATGGCACGCTCACTCCGTCATCATCATCATTATAACAACCCATAACGGCCCACTGCTGCGAACAGTTCTCTCATCACTTTCCTGAGAAGTCCTCATCCATGTTTTTATTGCCAAATTAACTTTTTCTATTTATCTTTAATAACGATGGTTTAACCATGGCAGCGCCGTGAGACAGGCTGTTTTAGCTGAAAGATCGTAATGACTGGATAAGCGAACTAAGTGCGGATTAATTGCTGTTTAGTTTATAGGTTTCATCAATTAATATATTTTAATGAAGAATAACAGTTTGCGCACAAACTGTAATCAGGTTTAGTTATGGTTTTTGAAATCAATAACTTGATTAACTACACACTATTGACTAACTCAAAAGAAAAAAATGGTATCCTAAAACTTTAAAATAGAAGATAGACAGTAATTGGCCTGCAAGATTGGCCGCTTCGTCCGAAATTAGGCGCATCAGTCGGAAACTTAACTCGCCGGCGGCGGCGGCGGCGAGACGAGTTGTCGGAGACACCGCATCGATGATTTAATTTATCTGCTCACTGTCAGAGGAGGACTGAACAGCTGAGAGCCAAAGAGGTTGAGGTTTCATAAATAGATGCCTCGGTTTTTAGTTTTGCTAGAAATAAATCCAAGATTGAAGCGATTTATTGGAAGCAGGGGAAAAGTTTATACGATAGTTGCGATCAACGTTACCAGACATAAGATTTTTCTTATCTGTTTCTTGTGTAATGAACATATATAGACTTTTAATAAAAATATTGAACATCACGGACCTTATCATTTTAAGAATGGTTTAGGAGATCTGGTTGCTTTCATATAGGCAATTAACTAATTACCCAGTTATGTCATATGTACTATTAAGAGATATGTAATGATATTAATAGATAACTTTGAAAAGAGAATCCAAGGAAAGGCTAGAAACTATCCAAGCAAAATACTTACAAGTACTTAAGCAAGATTTTCCATCCTTGCCTAAAATGTTACCTAATTCTTTTACATTTAATCAAAACTTGAAAAAATCTCATTATTTTTTGGATTCCACATTCATATTTTTATAAAAAATAGTTTCACCGTTGCGAATAATAATTGCAATGAAAATTTTATTTTTATGCAAAATAAAGTTATTTCGACTACAATCCGCGACTGTATGCGTTGGACTTTGTGGATTTTTATTATTTATAGCGCTGGCCATGCATTTATTCGATGTTTCATTGTTAAACCGCTGAATTCTAGCGCTTTTTTTTAACATAGGCATATTATATTAAATTGGTAGTGTTAACGAAGCAGTCAATTGTGAATTTTGTGACTAAAAAGCACCAATTTGAATATGACTACATTTCTGCCAATTATTTTTTAATTTGGGATCTGCCGTCGCTTAATACGTTCTCAATATTGTGAAGGAAAAGTTGTCATCATTACGTCGTGCGACGAGCATGTTCAAGAATCAAATATACGGCATGTACTCACAAGCCTTGGAATCACTAGGGGTATGTAGTAGGATGTCAAGTGTAGTTCTGTATATGCTAGGGAACAAACGGAGCAACATGCTGTGGGACTTGAAGCGAGACAACTACATGTATGCCCCAAGAACAATGTTCCTGGCGAATTCGCTTGCACATACCAGAGTCTCTTACTCTTACTTGAACAAGACGTCCATCAAGTCGCGTTTGGTGGACTATCAAATAGTTCACTGTCTGAGACTACGTTTTACAACTACAACAGGAATGGTATTTGCTCTGAGTCTAGGTGTTTGTGGGACTATGGTCCTCGTAGTTCCTGATTTCCTTGGTATGGAACATCTTAGGGTCAGGATTTTGGTAGTCGATCGATTATTTTTGTAGTTGTATGATTGTTCATAAAAATTAAATATTTAATTTGCATTGGATAGTATATTTTAGGCACTATCTCAAGAAGGTAAAGAAGACTGCTTTTGATACTATCTATCTGCCTAATTAGTTTAAAATAGAAAATATCTTAATGGTGATATTAATATTACTTAATCTCGATTAAAAGATTTAACTTTTGAAACAATCGAGTATTTCCAAAATGGCTTATATTTTTCAACAGTCGAGTATAAACCGAGATGAGCCGTATAAGCCCTTCATCCGTTCAGATGCACGATGTCGGATTACAGTAATTGCATCCGATGCGGTTATCATCGAACCTTCGTCGTATTTATTAATTTAATTTAACGTGCCGTGTTTTAATTTGACTATCGGAAACGGTTCACGTTACAGATTACTTTTTCTTAATTGGAATAGTAAAAGGCGAGAGATATGTATTGTGACAAATTGGGATTATATCTTGCTATTTATTTTACTAAAATTACCATTACGTACAGCTGACCTCATTATGATATAGCAATTATATTAAGAGCTGACAAAATAATTATGATTTTTATGATTCTAAAAATTTCTAGCACACCCAGGCACGAAAATATCATAAGGAGGTCAAAATTTAAAATAAGGGATGAAAAAAAAAATTTACAAAATAAAACATTTAAAAAAAAAAAAATCTATAAGATAGTTAAAAACTAACATTCTCTTTTTTCTATCTTCACTCACTTATATCTCTCTCTCAACTTGCGTCCCCCCGATCACATTTTTCGTAACGCATTCACCAGCTTACTCCCCAAGTCCAGCGTGCGTAAGGAAGATTTACTTCAAAAAGATGATGAAAATACTATATACATTTAGAAAGGTTTCGGTAATAGACATAAACATTTGGTATCAGGGATCTATCGGGCACATTGTCTGAACACCTGCTCAGCAATACCGCCAAACCCGCATAAATATCCATGATGTTTCAATTTATATTCATGATATTAGTAACTCAGATGGAATGCACGTCACATTTGATTCCCTTTGTTGGTAAAATAAATATAACCCTACACCTTTGTGCTCTACGTTCATCTATGCTGATAATAAAATCGAAGCTGTGTCAGGTTACGCATACAGAATAACGTAGATAAGTATGTATGTTTTTAATACTTTTTTTTAAACTGATTTAAGACGAGAAACGGTGGGTCTCATATTATTGTAGATTTATTTTACTTTCAGATCTTTCCATCAGCATGAAAAGAGTAAGATTATATAAACAGCGTTTTAGAGTTCCACTAGTGATTAGTTAAAGAAAAAATAAAAACACAAGGCTGTTCACATTTTACTCAAATATAATTACTTTATACTTAATACTACTACTAATAATATTAATATCACTATATAATATTATTTATTATACATGAACGTGAATATCCTAACGTATTCCAGTGAAAACAGTGTGAATAATGCTCGGTTGAGAATCAAGAAATAAAAAATTACAACAGCGGGAGCAATCTCGCACAGGTGGAGTCGCGGGTAAAAGCTAGTTCAAAATAATATAAACTGAAACTTCATTCCATATTTATGAAGAAAATATTTTAAGCTTTGTAGCACTCCGGCTAGCTGGTAGTATGATTAGTGAGCTAAAAGCTTCGATATTTCTCGGAACGGAAAAGCAGTGGACGTAAACAATTTGTAAAGTGGTCTTAGATTTAAAGTAACGCTTTTTTTAGCCTCGCTAAGGTTTCGTTCAAATGTGATATTAATTCAGATTAGAGGTAAGTATAATGACTTTTATTTGTTGTATTTATTGAAGTCATTTTTCTGATCAATTTCGCGTTCTTTTGTTGTCTATCGTTCTTAAGTAATAAAATGTTACAGATAATTTTTTACTAAACAAAAACGAGTTTAATTGCCTAGTAAATATTAATTAAATTCGGGAAAAGTTTAAAAATGTCTATTACTCATAAGTTACAATGATTTTGAAGCGGTGGTAGCCTAGTGGGAGAACGTCCGCCTTCCAATCAGAAGGTCGTGAGTTCAAATCCCAGTGCAGGCACGTACCAATGTGTTTCTGTAAAACATATGTACGTAATTATCACTCGCTTTTCGGTGAAGGAAAACATCGTGAGGAAACCCACATACCTACCCGAGAATTATTTCGGAGGTAGGTATGTGATCCACCAATCCGGACTGGGCCCCCGTGGTGGATTATGGCCTTACCCTCCTCACGAAAGTGAGGAGAGACCCGTGCCCAGCAGTGGGACGTTATGGGTTGATGATGATGATGATGATACAATGATTTGCAACGAGGCTGTTACAAATTTCACTTTGAACAAATTATTTTATAAACCTTCTTTTCACTCACAAAGGACACTAAAATGTTTCGAATGAAAGTAGGTATGGATTTTAATCTTTTTAACTCCAATTAGTCGAGTAACAATCGCTGCAAGTATACCATTGTAAGTCTATCAGTCTTATTACAAACAATCCAAACAAAATTCCTCTACACAATGCAATTCGCAGTTGTATTACTACAATATCCGCAAGATTTGCTGATGGATAGTGGAGCCAACAATAGTAGAACAGGATCTAAGGATGCCCACTCGTCGCGATGGCAGACGAGATACGAGACAGACGCCACCTAGCGTCTATCAGCTCTCTATCACTAGGGACGTTGTAAGCATCCGGCATGAGTCGGTTTTACTAACCGGCAAGTCTATAAAGAAATAAAAATGTCTAACATTGATACGGTTACTATAAAATGTTGTTAACTAGTTAGGTAACAACTTACAACAAAGTTCTTGGATAGATACACTCATAGATAGGTACTGAATAAATTAAGCTACTTTTTTACTGTAGAAGAACTGCGTTGCGAGATTTGCGTTTTTCTAAATGTTACGTTTTTAATGTGGTTTGATAATTATTATATTAAATATTATAAAAACTTGCCAATTAAAATAAATTCATCCATTCAAGAAGAACCGGCACATAGTAAGTGTTATTATTTCATGGTCCGGATAATCTCCATTCGGCTAACTTTGGCACATCTCTAACTAGCACGCCAACACAAAACACGACACTCTCTAGCGAGATCGCACCAATCTGATGTATAAGAAAGCCTGTAGGCGGTAACAGATTAAAGTGCACTTCTAGACATTGCATTAGAATAAACTTGTCTACCTATTCTATGTGACTGCATTCTACTGCATCACTGACACTAATATCAAATCAGAATTAGCCAATGCTACCTGCCTGAGAATTATTTCGGAGGTAGGTATGTTATCCTCCAATCCCGACCGGGCCCCGTCGTGAATGAGGGATCCGTGCTTAGCAGTAGCCCGATATGGCATCATGATAATGTTGATTTTAGCGGACTAATATGTGCACTTTGCAACCCTACAACAACAGGTTCAAATCATCGTCCCTGCACTAATAACTTAATTTTTTAGGTTATGTACAGATTTCCATTGCTTGCGTTGCGTCGAAGGGTACAAATCCTAAAACCTTGTTCATGATGACTCTACCTACTGTGAATTCCATGGACGTTCTTGGAATTAAAATCTATATGGACAAAAACAGTGGATCTGGAGAGAGCAAAATCATAGACCAAAGGAATCATGGAAATAAACCTTAACCTCGGTTTAAAAAAAAAACCCTTACAAAAATATGATTTTAACCTTACGAAAACTAAACGAACGAACCATACTCCTGCCTTCTAAATCCGTAACCGCTACGAGTAACTTTTGAAAGTTTTGGAAAGGCCAGCTCTATCTAAAGCCACGGTTCATTAAGCAGATCGATGTCGATGTGAGCTCAACTGGCCGTTACGACGACGCCAACTATTTCTCATGCTGACAGGAAGCGCAGGAAGTCAAACTTGGGAGGTGACATTCGAGGCACAAATAGCTCTTAAAATATTTGAAACTGGTATACGTAGATTGTAGCATTACAATATTCATAGTCATAGATATGGCAAAAGTGATTAACTTATCAATCATTGTTTTATTTTCAAAACAATAACTAGATCAAATAAACTAAAAACTAATCTAACAAGCCGCTACCTATAGTTCGCCAAATGCTGGCTAAATCAGTACATTTTCTGAAATAAAAGCCAGCTTTTTAATTTTGTGTTGTTTCGACCGGTCATCCAAAAACAATTATTTGTATAAATTATAGTCAGTTCAGAATAAATATAAAAGACGTTTTCAATGAAGCCAAATATTTAAAATTCTATAATAATTTCTAACTTACCTTAAATAAACTTTGACATTGTTAAAAACCGAATTTACCTACCTGTAGTAGATACCGACTAGTAACTGAAATATGGATTATTTTCATTCTCTAATTTTTTTATCCAATTAATAAAATAATGTTATGAAAATCTTCATCACAAAATCTTCACAGTTCTGTTATCGCATGTCTCCGCTGTGGACTTTCACTTTGAACATTCAATATTTGCACCTGATTCTTACAGTTTGTACTATCAACTACTGTTAGGTATGCCGACATCGGAATATAGAATCTATTAATTAATAAGAACCAACTGAGCCCCGACTCATGGCCAATGAAGTAACATGAATATTTGCATAACAATTGCCTCATAATCGAGTGAAACCATGTTAGTAATACTCGTAGTTGTAACATAGATTGTAGTTGTAGGCCTCTTCTGCAAGGGACCACCTGGGGAAGTACCACACCTTTGCCAGATATTCATCCGCCAAGCAGTAGTGTGCAAACATACTGTGTTCCGGTTTGAAGGGCACTATTGCCAGCTGAATCACTGGGCATATGAGACTTTGGAACCAATGTCTCAGCGTGACGAGCGCAATGCACTGCCGTGCAAGATTATGCAATACTGGCGCTGTAACTGTTATGAGCAGGCGTAGCGCTTACCATCCAGGTGAACTGTTACTCAGACAACAAAAATGATACATTCCCAGACGTAACGATCGATCCAAAATAGAAGTAGGTACTATAATAAAGGCTAATTTGAGAATATGCTTGACTTTGACTGCTGAACTGGTTTATTTTTTGGGCACTTTTGCGAATCTGCACGCAACGTGTGTGTTTACTAGCACTGACGTTATGTCGTAACTAAACTCAATCAGCAATGCGGGCGCACACAACTTTTATGATAAAATTGACAATACAGCAGTGCGGGTTCGCACGTCAGGCGTGTTTTCGGTTGCCGTTTTGCCCGTAAAAGCAAAATAGTTAGTATGTGTTTTGAGCAGTCAACGTGTTAATTAAAGATGTACGTCTTTCAAACTAATTGTCTTATTGTTTTACTATAGTACAATTATTTCCGAAGATCCATAGCTCATACAATAATAATAATCTACAATAACAGTGTAGTTCCTAAAATTTAAAGTTTTTTAATTCATTCATTAGTTAACACTTAACACTAATTTCGTCTGGTTTGAGTGAAGGTAATGTGAAGAAGGTGCCTACTTCATTGGAAGTTTAATTTAATTATATTTGACAACAACGGTATTTGGACATGTCTTTAGAATGCATATTAATTACGCAAAACCAATATTTATCGTACTTACTTAAATTGCTTGTGTAGACGTACGTGTCAAATTTCCAATTATGTTAATTGAAGAGAGCCAGTAAAACCACGTCCTAGAAAACAGTGACTTAACTTCATACCAAACAGTGATACAAATAAAGTACATAACTATATACACCCAAAGAATATTCAACGACAAAGTGCAGCCTGTTCTTGGCCTCATGAACCATAGTTTTAGTTTTATATATAATTTGATCTATTTATTGGTCTTTAAGTTATGTAAATATATTATTTTCGTAAAATTACATCAGAGATATCAGATTTTCGAATGGTGCATAAATATTATAATTATCATTATATTATTCATCTACCTAAAGCTCAGATCAAAAACTAAAATAGGTGCTTTCTCAAACCCAATTTCATCAAAATGTAATTAATGTAAAACCGTCCTTTGTACCTACCTACATTAAGTTACATTATTTTTATTAAGTTACATTTTTTTTTCTCCGTGTGTTTTACACATTTTGGTGTCAATTAAGAGTTATTTATCTATATAATTTGAACAGAAATCGTGCTCGAATTAATTACGATGTTCTAAACCGAATTGTTCTCGTACTTGTCTACGACTACTACAATATTAAATTTTTCAAACAATTCACTTTTAGCTAACATTAAATCTATTGTTTTCTATACATTATAACCCTCTTTCCATCTCAGAGTGCGTCAGAATTATGACATTTCATGAACATAAATTCGGTAACTGTGTGAGTCTCTATGACGTCATATTAATAATTATTAGTTCTAAAGCTCCCCTACTGTTAGCAAGTATCTTGTAGAACTGCATTTCTTGGCACCGATGCGTAGCGGCTCCACACCGGAACTTAATAACAAACATGCAGTAAGCAATGTGCCCATCCATATTGTGTAAGGCAAATATCGTCTTGGTACAGAAAGGAAGGTAATCAAGGAAGTGGCGCTAAAAGCTAGTGCAGTACAGCTAGTGATAATGTTTTCTTTTTTTTTGTTTTGACTTCGCACGATTAGTGCATTTAGCAATTGTCAGTCCCACTAATCCTACAATCCTACTTTTATTATAATAAATGTGAAAGCTTGTGAGGATGGATAGATGTTTGTATTGAACGTATTTAGATGAAATTTGGCATACAGGTTGTTTATTTACTAGATTAATTACATAGGATACTTTTTATCTCGTAAAAATTTATAGTTCCCATGGGATACAACTTAACGCGAGTGAAACCGTGGGGCTCAGCTATTGTAAATGTTTTCAAGAATAAGAAGTATTTTTTTGTTTCATACTTTTGTTCCCAGTATTTTACTTGAAGCTCGTTACCGATTCTGTGGTCTTTTACTTGCAAGCCTTGCAACCCATCGATTTACCACAATCGATGTTTCATCCAAATTGAGCTATCGAAATGATTAATAGTGGACGAGTATAATCGATGATGCAAATGTTACACAACTTAGTTTTCCTTAAACCAGGCGTGAGAAGGAAGGGGTGCGGGCCAGGTAACCTCCACGAGTGCCCGGCTGTTGTTCGTCCCTCTTGATGCGTTGCATCCGGAGGGAAGGGCAGCAGCTGGGACGGTGCACCCTGGGGTTCGGTCAGCAATTCTCCTAGGGGAATTGGTGGCCGTAGCAAATAACCTGGCGAGAAGAGGTCCTTCGCGTGTCCCTCTGATCAGCAGAGGGCACAGCGAGGGACCAATAACGGGGACTTTTGGGCCGCGGATCGGGGGTCCAACGCCCAAGTTAGAAGTCCCGAGCTGAGGTGCGGCCCGTGTGTTCCGGGACGCACCCAGCGGAGAAAGAGGCCCAAGCCTCACGTGGCGAGCCCGGGAGGGCGCCCGCAGAGGTGGTCGCGGAAGCGCCGTGCGAACCCGTGACCACCTCCATAATGCGGAGAGGAGAACACCCCGGGGTTTTAGTGGGCAAACCCCGCCAGACCAGCTGGCGGGGGAGTCCCACATAACCACCCCCCCGCCCCCGGGGGCCGGGTGGTATGCCTAATGCATTTCTACGGGAAAAAAAAAAAAAAAAAAAAAAAAAGGCGTGAGAAGGAACAAAATATAATTTATTATTATGATCATAATTTGCCACATAATACATAGTTCTTACTAGTGCACAAGCCACATAGCATTTCCATAGAACAAAAAAAGGACATATTTCAATATGACCCGATGTGAAATGGTAGATATCACCAATAATATATTTTGGATTTCGAAAGTTCTTGGACAATGACATACCAAACTTGCCCTAAGTACATACATTAGCCGATTTCACCACGATGATGTTTCAAAAAATTTGTTTGTCAATAAATATGAGGTTTCATAAAAAATGCGTAAAGTAAACTGCTTCGAGTGGTAATTACATGTCGATTAGGCGTAGTATATAATCATGTACCTACTAGATATAGTTCCGTTTAAAGCTTAGCTTAGATGTATTGATGTAATCAGGTTTGATCAGCATTTTATGGTTTATAAGTACTAAGTGTGAACGGTAATAACTTCAATAAAGATCTAGAAGATTTAGACTAGAGAATAGAATAATCATTAGCTCATAGCCTGCAGCTAGTCCTGCAAGAAGACGTCCAGCTCGTCCCGCCATGCGCCATCTCCTTCTGGGCCTGCCGCGACGTCGTCTAATATTGTGTGGGCTCCACTCGATTACAAGTTTTGTCCACAGCTCACCCGACAAGCTGCAGACTTTTATATGCTTCCTCCTTAATCCTCTTTAGATTCTGTAATCCTTCTCACGAAAGTGAAGGGATATGGAAGGCCGATATGGTTGATGATGATAATGATGATAGGCTTGCGTTAGATCACTATCTCAATGAAGTACTTCAAAACGTATCTCTAACATGTTCGCGCAAAAATATTCTTATTGTAGGTTTTACTTGTACCCATTATTTATTTATTTATTTATTTAATACTTTATTGCACAGATTAACTAACTAGTACAAATGGCGGACTTAACGTTAAGAGCATTTTCTACCAGTCAACCACCCCTAGTGAAGGAGAGAGAGGTGTAGGCGTGCATCAAATTATCTTATGCAAAAAAAATGATTCATTAGACCCATTAGGGATTTTAGTACCATATCTAATGGAAAACTAAGATAGGAGAACAATTTAACAAGCTTATTTATATGTTCCAGTTTATAATCCAGCACCAGTTACTAAGTCCCTCTATTTAACTTAAGCTATAAAAAACAGGAAAGCTGTCTTACGACAAGCTATTAATTAACTTCCCTGGAATTATTTGCGTAGCTTGCTTGATGTTGTTTTAATATCCATCGACTTTTAAAGGAGATCGCGCACTTTACTGGTAGTATACCAAAATTTTAGTCCTAAAGATTAGGTCAAAAATATTGCCATAAACATGAAATTTTGTTACAGTTGAATATGTTATTTAATATAACAGTGTCAAGGTAAAAAACCAATTTTTTTAGTCAAAGGACTATTCATGATACCCTAGTTCATTAACCGTTGCATTGAAAATCATTCTGTAAATCCTGTATTATTATTTTACGCAAACGCAGTAAAACAATTTCACTTTTTTTTTTCTTTATTTTACTTGTTTTTTTTTTTTTCAAAACAATATCTCTGATCGCAAGCATAATATTACTATGTTCTTGGAGCAAATTGATGTATCAATTTTCTTTTCTAAAACGGTGTTTGTTAACTTCTCAAAGCTCTCTTTACTCAATACGAACTAAAGACACTGGTCTTTAAAGTGCACGATAACCACAAAAGCGTTGAATTTTATACCGCCTTGTCGTAGCGTGCAAACGTTATTTCCTTCACGCCATTTAAGTTCGTTTCAGATTTGGTTTAGTGTTTTTCTTCTTGACGGATTGCGCACCAACACTGACAGAGCCCGTCTCTCCTATAAATAATTATGATTTTAACATTAAACAAAATAAATGCACTCAATTTGATCAATCAACGACCCATATTCTTAAGCACTTTTTTAAGGGAGGTCGCCCACGGCTACTTTTTTCAGCAATTCAGTAGCGATATAATCGCAAAACGACCGCGATTCAGTCGCGATGCTATTGCTGGTCGTACACCTTCGCCCACGTAACAACGATTTTGCACCGCTACATACGCGATGTAGCATCGATACAATCGATCTTTGCAATTGCGACAAACGGCTAAAAGCAGTGATACACACGCGCGTTAATGAAACGCGCTACTGAATCGCTGCAAAACGCAGTCGTGGGTAACCGCCCTAACAGAACGATTGTTAAGGCGCGCCCCTTTTATTTGTACCGTTTGTATTCCGAAATTCGATAAAAACTTCCTCTCATGCGGCTTGTGTCACGTTCTATTAGCAGCGCTCCTTACAACCACAAACAAAAACTCTTTGACACACGTACCATCCATACATCTATCCACAAATGTCACTCGAGATAGATCAGGATGCCCAGCAAAAACGTACAAGTAATTCCAGTATAAACGCTCCCATATCCCTTCTTCTGTTGATACGAGATCCCCTAAATCCTTGCCGCAAGGGGGTACCACGCAAAATATCCAAGTTTCCTATACGAGTAGTACACAAAATCCGCCTAATGTCTTTGACATGTAGACCAGCTGGATTAAGCGTTGGAAATGTAGAGAGAATACATTGCTTGTGACAGTGAATTTTCAGCTTAGAGTCACAGCACTATAAAGGTCGTAAATACATTGTACATTTCGTTGTAAAAGGCACCGGAGTGTTAGAATTAGATAATCCTAACAAGAAAAGGCATTTAATGATATGTCTGACAGACTTAGCTATGACATTGGTGACGATTTTATCTTCTTCGGGTGCTGCTACGCTTTACATGCAGTGTGTCCTTTGATTAAAATTGTGGAAATATTATTAAATTTTGGTATCACTATTACGTACTAAAACTTAGCTGAATACTACACCGGTTATTTCTTTTAACATTTGGACAGGGATGACATAAGTAGGATTAAGCTTTTACCTTGCAGTGATCATATTGAGCTGCCTGTGATAATATGAATGATGAGACTAGGAATGTCCAGGTAGGTACACTTGACCACGACCTCACCTGATTGAAATTAGCCGGACCTCGTTAAGATGAGGTACTTAATAAGCAAACGTGCTACACGCTTGCGATTTCCCTGTTAATTTGTCACCTCTCGGCTTGAATAATGCACACAGAAACTATGTGCATGGATACTATCCATTAAAAACTACATCTAAAACTTCGTTGGTGGCACGAAAGTGGGAGGAGTCCTATACAAGTATACACCTTATTCAAACACTTCATTGTGAGTTCAAATCCATTTCAAACTGAAATAAAAAAATAAAATTCATCATGATCACGATTTTGAAGTCAAATTAACCCATGACCATGCATTTCAAGTATAAACCTTGTATTTTCCTACAAATAGTGCATTTAGAGAATCCGTAGTAGGTCGCTTAGCTCGGTCCCCGCGAGCATTGACTGAGACGTATGCAAAGGGATCAATGAGATAGATGGCTCGCCCCTGTCACTTATTTCCCCCTGAACGGAGGCCCAGGAGCCTGTGCGGGGGGGAGAGGGGGAGAGGCTAATGGTGCGCATGAGCATTACGCTCCGCTCGGCTTAATTGCGCTTTAAACAAAGGTACACACTTAATGGACTGAGCCGGTGTAATTAAATAGTCGATTGGATGAGGTGGTATATCAATTTGTTAAAAGTGGTTTTTGTAAGAGTTACGTAAAAACGTGATTTGCGTAGAAACTGATACAGTTAGCTGAACTAACATTTGTCGGAAAGAACTGAATAATAGATATTATCTAGGAAATATAATTTACTTCGCATTGTAATGTGAAATACTGGAGGGTTTATTTTTCATGTTCTTCAAAGGTCCAAAATATCGGACCAAGATTTGAGCTTTAATGTTTTCTAAGCATCAAAATATAATTATTAATTTACTTCATTCGTACCTACGTACTAACTGAACGCGCCAATCGTGGCTCATGCAATCCTATAAAGAAAGAAAAAATCAGAGTGTAGCCTCTCCGTAATTTTAAAATACATTACTGAGATTATAACAACCCCCGATTGGACTAATTAAATCCGACAGCCTTCATAACAAAGGTATCCTAAAACACCAGGTGCTTATAATTACCCCACAAAGAAACCAAACAACCCGCTTACATCAACTTAACCGCCAAACGCTTTTAGATAAAGTCGTCAAAAATTCACCCTCCATTACGCGCTTGATTATATCTCCGGAATACAACATCAGCCGAATGGGCCAGCACTCGACGCTCAGGCTCGCAAATTACACCGTTATGAGACTACAAATAACCGCAAATTTATGTAAATAGCTATCGGTGTTACGTAAAGCGTGTTTAAGACGGTGCGGGCTGATAACGCGACACTAGTGCTGCTGCGCGACATCTGGCCCTCTCGCCGGCTTCGAGCATAAACATCCCGCTGTTGGGATCATGTCTTCATTAGCATGTCTCGGAGCCAGCAGCAGCCGCGCTGTCAATGTCAATGTGATCGTTGCTTCAATTTATTCAAAGTCAGTGGTTAGATTTCACATGAATCTGACGATTTTCAAGACGAATACGAGGAGTACAATCAAAACAGAACAAGTAGTAAAGTAATACCAACTGACATGGCATGGTTACCATCAAGTGAGATCGTTTCGCATGGTCGAGCGGTAACATGTGCGCTTCTTATCTAATAAGCGACGTGCCAATTTGGTTGCTATCACTCAAAAACGACTAAGGAAAACATCGCGAGGAAACTAGCCTGTCGAAGAACGTCAAAATTCAAAGATATGTGGTATTCAGCATCACGCACTGGTCTTGTGTCGCGGTATATGATAGATTATAGTCCATAATCTTTGAAAGACGGCCAATGTTTCAGCAGTGGAAACGTACTACGCCGATGCTTAAAATAACAGCTTGGAACTGTCTAAAAGCTCAATCGTTGCTGGCAAATACTACGCTCGGTCAAATTGCGAAGAGTGTGGCATGAGTTTGGCTATAAACTGCAATCAAGTCTAGTTGTTTTCGTCTGCGATATTGCATTGTTAAATCGATGGCTAGTGCACAATAGCCGCTCGTTTGCTCCATAAAAGTGAGCACGACGATAACCACCGTAGCATGCTCCTGGTCCTTTCATACGAGAACGAGTAAACGCGTTGTTGACCTAATCCAACATAATAAAACATGGTATCTCTAGGTAGTAAGGATGCAGTGAGATAGCGCTATTTTAAGAGTACATTATAACCAGCTTATTCCACTTGCTGTGTTAGTTTCGATGTTTGTTTAAGTCAAATCTTGCAAGTACATTTTGATCTAGTATATGTTGTTCAATTGAGTTGAAATTTTGCAAGCCTGTCTACAGTAAAGTTTTAATCACAATACGTTATTAAGACAACGGAGCTCATTAGAGATTAACGGGAGATTGATGGTGTATGAGCTCATTTTGATCAGCTTACGGTACCTAATACGTTATTTTGTTAAATAACAACCTCAGTTATAATTGGTTAAGCCAAGCAAATTTCGGCAAAACATGTAGTTATTTGGGTAGGAGGTATATTGATAGTTATTTTTTAGTTCCCAATTCCGAAAGAAGTAAATACGTACAATTATGTAAAAATTCAAAATAAATGTGAAAAATCTAACAAAAGTGGGTGTGCTTAAAAAGTTGGTAAAACCTCTTATAGAAGTAACAATTCCCTTCTCTTTTATTACATCATAATCAATTTATTACCTTATCTCGATCGACCCTGTCGAGAAATGATATCAATTCATAGCCTTGACCTTGAGACGAAGGAACTATTTACCGAGAACGGTCGGTGTCACGCGAACTTCTCATTTACGAGGCAGAAATGATAGGTAGGTACTCTAGATGATAGAAGTGATACACACACATAATCGGGTGGTCAATGTCTCCCATACAACAAAATGACGTGCTCATCTTTTCACTTCTATATAATAAATATAAATATTCTACGGGAAATAATCTAATCTGTGTTTGACAGAATTCCACCAACAAATTATGTCGTATTTATTTAGATTCCTTATTCATCCTACTATTGTAATATTATAAATGTGAAATGTGTATGATTAGCTATATATATATTTCGAAGTTTGTTACTCAAACACGCAACAACGGCTGAACGGATACGGATGAAATTTGGCCCACGGATAGTTCATTACCTGGATTAATACGTAAGAACGCAGGTGAAAACGCGGGGCGCAGCTAGTATTTTTATTAAAAAGACATTGATTACAACTCCTCTCTGATAATGTGGACGAAAGTGGCAAACATGCTAAGCTTAAAATGAAACTAGATGGGTCGTCATCATCGAAGTATTTTTTATCGGGATGTTTGCAATAAATCTCAGATGTGCTTTGATTTTCTGGTAGTACACCGCATCGGAACAGCTTCACAACTTAGCTAGGATTGACTGTGGTAACCAGCTTAAAACTTAGTGGGAATAGTTCACTGGAATATGCCTGGGCTTTCTATGTAAATTTTCGAGTAAATACCCAGGTAAGTATAGCTAACCTACTTAGTTATTCTTCGAACCTTTCATCTTAGTAGTCCTAGAAAGAATAGAATAGAATAGAAAACAAAAACACTTAAACACTTCATTGTACACCAGAAAAAAAAGGAATAAGAAAGAAAAACCTGAATACATTAAAAAGTTAAGATTTTTTTATCAGGTAAAATTAACATACATTTACTAGTAAAACAATAAAGTCTCTTACGCAAATACACAATTAAAAATAAATCAAATATGATCAATTAACCTGATGAGTAACTGATTATGGTTCGAGTTTCAATAGAAAATTTCCCTTTCAAGAGGTGATTCATAGCTGAATCTCGCACAGGAAAAGGAAACTCCATTAAATCTACCAGGCTTCTTTATCTACGCGAGTAATATCACGTAAGAGAAATGTCGGTAGAGGTACCTCACGGAATACGGGTGCATTTCATTAACCTACTCTATGCAACCAAATAATAATCAAGGTAATCACGTTGCAGCAGCCGAATAGTGTCTAGTCTAGAATTAGACATGGTTAAATATGCTGATTCATGCCAGTGGAAACGTTCAGAACTGACAATGAAGATCCGGCAGTGCATGGTTCTGTGTAATACCTTACTATTAGGTATTACTTATTACTAAGAAAACATAAATTCCTATCAATATGAGCACAGAAAAGGACACGCTTTACAAAAATAATTTAATTTTGAAAAAAGTTAAATTTACCGTACTTACTTTTAACTGAGAAATACAACCGAGGTACTTTAAATTTTGAGTATCTTCTAGGCAAGGGTACTCTTTCTCGAACGCGAGGTGACATTGGACTTAATGTCTTGCATAAAAACCCTTCAGTTTCTTGTTCATTTAATATCCAAAATAGACATTCAAAAAAGTTTATTCACGTACTGACGACTTCGTCCTACTTTCATGCAAATTGGTCATTAAACGGTTAATGTAAATAAAACTCATAAAATTATAGTTGAATGGTTTCAATCTTGCCTTGTAAATGGACTGTCGGCGATATCGTTACAGCCACTTTGAGCTTGTAATCTTAATAATGGCGTTTAAGATAATAAGCCATTTGGAATATAGTCGTTCATGTCACCATTCGACTTGTCTTTAACACGCCGACAATAATTAGTGAGCGACTGTTTCGTAATACCTATTTGTGAGGTTTTTGGCTGATCTTTTACCTATATCTCCTCTGAATGATTTTGTGGGACGAAAACATAAGATGACATTTTAAAAGCGTTTCTGTCGCGGTAATTTACGCACCGTATCATAAAATTCAGTAATAAATAACGAGCTTGTTTCCACAAATTTATCAGAATAAGGACCCTGGAAGCTCTATTTGTACTTGGCATACTGCAAAATATAGTATCGCAGAAATATTTCATGATTTTTTTATGCATTTGATCGGCCTCTGTCTTTTGCTGCTATAATTGAATCTCGTGTCAGAGATGTACGAGTCCCACTCGCCCTCGGCGAAACCGGCCCACGCAGAACAATTAATCTCACATAAACAATTATGGAAGACCGATTTATGTCCGATAAATTCATTCCAACAACCCGTGCTGTCCTTTCTGGTGATTTAAATCCGGGATAAGTTAATTATGTAAAGATATAGACGCCTCACGATTTCATTTAAAACCGCCTGAAGGTTTTCGAGTTAATAATGGAAGAACTTTGCAGCCGAGAAAAATCTTTGTTGAAAAATCCGTTCTGTCGCCTCTATTTTATTGTGCTTTCAAACCTAATTGCTGTAGAAGGAGTTTATTGTGGCAGCGACAATTAGAGGTTCGTTTAGATATTTAGTAATCCATTATTATTTAAAAACAAATGACAGCTATGAGGTTCATAGCTGTCATTTGTTTTTTATTTGCATCGATATACGTGGGTGCGGGTAACTACACTTATAATTACAAATCTCTTATGCAGTGTTTCCTCATGAAAGTGGCTTTAGTACAAGAAGTAAAACCTACAGTTAATAGTTGTGTTGTATCCCCCATGGATCCCAACTTGCCGGCAGTGGAAGCAAACTCTATCGTCAGCTTGGCGCCTTGCAAACTTTACACATAAACTCTACTTGTACCCTGCTAGTAATATTTTGATTACCCCTTAGTAGCTTTGAATGACTTGAGCTACATCGGAAAGCTCTTTTCGGTTACGGAACATAAGATAAGACATTGCGGCTGGAAATCAATTAGATGGAGGATGAGTTTCACTGAATACTCTCCATAGAATGCAAACTTGCTTGTGCACAGAAGCGAAGCAGCGAAGCAGGTAGATATGTTTGTAGATTAATTTGAACAAGGTGGTCAACTAGACCAGTAACGTAACATTTACGGATTAAATTATTATCGACGAACCAAGCTAATTCAAGTTTGAACTGATAGACAATGACTTGCCGGGTGAGCATTTATTTAAACCACACCCTTGTTTTTCTATACTCGATATCGAAACATTTTACGTTACAGAATCGTGACGTTGTTTAACTAAGACTTGATTAGAATACTGATGACTCAGCATTTTAACTACGAGTGTCATGATATATACTAAAACTTCACTTACACAGGCTAAATTCACGATCGTGCAAAATTAAATCATTAGAAAAAATACACAAACACGCCTTTTTCCCGTTGGGGTAGGCTGAGACTACATCTTTTCACATGCTACGATCCTGACATACCTCATTCATAAAAAAAATAGCATTGAAAATATCAGTAACGCTACTTAGAAAAAGGCAAGATTTAATAACACAACCCTCCTCACAGCAATTACACGCCTAGCAATCCAACAACGGCTTGCGCCAACATAAAACATCAGCCGTCAAACTTTATGTTTTCTTATAATCTTGGCTACGACGTGTGAAATATAAGGCCGAAATAAACATAAAACTCCTCTCGAACCTCGTTTTTATAACTCGGCAAATAAGTCATTGTCAGAGCACTTGAGTTTACTCTTCATGATCGCGTCGTAAAGGCAAGCGGTATTTTATTGTAGCACTCATTGAAATAGGACTATTGTCAGTGTGTTTTATTTATCGTGTGTATTTTATGACTTAGCTCACTTATATTATATAGCTACAGATACTTATACCTTGATACTAAGAAATCACTTCATGGTTAGGAAGAACGACGAACTATCCTAAACACACGATTAAAAGGGAGGTTTCCGACTAATACGATATCCGTAGTACGTAACACTGAATATCAACTCATCCAATTTTTAATATGATCTATAATAATTGACAGTAGAATCTACATAAAAAATTACGACTATTATATTTCCTCCGCTGGAAAAAACTCGCAGAGAGAACTCTACAAACGAACAAAAAGTCATTGCATTTCATGAATACACAAAAGAGACAGAAAGCAAGTGGCGTGCTAATTTCATTGCCCAGGAGTGCACTTAGTTCATATTTTCATAAAATTAATAACTCTGAAGTGAGAACAGGTAAACGGGAGTTTTAAAGGAAAGAAGTTTCTAGAGAAATGAAACTGGAAGTTTAATATTCCTACTGCACCTAGGTAAGTTCCGTGGGATTAAATACTAGTTACTAGGCAGCGTTCAAAAGTTATCAGTTAAAATATCTAAAAAATTCAAGGAGTTTTTATTTTTAGTCTTTACAACATGGTTGGTACTAGAATTAAAGTTTTAGAATGTTCGGTTTCAGAGGGTATTGTAAGTTAGTGTGAAACTCTAACGATATTTTATTTAAACTTTGTATAGGGAAGTAAAAACTACTTTAACGTTTGCAGCATTTGTAAAAACAGTCTTAGGTAAGGTCAATTTATTAAAAACCAACTACCCGCGCTTTTCTTAATTGTGAATTTAAAAACTTTGACACCCCTAACTTAGCTATTTTACGGTACACCTATAATTATTACTGGATCAAAACTGTCAACATACACCCCTAAATAAAATTTATTTATATACCTACTAAATTTCATTAAAACCCGTCAGACGCTTAAGAGTGACAGTAAAAACCTATACTTTCACTATTTTTAAATTAGTAGAATAAGGCTAATTACGTTCTGCTGTTACACCCGCGTGTTTCTAGTTTTCCTAGAGGCGATTTTTCAATGATCCTGGGGAAAAGCTTAGTCATATTTCTTTTTTATTTTTGATCCCCCCTTTGTTAATTAACTTCTACAAAGTATTATACAACTAAGCTACCTACTTTTATGGTTCCTAGGCTTAAGAATAAAACTACTACCAACAGATGAACAATCTACAAGCCATTGCAAGCCTATGCATTTAGATAATTGGTATTCCAACTGTTCTAACCCTCTACCTACATATTTCTTGTAAAAATCCAAGTTCGCCCTACCTAAGTGGACCTCCGAAAGTATTATAATTATTGAAAAGAAGCATATCTCTTTTTATGGGAACAGGTACTTGCAATAAATACCTGTTAAAATGTTATAAAAACTCGATTATATTTTTGAAATACAGCTTTTAACTTTGACTTTGATGAAAATGTAGGAAACCGACAGCGGTGCATTATCTTTTTTTTGTCTAAAAGTCTCTGATAGAAATATAAGGTACAGTCAGACACAAAAGTTGATGAGCACGTCGATGCTTTTAATTTACTATTACCACACAATATTTTTACAGCACAGAACATGAAGAATTTGATTTTTTTGCGTCATTATCATCGTCAACCCAGATTCACCCACTGCTGAGCACGGGTCTTCCCTCACTTTTGTAAGGAGGATTAGGGCATAATCCACAACGATCACGTACCTCCGAAATAATTCTAGAATATTTTGCGTGCGTAAAGATTAATTCTTCCAACCAATTTCTTCTAATCGATGTTACCACCATTGTCCCTTAATGAGTGCAATTTTGGACAAATATAATTATTAGCCAGATTTATATCGACGTAGATTTAAATTTGACGTTTATAGAATCGTACAGCCACAGTCACTTTGGGACTCGAAGCTGCAAACTTCACTACCATCACTGATTGAGCTACCGACACATTGAGAGTTACGATCCCATCAGAAGTTACCACAAATTAGTTTGAAGCTACAGATACGCGAGACGTCACAGATGAGTCAAGAGATACAAGATGCTACTTTGCTTGTTCGTAGATAAGGTAACAGTAACTGCGTAACGGCGGACGTCGGCACTCGCCCCGCCCATGGACTAATTGCCGCCTACTTGTTTATTTACTGGCTCGCATTAAATAGCCGCATACACTTAAACTGGTAGTAATTGTTTTGAAACTTTCTTAACGACTATCTAAAGCTTTCTAGTAAGTTTCACAATTTTCTCACTGTAAAAGCTGCAAATAATTTGGCTTACAAAGGCACCATACTGAACATAGTAATTGCAAAAAGTGTACCTACATAGAAGTAAAAATAGCTTCTTGTTAGAGCGATGAAACCGTATACCGATTTGTGTAGTAAGTCCAGCTTACCTTTAACAGCAGCTTCAATAATCTCAATACTCTTCAGAGTAAGTGCTAAAGGCTCGACCACAAGACTCAGCAAACGCGTCCCTCCGCCGCGTCTCCTCTCCGTCAGGAATATGCCGTAAGTACGCACGCGTAAAGGATGACATACCACCGCACTTGACCACTCCACAAACACTGTTGCATCACTGAACCGTAACGACTTCGCCGTACCGAACTTAACCACAACCCCAACATCATCCAGATCACCTTTTAAAACACGCCGAATATTCACTTTGTACACTCTCGTACCATTTAACGCTGTGTTCACGCCGAACACTTTTCCGGTGAAAATGTATTTGGAGAGTAGAGTGACGCGTTTTAATAAAACTCTATCGTACGTGACACTGGCGTTACAGGCGGACTTGGCGTAGCGCTGTCGTCTGACTGGACGCAATTCCACGCTCGCGTTTGTGATGTCCATAACGATTGCCAGCAGGATGAATATTACAGGCCGCATGGTGAATAAAATATTCTATGAGTTCGGGGCACAATTTCAGAAGTCCAGCTTGTTTATTCCAGGTTTGTATTTGCGTATAGTGCGTGTTTATCACGCGAAGGATGCGTTAGAAGCGTGCGCACGAGCGCAGTCCACGCCGGAGGCTGTCTCATCGGCTCAGATACTCTGGGTATAAGACAGTTACTCAACTTAATTGTCTCGAGCCGGCTCGATGCACACACACGACTGGCGGAGGCTACATGGAATACAATGAGTGCCGACCAGACCTTATACTTACCAGGAACTTGTTTGCAAATACAAGAGACACCACATGCCCCACTGTTTATCTCCTTGAAACAGGGTCTAAAATGCTATATCATTTCAACAATCGCAAGCCAGTCGTAATGTAGGTGCACTCCAACGTCGAGTACCAAAGGTCTAAGCTTTAGTTTATGCTGCGCCGAATTAACTTAGCCTCTAGCATAAACCTCACCATTTGCAAATACGGCACTATCTAAGCTACTCCCCGATGGCTACATTGTTCCTCAAGCTCACCCACTCACCGCCGATCGTTCACCTACCCGTCCTACCCCACATATTTACATACTGATTGGTACCGTGTAAATAAAACCTTGCATCCAGTAACATTACACCACGCCAGTGACTGGAATTGACTGGATGCGACATTTATCGTCACTATCTTGATTTGTCGGACCAGAAACTATCGCTTCCCTTACACGGCTATATGGAAGGGTCATTTGTTATCTAAATGTCTCAATAAAATTTAATGTAGCTCGGATAGGGTGGCAGAAAGAAAAATACTGTTTTTATTATGTAGTCTGTGTGAGTAGATACTGTTAACTAAAGTTTACTAGGAAAGGGAATTGTCACCATATTGTTTTAATTTTATAACAGAAATACGAAAAAATGTGCCAGTTCTTATCATTATCATCATCACTAGTTAACACCCTCAACTAACTACTACTAATGTTTATTAATTACAATAATGCGAATTTTCTTCAGCGACCTTACGACCAAACATGACCCTATTATAATGAAGTATCTTACAAATATCGTAGGACCTATTATTTATCCATGTTCAACACTTAAACATCAATAAAATTACATTGAAAATGCTCAATTATACCGACGTTCAATAAAATGTAAGTTAATTCCTTTAATCGACGGTTGTATTGATCTTTATGAAAAACATTAAAGCGGAAATATAGTGGAATTGTCCGGACCGCGCTATAACGCTTCAGGACCGAATCATGGCCAATGATCCAGCGCAGTCATTAAATAGGACCTCATAATAACGCGAGAGAGGCGCCATGCTTTGTCAAGTTACAGGACAGACAAAATCACAAATATCGAATTTTTGAAAAATTTTATTTACATACACAAGTGCACCAAGCAGTTTAATCCGAATAGTCAGTGAGGAACACTATCCTAAGTAGACACGTCGTCGGAGTCAACTTTGACGTTGCCATCTGCGATGACTCTGGCATTTGCGCCTACATCTGCGTCGGTATCGGCATTGCTATCTGCGTCAACGTTGGCTACGGCATAGATCAAACAATTGAAATATTGTTGTACAGCTCCGCAACAACAATTGTACACTTGTACAGGATATACTTTCCAAACGCTGAAAACTCAATCAAAAACCATCCAACAGTTTTCGAGATTTCATTGTTAAGTAAGTCGATATACTTAACCTACTTTTTAAAATTCTAAATTAAAAGTGTACCTAACAAAAGGACAGAGTTCCCAACGCTGTTTTCTTCGTTGATGCCATAAAATGTACTCTTATAAGATATTATGACACTGTCCACGGAAACAAAAACCTATAGCTAACTGAAACTCTCGAATGTACCTACATTATGTGTAGGTACTATAATTATAACTACCACCGCTACGGGAAACAAAATTCGACTACGAAATTATGTTTAAAATATCGGTTTTCGAACTTAATTAAATCAATCACTAGTAATTAATATAATGAGTAGGTTAGTAAAGGTCGATTTTATCGGTCTTTTATAAGCTTTTTGATAACAGGTACAATACAATACAATATAATACAATGCAATAATTCTTTATTGAACACCATAAAGCTTAAGTAGACACAATGCAATACACGTAAAATGTGTTAAAGTGCTTTCTTACCAAAAAAGTTTGCTTTTGTTTTGTTTTTGCTCAAGTAATTTATTCAATATTACAGGTTTGTAGCTGAAACTTTACAAAATATCTTAGAATATCTTTTGAGATTTCACAAGATCGTTTTGAAGTTGGCAACCAACGGGTAACAACGAGAGCACAGTAGACACAGATGAGAAAGTTATCTTCATAAACGGCACTAATTCTAATTCTACTGTGACAGTCCTGCAATAATCCTGCATAGCAACACTGTTAAATATACCTATCCTAATTAACTGTTAGTTATTTATGCTACGCCACCGCTTGTGAAATGTGCAGGTAAATAGTCTAAGGATTTGGTCGTCCCCGTTCAGCATGATCATTAATTATTCTCTTTCGATGCCTTTACAGCATACCTACGCATACGTCTTGTAACAGCTGTATATATGGCGCCGGTGACAAAGTGAAGAAAACGAGGTATACTAGGTTCAACTGTCTGTCAACTTCGAATTACTCGTAGTAGATAACTGTTTAAGAACACGTCAGAATAAAAAGTGTCCATTTTCTAACAGTTTCTTCCCAGGCCCTAATGAAGTCCGATTAGCGGCACAGTTCTTTTGCATAATTTGTATGTCAATTACAAGCGATTCACCTAATTACCCCTCAGAGGGCTAACGGGTTTGGGTGGCTGTTTCGTTGCACATCGCTAATTGTGTTGTTTAATTAGCTAATCTACCAACCAAACCAATAATTAATTGGATTGGCGGACAGCTGTAACGTATTTTGGGAGTCGATAAATCTGTGTTTAACGGACCGTTTAATTTCTTTGCAGAGGGAGGGTCGTAATGGTCCCAAAATGGGATCACAAATGTTTTGAAAAACAGTTTGTACTGTTGACACAGGTTCTTACTAAATTTCTATACAACACTTCTAAGTGTAACACAAATTGGTACTATGGTAGAGCATATTATTGTCATCGAATATATTGTAAAGATACAGCATCTAGATTTAGAACTACCTGGCAGTCTTGTAAAAGCAAATGATGACCAAAATGCTGTCCTTTTATTTTGCCATATGTGACAAGTGGTTTGAATTTGGATTAATTTAATTTTTTTAGTTTATTTCAATTGTTGTTTATTGGAGAAAAATACACTAAAATTAACTTACAATACTAAATTTATTAAATCAGCGACTACTTACTATTTTAATCACTAAAAAGGAATTGTAATGCAACGCAATATTTACTAATGTCCCGTATTTTACACGTCGCACGATTAAATACAAAATATAATCGCGTAGTTGTAAGTACGTTCAAGTATTTATTCTGTGGTGTAAGTGACAACTGCGACAACTAATGAATTTTAGAATTTAATGGTCGTTATTTTGCAGTACCATTAATTGTAAGACTGCTACGTAAACCTGTAAATAAACACCTTGGTACCGAATAACATTTACTAGACCCCAACAAGGTAGATATCTAATTGCTGCTTCTTTCAATGTTTCAACTATCATGTCTTAAGATATCAGCATATCTTTTGGTTGAAACAATGTGCTGGGAGAATAAACCAGGCATGCTGCAATAATGTAATATATCTACTCAAATGAAACGGGACCCAACTGCGGTATAATGAAAGCTTTATCACCAACTTCTATCTCCATGACCAGACCGCTTCCAGAAGTACCAAAATAAAATAGACTGAAAACAGATCAAACAGTAAACATCCCGGTTCTAAAGTAGATTTGTATTATTTGAGTCCTAATCATTTGCATTTTCTAGAACGACTCATTCGGAATGCTGTAATGGTCACGTTTATAGTCAGCGACAGCCGTATTACCAGTGGATATTTACGGTCTATGTGACAGCCTCTCCAATAGCCGTTGTTTCATTTGCTCTGTGGACTCCGATGGATCGTAATTTCTAATTTTAATATGCGGAGCGTTTGATAGCAGTAATTTATAATCGAGAACCGTTTTTGTATCTGCAACTTCAACGTAGATTGAAAAATGATTGATAAATATTTCAACCGACATAAAGAAAGGAAATTTCAAGGCAGATTTTTCACGCGCCTGGTTATCTGAAATGAAAAATTGGCCTTTTCTACTACAACGAACTTCTTAAAAGAGGCATAATCAGCGCGCTTGAAGTATTATGAGACATCAAAGTATATCTTTTGACTGACAATTAGCACAAACAATAATTTCTAGGCAAGAACACAATATGATACTGAGAAGCAAACAGAGCTCGTTGAAAGACAGATGAATGCAGCGCGGAGTGTAGCGTGCCGCGCGGCGCTGTCAATATATTTTGACAGCGTCGCCAAGCGCTGTCACTTTGATACATCTCGTATGAAAAAGGTGTCAAGTGCCGTCATTCAGCGAGCCGCACCTCTTCAGTGTGGCTTGCCGCTAAAAGATAATTATCCTCATAAGGAATTGTTCATTTACTGACTGAAAATGCCACTGTAACATCCACTGTATGTTTCACTGTTTAAATGGACAAACAGCAATCAGCAATCACTCACCAGAAAATGTATACAAACACAAATCTACAGCGCCAGTAAATTTTAGAAGCGGCATTGGCTCCACATGAATCATAAATTCGAAACCCACCGGGCACGCACGTGGCACCGATTGATCTGCAACAAATCCAGCACCCGTAATGCATTCTGTCAGTACATTACAAATGTTCTGCACTGGTCACTGTAGCTAGTTCCACAGAGAGCTGAATTTTTGAGTGAGTACCTCCGAGGTAAAATAAATCGGCATCGTTTCATGCCATGCGGAAAAATTGTGACCGCGCTGCAATTGCTGACAGAAGTTAAATTAGAAGCAGCTCAATTGCTTATTTTGCTTATTCTAATATTGCTTAATTATTATTTATTGCTTACATCGTGGGGTAGGTGTATAATTGTATATGTGGTAAGTATATTTCTGTTTACGAAACATAAAAAACGCAAACTGTTCTACGGGAATGAACAGCCGATCATTTACAAACACAAATTCAGAGTACCCATAAATTTCAAACGTGCATGCCTCGATGTAAATCATAAATTCAAAAGTCATTGGGCATGCATAGGGCTTTGGTGGATCTGTGACTAATCTAGCTTCGATACAATTGTTAGTACATTATGTCAGTGCATTATTATTTAAAGACCTATCTGGCCTTTGAACGAAATAACACGTGAAAAGCAACGGATAAATTCCCAAGCGATTGTTATGCAGTAAATCTGTTTTTTTGTTTGCATTGATATGAGTTTATTGTATTAGGTACTTGAAACGCTAAGCCAACCGCGTTACATTTGATGATCCACAGGTTAGTTCATGGATAGTGATCTATAAACACAACCATTGTTGACCACAATCATTGTTGTGGTGGCACGGTTAACCATTACAAAGGCCACTATTATCATCATACCAACCCATATACTGTACCTAACCTTTTATTTACCTCGACGTTTTAATCATGCTGCAAAAGTGCTTGACGCATCATAGCATGAATGATTTACACCAAAAAGAATCCCCTCAATTGAGGAATAATAACCCGTGCATAAACATAAATGCCACGTAATTCCAGAGAGGAAACTTCGTAAATAATTGTCGTGGCTTTCGCTAATTCCGAGTTTCCGAGCAAGATTGAAACCTAGGACGCGTCGGCGTTCCGCGCTCTTATGAAAAATTGCTCGCTACTTCATAACCTGTTGCCGGGAGTTGGGAATTTCTAAATTGACAATCAAAGGGCCGTTTTGACATAAAATGTTCAAGAGAATATTCAACATCTACATCACTATTGGGTGAAATAATTTGACAGAACTAACGATGAGTAGGCGTGGATTCATCGTTCTGAGGATTTTTTGAATAAGATTTTTTTCCCAATTCATGTGATGCCAAATGTCACTGTTCGTTGTTCATTGTTTTTGAAGAAAAGTACTCCAATGGTCAGCTAAGAATTCATCATTGATGTAAGCTAGAAGTAACTTTTATATTTTTCGTAAGTCAACAATTGCATTACCTTACCTTAACAGCATAGTCTGTTTACACGTGTATACGTACCAAAAACTTTCCATCATCTGGAGTCAGTAATTTTCAGGCTGTCGACAAGACGCCAAGCCAGCTCCGCGTGGCTGTCTCCGAATGTCGCGTGGTAATTAAACATTCCACCCCTTTAATATCCACCCGTTTGAAAATTCTAACAATGTCGGGTACTAGGCGGCTCCTATGAAAACATGTGCCTATATACATTACCTGACGACAGATTTGGCACGTCATGAAAGCTAACTATCGCGTACCCTAAAAGTTGAAAAGACTTACAGTTCTAGGTAGTAAAAGTCAAGTCACTTCAAGATTATTAAAGAAATATAAGACACGTTGAGTGGGAAGATCTTTCCACGAACCACTCCTATGTAATAACAATGTAGAAAATGTCGTATTTGATGATCAAAGCGACCACAAAAAACAGAAATCATTTTCTAACCCATTTAAATATTTTAATGACAACAAAATTTTGTAACAATGGAGACTGTATTCATCACAGTGTGGTGGGATTCAGAGAACCTACATCATCATCATTAATGCATTGGATTGTCATTAGAAGCTAATAAATCGACTGTATCTGTCTAGCTTATAATATATTCTGTAATGTACAATTGTACATGTGTGTGTAATTACGTAATCGTTATTTTATATGCATATATTATGTACCTACAGAAGTAAAAAAAACTTGATACTAACAAACTTTCTTCTTCAAAAATGTGCCATATTTCCTGCCAGGTTTTGCGCAAATACGTAGTGAGATGTGGTTACAGGTAGAGATTACAGTGCTTCCGAAGCGCTTTCATGCATGAACATTAAATTCCTTTGGCTTGTTATGGTAGGCCGCGAACTTTAATAAAAAAAGAATTTTGTAGAGAACCTGCTCCAACTTTGTTAAGAATATTAAAACAATATTTTGAAGCACAAGGAAACATTGGCGTTGGCACTGTGTTCCAAATGAATAAATGATAGAAGTTGTTTCTTCCTGTAAAGTGCATAACCAGGGAAATTTACCTGGCCTGACTAGCCTGTGGTGTAAATTGGTGATGAGCTGACTGTGCACGTGAGGTTGCGGGTGCGTTTACAGCGTAGGGCTAAATATTTGTTGAACTTCTGGTATTTGCTCCGGATGTTTGTGAAACCATGTTCATCGTAGTTTCTAATTCATTAGACTGTACAGAGAATTCTAGTTAAGGTTCAGAATATATCCAGGTGTAGGATCGTGACCCATCAGACCCATGAATTTTAATAAACGGTGTGTTTAAAACTCAAATCATTTACTGCAAGTAGACAAAAATAATGCACTTTTAAAAGTCAAACACTTAAGTCTCATATTATTATACATTATAGAAAAATAAAAAATAAATCAAATTTGATCTACTAAACTAATGATGAGCTGATTATGATTTGAGTTTGACATGATATTTTCCTTCCAAGTGGTGATAAATGCCCGAATCTCGCACAGGAAAAGGAAACTCCATTAACTCTACCAGTGCTTCGGAAATACGTCAGAGAAGATAGCACCAAGAAACTCTACAGAGATGTCATTTTTAAATTTTTGTCAGTGTTTTTTTTTTAATTCACTTTATTTACTCGTCACTTGAGCACGAAAACAGTGCAGCACCGCGCCAGATTTTATAATCCAAAGTTCTGAATGGCACTACAATTGTTATGGTTGGGTATGGAGCCTACCATCAGGAGAACGTTAAACAAACTTTGCAAAACTTAATTACAACAGAATGGATACCACATACCAAATTTTATACCTCACCATAGAACACTCCAAAGGCCCTTTATAGCGTGTTCGTATGGGTCTTAAGTAGTGAGCGATGTGAAGCACTTTCCTCCAAATAACTCGTCCCAACTTAATAATGTAGGTCCCTTTTGAATAATAAATAAGGGTTAAGATACAAGTTTCTACCTACTCATCTCAGACTTATTCCACCAGTACCACTTCTAAACATTCCTTTGTACATTCGACCATCTTATCCTTGGGCACACGTCGTCGGCCCTTACTTAAAACCTACAATGAGTGTTAGGGGTGCTTGCTTGACAATGTGCGCTTATTTCCGCACTGTTCTCAGCAAATATCAGCTTATAGTCGCTTAGCTAACTCAAGGCTTTCTAAAAACTCATTTAACTTTCATTCTTGTACATTTTTATAAATCAAACTCTATAAGTCCACATATTTACGTCTGATTAGGAAATTAATGAGCATTCTTGACCTAAATATTAGGAAAAGTTTGGGCACACTTGATGTTTCAACGATTCTGTCCCAAAGTGGACTGTTCTGGTTGAAATATCATGGTGTCTGAATTATCTCGAAACTCCATTAAGCCCAGGGTGCTCCAAAAATCTTTAGAATATTTCAACACCCATTAATAAAATAACATTGAAGTAATTCAGTACAAAGCCTGTTTACCTACTTACTATATTTTTCTTTTCTCTACCTTGTGAACTGTATCCAAAAAGTAAATAAATGCCAGGTACGTACGTAAATGCGTAAATCTAAATATTTATGTTTACATAAAACAACTATATCTTAACTTCAATAAATCTAAGAAATCCCGAAGAGACCACAAATTGAATTAAATCTCCGCAAAGGTTGCTGAGCGTAATATAATTTGATTTAAATTGCGCATAAAGATAGGACAATCTCTCAGCGGTTAGTGGTAAAACGCTAGAGACTCTGCTAGAAAGTTTATGGGCTTTGGTAATCTGAGCTAGTTTTCCCTACAGACAAAACAAAGGCAGTTTTTATGATCGCCTGTAGCAGCCAAAAAGATCTAAATAGTTCATCTACACTAATATTATAAAGAAGAAAGATTTGTGTTTGTAACAAAAAAACTCAAAAACTACTGAACCGATTTCCGCAATTTTTTCACCATTAGGATGCTATGTTACATTATGTTTGAGTAACATAGGGTATATTTATTGCTAGCATCACCTCTCGATTTCATTAACTATTACCCCACAGGAACTGTTAATTTTTTCGGGATAAAAAGTTTCTATGTTCTATTCCAGGACCTAAAGTGTAAAGTAGTGTGTGTTTGTCCTCTCTTCATGCCAAAATGACTGAACGGACTTTGATGTAATTTAGTATACAGACACTTTAGGTCCTAGAAAAGAACATAGGTTGCTTTTAATCCTAAATTGATACGAAAAGAAAGACTAATTCAGTAAAATAGCGTTTATATATTGAATCGCGAGAACGGTATCTAATCGTTTGGATTATAGATTAACGGACCAAAACTTCTTCTGCTAATCTATAGTATGGAGCATTAGGATAAGAGTTTTTCAAAAATATTTAAGTTTGTAAAAATGCAAGAAGGCAAGAACGGAAACAATGATGCATTCGCAGAACGTAACGCAGCCTCATTAGCAGAGGAAACCGTCGTTTACGGAGGAAACTCACATCAATACAGCATTAAACGTCTGAGGGAACGCAGAAATAATGAATGGAGCCTTTTAGGTGTATTACTACGCTGCGGGCTAAGGAACTGACTGTTATGACAGAATTAATGCCTGCCATCTAAGTGAGTGCTCATATGGTACACCTCATTTTTGATTATGAGGGAGCCATATGCGACTACGGAGGGAGTATTCATCAGCTAAACACGCCATAAAATAAAGTTATGCGTTTACTGCCGAGCTATAAACGTAACTTTTGAATGTCTATCCAACTTAGGCGGGGAGAGCTGAAATATGAGCTATAAGTCCTAGTACTTAGTAACTCTACAAAGATTGCATGACAAAGATTTAATCAACAAAAGATAATGATGGATTGGATTTCTAATGGCAGAAACTTTGATATTAAATACTTTAAATTTTTACCTAGTCTATATTTTCGTCAAAATCGATGCTCTGCGTCGTTCTTTTATTTAATTCAATAAATACAATGCATTGTAGGTATGTTATAGAGTATCTACCGAAACATAAAAGAATATACACTTACGTAACCGATGTATTCGATTTAGGTATTAAAGTAGAAAACAACTCGGGTGTAGTTGTTTTTCAAGATTACAAGCACATTAGGGAAATTTTATAGCTTAGCGCCTTTTTGATGGAAAACTCAATTTAATGTGATGGAAAAAGTCGTAACTTTCGTAATCTAAACCCCTCCCGAAACCAATAAAACAAGGCTCTTCTCGTAATAAAAATCAAAATCTGACACTTATTACTCTATTAACGATAATAAATTGATGTTAAAAACTTTTTACTTAGATGTAAAAAGAAATAAAACGTGGGATTTAAATTAAGTTCGCTGCTTTTATGAAGTAGGACCTGATAAGACGGATTATGAAAGGGAAGCGGGGGTGGCGGGCTGATAAGGGAATAATGGGGCGGCGATGAAACGGAGGGTAATTACTGGTGTAATGTTGGTACTTGTGAAGTTACGAATAGGGCCTGTCCTAAGCTTAATGCTTGCTTAATGTTTGCTTGAAAAGTTTTAGATGCTTTCAAGTTAGGTATATCATTTGAAGAGGTCATAAAGTAAGATGTGGAAGATTCATAACTTCTTTCAGTACAGAAAATTATTTTCCTTTATAATAACGAGCTATTTTATTTCTGCCTTTCCTCAACGATTCTACAATCTAGAAACAAATGTTGCTCTAATAAAAGGAGTTAGAGAAGGAAAGAAAGAAAAAAGGTAAGTTTAAAAACAGGAAGTAAGCAAGGCCTCGCAACACGTTCACTATTGAACCGTTTTTTTTTTGACACTTGCGAATCTTTATACGTGTGTTTACTTTTTACTGGAGTTGTGTCGTAAATAAACTCAATCAGTTGTGCTGGCGCACACAACTGTTGTGATAAAACTTTCAATATTTCAGGTTCATACGCCAGGCTAGTTTTCGCTTGTAGTAAAATTCAATTCAATGTATTAAAAGAATCTCGGAATAAAAGGCGGAGATAGTTTTAAATAACGGTATAATATAAGAAGATATTTGTTTTATCACAAAATGCATAGAATTAGATATGTTAACAATATGATACAATATAGAAATTGTTAGAAGATCGAGTTATACGAATATCACATTTAATAGAAGATCAAGTTCGAGGAAACATCACTTTACAACACTCGGTGTAAAATTTGTCACGCCAGATATATGAGTAACCAGATGAGTTTAGCGCTAAATTTTTCCCACATCAAAATAAGATTATTCCATGTGTCGTTACAATAATTGTTTTTCAACACCATCAATCAATGATATTTTATCTACAAGCAAAACGAGGTGGGTATCACAGTGGAGAGAAACACTGTTATGTACTTTAATTTTTCGGCAAGCCATATTTCACTCCGGTGACTGTATGTAGTTGAACATTTCATATAGAAATGTTAATTGGCCAAAATCGTTTAGAATACAATTGAGTATTTTGCAAAAAAGTGTATGAGAAAGATTGATATATAAATTTAGGAACCACATAACAGTTTGGCGGAGACTAGGTTGAAGTGTAAAATGCATACAAATATTGGCAAGGTTTTGTAGAACCAAAAACTACAAAGACAATAATATTTCAAAAATAATATCATAATATTATGTCGCTTGTAGACTTAACGGTTTTAATATTTACGCGACTAATAATAAGAGAGAATTATGTAACATCACAACGAATAGCCGAAAGTAGCAACCGATTTCTTTCTCACGTGACAATTATATACTCGAAATATAATTTCTAAATTATATATTTAGATATTTTGATATTTTATATATACGAAATTTCCATACTTTTTCGAAACACTTTCATACCCAGCTATTAACTCAGATACGTATTTTTCATTAAATTCACACTTAAAGTCTCCACTCAAATAATTTAACTTTGTAATGTTTTATTATTATTTTTGAGGCTTTGATTTAAGGGCAGACTAACTGGGCCAAGTTATGTGGAGTGCAAGCTCGGACACCCTGCGATGTGAACGTCAGGCCTCTGGCAGGTGGGATCAGATCTCTGCCGCTAACTCGCAGTCTATGCACGCAGCCTATGAAACCTGGTATCTTCGATGCTCCTGCTAACCTGCGATATCAGAAAGAAATGTCGATCATAAAGATAGTTAAAACAAGTAATAACTAGAGCTATCGAAACAAGCATATCCACATTCCTCATCATAATACATACACGTTACAAGACCTTCAAACAAAATAGGATCCTATCTCATTATTACAGCTGGCGCCAAGATGGCCAGAATCAATGGCACACCAGAATTCTCCAAAATATCGCAGAGAAGTGGCGCTTACCATAAGAAAAATAATCGTATCACCTTATTACCATACAGCAAATAAAAAAACTTTAGTTTTGATAGTAGTTACAAAGCTCGAAGGCAGACATTTTACATGCTAAAAGAGCAATGGAGTTTACCTCGTAACATTCTCAGGTGGCTGTCCAATATATATGAACGGATCGACATCCAACGAGATCATTCGACCCCGCGCCGTGCCGCTGGCTGTCGCAGATCCCAGCTTCAACATGGCGTCCTTCTTATACCTCCGCGCAGATACTTTCTGTCTACCGTCGATTTTGACCTTCCCCGTGTGCAACTCAAACGGTCCGCTACCCGCGTCCCAACGCAAGACAGCCTTTTTTCCAACGAATCCAAGCCACACGTGGTCCCTCGCACCAGCAGCACTCACTAAAGCACCCTCACTACAAACAGCGGACACTTCCGCCCAAACATCGAATCTCTTCGCCGGGAATCTGGTCCGAGCCACCATTCTAGCGTGTCCATCGAACAATGGCACTTCGTTCCCTATATTTGCGTACTCCTCAAAATACTCATAAGTCGAATAATCTTCGTTGACTTCATTAACAAAATCCTCTTCCACATCTTTGTGGATTTCCGGTTTTTTCGTAGTCCTGAGCGCGCAATTAGCCGGTTCATCGTCAGTATTAACATGAGCGTAGAGATTCTCTGCGAATCAGTCGAAGATAGAATGAAAAGATAGTCAATTTTCTACTAAAACTACTCGAAACTAGCTCTAAATTCTAGCGATATCCAACCGGCGGGAGAATGTCGATGCAGGTCAACTCTGGCTCTGGGCTGTCGGGTTTGCCGCTGTCGCTGGTGTCTACGGATACATCTGTGTGGATACTGATTAGCTGATACTCTTTGAGCGAGGTTCTATCGGAAGGTGATTCTTGTGAGGAGTGCTGTGATTGGCGTAGGATAGATCTACCGGCGCGGCTACCTCTTCTGACGTGAGGTTCTTCGCTGCAAGGTCCAAAAGCTTGCACGACTATGTCGGATTGCGTCCTGCAGGCGTGGCTGCGGAGGTGGCAGGCTGAGAGGTAGGTGCGTCCGTCGCTGCCGCAGACTGACGGTTCCTCGGCTTTGGGGCATTCTTTGTTGGTACAGTCGCAAGTGGCCAGTCCACTGCGAACCAGGCAGTGAGCGCCGAAATAACACGTCATGCGCTCGCAGTTTGTGGCGGGCAATTGAGTTGTCTCCGCTGTAAATTAGATGAGAAATTGATATTATATATTTCAGAGATCTTATTCAATACGTATTATTCAAATTACTTACGGTCGAAACACCCATTCGGTCCCAGCGTGTGTTCGTGGTTGGAGCAGATTGTGCACTTCTGTCCTTGTATGCCGGGCTTGCAGACGCAGCGACCCGTCATCTGCTCGCAGTCTTCTCGCACCGAACCGAAGGCAGAGCAACCACACGCTGTGCACAATGGTTTATTAAATTTCTGAATCAGTCAGGGCATTCACTAGCTAGTCATACCACAAAATAAATATACCTATTATACTACATACAAAATAGCCTTTCTCCATGCCGCGCAATCGTCAGGATTATTACACTCCCAAATTTAATAGCCAAGCAGTTTATATAAACCTTTATACTAGCGGGCTATCTCTTATTTCGGTCGCTTAGTATTTTTGTGTATTACGCACACACATTTGGCGGGTGTACAAACGTCATTTCTGTGTGTGAGTGGTTAAATCAGCTTATTAGTATGGCAGTGTCCGGGTGTAGTCAAACTAAAACACTTACGGATGCAGCCACTGTGTCCAGTCGTGCCAATCCTCGGCAGTCCCCAGTATCCAGGCTCGCATCTGTCACACTTGAGTCCCCCCACTCCAGGTTTGCATTTGCACTGGCCGCTCTCGTCGCATTGTTCCGTCACAGATCCAAGCCTGTGACAGCCGCACTGCGAGGGGCAGCCCGCCCCTCCCGGCCCCCGCGCGGCGGTGACGCCATCAGCGCAGCACCCGTGCCAAGAGTCTTGGCAACTTTTCTTCTCAACCACTGCTTTGTCTGGAAATGTCAATAAAAGATTTATACAGATCAATCTTGCATATGAAGGAAAATAGCTCCATTTGTCGAAAACTGTTATTAAATATTGAGGTTTTTTTTTATTTACTTGGAAAATTGAGCTCCTACATAATTATAGTATGAGGTATTATATCTGCAACCATAGAGATATGACAAGAACTAAGACCAACAAAACTGATACAAAATTTTGAGGTGCGCGCGCGTTGATGTCTTTTCTATGGAGCTTTATGAAATTACATAATATTTTAAAAATATATTTTTTTAGTCGTCATCAACGTACCATCCGCCTATTTTATTTTCATTGTTGGCACTTAAAACATCAGGAAAAAATACAAAACATTCTAACAAAAAGTTTACCTTTTCTACAGCACCTCGCGGCTTTAGCAGTGTGGTGGCAGTAGCTTCCGATAGGGCAGTCCTTGCGGTGAGGACCACCGCCGCAGTCCAGCGGGCGCCCGTCGGCGTCGGTTATGGGCTCGTCATCCCCACATGGTCTGAACTGGAAAACAAAATTATCAGACCTTTGGCTTTGACTTTTGGGCGCTTTCGTGGTGATTTTGGGTTTTGCTGGTCTCATGCAAACCGCCACTGGATGCGAACAGCTAGCAACCGCTTGTATTGACGTTCTTTGGGGGAAGCCTATATTCAGCAGTGGATTTCTTCTGGCTGATGATGAATGTGGTGGTCTCATTAGGTGCCTAACACGATCGATATCACATCGATCCCTTGATCAATATCGACTGCGTAAGTGTGCTCAGAATGAAATTGATTATTCTCATTCTGTTTTTAATCAGGACGATCGACAAGTCGCATTTTAATCGACGTTGATCAATGCACGTGATCGATTTGTCGACGTTTTTCAATACTCCATCCTTGTTAAATCGAAGGGAGATTTCTTTGGTGTAATAGCACAATCATCAACATTGAACGGTCTATCATCGATGTTGATCAAATCCACTGATCTACGTCAATCCTGTACGAGTCCTACGTCAATATCTTACCTCCAACCCTTTACAAAGCGGCAATGGACGCAGCCTCAAGTCCTCTTGCCGTCGGCAAGCTTCTAGCTTCATATGACATAGTGTAGGATACAGTCGTAGGTCTGATGCACAGACCGGGTTCGACGAAGTAGCGGCAGCTGCAGCGGCTGCGCAGTCGAATAGGCAAGCACATCTGAAGAAGAAAATAAACTAATATAATAATGGCGGTCAATATTGAATTAAAACAGTAATTAGATAATGACTTGCTGCTTCGAAAAATACCTGATATACAGATGGATAATTACTTATTAAGTCAACAATATGAGCTACTGCAAAACATTTTATAATTTTTCATCTTATGATGGTCCTAAAAGTTTTTTGTTTTAGTACGGTGATCGCGCAGCTGTCGGTAGCCACTGATGTTTTATGCGTCCATTCTTACCTGGGTTGTCCATTAGAGTCAACGGCGCAAGTAGCTTCGTAGGCGCACTGCACTCTTGCACACACGGCAGTACCAGCGGTGAGCTCGCTAGAGGTCTCAGGGTTCTCGTCTCCAGAACGAATCTCGTTGCTTATATCGGTTAGTTTCGCTGTTCTGTTTCCTCCTTGAAATAAACATTTAGATATATTTTATTGAGAACCTGAATCTATGAGCCTGTTGAAGCTTTCACAAATGTGACTATTTAAATATCGAGTCAAAGCCAAGCCTAGTATAAAAAATCAAATCATGACATTAAGAGATTTCTTATAGTGAACAAAAACACCGTTTTGACATTAATTAAAGTAAAAAAGTGAATTTTCAGCTTCGGCGTCTATCTCACATTGGCGTTAAAGTAGAATCTGTGACGTAATAGAACCTACCTAATGTACCGTTTTCTTCCTGAACCTCGGTGCACTCTCCGTAATACGCCACTCTCAGAGGTGGTTCACCTCTCATTCTAGCTTCGCACGCTGCTTTCTGCAGCGCACACTCGTGGAGGAACGTCTGACCCGCGCTGGAGCAGACGGGCTCCCTTTCTGCGTCTGCGCAAGGGTTAGTGCAAGCGCACGTGCCTCGAGCGCACCAAGTGCCGGCTGGACATTGCACGCTGAGGCAAGATTCTGCAGGCAATAATGAGAATGACTTGTTTAACGTTCAGAGGTTCAGAGATTATCCAAAACTTTGAAGTTCCTTTCATAATCAATTCCATCAATTATAAAGGGTACTTTCTAAATTGTATATTTCATCTGCTGTAGATTAATCTCTATGATGCTCACCACAAGAACCCATGTGCTTGATGTGAAGGCGTCTCTTATCTCGACAAGCCACGTCACGTAGAGCGCAAACGCTGCTGTAGGTTTTGTTATCGTTTCCACACACCTCTTCAGTTTCCTGCAAAGACCAAACAAAAACATTAAAACCTTCCAAAAATGTGTATCATATATACACAGTAAATTATTCTATTATACTTACTGTCCCTTCTTCACAATGCTTTGGGCAAACGCAACTGGCTTCAGAAACTCCGTCGCTTTCACAAACTGCGTAGAACTCGCACTTTTTGTTTTCACATCCGTCTGAAACAAGGATAAATTTTCGTTGTGACTCGACGCGCCAAATGACGTTATACGACCGAGCACTTTCCAGCTTCGGTGGGCATTTATTGTCTATCGAACGATCAATCAATCCTTAGGCCAAGTAACTGAGTCGTAAGTTCCACTTACTGCAGGGCCCAATATAGAGCACTTGCACGTCACGGCGGTGGCGGCACGCCTCGAGCTGCAGCTTGCAGCGGTTGCCGTAGGAGATGCCGTCGGAGCCGCAGACGGGCGCGAACTCGTTGGAGCAGCGCGGGCAGCGACACACGCCGCGCGTGCCCGCCGCCACGCACTCCCCGCCGTGCGGACACACGCGCTCCGTGCACACGCCGTTAGAACCTGTAGGTACCGCACTATTCCTTTAACCTTCGTACGGTTTACAGAAAAATACAAAAGGTAGGTATACGACTCATACATGTTTTAATCATATATCATCTATAATCATGTTATAATTTTTACGAAACAAAATTGGCGATATCTATAAGCTCTCATTTGCTTACTTGCTAACATGATATGAATATTTTATAATAACTAAACTCACCAAACCGAAGACGCCACACAGTCAGGGCCCGAAGTTTATATCCAACGACAAGTTTGCCGTTCCAACGCGCGTGCGGTATACTAAACACACAAACGTCGGAACGGCAGCCCAATCGCTGCAATATTACATTGGGTGGAGCTCTTAAATCTGTAATGGGATACCGTAGCGTAACAAGAACGACTAAATCCTAACGACTTCAACAATTCGGCCCAATTCCCAGGGTAAAGTTCAGGGATATGGGTTGATACAGCGTGTTGTACACCTTCCATTCGAGCTGGAAGTCTACTCAAGGTAACCTACGAAGGTAAGTGCTAATTTCTATATGTAGCCGCTGTGACTGACGGACGATGAGTCCTTAAAGTACTGACCACAGGCTCCGGCGTGCAAGACTTTCAGCTCTCGTCCCAGCAAGCACGCGGCTCGTCGGAGCTCACACTCGCTGTCGTGGGTTCGTGCGTCGGACCCGCACACTGGGCGCAGCACTGGCTCGCAAGGCGGGGGACAGGCGCACACGGCTCCTCCGCCCTCCACTCGACACTCGGCCCCGTGGCGGCACTCTACTTCTGCACAAGGGTTTACACCTGGAAGTAACAAAGTTAACTAGTAAGAATAAAAATAGAAAGGGAATAGAAGGGAAATAGAAAGGAAAACTGCGTTGTTTTTCACGGCCTCCGTAGTGTTAGTTGATTAATTTTCGTTGGTGGAAACTTGGTCCATTCTGGCGCATGACAATATTTGTGTAAATCACATGTGCTTGCTCTGAGTCTCGATGTTGTGGAACATCATGGTCCTCATAATTCCTGATTCCCCAGATACAGAGAATCCAATTTAGCAGGCAGTATTTACACATCTATAGTATTGTTAAGCGTTTTTATCATTTCTAGTAACATGTTACCGCAATGTTAAGGGGCAAAGATACACGCGTAGCATTTGGAAGACGATTTTGGACAAGAGTAAGAAAATAACCGTTATTACCTGTACTGCACTGTCCCTTAAATATGATCTTCAACTGTTTCCTAGCTCGACACGACTCCCTATGCATCTGGCACTCGTTGGAGTATGTTTTGCCGTCGGAGGCGCAAACTGGAGAGAACTCTAGAGGGCAGGGTTCAGCACAACGACAGGATGGCAGTCGACGGTCGTCCAGCTGACACACTTCTGGGTCAGGACAAGTCACGCCGGAGCAAGGGTCTGGGGATTAAAAATGTATGTAAGTAACTTTTTAAGTATCCATAGGGTATCTGAAAAAGATCCTAATGATCTTACGCTTTTTCATGCTTGAGGACGATAATTACTGAAGCAGAGAATTTTGACGATGGAACCATTGATCCTGTCTGTTATTCAAGGCTCATTTTTACCTCCCATATCCACTTAAGCTTTGTAAGGTGGACGGCGATATCTCCACTTTAGTGGCAATGGGCGCCCTAATCATGAATGATGTTAGCTTTACGTCACTGTGCTGATGATAGTTAGTGTACCCTGTACCCTGAACTATTTACTCACCGCATTTACCGTAGTATTTAAAGGTTATGTTTGTGTTAGACTCGCAAGCAGCGCGACGCATCTCACACTCCCCGGGGTAGTCGTGCGCGTCGCTGGCGCAGAGTGGCCGGGAGCCCTCGTGGTCGCCGTAACTGGGGCAAGAGTCAGGGCATTCGCAGTCATGCGAGCGGCCATCGGGAGTGGGACGACAGAGCGCGCCCGGACCGCACGTTACACCCACGCAAGGGTTCGGCACGTCTGAAGAATGAACAATTATTAGAATGGTAATCGTAGCTAGTTAAGTACTAAATAGTAACTGCTCTTGAACTTTTCCAATTTCCCTATGGAAATTTTAGACTATTTCCAAAATTAATAGCTAACGTTTCCCCAAGTAGCTACAGCAATGCCAGTTCAGTAGCTCAAGTAAGCTTGCCTGCCATCCGACCACCATTATGGTACGACAGTGTCCAGAACTAAAGTGTTTCTACCCCTTTAGATCAACACACGCCATTTGCATCCAGACTCTAGAGAATATTTTAGCACGATAAATTATAACCATTGTTGAATTGAACTCCCCACTGCAGCAGCTACCTAGGTACCTAATTATGCCATCATAATTCATATTCTGTGGTCATACTACCACTTAACTTAACTTAACTTAACTTACCACTAGGGAACAGGTAGCAGCACTCAGTGGCCACCATTAAAAGTGACAGTAACCCCACTCCTGCCACCATTGTCCGGCATTCACGCCGCACTTGGGCCGTCCGACCATCACACATCGTCTGCTTTCATTGCGCATAGGGCTACAACAAACAAGTTAACAAAGAAACAATGGAATCATGCTGTGTCAAAAAGGTAATCATTTTTCATATCTACCACAAAACCATTCTATCCTTCCTACTTTAATATTATAAATGTGAAAGTTCCTGAGGATGGATGGATGGATGTTTGTAACTCTTTTACACAAAAACTACAAAACAGATTTCGATAAAATTTGGCAACAGATAGTTTACTACCTGAATTAACACTAGAATTCTTGAATAAATTTCGCTTGTACACAGCAATCTAATCCCTAAAACAATCGGTACAAAGCTTTCATGAGTTAATTGCTTGCTGAATCGAATGACTTTGGACATTTTAAGAAGTAGCCATTATTTTTTGTTATAGCTTTTGATTAATCAAAAGACAGCCGCGATCCGGATTACAGCCTGATGGATTTTATGCAAATGGAGTCGGTCAGCTGAGCTTGCTCTACTTATCTACGAACGAAGTCTACATAGAAGGCAGCTCTTTAAAATTTTATGTCGATCCACTTGTTACTGTATCGGACATTATGCATAGAAGAACATCTATGTTCAAACAAAGACGCGTTTACGTCAAAGATTGAACTAGGATCCCAGTCAAACAAAAACATTTCAAAGCCACTCCATTTCAACTTCGTAAAATGTCAAAGTTCTTTGCAATGACGTCAAATACTGGAATGGGTAGAGAGCAGTCTGCAATATCTATTGTAGACTACTTGGGTACATACTGTACATACAAACGAATAGGAAACCCCGATCAATACTAGCTATCAAGGTACGTTAAAGGCTGGGGTAAGACCTGATTTGAAGAGTGAATTAGTAAAGCCTTACACCGAGTAGTATAATAATGTCGTCCATAAAAATCTACTTACCAGTTGATATCGCTTTCTAATACTTGTAAAATTGAGTACCTACTCAATAATCAAAATGGCACCCTCTTTCGGAGCACTAGCAGATTGAAGCAAAGTAACGTGTTTCCCTTCCCAACGTTGGAAGGCGACTAAAATTAAGGAATAGTCCACCCACTGGTTGGCCACTAGGGTGGTCGCAGGCATGCGCACTTGCGCAGTTACCTTTGCACTTTAGCAGGTGAGTACCAAGTTACTTGACTAAATTTATACTTACACAATTTCCTGAAACACACTGGTAAGAACGGTGCAGTAGGAAAAATATAATCAACGGACTATGCTCTGTCATTATATCCACCTATCGTTAGCTAAGAGATTACGTTTTAACTGATATGGAGCGCCTGAAAGAATCAAATTGCAAACGTCTTTTTACCTGATTTTATTGTTATAATGTTGTTCCTTTTACGTAGCTCCTATAAATCTATATTAGCAACAAATATTGTTTTATAAATTTCTGACAACCTAATATGTCCATTCCGCCTCTTTGCTACTCAGTAGGGATATGTGGAGCCGCCGTATTTTAATATTAATACGAAATCCTCTATAATAGACCTAATTTGTCGGGCTTATTCCGGAATCCCCCATATCCGTCCCCCTCGCGAGGTCGAGGCTAGTACTTTCAGAGTAGAATAAGCGCTCATCCATGCTCCTTACACTACTTTATTTTACGATATTGTGTGATAAAGTGGATTACGACGAAGCGAGTTCAGCCCCCCCCCCAAATCTATACCACCTTCGAAGCCGGAGGGGAATGAATTCTTGTTCTCCACTGGGCACAATGGGAATAATGGAAATAATTATTATACCGTAAAGAATGTTGACATATTGACACGGAATGGACAATGCCTTGCATATAGATATAACATATCACGACTATCGATCACATACAATACATTTGAAAATCCTAACTAAAGGTAAGCAGAAGGAAGAGTATAAAAATAAACAATATTGACAACTTTAATATGTTTATTTATTACAATGGCATAAACCATTTAAGATGCTTTGACTCTATTACATTCTCATTCATGTAATGAGAATACAAATTTACATAATGTATAAAAATAGGACTGTATGAGCCCCACCAGGACTCTACAAAATGCACGTAAAATGAGAAAACAATGCACAAATCAAACATTCAAAGTACACTGCTAAAATGCAATGACAAAGTAAATATACCCCCTTCATCAAGCCATACATATCCAGTGAATTGCACATGATTTGAAAAATATATGCAAATCTACTAACAATTTCTAGTTTTGTACATTTACTACCCACTATTTATATCACTTGTTTTTAAAATTAAATACATTCAACGTGATGATGAGGCATCTAATAAATATCAGACACAGATACAAAAAGAAATACAATTAAGACCCGATAAAATGAGCGGTAATATTAATCCATAATATAAAAATTAATGGTATTTCGTCTAGTCTGTACACCAACAATCAATCGATAGATTCTGCAATACAATAAATAAATTCACTATACAGTCTCACTTAAAATAGGGAGTCACCATAGTCTTCAAATCGATGCGCTTCGCTTATCACATAGATAAAAACCACAGCACTATGTCACTTACACTTTACAGTAACTCGGTCAGACCAGCGGTGTCTCAAGAAACGTTAACTCTACAGATTATTTACAAGGACCATATCACTAATATTTACAAGGTGCGGGAGTGTGAGTCTGCGTTATTACGTGGGTGGAGCGCGACGGTCGTAGTCCCTCCTATAGACTTCGCGTTCGTAATCGCGCTCGTCGTACTGGTAGTCGGCGGGGGGCTGCGCGTACCCTCGCCAGTCCTCGGGGTAGGCCCTCGCCGGGGGGAACACCATGCCACTCGCCATCGCAGCACTGTCGTAGTACTGCCCGTACGGGTTTGCGGGCATGGCTCCTCCAAACCCAGCGCCATACCTGCTAGAAATACGTGAACAATTAAAATTGATTTCAATCAGTTTCATAATCTAGAACTCAATTTTACGGCAATCAAGTCACCTTCTCTTGTCGTGTGTTCTAGGAATGCGATCGCCGCGGTACTGCCTGGGCCCGGGGTAGGCGGGCGTCCAGGCCGGGTGCGTGGGGTGGTCGGGATGCGGATGTGCCATGCCGTAGGGGACCCGCGAGCGCGGCGTGCCCAGCCCGCCGCTGTCTCGCCGAGTGCGCGACCGGTCCCGGTCCCTCTCCCTGTCTCGGTCCCGGTCCCTCTCCCTGTCTCTCTCTCGGTCCCGCTCGCGATCTCGATCTCGATCTCGATCCCGTTCGCGCTCCGACCGACTCCGCTCTCTGTACATCAAATCGTCCCGCTTCATGCTTCCGTCCCTATCCTTGCGATCCTTGTTCTTGTGTTTATGTCTGCAGGTATGGAAGAAGCGGAATGGTGGTGAACAAACTAGGGGGGTTATCTATCTACATGACTACCATGGCAGAGAGATGTTGAAGCATGCGAGGGAAATAGGGGTCGAGTAATAATCCCGGTTAGTGTAGGGACGTTGTGATATCATCAAAGGAGTGGATATGTATGACATTGGTCAGAAAATTATGTTCGAAGCGTCAATAAGTACTCACCTCTCGTGACGTTTACTTTCTCCAGGATCAGGATCACATTCGCCTTCCTCTAACTTTCTCTTTATGCCCGATGCGTGCGGGTTTTTATCGTTCTTCTCAAATTTATCGTTCTTTGATACTCTCTTGTCTTTCTTATTGTTAGCATCATTGTGTTTTGAATCTTTTTTTGAAGACTTTACATGATTGTTCGCATTGTGATTATTTTTATTATTTGACTAAAAAATAATAAGATATAATGGAAATACAGAGATTTGAATTCAAAAACAGTATTTCACAGTATTATTTTGGGACTTTTAAAAATCAAGACTTACTTTAACATTTTCTTTGTGCTTTCCAGTTCTTTTGTGGCCATCCCCTTTTTTGAGTCCAAACTTGTACAATCTATACAACTGTTTGGCATCAAAGTTGGTGAATTTGGATACAAAATACCAGAGATTGCTTCTCCATTCTGCTTTCTTGTCATTGTCTGGATATGCTTCCAAACAGATGTCTATTTGCTGTCCTATTTGTGCAAGACAGGATCGCGTCCTCGCTACCTGATCCGTTTCATTGAGTGTTTGATCAGGGTTATCAAGAGTTTTGAGTGCTTTCTTGACTGGTCTCATTTTTTCTTTACACTGTAAAAATTAAAAGTAAATATATTTATAAAGCCTCTACAAAAGACACAAATATTAGTGAGAGTATTCATTGTGAATTGCTTACCTCTTCAAATACTGAAGGGTCCAGATCACCTAGCACTTCTAAAGCCCGCGGTTCATTATTCGCAGTGAAATGCATGGGGCCGACTGGTTTCTTTCGACCTTTCACCTTCTCTCCCTTAGGACGATCCTTGCCATCTTTCTTTCTTTTCTTGTCTTTTTCTTTCCTGTCCTGAGAAGTCTCATCATGTGTCGATATTTCTTCTAACTTTGATTTACCCTATAAATAGAACATAATAAAAATTATATAAGTTGTGAATTCAATGTTGAACGCTGAAATATTTGTTTAAAAATAAACTGATTATACAGTATAATGATAACACTATGTGTAGTTAATTTTTTTTTAATAATTAAAATAATGTAGAAATCTGACCTTATCATTTTTATCGTTTTTAACAGTCTTGTTTTTCTTATCATCTCCGGAACTGATGTCATCTTCAATAATGTCTTTTGTGACTGGTTCTTTATTGCCTCGTTTCCCTCGAGGCTTTCTTTGCTTCTGCTTGCCGTTCTTTTGATCAAGGAGTTTCTTTATAAGTTTAAGGAGATAGTCGCAACGGGATTGTAAATGTTTTGCTTGCGGTTTCTTGTCCTCGTTTGTGAGCATTTTTTCGCCAATTTCGAAGGACGAATCCATTTTAATAGCCTCCCAGGAACCCATACCATATTGGTAAATACCGGCAAGAAGTTTTGAGTCTTCGGCAACTCCCCATTCTACATCAAAGTTTGCTGGCCTTGTTCTGTAAGAAATATACATCTTTTTACAATAAATTTGCAACTAAATGAATGGATGAATTAGTAAATTTACATACATAACTGGGAACATTCAGCCCTCCAAAATCACCAACACAGCAAATTACATTAATTTTTTTATGAAAGTGTATAATAATTGATAATTTATTACTTGCACCATTATTTTGCTGTACCAAATAAACCATTCATACCTGAAGTCTAACTGCCATTTTAGCCTCTCTTCTTTAGTATCAGGCAGGAACACATCTAAAGGCGCCAACTCATCCAAGCATGCTGACAACGTCTTTGCGTTTACAGGCACACCACCTAGTTTGAATGTTTTTCTAGTATTTTTACGACCATCATTTTGTTCATCTGAAAAATTATAAAATATATTATGAGCATTCATTTTAAATCTTGTTAGAAACGCTATTACGTTTAATTAAGAGACCGAAGAGCCGTATCCCTGTACCACAAACAAGGACCAATCTGAGTGTATCAGATTAATTAGGACAATGTAGTATCGAAAGTATGCATGCAAGTATGTATGTCAACAATTACTGAATAGAGGGACTTACGGGCTGTTTCCGAAGTATCGTTAAGAACAGCTTTGCATCTTTCTTCCAAGACCTCTCCCAACTTCTTGAGCTCCGCAAGAGGTTTCTCTTGTAATTCAGCGTCACATGCTATGCTATCTAAATGCTTCAATGGAGCCGAAAACTTTTTATAGCTCTTGACGAATCTTCGAATCTACAAAGAAATTACAATGTCTTAAAAATTTTACGTTCATTTTGTGAACATGACCCACGTATTCGGCAGTGTCATCTTTTATAGTACGTTTTAGAAGTAACGTAGATTCTTCAGGCCGTTTAGTACTTACCTCTGCATCAGTAAAGCCTTTAATCTTCTCCCGATGCGAGGCGGGAGGCCTCCCTCGTTTCTTGGGTCTATCGTCGTCTCCGCTTCCATCACCTTCAGAGTAATCACTGTCAGCTTCACCATCTCCATCTGCGCCGTCACCGTCGCCGCCCTCACCCGATCGCCCTCGTCGTTTACGACCCCCTTCTGTATGATCAACATTTCCAATTGAAAATGAGTACTTTGCACATCTACATTTAAAATATCTATAGCAATGAATCAACTAACCCAGCAATATAGATCCCTGCAATCTCAATGAATGCAAATTCAGATTGCTCGGGGAATCACCGTACATTAGAAACAAATGCACAACCATATTATTAATTTACGTGTGAAATTAACACAGGTTATATAAAGGTAAGCGGGCAAGGACATATAAAATTCAAAATAGTTGTGCATTTTAAGTTAAATCAGGGATTTAAAGTAGCTTACTAGCATCGGCATTATTCTGCTGCAATTGTTTCCGTCTAGGTGGCAGGTACAAGTCTTCCATTTCTTTACTCTTCTCCTGCTCGGCGATAGTTTTCCGAACGTTTTCCGGAATAATATCATCCTAAGAGGACAGTGCAAATCATTACCGATTCTCGTCTCTCAAAATGCATGCCTGGATACAATAATCTAACAAATTAGACATTTACATACCCAGTCCTTGCTTTCTTCTTCGGGATTTTCTTTCTTAACTTCCATAACAGCTTTGTCTTCATCGAAAGCAAAACTGGCCACTTTGAATGCAGACAGAAGTTCGTCTCCAGCCATAGTGGGTCCTTCGTCCCGAGTTTCGGCTCTTTGCAGAATTTCGTCAATATCACACTAAAACAAAGATTGTAAGTTACATTGAGAAATTTTTTACTTATAAATTCATATACCAGCAGTATTATGTAAATACTCACGACAGGTTCCTCATCATTCTCATCATCATCTTTGAACAATTCCTCGGCGCCAAACTTAAGAATAGCGTTCAGATCTTCTTTGTTAAAAGGGTTATTTGCCGTGGTCCCTGGGGTACCATCCCGTTTGTTCAGCACAGTCCGCCCTGTTGTGTCCATCCGTTGGATCACTAGGTGATCCAGCACCATTTTCCGCTTAGCCCTCTCCACAATATCCTCCTCAACAGACCTGGCAGTAACCAATCTATAAATGTTGACCTGTGAATTTCACTTCATTTATTTCAAATCACTCAAAGAACAGTCATTGCAGCAATGATAATAGCCTGTAGGATGTTTTACCTGATTCTTTTGCCCAATACGATGGGCACGAGCTTGCGCTTGCAGATCATTTTGGGGGTTCCAATCAGAGTCGAAGATTATCACAGTGTCAGCAGTAGCCAAGTTGATTCCTAAGCCTCCCGCTCTGGTCGAAAGCAAAAAGCAGAAATCTGTTGAACCCTCTGCATTAAAATGATCAAGCGCCTGCTTTCTTATCTCGCCCTTTATGCTACCGTCAAGGCGTTGGAATGGGAAATGCCGCCTTTGCAAGTACTCAGCCAGGATGTCCAACATTCTGACCATTTGGGAAAATATAAGAACTCTGTGGCCTGTCTCTTTTAGCCTGCACAGTAGTTTGTCCAAAAGCAGAAGTTTGCCAGAACCTCTTAGCAATTTCTAAAACAATTAAATCGAATTAAGACAATACATAATAATTAACAAAAATAGAATGAATATGAAAGTTTGGAAGATTTACCTCTACAGCATCTGTTGTGGCTAATGACGCCCTAGACTCAAAGTCCTCCGGTTTCGTCAATAATGCATGATTACAGCATTTCTTCAGTTCAATGACAATATTGATGAAGGTGTTTATCGAACCTTTCACACCTTTCCGCAGAGCGCTATAGTTCTTTGTTAGGATCCATTTGTAATATTGCTTTTGTATCGACGTCATTTCCACCCTTAAAATCTGTTCTACTTTGGCTGGTAGCGATTTTTCGACGTCTTTTTTCTGCCTCCTCAATATGAAAGGCTCCAACTGTTTGTGAAGCTTTTCGTAACCTTTCGTTGCAGCGTCTTCGTGGTCTTTCTCAAACTCTTCCCAAGTTTCAAATCTGAAATAGCAGCATAATGACTGTATTACTGGCCGACCAGTCTTAAACTTGTAACTTGTACTATAGAATAGAATATTAAAGTTCGTTTTTCTAGAGGTAACATCAATCACTATTTTGCTCAATTTCATGGCACAACTATGTCAGTAAGAAAAAAGGGAGCTTCAAAAGAAAAGTGAACGAGTCCCCTCTATTTTGGGTAGACAACGCACCGACAATGACCTTGGTGTTGCAGATGACCATCAGCGGCGGTGGCCACATACAATCAGATGACGCTGCCTGTTTCCCACCAATGTTATAAAAAAATTGTTTGATGCTCCTAATTCACCATTCATGACACTTGTTAAACTGATCATCAAATCCGACCAGCTTAACGAGACTGCTTCAGTTACTTAACAACAGGTGAAATAGTGGTCAAACACCTACAATGTATAAAAAAAAGAAAACCAAAGCCTGAAATCACTAGATCTCAAATAATTAGCGAAACTAATAGATTGTCTAGCATTAAAATGCGACTATATTAATGTTATCATACTTACTTATTGGGCATAATAAAATGCAAGAGGGCCCATAGTTCCTTCAATGAGTTTTGCAAAGGTGTGCCAGTCACAAGCAATCTTTGATTTGTGTCAAACTCTTTCAGCGCTTTGTACAATAAGGAATCATCATTTTTTAGCCTGTGAGCTTCATCTACTAATAAACAGGCCCAACTAAATGACCTTAGGAATTGTCTATCCTTCAATAAAATCTCATAAGTAGTTAATATTGCATTAAATTTCAGTCTTTTTGAGCTTGCAAAACTCCATTCAAATTGCCTTAGCTGAAAAGAAAAATATATATAATAAAATAATAAGGTAACCTGTAACATCAAGTCTTCAGGTGTAGAGTGGACTTTCAATAAAGATGCACAATCCGTCAAGCGTCCATTTTTCTGAACCTATAATTAAATGATTTACTTACAATTTCCCTACTAGAAAGGTCACCTATGTATGTAACAACATTTATATCTGGTGCCCATTGCTGGAACTCCCTCTGCCACGCAGTCATCGTACTTAAGGGCACAACGCAAAGGAATGGTCCATACAACTGCTGCGACTTGAAGAGGTAATATAAAAAACATATTGTCTGAAAAAAAATCCTAAGTTAATAACAAAGACAAAAATTCTATTAAATCTTATTTTGTGTGAATTATTATTTTGTTAAATATTACCTGAATAGTTTTTCCTAATCCCATTTCATCGGCAAGAATGACAGAGTTGTCTTTACACCAGGAATGTATCAACCAATTCAATCCATCCATTTGATAATCTCTAAGTATGTATGTCTGAAAAAGAGAAAATTTACACAATATTAAGCATTCAATGCTATAAAATGTTAAGTTAAAAAACCATGCTGCAAAAGCAACAAGTGGCTGTTGTTGAACCTACTAGTTTTGTATGTCAGTCGAACTTCCAACTTCCCAGATTCTATGTTTAGACTAATATAAAATTACAGCTTTTATATTAAATTAAATTGTTTAATTTATGTTAAAAACATATTGCAGAATAGATGCGACCTCACTATAAAGTTTGTCAAACAATATTCATGTTCGCAGCGCCACCTATCATTTAGCTTACAATTTACTAAGTCCGCTGGCCCACAAGTCGTAAACGTTCTATTTCAAGCAAACGCCGGCAGGTGGCGCTGTATCCAATTACACATTAGTTTTATTTTATAATAATGGACAGAAATCTAAATTCAACTTTAAAAATTATAAAATTTCTACCCAGAATTGAAAAACAAGGAAGTTAGAGCCTTTTTTTCAAACATTACTCCAGAAAATAATTATTTTATATTTAGAATTATTGACGTCGCAAGGTTATATAGAGGTTATTCAATGAATGTTCATAGTGAGCTATGATTTAGTACATCGTGAAAACCAATGCCTCATATACCTAGAGCATCTGTCGTGGCGGTCTAAATATTGCTATAAAATGTTTTAAGCAGAGCAAAAAGTAAAATAAAATTCTTTAACATTAATAGCAAGATAGGTTAATTGTTCAGATTCATCATTGTATGCTGCATTCAAATAATGTACCTATGCGAATCTAAGAAAATTCAAAGAGGCCTGTGTAGTACGGAAGCCGAATATTCTGCACTTGCTCTATAATAATTGCTCTCTTTTGTCGAATCGATGTTGACCTTCAGACCCGCTCGTGTAGCATACAAGATGGCTGCCATTACATGACTTGCTATGTCGAAACGCGCATTAAATTATTTTAACCAAATTGTGCTAGTTTGAAATAAGCTAATTGTTGGTTAAAATGTTTAAACATCAACAATAACTTGAATAATATAATGAAAAAATGCTTTACGTCCGATACTAAACGCAGTATGAGCAAAATTGTATGCAGACTTGTTGTTATATCTGTAGCCTGCAATATAAGATTGTTGGCAAATGTTGTAAATTGTGTGTGGCATTAATATTGATAAGATCCTTTATAAAATATTTGGCTGTCATGACAATAATATATAAATAATAATCTCTCTAAACTGACTGCTGTGTTATTGGAATATCCGCAATATAAATCTAAAATATTGGCCGTATATCATAACTAGCATGTTTTAGAAAAAATGTAAATGTAATATTCACCGTCTCCCAATATAAATCCATAATAATAGGAAATATTTGATCAAAATGTGATTATACAATTTCGGCCTAACATAGCCACTATATTATAGAAAATTTTCACAATATAATTCCAATATATTGGCTAATCTTCCCATCTATCAAAGTTTTATTAAAAGCAAATATTAAGAAAATTAGTTTTATTCCAATATAATTACGTCACATTCACCTACTTCCAATATAAAACCATAATTATAGGAAATATTTTATAAAAATGTTATTATACAATTTCGGCCTAAAATAGCTACTGCATTATTCAAATTTCCATAATATAATTCTAATATATTGGCTAATGTTCCTATCTATCAAAGATTTATTCAAAGCAAATTGTACAAAATTAGTTTTATTTCAATATAAATATGTCACATTCGCCTACTTCCAATATATAACCATAATAATCGGAAATATTTGATAAAAATGTGATTATACAATTTCGGCCTAAAGTAGCTACCCTATTATTGAAATTTCCACAATATAAATCCAATATATTGGCTAATCTTCCCGTCTGTCATAGGTTAATCAAAAGCCATTTTAAGAAAATTAGTGTTATTTGAATATAAACCGTGGTAAACATTTCATATAAGTTATCTATACAATATTTCAGCAAGATAGACGCTGTTTTATTGAAATATCCGGAAAATTAATTCTAAATATTGGCTATTCCACGCACCTCTAGTGTTTTTACGAAACGACCGATATACATTTCACTATACGCAATATAAACCTAAAATAATGACAAACGTTTTTGTATAAATGTCCTCATTAAAATTCCTCCATATTCCAAACTAAATATGGTACGAGTATAATTATAAGTTTAAGCTTTATTATTGAAATATGTAACCGCTATATACATTCAAAATATTGGTTGCACTTTGCTCCTACCGTGAGTTTTAAAGAAAAACCGATTTAATATTAACCTACCCGCAATATAAACTTAAAATAATGGCAAACATTTGTCCTCATAAAATGTAATTTATAATATTGCTAGAAATAAGTATACGTATAAGTTTAGGCTGCAGTTTTATTGAAAGACCCGCAATATAAATCCAAAATATCGATAAATCTTCGCAACTATTATAAGTTTTTACAAATAGCTGCCAGCTATGATTTTAAAATATCGACAAATCTTCTTTAATCTTAATTGTATATTAAAGTTACATAATGCTTCAATGTGGTTAAATGTTCACGCTTCAAAATGTCACTAAAATATTTAAACTTACAATATAAATACCAATATAAGACATGCCAGTGTAAAAACTATAATAATAATTATGATGTCATCAGTGACATCACAAAATATCAATGATAGACGATAGTGAATTATTATTTGTTTTAATACTAAAAATATTTCTGGACATACTTTATTATACTGTATTTTTGTCACTTTGATCTTCTCACCTTACTAATTGTTATAATAACCACAATATAAATACGAAACTGGTATATTCAAATTGATAGGCTTGAAATAATGATATACTTACCCACAATATTAGTTAAAAATTTTGTTAATAACACTGCTGCTGAAATATTGATCTATCCGTATTATAAATGAAATATATTGGCAGGCACTAACTTCATAATAACAATTATTACTATTATAAGTTAATTATTATGATTGAAACCATGTATCTTTATTATAACGTCACTTAATAGGCTCCTATCGTGCAATTAAAGTATTGATTTAATCTTATGTACCTACACCAATTTCAAATCAACAAACAAACAACAAACAAATTTCAATAACAATAGTTATACTGAGAAACACAATATAAATTAATTAGAAAAGCTAGAGTCAAAACTAAAATTACAGAATGTTTATTTCAAAACCAAAGAAAAGAACCACTATTGAAATTAAAAACTTGCCTTAATGAAAAAAACAAATTACAAGGATGTTAATAAATGGTGCAATATAAAATACAAATAAACTTTGCAGTTATTGGTAAAGCTTCAAACATCATGCTAACCATGGCTACGGAGCTAAAATATAAATATAATTATTTACCTGATCTTTGCCCATGTACTCCGGTTGTTCTTTAACTTGATGAAACTTTGGCCTTCGCCTTAAAACAGGACAGTGTCTAGAAGGGGTGGTTTTGGCAGCCTCTCTGTGTTTGAAATGTTCTACTTGTTCTGGCCACCTTCTTTCAATTAGAGCCGAATCTTCCCATGTGGCATCAGCATACGGAAGAGACTCCCATTTGCAAAAATACTCCCGTGCAGTTCCACCACCTTCCAATTCTCTTGTCTGTACAGCTGGCAAAATAAACAGTAAATTTCAAGTTTCTTCAAATGAAATGAGTTTAACCTGTACATTTGATCCAAGTAAATGAATATTTATTTACCTATTATCCTTTCTACATAGTTGTATGTCTTGACTAATTCTTGCTGTAGCTCTGATTGACATTCAAAGTAGTCTATATCTTCCGGTCCAGCCTGTGATCTCCACCATGACAAATCTCCTTCTTTCTTTATGTAATTTTCTAATTTCTTAAGTCCCTTAACCTTTTGGTCTGCAAGGGACTTTTCTGACTCCCAAGTATTATGTATGTGTGACCAGCCTTTCCATTTGATCAGGTACTGAAGTTCAGTTGTTTCTTCATCAGCAGGATCACAACCTTCATTAAGATCTCCATTCTCTTCTATATGGTAAACTGTAGTCACATTTCCAGTGACTGTATAATGATAAGAAGACATTAGCTAAAATTTAACATTATATTTGCACCAAAATGCAAATCATAATAAAACAAAATAAGCATCAAACTGTATACTTCGGAAAAGCATAAATATTATCTAAAATAACAAGTATTTGTCAAGGAATGTACCTCCTTTCTTGCCACGACGAATTCCTAGAACCCTTTCAATGGTTTCACTGTGGTCTTCTGCTTCTGGTTCTTGTTCTGCTTCTCCATCACCCTCTACTTCTAAAAGATCAGAAGAATCTGTTTGTTCATCACTAGCTTCCTTATAACTAACTGCAGCTCCACGCCTTGTTGCTGTTCTATTGGACAAAGAGAACCTAATGTAGACCTGTGACAGTCTTTGAATGAGGTAAACATATAACTGTGGGAAGACTTACCTTCTCCCCTCATCATCTGTGCCTTCAGTGCTCTCCTCCTCATCGCTAGTAAACTTTCTTTTTCTAGCTGGTTTCTTTTTCCTGAGAGGTACACTTCTTTGGCCTGGTCGTTTTGAAGGAGGTGGTGGGGAACCTTTTAAATCGCTATCACTGTCTGATGAGTCTGAATTCCATGCACTGCTAAAAATTACATCCTGACATAAATTTCATGTGAAATTAGCTCAATTTATACTCCAGCAAAATATTGAAACCCATTGTAAAAAACTGGCAAATTTAAAAGTGTACCTACCTCCTTTTTCTACTTTTTCTACTGTGGGTTCTGCCCTTTTCACTTGAGTCGCTGTCTGCAATTTTTAATCTATCTGGCTCTTTTCTAGATCTCGCTGAACGTCTGATGCCATAAATGTCAGGGTTATCTTCCCAGAGATCAGATTTTAACTTTCCACGGTTATTCCTGGATTTGGATTTGGGTGAATCATCATCTGACGTATTACCATCTGTGTGATGACCAGATTTTGAAGAGTTTGCAGTACTGTGTTTGGGTGATGATTTGGTATCGTCGCTCTGATTTGATCTATCAACACCAGATTTTGCAGATCCCGATCTATCAGATCCTGAACCAGAACTTGTACCGCTTTCACTGTTATAAAAAAATGTTGCATAAAAATCTACTAAGATACTAATCATTATTATTATGGAAGATATTAATTTAGTGTTTACGCCAGTTGTGACAGAACATACCTCTCACTCCCAGTTCCTGAGCCGCTGGAGTCAGTCTTCTCAGCTTTCTCGCTGGTGGACTCACTTCCAGATTCATTCATTGATCCCTGTAAATACATAGTCTTCATATGTGGTATCTGCACAATTATATTTAATATCAAGTTAACATGTAAGCAATTGAAATATTGGCAAAAAAACCTCTACCTATACTTTATATGTATATATATTAAATTAAAATCTGGAGGCACTTATATAAATATTTAAAAACACTTAATAATTTGCATTAGACCTTATTTGATCAACTTCTGGTCAAATCAATGCAATGTTTATTTTAATTATTTATAGTAAATTTAAATAAGTAATATGACATAATGAAAAAAAAATACTTTATTACTTTTTGGAACTATAGTACTAGACTATTAACTAATGAACTACCGCTATGATTAGACTGTATCGGCTGCAATTTCTCTTAAACCGGAAGGTCAATAACCTAATAAATTACTGAATAATTCAAAATATTAAGAAGTAAGAGTATCATGAAGCATAGGTATTACTTGGAAAACACATACTTCTCCCACTAATTATTAAGCAAAAAACAAATTATATAACCTCAAAATTCTATGTTTTTATTAAGAAAATCCTCCCAAATTCCCAGGAAAGTTAACAATTAAATAAGTCTCGAAAAAGAGTTGAAGAATTAATTTACACATTTTTATCAGTTTAAATAATCGTATTATTGTCAAGTTACATCAACATAACCTCTAAGGTTTGTATTTTCGTTTGATGCACTGATGAAGACCAATTTTCAAAGCTAAATTGTAGAAATAGACCCATTTCCAAGACCGTTTTCTGTGTCCGGTATGGAAAGATTACGTAACAAAGAATCTTTGGAAAACGTTTGTTTGTGGGAATAGTAACATTTTAATACATAAAAACATCGAATTATATTGTAAACAATCACAAAAACCCTAAAATCCTGTATTACGTCTTAAATTTTCACTGAGTTCCAGGGCCACACCCACGACTTCTAGAACATTCCACAAATATTTGAAGCACAATAATTAATAAAATATCATTATAAACACCATAACAATGCCAAAAAATGCATTAGTGCACTTACCAGAAGCATTTTGTTGGAAAATCTAGGAATACACTATATCTTGAGAAACTGACGACCAAATTGAATTGAAATTAAATTTTACATTGAGAAAATTCTAACGAAAACACTAGTAATCAATTTATTTTGAATATTTTTATGATAAGGCTATAGAATCCAAGAAATATTTTTGCAGCAAAACCTCGTCAAGCGACGCCATTTTGTCGTCGCAGGAATTGGTGACGACGGAAATGAAAAATCAGTATTTTTGCCACACAAATTCAGTAAAATTAATGTAAACAGAACCAAGAAACACTTAAAAAATGAAAATGAAAAGTTAGGAGCCGTCAGATATACTAGTCCTGTACTGGAAATGATGCGAGCACCGCGCACTGCCAGCGAAACTCGAAAGCTACAGCCATATTGCCATCTGCCAGCTGCCCAGCGAAATTTCCTCTAGTGAAGGGACACTTTTTGCATCGTTACTAGTCACCGATACAATAAATACTAAATGATACATTTGGTATAATAAAATTACAATAATAATAAATTCAAATAAAATGTCCAAGTGGGTACATACATTAAAAAATTTAATAACACTTATATGAAATTTAAAAATTACATTGGTACTGCTTACGTTAAAATCTTGCATCACAAAACCGAAAACAGTAAAAAAAAAAGTATATGGCAGCATTAGAAAGTCATTTCAAAATAAACATCAGGTTTTGAATCACAAGAAAATATTTATACACGCTTTTATTAATTTGATATGTAACTATATTATGTAGAATGTAAATAGTAATTAATAATCCTAATATATTTTTTAATTTGCTTCACAAGATTATGTTGTAAGTCCCAGAACCCTACGCTAGGCTTAAAAACAGACCGACTAAGGACTGTCGAGGCTGTCCGGCCGGTCCTCCAGGACTGGCTGGACAGGGCTCACGGGTCTCTCACCTTCCGGCTGGTGCAGGTGCTTACGGGGCATGGGTGCTTCGGGAAGTACCTGCACCGCATAGCCGGAAGAGAGCCGACACCCAAGTGTCACCATTGTGGCTGCGACGAAGACACGGCGCAGCATACGCTTGAGGAGTGCCCAGGCTGGGCAAGCGAGCGCCGTGAACTCGTCGCAGCAGTGGGGGCCGACCTCTCGCTCCCGACCTTGATTAAGTCAATGGTCGGGGACGAGAGGTCCTGGCAAGCCGGAGAAACCTTCTGCGAAGAGGTGATGTCGCAGAAGGAGGCTGCAGAGCAGGAACGGGAGATCACCTCCGAACTTCCCCTCCGCAGCCGGCGAGCGGGGCGTCGAAGAAGAGTATTCTTCAACGCCCTGCTCCGGCCCCCATAACAGAGGCTTGGGCGGCGGACCGGGTGTACGTCCGCCGCCCACTCGTATGCCTCGAGGCGGCGCGCGCGGTGTTCCCGCGCGCCACACTCACAAAGTTAGACGGAGTGGAGCACTCCTCTCCACTCCTACCAACGGGATGGGGTTCTCCCTTGAGGACCAACGCCGTCGGGGCTGCGGAAGTCCACTCTCGCACCCGTAGCCCCGACAACAAAGGCGTCCCGGTGGAACACCCTGGGGTTTAGTGGGTATACCCGTCAGACTGGCGGGGGAGTCCCACATAACCACCCGGCCCTCACCCGGGTCTGGTGGTATGCGTAATTGCATTCCCCAGGTAAAAAAAAAAAAAAAAAAAAAAAAGGCTTAAAAACAGACCAAGTACAAGTTGGACTCGTGCACGAAGGGTTCCGTACTATAAAAACGGCAAAATTATTTTAATACGTTTGTGAATTATACTATAGTGAATAATATTATAAGTACTACTAAATTTAATATTCTTTAAATATTTCAGGCGTCTACCTGTTGCTGCTATCAATATTGGCAAAAAAGAGCAAAAAAAAAAACACCTCTGCTATATGGGAGCCCCCATATATAGTTATTTTATTGTTTTTTTAGTATTTGTTGTTAAAGTGGCAATAGAAATACGGACAGACGTTTGTACCGAACGGAACCCTAAAAAAGCCTGTGATTGTAAGAATCTGTGCTCCCAACCCAACTTATGGCTTCTGTAAATATGCACTCCGTATCTTCCTATCTGTTCCCCAGATAGCCTCGCTCACAAGCTGTTCACGCGCGGACAGTGAGAGGACCACTCGATGACAACTCCCTGCTCGCCCCGCATGCTTGCTTACCTTACGTTAAATGCGCATTACCAACAATAGTGTTACCACCGCATGGGTCCCGAGACGACCGCGACTAGTTACCTAACTCGTTTTATTACTGCACATCACTAGTAGTCGGAAGCCTACGTAGAATAAGTAGATATACGTAACTTCCGTTCGAGATAATGGCAAGTACAACTTTTAAGGAGCGACATTCTCAATAGTTAAATACTGATTTTCGTTTATGATTTACACTTCTTCGCTTCGTTTTAATTTTGTAATTACCCTTGAACTAAGATCATCGTTCTAGCATTTATGTAAGAACTTCAATAAATAAAAAAATACAATTATTGCAAACAAGAAACTTTATGGCGAATGAAAATGTATTTATTCACCAAAAAGTTTGTTGACTTTCTGTTTTAAAGTGATATACTCTCGAATGAAATATAAATAAATAGAGAGTTTTTACAGAAAAATAAAAATATGAGGTTGATGTCTTTGTATGTTTTTCTCAAACTTGTGTTTTTTCATAGAGCTTGGAAATTATTATGTACTTGATACTGGCTAAATGCACAAACCGTGCGAAGTCAAACTGTCGAAAAAAAATATAGCAACCTTGAACAGCAAAATTTGACAGCCAGTGTAACAGTTTGTGGCAGATTTTTGCTATTTTGACTGATAGGGTGGTTCGTTATTGATTTTTGTCGCTGACAAACGGAACTTTTTTTTGACATTTGAAATCACAGGGAAGAGAAAGGAAATGTCGGGAACTGTATGTGAAAAAGTGGTGTAAAATACGATTTTCAGCTGCATTTACTACACCTTGCAGGCTGAAATTGTGTTTATATTAGATACCAAACATCAGGAGTCAAAATACACAGTATTTTTTGTCTAGTGCCGGTAATTCAGAATTTCCTGATTATACCTAGTATAATTGGAATCGATTTGTTAAACAATGAGATTTTTATATGAGCTTTCCTATGCTTCCAGATTAAAGAAAAGTGAAAATACTCAGTCCACTTTGAACAATCTGTGATAATACATTACCAAAGCGTAAAAATAACAAGAAACCAAGCTAAACGAGATCCAATCATGTGAGTTTTCGGTCATACATTTTTTTCTCTCATATTTCGTATAATCTATACACAGGATTGTCTTACGAATAATCCTATAAAGATACTCTATCGTCATAAGTCCTTTGATTTGAGAATTATCATTCTTTGTAATATGGAAAGGTCATATGCTCGAAATATAATAATATTATCTGGTTGTAGGTTTACTAATTACCCCATCCAATAAAACTTACTTACTGAGTTTTAGAAATGGTCGGAAAGACCTTGCATTATCAAATTCTCAATAAAGAAATAATGTATCACCATACTAATAATCACAAATAACAATGCATAATATATTTTTTCGCATATATATTCTCACAATTCAACCAACTTTCATACAGGCCAAGTTGACATTTGAATACAGGGACACTATGTGTAGTTATCGTAAATTAATAAACAATTTTTTTTTTCAGGGTTACTTTAACTACTCTCCCGGAAGAAATTCTCATCATGATAATTCAATATTTGGATACTAAGTCAGTACTAAATTTGTACAACACTTCAGCATACTTGAAAAACATCATCTCTATGCAAGGTGTGGTGAAGCAATGCCAAATGTCAATGAACACTTTGGCTACTGTAAACACTTTTAAAACAAACTTTTTCAAAGACATTGCTCCACATCTTTTGGAACTCAACTTATGCGGGGTGCCTGATCTCAGGAAGACATACCTAATACCTGCTATGAGGAAATTGAAGCATTTACTTACTCTCGATGTGTCATATACCAATCTTAACATAATAGACTTCCTCGACATATTTGAAGTATGTCCGACCATTATAAATGTTTCCTTGAATTTCATGGTGAATAAGTCTGGATTATCGAGAATATCCGAGGATTCAGTTGTTCAGTGTCAGGAAGTATTTAAGACCTTTAAACAAGTTCATTTCGTTGGGTCCGCTACCAATTTGTTGTATTCTAGATTACCATTTCTTCTATTACAAGAAGCAGAGCTAGATACTCTGAAGTACACAATAGCCGAGAGTGATCGGTTGCACACCATTTATGTACCTGAACAAGTTGAACGAATAGCGATGGTAAAGTTCAAGCAATTCTTTCTTTGCTTCCTTGACTGGACCACCATATATGCATTTTTTGGATCATTTTTTATGCTTCCTGTTCTGTCAATGTTAGATCTAAGCACAATCGAAGCTCTTATTATTATTAAGCAAAACTTCAAACAGTACTGTATTTACGCTACACCCACATTCCAAAATTATTTTCAAGAGAATTTCGATGTGGATGCAGATAAAATATATATTACGGAATATAAAGATGCTATAATTGGTAATGCCGCAATTATGATTTGGTACAAGGAATCTCATGAGTTTGATGAAGCCTTCTTTCATAAGGTGTCTAAATTGCTGAAACCGTTTTTCCCTTGTGATTGCCAGCTTTACTCAGGAACTTCGGTCCCCGAGAAATATGATTGGTTTTATATAACCCCGGAGCCTGCAGACAAAGCAGATAATAATTGCGAGAGACCACCCCCACCTTCCGAGTCTAGACGCAGGCGACTTGCCCCACCTTTAAATGTTTTAAATTATGATGAGCTATTTAAAACAAAAGAGAGACTTCAGTTGTCGCTCATTTTCGACGAATATATTAGAAACCCGGTCACACTACCCACCAGCTGTGATTATTTACAGAAATTGACGTTCCTGAGCATGACCGGAGCTGTACGCTTTAGCGCAGACTTTTTTAACATATTGTTTAAAAGCTGTGTAAATCTAGTCACTGTAAATATTGAATCTCCGACTATATTCCCATGTGCGGGTCCCGTTGGCCGTGCCATTCATTTGAGCCCGGGGCTGAAGAACTTGCGCTTGACTGATAAGGGTATCGATTTCAAGACATTTTTCCCATTGCTATCGAAGTGTAAGACATTAGAAAATGTTCATATATTAGAGTTAACCGTGGACATGGCTGAGTACGTTGACATCGGAGATCCTTCTATAATGATAGATGAATGTCCCGATTTGTATCACATGTACATTCAAGCCCCAATGAGCGAAGCAGTCCGTATAAGAAAGACTCAGATACTGCACAATGCCAAAATGAATTGTAACAAACATCACCTCAATTTAGTGTTGCATGTTAAGTCTGACACAAACAGGATCTTTTACAGCTATGATCCTTTTCTAAGTGTCTATAACTTGAATCCGGTTAAACAAATAATGTAATTCAACATATCCCAACTTAGGGGACATCCGTTAACAACGTGAGGCGATTTTGGCCATTTTTCGATCTCCCCCCCTCTTTGTGAGATGTCGTAAGATTTTGCTCGGCCTCCTCCCCCCTCCCCTAATCTCACGTGAGATTAAAAAAAAGCGTTAAATACAATTACATTAATCTGGGGTTAATATCGTTAGATTTATTGATAACGTTTTTTAATTCATTTACACCAGTTTCCTCGTTTACCTGCGGAGAAAAAATTACATGATATTTGCCCGCCTCTCCCCCGCGTGAGATTGTGTGAGGCTAGTCTGGACGCCCTCTTATATGATTGCTTATAAATGTCTAAAAATATTCTGATGTTAAGTAGCAAAAATACTTATTAATAGTTCAATGTAATGTTTCATCTCTACAATAATGGAAGCTTTTGAATGTTGTTCAGTTGTGTAGGTAGATTAAGCGTCAGTGTTTTTTCATTGCCGATAAATAAGCTTTGTTGGTTGACTGCAGTCTCAACTGATGGTAAATGATGACGCGGTTGACGGTAGAGCTGCTTGCCTAGCGAACTTACAAGTTTTGAGCTGTTTCGGTGAAAGGGTGCATTCACATATACCTAATTTATTGAGATTCTCAAGACTGCGCCCAATGATATGCCGTCGAAAATTCACCTCCGCGAATGTACCCTAATTCCAAAAATGGCGGAATGTATACGGATATTAATATGTAATGGCAGGATACAAAATAGTGTTTATTAAACGCGATTTGCAATGGTAGCAGTAAGTGCTTTCTATATGATTTCACGGCTAAATAAATGGATACTTCTCTAGTATTTGTATTGGTGTGTAATTGACATTGTCAATTAGATTCTAGAATTTCTAAATGTTAGTAAAATATTTAAATGTCTGTGACTTCTTGATATTAAAATATACATTTGTGTAATAGCTTTTATGTGTAAAATCAGTATGGGAACTTTTTAGAGTTCTATCTTTGTAGCATACCTACAAGACCTATCGCGAAATTGCAGCCATGAAGGAGGACTTCAAAACGTTAGAGATGAAAGCTCTTGAGCTTCAATATTTATTTATTTATTTATTTATTTGAGAAACGCGACACAACTGTGTGATACTTGTGCATTTAACACTTTTTGATTGTATTGAAGGCCTCTATCGACTTATTGATGTTTGATCGGTGGTTGCGATTTCGGGATACGTGGACTTGTAGGACATAGGTCATAGAATAATATCCGTAGTGAACTCTCTTAAAACTTCATATTTATTATCACCGTAGGTTTTGATGGATACCGATTAGTATAATATATACTTAATAAAATATTGTATTGTAACTGTAAGGCTGCAGTCCCATTAGGCTCAGAGATTTGCCCGTTGACTCGTGCGATTCTACCAATTACTGATTAAATGGATTCGATTGTAGGCAAACTGCAAGGCTTACTGGATACCACGCCAAATATTCGACGCACTAAGATGCCCCGCATTAAGGCATAAAATGAAAAAAATTGTGCAAATAAGTTATTTAATTGTAAGCATAGTGTTGTTTATTTTGTTGACAAAAATATTTTGTGGTCTTTAATGTTTTTCTATATTTTGTAGATAAAAAATCATTCCGAATGTGATCCATCCTAAAATCGTATTGACCTAAGATGGCCCGCTATATGATGTTCAATAATTCAGTTTTATTTTGTGTTTGTAATTGAATAATCTGGTTTACAACAGTTTTACCTATTTTTTAGTTTCCCGACCAGAGCTATCTTAGTGCTTTGTACCTTACAAAAGGAGTCGGTCGGCAAATTGTTTGCCGTAACCTCTAAACATAATGGGACCGCAGCCTACGGTTATTACTTTAAGTACCTTGTCACAATGAGAGAAAATATGACTAGATAATAAAATAAGGTATGACACGATAGTTGGGCGTGACAAGGTGCTAAAAGTAAGTTAATTTAATACTTAGTACATGAATTATTGTAATCCAATTACTTATTCGATGTTTTTATCTGTGAAGAAAGTGTAATAAAAGACAGTGTATGAAATATGAGCTTATTTTATTATTTCTATTATAAATGAGTTTCGTTTTTGGTTTTGGATATGATTTTGGTGATGGATAGAGACAAGATACCGAGGATGGCGCTGCCGCCGCAAGCGTATGTCAGGACCCCTCTGTAGTACTGCGGGCAGTCGAGGGCATCATCACATTTGCTGAAAAAAATACAATCTGTAGGTAACACAATGAAGATAATACCAGTTTTTATTTAGCTTCATTTGAAATATCATTAGGTGAAATCTTGCAAATCAATTTTGCCCCAGATTTCAATACCTATTGTGCCGAAAACAATACAATATTCATAATAGTGGCTGCAAGCAGATCTGATAGTCTCTAAGCACTCTATAAGTCGAGATGTCCAAAACCAAATGGATGAGATCAAGATGGCGCTCTTAGCCGGAATATTCGGAACTGCTTATTTGATGGAGGAAGGCAGGCCACGAAAAAATAGACTCGGTAATCAGGATTACGAAATACGGAGGAGGCTAGATTAACTTACTAGTTCTCTATCGCCACTACCGCAATGCCAGTGACGAGTTTGTCAGCAAACGTGACGATGGAGTAGATGGCAGCACCTTGATGCGAGTGCGGGCCTATGAGGTCAGCAGTTACGCACAGGCTCGAAACGAGAGTGATGGAACTGCCTGCTCCTGGAAATTATAAATAAATAATTATAAAGGTGCACTCAACCTTTACCCAATTAGAGACATAGGTACAGTCACAGAGGAAGAGAGGAGAGAGAGAATGTTATGTACGCCGTACTTGTCGTACACATCAGAATTGTACCTGGTGCATACTCATCTAATAAAGTATTAATGTGTACGATGTGGCTGTGCTATATTAATAAATAATAAATAAAATAAATAATCTTACCAATCAAAGTTGCCACGAGATAAATCTGCACTATGTGCGCATGGGGGTCTATAGCCAATGCTATCCAAAGACAACTCATTAAACTCAGGGTACTTCCTAGTAGATAGGATACCTGAAAACAGAATATTTTTAATCAACTGGTTAAAAATTAACTTATAATACAAACTAAACATAACTAAAATGGTTTTTGTTGACAAACAAAATGATAATACTAAGTTAAGCGCCTGTGAGTTTAGGAAAAGCAAACTCACCTAATGGTAATTTTAAAACCTATTATCAGCTGGTTTCTTTGTAACAAAACTTCTAAGCAACAGCTGAATAGAGGTAATAACTATTAAGTATAATGAAAAAGTTAAACTACAAGTTTAACGTCTAACTTTAAGTACGAAGGCGAAGAACTTCATTAATACCATATTATCCTTATAGAAAAATAGGGTTTCGAAAACAACCGTTAATTATTATCTTAGCGCATCAACCCAGTCATCTTTAAGTTAAGAACCTGCAATAAAGATAAAAGTTCGTAAATTTAATCATTCAAATGAACTCACCTGATTTCCAATGTTGTACATCTTGCTCTTCAGTAGAAGTGAGAAGAAGAATGAAGAGATATATAGAACCAGAGGCACGCTGGCCACCAGCTCAGACCCAGCACTTGGATTTACTGACAGACGTTCCTCCAAGAATAACGGGACATAGACCAGACTCAAAGCCCAATATAATCGAGAAAAAACGTATCTGAAAGAAAGATAAAATAAAAGCGCATCAGAACCCCAATACTAAAAGAAGATTGTAGAATTTCCATTAGGTTGGTCTATTTAAAACCTTTTATAAGTAAATCCCTAATACATCTATTTAAAAGGGACAAACAGAAATCATTGGCAACTAAAGGAGAAAGTACATAATTATTAGTTACGAGTTACGACTCCGCTTAACAAAACCCGCAGTCATCCAATTCGCGCATCAATTGTATTCAATTGAACAAATCTAGATAGGCATTATAAGGTAGGTACCTATAGATATATAGGATACTCACAACAAGCTCGTCTGGTACAATAGCGGCATTTGCAGGAAGTGTATAATTTTAGACTTTGCCAACTTGACCGGCTCGCCGGCTTCGTTTGCGATCGAAGGCGTTCCATTCATGTAGCCATTGGCTTTTTGTTCCTTCGGTTCTTTGAGATGGAAGAATATTTGGAAGAGAGCGAAGGTAATGATGCCTATTCCCGATACTATGACTGAGACATTCTGGAAACAAATAATATTTGTCAACATTAACATTTGTATTCAATTTCTCGCAAGAGGAATAATGAAGGGCAGTACCTACGGGAGGGTCATAAATTAACCCGCGGCCGTGAAACAAACAGCTATTTTTTAAATAAATATTTCCGACTTTTGATTGTTTAAGGATAAGTTAACATAGCTACCAACTGATATAGTTCGTTCTTTTTAGCGAAGACTTTCACTCTTAATGCAATTATACAGCGTTTCAACAAAGTATGCATATGTTAATAATGTGGGATAGATGAAACGTCTTGATCATTGCAAGAGTAATTATCCGCCAACGACAATAATACCTGTAGCTGCAACGCTCTTGTGCTTGGAAAAACAAGTGAAAGTTGACGACGATGAAAACATTTGGATATCATTAATTTTCATTGTTTGTTTGTAATTGTCATTGACGCTTTCAACACTATGAAATAATTAAAAAAATCGTTATTCTTGAAACTTTACCCTGAATTTATAGTCATCCGTCGGTCCAATGAAAGTGCTATAGGTCGTTGCCCTTAACACTACCCAAGTAATGAGGTAGACGGTTAAACTTGACACCACTGAAGCCATATATCTGAAAAATGAAGGAATCGTGTCCTAAGTTTTCAATATCACGATTGGGTAACATACGTCTACTAATCGCAAAATAAAATGTGAATGAGTACACCTACGGATCAAATAATTTAGTATGTCAACAAATGTACATAGCTTGATGTTTTTTTCGTCGTAGAGATTTTCGGGTTCTTTTAGAACACCTAAGTATTTTATATACCCAGGTACGTATACAATTTACACAATAATACGGGACTGAAGAAAGTTTGATAGAAACGGGCATCAGTTTACCTTATCGACGTCAACTCGGCTCGGACTTGCAAATTGTCAGATATTGCCGGTATCATAGCGAGGTGGGAGATCTGCACCACGGCCCATCCAATCTGGAAGAACACGATGAGGATGGCGTAGTAGACCGGCATCCACCAGGACAGGTACTCTGAAGTGCCGCCTACCCAGCAGCCCCAGCATCGCACGAAGAGCAGAGGAAACGTGCAGGCTACCAAGACGCATCCTGAAGTTAAAAACAGTGAGAATAGTCTCGTCGAAAAGAGGTTTTACTTCGTTAAGACATTAAACATGTGTATCGCCGAGAACCGGAATGAATGTTTCGGAAGCAAATTTCCATATTTAGTCGCTATTCCAAGATAGGAAAATTTTATCGAGCTAATATTACTTATCATGAAGCTAAATGTCGAACAAAGTCGAGAATTCGAGATACAAGAACTTAAAGTTATGTGGATAAAGAAATCCGAAGCAGTTGGCTAATGACATAGATCAACAATAGAAACAACTGTTGTCGGTGTGCCTTTGTAAAGGAAAACAAAAGATTTTGGTATTTTACGAAACCTTGTTGCCAATACCAATAGGATAGGATAATATTGTATTAGTATTCTATGCCAATATTTATGTACTTGCAGTAGGGTGACACATCCGTTTGTAAAGTAGGTAGGCAGATAGGTAATATAAAAGCTAAGTAAAATACTGTACCTTTAATTGTTAATAAATCACTGTTTGCCGGCCGTCTGTTATTTATTATTTAAATGACAGCGAGTAACACCTGAAGCTTTTTCTACTTAGGGTGTCTATTTAAATTCTTCATAAAAACTAAAGTTATCTACAAGGATCAAGAGTAGCGATTGTGTTCACGAACAATTGATAATCAATGGATAACATAACATGTTCATTAATGTAACTTACCTACATAATCAGGGTAACCGTTCTTAAACAAAGCCGAAGGTCGGAGCAGGTGGAGAGAATTTGTGGATACGTAGTTGAAAGGAGTCACAATTCGCAACAATGAGGAAACAATTCTGAAGGAGGAAACTTAACCGTTCCAAATAGTTCTAACTTTACTGAACCTTATCCTAAAGCATTTTAAATTGTCGATTGTACCTAAACTAGTCAAGACACAACAACACACGAAGACGCTTATCACCGGAAGCATTTAATCGCACAATTACGTGGAAAATCTGTGTATTTTTTGGGTTAACTTACCGGCTAAATGCCAGCCTTTCTTTGTGCCGTATTTGTCAGCCAGCAGTCCCACTGCTGGAGTAGCAAGAGCGTCCACAACTTGGCCTAAAAAGAAAGTTCTTTATAAAGTTGTTCAGTTGTGTTTATAAGGTGGAGGACACATTATGAACAAAGTAACAGTGGGTAAGTAGATAAGTACTCGTATGTTTAGATACCTACCTACGCGTCAAATATTTATTATATAAAACTATTATAGATCTCGAAAACCACTTTGCTCATACATTTCTTTAAATTAACACATATTAATACTAATGGAAATTTCTTTAAAATCGAGAACTCATCCATCAATTTTTGTGGAACACATTTTGTGTGAAGTCGAAATTTTCTGGGATAGATATACCTAGTTCAAATCTGATGAATCCATTAGCCAACTCATCCATGTTATTCAAGGAAAATATTTGCTTAATTTTTTTTTTTTAAATAACAGTATGAAATGACAGATTTCTTACCTAATAATAACATGGTTCCAGCAACAGCAGCTCTCATATCCAAAACAGCTTGGAAGAAGAGCATCATATAGGAGAACCACATGGCAGCACAGAGATCGTTGTAAACATGACCTAGTCCGTAGATGGCATTCTGACTGACGCTCCACCATCTTCTTCTGTATTGTCCACTGCAACAAAACCGGTTCCACATCAGCAAGAAAATATCTTTGTTGCTAAAACGTAAACCTGTCATAATACTAAACTAACGGTGGCTAAGTAGTAAAAGGCAAGAGAGTTATTAGCAGCCAAGACTATGTTCGAGCCCGCCAAAGATAAACTGAGTGAAGAACTAAAAACTGTGACATTTTCAGCTACCAAAACAAAAGAATATTTTTATTTTAACATGATGTTCCAAATAGCGGAGGGTTCAGTGAATGGTGAAGTGTTCGTTACTCCAACAGTAAACATTTTAAGGAAACTTGACACTTCAACGAATGAAACAAATCGTGAGAATGATAATAAGGATGGGAAAGTTATATAATGCCCATATCAACGTATACGGAATGATATTACATCCGCTAACCACACCGGGCTCTATGTAAGAGGATTGGAGCTTGCTTTACAATCTCTTCAACAGTTTCCCTGAAATCTGGTACAAGTACTCTATTGTCTCAACCTCCATTTATCATCAAAAAACTTAGGTGCCATTCTACTTACTTACTTACTGACTACTAATTCATCAAGCTTCGCTCGTTTTCAGAGTTCATTTAATTTTTAGAAACCGATTTTTACAACCCCTTAGTACTTTGCATAGTCATTAGATTAAATTTTTTTAAAGTTCTTTCCTTCAGTTTTATATGGTTTAGAATTACAGCTATATTGCTATTTGCATCTAAGAAAAACGGCATACGCATCTTCATTCCCATACGTGACAGGCAATTCCGGGTCGATCCTCGCGAAATTAGCGTTCCGTACCGCAGCACGGCAGTAAGGGTAACCCCGCTAGCTGGCACTAAATCGCATTTTTCCTTAGCTCTATCCCTCTCTATCGCTCAGAGATGTCGTTCGCAGAGCAAGTAACAATGAAACATGCGGCCTCAATCGTATCGAAACTACGGGCGCCCGCTGACATGCAAATTGCGGCCCGAGTCCGAAATACGCGACGATTTTATTATTTTTCCGTTTCCTTTTTTTATACCGTCAAATATAAAAACTGTGTAAGTTTTTTATCAGAAAACTAAAAACGATTATTTCACAAAGTTATTTTGCAGTCCAGAAACCAATAGTACCTACTTAGGTATTTAGAATTAATTGCGCAATTTAAAGTTCTCAATGACCTATGCTCTAGGCCGGTTATTAAATTGTTTGGATGTTTTCAAAATATCTAATCTTGTTTAGATTAAATATTTTGAAAACATGCCCATTCAAATGGCAAAAGTCATTGCTCAATCAGTAAAGGTAATAATTTAGTTAATATTAGTTTTCGTTTAATTATTATAGCTACATAAAATACTCGCACGAATTTAAAACCGCTGAATAAACAATTCAAACCTAACATTGAACGCCTACCTTCTAGGAGTAAACTCTGTGAAACCTACGCATCTTGTGCATGAAATTATTGATGTTTCCTTATTCCGAGAAGATTAACTTAACAGGTTCTTCAATTATTTCCCGTTTCGTGTCCTAATTCCTCGAGCAAATTGGATAATGTGCACCGTACTCAATTCGCATTAGATGACACACAGTATACACTATTGTAGATAATTTATTGAAGGTGAACATTAATTATAGTAGTAAAAGGTACCTGTGAATTTTCGCCCTATTTTCCACTCCATTTTCACGCTTAATCACTTTTTCTTTAACATCAGTGGACCCGTATTTAACACTCATTTTTACCAATAAAATTTAAACAGTCAACATTCATGCACTCTATAATGTTATGCGGCTTCATAAAACATTTCAATTTATAATACCGTTACTAGATATTATTCACAATTGTTCAAACAAACTCTTTTGATATAAGTTAATTTCATTGTACACACGTCGAGGAGTGCGTGTGTTATGAATCGAGACCACCACATGTATGACTTCGCGTCAGCCCCATCCAGGCGACAACCGTACGTTGGTAGAGTCAGCTGTCTCTACCGAATCCAAACGTAATGGAACGAATTAGTTTATTTTATTTACCCTGATAATTAAAAGTTTCAGATTTAATTTGATTAAATGCGTGTCAACTACTGATTAGAAAAAAGTAGGAGTGATAAAATTAAAAAAATAAATGCATGTGTAAATTACTGTTTTGTTATTGCTCAATGCCAGCAAGCAGGTAGATACTGGGTACTTAGTTACGTATCAAACTGCACGAGAGAGGATTCTCTATCCGATGCGGTTTTTTTACTCATTTATTATTATTATTATTTTATTAAACAAAAAGATAAAAAATAAAATTATTTAACACACTTTTGGAGCTTGGATGGGCATTCCAGTTTCTCAAGGTCTTAAAACTAAATAAAGGTTTTTAATTTAAATTGGAAGGATAATTATTACTATTCCTGATATACCCACCAAACACGTGGGAACTAATCACGTAGGTAACCACCAAATGTTAGATAAAAATAATTAATTATTAATAGATAAACTACAATACTAAAAAGTTAAATATGTACATATATTATAAATAGCCATACATATTTATAGATATTTAATAAACATTGTGTAAATTTGCATAATCATATACCTACCACAAATAGTGTTTTAAGTACCTATGCAAATTCACGACCAAATAAGTGAATGAATTAAGTATGTGTAACTAAACAAAGGCTGAAATTCACCAATTCTACCATGGAGGCCATGGTAAAGCGGTTAGGTAAATCGAAATAGTTTCCAGAAGAATTGTTCCTGAAAATAAAAGGTGGTAAACTTCAACGCGAGTTCTACAGGGACAATGATTTAATAATTCATCGCCACATGAATGTACGTTAATCAATGTATGGGAGTCATTCACATTTTTGTATACTTAACACTTTTATAAAACAGCAGAAGACAATTATTAAGATTATATACCACGAAGTCTAGGAGTCTTCAGATATAACATACATAGAAATCGCTTTCAGCGAAAAGACCTCCAATTGTGCTACCCTTGTTTACCTATTGTAATTTTTCTGTACTGTGTTTATTTTTGTTTCTGGTGTACAATAAAGAGTTGTCTATTCTATTCTATTCTATAGACTGATAAACACAATACCTTCCTTTCCGTCGCTCAGTCAGGTAATAAGGTACTGAAGAAAATCAAAAACAAACTATTGTTTTAATTGCTATGAGGTGGTATGGTATGTTTCTTTTTAATGTTTTTTTTAATTTAGTTTGTTTTCTCATCACTTAAAAACTTCTGAACCCCTTGCAATGCTGTTTCACTATCTCATCATCATTCATTATCATCAACCCATGTCACTGTTTAGTAGCTTATAATTAAACTTAAGCAATGATTTAAGTGCATTACATCTGAATTCAACGAGTGGAGAACACGCTACAAATAAACAAACATTGGAAGAAAAAAAAACCCGTAAAAAAGCTGTTTTAGCCGATGACGCGACGCGCCTACATCGTCGTAGGCTTTGATGATATCGATATAAAAAATGCCATCGTAAACGAAGTCACAGGTAACAGCTAGTTTTATAATATCCAAGTTTATAGTTTTATCTATTACATCCCTACATTGTAACGTCATAAAGTATGGGAACGATCGATAGCTAGATGTATACTCGTGCCTTAGTTACGGGCACATTGGCTTCCGTGAATATTGGGTTTCAACCGGACCATGCCTCGCTGCCTACGAAATGTATAGATGACCCTAATAGGCATCGAACTAGTATCGACGAAGCGGTCACTTTACGTATAGTTTGTCCTATATTTTGTCAATAAAGGAAAAGCATGCGCATCATAATTTCACGACTGATAATCTCGGAAGCAACACTGTAGTATAGAATTGATGAAAAAAAAGACTTGGCATACATATTACGAGTACCTATCTACATACTCTATCGACAACCATACCTTTGTGGGAAGGTGAGACAATGTTAATGTAATCACTAGGAATTCCTATGAACACAGCTATAAAGATAAGGTGGTCATCCGTCAGCGTCGAGCCTCATCGCGTCATCGTGTTGTTCTATATTTGCAAAAATATTACCTGGATAGGTAAAGATTCTTTTAGTCACCTATATTTGTCATATATAATAGAGGTAGGTAGGTACCTACCGAGTGGAAATTATATAAGTGACCTTGGTAAATTGAGATGGGCCTACTTGCTTGACCAGGTCACAAGACCGGTATGTAACCGAAGTTGTTACGAGGCCTAGTTCATTATAATATTATTTAAATTTGTTGACGTGAATTTCCACGGTAGGCATAGGTCTCATAAATGATAAAAGGAATCTTGTTGGTTTGCTTAGTGAAATAAATTCATAATGATTTTTTTATACGAAAATACGGCTTTACATCCGCACTTTTTGTTTTATTTATATTATTTTATTTTTATTATTATATTCGAAACAACTTCGTGCTCCACGCACACTACAAAAAAAACACTAGATATGTATCTAATCTACACATGTAGGTGTGTGTGATATAGAGTACTTAACTACCTACTTGAACCTGTCTATCTACTAGATACACCCTGCCCCACTACTGATACTATGACTGACTTTGGTAGAACGAAGCAATATTCAATGTGCTCAAAACGAATTAGTGATTGCTTTAGTTATTAGTAACCGGTCTAAAACTCTACAAAGAAACAACTTGTTTACTGAAACAGCACAACTTAACAATAAAAAAAACAAAAGAACAAAAAGCTAGATAAAGTTAAATTTCCAACAGGGTCTCCAGATGACGGCAATGAAATTTCCCCAGACAATAAAATAACGTTAGGTAACTGTTTTTTTTTCCCCAAAAATTTTCCCAATAATTCAGTGTCCCCAAAAGGTACCCCCAAAATTATATTTTTTTCCAAAAATTGCGAAAAAAAAACCACCGTTCCTGGAGACACTGATTTCAAAGTAAAGAATTGAAGAGTAAGATAATAAGACTGTATGATCTACAAAAAATAAAACTCGATACTTTCGCGTGGTGTTGGTTTACAATAGCGAATGTAAAAAAAATTAGACTCCGTTACTCGTAATTAGATTAGAAACTAGTAGCTCTTTTATACTTACCTACAAAAGTACTGAGAGCTCTTATTAAATCCTGAAAAGAAGCCGGAATAACTACCCGAATGTATTTTTTAAAACATTATCCGTAGTCGCAATCAAATGCTGAAACGTGGCTTCCCCTGCAGCCTTGTATTTGACACAAATCAAAATGAAAACGTTGTGTGCAGGTGTAGGTGCTTAGGTAAGTATCAATACATAATCAAAAACCTGCCAAATAAAAAAGATCTACATAATAATTGCAGGCCCAACCCAATGTTTTAAAAAGATGCGGAATTCTTCCATAGGCGAGTAGGCGATACCTATGTGGTTAGTGGTTTGCTTACGCAATTAACAAGTCTTGTGTTAGAGGATATTAAATATATATTATTATGTTGTGCTAATTAGGCAGCAAGAACAGTGGAGGCCTCTTAAAAAATTTGTAGGCAGGCACTAACTAGATTTTTCGATTTCGGATTGACATTAACACGAAACTGAGATTGATGGACGTAACTTATCATTCTAGACAACGCCATTCCGGCATGATTATCGATTATCGAAAAATTAGTAAAAGTTAGATAAACTGACTGAAGTTTTCAGCGATATTTAGAAAGTGCTCAACACATGCTTTGTCTATAACTTGTATTTACTTCGGCCTAAATGTATTAGCATCAGCTTTAGTCAAATACTAAAATCAGTAACTTTTTTAATACAGATAATGTACTCGCAAAGTGCTTTTACCTTCACTACTGTTGACGTCTGAACGTTCACGCTCGAACACGCAAATTATGTTAATTTTAAATACTGAAGGAGTTACATACAAGTCTAACATACTGTTTACTTACATAGTGCGACTAACCCGACCATTGCTAATGACCTAGAAGTTCTTTATGCAGTTAAGGTCTCGACTATACATGTAAAAACAATGGTTTATTATGAGGCTTATTTATATTTATTTAGTATATCGGCAAATAATATTTAAATATTTCAGTCGGTACCTCGGCGATGCAATGACCGACGACGTCGACATTTTGCATTCTGTAAAACTTAATAAACTGAAAACTCTATCCCCCTTATACCTAAAAAGTTATGTTACGTTTCATAAAATCACGCACTATAATTTTGTAGTGCGCAATACTAAGTGACGTTCGATAACTTTTTATAAATAAGGGGTTAATTATTTATTGCAAGTAGGCAAAAATAATGCACTTTTACAAGTCAATACGTCTCATATACATAAAGAAAAATATTAAAATAAATCAAATATGACCTACACAACTAATGAATAATGATTATCTGATTATGGTTTGAATTTGAAAAAAGACATTTCCCTTTCAAGCGGTGACTCATGCCTAAATCTCGCACAGGAAAAGGAAGCTCAATTAACTCTACCAGTGCTTCGGAAATACGCCTGTCAGAGAAGATAATTAATTATCACCAAGTTAGCACGGCTAATGCTAGGTAGAGGTAAGAATATTTTTATTCCAAACAATTTAAAAAAAAGTAGGCTTATCTGTTTACATGTTCTTACAAAATCAATATTTGTTGCCGATGCCTATGAGAAAAATAATTAGGATCCAACAAAACAAAATATGTAAAATACAAAGAAATAAGGATTACCTACATTTACCTAAACGTGGCCATGGTGGATTGTGGTATATTATAGTTATTCATTATGGTAAAATAGAATACTAAAACAGAACTGTCAAAGAGTGGTGTGGTTTTGTTTTGAGACCTTCACATATTGGATGCGATCAAAGATGTCGATGGCACACACGTAGGTACTTAGGATCCTAAAAAAGGTGAAATATTAATTTCACTCGACACCAACATTGTATCCATTTTAATTATAACAGCGCCATCTACCGATTGAACGGTAAGCCATTTTAGATAGGTAGAGTAAGAACAACCATGCTGTATAGTATTGGTTTCTTGAGTTGAGTGCGGCTCTGTTGGTAATATTTGAGAGCGCCTAGTGAGTTGAGCAGCGAGCTACGAACACACGAAGTTACACTGGAATATCAGAGAGGGCAGCACTAGTTTTTTTTTATATAGTACAGCTTGTCTCTACATATTTAAAATATATTAAATATCTAACCTACCTAGCCTGCCAATTTCTATTGTCCGAATCCTACTACAACCCCTTTATTAGAAGCCAATAGAGTAGATATTTTGTAGGAAATAGTAGAGATTTAGGATTTAGTTTACTACATATGAAAAGCAATATGGGTAAGTTAACAAAAAAAAAAACACTTTTCTTTTCGTACAGAAATATTGGTTTCGTAGCGCAAATAGGTGACTAGACTATTTGTTTCGCTAACTTTAGCAGTTTATAAATCAATTTCATAAGCAACATCAAGCTTTCATAGAACGCGATAGTAAAGAAGCGATAATAAAATATTCTAACACTAAATATCTTTTAAATATACTTTTCTCTGCTCTCTCTTTTTGCCACACGACCACCATTTCAGTTACACCTCCAGGATGACTGGTAGAAAATGCTACTTAGCATTAAGTACTCCTTGTACTCCATTTGTGTGCTAAAGAATTAATAAATAAATAAATAAACGCGGATTATCTTACTATAAAGTTACAAAATCGCAACAGTCGCCTATTCAAAAATCCAAAGCAACAATTCCGGACGTCCAATTGAAAATGCGCATTCACTGAGGTGAGACTGAACTCGTTGGAAGGCTTGAATGGAAACTTAATAAAAACAGGCTAATTGCGATCGGTCACAATCCGCTGCACAATCGAAGGAGGGAGCTTGAATGATATACTTTGCTATAAACATAGAGCATACCTTGGCACCCTTGATTTATGCCCTGCAGTCTGCACGGGACAGTAGTGGCGGAGCTTAATTAAATTCTACATCAATTGATCTGCCGGCACTAATTGCTGTCACTATTTATTGCGGTACCTTCGATGCGGAATATTCGTCTAATAGGTTTATCGGTCAGACAGAGTAACCATGGGCACAGAACAATATATTATACCAATTCACATACCATATTATATATAAGGTATAATTTATTATGTACATGGCTGGAACTGACAATGGGTATCGCGCAATAGCGTAGAACACATAAAACGGTTGTGCCGAATTTTCCATAAATACACGTAATACTGTCATAAGTTTCTTGTAAAATGCAATTGTCACTTTCCACGTGATAGCACCGCAATGCAAGAAACATATCGGCTGATACAATTACTAAAATGACAGTTAGGTAACAGGAAAATGTTCGAGGTTAAAAAGCTCGCGATACAAATTGCCGGACTTAAAAGGTCAATATAAGAATGGCCGATAAAGTTTAAACTGGTTTTCGAGATTTCTGAGAAAGCTCACAGGCTTCCAATAACATTGTTGTTTCGAGTCGAATAAGGAAGGACAATGTGTGAATGTGAGATACGAAATTACAAACCTACCTTTAAAGAGCTTAAAAGCTCTCAAAGTGTAAAAGAGGGATCGGCACCTTCCCATGTGGAATCATACTTTCAAATACATCACATTCGTTTTTAAACGTGTGCGTGCGTCTGTTATCTACCTTCAACACACATCAAATACATAGAACACAATCCAATACCTTGTAAGACAATATTTTAATATCATAGAGTCGGTTTTTTTTTATGATGTAACGAAACGAGCAATTCGTACTTATTTCACATTTATCACGAAATTGTTCCTCCGACTTTCAAAGTATCAAGGTTGAATTGAAGTCCAAAGTATGCCCAAGTCCAAACTATTAAATCAGGGACGTACTACATGATATAATGTACCGAAGTATTCTAAGTTCCTACCCGTAGTTGTGTTGGTTGGTGTTGTAACCCAAGTTCATATTGTAAGTACGAGTCACAATGACAAGGAAATCAAAGCAAACTGACGACTGCACACTTCGGAAGCAAGACTTTGACCCACCTACTCAGGTTCGTCTGGTAACTCAAAATAAATTATCATAGCAAAATTAATAAGTAAATTGCGGCAATTGCGATCATAACTCGTTCCGACGTGGATGTAGGAGGACTGGCTGAATTATGGCGTTTGTCACTATTATGTATTTAGGACTATTGTATTGATTTATTAGGCCATATGTCAGGTCTTTGTGACAGTGTAACAACCACTTGCAATTTGCACCTGTGTGGCCAACATTGACAATAATAATTTATTATAAGTAATTTAGTAAAAATCACCAATGTACCAGACCTTGGTCTTGGTACCCATTATTTTTTATTTTTATTTTTCACCGATCCAGCTGAAATTGCCGCATCAAGGATTTATTTATTTTTTTCTACAGTGACATATCAGCGAATGTGAATGTGAAATGCGAATGTGCGAATGTGCCACAGCGAAGCGTGGCAGGGCATAGCTAGTTATTAAATAAATACTTAAATGAAATATGTGTCTCCGCACCTTTATCATCATTTAATAAGCGCAAGTATAAATAGGGTAATCCCTAATTTTCGGAAGCTATGTTTATTTAATACATTAATATCAAATTCATTTGAAACTTGGGCCACGTTAAGGCCTATACAAGCCGGATTAGGGCAGGCTTGCTAAAGCACGCAAAGCTTGCGGTCCTCCCTTTTCAACCTAATTTCAAAACATAATAATGATTTTTCCTGTTTGTCACTTTTTGCTTTGTTTTTTGAAGTGTGTTTATCTAGGAATACACTATTAGCAGGGAATATACATTGCGAGGGAACGATTTCGTAGAATTCATTACGAAACAATCTGTTTTCCATGACAGTGAATGAAAAAAAGAAACGGCACGAAACAACAGATGTAAAATGTTTAATTTTCAAATTCAGTGCTTCGTCTCATTTTGGAACAAACGAGTCGTGAGCCGAAACAGTGAACGAACCGATTTTAGCACCTACCCCTAGCATCTATTTCCACTAAGGATAGACATCCTCCGATTTTATGAATTGATAACTGATAGATAGATGTTGTTTAGCGAGATTTATTTAGGTTTGTAACAGTCAGGAATTCTTCTGCGTGTCTATTTAACTTAACACAAAGGCAGTATGTAGGCTGTAGCACAATGCCGTCCCATGTCTGTGGGTGGAACCCTGAACGATTTATGGAACATGTGAGAGTCGTAATAACTTTCGCCTAATCTGCGACTGAAGCCTGATTTGCCACACTGTCTGCTAACTAATCTGTGCCTTCAGCTTGTCACTGGACAATCCCTGCTGAGCTTACCTCCTACGCATTCGGACACATGGCAGTGTGTATTGAAATATTCAGGATGTAAACCCCTCTTTATGTTGAGAACGAAATATTTTGACATTGCCTTTTATAATGTGACAAACAGATATTGTCTCGTAGCTTTGTTTCATTGTTATTTTCAGATGTTATTTGGTAAAAAAAATCGACAAACAAGACCCTATTCGGTACTTAGGCCTTGTTAAACAAACATAATTCAAACTGAAAGTCTGTTTTTTGTTTGTTGACAACTCTGAACTTTCAGAGAAGGTATACATGTAAGCCTAAATAAAGAACAGTCATTACATATTATTGTTATCTGACTCTAGAGTAAATGTGAATTGTGCCTTCGGGCAGGAGCAAAAGTAAAAGAAAATTCACGCCAAAATACTAATTAACATAGGTTTACCACCCCGAGCGTGTCTCGGCATACATGGGGCTGCCACTGTTTAGCTAATAGTCACTAAGTCCGTACCTTTAGTTTCTACAAACGGGTAAATCGAGACTTGGGGTCTATGATAACAATTTGATTACTCAGCACCTAGTCGCCAAAATATATATGGACATAGTAGGTAAATAAATAAAGGCAGCATTTCAACTATAATATTTCTACCATAGAGATCGATTTGAACAAGCAAACCTTTTTTACACAACTACTATGAACTTATTCAAGACTATCAGGATCCGCGCACGGTATTAATCAGGAACCAGCTTATTTGTGCAATGTGTGTATCTTTTAAATTATACTCGTATTTTAATTTACCACTGTACCTGCTTCTACATGGTTAGGTATGTTTCGATCTATAAATAGCCGTCAAATATAGTCTAGGATAGGTCCTCGTGTAAGGTACGTTGGCGTCGTTGGTGCGCACGCAATGGGATTTAGATGTTTCATGTAGCCAGTGTTCTTGGCACCATGCCTCATGGACACCCTCTTTTGTTAGACTTTTAAGTTTTAGTTTTAGTTAGTTTTCTTTTAATTTATTTATCTTTTTATTTAAGTTGTGTCAATAAAGTATTTCAAGACAAATGAAATGTTAAAAAAATTATACCGACATGAAAGTTCATGAAACATATGAAGTTGTGTTACTGATTTGAAAATATATACTATATCCTGCCACGTTGGCACCGTTTTAAGGTAATCTCTACTAATGATCGCAGCCTCCCTTCTGAAACAACATCGCACCCTCACAATTTAGAGGGAAATTAGTTTTCAGATTGGTAGTTGGGGTACTTGGGGTACCTGATGTTTGATTGCCGGCAAACGGCGGGTGACTACCTGCCTAGTACGGTATCGCAACTGATGGGGTGGGAAGTAGGAACATTTTACTCATTAAGTTTTAGGAGCATGGTATTGCTGGCAGGCTGTCCATTACTGATATTATACCTACTAGGACAGCTCGTGTTGCAGTTTGAACCAGTTTGCAATGATTATTTTACTATCCCAACTACTTCTATTTACTTTTTTCCTTTATTTTGTATATTTTTTTTTATTTTACTTTTTATCACCACATTTTATAATTTAAATCCTGGTAGAAACTTCTTCTTTTGACACTAGATCGATAGACTTTGGGATTGTCCTTGTTCTTTAGCATAAAGCCTTGAACGAACTATGCCGCCAGAATAGACGGCGGGTTTATGCCTTCCTATCAGATTCCAGCGACCAATACCAAAATGTATAATTGTATACATAAAGGTATAGATATTATCATTGGCTGTGTCAGTCTCTGCCGTGCCGCTGACAAGACAGGAAACTTTTATTGCAAATGTAACACGGCCTTTTTAGAAAAAAAATATAGCGTGTATATAACATTACCTAGTAAGTAAACTATAAACATGGGCAGCATTTCGTCAATGACAATGACCGACAGGTCATTTACTGTCTCACCTGTCATTTTATCAAGTTGTTGTACCAATCTACTACATACCTACCTATTAGTTAAATTTCAACGTTTTTACGGTTCTTAATTACATTTCAAGCAAAAAAGGCAATGAGCAGGATAATGAGGATCTCTTGAGTTGACGTTTTCCCACAAAAAGTTATTACGCTTGAAGTAATGATACCGTGTAACGTTTTTACAAGCTTGTATAGGTACCTACTTAGCAACTTGTTTCCTATTTTTACCTTCAAGATTATCAAATTATTATAACTAGCGCCCTAGTATAATAATAAGTACCTACAGACAAGGTGATTACTGATTAATATTAATATTACACTAGCTGTACCCTGCCACGCGTCGCTGTGGCACAATCGCACATTCACTGATATGTCACTGATGAAAAAAATAGATAAAAACAATCCTTGATGCGGATTATATATCATGCTAAAATTTCAGCTCGATCGGTGCAGAACTTTTTGAGTTTTTGAAGCGTACACAAACCAACATAACATTTTTATATATATAGATGTACCTACTCGCATAAGTGTTTACGTTATTAAAACACGTTGCGTTGCACTGTGTTTCTTTTCGCTATAGTTTAAGTATATATATCTATTACTGTATATGTGATTGACTTGTACTCACGCCAAAAGTAAATCTACTAACGTAAGTAGGTATGCTTAAATGGGTGAAAGGCAGATCCTTAGGCCGTATTAATAAAACATCGACGCCTGTTAAATCCGATGTTAAAGCACAAAATGTAGGTCATAATCCAGGGGAGGTAATATCGTCAACTGCGCCATTACTAAGGTCACCATTATTTTTGATATTATGTCAGTCCAATCCAGTTACCCGTATTCTATCTAGCTATTCAGCCCGTATCCGTATTCCGTATACTGCTGGGTATAGTCCTCCTCTGTTTCACGCCATTTGTTCCGGTCTTGTGCCAGTCTCTTCCAGTCTGTCCCGGCGTGCTTGGCGATGGCGGCCGACCATCGGGCTGGTGGTCTGCCTAACAGTCGTTGCGCTCCTCTTGGCCACCGCTCCGTACCCGTTCGATATCCGTATCTGTTACTTGATTTAAAATACTAAATGTCTTTGCATCTCTACATCTTAAACTTTGCATCTCTACCTTTGCTTATTGGCATTAACTCTTCATATAGGCATATATAGTGAGAACTCATTTTACTGCCGGTAACAACCGGCTTTACGTTCTAAGCACTGTAATTAGGGACAATTGTTTACATTAGGAATTAATGAGCTTTCTAAAAGCGTTTGTGTGGGTTAATTAACTCTTCAAATTACAATTATGCATTAACATTTTTGACATACTTTACAGGCTAACGTTTGACAAATATCTCACTTGTGTTTATGTGGTAAACACTCTACGTTACCACAAAGAACTTCATTTTTTTTGTTTCTTTATCAGATAGTCATCAAAAAAACGTCATCATCCGCTCCGTTTTGTACGGTTGCCAGGTTTCAAAATTACGCCTTCATAATTAAATATATAATTCGAACTTGTAATTTACAGGACAGTCCAGGATAAATCCAGACTTATGGCTATCTCAGCTATTCCCGTCGAGAAACCGTGCAAAAACGCCATAGACGAACTCACGGATTAAAACAATTTTTATGTTTATTTTTAGTACATGCTCGACCCAAGTTTACCCGTGGTAGGTCTATAAACCCGTTTAGGATACAGCTATATTTCATAAGTGCGGGAGATGACCAGATGTTCGGGGATTACTTAGGTTGTAAACAATATAAGTAGCGCTTCACTGCAAATGAAAAAATATAAGCGATATTTTTATGCCGACGACAGGGGACCGTGACAAAATTATTGTTTTATTTCTCAGGTCTATTTAGTGAATTTTGATGTTACGTAAACAATTTTGGGTCCATTCATATTTAAAATTTTTGAGATGTAAGTTTTTTTATATTTGTGACAAGACGAACAAGTCGCTCACCTGAAGGTAAGCGCTACGCCTGCCCAAAAAAAGTGATAAATAAGATAAGATAATAATATAAAAAAAAATATCGTTAATAAGTTTTAGATCGTAGCCAGGTTTTGAAACCTACTAGATTGACCTAAATTTTATATAAACTTTTATTGGTATAATACAGCGTACAATTTAAGCGTATTCAAAGTCTTAATGTACATTCTAAGTAAAACGTGTCGACGACACTAATTCTCTACATTAGACCTAAAAAAAGTCATGCAAATGGAGACGAAAGTGTGCCATCTGTTATCTCCAATTCGCAGACGACATCACAGAATATTAATGTTATTTATTATTATGCAAAGCAGCGCTTGGCCCTTATAAGGGCAGGTCTTATGAAGACGTAAGATTATTTTTGTAGGTGACATTAGAGGAGAGGGCGCCAGACGATAAGAAACAGAAGTGCAATAAGATATAGCAGCTGGCTGCGCAAAATGGTAATGAATGAGCTATTAATATTAGCCCATTTTGAGTGAAGGCTCATGGAAAACTTCTGAAAGCTCCATCTTTGAACGATGAAAATGAAAGTTAAGTTTTGGTAGATTGAATATAATAGCTCGAATATTTGAAACTGGTTTCCTTGTTACCAATGTTAAGTGCTACAAAAATTATAGTTAGAAATAGAATGCAGTTTAAACAGTAAAAATTAATTTATTTTTGTTGCAATTCTGAGTATGATAGATAGATAGTCAAACTCTTTCTTGAAACACCACAGAACAAAGAAAACCTTAAAACTAAGACAAAACAAAATTTAACAATTAGCGTTGCAATTGGCGGTCTTATCGCTCAGTGCGGTCTCTTCCAGACAACCACACATGGAGAAGATTAATAAAATATGAATGAGTCTTGAAATCAGCTCATAGTTAGACGTACCTACATTATCAAAGCACCTAGCTAATTATACAATGATTGGAATGAAGCAAAGCATTCTTTAGTGTAAAAGATGTGGTTTCCGAAGTAGGTAACTCGCTTGAACTAATAAGTTGATCGCACCACGACCGCAATTTGTGTGGAACCGGTAAAAACTAACTTACCGCATATTTCATCGATGTAGGTACAACTTTTGTAATATGAATGTCAGCCCTCTTGGGGAAGTTTGTTCGGTTGCCGTGTTTGTCGACGCACCGACCGGGTTATAAGCTTTTTGTACGGCTAAAAACTATTGCACAACTTCGGCATAACGACACTTCAATAATTCACGACTTTTTAGCTGTTCGCAAGCCAAGTCGGAAGTCACGAAAACACACCGGAAGTGAAATATTTTTACTTTAATAACACCATAATATCAAAGACCGTTCATGTCTGAACTACTAAATCGAATGCGATTGCGAAATTGTGACTGAATTCAAATACATATAGGTAACATCCCAATAAAACAACAGCTATTCACGGATTTGAATAAAATAACTATTTAAAAAAGAAAAATTGGTAACCTGTTGTACTGGAGAGGTCTTTAGAGATAATTATCACAAATCTAGTGTTATTTTGGGTGGCCTATTTTAAAGTTGCAATAGTGATGCAATACTTATCCAAAAAATGATAGAATGCTGAAAATATAATATTTTGTGTATTAGGAATGATTGGTGGACAAGATTTGTATTAAAACATCGTGGTGGGAGTATCTGCTAGCTGGACTGCCATAATGCAGTCTATAGTTACTGGGGGCGCAGAATATTTAACAGTATAACTAGGGTATGACGCATCGACTCCCGTCGTGTTTGCATAGTTCGAGTAGGTAGGTACATGTTATTATATTGTAATTTAAATAAATTATAAAAAAAACTGGTTTAGTTAGTGTTAGTTCTCTGTTATTTTTTTTTTCATTGTAGAATAGGCAACCATTTTTTTCATTTAGGCATTTATTTTCATTAAACTTATAATTATCAACGTTTAATATTTATGTGTGACTAGCTGTACCCTGGCACGCTTCGCTGTGGCACATTCGAACATCCGCTGATATGTCACTGATGAAAAAAATTGATAAAAACAATCCTTGATGCGGATTATATATCATGCTAAAATTTCAGCTCGATCGGTGCCGAACTTCACAAACCAACATAACATTTTTATTTATATAGATTTATTGATTAAGTCTAATTGAAGATGTCATCCATTGGTTCTCGGCTATCCTAAAGATGCTATGCCAATTAGAAAAAAGAGACAACATTAAAGTTTATCGAGATACTCGTATATCAAGACTTTATTTAAGGAAAATTAGGTTAGGTAGGTCCTAGCTTAGCTACTAGATAACTAGTAAAGGGCAACCAAATTTTACCTTTACCTTCAAAGCAAGTTTCGCGGTTAATCGGACTAACACAAACTCCTATGTGGGTGGCAACAATTTATACTCATAGTATTGTTTGTGTAGGCTTGGCATCGGCACTGTAGGAACAATACTCCATTTGTTCCGAACTGCAATTTGCATAGTTAATTAATGTACCGTTTTATTTCCTTGTGTGAAATCATCAAAGCTATCTAAGTGACAGTCAGTCATAATCATAAGAGAGGATAATGTGACGATATGGAAACCTATCAAAATGTACATAAATCAGTTTTTATGTTCCGAAAGCCTATGAAATGTAAAAGCTTTTTTAATAAAGCTTACAAAAGTGGCCGGTACGTCGGTACATTGAAGGTAAATCAAATGTAGTAGTTAGTATGTTATGTGGGTTACTTTACTTAATTAATAATTCGCCAGTACACTAACACTGCATATCCAAGCATTTTGATGAAAGGCGGCCTCCGTGGCGCAAGTGGGTGACGAGCCGACTGCAAAGCGTGAGGTTGTGAGTTCAATTCCCGCGCAGGGCCAAGATTTGTGTGAACCACGTGTATTTGCTCTGAGTCTGGATGTTTGTGGGACCATGGTCCGTGTAGTTCCTGATTACTTCAGGGAATCCTAGTTAAGGGTCAGGATCTATACATGTGATCGTGATGCGCTATTTTTTTTATTCAATATTAATATACTTATCCAATATCAACGAATGCAAAACTATGTGTTATAGCCGTACCTACTCAGAGACGTAAATTAAATTTTAACATAAATAGTAATTAGCGTTAATTGGTGTCTCTACGTGAGGCAGTAAGTAAGGCAGTTGACTCCACTCAGGTCCGTATCTGCTGACCGGATTATGGTGAGGTAATAGATATACCGGTGGTATATCTATATAATTATAGGCGGCGGTAGCCTAGTGGGAGAACGTCTGGCTTCCAAGGAGGAGGTCGTGAGCTCAAATCCCAGTGCGGGCACGTACCAATGTGTTTATGTAAGCCATATATACATAATTATCACCAGCTTTGTGCTGAAGAAAACATCGTGAGGAAACCCACTTACCTACCCGACAATTATTTTGGGGGTAGGTATGTTATCCACTAATCCGGCCTGGGCCCCCGTGGTGGATTATGGCCTAACCCTCCTCATGAAACTGAGGGGAGACCCGTGCCCAGCAGTGGGACGATATGGGTTGATGATGATGATGACGATAACTAGATATACATTAGATATTTTATGTCTTACATATATGGACACTACATGTAATATCCAAGACATAAGACGTAAAATATCCAATGTATAATAATTATGCATATTATTATAAAAGCTACGGGGCGCAACTATAGTCGTTTATAAACTCAAATATTGCGCCACAATTTTTTTTTGTATCGCAAAATGTTGCCGAAATCTTTTTACATAAGGTAGTACAAAGCAGTACCTATTGCTGTGCTATCAGATATTCTCATTTCAAATGAAATAAACTTTTAGTAGGTACTTTCATGCAAAAAAGTTTTTTCATCACGCTATATCAATCTAGGGCGATATTCTGCGGCGATATTATTTTGCCGCGTCCATAAGCTTCAGGTTATTTTATTGTTTCGAGAGACACTAACGTTTTACTATTTTATTGATGTATCCTTGAGGTTTCGTTACTACCTATAGATAGGTATTTCTAGATTTGCTACAGGCTTCAAATCGGCTATCTCCTTCATATTATAAATGCGAAAGGTTGTGTGTTTGTGTTTGTCCACTCTTCACACTAAGACAGCTAAACGGATTTTGATGAAATTTAGGATACATATACCTTAGGTCTCGAAATAGAACATACACAAAAAAAAACAAACAAAAAACACACAAATAAACATAAAAACAGACAAAACAAAGAAATTAAACAAACATACAAAAAACAATGGAGTGGTGTACAATAGTTTTTTATTCTATTCTATTCTATAGGATACTTTTTGCTGACACAACGGGCTGTGGATTTATGGGAACTACCCCCTTATATCCAGTAATAACTTGCTGCAAGCTTTGGTGTACTATATGAAAAAAAAAAAACATATTATAAGTTAGTTACAAAATAATCGTTTTCAAGGTGGGTACTCCGCAGTGCAGTAGGCAGGTGCAACGGACTGCATTCCCGAGCGCTAGAAAAACTGGAATCGTACTCGACGCGACCGGTGCAAGTCGAGATTAGATATATTGATATAAAAACACTTTTTTCATCATGGCATAGCTAACGACATGAGAACAATAAAGTACCCACTCGGACTTATGTGGCTTAATAAATATAACTTTATAAGCTGTCTGAAACCTTTACAAAGTTAGGAACTCTGCCTACATGGGTAGTGGCTCATTCACGAGAATAAGTTAAAGAGTTGATGCGATTTTGTAACTATTAAAAACCATTCCAAAAATAGACGAATATACTAAAATTATTCATTATTTGTATTATTCAATAACATAATAGATAATGTTTTCTAGTCCTGTTAAGATTTTAGATTTTTTTGTTTTTTTTTTTTTATCTACTTCTATTTCTTAAAGTAATAACACTCCCCCTTTTCGTCGGGGGTTAAAAGGATTCGAAACGAAGGAAGTTTTCTATTTATACTAAAATTTACTTATTTACTTAATTTACTTACGAGTAACATTAATTTTTGATTTTTCTTCGTAAGTATATTTTCACTATCACATCTGATTGATTCCACGTTTAGTTTTTATTTTTTAATCTCACCCTTTTTTTTTGGACTGACATTATGATAAACAACGGGAGAGATAGAATTTTATTATTCTAACTACATACCTACTTCTGATTTATGGGGCCGTGAAACATTTTAAATATAAACTATCCCTCTATTTGAACTTGAAATTAGCGTAGAAATCACTGCAGAAATACTAGGATATTGGAACTTCTGCTAACGAGATAGGTAGACTTTTACTAATTATTGCGTTACTCAAAATATAGCAAATTTGGATGCTTAATGTGCTATTAGATAGTTCATACCTTGGAGCGCTCCAATTAAGCTTTGAGCCGTGTCATAGTGAATTGTAATCTCATTATGCAAATGCACTGTACTTAGTGGCAGTATCGAAACTCCCCAGATGAGTCCATAGGTTTAGGATTTTGCTTACTAGCGAAGGACCGGCAGTCTTCAGTCTTTAAAAGTTGGAAATAAGACTGTTCACAGTATCTATAAAATAATCCTTACACTGACTTAGTGTTTAGTGTGACCCATTTGAATGTATTCTAAGAAGTCTCGAAGCCGGTGGTCCCTATATGAATAATCCTACTAATAAAAATGCGAAATTTTGTGTGTGTATCTGTGTGTGTGTTAGTGTTGCCTCTTCACGCCGCAACGGCTGGACGGATTTTAGTGAAATCTTCTTCTTCATATTGATGGTTTAGCAATTAAGCTGCTAAATAGTTTTAGCCCAATATTCAGCTGTTGCCACCCTAAGAGGAGAAGTTTCATTCAGATCGTTCAGCGTGTAGGTGTAAGGGCAGCGCGGGCATGACAGCAGATGCCGCATGGTTAGTGAAATATGACATATAGACATTTTAACAATAACAATAATATACTATGCTAAATTAAATACTTAAATCCAGATTCTACTTTAATTAACATGATCGCAAGGTAGAACTGACGAACAAAGCAGCATTTGCGGTTTTTCTTCTTCTCATTTAGACGGCAGAAGAAGAATTATTTTATTAGAATCAAACTTAAGATGGCCAATAGTTAGTGCTAAAAACATTATTTAACTAGAGAAGAGCTTAGGTACTGTATATCTGGTATGCTTAATCTGTGTGAAAATGTTGTACTAGTACCTAGTGACACTTCTGTATTTCATCCATTGTAACCCCGAACATACCTGACTAATAATGACGGTGAAACTTAGAACCTGCCATGAAAAGCAGCTATAGGGTTCACATTTATATTGGTGAGCAAAAATAAGGGGAAATAGTGGTGATTAGGGTTGCCCAATGAGTCACCATAAGTCTAGACTCGTGTTTAGTGAAACGCTATGGATGCTTACTAATAGGGTTGGCCCAAAGAGGCGCCGGAAAGAGTCACTGCGTAGACAGGGGGAAATACTGACCTTGAAGTGGAGCAGTATACATATTGGTCAAAATCGTTCTGTGTGATAGGTGCCTGTATGAGTAAGCTTTAACAATAAAGCTCTGAGTAAACTGAGCTGAGTCACGTGATCATTTCGAAAGATATATACTGTGAAACCAATTTGTGACAAATCATTTTGCAACGAAAGCGAATATCAATGCCATTTATCTCTGTGTGTGTTCCCCAGTTAGGTAAAAACTATTCAACATTGCGTGCTATGATTGCCTACTATGCTATTTGAGGCTCTACAATGAAAGGTTTCGGTAGAAAAATATCTTTTCCAGATAAAGTACCAACCTAACTAAGTATTCGGTACGCAAGCTGATCAAAATGAGCTCAAACACTATCAAAGCACTGTTATTCACGGAGGAGTTCCGTTGCCTCCATTCCATTTCTATCATCAGATAACTTCGCTGCGCTATTACCATCGGAACTTGACAGGCATGCAAATTTTACCTAACTAAACAGACATTGATCCATAGTCCGAAACTAACTACATAAAAGCTTGTACGATTTATATTCAGCCAGTCACACATTCTATGCGTTATCGAAGCACTAGCAATCAAGCTGATCCGTTAACATGTGTAGCACCTGCAAAATGAAATTGTCAGGGAAAGTTGCTTTTTTCACACGTGCCGTGCTTCGTGTCTATAAATCATACCGCCCGAGGACATTGTCACAGTTTTACTGGGTACGCCGCGCGGTGGCGTGAGTCGCTTACCCCAAACTGAATCGCAGCTAACCTCATAATTCGAACATTACAGGTTGGCAGTATAAATTAGTGAGCAGCGGGCGGCGGGCGGCGGGCCGTCGCACTTTCATTACGGGAATTATTTGCTAATTTGCACTGAACACGACCGCAAGTACCACCTACGGGTAGAAGGCTTAATCTAGTTCGTTAAACAGCTTTACGGACAATTAACAGAGATGCTACACTACAGTTGTTAACTAGGTAGCAATTTTAAATTTTAAACGATGTTAGGTCCTTTTATAGTAAGTGTAAAACTAGCGCTGTCAACTAAGTTTTTGTAGGTATTTCGTTTGGTAATGTAACACGACTGTTAGCGCGGCAGCTAAGCTGTATAGGCTGAGCGCGCCTCCAATGGCGGGGGAAGGATGGCTGGTAGAAGAGTAGTACAAAGGAACTTGGCGACTAACCTGGTCTCCATGCAACTGCAATCACCTCGGTTCGGGTCCGTCTCCAAGCTGCTTGTTCCTTCAGGATGTTATGACGTTCGATGTAGTGGACTGTATTTTAGGCGGTTGGTGCGTGTCGGCAAGGAGCGTTTACGCGGCGGGTTTATAGCGGGTTTTGTTTATATTTGCGCGTCGAATTCACGTGGACCACTACAGAGGAGCAGCAGATCCAGTACTTTGGATTCGGCGAGAGCGGCAGCCGCGAAGGACGAGGGTCGATCGCAGACTACTTGCGGCGGCAAGCAGTTTTCTCGTGGATACCACGATATGAGCGACAGAGATAGTCGCCAAGAAATGATAGGAATAGGAAGGTAGGAAGGTATTATGAGTGCCAATGTAAGTGGCGCGAACATTTGCCCCCGGCCTAAAAACCATTGGTTTTTAAAAGAAAGCGGGAAATAAAAAAAATAAAAATAAGAGTTAAACTCTAAAGCGGTCAACGGGTTAAATTATAACATAGCGGTTGACCGGGGAGCAAGGGGTTAAATTATTGGGTAGGTAAGATACATAAACGGACGACGGGTCTCTGGTAGACGCCGGTCGCCGTTTTTACTGACGCTACTCGACAGATGCCATCGCCGCCGACATGAGTGGCCACGACGACGCCGAGAGGCCAGGATAGCGGGGGAATATTATCAGTGATAATAAGAACAATAGAACCTATTGTAATGGGATTCGAAGGTGTATTCCATTTTCCTCTAGATTGAAGTAAGTGAAGATATTCCAACTTCCACCGTTTGGAAAATGATTGTACCATTTGATCCAATAAAACGTACCGTTTCAATAAGTGTCCAGGTTCATCGGGAACCGTGCAAGCGGGTAAATGCTTCAGCGGTGCGGTCATTAAGAAATGTGAAGCACTCAGCGCGGTCGGCTCAGACGGATCTTCGCTCAATAACGTTATAGGACGAGAATTGATAACGCATTCTATCTGTGTGAGTACGGTTAACATTTCCTCATAGGTGAGTGACTGTGAACCGATCGTCTTATGAAGATGACTTTTAAACGCTTTCACATATATTTCATAATTCCCCCCGAAGTGAGGACTTCGCGGTGGATTGAATTTCCAGTGTATGCGATTAGCTGATAACTCATCTGAGATAGACTTATTATATTCGTCGGAATTTAAAAGATCCGTTAACGCATTTTTCGCATTTTTAACGCATTCCGTTAACGCAGAGACGGGAAGGGAGTCAAGGAGCGCGGGTGAGTAACTAGCCCATTTGACGAGATCGAAGCCCCCGGCCTTGAGCAACTCGCGGAGATCGTCTCTGAGTTGTAAACAAGCAGACAGAGTAGGCATGGAGTAGCACACGTCGTCCATGTATGTGTTGTCGCTGATAAGAGATGCTGCGAGCTGGAAGTGGGCACCGTCGGCGGCGCACAGCTGTCGCAACACTCGCATTGCAAGGAACGGACTGCTACGTAGACCAAAACAAACGCGGTTGAATTGGTAGGTATCAAGCGGAAAAACGGGATCGAATCGATATAGGAATTTTTGATATTTGCGGTGGTCCTTATTTATCAAAATTTGTAGGTACATCTGTTTAATATCGGATGTAAAAGCGATTGGGTAGAGGCGGAAATCCAAGAGGATTGTAAAAAGATCGTTTTGTAAATTATCCCCGGTATATAAAACTTGATTCAAGGAGAGGCCTGAGTCAGTTTCAGCACTGGCGTCCATCACCATACGCCATCGAGTTGTTGTTTTTTGTAGTCTCGCAATGGCGTGGTGTGGCACGTAATATCCAGTAAAAGGACTATCATTGTCGATCAGTGAAATGTAACCCTTCTGAATGTACTCTTTGATTATAGCATCGTACTCTAAGCGCAGAGCAGGTGTCGCGGCGAGCTTACGTTCGAGATACATGAAGCGTTTTTTAGCGATAGGGTAAGAATTACCCAGAGAGGTCGCGGGATCGCGGGAGAAAGGTAACGCTACAGAATAGCGTCCCGTAGGATCGCGGGAAACGTTATTTGTAAAAATGCGTTCACATTCTATAGCGTCTGGGCTCAAAGTCGGCGTGCATTGCACCTCTTCAAGCTGCCAGAAGCGTTGGACAAGATTATCTAAACGTGGTCCTTCCGTAAAGGTACAGAGGGAAATATGAGAGCGGCATCTATCTTCAACCAAGGGGTCAGTGATAGAAACAACGGTTCCAATATGAGCGGGCGTAACATGAGCGGGAGTAACATGAGCGGGAGTAACGGGAGCGGTCCCGATTACGATAAAACCAAAAATGGTTTCAAAAGCGGTTGGAGTACCAGGCGGACCAGCGGCGCGGCCTGATAGCAATATTTCAGAAAAGAGCGGCGCGCCTATAAGTATGTCGATCTCGGAAGGCGAAGCGAAACTGTCGTCTGCCAGAGGCAGGCAGTTCAGGTATGAAAGGCAGGATACGTCAATTTTCACTGCCGGTAAATTGTCTGTTATGCGGTCGATAACATAGGCGTCAATTGCAATAAAATTATCATTTAGGCGGGAAGATAAAGTAGCAGAAACTGCTCCCTTGATTGGGTCAGATGCGGAACCTATCCCTTTAACAACGGTGTTCGTCACCTTATTGCATTTTAAATTTAATTTAGCGCAACATTTTGAAGTTAAAAAGTTACTTTGGGAAGCCGAATCAATTAAGGCGCGTACTACATGGCGGCGACCATTTAAATCCGTAGCATAAACTTGTACGGTTCCCAGTAAACAAGTAGTGTCATTAGGCTGCGAAGCGGGGCGTATATTACACAGCGACACCTGTTGTTGTGATGACTGATAAGCAGTTGTAGGTAAGTTCGTCAGCTGAGCGCTAGCGGAGCCCGCGACGGGCGGCGGCGATGCCGAAGGCGGCATGTGATCCCCGGCGGCGGAGAAGTTGCCAGTTCGCGCGCGCGGAGGCGGCGCGTGCGCCTGTGACGGAGCGCTAGGGTACGGGCGATTGTCTTCACGGGAAGATGATACTTTGCGGCATAACATAGAATGATGTTTACATCCACAATAACGGCAATTAAATTTAGAATTGCAAGCAGTATTTATATGCGTAGTGCTTAGACAATTAGTGCAACCTTTGCTTTGTTTTACAAAAGTGTACCTGTCGTCGATAGAAAGCTTATCAAATGCAGGGCATCTATATAAGTTAGCGTGATCGGCTTGTTTGCAAAGCGGACAGTGAGTGACGCATGATGCTGCAAAAGACTGCGTAGACCTTGCAGTACCCGGCCTGTTATCACTGCGGCTAAGAGAAACGGTCGTAGTGCGTTCCAATATTTTGCTTTGTTCGCGGATGAATTTTAAAAGTTCATTGTATGTAGGCATAGATTTACCTCGCATGTGCATTTCAAACGACCGTGCAGTACTTGAATCTATTTTCTTCAAAGCGAGCGATAGTAAAATAAAATCAGACACGTTATCGAGCTTGAGAGACTTCAAACTTGACACAGCCGTGCAGAATTTATCTAGGAATAATTCTAAGTTTTTATTCGTCGCGGTGTTAAAAGATTTAAAATCAAGCATTTGATCAAGATAAGCGGAGGCTAGGTTACGTTTGTCGTTATACTTATCGACGAGCGTCTGCCATATGATCGGATAATTATCACCGTTAGGTACGATACCAGAACAAACTGCAAGGGCCCGGCCTGACAATTTATTAATTAAATATTGGACGCGTTCGTGATCAGTGAGATCGGGATTTTCGTGAATCGTGCGTTTGAATGACTCATAAAATATCCTCCAGGTCATCGGATCTCCATTGAAGACCATCAAATCGAGTTCAGGAATTCTGATAGATTTACGTTGCGGGGCAACATTGAAATCAGCGGTTTTTAAAGGCGGGTTAAGTTTATTATAAACAAACTGACAACGGCAAAACATATCTTCGAAGACGTTTATAGATTGGTAGTTTACCGTGTACGAAGCGTTGAGACTCAACTCGGTGACATTTAATTTGTTCACAATTTCATTGAAATCGGAGCGTAAACGGTCTAACGAGATCATTCCACATAGAAATAAATCTTTCTCAGTATCATCAGTGAAAGCCTTTAAAGATCGGTTAAAAATATCTTGTAAGCGAGAAAATATAATGTCGCGTTTACCTATCAAGGTCAAACGTTCGATCTGTAACGTATCGAGCGCTTTTGCGTCCTCGTATACTTCACTATCTTTGTCTTTTGAACGAGTAGCCATAGCCATCTTAACAAAGTATAAAAAACTAGATAAAGTATGAAATTCCTAATTTACTGCAACTGCCTACAGCATTTACCTGCCGCGCGCGCGGCGTATTGAATACCCATGTGGAGACGCACGGGCGGTCGTTAGGAATACCTTCACTTTTTAATAAAAATTAAGAATTACGGAAAAATCGTTATTTTTACTATTTAGGAATGCGGAATACACGAAATAAGTATATAATAGCGTAGTAGGATAGTACAGGGTACTATCTGAACTGTAATTGCGGGCGGGAACACGATAATTATAGGAAATTATCGTTGGTAAAAATACCAATATAAAATTGCGGGCGGTTATAAAGAGGACTATATGAGGCCTAAGAGGGGCCAGAGAATAGCGGGAGGACCAAAGAAGATCCGGCGGCGGAGGACCAACAATATGTTAGCGCGGCAGCTAAGCTGTATAGGCTGAGCGCGCCTCCAATGGCGGGGGAAGGATGGCTGGTAGAAGAGTAGTACAAAGGAACTTGGCGACTAACCTGGTCTCCATGCAACTGCAATCACCTCGGTTCGGGTCCGTCTCCAAGCTGCTTGTTCCTTCAGGATGTTATGACGTTCGATGTAGTGGACTGTATTTTAGGCGGTTGGTGCGTGTCGGCAAGGAGCGTTTACGCGGCGGGTTTATAGCGGGTTTTGTTTATATTTGCGCGTCGAATTCACGTGGACCACTACAGAGGAGCAGCAGATCCAGTACTTTGGATTCGGCGAGAGCGGCAGCCGCGAAGGACGAGGGTCGATCGCAGACTACTTGCGGCGGCAAGCAGTTTTCTCGTGGATACCACGATATGAGCGACAGAGATAGTCGCCAAGAAATGATAGGAATAGGAAGGTAGGAAGGTATTATGAGTGCCAATGTAAGTGGCGCGAACAACGACTATATATCAAATTTGTAATTAATTTATTTCTATGATTGAAAATTGTACAACCAACTGAAATTAACTGAATATTTAAATGTCTAATTCGTTGTGGGAGTAATAAATAATAATTGATATTGTCAATAACTTGAACAGCTATTAAGTAGTTTGGAAAAATTGGATGCATTATTTACCCTCAAACAGAAAACCATCCAGCATCCAGCATGGTGATCCAGCAGGAGTGGTTGAGTCGAGAGCCAGTCTCATTCTAGGTCACGCTTTTAATTTTACCAGCATAGGTAGAGTACCTATCGGTAGAAGAAATAAATAGAAATAATGATTCTATTTTCCATCGCTAATTAGGTTGTATTGCTATGGAAGGATAATGATCATTATGCAGTAATAACGCTATTTTGCATGCAAATGTATAAATCAAAATATTAGCTTTGCTATAACTTTAAAGCGATTTGCTATTTGTCAGCGTCAACAAATAGGGAATACTCTAGGGAGAAAGTATCTAATTCTATTTACGTGCTTTAGAACTTATTTATTTTTCGTTTAAAAAATATACAAGTATGTACTATCAGTTATACTGCGATAAAACTAAGCTTTTATCCCAACTTTAGTATTTACCCTTTTAGGTAGGTTTAAAATATCAGCGCCAGTCAATTTGTAAATTTTTACGATTGGCATCGTTCTTACCCAAATCTCAGTTTATCAGGTAAAGCTTGAACAACAAAATGACTGCATTCTATTGATTTTTGTCATTCTACGTGTGTCGATAACGGCCTGTACCGTACGCATCGTAGATTTCGCGTAGAAACGTTAACTCGTGAACACACGCACGTGTTTCTTTGTCGGCTTATTGTAACGAACACACTCACAATGTGACCGATTGTGACCTCTTTGAAGTAAACAAATGCTCTGAGTCCAATTTAAAAAGGGAGCTATTTATTCAAGTGTGCTGTAACTTTTAGGTACATGCGCATGAAAGAGTTTTAAAGGTTTTAGTGAAATTCCAGAACGTTGGCAAGCAATTAAAGTGTGAGAGCGTGTTTTAAAAAGAACTTAGGCACACTGTATTTTTTATTAACAGTCACAACTAAGTATATTAAATTAAGTAGGTCGGTAGGTTGGATGAAGATAATTAATTGCAACCTAAAACATTAAGGCTTTTATAAATTTCACAAAAGATTAACTCTTTTATTTTTATTACCAACTAAATGGTAATATAAATAAATGGTAGTGGTATGTTTACAAAATATAATACAAATAGATCTCAATTTGCTAATAAATATTCTTTATAAGAAAATTTTTACACCACATTTCAACTCGGCTAGGTAAATTAATAAATAATAATTAATTAATAACTAGGCAATGTTATAACTCTGGTGTAGAAAGCATTAGAGTGATAATAATTGGTAGAGTCAGCATAAAGTTACAAGTTTGTTGCCATTTTAACTCTTATTACATCTGAAGTGAGGTTGAAAGTGGTTTGTTCTGGTTCTCCTGACATTTCCATCATTTTGCCGTGACATTACCAGTTTACCACTGATTGAAGTACCGTCTTCGAATGAGCGGCCTGAGGACACCAATATTGTATGCATAGCATTACTTATAAAATACAGTATCTTGTCACAATAAGAAAGTTTGACGCTTCTTGGACCAATGAAGCAGCGTTATTAAAAGTGTTTCAGTAACAAGGTACTATGTGTCTGTACCTATGTTATTATTGACTTCGATTTTATATTGTAGGAATGTAGTTGGAATATTATTTTCTCAAGGTAGCGAAGGTTGCTATTTCTTTTTTTGGAGTATAATAGCAGTAAAAATAATACTATAAACAGCAATTGTTTTATTGAAATTCGTCTCCACTTAACTAGATCAATACCTAGTTAGGTGGAAAGAGTACTTAGATTGTAAGTAGATATCGAAGTCTACTTTAGAACTCTGTCTGCTTGTGACTATCAACACTCATAAAACTCATAAATAATTGAAACGGTAACAATTTAAAAACACACATAACTTACATCTTTTTTATCATCGCGTCACGACTACCATATTATACCTTGTATCTAGGCAATCAGTAACTACGAGGACTATGGTTCCATCAACGCCTAGACTTAGACCAAAAATACCTGTGGGCCACACGAATATTGGTCCTATGCGGGAAATGAGCAACCTCAAGCCATCTCAAACTACGCATGGACTGCGCGTTCCTGCGTAGGTACGTACGCGTGTTCAGGTAAGCGTACCCTGGTGCGCGTTCAAAGTCAAATGCTTCAAATTTTATACATGACATAGGCAGCGAAAAAGCTCTGACACGTAGCAAACCGACGCCAAACACTGGAGGCTCTGCTTCAAAAACATATTAAGAAGATATATATAGGTATATAGCTGTGCCCTGCCACGCTTCGCTGTGGCACATTCGCACATTCGCTGATATGTACCTGATGAAAAAAATAGATAAAAACAATCCTTGATGCGGATTATATATCATGCTAAAATTTCAGCTCGATCGGTGCAGAACTTTTTGAGTTTTTGTAGCGTACACAAACCAACATAACATTTATATATATATATATATATATATATATATATATATGTAGATATATACTTGAAAGTAATTAAAAGTAACTGTAGTTATTGCTTTTGAAATTCGAGTTTTGTAAGGCTCTAATCGTACGCGAGGAGAAATCGCGCAGCAAACAATTTGTTTTGGTCACAATTAACACTGTAACCCAGTAGAGATAATAGCTTCCTACCTTTTCCTCGGATTACTCGTTTTAATTAGAAACGGTTCTCGTTATTTCATGGGAATTTGACAAATGTTTGCCTTCTGATTGAATATTATGTAAGTGATTGTGGTAATTTCTTTGTTTTAATAAACTATACTCTATAATATTTGATACCTATGGGTAATAGGTAAATAGGTAAATTCGTTAGGATTTCCCGAATCTTATTCGCCTCTTCGCTTACTTAGAGTCCTAAAAATTATATTCAAATGTCTTGCGCACTTCGGTTCAAGATCAAGCCACTGTTTCTACAATTTCGTTCACTCTGCCCACGCCATAAGATTATTCTCTACATGTATTCTTAATAGTTATAATGTACTTAGCTATGTTATTTTAATACTGAGAACTTTGGATGAGAAATATGATCGAAGCGAAGAACGCTTGATTTTAATCTTGGTAATATAATGATTATGTTCACGGTGATGACATAAATTAGTTAATAGTATCTATCAAGCGATAATAATGTGTACTAGAAGACTAATTACATACTCCGAAGCATGTGTTACCGGACAGCCTCGTAGCGTGGCGACATGTAATTAAATGAGCTTGTAAAGAAGGAAGCGGCACTTTAATTATGTTACTTATCTACTTTTGATAAGTTTCTACTACAATACCTAACTAGGGATGTAATGTGATGTGGGTATGGGAAGGAAGCCTGTTTGGGGATCTACCTATGCGTCTTTATTCCATCATCATCATCAACCCATATCGTTCCACTGCTGAGCACGGGTCTCCCCTCACTTTCGTGAGGAGGGTTAGGCCATAGTCCACCATCCGCGGAAGTCCACTCTCGCATCCGTAGCCCCGACAACAAAGGCGTCCCGGTGGAACACCCTGGGGTTCAGTGGGTATACCCGTCAGACTAGCTGGCGGGGGAGTCCCACATAACCACCCGGCCCTCACCCGGGTCTGGTGGTATGCGTAATGCATTCCTCAGGTAAAAAAAAAATAAAAAAAATTGACCACATGGGGCCGATTTATTTCATAATAATATAGTTTGCCTTTAGTAAAGCTTGCTCTGAATTTGCTTTACGTTTTTTTTAGCTATGGATAGAAGGAACTATATCTGTCTGATATTTACTAAAATATCTATTGTCATCTGAGTATTCAGAGCACTCCAGCTCAATTAGAAGTGAACTTCCAAGATTTGATATAAACAAACTTACAGATAAAAGGCCGTATCTTATCTAGTTATCTAGAACGATTGACCTTCTAGCTAGTTACCTACGTTAGAATTTAAACTACCTGACTGTTGGTGATTAAAGCATCAGATGGGAGAGCCTTGATTGCGAAGAAACATTTTTTATGATCAGAAAAAGTTTTGTAATCACCCTATACAGAATCTCGACATGGGACAGTAGGAAGGCAATTTATATCTGGCGATACGATCTCATAATCGTCGGCTAGTTACAGCGCTACCGCGCGCTATCGGCCGCGCCAACTTCCAGCGTTATAGACACAAGCAAGGCAACAATCAATTTGTTTCGGTGACGGAGGCAACTCTGTGGACGTTAGAAAGTTTTATTGTGTTTGAGAGTTTCTTTTGGGCTTTGATGATGTTGCTGCTGTTTCTTCGTGTCATCTGCTATATCGTGCTTTGTTATTTATATCGGGTACTTTGTAAATAAGTTTAGCATTTCCGGTAAATTTTTTCATGAAGCTGAAGAGGACCTGGCTAGGCATTTAGCTACACGTGAAGACGATGACTGATGGACTAGAACAGTGACGGTATAGTGGGTAAGAGAAGAGGTAAGCCACTGCCCATAGTCACAGGATGTCATCAAGATGACAGCAGGCAGTGGATTCGCTATGCATCACATCAGAAAGAATGGCACGCACACGAGGAGGTCTACCTAAACCCAGCAGTAAGCTGATATAGAGAAATAGACTATAATTTCATGTTTCCATTAAATACTTACTTATCTATATACCCAGTAAATTTTGTAAGAAGCATTACTGTTATAAACGGAGAATGTTTGTCAAGAAGCCTGTTGACTTCTAACCCCGATGTAGCCAAATAAATGAGGTTATTTACACTATTCGACGCGATACCATCTACGATGGTACGTAGCTATAGCTACACTTGCAGCTACCGAACACCGCCGCCGGCTACAATCAATTTGTTACGCCCTGACCGGAGGTGCTACTATTAAACTTAGTTTGCTCGGAATTGGAAGTTTAGATGGCAATTGTTGTCTCTTTACTTTGATTTAGCAGACAGGGGTTTGGGGGTTAAAATAATCTTGATCTATGATTTTTGTTGAAGTTATAATTTACTACTCTATCAATTAATTAGAGAGTAGCGGCACATTAGTAATTCAGACTCTTCAGAAAGTTTGATAGGTATATTATGTGCACGAGATAACTGAAAATATAATTGAATTAATGATATTTACCTTGTGATATTTATCTAATTAAAATTTTTTGGACATAAAAATCCCAAATACTTAACTAAAACTGTACGTTGTTTTATTACGTTACTTACTTAAGTATACCAACCTAACTTTCACGGTATCACACCAATCGAGTAGAAAGTATATTTACTAATCTAATCAAATATTGCGTTGCGCGTAGTTGGAATCGAGTATCTCGTAAAAGTAGGTCTAATGTGTTTCTAAAAACCTTGAATACAAAACACGGTTACTATTAAAATATGTAATTTATATATTAATATATGTTTGTATATAACATATGTATTTTAATTTTTCTGTACTGTGTTTATTTTTGTTTCTGGTGTACAATAAAGAGTTTTCTATTCTATTCTATTCTATGTACTACTGATCTACTATTAGTCTGATAAATCGATTAATGCAAGTATATATAAAAATATATTATTCTGTTATAAGAATTACCAAAGTACTAGTACAGTGTAAAGAAGAGTAATTATAAGACTGTAGTCTGTGGTAGGTTGGTACTAAGTATGACATTATATATGTAACTAGCTGCGCCCCACGGCTTCAACCGCGCCTGAAAAAAGTACTCCTATCATAAAATCGTCAGTTTTAATATGGAGCCGTGTGACATACAAACAAATCAACATACAGATAAATACTTGCATTTATAATAGTAGCATGATGAAATTATCAATCCAGTTTCTGCAAAACAATTAAATTAAATTAACAATAAAACGATTTTGTTAATTACGAATCAGAAAATTATAGGTTATTATGTAGGTAATAAACCAGTTTATTTACATACTCGTGCCTATCATAATAAACATCTCGTCGAGAATATTAGTCATAAATACGCACATAATACAATTGCAGAGGTGAAATAATAGGTAATAATATATAAATGCGAAAGTTTGTGTGTATGTGTTTCCTCTTCAAGCTGAAACGAGTAAATGAATTTTGATGAAATTTAGAAACCAGATACTATAGGTCCTAGAATGAACAAAGAATACTTTTTATAAAATTTACACTTCCTGTGGGGTAATAGTTAACGCGTTCTAGCGTGTATAGGAAAGTGGTCGAAGTAGCGTGAAAAGTTACACTTCCGTTTAACTGGGGGCATTTCCATTCATAATTAATCAACATAGCCATTGAATAGTTCTCAATATTAAAAAAAGAGTATAATATTTTTACACTTCGATACAAATTAGGCTTATTTCAAGTAGGATTTAGGTCGGTCGGTACTTACCACGAATAAGACGAGTGCCAACATTTGGTTAAATCGCAACTCGAAGTTAACCGCGTGTATTAACTATCTGAACGTGAGCGTATGCCGCAAGTAAATACCGCCTGGTACTGACTGCCCTGTGTTGCCACAACAATATGGCATATATCTGACAAAGACGAAGAAAGTTTTAATTGTAACAAAATCTTCCAAAGTTCAAATAAATCAGTAATATATTTTTTCACAGATCTATATTTAAAAACGTTGAGTTTTGTTAAAATATTTGAAACATTCATAATATATGAACCAGGGAATCTCAAAAAAGCTGGTGAATGTTTCAACTTGTACTACCAGTTTAAGAATAAAACTATTAATGGAGTTCTTCGAGGTTCTAGATTGTAGTCTTGGTGCTGATATCTTATAATCATCATCAATCCATATCGTCCTACTAGGAGCGTTAGGTCATAATCCACCACGGGGGCCGGGTGCGGATTGGTGGATAACCAAAATTATTCTTGGGTAGGTATGTGGGTTTCCTCACGATGTTTTCCTTCACCGAAAAGCGAGTGATAATTACGTACATAGGTACATACATTAAGTTGCTATCTACTGAAATGTTAATGAACATAATTGTGTAAACTCTTTGACTATGCCTACTCAAAAGTTAAGTAGGTAATTTCAGGCCGAATCGGCCCATCCCAAGCCATCTGGCAATCCCGCTTCCGGCACCAATCCACCCAACTACAAATAATTCCCTTCGCACGCTCTATTTGCCGAGTACTTCCCGACCGACCCTCGGAGTACCATTCCATGTTATCCCTAAACATCAACATAAATTACTAATTTGTATTTGCGACATAGTTGCGTGTGATTCGTTAAGTCACGTTCGAACTAATTACCCAGATAAATATAATGTAGTTGTTTCGGCTTAACCTGTAGTGTTGTATAACTTAAATTACATAAAACACGGGTATAATATGGTGTTTTCACCATATTACCGGTTTACTTTGGTTACAGTATGGCCACTACATGGCAAATTTTTATTGTATCTATAATTATAAAGGTATTATGATGCAAATTCCGCGGTTATATTTTAAATTAATGAAAATGAAGGCTGCACTGACGAAGAAATTTCTCGCTTCATCATATTTATGATTTCATGGTAAGTAGGAACAACTGTTTCATCTTTGAGTAACCGAACTTGTTTAATCCGTATTCCGATAATTAATAATCAAAATTTTACATTTGATCTGTTATTTAATTTAACCTTTAATACATTTGACTATTCATCAGCTTAATTAAACCACCCATCAAACAACGTGCTCTAAGGTTCAAAAGCAACTTACTAATGTACCTACCTAATGTTACGTAGCAGGGGTTAAGCATGGGGTGTTTTGTTTGCTTCAATTAATACAAGCACCTCCATATCGGGGGGATCGATTGCAAATTGAAGCAGGGTTCAATTTCTGCTAATTGCAAACATTGTGGTGGCTTATCAACGTGTGAAAATGTGTGTTGCTATTGGAGTTTGCATATTGGATTATGGTCCTTCGTAGGATATCACTTCTGATGTAAAAAAAACATTGATTTCAAAAATATAAAGATGTCACAATAAAGAAGAGAAAGCTAGAATGAGCAAAGATCCATACTGAAGTAATGTGAAGTTTAAAAAATATCAGAAAGAATAGTGCAAAACAAGTACGTACTCTCGTACCACAACGATTTCATAAAATGCTTACTGGTAGGTCTACTAAGCGATTAAACCAGAAATGTATATGTACTTGATATCTGCATATATAATTATATTATTTACCACTGGCCGACTGCAAAAACGTACCAACACTAACATGCTAAAAAAACTTAAAAAACGCCGTTTGTAGTTGTAGTCACCAGCCAGCATCCGTTTCGTTCCGTATGACACTTATCATTACCGCCGCCATCCTCTAAAGGAAAATAGAAGATGCGTCAGAGTGCCTACCAGCGCTTATTCATTGATAAAATTGTGCATTACAAACATGTGTGCATACGTGTGTGTATGCAAATGACGCATTGTATGTACGGGTTGAATCAGTTCGTAGTGCTGTGGTCAGTGGCAGAATACGTACTTACTCTTACATCGATGGGTTCTAATTTGAAGTGAAGAATTGGTCTCTATATTTTCACACACAGTCTAGCCGCTTTGATCGTAAGTTGTTTTTTCTGCCTTTTTACGATTTTGAACTTATTCAGAATGCATTTTATTCGTCGAGAAGTGTTGATTGATCTCATGTACTTGTAACAAACATATATTTAGGTATAGAGTCGTCTATATACAGTAAAGAGTATGTTTATTGTTTATTTACCAAAGAAAATAAAAATAAACTGTACCAGTTCCCCGCGTACCTATAACTGAATTCAACACGTTGCCTTTTTCTAGTGCCTGAAATGATCTGATGAAAATACGGTATTTGCAATATTGGTACCGATAGCAAAATAGAAGGAGCAAGGATCACCTTACTTCACGGCTACAGGGCGTATGAATATCACTAAGGTAGAGCTTGTGTTTTTCTTGAATTAAAAGAAAGCAAAACTATTGACATAAGTATAATTTACACATTCCGATTGTCAGTCACATCTTCAATTCTTAAGGCAAGGTGTATGTCTATCGATAGGCAACCGCCTACATCTCTACCCATCCTGCAGTCCGCAATCAGTCGCATCGCCACAGGCCGCCGCCGCCGCTCGCCGCCGCACACTGCCGCGCCGCGCCGCGCGCCGCAGTCGCGACTACATTTTTCATCCCCTGACATCCGCTCCGCTGGCGTGAGCGCACTCGGAAATTTATGCCATCGCTGTATTGAAGTCGATGCTCGATGGCAATGGTCGGGAGATAAATGGTCGACAATTGAAACAATTTATTATACCCCGATTATGGGATCGATTATCCTTGTTAGCTGACCACGTTCAGTTGACTATGAATAGGACTTCAATTATACAAGTAGACACATGGTTATTCTGTATATCTACCTACGCAATCAATATGAAAAAAAGCTAATTTTCCTGTTAAAGTGGGTAAGGAAAGGGCAACAAAAATTTAAATAACCCCAAATTTACCATGGAGATGAAATGCAAACATTGCTTAGGCTTCGCAAACTTCTATAAATAGGCCATTATGACACACTAACTGCCTTGAACCCACTCCATTTGTCAATTTTTTGTCTGACAAAACTCTCCCGATGAGACCGCAACGGATACGGTAAATTGCAAATGCAATTGCATTAGAAGCACTATTTATATGCCACGATAGTTAAGATAACGTGTTCAGAAAGTGGCGGTCGATAGGTACCTGCGAGCGGAAATCGGCGCCCATTGAGGGTTCCTGTAATCACAAGCGGGCACAAATGATCGGCCGCCGCCCGCCTCGGTTGCAATGCAGATAATGAATTACCGAGCAATTGCTTGCTTGCAAAATCTAGACGGACTCGTATCGGTAAGGACGGTAAGTAACGAGGTTAGTCGCCCCCCCCGACTCGGATCGCGTCGTGACTCTCGATGCCTTCGGGAGCGTTCATGGGCGAATTATCTTCCCAAATGGCCCATATAAATTATCTCTAATGGGTTTTATTGCTGTAAAATATTGTATTTGATTCGGATTATTTTCAAACTCATTTAAAATTTGCTGTGAAATAATAGATGATTTTTTTCTTGACTCCCAGTAATCATATTAGGATTAGAGACGTAAAAGGAAAACGATGGTTAGAGTGTGAATGCGATAAAAACACTTTTATCGTGGATTTTACGATTCCTTTCGCACTATCCCAGCCATAAATGCCGAATCAGATGAGAGACCGCGGGTGGCATAGCAAAAAAATCCTAACTCTATTTACTTCACCCCTCATAAAGTTTAACCTCCACACTTGCCCTTTGGCAAATAATAAAGTAAGATATTACGATATGTTTCCAATTTGAATACCAAAGTGTAATGTGATAGAAAAACAACATCTCTAAATAGATTACGATACGCAGACGTTACTGTATCTACCTAATGCCATCAAAGAGGATTACAGCTCAAAGAAACGTATACAATTAATTTTTTTAAGCTTACAGCTTTGAAAAAGAAACAGAGTTGAATCTAGAGGGCAATAACAATGTTTGTTAAGTAAAGATTTAGGTAAGCGTTTACCTCAGCGTTATTTATTCTTCACTGTTACAGAATGCTAATAAACCGCTATAGAGAGCCGGAAAAATCACATAGATTCTCTTACAGGAATAGTTTCCTTTTCACCACTAAAAATGACATCGCACCTCTTTGACCGAGAGGGTCAAGTCAGCTATAAACTATGGAATTTACTGAGCCACCGCAGGTTTTCAGGGAATTCCGGGGTATTCCGTGAAACATGTGCCCCGTCTCAGAGGGTGGCACTGAATTACCACCGCACTGATAGAGATTGTCTGCGCCGGACACGCGAATTTATATTACCTATTTATCGGAGAATATACGTTGAGAAATTGAAATAGAGTTTTAATTTTATAGACGAACGAGCTTCCGAACGCCACTCGATCTAAACTGCAATCTCGATTGCTACTTAGAGATTTATTAAACGCTTTATAATTCAGTTGGAAATTGGTTGGCAAAGGCATTGGCCGTGTTTGGGAAAGCATTTACTTGTTGTGAAAAGGTACATTGTTAAAAATAAAGTATCGTAGTATTTTTACTAGTAAATCTTGTTTTGTAATGCACATGTTTCAAACATGGATTCACTGTGGTTCAGGTTAGTGTTAGACTCACATGCACACTGCGATAATATTGTATCCGACATTCTGCTTCATCGTCTTTTGTATCGATGTTTCACCACTTTCAACCATTATGCCTTGAAATGTCGTGATGAGAGGAATGTACTGCGATGACGCAGTCTAGCTAAAAAGGGTGGATCGATTTATTATAACCCCACTTGGAAGGTCTTACACCCCTCAACGGTAGACTGTTTACGAACGAAGTCGCGATTACGATCAAGAGGTTTCAGAAAAATCGATTTTCAACAATGTCATCGTTAAAATGAACAATTTAGCTTTCAGCGGTTCAAACGCCATGTTGTCACAGTATTAAGAATTTCCCAATAGCCATAACTAGACACTCAGCTCCTCTAACTTAGTTATTGTCGAGTGGAAACTTATAGGCGTGACGATGGGATCCGTAATCGACCCCCACGACTACGGAAATTCAGTTAACCTTATTATGAACCACCAGATAGCTTGCAAGCTACTACCTAACACAAAACCTATTAAAATATGTCAACCGCACAAAACGGAGAAGAAACTGTAGTCTAATAATTTTTTGCGATATTAATTTTACACAGAAGGAATGTTTTCTATTTTGTAGAGTGACGTCTTTTCTGTTAGGTATTAGAAGAATATTTGAAATACACTTATTAAAAGCCCCTTTCAGATGGTAGGCGCTTGACATGCGTTTCCCCCCTGTATCTATGATATTCCATATAATTAATTACTTTTGACGTTCGCGTTCTATACTCTAGAAATTCAATTAAAAATTAATGTCAAAGCGCTATCTCAATGAGAAAAAGAATGTAAAAAGCAAAACATGTTTAAATTTTTTGTAACCAAATTCTGTTACGCAGTATGTAGTTTGTTAAAAGTCGAGCTGGTTTGCTTTCACATTGCCCAAATTTTTTTAGGAGGCAAGTAGGTACACCTTTTTATGTAATTCGTCATTTGATATGACATGCCATCCGTTTTTTTTTTGTAAGTTACATATTTTGACGCCTTTCCTTAACTCTTTTAATGTATGTATGTACTTACAAATGATGCCTGTTTTCAGGTTGATTTGAGGTTCAAGTTATGTTTTGCGACCGAAAAGTTTGGACAATGCGTTGCCAAATACACTACAGTTTAGCTTTGTTATTCATAATTGTCTAGCTATAATATGTATTTAAAAAGCAGTAACTACATAATATAGTATTGAAGGCAGACGAAGTAAATAAAATAATAATAATGAATAAAATAGGAAGGTAGATATTACATCGACTTTAATCACATATAACAACTATATACTTACAGAAGAACATATTTAAATAATTATGTTATTATTATTATGTTCTCTTATTATTGTTTGTCCGTCGTGGATAAATTGTTAATACCTCACTGAAATATATTCTACACAAATTCCGTAGTAAATTAATTTAGTTTCATTTCAATACTTAGCCACATATGTATATACAAAACGAATAGTTGTGAAATCTTTGTTGTTACGAGTACTTCAATATTCATCTACCAACAACCATTCGAATTGATTCAATTTCCATGTTTTGTGATGTAATGCAATTAGATTTCGGTTACATAACTTGCTTTTAAGATGGCAAGTACCTAACCTAGGAAATAATTACATCCATTACCCATGCTAGTTGGACTTCTGTGTCACCTAATGCAAAACAGTTTCTTCAACTATGTACCAAATCAAAACAGGTCTATATTAATTCATAGATGACGAGTTTTCACTAATCTTACAATAATATTAGTAGATCCAACGAATAATGACACTTAGGCAATTTTTACAAATATATTTAGAATAGAATAGAAAAAAACAGTTTATTGTCCACTAGAAACAAAAATAAACACAGTAAAGAAAAATTACAATAGGTAAACAAGGGTAGGGTATTATTATATACCTATTATGAACATCCTTACAATGTACCGTGTAATTCAAGAGAAACTAAATGATACTGATAAAACGCATCAGCCAGAGATGGCAACAATTTAGCTACCCACTCAAATACTTAATCCCAAAGTACGTATAAAATGAAACCTTAAAAGTTTTAACACAACGCAAAAAAAAACCTTTATCGTCACATTTTTATACTCCAAAAGTGTCACTTGCTCTATAAAAATCAGGTGCTCAATGCGAAGCACTTGATTTCAAAGAAAACGTGTTAAACCAGTTTAGCCAGATAACATGTATTTGTGTATCACTTCACACTTCACAGAATAACTAATAGTACCGACTCTTCAAGTCTAGTTTGTAAGTAATCTATTCACTTATCTCTGATCACTCGAAACTCGTGGCGTGAAATGCTCGAAGCGAGAGATAAGGAAAGCTTAAAAAATAGTTGTGAATCCCGCCCCAAGACGAAGTTCTGATTGCACACTTCAGTTTAGTTAGATTTTATTCATACGTTTTATTTTGAAGCTGCTTTGAGCATTTGAGAAATGAAATGAAATTGCTATTAGGTGAATTGATTGTTTCATTCATTTTCAGTATTTTACTGAGTTTTTTTTTATAAAATAAGTGGCTACAAAGGAAGTTTGAGCACAGATCGCCTAATAGTTTTATTGATGACCTTTTTACCAAACACAATCCTACTTCTTAAATACTACTATATCGATATTATAAATACGAAAGTATGTTTGCTAATTGGTTCTTCTTCTAGATACGATTTCAACGGATTGGCGTGATTTTTTGCATAGAGTGCGATAGATGATAGAGTGGTATGAGATGGAAAGTAGCATAGATACAGACCTAAAAGTGAGTTAGGTCTGTGAACATAGGGTACTTTTTACCCTGGAAAGAATAATGTATGGTTGTTGTGGGATAAAAGTTAACGCGGATGAAACCGAGAGCTGGTAATCCGGCGAATAATTGATGACGTTGATTTAAAAAACATAAATTATGATAAATAACAGGTAAGATGTTCCAATCTTTTAATAAGTAATAGAAGTTTCAAGCCAACTCGTTAATCGCCTGGGAATAACAAATTCACAAGCGACAAAGTCGAGATTGGCGCGGGACAGACGCGGCCACGCCGAGGAAATGCGAAAAGTTGAGAACTTAGCCGTTGTCTCAGAACTGTGCCTGGCATCTGCCTTCACTACGTACCAAATGGCAAAAGGACACTTTAATAACAGTAGGTATATATACCTACCTAACCTACTTTATTTATTAATTTGTAGCTTAATTATGACTTTAGGGTTGACCTATGATTTATATTTGGTCATATATCTACGATAAGCCCAATACAAATCAATCTCATTCTACTCATTTACGACTATACTTTGCGGCGCAGTTTAAGGACCTTTAATAGAATTTATAATACAGCTTAGTTTACACCGGTCTTGCGATCACTTTCAAAAATAACCACATTCGTCCTACGCATAAACATTCAGTTAAAAATTCAGAATTGTTCTTCTGTTGGATTAAAATGAGATGATAATGGAAAATTGTTTTAAGTTAGTATTCTTAACTACTTTAGGCAACCGCTTCAGCCTGTACATATATCTGTTAAGTTTAAATGTTAGTATGCTTTTATTACGGCATGGCAGGCACGCGCTGATAGTTTAGCGCTGTTACAACGATAATGCTCTAATTACCACAGTCGTTACTTATGCTAAAAGCTATTTATTTTGCATAATGGTGTTTGGCTGAATGTTACAATAGCGGTCGCAATGCGGCCGACGCGGCTGCGGCCGGCGCGCGGCCCTGCTGTGGTCAGCAGAGATACGGCGCCTCGGCCCGTTGCTCCCAAACGGCCAAACTTGACCACGCCAGGGGCTTTGTCTGAGACTTCACTCGGTTCACTTCGCCCCCTTTGTTTATCTTCTCATTATGAGCGTACCTAATCGTCGGCATTAGTTATGCACGAAGACAAATACCCATGGCTTTACTTGTACTGCTGGTACCGAATAACTGCACTCACCATTTGTTTTACGGATCTATTCAATAAATATTTAAAGCTCCAAAGCGTTTGTGCTTTGTATGGAGCGGGCGTAAAACTTATCTGCCCAGATAAATGGGTCCACATTTATTTTCATGTAGAGCGAGAGCTACTTTGATATCTCTGTCGGGGTTCTGTGCGGGGTAATTTCAGATGTCACCGCCATCGGAAGGGACCCGTAGCTACGGGCGACCGGAACACTTCTTAGGTTTTGTGAAGACATCATTTGAGTAAGAACACGCTATCTGAGGGCACGAATCGGAACTGGGTACGTTCTACTGAATAGTATATAAAGTATATTTTTTATTGTTAACCTTTTTTTACTTGACTTACTTACATAAAAGGCCATGAAGATGTATAAAAACATAGAAAAGACATAAGTTAAGAATAGATACAATGGATAGTCTTATTGCAGAAATCAATCAACCAGTGAAGCGGTGGTAGCCTAGTGGGAGAACATCCGCCTTCCAAGGAGAGTATCAATGTGTTTCTTGTAAAATCATATTGTACGTAATTCTATCACTCTTTTTTCGGTCACTTAAAACATCATGTGAAAACCGGTGGTAGTTATGTTATCCACCAATCTAGGCCGGGCCTAATCCTCCTCATGTAAATGAGGGGATACCCGTGCTCAGCAGTGGGCTGATATAGGTTGATGATGATGACCAGACACCCTTTGGAAAATCAAGTTAGAAAGCAGGAATAAGGTTCAGTTAATCAGATGCCATCAGCCATATTAGGTGAAAATTTTAATCGTTGGAACGATTGAAATATATTGGAATCTAATGCTCTAATGGATATTTTCCAATCAAGTTATCGATTAACTTTATTGCTAATAAAATTAACCTAATATTTTACAGCTAGTTGGTTACGCGGAATGACTCGGTGGTTTCCTGACCTCTAAAATACGAGTTCCATGTCAATTAAAATGGGTATACTTATGGAGAAAGACGAATATTGGTTTGCGTATCAGATGTAAGATTAATAGCGTTGACCTTACGCCCCGACTGGGGGTCGATTTCTCCGCTGTTTTGAGTCGCCGGCGCATGATTTTTATTTTTGTTAATGATCCTAATGATGTCAAATTATTAAAATATTACATTGAATTCACATCTGCCTGTAGTTCGACGACGATAACAAACAAACATGCCAATAACTCGGTATCTAAATAATAAATAGTCCACATCTCTATAAACAGGATGATTTTGTCCTATGACACAATTATTGGGAAGATGTTGTACACCCAAGCAGACGTGTGTATCCAACGCCAAAGTATCGTAAATCAATGAACATAAAATGCAAAGCAAGGGCCTAAATGATTCATTCGCTATTCTGCGCGTAGCTGCGTTGGTACCTCTCTACTATACTAAATTTAAAAGTAAGAACGTACTTACACTAATTGTATCCTATTGTTTCACATTTAGGCAAGCAGTAAAACGCACTTAACTTCCTGGAGAGTCTCATTATCATAAGAAAACGCTTTGACATGCACAATATAGTCGTAACGAGCCACTCGTCGCATCAGCGATGTCGCAACATTGCTCTATTTAGGGCAAGCAAAGGAAGGTCATGTTTCTATCTCCCAAGGGACTTAAAACAGCGGGACAACTGTATCAACCCAAGAGAGTTCCATGATTGCGTTGCGATTCGTAGTACTCTTGTACTCTTCTATTTTGAACAGTTTGATAGTTTTAGCATATTTTCGTGGATAGCGTTGAGAGTGCCTCTACGCGCTAAATACGTGTTTTCTCAAAACCTACTCCAGTTCACGTGAAGATATTATTTCCACAATAATACGAGTTCGCACGAAACCTCAAAACGTTTCCGCGACGATACGATTTTCACGATCCTACTACGTCATAGAAGTAACTACGACATAATAAGGTCCACGAAAGCTAGGAAGGGTGTTGTACTGTTACGGTTCCACGATTTAAATCTTTACCATTTTTTGATGTGTAACATCTTCCTGCTGCAATCTATGGGAGTGATTTCGTCAAAAGGGACGGAAGTGTGTAACAGGAAGCTAGAGAAGCGCGTGTTATTTGATTTGACCAATGAGCGCGCGCCGTGGTAGAGATGGCTGTCAGATGGTACCAACTCAGTTTTAGACCGTCATGTTGGTACTACATCTCAGTTAAAATAAAGGAGAAACAAACGGCATCAGAATGAAGTTAGGTGGTATAACCCGGCAAAAATACAATGCATTTACGACCGTATTTTATTTAAAATGTATCACTTTTGAATTTCGTCGCTAGCAAACACGTAGGAAATGTCAAAGACATACCTACAATTGTAAAAATTGTTTTATTGAATAGAAACCGTATGTATTTAATTATTAATTACCTGCAAATAATACCTGAATATTTTTTTTCAGGATATTATGTAAATGTTGTATATTAACAAGGTGTTAGATGTTTACACATCATATGCGACTACTTTAAGGCTTGCTTGTTTTATTTTTTATTTTTTAATTTCTACATAGCATCTGATAATTGTTTTGTCATGTAGACCGGCTATGAAGCGAGATTGTATTCGCGGGAGTGATGACGCACCGGCAACATGTCTATTTAGGACAAATAAGGGCACGGCCCATCCCGCGGGATTGGCTTGTTTGCCTCTTGGGATACGCAAGTTTACGGCTGAGTTAGATATTATCTGGGGCTGATATTATGTAGACATTTCAATAAGAGCTTTTTTGTAGAACCGAAATTTTATAGAGTAGGTCCCTGAAATATAGTAACATGGGCACTCGCCCTGGGTAGGTAAGTACTAGTGACTATATCTTATCAGTGGTACCTATAAGGTTCTGTATGGCTCTTTTTATGTGTATATTCTGTGGCTAATAGACAAAACGCATCAATTTACGCATCTGTGCCGGAAGAGTGAAGTGCATCGTGTTGACTCACTCCAACGGTCAGTTCGAAATCCACACGCGCCGCATCGCACATGCTCCGCTCCGCGACGACGTAATTTAACATTAAACGTGTCGTGTTTTCATCCCCCGCATTTATTATAATAGGAATCTCGTTTGTCGAACTCACCCCCGCTCGCTTGTGTAAACAAACCGCAACGATAGTGCAGTGACGTGATTGCACGTGTGCCGGCCGGCAAAACGGAACTGTGGGTGATAACTTGGATGGACAGTAGCTGGAGACGGACCCCCTTGAGGTGCTAGATTGGTACGTAGTCTTTTTCCGCATTTTTATACACATAATTACTGCTACCCCTCGACAACCTCAGGAGACCATCCGATTCCCGGCTGAAACAGCCCGTATTTTCACTGAGGCCAGCCCGCACCCCCCCGCAGTGTAGGAAAGCAAATTTTCTAACATTTTATGGTCCTTCAGCAACCGGATTCTCCGTGAAAATTAGCTGTTTCTAACAAACATTTCAAGTTAGACACCCCCGCCATTTTTTTTTGCCCTTGTTAGTGCGCACGCGTCATATTGCCATCCGCTAAAATCTCTTCGAAACTTTAATATTTTTAACTAAAAACACTAACTACGCTCCTATAACAACCGCATTACATTTATTTCCGCATATTTCGCTAAAAACTTAACCTACATAAGCGTATTCCAATTTCAATATCTCTGTACGCCACTACGAACATTAGGTACATACCTACATAATAATGGCCGCGAATGAACAGAAGTTGAAATTGTTAGAATCTCAACGGGAATTATTTTTCCAACGCCTTCAAACAATTTACGACTATTCATGTTGCGATTTAAAAGATCCAGAAGCCCTGGATAATTTTCTATGCTCCATTGAAAGTTTAGAAGACGTAAGAACTAACTTCCAATCAACCGCGAAAGAATACAATATAACCTTGTTGAAAATAGATAAAGAAAGTGTACCTGACTCTCAAAGCTGGTTATCATTCGAAGACATGTATTGCCGCATTAAACGTAAATTATCCATGTTTACACCGCCAAAAGCAGAATTTAAACCTACCCCCGCTAAATCTTTAATTAGGTTAGCGCCGATAGAAATGCCAGAATTTAATGGAGATCGGCTTCAGTGGCCATTGTTTTATGCCACATTCCATAACGCTGTACATTTAAATGCATCTTTAACTAATACCGAAAGAATGTATTATTTGGTTGGTAGACTAAGTGGTAAAGCCAAATCCATCTGCACAGGTATTGTTCCTTGCGCCGAAAACTACAACGCGATTTATAGCGCGCTTATATCGAAATACGAAGATAAACGCAGTCTAGCCGTTACATACCTAGATCAGATGTTCTCTCTTAAACCGATCGCTTCCGCAACCGCCAGTAACCTTGAATCTTTCATAGATCAATTCGCCAATGCCTACTTAGCATTGAATAACTTAAACATACCTGATCTATGCGACTTTGTTATGTCTTACACCCTTTTGCAAAAGTTAGACAAAGAGTCCGCGCGGTTATTTGAAATGGAGAATCGAGGTGTAGAATTACCTAACTTAAACGGGTTAATTTCATTTGTCCGCGACCGCGTAAAGGTCCTCACTCGTACTGGTGACCAATCGGGTTCTAAGACCCAGAATACAATTGCATCAAAAACTAATGTACGTTCTTTTATTGTAAACAACAACACCGCTAACAAATGTTCTTTGTGTGAACAACCTGATCACAGTAATCTCTATTTATGTTCGACCTTTAGAAAACTGTCGCCCCGCGAACGTTTCAAGTTCATCAAAAGTTGTAACGCCTGTATTAATTGCCTTAGTAAAACACACACCGCTCAATCTTGTAAATCCATAAACACATGTAAACAATGTCAACAAAAACATCACAGTATGTTACATTTTCTTGAATCCGATTATGCAAACCCGCATTCCTTATCGTCGAAGCTCGATACAAATACCTCCCGCTGTAGTGAGGGAGCTAACGGAAGGGAAAATTCACGTAACTCGACTTCTTCTAAGTCAGACGATAGAACCTTATCACTTTGCAGTATGAATACCTACTCGCATGCTAGTCACGGGCGGAAATCACAAAATGTACTACTAGGTACAGCCCTCGCTGACGTAAAATCAAATGATGGATCTGTTAGGAAAGTTCGTTTTTTGATCGATAATGGTTCTCAAAACCATTTTATAACAAAGCAGGCCTGCAAACAGTTGGGTCTCCGTGTCTTTAATGATTCCAGTAATCAATCGGTAATGGGAATAGGTGACACCTCCCAGCCTATATCAGGCATTACTGACCTAACATTGTACTCACGCCTTGATCCGAACTTTTGCTTGAAGATTCAACCGCTAGTCATTAAAACAATCTCTGGAGATTTACCGAGCTGTTCTCTAAACACTTCCGCGGTCACGCACCTTTATGACCTACCGCTCGCCGACCCGCATTTTTACGCGCCCGGACCCATCGACGTTTTATTGGGTTCCGAGGTCTTTGTCGAAATCTTGCGGCCTGGAAAATCGCTGGGCCCTGCAGGACAACCTGACGCGTTAGAAACCGCCTTTGGATATATAGTAATGGGGTCCACGGCCTCAGTGCCCGCCGATAATCATAAACCCGCACATAATCAAACTCACCGCGCGTTCTTTACATCGAGTGACGAGTCAATTGAGGCTTTAGTTACTAAATTTTGGCAGCTCGAGTCAGTACCTACACAAAAACATATGTCGACAGCTGACCAAGAATGTGAACATTTCTATGTTTCTAATACGCACCGCGACGTTAATTCAGGACGTTATGTAACCGCATTGCCATTTTCGAAATCCCCGCACTTGTTAGGAGATTCCTTGACGACAGCCACGCGCCGTTATTCTTATCTTGATCATAAATTCCAGACTAACAAAACATTAAAGAGCGAATACGACAAGGTAATGACGGATTATTTAAAAGGTGGTATTGTTTCCCCCGCTCCCGCTTTGAACACCGATAACAAATATTATGTAATCCCTCATCATGGAGTCTGCCGACCAGAAAAGCCGCTACGACTTGTATGTGACCCTAGCGCGAAGTCAAGCACTCAAGTAGCTTTAAACGACATTCTACACTCGGGGCCAAACTTACAGGCAGATTTAACCGCAATCATTTTAAAATTCAGACTTTCTCCCGCTCAACTGTTGAGTCATCCGCTATGGCTCCACGGTCCGCCCTGGGCACGTGACGATCTACGTACGTGGCCTATTAATCGCTTCACCTTCGACTCCACAGCTGATGAAAAGCTGTTGGAAATCAAAAAACGCGCTAATGTTTTCATCACCACCGATGAACAACCGCAATTTCTATGCACGCTTGCTAAGAAAGTATCGTCTTGGTCCAAGCTTCTCCGCATTATAGTATATTTATACCGCTTCTTAGGAAAAATTCCGCGTTCTAATAGAATCGAACTTTCACACTTACAATATGCAGAAAATATTATTGTAAAATCTCTTCAACAACAATATTTCAAAGACGATATAAACGCCCTCTCAAACAATCGCAAGGTTTCAAAATCGCTAATCCCGCTTTCACCATTTTTAAAAAATGATTTGCTTCGCACCGGGGGACGTTTAGAAAAATCTTCGCTTTGTTTTGACGCTAAACATCCGATATTGCTTCCTAAAAAGGATCATATCGTTAACATTTTAATAGATTATTATCACCGCAAATATTTACATGCCGGACCACATTTATTACTATCTTTGTTGAGACAAAAATTCTGGATAATTTCCGGACGCACTACAGTAAAACAACGCTTTCGACTTTGTAATAAATGTTTTAAAGTAAATCCCCGTAATGAGGCGCCTTTCATGGCACCCCTCCCCGCTTCTCGCGTCACCGAGGCTAAACCATTCTTACGAACGGGCGTCGACTACGCTGGTCCAATAAACATATTGATAAGCAGATACCGCGGTGCCCGCAAAGAAAAGGCATATATCTGTTTGTTTACATGTTTAGTGACGCGCGCCGTTCATTTGGAATTGGCAGTAGACTTGAGTACGGACTCATTTTTCCGCGCTTTCCGTCGATTCATCTCGAGGCGTTCCAATTGTCTGGAGTTGTTCTCAGACAATGGTGGAAACTTCTTAGGCGCTAAAGCCCAGCTGGACGAGTTGAATGGCTTTCTCAAATCCAAGGCCTTTTGTGATTCCTTCGCTGAGGAAACGATATCTCAAGGCATATCTTGGCATTTGAACCCGCCCAGTGCACCTCATTTCGGTGGCATTTGGGAAACTAACGTCCGCAGTGTAAAGTTGATTTTAAAGCGCGTGATCGGTGATGTTCTGCTTACTTATGAGGAGCTGCTTACTGTATTAACTCAAGTTGAATCGCTTCTCAACAGTCGTCCGCTAACCGCTGTTTTAAGTTCCGACCCCGCAGAGCCCAAGGCACTTTGTCCTTCTGACTTTCTGACTATGGGTCCGCTTGAGTCATTTCATGATGACTCACGTTACAAACCTACATTGACAGATTTAGTCCGCAGTAAACATTTGACTGACCAGGTTGTTCAGAGATATTGGAATCGTTGGAGACAAGAATATCTTAATACCCTACAAACACGCGCCAAATGGAATACTAAGTCTAATCCGGTGACTAAAGGAGCTGTCGTTGTGCTAAAAACTGAAAATTCACCACCGTTACAATGGCCTTTAGGCATAGTAGAGGATATACATCCTTCATCTGACGGAATCGTCAGAGTGGTAACGGTGCGCACTAGGAATGGTACCTATGTTCGCCCTGTTGTAAAACTATGTGTTTTACCTTCTCAATAACCTACATTCTTAACCCCTCCCCGCATTTTTCACCCGCAATTTTAGTCATAGTTTATTTTTATCTTTCAAGTTTTCCTATCTTTATTAGACGGATTACTTCCGCATCCGCTTCCGCATCCTTAGACATTAGATAACACAATTTAGGTGATCATTCTCTCTTTGTTGGTTCAGGAGTCTTCTTTAACTCCTGAAGGCCGGGGGGATGGCTCTTTTTATGTGTATATTCTGTGGCTAATAGACAAAACGCATCAATTTACGCATCTGTGCCGGAAGAGTGAAGTGCATCGTGTTGACTCACTCCAACGGTCAGTTCGAAATCCACACGCGCCGCATCGCACATGCTCCGCTCCGCGACGACGTAATTTAACATTAAACGTGTCGTGTTTTCATCCCCCGCATTTATTATAATAGGAATCTCGTTTGTCGAACTCACCCCCGCTCGCTTGTGTAAACAAACCGCAACGATAGTGCAGTGACGTGATTGCACGTGTGCCGGCCGGCAAAACGGAACTGTGGGTGATAACTTGGATGGACAGTAGCTGGAGACGGACCCCCTTGAGGTGCTAGATTGGTACGTAGTCTTTTTCCGCATTTTTATACACATAATTACTGCTACCCCTCGACAACCTCAGGAGACCATCCGATTCCCGGCTGAAACAGCCCGTATTTTCACTGAGGCCAGCCCGCACCCCCCCGCAGTGTAGGAAAGCAAATTTTCTAACACTGTAGATAAATAAAATAAAACAATTGCTACAAATTAGTCGTTTTGCCGCAATTGTAAACTAGATTATAAAGTTCCGGTAAATGTTAATTAACATTTCGTCGAAATAATTTGCGCGGTTGTTACGCGTTTGTAAACTATCGTTCTGTTGGTGTGTCCAGTAAGAGAAAACATCAAGGTTCCTTCCAAATGTATCCTACTCAATGAAAGGTTCGATAAGCTGCATATTTTAGCAGCTATACAATAGCTAGATATTCTATTAACATCCACTGATAACCGCCTCCTTCCGGGTAGCCGGGTAAAATCAAACAAGGGGTAACCGACCATGTTTCATGCATGTGACCCAATTCCGAGAGCAAGAAAGCTTGTACTCTAATGGAAAAACGATGTGTCGAGTTTTTCCAGACATCCAAAGCTACAATCCAGACAAATTACACCGAAAAAATATTATGACCCATATTTTTCCACCAACTTATATGGCTGTGCTTTCCACAAAGAAATTCTCGTCCCGTTTTAAGCTAAGCCCGGAGCGTGTTCATCCATCTTCCATTCTTTGTTGTTTGATTACAACGTCTACTTCATCAATAACTCCGTCGGAACTTTGTTCTTGGAAAACCGCGAATTTGTGTAGTTCTATAGTTCTATGTGCTTTTATTATGCTGTTGAACTTCTCAACAGCTTTACAAAGTTCATCAGTTTTATGAAGGTTATTGTTTTGACTTTGAAGTACATAAGGTGGAATGCGGAACGATCCACCTGGAATAACAATATTACAGCATGTGAAGCCCTTATTATGATTACCTACGGCCCACCATTTGGGTTAGTGTAATGTGTATTCTTCATTAACCACATTGCTTGAATTTTGAGGTAAAGTACGTACCGGTTTCCTCATGTAATTTCCTTAGGATAAATCCAAAGAGTTTTTATTCAGGTAAATCATTAGCAGTTTCAGCAGTTGAAAATTTTAGCGCAAAATGTGTTCTACTTATGTTCGATCATTGTGTTTTATAATTGTTAACAGCTTCTAATACCAATAATAATATGGTAAAGACATAACTTTATCCATATAATTATTAATGTCAATTCTTGGGGCCTACCTAAAGTTAAATTTCAAATCTTAGGAAAAGGAGAGGGACAACAAACGTAGTGCTCGTGGTAGTACGAACTCTTTGGGGACAACTATAATTTTAGAGCAGTAAAATTTAGTTTTTCCCTCCCCACCCTAGAATTGACACCAAACAGTTTCAATAGCCCGCATTTCAAATGTTGAAATTTCATTGCTGGCAAGTGCAAAGTAACAGGAAAACACAGCCATATCCATAATTTGGCAGCTAATTTGGTTCCTAATGACACCATTACCCACTTTTCAGACGTAACATATCCGTATCTAGGCACCATGAACATATACGCACTTCCGTATCGAAAACGGAGAGGGCACGAAACAAAGGTCCATAGATTACAATGCATTTCGGTACTTAGCTATAAAAAATGGCGATATAACGGACGTATTCATTGTAGCAATTTTGGGACTTCAACTCTACTAATCTGAAATAGATGACAATTTGAAGGAGAACAGCACAATCATACGAAATTTTCTAGTTTTCCTATTATGAAATCTTCGGAACCTTACACTACACACACATGTACATGTGGAACCAGAACAATAAATGAATATGAATATGAACGTCTTAGATAATTATCATCCTGTACCTAATAATTTTTAGACGTTTAATCCCAAATTAAATCAAAATTGCGAGCACGTTGCAAATCTCATGAATATTTATAAATTGTCGACAACCATAGACAAGGCAACAACGAACTGCGTTCGACTGTAGTTCGACGGACTGCAATGAATATGAATTTAAAGATTGATTGTAGCTCATGCATTTTTTAGTAGGTGTGTTCGAGGAAAACTGCCTATTGTAAGACTTCGTACCGTGGCAAGAGTAGCTCATTAGACGTGCGGAATTTATAGCGTACAGTGCATATTTATTGACTCATTAATAATAATAACATAGCTAATTATGCAATTAATGTTTATGGAGATGTCCTGACACTTGACCAAATGACTAAGATTTTAATGAGGTACCATGAGTATGTGACTTCCAATTTGAATACCTATTACAAGCCAATCTGTCCTACAGTTATTTATTTTATTACTGACAACACATGTTTTATCCTCCTTGCTGTACAATTTTCGAATTCAGATAAAAGTCTTAGACATTTTTGCTCTCTCTGCAAATTGTTTCTAGTGGCGTATGGAGCATATAAGTTCAGTGGTACCCGCCCAATTTCCAAATTAGACGTCTCGAGATAAATTGGAAAGATGAAATTAGAAGTTCAGACTAATTGAGCAGATAAAGTAATTTTACTAACGGTTCCTAAAAGCTACAGCGTTCCGGAGTGAAACAGTCGGAGACTAGCGGTCATCTAGTAATATGCGACCTAGTTGCGTTGATTTGACGAAATTGGTGATGCTGAGTATTATTTGTTTGACCTAGAGACTACCTACGAGTCATTTTAACTTGTGGCCGTCACGTGATTGGTGTTGTAGGTGGATGACATTAAAATTGTCTTGCAAACAGGTTTATAAATAGACAACCTTCCTGGTTTAGAAGACAAGAGTCTGTGGACTTATATAACGATGGATAATTGTGTACAAAATCACAAAAAAAAAAAAAAAAAATATTCACTAGATTCTGGGATCGTTTTTCAGTTCCCAGGATTAAAGGATCATTATTAATGGATATTCTTACCACCTTTTAACACAGATCAAATGAATCAATCATTATTGTTTTTGAACCACGAATAAGGAACTTTACGAATCCATGTACCAAAAACCAGCTGATTTTATCTGAAAAATAATTTATCCGCTAACTTATTTCCACGGAGGGTTACGGACCCTCCAGAATTAATTATCTACTCGATAAACAACATGCAGGCCCCGGACCTCCATGCTAATTAACTTCATTTCTGCTTCCTAGCCATTGCACTCTTGGGAATATCGTATAGAAGTTTACACTTAGAGCGAGTTTAACCACGGTCCTAACTTCACTTACAGTACATTGCATTAAAAGAGTTTTTCTACGGCACAGAATAAACTGGTATTAGAACTTACGTACATAAGTACCTACGGTTCTGAATTAACGGCTAATAAATCCTGTTTAAATTCAAACGTTCAGTAATAAAGTTACCCCTATATACATAAAAACTTATCGGATGTCACTAAGTACTACGCAGTGCAGTACATTAGAAGATACGTAATTTTATTAAACGTCAGAACACTATTTATAAACAAGGATTAAAATCTATATATATAAAAATGTTATGTTGGTTTGGGTACGCTTCAAAAACTCAAAAAGTTCTGCACCGATCGAGCTGAAATTTTAGCATGATATATAATTCGCATCAAGGATTGTTTTTATCTATTTTTTTCATCAGTGACATATCAGCGAATGTGCGAATGTGCCACAGCGAAGCGTGCCAGGGTAAGCTAGTATGATATAATAATAATTACAATAATAACGCGCCACGATCACATACATAGATCCTGCCCCCTAACTATGATTCCCTGTATCCATGGAGGAGCTACGAGGACCATGGTACAAACACCCAGACTCAGAAAAAAAATTTGTGGTTCACACAAATCTTTGCCCCGTACGAGAATCAAACCCAATACCTCACGCTTTGCAGTCAGCTTACGCCACGGAGGCCGTCATTTGAAATATTTCTATTTTTCATTGGAAATAGCAACTATAAAATTGCTTACTTGCTACATATTATAAATCCGTTTGAGTTTCATTCACTGTTCAAAGAAAAACTAATGAAGCACCTACCTAGCTCAAGTAACGTATATAATACTTGAAAGCAATAGTGGATTCAACTGTAAAAGTTACTTCCCGGTAACCTATGAGTTCTACATTGACCTAGAAAGTGTTGCAAGGCTGGAAATATCGACGCAGCTTTTTACTGTCTTTTTTATTTGTGCATGCCTGAATTTATGAATTGTTAGCTTTGCCACCGTATGAAAAGCTAATAGATACTACGCTACAATCCACGTATAGAATTAAAAAAAAAACTTTTTCCAACGCATATCATTGATATCAGAACTGCAGATACAATCAGATAAGGAAAACGGTACGTGATCGCCACAACTTCGTGTTCTGTAAGTAGTTAATAAGTCATTGTTTTCATAAAACCTAGATACAGTACCTTCTTTAGTTTACCTAGTTTATTATCTACGTAGCGTAGTAACACAGTCTGACGAAAAATGGCGCTGTCTGTCTGGAATACTGCGTCGTCGTTTCTCCGTGTTATATTCTGCAATATAAATATCCAACTTGGTGGGTCTTGTTTGTTCTTTGAGTTCGTTTTGAGCGTTTACTGCCTATATCGGGGGCAATGAAAAAAGAATAATTTCAAAATTAATAGCTAACTACATAGATAGTTAAGAAAACCTTCAAAACTTTGGTATGAATATTTAAATTTGGTACTCTCTGTGACTGATTGAAGTAATACATCTACTACATAATGAATCTTGTAAAACGACCTTTGACGAGGTGGCTAAGGTTCACTGGCTTTAATTTACTTAGGCACAAATCAAAATGTAGGTACTTTAGGTACATAGTTCGCCATACATATTTAAATGAGAGTAGGCACCTAATTGTGCTAGCTCATAACCAAATTATCCAATTAACTTCAATAAGTAATGGGGTGGGGAAAGTTTTACCGACCAAGACACAATAGAAAGTCAGCCTGACTCAGGAGGAATATTCCCCCGAGGTGACCTAGAGGACGCTAATAGCGTGACTTTCATATTCAGTTTCACACCCAAATTCAATTTAAAATTACGAATAGTTAAAGCACCTTATGCATTACAAATGAGATCAAAGTAATTTTGAAATGAAGCACATTTTTATTCTCAAAGACAAATTTGATAACGCCCAGCCGCTAATTGCAGAAAAAAATAAAATCTGTTATTCATCAGATAAGTCGACGGCCAAAGTAAAACCACAAATCCTTAAATTAATGTCGCAAAGGAACTTAATGGCACCTCCAAGTCCAATTCTCAAAGTTGTTCATTAGATATGAATTTCTTTCGCAATCTTTAATGATGTAGTAAGCGGCTGAAAGTGTTAATGAGTCAAGTTTAATTAGAGTGTATCCCAGAGGACGAGCACAAAGGAATGCTGTGAGATGCCAAGGTCCGACTTCGAGAGTTTGACCTCGGGATCTATATTCTATGCCTACAGAGTAAAGGCTAGGGTTCCCAAGTAAAGTAGAATAGTTAAAACAACAATCCATGTACTTGACTATCTGAAGGTTCATGCAATCCAAATTTAAACCTAGTGGTAATGGTAATACGAGTACCTAGTAATTCCACTGGCGGTACTTAAAATCTCTAAACTTTAGATGGAACAACTTCTACAATGATATTATATATTGAACATCCCAAACTTAGTATACAAGATACTGTTTTGATACTGTTTAGCTAAGTCGCCTTAGTTCTAGCTTCGTAGTTCAAGAAATTATAATTTTTTCGATATTACTGCCAACGGTCAATATGTCAACGACATCACCTAGTTAGATAGCAGTGACTGCGACCTCAAAGACACCACACAACTTTAAATTATAGGATGATCCTATATCATTATTTGGTAACCCTAGCAGGAGCTCGAACGGGCGGATCAACTTGTTAGATTTGTTTAATTAGATACCCTCGTGTCTACGTGATTTGATTAAATTAACATGGGCCCATGAACTGGACTGAGTTGGTAACATGTGTAACGTACGGCCGCACGGTTTAGCAGAACTGTTCAAATTAATTTCTCTACCAAATATTGTATTTGTTCTAAACGTATGTTTATTGTTCAGGTACGCTTGTTTTGTAGTGAAGTGGGTGATTGGCTTTACTACCTTAGACACTGCCACGGTTACAATAACTTCCTATAGACAAATTAATGTTGGATAGCAATCCATACTGCATGTTATCATGTATCACCACGCTATCATCCTATGTTTAATGTGTCACCTTACCACCTGCTTGCATGCAAGGTGTTCCGTGACCTTCCGTATCTTAGTCGTTCAAAATAAGTATAAGTGCAGTTCTAGTAGTACAATATAGATACAAATTAATACTTGGGAATACCTACTAATTGTTTTGCACTAAGCCTCGACGATTCTTTTAACAATTTGTCGACACTTAAAAAACGCTACAAATCTTAATGATTATCTCATTCTCATAATCCATGGGTATTGGGTATCTTAACGTACTCGTAAGAGTCGCCATCGTCGCTAGCTAATAACCACGTTACTTCTACAACGTGCAATGGTTCACAATGACAACATTCGAGTTCTTCCATAGCCAGTGAGTGGCCCATTATCGGGACAACAAAGGTTAAGTCTAATCTGATCATGGCGACAATGCATTGGGGACAATGAGCAACCGACAGACAATACTACTAACCCTTACGTGTTATTTAATGCAACGTACCGTGAACAATGGCGGGGTCCAAAGATATTTAGTTGAGTCAAACCGTGTAGGTACTAATCATTCCAAACAGGTTACATGAAGTATAAATTGCAGTTCTAAGTGTAGAGACAAGAGATACAATGTCGATTACGCGGTGTTATTATGTCTGCAATGTTAAACAGTACGACAAAACACGCGTAATTTCGACTTCATATAATTATATTTACTTAGTAACGTCTCTTAATACAACGCGTATTCAGCACGGTGTCATTTTTTATTGCAGAATATGCAATTATTTGGCCGCAGTTTCACCTGGTGGTAAGTGTCGACGCGGTCGACGTTGGAGTATGCTTGCCACCGTATGCATGCTTGCCACTTGGCCGTATCCGAACCACTCCCAAAACTCAAATAATTGATAACCAAGATAGAAGACCTAGTCTGTTTCTTTCTTCAAGAGCTATAATTTTTTTTGTGGGCTACATTATGTCCATTCATTCACTTAACCGTCTGCTTTGGCTGACTTCATTCTTGAGCTTTTAAAAACACGCATTCATAGAACCAAATAGGTTGGTATTGGATACACAGGAACATCTAAATAAGGCATGGAACTAAAAATGTAAAATTCCATGTGAAGGCTTTGACTCGGACTCAGTCGGAGGCATTTAGTATTCCTAGTTATTTTGCTCCACTGACGTTGTTTGGTATGATCTCCATAGCTCACATTGCAATTGAGAATGTTTCATTAGATGCTTGTTTCCACGTGTCATTATTTGCACCTGCTTAGTTAGATTGTGCTATGCAGTTGTAAATAATGCTGAACAGTTTATTTTTCCCACTAAATGTATTAATGCGAAAGTTTGTGTGTTTGTTCCTTCTTCACGATGAGCGGATTTTGATGAAATTAACGGTTCCTGTGGTATAATAGTTAGTGTGAAAATTATAAATGAAATTAATTAAAACTACGAACGAGTAGATGTCTGTTATAATCGTCCGGCACTGGAATGGATGACATCAGTTTCGAATAGCACAGCATGAATAAACTAAACGCATAGGAGGCATATGCATTGAATGGAATAAGGCTACAGAAGATGATATTGGGTCGCGGTAAATTTATTGGGGCACTTTTATTTTTGCGGAGCGCCAAAAGGTAGTGGTCTGCCTTGTATATCAACCCAGAACTTTTTAGTCTTACCAACCTACATATATTATGCATATTGAGTATGTACATGGGTGCAGAATGTTTACGTAGTCCGAGCAGATGAGTAATGGCCTTATGTCGCATGCCTGTGTCCAGAGGCGGCGCGCGGCGTTGCGTGGCATCGCCAGTGAAATTTTGCGTGTTGCCGCATGTTCCACATAATTTATATTATCTGCATACCCATAGTTTATGATATTATTTATGAGCGTATGTTTGTCGATCTACCCGAGGAAGTGCAGATTTATGACACCACCCTGTCATAGTGACTGACACGAGTCTTCGCCTTACCACAGGATTATGTGTGGTAGGAACCAAACTAATAGTAAAACACAACCGGGTTTTGTTGGCGATTTTGTCTTCTATATAATATCGAAGTAAGAAAATATGCACCGTAACGGCATAGCGGCGAATAGTTTGCTGTAAAAATATTAACTACAATGTCCACTCATGTATCCTTTGATTTTGAGTTACTACATATCGACAAGACGTGTTATCTCCACAACATTTTGAACGTAAGACAACACAGATTTATAGTGGGAGGCCTCTTCTGCAAGAGACTGCCAGGGGAAGTACCACACCTTTGCCAGATATGCATCCGCCAAGCAGTAGTGTGTATTACTGTGTCCAGGTTTGAAGGGCATTATTTCCAGCGAAATTACTGGGCGTGTGAGACTTTAGAGCCGATGTCTCAGGGTGACGAGCGCAGTGCAGTGCCGCGCAGGATTATGCAATGCAGGGTTTCGGGTGGTGCTGTGACTGTTATGGGCAGGCGTAGCGCTAACCATCAGGTGAACGACTTACTCGTCTCGTCACTCAGTCTAATAAATATTAAAAAAACAGGTTCTTGTCGCAAATTAGCGATATACTTATTATCTAAACTCTATACAAATAAATAAAATTAAAGTGTTTGTTTTTAATATTAAATTTACCGATTTTTACTACATGCATATACGAATGTATATACGACACATATAACAAAATATTTTTTTACAATTTTTGCCTGTCTGTCTTTTTGTCCCGGCTACTGGAACGGCTGGACCGATTTTGACGGGACTTTCACTGGCAGATAGCTGATGTAATAAGGAGTAACTTAAGCTACTTCTATCTTAGAAAAAATCTAAAATTAGTATATAATAATTAAAATAAATTTGCAAAAATGAAATGAAAACTAAATAACTATTAACTATAATTCACGCGGACGAAGTCGCGGGCACGGCTTGTAATTTATAAGTATGAAACTTTATATATGCTGAAACACTTTAACCAAAGCGTTTATATATGGTAGAGTTTACGGTTTCGTTTGTTGTGGTTTTGGGTTCGTCGAGTGTAGTAGCTACCTACCTCCATTCAACCTACAGCTATTTGGGCATTAACCTCCAACTAAAATAACTTTAAACTAGGTATTTTTATGAGAAGGTGAAGGGCTCAGTTTATGGGTCTATTTTACATATTTCCTAGCATAACGTGACTATTTACTAGCATTATTACTATGAGTTGAGTTACACAAGAAGTAAAATCGGTGTCTGAACACGACACATGTTTAAATTTAATGATTTTACTTTGCATATTAAAAGTAAGCAAGTTTATTGCTATTAGCAGTTTTAGGTGAGGTTTTATTTATTTGAAGGGTAAATTTAAAAAAAAAGCCGTCATGGTTTTTGAAACTTGTCTGATCATCATTTACTTTTGATGTTCACTGTACGAACAAACAGAAATTATTATAAATACATTGCGTTCACAATGTGGCCATTTATGTAAATATTAATTCGTTCACTTTTAGCAAGTTACGCTGCCGCCCAATAAGCCCCAGGCTTCAATACAAGTAAAACAAGTTTATCAAGAAAGGTGCACCAGTGTACATACGTCTACTTATATATTTTTTCTTTTATTATACAGGAAACATGAATATGTGCAAATACAAAAAAGGTTAAACAAGACTTTAACACCTGTTAATAATATCTATATTAGGAACCTGTATCGGTCAGCGACGCAACAGCTCTACTTCTAGTAGACGGAGAGTCATAGAGATAAAACTAGATTAAGCAACTCCTTCAAACTAGTTGTAATAGAATATTAAAGACGAGGACAACATTTGGCGGGGGCGGCCACCGACGCCCGGTCAACGTGGGCGTCTAAAAGTGGACAAAAATTACCTTCGCTAACGTCTAAACTTGGTCAAATGAAATTAACTGGAACTCGTCACCTTTGAAAAACAGTTGAAGGTAATTTTTTAAAAATAATGGTTTTCATAACGCTTATAAATTAACTAAGACCGACTTTTAAATTAATTCTGAAAGGCGAAAAAAGCACACGGCTGCTGGACTGCGAGATAAAAGGACAAAAAGGACGGATAAAGTTATCTTTAAAGTCAATGGTTCAAGACAATAGTTTCGTGCTTAGGCATTCAGAATAGGTATCTCTTAGAAACTAGAGGTCAAAACAACTATAAAATCAGAATTGGGACAGAACCACAACCAATCCTAATAATATTCAATTATTATTTGATTAGCTTTGGTAAATTAGACTACCCAATACGAGTACAGTACCTAATGACAGCATTAGTTTTACGCATCGACCACAACGGACTCAAACTGCCTTAAAACGTAGTATAATGGTTGCTTTAACTTTCACGACTTAAGAAGCAATCGATTGTGTATATTATTATTGAATATGCATGCAAGTTGACCTTACTTTCTAAATCGAACGTATCGATACTCTACCAACTAGGCGACAATATGCGGGCCAAAATACACCAGGCTTGAAAAGAATTATGCGAGCCAAATAATAATCTTCTACTGTGTAATTTACAAAGCTTTTATTTGCATTACATTAAAGTATCTTTCAAGCCGGGTGGTTTTTGACCCTTCATAGAAAGTTTACTCACAATCTTTTCAAGGGTCTCAGAAGCTGCATATAATGTTTTATTGTTCAAGATCTGAAATATACAATTTTATGTTAAACTAAAGAATTAATTAGCATATTTTAATAGTTAATTAATGATAAATATTACCAGCTACTAAGTCCGAAAAGAGTTTTTTTAATAGCTGGTCTTCGTCCCGAAAATAATTAAATTCATAAATAATTCGTTTGATTTTCATGTGGGTGGGTAGTGACTGAAAATAAAAGCTAAATTTCTCGTTCCTTATTTCTATATTTTCGAGCGCAGTCATATTTTATTGTCTTGGGATGGTCGTGGGGAAGGGTTATGTAATAATAAGCATTTAGTAAGCAGTGTAATTATTCTAAGCGAGCAATAACTTGTTAAAGCGAAGCTTTTAATACCCACTTGAAAAAACTAGTCGCCACGCAACTGCGCTAACTGGTGATATGCAATTTCAGCGAATTCCGTTGATAGAGTTAACTCTCCGTTTAACTTTGGTTAAAAATTTGGTCCGGCCTCGTTAACGCCAGTTTCCGAGATAGTGACGACGTGAACGGATGTTGGTCGGACTCAGACTGGCTGTTGTTTTATTGTTTTCCTTTTGGAGAGAGAAATGTCGCCATTAGTGATTTTTGCACGAATGCTTAACTTATTGTTGGTACGATGGGTATGGCTTGTTATCAATTTTACGATGTTTTGCGTTGCAGTTTACCATGTTCATGCTTATTGCACAGTGTCGCGGTGCAGTGTGCAATGGGGACGGACTAGTTATACAAGTAAATGTTCGGTCGGACGGACTTAGTAATGAGATTTAGGAAACGCTTATGCCTTATACGGGACTAGATAAAATACCCTGTTTTACGAATTCGAAAAGCGAGTATTTTCACACATTTTTTGGAATCTTTCATTTTCTTTTGTTTAAAAATATTTTCCGTTGAAAAATTTTAGGTTTATGGTGATACACCATTGTCAAATATATAAACTTAATATTATAATAAAACGTACCTCAATCCCGGGACGACACAGGTACGGGTCATTTTTCAAGATTAAATATTAACCAGGTCTGTAAAATGTCCGTGTTTAAAACGTTATTTAAAATACAGGGCCTGTCTGTGCTTTCATTTTAGGTAACTCCACAAGTGGTAAAATATTCAGGTGGATTCAGTTAGGACCTGACCTTTAGGTATTGCATGAATGTGTGGACTGTGACGCAAAACTACCTTATCGCGGAAACTGTGTGAAAGCGCACAAATAGAATAATCAATACGTACCTACCTGACTAAATTATGCTGTAGACCGGTTCTTTTGGACTAAATAGACACTGAAGAGTGTAAGTATCTACTAATCAGCAAAAGTGAAGTGTATGTATAAACTGCCTATATTGATAGTGATCATTGTACAGACTGATCACAGATCCAAAAGAAGGTACACCTATGTATATTTACCCTAATAGGTACTAAGTCTAATCGTACTAAAGACTGTCTATGGTGTGGTGTCTGCTTAGAAGACTATAAACTCAAAAATGCTAAAGAAGATTTCTGAGTTTTGAACGGCGGGAATAGAACTAACAAGCAAAGTCACTTATCAATTATGTAAGAATTAATTATCAATCCCTTCTAGCGCCATCTCACTAATAGATCAAATTAGCAGATACCTATTCAATGCAACAGAAGTTCTTAGTCTGAGAGATGATATTTGCATACTAATTACAATATCGGCGACATAATAGCATAAATATTAATGAACCGAGCTAATTATACGCCTTCATAAAGTCAAAATAACTTAAGAAACACTGTTTACGTCGCTTCGCAGCCGCCTAAATACATAAATTCATTAATTATATCCAATGTTATCGTTGATTAAATCGAAATACAATAAAAGTAAGATTCCGTTATTTTGTTGATAAATCTACGATTAAAACTTAATTTACATAGGTTCATCCACCTACAGCACAGTTTGAAACTGGCATAGACATTGGGGTCCAATTGCGGAACTTGAGCTGCAATCAGCTGGATTGAAATTCGGCATTCATAATACATAGGTACTTAATTGCCTACGTTTTCACAATGACTTGATTAAATTTTTATTTTTATGTTTTGGTATCGCACGATTCGTGAATCAAGCCAGTAATAATAATTTCATTATTTCTACTCTTTGATTAAAATTATCAAATTGTCTAGTTCAGTCAGTCTGGAGTCTTTTCAAGTAGCAGTCACTGCACAACACTACTCAGAAAAATGGTGAATGCTTTACTGAAATTGCATAGGCAGTTTTGAAAAGAACATGAATTGACACGTTTTATGTTTATGTCATTTGCCCACACTCGTACACGCTATCGAAAACTTAATGGTTAATATTTCACTTCTATTACACATTATTTCTCCATTACATTAATTAACTTGAACGTACACGAATGTCTGTAGATATTGTCAAACATTGGTGCCAATTCCATTGGTACCAATCTCAAAGAGTCGAATATTTTAATATTATTTCAAGACGAGAATTTACTGCGAGACTCGCAGAGAGGTTAAATGTCTGCAAAAAAGCTACAGAATGTCAATTATATTATTTTTTAGTTTAAATAAGTCATGTTATATATACATAGATTCACAGCTCTAATGAAACCCGTTTTACTGCCTTCGTGAGTTGACAGCACCTAACTACTCTACTTTACTGGTTAAAATTGATATTTTGCATAATTATGCATTTGACTGCAAAATGTAGGATGAAACTGCAGTTTGCGATGGGTATTCGTGTTGGGTACCGTAAGTACTTGTAGGTAATAGCAGACCTGCTTATTGCGATAAAGTTCTGTAAAAATAAGTCTATAATATTAAACTCTTAGGTAAAAAAAAATATTTGTAAACTTATGACACCAAACTATATTCAATCCAGCCCTATTGGAATTGGCCAATTTTTTTCACGAAGTATCACCGTTTCATAGTTGGTCCTACACGGGGGTTCCGATTTGAATTAAGAAAATTTTACTTAAAAAAAATGTAACTTCACAAAATTATTCGAAGAATTCATGCAAAAAACAAATGAGAGCAAGTAAACATGAACAGTCACTCGTAGTGGCAAAGGGCGGGTATAGCGTTACAACTCGTTATATGTTAGTACCGGACTCGAGCTCTACATATAGCTAGATAGGTAGACCTGTAGGTCGGTGTAGGGTGACATCGCTAAGAACCCTTTTTCCTTTTTACTCGGCTGCCCGCTGGACCACACTGTTTTTTCAAGCTGGATTCTTGATGGTTTTGACTATAATACGGCCAGGGTGATATGAGGTTTATCACTCTTCATAAGTTGTAAGATTTTGAGTTTTGGAGCGTTTAAGTAGTAACGGTAGTAGTGGTTTAGTCTTTAAGTAGCATAGGTGTGTTTCCATGACTACATTTCAAAATTAAAAATAAAAATAAAAATGTAGCGATATGTTTATCCTGACATAGTTCATTACCGATATAACTCGATAACTTTTGTCACTTTAGTATCATTATTTAGTTTTTTAATTTAGGTACTAGTTATAATTTTTAAATTTTAAATTTTAATTTTTAATTTTAATTTTGTAATTTTTGTGATTTTCTTTCTTTTTTTTTATGTAATTTTATTTGATTTTTATTGTATGATTTATTTATGTTTGTATGGATTTTAAATCTGAAATAAATGATTAAATTAAATTAAATTTCCGTCTCTAATTTCGTCATGACGATGGTTTTAATAAAATTGGTGTGATTTTGAGTATAGAAACATTTTGTGGCTAGTTCAAATTATTTTTGCGCTTTCTGGTATTACTGCAAGCTGGCTTGAGCTTCATATTGCTTCCTCTACTTATGATTCTGACCCCGATCGCGTTCTTCGGAAACTAATTGAAGATAACAAACTTTTTTTTCACCACTTGCTCACTTTGGAATCGCAGCTGATGAAGTTGAACGATATTGTTTTATTTTTGACGTTTTTATAAAACTCCGTGTAAAAGTTTCCGAGCGATGAAATGAATTTCGAACTGGGGTACGAATTACGTGATCGTTCTTGCGCTGCTAAGTCTGTATTACTTTTTCCCAGTTTTGCAAATGAAAAAGAATTTTGGGTGTTTACCACGATATTGAAAAGGCTATTCTTAACAACCTTTTAACTTGTAACGTGTTTCTAAGACCAGAATGTTAATGTGAAACCGTCAAAAGGTTTCAAGCGCTTAGAACTTCAAACGAAAGGTAGGTACGGACGATAACATTCACGAAATAGTTTTAAAAAGGCTACCACGAACAAATTAATAAAACAAGATGCTCTTTAATGTTCTCTTCAACCATAAATCAAGTAGGTACACACCTAAAGGATTCGTCTCAGATGAAATAAATTTAATAAAGCGGAGACGCGACGCTGGCTTCATCGTGCGTGACTGCTTCTAAAAGATGAACCTCTTTAGCAAATGAGCATTTTCTCAGTGTTAAGTAAATGATATTACAATGCTGTAAAGAAAGATGTTTACTTCAAAATAATATTTTATACCACTGAAACTTCGCCAGACTATGCTCAACAATAAGAATAAAATAATCAGAATATTAAACTAAATCAACTACGAGTATAAATCTAAAATTGAATGTCATTGTATTTTAAGATTTTTTGAATATTTCAATCCCCAATGCCTAAACTCTCACAAAAATGTAACTAGATATAAACTGAAAATATCTATTTGTAAAATATCACTGATTTGTTGATTTTGCGTGGGCTGTAATCAAATTTTAAAATTTGAAACTTTTCAAATGTTATTATCAAGTTATAATAGAGGCAGTATTCTTTAACCAGTTTTCATTAGTGTCCAACGACCCTAGCGAAAAAGCGCATAACAATATTGAAAGTTTTCGTTTATTCGATGAGTTTTAGCGAACTGTTGAATAATTGTGTATACCTAGGTACGTAAAGAATCAATGGGCCTGTTCGTGCGCCGGTCGTCGACCGTAATTTTGGCGTGAAATATAGTCACGAAACAGTGTTGGTTTTCGAAACAACACAACCTTAGGTCAGTCACTTGGAAGGCTAAGTTCGGAGGTAAATTGTTTGCCAAATTTTATACATGAAAGCTTACCAACTTTATGGATCACCATTTACTAAATTCACGTAATTTTAGTCCTTGTTGCACTAAAGGTAAAATATAGCTAATTACTTTCTTTTATCGATACACTATCTAAAAAGTTGACACCTTATATGGAAAGTTTAGTTAGTGTTAATAAGACTTAACCTCCTCGTGAAACTGAAAGGAGACCCGTGCTCAACAGTGGACCTATATGGGTTTATGATGACAATTATGAATAACACTTACCTTATGTAATATATTTCAAGACAACTGGATACGCAGTTATATAGACAAACTTAGAGATTAATCTCATATAGGTACGCAAGCACTTAGTTACCTAAATAAATATGACTTAGATAGTCGTATTAGAGAATATTGGATTGTTTAAAACATATGTTATTGATTGCACACTGTTAACACTAGGAGTACACTACTGATAGGAGCGTACCGTACAAACCTGATTAAAATCTGGCAGTGCATGTATACGCTATTCACGCATCGATATTTGTAATCTAGGTGCTACATATAATGAGCTGTTGTTATATTAATTTTCATTAAGTATCTTGAGATATCTAGGTATGTACTTGAGATCCTTGGAAATATTTTAGTTTCTCAAATTTTTGAGATGGTAACTTTCTTATAAATTATCACTGCTTTATTTTTCTGTCTTCCTTACAATTTATATAACCTTATTTTTAAGAAGGTTGACGTACATCGCCCCTTTTATTTTTTTAATATTAGAAATGTGATAGTTTGTTGTTTGGATGTGGGGTTGTTTGTTACTCAATTACGCAGAAATGGCTGAACGGATTTAGATATAATTTGGAACACAGATAGTTTATTATCTGGATTAACACAAAGGATACTTTTTATCCCGTAATAATGTGCGGTTCCTGTGGGATAATAGCAGCTGTGGGCTAGTGTTATATGTATAACGAAGGCTATAAACATATTGAAGAAACTGGACCGATCTTAATCAATTGGCCGTTGATGACGAGGGTCTGAAGATGGAGCCAGGTGATGTAAATTTTCAATCATCATCATCATTTCAGCCCGTATCAATCCACTGTTGGGTATATGCCTCCTCTCCTTCACGCCACTTATTCCGGTCCTGTGTGTGTTATTTTCAAACTGTGTTTTATTTTTTAATCTTCGTTTTTTTAGTATTAGTGCAAAGCACACTACTATTCCTATCGATAATAATCGATAATAATATATTTAATCATAAATGAATTGCATTGTTATAATGCAATTATGTTATAAAAAGATATTGTAATTAGATGTATCAGATAACTTTTTTAAAAAAATACGGAATAAAATAAAATATTCCAAGAAATATTTCCAAATGCCTGATCAATATCACAGCTAATGAGGCAAAACGAGACATCAAAGAAAAATATTCTGTAGACTGTGCTTATTAGGGAACAGAAATGCTGATTGTTTATTTTATTTTATAAAGTTCCATTTCCAATATTCTGAAAGTTTTTCAGGCAGAAGATAATGATATATTTGAAAACGTACATTATTCACATACACATTTTGGCAAATGTACCAATAATCTACCAACCTATCAATGATTGTCATATCATCATCAACCCATATCGTCCCAGTACTGAGCACGGGTCTCCCCTCACTTTCGTGAGGAGGGTTAGGCCATATTCCTCCACGGGGGCCAGATCCGGTTTGGTGGATCATATACCTACCTCCGAAATAATTCTCGGGTATATATGTGGGTTTCCTCACGATGTTTTCCTTCACCGAAAACCGAGTGATAAAAAACAAAAAAAAAAATGGTTGAAATCAAATTAAACTACATAGTAGTTTTTTGATTGAAAAAAATCGTCGCCATAAACATTATCTTCATTATCTTATGTTACAATTATGTGATCTAAATGAATCCTACTAGGTATAATTATCGCCCGGAATAAATCACTTTCTTTCTATATAATATAGGTAAAAAAAATACAATTCTTCTCCAGCAAGTTTAAACAATTCGATTAACAATATTAACACCAGATCGTACCGTTAATAAGAATCTCACACCATCAAGTTTGTGGATTTGATTATCGGATACAATGCCAGCGGTAGCGGTTTGGACCGATAGGCTAGATAAGCAAAGACTGAGGTTGAAATTGGACGGTAAGTAATAAATAACCGATATAAAATACAGTCAACCCGGCGATATGTATTGTTTTAAATAATTATTTCGGAGTCACGAGGGAGTGACCGACACCAACTGTTCAAAAAATAATCGGTTCTAATGACAGTATTATAACATATCTCAAAATAACAATTTGACTAAAAAAAAAGAACAAACAATAGCTGTAATGGGTAACTAGTTATTATTTAGTTATTTTTTATATTTTTTTGTTTATACAAGCATTAAACATAATTTCACATATTTTAACCCTAATACAAACTGTGACGATTCCAAATAATATAATGCTTACCACAGCATTGAAAGAACTTACAATGAAGTGAGTTCTGTGTGCTTGTTTATCTCTAAACTTTTTTTATATTTTAGATAAATTAAATTATGAATTTACCCGGTATTTGATAATTTTCAGTCCTTGCTTTGCAGATAAGTGAACGGACCAAATTGGGCCGAACAAGTTATGAGAGCACTATTGTTTGGAGATCTAGAAGATAATTCCAGTTATTGAATTGGGGACAAAGTTGATTTAGGCATTCGAGGTTGATTGTACCTCTTTTATAGCAGGTTGGAAATTAACACAATTTGCGAAATTGCTCACGTTTGTGCTCGAATCGCAAACTTCATAATAGCTGAGTAATCTTTTTTAATGATGCAGTTCTTTCACTTTTCCTATATTAAGAGATCATAATTATCAGGTAGAGTCTATAATCAAATTAATCAATTCCTACCTATAGATATTTAGGCTTCCATGCTTGTGCGATGTTACAAGGTTTCGTGCCATTCTCTTTAAAGATCGACCGCTATCGTTTCACTTATAAAATTAGTCTATACCGGTAGGTAACCGCCTGGTACATGCCTACTATTTCAGGAAACAAGTTCAGTTTGTAAACAAAAGGAACAAGTTTTCTTCAAGAGCTTGTCCTTTGCACCACTACTGTCGCCGCCCGTTTGTTGAGTCCAAGGTTAATGCAATAACAGTTGAACATGCGCGGGCGCAGTCGGGTGCAACAAGCAACAACGCAATACATTACCGGTTGTGCAACCCACGCTCGACATGTCTACTCGAGACTGACCACTAGCCAAATTAATTACGGACAGACGTTTTTAGACAGATCGACGTGATGAAACAAACCATGTTTGCTAAACATTCATTTGAACTTTAACCGTGATAATTGAGCAACTGACAAAAACTTAGCAATCGTTTATGTAAATGGGTGAGGTTGTCTAATGGAATTTTGATTACGAATGAAGATTCCCTCGGTTGCGTAAAGTGTCAATTGAATCCGAGCACATAAATACTGCACAAAAATGTTAAGATTTCATAAACAACTTTGAATTTGAAACTTTTATGTAGAGCAAACCTTACAAAAATATGAAATTGAAAGCTGTTCCTTGTTCGGCAAAAAGTGACAATTTCACTTCTTTAGAATATAGGTCTCAAATTAGATTTTCAGCGCTGTAATGGGCCGTTTATGCAGATTTAGTTCGTGAACGTTTCGCCTGGAGTTATGAATGAGCGTTGCAGATTTGCGTCTGTAATCGTCCGTCGTGAAGGCTGGCTACGGGGTACGGGCCGGGCCCGCGGCCGCACGGAAGCGCCTAACTGCCGCTAACGTCGCCTCCATTCCTATGTAAATTCCACCGCCGCATCCGACGCTATTATAATACAGACACAATTTGCATGTCCCCATACCCTTTGTGGTTGCTGAACACTCGACACTATCGACCAAATGGGTATCACTACACCACTACGAGTACACGACGGCTTATGAATTACAAACAACTGCAGTGGTTGAACTGCATGCATTCATTGTAAGGACACTTGCAGACCGAGCATTCATTGATCGTTGGAAGTTCGTAAGGTGGGGTAAATACTGAAACAAAAAGCGTGACTGGAATATATTAGTCCGCTGAAGATAGAAACACTTGTAACCCAATTGCTTTCATACTAATTAATTTAGTTAAAATTCAATACGTGTCTTTAATGCGGGACGCAATTAATTTTATGTGGAGCCCCCTTTGGCTTACTTGTTTACTAACTAGGGAACCTCCTGAAAACGGTCTACGAGAAGGTTAATGCTTACTTTGCCGAACGAATGAATGTAATAATACTGTCATATAATGTTAACGGACTACTGGGATTTGCTACTTGACTTCAATATGACTATTAAAACGAGCAAAATGTTCATCCGACAAAGGATGAGATTGATATTAATTCTCTTGATACGGTTATTCCCAACAGTTTCATCAGGGCGCGGCATATTTTGCGCACGGTGTTATTTTACATGCATGAACGTGGCGTAATATGCTTTAAAAATAAACTTTTCATGGTTCGTGTACGAAGAGGCAGGCAGTATTTTCATTATTCTATTCTTGTAAATAAAACTGGCAATATATCTTGACTAGATGGAGTAAGGTTAACTTACGGCTTGCTCTTCTTTGGAGAGATTACCTTGTAAAAAGTGTCGTACACTTATGCGGTCGAGAAACAGTATGCTACGTCGCACAGTCGTCATCAATTCCCAAGAATTACTCACGACGGGTCGAGCCGAGTGAGCCTTCCAGATTTGCAGGTAAGTCGCACACCATTTCCTCTAATGGGTGGCTTCGGATCCAGTACCGCAGGCTGCAGATTAGTTCCGAGTAGCTTCAGAACCAGATTAGTAAAGAGTAGATACGGCCCAGTCCAGCGACGTCACAGACTAGTGCAAAGTTAGTAGTGCGTTGGCAGTGCCACAGATTATGTGCAAGTGGCTAGTAAAACCTGAAGATACAGAGAAGCAATTATGAGTTTTTCCCTGAGGCGGGACGGCATCCGGTGCCTTCTCCGCGTGGATTGTTGCTTCTCGTTACTCGGCAAAGATTATGGAAAAGCAAAAAGAGTTGCAAAATTTTAGGAGTTTGTTTAGGAATTTATTCTTCAGTAAAACAAACTACATTGGTCTAGTATAAGATGCATTAGATAAACAGTAGTTCTAAAAACATAGAATAAGCTTAGAAAGAGCTTTATTCTTCATTTATTAAATATTTGGCAAACTTTATTGAAGGGTTAATAATATTTACTTACTAGTAACACCTAGAGATAGAAACATTAATAGTCTTACTCATTTACTATTAACATAGTCATTAATTCTCTACCCAATTAGCTGAATAAGTAGTGATCACCATTGTCAATAAATTCAGACAGGTTTTATTTATTTTGATTCTTTTTATAGGAATTCTGTATCGTCTAATCTTTGGCCATGGCTAAATTCCACGCGTACCTGCAAGAGTCTTGAAACTCTATAAGCAGCCAAGAGCATCATTGCTTCAGACCAAAGCAACATTTCTATGTATGATTCCATATGAACCTATTTCCTGTTCTGAATATAAAGTGGGATATTTACAGAAAAACTATATAGAGAAATATGCACAGTATTATACATGTAAATAGGTTTTTTTTATCTACTGAGCAAATAGATGAGCATGTTGGTTATCTGATGGTAAGCACCATGCCTGTTTATATCAGTTACAGTGCCAACCAGTGTAGTGTGGTGTATAACCACAGGTATACCCCACACTACAGTTGTTACCTTGATACATTGATTTTCATCTCAAATTCTCAGTAATTTCGCTGGAAACAATAATGTTTACATACTACTGCTTGATTGATGAATATCTGGCAAAAGAAAGAAAAGCTCTGTCACTACAAGAAATCTGACACTTTCGGATAGCATCCTTATTGTGCCTTACAGAGCGTTCATTCCGGGTTTGTAAGGTAGGTTTTTCTAACTGTGGCTATTTATTCGTGTTGCTATTCTAATTTAACCAACGATATTTATAATCTTTAAAAGGTTCCTTCTAACTGAACCTCGTAAAAAGCTCTCGTAAGCTCGTTCCTAACGCCCGCCGTTAAATATATGTTAATGTTACATTATTAGAATTCTGTATAGCTTACGCACCTCTATCGCCGTTACTGCCGACACTTACCGTTCTATTATGTAGAGTAATTTGTTTTCGGCTTCCGATATTGCCTACAAAGATTATAATCACGGTAGGAATGTCGAAACGACTTATCAATTCGATACGGTTTTGTTTTTTCTTAAAACATACCGACGAAAGGTTCCTTTAAAACCATTTTATAATGAGCGAGAGAACATAGACATCGCCTCCCCGAGGCTACGTAAGATGGAGTACAGTATTAAGTCAGTCAATAGATAAAATTAGAAATGCGCTTTTGTTCATACTCGTGTACTATCCGGCACATGTTTCTCAGACGGAACCTCGTTTGTTACGTTTTAATTGGACTTGGGTTTAAGGGTACCAAGGGAAGACTTGAGTCGAGGCGGAGCTTCTTCTACGTACAACAATTCTGTACCGTAAAATTGGATAATATTATGTACTTTGTTTTAAGTAATTCTAAAGAGCGAGATTGCTCGTGTCGGTCTCGTATTGTTATTTTATTATAACAACTTAACTTTGATAATTAGGGAGAATCGCTTCTTGTTTATTGTTACTTGGACTCATCCCAAAATCCTTACATTGTTCGTTTCTGAGTCATGAAAATATTTCTGGTAGCGGGGTGGACTCTTCAATTGTATGTACCTACAATTGTACAGTAGTCAATTAATAACCGTACCGTATCATTACTCAATCAGGGCTTCTGAGTGAACAAAGGGGTTGTCAGTCGTAGTTGGAGCCCACAAATCAAAGTTGAATGAATGTTTAATATTTGGGTCGGCCTCATTGAGCTGGTGTCGTCAGTCAGAAGTGGAGCCTAGTTGTAAATCAGTGGAACGTCAACCCGCGGTTATCAGTAACGGAGATATACGTGGGATACAAGATGAAGTTTGTTCTCTCATATCATGTGACAGTCATGGGACCATGTCTATCAAATGAACCAATACCCACCAGGCTCGAGCGCCGACGTCAATGTCCCGACCTTTACTATAAATATTATTGATGATCTAAATATCGAGATATTATCTACAATTAAATTATCGAGGTAGTAATCCTGAATCGAGGCGTATTGACATCACTACTATGTTGAGCTTGTAATGTTGTCTGTTGTCTTCAGTAAGGATAACCGAAAAACACGTAGTTTCCAAACAACAAGCCGAAATAAAAAGTAGAATAGTAGTTTATTTTATGGTAAAAAAGTACTGTTAATATGAACTTATATTAACATTGTTAATATTTGATAGTGTGATAGGCCCCAACCAGAGATTACAGAATAATTAAATTTTGAAGTGCGCCTTGTTTCATTTGTTTTGTTATTTAGATGAAACCATGAGTGTACTTCGGTAATTCTACAAATATAATTTTCCCCCTTTTATTCAGCTTCTACGCTTATCGTTAAGTTAATTACAAGTTGCTAGCTTAGTGAGCGTTAAACTTAATGCACTTGATCAGCTTTGCTTCGAGCCCTATCAAATTTCAGCTTTCCTTAACTTTGGTACTATTCCATGCTAGATCAAAAAACAGCTGGATTTTCGAAATAATTTAAAAAGATAAAGATTTTTTTCATTTATTAATAAAAAAAAATATGACATTTATTGCTATGCTATACTGCTAGTACTAACTAGAGTTAGCAATACAGATATTTTGTATAAACTAATAATAACATTTGACTAATATCGTATAGGTACTGAATTTCAAAGCCTGGTCCATATTTTTTACCAACGGAGATAAACTTAAGGCGCCGTATTAGGGATTTATGCTCTTTTGCCACATAAAATTTATCATATAATGAATCGTTTGAAAGCGACAGGATGGCGGAGGCTTGTTTCATAATATCAGGCTTATATTTTTGTCATAACACGCGTCGCCGATAACATCTGCGTGTCAAACCTTCGTATCTACGCTTTACTTACTTTACGTCTACTTATAACATATTCGCTCGTAAATCCTCATAATATTATTGACAGAAATCCGTCTCGCATTCACATAAATCTTATATTTACTGCAAATAAACCAAAATAGAAAAGTGTTACGTGACGATGACAGACGATAGCGAAGGTCTTCGCTTATAGGATTAGTTTATTTATGTTCTTGCGAAATATGATTGATACTAGCCTATATTTTGATATATTATGAGAGTTATAGCAACGTACTATATGTGTTTTTTTTATTGTCTTTTGTTTTATAATTATCGTCATCATCACTGCATTAATCAGCTCATCATCATCAATGGAGCCAGAGTTGGCACTGTTAACCGTACGCGTCAACATCCATACTAAAAACTGCCATACATTCTATTACGTTTTTATGTATTTTTAAATTAAATTAAGTTTTAATTTTTTAAATGTAGTGGTAACATGGCCAGGCAATTCCATAATACCTTTAGGTTGAAGTTAGCTTGGCTGTATCCCGTTTCACATCTACTGTGACTCCAGAATGCCCTCAATTTAAACTCTATCTGCATAGGTACTAGAATCTTGTAACAAACGTTTGGCCGCTGACGGGACGGCCCGTTCGGAATGTTGTCATCGAATGTCGGACAACTGGAATCCCTTTCTTGTTTCCATTGGTTGACAACATCTATTAATTGACCCAATACCAGCTGCAGGAACTACTATAAATTGCTAAATATCTACAAGGCACTACGCGCAATATTGTACTTTGGAAAGGAATAAAAACAAAATTTCACATCACATTTATGGAATCCCTAACGGGAGCATTATAAAGATACTGCATTTAAAATCTTATTTTCAGTAAACACATATTATAATGGGATGTGTGTGACGTCTATAGTAGGTTTGCCATTTGACTGGGGTACCTCACCCCAAGACTAGACATGCGTACCTTTTAACCTCGTGCATGGGTTTCTATAGCCAAGGTACGTGGAAGGTTAAAAATGCTACAATATCAATTTACCATTTGATTAATTTTTTGGTGGACTTGAAACCCATCGAGTTTCATAATTGCAAACGCCTGTCATGCTCAACTATCTCCTCTATAGGCAAATTCATAATCGTCATCAACCCATAACGTCCCACTGCTCAGCACGGGTCTCCCCTCAATTTCGTGAGGAGGGTTAGGCCATAATCCACCACGGGGGCCCGGTCCAGATTGGTGGATAACATACGTACTTTCGAAATTCTCGGGTAGGAATGTGGGTTTCCGCACGATGTTTTCCTTCACCGAAAAGCGAGTGATAATTAAGTACAGTAATTACTTAGCACTTTTTCATTTATCAGGCGAATAGGGGTTATGTGGGTGAAGCAATCTTTAAATTAAATAATAAAAGCTTTTGTCTCTTTTTTCAGCTTTTATTTGTTTCTTTGGCTGGTATTTTTCAAATTTTTAATAAGACATGAAATAATTGTCAGGCCTTGTCTGACATCACTGCGCGCCGGCTATCTGCGTACGCTATTATGTTCATCGTGTGTTTTCATTTTCTTGTCTTGTCTCTAAATAAGTACGTTGTGTGCAGTTGTGTCAGAATAAATGTTTTTTCTTTCTTTCTTTATTTCTTTCTAATTACATAATTGTAATTATTGCTTGTATTATTGTTTGTGTTTTTGTAATTGTATTGTTTGCAAAGTACCTGACGTCATCTGAATATTATTTTTTCACCATTTTAAAGAATACAGTTTATCAATTCATTTGTGTACTTTTGCTTTGGCTTTGCAGCAAAGCTTTAATAGTGTACACAAATAATATGTATGGCAACCGTCGCCGTTGGTACCGCGAATATAGATCGGGCTGAAGTATGTTGATAGTTTCCTTGCCTGACAAGCTGTGATTAATAAAAGCTTAAGCTTAGTACACTTCTGCCTAGTTTTGTGGGAGTGAGCTCGTAAAACATAGAAATTATGAAAGTTTGACTGTTGAAACGGCCCAGCATTTATTTTTCTTATGAATTATTATTACGATGCAGAAAAACAAAAATGATGTAAAAAAACACACATAAAAGACTGCGAGTTTAAATCCGTTTTACTCGCAAATTGATTACATTTGTTGTTTGTCCCAATAACCTTGTTCTGTCGCAGCTTTTACGTGTTTATCTTTCCAGCTTAATAGCAATTGTATTCCCGGTAGAAATGAATGCCGTATTTATTTAGCAAACATCCGATACGATTGAAATGTAATAATGTCACTGAGCAGAAAGAAAGTCAGTGTCGCCGTGAACTTTCCGCAAGGGCGGGCGGGCGGGCGGTTGCGAGTCGCGATCGCCGGCTCCCGCCCGCCCAGTGTAGCGCGAGCCGCCCAACGGGACGAACGCGAGCCGCCACGCTGAAAATACATCGTTTTCGTAAACATTGTCGACAGTTGGACTCGCACTTTACGAATATTTGCGCAGTGAGTGATGAAAGTGTTGAAAGCTAACGATGTCTCTTGTAGAGCGATAAAAAACAATGCAACTTTATAATAACACCTAAATTATATATACTGCTGTTGTTAAATACATTAGTAACTGAATTACGATAATTCAATTATTGTTGTAACTAGGTGACATTATTATAATTAAAATTTATTGATGAGTCACTAAGCTAGCCGACCTACTTATTTTTATCATTGGTTTTTATACCCATGTTTAGTGGCAAGCGACACATACGAGTATTTATGAAAAAAATTGCTCGTAGTGTACGTATTCATAAACTAGAAATATTTCGTCAAAAGTACGAGATTTTATTACTAATAAATTCATACTTACTTTATGTAAGAGAGTGAACTATTATGAAAGCTTGGGTGTATATAATTTATTACGTACTACAAAGACCTTTGAATCCTTCGTCTAAACATCTAATCTACAACAATAATAATTTGGCACAAAGAAAGAAGTAATGTCATACACCTTTTTCTCGCTTTACAAGTGATGTATGAAAATGCGTAAATTATGCTGACTGCCACGAAAGGATCATATCTTCGTAAGTGAATAAACTCTGGAACAAAGTTGAAGGATTTCCTAAAAACTTCTAAAAGGGACCTGACACTTTTTCACGGAAATACGAACTTGTATGACCTCTGGGAAAAAGGTAAGCCTGAAACCTTTTGAGTTAACATTTTATGAATAATTTTCATAGCGCATGGAAAATTGTAAAGGTAAATTTGAAACAGTGAGGAAGTATATAATTTTATTATTGTTAAGTTAATATAAGCTTTGAGGAACACGGAATCGGTATACACATGGAAGTAAATTATGTTCTAGGAAATAAATCCAAATTACGTTATCCGAGTTCGTATGTTGAAGTGATTCGTTTGATTCGTTTACTCCTATTGAGATGTGTAATTAATTACATTGGTTTGCTTGCTTTTCAATGTCGCTTATTCGGAAATATTATTAGCCTAATTGGATTCAGTGATGTGCGATTTTTATATGAATTTCAGCACCGTCCAATGTTTGGATTCTAGGTATAAAATAATGATATATTAACTAGATTTACAATGGAATATTGTACAGTTTACAATACTGTATAATACTGTTGAACATTTCATAGAGTTATATGTAAAATCTGCTGAAATCAAGGAGTCGTAGTGGCGAAGTCGTTATTGGCTCTAAAATCAATTAATGAAAGTGCCCATAGTTAAACATTAAAATTTTGTCATGACCGTAAATCCACGGATGCTTTGTCCATTTCGCTAACCGATATCCGTAAACAAACGGGTAGTCAGTCGATGATCGACAATTTCGTCGCGGTTTCCACTGATTGTCGTCGCTCAAGAGTCGTGGGAAAACAAACAACCGTTGTTCTCGTTAACGGCCTCTTGTCCTCTACTGGAACCATGGAAACGATGCAATTGTCACCAAAATTTACATCCCAATTTGAACTTTAAGTCACCGTAATAAAACCGCTATCAAAGTAACAAGATTGCGACAGCACCCGAGTCCGCTCCTGTAATATTTATTCGGGACATAAAATCTAGCGACAGTCAGTTGTACGACTCAAGAAAAACACTGAGAAATTTCTTTATAGTATGTATTTAGGATGGGTAACTTTGTATACTAATGGCCGGTCTTGTGTAGCTCAGTTAAGAAGACTTTGCATTATTTAAAACGACCGACCTGAAAATTAATATTGACTGTGCTGAAAGCTGAAACACCTATTTTTACCCAACCATACCTACTATCAGATGGTGGTAGGTTTCCGTACCTAGTATACGTCTCTAAGTATCTTTATCATAAGATTAATTTTCATGTAATTACATTAATTTTAATGTAATTTTCATGTCATTGCGTCCCCAACACTTGTACATTTACTTACCTACTTAAACTAATCTCACTGAATAATATTATAAATTGCGAACGTTTTGGTGTGTGAGTGTGTGTGTGTGTTTGTGCCGTTTTCACGCTGAAACGGCTGAACGGTTTTGATTAAATTTAGTAGACATATACTTTAGATTGTGAAATATAACAAAGGATACTTTATACCCCGTAAAAATGAACGGTTCTATTGAATATTAGTGCACGCGGGTGAAACCGCGGGGCGCTGCTAGTTTCTTATAAAGCAGTTTAGTACCTGGTTTGGATGTAAGTATCAAACTAATATTTTCCAGGTAAAGAATTATAGGGACAGAATAGATTAGCTTGTAATAAAATATGATTATTCTACATCTGCCTGCCGCTATTAGCAGCAGTTAAAAAAGGAATGAGAGAACTATACCTTACGTTTATTAAAATACTAAGATTAAAATATACATTTCTAGCTATAAAAATGGCTCTACCACCCGTGTCCATTTCCGCTCGCTAACAGTTTCCTTCCAAGCCAAAGGATTGGTAGACAACACAGCCCATTACGTAAGCTCACTCCGAGTGTTGCACGATTATCTATGCATGAGTTTTTATTTGTAAGGACTCAAAAGCTACACTACAACACAATATAACCGGTTCTGAGACGCGACCGGACGACAGTCTCTGTTTCTTTTTGGTTCAGTGATCTAATCTGACGACTCCTTACTCTACCGAGTAAGAGCGAGAAGGGAAAGCCTTTTCTTTTTTTCGTTTGAATCCGAAGTTAGCCGATAGTTTCCGAAGCGCGTACGCCGGCTGTCTCGTGTCTACTCTACCAACGCCTACGCTCATTGGAGTTTTTGTTAAATGACGTGAATTCATTGATTATTTTTATGCCTATTATGCCAATTTAGAATCATATCGTCAATGTGCGAAACTCTTATTATAACATTTACAGACATGAACTTTGAAAGCTTCGTACAGAAAAAAAATAGAGAACGTAACATTCAACTTTCAAAAACAAGAATTGAGTTGAGAACGATTTACGTGTTGACATATATACCTGCTATTTTAATTAAATATCAACAAGTTTCAATATTTTTAGTGCAACAATGTGTTAAGAAACTACAAGCTCTTTGTCCGGACCGGTTTGTATAATTGAAAGTGGGTGACTGTCAGTAATTCAGTGGTAGGAATAAAGCCCGACAGTCCGCTGCTTGTGAACGTAACCCGACTTTAGCATTGAACGTGAAGGTAAAGACCAATTAAGTTAATTCCATAACAGCGCAAAGCTTTTAATGAAAGTTTTTTTTAATTATTCACCTTTCGTTCAAACCACCTAGGGGCTAATTACTGGGTACTTGCAAACAAAATAAGTATTTAACGTAACGAGCACGCGACCCTCTAATCCTATCACCGGTTATTAAACCACCAACGGCATCAAAGCGTTGAATTATTGCGTGTAAACAAACATTAAATAACAAATGAGGTACGATTTCCCCATTACAAAATTAAGGTAAACAAAGCCGGTCCTGGCTAATTTCGCAACACCTAATTAAAAATGTATCGCCCGGGTCGGCGTTACGTGATCAGGATCAGAAAGCTGATAATCTGCGAAGTTAATTTTTATTTTTGCACGCTGAGGCATTTTGAATATAATCGCGAAAACAATTACAAGGATCTCACGCAGCGAAATGCAGATGAGGTCACCGCGATCTATGACCCGTGACTTCGTGCCTACCACTCCATGTCCGTGGCTTCAGCTTGGATACTAAATTACACAATTATCCTGTGTAGTTATGTGCAGGACTTTATGTTATGTAGGTTACCGATACCTACGCTATAAACGTGGGTTAAAAGCTAGAACAAGTGCCTAATTGAAAAGTTTTGTGACGTGTTATTGGCAAAATTGTTTATATGCAGACGTTAAAAAAATAGGATGCCAATTAAAATGAGCCCACGCATGATTTTTATTGGATTAACAGTCAATACAATGTTAATGTCGCAATAGGCCAAAAATAGCACGCACACCAATCAGCGCTAATATGAAAACCTTAATACCATCCTATTATTTTTTTTTTTAAATATTGCTATAATACGAGTACATCATCAGATCTACTGTTATTTCGATGTATTAATAATTAATAATGTTTATGCTCGTAGGGTTCGTATATTATTCAGCTATTGGTGTAGATGTCTTTCATCGATTGATCAACATAGGCAAGTACGAACAGCATAGGCATGATGCAGTCGTTAGCATCGGAAAAGCTGTAAAGTTATCTGTGGCATCAACTTGCCTACCCCCATAGCCCGTATCAGATCGGACACAGTATAAATGTAGTCAGTACCTCCACAAGCTAAATTCAAAGCTCGTAGCGTCTCACAAAAGTATTCTAAAATGAGGTTAGCTGTAAAGCTCTTTATGGGAACTAAGGAATTTGTTTAAAACTGTTTTGTTCTGTACTTTTTGTAGGAGTCTTAAAAGAAATTTGGTTGGTTAGCAGAACATTCAGTAAACTTTTGTTTTAATTGCAACCAAAAAATAAATAATAAGGAAAATATACTCTGGCGTATGTTGTCCCACTATGTATTTATTGGTACTAACAGTATTTACAATAGTCGCCCTAAATACACCTGTTATAGGCAATCTATTATCAGTCATCCAGTCTAGGAATGGCACTTTGGTAGCTGAATATTTAAAAAACTAATGCCACCGCAACACGACAATTAACGACTATTATTAGTCCATATTTCGGTTGCGCGATTCAGCACGTCAACTCCACTGAATACATGTTTAACCCGTCAAAGTGTCCTTTAACCACACCAATCTGTATGAGAGTCCAATACAGCCGCTATATTGTCTAACCTAAGACACGAGTACCTTCGCAATAGACTGCACTCATCAGACACGGGCTTCGTGACCCGCGATTCACTCCGCCTCACTTATCTAACACCAATCTGACCCCACTGCAATCTACGTGATGCACGTGATTATATAATAATGACATTTGCATAAACACAAAGCTCTCTAAAGCTTTACCTATTTGTCTGTGCAACTATCTCACTCAATAGAAACAAGACTATTTTTAAAAGGATAAAGATTAGCGACTGGGTAAACCGCACTAAAATGCAAAGTGGTAATTTTAAAGTGGCCTTGTACGCGATTTATTTTTATTTGTCACGTTAACTGCCTTTTCGTTCATATAGAATTTTCATTTTATTTTATTTGCAGTAGAGACAAAAGGACGAAATGTTAACGTTACAGAGCACAATGGTCTAGACATAGTCGTAATAGCGGCCTTGGATGAAAAACAATGGTTGCTAGATTTGGGCGTGAATGGGCGCTGGTTGAAAATATTGAGGTTTGAATTACGTGCTTTTCAAAACCCAATCCAAACTCAAATCATTTATTCCAAGTAGGCAAGTTGCACTTTTACATGTCAAAGACTTATGTTTAGTCTAGTCTCTTATACATAGAGAAAAATAATTAATAAGTCGAAATACGATCTACTAAACTATTAATTACCTAATTATGGTTTGATTTTGAAAAAGGACATTTCCCTTTCAAGTGTTGACTTATGCTTGAATCTCGCACAGGCAAAGGAAACTCCATTAACTCTACCAGTGCTTCGGAAATACGCCCGTCAGAGAAGGTAGCACAAAGAACCTCTACGGGTATGTCAACTTTTAATTTTTTTGAAAATTGATGTGTACTCGAGAAAATGTACTCTCAATATTATAAAAAAAAATACTCCTGACCTGCCTTAAGCAAATATATTAACACCATTATGTGATCATTCCTGTAACAGTAATCAAACCTCCAATCTCCGCCATAAACCCACCCAACCACTATACCACGAATATTGGATATTGAATTCACAAGTAGAGAAAAGTGGTTGAACTTGGCCCGTGACCTTTGCAGCGTATGAACGCAGTCTCCTGTGCCAATACAAACATTGGACACTTTATTGATCAATTAATTTAAATAAACGTGAATAACACAACATTATCTATTCGATCATTATTTTAACTAGCTGCGCCCCGCGGCGCTTACAGCAAGCCTGACCTGTTTTTCTGCAAAAAATAGGTAAGATCTCATATTTTCTAGTAACCCAGAATTCATTAGCAATTTTACAAGCTTTCGCATTTTGTGATAGGATTAATGTTACTATTACAAGATACGTATATGTAAATAAAGTCGCATATCGTTATAATCTTTGAAATTACATAGTATAAAGACTATAATACATTGCCAATAATGTTTCACGTCCCATTAATTCGCAACATTAAACTGAGCTCCATCCATCTGCTTACTTACGAGGAAAGTATTAAAAGTCTGACTATAGGCAAATAAAGCAGAAGATACATTAATACCTCAGAATCTGAAATAAGCTTAAGACGAACTTAACTGTACTCTGCAAGCCTTAACACGCTCACTGCTAAAAACACAACTGTTGTATTTTTTATAACTTGCCGCGAGTACGGGAAAACACAACTGCTGTGTTAGCAGTATGAGAAAACTCAACGGTGTATGCAGATTTGTAACCGTGGATAGACAAGAAAATCGGCTCAGCAGTCAAAGTGTTAATAAATATCAAAGTCAAGAATCAATGTTAGTTCTACAGTCTACTTAACACATTCCTATCCAAGTACCTACAAGTAGGCTAAGGTATTTATGTAACCAGCTGACAAACTTCGGTAGCAAAACTAGGACAACAAGGTAACAACAAATCATTGAATTTAACAAGTCTCAATGCCGTTCCTTATTATTTGGGGAGGCCGCACAAGTGCTGTCACTAGCGGAATACGCAATTGAGTTGTGTATTGTTTTCCGTACTGGCATCCCTTCCTAACATTATTGGTGGTTTGCCTTAACTCACTGAATGAGAGGAATATGAATTTTGTCAACACCGCAAATTATTTTTTTACCTGCTCGTAACGAAGTTTAATTTTCGTCATTCCGTTTTATAACACAGCGCAGTAAGTAGGCAAAAATGCCATTTGTAGCGTTGTCTAAATAGGGCTCAGGAATTGTTAATTCAATAAACGAGAAAATCTATGATGTAAAAATTAAACAAATATGAAAGATGTAGAACAAATACAGAATTCTATTACAGCTTTCATCTTCTACCTATAAAATACCCATTAATCTCTCAATCAATGCAGCAGCGCTCGGGAGATCAATAAATATCGATGATTGCGCCAGAATAGATTTTGATTGATACGATAGAGACTACTTGCTATAGATGAGGATCAATTCGAAGCAATTGTAATAAGTGGGTCACGTTGCCGAGTTCGCTTGACCGATTTGCGATCCCAAGACATCGTAACAATTATACTGATTGTAAGAACCCCGAACTCGCTTCCACCCATTCATTTCCATTTCATTCAGGGATTCGTTCACCTCGTTTGTTTAACCGCTCTGCACCGTACTTATGAACGGTGACGTTCGTTCAATGAACCGTCTGTATAGGCCCGTATAATCAGATGTCAAGAATCACTGAACTTTACAAATCTTTAACTATTTGAAACATTTTTCTAGTAAAAGAGGCGAAGGACTCTTTCATTAAATAGAACAAAGCTCTACTCCATGAGCGAGCTTTGAGATTAACCCTTAGCAGTTTTGTAAAATGTAAAAATAGACCGACTACCCAACGTTATTTTTCCTCATTGACTGTCATTATGCCTCTCAGTAAGTAGCCACTTCAGGGCTGAAAGGCGGTTCTTTGTGCCTTAATAGACACTTGCCTGAGAAAAAGATTGAATTCATTGTTAAGTTCTTTTAAACTGACTTAGACACTGAGCGAGTTAGCATTAAATAAACTTTTAAAAGAAAAAGGACCAAAACCGTGGAGTAATGTCATAGACAACGCGCAAAACTTTTAATAAAATACTTTGGAATCTGTTTTCTGAACCGATGTTCGGGTTCCGGCATAGAGTCGATTGTATTATCTGAGCGATAAGAGCAATTTTCGTTTAAAATTCATGAACCAGCGTTCCTCAATTTGAACTTTGTATCTACTTGCGCAATGAAGTCTTCAGGATTGCATTTCCATGTAAATAATTAAGTTTACGAATTACTGGGTTGAGTCGTGCCATTGCTTAGTTAAGTTGAAGAGGTTCAGAGAAAGCTTAGTAAAAGTTCTATTAATAAATAAAGTTCAAGCTTTTATAATGTGTATTTAGTTCAAATTTCATCGGCTTACAAAACTGTGAAAAGAGACACCAAGAAATATGACTTGAATAAGTTTTACAAAACAAACAAGAACATTTCAAATTAATCTCAGTATTGTGAAGAGATTTAAGCCTCTATAAAAATAATGATCTTATAGACTATTGTCAACCAAACGGAATAGAAAGGGCGTTTCTCAAGACGTAGAGCTGAATAAATCTCTCTTCATTTTATCTCTAGACAGCGTAGCCCCTCAAATTGACCTTTCCTTGAAGAACCTACTAAAAGGTAGGTACATAGAGCCCACGTATTAAGCAGGTGTAACTACTGGGTAAGTTAAGAAGAGCTAATTAAAAATTGAGTGTCAACCTGAAACTTAAACCCGAAATAACCAAACCCTTTTAATGTTTTGCCTTCACACGTTTTGTGAATAAACTTTGCCTGTGTCACTGTGTCCAAAGCGTATTTGTGTTTGTTCCATAAATACTGTGCAATATAGGTAACACATCATGGCAAGCCACACTCAAGAGGTGCCGCATGACGTAAATATATCATAGCTACAGAAATCCAACTGAATCAACGTCAAACTTTCAGTTTCACGCCTATAAGTATAAGTTGTCTATACTTATCTTAATCTTATTTTACGTTTTTTTATTTAACGTATGTTTACGAGAAGATTTAGCTATAAATCACGGTGGTCGATACCAGTTTCGTAGCAATAACATTTGGGCAGGAACCACCTGCCAGGCGCATCGTGGCAATGACCTCGCCGAACCTATTTTTGGATAGCAACCGCCCAACCAGCTCGCTGCTAGTAGGTAGATCTGTATTAAAATTCAACCCCAGACTAACAGCCTTTGTTGTGTATGTTAATTTAATAGGGGTCCATTTGAAATGAGCTGGATAGAGCATGTTTCGGAATAGGTAAAAACTGTTATTTACGGTTACGAATGGCAGAATGTAGTACATACCTATAGTCGGTTTCCATTCGTTACATTATATTTTAGTGAGTTACGCGTTGATAAAACATTACAAAACCCAAACTACCTTCACTTTATATTTGCTTTTACGATTACCAATTTATGTATAGGTACACATACAACTTCCATCGACATCTTTATATGTAGAGAATTATTAAAAATAGACCCAATTCAATTGACGTTCAATGTGTGTTAAGTATAATATATCGTCAGTCATAAACCCGGAAGAAAAAAAACATTAAAAAAAATTTACGCCTTGTTTAGATTTGCATCACGAGGCCATAATAATGATAACGTAGGTACCTCTACTAAGTTGAGAGCGAGACGAAGCGTCTCTGTTTAGCATTGACCTCATTAATTCTCGGGCCACCAATAAAATTGTTAGCAAAAAACTTGTACAATCTAGCATCATTTGACATCGCGTAGAACAATAGGCCACGTCGCGTGACATGACTCCGCAAGAATACCACTCGGTTCTTCAACATCGTGATTGTTGTCGCAATGCGTGAACATATTGTATATCGCTCGAACAAAAGCCGCCATTTACCAACACTACAGCCATTTGCCTGCACGTGCTGGATAAGTGCAGGAAACTTTTCCAAATAAATTCTAGAGCTAACAATTGTAGAGTTTCTCCAGATTGTCTCTTGTTACTTGAATATGAAAGACTAGAGAACTAGAGTCGGCACAGAGCGCGATGTCGTTTAGGGGAAGTGGTCTCATTCAATTAAGAGCATGCCCGCTGGATTGTTTCCAACGTTTTTGCCGTTTTTGCAATAGTCTTCTCGTAGTTTTTCCTTTTACAATGTTACATCGGGACCGCCTATCTTCTGTTATTCAAGTTGTGAGTTTTAAAAGGTTAGGTTCAACGTGAGCATTTTACTGCACGTAAAATTAAAATAAAACCGTGTTAAAAATAGTTGCATTTCTTTGAATTTTCTATTACATTTTAGTCCAATTGTCGACAAATCTGCAGTGAAACGGGCAGTTCTTTCTTCATACGTTCTTACTGTTTTGCTGTCCAATTATTTTTGACAGGAGCTGGCGCAGATTTTACAACGGATAAAACGAAAACATAACTGAAATAAAATTTCTTTCTTGATTATTACCGTGCGTTGAATTTCAAACGTACCCAGCTCAAGTTTCGTCGATGTATCGCTATGTTCGCTTTTGTATAAGAGACCGTCTCAAAGCGACATGTTAGGGCGGAATAGAGGGTACATCGTCAGGAGGAACATGCAAATGAGAAATATTGGGAGTAGCGGTAACGTCGCTTGGTGCGCCATTGTCGTCGTATCCCCATTGTGTGGGCCGCGGTGATACGCTGGTACTGTGCCCCACAAAATGTGCTTAAGCTTTTAAGGAAGCCATGAAGACAACATTGTTCCACTTGGTATACTTGAACAAAATTGCCTTTTTGTTCAGAGACTTATGTTATAAAATGAGAGTGCGTGTTGTAATCAGACAGATCTGCCGCTCGTCACTTTTGAAGTCTGCTTATGAGGCACAGGCAAACATCGCTATAAACATCGCTTATAAGTGGAGCAGAAAATGTTACTCTGTTATCTTAGGTTAGGTGTACTTCTTGTCATTTTTGAAAATTTTGATTCAAGTCATTAAAGTCAAAACATAGATAAGAATTCGGTTACCTCTGCAGTTGACGTTTTGTGAGTAATAATTTCGGGAAAATTCATGAAAGCGTGATGGAAAGTCTATACGTAGTTTTATTGGCTTATAGCCGTAGTCCGTGATTTCGTTCGCGCGGTACTTGGAGAATTATACTTTTAATCATATTTTCTGAACCCTGACAGATATCGAAATAAACTTCTACTTCTTCTTTAAAATAGTTAAGATCGTTGTTTTAATCCCTATTATTTTTTCTAAATCCATAGAGCCGTTGCGGAGCCTTTGCGAGACTAGTTTTCAGACAGACAGACAAACAAAAATTCTTAAAACGGACATTTATGATTAAGGCTCGCATAAATAGCAGTTTCCACTTGAATATAGACATTCATTTTGAAATTTTAATTTGTTTATGTCTCCTGACGAACTGCGAAAATCTATACTTCGCGAAATTAATGTTTGTTCTTATTAATGTTTCACGTTTTTCGTACGAATGGTTGGCAAAATGAATATCGCAACGTACATGCTTTACGCATTTAAAAGCAACCTTCTAGTTTGGTGCAACGCATTGTTCAGAACTAAATATGTCCTAGAGAGATTAGTAGTGCAAAGGGACATGAGTGAAATTATTTAGTGGTAAAGTCGCTGAACTCTTAAAAGGCATTTGAAGGTATATTCTAATTTTTAAATGGATAACACCGCATCATGCTATCCAAAAATATAGATATTGTTGACGAATGTACTCGATATGTGTGGGGCCGGAGCGATAGTCGTCGTCCGCATGACAAAATGGTACCGCCGGAGTGTTTGTTTCGAGTCGTGATCGATTCTGACGGGTTTCTTGCTTGCTACGTTTTGCTCGTGGGCTGCCGGTCGTGACCGCTCCAAATGGACAATTTGACGAGCCAATCTGAAGAAATGCACTTAGGAATATAAGCTCCAGCGAAATAAAAAAATACAAAGCTTAACTTCCTAAGGCAAAATAATACTCATGTATAACGGTATCTATATAACGGGTCTAAGTAACTATCATAATGTAAAAATAACGTTAGTGCTGTTTTTTTCTGAAACACTTCATACCCTAGTTCACGCATTATTTTGGTTATAATTTTACATAATTACGAGTAGGAATTTTAAAGCTGTCATTTTAACTTCATTGAATATTGGATATGCAATTTAATTTTATACAGAACTGCGCTGTAGGCTCGGATTTTATATGGGACGCCTTAATTTCGTAGGGTAATGTGAAACACAGAATTGTATAATTATTGTGTATATTAAACGTGTTTATCTCAGAGAGCGACAGACACCGTTAAAGCTCGTGCAGTCGTGCCAAATCTCTTCATTAAACTGGTTGAGGCCGATAGCGGTACATCCCATGTTTACATACAACTCTACCTCTGCCAGCTTATACGCAACGCAAACACACTACGAATAAACACTTATCATAGCTCACAATTGGACCGTTATCACGTTTACGTATACTACAAAATATAACACTCAATTAATTTGCATTTCAATGTACACATGAACGAGACCCATGACTACATACAGATAAATATAATGTTTAAACACCTACTTAGAATATTAATACCCATAAATGAACGAAAGGAGTAGCCGATTCCGTACATCGTTACAGGCAGCAACAGCAGCTATTGTTTTGAAACGTATTATCATCGAGAACATTAAGTTAAACGCTCATTCGTAGGCCAGAGGGTTACTGATGCTTATTTGGATGCGCGCAAGGATGTTTGCTCGCCGCCGAGCCGCGAGCGCGGGCCGAATGCCAATGCGCTTATTATTGCTATTTACCTCCTTGCAATTATTGCATGTTGAATTAACTCAAACTGTGTCAAAGCCCCGCAAATGCAAAACACAGCGCACCTACCGTGTTATCTCCCCGCTAGAAACCGTAATCAGCTCTCAAAGCGACGCAGCCGCATTCGTCTGGGATAAATGCGCTACGTATATAAATTACCCCGCGTGCGACAGCGCCTGAATAATAAATTAGGGTTCAGCTAAAACAACCGTGATAATCTGTGCTCATGATCTCTGTTCCAATCGGTGATCGTTGATAATGGGACAGCAGCGGTGTGCTATTAAGGTCTTATCAATGCTAATTCTAAGGCCTAATATTGGTACTAAAACGCCCTCAGCTGAAGCTATGCTAAGCTATACATAGGTGCTATATAATAATGTTATTACCTCTTGCCTCATTGTTTTAATATTTTCTATTTCCATCCCGCCTCTAAATTACTTCCTCAATCCGCCTTTATTCCATATAAACTTTACTGAATCACAGAGAATTCACATCATATATTGAAAATGCGCGAATACCAAAGCAAACTCCGGAAAGCAGTCTATATTGAATTTCATAGATTTATTAGGGGATTTCTGAAACGGTAACAGAAAGTGTCGAATGAATAGGTACGTTGCATCGAATCCGACTTAGCGTTGGCGTCAAAATATTGTTTCGGCTTCTATTCGCAGGTACTTGTTAGTTGGCAGTTGTCCATTAGCAACTGTCGAACGCTGCGAGTTGTCGAACTGCAAACTGCGTCGCTGATACTGAATTGATTGTAGTTGAATAAACCATTATGAAAAATCTTGACAAAGCTCAGTTTGGTCCTTTAAAGCACCAGACTGTCATTGTACCCATAGTAGCTAAGTAGTTATACTTTTAAGACAAGACAATCCGTAACTTTTGAAATATATACAATAATTATACTTATTTTAAATAATTAAGAAACTAAATATCTTAAGAAATTAGTAATTAAATTTCATTTACATGGCCTGCAATACTATATGATATGCCCAGTCATGTCATAATGCCCAGTCCCCAAAGTTTTACTTTTTCATACACCTATTTCATGAATGTTAAACAAAATATCGTGCCAACATGTATTTTAGTTATAATTTAGATGGCACGGTGTCACGTTATAATTTCACTCAAACTTACCACAAAACGGTAGCACGAAGCACATAATCTATTTAGTTTGTATGAACGAATTGCCTACTTACCTACTTAAAATCAGAACACCCTCTTGGTGTCAACGTTGTAGCAAAGATAATGTCTGAACTAAACGACTACCTAATAAAGATACTTGCAAAAAGTAAATATTTTGCAGTTGCTGATGAATAAACCAAATAAGAGAAAAGAAATAGAACATATCGTTAAATCTTCACATGAACCTACCGTGTACGTGAAAGCCTACGGCGGCGAGTGGCGCGCACGCCGCATTCTGATGCACGACCCCGATGAGACTACTGGGCCTAGGTTCATACTATCTTAGGGTAGGTAGGTATATAGTATACTGGGTAATAGCAGGAAACAGGTGAACGATAAAAAGCTAGCTACAAAATCACGAGCAAAATATAGTCGCAGAATCTTGCGTGTGGGCATTATGAACGTCTTTCTTTCTTCGCATTGATGTTCTGAATCCCTGAATACTTTATTCATAGCTCTGGACTAATCATGAGACAGCTCATCTTAATACGCAAAACGGGTTGGTCCCGTGAGGCTCTCGCTGGTGTCCCGACGGCCGCCAATTCTGGAAACTGGCGGCAGCCCGACACAAACTATCGTGTAAATACTAACAGCTCGAGGGCTCAGCCGGGTTTAACGCTCCTGCGTGGAACACAGCCAAGCAATAAAACTTGATGTTTATACAACGACTCTGCAACATGCTAGTTTATGTATCGGGCTTAACTTTACTCGATAGCTATAACCGCAGAGTACGGTTACGCCGGACGGACCGGTTGTGACAGTGCTAAATATCGCTTCGACTAAATGGACCACGGGTCCACGAATAACAAAAAATCAGAACGTGTAGATGCCTCCACATAGAATATTTTTAACTTGATATAATAGAGGGTCGAATGAGTGGCCGGCGGCAGGTGAACATTTATTGTTGCAGTAACGAAGCTATTGTTCCGGGGGTGGCTGAGTGTCATCCGACCCGCATTGTCTCAGCCAAGTGTTTTAATATCATTCGACCCTTTTCAATCAATGAAACGTATGCAAACCACTTTTTATACGAAACATGGGTTTCAAATTAAAATTTAACCTCTTCAAAACATGCTCACAGCCAACGAGAACAGAGGAAACTGAGGCACATAAAACCAAATTACTTAAGTACGTACACTAATGACATTTCCGGTTCTGTAAAGTGTAACGAAGTGTTTAGTGCTGTTTGAGAATCTCAAACGTCTAATAAAATATTGTAGAGTGTACCAACTTGAACAGTTGGAAATAATCTCGGTAACAGGAACTTGGAACAAGGCGAGAGCTATTTACTGACCGCTCGGGAAAGTAAAGTGGACGATTGTACACTCCACTCGGAATAAACTGCCATTGATTCCATAATGGGAGTAACGGAGAAAACGGTACAAAGATACACAAACCTAATGTAGAGCGCATTATCATAATGGACGCATAAGGTAATGTGATTGAAACATTTCTCAACATGAATTTAGTAGTAGACGATAGAATATTTCGACAATACCTTAAAAGCTTTCAATGATTAATTGCAGTTGAGATAATAACTTAATGAATACCGATCTAATACGCGTTGTACGTAGGTTGTACGTAAGTACTAGCCAAGGCTTAACGAGTAATAATAAAGCCTCTTATTAATTCATCTCTATTCATATCGCGTGTTTACAATCGTATAGTTCGGTGCGTAGCGATGGCAGCCAAATCACGATTAATCAACGACAGCCTTGAAACTTCATGCTCTACATCTCATAGACTACGTAGGTGCCATAATCCTACTACACACTTAGGTTTAATACTTACTGGAGTTCCGAAATGGAGTTCTGAAGTAATTAACAAAATTCCAAGAGACGCTCCAAAATTTATTTTTAGGCAAATAAATGAAAGCCCTATATTTACTTTTATGCCTCTTTAGGCAATTGAAAATCTTATTAACGAGGTAAAAAAAACTAGATCTTTTGTGAAAATAAACACAATACCGCCGTGGCCCGAATGTTAATCGAATCGAAAGTGATTCGATTCCATTAAACACTTTTGTGTGTTTTCATGGGAAAAGTTAGAACGTGACTATTGCAACTAATTTGAAGAAAACTTTTCCTTTTATTTAGGCGCCGAGTTTTTACATTCAACGTGTATGCCTTGAGGCCTTTGTTATAAACTGATAAAGTAGATCTATTCTTTTACGAGTACGGACGGTGGAAAGTTTTATGTTTAGAAAATTGTGTTGCTGAAATATTTCTGGAATTAGAAACAACAAAATCCCATTTCATAGATCTAATTGCAAAAGTCCAGTAGGCACATTCGTTACTCGACTCCGCAAATGGAAATAGAAAATGGGATCCAATAAATTGTCGGGACAGTTACAAGATTGTAATTCGAATCTGTTCCATTTTAAAGGCAGCGGCGTAAACTCCCATATAAGCACGTTTATGTGTATCCAATGTTGTGTAAAGAAATGGTACGTTACATTATAACGAGCGTTCTGCTACGACCGCGCGGTAATGTATGGAGGTGTAAAGTAAACTGGCGCTTTTAAACGGGTGTTTGGAGAACCGATTAGCCACTGCGTAGGTGGCCATTTGCTATAATTTGTTCCATTCGAACATTTGGAACCGGTACGGTCCGTATATTTAGAAATGAGATTAGACGCAGTGAATGCAACGGGCCGTAGTGACGTAACAGTGATCGTAATGCTCTATTGTTAGATATCATAAAGTCTATTATGAACACTGATTGCTAAATAGTTGGCCAACACCAAAATTCTGTAAGATTAGGGAATAATGACACCTGAACTCAGTGATCACATCAGTTATAATTATTGATTCATATTGCCGTAATAGCTTCATCGCTACAACACTCAAGTCCGTGCCAAATTAATGTAGCGTTAAGTGTCAATGAGTTACGAAACAGACAGTCTGGTCTTGATTACCTAACTTTTAAATAGATTGTTTGTTTATCGAAATTGTATCTATTGATTATTCGTTACGTACCGAAGTCGGAATGCAGTAAAAAATGAATTGCGCAGTAACCGTAAACTATAAAAATCAATGCAACGAATAATACCTAATTCGATATTGGCAATCGATTAGTAACAACTCGAATAGTTAGCGGTGTCAGTTCAGTTTACCTTTATATCGATTCGACGCAGATTAAACGATACAATTTCTAGTTTCCCAATCTTCAAGGAAACACTTCACAAGTTTGCAGAAAAAAAAACGCCTACTCAGTTAGGTACTCGCCAACGTTGACGAAGCTGAGATTTTGAATAATTATCTTTTTATTTCACGTCAAAATATCAATCAAGTTAATTGAATAGCAAATCTAATGATCCGTCTGCGTTATTTAAGTCAGGACAAAAAGGTCAGTAATCATAACATCATCATCGTAAAAAAACGTTGTTATTGAACTACCTAGACTAACTTAGTATAATGTTAGATGGGCGTAGCATATGTAAAGTAGGTACTTACTGCTTTGATACTTGTGATATATGCGATATGCGTGTTTTTGTTTTGGGGACATCTGCGTATGTCATCGTGCCTTTGGAGGCACGCTGTCTGCGCTCTCAAGGCCATGCCGCGGCTTGAAGAGGCGTGAGCTGTTCCTACTTATCATTTACATCAGCTAGGCTGCGCCTTACTACTTAACTGGCCCTAGGTATTTTTCTACGGTAACACAATATTTCCCGGACTGAATACTAACCCCTTAAAACTGAAGACCCTTAATACTAATTCAAGTTTAGTATCTGGCTTAGAGTAATGGAATTTGTCCAAATGTTGGGCCGTTTCAACATGATTGAAAAACAGACATCCAATGCTTTGCATTTTCAATATCTTTAAGGAACGTGTGTTATTCTATTGCATTGTACCACTTATGGACTTTATTGCATTGCAAAACGTACCTAGTACCTACTCAAGTAATTGTAAAACAAATTAATATTCCATTAAAATCAATGAATAGAGTTATAATAAATTGTATAGGCATGTTGATGAATTTAATGCATTAAATTCTGGATATCTGAATAAATATGCTATGGCCCATTTAAGTACCTATAAAATTTATAGTAAAGATAAATGTAACTTCGATTCTGTCTTTCACCCAAAACTTTTTTAATAAATTTAAAAAAGTTTTGGGTGAAAGACAGAATCGAAGAATTTCTAAATACCTACATCAAATGAAAATCATACCTTTCGTGTAGGTAGGACAATAATAATAACATAGCTCAGGTCTTTTTCAGAACCTCCGCGAATTTTCCTGAAAAACACCCCGCTTTCTCCCTTTCGCTTATTTTCATCAAATTAGTGCCATTTTCAGGAAAGTCAACACCTACCTTAGAAATAACACCTACAGCATACTTGTTTACTTACTTTACCTAAACCCTTATAAGGCGCAGTGTTTCAGAATTATTTATCTTGTTCGGCACGCATGCATAGGTGCGAATTCGCACCTTTTTAGTAAAGCAACGACAGGTAATAAACTAAGCTCGTTACTTATTCGTATAAGGAAGAAACCAGTGTTTATTTTCACTCCTGTAAATTTTAGCACTACCATATTTTAGGTAGGTTTCCTAAAGGCGGCGAAGTCTTGTTATTTAGAAGCTTAGAATCTCTGGCTTACTTGGATAGCTTAGTACTGTGGTAATACCGGTGTGGGTTCTTACGTAAGCACCAGGCTTGTACCAGGTAAGAAACATTATTTATAGCTAATAACAGAATGAATATATTCATGGGTATCACTGCGAGTCGACAGTTAACACGAAGAATGCCGTACTGTGATGCAAGAAGGCCCACCTGCACCCGCCGCCAAGCGGTCTTCTGGCGGTATTAATCTTAACTCAGGAATGCTGACGATTCAACGTGTGTTATTAACATCAGATGTGTTTAAATAAAGCGTGTTTTATACATAATATATAAATGTATAAATAAATCTAATGGTCCGACTTTAACAGCTCTATTTTGTACGCCTAATCAGGCAATAGGTACATGTTTATGCAGACCTTGCATTGTTATTTTATTACTTTGTATCATTGCGTGTAATCGCACGTGATTATGCATATAAATTTATCTTTATATACCCGAGACTTATGTAACGCTGTGATAGACAGATGTTGCTAAGGAAATTCTAAGGAACAGGACGTTCAATAATTTTAAACGCCGCTTAATTTTTAATTTAACACCTCTGTTTTACAAAGAACTTTTTAAGTTGTTTGGATTAAAGTGTAACTTAAGCTCATCAAACATATTTAAAGATTAGTGTAAAGTGATGTTTAGATCAATAATAATATTATAATTACCACGTGTTTTGATTAAGAAACGTCTGTTTATTTCGGGTTTCCACTAGAAGTTCCACGATTTCCAAGTAATCCCTTCAAAGTTTTCAAATCAAGATATTTGCATAAGCGAGTTGGCAAATAAAGTAGGTACCCGCCAAAACTAATAATAGACAGGTACAGTTAGCAAAAGTCAGCAAAAAAACAACAAAAAAATTATAAAAATCACAATATCTGAGTATCAAAATGATGTTAAGCGGTAAACTAAGCCATTAACTCGTAGCTCTTTACTTAGATTCTGGATTTAGCAATCTCATACGGATATTTGCTAGAGATTATAAAATGTTTAATATCTCATCTCACTAATATTATATTATAAATGTGACATTTTGTGCGTTTGTGTGTCTGTGTGTTCATCCTCTGTACATGCCGAAACGGACAAATGGATTTTGATGAAATTAAGTATACAGATACTTTAGGTCCTGAAATAGAACATAGAATACTTCGTATCGCGTAAAAATTTACGATTCTATGAGATAATACTTAACACGGGTGAAACCACGGGTCGCTGCTAGTTCATCTTTTCCTATCCTGTATTTATAAATAAAATCGGAGTGGAGCTGCCCAAGATTTAATTCAATAATTAGGAAATATCATGTTAGAAAAAATAAGTCGTGCTTGTTATGTAACGCGTCGGCGTTGGCATCTGCACGACGTCGACTGCGTAGGCTTCGGTTGTATTACTATAATGTCTCCTGTGCTTCAGCATCAGCGTTGGCGTCCCACGCAGTCGCCAGAAAGAACTAGTCTAATAAAGTAACAGAATACATTTATTTTTCACGTTTTGAATAACCTTATTGAGACGTGGTATATTTATTTATAAACAAACTCGCTGCGCCCCGTGGTTTCATCTGCGTATATCGCACAAGAATCGTTAATTTTTACTGGATAAAAAGTATCCTGAATTCTATTCCAGGACCTAAAGTATCTTTATACAAAATTCCATGAAAACCCGGTCAGCTGTTTCGACGTGAAGAGGGAACAAACACACGCACACACACACACAGTTGTTCGCGTGGGATCCGTTATTATAATGTTGGAGCACAGCTGCTGACTGTACAGTGTACATTAGCTACTTATTAAAATACCTTCTAGTATTTAATAACGCACAATCAATGTTACTGCAGGTGAGAAGTAACCTTAATTAAAGGCTTTGTGTTGATACTGCCAACACAATTAACAATGCATTGATGGGATTTTTCTCTGTCTGAGAAAATATCCTATCAAGTTCTTTTGAAATCTCTGATCAATCGAAACCTTCACGTTGAAGGCGCCGTATCTTTTATTTGTGGTTCCGTAGAGCTTCAAGGAAAAGAGATAAAAACCCTAAGCCCAAATTGTTTTTTCTAGCGTGAATGATGACTACTGCAGAAAATGCCTTATTATGCATGAAAATGTTTATTTCATGCCTTATTATTAGCTACTAACTGTTATTCGCAACCTTAGGCGCAGTAGTATTTATTTTTACATAAATTCATCTAAATACAAATAAATAAAATTGAAGTGAACATACAATAGAATAGAATAGAAAACTCTTTATTGTACACCAGAAACAAAAATAAATACAGTACAGAATAATAACAATAGGTAAGCAAGGGTAGTACAATCGGCGCTCTTATCGCTGAAAGTGATTTCTGTACCTACATACGTATGTATCCGAACATGCATACGTATGTATGTACAGAAATCAAATAAAATATGCATACGTCACACAAACTAACACTGCAAATCAAATAAAAGTCTGGAAAAACCTTATTCCGTAGCTTGAGTAGTGATAGCTTAGTGATAGTTTGCATATATAGTAGGACCAGTATGTAGTGTTGGTGGTAGCTAGACCATTTTTAATAACATAATTATCCAATAAAAACTATAAAGCCGTCACAGCTTTAAGTATTAAAATTAGTCAATAGATAGATACACAAGCTTACGAAGATTTCGTATCACGGAAGAACACGTTATTTAATCACCTTCATAAGTCAAAAGATTTGTGATGAAAGAAGGTCAACTTTTAATTTGTATGACTATACATTTGGCATAAAGAACAGGAAATAAGAGACCCGTGTTCGTTAACATTATGGGAACGTAAGTCAGTCATAACAACAATTGAATTTTATTAATTGCTAGCTTTAGGCGTAGAAATAGTTATGTTACAGTTATTACTAGAAAGCTAATCTTTTTGCATGGGAATTTCTGCTGTTGTTCTTTATAACGTTGATGATTTAATATTTTTTGTTAATCGCATGTTATGTAATAAATTTTATAATAGCGTAGATTGCAGAAACACGTTTTCTTATTCAATTGTTACCTACGTTAAGATGTGGCTTTCACGGTTGAACATAAATAAGTTAATTGCTTTCTCTATAACTGGGAACGTTATTCCTAGAGCTAAAGACTAGTAGAAATATAACAACTTGGGTATCCAAAACTTTTGGAAACATGTTACCGCTACCAAATTCTTAGAACTCCGTCCTAAATTACGTATTACAGTCTTCACAGGGAATATCGTTATGCTATGCACGTATTCACTAGTAAGCAATGTTTCAGATACAAGTTTATAGAAGGTTACATTTATGTACCTATATAATAATATAGGGTTAGAATTTTCCTTAGGTATTTAGGTACGTAATAAAGTTTGAATATAAGTAGTATTGATGCATGAGTATCGATACCTATTTCTTCGTGATTTTTTCAGTAACATATTTATTCAGGCTCATTAGTTAAACATGTCACCCAAATTGAGTTGTTAAGGTCATAATTATGTTGCATTGTTTCTGCATTGTTGCAGTGCAACATGCCGTCGAACATCGGTTTACATGAAATAAATTTAGGTATATATTTTTTTTTATCCGCTACATGTGTCAGCGAATCCAAAAACATTTTTACTGATATTTTTTTCTTTTAAACATTATTTAATACAATATATGGTTTATTGTACTACTTATCGTCAAAGGTGACGAGCACGTACGGCGTTGATGGATAAGATGATAGCCTGACTCGAGTCTGATATCTAAATCAATGTTTTTAGGGAATAAAATGATACTCGGCGCATTTATCTTTTTGACAGAGTAAATGCTAAATTTACTTTACCGGTTGGACATTAAATTTTATCGGCTATTGACTGCCATCGATACCCAGTGATTTAATACCGTACCTGAACTGCATTCACTTAATACAATTAGGATACATTTGACTCTCCGATAAGGCCTATTTCGATTTGGAAGTAAATTATTAGGGCTTGGTGTAAGACAAAGGTTATAGGTGAAGATACTAGCAAAGAAACACACTTTATTGCCTGCTTTTATAGTTATAGTGTAATTTAGTACCCAAATAAATTATCTAATTAATGAATGAACTTTATAGATTTATTACTACAGATCTTATACTTTAGTACCTCAGTATTCATACCAAGGCTCACTAAACTGTAATAACGTCAATAAAACAGCTAAGTCAGTTAGCAGTATCTATCCAACTCTAGACATCTCAAATAACTAGGTAATGTAATTATCCGGTATCTTCATGTGTTAATAACAAACGTTTATAGAGTAGCTACTCTATACATTTTCCAGAATTGTTCTTTGAAAGTTTCTTAGTAATATGCATTTTGAGTGGTTTGTCTTGTCTGTTTTGTTATTCCACGTATAAGTCTGGGGCGAGGCATTAGTGTAAACATTACTATCGCCATAAACGTTTTATGAAAGGACCGATTTAAACAAAACTTTATTTAACTGTAAAACAATATTTTACTCAACCTATTTGATTTACTCTCGCCAAAAAATGTATTGACGTAAACTCTAGAATTCGCACTTATTTTAACTTATTTCGTATAATTACGCATAATTACGATGCGATACGATATTTTTTATTGTTTACAAATAATATTATAATATTTTAGTACAAACTTATTAAAATAAAACCAGAATCAACGAAACGAGAAACGAAAATATAATTTAGCAATAAATAAAAACAGGTAATAAAAATGAAACGGTAAAATAAAAGATGATTAAAATGAAATATATCCACGAACCTAAAGAAATAATATTTTTCTACCATTTACATTTTGTGACAAAAGCGAGATGATTTCTAAGAGGGGTTATTCTGTTCGGTGCTCTAAGTAAACTTGTAAGATCTTGAAATAATACTTGCGGTTTCGCAGAATGTTCCGCCCGCGCCATTAAAACTATTCTTTAATCGTGAAATCTTGAAGACACTTTGTAGCACGTTACATGGAAATTAAATTATAGAACTGGGAACGGGTTACGTTACGCAACTTGTGGTAACGCAAAAGTCCTCTTGGAATTAGATTTTATACTGAACGTTATGAACTTCTTTGTTTAATCAATGCTCTGTGCTTTTCATTCATATCATGAATTTACATTTAAGTTTTTTAAATAACAAATAATTAAAAAAAAATATAATAAATAAATTAAACTGGTATTCTCAAATATTATACTGGTTAAACGAAAAAAAAGTAATATATTTGTTTATCAGCTAAATGAGTTTAAAGAAAACAAAGGTGTACATTTATAAAAAGCATAGGTACAAATGGATTGAAAATTAAATCAATCTTAGCATCAGCTTTTTACGAGTTTTGTTTGGTGTTACGACCACAATTTCGGCAAAGTCATCAATTTCGGAATAGTCTGGCTGGAAATAAGCCCAGTTATAAAATTTTAACCAAAGCTATTAGACGCAAAGGCCGGTAGTAGGATATCTTCGAGAAACTCCATTCGTTTTTACTGCAGATTGTGCGGTTGGCACACCTGAGCTGACGGAAGGTAGATGCAAACAATGGGAAGTGGGAACACAACTTTTGTCGGCCACCTAATTTCTGAAATTGTAGGTACAGGAACAAATCGTTTTGGGAACGAACTATCGTGATAATTTGATGTGTTTAAGCCAGAAAGGATAATCGGTTCTGTCTTATCGTGTACACAAAAATAGAGAACTAATATTACGAAAACTTATACGTAATTTTTTTACGAATAGGTACTTTTGTCGCAAACACCTATTGATTAATTAGTAGTAAATGATTTAATTAGTATTTTAACTGGTTATATTGTTACTTTTATTTATTTATAGTGTGGTCCACAGTTAATATATTCATCTAGGCATTACAAGTTTATATTCTTAAATAGCTTGGTACACGCAAATCATTATAGAAATATTAGGAAATACCACTAACTAAATACTTTGACATTTGAAAAGATACAACATCTAATGATAATTGTCATAATCTTGATAAATGGTGACCAATCCGATAAGTCGATCCGAACTTTCGTCAAAATGTAAAACCGGCATTTATACTTCATTACTACGAATAAAAGTCGACGGAACTCTGACCAGACGTAAACTAAGCACCACCAGTAGGTAAGTCACGAATGTGGGGTGCTGAAATAAATACCCACTATTAAGTTTCTTCAATGAAAATACCTACTAGAAAAAAACTTCTTATTTCAATGACAAACGACAAAAACATCTCCAGAAATCAAAAAGGATTTATCTCTAAAGGACATATAATAGATGTCTTTTGATATTACCAAAATTTCTAAAGAAGAGCTGGCAAAGAAGTTGTTGAAGCCATATTTTAGTAATGATTTCTACTTGTTGGTAAAAATTCGAAACAACAACGCAACGTTTGTAATATTTTCTTTGATATCATCGGTGACACTATCTGACGGTAACACATTTTATTATATGAGGTTAAATCCCCCTAGATGAAAGCCTGGCTTCGTCCATGAGAAGGTAGAAGTAAAGTAATTACATTTCTACAAGCTTTGAATTTTAATCGTTTGCGGGCATACCGGGCACGAACCGCACACACGCTCTCCGTTGCTCTAGATCGTGGCACATTCAATTTATACGGAACCACTGACTATATTATTAAATTCTCGAGAATCCCACTTCTGAAATCATTAGTCGTCCATTAATGGTGCTTTTTACGTTTGGTGTTGTAACGGTCCCGAATTGGACTCGCTACATTTCACAAAATAAAAATACACATTTGTCAATTTTGGCAGAATATTGAGATTTGCATTGACAGATTAGTGCGATTTTGGCTACACATAAATATTGCATTCAATCGAAAAAAAAGCTAATTATTGCAAAGGTAGAAACTCTATGGTAAGAGATTAGAAGGTCAAGTCTATCTATGACAAGGCGGAAATGGAAAACGGATAATTAATTATATAATAATATAATAAATAATTATGAAATTAATAATTATATAATAAATAATTATGAAATTCGAAGGGAGGGTTAAAAGTACGGGAAGGACCTCGTGATGTTGGTAACACTGGAAGGAATGGGCGAATGAGACAACAGCATTGTTAGGAAAAAGAGGGAGACGGAAGATTTAGAGCGGAGGTGGAGAGAGGCGCGAGAGTCTCTGGCTTTCTTGGCTTGCGAAACTGCGAAGAGAACGGACGTGCTTAGGAAAGTGAGAAAACCAAAATGGCGAAGTAGTGAAAAGCGCGTAGGAATATGTTTTACGGATCGCTAGGTCTCTTCCAAAGGGGATTTAGTGATCCTTAAAAGCGATTCTGGGGAGATAGGAAGTGATACTAGGGCCTGTGTTAGCTTGAGTCAAACTGCGAATGTTCTGATTCTTGTTGATACTGGTAGGGCGCGTAGGTTGGCGAATTGAAACGGTGCTTGCCAAGAGTTTAGCTGATAGCCTGAGGAATGTGGTGACCTCAGGGGCGTCTTCCGGCATGGGTGGCTAGAAGCGCCTGACCACCCATTTCGATCGTATTTTGTGTACGGGCGGAGTGATTCCTCTAGACAGTGACGAAAATATATTTGCCTGTGCATAAAGTCGATCTGAATGGTCCCCCGCACACACACACACGGCATTCCTACATGGTTAGGGCGATTTCCAACGACATAAACTCCCTTCCCAGCATGACATCCGGGGCGACAAACTACGACGATAGGTTGCCGTTTGGAAATCTTAGGGTGGCCTAGGGCTTAGAAATAAGCAAAACTCCCGGTGCCTCCGGACTTGAGATAGCTAGTTAGAAAAGGACAACCTTGGAATTTCCCTGTGGGACTTCTCCATGCACAATTAACTTGGGAAAATCTGGTTATCATGACTCCGAAGTTGTGATAATCAGGCTTGCTTCTGTTAGGTACACACCATTTTCTTAGAAGCTAGACAGGTTTTAGTTCATAAGAAACTTAGGGTAAGTAGATAAAGATTCATAAGTGTATGAGTGTTATTTATAAGAGCTACCTAGATTATAATGTTAACGATAGGAGGTGCTAGCCATAGGAGGTTCGTAAGTCCCTATGAGTTAGCTAGTTTATAAGAGCGTAGGGCCACACACACACACACATTGGACTTTCCTTACACCGGGTCTGTTCCAATTTCGATAGGTAAAGTTAAATGTGGGCTTCGGACAGTCCTGAGTGTTTGACAGGTAGGTACACATATCTTTAGCCTAGGGTTCTTCTGATAGGGAGGTATTAATGCTGTAAGACAGGATCATCTTAAACTATAGGAAACTACATGAAATCAAGTCAAATATAAAACAACCACTAAGGGGAAATTAAAAGTTTAATACCATGACAAAGAAGGTACACACATATCTTTAGTATAGGTTTCTTCTGATAGGGAGGTATTAATGCTGTAAGACAGGGTCATCTTAAATTATAGGAAACTACATAAAATTAAGCCAACAACAAAATATAAAACGAACACTCGGGGAAATTAAAGATACTATGACAAAGAAATGAACTGGTGAAACGTAAACTTCCTTGGGAACCAATTATATTACTATAAACTATATTGTAATAAACTTACAGAGTTATTAGGTCAAACATGAACAAGCAAACATCTAAACAATATGATGCCCGGCAATCAAACTGATAAAACTAATCATTAAATATGTACCTACTTTGAAAGAAACAAGTTGTAATACAGGTTAATTATTTTATTATACATCATAACAATGCTATAGAGCCTAAATATAACTTTACATACTCATAAAGTAAACATTTGGGGAAACAATTAAGAAATTAATATAATTTGTGACGGAAAGAAAACGAACGATGAAAGCTAAACATAACTGATAAAGAATCAATTAAATCACAATAAGTTAGGACTACTGAATGAAACTGCAAGTATTTAATATAACCTACCTATAAATAAAGTAATAATCAGGACAAATTAACTATAATTTAACTTAGGCTTGGTTCGGAAAGAATAATTCTGATTTCAAGATTAATTAATTGCACAAAGGCACTGGACGACAGATATGACTAAGTTTGTCTCTTTTGGATTGGCTACTCATGGGCAATGACCTATTACCTTCCCTGGATTTTCTTATGACTAAAAAAGAGTGAGATTCTCCATAAGGCTCTTCGAAAGTCACTAACTGAGGCTTACTTTCAACTTGAATCGCTCCAATGTTGAATCCTTCCATGCAATAGATATGGTATTAACTATGGCACTAGAATTCTTAGTGTTACAGAATTATCTAGAAGAACTTTCTAAAAATCCTCCGATAGAGAGATAACCTGAAATCAACAAAGAATTGACATTATACTTAATGGAAACTACCATCAAACCTTAGAACAAGGCTTCTTAACATACTATTTAAATAAAACTAGTACTACACCAGAAAAATGGTTCGAAAGGAATAATTCTGTCCTTAACATTAATTACAAGAAACAACGAACGACAAATATGAATGAGTTCGTCTCTGTTAGATTGACTACTTATGGGCAATGACCTATTACCTTCCCTGGATTTTCTTATGACTAAAAAAGAGTGAGAATCTCCATAAGGCTCTTCGAAAGTCACTAACTGGGACCTACCTCTGACTTGAATCGTTCCATCGTTGAACTCTTCCATGAATAGATATGGAAAGTAACTACAACTCCACACTAGAAATCTTAGTGTTGCAGAATTATCTAGACGAACTGTCACTTTCTGGAATTAAAACAATTCCTAGGTTTTCCAATGAGAAATAACCTGAAACAATAAATAATTGTTGTCACCTACACCTAAAGGAAAAATATCCTTAAACCTTAGAACAATGCTTCTGAAATACTAACTAAATAAAACCAGTATTATTACAACAGGGGAAAATATAACCTCTTACCACATAATATAATTCTACAAATAGAAACCTGGACAATAGTCCCATATTAAGCTAAATAAGCTAGGCGTATGTACAGATGGGTAAATAAAGCCTAATGTATTATGTAGTTGCTCCTAGTAGGTAGAGCTAGGATAGGTTTAACGAGATTTTAGATCTCTAAATATTGGGGCCTCTTTCCCTTTTGCTAAAATAAGTAAGTGGGATTGAGGAACCGCATGAACTAGATAAGAAGGATGGAAATTCGACCATGGCGGGGGTTATGTCCGCTGATAACCCTTCATCCTCGTTGAATCATGAATGGAGGTTGTGAGATTGTTTACGAACCGGATATGAATGAGATCGAACCGTGAATACTCTTTAGATAAAAGAAAAGAAGTCCCTCTTTATGAAGTTCTCTTGCTTAGATATACTAGACTTATAGTAATAGGCGAGTTTCACGGTATTTTCTAGCGATAACATAAAGATTTCACATCTGTTTAAATGAGTTCGGACGGGTGACTTTGACAAGTAAGCTTATTGTCATGGAGCGATGTTAGCTGCTGTCAGTGTCATTTGTCCTGTGAGAGTGACGGATAATAGAACGATGAATTGAAATTTGATGGAAGACCACAGATAGACAAACATAGTAAATTAAATGAAAGTAAATACTTTCCGTCGAGATTTCGTAACTGCGAGGCGGTACTTAATCCCGACAAGCGGTGGAGAATATCCAAGTCTGGTCCGACGAAATTCACAACTTAGGGCGGGGCGGGGCTCTAAGTCATAGCCGCTGTCATGATCGTAGATTCAGAATGAAAGTTTTAATCATAGACTCTCGTGATAATTACAAAACTATAAGGTCGAGCGAAAGGTTGATGAGTTACGAAAAATGTAAGGTTGATGAAAAGTTGATGGAAGGTTGACGATTATTAATTTATAATTTTGAATGAAAGGTTATATATGGGACAACGAAGGGCTAGGATTAAGATCTACTTGGTTAGATAGTTAGATAATACGGATTTGATGAGAGGTAGAACGGAACGAGAATATTAGGTTGAGTTTATTTAGGGACGCCATATAATAATTTAGGAATGGTAGAAAACGAATGGTATTAATTCAGCGAAATCTAAATTCAAATTATTTATCTCTTTTAATATTGACTACTGACGGATTGCGAAGCCATACTGAACATTCAAAGGATTTAGGTTGCTACACGCGGAACACAACGAAGGGTTACTAGACGATCATCGGGCCAAAACAAAGTAAAGTTAAGTAAGGTAGACTAGAGAGTAGGTTAGGTGCGGAGTTAGTGGAGTTGTACTGAACGTATTAGTACTGTACTGTACTGTACTGAACGTTATTATTATCATTAGGAGAGATTAGTAGAGAGTAGGTTGAGAGGCGAGTTGTTTAAGATTAGTTTAAGTTTAATTTAGTTTTATTAATTATTTTAATTCGAAAAATTTAGTATGAACGTAGAGTAAATAAGTAGAAAGGGGGAGAGAAGAAGAAGGGGGGGATATTACAATTGGTGCCGTGACCAGGATAGCCGAAACCAGAATAACGTGACCAGGATAGTCAAAACCAGAATAACGTGACCAGGATAGTCGATACTAGAATAGCGTGACCAGGATAATCAAGACCAGAATAGAGTACCCAGGACAGTCAAAACTAGAATAGCGAGACCAGGATAGGTAAAATAAGGATAGTTTAAGAACAGGGTCGGTTGTATTTATGACTAGGATAAGCTTATTGGTTATGATTATTATTAGATGCAATTTAGATTAGAATCTTTAAAGGAAAATTTATTAGAAGGTAATTAGGTTCAGTATAACTTCGTCTTCGGTGACTAAGTAATTAGTCACAATTGTTGCCGTGAAATAGGATGGTGTTCGGTATGGCATTGTAATCCGGAAGGTGGTTGATGTTTATGGAGGGAAATATATTATTATAGAATAAATAGATAAACTCTTTATTGAAGCACCGCAGAACAAAGAAAAATTAAAACTAGGACAAAACAAATTTTACAATTAGTGTCACAATGGGCGGTCTTATCGCTCAGAGCGATCTCTTCCAGACAACCATGCACGGAGAGGAGTAAATAGGACATCGGACTGTGGCTTTCTTTATATACGTAGATTAAAATAAGTAGATAAATGGATACATATTATACACAAGGTAAGCTTGGATACATGGTAACATAGTAGATAGGCTTAATATGTACCATGATATAATAAACAATTGGGGAAAAGGCAAAATAAAAGGCTAAATCGTAGAATACACAAATCTTAGTAAGAAAAATAGGCAGCGACTAGAGAAAAAAATAAACTAAAATTATTAAATTAACCAGAGGGGAAATGTCGGGGGGTTGTCACTATCTATAAATAAGATTTGATGTTAACTTATCTAAATTAACTGTTGCAGGAAATATAAATTTTTACAAAAATTTGTTATAATGAAGAAGGAATATAAACATTAAGAGAAGAAACATATATATAAAATGGAATAGAAGATTGTAAAGCAGACTTTTAACAACTTATTAATAATATTCTAATGGATATTGTTTAAAAATATAATTACTGTAATAGATATAGAAAGGGATCATAAGAGCTGATGGTAAATAAGATTTAATGAGATGGAAGCGGTGGTAGCCTGATGGGGAAGCGTCCGTCTTTCAGTCGGAGGGTCGTGGGTTCGAGTCCCAGTGCGGGCACGTGCCGGTGTGTTTCTGTAAAACGTATGGGCGTGGTTGCCGCTCGCTTTTCGGTGAGGGAAAGCATCGTGAGGGGGAGGGGCCCGTGCCCAGCGGCGGGACGTGATAGGTTGATGTTGAAATATTGTTTGAAAGAACTCTGTAAGAAAATAATATGAAATAATCATAAAACAAAAAAAAAATTATTTATAACTAGTTTTATTTGAAAAAAAAAATGAGTTAAAGGTATTGGTAATTGAAAAAGGTAACGGTAACTGAAAAAGATAAAGGTAACAAAAAAAAAATGGTAAAGGTAACTGGAAAAGGTAAAGGTAAATGAAAGGAGGTAAAGGTAAAGGTAATAAAACGAAACAAACATAATAGAATACTCTTGCATAAATTTAAATTCGGGGGGTTGTTTTACGTTGTTGAAATAAATTCATAATTCGTGTCTTATAATCCGTGCGGGTTTGGTGCTTTGCTTGAGTAGCGTGAAAAATGATGAGAGTTTACGTTCTGAAAGGTGTGCAAATATTTTGAGACTGAAAGTTGTTTGGAAGGGGGGTTGCTGAGAGATGTATGAAAAGGATTTTAGTCGAATGAAGGACTCTAGTAAACCATCAACCTGGGTTTGAGACGGTTTGTCACTATGTGGCTTCGGATCGACACACTACACTTACAACGTTTCTTTATGAAGGAGAATTTGGTGTTAGGTTAGATCAGCTGATAAAACTCATCGGTATACACCGATTTCATAAAGGATCCACTCTACGTGCCAGTCCCGGGGCTAAGACCAAGGCACACTACACATGCTCTGAATCATAAGCTTTACTATCAAGAATTCGGGAGTGAACTGGAAAGTTGCGAACATCGACAATTTATGTACCTTAAGCCGCGCACGGCATGTCCGAGTTTAGAGGGGTAATGTAAGTATGTATCTTTTATATCGAAAAATAAGTAGAATGGGGGATAAGCGCTTACATAATATCATTAGGATAGAGACGCCTCACAACCGTCTTTTCTTCTGGGCTTTGGGATGTCCAGGTGATGAGAGCGATTTTTGGGGATGTTCAATGCGGGGAATGTTCACGTACTGGTTCTAATAATAAAGTTTTAGGATACAGTTTAAAAACACAAACAATTATTTATCTATTTATCATATACACAATTGTACTTGTTACAATATATACACACAAACGATTGAAGTCAAATACGAGCAAATTAGAATGAATGATAAGTAAGGGGGCCTTTTCCGTATTCTTATGTTTGTAAAACTGGTACTGTGGTAACTCCGGAGAGGAAAATATTACTCCGGTGATATAAATAAACGCACCTGCGAATATTTTGGGGGTTGGCTGTAACGATCCCAACTTGGACTCACTACATTTCACAGGATGAGGGTACACACTTATCGATTTTACTGAATAAAAGAATGAAAAAAATGGGGGTTGTTTGGTATTCTTATGTTTGAGAAATAAGTACTGCTGTAATTCCGGAGAGAAAAATATTACTCCGGTGATTTAAATAAATACACCTGCGAATATTTTGGGGGTTGGCTGTAACGGTCCCAACTTGGACTCGCCACATTTTTCAAGATGAGGGTTACACATTTATAGATTTTGACTGAATAAAAGATTGGAAAAATGGGGGTTTGGTATTTTTATGTTTGTGAAATAATTACTGTTGTAATTCCAGAGATGTAAAAATATTACTTCGGTGATTTAAATAAATACACCTGCGAATATTTTGGGGGTTGGCTGTAACGGTCCCGAATTGGACTCGCTACATTTCACAAAATAAAAATACACATTTGTCAATTTTGGCAGAATATTGAGATTTGCATTGACAGATTAGTGCGATTTTGGCTACACATAAATATTGCATTCAATCGAAAAAAAAGCTAATTATTGCAAAGGTAGAAACTCTATGGTAAGAGATTAGAAGGTCAAGTCTATCTATGACAAGGCGGAAATGGAAAACGGATAATTAATTATATAATAATATAATAAATAATTATGAAATTAATAATTATATAATAAATAATTATGAAATTCGAAGGGAGGGTTAAAAGTACGGGAAGGACCTCGTGATGTTGGTAACACTGGAAGGAATGGGCGAATGAGACAACAGCATTGTTAGGAAAAAGAGGGAGACGGAAGATTTAGAGCGGAGGTGGAGAGAGGCGCGAGAGTCTCTGGCTTTCTTGGCTTGCGAAACTGCGAAGAGAACGGACGTGCTTAGGAAAGTGAGAAAACCAAAATGGCGAAGTAGTGAAAAGCGCGTAGGAATATGTTTTACGGATCGCTAGGTCTCTTCCAAAGGGGATTTAGTGATCCTTAAAAGCGATTCTGGGGAGATAGGAAGTGATACTAGGGCCTGTGTTAGCTTGAGTCAAACTGCGAATGTTCTGATTCTTGTTGATACTGGTAGGGCGCGTAGGTTGGCGAATTGAAACGGTGCTTGCCAAGAGTTTAGCTGATAGCCTGAGGAATGTGGTGACCTCAGGGGCGTCTTCCGGCATGGGTGGCTAGAAGCGCCTGACCACCCATTTCGATCGTATTTTGTGTACGGGCGGAGTGATTCCTCTAGACAGTGACGAAAATATATTTGCCTGTGCATAAAGTCGATCTGAATGGTCCCCCGCACACACACACACGGCATTCCTACATGGTTAGGGCGATTTCCAACGACATAAACTCCCTTCCCAGCATGACATCCGGGGCGACAAACTACGACGATAGGTTGCCGTTTGGAAATCTTAGGGTGGCCTAGGGCTTAGAAATAAGCAAAACTCCCGGTGCCTCCGGACTTGAGATAGCTAGTTAGAAAAGGACAACCTTGGAATTTCCCTGTGGGACTTCTCCATGCACAATTAACTTGGGAAAATCTGGTTATCATGACTCCGAAGTTGTGATAATCAGGCTTGCTTCTGTTAGGTACACACCATTTTCTTAGAAGCTAGACAGGTTTTAGTTCATAAGAAACTTAGGGTAAGTAGATAAAGATTCATAAGTGTATGAGTGTTATTTATAAGAGCTACCTAGATTATAATGTTAACGATAGGAGGTGCTAGCCATAGGAGGTTCGTAAGTCCCTATGAGTTAGCTAGTTTATAAGAGCGTAGGGCCACACACACACACACATTGGACTTTCCTTACACCGGGTCTGTTCCAATTTCGATAGGTAAAGTTAAATGTGGGCTTCGGACAGTCCTGAGTGTTTGACAGGTAGGTACACATATCTTTAGCCTAGGGTTCTTCTGATAGGGAGGTATTAATGCTGTAAGACAGGATCATCTTAAACTATAGGAAACTACATGAAATCAAGTCAAATATAAAACAACCACTAAGGGGAAATTAAAAGTTTAATACCATGACAAAGAAGGTACACACATATCTTTAGTATAGGTTTCTTCTGATAGGGAGGTATTAATGCTGTAAGACAGGGTCATCTTAAATTATAGGAAACTACATAAAATTAAGCCAACAACAAAATATAAAACGAACACTCGGGGAAATTAAAGATACTATGACAAAGAAATGAACTGGTGAAACGTAAACTTCCTTGGGAACCAATTATATTACTATAAACTATATTGTAATAAACTTACAGAGTTATTAGGTCAAACATGAACAAGCAAACATCTAAACAATATGATGCCCGGCAATCAAACTGATAAAACTAATCATTAAATATGTACCTACTTTGAAAGAAACAAGTTGTAATACAGGTTAATTATTTTATTATACATCATAACAATGCTATAGAGCCTAAATATAACTTTACATACTCATAAAGTAAACATTTGGGGAAACAATTAAGAAATTAATATAATTTGTGACGGAAAGAAAACGAACGATGAAAGCTAAACATAACTGATAAAGAATCAATTAAATCACAATAAGTTAGGACTACTGAATGAAACTGCAAGTATTTAATATAACCTACCTATAAATAAAGTAATAATCAGGACAAATTAACTATAATTTAACTTAGGCTTGGTTCGGAAAGAATAATTCTGATTTCAAGATTAATTAATTGCACAAAGGCACTGGACGACAGATATGACTAAGTTTGTCTCTTTTGGATTGGCTACTCATGGGCAATGACCTATTACCTTCCCTGGATTTTCTTATGACTAAAAAAGAGTGAGATTCTCCATAAGGCTCTTCGAAAGTCACTAACTGAGGCTTACTTTCAACTTGAATCGCTCCAATGTTGAATCCTTCCATGCAATAGATATGGTATTAACTATGGCACTAGAATTCTTAGTGTTACAGAATTATCTAGAAGAACTTTCTAAAAATCCTCCGATAGAGAGATAACCTGAAATCAACAAAGAATTGACATTATACTTAATGGAAACTACCATCAAACCTTAGAACAAGGCTTCTTAACATACTATTTAAATAAAACTAGTACTACACCAGAAAAATGGTTCGAAAGGAATAATTCTGTCCTTAACATTAATTACAAGAAACAACGAACGACAAATATGAATGAGTTCGTCTCTGTTAGATTGACTACTTATGGGCAATGACCTATTACCTTCCCTGGATTTTCTTATGACTAAAAAAGAGTGAGAATCTCCATAAGGCTCTTCGAAAGTCACTAACTGGGACCTACCTCTGACTTGAATCGTTCCATCGTTGAACTCTTCCATGAATAGATATGGAAAGTAACTACAACTCCACACTAGAAATCTTAGTGTTGCAGAATTATCTAGACGAACTGTCACTTTCTGGAATTAAAACAATTCCTAGGTTTTCCAATGAGAAATAACCTGAAACAATAAATAATTGTTGTCACCTACACCTAAAGGAAAAATATCCTTAAACCTTAGAACAATGCTTCTGAAATACTAACTAAATAAAACCAGTATTATTACAACAGGGGAAAATATAACCTCTTACCACATAATATAATTCTACAAATAGAAACCTGGACAATAGTCCCATATTAAGCTAAATAAGCTAGGCGTATGTACAGATGGGTAAATAAAGCCTAATGTATTATGTAGTTGCTCCTAGTAGGTAGAGCTAGGATAGGTTTAACGAGATTTTAGATCTCTAAATATTGGGGCCTCTTTCCCTTTTGCTAAAATAAGTAAGTGGGATTGAGGAACCGCATGAACTAGATAAGAAGGATGGAAATTCGACCATGGCGGGGGTTATGTCCGCTGATAACCCTTCATCCTCGTTGAATCATGAATGGAGGTTGTGAGATTGTTTACGAACCGGATATGAATGAGATCGAACCGTGAATACTCTTTAGATAAAAGAAAAGAAGTCCCTCTTTATGAAGTTCTCTTGCTTAGATATACTAGACTTATAGTAATAGGCGAGTTTCACGGTATTTTCTAGCGATAACATAAAGATTTCACATCTGTTTAAATGAGTTCGGACGGGTGACTTTGACAAGTAAGCTTATTGTCATGGAGCGATGTTAGCTGCTGTCAGTGTCATTTGTCCTGTGAGAGTGACGGATAATAGAACGATGAATTGAAATTTGATGGAAGACCACAGATAGACAAACATAGTAAATTAAATGAAAGTAAATACTTTCCGTCGAGATTTCGTAACTGCGAGGCGGTACTTAATCCCGACAAGCGGTGGAGAATATCCAAGTCTGGTCCGACGAAATTCACAACTTAGGGCGGGGCGGGGCTCTAAGTCATAGCCGCTGTCATGATCGTAGATTCAGAATGAAAGTTTTAATCATAGACTCTCGTGATAATTACAAAACTATAAGGTCGAGCGAAAGGTTGATGAGTTACGAAAAATGTAAGGTTGATGAAAAGTTGATGGAAGGTTGACGATTATTAATTTATAATTTTGAATGAAAGGTTATATATGGGACAACGAAGGGCTAGGATTAAGATCTACTTGGTTAGATAGTTAGATAATACGGATTTGATGAGAGGTAGAACGGAACGAGAATATTAGGTTGAGTTTATTTAGGGACGCCATATAATAATTTAGGAATGGTAGAAAACGAATGGTATTAATTCAGCGAAATCTAAATTCAAATTATTTATCTCTTTTAATATTGACTACTGACGGATTGCGAAGCCATACTGAACATTCAAAGGATTTAGGTTGCTACACGCGGAACACAACGAAGGGTTACTAGACGATCATCGGGCCAAAACAAAGTAAAGTTAAGTAAGGTAGACTAGAGAGTAGGTTAGGTGCGGAGTTAGTGGAGTTGTACTGAACGTATTAGTACTGTACTGTACTGTACTGAACGTTATTATTGTTATTAGGAGAGTAGAAGAGAGTAGGAAGATTAGTCTAGTTTAAGATTTGTTTTAGTTTAATTAATTAATTAATAGGAATCGAAAAATTTATGCTCATTATTATAAGATGAAGGGGAAAGAAGGAAGAGGGGGGAGTTACAGTGTGTTCCTTTCTCATAATTATAATAAAATCGACTCATATAATTTTAGAAATATCCCATGCGCATCGACCATTGTTGCACTGCATACTGCGTCACGTAGTCTAGCGACCGTAAATAGGCTGATACGGACACCACCGTGCTTCAAATTAGACTATCTCAGAGAGAAACTACAAATTGAAGAAAACAAAACAATTCCAACATTCACAATTCCTATATAATCCCGATCTTATTGTAGCAGTGGTGCATTGATTTAATAGCAATAATAGCATCCAATTACCGCACTCACGCACCATGTTCCAATCATCACCTTGTCTAAAAAGTTTGGTATTATAACCAAAGGTTCAAGACAAGGGGTACCATTAGAGCTTCCTTTCCCGGCAGGTGCTAACGCTTGACTCGGGGGCTTCCTATTGGCCGATGCCATGCGCAGGCGCTGATTTACATCGGGATACGCAGCTGCTACAACAAGCTCACTCACTACTGGGCTCACTAATGCTAGGAAGTCACTGTTTAGACGTGTCAGATGAAGGAAGTTGCGAAACGAGATCCCATTCAGGCAGGTGGTAACTTCGTTAGTGTCCAATTTCATCGGTCTATTTAAGGAGAGCCTGTTGACTCCAGAGCCCGTTCTAGAAATGTCATTTCGACATGTCTGAGTATTAATAAGCGTTAGATAAACATAACTTGTTCGCTGGCCGCTTGATTGTATCGTAAAGTAGTCCTATATGGTGCAGAAAACGCATCTACCGGTCTGCAATCTTAGACAGGTTCGTTTACGTTGACATGTTGTCAGTTAGCAAATGTATTTTGAATTCTGAAACATTGCGATTGGGTTGCAGTTTCGGAAATAAAAAAAACAATTTTGATCATTCTTTTAGTCACGGGTAATAGAATAAATGATTGATATCACGGTAACCACACTCGACACTCGACATTTTAAAAACCAGTGGATGCTAATGTGGAATTAGACAACAATTATTCTAATTTTTTATATAAACGATGATGATTATATTGCGTGTTCAATACGAGAAACGAAACAATATGATCACAAAGAACGTGATGGGGATGGGTCCACAAAAGTAATAGTATATCTGTTAGATAAAAAAACATCTTCAAACTATTGTCTGGAATTCTGTAATGTCTCATTTATAAAGAGATGGTTTACTTAGTTATTCCACCTTCTTATATTATCTCGGTGAAATTCACGTTTCCCTAGAGTGGTGGCGGCGGCGGCGGTGGCGTGACCAGATACATGACAGCGCGACGGCAACCGGGACACCGCCAGGCACCGCCGCTACTCGCCTCACGCGATCCTACCACACAAAATTGGAATAAAAAAATGCTGATATTATAAGAAAATTATGACCCAACTACAAGTTCTATAGCCGTAAATTCTCAGCTAAGGTTTACGAAAATCTGTGTTGCGGCTCTACTTTTTATTTTAATTTTGATTTGTGGTTACTAGTTAAGGTTATGGCTCAGCACGCACAGTAAACCAACCAATTTATTGCGAGGGCTGTCATTTTGACACTTAATTTGGACTGCAATGCGTTGCATCACTCGCGGATTTTGCGGGATTGAAATAATAATGTAAATTTTTAGTTCAAAACTAAAATCATATATAAAAACTGTTCATAACTTAACAAGAGGAAGTTACGTCATACAGGCCACACCATCCATCCGTCATTTGTGACCTTTAATTAACCCACGAAGCAAAGGTTACTGTAGCAGCCTTTGCTAAACAGCGTAGGGTTATTTGTCAGCGTCATCCGCAGAACATTTCTTTTGTCACAAGCTCAGAACGCCATCCATAACGCGCGCCGTCGCGGCACGCACGGCCAGGCGGCTCGGCGCGCCGCCGTCATCCTGGAGTGATGTGCGCGATTACTCCTCGGAGCCCACATCTCTATGATTAATGTTAATTACACCTCGATCTCGCGGTTACCGATTAAGACAGCCATTATACTATCTCTCCGGGCGCCCATTACTCGTACTTTTCAAATATCTGAACATTTTCTCGGCGGTGATAACGCTTGTGAAAGATTGCCCCTTCATTATGGAGTACATATCTCTGTCGCGAGATCTTGTAAACCAGAATTGGAACTTATTGAGAACTGCCCGTAAATTTGGAGGTCCATTCCACAAGAATTAACTAATGAGAAACACTACATATAGAAGCGTCTAAAAGGCCAAGCAAAAGTCTACAAAACGCTCTTCACAAACGTTTAGATTATTACCTTAACAGAAACATAAAATAAACTAAGCCGTGTATCATTGAGACGCCCTGAGGCTCATAAATTTTGCCTGAATTTATAGTTTCTGTACGTACTGTACCTTTACTGTAAGAAAACAATCCCGAAGGCATGTAAGTACAGACATAGCTACTACGTAACTTTATTTACTGAAGTCTAGTCTCCTTTTCGTGGAAAAGAACTCCCATTCTTTGGTAATTGAGATGTCAGCGAGCAGACATCAAACAACGTCGATGGACGCTTTCGGAATTAACTTCAGTAGTTCTGTATTTGGCCCTAGGAAGAACTTTTAACGTCGAATGAAACTTATTGTCTGGAATATTATGTGCCGTATCTTTGGTAATAGATGTCTACAGAAAAAATAATCTGTATTGTGTTTTCAATGAGGTTTCGTAACAAACAGTTTTGTAATAAAGTCAGGAGTTATGAATCATAACAGTGCCCGACCCCGCTTCGGTTCGCCGGTCCGTCACGCCGCCGCCGCGCCGCCGGTGCCGCTTGCAACTTTTTTAGAGAGACCAATAACCGTTAAATTCGATTACTACGTGTATCCAGATGAAAACGACAGTTGCTTAACAACTACTGCCATTTTCACTCTTTCACGGCGAGTACGGCACTTCACAAACTAGTTATTAGTGTTATCAGAAAATCAGCGGACGCGACCAAAAATACTGTAACGGTCTAATGATATATGTACATGTATTAAATCTCTAAATCGCATCAGAACAGGTATAAGAAAAAGATTTTTAGCATTTTTTTTTAGTTTTTTATCCAACAATGTCTGGAATTAAGTACTATTTTCTTCGTCTTTTGAATAGGAAAATATTTAGTCAGTCATAACAATGGTGTAAACACAGAGATCTGTGGGTGTAACAGTGCAATTTGGAACAACGAAAGAAACTGATCTTGACCGAACATCACCTTGCCCCCGATGTGCTAAAACAATCGCAAGGAACTATAGTTTAATTTTATTTACAAACTTCAACTGTTAATAGTAAGTGAACCACGTTGGACGACTTTACGGAATTATGATGTACCTACCTATAATGGTACTTCTACTCTACTTAACAACATCGATTCGTTTCTTTTATCGTCCATTGTTACGGCCAATTATCGTGACACGGTCGCAAAAGAAAAACAGAATGATTGAATGTTTGTTAATTACTATTTGAAGAACTAAGTGATTGTTAAATAATAGCCCTTGCATTATTTATAAGCCTGAACATTGTTGGTTGTAGAGTCGCAACGTTTAACGGTGAAAACCGGTATTTCGAGTTATCGAATCGATTGAGTAGGTGTGGATGTAAAATTATATTTAATTACTACACAAATTGGCTGTGGCTGATTTATAAACTGTCTAATGATATATTTTTGGTGGAATCTTCACAACATTGGGTGCGGCGTGTTTGTGGCTTACCTAATAAGTACGATATGTCTCGCAATCGTGTTAGGTCACCGATGACCCTGCGAGTTGCCCCTATTAGCACCCACAGATGCGGCGGCGGCATGGGAAATGGAATTAATTGAATTACAAAAATGTGTTAATAAGCAAATTGAGCAACTTAATCTGGTGATGAATGCTTTCCTGTTGGATGATTCTTGGTGATTTATAGCACCATTTTATGAAATCTTGAATGTTGTGACAAAACGATTTGCATAGGTCATTGGCAGAATCATTTCATCCTATCTAGAATTTAATAGGAATTAAATTTCGATGTCAACTTTTGTGATAGGCACATTTGCAATAGTGGAACATTTTTTCGTGTGTCGAAAATGTAATGTGAGAAGTGAAAGAAAAGCAGCCAAGGCAAACCAGATTGTCAGACCCAATATTTAACACTAATTTATTTATTTCCAAATCAGGTCAAAAATCATGTATAACATCAGAAATCGAGTCTGAAAACCGTGATGGTAAATTCACCACGGAATTAGTCAGACATGCTCGTCGCATCAATTTGTCAATGTCGGCGCATGCGCTGGTTTGGATTTAGGTAGATACCCAGTAAAATAATAGCAGCTGTCATTTGGGACTTCTTTACCAAGTGATTTTAATATTTAGTTGCGCTTCGTTTTTATATGTCTAATTTGATTACCAAATTAGCAAAACATAGCGTTATGGAATTGCTATGTAAGGCCAAAAGAGAGGCCAGTATTCAAATTCATTTTATAGCTTTTAAGATTGAAGATTTCATCATAATATAAGCTGGAAAATAATCAATCCCACATTAGTATACTGCCATACATTCGCTTCTTTATCTATATATATAAAAATGTTATGTTGGTTTGTGTACGCTTCAAAAACTCAAAAAGTTCTGCACCGATCGAACTGAAATTTTAGCATGATATATAATCCGCATCAAGGATTGTTTTTATTATGTAGTTTTTCATCAGTGACATATCAGCGAATGTGCGAATGTGCCACAGCGAAGCGTGGCAGGGCACAGCTAGTTGCTAATAAAAAAAAGTTAGTCCACTACAAATATTAAAAAAACAAGTATAATTAGGGCTCTGGTATACAAATGAAGTATTACATTATAATCCTACCTCTTTTGTTTCAGATAAAACTTCACTGAAATTTTAATTTATTTTTACCATCGCAAAGTAATGGGTAAGTAAATTATTCAGTATCCATTTTCTGAACTAAAATAATTAAAGTCTTTGAGTTGTTTAACCTCATAAAGACAAATGTAATATACATATATGCTTTCTGTTCCACCATCCACTTTAATAAAATTTTAGTCTACTTACCTAAATAAATAAGACCTACTTCAAAAGCAGATACAAAACATCAAATATAAGCAAACGTTACAGTACAATACAAATTGTTTATTTAATTGTCGTAGAAGAATAACGTTTAATACCACATTCAAATACACAGACACGTGTGTTTGGTTAAATTAAAAATATGACACATATTGACCAACCAAATCTAATTGAAGTCATTAACCTGATCCTAGATTGCAAACACGTAGAGGTTGTCATTCAGGATGCCTGTGGCGCTGCTGGCCGGGTCAATAAAGTGGTGTTGATAAGCGATAAGCATCTACGATAAATGGATAGCTGGTGTAGGCGGCAAGCACCTGCTCATTCATAAGACAGTGGTGGTACCTAATCTGGAGGGGGACGGAGGTGTGAGTATCGCCCACCCGGAGCAACCTCCAAGTTTACTCAAAATCGACAGCGAGATAATGTGCGTTATGAATGTTGTATTACGTTTTTGGCAGTATTGCGTTTAATAACAGCAGTTTAACTTATTAAAAGTTAAATATAGTACAGTTTTGTAATAATTAACGTCAAAATTCGAAAAATTATCAAAAATATTATACTAGGATACGAGTACACGGCAATGCCTTGCGTCAGACAGACAAATTGAAATCCTAACCTAAAGTATTTTAAAATGTAATTGCTATCCCCCGAGATATCATAGTTAAATGATAAATTAAAATGCTATTTAATAATGGAATTTCTATTTCAAAATAAACACCTACTTAGCACAAACAGTTTTTACATTAAATATTCATACAACTGCTAAGCAATTTATTTGCTGGGAAAACATTTTTCGCTTATTGACAAAATTTATTCAAGTTAACGATGGAACAAATGAGATATTTTTTTAGCAAAAACTAAAATGAATAAGTGATCGTGTGCTCGCATTAAAAAGCAATTTTCAGCAAAAGAGCAATGCCCGTTTCAAGTACAATTCTATTGTGAATATTTGCAGTGCTTTCTATGAGTTGGCTTAAAGTACTTTATAAAAAACCCCTTGAAAGCAAAATTGTTTGAACAGTCTGTTGAATAGGCTTGGCTTAACCAAATTCGGTCTACAGGTACCAATGACTTTGTTAAAGTTAAATACATATATAAATTTTATTAGCACCCCAGCATACATTTAAGCAGTTTTGTGAATCCTTAGGTACGAGTATGTTCCTACCTATCAATATGATTAAACCCACCAGTAAGGTTACCACAAAGAAATAATAGTTAAAATAGATGGAAAATTGCATACAAGCAAAAACAGTATGGAGTCGAATAACCAGAAACGCTGAATTCACCCATATTTCTATGAGAAATTGAATTTTCTGTTATTAGCCAGTACCTCAAGTCAGTATAGCCACGGACAGTGGTAAAGATTTTCGATTCTGTGTTATTGCTGACTCGAAGTCTTTCCGCACCTTTTTATATAGCTGAAAGTTGCTGACGAGTAGGTGCTTATGGATCGTGTTCTCCGAGGCGATCGTGTATCATGTCACTCAGTTGGTATTGTTTAAGATTAAAGGCTATACGAGACGGCGCCCTCGCCTCGAGCCGTTGGATTAGCGGGTTCAGTGCCAAGCGACGATTGTAAACACTGGTTGGTTATAGGCGATATAAGTCAATTTCACATTAGTCTTATATTGTACTATAGATTTATATCAGTTTACTTCTCGGCTGCTATAGCAAGAAACGATAAAGTAACGTAACACCATGTTATTTCAATGTTAAAGTCACAAACTTATTATCTACACCATAATTGTACCGCAATGCTTGATGTTGGGCGCCAAACGATTCCAAAAGCAAATATAAAGAACGTGCTCAACTGTTTTATCGCCATTTAAACTTAAGTACACATACATACTATATACTTACCTATTTTGACCGCAAAATGAATGAGGTAATCACCGCATTCGCGCAGCCGCTATTGAAGTCTATTTGACGTATGTTCAATTGCAGCAAATGAACCTAGATGTTAATTAGTTACTAGATTCCACGTGCAGTGAAGGAATGAAGCGGAATGTTGGCCTTTCAAGGCGAACTGCTGACATCACAACTGCGGAAAACCACACAACTAAACTAGAAGAGGAAAATCTATGAAATTATACACTTGGTAGACAAGACGACAACGTGTCTACACAATTTCATTAATTTTCGACACAGTCTAAGGTATTTATGAATAATTAAAGGGCCCGCAATTTCTCCCGCGTTGACGGCTAAGAACCATATTTTTTTTGCAGGATAAAAGTAGTCTACGAGTCACACTTCAGCCCTTTACTTATCTCTATGTAAAAAACACGTAAAATTTTGCTCACTCCCTTTCGCATTTTAGGTAATATTAGTTGTATTTTGAATCAACCTTAAAAAAAGGTTGTGAAATCAAATCTAGTTCGATAATTACGAAATCGAGTGTCAGAGAAACTTTGAATCGGAGGACTAGCGAATGAGAAATGAAACGTGGAGGTCGCGCCGAAATGTCGGAATTAGCATTCCAATTGTTGCGTGCTCTAAGAGCGAACCATGGCCTTCTTTCACTGATGGGACAACAATAAAATAAATCCTATTGGACTAGTTTATTAACCTTTATATTGCTGGCTTAGGTAGCTAGGTACGTGGTGCGAGCAAAGCCAATCACCACCGACTAACGAAAAGATATTGCTAGTGGTAACTACTGTTGGCAGGTACCCTACCGTTTTTCTAGGAATGCGGCCGACAATCCACTTGGTAAAATCAACCATAGAAAAGTGCCGTTTGCTGCTAGCTCCACGGAAGGTTAATCAAAACATTGCTAGCTGACATTTATCACCCTCTAATTTAATGGAATTTATGATCATAGGTTTCCGATATCCCATTGTGTGTACACTTACCAGACACATTATAGCTTATATTGTTTTATGAGCCTAAGTATAGATTAACAATATTGAAGGCTCATAAATCTATGATCATCGAAATGTATTTTCTTCGTACGGTTCTGTTTATTGGGAAAGTGTCTAGAGCTCTGGAGCGTGTGAAATGGAGCCCCTGCGAGCCGATATATGGATTTAAGATGATTGATGATTCAGGACTGAAAGTTCTGAAAGTGCCGTGCGGTCCCTTCTCACTGTTACGTCATCCGCTACAAACTAATCTTTAGTAGAATGAAGTATATTTGGTTCGTGACCAACATAATAGTTTAATCGTGTATATGCGGTAAGCAATTTAAAAAAAAATTGCATATTTTTATTTATAACAAAATGCTAAATAAACTTTAAATTCTTTAAGTTCTTAACCCTGAAGGTGTAGAGTGATAAGCAGACGCATTGAGTTAACTCCTAAATGTGGTGTAGGTGTAGGCAGGTGGACGGATTACTCACATACCTGATGGGATAGTTGTATTGCGTCAGCCACCACAGCCGCAAAAGACCTTTGAGAAGATGGGTCGACAACATCAAAAAAGTAATAGGAAAGACCCAGGCCAAGATTGCCTCAAAACCGGGATGAATGGCGTAAAAGGAAGGAGGTTTATGCCCTGCAGTAGGCGAAATGAGCGTGTATGATAATGAAGTGGATTCTGTAAAAGCCAGCTTTTGCATCGCTAAGCCGGTGACACGGTGAACATTACGAGGAATCTCGATGCCATTATAGATATACATCATAGATCATTGTATTATATAAGTAGTTTATCTGTAATTACAACACGTTTTATTAATTATATTAATCTTATGATATAACTAATAACAGGTCATCCATCACCTTGTCAATTCAACTAAGACTAACCACTTTACATTATCATGGACCCAACTGCTATTTAATTAATAGGTACATAGCCTCAATTTCTAATTACTATTTACACCATCGCAATTATTCATTATAATCGACGCGTGCTAACAGCTGCCAATGCACCTGCCAGTTATATCAGGGAACGCTGAACTCTCCCGACCTTTGCACACCTACCCGCTATATTGCTTTATATATTTTGCAAGAAGCATGTATACCAGTTGTACTTGTGATGTATGCTACATTGTGAACTTATACTGCTGATGCACTCATGTACTTTTTAGTATCAATCGCTCTATCTGTAGCAAACACGACAAAGGAAGACATTTACCATCACGATTCGTATCCGTGGTCAGCCTGCAGGGGGCTATACTGACTGATGTATTCGTGCCCTTGAAGTGGTACGAATGGCCAGACAACCTTCTGGTTTTCTTAACAAAAACTTAATCTTAAGTATTCAGGTTTAATTTAAGGCCTCTTTTGATATTCTCGTGGTACGATGGAGACGTAGCATAATGTGTACATATTTTATTTTTATTTCAAGTTTATAGCCACAGTCAAAGTCTTTATGATAGTGCGGTGCGGTTAACGCGGCCACTTTCTGGGTCAAATATTATTTAAAAACTATTGTACCGTATTTTATCATAATTATTATGAAAAGAAGACTGGTTAGCCATGTTTATACCCCTATACTCGTATTATATTCTTAACTCAATTCCATTACTAATTAGGAAATTTTCATCTAAACAGTCTCAAAAAAATTAAGAACAGTAAGTACAAAAAATTGGTCTCTATACTGGTGCTATAGTTCACCTCTTTCTAATTTAATGGGAGCCAATAAAATTCTATGTCAAGTAAGGCACGATAACGGTCATTTTAACAGTCTGCTTATTAGCCAACCTGATAAAACGGAGTCCCGTTTCAACGTTCTTATTCAGTGGTTACATTATTTATACTGAACGTCCACTGAAAGCGAAACTATATGACTCCTAGCTAATCAAACATACTATATGTCCTTTCCACACCGTCCCTGCTGACTGATGAATTAGCCTCTTTCGCAGTTGACTCACAAGTATAGAAAAGATTCTTTGCTACAGAAGTTAAGTATATTCAGTGGGCTTAGTTTACAGTTACAGGTCAGCATAAAGCTTTTTCCTTAGCTTTCTGGTGTCACATGGCTTAGTTCGTGGTGGAAATTACGCTTTACTGAGGCACTCTCGACATTTTCTACCATTTGTCCTTTTCCGGCTCCGCTCCGATGGATGGGTACGTTTAACATAACTCGAGAAGCTTATGTTATACGCTAGTTGCCAAGTCTCCGTTACCTTGAGTAATGACGTAGAGATGTTCCGGCAGGGAATGTTCATTCCTATGTTAGAAAAATATTATATTATTATGTTGTGTTACATCTATGGTATTGTCGATTTTTTATAGCGATGAGATGGAACACTTTTGTCTTACGTTGAATGTTATACAATTTTATCGTTCAGTCTTCCGTTTTTGTAACTGCTGTGAACAATTTGCTACGTGTCTCTAGTTTTTCAAGGTTCCATTTTTTAACGAAACTTTATGGTGCTACAGCATAGGTTATAGTCAGATGTCACGCATCACGTCAAGGTCTGTATTATTTAATAACCTTGATACTTCTTTCTGGAGTCAGCGTACTGCTCAATCTTTTTTTTTCTGTGACATCATTACCGGGTTTTTCTAAACGCGCAATTACAGGCAGCGTTTAGGGGCGGTGCAGCAAAGCGTGAGTCCTGTAGGGTGGAATGGTAGTGACCGTTGCCGGTTACCGTCGTGACGTAATTATAAAACTAACACACAAGCACATTTTCCCATACAAATAATTATTTCTGACTAGCTGCGCCCTGCTGTTTTCCTGTTTTACTACTTCATATACTTTAACATCCCATTTCTTCATTTTCAAAGTTTAGGGGTAGATTTTTAGCCTAAAATGTAGTTTTGTTTTAAATCAGACTTCTAGCATTATTATTAGATACATATTTTTAACTTGGGAATAATGTAGCTTTCTATGATTGATTTCTTTTCAAGATAGGATCAGCACTTTCAGATATTAGCCGTCACAAATAAACTTTACCTCATATTAGTTTTATATTAATGTAATAATAGGTAACAAATACGAAAGTTTGTGCAAGATTATACAGTGTTTGTCATGTACAAGCACGTTCTAGATATAATCTATTGAAAACCTATTATATATTATGTATATAGATATTCTCAGTGAACTAAAGTGCTATTGGCAATGCGCTTAAGTAGGATAGAGCTGCGCTGGATGGTCTATTTCTGTAGTTCTGGAATCTTCACATGCGTACAAGAGAGAACAGATATTCCAGACCATGCAGTTATTAGCTTTCAGGGCCACAGAAAACGCGTTGTCGAAAACAACGCATTTTCATGGACGCGCCTGCCACAGTGAAACGAGAACTATGAAAAATCTGTCGACAAATGTAAAAGTCGTTTTCACGAGTAGCAAACTTATATTTCAATGACGTACCATGGGCTATAGTGACAGCCACAGTTGCTTAATGTAGTTTTCCAATTCAACGTTCAAATACTTTTTTTTTATTGTTGCGATATTTATCGCAATGATTATCTCTTTATTAAAATAAGTAGTTGTAAAAGTTTGAACATTGCACTGGATCTTTTACTAAAATGGCGGTTTATGGACGTTTAAGTAAATACTGTTCCTAGGCACAAACCGCACCAATTCCTCATAATATTGCACGTACTGGGTTTTTTTCACTGTGGCGCCGCCGCCCGCCCACGCCTAATCTTCCATTTAGCACGGTTAAATCAACATGAGCTATTTTCCATTCTATTCATCACACCTACTCTAATACCTACAAAAAATTTTCTTTGACATTTAATATCTAAATGGCAGCCGAAATTACAGCCAACTAGACAAAAACAATTTCTTTACCATCTCGGGACCTCTTTAGAAATTGAAATACGACTTGTTCTTTTTAACTTTTTATTACTAAAGTTAGTGTGATCGCTGTAAGTAGAGACTTCATCAAAATTCGTGACACTCTCGAAATACCAAACGTTAAAAAACTTTTAAGAAGTATTTCGACACTCCAATAAAAACATCGCTCTACCTATAATGGTCGGTATGTCCTGTAGAGTAGCTATCGACTTGTCCGTAAGATGTGACTTTTTATGTTAGTGGCTGCAAGAGTAAATATCCATTAGGGTAGGCGAGTAATGGCCTCGGGTACATTAGGACCCGGGTCGTCTTACTTTATTAACAGTAACACATTTCTCCACAATAATAAAATGACTGCCGTATATCTATAATACGCTTTAGTCAGTCTCTGAAGTAATTTTGTATATGCATAAGTCTCTAGAGATATTTATTATTTCAAGGTAGAGATAATTTCCATTTCCACTCTAGACTCCAGTACTTGAGCCATTTTCTAAGAAACAGCTCATGAAATTTCAATTAGGCACTGTCTACCTCAAAGCGTAACATAACGTTTAATATATGCGAATAGAATATAAAAGAATAAATTGTTTCAAGATCTCACAGTTCTAGTGCTAGGTGCACATTGTTAGTAAAGGGTTGTTCACACGAGGCAAGTGGTAGAATGTAAATAGAGTATCGTCAGCGCACAGCGCTTCACGCGATAAATGGACTCGCGACAGCGCAGCGCCCGCTTTCTTGATGCTCTCTTTATAACGCTATATTTAGACAACAGATTAATTTTTATGTTCACTGGCTCCTCTACTATATTCGTGCAAGACAAAGCTGCGCTCTAGTTACTCAAAATCAAGTTCTTGGTATAAAATACAAGTTGCATTAGTTGGTCCAATTGAAATGATAAAGTTTACTTTACAGCGGCTGGCTTAATCGTTAAACAGTCGTGAGGAGTGGCATGAAAAGAACTGGTTTTGTATACTGAATAGTGGGATGACAAAGGTCAAATAAAATATTGATGTTTTGATGCTATAAACGTTTTACAAAACTTAGTTATGCATGTCACATTTATTTATACTGCAAATTAAAATTAAACTTTTCTATAGTAAAAATTATGAATATCGTTTTTCGAATCGGGAATTAATTCATCGGAATCTGATTCAAAAACTTTCCGACACTTATGAATAGGGTACCGATCGGCCGAAGTCAATGGAGCAAAACGAAAGATCTTTGTTAGCAACTGGACTATAAACTCCATAGGCTATTTTCCTCCGCTTGCCTTTAACAGGGCATCGAACCCAGTGAAAGTTAACGATATAGAACTGTACAAGTACTAGAACAAATAGAACTTTGCCTTCAACTGGACAAGTTTATACAGAAGTTCATAGAACTTAGCTTTGGATTCATGACGTGTTATTTTCAGTCTACCAAATTCATTTGTATTGAAAACTTTACCGATCCTTGAATTTGAATATGTAGAGTATTTAAAAAGATTTAATAAATACATATCCAGCAAAGTTTAGCGTGATTCCGCGCTTCGTTGATTTTCTATATCTAACAGCTTTTTTAGTCCCTTTAATTCTAAAGCCTTATTACAAGCTATATCGTTATAAAACATGAATGTAATGTAAATATTCGTAAAGATTTATGGCCTGCTCTAGATTTAACTAGTTTTTTTTCTGAGAAAAATTTTTAATATGACCTCATAGATATCCGTGCTTGCTAAGTAGGATATCAATTACACGTGTCTTACATTCAGATATTGCATATATGAATTGGTACTTACGATATTATACTTTATTCCAACTTTTATGTTATTCAGCCAGTTTGGATTATACAGAATCACAAAGTAATTCTCCCCTCTTTCACTTAACCAATTTTACACTCAAGTTTAAGTTCATCTAAAACGGCAATTGAGCTTTACTAACTTCAAATAGTTTTATTTGCAAAAAAAGACATGCCTCGACGCCGGTGCTTAATCTATTCGTCTTACTCTTCATGTGTGACCATTTCGTTACATGTTTTTTGGGCTAAGTTTTATTGTGAAGTACCCTCATTTCGTTTGTTTACAACACAAGCAGCACGCGTCGGCGCCGACGCTCGCGTCTGCCCGCCGCGCTATATTTGCTACGAGGCGCCCGCTCTATAAAAAGATCGCATACACCAGGCCCCGTCTGCCGCACCGTCTCACACAGTTGCAGCGCAAATATGCAGACATTAAATTTTCATTTTTGTTTCGGGACATCTGCGTTGTACAGTTATTATAATTGAATTATTGTTGTCTAGGTCTTGACGTCATGCAACTTAAACCCACTAAGGCCTATTTGAATCAACATAGTGAAGTAGTTCGGCTAGACTCCATAAATTTCATCACCGCATTAAGAGTATCGGTTGTCTGGTGAATTTTCCGATGGTTCTAATGATTCTACTAAACTTGTATCTGATGGTTATTTGATAGGTAACCATGCTCTAGCGCACTACGTAGTCTATATTTTAATTTAATTTTAAAGGAAAATTTAATAACGTAAGGATAGTTAGAGCAATTAATTAAAAAATATAAGCCGTATACCATCCAACTCATCCTTTTAGCATCTAAACAGAAGTTCCAACAGACGCTACAGCTTTACAACCAAAGTGATAGTTTATAGTGGTAACAGCTTCTACAGCATGTTTTCGACGGCATATCAGAAGTGCAGACCGGAGCCAAACCACAAGGCGGTCGGCCCAGTATCTCGTAATATTATCTTGATAGGAGTGCGGTCACACCCGGCACAACCGCGTGCTTGCCAATCCCGTGGAACTACTTCCACAGAACACTTATATGGGAAGTATTGTATTAGTCTTATCCGATATCACCGGGGCCTACCGCCGGACAAGATGGTGACTGATAGCCCCGCCCCATCTTGCCTCACTAGGCGGAGGACTGTTCACAAGGGATTTTGTGAGTTCGATTCCCCCCCAAAAAGGGCGACGTCATATTTGAGCGCATCTTGGAAAGTGCAGAGAGCGATGCGTGATTCCGCGTGCTTCGCCTCGGTTCCGCAACTGATTTTCAATCATTCAAAACGAATAAGGACTAACAATTCATAAAACTTACCAAAAACAAATATAAAAATTCAAGAAGATCTATACAAAGTATTCAAAATTTCAAACCATGCACTGGTCCGCATGTGTGTGTGTGTGTGTGGTCGCCCGCGTGGCAACATTAGAGTCGAGGCTGATAAGACACAAAATGAGCTCCTTGGTGAAAGGCAGAGTGAAAAGGCAAAGAGGATAAATAGTCCTAGCGCACTAGCATCCGCTGTTTGCTTAACTTGCTTGTACAAGTTTAATAGCTGCAAGCTGATTTCATTTTTATCCTACAGCAGCTAAACTAGGGCAGGAATAGGACGTGACGTAAAACATAATATTGCGGATAATCGCGTATCTCAAATGAAGTAGTGATGGCGTCTAGTGACAGACTTTTTCAAGCTGCTCAAGAGCGTCTGACGTGGCTTATCAACTGCTATCAATTGAAAGCAACCGGGACCGACAGTCGAAAGTGCCCTCCGAAGCACGAAATATTTCTAATTGGCAATGCTACATTGACATGACGCGCGACAAAAATAATGTTTTAGAACGCTAACTTTTGCCACGTACTAATAAATCTAATAATACAAACAAAATACCACAATCCATTTCACGAGCTACTGATCAAATTGCTACAAAACACAGTTATTAGCGGCTGCATATCCCAGTTATAAGTCAATTAAGTGTTTTTGACATATTTGATTGAGCCACTATTGCAATAGTGGTTAGAGCTAATTACGATAACGACACTCGTTTGCATACATTAAGTAACCTATCTCTACTAATGAACTCTTGTGCCACCTAATTAAGCCTTGGAATATTTAAATTCGACAAAAATCGGAGCGAAAGCGAAAGTAGAGTAGAGCTGTCCATCTAGAGCAGCAGACCGCTACTTTGCCAATTGCGTAAACTAATTAAATATTTATCGAACGCAGCGATCAATGAAACCCTTTATATGCAAAACTGACTTCCGGCGGCGAAAATAATTATTTAGTCGCATGTCGTGCTGTTTGTATTTAGTACCGTTTAAAAGTAAGGAGGGTGGGCAAGACAATGCGTGTCATGAGCCAGTGTTGCCAATGCCAAATTATTATTTATACAAGTTCTGACTTTCATTTTGACAAAAATAAATATTTCTTGGCTAAACATTTGGTCCACAATTCCTAGCGGCTTTTAAATGGTTCAGTACACCTTAAGTGACGCTTTAATAATAAAACTAAACGGTCGGATAATAGTAAATGTCCACTTACAGTACCTTTTCAGTAAGTTTTGAAGAAAGTTTCTAAATATTTAAAAATAATTTATTTTTCTATTGACTAGCAACACTATCCTAAGCACTGGCGCCGTCTGGTCGTCCAGGATGACTCACTGGGTTCTCCAGCAGAGTATACTCCCCTTTCATTACGCGACCATTTTGCCCCATAATTGATATGGTAGATGTATATCTACTTAGGGAGTATTCCATAGTTAAATCATGGGTTTTATTAGTCGCTCTCGGAACTTAATTAAAATTATTCATGGAGGTTTTTACATCGGTCATCAAAACGTTTTTTTATGATTTAGGCATTACGGTATTGGATATGCAGGGTCTCCCCATAGGTCCATGATTTTGTTCTCAGACAGATTTTTTCAACTTTCAAGCCATCTCAACTTTCAACATTTTTGATCAAGTATTCATTTTTGGTTTGAACAAAATTTCCTTCCCTGATTGCCTACATACAGGGAATCTTACTTGGGGGTCAGGATCTATGTATGTTATCGTGACGCGTTACTTATTTTAATTACTGCAATTTACATAACATTCACTTATCTACTAAACTTATCTATTACTTTCCTCCTAAGAACATGCTAGTGTCGGCACTTTTCATTTAAAGCTAAAATTTCCTGAATGCATTAATAATTAACAGGGTTATTAACCTAGGCTTTGATCAATATTTCATTTAAGTAGGTAAGTAACTAAATTTCACTCGCTATTATTTTGAAAATCATGGTTACTCAGCTCTCAACCAAATATGAATATGTAGACTGGCAGGGCAAGTCGCGTGACTTGCACCCTTGCATCCCTGCCCTCCGAAACTAAATTACCCACCCCTCTTATTAAAACGTCAGTGTCTGCTTCGCCGAACAAAGTTGTTTTGATCTTCTATTTTGTTCTAGTACAGACAGGAAACTTAACTTTGTTGAATGTATGTAACAAGCGCCAAAAAATGCAATTTAATTGTTATTTTACTGTTGGTCACGAGGAAATCCATAATAAAAAACAAATGACTATTAATTATTTTGAATTTTAAATGTTTTTGTTATATTTATAATGTGACGAATATATTGTCAAAAGGCCTAGTTTTGTGAAATGATACGCATTCCACATTCGTATTCATAAACAAAGGTGAAGTGAGATATCGTTCACAAATACCCCTTGTCAGCGCCGATATAAGTTCGGCAAAATTTGTTTCAAGTGCCCTCCCAAGTTACGAAACAACGTTTTTCGTATCCGTGATATTTCCTTGGAGATGCAAAGCAATTTTCTGCAAGAGATAACCTCTCTAAACGAGTTTCCTTACACACAATATTTATTTGGAAAAAAAAACCTCACGGCAACGATTTTATAGATCTTTTTCTTTTGAAGTAGCGAATGTTTCCAGCATCGAAGTTGGTGGGATGTTTTTTGCGGACACTAATGATTAATGTAAACAAAAGACGGAGCGTTCCTACGGAGAAAATAAAAAGGATCTGGAACTGAGCATCTGGCCTAATAAAAGTGTAATCGAATCGTGTTAAACTTTTGAAAGCGAATTTGTTCGTTGTGGCGTGTTTCTGCAGCCGTGCCGGGTGATTAAATCATAATGATAAGTTCCTGTAAAGTAGTTACTAGTTATTCGGAAAAAAGGCTGCCGGTTTAAACGTTTAGACTCGCTGCGTAATATTCGGTGCACCAAAACAATGTGCTTACTACTCGGGATCATTTGCCAGCTTTTACAGAAACGTAAATACTCCGCGAATACTGGAACTAACGGCGTTTTCTGTCCTACACTGATGTTGATGCGTGGGCAGATTTCGTCCGCACGAGGTTAATTCATAATCCCATTCTACATTCAATGGTTATTTTTCTGGACACGATGTCACAGAATAAATAATACTATTACATTGAGGGCAATGACGCACACATGCAGACATAGGGATGTCTGCATGTGTGCGTAGATACGCGTTGGGACGTAATCCACACTAGGGATGGCGATCTGAGATCGATTAATCGAAGAATCGATTTTTCGAGTAGAAAATATCGATTTTTTAAATCGATCTGAAGTACTGTATCGATTCACTGAATCGATATATCACCCTTGAAAATCGACATTCGATTTTTTCTGTTTTGGTATAAACCATACAATTATTTGCATTTAGTTGAATGTGCCTGAATTATAAGAGTGCTGCCGGTTAAAGAGTTAACTACTCATAAACTCGCGAGATGGCTGTATTTTTAGTATCCTTTACTCTTACTAAATGGCTAAGTGAAAGTAAAACAGTAATTAAAGAACGAAAAAGATAGTTAATTTAATAAAATTTATATTTTTCACTACTAATGCATCAAAGTTATGAGCGTTTTTAGAACTAATATTAAGACTCTGATATTATGACGTAATGTTTTCGAACGTTTCTGACGAAAGTTGCCAGTGGTTTTTGTTATAAGGAATTGATAACTATGCATTGTTTACCCACGGATTATTAATATAGGGAGTGTGTAACGCCTATTCATAGCTTACTCACTGTATAGTAATACAGTTGTTACACAGATGTTTAACTTTTTTTTATTAGAAAGGCCGTTAGTATATAAATACTTTTTTTTTTTATAGTTGATCTTATAGTTTGATACGCTAATAAAAATAATAGCTATTTTTGAATTCCCTGATTTTATTGATAAGATATCGTTAATTGCAATATTAATCTTGTTTTTAGTAAAATTGATACAAATTTACATTGTAAACGCAAACTTGAAAAAAAGATCGATTTTTTAAGAATCGATTTTGTAGGACTCGATTTTTTCGTGAATCGATTCATTAGACTACGATTCGAATCGATTTAAAAATCGATCTTTTTCGTAAAGAATCGCCATCCCTAATCCACACCCTTATGTGGATCCGCATAAAACAGAAAACGCCCTTACTTTTGTTGCTTTTGCAACAAGTTAGCTAGCAGATCTAGCAGCCACTGTGCTCGTTGTCTATTTTAAGTCACAACATAGATGCAGCACAGAGCAGCTAAATCAAAATAAAGCCAGTGCCAAACTTTTATTGAGATTTCAAATAAAAGGTACTTATTCAAAATATTATTCAAGAAATAGAAATAGGTTCGCAATAATTTAGTGCAATCGCATTTCCTCCTGCCTGCCAGCAGGATTTGCCGTGGTGGTAGAGTAGATAGGCTTTGATTTTGTCCTACTTATTTTTAGTTACGTCATGAAGCAGTTAGTTGTCATTTTCTTTTGAGCCCAACCACTTCGGTCATCGCAATCTATTCTTATGGAAATTAGGACAACCGTTCCGTTGTCGTACCTAAGGACTGCACTTAGCTCTTCAACCTTTTACGGAGTTGAAGTCGACATGAAAATAATGGCGCTAGCGAAAGTCCCGCACCGAACACTTTCCAATACGATTTTACTCCATCTATATTTGTAGATCATTGTCTAGCGAGTCTTTGTCTTCAATTTTATGATCATGCCGACCTAGATCCTTTTAACCAACTACGTATTCTACAGCTGGATTTCACTAATGTTACAAAATGTTATAACCGTTCATTTGTTTAAAACAATGCTAGAAACAATTGAAATAAAAGTTTTAATTCTTCATGACTGAGATGTATGGTAAGGATCTAAAGAATAACAAAACCGTGAAGTTTACATGATTATTCTCTCGGTAGCGATCCATCATACTTAGGTTCTATTGGAAAATAAAATTCACCACTAGGTTTGGTATGCCTTGATTTTTTATGGATTGCCCACTACCCCCGCGGTTTCGCAATGTTTCTGCCATAACTCTTGCTTCTAACTAGTGATATGTAGCGAAAACGCGTTCTACAGTAAGCAACACATTTATCGCCTTCTAAAAGGAACATGAAAAGTTGAGTACAAGCGACTTTTTAGAACTTAAGACACTTTTTCTCGAAACTACTTAAAAGTAAGGCAAGTGTCGTGATGGAGATTTGCATGTCGATGTAAAGTTGCGATAGAAAAAACGCTAAAGATTGCACGACTTGCTTCTGGACATGGTAGAGTAGCTAATTTTTCCACGTACCTAGCTGTCTACTAGCGTACCTAACTGTTTAAAGCATTCTGTATTTATTTTAAACATTGCTATTCATAACTCGTACGTTACTAACAAAGGCGTCGACGACATTGTTTTATTAAACTAAAGAATTACAAAGTAAATTTTGAAATGTTTTAAGAAACAATCTAATAATACTCAACGCGTACAAAGGTAAACAAAGCTAGTGATTGTCTGATGAATAATTCAGATGACAAATCGCTATCAGGGGAAGATGTTTAGGCTGGGAACAGTGAGTACTTATCAGAGAACAGCCACAGACTCGGCTCAATACCGAGATTAGCCGAATTAAGGTATTACGCCCGCATCGACACCGACAGACGGCAATCGAAGGTATTTCCCTAAAGACGGATAAATCACGATTTTCATGGCAACGCTCGAACGGCTTGCGGCTTCTATTTCGGTAAAATATTTGTTTTACTCACTGCGAGAGCACAGGTGATGTTAATATACTGAATTTACGGGTCATGATATTCTGGGAAAAGTAGCGAATGCATTCTGTTTCACGTCGCGTTTCTACTTACAAATGTAAATTCAAATGTTCTTGCCTTTAATAACTGGCACTCATATGCGGACATTTGTAAACATTGTTCTCCTCTTACGTGAGTTTTTCGCATAAACGACGGAAGAAAACCTTGATATTATTTTCTTTTTATACAATTAGCTATGGCACAATACTTTTGAATGTGTTCCGAATTTTTTGCTGTTCTAGGTGAGGCTGGTAAATGTGAGAATGTAAACCCAAGCACGGCGCACCTGTGATCCGACGGGCACTAGTAAAATTTTGACCCTAAGCTATAAAACACGGTAGCGTCTGCGATGAAGGACGAATTCGACCATTCGAGGGTCATTCCCGGGGGTTGGAGCGCTTCTAAAATCTTGTATTACGTGCCACTGTGCCACATCAGCGACCACTGAATTACGAGCCAAGGGTGAACCTGAGTTATGGTTTCATTCACGATTATTACAGGACCTCGGCTAAAACTCAATAAACCGAGCCCTTTAGAGCAAATTGGATAAGGCAAACATCAGTAGCTAGGTATACGTTACTAGTTCGTACGACACGCGACGCGACAACAATTTCTACACCAATTTTCGAAACTAATTTCAAGACAAAATTGCAAGCGTGAAAATGACTAGATTTTTTATAGCTTGTAAGTTAAAAACTTTAAACGGAGTGCGATAAAACAATGGTCTGGGCATGGCTAATTTAGATTCAACTCGATTACAGCGAAGTAGGTTCACAAACTTCATGATTCACGATTTATGAATCACATAATCTTAATTAAATTATTCCTCAAACTTGGGGAGTGAAATAACGTGGTATCACAATTAAAATCTTGAATAAATCTACGATTCGAAACAAGTACCATTCATTAAGCCATGTAAATTAATACCGTAGTAAGGTTAAAGCCGTTTATTAAAATTAAACTCGGTCTGGCGTGGAACTAGGAAGATTAATGATGCCGTGAATACTGAGTTATGTAAAGAGCAAATGGAGTGGGGCTAGACGGGCCACAGGCCTCGTCCTGGCATCATTCCAAAATCACTCATCTCGCTTTATTGTTAACAGGAACTGTGATACGGATACGTATATATAGACGTGCAACTGCCGATACGATCTATCATTTTGAATGTAACGGGTTGATCCTGCCAGGAAGTACAGTTCAGTCGGAAAAGGTTTATCGTTATTGCAGCTCACTTTGTTTATGAACGTGTATTATCTAATGCCCAATTTTATTGACCATTCCAAAAATGTAATAGCTCTGTTAAGAGTCCTCTGTATTGACGCACTAGGCGGCCGGTGGAATATACCTATATAGACTATTTGTTAGCTTGTGGATCTAGCTGGGTAAGACAATTAGGTATACGCTAAAACGTGGATAGGTAGAGCCGCTAGTCACACCATGTAAGCAATTCCAGCAATGGTAATCGCGTCATGATGTTTTAACCAGTTCAGAGTACTAAAAGCTTTAGGATGGACAGTTTTCGGTCCATTGATCAAAACAACTATTTATTAAGCGCCATGGCCTTCGACAAACATTGACAGCGAATTGTTCCCACGGGGCCAACAAGAAACAAAAAGGAAACATATTTAGCGTCGCAAGCGGTAACAGGGCCGACGTGCAATTCACAATACATTTGTTCCCGGACAAGTTGGTTAGAGTTCGCGGGCTCCACTTATATTGTCCCCTTGGAGAAAATAGGAAACAAGTAATAAAAATAGTTCTAGTATCCGGGATTCCGGGAACAGAATTCCGGCCGAATTACGTGAGCAAATTAGACATTCCGGGATATTGTCGCGGTAATTGAGCCCACTCGTTTGACAGGAATGCCGGTCAACCTGCGCACCCGCACTCTAGTAATATTTGTCTAGTTATTATGCCTTACCACAATCAATTCCACGAGATGTAAATATAAACCACTTTACTTAGGTATCAAGAACTGTTCACCACTAAGGTACCTACTTAAATTTATTCTTGATGTATCTACTATTAAATATCTATTGATCTATGCCTTTATTAAAATATTTAACATTTAAAATAAAAATATTGTGGTAAATATTTCCATCAAACATTTGATATTTTTCAAGCTTTGTGGTGTACTAACGAAAGTATTACAAATAGACTTATGTGGCACAATTTACACCAAAAATGCATGTGTCCATTCAATTTGATATGCTAACAGCGATCGTTTCGTAACTTTACACAGCCAGTTGTTTAAACATGGGGCGACACAAAAACCGAACGAAATATTAGCGTCACTGGCTGACACCTTATCTAGGCTAAATAGACTCTCGTCTCTTAAAATAAATGTTTAGTAGCTTTGGCTGCATTTATTATATAGGTACGTACTTAATTTATAAATTGCATTTTCGTGTATGCCAACATAGCTAAACCATATTTTAAAAATACTTACCCACACACTGTAGGTCTGAACTATTATTGATTGAGATTTTGCTGACGTTTTTCGTATAGAGAAACAGGAAGTTTATAAACGTTGATTAACTCGCCAGCGGTACTGGGATATTTCGGGATGGAAACCCAATACGGCTGGATTTGTGGCAATTCATACACGTTAAGTCCGAAGTCCCGGGCGATATTTCACGATTTTTCCGCCTCCGACGCTGCGGAGCCGCCGCGGACACGCATGATCGCCCGTAATGAAGACTATCCGAGTCGGGGATACCGCGCCCCGCTTCTCACATCAATAACAATCCTCGAAGATCCTCGGTGCTTCACAAAAGCCGCGGCGACAATTTGTCCCCGACTTTATACTCAACTGTACATTCTAAGGTTCTCTCCTCTTTTAAATGTTTCAGTTGTAAATCGCACGTCCTTTCTTGTTTTTTTTTTTTCTTGTATGCAAATCGTAAGAATGTTCCATAAATTAACCGAGGAATCGAGGTGGAGCGCTTTTCCTGGGAGTTAATTGTAGATGAAAAAAGTGTTGCTATTAAGTGGGTGGAACAGGAAGTCAACGTTGCCGTCATTTGCCGTCCTTGTACTGAAAATACTAATAGCTATTAAAGTGAAAGGTTTCGCTTATGGCAGGAAATTTAAATTTAAAAACAGTTTTTTTCTTTTTTGGTGCTAAACTGTGTAACTAATATAAATGATAGTGGAATTTGCGACATTAGGAAATCGTAGAAATATTTGTCGATGTCGGAAATTTCATTATCATTTAAATTAGAACCCGGTCTAGCGCCAAAAACCAAATGACATTTGATTGTATAACCAATAATAAAACAGTAAGTGACTAACTAGTAGGTAATGGTGTAAATAGGTAATTGTTGTTAAATTAATAATTTTACGGTCAGTTTTTATGCGAAAATTTATGTTGACATATTTATGTACAAACTCAATATGTTGGCCTATTGTGTGACCACTATTTATAGATCCATCAAAAAGCCGACAAAACCACCAGCTATGGTACAGTTCTGTTGTGTCGTCCGCTCCATACCAATTTGCACGGAAGCCCGCGGGCTCACTGTCGGGTCACGACTCCACTCCAAATCTAAAATTGATTAGGAACACACGTAGGCACAAAAACGACCGGTCCCTGCAAAAAAACAGGACCAGCCGCCATTAAACGTAATTTATTCAACATTATTATTCCGTTCGTATCTAAAAACGATTTCCGAAGGACAAGTGTAAAAGCGATCTTTGCAAAAACTCTACAATATTTAATTGATAATTGCCGAGTCGAATGGGAATAATAAAATGTAATCTCGTTTAAGATTTGAAAACATTTTGTTAATAACGTTTATTTTCATCCATTGCCTACGTCGATACTGATAACCTCAACCTTTAAAACTAATTAAATGTTGTGCTGAATTCACAACTTTATCAACGTGTCATAAATGTTTGTAATTGAGATTAATTTGAGGGTCGGTGAATATTAAAAGAAACTATTTGTGTCAGTCAAGTCGTAAACTTGACTTATAAAAAACTAGCAGTAGTCGAACAGGGGGATTATTAAAGAGTTTTCAAATGTAGTATGAGTTAAATTACCGCTTCGTTCTGTACTTTCTAATTTACTAAAGAAAACTCTGTGAAAAAGTCACACGTATTTACACCAAATTATTTAATTGATGCTCTTCAAGTTTGGTAATATTATACCTGCCTTACAGACAATTCTAATATTCTGAATAATGATAATGTGCCATGGTAAAATAATATTATTTGAGGGAATTATTATAAAATATAATACAGCGCATCTAACGTTTCTAAGCTTTGACAGGTAAGATGGCGTGCAGCGTGCGGTTGAACGCGGCCACAAGGCCTCTCCTGCATTCGGGATAACGGCACTGAACTGTCTTCCGCATTTCCGAAGAACAGAAGCCAGCATTAGCGGCTACAAACCGGCAAAAACCTCACGACAAGAAATCGAATAATCACAATCCAACTTATAACACAAAACCAACTCTACGCCTCAAAACCGTAATTGCAACGCTACGTGATTTTATGTTAATCTCTATAAACACTTGTTCAATGGCAAATCGTGCACCCAAAACAGATTAAACTTGTGTTTATGGAAATTTATTAGCTGAGTTTAATTTATGTTTAGGTCACCGACGACACTTTTCGGGTGTTCGGTCAAACTCATATCAAATAACTTCCCTAAATATAATTTAATAGGCAGGATCTAAGCTAGTAATTGTGAGATAAGTTAAGCCGCAATCATCATTATTCTCGGGACATCACGCCCCTAATAGTCGGTCGGTTTAGCCATTTCAGTGGCATCTCTCGCGAGCATCGTGAGACTAATGTAATTAGTTCATTACTTTGTCCCAGGACGCTCCTCGCCGCTTTGTATGTCTCCGCAGATTTATGTGAGCCTCCGTGTTTTGCTGTGGGCCGGAATACGAAATTGCGTTTTTTACTCTACGTATAAATTGCAGAAATAAGAACGCGGTAATAGGCCCCAATGAATAAGGATAAAATGGACTCTAAACCAAAATTAAAATCTGAACAGAATCCCAACTCGTAATTGAAAACCTTGCTGCTCTTAATCTTAATAAAGAAATATGCCTTGATAACTGAAGCGAAGAAGATCAGAAAACTTTTTGTGGTTCTATATGATTCGTTAACTAAACCTTGGCAAATGGAGTCGGTGGACCTTGAATTTATTAAAGTAATGCTGTTACAACATCGGATAAAAACAAATGACAACAAAAAGTCTGTAGTCAAATATTGTGTTTTGGAGGAAATATTGTAAGTTGGTAATGAATGGTAAGTTCAAGTTTAGTGAGTAAACAAGTTTTATGAGGCTTGGGAGCCGGACGATACCGTTAATGACTGTATAATGCTAATGAGCACACCTGCCTCGTTCGCAGCGACCGAGAGAACTCAGCAGGTAGTCGATACAGGGCATCATTTCCGCCTTAGTTTATCACTACTAAATACGCGTAAGATAATCAAAAGTTAACCACCAATTTTGACCAACAGTTTAAAATCTCTTCCTTCATCCTACTATGAATAAATTAACAGGTTAAATTATTACTAATTCCGATGTTCCTTTATAATTATGAGCACAAACTCATTTTGGTATTATCAATATAATTTACTTTAGTCGCTCCTTTTAGAAATACCTTTATGAATTTAAAATTAAGGATGGTAAACTGTAATTTTCACTAAACAAATATTAATTCTCTAGATTTGTTTACAACAGATTTTAGAAATTTACCCTTTCATAATCTGACTGTGAATATTTACGCAAAATCATTTGTTGCTTTTATCAAGCTTGCTAATACGTTTTGCGTAATTGATGCAGAATTGCAGACCAACATTTTATGCTGACCAATTTTATCAAACCATTAATTTCAGTCTGCGTTTTCAGTACTTTACAGACGCGTTACATGGCCGTTGATCGGCCTTGTTGTTCCTTCGTGATTTCGGTCCTAACCAATCAAGCGTGGTTATTTTGTTTTGGGCGCACATGTCACGAGGCTGGTACCCTCCGGGCGTCCGTCGTCGGTGAGCCGTCTATGGCACTCGGTTGTCGAGTAGACGAGCACAGTAGGACTCATCGCTGACAACCAATTAGCCTCATGGCCCCATACTCCCTGCTACTCACACTTGACAAATAATCTAAGTTTAATGAGTGCGGGCTCTGCTGATATATTTACTCACTGGTTTCTATTGATTTTTATAAGGAAGATTAGAAGCTAATTTTGAACTTTAGAGCAAATAAAAACATATAGCTTAAAAGAAATAGAGGAACTTAGTGAACTTTATTCGAGCAACTAAGTAGAAGAATGTTGGCGATGATTTATCTACTTTTTAAAAGTCGTGAAAGCAGCTCTTCGTGTTCTCTCAGAGGTAGTATTACGCAATTCTTAATTGAAGCATCTTGTTCCTCAAATTAACCTATTTCTTATATGTGCCTAACGGCGTACCCCATTTATCTTTATTCGATAGAATCGAACGACGCCCTCGATCGCTGTGAATGGCGTTGCGATATCCGTCCCGATTGAGACTCCCACCGATCGGTTAGAACTTCTTAACTCGCCTCTGAGACTGCCTGTGACACACGTACAATGACCGTTTGAATTTATAGCCATTTATAAAACTCTATAAAATCAATGGTGCGTTATTAAACTTAACTATATCTTTTACTGTCAAGGTTATAGCTGTAATAATTTCTTTTAATCTTTTAAGGTTCTAATCGACGATCACATCGGTGAAACTTTAGACTCTTCTGCCTTTTTTACTACAGGTAATAAATATAGTCCTATTTAAATATCGAATAAAGAATAATCTACAATGGGGAAAACAAATTTGGTGCCTCTTGCTCAAACATGGTCCAATGAGCAATTCGTGTGATTGTCAAGGTTAGTTATTTGCTATTCTCAGAATATCTGTTAGCGGCCGTGAGTCAGTCAGTTAGCTACCCTGGCTCTTGAGTCATTGCCTCTCCATCACTCCTCGATTGTTTTTCGATAATTTACTACGTAGAGGAGTTAGGCTTATAGTCTATTCTTGTCACTGGTTCCAGAAATGTCAATCGTTTTAGTTTCTATATGTTGGCTTACTTGGTATAATATGCCTGGTCTGGTATAATATTCTTAATATAATCTTATAATATAATCTTGGTATAATAAGCTGGTCTTATATTGAGCTATCTACGTTCACACTTGTAATTTTTCTGTGGTTTCAGAACGAACGAAAACTTTCCAAGAGACTGCCAGATCGTTTGGTGATTTGATCGTGTAGGATCAACGCAACATACAATTTCAATTAGTCTTTTGTGTTATAAAGCTACAAAATCATCAAAATCATCTGATCTCTTACTAAAAAGAAAATAAGAACTAATTACACTAATTGTAAAATTTGTTTTGTTCTAGTTTTAAGTTTTCTTTGTTCTGTGGTGTTTCAATAAAGAGTTTATCTATCTATCTAAGTAAACGAGAACAAAATGTGTAAAGAATGTTGTTAAATCTATTTACATTAATGAATTTCCTAGAAACACTGTTGAACCACCTCACTCATGCTGCATAAACACGAGGCAGACATACGTTTCCCCAAAGAAAGGCTTAAGGACGGACATATAAGACGCAATGCAAATTTAAACTGGGATCGAAATTAGTTTCCGAGCTGAGCCCCAAGCGATCGTTTTCAGCATAAATCTGTAGTTCCACTACAAAAAAGTTTGCGATAATCCCTGAAACTAAATCGTATAGACTCGCAGTATCGTCTATTGATCTCTCCCCAAACGATCCTACTTCACAACTTTAAGCTCCGATGTAAGGTCTATATTGTACTGTATTTAAATAAGATGAGCGTTGAATAACGACGCCGATGGTATATGAAAAGGATTTGGCCTCGCGGTTGACATTCAGCTCGGATGCAATAAAGCGGGTATTATGCAAAAATCTTGGTGATGCAACTATGCAAGTGGAATGGATGGAGCAGTCTTCAGTGGATCGCGAGCTTGTGCGCTCGGCATGCCTTTCACGTCGGACGATAGCCGTGGCATACGCTTCTGAACAGGGTTGCTGTAGTGCCGATGCGCCGTGATTTACATACATTTGTACTTTCATAATATTGCATAGCTGAAACTGATTTTGATTGCACAATACCGCACATAAATCGTTTTGTTTTTGCTCTGGTTATCGCGTACATTTTTTTCAATATTGAGTTGTGCCAAATGTTGAAGCTTCGAAAACACGTCAACCCTAAATGAGTACCCAGATACCGGAGATTAGGTAAACGAAAAGAGACCGACATGTTTGTGTTTAGGCGTGTCTCCTGCGTGTGTTTTGGTCTAAACACTACACGAAAACCTCTACACAAAATATTTGTTATTTTTAACAACATATCTTGTTTGATATGAAAACATCAAATATTGTAAATAAAAAAAAATACAATGTTTTGTGTAGAGGTTTTTGAGTAGCGTGTAGACCAAAACACGCGCATGAGACACGACTTTAAATGAACACAAATATGTATTGTGTTTTTCGGATTTTTGATTTTCAGATAAATATGTCCCCCCGCCCCGCGTTCCGCGTTCATCGTTCTCCTCTATTGATTTTGACTAAGGGTTGATAGTTGGATGTTTTCCAACAGGCTACCGATATGAAATGATTTCTGTTCTTTTCAATTCGGTATAAACAGAGCAAATATTGCTAATTGGTATGATAGTAGACTGTGAAGACCATCGATCCACAATATCTATTAGCAGGGTTTCGATTATGCCATGATACCTATTAAAAAATGGAAGCCGACATGCTAGAATAAATTATTTGCTACTTCGATATCATGCCTACAATCCACATACATGTAAGAAAACTGTTATGAGAAGGTTCAATAAATGGGGGAAACGTCCCATGCATTGATCGAACAAAGCGCCAGCGAGTAACAAATGGTGCGGGTCCCGCGGGAGGCGCTGGTCCCGGCGGTGGTGGCAGCGAATTCAGACCATCATTAATCTAATGATTTTATCTCGTTCATGTCACACGCACAACTGCTGCTGTTGGAACAAAGCTAGCTCTTTCTGGTTTAAAATTTATCCCAGTTCTGCAAATTTTACTCGGTAATCGATCTTTGTATATTCAGATTTCAGCTGTTCCAATTCGAGTTTTACGAAATCTCGACAACATTTTTTCATAAAAATAAATCAAGGAATACCGTAGTCGTCAACGCTGGCCCAGTGTGGATTTCTGAATGTCTCGTACAGAACTCGAGATACATAGAATGCCCGCATTATTAGTAATTTATAGTAAACTATACGACCTGTACTCTGATAAATTTAAATTACACCAAGTATTGATTTCCCATTATTCTTAAAGAAATGTAGGTACGTTGACTCCAATGAGCCAAATACCTAAAAATAGTATAAGAATTCAGACACTATTAAGGAAACAGTTGAAATTCAACAAGTCCAGATTCTCTAAATTCGCGGACGCAAATTCAGTTCAGTGGGCAAATAAACTCCTTCTACTACAATCTAAACTGAAGTGACCGTTACCGTTACTGTCCATGGCGCGGTTAGGTATTCCGATCACACTTCTCAAGTGCAGTGACACAGTGCCTACTGCAAGTCGCACGGCGAACTATCACGTCAGATCATGGGCGGAGCGAGGCTTGGCTTTCGGGGGCCTATTATGCGAGGTCTCTTGAACAGAATCTCAAAACGCCAGAATTTTAAAATGGTCGTGAATGTTCATAGAAAACTTATATTATATTTATACTACATCATGACAAGGAGCTATTTGTGGGGACTAAACCGCCAGGAGCCCCCTAGGTACGCCCATGTTGTATCTATGGTACACATACGAGGGCACACGACACCACTCGCATGCTTGCCGCTAATATTGCATAACCTTGGCCGGTTCTGGTAACACTTGTTAATTAATGAACATGGATGTTGTAGGTATGTACTCTGCTTTTGCCTGCGGCGATATGAATACTTACATACAAAATGATGATTAAATGATAAGGTAATGTGAAACCATAAACGAGGAGTGGCACTTGTAGTACGCATTTGAGTCGTCTAATTTCACAATTTTTTTAGTTGTCGATCAGTGCCTGCGATAGTGTTGCAACAACAACCGTGGGACACGAAAAACTCAATACAGAGGCTGCAATACTACACCCAAATAAGTAACAAGCAATGCCAATAGCAAACAAGAACTTAAAACGAGAATCTTTGCCGTAAACGAGCCTCGCTCCACGACCACTCGCTGCTCCCTAACCATATTATGAGATCAAGTGCTCTTTATGATTGTCAAGCAAAAAACTTTTTATTTCCCGTTAAATGTTTTTCTCATCAACTCGGTTGTGTTTCAATTCTGCGTGTCAACGCTAAGGAAAAAAATATATCATTTTTTATAAACTTTGCTTGAGATGCCTCCCGTTGCGGATTCTTCCTTTTTGTGGGGCTTGATTGATGACTTTTCTTACATCGTGACACCTCTTTGGGCCATTTCGACTGAGCTTGTCTTCTGAATCCATCAAGAAAGAAAGAGTCAATTACAGTAACAAGCACTCTACCAGCCTTGATATTATTATCCTCTTAAAATGTGTCTCTATTCCAAATAAGAAATCTTTTTACTCGCAGAGTAAGACGTCAAGATTAATTTGTAGCGTTGTGCATTATAATATACTGTCCTAACCAAATTCAATGTTGCTAACAACTCAATTTTGAATTCAAATATTATATCACAACATTATGATTGACGAATGCCGTCTAACAATTTACGCAAATCGTCTTTTATGAGGAAAGTCTGACCTCATGCGTCTTTACAAAATTCGGAGACCGTTTTGTTGTGGGGACATACAAGACATGTTTCGACATCAATACGAAGTTGTGCCTTAAACAATAGACATAGAGGCCATATTTAAATGGTATATTGTTCATCCACATTAGTTGATAGACGTGCGTGAAGTGTGGTATACGGTACGTGTACATAAATATTATTTCCCGAGAGGGCTGATTACGTAATCGATTAGACGGAGTCGTAGAGCTATAGGTGGTGTGCAGAATGGTACTATGATGGTCGGTTACCAATGCAGCATATATTATTATTATTAATTTACAACATTTATAACAACCTAAATATATTGTGTGAACATGACGCTCACGTCCTTGGTCCGATTTATAAGTGTTTAAAGTTCGGTTTAAAGTTCAATAACAAAAAAATTGTTAATGATTGACATGCGAATCTTCTTATTCGTCTGCATCACAATCTCGTACTATAAGCTGAGAGTTTATCAGTTAATGGTACAATTATCTACAGTTCAATAAACTAAAGGCAAAGTTCAGTTACAGGATTCCAGGGGACTGTCCTGCTCAGTGATCCGTGGTGGAGGGAAGTGACAACAGACCAGATCTTCACTGAAGCGTAATGAGCCCGTACAAGGCATTAAACTCATAATTTATATCCTTACGCAGCCATTGTCCCTTAATTAAAACGAACAAGTTTACAGTGATCACAATCTAAGTAGGTTGGTACCTAAAAGAATATAACTTAGTATAATAAAAAGTATGAATATTGAAATAGCGCTATTACAAAACGCTTTTAAATAACAAGTAATAAGTGTAAAATTCAATTTAAATAGATCTAATAACGCTGCGCTCCATTTACTGACGTAGTTGCTTGCGACCGTTAGCTCCTTGCGAGCACTTGTTAAACTTAATTGGCAGAATTTTAACGAGCACGTATTAAATTATTGATGGCAAATCGTATCGGGGAAAGATATGCTCTAAAATCCTTAGGCCGCAGTATGCTCATTTGTCAACTAACCCAAAACGTGTTCGAGTCGACAGACAAGGATAAACAATTTATTATAAGTTAACACAAACAGCATAAATCTGCAAGGGCAACATTCCAGCACGCATTCAGAGACCGTAAGCCATCAATTAACCTTAGAAAAGCACGGTACTTACGCCACAGAAATTCTTATACCGATAATGCGGGAGGTCCAGTTCCAACGAACGCAAAATTTTGTCCAAGAAAATTTTTCACGAAGTGTTTTATTAACACTTTTCGGTAATAAGATATATTGATAATTCTCCTGTTATGGGTTTTATCTATGGAATGGGGTCGTTGTAATTGTTGGTACTTTGTTGCGTAGTTTGTAGAGTATAAGGCAAAAGAGGGACATTTCGAGATGGCCAATTATAGTTCTGTGTTCGTTATCTCAGGTAATTTATCAATTTACTGACTCTCCGCAAGTTCATGCTCTACAAATAGTGGTAAGTAAATTGCTATATACCCTCTATTTTTCAAGTTACCTTCTTCAAACGACTTTAAGTAGTACTATAAAATTAAAAACACGAAAAGGCACGGTTTGATTGATGTAGACCAACACTAGTACATGGCAGCAACCGCCTATTAAATTTAAAATGTTTTTGAACTTGACTGGGGCTATTAAAGTGTTATTAAGAGCGGGACGCGGTGCTAAGGTTGTTATGGTGTAGGTGAAGCGGGAGGGTGTCGGAACGCGTTTGATGCATAAGTGATCAAATGGACTTTACGGACCATGGGTCGATGGTCGCGATGTTCCATTGCGCAACAAACCGTTACCTATCTATTTAAATTGGGTTCGGATTGATTCGATGTAGCAGCAGGCTCCGTGGCCCCTTGGGCGCTCGGGGCGAGACGTTTGCCGCCGCTTCAAGCCCGAGCACAATAACCGACAGATTACACAGCACTACGTGACTCTAGACCGCTTCTTGCAATTATGTCACCCGCTACGATAACTTTGATGCTATCTTTAAGGTGCATTTGGAGCCCAAAGCTTCATAAGTACTTATGCAATGCATGGGAAGCATGAAATCGTTAGTCATGTTCCGCTAAATAAAGCCCACAATTTCCAGAATTTAGGCGTGGTATTCTAAGAAGTCAAAACAAAGTAAATCTTGTGAGTAAACTAGATATTTTAAATACGGACTTTTTTCGCATCTCCCATTATACTTTTCCGAGACGTTTAATAAGAGGCAAAACATGAAGATGATAATGACAGTATCATTTAAGTTGATGGAAAAGTTTGTAAGCAACGATCCTAAACATTAATAGGTTGTTAGTTCACTTAGACCAAGATATTCAAAGCTTAATTAACTAGATGTCCGCCATTGGCGAAGCAGCATCGGCATGATATTCAATATTAATGTGGCGTGAAATAATTTAAAGCATTTTCCAGGGGCTATCAATCTGGGCTGTTAATGAGATTCGTCCGGTCACCGCTCGCCATCGCGGCGCGATTGCGTCCACCAATTTGTGCCACGTTGCGACTCGCTAATGAAATATGAGTATACTTATAGACATGTAGCTGGAAGCAACAAATGCCTCATGAAATGATCTCATCTATAACACCAATCATCTACAAAGCTAGATTAATAGATCACTTCCATTACAAGGAAGAACCTTCGTCATTTCTACCACGACACGTAACGCAAAAAATATACGTCCTTCCAAAGCTTTCACAAAAGATCCTTGTCTTTACAGAGACAATCGTAAACCCAGCGGCCGTAGTCACCATGAATTGCTGACAACGGGATATCAACTTTTATGGTTAGACAAACCTTTGTTTACTTTATGGTTTACGAATAAACCCCTCATACATCAAATGCTTGCAACAAGATAACATTATGTTATTCATCCCGTATTACGTGGTAACTTGCATAACAGAGTAGATACTCTATCAAAGATAGGCAAAGCAAAATAGTTAAAGTGGGATTATAAATTCGCTATGGGAAAACCGAAAAGTTAGTGTATCATTCGTTTGTATCCAATCTGATGATACAGGCCTCGGGCCGAGACCGCGACCTCCGACCACGCTTTCACCGTCTGCCCACAGGTCCCCAACGCTTTCCAACCAATTAAATTATTTTCCCAGAAACTTTATAACAAGCATATTCAAAATAGAACCTAAATCGTCGCACTATGAGCTACATCAACGCAAAATATTCATTAAACAACAATAGTTTATGCGTCATTTGCAAACAATAGCAAACCGGAAACGATGCGTACTCAGTACTCGTAAGTAGATAGAACTTTCTCTGCAGGTACGATTACATGATTGATGTCATTGTTAGGTAAAAAATTACATGATGTACACTTAATGGTTTCTTTCCGTTAACACTTTTTGCAGTTCTCATTCTCATTCCTGCTAAAGAGATAATGTTCATGTTAAATTATACGTGTTGAACAATGTAGGCTAGATGAGCTGAGATTGTCCAATCCAGACATAAGTTTCAATCTGTATGCTTCCTGCGCTTCGGACGTCTCAATTGCTGCTCTTTTGTAATCAACAATTTGTGTCGGCACTCAACGAGAAGCTACCGTCACACTCATTCAATAACAAGAACAAATTCCAGGCTATTTTAGTTCCCTCGTTATGATTAGCCGTTGTGAAATGTGCCAGCTATGCTGTATGCGCATTGTAGTTGAAAAAGAAGAATCCTAATAAATCTTGTGATCACGCAAGCGTATCATCGTGTCGACCCAAATATGTGCATCGTATTTTCTCATACCTGAATACGCAGTTGAGCACTTTTTTGTTTGTACTCGTATATTATTAGCAGTAAAATTATGAAAAAAATCGTAAAAACAACTCCGGGTATTGTAATGGACATGCGTATTTGAATTATTAAGGCGGAGCAAAGAAAAGTATAAGTACCGAAACTTCGTTCCAAAACTTGGAACCTTGAATAGCGTAACGTACTTAAGGCTTAAATTACACCTACTTATCGATTCATTCAACATATCTTGTGCAACTTGAACAGCATCATTAGCCACCCCATTATCAAGGTTTAGCAATCCACTTGGCCTACATAAAAATTGGTGGTAGATTGAAGATATTTTTACTCGTTAATGGCGCAGGCAGTTCCATTGTCTCTGCAAGCAGCAATTTATATATCGCAATACAAGCAACACGCGACCATTTGTGCCTATGTACGAGTTACGGCTAATCGGCTTTCCGCTTCACAACAAACATTAAAACTGCATTAAATTCTATTTAACGCTGGATAAAGCATGCCTAGTTAAGTAATTGAAAAATATGTTCGTGATTCATGCGAAACAAAAAGGTTTTTATCTATAAATCGTAGTTAATAAAGGGAATCGAAAATAGGATCGTACCCAATCACTTTTTTCAGAAGAATTAAAAATGTCACGGTTAGGTAACGTAGGTGGTAGATAAGTCACGCAATAGAATAGGAGTAATAAAATAAATGGATCGCAAGCACACGTGTCTTGTAATCGGGTTTATACCAGACCAAACGATTTGAAGCCCCCATTGAAATAGCTGTCGTGCCAAGATGTTTTCATTAAGGTCTAAATTTTATATCCTAGTCGATCTTATTTTATCTAGGCCAGTGTTTGACTAGAGTTCATTATAGCAGCACTGCTATATATACATTTATGTCTTATAAAAACTGAATCAGATTATTAGATAAGAGAGGTAACAATAATTTTTCAGTGGCTTTTCTTCTTTTATATGATTTTAACATCGTCCCTGAGATGGGCAATGGCTTTGAAAGGAATAGGCCAGCAGGATTTATAGGAATGCGCGAAACCGGTCGGACTTCCGACTACAGCCGCGTCATCGAGATGACTCCGAGTCTCCGACCGACTCGAGCCTCGTAAATCTGCCTAGAGACGCGAATTGTGCCGACATTACCGGAATAGCGCTCATTCCCTTGCCCGTTTTGTGAAATTCTTCACATAACGTAAGTGTTTTACAGTAGTGAAACACTTATAGTAACTTAGTAAAGTTACTTTAACTCTTTATCTAAGTTAGCATATCTTTTGGTAGAGTGCAAAGACCTTACAATTTCAGGGCCTGAAATGCATATTCAAACAACATTCCTGAATTTCATGTTTTTGTTTTCTGATGGGCTCTACTAGCCTACTTTTCCGATAAAGATATGCCTTTCTAAACATACTCTTCTACATGGGGCGAGTAGATATTCGTAAATAACATAATTTATGATCGGCGGCGGATCAATTTCAGGCGTGCTATTTTCAAACCGCGATCCGTTGCTCCATCATCATAACATCTGAATGCTGCAATGCTCTTGACCAATAACGGAACTTGTCGATTGTGATGATTCAAGCCGATGAAACACAAATGAAAGTATCTGGCGTGGAACGACGCAGCAATCTTAGTAAAATTTACCTATTTGTTAGTGTTCTTCTTCTCACCGTTGAAGGACGAGATAAAATTCTATTACATTACATGGGATATTTGGTTCTTAACCTGACAATCTCTGTGGAAGACACATGAATAAAAGTTGTTACTAATAAGTATTTATGCTGTTTTTATAGCATCTACCTACATGTTGCAATTCTCCTTTCAATAACGGACGCCACCGATTGTAGATTATTTCGGTCTCGGGAAGCATAAACTGACGAAGACAAGTGCTACCAACCACGCGCGCACCGCCCACCGTCCACGTTCATAAGGAAATGCCTAACATCAGCCAACAGCGTTGGCTTATTTTAGGCTTCTGCGAACAGGTGGTTGTAAAGCTTGCTGCAGATATTTTGAAACAACTGAATGATCGATTTCGAAACAATCCACTCGTAATCCAAAGCACACGCTATTTGTTTAAAAACATGTTTAATTATATTGTTACAGTAAGGATATGTGGTGCGCGTGCGAAATTCTCAGGTTTGTTTTATAGCTCGTCGTTGTCATGTTATGTATTCCTCGTTAAATAATCCCCGGGTGGTGACGTTCGTCGAATTCGCTTATGCAAATAAGTCATTCGTTTGTTTGTAAGTCTCGAGGTTGGACAAACAAAACGTAGATTGTTTTTCCAAGAAACCATCCACTCAAGTAATCACAGTGATAAATCTAACTGATTGTTTGATATTATTTAATGACAATCTCGAGATTTAAGATTTTCTTCATCACGGTATAGGTTATAAAGGCCACATTTATAGCTGTATTATTGATGGTTTCAGAGTTCTTGGAACTAATGTTCTGTTTTATCGGTTTTAAAACGCACATATATAGACCAGGACTAATCGCCCAAGTTATAGCCTCTAGAAATAACGAACGAATGATGAAGCTTTATCATCATCATACTTATCTTCTTCTCCTTCTTCTTCTTCTTCTTCTAAGAACCCTAATACAAAAGTATGGTGGTGGTGCATGGTGGTGCTCTTTTAATGTCGATGTAAAATCAATCATGATATTTTAATAAGAATCTCCTTTATATCAAATCCATTTTCCTTAGCTACGATGTCGACAGATATCTACTGTTTAATGCCCTGAAAGCATGGACAGTTCAATAAGCATCCGAGAGGTTCCAAGACGGTCGTGTGACGGACATATCGCCGGGATCTCCAGGGTCTTCGGGACAGATGCGATGGCCAATCATACAATTTAGGTTAAAAGTCTTGATCACGACTTACTATTTCCCAATAGAAAACTAGACTGTGATGTGGGACAATGGCTATTAACGAGTTATCTTAGCGCATCTCGTCATCTTGCCGCACAATTCAAATGATGGATAGCTTCTCGTATCTCTACTAATTTCTATTAATTTTATCGTCGTTATCGAAAACAGAGCGATGATGATTGGTTCTCTATAGTCTTGAGGTCAGTCGGTTTTTCGAAAGAACGTGGAAGTCGTTTAAAGGTCGGTCATAAGATTGACAAGATTGTAGATAAAGCTATAGATAGCTGGATAAAGCTCTCGTTCTCAATACTTCAATGCCTTTTAATATGATCGAGTGCAGATAGTTTGGTAAGGAAACAGTATCTATCTGAGCTGTCAACTTTAGTTTTAGTTTGAGTGAAATCACAGGTAGGACCTCCAGAATTAGCACCAATACATTATATTATGTTAGCAAGCAAAACTTAGTAAGTAAGCCGATATAAAATGTCAGCGCGGCTTGGGTTATACAGGGTTGGGTTTCACATAATGTTACACCTAGCTAAGCATCTAACGAGCAACATATTGAATTCAAAACCTGTGTAATTACTTGCACACGTGTGAATACGTTGAGTATACACTTTCACGTCTGTGTTACTTGCTACAGACTGCTGTAACTTATATAATATAATGATTATAATTTAAGATCATCCAGTAACTATTGAATACTGACGTAGATACCTATCTACTTACAACATGGGTTCCTGATGATTATGTGACCATAATAAAAATAGTTAATTCAATGTATGTGCCTGATAGATAGTACTTATTACATGCGTGTTTATATTTCAGTCCAGTTTGATTTATCTTCTGTAAAGTCGCGTCTTCCCAAAACTCAATTTTATGATAAACTTTGTCCAGTATTTGCAACCTTTTTTGACTTGAATTTATGACTGTGAATCGTATTTCCCATCAACCTATCAGTCTTTTCCTGTAAACAGTATCGTATCGTTTCTCTGTCGTTTTATTCTTTGCTTTGGTAATAATGTTAGTGCGCCCATCACTCCATTCAATTTAACCCATTAAAACAATTGCATTTACACATCATTAACGACCCTAAATACAGTAATAATCTACGTTAGCTTAGAGATAGAGATGACTCCGTGTAATTTACACACTGAGGCAACCATCACAATTTACAAACTAGCCTCTAGTTAAGATAGATCGTTGATGGAACATCTAACTGGAGCACACAGAACAATGAGTTCAGCGGAATCGTTTACGTGGTACATAGGTACAGTCTGCGTTGTATACAGTATCACATCTCGCAACGTTCCGGACTTCCGGTGTCCGCCGACCGCACAAAACATCGCGAAACGCCACACAAAAAGGGCACGAGCCAAGCAGGATGTTAAACATTACAACGGCCTATGACAAATGTGGTTTTGTCACATTTAACTGACTAGTAGCCGCGCTATTGCTGACTACTGATGACGCCAAAATTAGGCTCAATTTGACGCATAATATGTACATTTTCAACAACCAGCTAGCTAGACCTAAGCATATTTAGTTGGTTGAGTCCGTGCCACAAATAAGCTGGTGCTTTTACAGTGACTTAGACTTTCACTTTGTCCGGTAGATATGACGTTTTGTTCTTTAATAATAAGAAACACAAGTGTATTATGTACTTAGAATGCTTAAGTGGATGTTACTACAGCATTTATCTTAAGAGTTGTCTTTCAAAATTAACCACGCTGGCATAAGTTTTAGGCAATCCAATTCCCAACCGAGGTTAAGCTATTGTGAAATTTTAATTAAAAGCCAATATCTTTGGAACCGATGAAATATTCCTGGAGGTTTATGCTTGTTTTATGACTTGCTATTAGCAGTTTGTTGATACTGTGAGTAAACTCGTAAGACGTATTTCCAGCCCCGTAGGTAGCCATCAGGTAGGTAGCTTACGCTACCACTATCTTCAGATGCGTCAAAATCTGCACAAAATTGAAAATTCGATAATGATTTATTAAAGTAAAATTTGATCTCTACGTAGTAACACTTCATTATTAACTGAGTGCAAGTTTTCCTCACGAAAGTGAGGCGAGAACCGAGTTCAGAAGTGGGTTATCTATGTATGGGTACCTAACGTAAGTACTTGGGTTATGATGCTTATGATTATGAAGTTCCTCATTGCGGAATCTGCCAGCCTCGTAATATAATAACGTGATTTACAGGGTCGATAATAGTGCTCATTTTAGTATGAATTACCGATTATACAAATCAACGACTTGTATAATGATGCGGTGACACAATATAGTGTACCCAATCATAGCGCCATTAAAAGATATAGTCTTATTGTGAAGAATAAGAGTCGGTTCTAATCTAATGAGCTTAGGATTGAATTTACGAGCAATATTTTTTGAGGCTTTAGGGAAATCTTTGTTACCTAATACGAGTAGAGTAAAAATAAATACAGTATAAGTTGTGACTTAGAAACGATATGTGAATGAGTTTAAATCGGCTAAAAAATACCTATGTGTCGGACAAAACCACGAAACGTGTTTCTGATAAAGAGGCATCCTGTATAAAGGTTTAAAAAGTTTTGTTATTTCCGAGACTAGACGCGAAATTGGTATTAGTGTACAATAATGCCTTATGTAGTTGTTGTTAGTAAATGCGACCATAAACAGGTAATTCTAGATAAGATACACCAAAAACAGCATCTCACTGACGCACGCTCTGAAAAAGTCAACATAAAGCGGGGAAAACCATAACGTCGAGCTTAGTTTATATTTATTCCAACATAGTGTTGCGTGTTACAAAAATCTATTTTCTAAAACAAAACGAGAACAACCGTGGTTGACTATAAAGTCCATTTAGGAACTAGGGATATATATACTACATAATATTTATGTGTATTGTGTGTCTGCGTACAAGCTCGTGCGAAATTTTACTGCACAGTGCATGAACATAGGCCTATTGTGGCGGTTGGGAACGCATGAGCAAAATTGCCCATTGTCCTTATCTTATTCTCGTCCTCACTGATTAGTAAGCAAAACTGTGTTTTTGCAGAGACACAAAGCCATTCCCAACAAATATATATTGCCAGTTGTGGGAAATTGTGTTATGTGACGCGCCGCCTGCAGTAGCGTAGCGACTTTTGTTTTTCCCTCGGTCTCACGGCTCTATAGTTTACTTCATTTTCTCACACTCAATACTTAAGTTGGGATTAATTATTACGCGTTTAGTGCCGGCGGGATGCTGAATACAAGAGATACCATTGTGTCGCCGGTAAATACGGAAATGAAACCTTAATTACACACGAAACGCTTCCGTTCGCTATTATCTGAGTAGGTAAGTAATGTTTGTGATTTGATCCGTACCCACCCTTGAACAACTGTTGCACTCTACAGTCTGCACAGACGCGTTAGGCTTTGTTGCTTTTGATTCGCATAAACTCTAGCGAAATCAAAATAATTTAGCGACCTAGATCAGATAAATATAAATTTTCTATTTACCTACTTCATAATTATTGCAAGAATTTCATATCCTGAAAAGTATGTTATTAAAAGCGTCATAGCGAGACGACGACAGGGGTCAGCTGCAGCGGGTCAGTGCGATTTAATTGTCCTGATTAGGTTGTTCGTGGGAGCCAAGCGACATCGCGTGACGTCACACTGAGTAATTACTTGCGTGCATCCGGGCAGACACCACATCTATTGACACCCATGTGCTTGCAGTAAAACCACTAAGACTCGTGGCACATATTGTCAGTGGAATAAAAATAAAAGCAATAGAGGGCCTAACATTGATCCCTGTGGAAGTTCTATTATGATGGAGCAAGTGATACTTGCAGAGCAGCACAATAGATCAGTATCAACTCTCGGCGGTGTGTGGACGCTGTGGACACGGGTCACCGCTACACAATGAGGCACTTCCTGCGGCCAGCGGGCGAGCAAGGACAAGCCGGCTGACACGCGAGACCGCTCACTTATCTTACAATCGCTGTATACCCCAATTTAAACCCTATTGCAACATATCCCAAATCAGAGTACGTACCGGCAGCTCTGAGCTCTGACAGAAAGCCTACGTGATCGGTGAAGCTTGGCGTTGAGCTTACTTATCGAACTAGTGGGGTTTACTAACTTCCTACCCCTGTTAGGAATCCACAAAACACAAAACATTCACTTTCATTTAGTATTCTTTTACACATATTGTATAGACAGTGTAGATATACAAAATTGGTATCAATAGCCCCGGTGGAAACCCACATTTCTGTATCAGCGATTATTGCGTGCAGGCAGTCAGGCAGACAGCCATTCTAAGCCCGCTATCGTGATCTGGTAAACGAGCGTAACTATTATGAAATTGAAGTCTCGATTGAATTTAATTACGTGTATAATTAAATCTTACGGCTGAGAAGCGTCGACTGCGGGAGCAAAAATCTCGGGATGTGATCGCGGTACCTGGTGACGTGTAGAACTGTAGAGCTAGCAGGCAGCTGACCCAGCTGACCTCGTCCCAATTACCCGCCCATTAGCGCACGGAGCACAATACGCGGCTATTAAGCGGATGTCCAGCTCGGCCTACCCGCACACGCTCAATTTGCATTTGTTTAGAAATAGATGGCCATTGAGCGTCCATCGCGCTTAGTATCACCTGTATACCTACGTACATATGTTAAGCCCTCCCGCAATGAGTCGAAGCCGCGTTCATAACAGGTCCACGAAATCCATGCGGCTAACCTAATCGCTTCATTGTTCGGAAATTCAAAACATGAATTATTGTCGTTTTTGAACACATAATGCGATTGGAGTACATAACACAACGCCACCGTCCTCGTGACAGCATCTAAATAAAACAATGAAAACTCATTAAATGTGGTTTAAGTCGACATCATATTAAAAATCATTGACGTTTGTAGACTTTGTAGCATCGTTGTTAAGAACATGGTATGTACGAGATTGGTTTTAATTAATCGGCTAGGCGAGCAGCCTCAACGAATCGCCTCGATTAGAACGACACAATAGGCTTTGTTCATCAGCAAGGTGAGCCTGTGATTATCTTCAATGGCCATTGCATTCTGCATTTTACTATTCCAGTCACAACTTACGTTATGCTTATGACTATTACATTTATTACAATGGATAAGTCGTATTCCATTGTCCGGCTCTGAGCCAAATACAGGTCAGTTTTTAAGAGCATTTTTTCGAGAATTTACGTAACAATCATTAACATACCAAAAGCATGGCATTCCGATTCCAAAGTCACGCAACTCGTATTATGGGCATTATAATACAAGAGAGGAACACACGCGTTCCTTCGCTCTAATTTTATCGTCAGCGTAGACGAGACGAATTTAGAAAACTCGAGTGGATTAGACTGTGAGGCGTCATTTTTTTTGGGTTAAATGAAAGCGAGGTTTTTGTCTGGCCTATTTGTCCATGCATTATATTCAGACACTAACAGATTGTGGTAGCTTTTATGTTGACTACTAGGATTTAGAAAAACTGCCTATTCATCAAAATTATAAATAGTTTCAAAGGGGCTATCCGAGGCAACCAATCTCCCCTAATGGCAAAATTTGATAAAGATTTTTTCGTGCCCGAAAGTCTGATGAACCGACAACCCAAAGTCGCTCGTCGTGGAAAAGGCGAAGATATTAAAAGAAGCGAACCAACAGAAGAGAAATGGTAATGACAAATGGCGCTATGTGCCTTATCAGGGCGGACGAAGGAGAAAAGATGTAGCCGTTTTCTAGGCGACGCGAAACGCCGGCGATGTCGTTAGCGGAGCCCCATCCAACTGATATCTGCGCCACCCTCTCACCTCTTGGCACACCGGAGATAACTATTTTCGCTTTATCGATGATATTACAAACTGTACAACTTTTGAAGTGGTTATTTTGCAGTTCGAGTTGCCGACGTGGCTTATCTGGAGCAGCTGTAATAAAATCTACCTTTTGATTTTGCTCCTTTGCATACTTGTTATTATTTTTCAAAACAAATTCGAGTACACCAGAAAGTGCGGTCATATAGTCATCGGCTGCGTGTATAAAAGTTGGTCTTTACACGGGCGTATGGTAAGTTTCAGTAAAAGTACCCAAAGACTTTTGTTTAGCCGTGGCACGACGCCAGTCGCAAAGCACCTTTCTTGGTGTTTCGTACAATAGGCAGAGATAGCGACGTCGTCTTTTGCTGAAATATATTGTCCCAAGTCGCGGCACACTCCGCGCCCACACTCGGCACTGATATGCAAATAGGCTCCAGAGAGATCGTAAACCGTTTCATATCTGATAATGATAACGTAATTCGGAGCAAAGTAGGTACTCTGAGCTAAAATAATATCAAGACAATAACTTAGCCAGTTACTCTGACTTTATTCTAGGGTCCTTGTTAATTTAAAGTTGTCCTAGATTATCTGGTAAGTATTGTAACTCATATAATTTGAAAAGTTAGCTTATGATAAAATAAACTCCCCAAACTAGGAATACGCCTAGTTGGGAGAGTATTTTATCATAGCTGAATAGCCTGGCTCGTGACAAATGTTCGCGATAACCCACCGCGTTGTACCCACCCGGGGTTCCACTACCTGCGTCGCCTATCGCAAGGCAGAAATCTCGGACCTCTTCTTACTTATCTTTCGTAATATGTTATTCAAGAGAAAGTCGGACGATCGTAGCCAGAGGGCATCGGTTGTTGATTGTTACTTTTGGCCAGTTTATGAATATAAGCATAGGAACATAGTTGTCAGCAGAAGTCAGAAGACATTTATTTGTGTAAAAGCTTCACCTGAGAAAATGCGATAAAAGTAAAAAACCGTACCAAGATATTTTTCCAGGTCCACCAGCAAGCATTTACAAGTCTTTGTCGATGTAGAATATTATTGACTCGAATGCAGGGAAATGAAGTTGAAAATCAAATCGCTTCACCAAGCGCATCTACACTTGGTTACGAATATGTCGAATTCTAGCCTGGGCGCACAGATTTGATAAAAATCTGCGGCTGCATTACCACAGGAACTTTTCCAGGTAGCGCCTGACTTGTATAAATATTCCCACAACTAAATGCACCACAGTCTGTGGCCATTTCTTATACATGCAACTGTTGGAGCAGCTTGTTTATCTTTAATATTAGATATATTTTTCAACCTTTAAGAACTTTTGCTAGCCCTTTCGAATCCTTAATTTCTGAACACTCTTTGACCCCACCATCATCATCATCATCAACCCATAACGTCCCACTGCTGGGCACGGGTCATTCCACATCTCAACAAATACGGAGGATTAGGTTAGTTAGGTTATGCCGTTATGCTTCATGTTACATTCCCCAGATCATAAGAATTCCGTTGGACTTTAAATATAGCTGGAAGCTAATTCTTGGATGATCAGTCTTCCCACACACAACCTACAATAAATCTTGGGAGTGAAAGTAAAATCGTTTAAGTAAATCACAAATTCAATCATCTACGTGTATTTTGACATCTCTTCAAATTAACTAAATTATAGACTTGTGGTTAGGTGGCATGGTGGCAGCCTAAGGGGATAATATGGTCATTTTGGAGTTTATAAATAAATCTTCATAGATTACTTTTACCAATATCTAAAGTTTTCAACGAACATAACTATGCTCGAGTAGATAGGTATACCTAGGATCTACCTACTAATTGTGCATTCATTTTATTTTGCCGATCTCCCGAGTATTTAAGATGAGACAGACATTATAGTGGAACATCACATCTATTTTGTTTCACTAAATCTATGATTCCCTAAGTTTTTTTTATAGGCTCGCAACAGCCCCTACCTGGTTCACAGCGAGGGGTGCTCGAGGTATAATAACAATAATTATCTGGGATCGCCACATGTGGCTGTTGCCATTTGGTGTTTGGACAATTTGCATTGGATGATAAATAATAATATAATCCTAAAAATTGCCTTGGAAACATATAAAAAATGCCAGGTCCTCGAAATATTTTGGCTCATGTATAAAGTTGTTTAACTTAATCGTACAAAACAATAACAACTTTGAATTAATACTAATCATACCTGCTCTTAGTACCGACCTACTAATACAAGGACTTTTTATCCTCGACTATGGTTTACCCTTTATTTTTCGATTCGTCCAACTCGAACTACGTTACTATTTTATGGCCCCTCATTTGGAAGAGCGTCAACACAAAACAAAAAAATATCGTAGAACTTTGTATCGAGCGAGTGGTAAACGTGGCATCGGCGGCGGCGCACACGCACGGTAGAGAAGCCTGTTGGGCAAGTTCGGGCCGAGGCGGGCGCGGCGGAGGGGCGCCCCCGTGGCGGCAGTGCCCCTGACGAGTGCGCCGAGAGAGCACGCGACAGCGCTACTCGACTCGCTCCTAGTACCGACGCGTCCACTGTAAACACTTCCAAGTTGTTACACTCTCCCACTTCGCAACCGGTTCCCGCTGTCTGCTGTGATACTGTGTCTTCGACCGATTCAGTGATTTTATCGTGATCGTTGTGGATTAACTGACTGCCAGTCAGAAAAGCGTTGTATATTGTGGTGTTTGTGTTACCAAAATTGGATTTTTACTGCCCTCATGAACCGGGAGTTGGAAAAGGACCGTAATTGGATTACAGAGCGGAGAATATTTTCGACTGGTGAGTGTCTACTGTTCACTAAATAAATGTAGCTGACCGTTGCTCGTAAATTGACGGTCACGGGCTCCACGCGTTGTGGAGGCGGTACAAACAAAACGGAATAGGGGAGCGAAGGAGAGAGCGTGCATTGTTGACACAGGGCAAGTAACTAGCGAGCGAGCGGCGAGGCCGACGCTCTACGATCGAGCTTAGAAATCCACGGCTCAAAACGGTGTAAATTGATCAGTCAAAAGCATACGGTTGTGGCCTCTTTTTGTTCCACAATCGTTTACAATAGCAGTTTTGAAATAGCGGTATCTGTTAATTGAAAAACGGTTCAGCTATTTCCTTCCCAGTATTCTTCTATAATCGTCAGTTAGGTTGTTATTTCAATGAAGAAAGCAGGTACTCTACTATCTCAATGAGCGATTTCTTGATAAATGATGAGTAATTAGATATGGGTCCTCTCATATGTGCCATTAGACCACACGCACGGTTGAATCGTTCATAGAAAGTCAGTAGAGATAATGAACATAATCATTCTTCTCTAATTGTTGAAGAGTAACAAAGTTATACAAAGATTTTTACCCAAAGTTGGAGCCTACTACTACCATATTTTAGCTGCGCATACGGTCCCAAAATGTGGGTAGATGGCAAAAAAACAACACGCAGCAGGCGGCAAAATTATTAAGTTGTAGGATGAAAAACTACACTTCTTTAGTGTATTTACGGCAGGTAAACAAGACGTTCGTGATTCCTGACTGTATCGTGTGTACGCTTAAAATAGTTTATCTAATCAGTAGACAATTTAATCACCTACGCAAACAAAGCTTAAATGATAAATATCAGCCAGCAACACGTACACACGTATAATTTGTTCCGCATTGCAATGTACACAAGACAAATGCAATTCTGTCTACGTCTGCCTAATCATCTATAAATTTCTGATTCAGCTCAGATTTCTTGAAGTCTCGTTTATAAATAGAAGAAGCACAATAGTTGTAAGACTTGTTATAACAATAGCAGTGAATGGAAGACATTATCAACGTCCTGGCGTAATTACATATATGCGTCATCTGCCTTGATAATGAATGTAGAGTGGACAATAGGGTTGGCAATATAGGCATCACAGATTTGTGAATCGTGATACTGTTTTGGTCTTAGTAGTCCTTTTAAGTCCTAATGTATATAATTTGTAAATAAAAACTACGGCACCAATTCTGAATGTTTACTATTACAATTACAGATCTTGAATTACAAGAAACCAACGGTAGCCTTAAAATTCTCTCCCAAAAGAGATTATTATGACAGCCCTAGATGGACGAATATACCAGATGCGCCCGCGCAGACCAAACGAAACTAATAATTGTAGCAGAGGCCAATGGGTCAGCGGTACTAGAAGCGTACCGTACTCACTGACGGTCAACGATAGCCTTCTTTAATTTGGTGATACGCAATGACACCCACATAGACGTTTGTAAAGTTTCACATCCACATACGATAATGGCTTACCATTATTGTACGTAGATGAAGATAGATATTTCTTTAACGTTGTTTAGCTTTCGCTTTCGTTAAATTTGTGGACGGCGATTTAAAATATGCTCTACCCATTACTTTGTAACTCTATACCACTAGGAGGCTCTACAACATCAGAAGTGATATTATGTTTAAGTTTCTTAACATTACCACATTCTTATTATTGTAGTGACACAAACCAAATTCCTAAAAAACAATACATTGTCACTTACAACCTTTATGAAGACGAAAAAGATATAAAGACCTTTAGAGCTAACAAATTTGGTACGTTTGTTTGTGCAAAAAGCATTAGGAAATTGTTTGTACAAAAAGCACTGGAGCATGAAATCTTAATCTGACACATTATATCGCACTTTCTGAAGCGCTATACTAATATCTATTACGGTGTGGTGCCCTATCTATACGAACGTAGTTAAAATAATATCTAATTAATCTAAACCTTGGAACGTGTCACGTGCATTAACCATTATTTTTTGATATGTAAGCATTCATATTTAAACACAATATTTATGTAAACATTGCAAAAATAATGCATCAAAATAAAATTATTAAAAATACTTATATATCCACGAATCCGATGATTCAGCAAGCACTGAATAGGTATCCGACATGCGATACTATGCATGACTAAAAAGAAAACGCACGTACACCCAGCGTAGTATAGACACTATAATACTATATATATTTACTAATTGCGGGTATTTACGGTTGTACATAACCTACGCCACTGCCTAAGCCTCGGTTACCGAGGCGGTCAATTGTCATTGTCAATTGTTACGCGTAGTATTGTCAATTGCGTTCTTTTAAAATTAGCCTTAAAATTGAGCCGAAATTCGATTAAAAACAGCTATACAGCTAAATAAGTACAGCTATATCGGCAACATTGCACGTTAGAATAAACAATTTTTAGACAAGCTAAATTGGCAAGACTCTGCGATGCAATTGATAATCCTAACTGATAGTCTCGGGATCCTTAGATTTAGAAACAATATAGTATTTTATTCAACTACTAAAATGGTTTCCCTGTGCTACCTGGTAAACAAAGCTTTACGTTAGTTTTCGCGCGAAATCTAGGTTGCGTGAAAAGTTCGTTACTCTTATCATCGATGTGATCCATCGATGGTGCCTGATCCGTATTCCTGACAATAAAACGATCTTGAAAACAGAGAAAAACGCATTACAATCGGTTCAGTACACTTACAGACAGACTGTAAGATGCAAAGTTATGAGCGCTAACGCACTCTCAGTGACTTCAATAATCAACTACACTTAAAACATTTATTTTAATCTTCATTTTAATGCTCAATATCCTCATGAAGGGTAAAATCAGTGCCGTAAATATAACGTTCATTTGACCTATGTCTTGGTACATTTAACATAAGTAGAAATGAAATGAGGTAAACAATAACAATATGCCTAAACAATGTTTGTTTTCCCAAACCACATTCCTACTTCTCGTCATTGGGTATTTTATGCTGGATTATAATTATAACGCATCTTTATTGTATACTGTCTTGATTTACATAACGGAGTTTCCATCCACATACTTTTACATTCCCACACATTCAAGCATGGGTATTATATTATACAGAAGAAACACGAACCTAGAGTTATTTATAGGTATACATAATATAATCATCCATCAAGAACACCATCCACATATAGAAAGTCTATCAGTCATTATCTGCTAAAAATAAACCGCCTACATGACGAAGTACCAAGTTAATTTTTCAGACCATTTTCAGCTTTTTTTGTTTTTATTTTATCTTATCATTTTTATCAAGATATTATAGGTAGGGCACAATGGAGGACAATATGAAACAATAGTTTTAAGACTCCACACGTACATACATGCCTTAATGAGTATAATTTTATGTAAATTAAGCTAGATAGAAAAGATACCAGATAACTATTAGGCAATGTACCCATGTACGAATGTAATAACCCAAATTAAAATACAACGTTAAATGACGTGTACCTACTGCCTCCCAACATCTTAAATAAATAACCTGAACGCCATGCCACAGGCATAGATAAGGAAGGATATTATAGGGTACGTGATCGTTGGATATACATAATATAAGTTTATGAACCTTACTTACTATAGATAGACATAATCTTATCATCTAATTTGAACGATAGGGAAATAAGAACGTGTGTTTTATCTACAGAAAAAACCATTTCAGAGAAATTATTGACTCATATTACAACATTTATAACTCATATTTCGTCTACAAGTGCCGTCACGTTTTCATCCTTACTTCTCTATCACATTTCATTTGAAAAGCTACATCTTTCAGGCGTGACATCGCCGGAAGCGGCTATAAATCGTGCGTTGATATGGAAAAATGTCGCGAAAACTGTCTTTTATCGTCTTAGGGTAAACCCCTGTAACCCGTACCCTGTATTTTAACGCGCCTTTTGCGGGTTCGGATTTATTCGTCTCAGCCGAGAGAAAGAACCGCAGCTTCCCGAAGCGTGTGGGATCGCACAGTAGGTCTTCGTCACGACATAAGGGCTCGGATGTCAACCGCGGCTGCGTAATTACGGCCTTATCTTGTTTATGCCACACATACAGAACCCTCCTCTGTAATCCCATCCAGAAAGCCTGAAGCCAATCACACTAATGTGAGAATACAATATTGAAGTGCAAGCCTGTTTTATTTATCTTAAATAAATATTTAAGATGGCCGACCCTCAGAGCTGGGATATTATTACCTGTGTGGGAAACAATGGTAAGTGCACTAACATTTCTATAAGATATTCATTGAAATGTTCCTCCGCACAATACACATAATTTATATGAACTTATTCTTTTACCCTTAGTTACTATATTATGCTGCTATTTCGATCCCAGCTGCCATTATTTTGCGTACCTGTTCCGAGGGATTGTCAGGGTTCGATTTTTATACATTTTTGATGAAGGTTCTATTCGGTGTTACAAGGGCATCCTATACAGGGTACGTCTATACAGGTATGAAAGCATAGCGGAGGTGTTACGCCCTATGTCAAGTGACCGCACGTTTATTTAGCCCAGCAATTGTGCCGCTAGTTGGGGCGGCGATAAATTGCAGGTTCGAATCGTAATATACGGCCGCGGCAAAATCCGACAAGCTAAAATATTGTAATGGTAACAAAGCAGCGTATAAGTACATCAGACAGTCAGACAGCTTTCTCCCAAAACAGCAGCATAATTCCGCAACAGATGGATAGAACAGCGGAGGGAAGTAATGTTGGCGCAACCCCCTCGCGATCCGTTTGTGCAACATCTGCTCAATTGTGCACCAGCACGCCTCCTGTTACATGAAACTCTCTACCCTTTGAGTAATAACGCTGCTTAACGGCATATGCAAATGTTGTACCTAGTGGCACCATTCTACATCTACACAATCCGGTATATCAAAGCCAGAAGGACTTAATAGTTGAACACAGCAAATAGTGAACCTTCGCACTACTGCACGCTGAGATTCAACCAATACATAGTTATATATAAGCTAAGGAATAGAACGTCCATCATAATTAGGCATTATAGTGTGTACCTAAATTAGGAAATGCGATCCCGGCTAATTATAAGATTACCTATTGAAGCATTATCCACTACGAAGTTCCAAAAAGTATCAAGGCCCAATATGGCCATTGCTGTAATAAGAACCACGATTTTCCACAAAAGCGTAAAGTTTTCTCTATCAAAATGTTACATAAAACACGTCATAGTAAACGGACATAATGTAAGTCATTTATATATAAGACTTTAGAATCAATTTCTCAGGGTGACGAGCGCAGTGCAGTGCCGCTTAAGATTTAGGAATACAAAATGTTGGGCGGCTGTGCAACTGTTATAGGCTATATTGCTATATAGGCGTGCTACTATTACACAATTTAGATATATCAGTTATATAAACCCTCATGCCAACCTAATAAATATTTATAGCCCGGTCTGTAATACCTATATATATACGGTTTACGATGGCTATACGAAGTTAAACGTTTAAATAAAAACGTGAACGTCTCACAATAAACTATTTTGATCGAGATATAAAATGTATTAAAATGAGATATAGAGTTTCGTGACATCGAAGTAGCGGATGGCATCGGATTGCTAGGGCTGGACGATCGAGTTTTGCTTCTCACGATTACGATGATACATAAAAATAGAAAAATAAAAAAGGTAAGGCGTAGTCCTGACCAACCAGTACGGGAGGATGAAGTGCGGGTGTCAAGCACCGTCCCGTGTGACCAAGGACTAACCATACAAGTACTTATAAATAATAATGCGTGCGGTGGCATTTACTATCAATTTAAATTATTCCAGTTTTTACAGAGTTTAAATTCATAGGAGGGCGATTAAAAACTAGAACATTATTATATCCGTTGTTGCTCACGAAACCGCTGTCTTTTTGAAACGTGTGTAATATAAATTCTATTAACATATTTATGAGGCAGATTCGATACAAATAAAGCACATGAAATTAACCAATCTAAGTAGGTACATAGCAGGCCAATTAAGAGATAGCAAAAATATAGTTTACGCCACAGTTTATGTCTTCTTATCTCTTCACGATAACTTTGTTTATTCACGGACAACTTTTATTGACAAAATATAAGTTTTACTATTATACATGTACACTTACGTATCTATCTAATTAATGGATTCTACTAGGGCCACGAGAGGTCAAGCGTAATATTTATTATTTTATAGCAGTAAGGTTACCTACATTATTACTAATAGGTTGAAGATATATTTGAAAAATATTCAAAACACTAACAAATTATACCTATTTAATAAAATTTAATGTTTATTCAATTCTATTGTCGTTCCATCGAGCGAGAAAAGAACGCTCACGCCTAGTTATTCACATTTGATTATATAAAGACAGAACTTGTGTAACTTACGTAATTTATATTTATTTATTAAATTCAAAAGTTGATTTTAAATATTATTTTTTTGTTTTGTTACAGAACGAAGAGAAAGGCGCGAAAAGATGGCGTGTGTGGAAAGGAGAGATTAAAACAAAATGGCCGTCGCCCGCGCGGTCCTCGTGTTGCTTGCATCCACGGCGCACGCCTGGATGCCGGACGCGAATGCCAGAATATCCGTCAAACAAGGTAAAATATAATTCGGATCATTTACAAATGGTTCTGAGGCCTATCATAGTAACTGATCCCTAATAACAAAAAATGTAGGTACTAAGTGACTTTACCATGCGCCGCCGGCGCGGGCGCGGCGAACGATTCTTGTAGTCCTCGAATCTATGTGCCTGTCTCGCAAGAACATTAAGAAAAGATCATTTAGTTTCCGATTTGGTTACTACCAATTCTAGAATACTATGCTTGAACCGAAAATGATACATGGAAGTAAAATAATTTCCTTTCCCATATAAGTCATGTAACTGACACTGCAGGTGCAAGAAATGTAGTCACCCATGCGATTTCGGCGGACTACCACGTGAGAATATCCCCACCGGTTGTTATGAAATCGCGAACGCTCATTGTTGTTTAATCGCTCTTCAATAGGTGCATTGTTCGTTTGATCCAACAAAAACGAGATTTCTATAGGCGTTTGCAACTACTAACGGTAGACACCATGTTAATCTTAGAAATTCCTCGAAATTGGGATCCGCTGGAATGGGATTAGCTTTCAGTTTTTTAGGATGTGCACGCTGCAAATTACTAGGTAGATATTGAACGACCGGAGTACTCCTACCTAGTAACAAAATACGGCAGTATGAAAAACGTTCTACTCGACGTTTCTTTGAAAAAGAAAGAAGAGACCTCTTGCCATACATTGCAATACCATAGCTAATTACGAGTTCATATCCATAAAGTTTTATATTATTGAATCGTAGCTGTGCGAAAGTTTTAACGAATTGGTTTGTTACAGGCGATGAAACTTCAGAACAGTTCGTGGGCAACGCGACAGCACCAGACCACTTCCGCATATTAGACAAAGATGACTTCTCTATTATAGTTGGTGGCAGGTAAATAACTTATCGCTGACTTAAATACTATCTCACTTTGCATACATTTTAGTTAAACTTTGTAAAGAATTTTCGCATCGAATAGAACCTACGAAACGTTTTGTTGAAAGTTCTAACGGTGTGATAATAAGAAGTCATAACCAGCACACTCTTTCGATAAACCTAACTATAAAAAAAAAACTAATCTCCAGTCAGAGTTCATAAAATATCATCTCAACAACGTGATCATTGTCTTTTATCACGTTTTAACATTTTAGGTACATTGTCTTAGCTACCATTTTCAACTCTCTATTCAATATAGGACAAAAGACCAAATTTTTTAGCTAAAACGACAATATTTTTCGTCAATTTGGTATGCTCTTATAATGGCTCCTAACGAATCGGTTTCTTTACAGAAATACTGTGTACAACCTCAGCCTGTACGACTTGTCAGAAAATATTGATCAGGTATGTAAAACTATTATATTAATTTCTTATTTTAGTTTTCTCATATCACCAGAAAAATATGGCTTCTTAGCACTTATTGCACTTTGCTGTATTACTAGGTAACATGCAGTGATTTCGCGCTACTAATATCTACAACAAACTGGGTTAAGTAAACATGTAATTTGATTCAACACCAGGAGTTGCCGACTCACTATCACGAGGAGCCGAAAAACTTATCGGAGCTTTGATAAGTAAAAAATATACCATGTTCACACAGTTATCTCGCGACGGAACGGTAACCAGGTTCTCGAATTTGATAGAGGCGATTATATTTTGATTAAATCCGGTCAGTGCGCTACCTTCCGTCTGATAGTCGAGGGCCCAGTCTGGCCCCAACGTAACCCTTAATAGATATCGCACACATTACAGGTTTATGTATCTAATCTTGCGCAAACAAGGACGGAACCCCATTTCTTCTACTGCACTTAGCTGTTTATTCTTAGTTACGACCCATTTCGCCCGAGAACTGTTTATTTTCTATATCATGTTGGTTTTATTTACAATAATATCTGCAACATACTCGCCGTATTCACATTTAAGCGTTCGTGTGTCTTACACAGGGAAATGTTTTGTTTTCCTTTGGACCGACGGACCGCGTGACACTTTTAACAACGATTATGTTAGTGAATCACGAGGTTACGCAAGTTATCGAAGTGCAAAGGATTTATCAACTCGTGGCTGTATTGGCCCACCCACGTACCTACTACAACAAATCGGTTGCAAAACACATTATTTCACATATACCATAAAAGGGGGAAAGCCTATAAAATATCCAGCTGAAAGGAATAAAACAAAAGAGAAATAAAAAAATAATAGACGCGGTAGTAAAACATTTCTCGTCTACTAACGGCGCTGAACTTCAATCTGGCTCTCGTGAGAGCAAAAATATATAATTCATTCGAGGCTACGATTAATGGCATCACAATCTGCGCATGAAATAAAAATACGATACGAACGGACATAGGGCCGGTTGGACCAGCTTTTGGCTCGTAGCCAGAAATCGCTAACGTTTCACTCATCAAAAAATGTTCAGTTTATTTATGCTCCAGGCATGGGCATTTTATGGAATTGCGATCTACGTCCTCTAGAACTAAATTTGTGATTAAAAGTAGCAACGCGTACATAGCACGTACCTAATTATTCTCTCAACTTAAAACAAATGTAACCTACAAAAAGGTCATGCGAAAACTGAAACGCAGTTTCTCTGCGAATTATTTGATAACAAACGTTAATTCTTTCATTAAACAAGCATGTCGGTTTAGCACCGTGTTAAATTGGTTATTTACTCTGTTTTAAATTAAACTTGTAAACAGAAGTCGGACCATTAACCTCAGGTTAACGCTGGTTTATAATTTTAGCGGTGAGCCAAGCAACAGTTTGATTATAGTAAGTAGGTATGTAGAACTCCAACACGAGATGGAAAAGAAATAACAAAATACATTTTGGTGTCAAGCTGATGTTTTAAATTACTCGTCACATATTAGAGCTGGCCGGTGGAGCGTTGAATTATTCAGGCGCAGCGGCGCAGGGCGTCCACTCCGCGTCGTCCGAATACTAATCAACCTTACATGGTTACTTTTCTTCGACTCCTCTGCCACGTACGGCTTTTTGTTACTGACACCATTTTGAATTAAATCGTAAAATTAGTTTTCTGCGAACGTTCATACATTATGTAGGAAACTATGTTTTCTGTAAATACATAGCCACTACGCACGTAGGACTCGCACGTGCGCCGTCTATCATTCAGGACTTGTCTCTTTTGGAGATCGCTATCTCGTTTTAAATAATGGCTTTCAATAAGTATCTAGCGCTTACGAGTAGGTATATTCACAATATTAATACCGAATTTACAGTGTTAAGTGGGTGCATCACGCTCTACTAATTTAATAAAAAATAACACTTAATCCAACCGTTATTTGTCCGCAGCGAATAGAATGGCAGTCAACAGATGCCCACAGAGAGCTGTGCCAGCTCAAAGGAAAATCTGCAGACGAGTGCCAGAACTACCCTCGCGTGGCGGCGCGGTCTCATGGCAGACTTCTGGTCTGCGGCACCAATGCCTTCAAGCCCCTGTGCAGGCGGTACGCGAGGCATCCAGCGAACCATCATCTCGAAGAGTTTGACGGCTCCGGTCGCTGTCCGTACGACCCACAACACAACTCTACCTCAATTTTCACTGGTAGGTATCCACGTAATTATTACCATAATGGCATCCATTAACTCCATCGCTCATTCGAAAAATCACCATCGCAATCAAGCGTAACAATAAGGTAGGTATACCAACGAATGCTAGGTATCCTATCCAAAGCATTTAGAACTCTTTTAACTACTTATATGTTTAGGCTCGCAGCCTGGGAGGTTCCTACCTCATTTGTACTAGTTCTTCCAGTCAAATGTCACCGATGTAACATTTAACCTTTATTCCACCGCTTCCTGGTACCGTCGTGAACACACATTGTGAAGATGATCTAAAAACTAGGCACGAAGCTGCGCTCGCTTCGCCCGTAGAGGGTTGCGCGGAGCACGACCGAGGCAAGACTCTGATACCAATCGATTTATTACCTTTACCGTTAAATACAACAGGCTGGTAGGTAAATACAAGGTATTTTAGTGACTAGTTTGATAGCAGAGGACGCCATAAAATATGCCATCCATTTGTTCCGCGTCAAACACGTCACCATACGTGCCATGTAATTTATCGTAATAGATGATGTAAACAAATTCTATGGGGTTTTCATTATGGGGCGTACGCTTCCTAATCCATTCTTTTGCTGATGTAACTGACAATATTTACGGAACTTTCATATTTTTATTTTTTTAAATGAGCCTTAGCTCTTAGAAAACAAATGAAAACTAGGTTCTTACGCTAAATACATTTAGAAAATTGTGTTGAGGCGTACTTACATGGAGCGTCTAGCCACGACCGGCATTAGGAAATCGCATCATTAGCTTCATAATTCCACAATTCGCGTCCAGTCTTCAACTCGTCATGCTAATAGGCTAGCATCGTCAGACGTGTTTCCATTATTATAACTATAGCGTGTAGTGGTTGGCCCTTCTGCAAGAGACCGCCAGATAGTTTGCCAAGCAGTAGTGTGAAAACACTACTGAGTTTCGGTTTGAAAGGGCACTGTTTCCAGCTAAATTACTGGGCGTATGAGACTTAAGATCCATTGTCTCAGGATGACGAGCGCAATGCAGTTCCGCGTAAGATTATGTAACGCAAAATTCTGGGTGGCACGGTTACTGGCAGGCTTAACGCTTACCATCAGATGAACGACATGCACGTCTCGTTACTCAGTGAAATAAAATAAAAAAGGAACTGAATGGATGAATAAGACACACCTGATACTTCCGATGATTTTCTGTAACTTTAAACATTTTATTTACAGACGGTCAACTATACACAGCAACGGCAGCAGACTTTTCTGGAACTGATCCGCTGATCTACCGTGAGCCCGTGCGGACTGAACGCTCTGACTCACTCTTGCTGAATGATCCGTCCTTCGTCGGCGCGGTGGCTTCTACAAGCCATGTGTACATCTTCTACCGCGAAACTGCTGTCGAGTACATGAACTGTGGAAAGGTAATTTACATGCCTACACCTTTCTCATGCCTTTTGTAAACATATATGATAGCGGTCGTCTACAATATGAGTATTATGTTTACAGGCTGTCTATTCAAGGGTAGCGAGGGTATGCACAAACGATAAAGGCGGTCCTCACACTTTCAACGATAGGTGGACTTCATTTTTGAAAGCTCGGCTCAATTGCTCCATTCCCGGAGAGTATCCGTTCTACTTTGACGAAATACGTAAGTATTATTTAAACTACAGTACGTTTAATTTCAGTTTCATCAATATCAAATATATCTCTGATGTTAAAAAGAAAATCTTAATTAAAAACCTTTTGTTTCAGAGGCTACAACTGAACTTATTAACGGGGTTTATGGGAGTGGTAGCAGTAGAAACGATATTGTGTATGCAGTTTTTACCACACCACAAAATGCAATCGGCGGATCAGCCGTGTGTGCGTTCGCGATGAGAGACATTTTGGATGCGTTCGAAGGATCTTTTAAAGGTCAAGAGGGCATGAACTCAAACTGGCTCCCCGTGAGAGAAAAAGTACCTGAAAACAGGCCCGGGTCTTGCGTGGAAGACAGTCGAACGCTCTCGGACTCTTCTGTTAACTTTATAAAGACTCACTCGCTTATGGATAAAGCGGTCTCCTCGTTTTTGGCCCGGCCAGTTCTCATCAGAGTCAGCTTGCAGTATAGATTTTCAGCCATAGCTGTACATCCTCAAGTACAAGCGATGAATGGCAATAAATACGATGTTATGTATATCGGCACCGACGACGGAAGAGTCATAAAGGCTGTGAATGTAGCATCAAATGAGGGAAATTTCGATGCTAGCACCGAAGAGTACAGTAGGAACCCTGTTAGAACGGCTGTGATATCTGAAATGCAAGTCCTACCTCAAGGCGTGCCAATAAAGCAGATGCACGTCGCTCTCACAACTGAAAAGCTAATAGTGTCTTCAGGTGATATAATAAAGGCTGTAACATTGTCTCACTGCGGGAACGTGCAATCTTGCAGGTTAGTTAACAAAAAAAATAACATAACTATTAAAGTAAAGATTGTCGAGCGATAAGTCCCTCATTAATTTCAATTTGTAATTTCAGAGAATGTGTTGCGCTACAAGACCCGCACTGCGCGTGGGATTCCAAGCAGCAGCAGTGTTCTTGGGTTGGAAACCGGCAATTTCCAAATCCCGAGAGATTTCTACAAAATGTAGAGTATGGAAAGACTGAAATATGTAATAAGCTGCCAGCCCTCTTGCCGGGCGACCGGCACACTAACAGAAATCCGGGCACAAAAAAGCCTACGCAATCCGAATCTGAAATGCGCCTGAAAACAGACGATATACAAAATGAAATTTTAATAGAAGTAGTCGAAACGAACGTTCTGTCCGAAGAAAAGAACACGAACAGTAACAAGCACGAAACAGGTAATAAACCTATCAGGAGATAGAACCCATTAACAGCAGTGTTAATTGGCAAATAAATAATGTTTGCTAATAATGAAACTCTATTTTCAGACTTACTAACAGTGGAAGCCGCTGAAGGCAATATCTACAGTGCAACAGCCCTGCTCACGGCTGTTGTGACGTCATGCCTCGTAACTCTCATGCTAGGATTCATTATTGGATATCTCTTCTCGCGGCGATTTCGACACCCTTTTCTCCAGGATACTTCGCCCTTCAATGAACAACACAATCGATTGAACAGGTACCTATCAAATCCCTATAAATAAGCTTAGATTTTTTCAATTTCACAGTTATACTGATGCTGCAGTTTTCCTTTACAGGCGAGTTTTTATAATTTCCGAAAGTGAGTCCAAAATACTCGCCAAGTTATTCACTAACAGTCTTTTTGCACCGAAATTAGAGCGACGTTTACTATTTAACCGTTCCGCTTCCTTACAATTTTTCGTTATAGCACCTGAATGTTTTATTCAACCTACTCGAAACCTTTGAATGTACAGCAAAGTCATTGATGTTGTCTCTTTTAGAATGAAAACTTCCGCTGACTTTCAATTTTCTTTTCAGATGTGCCTTAGAAACGCCACTGAACGCGAACACTACCTACATGCCCCCGCGGTCAAAGAATGTAAACATGGTGGCAAACGTTTGCCCCAAGCCGGACAACCTGCATCTGGAGCTCGGCAAAGAGCGAACACTCGACCTACGGAACTCCACGGAATCCCTAGACAAAGATCTCAAGTGCGGCACATTGCAAAAAGTTAAAAAGACATATATTTGAGAATTACCCAAACAGACTTTGTACGGGTCCATTTCTAAGTGATTGGAACGATGTAACGCGTCGCGTGTGCCAAGTCTTCCGAGCGAATCGGCTAAGGCAGTGTTAGTTGAATTGTGTAGTGAGTGAAGCCGAAGTGCTGGTTCAAACCCTGTAAATATCGCTGGATACGTACACTTTAGATATGCCTAAGACTTTTAATGTTGCATTTAAAAGTAGGATATCGGAACCACTGTCCCTATAAATAAAATCATTCAAGTAGGTAAAACTAAAGCAGATTGGATTATAGATTTATATCATGGTTAAAATAATCATAATATTTCTGTGAATAATGTCTATTTCTAACACATCATTTTCCATGTAGAGAATGTATGTGATGTAAATATGTTTTAAGAATTCTGCTGCTTTAGTTTTACGCCTACTGACAAGAGTAATAATAATTTGTTACATTCCATATTAATTATTGTAGAATATTTTGCGGTGCAGCTAATTATGTAAATATAGTGAAGAGTGTATAAAGTGCTAGTATATAAAGCCAAAGGGCTCAAGAACTTTGTTTGACATAGTCAAACGTGACACAACATGGTCAGTTATCTCAAAATGTAATTATTGTAATGTCGGCTTTATCAAAGGATTATGTATGATATATAATTATTAATACTATTATCCTGCTTACATATATATTTCGAAATGTAATAAACTTGTAACATTTTAAAAGCTATTTGGGAATTCGGAATAATATACAAAATTAATGACAGCCCTCAATAAACATGGCTTTTTAGACTTTGTTTCTCATTGTTATGCGGCCATTATTATCCATTGTTGAGCAAAGTTACAATGATGGAAACGACTTATGGGTCGCTTAATTATGTAATAATTATCATGCTCTATAGACATTGTGTGACACATGACAATCTTTCTGCCAACAAGTGCATTTAGCTGGTAAATGTTTACGTCCAAGATTAACTATTTATTATTCATTATAAATGCGATATGTAAATGTATCTGTTCTGTTATAAATAGTATTGCATGTGTCTTGCAATTATCAAATATGTATTTTATTCCATCAAATTCTCAAGCAATAGTCGCAAACATTATCATGAGCCAAGGCTGGCATTACAGTTATAAGAAATTTATCATAGCATGTAATATAAAAGTTATTAGATTTTGTTGAAATATGAAATTATTATAGTTATGTAAGTATAGCATAAATTGCTGTGCTAAGTGCATAGTGCCTTGTAGGTTGCCAATTTAGTGCCTAACGTTAGGACAGAGAGTAAAATATTTATAACCTACCAACAGCATGATTCCTGTTGTTTTTCAAAGGCTTTGACAGAGTTGTAGTTATTTCTATGTTGCACAATTACTTTCCAAAATGAAGTCTCCACCGAATGGAAATTATGAATGTTGAAATCTTTATGTATGTTTGAAAGATTATATTTTTTATTCTACAAAGATTAGGCTGCCGTAACCACCAGAGATCTAAAACTATAAGCGTTCCCACCGTGTAAAAATCAAAGTCTCTTTAGGGATGTGTATCAGATTTTGTATATATTATTTTATAAAAATATAAGCATTAGCAAATAATTTAAGTTATCTACATCATGTTTTTGTAATAAAATCTTTCTAGACATCTATATAGTAGTATTTTTTTATGGTTTATCTAGTAAATACATTTGTATATATTAATTGCATTTCTGATATAAATCAATATTGACAAAATCATTTTTATTTATATTTTTATATTATGATAAATCCATTAAACTAGGATCTTTATTAATTTCCCATAATAGTGGAGAAAATATAAGTATTATAACATTACATTGTATTTCATTTTCCTAATATCACAATAAAACTTATTTCTAGCATCAACCAAATCTATTTAAGAAAAATAATTGATTAAGTACAGAGTAAACGCTTTATAATAACTTTCAATATCACATAAAACTTCCTATAACATACAAATTAGTCCAATTTGCTTGGTTTACCTTAACACTTTCAGTGCAAAAACACAACTGTCATGTTTTTCATGACTTGCCGCGAATACGGGAAAACACAACTGTTGTGTTTATTGTATGGGAACACTATGGAGTGTGCAGAGCCGCACCCGTGGCTATACAAGAAAATCGGCTCATTACATACATTAATTATGTAATTATTACATTACATTACGGCCTAACCCTCCACACGAAAGTGAGGAGAGACCCGTGCCCAGCAGTGGGACGTTATGGGTTGATGATGATTACATTACATTAATACACTCTTAGTAGTGCAAAAGCTATTCTCTATTATGACGAAATACATTCATCTTTCAAATAAATGTAAGTAAATATATTTTATCTGCATTACTGTTTATGTTAGGAGTTCACAAAAAGTTCCTTTTCTTTCTTAACGGTGCCAAACTAAGAAAGACATCTGAGGGCGTAAACGGCCGCCTTTCTTTTTGTTAAGATTGCATTGTCTTGTTGTTGTTGGAATGTTGGCCCCAGTTACTAAACACACTAGGCACCTCTGGTAATATAAGTTGTAAACTAACCTAAGTTTGTATTATCAGTCGTAACCAACAAACAAATATTAAAAAGTATCAAGAAACTATACTCATTCCCTTGAGTTTAATTATAGAGAGTTTATACTGTACTTTATTCTATATACAGAATTTATATATATAAGTTTATCCCAAGGTGTCACTATCAGAGTCAATGTAACTAATGTAATTGCAAAGAAATTGTCTCTTTTCAACTGGAGTCAGAACAATATCTGAATTTATAGTAACACCATCATCGCACATTACGGCTTCCTCTTTGACTTCAGGACTTCCTTCATGCATTAATATGAAATTGTGTAAAACACAAGCTGAGTTGATCAATATGTTGATAAACTCAGGTTTAAAAATGTCAATGCGATTTAGTTTACAAAATTTATCTTTGAGTAATTCAAAAGCATTTTGTATGCACCCCCTCGCCTTCCAATGAATCTCATTGAATTTCATTTCTTCACTAGTCAATAATTCATCACTAGTGAATGGTGTAATTAAATTCATCCGCAGTTTGTAATCAGAATCACCTAATATGTGATTGTCAAAATCAACAAAGGCTTCCAGTTCCTTAGATAAAATACTATCTTTGAACACTTTACTTTTCTTTATTTTACCAAAATCTCCAATGTGGGTATCTATGAACATACAGGACTCATCACAAACGCCTTGCAGGAGAATAGCTTCATTCTTTTTTCTTTTCAATCCAACTTTTAGCCTGCAAACATCAATGAAACCTACACAGTTTGGAATTTTGAATCTACTGTTTACCTTTATCCTTGTCACATGTTGATCTTCAACAGATGGCCAACTAATAAAGTGACATCTGTTCTCGGAGAGCAGTGATCCAATCTCTTGGAATATGTGGCTTACTGTAGATTTGTGAAGGCCGAAGAGTTTCCCAACATCATTGTAGGACAAGTCACTCGTTAGGAACATTATAAAGACATGAACCTTTTTGTCCAGCGGAATAAAGCCAGGTTGCACAAAATCTTTTAAATATTTTATCAATGCCTGAAATTAAAAAGTATATATATTGAGCATTAATATCTGTGGTGAATACCCCATATCTTTTTTAGCTGATATTCAATGTAAGCATTGTCTTATAGTATGAGATTTGAAATAGCTAGCCTAAAAATTACACGCAGTTGATATTATATTGGAATACAGTATCTAAGCAACAAATATATTATGATCACCTCAACTGTGCTTCTCTTCATTTTGAATGTTACTTCATAATTTTCAGTGCTTGAGTTACGAACTGCTTTTTCATAATAATCTCTATAACTTCTCGCAGCAGGCATTCTTGCACCGTGTTTAGAGTCGAAGCGAGGGTCATCGCCAAATTCTTCCCTAGTGGCTACACTGAAGCTCTGTAAATTTTCGTTGTAATCGTTTATCAGATTCGCAACGGCGACAGTCATTCTGTTTATTGTAACAACGCTGTCGTTGTCCATAAATAAACTCATTACAAATTCCTTCTGGAAACTGTCCATTTTGCATTATTTTAGTATATAAAATAATGAATACGCATGACCACAAGGTCTAAGCTGAGTGGAGGCAGAACTATCTTTACAAGTTTAAAATAAACGTAGTAGCTCCTAAATAAACTGGTAATTATTAAAAAATTCAGTAAGTTTAGCTTTCAAATAACTTTATATTTTTAAATTTTGTAAATAAGCAACAATGTCGCCAGCTGCTTCATTTGAAAGTCCCAACATAAAGTCACAAATGCACATCTCTCCCGCCACACTCAAATAATTAAGATAACTAGTATCCTTCCATACTTTACATGCGGTCTCTTCAAACTACAGCTGTAGGTATTTTAGCCACCTCATCAATATAGATACAACTTTCTTGGGTGGATTGCTACTAGACGTGGGGTTTTAAACGATGGGATATGTTACTGTATTAAGCAACTAAACTAAATTATTGGTTAGTATTTTTTTCAAATGGAATGTAATGCTATGGTTTTCAATTTATTTCAGCTATTTTTATTTATTACGCTTTTCGTACCGTTTAACCGAAAAGCTTATAAAAAAAGCGCAACTTTTAAACGTGTTGTCAATTTAAAGCCGTTATCACATCTCTGATTGCGACCGATGCGCCCGGAAGGGGCGCCGTACATTTGCATGGTCGCATTTGTCGTGACTTCAAATTACTTCAAAAGGTTAGAAAATAAATAAATTTGAAAACCGAATTGTCGCCTTCATTCTACCCAATACTATGGCAAAATAAAGTTTATGGCAGCACTGCAATATCATATTTTTATTTAAAGTCATTATTATTTGTCAGTTAATCTGTCTATTATTTTTTATAATTTGGATTCGAAAAAATAACATTACATTATCGTCTGCTGTTAACCTATGGTTAACCTATCTGTTAGTAATATTTTTTATGTTTTGGATTCTAAGAATTATTACACTACTATCCTTTCTCCGTCCGCTGCGCCGCGGCGCGACGCGCTTTGTATCCGATATGAGACATCTGCCCGTCAATCAATCAAAGTCAAAGTCCTCCTATCGTTTCCTTCAAAAATCATTTCTTTCTCTCAATCAAAATTAATTCAATCATTGCATTGAATCAAAATTTATTTTTTAGTGCGGTTGACTGAAGTTTGATACATCTACTTTGAGATCCTAGTCATAAGACTGTGCATAATTGAGAAAAGCTTGTGCGAAAACATAAAAAAAGCGAACCAGACCAAACGCTTGCACATTATAAATTACGTTACCTACAAACAACTTAATTATTAATAAACTTAATTATTAATAACATAATTCATTTCCTTCGAGTGTTAGCTGTTAGGTTTTTGAGAAGACCTATGTCGAAATCGCAAGATGTCGGTCTGGACTTTCATTCGAATGAAAGGTGAGCTTATAACACTGTTTGCTACTTCAGTCAATAGAGCCCTAGAAAAGCTGCATTATGTAGAAAACGGAGTTTTGAAATGTCCGAGTTGGTCGGACCCTGACTACTATGAGTACTATATTTCTTCTGTGCATTAGTCAGACTGGTTGAGTGCAGCAAAGGCTGTAGTTATCGCATATGGATCGCTCCAATAACAGCTCAACTCTGGAAGTTCGTTATCCTAGATTTTAATCCAGACTGTAGGTATCTATCTAATTGGAAACAAAAAACAAGTTATAAGTCACTGTTGATGTTGCACCGTTCATCTCCTGTTCACTAATGTTGCTCCATCACTGTATAAAGGATCTGATAAAAAAAAAGAATCTGTAAAATAATTTTAGTCTTAATTTAAAATGACTTATTTTGAGTTTATGCAAGGCTGAAAATATGATAACCATATGTTAATTTCATGAGACAATTGTTTTAACACTGACTGCTGAGCCTATTTTCTTATCTAACTATGGGTACGGATCTGCACACACTGTTGTGTTTTCCCATACAGCTAACACACCACCTTTACAACATCACAGTTGATTTTTCCCGTACTTGTGGCAAGTTATGAAAAATACCAGTTGTGTTTTCAATAGTAAATGTATTAAATATTTACCTAATGTGGTTCATAATATTCCATTATTTTGCAGTATCAGGAATGAAAAGCTGATCTACCCAGCTGCCACAAGAAACAAAGAACCAATATTACAAGTATTGAAAAGACTTATATTCTGTGATGAAAGTAATGAAGATGAGCATCCAGTTTTCGTGGAGATTGCTTCAGGGTCAGGACAACATGTAGCGCACTTTGCACCAAACTTTCCGACTGTTAAATTCCAACCAACTGAAGTCGATGAAGATTTACATGGAAGCATATCTTACTATGCCACTAACTGCCCTACAAAGAACATCAACCAGCCAATTTTGCTAGATATACGAAACAAGATGTCAAAATACGGCTTTGAAGAAAATTCTATAGATTACATGTACAATGCAAACATGATACACATCAGTCCTTACGAATGTACCATAGGACTTTTTGAAAATGCAGGAGAGTATCTGAAACCTGACGCTCTTATGATCACTTATGGGCCTTATAGTAAAGACGGTGTTATAACACCAGAAAGTAATATACAATTTGATGCTTCCCTTAAAGCAAGGGATCCATCATGGGGTATTCGTGATATTACTGAGCTAACCAAATTAGCCGATCAGAACAACTTATCCCTTATGGATACTGTAGAAATGCCATCAAACAATTATACACTGATATGGAAAAAGAATTCTGACTAATTACTTAAGCATATTTATTCAATTTTGAAAGATCTGTATGGTAATATAACCAAATAATCATGTTATGTGTACATGTAGAGAAACAATTGCACTAATAGATAATAATACAAACACTGCCATTGCAAGGAATAAATAAAATATGCTAAAGCTTTAAATGCTATTATTTAATTAGTTTTATTCTATAAAATAAATGTATACAAGCCTTCACACAAGTGGACAATTATAATGTACATATTTATAAAACATACTCCGATTTTTATTTGGCTCCACCTGCTAATAGATAATTAATTAGATAAATCATAGTAATTGAAATGAATACAAGGAAAATAATACTCTACCGAGACCGAGAGCCTTATCGGCGCGAAATGCATGCATGCAGACGCATGGTACTCTTTTAAATAGGTAAAAATGAATTTATGATTATTGATATTACGTTTGTTTTTTTTTTTTTCGTCACTTGTCACCGGACTGCTTGGGTCCGTGGTACTGTTCTGCAACTCTATACATATTTATTTATTTAGGTACCGAAAACTCGAACGAAGCCTTGGCGCTGAACTATTTTGGAATTTTCTTTTCACGTTTGTTTCAGTTTCAAACTTACAAATTACAAAGCTTTCCGTAGTTGATACTGGCAACACTGATACTAAATATACCACAGAATGTCTACTACAACGTTCACAGCTTTTTTTGTCACGCGCCCCCCCCCCAGCCGGTGTGGTCGCAATCGCTATATCCCTGCATTTTAAATCTGTAATATCTTCGAAAATATTCATTTAAATTACATGCTGGAAAGAACCATATTGATCTGTATTTATGGTGCTTACTCGAATAAGTATTTAATGCTGTATTGCTTATAATTGCTTCGTAAATAAACCATTATTTCTCGTAAAAAGTAAATGATAAAAATGGTTATTGTGTGTTATGCCTAAGAGATACACCACACCACCCAACAAACAGCTAATATTTTTTTTATAAATAAATATTCGGAGTTATGTGTTTTTTTTTTATTAAAGCCCGTTTTGGGACGATGCCAGAATTTCAGGTAAGATTTGGGGAGAATGGGAAACCGTGATCTGGCATCACTCTGAGTCTGAGTGAGTGATCGATCGATATTTTAATTTTGCTCTTTGATGTGTTGTTCTTTTTTAAGGCTACTTTACTAAATAACTTAAATAAAAATGGCTAAGCGTTCAGCTTCAGTCGCGTTCGATATAGATAAAAAACAAGTTAATGTGCAAAAGAAAAAGAAAGTAAACAAGAACTCGTTAGATTCTGACGAAGAGGACAGCGGTACCGAGGAAAACAATGTCCTCAACGTTGACGACATTGAAGGTGAAGAAGACGGCGTCGCTGGAATGGAAGGTGAAGTAAGTTACAGTTTAGGGTGGGTGATGTCTACACAGAATGCTAGAGCTACTACTCAAAGCGATTCAAGTCAAGCCTTGGAGGGCAGGCTAGGGCACTATGGCAAAAAGACATTTCTATCGATATTTTCATGTCTTATCTGATCCCCTTTTCATACCTTTAAAAGGAGGACATTGAGAGGATTTTTTGAGAATGTACTCTCACATCTTTTTTGAGAATGTCGTTGTACTTTCTCATGACCTTTGAGCTAGAGGCTGTTAACTAAACATTATTAGAATTAGGCGCTTTTGCATTTCAATGTTGCACACTGTAACAACAACACCAACTCACCTCATAAAGTTTGCAACATGTTTTTTAATCTCTTGTATAGCCCCAGGTGCTCATCTGCAAACACCATAGTGTTTTCCCATATATATTTATTTATTTAATACTGCACAAATTAAATTAACTAGTACAAATGGCGGACTTAACGCTAAGAGCACATACAGCCTACAGCACTAATTGTTTTCCTGCACTCGCAGCAAGTTATCAAAAACACCACAGTTTCAGCAGTGAATGAATTAACTGTTCTCTGGCCAAATCTAAGCATCCTACGAGTTTATTTTGTTACATTCTGCACATTTTACAAAATGTAATGATAGTAATAGGATTAGACCATTTCCCGCATCTTGTCTATTTGTAGAATTGACTGATATACCTAGTAGTTATATTATTTCAACATCTAAGTTATAGTTAATCATGTCTCAAATTTTTTACAGATAACTATAACTCCTTTCAATATGAAAGAAGAGTTAGAAGAGGGCCACTTTGACACTCAAGGCCACTACCACTGGAAAAAAGAAAAGGAGATCAGAGATGGCTGGCTCGACAACATTGATTGGGTCAAAGTCAAGGGAAGACCTGAAGATAAATATAAAGTACACAAAGATGATGAAAATAAAGGGCTAGGGGACGAATCTAGCAGTGATGAGGAAGAACCAGAAGAGAAGTTTGACCTGATTGAGAATTACAAAGAAATTGTGCAGCATATGAAACCGAGAGAGACAATTGCTAAATCTCTACAGAGGCTTGGTAAGTTAGGTTGTATGTCTCACATTTTAAACTACAGAGGTTGATACAAGTGAGTAGGTTCTGTATGGAAAGGTGTGATGATGCCACATGAATTTATATTTATAGTAATTATAATCATTTACAATCATTAGATATTTATCAGTCCAGACTATTATGATTACCACATTAGTCTGCACTGATAAATATCTACCCTGGATTATTCAGTTATTATAAAAAAAAAAACATATTCTTAAGATTTATCTAAAACCAGCTTTTTAACACATTCACTGCTGAAAACACAACTGTCGTGTTTTTTATAACTTGCTGCAAGTACGGGAAAACAGAACTTTTGTGTTTGTTGTATGAGAAAACACTGGAGTGTGCAGAGCCGCACCTGTGGCTAGGCAAGCAAATCGCCTCAGCAGTGAAAGTGATAATGTGTTGATATATCAATCAGTCAATCAGTAATAGCTGATAGTAAGCTATGATTGTCATACAATTTACATCTAACATTGTTTTGTAATGAAATTCCTTAAAAAAATCGCCCACCTCAAATGTCTGGATTATCAAAGCTCTATAACATTTTTACATTTAGACATTTCTTTCAGGTGCAAGCACTAAAATCTCAAGCGCAGAACGCTGGAAAAGGAAGAAAGCTGGAATTGTTGATGAGAGTGGTAAAATTGTCACAAGAATAACAGAACTTGCGAATCAAATTCTAACAAAAACTGGCAACATGGATATCTACCAGGAAACCCATGAGAAGATTACAAGCATCCTTGCTAAAGATAAGAATAAACATGAAGATGCAGACTTGGACATGTATGCTGATGATTTTGATCAGAAAGAGAAAGTCACCCTGGGGAAACCAGAAGATGAAGGACCCGAAGAGAAAAATAAGGAAGAGGAGGAAGAAGAGAATAGAAATATCGTGAAATGGGAATTTAAATGGAGTCAGGATGATAATGCTGAAATATCGGGACCTCATTCCACAGAACAAATGCATAAGTGGTCAGCAGAGGGTTATTTCAAAACTGGTGTATGGGTTAGGAAGCATGGTGACGACAGTCAGTTTTACAGTTCAAACAGAATGGACTTTGAGTTGTACATGTAACTATGTATTATAATGTATATGTTAATCAATTACTTAAATTTATTCCATACTAAAGTTGAATAAAACACATTTTATGCTACCACATTTATATTTATTTTTGTCTTTGTAGAAAAAATATGGTTGCAAATATAAAAGGCATAGAGCTACAAAAGTACTTAATAAAGATAATAAGAAGTAGCATCTTATACTAGAATACTTAGTCTTAAATCTCCTTAATCATAATAATGGAAATCTATTTTGAAGTGAACTCAAACATAACATGTAGCTTTAGTACAAAAATAAAAACAGTTTGGCATAAATATTACATCTAATTGATTAGTTTGTGTAAATATTTAAACGGATACCTAGTAGATGTAACTTACATCTGTCACAAAAAACTACATTGTGCATATCTAGTTTTTACTTTTGATATTTCTTAAAAATCAGTACAAACAGAAAACATACAATAGGCAGTTTCCCTATTTATAATTAACATCCATCTTACACTCCCAATATCTATGACTCATGTAAAATAATTTAAACATATTTCTTTCCACTCTTATAGACATTGCCAGCTATGCTGGCAACAGTATACAATTTGGCAATCTTATTAATTATCACATTGAATACTGTAATCAGTTGAACAATGACGAATTGTGATATTGAGGTACCAATTTCCAACCAGCTCCCAGTGTTTCGGACATTGTACAGCAGCTGTATGCCCATAAGGTTGGAAAATATCAGGACTATGACATTCAAACATCCAATTGGAGCCTGAAAGAGACAGAATTAATACTATAGCTGGCCAGTAGTATCACATAATTGTTTGCATAAACGCATCGTTCATCAGACTGAGTTGAAACAAGTGTGAACAAAGTCCAGGTACCTAGCTAGCTTGGTATAAAATTGTCCCTATAAGAAATCAGTCTCACCTTAGTCAAAGTTTGCACAGCCACAAAACAGCATCCGACCGTCAAGAACGGAGCAAAAGTCTTCAACAATATCAACGTGGTGATGAGAAACGGTTGGAATGAAGTGACGAAGCATGTCACCCATCTTACTTCAAACGAATTCAGTGATGCTATATTGCCTGTGCCGAAAAAAGCTACAACTATGTATACCATCTGAAGAAACGTTAAAGAAATTGAGATGATAGTTGGCAATGGGGTGTTTGGAATGGAGAGGTTTAGCATCCTAAAGTAAACTACATTATTTTCTCAGGATAGTCTTTCAGAGCTGGCTCCATAACGCGATGTAGCAATTTCTATCACGTTACGTCGGCGGTTCCTGTTGCTATCAATCAATAGCATACGTCATAGGCCCTGGGGCTGCCTGACAAATTGAAATTATATCCGGCACTACCTCATTCGATAAACTAATATGTAACTATAAGTATAAAAGGATACAAAGAAGAAGGCTCTCCGAAAATCTTGATCATTTATACTTCTTTCAATATGTATCTCACTTATATGTTTTTTCTTTTCTGCATGAAATGCCAAGTCCACTACCTGAAACATTCGTAAAATTTTAAAGTATGAATTATACTCATCTTATATCTTATATCCTCGAAGGACTTAGTATGTAAGAGGATTTGTTTCGTTTACAGGACAACAAATAAAAACCTAAATTTATTTTCTGTTTAAGGACGGATGTTGTATTGTAGATAGTAGATACCTAGGGCCTAGATAGTGGTAATGTAAGTTATGTGTAAATAGAGATATAAGCCATGGAAGTTTTATGTGCAGGGAGTCAAAAAAGATTACTCTTTTTTCAATGCAAAGTTTGACTTTACAGTCAAGGTTCATTTTCGTTATGGTTAGCCGTATATTTACTTACCTGACGTTTTTCCCCGTCGCCATAGGCCTTTTTAAAACCGCAAAAGATGGTCAAATATGAAGTGGGAACTTCATTGCCATAAATTATACTATATTCTATGACCATCCAAATTATAGCATGGATTGTCAGAGATATCATAAACAATCCCTCGTGATTCACTGACATCATGAGATAGAAGGTAAATAAAGAAGTACTGATTGCGACCACACGGTTCATGATATTCTTTGAATATAGGACAGGAAGACCAAGAGAGATTACTGAAAATAAATACAGCTATATTGAATTAATTAGATAATATCACACTGTTAAAGTAACTATTTTCGGCTGTAATTTCGACCGCATATACATCAAAAAGCCTGGCGTTTGATCAATAAATGGTAACACTAACTAAGATTCCTTGTATCTAGGGAATCGGGAACTACGAGGATCATGGTTCTACAGGGCTACTAAGGTTCTCAGTCTACTCATCACAACTTACTACATAGAAGCCAAGCTGTGAAACAGAAAAGGATACGAGAGCCCTAGTGTCATCATCATCATCGTCACTAACCATATTCACCCTCTGCTGAGCACAGGTCTCGCCTCACTATAGCGAGGAGTATTAAGCCACAACCAACCACGATGGCCCTGTCCAGATTGGTGTATCACATACTTCGGATATAATTCTCGGCGTGTGAGTTTCTTCATGATGGGATGTAAGTATAGGCATACATATCTACTTATATGTATATATGTATGTACCTGCAATAATCCAAGCTGCACCCTGATCAACATAGGAAACTGGGGTTCCTCTTTGAAACCTCATAGACTGCACATAAATATTTTGTAAGGCTATCAGTAATATGATCATTTGGAGAAGAATCAGTCTTAGCTCTCTCTGAGTCGCTGTTTTAGGGTAAGACGGTAACACTGACATTAGAATGTGAAGGAGAAGGTAAAGTTCCCATAAAATTCCGGCAAATAATCTGGAAAAAGGTAACTTTGGTAAATAAAGAGCAAAGAACTCTACACGATCCTGACCCTTAACTAGAATTCTCTGACTCTAGGGAATCAGGAGATGAGGACAATAGTCCCACAACAAACTAGACTCAGTACTTTAGTGAATTCTCATAATTTTATGAAAGAGGAAAGTGTCATGAGATATGTTGTATGATACTTACACTAGTTCTATAAAAACTACTTTTCCTACAACTGGCATGAAGCAAAATCCGCATAATAGAAATGTTCCAAACGTCCATGGGTATTTGATTGTGGACGACAAATGGCTCGTTTTCAATGAGAAAAATGGCCAAAACGCCATACCTAACAGTGGAAGACTTAACATTTCCCTTTGTGTGAACGACATGCCCTGAAACAAAAAGATGGTAATTCATCTCACATGATAGAACCGATTGATGAAGAAAACTGAGGATAATGACATTAATGACGCCTTAGAGCACGCGGTGTTTTTTATGCGCGCAGACGACGCGTTGAGGACGCGCGTGAACGCAATTCAAACGCGATTCAGACACAGCCTTGTAAGCTTTCTGGGCATCTACGGCGCCGTAAACGCGCATAAAAAACGTCGTGTGGTTAGGCTCTTATACTTTACTTATATAATTGAGTAACGAGACAAGCATGTCGTATCCCTGATGGTAAGCGCCACGCCTGTACATAACAGTAATATCATAAAAGCGAAAGTAATTTTGTCTGTCTCTCCCTGAATGCAATCTTTCCACGGCTAACAGCTACTTTTTACCGCGCGTACGTAGTCGCGGACAAAAGCTAGTAGTGTTTTAAATATTTTTGAAAAATACTTGTGTTTCAATGTCGATCGACAGTTACTCGGCCAGCTGAAGCTAACGCACCAATTGATCGACTGATAACACCTTTACAGGGTTTTTAAATTCAAAAACTAATTTACTTACCAAAGCCAAACAACCAATAGTGTAAAAGATAACTTCAAAGCATGTTGCTAACAGGCGCCTATTGCTTTTCAGCTGTTTCAAAGTATACATCCAAACATCAAATGGGAACAGTACTCTGAACCATAATAATATAGGCATCTGTATATACAGATAATACTGAATTGGTAAACTTTGCACTGAAAAAGACAGGAAAATCAATTAGGCACATTAACTGGTAAATTTTCGAACAAAGTTGGAATATATCTAGATATTGATTAACAAAAGTGTATATGAGGACAATCCAACCCAGCATTTATTATGTCACAAATCTCAAAATATATTTATTATTTGCTTATTACGAATTTCATGGGCTCTTTTTTTAGTATGGTACCTAATTTAAATGACTTAACAAAATGGGCACATCGCAAATGGAAATGTGCAAGTATTAATAAGTGATAAATTTGCATGTACCTATAAGAAAATATTTAGTAGGTTTAGTACATCATAATTATATAGCACAATTTAACAGTTTGAAAAAATTACCGTATACGAGATATGTCCCCATAAAGGATAATATGAAACAAACAGCTTTACAGCTCAATTTGAGGAAACTTGATCGCTCTGAAACACTTTTTATGGTAACTGCATCTGCTTGTGTACTGAATTTTTGTTCTAATAACAGTTTCAACAAGCAAGCTGCCCATCCCAAAAACGACAATGTGACGAGAACAAGCAGGGGCTTCTGATAATAATCGTGATAATATCTCAGTCCAGAGAGACTTAAGTGAACTATTTCTGTACTGAACGCAATCAGTTCTTTGTAATCTTGGTCTCGCAGCAATTGTTCCGTAAAGCTGATCATCTCATCATATTTCTCCTTAGTGAATGATTCATAGGGTCGGTATAACATTGGTAGGGCGTTAGTTTCGACTTCTTGCCGCTTCTTGTCATATTGAGATGCAAGCTGGCGGCTAATGCTGTATACGGATTTAGCTTCGTTGGATAGAGCTGTTTCCAACAGGCCACTAATTGGTTTTCCCTGTAATCAAAAATAATACATGCTAGATAAATAATACATGATTGCTATGCATGTGAGAATGTTTGGCAATAAGAGTCGTTTTGTCTAAAAATTAAGTCTTATTAACTGAAAATGCAGATTTACATTGACAAACATTACTGTGATTGCTCGGGCACTTGCAAGCAACAATGAAAAAAATGTTAGCTAATAATAAATACGCCAATTCGAGTACAAGAAGCAAACTGATTTATTTCACTAATTTCTTATCCTACCCACATTAGTAACTAAAAGTCTATAAATCTTAATGATCTAATTTATATACACAACATATCTTCCTCTAATAATTCAGGAAGTACATGTATTTATTAAATTGAAACTATACAAAATAAAAGGACTTCTTAAGATTTTGATTTGAACAATCAATCCCATTTAAACCAAATGGCAAAATTCTTAAATATACAAACATTTGAAAACAAACTTAGAACTACTACATCTCTACATTCACGAGTCAGGTATGCCAATGATATCTGGCCACAACTCAGAATCTGGTATTTCCACGGGGGTTTCGTCAACAGGCCTTTCCCTATTCAAATCATCATCTGGTCGGTCCCATGATAAACGACGTCCATCCATCCCTCTATTAGGGTGTGAAGTGCGCGCCAAAATCTGGTCGGCGTGCCGACGGTGTAGCTCTCCACCTTCCGTTCTCACCCTGTATGCGCTTGGTCCCTCTATAGCCTCCACAGTGGCTCTCCGCCACCTCTCTCCTGTTCCATACATATGTATGAGTACAGACTGCCCCACCTGGAAGGATCTGGTTGGTGGATTTTGTGACACCTCTTCCAACTGGGTATCCCTCCGTGATGGCATATTCTCCGGATGCAGTCTTGAAATGGCAGTTCTGAACTTCCTGCCATTCAGCATCTCTGCTGCAGTTTTGTTGGTAGCACAATTAGGTACTGTTCTGAGATAAAAGAGAACTTTTGCTAGCTTCTCACTCCAGGGCATCTGAGAGCTCTCTAACTTTTTAAGTTTGTTTTTGAAAGTCTGTATGGCTCTTTCCACTTGGCCATTCGTAGCTGGGTGGTATGGAGGGGAAAACAGGTGCTTTATTCCATTTTTCTTTAGAAAGGTATCAAACTCTGAAGAACTGAAAGCCCTTCCATTGTCCGATACTAAAACATCTGGCAATCCCTGAGTTGCAAATATCCGTCTCAATACTGTGATAACAGTCCCACTACTCATCGACGTCACAATCTCTGCCTCGAGCCACTTACTATGACTGTCGATTACCACCAAGAACGTCTTGCCTTGAAATGGGCCAGCAAAATCTATATGCAGGCGACTCCAGGGCTTTTCATCTGCTATCCAGGTCTGCGGGTCTCTTGGTGGATTGTTCCTCACCAACTGGCATTGCTCACACTCTGACACCATTGTCTCAATTTGTCTGTCCATTTCCACCCACCATACATATCCTCTAGCGTAAGCTTTTGTTTGGACTATACCGGCATGTGGTGTATGTAACAGTTTCAGTACTTCATGCTGCAGGGACTCGGGTATAATGACTCTGTTGCACCATAGTAAACAATCTTTACTATGGGAAAGGGCCTCTCTTCGAGCCCAATACGGTTGCAGTAAAGGATCACTGTTGCGGGGTGGCCAACCATGCAGAATATTGAACATCACCTTCTGGAGCACTGCATCTCTCTTTGTTTCAGCTGCTATTCTGGTCGCATCTAAATTCCAACCCTCAGGGCGTTCTTCAAGCAACAAAACCTCCTTCAGGGATTCCTCACCTGATCCTGGCACCGTAGGTGCCGTCCATCTACTTAGAGCGTCAGCATTACCTATTAACTTCCCAGACCGGTACTTGATTGTGTAATCATAGCAGCCTAACTTCAATGACCATCGTAACATTCTTGGAGAAATTTGGTCGGGGATAGGTTTCATGGGATTGAATAATCCTACAAGTGGCTTATGGTCAGTGATTATGCAGAATTTACGTCCTGATAAGAAGTCATGAAACTTAGTCAGTCCGAACATAATGGCTAAAGCCTCTTTATCAATTTGACCATAACGTCTTTCATGTGGTTGCATAGTCCGAGATGCCATCATAACAGGTCGTTCTTCACCATCATCCATCACATGGGCAATAATCGCTCCTAATCCATACTCTGATGAGTCGCATATCAACAGCAGTTCTCTATTCAACTCGTACCCCACCAAGGTGAGGTCAGATGAAATCAAGTCCTTGGCCTTCTCAAATGCTATCCTTTCAGTCTCCGTCCAACGCCACGGTCTCTTAGATTCTAAAAGTCGGTATAAAGGTTCTAGCAATGTTGCCTTGTCTGGTAGAAACTTCTCATAGAAATTGTAGAGGCCTAGAAAGGCACGCAATGTCTCTTTGTTAGTGGGAGCTGGTTTCTCCTTTATCTCTTTTACTTTAGCTGGTGATGGATGCAGACCTTCAGCATCGATAGTATGTCCAAGAAAAGTGATACTATCAGCTGCAAAAACACATTTCTTCACATTAAGCCGGAAACCCATTTCGTTTAGCTTGGACATGACTTTTCGCAGTCTCTGGTTATGTTCCTCCGTATTATTTCCCATAATGGCCACATCATCGAGCAGGCAAGCTACTCCCTCCATACCCACCAACGCAGATGACATCAAACGCTGGAAAATTCCTGGTGCCGCACTGACACCAAAGGCCAGGCGATTCATTTTCATCAGCCCAAGGGGTGTATTGAGAGTCAACAGCTCTGCTGTGTCACTGTCAACCTTCACCTGTGTATACGCTTGTTTCAAGTCTAATTTACTAAATATGCGACCACCACTTAACTTCACAAATGCCTCTACCGATGTAGGAAGAGGATATGTATCAACATCAATGGCTGCATTCACAGTTGCACGATAATCACCACAAATACGAAGTGAATTATCATCTTTCTTCACCACCCTTATAGGTGTAGCCCATTTTGAGTATTTGAGTGGTGTCAAAACGCCATCTTCAATCATTCGTTTCAACTCCTCATTTACTTGTTGCTTTAGGGGAAAGGGCACTGGCCGCGCTTTAAAGTATCGAGGGACTGCATCCGCACGAACATGTAATGACACTTTAGGACCCTTATATTCCCCAAGCTTTTCCTTAAATAAATCTGGAAACTCTTCCATCAACGGGTTAATCTTGTCTTCAGACCAACATAGTCCAGACACGGAAATGCTGAGGGCCTTGAACCAATTCCTGCCCAACAGGCTTGGTGTACTTCCTGACACTACCATGAGCTCACAGAGTGCTTCTTTATCACCCAGTGTTACAACTACTTATAATGATCCGAGAACATTGAGTGCTTCACGTGTTACTGTTACCAACTTCACATTGGTAGGGTTCAATTGGGGAGGTACTGGCCACAATTTCTGAAAGGTTGATTCAGATATAATGGATCTTGACGCACCAGAGTCTATTTCCATCAATAACATTGCCCCACCAATATTCACTTCAGCTGTTATTGGAGGTTGATAACCTTCCACGCTGCACATGTAGATCCCCATCTGTTCCTCCTCTCTGTCAAGATTGGAACTGCTCCCTGAGGTTTCTTTGACTTGGTGTGTCTGTGAAGTTTTTTTCCTACATGCCGCTGCAATGTGCCCTGTCTTTTTGCAATAAAAACATTTTGCTGCTGCAAAGCGACAACGTTCACCAGTTTTGTGTTGTCCAGCACAATGGCTACATGCCATCAATTTAATTTTCCCAATCTCCATGGGTATAGGGTGAGTTTGCTTAGACTCAGCTGTATCTGGGTACATCTCAGGAAAGGTTGTTTGATAATTCAGACACATCTGTAATGCCATCTCAAAGGTTAGATCCTTTGTCTTTAACAAATCTCTTCTCAACCGATCATCTCTCACTCCCAACACTAGCCGGTCTCTCATCTGACGTTTTAAATCTAAAAAGTTGCATTTGGCGCCGAGTACACTTATCGCCGCCACGTAGTCTTGCACGCTCTCGCCTTGTAATTGTGAACGTTTATGAAACTTTCCTGATTGTAAGATTTCATTGATTTCTGGTTCGTAAAATTTGTCCAACACAGCTATGATATGTGTTAGCGACACACTTGTCGGACGAGCAGGCACCAACAGTGACGCGATTAGGGCAAATGTTTCCTTGCCACATTGCGACAAAAACAGAGATCGCGCCTTGTTCTCCTTTATGTCGTCGTAGCCCGCCGCGTCGAGTGCACAAAACATAAGTTCTTTATAATCGCTCCATTTATCTGTTTTTGGGTTAAAATGTCCCGGAAACACAATGTTCGCTACATTGGACGCCATCTCACACCCCAATTACAATTAATTTTCCGAAGTCGCCAATAATAAATACGCCAATTCGAGTACAAGAAGCAAACTGATTTATTTCAGTAATTTCTTATCCTACCCACATTAGTAACTAAAAGTCTATAAATCTTAATGATCTAATTTATATACACAACAGCTAAGATACATTTTATAGTTCTGGCTGCGCCTCGCAGTTTTCCCCAGATAGTTCCATTTTCCTGCACCATTTCTGCATTTTCTTGTGATAAAACCGCCTATAGCAGTCAGGGAAAAAGTAGCCTCCTATTAAATTTACTAGAATTTTCAGAATCAGATCAGTAGCTCCAGAGATAACCTTCTACAAACTCATGTCACAAATAAACTTTACCTCTTTTTAATATTAGCTTTTCACTCATTTGCAACAAAAACGTGTTATCTCCTTAGCGGTCTAAAGGGAAAAATTATTAGTTTGGTTCGAATAAATAGTGCAGAAGTATAGATTGATAGATTTCTCTTTCCTTTCCGGCCTTATCCGTTCTCTTTGCAATCATAGATTGATAGATTTACATAACCAAAAGTTCATAAATACTTGCAATAGAGTTAACGGGTACAGGAATAGATAGTATTGTTGACATAAGAGGTGTCAGGTCAACTTGGTTTATATCCAGTCTGTGCTCCAAGGACATTTCCAAGGTTTCAGGGTCCCATTGTTTTTGTTGGGCTTGCTTTACTCCAGAGCCCCATATTACATAGGGTGTCTGTGTTTCATGATTGTAACCTGACCCGTGGGAACCTAAAACAATATAAAAAACTTGTTACTTTACACTTTTTCATAGAGATATGAACTAATCTTATCTTGTTACCTAATCTTAATATTATTATGTGATTTTCATCGAAATTGTGACAGCCCATTTGAGGAAATCAATATAATTATCACCAAGTTCAAAGTATGACTTTTGAGATAGTGACATTATTGTATTTAAAATAACCAGAAAATTAATATTTATTTATACATATTATTATAAACATTGCTAATGGAATAATAATAGAATTACTTTGAACAATAATGTAACAAAATTGGAAGAAGAAACAGGCTGTTACTGCATTCAATGACCCTGGAGTCTATTTATGTCCCATTCTAAAAATACTTTAGTGGATACCTAAATCTTACCCCAGTCAGTCATTCCATGGTCTGATGTCATAAGGAATGTAGTCTTTCCATCGTCACCATAGTAATGCCTTATCTCCTGTTCAATTTCTCGAATGACAAGATCAACATGTTCTAATGTTGCCCAAAATTTCCTGGAAACCATAACGAAAATAATATATAAATTAAAACTACAAATACTAAACTTACCTAGTTTACTCACTCTTTTTGGTCTTACATACTGGGAAAAAGACAGATTGTAACTGTGGATATTGAATGTGGCAATGTTAAGTCAATTCCTATAATATTATACAGTTTCTGTAAGATATGTCTCACTGAAACTGTTGATAAAAAGTATCCTATATTCTATTCCAGGACCTGGCATCTATTTACCAATTTTAATAAAAATATTTTCAACAAACTAACACACATACTACACACTATGAACAAACACACAAACTTTCGCATTTATAATATTAGTAAGTACACCATCCAACTATGTCAATAAAGATAACTTACGGAGTTTTCGGTTTGTGGGTATGTCCAGCAGTGTCCGTGCCAAGTAAATGCAAAAAGAAAATAATCTTTTTCTGTTGCAGCTTCTGGTCAACAGCTGCATTACTTCTAGCATCATGAAAGAACTCTTGCACTTTATTAAAAACCCATGCATCTAGATGTTTAGTGTTCTTATGTGTACTGAAGCTTTGTTCATAGGGGTCAAAGTCTTGGACAGTTATATGATCATCCATAATTCCTTTTGTAAAGATGTTAACTATGTCATATGATCCCCAGCTCCAAGTGTGTGTTGATTGGTTGAAGACGGAGTCAAAGTCTACTGGGTTTTCCTTCCACCCTTTAAATACTGCAGAAGGGTCTTCGTAGAACCCAGCAATAAGAGCTACATGCCCAGGGCGGGACTCGGTAGGCACTTGAGTGTTAGAAATGCCCCATCTGCCATTTGAGTTCGCCACTGACCTGAAATTAAAAAAATACATTAAATAAAAAAATTAAATATTTGAATATTTGAATTAAATATTTTTTTTAATTTAAATTATAGCTACATGTTTAGTAGGTAGTAAGTACTATAATAAATTTGTGTTCAAAACTAATAACACAAAAGTGTACTGCCCACTGATTGGCTTAGCCTTGCAAATTATTTTAGTGTGTGTAAGCTCAGTAGCTCAGTCGCGCTTATCTATGTGTATAGTGTATATTGTACACATAGAAATGCGTGACTGAGCTGACTTCTATATATCTTTCACTATCTTCGTATACCAGAATATTGCAGTTATTCTTGTTAGAATTAAAGTTACTGACATTCATTCGGTGTCTTGTTATGGAACAACGGACTTCATAGTTTCTGTTTCTCAAGAAACAGTATTTTAGCAAGGGTTTTCTAGAGTTCTATGATTTTTGGGTTTTTGGTATCAAACTTACCTTAGATATTTCATAGTGGTGTAATTGAGAAATGATTCAGCTCGCAACCCGTCCACCACAAACAGAACCAGCCTGTCTGCTGCTGCATCATGCTGTGGTTGATATGGAACTACATTCTTCACAATCGGCGACTTGAAGTAGATATCGAAAATTGAATAAAGGAACGTAAGATGTATAAGGATACCAAGAGCGAACATTCTGACACTCTTTTTCACGTTTGCATTCTCTATTTATTGAACATGTTTTAACGATTTTCTTAAAGATCTATTTAAGATTAAATAGATTAATGTTATTTATTGAAATTAATTTAATCACGCGCGCGCAATTCGCTTCACAGCAAGCAATCTCTTAATTTCTGACTGTCAATGTCAGTTTATTGATTAACATAAAGATCTTTCAACCTTGACATTGATGCTTAGACGGTAATCCTTGTTCGCACAACAACGACAAAAAAAATTACATAATCACTGGCAAAATTGTGGCAGCCCCGCAGAAGCCATAACCAAAAGTTGAAGTTGAAGTTGAAAATTACATAATAACATTTATAACTTTATTAATTTAATTTGTAATTATTGTACTTTACCTAGCTACCTTAATTACAATAAAATATCAATGGTATCTATTTAAATTTTATTTAATGCCAGAAAGACTCAACCGATTTCTCACTGCTTTCATCAGCCACGCCAGCTGAAAGTAGGTTGAGTAACGCATCTTCTTGGGCTTTTTCCAAATCATTCAACACCACATCAGTCGATATCTTGTCATCGATAGGCTCATGTGGTGCGAGTCCTAGAGTAAGGTAAGCCCGGCGCATTTGTCCCGCACTTAGCCATCCACGTTGACCTGGATCAAAACTTTTGACAACTGCTTCCAAATGCCTATAAATATGCATACTCAATCAAACACTAGCTAAATAAGTATTAAGTATGTAGGAAATAAGTACCTTACTATAAAACCTACCTACTTATTTACCTTACATTACTTATTTCATCAACTTACTTGTGTTCATATAATACGGGTGCAACTCCATGACCTGCACGAAATAGCATACAATCATTCAATAGCGTCTCAAGATATGCAATAGGCTTACTTGAACCTTCTGCTATAACTTTAGTCAGAAGAAATCTTATTAGTTCAGGAATACGACGTTCACGTAAATAGGATTCAGTTCTTCCAACTGTACTTAGGATGTGTTGCTTGCGTGCAGAAATTTCTACTTTCTCTGAAGACTCAATATCTAGTACGCACTTACAAACTGAAATAGTTTTTATTGGGGGTGGCTTTTTTTCTGGTTTTGGCTCGAAAAAATCTTCTTCCTCCATTATATTTGTATAGGTATTTAATTTTATGACATTGAACTCCAGACGAACGATACACGCGACGAACGCGGCGTAAACATTTTTATTTTCTAGATATTACCAAAGAGGATGTATATTTAAATAACATTACGACTTTTACGATTTATAGTTTTACTAGCTGCGCCCCGCGGTTTCACCCACGTACTTCCCGTTCTCGTGGGAATACGGGGATAAAATATAGCCTATGTTGCTCGCTGATAATGGAGGTTTCCATTAATGAAAGAATTTTTAGAATCGATGCAGTGTTTTAGCCGAAACCTTATATATTTCCATACAAACTTTTATCCCCTATTTTTATTTTACCCCCTTAAGCGTAAAATTTTTACAAACTTTGAATGCCATTTTTATTTATATCTAATCAATAGCCTAAAAAATAAGATTAAAGCTTCTAGATTTAAAAATGATGAAACTTACATGCCAAAATTTCAGCTCGATCGGTGCAGAACTTTTTGAGTTTTTGAAGCGTACACAAACCAGCATAACATTTTTATATATATAGATAACGTATTTATTTGGATAAGGATTAATATCATGTTTATGAAAAGACCTTTGCAAGTAATGCATTATTTTAAAACAAATTTTATTACTATATAAAAGATTATAGTGAAATAACCTGAAAAGATAGGCATATGCTATGCTTATTTCGTCATTCATCATTTTTGCATAACTTTAACCGTTTACGCAGCGCACGCAACAAAAGCTCCTAAAAGCAATAATTTTTTCCCGTTTTTGTCACATTCTTTATTGATGCTCTGCTCCTATTGATCGTAGCGAGATTTTATATAGCCTATACCTTCCTCGATAAATGGACTATTCAACACAAAAATAATTTTTCAATTCCAATCAGTAGTTCCTGAGATCCTAGCGTTCAAACAAACAACCAAACAAACTCTTCAGCTTTATATAATAGTATAGATATAGATACATACGGTCTTATTCATAAAAAGTTATCACAGCTTTATAAGCTCGCTATAGTAAGATTTTAGAAAATCAGGAGGCCTACCATGACGTCTTATAGCGATTCAGTTTAGGACCTAAACTGAGCTGCGTCGCATAATCGTACCATGACGTCTTATTAGCGACTCAGTTTAGGTTTCCGCCATTTTGAACCTAAACTGGATAGCAAGTCATGATTTCGTTCATTCTTTTCGTACCATGAGCTATATTTAAAACCTATTTGAACCTATACTGATCCCATTAGCTGTCAAAATTAGCGTCTCAATAAAAGTTAATATTTTCACAACCAAAGTTGAGCCTTTTTGGTTATATATCTTAATAGCGGCGGCCCCGCGGTTTCACCCGCGTAGTTCCTCTTCCTGTGGGAATACGGGGATAAAATATAGCCTTTGTTACTTGCTGATAATGTAGTTTTCCATTAGATAAATAATTTTAAAAATCGGTGCAGTGGTTTAGCCGAAAGCTTATATATTTCCATACAAACTTTCTTCCCCTATTGCTATTTTACCTTGTGGATAATTTTTTTACAAAATTTGAATGAAATTTTTATTTATATCTTATCAAAAGCACAAAAATAAGTTTCAAGCTTCTAGCTTAAAATATGACGAAACTTTCATACTAACTTTCATCCCCTATTTCAACACTTTACAACCCTTTTCTCGCATTAAAACGTAGCTTATGTCCTTTCTCAGGCTCTAGAGTCTAGGCTGTACCAAATTTTATTTAAATCAGTTCAATAATTTAGGCATGAAAGCGTAGCAGACAGACAAAACGACAGACAGTTACTTTCGCATTAATAGAAGTAGGGATTATTTTGATTTCAATGTAAAAATCATAATAATTAAGTGTGTATATTTGTGTGTACCGTCGCCTTGGAAGTTTAAACTTAGGGCTACTGATTCCCACAGCCGGCGAGAGTATTCCCTGGCTTGCGTGATTTTATTATAGCACGTTGCAATCTCGTGCCTGTTTATGAAATCCCAAAGGTGTTCAAGTTGGCCGTAGCTTACTCGTTGACGAGAAGTTTCACTGTATAATATAAAGAAAACCACTTAAAATAGCCGCTAACACTTGAGACGTAAGCTTGGGAATTTTGGAGTATAGATTCATGCGTATAAGTACCTACTTAAGAAATAAGATTTTTATATAATATGCAAAATATTAGTCAGAATTACTGACGCCATTGTAGTGAATTTATAAACCACATAAAAAGAAAAGAAAATCGAAAATAGTATTTTATAAAAATCAGCACAAAAGCGCGCGTATTTTTAATATACGAACTCTTTCGTGCTGTATTTTCTGATTAGAGTCGAAGAACATTCATCCGTCCGTCACTCATTAATCAAATGTCAAATGTCAAAAATATAAAAGGAACGTTCTAAAAAGATATCAATTCTAGGACCACAATATTTTACTCGTAATTTAATTTAAAAATGATCTTAAATAAATAATAAATCAATAAACATCATTGATACATACATCTAAATACTTAATTAAATTACTTAGGTGTTGTGTCTTCACACAAATGACAAAACATGCAACATGAAAATAAGCGTAATTTTCCGAAACATTTTTTGATTTATTTTTGAACGCAACCAAAAGAAAGAAACACGGCTAAACGAAGTTAGCAAAGGATGTTGATATAGTGTTGTCTCTTTCCAACAGAGTGACGTCATAACAGACGTGAGAAACTATCGTTCAATTCGTTCATTCATTCTTATTGTTAACGATCCAATTACGATTTTGTTTAGGTGTAGGTCATGGTACGAAATTATGCGGTGCAGTTTAGGAACCTAAGTTGAACTGAGCCAAAACTGAGCCGCTAACTAATAGGTGAGAGTAGGGCCCCAGTATTCATAAACGCTCAATAGCCTTAAAATGCTCTATAACTGTTTGATAAAGTGACATTGATTTATGGAAGCCAACACCCTACTATAAGCCCATTTTAAGCGTTTGATAGCGAAAAACATGGCTGACAACGATCAGCTGTTTAGTCATTGAGATACATACTTTGAAATTTAACAATGAGTTTTACCACCAAAGAGTTCCAAAGGTAGGTTGTATAGAGGTAAGTTTGTTAATGACGCTATGCGCTAGCTGCAGCCTGTTGGGGACCTTCCCGAGGACTTAAACAACAGTGGAATGTAAACTGCCATATTCCAATAAAATACATCCAAAACAACAACAGCGTGACATGTGGCATCGGTGGCGTAGTGACGAGTCGGTGGTCATTCGTCGTTGGCCGGTGACGCGAACCCGTGCGTTCCGCATCCAGCCGCTCATATTATAATAGAGGATCCACTATCAGAGGAGAGTAACATAGAGAAGGACAACACAGAGGAAAGTAGGTACCCGTGGGGAGAACCTAGAAGTTCCTAGATGTAGAAGTGTTGCAATTTTGCAAGCTGTCATAATTCAGAAATTTTAGCGAATAAAACCAACTATGACAACTACCACCGAGATTGGCGACGACTTTTTAATGGCCCTCCACTTCTACCTACAGGTGCTCTCAAGCGACTAGAGGAAAAAGAGCTACCTCGTCTCACAATAAATAAACTAAAAACCCCCTGATACGAAAAACAAACCCTGATTACCATCTATCTATAACCTACTCATTGAGACAATACCATTAAGATATGTAATAAATAGTTTATTCTCCCAGTTTCTTATTTTATATTAATAATACTGAGTTTTTTTAAAACAAAATTTCTGTAAGGTCTACATTTCCTCCTATTTTTTATTCATTTTCCACTTGAGGTCAGTGCAGTTCTTCTCTGCATTTCACTTCACAGTCCGCAACTTTATCAGCAGCTGAGGTCTTTCGGTTTTTCTTAGCTTGTTTGACGTAGGAAGAGGAGATGGAGTACTAGGGCCTAGGCAGGCACTTCTTCTTTATTGGTGTTTGATAGCTCCTGCTTTACAATCACACTAAATATTGGCGCTTGGCCTGGCTTCAGTTTCTATTTCAATGACTTGACAACACTAATTCAAATTCATAGGAATCGGTGACAAATTCATTAGGGAGCTAGAAACTAATATCATTATTATATGGTGTTTCGATGGTAGGTGGTGGACCACCAGCAGTCTTCATCTGCTCCTTACGCTCTTGAGCCTTTTGTTTTTTGGCACACATCTTTATTATCCCCCACTGAGCCTTGGTTTGGGAAAGAGTGCGCTGGGCTCTTGAACACATGCAGTTGAAACTGAAATAAAAATAGTCTGAGTGAGCAGTAGGCCTATACCTAACAATAGGACAGTAAAGACTCATCATAATCGTATTTTAGTCAAGCAGAACAACTATATTATCGCTAGAGTAATAAACTTAAAGGCACAGGGCGGTTGCCAGGATCCTTATCAGGAGGCTCCATGCTCAGCGCAGGCGTGGATTTGTCGGGCGAGAAGAATAAAACAACTCTCTCAGTACTACACACTCTAATCAGCTATTTTACAATGATTCCATGAAATACGACGTTAAATACAATCAAGATATTTGAATTAAACGATACGCAGAGACACTCCACCGAACACGTAATGCGCAAGCCCGATGCAAACTGATTTTTCTGCCAATCTAACGGCCACCCATCCGTTTGCTTGTCTCTGGTTGCACACTAGCGCCCGGAGTTGTGTCAGAGTGGGGAAACTTCGACTGTCACAAATTAGTTACGTTTCTTGCCACTCTAAAATAATCGACGCGCCGTCACGGCCGGACTGACATTCGCACGTCCTCGTGCGTCTGCCTGTGTAGGTACAGCTCCTGTCCTCCAGTTAACCTGCAAAGATGAAACACAGCTGGAACATTCATCTCTCTACGCTCGTCTATCACTGACACGCTATTTCTGTTTGCCAACCATTTAATTTCATCTCGACACCTGTCCATCACGACACGTCACAACACGCTGGACCGGACAACTGAACTCTGGCATCCCTTCGACCAGTCATCATCTCAATGATGACGTGGACCGGATAACCCATCAGCGTCCCTTCGACCAGCCCTCCCCGAATATCGCACAGATTCAGCATAGTGATATGATCCGGAACTTCGACCCGCATAAGCCAGTTCCTTAGACCTTCCACTAGCTGCACATACCAACGTCACACACAGGTATTGTAAGCTGACTTAGGACGTCGACCCTTATGAGCCAGTCCCGTCGTCCAGCTACTCTACCGCCACATACCACACACGACACACGTAAAAGCCAACACGGAGACACGAGAATTAACATGGACAGTAACAGGGGTCACAGATAAAGTAGACACTTAATAGCACTTACGACTGATTATTCGTCACGCTCAGAGGCAGAGAGGGTTTCAGAGCTAGCGGTAAGAGTGCGCGAACTAGATACTGAGATTGTATCACTATCATCATCAGATGGCATCACTTCCATCTCTTGACCGTGGACCGCCGTCTCGGCCTCCTCTACGTTATTAATTAAGGAAGTAGCTGCTTCAACTAAACCATCGTAGCCTCCGGGTACTGCACGCAAGTTTTCGTGAGCATATTTGTAAGTTCGGTTAGACCCATCAATGTCTCTTAACTCGTACCTATCGTTATCTAAAACGCGACTGATAATAAATGGACCTCGGAACTTTCTCTGTAATTTAGTCTGGTTACGCTCACTACATTTAATAAAAACGAAATCATTTTGAGAGAAGTGTTTTACAGCTGCCCTACCGCGGTTGAAGCGTTTTGTTTCTAATGCGGCTGCCTTCTCGATATTTTTGGACGCGTTCTTTCGAATTGAGTCTAAATCTAAACGAGGCTCAAGTTCTGAGTGAGGACGTATGCTAGACATTCCTAATGACTGTGATCGTATGCCGAACATCAGTTCCGTTGGCGTATAACCTGTTATTCTAGAGCGCGTACTATTCAATGCCAGTTGGACCTCGGGAAGTTCGTCGCGCCATGTCTTGTTTGGATCATTCTCTACTATTGTAAGTAAGCTTTTTAAGGTGCGCATCACTCGCTCTACTTGGCCGTTAGCTCTACTAGAACCAGTTGCGATGAAATGGAGTTCTATGCCGTGATCACTACAAAATTGTTTGAAATCTGCACTAATATAGCATCTACCTTGATCCGCGACTATTCGTTTTGGTGCGCCGAAGAGGCAAACCGCCTTTTTTAGAGCTTTTATGGCACTAGCTGCATCTAGTGAAGGTGTATACTCGAGAAGAACATACTTTGTAAATGAATCAATTATAACTGAAGCATATTCTTTCCTATCGCTTTTCCCACTTAGTTTACCCGTGATGTCGATATGTAATGTGTGCCAAGGAGTGGCAACTTTCGGGATTGGGTGAAGTTGGACCTGCTGGGCCCCTGAACACCCTTTTGACGCTTTGCACACAATACAAGAATCAACGAATTTTCGAACTTGCTTAGCCATTAGTGGAAACCAATATTGTTCGTATAGCTTATCTAGAGTCTTTTCTGCGCCAAGGTGCTTAATTTCTGTGTGAACATGATTGATCAGAGTCCATGTTAAAGATCTCGGGACTACTGGGAGCCAAAAGGTATTCCTATTGCGTTCGATTTTCCTATAAAGTATGCCTTTACGTACATCGTAAGTGTGAGCAATCGGTTCGGGTAGCTCTTTATTATTGTGCTTACTGATGAGATCTTTAATTTCACTGTCACGTTTTTGTTCCACTGCAAGCCACCCTTGGTGCAGTTCTATAAAATGGATGTCTCTACTTTTTGCGGGTATGTCAGATTCGTCAACTGTTTTGGACGATCCCGGCGTTGGATCTGGGAGAGGGTTCCGTGACAAGAAGTCAGCATGTTCCATGCTGCTTCCCTGTTTGTGCATTATGTCGAAATCATAAGCCTGTAGGAAAGCCCACCAACGATGAACGCGTGGGGTCAGATCGGTTTTCGATTTAGACGCTTTCAAAGAGTTGCAATCAGTAAAGACTGTAAAATGCTGTCCGTATAAATAATGTCGGAAATTCTCAACAGCCCGAACGACCGCCAAGGTCTCTAACTCATAAGAATGATACCGCGATTCTGTGTCAGTCGTTCGGCGACTAAAGTAAGATACTACGTGGGGTAAATTTTCTTTTCTTTGGATTAGTATTGCGCCATAGCCTTCTGAGCTCGCGTCGGTATGAAGTTCTATAGGGGAGTCACGGTCAAATATTGTCAGAACCGGTTCTGAAGTAAGTATCGCCACAATTTTCTTGTGGATATCATTGTGGACACCTGTCCATTTGATAGGACCTTTTAATTTAGTTAGCGGGTAGAGCGGCCCTACAATACGAGTAAAGTTCGGTATGAAACGCCTAAAGTAAGACGCTAGGCCTAAGAACTGCCTGACGTTAGTAGCAGTTTTAGGGGTTGGAGCATCTACCAAAGCTTGTACTTTCCTGGGATTTGGAGTAACTTCCCCTGCCCTAATCACGTATCCGAGATAATCCACTTTACTTTTCATAAACGTACATTTCTTAACGCTAAACGAAAATCCAGCGCCAGAGAGCGCTTTCAAGGTCAAGTCCAGACGTTCCAGCCCTTGAGTGACGTCATCGGAATAGCATAAGACATCGTCCATATAGGCTAGCGCTGCCTGATCTTTTAACGACCCTAGAGCGTTGTTAATGCACCTTTGGTACACGGACGCCGCATTCCGTAAACCAAAGGGCATCGCCAGATACTCGTACTGACCGTCCGGAGTCACAAATGCCGTTCTCGCTATGCTGTCACTGTCAGGGTCAACTATTATTTGGTGATACCCTGAAGCCATATCTAATGACGAGAAGTAGTGCGCCCCGTGAAGCCTGTCTATTTGTTCGTCAATTATCGGTAAAGGATAGTGCTCAGGACGTGTGTTAGCGTTTAGTTCCCTATAATCTACGCACATCCTATCAGTGCCGTCCTTTTTTTTTGACCAGCAGAATGGGACTAGCGAACGGCGATGTGCTTTCTCGAATGACGCCTGCTTGCAATAGAGATTCTACTTTTTCCTTAACTATTTCCTTTTCCGCGGGGGCTAACCTATACGGGCGTCTCTGTACGGTTTTGTTTGGATCGATAGGATCTATGCGCATAACACCCGTCGTAACACGTCGCGTAGGTATGCCGTCGATGAAAAAGTCACTATACTTTTGTAATATCTTAATTAAAGCAATTTTATCATCACCTTGTAAATCAGTGTCAATAGCAGTAAAACCGAAGTCACTTAGTTTTTCGGCCACATGAACTTCCTTTTGCAAGGAAAATGCAACCTGCTCATTGTCGATTTTAACTTGAATCTTGTTTTCTAAGAGATCCCTACCTACGATCACCGGTTCGGCGATGGTATCGTCAGGCACTATATGAAACAGCACCGACGCTGAGATGCCTTGTACATTGATGGGGCTAAGAACCTGTGAAACGCATTCCACATTATCTCTGCCTATACCTTTGAGGTATACTAAGTCACTACGCAAAGTACCCGGAAACTTCTTGGCAAAGCCACACGTCACTAACGAGCAAGCTGATCCACTATCGAAAAGAAAGGAAACGGGCTCACCAGATAATGTAGTCAAAGTGCTCCTAGTCGCTCTGCGCTCACAGACGTGGACCTCTTTGACCGCCGCTGCACCGCTGCCTCCTTTTCGGTCTGGACACGCGGATGCAAGGTGACCTGTCTGTCCGCACACAAAACAGGTAATCGGTCGGGCTTTGTCGAAAACCCTCGACGTTTGATTCGGAGTTTTGTCTGTAGCAGCAGACTCTTCTCGTCGCTTCCGGCAGTCGAGCGCTCTATGACCTGGTGTACCACAGCGATGACATGTTCCGGTAAAGCGAGGTTCATTATAACGAGTTCTTTTCACTTCAATTTCATAATTTTCATTACCGTCAAATTTTCGCTTTAGTGAAATTCCATTGAGAACTCGAAAAAGTTGAGATCTGGTAGAAAGGTTGTGCGAATGAAGCTCCCTACGAATCATGACGTCCTTTTGACACAATACTGAAGACACGAACCCAGCAACTATATCTTCAGCCATTTCCATACGTGGAATTCTTTCAATAATGCTCCAAAGACGCATTGCCGCCTCACAAGCAGTTTCCTTTGGACCGATTTGAAAACGCAACACTTCATCGAAATAATCTTGAGGCAACATAGGTTTTGCGAATTTTGCTAGCAACAGTTCCTTTATTTGAGGCCATGTTAGCTGTGAAACCTGCAGCTTGGTTAAGCAGGTAGCAGCTCGTCCTTTCAAGGCGTGCGTTAGCAACAACAATAACTCGGCACCTTCTAGATTTTTACTGTTAACTATGATCTCAGTAACTTTACACCAACCTTCTATGTCTGCATCGCCATCATCTGGGTTAAATCGGATTAATTGTGTTGTTGTGTTGCTCGCAGATTGAGGTTGAGGGCTTGACAATAATCTGGATAGCAACATCTCCATATTATGTAACAGGTTTGGCGCCGGTGATGGACCGGGTGCATCGTTTCTTCGTGTATTCTCCTCTGCACGTAGCCCTTCACATCCCACTTCTGATAAAGGCACAGGGCGGTTGCCAGGATCCTTATCAGGAGGCTCCATGCTCAGCGCAGGCGTGGATTTGTCGGGCGAGAAGAATAAAACAACTCTCTCAGTACTACACACTCTAATCAGCTATTTTACAATGATTCCATGAAATACGACGTTAAATACAATCAAGATATTTGAATTAAACGATACGCAGAGACACTCCACCGAACACGTAATGCGCAAGCCCGATGCAAACTGATTTTTCTGCCAATCTAACGGCCACCCATCCGTTTGCTTGTCTCTGGTTGCACACTAGCGCCCGGAGTTGTGTCAGAGTGGGGAAACTTCGACTGTCACAAATTAGTTACGTTTCTTGCCACTCTAAAATAATCGACGCGCCGTCAAACTTATACCTACTTAAGATAAATATTATGTTGGGTTATGTTTATTTCTATTTAGCAAATCTGCCCATGCCGCCACCTTCTTTGTATTTGAATTGGTGTCCGTGTTTTTATTTTCAACAACATCGACTCGCTCCTTTACCAGTTCTTTTAATAAAATCTGAAACAAACGTGCGTTAAGCTTAATAGAATACAAAACTAACAAGTAAATCAAAGGATATAAGTGAAGACCAATCTGCAAACGATGCTTCAATATTTCGCAAATATAGAAATTGTTGAACAAACCTTTTCTCCCTTGCCAGTTCTCACATCTCTGCCTTTTCTTGGCGCTTGGCCTCGCTTTAGTTTCCATTTTATTTAATAATATTCATAAATTGAATGAAAATTTCGTGCAAAATGACAAACGGTTTTCCGCGTCAACATGATAGATAGGTATACTACAGATAAATAATACTATCTGACATTGACACAGAATCAAAATAATGTCAAATTCAAGTAAATTACCTATGGTTTCATCCTGCATGCCGGTCGAAAACAAAGTTTTTCATCCCAATGGCAACATTTGGTTGCTATAGCGCCACTATTGTTATCGAAGCGATATGAATAGATTATGAATAAACAATTTTATGACATCTTAATAGCCGATCTATAGCACTATCAGACGTTTTAACTAATGAATGCTATAAACGTTCAATAAGCTTTTTTTATGAATAAGACCGATAGAGTGATAGAGATTATGTATGAATCTATATCTATATAGATAGATATAGATTCACACATATTTTTTTTGTTATGAGAAAAGGAATACGAAAGGTTCCATATATATTAAATAACGCTGTAGTGTGGACTGCCAAAGCAAACTGGACTACATTTCTCTGATTGGTTCTAGTGAAGTCGTCGTCAATCAATCAAATCAAACTAAATGTCATTAGTGTCAAACAAAACGTTTCAAAACCTAACCGGCCGTGGTCGTCTGTTTATTTTGAAAAGCTAAATAAAATATTTTTTTCCTTTGTGAATGTTGAATTTGAAACTGTTCCAGATATTTTAAATGTTAAATGTTGAGTTTATTGTGTCTAAATTAAGAACCAATCAGCAATGGGGAAAGAAGATGCCGACGATATACGAATTGGAAAGATCGATGATTGTAAGTTTACCCTTTCCTGCTCTAAAAATCCAGTTGCCAGTTAGTATCATACAAATCTGTACATAGACAGTCAATAAAATCATTCAAAATTCTTTAATCGCATGAGCCAGAAACTTATTATGTGTTATCCTTACCATACTAAAAAAACTACACTATGTAGGCGATACAGATATACGCAAAACCGGACAGGAAATGGACGTTATCCGGCAAAGAACTATTGCTTACGAATACCTTTGCCGATTAGAAGAAGCTAAGACGTGGATGGAAGCATGCCTGAAAGAGAAACTGCCCCAAGTCACTGAATTTGAGGAGAATCTGAGAAATGGCGTTTACTTGGCAAAGCTTGGGAATTTCATTGCGCCTGACATGCTTTCATTGAGTAAAATTTATGACATTGACCAGAAACGTTACAAGGTAAGATAAGGGAAAAGATTTTTTTTTTTCAGAACATTGTTCCGTTTTATAATTTTTGTAACTAAATGACATAACAAAGCTTCCAAGTGAGAACTGAGAATGAAAACCTAATTGGTCATGTCTACCTATTAATTTATGTGTTTAGTTCTACACCAAGTACTACACCAAACTAACTAAGCACACCACCACACCCACACTAGCATACACCTAGGTAATAGTGTTTTATTTAACTTATTATGTGGTATGACTATTGTATTGTATTGATTGATTATGTATATCCATTATTCTGCTTTGCTAAAAACAATAAATTACTGTAATTATATTGTTTTAAATAAGTACATTAAATTAGTCAACAACAAATTATTTAATTTCAGATAATGGGACTGCAATTTAAACACACTGACAACATAAACAAGTTTCTACAAGTATTGAAGAAAACTGAACTTCCTATTGTAAGTAAAACTAATTAGCTTAATGCATATTGTAATTAACTTCATTGATGTTTTTATGTTACTGATTAACAAGACAAGTAGGTTGTTCACCCGATGGTAAGCAAAAACAACAAAGAAATTAAAAATTATATAAATAAACAATAGTTGAAGCAGTTGAACAGCAGTTTCATAGCATTTATGAAACAATTATTCATTAAAAATTCTTCAAAGAAACACCATAAAACGAAACTTACAAAGTATTTACCACAGAAGAAAGTGCTTATTTACTTATGCTTATGTTCTTTTTTGCATTCTGACTTTATAAAGTTATTTATTTTTATTTATTCACATAATCAAACACCGTTTTATTCACATAATCCAACAGTGCTTCATTCACGTAATCCAACAGCGTTTTAAAAGACATGTTTTTTTGAAAGGAACCAGCAGTGTGTGACTTTATTATTCAACTAGCTTTCGCCCGCGACTTTATCCATGCAGACTATTGTTTATCACCATAAAAAGTATCCTTTGTAAGGACAAAGGATACTTTTAAGGAAGGCCCTAGGATAGTAATCTATCTTCTTTCCATATTTAATTATGATCTGTTCAGCCATTTAGTTGTTAAATGGTAAAAAACAAACCAAGTTACTTTCGAATTTATAATATTAGTATGGATTATGTATAGTATTAGTAGTGCGAAAAAAAAAAAAAAATCAATGGAATATTTTTATGATTTAAAAAATATGGATAATTGATTTTGACACCATAAAATCCGATTCACAGACGTTCCAGCCTGAGACTACAGACATATACGACAAGAAAAATATTCCGAGATTGATATATTGCATACATGCTCTAAGTTCACATCTATTCAAAATAGGCAAGGCTCCTCTCATTCATGATGTCTTTGGAAAAGTGGTTTTCACAGGTACTTACATAAAGATAATCTTATATTAAGTTACTTACTCAGTCCTTAATTGTAATGATTACACAATTTTTTTTGTATTTTAGATGAAGAATTAGATTTGGTATCAAAAGACCTACAGAACTGTGCACATCCGCTCCCAATGTTTCAAAAGATTGGTGGTATATTATCAAAAAGTAATGCAGATGATGATGCTAATACTCACAAAGCTGTAATTCAGCTGAATAACCTTTTAGACACAAAAAAATCTATAACATCAGCCTTACTAAACCCACAATTAAAACTGAAGAATGTCCAGAATGTACTGATAGATGCTTATAAGAAAGTATTGCAAAGTGCTAAATATGAGAAAGTTCAAGCAGCTCAAAATCGTTCTCTGAATGATAGCTATGTACCTGATGAATATGATGAGCTGTTGACCATCATAGAAATACAAGGCCACATCACTGCTGTTAATTATAAATATCTGTGGAAGAATTTGTGCAAAGCATCACAGGGAAATGATATCAACAGTATGCATGGAATATTCACAGAAGACTGGGTGAAAGTGAAGAAATATAACCGCAAAAACCTCGATTTCTACTGCGATGTTGTGAAGGAAATCATAGAATGCAACAAAGATATTGATGTTGAAAGTGTTACAAATTGGCATAAGATTTTTCAGAATATAATAAACGAAGGGAATAGGAAATCACATGAACACACAGACCATAAAATTGCTATAGCAAATGTAAATAAGGCTCTAGAAGATGGAACTCCCGAAGATCTGTATGCTTCTTTGTCAAATCCACATTTGGAGCTCAATTTCAAAGTTGAGAAATATGCAGTTCCTCTTTTATTTGAGGAAATGAAGCTAGAGAAGTTTGAATTGGAGAAAAATCTCAATGAGAGTGAAATAGCGGCGTCTTTGTCATACTTGACGGCTATTGCTGCTATTTCCCAGGCAGTAGAGAGAGGCGATGATGCGGTTGTATGGAACTCTCTAAATTCTAATCATGTGCACTTGGAAGGGCTGAGACCTCATTGTCGTAGGCGCTACTTGACTGCCCTGGCGACTGCATTGCAAGTGAAGGTGAGGGAGGAATGTGCGTGTCCTTTGCTGACATTGGAAGATATTCGCGACGCCGTTGACATGGTTAATATGAAGGACGATGTCAATGAAGAATGTAAGTATATTGTAGTGTAGTTTAGATTCCTTATTACCTTTGACCACATCATGACCTATGACATATTACAACAAAAAACATCTATATTACATCAGTTTTACATACTTCTTAATTTTTTTCCACAGTGGTAATGGTTATAGATGAGATCAATCAAGCAGTTACTGATGAAAACCTTGAAACTCTAATGACTCTTCTTAGGAGCTCTTGTTTGAAACTATCTTCACCATTGCAAAAGGAGGAGAGCCACCTTTACATGCGCATGTTGAAGAAGGCTCTAGTCCTCAAGGAATCTCAGAACCTCTGGTATGACGATATAATTGAAACAATCAATGCAGTCAGTGACGAATCTATAAAGGTTAAGGAGCTAACAGATGCATTGGTGCAGTTAAACTTAGCAGTGTTAAACAAAAGCGTAGATGAGTTCTGGAAATCTCTCACCAGTCCAATTCTTTGTACAACTGGTATCATAGAAGACTCTTGTGAGGATGTATACTTTCAAATGTTTTCTAAGGCTTTGAAGAAGAGAGGCCATCACAGCTGCCCCTGGATTGTATGCCATACAGATGCAGGTAACACAGTATACATTGATGTTGAATCCTACACATACAGTTGGACAACTCCTAAAGATTTCGTGCCTTACGCTCGTTATTTGACCAGGAAGGATATCAATGCTATTATAGAGAAGACAAATAAGCACCACGTCAACAAATATAAACAGATGATTTTGGAAAAATCTATTGTCAAAATACAGGCTTATTGTAGAGGCTATCTCTTGAGACGGCGGCTCATTACGAGACTCAAATATTTCAAACAAAACGAAAAGTATATTGTGAAAATTCAAGCTTGGTGGAGAAAAGTAGTTGTTGAAAAGAAATATGGAACTCTTATTAAAATGAAGGCTATTGAAGCTAAACTGAAGAAGGAGAGGAAGCAAAACCCAATGGCATGGTATAAGATTCAGGTATGAGTAAATCCTATTGTCAATATAATAGGAAGGTATATAGATGCCTATTGTGTACTTTAATTTTTATTTCAATTGCAGGAACACAAAATAATCAAAATACAGGCCCTGTGGCGTGGACGTCGAGCTCGGGAGGCATTTACATCTCTATTCCATTCACCAAATCCGCCTTTGAAAGTAATCAAGAAATTCGTACCGATGCTAGATTTCTCCACTGAAGATTACGATAGAGAAATAGAATTGCAGTCATTAAAATCCGAAGTGGTCCAGTCAATAAGAAAAAATCAAGAACTGTCCAAGCAAATTGATGACATGGACTTGAAAATAGGTCTATTGGTTCAAAATCGTATCGCGTTGCAAGAAGTAGCGGCGCACGGTTTGAAACTTAATAATCTGGTGAAACACAATTCAATGACTAAACTGGTATTCCAAAACGGCGCCGGCGCTGAGAGTAAAGGGCTGATGACAGTCACAACAGCAGTGAAAGGCCTGAAATCTTTAACTAAAGAGAGCAAACGCCTCTTAGATGGCTACCAGCATTTGTTTTACGAGCTGCAAACAAACCCTACATACCTATCCAAGCTTTTATTTTGCATTCCGCAAAACAAAACAAACTTTTTCCTACAAAATGTTGTGTTGAGTTTGTATAACTTTGGTGCTTACGCTCGAGACGAGTACTTGCTGTTAAAGCTATTTCGGTTCACTTTGGAAGAAGAGATAAGCTGTAAGGTCGTCAAACCTTTTGACATAATCGCTTCGACTCCATTGGTGCTGAAAATGGCAGTTAGTCTGTCCCGGCAGTTGTCGGGATTAAACAGCTTGCAATCTGTAATCGGGCCCCTGGTTGAAAAGATGTTGAAAGATAAAGATTTGAATATCGAAACTGGTCCCGTGGAGATTTACAAAACTTGGAGAAATGATACAGAAATGAAGAGCGGACAAATTTCGTAAGTACATTTGTATCCTAAATCATTCATAGTACCCACAGAAATTTAAATGAAACAATAAATGAACAAAAATTTATGACTGCTTTATTTCAGGAAACTTCCCTACAATGTGACTCAAGAGGAAGCTCTCAAATATCCGGAAGTGAAGTCACGACTTGAGACAGCTTTAAGTCAATTGAAGACAATAGTTACAATGTTTTTGGACAAAATCACGAGCTCTACCGAAATTCTGCCCTTTTGCATCACGTACATGGCCCGCGTGTTACACAGAGCTCTAACGTCAAAATTTCCTCATACACCGGAAAAAGATATTCTGAAGGCAAGTGGCGAACTGGAAAGAGGATTCAATTGAATGGAAAAAACAATGACTTGAGATATACGTCCACTTTAGGCGTAAGACAAATCAATGCAGCGCGGCATGCGGCGTACTGCATGACGTCACACGAAACTATTTTTATACAAAATATTACTTATATCAAAATGACAGCGCCGTGCTGTACTCCGCACGCCGCGCTGCATTGATCTGTCTTTAGGTAGTCTAAGTGGTCTGGTATGGTGGCTGAGCGGTCATTTTTACGCTTTCCAACCCAACTACATCGGATTTAGAATCTCGGCTCCACACCAGCTTTTTTAAAAAAAAAACATGTGTGGATTTCCATCGCTTCATACTCCGGAGCCCTTTAGACGGACCGACAAACTAATAAACGAAGCCGACACCCACGTCACCCAAATACAACATTACCTACTAAAATAATATGTATTACTATGTATACTTTATTATACAGTTTTGCAATGCTATCTTTTCTTAGGTGATTGGCAATTTGGTCTACTACCAGTTTCTAAATGCTGCAATCGTTGCGCCCGACGCGTTTCACATCATTAATCTACCGAATGGCGCCGCGTTGACAACAGACCAAAGAAAGAACCTCGCTTCTGTAGCAAAGATATTGCACTTTTCTGCTGCCAAAAAAGGGGTGAGTTCGTAGTCAAGAAGTCCCATGACTGTCAGTGTTTGTGGTTTGATGATTCTGATTTCCTTAACACTTAAACGAGGGATATAACTAACATAGAAATTGCATAAAAATCCAGATAAACGAGCATAATAGAGCCTTAATTCTATATAGGAAAGCTATCATCATCATCAACCCATAACGTCCCACTGCTGGGCACGGGTCTCTCCTCACTTTCGTGAGGAGGGTTAGGCCATAATCCACCACGGGGGCCCAGTCCGGATTGGTGGATAACATACCTACCTCCGAAATAATTCTCGGGTAGGTTGTGGGTTTCCTTACGATGTTTTCCTTCACCGAAAAGCGAGTGATAATTACGTACATATGTTTTACAGAAACACATTGGTACGTGCCCGCATTGGGATTTGAAAGCTATAGTAGAACTAATAAATTTTTTTAGAGCCTACAATGTTAAATAGCTTAATTGGCAACACTGCAGAAGGGACAACACTTGCCTGAGATCTCAGTAAATATAAATACTGCTTATATTATAGGGTCTTAGGAGTTAAAAAGTACTATTATCTATGGTCACTACAGCTCAGTTACAGGGAGTCCTAGTTAGCGGCCAGGATCTATGTCTGAGATTGCGTTAATAATTTTACGGGTTTTTTTTCCACTTAGTTCGGCGAAGAGTCCAGCCACCTGCGCTGTCTGAACCCGTTCATAATCGAGTGCCACGAGCGGATGAAGGAGTTGTTCCGTAGATGCTGTCGCGGACCCACGCTCGAAGAATACTTCGCAGTCGACGAGTACACTGAGGCGACGCTGTTGAACCATCCACACATTTACATAACTGTTCAGGTACTTTTGAATTCATTATCCTTTACTATTAATTACTGACTACGGATTGGGGTAAGCGAGTTCTAGTGTGGAGGCCGCGATGAGGCAAACGTGGTGCAGGACGCCTACCGGCTGGTTCACTTTTGATGACCTCAGCCAATCTCAATCGAAGCCTCGTCGAGATTTGTCAACCTTCGGTACGAATGTTTAAGATCTTTTTTCTCAAACTATCATTAAAATACTTTAAAAAAATCTCAATTGCCAGGAAATAGTAGACACGCACGCCCTTCTAGTGGATTACCAAGATATAATAGCGCCGGACGGACGCGACCGCCTGAACGAGCTGCTGGACGATCTGGGAGAGGTGCCTTCGGTCGCGGCGCTTGCTTCGAGAGATGTCGATAATGTAAGTGTACTCATTTATGCTCGGAAAAAAATGTTTGTGCTATAGAATCTTAAATTGTCCAGAAAGTACCTCCCCGTTAAAAAAAAATATATGATTTTTTTTTAAACCGGCAGGTATTTTTCGACTAAAAATAAAGTTACTAAACTAACTAACAACACACAAACCATCAAAGGGTTGCAGGTTACACAAGTGTTCTAGTTCTAGCCCACCACCAGTTCTGACAGCACACCCAACCTACTAGTGGCATTCCCCGTTGAATTGCAATAATAATTATTAGTACCTGGATGTTTTTTTTTTTATGACATTTTCTAAAAATGATTCCTAGCTAGATCGATTTATCGCCCCCGAAACCCCCTATATACTAAATTTCATGAAAATCGTTGGAGCCGATTCCGAGATTCCAATTATATATATATATACGAGGGTGAATCAAAAAGTTCTTAGAAGTGCATATATATGAAACCTTTTTGGATCAAGTTCGATATTCAAATTAAAGAGTGTCTATCACACTATATTTATGCAGACTGTCACTTGTTTTTGTCAGTTCGTTCGCATGTAATAAATTTTTTTGTGCAACGAGTTGCTAATAAGTCAAAATTATGGATAAAAGTGAGTTACGTGCGGTGATAAAATATCTCAGTTTGAAAAAAATGTCTACGAAGGAAATTTTTTTGGACATTCAGCAGACATTAGGGGGTGATGCTGTACCCTATTCTACGGTTGCGTACTGGGTGGCTGAATTTAAAAGAGGTAGATCAAGCTGTAAAGATGACCCGCGTTCTGGGCGGCCTTCAACCTCCGTTACAGAAGAAAATGTCAAAAAGGTTGAGAATCTGGTTTTGGAAGACAGAAGAATGACTATAAAACATATAGCTGAGATCCTAAAGATATCTTTTGGTAGCGTTCAATCCATTTTAATTGATTCACTGGGGTTCAAAAAAGTGTCTGCAAGATGGGTGCCACGAATGTTAACCGACGAAAACAAAAAGCGACGTTTGGAAATTTTCAAGCGTAATCTCGAAATGTTCCAGCGTGATTCGGATAATTTTTGCCGTCGTCTTGTCACCATGGATGAAACGTGGGTCCACCATTTTGATCCTGAAACTAAAAGACAAAGCATGTCTTGGAAACGACCATCCTCTCCATCCATTCAGAAATTTCGAGTTGCTCCTACCGCTGGCAAAGTTATGGCCTCTGTGTTCTGGGATAGTGTAGGAATCCTTTTTATTGATTACATGCCAAAAGGCCAGACGATTACTGGACCCTATTATGCAAATTTAATCCCGAAAGTGCGTGAAGCGATTAAAGAAAAACGTCGTGGAAAACTGTCGTTGGGCGTGTTGTTCCTTCAAGATAACGCTCCTGCTCATCGATCGGAAGTTGCGCTCAACGCAATCCGCTGTGCTGGCTTCAATCTCCTTGACCACCCACCATATTCTCCGGACTTAGCCCCAAGTGATTTTCACTTATTTCCAAAATTAAAAGAGGAAATTCGTGGAACAAAATTTCACGATAATGACGCGGTTATAGCTGCCGTAGAGGACTTTTTCGAGAGTCAAGAAAATAATTTTTTTTCACAAGGAATAAGGAAGTTAGAAACGCGTTATTCTAAATGCATTGCATTGGAGGGAGATAATGTAGAAAAATAAAATATTATTATTTAAATCTTTGCATTTTTTAATATTGATTCCAAGAATTTTTTGATTCACCCTCGTATATACAAGAATTGCTCATTTAAAGATATAAGATTTATTACATTTTATTATTGTTATTATTAATAATTTTGGCACCTGGAGTTTACTGAAATTGATGACCCTTTCACACTGACTGCTTCTGCGAGTGTTGCAAGAACTCGCATGGCATGCATGCCTCGCTTGATACACGCTTAGAAAATATAGACTAGTGTAAACTTTCTTTAGGTGTAATTAAACTCACACATGACCACCACCTGACATTTCAAGTTATGTACTGTTAATTTTAAAGCAAATGGGCGATAGCGTCGAAGAGAACGCACGACTGGAAGTGTGTTTGGCGCTCGTCAACAAATTCCAGGCGCCTGCCGACGACATGACAGATCTGAATAAACTTTTCATCAAGACCAAGGAGCTATGCGTTGCTATCATACCGTTTCTGAATGGTGAGTACCCTTACCTTATATACCTTACCTTATAATGGGTTGTAAAACAATACTATGAAAATCGCGTAAGCAAATTGTCAGCCAAGAATGCTGGAAGAATTTCCACAATCGGATCAGTAGATCCTGTATATTAATATTAGTACCTGTATAATATTAGTGTAGATTAGTTCTAACGTATTTATGAGTAGATGAAGCAGAAGGTGAATTGTTAGGTTAGGTCTTTTCCAGGACCTAATGTATCTGTAAACTAAATTTATCAAAATCCGTTCAGCCGTTTCGGCGTTAAGAGGGAAACAAACACACACACACTAACTTTCGCATTTATAATATTAGTGAGATTTATAGATTTGTTTTATTGTAGGCGAACATCTATTAGAAGCTCTATGCATCGGCACTACAAAAGAGCAACAAGAACTCTATGCAAAGAAAATCCAGAGACGCATTTACTCAGGGCAGGCGCGGCAAGACGAAGCCATGAGTTTGAGGGAACACATCGCAAAATTACGAAAGAACCTACAATTACTCGAGGAGCAAGGTTACGTGACTCGGGAGGACGGCTACCAAGCCCTCATAACGTCAATAGCTCTGGACCTGTGCAATAAAGGGAAATACAGGCAAGCGCAGAGGAGAGCCTTGTCGACGCTGACAAGGACGAAACAAAGCTTATCAGAGAAGACTAAGTACTATGAGGAGAAATGCAAATCTTATGATCAGTATATTAAGTCGTGCTTGAACAATCTTCACGCCGGGAAACGGTAAGTCTAAATTAGAAAATTACATAAATATTGTCACACTTTTCTCTCATTGGGATAAGCAGAGACTTCCACATGCTACGATCCCAGTGGAAAGCACTGTACCATTCCCTAACACCCTCTACTGGTTTCTGGAACTCCAGACCAATAGGCTGAAAGAATAAAATAAAATATAATTAAATTGGTAAATTATTTGTAATTTAATTTGTTGTATATATAAAGCCCGCTCTATACTCGCACCGTCAATTTGTGGCGCGAACTATCGCGCCGAAAAGCCGCGAAAATGACGATACAATGCCGCAAATCCGCTCTCAAACGCTTTAGCTACCGTTTGGGCATGAGTGAAGAGTCGGCTTAAAAGTTTTCATTAGAAAAATAATTAATTGATAAAAACCGTCCATAACTGCATGTTTTTTTTTCAGGAGCGTCCACGCCTGCTTGCGTCGATCAGGCAAAGACATGCAGAAACTAAAGTCTAAACTAACCGTCAAATATTCCGGCGCTAAGTTAATGGAACGCGGCGTCCTAATAGAAATAGATGGACTATCAACATCACAATTCAAAAACGTTCAATTTGAAATCACACCAACCGACCATAACGGAGTTTTCACAGTTAAAGGAAAATTTATGGGAATTGAGATGGAATCTATTGATATTGACATTCAAGATCTGCTACAAAAGCAGTATGAAGGGTGTGCCATAATGGACATGTTTGGGAAAGCTAAGATTAACGTGAACCTTTTGATTTTCTTGCTCAATAGCAAGTTTTATGGTAAGTGTAAGACATAGTTTTAGTTGCTGTAAAGCCCGCTCTGCGCTGAAATCGTGGCACGAACAAATGCGCCATTCAGAAACCACGGAAATGACGACAAGAATGTCGCGAAGAGAACATTCGCGTTTGAGCCGTTCGCACCGGAGTGTACAGCGGACTCAACAAAGTGAGCACCTAACAACTAATACATTAGTCCGTCTATTTAATTCCAAAATTCATTCTTTTAGTGAAGTATTATAAACATACCAAATATTTTAAGTACCTATCTACCTATTTGTTAAATTTCCATTAATGCATTTTGTTATTGTGAAACTAATTTTTTTCGCATAATTTGTTCTTGGATAAATTGTGTCGAATAAATATTTAAGATTTAATTATAGTTAAGACATGAATTTTCCAATGAATTAACATTAATAATTATCAACTATTAGAATATAATGCACCTTGTAATAATAAGCTGTTGCGTTAGATGTCACGACAAACTAACATTTTGTTTATATCAAGCTTTTATTGGTCTTCAATTTTATAGTGTTTTGTTTGTATCAATCATGTAACAAAGAGTAATATTGTGAGATCACTTTCCGTTTTAATTTGAACATGGAATTAAATGTGATTAGGATTACAAATGCAATGTTTTGAATATCCAAAAGTATGAAATTTATTGTTAAATAAATCTTGGTTATATTTTCGGCCATATCAACTGAGCTATTTATAGGTTTATTGAATTTCAATAACAGCTTGCATACAATTCTTTTTTATACTAACCTGTTTACATTAAATGAGGCTGACAATTTATTTCTAGTTTTCATATGACTTTTTTTATTCGTGGCAACATTTATAAGATGTCATGATATTCGTTTCCAATTCCCTCCTTGCCTACTCTGTGGTCGTCGTTTGCTTGATAACATGGTGATAATGATATCAACGATAACAATCACTTATCTCAAATGTGTTTCATGACGATAACCCAAAACGTTTAATGATTAGGTTATTCTATATGGTTCCAGCTATTTAGAAAATAAAATGGTTTGCGATCGTCATGCGCCGTTTAACAAAAAAAATATTAGGGTTAAGTTTCGGCCTTTTGTTTACCGGATTCTACTGTGAGTTTCTGATATACTATGTGGTCATAGGACAGGTAAATATATTTTTACTATCATTAGTTATATGAATATTCCAGTTTATTTATTTTATTTGTTTTTTATGGAAGTTATTTAATTTTTTTTATAGTTTCCTTCCTGTTTAGCTTGTTTGTACAGTCAACGACAAAAGTAAATGATGTTCAGACTAGTTTCAAAAAACATGACCGGTCTGTCTGTAGTACCTTAATACAGTTTTTTTTCTTAGTAACTACTACATTTAGCTAACCATTGGATTATGAAATTATTTCTTTTTAACTTTATTTTTCAGTGTAGCTGGCCAGAATTAAAAGAGGTTCAAAACAGTGATAGTGTTCTTAAGGCCCTCATATTCGCCGATCCTCATCTGCTAGGCCCCAGAAAAGGTCACTGGCTTGACAAATGGAGAAGGGAATCACAGATGAAGCAAGCTTTTCAGGCCATCATGACTGTGCATAGACCTGACACTGTGTTTGTTTTAGGTCAGTAAGTACATATAACTATTAAAAAAGAATAGAATTTAAAAAAAAATGTATAGAAGAATCATTCACCACTAGAACTGATTCCTAACTAGGTTTCCCTATGTCTAGGGAATTAGGAACTATGAGGACTATGATCCCACAATCGCTTGGACTCAGGGCAGATATCTCTGGTTCATACAAATATTTTCGCCCTGTGCAGGAATGCAACCTCACGATGCGAAGTCGTCACCAACTTACGCCACGGACGTTCTTGTACATAAATTTCGAATTTACTACTTTCTCAAATTCTTCCATTACACTGTTTTGGTGACTACATACATTCACCAATCACGGACTAACATGGGTGACCACCGGATCCAAATTTCGTTTCTAACTCCTTACCTTAAGAATGAAATTTGAAACTCGTACTCGCTCGTATTCCTCCTTGATCGGCGAATGTGTGCAGGCATTATGACACATTCAGTAACTATTCAGTACTCTTAGCAGTAATTATACAATTAATCTTAACATTACAGGAGATCTTTTTGATGAAGGTGAGTGGAGTAACGAAAAGCAGTTCCAAGACTACGTAGAGCGATTCTACACCATGTTCGCAGTGCCAAAGGGTGTCAGTATGCATATCGCCGTTGGAAACCACGATATAGGATTCCATAATTAGTAAGTTCAATTTCTACGCTATGTAAAGTATGTAGAATGTAGTACTTTTTAATTTTGGCCAAATAAGCAGAAATATTATATTTGGTTGATTTACTGTTCCTACATTATAAATATAAAGTAAAGCTGTAACTGAAATAAGCCGATGCTACAATCCGTGAGTTATAGCCGGTTTCCATACTATAGTACTTGTAATTATAACTGATATCTATATTATTATTTTCATCTCATAAAAGCAATTATTTTTTCAGTATAAGAAGAGGTTCAGTGCAAAGATTTTCAAAAGCAATGAATTCGTCAACAGTGCAGTTTCTGACCCTGAAAAACAATCATTTCGTCCTCATTAATTCAATGGCCATGGAAGGAGATTCTTGCAACATGTGTACTGAAGCTAGGCGCAGAATTGACAGCATTTCAGGTATCTATCTATATGACTATGTATTGTATTCTATTACTGTGATGGTAAGACTTAAATGGGACTTGCTCTTCACCAAACTACACTGTTGGATACTTCCAGAAACAACAATAGAGATTTTCTGGTCTATTTCCAGCGTCGTCACTGTCCCACCAATAGTAATGCTGGGAATTAATTTTCAAGGGATTAATATCAAAATTTGATTATTTTATTTTCAGAAAAAATGAAATGTTCCCAATATCCAGAGCAGTGCCGAACTAGCAGATTTAAAAAAGTTAAATACAGCCGTCCTATCTTGATGCAGGTACAGTATTTATTGTTAATTATATTTTAAAGTCATATGGGTAATTTATTTAGGATAATTTTTAATGTTCACATTAATTTTCAGCATTTTCCCCTGTTCAGGAGTTCCGACTCTGAATGTACTGAACCCGATGCGCCACCTCTACCCGAGCGCAATAAACTATTTCGACTAAAAATCGATGCCTTATCAAAAGAAGCGACTGAGTATTTAGTCTCTAAGATAAAGCCAAGAGCCGTGTTCGGTGGGCACACACATCACGGCTGTTTACTACAGCACTCCCATAGCAAATATGATTTCTACGAGCATTCGGTCCCATCTTTTTCGTGGCGAAATAGGCCGGATCCAAAATACATGCTGGTGAGTACAAATTTTATTTACGAAAGAGAAATTTCCGTTTTACAACTCAGATCATAATTAGATAATCATATTTTGACTTTTTTTTATTTTTCTCTATGTTTAGGAAACTTGCGTTTTTGACTTGTAAAAGTGCAATATTTTTGCCTACTTGCAATAAACGATTTGAATTTTGTTTTTTTTATTGCACACATGTACGTCCGCATGCACGCACTTACGCATGAAAAAACACTCACAATATAATTATTTATATGCACGAGAAAAAATCCAACGCTTGATTTCGTTAGCTTAAGTATCTCTTTTAACATTGATAAAAAAACTTAACCTTTTAGGTATCAATAACACCAGAAGATTATGCAGTACACAAATGTGGCTTGCCTTTGGAGACTTCTATAGCATTAGCTGCCGTGATATTGTTATTTGTGGTGATATGGTATACAGCCACTGCTAGAGTCATCGGGAGGTGACAATGAGAGACTTTAGTAAATTAATCTCATGATTATATTTGACAATAAATATATTTGACAAGATCGAGCACTTTGTACAAATTCTATACTGTACACCCTAAACCGAATCGACAGCGTCGCATGGGAATCGCAGGTTTCACGGAATGGTGTTCAAAAAGTGACAATAAGCGATGTGCTTTGGTGTAACCTCGTGCAATTAATAATTCCGATTCTAGGATGCCCCTGCGTTTGTTTAGTCATTTCAGTTCACACTTATAAAATTAATTCCATCCATCAATAACGAATTTATCACAAAACAGTACTTTACAATACATGCTTAAAGTAATCATACATAACATAAGAATTCCAATGTCTAAATAAGTTATCAATACACTATGAAAGCAAAATAAGAGGTAGATATTACATTTTAGAGATTCTTCATTAAACTTATAACTTACAAGGTAGAGAATACTGATATTGGTAATGTTATTGAGAAAAAATATTTTGATATAAGCTAAAATATGCTGGTATCTATCTGAACGTGTACTTACATTGAGATAGCAGCGTTTTTTATTTAGCTCTGAAATTGATTGTTGACTTCGTGGCAGTTGAATAAACAACTTTAATGTTATAGCTTGAAATTTTCAAATAGAACCGATGGTTTTGAAGCGAGATTCGTAACCAAATACCTTTGCTTGGAAACTATAGCTACGTCAGAGGGGATATCATAGCAGTCTGAGATTTTGCTCAACCAAACATCAAAAACGTTTCAACTACGGTATGCAGGTTGTAAATTGTAAGTAACGCCTGGACTAAGGCTGAATATTGGTATAAACCGTCTGTGTGTCAACGATCAATCTCAGTTCCGATCTTAAACCAATTAATTTTAGATATAGGAAGAGTAACAAAGTTAAACTATCGTCATCAAGCACCTAACACTTAGAACTAAAATCAGTCTGTTAACTCGAAAATGAGTTTACGAAAGGTACTAAACTACTGAGCATTAATTTAGCAGTAATTATGGTAAATTATTACAAAAGAATACGACAGATCTTGTGAAACGTAGCACGTAATTCATTTTGAATCAATGCATTTCTATTTTTACAAACATGTAAAGAAGTATTGAAGTGCAATTCATATATTGTAGTCGTTTTAAGACTAACTAAATAGTAACTTTGTATTAAAGTCAAACATATTGACTTTTGCTATACACATTTGTCGGATATTCAACATCGAAAAATAACTGACGTTGAAATAGGAAATGCATGGAAATGTGATACTGTTTCTTCGTCTTACAACATTGGCTTCAAAATTCAGTACAAAGGCACTTTGCTCAGACATCTATCTAATACTCATAACGTATCAATATGCTATATAATATTATAAAATCTACATTTTGTAATATCAATGTCAAACAACAGCGTTTTTAATGAAAAAAATAGACAAACACCTAACTTAAATATTTGAGCAGCAACTACATGTATAATAATAATTATCAAGAAGTATTAGTTCAATCCTGTCCTAAAGAATTACAAGTGCTTTGTCACCATAATTTTAAATTGATAGAGTCTTTACCTACAACATGTCATGGAATTTTCTGCATTATTCTAACGTAACACTACACTGCAGCTCGAATAAATACTGATTACTGACTAAGGTCTCAACTAACTCACTTTAGAATCAGTTCCAATCATATCTGATTGTCTCAGTGCAGCACTTGGTAACTCACAGTAGATGTACACTCGGCAGACGCGCACAAACTTATATCGATAGAAGGACATAGCCGTCGCCGACGATGCCCTTTCTCAAGTTCTATAAGAATATTATTTGAAGCACTCTAGGCGGTTGTGGGGTTTGTGGAGCGGGCGTGTCGTGGGACCGCGAGCGCGCGTGGTGCGCGGGCGGCGCGCGCGCCTCGCGCGGCCTCGGCGGCTGCACCTGCTTCTGATGGTACCCAGTGTTGGCGTGCCGCGCAGAAGAGCAGATAACCGCGTGCAAGTACCGGTCGTATCTGCACAGGTGCGAATCTCCCCCGCTCGCCAGGTCCAAGTACCCATTACCGGAGTTCTCCATTTTCGACTTTTGGAATGCATTGACCGGCTTTTCGCTGATCGTGTGTGATCTGTTCCGAATTTTCTGATACTTGTGAAGGTTCTCTCTCTCCTCTTCATAGACAACCGGATCGCAGGGCTTTCTGTAATCAAATAAAAATACTCTTAGAATTTCCAATTCGATATGTTCTTATTATGTAACCAATTCAATCAACCGTATGAAAACTTTAAATACAAATTAGGAGTTTGAGCACACACCTTGAAGCTTGAAAGCTCAGATGGTTTTTTTCCATGTTGGCCTGGATGATTTCGAGCAGTTCACGTCTTTGTAGACTTCCGGAACGCTTTTTACTGTGTTTGCGTTCACGCTGGTCCCGGCGCGGGTGTCGGTGGTGGCGTTGATGGTTGAAGGGCGCGGGCCGCTGGGCCGGTCTGCGGTCTCCCGAGCACGACGACTTGGACGAAGCGTCGTCGTCTGGCGAGAGTCGCTCCCGCTGCTCGTCGTCCGTGTGGTCGCAGTCCGGCGCCGCCACGGACGGGCACTCCCGCCGGCGCCGCCGCCGCCGTCCCTCGCGCCTCTCCCGCTGACTCCGCGATTTACCGTCTTCCGGCACGACCGTTAGTCGCACTTGTATTGTTTTTGATCCATAGTGCGGAACCGTGACCGACTTCCCGATCGACTCGTATATCGTGGAGACAATGCCCGCTATGTCCTGCAATACAGAGAACAAATTAATTGCCAATCAAATGTAACCGCTTCACTGATGCTTGGTCATTCATTTTGTTAAATATGCTGATACTTACATCCTTGGTCATGCGACCGTGTCCGTCCAAATCATAAAGTGTGAAGGAGAACTGCAAAGGTTGCTGCTTGGAAGGTTCTGGGTGCTGCAACTCGACGTCACAAGTCAACTCCTATAAAGATATAAAATCAAATTTAAACCACCTGTCTAAAAATAAGCCTTGGCTCTCGCTACATTTTAACGGCTCCACTACCTAAGTATCTATAAATCAACCGAAACATTCGCAGTTAATGTCGCAATAGGAAGGGAACGACTCCGCCGTGAATTGGACCATAAAACAATGACCCCCATCTGTCTGTTTGTTACTGGCCAACCGAGATGTGCAGTCCTTTATACCATACCGAATGACTTTATAGACTTCGATAAAGGAAGCATAAATATGAATGGAGCTTTATTTACCAGTATTTTAAAATAGTTCGAATAGTTGCCATTATCGCCCGTTTCGCCCATTCAAAACTTCTATCATAATCAATTGATCGGGCCGCGTATAATGTTTTGGATCACGGCCGTTTATCCGAGGGACGAGAGCAATCACAATCCATGTTATAGGAACCGAACGACTAATACAGATCTTAACGACTTTGGCTTTGCTCCAACGAGGTGATTCTCGGGGCAGTTAAGAGTTCTTTATAGCATATTGTTATGGGGTTACGGTCGAGAATAGTGGGATGCACGCTATGTCGGTAGGAGATATCCGAGGCGCCGGACAAGGCGGCGGTGGCGTCCTCCTTATCGCAAGCTTTAAAAGGAAACTAGCAACGCCTTTACGATCACTAAGATATGAAGCAAAGTGGTGCCGCTCGCATGCGGTGGTGTGCGTAAGACACAAATAGACGAGTGTCCATTTATCTATTATCTTACTGGGAAAATATCAACTCTTTCCGCACACAAAGATGTATTCATAGTGGACCCGGAAAACTGAACCACGTTCCCGAATTAAGAGTCAAGTACACTCTAAATTAAATTAAGGAAATACAGAGATGGATGGCTTTTGGAAAGTGTCTACTTTGTTATTGGGCGTTGGATATTCGACGAGGGATGATGTTAGGGAGAGTAATGAACCGTAAAGGATGATCCATCATCGTTAAAATGTGGTTAACTTATCTGTGTAGGTACCTACCTACAGTGAACACCAACCAAAGTATTGTTTTTTAACCACACGGACTCTAAAAAATATGAACTACCTAATAATGTTAGCCTATGCCTTGAAATTAACACTTTCATTGCTGAGTCGATTTGCTTGTCTAGTCGCGGGTGCGGGTCTGCACAACCTATAGTGTTTTCCCATACAACAAACACAACAGTTGTGTTTTCCCGCATTCGCGGCATGTTATGAAAAACACGGCAGTTGTGTTCTCAGCACTGAAAGTGTTAATGAATAGACTTACGTAGCTAAATATATTAAGCAGCTCACCTCAAACCGGAGCCTCGGCTTGTCCTCGTCGCGGATAGGCGCAGGCGAGACCGGGGGCTTGCCTGCCGGTTCTGATACTCTTGCCGGGCGTGACGGCGGCGGTGGCGGCGTCTGCAGCAAAGCGCGAGCCTCGCTCGGTAGCAGGTCTGGTGGGGCGGAGCACTGCGATGCCGCGCGACCCACCAGCTCCTCCGTGTCGGTGCGCTCGCTCTCAGTGCCGACTGCAATGTAATGATTGAATGCTACAGGACAGGTTTCATTTTTAACTTCTATCCATCACCTGTATTGAACTGTTTCGTTACACTTTCGGATCTGCCTGGTTTCTGATAGAGCTGAATTTTCATGTGATAGTAATATTTGACGTGTAGCTAATGTCCGCTCTGTGCAAAATATTCCCAGAACGATAGAAAGTGGTGGTAATAGAGTAGATATAACTGACTTCATACAAAAGCATCAATAAGAACTGGTATCTACAATCGCAAAACAAACCAAAAGTCGTTTCGGAAAATGTAAGTACCTACCTACCTACGCAAGTTTAATACTACGACAACCATGTTGTATGTTTTTGCAGAATGTTTAATCTTTTTCTACAATCCGAACTAACTCTTTCGATCAAAAATAAATTAATTCACGTTTTGTTTCAGTGTCCTCCAGTTTCTGTATGCAAATTATTGTTCTCACGAAAACATTGAGAAACTTGAACCCCAACCAGAGTCTGCCAGCAGCCTACAGGTAAACAAATACTATTGAATTCTCGTACCATTATGTGCGTATTTCACGCTATTTCGGTTATTGTAATCACTGCGATGGAGATAATAACAAGCATGCACAATGGCGGGAGAAATACGGCGAACGGTCGAAACTATTTTGTCGGCGAGGCTCAAAAAGTTTTTCTGAATCGCAGCGACCGACGACGGGCGAGATGTAAGCGACACGGGGCCTGCCAGAGACGTTTCCTGGAAGGCCCGAGGGGCGAGACGGCCTCTGCTCGGGATATGTGCGTGCGCCGTGCCGTGCCACATCTGCCCTTATAAAACTATGCTGCCGGCCGGCCTCGCCCTATTTCTTCTACCGATTTCTGGTTTGGCAACTAGAGAATTGAACAGAAAACTCGCTTATCTAACTGAGGGAAAAAGCGTTAGCCACACGACAATTTAAATTTTATTTTCTCTTGTTATGAAATTCGTTATTTCTAAATCATAAACAATAGAAATGAACAAAGCGTTACTGTTTTGCCCCATTGCTAATTATTAAGCGCCTGTGATTTATGGACTTATGACCACAAACCGTTTCAAAAATTCGAGGAGGTAGGGGTAAACATATTTGCTACAGAAAATTATGAATCCAAAAATTTGTGCTTACATTTTAATACATAGGTTTTTATTAATTGTTTTATTACGTTTACGTACTACGCCATTTTTTAGTATCGTGAATAAAATAACGTTCGTTTCCCGTTTTGGAACCCTTATTTTTTGTGGATTCTATGGACGTATAATTGTAGGCTACATGCTTTTTAAGAAACGTTACAAACCCGTTCACGTTTATTTAGTCATATCTGCATCAAACTTCACAGGAAAATAAACAAGTAATCTACATAGTAGGTACGTTGATGAGACTAAAATTAATTTTTATACTTTGGTAGTTTTGAGACTATGCAATTAAAGTTCGCTAATAGCTTTGCGGATTTATGTTTCTATGTAATTTCACTCCTCGACTTGCGTGATTTAGTACGAGCATATTAATATACCTACGGCTAATGGCGACACGACTGAATGAGTTACGTTATGTCTTCGCAAAATACTGTTTTTTTATATCGATAGTGCCGTAGCTCGTAGCCGCAACATGTTGTAGATTTATGTGTGCATACGATTAACGTAGGTAGGTACTATGTACCTGAACTATAATGTTACATTCACCGCGTCAGGAGTCAAAGCAGAACCACATTCCAGCGTTTTAATTTACTTTGTTATCAAGATGATAGTATTATATTTCGTGCATATGCTCAGATTTAAGCATTATTAATTTAGTATTTTTTTAGTTATTCAAAATTATTTTCCTATTTATAATTGACCTGTTTAACCATGGACCATGACGATTTACAATGACTAAAATCATTTCAACAATAACATTAATTTCAGTCTTCTCCAAGGCTTTCTACGTGATCTGATTATGATCCAAATTGAAGTTTTTGAATGAAAACGAAGCTGATTTAATATGGAACTTCACTACCGTTTACGAATTCCCATTAATTCTCTAGGTCTTCAAAATTATCTACATCTAAACTGATCCGGGTAAATGGCCACATTTGTTTTCGAAAACCGTTTATATTGGTGTTTACTACACTGTTATGACACGTCGTTTCTTTAATCTTTACACGTTTTATCATTGTGAATATTCAAGAACCATCAACATAATTGTACGCGAGTCAACTCTTCAAAGGAAAGCAAAGAAAAGCATAAATAAAAGGGGCGGAGTTTCTCTTTGATATTAAATAAAAGGTATCATTGTCTCCGCTTCGGCGGCAACTCAGCGTGCTTCAAAAGCTTCCTTTGAAGTAGATCAAATGAGCGGCGTAGTTCCATTTGCATCAAAAACTTGATTAACAAACTCCGCTTCACAGATTTTAAATGCGTGCTCGCATGAGAGTTAAAAATTGAAGCCGCCTTGTAAATTGAAGTGTTCAACATTCGTTATTTCATCATTAAATAGAACAAGATCAAAGTGATATTCGTATGCTTTGAAGTTGAATTCAGACTGTTAATACTCTCATTTTGGAATCAACAACTGTTACTGTGCTTGTTCATGACATAAAATCTGTCTGAATAATAATTTCAGTTTCGGCCAAGTTATATTTGATTTTTGATTAAGCTTCGAATAAATTAAACAGCGACGAGGAAAGGTGCAGTTTTTCCATAGAAGATTTAGAAAATCTGATATTCTTTGACGAGTTTAACGGAAGAGCTGGATACTAGCTAGATATTAATGCAATTTTGAAAAGAATTCATGTAGTTTTACGGAGGTTACGGTTACGGTGGGAGATACCGTTCTTTCATCGAAACTGATAGGATAAAACTGGACTTATCTATAGGAATTGTTTTACCCATGACTTACTACGTAAAAGCAACAATTTTTGGACCAACTTTTTATTTAGTTGAGGACATAGGTCGTTTTTAGGAATCCGCACCCAAAGGGTAAAACGGGACCCTATTACTATTTTTTAATCGTGCCTCTGAAGTTTTACTCTATAAATCATCTTCTCTTTACTCTTTACTCAACATAACTGTAGATACTTTCTCATAGTTGATGTCAAAAGATTTTTGCGACTCATCCAAGCTAAATGAGAAGCTAATGTCGATGTATCTCGTTTTTATTGCCTTTTTTCTGTTCTTGTCGTTACCGCGGTCGAGGTCGTGCCGGTGAGCCCAGCCGGCGCGGCGGGGCGGGCCGCTTGTTTGATCTCGCCGACTTTTGATAACGTCCGACTGAGATCATAAAATCTCATAAGCTCAATGTATGTACCTAACCATTTACCTTTAAAACAGGTATTTGAAATGGAGCGACGTAAATTCAGCGGGCATATCAAACGATTTTAATTGTAAAATAAAGCTATCTGAATGGTTTCTAATATCTTCGATAATTTATTAAAAATTGTACGGTCGGCGTCTTTGATATGTAATAATGCGTGCTTCCACGTGATTATAACTTCATGGGAAATATTTATTTAGGTTTTCAATAATAGTTTGAATAGTTCTTATTAATTGACCTACATTGATTTCTATTATAATATAATTATTTAGTACAAAATTTGGTCTGCCTTACACATTTATTTCTTATTTTACACCTACCTTATAAAGGTTTTTCTCTTCTAAATATTGCATAATTACCACTCTTAAACTAAAAGCTTTTATTTTGGTCTGTTATTTATTATATTATTTCCCCAGTCTACCCTTGCAAAACTGAGATGACTAGTATTATTATATTCATTAGTACCCAATAACTAAACCCGGTAGTCATTTTAATACCGTATCGTTGGATATCGTTGGACCTATATTTGTAGGTATAGCGATACCGTTTAAAAAAAAACATTCCTAAGCATGTTCGTTTGTTGTGTTTTTGATGCCAACTATTCGTAAGTTGTCAACAGATAATCTGGGAGTAATTGATCAAAGGCTATCTAGTTCATTTCATAAAAGCATACAAGAGACTTTTTCTTAATAACTTCATCATCATTATCAACCCATATCGGCCCACTACTGAGCACGGGCCTCCCCTCGCTTTCGTGAAGATGGGTGTTTTTTTTTTAATAACTTACTACTGAATTTCTTGTATCCATTTCTAAACTTGTTGCGCCACCACTTGACGAAGTGGTGCGCCATGGGGGCGTCCACGGCCGGTGCCGCAGTTCTCAATGTTTCGTAGCACGTCATGCGCTGCGCTCACGCACGCATCCCGTACACTTCAAAAGAGCCGCGAGTTTGTAAGGTCACGTAAAACAATTCCTCCACTCCACTGCAATCGATCACAACACAAAACTCATTGGCTTCGGCTCACTTTGTTTGTGTGTAAACTGTGACCCAGTTGGTCGCGTGAACCGCAGTTGTTGGTAGAGAACGAACGAGCGTCCTACTCGCGTAAAGTCGAGTGACTGACTGATGGATGAAGAAGGGTGAAGCGAAGGGAGGGGCGGGCGAGGGTCGGCGCGGTGTGGCGCCCGTCTCTCGGCTCGGTCTCGTAGCGTGGCGTGCCGTACGGTCGGCAGCATTGATGTTTGGGTACTTTTCATTCAAAATACGAGACGCACTCGCTCTATCCACTCTACCCCGCGCGTATAGTACTTATCTAACCAAAAATATTTATTAAATAGCTGTGACATTTTTTCAGGAAGAGGCCAAGTTACCCTTTATCCCCTTTATTGAAAAACCCTTCCTTGCCCTTGGGCAATGCTAATATGTATTGCATAATTTTGAGAATAGGTAGGTCAAATAAAATCAACATAATAATATGTAATTGTAATGAAGCCTCATTTATTTATCTTTTATCTATATATATATAAATGTCATGTTGGTTTGTGTACGCTTCAAAAACTCAAAAAATTCTGCACCGATCTAGCTGAAATTTTAGCATGATATATAATCCGCATCAAGGATTGTTTTTATCTCATTTTTTCATCAGTGACATATCAGCGAATGTGCGAATATGCCACAGCGAATCGTGGCAGGGCACAGCTAGTATATAATAGTTTTCCGTAAATCTAACTTAGGGTCAATAAGTTAGAACTAAGAACTTTCCTGAAGTAGAATTTTACTATTTTCATTTATTATGATTGATGATTTATCTACACTACTGGTGAAAAAATATAATATTTAACGTTAATAATACCAAGTTAATTAAAAACCCGGCCCACATAACAGCAGATTTTAATGACGTGCGTGATTAACTTTCATTCACTAGGTAATTCGACATTTCCCAAGGGAATCTGTTTTTTTGGAGTGTAGTTCACAGTGCCTGTCTGTCAGTGATTCAGAGCCATTACCAAAATAAGAGGTCTTTTAAAGCACATGTAACCTATTACATGAATAATTGTACTCTCTTTAATCCCTTCTCATTCTACATCTCCATCTCCAGTCTGCATTAGAAAGGTGCCTACTTACTATCTAGAGAATATTGGATAAGTAATCATAATTAACGATCTCGTTTACAAGAAAACCAACCGCAATGAAGACCGACCGTGACTTTAACGAGGTTTATGTATGTCAGGCACGGGACGCTCGCAGACTGATAATGATGATGAAGGCAAACACTCATTACGCATTAATGCATTTGAACCTTCAAATGCCGACGCCAAATTAACATATTGACTAAATTACCCATTGTTTTATAGCTACCTACCTCCGCAGCACACATAGCGCCAGTATCATGTTGATCGCGCAATCCGCTAACTTTTACTTCGCTAAGAAAGTAGTAAATACCTACAGGGCAGGGCAGTAATAGAGAGAAAGGTGCCGCGCATCCGCTGCGTTGGCAATGGCAGCCTCCATGCGGTCGACGACCCTGACTCAGCGATTACAAAAAAGATTATGGAAGGCAGATAGATACCTGGTAGTGGCGATGGGAACTCGACACTACTCTGAACAGAGATTTAAACCTCATAATCAGCGTCGTTTGGCCGCGATTACTGTCTTATTTAAGAGCTCATCTTAGAACAAAGCATTGATCATGTTTTATATCCTCCTGGCACCAGTTTTTGTAATCGTTCATTACTTATTTTGCGTATTAAGGTTAAAAAACAGGAGACAGCTTCAGAAATCGGCTCGTAAATAGATTGTATTGTATATCCATGTATTGTTGGATATTCTAAGAAGGCTATGCTTTTGGCCACGGCCCAGTGGACGCTCGGCATCTTTTTTAATGCCAAGGGTGCGAGAGTGGAGGCCGGTGGTGGGGTGCCGGGCGTCCGCAGCCGGCGACTACCAGGCGCTTCGAATTAGAATTTTACGGCCTCTTCGTGTTAGGTTTATTGTCGGCGAGTAATCGTCGACCGAGATGAGGTCGTATTCCAAATCTGACTTACAACAAACACTGTTTTATGCAAGTTTTATGTGAGTAATAAACAAATCTCCTCGACGCCGAAAAATAGCGCACGTATCGTAACAATGCGCCTTGAGGTAATTTGTTTATTCGATTCGTGTTAGAAAAACAAATATTTCTCTGTAAATGTATAATTGTGTGTCATAAAGCTAGGTTTAGGAATGCTTTGAGTTTGGGAGGTTTTCATGGAATTAATCCCATGATGACGATGTGATGATGTCACAAGAGAATATGCACGCATAGCGGGCGGGAGGTTCCCGCACACCGGCGGCGGCGCGGGCGCAACGTCGCAGGTCGACGTGGGTGGCGGCGTGTTCCACGAAATAGTGTTGATGGCCAGTCTTCAATATCATCCATCGATAAACTACGGCACTCGATATTCAATAAAAGCGCCGACACATATCGCTTTTATGGTAAAAGCTTGAAAAGAACTTATAAAACATTAAAATCACGCCCGAAGGTCGAATCGATTGACCACCCTCATCGATTTATGATACGTCAGTATAAAGTCTCTCTGAACTCGTATTAGTGCGATTCGTCTCGCATCTCGACGGAATGATGAATGATGGAGTTAGATGGAATTGCAGATTTGAAATGCTATCCGGTAGCGTATGTATACATTAAAAAAAACCGGTACTGTTAAAAATAAGAAGCTTCTTCTAGAGATTCTCCAAATAAAACGTGGCAAAACGGCTAAGCCGCGACTTAACTGCTACTCCGCTGCTGGCGTTATGTTTATTTATACAACCCATAAGGGGATCAAATCGTTGTGTACGATCTTGTAATAAAAAGATAATCTTACGAAGTGACCTGGAATGTTGATAGTGGCGTTATTTCTGCTATTTAGCCGGCTGGCACGAGGCCAGATGCGGTCTCGCGGCCACTACCAGCCGTGCAGCAATAGTGTGGGCATTGCCCACTCACGTATTTTCACTACACTCTTCCCTTCTTAAGCTTTCCTCTAAATACAAATATAAAAGAAATGCGTTGTTTTTGTAAAATAATTCAACACTGATTTATGATTTAGGCAGATTCGACGAAAGTAAGTGTAAAATAAATTAAAGTGATCTTTGTACATTTACTGCTTTGATAAATTCCACGACTTAAAGTTGAATGTTTAGAAAAATATAAATATTTAAAGCTTCGTTGTGATGCTGTGACATATTGGGACGAACGGACTGGGTGATATTATTGTCGGACTATACTCGGACGCTACTAAACCCTAAAAATGGCAATTTCGATGCTGATATTCTACTAGCTGCGCCCCGCGGTTTTACCCGCATAATTCAAGTTTTCCCGCAGTAACTCTCTTAAAAGCAATATATTTTTCCCGTTTATGCCACATTCTTCGTTGATGCTCCGCTCCTATTGATCGTAGCGTGATGTTATATAGTCTATAACCTTCCTCGATAAATGGACTATTCAACACAAAAAAAAAACAATTCCAACCAGTAGTTCCTGAGATCCAGCGTTCAAACAAACAAACAAACTCTTCAGCGCTATATAATAGTATAGAGTATAGATATAGATATCTTAAAACAGGAACGTATTCAGGGTGGGAAATGGGGGCAGAGTAAAAACTTTTTGGTGTTTTTTTTCATACTTAATAAACTAAGTCTTGAAAGTCAAGCAGCCAACCAATAAAACAAAAGAAGCCCTAAACTTACCGTAGGCCGTGAGTCATGAAGTAACATGGGTGATGCTGATGGGTTACACGGGCAGAACCATGCAATTTACTGTAAACGCAATCATTATCGTCCGGCGGCGCTTCAAAGTGGTAATATCCAACGATTATTGTATCTCTTATCCGAACACGAGGTGTTTCTTTTCCTTCACAAACATCTCTTCAGTGCTGCCAGGTGCGAGCAATTCCCGTTTGAAATAATATTTCTTTTATCGAAAGTGGATCTCGCTTGAATCTGTGGCGAGTTTTTGGTCATATTTATTTAGATTATTTTATTTATTCTTTAGCTCACAAATGGAGTACAAGGAGTACTTAATGCTAAGAAGCATTTTCTACCAGTCATCCTGCGGGGCTATGCAGCACGGTGCGGATCAGCTCGAGTTTGTTTCATTTTGACGTTTGATTGCCACGGGACTCGTAATTCGTACTGAAATGACGAGTCCCATGGCAATCAAACGTCAAAATGAAACGAACTCGAGCTGATCAGCACCGTGCTGCATAGCCTCGCTGCAGGTGTAACTGAAATAGTGGTGGTGTGGCAAAACGAGAGAGCAGAAAAAAGTAGTTGTTTTTGTTTATTTTTCCTACCTCTGTATTTTTTTTTGGAATTTGTTATAGTTATCCTTTTTCATTACTTGTGTAGTATTTAATAAAAACACTGAGAAGATGACCATGTTTTTCTTAAATTGATTTGTAGTCGTTTTGAATGATTATAGGGTAATTTTGACTCTCATCTAGAAACATTGTTGCACATTCACCTACATCTAAACCAGTTCTCTCCCGTATCGAAGTAAAAACTGAACCCGACTTAATAGCTCCAAGGTGTGATTACCGCTCTATGCACTTTAATGAAACTTAATAGAGGCTGATCAAGCTCTTCCTTCTTTTCAATAATTGATGTAATATTATGTAAATCCATGGCATACTTTACTCCCTCACGTGAACACAATAACTCGACCAACAACGGTACGTAGAGAGCACACACGTGCAAGATAGCTTTTGATGATTAAAATGAAAAGCTCATGTTAAACTTTGTTCTGTTCCCGTTCCATGGAGGGATGAACGCATCGGTGACAATCAAAGGGATTTAAGCGATATCAATACCTTTGTGCTACCGCTCTGAGCCCTTTGTCGGCACGTTTTTCGTCGGCGACATCACAAGCGACAACTCTGCCGCCGGCCAATCCATTATTTAACAAAGAGAAGATCAAAGAAGCCGCTGGCTCTTGCGTCACGTGCCATCATTTGGCAACCTATGCAACATTTAGATAATGCAGCAAACAGAGCTTTGGTTGGACTTCCTGTATTTTAAATCATTGTCTAAAGCTTTTATCAGGAGCCATGTTATGATTATGAATTTATGACCCTCATATAACAAATGCTCCATATTAAATTTTATTTGATTTAACGCATCATTAAAATTATCTAGAGAGGAGCTTATCGGAAATTAAGATTTTTTGGAAGCTTACATTCAATAAGTTTGATTTGTCTAATGAGATAATGAGTAATGTAATAAGCAATCTGTGCTAGGCACTTATTTATGTTTTATAAGTGTGTATAAAGTACAAATTACTTTATTGACGTAAATTATTTTTATAACTTATTGTTTAAAACATATCACTTCGTAACATTTTAATAAAATAAAATAATACCTTATTATGATATTTAAAATCTTCACGAGAACCGTACTAACTGAAAATTTGGCTCTTATAACTCGGGGCCTACCTCACATTTGTCGACTTGCTATTTATTGTACACGAGGAAACGTAGGTACGGCTGTTAGCTGTTAAAAAGTATACAAAAAATGAATCAAAAAACGGCCCTCGGGCTGCGCTGGCGGCGGCGGCGGGCTGATACTCATCTCGGCTCCTTTGATGTGCCGCCAGGCCCTCGCGCTCGCTACACGCGCGTTAATTACATTCAATAATAACATTTGAATTCAGTTATGTTTGTGTGATGTGCTGTTTACGACTGAAGAGAGTGGACTACATATTACTACGTACTATATATTTTTGTAGAAAACTAAATTTTGAATATAGGTTATTGTTCAAACGTGTCATTCAGTAAAAAATCTACTACTGTACTGAATCGACTGCCCCTAGACTAAATTACTGACAACTTATAATTGTTTGACTGACTGGGTCTTTCCATTTTGACTAATTCAAAAAGACCTGAAATAATATAATAATCGAGCCAACTCTAACCACAATAAAAAAATGTTATCTAGATCTGGGTTCCTTTTAACTTTTTATGTGGTGAAATAATATTATTACAACATGACCTACCTCTCTAGAGCAGTCACGCGCGAACGTAATTAAATTACATTTACCTTTTTATCATAAACTAAAAAACTTATCTTCTTTAATATTGAATGATTTCTAGTGTAGAATACAAGTATAGATACCGATATCTACATAATACTTAGTTGAATACCTAGTTAGGTACCTATCTAACTGGTGTCAAAGTCAACATAAAAATAAAACCATGCTTTTAAAATTTTATCTGCTTCCTTTTCCGTTTCGTGCCTGATGGATGAATGATTATTAATGATGTACGATAAAATAATTAATATTATCAAGAAAAAAGATGAAACTAATGTTTAACTTGTATTTAATTAACAGGCATGTAATAAGGACGAGCAGTTGGGGTACATCAATTAATTTAAGAAGGTGAAGTTTTAGTAGTTACAATAATAATCGTGAAAATATGGGGCGAATACAGTGATATAATAGTAGCAAGTGCAGCCCCTATGTCTAAATCAAAAGTGTGTTTGTAAATATTAGCTACTTATCAATATCACCTTTTATCAGTAATGTATTTTTGTCGTTCCAAGATAATCATTATAACTTCTAATTATCTGCATGATCTCTCTAAGTGCTGGATTTGGCTTTGTAAAAGATAAACATTGATTCAATACTGTACGATTCTTGCAATAAAGTATTCTGTTGACACTGCCCTTTAAGAAAAACTATAATTGAGACAGAAACAGCTTCCGTTTCAATTTCATGGATAGTTATTAATTTTATTGTTTCTGCTGGCACTACTCCACTCTTGTCATATGATGTAAAAAACCGGCGACAAATTGACTATTTTGAGGCGTGGCCAGTGGAGGCGGCGGCAGTCAAAGGCCCGGCGTGATCAAAGACGCCGCCATCGGACGGCCTCGGCTTTGATCTCGCCGCGCGAAGTGCAAATTATGTTATAAAAGACAGTGAGTGGCGCGCCCGCCGCCTGGTGCACTACTAATTAATTCAACCCGTTGCGTTACACGTACACGGCGGCGCGGCGGCGCCCGCGACCGCGCCATGGGTGAACCACGTTTGATTTGATTACATCACTGTGTTCACATTACCTACCGTCTCATTCGTACATCTTCAATAGCACTTTATGACGCTGGATGAAGTGTTTTAGTTCTAAATAATAAAATAACGCATCAGAATTTAGTTTAATAGGTAAGGCGAAACCAAAGGTACCTAAGTATACGGAAAGATCACGTTTCGCATTTCGCAGAAGAATAAAACAACTTATATTCGCCGATGCAATTTATGGGCATTAAACAGTGTTCGTCTGTAAACAACAACCGGTTCTAAGATGGTATAGGTTTTGTTTGGGCGTTATTTTGCGGCCTGAGTGCGGATAGGGCGGCATCGCGGCATCGGAAGTCGAACAAACGAATTAAGGCTTAACGATAAGAAAATACAACCTGTAGACATGTCGACCATAATAAATTAAAGAACCCATAATTTGGTTTATATTTTAACAAGATGCTGCAAATAAAATTCTTAAGTGCCATCCAAAGAAAATACCGAAATAACATGACTTTAAAACAAATACTTTTCACAATTGACATGAATTCTTAGCTATCTCTTCGGGCTTTTTTTACTACCACTTACATAATTGAGCTAACATCAAAGAAGAATTTAGAATTTTCTAGTGATTAATCTTTATAAGTCTGACACCTAGTGCCAGGCTGTCAGGGTAGCAGGTCCTTTATTTCCGTATCTTTGTATTTAAACCTTTAGTTTTTATCTAGGTTATACTGTGGATCTACAACAAAATACTCTACGACTCTTCTTATATAAGATCTTCCATAATTTAAAGTGGTTTTAACATCTCATTCAACTTTCAGGTGCCATATCTATACGAGTTCCATGGCCATGGGCGAGGTTGGTTGTTGTTGTGTGGAGCGGGGGCGCGGCGGTGCGCGCGGGACGTGACGGGACGATCGAGAGCCGCGTGCGTCGACCCGCGGCGAGCTTTGATCTCACCGCCGACTGCCCGCGCCGACCGCCTCGGACGCAATACTACACTGCTTCACACTGCCAAAGTTCTTCACAATACAATGTAATGCCACTCAACGAGATGTGCTCAAGAATTGGCAAAATAATGGAATACATGAATCAGAAACTTTTACACATAGGTATTAAATTGAAAATAATCTTACGGTAGGCAATGTGAATGCTGAAATCAACGCATGGCTTTTATATGAGAGGTTTTTATAAGTGCCTAGTCGACATGAAACAGCTGATAAAAGTCTCAAATCAAAATAAACTTGAGAATTGATTCTGACAACTGAACCACGAGATACCCCACGTAAACACGAAAACGAAGGTAACTGAACCAATCTAATGGAATGGATAAAAACGCCAAAGGCATCGTTTTCAATTGTTCCATATAAAAGGGCAACCTAAGAAGATTAAATCCTAGAGACGATTAAATGGGCTGTGAGATGGGAGCTAAAACAACAATGCCAAGCAAATGTGTTTTAACAATATACACTGCTTGAACGTCATGATTAGAAATACAGATGGTTCTTGTGGGACACTTGATGAGCAGAACATATTTGACAATATTTTTAAATCTCATTTTAGCATGGCGATAGCCTCTACAAAAAAATGTAAATGTAAATTCTTTTCCGTTTTTTGAATATAAATAATTTTCAAGAAAGTCCATATTTAACACAAAGGCGGCTGATGTTCCTTACAGATAAACGTTTATTTAACTTCACGACTGAGATTGTTATCTGAAGGAAGTGCGTGGTAATTATATTGTATAGTTTTAAACACTGTCTTCTGACACAACAAAAGGATTGACGATTAAAGACTGTTATTCTAGTCGTGGCGGCTGCCATCAGATTACAGAAGATATAAATAAATACAGAGGGAGGGTTGTCAGCAACTTTACTTTATAATAAATTTTCTTTGGACAAATATATGTTTCATTGTTTCTGACTGGTAACAAAAACAATATTAATGACCGATCACTTAGTTGGTAAAGAGATTGAATTAATGGGTTTCAAGGAACTTCGTAAATATCTGAGTCGAGTATTAAACAATTCTTTGATCACCAGAAAGTTTCTCCATTCCTACGTGTCTAATTCTTACAACCACCTCGTTTCCCAATGAAATTGTGATCAAATGTCATCTCATAAACCATTTAAAAAAGTAAAAAATAATCGCAAGTACAACTGCAAAACCACTCGCTTTTCGGTGAAGGAAAACATCGTGAAGAAAACCCACATACCTACCCGAGAATTACTTCGGAAATAGGTCTGTTATCCACCAATCTGGACTGGGTGAACGTTGTGAATTATGGCTTAATCCTCCTTACAAAAGTGAGGTAGATCCGTCCTCAACAGCGGGCCGATATGGGTTGATGATGATGATGACATCTGCAAATGAGCCCAATTTAAATAATAATTCAAGTAACTACATGACACGTGAAAACCCTATGTGAGACGAGCGACAAGAGATCCGATACAAGTGTTACTCGGAAGCGCTATTTCCGACATTCTAGGAACATGTCCTCTTCACTACATTAAGAACAGACAAATACTGATTCGGTGACAGATACTCTCGGGGCACGCTATTATTTATTATTCGCCATAAACAATTTTCAAGCAACTTGCGTCCTTGATCTTCGTCTCACCTCTGAGAGCTAAAATTGTTCTTGGTATTATTAAATTTCGTTTCCCTGTTTTGATCAATGACATTCTACACAGACAAAAAAATTAAGTGAACAACACGATCATTTTAGAACTTGTTATTAAGTTATCTTTTTATTCATATCATTCCTGGAGTGTCAAATGCTACCCTAACTTATTTTGTGATCGATAAAAATATGATGTAAGAAAATACTTTAAGTGTTCTGTAAGTATCAACCGAAATTATCCAAATAACTTTACGACGAACCCCCTTTTCAAACCTAAGTGCGTCCCTGGAATTTTCGGAGCTGCCATTGAAGTGCCATTGCATTATTTTATAATGAATGCTGGTAATTGTTACAGCTCACTGATTACGATGCGATTGTGAAACGACTCGGTTTTGGTAGAGCTAGTTTCCTTTTCACATGGGTGATTTAAAGCCAGTCGGGCCGCATGGCCCAATGGCCGCCGCACCGCGCCGCCTTCCATATTCAAATTACAGGTTTGATTTTGTATCCCGACGGCTTTCTTACTGCTGCTGCCGTGGCCGATGTAACCACTTTCTATGAATTTTCTAATAAGTAGCTTTATAACTTTACCGCGGTATTAAATCCTAGCTGGCACTTTGAAGTTATTAAACGTTTATAACCGTAACAAATTCAGGCGCTTAGAGTTTCCTCTCGAGAACGTATTTTCTAAAACACTGATAAATCAAGCGCTTGATAGAATGGATGAAAAACTACACTTCTTTAATTCGTGAAGGAATCTCGTGATGAAAGTAAACTGAATTAGTTCAGCTTGTAAGTAAAAGCTATGCAAGTATACCTAAGTGCTCGGAATTCCTTTTTGAGGGTCTGTCGTTTGCGGTGCTAGATTTTAATTGATAATAATTGTTCTTACTGATAAAGGGTACTACACTCTGACCGACGACATGCCAATAGTGCCAATACTACTTACAAACACACAGCTAGCAACACAACACACCACACACAACTTAATGCTTAGATACCTTTAACTGTGCTTCTAGCTCCATATATCGAAGTAGGTACCTATGATTGTAGGACCGAAGCGCATCACTCAAAGTCAGAGCAACGAAATTAAATTACTTTAGGATGATATAGGCGCAGTGCCAAGAATGCTGCGACTGTTACCTCCCTAGATTGCGACATTTAGGTAGCCTTTGATCTATCTAGGAAAAACATTATCCGACGTCGAGTTTTAAACTTGTTTCTTGTTATTCTCCATCTTCCGGCTACAGAGCTCATGTTTGTTTGAACATTGTTATTTTAGTTTAGAGAATATTTAGTTTGAGTATCTCCTTGTTTCCCTTATCGGAGTGTTACCCCCGGTGTTACACAGTCGACTCGAGAGCTAGATTTCTTTATTTGTTTACTTTTCTTTCTCATGACAAGAGCGCCGCTTCACTATCGCTTTTTATCTATCACCTCGTGTAAATAAGCCGGAACCATTGCCTCAAAATAAATAAAGAGAGAATTATTATCAGTGTAGTGTAAACTCCGCAGGAATTATAGCGTGTAAATAAAAAAAGAATCGCGGTAAAATATAAGAGGCCATATGTTTTCTTACGCGGTGTTTACAGTGCGGGGCAATGAAATTTTTATAAGATTGAAGAGGCTATCCAGAGTGGATACAATTAAATAATCGAGCGCTCTCATGGCTCTTCAGGAGGAGCTTAAATAAACAGTCGGGGAGACGTAAACAGGATGCGTGGGTAAAGACTTTATATCCTGTGCGGTTAATGTAAGTTGATTGAGTTCTTGCCGGAACCAGCGTGGCGATGGCGCCCGCCGCTGAAAGCCGCCTCTCCCCAATTGGAGGGAGGCAAAGCAAACCCTCAAGAAGCCTTCAAGTGTAATTGAATTTACCTACAACTTGATAGGAAATTGCTATCGTATTTGAATTTTCTATATAGATAGAGTTCTACTTTATGGGCACGCCGCGCGTGTTGGTGGATTTAAATTACAGGCAAAAGTTACTTTACTGCGGTTTTATAGCCCACTTTGCAATAATTTAGACTTCGCAATGGTACGAATATTATCTATCTCTACAAATATTTCTTCATATATTTTAGTATTATTTTAATGTAAACATTTATTAAACTAGGAACATTATATTTGATCACGAAATCGTGGAAAATAATACAATAGAAACCTCTTGACCTTCTCTTTGTTTTTTTCTTGGTCTCTTTTTTGAGAAGATAGTTTGATTATCCATTATTGATGTCCAAATCAGAATAAGCCAATAATAATAAGTAGATTTGTGTAGGTGCCATGTCCTTCAGTCTCGAGGTGAGATGGAACACCGATGATATTTCATGACATGATAACATGGCACATACCGATCGGTATTGACTATGGAAGGTCGAGTTATCGAGTACTTTTTATAAATTTCCCGGTAGGTATATTCCGAACAAAACCCCCTATCGTGTTGAACAGCGGAAGGATCCGATTTAGTTGAGGAAGTGCGCTGCCAATTGAATGCGAACAGTCGTCGGGTCGCCATTCAGCTCCCGGGTTCGATATCCGATCCAATCCATTGCATTGAACTAAAAAAAATATCATTGTTGTGACAAGAGAACGCTGAGAACGCGCCAGTTAACATGATTCCGTCGAAAATCGCATCCTGTTCTTACATTTATTAGCGCCAGTGACCGCATTTGCGCCCGGTCGTGCGCTCCCTAATCATTTCTGTCCAAATATTGATCTTTTTTCGTTTCCGCTCCATTCGATCAACCGGAAAAGGGTGGATTTCATTTTAGTCGACAACCTCGTAATCAATACTCTTTAGACACCCCTTTATTACGTTATAGTGGGGAACACGATAAGATTTCTATGTTGTTTGGACACGCAATGTACGCGAAACTTTCTTCAGGCCGTGCCGTGCCTGGTGCCGGAGTAGGTAAAAGCATATTATCTGAAATATGAAGCCATTGGTCGAGCAGTAGGTACTAATGAAATCTGAAGTCAGGGCTATTGTTGAACACGACTGTACCTAGTTGTTTTTATAGTATAAATTTAAGTCTTGCCATAAAATATTTTTTATGGCGCGTATAAATCAGAGAATCTATAGAAGTCTTTGTTATATCGGTGACCATAAAACAGAAAGCATTAAAATGGCGATTAGGGATCGGAGTGTCTCATCGTCGGCTTACTCATAAAATGACGGAATAAACGTTATGATATCAGTATCGAACCCTACCGTATGTTAGTACCTGCCTTTTGAAGTCCTTGTGCGTTTTTTGTACTGGCAAAAAATTAAGCATTTGACCACAGTCAAAGCAAATCACCTAGCCTAGGAACTAGTTAACCCAATCCATTTCATCTAATAAAAATTCTAATCACAAAGTCTATAATAAGAGAAAACAATGAAAGGTCTCATAATCACGAGAAGACTATAGGGAAGGACTGTCGTTCTATACAATAGGGTATCAGAACTTCAAACGTAAGCTCAGAAATTAAAACAAATCCATTTCAAATCCTATAATCTACATAAATCAGTTCAACTTTCATAAATTCCTGAAAACGCCGCCGTGTTCAGTACAATGCGAGGGTTGTTAGCGGCGATGTCAATGTCAAATGAAGCGGCCGAAGTTGTGAGCCGGAGCGTTGATAATGGAATTTCTGGGAACAACCCTTGTGGGGTGTGCCGCGGGGCGGTGTGTGGCGGCGCGGGGCGGCAGCCTGGCGGACCATCCATCACGCAGTGGGGGTGCAATTAGGCCGAAGTGGATGTGCTGACACGAAAGCGGCCGCTGCGTCGCCGAAGCACTGCAGTCGGCGCTCGCTTGATGTACACTTGCCCATGCATAATGCATGAAATGCATCTAATGCAGTTTTAATTACACTCCGCTCTGCTGCGGTGCCTTTAGGATGATGTGAACACCTACCCAACTTGCTTGGAAAATTAACTCTCAAGTTGGAAACTGAAGCTCAGCATGGTGCACTTTTGATGAGCTTGCATCACACTGAAGAAATTCCATTAGTTAGCAAACCAATAATAGCGGGCAGACAAGAGGTAACGCAGCCGCATACCAAACTACATAGTCATGTCATGGCTCCTTTTCTATAAGCAGACAGACACGAATCCATCTATACCTAATGGCTACTTTGTAACCATTATCTATTGCTCTAAAATCCTTTAATAATGTCCATTTAGCGGGTATCGGGAGAAGGAGATAGGGATGAGTAGATTTTCTACCTTAATTATATCGGTTCGTTAAGTTTAATTCACAGAAAAATCCGACAAAAAGTTAATGTCCATCCGGACGAAAGCGGCTCGATTGGGCGGGAGGGGTGACGTGTGGTGGACGGCGGGGAGGGAAGGAATGGTAGCGCAGTAGCAGCCGCCGATTATCCGCCGATAAGACACAAAAACAACTTTTTGATTTATGAAGAAAGCCAGAGAAGCGGCTACCGGGCGCCGCGCCTCGCCGCGCTTCGGCTAGTGAAGTCACTTCGCAGTACGAGTATTCGCCGCGTCATCTTCACATCGAGCTTTTGCAAAATTAAACTTCAGGTAGATACCTACCTAAGCGATATGTATATTAGATACACAAGTAAAATAAAGAAAATAGTGCTTGTCGATACTAAAATGATGCGAGGAAGGTCAAAAGTTCTGACTGAGCTTTTTTATTCATTTCGGTTTGGTTGGGTTCGAGTGGAGTTACATACCTACCATCTGCGTTAATACATAGAGCTATAAACTATAAACCACCAGCGAACACAAAAACTCAAACCGGAAACTCCAAAGCCCGGTAAAACTAAACTCGTCCATAAAAAGACAAAAACCCGAAACTAGCCCACATTTCACTATAGAGTAACTTTGTAGATACCTACCTATAATGTAAAAGCTTTTCACATTCACAGAATATTCAGGTCCTATAGAACTGAGCATTCTTCGAAGAAGATCTCATAACGATACTTTTTGTGACTGCAACACTCGGAACGACAACAGCGCCGCAAATAACCGAAATTAACATCCATTTTGGGATCATTATGTTTTATTTCGGTAGGTAGGTATTATTGGTGGCTGTCGACAGGTGTGGAGGATCGTGATGTCCATCACTAGCGCAGCGGAGTCGACAACTCGTCGTCCCGCGGTCAGATTTTGAAACATATGTAAATGAGCGGCGGGCAAAGCTCAAAGGAGCCGCCTTACCTCTCGCGCCCAAGCCTTTTATTAGCCACGCTTTAATTCTAAAAACATTTATGTATGGAAAACAAAAAAAACTAAATGAAATATTGCAGATTAAGATAAAGCTATTGAATATTTATTTGTTCGGCGTCTTTTAGCGACATGTGACATGCTGGCTCTTACGATTTATGTCGATGATAATGAGCAGCTAGTTCTAAATTAATCTGAAATGGAAAAGATAATTTGAATTTTAAATTTCTTACCTATTAAACAGTAAATTTGCATCTGTACTGTATCTAGAGCTTGGCTTAGAGCTTTTGCTCTATGTATTCTATTGATTATCTACGTGCAGAAATAAAGTAAGCAAAATCGGACTCTACTATGCTAGAGAAAGAGATCTATTTCTCAGATTATGTAGGTTACTGATTTTACATCGATTTTTTTTATGTGATAAGTTCATCTCAACTGTTCATAGATTTTCAGACTGCAGCTTTCTTTACACCAGGAAATGGGGTTTTGGTTGATTCACTTCTATGTTACCTAAAGGTTTCTTTCCTTTCTCGCTTCCACTTTTGTCTCACCAACAATGGGGAGAAATGGAAAAATACCCATACTCCTATGTAAGTATAGCTAAGTAATCTACTTTCAAGAGGGAAATTCAATGCAATTCAGCTAAGTTGTTGGCGCCGGTTTGGCGGGACGCTGTTTGCGTATTCAATTCTCTCCCTCCCCTTTAGTGTTTGAACAAGGTCTATCAACAAAAGTTTACATCCTACTCAGTGGTTAAATAATGCCAGGGTAATGTCGAGATACTCTATTGTTTCATTTAACTTGTAACACGCTTAATCACATCTAGGTCCTATTGTTGTTTGATAGATCAGTGATTAATTTATTTTCATAAAAGTATAAAAGTTACATTACAGAATTATCCAATATGTTACAGATATCATAGAATGTATAGGTACACACCTATACTTACAATATTATTACAGTACTTAAATTAGAAGAAAGAAAAAGTACGTAACTTATGATTAAAATATTTACAAAAACTCTAAAAAAATCCTTTTAACGGCATCCCGAAAATGCGTGCTAATCTCCAGTAGTATACTTATAAGACGTTGATAAACCAAATATAACAACATCAAAAAGAAATTGCCTTGCATACTTAGTAGAAATATTTGAAGAATGTTAATGATTCGTGCTCAGCAGTGAGTCATCTAAGTCCATAAGCTGTCGCCTGCCACCCCCTGCCGCTTCTAATCAATCAGGCGGACCTCTTCAGAACTTCATTTGGTGAATTGTTTAATAAGTACGTACCTACAAGTTTGTGGTGAACTGTGATTGGATTATGTAGGTCTATAAACATCTAGGGTATTCTGTAGTATACATAGATATGTAGTAGGTACACTATATTGTGTACGTACTTGGAAATATCCTAGCCACATCGGAAATGAAAGTAAATACATAACTACTTAGGTACTATTTGCCTACCTAGAACTATCTTTTTACCCGACTGCCCAGAAGAAGAATGGACGTGTTTGGGTGCATTTAGATACCAAGGTATTTCAGTACTATTACCTAGGTACCGAGTTTTATTTTATTTAGCCTGTGGTTTTCATAAATAAGATCGCTGGATTCAGTTTACGGGTATCAGTAAAACTAATGGGGCAGCTAAATATATACTTATTTCTAATAAACATAAAAAAATAATCGGGACGTACCCTTGATTAGGCTACCGGGCTGTGGTAGGAAAGAAACTGTGTAGTGTCTACTAATATAAAAGTATAAGGTAGTATAGTATATACATTAATCATAAGGCAAAAAAATATTATTCTCTTATTTAGAACGCTATGACGATTCTATCACAGATAATAATATAACTACTACGTTAGATTCTTTAATGTTCTTGTGTCCATCAATTATTGTTTTGAATCTCCCGCTGGGAAATCTTAGTGTCTTCGGTTCCCGCCTTTTTTGTCATTGACGTCATGAAAATCTGTGGTCGCATACGATTGGTAGAACTAATAGATATTTAGTGGGCAATGATTGGTGATGAGGGATGCGAATCAACCGTGTTTGTGTGGCAGTACCTAGTAAATCGTTCTGAGCAATCAACGTCAAATGTTGTCAAAGTAACATTGACAGTTAACAACAGTTGCACATGATGCTTGGCCATCACTAACTGTCAGTGTCAACTGATAAAATAAAAAACGCGACTGATCGGAAATAGTGCTGCCACTTTGGCGCTTTTGGCGCTAGATTCAGAGCTTTTTTTACATATTTGGAGCCGTATCTGAGAATGTAGCGCCAAATGCATATGCACATTATCTATACATTTTTAGGATCTAGTCCAAGACAAATATTACCCTCTCTCTACCGATATATAGACGATTGTGCGGATGAATAACATGGACTGGTAGAAAATGCTCTTAGCGTTAAGTCCGCCAATTGTACTAATTAGTCAATCTGTGCAAAAAAGTATTAAATAAATAATAATAGTAGTTTCATAGATTTTGATATGTTTTATTCTATTTACTAGTCATAAAATTAATAGATAATTAGTCAGTCATTTAACCCTCAATCTAGCGCTTTTTTGACTCATGTGATTCATTAATTTCTGAAGTTCTGAAATATCGCTTTGAGGACCTTTTTAGGGCTCTACTCAATTTTCCATTCTGGCAGCACTGGTAAGTCAGAATAGGTTGACGAGGTTGTGAAACTTTGATTGTTGAAATTTGAGGTTATTTTGAATTTTACTCAAAATAATTCCTAAGAATAATGGGGAAAGTGAGGAAAACTAAACCAAGTCGAGTCAAGAAAGCTGCAGTGGTAGAAAGTAACGATTATGAAGAAGAAATTCCGGTTGATAGTAAAGAAACTGCCATTCAGACAATATCGGACCAGTTGCAGGTTAGGGCTTTCTGTTTTATCTGCTTTTTACAAGAAATTTACTTTTTGCACCCAAGTTAATCATATTCCTAAGTTCCATGGGAGCTTAGTTGCCAAAGTTAGTTAATTTCGTCAAAACATAATGTAAATAGTTATTATTATATTCTTCCAGGCTGCAGATGTTGAAGAGAAGTACTGTGGACTCCAAACTATGGCGCTTCTCATTGAGAGTCCTGAGAACGTTGATCAGGTTATAGAAAGGGGATTGGTCAAGGTTGCTGCACCTTTACTCTTGGATGCTGCGAGTTCAGTGAGGAATGCCACTGCGGGCATGCTCAGGAACCTTTCCACGGTGAAGTTGGAAGTGTGCGATGCCATGATGGACCAAGATGTGATGACTCCACTCACATGTTATTTCCATGAGGTTCAATTTTAATTTATAATGTTATTTTTTAAATTGTATATATTATTTTGCGACTGCCATCTTGCATTGTGGTAAGAGACTGAATGGCTGAAGATCAAGTATACAGATCCACAAGGGCTACTATTTAATTTTATAATTGATGTAAATGGTTAAACTGTATCAGTTGTTCACCCCAAGCATGTAGTTTAACACATACTGCTGAGCTGATTTTCTTGTCTAGCCACAGGTGCAGCTCTGCACTCTCCACAGTGTTTTCCCATACAACAAACACAATAGTTGTGTTTTGTGGCACTTGTGGCAAATTATGAAAACATGACAGTTGTGTTTTCAGCAGTGAACTTGTTAAATTACAACTAATTTCGCATATTGTTACAGCATGCTGAATCATGGAATCCAGATCCAAATTCAAAATCGAACCAAGAAGATATTGACACATTAGTTCAATGCATCAATTTGCTTTTGAATCTCTGTGAAAGTTCAGGTAATTTGTATGTCTCACTTAAATAAAAAACATTTCACATGTTTTTTATTTCTTTTCATGGAACAGACTGCATAATACTATGAACTACCCTCAATCTATCCAGCATTTGTTTGGTAATACTATTTTCTTATTTACAGAATTAGCAGTAAAATATCTGGGACAAACAAGAATACTAGACATACTGCCACGATTTCTAGTATATGATGACTCAATGGACATTGATATTTTAACGGCAACTCTACAATGCCTCTTTGTTATTCTCGAGGACAATCTGTTAGCTATGCAGAAAATAAAGTCTAACTCGGAGAATCAGCTGCAAAGACTTTTGTCTCTAGAGGACAGTGACCCTTCAGTATTGCTTTTGAAGACTCTGGCAGCCGGCGTCATCATAAATACATGTGGGGGCAATATTGCCACTCTACCTGTGACGGTTATCAATCAGATTATTTCAATATTAGCTACCACATTAGCAATAGATCACCGGCTAGCCTGCAGTCAGCTGTCTAGCAACATTCCCTTACCAAATGCTGCTGGTAAGATAGCAGAATTGAAAGGGAAAGAGGCTCAAGTGCTAGAGAAACAATTGAAGTCTGTATCACAGATGTTGGATGCTCAACAGAGTGCAGTAGAGATTATAGCTAATATATGCTCTTGTGAAGGTAAGCTTTTGAGTTTGTAAAATACTTTTATTGTATACCTTGGTATACATATAGAGGCGGTAAGGGGTGTTTCTAGAAAATAAATTATATATATATTTTTGATTAATTGTATTATTCAAACTTACAGATTAAATGTGATGAACTAAAATTGTATGCAGTATTTCCTGTGTTTTCTCTTCATTAATATTGTTAAACTATGATGAGGTTGTTAATTCATTTTGTGGTATTATGCTTTTGCTACCTGTGACTTTTAGCTGTTTTGTCATACAATATAAATATAGGTACAAAACTTTTTCTTCAGATGGTGACAATGATGACAGCAATCAAGCAAATGACTCCTCTGAAAGTGATGAGATGGATGATGAAGCAAATCAAACTGAAGGTGAACAGTCAGTTCTACCAGAAGATAGGTTGCCTACACAAGTCATGGAGGCGCTCATTACTCTGGAACTCTTTGATAAGGTCTGGGCTAGGACGCAAGTCCCAGCTCAGAATGTCCTGCTGATATTCAAGGAGTATGAAGCATCACAATTGTTATATAAAAAGTAAGTGCTTTTGTTTTAATCTAAATCAATAGTGACTTTCACCATCTTAAACATATGCAGGCCCAGTGACTGATGGGGTACAAGGTCATTACTGTATCGGGACCTGGACAATAGGGGGCTCATCACCCCATGTAATCAAATGTTTTCTATTTTGAATGCTTCTGAAATATCAACTTTTCTATCAACCTAAGAGAAGCTATCCCATCCATCTAAACCCAACCTTCGAACAAGAGCCCTGAAATGAAAATTAATCTATAAGTTTTGTTTAGAAAATGTAGAGAAGTTGAGGAAACACCCTACTAAGATGTGTTCTATATGTAATTTATACTCATTATTACTGTATAGTAATAATAGAAATGAATTCTCAAAATGAATCGACTTGGCAGTACATAAGACCTATTAGATTTTTCAATGCTATTCAATGTGTCTGAATAGATTTTTGAACTACTTTTATTACATTTCAGACTTCACAGTTTACAAACTCGAGCATTACTGTGTATAAATAACATGCTCTCTACGCTACCGATAGAGAACCTAGGTGGCGTGAATGGTGTCTACAAGATCTGGGTGGAAGCAGGAAAACTGGTTTTCAAACAGAGCTCGGAGAATGTTAACCTTCTAGAATCTGCTACAGCCGTCATGAGAGCAGCTTTGGATAAGATTAAGTTCAGGGAAAATGGCCACACCAGTGATTGTAACCTCTTCAATGATCTCGCTCTGTCCGACATAGAGGTAAAGTAAAATTATGTTTGCATGTTTTTTTTTTTGTGAATAAATGATTTATTTATTTACCTATCTATATCTTATAATTATTTTTACACCATGATGAGTTAATTTGGCTAGTTGTAAGCCATGGTCTTAATAATTTCTAAACCAAATGTTTAGGTGATTTGGTTTAGTATGCTTGGTATAACACTTGCTTAAAATGGCAATCCGACCCATCCGGTAAAATCCGTATTAGAATCAGGGACTTATGTATATCTCAATAAATGAGAGAAAAATAATAGACATACATATGAGAAAGAAAACCGTGCAGTCACGAGTGAGCTAGTTAAGCTTATAAATTAACGCTTCATTTGTTTTTATAACCCCACAGGACGCTATTTAGTCACTGTGCTAAAAATGAAGTACAGCTTTCACACCTATGCTTATCTCCAGGACTTATACAAACAATTATGACATCATTGCAGATAATGCTAACAGGCGTCAGAGAATGTCAAGTGCCCGAGATAAGGTCCAACCTTATACGTATGACTGGCTTACTAGGGTTACTATTGGTCAACAGCTTGAACGACACGACTGCAACAGTGATATGCACCATCACTGAGTTTATACTGGAGCAAGCGCATAAAGAGAATGATGTTTGGGTGCTAGCGGAAGCCATAGACACGTTGGTGGATTTATATTCAGAGGATGAGACGGACGCGCTGGCTGCTAAAGTTAAGCTGGTTGAGAAGCTAGCGATACTGTCGCCTTTATTGAAGAATAAGGTATGATGATTTATTATTTTATTATATATTCATTTTTATATGATTTTCGATCCGCCCGAAAGTCGTATATTCTTGCAAAGCTGTGAGTGGGACTGCTTCTTGAAGACTCGAAGATTTTCTGCTTGAGAGTAGCACTTAGTCAGGTGGACACTATAACACCCTACTTAGTGCCAATGTCTTTAATTAATGATATATCCAACTGAGGGATCATCGCTATCCTTTCATTCACCTTTCCAATGATTAGTATATTTTTACTACCATCTATTAAATTTCAGTAATGAACCCTCCTCACGAAATTGAGGGGAGACCCGTGTTCAGCAGTGGGACGCTATGGGTTGATGATAATAAAAATAATAATAATTTTATTTACCAAAAGAGTTCGTTAGCTTAAATATTACACATGGAAAAGTAGGTATGATGATGATGATGATGAATGATACTTGGATTTAAAATTTAAATTTGTACTTAGTACATTTGATGAACAAACTAAGAAATGAGCCGGTAGCTAAGAACCACGCAATAATCTTTTAACCTCCTATTAACTCCTTGTTTGTTACAGGCAAGACAACAAAAGAAACTCCCTAAGGAATACAAAGTACTTGTAAGCACTGCCGTATCAAACTTACCCAGATTTATCCAGTACAAGAGAAATAGAATAAGCAAGTTGTAAGTGTACCTACTTTTACATACCTATTGTATTTGTGATCGTTATTATTTACATAATATACTATTTTTTTTACATATAAATAAATTTTTTAATTGTTATCCACCGGTCAGTTATAATAAGTAATTCATGTTGTAGCATTGACACCTGTAAAGCAAAAGTGATAAGTTTTAATTTTTTAGCATAAAACATTTATATCCTACCTACGCTTAAATTATTATGTATGAAATATAAATTTTAGATAATTAATACACAACTTGTGCCTTAAGATCAATAATTTAAACCACAAAAGGAAACAAGTCTTAATAAAATAATAATTTATTGAACAACAATGACTCGTCTAAAAATAATGCTAAACCCAAAGTGACAAGTTATTTAGGAATCTTGTTTTTGATACACAACAGTGCTTTACATGGACAAAATGGAAATGAACACGTTCTAGCATTTTACAAAAAAAACTATTACGTATGTACACCATTAATGTACTCAACAACTAACTTCGGTACCAGCTAAGGAAGTATAAATTTCACAGCTCTTCTGTAATAAGTATTTACCTATAATTATAACATAAAAATCCCATGAAATAAATATGCCCTAAAAGCTTTGGATAGTTTACAATAGGACTGCAAAGCGTATTAACAAACATACGTATATTATGCATTATAAATGTAGTTATCACAATTAGGAAACCTTACACTAATAGCATAGTAATTACGGCTAACAGGCTATAATTTTCTTAACTTCTGAAAGGCACTTTTTGAAGGCATTTGATATGACATGGTTAAATAAAAGATGTAAAATTGCATGTTTCCCTTATGTTAATTTACGAGATCCGATTGCTTAAATATTTTCTCCATGTAATATTTTATTATTTATCAAGTATGCAATTTGTACCGTCACAAAATCATCAATGGACACAATGCCTATCACACTGACCCAACTAACAGTTCTCACTACAGCTATCATAAAGTTAGGGTGAGTTGGAACCACCATAATGACTTCTCCTTGGCTTTGGTATAGGATTGGGCGACGAGGCGCCACTCTTGTCGAATCTCCTTTTAATCTCTGATACTGACAATCGATCATTCGCACTTGGAATGTCGTCTTCCTTCAGAGCAGAATTCAGTTTACTTATCTCTCTTTCGAGTTCCCTCGTAGCCTTATCTATTTCCATAAACTCTCTTTCTGTACTAGAAATAGTGTCAATGCTATGCTTTCTAGCTGTCTCATCGTATTTGCAAATTACTCTTTGTGGTTCATCGTTGCCGTTGGCATCTCTATCTGTCTCATTCTCATTAAGGTTGATATCATAAGTCAAGTAAGTCGTATCGAGATTGTTATTAAGGCTCTTGCTTCTCTTGTTGGTTAGTACGTGGAAGTCTTCTAGGTTACCCCGCCGTAATTTGATATCATCTTCGTTAACACTGGAGTTTCTCCGGTACGTACGAATGTCTACTTTAGGGAATGAAACAGAATTCAGTATGTCGTCGTCTGAGCCGCTCGATTTAATAGGGCTTTCTTCCGTTTTAAGGTTGTTCTCTAGTCTTTTGTCTTCATTTTTTGATACATCTGCTTCGTTGTGGACTTGGGTAGTGACTACAATAGTTTCAACAACTTGAGGTTCATTTTTAACTACAGTATTGTTAGGTGCGGCATTTCTGTTTTGTACGTCTTCATCTTCAACAATTTTCAGTTCAATGTTGGGTAAGTTAATTTCGTCTACATCTATATCACCATCTGTTTTGGTCGGTTTCTTATCTTCGATTTCGCTTATGTTCAATTCTGAGGTTTCGCTGCTAACCTGTGAAGCATAATAAATTGACAATTAGTAAATTACATGAAGACATCTTCCCCGAGAGTTTGTCTATGACGAGACGATCAAGTCGTTTATCAAGTGGTAAGCGCTTCGCCTGCCCAAAAATAGCAAAGCAATACTGTGTAAACATTTATTGTCTTTCGGTTATTAGGTATCATACAAATCACAAGCGCGGCCGATGTACGCACCGACGCGACGGTCGGTCGAGCACTGAAACCGGCCTTAGGGTTTTATTTCCAGTGCCGTGTAGATCAAAATGTAGCCAAAGCCAAACACAGTTCTAGGTGGTTCAGTTGTACTGAAAATGTGAAGGGCAGGCGTAGAGCTTATCATCACGAGAACAACTGCGTTGTGTCGGTTACCTATCAATAAGTAGTAGCAAGAGTCGACAGTTATTACTGGTAAATGTGATTTATTGTAAGTATAGGTAGGTACATTTTGCTTCGGACTTGGTTTTGTTCTTACCGAAATATCAGCAACGGCAGAAGTGGAAGAGCTTCCAGTGAGGGGCGGCGGCGGCGGCGCACGTTTTTTCTTTCGTCTCGGGGCGCGGACCGGCGGCACAGGCTCATCCTCATCAAAGGGGTTCGTGCTTTCCATACTGAGACGAGAACCGGACACTTCGCTGCGCGCCATCCGAGGCGTTATACTGGAATAAACAAATACGGGTTTAATTGAGGAGGAAAATGAATAAGGTATCATTTTCCTGCATCTAAGTATATAATATGCCCACTATTTTACGTCTCTTGCATAAAAGCCGCCACTGTCCTGATCATGAATCTACAATATCTATGCAAACATTAGATCACGCTTTAGCAATCATGTTTTAAGACACCACGTAAGCGTTGTTAAAATAATCTAACCTTTATCTTCTACTGAAGTAGGTATAGTAAATAAACCACACCTAGTTAGTAGTCACACCGGTGGCGCCGACGACGTGGTGTGGATATGGGTATTAAGTGTATTCAATAAGCGTCTGCATTCTTCCTGATCATATGATACAAATGATGTGAACACCGAACACTGCTACAGGGGTATTTATTACCTTCCTGATTGCGTAGCTTTTCAGCTAATTCTCATGCAATTTACTACCTACCTACATCGTTCACTATATCCCTTTTTAACTGCGCTGTAGAATTAAACTGGTATAAACAACTATATATGAACGCTAAACTAGGGTTTTAAATATTCCCAAAGCTCTTATTTCAAGAAAATCAACCTTTTTAACAGAATCGGGGTACGTAGTACTATCTATTCTGTGATCGGGGCCCAGTAAGGAGTTGGTATATCTAGACATTTTTTTTACTCAACTCTTTATCTTGTGTAGGCAGATAATGGGGACACAAGCTGTACTAAAGAGGGAAGTGTCTCCTATAACATTGGTATTAATGATATCACGAATTTACAGACCTATGTTAGAATGACCTCTTTATATGGAAACACAACAAGTCCATATATAAGTTAATGTCCTTGGATGACACAATCTTTTACTTGCATTGTAGACGATTATTATTGATTAGTGATTGGCAATCGCAATTACAGCACATTTACTTTTTAAGATTTACCTACGTTTCGGCCCCTAGATCACCGTTACACATATTATGGTAAACGTATTCAATTTTGTCCATAATATGGTGGCCAACAGAGATTTTTTTGTTCTAGCAGAGAGTTTCGTTGTTAATTGAAACCATTCACCTTGCTGCTAACATAGAAACGTAAGAATCATTATAAAAAGGAAGTTTCGTACCGAGAACCGGAATAAGACACTTTATGATATGAACTTACCTGAGCGAGTTGGCATCGTACTGACTAGTGCTTCGCAGTCGCTCCTGAAACCGCGAACGCGGGAGCGGCGTGATCGATCCACCGTACACATAGCGCTCCGGAGAGCCCACGGTACTGCGAGCTCCCGACGAGTCTGGAAACAATAAAAACTAATGAGCGAAAGTTTTTGGTTAGACATTTTCGGGAACTCGCTTCAAGAAGCAGTTTGGAAATCCCGTTCGGCTTCTGGACAACGTTTTGTCAGCGTCGGGAGTCGAGCGTCGAAATGAAGATCGGTTGACAAGAATTGTCTGTATGTACTGTCTCGTAAGTAGTAGAGTTTTCTAGGTATAAACAGTTTCCCCGTTGCTGAATTAATTGCGCAGTGAAGCGACTACTGACTAGTGTTTCGATCGAGATGAAAAAGCGACATTATAAAATTGGGGGCCTTCTCATTAGCACTTTTCTTAGATTATCAAGACTGTCATTTTTCATCGTAGTCAAACGTTAAAATTAGTTTCTCCAGGTCCTAGTCCTAGGTTAATATACAATTATCTAGTCTGCGGAACATGTATTGGTTATATAAACGTATTATAGCATCGTGGGAGATTGACGTAATTCACATGCAGACTGAAACCCACGAAACAAGTTAATCAAAACCAAACTAGGAATGATTATACAAACTTAACCATGAAAAGTCATTGAATATTCAAAATTTGCTGCGTTGCAGGCATAAAATGAATGAAAGTGGATCCATTTCAATGACTGAAGTTAATAATCCGTGCACAATACCTACTATAATAAAAATAAATGCGCGCAACTCTTATGCATTCGTGCAATGTGTAATTTATTATATCCAGGTATGTTGAGTTTACGATTTGTATCTAGGGCATTTCGACATCGGGAGCTCATATCATTGCATTTTCAAAAGTTATCAATGTACCTGACGATGCGAGGTGATACCAAAATTCTTTTTTTCACTCAATGAGTGAGCATTAGAATGCAATGGGGCAATGTCACCAGCTAGCATGATAAACTGTCAAGATGCGTAGTACCTATCACTACCTAGTCTGTGCAGTTACGTGGTGGGTTATATTGTTGTGTTTGCTTACATTGCATTGCTCGTCGGTAGATGATAGGGCTTGTACTTTCTCCATTGACTTGGCTGCCTGACTTGTCTTGTGAACTCTTCTTCCCTTTCTTCATAAATGACCGGAAGGCCCTGAAAATATGAATTTGAACGTTAATACTTAATAACAATATTTCTTGGTCACTTCTAAGCATGATCCATTATAAATTTAATACTATAGAAAAGAATTTGTTTTTTTTTTATTTAAATAATTTTATAAATTGTATTCTTTTATTTCTCCCTAGTAATGAACAATTAAGAACCAAACGAAGAGCCCATGGTATATATAGGAAGTTATTCAGAATATTTTACTAAATAACCAAATCGGTTCTCCAAACAAGCATACGATTGGTCACATACACTATCTGGACGATAACAATAGGCAAATAAGTCTGCAGAGAATCAGAGATCACTGTCAAAACCAAAGTTTCCAATAAATAAACTTATATGCGGCAGCCTCTGCGACTACAATGTCGATTGTCGACTGTATTTTACAGGGCGCTATACACGCAACATTAGCCAACACTTGTTCCTACTTAGTCATACTAATGTATTCAGAGATCCCACTACTTCACTCTCCCACGGGTCCGCAGTCAGTAGGAGAAATGCTAACAAAAGTAATGTAAGCTTAGTGCACTGGATTCCACTTGAGCAGCCACAATTGCGCCGTGACCGTCGGTCGGCATCGCCGCCCACCGGCCATTGTGCTATATCGGGCTTTCAATAGCCAAGATGATGGTAACAGCCCTATTGAACGATGATTAGTAAGACCCCTATAAACGATTGGTTTAACCGGGCTTTGTTGTTCTATGCTCCTGCTGTTATCGTGTGTATTCAATATAGACCAGTGCATATCGTATCTACTGGGAATAGAGCCTCGGTTTTGGTTAGTTCCGACTGTCTGTCATAGAATTGTGCGTAAAAAGAAAATGTCGTGTAATTTTTATGGTTCTTAACCATGAAAATTCAGTCTCCACCAACCCTCACGAGGCCCGCGAGTATATATCTCGTGACCCATTTGTTTCACTAGAAAATGACTAAATATCGGCGAATTTATATGTAAGTGGGTACCTATGTAAGTATAATGGAATTTTATATCCACAAACATATCTAAATTTAAAATAAGATAGGCACCTTTACTATGTTTAGCGACAGTCGTCATATTTCTGCGGTTAGTTATATTTTCATAAGTACCTACCTAAGTAAATATAATTTTGTGTCGTGAATATCAAAACTGCCTGTATTCTATTCTAAAAGCAATTCGAAGTACCTCGGTAAGTAGATCTCAAGACTCACACAAACGACCACATCGCCTTTGTCGTTTGTTTAACAATACACTATAGACATCCATTCCACATAACGTTCCTCTAATGAATGACCTATACATGGTCATTACGTAACGTTCCAATCGTAGGATACATAAATAAATTGAACGTCTGCTGATATTAAAACCCTTTAAAATTGCAACTACCTGCTCAACCTTTTTGCTGTTCGGAGCACATCAAAAGCAACCAAAGGTCGTGCATTATAACAAAATATTAATGACAATGACGCATTACGGTTACATCTCATGACAAACATTATTGATCCTGACCTCTAACTAGGGTTTCCTACCTATATACAGGGAAACAGGACCCACGTGTGACGTGGAACAATGTCCCACAAACACCCAGTTCTTGTGGTTCATAATATTATATTTTAAAAGTATTTGCCTGTGCGGGAATCGGACCTGGCGCGGCACCCTCGTGTTTTGCAGTCTATACTCATCACATCACTGACGCCATGGAGACCATCAAACAAACGACTACCGTGTTATTAGTAAAAATCATGTCTCTGTCATGTCAAGTCGTGTGTTTCTTATTCCAACCGCGGATTCATAAAATAAGTCACTGAGATTGTGCATGTCATTAAAATCTCCTAGGTCGTTCAGATAAAACAGAGATTTGTTTGACCCGATCTTGAACCTTCTGTTCCTTGTAGTTGTTAAGTCTTGTATAATAAATACTAGATGCTAATTGCATTATTATCTTCATTAACGATTTAAGCCATTTATATCGCCCTACGAATACCTTCCGGTATTCTGGTTTAGAAACTAATATTTTTGTGAAGTTTCACGGTGTTTGATAATATATACTTAGGTATCATTTCTTTTTTTGTTGAAAAAGACTGTTGGTTGCTTTCACAGCACCAATCCTGCAAGCCTGGTGCTGGTGCCTGTTTCGGCTCTAAGCTATAACTGACCCAGTATTAAGTCTGGTAACTTATCATGTCTTTTCTGTGCTTTGTACATCTTGGTGTCAATAAAGAGTTTTCTAAGTCTGGCGCATTCTTATGAGCTCTATCTCAATTTTGCCGAGCGAATGAATCACCTTATCCCCTTTATCTAGTGTTCTTAGATACAATACAACTGTACGTTGTGCGAATATGATAATGAATGACTTTAGAATGTAGGTTATTATTAAATTAACACATCGTTTTACCTTTTCTAGACGTCTTTATGTAGGTATTGTTTATTTTCTTTACCTAAGTACATTCCTACTTTAGGTAGGTACCTATATGTAGGTAACTACAAAATAAAAAAGATGAGTAAGTACCCCTTACAGCGACCTAAGTTAACTCTGCATGTAAAGATAGGCAGAGATGAAATGGGAAAATTCTATCCTCAGTAATTTTCTCATCCGTAATACATGTTTGTAGTAGAAAACGCTACGCTCACTGATAACCTGATAAGAGATAACTATCAAAGTTAAACACATACATGTTCCTGCCCTTGGTTTAAATAAATGACCATACTTACGTTTACAAACCATGATAAAAAGCAAACTAGTTACAGAGACGACTCGCGGTAACAAATAAGAGCGTAGAGCTTTCCAAAGATAAAAGCTTATAATATCTGGTGTATTATTTTGCCTAAAGGGATAGGGTCATAGGACAGATATTCATTATATTATGTTCGGTATTATTGGCACTTTTGGTTGCATCCTATCAACACAATGTTTCAACCTAAACAAACCATCTCAGGGTATAGGTGAACAAATGAAGAATATTGTCACAGGCAATAAATCATCAGAGCACTATGCAAGACAGTAACGTATTAGATGTCCACGCATTATACTAATACTAAGCCCATAAGAACAAATTGTCAAGTATGCCATCCACAATTATGAAGGTTAGTAGGTCAAGATGGCTCAATTAAATTGTACCTATGATAAAGTGTGAGTGTAATCAGAATGTTTGCATAAACAATACTCTGTACTCAACGTAAGTGCAATAAATCGGAGTGTTCTGAAATATGTAGCAGACGGGATTTTATACGACATCAAAGACTATCAGAAGTGGGATGTACTCGGATGCACTGATGAGTATGTACGGAGTGGGATGTACTGTACGGAGTGGGGAGTCTGATTTTGATACTTATTATTTAAAACATCAAAAAGTTTTACATATTTCACTGAAATATAACGCCGAAATGTGAGTAGGTTTGGTATATAGAGGTGTTGAATCGTTGCCAACTGCCAACTGGCATGCGTGGATCCAGAAATGCATCGCTTTGTTTTGTTTCATGACGTTCCTAGATTCGTTCAGGGAGGCACGCAGAAATAATTGTAGACACGCTTGCTTGATACAAAATCGTTAGAGATTCTCCTGGAAAGCACCACGACACTCCTATCATAGTAGACTACACTCCTTTTATATTTTTGAGTGATAGGTAAAAAAACTAATATATAAAATACTCTAACAAAATGTGTAAAAATTCGAAAGGAAAATCGAATTATTATGTAAATGTGTTGATCACTCATCGATACGAATTACGCTTGTGGTTGCGTTTATTGTTATGGGTTACCTGTTTGCTAAGAAAGCTCCATTGCAAAGTATTCTTTAAGTATTTAATTTTACAAGTATTTTGGAAATCCACTTTCATGTCGTAAGTACTTATTAAAAAAATCGAAAGCGAATATAACGAGTTACATTGCACAAGCTAAAATCGATAATTGGATATTTACAAACCTATAAAACAAATACATATTATAGGTATGTAGTCATTTATTACCCAAACTCTGGATCAATACGGTTGTAATTATGCAAACCTTGCGTAAAGTTCCGATGAAATATTTAGATACAATGTGCCAAGCTAATGTCAATCACGTAGGAGTGATATAGACTTAGAGCTAGGTGGGTAATTTGTCTAAAGCGCTTTAATCGTCCGATAAAAGAGTTTACAAAACTTTGGAGGCAGGTCTTCTTTCATTGTTCAGACTGTTCAACAGTACCAGTATTATAACTGAGTCTCATCATGTACCTACGTAAACTAGATGTAGGCCAAGAGCTTTTTAAATCGCCATTTATAGAAGTAAGAATGTTACAATGTTTCTCTATCCTTTGTTTCTATTATTATTCCAGAGTTAGTTTTTACGGGGTTTCTAAATTTTAATTTTTATTAAGTAGCGATTGTTTGCTCAATAACTAGATACCAACCGATATAGGAACATCGTGCCGCGATCGACACGTCTCGGATCACTATAGATTTTCAATCTACTAATGCGAAAAGCCACTTTTATCATTGAAGATCCCTGGTATGAGATAGTAGATTACGTAATGTCAAGCGAAATTCTATCGACCTTCTATCCTAGTGCTGACTAAAGAACATCAATTGTCTAAGTTTGTTCAATTACTTGATCAGAAACATGTTACTGGAATCGACTGTTGTCTCTCAAGTAATTCCGATTATAAATGCAAATAACTTCAGAACAGTGACAATAGTGAGTTCAACACTATAAATAAGCGCTGACGCTGATGATACATAGGTAAGTAAGCATTGTAAGTTACTCAGACCCTGCTATCGATAAATAAACAAGTTTTATTCTCTATTTAAGGACGACTAAAACAATACTGAATTGAAAAAAGAAGATATTACGCTCTGGAGATGTGGTTCTGGAGAAGGATGGTTGGGGTATCTATTATGCTTCAAGAACTTGTCATCAGTGTCATCCATCACTGAGCCTTTGTCGGGCACGATGTATGAGCTCGCATACTGAAGCTTATTGGGCACGTTTTCAGTGACTCTAGATAGTCTTGTCTCTTGTCATATACGTTTATAAGGTAGAGGGGAAGACACCAGATTGCGTGGATGGTCAACCAAGCGAGGGACTGATCATATCAACGTACGGCCTCTAGCATAAGTGAACCAGGATGACCACAAATAGAGAGAGCTGGCGACTCGTCGTGAGGCGAGCTACACTACATCAGCCCCAGATATTAACGAGCACGACCGCTCAGTTCACAATGAAACGACTATTAAGAGAAGAAAAATACTCGTGTTTATTTCAATCGCAGTTGTTTCGTTGCCCAACAAAGATCAGCTGATGGAATCGATCGTAGGAAGCCCCATTGATCACTTGATTAAAATGATTTAGCAATAATAGAAATTACAGAAGGTATACTAATTTATAATGGTATCTTATTTGCAATAATATCATTATCCTGAGTCTGGACTCTAGACCAAACTTCACAACGAAACAGTTGGTAGTGGTGGAAGTCACACATAATATTATTTTCTTTTCAAGGGGAAACTAAGAAACTAACTTCGGTCTAGCGAGCTACATCAGGGCGCACGCTAGGAGGTACATTAAACAGCTCGCCGATATCGGATACGACAAATAAGCCATCATCATCATCATTTTATTCTATGTTTGTGTTTCGTGACGTACTACCAGTTTTAAGTCCTAAAGATGTACCATCCTACCTGTAGGCAATTACCTAATTTACTATCCAGTTGTGTCAGTACAGATTGGTTGATAATGTATCTTTGATTGATAAAGAAATCAAGCGCAGTAGGTACCTATAACATACCTAATTAACGTCACAATATTGCGTGAACATTATAATACATGTATAACTAAAACTGCATTTTCTTTGTTTAATTATGATTCACATTAACTTTTTAGTACCTACCTACTGAAGAAGAACAATGATTTAAGCATTTGTATTTATTCTTCATTGTTATATGAAAAACGGATGCTATTTTTTCCTCACTTAGCTGAGAAAAAGGCATTCATAGATCTATCAAAATTCTTGCCCCTTTAGAAACCACACGAAGACTCTACCTTGCAATCTAATCTATTATGTGGAGAGTGTCATCTGCTCTTATAGAATTACCAATGAGCACAGTAATAAACATTCTGAGAATGATACACTCAATATAAGTAGAGCTATTCACACGCAAACTGAAATAATGTGTAGAAACTGACGTTTATAAATGATATAGGAATCAATTAAATAGACACTAAGTAACCAGAGTAGTACAGCCTAGTCTAATATTTTACTACTACGAATGTGAAATGCGAATAACCTCCCGCATAAACCGCTAACATAGCGCTAGGTGTCTAATTACTACTTCAGGGTGAAAATATTCAGTGAAATCATTGACCGAAATCTGAATAGATGCAATGAATCATGGTGATGATCTAATAACCTACATACTTTCTCGGTCCTACAAGGAAACACCGCTTAAAGCATAGAGAAAAAGGCTGGAGTACTCACCATGAGTTTTTTAGGTCTTTGATCCCAGAAAAGGTGATGCTGTTAGATCTGGTCAGCTTCCTCCCGAGCGTCCAGAACCGAATCTTGTTGTGGTTGTCCTCCTCGTGGAACGGGTTCAGGTGCTCCGGATAGTCATGAATGGATATGGACTTGCGGGGAGCCGCCATCGCAGCCATAATTGATCCTCAGGGAAACTCACTTTTACATAATACACAGGCGTCGAACACTGGCTTTATCTTTTATCACAGTGGTGAGTTATCACGGGCCGATAGCGTAGTTTTATCGCGGGAGATAATTACGATGTTTGTTTTCGCGGATGGTGCGCGTGGAGCAGTTAGCGTCGCGGCGCTCGACGTCGCGTCTTGGGGCACACTAGCTGGGCAGTACTGGGTTCGAGCGGCTCGCTGCCTCGGCCCGCCATCGTTATCACATCGCCGAGCCGCATTTCCACTGCAGACCGAGTTACACGATCGTCTGACCACTGCATGCAGCACTCGACGAACTCTTCCGATCGTGCTCACTCGTGTGGAAGGAAACCATGTGATTTCTACGAAGTGTACCTACCTACTTTTAAGAATTTATTTTTTTATAAAAAACTAGCTTAGCCCTACCACGCTTCGCTGTGGCACATTCGCACATTCGCTGATATGTCACTGATAAAAAAAACAATCCTTGATGCGGATTTTTTATCATGCTAAAATTACAGCTCGATCGGTGCAGAACTTTTTGAGTTTTTGAAGCGTAGACAAACCAACATAACATTTATAGATAGATAAATTGTTCTACTATAGGTATAGCTCTACTTTGTATTGCTCTACTTTGTATAGCTCTACTCTACTTCTCAATTTATGCTATGTTAGTAGGGAAGTCGATAATACTACCTGCTGTTACATTCACATTGATAGGCTAGGCTCCAGTAAAACAACAAATTAAACTATTTTAGTCATTTAAAAACACATTTATCTTTCCCACTTGGTTAACTGTATTATAAGCTATATTTTTTACCTAGCTACCATGTACCTAAGTAGGAAATGCACTTCCGTGTTATAGGACACTCATGTCATGACATTGCAAGTTGTTGTAATGGAGTTTACCGTACTATGCACAAGCGAGACCTACCGCGTGTTCTAGGTATTTTACTGTAAAAGTAGACTTTATTTGCTGAAGATGACGCCATATCTACTTATATGATGAGGCCACGTCACCCGTATGGGCGAAGGTCGTGACGTGAATCGTGAAACTTAAGAAAATAATCACGCCTTGAAAACTTCGTAACATAATCACGACATATTCGAGATTGGTAGAGCTATGTACAGACTCTTTCAATAATAAAAACCGATGTTCTTATCGTCATAAAAATGTAGAACTAGAAAGATGTTATAAAGCTTTTACAAAATGAGATAGACATACTGAAGAACTGGTCAAATCGTACTTATACGTATTTTGGAGTACGGGCGGAATCCTAAAAACGGGAGCACCTTGGAAAATCTCCAAAACCTATAAAAATAATTATGATGTGCCTAGATTTAAGACTGATTGTACTAGTAGGCACACTTCCAGATTTTGTATGGTATCTACTGAATAAGTAAGTAGATATACTAAATTCCTCGTATTTTGCTTTGTCGTAAATAGTGTAATAGTGAGGACATAGCTGCATATAATAAGTGGTCATAATATTGTAAAATTTATTCAGCACAGTCCTGTAAAGGAAAGGGGGAGAATAGTTTTCATAGTTTCCTTTCCTGCTATGTACTAATTACTCGTACCTAGGTGTGAATAAATTTTAGCCCTTTACAGCAAAAACGAGAACAAGTTTATATGTGAGTAAATTTTAACAAACCGTAGGATCTTGCGTGATCTTATTGAAGGTTTCTTATAATTTTGTTACGAGTAAAGAGTAGAAAGGCTAATTTCTACCATACATTTTAATTTTTCACTACTTTTGTTATAGTCTCGAAGTATTTATATTATAGAGCTTACATATCAAATATAGAAAATATCATGCCATTAACCTTTTAGATTCGAGAACCAACCTCACCGCAAGAGGATAAAAGCGACCAAAATACCATGAGTAATGGCACAGAATGTATATAACTATACAGTACTAATGGACTGACCCGACCTGTATTGATCCACGAAACAAACTATTCAACGCCACCCTGCTTTCTATTGTTACCTATGATTATAGAGGTATATATTAGGGGATCATAAATATTTCCCACCTTAAGTAGGTGGTGGTCACGTAAAATGAGAAATTATTGTACTTACTGTGGTGTGGACTCAATACCAAGTACCTTATCTTTATAAGGTTTATAGGTAAATAAGGTTGGGCAGCATATTCAGTCTCTGTCACTATCACAATATGACAAGGTACTCTACTAAATTTATTGGTAAGTAGGTAAAATAAGAGTTTGTGGAATGGGTTCAGATAATGCACTTTGATTAAAAACTTGGCTATGTGCCTGGAGCGTTAATGAACACAAAAAGTCTTACTCATCGTCGTCTTTTGTTTCTTTTAATATCTACCTACTTCAAACAAAGGGTAGCTGTAACTGAAAGTTATTTACAGAGGTCATTGCTATCTTGATTTAATTTGGGCACGATACGGGCGATGGAAATCTTTACAATTGAAAATTTAAACTGCACGAAATGCTTACTAGCTAAACCTAATCGTAACTAATGGATGTTGATCTAAAAGTACCTACTACTAGATAATGAATCGTGTTTCGTGTCTTGGCAATAATTATAAAATCTATGTAATAGCAAATTTTCTGGACTCTGCATAGGTACCTACACATAGAGAGTTGCAAACTTCATCGGAAACTCCTATCATGCTCATCTTTACACAATTGGTCGGTTTTGAATCTACGACGGATGTAACACCTGACCACACAACCAACTGATTAAACATCACTTTAACATTCATCATCAGAAAGGAGGAAGACCGGCATCGCATCGCTAATCAGGAAGTGCCGACCACTCGCTGTTTGCTCTCGATTAGAAAATTATTTTAACTGCATCACACCATCCATCCATTGTGCTCGATATCGCCAATCCATTGACTGGGTCACTGTTTATACGTTATCTCCTTTCTCGGGTGTTTTAGTTCACACATGTGCATTGCAGTTCAGTAATTTTCCATTTCACCTTGAAGTCGGAACATTGCAAGGAACTTTGTTACAGCGATTTATGAACATTGGATTCGTGTTTATTCGAGACGTATAGGTAGTGTTAACGAGATCTTACAACAAAACCGGAAAATGTTTTCTGTGGAGCCTAGGCAATTTAATTGGTATATCCAGACAAACAGTCTTATTTCCCCGAACAGTATTTTCTAGGGCGATTTATCCTGGTAATTTTATATTTCTATAGTTTCGCACTAAGTCAACAGAAGTTTTAGCACTGAAATAACATCTACACCTTAACAGGTACCTATTACCAAAGCAGGAACTAAAAAAGAAAGTTCCACCTTTAGCTACAGACGGACAAGCAAATAAAAAGTAAGGCGTGAAATCAGACCGAGAATTTAGCAATGTGCTAGGCGAATAGAAAATCTAGGATTCATTAGATAGAAACTAAACGATGTTGAATTAATCTGCAAACAATGTTAAGGATTTTCAAATAACATCGATTGTATCAGAGATACATAGTTAGTAGTTAGTCACACGGCAGCAAGATCAATAGCCCCGTATCTTTGAGAAGAACAAGCCCTCTGATATTCGCAGTTATAAGAGACGTAAATATGACGCGTGTCAGACGCTGCCGGAAGTGAGGAGTTATCTCGGACATTGCAGAGAGGATGCGCCACTACAGACGGCATTGAGCACCAATCAGGTGGAGCGGCTAAATGGCGCAGCTCTTAACAGTTTCTTGACGTTTTCTCAAACTTAAATATCAGAGTTAGCAGTTTACACAACGCTCAACGATCACAAAATAAACTACACACCCACATATGAAGAATAACAAACGTCCAACTTATAACAAAGATGATCACAGGTACCCTTCGAAAAGTCAACCAATCCATTATGTAGATATTCGAAGACGACAGAACGATACGTACCCTAGAAGATACTGCACCATGTTGCATGCAATCAACCTATTTACTAACTCTATAAACTATTTACACAGAAAATAGGTCAGTTATCGTATCCATAGCAACATTGACGACTACCTACATTTCGCTCAGTTTGAAAGACGAAGGGAAGACAGCGTCTATTGGAGAAGTTTATAAAAACGTTTACGTTTACGATATCATATTCGTTATTTTAAGATTGTATTTTATCAATATAAACAATCATGTCTACGGTAACAGCTCCGAATATACAGGCACGAATATTTTACGGCCTCCGCACGGATATACAGTAAGTACCGAGACTACAATTAAAAATCTATTGAAACCAATTAATTTGCTAATTATCCAGATTTAATTAGGTAAACTATTTGTGATCGATTGTTAGCTTCAAGGTCTACGAACAATCGTATTGGTTTGAGTCAAAGTTATAAAGAAAATTAAATTATGAATTTGTTTCGAAATAATATTTTTATAGAACTTCATATTATGAGTCCATAACTGCTCTTAAAATTGGGTCTTCCTTTAAATCTTGACCTAGAGTTATGTGTAGGTACAATGCCCACTATCTGTCGGAGTCCGAAATTATCTACCCAGCCGGAGGAGTCATTGTTATACACAATCACCTTCAAAAGAAGCAGAAATTCATTCGGCTTCAGGACAAACACAAGCCTATCAAGTCTTTGGTGCTGGCTCCAAATAGGTAAGCATGGACTGTCCGAAAACCCTTTAATGCAGACTTTTAAGTCCCAAATTATGTGAAATTTCAAGCAAACAAGTAAAAGCATTGACAACGCTCCTAAGTAGCGCAAAATTTTAGACCCACATTAGAATTGGATCATAGTAATTGGCACTATTCCAGGCGATGGCTAGCACTAAACGAGATTGCCGAAGAAGGTCAGAAGCCCCTAATAACAATTTACGACCTAACCACATACAAGAGGAGGAAAATTCTGACAGTTCCATTCGAAACATCAACTGCGAGAGAATTTGCTTGTGTGCAGTTCACATATGATTCCAAATATCTTGTGGCGGTAACTGGCGAGCCTGATTGGTATTTGTATTATTATAATTGGGACAAAGGGAAGGTCGAGAGTCATGCTAAAGCTCAGAATCCTAGTGGACAGGGGATTGTCGAAAGCGTAAGTACTTAGGTACATCTAAAAATCAATAATCTATACGGTCAATCATTTCATGTTACCTTCATTTAAAAAAAAATACTGATTATTTTATGGTTATAGGTGCAATGCAATCCATCAGATGCCACGTTGATTGTGATAACAGGACCGTATACTTTTCGTATTATGAATGTTATTGAGACCGTATGGCGACAATGGGGTTGGTGTAAGGCTGAAAATGTAAGTAAGAATGTACTTGTGGACATGCGCTCGACAGAAATGTCTTTTTTCGGTAGAAACACTGCTTTATTGGCCCTGAAGGAGAGAAGAATTATCGACTCTGCCTTAAAAAATATTATGTTCCGGTTAACACTCGTTTAGTAACTTGGTATGTCCGTTTATTCCAGTCACAAAAAGTCTTTTATCTACGTACTATAATCTACATCATTCTGAACGAAAAATTCTTCAATTGGCATGTCACGTAACTGCTTTTAGGTAGGAAAGGAACCATGTTGCCGTTTTCTTACTAGTTTTGTTTGGGTCAGATCAACATAACGTCTTCGATGTGGCTGACTCCCGACCGAATCATGTTTGGGACGGACAACGGGATGATCATGATGGTGGAGAATGGGGAGCTGAGACAGAACTGCGTCTTTAAAGCGGTTGATGTCGTTGAGATGGCATTGAAGAAGGTTGAGGCCGAGTGAGTTATGTAAAGACACCTGTCTTTTGCTTGTTTCATGCAATCTTCGAAGTCGCACAATTAGTATGTACATGATAATATTATTATGCCTTACCCTTGCCCGTTACCGTGACCCTTTACTATTGTTTTGTCAATCGCTATTGAACTCCTATTTCTTCAAATGGTAATGAAAAACAGTTAAGGTACCTAGCTAGAGTGTAGGTACATTTAGCTAATTATATCTTTATGGTTTTCGGTTCGGTTCATCAGTTATCTATCATAAAAGCGAAAACCAGTGCCGAACGTAGGCTCCTGGCGTTTTGCCAGTCTTGCCATTTTGGTTACTTGAGTCATAAAGCTTATTTTCGGTTTTAAGACAAAAAATATTGAATTTATCTATTTATTTCTTATCAATGATTGTTATATTACATGAAAGTGAATTAATTGTCGGTGACGGGTGTATGCTTGGTTGCTGTCGTTATCGCTTTCAGCTTACCAGGCGCGGTATTATCGAAATTTGGAATTATGTTTTTGGTTAATTTAGATTTATAAGTTTAATAATTTATGAATTCTGGACCACTTTATTTGAATGGCACCCAGAACACATAATGTGGTTGCCCTATCTCTAATTACGCCACTAGGAATATTATCTGTGATAAAGAAACACTAAACTAAGAACACAAGTAAATTATAATGGCAATATTATAGGGCAGAGGAGAGTGAGAAAGCGAGCACTTCCAGTAAGCCGGAAACCGAGGGCGACACCGGAGAGCCGGAGGAAGCCTATCCTGTGACTTGCTTTACGAACTTTCCTAAAGGTATTTTGCGATCCATTTAAATAATCTTAAATAGCTTAGACCTAAACAGTAAGTTTTACAAAACCAACATACCTAATAGGAATGTACAAAATAGTCAAATGTACCTTTTTTTTTCAGTCAAATTTTTCAACTGATGATGGCTAGGTAGCCGTTTGAAATAAGTATAATTTACAGGATTTGCATTCGCCTGCGGTCCAGGGTATGTGCACATGTTCGAGAAAGAATCCGTTCATCACTGGAGAAAGAGAAACCTCTACAGAATTTCGAAGAAATCATATAAGTATGCAAACGTTTATTAATGTTTGTTTTATGGACAAAAACAAAAGTGTCACTTATTTTCAAGGCACACCCGCGATAACCCGGTGTGGTCGGAGCTCGATGCCATACAGCATATCACGGTCGACCCTCCTCAAGATACCCTTCTGATTACTACACTGCGAAAGCAGCTCTATTACGTGAAGCTATTCGGTATACACATGCTACAGGTAAACTCGTCTCCCTTTGAAGTATCATCGCTAAACACTCCTAAATCTTACTAATTGGTCAACGATTTCTAGAACCCGGAAATCCGATTTACCGAGCTCGGGCCGGCAATGCATTTTGGTCGGATAAACTCGCTTTCAATGTGCGCCTGGAAGCCGATATTTATGACGGCGGGAGAACAGGACAAGAGCATTAGAATTTGGAATTACATGACGGACGATGTCGAGATGATCAAGTTGTATCAGGAAGAGATACACTGCGTGTCTTTACATCCAACAGGTTTGAACTTCGAATAAAGTGTATAAATATTATGCTGATTTATCTTTTCAATATGTAGAATCAGTGGTTTCCATACTTTCGACTTTTTGCAGGGCTCTTCACGATTGTGGGATTTTCAGACAAGTTGCGATTCATGGTTGTATTGATTGATGACTTTGAAGTTATGCGAGAGTTTCCTATCAGGAATTGCAAAGTTGCGAAGTTTAGCACCAGCGGACACATGTTTAGCGCAGTCAACGGTCAAGTGATACAAATCTTCTCGTCGGTGTCTTTTCAAAATGTTTATAACCTGAAGGGGCATAATGGCAGGGTAAGTACGAATTTTAAGTTCTAAGTTCTGGGAAACATTAATTTAATGTGTCCTTTATTTCAGATAACATGCTTGGCTTGGTCGGCTAACGATCTGACTTTAGTGTCATGTGGAACTGAGGGTGCAGTGTACGAATGGGGTATGTCAACTGGTCAAAGGGTCGGGGAGGTGATCTTGAAGACCAATCAATTCGCCGCATGTGCCGTCAATAGGTTATTATCACTACATTGTATTTAAATGCAATGAAACAACTGATAAGTAAAGGTCAACTATATAATTCTAGTGCTGGAAAAACAACGTTCGGAGTCGGAACTGATGGAGAGGTTAAAGAAATAGGTTCTAATCAGATCCGAAGGAATTTGCCGTTGATTGGGGCTGCGTTAAATACGATCGTTCTCTCGAGATCTGACATGATGCTGTTCATAACTGGCGGGCAAGGTGGCGTTACTGCCATTCAGCTGCCCTTATTGGACAAAGTAATTTTTAACGAGTTTCATATGCACAACAAAGCTGTTACTTGCATTGCCTTGGCATACGATGATCAGACATTAGTGTCGGTGGCGGAAGATGCCTCTATTTGTTTGTGGAGATTAACTAACGCCGATGGTAGAGCGATAGCTCTCGATAAAGATTTTGCTTACTCAAAGGAAATATTGATTAGCAAGAAAGATTTGCAAGACAAAATTAACAACATCAATGTAAGTAAAAGTAGGTTGACTTTTCTTTCTCTTCGTGTCTGTGTTGACACAGATGGAAATATAACTCGTGCTGGGATCGATATTTATTCACTTTATATAAACCTTGAGACAAATTATGTAATAAGTTTATTTTTTTATTTAGTTACTTAGTACGAGGATGAGCGAACTGGAAACAGAACACACGTATCAGCTGCGTCAAGCCGAAGCGACACAGGCTGAGAAACTTAGAGAAGTGCATGAAGGTTACTGCGCAGCCATTGAAGAACTCAAAGAAAAGAACGAGGTTTGAACGTAGAACATTAAAGTATAGTAAGAAAAAAAGAAAGTTATTAACTTGTTTTAATTTGGCAGACAATGGAAAACGATCATACGCACGAAATCGGCATGATTCAACAAGATATTGCCAAACTAAGATCGGGACACGAAAGGACGTTGCAAAATTTAGAAGCCGACTTCAATGTCAGACTTATTAGCGAGTACGACAGATATCAGGTACGGAAATATTTTTTTTCGACCGTTTTATTTGGTAAGCTCTAAGGAGTATTACATCATCGAATGTTTGTAGAGCCTTGAAGACAAAACGGCGAGGATGAGGAAAGAATACGAACAGAGACTTGAGGACTTGGCGGAAAGTAAACGTAAAGCTTTGAGGGAACTGAACGACATGTTTGAAGCCCGATTGGAAGAAAAAGACCTGGTTTTGCAAGAGGTGAACTTTAACATTAATTATATTAGACTAGCTGCACCATGCGGTTTCACCCGCATAATTTCGATTTTCCCGCAATATGTTAGCTCTGCATTCCCGCCCGGATCAAAAACCATTTTTTTTAAGATTTATTTTAAGAACTTTTAAAGGGGAACGATTTCGTCTTACATCATTTTTGCATAACTTCAACCGTTTACGCAGCGCACGCAACAAAAGCTCTTAAAAACAATATGTTTTTCCATATTCTTCATTGATGCTCCGCTCCTATTGGTCGTAGCGTGATGTTATATAGCCTATAATCTTCCTCGATAAATGGACTATTCAACACAAAAAGAATTGTTGAATTCCAATCAGTAGTTCCTGAGATCCTAGCGTTCAAACAAACAAACAAACTCTTCAGCTTTATATAATAGTACAGATATATGTTAGATAAAGATTATTTATTACATACTAGCTTCTGTCCGCGAGATCGTCCACGTGGACTTCAAATGCCCTATCTATACTATTCAGCTAAGTATCAAAATTTTCACAACTTAAAATATATTAAGTTAAGTCAATCCATGATACAAAACTCGTATCCTATCAAATATCGACAAACTTCTTCAATGTATGTTTACAGGCATGACTCAGTTACGGTTTATAACAGTACAGAATTGCAGATAATGATTATCACTGCTATAGTATATTTAGATTTGTAACCATTTGTAGCTACAAGAACAAGCAGATATGGAAACAAAAGAACACGAAACGATAAAGGCGTCGATTGAAGATGACGCAGATCGTGAAATCATAGAAATAAGAACAGCCTACGAGAGCCAGTTGAAAGAAGAAAAGGATGCCAACGTCAGGCTAAAGGGAGAGACGGGACTCATGAAAAAGAAGCTAATCAGTGCCCATAAGGAAATTGACGAATTCAAACATCAAGTTGCACAGCTAAAGGGTAATTGCAATATCTTATTGCTAGTCTTAGATTAGGAGACCGAAATGAAAATTTATTAATTCTATTTTATTCACGTATTCATCCTCCAAGGCTGCAAGGCTCAGTTCATGACTAGCGAACGGTTATCATTGCTGAACTCTAGATTCTACACTTAAGATTGTGCTGAGCAAACTAAGCGATGTTCGAACTAAAATAAGGTTGACCAAAGTCAAACTTTTTTGACACAAGGTCAAGAAAATTCACGATTTGAACGAAATCATACATACAATATCTTACCTTAGATTTATTTACCGAATTAATTTTAAGCTGAACACAAGCAGTTCCAAAAAGTGATTTCAACATTGGAACGTGACGTAGCCGACTTAAAAAAAGAAATATCCGAAAGAGACGGAACTATTCAAGATAAGGAAAAGCGAATTTATGAGTTGAAGAGGAAGAAGCAAGAATTGGAGAAATACAAATTCGTGCTCAATTTCAAAATTACAGAACTTAAAAATCAGGTGAGCAAGGTTTTATTGATAAGATACTAGACGTAATGCAATAACTGATAGATTGCAATCCTTTTGATGATAAGACATTGACTAATTTTCGCATAGATTGCGCCTAAAGAACGATTGATTCAAGAGTTGAAGGTTCAAATAGACGATATGGAAAATGAAGAAATGAAGCTATTGAGTGTCAAATATGAACTTGGTATGATTCATTTAGGAAAAAATCGACATTAATATCATTGCCATACTCGGAGATGTCAATTAACTTTTAACTTACATTAAATCTATACTTTTATATGGACTTTAAGACAGTTTAATAACTAATTACCATCAATTGACATCTCTGAGTGAGCCAGATGTAACAAAAATTCCACACGCAGAAAAAAGTTACAGCTGTATATAATCGAGTTTTTATTTTGCTTTTGAAATTCAACAGATAGACCCGTTAGAGCGCGATATCAAAGCGAAAAAGGTCCGCATACTCGAGTTGGAAGTGTCACTGGAGACTTTATTAAAACAAAGAGCTTTCCGCGGTAAAATATTAGCACCCAGTTGTAATTTTTTTCTCATTATCATGCAGGTAGTATGGGTCTAGTTATTCATCACGATCATGTTAGCGGTAGCATTTTAATTCTCACAGCTTTGTTACGTATCTATCTATAGCATGTGTTATAGTTTAGCAAGTAGCATTATTTTATATTATTAGGTATTTCTGTGCATAAATATGTTTGAACATTTTTGAATTGTTTTAGAAAGTATACAAATCATGCTTTTTAGTGCATGAGTAGGTAGCTAATTGGATGTCTGCCGACAGATTGATATAGGCAATTGTGACGTTTCAGAACTTAAGATAAGTCAGCTAAATGAAAAATTAGGATCTAGCAAAAAGGACTATCTAACTGAAGCGAGCAGAAATCTGACATTAAAAAATACACTGAAGAAAATCAAAATAGATTTGCACAATATGACTGCCAATTTCCAAGACCCAATGAAGTTAAAACTGAACGTAAAGGTGGGTTATTGCAATTAATCATGATATTGTGGTATGACTATATTGAACTGCGTTATTGTTGCAATAGAAATGATTGAAACAACGAGGTCATTCTTCAACTCGAACACTCGAATGCAAGAGTGTAAATGTGACCATCAACATTAATTCGGTTCGGATACTTATTGTCGCTGTCCAAATGCAACACGATATTAAGTAACTATAAATTACTATGTACTAAAATACCGCTCCCCCAAATTATTCTTAATAAGGTCACTAACTATGTGAAATACAATATCCTAAGCCCCCGAAGCGCGGATGATTTCGCAATAAATACTGTGACAAGACTATCGTTTGTGCTGCATCAATATATTCAAAAGTTACGCCACAAATAATTTGTGTGCTTTGGATAGGAATTGTTCCACAAATATGTGGAAGACATAGACTTTGTGAGGAGTCGCGTTGCGGAAGACGAGGCGATACGAGAGTTCAACAGGCAGCGGGACCACCTTGAGAAGCAAGTGGCAGGGCTACGGAAGCAGTTGGCCAAGTCTCTTGGAGGGTCCAAGAGCGACATTGGCAGGATCATGGATGTAAGTAATGTCAGATTGAGGCTAGCCGGTAGGTACCGTTTGTCGGCGATGTTGTGGTGTGAAAACAGCTGATAGGCTATTTTACCTTAAGTTACCAATTAAAATGACGGTTTAGGTAACTCGTGTTACCTTAATTCACGAAAATAATTTTATTGTGAGAATTTTTATCTGGATACATCTCATGAATTAGAGACAAAGCAATTTAAATTGCAGTTCATCGAACTGTCGTTACGAAACCGTAACAGATTCTATTAGTTACCCTGAAACCGCGAAGTCTGGACTAGATAGAAAAAGTTTAAGGTATAACAATCACATCGATAGAACAAACTATTGATGAATTTAATTGCGTTTTAATTTGAAATCATGTACTAAATTAGTGGCCTAGTGGGAGAACGTCCGCCTTCCAAGCAGAAGGTCGTGAATTCAAATCCCAGTGCAGGCACGTACCAATGTGTTTCTTGCAAAAACATATGTATACGTAATTATCACTCGCTTTTCGGAGAAGGAAAACATCGGAGGTAGGTATGTGATCCACCAATCAGGATCTGGCCCCCGTGGTGGAATATGGCCTAATCCTCCTCACGAAAATGAGGAGACTCGTGCTCAGCAATAGGACGATATGGGTTGTTGATTATGATGACGATGAATAAATTCCTTTAGTTTCTACTTCTAGTAGTATATTAAAAAAAACTTTTGTACTAAAATGGCATAAGAAGTAAGTCAATCAGTTAGTACTTAATAGTAGTGGAATAGTGGCCTAATAAATCTTGTGAGCTTGCTTAGCGGTACCTCTAAATGATTTTTGGACGACGAACGACTGCGTGAAAATATCTGTCAAGGTTTCATTTTGTGACTAACAATGATCCTATAAGTATTCTAAATTTTGATACTTAAACGATATTTCATACACAGGAGAACTGCACGCTCTTGTCAGAAATAAACAACCTTCGCACCGAGTTGAAATCTACCCGCACGCGGTGCTTCCAAATGGAATCCATTCTAGGCCTCTCTGCAAGATATATACCGCCTGCTACGGCGCGAGCGAAGTTGAAGCATGTTACTGAAGACAGAGAGAAGCTTGATGAGAAGTACAAGCTTAAGATTGAGGTAAGAAGTGAATAGACTGTAGATATTTTCGGAAGGGTTTCCGAATGGAATCCATTGTAGGTCTCACTGCAAGACATATACCGAAGTTAAAGCAAGTTACTGACTGAAGGTCGGTAGTAGCTTGATGAAAAGTTCTAGATGAAAAATGAGATGAGGATGCCCTAGTTATATTTTGGCTTCACATTTAGCCAGTGTTAAATATTGTAAGTTTTTGTTAAAATAGTCGAAATGGCAAGTCCCAGTAGGATGTGAAAGTTTGAGAGCTAATATGTCGACTATTTTGATAAAATATGTGGATTATTTTGGAATATACGGTTTCTGTGGGATCATTGTCTAAGCGGGTGAAACTGCGATCGTAGCTAGTACTTTTTTTTTATCTACAGGAAAGGCAAGAGATCATAGTCGCACTGAAGGAAGAGAACGAGCGTTTACTCAGCAAAATGCGCTGCGCAGAACCACCTCAAGATGGAGAAGGGGAACCCGCCGTCGCTGCATCGAAGGACCAGTACGAGCGCTTCTTAAGCAGGGTTCGGGTGCCACCCGAGGCTGACGGGGCGCCAGCCCAGCCTGAACCTCCCAGTGATGATAAAGAATAATAATATTCAATAATTCTTACACTAGTGTCATTTAATTATTAAATATTAAATTAGTAATCTTTTAAAATTAGTATCATCGTATTTTAGCCAATTTTAGCATTAAAATATACATATAGCTAAGGGTAAAATGGGTAAAGTTTTTAACGCTTCATGGTTTAGTTTTCACACGGAAGCCCTACATGATCACCAGATTATCCAATAAATTTAAATCGTATACGATGTAACGTAAATTTTTATTTTCACTTTCCTTATTTAGTGTACGTTTTGCGAAATTAACATCAAGGACAAAAATTCAAGGTCGATAATAAAATACTCGTTTTAGTATCAAAACTTTTAATAAAACATAAATGCCTCCGGTAATTGATGGAAACATATTCAAAATCAACGATTGCACCCAGCGATAAAAAAAACTTAATTATTGTGATAACATTTTATAATACTCATAAAATATACATAATTATAGTTTTATATAATTATTATTATATCCCTCATACATGCATGCCCACAATAAATAATAACCATTACCCGATAACTATTCTCTAACATTTATCTGTAAAATTATTGCTTTTTGAAGTTTGTAAGGTTTCAATAACCTAGATAGATATACCTATTCTATTATTATTATGGTGTATTCTATTAAAGCGATATTTATTACCCAGTTGTAATTTTAAGTCTTCAAAACATTATAAGGCGATTCTTGTATCAATTATGTTGACTGGAATACGACATACTACTTGGAAGCAAAGAAAGAACGAAGGGACCACCAAGCGAAATATATTCCAGTGTGTTCGTCAGCAAGGCGAAGGCGCGGCGAAGAAAGCTAAAAGCCTACCCCCACTTGCGCATCAGTACCGGTCGATAATATAGCAGCTGTTTTTGCGATATCTGTTTTTAGTGCATTTCTGACACAGGACGCGGGACTCATTTTCAAAATAGCGACATTATAGACTGACAGTATCGCGCCCGCATGGTAGTAGCTAAATTTTAAACAGAATCATATAACGCTTCGTCACGCACGCATTCGCATCATCTGTTTCGAAAGGCGTTTCTAAATTAACTCACCCGCAAATTGTAAAGTTTAATTGCAAGGAAAGATGTTTTAAAATGTGTTTAAAGGATAAAGGGTAAAATAGCTTTACGGCCTTTGGGGTAATTGGGGAACTCCTTCTTGTAGTTGCGGTGTTTGCCGATCGCCCATACTGCCATCTGGTAGAAACCGGCCGCGGCGAAGAGACCAGCTGAAATACAAGGAAATATACCATGATATTATATCCATCCTGATCCACGTGACTTGGCTCACTTTCGTGAGAAGGATTAATACATAATCCACCATGGGGGCCCGGTTCGGAATGGTAAATCCTGTTCCACCGATTTAAATCTCGGGAATGTGGGTACCAACTAGAGACCAGCAGAGGATGTCAGGGAGTTGGTGTACTGCTTGTGCGAATATGTGGTTCATTATCGCGTACCTGCAGTCTCGATATGAGATCTTACGGAAAATATGTAATTTAAGACTTGAACTGTACTATAACGTTTTTAGTTAAATTTTATGACGAAATCAATGAATCGTGGACTGAAAGCGTGTAAGAGTCGCCTCGTACAAAATGCGCCCCGTAATGTTCGCATTAGTGAATCCAGTACGTAACAGTTATATTAGAATGAATTCACAATGCAAAGCAAAGTCGGTTAAATAACTTGGAACTTTACGAAACCCGTTGCGTTTACGCGACCAAGCGGTTGGCGAGATTTTACGTCAACAAAATTAACCCAAATCATTCAATTCATACCAATAATATTATTAAATCTGTGATTTTAAAATAAATGTGAAAATTACTATTAATACGTAGCCTAGTACACGTAAATGCCGGTTTTTAGAATTTTTGTCTCACTGTCCGAATGTTTGTCTCGAATAGACTTCGAAACAGCTCAAAGGATTAAAATTTAAATGTTATCTTAAACTTTCGTGTGTTCCTTTCGATACCTTGCAAGGTTCCGAAGCTAAGTAATTTTAAGCGTGAACGAAGTCGCCGACACATCTACTACTAGAATAAATTATGAAGTTACTTAATTCAATTATTCAATGTGCCGCCGAAGTGACCTCTATGTAACCTAAATGGGTGATACACACCAGACTATTTTAACAGTAAACTAATAATGCCAGGACAACTTAAAAAGCAAATACGCCTGCGATTCGTTCCCCGAATTAACTGGTTAATTTCTCTATAGTAACTGTTTCACTAATTTTTTAGTTGTTCTTCTGTTTTCTTGTGTTATCCCGTTTCCAACAATATAATTAATGGTATACGAATACCATAGATTTCTACAAGTTTTATTTACACCCGGCGTGGATACTTCTGAACTAGTTTTTAATTTATTTTCTATTCCTTTATTAAATATCATAGTTTTTGATGATTCGAGTTAAATATTAGCACCAAAAACCAGCTCGGCAACTCATGTTGAAACGGTACAGTTGTGCATTAATGATTATTAAACAAAACAGGTGATGTATGTTAATTACTATGGACGGCAAGTACAGCATGACGCAAGGAACATTCCTATTCATTGCTTTTAAATTAAATTTGATATTATTCGAACCGCAGGGGTTAATAATTACAAAGACTAAAGAGAATTTAAATTTTAAGGTGCATTGTATAAATTGGTGAACGGTTGTTTGCCTCTCTCTCATTTCATTGTCCCTAATTATGCTTTCCCTATGTTTTACGGCTTTACTTATAAACGCTTCTTAAGCTTAAATGACACCAGTTAGTATTTGTGCACTTTACTTTTGTATTGAGCAGAACTTTTATGACATCTTTAAATTTAAGAGGCGTTTATAAGTAAGGGTGTTTGTATTTATATCTTCTTCGTTGTGCTGACTAGGTAAGGGAACACCGGGTGAAAATGGTGAGACTTAATAGTAATTGTCAAACCCTTTAATAGAGTTAAAAAACAATTTTTAATGATGAGTTTCTATTTACCTGGAGCACATTTAGTCATGATGGTAAAGAAGAGCCAGGATCCAAACTCATAGGTGTAGTTGGGGCAAGACACGAAGTTGAAGAGGACAGAGAAGGGGTTTCCATCAGGGACAGGCACACGCCTCACTTTGGTTCCCGGTGGACGTAGATTCTTCAGTAACACGTGGATGCTAAAGTTGCCAAGCTCGCAGATCTGAAAATAATGTTTATGCATTATATTATAGTACCATGGTTCCGACACGGATGGTTGATTGGTAGATTTTGTTAGCATTGAGTCTGCCAATATACTATTGCAATAAAGAATTAAGATAAAAAATAAAACAGGATAATACTTTATAACCCTTTTACAACAATAAATAATGTAATTTTTATTTTGTGTAAATGTTCTTAAGGATGATTTTATAATAAAATTGATGGCAAATATGCTTAGGTCACCACACATTTTTAGATTTCACAGTTACAATTCCGGGCCCCCATGGTGGATTATGACCTAATCCTAGTTATGAATGCGAGGGGCAACCTCAGCAGTGTGTCTATATGGGTTGATGATGATAAAAGTTCAAAGTACAATGTTAACAATCAATAATGTAAATTCTTTACAATAAGTGGTCAATCAAATAATAATATAACTTGCTGCATTTCGGACTTTGAACCACAAGGCTGTAGCTTGCCTATAAGTGGTGTAGTAAATAGTACTGTAAGTAAACTGACTAAATACCAAGAAATCAATGCTAATGTGCTTGTTAAATAGTTTATGTTTAACGACGCCAGTGATTGGGTAACTAATAAAAACATCAGTTTCAATTTCAACACATAATACATGTTACTGAAATGAATAGAACTTTTAATTGCGACAACACACAACATTTAACACTGGCGTGTTCTTTTCCTGTGATATTAAATAAGTTTTATTTTGAAAAATATACTTTTACAGATAAGCTTTTATAGACCTGTAACCCACAAATTCATTAATTTTATTTCTTCTGAACTCTGGAAGATATCGAAATAAAACAAGCGCGAAAATTTAAGTTAAGATTCCAGCTTTAATCACTGTAATTTTAATTGAAATTTGAGCCATTTCAGAGCCTTTGCTAGACAAACTTTAAGACGGACAGACTAATATTTCCTTTTTAAGTGGTCTTTCATGATTAGGTGTTGCATTAATAGCAGTATCAATTTGATGTTAATCAATGACAAGCCTTTTGTCTACTTCCGTTTCTATCATCGGATCAACTGTCTGACATAATAATATTGTACATCCATTGGAACTGGCAAAGCATAAAAACATAACTAACATAAAAACTTGTTATAAAAAACCATCATAATTATGACATGGGTTCTAAAAGTTATTCATTGTATAGTATGCAATAAAAAAGTAATGAAAGAGTTTTAGGCAAAACTATTACCATTTAATTTTTGTTTGAATTAATTTACTTGTTTAATTGAAAACTCAAATCATTTATTGCCAGTATACAAAAATAATGCATTTTTACAAATCAAACACTACATACCTGAATCTTGACAAAAAGGATACTCCAGTAATTTTTTTGAATATAAAAGACAAAATTAAACTATGATTAATAGCAAATGTTAGTATTTTAAACCTTAATACATTCGGTTTCGGAAACAGCTGAGCATCTTCTAACTTACAATTAAGCATTATGCATGAAAAACACTAAAATTTTGATTGAATGAGTAAATAGAAGATATTCCCCGACTTCTCATTCTGACCTCCCAACTTAGAAGATAGAAGAAAATATATATGTGAAAGAGCAACTTACTGTAAATCCTGCTAATCCAACATAGAAGCAGACATTGCAAGGCGCTGTGTAGAGGGGATGGTTGACATGGTATGCCACATACAGAGTGAACAGCCAGTAGTAGCCGCAGTTCTTGAACAGGTTCTGCAGTGGCATGGTGCCATGCGAAAACCGATGGATGAATAGAGTCTCAAAGATACGCTTGGCGTAATGTGCTGACCAGCACAGTGCTGCCACACTGTAAGATTACAGAAAGTTGTTAGTTTTCAGTTAAGAATGCAAGTTTAATAATCTTTTTAAGTTTATAACGGTAGAATCATGTAATAATATTGGGTTCAAGGTCAGTAAATACTGCTTAAAAGCAGCATACATAAGCATGTAGCATAAGTAGTTTTCTTTGTTCTGTGGTGTTTCAATAAAGAGTTTATCTATCTATCATACTTACGAGGCAACACTACCAGGCGATGAAGCTTGAGCTCCATACAGGATCCACGGCCTCTGGTACACCCACAAGTATACAAATAATGGCCCTGCATATTCAGCCAAGAAGACATTCTTCCATGATATCTGCGGTCCCAAATCTTTTACATACAACTTAGAACCACTCTCTAGATTCAGACTCTTTATTGTATCTTCGTCTTTCAGGGTCTTCCCTTTAGCTTCCAACTTAATGGCTTGCCTGTCTGGGTACAACGACTTCTTCACACTCTGGTGGATTTTGTCTTTAACATTTTGGATTGTTGAATCAGCGCTAACTTGAATCTTACCCAGTGGTTTGGAGCCGGCGGAGTTGAGAATTTCAATCTGCAAGAATGTTGTTAAATCAATAGAAGTGATCCTCTACGTGTACAATCTACATGAGAAATTAAGAATAACTTACCTCCATCGTTAGAAGCAGTCTTGTATGTAATTAATTCTATCGCGTTTCAGTACAGTCCAAACTTCAAACCGTGGAGCTGTGTCACAACCGCAAGCACAACGAACGACGAACCAACCGCACCAATAAATTTTATCGAAGACACTATACTCCCGGAGTTTTTTTGACAGTTTCAAATTTTAATTTTTTTATGGTGATGTTTTGGCTTTACCTTTTTAACCACCTTCAAGACGTCCGACATTAAAATTTGCACAAGTATTGAGGACCAATGACAATACAATATTAATAATAATTTAGTCTGGTTTTACCTACAATACTTGTACAAACATAATTAAGTATATTGCTCCATATTTTAAATAGCATTTATTTTTTCACTTCATCTGGTTACTTATCAATATATCAAAACATGGCCGTGATGAGCTTTTGCTACAGTATACTTACTACCATTATAGATAGAGTTTTCCAGTGGTAGAATGGGTGGTACTTGTTCATAAGGCTATGAAATTAGAAGAGATTGGAAAAAAATACGGGCCTCCACTTCTTTGTTGCTCCAGGGCCTCCAGCTGGGCTGTAGCCACAGGGCTCGTCATTACAATACGAATGACGAGACCCGTGGCAATCAAACGTTAAAATGAATAGAACTCAAACTTAACCGCACCGTGCTGCATAGCCCCCGCAGGCTTCTAAATCTGACCCTGCTCTTCATTATGATTTTATCGGGCCTTGACAGGGCCTGATGTATACCTGCTCGCATCTGTGAACTGGCTACGTTTCAGTGACCTCTTTATAGAAACTGAGGGTTTTGTCTGTGCAATTGTGGACGAACTTATCAAGACATCACGGACAGGACTATTGTAGCCAATAAGCCTGACATCGTGCTGGTAGACTAGTCCTAACGCCGAGCAGTGCTCGCCGACATCACCATCCCCAATGATGAGAACCTCGTGAAGTTGAGAAGGACAAGCTCAGCAAGTACCTTGACTTGGCTCACGAAGTAACCACCATGTGGGATGCTGACTTGACGACCATTGATAATTGTTTTGGAGAATGGCCTTGTAGCCTCGACCAACATCTTAAGTGGATTTCGCTAGTTGGCTGGATTAAGGGTCTAATGCCAAAGGCAGTACTGCTCGACACGGTGCGTCAGGAGGTTCCTCGTAAAAGGGGTGCTTCAAATCAAATGCTGATTATAAATGTGTAGTAAAAGGCACTTCCTGCTTTTTGCCACAAAATAAATTATTTGTCTATAGTTTTAATCGTGCTTGCTAAGCGTGATTATTTTATCTTTAATTTATAAATTCTTTTTAACTTAGGTCTTGCAGGATCGGTTATATGAATCCTATTGATAGTAAAAATATTTTTTTATCTATGATATAGTTCACTCACCAATTGAAATCCCTTCTTGGTGTGCTACAATCGATAGTAGAATTACATATGTGTGCGTTCTTAGTTTGAAGTTTTGTATATGTGTGCACGTTTTGACATTTATAATTGGTTTGTTTACTTTATTCTCCCGGAGTACCAACTTAAGAGCATTTTAGTCAGAAAACTAGAACTCTGCCTGGGTACAAATAGAGTCTATTCTTGTACTCTTGACAATCCAATGATAACTTTGCTCCGGATGATATACATAACAAAATTGTGTACAATGTATATGTGTATACGATGATTGTAGAACACTATAGAAAGAGAAAGAAAACTATCTCACTTTTTGCGTTTCGTTTTTCCTTGGTTTAAAATGAATATTTCTTTTTAATTAGAAATTTAGATATGTATGAAATAAATAAATAAAATAAGATGAATTAAATAATATTGAATTAATAATAGCTTATTAAATAATAATATTGTTTAAATTAATAAAAAGGCGTTCGCTCCAGCGTTGGTCTATTTTTTTCGGGCAAAGTGAGCTTTCTTCGAATGCGGGACATAATAAAAAATAGTACTTAAATAATCAGTATTAAACTAATAAACGTTATAGGTAAACTACCTACTTATCCTTTTATTTGAGTTTCAAATTAAGTTAACAAATATTATAGACCATATTAAAATATAAGAGAAGTTCCCAATGTTAGGAAAGAACAGTGTCTCCAGATGGGGTTTTTTTTTCAGTTTTGGGGAAAAATATATTTTTTGGGAAACCTTTGGGAACACAGAAATATTGGGGAAAATTTAGTGGGCATACAATAATTTAAGTAGGTACTGACCCACCTAATGTAAAAATTTGAGGAAATATTCTTTCATCTATGCGTGATTTGTTGCCTTAGGTGCGAGAAAAAGACTGACAGACCTTTTCAATGTGTTCACCTACATACTGACTTTTGACTGCGTGGCAATTTTAAAAATCACAGATTGAGCGTCGTACTAATTATTAGATTGTTTTCACTTATGTTTACATTAAATATGTTGGATAAAGGTTTGTGTGACCATGTTTTAGGCGGGGTTGCGCTTCTTTTCTTGTAATATGTTTTTTAAATATATGAAACGTAACTCTCTTTCTTTCAATCTTCACTAACTTATATCTCCCTGTCCACTTCCATTCGCCTAGCTTGATCACATTTTTCGTAACGCATTCACCAGCTTAGTCCCCAAGTCAAGCGTGCGTAAAGAACTTTTACTTCAAAATACATATATATATATTAATACTTGCCGTTCTCTCCCTCCGCTGCTGCTGCCTCTCACCACGCGATATATCATCTATCCTCTCCACGCGGCCCTAAAGCTTTTTCGTGACAGAAAAAATCCTAATACCTCCGTCTTATGGAAGTTTCACTTCAAAAATTCATTAAAAAATTCCGCTTGCGCTTATATCAGAGTCATCTAAATAAATGATGCTTAAGTACATTAAAAGGGTTATTAAACTGTACAAAAATAAATACCTTGTAAATTTAAATTAGTAGTTTCAAAATAGTTGGGCAGCACATGTCTAAATAGTATCGTTGGGGATTTATTCCTGTCATATTGGGAAATTTCATTAACTTCATTTGGAGACCCTGGGGAAGAAGCTCTCAGCAATGATTGAACAGTGCGAACGCAATTTTTTTACCTATTTCTAGGTATCAGAATGATGAATGCAACATAACGTAACTCTGACTAAAGTTGGATTAAGTTGTTTTGATACTTTTAGTTTATTTTAGTATATTATAATAAATTAGTACATAAAAGTAATAAACGATTGATTAATATTTATTTTTCATTACATTTTCCTATGTTAAGAACCCGATGTATAACAACATTCTTCATACACATATGTACCTAATATACTTCATTTTCATTAATACTGATGAGATAATTAAAAATTAAACAGTATCAAGATTGCTTAATCCAATTTCCCAGTATTGCACACAAAATTTTTTTATTTCCCCATTTGCCATGAGATTCTGGTAGACCTATAATAGTAGTGTACGGATCTATTGCACGAAGATGTTTTAGTGTGCCTCGCCTTTTTCTCAGTAGGTGGGAAATGCCAGGCGACTAACCCTAATTTTCCAAATCCTAACTCGCTTCCAAAATACGAACACTGATGCTGACTTCACGAGCCTAGATAAATAGATTCTACTGTACCAGCTGTACCTTCTATTAGAACGGATCCATCACCTAATAGTTTGGTTTTACCCTTGTCAGGACGGCTTATTCCGTTATTTTTGACTTTTTGTTCATAATTCCCCTGTGCATGCTGGAAGGGGACAAAAATAATTAAAATACGTCCCCATTACATCGGTTACTCGTTCCCGTACACATTGTGTAAGCAGGTACTTTGCAGAAATAAAACCAGTTTTCTTCATGATACTAATTTTATTGAAGTACATAGTACCAAAATAAATGCAACCTGAGTTTCCCTATATTTATAACTAGCTGCGCCCTGCGGTTTCCCTATTAGTCGTAGCGTGATGTTATATAGCCTATAACCTTCCTCGATAAATGGACTATTCAACACAAAAAGAATTGTTCAATTCGAACCAGTAGTTCCTGAGATCCTAGCGTTCAAACAAACAAACTCTTCAGCTTTATATATTAGTATAGATATAGAAGTATAGATTATCTTTTTATCAATAAATTCATGAATTCCCACCAAACATCCTCCCTGGTAGGGATTATGGAAATATAACAATGTGTGCAAACATCTAAGAATATAATTATGGAGCATACATACATATAACAAATCCATAATTATTTTAACTTAACAAAGGTAAAAATTAAATTGAACAATTGCATTAGGTATATAAATTCATTTCTACATAATACATACATAGAATTACTAAATCATGTTAATAAATTAAATACTTAATCCCTAACGCAGGCAGGCTTAAGACTGGCGCCATAAATGTTGAGTAAAAATGTCTTCTTCAGTCTAGTTTTTACCCTTTTTAGTTCCTTGTTAGATCCAAGCTGATGCAATGGCTATTTTAACAGCAAGCGCTTTCTTGATAGAGGCTCTCCTCTGTATCTTGGCTTCTCCTCTTTTGATCATTACAACTTTGCTTTCTATGCGTTGCAGTTCGTTACACCGCTCCCAAAATACAGCTGAGTATTCCATTATCCAATCTAAACAAATAAATCAGTTATAAGCAAAATTACACTTTGAAGATGGGCAAGAAAGTATGGAATGAAGACAAGTTTCTTCTATTCTTGCAGACTTCGTCCACGGTCGCTATTTTTAGATTTGGCATAATTAATCTAGAGTAGGGCTTTGTTGTTAGTAATGGAGCGCGCCATGCTAGGCATTCGCCTACTAGACCGTATACCAAACGTAGAACTTCGACGTCAAACTGAAGTCGTATATGTAGGTATACAGATAACAAGGCTTAACACGTTCACCTCTGAAAACAATAGAATAAACACAAGCCAAGGAACTAATTAACAAGCATAAATATTACTGTAGTGGTAGCCTCTTCTGCAAGAGATCACCTGGGAAGTACCAAACCTCTGCCCGATATACATCCGCCAAGCAGTAGTGTGCAAACATTACTGTGTTCTGGCTTGGAGGGCACTGTTTCCAGCGAAATTACTGGGCATATGAGACTAGAGTCAGTCTCAGGGTGACAAGCACAGTGCAGTGCCGTAGAAGATTATACAATGCAAAGTTCTGGGTGGCGCCATAACTGTTATGGACAGGCGTAGCGCTTACCATCAGGTGAACAACTTGCTCGTCTAATTCTTCATCATCATCATCATCATCATCAACCCATAACGTCCCACTGCTGAGCACGGGTCTCCCTCAATTTCATGAGGAGGGTTAGGCCATAATCTACCACTGGGGCCGGGTCTAGATTGGTGGATAACATACCTACCTCCAAAATAATTCTCGGGTAGGTATGTGGGTTTCCTCACGATGTTTTCCTTTACCGAAAAGCGAGTGATAATTACGTACATATGTTTTACAGAAACAAATTGGTACGTGCCTGCACTGGGATTTGAACTCACGACCTTCTGATTGGAAGGCGGACTCATCTCATTACTCAGTCAAATGAACAAAAAATAATAGGAATGACTTATGTAAAATGAAACATAATACATAGATGGTACATATGTAATGAAATTACACTACACTAGTATAAAGAGCCAATCAATGATATAAATGGCAAGATGACAGAACAAACCATCACCAGTAACGGTATCGTCTGGTCTTTTCACTTATTTACCTGTACCTTGGGCACCTTTGATCCGAAGTAAGTGACGGCAGCGTAGTTGGCTCTACATTCACGTTTCGGAATGAAATAATGCGAGTCACTAGGAATTCAATCCAAACTGTTGGAAAATCCAAAACAGGCATTGATTAAACACAACAGTTTTAAAATCCAATTGAAACCCTTCGATTAGATACTGCTTCGATTAGATATTAGCTGTGGGGCAGGGGTGTCCACTTTGAATTCTCAAAGGCACGTCTCACTAAGGTTGTCCAACTCCTCCATCTATGGACAAAGAAAACCCTGGTGTACAGTAGTGTCAACGGATCTAGGCCAATGTGAACACAGGCCGCCGGAAAGTTTGTGCATGCACAGTCACGAAGAAATGTTTTTTGAGTCTTGTCTTTTTCACAGTAGGTGGGAAATAGTGGGAAATGCCAGGCGACCAACCCTAACTGACCAAATCCTGTCTCATTTCCATAATTCAAACACTTCGACGCTTTCTGCGGCTAACTTCACGATAGCCTAGATAAATCGACACTACTGTAGGTCAAAATTGATGTAAATACTTCTAAATTTTAAAAGAACCCTTTTATTTACCTTGACTTTGCCTTTAATCAATATGGAATCAAAGACCTCCTCAGTAATCTCAGAGTCTTTTGATGAGAACACAGGGTTGGCTCCATGTCGGATCATGTTAAACATTTCATTTTTGTTCAAGTTGGTTCACGGTGTCCATAAGGTGGCCCAACTGTATGAGCAGTTTCTCGAGGAGTAGTTTCACTTCCAGTTTTACTCTACAATCTTTTCCTCTACTGTGTTCTCTGTAATCATCCTCAATATGCACACCTGCAAAGAAAACAAAGTAAGCTAAGTTGTGAAACAGAAAAGGTCAAATGGCACAGAGCATGCAAGAGGTTTGGATGGGGTGGGAGAAAGTGCATACGTAATAATAAGTCAAAACATCCTTTCATAGATTAAAATAAATATGAAAATTGTTTCTATTGTTTAATTTTGCTGGTACAAGCACAACGGTTGGTGTTATAGCCGATTGATGAATATCTATAAAGTTTTGTCATTCTAAGCGATATGTCGCTGTATCTGATGTTGTGATAGGTGGTATGTTTACTTAACTGTATATTAGGGATTCGGCCGGGACCTTGCTGTTCGGTCATAAAAACAGATTCGTCATTATATTCTGTTTCGACTGTATTTTTTATCATGGAAAGATAGCTGTGTGATAAAAATTGCATGCTAGCGCCAATATTAAAACGGTTCTTTAGTCTGCGCCATTATTAAGTGGATCTATAGCTGCTCAAGTTTTACTCCTTTCTTCACTAGTTAGAGATAATGACTAAGTATGGCTCATAATAGAACTAGAACTAACCTGTTTCATGTTTCCAATACAAGCAGATCCATCTGCGGTTTCCAGTCAGAGTCGTAGGTGATGACCACATCGGCCATGGTGAGGCTGATACCGAGCCCTCCCGCCCGAGTCGACAGCATAAGCACAAACATTTCACTGTTGTCCGCGTTGTTCATTATTAGCCACCTTCGCTCTCACCTCCGGAGCTAACAAGGTTCGCCGTTGACGGATACGTTAAGAAGGACATCATTCATTATCACACCAAACAACTTTAGGTTATAATTATACCTCTCTCGATTGCTTTCGGGAAGGACATCATGGAATTCACGGAAGATCTGCAAAAGCACCAATGCACTATGTTAGTATGAAAACATGTGATTATTAACGTTGGTGATTATAGTAATGGAATGTTAACAATATCTGCAACGACTTGAAACTTAACTTCTCTCTCGGCTCGGCGGTTGTGAAAAAGAACGATTTAGAAAGGAGTCACAGAGTCACAGACTATCAAACAAACTATGTATGATCAACAGTGCATAAAATCTCACTGCGATGTTCATTCTCATGCAAGATTTCCATTCGCGTGGTTACGTAGTGGCATTGTCGGATTCTCGGGCATTGTTATTATTATTACTATTATTATTTTTGTATGTGTGCAAACTCCGGGAGAATAGGGACGGCCAAATTTTATTGTCGAATGATTCCTTTTTTTCACTCAGTCAAGCTAACATTGAAAAAATCATTGACGTTGACTGACGGCATATATTTTTTTGGTATTTGTTTTGGCTTCGTACGATTAATGCATTTAGTTGGGCATTTGTTTGACGGACATCGAACGACCCATGCACTCTGTGGAATTAACTAGGAAAATTAATAATTAATTAATATTTTTTTTTTTATTAGTAGGATATATATGAAACTACTGTATAGTCTGTGGCACAGATCATTACAAAAAGATGAACGCAGCTTTTATTTCATGATGTTGGTAGCACATGGGTATTTATGTGTACGTAGTCCCACACATTAATACTGTGTACGAAATGTGTATGCATTGAATAATTACACGTAATTTGGGAATGTAGTAGTAAAAATTTGAGGCTGTAGGGAGAAGAATGTCGCAGTGTGAGTATAAAGTATTTAGTGGTGCCAGATCATGAGATTTAATACAATTTCGGGGAACTCACTTGGGGAGTGACCAAAAATTGCGATTGGCAATACATCTTTGTAATGATAGATTTCGTTATCATCATCATATCAGCCCGTATTGATCCATTGCTGGACATAGGCCTCTTCCTTAGCACACCACTCTTTCCATTCCTGTGTACCGATCTCATCCACCTTCTGCCCTGAACTCTGACGAAGTAGTCGATCTACTTATCTGGATGGTGGTCTGCTTAGTCTCTTCGCCTCTCTGAGCCACGATTCTTTGTGACCACTTACATTTGTTTCCTTGATTTATATAAGGCGATTTAACGCTTACATCATGTATGATTTTGTAAAGTTTTGTCGTGAAAACGTCTAATAAATCGATGAACGCCGGCTACATGCAAGAAAAAGTTGACACATTGTCCCGTTAGTCCCGTTACGCTCATTGTACGCTTGCGCCGCATCTATCTCTCTTCTCTTTTTGACAGATTAATTATTCTTGCATTTTAAAAATCAGATTACTAGTATAATTTCAATTATTTATTCCTTTGTTTATTATTTATTATTTTGAAAAGACATTTACCCTCCTTCTGACACGGTCGGGTAATAAAGCCACATTAATAGCTATTTATTGAGTATTATTTTAGCTATAAAGTTATAGTCACCTTCCAAGCCAAGATCTGGCAACACTATCTGTCTGTGATAAATGGCGTATTGAGATGTACCTATTCTTGACTGTGAAATACAATACATTGCTACGTTGAATACATTCGGTACTTAATAAGAAAGTTGATAAATTGTTGTGTTTAACATTAAATAGAACTTAAACAATGCGCTCAATAGTGGAAATTGGGGCTAGTGTCCCAGCTTTTCTGGGAAAACTGTGGAAGTTGGTGAACGATTCCGAGACAAATCATTTGATATCATGGAGTCCTGTGAGTGTTTTTGTTTATTTACTAAAGATTTAAAATGGTAAAAGTTCATTTTCTATCATTCGCTTTCGGTTTCAATTAGGTTATCGTAAGTGTTTGCATTAGAAAGTAATTACGAAAACAACCTAAAAATGTCGCAATTTGTCAGTCAATCCGTGAAACTGGATAAATAAATAGGTATAGTAAGTCACGTTTTCTACCACGCTCTAGGACTTGAGTGTGTGTTTTAAGGCTTTCGACTATGTTGCACCGCAACGTGATTTGTTTTTTGGTCACCAGTTTCACCGAGGGGTTTGAAAACAGCTGTTGTGATGTCACTCAATGTGTATGGAAAATTTTTACGATTGGCATTGCACCTTAGCTCTCAATATACTGGCCGAATGTATTTTCTGTAGTTTCAAATTGAATGTACTTATTATATACTAGTCACCTTAATGGTATTATTCCACAATATTCATTTAATGAATACTATTAGTGTTTTTTTGGAAGAAAATTAGAACATTAGGCCTACACAAATAGAATATTGTCATATTCAAGTGATTTAATCCAGAAACAATGAAGCTTTCAAAGAATATGTACATTATCAGTTTAAATTTCTTAGAAATATCTGTTTTTGTTTATTTTTATAAATAAAAATAAACAAAAACAGATACAAATAAATAAATAGATAATTATATATTTTTATTATTACTATGAGCCCACGATATCCCACTGCAGGGCAAAGGCCTCCCTACCCTCCCCATTTGTAACTACAAAACTCAGAGGTGTAAATCAACGCACAATTAGCACTGAACTCTAAAATTTACACAAACTGGCTATATTTTCTTAGCTGAGCATTTACTTATTTATAGCACTGACAGTTGTTAGAAATTAATGGGAAAGTTACTAGATGGCGTCGACAATTCCTTCTATTATAGATATTATATTGTTCCAAAAAGGTATGGGTTATGTTTTAAATATACTATTAAGTGGTAACCGAGAACTATAAGGAGGATGTTGGCAAGATTGCTTTATTTTGATTAGAATGAAGCATATAAGCAGTTATGTTAATGAACATACTTATGTACCTTTAACTACATCTTTATTTTTATACAATGAACTGCCCAGACTTAAACATAAATCAAATATAGTATTACACACTTGTAAACCTATTAATACATATTTAGTAACATAAGAAAATCATTGTAGGCAACTAATTTATTTGTGAAAAGCCAGTAAGTAAATGTTCTTATCTGCATTAAATTTAAACTTTAAAATTCAGACTGGATTTTATAAAAACAATAATATATTTATAGGTAGGCTTTTATTGACAATTTTTATATTTTATTTTCATTAACTGTGTACTAACAAAATACTAGTATTATACAAAACATTAGAAAATCTATATACCATTACAGGCCATTAGGTAAGTAGCTCAGTTGTAATATTAATTTGTAGGCTATGTGCATGGCTTCGGCCCGACAACTATTAAAAATCCTATTGTCTCTCTAAATACCACATGCGATAGATTGAGGTACCTACCTTCATAAGTATAATGCACTTAATAATTAATGAATATTCATCTTTATAAAGATGTGTCTTCATTTTAGGGTGGAAAAACATTTGTTATAAAAAATCAAGCAGATTTTGCGAGGGAGCTCTTACCATTGTACTACAAACACAACAACATGGCGAGCTTCATCCGGCAGCTGAACATGTATGGCTTTCATAAAATTACCTCTGTCGAGAACGGTGGACTGAGATATGAAAAAGACGAGATTGAATTTTCTCATCCATGTTTTATGAAAGGTCATGCTTACCTGTTAGAACATATCAAAAGGAAAATTGCTAATCCAAAGTCCATAGTTACGAGCAATGAGAGCGGGGAGAAGATACTTTTGAAGCCGGAGCTAATGAACAAAGTATTGGCTGATGTGAAATCGATGAAAGGGAAACAGGAGAGCCTTGATGCAAAATTCAGTGCAATGAAGCAGGAGAATGAAGCTTTATGGAGGGAGGTGGCCATCCTTAGGCAGAAGCATATCAAGCAACAGCAGATTGTCAACAATGTCAGTATATACACATTACTTTATGTAACTATTTTATTTTAATAGCTTGTGTGTACGTTTTTTTTAAACATATTACAGTAGGATCATAGATGTAAGATATAAGCCACCCAAATCCTTCCAAAAGAAACTCGACAATATGTTAATAATAACTATCACACACTTTCTTCAGCCAGATATACATTTAACATTTTTCATTTTCAGCTTATTCAATTCTTGATGTCGCTGGTACAACCAGGTAGAAGCGGCAACCCTAATGGAAATAATGTAGGGGTTAAGAGGCCATACCAACTGATGATCAATAGTGAAGCACACAATTCTGGTGATGGTACTTACCCCGGGAGATTAAAAAATCTTAAATTAGACAAGGAGCATATAATGGAGGACTTGAATGAGGATAACTTGGTAAGGAAAAAAACAGCAACACTATTTGTTGAATAACTTACACTGTTCAAAACTGATTTTACTGTTTTTCTTTCAAGGAGGATGGACCAACCATCCATGAGCTGGCACATGATGATATTCTCCCAAACGAAATGTCTCCAGATTCAATGGATTTTATCACCATAAATATACCAGCCACAACCACTGTGGCACCTAATAGTACTCCCCCCACTGGACGTTCGGGTTCTATGCAGTACCATGTCACTATGGAAGATGGGGATGATGCTGAGACAGGTAGCTACTAATTTTCCTATTTTTTTGTATCCACAAATGGAACATGTATTTATTATGCCAGAATCTTAAATGATTACGATATTGTGACAAACGTAGTATAGTTTTTTTAACTGTTAGTTGTATTTATGACTGCTTTCCAGTTGGTACCAGAGTGGAATACCCAGGGAGCCGAAGTAGCAGCATATCAAGGACAGAAATTGAACTGCCCATGATGAATCTGCCTCCTTCACCAATTGAAACCACAGATCGGTCTCCATCGGATAACTCTGCAATGAACCCACTGCTTACTAATGTCGGTCAACCTTCCACATCCAAAATAAAGACACGAAGTGCGGCCAAAACTACAGCAACCACCAAACCTATACCATCACCAAACAATTACCATGCTTTGAATCCATCGGCTGATCTAAAGCTCCCAGCTGAAATATTCGCTAGCGACGACTCTGTGAGCGACGCCGGAATCGCAAACACGGAAGAGCTTAACAATGTACTACATGAATTAGCAGGTGACTCCATGATACCCTCTACAAAGGACAGGATGCTGGGTGGCATTAACATAAAGGTGGAAAAGCTTGAACCCCAAAAACCTGCAAGCAAAAAATCAAAGAAAACCAAAGATACTCCTGCTCCCCCCAGTTTGAATTTGGCTGATATTAAGACTGAGCTGCAGGATGATTTCGATTGGAACAACATGACACTTGCGACTGTAAACCCCAACAGTAACCTGGGAAGGTTTCAATCAAGGTATGGCATTAATAATTCAGTTACATATGTTATGTCTGTTACTGTGCTTTTGTTTGTTTTTATTTATTTATTTTGTAAAATTGATATTTCGAGACATCTTATTGGCACTTGTAAATATAATGACGAAAATTGAAAAAATTACATCACTATAGTGTTTATTTATTGGTGCTATCTTTGTTGGGTGTATTTCCAAAGCACTTGTAGAGTAAAAATGTTTCCGTTTCCTGGGAAACACCACTAGAAAAGAAAATTTCCTTTTTAAACTCAAACAATAATCAGCAATTAACCATTTGTTTATTAGAACATAATATTTGTTTATTTTTGACTTCTAAGCGTGCATTATTTTTGCCTACTTGCAATAAATGATTTGCCTTTTGAGTTTTCAATAAGTTTACAATGACATTGAAAATACAACTTTTGTATTTTGAACGTTATTGTAAATATATTATGATCAGCTCGCAAATGGTAAATGATTTGAAATGCCGCTGGATTGTGTATAATGTGAATAATTTCAATATTCAGGAATAGACGAGATAACATCAGCAAAAATCGAGAGGAGTTTTCGTCCCTCTTTGGCACAAATCAGAACAAGTATGTGTAAAATTATTAAGAATACAATTTTATAAGTGGTCTACTATAAATATTTATTGAAAATGAAGACCTTTGTTGTATTCATTTATTGTTTTATTTGAGAATCTTTTATTTCGTTAAATATCTATACTGGACCTTTCTATTGGTTTGTTACGTTTATTTTGACACAGTAATCATTCTGACAAAATATCTAAAAATAATAGCATTTGGTGATGGTAATAACTTGAGTTATTTAGTAGTATGTCATTAATATTGCCAGCGGCGGCGGTAACTGAGGCACAACACTGCTTTTGGTTTGGGTGAATCATCCTTATGTAACGTAAACATTGGATGTAATTTTATAAGTGTATTCTTTAGTCATTTGTATTCTTATATCAGTCACATTAGCTAAACTGAAAACTCGAATAGCCAACTAAAATAACTCCATTCAAATTCATTGAGGTGTCAAATGTTTTGTGACATTAAATTATTATCAAAAAAATCGCATTTATGTAAATAGATCAACACAATTACAATGGTTCTTTATGTACATTTCAGGGGCGACATTGATGATCACTTGGATACAATGCAAACTGATTTGGAATCTCTAAGAGAGCTGCTCAGAAGCGATTCATATACCTTTGACACAAATACATTAATGGGGGTATGTAATAGAACATTGTTCATTATTCTAATATTTTATTCTCACTATGTACTGTCGTTTTCTTTTGTTGTGTATCTAAAATAACAAATTTTAGAATTATTGATCAAGTTCTTCGGTTCATAAATTGAATGACAATTTATCAAAATGAACGCATCCATAAGTCTACCTCACACACACATACAAGATATTTATGTTGGTAAGGTTGGTAGCCCCGCGCGGGTCACGTTGCAGGCAACGTGTTGTGAACGCGTGTGCTGCCTTGTGCGGGATCACGCACACATCCACACACTACTTCGTAAACACACCGGTTTTATTACACACAACTGACAACAGCCGATGCCGGTCTGTTGTTTATTGATAAAATGTTTTTGTCACCCTCCTGAGTAGCGAGTCGCGTCGCGCCGGTGATTACGGTTACTGATATAGGTATAATATACATGTTGTTGTTGCTTCATACACCGGCCTTCTATTCAATTATTACTAAATTTTTTGAACTTCTAATGCTTGTTTTGTTCAGGTACCTACCTATTATGTTGAATTTCCCCGTTCGCTTTCGTGACCTTACCTCAGGCAAAGCGCTTTTAGGTATATGTAGATTTTTATTTTTAAATTGGATTAAATCAGTGTAACTTCTGTATTGTCCATAGAATGCCGACGCAAGAGTAGGACCTACGCTGTCTCTTGCTATACCTCATCACACAACAAACGATTATGTAATAATTATATGTTATCGACAGTTCTTTACAGATACAAATATTATCTACCTATTATTTTTATTCATTCTAATTTGCTACCACTGTCCATAAATCTTGAGACTTATTTTGCCCTGCTGATTTGTAGAAGTAAACAAACAGTAGTTTCGCAAGAATCGCAAGTATTGAAGTTCAGGCCAATCACTTTAACTTGATTTAGCCTAGGCATTTTATTATCTGTAATGAAATAGAAGTTAAAATCGAGACCTTTTTTTGGTCTTCGCTGGCTTTACTGTGATCGGCAGGCACGCTCCAGAGAAGTTCCAATTTTTACGTGAGTAAGGGACTGGTGGTAGGCTTGTATTTAATCCCCGCATAATATGATAACTGTAGCACCGCCCGAGACGCTGCGAGATCGTCGCGCAGTGCAGCTTTTCGTTCTTGATTGTGGTTGTTGTTAAACTAATTGTCCTATACTTAATTAATTTTTAATTGTAATATAATTGTTATTTCAGCTATTTGGAGCCGATGACCCGTTCTATGGTCTATCTTACAACAACCCCGTAGATGAGAAGACACCTACCAATGGTAAGTTGTCGTAAGAATTATTTATTCACTTTTAGCATGTGTTATTTTTTTTTGGTGACAGTTCGTGCAAGGAATTCTTTTGCCATCCCAAATAATGTCTTCGGTTAAATTAAGGTGGTTTACATTAAACAAAAGTGCTGATTATTGTTTTAACTATGCATTTTTTTATTTAACTGTTGGATACCTATTTCCGGAGTAACGGTGGAAAATAAAATTATTCAGGTATCAACCCACATTTTTACGCCACCTCATAAATAAAGGGGTAATGCACAAGATCATTGTCGTTGTATTTGTTAATATTGTATGTAGATGTGACATTCAATCGAAATATATATAAGCAGAATTTAAGATTCCGCGTGGAAATCGAAACTATTTGTTTACCTTACAACAATCAATTCACATTTACATCTACAAGTACGATTTAATTGATTCAATTATGTATGGTATATCAAGAAATATTATAATATTAAAAACATCATACTTGTATAGTTAAAAACGCAGCACTATTTCAATAAACGACTACAGTACGACACAAAAGAGTAGAAAATAAATGAGGGCGCCACTATCGCTCATATAGCAACACAGTTAGTACGACACAACAAATTTTGATACTTATATATTTTCATTTATTTTGCTCAAATATTTTATTCTTATTTATAGTTCAAATAATAACAGCTAGATATTTACTTCTGTTTTAACAGTTCTCTATGGCCACGCAATTGGTTCGATTGTGGTTGCTAATTCAGAAAATGTATTGCTGGCTACGCACCGTACGAACAAATTCGTTCGCACATGCAAACCACTGTCGAACATCGAACACTATGTTCGTCAAACGTGGAGATCAAATCAGTACGTTACGTATGGATAGTGTTTATGCAATAAATAAACGACTACATAAATCAAAATATTTTTATTTATGAAACACATGGATGACCCATTTACACAATTATTTAAAAATAGATGACCTGTTATTTTAATAGGTCGAAATCCAAGTATTCCACACCTTCCATTAAGCTACTTGATTCTTGTGATGTACCAGCCCCTAAGTTTGTTGTATCTAACTCAGCGAGTGAGCCGACACTGTCTGATTCTGTGTCATCGTCAGTACTATCTTCACCAAGCCGAATGACTAATTCGTCTATGGCACTGTATAATGTTCTCCCACGATCATAATATTCTTTTTCAATTTTCCACCTTTCTCAATGCCTTGCTTCGCTATCCGACGTACTGTACTCTCAGAGACGTCTAAAACAATAAAAAAAATAGTATTAAAATGTAATCAAAACAAATAATATAGTTACGTTATTATTATATCAACCCTTAAAATATTTCTAACGTATTTCTCTGATACGAGGATAATATGTATAATAATATAAATAAACAAACTACAAATAACAACTGTAAATAAATAGTACAGTTTGTTTGATTTTTATATACATATTTTTCTTTACAAAATCTGCTGGTTTCTTGATTACATTTTTCAAAGAGTGAAATTAGCATAAATGATCAAAATGTAGCAGTCGCGCTATAACTACTATGGATTTTGTTTACTTTTGTATAACCTCAAAAAATAAGTCTAGTGTAAATATTTCACTCTTAATCACACGAATAACTGTTACCTGCATAAATTAGTAGTTTTTAACAGTATTTTGCACAATTTCCTATAGTCACTTACCAGTAAAATCAGCTGTACGTTTGTAAACATCGTCTAGTTTGGATAACAGTTTTCCGGCTTGATGTTCGGCCATACACCGCATGAATACTTTATATATTATTTCACGGGCACCGCCACGAATTACTTTGTTCATGATGACACTGTTTTCTTGTACGCAACCCGCAAATAACACAATTTAAGTAAAAATCAAGAAAAAACTCACGAAAATTAACAGTGAGTGACAGCTCTAGTACTTCTTTTCTGGTGTTGCCAGCCAGCATGACTTTTAGTTCTCAAATAATTAACTTCTACTCTTTTATGTCGCACTGTACTTTACCCTATAACACAAGCTGTATAAAATGAATCCGCCCGTCAAATGAACCTCACTGTCAAGTACAATGTTCATCCATCACCCAGTTATCTATCACGTTTATGTTAATTGTAGATACAACCAAACAGTATCCGATGATTGATTTTGATTGGCTGATTGGTAACAGCGAAGCGCCACCGCCAAAGTAGCCAGTGGGTGCATACCACAGGCGTCAAGAGTATATGCATCATGTCCACATGTTTGGATTATTTTGGTAAAGGGTTAATTTTAGTCGGCGTCAGTAAACGATAGAGTATTTTTGTCGCATTAAACAGCTTGTGCTCGGTTCGGATAATATGGGTGGTATCAAGTCGCAGCCAAAATTTGCGTCTGCCATGCGGTCGGCCAAGATTAATTCCGAAATTACTTCGTCGTGGTTATTTATTCGTACTAATCCAAATCATGTTTTCGAATGATGAATGAGAGCGTGAGCGTTCGACGGAGCCGCCCGCGGATCTGTCGAACGGTGTTCACGCCCTTATCGCAATTCAAAGTTGTCATTTGAAACTGATCATGATTAATATAGTGATAGTTAATATCGTTGGACGTAGTTTCGTGCTTGGAGGGCCGCGTGGTTGGATATAACTTGAATAATGAATCTGGCATGTTTTCAGATTGAGTCTCTACAGGGAATGTGATTGGATATGTTTTCATTCTACTAGTTTTTTATAATGGTCAGCTAACTGAAGCGTTGCAGTGTAGTTGGCTAACCCTCTCACCGCGATGTTTCAACCGAAACGACTCATCTCAGGGCACTACTGTGAAACATCCACACTAAACAAGTACCTAGCTTGCGTGTGAAGCATCTATACAGGCACTTTTTTTTCTATTTTTCTAAATCTGAATGTCATTGATAAGTTGTTGTAAATATATAATTATAGTAGTAAATTCTGACCTCCTTATGCAAAAAAAGTTAATGAACGTCACTTACTACTGCGCTGTACAAAATTGTAGGGCGCAATTTTATTAAACGTGAAATAACTTTCTATCAAGAAGGAGGTGAGTATGCAACTAAATTGTATTTGACAACTATAGCATTAAATGATTATTATCCTTTTCAAACAGTATTAAACTGAATGATAGCAAAATAACTAAAGAGATTTCATATTTCATGATTACGGTTTTCAGCACAGAGTCGACTTCCACTGTCTAATTATATCATTAAAATCCAGATAAATATTTATATTTTTCTGTAGATTGCAAACATAGGTATACGAATTGATTACCATTCATTTTTTTTGATACATTAAGTATAAAAACACTTGTTATTAATTTAATACTAAGCGACATAGTATAATTATTTTAAATTAAGCTCTAATTAGCCAAAAGGGTTTAAGTATATTACAGATAACTATGATGGTTTTAAAATATATTAGTCAATGTTAAATACTTTATAATTACTATTTCCGAAATAGAAATAACTAATAATAAGTATCCAATGACAATAAATGAAATAGCACTATAGTGAGATGAAAATGAAATAGCTAACATAGGTTTCAACTTCACACATGCGTCTTTTGTATTTTATGTAAAAACACCGACTTATAATATATTAAACTCCACAAACTCACTACCACAATAATTGGAATAAGCACATCATTATGTAATTAATATTAAAGTTAGATATTTTCTTGTTAAAAGAAGGCAAGAAGCAGAAAGGTGGAAAATCAGATGTGAGCGGAGATCACAGGCAACCGCAGCTGTTTTCTGAGGATAATGGTACTATACCTAACCTTTGTATTGCAATTAGATGATGGACATCGCTTTTTTGTTGTTTTTATTCTTCTAAACAGTGTTAGTTTCGTTATATTTTAATATTATAGCACTTAGATTTTTGTAGAATTAGTGTTGTCGATTCTGGGTGCACCAAACTAAAATTGTGTTTTTTTTTTGTCTGTTCTTTTCGAACGTTTTAAAAACGTAAGAGTTAGGCAATAATATTACAGCTGTCGTTTAGTTTGGTGTTAACAAAATGACATCAGTAGTTTAGGTAATGTTGTTAATTACATAAAATAATTTGATGCTTTTATTTTTATATGCATTTGAAATTGTTTATTTTGTATAATATTTATATTATCTCCTGTGATTTAAACACCGTGATAGCCCAAGTGACATTAATTATTGTTCACTCTAAGATGTACAGTTTTATTTTATTATTAGGTTAAATACGTTTTGAGACTGGAGCCCTATGTAGATTTGTGCGCATTATGTATGTATGCCTTAGGGACCGTAATATGTTGAACTCTCAAGAAAGGGGAAAAATTTAACCGGCACAAACAAATTGATCGGGCCCCGCTAAAAATATTTTTTTTCTTTCGAATATCACTGGAATAGCGGTATACAAAATACCCGCCATAAAATAAATGGCGTTCTACCGTGTTTAATCTGGCGCTCGTGTACGCTCATGTATCTCCATAGGGCTCGTAAAATATTTTTGTATGTACTATGTATCCTTATAATATTGCTCTCACATGTTGGTAATAATACCTAAAGTTATACAATTCGATTGCATGTTTAGCTATAAAGATTAATACTTAGCTCTTACTACGATTATTATTAAGGTAATACGACAAATTACTTTTCTAAGCATAGACTTAAATCAGTTGTCTGCTTTTGAAAACTAGTTATATTAACGATTTTTGGGCAACTTTCAGTGGAGGGGAATCAGCTAATCTCGTATACAGGGAATATTCCAGACTTTGAGGATATTAATACGCCCGAGTTGGAGTGCGACAATTCCCAGGATGGTCTGTCGCTTTTCGCAAACAGTTCTACACTCAACACGCCCCAGGTGGTTCCGATGGACTCGCCCGCCTATACACTGAAACCATGAGGAAACGTAACAAAATGACTTCGCAGGAAGAAACGCTCTAAAAATGGGAGCCTTCTGTGAGAAGTCTACTTCGAAAAAGTCCGTATGTGTCTAGTTTACTTTTAATAAACGCGTAAGGTTATTTACCGTGTAAATTGTACATTGCTCTTTTAATTATACATACAAACTGTTATCAAAATTTATTTGTTTATGTTCAAAATTTTATTGGTATGAGGATTGTTAGTTCTTTATATAATTTCTACAATATTAATTGGCTGTAAATATAAACTGTGCCTAAACTTTTATGTGTGTTACGTTATGTCATGTTATCATAACAATTTTCAATACCTATGTTATGTATTAAAATATATATTACTATAAAACTGCTTTGGTGCCTTATAAATAAATGTATACAAAGTTATAAACCATTTTACAATATATATATTTATATATCTTTCGAAAAAATAACCAGTCAAATTGAAACACTATATTTTTTGGGTTATTTATATTAATAAACTTGTGTATTGTTTCATGGTTTGCATTCTAAGTTCGTTATTGTGTCATTAAAATAAACAACATTGTTAAACAATGTATGATGACGTCTTCACATGAGCCCATTCCCATTTCTTGGACTCTGGCTTTTAGATAATTTAATTTTAGTCTGTTAACAATAATAATTGTTGTACTAACTCATTTTCTATAACAGTTACACTATGTCAAGTAAATTATTACCTAGTATTTTTGAAGATGCAATAGTATTATTTTTATTTTTATGCATTTCAAGCCACTGGCTATCTACATAGCATCATATAATATACATAGGTGTGTATCTAATAATGTGTATTGAAGATCTTTGAAGTTGTGAATGAACATAACTGATACAACCAGGGTCCGTAAAATCCAGTGTTTATAAGCTGTAGTTTGTACAGCTGTTTTATAGAACTGAGCGAGGACACGAGCAGGTCGTGCGCTTGGTGGTAAGCTCGAATAAGTATTGCAGTGCAGGTCGGGTTACAGAATCTAGCACGACACTAGAGTGCGCTCGTTAACGTGACAATATATTGGTTTTCAAGTCTCGTATGATAATTATACTTACCTCACTAATTTTGTTGGAACCCGACTATTTATAATTCTTGTTAAAAGATTTTACTTAATGCTCAGTAAAACCTGTGGGTTATTGACTGTGTCCTAAAATATAAACCGATTTATTGTACAAGTTTCTATGTATATTATTGGTTACGTTGAAATATACGTCATTATTCAATTAATTACCATTATTCATTATTATAAGACCATTGTAATATAGATAACATACATAATTATGAACAAAGTTTGGTAAGAGTTATGTAAGAAGAAATAATATATTAATAAGTACTCCACATGTAAGTTACTTTTAAATTTGATGTAATAAAATATTCGTAACTTTATTTCGGTTGTTGTTATTTCTAACTGCCCTTATGTGATTAATGTAGAATGGTCTTATTTTTACTATAATATGAATTTAATGTTTACTTCAGTCTAAATAACACTAACACCAAAAATTTAAATAGTAAGAACAATTTTGAATTTCACTGTATTGTGCGTACTACAAAATTAATTTAATTTATACTTTAAAACAGCGCCATCTAATGAATATATTCACTCAATCCAATCAAAATATAGCGCCATCTGTTGGCATCGTTTGGAGCTAACAGATAATTGTGACTTCTCAAAATTTGACAGCCACCATTATCTGTTATCTCCAAACGATAATTTATAAACAAATAATTTTCAATAAATAAAATAATATTGCGGCAAATATTGAGATTTAAAGTATCCTATCTCTCAAGTGGGATCAAACTACACACGATGTGCAAATTTGATTCAAATCGGTTTAGTAGTTTAGGGAGTCCATCACGGACAAACAACGTGACACGTAATTTATCCTGTATAACTAACGTGTCGGTATGATAGAGCTACAGGGTGATTATTTTTCTCGTGTAACGGGTTCGATTCCCGGTTCAACCGTGTAAATATTTAAATATCTATGAATGCAGTTTAACTTGTTTTTTAAATTCAAATAATGTCTTCTTTCGGTAAAATGTTCCATCTATAATATTCAAGGTACTTTCCCTCCATGTGGCATATCAGTAGGACATCCTGTATAATATAGAAAGATAAGAAGATAAGATGTAGGTAAAATCAAATACTAGGTTAAAAATATTGATAAATTTATTACAGGTTAGCATTTTGTACATAAATTATTATATTTTAATACATTAATGTAATCACAGCACTACAGATTCTGTAAAGGGAATAACAGAATCTTAAAATAAATAATTTAAAAAGTGTCGATTTTGGATGCAAAGAACTGCACATCATTGGCAGCTCAAAAATAAAATTGTTGTTTTTGTTTTTATAAGGTTTGACAGCAAATTTAGAGCAAACTTAATTTTACAATTATTCCAGTTTCGTACATCCAGATTCGACACCAAATAGGTACACATTGGCTTTATAATAAGTAACATAGGACCATTAGAAATTGGTAATAGTTGTCCTAAAATAAGAGAATAATAAATTAATAATATTATGTTATTAACAGCTTCCAGGTCCAGCCCGGTTTTTTATAACTTCAAAAAAAAAGGAGGTATCAATTCGACATTGGAACTACGAAATATTCACATAAAAGAGCTTTTAAAAAAATTATAATACAACATTTTTGTATGTATGCTTGTCCACGTATTTCTCCGAAACTATTAATCGGATTGATTATTTTTTTGTATCGACTTACAGCCAGCACCGCTACGCTAACGTCGCGTCGCGGCTTCGTTCGTTCGAGATTTAGTTTTGTTGGTTAATTTCGTGTATAAAATACATAAATATTATTTCATAGTTTCTTTTTGAAGTCGATTTATTTTTAAATTACTTTTTGTTAATATCATTATTTTTAAAGAACCTAACATTGGTGTAACATCTACTCCAAGATGTATGTCCATCCGTCCACCAAAAATACAAAATACTTAACAATTATTATAAGTAAGTATTGATTGTATTGATAAATACATAATAACCAATTGTTAGTAGTTTTATAAAGAAATTTGTCTCACCCAGTAAATCAAATATCAAACCATCAAGACTAAATATATTGGAAGTACCTATGTGTCCACTTCTACAACTATAAACTGTTGTCACTGGTTATACATAAATAAAATTAGCCTACTCTTGGCCTTGTGTTTGGTTAACAATCATAATTATAAAGATTTGCTTCCATGATTAACTTACACAAATTACTAGGTAATTAAATTTTATTTATTGGAATATTAGAAAAATATGTATCTAGAATTTTAAATAAAGAGATATTTTATATTTAAATAGCAATAGTATGTTAAAAATATATGAATACTTCTATTTTTAATCACAAAAATGAGCATTATCGTCATTAGCGAACATGCCTGGTAGTTCTTACAAAAAATAAATGAGATGGTTAGGCTTTTCTACGGTCCTGCATCATGATGATAATCGTATCAAAATCCAGCCAGTAGTTTGTACTTGAGTTCCATGACAGTTTCAACTGTAGTAACCAGAATTATTTTCTACTTTCTAACATTGTACCATTAAATGGTACAAACCATTCAATCTGACGCCAGTGTAATTGGTACACAGGTGGTAACTGTGAAATGAAACAGGGCTGACACTTACATAATTATAAAATGTCAGACTTATCACTGTAATCTAAATTTTCTCATAAGCGCAGGTAGAAATGGTGTGGACGGAGTCCTGTTTTTGACGCCATCTATCATGTAAGGCCCTGGTTTGGTCATTAGAACTGTATGCAGTGTGGGAATAAAAATAGAGCATGCAACATCTGGAGTTATATTGCGACATCCCTGCACATCCAAAAACTTCAGTTTTTTACAATACATCTTCACAGCTTCAATAGTTTTATTTGTCAATTGATTGCAACCCTGAAACAAATTATGTTATTAAAACGTGATAAATTAATTTGGCTGAAGTACCCATGTGTAAATTCTACACTTACTATTTTGATCATATCTGTTTGATTTTATAGGATTTGCATTACCATGTGTTTTATTTCTAAGAATATTATTGTCTTACCCTTAAATGAAGATGTTTTAATCTCCACAGCCCTTGCACAATCTTTTCAATTGCGTCGTCCTTTAAATTGAAGCAATCTGATAGATTTAAATTTTCAATGGTTGGGCAGTTTTTGACCAAGTTGCCCATTCCTTCATGTGTTATTTGTTGACAACAGCTCAAGTTAAGTTCAACAAGTTCTTTAAAGTTAAATGCATAAGTCAGGCCAACATCTGTGATTTTGTTACAGTACTTAATGTCTAATTCTCTGAGGCATTTTAGCCGGGCCAAAGAATAACCAGTGTAAGTATCTATGGATAACTTTTCACACATTAGCATTACGTCGCGCTTTCTACGAGCATCACGAACAATTTCTTCTTCAGCTCTTGAGCCAAGATGTATTTTTACATTCAAGGGTGCCTCATCATGCTGTGAAGTAATGGGACCATCGTCACTTGTATCACCCTCATCATCATACAGTTTTTCCATGCCAATTAATCCAGCATCAGACACTTTATCACAGTGACTGATTTTCAATACTTGGAGCAGTATCTGGTTCTTAAAGATAACTTGAATGGATGTATCAGTTACAGCATTAAAGCAGTAACTCAAGTTGAGGAAGCGTAAGTTAGGCATTTTTTCTGATATCATTATCAATGCACTTTGATCTAAGTTCAAGGAATGTACATCCAATTCTTCCAAGATTTTGTTCTCTTCGGCACATATTCCTTGTTCCAAGCCGGCTCTCGTAATATTTTCACATTCAGAGATATTTAACGACTTTAGTTTTTTTAAATGAATAAGTTTTACAATTCCTAGATTAGTGACTGCTCGACAACGTTGGATATTGAGTCGTTCTAAATTGACTAGTTCTTGACAAATGAACACTAGAGATTGATCTGTCACTCTATTGCACAAACCTAAGTTGAGATCCCGTAGGGAAGTTTGATGTGTAGTCAATGCCAGTATTCCCACATTTGTAAGTTGGTCACAGCAGTATAAAGTTAAAGATTCTAATTTCAGATTATCAGTCTCTGATAACGCTTTCAAACTTGACCCATCAATGAGAGTGTGTGAAAGTGTAAGATGCTTAACGCATTTTGCTCTAGCGGCAATTACTTTAAGTATAAAACTAAATGTTAAAACACTCTCTGAAGGATTTTGAAACATATCCACACCACTTGCATAAAACTTTTTTATCAAACCAATATGAAATTGTAAGGAGCATGCGGAGAAATTCAACTCCTCTAATGCTGGTGATGCCGCTACAAATCTGCTGAACAGGGCATCGGTCAGGTACTGGTTGTCTGCCAAACTTAAAGCTTTCAAATTATAAAGATTATATTTAAATAGACCTTCAGTCTTGCCTTCAAGTAGCCTTCCAGACATAAAAAGTTCTTTGCAACTTAGAATGTTTAATGTTTCCAAATTTGTACATTTTTCCAGCATAAAGGTGAATACTTTTTCACATACATCACAGCTCTTGAGAGTCAAACTTTTGATGTGCTCTCCCATTTTATCCCAGAAATGATTTAGCTTATTTGATATTTCAACATCATCAAAAAAATAATTGTAGTGTATGATTGAAGAATTCTCGAAAATATTCAAGGGCGATACACTTTCATCATTCAAAGTTGCCTTAAAGAACACAACAGTTTTATTTTTGAGAAAAGAATGATCATTTGCTGCTATGTACCATGACTGACAAGTTTCACTTGCAGCCTGTTTATCAGACTCCGGTAGATATTTAAAAATGATAACTAAAACCTGAAAAGGAAAACATTACTGTTATAATAAAGGGCAAATTTGTAAATACCTGTTGACATTGAAATTTCCTTTGGAATTATGTTAATATGTGTAGTAATTACTATCAGTAAAAATATAATGATGGTCTTTGGTCAGTAGATAGAACCTTATTATGTTCTGAAAATAAAGTTAACTATTGGATAAATGTTTTGGTTTCGAAAGAGGTCCTTATCAGATACGGATGAAAATAACATAGTGACCGATCAATCACCGATCACGTGAAAAAATCTATACCAAACAAAGGAAGAAGTAGGATCACAGCTAATAGGTTTATTTTTCTATATAACAATAAAGTTATTTTACCTCATAGGGGAGTTCCATTTTATATGCTATACACTAGAGTACACACACTATTCAAGAAATATACCGATTTTTATTGCATTAAATAGTTATTTCCGCGAAAAAAACATGCAAATTGGTAATTTGATTTGATAGTCATCTGACTGATATTACATTGGTTTTGTTTGACTTTGACATATGACGGACTGACGGATGACTGACGTAGACATTGACAATGACAATTTTGATAACACATCTTTGATTTTTTTTCAGTTTTGGCGTGAAACTAAATTGAGATCTAGTTTTTTAATTTTTTATTCAAATATTTGTTACTTCGTGTGTTAGTACGTAATATTCGTGGAATATTAGCCATTACGTGTAAACGCTAACGTGTACGGCTGTGGAAAAATAATACAAATTCCAAAACGTGCCATACTCAATACTACGTTATAAATACTGACTATCGGACTGATGGTGGACTGGTACTGGACATTTATCAACAAAAATCATGAAATAATAACCGTAGTAACTACGCCCCGCGGTTTCACCCGCCTTCAGCTTTATCCCACAGGAACCGTACATTTTTCCCAGATAAAACATTATATTTTGGGTATAATCCAAGTAATAAACTATTGGAGTGCCAAATTTCTTCCAAATCCGTTCAGCCGCATTTGCGTCATTGAGTAATATAAACATCAAAATTAAACATCTAAACCTATAACGATACAAGTAAATACAAAAGCCAGAATATAAGTAAATAATAATAATTAAACTTTATAGTCGCTAGATGCAAAAATCGTGCGATTCAAAATATAAAAATGTCAATCCTACCTAGCGAACTCTTTAGCCAACTGCCCAGAAAAGTTTTTTTTTAGTATGTAAGTACCTACCTACTTACTTATAAAAATTTCGATGAACAGCTGCCGACGATGGTGTTGGATGATGGTCTTGCGGAGTAGGAGATGAAAGTGAAACATTATCTAAGTATAATAACTAACAGCGCCCGCGGTTTCACCCGTATTCATTATTAACACCACAGGAACCATACATTTTTACGGGATTAAAGAAGGTAAGTATCCTTTGTTCTATTTCAGGACCTAAAGTATATTATACAAAATTTCATCAAAATCCGTTCAACCGTTTTGGCGTGAAGAGAGTAAAAGTACAAAGACACACACTTTCGCATTTATAATATTAGTGAGATTTAAGGTAGGTACAGTCCTCCCCGAGACCGATAAATATTTTTCTTATCTTACTATTTTAACAAAATATAATCTCAATATTAAACCGCACCCAAAATATATTTTGAGTTTTGGGGTCCGGTCCGGTGTCCACCACTTGTGTGGAATTACTGGAATGTTTTTAAGCATCCAATTAAATGATGGCGATGACTGCGATGAGCACAACTTGACGGACGTTGCCTTTTGGAACAGTACTAGGTATGACGGTCGGCCTGTCTGTTTACTGACTGCTACTGTTGCAAGACTTGCAGGTGTATGAAATGGCCACCCAACCAAAAAGGTGCAGTTAAAGAAGCTCGCACCGGGCGCATAAAAGGCTAGTTAAGGTACTGTAGGTACTCACTTTGGCATACCACGCCGTGCCGCCGCACGCCGCCGCCGTGACATCGTTTCGGGTCATGCCTCCCCTTAAGTTTTACTTATGGCGAAAATTTTAATCTTGAATGTTTGTTACTCAATCACCCTGAAAAGACTATAATTCAGCGCCTAGTTCATAAAAACGATATTAAATGTTTATGGAATTATTTATTTTTAATCGTTTTTTTAGAGATAAAAAATGCACTGTTCTGGTTTCTGTTCTGTTCAATAATAGGTCATCTGCAAGTCGAGGGTTTAAGTTGACTAGCTTGGAAATAAAGTTTTACTATGGGTCACACTCATTTGGTGAAATCGGGAACACTAAGTATTAAGATGATAAAATAAAATAAAATAAAATGAAATCACATGGCTGGCAGCTTGTAGGAAGACCCAAGTGTCTGTCGCATCAAGTTGAACATGCACTTGTCTTGAGTTTGCGCGTAAGGTAACAACATTGTTATCGCCACTTGTTGGGCGCCAGAAAGCTCAGTGAGCGCGGGGTGGGCCGCGCGTCCGGCCACGTGATCCGCGCGTCTCTGCTTTACACTTTTACCCTACTTTTACGAGGAACTTTCGTGATACTTCGGGTTGAGTAACATGTTTGTTGTTTAGTGTATTTCGAACTTGGACTGTGGATTGGTTTGAGGATGTCGAGAAGGAAACAAGCGAAACCGAGATCGCTCAAACGTGAGTATTAGCACAAAAATTAATTATGATTTTTGTTTTTAGGATAGGATTATTTTTGTAAATACCGGCAGTGATAGGTATACTTTTTGTACCAGTAGTTAGTGGAAAGGATTCACCACTATTATAGATATTATAGATATTCAATTATATGTAATAAGTATCTAGGTAAGTAAGTTTGTACCCAAAAAAAACTCCAATGAAAACGCATTGTATTATAAATATTTACTTAGGTACTTTAATCTTTTTCTTTCCTGTTTCCAAATCAAATATCCTAATCTTAGAGAAAATACTACATTTCATTCGGATATTTAACTAACTAAGCATCTCATTGAAAAATATAAGTAGTATGGTACTAAGTACACCTACTAAAATACTATCTGATATATAAATAAGACAGATAAGGTAGAAGTTACACATAATAATCCTAGTTACGTCTTGGATCCATTGTATCTAGGATATCAGGAATAAAATGGGACTATGCCACTAACTAAGACTGCTGATTACCCATTGTAAACCCCTCTAAATGGCTCTCTATATGACTCAAGCAAAGTTTATGTTTAATCCACTGCTGCCCACCAGAAAGACAGCTGATGGACGCGCTGCGACGCGAGCTGCGGCCCGCATCCTAATATTACCACTTTATCAGTGACTATGTCGCGGCCGCAGCCACCCGCGGTTTGGCTCGCTTACACTGGGCTGCGGGCCATAACTTGCACTTTAGATTTAATTTATGTTACCTAGTAGGTACCTCTATCACAATGAAATGAAACACAAAAATTATAGTAACTTGCGTTAGTTTCATTAGTCACCTACATATTATTTATGAACTTTTAGAAATCGGTTATTTCCGGTGAAATTTATCACCCGATCAGATTAAATAAATCGGCGCCCAGTACTTTGCATTGCAAAATCATGCGTGGCATTGCACTGCGCTCGTCACCCTCCTGTTCTATAATTATTATTATCCCCAGTAACTTCGCCGAAAACCGCCCTTCAAACCGGAAGGCATAGTACTTATAAGTAATGTCTGCACGTTACTGATTAGCGAGTAAAATTCTGTCAAAGGTGTGATACTTCCCCAGGCAGACTTGCAAAAGGGGCCTACGCATTGGATCTTACAAAATCTATCTAACAAAAGCTTTCTCGAGTTGTGTTAAAAATTGTTGGTTTTCCTATCTTAGTTCTCAAACGTACAGGCGCTACTTGGGCAGCTAAATTTCTTCATTGGAAGTTTCTAGCTGGTTAGTCTTGTCACTACGATGTTTCAATCACACCCTTCAACTTCGTCTTAGAGTTATTTATACCTACCTACCCGACAATAATTGACACATCGACCCAAAAAAGCTAGAGTAGGAATGGGCAGATCGCCTTGCAAGTCACTTTACTTTGAATATCATCAAAATATTGCAGAAATCGGCATGCAGCTCTAATAAATCTCTTGAAACTACTTTGAAGATGATATCTATTTCGCAATTGACTATCACCTTTTTTTTTAAATATGTCGTTTTTAAAAGTAATTATGCGATAATTATTAGTCATCTTCACAAGTGTCAGGACATACTTGCAATCTCGTGACCACGATCAATGTAACTTGATCGTAACGTCGAGGCTTGTAAAAAATATATTTGTGCGTGAATTAGACCTGTTTTGTCTAGTAAACATCATTGCTCTTCATTGAAGTTGACAAACTATACGAGTGCCCGTAAAAATAACATCAAAAACCTCGGAGAACCCAGTACACTTAGACAATGGCAGGGAGCAGCACAATGTTGCACAACCAACGACTGTGCTGTAATGTTGTAACTTTAGGTATCGATCTGGTGGCGTCTAGTACTTTCGTAATGCGTCCCTAGGGACGCGCGAGGATGCTGCGACTCCCGCGGCTCTTGGGATACCTAATGCAATAGGTACTAGCGCTCTGGTTCTAACAAGATTCAACGTATATTTCAGTCCTATTGTTGTACGTATTTGCTTTGTCTAGGGATCGTTGTGTCACTCTAACTGTATAGAAAAGTCTTTCCTACATAAAAAGTATCTACCTTTGTTTTCATTTCTATTCAATAAACTTGAATTAAGGTTGTAAAGCGGTGGTAGCCTAGTGGGAGAACGTCCGCCTTCCAATCAGAAGGTCGTGAGTTCAAATTCCAGTGCAGGCACGTACCAATGTGTTTCTGTAAAACGTATGTACGTAATTATCACTCGCTTTTCGGTGAAGGAAAACATCGTGAGGAAACCCACATACCTGCCCGAGAATTATTTCGGAGGTAAGTATGTTATCCACCAATCCGGACTGGACCCCCGTGGTGGATTATGGCCTTACCCTCCTCACGAAAGTGAGGAGAGACCCGTGCCCAGCAGTGGGACGTTATGGGTTGATGATGATGAAGGTTGTAAACAAAATAAAAATGGGTAACTCGGTAGATACCTATTAGATACTTATTACTAGTTAAAACCTACTCATCTTAAAAGTTGCTTTAGATCAAAGATGCACTACGTATATGTACCTACTTAAAGAAGGGTGTTCCGAACTACCTGCTACTTACATTATTAGTATTAGTTGGATTATGTATCTACCTAAATTTATATATTAGTTATTCTAGTGCGTCCAAAAAATAAATTGTGATGTCACCGTGTTTACACATTTTAACAGACATACTAAATGTAGGCTCACCTAAACTCGAGTTAATGTGTGAGTTATGAAATAATAATCTCACACTCAACTCTCCTTTGATTTCATCCTCGTATATTACGTCAGTGAGCCCTGTTTGCTCGCAGGGGTCCAATAACACGTCAATTTCAGCTCGCCGGCCCTCATGCGGAGGAATTAAAATTTTACATCCAGTGAAAATGTTAATCCTTCCCGGTCCCAAGTAGGCAATAAAAACGAATTGCCGTATCTTGAATTGTTTACCCTGACACCGTTACCTGGAGTGAGCCTCACCTCCCGGACTCAATGTGTTGTCAGCTTATGTGCGATTAGGAAAAGCTTGAAAATGTAGAGACACGGTCGGACAAAGATTTCCATTGGACAAATCAGTACTTTAAGCTTTTTAAGCTATATAATTGGAAACAGACAAATTGTTCTGGAAGTGCGCGCAAAAAAGAAAGCTGTAGTTAACGAGCGAATTCGATAAATATTTTTCACGATAGAGATGCAAAACGTTCAGGTGGTACATATTTACCAGATAGTTTTCATCTGGGATAAGTAATACAAAGTATCACGTCACACTCAATTGATCCAGGTTATTAAGGAAATACTACAGTCTACACAAAATAACACAGCAGGTACCTACTTATTTAGATACCTACATTGTAGCAAAGGGTGGGAGGTGTAAAGATCACAATAAAACGTATGAATGTTTTATACGAGGTAAAAGCTTTGGACGGACGCATTTGTAAGCCGTTTGAAGAGGGTTAAGTCAATTTGGCTTTGAACGTCAACTTTTTTGCTGGACTCGTGTGCGTGGTGATTAGACTCGTCATACTGAAGATCCTTGCTTAATTTTTCATAACCCAAGCACCTATGTTTTTTTATTTTTTGTATAAGTAGGTACCCTCAATCTAAAAAAAAAGCCTCACTGGGGCTGGACCTGTGGAAAACATAAAAAGCTGATGGATGACGATATTGACTTTGATATAATTTACCAACTTATCTACTCTTTTCCCCTTTATGGCATGTCTAACTTACGAAATCGAGTTTATAAAACATCTTGGTGCTAATTCTTCTCAATGTATAGCTACCATAGTTCATATTCTGTTTGAATTATCCAATAATCTTCGATAAAGGATACATCGAAGGTTGTATTGTACTGTTGTACTTGGATGTCCTATCTGTCTCAGACAACATGACGTTTATACGAACTCAATATTTCGAGCATTGGTTTTTTTATTAAGGAACATATTATTACATTCTACAAATATGTTTAGATATAAATATAAAGTTTCGCCAAACATACACATAATCGGTATCATCTTCGTGTGTGTCATCCATCTTTTTATAACAGCCAGCCCCAGCGCCGTCGCCAGCAGCGTCGGATCGGTGCAGCCCGTCCGCTGTTTGACGAAACCTTTACATAACTATACTATCACATACATATTACATAAATACCTACCTATCATCCGTTTGGGAAAATTGGTCAAGTATGCTAAACGAAAAAAAAGCAAACGCAGCTATAAGGCCTTACTAGGTATTTAATAATACTGAAATAATCATAGTACCATTCGCTTCTGCCTATTGTCATTTACCAAGCAAAGTCGTCTGAAAAATCTGCTAAATTAATCTGTGAACTGTATGCGGCACTTATTACAGGAGGCCCCGTTATGTGTAACGATAAGAAGTTGATGGCCCTAGGGGGTGAAAGCGGGGTGCGCGGGGTACACTTAGGGTTGCCGCATCTCCTTGTTAAACTAAGTTTTTCTCGTGGGGAACTGTCTTTCAAAAAAGTACTTATTGTTGATTTTTATGATGATGACGATATTAAGTTTCTACTGTACTTATACTTATTGCAAATGTTTGTAAAATATCGTCCGGTTAAAATATCTTCATTGGGCGGTCTGTTTATTCCGTGAAATTGATTGGCAATTCGCTCTGAAAGACTCGAAAATTTCCGGACGTTAGTTCAAGCTAAGCCCCATAATTAAGTATTATAAGTTCTGGGCAGCAGGGTCCAAGATCAAAACATCAAGGCTAATGATGTTTTGACCTTGGGTAATGTTCTGATCATAGTATGGTTACCTAATCGCCGATCTATAGGTGTTATCGCTTTAAGATGATGAAGGCTGATTTTTCGCCTCTACTGCTGACGGCATGTCAGCAGGCGCATCAGGAGTAAAGTTGTAATTTCCGTTTATGTAGGTAGGCATTTAGTTTGGGAATTACTGAACATTGTACAAGTGTGAAAGTAACCTTGCTCAAGTACCAGATAATAAGATATAAGAGTCGCCTGGTTAAGTATAAGGTAGACCAACATACACGTCTAAAAATTCTTACCAAACAAGATTATCATCCATCTTTATTGACAAATGTATGAAACGACCCAATCTGTCTAGCACTGAAAATTTAAGTTCTATAATCTAGATTCCCAGCATAAAACCGCTCATCCACGTAGCCCTGGGTGTTGCGCGTCCATAAAACTTGTAGAGGCCCCGTCGAGAGTCGACGGCAAATTTCCCCTGGGTGGCACCCCTGTCCTCCCCCCCCCCTCTCCACCCCGCGCGCCTCTGGGAAATACGCTAAAGGCATATCATAACAGTTTTATGTTGATGTTGACCTCTCTCAGATACGGCTGCGGTGCTTAATCGATGCAATTTGTTCAACGGTGCATGGAGTTTGCGATTTTTTGGGGTTCACGGCTGTGTATTTAGAAATTTTCTTCTGTAGGCATAGGACACGCAGACGCAGTAAAATGACAAAAAGTGCTGGTCCAGACTTAACAGTGCTATGTAGAACTTTGAATGGAAAAATCTTGTGTCCACTGCATTAAGCTCTTCGTCGGAAGACGTTATTTACGCCCAATTATTTACATAGGTTGGCAGAACTTTCATAAGAAAATAAATCTAAAAATGGATCCCATTATTTTATTGCGCACATCTCTAAAAGCAGTGTGGTGTTGTGAGCGATGATAAATTTTCTTTATTCCCAATCGACTGTCATAAATCACTCATGAGTTTTCCAGCGAAATATTCATAATAAGGTGGTAGACGTGATTCTTGCTAGGAGAAGTGGGTTCCGTAGCTTTTACTTACTTCAAAAACAAGTGACTTAGGTACCCGACTTCTTAGTTAGAATGTTCTTAACAGCCAGCCAATCAACGTATCTAATCTTAATTACGAGATTAACGTGCTTCCTTTCGCTGGCGAAATTGCATCAGTTGGATTATCCGTAGTCGGATTAAGACCAACAATTTTCCACTAGCAACAGTGCTTAAAAATATCACGGCGGCGGTGGCGTCCTGGCTCAGAGAAGGGTAGTGGAGGCAAGTTCCCAGTGGAACCGTCCTCGCCCGCCGCCCACGCGGCTCCCGCGGGACCTGGCCCGGCTGCCGCGTGCCGCCTGCTCCCTGGAGACCAGCTCCCCCCGCGCACCGCACTTCACCCCGCCCGCTCCTCACCCGCCGTCTCCGAGGAAAATAGCTACTGAGGCGCTGAGACGTTCGACTTTTAATTGATAGGTAGATGGGGAGACAGAAAATAGCAATTGGAAGTGTTTTGAGGGTTACGCAGTCACGTTTCGTTTGGCTTGCTTTGACATTTTGTTGGGATCAATTTTCTTTAAGATCAAGAGTTTGGATACGTAACCTTTTATATCAAATAAGCGGCTTTCATTTTCTGCTTCCGTTTTATCACTAAATATCTACTTAGGTACTTTTGTCTCATCGTTGACTACATACAATACCAGGTGTATGGGGACACGTTACACGGGGTATAGAAGTACATCTACATACAGCAACTTGGTTTAAACAGGGTCAAAAGCCACAGGATAGCGTTTTGTCGCCATCCATATTGTATTAGCACAAGTACATTAGTTAACGATGTGCCGTCCTGAAGGCCCGGCCCGGCTCGGACCCGCGCGCCGCTGAGACCGCCTCCTCTATTCCCTGCCGACACCGTACCACGGTACAGTGATCTTGACAGTACTGAAGGTCGTCGGGATATGATTATGAAAGCAATTCTGTATCGGTAGTAAGATATAGATCGGTAGTGAGTGATATATCAGTAATGGCACCCAATGACATTATTTTGATGTGACATTACAATTACAATACCGAAATACAAAATTCAGTCTTCTATTTTCTCTGGTGGCACTTCACATGGCGTTAAATAAAATCCACAACTAACAAAGCTTTTTTTCTATCAAGAAGAAGATGAGGTGATAATTTGAAAAGCTCTTGCTAAAGCGGCTTCCTCATATTATGCGATATTTAATTCCTGGGAGCGAGCTTGGAAAAAACCAGCTTAAATAAAAGCTTAAGCTCTGCTTTACACGGAAGCGAGTACTAACGCCTCCGAACACATTAAAATTACAGTTTCCAAGGATATACAGAAACTACAATGACTTGCCCGAGATGGGGTTAGCGTTATTATTCCTCTGCGCGGCCGCCCGCGAGGTCCTTAATCAAAGTTATTACCTACCAGCGTTTAGTGCTGCCTCAGGAATACAGCTCGTTTCCAACGCGATATTGGTAACGATGAAACACCCACTGAGGTGAAATTCTGCGCTAGATTGGATAACATAAAATGGATTAACGGTCTCTGTCCTTAATATCCTTATAATAATTTGTAAAGTTTTTTCATGATTATTATCAGATTTTGGGGAATAATGGCAGATTTGTTAGAGAAGGTCCGTGTAGTAGTAGTCGGAACACAAAATAGACTGATGATGACAAATCGTAAGAATTTAAAAAGCATTCAGGCATTTGAACTAGATATTTTTAGGAAGGATACAATGAAATAGCCGATTCAAAAGGTGAAATAATACCGAGCTTTTAATAAAAGTTTGTAGAGTGTAGAGATAAACAACAGCTACATCCTGGGTTTTGTTACTTAGCGCCTTAAATTATGTTATGTCCAACATTTTAAAATCACCATTATCGGAAGCTATCTGCAATTCAAGATATTTTACGATAGCGATATGGTCAGTATAAAAATTGAATTGCGCACAGTGGTTATTGGCGCGGCGCGCTGTGGTGCCGAATGCGTCCCGCGCCGCACATTGCGCGGGGAGTTATGTTGGAGGATGGCTCTCGCCGGAGTCACCATGCTCAAGAATGTGCCTGCTACTACGAGTACTTCAAATAGAAATTGGTGCGAAGCAGCTAACTACCTTCTGTCATTCATATTGACTCGCTTACTTACTGAGGCGGTTGGTTTTTTTATTACTGGTCATTGGTTTCATGATGGTTGAGTTATTCAAACTTTGTGCCTGCTATCTAAAAGGAACTTCAAATAAACATTGTTGCAAAACAGCGAATTTACATAGGCATTTATGTCATTCCAATAAATACTTATTACTCAGGCGATAGACTTTCTAGACTCACTGTTCTTTGGTTTCATGGCCGTTTGATTGTTCGATTTTCATGGTCAGCTTTTCAGAATCGTTATTTTAAATGGAAGCACCATCAAGAGAGCAATTCGATATTTTTACATCAAGAACAGAAATGTTACGTAAAAGTACAGGGGTTTATAATGTCCTAGTATAGATACCTATTTAAAATCGATATTTGCTAGACAGGTAGCTCACATAGAACCGAATCTAAAGTAAATCTCACATAGATATAATAGTAACGTATAATGGAAGGCAGAGCTGTAGATATATGTATTATATTATTCCTATTCCCCAGGGGGACTAGATTCCATCACAATGCTGGGATTTAGCCTCCGGCCTGCTTTTGATGAATCGATGGTAGAAATCTCCAGAGTATAGGTTGGGCTGACTCCCATAGGCATTACTAGACCTAAATGGTATTGGCCAATCTAAATATGTAATTACCGAGTTGCCATTTGCGTTCTACTAATTGCGTGAGAGCTGAACTTTGTTGTTGATTATTTTTTGCAAAGAAACTTGCTGATTTTTCAATTAATAAGCACGATTATGATGGTTGCCAGACACGGAAGATTGTGTTATTTCATAGTGTAGCTAAAAATACTTACTATAGCTATCACTCGCTTTTCAGTGAAGGAAAACATCGTAAGGAAACCCACATACAGACCCGAGAATTATTTCAGAGGCTGGAATGTTGTCCATCTATCCGGAACGGGACCCCGTGGTGGATTATGGCCTAACCCTCCCAACGAAAGTGAAAGGAGATCCCTGCTCAGCAGTGGGACGATATGGGTTGATGATTATGTTGATAGCAGCATTAATACAAATGTCAAGCTAACAATTCCGACGATGTTTGAGGCTCGAGAGTGAAGACTAAAGGTTATTTTTATTTTGTTTGCGGCGTGGCTCTTTAAAGTAGAGAAGGTACTCGCTGAGGTTTAATCGTACTAGCAGCACAGTAGCACGCAGGGCGCGGCCAACACGGACGGGGCGCAATCACGCCACCCGCACCCTCAGCGCGGCTAATTAACGATGTCACACGAATAACTGCGGCTCTAGGACACAACTACTGTTTCATTGTACATAATAGCTATATCTACTTACCTACTCTGTTGGCTAAGTATGGAGCCATTCTCGTTTGTTTGTACCGCGTCTACCAATAGTTTCTCTCTTTACTCATCCATTTAATCATTTTTAAAGAAATTGAGAGGAAAATAGATTTGTTGAGATAGGGTACGTGGGAAATACAAATTTATCTGAATCGTTTGGTTTGAAAGTACTTCAAATAAGAGTCACGGTTTTTTCGATTATCACTAGACTGCAGTTTTATATCATAGCCCTGCCCTGTGTATATATTTATTCTAAAGTATATTTAAATATCGTATTCTTATTCTGTTTTCAGTGGTTACGAATACTTTTGAGATCCAAAAATAGTTTTTAGGCTCCTTAACAATTTTGCAAACGTTTTCTTTCCTCCTCCTATTATAAACATATATCCACATGTGATACATAGGTACATATACTGAGCGGAATTTCACATTGACGCTCAAGCTCAGAAACCTGCCTACTGGGCAGTGGTCGTCCTGCCATCTTTCTAGTGCTTCCTGGTTCATTTGGTATTTAATGCAGTAAGTAGATGATATAATAAACGAGCCAGTTATTTCTTGCCCCACTGGGCTCGCACCTACTTATGACGTAGAGTCGATAGTGGTGACTATTTAGCGCGTGAATTGCCAAAATACTTACACCTGAAATTTGTTACCTTTGTTACTGTTTTTGGGAATACCTACCCACCACTGCTGACCACGGGTCTCACCTCACTTTCGTGAGGAGGCATAGGCAATTAGGCATAGGCCATTATTCACCAAATTGTTATACTAACTCACAAATTTTAACTCATGTTTCGATACTATTTTTGTGAGACATGATAACGACCACTGTTTATTTTAGTACCCAATGAAAAGCTCTATCAACAAACGAAAAGATCTTTTAACTGCTTTAAACGTCCGGTAGTGTGTGTGAAAAATCATCATGTGTAAAGTCTCTTACATGCCCACGGTTCGCTTACTTATCCTAATTAGATTTCACTTGTGATCATTAAAGTCACGTGCCGCAGGTTTATGTCCTACTACCTGCCGGTTGGATATAATTTACATGTTTTTTTTTCTGTGTCTGCAATATATCTGTTTTCTTATGACCTATGCTTGATACGACGAAGGAATACGATATGTTAAACTGGTATATCTAGACTCTCCCATAAAGGAAAAATTTGTATAGATTTGACAGTTATAGTGGAGACAGTCACTGTTTCCGATTAGGCTCGCACATTTATCTAAATATCTAGAATAGAATAGAATAGAATAGAAAACTCTTTATTGTACACCAGAAACAAAAGAAACACAGTATAGAAAAATTACAATAGGTAAACAAGGGCAGTACAATGGGCGGTCTTACGAGTATATTATATTTGGACCAATTTTCCAAACCAAATGGTTTCACAAGTCGGTACTACATCTCTGTTTACCAGCGCAACTGCAATTTTGTTCACATTTAGATCACTCTAATATAGAGTGTGAATTATTTTCCGACAGTAAGTACGTATACTTCTTTAAAAAAATCTTTATCAAAAGGGTTATCTTTAAAAAAAAAGTCAAATGTATGGATTATATCAAAAGTCTTTATCTGCTAGCATAATAAAAGGCAATACAGTAATTATTTACTTATTATACAGTGCTTTGTACTAGGCACTTGCACACTAGAATCTTCACATAAATGCGGAAAATATCAAGCAGGAACCTTAAAATCACGTCTGAAAATCTTATTCGATTCCAGAGATTTTATTTATTTAACTATCGTCATTATTACCGGCCGAGCCATTTCCGAAATAGAGGCACACAATAAGATTATCATAATCGTGTTGTAGAAGAGGGGAATCGCTTTTCACCGTCTACCTTTTATTTTGAAGAGCTAGGAGTCTCATATCTTGAACAAAAACCTTCTTAATGTTAACAATTGGGTTTAGATGGGGTCCAAAAAGATCCTGGTAGTTTTACAAAGTGGTAGATTGATGATGCCTTTAGGCACAGAATATATAAAGTACGTAACTATCCATGGTTGGCATAAAGTGGTATTTCGGCGTCCTTATTTTATTTACTGAATAAATTTTAGTCTTACAAATATGTAGTAATAGTATGAAACTATTGAAAATTATGCGTGTCCCGCCCGAAGTGCACTTGACTTGTTTATAGGTAGGCAAGTGTGTTTTTCTAAATAAGTACATATTTATAGGTTTACTTATGGAGTGTTTTTCTCATTTTCTAGCTGAAGACGAAGAATGGAACGAAGAACGTGGTTCCGCTGGTGATGCAGTTGGTGATGGTAATCATGAAGCGTGTGATGAGTTCGAAGGGGGCGATGACGAAGTGCAAGATGATGATGAAGAATCTAATGAAAATGATAAAAACGACGTTGAAGAACCAAATGAAGATCAAAATTTTGATGGTGAGCATACATTATTCGCTAATGATAAAGTGTTTGTCAAAACTTTTACAAAACAGACACTTACTTGTATAAAATCATGTAAGATATAAGCAATCTTACTCTCATTACCGGGTCGTTACACAAAAAGATAATAATAGGTCACCCTAGGTAGCATATATGTTAAATTCTACTCAAGGCTTTAAAAAAATCTAAAAGTATTATCCCTTAGCTAATCTATGTACCTTCCGACTGCATAATATACAGCTTACAATAAATCGCCTTCCACTGCAAGATAGAGCAATAATCCGCCAATAAAGGCAACTCTCAACCGACATTTCCGCTTGGAAAACTGTCCATTCCGTCCATATGGCTGGTACTCTCAGCCAACAGGGGTCGGGCGGGCTGACTGGCGGCTGCTGACACTGACACACGGCTGCTGATAACGCATGACGTACGGTGTCGGCTAGAGGGTGCACTGCACTGCGACAGACGGGCCCAGTCTGTCTGTTACGACACTCACCACTTTACGACTCAATGTCTATGAATGAGCATTGTGGAAATCATAACTGGCGGTAGTGACAAGACTGATATATGAAAAATACGCGAATTTCTGACCTTATTTGTTTAATTTTGAATTGTCTTGTTTTAGAACGCTATGCAAGTTGATACAAAAACTGGTGTCAAGGTATATTAAAGCAAATGAAGTGTAATTGTATAAAATATGATTCAAGTTCAAATTAACTTTGTCAAATTCAATCAATACCATAGAGTTTGCCATTAAGTATGCAGTTATCAAGGATCCTGCCAGACAATAAAATTAAAAATCGATTGAGTCTGGAAATGATACACACGAGGAGTTAATTGACAATGTCGTGCGCGACAGGAATTCAATTTTGATTTTAAAGTATTTGTTGCAATCCATTCTTTATTTGTGATTGTAGTGGTTACAGTATCGTTCTGAAAGCTCACAATGCGAATTTACGACGCCAATCAGCGTCAACGTGTAACCATGTAAATTGATTTAATCGCAGTTGTGGCATAGTTGAAAATAATTTATGGACGCGGTCGTGTCGGCACCCAGCACTTAGTCAAGTGTCAGATGCAGTGGACAGTGCTATTCAGTGCCGCACCGCGTCCGCACACACCCATTCATTGTCAGATTAGTCTCTCGCGTGGTAAATTGCCTGAACCCAATGCGCCAGTTAGAATATAAATACCGCCACACGCTTGATTAAATACACGCGGGAGTGTGAAAGTGAAGTGATCGGCGATCAGCTGTGTTGGGCTCTAGTTATTAATAACTACTAGGGTTTGCAAGTTGCATTTGATTTAAATTCGTTTATAATGCTGTTAAGTACGTCCACTATGGAGTGGACGGTATGACAAACCAGATACTGGAGACGACGCCAACGCCGACGCTAACGGTAAAGCAGATACTGACATCGATGCCGACCCATCCAGATGTCAACGCAGAATTAAATTATATGCAGATCCTACTGCTTATGCCAACACCAAAGTAGAAGCCCAAACATACACCAGTAGTGTTTCTGGAGCTGACACTGACGCCAGCGCATACACCGACACTATTGCCGAAGCCAAACGTAGACACACGCAAACCGAAACCAATGTGAATACAGATTGTGATGCTGACACTAATGCAGACGCTGACGCTGAAATCGATGCAGATGCCGACGTAAAACATGTAAAAGATGTCGACGCTGACGCCCACAAACACACCAAATAGACGCCTACGCTAAGACAGATGAGGACACCCGACGCCGACGTAGTTTTGTACCACAACGCCTTGCATATTGTCTTGACTTAGAAACCATTGCTCGAAAACGGTGAAGGGAATAACGTCAAGAAACCACCGCGCCCAATAACTTTAAAACTTGAGAACATGTGACATCAAATAGCCCACACAGGGCCAGCGTGGTGGATTATGGCTCATTCTCTCTGTCTGAAAGAATATCTGTGTCCTAGCGATGGGAAAAAAACCTGACGTAAAACTTAATAACTAAAAAGTTAATGACGATGATATTAAGAACGTAGGTATATTGTGTTGTTAATAAAATGAATTAATTCCTACTTAATCAGATTATGAACCTGAATGTCTACCTTGTTACAGATGTTGAAGATGACGACGCCAACCAAACGAAGACTTCAGAGACTTATGAGGCAGACGATATGGCGGGTAAGGTTTTTGTAATTTTACCTATTAATTAATTATAACACGGATTGTGTTGTAGAGGTTTCTGCCGCCGCAATAATTCGTAAAAGTCAAGTATAAAAAGTACTTACGTATAATAATGGTAAGAACAGAACCATAAATTAAAATTCACGCTGAACTTTTTAATGCCTTGAGTGTAAGGGTAGGTAATCTCACTACTTAACACTGCCGAGAGCCCAGTTCTGGTCTCGTTACGTCTTCATTGAAATTCATAAGAAGCTGGGTATAATAACGAGCTGGCTCGGCTTCGCCCACGCGCGGCCTATGCGTTTTTAGTGCGTTTTAACGCTCTTTTTACAACTTAGTCGTCGGGTGTGCTGCGAGTGCCCGCAGCGCCGCCCCTTGCTTTACGACCCTGTCCTCGCTTATCTCGCGCCATTCGCGATAAATCTCCACCGGGCTCCTTGGACTTCAAATATTTACATGCTAATTCGTAGCCAATTCTGCACCCGAGATTATAAATAAATTGTACGCTCTGCCCCATCATCGACCGCCGCCGCCACTTTATCTTTCATGACTTTAGAACTTTTTAAAACAGTGGCCCATCTCGCAGACTTGACGTTTTAATTTTATGCCACCCAGATAATTTGGATTTTATGTTACCTAGTCGTAACGAAATCTTTATGAGAATAACTGAGGGTTGTAAAATTTTGTGATTTAGTTGCCGCTTGACTACGTGCCGTTGCTAGGAGTTTTACTTCTTTTATCTTTGCAAATTACCCTGTTGTTGCGGAAGGAGTTCATTGTGAGGATATGAAATGGGAAGCAAGCTAGCAAAACAATCGAGAGATAAAGAAAGGTGAGCAGTTTGGGAGTGGACACAAAGACGCTCACCCGGACGGAACACCCAGGAATTTGAGAAAACTACGTATTGTCTCTTTGAACTGTTTCTTAGATAGAGAAAAATATCTGGCATCAGAAGTATAGGTAGGTATCTAAGTTTCTGTGTTAGACGTAAACTATCACTCGTAAAGTGAAACATAGGAAAATGAGTAATTTTTCCCATTGAGTGGTTCTCGTTGTCGCAGTCGTTGTGTCGGCCAACGCGAGTGTTGCGCAAATGTATTCTCTGCGGGGGCAGGAGCGCGCGGGGCGGCGCGGCGGTGGCGGGGGCGGCGCCGCTGAGCCCGAAGTTGGGCGCGCGGGCTGAGTCCCGCGGGACTCTGCCGCAGGGACCGCACTTGCGCCAACATATTTTTTAACTCCGTTATAACTATACTATCTCCTAAAAGCATATTTTTAGAAAAATAGTTTGCTGTGTAGGTAGAGATACCGCAAAGTCATAAAGAACCAACCGAAGCTTTAGCGTCTAATAATTGTCAGCTTTGTAGTTAGAGTTAGATAGACTTATAAATGAGTCGCATATTTTAAATAATTAAACGTAGATTCCGAGTACACCATAATATGAAAAGGTGTGAGTTAGGTATTGTACTTAATGGAAAAAGTTTGCAAATCCGTTAAAACCATTTTGAGACAAAAAACATGTTATATAATAACACAACGCAAATTCTTGTATAAAGTATCCAATTAATTATGGGCGGAGCTAAACCACCAACGACAAATATCTCAATAGGGTTACGTGGAACATTTGTAAGTTATTCTGTCAACTTAGACGGTCAACAATGCGAGCGATGTCGCATCGGTCGGGCACGGGATCGTGTCGGGCAGGCACGTGGGTAATTAAATGCCGATGGAGCTGGGAGCCAGGAGCGGGCAGCGAGCCGCCCGCCGCCGCTGGCTGCCACGGGGGTGCCGGAATGCCGACCGGTGCCGCCGCGTCGCGTGCCTCGCTGCTGTGGCGTCAACAATGCCGAATTGTTGTCGAACTCTAACCCAACAATCGGGTCCTATGCTGCTTTGTATATGCCAACAGTTTTGGTAACACTTAGTCAGAATATTTAGTGGTTTGCCATCGATAGTGTTAATATAATACTGTTCGTGTTGGGATTAAGCAGTAGGAATTCAGTGACAAGGATTTGCGTGGCTTTATTAAACAGCTATTGGGGTCGGGGTGATTACTGTGCATGTATCTTACATTTGTATTATGCTACAGCTAAAGAGTATCTAGTCTATCCATAGGCTAAGAGAAACTGTACGTTCCAATGAATCTCTGTTCCTTACAAAACAAAAAACAAGAGCGCAGATCCTGCAGAGCGCCTTTGAATTATTCAGCATCACTAAACTTATAGAACTTATCTGTTGCAACTGCAAAAAGAAATAAAGTGAAAAACTGAAAACTGTAGTCCGTCTCTGTGCGATCCCAGGTGGCGCGGCCGCAGCGTTTGGAATTATCACATAGTGGAGAAGCGGGCGCCGCGCCGCCGCCGGGCGGGGAGGCGCGGGCCGTGCGGCCCGAGGCCCGATACATTCGTCACGGGCCCAGCAGCCATTAGGCATTTAGATATTATCAGCGGCCGCGAGGGACCACCGCGACCCGTTGTTTCAATGCAGCTTAATTACTAAAAGTGTTCGCTCCTCACTCCGGGGATTGGATTTTAATCCAGCCAGATATCGTAAAGTTGCTCGCTCGTGTCCATCAAACGGGTCCATCGCTTACGTCTGTTACTTGTCTAATGCTACGCCCTCCTCGTCTCCCTCCCAGTCAGTGATGCCAGCTGCCACTTCGTGTACAACACAAGTATAATATAAAATTAGTAATTGTATAATTTGACAAAAAAATGGTTTATCATTTTCCAATGGCATAAACATGTAAAAAGCACTCGCCGTTATTTACTTGTATTTAATAATACTTTAAATGTAAGAAAAACGTGTTTGTATATTACTTACGTAGAGAATACAAAAGCTCTTTTTCAAAAAGTATTCCTAGCAACACTGGTCGGGGTCTTGCTCTGGTCCCAGGTGGTGTCGCTCCGGCCACACTTCTTCCGTCCCTCGGGAGCACCCCACTCACACACTCGCAGGGTATCTCAGTGTTTCTAGCTGTATTATTACTGAAAGTACCTTTACTGTGGCGTGTTGGAAACGAACAAGAATGTCGTTCGTTCGTGTTGACTTTATGATTACTTTGTAAAGGAATCAAATTGCTACTGAGCTAAATAGTATAGAAACTAAAACGTCACTGATTGTAGAGCAAATAAAAGTAGCACTTCCTTTGCGGTCGTAGAGTCCATCTCAATAATGCGAATTCAACAGTAGTGGGATAAATGTAGAAGTGTGTGTTACCATAACTGTGTTCCAGTTTGAAGGGCAGTGTACTAAAGCAAAATTATTTGGGACTATGCTACTTAAAAACCAATGTCTAACGAAGATAACTGCAGTAACGTGCAAAATGCTGTTATCCTCAGTACTGCGTGGCACAGCAATAGCTACGAGCAAGAATGGCGTTTACCATCAGGTGAACGTCTTGCTCGTCTTGGACTCACATGGAACGGAACAGATGGTCGACTAGTCGCGTCAATATAAATAATAGCTATTTAAAAAAATATGAATAGATAATAATCTTTACTAGTGTATAGATATAATACTCGTACTTAGCGAAAGGAAAAAGAACCCAAAAGCTACAAAAACGTAGCAAAGATTGTTAGCTAGCAACACTGGCCGGGTCCTCCCGCGGTCCCAGGTGGCGTCTCCGGCCACACTTCCTTCCGTCCCGTGGGAGTCCCGCACACACTCACAGGGTATCTTGTACTCGCGCGTACTACTATTTATAGCTGTATTATTGTAACTGGATAAAATGTTTTTATCGATTGTTGTCTATAAGTCCCGTTCTCTTTTCTCCAAATAGGTGAATATGTTGCTATGGCAGGTTAAGTCGGTATAAGGGACTTATGGGAAAAGGATATATGCTCGTGCTTACATAACTCAGCGTTCCTTCAGACATCTAACTGATATTAGATGAAAAGGAAAAATATGAAAAATGGACTTATCATCATCATAATCATCATCGTCAGTATATTTCGTACCCTCTGCTAGGAGATATCTAAACATTTTATCAGTGAAAGAGGATGGGTCATACGTCATAATCCACCAAGTTGGATTTACTTGTAGTCTAGAATAAAGGTTGTCAAGATCATATATTATCGAATGAATGAGCGCCCAATATAGTAAAAAAAAGTATTATTATAATAATATATCGAATGAATGAGCGTCCAATAAAGTAAAAAAAAAAAGTATTATTATAATAATATATCGAATGAATGAGCGTCCAATAAAGTAAAAAAAAAAGTATTATTATATCATTAGAGCCACTATAGAAAAACAAACAATCGTCGTACGGCATTCGAAAAACTTCAAATGGTAAATTTCAAAAAAATAGTTTCGTGAGTCAGTTGCAATGACATCATAGTGCTTTAGTAGAGCAAGCGGAGCTCAGATTTGGCACCAAGCCAATTGTACCGTGACTATTTGCCACCTGTCGACCCTTCATGATTCCTTTTTAGCTTTTTATTCGAACATCAGTTTGTAGTCGATTCCTTTTCAGGCATCCGCTTCAAACATATTTGTCCGCCTTACGTTCGACTATTTGATACATAATAAACTAAATTCACCCGCGGTACGCCTTCGCCTTCGGCATATCTGCTGGCGCCGGAACAAAATAAGGGCATGGTTTGCAAGCATGGATTCTAAGATCGACATTTGTTTTAAACTCCACATAAACGTGTACGATTATATCCCAGGTACAATGTAGTAGACATGGAGCATGAGAGCTGCATAAACAAAAGCCTACTTCTAAAACTGATCTAATAAAATTCTAGTACCCAAAATATTTACACAGCGTGCCTAAAATGTGTAGTGGAGCCCTGGGGAGCATGGTGGCAATCAGTTCGCAGCCCCCTGAGGCGGTGTTAATCACGAGCGGAGCCACAGACTATTCAATAGTACAACAGTGAGGATCGCAGCCTATCCAACAGTTACTGCGGGTGGCAAACAGACTATACAGCAGTTGCTGCGGGGGCACATAGATTAGGAAACAGTTAATACGGATAATGTAACTTCCACAGCGAGGGCATAAAGCATGACTATAATACTAACAGTACGTTTATATAACTGCTAATTAGAGCTTCTAGATTTGTCATGGGAACAAGCGAAGCCTTATTGTTTAGTTTTCGGGTTATAATTGCAGCTGATTACTAAAACTGTTGATATATAATTGCAGAGTTTATGCATAAGAATTAAAAAATTGTCTGTCATGTTCAAAACACCTATTATAAATAATTCGGTACATTTTGATAAGACCCCATGTAGAATTTAAAAGAGGTGCGGAATAAATACGAAAAAAAAAAGTAATTTGCATGAAATTAGCGACTTATTATTTTCTAGTTTCTCCAAATGTATTTTTTTTAATCAAACAGTGACCACAGTGTCATAGCTATTAGTAACTCGACTCACTAATTCTTTATTAGGGATAAAACAAGTGACGATCTTCGCAAATAAAATCTAGTAAATAAAAGGAAAAGTGTGTTAGGAAATCACGCCGGGTACACGTTGGGAAAACATTGAAAACATTGACCGTGAACTCAACTTTTATGATACGAGGTGAGCAAATTAGTTTCCGTCGCCACCAGCAGTTTGCTTACACGTGTTAACATAACAATGTAAAAAGTTTTTTTGTTAGATTAGTTTTGAGTAGAACGCACAACAGCGTTTTATTATATGATTTTATTGGTATGCCATTTAATATTTAAATGCGTAACTATGTCTGTGCCTTGGTCTCTTTGTCTGTTTGCCTCACTTTCAGGGCTAACGCCTCTATATATTTTGGTAAGGAGATAATTTCTGGAAAAGGACATAGGATACTTTTTATCGCTATAAAACGTTGTTTTTTTCCGCGCGGATAAAGTCGCGCCCAAAAGCTAGTCGTTATACCCATGTAAGACTTTACATTCAGGTTCACAAAGATTGTATCTGAAATATATTCTATCCCATTTTCACCACTCTAATTGATGCTTTTTAACATTTGACTGAGTAATGACAGGAAGACGTAAGTGCAGTCGTAGTGTGTAGTCGTATGTGGCTAACTCTTATAAAGACTCGACAAAAAGAAGGGAATCAAATACAAAATTCTTTAGTTTAAAACGTCTAAGCTCGTAGCCATCGCGCCGAGTAGCTGTTAGTTACAGTACGTGTTGTTATTTTATCCGGTGAAAAAAAACCCTCTAGAGAGGCATATCGGCATCAGTCCGCTGCTGGAATAACACCTTCGGTCTGAAAGGTAGCGCGTCCCGGGAGGGTACTATGCTCAAGGCGGCAGAAAATTAACGTGCCCTCAGGGGAAATCTACGGCAGCCTTAGCGCCTCAGCCGCGCGCCTCCGATGCTCTGTAGGGATGTATTTAATATCAGTGAGCTGGTGACGACACACCTGGCCTAGGGAAATGTATCTTTTTTCAATGACAACATTATGAATAAAGAAAGCCTCATCATAGATTTCACTTAAAGTAGCGCTAGTTGTTTTTCAAATCTTCATACGTACTTGCAAGTTTTTTTTGGCGTTACTGTGAGATTCTATAAGCTTAGATTTTACATTTAATGTGAAATGCAGGCTGAGGCATCACGTATTTTATTTCTAATACCTGCGACTTTACGGGTTTGGGTTTTTTATTATTCATATATTTTTATTGCTTACGAAAACTCAGTTATCGTGAACCTAAGTCTATGAAGCGCTCTCACGTGTATAAATCGAATCCCCAATAGTAAGGGATATCTGGCTCACACAGTAGGTAACTAATTCATTCGCTTCAATCGTGTGAGCGGCGCCTAATATCATTAAAGATGCACACGCCCTTTGCTCCCCATCTATGACCGTTATTGCTATCGGTTCTCACTAAGTTCAAGTGTAGGTGGTCAAAATGGACAGGTGTATTGTTTCGCGTTTATTATGGGATCGTATTTGATGATGAGATAAAGCTTTGAAATGGGAAAAGTGAAGCAAGTGTTGTTGTTGATAGGATTGTGATTAAATGCTACTAAATAGAAATAACTTTTCGATTTTTTCTTTTTTAGTTTGAGTACAGTTTATGCCATATGATTTAGCTAACGTGCCGCGCAGAATTATGCAATGCAAAGTTCTGGGTGCCGCTATAACTGTTATGGGCAGGCGTAGCGCCTACCATCAGGTGAGCGAATTTATCGTCTCGTCACTCAGTCAAATAAAAAAAAAACGTTTTTGATCGCAAGTGTCAAAATTATTTAAAACTTTGAAACCAAGTGCCAAAAACGAGTATCTACTTCAAAGAAGAAAGTCAATAGATTGTTGGAGTAGGTAATTCGGGTGTGCAGTATAGTTAGCTAAACATGGATGGCCAAAATTGCATACGTCCAGCGACGGTTAATGAAGCCTCCTGGGATCCGGCCACTCCTGGGATCGGATACTCTGGTGAAGGCTGTATTAGTAGACTGAGTGTGATAGGTAGTTGAAGTTGTTGAAGTTTTTATACAAATGAGCAGATTTACATATTAGAACGTTCTGGTCGTAAGGTTATTTGAGTGGACGCTAGTTGGTAAAATGGTAACGATTACATACGTCACCGCACGCGGATAACAAAGACCCCGGGGACCTGACACTACAGGGATGTTGGCAGCCGCCTACTGCCCGAGCGGGGGAGAAATTCTGTGCTGTGTTTGCTTACCACATATATTTGCAAACGGAGTGCGGTAGATCGCTTTGACTGAAACTATATTTTCCAAGTTTTTAATTAAAAGTTTTTTTTTTGGATCTTGTTTCTAACTTTATTATTTAGAATCAGTTCCTGTTATTCATTGTTGAAATTTAAATTTATGCCTTTAAGTTTCATTGACTATTCAATATTATTGTGGTAGCGATCTAGCGAATGATGGTGGAAGCGGAAGGTGGACGATGAAACTCCTCATTGGCTTGTAAATTTATGGTCTTTGGGCTCATTTTGTTATTTTGATCAGCTTGCGGTGTCGAGTGAATTTCATAAAAGATTACCGGATAGATACATTTTTCAACAAAAAACTTATATGTATATGTACTTGCTACGGTCAACCGATTTTAAATGAAGCCCGAACACTATTTAAAGCTGTCGCACTACCGAGCAAATCTCTCCCATCCCATTAATTTGAATTCTAGAACCAAATTGTATTATTGCGGTCTTAAGCATCAGGGTGTATTGTAAATAATTACACCTCATTAAGTTTTTTGGAAACCTGTGAGCTCAATTCTAAATATGTTTGGCTCTGTGGTAGAGACCTTTACCTCTTCCAATTATGTAGATAACAGGCTACACAGAAAATGTTTTACCCCGCCTAAATATTTGAAAGGAGTTCGGAACTACTAAATTAGACTAAAAGTTTAAACTGGATCACCTATTCGAATTTAAAACGGGTGGAAAAGTGTGGGGGTGCGGGAAATAGGGAGCCAGGGTTTGCAAGTGGATTAGAGCGTCTGACCGCAGGCTCGGGCCTCGCCTCCGGGCGTAGGGCTCCACAGACGAACAACTTGGTGCGGTCTAACTGAAAGAAAAGGGTCGTAAAACTTTTAGATATTTACCTTTTGACGTTGTCGAAAATTGAACGTTACTCGATCATACCTCGTTTAGTTTAATCAGCACAAATCAATTCCTCTATCTACCTACCATGTCATGTATCTTTATGATTCTATAAGATCAAACATTGTTAGTCCCTACCTGCATAAATTAATATTTTTTATATTGTTTCAGACATCGCAGATGTCAAATCAGAAAGCATGGACAGCTTTGACTCGGGTAAGTGGATAAAAATATTTTCACTCGACTTTAAAGCGTAGAAAAGCGAGGCTTCGTATAAATATAATATTAAAGTTAAATGACAACGACGGAAAAGAACACTCGTATTAATATTTGAATAGTGGAGAATATAAAAAAGTGTTGTAAGTTCGGAGGTGGTAGGGCCGGCCGCGGCGTTAACGGAACCCTGGAGGGTCCTTGGCCAAGTCCCGCTTCGCAATACAGCCGGAAAGATAAAATGAACATAAAGTTGAGGAGCAGATATTCAGCTCGGAGGAATCGTAGTTTCCCTCTTGGCGACACTAACCCGGTGACGGCTCGGCACGCAGTTTGTGGAACCGAACTCCGCGTACTCCGCGCTTTGGGAGACACTCTCGGAATACTGACATTATATCTGCCCTTACAAGGAAATTGAAATTATATTTTAAAATTTGTTTGATAACTGCTTTTGTTCGTAAGAATAAATCCAGCACGTTTTGGATAAAAGACAATCCTCTGCCCCCCATGACAACTAGGTTTCACAACCAGACATCTCAAACAAAAACAATTTAAGTTAATTACGTATTTCATGCCCTAGAATTTGTCCCCCCTACCGAAAGCTAAAGTCTTTGGACGTATAAGCTGCCAACTGGAAATACGAATGCTATAATTGCATTGCGGATGAAAATTTCGAACTTACAATTAAAACGGACGACTGAAATTGTTTACATCGTTCCTCACTTAGAAAGCTTACGGGGCGAGCTTCATATCGCTTTAAATATCGCTCGCTGGGCTGTAGCGGCTTTTTCCTTCATTTTAACGTAGACATGTCGGTGCCGGACACTTTAGCGAAATCAAGGTTTTTAGTGCCAGTTTTTTTTGTCAACCGTAGTGAGTGTCTTGTCTAAGACTTGTGCATAGACTTGTCTAAGTTTATCTAATGTTGTTTTTCTTGAATACTACACCACTACTTTTACTATAGATCAGTTTCAACTAAAGACTTGAACTACCTACTTAGTCTAGATTTAGCTACTTGTAGGTAGGTGCTTACCTATTTAATTCTATAGTATACAGTAGTTGTAGTGTAGTATTTAGTTAACATTGATTTTTATTCTCCGATTGTACATAATATTTTCGGTGATGTTCGAGTAATATTTTTACAATATCTAATGGACAATGTTCCTACTCTTAATATGACAATTAGTATTTGACCACTCTACAACACGTTTCTAGTTACATACTACACGCCAATATCCCTGCGCCTCCTGAATATTTAACACAATTCTAATAGCTAATAATTATTCCCCCCGTTTGACGTGCAGCGGGCACGGAGGAGTTATAAACAGTGGCTGTTAAAGCCAATTGTCGGTTTAAATAAAGTGACAGTGAAACTTAGCCGCGGATAGTAACACGATTCTGCAATCAGATCCAGTTTAAAATGTGCATTTGCGATGTGGCGCGCTGCAATCGTGGCTGGGTGCCGACAGGAATGCATTTTCAATAATTAAGGGTCAGACAGGGGGATGGAGATTAAAATGCTCGCAGCCAAACTTTCCGATCGTCATTGGATCGCGACACGAGCCCGCTCGGGCTAAATCGGGAGACTAATGGACGATGAAACATGAAATGAAAATGGACTGCTATTTTCATGCCCGTGGAGGAATTTCCGTTAAATGTCGCAGGATGATATGCATGAATGAATCGAAAAGAGATTCTGATAAGGGAAATATTTTTATAGTAGTTATTGAGTTGTCCTCTAATTGATTTGAAGGTTTTGTAAAATATGAGTACACAATACACATTATTTTTAACTCGCTTTTATTAGCTTGGTATATAAATAAGTGGCGGAATCTTTGAGCGTGATTTTCACCCCTCTCAAAACGTCGAATTAATTTGAAACTTTACAAACTTATCAAGTATCGATGACAATACAATAATAAAAAAATAATAATAATAATTCATACCCACTAAAAATAAGAAAGTATTATAGTTAATAAAACACACTTTAATAGCAAGTAGAAAAAAAACATTATTAATTTTATACTAAAAAAGCGGGGGGGGGGGGGGGGGGGGTGTACTTGATATCCAAGGGTAACTATAAATATAAAGTAAAAAGCACCCCACGCTTTTTTACCATAAAATTAATTACATTTTTATTTGTTAAAAGCTAGTGTTTGCTCATTATCTCTTGGTAGAAGGTGAGAAAAAAGGCGGAAGGAACTAACTAACTTCAAACTTTCATCAAGCAACGCTCTGACTTGTTTGTGGTAAGAAAGTACAGGTACTACCTATTTCTTGCCCGTTAATAATTTATCTCGCGAACGTGGTTTAAATGTAACACTGAAGTCTAGTATGTAGGAGGAAGTTGCAAGCATGGCACTTGACAGCTGACAGACGTGAAGTAGGATCCAACAAGGAAATTAGTAATTAAGCCAAGGCATTCGTGCGCCTACAACGGAATAAATAGATCTTTGTTAACTGTGGTTTTACAGCTTACAGTTTAATTAACTATTGCAATCACATATGTAGTTGTTAAGATAGTATTGGGTACGTATTTCATGACTAAACGTCAAGGCACTAATTGCAATTCGTTACTGTGTTGATCTTAAGATATATTTTTATCAATGTACCTAATAAAAAGGCACTAGGTACATATTGTATTTATACTTAACACGTCGCTTACTGATCGCGTCTGTATTTTACTTTGCAAAAAAATAATACAGACAAACAAAAAGAAGTTGCTTTCAGTTATTTTCTCGGGGAGATCACGTAGGCGCGCACCTCATCTGCGGAGCTCCCTGTGCGGCGATAAAATTTAAAATTCAAGGCCGCGTTAACGAACCGGCCTCGCGAAGAAATAGATATTCAAATGTGAGAAGATCCCATATTAACATTTATGGCAAGTTTGCGGGGACGAGACAAAGCCAGGCCCCCGCGGAGCGACCGCGACGACGACGCTGCGCGCTCCGCTCGCTACAATACGAATATGTGGCTTTACAATATGCAGTGCCTGTTTCTAGTAGTGGAACGGTTTCATGATTCAACATTCTTTACATTTCTTTGATAGCGTTTCTGCTTGCAACAACTTTATTGAAACAAACAGCAAGCACATTTTTTTTTTGCTTTTCTTGTAAATGTTTGGGTGTTGTAGAGGAGGTACTTAGCTAGAGTTTTAGGGTAATTAATTATTCCAGTTGAGTTATTTAAATGAAACTGCGGAGTTTGTTCAAGTAGAGCCTTTGAGTTCGATCGCTATTTGCTATAAATAAAGAAAACAGAAGTTTTGAAGAAAACAAATCAAAATCCCAATTCTGTTGGCTGTATTATTTATGCGATATTGCTTGGTGACTGTCGGCGTCCCCCCTTTCTTTACTATGAACTTGCGGTCTTTGTAATCCACGCTTTCACAACTTTTGGCGTCGGATATGAAAAATTACGAAAGGGATTTGATTTATGTTTGTATTCACATGTATAGTTGTCTAGCTGACTATATACATTCACTAACTACTAAATAGGTATACAATAAATGACCCGAGAGAGAAGAAATTTCCGCATTAATAAACTTTCGTCCATTCATACGCAAATGGGACCTTTTGTTTTTTGAAAATGAAAACCGGAGAGGCATTTTCATTCGGTAAGGCTGTTAGCAGCGGCACACACGTTTCTTATTAATATCAGGCGCGGTCGGAATGGCCGAAGACGTCCCTAGCGCCCGCTCTCTCCCAAATAAAATTGCCGCTATCTAAACAAAGAGCCCTAATTATTCGGCCGTGGCGGGCGGGGTCGCTTGTCACGTTATTTAGGAACGTGGACAAAAAAAATAAATAAAAAATATTTTTTAAATAATAATTACAAATTTATTAAAAAATTAAAAGTTAGTTAGACAAGGTCATGGGGTCGGCCTAGGTACTCGCGCACTTAATTTTCCCGAAATACCCCACTCTCCTGGCGTTATGCCGAATCCAGAAGACCAAGGTCAGCGTCTTCTTCTCAAAGTCAGCTCTGGCTCTTCAGCCCAAGGGGTGTCAGAAGTGGGGCAGCTGTAGTCGGCACTGGCTAGGTAGGTCTAGGTAGGCAGTAGGCTCTAAACCCTTCAGTGGTTCCTGGAATGTTAGGAAACATTATGACGCCGCATAGACGCGAGGCAAGATGGAGCTGCTAGGGTCATGAGGCAATCGGGCAGATTACAATTAGCGTTGGTATGGGGGTAGGAATTCTAAGTGGTGAATAAATAAGCAGAATCGGTTACAGGTGCTAGGCTAGGAAAACACTATGCGAATAATATTAATATTATCTAGAAACAGAATAGCAATTCATTACATAACTCATGAAGCTATGGCATAGTAATACGTATAACAGTTTTCTGTTTCACTTTAATATTGTAGGTACTACTTAAAATGTATTAGAGTGATTTAAACATCACATGCAATACCAAGGATAAAATATAGGCCTATCATCATTCTAGTTGGCTAGGTAGGAATCAACTTCGTAACTTCCGTTACAATTCAAACTAAAAGTTCAACGGATCTACTTTTAAAACTATTACCTACTCAAGCGCTATCCAAAATAATTAATGCACAACTCACCCAGTCTGGGAACACATTTCACTAATTAAGTACTACCAATTAAATTAATTAAACCTCCTCACGACAGTGAGAAGAGACCCGTGCCCAGCAGTGGGACGTTATGGGTTGATGATGATGATGATGAATTAAATGAATTAGTTACTACTAATTAAGTAGATTCGACAACTATGAATATATTTGGTATTATTATAGAACGGTACTAGTGCGACCGTACGGCGAGCAGGCTAGCAGCCGAGTGGCGCGAGCGCAGAGGACCCGTCTCGCGTCGCTTCGCCGCCGGCGGCCGCAAGAACAATAGGCGCTACGTTACAGTACCCCCTCCTTTAGAAAAGGATTTTGCGTATAGTAAAAACCGCTTATCTGAATCCAGTTTAATAAAAAAAAATATAGTGAGAGAGAAAAAAAAATTATTTGTCATTAAGACGGCTACCAACTATTTTAAGGTCCTTTATATGCCACACTCCTAAATCTCGCCCATTCATGTCTTCCAGTACATATACTAATGGAGAACGCTTTGATTTGATTCGGCATTTTTGGTATTTCGGCGCTAACTTTTTGCTAAAGTGAGCGTCTTTATCACTTTGGAAGTAACAACGCTTCCAAACAAGGTCATCTACATTAAACTCATATTCCTTGCGACGTAAGTTATAGCGCTGGGTATTTTTTACGTGAGCGTTCCATAGTGTTGCTTGAACCTTATCAAAAATACGAGCCAAATAACCTAAGTTCTCTGCATAAGGGTCTCTTGGAAGCATGATAATTTCCTTAGTGTCATCATTTTCTATATAATGTGACCCACAGGTCACCAGTTCTCTACCATGCACCAAAAATGCAGGAGTATAGGCAGTACTCTCATTTACAGAATTATTCATAGCAAATTGGATTTCAGGTAGTCTTAGGTCCCATGTCCTATGATCATCGTCGACAAAAGTAGACACAGCGGTAACTACTGTTTTATTATATCTTTCGACTGTGTTAATTTGCGGAGCATATTTAGGGGTGAAATGCACCTGAGGAACTCTATACTTTTTAAATAGTCTATCCAATTCATGGCTGATAAACTGACAACCGTTGTCGAGGATACACGTTTGAGGTATGCCATGAACCAAAAATACATCATTTTCCAAATGTTTGGTCACGAGATCCGCGGTAGCTCTGCGAAGAGGGAATAGTAAGCAATACTTAGAAAAACAACAGGTGATAACGAAGATGTATTTGTTCTGCTTCCGAGTGTTTGGTAGTGGGCCAACCAAATCAATTGAGAGGGCTTGAAATGGCCGTGAAACGGCTTTAGGTCTGCCCATTTTTCCGAGAGTACCATGGGTTGGTAGCTTATAAGCAAGACAAACATCACAACGCGATACAAAGTCAACTACATCGGCATACATGCCAGGCCAGTAGAAGCGAAGTGCTAAGCGCTTATACGTCTTAAACACGCCGAAGTGCCCGGCTGTAGGTTCCGAATGACATTGGGTTATGATTTGCTCTCGTCCTTCCTCCGCAATTATCTCCTTCCAATCAAACTCCGAGGTGAGAATATTCTTATTCTTTGTGTACCTGTAGAGGGCACCGTTTTCAACCCTATAATTTGGATAACTGATAGGCGACTGTTGACAACCATTAAAAATATTGAGATACCAATTATCCTGAGTAGCAGGAGTAGAAGAAACGGGTATATCGGCGGCAATCGGCAATCGGCAAAAAATATATATTTAGCTACCCGCGGCACAAAAGTTGATAATTAATTTGTATCGTTTTACAAAACAACACACCAAGAAAACCAACACCAGTTCCAACAACTAAAATGTTACAAAATTAAGTGCGAGATATGACCTTAAACCACGTATTTGGGCGCCATTGTCACGTTATTTAGGAACGTGGACAAAAAAAATAAATAAAAAATATTTTTTAAATAATAATTACAAATTTATTAAAAAATTAAAAGTTAGTTAGACAAGGTCATGGGGTCGGCCTAGGTACTCGCGCACTTAATTTTCCCGAAATACCCCACTCTCCTGGCGTTATGCCGAATCCAGAAGACCAAGGTCAGCGTCTTCTTCTCAAAGTCAGCTCTGGCTCTTCAGCCCAAGGGGTGTCAGAAGTGGGGCAGCTGTAGTCGGCACTGGCTAGGTAGGTCTAGGTAGGCAGTAGGCTCTAAACCCTTCAGTGGTTCCTGGAATGTTAGGAAACATTATGACGCCGCATAGACGCGAGGCAAGATGGAGCTGCTAGGGTCATGAGGCAATCGGGCAGATTACAATTAGCGTTGGTATGGGGGTAGGAATTCTAAGTGGTGAATAAATAAGCAGAATCGGTTACAGGTGCTAGGCTAGGAAAACACTATGCGAATAATATTAATATTATCTAGAAACAGAATAGCAATTCATTACATAACTCATGAAGCTATGGCATAGTAATACGTATAACAGTTTTCTGTTTCACTTTAATATTGTAGGTACTACTTAAAATGTATTAGAGTGATTTAAACATCACATGCAATACCAAGGATAAAATATAGGCCTATCATCATTCTAGTTGGCTAGGTAGGAATCAACTTCGTAACTTCCGTTACAATTCAAACTAAAAGTTCAACGGATCTACTTTTAAAACTATTACCTACTCAAGCGCTATCCAAAATAATTAATGCACAACTCACCCAGTCTGGGAACACATTTCACTAATTAAGTACTACCAATTAAATTAATTAAACCTCCTCACGACAGTGAGAAGAGACCCGTGCCCAGCAGTGGGACGTTATGGGTTGATGATGATGATGATGAATTAAATGAATTAGTTACTACTAATTAAGTAGATTCGACAACTATGAATATATTTGGTATTATTATAGAACGGTACTAGTGCGACCGTACGGCGAGCAGGCTAGCAGCCGAGTGGCGCGAGCGCAGAGGACCCGTCTCGCGTCGCTTCGCCGCCGGCGGCCGCAAGAACAATAGGCGCTACGTTACACGCTCTCTTATGGGTGTTCTGGGGCCCATTTCGCTTCTCGTATAGGGCCCCGGGGAGCAGCGGGCGCCGCCTAGCCAATCGCCGGATGGAGAAGCGAGCGATCCGCAACCTTTTTATATGCGATATCGGCGTCGGCGCCGGACCCTCGCCCTCGCTCACCCCCCCGCAGCACCCCCCTCGGCTACTCGGGGAATTAAAAGTTGGAAGGCTCACATCTGATTACCCAAACACACACATTACACAGGATCGCCAATCTCGATAAGCTCACCACAATTTATTAGCGGTCGCTGACGAGTTGTTTTTCGACTCTTATCTCATTAAGTGTGCGCATCGAATGAACTAACAAATTTGTTACGGTGAAGAAACAGAAACCAAGTAATCTCACTGATTTCACATTTTTGCTCAATAAAGCTTAAGTTCTATGAAAAAAAAATTTGCTAGTCTGTTTTCTTATTTATGTATATCTAAGTTTTATCAAACATCCTATCAATATTGTTTTGAATACAAGGGAATGGTTGAAATCGTCGGCGGCGGCACCGGTCGCATGTCTCGAATGGCCCTATAGTACTTATTTTAATTTGCACCCGATTTTATTTTGAGACAATAAATTGAATATAAAGGGTTTCCGAGCGGTTTTACCTCCGGGCGCATTGTCTTCACCCTACGCCTTTGGAGCGATGCCATTGTGTAGGAATTATGAAATAAAAAGGCGATATCGTATGTCGGCTGCGAGAGGTGGTGAGTGGTGAGGCGGAGGCGGCGTGGGCGAAGTCCGACACACGACACCTAGCCGGGCCCGCCGCACCATTGTGCCGCCACCATTCACCCCGCAACCACCGCCACATATTCGATTGCAATGTTTTAAGCATTCGATTGCCCTCGCCAGTTATAAAGGGTTCCCAAGAAGTACTCTCAATATAAGTTGTTTTTTTCGCGTTCTGTAGTCTTTCACCCGAGAGCGGCAAAGGGTACGCTCATTGTTTCTATGGTGAATTGCGCGTATGAATGGGTCCCGAGCATTCATGCGCTCAACACTTGGAGATCGTCGGAAGATAATAGAGAATAGGCGGGCTCGGGCGGTCCAGGGTCGTCTGACTTGGCAACAACAAACCTCCTACTCAACACTGTTAATTGAATTTTGATCTCGGAGGAAAAACACAGAGTTTATATTATACTTGTGTGGAATGACTCGGAACCCTAGTGTCTACTCACAGGCATAAAAGAGCGAAATCATGTCACAGATCTTACAGTTTGTATAATAGCAGAATTCATATTTCTTTCTAGAAAAAAGTATGATGGCCTTATCCTCCTTACGGGAGGGGAGACCCGTGTTTATCAGTAGGCAGATATAGGTTGATGATGATGACAATGGTGAAGAATTAATGGTCGATAATTATAGGCGTAGCATACACAATAAGCATTAATAATAAGGGATCAGGATATTTTACTTATAAAACACACATCAGATGCCTTTATTGTCCCTGGTGCAATCTACTAATCCTAGGTGTGTGCGGGCGGGCGTCCTGGCGGCGCTACGTCTCCGTTCAATTAAACTTCGACCTGGCTTGACGACCAGAAAACGTGGGACAATAATACTAAGCAGGCATAACATCTTTGTTTGGCCTCCTTATTTTTTATTTGGTAGTGATAGACAAGCCGGCAAAGTAGCTGCTTGTAGTGTGATTTTTGTACCATAATAGATAAAGTCATGGGTGTGTATCGAAACATTAGGAAGAAGGCTATAGGGAAAAGGTAGTTTTGATAGCTCAAAATTACAAAGGCGAGCATTTGATCAGTATCAGGTTGTATGCGATGAATGTTTAATACATTTATCAAACAAATTCCTGCAGCCAAATTCCTGAGATGAAGCCCGTCAGGGTCGAGAACGCGGTAATATCTCAAGACTCCCGACGGACTCCTGGGAGTCAATCCTTACGCGACGCAGCAGCCTTTTTACCTATGCATGAATAGCCTTGTGGTTCGTCTATGTACATGAGACTTCTTTGTCTGCCATAAAATTAGGGATTCATCATCTGCGGTTTATTTGTTTGTGGAACCGGCCTCTGGTCTCAGAGTTTTTAAGCTCCCCGAGGGGCCGTGACGTGGCTTAAATGTTGCCATCAATTGATAATAACCCCTGCTCTCCTAAGCATGAAGCGATGAAAATCCCCACCTAATTTTTCATAGGCTTTTGTCCAAACAATAATGCAACAATTTATTTTTAAAGAATCTTAGAACTTTAACAAGCATGTTACGTTAGTATCTGCTTAGTAACAGTTATCTATATCGGCTTTATTCTACGGTGTCCAGTCAAGAAGCTAATCCTACGCCTCACCCCAGGGAGAAGCCGATATTGCGTCGACACTTGACACAGATGCACTTAACTATGCATGGACAGAGATCCGGTCTCCAAATACGGGAACGTGCCAAAGTTTGAGATAGACAATTTTAAGTTAACGCTGATCCAAGTTTAACTATGAATTGGGTCGACTTCTTCACAGTAGACTTGTTGTGTGTGTAGGAATATCAACTTAGAATTAGTCTATAAGAACGAAGTAGAAGTAGTGTAGATAGAATAATTAGGCTACAAATTTTTCTGAAATAATAAAAGCACCTATTATGTATTTATTTATTATTATGAACCCAAAATGTTTCACTGCAGGACAAATGCCTACCTACCCTCCGCCCATTCTTGTCTATCCTGAGATATGGTCCAGTCTGGTCAAGTAGGCGTCAAGGTCATTCCGCTATCTTCTCCTGGGTCTGCCACGTCACCGTTTCGTGTCAGCTGTGGGTCTAATTTTGGTTTGGCCCACAGTTCTTCCGGAATGCGGCTGGTCTATTATGCATTGCCAAACTTCAAAGTACGTTTTGCAGTTACGTGTCGCCTACTTACCTACTGATCCGTTTTCATTGTAAATCACTGTACTTTGTAAATGCGCGCGAGTCGGCTCCTACGAAATAGATAATATTGAACGGTGCCGTTTACGCACCGCATCGCATACTCGCGCGACACTCTTTCGTGCAATATGACGTCCAAATCAAACTGGCAGGCATAAATAGATGATACGATATGACGACTTGCGAATAACGGCTCGCAAAGACTGGATGAGGAAAGCCGAAGATCGGGCTCAGTGGCATTCTTTGGGAGAGGCCTACGTCCAGCAGTGGACGAGAATGGGCTAATGATGATGATGTAATATGATATGAGCTTTTTAGCTAAAGATTGATAAGTAATATTATTATGTTACAAGTAGAAAAACGAAAAAAAAAATATTTGTGGTTTTAAAAATAACATCAATAGCGTGAAATCATGACAAGCATCGATTTTCACCTTGACTGCCGCTTCGTTTGCGTGCTGTGCTTTGTTTGATCGCCACCGGAACATCACAATTCGAGTTTTCGATAATATTTTGCTTCACTGGTCACGGCAGTCGAAGTTATAATAGTGCCACAATAACCTCGCAATGGGGTTGCTTGGTGAACCACTGTCTCTGTCCGACAGGTGTAGCGTGGGAAATTGCTTGATTTTACAATGTAAATCGATGGCGTGATTGGGTACGGTAAGGCGGTAACTCTGTGTTCCTAACAAATTATAAAAAGTAACTATTTAAAGATAGAGACTAAACAAGGCATTTGCAGATGAAATGAAAGATGAGCACAGCATTTTATCAGCGATTAGATGCAAGGCGCGTGGCGGCGGCAGCGACGCGTCGCAAAGAGTCTGCGATGGTATCTATTCCTTCATGTTGCCGCCTGGCCTACCGGCACACCACCAACAAATCTCGCCCCTTCACTAGCTGAAGTCACATGATCATAATCGCTTTATTTAAATTGTATTGCTTTATCTTTATTGTCGCTTTATAGCGACACATTGCTGAATGGAATTTATAATTCACATGCTCTCAAATTCTACCAACACTAATCCAAGAGAAGCAAAATGTTCATATTGATAGGGTTTTCCATACCTGTAGCGCGCTCTACCGACGTGAGCGGACAACTGAAAATAAGGGTGGGTTCGTATTTGAGCGGAGCTTTCTGAAACTTGGGCGTGTACGTACACTGACATCTAACGGAAAATTAAAGAATTAACTTGACTGCAAACAAACTCGTAGGTGGTGTGTATGTTGGTTGTTTTACACTCGAGGGTGGGAATGGAAAATGAATGTGAAGTAAAGATACTGTTTATTTTCTGCAGCCTCTATATAGACTTCTTCATCAGTAAAATAACATTAAAAAATTGTTTTTTTTTCATCTAATAAAAAAATGGTCTGGAAAAGAAAAAAACGCAATATTTGCCATTCAATAGACATCAACGCATTGTTTTTTTTTTGTTATTCTTACTGCTAACCTCATATAAAGTTATCCGGAACTGATTGTGTTAAAATTATTTATTATTACATGCATTTTATATTATTTAAAAATAAATGCTGTTGACTAAAATTATTTTGATATACTTTATGTATATTTTATTTCAGGCAAATTAAATAATAAAAAAAAAGTCAGTTTCTTAGCTTAACAACACTTTTTTCTTGTCCTCACCAAACTTATAAAATTAACTCTTACTTAAGGCATCGTTACCACAGATGCGAACTTGAGACTTTCCTGCTCCACTCGATAGTCTCCAAGAAGTTGATTAAAAGACGCCAAGTTCACAGCGGGGCGTGTTAGAAGGGCGGCACGCTGGGCGGGGCCGTCCCGCCTTTAGCACCCACGTGGGCACCCAGCACCCAAGTGTGCCCACCCATATGTTGAGACTTCAACGCGAAATGTTAACAAGATCCGCTAGAAATTTGCTACATAAAACGGCAAATAATGGGCTTGCAGTCTGAATGTAAATATCACCTATGACCATCACGTAATTTTATATAGGTATTACTGATAGCTGAGCATTGTTATTTAAGGCTCTACAAACCTTCTTTACACCGTCTGCTATGTTACAAATAAGCGGAAAAAAACTATTAAGTTCCACGAATTAGCTGTTTTATGTTCACACATGTATACGTGCCGAAAGTTTATCATAGCAATTTTATAAATGCTTTATTCAATACGATACCGCCACTTTTATCTACAAAATGCACCAGTTATATAAGACTCTTACACTTTTAATTCCTAAATACAGCTATTTGGGACAGTAGTGGGAGGCCTCTTCTGCAAGGGACCGCCTGGGGAAGTACCACTCCGTTGCCAGATATTCATCCGCCAAGCAAGAGTGTGTAAACATTACTGTGTTCCGATTTGAAGAGCACTGTTTCCAGCGAAATTACTGGGCATATGAGACTTTAGAGACGATGTCTCACGGTGACGAGCGCAGTGCGGTGTCGCGCAAGATTATAATTTTAATTAGAATAGTTACCTTATCAATTCCTTACCCAAAAAACAGCATTCAAAATCATTAATTGGCTTTTATCAACAATTAACTGGCATTGGCCATGATTGTGTTTATTCAGTTCAAGTACCACGGAGCCCGGTAGCTCGTAGACCGGCGGCGGCGGGCGGGTCGGTAATGACCGCTAAAACGCGTGAAATGAACGACCACCCCGCTCGAGGATGTCTAATGTTCATCTGATCTGATGTCATGACATGGTAGTACGTGACCTTAAGCTAATTTGATTGAAATATCTTTATCATTATACTACAATTTGCTCTCCTAGTACTGCTGGTGTAAATGCCGGAAGCAATCTTCCAGTTTTAGATATATTTAGTTAATTAATTCATAAATGGACGTTTCTGAGAATAGCTGTTTTGGTTGGAACACCATGGTTCCAGAATTACCCAGTTGGACCACAGATAATGTAATATTTCTTGTTAGACTGCGACGATGAACGTCCGTCATTAATGGTCCACGAGCTCCAATAGATTTATCCATAATTATGCAGGTACCTACCTCCTTAGACTCGAAATATAAATAATTATCTCAAATAATTTTGATGTCCTTCAAATAGAACACGCACTCAAGTTAACCAAAGCACCAAGTAATGTTGCGGTTTTATTTGAAGACGAAGCCGTGGTATGACATGTCTTTATTGCGACACAGCTCACGGGTACCTACTTCGTAATGATAGTTGAAGAAATTAGGCAGTCTCACTCTAATGTCCATTAATATAACTTAAAATTTCTTTTGTTTTTACTGCCTTATTTTGAGTAGTATTATGAGTACGAAGGTAGATTTTCTCTCATTTTTGTTGAATCTCGTTCACGTATTTAAATATATGCTAAAATGAGTCGATCAAAAAGGATGTAACGAAATAAATATAGTTTTGAAAGGTTAGAAACGCATTAGCAGCGCTATTGGTGCTGCGAATGTCTCAGGTGAGCTCACATCCTCTCGTTTCATAAAAAAAGCTTTACATGAAATGCAAAAACTTTAGCAATACGCCACAGTAGCCAGGTTTGTCAGCTATTAAGTATTACATCATACATTATGCCAAAGTGGGGCAACCGTCTAATTCAACTGGTAATCTGTCGATTTTATGGGAACACATTATGGCTTTTGGTCGTATTGCGGCGACACCAAACACTCCAGTCACGTTTCCCTCGGTCTCTGCTGGAAAATCGGCGCATTCACGTTATGATTGCTCATCAACTATCCTCATTGTGGTGAAGATTACATCTACCATTACGTCCGAATATTCTCACCCGGATTGAGTCATTATTTCGATTCCGTAGTGCGGGTTAGTCAGACTTTAAGTCGCCCAAATATTAATATTTCACGCTCCATAGCAGCCGTAATGAAGTAAAATTCTCGGAATAAGAAACTGGTTTGAAATGATTATATCTTTGACACGAGACGACATGAGCGTGACTCACTAGTCTTATGAGAATTTTCTTATTTAATGTCACCTTATACAGTTTCCTAGTAGTATACTGTCAAAAAGAAAAAAAGGGATTATAGACAAATCGAAAAGCAATCAAACGCAATTTTGGTTGCGACCACAAGTTTTGCGTCAGGTGCTTCAGAGCAGGTGATGAAATCGATGAGTGGTGACGACTTTATCGACTCGTGCGCAACTAATATCCTTTCACCCCCACATTATTACACACAACCTCAAGGATAATTCCATTAACTACTCATTGACGCACGGTTGCTACGGCTATTCTACACTCTGTGTGGCAATCAATGCTACTTCCGCACTTTTTTTGGGCTACCTAAATGAATGGTGTTAAATTAAGTATTTTGAATCGGTGTTTTTTGACTAATTGCAATCGTTCCAATTTCACGAAACGAAGCTGTTAACAAATACCGCATCAGTTAGAAGGTTGTTTGTGTAACATAGACAATTAGTCGAGAAGGTATTTTCTGAGCCGTCGAGATGTCTGTTTACAAAACTAGTTCGTACGCAAGTCCTTTGTTGAATATTGCCATTGTGCCAATAGTTTAGCGGGCGCGTCGTCTTCAGTTTCCTCGGCATTTCCTGCCAATTCAGCCCTACATCCATTGTTATTGTTTGTCTATACGTCTGCTCTACTCTGGATTCGTCGGAAGTTTACATTCTAAGCGATGATGATGGGAAGAATTTATTTAAACAGCTGACAGAATGTGTCAGAACGAAATTTAGACTTGTACCCACTTTATACCGTTATTACAGTCTATTGTGCCTAGAACCTGCTTAATTACTTGTTTCTTATCAACAAGTTGCGCATATAAACTGACCTTGTGATCTTAAACCTTGGCATTAGCCACACAACCATTTTCATTGCCATTACTAAGAGGCCTAGCCCCATTATACTCTTTCAAGAGCTCTGTATCCTTTAACAACCTCTATAAGCCGCGCAAACAATTGTCAGCAGGGTTATAAATCAGGGGTCTATGTAGGTAATGGGTACTTTGTAGTGATAAATAAATGATTGTGTAGTGACTGTCTTGGGATCGCTCGGAAACAGTTAAGAGGCGGAAGTCCATCTCGTGAGTAAGGCGGAGTGCCGGCCGCCGCACCGGACGCACGGACCACTGCCGGACTATTTTAGAGGGCGAGTCTTCCGGACCGTGTCGCGTAGGGCACGTAATTTAAAGTACCTTTCATGCAAATATCACGGATGTCTTAGAAACTCGTCTTTTGTTTAAGAAACCCTTTATACTGCGGCACTATATTCACCCAATTGTACAACTGAAGCTACTCGTAGCACAGCATAAACCGTCTAACTTCTGCAAAGTAGAATCTTGCAAATATGTTGTGTCAAATTGTAATGGATAAAATAAATCAGAAATAATTATCAGCCAGTGCCACAAATCAAAATAATAGTTTAATCTATTCATCGTAACAGGCATAATGATGATATCTCTATCGGCGATTCAATATTCAGACACCTGTCCGTTAATGTAGTACCATTTCGATTTGGTAATCGGATTGTGATCGATTCCTAATCGATAGGTGTTAGTTATGATCGGTGCGCGTGAAGCGTGCAGCGCAGGTGCCGGCTCCGCAGAGCGCGACCGCAGCATCACCTGCCACCGGAACTACGTGCCGGTCGTCGGCCGATTTGCTGCCGTCTGCTGGCTCCCTGCGATGAACCATTGTCTGAGTAAATTGATGATAATATCGCTGTGGTATTTTCCCCCTTTTAAGCTTCAAGGCTAGTGAAAAGTTTGCTGTAAAATAATTATGATGGTTTTTGCAGCCCGGAATAGATTCATTGTCTTCAAAAAATTGGCTCAGTCTAGAGGAAATGATGCGCAAATGATGAAAAAAAAATAGGATATATCCTAGAATTAACTCAACGGAATCCTAAATCTCAAACCAAAAAGACACAATAAAAATAAAGAACAGTAAGGTTACAATGAATATTATAGTAATCAATAAAAGCTGCAGCGCAGCTGTAACAATAGGTAAATTTAATTCCACCCCAAAATTACAGAGCTGTAATCTTAATAAGTCGATAGTAACGCCGGATTATCAATATATACAGCAAATTTCGGTTCCACTAACCGGTACCAATGACCACGACACCAAGCGTGATGCTATCAGGGTCTCCGGGACTAATGTAGCATAGCTCACCAAGAGGTGGTAAAAAGTTGCGTGACGCAGACTCAAATTGCAGATCACGACCGCGCCACGGCTAAGCAGGCCAAATTGCGCTTGTCGCAGATATTCTTAGTGTGACTACGCATTTGGTTTTTCGTAGATGCACTATGGAAAGAAAGAAAAACATTTATTCTAACCGAGGGAGGTGTTTTTTTATTTTGTGTTAGATTTAAAAAAAAATTGCCGTGGTTGCTGTTTTGAGCTCGACGTTAATTTTCTCGAGCGTTGAAAACTTTGTTAACAACGGTATACCTAATGAATATAACTTCATTACTAGCTTGTGTCTTTAGTAGGTAGATCATTATTATATAGAGACTGGTAAATGTTTGATTGATTTCTAATACAATAATAACAACACTTATGGGAAACTATTTGATCTTGAAATTATATTTTTGAAGAATCATAAGAGATTCTAAACCCGATGCGAACCTTTTTACTGAGATTAATTCTGAAATTAGAGTTGAAACCATTTTAAATCCAAGACAAGAGTTACAGAACTTTGTGAACATAAATCAAAATAATTTATTTCACTAAGCTAATTGTAGAAGACGCAGGTCTCTCTCGAATGAAAAACAGGTTATTCCGGAAGAAAAATATAGATATTCAGAAAAGAACTTTGCTTAGCGAAAATAAAACAACGACTAAACAACCACGGAAAAAAAGCCAAGGCCTCTCCCGCCTTTTTGTTTCACATCTTTTTTCTAATTTCAAAAATAAAGTTTTTTTTTCGAACCTAAAAAGTTTTCCTAACCAAAAAAAAAAGGTTCGGTACACTAAAAAGGTTTGTGTCGCTTACACTATGTTGGTCACTCTAGCTGGTCTCGCTCAGCCGACCCCGGCGTAGTAGGCGCTCTGTCGCGGAAGTGTCACCAAGCACGGCATGGCTCTCGCTTCGTTCCGCTGAGAGCACGCTTTGCGCACTCCAGTCTGATGCACTATTTCCCACGGACCAAACTCCACAAAAACTTCTCAAGCAACGCCTACTCATCGATAAATATTGGCGAAACTTGGGCAACATCAAATGGAAAAGGACAATAAATATTTGGCTGCAGAGAGCCCCTTTGCGAACCTTGTAAATCCATTGTTTCCGGCATGGAAGTAATTTGAGGTTCACGCCCAGTTTTATCCATTCAACAGCTAAGCTAATGGACCGTTGATCCATTGATTTCAAGTTTATCTTGTTGTTTTATTAGAGGGAACTTCTACAGCACTTTTAGAGGCGGAAATTTGCCTGAGAACTCACGCGGTGGTTTTCTCCTGCGAACGCGCGCTGTCGTGTCAAGGCAAAAATCATATTTAAGTAAAATTGCAAAATGTATGGAAAACGAACGTGCAACACTCGCAGTGTGGTTTTCACCCGCACGCAGTTACACTGCGGTCCCTCGCGGGGGGTAAGAAAACACAACCGCATGGCTTGTGACTATTTCCCGCAACCTCTGTGGGCGTTTAGACGAAAAATCTTGCGGTCTCTATGAGTTTTGAAAAAACCGCGGTGTGAGTTTGCGCTGTAATATTTTCAGACAAGACGGCAGCTACGATGAAAGATAGCGTTTTTGTCGTGACGCTAGGCGGCGTTAGAGATAGTAACGTACCGAGAGGCGTGAAATGTAGCACCGGGTCATATCTGACGCGAGATCAGGCGTTACGGTCACGTATAGCTCCACTCCCACGTCTTAATTGACCCATTTCGTGTGAGATGTCGCGCTCACAGCAACCCGCGTCAGGGATACCATCGCCGCGATACGTGATGTCGCGTACCCTACCCCGACACGGTTGATTTGACACTCGCAGCCTGTCTAGCACACCGCACGTCTAAACACTGCTACATTACCCTTAACTGGATTGTTTCCGACTCAATTTCCCACGAAACTATTTTCTCTGTAATAACATTTTCACGCTCCGACTAAAACGATTATATTTGCCGAGGGTGAACCAACGCAAAGCGGCCCATAATCGTTTAACTAAATATGAGTTTACACGGGTAGGTTGATGATATCTTAAAAGCGGTCACATTTCGTGTAGAGTGTTTATTACGTAGATTTACGCAGCCGTGTTGGAATCTCGTCTGTTTGTGGTCACGTTATGTGCCAACATTATCCGCAGAGCGTGTAATGAAGTTATGACTTTATAAAACTTGATTCTAGTCGTCTTTTTGCATTGTTAAACTACATTATGACTCTTTAATGCCTAATTTATAAATTTTCCTTTCAATATTTTTCACACTATGTTACTTTTAAAACGTTTCAATATTAAAATTGGATCTTAACTTTACCGTCAGCTTAGATTTTTTATACTTTCTTACATTTTTATTGTAATCTTACATTGCACAGCGTGACTGGAGGGTGTGGGTGAAATCAAAGACCACCCTGCTCCGCTATCTTACGGGGTGATCTTACAAAAACGTCACCCCCATCGATTTGTTTGTCTTGTGTGGCCTTCATTTTACGCTTTTGGGGCTTTGAAATGTAAAGAAAGGTCAGAATTATCTGTCTACGGTGAGATGAGATTGTAAGAACTTATAGATAATTATTTTCATTTTATATTGAAACCCATCTTATTGTAATTTTATTCCTTTTAAAATAGCAAACTCGTCATAACCACATCACAATAATTTTGATAAAAATAATCTAAAATATTTGGATAAACTCATTGTTGTACTAACTTAAGTTGAGATTGAGAGAGATATCAGCAGAAAAAGCTAATTTAAATAAAATATCAGCCTTTATTTGGCACTAACATTATTATTAATTTGCATAATATAGTACATATTTCAGTTAAAACCACTCCAGTAGTTATACTAAAAAAAATATACACCCAGATTGATAACAAAATAAAAACTATGGCATTGAGTAATTAATAAAATAGGAATAGGCAGAGTTTGGGTAGAGTAGCGAAAATAAAAACTTGCCTAACATTCTAGCCGTCCGTTTCGGCTGTTATCGATTGTTCTGACAAACTGTTACACCAGAAGCCGACACTACGTCATTCGACAAACAAACAAGCAAACAAGTTTTTAGTCAAAATAATAGATGCATCCAAGAATACGAGTATATCCATTCAATGTTGATAATGAAAAACGCTAAAAGGTTTATAAAGATGTGCTCGTACTAATCCGTCTGAATAAGCCATAACGTCTGTCTGGTTGATTTATTAGGACGTGAACAGACGTGTGCCGTGTCCCGTCCCCTCGGGATCAGGTAGGGACGCAAAAAATGTTGGGTGTTTGTTGACAACGCAACCTCATCATAGTCGGAAATAAATGTTGGCTTTATAGGTGTAAAATCGTTTTTTACGCAACTCGGAGATTAGATTGTGGTTTTTAAGGATACGGAAAGGTGGGTTTCTGTTTTGCTTAAAAGCATACGAATTAAATTATGGTTAGTTACACGTGATCTAAACGTTTGGACGATTTACCCAAGGCTAGGAGGACTTAATGCCAAGTAGCATTCTCCACCAGTAATTCTGAAGGTGCAATCAAAATGGCAGATTGATTAAGTAAAATGTAAGTACTTTCTTTATTTTGGAAGCGATGTAGGCAGCGAAATCCGCTATCTTATAGACAAGTAAGCATATTTCATCTTTAGCTTCATTGTCACTTACTGTCAGATGAGATCCCATTTCTTTTGCTTGTAAATATTTTTGTTCATCTTAGACAAAACTTAAAAAAAACACATATACACAACCCCATACTCAGATTAAGAAAAAAATTACAACTAATTTACACAAAATTAGACCACATATTAAATCTCAGATAAACAAGTAAAACAAGCATGAAAGTTTAAGTACTTTTACATCAGAAGCTCTGTGTACCATCGCGTGAAGGGTTAACATTAGCGTCTTTGCTTCGGAAGTCAGGTCGTCTCATCAAACATTCAGGCCAACAACGGGAGCGATCAGATCGTGAATTAGAGATTTAGGAGCTATGTTACACTGCATGTGTAATGGAAACTAGGGTTTAGCCACGTTTAGCAGAAATTCTATAGATGTGGATACTTTGACTGTTGAGCCGATTTGCTTGTCCAGCCACGCTCTGCACACACCGTAGTGTTTTCCCATACAGCAAACACCACAGTAGTGTTTTCCCGCACTCGCGGCAATTTATGAAAAACACCACAGTTATGTTTTCAGCAGTGATCATAAATTAGGTAGGCCTAATTAAAGTAAAGTAAATAAAAATCTAATTGAAAGGTCCAATTTGTTTATAATTGAATGCAATTGATTTGTAGAGTAGGTGTACTTACTTCCAGAAACATAGGTTTTTACTTCCAACTGTTAAATCCAGGCTTTTGACCTTTTTTCATAATATTAGCTGATTCATAACTGAACGTAACCCAAATCATGACACGACGATGACACTTCGAAAGGCAGTTTTTGCTTTGTTTTAAATAGAACGGATACCCGACCCTCATCACGGTGGACATAGCTGTGTCGCAACTCACAACAGAGATAAGAAGCACTTTTTCGTAATACTTTATTCAGGGCCTCTCTGGGCCCAGTGACAGACTAATCGGGCCCGTCACTGAGGTGCCTCCCTGTTAAGTATTAATGTAACCTACCCCTTTTGTATCGAAATGGCGAGGCACCCGACAACTCGATGTCAATCTAACGCGAACGGTGTTGAATCTTTAATGTTCATTAATTTGTCATTAAGTTGATACGCTGCCGGTTGGATCTGGGTCCTCTATGAAACGTGCTCGAAGTACAAACTGACAGTAGTAGTTGTAGCAATTTGGTTAATAGACTATCTTGTCGTCTCGTATGCGGTACCAGTTAAAGATGAATCCAGTTGGAACGTTGCTTTGGGTACCTAGTACTAACCTATCTGTAACTAAGTATCATAAGTCATATTGACTAGACAACTACTTAAAATATGACATGATTGTATTTTTTCTGAACATATCTCGGTTTGACGAGATCCAAAGCTCAGGGGAATGCTTACATGCAGATACTTTGGAGTTTATCCTTTGAATTACTGCCAGTGTCGTTGGTGTAATCCGCTAATATATTCACAACTAAAAGGAACGCCGCCGAGCTCGCTACTCTATCGGCCCCCGAGGAGCGATCCTCGGACATCGGGTGACCGCACTTATATACGATAAAATCATATTTATAATCCGACCAAATCTCACATAATTGAGGTATAAAGATACTACGACTTCTTATTTCAAAGAAAACAGAGTCACTAGTAGGGACAGACGCTTCACTTACTGAAAACAAAAAGAACATTACGACACTACTGTACCGAACCAGTGGACCGTACAGAATTATGACAACGTTAACCAGGCGCTATTTATAAAATAGAAAAAGAACACTTGGATCAAAGGTGTCGAGTGCTGCATTGTATTTAGAAGGATTTAGTGGAGCGCAGCGGGGAACGGAGCGCGGGTGAGCGGCGCCCATTGGCCGCGCCCACGCCGTGGGTGGAACGAGGAAAACTGTTTCACCCAGCTTTCCACGACGAGACGATTCTGACAAGCTTTTAACATCACCCGCCTGTCAGTCGATTCATTTGGCTCCGACATATGCCACCGACGACGCTGACATACGAATGAGGCGCGCCGTAATTGACGACTGATTACGCGAGGGATTCCATAGTCCCTCGAAAAACGTTACTTCTACGTTCTTGTTCCATTAGACGCGTAACGTGGCATAAAAGAAATGCGTGGAATTAGACAAAAGTGATGGATTTTCTAAAAGCTTCAGTAAAATGTTGGGAATAAAATGTTTCCGCTGCGGTATTCATTTTGCAATAAGAAATTTAACGTGCCCCTGAAATACTAATAAATCAATGATAATTATTGGATAATTAATAAGTAAGATGTTAACTAAAAGCGGTTTTAATTTTGACTTAAAAATACATGAAGATAGACCTGTAACTTAGCTCGGCAGCTGTGCAAACTATCGTAATTCAATAAAGGGTGGACTAGTGGAAACTAAAGTTGTTCGTGGTTCGGCTTGTGAGTGGGAGTGGGTGCAGGTGGGAGGAGGCGAGTGGGCGGGGCGGGCAGGGCGGGCGGGGCGCAGGGTGCCGCGGTAAGGTGCTGCGGGCGCTCGTCTCGCCCACCGGAGCTTCCCAGTCGCGCCGAACTCGCCGCTCTCGGCGCACTGCTGCACCACTGCCGCCTCACGCATAGCTCTGACCGCACTCCCGAAATTAAATATCCACCTGTAACCGGGAAATAAAGGTGCACGCAAGCGATTGACGTTAATTAACCAGGATCGGCAGCAGCAGGCACCCAAATAATTGCCGTGAAGCGAGCGCACGAAGCGCAGCCCGCGACGGGCGCCCCTTCAATTAGTGGCACCTGTCGGACACGCGTCGCGCATTAATTCGCACTCGCAATAAATGAACCCGCAAAAAATTCCGAAATAAACTGGAACCGATGCACCTGCGGCGATCGACGGCCGCCGACGTGGTGTCAAAGTGCGGAAGACCTCAGTGGCGCGAGCACCGTGGCAGATCTAGCGAGAGGTCCGGAGAGACCCTGCGGACATGATCATGCTATTCAAGGGTAACAGCAGCAGGCTGGAACACCTCATAGAGAAAATTCAAGCTAACAAAGAGAACCACGAAGTTTCTTCAGAAGATATAAAAGGTGAGTCCCCATCAAGTTTGTTTTTTGAAAAAGTGACTATAATATAATTTTTTTAGCCAATGCATTTGTTATTGATGTGATTTGATTTTAAAACTGTCTTAATTTTCTATGCATATACTTTTATTTACTAGACTAGTGCTCTTTCTTTTTAAAACTTATTTTAAAACTAGGTTTAACTCAGTAACTAAGTATACCCATGTGTTTGTAGTCAAGGAAATATCTTAACTAGGTGTATATTTTAATATTGTCAATACAAGATTTCAATATAAAAAGATGATTAATATTATAAATAATAATTTAGATTTAATTCAAATAATTTAGATAATAATTTGATGACGTGAAAACCGCGAAGCAGCTGAACCATTGAGTAATTATCTAAAGATAACGGACGTAAGAGCATAAACTTGATTTACAACGGACATTGTGGGCGACAGTAAAACAAAAAAATTATTAAAGAAACAATATTCACTTAAAATCCCCAGGAGGCTTCGGTACAAGGTTCGTATCATTTTATTGAATCGTGACGTTGACGTTGACTTCGACTTGACTAGACTACTAACTGGGACCCGACACATTAACTATTTACTTGACGCTAGCTAAATGCTCAAATCGTGCTAAATAAAAAATAATAAAATAGGAAATCCAATAAAAGGATTAAGCCTTTAACCGTGAATACCGCCCACTGAACCTATTATTAAGTTATGTTTTTCTCTCTCTATTTTTTGGTGTCAATAAAGAGTTATATATCTATCTATCTATCGAATAATAAAATCTGACATTGGGTCAGTGCAATTAAGCCAGTAGGAACATTTTTTTTCACGAGTCGCTGAAAATCTGTCATGAGTTGCCACGACGACTGAAAAATTATATTTAGCTATATTTGAACATCCTCCCAGGTTTAATAGTTTGGGCAGATTCGTGTATTGCATTTTATAGCATATGGTCTGCTTGGGGTTGCCGCAATAGCACTAGGCTTCAGGGTGGTCTTCGGACCCCCTCTGGGGCAAGACGGTGACTGCTGAAGATGGTGGTGCAAGACGGTGACTGCTGAAGATGGTGATGCAAGCCTCACTTCAGTGCAGGACTGCTCTCGGGGTGGTTTTGGTGGGTTTGAGTCCCATACACCCCTTTCAGTCACCCCCACGGCAGTGGGTATAGATACTATAGAGTGATGGCATTTTCCTCGTCAGTAAAGTTAGTTTACGGACGATATTTTAACGTGACAACGTCATAACAAAACGTTGATGAAATGATTGCATACTTTTATGAATAAAATTGAATAATTTTTTTAATAATAAAAGAATAAATACTAGTAATCAGATTTTTAAAATCAAGAATAATTAACCTGTCAAGAAGAGAAGAGAGATATATATGTGGCCCAAGCGTACAATGAGCGTAACGGGACAATGAGCATTACAGGACAATGTGTCAACTTTTTCGTGCATGCAGCCGGCGTTCATCGATTTATTGGACGTTGTCACGGCAAAAATTGGTCATCACACCCCATTTGCCAAGATAGCTCCTGCAGCGCCATCCAAAAAGGAAGTCGGTTTTCCAATACTCGCTAAAGTACTGCAAGAGCGATTTAGTCCAACGGTGGACGCCTTTCCTAATCCATTGGGACTTCAGCCTTTTTTCAGTAAGGTTGTTATATAATAATATAATATGTCAATAAACTTTGACAACTTTACATATGTAAAGTTTATTGGTGGCTGGTCTTTTATAGTTTTAAAGAAGTTATCAAGTAACAACCTCGTAAAAGACGGGGTATATTAATTTATCATCAATGTAGAATATCACAAAAAAATAGCATATTTTGTCATTTTAAACTTTTTCTGTAACTTATAAAAGAAGTGGGATTGCGATTAAAAAAACATCTTTAATAATATAATATTATTCAGATTTCAGCTGCTTGGATACAATTAAAGTTTGTTTCGGTTAAAAAGTATATTTTTCAGGCAAGCGGTTATAAAATACGTATTTGGTAGTCTCAGAAAGTTAATCAAAATAGCCAAAACACCAGAAAGCGATTGTACATAACTTACTGAAAAGTTCCGTTGTCAACCATCAGTTTCCACAATCAGATCAGTTCACTGTTACCGTATTATTGTATTGCCATCGGACCTTGACAGGCATGCAACATTTCAAATCAATTATGGACAACGGGAACTGGGCCAAAATTGTTTCACAAGATTTATCCTAAACAAACATCCGTCTATACTTAAAATACTCAAATCGCAAATCATTTATTGCAACTAGGCCAAAATAATGCACTTTTATATGTCAAACACTCATATATATGTATAGAGAAAATTTAAAATTAATCAGGTAAGGTATGATCTACTAAACAAATGATTAAGTGATTATGGTTTGAGATTGAAAAAGGACATTTCCCTTTCAAGTGGTAATTCATGCCCGAATCTCGCACAGGATAAATAAACTTCATAAAGCACTGGTAGTACTTTGGAAATACGCCCGTCAGAGAAAATAGCTCCTACAAACTCCAGGGTAGCTTTGTATAAATTTACTCAAGATCTGATGATGGATTCTGGAGCTAATCAAAGAAACTTTGCAACGGACCCCAAGACACTACGACATGGCCATTTATGAGGTGAAGAATCCTTACACTCCCTGACATATTGATTTTTCAAGTGACGCTGTACCTTACGATGAACCTTTTTTTTTTTTTTTTTTTTTTTAACCCGGGGGAATGAACCTTATTCATACCTCGACCTCGGGGGGAGGCCGGCTGGTTATGTGGGGCTCCCCCGCCAGCGCGCATCCTAGTGATGCGCGCTGACTGGGTGTACCCACTAAAAACCCCGGGATGTTCTCCTCTCCGCATGTTGGGGTGGACGCGGGCTCGCGATTGCGCTTCCACGACACCTTACGATGAACCTGACCTAACCTATATAAGTACTATAACATAAGTAGCCCGCTGTAGGGCCTATCAGGCAGCCGTATCAATCAAGGCCAATCAAGAAATTCGCTAAGTTGAGATGTAGTGTAGTGGGTACAACAAGCGGGTTGTTTACAGTAAGCTACCGAAAGAATTACCACAATTCCTAACCTCTAACAGCTTTGATGAATTCTTAATGTGACATTGTTGTGACATTATTTTAATTATAATTCTATCAACGTAGAATCTTGGACATTTATATACGTATTTTTGCGGGAAGGGCAATTGCCGGTCTCATATTATATATAGTTCTATCCTCGGGCTGCAATTCCTTTGTTATACACTAATCAGTAATTAGTGATTATTTAACTACCTACCTATCTAGTTTGCAATACGGTTACTTTAAGCTGCAGCATCAACCGATTTGTATCGCAAGTGAAGTGCACGGAAACGCTCTATAATGAGGCAATCGCTTTGCACTGATGGATTATCACCATATCATCGGGATAGGAGGTACATGTGCAAACTGAGTATTAAGATCGTTAAAAACTGGATTGTCGGTTTTCCATGTAGATAGCGATTGGCGTTGATTGCTGAGGCGCCGGTTGAGGTGTCTCGGAGACGGCGCAATTAGGAAGTGGGCTTCCGCCGCCCACTGCCGTCGGCGCCACCGTCCTCACCCGAGGAATTGCCTGCAATCGCTGCTAATTACGACTATCCTACCGCAGTAGCGACGATGCATCTACTGGGACCAAAGCGTGGACTTAACGGGATAAACACTTTATTAACCACTTATAGCTAGCTGTTGCAGAGGATGGTGTGAGCGAATCCTGTTTCTTATCTCTTATAGATAAGTATATAATGAGTACCTACATATCTAAATAATTTGACAGAAACTTCTTTAAGCGGCATGTCTCTAACACAAGTAGCTTTAAGTAGCTTTATTTATCCGAGGCCTTACGCAATAGCATTTGGTAGGTACTCATTACAATCATAACATAATTATTCCATTTCTAAATATAATTCTAATTGCTGTCAAAGTTATTTTGTCACTAATGTTTCAAAGAAAACAAGCCACATAGCAAGACACTATGATTGAAACATCGAAACGAAATATGAAGGAGAATAGAGAAGAAGCAAAAAAGTATTTACTTACATGCTATTTTCAAAGTTCCACCTTTTCATTTTTAGTAGCTACCTACAGTAAATTGTCCCGGGGGGAGTCGATATTTGAATCGCACCATTTTGCTGAAAGCTTATCACCAGGTGAAATTATAAAATGGTAGATATATTTTATTCAAGATTTTGTATTCAATTTACTAGTATATTTGCTACTGTCATTGGCATTTTGGCCATTAGTTAAGGTCGTTACACACGTCCGGACCGCGAGGGTGACAGATTGATATAAATAGTTCTTATTAAAATCCCTGCGAGGGAATGGAAATATCACGTTCGGAAATAAACACATTTTGCGAATAAAATATATTTAAGACCGAATGCACTAAAATATATTAGGTGAAATACGAATATTGGTAGAGGTACTTGGTAGTAGTACATTTAAAAATAAGTTAAAAAAGATTGAGGTCTCCTTGTTCTGAAGATCAGAATTTAACTAAAAAATATTTAAAAAGTGATGAAAATTGGGGCTTTGCTGTATTGATGCTACATTTTGAGGTGTTCATGTCTGGGTTGGTTCCGTCTTCGAATCTCACATTCTCTGCTCGAGCACTATGGTGTCCGTTTAGCCCGCTACTACCCTCAAGTAGGCAAACCCTACGAGGTGTTTCAGCAGCGGTCCTTGAGAGCCAGACCCGGAGAATGTTTACCACATAGACCCCACCATCGCTTAACACCTGATAAAATAGTGGTCAAATGCTAGTCTATAAATAAAGTATTAAAAAATTATTACGCACCTATAGCACAGTAACATAATGGATACAGGATGATTTTGAATGAATTAGTGTCTTGTGATGTCATACGATATAGTCATAATAAGTATCATGAAAGCTTATAAATTCTGTATTTTATGAGATATCTATCTAAAACAATCTTATACTTACTAACTTTTTTCTTTAACTCATATATAGGTACGTAAAGGTAGGACATTTATTAAAAATAGGTGGGTCCATTAAGACTCTCAAAATACAGTGTATAATTTTGTTATGAATTTATTTATATAAAAATGTCATTTACAGAAAAGTGGAAATAAATTCGTGGTCATGAGTCATTAGGTTTTCGTCTCATAGATTTCTCTCATTTCAATATCTAAAATACTGGCCTATATTTTTACTAAAGATTGGGAACATTGATTGGGATTGAGAAGCATTTTTGGGAACATTAGCAGTTTATTAGATTAGTGTAGACTTGTTATTTTAGATTATTAATCCAATCTCTAATTCTATAATTTTTTCTTATTTTAGTCTAAAATACACGTCCGTAAAATTAACATTAATTTTTCCCCGTCAAAATTAATAAAAAAAAATTGCATGAATTTGAAAACTGTGAATCACATCAACACAATTGATAAAAATTAAGGCGCCATTAAATACCATACTCCACTGTGAATGTACAGCCGTAATTTGAAATTATAGGTGAATATTTTCAAGGCGCAATAAAAAGATTTCTCTCCTCCGTCCTTCAGGAGGCAGCGGTGGAGGCTGACATTAGTCATCATTTGCGGTGATACGCTCGTCATGCGGCCCATTCAATTTGTTTATATTTCACGCCACTCGGAGGTGCTACAGGAGAAATATGAGCTCTAACGCCGAAATATGGGATCTTACCGATATTTATGATGGCTTTATTCCAGCCCGAGCCACGTTTGCCGTCTCTAATATACTTTAGAATACGTGTAAAGCCTTACAATTGTCATTTATTGCGCCAACTGGTTGACAGACTTCCATTTTATGTAACAAGTTAGTATATTTTATATGGTCTTGAGAAAATTATTTACAACTTACACATAATCTTTGGGATCTCTGGAAAAAATACCTAATAAAATTTGGCCTTATTCTTGTACATTGAGATTTTAACTCTATTTGCCCTATACTTTATTTTTGATACAATTTTGGAATAAAAAAATGGCAAACATTCATTTTAGATCTAAATCAGCTGATATTTTACTTATAACAGACCAATTATGAACTTATCAGTTTCGTGAGGAGGACCTGAGCTGCTACTGCCAGCTGCGCACGGTCTGTAGTTGGCGGCTGTGGGTGGAGATGACGATGATGATGCTGATGTGTGGTGCGTAATGTTGTGCAGAGGCGCTGGGCAGCGTGGGCAGCGCGGCGGGCAGCTCCTGGCCGTCGTCGACGCCGGAGCCGTCCCCGTCGCCGGGCTCCACTCCGTCCGTGGACGCTGCCGACGGCGACGCCGAGCCGCCCTTTACGCTCGGTGCCACCGAGCACACGCCCTACCAGTGCCAGTTCTGCGACAAAGCCTTCCCGAGGCTATCCTATCTTAAGAAACATGAACAGGTATGTTTTTAAAGTCATCTGCTAATATGTCGGCACTGTTGCAAGCGCCAAGAACAAGGACAAACCGAGGCGCATGGCTCTTGCAACTGTGCCGCGATATCGGAAACTCATAACAAATTAATCAAATGAACAGGATCCCGTTTCCAATATTGAATTTAATATTAATGACCATGTCTATGTTAGAAATTGGTCTCATATTGGCCAGCAGAGGTGTTTCAGACAAGCGCCACAGAGCACATTTCTTAACTCACTAGCTATTTCTACAACGGGGCTGTTTGCTACAGAAACATGAGCAGGTACGTTTTAGTTATTCCGGAATTTATTCCCTTTTTCCTATTTTTATGGATAGTAGAGATTTTTCGAGCGCAGATCACTTTATGTACACATTTCTAAAACTACGGGGTAACCCAACTTCTACCCTGCAATTCAACATCAACGGCCAACCTTATTTTAACCAGCCCAGTCTTCTCGAAAAAATATGAATTTTAAACCAGCAGTCATACCTCTACCATACCTCTCAACCAACCTCTTTATAATAAAACTAATTTCACCTATCTTTAAATTTATGTCACCACCTCCGGCCTTTTTGGCAATAGTTGCACATGTAGCGTAAAAACGTATGTGGCAGACTAACATTTGATTTATCAGATTCTTGAAAAGTTGTAGTTTTATGAGGTCAGATGCGTTGGTGTTTGGCTCCTTGAATGGTGCAATTCTCTCCAACCCACAATAAACAATTAGATAAACATCATCTCATCTCAGATATCAAGACCTTACATAAGCTTAAGTGGAAACCAGCAGTTGTCCAGAATAATAGGTCCACTGTCTACTCATTTCCATAAAACAGCTTGGCTAACTGCATAAACAATACGACTGTTATGGTCGTCATATCTGTGAATTCACAGTCCAGTTTCGCCATGCAGTCCGGACGCTTCATTAGCAAGTAGATACCCAAAACGGCCCATTTACAGAGCCGGTGCGTAGATATGCATCGCGCTCGCCTTGCACCGTGAGGGTTGTGACGTGCTGGGCCATTACGCCGACCGTACATCTCGCCTCCTTTGTGTCTCTCGATCTCGCCGCGTTACGATTACGACACATGCCGCGACAGATCTAGCTGAGATAGGACAAATAGAAACGTCACTTTGCATGCTGCCGCTGGCGGCACACCTACACCAGGATATAGATCGTCACGTACACACAGAGTGACAAAATTGTCACCTCGTCTAGCCTTAGAATTATAAAAGGTTTCTTCTTTAAAATTCTTTGGAATCCCAAAGAATCGTTTAAGTAATTCATGAGATTATCGATAGTAACGTTTGCAATTGCAGGCCCCGTTGAGTGTGCGTTGATAGGATCGATGCACGCGCATCGCGCAGGCTGTTGCGGATTACGGGTGTGCGCCGACAAATGTATCTGGCGATGATCGCGTCGAGCGCGTCTCACTCGCGACTGCGACGAAGCGGTGACGGCCGGAAATAGGCTCGCGATAACAACTCCCTAGCCTAGCCCGGCACACCTTTATCATTTTGCCGCCGCCGACCGCCGTCTGCTTGAGAAATCCGATCATTATAAGAATAAATCAATTACAGACTCAACAGAGACAACCTCGGATATAACAGCCATTGGTTCTGAGCAAACTAGCGAGGAATCGTATACTATACATAGGTACTTTTTTATTAGGAATGTATTTATAAATGCAATCACTTTGGGGCTGAAATCTAATTGGGAGTTTGTAGAGTTAATTAAGTCGTTCGATAAGGCATTATGGTCGATCGAGCTGGAACAGTCGCGGGAGGCGCAATCGCACTCGTAAAACTGTCTAAACATCTCTCGAGTCTTGAGGTAGATATCACGTTCACAATCACTCACTCTTTATTATCCAGTTAGTTAACTCTCAGATTGTACATTACATTAAAGGATAATATACTTTTGTCTAAATTTGATACAGAAACCTTTTGAAATGGTGGATTGTTGGATGACGCTTACCTTTACTCATATCTTTCGAAATAGTTTATGTTCATTTTGAGCAGTTAGATCCCCATCTTTATTACGTATCAGTACGAGCACCAACAACTCGAGCTACTGTTTCGGGGAACTTGTCTCCAAGGTAATATTAAGATTATTCATCATGTTATCAAAGAGACAACCTTTTTGCATAACGACCCTCCGCACCAAGTTGGAATGTCCACAAGGTTAATAATACAGGCCTTTATTGCCGCTACCTAAGCGCATATCTCGACACGGACACACGGTATGAATTCGTAATAATCGGTGCAATTACATATGAGTCAGTAGGAAAGCGAGCGGGTGTAGTGGACGGTGGTCGGCACTGGTTGACCCCGAGGCCTTCCGCCGTCTCACCTGGGCTGTGTGAACGGCGCCGGCATGGCAGCACCTGGGAAAGTCGTTCGGTAGTCGCCGGCTACCCATTTTCGAGCTTTTATTGGCTATCACGTTCCCCTTAAACTAGTTTTGGAATGTTTCGTTGTGGGCTCTACGTGGAATCTTAAGACCATTAGGACCATTATGTCCGCTGCTCTCACGGTGTTTGTTGTTCTAGTAATATGATAAAGGTAGATGCCATTTGCGTGTCCTTTCACCATAAGCAGTACCTTACAATATCGTGGCGGGAGCAGCACGAAGCGGCCAGCAGGGCTTCGGCGTGCACCCAGGGGCCGAACCCCCGTGGAGCCAGCCGCGCCTTGCTTATTGAATTCTCGCACGAAGCACTCCGATGACAAGAATCAATATTTTGCAACATACGAAAGAACTCGTTAATCAGCATTATCTATTTGCATTCTCAGTGGGATTTTAAATGTGTTTAAATGGTTACCGTCCATAAAATTATACAGTTTGTATGGGGGAGTAAATATATTGCTAAAAGTCATGTACATTGTGATGTTTTTTCTTGTTAAATATTGCAGGTAAACATCCGTTAGGTTGGCTTTATCGAAGTTGCACTTGGGCGCTATTCGGGCCGGAATGGAGACTTAATTTATTGCATGCGGAGGTTCAAATTTATTAATTCTGTCGAGATGCGATTGCTCCAATTAAGCGATCGGAGTAAACATGCCGCTCCGCTATGTTTATGTGCACCGACTGGCGCGGCCGCGGGCGCTTCGTGGTAACACTCCTGCGTCACTGCTGATCACAAACACGCCTGATTGTATTTTTACGAGCTCATCGAATATGTATCGACTTGTTCTTATTAATTGAATTTATTGAGATATGAATCTTTATTTCACAAATTAAAGGAAAGAGAATTATTTAATTTCGGAGGCTCTATTGTAGTGCAGTAATATGTTGGTATAACTGCTTCTTTTTTTAATTTTATTTGACTAAGTGACGTGACGAGCAAGTCGTTAACCTGATGTTAAGCGCTACGCCTGCCCATAACAGCCACAACACCACCCATAATCCTGCATTGCATAATCCTGCGCGGCACTGCATTGCACTCGTCACCCTGAGACATCGGCTCAAAAGTCTCATATGCCCAGGAATTTCGCTGGAAACAGTGCCCTTCAAACCTGAACACAGTAATGTTTGCACAATACTGCTTGGCGGATGAATATCTGGCAAAGGTGGGGTACTTCTCCAGGCGGTCCCTTGCAGAAGAGGCCTCCCACTACTAAACTTCTCTTTGACGTCGACCCAAAAGTTTAAATGGAAACATCTCACTAATATCCCACAGTCCATCCCCACCAGTGGTAATTCGTCAACCACAACACTGCAATATCCTCACCGAATACAAAAAAAAGCCTCATATAAATAAATCAACAGCCTTTTCTGAAATACTTACCAACTCGTACGTTTTAAAATCTTTTGTGATGAAAAACGATTAACATATTGCCTAAAGAGTTTAGAAGCGAAGTCAATCATTCGTAACGTTTGTTTAGTGGCGTAATGAATGAATGTCGTCGAGGTGGTCAATTAGTAAAAGCGTGAAGTTGCTGTCATTTTGGGAGTCTATTATGCAGGGGAGCAGCGTCAGTCAGCCGCTGGTGCGAAGGCCGACTCATTATCCGCAACTGGCTATTCATAAGCACTAACATTAACATCCTCATTATGCTCATGCTCATGAATAATTCTTTCAACTTACTGAATAGTTTTTTTTAGGTGGACATAATACACGCGGTAACTATACTTTTCGAGGAAGATATTGTGTGAAGATAAAATTGTTTGTGTTACAATTATTTCATCTAGAGGTTGAAAATTGAGATCGCTACCAAGAATATTTACGAATATTTACTTGAAATAACATTTATAAAAGCATACCTATTATCCGAACGTTTGGGAAGTAGTGTTCAATAGTTAACTTTGGAAATAAGAGTAATAGAAGCTTCATCCATTTTTCTATATCATTGTATTCAAAACTAGAACAACCGCTATAAAAAGACACTGCCCAAAACGAGTTATTCTCGTAAGTCCAGTGAACATTACCGATCAGATGAGGAGCATCTGCGTTCGCGATAAGCTGGGAGCTCCCGCGCAGGAATGTTATCGCACATCGGTTCGTTACGCCATTGCTTAATAATAACAAGCTATCGATCGTCGATCAGCTCTCGATCCGACTGGAATTGAATCATTACTCGTTCCATAATTGCATTATGAAGATTGTTAACTTTGAAATTACTGTCATGGTATTTTGTAGAAGATTTATAGATTTATCTGGACAATTAGTTTATCGGATCCAATCGATCGGGCTATTGGGACCCCGGTCGATATAGTTTGATAGCTCACTGGAGAGTCACGACGGACTCCCTCGAGTTTTTACCGTCTATTGATAAACGATTGTGAGGTGGGCAGCTCACGCCGCAGCGGTAGTGTGTCTATTGTTCGCAGTCAGTTCTCACGACGTTTTTATGAGCAATGCACCCGGAGTTATTTCGTTTCAATCATTATACAACGTAGATATTTTAATGGTCATGCAATAGATTGAATTCCTACGTGGGCACGATGAGAGTTATCTCGCCACGTATTAACGTGGTTTTATAGTACGGCGTTCAATATCGTATTTCAAAGAAAATTAACTAAGAGAGACACAATTCTAGTCATTATAATTTTGTTTTTTTGTGGTCACTGGCTGCTGGCAGATAGGTCTTCGAGCAGCCAACTCAAGAGGAGTTTTCGATGGTCAAAGAAATAGGTTCACTTGTACCGTGAGACAAAAATATGAACTAGGTGTCTGAATTCTACAATGTTGCAGGTTGTACAATAGGTATAAGTTCTAATTATTTTTCTGCTTGTTACGTTAAAAGCCAAGTATCTGAGATCCCTTATAACCCTGAGAGAGCCCTTAAAACGGCCCATTTTAGTATTGCTAGATATTTGTTTTCTAAGCATACGGTTTGTCTCCAGACTCACTCGGATCAGATGCCGTTCCGCTGCGAGTTCTGCTCGCGGCTGTTCAAGCACAAGCGGTCGCGGGACCGGCACGTGAAGTTGCACACAGGCGACCGCAAATACCGCTGTGCGCATTGCGAGTCCGCCTTCTCCAGGAGGTCAGTACACTTCCACCCCCGTCACTTTGATTACAAAAAAAAACAACAACTGCTTCAAATGTTTTTGTACCCGGCTAAGGCATTATAAGTCGTATCTGCTTACGGTACCACGGTACCAAAGTTGTAACATAATGGGTATGCTAATGCGCCTAATCCTAAGCCATTAAAGACGTGTGAGCGAGTGTATACTTTGTGGATGCTGAAGAGGTGCGCGCAGGACAATGGCCTTGCAGCAAGATTGATCACCATAAGGCACGGGACAAAGGCTCGCCTCGGCCGAAGCGACGCGTCACCTTTTTCGTCACCTCAGCGCGTCCACTTGACTAATTCCACGCAATTTGTCGGCCGAACGAAACGCCCGACGAGTGAAAAGAGATGATGAGCTGACAAATGGCGTCGAGGGTCTCACAAAAATAAAATAATGGTCCGTACCTAAACCGGCGCGGCGAGCGTGGCCATTAGCGGAGGTGTTTGGGCGAACACCTCTATTCTGTAGTTCGCGTCAAAAGCCCCTTTGTTAGTTATGTTTGGTCGGGCCTTTATGTGGGTACTTATGTCCCATATGACAAATTGTCGACTCGGCTGCGGAGACTATTTATCTCAATTTTAAATTCTTAGTGGTTTCTAGCGAGAATACATTCTTCCTTGAGGTGAGCTTACCAAGATTGTGATGTAAATCGTGCCTCGTATTCAAAAAGCTTTATCCTACTCTGTACTCTCTAGGGATGCTATAATATTTTCGTTCTCATCTCACAAACTCTTTCACCTTGTACCATACTATAGTGATCACCTGAAAATTCACATGAAGACACACGACAACCAGAAGCCGTTCCAATGCACTGTCTGCAACCGAGGATACAACACGGCGGCTGCACTGACGTCGCACATGCAGGGCCACAAGCGAGAGAGGGAAGGTCGCGAACCTGACAGAAGGAGAACTCTACGGTGTTTGAGATGTGGAGAAGCCTTTCGAAGACCTGATCTGCTACAGGTAATATTTCCAAATAGTTTACTAAAAAGATTTTCGTAATCACTGGTTACCAAGATATAATTCGTTCACCAAATATAAAATAAATTGTTAGATTATGCAACCTACATATATTTCTTTGTAACAGGCACACATGGCAACCGCTCACGGAGTAGACGCGGCGGCACTGACTCCACCGCGGCGCGTGGCCTCGCAGCCGCCTCCGACACTGCTCGCCTGCATGTACTGCACCCGCGATACTTTCACGAGCATGGAGCAACTGCAGCTGCACGTACGCGCCGCCCATTCGGCGCTACTCAACGGTGAAGGACCACTCCCGCCGGGCGCCGATCAACCGGCACCGACGGATCTCAGTCGAAGAGCGTCGGAAGATCTACCGCCACCGCCTAAGCGTCCACGGTCCGGAACGCCGCAGATTACGTTATCTCCGAACACTCTGCTCTGCAACCAATGCGATGCCGCTCTACCCGACTTCGAAGCGTTCCGTGCGCATCTAAAAGGGCACTTGGAGGAGGGCGGGGAGCTCACGAGGACGAGCCCCGCGCCGTGCGTGCACTGCGGCGCCACGTTCGCGGACGCGGCGGCATCGGAGCGCCACCTCACGGCGCACTACCTCGCCGTCTCGTGCGAGTATTCCTGCCACAGCTGCGCGAGGAGCTTCCCCGCGCCCGACGACCTCCAGAAGCATCTGCTGGACCTGCACGCTCATCATCTGTACCGCTGCTCTTTGTGCAAGGAAATCTTCGACTCCAAAGTCGCTATCCAGGTAGGTTTTGGAGACTCGGTTAAGTAGTCATATCGATCAGTTATCAATGAGAGCTCTTTTCCATAATACGATTTCAAATGTTTTTGATCAGGTTCATTTCGCGGTGGCACACAGCGGCGAGAACAAAGTGTGGATGTGCCGCGGGTGCGGCAGCAGCGGCGGCGCGCTGCGCTCGGAGGCCGAGGGCGCGGCGCACGTGCGCGCGCAGCACGGCGGCGCGCGCTGCTCGTGCGGCGCGCTGCTGGGCGGCTCGCGCCTGCGCCCGCGCGCCTACCGCTGCCCCGTGCCCGCCTGCACGGACGCCTTCGCCGTGCAGTACCTGCTCGAGCGCCACATGCAGCTCCATCACACTGTGCCCCATCAGGTGAATACGAAACCTTCAGTTTATTATAGTAGGTACCCATACTTTTTTTGGCACTAAATGGTGAAAAAATAATAAGTGAAAAGAACTGCCTAACTGCACTGGGCTGAATAAGTGGATCTGGTCTAGACCGCCTCTGATAAAATGTGTCTCAGAACCGTGAATGTAATCGATTGGATATGTGACCGGCATTCACACACGCTTTCACGTTCCAGGTTTTAAACGGCGAGTTGTCTCGTTCGAAGCGCGTCGAGAACAACAACGGCACGGACGCGGACGGTGCTTGTTCGCCGTGCACGGGAGGCGCGGAGAGCGGCGCGGGGGGCGAGGAGCGGCGGCGCAAGAACGGCGCAGTGGCGCTGCAGTGCGCCTACTGCGGCGAGCGCGCGCGATCTCGCGCCGAGCTGGAGGCGCACACGCGCGCGCACTCGGGCGCCGCCACGGCGAGGCACAAGTGTCTCATCTGCGACGAGGTGCTGCCCTCCGCTGCGGTCTTGGCAGAGCATAAACTCACACATTGTAAAGTAAGTGTGGTAACTTTTCCAAATCCAACGATAGCCCAATATTTCGCTATCCATAATTAGTTTCAATCAGGCCAAACACTGCGCTATCTTCGTGTTGTAGCCAAACGTACATACAGAGTAGCTGATGCGCTTCCGAATTCATAGTAGATACCATTTTCGAGCATCTCAGTCTTTCTAAGAGACTGCATTATTTCCAGCATTTCCAGCTATTGTAAGTTCTATCAAGAATAAATGACTTGAAACGTATGAGGTTCGGGGACCTAAAAGGAAAAAATTAAGTTGTGTGAGTTTTTTCTAAGCGTGTGTTCTCTTGTGCAGGTGGTGGCCGGGGATACATGCGCGCGGTGCCGGGCGCGGCTGGTGTCGGAAGAGGCGTTCCTGGCGCACATGGCGCGCCACCACCCGGCGTTGCCCGCGCCGTGCGTCGTGTGCCGCCAAACGCTTGCCTCCGAGCCGGAGGCGCGCTTGCACGCGCGCTTTCATCTGCGGCCCAGCGATGATGAGCAGAGGTTCGTTTGTTTGTCGAAAGAAGTTCTAGCCACTGGGTGTCAGAGATGATCAGGCCGCCCAATCGCTACTGACCTGGGTTAACTAAATCAATCGATAAAAAGCGAACTACTTACCCTTCAACCACCATATAACAAGCAAAAGTGACAAAACCTAGTCTACTGCTAGTTTTATACAGTTTTTTTTCTGCGCTTGGTGCAAGAGAGGCTTTCCTAGCAGCACAATCCTTCACGGGTGGGTCCAAGCTCATTTATACAGTCTGTTAAATTCCAGAAAAAAAAACAGCTGATAGGTATGAAGAGTGATTTTGAAATGTGGTCATTTGCTTTGGTATCCTTCTCCAGATGTGCGATCTGCCTCCGTGCGCTGACGGAGGGCGAGGGCGGCGAGGGCGCGCGCGCGTGCGCCGCGTGCTACGCGCGCCACGCCGCGCCGCGCGCGCCGCCGCCCGCCGACCACGACTGCCGCCTCTGCCGCCGCGCGCTCGGCTCGCCCACCAGGCTGCAGGTAACAATATACTGCTACCGACATTACTGTCCATTAGAAACTAAGATCGAATGTCTCAGGGTAAGAGAGCAGGAGGCCTACCATGACGTCTTATAGCGATTCAGTTCAGGACCTAAACTGAGCCGCGTTGCATAATCGTACCGTGACGTATTATTTTTTATGTTGCTGCCATTTTCAACCTAAACTGGATCCAGTTAAGGTTGAAAATGGCTTATTAGCGACTCAATTTAGGTTGCTACCATTTTCAACCTTAACCGGATCCAGTTTAGGTTGAAAATGGCAGCAACATAAAAAATAAGACGTCACGGTACGATTATGCGACGCGGCTCAGTTTAGGTCCTGAACTGAATCGCTATAAGACGTCATGGTAGGCCTCCAGTACAGTGCTGCGCAAGATATTACAATATAAGGTTCTGGGTAGCACTTTAACTGTTATAGGTTACCACTAAGTGAACGATTTGCTCGTTTCTTAAAGAACCTAGCATATTTATTTTTACACCACCGCAGCGACACTGACGTGGCGGCAGCGTCGCTATGCTCGTATATAGACCCTACATTTGCATACCTACATCATTATATATCATTCTGTCCCTCTGTCACGGCGTCACTGGCGCTTTAGACACTAGTCGCAAAAATCCACCTACAGAGAACTTGCTCCTGTGGCAGCATCAGCTTTTCTTTTTATTCTTTTTCACCAAGCTGGACAGTACACTTAGTAAATGTAGTACATGTACTCTTTCATTATTTCACTTCCGTTTTCTGTCTAGTAAATGATTTTTGGTTGCTCGCGCATACTAGTCTGATCGCGTTAGTCTCATCCCGCCCGCAGCTAGAAGAGGACTATGTCTACTTCTAAAATTTAACTTTGCTTTAAAACTTAATGCCTCTTGTTACAGGCGCACTTAATCGAGCACACATTTGCTGGCATCGGCGCCTTCACCTGCTACCTCTGCTCGGCGGTGTTCACGAGCGCCGCCGGCCTGCAGCGCCACCTGCCGGAGCACGCGGCGGCGCCGCGGCCCTACGACTGCGCGCGCTGCGGCCTCAAGTTCTTCTTCCGCGCGGAACTCGACAACCACGCCTTCGTACATCTAGAGGAAGCCGAGATAGCGCAGCGAGCGTTCTACGAAGCTTACGCCAGGGGCGCCGCCTCGGCATGGGCCGCGCTCGCCCCTCCTGAACCCCGACCTCCTTCGAATGCGGAAGTGAAGCTAGAACCGGATATCAAGGAGGAGCGCAACGATGAGTATATAGAAGTGGGGTCGCCTCCGCCCCCCGCGCCCGCCCCTCCCTCCGCCGCGGAGACCCCACCCGTGGTGAAGCAGGAGAAGCCAGATGAGGACTGAAAGGGATCAGTCCAAAAGACGTTGAGGGGACTCGATTGTCACACTTACAATATACAAATTTAGCACCAGTTTAGTTGCGATTTTTAATGAATTCTGTAATTTATATAAACATTCTGATAAAAATGAATGATAAATGATGATGACGATATGATACTGATCATATCAATGTATTTATCTTTAAAATCAAAGTTTGGTTTCACTAAGCAGACGAGACAATTATACAGAGACTCTATACTATACCGCAAAAACTGTACACAATTTTCTGCACGGACAAATCAATCAGGTAGTGGCATGCAATGCAGTTCAAAATAAAACAAATTAATAGAATATCCTGAATATGTAGCTCTGCACTGTCACCTCCTCAATAGCCAGTAGTAAATGCACACCTTTAGGAACGTCTGTACCAAGTTGCAGTTCTGTTTGTGATGACAAGAGAGTCCCCCGTGGTCTGAAGTGTTGCCTTGCGAACAGTATCGTCCCACGCGGGCCGCGGTCCGCTGCAATATTAGATTACGTCCGAACACGCTATGTAACTATAGTTAGAAGTTATTATTAAGCCCGTAACCAGGGGTCCAGTTTAGGGTGCAAGAAACTGTTCTGAAGGGTTTACAAATCGTTGAATGTCCTAAGCATTATATTGTTGCACTAAATATGTTGTAATGCTGGAAACATGAAAACTGAATATTGCGGTATCTAACCTAACTAGGTACTTTTGCTATTATGAAATTGTAGAAATGGTTAAAGCCCCAAAAACCTCTGGCTATGGGCATAAATGTTATGTTTAAAGTTAATCGTTGATGTTTGCGTTTAGAACGCCGTATCTCCTGTAAGTTAGTCCTTAACTGTCGTTTTATGTTGTTAGTATCGTATGTTTTATAATGTTTACATGGCTATTTGTATAAATTGTTAAATTAATAAATTATTGTTTAAGCTTCCATTGAATTTTTTTTTTTGACATTATGCTGTAAAGATCTTTCTATATCCAAGCTACGATTTGGGAATATCGCACTCAGGTAAGTAGGTACAGGGGAACAAAAACCACTCTTATCTAAAAAAAAAGTGCAGAGGATCTAGAATTATTTCTTTATTTACACAATACAAACTAACTCGTCGGGATTACTAACCATAATATTTATTAAATCTCTTAACGTATTTAGTATGGGCAACATGTCATATTAAATAGGTTTACCATTATGATAATGTATATCGGTGGTCTAGCGGCAGCATAAATATATGTTGTTAAGCTGCAGCAACCTGCGTTTGTATCCAAGGCAGCAAACCAGCGACGTTAACGTAAGCCGCGGGCACGTTGGCACTGGCGCATCCTAGCCCCCAGGCCACAAGGCCAACTACTACCCATGAGCCATTTACAGGGCACACCAGCCCTGAACCGCCGTCTCCCTGAAATCAGAAGGTTTACATTGTAAAGAGGGCAAACGTTGCTGTGGATGTGGGGGAAACTGACATATGAAAGTTTAATTTTCGACAACAATAAGCTTTGGATCTTTGGGAACAAGCCAGTATAAAGTAGGTAGATATTAACAAAAAAAAAAGAAGAAGGCTTCAAAAAGAAAGTCTTTAAAAATAACGCAAGTGTGACCTTGTAAAGGCTTAGTTCCTTCCTTTAAATTTTGATGAAGTAATCAATTGGATCAGGAAATACTACAATGGTTTCTTCTTCTGCTGAAGTTTTGCAAATTCAATTTTATTGGTAGGTAGCAACAACAAAATCAAGTATACTTAGGAGTATCTTATAGCATAACGGCTAGTTTATATTATAAAACGTTAGTTACCTTTGACAACAGATTGAGGCTATTGCTGTCCTCGTCATTTGCTTAGTGCCAAATAGAGATAACGATAGACTTAATCCGCTGTCAAAGTTATAAAACGTTCCAGAAACCGGCCGTAAATTTAGCATCATAAAATCAAGAATAGATGGCTGAGTAGGGAACTGCTGCTACATTTCCTACCTACGTTTTGTTATTTGTCGTATTGCTAGCAATTTTTATACGGAACTTACCGTGCAAGCATCCTTACTGGCTTCCCCACCGGCGCAAACAAAGGAAGTAGTGTCCAGCACGTATTGAGACCCCAGCCTCGCAGTCTGCAGTTGGGTCTGGCAAGTCGCAGGCGCCACTATTGGTACGTCCACCCTTTTGAGGATCTGCTGGTACTGGCCTGCTACACCAAACATGTTTTTGCCCCAGCCTGCTACCATACATCTACAAACGGAATACCAAAAAGGTAGATAGATTAACTCGTTCTAAACTCTTTTCAATTTCAGTACATAGGCAAAGTTTCAACTCAATCGAACAACGGGAACTGGCTAAAATGTAATAGCATGATTTTACTAAACAAACTAAAATAACAACACAAACTTTAGCTTGGAAAAAATTCTAGTTACCATACGTTGGCGTCGAGATAAATCACGTCCCATCTTTGTAAATTAAAATCCAAAACAATGGAGTTAAATATAACAGTTTATTACTTTTCAGGTAATCGAAAATATTGCGTTGCGATGGTAGCTAGTTACTATATTTATCAATGACTGTACAGAGGTACACCCATGGTATTATCAATTTATCCTTATAAACTATATTATAAATAGTGACCATTAATATCTATGACCACGTTTGTATAATTTACCTGCCTAGGCAAATGAAAAGTGTATGGGACATGGAGGAAAATAGCTATGTTAATTGCAATCACATTTTTTTTTTACTTTTCTTTGAAATCTGGTTGTGACATTTTTCGACTCTGTAGGTATATTAATAAAAAACACACTACAGGAGGCCTACCATGACGTCTTATAGCGATTCAGTTTAGGACCTAAACTGAACTGCGTCGCATAATCGTACCATGACGTCTTATTAGCGACTCAGTTTAGGTTTCCGCCATTTTGAACCTAAACTGGATCGCAAGTCATGATTTCGTTCATTCTTTTCGTACCATGAGCTATATTTAAAACCTATTTGAACCTATACTGATCCCATTAGCTGTCAAAATTAGCGTCTCAATAAAAGTTAATATTTTCACAACCAAAGTTGAGCCTTTTTGGTTATATATCTTAATAGCGGCGGCCCCGCGGTTTCACCCGCGTAGTTCCTCTCCAGTGGGAATACGGGTATAAAATATAGCCTTTATTACTCGCTCATAATGTAGTTTTCCATTAGATAAATAATTTTAAAAATCGGTGCAGTGGTTTAGCCGAAACCTTATATATTTCCATACAAACTTTCTTCCCCTATTGCTATTTTACCTTGTGGATAATTTTTTTACAAAATTTGAATGACATTTTTATTTATATCTAATCAAAAGCACAAAAATAAGTTTCCAGCTTCTAGCTTAAAATATGAAGAAACTTCCATACTAACTTTCATCCCCTATTTCAACACTTTACAACCCTTTTCTCGCATTAAAAAGTAGCTCAGGCTCTAGAGTCTAGGCTGTACCAAATTTTATTTAAATCAGTTCAGTAATTTAGGCGTGAAAGCGTAGCAGACAGACAAAACGACGGACAGTTACTTTCGCATTTATAATATAAGTAGGGAAGTAGGGATTATTTTGATTTCAGTGTAAAAATCATAATAATTAAGTGTGTGTATTTGTGTATGCACTGTCGCCTTGGGAGTTTAAACTTAGGGCTACTGATTCCCACAGCCGGCGAGAGTATTCCCTGGCTTGCGTGATTTTATTATAGCACGTTGCAATCTCGTTGTGCCTATTTATGAAATCCCAAAGGTGTTCAAGTTGCCCGTAGCTTACTCGTTGACGAGAAGTTTCACAGTATAATATAAAGAAAACCACTTAAAATAGCCGCTAACACTTGAGACGTAAGCTTGGGAATTTTGGAGTATAGATTCATGCGTATAAGTACCTACTTAAGAAATAAGGTTTTTATATAATATGCAAAATATTAGACAGAATTACTGACGCCATTGTAGTGAATTTATAAACCACATAAAAAGAAATCGAAAATAGTATTTTATAAAAATCAGCACAAAAGCGCGCGTATTTTCAATATACGAACTCTTTCGTGCTGTATTTTCTAATTAGAGTCGAAGAACATTCATCCGTCCGTCACTCATTAATCAAATGTCAAATGTCGAAAATATAAAAGGAACGTTCTAAAAAGATATCAATTCTAGGACCACAATATTTTACTCGTAATTTAATTTAAAAATGATCTTAATTAAATAATAAATCAATAAACATTATTGATACATACATCTAAATACTTAATTAAATTACTTAGGTGTTGTGTCTTCACACAAATGACAAAATATGCAACATGAAAATAAGCGTAATTTTCCGAAACATTTTTTGATTTATTTCTGAACGCAACCAAAAGAAAGAAATACGGCTAAACGAAGTTAGCAAAGGATGTTGATATAGTGTTGTCTCTTTCCAACAGAGTGACGTCATAGTAGACGTGAGAAACTATCGTTCATTCATTCTTATTGTTAACGATCCAATAACGATTTTGTATAGGTGTAGGTCATGGTACGAAATTATGCGGTGCAGTTTAGGAACCTAAGTTGAACTGAGCCTAAACTGAGCCGCTAACTAATAGGTGAGAGTAGGCCCCCAGTTCAAACTTGACTAAAAAAGTTTAAGTACAATTAATTAACACTGCAAAGATGCAACAAAACAACAAGCTCACAGTTACATAATAATGATCAATTGTACTTACTTTTGTCCATTGTAAACGGTAGTTGAAGATGGCGGCAGACATGCCCTGTTAATCGTGGTAGCAGCCCCAGCTGTTGGCGTGAACGGCACCGGAGCCGCCAGCCTCAGCACAGTGATGTCATACTGTAGCGTGTTAGGGTTGTACGAGGGGTGTGTAAACACCTTCTGGACGGTGTACTCTTGAAACGGTACCGGCTCGTACGTTCCCGCCGCATCCCACTCTCCCAGTCGAACTTTCACGTTAGGAGCTGTCCCTGAAACTCTAAACAAATAACAAATGAGATCTAGTACTTGTTCATAGTCATCTTCATCTATATGTATTTAGGAAACTAATTGGGTTTAGATGTTCCGAATCGTGTATATACATCTATAAGTATTGAAATTGTTAATCATGTAGGTACTTACACGTAGGATACAAGCCTGTGAGTGACGGTCAAAACATTCAGTTGATCTATTAAAACTCCTCCAGCTAAGTAGTCGTTCTGCTTTGTGAGTATAATAGCCTGAAATGTGCATCAACAAATAAAATGTAATATCAGGGTTATTTAAATGTTAGGTACACTTACATGTACAAAGTCACATTATTGAGAATTAGTTTTACCTGCCAGGGAAACTGTCCAAAATTAGCCTGTCCCACTCCGGGAGTAACTCCAGTCGATGGAACGGTCTGAAGCGTGCCACAAGCAATCGGTGAGGGCGGGGGTGTGCTATCACAACAGTATTCTTGTCCAGTAGGGCACTGGCTTACCTGAAAATAAGTAGTTAAGGAAAGATAGTTGTTTCATCTAATCAAACGGAGAAAAATGTAGAAAAGATACCTTACCGGTGTCACAATTCTGATGTCTATCATGCCCGCACCAGAGTTTGTGTTTGTTGGGCAAGTTCCTGTTGGTACACATGTACAGGTAGCCCTTTTTCGTATTCGATGTTCTGTATTCTCTCTAAGTATGATAAAGTCTTTTATTTTAAGCGCAATTTCCGACGTGACGTCTCTTTTTTGCCTTGGAAACCTCACAGCTGTGTCATAAGAGGGCACTTGTGCGCTGTAGCCTGTAATAGGAACTTGATAGGCCGCCGATGATGCCGGGGTGGTGCCGAGACGGGGATCAATCGGGAGGGAGCCTGTTCGGAGGGTTTCATCGGGATTAATTATACATACTACATCAGGGTCGTTACAAAGAACCAGTGATAACAACTCTCCACCTGTGGTCACCGGCGCTGCAGTCGTCGGAGCCGCAGTGGTTGGAGCTGCAGTGGTCGGAGCCGCAGTGGCCGGAGCCGCAGTGGTGGGAGCTGCAGTGGTCGGAGCCGCAGTGGCCGGAGCCGCAGTGGTGGGAGCCGCAGTGGTCGGAGCCACAGTGGTAGGAGCTGCAGTGGTTGCAGGAGGCATGGTCAAATTACCAGGAGGCATAGTCATATTACCAGGAGGCATGGTCATGTTCCCAGGAGGCATGGTCATATTCCCAGGAGGCATGGTCATGTTGCCAGGTGGCATGGTCATGTTTCCAGGCGGCATTATTGCTGCTGTAGTAGTCGTAGCCGCAGTTGTCGGTTGCAATATTGGCGCAGGCGCTGCGGGCACGTAAATCACCTGCGCGGGCGCTTTATAAGACGGCAGAAGCCCAAAACAAGCTGTTAGAAGCCATAAACACATTGTAACCGAATTTAGTTGTTACTCCGAGGAAAGCAGACACTACACTACGGTCAAATTCGGCTTTAGATTGAGGTGATGATGAGTATTAAATAATATGTCCTTTACATTGTGGTATTCCCCTAACTACTACTGCCTTCACGGTACTGCACACGATCATCTATGGCTACAAATTGTTGCAATCATCGAAACGCCGCTGACTAATCCGTTGTTGGTTGGTAAATGTTGTAATTTTTGCCGGCATTTGAATGAGTGATATAATTTTATCTCACCCTGACCTGACAATTATCATAAGTTCGTCCGGAAGCAGAGCAATGGGTTGGTCGATGCATGAATAGATTTAATTCGTCGCGCTTCCATAGTGTGCGCTGGACACTCGAGAAATGTATGAACTGCTCGAGTTCGTTTTAAACGCATCCCTATTTTTCGGCGACATAAGACATTTGGTTTGGTGTGGTAGGCACCAGGTACGTATATCTAACGAACAATAAGTATGATGTCAGTTAGAAATAGGCCAGCGTTTAACACTTTGACGGCTGACACAACAGTTGTGTTAGCTGTATGGGAAAACGCCACGGTGTGTGCAGAGCCGCACCCGTGGCAAGACAAGAAAGAGGAGCTTAGCAGTGTTAACCACAATCTGACTCTAGTTTAGAGTCACGATGTGGTCGAAGGTGATAAATAGGTTTAGGTCCCAAGAACTGCCTGCCGGATACTCAAAAAGGTGCTGATAACAGGACTAGTGTTTGAGGGAAGTGATTGGCCAAACGGGCACTAAAGTGACCCACCATTAAGGTCACCTATTTAAGTAACGATGCCATTTTCAATGCTTTACAATTTTGTTTTAGAATAATAATAACTTTTTATTTACGGTACCCAATTTAAAAGAACTTGATAATTACAATTAAAATATTAATCTAAGGCCCATATTTACCTTACAGACTTACATACAAATTAAAACTATATTTAAATTTTATTACGCTACTGATGGATAGCTTCAAGCAAATTTTAAATTGCTACGATACTATTTAATCGATAAACATTCAACTCATACCTACAAACCTACTATTAATATAATGACTGATGCATCATCATGAAATCATAAAATTATGACCAGGGGACCGTTTTTTTTATCTCATCAGGTGACAGTTTTTACCAAAATGGCAAAATTTGCTAAGAAACAGACATTTTGCTACCGAATGAGAATAAAGAATCGGCCCCAAATCGCCATTACATTGTTAGGTACTTTGCTTACTTTTAAACTTTTTAAAGTTGTAATAAATATTACATCATGCCATGCCATCTAACAACAGATGTCTTTAACATCATGCACCTGTAACGTGTGAGCTCCACAGAATACTTTTACTTCCTAGCCTTATGCCGTAGCTAGATGGCGCTGTACTAGGCGAGTTAGTTCGTAGTTTCACCGCTAGAGCAGCAGTGAGGGGCGCTTTGCGCAAGCCGAACATACGTCAATACAAACAAGAAGTGTAGGATCGTTCTCGTCGTATATGTATAGCAGATGATAGCAGCGGCCAGTTGTGCTGCGCTCAGTTCGCGCACACTGCTTGTGTAATTCGAGGCCGACTGTGAATGCAGTTCATAATAAATCCGGAGAGCCGTTGTCGTGGAGTTGATCATGATATATTTGTGTAACTTCCGTTATTTAAGGTGTTTCGCGCGCGGTTCAGTGAGTTAACGTTTCGAGTTAGAAGTGCCCATCGATTAGATATAAAAAGTTCAAACAGATGCCTTCATCCGTTGATAGTGTATCACCACGTTACTGATAAAAATGTGCAGTGTGATTACTACGTTTTATTTTGTTTTGGAAAACATCAGGACCAGAGACTCGCACCCGAGCATAAAATACTTAAATTAAAAAGCAAGCATCCTTACCACTTACATACTACCCAATCTATATGCACCTAGATGAATTTCTTCAGGTCCAATATTTTCAGGATGCCGTCGTGTAGCCAAGATATTAATGTAGATCTCAATTCAAATGAAAACAATAATGCTAAATTGGACCAGTGTAAAAGCAACGAGAATACATATGTCGATACCTATCGAGTGAACGAAGCTCCTCCCCAGGGCTTAAATAACGACCAAAGACTAGCTTATGCCCTGCGAGATTTTTTGAGCACTCCCGTGGCAGAGGGCGAGCCTTCGCCTCTTGAAGTGACGCTGCCGTTTATCGATGAGCACGTGGAGCCGGAGAACGTCACACAGTCTGACGATGAGCCAGCGCGGCGCGACACGGACGAAGTGCTGAACAACGCTGCGTGCCGGCTGCGTCGGTGGCGCGCCGCCTCGAGGAAGCTCCGAAGACCGAGGATCATCGATAATCTGAGCAACCACGATGAGAAGGAAGGAAATGTCAGCAGAGCCCGGAGTGGGCATACGGACCTGGCGGACCGGCTGCGTAGCCTAGCGGCGGCCGGCAGCATGTCGGCCTCGGCTGGCGAGCTATTGTCGCTGGCGCCGCCGCCGCCCGCCGCCACGGCTCCGCCGTCGCCCGGCTGTCTGCTGTCGCCCTCGCTCGCTGATCAAAGCTCCGCTGAGTATTTTGTGAGTATCCATCGTTAGTTTATGAGTTATACTACATTATGCATTATTTACGTGGTAGTTAAATCAACAGTCAACATGTTACGCATTTCCTAGTTTTTAAGTTAAATCATAAAAATTCTTGTAAACAATAATTTACTGCGACGTAACTGAGACTGATTTCTTTAATTACGCAAAGCAATGCGTGCTTACAAAAGATACGCGCATCATTTTAAAATAAACACGTTACAAGACTCTTACCCCAGACGCAAATCGCACACAAAAATTAAACTACCCACTCTTCAAAAACATAATAAACAATCCATGCATAACAATACCAATGACGTATAAAGGTAGGTAGGTGTATCCGCTCATTGGCATCCGCTTGTATTGCGACGTCTAACTAAAACTTGGTTGCTTATAATACATATTTTCTGAAAGTAATCGTAAGTACATATAAAGTAGCTTGCAATATGGTATGAAAGAAAATCGGGAGGTCGTTAGCTAGGTGTTTTGCTACATATCTAATCAGTGAATAAATAGATTTATTTACGTTAACCAAACGTTAGTGTTTATAAAGAAATCACACCGTTGCCGAGTCCGATAGACGATCTGAAGATATCGCAAAATAAAGCGTGAATTGTGATACAGTTCGGTTTTCCGCGGTTTCTGCTTCACCACATTCATAGGGTTACAGTACGTAGAAACCACAATCGAGGAGGTTAAATATATACTTCGGTGATAAGGTAGCTCAATCTCATTCATATTGATACCTATGCGTACTTATTTTAGTACATTATAGAAAATTGAATCCTGCACGAAGGACCAATAACAAGGTACGCGTGTACAATGAAATTATCCCCCGCGGCAAGCCCGAAGCTCTTAATAACTACCTAGCAAGAACTCTGCAGTCTTTATTATTAGGTAGGTACTTATGAGAAGTACTATTCAATACGTAAAGTGAAATTTCTAGTATTGAAGGAGAAGGAGGAGTATTGTATTAAAACAAAATCAAGTTGGCTTACGTCACAGATACGTCGATGGCCGGTAGATCTGGGTGTCAAACATGTATTACATAGATTTGTGTGTTTGGCAAAATTGAAATGCTAAAGCAAAATTTTTGACTTTTAATGGGAACAAGAATTTTTATTTTTAGTAAGTCTCCAAATAGACATAGTACTTATTTACTATAGAGTTCCATCCGTCATGTCACTCCATCCTTCTGTTAGTCCACTGATACAGTGTTTAAAATCGTGGACTTTTTGCATTCGGCAGATTTTCGGAATCGGAATTTGAATTTGAATTTTCTCAAATTCAATTCTGTCTTAGATACACTTCAAATAAGAAAATGCATTCTAAAGATCACAACGAATCGTAAATAAGTCAATGATATAGCTAATCGAAATACATGTCCTGCTGAATTTTCTCACATTGAGCATAATAATATAATGGAGTTAAAAAGTCAACCTTTGGGATGATTAAATAAATAGTAGAGAAAGCTGTATCGGGACGGCTGACTTTGATTGTGAACTAGCTGAATTACAGGATTAGAATAGTAAATACATACAGTTGGAGCTCTGCTTTTGCTTTACCGTAGTTGGATAAAAACAAATCAGTCCGACCAAATTGTCACAACCTTCGTACGGCCTGGGGTGCGCCTGGCATCAGCTCTGACGTACATGTTCACAGATAACATCTGCACTGATGGACATGGCGGGCGTCTGGCACATGCGGCCATATCGTGGCCTGCACAGCCGCGTGCGTGTTACGTCGATTGGTTCAACTATAACGAATCACTTCAATCTTGATATTTCGTTTCGCTTCTCTACTAACATTGGACTTCTATGTTAAGGACCATAAACCACGCTCATGACGTGTGAATTGATTTAATATCTCTTTTGTGGAAATTTGTACTTGCCATGCTCTTTTAGAATGTTAGGTCTTGGAGGGGTGGGTCGTTAAAACCGAGGTCTACCGAGTTTGTGGTTTGGCCTGATTGCGAGGCAAACTCCTTTGTCATTAGAATTAAAATAGGACAGTACATAAGGACGAGGACGCAGTACTTGTGGGTATTCTATTAAGTGATGCATTGCATTATATTTATTTTCTTATAAATGTAGTAAATTATTTCATACGTAATTAGACCGTCCTGACGTCGAAAACTCTTTGACCGAAATAATACGATTGCAGAAACTAAAAAGTTTAAACAGCGAACAATTTTTTTTACAAACCAAAAAACACTACTTACTGGGAAAAACTGAAAAGAGCCAAGCAAGCTCTGGCTGGACTCGTGATTTAGCAATGAGAAGCGCAGTCGGAGGTATCAGGCATTTCCTATGAAGCTTACAGTGCCAGTGCATGGTGAGAGGAAGTCCCACACAGCACCATTGCATTGACGCAACCAACTACGCAATGTTGACCCCGATATCAGATGAAAGCCTCTATTCTCTATAAACCGCTAAGTGATGATTGTGGAGTTTTACTTTTTACGAGAATACTTCTTACGTGTGCTCATTGATTGTGCAATATTTTTCGAAAGACGACAGGATTTCACGATTACTCATAATGTGAATGAACGCGGGTGTTTCTCTCGGCTCGGTAAACGTTAACTTTCTAACTTTTATTTAGTAACAATCTTTTCATACGGAGTGGCTAGTAGCCGACATGTTGATTAATCTAACTAAATCTTGTTAAGTTAGCTAACAGCGATTACGGTACTATGTTTAACTCAGTCAGTTTTGCATGTAGTGGGAGGCCTCTTCTGCAAGAGACCGCCTGAGGAAGTACCACCACGCTTTTGCCAGATATTCATCTGCCAAGCAGTAGTCTGCAAGCATCACTGTGTTCCGGTTTGAAGGGCATTGTTTCCAGCGAAATTACTGGACATATGAGACTTTAGAGCCGATGTCTCAGGGTGACGAATGCAATGCAGTGCCGTGCAGGATTATGCTATGCGGAGTTCTGAGTCGTGCTGTGACTGTTATGGGCAGGCGTAGCGCTTACCATCAGGTGAACGACTTGCTCGTCTCGTCGCTCAGTCAAATATAAAAAAGTCAGTGTGTGTCATATAATATATTAGTTTTATCAGGAACGCCTCACGAAATTAAAAAAAAATAGCCATAGAGTATACGGGAAAATCCTTATTCCTATCTAAGTAATTAAAAAAAAAACTTCAAGCATTTCCTTAAAAAAAAAAGCTTGCATCGTTAAAGCAATCTGCGGGGCGTCACTGGCAATGTAATGAAATACCCACGACCCCACAAACTGGAGGAAAAAATGATTAAGCTAATAACCCATGATGCACAAAGGATTCATTACACTTTTAGCTGTAAGGAGGTACACACACACAAATATATATCATCATTCATAAATGTACTGAACCTATCATTATATCGGCCTCAATCTAGTAATGCTGCCGGCATAATGTATGACCTAGTACCTATGCAAAAAACAAGTGGCTAATACATAGTACTTTTTGCTGGATTGTTATCTTAGGTCAGTCATGAAATTCGAAATAGTTTTGTAAGTAAATCGATTTCAAGATAAATTATAGAAAAAAAATATTAAAGATACACATAAATAATTATATTATTCAATAAATCTTCGTAATCAAATAATAGATAGATAGATAGATAAACTCTTTATTGAAACACCACAGAACAAAGAAAACTTAAAACTACCTATTGTAATTCTTCTGTACTGTGTTTATTTTTGTTTCAGGTGTACAATAAAAAGTTTTTCTATTCTATTCTATTCTATTCTAGAACAAAACAAACCATTTCGGTTAAGTATAAATATACATTTAATATAAAAACTTGTTGGGACGTTGAGCAAGGCAGACGTGTTACTAAATTATATTAAAAACTTTAAATTAAAGTCAACACAATTTCACACTAGGAACACTAACAATAAGTCTCTAAATTAATCACAAAATACAATCATTATTCTTATTTTAGTTTTAGTATTGTCAAAGTGTACGTGACCGAGGCCCTACCTACTGAAGCAAAACAATAACTAGAAAAATCAGGCTACATTCCTATGTAGTAGGTACGTACTCCATGTGTAAACAAGGACATGCATAAGTAATAATAAAAACTAGGTACTAAGTAATTACAGCAGGTAGCGCAGGGTAGTGTGCACATTTAGTGACCACAAGAAGTCTAGCTCGAACGAGGAAGCTTTCTCTCTTGTCCGGACTCCTTGAACGGATGACGTAGAGTCCGATCCCTGACCCAAATGTTAGCAATGACGTCACGGTACAGCGCCCCCAATGTAGGTCAGGTCGTGCAGCAGTCGAAACCGGCCCGCTCCACATCTCCATAGTACTGCACTAGATAAGATAACAATAAAACAAGAATAGCGGACGTCCGATTTTTACTAGGTCGGCATCTAGGAAAATATCGCACGTTTCTACAATGTGCCGCCTTAAAAACCTACTGAACGAGTTTTAATGTTATACAATGATGATACAGTTATCTTCAACGTAGGTAAGCACATCCTCTCTCCATATGTATTCACAACTTAGATATAAATAGATAGATATGTCTTTATTAAATAACAAAAGGTGAATTCCCCGTAACTTTTAAATTGCCCATAAAATCCCCGAATATTATGATTGCGTTATTATTTTTATTAAACTAGACTTATGGACCTTCGCAGGAAAGAATATCTATATATATAAATATTCAGAAGTAGGTAATTCCTGGACTAAAACCACAAGGACTTTTGAGTTTTGGCTTTTGTTTCAAAACAGGAAAAAGGATACACCAGTTATCCATTTTTTGCGACCGCGTACGAACACAACTGGCTTCCTACTACTCCACTTTGAGTGAGTCCATTATTATCTCATTCAGCACATCGCGATTAGTTAATCATAATATTTTTATTATTGTGCCAGTCGACGTCTGCGGGATTTTCAAACCGTTTTCCCCTAAAACTGGATTTTCCCAGCAGATGCGGATTCGCACTATATGAAATAAAATTGATATTTTTAAGTCTCTTAATACAGTAACAATTTTTTATTTTATCATCTACCTATCGAAGTCTTTTTTATTCGACCGTAGCGTAGTTTAACTGCCTTCGCCATAAATCAAGAATGGCCTGACAACATCCTAATATGACGTGCGGCAAATTTATTTTTCTTGTATTATCCATCGTTTCTTTCGTTATGAAGGGAACAATTATGAGAAAAAAGGTTTTTCCTATACACACGACATACTCTGCCATTCGCTGAGGAAATCAAATTAGGTAGACTATAATTTATTCTGTGGTATAAGTAAAAACATACATTTTGTTTGGAATCCTATCAAATATTTAGTCAACCAACTCAAACATTTTAAGATAAGACAAAATGCCGCCGTCGTCATCGAAAATCGAATCACTATGACGTAGGTTTAGTGTTTCGACCTATTCAACATAAAAGCCTCTCGGAATATCTTAGAAGTTAGATTAGAGCAGAGCACTGTAAGCAACTGAAGCGGTGGAAGCCTAGTGGGAGAACGTCCGCCTTCCAATCAGAAGGTCGTGAGTTCAAATCCCAATGCGGGCACGTACCAATGTGTTTCTGTAAAACATATGTACGTAATTATCACTCGCTTTTCAGTGAAGGAAAACATCGTGAGGAAACCCACATACCTACCCGAGAATTATTTCGGAGGTAGGTATGTTATCCATCAATCCGGACTGGTCTCTCGTCACTTTCGTGAGGAGGGTTAGGCCATAATCCACCATGGGGGGGATTATGGCCTAACCCTCCTCACGAAAGTGAGGAGAGACCCGTGCCCAGCAGTGGGACGTTATGGGTTGATGGTGATGATGATGACTGTAAGCAACGTAACTCAAACTCCGAGTGTTATTTTCATGACTGAAAATTTTCAGTTTCTCGTCCGTCACGTATAGTTTGTTTGTAAGCAGCGACTTACGCGCGTTCCACCAAAAATAATAATGTTTGAACATTGCAGTTAAATTGTTTAGTCTTCCATACATACCGAATTTTAATAGTCGCAGTTTCGTGACGAGAAACTAAATTGAGTCAAATATTTCGCTGTGACCTAAATAATTGTCGTTAATCGAGTCACGACTCACATTTTGCCATAACTAATTGACCACTGTTATTGTTTGGTCGTACCTATCAATGACCGGTTTTAAGACATTAATGTAGCTGAACTGAAGGCCTAATTGAAATCGTGTATGATTTTCATATACTAAATTGGGGCCAGAGTCCAAATCTGTCATGCGTATTTTTTCTCTACCTGACGTGTTCTTTAGGTGAGTTCAATAGACGTACCTTAAAGTAAATAATACCTAGGTATAACAACAGTTTTTTTGCGACTCCATTGACGTCATAAATTCATTGGTGATAATTGCGCCTAATGAATACATGTCATACACATAGTATGTAGCTGAATGATCGTACATACACGTAAAGTACTTTTAATCAAAAGAAAGCTTATTTTTTAATTCATTAAATTCATAGTTTAGAGTAAGCATAGGTAATTAAACGAGTAACCGTTATCTAATGAAGTTATTTACATAGTGTATGCTAAACTTGTGCTCGCAGTAGGTACCACAAGGACGCCAATGACGTCAATAAGACATTTCGTAAATTATACCTGGGCCACAACACAATCCTCAAATAACCGCGTTTGATTTCATTTGGGCTTGTAATTTGGTTGACTTATAAAAACATACAAGGCTACTTTGCCACAAGGTTACTTTGGGTTTAAGAGAACATGTCAAAACGTCACTTAGATCAGCCACGGCCAGAGAGAAAGTGTTCTTTAGTTCAAGTAGGTATATTTCTGTACTTACTACATTACTTATTGAAAGAACATCAACATGGAATAAAGTAGGTCGGTTTTTAGCTACTATGAGCGTGTTCGGGTTAGACGAAAGCGCTTTATTCAACTTGTGAGTTGTGACGCTCGAGAGTAAACGGATTCGCCAGGAGCAATCGAATATACAACACTCCCGGCAATCTCACTTATAAATTCCAATTTATAATAAATTTTATCCTTAGGACCTGCAAAATGTTATCGACGACCGACGGTGATTTTCATCTTGGATATTTTTTTACTTATTGCCAGACACGTAAACTTATCTTCGAAAAATGCTTAAGCTATAAAGTTTGTTACAGCAGTAGCTAATTATTGTTTGTTATTGTCTTGGCATAAACTCTATCTATAAAACATGCACCCTGTTAATGTCTTGACTCCGATTGGCACCAGACAGTACACTATACACGCATGCTTCGTTCCATGCTAGTATGTAGACTCGTCAAGTGCTATATTTACTAATAAAATTCGAAAGATTAGATAAAGCAATACGCCCAATATCGCATTTCCGCAGCAAACGTTTTATGACGGTTGTAATTTCATGTAGTGTAATAAAATATCTATCTCCCCAGGGCTCAAGTCCAGAATGCTGCGTGGACAGCGCCGGTGTAGAGTCTAGTTCAGTGGGAGCTCCGATGCCGCCGCCGGGTCCTCGGTACAAGCTGGCTACAGAAGGCGCCCTGAGGGTCTGCTGCTTTCAGCACACGAGAACAGTCGTCGATAAGATCTTGGCTGCAAAATTCCTGAGACGGTGGGAGACGCATGTGCTGTGTCTTCAGGAATATAACATCGTGTCGAAAACGGTAAGTTTTTTTTATGAAGATCTGCTCTGATCTGATCTGTTTTTTTTTATGAAAGACCAGTCCTACTATAGAATAATCTGAGTAACTACGTTGGTTAAACTCATCAACATACCAGTTGATTTTGTCAAACGCTAAGGGGTTTTGGAAATGGCATGTAATAAAAATGCTTAAAACATGTTCGTTGCCCAGCGCATACTACTTTTGATCCTGAAGCTAATGATCGTTAACCTTTGTCTAAATAAGGTTAATTGTCAATTCCTATAGTCTGACTCGCAGTCTCCTTAGACTACATATAGCCTTGTTATAATAATATCATCTCATATAAAATACTATTCTGTACGTGTTTAACTAACCTTGCTGTAAGAGCTCTACTTTTAAAGGAATTTGAAGACATATTCAAGTTATGTTCGGCACGAGACAATTGATTTCGAAATGTATATTGTGTTACTATTATATTCTCATGTTCAGTAATATTATAATAAATTATCAAACTGTGAAGTCAGATAGTCTCTGTGTGAAAAAATAATTCAAAAATTATGGAGATATTCGATGGTAAAAACATTTTACTCTTGCCATTATTATCCAACCCAATCCAATATGAACGAAAATTACATTATTTGTTTAATTTTCATACGCACTAACAATGATTAAAAAAATGCTTCATTTGTTTGCATTATAAACCACATTTTCCGGATTTCGCTAACGTTTCCCGTGAAATTTGACATTTATTATAATGAAATCATCTCAGACGTAGTTACATTACGAGTAACCTTTCATTATCGTTGTTTATTTCTTTCCCTAACCAATTAGCAGAATTGTTTTACGTGAATAATGTGTCATTTATGAGGTTGTACTAATAAATCGTGATCAAAGGTAATGACTCGCCAGCTCGTCATTTGTTTACAATTTGTGGTAGGGGCGCGTCTCGTGTAAATGCGTTGTGATGTAATCCGCGCAGATTGGGGCGATGTGATAACAAATGTCGCAGCCAAAACTGATCTCACCTCATCTATAAACAGCGTCGACACACAAATTATATAAAAATGGCAAATCTGCGCAAGATATGGCCACATAATGCTTGGCATATCTCTCTAGTCTGTGGATTTTTCTACTGATCGTTTAGTAAAAATTAAAACTGTTCGATGAAGTACCTCAGAGTCTAAATCATTGTGTGAATCAGGAAACACGCATTACTAATATCGTTAATAATTCGGCACTTCGACTAAACCGATGCGCGAATGAGCTTATCTCAAAGTCATTCATGACGTTTCGTGTTTATCACATCCTCGTGCAAGGACTTCCGATCCTACTTACGACACTCATAATTTTTATAACATGAAATTGCTTATTAAATACTTAGATTTTGACTCGGACTGATTGATTGAAAAATTATATTATTATGAAAGAAAAAAAAGCCATGCTTGCAAAATATGTACTTAAAATAGTAAGGTAGTCGAACGTATGGAAACTAGATATATGTATATAACTGGGTGAGCCAATTACAGTTTGATTCGTTCTTTTTCTCCGGTCGTTCGTGCTCTGCTGAGAACTGTTCATACCGACCCACTTTTTTTTTACTATTATGATCTGCCGTCATCTGTGTCTGTCTGAATATTACGGCATTGTGTCACTTATGTCGGTGTCCAGCTGGTCACCCAGACGTGTTCATAGGGCTTTGACCCCAAATAACGGCCCGAAGGACCATCTTTTGCCGTTTAACTTTATTTCAGTTGCTGATTATCATGTCTACCTATTATTACGGCAAATGTGAATATTATTGAAACACATTGCTTTATAAATATGTTCCTAAGAATGTTTTAAGGGGTGTGTCCCACTCAAATCTTGCCTATGGTGTTACATCAATGCATTGATAGAGTGAGATGATTTCTGGCCGGGCTTCTACGAATTTATCTTCTGGCTAAGCTCCAAACATAACAACTGAGTGCTTCGTATTTTCCCCATAATCGAATACCAACAATATTACTTTAGGCATATAAAATAAGCCAGTAATCTAAGTGACATCTGAACAAATAAAAAAATACGTCAAAACTATGTATTACTCATCCAAGTATGAGTAATTAAAGAGACATTTTGTCCAAGTATTAACGTAAGATGTTATCATATCAATGACGTCATCCATTTTGATATTAGTTTTATTCACATTACATTTTATTTTAAGTACAGCAACAATAAACCATTAAAACAAATTATATAAATAAGCTCTACTTACCCCGTTTCTCTCTAACAAAACCAACACAAAGCTACATTTTATCAACCTTATAATATCAGTTTTTCTAACTCAACTACAAGTTTTTCCAGTAGCTTTTTCATGTTATTCGATAACTGTATATAAAATAAAATCCTTCAAAACAAAGGAATTTCAGATTATTGACCTGACTGGATTAAGCATCAGTCCCAAATATTTTTTTGCGAGTGAATAATATCAGTTAGTTTTATTTGGATGTAAGATGGTAAACAACAGCATCAAAACAATGATGTCAGCAGTTAGTTGGAATGAAATAGACTTTACTACTGTAACAGAGGAACCCTTCCTGAAACAATACCTAGTCAATAAATGTTGTTTATTGTTTTACCAATCTACTTTTATCCTAACCGCAATGATATGTAAGTTGACTGCCACTTAATTTAATACAGCACATTAATTAAAAGGAAATACTTAAAAATAAATTACAGCCTTCCTAACACATAATTATAATGTAATTAATATTTAATTTTTACAGCGTTTATAAAACGGCGAGGCTATGAAATAAAGCGGTCGCATGTTCCATATTATAGTAGTTGAAATGTATTTATTCCATTCTTTTCTTTTTAATTGTGTGCTCGACAATCAAACGATGGTAGTAGGTACATTATTAGCATCGATGGTGGTATGTAATTAACCATGAGTTAACTATAAATAGGTGCCTATTGGATTAGTAGGGAGCGACTGACCCAGAATATGACCGAAAAATCGGCAATGCTAATTGTCATATCGTAGGTAGTTAACTATGTACTTTGAAACGGATTTTTTCTATTAGACATTGTAGAAAAGCAAATAAATAACAAATGTGGATATAAAAATAACTCGCTTAGAGGTACAAGCACGCACTCTTATAAAAAGGCGATAAGTTTCGTCCGAATTTTCATTGGACTTTTCTTATTTTCACTGTTCCGTTAAAACATTATCATCATTACAAACTCACGGGGAGTTTGTAATTATGATAATTAGGATTTGATAAGATAAACATATTTCTTATTTAAAGCGTGTCTTCACGTGTTTGAGGTCCATTATCTATGTGTTTCACGTATGGCCGCCGACGGTTTGCTGCTACTTTATACAGTTCTCGATATTCATGATGGCATTGTTCCTTCATGATTGACTCCACTTTATGGAGTTAGGCGACAACCTACAGCGTATTTAAAGTCGACATTGATGCGCCATTGTTTTATAACTAAGAACTGTACACTAGATTAATTTAACCCTGACTCCTTTGCGGCCAAAGATAGAAAATATTCGGTGCATAAGGCTATCACTATAAATAACAAACAGATAAAACTAAATTTAGATACAAGGAAAAAGTTTTCTTTGTCGATTGAGTTGTGTAAACACAAAAATAATTATTACAATAAAATTTCGGGAATTACCGATCGAGATCGGCTCCGGGAAATATATAGGAAAGAGAAAGTACACATTAGTGTTAAAATACTTTGATAGCGTAATTAACTAGCTGATGCAAACTAGTCCAATTATGATTGTTACTCTATTATCACGAACCTTGCAGTGAGGTCAATCAAGATAACAATATTGTGCGTCATCAAATAATTAGGTACAAAAATTAATGAATGTTACATAACAGCAATTCTTCTCCTTTCTCACTAACTCAATAGCTAAAGCAATATTGTCTGAGAGAAAGAAAACATAAATGTTTACATTGACCGGAGCTTGGTATACGAAACAGTTTGCGGGTTGACGTCAGGAGCGCTCCGAAAACATTCGGTTTTGGCAGCTGAATACAACAGTTATCGCTAGCCTTTTAGGTATTAAGTAGACTGAAGGTATTGCTGTTTATTCACTGTTATTTTAGTAAGCTCCACTGGGCAGCATTCGTGAAAGTTTCTGGAGTCTGTTTATTGCCAAACCGCACGCAAAGCCTGTCATAGTATTAACTCTTCGATCGACGCGTCGCTTCGTCCTCTTATGAAATACGGGGCGGAAACGTGGTCACACCGACACCAATTCAAAGTTACTCAGCATGACATAAAAAAGGGCTACACTCTGAGTTTCTCTGAAGGTTCAAATCCGGAATGAAGACACTCCAAAAAGAACAACATACATAATTGCATGCACAGACACACAAACTCTCGCATTTAGTATAATGTTCGGTAACTGGTTAGTATGATTATACTAATTCTAAAGATTGGGCTCAGCAGCGTACTCTGTGAGAGGTCTATGTCCGGCATTGGACTGATTACGGATTGTAAAATGATAATAATTATGATTTTAGTAAGTAATCGTTCTTTAATTGCCTCAAATTCCTTAACCACGAACTTAGAACTAAAGGTTCGTGTAAGTGTGAGCACTTAGTAAGAAAAGTATCGTCACATTTACAACGAGTCAATAAGTCACCTTTCAGTTTCAATGATAAGTACAAAAATCTGCTGACTATCCATCATTTTCTCATCAGTTTTCGTCCGTTACAAATTACACAGCTCGTATTTTATATTTGGCTGCTCTGTACCTATCATCCTAGGTGTTGAGATAACTCTGGTTGTATACTATAGTACAGTATATCATATGACAGACACGTTCAAATTGAGTTTTACGGACATATTACTCACACAGCTTATTCGAGAACTGCCAATTTTCTGCGGGGATTTTCACTGTCGTAAAGTTAAATATAGCTTGGTCAGTGAAGCTAGGATGGGCGAAGGGTTGCATATCTGCATTTATCTGCAAGATCGAGAACCAGACACCACTGCGCAGCGCTAAGGTCAGAGGTCGTCTGGAGATAGAAGAAACAGTTTAGACTCTTTGGCGCGATGCACCCGCGATATCAGCACAGCCTTTTAAATCCTGTACATTGTGATATCTATCAGCATATCAGCTTGCCTATTGATGTGGTTTCTTCTATACATGCATAAAATAGTAAAGCACAAAATGTCTGTATTGTTGATTACTTATCTCCATAATTGAAACGGTCCTTGAGACTTTAAATAACCACTACAATATTATTAAAATTATTAGTCTCCCCCGCCTGTCGGTTTGTTTTTGCATCGCGTAGAAACTAATGATTCAATTGCATTATGGCTTCCACTGTCTCGTAGCCTAGAATTAAATTTTTAGGAAAAAATATGGAAAAGTAGGCCGGAAAATTGGAAAATTTTAAATTACCTGAAACTGGCCTTTTCTATGTGTGATTTTTGTTACAAACTCACTTTTCACCTTTATAGTTGTCTATTTTCATGTCTGACATAGGCTGTTTTTAACTCGGGTAAATGCAATTCTTGCTAAAAACTGAAATTACACAGGTGAAACCGCGGGGTGCAGCTAGTTGCCTTATAAATATGTTTGGTATGACGTTAATTATGACGTCTTTAACTATGGATATCAGATTTAAAGTCGACATATCAGAATTTAAATGTACACTCGACTGCAAAAAGAAGGAAAATATAATATTATCAATAAATTTTTTCAGCTTAATGCACCTGATTAAATTCCATATATCATTAACATAATTGCCCTCCGAAATATTAGATTAATCAACCAGTGGTGTCCCTACAAGATCTACTAATTTTATGATACTTGTACATTTTGTATGACGACATTTATTTATGTGTAAGCGATACAGTATGTGAGAATGTGACATCCGCTTGAGACGTCAAAGTGTCTATAACGTATCCATTTTCATGACATGGAAATCCCAAATTTAGGAATGTTCAACTTTAAATACTTATAAACATTCCACAATGCACGTTTTCGAAGACAATGCCTTGGCAGTTTAGCAAACAATCACGTGATTTTTAATATAGCGTATCTATATGCCTACTTAGTAAATTTAATCTAAAGAACGAGTTCGTCAGTGCGCATTGCGCGCGTAGAAAAAAATAGTACGCCGCAATTTCTCTGCAGGCATGAAAGCTATTTATGCCAACGAAACAGCATACTTGAATGGTATATAATTTATATTTTCGGTAACTTTTAATAACGTGTAAAGTTGCGCGTATCGTCGCGTTGGCGATACTTTCAAGGTACTCGTAGCTGTCAACTGGAACAGCACCATTAGTTTTAAGTAACCACAGACTAACATTTTATATTTTTCATATTAATTTGTGTTAGGTATTTAACCTGCGTAAGCTCGAGATCTCTCAGGCACGCCATGCACATTGACACTGATATGTGCGTACAACCAAAAAGGCAAAAAATATACGTGTGGTATATTATACTCACAATCATATTTTAGCCCTTGGCAATTAAAATGTATCCAAGTTACGATGACGTAAAGCTATCACATGTTCTCATGTAATGCTGCAGAATATAGTACTACATAGTAATGTCGTTGGATCGAGTCAATTTACACGTTGCACGTGTATCGAATCACTTATCAATTATTTAGTGTCATTGTCGGATAAGTTTAGTGTTTTACTAACTAACGCGTGTGACGTCACAAATCAATATGCGGCGTGCGATGTTATAAAACGCCTAATAATAAACACTACCAAGGGATGATAATGAAAAAAAAAGGTAATTCAAATTAAATGACGTATGTGCACCTGCAAGGATAAATTTAATTATAATTGTATGGTGCGAACGTGAGCTGACAAGCTTATTTTCATAGGTATTTTATGATGTGGACACGTGTGGTACTAGGCAATAAACGTAGCCGACTATGTAACATTATATTCATGTAACCGGTCAAAATAATTTTACAGTGTTTTTATTCTTGTAGCTCGCTTTACTCTCTAGTTGTTGGTAGGTACCTATTTTCAATTAAAAAATATGATCAGTTCCCAGAGTAAAAAGCAAATTAAACCACACACATAATATGCACCGCATTAGTTTGATGTAAGAAGATCAGCTACGTTTCAGAAATTTTCTATTAACAACCACCTACTTGCCTACTCTACCTAATACTCTAACTTAATACTTTGAACATTGCTAGTGAGAAGTATACTTAAAATAGCTTTCCGTATAACACCTACACAAGATGACAAGATATAAAAATGGGCCCTTTAAAAACAAATTACTGTGGCTATTTGTGTTTTCATTAATAAACCATTTATTTATTAACAAGCTGGCAACTTCGTTCAAAGTGGTATTACATATTTTATATCGCTATTTGATGTCAGATACCAACAATTTTTTTTATCAGTAGCTCGTCCTGTACTTGTTGGATTTATAATTTATATATACATAATGTATAGTTATATAACATTGCTTTAGCATATTCTGAGCTAAGAAGTGGAAACTACATTGCAATCGGTTTAATAGTTTTTACGTGATGCGAAAACAAACAGATCCAGCGGCACCTTTTTAAATTTAAAAAGGTGCTGTATTATCTTTATATTAATAGTATGTTTAATGTACAGTCTTTACTGCTTTATTTTACGTAAGTACATTATAGGTTTAATGCGTTGGCATATGTTTTTATAGTGCGTATTAAAACCATGGGACAGCAAAAAAAAACCCATTGGCAACCAAATTCACACCTCAGAATTTGCCTGGCAAATATAATTTATTATTTGATTATATAATTAAATGCCAAACTCTAACTAGAGGCAAACCACTCAAGTTTTTAAATTTAAGGCAATATCTGCAGACCTTTTTTAACAAAGAACGATTAGCATGTTTATGGATATTAATTTATGAAAAAAAAAACGACACAAAGAAATGAAACCTGCTTCCTCCTTGCATTGACGTAAACCATATAAGTATTTACGTTTTAAGTGAACAAGCATTCACGACTTACTAGTTATGTAGGTATTTACAACGTTGTAAATAACCAGAAGTCAGAAAGAAAAGTATTACGTAGGTAAATACTCGGACTTACTCGTAGAGGCTTTATACGACTTTCTAAGGTCTGATGTGGGTATGTAACTCTGAAACAGTAACATAATTATGTAGAAGTGCTAACTGCGCTCTGCGGCTTTACACGTTGTGGCTATGATGCAAAGCTGTGGATGACGATGTTAAAATGTATCCTATGTCTTATTCCACAAGCTACCCGCCACGTCACGTCACATACATAGATCCAAACCCCTAATTAGGATTCACAAAACAACAACAGAACACACACACACACACTCAAATACAAAATTTTATCAACAGTGCTGAATGGTAAAAAATATAAACGATTGCATTTTTAATATTACTATTAATAGACCAAAAACATAGTAATGAACCCACAAAATCCAAATTGAACCGCACAAGGTCAATTGATGGAAAACTAACATTTTGCTCTACAGAGAGTCAATGAATGTTTAATTTAAGTTTAACTAATAAAATGTGCGTATCTATTTCCAATATTATAATAATATATTGTGTTAGATCCCGTTTGCCACAATCCTGCATGCCACGGTGGCAATTAATTCTATAAAAAATACGTTTTTTTTTTAAAATAGCCTATAAAAAAACTATAGTCCAATTTTTTTCTACAAAAATATTTTGCCAAATGACCTTATTGATATTAAAATATAACTGGCCATTTTATAATTAATTTGGTTACGCAATGCGGTGGCTAATGATAAAAAACTATTAAAAGTTTGACGTCAATGCAACTCATTTATTTAAATGCTTTTTAAAGTAGTCTCGCCTACTAATTTGTTGTGGAAACTAATTTTAGTACACTTGCACAGTTTTATTTTAATATTGGTAATGTAAGTACATACCAACCTGCGCGATTTTCCTCGCAAAACCCCTTTGTATTCTAAAAATAGGAATATTATTATGAATTATCTATCTAGTTAGGTGTAATGTACATTATATAGGTACATTGAAATAGAATGGAAAATCCTCCTTTGAGTCTATTATATTGTGGGAATTTTGAAATAACATTATTATTGAGGATATAACATCCACTTATAAAATTACATTAACAATATGCAATGCAGATTTCTGGGTGGCGCTGTAATTGTTATGGGCATGTGTAGCACTTACCATGAAGGTGCACGACTTGCTTGTCTTATAACTCGGTCAACATTTTTTTTAATAATAACAAGTACAATATAAAACTAACTAACTATTATAGATACCTACTACGAGTACATCGGTTTAAGAACTTACAAACTATTACAGGCTCATAGCTAACCCACTACCAGCTGTTGGCAGCGTACCCAACATACCCAACGTACTTACATATATGCGTATATATATGTATATAGTAAATATATTGATTAGTTAGTACTTCTGACAAAAACATACCCGTAATTAGGTTAGGTGTACTGTAGTTGAAGATTGCGTCGAATGTTTTATAGTACAGGGTCGCGGTGACATTAAATGTGAACAGCAATCAATACGATGGGCCAAGACAAGACAAGGGTATACTACCCGGAAGAGAAAGCCAGGTCAAGCGGTGCGGGCGCGGGTAAGGCAGGATGAGTGCTGACGTCACTCGACGAGCTCGCAGCCCGGGTCAACCGGGCCCGAGCAGGGGCAATGCACCGCGACTTGCTACGTAATACAATAGCGTACACCCCGTACTCCTTCCACTCTCCGCACACTCCACTCCGCCCCTCACACTATATCGGTGACCCATTTCCACTCTCGACGTATTGATACAAAAATAAATTTCGTCCAAATCAGTCCTTCGATGCAGTTTTAATTTTTTCATTTATAGTCTATTCGGACTTTTGAATAGATTTTACATATTATTTTTAAATTTGGTTTAACACAGTTTAATCGGTTTACTTTATTAGTGGAGCATAATAATTGTAATTACTTGTTTTTGAAGTGATTATTTATACTGGTCCCATCTAAACAAATCCGGGGTATACTTAGGTAGCTACACATGTCAGTCTCATATCCCTTCGATTACAAGGTGAAGTGATAGGCGAGTTCATTTAATTTACGTCTGACTGTTTACGTAGGTAGGTATATTGTGCTAACGACGCTAAATTGATGAGGACACGCCCATATCTATCAATTCTGAGTGCCTCTATTTGGGTTAGGCAATCGATATTAGGTTATTGTTCCCTCTACAGCCAGCCTTCGTGGCTACGCGCGACGGCTGATACCGTCTGATTGTAGTGCATTGTGTATTATTGCTGCGTACATATCTAGATTTCAGCGGCCCACATTATTTATCTGGTGTAATCACTTGCTATGAAGCATTTTGCGATTAGGTTTTATCTTCACTGGAGCGATCTTTAAAAGCAGTTAAATACTAAGTACATGCACCTACAGTATTTTAGAGTGTTTCAGATAAAAGCGCTTAAACATGTATATGAGTCAATTCTAGATATAATCTTAAGTTCTTATAAACTCGACCTTTCATAATGCAACAAAGCTAACATATTTTTTTCATAAAAAGTTGGGAATCACTGAAGAATCTTGACGTGACTTGCTAACTTTGGATCTTTTGGTTTTAAATCTTTGTATCTATTTTAGTCTTTGGAGATTTTGACTAAGCTTTCGCTACATTCAGGCCTCTACAATAATCCATCTCTTTTGTTTTCTTCCAGCCATCTGGTTTACTCGAGAATCCACTGTCGTACAGTTGCATGCAAGAAGTGTACTGTATATCTCGATGGGATCCCGCCAGAAAGTACTGCCTCCGTATTGTGATGCCTCATGGCTCTCTTCTTCTTCAGGTATGTATGAGACGGTAGATAGAGCAACACTCAGAAAAAAATTATGCGGGTGAAACTGCAGGGCGCAGCTATACGAAACATAAGATTTTAAAATCAGTTTATTAACATTAAAAAGTCAAAACCTCGACGCCTCTATTTTAAGTGATTTTTCTAATGTTTTCTATACTTACAACAGTCGAATTCTTCTAAATGTTTTTTTTTATTGCAGGCAAATGATGCGTATACACGTGACCAATGGTATCATTCAATTATTTGGAAAGTGAGTATTTAATTATGGATTCTCAAATACAATTTTAAGTATTAGTATTTTATAACAACAATTATTGGTATTCTTCATTACTTTCAGAGAAACGTCATTAGATACCGAAACTTTATGACGAAGACAGTAAGGAAGGAAGTCGTATTAAAGGAACTTAAGGTAAATGGTGTTAAATATTCATTAAACGACGATGGCCGAGTCTCACGGGAATTATTGAGATAGTGCTAATTTACATACATTTACATTGGTTTTCCAATTTTATTCACAGAACATGGTGGATTTCGTAATGACCACACCGTTGCAAGATGAGAGCGTGACGCGGACGCCTATGCAGATACTCACAGAGTTGTTATCGGAGGTGCGTACTCATTGAATCTTGATTAATTTCACACAATAGTCATTCAATTCTGAGAACAAATGCTGACAAATTTTAAGGAATTTTTGTGATGGTACAACGATATTTTTATTCGGCGATAGATCTGTACTTCTTTTAATTATTTATCACAATCGGGGTCAAGTTCTACGTTCCGTGATGTTTATTTTGCTAACTCTGATCACTAAAAATTTCCACATTCGAAATGGGACATTATAACTATCATAATCAGGTCGTGATACTCTCATTTATCATAAGTGACTGACGTACATTCTTTAGTCCGTGTTTAGATAATATATATTATATGTCGCAGGGATATGTTAGAAAAAGATATTTTATAAAATCCCTAAATGAATTGTACAATTCGCGAGACCCGTTTAAATTACAATTCGATATTGTAATTTTCAACAAATCAAATTAATCAAGTCTTTTAGAAATTTGATCAAATCCCTATTTTTATCATAATGGCAGCGACATGTACATGGCAGCAAGCGATCTATGAGTAGGAATAAGATTAAAATGGAGAGCAGTGTGTATTAAAGTTAGAAAAATAATTGCTAGAGTTGTGGACATCTTCATTAATTATCGAAATGGTAGATCGGTTAGCAGTTTTACGTGTACACGTGGTAATTTCGCGTGGGCGTCTATTTATACGTAGGTCTATCCGTTTTCCTACATATTGTGTGTACCTACCACATGTACGATAAAAGGGAATAACATAGATCTATCCCGTTCATTGTTGGGTTTTACCACCTATTGATTTATTAATGATCTAATGTTAAACCGACAACAACAATGGGTACGTAGGTTGTAGGTGTGCGTACGTACCAATATCTCGGAAGTTTACAATTCAGTGTATTTATATACCATTCATGGAAAATATTATTACTTCTTATCACAAGCATTCGTTGCATACGTGCTATTTATGTTTGAATTTCAGTTTGATAAAGCGTAGAGTTAGTAAATTAATTTGCGAAATCAGACTCACTGACGTCAAACTGTTAGATTATTGTACCCTTTGTATAGCAATGGAATAAATTATTAGCTAATAGGTTTTGTTTTTCATTATTTTATTTGCTAAAAGAGTTATTAATGTTTGCTTTTTAACAACCTAGTCTAATTAATTAATGGATTGTACGTCAGCGGAATATGGATATGATATCATCAAAGTTGTATTGCTTATATTTATTTGTTATTTTATTTTCAGAATAAGGATAGTCCAGATTGGGAAGAATGGGCGGAAAACGCCACAAGCGTTGCGGCCCCTATGTTAGCGGAAAGATGTGCAACTGATGAACTCTGTGCGTTGCTCGCTCGCATGTGCAGACGTATACCTCGCGCCGCTCCGCTGCCCGCGCTCGCTCCGCCTGTGCGTCGCGTCCTCACCCGAAATGTAGACTTTGCAAGAGCACCGAACGGAAGGCGTCTTGTTCGAGATTATATCAGGTGAATATCCCAATGTTTATTGTTAACAAACTAAGTATATCGCTCTCGCCCATAACCGAAAACTTTTTTGAAGTACTTAAGTCTTACACATTCGTGTAAATATATATATATATATATATAGTACATAAACTTCACACTTCAAAGGATCTTGACCGGTATAAATAATTGCTCCGCTAATGGAGTGTTCGTCGTTAAATTATTCCCAAAGATTTCAACACGACTACCTACAAGACAAATGCGTGTGAAGGACGGTCGGCTAATTTCCGGCGTGATAGACAAATTATGCCAATTAACCAATCTTGATCATTTCGAGTAGAGTACCTTCATTGTGTAATTGTTTACCCTATTGATTAAAGTACATACGTACCTACGTAAGTTTCAGTTACGTAGATAAAATATTTTCTATGACACGCTAACGTATCAGCGGGTCCATTATATTATGTATATTAATTCTAAATGTTTTTTAAAAAGATAAACTTTTGAGACGGCTGAATAAAAACTGTAAAAATAAATCTGTTCTCCGATGAAAGAGATCTGCACTGGATCTATGCGAACGGTCTTAACACTTTGACTGCTGAGCCGTTTTGCTTGTCTCGCCACGGGTGCGGCTCTGCACGCTCAATAGTGTTTTCGGATACAACAAACACAACAGTTGTGTTTTGCCGCACTCGCGGCAAGTTGTGAAAAACATGACAGTTGTGTTCTCAGCACTGAACGTGTTAAGCCTATTTAGAAACCAGGCGCTCTTATATTTCTATTGTTATAACGTTGTCTTTTGCAGTGTAAAGTCTAGTATGCTTCGATGGTGTATCCTTGATCGAAGCTAGTATGACTCGAGCATCGTCTCCGCTAAATCGAGTAGTCTTTCCAAGCAAGCTTCGCTTTTAGGTACTTCACTACGTACATTCCAGAAAACGTTGAGTCAGTGAATCCAAGCCGATCAGCATGGGTACAGTTGCATTGACGTCAATGCTTACGATGTCAACGCAAAAACGTTACTGTGTAAATAAATATGCAATAGTAGGCATTCAAAGGGCACAATGATAATAAAATGTTAATTATGGAAATCTTTCTAATATAATTTACGTAAACGTTTTTGTTGTTCGTATATTACAGAATAATACTTACTAATATTATACTTTGGTACATCCAACCGTTACTACTCGGCTGAGAGGTCATGATTAATGAGTCGTAATTTATGAATCTCATTAAACATATTTGCTTGACATAAACGGGTCTAATTCGACCCCAAATCTTAGCGCGAATTAGACCTGTTTATTTCGAGTAATGATGAATTCAATTCGCGAATGTTTAAAAAATAATTTTCATTAACATATTTTGACGGGTGTTTTTTGTCCCAGTGCTTTGAGCGCGCACAACTCCGGATCGGCGCTGGTGCGGCGGTTCGTGGAGGTGACGCACGGGAACAGGGGCAAGTGCCCCCACCCTCGCGCCGCCCCTAACCTGGCCGCCGTAGCACTCGCGGCCTTGGACGACCACTTCCGGGACTGTGCCACGCCTCATGTCTGCAGCGAGAGGGAAGAAGAAGTTCTGTGCTTTGCGGACATTCTAGATCACATGTAAGTACAACTCAACTTACAATGGTAGTAAGACTTTAATACAATAGTACGCCGCTCTGAAAATTATTCATGAAAGTGCTGCGAGTGTTACTCCTCAAATTCAATACTATTTTAGGAAGTATGGCCAAGTTTTTCCGTGACTCCACGCGCGTTGAACTCTTTTTCCCGTAGAATTTCAAAATACTGTAGTGTAAAAGACTTCAACGCACGCCCTAATTGTCAGTTCAATTTGTATGACACGATTAAGTTACCTATTAGTACAAGCGTTATAGCTTTATCGGTGTTATTCATAACAAACTAAAAAAATGCAGGATCCTCAGGAAGCCGAGCGTAACTCGGTGGACTAAGTCCGAGCATCTTATTAGCTAGCTAGATATAAATATACTACATAATCCGTTCGACTACAAAAAAAGGACGTAATGGTAGGTTTGTCGTAATGGGTAGATAGGCCTACATTATATAGCCCAAATGCTATAGCCCACTACCAGTTGACACCGTACCCAATATGCTAGCAGCATTAAACGACTTTAATTAATCATTGATGTTAAATTTTAATTTTCCAGGTGTGAATATGAAGACTGGTTAGTAATAGTAGGGGCGGTGCTGCAGCCGGTGCCGCTGTGCGCAGGGGCGCTGTCGTGCCCGCGCGTGGCGGGGCGCCTGGCGCGCGTGCTCAGCGCCCTCGCGCGGGACTCGCGGTGCGCGGCGCACGCGTGCGTGGCGCCCGCGCGGGCGGCGCGCCTGAGCCCGCCCTCGTGGCTCCTCGCCGCCGCGCCCTCCGCGCCCATGTTAGCTCTGCCGCAACGACAGCTTTGTGAACTTTGGGGTTTGATGGTAAATATTATCTCACTAAACTTATAAACCTGCAGCGCCCCACGGTTTCATCCGCGTTCTACAAAATCTACGGTTCCTGTGGGATAATAATAATGGCGGGTGAAACCGCGAGGCGCTGCTAGTTATTTATATGTATTTCTATATGTGTTATTTATATATAATTCATTTTAGTTTTAATACATAGACGATCAGCGATAATTGTTAGTCACTGAAATTTTCAAAACTTTTAATTTATTCTATTGAAAGCAGGTAAAGCTAAAGAAGTGTGGATGTTTTTAGCTGATTTTGTCGCTGATTGTCCTATAAAGTATAATTACCACGTACGTGCTATTATGTGTTAATGTATGTAAATGATTACCTAAGAGACATTGACCTATATTTGGAAAGAATAAGTTTCTTGTTACGTAGGCAATTTCAAATTCCCAGGGCTCGTCCTGTGGCCAGTGGGTGTTTCCGATTTCATAATATTAAATTATCTGATACCGACAGCACCGATGGTGCTAGCTTATTCGTAAAAAAAGTCAAAACCACAGAACACAGGAAATTCTACTAGGTATTATCTGCGATGGGACTTTCCAGTTGACGTCAATACGTGCATTGTAGATGTGTCATCATAAATAACGTTTTTACGAGTTCGTCCGAAACGATTCTGTTTATTTTTAGGAAATGCCTACTTCACCTACAAGTATTCTTTAACAATTGTTTTCCTTTGTTTTCAGCTCGAGACTCTCCTGAAGTGTTGCTGTAAAAGGAAAAGCTTCCTACAAAGTATTAGTAAACAGCTGCCGGACTTTGTTCTAGTCGCTTTAACTGAAAACGTAAGTTTACGTAACTCTTTGCAAACATACTTTATTAATCAATGTCGAAATATTTCGCTGCTAAGGAACAAATAGCTATATATCCCAAGTGTTACCATATCCGCCCACTGCTGGAGCACTGGTCTTAGTCTCACCCCCCTAACGTGAGGAGGATTAAGCCATATCCACAATGGGGGTACGGTCCAGATTAGTCGAAAGCTATTAAGTTATGATAGGTCCTATTTGAGACGATGCATACCAGAGAACTCCCAAATAAAGAATTATCATCACTGACTTGCACTTTTCGTAAACTCATCTCATAAATTTGTTAATTTTCCAGCCGGCAGCGATAGAAGCCATGTGTTTAATGTTGGAGTGGGAAATCACAGATGGAGAGCAAAACCAACTAGAAATCATATCTGCTTTAGAGAGCACCGAACTCGGACAGAAATATTACAGGGATCTCTGTGAACGGCAGAAGAGCTTAGAAAGACTGGTGAGATTTTATTAATCTACTTACATTTAGAGACTTGTCACAGTTGAAAGGTAATTCCAATGTTTAACACGTTCAGTGCTGAGAACATAACTGTGTTTTTCATAACTTGCCGCGAGCGCGGGAAAACAACTGTTGTTTGTGTTGTATAGGAAAACACTATGGAGTGTGCAGAGCCGCACCCGTGGCTAGACAAGCAAATCGGCTCAGCAGTGAAAGTGTTAATGTTTTAGGTTATGTGAGACCACGATCCTCGTAGTTCTTTTCCCTAGATACAATCTAGTTAGGGGTCAGCATCTGTTAATGTGACACGTTAGGTACGATTTATTAAATGCAAATCTAGATGAAATGATTGAACTTAATTAATATAATGAACACTCACTGTTGATATTCAATTTTGTAATCTATCCGGTTTTACTAATGTCTTTGAAGTCGTGCTAATTTTGATTACCTTCCAACAAGTAATAATTGAACGGGGTTTTTAAATGGTAGAAGTTCAAAATGTTGAATGAAAAATAAATAACTAATTATAATAAATTTATTTAAAATAAATATCCGCTACTAATCTGTTTATTTTCCTTCAACATTTTGAATGTGGATTTCCGTATTTTCCGCAAAGTAACGCCTTGTTTTATCAACTAGGGTAAAACTATATTGAACGCCACCTAGTGAAATACAAAATGTACCTATTTATAATGTTTTTGTGCTGTTGTTTGTTGAGATAGAGCGTTATCCCTTTTTCTGATCAACTTATTTATTACAGCAAGCGGAAGGCGGTCCGAGGCGATTGGCGCTACCGGTTCGCGCCACTGACGCGGACGTCGCCGCCTTACTGCAAACGGGGGCCCTCGGCAACTTGGAGTGCCTTTCTCTCGCGTTCACGAGTGTCACTAGTGAATGCGCACACCATCTGATAAAGGTGAGCAATTGATGCTAAGTTGAGTGGGCATAAGTATCACAAGCGTGCATTTAAGGCGCCCATTTGCAAAATTATTTTGGTTAGCTTGATAATTAAATATCTGCTATTATAATAGTGTGTGAACAGTGCACTTGTCTAGTGACCTTTTTACTTTGGACAGTTAGTGCGAGACATATTGTCGTGCGATATCGAAGTCGACATATATCATCGAGTAGGTAGGTACATGTCGCGATGAATTTGTCCCCTGGTGAATACAAGCTTAAAACACTAATTCGAATTTTGAGGACGTATTAAACTGATGAAATTACTTTTTTTGTTAATTTGACACCATCAAATGGGATTATTCTGGAAATCCCTCATTGCAGTCGTCCTCGGGAATCCCCCAAAACAAATCACGCCACCTCGTGTGGGAAATTTGAAATCTAGTAGCGTACCTAGTTAATAATAATACTTCGGTTTCAGCTACCGTCACTCCGCTACCTGAACCTGTGGGCCACCAAGTTCGGAGACAGCGGAGTACAGCTGATCGCGGAACATCTGCCACGGCTGCAGGTCCTCAATTTGTGCGAAACACCCGTCTCTGATAAAGGCATCGAGGCACTTTCAGGTATGTACACCTCGATTGTGAAAATCAATTAACAAGGCACAGAAACTATTATAAACTCTTGGTAATCATTTGTTTGGCTTCAAAAGTGAGAAGCTTCTCAATTTGTCTATCTCCGGGATTTATGTACCGAAAAAATCGGTGCTATGACCTCGACCTACTAACTAAAATTTTAGAGTTTAACCAAGCCTTTTACTTTCAGGTCTACCAAACCTCCAGCGTTTAAATCTAAACAGCACAAAGCTTTCAGCGGATGCGTTCAAACTCTTGCGTCAGAGGCTGCCGCAGCTCCAGGAGTACGACATCCGGTACACGGAGGCGTGGTGACAGCAGGCGATGTCCGTCGCTTCTCCCTGCTGTAACTACCTATAATTACTGTGGAATTACGAACCAACCCTCGCGCTTAAACCTTTAAAAAACTTACGCATTGCATACCGATGCACACAAGATTCGGACAGAGAAATTTTTTATCAAGCTCTTTGACAGTTTGGAAAAATGCAGTGCGCAAACTATTTTAATGGTACTATAAAAACTAGACTTATTTCTCATGTTTTCAGTCTTGAGCAAGTGAACATTAGGCTTGTTAGCAAGCATGTTCCTCAATTCCAGTTCGATTTGAGAATCATAAAGTGCGTTGGTCTAGAGTTGACTAAGATAGACTTAGTTTTGATTACAATGCCTCCCCTGCACCACCTTTAGGTTATATTAATTCGAAAATAGAAAAAGCATTTTAAATCCTAGTCGATTTACTCAGCACTCAAGATATAATAAAATACTCCTACCAATTATTATGCACTTCAAGACGTGCAACTTTAATTTTTTAATAAGAAAGTGACCGTGCTCGATACTAAAATCATTTAGGCTACCTCTGTGTAAGGAAAAATTCTACAACACTGAATGATAATATAATAAATAATGTACTATGTTACACGTATAACTGAAATTGTAGATAACCTAATAATTATACTACTTATATCGAATTTAATAGCGCATTTGCTGTCGCTACTGACCATGTCGTGACATTATTTACCACTTTTGAAACATTGTTTAAGATGTGATGCTACGTCTAAAGCAATTACACTTCCCTACAAAAATGGCACTTACGTCAAGGTCCCGCGAGCGATAGGTATACGATGAAATAAGTCTTATAAGGTAGACATTTCTTCCATGAGCTCAATGTATTATTTAAGGACTGGTACCTTTATACCTGACGATTCCTGTTTGCCAATTACGCTTTCAGAGCTAAAGCCAACGCTAGATTTAAATTTTTAATTCAATTCAAACTATTTATTATTAATCTTAATACAGGTTTAGTTTAAAATATAATGTACAGATCCGTATTATAATTATATGTAATTAATGTATTGTTCAGATAATCCTAGTTAGTTTTATATAAATACGCTTAATTATAAGTATTATAAGTTAAGATACACTAAGTTTTGGGCTGTGAGATTAATATGCTGGGATATGTTGAAGATTGTGGATGGAACTGTATGCTCTCGTAGCTGCATCGGCAAACGTAGGTACGTTTGTTGTTACAGTACGACCACTTTAGATTGTCAGTGGTGGTCTTTGGAACTAAATGAACACATTTCAATTTGACCTTTCGTGCCTTAATGAAAAGGTTCATTGGATTTAAAACTTTCATAGAATAAAGTATAGGGCACTGTAGCGGACGATTTCGATAAAACTAAAATGGTCACAGTGTGCAATAAAAATGCTTTGGGCACCGATTTTTTAATTTCATCTTGTGACCAATTTTACCAAAATGGTCGATTACCTTTAATAAAGCGGTGAAGCCGGCAATTTTGTCACTGTATAAGACTCAAAAATCGGTGCACAGCCTCTAACACCATGAAACTGCGGCCTAATATGCTAAAAAACAGTCTTAATATTTTTTCTAATCGACGGATTCGATATGGTTAGTACCTAAGATATTTTAGTACACGAAATGCGTAAATGGTGTTTGTAAGCAATCAATTTTTATCCATTAAACGTTCGGTTAATTTTTCTGTATCACTGGCTGTTCTGTATTCTTTTTGTTCTGGAACTTATTACATACACCTAAAGTTGGATTTCGCCAATATTTTAAACATAGTTAAACCGCAGTTATCGTGGTATTGTCATACTTTTGAAAACCGTTCAAATGTTGGGGAATTCCAGCCTAAATGGTGACGGTTCGACGTGTTTACTACATTCGTGACATTATTTAAAAAACAACAACTAATACTAGAGATATGTAATCACGTTGAACCGTATATTTCTTCTGTAAAAAATGTATTAAGTATATCTCTTCTAAAAATGTAGGTTCGTAGGGATAACTTATAGTAGGTAAGTACCTATAGTAAAAAAATATCAACACCAAAGTACGTGTTCATAGTTGGTTACTGAATCATTTAAGCAAACTTCGTAAACGTCAGACTAAATTATTACTCAAAATAAAATTGAGCGTCTCACATACTAGATCTTTTTAAAATTGCACGTCTCTCGTTTTATAACAGTAGGTAGGTAGGTACCTAATTTCCATTTTACATGTAAATTGCATTGTAGCTATAACTACCTCGTGCCATGTGATTTAGGAGCTACATGAAAACAGAAAAAAGAAAAAATGCAATGCACGTGGAAATATGTAGTCTCTGCCTGTCCCAACGGGAAAAAGGCGTGACTGTACGTATGTGTATGAACACCTAAAAAGTAATTAATTAATTTTTGCTACAGAAAATTGGCCATGTCTATTTAAATAAAATGCTCTTAAGCCAAAAGTACATAAGTGCCAGTTTATTCATATTCAGCTAAATCCGAAAATGACTTACCTCTAACAATATGACTCGAATAAAACATACCTAATTGTCATTATGATACGTATTAAAGTAAAATGGCACAGATATAATTATGTATGCATTTACTCAGGAATAAGCCGTCTCGTCAGTAGATGTAATGTGTAATGAAATACAAATTATGTGAACTGAATTGTTATTAATGGTAGTTAGAAAAGAAATAAAAGACTTAACTATCCATTGTGTGAAATGTGAGAAAGTTTTTAATAAAATCATCTAAAAAATTAATGCATCGTTTCATTTGTTACATATTTGTTTCTCTATGGCCCTTAATAATTGTTCTAATATAGTAGGTATTGTGGTAAATTGGTTAGTCGGTGGACTTGAAGTGACTTACAGCAGCCGTATTATATATTATACTAGCAACGCCCCGCGGTTTCACCTGCGTTATTTATTATCCTAAAGGAAACGTTACTTGTTACGGGATAAAAAGTATCCTATTTTCTATTCCAGGATCTAGTCTATATTTACTAAAACTCATTTAGCAGTTTCTAACACACAGAAACACAAACGTTCACATTTTTATAATATTAGTGAAAGAATTCATTTGGCATTTCACTCATACTAAAAACGTTAAATACAGCCGATTTTCATTTTCATTTGTGTAAATAAATACGGGTGCTGTCTACTAATAGCGGGTACACGCGTATCAGTCGAGCCTGCTGCGGCCTGACAGTTTTGGACCGATGGATTTGGCCGGAAGTGTGTGTGTTACGCGGCAATCCATGCAAATCAATACACCAACTCTTTATTTATTCGTTCTAGAGGAATCTATCCTATAGGGGTACTTTTATCAAATGCACGCTCAGCATTAGCCCTTGTTGAGCTTAGCTATTTGCATTCCTGATGCCCAGACATTGTATGTCTGAAATCTGTCTGGTTTATAGGGGTTAACAACCGTCAACCGTTATTTATCTACTATTAATTTAAACATAAAAACATAAATCCAAACACGTAATGCATATTAATGCTAATGAATATATTTGAGTAATTTCAATGCTAGGTATATCGTGTATGATACATAGAACTATTTTGATTTTATACAATTTAACCCACAAACAACATTTTCAATTAATAATTTCAACCCTGGTACGGTGCGATTTTTTAATCTCACCCGGTGACTAAATATCAACAAAATGGCAGATAGTTACCGATCTCACAAAAGTCGTATTTTTGAAACTCACAAGCAGGTGACTAAAATGATGACACGTATGCTATCAATTACTATTTTTACACTGATCAGCATAACCAAATAAAAAATTGCAAAAAACATATAAAAGAGTTCTCGATGTTTTAAACTTCATACATCCATCTTCACCATCTCGTGGGTTCATGTAAGCTACACGGTGATTGCATCAAAACTAATTGACTTTCAAAAATGCGACTTTTCGTAACTAATGATTTGAAAATCACCAGAGATATTATTTCATCAGTGAGTTCAAGATCAGCGGTGACATTAAAAAATCGGCATTAGAACATTAATTCAGGTACATTTACAAACCAAAAATAATCACTTATGTACAAAATTTTCCAATCAATTGAATTTTACTCTATCAGCTTAGGTACATTTATTGCGTTGATTAAACGTGAAACTCAACCCATCAGTTATAACTCGTTTTTGTTTAAACTAATCGTAGGCGTATAGATAATAGGTACAATTTATAACTAATTATGCTATTTTATATGTGTAAAACATATATTTATCATGTATAAAAATAAATATGTAGATTAATAGATAATATAAAATATGTGTATAGATTTTTTCAATTTATAAACAATGTATTTAAAAATTAGAAGCATGTAATAAGCAGGCTATGACCTGAACTATTATAAATAGATCTTTAATGTTAAATGGATAAGATGGAAAAATGGTATAATAGCTAAAAAAAAACTGATTACAGTAATAGTGGAAACAGAAAAGTAAGTAGTCTGACTCAAAGATAATTTACTTTTTTTCTACTATGTGTGTTCAACCGTAATCCATTTATCGAAAGTACTGAAAGAACACGAATTGCCTGAGAGGGTCATGAGTTCAAATCCCAATGCGGGCATGTATCAATGCGTCTTTTGTAAAAACATATGTTCGTAACCATCACTTCTTGGTGAAGGAAAACCATCGTGAGGAAACTCACATACCTACCGAGAATTATTTCGGAGGTAGGTATGTATCCACCAATCCGGACAGGACGACCGTGGTGTTTAAAGGCCTAATACTCCCCACTAAAGTGAGGGGAGAGCCCGTGCTCAGCAGAGGACCGATATGGGTTGATTGATGATGATGACTGTAAGCGTATGTTGCGTACTTTTTGTATGTGAGAATTCTATGCTGCTGTTGTTTTTCGAACGAAATTCTGCTAGCCTTTAGCGTCAGTCTTGCAGACAACCCCTGACGTGGCTTAACGACTGCTAACAGTAGATAAAAACCGGGAGTGGCTATAAGTCATTGACCAGGGATCGAACTCGGTGGCGTTGGGTTTCAATGAGCACAATTGCCTCTCGGCCACCATCACCATAAGAATTCTATAAGGATAAAATGATTAATTAACACGTCGACTGCTGAAAACGCAGACGTTTGTGTTTTATAACGCTACGCGAGTGCGGGAAAACACACTTGTTGTGTTAGCGCAGTTTACGAGGGCTGTGTGGCGAAACACGGACGTGTGTTTTTAACGTGGCGCTACTACAACGCGGCTCACACAGACGGCACGCCATTGCTGGAAAACACACGCAGTGTGTGCAGATTCGTAACGGTGCCCAAATGTAAAAACCTGTTGAGCAGTCAACTTGTTAAAGGTTTAACTTATTGCAACCAATCAACACCGACGGATATGCGCAGTAGATAAATATGCGTAAATCACTGACCCAGGACTCAAACTACGAGTCACTTTTCACTACTAACAGATATCAGGAGTTACTGGTACGTATATACTTAAGTCTCACCGGCGGATATTTACTTATATCTTTTTCGGGCAATTGGTGTTCCGAAGATAAGAAAGAGACAGAAGATATTTCCATATCTTTTTTGGCTCAACTCAACAGTTTTTATTAGGTTAATCTGCTAATCGGAAGACCTTAGATGACTACAGATAAGTTTAAAAATAATCTAACACACTGTTTATTCATTATTTCAAAGTAGGTACTAACGACACGATAGTGTATACGGATATAATAAAATTTGCGTGAACTAGATACGAATCTAATCATTAGGCACCGATATCATTGTATGACAGATACTAATTATTACGTTCAGCGATGATTCACGAATATGATTGAATCATGCAATTTTTTTATCAACCCTTTAGATTTTGTATCTTATAAAAACATTCTATACTAATTATGTCATTCAATAACTAGCCTTCGGTGATTATTCAAGAAAATTAAACAGCCCTTAAATTAAAAAATATGTAAAAATTGAACACTAAACAATAATAACACTAACGAAATCAGAATTTAATTAATTTTAAATGAATAAGTAAACAATTTGTCTATACCTAATATACATATAGAAAGCAATGGACAATTTACAAAGCTACAGCTACCAACACTACTAGGAATGTGTAAGCTTGTACAACATGATTGTTGAAGATGTAAGTACAGTAAGCAACGAAAGTCGCTGAACCTTTCTAAGCTTCCAACTTACTATACGCAATTTTTTAATATTTTGTGTAATGTTAAATTGGATCTCAGGACCTGTTTAGCGAGTTTTGTTGATGACTGTAGACGCGTCTAACTTTTTGGCCCGCTTGTGTAAGCGATGGTATCGGTAACGTCCGCGCATCTACCCAAATAGGCATCTAAGTTTGACGCAGTCGAATTATGGTGAGGATGCGTGATCTTGCCAATGTTTGCTTACTCAGAACAGTTCTGATTGGAAATGTGTCTCTTACGCAAATACTTTGCAGCAATACCCTTAGCATAGTTTGTATGAGGGATCTCAACCGATCGCTAAAGGTAAGTCACGTCTTCAATTGCACTATCTTGGATAAGTCATTGTTAAGTAGCATAATACCAGTACCCCTCACAAGTGTCGGTAACTTTTCGAATCCGGATAATTCCAATATTCTTTCTTACAAGTAATTATACCAGGAAAAATCCTACACTGTCACTTTACCTATAACATTATTAGTATATTTGTTTTACACCACCGAGCTTTATTTGTATCTCATACGGGTGTGTCGTAAAGAGATTAAAAAAATATAACAATATTGCACTAACTCTATTTTCCTTTGTGAATGTTATAGGGTTGCCTTAAATTAATGATTCACATAGCTAACATAGAATTTAAGAGGAATACTGTTCCCTTTACGATAACTTTATTATTTTTTCTAGTACACGCAAGGCCATGACGATAAGTCTATTATTACGTAAAACTTGTTTCCGGATCGCTAAATGTATATTGAAATGTTGCGAAAATCGAAGCATGACTACAGATATACGACGTAAATGCCGCGTTTATCGTAGGCTGTAACATTTCAGTGCACAATGTTGCTATTTTTTATAGTCGCGGAGATAAGACAACGCTATTGATAGTTGATAGATATGGACGTTATTGAATTCATTACTGTTTGCTGTAGAAACTGACGTGAGCATAATTCATTAGGTGTTCCATCGACCTGGAGTCATGAAGTGGTGTCTAATTTTAGTTTGTCTTAGGCTTTCAAAGGGCCATTAACATGGCTTTACCTGCTATCAATCAATCGTCTTCCGATCGCGATGCACGAAAACGATCACATGTTGCCAGTAAATGGTCACCCATCCGAGTGTGTGCCGCTGGGGACATTACGACCTTTGGTGATCGGCTAAAATCCCTTAGTCAATCTATAAAACTTTCGAGCGCTTCTTATTCCTTATTGAGGCTAATAAACAGCTAGTACTCACGGATTGTGTTGAAACACTCGACCGATATCAGTTATTAGATCTAGTATTGGTATTAGATATTATTATGTTAGTAGATTTTATTTTATCAGTGTGAAAATAGGATTCATAGTTTTACCATAACCAATGAGAGCAGAAGAGACTCAAGATGACCATTTTAAAATAAGGTAAAACACAGTGTAACATGAGTTTTTCATGACTCCTACGGTAATAACAAGAATTTTATTACCTTATTCGCATTCACTTGGAATATTAATTACTATGTACACTATTCAATAAAATTGCTTTAGACTCCTTTTGTTTATACACTATTTATTTACTCGATAAATAAAGTCTATTATATGCACCATTTATCAAACTAAACACTTCTACAACATGGCTCTGTTGTACAAACTTACAAAAACGAAAAAACTTAGTAACTTTAGACACGAAAATGTATGTTATTTGTGCCACTAATAATAGTTTTATCAATATTTTAAAACCTAGGTTCTTTAATTAACATTATAATATATGGTACTCAGATGATTTCCCACAACTAAATATTTATATTACTATTTATTACACGCGATACTTAGTTAAAATTTGTTTTCAATCCCAGAAATATATAAAAAATGTGAAGACTATTAAAAAACTGTAACAAACCAAATGATAATACTGCAGATATCAACATGCTATAGGAATGATATAGTTCATCATGATTTTTGTACAAGTTTCATCGGTGATAGTCGGTTTTATGATACATAAATACATCAAATTCATTTAACACATTTATCTTGTCGTCGTTTAGTTCACTCGCTATCTATAATATTTTTAATAAACTATTATAAATTCATCGGATGAGAGTTTATGAACTTCGAAAAGGAATTTTCGTAGTGTAAATCCAATTCATTACCGTTTCGCTCTCCACAGTGAGGGTAGACGGACCTGCTATTTAGTGAAAGCGGCGAAGACCGCCCACATGATCTCGCAGGCGTCGGGCCGCATGGCCTCCGCCTCGAAGTCGAGGTCGAGGAGCGAGCGCACGCGGCGCGTGGCCAGCTCGTAGTCCTCGTCCGACAGCGGCGCGAACGCGTTCTCCAGCACGTCGGCCGAGTGCGCCAGCATCAGCAGCGCCAGCGACCGCTTGTCGGCGTGCGCCACGTCCGTGATGGAGCGCCGCAGGGCGGCCTCCTGGACCTGGAGTACGACAGCATCATACCGTTAGGCTACACTAATCTATGTTCGTTTAAAAGCGAACATTTTTTACAAAGGGATCTGACTAGATCATTGAGCGACGTTAGCAATAATAAGCTTTGACTGTTGTATCATTTAGAACAGTCAAAGCTTATTATTGTAGAGGAATATTTTGCCATGAAATGTAAAAATCCAACTATAATTTCGGGAATGTCATCCGTTCGTATCTGTTTGTCAGATTAGGTTTAGTTTTTAGTTGCGCAAATTCTTGAATAGAATATTTTAAAGAAATGCCAAATGTTAATTCTCTTGCACATTGTGTTGAATTTGTTGTGTAATGTGTTCAACAAAGATGCACTCCAACAAAGTTGTCTTTGTTCAAATGGTTTGCGAACTTAGCGAGAGTGCGTTCGAATTAGGTACGATAATGGATAGCTAAGCGACAGTTTACTATTTACACAATCATATGGTGTTTTATAAGTCTATCAATATCTAGGGTATAGCACTTTTTTTTAATTATGACACAGCTTTACTTTCGGAATTACCATAGCGCTTGTTTGAAGCTCGAGGTGTAACAGATATTTTAAATTAGTTCTACATGTGTTTCTGAAATACACCTGTCAGAAAAAAAGAATAAAAGATATAAATTATGAATCAAGCTGTTTTCACATAAGTATTCTAGACATTGTGCAAGACGCAACCACTTATCATACTATGACTACTGCTATGCATGTATATTAAAATATCACAGGTGCCTCATTCTGCAATGGGAAGAGGACTTTCCGCCTTATGGTGGAGTAAGACAGATTTTGTGGACATTAACATAATATCTTTAGAATAATGCTTGGTTTTACAGCTTCAATAAAAATACTGACTCATTACAAGGTGACTCGTCGTCACATTGTTTTCCACTCATGTTGACAGTAAAATTGACTGTTATTGAAATGATTGGAACTGGTAAATAACATATTCCCTTTACATATGATTTACTGAAAGAAATGCTAGTTGTTTATGTTTTGCGAAGTAATAACACAAGCGCAGAACAATAGTATTGTATCAAAACAGGCTGCCACTGCATGTAAACTATTGTTTGATTAAAGCAAACAATTTAATGACTAGAAATAATTTCTAGAGACACAGTGATACACTGATACCCTTAACAACACATTGATACCCTTAACACGTTCACTGCTGAAAACACACGTCTGTATTTTTATAATTTTACGGCCAGCGAAAACACGCCTGGCGTGCGAACCTGCACGGCTGTATTAACAATTTTATCACACCTGTTGTGTGCGCCCGCACTGCAGATTGAGTTTAGTTATGACACAACACGCCAGTAAACAGACAAGTGTGCAGATTCGCAAAAGAGCCAAAAAAAGTAAAACGGTTCAGCAGTGAACATGTTAACATGAATACTCTGTGTTAATTCAGCCTGCCATATCTACACATATGATTTCTTTGAACTAATGTCAAACAAAAATCGGATGTCTCTCATTTTTGTATGAAGCCATGGCCGAGCGCTGCTATGAATTTTTGAAGATTGCATGAACATGCTCTCATTAAAACTGATAAGAAAAATTAAATGAAGTTGTACCACTCAATGATAAGAATTAAACACTCAATTTATTATATATGAATGAGGCAATTTGCAGGTAGTCAAATTGATGGTAAGTGGTCACTATTGACCATTCATATCAGCGACATCTGTCAGTGTGTTACCAATCACAATCCCTTTTAGACAACTCTATTTGTGTAGTAATGTTTACATTACATAACATATTTGTAGGGAAAGATTAATGATAAGGTGATAATGAGTGAATAGGTAACTTTCACCCAAACTCAGTAAGGACAGTAAATTAATCAATATTATTATCATCATCATCATCATCGATGATGATTGTCATCAACCTGTAGTGATCCACTGCTGAGCACAGGTTTCCCCTTAATTTCGTGAGGAGGAATAAATTAACAATAATTATGATGATAATATGATGTGATGTGATATGGAGCTGTTTTTAAAATAATAATACTATTCAAACTTACCTTCTTGACTAATCTGCATTTGACAATGTTGTCTGTTAAAGGATGGGTGGTCATATCAAACAATAGGAAATTCTGTTTTTCAGTAGTGAGCACTCCTTTTTCGACAAGATTTTTGGCCAGTCTCTCACGGACATTTTTCAGTTGATATTTTAGCTTCATAGGGTTCCATGTTTCTCCTGAGGACATGAAAAATATGTTATAATATCAAAACTATTGTAACTTCTAGAACCAACAGCAAATAATAGCAAACGCTTGTTACCAGCATGTTACGGAATGACAGGGTATTAATTAGAATTCAGTGACATCCCCTGATGTACTGTAACTAAATGAGACAGCCACTACACATCACTTCCTCAGTAACAAAGTAATCCATGATTAGAATATACTAATTACAAATATATTTATGACATCAATTAATTCACAAGTTCGTGTTGAATCCACAGGCTCGTGAACTAGCGTAAGCTGTGTTTCAGGAGCCAATGCTGCCAGAAGATGTTGTTTTCAGCATCAGTAAACACTTTTAATAATAAACTTGACAACTGGCTACAAACTAATAAATCAATGTTACAAAAGTGATAATTTTTGTAAAGTGACTTTCAACACTATGATGTAACAAGACCCATTAGCATCTATGGTGCTCGTCTATAAACCAATTAATTAATAGTACATGGTACACACCACTTAGGTATTCTATCCAACTTTGAACTGTCTCTGGAGGGTCTGTGTCTTTCATGTGTTTCAATGCCTCATCTAGTAGCACATCACCAGTTGGTGTATCTGTGAAAAAAATATTTACAACATCATTGTTGATTGACAATAAAAAAGGCATGTTCTTGGCATTTTCTCAGCTTCTTTAATATCTATGCAGATACGGTAATAAAATGTTGTATTTCATTCTCATTTGAGAAGAGAAAGTTTTAAAAGTTTAAACTATGTAGGTAAAACAAAAGTAATTGGCTTGACTATCTAAAATACTTAGACGCTACATCATTTATACATTATTTACTAACTTATCACGGACATTATTAATTAATTTTAGTTATCAGTTCCAGATTATCAGGTATCATGATTTAGTTACGTAGTTTTAAGTTTCAACGTGTAATCAACATAAATACCAACCTGATTTTACAATAACCTTTCGCGAAAGCAGACCCTTTCTTCGCATGCCAGCCCGTTCCAACTCTACGCGGCCTCTAAGTCCCAGCTCGATTAGAATGCATCCTCGTAAGCCGCTTGATATACAGTCATTCCAAAACGATGTGTAACCCTGAAACGACAACGTAAGATGAGCCAGTCTCGAACGTTGTAGCCGAATTTCGCAACACTACTCAGGCGCGGTATCATCTTACCTCTTTATCCTTTAAGCCTAGAAGTAATACTTCTTCCATGAGGGTCAGTCTGGTTTCCTTGGAATCCCCGTCATCATAAGTTTTATCATTTTTCTTATCATCGCTGTCGAGATTTTCCTTCAATCCTCCATCCGCAGTGCTGTCTTTTAGTACGTTTCTTCGTTGCACCAAGCCCTCACTGCGATTCATTTTAACATTTAATCAAAAACAAGTTATTGAAACTGAGCTGTGTGTATTTTACAGATATTTTTTGGAAAATTGTATTGTAATTAATTTTGACTGACGTTTACTATTCGACGTGACGTCGCGATGTTGTTGGTGGAAAACATGGCCGTCCGCCAGTATTGCCAACAAAAAACCGGTTGTTTCTATAATTATGTTTGTCTAGCTACATAATTAAAATCCAACTGAAAAGTAGCTTGTTAGTGCCATTGAGGTTTTTTATGTAATAATATATTCATGTAATCAATTTTAGATGAATTGAAAGTAATTTTAATTAGTAGTGCACCCCAAACTACCAGTTGTTTAAATATATTTACAACCCGTGAACCGAGCTTATAATTATAATATTGAACTTAAAAATATATCCTCAGGAACTACCCCGTAAGCCTAAAAAATTTAATGATGATCGGAACAGCGGTACGCAAGTTATCGTCAGACAAAAGATAGAATACACACTTACAAACGCCGATCTGTGTCAGACTTACGGGCCTCGCTAATCCACTAGCTATAGAACATTTTCTGGCATTATTAGAATTATTGTCGTTATAAATTATAAATACAGTTGCTTTTTGGAACTGTACAAAAATTATGTTAAATTAGTTAACATTTTTGTAATAAATAAAGCGACAAGTTGTACAAAAGTATCGCTAAAGGAGAAGAAGACCAATTTGTTAGGATAGATTTCTAGTGCACAATAATTTTTAAGTTTTTGACTGCATCTGGCGCAGTTGTGCTAAATTGGCAGCATTGGTATCCGTCATTGATAGAAAAAAGTTCACTCATAGCCACAGACTAAATAGAGCTCACGGCTCATTCTGTATTTTTAAATGTTCTTTTAAGTTTTGGTCTCGTTTAATTATTGCCTTAAGACTACTAGGTCATAATATATTTTTAAATAAAGACCTTGTTTAAAAGTATATCTAGTACTATCTATTCTGTGATCTAGCTCTGATTATTGCATTATACCGGCATTTTCCCAAACTTGATCGTGCTAATGAACCACAGAAAAACATCAAATCTGTGTAATGAACACATATACTCCACCGTTATCAAATAAAAAACTTACAACAATTCACATTTACGGTTTCCCGCCAAAAAACTGTTTATTTTTGAAGAAGAACACATAATTTTCATTTTTTTTTAATTATTTGGTGTTACGGTGGTTATACTTTCACGATTGCCACGTAGTCTTAGGTCTGTAGTCATCTATCAGAGAAATTAAAAGCACATAAAGATCTTACGTACCTACCTACATGCACAATGATTCCTCAGTTACTGTTATGAAAGTACATAGTCTTTCTCAGCTAACAACTTATCTGCTTACTTACCTAGGTGCTTAGCTTCACGTAGTGCTTATTGTATCATACGTAGAGGACAAGTGAACTGCGTTTAAATAAATTAAGGTATGGCATGGACCAAGCAACTTCCCAATATGGACCACCGGTATAAAAATTTCAAAGAGCGTTATTTTTGTGTTGGTAGACTCAACACGTTAGTCACCTCATCTCTCAATTTCCCTTCAACGTAAGTATTTAATGTAGGCCACGAAAATTCTATTTTTACTATGACGAAGAACAATCGTTTTTCGCAGTAGGTAAGTAATATACCTGCATTAATGTAGATGTAACACGTGCCTACCTACCTACCTATTAGAGGTATTACTGCAGTCATCAAAACAGCCAAACTGGGATCATGACAATGTAGTTCGTTCATACAACGTTCTCTTGGGTTTCAGTCCTGAGACAGATCTGTTTGTGGATGGATGGTCAGAAATATTGTCTGTTTGTCTGAAGGTGAGAGCGTTGTAGGGCTTTTAAATTTGTTATTTATTTGATGTTTATATTTTTTTGTTCTCTGACATTACTTACTTTTAATTTTATTTAATTTTATTCTATTTTGTCATTTTTATAAGTAGTTACATACTTATTTTTAATAGGTAGGTATAATTTTACTTTTAATTTTGATGATAATTAAATCTTGTGACATGTATAATATTCATTAATGTAATTGGTTAATACCGTATTAATTAGTTGACTAATAATTTAAAAATATAATTGTTGGTTCTGTATGGAAATCTAACTCACAACCTCACGCTGCGCAGTCAGGGTTTGACTCATCATCAACATTTGGCTAAGGTAGATACTTTATCATCAACCCATAACAGCCCACTGCTCGGCTCGGTCTCCCCTCACTTTCGTGAGTAAGATTACCTAGACCACAATAACCACCACGGGGCCCCCAAGGTTTTCGTCTCAAACACATTTTTTTACGTTGCAACAGGTGTATGCCGATACCTAGCCCCACACCTAGAAAGCTGATAAAACAGATCCACAGAACCTATAATAATATAGGTACCTAACTTCACCGATAAGATATCGCTTTGCGTATTTATTATAAGAAATAACATGAGAGCCAGTAATAAGCCAATCGCCTCCGATTAGACGCCAGTGTTTATCTGAGTGTGCTGAAATACAGTGAGAGCTGGTAAACGCGTGTTCAGTCGGGCGCGCGTCATCGACCACTCCACGTGCACCGTGTAACAGTTCAGTGGGACCGTCAAACTTTACTATGGAAGAACAGAGCCACGCCACGGTACGTGACACTACTTTCTACAACCTCATTAGATATGCCTGCCATTGCGTTGACCGTTACTCGCAGACGGTGGCGCTTGCCTCAAATTCAAACGTGCAGTTTTTTTTTTGTTTTTACTCATTAGTCTAGTTACATTTTGTGATTAGTGGATTGAACTTTAAACTTGATGCGTAGTTATCATTATCACGCCACAGGGCAAGGCGCCAGTTGGCTTCAGAACTCGCGTCGTCGCGGTCGTGTGTTTTCCTCTAAAATGACCTTACTCGGGTCGAACTTCGCATCAATATAGATTTTAAACGCACTGTGTCAAGTACAATTTAGCAGATATGAATATAGTGCTGAACTTCTCCGCATAGTTGGTTTTTGCTCTGCCAGAACGAGAAAGAATTTAAGACTTTTCTGACACAAAATAGAAGTGATTGTGTTTATTTTATTTGGTGAGTGAAACTCTCAATTTTGTAGAGCTGTTATCACTGAAACGTTACGTTTACTGCTCCAAAAAGAGCGCTAATCGAGTCGCATAGCTACCTATAGCGCTCCGCTATACCCACACGATTTTGAATGATAAGGTTTGATTTTGGATGTGAAACTAACTGTTAAGGAACTTAATTAGTACCTACTCACCTGCCTACGTTAATTTGTTCAGCAAAGTCGTGATCTCGTGGTTTCTGTTTACACCAACTTACATGATGTGCACTTTATTACACAAAACAATATTTTACCCGAAATAAGAATAAAAAAATATAATATAAATTGTACTTTGTGCCTTTTTAGGTACCTAACTACCTAAGTTCTAGATATTAAATTGATTAATGATTACAAATTGCAGTAGTAGGTACATTTTATATTTTAAATTATAAATAACTAACTGCGCCCCGCGGTTTTACCCGCGTAGTTCCCATTTTGTCCCACAGGAACGGGATAAAAGTACCCTATTACTCAATCCTGGCACGTATAATGTATATATTTTTTAGTTAACGTAGGATCCACAAGACAACGCAGACAACGCAGTCACGCTAAAAATATTATGACAATGAATAAGAAGGCGAACTCTATGTAGATATGTAGGTGCGTCTCTACAACTCTACTTCCACCCACTACTGCTGTACCTATGGCTACTTCTCATAGATCTACAGTCCACAGCCCATTCTTGTTGAAAAAAACATTCTAAAACTATTTCCTAGGAAATCCACAACCTTTTAAATTAATAAGATAAAACCAAATATAGAAATATAACTAACTAAAACTAAATCTTAAAAATCTAATAAAAGTGTGTCCAAAAGGCATGGTGTCAAGAACATTGGTTTACTTTTATATTAAATTTTATGTAATTATAGATTAATAAGTTCAACAAAAAAAATTTTATGTAGAATATAGTAGGTCCCTTTAAATTAAAACATTAAGATTTGCATGGGCCTTCTCGTGTACACATTCTACACATCACATTTTCGGGTTTAGTGCAAGACGAATCCATTGCACTCCTGCTTAAATAACACTCCTATCATTCCTTGATGACGTTTGACGTCTTCATTGTAAAAAACCGTAAGATTTTGCAAAGCCATTGTTAGGTTTGCGTCTCCTGCGCCAAAACGTTCCTTATCTTAGCAAGTAGGTATGTAACATCGTTATCAGAATTATATTAATTATCAGAAAATTCAGTTTGAGGTGAATCCACTCGTCGTTTCAATATAAATGACGGCGACGTCTTACCAAATAAACCCTACTAATATTATAAATGTGAAAGTTTGTAAGTTTGGATATTTGGATGTTTGTTACTCAATCACGCCAAAACGGCTAAGCGGATTTGGGTGAAATTTGGCACACAAATAGTTTATTAAGTACAAATAATTAACACATAGGACACTTGTTATCGTGTAAAAATTTACGGTTCCTGTAGGGTAATACTCAACGCAGGTGAAACCGCGGAGCGCAGCTAGTATAATTATAAACTTCGTTCAAAATTGCTCTGATTATTATTTATATTTCGGAATTATAATTTTTACAGTTATTAAAACTGAGGTCAGAGTGTTGGAAACGGTTGGTACTTCTGCTGTTTTTTTGTTTTACCTCAACCTTCGATGTTTCTGTTGTACATAAATCTAGTCGTATATAATAAAACTCAAGACTCAAATAATTTATTGCAAGATGCCAAAAATAATGCATCTGTACAAGTCAAACACTGAAGTTTCATATTAGAGAGAAAAATTAAAAACAATGTACTAATTCAATTACATCACTAGGTCGGTACCAGACATAATTATAATCTCCTTTCTGTAAGTATATGTAACGTAGATATTTATACAGGGTGACCTACCTTATACATACACCAACTATTATTTCTTCTGTGGTCTTACTATAATCGATATGATAATAAAGAAGTAACGTATTAACTACGCGGTCAAATCATCGTAAAAAAAGTTAACTATGCATTTTCTGTAAGATTCTATTTTAATTAAAACAAAACAGTCCTTATATTTATGTGGACGAGTCGTGACTATTGGCAGCCATCTTGACTGGATACCCCCATAAAAATATTGATATGCAGCATGACACTTAATATCAGGCAGGGGTTTAAAAAAATCACAACAGCTTAACAAAAATACACGTCGTTAAGTTTGCCTGTAATTTCATATCATGCAAATGGCGTCATGTGAGGAGATAAAGCTAGGTAGGTAACAAGTTATCCTTTATCCGTACTTATCACAAAATGAGAACTGGGTAGGTATTGTTTTTATATCGTCTTAATATCTTTAGAATTATCGCCAAATGATTATTTAATCGTTCTTCTCCTTTCGTGTGTGTCACTGATCTAGTGGAGATATTGGACATATTGTTCGTATATCGAATTAGATAGTGCCTGTGGTATCAGAAGGGCCCTGCCAACTGCTATCAACGACCTCCGAAGCAGGGAGCTATGGAAATCCGCAAATAACTTATGTATCAACAAATGACAATGCGTTTCCGAAAGTTCAAGTTTAATATCGTACGCATGACCCCACTATCTCACCGCTATCATGCGTAGTGCTTTCAGTACACATAATTATAATACTTATAAAACACTTAATAATCTCTATTACACGGGTACTCACTTGAGAAACTGATGTGAACTTACAGACTCAGTCGAAGTTAGTAGGTACATTTCTATACCAAAAATAAAATTAAGTGTCTGTTTATGATTTCAAAACAAATGCAATCATGCCTCATCTATATTATATAAAAATGTTATGTTGGTTTGTGTACGCTTCAAAAACTCAAAAAGTTCTGCACCGATCGAGCTGAAATTTTAGCATGATATATAATCCGCATCAAGGATTGTTTTTATCTTCATCAGTGACATATCAGCGAATGTGCGAATGTGCCACAGCGAAGCGTGGCAGAGTACAGCTAGTATTTTTTTTTTGTAATTGTTGTTTATCTGTCTTGTCCGAGAGTTTGGTAGAAATGGAATGGCTTATTAGAAATGGCTAAATAGAAATTAAAATAAAATAAAATTTCAGGAATTTCAACTAAAATTTTCATGTATACGTAGAGGATATGAATATAAGTATATTATTATGAATATAAATGTATTTCAGGTAGCGGGTTACAGCAAGTACGTACTTAATAAATATTCAATATAATTATACCTTGTTTACCTATTGTAATTTTTCTGTACTGTGTTTATTTTTGTTTCTGGTGTACAATAAAGAGATTTCTATTATATTCTATTCTATTATATATTCCGTTTCATTTCGTTGATAACTTTGATAAGTTAATAAAGTTAATAAATAGGGATCTAAGACTGTTACCCTAACATTAAGTCATACGAAGGTAGGTAACTCATTTTCAGCAAAATGGCCCTTACCTTTCGGTATCGCTGTGTGACAAAATACGTCATTATTTGTATAATATGAAAATAAATAGGGCTTACTCGCAATTAAATAACATGTACTTGAAAAAAAAAAAAACAGTCTATGTATATGTCGCAGGATAATGACGAAAACGGAGATTTGATCAAATCCCTAAATTTAATAATCGTTATAAAACACGAAACATAAGAACCTTTATTATTGTTATTATATCATAAAATATAGATAATAATGATAATTTATGCAATATATCTGCGGGAGTATGATAGGTAATCCACATTCGTATCGTTGTATTACAAAGTACTTTTTATTATTGTAATCTTCAATATTTACGACGTCCACCACAGACTAACACTATCATATATACTCGTACCAGGGATATAAATATCAGTACGTTTGACTTTTGCTATACACATTCTTACACAATAAATATTTTTCTATATATATAGATATTCTTACAATACTCGATTTGACTAATTTTTAGGTTCAAAGCTTCAAAATTTAAAGCTTCGTTGTTAAACTTCTTTGATTTTTTGCTAACAAATATAAACCACAAAAACGACTTTAAGTTCTTATATAGTCTGTGGGTTTCAGGTATAATCACAATTGACACAATATTATTAAATATCTTAATTATTTTTTAATTTATATTCCGTCAAATTAGCCAGATCCCCTGTATAGAAAATACGAAAGCTTGGATTTTCTTTGTTACTCAATCACGCCAAACTGGGCTAATAGATTTTGCTGAAATTTGGTGTGTAGAAAGTGTAGGTACTTTATATCCTGGAATAACACATTAAATTAGATTCGATGCTTTTTATTGTCAGCGTCCATGTACTATCACTTTGGGGTCATTGTCTACGCGGGTGAATTCACGTGGCGCATCTAATATGAAAACATAACAAATAATTAATTATGTAACACAAAAAATATTAATAGTATAAAAAAATATCTACTCTAGATAACAAGGATTAAGATGGGATAAACATTAACTCTAGGTGGTAACGCTATCTAAAGGTGAGCTTTACAATAATCCTGTTAATACCATTTTATCTAGCGACACAACTTGCACTTTTATAAATTGTACCTAAGTGCATTTTGCATAATGCTAACCTTTTTATCTTCACCTTGGAGGTAATTACATAATAATATTATGTAACATTGGTTGTCAAACACGCAGTAAGCGGCACGACGGTACAGGTATAATTATAATACATGATTATCTACTGTTTTTTATATAATTCAGTTAAGTACTTTAAGAAATAACACGTCACGTCTAGTCACGTCTTTTCCCCGTTGGGATAGACAGATGCAGAGACTACATCTTACATGCAACGATCTCAGCGGAAAGCAGGATACCAACTCCCTGACACCCTCTACTCGCTTCTTGAACTTCAACCAATAGGCTGTCCATGCGTAGTGGTGTCACATCCTTTCTGCCTGGTCTCATTCACACAAAGTACAGTCTTTTATTCATCATCTCGCGTTCTTCCTCAATCTTATCTTATTAAACGAAATAATAACGAAATCTATTAGTAGTTATGTAATTACCTTTAATACCTATAATATAATGTGTTTGTTGTTTGTCGAATGAGGCAGTGTCAGAGTTAGTCAGACCGCCCAAGGGCCTTTGCAGTGGCTTAAGAACTGCCTGACTGAATGGCTTAATTAAACACGAGCAAAATCCAGATCTCCAGTCAATGATTTTTCCCTTATACTAATATTGGTGCTATTTTCTCTAACGGACGTATTTGCGAAGCACAACTGGTAGAGTTAATGGAGTTTCTTTTTCCTGTGCGAGATTGCAGGAATGAAACTTGAAAGGAAAATTTACTTTTTCAAACTGAAACCAGAATCAGTTTACTTTAGTAGATCATATTTGGTTTATTTTTCTCTATGTATATGAGATCAGAATCAGAATCAGAAATACTTATATTAATTGTAATTTAAGCGTTTTACTTGCAAAAGTGCATTATTTTGCCTTAATTGCAATAAATTATTTGAGTTTTAATTTTTCAATATTTAAACTACCTCCTTGGACTATTCATGTAAGGAAAACGTAATAGATTACTCGACTACGGCAAAGATAAAGGAGGGTTTAACCAATCTCAGGGTCTAACCTAAGTAATGAGACAGTCCGCATCGCCATCTACCTGTAATTACCATGACAATGGATCTTACGTAAAGTCACTATGACAAATGACGATAGACTTAGAAAATCTTATCTATTTTGCAACAGGAAACAGAACATAATAATGACATAGTAAAAACCTAAGTAAACGTAAAAACGACCTTAGCCTGCATGAAAAAAAGGCTTTACATATACATTCGCGGCCACCCACCCTACTATCGAAAAATGTTTTTTACTGTCCATCCAAAGGTTGTCTGGAAGAAATCGCTTTCAGCGATAAGACCGCCCATTGTACTACCCTTGTTTACCTATTGTAATTTTTCTCTACTGTGTTTAATTTTGTTTCTGGTGTACAATAAAGAGTTTTCTATTCTATTCTATTCTATTCGAACCGCCCAAAGTTCAAACAGCCTTTTAGGAGTGGAATAATTTTCTAGCATCTGTGATTTTAGATCGATCCGAAATATAGTATCCTGTTACTTCAATGATATTGCAAGATCATGGTAACCTTGATTTGATGATGCAGCATTACCTTTGAATATCTAAGATACCCAACTCTTCAGCAACTTACAGCAGAGGTATCGTGTCAATAAATAGGTTGTATAGAGATATCTAGATGGTGATCAGATCTGTTTTTAGTATCGATTTTATTTTTTCTATGTAACTAAATAACGAGACGAGCAAGTAATAATCACAAAATTCTGATAATCACAATTTAAAATGAAGTACCTGTGTTCTAAGTAACTGTGTCCCTTCCTAGATTTCATTATCGTTTGCGTCACACTGCCTATTCAACATAATAAAATCAGCCATGACTCACATGCCCCTACCACAGAAATTAGTTGGGCTATGCTGTCTCTGCTTAGTCAGCAAAACGTTTTCACTTCGAAAATGTATAATGATAACAAATAATAATCGTAACTATCCTAACTATAATATTTTAAATAACAATCTGAATTTGTTTGTTTGATTATTTTAATGCTACGATTTCACGCCTAAACCACTAAACCGATTATAAAAATTAGTTTACCAATAGAAAGCTACACTATGAACGAGTAACATGGGCTATAATTATTATCCTCGTATTTCCATGGAAACGGGAAGGTAATTCCGATCTGACCCCAGAAACTGATCCCCGATGAACTATTTCAGTTATATTATTTTATCCTATTAATCCTTATATAATATTATAAATATGAAAGTTTCTTTTAGATGTTTGAATGTCACTCAATCACACAAAAACGGCTGAACGGATTTGGATGAAATTTGACCCACAAATTGTTCATTTACCTGAATTAACACAAAGGATGCATTTTATTTTGTAAAATTAACACTTCGCGTGGGATAATACTTAACGCGGGTGTAACCGTGGGCGCTGGTAGTGTGGCATAATTTCTAAACACTAGGTACACCTATTATACCGTGGGAAAAACAACAACGTTGATATAACATCGATCGCAAAACTATTTATTGTGCCATATTGAACGGACACCATAACATTGCATTGGTGCAAACTCAAATGGTGTTATGGTAGTTAATAAATAAAAAAAAGGAAAATTAAAATTATAGACTTATAGTTAATTGTTCAATAATAGTTATGTGACGCAAAATTAATGCATTAGCATCTCAATAATATTTTCCATCAAATTTAATTATGAAGATGCGACAAAGCCAGACGAAGCCCATAAAAATATTACAAAGTACCTTAATATTACAAATTTCAGAATAAAAAAACAGCCTTGGAACCGTACTCAATTTCAAACCTTATGAATACGAACGAAAGGATATTAATAACTTATATACCTAGTTAGTTTCAGTTTAGTTTGTGCTTATAAAATTGATTCCGTTGACAGTGACTAAATGGGTATAACCTTTCATTTTTTTTTTTTCAGGACACTACTACATTAATTGTAGAGAACGGCGAAGAAATAGTGAAAGTAAACAAAATGCATGTGCCCAACGGAGTTAACGGAGTGAATCATCACGAAGCCAAATACATGAATGGTAAGCATGAAGAGGGTCAGCGCATCGTATTTTAGGTTACTCACCAGGGACTACATAACAGATAGCAGTTTTCTTTTATCTGTGGTGTTTCAATAAAAAGTTTATCTATCTATATAAAGCCGGTGGCATCTGAAATAAAACACCCTATTTTCAAAAGCCTGTTTCTTTGTCTCAAAAATAAAAACACACATATAATCTTTACGTTTTTAAGTTTTAAGACTAAGCTTTATTTTTAAAGCAGCACAACTTTTCTAAAAAGCTTGTTTTTTTTCTGATGCATTGTAGAGTTCTTACTTCAATTAATAATAATATCGCGCCACGATCACATAGGTATATAGATCCTGAACCCTAACTCTAGGATTCCCTGTATCTAGGGAATCAGGAGCTATCCACTAACTAGGTACTAGCCACCACTAATTGACCATCTTCATGAAAAAGCCCGATCTAAGCTCCTAAAAGCCGGTCAAGACCGGATTTATCTATCAGATGGTGACTCTAATCGAGCTTGAGTAATAATTCCGTAAAAATATTATCAACCTCATCAATAAAAAAAAAATTATCATGTCTTATCTTCATTCTGGTAAATGATGTGAATAGTAGAGAGAAAAATGTGGCAGCAGGCGGATATGAAGTGTTTATCAGTTCCTGCATGTTGATGTCTGTGAGCTGATATTAATTGATTACTTAACGATTTAGAGAAAAGTGATTAGTAATAATCAGGAAAAGCTTATTTTAGCGTGTAGATAACATAATATTTGTGTGAGTCGCCTACAATTCACATAAACATTATAATCGAAATACCTATATTTGGAGAGTTATAGGCTATGGTCTTCGTAGTTTGGCTAGATTAAGGGAATCCTTGTTAAGGGTCAGGCTATAGGTAGGGGGGGGGGGGGTGTGATTGTGACGCGTTATATATTTATTTATCAATAAGGACTTATGCGTCTTTAGAATTAGGTACTAACAGTAAAATATCTCATAAATTTCCTCTTCTAGACAATAAAAGCGGTTTTTTTTACTTATCACATTCACGTCTATAAAAATCAACAAATAATCGACTCGAATCGACGATTAATCTACGTATGAATCGTATTATAACATTTTATCTACTTACGTCATTTACGTATGCAAATGTTTAAAGGATATTAGATTAGCTGTTAGTCTATAAATTATGAACACGTGACATGGATCTAGATAATCTAATTATACAATTTTAATCAACTGTTGCGGTTTTGATAAAAAACGTTACTTTTAATCCCTTATATCCTATTTTAATCAGAGTTTAAGCTAAAGAAAACAAAACATTCAAAATAATGTAAGCACCAGTATTAGTCCGGTAGGTCTTAGCAAAGGGGATAAAAATTCCTCGGATTATGGTATTTGCATGATTTTAGGCAGTTGGTGGGTCGGTAGGTCGCACATAGGTGTTATGTATGGGCAGCCAATCTGCTAATCTGATATCGAGCAGCTGCTCATTGCAAAGTTTTTATAATTTATCTCACTGTGTATGGATTGATGCATGTCTAGATGTTTATTTAGGTCAAATTTTACTAGTATATTATTATTTAAAATTCCCGTTGTTAAATTAATTTCTTTTGCATACCTGTCAACTTCGAATAACAATACCATAATGTGACAGCGAGCTGATCTGATGATAGAGACGGTAGATAGACAACGGAACTCCTGCGTGACAGTACTATATTGATGAAGTTAGGTCTTATTTTTATCAGTTTTAAATAATAATACAAAAACTATAAGACCAGGGTTGGTTTCAATCTAAGAAAATTGAAGATCGATTGATATTGTAGCAAAAAATAGACTAGGAAAACGTACTACACATTTAACATAGGCATATATCTAAGAAGAGAACAAATAAACCATAGAGTAGATAACAATACCTCAAACATCCTATTCCTTGAATGGCCGCCCAGACAGGACACACATCCTGCGATTGTTTTAGTATAGGTCATTTCGGAACCAACAGGTCCTCAAATAAACGTGTATTATACTTAGTAACAATACAATGTCAACTATGTACGTAGTTTTCGTATATGCAGTTGTACACACGTCAGTCATTGATGCCACTGTGCTGACGTCCAAGAAACAAAATTTTTAGAGTTGCTAATCATGCGATAATAATTTATACAAAGTACTTTATTTTGAAATATTGGGACAACCCTTGCTTATCTGCGTAGAACAGCGGCGGCGGCATCGCCTGACTTTAAAGGCGTCGTATCGTAGGCCTAGTGTAATAATTATAATAAGTGTAGGTACCTACTATAATTGCGGCTCAGGCAAGCGGTCACCACGTAGATCTATAAATTACATAACAGTACATAGGTTAACAAGAAAAGGACACTACTTTCTCACAGGACCAGACCAAGTAATTCCTGCAGACAGCTACGTCACGTCCAAGCCTGGACACTATGTGAAACTGCAAGTGGCGTCTAGAGGAGTGGCCGCAGAGCCTCCTATCTCCGTGCCTGGTCTCCTAAACAGGACGACGGCGCGGTACCCTGACGCGACAGCCTTGGCAACTAAGAAAGCAGACGGAAAATGGCACAAAATTACTTACAAGTAAGTTAAGGACAACATAGTTACAAGTAAGGAAGTAAGTTGGGAGAAAATCCCAACAAGTCATACTGTGACTCGATTTACTGCGACTGGTTAGGAACCCATCGACAATTAACGTTGTTTGACTATGGATAGTCTTTTGTACCTTCTCCCGAATCCAAGTTATCAATAGATTGGCTTTTTCTAAAATACAGTTACGTGGCCTGATCCATAGCTTCACCGATCTACAAGATTACTCTTCCTTCCAGACAATATCAAGACCGAGTTCGGACGATAGCAAAAGCCTTTATCAAGTTGGGTCTGGAGCGGCATCACTCAGTTTGCATCCTCGGCTTCAACTCTGAGCAGTGGTACATTGCAGATCTCGCGGCTATACATGCAGGGTAAGTGTAAATAGTCGTGTAAGGTCTTCGTACAAATCACGCCTATTAGGGAATGTAGTCATTGCACGGTTAAACAGAAGATTAGGATTTTGAAAGATAACGTAACACTAGGTTGATATATCCAACAATTTAAACAATGGAACATCGAATTGTGTACATTGTACTTAGATGCTCGAATTGCCAATGTCAAAGAGAGAAACGTGACATCTCATAGAATAGCTCACAGAACTATAATAATTAGTTATTCTTCCAAAAGATAGCTTTTTCTAGAACCAAGCAGGATGACGGGCGCAGTGCAGTGCCGCGCAAGATTATGCAAAGCAAAGTTTTAGGTGGCACTGTAACTGTTATAGGCAGGCGTAGCGCTTACCATCAGGAAACCGACATGCTTGTTTCGGCACTCAGTCAAATAAAACAAAATCTCGTGATCTTTTTGATGGTGAAGCGGATTGACGAAATACGTAATGTCAAAATTGTGTGACTACAAGTTTTTTTCAGGGTCAACATCATCTCGTTTCAAGCCCTTGAATGCGATGGAGTTTACCTTGATGCATACTAAGAAATTAATTAAAATTGCTTATTCAAATTCTTATTACGTACGTAACATGTAATAAGAAACTCGCTAGTTTAATGTCATCAAGATTTAATAGCATATTTAGGTATTTTGGAAATGAGTTCATAAACATTTTGTATATTGATTTTTGATTAAATTCTTGCTAACTTGGATCTGAATATTTTGAGTTCTCCAGAATGTATTAATAGGAAGAAAATTACATAATATGAAAATAAATAAATTCAAGATGAGAAGGCACTGTAGAGGACGCAGATTTGAGCCTAGCTTCGAGATTAAATCTTTTCTCAGGCTCTCGTGTGTGAAGGATAATAGTTATAATGTATCTAGGTAAGGTTAATAATAATTTGTTTGTTTCTCATGTCATTACAAAGGTTGGTTTATTTCTAACCACCAGCGCAGTTACGGAAGGCTAGTGGCCATGACGCAGACGCATAAGTTCTCGTGACGCAATACTAAAACTAGTGGACATTGAACTCAAATAACTCGGGTAGCTACCTGTACCTACCTACAAAATATGTGGACTAGGTATCAGACTTCTAAACAACCGAAGTTATGATTAAATCCCTTTCGATTCCACTATCTTAAATAAATAAATTGAGTGGTCGTTTTTTGGGTCAATAGGTGATATATTATATATTTTTGTATGGTATTTCAATAGATTTAAATATTTTTTAGTTAGACAGATATATAAACTCTTTATTGAAACACCACAGAATAAAGAAAACAGAACTAAAACAAATCAAATTTAACAATTAGTATCACAATTGGCGCTGTTATATGAGAGGAGCAACAAAAAGATCACACAGGCCTCTTAAAAACGTTAATAACTATAACACAACGAACTTTAATAATAAATGATTCATAGAGAAAAATAAGTTTTAATCAATATTATTTACAACCCAACTCATACAAATGAGATAATGTAACTTTACTATACCTTTTGTATACATTTTTAAAGCACTTACCTAGGTATATGGAGGGTCTGCCTGCATCACGCTTATCTGCGTTAGATTATCTAAAGCCGCAGTGAGATTAAACTCATAAACAGAATTATTTGTTCGATAAAATTACTGCCATAATGTAGAGCTAATCTGCTTTTACGATTATTTTTGGGCTAATATAAAGTCCTCATTCATAGGAGACTTGCGACACAAATAATTTCCACTTATCACGTTATAGTCGCAATAGGGCAATTGTATACACCACTATAATTAGCTCCTTTATCTATTCCGTATTTCGCAACACTTCAAGCTAACATTATTTAGACTAATAAACGAGCTAGTACCTACTCGCGGGTTATGTAGTTATAGCCGTTATATAATTTGTATAATAAATGAATTATGCTCTCGTTAATTTCTATAACGTTACTATGCAAAACACTAATTATAACAAAACGATCCTATACATAGATCCTAGACCCCTAACCAAGATGCCCTGTAGGTATCTACACACACAAACTCCGGTAAAACCCCGATGGGGTTGTAAAACTATATACTTACTTAACTTACCTCTTTTTGTAAAATTTTTACTTTACTGTTTGGCGTTATAAGGCTGATTTATACATTCATTAGTAAAGTGGCGAGTAACCTTGCGAACATGCCGAGTCAAAGTACGTGTTATGTACAGATCGTAAAAACAAAAACGATTAGATCAACCCTAGGTTCTGGAATAGAACACCTTGTATTACGTAAAAATGGGATAATAATAGTTAACGCGGGTAAAACCGTGAGGCGGTGCTAGTAAACATATATATATAAAAATAAACATTCATTACGCAGAGGCTACGCCGCCGGAATTTACACGACTAACTCAGCCGAGGCATGCTACCACTGCCTGGTCTCCTCTCGCGCAAACATCTGCGCAGTCCAGGACAAAAAGCAGCTGGACAAGATCCTCTCCATCCGGGACAAACTGCCGCTGCTAAAGGCGATAGTGCAATGGGAAGGAACGGTTGACACTTCTGTACCAGGGGTTTACAGCGTAAGTGATGCCTTGAACTCGACCTTGCAGACTGCTTTCTTACCAAAACTCAAATCGTTTATTGCAAGTCCGCCTGGGGAAGTACCACATCTTTGCCAAATAACCATCCGCCAAGCAGTAGTGTGCAAACGTTACTGTGTTCCGGTTTGAAGGGCACTGCTTCCAGAGAAATTACTGGGCATATGAGACTTTAGAGCCGATGTCTCAGGAGACGAGCGCAGTGCAGTGCCGCGCAGGATTATGCAATGCAAAGTTCTGGGTGCCACTGTAACTATAATGGGCAGGCGTAGCGCTAACCATCAGATGGACGACATGATCTTCTAGTCAATCAGTCAAATAAAAAAAACTGAAGATATTAGTTCTATTTTTTAAATAATGTTCTAAAGTATATCTTCTTTTTTTCAACAGTGGGAACAACTTATGGACATGGGCGTAAAGGAATCAGATGCACAACTTAACAACATCCTCAAGAGCATCGCGGTCAACGAGTGCTGTACATTAGTTTACACAGTGAGCAAAATTTAATTTCAATGGTAAATGTTGATCAGAAAAAAAATGTGATAACAGTCATGACAAGATCTGTATAATTAGATGCCACCGACAATGCAAAAAACTCAAACAAAACACGTAGTTAATAATGAGAATTCAAAATTCAAACCTCTCAAAAGTGGCATGGAATTGAGCGATGGATAAGTATGGTTACATATATAATAAGTCGTTCAATATATTACGCATACCTTCTATGCTATAACTGGGTAGTTCTCAAAAAATTGCCGTTATTCGGATACGCAGGTTAATTAGAAAATTCAATTACAAACTTAAATTCGAGTTCTCCAGCTTTCTTTAGAATAGTGTGGGTTATTGGCCTCGATGCAGCTAGTGTCCTTTCAACTATCCTAAGAGTTACTTTACCCTAAATCAGAAAAAAATGTTACCACAACTTCAAATATTCAGGCAGGTGAAATCGTCAATTTTTTGAGAAGTACCCAACTGTAACTTTTATGTTTCTTCCAGTCAGGGACAGTGGGACCCCCCAAAGCTGTGATGTTATCTCACGATAGTCTAACGTGGGACGCGTTCTCTATCGGAGAGCGTGTGGCAGATCTGCAGCCAACGCAAGATAGACTGGTCTCCTTCTTACCACTTAGCCATGTTGCTGCTCAGGTGAGGACATTAGCTTTTACCCAAGATACTTTACAGGTTATTTTCAGATGAAACTCTAAAGGTCGGAATCAGTTTGTATGTTAACTTGTTATGGACCTCAAAAGAGAGACGAGAGAAATCGTTTTTGTCAGCATAATGGTGTGATAACTCAATTTTCAGACTAATTTTTCACGGGGTTTGCAATATAATTGTAATATGTATGTAGTGATTTTCTTATCTAGTGTTTTTCTTTTATTAATACGTAGGCAAACGTTTTTTGATTGAAGATAATAGCATGCTAACTCTAGTGCAGAGGTTGCCAGACGTTGACTTCATAGACCAAAAAAAAAACTTACAAAATTCAGTTGCTTCTGGTGGACTCTGCAGCTACCATATTCCTATTTATGTCCGACCATATATTATTTTTTGTCACGCCAATGTAGACCCCCGTCGGGTCTCCCGTGGACCCCTGGGGTCCACCTGGACCACTTTGGGAACTAAGGGTCTAGAGTATGTCATTTCTGTGTACTATTCTTGGCAAAATCTCTCAGCGTCCGACCGAAATTACTAAGGGCAATGTCTCATTCATTAGCTACCTTTCTTAACGTTCTCATGTTTTTGATCATAGTTTTTTTTTAACATTTTACAGGTCGTCGACATTTACACCACCCTTTCAAACGCTGTGACAGTTTTCTTCGCGCAGCCTGACGCTCTCAAGGGCAGCCTCGTGGAAACTCTCAAGGAAGTTCGACCTACGAGGTAACCGCCGCTCCTACAATATAATTATTGAAAAATCGATATGTCTCCACTGAAGACCTAATACCTATAGCAAATCGTCTATTTAGACTAGTTGATGTCTTAAATTCTAAAGTTTGTGCTACAATTACTAAGCCCTTAAAAAGTTGAGTACCTACTAAAGTACCTAAAGATAAATCAAAGAAAAATACAACCATTCTGATGTCAATGTGAAAAAAGATCTGATTATTCTTTTGCTTGATGGATAATTTGGATATGTAATGCAAAACCATATTTTTCATATTCATATTTTTTTCATATTTCATTATGGCTCGTTATGAATAGCAGTTCTACTTAGCACTATCTTCTTATTTACGTAATTAGGTGCTAAGGTTCAATGTCAACGCTGTTTTGTAGTTTTCGTTACATACTGTGCTATTGTTTTCCTTTTTGTGAGATAATATGTTTTTTTTGTTTGCTCATCGTTAGATAACTTTGGAGTTTGTAGTCATTATACGAAATAACCTATGTATCTACCTAATTTTACTTTTAACAGTAATAAATACCGTCTATTTAATAAAATATAATGGTGTATACACACTACGTTTTTAAAATTTCAAACTAGGAATAAAGTGCGAATTTACACTCGTGCCTGCCTGTATTCGTCCGTCATCGACCAATGTTTTGAGGCACCATAACATATTTTAAAACTTCACAAGATAAAGGGAAGTTTTTTTAATCTTTTTAAATTGATTGCAGGTTCCTAGGAGTGCCTCGAGTATGGGAGAAGATGCACGAGAAAATAGTCGCAGTTGGCTCAAAGGGAGGCGCGGTGAAGAAGGCCATGGCTAAATGGGCGAGGGAGCAGGGCCTCAACCACCATCAAGCTAGAATCAAGGGGTATGTATCACGTTCACCTACTTTCTAGCTATTACCTGCTACTGCGTCCCTGGTTATATTTTTTTTAAATCGATTTTGATGACAGTTACCCTGACCTACACTATACCTACTGGCACGCCGCCTACAAATAGTGAAAACCGCATTGCAATCGCTTCACTATGATTTACGTGATGCGTCTAGACAACTTTTTATAAAATACGAATTCGGTACATAAAGGAAAGGAAACGAAAAGAAATGAAAAAGTAGGAGAAAAAAGGAAAAAAAGGAAAGGTCGGCACCAACTGCAAACTGATCAATATAAGCCCAAACTCCATAAATCTACTATTTAGACGCTGAGGAGTTCCATTGTCTACCTTCCGTCTCTATCGTTACATTATCTCGCTGTCACCACAATATTATACTGTCATTAAAACTTGACAGATTCAATCCAACTCAATTTATCAACGGAAGCTGGGTCGTCATTTATTTCCGACATTTTGAACTAATCAAACCACTCACAATATAGTACAGTGAGTTATATCGGAGAACAGCTTCTGTCTATCACAGTGTATACAGAGAAATTTTGGTTCTAACTTTCTGAGTCATTAATTTGGAAGTCTACAAGAATGGGGGCAAACAATCTCGCCGAGTTTGGTAACTTTTACTTTTACTTTTCGATGCAGTAGACTTCTATGTTCTGCGGCAGCAGTGGGCGCTTTACGGACTAGTTTTCACTTGATGATTGCATTAGAATGTGAAATAAGATTGGTGAGACGTTCCCAAAAGGTTCTAGCATAGCTTAGGTAGAAACGCAGATAGATAGATAGATAGATAGATAAACTCTTTATTGAAACACCACAGAACAAAGAAAACTTAAAACTAGAACAAAACAAACAGATACCTACTTATATGAGGCATTGATATCAATTTATATAAAGTTGGTACCTATAATTTATAGATTGAATAACATGCGTCAGATAGGATGGGTATTTACCGGTATATTAGTTAGCGTAATGATTCCTATTATTAAAATTTATAATATAATAACTCGCATACAATTTTGGTTAATTTACCTACTAAACATTTATGACCTTGAAAAATCTACTGAGATAAATAGTTGCGTCTAATGCAGGTCTCCTTTTTACCCGACTGCGCCAGAAGGAGGGTTATGCTTTTGAGTGTATCTTTAGGTCAGACTTAGAATTTCTTTAAGAAAATCTTAAGTTTATTTATTACTCTAAGCAAATTCGTTATTCGTTATGCCTTTCGATCCTTTAAAAGTATTCTACTTGAAAGAAGCTGATATTAAGTTGATGCATTCTTCTAACAATATTTTATCCTCGCCCAGTTCTCTATCATCGGGAATGAATGGACTTCCCATTGACTTCAGTATACTCGAAATGATAGAATTTTGGTATGTAACAAATTCCCGAATGGTTTACAGATTTCCTAGCACGTTAGCATGATGTTGAAGAATTAGACAGAACCATTATTGTATACAAAACTTGTGTCTAGATTTTATATCTACTTACAATAGATCGTTAACGCCACGGCCAGACGTAGAGGCACAATTCATAAATAGACTGCACGTATGCATGGCTTTGTGTACAGTAGATAGTAAAAACGATCGATACATACCCTGCTAGATAGTATATTTTCAACTATAACTATTCGTAGTAATTAGTTCTTTTGTTTAGTTTGTAGTTGTTCTTAATGAAATCTACAATTGGCCCTGTTTTTATATTTGACTGAGTGACGAGACGAACAAGTTGCTCGCTTGATGGTAAGCGCCACGCCTGCCCATAACAGTTACAGTGCCACCCAGAACTTGGCATAGCATAATCTTGTGCGGCACTGCACTGCGCTCGTCATCCTGAGACATCGGTTCTAAAGTCTCATATGCCCAGTAAAGTGTCCAATAAGTGGCCATAGTCACTCCAGATGGTTGAATAATGGATAAAGGCCTTAGTATAATTTCTGACCTTTGGCTGTTTGAGTCAAAGCCAGATGTGGCCTAATTGCATTATAACGATATGTACGTGTCTCAGTTAATTCTATTTCAAGACTAGCTTCTGGCTACGTATTTAATAACCCGGTACACAGAATACTTAACCAAGAGTGTCGTCAAAAATAAAATAGATTCCACATAATTGAGATACACAATGGGTTAATATTAAATAGTACTTATATATGTACCTCGAAGGTGGGTAATTTTCTTATTGTGAAGCTGAATGCCAATCGATACCATGAATGAGGCATATTGAGCCACCATGGGAGTACAGTGGTTGTACGCTGTTAGAACTTGTAGAGCATAACTCCCAGCTTATTATTATCTATCTCTCTCAGAAGAATGTGATGTTGTGAATTACGTCTGGTACGTACTTGAAGGTATATTGCCTTTTTATTTTGGTATTTTTTGTGGTACAAGAACATGACTCATTAAATTTCAGACCTGCGTCAGTAAAAAGACAATGAATCAAGTCATGACCTCTTTGCACTTATATAATTGTAATGCCTGAAGCCAATCAACCTTCGAAATGCATTAACACTATCTCAAAATTATAATCCAAACCCATTTTAAACACGACGTCTGCAAACTGCCAAATGGAATGCAAATACTTAAGTCATGAAATCTGTATGTAGCCAAATCAAACAGCCTCAGAGGTAAATAACCTAGCGAGCGCAAAATATACGATGAAAAGTTATTTATAATCACGTTTCGTATGCGCATACAGAATGGACATCTGTATGTACACGACACGTCGACTGCAAATATATCAGGGGTGTCGATTGAATGTGTTATGGATAGGTATTTTTGAAACGCATTTTTATAAGTATGATACATTTTGATTATAAAACTTACATTATTGCCAACGTAGCTATCAATCAAAATTGCATTTTGATGGGCTGATATTAATTTCAATGCATACATAATATTGACAGACAACCAGAATTTCGTCTATAGAACTATTTATTGTTCACGCTCATATCAACTGAAGCATCGCATGCGCAGGAATAATACAGAATCATGCATGACTCCAGCCCATCTTCCTTAACAACAATATAATTTTTAACGTATCCAAACGTTCCAGGCAGCGAGGCTCTTCCTTGGGATACAAGATGGCCAAGAGCATAGTATTCAGCAAAGTGCACGAATCCCTGGGTTTGGACAAGTGTACGACGTTCGTGACCGCGGCAGCGCCGCTCTCGGCCGATGTTAAGAAGTTCTTCCTCTCGCTGGACATCCCCATCGTGGACGCCTTCGGAATGAGTGAGGCGTCTGGCGCGCATACGCTTAGCATATACCCCAAGTAAGTACCATGTCTCCTGAAGTAATTCATAGATTTTCTGGGATCGTGGAACCGTCCACGATCCCAGAAAATCAATTACAATAGCTATCATGGATACCGATCCATGATAGCTATTGTAATTGGGGGAAGTGACTGTGTTAATTATCTATTGCTTTTTTTTTAGTTTATGCCAATTATGATGTTTGCTGGAGCGATCTTTTAACGTTCGAATAATACTAGTTTCATCTTCCTGCGTCTCTTACGTACTGTCATGTTCGCACATGAAGTATCGTTAATAAAATGACTACCAATCTAGGGGAAAGTCATTGTAAGGGGGTAGATTTATCGATTATCATATAAATACATCTTGAAGGCCTGTTTTCAAGGCCTATACTCAACAGCAGTTAGTATTTAATAAGCTTCTGATAATGATGATAAGCATGGAAAAGTACTGCGCTATAAATAGCATTAATTAATCGGTTAGTCATTTGCAGATTCTCTCTAGATTCATCGGGCGAGTTGCTTGAAGGTACAGAGACCAAGTTCGGAGGTTCCGTCAGCCCCAACGGGCCGGGAGAGATCATGATGCGCGGCCGCCACGTTTTCATGGGGTATCTAGACGACGAGGCCAAGACCAACGAGGCCATTGATGACGAGGGTTGGCTGCACTCCGGAGACATCGGCCGCGTCGATAGCAACAACTTGCTCTATATCACTGGAAGGATAAAGGTAAGTGCGCCATCGAGTCACGTTCGACTCACGAGGTGTTAATGTGGTGCCTCGACAACGAGGCCATAAGTGACGAGGTCTGGCTTCATTTCAATAGACAAACAGGGAGGATATACCAATTCATTCTATGTTCACCTTAGTTCATCTTAGTTCTCCTTAATTTTTTTTTACTTTTATTTTAAGAATCTCTCTTCTACTTATGTATTAAGTAAAGTAGTGTTTAATACAATAATTTAATTTTCAGGAGTTGTTAATCACCGCGGGCGGAGAGAACATAGCCCCCGTGCTCATCGAGCAGACGGTGCAAGCTGAACTCCTTCATGTCGGATACGCTGTGCTTATCGGCGATAAGCGCAAGTTTCTTTCAATCCTCCTAACCCTCAAGGTAATTTTAATACACTGTGTTCCTAGAATAAAATACTAGCAGAAAAAGAAGACTTTGTGCCGTTACTAGCATTTCCCAACCCATTAGTGTGCGTCGCCTTGAATTTCCAATCGGTTTAAGTTTAAACATTAGCTATAGAACCCCGATATGCCATATTATACTCTCTTGGACTTTTACTAATGCGAAAGTAGGCATGTTTGTTACTTAGTCCCAGTTACGTAACGGCTGAACGGTTTCAATACGTCTTGGCAAATCTTGATATAGTCAAGTAAACAATATCATTAATAAAAATCGGATAATCTCTAAGTAATACAGTCACGCCTTATTCCCGTTGGAATAGGTAGAGACTACATATTTCCACATGCTACGATCCCAGCGTAAAGCACTAACTCCCTTCGCTACTGGTTTTTGGAACTCTACACCAAGTAATGTTAGTAAAATATAGAAAACACTAACATGTTTATTTGCTTCTAGTCGAAAGTAAACTCCGAGACGGGCGAGCCGCTAGACGATTTAGACAACGAGACCCGCGGCTGGGTCAGCAGCCTCGGCAGCTCGGCCACCAAGGTCAGCGAGATCGTCAACACTAAGGACCCGGCGGTAAGTCAACCAGTCATCGAAGGCTAATTATTGTTTATTGAGACTCCGAGACGGGCGAGCCGCTAGACGAGGTAGACAACGAGGCTCGCGGCCAGGCCTTAATAGCACAATTTTATTTAGTTTCATCATCCGTTTTTTTATTTATTACTATTTGACAGAGTGACGAGCAAGTCTTTAACCTGATGGTAAGCACTACGCCTGACCGTTACAGTTACAGAGCCAAGCAGAACTTTGCCTTGCATAATTCTGCGCGGCACCGCACTCGTCACCCTGAGACATCGGCTCTAAAGTCTCATACGCCCAGTAATTCTTTTCCAGTTGCTGCAAACAGTGCCCTTCAAGCCGGTACACAGTAATGTTTGCATACACTGCTTGGCGGATGAATATCTGGCAAATGTGTGGTCCTTCTCCAGGCGGTCTTTTGCAGAAGAAGCCTCGCACACAAAAAGTGTGTGTTGGTGAATAATGTATATTTGAATATTGCCATTCTAGGACATGTCAGTAATACAACCTTAGAAATATTTCTCGTAGCTTCCAAATCGATTCCATAGGCGATATCTGAGACTTGCGCTCCGCCGGTTTGAAGCGAGTCAGACGTTGCTTTGTTGTTTAGAATCTTATTTTGAGCTTGACTTTAAAAAACAGTTTCTTTTCTAGGTTTACAAAGCGATTGAGACCGGCATCACGCGAGCAAACAAGCAAGCCATCTCCAATGCACAAAAAATACAGAAGTTCTCCATCCTACCAGCGGACTTCTCCGTAGTCACAGGAGAATTAGGTAACAACTCTTGGCAAGAAGATAATTATGTCATTATCCTCATAACGCCCACTGTGTTCTTTGACCTGTGTTTAGGTCTCGCCTCACTTTCCTGGGGAGGATTAAGCCATAGTCCACAACGAAGATAAAAGATATCATAGAAGATTTATATTTTGATGAAGTTCAGAATGAGTCAAATTTGCTTTGTTAACCTTTCTGTGTTTACTGTAATTATACTGTTTATTTTCAGGCCCCACGTTGAAAATCAAAAGGAACGTCGTCTACGAGAAGTACAAAGACATCATAGAAGACTTTTACACAGAGTGATTTAGACATAAGCGTAGATATAGGGCGAGGGACAACACACAAATTAAATTATTTTCTAATTGTAATTATTAATTATTGCTCAATTAGGGATTAGTGTTACGGAATCAATGTGATTTTAGTACTTTACGCAAAGGTATTTTATAGGTAATATTTTGTTACAAAAATATATTATTTTTCTAAAAGCGGGAGTTTCATTAAAAGTCTATTAATTTAACTTTAATTAAAATTTATTTTTAAGTACACTTAACTCAAATACATTGGAATGATATAATTTTAGGTACATTCAACGAGTTGACACTAATAAATTCTCATTTCTTACGCTAAGTTAAAATATTATAATTATGTTATAAAATTGACAAATTATATTAAAATACGATGTAAATATATCGTTTGATCGTATAACAAGGTACATAATTAAGTACTGATTTATAATACTTAAGTCAAATAAAGGAATGAATGGAAATGGCTGTTTTATATATTTATATTTATTATTGTTTAGTCACACATTTTACCGTAGGTACATGAGTCAATAGGACATCGGGCCCACTTAAGCGTATCACTTTTACGAATATGATTAAATCCATGATTATTTTCAATCGGTCTCCATTGTAAATTTCAGAATATCACAAAAATAATTAATATCAGATACTAAAAATTATTATATCGTACAGGAAAAATCGATTAATATCAATAGCTGCCGTAGACAGCGTTTTACAGCTGCCTGGAGGCATACCATGACCTCTTATAGCGATTCAACTGAAGACCTAAGCTGAACCGCGTCGCATAATCGTACCGTGACGTCTTATTTTTTATGTTGCTGCCATTTTCAACCTAAACCGGATCCAATTAAGGTTGAAAATGGAAGCAACCTAAATTGATTTGCTAATAAGCCATTTTCAGCCTAAACTATATCCAATTTAGGTTGAAAATGGCAGCATCATAAAAAATAAGACGTCACGGTACGATTATGCGACGCGGCTCAGTTTAGGTCCTGGGGGCCTACTCTCACCTATTAGTTAGCGGCTCAGTTTTGGCTCAGTTCAACTTAGGTTCCTAAACTGCACCGCATAATTTCGTACCATGACCTACACCTAAACAAAATCGTAATTGGATCGTTAACAATAAGAATGAATGAACGAATTGAACGATAGTTTCTCACGTCTGTTATGACGTCACTCTGTTGGAAAGAGACAACACTATATCAACATCCTTTGCTAACTTCGTTTAGCCGTGTTTCTTTCTTTTGGTTGCGTTCAAAAATAAATCAAAAAATGTTTCGGAAAATTACGCTTATTTTCATGTTGCATGTTTTGTCATTTGTGTGAAGACACAACACCTAAGTAATTTAATTAAGTATTTAGATGTATGTATCAATGATGTTTATTGATTTATTATTTATTTAAGATCATTTTTTAAATTAAATTACGAGTAAAATATTGTGGTCCTAGAATTGATATCTTTTTAGAACGTTCCTTTTATATTTTTGACATTTGACATTTGATTAATGAGTGACGGACGGATGAATGTTCTTCGACTCTAATCAGAAAATACAGCACGAAAGAGTTCGTATATTGAAAATACGCGCGCTTTTGTGCTGATTTTTATAAAATACTATTTTCGATTTCTTTTTATGTGGTTTATAAATTCACTACAATGGCGTCAGTAATTCTGACTAATATTTTGCATATTTTATAAAAACCTTATTTCTTAAGTAGGTACTTATACGCATGAATCTATACTCCAAAATTCCCAAGCTTACGTCTCAACTGTTAGCGGCTATTTTAAGTGGTTTTCTTTATATTATACAGTGAAACTTCTCGTTAACGAGTAAGCAACGGCCAACTTGAACACCTTTGGGATTTCATAAACAGGCACGAGATTGCAACGTGCTATAATAAAATCACGCAAGCCAGGGAATACTCTCGCCGGCTGAGGGAATCAGTAGCCCTAAGTTTAAACTTCCAAGGCGACGGTACACACAAATATACACACTTAATTATTATGATTTTTACACTGAAATCAAAATAATCCCTACTTCCCTACTTATATTATTAATGCGAAAGTAACTGTCTGTCGTTGTGTCTGTCTGCTACGCTTTCACGCCTAAATTACTGAACTGATTTAAATAAAATTTGGTACAGCCTAGACTCTAGAGCCTGAGAAAGGACATAAGCTACTTTTTAATGCGAGAAAAGGGTTGTAAAGTGTTGAAATAGGGGATGAAAGTTAGTATGGAAGTTTCGTCATATTTTAAGCTAGAAGCTTGAAACTTATTTTTGTGCTTTTGATTAGATATAAATAAAAATTTCATTCAAATTTTGTAAAAAAATTATCCACAAGGTAAAATAGCAATAGGGGAAGAAAGTTTGTATGGAAATATATAAGCTTTCGGCTAAACCACTGCACCGATTTTTAAAATTATTTATCTAATGGAAAACTACATTATCAGCAAGTAACAAAGGCTATATTTTATCCCCGTATTCCCACAGGAAGAGGAACTACGCGGGTGAAACCGCGGGGCCGCCGCTATTAAGATATATAACCAAAAAGGCTCAACTTTGGTTGTGAAAATATTAACTTTTATTGAGACGCTAATTTTGACAGCTAATGGGATCAGTATAGGTTCAAATAGGTTTTAAATATAGCTCATGGTACGAAAAGAATGAACGAAATCATGACTTGCTATCCAGTTTAGGTTCAAAATGGCGGAAACCTAAACTGAGTCGCTAATAAGACGTCATGGTACGATTATGCGACGCAGCTCAGTTTAGGTCCTAAACTGAATCGCTATAAGACGTCATGGTAGGCCTCCTGAACTGAATCGCTATAAGATGTCATGGTAGGCCTCCTGATCCCGTATAGTGTTGTTAAGTTCGGTACGGTGTGTTGATCAAATTTGTATAGATTTGACGGGTGTCGTGGCAATCAAGTCACAGTTTAGGCAAGAAGTTAGTACTGAATTTTGACTAAATCATCGAACCAAACTCAACGGCACTCTACGGAATCAGAGGGCAGGTAAGGAGATATACACGTTACAATATAATACTTTAAATTCTTACACTCGACATCCGATTTAGTTAAAAGGAACGCGGCTTCCATCGAACTTTGCGCTGACTACCGACGGCTCAAGGAGTGGTGGCGTTGGCGTGGAGGCGCTGCGGGGGGGCGGTGGCGGGGAGCGGGGGCGGGCCGTCAGCGAGGGGGAGGGGCTTGGCGACGCCGATGCGGACCACGCCGCGGGGAGCGCCTTTCAGCGCAGCTACTGCCTGTTCCAGACTCGCGTTTTCCAAATTCTGAAAAAGGAATATCGCTACGTTAAATGTGTGTAAATGAGCTAGCAAAAATCGAACGTATAACTTTGGCATTATTTTAAACAAGTTTGGTATTATTTTAAACAAGTCTATTCAAAACTTTGTAAAGAACGATTAGTGAAAATGCAAGTGTCGTTGTGCTCGGCTCAGCTCGCGCTGACACGCGCCTTGTAAGCTAGTAGCCTCGCGGTCGGGTGAGCTGAGCCGTGTCTACACGGACGGCTCGGCTCGTGTTGGCTCGCGCTAGCACGTATCGTTTAATTCAACCTTTAGCAAGGGGACAGTTCCCCTCTCGATTATGAATTCCACTGGAACCATAGATAATACCGCTCCTGTGGGCTAGGGTAGCGACTTAAGCCGCGAGTACCTGATCGTTGACAAACAGCAGGCGGTCGCCGGGTATGAGCCGGCCGTCCTGCTGCGCCACGCCGCCCGGCACCAGCGAGCGGATCACCACCAGCGTGTGCGCCGGCCGCAGCGGGTCCTGGTAGTCCAGGATCGAGAAGCCCAGGCCGCGCTCGCCTTTCACCAGCTCTGCGATGGGAGAGAAAAAGTTTAGAATAAGGTGCAGCTATATAAAGTTTGTTTCTTATTACGTGTGGCAGTATAGGCTGTTCACTTGTGACTTTATAGTCGCATTCTTTGTCGGTAGGTAAAATCTATTTGGAGTCGCTAGGACTGTATTGTTTTATATAACTGAGTATTGAAATGAGACGACCATGTCGTTCGCCTGACCTTAAGCGCCGAGCTGTTAGTATATCTGATAAATCCGGAACGTAACATCGTTAAATAAGGGAGGCAAAAAAAACATAAAATACCATTATGAATTTCACTAAGAGTTACCTATAATCTGCGGTTCAGATGACCACATCGCGAGGCCGGTGAGTGGCTCGAGGCTGCGGGAGCGCACTTTCCCGCCGGCAGACAGAGAGCCGCCTTCTTCTGCACCGGCGCCGGCTAAACTGCCATCTGACTTCGCCTGTAATGAAAACAACAGCTATTAGAATTCTTTCTTAAGACCAGCGCAAACGAAGGACAGTCCTCGGAGATACATTTTTGTAAGTCAAAATAAATAGCTTACAACGGCATCGAATAACGCACACAAGGAACCTAAAGTAGGTGCCGCGTACAAAAAGGAATTCGTGTACAGAGAACTTCAGGAATTCGTGTCCCACGCGGACAAAAGGCCCTCGACTGCGCGGGACTGCAGCATCATAAAACCATTTTACTAGGTCATCCCTTCAGAGGCAACACAATGGAATTCAATAATTTAATAACGATTGTCGTTATAATTTTACATACCCGAAAGAAAACAAGTAAAACTAACTTTTGGAATTTACAAACCAATACATAGATTAATTTAGCATAAATACATATAAAAACGAAACTGCCCATCAGAATTACTGAGCTTGGTTGCCTGTTTTAAATCTTACCCTGTATAATAAAAAAATGCCTAGAAGATATTCATATTCAAATTAATTTATTCTGTTTCCACATGTCATGGTCATATGATAATAAAGCTTAGAATCTTACAACATGGAACCTTGGTGGGCACTATATAATTTTTGTGGATGAAGTTGTACTGCACCTAATTATCAAATCACAAGACTAATTAGTTAGATTATTGTTATCAATTATATAATAGTTATTTTATTAAGCCAGGTGTGCACCCACTTGGCTCAATATAATAACAGTCACGAAAAATTCGCTAATCGAATTTATGACCTTGATGGCACCTTTAGTGTTATCTAAAAACAAATATGCACGTAATAACAATATTTTCATATGATATTGTATAACTATTTAGCTATCAACTTGATTTCACTATAAGTGTATATAAAAGCTTTCCCAAAAAAGCCTTTAGCTATTTTAATTATCTTTCGATACCAAAGCAATAGCAAAATATAACCGAATAGAAAGAAAACTTGCCAACTTACGCCATACGGAATATGGCTAAACAAACTTTTTCTTTCGCCGTAAGAATTGTTTCTTTCGTAACACAATTGTTACGGCGAAATAAATCTTTTGCTATTATGATTTCGAAAGGCGCTAAGTGTTAATAAAAATCCGTTGGAAATCCTTTAGGAACCATAATTATATTTTAACTTTATTTTACATGGACATAAACATGAGAATCATAAGCTATGTGTAATTTTAATGCTATTTAATGTAATTATCCCGCAGTAGATGCTAAACATGGTTGATAATAGTTAAAATTGGGTGGTCAGTTACTCAAAGAAAAAAATAATAATAAATTACAGGTTTTTTAAAGTAACTTTAAAGAAACAAAATACATAAAAAGACGGCTAATCGATTCCAAGTAATGTTAACACTTCAGTTAGAGTACATTTTTCTATGTAAACCACTGATTAAAGTGGTGATAAGTGTAATAACAACCGAATATTGTTGCAAAAGTCCATTTCTTTATCAGTAATAACGTCAGTAGAAATCGCGCGATGGTTCTCGGCATCTCTAAGATAACATGCTATCATGACATGTTTATAGTCTAGACTCTAAGAGGAATTTAAAGCATGATTGATTTTATTATTACTAACTAATTTAAGCAAAACAAAAGCAAAAACATTACTTAATACTTTTAAGAATGTTTAGCTGGATTAAACTTTTTTGATGAATTATCTAAATTATCAACTAATAATCTGTTAATATGAGGCTTGTAGTTAAATTAATAAATAACCAAAAAAAATGGTCACAGAGCTGAGATCAACAAGTACAGATAAGTTATTGTCTACTGGTAAACGAACCGACACACAACCGGTCGTTGTGGACTTGCACGGGACCGGAACAAATGGCGTGAAACAGAGGAGGCCTATACCCAACAGTGGGTGAATACGGACTGATCTGCCCACGATGACGTAAGGTGCCGGAACATGGATGTTCACTAAGGAGTGCAAAAGATGCGACTAGTACAACGGGCCATGGAGCGTGCCAAGTTAGGCATTAGGTTAAGCGACAGAGTTCGAAATATGGAGATCCGAAGAAGAACCAAGGTTGAAGATATCGGATCCCGTATAATTAAACTCAAGTGGCGATGATCAGGATACTAGGCAAGATGTGACGATAGCAGGTAGAGTAAGCCCCTGACAGAGTGGTGGCCACGTGTCGGTAAACGTGGAAGCCCGATCCAACGGTGGGATTACTATTTTTTATTTTTATTTCAGGAAAGACTTGGACCAGAGCTGCTCAAAACCGGGACGAATAGCGTAAGAGGGAGGAGGTGTATGCCCTGCAGTGGGTCGAATTGCAGTATTGCACGTACCTTGACGAGTGTGGCGGAGGGCGGCGCGATGTCGAGCGCGGGCGCGGGCCGCGGCCGCGCGCACACCATGCACACCTCGCTCGACAGCTCCTTGAGGATCGACACCACCTCCAGGTGGTTCATGCCCAGCAGTCGATGCCCGTTCACCTCTGACAAATATATTCACATATTCATATGTCACAATACGAAATTTATCGTATTGCCCAGTTTTCGGCACGTATAAAACACGTCTTCGGGTGATACACGCAGTGCAAAGCTGCGGGTCAATTTGCAATCCAAAGTTTTATGTCGCAGTGAAACTGCCACGTGCGGCGCATTAGGTGAACGACTTGATTGTCTCGTAGCTGTTATCAAGAAAGTTCATATTTTTTACTAATATACAAGCACCATTACCGCCACGTCGTTATGCCCCATAGTTACGTACCGAGCAGCTCGTCCCCCGGGCGGTGCACGGCGGCGCGGCCCACGGGCCCCTCGGGCAGCACGGAGCGCACGTAGTGGTGGGGGCGCACCTCGCGGCCGCCCTCCACGTCCACGGTACCCTCCAGCGAGATGCCGAGCCCCCCGCCCCCGCGCACTACTACTCCCACTACGATCTCCACATCGTCGCCTGCAAATTTAACAATAACAATTTGATTCTTACTGCCGATCTATAATCTCAATTCTGCAAATCATTCTTTGTGAAATTGAGCAGCGATCTTGTTCAACGTAATTAAATTCAATTATAATCACGACCAACCTAAACTATCACGGTCCCCCCAAACTAATCGTGAGGAGATACTCCGGGACATTCAACAGATTTTAGGTAGACTTGACCAAAACCACATCTTACCCAGTATCGACTGCCACTTCTTCTTGATAGCTTCTTTCTGTTCATGCGTGCGCGGCATCTCGAAGGCGGGTTGCGGGCGCGACACGAACGGCGGCGGCGGACTGTGCGCCGGAGACACCGACGCCGGCTCTTCTACCACCGGGCTGTCCAGGCTGAAACAGTGGAATTCATCGTCAACGAGGCATCTTAGCCGTTGTCATGGTAACACACAAGCCTGCGCGTCACTAGAAAGTTTAACATTTTCACTGCTGAGCCGATTTTCTTGTCTAGCCTCGGGTGCGGCTCTGCACACTCCATAGTGTTTTCCCATACAACAAACACAACAGTTGTTTTCCCGCTCTCGCGGCAAGTTATGAAAAACACGAGAGTTGTGTTTTCAGCACTGAACGTGTTAACCTCTCGACGTAGCGGCGGCGGCGGCGGCGGCGGCGGCGGCGGCGTCACGCGGACACTCACGAGTTGTGTATGTGCGTCATCTGTATGTCGTGGTCGGCGAGCGGGTCGGGGCGGTGCATGTGCAGGAAGGGGTTGGGCGCGGGCGCCGCGCCGGCGGCCGCCGACTCGCCCGCCGCTATCGCCTGCTGCAGCTGCTCGTACTTGGGGCCGCGAAGGTATCTGAACGAGTCGAAATAATAATCATTTCCATGTTTGTCATCACGTTTCCCTCATCGGAAAAAAAGATGTACGGAAAACACATTGACACTCCTCCGCTCCGCACAAAGCATGCATCCACCGATGTTGTGGATGTTTCCCGGAAACTATAATCTAGAAATCTTCAAGTCGAGAGTGAGTAGGTATCATTTAGGCAAGCATGCTACACCGTTGATCGAGTCGACACTTATTACCAGGTAAGACTGGCTCAATGCTTTTCCTTTTTTTTTTTTTTTTTTTTCTTAATGAGATATTTTGATGCACGCCTACACCGTCTCTCCTTCACTATGGGTGGTTGACTGGTAGAAAATGCTCTTAGCGTTAAGTCCGCCATTTTTACTAGTAAGTTAATCTGTGCAATAAAATATTAAATAAATAAATAAATGCTCGCCAATACTGCTATAAAAAAAAACACATAAAACAGTCCGTGCCGTGCATAGGTAGTCGCGAGTTCGAATCCCTTTGCAATGTACAAATTGCGTTGCTGACCTTTCCAACTCGAGAGTGACAATGTTCCCGCTCTGTTTGAGCGCATCGACTGCCCGCTGGTTAGATTTCCCGGCCAACGAGACCCCGTCGACGGCCACGATGCGGTCGTTGACGCGAACCTTCCCACTCAACGCCGCAGCGCTGCCAGGAGTCACCGACTTCACGAATATTCCAGAGAGCTCTTCCTTCTCGCAAACGTAACCTGTAACAATTATTTTAAACTAATTTTTGCTCGTGATTTCGTCCGCGCGGACTCCCGTTTATCGTAATAAAACCTATCCCATGTCATCCCGCATGGTTTTAACAGATTTTTCAAGATCCGTTCCAGCGTTTAGCCATGAAAAAGGCGCAAACAGACTGAGACATCGACAGACAGAGCTACTTTCAGTATTATAATACCAGTAGAATTAAATAATATGACATTAACTTTTTTGCATAGTGAGTATAATATTAAGCACTAGCTGCGCCCCGCGGTTTCACCCGCATAATTCAAGTTTCCCGCAATAACTCTCTTAAAAGCAATATTTTTTCCCCGTTTTTGCCACATTCTTCATTGAAACTCCGCTCCTATTGGTCGTAGCGTGATGTTATATAGCCTATAAACTTCTTCGATAAATGGACTATTCAACACAAAAAGAATTGTTCAATTCGAACTAGTAGTTCCTGTGATCCTAGCGTTCAAACAAACAAACGCTTCAGCTTTATATATTAATTATAGATTTGTATGGCATGTAAGGGCTAAATTAACAGTAATATACATTATAGTATGCTCAGAAATACCTGCTATTGTGATGCCGAGGCCATTCTCATCCTTCTTCAGCTGCACTGTAAATCTGTCTACTTCCGGTGACTCAGCATCTGTATAAGAATTACAAGATATACCTACTAAGAATTTATTAGGTGAAATACAAAATATACGGACACATTCTTGCAACTTATAAGGGCCGTTTAGAAACGTTTAGTTTATGTTAGTACTACATCAGGTGGAACACGCAAAAAGGGCCGATTGACGGCCTAATTGCGGAAAAGAGCCCGCTCACCATCAGGTGGAACTGGAAACAAGTCGGCAAGAAAAGAAACTATTAGATAATCAAATTGGGAGTCCTCCCAATTAAAAGTATATGGACAAGCGGTGGCGATGTGATGGATCCAAAAGACGTACCAATGTTTACAATGCGTGTATAAAATGCCTTATACAATTTGGGCAGTACCAAATTACGGTTTTAGTTAAGGAGCAATGTGCATGACTGTTTATTGTGGCAACAGGAAGTTTACTCACCAGTATCAGGTGGGGGAGTGAGCGACTGGTCGAAAACAAATCTGGAAGTGGTGGCGTTGTGCGGCAGCGGCGTGGGCTGCGTGTGGAACACTTGCTCAAACCCAGCCTCCATCAGGTAACGGTCGAGGGACTCCGGATCCGAAAGAAGTCTGGAACAATGGTGTTCATGAGTTAAGGAACTTCACAATTTTGAGATTGGAGCGCAGTAGACATACAGTATTGACTCTCCACCCCTTGCGATCTGCACCTCTATCCGCATTTGGGAGGCCATTGAGAAGACAGTCGTTATTACACAAATGAAATAGACAATCGGGTTAATATGAACCTCCATACTGGCAAATTGTCTTTTGTTTTGGTCGCGTATTATCCACGCGCAAATATGACGCGTCTACGAATGTCAGTTATATGTGTGAGTTGTCAAATCGTTTATTTGAATGGAATGTCCGAGTGTGAGTGGAGACAGCCTTGCAGCTAGTAACAGTTGCACGGGTACCTGGCGGGCACGACGGGCGCGGGCGACGCGTGCACGGCGGCGGGGTCGGCGGCGCGCGCCACCACGAGGCGCACGCGCGACCCGGACGCACGCAGCACCCCCGCCACTTGCTCCGATCCCATCTCCATAAGGCTCACCTGCACACATAAATGACATGCTTTAATCGCTCACATACAAAAACTGCGATTGGTGCTTATTAAGACCACACGACAGAAATGAAAACTTCATCAAGGCGAGGTTAATAATACGAAATACAACTACTTTATTACACAATTCTGTACACATGTGTATAATATAAAATAACGTATTGGTACGGCACATATCGTGTTTATGTCGATACTGAATGCGACTGATGTGTGATTCTCTGTGGTGTAACGCTCGCCGACGCCGAGCGATTATAGCAGTGACGCGTTGACTTGACTATATCTGTCTCGCTCCCTTAGTCGACTCGAACTGGCTTTACCCGAACGAGCGTTACATAACCGAACGTGACGGCTGTCTCATTCAAAAGCCACAAGATAAAGTGCTCAGTTCGCCTAAAGGAATCTTTTGTGATGAGAAAATGATACCTGTGTTAACGCAGCGAAATTTAAGTGCTCACAGGACTATAGCCTATAGTGAGTCAAATGCCCACAATCGGTTGGTCTTACGGGAAAAAATAAACTATTCCTTATTATGTGGCCTATTGAATGTCTACGAGTGTGGATGGAACTCACATCGCCAATTTGCAAGATGTGATCTCCAGATTTTAGCCGCCCGTCGCGGTCTGCTACGCCGCCGGCTAGTATAGTTTTCACGATGACGCCGCTCGTTCTTGCGCCTATGATACCTGAAAATAAACATAATATGGTATATACTATTTTATATTTGATGGTATCGTTATACTTATTGATAAATTACTAGCGTCCTGCGGTTTCTCCCGTGTTGGGCATCCATTCATATATATCATCATACCTATATATTATTTACATACTGAGTTTTCAAAGAGCAATGGAGTGATATCAGTGGAAGGAGATGGGGGAGACGTTGGCCCAGCAGTGGGATCAGACAGGTTAATAAAAAAAAACTGATTTTATTTTTGTTGTTTGACTGTTTAAATTATTATTATCTTCTTTCTTTCTGACATGACTTGTTCCACTTCTATATTAGTTTCAAATACTTACTTCTCCACTTACTTACCAAAACCAAGCCCAGTGCCATCATTCACCAGGTTGATGATCTCAACTTGCGCCCAATCACCAACCACTATGTTATGAGACGTTGATGCCAGGGAATCCTCACGTCTAAGCTCTAGAAATCCACGGTTCTGAAATACATAATAAGGTAAGCTATACAATAAATTATTTCCACAAAACAAATGTGATAATTCCAGCTGGCTAGTAATTATTTCTCAAGATATCTCTCTCTGAGAGGCCTGTGTACTGTTAGTGGGGTGATTATGGCATATATTTTAATGATTAAAAATTAAATTTGTCTCTGTGTTTAGCTTTTTGATGAAGGTAAATATTGTGAAGAAACCTACATGCATGTGAATTATTTTGACCAATTTGAACTAGGACCCTATGGTTTATGGCCTAATCTAAGTGACGAAAGTGAAATGAGTTCGAGTTCAGTAGTGTGTGGATACAGGTTGATGGAATATGGATATGGTTGATAATGATGTTTCTATGTGGTATATAATCTCCAGAACTCTTATGGTTTTATAGCAAATGAGTTATTTACTCCTTTTGGTGACATGTCTGAGTCCAATCCACTGTCCAGAGTTAACCCGGGGAGCCGTTCATTGTCTGAGCCGGAACCAAACTCTAGACTAGCAGGGGGAGACACTTGTGGTACACGCTGTTCTTCCTCTCCTTCATTGTTGTCATATAAGTTCCTTGCTTGCAGTGCCAAGTCACCTGCAATAAAAGTGATAATGTAATATCTGTAATCATTTGTTCACTTTCTATTAGAACTGTATTAGGCGCAAAATATATAAAAGCGGCGCTAGCGTGGCATGCGGCATTTTCAACACATACTAACGGAAAACCGCATGAAACAATAGGTGAACATTCATCAGTCAAGAAAGTGACGTGGCGGCTGTGTATTGAAAACGCCGTCCGCCACGCCCATGGCGCTTCTGTCTTGCACATTAAGGTACAGGGCCTACCTCTTAATCAGTAGCAATGTGCCACAACAGGTTTTTCAAGTTGCAAGTTTATTTATTCATCAAAAAACACATAAAAGTTACAGATTTACTGGCGCAACACTGAAGCAATTAATATAGTTCTTAACGTCACTTGAAAATTAATTACTGTGACCAAAATAATTATAAAGAACATTGTTAGGTTTTAAAACAAGACTAAAGTGAGGTTTCTGATACTTAAACTTGCATTGCACATACCAGCAGGAGTAATGTCGAAGTCACCGGGAAGGATTGAAGGGTGGTGTGCCACTTGAGTGGCGAGCATACCAACAGAGTCATGCAATGTAGCTATACTTTTAAGAATAGGGCTCTCCAGCAAGTTTATCAACATGGTCAAGTCATCATTAGTTGCAGCCTGCAAATAGATTTATCTATAAATGGTACAAAGATACATGACACTGACTATTACCACACTCCAGACACCATACAGATAACTGATTAAATTTTACACATATAAATGAAGATTAAACACGCACCAAATACGTGTGAAAGTACCTAGTCAAAGATATGGAGACAAATTAATATAGTAAATTAAATTTGGGAATATACCTAGTTTATACTATACCCACCACTCACTAAATGGCCTAAAAATGGCCTGAGTGGCTTCGAGAAAAGGATGGTACGGCTGTGCCTTTGTTTGCTAGACTTGGTGGGATGCAGTTAAGGGACCAAAACAAAAGACAACACTAGTATGAAGGTTAATACTAACCCATTTGTCTATATGGGTTTGATAGTGTCATGGCAATTATGTCAGAGTTAACATGTTCACTGCTGAGAACACAACTGTGATGTTAGCTATTTGGGAAACCACAATGGTGTGTGGAGATCTGTACCGGTGGCTATCAACACTGGCTAACAGAGTATCAGTTATATACATTTAATTAGGAACATTATAGGAAAAGAAGCTGTATGTAATGCGAGCCATTGATTTATTTTGGTCCAGCTGTATCTGATCACAAGAAATTAAGAAATCGTTCTTATTTTAAATATATGTTCTAAGAGTCTGACGAAATTTTAAATTGATACAAATCAATCTGTTTAATGGTTCATAATGATACTTCATTATAGGTATGGTACATAATCAAACTCTCACCCTCAACTTTGGATCATCACTTTGATCCACCGCAGCTTTAACGCTCTCTAGTTGTTGTAACGCATTTGATATATTCACGCCCAGATGCATGCTGAAAAGAAGAAAATAGATACATTCATTATCTAAAATAATTACAACTAAAAACTTTGAACGCAAATAATATTATTGGAGAGCAACAGCAGAACCAACTTATTACATTATGTATCACTCACTTGCTAATCATAGAATTCACTCCTTAATTTAATTTCTAATACAGAGGTTTACCGAACGTCTACAACTTCTTTCGTTTTAGGATCCTACTCAAAACTAAAATAATGTTAATAAATTGAAAATGATTTATTGGTTCCGTCCGTGAGTCCGTGATCCCTGATGAGATCCACAGACTAGATAAGTAGGTAGAGGGCACAGACCAGACAGACAGACTATCAGATCACTCAGTCCGTGCCTACCACAGAGCATTAATACCACAGAAGTCAGAACATAATATCAATTTGATACTCAGTTAAGACTCAACGCCACAAATGAAAAGTCCTGCGGCAAAACTAGGAAATTGGGAACAAACTCCCTAGCCACGTAAATCCTCTCTCTGCTATTGAATTTATCGATTTATACGTTAAAGTAAGATCAAGAGTGATCTCACTTAGGGAGCGGAAACATGTCTCGCGAAAAACTGTAGCGCTGCATCTGTGGGACTTCTTTTGTGGCTCTGTCACAGAGTCAACCTACTTGATATTGATGTATAGGTATGTAGGTACCCATAGATTTAACTCGGCAAAATGCACAAATCAGGCGAGGACAAAACAACATAACTTATTTCTGTAGCTCTCTCTACCTACTCTATGATTTTGTTTTGTTTTGGCGACAGAACATTGATATTGATGTCAGATTTTTCAAAACTTCTGTAGTCTGTACAAAGGTGCAAATATTATTTTGTGAACGTTTCAATTAAATTAAAATACGTAATATAACACTGTAGTTTGCGACTTTAAATCAAAAATAAGCAACAGAAACCAAATTCTAAAATGACTGACCCATCAGGTCAAGTTATAGATTTGACTAATTCTTTTACGCTTGCAAACCATTCAGCTATAGCTAACGCAAACGTTATCATAGAACTGGATGATTCGTGTAAGTTTTACCATTCCTATCTACGTGCGGTGTAATTTTATGTTTTGTAAGGATGCTACAAAGAGTTACATGCAAACATAATATACATACAGTATACAAAAACAACCCTTCCAATAGCATTGCCGTAGTCCGAAGTGGTTATCAAAATTTGTTTGTTGTCAATTCCAGGGGACTCCAACATGTTGCTAGAGCGTCGGGTACTGCAAGAGCCAACTGTGAACTATGTTTGCCATGAAATATCGATAATCGAAGACATGGAGGCCAATGAGACATCCATGCCACCTGTGCGTTATAGGAAAAAAGACACGAAATCTAAAAAGAAGGTAGGCATCCAAAATATTGTCTAAGGATTGATATAAATTATACCTATTCCGAGCTTTAGAAGTTTATAATGATTAACTGTTGCTTATTAATGTTATAGGTGGAGAAATCTCAACAGCCAAATAATGAAGTAGGTGACGAGCCGACTAGAGAGCGAAGCCCTGTTGGCTTGAAACTTGCTGAGTGCCCAATTTGTCTAGAAAGTTTTGATAACAACCGTTTGGCCTCTACAATATGTGGCCACGTTTTCTGTGAGCGTTGCATAGTACAAGCTCTCCACACAGAAAAGAAGTGTCCTACTTGCAGAAAACAATTACGTGGAAAAAATGCATACCATCCACTTTTCTTAGGTCCTCTGTATTGTTTCGAGACTGAAAAATAACTTTGATCTGAATTTGTGGTTATGTACCCAGTGTAATGTATGTATTTAATAATGTTCAAAAGAAGATTGTGTGAATGCATTTGTTTAAACTGTAAGTCTTGTTTGAAAAAAACCAATCCTGTCATCTCACACACAATTAAAAATGACTAACTTGTAGGCTGTGTAGGCACAGATCCGGAAATACAACAATTAATAATCTATTTTCTCAGTAAATGCCGCTTGCGAGAGATTAATGATTATTTTACGAAAACTTCATGTTAATATTTTTAATATATCTAATTTTATGTTTGCTTGGTCATTTTATCAATAATAACTTGACACATTGACTGCTGAACCGGTTTTTACATTTGGGACCGTGTGTGTTTTCCAACAATAGTGTGCCGTCTGTGTGAGCCGCACTGTCATAGCGCCGCGTTAAACATACATGTCTGTGTTTCACCACACAGCCGGCATGTAAACTGCGCTAACACAATAGGTGTGTTTTTATGCACTCGCATATCATTATAAAAACTCAAATGTCTGTGCTTTCAGCAATCAACGTGTTAAAAAGTAAATTGCTCATTTGCAACGATTTATGGTCAATCAAACTGTTGAGTATATAACAGGATGTTGGTGCAAATGAGAGAAATAACCAGCAATAATACTTTTGGTCAGTTATGCAGTATAATTAATTTGCATTTCAAAAGCTTCAATAAGATGGAATGGCACTATATCGCCAATAAAGACAACCACTTTTGTCTCACTGGAACTGGTAACATTATGAAAATGTACTTGACTGGTCTGAAAAGACTAAAATGTGATAAAGTTATGTTACCCATGATATATATTATTAGGGAATCACAGTTAAGGGTCAGGATCTATGTATGTGATTGTGACTCGTTATTGTTTATATCCAGTTTATTTATTTCTTAAGTTAATTAAATTTTTTTACAATATTGTTCAATAAAAAGATTATCAAAATTTAAACCTATTGTGCCACCAGTTAATATAAAATTAACAATAAATATTATTATAGTTGTATGAATATGTACCTGAATAATAAAACAAAACATATTTTTTAAAATTAGCTGTAAGTATTAAAAAATACAGTGTTACCACACCTAAGTCGCATGGAAGGCAACTTTTTTAAATGTGAAGATAGGAAGTTTTACAAAAGAAAACTGAACATTTAAAGATTTAATTTCTTTAATAATAATAACTGCCAGATTCTTTTCAAACTTCTTAGCTTGAACCAAAATTCAAACCGACAAAATGGCAAAAATAACTAGTAGGATTTTTTTATAGAACCAATCGAAAGAGTCAATTGTAGGGATTAATTCTTCTAAATATTATAACTTTCTTCCAGGGTAAAATAACGAACAGGATACAGGGAAAGTGCATTAAACATTACATTTTATTATTTTCATTGATTGTTTTTTAAACTTATTCCATACCGTGTGCCTTAATACAAATAAAATAAACATGGAATATAGCTAATTTTACTAGAAAAGACTGATGATTACTAATTTTACTCTTTGTAAAACTTTCTATCTTCAATAACTTCAAATTGTGAAGTTCTAACTTTCCTTCCATGTGGCGTAGGCCTGGGACACTATGTTTTGATGTGAAGTCAAGTGGCCCTTGAAGTTTTGTAAATTTTTATTACAGTAATTTTATTCTTTATATATATTATATTACGTGTCAAAAGTAAGAATTGATGACTACAATAATTAGTGTTAAAAGTTCTGGCATGTCGTAAGTTTAACACCATTAATATAGTCGCGGAAGTGAGCCAAATTAGTCGTTTCCGGGTTTTCAGCGAATGCCCTCCCCCAGGACGAGTTCTCCGCAGTGCCGCGACGTTTAAATCTAACACTAATATTAAAATATAGATTATTAAAAATTTAAGTTTAAAATTCTTGACGGTGTTGTTTGGTATGTGTGATTTTGATTACTCTAATAGCATTGCTTCTTGTGTTGATTTTTCAACCGTTTTGACCTCGTATGGTTGATAAACAGCGCTTATATTTAGGTGAAGTACCGAAGTACATATTGTAAATCCGAAAGTTGATTTGTACTGGAATAACACCGTATTTGTATTGTAGGTTAAAATATTAGCATAGCCCGGACAAAACAAACAACACAAGACAAACACACATACACACAAAAGATAAAGATTGACCTAGGTAGGTACTTTACTATAAAAATCACGCTTCTAAACCAGCTGGGGCTGGGTAATAGGTACAAGCAGAATGTAGCTAGATGCTAAAATATGCAGCTTTAAATGTACCTACCTACCTAAATATATTAATGACGTCCTCGCATTGCTAATCCGATTCGAGACTGAGCCCGAGAACCACTTTACTTACTGCATTAGGTGCCTTCCTACTCACAAAATTAGGCAGTAAGTAAATAATTTACCTACTTACTAAGTTTAATGCATTATTTAATTAGTCATAATATTATTTCCATTACAATATAAAATTCTATTATTTTGTTTATATTAGTTTGCGTAAACGTAACGCGATAATTATTATTTAATTAAATATAGTTTCTTGGCTTTAAATTTTTATATCATTATTGTTATTTAAGTAACTGCCGAGCTTATAGACGCCAATAAATCTATACAACAAAACAATTTTATTGCATTTAATTACACGCGTTACATCGACGTCTTTGAAAAATGAACTAGAAACTATTTGCCGGGCGGCAAATAGTTTCTAATTCATTTTTCAAATTTGGTTGGAAGGGTTCCGTATTATGTATTAAATGAAACAATTTGTAATGAGATGTTTTTTTATTGCATAAACACAAATTATGGTACTTGCAAAGTACGTTTCTAGTGTCAGTAAAAACAAGGATAAAATCTTGTGACACAATAATATTTCTAAACTGGCTTTAGGTGTAATGTATCGGGTTACAACTCGAGTACAGTAGTCGGTGCAGCGAGCCAAAACAATAAACCGTTTATGTCCATAATTATGTTACAGTCAAGCCATCGCCAAATGATACATTACACCTAAATGTTACAAGTCAGTCTCCCTTCAGTACATTTAGAGTAAAATATACATAAAACTAAACTTAAAAAAAATCTACTGTAACAACAAATTCAACTTACAGCATCAGACTTATCAGATTTTAACAAACACTTATGAATATACTTAACTTGAATGAATGAATAGGTAATGTATACTATTAGAACACCTATCTTGTTAAGGTAGGTGTTGTAATAGTATACACTACATCAAACAATAGTGGCTATATGAAACAATAATACAAATGGATTCAACACGAACTTGTAAAATATTTTATGCTAGTAAATATTTGTTTTTGTTTGTTTGTTGCTAATAAAACAAGTACAAGTAGGTACAGTTTATTAATTTAAACCTATTAATAGTAGAAATACTTAATTTAAAAAGCATATTTGTAGATAAGTAACACTCTTTTTAGTAGATTTCGGTATTTCTTACTGATAGTAATAATTATACAGGTACACAGAAAAACGGGTGCACAAAATGTTCGGAAGCGTATAACTCAGTCGCGCTGGAGGTGCCTTTCCTCCCCCTTTATACGCCTATGTTACTAGGATGGTATCAGTTATTTCCTAATCATTATTTCAGAAATTAAGTGGGGCACTAAGATAATTCAGTAGACACAGCTAGACTGTCATGAGCAATAAAACCAAGATATAACATAAAAACAATATTCGAACGGGATTTAACTATTACTCGTATACTAGGTTTATTTAAGTATAGAGGTATTTTCTTTAACTACAAATTATTTTGCACTTCTTGATTAGATGTGTTTTCAACGTCTTTATTAGACGTATTTTCATTTACAGGTAAGATTTCCTTACCTTTAGATGTGTTTTTTAACAAAAACGCCATACCGTGAACTCTGAAGTGTTTTTCCAAGTCATCTGAATTTTCAAATTGATCTCTGCAAATCGTGCATTGGTTGTCTTTGAGCGGTCCCATTGGTACGTCGTCGGTGTTTTGATGTTTGTCAAGAGCATTTTCGTTATAACATTGTTTGCTGTTGATATATTCTTCCGCATCGTATATGCCATGTTCTAACACTAAATGTTTTGAAAATGATGGTTTTACGACAAAGCTCTGCCCACATTCCAAACACTGATAAGCCATACACGGATCTCGATGACTTATGAAATGTGTTTCCAACATTTCCTTACTTTGGCAGGCGTGACCGCACAAACCACAACTGTAGTCCGAAACTGGAACATTTGTGGTGGGTTCCTTTTCCGCGACTTGAGGCTTTAGGTGGGGCCTCCTTTTTCTGGAGCTGCGCTTAGTGACTTTTTTTTTATTACGAGTCATATACTTTTTTACATCCAACTTATTAATGAGTAGCTTTGGTTCCAGGCAACGGTGACTCTTGTGAGCAGTAGCGTAATGCTTTGTAATATCTTTCCAGTTGCAAGTCATTTTAACGCTGCACATATGACATGTTAGCTGATTGGTTGCACCATCCAAGATGTTGGTTCTCAATTTGGTCGTACACTTGTAGGGGCATTCACTGGGCAGAACTGCTATTTCATCATATTTACATTTATATGAAAAGTTTTTTTTACATTGATCACATCTTTTAACGACACGGTATATGCGCTTTGGCTTGCCCAATTGATTTTCAGACTCGTTTACTATAGTAGTTAACATGTTCTTGACAATATCGGGATTTTGGTCATGTTTCTTTACATGATGGTCTATTAGGGCGAATACTTCTTTGAAGACAGTCGCACAGGTCCAACAAGGGTAAACACTGCTGTTGACATGAGTACGTAAATGATTGTCTATATGGTTTTGTAGCACTAACCTGCCCGGGCACAGTTCACATTGATAAAATATCAATGCCTTAATTTCAGGATTATGTGTTATGACATGCCCCTTCAAATGTTTGTCCATAGTCACTTCACTGAAACAAGCCACCACACACACTGGACATTTGAAGACCTTTTTTATGTGATTCTCTTTCATGTGATCTTTGAATTCGTTTGGATGATAGAGATGACATTGAGGAACAGAACACTTGACTCTGGCGGTAGCTCTCATCATATTAAAACCCTCGCAGTCATGATTGAATGGGTAATGAACATTCTTGTTAATAATGTTTATTCCACACTCCGGGCAGTAATAGGGAGGATATTTCAAATGAAATCGGAGGTGCGCTCGGAGAGCACATATAGTAGGCATGGTAAAAAGACAAACTGGGCACGTATACACCTCATTTGTGTATTGCATGAAATGAGATGCTCGGTCTTTGTAAGCAAAGCCGATACTAGGCAATGTTTGCGAACATTCAAAGCAAGTAGTAAGTATTTTTTTTGGGGTTTCCTTTATCTGTTTATTCGCGTTGCTTGCTTCGACTGCAGCGTATTGTTTATAAAGACCAAGGGGTAAAGGTTCCACTTTTAAATCCTGAACGTTTATGGTTGCCGTTTTAAAGGAATGAGATCGAATGTGGCAAAGAAACTTGCATCTGTTATAAAAAACTTTAGGTTGACCACAATACTGACACATGTAAGTTATTAGCACGGACTTGCGATTGACGTGGACATCGTAACTGGATGCGAACAGGAACCTGAAAAAATAAGTAAATGTTGCGTTACAGGTGGTAATTTACCGCTGTACTCTTCGAGATAGGCATGTGGTCTAAGGCCGTTCTTAAAGACGCCAATTAACGTTTATTTAACAATAATTAAAGATAATTGAGTTTTGAATGTATTTTGACAGCATTCAATTCTAATTATAATAGTGTTATTTGATGTAACTGAGTGCGGTATTCAATGATACAAACATGACATAAAGGTAGTAGGTACCTACCTACAAATAAGATACTAGAGATTAGAATAATAATTCATCAAGTTTGCGGTCGGATATTTGGTTGGCGGACCTCGTACAACCTCTTTGTCGCTGTTTACCTACCTACAATCTCATACTAATATACGATGTGCTAGATAAACAGAGCGTTCAATTTTGAATAAGAATATTTCATAGGTGCAAGGAACTCGGCTCGGTGCAAAGCCCTACAAAGTGCAAAGGCCTTCCTATATGCTGGCATAGTTGTTTTACCTACATGAAAATAAATTAAATAGTTTTCTGCTTTCTAAACACGAATGCTTACTTTTTATTAAAATTAGTGACCGAGCGAAGATTCGGTTTCGGCGAAAAATCGGCCGAATCTTCGACCCCGCCGAAACTAAGTGTCCGTGAATTAAGGCGCGTCGTTCAGCTAACTTCAGGTGAGTTCGTGGGTCATGGTCGTCGGCTGATCGTACTTACTGCCCGGCGCGTTTGTGTTGAGTTGAGGTTATGTGTTTTTGTGTTGAGTTACGGTTTTATAATGGTAGGCCTCTTCTGCAAGAGACCGCCTGAGAAAGTACCACACCTTTGCCAGATATTCATCCGCCAAGCAGTAGTGTGCAAACATTATATACAGTGTGTTCCGGTTTGAAGGGCACTGTATCCAGCGAAATTACTGGGTATATGAGAATTTAGAACCGATGTCTCAGAGTGACGAGCGCGGTGAAGTGCCGCATAGAAAATTCTGGGTGGCATTGTAGCTGCTATTATGGGCAGGCGTGGAGCTTACCATCAGGTGAACGACTTGCTCGCCTCGTTACTTAGTAACATAAAAAAGGTTATTTGCCGAAACCAAACCATATTTACATAATAAAGCTTTTTTTTAGGAAAACATAAAACCTGACTGCTAACAAAATTGAACCGTGAAATGCAGCCGGAGGCATCACCATTTCATATAGCAGAGACATAATCTACAATAATTTGACGACCGCAAATTTTGGCTGACCCGACAATGTTTCGGTCGATTTTTTACCGAAACTGAAACTGCTGCCTAACCTAGTTTTTTTGGCCGAAACTGGCTGCAACGAAATCGAAAATTCGGTGGTTGACCATTACAATATTTGACGTCCACAAATTTTGCCTGGGGGAATGACGTTTCGTTCGGTTTTTTACCGAAACTGAAACTGTCGAAAATACTATGTGTTTGGCCGAAACTGGACGCAACGAAACCGAAAATTTGGTGGCTGACCAGTACAATACTTGATGTCCACAAATTTTGCCAGAGGGGATGACGGTTCGGTCGATTTTTTGCCGAAACTTAAACTGCTGCCAAGTCATAGTTTTTTTGAAAATTCAGTGGTAGACCACTACAATAGGTTAAGGTGAAATATTTCAAATAAATAATATGTGTATTAATTTATAATTTTTTTTTTAAATGATCTACTAACTTGTCTCCACAGTCTGTGCAGCCATGCACCTTGTAGCCATTAATAGGTATTGGTATTTGATAATTTGGCACCGCTTTAGTAAAAAGCAGGTTCTTGATACTGAGCTTGTCCACCGTGTAATCCATTTTAGTAGTTCAGCGGTAGATCAATTAACATTCTGAAAGTAATAAATGTGGTGTAAGTAATGCAGCACAGAAACTTTAAATATTCTAGATTTTGACCACAAGCTACGGTCCCTTTTCCATAATCCTCTTTAAAGCTACCTGTTCTTAGGATAAGGTGTTCTTGGGATGGCCTTGCTGGAAATTATATTGTCAAACTTAATAATCATTAATAGAACAACTCAAATTTATAGTGAAACTTAAAGGAGCATAATGGGATGAATAATCTCTATGGTTCTTCTACATACTCTATGAATGGCCATTTGCAAGAGGTCACTTTGGTGCACTCTTCTCACAGAGTACCTATCTCATTTTCCTTTCTTGGTTACATATTATGTGAACATCCTCTGTATCTTTACTAAATATTTGGGTAGGCATGTGCTTGTTGTATTATGTCTACCTACTTTATAACTGAAGACATTATCATTGTATTAATTTTTACAGACCTACACTATATGGAATTATTAATACATAAAAACTACCCTACCTTAGTATCTGTTTCTACTATCACCGTACAGAGACTATAAATAATCTTGAAAAAAAATTGACAATAATTTGACATTCAACAAGGCAACTACAAATTAATACAAGGTAGCCAAGTCAAGCATTTCACATCTGCTGTAAAGTAGTAAGTACCAACACTAATGTCACAAACCTGCCTGCATAGATGATTTTCGTTATAAGAACCTCACAAATACTAAATTGTTAATCCACTATATAAAACTTACCATAACGGCAAAAGGTATTAAATTTTATTCGCGGACATCGCCACACAGCTTTATTTTGACAGAAAAGACTGAAACGCCCTCTTGCGGAAACAATATTGCAGGAAAGTATCGCCATTACAAAAAAATACTTAAAACTGACCAGTAGTTGCCAGTGCCAAAATATATATGAGTGTATTTTAGGTCTGAAATTATTACCAATGGCACAGATAACCTACCAATGATCCGTTCTTTAAAAATAAATAATACTTGATACTAGCTATTATCCGTGATTTCGTCCACGGTGGTATTTTTTTATATCCATGATAATTATTAGCAAGCTACCAAAGAGTGAAAACCACTAATCAGGCAGTAATTTTTACATGATGCGAAATCAAAGTGCGTGAGTTACCAAAAAAAAACGTGTGCCACACACCACACGACTAAAGTAAAACTTCTTTAGCTCTTTTTTTTATTTTATCAATATATCTTATAATATCATTTTATATCATTTATCCCTGTCCCCTTCACTTATCATTTATTTATTACTTTTGATTTACCTCTCAACTTCCATTCGCCTCGCCCGATCACATTTTTCGTAACGCATTCACCAGCTTCACTCCCCAAGTCAAGCGTGCGTAAAGAAATTTTACTTCAAAAATGTTTCACACAAATTATAATTTTTCAATAAATAAGGTAGAAGGTAGCTAACCTACTAATTAGGTATTGGTAGGTACCTAACTGAATGATCTTAAGCTACCAAACCAAGAGTGTTATTACTGCCAACACTGGATCCTATGAATAGTGACACTAGTGTATCTTATTATTAGTAAATAATTAATGTAATTGGTGTAAACCGTTTTAATTATATAAATAAATAGAGTGCGTCACTGGTCTTGTGGCAATGGCGGCATCTACATTCACACCTAGGTAGCCGCTTTCGCATAGAAGCTAGCGCCACGTGGGTTTCGTTCACATAAAGTTCATGATTATGAATGAAACCACTGAGACTACTCTATATTAAAAATAAATATGATGTAAAATTTTACATCATTCTCTTCATAATTTTATTTATATTTATTATTTTACTAACTGTTATGGGCAGGCCTAACGCTTACTATCAGGTGAACGACTTACTTATCTCGTTGCCAAGTCAAATAATAATACAAAAATGATTATCTTTGAAACGGGCTAGAAGCAGCCCCTTTTGAGTACTTACTAGCAGTGTAATATGAAATATTGAATAGAATTTATATTAAACAAAATGTTATCCGTCAAGCTTATTTGGCAATTATACACACTATGCCACAGCCTAAAATGTATTCATACTGTAGTATTATTTTCAGATTACTGTACTCTAAATGGGCAAAATAGCAGTAAATTAGACACAAAAATATCATTGTTAAAAATATAATAAAGAAACATAAAAAATATCTTTGGTATAAAATAGTATGGCACCAAATATTTATCTCAGGTACAACAAATCATTATTTCATAATCTGCCTGCATACCTACATCATTATTAAAGTAAGTGCATTAACATGTTTCATCTTATTATTTATCCAATAGAAAATCGTTAGGAATATTAATTCAGTTTTGATGTAAGCAAATCACTTGCAATCTCTTATGAATTAATGTTAATCTTACAAATTATAAAATAATAAAGGCACTTTGAAGTACCATAGCTTTCTCATAGAAAGACAAACCATCTCTTAGACGGTATTAGAATCAATGTTATTACCACTTCCTCTATGAAAAAAATTAATAAGTTTCTTCTCATAGTTGTCTCGTTTCAAATAGTATGCTATGTCAGATCTTTCAGAGAATGATTTGGCATCAGCTATTGAGGTATAGATCTTTTTGTTCTCCAGCATATCTTCATCCTTTGGCAGTATCATTAGGTATGTAGCAACTGCCTTTGCTGCATCATCGATGCGATCTAAGTGGTAGTAACAAATCTGTATGTAATTTAGTACATCTGCCAGAAATTCAACGCCCGAGCTATAATTAATAGTTTTTAGCTTGTCTTGACATTGTTGCTGACAATGGAGTAGAGCAGCAATGTTATTTGAAATAGTTATAGACATCTCAGGCGACCATTCCTGTTCTGGCTGACGCTCACATTCTGCTCGACAACTGTTTTCTGAGGAGAGGTAGTCTGTCAATACTTCTTCCATATTAGCTACAGTGTCTGCCCAATTTTTCCGATTATAAGCCTTCTGACCTAGTTTGTAGAGAATTTCATAGTCATCACTTTGTAGATCTGTTATTTCTTTTATATCAACTTCCGGTTGCTCTCTGTAATATTGCAGGTTTTCATTCATTTTTTCATCATCTGGGTTACCTATTAAGTAGGTGTAAGCCGCTGAAGCTGCTTTCGGCAACGCATAGAGGTGGAAATAGCAAATATGCAAGTATTCATAAGGTTTTCTTGCTTGCATGTCATATAGCACTGTTTCTTCCATGTCGCCCAGCATATGTATATCTTTGAAACCATCCTCTTGGCACTTTAACAAGCATTGTTTTCTACTGAAAAATAATTCGTATACTTTTAGATCTCCAATGTTTTCCTTTATTTCGGGCTCAAACGGTTGGGAATTGCACTTCAATCTACAGTTTATAACAACAGATTTGTAAAGTTTGTACAAATGTAAAGACTCTTCAAATTGCTCAATGCACTCTGTCCATCTTTCGTCTTTGTAAGCTTTAATTCCGTTTTGGTACGGTGTTTGTACTGAAGATAACTTTACGCACTGACATACAGCTATTAGTGCAATAAACGCGAGTAATTTCAAATCCATTATGGTAGCTGTTAATCTGAAAACAAGTAAATAATTTAGCAAGTATTTACTATTCAATGACTAGTTAAATAATGCAAACTAAATCACGGAGTTTTAGCTAACCTAATAAAAACACGCGCAGACACTATAGCGATAACGCGCGCGCGGCACCTTCCACTGATAGAAGGCGATAGATATAGTATTTCTATGATCCACTGTACTGCTGGACTTAGGTATGACCAGTCATTGACCTCTTTTTAATTTGACTTGTTTTGATGTAATTAAATTACCGAATTAATACCGACGCCAACACGACAAAATATTTATTTTGTCAAATATTTCAAATAGAATAGAAATATGTAAAAGTCAAAACAAACTTGTTTACAGTTTACACGATACACAGATACACACACTGACAGATAATATAAAACTTTACTTTTAAATTTTGGCTTCGCCCAGTGTGAATGTGAAGTGTAGAGTCTTACAGATTTGAGCTGAATAGGATCTTTGTAAAGGTAAAAAATAAAATAATATAAGTTTTTGTTAAAAAAATCCCTCAGAAATTAGGTTTTGAGAAAATCAGAGATTTGAGTTGAGTTGTTTGGAGTTTTGTTTTGGTTTTGGATGGTTATACTCGCAAACACAGAGGGACGGTATTCCACCAATTTTACATAATTAACACTAACACTAAGAAAAAGCCTAAAATTAGCTACGATCCATTTAGTCGCCAAAACTTCCTGAAAAACAGATTAAAAAGTTTGTTTTTAGTTTTGGCTTCTCACGATTATCACACTTGGCCAGTGTCAAGAAAATCTATGATCTCTATCTAGCCTGTGTAAAGCTTGGTTCACATTTGTCTGACGTGTCGTGATGCATCAGAAGGAAATCGATTTCATACATTTAATGAGGTTGTTCACATTATTTTCTCAGATGCACTGTGTTGTGACGGCTTGTGTATCCATTGAGTATAGAACTACAGACCTACTTCAAAATTATATTATACTAAGTACCTACTTGTTATGTACCAGAAACTACAGTATCAAAGAGCATAATTTATAAAGTATTATATCCTCTTTATTAAACACTAACCGATACACTCGTAGTGTTAAGTATATTATTCTCTTTGCCTACACCTACTTTTAAATGCCGGAGAGTGGTCTGTGAGAGTATCTTCAAGATTAAAAATATTCGAACCCTTCAGCATAAAAAATGACTTACAATAATTCGGTTTTAATTGGTAATTGGAGTGAAGAAAGGTTAAAAAATGAAGTATGTATATCTGTTTTTTCGACATTCTCTAGTTTTACGATTTTTAAGTAGATCTAACCTACCTAAAAACTAGTACTCTGGTACACCTACTGGCGGAACGTTGCGTTACGTCGTATGTAGGTAGGTAAAATCATAAAATTATCTTGCGTTGTTTGTGTACCTCATTAAATTAAATTTTATATGCTCTTGGTTACCTACCTATGGCTATAGGTATACTTATTTACCTTTAATAAAAAAAACCTACAATAATAATTAATCATCATCTATTTATCACAGATATTATTGTGATGGTACCTACGTAGGTTCTACTCGTACCTACCTACTTCTCTCCAGTTAGTAATACTATCACTCTTAATAAAATTAATGTGCTTCGTAATAAGTTGCTTAATTTATTTTATTTTGCAGTATGAGTTCATGGTATTTTTACGTAAACGTGACCGTAAAGAGTTGTTGCTACAGAGATCGAGAAACTTATTTAGCAATTTATTAAAAGAGGTGAGTAAGAAAATTACTTGAAACGCAAATAAAATGTTTTTTTATTATTACGGTTCTTAAGTAATTTACTTACTTAGACCATAGATCTCGATGTTTACCTAAATATCTCATTGTTTGTTACAGAAATCTCTAGCTATCAGTGGAACATACGTTCTCTATGGATATAATGTTCAAGTTGTAGCGTCTGATATGCCATGTAGGTATTTATTGGAAAGACCTAAGTAAATTTCCTACATAAATGTTTACTGGGCGGGCCAGTACCTATAGTAGTCTCAGGGGCGGGCGGCATTGAACTTAGGAAAAGCTCAACTAGACATAATTATATTTTCAAAAAGCTGCTAGATGGCGCTTATTGAAATCGTATGAATTTGAAGCTTACACTAGTGTTTCAATTTGGCGTTAGGCTATCGAATAGTTTAAGGGACGGGGGCGGGGCTGAACGATGTGAAAGCTGAAACGGTAGTTTTTATTTCAAAATGCTGCTAGATGGCGTTTATTAGAATCGTACCCAGAATTTCTAGAAGAAAATTGCTTTTTTAGTAAATTTATACTTAAAAGTAAGCTTACTACAAAAATGTTTTTACGGACAGCGCAGTATCTATACCTAGAAGTCAATGAGGCGGGTGAGCTGAACTAAGTGAAAGCTCAACCACCATATATTTTTTCAAAGTTCTGCTAGATGGCGCTTATTACAATTGGACATAGAAATTGCTTTTAGGTATTGCTTCAGTTTTTGATGATCGTGATATAAATTTGTTCCGACTTATCTGATAGAGATTTAATGAAAACCACCACCTGAAAATGTTATTTATCGGTCGTAAAATTTCAGTGGCCTACGGAAATAGATATGAGTTCCTTGTTTCAATCCGTTAGTTAGGTAAGTATCGGAAAGTTTCGGATGATTTTCGACGGATAATTAAGTAGTATTGATGAGACTTTTGCAGACGTGTCATAAAATCAAAAGAAAAACAAAGGGATGATGTAAGTACCTGCTCTAACTAGGTACCTAGGTAGGTATTAATACCGAGAACACTGTCGTGGTTCGCTGATGTTAGGTAGATGGACGGTGGATGGATGGATAAGTAAGTTGAAGTCCATGACCACTTCTTAACGCTTAACACCAACCATCATCACTACGCTTGATATCCGAAACATCCGAAAGATTTTTATCTTGGTTTCGGTTAATTAAGTAGGTTCGGATATTTGTTTATTTATTTATTTATATAACACAGCCACATTATACTCATTATCATTTATTTCGAATATAACGATGGTTCTTGGGGTGCCATAATTCCCCAACCTCCTTATTTACCTAAGTAAATAGGTAAATATTAATAACTAGCTGTACCCTGCCACGCTTCGCTGTGGCACATTCGTACATTCGCTGATATGTCGCTGATGAAAAAAATAGATAAAAACAATCCTTGATGCGGATTATATATCATGCTAAAATTTCAGCTCGATCGGTGCAGAACTTTTTGAGTTTTTGAAGCGTACACAAACCAACATAACATTTTTACATATATAGATGATATAGATACTGGGGTGATTTACCTATAAATAGACTAGATAAGACTTAAGCTGACATAAACAGCCGAAGCTACACACCTTAACTTAAAAAGAAAAATAACGCACCACGATCATTTACCTATAGATCCTGAACCCTTACCTACTAGAATTTCCTGTATCTAGGGAATCGGGAACTACTATGATCATGGTCCTAGAAACACCCAAATTCAGAGCAAATACCTATGGTTTACTCATATTTTTGCCCTGTGCGGGAATCGAATCCGAAACCCCACGCACGGGTTGCAGTTGGCTCATCACCAACTGCGCCAAGGAGGCAGGCAAATATAATAAATATATTTATATTACAATACATAGGTATACTACTTAGTTGAAAATAAGTATAATTATTCACTTTAACAATCTTGATAATTTTCTGGTTAAGCTTTGTACAAATAATATCCAACTTATAAAAAATAATGACCAAAATTAAGGAATCGTTTAGCATATTTTATGCTTAGCAATGTTTATCAAAGTATCTCGGCTTAAATGTTATGCTCGTAGCCAAATCGCCTGTTCCGGGAGAAAAGCCTCAATACGGGCTGGCACTTTCGAGTCTGGTCAGCGAGAGACAAGTGGACTACATGCAGAATATCAACGACGGCACTCTCATGACCCTCTCCCCTATTACCACGCCCTGTTGCCGGAACACTTTTGTTATTCTTAGGTAAGTGAATACTTATCCTATCCATAAAAAAATATTAATTTCACATAACATTTAGGCGGAATTAAAGCTATACAATTTCACTACATCTGTTTGAACAAGGATTTACGCAACGTAACGCTTCATTCTATCAAACACTGTCATATTTCTTTATCTCGTCTGGAAAACAGCCTCCAGTGCCTAGCATCGGACATAAAGCTGGGTCCGCATCTGTAACCGTGCCCGTGACTTGCTACGCTTAATATCGACGAGAGCTGTAGTGACATTTAACATACCGTGACTCCTGAGACCCCTGAGTTGATCGTTGCGTGATCTTAAGTTGTGACTCCGTGATCGTAACAAACACGCGTGCCAAAACCCGTCCACACTTATGTTTTGTCACGCGTATTTGTTACGGCACTTCTTTGGCACTCTCAGAACTCTTTATGATTTTATTTCATTTCTTATTTTTTGTTGTTTGTGTATTTAGTGCTAAATAAATGTGTTTTATATCTTTCTTAGTTTGTAATCAAAAAACACGACCTAGTAAAACGCTCTATAAATTATACATTGAGAGTTATGATTTTCATGGTTTCGTTCCACAGAAGTGATGAATATAAAAGTATGCTTTTTTATTTACTTACATCTGAATTTACAATCATATTTTTTGATATCTGAGCATTTCAAATTATTTGCTTCTATTCATAAATTCATATAAATAATCATCCTTAGCGGATTTGTCTAATTACCTAACTAAAACAGTAGCCATACCATATTTACATTTTATGTATACCGAATGACGACCACTAAGTTTATACTAACACAATTACTCATCATCTCATAATTTATGCCAGAATTATGAATAGAACTAAGGTAGTTTAGCATTGAGCTTGGTATACAATTCAGTTAATTACTATGTATTGTATCATAACTAATACTTGTAGATACTATACTAATGATAAATTACAGTACAGAGGACGAAGCTTTACACGGTGTAAAAATGAACTATGGCGATGAATTTCTTTTGAGAGCCGAAAACTATGGGTATCCAGACGTAAGTGTCCAAAAGTCATTAGATGTTAACCAAATCCCATTGGATGTTTGATTACTCAAAAGGAGCAGTATCATCCAAATAACTCAGTGGCAGACGGATGATAATTGAGGCTGTTTAATACTTTCTCTGGGTTTAGTTGCGTCTACTAATAAATTTACTAGTGTAATCACTTCTAGGCCTTTTCGGAGTCACCTACACTAAGACAGCGAGAAATGTAATCAATCAAACTACATACAAGACAACAAGAAAGAGGATCAAACTTTTTTCTTTCGCATCGAATGCAAGAGCTCTTCTTTAAAGTTATACTAATACATGCGGCTAATATCCATTTCATATATTATCCTCATTTACTAAAATAATCGAGAATTTCTTTAGTTTTGAAGTCGATTAGTCTTTTGAGCACACAAAATAACACGAAACCAACGCGACGATATTACGAAAAAACACTATTCAAATCTTAAGAAAATTAATCCCAATGCTATCGTTGACTTGTCGTCAAATAGAAAAAAAACTTCTTAGGTCGTGTAAATATAACAACATCCGATATAACATATATATATATATATCTGATTGGTAGACCACAGGGAAAAATCAATGCCTCTAGTACGCCCGAATGTGATCGACGGGGAATAAAGGAGATGCGGTGTTTACAGGCAGCGCCTCTTTACGTGAGGTACACGCCCGAAGGTGTCCCTGGGCCTGCTGACCGGATGCCGATCCGGCTCAGCTCTAGCAAGGACAGCAACTGTCGCTGGACCACCACGCCGCTGTTGCCTCGAGACCGCCTTGAAAACCTGGGCAGTCCCGTGCAGGTTCGAATATCCCATCATGTAAAATATTGTCCTCTTCTCTGACTAAAACGCATCATCAATAATTATGCCGTTAATAAAAAAAAAATGAATCTGTACGTCAAGTGACTATAGAAGTTGGAAAACATATTTTTAGAACATAACGATCATTTTTTTAATAAATAGGTAGATAATGTTACATAGCACTGCTACATAGCATAGTCTAACCACTGGACTGAAGTTCAGTCTTGTGAACTGTATAAGATTTAAAGGGACATTATGTTTGTTAATTTGCAGACTGGTGCCAAGCTTATTTTGAAGAACTGTGTTGCAGACAAGAGCTTATGCGTGTTGAATCAAAGTTGGATGCAGACTTTTTTTGGACCGGTTTGTTTTGGATTATAGCTATGAAAGGAATCTATTCTATTCTATTCTGTTCATAGCTATGCTAATTACGTGTTAAATATGCTTTCAGTCCTATCAAATATGATGGTATCTCGCATGAAAGTCAGTATAATTAAAAACACTTAAAAATATAATTCAATATTTTAAGAAATCTAATTAGGTAGTGACGATTGTCGTGAGATTATAATTAAAAGCACTTCTTTTTAAAAAAATGATTTTCTCACCACTGTGCAGTAGGTACTCTATAGAATAGGAAAACTCTTTATTGTACACCAGAAACATTAATAAGCACTGTACAGAAGAATTACAATAGGTAAACAAGGGTAGTACAATGGGCGGTCTTATCGCTGAAAGCGATTTCTTTCCAGATTTCTATATGTGGGTATAATAAAAAAGCGCTTTTAGAAATTGATTTGTTTACAGGAATGCGGAGTGACCTGCCGAAATTACATGGATATTCACAAGAGGCACACAGCCGAAAACATTTTTACACTGGTTAGCGATGTGGCAACCAAGTCTAAAGATTAATTTGTATGAGAATTTATCAAAATTTTCTGTTACTAATAGGACTGAATATTTTACACGTGTTTTCGTAGATTGTTATTGAAATTAAATTCAAATATTTTCTCTGTGAAATTTTTAGCATTTAATTTTAAACAATTTTTGTTCTGCCGGAGTGTAAATGAAAATTAGCTTGTTTTTAAATATCATTATCATCATCATCAATACACATCGTCCCACTGCTGGGCACGGGTCTCCCCTCACTTTCGTGAGGAGGGTTAGGCCATAAGTCACCACAGAGGCCCGGTACGGATTGTTGCATAACATACCTACTTACCTACCTCTGAAATAATTCTTGAGAAGGTATGTGGGTTTCCTCACGATGTTTTCCTTCACCAAAAACCGAGTGATAATTACGTACATATGCTTTTACAGAAACACATTTAAAATATCACAGGGCACAAAATATCTTTATTTTGATCATCGAAGATTAGACAATTAAAATTATGTCTGAGAGAGACATTACAGATGCGTTAGTAAAATAAAGCTCTTGTGTATGGATAAACATTATAATAAAGCTACATAACATCTCAGACAATATTCTGTTTACATTGTAGAGAACATTCTTCGGCTTTGTGTCCCAAATTCCGGTGCCCTTGCCTTGAGCGAAATGGTTTTACAAGGCTCGTTTGCGGTGTAATACCTATCATTACGAGACCGGGGAAGGAATATGCCTTGCCGGATAAGTGTCTGGGTATTAAACATTAAAAATGTTAATTTCATTCTACCTTGAGCTGTGTACAAGACGAGAGACTATGCAATTTCTGTTGGCACATTTCATATAAGGAGGTAAATAAGAGCAGTTTCCAAATCAACTAATTGCTCGGACTTCTACAATAACTATGCATACTCTTTGCTGGAAAATTAGTATTTACACTCGTTGTTGTAGACTTCATAGAACTCACGCTTACCTCTAGTCAGTGTATAATTGTCACAATAAAATGTGACAATGATTGTGTTATTTCTTGAATTATTCGTAATCAACCAAAAAGCATATTAAAGCTAGTTTTGAAAGAGTATACAAATACTATCTAATTTTATTTTTCTTACAAAACAGTACACTAAAATGTCGAATTTAGACAAGGATAAAGGCATTGTTTACAGCAACCGTGTTCGTCTGGGTAATTGGTATGAGGCTACCCAATTGGAGGAGGTTAGTGTTCCCCTAACTACACAACAAAGTTTCTACGACCTCTGTTTACGACGCATTTACGTGTTTGCTCTCTGTATTTCACAGTACAAGCTCAACAAATTCCTGGATCAAATGAAAAAAGGCGATTTGATGTTGGCGAGATTTCGCCAAATGACGAAGAATCTGAAAACGCCAATTGTGTTGACGCAGTCAGCTAACCACATTACTTTTGGAGACAGAATCTCTTTGCTTGCCCCACATGTTCCGGGTAGATTCCACTATACTTTAATAATAATCGATCTCAAAAGTCATGTAGTTATTAAAATATTGTTAAATTAAAATTATCACTATACATGTACATGTATATATATTTTTAAATATCCAGCTACTGACCCACCAGAAGAGGGCAAGAAAGGTCTCCTTCTAGGCGGCCGTATATCGTCAAATGAAATCGCTTATTCTCAAGAGCTCGTAGACGGTTGTACATTGGGAGTTCTACGAGAAAGTGTTCCAGCTGAGAGAAATGCGTTTGTCATCACCAGTGCTGACTACTGCGATCGTAAGGGAGAAGTGTTAAAGTACAACCAAGAATTTCTTTTAACTTTGTCATCGTCTCTCTCTAAAAAGGTGCCTACATATTTTTACTGAAAACGAAAAAGTGTTAATATAGCAAAAATAGAAAACTGACACTACGTTTTAGCTTCACCTTTGAGTTACCTTTTGGGATCTGGAGATTCAATTCATTATGAAAACAAAATTGCAAGGGACGGATAAAATCTAATCCCGGTAAAAGAACTATACATTTTGTCAGGGACGAAAATCCCATTCATTTCAATGGGTTTGCCCCGACTTACGAGCTTGATATGTTAGTCTTAGGGAATGCCTTTCGTCGATGTCTGTGTGGCTAAATATTTATCAAGTTTTAGATTAAGTTTCTGTCCGAATTGTGTTCTACAGCTAGAGAGGGCTTTGTGTTGTCTTGTGTCGGTTATATATTTGTTGTATTTATGAATGTTACATTGTGTTTCAGCCTCTGTACATAAGATATGACCCTAACCCGATCCCTGGGCTTACCGGGCTATTTCCATTGTACTTGAGCGAGCATTACGTGTCGAATACTAGATGGCGAGTATTGCCAATTCGGGCCCCACCCGATAACCTCACCCGATTTGAGCAAGAAGGTGAACCTATCACTGTGAGTATAAAAACTTTACACGATATAGCATTCATTGATCAGAATTTGCAATTTTTTTTTCTTTTTCTAGGTGAACACAGACGTTATAATAAACCACTGTGCAACTAACGTCAATTTAGGTGTCAATATTGGAACATGGATATTAGGATTTTATGGAAAAGTGAGTAGTATAATTTTAAGACAGAGTAGAGTATTATAATTATATCGTTTATCATTTTCAAACGTACATTTCTATGTAGTGGTACCTACATAAATTTAAATTAAATATTGTTTACAGTTTTGCGTCCCGTTAATGAAAACTTGCTTAGACGTTTACGGAAAGGAAACTGACAGTAATGTTTGGCAGGTTTACACGCCAATAGCAGAGTAATTTGTAACAAAATGTAATTATTAACTGATTTTCATGTTCTACGTAATATTGTACCTATTGTTATCTTTTAACCACGTTTTGTGCTGTGAAAATAAATAGATTTTTCAACACTATGCATTTTTGATTATGCTAGGTGTACACCTCGGTAGGTAGGTCTAGGTACACATTACATATTCAGAATACTATAGTACCACGGTTGGTACTATAGTATTTTGAATATGTAATGTATAGGAAACGCATGAATCATATAATGGGTTTCGTGTGAGTTATTGAAACGTCTGCAAAAACTCTCCTCCGTTATTGTCTCGTTTATTATACGGCTCTGAAGTCTTCGAACTTATTGCGTCTACCTTTAGAACATGAATAAGTCATACCGTTCGTTACAAGAATTGCTCTAAACGCCTCTACCGTCATGAATATCGGATGGATGTTTACAGTCAAATCATAAAACGGCGATGAAACCAACACTTGAGTTTATGAATTTCTCACGTTCTCATTTTCATATTTTTCCGATCCTATATTTTTAAATTGATCAGTTTGTTTGTTTACAATAAGTAAGTAATTTTATGATAACTTTGGTTAATTACAAAATAATTCAAGTGTATAATTAATTAATTAATTGTTTAATTACTTTAGCTACATAGATAAATTCAAGCTTAACTTTCTTTAGCTAAACTATTCATTTAAAAAATTTAGAAATTTTTCTTAACTTTACTTATGTTACATGGACTGAAAATACCTTGCTACGTCACGTTTAAATAAGTATAATTAGGTAACCTATCTACGTAACCTCATGTCTCATATAAATTTAATTAAATTAACTACACGTATTTGTGTAGGTGCACACGGCCTCCTCACTAATAAATTCCCGCTTTTTGTTACATGAACAAATAAGCTAAGTTTACGCTACAAACGACAGTTTCCTTTTTCTATTGGAACGAGACAAATTGCGAAGGAAACGTAAACCTCCATTCAAATATTTGTCCCCGTCTCAAGTTTCAGTTACAAGAGTGAATTTATCAAGTGCACTTTTCCAATAATGAGCGCATTGCTTTGAATTCCAAGTTCTATTGAACGACGGAACATGGTTCAAGTTTTGATAAAAAAAACTTGTTCGTCCGGTCTTCGCTGTATTCATTTTCATTATCTAGCCGGTGTCTGGTTGTGGGGATTTCCATTTTGAAATTCAGTTCGTTATTGATCGAGATTTTTTTATCAATATGGCGCCTGTGCGCATTTGAATAAAGCTAAATTAAATGACATACAATGATGAAAAGTGCGGGCACGTACCGATGTGTTTTTTGTCAGACATACTCGTATGTATGTAATTATCACTCATTTTTCGATGACCACCAATCCGGACCGGGCCCCCGTGGTGGATTGTGGCCTAACCTCGACACGATAGTGAGGGGAGACTCGTGTTAATAGAGAGGCCGATGCGGGTTGATGATGATGAACGATGAAAAAAAGCTTTATTTTTTGTGAAGTATTTACAGAGTGTCCCGAAGTGGATGGGAGCACCAAGGCAAATGAGAGGTAACCTGGCCTTTTGGAATCACGGTTTATTATCGCCATGTCGCAGAAAGCTTGGTAAAAAGAAAAAAGTTATTTATCGTCACACTGATTGGGGTAAATAATGTATGAAATGCACCTACACTGTAACTTTACTAATTGCTTTGAATATTTCCTTTGAAGGGATGTTGAATTTAGGACATTCTTGAAGAGTTAACTAACATTGATTGCTCATTCCTGTCTGGCCGCAAAGTTCGTTCGGTAACGATGCTTATCGGACGTCGTGAAAAGGCAAAGAGAGTGGAAACTAATCTCCTTTAAGAGCGGATGGCGACGTTCCGGGCGGGTCACTCAGGTGGCGGATGCAAGACACGTCGTCGACCCGCGCGGCTGGCTACTACCCTCGGCGGGAAGTAGCAGTCCTTACTAGGGGTTTGATGAACACTGTTTTCTACATAGTTGTAGAAATTCTTTTTTTGCGTCGAACATTGGGGCTAAGTAGGTATAACCTGGTGCATTATGGCCTTATCCTCATCACGAGAGTGAAGGGAGACCCGTGCTCAATAGTGAGCGGAAATGGGTTGACGATGATGATGATGATAACCTGCCAAAGTTTAATTCAGTAACGGTCATATTAAAGGAAAACAGTTGTTTGTAGTTAGTAGAAATAAGGTTTCACGATGATGAGCTTCGATTTCATGACAGATTGGATACATACAGCATATTTCGGATATAAGGGTATCTAGAAACATTATACTGTAGTTACTGGTAGTCATAGATAGGTACTACTTGTCTATAAAAGGTATAAACTTCACCGGCACGAGATTTTCAAACTTCCATTGGTAGGGGCGTCCAGTGCCCGCACTTTACTGATCTGTTTGTGTGTACAATGCATGTCCTTTGTGAAATGATTCCTGCTGTCCTCATGGTATTTGCGATTGGGTCGTAGGTTTGCGGTATTAGGTTTACTCCCTAAGGGTTATCGGAGCTACTCAGATGTGATCGTAGTATTAAACAGTGAACGCTTTCTTGTTATGTATCCGTACATTTAGTAACCTGGTTCAAACAGCTCGCGACTGTTGGTATATTACATTTTTCTGTCTGTTTACATGAAAAATCAACGTTGTCCATACCGACCTATATTTAGTAAAGTTTTGTACTGCTCTCCCCTGAAGACCTTCCTACAAGAAAGTTGCTACGCTGTTTTAATTAAAAAAAGAGTCCCTAAACTTACCTTTCGCAAACGCATTTTCGTCGAAACAGTTTCATTAGAGGAAACCGGGATCATTGTCACAACAAAAGCAAGCACAAACAACTTTTGAATTTATCACAGGTATTTTATTAAAAGTGAAGCGGTACAGTATCAGGCCCTTGTGTATCTGCCGGTGGAAGTTATCTACCCTCCACTGAGATATGGTTACAATGGGCAACCCTTGCGCCAGCTGAGTTTTCACTTTATGCCGGTGTTGGGATCTCCAATTACCTGCTGCTGGTTTATATTGTGCTAGTTGCGGTAACTAGTTTATCAAGGAGTGCGGAACGTATTTTACTGTTGTGGGGAGGTGCTCGGGTGATTGGTAGCGTTTGATTAGCTAGTTATTTCACCTACCTACACCTAAACGTGGGAAAGATTTCTAGATACTAAGGGTATTTTATGGATTGATGTTAGACACGGTAAGATATATTGTAGATTTATAAATACATACAGTTACGCCTGTCTCCTGTTGGGATATGCAGAGACTAAATCTTTCCACAAGCAGTACTCCCTGACTGGTTTCTGGAACATCAGACTAATAGGCTCTGTAGGGTCTATGCGTGGCAGTGTCACATTCATTCCGCCTGGTCTCATTCACATAATTAACATCAAACTGTCTTTTACTTATCATCTCGCATACTTCCTCAATCTTTTCTTTCATGCCTCCTCCAACATTCATCGTAGCAAGTGCAGGCAGCGTAGGTAGCGGTCGATTTTTATTATCATATAATAGATTATTTTTCATAGCATTTATCATTGGTCAAATAAGTCACCATTAAAAAATTATGTTTGTTATAATTAAGTACCATACTTATAACTTAAGCGGTGGTAGCCTAGTGGGAGAACGTCCGCCTTCCAATCAGAAGGTCGTGAGTTCAAATCCTAGTGCGGGCACGTACCAATGTGTTTCTGTAAAACATATGTACGTAATTATCACTCGCTTTTCGGTGAAGAAAAACATCGTGAGGAAACCCACATACCTACCCGAGAATTATTTCGGTGGTAGGTATGTTATCCACCAATCCGGACTTGGCCCCCGTGGTGGAATATGGCCTAACCCTCCTCACGAAAGTGAGGAGAGACCCGTGCCCAGCAGTGGGACGTTATGGGTTGATGATGACTTATAACTTTCATTATAGAAAATGCCTACGTTACCTCTATTATCTGAATTAACCTTATTTGCATCCGTCTGTACTGAAAATTTCAATTTTGGAGGAAAAACCTGTTATAATATTAATGAAAACACGTTATCATTATTTTATTCTAGACGCACCGAGCAAGTATTTCCTTTTCATTATATATTAACAGTATATTTAGACACCGGGTTGGTTAAGTAAGATTTCTTTTAATCTACGACAATTTCCATACAATCGGCTGATTTGCGCGCCACCCCCATTTATCTCTGTTGAAGCGGTATTTCCCGTGAAACGTCGTTCATTAACTCACACAATGGACCCGATAACAATTCTAAAAACACGTCACTACGAACAAAGGCCCAGGGAAACCAACGAGGTATATTAGTGTTCAAAAGTCAAACTTTACAACTGTGCTTATAGTAGGTAATATGTGTAGGTAAGATGTACTTAGGTTTGCATCGCTTTGCACTGAGCCAAGTATGCAGATAGCTAGCTCAGCTATGGGTTAGAGAGCCATATTTATCAATACATGTCTTTGTTTAATTATAAGCTTTATATATTGACGCTTTGTGGTAGATATTATGTGAAATCAAGCGTGTATTTACGCTTGTCAGTGCTTATGGTTAACTAACTAACGATATAAGCCGGTCATTCACCTGATGGTAAGCGCCATGCTAAGCATAGTATTTGCATTACCAGCAAAAACTTTGCGTTACAAAATGTTGAGCATCACTGAACTGCCCTTGTCACCCTGAGGCATAGTAGTTAGCTAGTAATTTCGCTAGAAAAGTGCCCTTCGAACTGAGAGACACCCTACTGTAAGACGACTGAATATTCGGCAAAGGTGTTTTCTTCCCTTAGATAAATAACTAAAGCTATTCTTTTCCAAACAGACTCGCAGAAGGGTTCGCTAAAAAAAAACTTTTGTTTCTGCGTAGATACATTCGGTTAAATTTTTTAAAGTTTTTATAAACAATAGACGGTTGGTACAGTTGTTCGTGGCCGGCAACCTTTCCCATGTGAATTATTCATGAAATTGAGTTACAATAACACTCGTTTCTGTTGAATAGTAGCAACAATATTCATTACATTGTTGACGTGTTTACTATTATAATAACCGTTAAACGTTTTATAATTTGTAGCTCCAAGTTTATTTTTAGTAGATACGTTTGTTGGATAAAAACCTTTCATTGTTAATTTTGAAAGAACCATATCTTTGACAAAAAAAAAAACCTTCATTTATGTATTTACATTAATTTGGTAGCGAAAAGTATATCATTAATACATTATGTATTTAAATTTAAAATGTCTGAAGGAAATTCAAATGAAGGTTCTCCCGGGCGTATATTTTAATTGGTTTAGGTAGCTTTATAAATCTACGCAAGTAGAAATATTCTCAAAACGGACTTCAATCGCTTCTTGAAAAGACAGAGCGTTAAAAACAAAATTAATTTATCTTCAAGCGAAGAAATGTTTTAACTTCGCCTTAGCCTTGTAAAAGAAATTCGTATGCCTCAATTTGAAAATCGAGTTTTTACAAAAATGTTTCAGTAGGTCTGGCTCAAAATTTCAACTATGTAGATTCTTGTACAGGTGTAATTTTCATACAGGTGATGGCCGTAGAGTGAGTTGAGAGATCATTAAAACTTATAACGCAAAAGTATCTAACTGCGTGACGGAGCCAACCCGAGGCTTTTACGAAGTTAGGGATTTATTAAGGAGACAAAGTTTAGTTAATTTTTGCGTGGTTCCTTTATAGGGTGTTGGTTTTGGGTTTCAGTTTAAATAATATCAAAGCCCGCTCCAAGACTTTCTACGTCCGCTTTATAAAAAAGCCTATTCCTAAGAATTCCTTTTTATTATTTCAATGGTAATATTTTATTGAGATTGGTAAATACCCCAAATTCCTCTTTATACCTATTGAGAGCTTCTTTATTTTTAGTTTTGGTAGATTTCAGCTAAAACAAAGCTTTGAGAGCAAGCTTCTGTTTGAAGTGATAAGTCCTTTTCATAACCGAGATAAATTCGTTCCTCTGTACATTTTTCTCTTTGAATAAGTTCTAAGGTAATCTCGAAGGTATCATCACGTCACCGTACAATATTTTCACCAGTTAATAAAGGAAGAGCATTACTCAGACAAGCAATTTTCATTCTTGACTCAGCGAATTCTTAAAAAAGCTACGTGGCGACATAAAAAAAGCGGTGGCACCTACTGGCGCGCGTTCTACACAAGGGTTCCGTAAATCGTGCGCATTTATCGAACCTGAAAAATGTCCGCGATTAGAACACAATACCCATACAACAATGGCGTTAAATAAAATGTAAATTGAACTCTTAGCAAATGTTATTCATAGAACAAGCGAAAGTTCATTTATATTCAGCAGTATTACTGTGGGGCGTTACGCTAAACAAAGTGGGGGTAGAGCGAAATTAGACGAGGTCGCGAATACTGACGTAGCCGTGATGTAGTGTGAATTTGCCGAGTGTCGTGCACTGAGGTATGTGCTCCGTTGCGTCACGTCAGCCCTCACAAAGGTGGCCGGTGCTCGGATTTCAGTGCTGCTTGCCGGAATCGCTTTGTAGTAACAGCTTATCAAAGGCGTATATGGGCTATGGTTTATTTTATGCGGAAATTCGATCTATTTACTGAATCATCTACCGATAACAACAAAGACGAAGTACATAACAAATAATAATGTATGTCTTGGTGAATGGCATTATCTATACCCTAAAACATAATCCTTCTTTATGAGCAGTAGAGTAAAAAGGTTCATACACGTATCATGTGCGTCTTGGGTACGTTGTTGATCAGACCCCTCCCGGATCTCAGATGTAAAATATTTGTATTTGCGGTACTGCAGCTCTGCGCAAACAGTGCGATGCCAGATCTTATGTTATATTGGAGTTGTCGCCTATATTGTAATAAATAAATAACGCAACGGCGTACATAATAAGATAGTTTTTATAAGGTTAGCATTTGGTCACTTTAGCACCTGACGTTAAGTGACGATGTGGTCAAAGGTGTTGTGTGGTGTCAAGTATTTCAGCCATCTGAGACAACTCTAAATGAACTGCTTCACAGGTGTTTCTGTGCATAGGTACTAAGGGTGCGTCTGTAATGTTGAGTTTAAATTTAAACTTTATGCAATGATGGGTAATCTCTATATCGTTCTGAGTAACTAGTAATCTAAACGCACTATACTAAAGCAGCTTATTGGGTAAGAACATATAAGCGCTGATGCTGAACAACTATTTTGTAATACGTGTCTCATAGTAAAACAGAATGAAAACTGCAAACACGTGTTGATGATGATATTTATATTTCACTTCTTAAATCGTACAGAGTTTCAGCTTAGGCTAGAGTACGTTACAGAATGCCCTTTAACTGCGCTGCTCGCACTATATATCGAGCTTACCCCCACCGCAACCAAAGGCGGTTACCAAATAGCGACAATCATTTAGGCGCGTCATAACAGTCGGACGTGACGTAACAATCAACTGAGGTTCTTAGTTAACGCTGTTGGGCTTGCTTGCTGGGCTCGGCTAGGCATCGGCATGGCAGGGCTTGGCTTTACATGGCATGGCATGGCTTGGCTTGGCTTGGCTTGGCTTGGCATGGCTTGGCTGGCTCGGCATACGGCTTGGCAGGCTCGGCATACGGCTTGGCAGAACGGCTGACCGTTACATAGTTAAATATTAATCCAACTTTTATAACTAACGCGATTTGAGCAGCATAATACGCATAGCCCGCGGAAAAGTGTGATCAACTACATATAACGAGATTTGTTTCGCTTGGATTAAAAACACAATACTACTATGCCCTCGACGTTTGCTTTAATTAATGATAGATACATACTATTATATAATACATAATATATTATGTAATATATTATTATTGTAATTCTTCTGTAATGTGTTTATTTTTGTTTCTGGTGTACAATAAAGAGTTTTTCTATTTTCTATTTCTATATTATATATATATATATATATATATTATATAATATATATAGGTAAATAGTTGAAGTTGTATGTTGTATATTTAATTGAAATTTATCTATGTAGGTAGCTAAGTACACACTTAATTGTGTCCTCGAAAAATCGGCTATTGGTTAAGATATGACAATTATAATCTTATAATTTCAAACCCAAACATGTACAATTATTAAGTACACATTACACGTAAATAAATTAAACCTAATTTATTGGAACACTCAAATGTCAAATAGATAATAATCTCCCGATCCTGGCTTTATTTACCTACAAAGGATTCACATGAAAATATTGTAGTTGAGGTAAACTGTAATAAATATTTTCCAGCCGACAAACAAGCTCGGGGGTACGCTACATTAAATAACATCGACAGATCCAAGCCAATTTCGTACTTTCCGCTAAGCTTATTTCAGACTTCCCACACGCAAACATTTTTCCATACGAAAATATATTCGATTTGCATTTCAGGGGTTATAAGACGAGCAATAACAAAATTTAATATTTGCTTCGGCGCCGTACGTTATTTAGGAAAACGATTCGAATGATGCAGTTTTGTACCAGTAAAATTGAATAAACGAATAGTTACTGAACATTACTGAACCGATTTACGGGGCGAGTGACAAATATACGAGCGTGATGGATGCCGCGGCGGCAGGCGGCCTGAGCCGCGCGTGCGTTGCACTGTTATATATATTACTGTAGTATCTATAGATGCATAAACACCTATCTAATATCGGATATCAGCGCTGGAGGTAATATCCTAAACGCAGACATGGTTTTCAATTAACAAAAGCATCCGTGTTGGCTTACAGAGTAAACAAACCCGCTTCGATATTCGGCATCCCGGGCGTCATTACGTTGCGAATGAAAGGTGACAACGGAAACTGGGTACGGAATGAAAAAAGGGATTCATTATGATGCCCAACCCCTTGAGGACAGGAAGGTAATTCTGGGCTGTATAATAAACATACAATACGTGTATGTATGTTGTCGTTACGTGAAGCTAAGCCCGCCCTGCGGCAATTAAATTAATCAAGCGAGCTTTGTAGCGTGCAGCAGATTGTCGAGACACTACATAACTATACGAAATTAAGTTTGTGTGTAAACTGTGTCACCTGAGTGGTTTTACAAACTACCTCATGGAAGTTTTCACTTCATTACGTAATTTCGTGTAAATGCGTTCCTTGGTAACATTATGTAGCTTTTATCATATTAAATTTTAGCAGGTAAAACCAACTCTTTGATTAATGGTTATTGCGGTTTCAGAAGACAAACAAAAGATTTCGGGTTGTTTGTGGTGCGGTTATTCTTGAACTCACGAGGGCGTAGACAATTTAAATCGTTTGGTGTTACGTATATAATTTCATGAGAGTATATTCTGAAGTTTTTTTGCACAAATACATGTTTAAGTTGGTTACAAGCGGTACGTTTGCTAAAGTGAATAGTGAAATAAATAATTTGTGTAAAGGGGAGGGCGGGTGAGCACGTACAGACGATATTTTATTATAAGTGAATTTATATGTTATCGATGTCGTTTTGCGATCATACAGGGCTTTAGAGCCGTATACTCGAATAGGGTGTAGGTAGACATTAAATATATGTAATTACGCAAATGCAGGAGAAAAAACATCTAGGATAAATAAAGGATCGAGGATTGAAAAATGCTATGAGTTCTTATCAATTTTATGTTGTAGACAAAAATACGGTTTTCACAAATCAATCGCCTTCTTTTTATTTTGGGTTACTGAATTTCTCCAGCAAAATGGCACACACACACAGACGCACGAAAAATCACATGTTATCAAACAAAAAGATAATTTAATCTGACCACAAATTGGCTTTAAATTTTTAACATAATAAAAAGACACACTTCCTCTAACATAAGATATGAATGATTTACACAAATCATATCAAAACAATTGTCAACACGTGTCATCGATTAGAAATATAGCTCGTCCAAATAGATTTGTAATACTGAGATAAGTGAGTAGTTTCAGTGATTCGCAACTTTTTGAAAAAAAAAAAAATATTTCACACATCATAAAATAACTCCAGCAAAATCACATTTTTTTTTGTACATTTGTTCATGATTTCCTTATTTTACCGGCGAGAGTAGAGCAAAGTGCACGAGAGAGAGGCTTTTTATAGGTTTCCACTTTGTGACAAAGTACACGAATTGCAGCAAAAACTCGACAAGTCCATTTGAATGGAAGCACCTGTACGTGGCCTGAATGGGCCTTCAGAGGTGTAGGGGCGAGTGATTTCAAAGTTTGTAGGTGGCACGGTACGGATCGGGCACAAGGGTAAGATAGATGGATAGATAGATAGATATATAAACTCTTTATGGAAACACCACAGAACAATGAAAACTTAAAAACTAGAAGAAACAAACTTAGGATGTGTTCCAGACAACCATGGCATGGAGAAAAAAAAACCAATTAATATATTCGTCAGTTTGTAGATTTAAACAAATATTATGTTAAATAATCAAGACTTCTATAATAAATTAATAATATGTGCAAGCTTTTTTTTTTAACTTTTGATGGCCATTTATTCCTCGACTGGATTCGCTAAAAGCATATGCGCTTAGAGCTTAGTCTCGCATAAAATTGTATAAAGATCGAAGTTTCTCCATACCCCGCAGACAGAGCTGTCAATTTTAAGCTTTGTAGGTGCTTGCATTTCCTTTGAGACTCTTTCGCGCCTGACACCGTTTGAATTATTCATACTGCCTGCAAATATCTATCAGGATCAGTATTACGTCGAATTGATACCTGTAGAATATTAACGAAAAATTGGCAAACTTTGAAATTTTGTTCGAATTGGTTGGTATGATAAATAAGAAAAGCCTTGAACCTAAAGTAAAATAAAATTTGGCGAAGTGAACACGTATATCAAAGGTCTCCAGTTGGCTGCCTGTTTGCATTTTAGCTGACACGCAAACACGTGCCTACATAATGTTCTTCAACTTTCTATAAACATTACGACTGAAGAAAGGCAAAACGGACGAAGTAAGTTTTCTTTTTGAAAACATTTTCTTCAAATAAGTAATGTTATAAACTAAATGTACTTACCTACGCCTTCAGTTTGTCTCTACTTTATATTCACTGTGCTTATTCAATATAAATGAATAGACAGGTACATAGTACATCTATTTCTTGACGTCATAAAAATCCACTAATTTGACTGACGGAGTGTTATTTAAATGAAACTAGTTTCGGAAGACATCTGGAACTAATTTATAAACGAATTTAAGTTAATTGAGTAGGCATGCCGTTGCACAGTGTAAAGAAGGTTCTTAACGAGGATTGTAAAACTCACAACAATAATGAAAACAATGGGCGTGCGGAAGAATGAAACCCAGAACAAGCTGACTGAGAGAAAGTACCAAAAGTAGAGAGACCATCAATCTTGAGGAGGGACGACACGGGGGTCCACTTCGGAACTCTTTCCACTAAACTTTTGTAACAACACCGTGATAAATAGTCCGAACGGTTAGGTGGGAGTAAATAAATACCTAATTGAGTAACCAGAGCGGCAAACAACCCCGCCACATTACGAGATTAGATAATTAGTTACTTACCCAATTACGGTAGGTAGCAATTTATGTAGGTGGAGCTGTCTGTTATTGATGTCCGTGTACAGAAACGTAGATAGGTAGGTATTTTGTTGTACGAAGTATGGATGTTATTAAAAGAGGAAAAAACTGATTCTTTTGAGCTTCTGTATTACATTATTATCATCATCATCAACCCATACCGACCCACTGCTGAGCACGGGTCTCCCTCACTATCGTGAGGAGGGTTAGGCCATAATACACCGCGGGGGCCCGGTCCGGATTGGTGGATAACATACATACCTCTAAAATACTTCCCGGGTAGGTATGTGGGTTTCCTCACGATTAAATTATAGATGTACCATACGACTTTTTAATTTTAGAATCCGTCGTTCAATTAAGCTGTGTTATTTATTAATATTTGGAACTAAGCATAACTTCCTTTAGAAACTATCCTTTATTTTATCCTTCTTTACTAAGATACAATACGTAGTGGTCTTCATAATTCAATAGAAAACTACAAATAACATAGGTATAGCTACACACTTAACACGTTCAGTACTAAAACACAATTTTCGTGTCTTTGACAACTTGCCGTGAGTGCGGGAAAACACAACTGCTGTGTTTGTTGTATGGGAAAACTCTATGGAGTGTGAATAGCCGCACCCGTGGCTAGACAAGAAAATTGGCTCAGCAGTGAAAGTGTGAAGACTAATGCTTTAAGCGGCCTAATTCAATTAAAACGATCCCAAGATATTGGCAGTCGATAGTCGTGCAACACATAAATTAAGTGCTATCGGAGGTGGTTAAAGAGGATTATTATTTCTCAGTATCCCTTAATAAATTCAACGGTTTAATTTCCTTTGCGGTTGATTGGACGCCGCGGGGGCGCCGCCCGCCCTACTCTGGCCGGCCGCCCACCCTCCTAAGAAAATTGAGCCCGTATGTTAAAATTATGCCGTAACTTTAATTGCCCTTTATTACTTACATAATTTTGTCTGACCTTTTGGGCTTTAGCAGAAGTAATAATGTTGAGAGTTTACGTTATTAGATACGACGATATAAAGTAAACAATCAGACTTTTGCTTTATAATTTAATATAATATTTATAAAAACTATGCTGAATTGGACTGTCTACTCCAATACTAACGGTAAACATTTTTATTCCCGTCAATACTTTCACAACCTTCTCCCAGCGCTCTTGAATAAAGTATAGCAAAACATACAATATTCAAAGTTTAATTCAATATTACAATATTCAATGTTCAATTGCTGGTTTATTTTACTTTATTTGCTTTATAATAGGTTACAGTTATTTATAATTATTATCCATCATTTCAGTTCATATTGATCTACTGCTGGACTTAGGCCTCTTTCGTAGCACACCACTGTTACCGGACTCGAGTTGAGCTCATTTACGTTCTGCTGTGAACTGTAACAATGTTGTTTGTCCATTTAACTGGAGTTCTGGTAGTCTCCTCACCTCTTTATTTTGTGACCACTTTTAAAGTTAATTTCGAATAATTCTATTTTAATCAAATTAACTGGCTCCGTTGTATATTATGTTAATTTACAAAGGAAATTGTAGTGGATAAGAAACCTTTTTTTCCTGTTTAAGGATTCCTTAAACGCGATCCACTCACATTTCCATCTTGAAGCCGTTCCCGTTATAATTAGAATCTTTGTAATGTTGCTTGCGGGTTTTCAGCGTGCATTTTAATTCCACATTAAAAATTACAGCTGCAGAAGTAGTAGTTACCTAACTGAATCTCTGAACTATGGCTTAGATTTAATTATTTAAGTCTGAACAGATTTTCAAATATATTTACACAAATATAATATACTGCATGAGGGGTTAAAACATGCAGTTTATCTACTACTCTTTATTTTTCATAAATAAATAACAGAGACGTTGAGTTTATAGCCCACAATAAAAAGGAATCTATCGTAAAGAGGCCAGATGACGGCTTTAAATCGGGGGCTCTTCGTCACATCCGTCGAAGCCTCTTTATGCTAGTTGGCCGTAAGCACCCAGTTTGCGGTGAGCCGATAAATGTCGATCATTGAATTCGATAGATCATAGTTATACCGTAGAATATATGAGCATCCGGAGAAGGTTGTGGAAGTATTGAGTTTAATGTTAGTATTAGAATAGACAGTCCAATTCAGAATAGTGACAATACATATTACTAGTTTGTTATAATATTTACTGTTAGCTATATTCCACAGTTGGTTATTAGTAGTATTTTTTTCTATTCAGGTATGTCATGTTAGTATAATAGTTTCAAAACTTTCAGGCTTTCGTTCATTGAAAAGCAGGATATAATTAGCAAGAAGAAGTATACAGAGGTAAATACATATACCAACCTACTATTATTTATAGTTTAACTGTTTAGTACAAAATGTGTTTTGACAGTGTTAATTACAAATTTATTAACTTTAAATATTTTTTAATACCCAGTCAGTCTTATCGCTAGACTATTAACCAGATATTATTTGTTGTAATGTTAAACAAAATAAAACAACGTAAAGTAAGAAATAAAACAGCTACCACACCTGTTTTGTTTCCAACAATTACATTTAAAAAAAAAACAAAGATATACCTACCTACAGAAGTAAAATATTACGAAGAAGGAATAAGCAATTTAAACTTTACGATTGTGTAAACTGAGATGCAACTCATGGCAACTTAGAGCTAAGCTGACAGAAAAATAATAAGTTTGCAGATCTGCAAACAACCTAGTCGGCGGGCGGTTTTGTACCACGACTTTTCGATTCCTTTATCTGATTTTATACAAATAGGAGTTTTACAGCGCGAAAACGCGATGTAACACCTACAGTCACAATTTTTTATTTCTATCATTTAATTTCAGAACTTTCAATCTGAAATACCTATTTTGTGTTTGATAACAACTCTCGTATGAGTTGGTTGAAATCTGCCCTGTAGTTTGAGTTAAATGGAACATCGATATTCCATACGCGTACACATTTAATTTATGTAATATATCAATTTAATCAAATCAAATCGCAGTGTGCTTTATTTTTTGCTTCAGCATAGTTAAGTCAAAACATAAAATACTTAATAGTACAGGTAGCCTAAAACATAAAATTAAAACCAATACCTCCCCAACTGGATAGTAAATTGAAAACATTTTAATCAGAAGCAAAATCGTAGTTTATTTATTTTTCAGCTTTTCGTCAGTTTAAATAACCAATAAATATTGAATGTTTGTTTCTACTCGTGTTCCATCTCGTTCCGATTCCGAGAAAATATGATTATTATTTCACGTAGTAAATCGGAGTTCTCTCCAAATTCACAGCGCTCGGTGTTGGTTTCCTAAAATAAATATAATCTAGTATCACAAATTTCTGTTTCTAGGAAATCTTCTATCATCTTCTATACCTACTTATAATAATACATCAGTAATGTAGAAAAAAATTTACAAATTGAGGATTTATTAAAAATAAACGGTCTTGGAAACTTAAACGCTCTCAGAGCTCGCTTCGTTCCTAATGGTCCCACGGCGCTTTTAATTCGACTCATACACTGAAACAGAGTAGTGGAGTGGGAGTGCTACAGCTAAAGAATGCTACCGCAAAGTTCGGTTAAACAACAGGCACAATAGCCTGTTAGTGAGTATTAGGATTGCGTTTATCGCTGCAAGTATTATTTGCAGTAACGTCGTTAGGGCGAACCAGCCGGGCCTGGGGCGCTGAGCGGCGCAGGGATCCGAGTATTTGGCGGTTCATCCGTAATTAGCGAGCGCACTAATGGCCGCCAGTCAGCTTTTACAATGTTCACGGCAAAAGTTCACGCTCGAAATCCGCTCGCGAATTCAACGCGAAAGTATTTGTAAATATTCGGATCCGGCTTGTTCATTTTGTTCGGACTGCACCAAAAGTGTATATTTACTTGTTATAGTGCGAAATTAACGCTGACTTTTGATCGTATTGTTTAATTTCTATCAAATTACATATAGACTTTTAGGGAGTGATCTTAGCAGTTAAATTATTATTTGAACAAAACTGATTGTTTTAGTTCTGACACCATTTGTGTCTGAAATGGAACAATCCCTCTCAATGAATGCTAAATGAGATAAGCGGATAGAATGAACGTTGCGTTCGTGACACATGCATACATTTACATACATTCCTAACGTACAATATAATGAGCCCATAGAGTTCATTATTTTAAACACACACACGCAAAGAGAATGAGATATTATGGGGTATGTACTATGCATAATACAATCTGCATAAATTAGTAAACACAGTTTAATAAACCGCTGAATGTACGGCACCTCCCATCATGCTTTGATAAAACTTTTAATGTGTGATTTTCCTTCCTTTAATTACCACGAGCAGGTCTTTTCTCTTTCGATAAACTCTAAATTGTCTTTTTAGCTCAATACCTAGTTATGAGTTCTAACGTCTTATGTGACATATATGTATTGCTATCAGGATCAAGATATTATCAAGGTACCTAATTCAATTTCACCTAGACAAATAGTAACTTTCATAACACTCTCAAAAGTCCTACTCTGCCACAACTCTACAGCTTTTGTACTTTGTCCCATACAAAATCTACTTTAAACTGCCACTGTAATAAAATAATAGTAGAATTGTCGGACACGGGTATCTATGTCAAAGTGCTGTATAGCCAAGTCGTAAATAACGTGAAACCTCTTATAGGCAGGCGGTGACCGCAGACGGCTTTCAAATAACTTCCAATAAGCGACGCGTCGAGACCTGCCTAAGAGGCTCTTTACAAGAGCGTTTAGCACGCGGTTATCAGCTTTTAGCAGGCATTGACGCGCGCTACGAGCTTTAGTCCAGCTTTTGCTTCCAGAAGTCACAAGCACTGTAGCTCTGGAAAGTATTTTGCTATAGACTCAGTTGTTTAAAACGTAATGAAACGTTTCAAATACGGTAGTGTAGTGGCATGGCTCCAATGTAGCAGCCGTTAGTGTCACGTGTGCATATTGGCACGAGCGTTTTTATGACACTATTTATGTTATATTTATTTAATATATATAACGCTAAATACATAATAACTATATTAACTAGAACTTGCATTTTTTTTTTAGCCATTACACCTCCGATGATAAATGCTAACGGGAGTCGTAGCTTTTCAAAACGTCCGTGAAAAGGAGCAGTAACTGCGACCCCTCTGCCCTCATATTATTGAATTTTCTTAACTTCAGCCCCGATTTTCCAATAAGTGAAGTGTTTTGTAGCTTGGGAACCATACTTATGGCTAAAACGTATAAGTAAAACTCCATCCGTCTTAATATAATTGATCGTTAACTGCGCAACAAGAATAAAACGACTATAACTTTATAAAGGTCTTGCTGAAAAAGAGGATATTCAATTCGGAATTTTCCATGAAACGATTTCCCGAATAAAAAATAACAGTTGTTATTTTTACCCGAACAAAATATTTATTGAGAGGTATATTCTCGTATATTCTCTTCAATGAAATAGGGGCTAGAGGGATAGTAGAGGGAGCCTATATTGAAATTTCGGAGCTCTGAATTTCGTAGTGGGTGACAAAGGGTGGGCTTATAAATTGTCATCGCACTGCGAGCACCGGCTATACCTCAAACACAGATCGTTGGCTGATTCTCCCCTGGTCACGCACACGCCGCGTACACTCCACATATATCACACAGACACACACACACGTGTGCACAACACACATAGCTAGGTATGTGTATATTGCAGACAATTGGAAATGAATCCGTCGTGTCTTCCCTCACACCTGTCGTTACAAACTTTATTGCGTGCCGTCTTCATTAAATCCGAGCTCCTTTGAAGTTTGAACGAGCTTTCGAAATGTAGTGGGTGTTCACCTAAATGCTATTTTCACTTGTCTACTATTCCGGGCGAACACCAATTTTGTGTCCCGTTTTGAAACTTTTTTATTTTATGTTTAGGAAACGTCTCCGTTATTTTATCATAGGGGAAATGTGGGTGGGTGCTATACTGTATGTATTTATATAGACCTTACAAGGTAACAGTATAATCTTGAAACAGTAGACTAGATATTGTAACTTGGACCGCATCGAAAATCTAAATTGGCTCAAGGGACATTTATGAACAGGATTCCTTCCACACGATCTACTCCAGAGCAAGTAATAATGTATAAATAGGTAATACGTACCCGCATGAAGCACCTACAGTGGTCTGGCAGGCCCGGGGGAAATCACGGGAATCTCTGATTCCCGCATTCTTATACTTAGCCAATCTCTATTTAGTTTTACTTACTGCATTCATTTGACCTAAGTGACTGATATTGTGGTATTTGTGGCTATTATACCTTACCTTATTTACTGTAGTGTATTTTACCTTCGCTTTGGATACAGATTTATAATCCATCCAGCCAATGAATGATAGATGGGTGAACAATCAACAGGTAACACAATGATTTTTAATGATGCTGCTGCAATATTTAGTCTACATGTTTACGGTTTCGTATAGATTGTTTTGCGGCTTAATTTGCAGACCTACATCCTACTTATTATTAAAAAAATAGCTGTCTTAACTAGTTATTAAGACCATAAAACTACTAATACTACAAATACATTTGATAGTTCCCCCATTATTGCCAGTATAATAGTGATAAACGTTCCTAGGTATATCTACTAAAAGTTTTATATATTGTAATATAATATAATATGATATGTCGCAGTAATAATCGTAACACGCTTTACTTCCAGCTTTATACGAAAATAGATACTATTTTTATGCAAAAAAATATATTTAAGAGCGTCCATTAACTTTGCAAGAGAATTTCAACGTCTTATCCTGAGCATAAACCAATTCTCTGATCCTCTTACCGGCCCCTCTCCGTGAGCTTAGCTAATGGACTGAATATTTCAAAACAATAATATAATAAAATATTACAAACATGATAAAACATTTCTCATTCACAAAATTTCAATTAATTTTCGAACCACGACGTAGCTGCCTAAATTCATAATAGTAAATGTACGCAAATTGGATCAGCATTGGCATATTAAATTGTAACATTTCAATTTGTTTCATGTGGTTTGATCTACATTTATATAAACTAATTTTCAAGTATATCTGTGTCATATAATTATACGTTCCATGAAGTCTTGATTAAGTAAGGGTAAATAGGAAAATATGTATCAAAAATATATTGTGAACTACATGTACACATGAGCACATGTAAACATAAATAAGGATTTTATTTATTCACAATGTATTTCAAAAACCTTACAAAGTTATTTTATTATTTTTCCAGGAATAAGTTGTTTCATTCAACAATAGATTTATGAATAACCGACGGCAGATAAGTGATACACGGCATTGAAGCGAACCATTTTAATTAAGGTAGAATTTCAGTATTCGTGGAGCGCGGCCTCCATGAAACTTGTTGAAATATGCATCAAAGGAACCAAGCAAATTGAACGCATGACGAGCAAGCTCGATTGGCAATGGACCGTGAATTGATCGAAGCTCCACCTATCTAGATATCGAAAGCACGCTAGAACCAGAAGTCAACATTTGAAACATCGATGTGTGAGATTTGTTTGTAGAACTTTTCGGTCCAGTATCCGAATTTTTTTAGGTGATTGGATTTGATGGTGGAAACTTGTCTACTAACATTTTTTTGGTCTTTATGTGTTCGTTTTTAATTACGCCATAGAATAGAATAGAATAGAAAACTCTTTATTGTACACTAATAAAATAAACACAGGACAGAAAATTTACAATAGATTTATGGAAAAGTAGATAGATTTTTATTTGTTTTATTTACATACCTAGTTACGACAATCCGGCAGTGCTTTTTGCACTTTTTAGTGATATCGTGTTTTTTTCCCCATTCATCTAATCTATTAAGTGAACTAGTGATGCTCAATAACTAATCAGTATTTTTTTAGTGGTTAGTATTGTATGTTTTGTATAAAAAGTTATGACAGTCCCGTAACACGATTTCATACTACTGGCCCTTAACTAGAGCATCTTTGCATATTACATACCTATACTTTCCATAAAAATATAAGGTATCGTTTGTGTGAGGCTATTTGAGCACGTCTTGACAGTCAGAAGGAGAATAATTTCAAATAAAAGTGTAAATAAATTGTGTTACAGATCACACATCGTGCTGTATTGAAATAACGCTTATCGTGTTATAATAATAGCACGAAATCCTTAACACACCTTCGCTTCGCTAAAGAAGGCTGTACGGTTTTCGATCCCAGTCGGAGATGGCGTACTTCCGCTTCCGGTGAAGGAGAGACTATTTTCCGCTTTCAACGACGCGGTGGCAGAGCTATAGACCCCTCTCATTTCATCTTTACGGTCTCGTTATTTTTGTGCTAAGATTTTGTAAATATTTATCTATTCGTATAAAGCATGTATACACCCAGAGCCATCGTACTGATATTATCATAATTATAAATTTGAAATTTTGTGAATATGGATGGATAGATGTTTGTTACTCTTTCACGTAAAGACTACTGAACGGATTTTCATGAAATTTGGCACACAGATAGTTTATTACCTGGATTAACACATAGAATACTTTTGATCCCGTAAGAAAATAAAAGGTTTCTGTGGGATAGTACTCAACGCAGGTGAAACCGCAGGGGGCAGTTAGTATAGCTACATTTATTACAATTGGAAGAACAAAAACTGTAGTAAGGTCAGAGTCTTCACTGATATTACCATTTTTGTAAAAAAAAAGGTTTTGCTAACTATAGGGTAGGTAGAGTATCGGTATCGAGACTCCATTCAACAAACTATAATCAATATTATTAGTACCTGCGTAACAGCAACATTCAGGGACAGGTAGAACGTCCCTGAAAGTTTCTTCATGATATTTAGCATTTCAGAGATAGTCGAGATGGAAGTTTCGACTGAACAACACAATAAAGTTATAATGTGATCACAATGGAAATACACTCACGGGGCGTCCCGGGTGCGGGACAAAAGACTTCGAAGGGACGTGTGTAATATCGTAGAAATTGAACTCAATTATTGTCAGATTATGAACGACACGAATAGGGTTTTGTGTACTCGTATTTCCGTACATATTTAAAATAATAGCCACATTTTCGACAAAGAATCATATGGGTTTAATGCGTCCACATTGTGATATGAGGTATAATATTTCAAACTAAAGCCGTTGATATGTCTTTACTGTTTACCTGATTCGACAGCCAATTCATATTTCATGAGGAGCAGTAAATGAAATGCGGGATCACGTTCCTATCGTCCAGTCTCATCCATCGGCCGATATCGGCGATATACTGGCAAATAGGCTGGAATGAGCACGCATTCTCGTTTGGTGAGCGCCTGCCTGGCGGCAAACTTCTCTCTATTACGTATTACCCAAATAGGATCGCTTCGGCTATGACTGCTCTCCTATAGCTGAGATTTAGAAAAACTTCTTAACCGCTCTTTTAGTGGAATCCGTTCGTTATCTGTAGGTCGTATGTGTTTGAGAGATTGCGGGGAGGAGTGTGCTAAATTGGCGGCACGTGGTCGGTCTCGCGTTTCGCGCTCGTTTCTCACAGGATTTTATATCGTTTTCGTTCAGCTCCAGACTTGTCTCGCTGATATGAGCGTCACGTCGCAGCCCCGCATGCTAAGAACTTTGCAATTCAAACAAGTTACTCGGAGCTTAACTTTCTAACTTACGGAGCGAAGTTTTAATTAGAATTTCTTTATTATTACATTTAGTAGTCCATCCGACGCTGGTGCTGTGTTGTTGTAACTTTGTAAACTAATATACCACCTACTTTAAATATTACATCATTATTTTTTTAGCTCGTTCTCATAGTACAAAGCTGTAATGTTATTGTTATGATAGGGAAGCAATAAATGGGGCAAATAGAAAACACATATAAATGATTCAATAAAAACAGCGAGCGTTGGTGTGTACAAACGAGGTATATATATATATATATATATATATATATGCGTATCTTTTCCTTCGCAACGGAGTCCTTCACAAAACTTGATAAGCACTCTTCCTATTCACCCGACTGCCTAAAAGAAGGCTTATGTTATTTTATAGAAATGTTCGTGCGTTCGTGCGTACAGAGCATTTTATTTTTGGAAAAGTGTATTCTAATGGACTTTGCATTAGTCAGAAATTCATGAGAAATATTCAAATTAAAATAAAATCGTATCTAATTTTATCCGCCATCTATATATGGTACCAATTTGGTAATGAGACACTGCAACCAAGGAGGATGTTACATGAACTACAGTACAATCACCAAACAACGAAATATAAGCAACTAGCTGCGCCCGCGGTTTTATTCACATTGACTATCATCCCACAGGAACCGGTTATTTAACCGGGACAAAAAGTATCCCATGTGTTATTAAAGTACAGTATCTACTACATTTTATCAAAATCGGACAACTCGTTGCGACATGAAGACAGGACAAACACACACACACAAACTTACGCATTTATAACATTACTAGCTGTACCCTGCCACCACGCTTCGCTGTGGCACATTCGCACATTCGCTGATATGTCACTGATGAAAAAAATTGATAAAAACAATCCTTGATGCGGATTATATATCATGCTAAAATTTCAGCTCGATCGGTGCAGAACTTTTTGAGTTTTTGAAGCGTACACAAACCAACATAACATTCTTATATATATAGATAGATAGATTAGTGAGATATCAAGATATTTGACTCGTAGCGCAGTGTGATACCAAATCGTAGTGTTTAAAAATACCCTAAAGATGACTTACACCTAATCTGTGGGTCATGTGATCTCTCGGTGGCTCGTCGCGATACCGCGCCGGATTGAATGCTGCCCCTTCCCTGGCTTATCCCGCGCTACAGATACTTTGTTATTCTTTATACACATCCCCTTCCGCCTCCGGGGTGCTGTGATAAAGATATTTCCCTAAATACTATCCTTAACACACACACAATAAATTACCCTTTTCTATTATGGTTACTTTTACTAGTATATCAACGTAGCTGAGCTGACATAGCAATGTTGACTTGAGTTCTAAAGAATTGCGTTTTTGTTTTTTTTTAAGTCCTGCTCCTATAATAAATGCGAAAATGTGTTTATTGGTTTGTCCTTCCCTCGAGATGGATAAAAGGCCGGAGAGTGACATAGGCTACTTTTTATCCCGGAAAAATATACGGTTCCTGTAGGATAAAAATCAACGCTGGTGATAACGAGGGGCGCAGCTATTATTTCCTGAAATATAATTGTCGCTTTTAAAAAGTGAGGACCAGCCTCACATATAACTCGTTCAGCTAGGAAAATTAAAAAAGTGTATTTGAAAATCGAAAACTTAAATTTTTATTTTAAAATTTATATATAGAAGGAGAATAATTTCTATGTGTTTGATAGAATAAACGGTAAGTATGGTTCCTCATTACGTAGAGGATTCGTAGCACAAGTTGAGTGTAGACGACAGGAAAATAACAACGTCCTCTGTGGAATAGAACACCGTATGATGGCACCACTCACTCGTAGCTCGTAGCTCGTAGCCTCGTAGCGCCCGCTCGTAGCATAAACGTCCCCGCAGCGCGGAGTTTCATATATCTGGCTGGGCGGGCGGCACTCGAACCAAATATATTTTAAACAAGCTTAACCCTTTGACATTTTAGTACTAAACTTTTTAATTTAAATAACTTTGGTATTGTTTTATCTGTTACGATGAGCGTAATTCCTGTGGATTTATACAGTGCCCTACCACATAAAGGTCAACAGTAACATAACTCAACCCTCATAACGCAAGATCTTCCATTTGAAGCGTATTACCTGGAAACATAATAGCTTTAAACGACTGGCGGCGACATCAGTGCGTCGCATGCTCTCCCGGGACCGAGAAATATGAAGGCAGAACCTACTGAGCCCACAGGCTTGGTTATTTGTACAACAAGCCAACAATGCCGGCGAGATCAAAGACCGCTACCGGAATTAATTTGCGAGCGCTATCTCTCACTCCCCACTTCCCCCCGGTCCCCCGTGATAAGCTCCGAAAAATATTTCCCTTTTTTCATACTAGCGTATTTCCGGTGATTCTCGTAATCTAATTTAATACCCTTGAAGTTATTTGGTCGTTGGAATAATAGGTAGGTAATATTGTCAGGGTCCGTGTTTATGTTTATCGATATACCGAAGATTGTAGCGCGCGTAATATACTCATATGTTGGCTATATTTAACCAATAATAAATAAATATGTATATTATATTTTATGTAACGAGCCTTTTTTGCCGACTGTAGATATGGTTTAGAAATAAAAATTCTATATTCAGAAAATCTAGAGTATTTGGCTCGGAATGTACGCAATAACATATGTAAATTCTCCATAGCTGGTATCCAGACTTCGCGCAGACTAACAATAACGTTTCACTGAACTATTCTCTGTGTCTTTCTAGAAACGTCTGTATTTTCATTCTGTTTTGCATTTCATTTCGTAATCAAATCGAATCAAATTACCATACCTAAATACGTTCGAGCTTTGATCCGAAACACTCATTATACTGTTAGTTAGCTGAACCGTAATAATTACCGAGAAATAATGGCACGATTAATATTTACAGACCAAAGTTGTGCGAGAAAACAGAATTGTTTGGGTGGAAAGGACCCATCAGGGGTTTCTTTATTTCATTCCCTGTTACAGTTATATAGTTATCACAAATTGATCTTAAAGTTGAGAAAGATAATTCAGCAAAAGTAACCGTCTACTAAACTTTATGTCGGACAACGATTTATTATTGTTAGAAGAAACTGTTTTCATTGCCTTTATCATAAATATATGGAATTATGGATGTACAGTCTACTGAATATTATCCTTAAAATAAATAACTAATGAAGTTCCACGTAAATCATCATTATTGCGAGTGTGTTGACGTAACGATAACGACGTGTTATTATTTATTTATTTAATACTTTATTGCACAGATTAATTAACTAGTACAAATGGCGGACTTAACGCTAAGAGCATTTTCTACCAGTCAACCACCCATAGTGAAGGAGAGAGAGTTATTATTCCAGGTAACCAAGATAATCAAGATGTGAACAGACAATATCGAAATCCCAACGTAAATTTTTGTTATGATATTATTACAGTATTTTTACAGTCAGAGGGAGATCGGGAGGTTGTTTTTTTTACAATTGCGTTTTTATTCCGTACTCGTTACGCTGTTGGTCCAGACTTTTTTTCTTTTTTTTTTAAATACTCGCTGCTTTAATACTAAGAATAGTATTCAGGTTTCTATAATTTAATGTTTGTGTACTGTAACTGGAAAAACTCCATTGTTATGACCGCGGCAGATACATACGGCCGGTTTCTGGAACGTTTGTCAACTTTAACAACATATTAAGTATGTTGCTGTCTTTGTCATTTGCTTATTGCCAGATAGAGACGACGAGAGACTTAATCTGCTGTTAAAGTTAACAAAAGCTCTAGTAACCGACCGTTAGCAGGACACGTTGATTGTTTTCCTACCGGTGCCATTAGACAACTGACTGTTAATTAATATAGTGGCAAACTTCGATCACTTATATTGTAGTTGGCCATCAGAATCTTGAAAGTGGTGCTTCAAAATCAGGCGTCCAAGCAGTAACACTTGAGAGAATGACTATTTATCATTTCAAGGAAGTATAGAGACTTTGTAAGTCACCAACAAATAATAAATCTGAGTTGAAACTTAGCTCAGTGGCGGGATGTTCCGTGTCGATGGAGGCGATATGTTAAGGTAATGGACCGTCCGCGGGCCGCTTGATTAACTCGACCCTTGATGCTGCGTGATGACCCTATCAACCAGCCGCTCGACCACGAACGCCTTGCCTGAATGACAAGAGATTCTCAATTGTTTCAATTAACTTAGAAAAATCTGAAGATTTAGAAGTCCGAAGTAAAAAAAGTAGTTTTTCCATTCTCCATATGAACCAGTAACACACAAAATATAACTTTTAAATAGTCTATTATCAATGTGATGATACCGTAGTGCGTAGACTTATTATGATTCTCATTATTGGTGTTTATAAAGAAGAATTGTTTGGGATATTTATTTTTATTACCTTTTCTATACTCAAACCATAAGCAGTTACTCATTAGTTTAGTTAATCGTTAGATTTATTTTTAATTTTACTCTATACATATGAGACTTATATTGTAAAAGTGCAGTGATTTTGCCAACTTGCAATAAATTATTTAAGTTTTGAGCTTTTAAAAATATAATACGTAAATTATTTGACAGTATACATTACAGCATATATGACCTTCTATCCGATATATAAATATGAACCTTATGGGACTAAACTATGTCAGTTTCGTTATAATTAGGATATCCCTAATCCCATTCTATTAAGTAAATACGCCGGTTTGAAACTTTAATGAATAAAGTTTCCGGACTTAATGGAGTTTTTAATGAAAAATTACGTCTTCGGTCAGATCCCCGGGGTTAATCTGCGTAAATAGCCGACCATCCTGTTAAATAGTCGGCCGATGCGCCCGATGGCCGAGTGGTTCTTCATTAAGTCGATATCCGGCCCACCCGCGAAATGTGCTCCGCCAAGATATACTCTCTCATAACATTTTTGCGCTTGACGCTCTTCCAGCTTAGCTCTGATAAAATAGGGTTGTTTGCATCACGCTCGAGTAGGTTCTTGGATTTACTCACTATTTGCAACGTTGAATTTTAATTATTTAGTAAATATAATAATAATGTCTGGCATGATTTGATTCAATTATGAAATAAACGAAAAATATAATAAGGTTCTAGAGAGGAACAAAATAATCTATTTTTATTATGCGCCGCGTTCACAGTATGTAAAATTACACATACCTTGTAAATGTATCAGATACGAGTAGTGTGCGGATATGAACTAATTGTAACCCAATCTATGTGTTACGCCTAATAAAGGACATGTTTGCCGGGCGCCTATTGTAAATACGAGTTAGGCCGGTTAGGGGTTGCTCCGCTTTGCCATGAGATGGCTGATAGGGGCGATTTCAGCCCTCTTCCCCATGCGATTGATTTAGCTTTATTGGGGCAATAAATTATCCCTTAGGTATAGGTAGGTAGTTCTGCGGTTTCAGTCTTTTAATCAAAGGAAGTTTAAGTTTCCGAACATACGTGTGCGGATGTATTATAGAACAGGCATTACTGTTATCACACAATGGAGTCATAATATTATGTATACATTTTGAATTTGGTTATGTTAAGCTATACTTCGATGAGAGTTCACATTTCCAATATAATTTCCTAAAAGTAAGGACCGTTTTAGTGCACACTATATGATAACATGTGAGGGTTGGGGGAGAGTTTATCGCGCGAAATTTACCTTTATTTAACGTTTCTACTTTCTTAGCACGGTTTTTATTTTGGCGTAGATCCAGACCGACTGCCTATTATTGTAGCTATTATTCTGTGCTAGCTTCCGAGAGTAATGAATGTAAATTGTATTTATAGGGAGTGTACGTCCGCAGGCGTCTGCGAAGTTGTAGCAGAACAAAGGGCGGGAAGACGGCGCGCGGCGAGTAAACAAGTTGCAATAAGTTTCACGGCAGCCTGACATCACTTACTCCGCACCTAGCTGCTCGCCGCCTCGCTAAATACCGTTATTACTGTCTACTTTAACTTCATCCTGGATACTGTTTTATTTTTCTATGATGTGGGCTATTTTTGGAGTAGGTGCTTTATGTACTGGCAGAATGTAGCCCTTACAAAAATGAAGCTCCTCTAACTAAAGTGTAAATATCAGATTTTAAGCCTTTTGCATGGCTTGCGTTCTTTTGCTACACTATGACTATCTTATCTATTTTTTTAGGCCGTGTTAATAGTTTGTAAGACCAGGGTGACTCGGCGCGTAAACTATTTCTGTAAATATTTAAAAACTTTGTCAGAACTTTAAGACTGCTAATTTGTATATAAATTTATACGAATGAAAACCGTATTGCACACGGTGGTCTAAAAATGTGGTCTAAATTTTATGCTTTTTACTCAATTTTATACTTTTATTTGATTTAACTGAGTAACGAGACAAGCAATGCATTCAACTGATGGTAAACTCTATGCCTGTCCATAACAGTATTATAATTATAGCGCCGTATTTTTTTTGCAGTAGGTACGTTTTGAACTAATCAATCAATCAACACTTTATTTTCACCCAGTCATCTCGGCGCACGTTAAAATGCTCTTCAACGAAATATAAGCATTATTTCTATATTGAAGCATTCTAAAGATACACAGATATATTATATACGTTCAACTAAGCAGATATAATAGTAAAGGAGGGAACTTCCCCTACCCAATCTGTCAAGGATCACCTCCTTCCGCTTTTCTGTCAAGTCCAATTAATCTAAGCGTGCTGTGTAAGTATTTTTCTTGCGATTTTTATTCTGTGATTTCAACCGAGAAAAGCAAAAATTCTGAGGTAAAAAGCTGAAGTAGGGAGTGCTCTGAAAAAGATAAGCTAAATAAACATGTTCGTTCACCCAAAAGTATCAGTAAAGGAACTCGGCGATGTTCATTCTGTAACGATATTGGCACCGCTATTAGGCCTTTCGTATTGCGTTTCCGTGACAAAACGTTCATTTGGGTGGCTATGAGTCGAGCCTTTTTGTGTTTGGTACAAATAAAGGAAGTATTCGTAGAACGTACGTGAGGGTGAATTCTAGAGGTGTTCTTGAGACGGGTCGAGATGGAGTTGTTGCTTCGAGATAGCGCTGTTCACCGATGATATGGTTACAATTTAACTTTCCACCAGGGACCTCACCACGAATAGTTAAATCCTTCCAGTCTAAACTGTCCTGCTAACTATCACCACCAATATCACTCAGCGTTCATGAGTCCACCAGAGACATTTATCCAAAGATATTGTAACAATTTGTTTGCATTTTAGGAGTTTATTTAGCTCCATATCATTCTCTTTCTCTCTCTCATTCTCTTCATTCTATTTTGGAGTGACGTCACGTCATGTTTGTCATTTATGAGTGTGTGGTGCCAATCTAGGCCGTTCAGTTTAAGGCCTTAAAATGAACTGCATGGAATAAGAATAAGTAGGCACGTGGTTACCCCCGGACTACGATGCTAACTCACATTTAAAAAAAAACCTAACTAGTTGTCTCTTTTGTTCTTGTCTCTTTTTTCGAAAACTTGAGGTGTGCTATGATAACACAGTTTTATAATAAAATACAGATTGGTAGTGAAATAAACCCAGCATCATTGTATTGAAGCTTATTAGTGGATTTATTAGATGTTATTATCACTTGGAGCAATAAAAATAACTCCAGAACGAGGTATTGAGGCTGGATAGAAAAAGAAAATACATATTATTGGACGGTAGAGATAACAATAACATAATCGTCAATACCCCAATTCCTAGAACGCCTAACGGTATTCGCAAATTGTTTTGCTCAGCTGCCGGTAAAATGAGATTAAGGTGGAACAATTGGAAGCAGTGAGAAAACAATACCTTTGTATTCTAAATGTGGCCGCTTAATCCGCGGAATGGCTCAGACAGACAATTTAACTGAATCCCAAGCTAGACCCGCCTACCTTATCAGGGGAGCCATGCAAGTGCTCAGATTCCATAGGTCGTGCTTAGTAGCCCCACACTCTATGGATTTTGGGCTCAGTACTTATAGAAGAGTCAGGAGTTAAACTTACTTGCCAAATATAAACGACTATTATAGACATATAGGAATACCTATGTGATGAGTATTTCATAATCAAAAAATTAATATAACTAAATGTGATATTGGATATCACGCTAATTACGCTCACGCAGCATATTAAGTTTATTAAAAACATAAAATAATAGGAGACAAATTGAGTTCGTATTTCATTAATGAACGGCTCAGGCCTCAGGTAACTTCAACCCTTTCATAATTACTTTAATTTAAAGGCTTTTTGAGATTGTTGAATTAAGGTTACATTTTTCTAAGAACCTGTCATAAATATATATTGAAATTTAGAACCTATTGAAAGCTGTTTATATCACACTTACAGCCACATTTTATCAGAATAGGTTGGTGGTCAAAACGTGACGTATTTGATAATTTGACTACCTACGTACATAACCACCAGATAAATCGAAGCAGAGTCAAATGTATTTTGGTTTACTTCACAAACATTTTTCAGATTTCAATATAATATCGAAACGTTACATAATACAAAATAACGAATCGTAAATATTTCTATGAAAAGTAATTAATTGGTTACTGCCGGCAGCAGGTAATTCTTGTGATTTACTTCAGATAATAAACCCCGAGGGACCAATAAGGCTTTATTATTTAGCTCCCCTTTACGCAACCCAGATATTTCTACCCAAGTAATTGAAACCAAATATTAGTACTAATTCATTTTTTTCTAGTAATCAATCTGTCCTGAGTCCTGCGGGACGGGTACAAAATGAATGAGACCGCCAGTACGATCAATGTTGATTCTGTCTAATTGAAATCAAACTGCATTTGGCGTTAATTGAAGCTGGGATTAATGCCATCTACTGCTGTTTTAAGCCTAGAAAGGCCTAGTGATTCTGAATGAAAAAATTATACTACTGATTATGTTCCTCGCAAATAATTATAATGTAAAGCCCAAGTATTAGGTTTGCCGATGTACTTGAATACTAAAGAGTATCGACAAAACTGCTTATTTTACTAATATGGGTAACATATTGCGATTTATTTTAATGAGTAAAATTGATACTGTATCTACTTAATAGCTATAGATACTTCGTAATAAATTTAAAGACTATCAGACTAAGCACCGCCCACGCCTGCGACTATTTACTATGTTTTGTCACTTAAATCCATGGTAGCATTGTTAACATAGCTTTTATAGCTTTATCCAAGTGCAAATTATTGTTGGTAACTACTGAACTTAAGCTATTAATTTATGCTATTTATCTAATGTGGGACATTAGCTTAATTTATTGCATTGTTAAAAAGGAAAAGGCACATTAATAAAGCGTTTATTTTCTTTTATTTGTCAGTAGGTACTTTCCTATAATCTCGTAAAGTTGCCTTTGATATAAAAGAGGCGGGTGCTTTTGTAGAAAATAATTAATGTGACAATCCTCCTACTAAAAATGCATGACATTTTACGGCAAAAACAAAGTACATAATATGATTATAATATTTGTTTAGCTGTTTGTAGCCCAGTCACGTGGGTAGAATAGATAAATATTTGTGTAACATGGTTTTGTGGGAACTCTGTAGGCCCGAAGAAAAACAGACCAAAGTGAAGTTTTTTAATAGGTAAAGTGAAACACAAACGCAGAAAAAGTAAAGCTACACTTCATAAATAACCATACAACACGACCGAAGTAATTATTTTCACGCGTGGCAACGCGTGGTGTACTGTCGCGTTTGGATAAACGTGGGTTCGTCGACAATGGGCGGTTGTTACAGGGTCACACCGCCAGGCAAGGGCGGCTTACAGGGTCATATCGCAGTGTTACACAGAGATTAAGCTTCGTGTCAACAGCTTTAAGTATTTGTACAACATGCACATGTTTTGAATTTCGGGACGATGATATGGCTGAAGACAGACTTGTTATATGTGATAATTGTTACGTTAAATATGAAAAGCATTTTCCTATCCTATAATTAATATTTTGTTGGGTGATAGGAGTAGACTGCTGTGTAAGTACCTTTTTACATAGCAAGTTTGTGCCGTAATATGATGGATACATTTTTTACTTACGATTCCTTTCTTATTACATTAAATCCATATATTCATGCTTTAATAATAGGAGAATCTAACATTAGTTCTACCCTCGAACATATTATGGTCTTTTCTTTTATAGAGCTTACATACTGGCTTGATAAATAGTAGCTATTGGCCACACCACTGTGCATTGTGGGACTGGGCGCCGGCAGACGGAGAGCGGGCAATCGCCGCAATTCGCAATTAATTACAACGTACCACCGCCGTACTCTACTGGACCACCGTAGGCCGTAGTGCTCCACCTTACTACCGGACGGTCACTTCCACAGGCCACCTTGTTTATCCGCATCCACCCTCCGCCGCGGAATGTTATTAAATTTTCACAATTAATAACTCTATGGTCTACTGATGATGTTTTGATCAAAGTAAACAACATTTTGGTTGTATTTTAATGAAATTGTTAATTAATTCCACCCACATAATGAGTCGTTGGTTATTTGATATCGCGAAATATCTCCGTCCAACAAACATTTCTAAATATTTTTCTATTTCAGTTTCTGAAAGAAAAAAAAGGTATTTTAAGAACGACCTACTCCAGCAAGTCTTTTATTCATGTCGCTCCGACGCGGAACTGTGTGTCTGATAATTATCTTATTCATTTGAGGCAGATGAGGATCTCTGACTAGAGGCGGAATGTTTCTCCATGCATAAATTTGTGGACACAAGTTCTTGACACTATTGGTGGGAAATGAGCTCGCCCGTGGCTGACATGAGCTGAACTCGCGGCAATGTATCTAGTGTCTCCGAAACCAGTTAACGTTGCTCGCCAACTTATTCGACCGGGAAAGTCATTAGCAATTCAAATACCTAACCACCGCATGGCTACCCCCACCGAAGAGGGCACCTCTTTCACATGACCGCCTTTGTAAATTATTTATTACTGTTTGGGCAGTTCGAAAGTCCGCTTGTTCTGCGGGCTAATACAAACTCACAAATGGAAACGACTGCTTGAGTATTTGACGATGGCGATGTTTCCGATACGCCTTTCCTGTTTACAGAAGCATGGGGATGTCATTAAAGGCAATTATATGTTGGGTGTTTTTTTTTTTGGGATTTCAGAGATGAAGTTGTTGGTTTTGAATTCGAACCGGAACATTTTGCATGCTTATCTTTCTATGAGTAGGTACGACATATTTTGTGACGGTTAAGGGTGTGATACATTTATTTCTGGTCATTTCGTGAGAAATGGTCCGGGAAGCGGGAGACCCCTGTGAGATTAATGGGAGAGTTACAAGCCATCGTCGTGTAGTCACGTCGCAGCCATGCCTGAAGGAGCGGTAAGAATTTCAATCACAGACGCCGAAGGCAGCGCGAGACAAATTGCAAACGACTTTGTTAGGTACATGGCAATTCAGGCGTTCCAAGAGGCTATATTAGCTTTCTGATTTACTCGTGTGAAAAATATTTGGCAGTTTTTTTCTTTTGCTGTTGTACCTACATAATGGAAAATATTGTCTGCTGCCTGGATCTACGCTGTTTAATGTTCCCACTTAATTTTAGAAGGCTTTTCATGTCGTAAGTTTGTGATGAGCTGACTGTAAAGCATGAGGCAACCTCGTGTTTGATTCCCGCACAGGGAAGACACTCCATTAATAATTGCTCTGGCCTATGTTCGATTACGCAATGTTACCTAACACTTTATGGTTATTAAAATTATCTGTGTAACAAATTCCTTATCAGATAGGTAGGCAAGCAAAATTTCCTTTGACTATTTATCAGAATTAATTTTACTTTGAGCACCCTCGTAAACTACGAGTAAACTTAAGTTAAATTCGAGAGGAGAGGCTTTGCTATAACAATCTTAAGCTATAGCCACCCGGGAGATAAATTATAAGGTGAATCTATATAATAACAATAACCATTATAGTACCAAAGACGCATAAATACTAACTATTCAAGACTCAAGTTAAGTAATTCATTCTTATTAGCTAATTTATATAACCACTATAAACCAGCAGATTTCTATATATCTACTGATTTAATTCTGAGCACAAGTTACATAAATACGACGCATGCGACGACGTACGATAATCATATAGACGTGGTAATGAAACCGTATCAATTCAGTTAGCGTGATAGCAAACAATTGTCTCCCTTATTGGGTCGGGGTTGCTGATATAATTGGAGATCCGTATAAAGACATTAATAACACAACAGATACTATTAGACGCAGGGTTCCGGCCCCGCTTGTTATAGCCGAAACAAGGAAATTGTAATAAAGTTACTCGATACGCCCGTTGCCCGGTGATTTTGTTAGCGAAAATCGTTACAGGTTGTGATTGAACTTGGTCCATGCGATTTTTATGTAGATTTAGGTTTTGGAATAAATGAAAACCACTTGTTTAAAAATAAAGAAATCGACACAGTTTATTTTTACGGCATTTTATATCGATCATTATTATAGTTATCAGCACCACATCCGTTGGTCTCAAGCCACTTCTCGCCATTGCTTCCAGGAGGCCTACCATGACGTCTTATAGCGATTCAGTTGAGGACCTAAACTTAGCCGCGTCGCATAATTGTACAGTGACGTCTTATTTTTTATGTTGCTGCCATATTCAATCTAAACTGGATATAGTTTAGGTTGAAAATGGGTTATTAGCGACTCAATTTAGGTTGGTACCATTTTCAACCTTAATTGGATCCAACTTAGGTTGAAAATGGCAGCAACATAAAAAATAGGACGTCACGGTACGATTATGCGATGCGGTTCAGTTTAGGTCTTCAATTGAATCGCTATAAGAGGTCATGGTATGCCTCCAGTCCTGTGTGGGACGTTGTCCACTGCCTTTCTACTGTCGCATGTCGTCACAAAGTGCTCTGACCAACAGTATAAGGTGTCCATATCTAATTCACCATCACTAATAATATGGTAAAGTGAGAAACCACATGTGGCATGACATGATGTTAATTTTTTTTCACTTATACATTGTGGCGTGTTCTTTTTTATTTTGTTAGTAATTAAAATTTTACAGCGCCCCTAATGGGTTTCAATTCTTTTAGGTTATTACGGCGTTTGCGTAGGTGGATAACAAAAGCGTTTTAATAAATGAAACAGTCTTTTGAATTTAGTAATTACATTAATATTCGAAGCAAGTTCACAGAAAGAAAACCTCCTGTGTTTTAGTTTGAGTTTCTATAATTCCACTCGAATTGTTATTTAAATACTTTTCTGGATACTGAAAAACAAAGTAGGCCACCACGGCAGTAAGCTTTTGTGTTAGGTACCAACTTTTTCTGTTCTTTAAATGGTAGATAGGTAGATAGATAAATAAACTCTTTACTGAAACTACACAAATTAAAGAAAAAAAGACGAATACCGAACGCGATTTCTAGAAGAAACCGCGTTCGGCAATAAAACCCCCCATTGTATTATACTATCTTATTTTTACCTTTTATTATAGTTACTTTACTGTAGTCCCACTACTATACTTATGTACTCAGCGGTTTTACTTTATTGTGTTTGTGTTTGGTGTACAATAAATAGTTTTCTATTGTACGTATTCTAAGGTTAGTTTCCCTTTGATATTTCGTATTCGTCGACAAGGAGTCTGCGGGTCGTGTTGCGAACGCCCGTACGCCTGTGTAGGTGCTGCCACAAAGCTAAATCAAACGTCATTTCCACTGAAGCCCTTAATCACCGTAGTCTTTGATAAACTGAATCCCCGCCAAGGTGAACGCATTTACACGCAGCGGACGTATTTCTACACAATCGAACTCTATCGGAACTATAAATTAAGACTAATCACCTATTAGTTTTGAAACTACGCGTAAACGCGATAAGTTTACTAATCGATACGTAATTTAATCCGGGATCAAAATAATAAAAAGATTTATGTCCGACCCTTTCCAATTAAATATAATCGAGTAAAAGAAGCAAAATTTTCCAAGCTGTGGAAAGGAAAATGTATTTTGTTTTTAACTTCATTTCTTTGGATTGAGTTTTTTAATTAAATAAAGCGGTGGCAATGGTCAGATTGTTAACGTTTATAGAAAATTAAACGGAACCGATTTAATTTACACTTTGATCAGAAAGTCGAGTAATTATTATCGTAAACGGAGATATTATGCATACCTATATAATAAAATAATTGTCTAAAAAAATAAGTATATATATATATATATATATATATATATATATATATATATATATATATATAAATATATATATATATATATATATATATATAGTTCGATCACCGAATAATGTTAGTAATAATGACCACATGGTCAGTGTAGACGTAATTTTGAACATTATTATTATTTATTCTGTGAATTAGCGTAGGTAATACGTGTCCATGGTGCTACCTAAATAAAATTCCTGAACACATTTCAGTAAATAGTACTTTAGACATTTTAAGCTCAAATGTCTATCTAATCGTGAACTAAAGGCGAAGAATGTAATTTTCTCAATATAGTTAGGTTTCCTACTAACTTGTAAGCATATCGTCTGCTTTTAGTTTTACAATGCCGCAATCAAGTGTTTGTGAAGCTAAGCACCCTTTCAAAGTTTCAACAATATAGGTAGATACTTAGTCTGTTCACTTCTCGAAATAATTTGTATACCTACCCAAGGACTCCAAGCGATGATGAGGATTTGGAAATGAGAGCTTTCCTGTCTGGTAACTTTGTCTTTACGGGCTTACAGGAACCACAACGTCAGGAAATATCTCCCTGAGCTATTAGAGCACGCACACATAGTAGTGCAAATTTTGGATGGATTCTAAGCTTTGAGATTCTAAGCCTGCCGTAAATGTTACATTGTTCTATAATTAATTGAGGGTGAATTTTAGCTTAATAATAAGTTAGGCAGGAATAAAAAATAACGTTTTTGAAAAATCAACGTTATTATAAACTAACACAACGATTTTAAACAAAGAGTATCGGCGTTTAATGCGTTTCGTTTAGTGTTCTTTAATGCTAGAACAATTGTGCTTTCGTGAGTGGTATTTTAATAAATCTATGATTCTAAAAACATCCCACCCTAGCTAGTTGGACTGAAATTATTCTGCTATTTTTATTAGCTGGTTAATCCTTTAATACTATTTTTTTAATACTAGTTGCTACCTTATAATTAGGTAATACAAAAAGATCTACACTTATACATCTGTACTTATATCTACTTTTCTCTTAAAGTGTTGGAAGCGAATTAATTTATTGTAAAATAAATTTTGATGGCACAATATTTTACAAGGGAGGCAGCAGCCGCTAATTGGATTAAAATTTTAGCACTTCTTGCGGCTTTCAACATTGAATTTTGATTTAGGTACTGCCATTCTCAAACGTTGCAACAGGGTACGAACATATTTTAACAAACAAGGGACTCTTCTCTATTATTTTTAGATGTGGTAAAAGTTTGTATAAATAATAGTTTGTATATCTACTTAGGTACTTGTAGGTTGAAGAAAATATTTTAATTATATAAAACCACAGTAGTATTCATTCAACAACACCGTATTTTTGTATTCAGTAGGCATCTACATATTCTGCAGTCCTGTTTTTTTCGAAAAATTTTCTACTTGATTATTTTAGTTCATCATCAACCCATAACGTCCCACTGCTGGGCACGGGTCTCTCCTCACTTTCGTGAGGAGGGTTAGGCTATAATCCACCACGGGGGCCCAGTCCGGATTGGTGGATAACATACCTACCTCCGAAATAATTCTCGGGTAGGTGTGTGGTATTATTTTAGTTAGAAGCCCCTTTTCAAAGTGCCTATGTTCCACATCATAATATTTCAGCAGTTGAACGGTTGAGCTCTACGTTCTATTTTACTGCCCAATTTCAATGGCTATTGTAAAAGCTGTGATTGGGTTGACTTGTTCTTCGATATTGGACGTTTGACAGTGTATTCAAACGCTGAGCGCGATTTGAAGATAAGGTAAAGTGAGCAGAATTCTACGGTCAAATTAAATTTAATCGGCACAAGTAAGACCATTCCAAATTTTCACACGAAAAATAAATGTAACTAGCTGCGCCCCGCGGTTTAACCCGCGTAGTTCCCGTTTTGTCCCACGGGAACATACTATCAGGATAAAATGTACCCTATTATTCAATCCTGGTTATAAACTATCTGTATTCTAAATTTCATTCGAATCCGTTCAGTAGTTTTTGCGTGAAAGAGGAACAAACTTCTCGGATAGATTTTCAAAATCAAAAAAAAAACTTTCACATTTATAATATTAGTAGTATATAGTTAGTTATTAGTATATTAGTATATATTATAGTTACGTAATTTTATAGGAGTATTATACGAATAGGAAGAGTTAGTTGTGCTCAAATTGTGTGGATGAAAACAAAAGATACCAAATGTATGGATACTGGTACTAAATGTATGGATAAAATAATGTAACTATTATTTTATCCATACATTTAGTATCAGTAGGTACAGGACTATATACCAGCTAACTAAGCTAGCAGCAGTATCATTTTGATTAGATCTCAAACGACACCTTAAATTCAGTTAATACATGCCTATAAGTAAGCAAAACTATTTTTAAAGAAATAAATCATTTCATTTCATTTCAGGTGGGTACAAGCTATATGTACTTACAAATATATTTCGTGACACACATAGCTACAAAGCCGCTGCGGCGGGTGGGAGGTTGGGACCGCTCGTCGCCTACTCTATTTGCACACGTTTTGAATGTCATTGTCAGGGTGCTAATTGCCGGTGACTGCACCCCGCGACCTCTCTCCACTGCCACACGTATGCTACAATACCTGACTGTTTTCAATGAAAATGCAATTTTACCATTTATATTCCGACACGACTGGATGTTCTCATTAAAAACTTTAATGAAAAACATTTAGCGCTTCAAGTATATCAAGTTCTTGCGGAAAGATTATAGAGGTGGTGTACTAGTGTACGTCTCACAAAGGAACACATGGCATGGTATTTTTAAGTCTGTTTATTTCGTTTATGAAGAGCGAAAATGATTCTGAAAGCATAGGGCGGCGCTGAGGAGCCGCCCTCGCCGCCGAGGCTTCGAATTAATTTTTCCAGGCAGTTGAGTTCGAATGCGCTTCCGGCTTGAGTTGCCTCAACTCGAAAGCAAACTTTTCGTGTTTACATTACTTTAATTTCTTTTACCTCTTAGCTTTGCTTTGCGATACTTTGCATAGTATCATTCACTGAGTTTATTTTATGTTTCAGAGAAAAGTTTTCACTCTTTATCCGTAACGTTTTACTTTTCCTTAAATCACAAACTTCTTTACGACTTTTTCATTATGTGTTTTAAAAGCATGAATACTTTATAATATGTTCCAATCAAACGAATAGTTAAAAATAAATCAGTTAAGCGAGTATATATATACTGAAAACTCGCAAAAGTAAATCCCATTCCCGTTTCAATATTGGCCGACTAAATTGACTTTAACAGAGGAAACGCCACGCCAAATATGATTTGGCGACGAGGTGTATCAAAGGCTAATTGCTCAATACGATGAAAGGGGTGCATTTGTATACGGCTAAATAAGCGGCGGCGTATAGGAATGCATTAAATTTTAATGAGATACAGTGGTGAAGATACTTTGTAGACTATCTTCGACGTACGATAAATATAATATATGTATTGAAATTACCTAATTAGTACACTAATTTTAAGCATCGTCAGTTAGTAAATAATTATGTACCATATGAATATACGATAATTTTTAGATATAAAATTGGTTAGTTTGACTCACTACTTTACCTTTGAATATTTTAGGGCAGTTGAGCCTGTTTAGCCTCGATTAACAACACATACATTTTAGAGTAAGAGCTTATTTCAAAATCCTGTCTGAACGTTTTGAATACGACTGTAAACCCCGCTCTGAACTTAATATATGGCGACAAGCACTCAGCGTGATTAGAGATGGAGTTACCTATCCCCTCTATGTTACCTACTTACAAATGGAAGCCTTAAAGCAATATTGTTATGTACGTCAAATGCAGCCTTTAATTTACATAAAAGCGGGCCGTTTTCGACAAAATTTATTAAGCGTCACAGTATACAAATTATCGAAAATTGTAAAGCCATGTCCGATAAATAGAGTAGCTTTGTCTCGTCGCCCTCTGACTTCCCGCCTTTCAATTAACCAGTAATCATACACGCCCCGGGAACCCTTTCATTAAACACTGGTAATGAGTTTTCACCCTTCGCCGTGTAGTGGACATCGGAGCTTTGATAGACCGGCTCTTATTTTGTCTTTTACCTTTATGTAGACAAATTGAGCCCGGGTGCCGCGTTCACTCAATTAACTGGAAACTTTTTCCTATAGGTACCTAACTATCTTCCCCCAAAAATATCAATTGCAAAATGCTCCGAGCTATACTGTTTGTTTCTTCTGAAAAAATAAGGAAGGCACTTTTTCTTTCTGTTTAACCTAAACGCCGGCAAACACGCTTTTGTTGTTTATGTTTATATTATGAACTCGTATTGAGATAATTGTTGGGGATACTAATATCGAGATAACCTTATTGTAAGATGATTATTATGTAATTATCAAAACAGGAAATTAATACCTATATTAATTATCTGCCTGTTTTGTATTTACTTGTGTGTTTATATTGGGAAGATATATAGGGATTGTTCTTGTAAATAAATCTATTGATAATGGTAGCAAAGGTAATAAAATAATAGGTACGGACTTAGATATATAAATATTTAAGATTTGTGGAAAATTGGTAATATTCTGAAAGTTGAGAGATGAAGATCACTTGTGTTTGTTGGTGGGAGGTATTTCAACAAATTAGGTGTATGACTTTTATTATTGGGGTGGAAGCAAATCACAGAAATCGTTAACTAACAGCCAATTGATGAATCAACTTGCTCTATCCAGCTTCGTATATGGAAAAATATGCTTATACGAGTAACATTTGAAATTTCGAAAGAAATAGTCAATTGGTCAACAAACTTGAGGTTCTAAGAAACAACCTATTGACTGGTATCTGTGGGACGTTGACTGAGATCTAATGTGGTATTACTACCACTACGTTTAGAAAGCTTTATCACGAGGCACAAGAAAACAAGTCAAAGAACATTAAAAAAACCTATATATAAAAAATAAGGGATAGATCCATAGACAGTCGTCCTCATTAGTGGTAATGGCGGTCAGAGCCGATATCTGATACAGAAAGGCTTAATTAATACCGAAGTCAGACTTTTTCAAATAATCGATAGGATATTGTTTTCAGTTTGAAAATGTAACTTTCGCCCTTTCAAAGTTTTCAAAGTTAGTTACTTTCAAAGCCCATACCGTATATGTTTTATTGTTTTTGCATATGATAAGTTCTCGTTTAACTTTTATTTGATGGTTGGTGATCGATGAATGTGAATCTGGTCCGAGGGATCACATCCTGAAACCCTTGAGACAAAAAAAACGCAAAATTTTGTAATAAATTGTAAAATTATATGGAGTTGTCCAAAAATTTGTAAAACATAGGTACACTATAACCTTAAAACGTGTCTACTTCCATAAATTTACATACATTTTACTGTCGTACAATTTACAAAGATGCCCAGACTAATAATACTATCGGGAGACGCTGACTTTTATAAATGATAAATGCGCGTAGTTTAGTTGTCAACCGTACTAGGGATAGGTAAAACATTCTTAGTTGAGACGTACCTAGCAATCTACACACAATTTTCGTCAATTCCATTAAGGATATAAAAAACAAATGACTTGTACAGCTCTTTGACGCTTTTAATAATTTATGCCAATAATGGCGTAATGTTATGTTAATTTAACGATAACGTTTTATGAGATTAAAAGTCCTGAACGAGATTGGCACATAGCCGAGTCGAATGATATAAAATTGACAAACTGATGTACAGCAGAAGGTGTAATTGATGACAACGGCGGCCATGAGTTGGTATGTGCGTTGTGACCTTTTGTTTTTATTACGAACTAGCTGTGCCCCGCGGTTTCACCCGCGTAGTTCCTGTTCCCGCAGGAATATGGGGATAAAATATAGCCTATGTTACTCGCTGTCAATGTAGCTTTCCATTAGAGAAATATTTTTTTAAATCGGTGCAGTGGTTAAGCCGAAACTTTACATATTCCTATACATACTTTAATCCCCTATATTACCCCCCCCCCCCTTCCCCTTTATTATTATTATTTATATTATCCTTTATTTTACCCCTCAAGGGTAAAGTTTTACAAACTTGAATGCCAAATTTATTTATATCTAATCAAATGCCTAAAAAATAAATTTCAAGCTTCTAGCTTCAAAAATGACGATACTTCCATACAAACTTTCATCCCCTATTTCAAACCCTTACAATGCATTTTTTGCAATAAAAAGTAGCCTATGTCCTTCCCTAAGCTCTAGACTATTTCTGTACCAAATTTCATTTCAATCGGTTCAGTAGTTTAGGCGTGAAAGGGCAACAGACAGAGTTACTTTCGCATTTATAATATAAGTAAGGATAGTCAAGCATTTGACCGCAGTCTCACCTGATGGTAAGCGACGACGCGATCGATGGTGGAGCCTAGAAAATACCTACCTAGTACCTAGTTTTACAGTACGATTACATCTCAAAAGAAAGCACTAGTTATAATTAAGAAGTGGACATAGGAATTTTAATATGTACGGAGGAAAATATTTGATTGCGCTGGAACTGTATTATCATCTTCTTGTCAGTATTTAAATAAGCCTACCTACTTAAGCAGGGCGCGTACACTCTACTCGGTATCAAAATAAAAATAAAACAGAACGGGTAATGTATGGTACCTAAAGTTAGTAATAAAATTCAGTCTATCATTGAAATAGATCGTTTAATCTGAACAATCGAAACAATTATGAAAAAATAGTTACAAAATGTAATTGATTACAAAATTGGGGTGTTATGGAATTTACAAATTATTTCAGTCTTGTTCCAGTTAAATCTTGGACAAAGTTTTCAGTTAGCATTTTTTGAGGAATTCTTTACAATAATGTTGGATAAGTGAAAGGTATAAAGAATGTTATTTAAATGCAAATTGACTACAAAAATTACACAATTGGAGTAAGACAGAATCTTATCTAATAATAATAAAGTATGGTAAATACTTGAATAGTTTAAAAATTAGCCTCGGCTATTCGCCTTTTGCAGCCTCCGGAGAAATATTGTAAAACGCCTACATTTATAATACAGTTACAGAAATATATGAACAACGTCTTGAATTTTAATAATTTAGTGCCATTAACTTTTTGACATTACAAAAGCTTTCATCAGTTTATTTTAAGTAAAAATCCATCCTTACCTTTATACAAACTTTTCTTAGATTTAACACATAACCTACCTATTACAAATTACATAATATTGTTAAGTACACTAAAACTTAATAATTTTAAGATATTCAAAACTAAACTACATAACAACTGTACAAGACTTGAATATTACTAAGGTCATGAGATTGGTAATTATAACTTATTAATACCCGTAGGTAATTCTACCATTACTCTATCACTACTATAATGATTTATTAGGTGTAATTGTAACTGTAAATAAATGCATTATTAAACAAAAATATAATAATGAATAAGCTTAATGAGTGAATAATAATATGCATTGGATTATTATAATATCCATTCGAACTTTTTAAAGTCCATAATTTAGTGTAGTATTTAAATCTTCAGAAAAATCTTTGGCACAATACAAAATCCTGTCAAATTTCTATCGCAAACAATATACATAATATTGGTAAAATAACTATAGCTCAGAAAACTATTTACAATGTAATAATGTACATAGAGTATTATGTTTTACAAGTTACTTCAATCAATTAAAAATTATGTTTACATGTGACATTTATTAAAATACTTAAGTATACTTACGGTAGTTTCAAAATATACTTGACCTAACTTTAAATTTTGGGTATTTAATAAATTAATACACGCTGAATGTTTTTATTCTGGAGTACGATTTTATGATACAAAAACAAGCTAACTAGATATTTAAATGTAATCATAATTCAGTGCTCATTTCAGCCGTTGAGGGTTTATGGTTGGCAGATGTGTTAGACGCGGCCTCCGCGCCAGATGTCGCCGCCGACGCCGCGCTCAGTGGCTCGGCAGCCTGCCACCGGGAAACAACATTACAATACAGCTCAAGCAACTTTCAAATTACAGACTTAAATCAATTAGATATACGTTTAATAAAGATGATACAAAAAATCAATCGTAAAACATTTCTTTATATCTACTTAGCGGTTAGCAAAAACATATTAACACAAAGGTGCAACAACACGATCATAATTAAGGACAACACAATCGATGGGATGAACATAAAACAAGATAAAACACAACATAAAGGTTAGTGAACCAGTGTTAGCGAGCTATACTACAGCCACTATCTACCACCACCGCCATGCACAAACAAAACATTTCAGTCGGCGAGACAACGAACAAACCAAGGGTGCGTGCAGGCAATCATTCCGCTACTTGTTGCGACACAAACATGGGTCGGTCCCGACGGTGCCGTACTTACTGCGTGCTTTCTATAAGAGGTTTTAGGATAATGTCGAGGGTGTTGTCCTGCCTGTGCGTGGCGTGCGCGTGCGCGAGGCGCGAGTGCGTGCGCGCCAGGTTCGCGTTGTGGTCGCGCGTCGGCCGCGCGTAGCGCCGCGCCAGCGACCCGCTCTCGCCGACCAGTATGTTGTTGTTGCTAGCATGTCTCTGCGTATCCCAACACACACACGCTCAAACTAACTGTGCACACCTCGCTGCACTAGCGACATTACACGATAATAGCAGATATAAAATAGCTCGTACGTTAAGTGCGATGTTGAGAAATCCCGAACGCTAGGCGCCGTAACAATGTACCAAAGTGGTAGTAAAAATATGATAGCCCAGTGAGATAATCATTATATCGTGTCTTCGACAAAACATTAACATTTTATACTGTTGCGTCGTATTTAAACCACTGTAGCACTTTGTATATTATGTAGAATTGATCTCGACTTCTCCGCGAGTGATAAATAAGAAATGTGAAAAGAAGATTCTGTTGGGGACAAGTCGGGTCCAATCCTTAGATATAAGGCCCTTAAGCAGAGAAAGAGAAAGTCTCTAGAAGTCTCTACATCCATTTTAATGAACTTTGCTTCCCCGATTACTATATAAACAAATATGAGCAGTTTAGAAATGAAACTATCGTAAATAAATAAATAAGTTATCCATTATGTTAATATCTCATACATATATAACCTAGCAATTAAAATCGGTTCAATAAATGGCTTATAATTATAAATGTAAATGACACATTATTCTTTTGTAGAGCAGCCTGTACACTGTTAGCGGACAGCGGCGCGGCGTAGCAACAGACTGCGGATTACTCGCCGGCCCTCGTAAGCCTATTTAACTCCGCCGGCATTTTTCACATTTTTTAACGAGCTCTCTCTTTACGATAATTACGAGCGAATTGGAGAGCAAATACAGGAAACAGTTTGAGAAAGGGAATACAAACTGCCAGTCTAATTAATGAAACCTGAATAATAATTACAATTTAATTAACGCGTTCCTCTTTCATCTTAAGACGCACAAGGGAGGAGAAATAATTGCCCCCATACTGATTTTTTTATAGGTGTAATGGTTGAGTTCAGATACATTTTAGGGCAAATAAAATCAAACATTATATTAAAATACCTCAAGTGCCCCAGGAGTACCCATTCAATAAATAACTCACTCTATTATAGTCAGTCAGTGATCAAATTACGGAGACTGCTAGTAGGTATACAATTAATATCTTTATTGTAGCTATATACCTATCGGAACATTAGTAATATCTTGGCAATATTGTATTGCTGAGTGCTGGCTGCCTTTGTATATAAAAAATCAGATGCAAAACTCAGCCAGCAGATACCGGAACAGACTCGAGGGCCGACGGTCGCGGAAGTATGTTAACAAGCGAAGCGCCCACTCACGAAGAGAGAAAAGCCCGAGTCCTGCGGGTAGTGGCGGGGCGCGGGGTCGCGGGGGCGGCGTGCGGCGGCGCTGTCACTTGCCACTGAAACCAGCGAGCGCTGCGAGCCTGATATCCTGGGTACAGCTGGAGGCCGGCCCCCCGCGCACCCCCCGCGACCCCCTCCCCAGGCCCGCGCCCCGCTGCCCACGCCGCCACACCCGCCGCTCCACTGCCTACTCACAGCCGCTGTGGAGCCGCCCGCGCCGACCTTGGCGCTGTCGCTCGACCTGCACACAACAGACCTAGAATCACAGAAGGTCTTCGAAGTTAAATCATATATTGGATAGTTCATTTGATCCTTTGACCTAAAATCACAGGTCTTTGCAGTTAAATCACATATTGGGTAGTTATGTTAATTATAATCTTTCGACATAGAATCACAGAAAATCTTCGAAATCGTATCACATATTGGACAATTGATTTGATTCTTCGTTATGTACTATCGTTTACAGAGAAGCACAATCAAAATATAGAGTTGAGTAGCCTTCCAGGCATGATGGCTTTTCAGACATCGTTATTTTGTTTGTTTGATGTGTCCTGTATGTGTTTGTTGTTGAAATAAATTATTCCCAAGAAATAAAAAATGCAGAAGTCTGTTACCACCAATCACCAATTTGTTTCACAAGTGAAATAATAGTTACCTCTCAGAAGAATAGGCGTAATCCTGATCAGCCCCAAGCCCCGAGTCAGTATGCTCGTGTGAGACGCGAGCGCTGCCCGAGATCAGTTCCCCGCTGGAACTGTTACTGTTGCTGTTTGTCACCGGACTGTAAGGGTTGTTATTGTTGGACACAGGGGTGACGTTGCCCTTATAACCGTTATTGGTCAGGTAATCCTCCCCATGGCGAATACTGGGATCTTCGTAGCTGGGATAGATACGCCTGAAATAGTTTCTGTCTTAGAAATAGAGTTTGAAATGGGATAACGTGTAAAAAGAGACGAGAGTAGTAGATTTTCATATCAAGTTAAATATCTTGATCCACTGCCTCATATCATCGTAGGGACAACTCTTGGCGAAATAAAACCGACGTACCTTCCATGCTTCTCGTTATTAGTTCTATGAGTGCTAAGAGTACTGGAACTGGATCTTAAAGACCCTTGGTGAACCTCATGGTTAATTTTGTGAGAAGAGGTGTTCTTTTCCCGTCTAGCTAAAGATCCATGTTCAGTCCTGTAAAAATTACCTCATTACTAGGTTGTCTAATGTTTGCAATTGTACGAGGAAAAGACATCAACGCACTGCCTATGTTTTGAAGACGTCCTTAGCTTGGCTTGCCGCGCGTGGCTTGTCTGCACCACAGTGTATGGGATTTCCTTCAGCTGTTCCTCTGTCATGCCTGTGGTATCGACTAGTGAAAACTCCAGATGCTGCTTCAGTTCCGTCGGCAGCCATTTCTTTTCATTGGGGGACCGAGATCGGGATCTGTTCAAATAAGTATGTTGAGTTTCACATTTACTCGTAATTGGACCAAGTGATGATTTTAAAGTAGGTATGTTTACCGATGCTTCTTGTGCCTTCTATGTCGATGTGAAGACCTATGTGTTCCAGTTTCGGGTTCCATCTGAGAACGACGGACGTTCGCCACCTAGAAACATTTAGTGTTTAAGTAGCTGACAAACTTCATGTCAAGATCATGCACGGAAAGTTGGATCGAAAGGTAAACTCTCACCTGAACATGAGTTCCACTAGATGTCTGCCGTAAGACTTCTTTCCATTGCATCTCGGAATCTACCAGCTCGTATTCTCTGCAATACAAAAGCTATGTATAAAATGTCTTCTTTACAGTTAAGGAATGGCTCCAGCTTCCAAGCCAAGAGGTTCAGAGTTCTTTACACAAAACAATATCGAAATTGAGCACTCTCATGGCAACGTTACTAACTTGGTATCGGGTTGCGAGTCGTCCCTCTCGGAGCCAGATTCATGCTTATGCCGCGAGCGGTGCCGCCGGTGTCGGCGCCCGGATCGGCCTGACCCTCGTGAGAGCTCACTTTCGGCATCAGACTGTTGTCGCCGTGACCGATGTTTATGCCTGTACAAATATTTTAGCATTTTTTCACCAAGTCCAGCATAGACCATTGAAAACAAGGTTGGGTTTCTGAACTCTATTACTGTAAAAATAAAAGTTTCCGGAACATAGAGCACTTTTGCCCAATTACGGTTCTGGAAAAGTTTTCACACACCACATAAGACAATAGTAGAAGATGCCAGTAGAAAACCCCTCAATATGTGGTGACAAAATCCATGATATTGTAGCTCAATATTCTCCAGCGCTTACTTGCGGTTGGAGCGTGAGTCGTTGGAGCTCTGCGAGTCCACGGAGGCGGAGCGATGGCGGGGTGCGGGCGGTGGCCGTGTAGCGGTGGGTGACGCGGAGTACAACCCGCGCCGCGCGGGCGCCGAGCGCGTGGAGCGCGGCGACCCGCCACCTCCGCCGCCGCCACCAGGTACCTCGTGCCCTAGCATCTCGCCGCTAATCCTGCGCAAGAGTTAAGTGTATAGTATACCTAAAAGTGTTTGGCTCACCGTGCTTCATCCCCTACATTTATCAAACATTTAATGTAGAGCCGATCAACATTTTTAAATTATAAATTCGACTCCTCTTTGGGGGTTACGTAGTTGTCTTACAATGGGAAGCGAGAGGAATATGGAAGGTATTTTGATAAGATCAATGCGATGAATAATCTAAAGTAGAACTGAAAGTTTACTTACGAATTAGGTCGATGCACTGAGGTAGGCTGTTTCACTTCTGGAGTGCAGTCTTTTATTCTTAAGTCTTCTAGTTTCGGCACTGAAAGATACAGTTTATAAGCAAAATCGCTTTTACAATAATACAGTCATAATAGTTCTGCAGAATAACAGAGTTTTAAAAAGGTTACTTACCGATATACATACCATCATGTAATGAGTTGTGTGAGGCATGAGGTGGTCGCCCGATGCGACGCGACGGAGTCCGAGTGAACGTGGGCGGTGGCCGAGGCCTCGCTCCGCGCCCACTAGTGGACATATCACGTTACATTATTGACGAACAGGTACGATTAGGTACATGATAGTAAACTTGTGAATAAACGTGACGTGTCCAGCAACCGACAAACCAGTGCCTGATCTGTTTGAAGGTCAAAAATAACAATAACTTAATCCAACCGTGACTCGCAGATGACATTGTGTTTGCCAAGCCTGGAAGCATGGTTGAACTAAACGGCTCCTCCGATTCAATTTGCGTGTGAACCTCCTTCGGCCATGTTAGAAATGGTCAAACCAAAAGTATAGCGGACGTGCGCAGCGTTCTTATGAAAACATTACGTATGAGTCAATGTGAACGTTAGCAATTCCATACAGAAAACTGATAGTATTTGTAAATAAGCCTTTACACGAAAACAAATGGCGAAACATGTAAATCAAGCATTACCGGTGCCAAGATTCAAGCTTATGAACTTGGCGCTCGGGATATTTACGGTGTTCTTTGCGCCAAGCCCTAGGATTTATATCTGACAGGGTTAAGTTACATGATATCTAAAGCGGCCTTTGAAATTATGAAGTGAGAATGTTTGCGGAAAACCTTTACGCAAAGTGGAATGAATGTGTAACAAAATATGTAGCAAGGTAGATATTTCAATCACATTTAATTCAAGACCGAAACAAATTAATTCCAGCGCATCACTGCCCTATCCATGATTTATAAATTCATATCTGGTAGTATACAATCAGAATTCTAAAGTGCTAGTAGTGCAGAAATTTGTCCCGACCCATATGTACAAAGGAATAAGACGGGTCCTCCTACCTGAATAAAAAGTATTTTCGAACTAATCCTAAACAAAAAAGATGCTGACTTTCGCTAGTGAAATCAGCAAGCTAGAATATTCATCTGTTAAATTGAGGAAGAAAAATATGTAGTTACCTGTTTCTGAGGCGGGTGCCTATCGCGAAGATGTCTGCAGAGGCCGGCGCGCTCTGCTGCAGCCGGAAGAACGTGTGGTGGTCTGTGCAGCACCGCCACAGGTGGCGACACGCGGCGCGCGTCGGTGATTCAAATCCGTACGTACATGTGTCGTTCTGTAGAAACGAAAGCCTTCAGAAATTCGAGTCTTCTACACTAATATATAATACCTAATATTACAAAGAGGTAAAGTTTGTTTGTAGGTTTGTTTCTTTGTAGGTGGTAATATCCGGAACCGGGTACTTTCCAGATTTTGTAAACTCTTTCACTGATAGGAAGTTATATTATCCCTGATTGATATAATAGTATGCTATGTTTTATCCTGGAAAAATACAGACCCCGCGGAAAAAAGAAAATACCATGGGTGAACAAATGGGGTGCTTTATAATAATCTGTTGTATAAATTGTATGCAAAGTCGATCATTTCAGGGCGAGACCTATTATGATACATTTTCATCATCAGCGCCGCGCACCGCGGCGCGTACATCGATCTGTTTTTCGCCTTAATGACCTTGGACTCGACTAAGTCTTAGTTCAACCTAGACCTCACCGTCAAGAGCACTCCTCAAAATAATTAGACGTTTAAGAAGAAGCCCAACTTGGAATCTTATCAGCAGTCTAGCTGGCTAATCCCCTGAATACGCTGTTTCAACCCTTGCCATTCCCCTGTTAACTCCATCTGAGATTTATTTACAGAATCTTCCTACAGTAATTAAAATATTGACATGAAAGGAGAAGAAGACGGATCCATTTTAATTGAATATGTTCTGTGTGTTTTGGGTTTGTGTCTTTTAGGGTACTTGGCCAGGCGAAGTGATGACAGGTGCAGTAAGACGGTGACTGAGTGATGGTCGAGACAGAGGTCGATATTTCTAAGATCGCGGGTTAAACCTGGATGAGATTGGCACAGAACTGAGGCAAACAGCATGGTAAAGTAGAGGCCTATACACAGCAGTGGAATGATAACGATAATCTGTATTGTGAATGTAAAAAAATTATAGAATAACAAAAGTAAATTGTATAATGTTGTTGTTGAGAATGTTTTCGAGAAAAAATAGTAAATATTTATTTGTGTAATATGTATGGAAATTCTAAGCCATTAGTTATATTTTTAATGTATAAAAGCTTGCCAAATAAGTATAAAAGTCGGGCTAGTCCCCAAGGCGGGCGGCGGCGACGCGCGTCGGCGCCGGGCGGTTATCGCCGCGCCCACAGCGCTGTAAATACTGCGCTCAGTTCTACGCGACTTATCTGTAATTGCCTGCCTGCGAATGTCTTTCAAGGAAGCGGCGCAAGGTGGACTCCATCTTGCACCACTATTCAGCTCGCCGCTATCAGCCGCAGCGATCCCGCCGAGAAACCAGGTCAAGAGGCGTGCTCGATTTTTATGTTTATTTATTTGGAAGTCATTTGTGTAAAGATGTGTATCTCTTATTCGAGTAACTTTGAAAGAAAGTTTGTCTTACGTTTTTATCCGCTACGCGGAGCATGAAGTAGCGCCCCTTGTAGTAAAGTTTGGAGACGCGGGGCCAGTAGTAGTTCGCGACGGTATGTTTCCCGCGGAGAAGCAACAGCCCGCTCGGCGCCAGGCCCAAGAAATATTCCACGCTGTCTTCGCCCTGCCGTAATTAGTTCCTTTGTATAGCATTGTTCATAGATTTAAATTAATTACACATATAAATCAGAGTGCGTAGTCTTGTAGCATACCAAAACGGGGTGTAAATCTACGCCGTACATGTCGAGCCATTTCACTTTATCGAGGTAGCTGAGCTCAGCCTGGGCCGGCGATATGCCTCTGTAACAAAAGAAACGGGTGAGGAGTGTCAATTAAATTGTTGCCAGTAATTAGGCACGGGTAGTATGCAGTGACGACAAAAGGCTAACTCGTGATGAATAATCACAGCGCGTGGAGGTGCGCTCGTGCGCCTGATCCTCGGGCCCGGTGCTAAGTAGGTACACATAATTTGCATGTAATTGCGGCTTTGTGACGCCTGCGCGGGCCGCAGACTGCATCTTAGCACAGTTAAAAATTCATTCAATTAGGCGAGAAAGGCGACGAAGTTTAATTTCCGGGCAGCCGGCGACGCCTTTAGCACGAAACTGCTCCTTCTTGAAATCTTAATCTTTAGAAACTTGCTTTGTGCAGACTCTCGACTCTCGGTGCAAGTATCTTGTGCACAAAAGTTTTATTGTATTACGAAGCAGGATACTACGAGTAACATTTTATTTTCTACTTTCTGCTCGTGTGAAAAAAGCTCTGACATGGGGGAGGTAATCTTTTAGCTTTTTCATACTTGGCACTGGTGACTTTTGCGCATGTTAAAACATTAATGCCAGTCAAATTGATCAATTTAAAAGGGTATATGTATAGTCTTACTTATTTTACAATATTATACAATATCTGGTATTATATTTGGTTTGTGTAATTTATTTTATATCTCGAACTCGAATGATTATAATAATAAATGAGTAATTATAAAAGCGGTAACGTGAACTCACGTGAGCGTGCGGTGTATCTCCGCCGCGCGCGCCTCCAGCTCCGGCGTCTGGTGTGCGAGTAGCCTGAACTCGGCGACGTACCCCGGGGCGTGCCGCCGCGGGTCGTAGTCACCCAGCTCCGCTGCACAAACATCATACATCAACACACGCCACAAAAACATGATAAAACCTGCTTCACCCGGTGCTAATTCGACGAAATAACATAAGGCTCTCCTTTTTAAAACAAAAAAATTATCTTAACATATTTCACAAATGGAGAAGTGACATATCTGGCAAATGGGGAATAGGACTAAAAGGAAACCCGCATATCTCTCAGCAGACGATGCGAAATATTCCCACGGAATGAAATAAACAACGATGTATGCTCCCGTTGGCGATATCTCCTCATATAGGATACGTAAAATACGTGCCAATGTTATTGAACAGTTTATGAGACTCTGTTTTATGGCAATGATGATCAAAAAGTAGCTAAACGCAAATTGCTTGAACAAAGCACAGTAAAAAATAAGATGCGGCCATAAAACTGAGAAACGACACACGAGGAACGTTTTGTCGCGGTAAAGTCATTTTGTTGATGGCACTTCAAACGGTATAGAAATAAACCGGGAACGCGCGTCGTCCACATATGCTCCATTTTTGGAAGAAAAGCTGTGTTTAGTAACACGCGCCGGAGACCGAAAATTTATTCGAGAAACACTTCGTGTCTCTCGGTACCTAATTATGCTTATAATATCGTATCTCAACTCTTTAATATGACGTAATTAACTCCGTTAAGGCAAAGGGCTCGAGTCCTAACCAAATACAATGTACCTACGACTCAAAGTAAATACGAAGGGTGTTTGCGCAAAGTATTTGCACGTTGATTGCAAAATTGAGGTTTTGTTATAATTTCTTAAGAAACCTGCACAAAGAACAAGTATTTCGAGAGTTAAGAGAGAAATGGTGGTACTACATTCTGTACTGCTAATTACGGTAACATTGTGAGCTTTCTTTCAACCGCTCTAGGGAAAGAATCAAGTATCTCCACATAGGGTAGAGTTTAGAAAAACTGTAGTGAACAAAGCTGACAGTCATTTCCCGTCGTATATCTTTTTTTGTTCTCGGAAATCGCAACATCTGGTACGCGCCAATATGTATACATAGAGAAGTTCGGACCTTTCATACATTACGTTCACGCTTGCCTGAAGGATAAAAGCGGTCGTTGGAAATTTCACACGCTTCTAGTAGATACCTATTCTATTCCACACATGTGTTTATTTTCATAGAAAAAAAAAACTATACAGTTTATTAATCCCTTATACTTATGATCAACAAGATAGGCATCCAAGCGTTTATTACCTAACCAACCAAACATTTTCAATAAATTTTACTTAGTAAATGTATTAAAATGTTTTTAAACTATAGTTTTTGAACTACAGTTAATGAGTATATTGAAACCACCGCACTAGCTCGTCAGTTACAAAGAGAATCACTAAAACGGAAAATAAATTAGTTACATTTTACTTTTAGGTTACCAATTTATTGACAAACTTGCTTTTGCCCGTGTTTTTGTCCCCGTGGACTCCAAAAAGTGTAGATGTTGTTAGTAGTTAAAACCGCTAGTGAACAGCGAAACTACATTTTAAAGATAGAGTTATGTACATACGTACTTATGAAGTTTCAATTTTAAAACTTCTAATAATAAAAGCGATGTTCGAACGAACGCGTTTTATAAAAGTGAACTATGTAATTAGATTTAAACTCTTACGCAAAGTGAGAAACATCAAAGTCCTCTAGTGTAATGGTTTCCATCACAGTCTGAAAAATACGAGACAGCGAGACAGCCGTTGAAACTCTGTTTTGCATCGGCAAATATGAATGATCTGTGAGCCATCGATCATTCAGCCCGGCGGAGAGCCGCGGCCTAGTAGGTACCTATATTGTATTGAAACGGTGATAAAGCTTGTGGTCCCATTTCGAATCAGGCACATGCATTATCGCTCGCGATGATTGGACTTGCTAAATCCTGATTATCGTGCTGGCGTGATAATCATGATTTAGCAAGTCCAATGCTACAAATTGCGCTCTGAACACAAAGTCTGCAGAGTAGTAAGGCAAATACCAAGGTAATATTTAATCTAATGTGCAAATGGTGCCGCAACGTGGTTCAGTTACGAGTGCCTACGACTCATCTGGCGCGGCGCCTGTTCGGTTGGCCATCTTGCGCGAGTTTGTAAGACGCCTTGGCCGAGTTCGTTACGAGTAACTTATTGCGAAGGACGTCTCCCACTTTCCAACAGGGAATCTACCAACTGCCAACTAAAATAGAACATGCAGTGATTGATAGTGGATATTCGTCCGTTTACTTACTTAGAAGCGATTTTGAGAACAATTTCTGCTCTATTTGTTCAGATAAATATGACAATGTTGTTTTCAAGCGTCAGTTTTTTTTATAAAACAAGATACAGTTATAACAAAAAAGATGAAAGGTCTACTCTCATAGATTTAAGGAAAACGTTTCAAAAAGGAACAGAGATAATACACATAACTACAAAAAAATATTTTTGGCAAAAATAATGTGAATGTTGATACCGCTCGTAAAACGGTGAAAGGGACCGGATAATTTCGGGGGCTAAGGAGCGGAAAAACGCGAATATTTCACTGTGCCAAGGTAATTGTTTCATTGAGTCATAGACGAGCGGTTGAAACGCTTTTCACCATAAAACTTCGCCGTAGAGCAAAGCAGCACTTTGTATAGGAAATGAACCAAGCGCCGAGATTTTTCTAATTTCAACAATATCAATTCCTGCCAAAACTTCTGAATTTTTGCTTTTGTTTTGTCGAATGAAGTACCATTACATATCGTCTACCTCTAGTGTCATACTTTACTATCCAATACAATTCATCCAATCAATACACTTCTTTCATTGTATTGTATGGACTTTCCAAAATCATACTACCCTACCCTACCAATTTTGATCAATAACTAACAAACCTTCGGAAAGGTCTCACTGCAAAACAATAGTCCATCGCAATAGAGCCAAAACTAATAACCATGAAGAGATTATCTTCTCTTCTCGAGATACCTTACAAAGAATTAACTGGATAATTAGTTGGCACGGGTCGCGCGCGTCTGCACGAGTCCCATGGGGCCGGCTCGAGGGTCGCCGAGACGAGAGCTGATGTAGCGAGATTAGATGCAAACGATGCCTCGCCGCTGATGGCTCATTTATCTCTTGAATAACGCATCGATATTACACCCCTGTTCCTACTTACCCTCTGCTCTCGTGCGGAGCGAAACATAAATGTTACTTTGATGCTTCTTTTAAGCCGGAACGCTTGAAGAGCACGCTTAAAATAAGTGGTCTGACATTGGATCTTTGTAAGATTGTCTTTTAAAGTACTCATGGGTAATAATAACTCCTATTATTAATAACTCCTTGGATGGACTTATTGTAGGTAGGTAGTACTCGTTAAGAAGTATTCTTTAAAAATTAGATGCGAAGGTGGGATCTGCAACATTTATAAGTATGACTTGTTCGTTCGCTCTACGTGTGCCTTTAGAAATAATTAGCTTTAGACGGTTTCGTGCTTCGGAGGACATTTTAACCTATCGGTTTGGGTTGTTATCGATTTATGGGAGTGATTATTTTAAATCTAAAATTAAAGTTCTAGTAAAACAAAATAAAAACAAACAAAGCAATTCGCATGATGCGGACCGACCTATTTAGTAAAATATCTACTGCATGCATGTACCTTTACAACTTTATAAGACAGAGCGCGTAATTGATTACCTAACTTCGTTAAACTTCAAAGGCAGGGGAGACTTTAATTATCTTGTTTTATAAAAATAAATGTTGATTTGATAGAGCAAATTAAAAATAAATTAGGAATAATGTAATAAAAAGCTACGGTTTTTATCCGACTGCCAGAGGAGAGAATAATAAATCATCGACCTGCAAATGGTGGGACGTTATTTTGTCTCTACATGTTTATACTCACATATACAAGTGACATCACAAAAAGTTCAACATTGTGGACAAGGACTTCTTATCCGTGCCCAAGTTTTGTGGATATATCGACTAGACGGATAAAAACAATATTTTCTAGCGCCTGGCCTTCACTTTATGACTATCAGAACAGTAGTTTTTCTTATTTTACTACACAAAATTAAAAAAAAACTGTTTGTTTATTTCTGTTGTTTTTCTGTCTTTTTTCTTTTCTGTTTTGTTTTTGTTAAATGATTAGAAATGCTTAGATTTGTTTTTTGTTTCTTAAATTTGTTTTCAGACCGAAAATATGAATTTCCGTGCTGGTTAGTATGCCATCCTATATAACTAGGTATCTACTCTGGCTATTTCGTGTTACAGTTAATTAATTCATAATCTCGAGTTTTTACTTTCAAAATTAAGTAGCTTTTTTATATTCCACGCATTAAAAAAATCAAGGGAAGTTATAGAAAAGACGAGGGATAGGGAATTACTACGAGTTTTCAGTTAGTTTAGGTTAGAATGAGCAGGGTAAGCGAAGTGGAATGTTTGATAAATTTTACTGCGTTTGCGGCAAGATAGCACCCCGGACCTGTCCCGCCATTTGCTGAATCTCAGAGAAGAATAGCTCTAACTATTACTGCCGGCATTGAGCCCGATTCAATGCCATTCAATGCAGCTGGAGCAATTGAGCGAACAAGAAAGGAAGGGACGTTGTGAAAACCGTCTTGTAGTTTTCTTTCGAATAGACTTCCATTAGTAAATAATGCTAGTCTTGTGAAGAGTAAATATAAAAAGGTACTTATTTAAACTTATATATAAATCTAATATATAAAAATGTTATGTTGGTTTGTGTACGCTTCAAAAACTCAAAAAGTTCTGCACCGATCGAGCTGAAATTTTAGCATGATATATAATCCGCATCAAGGATTGTTTTTATCTATTTTTTTATCAGTGATATATCAGCGAATGTACGAATGTGCCACAGCGAAGCGTGGCAGGGTACAGCTAGTAAATTTATATAATTAACCAATGAAACACAGAACTAACAATGGAATAAAATATACATTAGGACCAACCAACACTGAATGGTCTACCATCAGTAGTTATTGGTTACAAAATGTTGGAAGCTTAGGACGTTACATGGGGGTAAATCGCCCTAGGGTAATGCCTAAATAACTAACAAAAGCCCGTTTAACTTATTTGACATAGCGCGTTTAAAATTCTAACCCGAGTGTAGGATATAAAATCAAATTCAGACTTGAAACACATTAAAGTTGTTGACGTACAATAGTCGGATTAAACATATTCTGTGCGTGACATAAAAGAGTCAATGATTTCATTTCAACGAAAAAACGCAATAAAAATGTTTAGTTAGATAGGCGGCAATATCGAAAATCATTGTGTATTCCATCCCATGCCTCCGTTAGCACAAAATTTTCAATTTTTGTGTAAATTTGAATAGACTATTTATTTTGTTTGTTGCGTTAGCTGTGGACATTATAGCAAAGTTGACATGTTTTCACGGTATTTTAGGCGTAAGACAGATCAATGCCGCGTGACGTCGCAATGCGCGCCGCACGCCGCGGTATTTTTGTTTGGCTTGCCGCTTAGGTACTCGCTAGATAGCTATGTATAATATTTATTAATCGTATAAAGCATTTAAATTGATTTTCCCCGACTGAAAAGTACCATGTTCAGGTTATTTGTTTTAAAATATACATTATCCGTTCAGAATAGCAATTAAAACTGAAAGAGAGTTTTCGTAGAAAACCGCATACGAGAATACAATAATTTGAACTTTTTTGCACATATTCATTTACGCTTTCGTTGGAAGTTTATTAAATAGAATGGTATATAAAAATAAAATAAATCGAATCTAAAATAAAATTAGTTTTAAACGTTACGTAACATAATAAAATAAAACATACTCTATTTTAAAATACCATTCGATTCTATAACATACTTTATTTGTACATTTTATTCATATATGAATTGCACAGACACGGAGCAGCACTTGTTAACATATTTCATGATTTTACTTTTAACAAAATAAAAATCAACATTCACGTAAAAAACTCCAAAAGATAGGACTGTCGTCATATATATCACATTTCACAAAGCCTTTATAAAAAGTTCGTTTTGCCGGAGGCGCGAAGTCCTGTTGAGTTTGATACTCAATTTATAAATCGGGAGTTATGTTACTAGTAAACAGAGTGGCACCAAAAATAGATTTGTCCTCTTATTTTCAGTTAACTACTTCACTTCACTGTCCCATGAACCATTATGACTCATGTGAACGTTTTGATATAATGCCATGTATCAATTCATGATGTGTGAGTCATGCTACTATACAATATCGAGCACAGTTTTTGCTATGAACGAAACTTGTCTTTTATATTTAGCACCTACAAGGCAAGGGACAAAAAAAAAACTCGAACCTTAAGAAATAATTATTTAAGGTAATTTTTAATATAAAAATGTTTTTAAATCCTAAATTTATGAGTATCTAACATAACATACTTATAAGAAAAAAATACAAAAAAACAACTTTTTAATCATTATTTATAAATGTAAATTTGATTACAGTAATAACCATCATGTAATTATTACAGTATTTGGGACTGTCCTGATATCATTGGTGATGGTCATATATCTAGAAAAACCGTGGATTTGGGACGGTCCTAATATCAAGGGGGATGGTGGAGACAGGGAAGTTTTTAATATTGCAAATACCTTTGAATCAATTATTGTATAATTGTTTCAATATTATGCTTCTGTTTGCCAAATTTATGGCAAAATAATAGTTTTAATTTATTAATACCCACCACCCGTACGCGGTTTTTAGCTCTGCCGGTTTGCACGGATCGTATACAAAGTACAAAATGGACAAATAGTAGTCGGCAGTTTGGTACGGCTACGCCCGTAATGACTCGTGCGATATATGTTCATATTAAATTACCAATGTACTTGCAATGACTTTGAAACCTGAGCAGGGCATCGACGTCTCTTTAACCTATTACGCAAACCACTAGAGTAGTAGGTATGGAGAAACTCTAACTGCGATGTTTACCATAAAAACCGAACATGTTTAAAAGAACCAAACAGAAATTAAACTCGTTTCCACGTTGCTATATGGCTTCAAGCACCGAAGTTTGCAGTCGTTCTCTTTAATGTACAGACTTACCGAGTTATCGTACAAATACGAGTTCCTATACCTACCTATATATTATTATGTAAGGTGGAAGTTGTGCCTCGATATTGAAAGTTGCTCGTGTAATGTTTTCCTACGTGTTTACAGTTTCGCAAATATGTTTTTTGCCCATGGCACATAGTCGTTTGCGATATTAAGAGTCAGCGGAGATTTACAGTTCGAAATGCAACTTTAAATCTAAAGAAATCTAAAGAGTGCTATTTTTGTTCGTAAGTATCTTACTCTTTGTATCGTAGGTAGATCAAGAACAAATTTAGTATGTAACATCGCTAGATTCTATGGAATAATGCATTTGTACAAACAAGATAGCTGTTTACTTTTCATTCAATGATTTATGGAGCCTAAGCCTTCTGAAGAGTTTGAAATACTATTTGAAATGAAAGTTTCAATAGTATACTTACACTGCAAAACGAACGCAGCAAGCTCGGCAGCGAGATCAAAGCTGACGGGTAGCCGACCACGCAGCACGTCTTGCTTCAATTGCAAGAACAGCTGGTACCTGGGGACAAATGTACAGATTAAAATAAGTTTACCTAAATTAAAGACCATTTAATAAAAGTACGCCGCACTTGACAAGCATCGCAAAGATATATACAGTTTAACAGATTTACTATTCAACATGATAATAACTTCCGCAATAAATTAATAAACACATTAAACATGAAGTAGCCCTTAATAGGAAATTCGATATTAAAAGTCTATGGCGGTGACGGTTTTCACAGAATTTACGATTATTAAACTACGCTTCTTTGCCGAAAGAAGTCGACTTTATCGCGCCGCCACGCGCCGCCGCCGCCGGCGGCCATGGGGTGCAGCGTCAACATCGTAATAAACGAAATTTTAATAAAACATCTCTTGGAAGGGAATCAAATTTAAAATAAATGAAAACTTTACGAACATTTTACTTTCACGTAGTCATTGTTGCAAAGTTAAACGAGTACGAGTACCTTTAAGAATGTTAAAGTATGCGGAACTTTTTCAAAGCGAATATTTTGAGGGTTTCAGACAAAAAAAAATAACATTAACGAAATTTCGTTAAATGAATATCAGAATAGAAATGACGAGGAGTCTATTTTTGTAAGCTTTCCAATTAAAATACATTGTGCTTCTTCAGTGCCTATTTTTGCATTGAAACCTTAAGTGGTGCACGCGAAGCCCTATTCACTTCATCACCGCGTCGTCGTCAGTTTACGAGCTTGCCAGGTTTTACTGCAAGAGCACTCCACTTACTTTTGTTTTCTTACTCCACTCCTCTTCGTTATATAGCTATGAAAATGTTAATAGCTCGAATAAAAGAAAAAAATGCTTGAGTATTAGGTTAAAATGGGCGGAAACGAGGTATCACTGTTAACATAATTATGGATACGAGTTATCATTATGATTACACTGCAGTTTGTGGAGTTATAAACAAGGGTTTTATATTTGTGACGGAAAGTGCCGTTCTCATTACGTACAGCCGGTTCCCATGACATAACGTTTCTAAATGGACGACTGCGTACTATCGCATGAGAGAAGGTTTCTTCTTCTTTAATGTAATTATGTGTCACCCTGTTTCCTTTATCTTGTAATGTGTGGGAATTTAGTTAGTAAGCTTTCATTTGTGACTATAATAATATTACTGTGTAGTTAAGTACTAATGGGGTTTACTACAATACTTAAACTACAATTTTTTTTTTAAATGTACGATATTTTGATAATAACGCACCACGATTATATACCTACATAGATCTTAACTCCTGACACATTCACTGCTGAACCGTTTTACTTTTTTGGCTATTATGCGAATTTTCACACAACGAGTTTGTTTACTGGCGTTGTGTCGTAACTAAACTCAATCAGTTGTGCGGGCGCACAATACTGGTGTAATAAAATTGACAATACAGCACTACGGGCTCGCACGCCAGGCATGTTTTCGCTTGCCGTAAAATTATTATATAAAACACAGACGTGTGTAATTTCAGCAGAAAACGTGCTAAGGACCTTCATCGTATAAAGATCCAGAATTAGGTAAAGCACCTGTGGTTTATACAAACCACTCGCTGGATTCAACCAATCTTAGGCTCATTACCAGCTTGCGTAACAGTGTCAATGAAATCTCAACATGTATTCAAACTCATAATAAGGACGACACCGCGTCTTATAAACTGTCTAAATATAGGTATACCTACTTAGCGTTGGGGTTCGTAAAGATGCATAGTATAGGTGACGCCTAGTTGGGAAGCGCTGAGTCGCTACTTGATTTGAAACCATATATCACAGCACAGATGTGTTTTATTACTTAACCACAACTCTGAATTAACGTCCTCACTGTACGACTGATGTAATAAAAGTTTAACATACACTGTCTATAGACACGGCTTTCCCGACATGTGCTCATAAACATTCGGCAATGCTTTGACAGAAAACCACATTTAATAAATATCGCATCGTATATTCGTTAATGGTGAACCATTAATTTGATTTTCACATGCATTCAGCGGTTCTGCTGGAACTCGTTACAATAACAAATTTCAAAATACACGTGAATGATTTTACGTCTGGAATGTACTTATAAAATCGATGACCGTCTGACCTGTGGTAGTACCACAGTTCTTACTGAAAATAATTGAAAATTCTAAAGTTTTTGTATAACCCAAAACCAGATTATGTAGGCCTTAGCGGTGTTTATTTAGATCCTAAGTGCCCATTCAGAAGTAACGGAATGCAAATAAAAATCGACAACATCGCGGAACTTTCGTATCAGAGCTTAAAGCTTAATACGAAACTTGATAATAAAATTTTATTGAAAATATCCACCAAGCCCAAAACGGGGGCGCTCTCAACATTAAGTTTTATTAAATTGAGGCAGATCAGGACAGTATCGCTTTTAAGGCGAAATAACGGACTTCGGTTACTCTGCCGATGTGGAGTGTCACGACAGCACGATGTCGAAGTGTTTAACAGTTTTCAGTTAAACAATTATTTACTCCCGCCCCACCTGACGGTACTCACCGGGTTATTTCTTCTAGTAGCTTGCAAGGATCCGCTGCGTAGAACTTCACTCCGAAGTAGAAGGTGTGAGGATCTGATCCTCGAAGTTGACGTCGCAGGCGCTTTCCTGCATCCAGCCAATGCTGTGCAAAACATAACATAATATAAACGTAACTGTTTTAAAGTAAACCTTCTAACCGAGAATAATACAACGCGCGCTCCAATTTGAAAGATAATTTCTTTAGCCAGAGCTATTACTGAGGACATGGAGTAGATTTAGGTTGTTGGAAGTAAGAACGGCTCGTGTGCCATGTCCCTACCATCAGAGCAACAGACCGGAGCGTCAGAGAAGCGCTCGCGCAGCATTGGCATGCAAGTGTGCCTTCTAAGTAACGCACATGAATGCTGCACGTTAGTTACTGAAACTTTATACTAAAGCATACTATTTATAAAGTGGTCTATACTTACTGTTTGACTATCTTGATCTACATATCTCAGGCCGAAGTATGCAGTCTCCAACAAGTCTAGATGCCTGAACACAACATCCAGCAATGCCTGCCCCGTGTTGTTATCCTGCGAACAAACACGTGTTTCATTCAGCTATTCATAGTATTCAAATATCCGAATATCAATATTCAACAGAAGCTACGCGCAGAAGTTAATATTGTATATACAGAGAAAATCAAACATTATATTCAGTGAACACATGTTATATACCACGAATCTGTATTGTGCTGTGATATGAATACAGCCAGTTCAATATATCGGGTTTGTTTAGTTATTGAATGGATATTTAATTTCAGAAACTATGGATAAATTACTAAATATTTATTTTGTACTGCTGTAAATTATATGAGTGCTTTCATTGAATAATAGAAACCTCTGTCACAGAAGCTCTGTGTAGTGAAAACAACAACAAACAACAAACAAAAAAACGTTTTAAGAAAATCAGTTGAAAGCTTTGGAAGTACAGTTTGCTCAGCAAAATCGTATGCCTACAAAACATATCTTGCCCTAGTATGACCACGTCTCTGAATTTCGCACTAAGCTCAAGTGGCTTCCGATACGTCTTCCTCGGAATACCCATATCCTGTCACTGCTCTACATTTTTTAATCTCATTTCCGGAGCGTTTTGAATTTCTGCAGAAGTCCAAGCTTCTCCCTTGAGGGTATCACAGAATCTTTTCCCAATTAATATTTCATTTCAACGAGTTAATATTTTATAATCTCAGCGTGGGAACATCAGCTAGGTAATGATGTAGAAGGTTATAAAACCTAAAACGCATCAAATAGCAGTATCAATTGCACTTAATTCAAGTTGAAACGAACAAAATTGCAGTTAAAACAAAATCTCCCACGGAACCCAAGGTAATTCAGCGCGACTGTCTAATTAGCATTTCTCGATGCTCGGCTTTCCACAATTAGGCTAACTCGCACGCGATGGGCGGAGGCCAGTAAAACCAGTAGTCACTGGTGATATCATATTGGCAGTATAATATACGGCTCTGGTGGCAACCGCATCGCAGACAAGGCTCTCACGCGTTGTCTTTTCCCGGAGAAGTAAGTGCACGTCTTCGTGTGCCAATCGAACTTCAATTTTATGTCGATGCATTAGGGGCCATATTGTTTATACATCAAAATTAATTCTGGGGTTGTAATCGTCAGTATTTGAAACATGGAACTTGCGTGTGCAAAAGCTACGCGTGAGAAGTGATGACCGCGCAGGGTACTGGTTTACATATTTATCAAATTGTTTAATTTTTAAATATTATATTTATTGCCATATGCATAATGAACGAAATTGTAATTTAGATTTGATCTTAACTGGTGGCTTTCTTTGAAATTGCTCAATTATAAAAATTAACAGAGATTTCAAACAAATTCCAATTTTAAACCTTAATCAATGAAGATTTGAGGACTGGCCGTCCAAATGAAGAGTTGCCTCCGCCTATTATATTATCGTTGACGAATAAAATATTTTATTGGGTAGAATAGATACTATTACTAGAATAGATACTATGTATAAACGGCTTCTATTCGTATGTTACAAAATAATCTACCTTTACAATTTATTATTTCCATTTGATCAAAAGAACCACAAATTAACTGTAATTAAGTACGAGCACGTGTTTCATAATTAAATAAATTAACCGTAGCTACATACAAACACACAAACGACAAATAGTTTAATTTAATTAAACCGCAAATTACAGCGGCTGCCACAGGAACCGAACTACGACCGAATAATTCAAGTAGGTAACAAAATATCCTACTCCTGAGATAAGGCGTTAATTAAAGGACGCGCAAACTTACACGTCACTATAAGTGCCGCACTTGGCTATGGAAGCATCCAGCTTGTGGGAAAATTGCGAAACAGTTCGTTGGGCTGAATAATAAATGATTTAATAACAGAGCGCGTTTGCTCCCTCCAGCGCTCCTACTCGCACGGGGAGCTCGAAAAATAACAAACGATTTCAAAATCTGGCGGCGGCGTAGGTACGTCGGGCTATGTAGGAGCCGGAGCCCGGGGACGCACGCGATCCCAGCCGGGGGGCATCGCCAGTACAATTCCAATTGGAAAACATTCTGTTTATCCAGTTACTGCCTACCTGTGACATCGCTGTTTTATTGCCCTTGAATAATTAAATAACGCATGAAAGGATGTTTTGAATATATCTGGGTGTTTGCTTTACGGTACCTGTGATGTACGGAGCCGATGTTTTATTCGATGTCAGATAATATACTATGTAGTTTTTTAAAACAACGTCGTTATTTATTAATTTATAATATCGTATTCAATATCAATATTTGTTCGTATCAAATTGATATCAAATGTGATCCAGATCAATCGATTGATATATTATGTGTCAAAGAAAATGAAAAAAAAAATGGCGGTCAGGATCAGTACCAACGTCCAGTCAATGACTTATTTGCGTGTCGTTAATAAACTAACCACATTATACATGGGTCCTTATGTATCTACAATTAGGTTGTACATCGAAAAAAAAACGGGAAATTCTGGAGAAATAACGGAAACCGCGGAAATCGCCCGTGAAGTGGCTCGTTTGAAGTAGATGTAGATTTTCCCGTGGTAGAAGAAGGATACACAAATATGGATAGTGCCATTGTAGAAATCAAAAGTGTTTTCACAAATTACAGACAGAGTAGCACTGAACCACCAATAAAAAGGTGTTAATAGTTAGTTGATAAATAGAACTAACATAAAATAGTTTACTTCACTGTCGGTGGGTGGTACGACTGGTAAGTATTAACCGTTAGTTAGATAGATCGTGTGATTGTGAGATGTAGAGACACTTGACTCTAACAATGCAATACAATACACTGCCTGCACGGAACGACTCTGATGCAACGCGCTGGTTTTGCACTAATTAATTTCCTACCGGCTTTGTTTCCTTTTCTCGACGGTTTCATCAAAATAATGAGAAAGAGGCATACTTGTCAGTGAAGAGTAAATTTTATATATGAGGCCGAATAACGGACAGCGCAAGCAACAGATCTATGGAACGGTATTCACTTAATATTTGGTCAAATAGAAATCTTGCAAATAAGCAAAGCTTGTTGTGCAAGTGAGTTGTTAGTGCAGTTTGATTCTGTCTGTGGCAACTTCATTAGAATAGTCTCTGTTGCAACTTGGAATCAATCAAGAGATAATCAATGGAGACATCACTGATAAACCGGGTAGGAGGCGCATCAGCGCAACAGACCGTGAAATTGTGCCGAGACAATTTGCTCTGACATCGACAATACGAGACAATACTCTCCGCTAGATCCACAGACACGAAACTTGGACACTAGTCTCGCGTCACCTCGTAAATTGTACACCAACCCTCGTTTCCCCTCCACTCCCAGCAAATAAAGAAACCCCCACCCAAACCAACTCCAATGAACTCCAAAGGAAATATAATATTTTTTAGGATTTATAAGGTCTTTCTGAAGGAAGTAAAACAAGATCTTGTTTATTTTTTATTGTTGAATAGAATTATGTGGACGTCAAAGATGAAATCAGGATTGAGGAGAATTTTCCTTGCTCTTATTTTTTGTAGAAATATCAAAAATATAGAGTAAAATAAAAATTAAACTACATTCTCAGAAATATTTAGTGGCGATTCGATCTCTGAGATAATTTTAACGACTGATCCTACTACCTATAATTTTGTGTAATAACCGTGAGTTGGTGGGTAAGCTAAACCAATTATGGCTCCCGACATTCTGTGAAATTAAACCCATACGATTTCAATGAATGTAACCAAAGATCGGCATAATTTGTCGTTAGTTAACAACACAATGGATTCTACGTTGATGTGTGCCAGTCTGCCAGTAGCATTTAGTAAACAATCAACTTTTACTTTCCAAGAAAAAGAATATAATTCATATCTTTACCCCATATTAATAATATTTTCTCTATCTTACCCTTACGCAAATATGAAAACTGACATGACAAGTTCCAAGTAATGTTAAACGATGGATATTAAAAAACAAAGAAAAGTTTTCGTTTGCAAGATCCATTCGAGATAAATGTCTCTTCGTAGATAGCTGTGGAAGGCCGGTGATTTATCTAAAATATCCATACAATTCGTCGAGAAATGTCGAACTCTCGTCGCATCCACTTTACCCAAATTGGACCATTCTAGCGCCATATATCTTCAGAATTTGTTTGATGAACAAGTTTGGAGGCTCGTGCAGTCTGAACAAAGGCATATCTGCCATAAATTCTTCTGTTGTTTACGGTTACGACGCAGACTTATGAAAGTATTATCTGAGTGTGTAGGAACGGAATTCGTCTAAAGCCAGCGTCTTATATGTTTCGAGTTTGTGGAAGTTTTCAAGATAATAGAGATTGTGGGAGGCCGGGTACGGAAAAGTGAAATTGTATTCAAAGGGGCGTGGTTGATTTGTAAAAACTAACCCTGGCTTTGAAAGCAGGTACGTACTTCTATGTAGAAAGAACATTTTTTTTCTAGTATACCTAACATTCCTATTATCCTCTCGCTCATGAGCATAGTTTCCGCGCCATGTACAAGAAGGCTTCCTTTTATATTCGTCCTTCTCTTACGCATTAGGACCAAAGTTTGCTTTTATTTTATAAATCGAATACTGCAAATAACTTCTCAGTCTATGTACATTTATGCAGACTCGGTCAGCCTATACTCAGAAAAAACGCGTTAGTAGAAGAGAAGCATTTCATGCGCAATTCACTCTCACATTCAGCATGCAGCGACAATGCGAACAAAATAGAATTTAATATTCATAGAGCCGACGTACGATTCAGTGAATTCATCGTCCGCACCTTAGACCCGTATTCCGCATATAAAAGACCTTCCTTGAGCCCCTGGGTGTACTTCAAATAATTCGCCTCGGAATAGCTGCACTTCAAAAGTGAGGGGTCGAGAGATACGGAGAAATCTACGCGTTGTTTCATAGATACGGAGGAAAATTGAAAAATGCCATCAGAGCCCGTCGGGAAATGTCCGCAACCGCAAAGGTTGCTTTTATAAAATCCATTACATCTCATGTTTAGTTGGAACTAAAAATTCTTTGATATTTTGCAACGCGTTTCAGCACTAGATTCTCATATTTATTTTATGTTTAATTCCGTAAAAACATTCAAGAACCAGTTAAAAAGTAAAATGATGAAGCATCAGTTTTTTAATAAGTACCTGAAACCAATTCTTATAGCTGTTACCTGTATCTCATGTAGAAGCTCCCTTTCATCTAGCAACACCACACGGCAGGCCAGCGTGCGCGGCGCGGGGCACAGGCAATCCATCATCCTGCCGCCGCCCGCCGCCGACCTGCTGCAACTCCTGGAACAACGAAAACTTTACTCAAACTATTTCTTTAATATACTTACTAAGTGAACCTATGCAATAAAGGGAAATGATTAATCGTATACATGTTAAGCTTTTAAAACAGAGCCATTTGTTATTGCAAGAACTGAAGCGTCACCCACAAGCGCTTGCTTTTCAGGGTCTGCCGATATTAGAGCAAATCAACTCGTTGACTTTTTGAATTGTTAGAGCCTGCCATAGACACTTATAGACACTTATAATTATAGACTCATAATTAAATAATATGGCAAAGGTTGCAAAGCCTCCTGTCGATTCTGAACGACGCCAGCTTACGCTGATGGTCTAATAGATGTAATCAACGCGGACGGCATGCAGGATGCATTGTAGTGTCTACACACAAAATCGATGCTGGACATAAACGCTTACATGATTGGTGTGCACAAGTGAACACGCTTTTGAGCGTCTCGTGTTTGTAGCGGCTAGATGTGAAGATATTTTCGCCAGGTCAAGACCTTGTCAGTTGTGTATACATATTTTCGAATATATGACTGATAAACCTAAACTTTCGCTTCGACATCCAGTCACACGTATTTATTCACACGTATTAGGTATAGAAACTGACTATAGGCTTGGTTTAAAAACATCTCCATAAGTTAATTCCTCTGTAAATGAGGATTATAATAACCTCATTAATTAAAAGTAGGTCCATATTAATATGTACCATAAACCAATAGTTTAAAATTGGGAAATTATCTTCCAGTATGACTACAATGAGTATGTTTGGAATTTTTATTTTACGAACAGTTTTCAGGTGCTCTCTGCACGTATCTCAACCCCATACGAGGTAGCCTCTGTGTTCAATACCACAAGCCAGAACTTGTTTTAAGTCAATTAAGGAGTTATTTGCAGTCAGTCTCAATGCTAAAATCACCAAAGGGTTGTTCGAAACCAAATATATCCTCGTTAAAACTTACCCCGCGTGGCCTGGGAGCGCACGCCACGCGCCGTGGCTGTTTCAGCCATTTTATTTTAATTAGTGGCAGCGTTAGGCTAGCGAAATATTTCACATACTCAAAAGCGATACAGTGTCGTCAATGGCTTTATGCATTGTATTTTTATACATATTTGATTGCATTATAGTAATATTTAAAAGTGTAAAGTTTCAATTCGTATAAAATAAGACATCGATACGTTTACAGTTAATTAATTTCTCATAACAAATGTGAGATTAACTTCTTTTACAGAACTTTTAAATAATGTTATTTTATTTTCGAGGCAGCAGTAACAGGTACAAAAAGAATTCCATGTTTTTCCCTCGGTGGAAACTTTCACTGCGGGATAAATTCCCGTAGCTGCCGCGTTCACTCAAGTCGGTCAAGAGCGCTCGGACCGCTTGATGGCTTTTCATTTTCATTGTTTTTAAAACGTCACTGTGGACGAGGTATCTTAATTATTTAACTTAACTTTAATGGATGCTATTTAAAGTTTCACATGCAAAACGAAAATGGTATGGCAAATTATCTGGATATTTATATTTTTTATAATTAATAGTATCCAAATAGGCAGCATTTGTACAGTAGAGTCTTAATTTATTTAATGGAACCTTGTCTCTGGTTATGGATTTGTTTATTTCTATATTGTTTATCTAAAAATTCGTATTGGGCCAGCGCCGTGAAAGCCCATCGCCCCGCTTTGTAACTTTACAGAATTTAAAAATCCATTACTATCTACTAAACTACCAAACATGCCGACCATAATTACCACTGAACGTTCGTGAACGAATAATTCACTATTTGGAAAATACGTACTTAAAAATAGAAAACACCTGGTCATGTTAAGAAGACGCGTGGCAACAGGGCAAATTGTATCAAGAAACTTGTAACTAGTAGACAAACCAAGAACTGTGAAACAAAGAACGGGCACGGCAATACGAGCCATTAATCCGAGCGATCCCGACAGAGATTAGTGCTCCCGCTATTGACCCCACACCCCACCCGTCCCCACACGTAGAAAACATTTTCCCGCCATTGTCTCACCGAGCAGGAAGCAAAAAGAGGAGTTGCGATTGACATCGTGGCTGCGACCCGCTCCAAGCCGGGACTCCGCGCCCCACCACCGGCCTAGCGAATATCGCCCGCGACCGTACTTCCAATCTTTTGCAATTTTCCCTTTTGTTTTCTCTGAGAGCACGCGAGATATAATCTACACTCAACCCGACACATGCTGTTTGTCGAGTACTGTAAGATGCAGCAATTCTCGCGTCGCATAACCCCATTTCACAAATATCACTCGCGTTCTCCCGTATTCGCAATTTCCCATGTGCATTGAAAATATGTGAAGTTATAGGAAAAACGAACATAAAAAAATAGATTATGTCTACTTTATTATTCACTTCAATACGCATTTTGTTTATATTTGTCTGTGGTTGTGAATAACAAACGAGTTTACAAAAGCCAGCTTTTTAAGGATGAAACAATAGCTTTATGAGACAAAGGAAATATTTTCATTCAACACAAATTCCTAGGAAGAGTTTCATTTGAAGTATGTGTAGTAAAATTCTTGCTAACTTATATTTCTAAATTCTTTGGTTGAAGATGGTTGTCTTTACTTTGAACCAGTTGTATGCTTGCAAAGAATGGTTTTAAAATAACACAAACAACAAACAGTTGCATACAATGAACCGTTAGAGCAATCACAGTTTGTGGTCATAGTTGAATCCCATGATAATTTCCTGGTTATAAACCAGCCTTCTGCCGTTGCGTCTCAACAAAGAGGCTCTATTTTGAAAACTTTATTTTGAATAAAAAAAACAATTTGATATCTTCAGATATTTGGATATCTTCCAATAGCATAGGATGTCATATACGTCATTATATGAAATAGTACAGGTAACTTCACTTCTTCAAGCAAAACAAACAAAAAAAAACACCCAACCGATAAATATTCTCATATTGAAGTACAGATTATCGGAAAGTCCGTTATTTCGACAGTGATGATCTGACGAGTGATGTTTCACTTGTATCGCGTGCGTCATTGAGTATTAGCAGTGTTGTAGACAAGCAATGTTTGGTACTTGGTTGTCAGAAGGCGATATAAACAGAGGTATCGGTGCGAGCGGACGCCGACGCATGCCGACACGCACCGGCCCCGCATACTGATGACGCCCGCCTGCGCGACTCCGACACTGTTTTATAATAGTAAATAAATACATTTGGATACTCAATAGCATACTACATCTATTTTTACATAGGGTCACTTATTTATGGACATCGCATAAGGTACCTACTACATCTTCACAAATCGCCTGACACGCAGATCGAATCTATCAGAGCATAGTACCTATTAACGATAGGCGTTATATTTATTTGTTCACAAGGACACTTCTACACGAAACTCAAATAATGAGCTTTAGAGAACTTGGAGTTCAAAAGAGAATATAGCCAATTATTTTATTAAAGCGTGTGTAGTCGTACGTTTGACTAACGGAACGCGAACATTTCGGGCGGATTCACTGTATGAATGACTGACTTTGTAGCCACTGCTATTTAATGACGCCCAAACTATTACGTTTTGCGAATTCTAATACAATATGCTGTGCTTGTTTTGAGTATGTACTTAACAATATGTCACAATCATTATTTGATTATATCACTAATATAGAGATGTTCATGATGATGATGTCAATACGCTGATTTACCAATGATATTAAAGCTTTTATATCATAGTATACATAGCTTTTATTAAAATTGTTCAAAGTAACAGGCCAATCACATGAGGTAAATATATTATTAAATATATGCTGTGGTATTAGAGCATAATCGATTTAATGCTCGAATTAGGTCGATTTTATTGTCTACAATTACTAAATTGAACGAAATACGTTACACTCTTTCCTATTAAAATCAAATGGCCCAGCTCGAATTTTATTCGGCAATAACTCGCACGCAGCACTCTTGAGTCGCATACATACATACCTTACCGTAGAGCTGCTACGTGTGCCGTAAAAGGAAACAGGGAGTGTACTACAGGCCTATTCTTGAAGCTATTCCCGATCTCAATCTCAATTATTTTAATAACTTTTCAATGATTTTTATCGCCAAATTGCATATCTACGAGTAGGCAGAGGAGAACTATGTCACCATTATGTATCGTCGAGATTCATGATTAGCTGAATGTGAGTATCACATATGAGTGAGTATATGTGAGTACATCTGACGGTATTTTGATACCATACTAATGTTGTATTGCGGTTAAAACATAGACTAAATATTTATTATCTTAACTATCTTGACTAAATATATATTACATTATTGTAGCCAATCTTTAGTCATTACAACTAAATTATCAAACCGTCAAATAAACAATTGATCAAGGCCAATTCCAATTTCAACCCAAGATTTTTCGGAAGTAAATACTTACATTATCTTTGTAATAATTGAGATTGGAATCGGGATCGGAAAATGATTGGTATCAAGAATAAGCATGTTTTTCAGAGGTACTATTCGATATTCTGCGGCAGAGGCCATAGTAGGTACATACCACCACCGTCGTAAACTGTGCAAGGCACGCCGCACTTTTCGCGCTTCGACGATAAACCTTGCAATCGGCAAATTACCTCGATAAAGCTGAGGCACCGAGATATCTCGTCCCAAGAGATACAACCATCGCCACCTGAGAGGAAAAACGCGGAAGTGATGTTCCATTGAGAGGTTTTATATCCTTGATTCGCTTTTATAGCTCAAGAAATGAAACTGTTTTTTCGAAAATGACTGGGTAAATAAAACAGAGTTTCATAGCAGTAGGTATTAGACAATCAGGTAAGTTATTTGTAAAACATATTTATGCTATGGTTAAAGGTATTCTATGGTTAACCTTAACTTTATCAATTTGTTTCCGAGTAGGTACTTCTTTGAATAAGCACTAAGCTGTAGAGTACATGTCTAATAAATCGTAATGCGTGCTAAAAATGAACTTATACTTGGAATGCATACCTACTGCCACTAAGTTTGAGGTACAATTTTATCTAAGATGCAGAATACTAACGAAGACAGTAATATTCCTCAAACGAACTGCGAAAAGCTCTGGGTATATTTTAACTTGTGACTCATAGATAATATTCCAAGTTCGGAGCCCTCCGCCGTCTCTTGGAAGAAGTTTAAGTAGTTTTGTTTTTGGAAATTAGTAGGCTACATTTATTATTATGAGTAATTTGTTGCTCTCAAATTACGGCAGGTAGCCCCCGGCGAGTTCTCCGGGCACGATCACTGGAGCACCGGCTAAAGGCTCACTTCTCATACCTTCGGCCCCGCCCACAGTTTAACATTTTTTCATCTCACGAGCCTGGGAATTAAACCCGCTAGTTCATTGTATTGTTTATTATAGAGCTCTGTAATTATAGTGTCATTATTGTTTTCTACTTATCCGAGCTGATCTATATGCATTAGCCGAGCAGGGTCAACGCCACTCTCATGCTATTATATTTTCGTCCATCATTATAGTTTTTGCTCTCTCTAAACCTCTTATAAAATACTGAGTATGTTACCTGGTGTAATAAAATAGCTCACGATTATAAACACTACGTACCCACTTATTAATAAAAGCGTTCTTCATACACATCATAAAGGTATTAACACAGTCGAGTATCGCCAGCTTCCTCTTGCAAGCTCGGAAACCATATGAACGAGGAAACTGTAGGTCGTTATTTTTTGTGACGCAATAAAAGCCAGCGTTAATTAAAAACTGCAGTTAGGATTCTCAGAGCTCGATCCCGGCGTGCGGCACTGTTGTGGCGAACCACGGCCTTTTTGCCATAATTTTACACTATACGATACCCTCATTTCAGAGGCTTCACTGGGTAGCTAACGGTTTTTGTGGATAATGGCAGAGGGGTTAAGCTTTTACTGCAATGAAGTTTTAGCACTTTCTAGGAATCCAACCGACTATTTTATATCCCAAGCTGAAGTTAGCATCGAACGTCCACTCTCATTCAAGCCATAAAATATCTTTCGGAGACGTTTAGCTTATTTAAGATGCATAAAGTTTCCGTATCTAGTAAACAAATGATATTATAGACGGATGTGTAAAACGAATGCTCAATTAACATACCGGCGCTCCGGTTTTCCATAACAGCGGCGCTCTTCCCAACTCGCTCCATCTTGTATGAGTGAGCAACTAACGAAGAACCCTCGTAAACTTTGTTTTACGTTCGCACCGCACCCGCTTTGTGAATTAAAAGCTCTGCTCCTTTTGCACTAAACACGCCTTAATGAAACGCGATCATCACAAAATCGTCTAAATTTCCGCAACAATGCGTACGACAAGCGTCTCATTTCGCAGACTGTGCGTAACTCAGCCGCCCGCATAACGGGAGGTTAAATTAAATAACAACTAAACTTGAAGTTGAAAATCTCGAAAACTCCGGTTTCCGGATAGTCCCGCAATTGACGGTGCTATGTTAGTTCGATCTGCATTGGAAGTTTGTGACCGCAAACAGCTCTGCGATGCCCAGATAGGGCTTAACTACCACTGCGTTCTAGTTTTGCAAGATATTAACTTTAGCGTAACTACATACATAAACTCGATTTATGATAAGTTAGCAGATAGTTGCAGGTTGGTGACGTGTACACTTCCAGTTTGTATTTAGTTCAATATTAGATAGTTTATGCAGTTAAGTTTAATTGAAGTATACAGATTTGTTCCAACCAAGTTCTACATCGTATAAACGAGATAGAACCTAACTACGAGTACCTAGTTATTAAAAAGTTATCCAATTAAAAACTTGTTGATACCGATACCTAACGATTTTCAGCATCCCGTACATAATAAAATCATCATCATCATCAACAACCAATAACGTCCCACTGCTGGGCACGGGTCTCCCCTCACTTTCGTGAGGAGGATTAGGCCATAATCCACCACGAGGGCCAGATCCGGATTGGTGGATCACATACCTACCTCCGAAATGATTCTCGGGTAAAAGCGAGTGATAATTACGTACATATGTTTTTACAAAAAACACATTGGTACGTACCTGCACTGGGATTTGAACTCACGACCTTCTGCTAGGAAGGCGGACGTTCTCCCACTAGGCTACCACCGCTTAATAATAAAATATTGTCAGAAAACTAACAGTGACATTGGTGGGTATAGCCCAACTGATAATTATATCACGCCAAATTGAAACACGGTTGGTCTCCAATAGGAACTTTTTCGAATAGAAATTTTGTAGCGCGTAAAAATGGTAGGACCTAACCCCGAAAATATGGAAATTTTGTGTCGGGCAGAACAAAAACGACGACTCTATAGGCATGCGAGCTCGATTATTGGCATGGGGCGCTTTGACGGACACGATTCAATCTGGTAATCGGAAATGGGCATTGTGCAACAAAGGTTCTATTGTCCACGGCAGAGGGCCGCCGCCGCCGCCCGCGCCGCGCCATTTCCCGCGAATATTCATGTCCATCACATTCACATATGACCATAAAGCCATGTAGGTACGCACTTTCAGAGAAATATAACGCATATAAGGGTATAACGTAGCATTTGTACAGATATGCTCCCATATTATTACAAGAAGCTTATTGGTTAGACCAATCTATATTGTGAGAAGGATGTTCCAAAAGTTCTCGTCTAGAAAACCTTATTCGACTTTATAGGCGTTCGGGCGTTTGCTTGTCTCTTGGGAGGTCTCGGGTATGTGTAGTTCTCACAAAATATTGCCCTGTGCGGGAATCAAATCCACAAACTCACGCTTCTCAATCGGTTCATTACCAAGTTACGTCATGGAGATCGCTGCGGGTATTTTTACTAACTTTCTCTGAAACGGACACTTTCGATAAAAATCATCAAATGGTATGTTTATGTATAGGCAGGTATATTAATCTTAGCTGTAATATAAATTGGGAAACTCGAGAAAATGAGCGGAGCTCGAAGGACCAGGATTAGGTATATCATTTCTCAGAAGGTAGATACTTAACAGTCTTTGTGTGTTTCAGAGCCCAGTATCACTGTACCAACTATCGAGTATACCTAAAATAACGTCTTGTCTTTCGATAACCACACAGTGTTGTTGTAAAAGCGGATGTACAGGCCAGGTAATCAACTTACTGCTTGCATCAATAGCCATAAAACCATAATGAACCAAATGCCCGGGAAGTTGTATGTACATATACCTACAACCTACCTTAGGCCTATAATTTAGAAGCGATTAGACGTAAGGTCTCAAAGTGGCTTAATTTACGTTGTATTTGAAAATTATTTCATTTTAATTATACACGTATTATACTTTCTAATATCAAAACGTGTTTATTTCTAATAAATTTAATGCTAGGTGTTTCATAGACTAGAAAACCGTAAGCTTGCGAGTTATAATAGTATTTATAGAGACCTAATTGTATACTGTAGATGTTAAAGAACCTACAAATATGTACCTATGTCACAATTTATTCAATCATCAACTTCCTTGCTGAAATACCATTAAGAGATTAAGACAATTGACCGGGTAACAGTCACTAGATAAGAGTTGGCATCTCAAATCATCCAAAGATCATCGCGATTGTAAAGAAACATAAGTGATAAAGCAGACAATGATCCCTAATTTAGGTTATCTCCTTTTACGGAAAAGGGAAACCACTAAATCATGTTAATTAGTGCTAAAGGAACCAAATTCTGAGACAAGTAGGTAGGCACTACCACAGCAGTACGAGCTACTTTGCCTGATCAAATATTATATATTGTTATATATTATTTATTATTATATATTATATTATAATATTATATATTATTATATTATATATTATTTATTATATATTATATATTTGAACAATTTTGGAAGTTTGAAACTAGCAATATACCACGTTCTCAAGAACCAATATTACAACTGGATCTGGGCACCAAACACTTCAGAACACTTTACGAGACAAGAGAAACTATTCTCTCAGGCAGTTAAGGAAGTAAGGTCATGTCTTTTCCCAAAATGAGACCCTGCACGAGAGCGAATTCTAGACCCTAAAAATTATGAACAGTGATTTCATCGAAATCATTTGACCTGTCTTTAAGATTCGATACAAATAAAAATTATGAACAGTGATTTCATCGAAATCATTTGACTTGTCTTTAAGATTCGATACAAATAAAATATGTATTTATTCCACAATTGGATATTCAATTCCAAAAACCGTCTATACTTTTGGACAATTGTCCCCAGAATCGGTATCTCAAGTGGGTGGTCCGAGAGGACCGCGACTTACAAATCTCTATCCGGGACAAGAGGGCACTTGACCCTCTCGAGAGGTATCGCCCGAGCCTACCGTTTCACTGATTATGAATTTCTCAGACTTTTGTATGTTCGAGAAATTTTAAGAGGGATCAATATTTCGTGAGAGGTTTTCGTTAGATTATGAATCATATGTACTTTTTTAATGTAGGCGATATATACACGTGTAGGACCTGTCTACACGTGTATCTTATAATAAGGTATTTTGCTAAAACGACTGTACATTATACAGGTACACTGACCTTATATACAATACAGGCACAAGCTATTAAGCATTAAGTTCTCCTTGTACAGAGTTTTGTGTGCTAAAGTATAAATAAATAAGCTCTGTGATAAATAACATTATAATTTTCAAATTCATGTTATCAAAAATATGTGCACGAGTTCTAAAATCTAGAAGTATAATGCAATGATCTACATAGTGAAGTGCTAAGGCAATAATTAGGCTATCCGAAAAGAAACCATTCTCTACCTAAGCTAATAGGTTTTGATAGCGGTAACGAATGTAGAATCTATACTTGGCGGAATGCTGAATATATGTAAATTATTATACTTCTATATTTATAAAATAATTTTATCCATAGGGAATTCTGTATACACACAAAAAGCTACGGCGAAAATAGCATCTTGAATGAAATTGATCTCGTTATCAATGACAGAGCAAGATGCGAACATGTGGAGTCTCCCTAGAGACCGTCTTTACCGAAAGGATTCCAATTTGAGATTTAACCCTTCGAATCTCCTGTGAGAAAAATATCGTACAGGTGTTCAAAGATCGGCAAAGGCTATCCATAAATACGAAATATAGGACATAAAAAATGTATAAGTTGATCCTGATAGAAAAAAAAAGGTTAAAAGGCAAATGGCGTGTCTAGAAGTGTTCAATTATTATGATATGATTGCTTAATATTCTTATTTGATAAAATACTGATCAAAAACATGATATCACGCACATAGCCAACGGCTATGAGATTTATTGGAGGCTTTTGGACAAAATTCCCAGGGCTGACTTGTTTATTATGACCAAAAGAAGTTTTTAATGTGAAAACTCCAAACTGCGCAAGCCTTCTGAATATCGAATCAGTTCCGCTAAGAAACCAATGAGATTATTAGCGAGGTGAGGTAAGTGAGGTGCCTAAGTGCGGGTGTTTGGATGCAAGGCGACCGTGCCCACCGCCGCGGCCATTCAACTCATCGCGGCCTCGCTCTGTGCCGACATGCTCCACTACTCCATCACCCAAGTCCAACAACCAACAATACTCGGACCCGCTCAACTATCTCTCCATATCAGACTCATTTGAATCATCATCCGAAGCGGCCAGCACCAATTAGTGACACGCAAGAGAACATACGAACATGGCACGCACCATAAATTATTTTAATGTCACGGTTCTTAATCTGAATGCAACACATGTGATAGTTAAATATAAGTTATGAAGCTCTCACCAAGTTTTAAAAAACAGCTGAAAAATATATTTCATTTCCACTAAACACACTTAAAAATAATGAAGTCAACTTCAAGCCATATTACTTACTTAGCCGCTGAATCCGAAAACCAGTATCGAAGAGTCTCACAACAATATAGCTCATACGGTAGTTTTGAGCATTGTCAGACAAACTAAGACGATTTTTGCACTTAAATTGTACTTGATGACATGACTGACAAAGCCGGTATTTCTTCGAAACACTTCACCACACTTTTGATAAGTTCACTTCTAGCTTTAGGTCAGCTTTGGTTGAACTCACGCAATATTACGATTACACTAAAAGTAAGAGACAACAAGTGTTATAAACAAAAGGATGGTTTCGCGAGCGCAAGTTGTATGCTTGCCTGGGGCAGCGTGCCACCTGCCACAGTAGCGAACCCGACTCTACTGCCGGCCGCCAAAGTCTGCCGGTCCCGCGCTCCCGCTCCAGCTCACCAAGTCACAACTTCCTCGAATATTCATTTCACTCAGTATACATTACCGCTTATCTTTCACACGAAAGCTTTTCAGTACATGTTGAGTGCGCAATGTAAAACGTGATGTTAGTAGTAACGGTTCGAAAACAGCGTGTGTTCTGCGTGGGAGGCAAAAGCTCGCTTGCTTGGACCATTTTAGAAAGACGACACTGTAGCGTCACCTATACGAAAAATAAAGAACTAATTTTAACGCCATCTATCAGAATATGTTAAAACTAAGTTGAATGCTAAGTTACACGACATGGAACTTGGCTCTACGTATTTATTTCATTGAACTTGGCGTCTGAGTTCTGTTGTTAAGTTTATGTTAGGAGCTACGCATAGATGGACACACTAACGTTTCACAAAAAATACACTTTTTTATTGTAGCTACATGAATGTAGACTAAGTTTCAGCAGGGAAGAGGGACGAACAAACATTTATTTTTATAATTATATATAGTACCTAAGATTCAATATTTATTTGTGTAAATTAGTTTTTGTTTGGATATTGATAACGATAAAATATTTTTTTCATCCCATCTATCTAGGCTTTTGTGTTCTCGATATGTGCGAACAAAGATAGTCATTCCAGCACACATAATAGCAGTGACGAAATGACTTGAATTTGGAACAGTGCTTAATTTAAAAGTTAGAACGCAATTCGCTTCAATTAAGTCCTGGTCGGTAATTAAAAAAAACAGCGCGTGCCGAGCGACGCAGCATTGGCTATCCAGATTTAAAAAAAAAGTATAATGAATTTTTCTCATAGTTTAGGATGAAAAGCATAGTGTACCACACGGTACCAAAATTATTTAACCTCGAGCGAAGTCTCGTACATTGACTCCCTAGCTACCCTTGTGATACAATGTACTATAACTATATCACAGTTTATTAAATAGATTAAAATATATAAGCACTTATGCGCCACAAAGTATAAAATAAAAAAAAATAAAAAAAAAAGGTACTTAAAAATAATGAATAATAGTGTATTTATTGGCTGAATCATGCGGTTTTCTAATATATTTTATTACTTTATTAAATAAATAAATAAATAATACAATAACGACTAGTACCTACCTCTTGACTCGTCAATGAGTCTTTCTTAGTTATTTGATCCAATTATTATATTAATTTGTTTAGTTAAAACCGTTTTTATGAGTCAATATGTCAACTTTAGTATTCCGTGTAGGGCACGCCGCGGTTCTGACTCACAGTTAAAGTGTACGTCAAGCAACGTGATAGAATTTTAAGATTATTTTATTGACACATCATAGTTAAAATTCAATATAAAGTATAAAAAACAGTACTTTTAATCTCTATCTAGCCAAGACATTATTTACTCGTATCGTAGGGTGGTAGATACATACTTTAGTAGGTACTAAGTTTGATGAAAATTAAAAACCCTTACAAATATTTTCATGAAGGACTCACCTTCCGTACCATTTTAGAGTAAAAAAATTATTTGCATTACACTTTTTTTAATTTATATACATACATATTTAAATAGGTAGTGGGTACAGTTTGGTAAAAAGAAAAAAAGTTAGACACTATTATTGTTCACGGAAATTAAAATACCTACCTACTAACAAAACATTAAAACTTCATATTTTTCCATTATTTATGGGCAGGGATGGCACTTTTCACCATAAAGTTTAGGCTCATCATTATCAACCCATATCGTCCCACTGCTGAGCACAGGTCTCCATAGGTTCGGCCATAATCCACCACGGGGGCCCCGTTTGGATTGGTGGTTTGTCTAAGCATAGAATACATGTATAAGTATGTCCCAAACAACGCTGATGGTTTAATTCCAAACGATAGAGGCAGCACCTAGCATTATCATGGCATTGAATACAATTTGCGGCGCTGTTGAATTGCAATTTGCAATGCTAATAGCTACTAATATCGGTGGTAATAGTTTGAAAGCCACTTCGTCACCTAATCCACCACGGTAGAGACCCTTACCATAGTTTGTTTCTACTATGCCCTTACGTAAGAAATACACGCAATACACAAAGTTGAGAATGGTAAGAGAACAATGAATAGGCAACATCCTTTATGGTCCAGAAACTGCGTCCGGCCTAGATGTGCGTGGTCGGAGCCAGCAGTGAAAGTCGACTTTTGTTGTGTGACATACCGAGATACTGTGTACACTGTTGATAATGCGTAGTTACGAATGTGTTCAACAGGGCAATGCCATCAGCATGTTGCGTATTTTGCCAGCTCGTAGTCGACTTGGGCTACTGGCTACGAATATAAACCTAAGAGGCTTCTAGGTTATCGTACAATTGTATATTCATCATCACAATCCATATCCGCCCACTGCGAAGCCCTCATCTCGTTTGTGGGGAGGATTAGTCCGTAATCAATCACGGGTGGCCGGTCCAAATTGGTTTTGATATAATTCTAGGGCATTTGGGTTTCTTAACGATGTTTTCCTTCACAGAAAGGCGAGTGAATTACGTAAATACACCTATATTTTTACAAGAAATACATTGGTACAGTGCCCATACTGGGATTTGAATTCGCAACTGTCTGCTTGAAATGGAGCGGACGTTCACCGCAGTGAGTAATATTATGAAGTAAGGCCTGTTTTAAACAAGTTACGAAATATGGATGCTACGATGTGCTACGCTACGCTACGAAACTACATATTTTTTTATTAACTTCGTGGTCACAAGCATTGTGTTCTCACCGCACGAGGTATTGATACTAACTAGCCAAGGTAAGGACTAAGGACATTTCCTTGTCCGTCTGTCCGTCTGTGTCCATTTTGCACAGTTTCTTTTAAAGTAGGGAACCGATCTGTTTCAAGATAATAGAGTACACTTACGTATAAAGTTATTGCAATTTATCGACGTGAATCTTTTCTGAAACGTTATGTTTGAAAAAATTACCAAAAAAAAAGTATATATAATAAAAAGGTGTATATGTTACAAGCAAATGAACAAGGTGGCGGTGCACCGCTAGTACCCCACCTTTGCACCAGTGGTTGTGGTAGTTATTGTTTTTTTTAATTTCTGCAAATGAATATTGTTCATAATAGGATAATTTTACATTATTTCTTTTTATTCTATGTGAAGTGTAAATCGTAAAGCCTGGATGAACACTCTGAGATGTATAAATATCATTCATCATATCATCCATTTACAACGTACATATCTAAGTACATAAAATGTAGGTATGTAACGTAATATGCACCATCTATGAGAAAACGCGGCGTAGCTTCGGCAACAGTATTAGGTTTCAGCATGGGAAACAGTCGGTTCCACTTGACGGCGCCTGCGCAGTGCGCAGTGCCTCGACTCGTGGTGCTACCACACCGTGGTACTACCGTTATATACATGAGAACTCACAGGCCACACAGCGCAAATGATGCCAAATTACTTAGCCGTTTGTAGAGTTTAGTGGTTTCTACTGAAATTGCTTCTAATTATTTTAATGAAGTGTCCACTTTATGGAATTGAAAAGTTATCCTACAATGTGAAATTATTCTTTGTATTGCACATTTTGTAGTTTTACTAACACTTACATAAGTATAATTAGGAAGGAAGTACTTCATTATATATATTTTTTCTCATAATGAGGCTTGCATTTGGTTACAATATCACCTGATGATGAGCAGTGATGCAGTGTACAACGTGCCTAAATCTAAAGTAAGTATCTTAAAGTATCTCCAAATATAATGTGATAATATTAAAACTTTGTAAGTATAGAGTTCAAAGCGCATCAAACAATAACTCTCATGGTTAGCCATAATATATAAAGAGTTCTAATTTGAGCTTGTAAATTAAATCATTATAAAGAGAACAAACGGTATACCTGTGGGATCAAATGCTTGTTAAAATATCTTGAAGATTCTCACGGAATTCTGTCCGTGGGTAACAGCAAATTCAACTTCGCAGTAAACACTTAAGCACTGTGCCACAGTAAAACAAATGCTACTTTCGATGGAAAACTAAGAGGAAAATATTGTTAACTATTATGACATGGTTATAAAGAGAAGTTTTCTTCTTTAGTCGATTGTACTCCATGGTATGATGTTTCGCATGAATCAGTCACCGTAACGGGTATGTCGCCGTAATGGAAAACTCTAGTTTTAGTCGTTGTGTTGTTAGGCCGACCTTTACGTTACGACTAACAAGTGACTAGGTATGTTGTTGCTAAGTTAGCATGGAAACAATAAAACCGTTTTTGCGAATCCTACTCTTTATTATGGATCATGTAGAATAGAAACGTACTATGTGTCATTGCCAGCCGTTAGAACATAAAACTTTCAAGCACCTTTACTCGTATATGGTTTTTCGTTCCTCATTTTTTCTGTCATTATTTTGTGGTCAGATTTAGATATATATTAGTACCCAATAAGTAAATAGGGGTAAACTATTCGTGATGAAAAATTATATGCATCGTAAAGTTTAAATCTTAACAAAAAACACTTTAAAATCTGATTTTTATACAAAAAAAAATATTATTATATGTAAATGATGACTTAAATAAACTGAACTGTTTATATGAATGAGTCATGAATGCGCCGTCCAAACTAATTAGGCGTTTAGCAAACCGGATCAGTAGCCTGTAGTTGATATACATAAATGATATCATGCAGATCTGGTCCGCTGATTATGGATATTTGCATTCAATTGCTTGACCGTGAGATTGTGTGTTGTGTGCTCAGTTGGTTCCCAAATTGTTGGAAAATGTATAGAAAGCATGCGTTAAAATACGTTAAAATGAAAACACGGGCGAAGGCACTCCATACATTGTTCTACGACCAGGATACTCACACTGTAGCAAAACTTTATTGGATGGACGAAGCATGCTGGCATGCTGAGATGCTGGCGAAGCATTCTAGTTAGGCTCTATGTATGTGATCGTGGCGCGTTATTATAATTTTAGTTTAAAAATAAGTTTTCTCTCCGATTTGGAGGTATGTAATGTCACGGGCCGGAGCCAAGTGCTACGATAATGACAAAAAATTCCTAACTATCCTGCAGGTATTTAGCACTACTTCCTTTTGTAGTAGTTTATGTGCTGATGGGCGTATGTTGAGTGCCTCAAGACTCGAAGTCAGTGTCTGTGTGTATGTTATTATTATTATTATAGACTGAAAGTTTGTTGAACTTCCACAAACGATTTAAAAAGAAGAGTCGAAAATTCTTGTAATAAACCCTGATGCTGTACATTCTTTGATATCGCTAAGACAAAGATACTTGTGCAAGTTCTCCTCATAGTATCAAGCGAGTGTCTCAAAGTTATGCAAACTTAGACAAGCCTGAACCTATGCGTATGACTGGCATAATATACCCAAATAAACAATAATTCAGTAACGAGTTTGTTCATGTAAATTGGACAAATAGATTCAAGGCTTTAGTGCAATAATTCAAACTTGGCATTTTACCCGATGTTATTTTTAAGATAGCTATTTATATGGAAACAAAAAACAACTTGCAAAAAGCAATTGACATTAGATCATTCATACCAACTGCTCTTTAGTGTAGGTGAACTCTGTAAAGGTCGACAAAACAACAAAGAGTAACCTTGGAACCTAGCCGCACCTCGTCTGCTACATTTAAATGCCCAAATATGTACATAGATAAATAACTAGATTACCTATTTACTGTGTACCTGTATGTATGATTGTGGATGCAACCCCCTTCATAAATATATATCAGCATAAAAATATGTTCTAAAACCTTGGGTAAGAAGTTGGTGTTCAAAACCGTGTTCCTGGATATATGTTTAATATTAAGTATATAAACTAACGACGAAAATCACCTGTTTTAAAATAATGATAACAGTCGTTCATTTACTTTTCAAATACACGTAGAGATTAGGCGTTGGAATCTTTTTACCTACATACAACAGTTATAAATGAGCCAATCCCGGATATTTTTTCTACTGGCAATGCACACGCGCTTATGAGCATTTACGAAATATGTACTTTTAAACGCATTGTTAGCGACTCACAAAACCCCTACAGATAATTGGCCACGCCATTGTGGGTACATAAGTCTCTACTATGATGGCTATAAAATATACTCTATGTGATAGGTATGTATGTGTTCTTTCCATCTTAGGTCAATTTTCGAGATTGTTATGGGTACTAATATCATTTGCATTGTAAACATTTTCAGGTCAACATTTATAGTACCACGGATTTGCGCAACTTCTGAGAAAATCTTAAGTTATCTTTAGAGAGATGTTTATTGACATACGAATAGCTTCCTTTGTATCAGCCGTAAGAGGTTTGACGAGTGTGGGCTTTCAAGTGTTTCAAAGGGCCACCAGATTTTTCTCGTCTGTCCTACTGCGGTGAATAAGGGTCGATGAATCACACTAACCTTTTGAAGATGTTTACCTAATTGTTTTCTTACGGGCATGCTGCATGTAATTTATGGAACGTACTCGTATTTGCTACATAGTAGGGTTGTCGGTGTTGTAACTCACCATTGCGATATTACTAAAAAGTACAAGCAAAAAATTAAAAACACTTTTGTAATTAATTGTATGTTCATTTACAAAATCAATGCTGAATTACAAAGTGACTGTGGTCTGTGACTCAGTGACGTTTCAATATTTCATCATGCAGCCTTATTTTAGATATATCATAAGTTCACGGTTTTCCTAGTATATTATGGACGTGTCCAAATGCAGAAAACAAACACGACTATATAATTAGAATTTCCATCCCCGCTCGTTTCTTTAAAGATTTCTAAAACCGTCATGTGTGAAAGGTTTGGCATTTCTTTTCAAGCTCTTACTCATAGTTTAGCATCAGTAATTAACTAATTATAAACGTATAGCCACGGTTACAAACACTCTATAATAAATTGTAAATAAAAAAATGCGTTCATTACATTGAATTTGAACGGAATTTCAACCCTCAGAGCGATGCACGGTGGTGGTTCCCTCCGTCTAGACATGCATGCATATTGAATAATACGGAATTTCAACCGCTGATTAGTTCAATTGTGAACAGCGCACGTGTTCATTGAACGAATAGGAATAAAACTGGTTGGCAGTTTTACCTATCTATATTTAGGGTTTGAGATATCTTTATTTCTCACAAGAATACAATAATTCACTTACACGAGAAATATTTTTTTATTTATTTGTTTATTTCAATGTACAGTGCCTTAACAAATATTTCCAAAGCGACACTGTACTTACACGTAACTAAAAAATAACACATCCGTAATTGTCACCAAAGAACATGTAAAAATGTCAAGCTCGCAGTGCTTAGCGTAGATTCGATTCAGCAATCGAGGAGTCCTAGTAATAGGTGCTTGGTGGAGCACATTGGTTCTACCGGCTGACACCGCAAACAGTTTTAGGCATCTCGCGCATAGAGAGTTGTCAGGTACTCGTTCAACTTCAAGAACATCAGTACAGGAGGGTTCAATCTTGGTACGATATAATTTTGACGACTTCTATGGCATGATGGGTGATAAGCCGACTGCGAAGCGTAAAATTGCGGGTTTGATTCCCGCACAGGGCAAACATTTGTGTGAATGGCAAGTATTTGCTCTGAGACTGGGTGTTTGTAGGACCATGGTCCCCGCATCTGTGCATTAGTCACTGATTATTTCCGAATTGTCAAAGGGAGATTTATGTCAACAATGGTTATTTTGGTATCAATAAATTATGGTGATATATTTTTTTAAACGGGCAAATGTTCTAAACCACTTCCAATTGGCAGCGTACCTAACATGCTGACGGCATTGCCCCGTCGAATTGCAATGCTAATATGTCGACCCAAAAAAGTACCAACATTTTGGTCACTATTTGCACTTTTATCGCACTTGATGGCATGGCAGTGACGATGCGGACGAATGGTATATAATATCCCTATACGAAATTATAATGACGCTGTTGTAATAGCTAGTGTACGATGATGTACGTTTTACGTAACCTAATCGTATTAACTTGATGCGTCCATCTCTAAATATACATTTTCCTTTTATGATAAATAAATTAAGGAAAATCACACAAGTATAAGAAATTAAAATACAGTTTGACATGACTTGCTTCCGTCGTGGTCATGATTACTAACGGCTTCCGTACTACAGTATACTATTAGTTATTCTGCGGCATTACGCATCGGTCTGGAACAACAACACGACCGAGCCTCTTGGAACAAAGCATTGGCTTCGTAGTCTGCTAACCTTCTATGAAACTAATTCTCCAATTATGACTTGATAAAAGTTGGTTTGTTTTTACAAAAAACAAAACACATTTGAATTTAGTTATCTAAAGGTGTGTGCAAATATCACGATCATTAGGGGACGTCCTTTAATTACGTGAGGGCATTTTGGCGATTTTTCGACCCTCTCCCTTGGTGAGGTTTTGCTCGACCCCCTCCCCTATCCAATCTCACTTGAGATTTTTAAAATGTGTATTTTTTATGAGAATACGTTACTAGGCTTGATTGCGTTGGATATATTAAAAAAAAATTTACTCAATTAAATTTTGTCCCAGTTTCCTCGCAATTTTACACTGTTTCAGGAGCAACAAAAATTACGTGATATATGATGTGACACCCCCCTCCCCCCTAAACACCTCACGTAATTAATGGACGCCCCCCTACAATAGCAGAAACAGTCGCGATCCACACTACAAATGACAGCTATCTTCCATTTACTATGGATCGCCAACACCCAAGTCGCGGAGTCGGTTTGTTTGTGGAGTCTTCAAGAAGCCTATCTCAAGATTTTCTACATAGACGTTCAGAGTCCATATTGTGCGATGCGATACACGCCAGTCTATCTACACTTGAACTTTTAGACTTGAGTGGACAATTCTAAGGACTTTCATTCAATTTAAACACTGTTGTTCTTGAATACGCGCCTAAAATGCTACTTCTAAATAATAATAACCGGGATGAATAAACCCATATTGATTAGGTGTAAACGCAACCCGTGGCCGTTTGAAAAGGGTTCAAAGAAAATAAACCGTGCGCCCACACCCACCAATCGTGCTTCGAAACCACAACATTATACAGAATGATACCAAATATTAAACGAGCCAATCATCGTTTTCAAAGCCAGTGTGGTTTTTTGAGCAAACTTTTGGTTTTCCTTTAATCGCTTAGGAAAGTTACATTACGTTATTAGATAGATTTTTCATAGATTTCTTCAACTTTATCTAGCGTTTTTCAGAACTGAGTTTTTAGTTACTCGTATTTTGTGATTATGTTGAGTTTGAGAAGTTAAAATGTTATCTACGCAAGTTTCTTTTTTTGTGTTCAGAACATTTCTCGTAGCATTAGATCGCTTATTTTCTTCTAAACGAGTGAATAGGTTTCCAAATAGACCTATTCCAAAAATAAACAGAAATATTTAAAATAGGAGATAAAAACAAACAATAATATTACATGTTCTAATGTTCATTTCAGAAACAAAATCCGTCGAATGCTCATTAAAAGACGAGCGCAGGATTAAGGTTAATTTAAATTGATAACGACATCACACTGTACGTCCAAGGTAACGTAACAACATGCCTAGCCGACATTTACGACACGCATTGGGGAGTCGTGCGCGCGCGCGTGCCCCCTCCAGGCGCAGGCGCAGGAAACAGGCCGCAGTATGCTTACCATCAGTACTTTAAGTTCCATTACATTCCCGGATAAATAGGACTCGGTCTTAGTAATGAGAAAAAAAGAACTCAAGTGTTCTAACCCACTGCCAGTTGGCAGTTAGGTAACAACATAAAAATGCTAGAATTCAGTTAGACTATCTTTCATACTTATTTGGTTCATAATCCTTCACGATCAAGAACTTTTTAGAAAGTTGTTTCTAATATAGGGACTTTTTATAAAGTTATTGTCCACAATTGCTGGATGTCACACGTCCTGCCCGTTCCTTTGCGCACTTTAACTTTCAATGTTTTAAAAATAAAAGCGCACATTGCAGTGTATTGAAGTAATTTTAGTCGATTAATTAATTGAACATACTTAGCATTTGAGATGCCCAATTTACCACTTGGTTATGACCGCTTACCATTTTGAAGTGTATGTCAGGACTAACACTGGTTACCGAACCTAAATCTGCGGCTGCTACCGCAAACAAATTAATTTTTAGGTGGTGCTGTATTGGTTATAAGATTAGATTATACCTTTGGCGCGGTTGACCACTTCAAAGCAAAATTATCTATCATTACCAGGATTGGACTGCATAAAATCAAGAAATATTATTGAAAACTAGTGAACCCTCCTGTTTTGCACGAAAAGTGTACTTTTTAGAACTATTTTATGTATTACAATTGCTTCATTCGATTATTTTTATCTACTTAAACTCATCAAAGCGGTGTTCGCTCCTTTTTGACTCACCACCATAAAATAAAACCAAGCCAAGTCCAGGGAACGTGTCACATAATTATTATTATTATATGAATCATACTCGATAGATAAGCACCGCCCCGACAAACTCACAAACTCAAAAGCCACATGCTCACAAACTTTTCAATTTTATAATGTTAGTACACATGTATTACCTACCTAGATAAACTGAAGTTGGAAGAAAAAGAACTCGCGCATACCACAAAATCATGAATATTTTTTTTATCCATAGGATCTATCGCGGGCATGATGGTACTAAATTATTTTATAATGTTGATTACGTAGCAATTTAGAGGGAAAAAGACCATAGTGGGCACCCTACTTCACCTTAAGGCTTGACAAATGCCTTCTACAGTTCAGGCAGGTCAAGGCGATCCACAACGAGTGCGAATATTACCTGCCGATTTGTGAATGGCTATTGGACGAATGCCGCTACAAGGAACCGATAACATTCCTGGAACACAAATTAAAACGATCTCTCAAGCGAAGTTATCGCTTTACGTGGAGCTATTACGTGGAGCACTTAGTAATAAAAGGAAAATAAATATGTTTTTATAACTTTAAACTGAAACCACGACACGATTTGTGTAAAAACACCCCGATGTCTGAGTTGGTTGATTTTGCAGATAGATCGTAATTATTTCCCCCCTGAACTTAGAAATAGGGTCTGATTAAGAAAGTTCTTGAGACGATAACTCCGTTATTATGTCCCTAGACCAGACGGCGACAGCCTTGCAGACGCCACGTATAGTGGAGGCGCGAGATATGTGGGCTCTCCCACTGTTCAACAAACCTTGGCCTTGTCTGATCATCTTTAAGACAATAGGATTATTAACACCTTCCCAAAATACTTCATTTATCCTACCTCAACGCTTTTGGCTTCTATCCACAAACAATAGGGTAAGGATACTCTCAAAGTTTGTTCTATAAACATCAAACAATAAGGTAAAAAGGTAGATAATTCTAAGTGGGAAGAATTTAAACCAGGTACTTGTTTGTGGCTGTTTAAAATCATTCATTCCTCACGGTTGAATGGTTTCTATAGGATGGGAATGGGACCCGAGGGAGACGCAGGTACTCGCACACAACTGTATGTTGTCGCGTTAAAATTTTTTTTCAACCTGTCTGCATTTTCAAGTGTGAGGCTTTAAACAAGTGACTGATACTTCTGTGAAGATCGTCGCGTTGCATTTACTTCCTTGAATTAAAAAAATATATCGGTGCCTAGTTTTGCTCGTTTATTTTTGATTTCTAACAAAAATTTTGTAAACTGCGATAAACAAGTTCTTGAAATTTCAAATAACGGCGACGTTTGGGTGCATATTATATCTTATCTTATCAATATTTACTTTAAATATTTTGTTATTCTATTGGTATTTCTCTGTGACTGTTATTATATAAAACTCAACACCTTTAACATCATGTGCAAATAGTGCCATAACTATCTTTTTACGGCCTTTATTATTTTGCAGCTGCATAGTTGTGGACCTATTGTCATACAAAATGTTATTTAACATATTTGTTGATCTGTTACAACGGCTGATGCTATTACCTATTAAATTAGGGGATCTATCCATCGTATGCTTGCTGATTGCAGTCGGCTCCCCTATCGTACAGTACACCTTTGACAGTACTCCGTCCTTGTCTCCCATAGAGCAATGGTGTATCCCCTTCCTCTTCACAACTGTACCCCATTTATGGGTGTACAGACAGCATAAACAATTTCTCGAGCGGCGCGCGTAAATTTGAGGTTATGGTAGTATTAATTCGACATTCGCTTGAGACGAACGTGCCGTGTCGTGCCTCAGCCGCCTGTGATCGTGTGTGCATTCGTTACGTCACGATCGATACTTCAATCGAGTGCATTAATGCAGTGATCTTTGTTACTTCACATAATAGTTGTATTAAAAGTTTTACTTGTAAACTCGGAATGACCAAGATATTTGAATTAACGTCTTGCTCTCGAAGTTCGTTAATGACTTGGATGAATTAGGCGTCTGTGAGGTAAGTGTGTCAACATGATAAGCCATTGTTGTTGTTTTAAATTAACGGTTTTATTTTTAAATATTTGTGTTGTTTTTTCACACACATAATTTTAAGTATGTATTTCATAGACTCTACGTAGAATAATAATATACGAGTACATTGGTGTGAATGTACTTATAATTATTGTTTTTATATTATAATCAGCTGTTACGGTGCTATGTTATTACTCGTTATGTTAAGATACTGAATACAAGTTATTTCTTTACGACTTTATAATTTCTATAAGTAACTTTATTGTAGTCATATACAAGTAAATGTTTGATTAGCTTGTTTCTTTAAATTCCTTCTTTATTCACAATATTATTTTAGCTGCTTCCCTCTTACGTATAAAGTTTAACATGTCTAAGAATTTCTCAACATAGAAGGGGAATCAGTCAGCTGGAAACTGATAAACGTTCGAATAACAATATTTGCAGGAAAGCATAGAGCAACATTCGATGGCTCTACGTCCCCTCATACCTTGAACCCTCGGTTGCCACACTCCAGCAGACAAACGCACCAACATTACCCTGCATCTTTCACACCCTTAATAACGCATTGTTAGAGTCTATTTCATCACGTCTTGTATCCTCGTGATGTTTGCAAGCTTCGCCAGCGCGTGCATTCATCCCACACCCCCCGTTTATTACCTATACCGTATGCATGTTGTGGTTCCTATTGTGACTTGCATCAATCCATTAGACGATTAAACCTTATATTGTTATTAAATTAATTGTCATGTAAATTCTGGTAAAAATTGATTAATTCATTCAAATTGTATAAACGGTATCTGTGACGTGCGAAAATAAAAATGCAATCATAAAAAAACCGTTATGAACGCAGTTAAAAACGGATAAATGTGAACAATAGCCGATGGCGTGGCAATTTTAGGCCATTCACTTGAATGATTTCGAGTGACTTTCGCGTTCATATTTAAATAAAGTCAGTTCGTTTTGGGACTCTCCTTGCCCTCTCCTAATACGGAAACTGGGCTCATTATCGAAGAGTCAATCGAGCCGCCAATTATGGTAGACCCGTGTGGGTTGAGAGATTAGTAACTTCTGGGTATTAAGTAGGTGTAAGATTTCAATAAACTCACATACTTATTGAGCTACGAGCTGTCCCTCACGCGCGGCTCCGAACGAAGTATTCGTGATGTTCCGAGAACTTTCTTACGATCGGAAAAGTTTTTCTGACTAAACCAAACTTATACTAGCTACCGTCAATTTTATTGATATCTGTAAGTTATGAAGTCTCATACGCCCAGTAATTTCGCTCGAAACAGTGCCCTTCAAACCGGAACACAGTAATGTTCGCACACTACTGGTTGGCGGATGAATATCTGGCAAATACTTCCCCAGGTGCTCTTGCAGGACAGGTATACCTCTTCAAAAAGAAGATAACAAATAATTAAATTCTCGAACTTAAATTTTCTGCAACTGTTGGGTTAGGCATAAAGTAACCAGCACCTGCAAGTTTAACACGGGTACATAAATAAGTCCTTGATCTATGGCAACATTGCAACTCAAGCCTTTGTAACCTTTTACGTTTCGTCACGCGATGGAGATGTTATTTAGATCCGCTTTAAGTACTAGTACGACTAAGTAATATAGTTTACATACGATTGATATTCCTACTTTTACTTGGACTCATTGCATCGTATTACAGTGTATAAAGTTTCGCTACTTTCATTAGTCATTATGAAAAAGAAATCTATGATATAAGACCTTTTATAATTATTATAAACAGTCATCATAATAATATTTATGTTAAATTATAACTAAAGAAAATTACGTTCACTAAATTACTATCAGGTAGTTTTTACTGCTGTACATTGATTTTGCTAATAAAAAAATAAAAAAACAGATCATGTATTCATACTTTACCATTGTAATGTACAACATAGTTTATAGATATACAAGGAAATACATAGAGCAATATGGCAAACGGATCGTCACCAGCAGTTCCGGATCTCCCACGCCAGATAATGGTATAAGAGTAAATGTTTGACTCTATCGAGATTTACCTTTGGCTCTACATTTATTACCTAAAGCAAAGGTACGAGAATATAGGTTTCTGATACTCTTCACGCAGATATTTTTAACTCTTCCACCGACTATGTACTCGTTATTATTAGGTCTTATAGTAGAGCACAGCACTTTAAAGCAAAGGACATCGGACATGATTGGCTGACTGACCAGGAAATCAATAGATAGTAGACATACACTACAACCCTACCGATTAACCATGACAGTGACATATCTGACATTTTCCTTAACATAATTCAATTAATCTTTATGAAAACTTCAGAATTATCAAATTGGTCCTTTACTGCAAATCGCGTGATACTCTGTAGTTAACCTGTATGCATGAGTGGTGTATCTACTTTTACTGAGCTTTTACCTTGCCAAACTCGTCCCACTAGTACGTCGAATCTCGTGAGAAATGTTTAATGTATCACCAGTCATTTATCAGAAATGATTATTAACAAGACCATTACAACTACACACCTAAACTTACATTGCCATCTACCAGATCATTTACTACATACTACTGGTTAATTAGCTTGTAATTATGAGACAAAAAAGTGATGCCAATATTTGGCAACTGCCTCTTGGAAGGTGGGCTCGAACCAAAACCCATATTTTTTGGTCTTTCATTTCAAACCAAACATTATGTTTAGGTTATGACATACACATATTTGCCTCCATTCAACAAAGGACATTTTGGATCATTAAATTTTAATGATACTATTCATATTCAATGCCTGTCTAAGTAACTAAGTACACACCATACCTAATGTCGAATTTGACCAACGGCTTGATAGCATTGTCTCTTTTAAGCGGTTTGTATAACATTTACTAAACGTTTGAAAGAAACATTGCATTGGCAAAGTAGGTATTAATAAGTTAAATAAGTTTAGTATGAATAGAACTACCGACCATAAGTATGATGACATCACTTCTAAGGATGCGGTTTCACACCGACTTCTACTTCCATTGTTCTCTCCCAACTCGAACCAAGACTTATTATTTCACAAGTATTTATAACTACTAACGAATATGCACAGTATGAAAATAATGACCCAATACATAAAGTTATTGTTATTTCATCTTCTGTGAATTTTGAATGTTGTTCGATGTGTCACTTTTACAAAAACAACAGAAACTATAACTTATACAGAAAACAGCTAGGTACATACTACACAGTTGAACAAATTACATAATATGCCATTACATGCTTATATGGTGCCTGTTGGCAGTGTATCTAACATGCTGACGGCATTGCTCCAAAAAATTAAAATCCTACATAAAATACCACTGTTTTGGATACACGTTCCATCGATCAGAATATTTCAATTGGTTTCTTAAACCATCATCAGCATAATCTAAGTAATTATTACCAGTCTCCAGCCAATGAAATAATTAGTGTAAGTAATGACTAGTTATTTCCACAATAACAAACCCAGATTACTACTCAGATTTCTCCTGAGAAAATATAATAAAGAACGAAGCATCATAATAGGAAGCGCAAAGCAATTTCCCAGATTTATTCGATGGGCTCAGATCTAGAGCAACTGTTTCTTAATTCAATGGTTAACAATGTTATTATGAAGAGATCTGCAATTGCAATACCGTTTTCGGCCTACTTGTCCATAAAAATTACGAGTAGCGCTATAAGGTGCTCATAGATGCAGTTAAACGACCGTTTGTTATAAAATCACATGGTTCTAAAGTTCTCACTAATGTATGATTATCACTACTAGAGAATGGGGATAAGTTAAACTATAAATGCATTAGCAAAAGATATAGAAACTTTCTAAGATTATAAGATAATGCTGGCACAAAAAGCTCTGTAGAGCTCATATGATGTCATTCCTTTCATCAAGTAATAAATTGGTAGAAATGAAATTGAATGCTAGTAATATGCTAATACTGGAGTCACGGCTATAGTTTATAAGCAAACAAGCCCCGGGTCACATTCCACGGGCCCTATTGTGCCACTATCGCTCTCTAAGTTACGCATAAATCTGTGTGTAGTTAATAAGTGTGGGCGAACATGGCCACAGAGCCGTTATGTTATATGCACCGTAAATTCTTATAAACAATATGTAGTTTATTATAGGAAAGCGACTTCTCTATACTAGGAAATTGGCTGAACTAGATCTGGGGCATAGTTATAAAATACAGTGTTTACAATGCCCCAACGTCAAGACCCTATCAACCCAAGAATCTTTTTACTTGCTAAAATCGCCGTGATCTTTGTAACTCGCTACAAGCTCAGTATTTTTTACAAATTAAGTCACCGTCCATGTTTTTCATTGTAAACGGATACGCGCTAATGGAGTTTTTGCTCCAAAAGTCCTTTGATGGTCAGTCAGCCACTTGAAATGCTGTGGAATGAACAATTAATGGAGACCAGCTTTAATAGGAGTCCACTTGAGTTCAAAGCGGGGCCGCAGGGCTAACAATACGCACGGCCCCTTTCGTAGCTTTGATATCTGTTTCAGATAACATCACGTTTTGGGGCACACATGTTACAAAATTTTATTTGGATTTAGAGCATAGCATACCATATTGCTTTTCATATTCAATTTATAACTGATGCCAAAAAATTGCTCATTTTGAATTCATATAAAGATCAAGTTGTTTCGCAATATAATTATCTCAGTGAAGTAGAGCAGCAGTTCTCCAGACATTATTTCTAGATTATCTTTAATCAGAAAGTAATAAGTTTAAAGACAGACACCTTAATAACGTACTATCTCTGTTCATTGTTGTCTTGAGTGTTATCAGGAACATAAAAAACCTGACACTCGTTTCTAGTGGGAAGAGCGTGGGAGTAGACTCAATACGCCGCAATATATTGGATCGAAGAAAAAAACAACTATCTTTGCATAAATAAACAAACATCTAGTTTCCAAAGCATCTAGGATTAATAACAAGACAAGCCTTCTGTTTTGTCGTATCTAGAACACATGCGTTGTATGCATCGATACCGTTGTGATGACGACGTTAACACTTTGCACATCCGTTCCTTATAAAGTTGTCGTTCCCATCAGTCTGTAGGTGTTGAATCAGGTAGGGGCATGGCAGCAAACCTGCATAGCCCGAACGAGCGGCGACCGGAAGATCATCGACCACTCGACACAGCCAAATTCGGCCCACAACGGTACTGCCCGGCGAATTTATTGCCAGTTTCCGACAACAGCTAGACTATTCAATCAATTATAATTCTGGTAATGGTCTCTCCGTTTAGCGGTGAAATTATAGTTTGGTTATTCTGAAATTAAACCAATTGCCTGTTCCTGCTAATTATTTAGTTACCCACACATGTACACATCAGCTAATTTTGTCCGCGAATAATATGTGTTTGCCATAAACAAATGCCTAACCGTAGACTTTTTGTTTACGAATATTTCAAACTTGTATTAAATTTGCAGGACCTTCATATTGTTGGTTGTAGATGTCGATATGTTCCCCTTGTTTTCATAAGTCCGCAGACAGAGTAATCGGCAGTAAAGTCGCCCTCGGGGCTGGTGCTCAGAAACTGGGAATTTAATTACTCGCCAATGTCCACAATGGGTTTCCCTCAGGATTCATTAATCCCGCTCTGACCATTTGGGGTAAAATTAATGACAGCAGTAATGTACCCTCCTTTATTGCTAATGCAATAGTCAGCAAATGTGTCGTTAGCTCGTTAGAAACTACCGTCATAATAAATCCGTTAAATACCATAAAGATTTATAAAGATAAAAATCGCTTTCATAAATATTAATCATGCTTCTGTCGAAAAGTACCAGAGATATCGATCAGTTCAACATCATAGCAATAGGATTCAAAGAGGTTATAAGCTTCCTAGATTCACTGCTCTCAGCTTTGAAGGCTTCCAGATTACGTATCTATTATTTATTTTTATCTCATTCATAAACATCATGTTATTATTGCCCAGCATCTTAAATATAACAACAGTATCCTACTGTAACTCATGGCATTGAACAAACATATGGCACGTGAATAGTCATGCTTGGGCAATTCCCAGCGTCGTACTTAAAACCTACGCTCAAAATGTTAATATGCGAGGAAAAACCGTTTCACAGTTAAAGAAAAGCGTTGATAAGAATTGTAAATATGCCTACCCCAGTTAATTTCAATTTAGTCGTGGTAAATATTCAACTAAGTAAATTGTATCCTAATGTCACGAAATAAGAAATAGTGTTGCATGAGAAACGGAGAAACATGGTAAAATAAATTTGTGTCACTGCATGTTAGTGCTGCTTAATATGAATGAGGAGTAAGCAAGTCTGCTTTAACGGACATCCGGGACGGTTCTGGTGCCTGCGTAAGCGCATTCGGACACGCATCGATTGTTTCGTAAAAGGATATAATTAAAATAACATACTTTAAATAGCTCATAATGACTAATCAAAATAATGTAGACGAACGAAAATAATCAGAATATTTACTTAGAGCCAGCCAGCTTTTAATATCTTTATTTGTGTACTACGAGAGGCTTTGCTTATAGTACGGTAAAACTTTCTCTCTCAGTCAATTACCTTGTCCATTCAGAGAAGCAATATTACTATTTTTAGTTTTGCTTCAAGTATGGAGCTCTCGTGTGTGGCATCAAGATTTTAATCTCTAGATTAGTGTAGGTAATAACATAATTTCAACATGCCTTCGACAATTATATACATATAATGGAATAGAAACCGTCTCAGATAAAACAACAAACAATATAAAATACTAGATATTATATGAATAAGACACGATAGACTGGTAAGTAACAAAGATAAAAAAATTGCTATTGTTAAAAAAAAAATTTTTTCACATCGAACCACAAAAATGGTTTCCTAGTTTCCTACAAGGATACTTGGACTTGGAATGTTAAGCTAGTACCCACATCAGTAAGTCGAACGTAACGTTAATACATTCCTACACTACGTCTTCCTTTATCTAGGTCAGAACTAGCCATAGTTGTACAAGCCTTGCACAGGGCTTCGGTCACCGGACGTCGCTGATCGTTGTTTGCCGACCATGCCCCACGCAGCACAGTGGAAGGCAGTACACAAGACTTACAAAAAAACCTTGTTCCAGCAGCTTTTGACCTTGTTTTGTTTATTTTCATTGTTCGAATAGTAAATTACGATAAGTTAGTGCGTATTGTAGATACCCTATTTTTATTATAATCAAGCCACTGTCAATTTAACTTAACTGTATTATCATTGCCTTAATAAAGACACCCTTTCCATGTTGATACGTTTTTATACGTAAACGTTATTTTTTTATTTTTTTATTTTTTTCTTTGTTAAGAACCCATTCTTCCACGTCTGTATTCGACTTGCCTATCTATCTCACAGAATATCTTGGCTCATCTTGGCTCTATCTCCTAGACTTCGCAGATACAAATACAATATTTTTTATTGACATTAATTAATTTAGACACAGTGAAAAGATTTAAAATATCTGCTACTTGCTTGTCAAGTTAGGTTTTCTTACATCTAGGCGCATTAGTATAACAATAACTTCATTTGCTACTGCTAAATTAGTTACACGTTCACACTTTGTGAAGTAACAAATCCTTAGTGCGAAGTACAAGTAAGAAGTAGGAACTGTTTCACCACTGGTCTTCGAACTTGCTGTCGAGGGTTTGCAAAAAGCACTGACCAAGTAACCAGTGTATACTTGCTCAAAAGTACTATGCAATGTGTGAAAGCTACTTTAGGCACTGATTAGATAAATAACACTATATACACATATTTTGTCATACATATCGTAATAATGGGATCTTGGTTACTGACTGAAACTATCTATCGCACAGTGTGGGTGTTAGTTACCTCTGGTCAATGTTTGTAATCTACATCATCTGAGCAAACGACAGCCTGTGCTCATAACGAATTCAAACGCTGCTATTAATCAGGGACTGCATTGTGATATAATAGCTACTGGTTAGATTTACTGATGTTATATCGAGGTTGAGGCAATTTTATTGAACAGGTCGCTTGTCGTGCATTGTGGAAAATGCATTACATGAGTGATTGTGCCACACGAAGTAGGCTTCTGATCATTGCGTCTGTGACGTCAGTGACGCGCGCGTCGTTTTAGAAGTACCTTTACCTACATGAGTGCATAGTACAGACGCGCGACGTGCGCGTTTTTGACTTCATAGTTGTACGCGGTACAGACGCGCGCATCTGACGATTTGCGCGGAAGCGGTAGGGCCTAATAAATAGGATACAGGAATTAAATTTATTTGCTAAAAGCGGTTGATTTTCTACAACAATAAATTTAAACGAGGAAATATCCAGAATCCAGATGCTTAGATATAATTATAATAACTTTTTAGAAATTATAATAATATATAATTATAATAAATTTTTAGAAATTGAGAACTCCCTTCTCCAAGCAGTCACTGCCCAAGCTATTTTTAACTTAGGTTACCCTTGGTCAGTGCAGTCGGTAGCTCTCTTGCTATATCAAAGTGGCTGCTCTCACATCTAAGTGGTTATAAAGTCATATCTAATTATAACATCCAGCTTCTAATAAGCACAAGTGGTTACTATATTTAGCGATGCGTGATATCTTGGGTGTATTAAACTCGGTAAGTTCTGTTGTTATGACTACTACGCTTATACGAGTACAGTCTACTTAAAATATACTCAAGTACTTACAAGAATAGGTTCAACATTTTGTAAATACGAAACAAAATATCTACGCTTTAACTCGAAAATACGGTTAATTTTTATTTGTTTTGTTTGTTTGTGTGTAAAGTGGATCGATAATTACAGTGCGCATCGTCCTGATTAACTATACATAAACTAAACCCATTATGTATATATTATATGAGCGAAATGTTTACAAGTCTGTGATCACTGGCTGGCTCCAGTCGAGACGTCTGGCACAACATTGATTAGTTCGCATTTCGTTTGCATTTGTAGGGCTGTATTGTAGTTCAATATCCTTTATGAAAAGTCAGACATGATACAGCGATCTCGCGAGTTATTAGGTCTCAATTGGTGAGAGAACTTCTGATTTTGAAGTGATTTGGAAATGTAGAGAGTTTATAGGATCTATGTAGGAAGGCATCTGACGAAGAAATCTGATTTTATATGAATATTTGCTCTAGGTATATTGGTTACAGTGGGAAGCGCGTTGTTTAACTACGAGTAGTAGCTACCTACAACGACGCAAACGATGCCGATAATTAACCTAGTTTCTTGTTTACCTCGTTAGATCATAGACTAAACTGTTTCGAACTAGGTAGGTATATGTATACATTTTAAAAATTACTTATTAGTGAACTGCTGAATCTGTAAAATGCATCATGATTTTTATCAATACGATTACAGTATAAAGATTGAAATTAAATATCCGCCTGACAACTGCGTACCCTTATTATTATACTGACACTTAGATATACATATAGAACACACCCACACATCTAAAGATATGGTTCGGTAGGTACATAAACCTGCTACTTATAGTGAATATATAGGTATATCTATAATATGTGAAGCAGAATTCAAGGTTGTATTTTTTCACAATGAACGTGCCTGCTTTAGCATTATATCAAATTAGAATTAATTTGTTAATTAAAATGTTTCAGATTATAAAAAGCAGTGATGGGCGCCCCAGCGTGGGGCAGCCGCGGCGGTGGTGACCGACCTCGGCTGTTGCGTATGACGCCGCTGCGGCACAGCTTTGCGGCGCCCGCCTCTCCTCCCGTGCAGCCACCACCGCGTGCTCATGACTACGCCTCTGATGCTGACACCAACAAGAAAGGTAACTTATTCTTTATGTGCCTTTTGGTGACAATGACCGGACTGTCTGTTGCTCGGCTAATCATTACTGCTAACACCAAATACCATTTCAAAGACGTCTTTGCATTACTGCCACCATAAAGAAGCGACTTGCTCGTCTCATCACCATGCGCGTGATCATGCGTGTGAACAATTTAAATTATATGTCCATTTATAATCAACAAACTTAGTTTATTGATTTGAGAACCCACTTCTTCGTAATATTAATATTTAAAATGTTGTTTTCCAGAAGAAGGCTGGAATGCCAACTTATCGCAAAGATGGCGGAAACTTCGACGTCGCTGTTCAAGACTACGGCCAGGATCCGGGAACCGCGAGCCTAGTCCAGTAAGGTGTTCTCCGTCTCCTCCGAGGCCACCGCCACATTGCTCTCCGGCTCCACCAGCTAAACTGTCATTTAGACATCGCGGGAAGGTCTACACAACGGCGTCTCTTCGCGTCACTAGTGGAGCACCAGATATACTTCGAGCGCTGGGTAAACTTGGCGGAGGACTGCGGAGGAGAGCTCTATCTGCTCACGATGTCCTCGCGCCACCGCCACAGCAACCGTCCACTTTTTACGTCCCGAGTCCAACAGCAGTCCGGCAGCAACCTTCACCGTCACCGCCTAGGCAGTCTTCTGCTACATTACGAAGACGGTGTAGTTCACCAAACGTGTACCGAGCAAATAAGAATGGTCAGACCACGCGAGAACGCGCACCTCTCTTACAACAAGACGATGAGAGCAGAGATGTGGTCGATTACAAATATGTCCCAGAAAGGAGAAAGAACATTTCTGACAATCGAAATCGACGGCCTTATAGCGAGAATGTGGAATTGGATATTCCTTACCGGAACGGTTACAGTCGCCTGCCTCCAGAAGCTGCACAGCGGCTTTGGGAAGAGCCTTACAAACTCCCACGTGTGCAATCTCGGAGCAATCAAGAACAAATGAACCAGTTGAAAAATGGAGTCGCTGAGCTGCGAGTCAGTTCCACGCCAAGATCGGCGAGGCCTCCTCCCGTACCTCCTATGTCTGCTCAGCAGAATACAAAAAGGCCACCTATCCCTGACTCTAGAGACTCCCATACTTTTGAGGTGAGTTTCTTCGAACTTAAAAATACTTAATTTCCCATAGACAATCACTTTTATGATCTTTTTCTGCTTTTCAGGTTCGCTTTACAAAGTCAGCCGGAGGCAAGGGGCTTGGGTTCAGCATTGTCGGCGGGAAAGACTCACCGAGAGGGGATATGGGCATATTTGTGAAAACTATCTTCAACAACGGACAAGCAGCGGAATCTGTACTTCGAGAAGGTATTTAGTTAATCATTACTAGAATATAAATAGTTCTATATTAGCGTAATATATATCTATTAAGTTAAAAAGACATATAATTTACTAGGATTCTATTGCAAACAATATTTTATCACATCCAGGTTTGTCTCTAAAACATTCTAAAGCCACTATATAATTGTTTTTTCTTCAAGTACATAACGGCCGTTTTTCCACCACGTGCAATAAAAAGTCACTATTCCACTGAATAACAAAACTTTTACGTTAATTTACTTACGGAAAGGTGCGTAGCATTCCTAGCTGTCGGTTACATGACAGCTGCATTCTGTAACCTCCCTTTCGGCGTAACTTCACCTGCCTTACGTAATAAAAACCATAAAAAGTTCCATGCAGTACTGCAGTTTAACAACACCGCATAACGATGTTAATTGATTGAAGGTAAATTAGCGCCCTTGTCAAATACAAATACGTAACCTACGTGAAATAAAAGGTTAGCGTTGTAGATGAATTAGATCTAATGAACGTAAGCAAGCACACTGTAATGGTCGGTTCATAATTAGACCACCTGCTAGTAGGTTACAAAATAAAGGGTAATTGAAGATCATTATAGATATTAACACTTCAATGATCGATCGATTTAATGTTATATATTGGAACTGCAACTATTTGGGTGTATGTGGTTTTAAGTATCAACATCAATGTGTAGAAATAGTAGGTTAAAAATGTATAAAACTATCAGCATAATCTTCGTATATCAAATTTATTTTTAAATAGTAGAGTAAGTAGGTATCTAACTAAACACAAAATACTGTCGTAATTATTGATTCGTTTTAAATGCATTTGTTTGTCACTCGAAAATTTAAATGTTTCTGCTGCTAAGCTGGATCGTTCGCATAACATATTCGTCAGAAATATATGCCTAATTATAATTTTTATTCTTTTCAGGTGACGAAATAGTCTCTGTCAACGGGCGGGGCACTGCAGGGCTGACACACGGTGAAGCCATCAGGCTGTTCAAGGACGTCCGCGCCGGCCCCGTCCTGCTCAGGGTAGCAAGACGCGCGCCCGCTCGTTGACTGCCCTGCGCCTGTTGCGGCGACCAAACGTCGCACCAGGCGCAGAATTACAACCCTGATGCTTACGCTACTCTGTGAAGACAGTTTATATTACTATTGTACGATATCTAGGCCTAACACATCATGCAAGCCCTGAGCTGCTCCGGGTGCCGCGATGTGACGTCAACTCATCTCACCGACTTACACCCCTGATAACTAATCTATCTTGTAAAGGCAACCCGGTTGTTTATAAAGTACTTCCGTTAAAAAGGGGAATTCAATAAGAGCTCAATAAGTTGACTAATTTGTCCTCTAAGTTGCAAAAAGTGAAGGTTGATTCAAAGGCAGACTTACAACCTTTACTTACCCTAATAGCTAGGGGTCAGTGTATCTAAGTGGTCCATATCTTACCTCTTAAAAGCAGCTCTCTTTACGTTAGAATAGTATCTGATTCACACTGCCCACATGCCAAATAATCCGTCCCTGCCTCTGCCTTATCTAGTCTGTGCTCTGCGCTTCGAACGGCAAGACGTGCAGTTATGATATGGAGTGCGTTTGTATACAGTTAGTAGAATCACAACCTGATAAACTAAATGAGCTTTGTTACTTAATACCAACCATAATAGAGACATATAAATTTATCAAACTGAGTACGAGTAGACGTTCATCCTGAAAGCGTCGACTGCATTGACTATAAAGCCTTTTTTTTCCGGGGAAATACATTAGGCATACCACCACAGCCCCGAGGGGGCGGGGTGGATATGTGGGACTCCCCCGCCAGAACGCGGTCTGGCGGGGTTTACCCACTAAAACCCCGGGGTGTTCTCCTCTCCGCATTATGGAGGTGGCCACGGGTACGAACGGCGCTTCCGCGACCACCTCTGCGGGCGTCCAGGCATCGGCCTCGGACTCGACTCTGAGGTTGATGGCCTCGTCTAGTTTGGATGCGTTCTGGAGAACACCTCAGAACGCATCTCGCCTCGGGACTTTTTGCTGGGTGTTAGACCCCCCGATCCGCGACCTGATGTCCCATTGACTATAAAGCCTGGTTTATAGTATTTTAATATCAGACACTGCTATAGCTATTGCACTTCTGACAGCTAATTGACACTCTAGTGAGTTATTTTCTGATAATATTTTTCTAACTATAAAGCGGCTTATATGTGTATCAAAAAGGACCGCTATGACGGCCAGTATTGTAGGTGTAAAGATATTATGTACTAAAATAATATCGATCAGAACTGAATGTGTCTTATATTATGGCCTCTGTTAACACGTTCACTGCTGAAAACGCAACTGTTGTGTTTTTTATAACTTGCCGCGAGTACGGGAAAAATCAACTGTTGTGTTAGCGGTACGGGAAAACACAACGGTGTGTGCAGATCCGTAACCGTGGCTAGAAGAGAAAATCAGCTCAGCAGTCAAAGTGTTAAACTTCTTTGTACTTAAGAACCTGAATGAATTGTTTACAAATTAAGTTATAGAATATAGTGCTTATATTTTTAAATGACAACAATAACAGCATCCATGATTGTAACGAGTCCAATGTGATCTTGTTAATTTTGACAAGATTCAACATAAATTGACTGTGATATTGATATTCAAAGCTGAGTAGCACAATATAACATAATATTAACATGTATTTTTTATAATATAATGAATAATATTATTATAAATAGAAGTAGGTAAGCTTAGAATAGTAACTTATTTTTATTATCTAAAACATTTACTATTCATTTAGACTTAAACGTATATTGCCTGTAGAAATTATTTAACTTGATAACATTATGGTAAAACATAAGGTAGGTATATGTATAATTTAAATTTATCTAACATCAATTTTGAATATTACTCAAGGGCTAAATTAGAAAGTGCTAACAACTTCTTACTTGCATCACAATAATATTTTCTGATTAATTTTGTTATTAGGCAAATAATGTTAAACGATAATGAGAATTGCCTGCCTGATGTAATTCACAAGTTAAGTAACATAAAATTATATATACATATATATATATATATATATATATAGATATATTATAATGAATAGTTGTGTGTCTTATATGTAGGTATGTATAATATAAACGTATATTTATATATAATACATACTCATGCAATGCCTAAACCAAGGACTCTAATATGTTAAAAACTTTAGTCGTAGACAATTTACTGTAAAACATTAATTGTAAGCAAGTAGCTATTTTTGCATTTTTGTACAATAAGCAAATGATAAATTATACATGTGTACGTATTTGGTATATTAATATAGATTTTATTCCAAAACTAATGCGACTTTTTTTATAATTATAATCAGCCCTGAAAACTTATAGTGAGATGGTAAGGTTACTGTACTCAACAAAATATATGCATAGAAACAGACTTTACTTACTTTTTACAGGTAAGTAAGCGTTCGTCATTAATCGTGATGATGTTTTGGTAAGATCTAAAGACGCTAAATCTGGAATGAAGAGGAACACCCGGACAAAAGGGAGATAGAGACATGTTTATGTTTAAGTATTGTACAATAGGTGTAAGCGACACGAACCTCTTTAGTATAACAAACCTTTTTTGGTTAGGCAAACCTTTTTAGTTTGATATACTTTATTTTTGAAATTAGAAATAAGAAGAAAAAGCTTTTTTTTTACGTAGTTTTAGTCGTTGCTTTATTTTCGCGTAACTAAGTTCTTTTCTGTTAATATATATTGTACTTCCTGAATAACCTATTTTTCATTCGAGAGAGACCTGCGGCTTCTACAATAGCGTTAAAGCTGCACTACAGAAAGACGATACGAAACTGTTCATAGTATTTACCAGTAGATGTTCTTATCTAATATAAAAAATGTATTGCTCCATCAAAATAAAAGAAACATTTCAATTTTAAGGATATAATATTTTGTAACCACTTTGCAGGTTAGATATACCTAGGAATATAATGAGTAATAAGTATAACATAATAATTAAATTTATTTGCTAGACATATATAAATATTATTTTAGTCAAAACAACTTATAAATAATCATAATATGTTAGGTAATTTATTTACATAGGTACTTTTCAAGTTAATTAGAAATAATGGTAAGATCAGGCTCCCAAAAAAAGGCATGGCAAAGAAAAAGACCTAACCAAAGTCATGCAAATAAAATAAAAGTGGGCGATATAGAAAATATGAATACGAAAGTAGGTTAGCGCATACGTCAAAGTTGCTTTTTCGGTTGACTTATTTCAATAATGATACGGCATCAAGTAACGGAGGTGAGTTAATTCAATTTAATAATATATTATGCATTATTTTAAAGTCCCTATACAAATATAGTAAAATTACAATTATAAATTGTATTTTGTCGCAGGTATCTAATATGTATAAATGTACATATACAGAGGTACTAATTATGTTACTAGATGCATGTTGTATTGTATTAGTTAATTTCTATGTTAATTATGTGTCACAGATTTTATAGATGTCATAACTATATGTCATTTCATTGTCACGATCGGAGACTACCATTGCGTAGGTAAAACATAGCCTCTCATACTTTCGGATCTTCAAACTATATAATGAAAACTAGCATTGCTTCAAAAGCATACATATATTACATACAGATTATTATATATATATACTAAACTTAATCTAACCGTAATAATTACACAATATAATATGTGCGCGATGATCACAACGGTGACATACCTGACCTAAATGATGGCACGCAATTTCGATAGGCACAACTAGCCCCATAAATAATATTAATCTTAAGAACCTTGCCGCAGTACATATTCTGACACCTTCTTTACCGTTCAAAGAAACTTCAACTTGTTTTATCGCGACAAGATATATACGTGTTAACATAATTTACTTGCTTAAGTGTGCCGTAACAACCGAGCCAAAAGATATGGACTCAAACATCGTCGCACTTTCACTTCCCAGACTAGCAGTTAATTAATTAAGATAATGATTACTTTCAAATGAATAACTTAACAATTTTAACAAATAAGTATATATAAGGCAGTCTTCATAGATTACAAATCTGCTTTTCTTTTCAATTCATGTAGATAAATACGAAAAGTAGCATTGAGTTAAAGTAACAGATCGATAATAACGTTTTCTTACTCACACTTTTCCCAGATACAGCTAATCAATTCCGTGTTACGTATCGATAGCATCCCAAAATTAATAATGACAAAACAACAAAATTTTAACTTATATTATAAATTTCATTATGTTATCTTTTCACTCAGTTGTGTGACAGTACCGGTATGTCATTGTGTAACTGGGTTTTAACTCACATCACTGTGTTTATATTTTCATTGTCTAACTTACAATTCATAATAAACAAGGACATGAGTGAATAACAATAAATGGTTAAAAAATCGACGTAACTTCACGCAACTTAACAAAGTAATAAGGGATCCTAGTAATTATCTTATTTGATAACCTATTTACAAGTAACCTAGGGTGTATAATTCGTTGATAGGCTAAGGGTTCCTTAGAACAAGGGCGACGGGACCAGCTGGTAGGGACTTGAGCGCTGCCCAGGCTTGCGTGCGAGTGAAGCTTTCCATGGACTGTCCTCCTGCCGACAGAAGCTCCGCACCGACTAGAACGAGACCGCTTTGTGCCGCGGAACCTCCTGAAAAACAAAAATATCATCATCATCCTTACATCAATCAATATACACCTATTGCTGAGTACGTATCTTACCTCAGTTTTGTGAGGAGGACTAGGCAACTACTACTACAAGGACTATCGAGGGGTCAGGCCTGAATTGGTGGATTAGCTCCGAAACAATTCCCGGGGATGTGGATTTCTTCGCGACCAAAAGGTGATAGATGATTAACCAAAGGGATAGTCAATATTACGGATAATGCTGTTAGCGGAGAGAAGGTAATGTCAGAAAATTGTTCACAATCAATAAGTCCAACAACAGTATCAGATGATGCGAGTGGCGCATTGCACCACAAACAATATTACAAGTAGCGGAATTTTACATCTATTGGAAGATGTTTTAGTTCCCGCTACTATTGTTCCTCTTCTAAATTTAGGTTAACTATATTATGAGATGTCTGTTCCCTTATTAAGGCATAATGAATTCTCTACCAATCATGTCAAGTTATAAGATCACATCATATGTTCTGACTATAATACAATGAGTAGTGTTCAAAACTCGAAGACAGAAATTTAATTTGTAACACCAAATATCCCACTAGTATATACCTGCAAAAAGTTTCTTGATAGTGAGAGGACAATCACCGCGCGGTGAGTCCCGGCCTCCATCGAGACCAAACCCGAGTCCTGCTCCTCCACCAGCCTTTTCCAACAAAACGGTCACCACGGAGCCCACCTTACTGCCTTCTGAGCCCGTCACCTCTTGCCGAACCTTCGACTCCGCTGAAACATTATAAAAGGTAATTTTAGAACAACAATTAGAAGGTAATTTTTTAGTCTTGGTAGAAAAAGTATTTTCAAACAATGTCCATTAGTAGGTAATACGTATAATCACGCATACCAGCATATTTGTATCTTATCTGCCTTTTTCATTATGTGCAATGTAGCAGTGCTGCTTAAATCTTCTTATAAATGTAAATATTTTACTTATATCCAATCGTGCAATTTTCAAACGATTGGGTTAAAAAAAACAACCGAAAACGAAATCCCGGGTAGTAAACAGTTTGTAAATGAACAAATCCATACCGGAGCAACCATACGACTACGAGAAGTATTATTACAAGATACAGAAATATACGGCTGTCTTGCCTGTGAAATCATAGAACTGCGGCATTCCCATTAAAAAGTTATTCAATATTAAATTATTAAATTTATACACCATTGCATTGTTTGAAAGTTTTTTTGCGTACAGCTAAGTTTTAAGTTTTGTTCACTACATAGGTGCCTAATCACGATATAACCTTATATTATGTAAGCCGAGTGCGAATAGTTCCGCTCCAAACAAGACAACAGATTCGAAAAGTAAGGTTCATGGGAATTTCTTTGGATCTATTTGAATAACGTTAGCTATTAGATTTCGTAGGCAGTGAGAGGTAAAAAAGAAATATTTCTTAGCTACCTTTGTCAGAGCCGCATCCAGTGCCACTTGCGTTTTGTGGTGCTTCATTTTCTATTTCAATTGCCACCTCAGATCTTTGTTCCTGAAAACAATTTATAAAACTTACTTAACACCTTTCGCTACCATTCACTTAGATTTTTTTTTAAACTTGTCCCTTCTTTAATTTAAAAGAATTACATAATATCGTCTGAGAAGTTCTGCAATGTATTGGATTTTGAGCAGTGAAGATAGCAATTAAAGTCTGGCATCTAAGTTAAGGAAACATAATACCATGCAAAATGAATGAAAATCTACACACCTTTAGAATAGTAACAGATTGTGCGTGGGTCAATCCAGTCATGGCGCAACCGTTAATGCTGCGAACTTTCACACCACGCTTCAGGCCTGCTCTTGCTGCGACACTGTCAGCCAACACTCGATGAACCTGAAGTTAAAAATACATCACATTACAGACTGTTTCCGATAATTTAATGCTATAAACTTGAAGAGCCAATTACACTTACCGTAACGTCTTTAGCTTCACAGTCGATACCGCCTGCTAAAATCAAACCTACGCCGGTACCCGCCCCACGCTTGAGGCGAATGGTCCGGGTGGATATCTTGGTATCTTTGATCGTAGTACCATTTATATCAGTCCTATCAGTAACACTGTTTTTCGTGTGTACTATTGTCGAAGGTATTTCTTTGTATTGTATATCACAGATTTTACTCTCTTTAGGTTTCGCCGAAATGGTATTTTTAAAACTCTTTTCCTCTTTATTCAAGGTGAAGATGCTGTCGTTTTTGATGACGTCAAAGCTATGTTTATCTAACACAACCGGTCCTTTTGTAGCGGTAAAATTCTCAAGGCCAGCTTTTTTGATTTCTTTGATTATTTTTTCGGAAATCACTTTAGGAGCGTCTTCCGCTTTGGGACTCTCCGAGTTAGTATCGTTTTGTTTATTCTTGTTAGCAGAACTCGAATTTCGTTTCAATCTCGAATTTTTGAAGTCGGCCTTCCTCTGTCGTATGTTAACGTCGCTATCGCTGTCTGAATCGGTTTCGGCAATTTTTTTATTGCGCCGTCTGTTTTCACCTTTATTCGACACAGCGCTCACCGATGGCGTGAGCGTAGAAAGGCGTTCAGACGCTTTCAGTACTGGACTCGGAGACCTGTCGCAAGACTCGTGCGAGAACTTAGTTTCAATAACAGGTGAAGTGAGGTTAGTATCCCTACCACTTCTACATTTCGCCGACGCCAAAATATTTCTTCTATTCAATGTATCAACGTTGGACGTTTTAGAAACTTTTCTCTTGTCGGAGTCAGCGACAGAACTTTCAAGTGAACTACAACTCGCTTGAGATCCAGATGTGGCTGCCGAACCGGCCGACGAGCTCAGCGAGACATTTGTATCAGAAGACATTGAACGACAAACACTTCGTTTGATGTACTCTTCGTAAGTCTTTTCAGTCGGAGATTTAGCAGGTAGCTCCGATTTAACGAGTGAGTATGTGTAATTTGATATTCTTGGTGAAAGACGTGAGCTATCAGATTCGATAGTATCTAGGGTGTGCATTGGTGATGAAGCCGACGAACGGTAACTTGATTGAGTCGAGCTCATGGCAGAATCATTGTCGCTGTCTACGATATCAGTTACGGTACAAATTTTTATATCTAAATTTTTATAATCTCGTCCATGATTGATGTTGTTATTAAATTCCTTTTTCGCCACGTAAGAAGTGTTTGATGAATAACCTTTTGAAGGTAGTATAGACGTTGACAATTGTCTTGGGGTATCATTCAAATCTAAAGCTCTGGAAGTTTTATTTTGAGTTGACTTGTGATTCATTTTATTAAGTGTTTCTATCCTTTCATTAAAATTGCGCTCTGGTGTCGACTCTTTAGACATAGAAGATGATGTGTACACTTGCAGTGACTTCCGTTTGAATGCAGGTGAATATTTGGGAATATTGTTCGAGTAATTAGTCTTCCATTTCGTTTCATTAATAATTAAAGGTTTAACATTATTCTGTTTACTATTGTTCATTTTACTGTTATTTGTTTCACTGGATTTAAGTAGGAATGATTTTGAAACATTGTCTTGAATTTTTATTTCTGGTAAACCCACAACTGGACCTTGTATTTCGGGTATTACCAGTCCTCTCAACTTAGACATAGATTTTTTTCTTTGTTCAATTAAGTGCTCTAAATTTGATTTATGTTTTGTAATATTTTTACTGCCGCTGTCGTCACTCGTACTCCGCATGTGATATATGACCGGCTGACTAATTGTTGACTCCATACTTGAAGGCAAAATAGTAGTGCTTCCATAAAATAAGGGTTTGTTTTCTAAATGCAACGGTCTGATCGTTTTAGTAACTCCATAATTAGATGATGCGGATGCACATCCAAAACCTCCCGATACCTCCGGTCTACTCTCGATAGGCTTCTTAATGTACCGTGGTAACTCATCAAGATTGTCTTGAGACTTTGTTAGACGTCTGTCTAAAGATGAAGATTCTGGGTAATTGTAGATGGTTGTGCTTTTTCTAGTATTGACAGCACTTCTAGTAGGAAGTGTGCCACATTTGTCAATGCGGTCAGTAGATATTGCTTGATCATTTGAAAACATGGCAATTTTGTCTTTAACACTGGCTTCACTTCTTGCATCTTGTGTCCTCGAGATATACGAGTACCGAGGACGCAGAAAGTGCAGTGGAGGAAGTCGGGACGGTGGGTCTGGAATCTTCTCCACTACATCATTAGGAGTCTCGACTCCGTCGGGAGGCTGCCTCGGGCATGACGGTAAGGGTGTCTCGTCGTTTGAAAGACTTTTGTCTTCTGTGTCACTTTTGTTGATGCGATCTGAAACAATAGAAATGAGTTCAGAAACGTCTCTTCATATTAAACACAAACAATCTTCTTTATTGTAGAATAAGAAAGAAAACGATTTCTTACGCTACAAGACTGTTTATAAATGATGTCGCATTACTACCATATTATTGTCCTATACTGAAGAAACTATAGGAAGCTTTCATGATGAGGAACTATTTCAAAATTGATATAGTGTTACAGGGATAACCCTGTAACACTATATCAATTTTGAAATAGTCAATAGTCATGTCAGTTCTCTCACGTATCCTTCTTGATCATAAGATCAAGAAGGATACGTGAGAGAACTGACATGCTTTTTAACATACCTACGTTTTACAGCGACAACTCCTGCATGATACAGATAGTCGTAAACAGTAAAGAAAGGTATGAATCTCGAGCACATAACAAATTATGTAATAGTTATAATAAAGCGTAATATCCGCTCTAATGCGCGCGCTGCCGCGTACGTGCTTATATATTACTTTCGTGAAGAGTATCACACAAAGATTGTAAAAATCAGCGAGCCCTATGAATCACTTGTAGTGTCCTATTACAGTTGACCAACTTTATATTAGCCAAGACGTGAGCCGACATGATGCGTCACCTAGTACCAACACAGCCTACTTAGTCACTAATACTTTGATGCAATACTGTAACATATTCAACTAATCTACCTTAATAAGCATTAATAATTTATTATCTACTTTATGTCCTTCGCTAGTTTAACATTCCTTAGGTGCTATTTGTAAAGTTATATATCTCTACAAAAGTCAGCTATAATATATTACAGTGCCGATATTTTATTGTTAATCCTTGTCCATGCATTAACTGTGACATTAAATTAATTACATTAATATTCAACATCTTGATTTATCTTAGTATCTCTTCTTGTTCTTGTAGATTATATTAGATGTTAGTAAATGTAATCATGACTAATTTAATGAATATGATGACGCTTTGATTTTTATTAACTCTTGTTTTTTAAATTACCGTTTACATTTTTGATTTGATAAAGGGTTTTACCTTGTAATTATTTAAAAAATATATCTAAAACACACACACACACACACACATCTCACTTTATTTAGAGGTATAAGCCTTTAAACTTTGACATGACATAGGTAACTCCTGCAAGATCTTTACCTTCCCTTTCCTCCTCAATAGGATGCAAGCATCGAGAATGCCGGATTTTAACAACACTATAAGACTGTGTATCCAAAACTATAATTTTCCGAGTGTACATAGTGCTATTCAAACAATACGATAAAATATCTTCCAATTAAATGAAAAACAGAAATATATTCTGTCAAAAACATTTTGCTCGTATAAAGACTGAAGCCGATATGACTGCTTATTCTACAGAAATGGCACGCTTTGATATTTGGACAGGTGTCGCTGAATTTCAGCCCACTGGGGCAGCCTGAAAGGTTCCAAACGTTATTTCGTCACAAACTGGAACAAAGACAATCCGTTTGTTCAGTTGCGCAAACTTTACGCCGTGTCCGAAGAACATAGAGAAACCTTCGCTCAATTAATTTACAGAAACGCCAACATGTGTGAACTGCGTCAGCAGGCCAATACGATTTTGCTTTTAGTAATTTCGGCAATAATATCTGTTTTTAAATAATAAGGAAACTACTCATATAGTTACTAATTGATTCGTCCGATTTTTATGAGCGCGGAGTGGATTAAATTATTGATAGGAAATATGTTTCGATATTGTTTTTATTTTTGGTTAACAACAAAGGCTTTACTTGTATTGTTAGATATACTTGTAAGTTATTTTGGTGCAGTATTTTGCCACATATTTTTCCTTATGGTATATTATGTAAAATGTGAACATGTAGGTAGATACTCTATTCACACATAAATCTTGTAGAAACTTTTTTTAATTTGCAAAGGAAATAGTTTAGTACTTCCTTCAAAAATAAGAGAGCTGTTTATGACTATCGTCTCTAGGTAATTCTGTTTACTTTTTACTTATTGTTACACTTTTGTCAATTTCCGCAAAAATACACTGACATGAATCTGTACAAAATTAATTTGCACCTTACTCACATGGCGCACGCATTACGATATCTAATTACGGGACTATCAGATATCAATGGACAAGTGCTTGCATTTTTGAATAGGGTTATTTTGCATAAAGTATTCATTAACTCCTTTTTTGTTGAGTAGGCTATTAGTAAAATGTTGAACTTAAGTGACATAATCGTAGCTAATCGCTTAATCCTTAAAAACATCTAATCTTATTACCCCTACAAATCCAAATTTAGAGGTAAATTTAATAGAACAGGTTATAGTCTGTCTTCTACACGTTCTATTCAGAAATCATATACTTATGAGAGCATTTCTAATGACAAAGATTTGACTCTACCGCAAAATAAAACCGCAAAGCGACTGAAAATTCCAAAACTCATTGCATTTAAATAACAGTGCAACCTAGAAAATAAAAACGCAAGGCCGCTCACAAACCACATTTCAAAAAGAAAAATGACATTGGCGTTAACCGACCACATGATCAAAGATTCCGAGTTAAAAGTGCATCGTTGGTGACCAACCGCATAAAAATCGCCGCAAAGCACTACACCGCTGGGATGAGAACGGGTTCTCAAATGGAGGCCACATACTAGGAAGCAAACTGAACTGGCGGCGAGGTACGTACTGTCTGCATGGAAAAGGTGGACAGCATCTATGTAGGCACATGACATCATGACATGAGAGAGTTATAAACATTATTGTCTTAAAGACGACTGTCAATCAAATCTTGATTAGATTAACTTTTTGTTCATAGCGATTAAGGACATTTATATTAGTAGGTTACATTACCATCGACAATTTATCAACGTCAAAAATGCAAAAAGGTAGAAGTCCGAATCTAATGCTAATGTATAAGCACATGATAAGCATAGCATTAGACGCGCAACCCCATTTGTAAAACAATACGAACCGTGAAGCGACTGCGATAGTCGCGAATATTTCCTCATCTCCATCATTGCGAAGATATAATTCAGCTCCTGAGCCAACGGTCATTTGATCCAAATCGTTACACAACACTTTCATTTATGAAACCAGTTTCCGGATCCTGTTCATTCTGAAAATGTTTACTTTCATTATGAGTTTGCGAGCGCACAATGCGAGTAAACAATTTCAGAATGAATCATTTTTTTGCATGCACATTTTCACGAGATTAACAAAAATTCATACACTGCGTATCCGGTAGCGAGACAATGTTACGAAGAAAATGAGGATCGGGTTAAGAATGCGGAACGTGTCCATTAACGACCGAAATAACAGTTATTTTTCATAGGGCGGTGCGTGGTGCGTGGTGCGCGCGCGGGCAGTGCGCGGCGGCGCGTGCGGCGGCGGGCGAGCGGCAGTGGCGAGCGCGGAGCCGCCGCGGCGGGGCGCGATGCACTGACTCGCGGTGGACTTGCAGAAATTTGCAGCGTCGCCGCCCTTGACGGGGGCGTTGCTCCGAGTCAGGGACGACGCCGCTGCGCACGCGACGCTCCCCCGCAGCCCGCTCCTTGGCCACCGAAGGCCGCTCCGACCCGCCGACACCGACCAGACCGTCGTTTATTAACGGCTGCTCTGACCCCACCGACCGCAACATGTGGAACGGACATAATCAAAACGAGAGAAACCCATGAAACGAGAGCATTGATGCTTTGAGTTTCCAACTTAGATGTTATTAAACAAAGCACAAGCGTCGATCGGCTTCGTGTGCTATTTTTAGCACCGGGCGCACGAGGGCGGCGACCCTGAGTTCTAGAGCAAAGCAGACGGCGCCCGCGCACCCACAGATGTCAGGGTCGCAGGATAGACTTCATACTTCCGATATATCAGATGCAGGAATACTCTGGAGTTACATTAATATAGGAATGGCTCAGTAAATCCAAACGTAAAACGACTTAACTCATTTTTGTACGGAATATTATAATTATGTTTTGCTGTTACAAAAACATAAATTATATTGGAATGCCTTTTGTGCGAGTGACTTCGGACGGCACTATGCCGGGCTCAGGGCGATGCGGCAGCGTTGCGGCAGCGATGCGGCGCGGCGCGACAGCGGCTTGGGCTCGGAGGCTGGAATGCTGCCCTCGCCGCCCGCCCCTCGCAATCCGGACGCGGCCTTTAAACCGCTCCGACGTGTTTGCAGAGTTGTTTGCACATTTTTTTACATTCCCGTCCTTTTATTAAACCCCCCAGTAATGCCTAGCCTCTGTACACCGACTCATATAGGTGTTATTACTCGTGGAATGTAATTTAAACGAAACGATATGAAAAAATCTCTTTATGAAGCTCCAGCAAGTTCGCTGTACAGAATTTGTCGGAACGATGACACCAATAACCCCAATTTAGTCAGAAGTATGACGATGCAATTTTCGGAAACTATATCTGACTGTTAGAGATCGATGGATTCTTTCATTGATCGGACAGCGAAACTATGAAATGGATAAGTGAAAGAAAGTGCAATAGATTTCACTTTCAAAACTAAATTAACTTTCTCCAATGACATGTCTTACGTAATCTGAACAAAACAAGGCGGCCATAGCTGGAACATTTGTTTTCTGCAAAGGTCGATGGTCAGCATTTATTAAGATTTTTTGTTTGAGGCTTCGCACTGTTTATACATTCATATAGTCTACAGTTGATTATATAACTAATATTTTGCTCATAATAGCCGATATCACCAAGCCGGGCTAAAATCTCTTTCCTTGCTTCTGTTGTCTGTAGTGGGGTATCTACGAGTATATCTACCTAGAGTGGGATCCTATCTAGGAAGTTAAGGTTTAAATTTAGGAAAAAATACTTGGGATAACTTGTAATTAAGTACTATATTTACTTAAGGAGGCAATTACCGAAATACTTTATTGGCGATCACCTGTAATTTGTATATTGATTTTTATTCGATCCCTACAAGCACTTCATAGTTCAAAATGACTATTTTCGAAAAATATATATCCTGACAAAACTCCGAAATCTTATTGATAATTAGAAATTGAACATAATAATTATCTTATTACATAATTATTTTTTAAACCGTACATTTGCCGCTGTACCGTTTAAGTTTATTGATCCAGTTCATTCATAACTGGCAATGCTCATTACTTAACTTTAATAAATGTTTCGGAGACCAGATTCGTACGTATCACAAGAACTATCAGTTAAGGTAGCAAGTTAACAAACAACTTTTTAGTCGAAGCATTTCATACTGTGAATGAACTTCAAGTACATACATAAGTATACATCGGAGATACCAATAAAAACATTTTTGTGTCGGTACCGTCGGTATGCGAACGGTCAAGTTGAATGCTGCGAGCTGTGGAATCCGCTAAACGTTGCAACTCCTTTCGCCCAACAACTCAGTGAATAGCGACTTTAATTCTGTGATCTTTGGGCATCGAAACTACCTACTGCGAAACCCCTTTTTGCCGCTTCCCCGCAGGAAATACCAAAGCTTCCAATTTATATGACGACCATGAGAAAGAAGTTTAATTGCAAACGAATCAGAATTGAAAACTTTTTAACGGTTTCTCGAAATGCCTAAATGGATTGCAGCTGACAAGGTATTCGAAGTTTTAAGATTATTAGTGATATATATGATTGTATAGGTGGAACAAATTTGAGAATTAAGTGACCACTTTCAGTGTCTTGTTGATTGTTTAAGAGCACGGTGGGTATGCAAAGCTTGTGGGACAATGAGAGGCGGCGCAAGCGCAGGTCACGGCGACCGGCGGGCGCTTAACGACCGACCAGCGGGATTCCAGCTTGCATTACTTTCATTGCAGGAATTCGCTTGAAAGTGCGATTTATGGCTTAATTTACACAACTCAAATTATGTACTAAAATAAGTACTGTAATAATCTAAATCACTGTTTTTATTTAGTGCGGTATTATAGTAAAACCACAATCGTTGAATTCGTTTCACCAGCTTTTGTGTTGCATCGTTAACCACTCCTTGGCCTTTGTCCAGCAGTGCGACAGTACTTAATTAAATGTTACCTTACTTATTTTACTCAATATGGTCCTTTGCTTGTCAGTTGTTATCAAAGGAGTCAAGCTCGTCCCGTCATCTCTAGCGTGGTCTACCGTGACGCTAACATGCTATGCGAACAAATGCTGAGACTCCATTTTTTTATTTTACTTAGTAACGAGTTGAACAAGTCGTTCACCTGATGGTAAGCGTCACGAATGCCCATAACAGATACAGTGCCATCCAGAACTTGCCATTATAATATCTTGTGTGGCACTGCACTGCGCTAGTAGCTAGATGAGATAGGAGTAGCTTTCAATCGATTTTGACTGATGCAATTCTACTATCGATCGATCGCATCGATTGATATTGACCGTGTTAGTGTGATAACACACTTAAGTATATTTCTACTAAAAAAACTATTACTATTTCTATTTGTTTTTTTAAGAAAATATTACATGAAATTTTGGCCGTTATTTGCTTTCCAATCAGAAAATCAAACCTGTAAATGCTTATTTTCTTCAAGAGACGAGGAACAAGTTGTGGGCAAAGAAGCAAGTGAAGGATCAAATTAAGACTCACATAGTTCGGCCTCCTTTGACATGACAACGTGAGTAATAACTAACAAAGCATCAGAAGTCACCATCGGATATATCCACTATAACTGTTTACCATTACGAAAAAATGCTTTGACTCACCATTTACGTAAGTAGCATGATTCTTATTACGACATAGCCCGTGCTGTAGTTGCTATTTTACACTTGAACTATTTCGGTGTCATTCGATATGAGCTAAGTGCACATGCGCGTTTTTTAATGTATCATATATCTTCTTTTGAAAGGCTTTACAGCGACTTGTTTTGAATTTCTGTATCGAATTTTCATCGTAAGCTAATTTGATACTAATGTGGATGATCCAAGTATTACAGTAAGTGTGCCTTAATTCTCTTTTCTATACAGGGGTTAAAATTTACAAAAATCTACACTGGACGCTTTACAAGAAGCCATGCGTCTCAGATGATCGTATGCTTAATAGAAAGGCTGAGGATAATGTCTCTGAGACTTAGATAGTCATCGCTAGCCATCGATTAACTACGAATGTATGATGTCGTCCAACAATAAAAACGACCTACATATGATCATCAACCCATAACGTCCCACTGCTGGGCACGGGTCTCTCCTCACTTTCGTGAGGAGGGTTAGGCCATAATCCACCACGGCGGCCCAGTCCGGATTGGTGGATAACATACCTACCTCCGAAATAATTCTCGGGTAGGTATGTGGGTTTCCTCACGATGTTTTCCTTCACCGAAAAGCGAGTGATAATTACGTAAGGCGGTGGTGGCCTAGTAGGAGAACGTCCGCCTTCCAATCAGAAGGTCGTGAGTTCAAATCCCAGTGCAGGCACGTACCAATGTGTTTCTGAACTACATATGTATATACCTAATTATACATTTTAAAGAAACTGGTTATGTGATTATGCTATTGATATTCTTATAATCATTGTCTGTGAGGCTGAATTTTTAGCACTTGTTTCTGCTTTAGAAGTGGGTTCATTGTTCCTTTACGAGCTTCTTTTGTTATTGGCAAATATGTATTTGGTATTTATGTTATTCACGCAATGTGGTCCAAGCTTTGCGATTCGTTACGCCATGTGGAAGGAATGGGCAGGTGCGGTAGCCGGCGACGTAGGCGCAAGGTGCACTTTCACGACGACGGTAACATGTATGGATTCGTATATCGACCAATTTTACTTTTTTTTTCTAGAGTTCCTATAGACTGGAATGCTTAATAACGGAATAAAATATTAGGGTTATATGTAGAAAAATAATCTTACCGCAACTAGTGCCATCTTCTGATCTAGTATGACAGCATATGCGTCACGATAACAATAGAAGATCTAATGGATAATAAAATAAGCAAATGAAAATAATCAATTATGTTCTGAGTAAATTAGCAATCTGGCTCAAAGTGCAAAATGTTGTTAAGCGCTCAGAAACGAATATAAATATTTATCTCTGAATATTTATGAATGCTAAAGGAATACATTAGGAGGAATTTCTCTAAAGTTCAAAAACTTCGTCAATATTAGGAAATTTACATAAACCAGATTTAGCAACCAGGTATTATAAAATGACGCGAAACGAGTTTAGAATGTTTTGTGATTTTGGCAACTTACAACACACCAAATGTATATAAAAAGGCTATTTTAGCTATTATGATTTAATTTTATTGCAGAAATCGCAGGAAAAGTTGCGAAACATAACGCGAATATGAATATTTTTTAGATCTATGTTTAATTTGCTAAAAAATGTGCCCTCTTGTCCGGATGCTATTTTAATCTGACTTTATTATATCTAAATTCTAAAAGATCCCATCTATTAAGTGACAAGTAACATCTTAATATCCAAGATACTTTACTTCCAACTAATCAATGAAAGGCTCTTTGCCTATACTTCTTCGATCAAAAGGATTTCCAAATCCGGCGATCGTTTAATTTGAGTAATAAATATTCATGTCTTTCTCAAGATCTGTGACTTCTTGCATGGTTCAGACCCTGCAGGATATCGAAATGTTATATCCCCGAAATTATCATGGAAATCGGTTGAGCCGTTTCGGATCTTATTCGAGACAAACTTTTAAACAGACAGACAGACAAAAATACTATATATTTCACTTAAATTCTGCTATTATTTTGAAACACAGATAGGCACATTTATTTTATTATTGGTTTAGATTTCTAATAATTATATCAATTCCAAAACCTAGTTAAACAAATTGGAATACTTAATTATTTCTTTTATTTAAATGCGTTACGCAGTTAGATAGACATTTGTAAAGAAATAAATCTGAAAGATATCACAAATCAACTATGGTTTATTTTACAACTTTGCTTGAAAAATATTAATACTCGTATAGATTTAAGCGCCTTACAAAAAAACATAGCAAATAAACAGCATTGTCTTCGTAAAGGTTGTGGATAGTGTAGCTAGCGACGATTTTGAACTTTAAAGTCTAGGAATCAATTGAGCATGAGCATTAACTTGAGCATGTTTTTCTGAAACCCACTCCAATTTTAATTGGATTTTAATAACAGCACTGAATATTACCCAATTTTGGTTTACTGTACAAGTATGCACCGATTCCATATTTGATGGTTACAAAGTATTCGGACCGAAAAAGCTTATTTTATTACATTTTCATTTCGAAGTTGGCAAAAGCCTAAATGTCCAGTAGAGCAGGTAAATGGAAAAGATACTATTGGACTTGAGCCAAAATAAGTTGGCATTGGGTTCTCATACTAATTAAGGAACCTACTTACCCACAAACAGGTACAAGCTATTTTACTAAATAAATACGATATGATAACTAAGAACTAGTAAGGCTGAGAGATGAATCTTAATGAGGTTCTTGAGTATTACCAACTCCAATTTACTATTTATGTTTGATTCAAGGAGATAATTGCAATTGCAAACCTATACTAGCCCTGGTTTAAATTTTGGAACGAATAAATTTTAGTGTAAGCTAGATTTAATTTTAAACTATTTCTATTTCTATTGCTATCGAAGTCCTGCGTTGTAGTTTTTTATAGTTTTCAATAAGGACTTAATATGGTCTGGTGACAACCTAATGAAAATAATTGCAATTTTCTAATTACTTTACATACCTTCCCAAAAGCTCCTTTCAAATGATGATTTTCTGTCTTTCGTTTCAGTTGTCGTTAAAGGTTTCCTGTAACAAAACAAAACACAAATTGAAGCTTGGCTCATTCAAAACATAAGTAAAGTTTCGCAAAACGCATGCAACTTTGTATTTTGTAAATTAAAGCTCCGTGCGTCTACAATGATCTGCAACTTTTGAAATACACAAAGACCAGTAGCGCAAGACGCAACAACAAAGAAAAAATAAATAGTCGCAACAAGCGGCAGCCAGCCAGTCATGCTCATATGAAAAGTGTTATTTCTTTATTTACAAAACAAGTGTACCCATGTAAGTGTCGGGCGCGCGCTTGCACTGGCAATGGCAGGGTACAGCGGCGAAGGGTAGTGATTTATGCCAATTCAGAGTAAGTGACCAATTTGTGTAATAGCAACAATTAGTGGGCGACGGGTGGCGCACCGTACCGCCTTCTGATCACACTAACTGTTAACTAATCTGCGCTTTCTCTCTGGGGGCTTACTTGGAAATATCGAACTTAAAGGACACTGAGGCACTTTTATACATCCAACGAGAGTATATGTCACTCCGTAGGCTTACATATTCAAAAAGTTTACAAAACCCTCTGCTATAGATATTTCTGACAGAACAAGTAAGAGACGCAAGACATATTTTGATATCATTAAATAGGTCATAACTACGGCTCAAAGTCTCCGTTGGGTTGATCATAAACATAATCGCCAATAGGTGAAATCCGTAGATGGATAAAAAATATCGATGGTGAAATCCCTAGCCCTATGGGCTATATGTTGATTCATATACATGTATCCTACCCGGCAGACGCCATGTTTATTAGAACACGACCACGACCGCGAATGCGGCACAGCTCGCACCGATTTTTTCGTAGCTTTTTGCGCGACTCCTCTGAGCTTTTTCTAAAAGCTTCCTGTTTTCTGTATTGGCAGCTCATACAATGATCAAATGTAGGTGGGGTCTCTTTATTTAGGCTGTACCTACTATCAGGCTACATTCGCGTAGTCTCACCGCTCAGTTAGCCTGCTGATATCACTAAGCATTTATATTACTGCTAAATACCGGTGGTTACAGTGATGTAACTGGTGTAACTGCAGTGTGAATAAAAAAATGTATTTGAGTTCTGCAGCCCCACATCGAATTGTCCGCGGTTTTTGAAACACAGCTATAAAACTGAATTTTATTCGTAAACAAATCCTGCATCGTATACCAAGAGTAGAGCTCCTGGCTCGGCAACCTATCATTAAGTTTCCTCTGCCACTGTTTACATTAAACACACCTATTACAGCTTCACAATCAATGTTATGGCTGCCCATGTCAAAGTTAACAGCTTAATTCCAAGAACTACGAGTAGCTATTGAAATGTCACGTTCTGAGAAATGTTTTGCCATAACTTAAATGTTAGAACTATAACATTTCGATTTGAACGTGAGTTATGAAGTCGGAACAAATTGGAATAACCAAGTGCAGAACATTTAAATTTAGTATACCTATCTACAAACAAACATGCTGGGTATTAAAACGAAAGCACGCATTGAAATCACATGGCAAACTAGAAGAGATTAAGGCAAGTCAAAGAAAAGCTTTTACAATAATATATGAAAAATGTACCCACAAAACGATCAAAATATAATGTAGTAATGATGGTAAAAAAATATTGTAAAAGTATACAATTTATAAATTTCCATCCTTTAGCTATCTACAATGGTTTTCAGGAAGGTTAGGTAAAAATAAATGTAGGGGATCCCACATACAAACAAAAAATCTCAATTATCTAGAAAAAAGTTTGCGTAATAAATTTTGAGCTTTGCACACACCAAATTTATATCTAGGTAAGTTACGGCCTTATATTCTCATTACTTTTTCGAGCCAATTACCGTTTAATATTATGAATAAACAAGATAACATTTCACAAACTCCTCAATAAATAATGGTTGAGCAAAACTTTTTTTATAGCCTTGCAAATAAAATAAAAGATTAAGATTCACAAAAAAACCATAACCGTTTTTAAGCATTATTGAAAAGCTCTCTCACCCGACACTTGTGAGGCAAAATAAATAAATTGTACAGTTACTTTGAACAGTTATGCCTTTACAGTATCAATAAACTTTACAAGAGAGCTCGTTATATGGTTCCAAACAATTTATAATTAGTAAAATTGCCTCTACTTTAGTCTACACGGAGGACTATAAAAACTAGCCTAATAAAAACCCTCTATGTGTGTACGTCTTGAAGTCTTTACACTTTACTTTCATATAAACTGTAAATAATACGTCACTATCACGCAGGGTTCATATTCGAATCCCATAGTTTCCTGTATTATGGATATCAGAAATAACCTACGAGAATTAAATAAATACGTATATGGTACATTATGTACAAATTTCGAATTTTCGAATGGGTGATAAAAATCAATACTATCTATCTATTAATATTATGATCTTATGTTTGAGATTCTCTGCTTCTCAAATTTGTAGTTAATCGTTATCAACAAATGATGTAAAGTTGAGCGCCACCAGGATTTATTCATAAATTTTGAAAACTAATCCAGATTGGTAATTTTTAGTTAGCTGCCTAGACTAATCTAAGTATCGTTAGTTACTGTGTTTTGTCCAAAAGTGTCCAGCCAAGCAGTGAGGGCTGCAGGTAGGTAGGTTACTAAGGTATTACATCCATTACTGCACATTCCAACTTAACTGAACAGCTAAACCACCACTAATACAAATTGCATGCGAACAACCACTTACAATAAAATTAAATTAAACCACTAGAACTTGCCAGTACGAAAACCAATTAGCAATGAATTCAGAGACCACCATTCTAATTGGCAGTATTTTACCAACTATCGGAATTTATTCAAAAGCATGTTTTGACAGCAAATATCTTCGAAAACAGGTCATCGGCTGTCTTCATCGAAATGTCAGGGTCTGCTTGTGACTGCGACGACTAGAACCTGAATATCAGACGAGTCGGTATTTAAAACAAGAGCACCGTTTTTATTTTTTCTCTTAATTGACCTTCATATTGAGATTGTAGTAGAAATGATTGAATGATTTATTTGTAGACTCATGTGTACGAAACTTAAAGCTTGCTAAAAGTGAAAAAAAGAGATGGTCAGACATAAATCACATAAATCATAATGATGCTACGAAATTTCTCATTCCGTAAATTTTAATAACCCATTCCAAGCTTCCAAAGCACCTAAAACTAACTTTTTATTAAAGCGCAACCATTACGCTCCCATTCGAATATACGAGAGCGAATTCCTTAGAAGTGAAAATGCTGTGTCGAGAAAGGCAACGAGTCCGAGCAAACCTAGTCTAGGCAAACCACGTCGTGACTCTCCGCTGCACCCCCCTCCGTCCTACCCCTCCCGCCCCCGCGCAAAGTCTCGCGACGCTGCGCCCGCGCAGCCTGCGGACCACTCACCGGAAAGCCTTCACGTTATTATCGAGTTACATTCTCACATCGAACCACTCGATCACCTAAACCTTCTTTAGCCGAACCGGTATTTAATGCACATAATGTCGCACCAACTTCTACATGTTTTGTTCCTCGCATTAGCTAAGGTCAAAGCTGCAATTAGAACGACTCGCTTGAGTTATTGTTGATACAAAACCAACAAGAATGCAGACGAGTTAATATTGGTTGTGAGAAAACTATTTTTACTGGTTTACCGTGTCTGCAATCCAGTCAAGTACCTACTTACCACTTTCCTAATATGGTCGTGTAATTGCGTGGATAGAGGCGATGATAAAAATTATGCGAACGCCAATCCTTATTACGGGACTAGTTTCGTCTCAAGAATAGACGACACTGTGGGACTGTGGATAAATAATTTTTTTGTCGCTTTGTGAACCGGTAACTAAGGACGTTTTATTTATTTACAAACAACATTTCAAAAAAGTCATACATCTATAATTAGGAGCATTCAATCAAGTTCTCGTACGGAAAGCTCGCGCACAGATGCAAAAACTAATCATAGTAAAAATTGTTTTTAATAGGTAGTCGTGTGGCGATAAGAAATGATGAAGATTATTGATAAGTGTAATAACTTATTTATTCCTACCATAGTATTCGTCATGAAAAAAATATCAATTAGGCAATAGGTCTTCTAATCTATGCTTTAAGTTAAAATCTGTGAGTTATATCCTATAGCTTTCATAAGTTGCATATTTATGTACCCTTTTTTTATTTGACTGTGTGACGAGACTAGCAAGTCGTTCACCTAATGGTAAGCGCTACGCCCGCCCATAATAGTTACAGTACCACACAGAACCCTGCATTGCATAATCCTGCGCGGCACTGCACTGCGCTCGTCACCGTGCGCTGACACATCGGCTTTAAAGTCTCATATGCCCAATAATACCTACCTCGGTCATGATTTCATGCCAATACCTTAAATACTGGAAAGAACCCTATTGTAAGGTGTTTTAAATGAGATACTCGTATGGCTATAATAACTAACCAAATAAGTAAAATATCATACAAGGCTGTACTCTCAGCGTCAAGTGTGTATAAAAGGTTAGCAAAGGGCGATCGTGGGCTCCAAAAGTGGCTGTAAAGTGGGGATCAGACTGGCGCGGCGCGAGTCCGAACCGTTAGCAGGCGACGCTTCGTCAGCACTTGGCAAAAACACTGCATCAGCCCACCCTTTCTTTGCTTTATGTTTATGTCAAGTCTATGTTATTTATGGTTAAGTATCTTGTCGATAAACTGCGTACATTTTCTACGGTCAAATATTTCTAGAATTTAATATGTCAGGGTTTTATTAAAGTTGGTAAAAATTGTCATGTAAGCACAATTTAATAGATATGGTGTTGGTAATTGTGGACTTTTAATACTTCTTGTTACGGGGAGATATTATGGCCTACGAACTTACTTGGGAAATCCGTCGATGGCCTCTCGGGTGTGTAATCAGCGCTGTCTTCGGGGTAGATGGGGAATGATGGTGCACAGAGATATATCCATAGGACGCCGATGGGGCGGTTTCTTCTGATCCCGTATCACCTTCCTCCGGGATAGAGGTGTGATCAGGCAATCCACACTACACTTAATCCTGGAGCTCGTCTCCGAGGATGGGAATGGCGTCCACGAAATGGAGCTACCGGTGAAAGCTCAAAACACCGCGACGCGACAAGTGCTCGCACGCGCATTTGAAGGACGACTGGCTTTCGGTTGGCCAACCCAAAGTCGTGGGCCATAATAATCTCGTACCAACACAAAATATTAAGCGGAATAGTATTTGTGTAGTTACGTTCGAAAACACTCAAAATAAAAAGAAAAGAAATCTGTTTCAGTACGAAACATGCCGCTCACCTTAAAAGACTGTAAGTTCTTTTAACACGAAAACTCAATGAACAGAAAGTTATTCAATCTATAAACTTAAACTTGATCTAAGGTTGTTGTAAACAACTAGTATAGGTAATTAAAACTTAGGAACTAATTTTACGAATTCGTAAACAATAATCATTCTAAAGGCAGTTTACAATATTTACGATCGCTCGTTTGAATAGACTCTTGCCCGTTTGCAAAGTCACAACCCGGATGGAGTGTATGAACACGAGCAAGTTTCCATTGGAGTGGTGGAAGATTATCGTCGCATACCACAACAATGTCGCCTACACAGATAGGAGCACCGCGGTCCTTATACCATTTGCCCTGTTTCAAGGTTTGATAATTCAAAGCACATTGAACAGAGTCATTTTTTAAAAACTCGTTCGAATCTCTCAAATAGTTATGACAACCCTGGAAGTTCTTTCCGCAATCAGAGTAAATGTCGCTGCACAAACCTCTGCGCGATGTAAATCGGCGCAGGGCTGCTAAGAACGCCTCAGTAGATAGCTCCGATACGAGCTCCAAGTGTATAGCCTTCACACTCATACACACGAACACGGCGACATAACATTTGATGATTTTAGCATTACGAACCCTATTAGCTCGCATGTAAAACGGGCCCGCGTAATCAACAGCTGTTTTCATGAATGGGCGCTCGGGTCGCAGCCGGACCGCTGGGAGCGGCGCCATCGCAGTCTGTAGACGTACCGGACGCACACGGAAGCAGCGCACACAACGAAAGATTTGTTTACGTATTATATCTCGGCTAGATAAAATCGCATATTTTTGTAAAAGTAAATATTGAACGGCTTGAGTGCCCGCATGAAGATGCGTAATATGGGCATCGTCAATTATTAAAATCGTAAGAGGGTGTTTTTTGGGTAAAATTAATTGATGTTTTGACTCGTACGACAAAAGGGATTTATGTAGACGTCCGGAGACTCGCAAAAAACTCGAATCATCGATAAACGGATTAAGACGTCTCAATTGGTTTGAGGGCGGTTTACCCTGTGAAATGTTTTCAAAATCTTTATGAAACACTTGGTGTTGCACTAAATAAATGAAACGATTAAGCGTGAGTTTATACTCGTGGACTGTGATGTAACTAAGATAGGAACTCTTTTCCTTGTTGACGCGAGATTTAAGAATATTGTAAAAGCGAAAAATATAAGAAGTTATTCTCAACAATTTACTCAAGATTGAAAACTGGTTTATGACATCAACATCGTCGATCAGCGTAGCTGATGCAGACGCGACCGGTGGATTACGTTTCTCCTCACCAGTGCTAGGGATACTTTTAAATACTGGCCACGCAGTAGGATCCTCACGGAGCCATGCTGGGCCGTGAAACCACATGTCGTTCTGTAAGAATGTGGAGGGTAAAAGTCCCCTTGAGTCCCTTATTTTGGTTTGATGGTCATGTTCCATGGGAGCAAAGGGCACCTCTTCCCGCCGCTCACCATGAAGCTCTGGCGCCTGAACCGCGGCGAGTATCGCCGGCGAGTTACTGTGCCATTTACGTAGTTCAAACCCAAGTGATTTGCAAATACCTAACAATTGCTGTTGTAATACCAGAGCGTGTGATTCATCGCTCGCGCCCGCGACCACATCGTCGACGAACACTTGGTCGGTTAAAACCTTTGCCGCTAGGGGAAAATTAGATGCTTCGTCACAAGCCAATTGCTTAATGGTACGAAGAGCTAAGTAAGGGGAAGTGCTCACACCAAATGTTACCGTCCGCAGACGATAATCACGGAGGGGTTCATCGGGCGACGTACGCCACAGAATGCGTTGCAATTCCCTATCAGATTCTTGTACTAGTATATTTCTATACATTTGTTTAATATAGTCCTGCAAGCACGCGTGAGACTCAATTTTAAGACTCGGGTTCCGTTGTAAACGTTGCTCTAATTTATGGAACCGAGCGAGGACCATATCTCGTGATTCACCTAGGGGCGTAGCATCAGGTTTACGTGGTAAAGCTACTGTGTATCGTCCCGTGACGTCACGATAATGTGAGCGTTCAAATATGGATTCACATAGACGTTCCTCGGGGGTGAGTGCCTTCACCTCAGGCACTGACTCCAGTTCCCAGAATCGTTTCAAGTCGCCGTCATCGGATAATGAGCTAAAACAAGCTTGAACTGAGGATGGAGTCGAAGAGTTGAACGCTATTTTTCCCAACAACAAATAACCGAAAACGCTGTTCATAGCGATCGGCGAACCGGGCGAACCCGTTATTACGTTTCCTAAAATTATGTGAGATAGTACATCTGCACCTAACAACATCTCCACCGGCTGTGGAGTGTGAAACAAAGGATCGGCTAAATTTAAATTTTGAATGTGTGCCCACCCCATACGAGGCAGTGGTACACTAGGCATTTTAGGAATAAGTTTCGGCAATACTAAAACTTCAATCGGTATAGAAGGTTGAAGTTCATTTCTCGGGGTTATGCAACACGAAATCTTTCCCTTTGGTCGTACCGGTTTGGTGTCACCTATCCCGTAAACAGGTACATTCGCATAACAACGCTTTATACCTAGCCGCTGTGCGCACGATTCCGTCATGAACGAAGCCTGGCTTCCCGTATCGATAAGACACCGGACAGTCGAACGCTTTTCATTACCTACACATACATCGACGAGTGCGGTCGAAAGCAACACAGTATTTGTTGTGCCAAAAGGAGCATTGAACGACGCGCAATTAATTTGTGTCGCTTGACTCGCGGACATAGCGTGCTGAGTACAGGTGCTCGGAATGTTCTCTTCCCGTTCCTCCGTGAGCGGTAAAGAAACACTTCTCTCACTCGCACGGCTAGTATCACCTTCAGAAGTAAAGTGAATCAATGTATGATGACGTTTTTCACACGAACGACAAACAAAACTCGACTTGCATTGAGAAACGTTATGACCTTTGCCTAAACAATTGAAGCAAACATCTTTATTTTTGATAAACGCATACCTATTGCTTGGTGACAAATTCAAAAACTTATTACATTTTGTTAATGGATGTTGAGCATCGCAACATACACAATTCTGATTCTTGCGCTTATTGACAGAAGGCTGAGAACCGCTCGCACCCTGAGTCGAAGTGTGGCTGGCCACGCCGGCAGCCAACGCTCGACGGAACGTTGGAGCGACGTACTCTTTCCTCTGACTACCTACATTTTGAACATTTCTACTGCCAGATTCAACTATTTCGCTGGCGGTTAATTCTCGTTCTAAAAACTCGATTAACAAGTCGACGTTGGGTACATCGGATGGTTTATGCAATGTTAACTCGAATCGCATACGAATGGAAGTAGGTATTTTACGTAGTAAAATATTCAACAACAAAAAACTCCACTGATTTGTAGGAAAATGCATTACTTGTAACGCTTTTATATTCTCATGGTAAATATTCAGCAAATTACGCACACTTTGATTTGATTTCTCGGCACAGGATTGAATATCCAGAATACGATCAATATGTTGAGAAGCTATGACTCGTTTGTTCTCATATCTTGAAATTAAAATATCTAACGCGACGGTATAATTTTCGTCCGTGATAGGTATCGATTTTATTAAGTTATAAGGCTCGTTTTTCAAGGTAAGAAGGAGATACCTAAACTTCTCGCTATCTGTGTAGGCGTCATTATTATCAACCATGGAGCGAAATAGGTCATAAAATGGGGGCCAATCGGTCAATTCTCCCCCGAATGACGGCAACGGAAGATTCGGTAACCTACTACTACAACCCCCGTGAGTCGGTTGTATTGTATTGTTAAAGGAAACTCGACTCATGCGCCTGCACTCCTCATCGTTTTTCTTCAGAACTTCGACATGGCTAACAATTGCGTAATAAATATCATTGAATTGAGTTCGAATACGTAACTGTTCCTCTCGGTCAAATGTCGACAATTTCATTTGTGACTTCTCAATTTTAGTTTGCAATTTAAGGAATTTTCTCTGAATAGAAAGAATATCTTTTGCTCGCGCTTTAAATTGCTGTTCATTGAGTTCGTAAAACTCTAAAGTACGTTTGACTTCGTCAAGTATAACTTCTCTTTCGAAAATATCTTGTTCCGCCATTTTTAATGGACACGTAATGTCGCACACAAAAAATCAAAAATCGGCAAAATCAAGATGAAAAACTGGGAAATATTGTCGGGACGCGTAACGCCGCTACGACAAACACTAAAATATACTCGGATGGTTTCCAAAAATGGGAAAATATGCACTAATAACGGGATTTGGACAACGTGACTACAGCAAAGAAAATCCGCAGATCCGGCTCGAACGGATCAAAAATGTTACGGGGAGATATTATGGCCTACGAACTTACTTGGGAAATCCGTCGATGGCCTCTCGGGTGTGTAATCAGCGCTGTCTTCGGGGTAGATGGGGAATGATGGTGCACAGAGATATATCCATAGGACGCCGATGGGGCGGTTTCTTCTGATCCCGTATCACCTTCCTCCGGGATAGAGGTGTGATCAGGCAATCCACACTACACTTAATCCTGGAGCTCGTCTCCGAGGATGGGAATGGCGTCCACGAAATGGAGCTACCGGTGAAAGCTCAAAACACCGCGACGCGACAAGTGCTCGCACGCGCATTTGAAGGACGACTGGCTTTCGGTTGGCCAACCCAAAGTCGTGGGCCATAATAATCTCGTACCAACACAAAATATTAAGCGGAATAGTATTTGTGTAGTTACGTTCGAAAACACTCAAAATAAAAAGAAAAGAAATCTGTTTCAGTACGAAACACTTCTACTTGTACCTACTCTTATTTATTTTATCGGCAGATCTCCTTAACTATTCAGAGACACTTCAACCGTATGGCGAATTGATTCCAATGAGGAGTCCATACTAACCCAACTCTATCTTTCGCTCCATCTTTCTCCCAATTTAAAGTAGGTATTGGTAGGGTCACGTGACACAGAATCGATAAGCGCTCCCGAGTAAAGACGGCAGCAGCGGCGGGTAGAGGTCATGCACCCTTAAAATTTATGATTTCATATCTACTTTTCAGACCCTATCGCCATTTCGTCATTCAAAACGAAATTGAAATCGACGTTCATTTGAGGAGGATTCGACAAAATGAATAGAAGTCGCTCTTGACATTTTCTCGGATAAAAACAATATTTCAAAAGAAGCTTGACCGAAACGAACTCTTTTCAATTTACTTTTTGGAATGTTGATAAGATAAAAAGCCCGATGACGAGACTTAATGATTGATTTCCACGCACGTCCGAATCGCTCATCGAACTAAATATCTCACTGACGAATAAGGAGTAAGAATTTTCAGAAAGACCTACATTCCGACCTGCCTTTAAATTAAGCCACACCTTCACATCATTGCAATTCTAGCAAATCATTTAATTTATACGGTTGTATATATAAACCTCCTAAAGGAGTTAGAACTCAAATCCGTTCGTTGTTTTCCCACCGATTTGCGATGGATCGACGGAGAGATTTCGTTTATGATAATGCTATAAAATGACTCAGTTTGATAATTGTTTTTTGCAAAACAAGTTTACACCATCATATGTGCGTTAATTGGACGTGCATTTTGTTCTCAGATCATAAATATAAATGAGATAGGCGATACAACTTGTTTTAGTAAGTGTGCCAAAACATTGTTTTTGCTGTGTTATTTCGCTGTCTAGTAGTTTATGAACACATTATTATAGAAACAGTATCTATTAGAAGCGGTGGTAGCCTAGTGGGAGAACGTCCGCCTTCCAATCAGAAGGTCGTGAGTTCAAATCCCAATGCGGGCACGTACCAATGTGTTTCTGTAAAACATATGTACGTAATTATCACTCGCTTTTCGGTGAAGGAAAACATCGTGAGGAAACCCACATACCTACCCGAGAATTATTTCGGAGATAGGTATGTTATCCACCAATCCGGACTGGGCCCCCGTGGTGGATTATGGCCTAACCCTCCTCACAAAAGTGAGGAGAGACCCGTGCCCAGCAGTGGGGCGTTATGGGTTGATGATGATCTATTAAAGTTTAAACAGTCACCAAAATTGGGGCATTTTTGCAGCTTTTATAAAAAAAACTATGAATTTATTTATATATAACTAGCTGCGCCCGACAGTTTCACCCGCGTAGTTACCGTTTTGTAACAAGGGAACATACTATCGGCATAAAAACTACCCTATTACTCAATTCTGGTTATAAACTATCTGTGTTGCAAATTTCATTTGAATCCGTTCATTATTTTTTGGCTGAAAGAGGAACAAACATTCATCGATTCTCACAAACTTTCGCATTTATAATATTAAGTAGGATAAACTGCAATAAATTCAATTTTTAAAGGTTACAAATAGTCTTAGTAGGTATCAATCCAAGCAGGTATCATTTAAATTATCTCTTTGAGTTTTTATAGATGTTCATCGTTTTTGTAGTATCTGTACAATTCACACCATCGTACATTCAGAAGGTTTTTGCTAAATGCCGGAACATGCGCACAAAAACACAGCAGTTTCAATTCAGACTGTTCAACTCCAGAAGTTTAAGGCAGCATCAGTTCGGCCGCATACTAGAATATGTAAATATCTAAATAGCTTATAAACGGAGCGACGAACAAGTCGATAACTGGAGAGTGGGACGACCGTGCGAACAGGGTCGAACGTGCCATTGTCACCCAGACGTCACTGTGCGATATTTCCTTCACACGTGTCCTACCTTCACATGTTTGTATGTAGGCTATACAAGTATACATAATTAACAAGATCAAGGCACCCGCGCACCGCTTCCGCCACTCAACTTTGGAATTCCATATGTTTCAACGACTCCACGCTGGTTAATTAAATACGAGTAAAAAGTAAGGTGAGGAACGAAGAATTTACTGACATCTACGACCGCGTTGCCAAGTTTCATTTAATTTGTACAGTTTTCATTCATGACTTCAATATGTGTTTATGACGAAGCAACATTACTGTTTTGTACTGAGGAATCCGTTTCTAACTTTACACGTTGTTATTTTTAATTTGACATGCATACATTCTCTCCATCTGAAAATACATTTAAAAGTTTCATTGTGAATCTGCTTCTCAATATGAGTTAAGCAAAATGCATTCACCAAATGAGTATGTAAGTACCTACCCGTATCTATTTCTATCTGTTGCATTGATTGCAAAACCATAAAGGTGATTTTAAACGTGGGTGTTGAAATATGTTAAGCGGATAAGAATGAGAATCTCGATAGGTCCGCCGTGATCGATGCCGGTGATTATCATCATACACGAGAGAAAGTATGGAGAGATACAAACATAAATTTAATAACAGTATTAGATGTATTGGATTGCAGAGACAACATCTGAGAGTTGCAGGGCCAATCAGTGTGGCCAGCGAGTCCCGTTAGCGGTCGCGGCCGGCCGCCTCTGCCAGACATCGCAGCCTACTTTTACGAGAGAATATGCCAATCAAGTGAACTTATGTTACATATTATAATATCACATATTATTTAAAGCAATATTTCACACATATCTTTTCAGATATTAGTTACAAGCTAATGCACTTGCCAAAATTTACTCTCTGCTTTGTAGCAAAATTATATACATATGCTAAGCCAAATCGATAATTTGCGGGTTACAAAACAGCTGATGTCAAAACATCAAATAAAATTGGACGAGTTATAAAAAGTCACTTAGCTATACATTTGGACAATACGCTGGTTTGCGAAATGAGCACTAACCATTAGGTACCATTCGAACGGCGACGCAAAGCAGTGGCCAACATTCGCCACTAATAAGTGTTACATGTACACACGCCTTCTGAATACATAACGCTGTTTATAAGAGAAGATGCGCCGTTAGACTTAGTGCGTACACAGACCACATCCATGCGAGAGTGACCCCATAATAACTCCGCCTGACATGACTTGCACTTCGAAATAAAGCAAAACGGCCGTCTAATAATAGATTATTGTATGCAATAACCACGCCCGACCGCATTCTGGGACAAGTCAATATTGTGTATCTACCACTAGCGATCATTAAAGCGATTAAAGCTATCCATTACGAAGACTGATCGAAAGCTCAGAAAGTGCTCTTTGTGTATCTTACACGTTAACTTATATCTATTGTCATTTCATCAACAAAACATATGTGGGTTATATATAGAGAGTATTGTTGCTTCACCTACTCTTAAGAACTTGGCATTCTTGTCTTTATTGTTAATGCTTTATCTGTTCTTTGCTCGTTAATATAAAATAATCATTGCCTGACGATTGGCGCGAGAAATTGTTCAGCCACGCTATAAAAGCCAAGGCACCATCATGGCCTACTAAATCTTACGGGCAGTATCTTTATTATTAGTGCTCATAAAACCGTGGTATCTCATTGGCGTCTTCTTCTGAAGATAACTATTTAGAAACGGTTTCGACCAGCAATTTGAATTTCTCCTTTCTCGATTGTTTAGGTGCTCGTGATTCTCTGCTAACGACATCTTGCTTAAGTGATTCAAAACAACGCTGTAAGCTTAACGAGTCTCCCAAATGACATAGTTCGAAAAACTTAAAGTGTCTTTGTGTCATGTATCCACATTATGCCAACACTTTCAACAGTCTTAAGTAATTATAAGATATTATAATAATTATTTGATAAAATAGTGCATATTAAAATCCCTTTAAAAGATACATGATAAATATTTGAAGTAAGTACTTACTTATCAAGTTTTAGGCATATTCTCTAGTTATTTTATTTAATAGGTGAATCGTATTTTTAAATACCCGAAAATCAAATATATTGACTATGGACTTCCATAGTCAATATATTTGATTTTACACAACTAGAAAATAGAGATAATGTATTTTTTAAATAGAATTGAAAAACGTTGCCTATTTTTCCAGCTTAGTGTTCAGTTTAATAGGAGTAGGAATGGATCCGAAATAGTTAGACAGTTGGAAGCGCAATGCGGTAAATGAATGCAGTTTGCTGCAGATATATTGTGTGTGGAGTGAATGGCTAAATGATATATCAGATATAATTCTACACATAGGTGGCAGAGACAAGAGTCGCCTTGAGTAGCGTTTTAATAAATTAATCCCCATGATTCTAGAAACGTCCGACGCATCATCAGTGACCAAACTGCGCCATTGCAGTCTAGCTAGCCTATTCTGTCACCACGATGTTTCAATCAAAACGATCAATTGCTGAAATATTAACACGAAAGAAGAATATACCAACCCACAGCTTACCAATTTTGGAGATTGATTCATACGCATCAGTGACCTTATTTGTAAAAAACTAAACTTAACCTACCCTGCCCTACGTGACCCCTGGGTTGAGCCTATTTTTTGTATACTATGAAGAGGTTGTCGATAATATATACTTAAGTGTAAGAGCTTTGGTAAAAAGTTTTTAGTTAGAATAAACATATTGCTACGCACGTCTACGTCAATTGTCACGTGTAATGTAGCAATCAAACTAAACACAACTTTATAGAGTACAGCTATTAGGTGGTCGGTGATATTTACAGCAGAGTCCTTCAAGTCAACCAAAGTAAATTAATCTTCAAAAAAATGTCATTTACCATTTACCTGGGTATTAAATCAGACATGATGTCACGCTCAGTGGATACACAACGAGACCATGAGAACGTACATACTATGACTCACTTGAAGTCTCATCTGAGAATCTTAGCACCAAAACAATGGTACTTAAAAAATATATGGAATTAAACAAGTTATGATATTTAAACCAATAGTTTGTCAATCTTTAGTTATATTTGTGAATTTTATGTTTTATGTTAATATCAAAAGATTGACTAACCTAGCGGACAGGCGGTTTGCCAATGCCAGCTTTTATACTCGTATTTATAACAATAATTTATCTTTATAACAAAAGGTTACTGATAAAGTAACACTTCATTAAAGTAGACATTTCAATGTAAGTACGTAAGAACGCTTACTCACTTGCGGTAATTATCACAAACAATGGACTCTCTATTGCAAATAAACTTCATAAATTATCTAGAGCCACTCGCTACTTCTTATCAGACACTTGCCTGGCAAAGATATTTACAATGTTTATTTGGAATAGAGTAAATAACTACTGATATTGTTTTACTATTCAAGTCCTTAGGAATCATGTATGTAGCTACAAAAAATGTCTCTTATGTCAAAAAGTATTAATTATTTTTATTATTATTAATTATCATTAATTATATCCTGCTTTTTAATTGTTCTCTGAGTTTGTTTGCAGATATTGACGTCAAATTTACATCCTAAATAAGGCGCAGCTGTGATGTAATTATTAATTGTGTCTTCATTGGAATCCATTACGCCTGCACACTATTTATTGTCATTAAGCAGAACTGCCTCAAGCTTGATATCAAATTGATGCTGATTGACGAACGCACGAGTCATCAAGCGGTCAGAACGTCAGACAATACAATTGACTTTCTATTTCATGCTCCATAGCTGTGGCTTGGACTTCCATTATGAATATATTTCATTAAAAACTATCGGTTACGTAACTTATTACGTGTCAAACTTATCATGTGTTGGTATCTGTTTTACAATTAAAGAATTGGCTCAGGAACTTATTTCTTTTTCTTATCCTATAAACCTACATCCAAAGTAAGAAATAAAAGCACTATCCGGAGTATCTATGATATTTTATCTGGTACATCAAAATTTCCAACATCTGCCTGGAAATGTACCATGTTTAATATATCAAAGGAAAGTAGATATTGCTCATGCTTTTAAAGTATTGCGTAGATTTATAGATCTGTTATGTAACTCTTATTTCTCTAACATATGAATAATTTCCAAGGAGTTTTTTTTAGATTGATCATATCGATTTTTTATTCAATACCTTGACTCTTTGCACAATTATTTTTTTTAGAAGGCTCTACATCCGTTACAACGTTTCGACATCTGTCACGACGAATATCTTTTCATTCATTTATTTTAGTTCCTACAATATAATTAAAGTCCCATCAATACTGACCAAGTTAATTACATTAGAAGCATATTTCAAGATCCATGATCAGCCAAAAGATGATTGCTTCAATTTCGATGAAGGCCTTAAGAAGCCAATATTCCGCGTCAATTTGTTATCAAAGCGCATGATATTAATGATGATTAATGTCTGTATTATTAATATAGAAATGGAACTTCATTCCGCAGTTTATTTTGAGTTTCAAATATATCTACACCTATAACCAAACGGACAAGCTGCCTGGTGGCGCTTAATTCAATATAGTAATTACTCTATCCTTACAAACATGAAGCAATTTAAACCATTTTAAATATATTATCTACCCAACATAACATCATAGCCAAGCTCTTACATTTTTAATGATATACTTACGACTAGAAAGAACTAATTTTCATATAAGTTTTTTTATGTTACTAAGTAACGAGACTAGCAAGTCGTTCACCTGATGGTAAGCGTTAGGAGCTGATACTGTAGCTGTTAGGAGCAGACGTGCTGCTCCTAAGAGCTACAGTGCCACCCAGAACTTTCCGTTACAAAATCCTATGCGGCACTGCACTGCGCTCGTCACCCTGAGACATCGGTTCTAAAATCTTATGTGCGTACTAATTCTGCCAGAAACAGTGCCCTTCAAACCGGAAAACAGTAATGTTGCACTCTAATATCTGGCAATTTCGTGGTACTTCCCCAGGCGATACATAGGATATATTTATGGTGGCAAAAGCTTTGTCGATGCACGTATATGGTTTAAATCAAAAGTTGTTTTAGGTGTATACCTAAAGGCTATGTGCATTTTCAGAGTGCACCAGGAGGACGAGGGCGCAGATGGTACACCCTCCTCACCCTTTCAACCCCGCGGCCTTTCTCCGCGCCTCCCTCCTATTGTTACCCGCTAGTTTGCATGAAAATAGAGAAAAGTCGCCATGTGTGTCGCCGTTCCGAATAAAATATTCTTTTCTTTGTCTACAGCCGTTATTCCTGTGCAACTAGTAAAAGTATTGTTTGCGCAAAAAACAATGAAGTTATTTTATCTTGTAGAGAAGCACTACAGAATAATTTTACATGTTATGTAAATACATTTTACAATAACAAAAGCTATTAAAATTCTCGCACCATTTGTGTAACCACAGCGATAAGTGGCCCACTTTGTTGGTTTAAAAGCTGCCTATTATACCTTACAAATTGTAATCTGATTAACGTTGAAACTATCAGCTAAAGATCAGACGGTGTCATAAAAACTACTGAAATACGCAACTAAAGTAAACACCAATGTATGCTACAACTTGGCAATAGGGGTGATTCAATCACGCACACGCTATATACAAGTAGCCGTACGAACTACCGAAGACTACATCGCATCGTTAATTCACGTTTATTTATTACCGACTAGCCTAACCCGCTAGCCCGTTTTCAGGTATTCAGAGCACAAAAGGTAGTGATAAAAACCCAGTTTTAGTAGCTGTTACCCAATAAAGATATCGTTCGAACGATTTTCCCCCTATACTTGTTATGAAACGGCTAGAATCGTATAGATAAGATGTGAACATCCCAACACGGTGTTTGCGTCGCGATCGAAGATATATAGAAATGGGTGTCAGCGTGGCATTGTACCATTATCTCCGGGTCAGGAAAATGGAGAAACTGCCAATAAAACAATACAGCATCGTTTCTCGGAAACATCATCACACAATAGCACATCTGTCATGTATCGTATAGAATATTCACATAACTAACTGGGTATGTGAAGGTAATTTGAAATCGCAAACATGTTAATATGGATAGTAAACGAATTCGAGAAAACATGAAATGATCTACCGTGTCTCGTGGAAAGGTTAATTTCTAACGTCAAGCCGTCGTCACTTGAAATGGATGTTTGCTTCCGATGATTAGGTACTTCCCCTCGGGGAAATTAACTTTCCTTGCTTTCCTTCATAGATGACTGACTTTCTGGTTCTGGTTAAATAGGGGCTCTTAATCAACTACGCATTGAAAATCGCATCGATTTTCTTTTGGACTCCAGAACATTTTTTATCTTTAAAATGTCCCATAATGTATGACTGATAATAACAGTACAGGTGAATGCGCTATATGTATCGAATAAATCTACACAACTTCTGTTTATGTAACAGATAACCCTCAATGAATAAATAAATGTGAACCCTCAGTGAAAAATGCAATGATATAACAAATACAAATACAAAATAATTTTATTACCAAAAAAAGATTTCAATAAACTAATACACGGGTTGTATCACTCAAAACGTATAATCCGTAATACCACGGCTAATATTTAGAACACAAACCATACCTACCCACTCACCTATTTTATAGGTAGGATCGATTGTTTCAGTAAAAGGGGTACATGTCGTGAAAAACTTTCTCATTCGTAGCGACTCAGAGTGAACAAGACTTTTAGCAGTAAAGTCTCTCACCCAGGAACAATACAATTTAGGGTGGCAAGTCATAAAAGCATCGACCTGGCAACCGCTTTGCTCACAGCAGTATGTATAATTAGTGGAAAGTGAGGGGAGGGACGAGAAGAAATTAGTTCGTAGCTCGCCGCACCCTAGTGCTTTTCCAGTAATCGCTTACTAAAATAGATGTAAGGTAAGGTAACTATGTATCCTATTATGCAAGATACTTGTATCCTATTATGCACGAGTACGAGTTTATGGAGTTCAATCATTGTAATGGATTTTTTTAATAAAAGAAAAACTTTGCACAGGTATTGTGCTTTTTGTAATGAGTTTGCTGCGTTGAAATCTACGAGGAGTCCAAAGGTAACTTCGATTTGAAGGAAATTGGTGATATTCTCGAAGGTTGAAAGATTTTTAAGCCCGCTCTAATATACACGTCATGATTGCCGTTGTGAATGTCGTCTCGGTATTTTTTCGCGAATGAGTTTGCGCCGCGAATTTAGGCGTGAATGTATACTCGTAGAGCCGGTTTTGTTGTAATCTTACGGAAAAAAACATATTTCGATCGCATTTGCAGTAGAGGTTCCGGTTAGTAATCCGAGTAATCCGGTTTGTTATTAAATAAATTACATTGCAAATACTAGTATTTATAACAACAATTTTATTCCTAGGTTAAATTTTCCTTGTAGTGATTTCAATCCTCAATAATTGTTGTTAACTACCTACCTGATCGGAATATATTCAATTGTGAATATCGTCTCCCAAGAATATCAAATAAGTAAGTGGTTTTATCAGTAAATTGCCGCCGTGACGCCAACGGGCAGGCGAATCCGATGACAAACGCGCGTAGCAAATCATTTGATGGTGCATTCGATGCGCCACAAAAGGTTATTGTTCACAAACGAAGGTATTCATGATCTCTTAATAGCATTTTAACGATATTATAATTTTAAGCAGCTTTATTGTTAAATCTTCAGGAACGACTGCTTATTTTATTGAAACAGAATTATTATTTTCCGCCCTTCATGAGATACCAGACATATTTTTGTTGTAAAATTAAAGTAGATTGCTATAAATAAGCTAACGTAATATAAACCTACAACCTATCAATTAAGTTAAAGTGCAAAATATTTAATGAACACTCACGTATTATCAGTGACGTCGCTACTCTCGTCCATTTCGCCGATGGTGTCGAGGGAAGCACCGGAACCATCTTCTCTGGTCTCCGCTGGTGATGGCGGTGGTGGAGGGGCAGTAGTGGGTCGCGTCAGAGGTGCTTCATGAGCGCTCTCCTTGAATTGAGGCTTCGGCACAAAATCAATTAGCCTTGGTAGCACCTCCGGCATTGAGCTGTCTTCTAACTTCTCAATCGTCTTTTTACTATTCATCTCGGCTTCTGATCGTTGCAACCATGTTTCGATACAGTTCTTTTTAGTCGGTGTTAACAGTGATTCCGGAATTGGTGGTGGAGGCGTCTCTGGAATCGGAATGGATCTCGATTTACGCTCGCTAGCAGATCGCTCGATTTTTGTATTTCTTGGCATCGGTTTAGGTTTCTCTACAGTTTCTTCTACTTTGCTGTCGTTATTCTTAAGCGTTTTATCTATTGGTATATAATTATTTGGTTTATTAGACACAACCGTAGTGTTATTGTTCTTATCATTCTGAACAAGCCTCTTTGACTGTACAATTTCTTCAGTAGTTAGAGAGTTAAAGAATGTAGTAGAGCTGATGTTAGAACCATTCATTGTTGAGTTTGTAGTTTTGTCTGCTGATTTTAATTCTACCTGCCTGTGTAGAGATCTTTTTGTAGTCATGTCTCTTAAAATATCTGTGTCAATATTTTCAATACAATTGAGAACTTTTTGTATATCAATCGTTTTTTGCTGCATAATTGGAGTAGATGGAATGCTATTCTCAACCGAGCTGGCCATCGATCCCAGTCTGTCTACAACCGTTGATATAGAACTACCTGTGTCATCTGACTCCGCATCAGCTAAAACGAGGCAACGTTCCCATTCCGATGCAAGTAAATCTATGTATATTTCCGCCTCCGGTGGCATAGCCTTTCCATCTGACAATCGACGGACAAGGCGCCTTACTTCTTCTGGTGAGCCCTTCTTAAGGTATGCAATGCTTTCTTTGTTTTGTCGTAGCAGGTGACTGTCAAAAGAAGATTTCCTTGATAGTTTTGTTAATGTTCCATTGTGTTTTCCATTCATAATGCTTTCTTTATCATTTTGTTGACTGGCATCGTTATTGACAAGTTGTTCGCCTACAGTTTGTAGAGAAGATTTGTCTTTGAAAGAATTTTTCTTTCCCAGTTTTCTAGGTGGAACTGGAGGGGGCAAAGTTGTGGGTCTGACAATCTCTGTCATTTGCTTAGGGACTGCAGCAGCCGGCGTGGGCACTGAGTCAGACATGTCGGTGGTTTGTTCCGTTTGGTTCTCTGACTCGAAGTGTCGTACCAAAAGCGTAAGTGACTCGTCTGAATCTTTTAGTCTCCGAACACAATCTATTCTTGTTAATTCTGACACTGACACGCCATCAATAGCCAATATTTCATCTCCAGGTATGAGATGACCCCAAGGTGCGCTAGCGTTAGCTGCTGGACTATCTTCTGCACATGATTGCACTAAAAGTCTTCGAACTTTTTCTGCTGCAGCAGATCCTCCCTCGAATTTCAGGCCTAGTCCGAGTCGTTCTCCTCTCGGCCTTCGCACCACCACTTCAGCGGCACCAGCCGCGGCGCTCACTGTTAACACGGTGACAAAAGAGGAATCCTTTGTGGATGGCCGGCCCTCACCGACCGGAACAATTGTGACGAACTCCTCCCCGGCCGTGTCTGTCGCCATGCCGCGGTAATCGCGCACCGCGCAGATTAAATCTCCGCGTTTTGTTGAATCTGTAGACAAAAAATATTCATAAGCTTGCGTAATGGAATGCAATGGCGTTGCGCGCGCGGCGGCCGGCACGCAAGAACTGTGCGGCCTCTCTCTTTCACCGCCGCGCACCGCGCTGCACTTGAACGTTCGGAGATGAGCTAACAGCGGAAGCGTTAACTCTCCGTTATACATATTTACTGATAATGGTTCAAGTGCATAACAAGTTTTTATTTACCCATACTAAGTACTCTCAACGTATATCAAAATGCAAAAGTCTCATTTTATAACTAAACAAGATAATAATATATAACGAATAGCATTAATGGCAACAAACACTCGTCTGACCACACTTTAACCGAGTTAATGTTCTTTGAAATATCCAATCATGATAAATAAATACTCCAATAATCATCACTCTTTAATGGCCGTACGCCTACATCTTTGTCACGATTGAAACTTTCGTTGATCGGTCGAAAGTGTAACGAGCGTGTTTGGGAACGCGCTGACCACAAAGAGTCGCATCATTGGGCGAGATGTGGGTTAGTGGCACCGCACCGGAGGCGGCGCGGGCGCAGTCCACGTTAGCGGAGATCAGCGCATTAGCATATTGCCCAGGGCGCGGCCCGTTACTCCCGGGTCCCGTTCTGTAGGGCCTCTCATTCTCACGGCTCCGTAATTTTCACCGATGATTGCTTCCACGATCCGATCAAGGATGAATTTCTTGGATATTTACAACTTCGAACAATTTCAAATTTCCGTGGATGGTTTGCTTTGATCTGCTATCTAAGTAGATACATAGACAGTCTCGATAATTTCGATAAAAATATCATCTACAGATGGACACGTTTATCTTTCACCTAAAACGTAACAGATTGCGTCGGTACCTACCTTTACACCAAATTCGTACGTGACTTCGGTTTCCGAGATGAAATCAAATGAGGGCACGAGAATACATACTCGTACGTACCTCCCTACGTTCATACTATAGTCAGCATTTTCGTTTCTCGTTGTTGCCGGGTAAACAAAGAAAGATTGCTGCATCGCATATGGTATTGTTCAACGATATCTCATAATTGAATCTTTACACTGTAACCTACTATGCTGAAGTAGATTCTGATTTGAATTTAAAGACGTTGAAAAATAATAACTGTCTATTCTCTGCTGTAGCCTAAACCTTACCCGTCATTGGTATGGAATGATAATCCCGTTACGATCAGATATTCTCTACGCCTACCTTGCTAACAAACCCATTCATGATTATGTACTAATGTTATTATGAATATTCATAATGTTCATGTTTTTGACGCGTCCGACTGACCTCCGCCGCCGCCCGGTGTTTTGGTGTAATTGCTTTTTTAATATAAACAAATCAACAGCGTCTGCACAAGTGGGTGAAGAATAATAACAGTCTCTGGGTACAATTCACAGCTCGTTCTAAAATTATCTTAAGCCTTGTTTGGATCACATTATAAGTAAGGTACTTATAATGTGATCCAAACAAGCATTAAAAAAATATTGTGTGGAAAAATACGTTTCTCCAGACAAGCTTTTATAAAATACGTAAATACGGTACTACAAGCTGATCAAAATGACCCTAAATACCATCAATCTGCTGTAAGTCACTTAAGAGTTAATTTGTCTTTCTTCCATTACAATCATTATAAAATTGCACTTTACAGGCATGCAAAATATAAACTCAATTAAACAACGGAAATTGTGTCGAATTTTATTGCAAGATTTGACCAACAAACAAAACTCACGTACTAACTGATACAGCGTATGTTATATAAAATAATGCCAGTTAGTGACCTCAGTATCCAAAAATAAAATTCTTAACTGGCAAAGAAATCACGGTCAGCACAACAATCGTGTTCATTGCAATTGGCGGATTAAGACAATGTTTTTAATTCCAAGGTCGGGAAACAACACTTGAAATTATAGTCTCACATGCAGGTAAACGCACCATTTATCAGTTTTATCGGGCATGTAAACATTGTTATCACTCATAAGCCTCATTATCATACAATTGAGCTGAAATTAGCATTACGAAGACTCATGCCGTGACTAATACAAAATATTCTGCCTTTGAATCCAGTGCAGCTTCGAAATATTACGATATTTTTGCTATTTTGATTACAATTTTAATTCTGAAAAGGTACTACGAAAACAGAATATTTCAGCATTTCAAGTAATTAATGAACCTGACCTTTTCTCTGCAACAAACCGAACAGAAGTCAAAGTACACTATACGCAATATATTTATTAGCAGCACTTGCAATCGCGGTCGTTCATCTAATTAGAGGATCCCGGGTTGTGCAATGGAACATAGAAGGCATAGATGGGCGTATTAAGGATTTGTAGGGGGGTAATGGTGTAGGACAATCGAGAAAGCACGTGACTAAAGCATTCCGATGACTGGCCTACCGATTTTTTTTTTCGTGATCGTTATCATAAATTACAGAATCTTTGGGAGACCCCCAGGAGGTTGTTTACTCGCGACCACGAAAAATAAATCGGTATACGATATACGAATATCGACGTCATTATTTCAGCTCACAAACAAAATAATGCTTATACGGAGCATTCGACCCTCTTTTCTTTTAACATCTACTTGTATAAGGTTGAAAATCGAATTATATAATGCCGCAGGTCTGACAACACGGTAAGTAACTTTTTCTGTTTGTGGTTTAAAAAGAAGCCAGCCAAGTCTATGAGGAAATGCGAGAATGCGATGATAATGACTTCGATAGATCTTTTATCGAACCCTGTCAATGAACACTATTCTTTATTCTGTGATATAACTTACATTCCCGGCGAACGGTAATTTTAGGTGTTTTTGCCAGAAGCGATGAAATTTTGAGGGAGGCCCTCTAAGCTCGTCCCTTGACTACGGCCATGAAGTCATGCAATAGCTGGCGGAACGTATACTGATACCGATTCATTGCACGAATTTATTTATTACAGTGGTTCGTGCTAATGCGCTGCAATGCCAAACATTCTAGCGTGGCCAATATGACTTGCAGTAGGTATGTGGTAGCTGTTGTAAACAGACACGGATATGAAAGGAATTTCGATATAATTGTAATTACAATATGAATTGTCGTTTTTTTGTTAACAGGTTCATAGTTTTCACCTTTAGAGAAATATAATTTTAGTGGTTACAGAAATTTAGAACTCCATCATAATTATCTTTACCTTCTATCGTGTGAAATGGAACCAACGTACTTCAAATTAAAATATTTACCGACTGGAAAACACTTGAGTAGCGATCGATACGCCGAGTGAAAACATCAACGTAATCATGAACATATAAAGCGATACTCTAGAATAGACAAATTCAAATAAGCCATTTCGTTATTAAACTAACAATCGCTTGTGAACAATAAATTTCATAATAGGCATAGCGACAAAACTGCCCAACACTCTGCCAATATAATGTCCGTTATGTAAAAACACCGTTTTCTAAATTATTTTGCAATTTGTTTATTGGCTTTCGAACCTATGACTCCATCGGCACGCGACATTTACATAGTCTCGCGGTAAGCCTTCGTGTCTTAACAACAATTCACGAATAGCTCAAACCATTCTCTAGTACCTATGCTGGTACTTTAACACCTTGTCATAATACATAAACATTTATAAGTTTTGTTCATTACCCAATGGAAACTTAAACTTTATTGCTACAAAATTCCAAAGTGATGACAAGTATTATAAAATTTTAAATTTACTATTTATAAATTGAACTGTTTTGTACCTACACAGACTGTCACGCTGCGCCCTTCTCCGCACTCATCTGGCACGAAATTGAAATAAGATTGATAAAATCTTCTCTTTGAGAAGCATTGGCCCGCAAAAGGCGAATGGTCTAGACGTTATCTAGATACGTGTCGCCAAAAACAGCGAGCAGGGAGGCGTAACAAACGCCGCCCGCCGCGCTGCGCACCTGATCTCTGATAGCCGAAAAGGAATCTTATATCTGATGGCCATAAAACCTTTTGTAAAGAAAATATTGTAATGCCGCAAAACGAATCAAATAGCGCTTTAATTAACAACGTCTTTATGCGCAAATTATTCTAAAACTCAAAGGTGAATGAGCTGTTTTAGCCAGATGCAAAACAAGATTCTATACAGATTCCCGTTTGGTAACATCGCCCACCTTATCGGTGAATTGATTATAAAAAGCTATAATTTTTAGTATGAATGAATTCATGTTCGTACCGAATGAAAATGGCTCGTCTTCCGAAAACTATTAATATCCACCTACGTAGAAAACCCCAAGTTGGTAGGTAGTCTACAAAGTTAATAAAAGCAGAATAAATAATTGGATTTCTGGAATATAATAGAGACAAGCTTGTTGGTTTTATTTATAACATGTTATTATTATAGTTGATAATGTGTGGTGTGAACCTATTCTGAACTTCATTAGGTATTATTCACTATTTTATTCTATCTTTATTCTTTATTATCTTTATTTCCACACTTCTAATTTTTATACTTCAAGCTTACAATTATATTATTTTACAGTTCATTATGACATATTGCATAGAAGATTCTCTTCGTGCACTTTACAATCTACAGAGACTGTTTTTCTATCGCTCAAAACCTTTGTCAAAATGCTTAGCAAAGTCCTTTCGTAATCACTTAGTCAGATACGCTTTGCTGATGTCATAGTTTCAAACTCTACTAATTCCCAAATCTGCAGCTCTGATAGCGACTCTACTGTGGCTGTTTGTCGCCACCATGACATCAGGTATTTCGCGGTCGCGTATTACTTCTCCGAGTCGAGGTGAACATCCTGTGTGCGTCCGTGCCTAGCCGATCAGCCAATAAGCTCACTCAACACCAAATAATGCTCGAGAGCCAGTTCGACACGCGCTTATAACCGTTTTATAGCTTCTTTTCTTCTTGCTCATATTGGAACATTAAATCGTGCTGGATCTCAACAATATTAGGAGACGTCTCTGAAACGTTGACGTCTGGATCAAAAGTGTACTTTGTACAAAAAATTGTAACTACCTAATGATTTTTTTCCATGTGAAAAATGGTTTTGCTCTTGTTTTGCGTTCCTTCCTTATGTATTACGAATGGCTTCGAGCCTCTATTTAAACTGTATTGGGTGACTTTTTAACATTTATTTTTATTTGACTGCATAACGAGGCGAGCACGTAGTTCACCTGCTGGTAAGCGCTACGCCTGTCCATGACAGTTACAGTGTCACCCAGAATGCATTGCATGATCTTGCGCGACACTGCACTGCGCTCGTCACCCTGAGACATTGGTTCTACTCGCTATTGGCATGGTGACTTCTCTCAGACACATGATTTGTGGATTATATCAGTACAACTATTAAATTATCATTATTAAAAGATAGAAAAAAGATAAATATTATTATAAAAAAATAACTGTAACAAAACATCGATACTGTAGAAAAAAGATACTGATACTGACTGCAACTACATACCTATTTATAAATAACTAATAGTACCTACTATAAATATTCCTCACACGGTTGCGGATTTATCTCTTTTGCCTATAAAATTCCCAATTTCTCAATTGCAAAAACCAAAGAGCACTTTCTACAATACAACAACAATACGATTATCTCGTCTTATTTTTATTAAGTAGGAATAGAGATAACAATGCAGAAGCTTTCAATATTTCTGGCATCGCTGCTTTCTCCGCCATTCATGCAAATGCGATTGACCACTCGATAAATGTAACAATTTGTCGTGTGAGGCCCCCATTGTTATGAAAATAGAGGTCTACGCTACGAGATAATCGACAGTGACAAATAAATAATAATACTACGCCGAGAACAACACGGATAACATAAATAACATCTGATGACTTCATTTTTATAAAATTTGCATTCAGAAATGTTTTTGAAAAGAAATCTTCCCACGTAATGTTGTTTATCGACATCGACATCTTATTTAGTTTTACACAGTAGAAACATTCCACTGTGTTATATTTAAGCACTCCTTGGGAGAATTATTTTTAATATTATATTGTCTACGTGAAATCTATTTAAACGTTATGTTATACTTATAAATTAGTCTCTCTATTGTTTTTTTTACTATTTGTAAAGTATTAATTCGTATAAGTATTTCCTATATGTAAAAAATATTGTAAAATGGCTATTTAAAATAAAATGCGAACGTAAAACAAATAAAAATATATGAAGGTGTTGTCATCCAATCAGCTTATTACGTACGCTCGCAGCGCTTCAGTCGAAAGGCCGGGCGGGGAAAAGAAAATCAGGATCGGAGCGGGCGCGACAGGATCGCACTCGGGAGCGAGACTCGGGCGGCTGCAGGATCGCACTCGGGAGCGAGACTCGGGCGGCCGCAGGACCGCCTCGCACCTGCCGCCGTGCCCGGAACACGCGCGGGACGTGGACGCACAAAGCTGCCGTACGGCTGCCCTACTAACCAAAGCTCGCTTCCCGAGACCCGCATTACAATAAACGTTTCACTCCGATAATTAAAAAAAATCAAGAAATAAAATACTCACCCCGACGTACGCCAATCTGATGCAAAATCTTCAGTCACAAATTAAATGCAGCCCACTACCACCGATAACGTCCCACGTCACTTTATCAACGTTCAAAACATTCCCTCGAGTGTGTGGGTTTTGCGATATTCCATATAAATTCCTTGCGATAATGCGGTGCGATTCGGATGTGTAGCGCACACGGGCGCGTCGCGACGTCGGCGGCGCAAAGCGGCGTGTGCGCGGGCGCCGGCCGAGGCGGTGGGGCCGACCGGTCGCAACCGGGCCGCGCTCTCACCGCGCGCCCGCCGCCGGCCCTGCCGCAACGTTCGCTATAATCGCACTTGACACCGTGCCGCGTTCGATCTACAAGAAAGTTTCACATTTCTATGTCATCCATCCGAGGAAAGTCGCAAGAGCCTACCGCTTTTCCGATTCTTTTTAACACATTTGTTACCGTCACGACCGCACTCACTTTACTAACGTTACGCTATACGCTGTCATTCTGCGACCCTAACGGTCCTAATTAAATTAAATAATTCAATGGTAGTAACGAATGAAGTAAGAATTGTAGAGGCTTCACATTCTTAGCAGTTACGGATAGTAGGTAAATCAACGCAATCGATATAAAGAGAATAAAGGTACCTACGAAAACTTTCCCTTAATACCATACCTGACGGCTTCTCGTCGGCGCCGAAGTAGGAGTTTTGATGAACTGAAAGACAGTGAAAGTAATTGCCAATTCTCTCCGGCAAGATAACACGAGCGATAAGTTCGCTGCCACTTTTCCTTCTTGTCAGATAGACAATCAACCGCTAATTCAATTATTCAACGCTGTAAGTGCTAATTCTGTTATAAAACGAAACCATCGCCAGCCATCATAATAAAACAAAGCATGATGCTACAACAACTTTCAATCATGTCATTCAGAATACCTCAAGCATAATAAAACTCACCAAAAACTGTTGCTTAGTATGTTATCATCGTGACTGGGCATCTTTTTAAAATCCTTATCCTTACTTATATATATATATATCCTTACTTATATTATAAATGCGAAAGTAACTCTGTCTGTTGCTCTTTCACGCCTGAACTACTGAACCGATTGAAATGAAATTTGGTACAGAAATAGTTTAGAGCCTAGGGAAGGACATAGGCTACTTTTTATCGCAAAAAATGCATTGTAAGGGTTTGAAATAGGGGATGAAAGTTTGTATGGAAGTATCGTCATTTTTGAAGCTAGAAGCTTGAAATTTATTTTTTGGGCTTTTGATTGGATATAAATAAATTTGACATTCAAAGTTTATACAACTTTACCCTTGAGGGGTAAAATAAATATAGGGGATGAAAGTATGTATAGGAATATGTAAAGTTTCGGCTTAATTTTCTCTAATGGAAAGCTACATTGACAGCGAGTAACATAGGCTATATTTTATCCCCATATTCCTGCGGGACCAGGAACTACGCGGGTGAAACCGCGGGGCACAGCTAGTAGATAATAAATCTAAGTAGAAGTAGAGTTAATAGAAAAAAATGCTCTGAATTCTTATAACCAAATATTTATAACTAGATTCTTATTTAAATGTTAAAAGGAGCGTGGTATTGATAGTACATATAACTAATGAACCTAATATAAATAATGCTAATAGCTGTTAGGTATGTCCAATTTTGTTTTGCTACCTAACGGCTGTCCCAAATTTTTGCGACCATGTTTTCTTATACATTCTAAATATGCCTACGCATGCAAACTTTTGCAAATCATAGGTAAATCTAGAAAAATGTGTTCAAAGAAAACCAGCTTCTGGCCGCAATTTATCAAAAACTTTCCCAAAATGCGTAGTACGAGATTATTTTATTTATTCTGTCTTTCCAATGTTAGTACACCATGTTAGGTTTATCTACCTGGCGGTGAATATTCCGGAATGTCTATACCGGAGCTCATTTCAGGAAAGCGTAGCTAATTGTAATTTGCGCTCGCTCGCTTCGAATGGTTTTCATTTGCAATTTCTAATATTCAAAGCTCGTTTAGCAGCACTCTGGCTCTAAACGAGGAACAGATGCGATGCCAGCTGCATTTTTCTCATTTCAGGTTAATGAAAATCGCGGCGAGACGAACGACGCGTCGTCTTCCATAGCTGGGTACAGGCTCACCCCATTTAACCCGGCATGGCATAAACCAGCCGCGTACCGCCTATAGATAAACCACGTTAACTTGACACGCAACCCGCATTTGAGACAATATTTATAAAGTGCTACCAAGCCTCGCTTGCATTTGTGGGTGCAGTCTGAAAAATACACAAAAACCAATCATAATTTGTTTTTCGCTTTATGGTCAGGTTAAGTTAAACTGGTTTTGACGGGTCATGTTATTGTAGTACACACACATGCCAACCGCACTAGATGGAGCTCATAAAATATTACTAAGAAACATATTTAACGAACGTGGGTGATTTCACACGGGCCTCCAATTTGTTACACACTTGGACAACTCAACCTCGTAATTTATTGACATGGTCATATATAAAAATCTAGTAATGTTGACATTGATTTCTTTTAACGACTCACGTTGAATTGGTAACATTTTCTTTGGTGTGTACTAATTAAAAACTATTGCAAATAACAAAATCTTGGTCTGATTAGTATTTTATGAACCAATTAATTTTTAAAAACTATGTATGAAATTAAATTGAAACTCGATTTAGTATCAATTTCGTTGAAGAAAGTTTATACGTCCTATAATGACGCGCGGCGAGACGAGATAGCATTACATTTATTATACTTATACATAAAGATACCTAGATAGATACTTGTTTTGGATCAGTCACGAACGATATACATTTCATCGATATGCTAACTTTTTTTTGAACCTAATTAATTTTTGGGGGTACCGCAATTATTGTTATGCGCAGTAGTAACACATTACATTTATTAAATATTATTAATCTTTTCGATAATAACACCATATCTGATGTGTTTAAGCAGACCAAGTAAGGTCCATGTGTTCAGTTACCTTCTAATAAAGCAGTCGTCAAAAGTTTTTTTTTCTTTTATATATAAAATATTTATTGACACAACTTAAATTAACAATATAAATAAAAGGAAATCTAACTAAAACTTATTAATCTAACAAAAGAGGGTGTCCACGAGGCATTGTGCCAAGAACTTTAAACTTTTACTTTTTTCTTTTTAAATAGCCACATTAAAATTTTCGATCAGAGTTACAAGAATAGCTCCAATCCAATGAGCAGTTAACTTAAAAACAAGAAGTACATTTTCATACAATCTGTTTTGGTACCTCTTACAACAATAATGTCCAAGCTATAATAATAATCGATTTTAACTGATTATATTTTCTCATCACTATTATATTTCATACTTACACACAACAATAATTTATTGGGCACTATGAACTATGAACCTCGTTACGTTAAATGAACACCACAGAAACACTTTTTACTCTCAATTATCTCATTTTTAGTCTCATTACTATATTCAAATACTGTATTTTAATTCTAATGAAGGTAACATGTCATAGTTCGTATAAGCTGGCAAACCCATGGTTCCATTTGTACAAAAGGTTGAATTTACATGTAATTTAACGTCAGCGTCGTAAAGCAAGTCTACCAAGGATAATGTGCTACTCGTTAAGTCAGCGGGAGCACGCTTTACTGATTTAATTACTGGCCATTAGTACAGTTTTCTTTGCTCTACATCTGGGCATGTGCTCTAAGGATGCCCATACCTGGAAGCTTTTAAAATACCGTATTACACTTACGAAGGGTAAACTAACTTGAAATATGTTAAAGTACTAGATAAATATACCTATTATGTATATTACTACTTACCTTTTTCATTCAACAATATTTTTCATAAACAATAGGTATCTACATTGATAGATGGTTTTCTTTGTTCTGTGGTGTTTCAATAAAGAGTTTATCCATCTATCTACTTAATTATCACTATTGCAAGTAGGTGTATATGTGACTAATACATTTATGTGATGTTTCAGTTCCATACTAGACTTAGCATGTAAAATGTTTAGCACCTTCTATCACATCATCACTTATAATAAGGTGAGATAGTGGTTAAATTCTGGCATATCATATCTATTTTTATGAATTTTTTGGAATTCAATTTAATTGCCAATTTGTCACCTGCTTTGTTATGGGCGCCGCGTGCGTGTAAAAATGTTATATTGTTAAGACACTTTGCGATACCTTGAAAATAAAAGTAATTCGCTACCTTCAAAAAATCAGTTTCTTTCCTTAGTTTGTTAGATTTTTAAATTTTAGTTTTATTTCTTTAATTGTTGTTATTTAAGTTGTGTCAATAAAATCTCAGTGTGTTTCTTATACACGTAAATTCTTGCTTCTGAAACAATTAGGTGTTACGCGGAAAAACTTACGCTTTTGTTTAGGCCAAGCTCACTTCTAGCCTTTACAGATTAGTGCTATAGGCTGAAGGTAGGTAAAAATGCAAGTTATGTTTTGTTTTATTTATAACCCCATTCATATTTTGTAAGCTCTTGAACTTACGGCGAGCGATCGGAAGACGTCCAAATTTCATCCGGAAAAACCGGTCCCGAGCAGTATGCATAGCTGTTCTCGTCTCGTGTTAACTTTAATGATGTAAGTTCGTAACTGTATCTTTTGGATAAGATATCGATAGTACCTATAAAATATGCTGCATGGGGCGGTGTATTTCTGGAGACTAAATATCTTCGAGAACTAACATCCGTCAGTGGGAAGTCATTTTGGCGGACGGCGTATGGTGGGTAATCTATACATCTATACAAATAAATAAAATTTAAGTGTCTGTTTGTAATATTAAAATAACCGCTTTTTACTACATGCGTATGAAATTATATACGGTAACATATACCAAAATAACACTTTTTTAAATTTTTGTCTGTCTGTCTGTTTGTTTCGCTTAATCTCTTGAACGGCTGGATCGATTTTTACGGGACTTTCACTGGCAGATAGCTGATGTAATAAGAAGTAACTAAAGAAGTAAAAAAAATCTAAAATTATTAAATTCCATGCGGACTAAGTCGCGGGCACAGCTAGTAATCACCACTCGCGTCTTGAATTGAATTATAATTTAACAATGAGAGTGTACCATAGCATTTTCTTACTTACCTTTGTATTGCATAAAATAGAAAATCGCCTAACAAAAGCAGATGATTTCCTAAAAACTTTTCAAGTCGAAATTGTCAAAGAACAGTACCAAACTAACCCATCGTATATTTATCTCCTGCGAATACAAACAATACGCTGCCTCGTTTGATGAACTAACTCTACCTAACAAAAAAAGATCTTAAAATTTAAAAGTTTTTCTTGAACCTACCCGTTTCGTTCCATAAAATTTTACCACAGCGATTCACCTTTTTTTTTGCGAAATCAATGATTCAATTTGTTTTTGGCTCGATTTATCATAGGTTGGGGACGGGGCGGTCCGCAGTCATTAATAAGTAATCAGTGTGACCAGCCGTCGCCCCCTCCTGGCCCGGCCGATATCGCAAAAATGTAGGTACCTACCCAAGCGAATAAATGTGGAGAACTACGCTTTTAACCGACTTTACTTGTAAAGCCTTTCTTATTTACAGTGCCATGTTAAATGTAAGGCGGCTTGTTTTGTATACTTAACGTATTTACTACCATGGGTTAGAATTTTATTATGACCTTGTTTTCGTAACTACGAATATATTCAATAGAGTTTCGTACCATATATCCTTAAATAAGATCACAGATATCAACAAATAGTGAGAAATTAATTAAAAAAAAACTCCATATGCGTATTTGTACCATAAGTGCTACAAGCTAAATTAATTTTAATTCAGTTTGGCAATGCTGTAAGAATTATTCAACGATGACATAAATTCGAAACTGTTGAAAAGGTTGCAAACAAACAGATGAATAAAAATATTTTATATCCTTTTATTCCGTCAGAATATTTTAGCATCGGCCGTCTAATAACTTTTAAATTATTGATGACTCCCTTCGACGCCGTGAATTGATTTCTCTTTGTCAATTTAATAAATGCTCAAACACCGTTTTTCATTTTAACTCATTAGTTTTTGTTCTCTGATTGATCACACTGCCATGCCGTACTATTAACTTTTTTCACAGAGTTTTATGCTAATACGCGTTAATATACGTCTCTGCTAAGGCGGTTGCAATTAGAAGTATGAAAGACGTGTACCTACTCGCTCCTTTAAGAAGGTACTAATATAAAGCTACATGGTAATGTAGGTGCAGAGGTTCACATTGTCATTAGCATTCTCAGAGGCAGGGAATGGGGTGCCAACCGCGCCTGCCTCTCGTCGCACATCTTATGCGTAGGCACATTTTGGCCCACGTATTTTGTTGGAATTTTAAGTAGAGCTTATTTTAGGCAAAGCTCCTAAGTTGTATTAATATTTGAACATCAAATTCTTCATTTGTGCAAAATGCTTTTGCTGTAAGGAGCAGCTTGTTTGAAGAACAATATGGTAATTGAGGTACCATTTAACAGACAAGGAGCTTTAGGACTTTTTTGTAACGACGTGATGCACACACACGCACACATATTAGGATATACATATTATGAGCTATACGAGGATATATACGAGGTCTTAACGCTTCACTGAAAGAATTCACTGGAGGATGTTATCTTGGCCGCCTCCGTGGCGTAAGTGGGGGATGTGATGACTGATGAGCCACTGCAAAGCGTGAGGTTGCGGATTCAATTCCCGCACAGAGGCAAGATTTGTGTGAACCATAGCTATTTCCTCTTAGTCTGGGTGTTTGTATCACTGTGATTGTCGTAGTTCCTGATGCCCTAGATTCAGAGAATTTAGAGACCAGTATCTGTATGTAATCGTGACGCGTAAAAAATCTACCAACACACGTGCCTATATTTATTGTTTTCTAGCTAACGAAGCAGACGAATTTCGCCAGTCTGTAAAAAAAAAAGTGTAACAGTTTCCATGGTCGGTTTCGCTATGAAGTAATCAGCGGGAATGCACTAATGGCCGGTTGCGGCGAGCGCGGCGTGTAATGTGCAATTTGCAGGCGCCCATCGACGACGGTCACGCGACGGTGTGACGCCTCTGTGTTCTTTGACTAACATTTTTCAACTTTTCTACTGTTGAAAGAAAGAAATTGAAGTATACTTGCTTATAGTTTAAAGCCGAGAACTTTTTATTACTTTCTATAAAAACAAACTGAACTAGAAAGCAGCTATCACGGTAAGGTAAGGTCGCTTAGCGTCAAAATCCTTTAAATAAATTAAACAATAAAAAATCCGCTACCAATGGCTCACGTCCCCAAAATGCTGGTGTAGCATTTTACGATTCATTAAGAATATGTGTAGCCGACGCAAAAAGATAAAATTTAACAACGTTACAGCAGTGGTAAACGACATACTTTACCATCAGGCGCATCATCTGTTAACTATTGTATGTAGTTATCGTACATGAGGTAGAAGGTTTTATAGTGTGAGGCCTCTTCTGCAAGAGACCATCTGGGGAAGTACCAGATGGTAGATAATCCTCCGCCAAGCAGTAGTGTGCAAACATTACTGTGTACCGGTTTGAAGGCCAATCACTGGACATATGAGACTTTAGAGCCGAAGTCTCAGAGTGACGAGCGCAGTGCAGTGCCGCGCAAGATTATGCAATGCAAAGTACTGGGGGGCACTATAACTGTTATGGACAGGCGTAGCGCTTACCATCAAGTAAAAAAAATAACTATTTTTTGCATTTGACCACCCTATACCTGGTCTTCACTGACGATGTGGTCAAAAGTGTTAAACATGCTAAGCCTAGAATAGGACAACTGCTGCTTTAGAACAGCTATTTCCTTGGGTGTAGCAAGTATCAACCTATTAAGAAAGAGTATTGCTTCTGCAACTAATGACCACTATTATTTATTCTGTGCTAACGGCTCGTTGTGAAACTAATGGAGTTCTAATAAATTCAAATTTTAAGTAAGTAGGTAGGAAAGGTAATCAATGTGTTATATATCAAGCTTAAAATATAGATTGGTATAGATAATGTACATTCTTATCTGACAAAGAACTAGTTGTTCGCTTCGATGTCCTATACTACGTAGGTACGTAGTATAGGTAGGTACCTATCTATAGTCATTATAGCTGCATGCAAGTTCGCAACAACTTATCAAGTCCTCGTGTATCACAAGAATCATGAATGAATCATTGATTTATAATTTTCTCAATAATTAAAGATAACTTGTTATAAATCGTTGTTTTATGGGTGGCGGAAGCCGCTGCCATTGATATCTGTAAAAAGAAATACCGACAACCGGCAAACCTTCAGGTGGCAGTCCGTTCAATATTCTGACCGTTACTACAAGGAAAAACAATAAACAGGAACACGTTTTTTTACAAATCACGGTTACTAACGTCTCTTTTATAAGTAACGGTACAAGCGGTGGGTGCGTTATTTTCCAATATTTAATAGCTTCAAACTTGCTACCGACACCGTTTGAAAGTTAATTATTAACGTATAAAAATATATTAGACGCTATATTAGACGTATCATGTTCAAAGTTGATTGGGTCATGCATATAAAACGACATTAGAATTGTAATCTATCTACCGTCCTCTCATAAAATAACCATCATATTATATATAACGGAGAGTCGTATACCTACCTACGACGTTCATGTACCCAAAACAACCAATGTGAACAAAAACCGGAAGACAAGCAAAAGAAAAAGTGGCTTACAACGAAAAAATCTTATACTGGTTTATTAAAGATACTTCTCCAGTAAAGACCAAGTAGAACCCTAATCTTCCCTTTTGAGCCAAGCAAAAAAGTTACCCACTCTCGGCTGCCGCTTAAGTTAACCAAATGTTTTTCTTTTTAATTTAAGAAATTAAACATTCCAAAGAGATATAAAAAGAAATAAAACTTTGCAGCAATTTTCTCTCCGGCCAATCTAATCTTTTTATTTAAAACAGACGGCGAAATCTGCCGTGGCGATTACAATAATTTCGCGGTGGGTTCGCCACAGCTGGTTTCGATTATTATTTCAAGACAGAAATGCATGGCAACGTTGAAATAATCAGCCGCCTTTTGTAATAATGGAAACTTCTCTTTCGGAAATGTCATTCAAATAATAATAAGGTAGTTTATATAGATAATTCAATAGATAAATAATATTGTCTTATGACATCAATTTATTTTTTTCAAATTTCCTCCGATGTCTTTGTGTTCCCGTTTGAAACGAAGAAAATTTTCCTAACCTTTTGTAAGCGACAATTTGGAGTCATCAGTAAAAATAAAAAATAGCCTTCAATCTCTACAAATAAATAAAAGCTTTTCAAATGAATAGTGATTACTGGCAAAAAAAAATATTAATTTACCACTTTTTGTTACAATATTCTATTTAGCGAAGACCGCCCCATGATGGATGTAGTCGTGATATGATCAGAGTTCAGACCGATAAGCGCGTCTGTGTGCACGTCGTCACTGGCAGCTCTTGAGTTTTTGCCCACGAAAACAATGTCCACATCTTACGACAATGACAGCCACACGAACTTCATGATTTTATAATAATGATATGATGATATATGTTAAACATCAATTCTAAAGCCAAAATGCACCGTAGTCGAGCTTAGACCCTATAAAGCCTGCGCCTATGCACTCGTAACATTTAACCTTTACTTTTGACATTTCGCCCAGGTATAGGACGGTCATTATTTCGCCTAGTTTCCAGTTTCCAGCAAATGAACCCCTTTTGTTCGTGCGCTATTCAATACCGTACTCCTTCGTCGCTTTCTCCGAGTTTCGTTAACTTCCTAGTCGAGAGAACATTTGCCATTTACTGAACATATCCAATGCCTAATAAAGACTTGAAACTGGATCGTGAACTCTGAGAATAGCTTTGTTCCATTCCTTTACCCTGTTTAGAATTAATTGCTTGCCATGTACTGCTAGGCCGTTATTCGATAGCATCCAGTAAGAGCTAAGGTTAAATAGGAGAATGAAAGTTCATTGCAAATAAGTACAATTGGCGACAGAAACTGTTCAATTCAAACTTGAGGTACATACCCACCATGAAGATTGTTTAGTTTTGACGACACACTTGATAATTAACTAGCATATTATGTATGAGCTCTAATTACCTGATAAAATGTTGATAGTTTCAAACAAATACTTAAGTGAGTACTAATATTAAAAACTTTAGACACATTAGTAGTAAAGACCAACTGTTTGCCAGTGGGCTTGAAACTTGGATAATTAATCTAAAACTTTTCTTTGTCCAAGTGCTGAGGGTAGTAGGACAGTGGGAGCGAAAGATCGTAATGGCGTAGGAGCGTGAGTTACTGGCGGTAATGATCCAACACCCTTCATTATCAGGACGGGTGACATTTAGCGCAGGCACGCCTCACTGACTCTGGGACAAGCTAGGGCTTGATGGACTTTGAATTTTGTGTTGTTTTCCATACTTAGATATTTGATGCCAAAAAATACAGTTAGCTTGCTTGAATCCTCCTAATATTTTAAATGTGAAAGTTTGTGAGGATGGATGTATGTTTGTTACTCTTTCACGCAAAAACAACAAAACAGATTTGGATGTAATTTGGAACACAGATAGATTATTACCTGGATTAACACGTAGGATACTTTTTATCCCGAAAAAATTAAGGGTCCTATGGGATACTACTCAACGCGGGTGAAAAAGTGGAGTGCAGCTAGTTCTTAAATAATTCTTAGCGGAAATGTATATTCCTATATTTGGAAACATCGTCATTCAGAACTTCACTTGACTGTTTATTTATTTACCAATGTCGCACTCAGAGACGCAATTCAAAGCTAAATGCTCCATAATGTCAAACTCCAATAAAAGTCAAAGTCCATAAAAAAAAACTTGCATTTGTTTTAATTATTTTAGGATACGTACTTACCAATAACAATACTAAAGAAATGAGCCTGTTGTTTTTTGAAATTCTTCATAAGAGTCACAAAATATGTATTGTTCTAGCTGGAAAAGTACCAACTGTATAGATATTTTATACAAAGTTGTACTACTTAGAGGTACATAGTGCCCTGTCAATCCTGTCGATAATATAACTTGATTTATTTAAGATAGTCTCGCGTTCACCACTATCTCAACTCAACATAGAGATTTTAATTAAATATCATTATAATAATTATTGCGAAGCGATGTAAGTAATAACAATATAAAATATAATGTATACCGAAATAAAATGTATCATACGGAGTGGCGTCTCTACAAAAATAAAACAATTCTTCTGACGAGAGGCTTTACTCTTCGATATCGCATATCATGGTTTCAAAAGGAACATCAACCGATATTTGAAAGTTATGGCGCGAGTAGTGAGTGAGTTTGGTAGTGGAGTGAACGTCCGCGTTAGGGATGTCACCGCATTTCCCAAGACCAAGGAGTGTCTAACAAAATTTCGAGAAATTATGCAACTTATTGTTAATTTAGAGTTAACATCGTGAGTACCAAAATGTTTCTAGCGTTCCGGGCACTAATTTCTTCAATATATTAGACAAAAAAAGAGTCAACCTCATTAATAAATCATATCATGCTCATAGTTTAAATCTTTGTGTATTAAGTTACGGTATTGTGCTTATATTTATAAAACTGTGATGTTTGTGACTTTTGTGGTTGTAAATATTTTTTTATATATGACACGTAGCAGCCCTACTCGCGGAGCGCGTGGAAGGCGGGCGGGACGGTCGCGCGGGCTCGGGCGGGCGGCGCCTCATTGATCGCAGAGCACAGCAGCCCCGCACACCCCTCCCTCCGCGCCCCGCGCCTGCATCCCTCCGCAGCCTCCGCGACACGACCACAACACTCGAATCTCTGATCGTTAGCCGCGGCAACCCATCATTACGAAATGCGCTTTTGTCAGCCATGCAGACACATTTCACTATTACGACACTGTATGCAGATATTTTTTATAGAAATTGACATGTCGTTGATAACGCGAGGCATTGTTGAATCATACCAGCATAATAGGTATAAAAAATAGGTATAGCTGCATTCATTTTTCATTAGACGTGAAAGATTTGGGTTTTATCATCGTATCGATCGATATCGGCTTACAAATAATATGTTAAGCAATATTTTTAATATAACCATATATTTTATATTAAAATTTATGTTGGCATATGAATATTAAATAGATTCAGAATTAATTATTCAAATTAATTAAAATTAGTTAAACAATCATAAAGTTTATAGCCTTCATAATGATGATGTAAATTTTTAATAGGTAATGGTTCTAGTAATTAACATAAGATTCGGCAACGTGTAACGGTGACAGTGCTCGTCGCTTGTCGCTCTCCCCTCGCGCCGAGCGCCGCCGCCGCCGCCGAGGAGTTCGGGACACGAGGCGAGAGCGGCAAGGACCTCGTGCAGGACCGAGTCCGAAGGAGACAAGGTCGGCGCACGGTGCGGCGGCGCGGCGGCGCTTGAATGGGCGGGCGGGCGCGGCGGCTGCGCGCCGCTCTGCCTCCGCCAGTCCGCACACCGGCGGCTCCGCTGCCCCACGGTCGGCCGCACTCCGCTGAACAACAATGCTCAAAAACACGTCGTGACTCGACTACACCACCCGCGGCGCGCCGGCGATGCTCGAGCACCGGACGGCACGCGTGGCCGTCGCCGAGCGGTCATAAATAGTTCAATATATGAAAACCGTAAAAGAATTGAATTTAATACCGATCGTGTTCGATAGATCCGAATAGAGGCGGGAGTGCGGCTCGGGGAGGCGGGGGTCGGTGTCGCGCGGGCGGGCGGGCCATGGCGCGGCGCGGCGGTGCGGCGGCGGCGGCGGCGGCGCGCGGCGCGGCGGCGTCGCGGCGCTGACATGGGCGGGCGGGCGCGCCGCTCGCTGTTGGCGGCGCCCGCGGGCCTGCTGCTGCTGCTGCTGGGCCTGCTTTGGCCGGGGGGTAAGCTCGGACCTGAATCCCTCCCTGGCCACGCTCTGCCAACCTAACCCTTGTGCATCATAGAATTACACCCATCCATTACGATGAAAACAAATTCTCAATTGTATTACTATAATTTATAATTGGGAAGAGACAACTACTGACAAAAGCATAGTATAAAATATTACTTACCTACTCGTAATATCGGAATCTTACAAAAACAAAAATATACAATTGTAAACCCATTGTTTAACTCAATGTGAATGTGACATGAAACAAAGTATGTAGTTATATGTTTTAGCCCCTAATGAAATGTCATGTGCTCCACTGGCTATAAATCTCCGTTCTCGTGTCGTAACAAAGGACGCCAGAAATACAATGTATTTCAAACTACAGTAGCAGGTTTATTATACAATATTCTAGATTACTTAGCTCTAAAGATGTTCTAAAGTAATATATTGGTATAAATATTTCAGTAAATTGGTGTGTGAATATTATCGTGTCCCTCATTTTCAGTCAGGAACCCATTTTCGTAGCAATCATCCAGATACCTGCTACCTCGGGAACTTTTTTTATAGTGTTTAATTATAATAATTACTTAATAGTAGTTATATTAGGTACTTCTTTTTATTTATATTTCAATTTTCGTGAATAACAGGCGCAATATAATTCCACGTATCTAGACGGAATCAAACAACAGGAAGGTTCGATGCCCCAACATTCAGATATAAAGAACAAACACTTGCGCTTCTTTTCTACCCTCAAAAATGTCAAGTGGAAATCAAACCTGCGACTTTAAGCGCAGTTGCGTCCATCAACAAACCCACACATTGCAACCAAATTAAAAAAAAAAGCGACCTGTCGTACTATTATTGACAGTAACCACTATATTGTACTTACAAATAGTCACACTCGCTGCTTCTTGGCTAACATGACAGCGGGTACCCTAAAAACCTGTCCAAAACTGATAACTAAGGCTCCCGGTCACAGTGAAAAACTGCTTAAAGGATTTTCTTATTCAATCATTTTTATCATCAACAAGCTTTACGGGTATTTTGTGTTCCATGACTTACCATGGAACACGGTACGAGTAAACACGGGAAATATTAAATTAGGCCTCTTAACTTACTGTAACTTAGTTAAACTAAATTCAGGTAGGCTCACTTAAATTTTTTGAGCACCCTCTTAGGTAGCACATATTGTTTGTACATATTACTTTGTTAATATGATTATTAAATATACAAACATCTATTTTATAGTTTACGTCTTATATCTGGTGGTGCGCCGCGGCAGTGCCCACGCCAAGTCGAACCAACAAAGGCACAGCCGTAGCACACTTTTCTCGAAGCCGTTGATGCCATTGTCAACTCTATAATTATCATTTTACATCTTATATTAAATGTTATTCGACTGAACTAGTTACTTGCTGGTATATTTACAGAAATGTTATGTTCCTAACTAGCTGTGCCCACGAGTATATTTATATCTTCTGAATCCTGCTCTTTTGTTTCTTTCTGATCAAAACGGGACATAAACGACTCGTTTTAATCACAGACCTTTTCATTGAAATCTATTTTGCCGTTTAGGAGATTATTCGAAATTATACTATACAAAATTTCTAGAAACGGTAATCTAGATAAGGCATGGCATAAATAGTAGTTTCAACATAAATGTTGGCGTTTCTTTTGAAATCACAAGCAGAAACTTCAATTTCATGATAGGTATAGATAGGTATTACCTACCAGAATACAGCTTCCAGATCTGACAATGAAAAAAATCTCGTCTCAAATATCCTGTATAGCCGCAACATTCATCATCCATTCATGATCATATTTATACGCAGTCAAGTGAATATTGCTATTTGTTTCAAAGCTTGGCGTTTGCGTGACTATGGTCCTCGTTCGTAGTTTCTGACACTTATAATACAGGTTATCCTAGTTTGGAGTAAGAACTATGTATATGATTGTGATGCTTAGATTTATTTAGCCTGTGAACATAGCATTTTAGCCCCTTCTCTCCGTTTTGATGAAGTCGATTGACTACTCGTAGTCATGATGAGTTATTGCTATTATTGACTGAGCAAAGCGAGGACCCAGTCTACTGGGACGAATAAGAGTTTGTATGTTTGTATTTCGTTGGAGGCTCACTTACGTACCGTTGGTTTATAATATTCCTGAAATGTTGTTCGTTCTTTTCTTTTTATTGTGTTCAATAAAGAGTGTATCTATTTATCTATCTATTCACTGTATATGGTAGTTTATGTAAATACAATTTTTATGTTCGGATATTAGGAAAAGCGTAAGAAGTTGCAAAATCCACTTCTTCTGCTAGTACTGGTGGTTGGCCTTCAGCTCCGCATATCTCCCTCGCTTTCTGTGCTCCTTGCCAGACAAAACAGCTCTTCTATAATGATGCTAGTCTTCTTACGGGTATTTTTGAGCCGCTACTTTCGTCTCCTCCCGAAGTACGACTAGGGAACTACTAGTTATTGAAAAATAATAATTATCCACAGGGGCAAGCGGCGGGTACCACGAAAAGCGGTTGCTGCACCACCTACTGGACCATTACAACGTGCTCGAGCGGCCCGTGGTCAACGAGAGCGACCCGCTGCAGCTCTCCTTCGGCCTCACGCTGATGCAGATCATTGACGTGGTATACACCTCCTACTCCACTACTTCACTATTCTGTTCTGTTTTCACATGCACGTTAATAGGTCATGAATAAATAGTTTAGAATTCTATAGCATAGATCGCTGGTGGGCTCTACTCTACAGAATATTTGTATAGATGTTTTAAACCACTATAAGATGGACCGACAATTTTTTTTTATGTTTTTCACCAAAGAAATGTTTTAACAAATAGGTAAGGTTCCTTTTCTGTCTTTAGAGTAAGTATTGGGGATATAATTATATAATTACATGAGTGATGTGCTGCTATACATTTGCGGATTTGAATATAGGATGACTAGCCTGTCTTTGTATAGGTTTTTTTTAGTGCTTGCAAGCGGATCCTACTTCAAAAAAAAACATATCAAAGGTGTATCCCACTGAAGTTCTTTACCGCTGAATTGTGAGATTCATTAACTACAGGTACTTCTAGTATTACGTTTCAGATAGATATAAAGTTGGATTCCATAATATAACTGACTCAGCTTGAGCACTTTTAATCATTCTCACTACCAATAAATTAGGCATATTAATTTAAAATGAATATTATAGACATTTAATGAATCGCCGTTTTTAAGTTTTTTATTATTTTCAGGACGAAAAGAATCAGCTATTAATAACAAACATCTGGCTTAAATTAGTAAGTTTTAACAATAATATTTCAAAATAGGAGTCAATAGGTCAAAAACACTTGAACGAAGGGGTAATATCATCTTATTATTGCAGGAATGGAATGATATGAACTTGAGGTGGAACACTTCAGATTTTGGTGGAGTTAAAGACTTGAGAGTGCCGCCCCACAGGATGTGGAAACCAGACGTCCTTATGTACAACAGGTATCTTCAAATTTGGGTTTCTAAATATGTATATATTTTCTGCCGAAGAATTCAATAAACCTACAGTTGTAATAGAAGTATTTTCTAATAACTGTACGTTCTTTTTGTCCAGCGCGGATGAAGGGTTTGACAGCACATATCCAACCAACGTGGTGGTGAGGAACAACGGCTCATGTCTTTACGTACCTCCTGGTATCTTCAAGAGCACATGCAAGATTGACATCACATGGTTTCCTTTCGACGACCAGCGCTGCGAGATGAAGTTTGGTAGCTGGACTTATGATGGTTATCAAGTCAGTATACGTTTCGATTTTGAAGATTCTTCAGGGTTTGCGCACCTTGCTCAAGTACTATTTTCTTTAACAGTTGGATCTTCAATTGCAAGACGAAGGTGGAGGAGATATTAGCAGTTTTGTCACGAATGGCGAATGGGAACTGATAGGTATATATGACTAATACAATAATATAGAGTTGACGTAAACCTTAACAGGTGATTTAAAGTTTAACCATCGTTTCGTTCTCAGGTGTACCGGGCAAGCGGAACGAAATCTACTACAACTGCTGCCCGGAGCCTTACATCGACATCACATTCGCTGTGGTGATCCGTCGGAAAACGCTATACTATTTCTTCAACTTAATCGTACCCTGTGTCCTGATCGCCTCCATGGCCTTGTTAGGTTTCACCCTACCACCGGACTCAGGCGAAAAATTATCATTAGGTAAGACTGAATACCTAGTATATACACCGGTCCCCTGGAGATGATGTTTGGAATGGTTCGATCATTTACCGGGTTTTTCTTCTTGTTAGGTGTTACGATCCTACTCTCACTGACGGTGTTCCTCAACATGGTGGCGGAGACGATGCCGGCGACGTCGGATGCAGTGCCGTTATTGGGCACATACTTCAACTGCATCATGTTTATGGTGGCTTCGTCCGTCGTATCTACAATCCTGATCCTTAACTACCATCACCGTCACGCAGACACGCACGAAATGAGTGACTGGGTATGTCAAATACACTTTGATGATTCTTTTGATAAGTTTTAGCAGTTTAAACATTTTGCTTTTTGTGTCACAGATACGTTGCGTATTCCTGTACTGGCTACCGTGGGTACTGCGCATGTCGCGGCCGGCCTCGGCGACGAACCCGCCGCCCGCGCGCGCGCCTCCCCCGCCAGACCTGGAGCTACGCGAACGCTCCTCAAAGTCACTCCTGGCTAACGTGCTCGATATCGACGACGACTTCCGGCACGCGCAATCGCAGCAGCCCCCCTGCTGTCGATACTACAGGTCCCTCGACGATCTACACGAACACTACTCGCCGTAAATAGCACGGTTACAATAATTCTCCCCAGCCTCGAACGTTCCACAGTCAACCCGACCTTAACAGCTTAATGACATCACATCATTAATAGAGGAATCATTCTTTCAATGTAAAACTTCTACTTCGGGTCTTTGACTTTTACATCTTATCAGCATAGCATAACTCCCGTAGCTCCCTTCGATCCTCGGCTCCACCCGTAGAGTAGGGCGCACAGGTGGCCGATGACTACAGAGGCGTGTTGTTGCAGGGAGGGCGAGGCGAACGGCGCGGGGCTCGGCGCGGCGCACAGCTGCTTCGGTGTCGACTACGAGCTCTCGCTCATACTGAAAGAGCTCCGAGTCATCACAGATCAGGTACAACTTCTCACTCTTCGTCTCAAATATTTGGCAGATGTTTCTAGGAATTAATGTGTTTTACAACGGTCTTCCCTTTTCCAGATGCGCAAAGATGACGAAGATGCGGACATTTCGCGCGACTGGAAGTTCGCTGCCATGGTCGTGGACAGACTGTGCCTTATTATCTTTACCCTGTTCACAATCATCGCCACGCTAGCCGTGCTGCTGTCCGCGCCACACATCATGGTGTCGTAGCGACCCGCCCGCTTGCGGCTGCGCATGCGTAACGTTCTGTGATACCGCAAATACCTGTTAAGTTGTGATGTGTGAACCGGCGCGGGCGCTGACGCCGCGGCGCTCCGGGAAGTTGCCGCCGCCTGCCTCGTCGCCCGCGCCTCCCTGTAGACATAAGTAACCGCTGACTGCCATCCCTTAAGCTCAACCGATGACTGCATATCCTCTGATGTCCACGATTCCTCTAACAACCCAGCGACTATTTCTTCTGAAATTACAAAGATGTTCGTTTTAAAGGAATTCATTGACAGTCCCCACCATAAAGCACTAATAAGTTAAATATTTGACGATGAGCGGTTCCTATGGCCAGTTCCACCGGAGCTGTCGATATTGAAACGTGGCAGTGCGTGCTCACCGACCGGGGCCGCAGCGCCCTGGCAGGCTAGAGGTCCAGCTAGAGCAGTCGCCGTCTCTTGCGGTCACTGGGCACCGATGACGCCGGTGATCCTAATGAAAATTGTAGCACAAAAACGTCTTCCTTCATACAGTTAAACAACCTAATTCGCGTTTAAATTGAAAATTTGTTAGACTTCTTCAACTCTTGAAATCTATTGTACAGATAGACTTTGGGCGGTTAAGTGCCCTACGTTTCCTTCTTGTTCGATTCCATGAATCGTGGTTATGCCCTACGTTTATTTTCGGATGTATTTGTGTCTGTAGCTAGTATAGAACTTTACAAACAATTTTGATTCAATTGTTCAGGTTGTGATATGCCTCGTTGAGAACGAGTCGATATTGTTATAATGGTAAATAATCCATAATAGCTTAAAAAATCGTTAAAAGTTGTAGTTAAACAAAATATTATTTTAATAAAGTCTTACCTGGAACATTCGGATCGACTTATACAAATAATAATTAATTAAATTACGTAATAGTATCAAATTTATACTTCTTTCGATATGGTTACAAAAAATCATAAGCTGAAAATAATGTAAGCTTAAAATTTTCTTCTATGAAATCTCTATTGGAATTTACACATTTTTAGCAACATAATAGAAAACATACAAATAAACATGCGCGTCATACGTACCTACGTTGATTATAATCAACAGGGAGCAACAGCACCAAGTTGTTCTGTTGACGACTCCGACTCGATATATTAACTAGGCGACAAGCACCTCGACCGGCAATTTACACCGCTCGTCTGCCACATCCACCGACAGTCTTCTCAAGTTCATTTCTATTCGAGATTACGTCATGTTAACCTTACTAACGAATACACACTTACATACATTTTGTACTTTATCGTTTCCACAAGACTTTGTAAACCTCCCAAAAGGAAAACGTCCATAAGACGAGCGAACGCGTGGGTTAGTTAACTCAAACGTACCCCGCAAAGCTCTATCAATGTTTTCCTTTTTCGAGATCCAATAATCTTAGGCGGTCTATTATGGAAGTTGCGGACCGCCTATCATTATTAACTCGCAAATGTTTTGATGTTAATTAATTTATTGTTATTTAATCTTGTCTTCAACCAGTCGTTAGCGGTTGTGTGACTAGGGGCGGTGGACGCCGCGCATCGCTCCCACGTAGCTCTCTGCGACGATCCTTGTGCGGCCTCTATGCGTACCCATCGGGACAATCAGATGTCCTAGAGATTTGTTCAATTGTTAGGGTTAATCTCTGAACTGTAACTTTGTTTATTAAATATAAACGAATGAAACAAAAAACATGTTTTATTTCCAAGCATACTATACAATATGTACCTACTACAGTAGTTGTAACGTCTCCTATTTAGATAAAGGTCCTGTAAAGAGTAGAGGTATCATTTAACGGGTCCTAAAGCGAGTCGTAAATTGTGCACATTCCTGACCTATATTACATCGTCAGAGAGGTAGCGGGTAGCGACCTCCAGAAGACAATCGATGCTCTCCCGTGGGATAGCGCACATGCGCAAAGGATCCCCACTTTCCAACAAAGGCAACCTCTGCAACATTTTATATGCTTACTTAACTTATAAAATTAGAATGCCTCTCTACTAATCGAACAATTAGTTAATTGCTGTTTTTTCAGTACACCTATTGTACTTTTAACTGACGAAGAAATATAAAACAAGCTTATATTATAATAGGCACTAAATACAGACGTAATAAAGTATAAATGGGTAATTCATGACTCAAGGAAAACCTTAAATTAATAAGTTTATTAAAGGGTAACATAAAACAACCAACAACTATTTAGCAGCTAATGGTATTATTGTAACGCTAGGTACTTCTAAGTCCCTTAATCCCATAATTACTATTCATAGTTTTGAGTAAAGGCTACGTAAACAGCAATCATTGATATACGTAATAAGTGAACATGACTAGTAGATTAAACTACACAAAGCTCCGATAAGAAACCATCAAAATAGTACATCCACATCCCGCTAGGGTGCACGACTGGCTATACAGATACGCGTATAGTAGACGCGGGTACGGGCGGGATTGGAAACGGCGGCAGCGGGCGGGTCGCAAACGCGGGCGGCTGCTTGCGGCAGTCCCCGACCGCCCGCCGCCATGTCGGCCGGGACCCGTGCCTTCCTTCTCACAGTTGCACTATTCACCATCCTCTATTCAGGTAATGAATTTTATCACTAATTCTAATAATACACAACTGGAATCACCAAACCTTTAGCTTTCCTTTGCTGCATAATATATCCTTTCTTCAATCGTTTCCCTCGGGAACATATAATTCCATTTTGCGTGATCGTCTAATCTTATCTTGGGTTAAAGAAATAGATTTAAAAAATTTACATGAATTATTGTTGTAGAGCAAAAGACATAAACGCGCGCCATGCTACGTGGTATATACTTTTCGATCATAGATTAGATATCAACGCGTTACTGGCTCTCATTTGTTCATAAATTGTGATTACCAATTTAATAAAAAAAAATAACGTTCGATTTTTATCGGATTAAAGTATGATTTATTGAAATAGTGTAAGTAATTTGTGTTCCAACGAGACGACAAGCATAGTACCTATTATGTTATATTTCTGTTTATTTTATCTGCCATCTCGCTGTTTATTGATCTGATGCGCCGCAGCCTCTTTCGCATCTTAGATTACGGCAATACTTACTTGTATTTTAGACGAGCCACCCCACCTATCTACTATGCGTAGGTAGGCATATTATTATGGTCTTTGCATATTTTGTACGTAGGTATTATTATATGGTATGGTTTTATTATAGGTACATTTTAAAAGTTGGATCATTTTGCTTTATGTACATTTGAACGCGTACTTACTACGCCGCCAATAATGGTGTTATTAACAGATCTAAATTGTTTTTCAATTGTGATCCTTATTGCCCAGATAGGCTTCATTATACTATAGCGTGGTTTTACACTAGTACATAAATAGTAACATAAAGAGCTTGTTAGTAAATGTTAATCTTGGACCTTGGATCTAGATTTCAAGCAGTTTCTGTATAAATGGATTATCAATCTCCGCTGAGATCTCTCAAAGCGGAGTTTTGTTAAATCTGTATTTTCCTATTATTTATAGGTATAGCCGACTATGTTAGTGACTATGCTAATATTAAATATAAATAGACTCGGGATAGATACAAACATTCGAGAAAAATCTTCGTAAATAAACGTACCCACTCTATGATTTTGATGCTAGAGTCACTGAAGACTTCGTTGATAATTTTATTAGATATGATTCAATTCTGGCCATTGCGCGTTTGGCCGAACGTAGGATTGGAGACATTGTCAATCCCAATAAAATTATTGCAGGATGGTGTTCCGAAGACGAGGAGCGCCTGGTGCGCGACCTATTCCGCGGCTACAACAAGCTCATCCGGCCCGTGCAGAACATGACGCAGAAGGTCGACGTGCGCTTCGGTCTCGCCTTTGTACAGCTCATCAATGTTGTACGTTAACTATAATTGTTCACTTACTCTTGATCGATGAGGTCCGACCAGTAGTTGCAGGGTGGCTATCTATAGACATACCTACCTACTCAAGTTATGGATATCCTTTTCATGCTTAATACCTGATTACTCTTTCTTGCTCACGCTTTAATTTCAAACCATATGAAATGCCTCCGCTCCTGAGTACTGGTAAGAATCATTAACTAGCATCGATGTCAATTGGGTCAATTTAATTAAAAGCTAAATATTTTGTCTTGACTATGTTCGGTTAGCAAATATACTTATATAGTGTCTTTTTTTCTTGTTTCAGAACGAAAAGAACCAAATCATGAAATCAAACGTGTGGCTTCGACTTGTGTGGATGGATTACCAGCTAATGTGGGATGAGGCGGACTACGGTGGCATAGGTGTACTACGACTACCTCCAGACAAGGTCTGGAAACCAGATATCGTGCTCTTTAACAAGTGAGTATCATCTTTACAACCAAAGCTGAAGGTATATACTGCACCTTTAGGTATTTCATAAATACTAACCCATTATTAATTTTTTTAGTGCTGACGGCAACTACGAAGTCCGGTACAAGTCTAACGTTCTGATTTATCCCAACGGAGAAGTTCTGTGGGTACCTCCGGCTATTTACCAGGTTTGTAATTTCGCCACATAGGTGCCTACCTCCATACAGAGTCATTTTAATAAATTATAATTATATCCAGGAAGTTTTCTGAAAAAATTTAATGTAATAATTTAATTTCAGAGTTCCTGCACTATTGACGTCACATACTTCCCGTTCGATCAACAAACCTGTATCATGAAATTCGGATCATGGACATTCAATGGTGACCAAGTGTCTCTCGCACTGTACAACAATAAAAACTTTGTAGACCTCTCAGATTATTGGAAGTCCGGAACGTGGGACATAATCGAAGTGCCCGCATACTTGAACATCTACGAAGGAAACCATCCCACCGAAACTGATATCACATTTTACATCATCATAAGAAGGAAGACATTATTCTATACTGTCAACTTGATCTTGCCGACGGTTTTGATCTCATTCCTGTGCGTTCTCGTCTTCTACTTGCCTGCTGAAGCTGGTGAAAAGGTAACACCTTAAACTGAATCCTCTATAAGCATATACCTAAGTAATTTTATAAGTGTTTTCCTCAATTCAGGACAGGAAATAAATGTATTCTATTGTTTTCTAGGTCACATTGGGTATCAGTATTTTGCTGTCACTGGTCGTGTTTCTGCTACTGGTATCGAAGATTTTACCACCGACCTCGCTCGTATTACCGCTCATAGCCAAGTATCTGCTCTTCACTTTCATCATGAACACTGTCAGTATCTTGGTAACGGTGATCATCATCAACTGGAACTTTAGGGGACCAAGGACACACAGGTACCTAAAAAGATTCCTTAATGGTCGTCTATAAAATTCAATAAGATGTTGATTTGTTTCATTAATGTGGTACACAGGATGCCAGTGTGGATTCGAAGCGTCTTCCTTCACTATTTGCCCGCAATGCTGTTCATGCGTCGGCCCCGCAAGACGAGGTTGCGATGGATGATGGAGATGCCCGGCATGAGCGGCCCGCCCCATTCTGCGGCCGCACACGAACTACCGAAGCACATCAGGTAGTCTTGTAAACTTTTATTTGATACTTGTGCCATTATCCGTCGTTTTTGATATTAGTTTTATTGACAGTGCAATCGATGCGAAACAAAGCAAAATGGAAGCTATGGAGCTATCTGATCTTCACCATCCCAATTGCAAAATAAACCGCACGCAAGGAAGTGGGGAGGTCGGTGCCCTGGGGGGTCTGGGTGCGCTGGGCGGCTTAGGATTGGGTGGAGAACGCAGGGAATCAGAGAGCTCGGACTCAGTCCTCCTGTCACCGGAAGCTGCTAAAGCAACAGAAGCAGTGGAGTTTATTGCTGAGCATTTGCGTAACGAGGACCTTTACATTCAGGTAATATTTTTATATTTTTTACCACAATGTGTTAATTGCTAGACGCGTATAACTATAACCGTCTAATACGTTTCAGACTCGTGAGGACTGGAAGTACGTGGCTATGGTGATCGACAGACTTCAGCTCTACATTTTCTTCCTCGTCACTACAGCGGGGACTATAGGAATTCTCATGGATGCTCCTCACATCTTCGAATACGTTGATCAGGACCGCATCATAGAAATATACCGAGGAAAATAATTCCTGGGTTTAGTATAATTAGGTAATAAATAATGGATTCCATGTCAATACTTTCTTCCAAGAGCTATAGGATAAACACATTAAATTATAAAATTGTGGGTAATGTTGTATGTAATGCGCTCGTAAAGGACTCATTCGAGTCTACAGTGCTTAAGTTAATTTTAGACTTGTTTTGCTCGTGTCATCCTTTCCCTTAGATATAGTATCTAAAATGGCTGTGTTCGACGTTTATAAAGCACAATAGGTAGTCATGTAAGTTTGTATTTTGTAATCATGTTAAGAATTAAATAAGCTGAAATTGAATTTTGTTGTTCAATTTTAATCTTCTATTTTTTTTTTACCTGGCCTACTCATTTTCAATAACGGGAAGAGTGGGTAACTACCCGTTATTATTTTAGAAGTAACCTGATTAAAATAATAAATTAAATGTTTACCTGAGGTTAAAAAAAACATGTATTTTTCTTTATATTTGTTTATTTATTCCTTAAATAATTAAGAATTGGAAACTTATTGTAATCTAATTATAATACAATAATTATAGAAAATTTCACATATTTTTCTGTTTTCCAACTCAAAGCGTGCTAAGTCAACACGCTATAATTTTTTGAGTCTCAAACCCTGCGTCTTTAAACATGTTCTTATAATAGTTAATTAACAATAATGAAAGCTTCTTTCTTAGAGATAAAATAATTCATTAAACTACACAGAGATAATAATTATAAACACTGACACCACATTATTGTTTTGGCATGTTTTAAACTAGGTTTTGATCATGAGGTGTAACCAAATTATTAACATTTCACATTAAACACGTTAACTTATAAACCACTTTGCGTAAGTTACAGTAACGAATGTTTCCTTTTTTTATCAGGCAATTGCCGTTATTATCTTATTCTATCCCCTAGAGTAGATCATGTCAAGCTAGTGTACCTACCTACATTATACAATAACAGCATTTTTTCCTTTTTTTATATTTTTTTTATATCCAAATTAGGATACAGATACTAAATAACTTATTTCGGACTTAGTTATTAATTAGCCAAAGCCTTTTACATAAACACAAACTGCTAGATCTTATAACTAATTCTACACTACGTTTAGGTATAGAGGAAATGTCAGACATCTCGTGTATCTACCTTACATTGCATTTGAGAGAATCCCCCGATGTTTGGCAATTCATTTTATTGTAAGGTTATTCCTCTAATTCTATAATAATATACATAAAAATGAATCCTTATTTCCCTTGGTCGGGCCATAACTTGAGAACGACTATTTGACTATTTTTTGTTTTAAAATGTTCGTAATAGTACCGATCAAATGTTTAGGGAAAAAAGTTGGATAAGTTACCTAAAAAATTGAAAACATTGGGAATAACCGAGTTTATTTTTTTCTTTGTGAATTTTGTATAAATTCGCGATTCTACTTTTGTTTTTTGGCGAGATGCAAATTATTTTCACGAGTTTAACCTCTTTTAATCGTGTGTGTAGTGAGAATGAATCACCTTCATGTGTATCATGAGCTGTTTTTAACCTCGGAAATGCGGAGTTTTACGGGAAAACTGGAATTACGCTGGTGAAACCGCCGGGTGCTACTATTCTACAATACAAATAGGTACTTAGTTGCGTTGATATAATTAGATTTCTGGGAAGATATAAAAAAATCCCTAAACAAAGAGTAAATAATTACTTGAAGAAAAAAGGGAACCTTCCACAAAATCTGACTTGTATTTTAAACATGTTAAACATATGTGTTCAATACAAACTTAATTTAAAATATAGGAACATATATTTAAAACATTTTGAACTATTTGTATCATGATTTCATGAATTATAGAAATACTATTGTGCCATCCCTGGTTTGAAATAGAGATCAGTGATTAAATATAGTCAGAAGTCGATCAAGTAATCTCTAATTAAATAATTTTATAATAAGTATGAAACATACAAAAGTACTAACACTAACGTACACATGACCGGCGTACCTATCCAACAAACACACACACATTTTATATATATATTTAAGTATTTATCTTGCGTGTCTTTGTAGCATGCAAGAGTGTACAATATTGTGCTTATGAAATAATCTTTTAGCGCTACAACTGAGTGTAAAAAACAACGTCCATAACATTCTAACAAAATGCGAATAATGGAATATATATTTAATCGTCTCCGTCATCGTATTGGGGTGAAGTTGGCGAGTAGGTTGGAGAAGTGGGGGAGTAAGTAGAAGGAGCCCCAGTAGAGGATGGGGAATAAGCAGGGGATGAGGGAGAATAGTTAGGAGAGGTAGGAGTGTATGTTGGAGAGGTCGGCGAGTACTTGGTCGACATTGGTGAGTAACCCGGCGAAGACGGCGAATAGTTGGGTGAAGAGGGAGAGTAGTTGGGAGATGAAGGCGAATAGCGCGTACTGGCCGGATGTTGCGGCGAAGATGGTGAATACGCGGGGCTCGTGGGTGAGTACTGATGGCTCGTCGGCGAATATTGAGGGCTTGTCGGAGAGTAAGTAGGGCTTCCGCCCGCGACAGATGGCGATGTAGGCGAGTAGTTAGGCGATGTCGGCGAATACTTGGGCGATGACGGCGAGTAGCTCGGAGAAGTCGGAGAGTATGCAGGTGACGTTGGGGAATATGAAGGGCTCGTCGGCGAGTACGCGGGCGATGTAGGCGTGTAATTCGGTGATGAGGGCGAATAGCTCGGTGAAGCCGGGCTGTACACGGGACTCGTCGGCGAATAACTGGGAGACGACGGCGAGTAGCCGGGCGAAGTAGGCGAGTATGCCGGGCTAGTGGGCGAATAGGATGGACTAGTCGGAGAGTAAGAGGGACTAGTAGGCGAGTAGCTCGGTGATGTTGGTGAGTAACTCGGCGAAGTTGGCGAGTAAGCAGGACTTGTCGGCGAATAGCTCGGCGATGTCGGCGAGTAGCTGGGAGACGTCGGAGAGTAAGATGGAGAAGTAGGTGAATAGCCAGGTGAAGTTGGCGAGTAGCTTGGTGACGTTGGCGAATAAATTGGCGATGTCGGGGAGTAGTTGGGCGAAGTAGGCGAATATGACGGGCTTGTTGGCGAGTAGTGAGGGGAAGTGGGAGTGAGGCTGGGAGAAGCTGGAGCGTACACTGGACTTGTAGGTGAATAGGATGGCGAAGCGCCAGCAGGCGAAGCATAAGGTGACATCGGGGGACCGGGGGAACCGGGTGAGCCGGGTTGCGGCGACCAAGCACTGTACGCCGGTGAGAGGCCAGACGCGTCCGAAGCACCGGACGGCGAGAACGATGGACCGCCAGGTGTCATGCTGCTTCCCACTGTAATATTACAAAAATTTAGTTTAAAACCGGTCAAAATAATCTTCAGCAGTCAAAGTGTCAAGTTTAAACAACATAAAGCTTAAGCTATGAGATAGACACATTTTTGTAGGATCAGCTATATTTGTTCTATGAATAGCTATTTCTTGTTGATAGAGAAAATTTAAAAAAATATATTTAATTTAATTTAAAATTTCAAAATGCCAATTTATAGTCTCAAAATATTGTAACTGGCTAAGCAGATTCGGGCCTCGTTTATAATTAGAGTCTTGTACTTCAAACACCTTATTACTAAGATTATTTTCTTATATTTGAGTCAAATTAAATATTATTATTTACCTTGCCCCGGAGACCAGACGCTGCTGCTATATCCTGGAGTGTTTTGTGTAGACCATGGCGTCATGAGCGGTGTCATAGACGGTGTGCCAACTCCGAAGTACATGCCGCCTCCGACGCCCATGCCAACACCGAGACCGCCCATTTCCATACCGTTCTTACATTTGGCAGCATCAAGAAGCAAATCGAAGCAACCTGAAATTTGTTCAGAGATCAGTAGTTTTATTCACAATTCAAGAAACAAATAATCAAAGCAGATTGCTCTACGGTTTGCTTACCAGTCCCCATTCGCGGCAACTGTCCCATGATAATGTTCTCAGACACACCCCTCATAGGGTCCACCTCAGCGTGGCTAGCGGCGTCAAGCAGCACATCCACAGTTTCTTCGAATGAGCATCTCATGAGCGCACCAGTATCCTGCCTGTTGATACCGTGACGAGTGATAGCCATAAGATGACCTTTAGCCGTCATGACGTCGCAAAGCAACGCAAGATGGCGATAGTTCACGTAGAGACCGTAGAACTGCAATACAGCATTCATTTCCTTTTCCACTGATTTACGCACGGCCTCTATTCCCAAAACTGCAAAGATCTCGCAGATATCGTTACTGAATGTCCTGATCGGGTCGACGTCACGCTCAGACAACACTTTCATCAGAGAAGTACCGTCAGTTTCCAATAACCACTCGGCGATAGCTTTGAATTCTCCCTGCTCAGTGATTATAATGCGTTTCTTAGCTTCTGTCTGAGGTAAATGCATGTATACTTTAGCAATGGCCTCAATACCTTGCAGTGTCATGTCAGACAACATATTAGCCTCAATACACCTCAGGAACATGTCATCTTCCATTTTATCGACAGTTTCCTCGTCGTTGTCTTGGAACTTGCTTTCTTCATTGTTCATGATCCTGATACGAAGAACGAGCTTTTCGGCGTTGTCGTCATTGAAGATGCAATTCAAATCGTCTCCGAAGCCAGCGTTAATCTTCTCCGCGATCTGTTCCATAGTCAGTTTCTTATCTGTCATTCTCTTACGGTCTAGCTCAATACGCAACAGCCATGGAGAGATCTTTGTGGGGTCGAAGTCAGGCATTTCATAGTAAACATTGACGAATTCCTGATCTTCAGCAATAACTGTATTTTGTGGATCAGGATCGTAGTAAATAGCCGTGTTTGCAGTGACTTTTCGCAACGTGGTATGTTCCAGTCGGCAGAGAACATTCTTCGCCTTTTCTGCATCTCTGGCTGCACCACCCGTCAAGAATACGGTTAGAGATGGGGCTTTAGGTTTCTTTGAAATGTTAATGATTTCCTTAAGACGCGGCACACCGAGGGTTACGTTCTTCGAAGACACACCAGCGAAATGGAAAGTGTTCAGTGTCATCTGAGTAGCGGGTTCTCCCAGAGACTGAGCGGCCAAGGCGCCGACCATTTCGCCAGGATTTACTTGTGCTTGTTGGAATCGCGCTTCAATTTCACCAATCAACCATTCAAATGCTTCACCGGATAACCTGTATTCTTCAGACACGAATTTAGTACACAGTGTGGATCGTACTAAGCATTGGAAGAGAAGGGTAGCGTTTTCATTAGCTTGCTTAGACAAGCGGTCTTCTCCTGCTACAATGATACATTTCTTTAGAAGCTCTTTGACGCCTTGAATTACTTTTATCGGACTCAAATCTGTCGGCATTCTCTTATTGATATGGAATGTTTTTTGAGCATTCCAGATCATTCTCTTGAAGTTGCAGGGCAATACAACTTTAGATTCGCCACTGGGGAAAATTTGACGCAAAACTTCTCGATCTTTTGTTAATTGCTCCCATTCGCTCTCTAGGTCAGCGATTACATAGCCAGATTCTGTCAACTCCTTGATGATTTCTTCATTGAAAATTCTCTTTAGGTATCTCTCATTAGATGGATCAAATTTGAATTTCTTTTCAAAGGCCTTGTTAGAAAGCTTGACAGTGGGCATATTCTGGAACTCTACAGTCTCTCCAGCTAAACCGTCCTCTCCATATCTCAATTGAATGAGCTGTCCGACAGAATTACGCACAGTGCCGTCATAATGCACCATTACAGACTCCATAGCCTTTATCAAACGACGCTGAATGTAGCCAGTTTCGGCGGTTTTCACAGCGGTATCAATAAGACCCTCACGACCTCCCATAGCGTGGAAATAGAACTCCGAAGGCGTCAAACCGGCAAGATACGAATTTTCTACGAAGCCCCTCGACTCGGGACCATAATCATCTTTGATGAAGTGTGGCAGTGTGCGTTTACGGAACCCGAATGGGATACGTTTACCTTCAACGTTCTGTTGGCCCACACAAGCAATAACCTGAGAGATGTTAATGTTCGATCCCTTAGAACCAGCAACCACCATAGCTTTGAGATTGTTGTACTCAGTGAGAGATTTCTTGGCTGATCCACCAGTTTTGTCACGAGCGTCGTTCAAAATACGATTCACTTGATTCTCGAAAGTTTGCCTGAGAGTGTTACCAGGAGTAGGCTCCAATTCCATGTTGTGGGCTTTTTGAATAACCTCTATTACGTCGTCTTTGGCTTTTACAATGGCGCGCTGAATTTCTTGATAGGTTTGCGGATCGGCAATGGTGTCGCCGATACCGATCGAATGACCCTCCAACAACAACCAGTTATTGATTACAGTCTGGATATTACCATAGAAGCGGCCAGCCGTTTCGTGGCCCAATTCTAACATGCAAATATGCAGCAAAGAACCTGCTGAAGCACCAAGTGACTTCTTACACAAAATCCCCATAAGCAATTCCCCGTGTTCAACAACGACTTTAGTGTCTCCAGGTGAAATCCATTTGTATGGCCCATCATCTTCCTCATCAGGATGTGTGGAATGCGTGCGAATCATATTCACAGGCCCAGGAATGATCAATGTGAATATCTGTTTCCCAGTCCAAAGTGGTTGTGGCTTCAAAATGCAAGGTTGCGGAATTTTTCCATCCCATGTCGGTAAGAACATGAGGAGGTTCATAACCTGTTCTTTGGTGAGGAACACATCTCTCTTTGTCATTTTCCTAACAGCTGTGAGTGTATCTTGTACAATACCCATAACAGGTTTGTTAGCTTGCGGTGTTATAATCTGACGAGGTGTAATGTGAATGTTTTCTACTTCCGCTCGGGTTTCCATAGACTGCGGCACATGCAAGTTCATTTCATCACCATCAAAATCGGCGTTGTATGGAGATGTACAACTCAGGTTCATACGGAATGTAGACCACGGGAGAACCTTCACCCTGTGGCCCATCATACTCATCTTGTGGAGAGTCGGCTGTCGGTTGAAGATAACCAAGTCATCGTCCCTCAAGTGACGCTCAACTTTGTACCCATATTGTAAATGCAGATCTGATGGTTTAGGATGGAACCTCAAGTCTATCCGTTCTCCATTTTCGCGAACAATGTATTTTGCACCCGGATACTGAGCATTGCCTCTACGGACAAGCTCCTGCATCCTGTCTATGTTGAATGGTGTGACTAACTCAGGGAATGTTAAGTTTTGTGCTATAGATCTAGGAACTCCTACTTGATCGATACGTAAGTTTGGATCGGGCGTGATGACGGTACGCGCCGAGAAGTCTACACGTTTACCCATAAGGTTACCGCGGATTCTGCCTTCCTTCCCTTTGAGACGCGCCTTGATAGCTTTGAGTGGTTTTCCTGATTTCTGCATGGCTCTGGAACATAACATTTCTGTATTGATAAATTTAAAAATGGAACACAAGACATTTTAACCAAATATTTATGCAAGATACAGCTTCCGTAGTGTTAGTTGTGATGAGCCAACTACAGAGTGCAATAGGTATTTGCTCTTGAGTCTGGACATTTGTCTTTTTCATTCCTGTCAATACAGGTTTCAATACAGGGAATCCTAGTTAGGGGTCAGGATCTATGACAGGTCTATGGATAAACAATATTATGACGCCTTTATTAAGAAATAAAACATATACAAAATGCATATAAAAACATACTTTGGCATGCCTGGCATGTCATTGTCCACAAATGTAGCAACATGGAACTGCAGCATTCTTATATTTTCTGCGAGCACATGGGCAGCTGCTCCGGACTGCTCATTTCTCATCAGTTCATTATTTGCCTTGATGATGTCAGCAAGTTTGTGAGTCAAATCGTCCTGATTCTTAGCTGAGCCGAACATGACGACAGCGGGACGCACTGATAGTGGCGGAACAGGTAGAACTGTTACTATCATCCAGTCGGGTCTTGCAAATTTAGGATCCATACCCAGTATAAATGATTCCTCATCTGTGAAGTAGAAGAATATTTAACATGTTGGCATGATTTTTATTTATATCTTGACTAAAAATAGAACAGCAACACATAACTGCCATACAGATACATTCAATTATATAAATAAATAAATAAATAAATCTACGCTACTTGTCAATAAACTAATAAATAAATAATAAAAACTAAATCATTACCCATCAATACCATCTTCTAGGCATCCATGCATGATATTAAATTTTAAAATAGAAAAGAAGACGTCTCAAAAAGTCACCAACTTAACATTATTCATGCTAGTAATAAATAATAAACTTAAAATCATCCCAGCACATTTATAAAAACTGTACCTGTGATGTGTTTCAATATCTCCCACACTCTTTCAGCCGTTATAATAATTTTCTTTTCTTGTGTGTCTTCATTTGCGTGTTTCCATTCAGCTGTCAAATCCAAGCCCTGTCGTCTAATAGATGGTTGATAGTGACCACACCCACCGTGACCAGATCCCTTCTTAGGTTCTTCTCCCTCTTTCCCTATGTCCATATCTTCACCACCCTCACAAATATTTTTGCCTTTGCAAAGGTCATAAACATAGGTCAATCTTTTACGAGGCTGTCCTTTTGATTTCATTACAACTTCCTTTATCTTTGGGTTTGTCTAAAAGTTTTGAAATAATATAATGAGTCATACATTACATACAGACAATTTCAATAAGATTAAAATATGTAATGCCATATGAACCAGTAGCAAAATAGAGAATTGGCTTATTCCCAAAATAAGTACCTAACTACAACATTATGTACATTTTAATAATGGATTCCTACCTCTGGGTAATGTAAGCTGAAATATCACCAAGTAAGGATTGACTTACCGGACTGACTAGCAGTTTTGAACAATAGAAACAGACGCATCTGAGAATCTTTATCGTCTTAGTTATGAAACCAATGTGAAACACTGGTTTTGCCAAATCAATATGTCCAAAATGGCCTGGACATTCGGTCATGTTCCCAGCGCAAGTCTGACATCGGGAGCTTCTGTCGATGACGCCTTGCCGCGGGTCCATGAGACCACCCAGCTTGGGCCTTCCACCTTCCATGGTCTCGGGGTAGCGAATGCCCCCCTCGGTAACTGACATACGTCGCTAAAAGATAACATGTCTTCAAAATATCTTTCACAAAGTATCTAGGCATAATCCTACATCCTTACATACAGCAAAAGGTCGTTTTGGGTATAGTTTCTAGAGCAATATATTAAAAACACATAGTAATATTTGATAGATTTAACTATGTTTTAGAAGAAAACGGTACTACGATAAGGCTATGATATCAAAATTGGAAACACATTCACTAATTTTCACTTCACAAGCACAGGCAGGTGCGTGTACTTTTCTTGCGCAATTTGACCTAAGAATGCTTAGGTAATAAGCAAATTTTATATTCACTTTACAGCAGTAGTAGTAAACTAACAAAAGACACAACTTACGATTTCATCTGGTGATATTATACCAAACTGTACTCTTTTTACTTGGCGCAAAGGCGCCTTCGAATCATTCGTCGTCGCCATTTTGGCGATTATTGATCGTCATAGCATAGACAACTGTAGAGAATTTGGTCATACCATAGACAAACAAAACAAACGTGACGCTTTTTAATTCCATGAATCAATCAATAGGGATTGAATTGGATCCGTAACTAAAATCATAATGTCAAAATCGACTAAATAAATTACCAAATAGGAATAGTTGGCAATAGTTTAGTTATATTTTTATTAACATTTACCTTTTTATTTATTAAATATCAATACTCGTTACCTACGTTCGTATAATTAGGTAGATCCTAGAATCCTGACCCTGACCCGAGGGTTCCCTATGTATAGGAAATCAAGAACGACTAAACTACGAGGACCATGGTCCCTCCCCCAAACAAACACCTAGACTAGTGACGGCCTCCAAGGCGTAAGTGGAAGTGGGTTATGACCCGACTGCGAAGCACGAGGTTATGAGTTCGATTCCCACGCAATGCAAAGATTTGTGTGAATCCTTCGATCATGTATTTTCTCCGAGTCTGGGTGTTTGTGACCATGGTCCTCGTAACTTCTGACTCTTTAGATACAGATAATCCCAGTTTAGTGGTAAGGATCTGTTTATATTCATATGGCATAAAGAACAACGAGTTTTACTATAAAGTATTTATTTAAAACACATAATTATGAACTGTAACACCTACAACAATATCCCTGAATTAATATGAACACAATAATACGATCTTTGCTGAGTGGTATAAAAAATATAATATTATGCATTTAATATAATTTATTTTGATCACATGTTATTTAAAAATATTTTACTATCCATGCAAAAACTGTCTGGATGAAATCTACCTTACTTATACTTTTTGTTGTATTTCTCTTTTGAGTTCTTTTGCTGTACAATAGAATAGAGTAAAATAGAAAATTCCCAAAAAATAAAAAGAACAAAGACAAAAAAGAAAGAAAATACTATAAAGATTTCTATGATTTACTACGGAAAATGAATATTAACTTATTTGTCATATCATGATGTTTTATTTTATCATTAAATCATAAACATACATAGATACAATCACTCATTATTTTGTAAGAACTACTAGTTGATCTGTGATAGAAAGTCAAAATTACACACTTCAATATTGCACTATAGGCACAGATCACCTAATAATTATAATTAATCTATTCTATAGCAATGTACTGCATACTATGTCGAGCATTAGCGACAAGAACGTGTTATCTAGTGATGTCTTGTGCAATATACCTAAATTTGAATTCGCCAAGAATCTTGCTTGTTGCCTGACGAATACGCTAGTTACTCCTCAATCATTCTAGGTTTTTGGAACTCGTAACACAACTGTGATTATGGATGGATGAAGAGCTCACAATAATCGGCATACTACCTAATATTAACAGTTTTGTTGTGTAGCAGGGGGACTTACATTTAAGAAAATCAATAATCATAAATAGAACTAATTTATTGCATGTTATTTTAATGATAATAAATATACTTTGGCAGAACAAAATGATTCTAGCTTCACAAGTAAGTACTCATTACAATAATGTGCTGACATAGTTGTGATAATTTATTATAATATGATGAAAATGCGTTTGAGGTTCACTTTAAACTTTACTGCTACTGGAGGCGTTAGTGGTATTAAACTCTAGGAAATCCTTAAGCAACGTAGTCCGTCTCTTCTCTGCTATATCCATTTGATTTTCTAATTCACCTCTGTCCATGGTCTCGGCTCTCTCCACTTTCCATGACAAATTCTCTATTTCAGCTTCTAGTTGGGCCTGGAATTGAATAAAATGTAAAAGTAGGCGAAAGACAAAAACTCTATACAATAATGGTAATTATTAATCCACCAATCTGGACTGCCCACTGGAGCACCGCAGTGGTGGTTTATGGCCTAACTGGCCACTTTCGTTTAGTGTAAACACAATGTAAAACTGCTTCCTGGGAACACCAGGAACACTGCGGGAGGCCTGCAGCGTGATACGCAAGCTGCTGGACATCCTGGAGGACAACGGGTGGATGGAGTAGCTACCACCACCCGCTCACGCAAAAGGGGCCGACTGACTGCCTAATTGCGGAAAAGAGCCCACTCACCAAGTAAGTGCTTTAGCCAACAAACTTACTTAATTAAAAAAATAACATTGACTTATTCATTATTCATATCATTGAACTACTAGATTGGTTAACATGACCATATCATCAAATCTGGACATATTTTCACTTGACACTCATGACGTAAATGCGAAAATTTGTGTGTGTTAGTTCCCTCTTCTGGCCGCAACGGCTAAACGGATTTTGACAAAATTTAGATTATATGTACTTAATATCTAGGATAGAACCTAGGATACTTTTTAATTATATTTTTTGGTATTTTGATATGGTAGAGCGGCAAACAATCTGACCGTTCGTCTGATGGTTAACAGTTACCGCCGCCTATACCTGCAGCACTTGGAGTATTGTCGATACTTTGCTTTATTTTTGTTTGTTAGGAACATTGATAGATGATACATTACCTGTTGATACTCAAACAGCTCTTTCCTAGGACCAACTTCCATGTAATAAGCGAAAGGGTAAGTGTACTGCAGAGAGTATCTACAGCGTTTCAACAGTCGCGCTGCATCCCAAAGATGCTGCCAGTCGATCCAGGTTCCTGCACCCGCCATAACCTTTGGATGCAAGCGAGAGTTTAGTATTATAAGATATTTTTGAGAAACAAACTGGGAACTCGTGGATTTTGAAGTGTGTAATGATGTATTTTGTTTACCTTTTGGTTGATACGACTCTTCAAATTAGCTAACGTTTGTTCTTCCAACTTCAGAGATCTAGCATGGTTCTCCCATCTTTCATAGTAATGCAAGTACTTTTTCAGTGCTTCTCGAGCCTAAAACAGCGGTAAAATATATAAAAACATACCAAACCACCATTCGAAATTGTTTTTTTTGCATACTTAGCTTTGGCCCAATTCAGCCCTTTATCTAAGTGTACGGCATGCATAAACAACCGCACTGCCCTCATGCAGAATAGTAGATTTAACATGTCATTGAATCTATTTCACCATTACATTAAGCAGATATAAACCGGCAAATAACTGAAACCGTAAGACTTATCCTGACAGTCGATACTCAGTACAGGCGACTGTCGTCCGTAGCTGTTGCTACGATATTCTTGCGTACGTTTAGCAACGCACTGACCACCTCCGCACTAAATACTGACATAAACTAGGCTGTTTTAAATTGAATGCATCCTTATATCTACATACTTGAGCGTGCTGGCTGTCAGCACTGTGGTTGGGATCTTGCCTATATCGACTGCATTCGTAATACTCAGAGCCATGGCTCTTCCAGTCCCCGAGACAAACCCAGCAGAAGTCATGTCTACACGCGCCGCACTGCATATGATTACATCCTCCATTCTTTTCTATACAAATCTGGCATTTAGGGCAGTCCTGAAACATAACATTTACTATTATTACCTAGTCATTTCTTGGTTTAATATAAAGCTATAATTAGATGACCTCCGTATTTGATTAGCCAATTAATTGATGTCTTTTCATTAGTCAGATTATCCTCAATTAGATAATTCAGCTGAAATGACAGAAGATAAAGTTGCAGCCCTATCTAGAAAGATGTTTTTACCATAATATATCATTGATAAATTAGTGTTTCTCAGATTTTGTACAATTCAGACATTTATTTGAAAAAAGGAACCTAACAGGCAGAGTTACTTTCGCTTTTGTAACATTTGCTGAATTTCAGACATCCAAGTTGAATACCTTTGTATTAGCACTAATATAATTCGCCGTCTCCGAGTCGTCAGCGCACTTGGTAAGCCACCGTTTTATGGTGGAGCAGTCAGTGGGCGCGTGGTGCGGTGCACCACAGGAGAAACAAGTGATCAGATCGCAGCCACGGCACTCGACACGCCTCGCACCTTCGCGGGTCCAACCACGAAATATCCACTGGAAAGTAAAAAGAAATTCCATAATTGTAAATGAACGCCAACATGGTAATAGTAAGCGTGCAGTTTTTATTTATTTCACTGGGTAACGTTCACCTGATGGTAAGCGCCACGGATGCCCATAACAGTGATAGGTAACATAACTTTGCATGGCATAATCTTGCGCGGCATTGCACTGCGCTCGTCACTCTCGAGACGTCGGCAAATAAAATAAATCTTATGCCCAGTAATTCTGTTGGAAACAGTACCCTTCAAACCAAAACACAGATTCCACTTTTATGCATACACAGCGACATCTATTTAGTGCCTACGTAAATAAACGCTGGTGGAGCGCGATGCAACGTAACGCCAAAATCAGCGACGCTTCGGCTTGAAATCAATGAAGATAAAGCATTGCTATATTTTTAGACCTTATAGTCGTATATTTTCCTCATTACGATTTTGGCGTTTTTTTGTAAATGACAATGTTTCTATTATTGTTGATAGTCTCTTGGTTATGTAATCATGATAAGATCATGGTCATAGCATAGGACGTTGTTAACAACACCAAAGCTCTTTGTTATGAAAAGGTGTTATCAATAGGTTATCAAAACATTCAGATTTCAGCAAAGCAACTTGTTTATTTGTGTAAATAAATTGTGAACTGCTAGTTGCGCCCTTCGGTTTCACACAGCAAAACAAACCACAAAAAAAACCACATCAATAAACCACAAAATCCATCTAGCCGTTTGGGCACCATTGTGTAACAAACAAATAGCTTCCAGTCTTTGACATTTAGTGAATTATTAATGTTATATTAAGACATGCGAATTACATACCCTATAATTTACCTAACTCAGTCTATAAATTACTTTTGAAAGCACTCGCTCGTATACACACTGTCTTTGGCAGTGTCTGTGAACAGGCACATATATAACACAGTTGCAATATCCTTAAATTCTATTGTAGCAAATATTATTATTATTATTGTAGAAAATAGTAAATACGAATCCTTACCTGACAGTTGGGTCCGGGACAAAATCTTAGCTGGGGATGAGATTTCACATGGTCTTTGAACATGAACTGATGATATCTCTCTCTCATGTCCGGTTTTGTTACATGGGATAAAACGAAATCTTCTGGCGCCCTCACTTCGCACTCTTGAGCCATACACAGGATTGTGTTAGATACACCTGTCAAATTAATAAAAAAAAATGCATCACAATCACATACTATTATTATTTATTTATTTTATGTATATACAGAAAGGCACTGTCCAAACTCCTAATTACTCTTCTCCATGCATGATTGTCTGGAAGAGGTCGCTCTGAGCAATAATACTGCCCATTGTAACACTAATGGTTAGTTGTATTCTAGCTTTTAAGTTTTCTTTGTTCTGTGGTGTTTTCTATAAAGACTTTGTCTATCTACATAGATTCTGTCCTCTAACTAGGACTCCCTGTATCTAGGGAATCAGAAAATATGAGGACTATTGTGTTACAAGTAACCTGTGGTTGACACAAAATTAAATCATAAATTAACACACTATCTATATCTATACTAATATATAAAGCTGAAGCGTTTGTTTCAATGCTAGGATCTCAGGAACTACTGATTCGAATTTAACAATTCTTTTTGTGTTGAATAGTCCATTTATCGAGGAAGGTTATAGGCTATATAACATCACGCTACGACTAATAGGACCGGAGCATCAATGAAGAATGTGGAAAAAAATATATTGCTTTTAAGAGAGTTATTGCGGGAAAGCTTGAATTATGCGGGTGAAACCGCAGGGCGCAGCTAGTAAAATATATTTTGAGTAAATTATAGTCAAGTAGCCACTAACATATGTTTATAATATTCTGTGAAATGTGAAATGACGCGAGACCCCTGTGGGTATTACAGCATAATATGTCACAAAAGTGAAGTGAGATCAGTGCTCAGCAGTGGGCGGATACAGGATGTGATAATGACGATGATGATGATGATGATGATGATGATGAAAGTATAATCACATAGCCACTAACAAAGTGTTTTCATGTGAAAAAATGCCTTTGTGAATATTGAAGCATGACTTGATGTTGAATTAATTCTATAATTCACTTCGGGGCATTAGCCTCCTTCAGTAGCAATATTTTTTCAATAACAGACTTGATGTCGACAACCTATTGTGACCTTGCTTGACGTACTTGACTATATTAATACAACATATAGAAGTAGCTGAAGATAAACAAATTTTTAATTCTCTTTTTGTGCACGGTTTGATTAGCTTCTCAGTGGATTTAAGTCCTAGAAGGTCTAGTGTTAAACAAAAGAACAGACACCCAACAGTGTGTTGGGTGTGTAGTGACACTCAACGGGTTAATCATTCATAAATCTATGAAGAATCTCCTGATGTTCACATTGCCTCAGCTCTCAACTACTGGTTTCACTTGTGATCGTGTGATATATGATCAACTGTGATTGTGCTGATGACAAATGCTTTAATTACAGTCTTGGCCCCCACTTGAGTTACTGCCACTCCACATGCCATAAAATAAGATAGTAAGATGTAGTATTTCACTGCAGACTTAGGGTCATTCCCAATTTCTGTAGTCATAGTACAATACAATTATATTTTTAATCAACATCAACATAATTTTGTTTATCTAGTTATCCATATATATCTAATTTATTATTTTTAAACATGAGCATAATCCTTCTGCCAATCTTTTTCCTAGTAAGTTTTATATTTTACCACAGTTTTTTATATTTTAAATAGTACCACTTGTGGTTGCACTGTTAACACTTAAGATTCCAGACTTAATATAGAATAGAATATAAAATAATTTATTGTACACCAGTTCAGAAGTATACAAAGTACATACGGAATAGAACTTAGAACAGAAATATAAAGTAAATAGTTTTAGTTTACCTTGCATGATTTGTACTTCAAAATGCATAGCCCAGCAGTCATTGCAGAAGTAATGACCACAAGCCAAAGCACTGTACTTAAGTAACGGAGGAGAGTTGGCACACACAATGCAGTATGCACGGCTGGAGGTAGCGTGTACCGAAGGCACTCCAGGTTTCACATGACTGTACACTAACACTTCATCAGCATTCTCTTTATATTTATTTATTATTTCTTGAGCGTTCCATTCGTATGCATTAAGAGTAACCTAAAAATAAAGAACCTTTTTATTATCTGCATTAGAAAATTAAAATCAATATCAGCAGAAAAGGACGAAATATAGATCAAACCTTGGCTAGTGAAGGCGTTATTTGAAGGCTATTGCTGAGTAATTCAATGGATTCGTTGAGTAGTTTCTCGACTTCCTCGACCTTCAGGCAAGAATACAAGAAATACTCTGGATCAGATTTAGTGCGATCGATTGTCTCCATGTCACAGTCATCCTGCCCGCCATAGTAATCGTAGTCGTCTCCATCGTTGTCCGAATATTCCATATCAGAATCCGCAGACATTTTGATGAATGATGGGTTGGAATTCAAGAAAAGAATATGTGTAGTAGCACTGTAAAATTTGCACGAATCATAAATCAATAATTTCACATATAACAACGTACTGATTACATAAGTTACGAGGAAAACTCACTAGTTAAGAAATAATTAAAATGGAAGGAATTGAAAAACCCAACGAACTAATACGTGAACTTATTTACTAGCGTTTTTGTAACTTTTCTACCCGTTTGATTGATATTGATTGATTGCTAGCGCTAGGCTAGTGCTTGACAAACAAAACAAACAGATGACTTTAGTCGATTCTATCCGTAATTTTTTGCCGTAGTTACTAGCACTGAAACTCAAGCTAGTACAGAAAAACTTTCGAGAAATAATCGATTTATGGTAACATTCGTTGGTAAATGAATTGTACTTAAAAGCGCAGCCCTCGAGACGTCACTTGAACGTCAAGTTTGTCATTTAAAACAAAGGTCACCTTGGTGAAGTTCAAGATTTGAATTTGTGTAATTAAATATTTTTTGGGTATGTAGTTAATTTTCCAACGATTTCATCAATTTTGTCTTTGATCTATATTTTGCGAAGATTCGGCGTGTGATCTATAATCAGTGCTTTGTTACATAATATGAGTAAATAAACAACCTAAACTGTTTGTTATTAGGTGTCGGGGATCTGTAATCCTCTAGGATGGAGGGGAATGCTGCACAGAAATTTATTGGACGCGGTTCCCACAAAGGGAAGGGCCTCGCCGTTTTTACGAGCGGTGGCGACTCCCAGGGTATGAACGCCGCTGTGCGTTCCGTGGTACGAATGGGTATCTACCTTGGATGCAAGGTTTACTTCATTCGCGAAGGTTACCAGGGAATGGTCGATGGAGGTGACAATATCGAAGAAGCTAATTGGTCCTCCGTGAGCTCTATCATTCACAAAGGAGGCACTATCATTGGTTCTGCGAGATGTATGGACTTTATGTAAGTAACACATTGTTTTTTTTTTCTTATCTAAGAATCCATGGTTGTCTTATTATTATCAATTAAGTTTGTCCAATAAAACTTTATATCTTTTGTACACAAGAAGAAGAATTTCTTACCCAAGAGTGGTCAATTTGACATAGTTTATTTACTCAATTTATTAGGTTAAAATTGAGCTATAGATAGATAAACCCTTTATTGAAACACCACAGGGTAAAGAAAAACTAAAAAATAGAAAAAAACTAATTTAACAATTAGTGTCACGGGCAGTCTTATTGCTCAGAGCGGTCTCTTCTCTTTTCTTCTTTTGAGCTTTGTATCTTTTTATCCTTATAAATTACCCAGCTATAGTAATAATAAAAAAAAATTTAATGTAGCAAGAAAGAGGGCCGCCTGAAAGCTGCTTACAACCTGGTGACCCGAGGTATCACCAACTTGGTAGTGATCGGTGGTGACGGTTCACTGACAGGTGCCAACCTCTTCCGTCAGGAGTGGTCAATCCTCTTGGACGAGCTGCTGGAAAACAACAAGATTACCAAGGACCAGAGGGAGAAATACAAGTTCCTACATATTGCTGGAATGGTAAATATTATGGTTTTTAAATCCCCTCTATCCAAAGTTTGTTTAGTAGATATTGCTGTTTTGCAATAAAGCCACAAATTGTACCTTCACATATCTCATTTGTTTGTATTGTACTTCTATGTCTTGGAGTGCAGTAAAAAGTTGTTATCTTATCAAACATTTCATAATTATTTTTAGGGATAATTGGTATTTTTGTTCATAAAAGAAAATAATATAATCCACAACAGTAGCTGAAGATGGTGATGATAGCTCTTTGAAACAGTAAAGAGCTGTAACAGTTCATGATCATCATCATCACAACCAAATCCACCTACAGCAGAGCACAGGTCCCACCTCACTTTTATGAGGAGTATTAGGCCATAATTCACCACCTGTGCCTGTACCTCTATTCACAAGTGTCAGAAAGATTTTGAATCCGATTCTGACAAAATTCATTCCTGATCCGCCGCATTAGAATAATTTTGGAATAGAATTACAAAACTTTCCATCACTTGTGAATAGGAATAATAATAGAGGAATAAATAATACAGGTCTAGATTGGTGAAACAGTTTATTTTACATTGTTATTTGAATTTTTATGTACTGGATATTCTTGCACCACTATTACAAACTTTTCATGCAAATTGGTGTTAGTCATGTCTTTAAATTTAACTAAAACATCTTTTATTTTTGTGACTCATATTTTTCTAGATACTTTATGTTTTGATGCCTTTTTATCTGAACATACACATGAACTGGTCAAATAATATGATAACCCATATAAAGATGTGCAACACATGAAGGATTCGTTTAGATAAAGAATAAAACTAACAATTTTAAGTGTTATCATTGCAATCAAGATCATCATAATCAACCAATATCAGCCCACTGCTGGGCACAGGTCTCCCCTCAGTTTTGTGAAGTGTATAAAATTAGTATGCTTAGTGACATACATATAATATGATTGCCATTTTTACCATGCTACTTTAAATATAATATATTTACAGGTGGGTTCCATTGACAATGACTTCTGTGGTACGGACATGACAATCGGTACAGACTCCGCTTTGCATCGTATCATTGAAGCTATTGATGCTATTGTAAGCACAGCATACTCCCATCAAAGGACGTTCATTATGGAGGTCATGGGAAGACATTGTGGGTAAGAATTATTCCATATTTTTGAATTTGTAAATTTGATAAAATTGACAATTAATTAATAATAAGACTCAAAAACTTTTAATTACAGGAACATATTTTTATGATTTGGTAGCAATTATATTGGTCTAGCAGTATCCAGGGCAAACCTCTATGATCCCATTTCCTAGTTTCTTCTTGCCTCAAATTTGAGTTTTACACTTCTGTTACCATTTCTCATGATGTATTTTCTATTTGACTAAACTGTGTTTTTTTCTTTTTACTTTATAGACATTGAATCAGTAAAATATGCTATTTATTGCAACAGTTTAAATTTTTGTAAGTTCAGAGGCAGTAATTGCACAGCACTTTATCCCAAATTGTTATACAAAATGCAATATTGGAACAAATAAATATGGAACTGTGCCAATTTGGTTTCAGTACACAGAGTAATGAATGTTTAATTATCTAGATATCTCGCTGTGGTCACGGCTCTGGCATCTGAAGCGGACTTTGTATTTATACCAGAAGCACCACCTTCAGTTGACTGGAGCCATAAACTGTGTGATAAGTTAGAACAGGCAAGCCTTTCTGTCATCCTTTTTGTACCCTTTTGTACCCTTTTTGTTGAATGCTAGTACACTATAGTCCATGTCCTTTTATTTATCCTTTGACTAAAGTATCCATTTAGTTTTCTTGCAGTTTACACCGCCCTATGTACGGACGCTACATATAGCTTTATTTGCGAAGACCCAGCGCCCCCTAATTGGGAAGTAAAATTGTGTATGAAAATAGCAGAGGCAAGAAATAGTTTTTATATTCAATGTGGGAGCAGGATCACTTCTTTAAATCTCATCCATGTTTTTCCAATTGGCAGAATCTATTGGCGTTCCGACATGTCGAATCTAAATTTGTTCGAAATTGTTTGTCATATCCTCAGACAGTAAAGGGAAAGACAGTATTTTGTGAAAAAAAAATACTTGAGACTTTATTGGGTAAATTAAGCCAAAAACCGATTGCCATAAGACTAATATTGAGGTCAGCAGAATGCAGCATAGTACAACGTTTACAATTTAAAGTTCCTAGTACATAAATTCGAGGGACTGTGTCATTTTGCTGTCAGTATTGGGAGCGTATTCTGTCATTTCCTTTTATTGGTGTGAGGAGATCACTGTCGCTTCATGTGTATGGACGCATTGCATGGTCCATCATGCGCGGGCGCTGCTTGTTGCAGTTACCTGGCCTTGGTGGCCGCTCTAGCGGGCGAGGCAGACCAAGTATTCATTCCCGAGGACCCTGTTCCCAATAATTGGGTCGAAAAGCTTTGCAAAAGATTGGCACAGGTACGCAGGCTTCATTGACTGGCACTGCAATGTAATTCATAACACACAATCTTTTGAATATGTCACAGTTATTTGCTTCTAACAAGGTACAAAATTTCGGCTCTCTTCAAGAAGTGTGTAATATAATTTGGTTTAAAAGTCATTGACTAAATTGAAAATGATGTTCACAGCTGTTAACAGCAATTGGCTAAATAACCGAGCCCAATTCTGTTTGTTTCTACATTTATTTAGTTTTGATTGTGTGTTGTCAATATCCGCTTATAACTCTTACATATTAACTCTTCAACATCAGATATATCGACTTCTTATTACAACTCATATCACGTGTGACCATTTTGTAATACTGTACCTACCTACTTCTTGTAACCTGTTAACGCTCCTTAAAATTACTTTAGCATGTTACTTACTGGTGTGGGTGTATAATATTATAGAGTAGATAACTAAGACTTTGTTTCTCTTTCTTATATACTAATACAATGTTATCTGCCATGACATAGTTACACGATAACCTCTATTATGCCTACATGATCGAGTTATGGAATAGAAGAAATAAATTATCTCGATTCTATTCATGTAAAGGTGGATGACCTTCAATGAACTGTAGTTAATTCAATAATTAGATATATATTTTTATAGCGTTTCCATTTTATAATGCAAAACACATACAACCTATTTGCAAATTGGACAAAAAGTTGACACTAGTATGATTCACACATTTCACACTTGTTTATAAATATTTGTTTGTAAATACACTTATATTCTCTTAAAAAAACGCTTCAATTGGCTTTCAAGTTAGTAAGTATACGAATTCATTAAAAAACAGTCTTATTTGAGAAACTCTAATAAAACCTTTTCCAAAATCTAGGAAAGGAAATCGGGCCAACGCCTAAACATCATCATTGTAGCCGAGGGAGCGATCGACCGCGAAGGTAAGCCGATCACCGCTGAACTGGTGAAGAAAGTGGTGGTGGACAACTTGCAGCAAGACACCCGCATCACTGTCCTTGGTCACGTGCAAAGAGGAGGCTCCCCGTCTGCTTTCGACAGGATCCTGGTAAGTTTACAAAGCGAATTCCTGCCTTGCTATGATGTGTTACAACTCATAATTCAACAACATAATAGTTACGTAAAGCACATGAGGAATGTGCTTTTCAGTTAGTCATCTAGTTTCGGTTGTAGGGATGCCGCATGGGCGCGGAAGCAGTGATGGCTCTGATGGAAGCCACCCCGGAAACGGAATCTTGTGTGGTGACCCTAGATGGAAACCAGGCGGTCCGTCTGCCGCTTATGGAGTGCGTGCGACGCACGAAGGCTGTTGCTCAGGTACGTGACATCGATTAGAAAAGAACATAGAGTTAGAACCTTTTTCTTATTTTTTTTTTACTACATACAAAAAAATTAACTAGAATTCTTGAATATGCTTCATGTTCAATCAAAGGAACGAATGCTGGAATGTATTATACTATGTGTCTGACAGTGAAACCGATATTTTAATTACTCGTGCGGCTTTTGTGGTCTCAGTAACTTAAAAAAAATCGAAGTTAAGTCCAGAATTGATACAAAGAATATGTTACATAGTTTTCTTCTATATTTTATAGGCTATGGCTGATAAGAACTGGGATCTAGCGGTGCAGCTCCGCGGCCGCAGTTTCGCTCGCAATCTCGAGACGTACAAAATGCTCACTCGGCTGAAGCCGCCCAAGGGAGCGTTTGACGCGGCTGGAAACCCCTCAGTAGGTATCAGTTTGATTAACTCCATAAGGCCACTACCACAGAGGCGCGATATAATCAGTCGATAATATGTCCCAGCGTTATTCCGATAATGCGACCGACGTGTTTTGCCACTTGCTATAATATTGCCGTGATAGGTGACCGTTCATACTACGCTTGTCGACCGGCCGCCGTCAACGAGAACGAGATGACGTCGTTGTAGTAGCGATACATATTATATTCCTTTAGAGCGCTTAATATTAAATCTCGTCACGTTGACGGCTCGGTGCCGGCGGCGGTGGCCAAGTGCACTAACAGGAGGCTTACAGGAGGGGTACACGCTGGCGGTGATGCACGTGGGCGCCCCCGCGTGCGGCATGAACGCGGCGGTGCGCTCCTTCGTGCGGAACTGCATCTACCGCGGCGACACCGTGCTCGGGATACACGACGGCATCGAGGGGTTCATCAGCGGGAACATCGTGCAGATGGACTGGTGAGATTGACTGCGGGCTTGTTCCTGCTGATCCTAAAATTGTTGCACTTTACGATATCAGTAGGTATACTCGCGTGAATATGATAAAAAATGCCATCAATTTTTTATTCCTTGACCTAAACCTAAAATATCTATAATATACACAAACTTACCAAAATATACACAAATAAATGACTACTGTTATCTCCCAGGTCTGACGTCACCGGCTGGGTGGGCCAAGGAGGCGCATTCCTCGGCACCAAGCGTACTCTCCCCGGAGACAAGAAGGGTGAGATCGCGGCGCGCATCAAGCAGTTCAACATTCAGGGTCTGCTGATCATCGGCGGTTTTGAGGTACCTCATCATCATCAGCAACTCATTCAAACTACCGCAGGGCACAAGACCTCTTACGCTATACATCCGGGCTTTGAGTCAATTGTGTCCAGCTCTTTCCTATTATTTCTATATTAACGACCCATCGAGGTACCCTGCTGTAGTACCTGTTATATATTGTAACAAGCTTTTATATAACTGTTTGTTACTATGGTTTTGGGACAAATCTTACGTCAATTTTGTCCCAGTTCACGTTGGTCAATTAAGTTGATGCCCGTCAATTTCTGATGATAGAGACGGAAGGTACACAGTGGAACTCCTCAATGACTAGACTAACAGCATTTAATGGTATTTAGATTCATTTTAATCGGCTTGCAGTACCAAAACTGATGTTATAAGAATAATTACAATAATTTCCCATGTTAAAATCAGCAGTTACAAGTAATGTGTGTTCGACAGGCGTACCAAGCTGGCTTGGAGTTGTACGACGCCCGCGCACAGTTCCCCGAGTTCTGCATCCCGCTGGTGGTGATACCGTCCACCATCAGCAACAACGTGCCCGGGACTGACTTCTCTCTCGGCGCGGACACCGCCCTCAATGAAATCACGGAGATCTGTGACCGGATCCGTCAATCTGCGCAGGTCCTTTACTATAACAAAACACTATCTAAAACTAAACTTTTACACTATCTACACATCGACACTTCTACACTATCGAGGAAATATACAGGAAAAGCAAGATAGTAAAGGAATATGTAGATTGGTCGGAGATAACCTCCAGAACTACTGATCCGATTCTGGAAATTCTTTCTAACAGAGGAAGTTACATTATCCCTGAGTATTAATTATGTTATGCTATGTTGTTGTGTGCTGTGTTATGGAAGTGAGACGCAGATAACAACCTGTATAGCTGCATTTCTTTCTCAATAATATAAAAGCGAATTCGTACATAAAATGTATGTTTGCGCTTGATTATGTGCCTTATTGTAATGTCAATAAAACACTTTTTTCTGTTATACAGGGTACGAAACGCAGAGTATTCGTCATCGAGACAATGGGAGGCTTTTGCGGATACTTATCTACATTGGCTGGTTAGTAAGAATGTTCAAGTATGACGTCACAACTTTTTAAGCCGCTAGCGAATTGAAGCCATTGTTCGTTGCTGTTGTTCATTGGAAAACTCGCCCAAAAAGAAACTATCACAAATCGACGTCTTCTTTTCTGTGCGCAGGTCTCGCCGGCGGTGCCGATGCAGCGTACATTTACGAAGAAAAGTTCTCCATCAAGGACTTGCAGCAAGACGTTTACCACATGGCCTCGAAGATGACTGGAGGCATCCAACGCGGCCTTATTCTACGTAACGAAAAAGCAAATGATAATTACAATACAGAGTTCATTTACCGTTTGTACTCTGAGGAGGGAAAGGGGCTGTTCACGGCGAGGATGAATGTGCTTGGTGAGTTATTGAGGCAACTGCCACTGGCACGATTTAGATTTACAATTAAAGGGCCCTATTGCAGAAGTCCCTTAGTAACAAAATCGAGTTTTACAATAGGGCGAGAAAAACTCTTAAATATGCGGCGGAAATATTTCATCTGAGAAAATGGTTGAAAAATGAAATGTCAGTCAGTGTATGAATAATAAATCAGCTTATATTTGAGATCAAGACTAATTTTTAACTAATAAATTTTTTATGTGATGGGACTTAAGTCAGGTTATAAAGTCCCTGTGGACTAAAAGACTTTCGCAGCTGGGCCCTTCAATTCCAGCTTTATTGATAGTCGGAAGCTCCATCGAAGTTGTAGTGGAAACTCCACTACATTTATACGTAGCTATAAGTAGTAAAAATTGTTTGTTATTAGTTAGGATATAGTCGTAAGTCGTGCACAAATAAATAGTTATTCTCATTTGTATCATTATCCCAATTAGCTTAGTATAGGTAGGAAGTTAACAAATAGACTAATAGAAACTATGTGATAGTCTAGGGCACATAGGTAAACGAGCCAAGTAATTCCAGAACTTAACACTATAGTTATAAGGTGCACATTGCAACATAAAGTTTAGGCTTTGGGGCTCTCCACACGGTAAGGTTCCGTGATAGCTCTGTATTTTATGTCACAGATTAGGTAGGAGTAATTGCAGACTGTACGCCGACAGCCATTTGTGAGAGGCTTTCGCTTTAAGGTAAGGGAACGACATAGAATAGTAATTTGTAAGATTTAGTATATAAGTAGGGCAAATTCGTAATAAATTCACGTTACACCGGACAGAGACTTTCATTCAAAGTGCAACACCCAACCAGTCAACACCTCCAGTGACTACATAATAATATTCGGGGTGCCACGATATTTGATCTTTACCTGGCACCACGAAATTGGTGACCCCGACGTGATAGAAGATACGCAGTTACACAGCAAGATGGAGAAAGGAGACGCTGAACCGGGCGCTACGACGAGCGAGCTGGCGACTGTATCGCTACAATCACGCATTCCACCGTTCTGGCGTGAGAACCCGCGTCTATGGTTTGCGCAGTTCGAGGCAGTTGTCGGCGCAAGGAAAGTCGGCGACGAACAAAAATACAACTTGGTCATCCCTGTACTAGAACGGACGGACATCGAACAAGTCAGCGACATCATTTTGAGTCCACCGGCATCGGGCAAATACGACATTCTGAAAGAGAGGCTGATCTCCGTGTATCAAGAGTCCGAGCACAAACAGCTACAAAAACTGCTCAGCGGGCTAGAGCTTGGAGACCAGAAGCCTACACACTTACTCAGGCGGATGAGAGACCTTGGAGGCAACAGATTCCCAGACGATGCTCTGAAAGTCATATGGATGAGTCAAGTCCCCAGTCAGATGCGCGCCGTGCTAGCTGTAAACACAGAGTCGTCGCTCGATGGGCTAGCAAGTATGGCTGATAAAATGATGGAGCACACCGAACACTTGTCAGTCTCTGCAATCAACTCTTCAGCATCGAGTTCCAGTTCCAATAATATGGGAAATGCACAATTTGAATTTCTGTCGAAACAAATAGAAAAGTTGACACTGGAGATCGCGGAGCTACGTGTGACAAGGACAGACAGATATCGCAATCCCTCTCGCACACGCAACAATTTCCGCTCTCGTTCTCGCTCTCGCACACCTCGCGAAGCGAGACGGAAACCTGGAGATCCGGACTGGCAATGCAAATATCATTTTCGTTTTGGCAACAAGGCGAAGCGATGTGAATCACCGTGCTCGAAGAAGAACCAGAAAAACTAGACCAGACATCGACCATGGCGGGCGTCGATGTCCCATCCGCTAGCCACCGCCTGTGCGTCATCGACATTAACTCCAGAGAGCGATTCCTCGTCGACACCGGCGCTGATATATCCGTACTAGCTGCAAGTAAAACCAAGAAAGGTCAGACAACCACATCAAAGTATCAGCTATACGCCGCAAACAACACGCCGATACGTACCTACGGAGAGCGAACACTAGAACTCAACTTAGGTCTACGGCGTAGCTACAAATGGACGTTCGTAGTCGCTGATGTTAAAACATCAATACTTGGAGCTGATTTTTTAAGAAGACATAGATTACTTGTCGATCTACATCACCGGAAACTAATCGACGAAGTCACAGCCATCGACGTAAATGTTTTCAAAGTCAAGAACAACGATCCTGCAGTCTTCATGGTCAGTCGTGACCACACTTACCATGACATCCTGACGAAGTATCCCGATGTTCTCCGAGTGCTGTCAATGAAGATACCTATGAAGCATAGCGTCACGCATCGCATTGAAACTACAGGGCCGCCTTTATTCGCGCGACCACGGCCACTACCGCCCGACAAGTACAAGGCAGCCAAACTGGAATTTGAGAAGATGATGGAAATGGGGATCTGTGAACCAGCCAACAGTCCCTGGGCCAGCCCATTACACGTAGTCACGAAGAAAGATGGCTCACTACGTGTGTGCGGAGATTACCGCAGACTGAACGCGGTAACCATTCCCGACCGCTACCCTATACCGCGCATTCAAGATTTCACGTACCAGCTACACGGGAAGACGGTATTTTCGAAGCTCGACATCAAGACTGCTTACTTCTGGATTCCCATGGAAAAAGAAGATGCAAAGAAAACTGCGATCACAACTCCTTTTGGCATGTTTTCATTCAACTGCATGCCATTTGGATTGAGAAACAGCGCGCAGACGTTTCAACGATTTATGCACGAAGTACTCCGAGGGCTGGACGAGATCGCATACTGCTTTGTCGATGATGTCCTGATCCATTCTCCAGATCCTGAGACGCATAAAAAACACTTAGAGCAAGTACTGGAACGCCTGAACAAACACGGCATCGGACTCAACATAAACAAATGCGAGTTTGAAAAAAACAAGATCGAGTTCCTCGGATATGAAGTCTCATATGAAGGCATTAAGCCAACAGAAGCCCGCACTCAAGCCATCAGCAATTACCCAAAACCAAAGACGGTACAAGAACTACGAAGATTCCTAGGCATGGTGAACTTCTATCGTGATTGTTTACCACATCAAGCCGAACATCAGCATGAATTGAACCGGTACCTGCACAACTGTAAAAAGAACGACAAAACGCCAATAGCATGGACAGCAGACGCAGACAAGGCTTTCGATAAATGCCGCCAAAGCATCCTCGACGCCACTACTCTGACGCACGCAGTACCAAATACTCCACTCTGTCTGATGACGGACGCTTCAGATTGCAGCCTAGGCGCTGTACTACAACAGAAAGTGGGACAAGTGTGGAAGCCACTTGCTTTCTTCTCGAAGACGATGAGCGAAACACAAAGGAGATACAGTGTATACGATCGCGAGCTCTTAGCGATTTATACAGCTGTCAAACACCTGCGCCGGCTTATAGAAGGAAATCACGTGACCATCTATACGGATCACAAGCCGCTGTCGTACGCGCTCACCAGGCCTCCCAACAGTAGCGATACCCCGCGACGGGAAAGACAACTACACTTCATTAGTCAGTTCTGTTCAAGCATCAAGTACATCGACGGCGCTCGCAATGAAGCTGCGGATGCGATGTCAAGAATAGAAGAGATACAATCATCACCTATCATCAATTATGATAAACTATCTGAAGAGCAAGACATAGACGAAGAGTTGAAAAAGTTACGAGCAAATCCTATACTAAAATTTGCAAACGTAACTTTACCAGGCGTTTCAAGAGCGATTACATGTGAAACTTCAACAAAGAACGTACGCCCGTACCTACCACCTAGTTATCGTCACGCAGCATTCAAAGCGCAGCACGATATCAGTCATCCAGGAATAAGAACGACGAGAAAAATTATGACAACAAAGTACTTCTGGCCGTCGATGAACAAAGACGTCGGAAGGTGGGCAAAATCGTGCGTGGGTTGTCAACGTGCCAAAGTTCACCGGCACGTCAACAGTCCGCTAGGCGAGTTCCCCGAATCAGAAAGATTCGAGCACATCCACATGGACATCGTGGGACCACTGCCACCATCAAGAGGGTACAGATACCTCGTCACTATCATAGACCGATGTACTAAGTGGCCAGAGGCGATACCAGTCGAGAGCATCACTGCCGAAAGCGTAGCCAGAGCATTGTACGAAGGGTGGATATCACGATTTGGAACGCCGATCCGAGTGACTACCGACAGAGGAACACAACTACTTTCCTCGTTGTTTACCATACTGATGAAGAAACTCGGTATCACCCACACGAAGACCACAGCATACCACCCGCAGGCGAACGGACAAGTTGAGCGATTGCATCGCACATTAAAAGTTGCTCTGATGGCAAGAAGTGCAAGCACAAGATGGAGCGAAGAGCTGTACACCGTCTTATTTGGCTTACGAACGGCTATGCGAGAAGAAACGAACTACAGTCCAGCCCTGATGACATATGGGGCAACACTAAGGCTCCCGTCGGACTTCTTCGTACCTACGAAGTCGAAGATTGAAGACGCTGAGTTTGTACGCCGTCTGACAGAAACAATGGCATCACTAACGCCAGTGAAAAGGAAGATAGCAACGAATAAAGAACCGTTCGTTTTCAAAGACTTGGCATCATGCAGTCACGTATTCGGTATCACGTAGTCGTATTCGTCCGGAACGACACCGTACGAAAACCGCTGACCCCACCCTATGATGGACCATACGAAGTACTAAAACGAGGTGACAAATACTTCAAATTGCAGTTACCACTACGCACATCTAACGTCTCAATAGACAGACTTAAACCAGCGCATCTATGCAATGACGAGGCGAAACCGACGAAAGAAAAGGACACATCGGTCGCAGCTACTCCAACGACTGATGTCACGCCAGCGCCTGAGTCATCACAACCGCAGTCAGCGAAGCCTTACACTACGAGGTCCGGCCGCACCGTTAAACCTACGGTACGCTTCGCTTGAAGGGGGGTTATGTAGTGGAAACTCCACTACATTTATACGTAGCTATAAGTAGTAAAAATTGTTTGTTATTAGTTAGGATATAGTCGTAAGTCGTGCACAAATAAATAGTTATTCTCATTTGTATCATTATCCCAATTAGCTTAGTATAGGTAGGAAGTTAACAAATAGACTAATAGAAACTATGTGATAGTCTAGGGCACATAGGTAAACGAGCCAAGTAATTCCAGAACTTAACACTATAGTTATAAGGTGCACATTGCAACATAAAGTTTAGGCTTTGGGGCTCTCCACACGGTAAGGTTCCGTGATAGCTCTGTATTTTATGTCACAGATTAGGTAGGAGTAATTGCAGACTGTACGCCGACAGCCATTTGTGAGAGGCTTTCGCTTTAAGGTAAGGGAACGACATAGAATAGTAATTTGTAAGATTTAGTATATAAGTAGGGCAAATTCGTAATAAATTCACGTTACACCGGACAGAGACTTTCATTCAAAGTGCAACACCCAACCAGTCAACACCTCCAGTGACTACATAATAATATTCGGGGTGCCACGATATTTGATCTTTACCTGGCACCACGAAAAAGTGGTGCCAAAGAGCTGGGAAAACTCCAATCAGCTGCGCTATTATTTCAATCGATAAAAAGTCGCACAACAAGTCTTACTTATTGATTCTATAGATACATGGAATCCTAGTTAGGGGTCAGGATCTATGTATGTGACCGTGACGAGTAATTCATTTATTTGTAGGTCACATGCAACAAGGCGGCTCGCCCACTCCGTTCGACCGCAACATGGGCACTAAGATGGCCGCCAAGTGCCTGCATTGGCTCGTGGAGGCCATACAGAGGGGCCCCGGCAACTCGCCCGACACCGCCTGCCTGCTCGGCGTCGTGAAGAGGCAGTACAAGTTCACGCCACTTGAAGATCTCAAGGCGCAAACTAACTTTGCGTAAGTGATATACCGAAAAGTGCAGCGGAGCTGTGCAGCACGGTGCGGATCAGCTCGAGTTTGTATCATTTTGACGTTTGATTGACACGGGACTCGTCATTTCAATACGAATGACGAGTCCCGTGGCAATTAAACGTCAAAATGAAACGAACTCGAGCTGGAGGCCTACCATGACGTCTTATAGCGATTCAGTTTAGGACCTAAACTGAACTGCGTCGCATAATCGTACCATGACGTCTTATTAGCGACTCAGTTTAGGTTTCCGCCATTTTGAACCTAAACTGGATCGCAAGTCATGATTTTGTTCAATCTTTTCGTACCATGAGCTACATTTACAACCTATTTGAACCTATACTGATCCGATTAGCTGTCAAAATTAGCGTCTCAATAAAAGTTAATATTTTCACAACCAAAGTTGAGCCTTTTTGGTTTTATATCTTAATAGCGGCGATCCCGCGGTTTCACCCGCGTAGTTCCTGTTCCTGTGGGAATACGGGATAAAATATAGCCTTTGTTACTCGCTGATAATGTAGTTTTACATAAGATAAATAATTTAAAAAATCGGTACAGTGGTTTAGCCGAAACCTTATTATATTTCCATACAAACTTTCTTCCCCTATTGCTATTTTACCTTGTGGATAATATTTTTACAAAATTTGAATGACATTTTTATTTATATCTAATTAAAAGCACAAAAATAAGTTTCAAGCTTCTAGCTTAAAATATGACGAAACTTCCATACCAACTTTCATCCCCTATTTCAACACTTTACAACCCTTTTCTCGCATTAAAAAGTAGCTTTTGTCCTTTCTCAGGCTCTAGAGTCTAGGCTGTACCAAATTTTATTTAAATCAGTTCAGTAATTTAGGCATGAAAGCGTAGCAGACAGACAAAACGACAGACAGTTACTTTCGAATTTATAATATAAGTAGGGAAGTTGGGATTATTTTGATTTCAGTGTAAAAATCATAATAATTAAGTGTATGTATTTGTGTGTGCACTGTCGCCTTGGGAGTTTAAACTTAGGCCTACTGATTCCCACAGCTGGCGAGAGTATTCCCTGACTTGCGTGATTTTATTATAGCACGTTGCAATCTCGTTGTGCCTATTTATGAAATCCCAAAGGTGTTCAAGTTGGCCGTAGCTTACTCGTTGACGAGAAGTTTCACTGTATAATATAAAGAAAACCACTTAAAATAGCCGCTAACACTTGAGACGTAAGCTTGGGAATTTTGGAGTATAGATTCACGCGTATAAGTACCTACTTAAGAAATAAGGTTTTTATATAATATGCAAAATATTAGTCAGAATTACTGACGCCATTGTAGTGAATTTATAAACCACATAAAAAGAAATCGAAAATAGTATTTATAAAAATCAGCACAAAAGCGCGCGTATTTCAATATACGAACTCTTTCGTGCTGTATTTTCTGATTAGAGTCGAAGAACATTCATCCGTCCGTCACTCATTAATCAAATGTCAAATGTCAAAAATATAAAAGGAATGTTCTAAAAAGATATCAATTCTAGGATCACAATATTTTAGTCGAAATTTAATTTAAAAATGATCTTAAACAAATAATAAATCAATAAACATCATTGATACATACAGCTAAATACTTAATTAAATTACTTAGGTGTTGTGTCTTCACACAAATGACAAAACATGCAACATGAAAATAAGCGTAATTTTCCGAAATATTTTTTGATTTATTTCTGAACGCAACCAAAAGAAAGAAACACGGCTAAACGAAGTTAGCAAAGGATGTTGATATAGTGTTGTCTCTTTCCAACAGAGTGACGTCATAGCAGACGTAAGAAACTATCGTTCAATTCGTTCATTCATTCTTATTGTTAACGATCCAATTACGATTTTGTTTAGGTGTAGGTCATGGTACCAAATTATGCGGTGCAGTTTAGGAACCTAAGTTGAACTGAGCCAAAACTGAGCCGTTAACTAATAGGTGAGAGTAGGCCCCCTGATCCGCACCGTGCTCCATAGCCCTGCAGGAGTGTAGGAGGGAACTTTGCCTTAGTTCAGCCTTACGTTCGAGTTCGCTTAACATAATCTCAGGTTCTGAATAAGCCCAGTCATGCTAACTATTGTCTCAGCATTAACAGTTATGATAAGAAACTTAACTTCAAAACTAATGGAGTCCGTGTCACGATAGAAGTCTCGTGGCGGTAAGAGGAACGTATAACTAAATTTAATGCCCAGTAAATTTTTGCGTTTGCAAAGAATCTAGCGCCGTGTCCTCGAATTCGTGGAATGGGTTGTAGATTTGTTTAACTTAACAGTTCTTTTGTTTTTTTTTTTTTTTCAGACAAAGAATACCAAAGGTGCAATGGTGGATGAAGCTGCGCCCGCTGCTGCGTATCCTAGCGAAACACGACTCCACATACGAAGAGGAGGGCATGTACATGACTGTCGAACAAGGAGAAATCGACTCGGAGAACGTCATCTAAATGTGCAGCTAGAGATGCTGTCAAATTAACTCAATACCATAGTAAAAACAGAATAGTGGGTTATATTCGTAGAGTGGTAATAGACGCGGCTCATATGAGTGCGCGCCAGGACAATTTTTTTTTGACAGTCATAATAATAATTATTATATGAGTACTGTCACATTTGGTACAGTATAAAGATAACTTACTTTTCTGTTTCTACTATATCAATACTTTTCAGAGCAATATATGCCCTGATCTCTTGCTCTATAGAAGTCAGTCGTCCTACTTTCCAGACGATATCATTGTTGGGGTAATTTGACCAACTAGATCATTAAATAGCTCTCAAATCCCAAGCTGCGGTATAAAATTATTAAGGAAAAAAAAATTGTTACACTTGTTACGCAGCTACTCATAGACAAAACTATTGGCTTCATAATTTTGAAATCTAGGGTGTAGTTAGATAAATGACAATCTCTGTAGATATTATATAAAAGTTCTTCGTTCAGGCGTTAATTATGACAAATGGTTGGATATTATTTGAATTCGATGCCATATTTCTAGGCAAGAGAAATAGGCATAAGATCGATTAAAATATTGAAATTGGATAGTATTATAAATATCTCGAAATTATTATAAAAGACAGACGGTAACACGAAACACGAAATTAATTGATTTAATGATCGATGAATAATCTTTCGATTCACAAACTTTGACAAAGTAGATATAATTATGTGTTTTGTATAAAATGTTTATACATGTACCAGTAGTTAAATAATGCTGTTTGGCTAGCTTTGACTCTGAAGGTCTTCATATCTTTTGAAGATTTTACTAAAATAGATTTTTTCACTCACACAGACCAATGATAGTTGGATATTGAGATTGACTTAGTATTTACACATACAAGCGTAAATATTAAGTTAATGAATAATAGAGGTAAATAGAAAGAGTAATATTTATTTGCTATTTATTTTTACATTTAATCGTAAAACCAAATGGCTGTGGGGTGACTGTGCAGGAAAGTTGATATATTTTTCAATAATTTCATGAAGATAACAATTTTGTTTGAGATTATATTTTTTAAGAAATCATAGTTCTTTAATGATATAGCTATATTCTTATAAGTCATTTATTATTTGAGATTGTTTATTAACTGCTTTTAGTAGACAATGTTATTGTAGGCAATGGTGTGTGCAACAAAATAATGTATATTTCTTAAAAATCAGTATTTAATTAAGATGAAGTGAAATCAACATAGTTTTATTTATTGTGCTATACTTATTTAGATATACATTTTAGTACCTACAAATAAGGATATTATCGCAATAATTGTAATTGCATATTCAAAATAAATGTTAACACGTTGTTAAAATTTTGACGCGTTATAAGGATGTGTGTTTTTATTTCTCCTAGCAATAAACAAAAACCAGTAATGAAAATATAAATATATATTTCATCAATAAGTAGGTGGCTACTTTGCCAATATCAAACCATTCGGGCGCAGAAAAGAATAGAAGACAATAATTTTAGTGGATTTTTAGGATACTACCAAAGATCTACGCTGAGGATGGAAGTGGAAAAACATCCGAGCTGCTCCATAGGTACCCATATACTTGGCAGCATTTTGTCATCATTTTTATGTTTTTTGATTAGCGGAATAGTTCAAGATTGCTGCAAGACAACAGAGCCCTGAATAATATTCAGGGGAGAGGAGTGGGTGCGTACAAAACGCCGGTTTTAGTGCTCGACCGACCGTCGTACATCGGTCGCGCTTGTCATTTTAATTAAAATTCACAAGTCGTAACAGTGCTCGACCGACCGTACGCACGCGTATAATGCTTAATTTTCATACAAATGACAAGCGCAATCGACGACGGTCGGTCGAGCAAAGCTAAGGTCTTTGATGGGTAGTTATAGCAAAAGAAATACGTTATTGTTGCCAGTTAAAAACTTTAATTTTGCTTTCAGTATAATTGTGAGAATGTCTGTTAAAAATAAATACAATACAAGTAATTATTGTCTATGACGGTCAATGTCCTTATCGCTTAGCTTATTTTAACAGAATTTTTAATGATAATGTAATTACATTGTAATTTAAACTGGTAGGTTTGCCTTAGTTAATTACTCAATTTTATTTTACGCACTATTATCTAATAATATTAAGTATTTTTTACTATTAGAACATTGTACATATACTTTATTGATTGTTCAGTGCCAACACAACTTCCGTAATCAACAAACGACGTTGACGTTTCACCGCGTAGCAAGTGAAAGTGTCACGTCGATTGGATTTCTGTCAGAAATATATTTTAATCTTGGTTAAATTCTCACCTGTTTTTAAGTAAGGAGCGTTAATTATCTTGTTTACTACTTAAAATATTACTGCGTATGGTTTTTAATTCACAAAACTCGCTATATTGAAAAGTGGAGCTTAATTTACACCTAATTTTCAGGTAAAGGTTATAGCCGGGAAAGATGGGTGTAAAGCCTGCAATTGGAAGGAAACCTAACAAGAGCCCACCCATTTTCAGTCATGAATTTGTGATCCAGAATCATGCCGACATTGTGTCATGCGTGGTTATGGTTTTTTTGGTCGGGTTAATGGTACAGGTACGTAAGGAGTGGGTGCCACGTATGCCGTGTGTTTCGCTTAAATATCCAGTTTAACCTGTTGTGCGCTCAATTCTGAGCCTAATACTGTATTAAAATTTCAGTCGACAAGTCCCATTGCAACTTTATTCATCAGTCTGCACCATAATGTCTCTGGAACTGAAGGCACAAGAGAGGAGCCCAAAGGAGAGCCATACACCTATGAAGCTGGCTGGAAAGATAGTTGCGCCGTATTCTTCTACTCTCTGGTTTGCATTGTCATGCACGCAATCCTGCAGGAATACTTTTTGGATGTAAGTGTACCATATGCTACCCTGAAATTTAAAGCCACCACAAATGACTATCAAAGCTTTCAAGGAATCACAAGATGTTTTTAACTACAATTTTATGTTATTTCAGAAAGTATCAAAGAAGTTCCATTTATCAAAGTCACGATTGAGTGCTTTGAATGAATCTGGCCAGCTGGTTGTGTTCCATCTATTGACTGTGCTGTGGGGAGGTGATGCTATCATCCGCGAAGGCTTCGTATTGAATGTATCCCGACTTTGGGAAGGTATGTAACAATCTCAGTATAATAAACATAACAGTTATTAGCGTACCAACAAATTAAGTCTAGTTTTTAGTTAAAAGGCTAAACATATTTATACTAGCACTACAATACAATATTGATACTTAACTTGTTGCATGTCTTATTTGTCTGAAACTGAATGAAAGATACCAGAGCAGTTTAACTGTGCCTGGGTATATTGATATGTTTCAAGCATTTCATGATAGTAGAGAGGATTTGACCCTTGAGTGTTATTACAGTAGAAAATTTATAAACATAATTTGAGTATCAATAAATAAATAGGTAGTGATAGTTATTAAATGCTTCATATTTTTTCGTTTATAAATAATTTTGGACCCTACTATTTTTTATTATTTCATCCATTGCTTTGTTTACAATTATGAATGAAATTATCATTAATTACATTATCTTTATCTTGATTACATAACATTGATTACAACCAGTGGCAGAACTACAAAAATGAACTGTTACATTGTAATTTCGCATCATGTAAAAAGATAAGATGTTAAACTTGATAATGATGCATGATAAAGTTCCTAATTTATTTAATTGAGAAGTCATCTCAACTCGTCCACTGCCCAGCAAATTTTGATTAATGTCGTTTATTCATAAGAAACAAATGGGTTTCTGATAATCAGTTGGTAGTATCAGGACAAACAGCCTAAAACCTGAAAACTGTAACATCAACCAGAACAAGATAACCAAGGTCAACTTATGCATTCAGGCTTGTATCATTACTTAATCAAATAAACTTAGAAAAGAAACTTAGAAAAGTTTACATTTTCAGGTTTTATGAAACAGATTGAGTCACATGCATTCAACCTGCAAGCAGGCAAACAAAATATTTGATACTAAAAATTTAAAATAACATAAATTTTAATTAAAAAAATAGTACTCTGTCATGCCCTGAAAACACTTGTTCATACATACATACAGTCGCACCTTCTCCTGTTGGGATAGGCAGAGACTACATCTTACCACATGCTGTGATTCCAGCGGAAAGCCTTACACTTGTTCATATACCGTAATATTTACTTGTTCTGTGAATGTAATTTGTAGGATATGAAATCAACATCATAATAAAAGAAAAAACATTTTAAACATAACATTGGCTGATTAAATAGTAGCCATATTTTTATACAGCCAGCTTTTCAATTATTATTACTAAACTACAAGGTTACATCATACATTCGGACGCTTCAACATAAATAAGTATGATGTGGCATTTACCTTCAATTGAATGTATATTGTTTGCAATATAAGGTATTTCTTTTATGTCTATGCGTCATTGAAATATTCTCACTACCCCATTCATACATTCAAGGCAATGAGGTCTTAACAATAAGTTCTTTTTAAGCTTCAATAGGGTTGTGAGTTCAAATCCCAGTTTGGGCACATACCAATATTTTCTTGTAAAACATATGTATGTAATTATCACTTGCTTTTCCATGAATGAAAACATTGTGAGGAAACCCACACATACCTACCTGAGAATTATTTCAGAGGTAGGTGTGTTAGCTAACAATTGAGATCCCCCAATAGTGAGAGGAGACCCATGCTCAGCAGTGGGCTGATATGGATTGATGACGATGAAGCCTCACTCAATACTATCACAGAATATATGGGCCTCCTTAGACCTACAATAAATTGTGCAAAATATCTGTGCAATCATTTTAATACTAAGGCTTAGCAAAGCAACCTTTAAAAATGTTTCGATTAAACATTGCACATTACACAATATTGTACAATATTGTTCTAGGTCTAAGTAGGCTCAATTACAGGTACAATTTAGTACACCAATTGAAACACAATCATTATCATATCAGCATGATGTTATCAATAAATTTATAATGAATGTAACCAACAAATGAAGATAACCAATGAACTGTGAAGAAATGCCTGATGATTAGGTACATAGTAGGTAGTACTAGCATAGCAGTATATCGTATTCCTGTATCAACAGAACTGATAAAATGTTTATGTTGCAATCTACAAATTTCAAATTTCAATATTTGATATCATTTTCAAACTTAAGTAAACTTACTGTAAAATATACATTACAAATCAATATCATGTATATCCCCCAGGAAAATAATGATGAATTTGTATTCTACAAACACATAAATTCTCCTGTATTATAGTAATGTTAAATAAATGCCAAAATAGCAAAATAGGTTCCTTTCCAATTAACAATGATAAGCACAAATACTGTAAGTCCATATTAGTTTGTAGTCGACATTGCATTTTATGTACAACATTAAGATTTCTAATCGCAAAATAATATATCCGTATGCTCATAGTATTTTAATAAAATCTTATTTCTTTTGTTAATAGGGTATCCCAACCATCCCATGAGCTTCCTCCTGAAGCTGTGGTGGGTTGTGCAAGCCGCTTACTGGATCCATGCTTTCCCTGAGCTTTACTTCCAACGCATCAAGAAGGATGAGTGGTCCGGCCGCATCAAACAAGCTGTTGTTGGCTTTGCTTTTGTTGCTGCATCATATGGATTCAAGTAAGTGGAACTATTACTACACCCTGTAATCTCCATAGAAATCAGCGAATGTGCCACTTCCTCATCTACCAAACAATCCAAGAGCAAGGCCTTTATTTACAGTTTGAAGTTTATCTAGAGCCTGCGCTAGAGTCTAGATTTGTATCTATTTCTAAGAGGCTACATTGAAGTCAATCTGGAAAAAGGGGCCTTAAAATGCATCTAACTGTTTTGCTGTAGGCACTTCTCAACTTTCTTAAATCACTTCTTTGTTCCTCAGTCCTGAACTTGAAACATGGTTAAATTTACACACTATTCCAATACTATATACCATTTCAAATCAATAATTTGTAGAACTAATTAGCATATGGCATAGAATTTATAAAACAGCTACATTCAAATGTTTGAAAACATTCAGCAAGTCATTCCTAATACCTAGTTGACATGATTCTGACTTCAGAATTCTAAGCACAGCTACCGCTGAGCCGTTAATTATAACAAAATAGTTGCTACCCTTAAGTATACCCCCTGCTTGACCGCGGGGCATTGAATGAGTACAACAATAACCCATATTTTCACTTTTTACTCGTCATTTCTGACTTATTGTGATTTGTTCACAGATTCCAGCGTGTAGGAGTGTGCCTGATCGTCCTCCACTCGTTGGCTGAGTTTGTGGCGCACAGCAACCGTCTGAACAACATCCTTAGGGGAGAGCGAGAAGACTTTATTGACAAACGTAAGATATTACTATATAGTATTTGGACTTTCTTTTTACCGTCGCTTTCAGCAGCTTGGACGTATTTTGACTTTCACCTTTTTAACGATTTGCATTGATAGTACTGCACGCTTTCTTTTCTTATCTTTTGTCTGGCAAATTGTTCTTCTTGCTATATGTATTGTATAGTGTAGATTCTGCAATGTAGAATAATGAAGAAGTCTCCGTGACGTGACCTAATCTCAGCCTCAGCATTTATTTCTTACAATTTTCCAGTATTAATATGTTACATGTGTGCCATGACAATACAAAGTAACATAATAAGTTTTTTTTTATACCTGTTTAGTTCTATTCAGATGCAATTTGCTTCGTTCTTTAACTATGCACCGCGGAGATGATTGATACAATCATCACCAATCATTATTAAGTCATTGATTGTACCTATAACGTTTTTTCTCTTTTATTCTTGAAAACGAATAATTGTAAATCCTCATCTATAACCCGCAAATCATCTAGTTCTTTGGACCGGCACAGAAGCCGGATGCGGGGCCACATTCACACCTTTTAGGCGGACGTCGCCGTTTCTGGCGGTGCGACGTACACATAAAAACGGAGCATTGTGATGCACTGTTTTTATTTGTATCGGCACTTTCAGTTACACTGTACTTATCGTCATGTTAATGTGCAGTCCTGGGCGTGATGAACGCGTCGGTGTTCGTGGGCGTGCGCCTGTGCTCGCTGGTGCTGGGCGTCCTCACATTCTACTTCGGCCTGGCCGGCGCCCGCGCCGCGCCGCTCGCGCTCCGCGTGGCTGCGCTCTCCGTGCTCGTCTCCTTCCAGGTAACGTGCAACTTGGCGTTTTTCTTTGTTTCATGTTGCCATGCCAACTAGAACCTTGCATTGCCGCACAATACGGGCTACGACTTTCTTATTTTGTGTCAAGGTTTCTACTATCGTGCCCCGATTTTTGAAAACGCTTGGGGATTGTCCTGTCTACTATGCTCCTGTCCTCATGCCGATGACACGTTAGTGAGCCTGTGCTTACCAGGTTATAAATTCATGGCTCTATGAAGCCCTATTTAATCTGATAGTGTGATTTGCGATAAGAAAATAAAATTTAATGAGCATTTCATCACAAAAACAACTTTTCAAATTTATGACGAATCGATTTAGAAAAACCTGGCGATACTGATGTTTGAAAATAGTAGTTGTAGATTTTTTGCGATGGTGACGTCCATCGTTCTTGTAACGTATTTGTTACTTTTAATTAAATATAATTCACACGATGACTATGATAAAGATAAATAACGTATGAATGATTGAATGGTTGACTTCACTAGGTCGAACCCAATTTATCTTCAAGAGTTATAATAAATGTGACAATTCGCAGGTTTATCTCATGTTTAACTTCATCTCGGAGGCCATGAAGCAGAGGCAAGAAGCGCGCGCGCAAGCCCAAATCAAAACCAAGAAGGAGAAGAAAGAGAAACCCAAGAAAGAGAAAGGTAACTAAACAATTCGTTCAGTATCTCGATAACAATATACAAGTGGGCATGCTTCTTAACTAAGTTTGTTATGCATATATAAATATCTACAATGCACTTTTTGTTTTTAATTTTGCTGAGTGACAAGACAAGCAAGTAGTGCACAAAGAAAAACAAAAAGGGATGCTTTAGTTAGCGTAGCTCAGCCCTCATTTTCGTGAGGCAGTTTTATCTATTTACCTTTGATTGGTGGTTCGTGGTCCAGGGAACTACGAGTGTTGAACTGGCTGTATTATTGTTGATCCTTTATTAGCAACTGAATATCTACAACTCTTATTCGCACGACATATCAAAGATTAAACAGAACTATAGTCGTCGCTTTTGTAATTAATATAATGTTGTTGTAACAGTGAAGAAGGCGGCTGCCGTGGACGAGTCGGACCTGCCCGAAGTCGACCAGAACACGAACAAGACGCTGCGGCAGCGCGCTGCGGCCGCCAAGGCGAAGTGAACCCGCTCAATGACATTAACTTATACTGTACGTACTTCTTAGGTTGTCTACATTCTCTCGTAACCGATTTTACACTATTATTTAACAAAAATCTTCATCTTCCAATTAATTACCAACTCTTTGTCTTAGCACAAATTTATCAGACTGATTGCAAATCAGATGTTTGTAATGATTTGTATCAATGTATTGTATGTGTAGCGAAATTGATGTTGTATGTCCTTTTTAATGAATATCAAGCACTATGTGACAAGAATATTACATGACTGTTGTTTTAAAAGTAATCGTGGTACTTTGATTTGGACTGCGAGGATTGTCATTAAAAGCATAGTGGATACAGGGTTGTAAAAATATCTACTAAAGTGTAAAACGGACGTCTAGGCTATAACGATGTTTATATGAATATATTGATAAGGATAATAAAGCGCAGGTATTTACTACCAAACTTTATAAACGTTTAAAATTCCATTTTTATTTTGCATTTCGATTTTTAATATACTTTTATTTTAACTAAGAATTCCGAAAGGCAGATGAAATTATTTTTATACGCTCTATACTTTAACTCCACCGTAAATGTTACTGGACATTGAATTTTATTTTATCTTTTTGTGCTGTCGGTTGCTATAAAATTTCATTTTAAATGAATATTTTGGCTTGTTCGTGTATCATGAGATTTAACCACGATGATTGTTAAATTTACTTTGATGTAAAGTATGTAATGAAATTATTCTTCCCAATGTGAAATTGTGCTCATAAATTATTCTATAATTTTCACAAGGATTGTCAATTTATAAGCTTGATGTTATTTTTATTTCAAAATAAATTTTATAAATATAATGTGTTATTTTATTTCTGGAATATGTTACCCGATTCTAATTCCTCATTTCCCTTCTACGTAGGTATTCAAATAGTCACTTGTGGCATGTAGTATACATATTGCCTCTTTCGAGTAGAGTTTCTAGAGATTCTCTACATTATAAAAAGTTATGTATATGAAGAATTATTAGTATTATGTATGACTCAATATATACAATACCGTAACGTTGTGTTATCTATGAAACGACAATTACTTAAGAGTATGTGCCAGCCTGACAGATCTCAGTGCCTCAAACGAGATTAACTGTCTGTCAGATTAGGGTAACTAAAAATTCCAAGCCCAAGTTATTTACACTGTACACACATAAACGAAGATTATTAGGTACCTACTTACCCCACCTCAGAGCAGTGCTGGAAAGTTTCTTATTTTGGCAGAGCAGTAAAGTAGGGCATATTTCGTCAATATTATCTACGAATTTATAGTAACTTGGCACCACTTAAGTACCTACTATAAAAATTCTAAATGGCTGTTTGTGTTAGATTGAGACCTTAATAAGTGCATCTTAAATTTTTTGTGAGACCCCTCTGTAATTTATGTTTCCATTTAACTGATGATCGTTTTTTGCCGAGCGACCGTTATAGCGGGTGTGTTAGATCACTTGCGGCTTGCTTATTTCAGCCGAGATGCTTGCAATGTGAGATCAAGCCTTTATAAAAGGTTCGAGGGGAGCGCAGCAACCAGTTCTTTCCTAACAGTAGTGGAGAGCAGATGTCAAACATGCAGACCGCCACTTTGCTCCTACTCGCAGCTATGGTCACCGTGGCATACGCAGGTTAGTGCCCCTACTTTTTGCTGTGGAACGACGGAGCGTCTTATGTTTTCTTTTTCTTTCCGTTTGTCATTTGTCTGAATAATTTCCGATTGATTCTGTGAGATAATTGAGTCCCGAGATCACTACTGCCGTTTTGCAAAAAAATAATGACTAAGTTTAGCTGCAGAACGTGTTAATGCAAAATTACTCTTGTGCCTTATGGCATAGAGATTACAACTTTGTAATAAAAAATATTAAGTACTTTTTAGAAGGTAAGACGAGAAAAGGTACAGCGAGTTTAGTAGATATACATAGGTACTTTTCTGAAGTATAAGGTTTCCTCTACCTAAGTCTTTGTTAATTTTGAATGTTGTTTTATTGCATTTTACCCAGCTTTAAGTTAAGTGCACATTGAGCGCACGCGAACCCCCTATTTCAAGACTCGAGCTGGACAGGATAACCACTTATGTATCCTACCAGTTTACTTAAATACCTCCAAGCAAAATTATGATGATGCTGTGTGGTATTCAACCCTCTTTTCAAGGAAGATGAGTCAACTTTGAGATCATCGTTTATTAAACAAATTGCCGGTAAAGTTTTTTACTTCCAATTAATCGTGATCGTGATCATCGCTTGATACGTTAGCAATTATTTTATGATCTAATATTTAGCCATAAGCTATTATTATTATTAATACTTTGCAGTCTGCTAAATTAGGAGCTAATTCAGTTTGTAATGTAATATGTAATTAGGTAAATCTACTTAATTATTCAATGACTAGGTACATAGTCGCGTTTTATATAGGTACTTACTTCGTTCATACGTTTTACATTTGGAAGCCCAAATCGTAAACGTATGAACGAAGTAAACATACATGAAAAGTAAATGACTATACTTGCTTATACAATATTTTTCAAAATATGTAAATTTCTAAAAAAAAGTCAAAGTAATAAAATAAAAAACAAAATAACAAAGTAAAAAATAATCAAAGTCTTATCGTGTTCCTTTAACTGTCTATGCAAAAAGTTACAATAATTAACAACTATAAAAAGCGAGAAGCAAAATGGTGCACATTTGCATTTCAACAGGATGACATTATGATGCTAATAGCTTCCATGAATTTTCTTAATATTTATATTAGGATAATTAAGGCAGCCTGGATGCAATCCATTGATCGCATGTTGAATTTTAATATTTTTTTCCTTTAACATCAAGAAAATTTGCAATTCGTCTCGCTCGGGACAATAATCTTAAAATAATCTGGCCGTAACATGGTCATAAAACGTACTTAGCTCAAACTCATGCATAAATGCATGGTAGGTAGATGCACTTGCCGGGTGCATTCCTGAAACATAATATTTTAAGTCTTGGAAATTACGTGACTCATTGCACATTCAGGTGTCGTTGCAGCCATGGGTAGGTAAGTTCGCGTTTCGGTACGGTATTTTAGCAGACTAGGCCATGGGGCGTTACCATTTCATTTAGGTCTAAAATGCATCCTTGCAGTCATAGAAACTAACGACCATCAACTTCATCATAATATGTGAACATCATCAATAACGATCATCGACACTGAAAATGTTGGTCATCGATAACGATCATCGACACTGAAAATGTTGGTCATCGATAACGATCATCGACACTGAAAATGTTGGTCATCGATAACGATCATCGTCACTGAAAATGTTGGTCATCGATAACGATCATCGACACTGAAAATATTGATTTTCGATAATGATCATCGTCACTGAAAATGATGAGCGACCTCAATAAAACACCTTAAATTATCATAGCATCATCATAAGTACAAAACGGATTTTAAAATAGCCCTCGTAATAAAAATCAAAATCTCCATAAAACACATAGCTCATGTATAGTGCGCAGAAGAAATATAGTACATGTGCTCGTGCACTCGTGCTCGTGCTCGTGTACTCGTGCTTACATAGCTGAGGTAGAATTTCGGATATGTTTCTATGTACTTGTAACCTTACGTTAGCACAATAAATATAGTATGAGGTTGGCTCAGCTTGGACAGAGTATGTGCCGCGGTTAGCGAGTTCGAACCCTGTCCGTAAATTATTTTTTTCAGGCGATCATCATCATCGATCAAACACTTGAAACAGTGATTTTACATTCCAGCGGGCCAGTACTATGTGCCCCGCTCGTACTACGTGATCGACTCGGACGGGCACGAGTCGGAGCCGGTGCCGCTTAGGCGCCTGCGCCGCTCCCTGGACCCGTACCCCTACCTCAACCGCAGGGAGTCGAGATCGCCTAACCACGCTCAATCTCATGGTTTGTATTACCAGCCTTAATTGACGCACTTAACAGTGGGTGGTTCTATTTATAAAACCACCTTTACTCGTAGAAACCAAATGATTTCTAAATAATTGAGATTGTTTTTAATTGTAGTTTAAGAGAACAAAATTATATAGCCGCTTTGAGTACGAGTATGTTCTCTTAAATTACTCGAGCCGATACCTTCTCTAATTGGACAATCAACGTACTCAGTAGGTGTTGTAGAAACTTATTGCTAAACCCGTTTTTATTAAGGTTTATATTATTATTATTTATTACTATTAGGTATGTCGGTATTCATTTTTTTAATTATTGCCCATTTATTTGTATCGAAAAAATCCATTCCAATTTTAGATTGATGATCTCCTGATATGAATAGTTTAGCAGAATCAATGACAGCTTATCAGGTATCTCAATAACTGTTATGAATTAAGTATGAATAGAGTTTAATTTTGACTTCTTGCCTTAGCTTAGTAAAATTATTGTTAGGTATGATGTTATTTATACACCTCACTGATTAGTGTTTGCTTTTTATTAAAATATCGATTTAATGGGTGGCTGATGAAATTAGTTTCGTATTGTTTCCGGAAATCCTTGAATTACGCGGAGCAGTCACGAATTTCTAGACGTAGAGGTTAAACGTCTTACAACTCTATTCAAAAGATTTATTTACACAGCTGTTTAATACACACAGTTACAAATCGCGATTCAAAATTACTAAAATTTAATCAAACTACACATAAACGTTCATTGCGCATTGTTCTCAACATTGTATTTAAGTATTACAGTAAGCAGTACCTTCTAAGAAAAAGGATTATACTTAGTACTACGTGTATTATATGATTCTGAGACTTAGCGGATAGTTAGATATTGTGTCCTAAGGTAGGTTACAAAACAAAATACATGCCTACACCACAGCCTATACCTACCGTTATTTTTTACATACCCACTTGCACATAGGTGCACGTAGAGCACTACATTATTGTAGAGCTGTCATTACATTAATAAATTTACTTATTTGTACCTACCCGTCTGCTTATTTTTTTATTTATTTAAAAATCAACTGATAACGGGCTGAAAAAATGGCAGTCAGGTGTTTTTTTCATAATTTGTTTATATCTACCATTATCTACTTTGTATCTAAGTTTCAGAAAATAACTAATTAACCTACTTTAATACTTAAGTATATTGAGCTCTACATAGCGAGAGCATTGTTGTAAGTACCTACTAAGACGTACCGTTTTAGAGTCACAAATCCAAAAAGGTTTTCTCGGTATAATTAAATATGCATTACACTACACTATGACCTACAAAATCGGGTGTTCAGAAATGTAAGTAGAGCGCCGGCAACAAAACGCGCGTAGCAAGTCTAAAAGCCTTTCTAGCCGGCTCGCCTAACGGTTTCGAATTCCCAAAGCTCCGGTCGAGCGGCGGACGCGGTAAAAAATGATCGATGCATTTCACTTTAGAGTACCCACTCTAGTAGGTGTGGCTACCTATTCTATTTTTTTTGTGAATGAGCTACTGTGTGAAGTGATAATATTTGGTTCATTAATTTATTTTCATTTACCACTATGTGAAGTTAACCAGGTCAATGATAGATAAATAAATGATATAAAAATTTTGACAAGATTTTTTTTTGTAAGTAGTTACTAGATACTCGTAGGTGTTAATATGTTTGTTTAGGTGAAACGATAGGTAGCTACATGTGAATTTTGACCCAGTTCAGTGTTGCCAGCCCCAGTTTCCGTTATTTTATCGAGTTGAAAATGTACATGCCTGTCAAGTTCGGATGATAGTACAATATTATGGTGAAATTGAGCTGATCTAATGATTGAGACTGATGGAAGATCCTTGGTGACTTTATAGGAGAGTTATGGTGTTTGGGCATATGTTGATCAGCTTGCAGTACCGAATCCGTATTTAATATAATCTTAATAAACTAGTAAGCACAAAAAGCTTGCACGCTTGCATTGTGAAAACGCGAAATTTATTTAACAAAAATACCTTCATAATGAAATTATCATAAACTCCTAATAATTTTTTTTTAATGAATTACAATTGCTTCTAGTTTGGTTATAAATGTTAAACTTGGTTTGTTTCAAACATTTCAGAAGACAGCGCGCACGCCCGTCTTGGAAGCGGCCGCCATTTGACTGCGCAAGGAGGATGGAGAACTATCCCCGTCAGCTCAGCGAGGTATGAGCTACTTTTACTATTTAAAAAAGATCTTTGTAGATAATCTCATGCTACTACGCAGATTCTGTTTTCAAAACAAGTCGTAGGTGAGTATCGATATTCTAATGTTTGTTACGCTGCTGGAATCATCAGCACCCTAAAGTTCCCTATAACGCTAAACCCATAAATAATAATACCTAGGTAATGGTGATGATGAAGAGATCGAAAACATGATTTAATAAGTAAATAAGCCAGTAGCTATAGATGAAAATATACTTTTTCTTCGAACATCAAAAATATTGATTGATCATACCTAGACTGCTCATTAGCCGACCCCATACATGAAAAACAATTAAAATTATTGTCCTCTTAACCCCTCACATTTGTGAGGGAGCTTTTGTTTTACCATGTTTGCATTTGAACGCCAGGAACTCGAGGACTTATGGCTAGTGTTGACCACATTTAAAATATTTATATATAAGCAAGTACTAAAAATATATTTAATTCTCCAGCAACTAACCTGTCCTTCTTGTTTGTTCTGCAGGAACCCATAAAGCGGTCGAGACGTAACTAAGACTAGCCTAACCGATGGTGTCAGCTTATCCATCCAGGAAGAATATTTTCCACCAGTTGCACCTCCGCGCACTCTGCACGCTTTGCACAGTACTTACGTACTGTCGGCCTCAAAAGTTGCGGACCATAATATCTATACTTCAAATTTCACATTCCACGGAGATAACCATTTTTTGCAGGTGTAACATTAAATTAAAAATTAAGACGCGTTAAGCAGCTTCTGAGGCTGACTGTACTACTTCGCAACTTTGCACCTGCGCAGCTGTCGTGCAACTGCCGGAAGATTATATTTATTTAAACTACCTTTTAAATTAAAATTAATAAAGATTTCACGACAAATTGTTTTTTTTTGCTGTATCAGCTTGTTCCTAACTCAAGCATCACACTTTAGACCGACGCGATTCTTGAATATCCTTTATTCGTACTGTGGAGGTTCCACGAGTCAAGTCAGTGGCATTGGAACGTGCGCATCATTTTCTTGAATTCTCCAGGATAAGAGAAAAAAATGCATCCATCTCCTACTGTATAAAAATGCGATTAAGTTGATTGTATCGAAATTTAATAATGTATTTCCGTTACCCACAATTATAACTCACATTACTTATTTTAAGTTCTGCTGTTGGTCTTCCAAATAAATAATTAAATAAATCCCTACTTATATTATAAATGCGAAAGTAACTCAGTCTGTCTGTTGCTCTTTCACGCCTAAACTACTGAACCGATTGAAATGAAATTTGGTACAGAGATATTCTAGAGCCTAAGAAAGGACAAAGGGTACTTTTTAATGCGAAAAAATCATTGTAAGGGTTTGAAATAGGGGATGGAAGTTTGTATGGAAGTTTCGTCATTTTTAAAAGCTAGATGCTTGAAATTTATTTTTTAGGCTTAAGATTAGATATAAATAAATTTGGCATTCAAAGTTTGTGAAAAAATATAGGGGTAAAATAAATATAGGGGATGAAAGTATGTATCGAAATATGTAAGGTTTCGGCTAAACCACTGCACCAATTTAAAAAAATAATTTCATTAATGGAAAGCTACATTGACAGCGAGTAACATAGGCTATATTTTATCCCCATATTCCCGCGGGAACAGGAACTACGCGGGTGAAACCATATGTACCCACACTGATAGATACATAGATAACTATTTATTGACACCAAAATGTATAAAACACAGAGAGAAAAGAAAAATATAACATAATAGGTACAATGGGCGGTCTTATCGTACTGACAGGTTTTATTGTGATACCTACGTATTTTTTCTTTAGCAGGGAAATAGTCTATCATACATTCTCTTCTGAAAGTAATGGGCAAATACTTAATGTACCCATAGCTAGGCAAGTTGTAGAAACGGTACAATACCTAGGTACCACTATTAGGTCTTTTTTTCTCCCGGGGAAATGCATTAGGCATACCACCCGGCCCCGGGGGGGGGGGGGGTTGGTTATGTGGGACTCCCCCGCCAGCTGGTCTGGCGGGGTTTACCCACTAAAACCCCGGGGTGTTCTCCTCTCCGCATTATGGAGGTGGTTACGGGTTCGCATGGCGCTTCCGCGACCACCTCTGCGGGCGCTCTCCCGGGCTCGCCACGTGAGGCTTGGGCCTCTTTCTCCGCTGGGTGCGTCCCGGAACACACAGGCCGCACCTCAGCTCGGGACTTCTAACTTGGGCGTTGGACCCCCGATCCGCGGCCCAAAAGTCCCCGTTATTAGTCCCTCGCTGTGCCCTCTGCTGATCAGAGGGACACGCGAAGGACCTCTTCTCGCCAGGTTATTTGCTACGGCCACCAATTCCCCTAGGAGAATTGCTGACCGAACCCCAGGGTGCACCGTCCCAGCTGCTGCCCTTCCCTCCGAATGCAACGCATCAAGAGGGACGAACAACAGCCTCGTGGAGGTTACCTGGCCCGCACCCCACCACTATTAGGTCTTAACACTAGCTCTATAACTTCAGGCGTCGTACTACAGAAATCGAGTTACGCATCTTTCTACGTAAGTAGGTACGTGAATTTAGCCGTTATTTTTGTCCATCCACATCCATAGTAATATAAATTAAATCACACGACGACACCTCTACATTCATAAATTATTCAACTGCTAATGGAACAAAACAAAAAAGTTACTTAACTCTTTTTCCGTATTACATAAAAATCAACCTTTGTTTAGATTTCATATGAACTAAATCTTCGCAATTTAAATTTAGCACATGTTTTAGTAGGTAGATACACAAATAACCTAATCCAAATCCTTCGGAAAATACGGCTTGATTGAGGATCAAAATATCGAAAAGCAGGGAAGTAGGGAAGCTCTATGTGTCAAAGAAAAGACATCAACGAGAGCCCATCTCACATGTATGACTTCTTGGAGTTCAATAAAATAATAGCGCGTTTTAAATTAAAGAGCTTCGGACATATTTGTTGTTACTATTAAATATTTGCATGACATTATGTTAGTAGGTTTTAACGAGAGTGTGAAATGGTCTGAATCTCCTCATTGCGTCCTTCAGTTTGAAAAAAAAAATGTTTATACTACATGTGAATGTACTATTAAACTACGATAAATTGAGCATCCCTCAACTGAAATTCATTGAATATGCTGATTTTTACATATCATTTTTTCATACATCCTTAGTGTGCGCTCTTTGGGCCCCCCTCCCCTAGGTGTACAAACCTACTTCTTGATATAATGTCTATTAGTAGAAGTAGGACAATAATAGGACCAACAACAAATTCCTCAAATTTCAATTCTAAATCTAAGTAATGTACTACTTACTAAATCTATCTTACTAAATTTCCCAGGCAAAGATTCAAGTACGATTTACCGTCTAGGGCCTAGATAATTATCTATAGCAATTATTTGATGTGCTACATTGCAAAAGTTATCGAGTAGAGTCGAAAGCTACCGAAATAACAACTTTAACTTACTATCGAACAGGAGGCGCAAGATCAGCTAGATCTTGATTAGGGGCATTCATTATATATATAACATGATTTTATAGAAGACCACAAGGATATGGAAAAAAATAAAAAGGTTATGGATAAATTAAAAAAATAGCTCTTTTGTCAACATTTGTAATTTTTATTTAAACCCTAAAAAAATTATCAATTTTGGTTGGTAATTTTAAATATATCACTTTAATACTTTTATACAATTTCAAAAGTAAATTGGATCGCCGAACAGTATTTGAGAGAGCCTCTATGCATATAAATATGTTATTAACATTATAAAATACCCGTTTAAATAGTCATGGAAATGGCAATAGCAGTGGCATTACTTATTCTACTAAATAGCTGCTCCTTATGAAAAATACGAATGAAGAAGATGAAAAACTAACCATTAAATAGGAAGTGGCTCATACCAGGCGACCAATAAACAGTCAGTTGTTACAAAAGATGAGGATATAATGGTGATTTATTTATAAGGATACTCAAGCCTGTATTGAGGTTTGTTATATTGGTACCCAGGGCTCGGCTCAGGGGCTGGTGCAGGAGCTACATGGACAGGCGCGGGAGCCGGGGCGGGCACAGGGCTCGGCTGAGCAATGGGGACGAAAGGAGGTGTCACTATGACGGCGTCGTCGGTTAGACCTACATCGCGGCCAGATGGAACGAAACGCTGTCCAAACTGCTGAGATTGCTGAGGTGCCTGGTAGAATTGCGGCACTTGGTTGAACTGAGGCTGTTGGTATCCAGAAGCAGCGTAATTCTGAGGCACATTATACTGGTTTGGAGAACCATACTGCGGAGACACGTATTGGTTAGGAGCAGCAAACCGTTGAGGGACATCGTAATACTGATTCGGAACACCGTATTCTGTGGGCAGCTCCATGCGACCAAACATGTTTCCTAAGAATGGAAACTTATTTGTAAGCGTCGCCCATAATCCTGTTCCGCCAACTTGATTCGAACCTTGATTACCCCAGAATAGCCGCTGTGAAGGTTCCTGGCTATAGTTAGGATTCACCGCGACGGAATATGGGTCATTCGGTCCGAGGTTGTACGGCGCTTCCCTCCTGACGTTGTAGGCTACCGCACTACCTACAAAAACAAATCAATGCATGAGATAAATGTTATCGATTAAAGTATAGCTCCACACAAGTTGTACACAAGTTCACTTCACGTACCGAAGACACAGCACACCAAAAGCGCGAGGGACGCATTCATTTTCGCACGAGTTGCTGAACCAGAACTGCGTGTCATTGTTGCTCGTCTTTGCATTTATACCTCCTCTATTTACTCCTAAAAGAGGGCCTTGAAGTAAAATTCTCGTAACCCAATATTGAAAGTGTGAGGTAATGGCGTGGTAGTGGCTCACCCAGCGGACGGCATGGACAATAGGTGCGACATCTAGGTGACTCGTGCGCCACCGCCCGCCGATACCACGCACAGGCTGTTGTCAATCACATGTATTGGATACAACACCACTCAACAGCCATCGCTTCGTAACAATGGTAATACAGAGCCTTTACGACAGAATTTCACTGAAACCTCGAATACTAAAGTAGGATTTAGAGTTTGAAAACAATGGGCATCAGGTGGTAAGCACAAAATTTATCCAGAAGGTATACTTATTACATCATGACATGCCTGCATTGATGTAACGTGATATACAGATTGGCTCCGTTGAAAATATTTCCGAATTCTTTTATACTTGTGCTTGACCGGTAAAGGGACAGATTGATGCAATTCTTATATAACCAATGACTTTTTATATAAAAAAGTCATTGTATGTAACCGATGATTTATTGTTCAATACATCCCAAGTAAACATTGCCTACTTTATATCTGATCGGGCAGAAATAATTAATCGCCGCCGCATCGTATAAAGCTTGTATCAAGCTTTCTCTCATATTTTCATGTCGCCGCAAGCAATATAATGGTCGAGACGCATAGTTTACACACCCTGTATATAATAAAGTTTGGTGAAAAATGCACTCGACCGCGTGTGCGCGTGTTTACTCAACATAATCGGCATTATTCATAAGATAACAAGGTGGTATTTGTCTTCGCCAGTTGTCACGGTATTGTCGCTTCTGCAGGCGTTTTGCGAAATGTTGCTCAATGCGAGCTTCACATACTCACGAAATATAGACTGCGTATGGTATAGATAAGAAAGTTTGCATAGCCGTGCCCGTATTTTTCCGACTCGTTAGGTCTGCAAATAATGACTAACAAAACTTATTACAAATTCATTATATCTATAGGAAGGTACGTAGGTATTTTGTAGCGTTAAGTAGATAACGACTTAAATTTGGTTCCAGTTATTTCCCAACCTGAAAAACTTACAAGTAGAATAGAAGAACAAAAACAATCTATGCATTCTTATATTATTTATTGTAGGTAAACATAAAGTATATGAAGAGTAACTTCTATTACGGATTCTATAACGGGACGGGCCGGAGGCACTGACGTTGCGAACCCTGAAAACAGTAAATGAAACTCCTATCTAGGCAAATAAGTGCAACATAATTTACTGCACAATAGAGACCTAGGTAAGGATGGGAAGAAGGGTGTTTTGATGTAGCTTCCAGTGTCACGTCAGTGTCTATTCCTTCACCGACACTTTATCTGTTCCAGTTTCTCTTCAGGCTCAGGATCAGCATCGGGTCTCTTGTCCATTCCCCACTATTTGTAGTTTAGTACCTATAGAATAACGAGAGCTCCTTACTCTCTATAAGACATAATTTTACGCGCATTTGGCCAGATCCGAATTTTACTCCAGAATATAGAAATCCAATTCACAGTAAAGTCTATATCTAGTCTATTCTACCACATTCGATAGGCATCGGTCGATTATCATGTAATCGTAATATTGTCTACGCTAGCTCCTAATGGATTAGCTCGGAAAGTGGTCTGTGGTCGGCATGGGTCAAGTGTCAAGCCGCTGCGTGTGCGGTTTATGTTGACACAAAGCTTCTTTATTATGTTAATCTTTTTACCCTTATTATTCACTCCCAAAGTAAATGTCAATGGAGGGAGCTTTTAGTATTGACAAATGAACCGGCCTCCGTGGCGTAAGTGGGCGATGAGCCGAAAGCGAAGCGTGAGGTTGCGGGTTCGATTCCCGCATAGGGCAAAGATTTGTGTCAAGCATATGGACCATGATCCTTGTAGTTCCTGATTCCCTAGATACAGGGAACCCTAGTTAGGGGTCAGGTTCTATGTACACCTATGTGACCGTGACGCGTAATTATTATAATGAATAAAAGAGGCACGTTTGCGAGCTCTTCTGTGAAGTATCCTAATTTCTAATAGATTCAGTACTTAAAGGTAAATCGCTGTAGAATGACAGTACCTGTGGGCAGCAGGTACAATTGACACCTATTATGTAGGTAAATGCTTGTTGTTATTAAATTTGTACTTGGATCAGGATTTTGTACAATGCTAGAAATGCGTTTCCTTTTTGACGTATAATTAGGCCTAGATAATTATTACCTATAGGGTTATTTATGCATGTTGGTTAGTTCTCCGATAAATCTTAGGACAACTTTTATTCCAGGAAATGTAATATAATGTATGGAAATGTATGAATAATGTATAATATATGTGTGTGTAATGTATTGTAATTTTTCTGTACTGTGTTTATTTTTGTTTCTGGTGTACAATAAAGAGTTTTCTATTCTATTCTATAATACATTTTGATACCTACCTTTATAGAACGCTCCGCTACAGCGCATTATTTCTAATACTACTATTTCACCTAGTAGGTATTTAGCATACCTATATCTTCATCTTCAGCTCAGCCATGATTGGTGTAATACCTAGGCTTTGGTAGCACGTAATGTTTGTTTTCGGGTGTTTAGTCATGCCAGGCTATCGACAATGCTATGCAAACAGGCAACCGACTAAAAATGCAGACACGAAATAGCTTTACGCATTTCACCCGACGCATACAAATTGGTGCCAAAGGATATTTATTTGTCTGGGCCCTGACAGTAAACTTGACAATATTTATAAAGCCATGTTTACTGTAAAGGCTACTGAATGCCGATGTAACAAGTCAAATGACTTTAATTAACTATGATTTACCAGTAATCATGGAGACAAATAACATATGAATCTACTTAGTTACTTTTTGCAAAAGGTCAATGCTGAAAGCCAATGCCTACGTACTCTCCTTGGAGCAGGCGGAGACTTGCTACTTGGGGAAAGTCATATCATCACAGAATAACAAATTTAATATCATTCGATCCATCTTTTAGTAAGTGTCTAATCAATCTTTAAGTTATTTATTAAAATCATCAGTATAATAAACCTATTGTACGTTACTACCCTATTCCTGCTCTCTATCTTGACCGTCCAAAGGTTGTCTAGCAGAGATCGCTTTAAGCGATAAGACCTCCGATTGTACCTATTATTAAGGTATTTTTTTTTCTCTGTGTGTTTTATACAATTGGGTGTCAATAAAGAGTTATCTATCTATCTATTTACTACCAAGACTTTAGACCTTTCAGAGGGATACAGACATCTAGGCAAGCTGGTCTACGTACGGGTTAATGATGTGACATATTGAATTTAGGTATTTTAATACCTACTAAGTTTGCTTAACGAGTGGCGATCTATTTGTCCAGGTTACATAACGTATTCGGCACTGCCACCTGATCGAAATGAGCCCAAACACTATGAATCTAACTTAAGTCACTGAAGAGTTCCATCGTCTCCATACCGTTTCTATCATCAGAACAGATCGCTTTCACCATAATATTGTATTGTCATAGGAATTCGACAGGCCAAATCTTCTATGTTAGACCCACTTTTCGTTATTCAATTAAATCACCTAAATATACACCATCCATACTTTCATAGACAGTAAAAAATCAAAGTGTGCAAAACAGCCTTTCAAATCTCGTAATGAAGTTTCTAGGTAGGGTTTTACTGGTGAACGATTAGAGATTAAAAATCAATTTTCCAAAAGGCGGTGAAATTAATAATCGCTGTCCAATGCTAATAATTGCTGTTCATGCGAAAACCCCGTTAAATATTATGTAGGCGCCATAACAGTTTAATGTTCGGGTGGTTTGTAACTATGGTAATATTCTAAAACTGACCAACCTTTATGTATCTACAGTAAACTTATACATAAATGTACTCATTAAATTTTAGTACCCGGTCGCATTTACGAATAATTATACCGTTTCATTGAGGTGTGAAGAATGTTACTGAATATTTTACTATGACAAGGTGTTAAGGCCAAACAAACATTATTATGAATTTGACATTCTTTCATAAATATATTGTTTAAAGGTCTTGGTAATGATAAACTGTTAAGAAACAACATGGCGCAATTATGAGTATAAGTATGATATAAAAAGCTAAGATTTGTAGGAATGTAGGTACATATATATAAATTACATTAGGAAGAAGAAAGAAAAGAAGAAGAAGAAGAAAAAGAAGAAGAAGAGCTGCAACGTTCCTAGGTAACATTATATTACCACTAACAAAAAGCCACTGTTGTGCCAAAACTTTCTTGTCGACACCCTAAAGACTTATGCGACAAATAAAAATCTAATAATTAAAATGATGATCTCATTTTTTTACAAAAAAGCTTTAGCTAATATAAACTTGTCTATCAGGTATGCCATTCGTGGCTTCATCGTGTTTACTACCTTCCTCCGCATCAAGTTTGGTGTATTTATAAACAAGTTATGGAATATTAAAAAAAAAAATATCCGACTGCCAACCTAGATTAGGTTGGCAGTCGGATATTTTTTTTTTTCAGTCAGTCTAATTATGGCGAATCCAATAAAATCTACCTCATTTATAAAAAAAAACCCCTTCAAACCGTTTAAGACTGTAAGCCCGGAAATATAGTAGGTATATAATATACGTCCAATTTGGTTTTCGATTGTCTGATCAGATTAATTATCGGATTGTATGTCTTGGAACTGCTTCCAACTCGGACGTGTATTGAGTGTTCAAACAAAATGTAACGAACGCCTTTCGGTAGTTGATTCAGACTATCGGATCATCGGATGGCAAAATGGAACGTATATTGCCGGCCTAAAACGCTTCTAAGGAACATACATACTATGACCGAAAACATAACCCGGCTTTGGGCAGACGTGTACAAAGAGGGCATGTCTCATAATTATTATTATAAGTACACTAAAACATTAATGTGAAAGTTTGTGTGTTTGTTTGGCCTCACTTCTAAGCAACTGTACCGCTGTAGGTAATTTAGGTACTGGAATAGACCATAATTATAATACTTTTATCTTGTAAAATTAACGGTTCCTGTAGGATAATGGTTAACGCGGGTGAAACCGCGGGGCGCAGCTATGTAGCAATGGAATGAGCTCATTCAAAAATAAATATAAGTACAGCATGTAACCCAGGTAACCTTCCAAGTACAGCTGTTGTTAGGTTCGTTTATGAATAATTTATATTAACATCCGCGATCTTCAACATTATGCCGGTCGTGAACAATAGATGAGAGAACTAAATGATTGCATCACCGATAGGCACTGATTTATTATCTATCACTAAGTAAGCACCACTCCTTAGAAGGCAACTTGAGGAAAACACGCGTAATCATTATAACTTACTTGTATTATGTTAAGGACTCTAATGGGAATTTATGGTAAACTAGCTATGTCCCGCTGTCACACCCGTGTTGACTATTATATTATAACACAGGAAACTATCACAGTTCCCGGATAAAACGTAGCATTTGCTTAAAGAAAGATAAAAAGCTGAAGAGTGACAAAAATAGTTCCGTTGCTCCATTGCTGCGCGAAGGAAGGACAAAACAACAAACATACTTTCGCATTTGTGATATTAGTTAGATATGATAAAAAAGGTGCTAACGATCTTAAATAAGTACCTATCAAGTATTGTTAAAATTTTCCTTATGTTTACTGACCTCCAAACTTTATTATGAAGACGATATTCCATAAAGCCTTTACTTTGTATTTTGTGATTTAATATGAGATAAAGTTAAGATTTTATTTTTGTCATTGTTTATGTTGAGATTTACACCCTTGATTTGTAATAATCCTTGCCTATTTATTACCTACCTTTCTTAACGTTCATATGATAACACTAACTGCGCCCTCGGTTTCAGTCGCGATGATTATAATGACAAGGTAACCGTATTTTTTCCTGAATAAAAAGTGGTCTATGTTACTCTACCCCCAGCCCTTTATGTCTATGCAAAAGTAACATCAATCCATTGCTATGTGAACGAAGAACAAACCCACAACCATACATTACATAGGCACGTTTTGATTAGAATAGAATATAAAACTCTTTATTGTACATCAGAAACAAAATAAACACAGCACAGAAAAATTACAATAGGTAAACAAGGGTAGTACAATGGGCGGTCTTATCGCTGAAAGCGATTTCTTCCAGACAACCTTTTGACCGTTGTCTAATATTTAACGTATTTAAGTTAAAAAAGTTAACTTCTACCTATTTACAACCTAACCTACACAATAAATACTGGCTTCAATTTATGTATCTTTGTGGATTTTTAATATAAAATATGTAATATTATAAGATATACGTACACTTTTTAAACTGAATCAGATCTTTTTGAACGCTACTTCAATTACATAACCATATTATAATAATAAATTATGTAGGTATAAAGATGACAAAAATATAACATAACCAGCTTTACTAAAACTTTTTTACTATATTAGGAGGAAATGTGGGTTGAAATTAAATAGAGGATAATCAAATAAAAATATTTTAATCAAACTAATAATACATCCTTTTATGGAGTTTCTTAAGGAAAAAGTATCACAAAATGTCTTATACCTACCTAAGATTCGTTATTTCAAATAAGTCTTGCTTTTTTTCTTTAAACCTAAAGTTTTTTTGATTATCGCCTTCCATAACCTGAAACAGATTAAAAACAAAGATAAGTACATAAAAAAATACAGGTGTTCGAGCCAAGCCCTGAAATCAGAGTATAGATACATGCCAACCTAGTCTATTCTAGTTTTGGAGTCAGCTTGTCTCCTAAGATTGGTATTTGTTATTCTTATTTTGTATTAAAGGGAATTTTTTCGTACTTTTATCGAGAATATTAATTTATAGGACCTATGTATTAAAAGTAAATAATTTATATTAAAATCGAGAAGAACCAAAGTAACATAAAACAACCAAACTTGGTTAATATTTTACGAGAAATTTATATAACAAAAAAGTTAAGTGGGCAGGTAGAATATCGGTTTAGACTTAACCTCTAAACTTTAGAGATAGGGTAATAGGTAGACGGTAAGTATAATTTTTGTTTAATTATGTTTTCATTCAAGAGAAAGTTCTTCAAAAAAGTTATAATCTTGACCAAAACAGCTTATAAATAAGTCTTCAAAGGAAAATACGATAATTGGGACATATAGTATTGATCTTGGTGCGCGGAACCGCTTATTTCAGAGACTCACCTCCTTTTACTGAGGCTCCAGAAGTAGCATGAGCGGAGGATGAACTACTGGCGTAGCTGCTTCCAAAAGTTTTTGCACTGCTGCTTGCACTGGCAGAACTCTTTGCTAATGCGCCCGCTGTTGACAGCCCGGTGGAGACATCTTCAACTCCAGCTTGTGAATGACCTTGACTGCTGCTGTACCCAGCGTTACCGCCGCTGTTGCCACCACATCCACCCCCACAACCACTAGGACCGTCGTGTCCATGGGCATGACCTTCGTTATTGTTACCAATGCTCGCTCCTGCAGTACTTACTGCTGCTGCGTTCGCTTGACTTACTGCTGTTCCACCGACTAAGGATCCACCGTTTGAATGGACACCAGTTCCACTAATTCCATGATGCGATTCAAGTGAAGAACCTGTTAGTTCTTTGCCAGTTGGTCCTCTAGGAGCGATTTTACCGCTGTCGTACGGTTTTAGAAAGCCTGGCGGACCGCCAAACCCTCCAGTGTATGCTACTGCATCAGCGCTGGCTGTAGCTCCCGCAGTAATAGCGTGTACTCCAGAAACTGATCCGCTATGAGCAAGTGGAGGAGACGCTTGTGAGGACTGATCGCAAACTCCGGAGGTACACGCTGGTTTGACAGTTGGTTCCCCCGATGATATGACAGGTTTGTTACCATAGTTTGAAGTAGGAGCACTAAAATCACTAGGTTTTAAAATTCCAGCGGGGCCACCGAAACCACCGGTATATACTGGAAGTTTATCTTTTTCACCTTGTTGAACATGACTTCCAGCTGTGGCACCAACATTAGCAGTGTAGGACGGCGACCCAACTCCAGAAATTCCAGGCGTATAGGTTGCGCTACCACTTGATCCGAAAGATGGTTTGTTATTAGAAGTTTCTATGGATCCTGAGCCATGAGATCCAAAGTTAGCTTGATTTAAGGCGGATCCAGCACCTAAAGCGCCGTATCCAGGAGCGGAGCTTCCAGCATTCGTCTGACTATTCGGGAGAAGTATAGAGCAACCTGGAGTGCCTTGCGCACAATTTAGCCCAAATGGTTTGTTTGGAGAGTTCGAAGACGATGGAGGTACAGCACAGTCTGGGGAACCAGGAGCACAAGCTGAAGGATTCACTAAAAAATTTGATTCCGAACCTCCAACGGATAAATTGGGGTTGACGGTTGAAGAACTACTACTACCTTGCCCAGGTGCAGAGGGTTGCGAACCACAACCTAGGATACCCGGCGCACAAGCTGGTCCAGAAGGCTGCGATGATGGATATGACGGATAGCTAGGTTTGATGCTTGACGAGCCGCTATATCCGGGTGCAGAGGAGTATGAACCACAACCTGGGGTACCTGGGGCACAAGCCGGTACCGAAGGTTGTTGAGATGGATATGAAGGCGAATTGCTATGGGAATAGTTTGGTTTGATACTTGACGAGCCGCCATATCCGGGTTCAGAGGAGTATGAACTACAACCTGGGGTACCTGAGGCACAAGCCGGTCCCGAAGGTTGTTGTGATGGATATGAAGGTGAACTGCCATGGGAATAGTTTGGTTTGATACTTGACGAGCCGCCATATCCGGGTGCAGAGGAGTATGAACCACAACCTTGGGTACCTGGGGCACAAGCCGGTCCCGACGGCTGCATTGATGGATATGAAGGCGAACCGCCATGGGAATAGCTTGGTTTGATATTCGACGAGCCACCATATCCGGGTTCAGAGGGGTATGAACCACAACCTGGGGCACCCGGCACACAAGCTGGTGCAGCAGGCTGCGATACTGGATATGATGGACTTCCATAGGGATAGCTAGGTTTGATGCTTGTCGAGCTACCATGTCCGGGTGTAGAGGGGTATGAAGCACAGTTTCCTGATGCACACTCAAATGGACTAGTAACAGCTGGGGGTGCACCACAACCAGGGATGCCTGGTGCACAATCTGATCCAGGTTTCAGAGGAGAATACGAAGTCGAACTTCCATGAGATTCACTAGGTTTAGTGCTAGAAGGCTCGCCAAATCCGGTTGCAGCAGGGTATGAGCCACAGTTTCCCGAAGCACAGTTAGAAGGGCCACTAACAGATGTGGCTGGGGCGCAATTGGGGGCGCCTGGTGCACAATCTGATCCCGGTTTCACTGGGGAATACGAAGGCGAACTTTCATCGGGATAAACAGGTTTGCTGCTTAAAGAGCCGGTAAATTCAGGCGTAGAGGGGTATGCACCACAACCTGGGGTACCTGGCGAACAACCTGGTTGAGAAGGCTTTAATAATGGAAATGAAGGTGAACTTCCATGGGAATAGCTCGGTTTGATACTTGAAGAGCCACCATATCCGGATGCAGACGGGTATGAACCACAACCTGGGGTACCTGGGGCGCAAGCCGGTCCTGAAGGCTTCAACGATGAATACGAAGGCGAACTTCCATGAGAATAACTTGGTTTAATATATGAAGAGCCGCCATATTCGGGTGAAGAGGGGTAAGACGCACAGCCTGGGGTACCTGGTGCACAAGCCGGTCCCGAAGGCTTCAACGATGAATAGGAAGGGGAACTTCCATGAGAATAGTCTGGTTTAATATTTGAAGATCCCACATATCCGGGTGCAGAGGGATATGAACCACAGCCTGGAGTACCCGGTGCACAAGCCAGTCCTGATGGTTTCAATGATGAATATGAATGCGAACTTCCCTGAGAATAGCTTGGTTTGATGTTTGACGAGCCGCCATATCCGGGTGCAGACGGGTATGAACCACAACCTGGCGTACCTGGAGCACAAGCCGGTTCCGAAGGCTGCAATGAAGGCGTATTACCATGGGAATAGTTTGGTTTGATGCTTAACGAGCCACCATATCCGGGTGCAGAGGGATAAGAGCCACAATTTCCCGAAGAACAATCAGACGGCCCAGTAGTAGCAGTACCACAACCTGGAGTGCCAGGCGCACAAGCTGGGCTTAATGAATTTAATGCGGAATACGAAGGTGAAGATCCGTGGGAATAAGTGGGCTTCGAAAATCCTCCGTAACCCGGAGAAGAAGCTGCCTGGCTTATTTGATTTATATTTAAAGTATTTGAGGATGTGTAAGGTGCTTTAGTTTGACTAGTACCACAGTTTCCTCCATTGCACGAAAGATTGTTTCCATTAGGTAAATTATTCGGTGCCTTTTGACAGTTTGGACCGGAACATGCGGGTTCCAGTTTAGGAGCTGTTAAGTGCGTCGCCGGTTTGTTGTAGCTTGGTGCTGCAGGGTTACCAGGAGCAGACGATGGACCACAGTTGCCATTGGAACAACCAGATTCAGTATTGCCATAGCCCGATTTTTTACTCCCAGTTTCAGAACTTGATACATATATATCATTATTTCCATAGTCAATTGAAGGGCTTCCTTCTGTGTCTTGGTTCGTTTCGCAGTTACCAGAGGTACATTTCTTGCCGGACCCATCTTGCAATGATGCTCCTGTGTCTAACGCCGCGCCGCAATCCCCAGATGAGCACTTTGCGTTTGAATCACATTTTCCGGAAGTACACGGCTTGATTTCCACGCCAGATATTTTTGTACAGTCTGAGCCTCCGCAGTTGGAGCCCGCTAAGTTTCCTGCTCCAGCCGAGGCTGAGGCTTTAGCATCAGAAGTTGAATACGTTCCGGTTCCAGCACCATTAACTTTAAGGGAACCTTCATCGTTTGTGGCTTTACAACCTTCTGATCCACAATCTTGATCTTTAGCAGCCTGTGCTCCACCACTACCAAACTTATGACCGTAACTGCCAGTTGGTGCTTGACCTCCATATCCTCCCAATATAGATCCAGCATTTGCACCACTATACGCCTGTGATCCGGCAGCTGCAGAGCTTTGGGAGCCTATCGCCCCTCCTCCGTTGCAGTTTCCAGAACCACATCCGCTATCTTTATCAGCTTGCGCTCCACCACTAACAAACTTATGACCGTAACTGCCAGTTGGTGTTTGACCTCCATATCCTCCCAATATAGATCCAGCATTAGCACCACTATAGGCTTGTGATCCGGAAGTCGCGGATCCTTGGGAGCCTATCGCCCCTCCCCCGTTGCAGTTTCCAGAACCGCAGCCGCTAGCTCCTGGGATCACTCCACCGACCGTTCCAGAGCCACTGTAGCTGAATGAGTTTGAACTGGAACTTGCACTGGATGAAGCAGAGCTCGATGAATATGACTTAGAAAAGCTTCCAGAGTAACCCGCACCACTTGGGATGCTTATAGGTATAGCCACTGCACCAGTGTATGCTCCAGACACGGCAGTCGCATCAGCTATAATAAATAAAATAATTATGGTATTGAAACTATATCCTCATCAGTATGTTTTACTAATTAAATAAAGATTTCTTCTCTAGATTTTAATAACAAAGAAATATGAACACCATACAAAAATAAATAATATCTGTTCAATTTCAAATACCAATTTTGTTTTTGTAATCATCTTAGATAACAAATTGTATGTAAATAGTCTAATATTTTTTTCCTGTTCTCACTAACTAGACCTTCACAAAAAAGAAGCTGTTATGTTATGTACTGACCTTTAGCCAAAGCTCCACCTTTCGTGCCATATCCGTAAGGGCTAGCCGTCGCAAACCCAACAATTAATAACACTAACGCACATGCGAGCTCCATCGTCGTGAAGCTTGTTAACTACAATGCTAATCCTCCACAGACGCCCGCTTTTATAAAGCAATACACAAATAGGCACCCATTTATATTTCCAGCAAAAAACCAGTCGGCGTTTACTGCGAATAAGAATCGCAGGTTGTATTCGCGTAGGCAGCCGGTATTGTATCCAGAGTTCATTACTAGCAGCGCTCTGCGGCGCATTGTAATTGCCCTAAGTGGGCACTCCACAAAAATTTATTACTCACGCGTCTCAATTCATAACATTCTATCCAACATGCAGATGCCGGTTCGCGGGAAAACACGCTGACACCATCTTGGCTGCTCTCGGCTCCGGTTCGATGTTTTTTTAATATTGTGGTTATTCCTGCTATGCGAGTTAGATAGAAAATGATTTTGAAGTTTTAAAGCTTGGATAGTAAACGAATTAACATAGAGGTTATTTTAAAAAAAGGCGTGGTATTTTTGTCGTTAGGGTGACGTGTTTACTTTTAAAATTTGTTTACCTCTGGACGAAACATTACCGTATTGAATAAAATTGATCTTGCATCCACATGAATGTCTCGCAATCCTGTATCTAACTAGGGAATCGGAAACTAGGAGAGCCATAGTCCCATAACACCCAGACTCACAGCACACACCTGTGATTTACACAAAAGATACCATGCGCGGGCATCGAACCCACAACCTCACGCTTCACAGTCGGCTCGGCTCCTCACCAATTTACGCCACAAAGTCCGTCGAATATGGCAATCTTTTACAGCCGGCATCAGCATCATTCTCAGGCCAACACTGCCTACCGCTGCCAACGAAGACAGCTAAACAACTGTATAGGTACATGAAAAGGCCACTTCAGTGCAGGCACGTACCTATGTGTTTCTTGTAAAACATATGTACGTAATTATCACTCGCTTTTCGGTGAAGGAAAACATCGTGAGGAAACCCACATACCTACCCGAGAATTATTTCAGAGGTAGGTATGTGATCCACCAATCCGGATCTGGCCCCCGTGGTGGATTATGGCCTAATCCTCCTCACGAAAGTGAGGTGAGATCCGTGCCCAGCAGTGGGACGTTATGGGTTGTTGATGATGAAAGGCCACTTCGTGGATCCTCAACTTGGGCTTGGCTTATCAAAGATCCGCTCTTTTTATTTCGTAATTGATTCTCTATTTCTAGGACTATTCATCTCGACGGTGTAGATTACTGATACTTAACTAAGTGGTGAGATCGACAGCTGAATCATGTGCTCTCATGACAATTGCAGTGCTATCGTGAAAATTAATTTGTTTTATTAGTCTGTAACGTCGTAAATATCCATCTGTATTGTATCATTTTGTAAGTAGCCAAAGGTTCTTAAGTACCTACCGACTACGGGTATAAAACGTTAGTTTGAAGTTGAGAGGTAATCATGTAGTATGTCTCGCAGGCATATGTTAATGGTGAGACACAGTAATCGTTCACAATGCCGCGTGACGAAGCTAGCGACAGACGGCACTTGCACGAAGCCACACATGCAACGAAGATCCGGGTGACTATATACATACAACTCTTACGCATATTTGCTCATCATACTCTTAGATAAAGTCTAGATTCATACTTACCCATAAATCTGCAACATTCCATCCTTTGTCTGTTGCATAGATCATAACGTGACTACTCAATAAATACATAAGTCATAAACCTGACATCGGCTTAAACGGCAAGAAAAATACTGACCACATCATTGAAAACCCCCTTAAGGAATAGTGGAGATGGAAAAGTCATACATATTCCTTGTGTTTAAGTATTTACAAAGAAGCAAAACGTTTGACCGACGACGGTATAATATTTAGAGGTCAAGGTTTGTAAGGCTGCCTCGTATAGTTCAGAGCGGGACATTATTATGACGTATTTATGCGACGTTTCTTTAACTTTATGGTTTCTTAAACTTTGTGATTCCGCGCGTTACTATATATTTTTATATAGAATCGTTTGTGTTTTCCTGTCCATCTTATGAACATTTCGCAGAACATCACGAGGAGAAGGTCAATAAGACTATAATTAGAATGCCTACAGTGTTAAACTATTAGAAAGGACCTCAAGAAGTTAGGTCAGCATCCTTGTATGTGGTTAAATTATCATCTCACTGTTCCGATAATTTGGGTTCCGTAAGATGAGGAAGTAAGTCATTGAATTTGTAAAGGTTCCTGTTGTAATAAATAATGATTATGGTTCAAAATGTAATCTGTCTAAACAGATTTTTAAACAATGGGTACATAATTATGTAGCGTTGTCACCATGACAATTGATTTATTCATGGATTCCCTCACACTTTACTATGGCCAGACATTGCTATAAATATTAACTGACACGTGGAAATACCCTTTATTATTAGTCATCTCTATCTGTGTTAGTCATCCTTTTGGACATAAATTTATAATATTTGCATGGGTTTTATAAAACAAAAAATATGTTATAAAAATGAACATATTTAATTTATGATCTACAATCACGGATCTCATCCCGCAGTCCTTGCTTCAACGCATTACTAGCCGCAAACAAATAACTAAATCGTTCCATTCGTGATCGTTGTTCACAATTTATGAGAATCATCTGCTATCTGTAAGATAGTTCTGTTGGTTTCTCTTGAATTATAATAAATAATTTAAGTGTGTTCTCATATTAGGTTTTTTAAACACTATTAAAAATGACCACCGACATATTGACAGAAAATTAAGGAACGATAGTATTTATGTTTGTATTCACAACAGTTTCGAGACAAGCAGCTCGTCCACCAGATGGTAAGCGTCACGCCTACCCATAACAACCCAGAACTTGGCAGTGAAATATTTGCGCGGCACTGAGCTGCGCTCGTCATCCTGAGGACATTAGATAGTTAATTCGCTGAACACAGTCACCTTCACAAACCGGAACACAGTTAGCGCACTACTGCTTGGCGGATAAGTATCTGACAAAGATACTCCACACATACTTGCAGAAGAGCGTGATCATCTTAAGATTTATTTTGTTTCCTTGAGTCCTTCCGTCAATTTGCCTTAATTTGGAGTCTCCTCTAGACGGAGTTATTATGACGTCATTTACAGTCTACTTAGCTCCCTCGAATATTAAGATATGTTTTACTATTCGCAAAGGAAATTCATATTTTATGTAATAATACAAAATTAAATAGAAAACTACCTAACCTGTAGTAAAAAATAAAAATTAGAATTAACTCTATTAGTTGCGATAATATTGAAGTAACAAACGATATTTTAAAACGCATTTGTATATTTCTAAAATACATTTCCGTATTCCATAACCGACAATATTAACTAATAAAATAATTTACAGTTAATTAACGTAATTATAATATCTACTGTATGCATAGTGCTGAATTAAACTAATGTAGAATCTAACAATGTTAGTGAACCGCGTCATCTACAAGGTGAAAACAACTGTCCTTTTGGGCAGTCGCTAGTCGGGTGAAAAGTAAACGTGTTAAGTACGTGCGTCATAATAAGTTCCTTTGGCAAGTCGTCGTGGCCAGCTGCGCTATACGAACTCGTCGGGTTCGCGCGGCGCGTCCAAGTCGCGGTAGTGTATGACCGGGCGGAAATCTGCGCCACCGCCCCTTTAACAATAACCACACACTGGATTAGGAGCAACTCACTTCACACGGCACAAACACAAAAACTCCACACAACAATACTAGATGCCATCTACCTAAGCCAAAGTGCGAAATGTCAGCTTCCCGCTAGTATTTCATCGGAACGAGGTGCGGATGTAGGAGTTGTTGAGAAAAACATTTAGTTATTAGAAGTTTTAGACAGTTTATTAAAAACAAGTGTACAACGTATCCAATAGAGTTTGCTCTAGGTCGAAATACATACAAGGAAAGTAAGGAAATAATGTACTTATTAAACAAACAATGAAAACAAGATAGTGACGAAATATTTCGGAAACATTACTTAAATGTCTATTAAAACCAAGTCAATATTTATAATAATTCAGGTCGATCTAACTATATGTAAAATACTGCATAGTTAGGCACTGACCAATACTGTTCTAATAATTTTTAATACATATTTAATGTAAGTACAAAACTAGTGACCACGGCAATGCATAAAAAAATATTTTCAAGGATTACTTACACATAGAAATAACTTATTTTTCTATGAATGAATTATTTTTTTGTTACAGTGATGAATACCAGTCAAAGAACAGAAGATGAGTTTATACATTTGTTTCACCTAATTGAGACACGGAGTTTTATAGTACACATTAACTCGCATAAATCCATTGATTGTAAAGGACAAAAAATTCAGTTAAATAATTACCTACTTACATTTTAATATAGTGAATATTATTTATTACTTTGGCAGTGCCATCTTAAAGGAATGCTTAAAATTACGATTTCAATAACGGCTATGAAATAGCTGTCATGGATTTATGTCTTACACAATTAGAATAAGTCACCACTTTCCGGGAAGTCAAGATCGTTGTATGCAATTATAGGCCGCGACCGATCCACATTTTCCCTGCAAATTATTTCCTTTTTACTCAAAAATATGTCCTCAATGTAATATATGCAACACTTTGCAAATAAAAATTAAAAGAAGCGCTCTCCGATCAATGAGAAACGTGCATAATGGATCGTCCCAAAATTATTAGCAATATTTTATCAAGCCAAAATAAATATGCCCTCTCTACGAAGTGTATGAATAAATTAAATGTTAAGGTCATGCAAAAAATATGTTAGGAGTCAGTCACATTGTTTGAAGCTGGCTCCACATAGGTCACCTGAATTCGACATGCAGTTATTTACTACCTACATTAAAATTGTACCCGTGCATGTAATGGAAGTACGTGACAATATGATGATGCGTTTTGAATAATTTGTTTTGAACCATTATGCGTCAACTTCGTAACATTGAGCTTGGATATCTTTAATTGGTTCATAAATCTTGTATTAAAGCATTTGACATAACTAAACACGTTCGTTTCTGAATATCACGTAATATAGTATGATTGCTATTCTCCACGGACACTGTGGAAGACGCTTGTAGGTCGGATGATAAATGAATTTCAAATAATGGGTGTTTTATTTTATTCTCTTGTCATGGGTTTGCAAAATAAAACGCGTAAACATTTTTGTTAAATGCAAAATGAGCAATTTAGTAAGTTGAACGAAACGAGTCCTATACCTATTTAGAGAGGCAGGCGGGGTATTTTGGTTCGATGGTTGGTAGTTAATAAAATCATGTTGTTAGTCAATATGTGTGAAGTGGATAAAACATGGGAAAAGAAAAACCTAATCCAGGAATTTAGAGGACAAATTATCCAAATAATGGAAATAACAAATGTATTAGTCAACGAATGTGTAAACGTACCACAAGCGTCAATTAACCTTTAATAAGTGAAAAAAGGAAACTTCGTAACAGAATAACATGATAATTATTACTCGGTTGTAAAATACAAAGCGGCAGGTATTGTTAAAACCCCCGAAATACCTGGGTTTTTTATGGAAAGATCAGAATAAACCAACACGTACATGTATGATGTCATCAGCATACATAAAACAAAGAGAATTTCTAATCTCTTCTTTACGAAGTTATTGCACGTTATAGGGAATAATATTGTCAGGTACACACAAAACGAAAGCTGTAATTTATAATTTTCACGGTGTTGTCTAGGTTTTTTGGATCACTATTTTTGGCTTTGTCTGTACCTTTTTTTTAGATCTTTCATACCAAACAATACATAAATAAAAAAAAACTACAGCTTTGTTTAGCCGAGAATGTGAATATTTTAATGGTTATTAATTAATCGTTTTGTGTTATTAATTATCACTTATCAGCAAAAAAACATATTTCCGGGAAAGATTTAAAAAATAGACATGCACAATAAAACATGCTCCTGTCGCCGCAAGAGTCAAATTCATGTTTGACCGATGTTAACAATACAAAAGGGATGGAACAAATCTTTTTTTTTTTAATAATTTTGTGTGTATGTCATTACATATCGATATTTTTCTAATTGCGGCGACAAACAATGAGTACAGCACAGGTCTTAGTGGCTGTTAATAAGCATGCAGAAAACTTATAAAATAAAGTTATTGACAATGATTAAATGGTGGTCAGTAAAAGCGCAAATCTTCAAGTAAAAAGAATCTGTTAACTTGAACTTGGCTTGACACGCTACCGCGTGTATATATATCGATCGCTTCTAATAACTTAATGTAGTGGAATGAGGCTATAATAAATGAGTTGCTATTTGATTCGTAGCGGAATTAAAATATCCGACAAAACTTGACTGTAATGTAGGTGTGCGACTTAACAAAGTTGAGCTTAGGTACCAAATTAAATAATTATTAATGATACAATCATTGTTCATTAATTAATAATAAGGTTTGTGATGTTTTATCGTACGATGGTATACTATTAAAGTTACCTAAGTTCATCTTTGGAATGTGGGCACTGTAAGTCATAATTTCACATTCAAACTGTAGCGTTGAAATTTTTTTGGTTTAATTGATAAACATTGGATCAACTTTAGAGTCTTCTAACTCGTTGAACTGATTGTTTGATTGTTCACTTGCAAATCTTATTCCGAAATTGGTGTTACCGCTACCGGTTAAATGTGAAACTAGGTCTGGTTAAAACATAAAATGCGGTAGATATATTACCTGGGGCGGGTGAATCGCGGAAGGCGGGGGGCGTAGGGCGCGGGGGGCGCCCAGCCGCCCCAGCCCCAGCCGCGCGCCGCCGGGGCGCCGCCGCCCGCCCCGCCGCCGTACCTGTGCCAGCGAACCATCACAATATAAGTACCGGGGTGTACCAGCGGGGAATCTAGATATTATAAAAGCTGGCAATTATAAAAATGTGCATGGAAGAAGAGTGAGCCGCAGTGAATCGCATTGCAAAATCCTCACATTTAATAATTTATTGTCATTATATGTAGAGTACAAGCGATAAAGAGGATGTTCTCTTTCAATTTACGCTGTGGCAGTGGTATGCTGCATAAATATAATAGTATAGCGTGCTATGTCCTAAACTTAGTAACCATGCTAACTCGCAAACAAAATACCTCTTTACTGCTTTATTTCGTGACTGTATAAGCGTTTGATATCTTTTGAAGCCATTACTGTCAGCGATGTTTCATAAAAACGAAGTGATTTATAATTTCGGAACGAAAGTGGAGCTATGAGATCATTTAAACTCTAGGTTTCAGTAATACAATACGACGACAGCATTTTTGCGGTAATAAATCGTTAAAGGTAGCACGATTAATGGTAATAGGTTCTTTACGAGCGAGGAAGGTCACGGTGGGTTAACTGAGGCGGTATAGAGTCAACTCACCATTTGATAAAAAAATAATTGACGCTGCGGAGTTTTGTTGTGCTTTTTCTATTAGTTTTGTGAACGATGACTGTGTTAAAATACTTAAATATTATAGTCGCTATCCAACAAAATATCAAAGATTCACACGTCACCCTTTGCGGTCCTACGCTAAACGAATCTACAAACTTTCTACCGCCTCGATGACGTCGGCTGAGAAATCATTCATCTATTATAATAGTCGTCTTTTACCTTTCCTAAATTCAAAGTGAGTATCAGGGAAATTGTGTTTGATGTAAAACTTATGTACGAAATGATCACTCCCTTTTCGTGATGGAAAACATCGTGACTCACCCACACGACATAGCATTATTCCTTATGTATGTGATCCACTAATCCGGACTGAGCCTAACCCTCCTCACGAGAGTTAGTTGAGATCCGTGCTCAGCAGTGGGCGGATATGAGATGTGATGTGAGTACTCACGCAGGCGGCGGCTGGTGCGGCGGCGCGGGCCCGGAGCGCGCGCTCGGCTCGGGCTGCTGCGGGCGCCGCACGTCGCGCACGAAGGCGTTGAAGTACGACACCTCGCGCTTCACTTCGTCCACCTGGAGGCAAACGGACAGTTGCAGATATTGTGCTTCGCGGAGATCGTCCAGCCCAGGGTGTGCTAGCGACGTGTACAGACAGATAAACTTGTAACATATGTGTACGCCTTGGCTGAAATCTTGAGTTATGCACGTAACAATCATGAACAAACTGTCTTTATAACAAGCGGCCGCGTTGAGGCAGTTAAATTGAGAACTAAATAGGTCTTCAATTACTGTATCATCTACCTCCTGATTAGGGTATAGAAAATCTCGTATTGCCCCTATTTGATCAATGCTATTTTAGTGCTGAAGGCGTATGTAATTTTAGCCACGACAAAGTTTCTCTCTGCACCTACCTTAGTTTAGTTTGCGTAGAACTACTGTCTTTCTCTAGGTCATTTGACAAACAAAAAGAGATATTATTAGATTTTTTTTACATAATATTATATTGATATTATTAGAAGGGTCATATTATCGGCTAACTGCTGTACCCTCCAAATGTTTTTTATAAAAAATTTAGAGGTCTACTAACTACCTAATTTTGTCAAGTTTAAAACACCTGAGGCCGTGTTTACGACATAGTCTGGAGTTTTAATGTCAAGATTATGAAACATATATGTTGTAATTATGAGTGTGATATTGTGTTTTTCAACTGTCATATCTAAATGCGAGGTAACTCAGTCAGAAATTATAACACAATGTATGAATGAGACAGGTCTCTAAGTTAAGTGGATTGTGTGTACTCGAGGAATGCATTACGGTAATGTTAAATTGCTTTTCCAAGTTCATGTGACGTGTTGTGGTCAAGTGTACAAAAGACCATATTGTGGGAAAACTTTACAAAAATTCTCACGACACACTTACACATATTTCACAATTGTTGACTCCCAATCATAAAATGCAGCGTTTCTTTTGAAAAATTGCTCAAACTGAATTACTATTGTCATGATATAATGGAGCTTTATGTTAAAATGACGTTTGAATTCAGTGAGGTACCTTCTCGCCGTGCTTGTTGAAGATATGTTTTCTGATAAAGTCAGGGCCTTTGAACTTTTTACCGCTCAGAGGACACAACCATTTATCTTTCGCCAGCTCTTGAGTGTTGGCTTGAATGAATTTCTCCACTTCAGACTCCGAATCCTGTGAAATTCAAAATTACGATTTTATTTTGCAGAAACAAGTACTTGTGTGAGAGGATCGCCTTCCATTCTTTGTCTCGTAAAGATCTTCTGAGGATCAAAATACGACATATTTTAGCCTGTTACATATTCCGTAGTTTTAAGGTTGAAATCTGAATAATTTCTATAGTTTGGTGAATCCAAATATCAATAATAAAATAAGATTGTACGTACCTTGACGCCTAGTTTTTGTAACTCTTCATCAGAAAGCGGTTTAACATCTTGTAGGAAGGCAGACATTTTCCCTTCGAATGTCTTGATATAATCTTGGATTTCCTGCTGGCTTGGCTGTAAGAAATACAATAATCATTGTTTATAACCAGTATAGCTGCAAAACAGTTACCTAAATAGCTGGATGACTGTTGTGCCAATTTCTAATGTACAAATGTGGATGTTACCTTGTTCGGAGGTGTTGCACAGCGCGCATGCATGATACCGCAGCGATTCGGCATCTCATCCTCATAGGGATACTCGCAGTGGTTGTAATAATCCACCGAGTGCACAATCCGCAGATACAAAACGAGGCGATCCAGCACACGCATTAGCTCCGGGTCTAACTGGTCTGAATTTGCGGAGTCTGTTGTAGCCTCTAAGCCTAGAAGTTCCTCTTCCTCGGCGGATCCCTCCTCAATTAAGTGTTCGGTGATTTTATGCAACACCGGATTCAAGGAGTTCAGGTTGAAGTTCTGAAAATATTTGTTTCAGTTCAGTCTCCTACTATACAGAGTAAAGATATAGCAACTTCCCGGATCTCGGTGGATTGTCGCTATAAATAGCTAAGTTACGTGACCTGTGATCTGCCACATTGTCTTCCATCCATCATCATTAACCCATATCCGCCCGCGGCTAGGCACGGGTCTCCCCTCACTTTCGTGAGGAGGATTAGGCCATAATCCACCACGGGGGATTGGTGGATAACATACCTAACTTCGAAATAATTGTCGTGTAAGTGATTGAGTGTACTGAGTGAGTGAGTGAGTGAGTGAGTGAGTGAGTGAGTGAGTGAGTGAGTGAGTGAGTGAGTGAGTGAGTGAATGAGTGAGTGAGTGAGTGCGTGAGTGAGGGAGGAAGGATGCGTGTGTGTGTGTGTGAAAGAGAAACAGACAGAAAGAGAGAGAGAGTGACCTCTGGGTGCGTGGGCAGCTGCGCGTCGGCGTCCCACAGCTTGGTGCGCGTGTCGAGCAGGTGCGCGAGGCGCGCGGCGAGGCGCGCGTCGGCGCGCAGCACGGCGCGCTCCAGCGTGACGCCGGACACGGGCCGGATGCGGCGCTGCAGGTCGCGGTTCACGATCGCGCCCAGCTCGCACTCGCGGAGCTGGCGTGACATAGGTCTTTGTAGACACAATGATAAAAGCGAGGAGCGCCAAAAGGATGAAACGTTCAGAATCAACATGATATAAAAACCGTCGTCGTCCACATGTCTTCGTCGGATTCATTTCGCCTACTCCACCCCATTGTTTGAGCTTAACTCGGGGCTTTCGTTGGAAAATTACCTGACACCCAGCCGCTATAGGGGGTTTCGTCTGTCAACCTGCATTATCTGACAGAATGCAGACTTTCACTTTAATTTCTGATTCCTCAAAAACATGATCTGTCATTAAAAAAGATTGTACTTGCTTTAGAATGCCTACCTAGAGGTAAGTACTTCCATCGAAGCCGAGACTTGACTCACTCGAGTATTCTACTTCTGTCGAGAATGAGACATGAGACGAATGTCTAAGGACGATTATTTTGAATGTGTCAGGTATATTTTACTTGCTAACTGAGTAAATATCTAGATACTAACTCGAATATTGTTGAGATTCCAGCAGATGTCTTTGATGTTGACCTCGCGCCGGAACGTGACCCATCCGCGGCGGAACCAACGTCGCTCCGGCAGCGGGTCGGCGAGCGCCACACGCAAGAAACCACCGTAACGTTTGCACATCTAAAACGAAAATCATTTTTTATTACGCTCACTTAAAATAACGGAATGAGAAATAATTGAAGTCGCTAAATTCTGAAGCAGGGTTTTATTGACTAACAGACCATTCAATCTATACAGACTTCGAAAGACATCGAAAGATATGGCCGGCTGTTAAAAGCAAATTAGACTGCCGTTACGAATTTACAGCTTCATTTTATTGCATCATAAATACTAGTGATGCTACTTACGGCTTCAACTTCCGCCTTTGTAATAGTCGGTGCCAAATTTCTCAAAAATATGGATGTAGTTTTGTGCAATGCTCGAATTTCTTTCTTCTCTACAACGACATCATTCACGGATTCAGCTTTTTCTACTTCTTCTTTTTCTATTTCCTTCTCTGTATTGTTTGTCTCGATTTTCTCTACGGTTGTGGATTCTTCTTTATGTTTCGGCGATTTGTCCGGGGTTTTTGATTTAGACTTAGATTTGCGTCGAGTGGTCGCTTCGCCTTCTTCATCTGAGCTGGACGATGAAGAACTTGATGATGACGAGCTAGATGAAGAGCCGGGTGGTGCTGTAATGTGAAAATAACCTCTTTTACACGCGTCTTCAATATGTCTTTCATTATCATATTGTTCCTAATTCAAGCCTGTTGGAAAAGGTAACTATTTCACGTTAAATGATGTTAAATAATTTCTGATTGTAGAAATTTTCCTATTAGAAAACTACTTACGAGGTTCTTTTTCAGGTACCGGTACAGGTACAGGTACTGGTTCAGGTTCAGGTTCAGGCTCCGGCTCTATCTCAGTCCCATTGGAGTTAAAACGTGAAAACAATTTTGCTTGTTCCTGCAATTGACGCAAATGTGGGTCGATCTCCATTGTCAAAGGTGCTGCCGGCTTTGGAGATTCAACCTTTTTATCCTGAACATAAGCATGAAACAATAAATACAAGGTTAGGGCGAAGACAATGCCATTTTGCAGGTGTTAGTGCAGTCAGCTGGAAAAATTAACCACCCCAACAGAAACCATCCTGAAGGAATCTGTTCCCTAAAGCAGACGAGTGGAAAAACAAATGAGAACAAACCTTATCCTTTATCTCTTCCCGTTGTTCTTCTTTTACTTTGACTGTATCATCTTCTATGACAATAGGTATGTCAGGGTCAATTTTATCTGAAATAGTTAAACAAATAAGAAATAGTTAATAGAAATAATGATAACACTAGCTTTTATAATAGCCAAAAAAATACCAATATTCTCAATGCTTACCAGCTTTTTCCTTATCATTCTCCAGTAAAGTGGGCTCGTCGAGTTCCTTCACATCCTCATCAGTCCCTCCCTCAAGCTTGATCACTACTGTGTCGAGTAGACGAATGAGCTTGTCAGACTTGTCCATATCCACTGTCACTTTATCTAGCTCTCCTCCTTCTAGTAACTCAAGGAACACATTGAGACGAGTCTGGAATTTAAATAGCTCATACAAATACATTGCAATTTAATTTTTTATTTGTTTATTTGTTATTTGGCTACTATGGTGGCATATTCGCAATAAGAGACATCCCCATAATTTTGTGGCTACCAATGAATTATTTACGATTAATTTAGAATTGTTTCATCATCATGAACAACGCCTATTGTCCCACTGCTGAGCATGGGTCTCTCCTCACTTTCGTGAGGAGGATTAGGCCATAATCCACCACAGGGGCCAGATACAATGAATATTTAATGAATAAAGACGTTTATTTTAATATGGGTGTTTCAAATCAGTCTTGTGGTTACCTTTAAGGCTGCAAATTGTTCTTCCTTTCGTTTCACAGATTCTTCTGGGTGGTACTTGATCTTGAACCTAAATATGAAAAACAAATATTGTGTCAATTTTCATCCTTGATTCAGGCAGTAGAGACCAATAATCTGACTTTAATTCCAGTGTTTATAATGTGACCAGTTATCAAATACCTTCAAATTTTGTGTTACTTACTCATGAAAGCCAATATTTGATTAATATCAGTTTGCAATTAATTTCCAGTTAAAAAATTGGCCAGTGTTTGTTTCTTATACACAGTAAGGGAATTTGGGCATTGAATAAATTACTATAACAATTACAGACATGTTTCTTCTTCATAGAAGTTTGGGGATAATAGATTTTAAAATGAAAACTAGTCTTTAAATAGAAAAAGATATAAATGACCCCCTGTTCTTTAAAGTCCAGTATGGTGCACAGCAAGAATACAATACAGATAACTAAAATGGCATATCATACTTAAAAAATCTTCAATCTCACCTGTTCCACACTTGTGGAATATCATAACCCTACGCCTAACAGTAACGAAACCTGTAGCATTGCGCGCTACTGGTCAACGCGATATAAGCTAGCTACACACATTCATTTTAATTTGTATAATTTTCAAAAAACGTTTCTTTATGATGTCCAGCAATTCCGCATGATAACACTGTAGACTGTAGGGAAAAAAGTTTTCTGTTAAGATTTGCATAGCATGTATAAAAAATTCTAAGCACAACTACTGCATTCAATGAGAAATTTGAAGGATTATTATTCAAAAGTAGTAAATGTAATGCTTAGAATTTTTTACTACCAGCAAATGACTTCATGAGCAATTCAAAAATAATAAATTCTCAATAGACTTGCATTAGAACTGTAATACAGTGGAACGTCGATTATCTGAATATCGGTCAACCGAACAACCGCTTAACAGAACTGCATTGTCAGTGTGAGAGAGGAGAGTGTGCGCTCTCCCTCCCCCGCTTGCCAACATGCATGACTTAGCCCGTAAGTAGGTAGGCTTGCTTCAACAGAGCAAAATTAAGGATTTTTCAAGTATTAATTCTTTTCTTTTTATTGGTATGTACTGCATAATTATGTACAATGTACATAATACAGATTGATTATCCGAATAAATTGGTTATACGAACACCGACGTCCCTAATTGGTTCAGATATTCAACGCTCCACTGTAAGTGACTGTTTTATCAAAGATTAAAGATCTGGCTACTAAGCTAAAATTTACATTGGGTGCAACAGGAATATTAAATGTGACATACCATTCTTCATCTTTGTGAGCAACAAAAAATTCATTGAGCTGTTGCCTTCTGAACTCCAGCTTGTATTCATTGTACTTCAGAATAGCGTCATCAACAGTGATGGAGTCATCTTGGGCAGCCAGGAATGCTTTGAAGGACATCATCGAGGGAGGTCCGTCTGTTGGGCCAACTGGTCCACTTTCCCTGTCAAAAATTTAGGATCGGGCTATAAACTCAACAGCAAAGCTGAAAAAATAACTTAAAACTAAGTTTAAAGGACCATTTTTTTTTGTTCAGTTTAATTGGTACAAGTAGAAACCTACCATTAATATTGACCTCATGATATTTGTTAGTAAGTTGATGATATTTTGATTATCCAACCACAAAATTGTGTCAAACCACAAGAATTATTGATAAGAGTTACGAAGAGATATTGAATCCATAAGATAAACCTGAGATACTTGATAAAATACTCAAGATTTAGACGAACACATTATTTAAACCAATTGTATGTAAGCACATTTGGATTTGTATAGCATGAGGTGCTCAGGCAACACTTAAAGGATAGGAGTAACCACTAACCTAGCTGGAACTGGTGGCATAGGCTGACCATAGCCTTGGTGAGCTGGATGAGGCCCAAAGTGATCATGAGCCCATCCATAGGATCCGTAGGAGTCATGTGGCATCCCTCCATATCTTCTGTCATCCATCGGCCAGTCAGGTCTGATACGTTTGGTTGGAGGGCCTTCGCCTCGGATTGGAGAGTACCCTCGGCTAGCATTGCCCCCTCCGCGATAGTCTCTATAGTCTGGACCAGAACGACCACCGCGAGGCCTTCAACAAGAACATATTGTTATGACAGAAACTTGAACATAACTACATAGGTTGGTAGCTACTACTACAGAGTCTCCTTTCTAGAGCTAATACTACATTGAATTTGAAGTGGACATATACAATACATATGCATCTAGGCCACTGTTGATGTAGATTAGGTAATGGCACAATATACAAACTTACAGTTCATAATTAATCAATGAATGAGAATACCTCATAAATATGGCTATTGAGCGCTTGGTGGGTTTTGGAGCATGATGGTGAGGAGGATTTTTAGGTTCTGGAGGTTGAGGTTGGGATCTGTAAGGAAGGGTTGGGTTTGCACTCTAAGTCGATAGTCATGTTTATCACACAAAGTTAACTGAATAGTACCTTTCTGACCAATCTTCACGGCCTCTACTTCTATCCTCTCGTCGATCGCTGCTTCGGTAACTACTGCCTTCAGCGGTTCTTTCACCACGGAACTTATCGCGCCGTTTACGATCGTATTCATCATCACTGTCTGCCATGGATTATTGAAATTAGCCGACTTGTGAATTAAATTTAGTTTTCAGAAAAGCATAAACTTTGCATAAAAATAGGTTACAATTTGGAAAAGAGGGAAAAACTCAATCCAACCAAAAAAAGAAACGCGACGCGTCGTCGTCACGCACGCACGTCAGTTTGTTTGATTGTATGTGACAGAAATATGACATTTAAAACAGTGTTGCCTAGTGGGAAAATATCTGTCTTCTAACGACAGAGTGGTGCGTGATAATTATGCAGCTAATAATTATTATCACTTGTTTTTCGTGGAAAGAAGACATCGCAAGGAAACCTACATAATTACCTACTTGAGAATTATTTCGGAAGTATGTGATTCAGCAATCCAGAGTGGCCCCTAGTCTACTGGAGTATGGCCTAAGCCTCCTTACAAAAGTGAGGGGAGACTCGTGCTTCAACAGTAGGCTGGTATGGATTGGTGGTGATGATGACACGATGAATTATAGCTTGAAGAAAGTAGGTACCTAGGTAGTAAACGTGTTCTGAACGAAATGGGTTCTGTATTCCAATTTTTTCTCCTAAAAATCTCCCAAAAGCAACTTAAATTCGTCTGTTCGATAATAAACAATACTGAATTAAAAAAAAATTCTTGTAGTCTCACTGTCATTGTTAAAATTACGTCACAGTCGTGTTAAATCGGAGAAAAGCGTTTTTATTTTGTTTTGGCTTTGCATGATTTGGGTTTAGTAAACCTTTCTTGGTACTCATTGACAAACTGGCTTTGCCCCACGGTTTCACCCGCGTTGAGATCCGATGATGATCTGCCTTCGATGGTTCTTTTTTATTTGAAAGGCCGTCTTGCTATAATAGTGACAATAAAAAATATAAAGTAAAGAATAGAATTACGTTTATAAAATAGTTTTGAGTGACGAGCGAGTCGTTCGCCTTATGACTTTTTGGTCGTAGGTCGTAGATTATTTATTATAATTATAGGTACCAAGTTTAGTTAGATACCATGGGACAGAATATTTATTATCCCTAAAGTAGGCCTACTAGCACAGAAAAAAATTCCATGGTCTATTATTGAAACCCAACAAGAAAACACGTCGTATTTTCTTGTAAAACTTTATTGCATCATTGAGGACAGTGCAGTTCGTCAGTCGCGTCTCCGCAGTGGTCCTGTCCGTCGCAAAGGACGGCGCGCGACACGCAGCGTCGGTTCCGGCAGCGGATCTCGCTCGCGCGGCAGTCGCCGTCGCAGCCGCCTGGCTCGTCACTGCCGTCGGCACAGTCCGTCAGCCCGTCGCAGAATCTCGACGAGAAAATGCACTGGCCGTCCGTACACGTGAACTGCTCCTTAGGGCATTCTGTAACATCATCATCCGTTGTTTCAATACCGACTTACTCATCTACTAAGTAAGATACATTTATAGAAGGTAGATATTTAGATTTTTTAAACTCTGTACCTAAGTACGCCACCGAATATACTAATTAAAAAAAATCCCAAAGGTTGTCTGGAAGAAGTTACACCACCCATAGTAATAAGGTATGATCTAGTAAACTTTATGTTCATGTTACTGCACTACCGCATTGGGCCCTACCTGTAATGATAGTTGTAAGTTAAGAATAAATATGAATAAATAAATAAATAATATAAGATCAAGGAATATAGTACTCTCCACCGAGAGTATAAGATGGAAAACTATTAGGAATGTGCTGTACCTACAGATATGCGATATTTCTTATTGATCTCACACGTCATGTCATTAATTATGAATCAATAAACAAACCATATTTCAATCCAAGTATAACCGGTTTAACATATTACATATTCGTATTTGCACGGTTTTCAATAAAAAGGAAGTTCGCTATAGGAAGCCCCGTTAGATTGAGTGAGCACATTCATAACCCAGTTTCGTGTGCTACTGAACGGTAAGTAGATGCGACTCATTTTTATTTGTATTGTCAAAATGTACCTACTTCATCCAAGAACCTATTATTGTGTACCTAACCTTTTTTTTTAACCTAAGGTTTTAAAGGATATAGCTAGCTAGTAAATATTCTGTGTCAATGCTAAAATAGACAAAAACACTTGTGTTTCCAAAAAAAATGTATCATCTAGACGTAGTCTCCTAGAGAGATCATTTTCGTGAAAACGCCGTAAACTTACCCGCAGTGCAATTTAATTCGTCAAATCCATCCCAGCAGTCGATAACCCCGTCACATAGTTTTGTATTCGAAAAACATGAAATGGAATGACCACATCGGAACTGTTTTGTTAAATCACAATCTGAAAGAAAATAATACAACTCTTGGCAATGACGCTGAGTTTCGGTCCTACTTATTATACAACAGTGAGCCAGTTTCATAGCCTACATTGAATTTATTGCCAATGGCATCTAACTTTCACCTTCACTTTATTGATTTGCTTACAAATTGAAGGACATCTCAAAAAGAAAACAAGGGATGTATTTTCTTTTTCTATCAGAAATGCATCTGGCGCTAAAATGCCCTTACAACAAACGCGCTTGGTGGTAACTTGGGCAATTCAGACGCCCACCATGCCCCTTTATAGCATATTTGAAACAAGAGTTACAGGGAATAATTTGTTCAATAGGAAAATGGGAAGCTTTAAATAAGTCACCAAACACCAAATGCCTACTGAAATGGAATACAATATACCTACATATATGCTGAGTTGCTATAATCTGGATGTTTGCGGGAGCATGGTGTGTCTAGTTCCTGGTCCTAGTTAGGTGTACCTATCTATGTTTGTGATAGTGACGCGTTGTATTACTTACCACAATGCATTTCATCGGAGCGGTCGTAGCACTGGATAGCGCCGTCGCAGCGAGCTGACATTGGTACGCACAATCCGTTTCGACAGCGCCACTCGTGCGGCGAACAAGTGGCCATTGTCAACAGACGGCACACGCGCACTCCGCGGGCCTTATCCACCAGCTGGCAAGCCTCCGTCTCTAAGGCACAGAGACCACCACAACCTATAGCCGAAAAAAACATTGAGATTAACGAGATGCGCCTAAAGATATCGGAAAATAGCGAAATTGCGTATGAGAAGAATCATGTGAAACCTTTCTAATTTTGGGTGATTGATTAGGCAATGCACCATAATTATAATATAATGAGATTTTGTACAATAGAAAAACAAAAAGAATAAAGCAACAAACCTGTAGGGTCGTCATCGTCTATCGGTATTCGGCACACAGAAGTTCCACTGCTCTCATCCAACATACAAATCTCATTTCTTTGGCACGAGCAAAATCTTTGCGATACTATATCTCTGTTAATTATATCCTTAGGTTTAGGGCTATTATGACTCTTGTGTCTAGGATATGTTCTAATATTTTTTCTCACTTTTGATAGAGAACTAGATAAGTTTTCTGAACTATTTTCAGAGCTCAAAGTAGTTACCATTTCAGTGGACGAAACTGTTTCAGTAGTACTTTCGAGTTCTGTAGCTGGAGGTAAATCCGTATAAACATTTGTTATGGCTGCTGATGTTTGATTAATATTATTTTCTGTTGGCACTACGTTTGTACTACTAGTGTTTGTCGCATGTATAAAATTAGGAGTTGTAAAGTTGACCAAAATAAAACTTATGACTACGATTGCTATAATCATTACACTTATTGAGCAGGCCTGTATTTGAGTATGTTTCTTTACGGGGCTTTCAGCCAAACTAAAATTTACAATACATCTCATTCCCTTTAGAGTTTTTCTCAGTCTTCGTCGCTGGTTGGGTTGCTCATGTTCTGTCTCATATGAAAAATATTTTTGTCGAAAACTAGAGTCTAGTTGTTGAGATATAGAGGGAATGCACTGGCTGTCACTAGTGTTTAAAGTTTCCAAGTCTCTCGCATAACTACTATATGAACGAATCGCTTCATAGTTATCATTAAAAGAATTTTCTTGGAGTTCAGTTATTGCGTTTTCTTCTGTTTGACTTTCATGTTTTCTGTTGGGGGTGGAATGATTGTTTGGCAAAAAATTGTTTAGCGGCTTCAGTTCATATTTTCTTATTTTACCTTTACATGTATAACAGTATTTTATCATTTGGCCATGATTATTTGGTGCAGTAAGAATAGCATTTCGTAAACAACTATTTGACCATAAATGTGAACAGTAGAGCGAATCCAGATTTGTAGAGACATCTTGTCTACTTGTTGTTGGTAAATTATCTTCAAAGATATTGTCAGAAAGAGTCATTATGTCTTCGCAACATCACAGAAAACTTATTGATTTTTAAACCTGAAAAATAAAATTTTCCATTAGCATACTGCGTGTACCTATATAGAGAGAATATTACAACGGCATCCATGTCATTTCCATCCTTTATGTGTGGTGGTGGCCGCCCCTGAGATAGTTTCACTTTAATTGTATAGGTAGGCCTAATGTAAGAAAATGTTCTACGACGCGTCGTTATTAACAGTTTCTCAACCTGCTGTAATTAAGTATGAACAATCCGATAATTTAATTTCGATACGATACAAATTGAATATAATGCATCTACCCACTTACTCGTAGCTACCTACTAATTTGTAAAGAAGCACTAGTAGTAGGCACACTTTGAACCCAGTCAGGTGTTAAATAATTTGATTCACATTGCACACAAGGGGAAAGGGTCACCGACTAGGTACGGATACTATCGTATCAAGAGGTTATTCGATATGTAGCCTGCCAGTTCTCCACTTAATTACGTTTGTAAACGATATTGTACCTACATTCCCCTTTAATTGGACGAAGGAAAATCTACTTAAATTTCTGTAAGTTTTAGTAAAAGTATATGATGAATGTGCATCATTTTATTCTAAAAATGATGATAAGTATCAATTATTTAATATAACTATGACACCCTGTGCAAACTGCGTGAGCGCAACGAATCCCGATGACATTTTTATAAGTACAATATATTTTTGATAATCTTGTTTGTTATTCTGTTCATGTAAGTATGTTAGGCGTGTTTTCCACAATAACAATAGTTTAATAAGGACTAATTATTAATCTGCAAATTAGTTACGCGAATTTCATATTTATCAATATATTATGCGGAGTTAGTAAATAGGTGATAGGCTTTCTAAGTATATTTTTATTGAATGTTACGTAATGTCTACATTGAGTATTTCCATTTATTAATTAAATATAAATATATTTTACCAATCCCACTGACAATATCCAATTATCCATACTGTTTTAAAAGCTAAAGCATGTTTGTAACTTTTCAACGAATAGAGAATGTCATATCTAAACTACAGGCGAAACAGCGGGGCACAGCTAGAGCTAAATAAAAATAAACGAATGGCTATGTGAATTAAAAAATATTTTTCACTCCAGCATCATTATCTAATAATTAATAACACGTAGCCGCCGACCATATCGAACAAATAGCCAAGTATTATAAATAAAGATGAATTACTTATAGAAAGTACCTGCAAGATTAAAATAACTAATTTGGATTAGTTATTAGATAACAGCAGTTATTGAAATGAGAATATATTTTTACAGCCGGTATTGCGCAACGACGTTGACATATTGACGGTTTCAAGAAGAAATTGCATTGAACTTACCAACATGGTCTTCATTAAACGGTGCACTAAAATATTAACTTATCACTAATCTTGGAAGCAACGGCACGTCAGGTCACTGCGAAAGCGGGTCTTGTATCGGACTGGTTGCCTGTGACAACGTCTGTAACAACTCTACCATCACCCCTTACCTTCCTAGTGAAAGAGACGAGTAGCACCAACATCCCCAAGTGAGTGAAGGACAGAGATAGGGGTTGGTGGTGTATGGTGTACCAGCTACGAAGGCCCGTGCTCACTCAAGAGTGACACGTGGAACGGTTTTATGTTCGCATGCAACTGAATGGGCAGCTGTTCCCTCGGTAGCGTTAACCTTGTATCAACTAAGTAATACTAGTGCTTCTACTCGAAATAATGAGAAAATATGTTGCACTAATTATTTTATTAATATTGACGGTGGGTGTCTGGGAGTTTGTCAACATTGACAACATATTAAATGTTTGCTTTATTTATCTTGAAAAAGACAGTGATAACTTATCGCAACAAAGAAAGCGTTACTGTTTGAGAACATTGTTTTCATCATTGTTAAAAGTTCAGCGATAAAACCGGATACGGAAACATAAAATTCAGTCGTAAAATACTATAATCTACAGGCGGTGTTTATCTAACTGTGGTCTGGCAAAAAACTTTCAAGCCTCATAAAAAACTTAAAATATGGGGTTCTCACATACACACCAACATTTTTAGGTCATGGAAATGTTTATATTCCCTGTAGCACAGAAAATCTGTTATTTTGTAGGTAAGGTACTTTTTTCGATAAAGGTAGTAAGTAAGTATATAAATGCTTAGTTACTTACTATACACCACTATCAGTACTAAAGCATTGTAAATGCATCTAAGACAGGTAGTTACCTGCCTGAAAAGTTTGATACACTTTAATTTATTATTAATTGGTATTAGTTTCGATGTGGTATCCTTTGAAGTTAGCCGGACAACTTCAGTATAGTTAATTGTTCTTTTCTTGAAATAAGATGTCCTTTATTAATGGAACTGGATCTGCTGACACTGAATAGGTAGGTAGGGTAAGATATTTTCCGACGGCAACTTTATTATTTTTATTAAGTTTGACCCCGCAAAACGAACTTGAAAATGGTATTTGGTATATCGGGTTCAACCTGTTAGTTGGGTAATAACATTAGTCCAAATGATAATGTCGAGTGAGAGCCAATGATTTGTTATTGTTATGGGTCGTTGATCGGCGAGAGTGATAGTGGACAAAGTCCAGTGACAGAGATGTGGTACCGCTTTTGTCTGCAGGATGTCGGTTTTGGCGCGTTGCGGCAAGGTAGCGACTGCGCGTGTCGCGTGTGCGCCCGCCGCGCTCGCCTGCCGCAGGATGCTGCTCCGCCTCCGACCAGCGCGAATCGGGTGCATGTGCAATGTCCAGCATCTCGCGGATGCAGCCGTGCCCTTCGCCGCTCCGCGTGGGACCTACTACACGCAACCCGCGGAAGGCACAACTCTCACTGCGCGCGCCGCGTGCGGTTGTGGTCACTCGCCCACCTCTACGCCTCGTTCGCTCGGACTTGCTGTAACTCCGATACTAATACACTGTTCAGTGTTCTGTCACACAACTATCTGTATGCGCGTTTTACCGTACATACGTCGCGCAATTTCTCTCGAAAATAATTAGTATGTGAATGCGGCGTTTTTATTTGTTCAGCACGAACCGAGTGAAATGTTGTTCGCTTGCTGATCAGTGCGCGTTTACTTCGGTTCTGGACTGGAATTACTCCATGAGGAGCTGACACTGCTATTTTAGGTGAGTCGAGTATACCGGTTTCACACTTTTTATTTGTATCGTGTTTTCAATTGACTAAAATAAGAAAAGTACCATTTCACTTTAGAAATCGTCAATGGTTTTCATAAAAATATGAGACTTCAGCCAAATTGGCACAGCATTAGCACTCCTTCGCTAGATAGTTACCGCAATTATTTTGTAATCCGAGCCTCGAGAAAAGCTTCTGTAGGTCACAATGTCAGATGTCCCACTTCTCATCGCCACGACGAGTCTAGTGGGTAGCCAAGCTGTGGACTGTTATGTTGTCCGCTTATTTATATTAATATTAGACGCTAAACTTTTTAACTAAACTAGCACACTGACTCCTGTTATGAACATCTAGTCCCAGTAAACGCAAATAAGAAATGTTAGTTCCCGCGCCAAGCCCGCCAAAAGTACAACCTACTAGAGACAGATTGTTCTGTTTATTTTTGTTCAATAATAACATTTATGTGTAACTCGCTTTGTGTATTTTTGCTGAAATATTGTCATTGACATCAAAAACCTGTAAAGCTTATTCTATTGCATTGAATACCTAATATTGATTCTTCAATTAACACAGGCGCTTTACCAATGTGAACAAATATTAACAGTCATTCAAAAAATTTGGTCAAGGCACCCTAGACCTTTAAAATTCATTGATGGTAAGTTTATACTTAACCCTCGGTTCTTTTGCGTTCATTATCTTCGGGGTACTTTATTAGTGTCTAATAAAGTACCCCGAAGATAATGAACGCAGGAGGAGAAAAGAAATGAAGAGAAAAGGGAAAAAGCCCTGTCTTTTTTCCATTTTCCGGGATAAAAACCTGGACATGAGTTAATCTAGGCTAAGACATAGACTATCTAAATCTAAATTCATCCAACCGTTACAGCGTGATTTATAAATTTATAATAGTCATCAAAATATTCCGTCAACTTTCACGTTTAAAGTAATCCTAATCAGCTACGGTCGAGCATGATTGTCTTCTTCCATTAATTATAGTTTACTAGTTATTATTATATCATGGACTCCACCAATTGTATCCTCAACATCATCAATTTTGAATTTTGTTAAGTATAATATATTATGTCTGGTTATAAAAATAGTATCTTATACAATGAAGTACGGCAATGCTGCTAGCACCCTTTAATACGATTTCAACGTGTAGAGATAGGCACGTAGAAGCTGTAGCATTGGGCAAATAAGTTGTTTTGGTTTATTATGTTTGATTGCACTTCAGATGGCGTCTATTGGTAAAATGGAAATCGGAGTAACTATCACTGTTGCGTACGTCCTATTTTCCAAATACGCGAATACCCAACGCCACTGAAGTCCCGTCCTTGCATTAGCCTAGTTACGTTTATGTTATGTTAGCTACCCATATTAGTAAACAATAATGGTTCCCGACTTACACAATGGCATTAATTACAGGGACCAGTATATGGGAGGTAGTTATCAGCGAACAGAGAGCGCTTGTACATAAATAGATATTTTATGATCAATGATCGCTATCAACATTTAATTTGTTTGTACGTTTAGTAAGATAGATATCTCTTTGTATTTCCGTTTCCGAATACATACAGACAATTAAGTTTGTGTCACATCATGACATCACATAATATAATTATTACCGGATTTACCGGTCGTTTAAACTATTTTTGAAAGTGTTTTGCGGAATTCCAAACAAAATTAACGCTTGACTTTCAAATATTACTTCAGAGAACTCTACCAGCACTATCGGAAACTATTTCGGAGATCTAATTATCAGCTGTTTGTGTAAAAATTAGTAGCCTTTGATAAAGAAATGTGCATCTATATTAATTGCAATCTTTATTGTTTTACCTCTATAGGAAGTTATTTTAAAGGTCAATTCAAGATTGCTTATCTATTTGATACAAACGTCGATGTTTTATTGGGTCACAAACCGACTTTCCCGCTACGTCACATGAAAACAGTTAGTTTCTCTGGAAACTAACGATATATCATGACCAGACGATTAAAACGTGATGTAAAAAAACTAATTGAATGTAGCAGTTAACTGATACCTTTGATATTATTGGTCCAAATCATCCTCAGTTTCCTCTGTATAAAAATATACGTACGGGAAGATGTTCATTATAAAAATAATCTATATAGTAACAGAACACGAATATCTACCACGCGTTATTCAGATAATACGCAGGGGTGTGATTATGTGTCTATGAACTGTACGTGCATAGGGTTTCATAATTAAAAAGGCCTTCGATACAGTCGACAATGATGTTCTTTTAAAGAAGCTGGCGTTGATGGGATTCACTCCAGACTTGTTAAATTTTTTCTGCAGCTATCTCCGAGGAAGGCGGCAGTATGTTGAGTATGGTGGACATGTTTCGGAACCATATTTCACGAATTCAGGAGTAAGTCAAGGTTCTAATCTTGGCCCTCTTGAATTTGTGATCTTGATTAATGATTTACCGACCATAATCAGGCACTCATTATGTCTACTCTTTGCTGATGACCTCAAGCTAGTCCTAAGGATTAAAGGTAGGGAAGATTGTGAGCGGTTGCAGGAGGACATTAATAGCGTATTCAGGTGGAGCCAGACCAATAAGCTATACTTCAATGTATCAAAGTGCTCTGTCATGACGTATACTAAAACTAAAAGCCCATCTATGTTTAGTTATACCGTGAATGCAGCGGATATGGCTCGCGTCACATCCGTGAGAGATCTCGGCGTGCAGGTAGATTCGGAGTTAACTTTTCGTAATCACATTGTAGTTACTTGTAAAAAAGCATTCAAGAACCTAGGCTTTGTACTTAGGCAATCACAAAGCTTTCAAAACATTAATGCCATAAAAGCCTTATACAATGCCTTGGTGAGAAGTAAGCTGGAATGTAGTGCAATGATCTGGAGCCCCCATGAATCTAAATATAGATCCATGGTGGACAAAATACAGAATAAATTTACACGTTTTCTGTACCTAAAACAGTACGGGGTTTATCCTTTCTATCCATTGATGTATCCTACTCTTTTCGTCCTGGGAATGGTAGGGTATTACAAGTTGGAAGTCAGGAGGGACCTCGTATTAGTTACGTATATTTTTAAACTTCTACGAGGTTTTGTACACAACCCACTTGTACTAATGTGCTTGAAGTTGAACGTGCCTGACAACTATTTGCGCGCGCGACGCCACAAATTGTTCGCGGTGTCAGTCGGAAGAACCAATGCGCTCCACCAAGCGCCTATTACTAGGGCTCTTCGATTGTTGAATAGAATCTGCGCTGAGCACAGCGAGCTGGACATTTTTACATGTTCTATAGTGACATTTACGGATGTTGCCCTTAAATGTATTGGTTCTTAGTTACATGTAAGTACGGTGTCGCTTTGGAAACACCTGTTAAGACACTGTATATTGAAATAAATAAATAAATAAATAAATAAATAAATAATGGGAATAACTCTTTGCTTATACAGGCGGCTCTTTTTCGCTAAATATGGTAGATAATCGTAACAGCATTCTGGGGTAACCTGCCCTTAATTGATTGACTATTAATGTTTAAGTTTCCTCTTTTATAATATCATAGAAATCTAATCATATGTTTAGCGTCTGCAGCATCAGCGAAAGTGATTTGATTTTTGATTGATCGTCTTTGAACGAATGTTATGAAACATTTCACGACTATGTCCGTTTATAGTTTAATTTCTTGCTTACATTTCATACTTGTAGCAATATGGACTTCTGTAAAAAAGTCTGTTCTGCTTTTAATGTCTTATTACAAATAAAATAAAGATCTTTATCAGGCTAAGTTATAATCAATAATTAAGGTCCGTCTACTAGCCAATAACTACCACAACAAACATAGAACAAAATGTTGCTGAGATGATTTAATAAATCAGTCAAGATGAAGAGTTAGAGAAAGAGTTATTTACCAATATCATATTAAATCATGTCATGGCATCACACCGACGCCAAAGTTCGATAGCGACTACTTTCTTTCTGGCAAACTAAAGTAGGGTAACGGCGATTTTCGATGTGGACAGAATCGCAAAGTAACGTGAACCTTTTATCTGCACTGACATCGCATACAAATAGATCTGACTGAATATTTTATTTCATACAACATGAATTATTCAGACAAGTGAATAAACCACCGAACAAGATCTTAAAGGCTATTTGAATTCACTCTCAGCAAGGTATACTTGGGTAAGAACATTGCAAATTGATGACTAGCGTAGACTTTCGCATCTTTCGAGCAGATAAAAACCGGAATTGTCCTCGTTTTATAAAACTAAAGACCAACGCCGTTAACGAATCGTTTTATCAATATACGCAATCGAAGCTTAATCAACATGATTGTACCTCCATTATAAATGATAATGTAACACTCAGGGAAGTAGCTGTTACGTCACGTGTGATGGCAAAAAGAAAGTGTGCCAGAGGTCACTCGGGCGATTATCGGACACTAATGTGCATCGTGAGTTCTTTGAAGGCTTCTCGTGATGCAACCCATGAACTTTACTACATTAATCTCAATATAATTGGGTTATACACACCATAGCAAAAACAATAACATAATCTGACTAAACAATAGACTGTTATTATAATTATATAATTTTTTATAGTTTCTGGTACCCTGTACAGCGCAAAAATTTAAAATTTGTGCAAGTAAATTGGGCTCTAGTTGGCAAATAAGCGTTCGGCCTCTATACTAAAGCCGTAAGGACAATATTTCATAATTACAACAAAGCGATGTGACCTACCTTTGTTTTTTCTTCTTTGTGGCCATGGTGCCCTACCTTTTTTAATAAAGGAGTCAGTCTAGATCGCGTGTTTTCTTAATTTTACACAAAGCACAAGGAACTTTTTATATATGAACGTCCTTGTCAGTTCACCCAAAGCACAAGGAACTCTTTATTAATGGAAACAAAGGGCCATCCATACATGAAAAATGTTCGATATAAATTCGTACATAATTTTTATTCGCAATTGATGATAATTATATACCCATATCGTTAACTTTTTGCTCATGCAGTACTTTTTTGGTTTTATTTTCCAAGGATATAGGTTCACTATCCAATAACTCGTTGTGAAAGGTAGATAGATAGGAAGCACGCATACACTCAAAACATAATTTCACATAGGAAATAGTAAACGTCAAACACTTAATTCATAATTGAAACGTATAACACACCTATAGGTAAGTATAGTATACACACACATATACTAAAAAGTGACTAGGTACTTTCATCGTCTATTCATATTCTTATATAGGTAAATTTTTAAGAAAGTTATTAAATTAATTATCCCTGTACTTATGTGCATTCATATTCTACACATTCACATTCTTACACCATTGGGTATATACCTAATAAGGCTTTTACACCAAACTTCCGAAAAGCAGATATGGTAAAGCAGGAACCAGATGGTTTTTATCAGCAAGACAAGTTATTAACCTTAACTTAGTCGCAGTTAACCACTTTACTTACCCAGACAGGATGGCACGTTATTATTTACGTTATTTAAGAGTAAAAGGTTTAGTCGTTACCTTACGTGTAAGTACTTACTCTTCATTATTATCTAGAGAAAAGAAAAATTAAAATATAGTAATTCAGGGTGTAGAGGCTTTAGGACATGTGTCAAAATACACTTGAAAGTGTATTATGATTGTGACTTATGACCACTTTTAGGCGGAATTTGTATGCTTTTCTAAAGACTCCACACATCCTATATTTTGTATCTAGGACATAGAATATCAACCACTACATATATCTAGGTGGCATCAAGTAATTTAATCTAAGATACCTACTCCCTATTTAGGAGCCTCGTCTGTCTAATACAGGTTTAATTACCTTGGTAAAGTGGAACTTGTGCATTCTATCTGCAAGGTTATCTATAAAATACGGTACTAGACGTAATCTTAAAACTAATCAACCGAAAATTCGATTGATAAGTAAGTAAATATATATAAACTTGCTACATTTATCTTTAGCTAACATTTTTAGAGCAACTTTAATGTATTTAGGTCATTGTATCTATTGATATACAATAATCTAATCAATTATTTATTCTCATTCAAAACAACGGGAGCAAGCATCACATGATTGGGTTAATATTATAAACATTAGTCGTACGAGCGTTATTTAATTGTCCAGTAGAGGTCAGGCTTTTTATCGGAGCAGTGAGGCCAGTCAGGTCAATTGACGTCTAATATTTAAGTAAGTGTCTTTCAACGCAATTACCATGCTATTGTTTTTTAGACTATATTTCATAGGCCGTAGATATTTGTATTAGAGTTCTTATCAACTCTTTGTAAAATATATAGTTTGCTCAAAAAATCCTAATTGTGTTTAATTACCTACTTAAAATCATTCAACAAATTAATTACAGCAAAGCTATAACTTAGGTAATACCGTGTCAGTTTTATACATACGCTATTGTTAAATTCTGTGCAATTTTCCTCATTTACTAAAGTTAAACTAATTATAATGTCCAATGAGGAAAACTGCACAAAAAATATGTGTCTATCTAGCCGCAATGAGTAAGTATGCGAACATGCGAAAGTGGAAGCATTGTTGTATCTTGATTAAAAACCACCGTTTCCCGTTATACACGCTGTTATTGTCCAAGTTTTCTCTCGATATCTTTATGATCACATTTCTTACCAGACTTTTGTTTCCTTACACTTTGCTTATTCTTCATTAAATTATTGATATTTATCACGTATATTAAGTTCTCTGTACACGTTTTCCCGGCGACCAGGCCGGCTACACTATTAATACGCCACTATAGATAGCTGGCCAGTGCGACTCGGACACTGAATAGCAAATGAGAAAATCTTAGCACGACCAATGATTCCGTCGCGATCTCTACCTCGCTACACGATCATATAAACTTAATTCCCATAGCGAACTCTGAAATTATGTTTTCTCAATTGACTAAATAAGACCTAAATGTTCAGTAGTCAAACATCGCGTTTGATCGCGTGCCAAGATTTCGCCAATGAAAATATATTCTTTAACTTAGATGCTAATAAACACAGTGAGCTGCGATTACGATATTTATTTCCATGTTTTAAGTAAGGATAGAAATAAATCACAACTTTGTAACATTATAGCAGATTAAAAAACATAATTATTTTTGATATGTCCGGCCCAGCTTTATTTTATCTTAAAAAAGCAAATTAAATTCCATAGCAATATTGTAGAACTCTATAAGACAATAAATCTCACCTGATTTTCAGAAAATAAATATTATCAATTTACCGATGTAAGTCATTCAAGTAGGAGATCTGATATTATCCGCTGCGTTCCTATATTTTAGTTTTCATATTAGACTTCAAACCCATTCTCACACACAAACTCTATGACAAAGGTATAACACCCTTCCGTTTTTCAAGTGAGGGGTTAAAAAAAGCTTTGTTTGAATACAATATAACATTCTAGTTCACAATTGGGATGTAATTATTCACACACCTGAATATACTAATGTTACCTAGATTATCTCTGTTTGTTTATGGTAAGTATCTACCTGTAAAGTGCACAAACTAACGTTTAACGTTGTCATTAGCTCAAACTAACGAGCAAAGTTACTTTTTATTTGTGTGATAATTAGTCACTACAAGTTCCAAAATTGAGGAAGCAAATTTTGTGACAACTTGCTTCAAGGCAAGTGATTAAGGTAGTGATTTAGCGATGGAATCGTGAACTTTTATGTTTTTGAGTAACTTTTATTCAATTTCAGGGGGCCGATTTTTTAATCTCATTCGGTGACAGAATGGCCGATTTTCACCGATTTCATATAGGATATCGGCCATTTTGGTGATATGGCTGGCATATCCTTCTGCCGCCATTTTTATATTTTGTTCAAAGTTTCCGCGCACGTTGAAAGTAGTATTTATGGCTAGAGGACACGTAATTAGTGTAGCAGTGTTTTGTTCACAGTCTGTGCTGTTACAAAACAATAATAAAAGTACACTGTTTTATCGATATCGTGAAAACGATCTTTGGCTACCTCCATAAAATGTGTAAGTCAAACTGCAATTAAAATTTATTTTTATGAGTATAAAATACGTGACTATAAAATTAAATATATATTATAATTCATGTTAAAGTTTGCAAATAGTTTGAGCGATACCTTTGGAAGTTGTCCCACACACACACGTTCAAATGTATAATTAGTGGAAGTCATCGATTATGCGAACTTGTGTGAAACAGTCATGCGTATTATAGTCAGCATAATGCTATTAGTACTATGTTCACTGAACATGACCGTCTAGCGCATAACTTACATGACCGCTACTTTACTTTTTTCAGTGTTTCATTGTAGAACTTGCACATTAGCTACAACTGTCGTAAGAACCCTGTTACGACAGTGTCAAAAATAAACAGAGTTCATTTTAAATCTAGCCTCTTCAGCTTCTACAAGTTTTCTGGTCTATGGAACTCCCTCATAGATACCATCACAGGTGAATAGACATGCCGCAGAGGCGAATGTCCTTAGACAATGGGTGTTATATATTGTTACGAACATGTAGGAGGCGCTAACAAATAAATTTGAAATGCATTCCGTGGAGAGCATAATGCTTACAATAGGTGAAAGTGTATGTTAGTTCGATGAACTAAACGAAAGTTTTTCAAAAGGGGTTCTGGATAAAGACTGCCCTCTAGAAAGTAAAAGGTATTTGGTATGGATTAAAGCATTTCTAATGATAATAAAATACGATCATGAAAACGTCGTTCGTGATCTGATCCTACTGTTTAAATATAGATGTGGGATATGTTAACAATAAATTAAACTGCAAGAATATTGTAGAGTTGAGAGTCGAGACAGAACAACTTGTGTCTTCAAAACAGGCGAAAACTAAAACACGTACTATTTATATTATAGCTCGATAATAACAAACACGAACACGCACAGTAATTATATTACGCATTGATTTATCTCAAATACGTAAGCATTACGCAAGTAAACAATATTCTATGTAACGAAGCGACTGTCACTACCGGACATGGATAGCAGTAGAGTCACAGAACGTTAATACCCACCCACTGTAAACGATTACGGCACTAAAGACCTCTCTCCCAGCCACCGCGCACTCATATTTCCAAGTAAGCGAACAGGTTTTGCGAATAACACCATCAGAGAGATCTAGACCGGCGAAGGAAACTGGAATAAAATAGAAATTGATAAATGTCACTAAAAACCGAATTACGTAAGCCTATCGAAAGATTTGCGAGAGTTAAACTGCATTATAAAACAATGGCAATGACAATAGAGAAAAAAATAAAAGTTACTCACAGAGTTATGTAGGCCATGTAAGGCAGACGAGATCCTAAAGTGGAGACGCCGAATATGAAGTCTGGATAGATTATACCATAATGTATCAATGATTTCATCCGCTAGACTGGTGACAGAGATAAGGTTCCAAGGAGAGTTGTATTGATTTTCCTGTGTCAAAAGTGTTGGGTCTATGTGTTATATTGCTATTATTATGCAGTTTATATATTGCAAATGATACGATAGTTACTGTGTATTATCAATGAGTACATATTCTTCTTCTTTGTGTCGATGGTTCAGCATCCACGAGGCTATACAATGAATTAAACTGCTAAATAGTTTTAGCCCTATATTCAACTGTTGCCACGCCAGGGGAGAAGCCTCATACCTGCACGTTGAATGAGTACATAATATATAAAATACTAGCTGTACTCTGCCACGCTTCGCTGTGGCACATTCGCACATTCGCAGATATGTTACTGATGAAAAAAAATTGATAAAAACAATCCTTGATGCGGATTATACATCATGCTAAAATTTCAGCTCGATCGGTGCAGAACTTTTTGAGTTTTTGAAGCGTACACAAACCAACATAACATTTTTATATATATAGATGGATATAAATATAGTACGTGGAAATTTATAAAACTGCACAATGGTTGAAGTATTACACGATGTCACGATTATTGGATAATATTGTAGAATTTCCATGTGCAATCTTGTTTACAAAAATAAAAAATATAAAGTGCTTACACAACACATACATCGCTTAATTATATTGTTATTAGTTATTATACTGCAATCTTCATCTCGTCTACTTTCGCAGGAGGGGCTTAATTCTGCGGAAGCGGACGAGAGATCACCTCGAAGGCGAATTAATCAACTGTCATTAATCAACAAATCTACTTCCTTTTTTCATATCTTTCAGTCCATTTTTTTTTTTACACTGTTAACATTACCTATTCCTTTCAATTTTTAATTCCTCGTCTAATGAATAGTAAGATCTTTAGTCACCACTAAAACGAAACCTTAATAAAGAAACCCGATATTGTTTCTTACTATTTGGCATATTGCCTGGAACTAGGCCATTTTCTATACGCAGTTATAATGCCTGAAAATAAATCATTTCAGTTTATCTAACACGATAGAAAGTGACCAGTTATGGGTATTATTAATGGTATGTTAAGAGTGATAAATTATGACGTTTTTATTTTTATTTGCCTATGAAAACAATGGATTAAATGGCTGTACTACGAACAATCATTGTGAAGTCAACTAGAAGGCATTATGGTCAAATGGCACAATTAAATTATGTTGATAGCATGCCACGCGCTGTATATAATTATACCAAGAGCCAGTACGAAACTCGAACATGTGAACCAAAATTCTTGGATAAATTCGAATAGTCTGACTTATATGTAACAAATTGTTGCTATCCATAAATAAGTACTAAGTAAATTCTGACTACTATACTTACTTAAAACTTTAATTTTCTTAAACATATCTAATGAAACAGTGCATAGCTGTTTTTTCACAAAAGTTATACCATGTTTCTATGAGTAGCAGACGAGACTATTTATTTATTCAGTGCACGATAGAAAGCTAACACTATACAGTACATACTAGCAGGTCGTTCACGTTATATTGCACTAGCCAGCAAAGTTTAATAGAATGAAAAAGAGCCTGTATACGTTCACACTGCGCGTAATGAAGATTCTTGCAAAAATGCGATAGAAAGCAATATATTTTCGTATTTCAAACAAAGTTGGTTTACCATTACACGATGAAGGCAAGTCGTAAAGTTTGCTTATGAAGCCATACTAGTGATGCTCTATTTTTAGCAGTCTTTGATTATAAGGGTACCGTATCAATGAGAATAAACAGGGAACCCTTTATTTAAACATCTGACTGCCGCAATATTAAAACAAAACTCGAATAAGAGTCAATAAGTGCACGTGCTATCTTTAAGTATTGCCGAAAGACAATAATATAAATATTTTAGTTATTTATAAGTTTTCCCCACTGAAATGGCTATGGTACGAAACCCTGTCTTATGCGTGACCCGACCGCGACACACTTGACCTCTTTTTTATAATGATGTAAGTGTATGTTGTGGGTAAGCCAATTATTGTCGTGGGTGAGTCTACTAACATAAGTTAAGTGTAGATTTTTGAAATTTGATACAGTTACAGTTTATAATTTCAATTTGCCATGGTCGCGAACAAAAATAAATGACCATGTCAACTTACTCGGTATCGTGTTGGAAATTTTGTGATGATACAACAAAATCTACGAAAAGTTAAAGATTTAACTCGATAAAATAAAGTCCATTATGTATATTCCCTGGGCCATACATTTAATATCATACTCTACATATCAACGTTGAAAGAACATTTCTAGCTAGATATGAGGTAAAATAATAATTGATTACAAAAAGCCTATTAAAATGATACATCTGTTTGAACGCTCATAGCTGATCAATGTTATGTGTTGAGCAACAGCATTATTGTAGCGCGTCCACAATGGGCAGCAAACGCAGCGCGCACCGCACTCACTTTCCAACAAAGTCAATGAAGCGCGGAGAAAGTGCCGACCCCACGTCCGTGTGCTGCCAACTCTGTAAAATCCGCTGACTCACATGCTCACATAATACCTATCACGTGTCCAGGCATTTTGTACATCGAATAAAGAAACAAAATGACAACGCTGAGTAACAATGCCCATTCTGTTTCCTTACAAGATATTATTATTATCATCACAGCTCAGATCAGGAAGCCAAAAATTTCTGATGATAAGACATACTCGTAGTCTTATCGTATCTTTAAACTTTTAATAATATTCTATGAATTACATAAAAATAATGTTCACTCACATGTAAAGTACTAGAGCGTTGATTAATCTAAATCATCTATCTACTTTCATAATACCTCATAAGATCTGCATCAGTCACTTTCTCTATCAACAAATCGTTTGATATAAAATCATTCAAAAAGATATGAAGCACCCAGGCTTCACCAACACCCTTTCTCCTTTTTAACAGATATTCAGCAAAGAGAAACGTCCGTCCGAATTCGAAATGGACACAAAAGTTTGCTTCATTACGTAAATCGTGGTGTTCGATACATCTTTCTTATTTTTTTTATATTTGGTCCTCATATCTTTATACCCGCATGAGGCACCCAATAAAAGTTAAGCATAAACATTTTACGAGTTATGTAATTTAACGTTTAATATGCCATGTCACACTTTTATTTATGGTAATCTCTAAACTGCGTAAATAGGTCATACCCGGGATCATCTGCTGACCCACTTTCACTACAATTTCTTACTGTAGTAATACCAACTTTTACTATAATATAAGTACGTGGTTATTCAATGGTTGTTCAAGCACCTTGAATAACAACCACGCATCTATTACATTTTATGAGATATTTTTATAGATTAACCGTTGGATTAAATAAGCGTCACTGACAGATTTTCGTTCACGGTATACAATGACACCTCAGAAAAGAGAGAGCTTTTTATGATCTTTTACTAAATAGTTTAAATTATATGCATATAATAGTAATACGAAAGTCAAAACTTAAGTCCACTATATGGTAAGTAAGGACTGTAGGTGCGAGTATAGCGCTTTAACAAATCTAATTCAACAAATAGGACAAAACATATAAAGAAAGGTAGCAAGCAACTCATCCAGTGTTTCGGAAATACACCCGTTAGAGAAGATAGCACCGAGAAACGCATCATGGATAAAACTTTGTAATTTTTTCACAATACATTGAAAAACTAACCAAGAGGTTTAACTTCTTTGCTTTATTAATTTTCTTTTTCTTTTTGTTGCAGTGCCTTTCTTCTTCCGCTTCACAGTTATGATTATAAGAATATCATGGCTACCCCAAGTTCTAGTCTTTATCGCGACTATTACTACGATATCAGGTTAGTTGATCTGCGGATTTTGGATTGCAGGTTGTGCTTGCATGTTGTGGGGAAATGTTTTATATGTGATCGATTTCAGGTAACCCTATTTTTCTACAACAATCTGGAAGACAGAATAAGCCTGTGATAAGATGGAACCCACCAATGGATACCTGGAATTGGACTTTAGCGCCGCGAAATGAGGAACCATTTTTTTTACCATCGAACTTCTCCCATAAGCTTCCTCCATCCGCTAATGAGACTGAATTCATAGCGCACATGTCTGCCTTGAAACGGAATTACTCTCGACTACTATGGGACAGCGACAAGAGTAGCAACTTACCAATCTTTTTCGATAAAGCCCTTAAGCTTTTAAACTTGAAACAAGTTTACTATGAAGTGGAACATTCAGTCATGTCTAAAGTTTCATGCACGGCTTGCAAAGCCGGTGCCGGTCTACTGCAGCATTACATCAGGCTCGGTAAAAGTAAAGACGAGATCAACAAGATGATATACCAGTTCTGCGTTTCTTTGAAAATTCAATCGGCTAGAGTTTGTGAAGGTATCACTAGATTATTTGGGGTAAGAACTGCGCTAACCTGAACATTCTTATTTTTGCATCATGTTAATTCATTGCATCTCGATCTGTAACGCATGTAATTATTTGTATAATTACAGAGTGAAGTGGTGTATGTGTTGAAACGGATCACTATTGGTCCCGACGAGATTTGCAGTTTTGTTATTGGAGACGCATGTGGAGATGTATACAATCCATATCACGAGTGGGAGGTTGCATTCCCGCCGGTACCCAAACCGGCGGTACGGGAACTTGAAGCACCAATCGATAAGGCACCAAGTTTCAAAGTTTTACAGATATCTGATACACATTTCGATCCCTATTATTCCGAAGGTACGTTTAATACTAAACGGTTCTTTACGAGACACGTGTTTTTACTTACTACCATTCTTAGAACAACGATTAATCTTGCAGGTGCCAATGCGGAATGCAATGAGCCACTTTGCTGTCGAGCGTCGAGTGGACCTGCTTTGACTCCAGGGGGTGGCGCAGGAAGATGGGGAGACTACCGCAAGTGTGACACTCCGAAACGGACCATTGATCACATGTTAAAGCACATTGCAGATACACATGCTGTATGTATTTTGTTTTTCGTTATTTGTAGATAACAAGTCTACTAAGTTTTTTGTGCAACAGTGATTTAATTAAAAACTTGTAAAACTAGCTGTTTGTAATTTCAGGATATCGATTACATTTTGTGGACGGGCGATCTGCCTCCACATGACGTTTGGAATCAAACAAAAGAGGAGAATTTGAAAGTGTTGCAAGAAACCGTCGCGCAAATGTCCGATATGTTCCCTGGCGTTCCTATTTTCCCCGCACTCGGAAATCATGAGGCTTCCCCAGTGAATAGGTAAAAATCTCTCAGCAGTTGTTATTGTTCTATCTATACACTCGTAGTTAATTTAGTCCAATGTCAATTTAATTGACTGCATCCGCCCTATTGAGTCGAGACAGTGATTACCTGACGTGTCAGTTGTGTAATAAACAAACGTACTTACCATGTTTCAGTTTCCCACCTCCGTACATCTCGTCTCCGGAGTTGAATATAGCGTGGCTGTACGACGAGTTGGACGCACAGTGGCGGCGCTGGCTCCCCGCCGGAGTCTCCCACACGGTCCGCCGCGGCGCCTTCTACTCCGTGCTCGTCCGTCCCGGCTTCCGCATCATATCACTTAACATGAATTACTGCAATAATAAGAATTGGTAATTAAACACAACATTTTACCTAGAACTAGATTGGATTGCATGCCTTGCGTTTCAATTAGGGGTCAACTACAGTAAATACTGCGAAGGCGTAGTGGCTTGAGAGATGTGGTATAATAAAATCATACGACATAACATAATAAAATAATACCATAGGATTACTACCTGTTTAGGTATTTCCCCGAGTTGAGCCTGCCATTTTAATTCAATAGTTCAATCCAAATTATCGATAAACTCTATCTGGTTTTGTTTACAGGTGGTTGCTAATGAACAGCACGGATCCTGCTACAGAACTTCAATGGTTGATTTACGAGTTGCAATCAGCCGAGTTCAGCGGAGAGAAGGTCCACATTATAGGCCACATACCTCCCGGCCATTCGGATTGTCTGAAAGTGTGGAGCCGCAATTACTACGCCATCATCAACCGATATGAATCTACCATAACGGCACAGTTCTTTGGGCATACACATTTCGATGAATTCGAAGTTTTTTATGATTCTAATGACCTTGGTAAGTGAACCGCATCATAAATCTCACATACAACTAATTTTATTGATTTCTAATTGTTTCATTGTAACGAAGTATGTTTTGTGCAGGGAGGGCGACGAGTATAGCGTACGTCGGGCCATCTGTGTCCCCATACTACGACTTGAATCTTGGCTATAGGATATACTACGTCGACGGCGACCATGAAGCAACAACTAGAGTAAGTTCAGACATACACCAATTAGTCAGTTGATTAATTTAATTAACAGACGCTTCGCACTGCGCTGATAAGTCTAAGCAATAACGACAAAAGTAACGATCGTTTGTGTGCTATTTTTCATCAATATTGAAAAGTTTTGTCTGCTAGAATTTCCTCAAAATTATCAAAACATAAGAACAAAAGCTCATTACAAAATAACTTGTCCAATTGTAGCAAGTGGTTGACCACGAGACTTGGATCATGAACCTGAAAGAAGCGAATCTGTACGGCTACCCGATCTGGTACAAGCTGTACTCGGCGCGCTCTTCGTACCTGATGCCGGCGCTGCGGCCGCAGGACTGGGACAAGTTCATAGACGACATGACGTCTAAAGAGGACGTCTTTAATTTATACTTCAAGTAAGTTATTTATACTTAAACATACAAAATAAAATGTACTAAGAAGCCTTAATGCTAAGTAGCATTATCTATCCATCATCCTGGTGGTTTATTATCATTTTGTATTCGAAACAAAATTAAGATTCGGCTAACTTTAGTGTACGAATCGTGCTTCAGAAATGTGCACACTACACACACACACACCAATCGTGTTCCAATCAACTGCAGAAAGCACTTCATCATAGGAAAAACGGAATAAGCTGAAAACAAAATGTACGTTCCCAGAAACTACTGGAAGAACAGTCCTCGCCGCGGCACCTGCGACGGCGAGTGCCGCAAGCGGCTGATCTGCGACGCGCGCTCGGGCCGCTCGCACGACCGCCGCGCGCTCTGCGGCCACATCGAGGCGCGCATCGACGGCTCCACGCCCGCGCCGCAGACGTGGCGAGCGTGGCTCTACAACGGACTTTCAGTCTCGTGAGTTCTACCCGCAACTATTCACAACTTACTTTGTTGACTATTGGGGCACGATCAGATGACAGGCTTTGTGTAGTACTAAATACGCGCGGTAGCATCTTAACACTAGGACTACTAACGTCTGAAATTCGGGTAGTTATAAGCGTTTTGTTAACGCGTGCTTAACGTGTGAAATCAGGACATGCCCAATTGTCCATAAGCCGGCTATACTCTATTGCATCAAGCATTCTTAATTTAATTTATGTAAGATTTAAAAATAGTTTGATATATTTTGTTGTTTGTTTGTGTAAATGTGTTTTTGGTTTTTCGGATCCAGACCCATTTTGCGAGAAGGGCAAAAATTAAGTATGTTTTATAAATTACTTTCTTTTTTATCAATGCTCTCGTAATCAAAGGAGGCACATATTATAGTGAATTAAATCAGTTTTAATTATAGCGATGCCTTGTCTTCTTCAATTAGAGGTGAATCGCAAACAGATTTCAAAGACATCATATCTATAGAACACGGGACGTTGACAATTTGTCCGATGTATTATTATGATCTCAGCTTGTACAGTCGGACAATTTGGTTTAATGTGTCGTGGAAATTGGAACGTAGGTTGTTAGGTATATCAAGACTGGAGTTCACCGACATTTGGTTAAAAATTTACGATTCCCGTGGAATAATACTCAATGCGGGTGAAACCGCGGGGCGCCGCTAGTTTATTATCATACACAAACAAATCTATGTAATATAATTTAGATGATAAATTTAACCAACCTAACTAATAATACTGACATATTTTTTGGCAACTGGATTATGCATTTTTTCTGCCATCTCTTTTGCACGCCTAATAATTAGAAAAAACTCCTTTGTACATACAATATTGCATGCATTGTTTATAAATGTGTTTAAGTTTAATTTAATTTTAAGTAAATCAATTAATCTTAAATAGAAGTAAAATTAATTCAATCCACGCGCTGCTTGCATTGCATTTTTTTTAATTACAGAAAAAATTAGTGACCACCTAAAATATATATTTGGGAACGCGTTCACGTATCATGAACTTCAAATTTTATTTGTTGCACTGTTGAACAATGTAATGTTACATCGCATGACTTGTTATTAAGGCTTTGTCTTAGACTAATGATATTTTTATTTAACTGTATGTATTATTTTCTTTGTACAGAGATAATGAAGTTAGTGTACGGCAAGTATAAACGGTGGTGGCAATACTTACAGGTTTCACGCCTCAATTTGATCAGGTTGGTATGGTACACTTCTTTCTGTAAATAAGATATTCTCTTTAGTAAAATAGTATACACTTTATATAAACTGTAAAATGCGAGCGAAAGACTGATATAACTGTATAGTCCTACCCCCTTATTTATAAAAAGTTATCGAACGTCACTTAGTACTGCGCAGTACAAATTTGTAGTGCGCGATTTTATGAAACGTCACATAACTTTTTATGAATAAGGGGGTTAGACTGAGGTAACTTACATTTATTAGGCCGTCGCAAGTAACCGGTGGTGGCGGTGTATAAATAAATGATGTTTTTTAGTGTGTTGTTTTATTGTATTATACGATTAGTTGAAAATTCGTTTTCACACACTTTTCTTAATGCATGTATGTGATTTTAGAAGATAAATTGTTATCTTCTCATACACTAATAACTTTGAACACATTCACTTTATGATTCAAATATGTACCAAAAAAGAAGAAATGTAGCACTTTAGAAAAATTAAGCAATATCATAACATTCTAATTTTTATACCTTTAGCTGCTAACTTTTGTGTAGTTGAAAGAAAATGGTGCTAAACCAAAGCTACACAGACATGATTTCCGATGTGCTATATTCCTAACCGGGCACTGTATTGGCAATAATGAAAACCAAATTATGATTTCAGGTTGTCGATGCTGAAGCAAATACCTCAGGTGGCTTATCAAATACCAAAGTACGTGATGGGACTCGGCTGATAACTCTAGTGTTAATTAATGAGTCAAAATGTGTGTATACCACCGGACTTAGTCATGACAGAAATATTCCAAAACTGGCATACAGACAAATCTTTGAATTATATATTTATAGCATTTCTTAGAAATAATTTGCTAGTGCCTTATTTACGGGAATACAAATTAATTTTAAGGACTATTAAATTCATCTGCTCAAAAATCTAGCAAGTTCGAGCTAGTTTAATTATTTGAAAGAACATCGGTGGACCAATGTATGCAGACTATAAGTAGGTATTTTATTCCAAGAATACTTGCATGTTATTTTATTAAAGAATACTTTTTGTAAATATTACCTAGCTATAAGTATAATAAATTACTTTTATTACTGAAGCCTGATACTTAATTTCAATTCCAATATTTTTACACACTATGGACATATGTATAGTGATTTTACTTAGCACAAGGACAAATTAAACATGAATTTGTATCAAAACTTTTATTATTAAGGCTTAAAAACACAAAGCTTTCCAAGCTTTGGCGAAATACATTAAAATTAATTACAATTCACACCAAACAATAAAATATTTAACCACGACATAAAATATTTGAAGACTATAAAATAGCATTATGAACGGGACAAATGCTTAAAACTAAGTTTCACTGGTTGCCCACGCTGTGGGGTAGAAGGGAGGTATCGAGGAGTTCAATCAATTAATGTTAAAATTTTCAATGCAAATGTCCAGTTTACAACGCTCACAGCAGACTTCAGTAAAATCTTGGAAGATTTTCTATCTTTCATAATGTCGTAAGACGTTTTCTATAAGAAATCAGTGTTCAAAATATTTCAATTGTCGAGGGTGAAACTTGCAATCCAATTTGAGCATAATAATATAAAATACGAGAAAACTTGGTCCCGCCTCACATTAAAATTAATTAAAATTACTTATCTACACACACACGAGAAACGATGTGCACTAAATATTTTATTGATAGTACATAATAAAGGAAACAAATTAGAGACTTCCATCGAATTATTGTAGATGTCAATATTAAAATATTTACTTAACAGATTGGTCAGAAAAGGCATGGAAAATCTATCATGAATAAAATATTACGCTATCTTCATATCAAGAAATAACTAAGTATCGCAATCGAATTATTACAACACGATAAAATTTTACGAGTGCAGCAAGAGTTTTTTTTTTTTTATTATTTTAATTGTAAAATATCAATGATATCAACCTAGGAGATAAGCTATAAAAAATAATAATAGGACTAGGAGTATTTTTACACATTATCATCTAAATGCTCCATTGTTATCGAGAAGATAAATTCGAGCACTGCTTTGAGATTTCAATGCAGAAAAATTGAAAAATAAGTTAAATATTAAAGTAAAGTAAAAATATAATGAGTATTATATGCAATAGAGAAAGCAGGCCATATCACTATATAACATGATGTTATGTAAACTTTTATTACTGTAACTAATTAGAGAGTATGAAATAAATCAGGCGGAATAAATTGTTAGTTTCAAGGATTCAGTAGCTCACTATGGTTTTTGCAGCCAGTTAATTTTTTTTTTAATTTGTTTTAGTATAACAAAATTGTAGAATACTTTAAATGAACAACTCAAAATCTTACATAAATAACATAACCTTCAAGAAGGTAATGTAAGTAAACAAAATAATCCCAAGTAATTCTGGAGTTTTTGTTTTCTGAGCTAAACTATTAATATATTGATTAAAGTCTATGTTGCTGATGTTATCTATGATATAGACAATTTGTAGAATCCATCTTTTTTTAAGCATATATCTGCAATGAGTTCTAAAAAGATGTTGCATCCACCTGTACTCCAATCAATCAAATTATAAAATGGCTGCAATTTTGCATCTACCTAATATTCACATCGCAATAAGGAACAAGATTTATACATCAAGTGAATAGTAACAATATGACCTCTTACAATAATGTGTGTTAGTGATGTAAACTAAATACAGTCTTTAAGTTCTAGGTAAATGTCGCTAAAAATAAGCTTTCATTGTTTTGTAAAAGTAAATTGTGTATGGTGAATGGCGTGTTTGATAAACACTGAGCTTGTTTTAGATTCTACTTTAATTGATTGAATTTTAGTAAAAAAAATAATTTAAATTGTAAACTGGGTTAGTCCTTAAATTTTAGGAATATTTGTAATGATTAAAGGCTAGTGTTTGATGACAATTCACATAGTAATATATGATAATGTGGTTGATAGTGGTAAACAAGCTTAAGAATTACTCTCAGGGACTGGGTCCAGTACACTCAAGAAGTATAATGGAATTGGAGAATCAAAAAGATGCTGTAAAACATGAAGTTTTAAGATGTTCCTGGCTAGCTGAACAGTCAAGTGTCCAGTATCTTGGATATAAAAAGCTGAGGTTGATAGAAACTTTTGACAGCATGTGAATGGACCTGAGGTATTATGAATGGCACCAACACCCACACTCCATGACTAAATAAATTGCGAACGAAAATAATCTTAGTATTACTAAACTGATTGTATCCAAATTCATGAACTGGATTGTCTATGGACTCTATGGGAACTGTCATGTGTAGTGTACTAGTACAATCTGCTACACAATGCAATGATGTTAATTTGCAATGTTTTAGGTACTGTGGATAGCCATCACATACATATATATTATATATCTACACAAAAAACAATTAAAATACCTCAACTTCTAGTAAATACTAGACATATTTAAAATTAAAATACTTCCTAAAATATTTACAACACTAGAACTTAATACAGACTTTGTCATGATGGCCTAAAAATCAGTCTACTTGAATGTTATATAAACTTATGGCAAACAAAGATATTCAAAATTTTAAAATGTCATATGGTCAAAAACCCAAATATTATCAATAATTACGAGGATAATCAAACAAAAAAAACATCATTTGTTAAACATTGGTTGTTTTCACAAATAAACCACATTAATCAATTTAGAAATTACTAATAATTTGGACCTATAATTTCCCTTAAAATTAAACTTCTAGCTGTACCTACTTAATAACCCTTAATACAATCATTTTTGAGGTAGGTATTAGCTTGATCACTAGATAAAATTTTGGTTTCTATCTAGAGGTAATAATGGCACTGCATAGAGAAGAGTATTCCTCTTAATCTCAACGTTAAATATTTCCAAAAATCTAAGAATCTTTGGAAATGGAATGCAGTACAGTAACTTAAAATTAGCACTGGTATTAAAACTTAATTCTATAAATTCATAGCCGCAACAGGTTCCTCCTACTTTTCTTTGTGCCGATGCCATACTGACTTTTCTTTCGTTTACTCGGGCTCGGCCCATTAAGATCATACTGAAAACAAGTCTTACCAGGGTGCCTGCTACATCTACAGAATTTGCAAAATGTATACAGACACGATTTTCTTGTACACTCTGCCCATACTTCTCCGGAGACTTCTTCGGTTACTTTGGCAGGCTGCTGGCAATGCGCACAGGGCATCTGGCTGCGAGAATCCAATGAAGCCGACTGAAATCAAATAATGGTAAAATTTAATAAATGGAATGTTTAGGAAGTTATGTGAGAGTAATTATGTAGTAATCAATAATTCTGGAGATTATCTCCTACAACCTGACAAGCTACTTTTTCTCTTTATAATATTAAAGTGTAGGTAGACAAACAATGTGTCAAATGAACATGATTGTTTTTTTATCATAATGGACTTGGAAATAATCGTAGTAAGATTATTATAAAAAAAGATGTTTTTTATTACCTTGGTAAAACTTCTAAACCGGTTGGTCCTAGGTGATACCGGAGTACTAGGATGAGATTTTAATGTAACTGGATTATCATTAAGTTCTCTCAGACGTCTTGTTGGTTGAAGAATGTTATTATTTGTTTTTGGTGTAACACCCTTATCTCTGTTCTCTTGATTTTCTTTGACAGTTTTCAAATAATCCTCATATTCTTTCTTCATTTTGTTATTGTCACTGACAGATTTCCAAATATTCTTCCATGGTTTGCTGACTAATGTGAAGTTATGGATGTCTTCATTAGAAAGGTAGCTGAAAATTTGCATAACTGGTGGCATCGCACCAGCCTCTTGGTGAAGTTTTTGAATTATATCAACTTTTTGGTCCGGCCAGAAATTAATATTTCTAACTGCCTTTGATTGGGCTCTTAAATTATTTGTGCTTTGCAATCCATTTGTTTCACAAGAAAGGGAATGTATGGCAAAGGGAAGATTTCTTCCTGATTTTCGGCATGAGCTCCGATTGCAATTTTTTTTTACTGGTGTGGTTGGATAACACAGTATTTGTTCAAAGTCATGTTGATACAAACGCCTCTTGAATTTTTCTGAGCACTGCGTTTTCACTGGTGATAGAATTTCTGAATTTTCTTTATTTTCATTAACATCAAGGCTTTTTATTTTGCCTGCAATGAAACTGGTAGGAGTTGGAACAGAGTTACTAAATGTGTCTGTCTTCTCTACAGTTGAGGAATGAGGCCGCTTGAAGCCTCGTCTATATGGGGGTGTTCCCGACAGGCTTTCACTTCCCGTGGAATTGGTGTATCGCCGACTGAGATGAATGTTTACATCAGGAGTAACATGAAAATAACCAAACTGTAACTGACCAGTAATGCCTGTAATAGCGTTGCTTGTGATTACAGACTGATCAAGGTAGTCGTTTGATATCTCGGCGCATTCTAAAGAACCTGGCGTAAATGTGTGATATCCACTATCTTCAGCTTTGTTGAAGCTAACATTTTCGTACGCCGATGTAGCGGGCTCAACAGGGTAATCTGAATGGATATCCATCTTACTGTTTTTTTCACTTGTACTTCATCGTTGATGTTAATGGCTGAGTCCTTTACACTGTTTCTTCTTTCAATGGTTACACAAACAATAAGCACAATGTAGTTATTTGTATTACTTTAGTTAAGCTTAAAATTGAGATTATAGAAAGAAATGCTGTTGATTTGCAATAATTTGCTTGATTGATCGTTTGTTTTAGACCACACAGGTTTTTTTCAACAAAACGTTCGTTCGTTCTGTGAACGAGGTAAAGTAACGAACATTATTATATTATTCGTTAGTTTCCCTACGTACCACAGAGTAATTAACAATGGCGTTCGTTAAAGTTCGTTTAGTTGTAGAAAAAAAGAATCGACTTTAAGTTAGTAAAATTGTCACTGTCAAGTCTCATTTAATTCTTCATGTCAACTGTCACCTAGTGTCAAGTTAAGTAAATAGCGTATTTTTATCAAGCAAAGCTACTTCGTTCGATCGATGGATTTTATTTAGAAAATTTACAATGTGCATTCTATTTTGTATATATACTTTCTTAGGTCTTTAGATGAAAAGCAAGCTTAAAATGAAATAAATACAACTAGACCATTCAGACGACCTCGGTGAACGTGAACAATATGGCCTCGAATCCTAAGGACTTGTGCAGATTATGTGCTTCAAAGGATGAATTCTCAAAAGATCTATTAGATGAAAGTAACAAAAACGTTCTCAAAATAATACAAGATTTTATACAAATTTTCGTAAGTATACAACAAAATCGTGTTACTTTTATATTAAAATATTCATGTAGAGCTGCAAAATTATCTATATATTTACTCAGAACAGATACACATACACAGCTCAGACGCTGAAAAAACCAGGTAAATATACTAAATATTTTCCTGAATTTAATTTAAGTCAGGAGTAGTATGTGTGTTTAGTGAGAATGCTAAACTGAGGCGGATGGTGATAACTGTTTGTCCACACCTTGATCCACAGCTCTCTGAGAGTTGTGAGTCTTGTTATTCTGACTGACAACTTAGGAAGGGAACTGATCCTTGAACTTTTATCTGAGCCGGCATTGTTTATTGCCATTGTGTTTAACCTGATTAAAGATGCAACTAGTTGATAATTTTGTAATTTCTAGGTGTTTGAAAATGACAGCCTTCCTACAAGAATCTGCCTAAACTGTGAAGACAAAATGGTTTCATTCCAGTTATTTGTGTTGGAATGTTACAAAGTCCAGGACACATTACGTAGAATGTACGAGAATACATTGGGGGATTTAGGCATTAAATTGGAGCACAGTTCAACCGAAATTGTAAACAGTTCAGTTATCAAGTCGGAGGTATGAAAAATGTTACAGCTTGATTTGTTAAAATTGATACAATGTCAGAAATAATACATTGAAGAAAGAAATAATGAATTATTATAGCTACCTAAAAATGCACGGCATTCACACAATCAATTTGTTTTTATTTATAAATGTAGTGCGACTAGAATGTTAACACTATGACTGTTGAGCCGATTCTCTTGTCTAGCTACGGGTGCGGCTCTGCACACACCATAGTGTTTTCCCATACAGCTAACACCACAGTTGTGTTTTTAGCAGTGAATGTGTTAAGCTACAAGCGCAAATTGTTTATATTTTCATTACTATTGAGTTGTGATGTCTTGTTTACTATTTGCAATGCATTTGCATTTTTCGATTTCCATTTAAGAAATCTTTAAACCATTGCGAGAAACTTTTCAAAACTAAATGGCTGACACTATGTCAATCATTCAGTCAGCTTATAGAATTTAAATTTAGCAAACTGCGGTAAGTAAATATAGCAGCATCCAAAAATATCTAGTATTTAATTGGATTTATTCTATTTTAAGGTTAAAGATGAAATGACAGCTGAAGATATCGTCAGTAAGTAAAATTTGATAATTTGTATATAATTACACAACAATAACTACATGGAGTTTTCTTAGTTCTCATATGCAGCATTTACAGAACCAATAGATATTTAATTTTTTAAGTTCCCTGGCCAGATCCGTGTCTACGTAAACTTACAAGTTAAATTATTAGTCCTGCTACATAGTTGCTTCTAGTTGTTATTAACAGTATATTTATACGAAGAGGAAAAGCTTTCACACTAAATAGGAGGACCAACGGATATGGCTGGGATGACCTCATGATGGGCCACTTGGCTTATCTAATTGTGTGATGTTAGTCATTTTATTTTGGGTCAGTGTATTTTTATCTAATCCTTTTTTTTTCAGGCGCACTTAAAAATGAGGAATCTTTGACAGAAATTAGTTTATATGATGATGAAGAAGACGATCGCAACGAAATACACAATAATGATGATGATGACGAGGATTATTTGGATAACATAGCCATTGCTACTCTTAAACAAATTAAAAGTCAACAGATCAAAAGTAAAGTTGAAAGCAAAGTGGACACTGAAAAACTTAATGATATATTAAAGACGTCTAATTTTAAAGTTAAAGATCTTGTTAAGTGAGTAAATGTATAACATTATTCTATTAAAATAAATGACTACCTAAGCTTTATATACCACATAATGATGATAGTACTTTTAATCACTTTTAAAAGTTTTCCAAATTGTTTTTATCGATTTACAGATTTGAATGTGTATTGTGTGAAGAGAGATTGAAAAGCTGGGCTAATTTACGTGGCCATTATGCAAAAGAACACAAAAGCGAGCCAGTTGTTATATGCCTTTGCGGATATGAAATTAAGTCGAAAAGTATTCTATACAAACATGTTTCCGATCACAAACTTGAAAGCAAAAGGTTGAACAAATCTGTTGAAAGTGAGGATGAAAAACAGGATCAAAACGATGGAAAATATGCAAACCTCAATGTAAAGGATTTTGTTAAGTAAGAGGCCATTTACACTATGTAGTTTATTAATTATCAGTAATGTGTATCACAATGAATTTATAAAAAAGATTTATCTATTCCAGTTTATAGAATATACAAGAAGATCTTATTTACCAAATATGTCATCCAAATGTAAAAACCGCAAAGCCGTTAACAACTTTTAAGCATGTCTTTGTATCAAGATGACTCATATGAGATGTTAACATGAACCTTTTCACAAGTTATTTTTATTTATAGGTTCATATGCCATGAATGTGACAGGGAGTGTTCAAGCTGGTATAGTCTGAAAGCTCACTGTCAAGGGGTTCATAGCACCATCCCAATTGTTGAATGTAGCTGTGGCATCACTCTAAAGTCCAAGTCGGTCATGTATAAGCACATACAAGATCACAAAAACCCCAATGTTTTGGCGTAAGTATATTCATTTGTGATAATAAATGATTTGATTATGTATTTTAGTAACGAATATAAGCAATGATGTAAAAAATTTCAGATGTGATAAATGTCCTAGAGTAACAAAGACCATAGCGGCATTGAACAAACATAAAATGAGACATGTTCCTAAGTCAGAAAGAAAGTATATTTGTGACTCATGCGACAAAATATTCACAACAAAAGACGCGCTAAAGTCGCACGAACGGTCGCATATTCCAATAGAAGACAGGAAAATATATCACTGTGAAGTCTGTAATCTCAAGTAAGTTTTTAGAAGTTAAGTTTATAGTTAAGTGTAGGTATCTAGAGTTTTTCATTTTCTGAGTATGGTTAATCCCACTTGCAGGTTCACGACGCGTTCCTCCGCGGCGTCTCACAAGCGAGTGGTGCACGACAAGATAAAGGGATACGTGTGCGACCTGTGCGGCTACGCGTGCGGCACGGGCGGCGAACTGCGCCAGCACCGCGCCATACACAGCGACGACAAACCCTTCGTCTGCAGGAAGTGCTCCAAACCGTAAGTGCCTGTTGACGCACACGCGGTTTCAGTATCCACGGTACCGTCCACGGTTCACTAATGTACTGTAGCCTACATAAGCTTTCACACGACGCCGTGACCGTGCTCCATACATTAGCAAACCGTCAAGGCACTGTTTACATGAAAGCTATATGTGTGTGTGTGTGAAAATGGTTAACGGTATTTTTCCTGTCAAGCGATTGTAGCCGCGTGAGGTACAGAACCACATCAGCAAAGAAAGGCGCAGACGAGTATGCAGGAATTTTGTTTGTAGTGATTATCAATTGGTTTCAGTTTTAAGACATACTCGAATCTAAAGACCCACATGGACATCCACGAGGACACGTCCTACGAGTGCTATATCTGCCGGCGCGTGCTGAACAGCCGGCGCACGCTGCGCAAACATCTGTTGGTGCACGAGGACAAGTGTCGGCACATCTGCTCTTACTGCAACAAGGCGTTCAAGCGACGGCAGACCTTGAAGGTTACAAGCAGAAAGCATTATTACTTTGGTACCTAAGAGATAAACTAGCGGCTCGCCCTGTACAGAGACCGCAATAAAATGTTAACAGTTACAGTGTCACCCTGAACTTTCTATTACAAAATCTTGTGCGGCAATGCACTGCGCTCGTCACGTTGATACATAAGTTTTAAAATTTCATATGCCCAGTAATTTAGCTAATTTAGGAAACAGTGCCCTTCAAACCGGAACACTGTAATGTTTGCACATTACTGCTTGGAGGATGAATATCAGGCAAAGGTGTGTACTTCCCCATGCGGTCTCTTGTAGAAGAGGCCTACCACTGCAAAATAGTAAAATTAGTGGCTACATAGTAAGGATACACGTTTATTTATTGTACAATGAGTATTGGTCCGCAGGTTCACATGTACACTCACACGGGTGACAAGCCGCTCACTTGCAAGTGGTGCGACGAAAGGTTTGCGTACGCATCAACTCTGCGCTCGCACCGGCTGCGCTGTCACCCGGACAAGATGGCGGCGCAGGCGCACAGCAGTTATACGACATACGCCCACGTCACTATGCAAGAGGTAGTACAGTAGCATTTCGTAAATAAAAAAAATAAGCCGCTCACTAACAAATGTTGCAACCAGTTCGCATACGTCTAGCGCTTGCATCGGTTACGCTGTCTCCTCAAGATATTGGGTAAGCGAGCCCTCGGTAGCTATTAGAAATACGCCTTAAAAACATATCTTCTTATATCGGATACGAACGTCTTCGGCTACACTCTTACCCATACAGGTATTTTTATTGCCTATTTAGCTGTTACTACACGTGATTTCGTTTACGGTGGTATTTTTTTTATATCGAATTAGAAGACAGTTTCCCACCTAAGGTCGATGGACTATGCCGTCGCGCTGCCTAGAAACAGTGTTTTCTATCAATAGCTCGGATCCTAATCGACAGATTTCGATGTATTGTGTAGTCATATTCTAAGCTATCAAACTGAAAACAGCATAGCAATCGGTTCACTTAATTTTATGGGATGCGAAAGCAAATAGATCGACATACATTCATTATCAAAAAAAATTTTATACTTTTGTTTAGTACAGTAGATTTTTTAAGTCTTTTACGTTATTAATATTATTCAATAACTAGCTGTGCCCTGCCACGCCTCGCTGTGGCGCATTCGCACATTCGCTGATATGTCACTGATGAAAAAAATAGATAAAAACAATCCTTGATGCGGATTATATATCATGCTAAAATTTCAGCTCGATCGGTGCAGAACTTTTTGAGTTTTTGAAGCGTACACAAACCAACATAACATTTTTATATATATAGATATATATATATCTAATGTAGAGATTTTTTGCCATTTACTGCTTCCATTATAAGTAATAGGCAGGCATTTTGACGGCAGTACCACCTGGTGGTAAGTGACGACGCGATCGACAGTAGAACATTATAGCCTAGTAGATACATATTCACTCCTTGAGAGACTTGAAGGCTCCCAAGTTTTGGGAATCAAAGACGCTAACTGGGTATTCTGTTCCTTCCCTGTTAGTTTTAATAAACGCGGAGTAAATAGCTTCATGTGTAAAATAGCGACGAAGACTCACGGCAGCTATCAGATACTTATCACCATATTCACTAACAATTATGCAGTAAATTAGACGCACCAATCGAATGACAAGCTACGCGCTTGCCAGTTTTGCTATAAGTTACGTTTGACGATTTGCTTAAGAAACGCGCTTCTAGCCTACTTGTTCTGTGGATCGTCAAGTGAACACTCGTCACCTTACAATGTCACGCAGGATATCATCTTCTAATAGTCTTCACCGTTATCAGAAGTGGGATGGAATCCAAAGAGAAAGGTTCTGAAGACTCAGGCGATGATGAAATGTAATAAGATATTATTCAGATACCACTGAGAACCTCAGCAACATGGAGGTGTTTAATGCTACACTCGGCCGCAGCTTCATCTATCACATCAACGGAAGCGATAGAGTTTGATCCGGATGATTCCGACGCTGAATTTGATGCTTGGTGCAGTGAACGCGATAATTGGAAATAATCATATGTGGCTCCGTGTTATAACTCTCCCTGCCAAGTTCCTTTAAAAGAAGAATGCTTCTTGCTTAACTAACCTAAGGTAAGATTGCCAAATGTATGTATTAGATAAACAAGGACATGACCATAACTGACAGAACGATCCGCACTGGACCAGCGTAGTGATAATGATCCATTATTTTGAAATATATCACATATCCACGACTCTGAGAAGTCTGAATCACAATGGGGACTCTTTATGGCACAACGTATTAAGCTCGTGAAATTTTAACATTTAACAGTCATAAAGCTGATCCAAGGTTTCAAGTAGGAACTAAAGGAGCTAAACAGGTGGCTGATTACGAGGTTATAATACGCCTGGGCCACGCCGCAGTATGAAGACTATAATGATCACCGTATCATTGGACTTCTCTGAGTCAGGAATGGATGGACAGCTTGTTATTCTATTTAACACGATGACAATTTCTCTGGTGTTGCAGACGCGCGTTATCATGGTAAGCAAGCGCATAACGATATGTGATCACACTGGCAGCACGGGAACGACGCGCGACGAGTGACGACGGCGTAAAAATGTTTGAAAATTTTCTTTAGGCGAGGCAATATGGATCTCCAGCGCCGTCATTATATTTATTATGAAAATTAACATCGATGATATATATATTTTTTAATCTTAGCTTAATATTAATCTTTTTATATTCATAAATTAGTTTGACAAAAATTGTTTATACAAATAGTGCCATTTTGCTTATCTATTTTGTATTTCTAAGGTATGAATTGAGAAATATGTTTGTTTACCCAACAAACTTGCGCCAGTTCAGAGGAGGAAATCTTAGAAAAACTACGCCAGACGGAATACTGCCAACTACTACATTCCTTGTTAATGTTTTGCTTGATTTATTAGTCTAAAAATATGTTACTCTGTTTATTATAAACCATACTTTATTAATACCTATATTCTTTTATCAGTTTTTTTTTACTTTCAGAACTATTTTATTTGAACTTGGGTTAAGAATATTTAATAAAAACTTTTGGAAATAAGCACGTTTTATTATTATTCCACGTTTTTTAACGGTCCCGGTCTCTTTGAAGCGGCGTCATTTAACACTTCTTGGTGCTTCGTTTTTTTTTTGGTTCATGGTTCTTCAGCCCCAGACGGCCCGTTAAGGCAATCTAGGATCGAGGGTCTCATTTAGCGGCCGACATTGTGCCAGGTACATTATTTTCTGAGACATTTGATTTACCCACTTTGTTTGTAGATACTACCGATACAAATACAGATATGTTTCACAAAGTCTGTTTAGCTATTGTATTGTTACCTGTACATCTAATAATCCACTCGTTTTAGTGTGCACGATCTGCTCACAGACATAATTATCTGTTTTTATACGTCTATACTATAGTTTGGCCTGAGTCTTCGTGAAGTAGAATATCTGCGATTGAAATAATTTTCTCAGACAAAGATCTGGCAAATCGCAAACCACCATAAGATGACTTTAAGTAATATTACGAGTAGGTATTCCTCTCCCCGAGCGTAGTTGTTCCGGTCACGTGATGCCAGAATAAATATTACTCTAATAATTGTATTATTTAACCTACTCAAATAATGCGTTTTGCGCACCGCCATTTAAAAGGCGCGTGCGCTCGAATTGCATAAGGAAAAATTGTATCTTACCACGGGCCAGTAAGTTTCAACGTTGGCGCTAGTATCGCATATCGAAGAGTGTCTGCAGAATTGGCTTTATTTATTTGTACTGCTCCATAGTGTTTGCTTACATTAGCTTGCTCATGTAGCCACTATCTTCGTTAGGTATGTGCTTTGCATTGAAATTCACGATCTTGTTTTGTTTTCAGAGTTACAACATGAAGAACGACGGGGTTGCAGTAAGTGTTCCGGTGGCTAAGAACGAGGTCGAGGCTATGTAGTGTAGCTAGATATAGGATAGTTAATTACTGGCAGCTTTCTTGGCAGGTAGAATTTATTAAAGAAATAATTAAGTACTTTATTTGTATTGACACTTTACTGATATAGTATTGTAGTTATGGTAGCTTTTATGTAACTGAAGTACCTTTTAATATGATTAATCACACGAATTTTGATATTGAATTGTTTATGTTACATTTTATTGATAATGTGTTACAGAATAGTATACATTATTGTTAGTAGTAAGTTAATAAACACCAAGATTATACATTTCAGTCGTTTCATTGACATTTACACACACAACTGCTTAATATAATATACACGATATGACATAAGTTTCCGTGAATAACTGAAGGGGTTGTAATTGTAACACTCTTATATGGAGCGTGCTTATGGTTATTTTATTTCAAACATCAATACGAAATCATCGAGATTTTTCTGTCTTTTCATCGTTAGCTTGACTATGACTTTTCATCAATTTATTAAAATTTTCACCGTTCTGTGTTTTAGAGATTTTCGCACAGAGTTATAATATATTATGTATACAGAGCATATTCCACCACGCTGCTGGTGCAATGCGCGACACCATGTCTACGTAACGTACTATTTCGTCATTCATACTTTATTAGGTACTTGAGATACTTTCCTACCAACCCCTCTATTCAAACAAATCAATATCTTATCTTCTTCATAATATAAATTCAGCTCTCGAGATAAACGTATCCAATCTAAATGCATCTCTTAAACTTCTGAATAGATTTTCCCAGTCGAAAATGAGATGAACGTATGAATAATGCAACAGAAACCGATTTGGTGGTTTTCTTTTTATCGCTTTACGGCGTTTGCTTTGCCATTCAACCTTTTACTCCCCGCTTCAGTAAAGTAAAGGTATCTTTATTCAAGTAGCTACTACCCACCCAGTACTTAGTACGGTAGGTAGGTAACGCGTCTACCAAAAGAAAATTATTGATATTTTAAACTTGAACTCTAGCTTCCCACCTAGACTATTATTTTTCTTCAAGTACTCGATTAGATATTATAATATAAAACATGTTATGGGTAATTTATAAAAGTAATGTTAATCCAGCAAATAGATTACCTGTGTGCTAAATTTTATCCCAATCCGGTCAGTCGTAGCGTGGTTGTAGAGTTGAATAAACATTCACTGACATTTATGATATAAGCTTTCGAAATAAGCTCTCCAGCTTGCTCTCTATTGTACTCATTGTCTCCCGCGCCACATATTCGATGGTTGGGAACAAAAGCGAATCGTATGGTATTGACGGTGGCTCCATCAATGAAGAGATAAGAGGTCCGTTCCCATTGACCTTTATTGAATTTACTAATAGTGGTGGAGACTGTTAACACGGAATAGATTGGGTGGTCAAAATATATTTTCATTGAACTGCAAAGTAGGTGTGCAGTTAAATGTAGCTTCGTGAGGATTCTTATCAAAATGTCTTCTAAAAGTCTGCATAAAATACCTACATTTTATACCTAATCATCAAAATAATCAACGTTCTCACTATCGGGACTCGTCTCTGTTTTGAATTGTAAAAGTGCATTGTTTTGTGTTGCTTGCAATAAATAATTTGAGTTTTGAGTTTTAAGGCAATGTCAAATAACATGGGGCAAATTTGACCCGCTGCTATGGCCCGAAGTCACCATTGTATCTCCCTAATTTTACCCGATCTAAGTAAGGGCTCACCCTCGTAAGACTTCACTGATGAGGGATAACTTGAAGAAAACAATCGGTGACTAGTGCACTACGCGTAGCTGAAAAATCAGATGTGGTCAATGTGAACAAACCGTTAAGGTCGGTCTTGTCAGTGCCTGGCGCCCCGCCAACTGCGACTAGCGCGGTTTCCTCCCGGGTGGCCCACCCTCGGCTACTTATTACGCAACGCAGCAAAAACTTACTAGTTTCGCTAATACCACTATCTTGAAGCTTATTGGAAAATGAATACCTACCATACATATCCATCCACATATCGATATGTGTATTATATCACTAAGTACGGTATTATCTGGGCCATTTTGGCCTATCATTTTTCTATGAAAGTAAATGATACAAGAATTGGATAGATCCTGCTGAGCATGGTCACTTTAAGATTCAGTCGCTACTTACCTATTATCTTTTGATACATGAATTTGCACCATTGATTCCTATCGCTTCCTTCCCGCGTCATCCATCTGGAGCATCAATACTTATAACTGTGTGGTCCTGACTATCGATCCAGTATCGGATTAGCGACTCTTCACAAACTCTTGGTTTGGTGGATGAAACCGGCCCGTTATGATGATGATTGAAATGAACAATATTTAAAAACGAATCTACTCAATACAAATAGGCATATCTATTCACAACAATCTGAGTAGTAGATAAAACTGTTTTACGTTATTTTCCTACTTATTTTAAAACTGTTACCTAATTTATAAAAAACATGATAAACATCATTGCTTATTTTTTATCTGTGGCCGCATCGTCGTTTAAGTTCAGGTGAGATCGCACATTTTATAATAAGCTGAATCTCTACAATCCCGTTTACTTTTTCCCCTAAAAGGTCATAAAGCAGCCAAAAACTTTTCATGAAATAAGCCTGATAGACCGTTTCCGAGGGCGAATACGCAATTTAGCTAGGTCACGACTTAGGAAAACTCATTTGCGGAGCTAAGTAGGTAGTTAAACGACTATTCGAGCTTCCCACTTTGCGAATAGTACCTACCTATCTCTATCTAACTACACTTAGGTGTATAAAATAATCTAAAGATTTAGACTGCTATGATTAGTGTTATATGTTAGTTCATCATCATCATCATCACCACATCATCAACCCGTATCGGCTCACTGCTGAGCGTGGGTTACACATTCGTGAGAAGGATAAAGCCAAATTAAGTTATTATATCTTTTTGTAAATATGCAGGTAATGTATGATGAGATAATATTTATGTTGCCTTTGAATACGAATGAGTAGACTTTTTATTTTTAGTGTATAGATCTACTTGTCCCGCAAGAGCTTAGAGGGGACTTAAAAAAAAGCTCGTTGACGTATCACCGAAAAATATAATTCCTAAGCGTCGTCTTTACTTTAAATTGATCAATGGGGACTCTTACAAATACAATACACAGCGTCCCCACCGGTAGGGACACTTGAATAAACCTTGGACTACATGATTCCTCTCGGGACGTATTCTGATAGGTTTTGAAATAAGGCTTTGCTAGTATGCCTTGAGCAGTTGAAGATAACTATAGTGACAATTTGCGTTAATAATTAATAATTATTACATATATATTTAGTGTCCTTTGATTAATTTATCAGTTCTTTATCTGTAAGTGACTCCAACTAAAATCCTTTACAGTCGAAAAACTGATTCGAAGAGACGATAAACAGTGATTGGAACTTGCTATCGTCACGTTAATTGTTTACCAACGTTTATACTTACTCAGTCGTAGGTAGTTCTTACTTATGCTTATGATGTAAAGTCTCAAAAACTGCTTTAGCTTTCGGTCGCGGTTTGATGGATATTCGCTGCTTACGGAAGCTAAAAAAGCTCGAGGGATTATTATCTCGTCTTTTAAAATCGATCGTCATCAATCACTTTCGCTCTGCTTAACCTTGTGAGCCGGTAATTCGATGAACAAGACTTCGACGACGCTCACTCGGTAATTAATTGGCTCTCATTAGTGCGGTAGGTAAACCGCAGAACTATCACATGTATAACGATAAAGCAAAGTCTAGTTAGGTAGAGATACGTACGCCTTTTCATTCGAACCGTGATTAAGCCCGTAATAGATAACGTGCTTTCATAGCTGATAGGCTCATTAATTGTGCTACTTAAACCTAAAAGATAAACTCACGGATAGCAGGATTATGTGATTGGCTATTTCTCTATATAAGTAAGTAGGTACCTAAATGTCGATTTAGTTGCGTCATGTGCAAAATGAAGGTTGTCGCATGACTGGAATCTTAAAGTTATCACAGTTGGAAATCTGTGCGAAATCCTGCGAAAGTACGTCACTTTTGCCTCATTGATTTAGTATTCTGGTCCCTAGGTCGTGCTTATCTGCTTAGCTGCAATGTAAACATAAACCAAATATATTATGTGTAAATATTTTACCCATTAGTTTTAGTTTATATTTGACGTATAAAATGTATAATATTCGAATTAATTAGATAACGAGCTCGTTATTTTTGATTAGCTATAATGATTTTATATTATACGTTATGCTTTATTTATTTAATTTAAGGAACGAGTATTTTGGTTAATAAATGGAAAGGTGATAAATAAATATCACTTTATTAATGTGCCTATGCATAGCGATAACCAAAAACGATCGCACCACATACCTACACAAAGCTTAAACGAACTACGATATTTTGTCCGCCCTGTTAGAAATCGGAAAAGTCGCAACTATAAAGACTATCTAAAACAACACCCAGACGTAGAACAAGCACTTCACATTAACTATGCGTATTAAAATTTACATTGAATTTTTCTCATAACGTTTATCGAATCCGCTTCACTACGCCTAATAGAAATGAGTCTATCTATGTATTCCACAACTCTCCACGTGGACTTTCATAGATACGAGAAAATCGCACGCGTCACTTACGTCACTGACGCAATGATTGGAGGTTTACGTATACATAATATAGTACAATGTACTGACGTGGCACCTGCGCATTACTGAATCCATGCCACAGACGTCTGACGCGTTGATCTAGTTGACCTAGGTGCATACCTAAAAAAAAACCCTTTAGCTGATTTCGAGCAACCTAACTTGGGCGGCCGGCACTCATCCATCAATGAAAAAAATGGAATGAAACATTTAGTCACACACATTTAAGTTTTACCATGTAATTTTCGCTTTACTAATGAAAACATTTCCTGGGCCTCACCCTATGCTAACAGTTTGAAGGTGCGGCGATGAAATATTAGTTAGAAAAATACTTATGGAAAAAGTTATCGTGCGCCATGAAATCTAATATTTGAACGAAGTTTATAGAACGTTCGTAAAACTATTTTTCCACACGAACACTTTGATATGATTAGGTAACGTAAATTAATATCTATTTTCTATTCATAAGAAAAGGTAACACTTGACTACAAAATATGGTTGTCAAAATGTCTAAATAATATGAATATCTCCCATTCTCAAAGCTTTTGTAACTTGCGTATATTTTTTCGATTGTTGCGTAAAATAACCGAAACCATAAATCACTTTTTTCATATTCCTTTCTAGCGAAGAAAAATATTTTCAATCCGCAAAAATGTTATTGGATCGTGATATTGGAGCTTCCTTTGGAATGTAATGCAATAAATATCTGCCGGTGGGCAGGCAGCAGCGGCCTGAGCGGAGGGCGGGCGGCATTATACATGATGTTTACAATCTGACACGGCGGCACACGCTCTTCGGGTACTATAAAATGATACCGCAAAATTATTTCGCAAAAACGAAGATCAGTATTATTGCTAAAACGCAGATACCTAAAATAGAATCGTTTGAGGCTGCTAGTCCCGTCACGTTAGGGAAATCGTTGGCGTTACAGGCGTGGAGTAAAATTAAGTAAAGATACAGGCGCGTAGAGGGTGCGCGGGGTACGGGCGCGGGCGAGCCGCCCTCGCACCCCCAGTATCGCGGAGGCTGCGGACGCCTCAGCCGCCCGCCCTGCGCTGCCTCGCCGCCACAGCCAAAACATTGCATAAAACATTGTTAAATTAATCGTTTCACTACACTCTGAGAAATTTGTCTTTAAATTTGTAATAATATTTGACACGAAGTTTTCGCCGATATTATTCGGTAATCACAGAGTCGTATAAGTTAAATTAGTAGAAGATTAAGTTCAAATTATCATTTTCATCTAAGTGACAATGTCAGGGGATTAGGTTGTTTACCTTTGTTGTGAACTATTTGTAGAGGTTCTCTTTTGATATCGAAAAGAGAATTGTTTGCCCTGCATTCTTACGTAAGTATATGCTTATATCTACTGTAATGTAACCGTAATGTTTTATATTTTTACATACTCGTGTACGTATACCTTGTGTATAATTGTTAATGTACTTATACCTGCTCAAATTTAACTTTAAATCTGGTTAATCTATTTGAAGAATTGTTTTTTACAATTTATTCAGTGTGTAGTTATTAATTAAATTGAAGATTTTTGGAAAATTATTCAATGAATGTGTAACTATCGATATTTATCATATGAAAATTACAAATAATTGTATAGATAGTCTAAAAACGAAAAAAAAATCAATGGTTTTCTATCTGTAACTAAGTACATTTCATCTTCTTAGTATGAGGTATTCATCATCGAACTCAGCGAGCTATTAAAGTATTGGATGACATGTTTATTGTCTTGTAATAAAGGACGAGGAGGAGGAGGTGTTTATATTTTATAATTTTTTACTCTCGTATTTAATTATATTTTACCACGGTATATTAAAAAAAACAATAAACAATAAAAGTTTTTTGTTGAATATTCATATATTTTTACAATTTAGTTAAGTGGGTATATGTACTTTAAGAAACCTATAACTAGTAGGTTATGTTTTGCATTTTCTAATATGTCTTTTAGTATTACGCTCCTTAATATGACCCTGATCAATACATTATTAAACATAGTACCTAATGTACCTAATAATGGTTTGTTTTCATTTCTAATTACCTTTATACTTGTTTTCTTTATTTAATTGCAATCACGTTACATTTATGCATCAATGTAATATACTTTACTACTTTATTAATATAATCAATTCAAAATGTTATCGGAAAACGCTGCTATCGCGGTTAAAGGCCTAGCTAGCAGTGCCATAAGTAAGTGGTCGATTTATCGCGGCCACCATTTAATTTCTGGAGGATTTAGATCATTCCTTTATTTTCCTCTTTTACTGTAACGCCAGTAATCAAATTTTAAAATTCCATAAAATTATACTATCAGGTACAGTCACTTTTGGAGCGTAATATAATTTTTATATTAGTCTTGTTGCAATAAAAATAAACTTAAAAAAAATATAATTATAATTTGAAACCCAAGCCCTCGCCTACCTACGCGACACGTGGGCGGGCGGTTTTACCTTAAATTACAAAGTGGCCGTCTGTCTTAAACGCCTGAATTTAATTATCCAGGGGAAATAAAACCATCAGTCCAGATATAATATTATTACTTTGTCAGATACTTCAAATGGAAATAAGCTATCCACGTAGAGTACACTCGAGACTGCACTCGTTCCGAAGAGGGTCACCACTCGAACTGAGTGCTCTACAGCTTGTCCAATTATAGGTGTTTTCACTGAGAGGTGTTCGCCTTTATATTATGGCAATGAGAGGATGGCGACCTTTTTGCGTACCTACTTGTGCCCCGTAACATAATAATACTTTGCTGATGGGTATATTTAGAATGTTTCGTTTGTTGTTCCGTTGCTTTGTTCTATTTATGTTTAGATACCTTATTCTTGTTTTGTTAGGATTATTTTCGGTTTCGCCTGTTTTGCTTCGGTTAGTAGGTATTTGAATGTAACGGTTAATGTCTAGGGGCTCTAGTATAATGAAAACTGTTCCCATTTCATTATAATTTAAACTTTGAAGCACGGCACTCTGTGCTTGTATTATTATGAAAACTAGTTATCAGTTTTAATGGTGATCATTGTGTTTTGTAAGTACCTATCTATTACCTAAAATTTTCCTGCCTGTAATTAGGCAACGATATAATAAGTAAACATACTGTAAGGTTTCGTTGTCTTTTATCAGGTCCATTAGACAACAATAAGTGCCAAAAAGCTATAATTGCTGCTGCTCAGCAACACCCAAAGAGTGTGAATGATGTCCGTAAATCAAAGCAATATGAAATGCGCCCTGTCGACTCCGCATTTTTTGCTAATGGCGTCGGCGTTAATCCTATCATTAGTCGGCTCCGGTCTGTGCGAGATAGCTACTGCTAAGGACCAGATTAAAGGCGTATCCAGTTCCCAAGCGCCGACTACAACTTTTAAGGCGAGTGCAAAGCCATTAGAGAGCACAGTCACGACGACGACTACATCTCCAACTACAAAGAGAAGCTTAAAAACAGCAAAACCTTTCAAGGCGACCGAGAGCCCAAGGACCACCGAGCGCCATTCAACTATAGTGCACGCTAGCACAAAAGGCGTAGTGAAAAATACAAGAAGGCAAAAGTTAAACAGTAGTTCTAGCGCTGTAGGGGCGCACTCGCCGGCGAGGCTTCAAGAGCGGCTCGCGGCTATAGATTGCGATCTACCCGTGCTGCCGAGGGAGTCTCGTGTGTGGCGCGGCAATGAGACTCACGAGTTGAATCTGCCTGTGACGGTAAGCATTTCCTTTTTTAATAATATACTTTTATAATTATCATTTAACGCAAAATTTTATGTTATAAAATTTTTTTATTTTTTTTTATTTATATATTTTTTTTTTTATTTATTTATTTATTTTTTTTTTTTTTTCGTTAACATTATAGATAGGTGTGTAAATAAATTCCAGATCTAATTGGTACATAGAGCCCTGAAAAAGCTTTGGGTGAAAGTTGTCGTGGTCGCGTTGGTAGGATTAGCCAGCTAGACGGTGTCCTTCCTGGCTGTCTAGGAGTGCCAGACGATGTAAGAATTATAGAGGGAACGATTTATGAACGCCACTCGACGAGGCCCCTGTCTTGCCCACTTATCTTTTATGTTATGATGGCCTAGTCTAACGTTTGACGATGATCTCAGTTGATACAAGAAGCGAGGATTTTAGATAGTATAACGTGCTTGCCTAGTAGTTACATTCACTCTTGACTTAAACACTCCTGGCTGCTATGAACAAAAAATGTTTGAAAGCGTACTTAGTGATCTAGATATATATTGATCTTGTTGTGTTTCGGACCATTCTGCTACACAAAGTAACCTTATGTAACGATCAAAGTTCAACGTAAAGATATGTTGCTAAGTTCTAACGTATGGAAGTTGCTAAGTATTGACATGGGTTAAAAGCTTTTGGCAAACTTGTCATACCGATATGTTTCTGACAAACAAGTACCTACCTAAGTTTATCAACAGCGTCCCGTGTCGTATGAGAGACAGATTGACGTGGAAGGCATTTTTCGAAGAGTGTTTGATACGTGTCGTCTGTCGAATGATGACGAAGCCAATTTCAGATGTGCTTTATGAGTATATTTTATGAGTAGATTCGAGATCCATTAGTTTTATGAATCATCCTGGGATATATGATATAATATGCCTAATGCAATGGAACTTTGTGATTACAAGTGCAGAAAAAGGAACATCGGAGCTTGTCTAAAGAATTGCACTGCCGTGTCCCCATACGACAAACCAAAATACACGTTTGGACTCTAAACCATATTATCAAAATTAGTTTTCTGCCATATAAAATACAGATCCAACTTCATATTATAAAACTGTTGTACGATTATAAAACTATGCGCCTAATAATTTTCATAATGTATATTTCGCTACAGTGAATATTTCACGTCAATAAATAAGACCCAAGGCATGAGAGTATTAAACTTAATGTTCTCGGGCAATTTATAGAATGTCTTTTCTTCCGTTCCCTTATTTCTGAGCATAATATTCTTGTTCGCACAACTTTCATCGCGACAGCAGTGAGCACTGCGAGGTCAAATACATAAACCATAAATCTTCTTAGTAAAGGAGAAATAAGGGAAAAGCTTTCTTTGCTCCGGTGCGGTGGTTGAGTTCTTCCTATTCATTATTTTTGTTGGGGAAAACGGCGGTGGAGTTTCTTTTTAAAATATGATTGCGCTCTGATCTCGGGTTTGCTTTATAGGCTTGAAGTAGAGATGTGTTACGAATGAAAGCATTTAATAGCCGCTTTCATATCACTTACTTTTATTTTCCTATTGTGTTGCCAGCATTTCCTCTGCCTAAACACTTTCATATTTGCCTCTTGGGAAATATAGAAACACTCGTTTTATTAGCTTCATTTCGGCCGTTAGCAATGAACATTTTTATTGAGATATATGGCTTTACACCAATTAGTTCCATAATATAGCTTGTTTTTATCGTCAATTTCCATTAAGAGATAAATTAGCCTATAAGTTAATAAAAAAACGTGAATAAATATAAAAAAAAAACCTAACTTTTACATTTTACCTCTATCCACGAGTAGAGGTCGTAACGTTGGATCAATGTGGCTCATCAAGATATCTTCATGAGCCGCATTGATCTGACGCAAATACAACGGCACTGCAACAGGAGGGGAGGGAATTTCAGTTAACAGTTACAGAGTTGACTTGGTAATGAATTAATGTGTGACTTTGCGGTGCGGATGGCGGAGGAGTGTGCGGCGTTGGGGGGCGGGGGACCGGACGAAGAGTGTCCCCCGGTCATCGTGTCATGGGAAGGCTCCGCCGACATACAGAGCGGAGACATCCTCATCGTTCGCATCGCAGACTCGCTGCTCCTCGACACGTTCGACCCCAAGAACTCCACGCCCGACGCGAACGCCTCACGCGTGCCTGCTATCAGGTGGGTACATAATTATAGATACTGTCAAACATGCCGCTAGGATGAACACTATCGATCTCCCGGCGCACTGACCGCGACTGTATTTCGCATTCACCGCATAAATTGGCACACGCTTTCAAGTTAGAAACCCTCGTTCAGTTCACACGGGACAGATTTTATACTAGCATAAACTGTTCTTGTGACATGTTTACTTGTGGATAAGTTTGAAACAGACTATTTATACACATAGAGATAAAGCCAAGCAAACACGCTACATTTAAACAAACTCTACTCGATTGAGGTTGCGTGTGCGGACGCTATAACGTTCTAAAAAGAAACAACACAACCAACATTTTTCATGGGCTTGCCCCACGAAACTGACAAACCTCACTTAGCCACAAACAAATGTATGGAATCACATTGTATATCGTATCTATTCTATCCATTTGTGAGAAATAGGTACGAGGCAGGCATGTACTACTACCTACTTAAATAGAAAGGTACGTCGTATTTACGTCCCTTGAGTGAAAAGCGTGTCGGTAGAGTTGTTTTGTCTCCGCTTCAGTGTTTGCATGGCGCGCTTGTTTTATGTTTAAATTAGGCGTTGCGGTGTTGATTTAGGGATTTTCGGGGTTAGCCGGAATTAAGTAATAATATTTCCAGGGAACACCGTACTCTGCTGCAGCCTGCCGTGTACCAAGTGACCAGGCAAGGGCATGAGCACTGCGATGACTCGGAAGGGACGCTGCTGGACATCACGCCTCTAGACGAACACGGTGCTAAACTATTTACCCTCTACGAAAAAGATCTTACTGAAGGCGTCAACTTACTTATAGGTGACTAAACTAAACAACATTATTTCCTCATAATAGCTTTTCGTTTGCGTGAAATATAAACGGTAAACAATGGGCGAGGAAATTTATGAGATATGTATACCAAGTTAGGGCACGAGGAAAATCCGAAGGCGACGATTTTATTCTACCGTCGTCGCGCAATAGCTATGCCCTGGAATTTTCTCCTTATTGTATGAATGCCGCGGTCTGCGGTAAAGACGCGTTGACGTGCATTCATCATGATTACCAATTAACATCAAAAGTACGTCCCAATTTAGTTTTCCATTTAAAACATTTATGTTTGTAGTGGTATCGGAAAATTGGAAATCTCAATGCGTGAGACTGAAAGTCACCGTCAAATCCGACAGCTGTGGAGACTCTCAAGATTGTTCTGGGAAAGGTATCTGCTACACTAACGTTTCTATGGTAAGTACTACTTATAAGAAATACCTTGAATCATTACTCTAGGTAGCAAGTCCTATAGGTAACACTAGGTATCTAGCATACCTACCATAGTCTTAATTTGCTATAATTTATAACTGTAACTAACTAGGCACGGTAAACTTTATTTGCCGAGCTCAAAATAAGTAAGTATTGCTAAATACGCAGGTTAAGTTATGTAAAATACTTATCTGCTCAAAAAGCTGCTTGACTTTAATACCGTCGTTAATTTCAGGCCCTTCAAATAAACGACCGACGACGGTTAGGGCTTTTATTAAGGCATTAAATGTTGGTCTACCTCTGTGGTGTCGAGGTGGGTCAATTGCAAGTATTTACGATTATTGTACAGGAAGGGTACGAGTGCCAGTGTTGTGGGGGGTACACGGGCTCGCGCTGCGAGGAACGAGACGTGTGCAGCCCGTCACCTTGTCTGAACAACGGCGTCTGTGTCGACCTCACGTCGTCCCCCTCCGCGCTCAACTATTCCTGCGTCTGTCCTTGCGGTAACAACTTTGGGTTAAATTGTTATAGCTTTACTCGTATACCAAGTAATTCTGATCCTTTTCTATTCAATTAAAAGCGTACATTAAGAGTATGGATAACAAAAGAAGTAGGATGTAGTTTAATTCGATAACGTAATCGTACGTAACGATGATGTTGATGATTGCTCAGTTAATTGTGTTTCCTCGTCTTGCCGCAGGGCGTAGTTTTGAAACCAGCTAACCATACAAAATGAACACGCATTTCCGATGAAGAAAAACATAGCTAAGAACCACGGTTGTTGATAGGGGTAGCTACCACCCTCTGCAAAAACCAGTCGCCAACACCTTGTCTGGGTGTTCCGGCAGCAAACTTTGACCATAATTTGTCATCATTGTAACTTAAATGATTATGTATATAGATTATCTAACTGACGTAAACACTCTACGCGAAAACGCTTATCTTTATCTGTAACAGGAATAAAAACTAGATTGTGTGGTGTAATGTAATATATATCTCTCTAGTTGGTAGTGGACATCCCGACTCATGCATGATTTAATACGAGGATCTCGGCTAGGTCAGCCGTAATCTATCACTGTGCCTCCGAGAGCACTGATGTGCTTGTCACACCATACACGTACTAAGCACATACATTATGTAAGTGCATTAGGTAAATTGGTTAATAATTTAAATGATAAATGGGGCTCGTTCGGTGTCGCCGACAGTCGACTTGTCCGGAATTAACATATTTGTTCATTTTATACGCTTGTGTTTCTTTTCCATTGTTTCAGTAATAACAATGGTTGCCTCTGGTTCAAAGGAACACAGATTGCGAAATGTAAAGCAAATTTTAATGAAAATGTCGCTCTAATAATCGCTTGTAATTATCATAATGGGAATGAGGGAACTTCCCTAAGCCCCAAATGATTAATGGCGCTCATTTATCAAATCGAAATGTTATCAGAAACATTTGTCTTATCATTAAAGCCTCGAAATTAGGGGATAACGTTAAGGTTTCCATTTAAACAAAAAAAAAAAAACATTTTAATGGTAGAAAGGTCTAAAAAATTACGAGTAAGTATTTTATTGCTTGATTTTAAGAGAAATTGTTGAATTTAGTCAAGTATATAAAATGTGGTAAAAGCAATTTAATATAATAGGGACCGTGCGATAAATTGTATTTTTTGGTCAATTAAACATCGATGTGACGCAATCTGCCGCTCACGTGGAGCAAGTTATTACGTAACCAGCGAGCCGATTTGCATGCTTTAAAAAATTCATGCGAAATCGAGATTTTCGATTTGTAGATCTCTGCCAGATTTACTCGTAAATGTATTTCTCTTTTATCTGCTACATATACTGACGTAAATAATTAAGCTCCGCTTTCAATACTCAGTGAAGGCTTTAAATGGGTAGGTAATTTGCATATCGACTTAATAAGTTGCTCGGTATGTGGTGTAATTATTAATGAAGGATTTTTATCTTTAATAATTAATAAGTAAGTAGATCGGATAAATACTGAATTGCAAAAAAAAAACACATTTTATCTCAGCTTAGGGAAATCCGACCCGTTAATGTCTAAGTTTGTAATATAATGGCATTTCCCGTGCGGGTGCGTTTGAATATCTGGGATTTACTATAATATGTACAAGTATTGCTATAAACCTAAATCTAAGCTGTTCTAAATCTCAAGATTTGTTGCTGGCGCAGTTACTAGGTACAAGATCAATCAATTTAAGCATTATTCAACTGATCAAATATGCAGATACAGTAAGTGTTATCCCGCAGGCATAACAGGCACAAACTGCGAGAAGGACCCTTGCTACTCGTCCCCGTGCATGAACGGCGGCTCGTGCCTGACCATGGCGCTAAACGGATCGACTACGTACCACTGCCAGTGCGCCGACGGCTGGGCGGGCGCGCAGTGCGAGCTCTCCATCACGGGCGGCGCCTGCGCCTCCAACCCCTGCGTCAATGGGATCTGCATGGAACAGGTGGATACTGAGGCCGATGGGGAGGAGTATCGCTGCTTCTGTCAGCCTGGTGAGTTATAACAATCCCTTAAATTGGTACGGAAAATTTTAAGTCACTGTCAATACATTTTCGTCATTGATAGTATGATAGTCAATATGCATAGGTACATAAATAGTATTTTGGAGCTATAAGATGACTGTCGAAACATGTTTTGAACTAGGTCAGAAAAAAATAACAACATTTCAACTCTATTATATAGGTAAGTTTTATCCCGGGAAATGCTGAGTTCCGCCGGCAGATATTACGCGGGTGAAAACAGAATATTTGAAACTGCTAAACATTCTGAAAACTTTTTGACTGATTGAAAGCTATACTATTCCCAAGTGACATTAGCTATGATTTATCCCAGGAAAAAGCAAGAGTTCTTGCTAAGAAACGGATGAATCCGAGGAGTGCAGTTAGTCTAAAAGATAAAGAAATATGGACTGCAAACAAACCTCTGGAGGCATGCAAATGAATAGCTGGCCAAGGTCAATCAATAATTAAGTCGTACCCGGTGGAAGTTAGCACTAAGGCACTAAAGGTGTCTACATAATAAATCGTCCGAACTTAGTCAATTCAATAATGCTTAATCTTGTTTGCAAATGTTTGGGGCGCGGGTATTTCTGTTGGTGATTTATTTAAAGTGGAGTTGGAAGGTTGCCCGCAGGCCGCAGTAGGTACGTGCGGCCTTGCTGCGTTCGCTCCGTGTCTCCGCCGGCCGCTGGAACGCGCCCTTATCGCTCTGAGAAATGCTAATGTTGAGCGGTTATGATGCTTATTTATGATTTAACTTCGATATAATGTTCCTGCCTACATCTGCATAACTAAACAGGAGCCACTTGGGATAGCAAGATGTTTACTACCTAACCATTTTATCGTTATATACCTACATAGTGAGCTTACTAATCTACTTTTTAAACTAAATTTTCTCTAATAAAGAAATCAAAGAAATTCTGTGATGCTGGTAAAGGACAGTGTTGTATTGTGTCCTTGTCGCAAGCTTACGTTTTTAACAGAGAAAAATAAACTAATTTTTCAATCGTCCTGTAGAATATTAATTTGTTGATTTATTTCACCCAGCAACAAAAGATCTTTCTCTCAATACGAAACATTTCCAATTTAGATGTAGCCGGCTTAGCTCATTTCTTTTTTCCATTAAAGAAATAGGGAGACGCTTCGGAAACACAAAGGCAAGAAGGGTTTTTTCCGATGCTGGAATAAATCGTGGCGAATTAATCAAGTGCCTTGTTTTCCCGACAGTCGGGGACGAATTCGGAACGGATGCAAACAAACAGCCCCTTGGGGCGGATTGTGTTTCGCCATGAAGAATTTGAAACTTTGTGTATCCGCTGTCTTGCTATAGCTACCTACTTACTTAGAGAACACCAATCTATCTTGAGCTCAATATCGTTTTCATGATTTTGTCTTAATAAACGGAATAAAGTGGTTTTTACTGAACATAAAATCTCGATTTATAAAACTCTCAAAAGCTTCCAAATAACTTTGGTAAAAACCTAAGTTTACCGAAGCAAAATCTTTCACCATTCATTTATTAACAGGCAAACTCGAGTTTAAAAGTAGATATAAATAACCATTATTGCCAAAAAGGAAACGTTTGTTATTTTAATTTTTTGTTACTTTGCTTTAGAAGAACTTTTAATTTGAATTCCGTCCAACAGTTCTTGCTTATTATTGAGTTTGGTATAATTATTATGTTGAAAAATGTTTTGCTCGCAAACGGCCTTGCTATCGATTGTATCTCAAAATTAAAATATCACGAGAATTGTAATTACTGTAGTGAAGGTCGGAGCGTTTATTTTCTGTGATCACATTATTATAAGTTGCTGCTGTATTAAGCTCTACAGAGGCGGTTGTTTTGTATTCAAAAGCAGCGTGGTTACTCGTGCGTGAACAAAGCTCTTTGTCGGAATTTGGATCATGTCTTGCTCATCGGACACGGGCTACTGGACGAGCTCGAGTTGATTACCGTGCCTAATCAGGCGAATGTTTGAACGCGAACTTTAAACGTACCTATACCACAGTGTATACCTAGCTAGTACATCTAGGGTTGAAAGACTATAGGGCTAGAAATTTCAGGCACCCTTCATACAGGGAGCGCTCGGTTAAGGGTCGAGGCGTGACTACTCACATGAGTGCTTTGAAAGTGGTTTTAAACTGAGTTTAAAAAAACGTATTTTCTTTTCAGAATACGTTTCACAGCATATGTATTCGTTCTATTTCGAACATGTAATGTTTAGACGACCTCCGTAGCGTAGCGTAAGTGGGCCGACCGTGAAGCGTGAGATTGCGGGTTCGATTTCCGCACAGGGCGATGATTGGCGTAGTTGGTATTTGGTTTGAGGTTAGATATTGCTGGGACCATGGTCTTCGTTATTCCTGAGTCCCTAGATACAGGGAATGTTAGTTAGGGGTCTGGATCTATGTATGTGATTTTCTTTTTAGGGTATACTGGGAAACTATGCGAGTTGGAGTACAATGAGTGTGTGTCCTCACCGTGCGCCAATGGGGGGAGCTGCACCGACCGCGTGGGGACGTTCAGCTGCTCCTGCGGACGTGGGTACACTGGACCTACTTGTCAGGTGAAGGTAAGTAAAAATCGACTTACATGTTTTTACATTAGCCAGTTGAAGGTATGTGAACCACTTCTAGAACTGTGTTCTTTCGGACATGAGTATACAGGGTGTTCGAACTATATTTTAATATTGTAACTTAAATTCAAAAGATATGGAGGCTTACACTTTTTATTTATTTATATCTCTTACGCTAGGCTGTACTACTGAAATTAATATTTCAATGAGACACCGAGGAACAAAGCAGCGACGAGCTATCAAAATATCACTAAGTGATAAAACTTTCATCGTTGATTTGAATTAGAATAAAAACTTAGGGTGAGTTTTCTCTCCCAAACTTCTACAAAGTCGCCTGTTTCGCAAGTTAGCTCCAGTTAGTTTATGTAAATCAGTATTTAGACCCGTTCGTGTCCTGTCAATATAGTCTCTGTTCCTTCCAGGTGGACCTCTGTTCCGAGAATCCGTGCTCATCGCACAAATACTGCGTAGATCACGGCAACAGCTACTCATGCGAGTGTCCTCGGGGCTACGTCGGCGACGAGTGCCACATCCAGACCAGATCTGTGAGTATCCTACTCTATGTCAATCCGTGCCGCTGGACCTTTCAGGTGCGCTTATATCAAGGCGTATCTATTTACACTACTACCTTCCTATAAAAACTATCGAACAATCGAAAAAAACTGTCTGTGGGCGGGCGGCGCGCCGGTATTGGACGCTGAGCTTTGGTAATTAGCTTGTTATTATTTAATTGATTGTACCACAGATTTATTGGTAATACACAATTATTGATTGGGCTTTGTTCTCTTAATATCGATATACGATAAAATATTATCATGAACATTACATCTTGTTCTATACATATTGTTTTTCTGTTTTTTTTTCCTATTAACAATACATGTTCCTCATTTCTGCTCGGTATTAGTAAATCATGTGAGTGGACTATTTATGTTTACTTTAATTATTATTGTCAAGCTAAACTATGGCCTAAAAGGTCTGTAAGATTATTTTTTGAAATTATTGTTCTGTTATCCATTTCAGGCATGCGACAACAACCCCTGCGCCCACGGAGGGACTTGCTGGAGCGACATCGACTCGTTCTACTGCTCGTGCCGGCCCGGGTACACGGGGAAACTTTGCGAAGGTAATTACGTCACGACTCACGTGGCGCCTCTTTAATGCATAGCAATGAGGCTGAATCATTTTCCTCTCCTCATTTTTGTGTACTGTATCAATTGGCGGTTTACTGGTATGATCTGAACGATGAAAAACTGAAAAATTGTCGGCAAGGTGTACCTACCACGACATTGACTTGAACGACTTGATGAAACTAATTTCCTTTCTCGTTTGGCTAAATCTAAAGTACAATTAGTGTCCGCCGACAAACGTAGAATACAATTATTAGACGATGATGCAGTCACAGTTTTCTTCTAGGACAATTTACAACCTGATTTACAACTGATTTACAACCTAGATAACATGAAATACACTAATACAATCAGCGTTGCGGTTTTACCGCAACAATAAACCTACTACTACACTCAGGGCTTTTCTGACATCACTGCACTCCACTCCACTCTATCTGTGTACAATACATGATATCATTCCGTTGTTTGTCTATTTTTTATAACTAAGTATGTGTTTGTTATTGTGTCAAAATACTACTTACTTTACTTTTGACTGCAATTCCTACGACTACGTTTCACATTTCTAAATCAAGAGTCTATAACTGGTTGGACTCTTTTAAATTTTGTTCGTAGTCGGTTTTTTTTTGGTTTATTGCGCCCCGAGGCCAATTGCAATTCATCCTGTTCTTATATATGGCTGAAAATTGTCCAGAGGACTTCATCCTGGAGCCGGTGATGTCCGGCGAGGGCCTGGAGGGCGGTGGTGGGTCGGTGCGCGAGGTGCGGCTGCCGCTGGGGCTGTACCACGACCGCCTGCACAACGTGTACATCGCGGCCGGCACGCTCGGCGCCGCCATCGCCATCGTCGGCGTCGTGGTACGTTCACATATGTCCAGAGTACTTCATCCTAGAGCCGGTGATGTCCGGCAAAGGTATGGAGGGCGATACGTCATCCTCACAGCTCATATCTACCTACTGCTGACGCCGTAATCTGGGTGGCTTGTCCAGTTTGGTACATCACAATTATCTAAAATAATGCTCGGAAAATGGGGGTTTCCATGCGACGTTTTCCTTTACCGAAAAGCCAGTAATATTTTATGTAGGCACATATATTTTTGCAAGAAACACATTGATACGTGCTCGCGTTGGCATTCGAACTTACGACCCTTCGCATGGCAGGCGGGCGTTCGTCCACTAGGCTAACATATGTTCTAATAGAGTAATTTATCAATTCCAGGTGACAGCGTGCCACTGCCGCGTGAACAAGACGTACTCCCGCCTGCTGTCGCGCCTGTCCCGCGTGGCGGAGCCCGGGCCGCCGCACCACTGGCTGCAGGACAAGCGCGCGCCCCCCACCGCGTCCTTCGCGCCCCCCTCCGCCGCCCTGGACACCACCGACATGTACTACACCCTCGACTTCAGCGACAGTCAGAGCTCCCCCCTCATACAATAGCAATCATTCTCGAACTGCTCCGACGGGGAACGGTTCAAAATACAGATTTAAAGGTAATTGGAACCTTTTTCTTGTACCTTTACACCTCTGAGCGCGTTCGAGTTAGTTGAAGTCCAAGTTTTAATGAAAATCTCTCTCCAGTCACTTCATTTTTGTTTTCCAATGCGTTTGGTAGAAAGTAATACGCCCCGCAACTCGAACGCTACCGAGAAATATCTTCTTTAAAACCTCATCTCTAGGTAAAACTTTTCAAGTTACAAATCGAAAGTTTTAAACTCTGAAAGAAAAGCTCACTATTCATATATTTCTGCAACATCTGCTTTTATAAAGTTACAGACGTATAATACTTACGTACGTTGGCGTACTATATATGTTATAACAGTATAATAACCAAAAATAGTAAAAAAAATCCAAACTTATTTAAGCTGCTGATTGATAGTATTCAGCTTCGAAATTATGTATTTATGGTGTGTCAGTCCTTATAAAATCTTAATATCATACCAATCCACGATTGTGATTGGGGTAATCCTCATTAATACACTACCATACATAGTTACAAGAATTAGCATGAGACTACAAAGGTCAGAGTGTTTAGTTTATGGCCAAATTTTTCGCAGAATTAACATTAGCTTAATCACCTGCGTGGGAGCCATAACAGAGGAATAGTTTTGAGCCATTATAAGCGGCCTTGGGGCTCATGAGTCAAGCGACCAACCGATATACGTATAGTCATCTACGGCATAGCTGCTATAAATTACCTAGACGCCAAAATATCTAAAATTTAGCTAATATCTTGGTGTCTCCGATTAAATTATGCATCTTAAATATTACTTTATTATCGTGAATTTAATTATCATATCTGAGGTGCGATCCAAGATATAAATTCTACATTGTTTTTTCTATGTCTTGTGTGTGCTGCTGACATTATATAATGTTTTTTACGCCATTACATCGGAATAAGTTTCAATACAATTTCCCAAAAGAGTAATTCATCGTACCTATATCCGAATCTGAGGAATAACATCCATAGAAAAGGGAATCAGAGCGAGAAGGCTTACGTAGGTAGCCAATAAGGAAACCTAGTACTCCTTGCAATTTATAGACAGATAATATTGGTTTCGTATTGTTAGGTGCTTGGTTTCGGCCCCTGATATGGCTACCTAGAAATCCTTAAATTTTCGCGTTTATATAAAATTAATTATAATTTAAACTAGATATAAAAAATTGGTGTCGTGTATCAGTCGAATTTGCTTATTTTTTCATAGTAACAAATATGAGATGTTATAAAATATGCTAGAGTTGTAATGTTGTAATTAATCAGTGAAAATGCCAAAATATTTCTGAACTATGCGTGTTTAAAATATATGAATGGTAATTAGCAATAAGGAACATATATTTTTAGAATTTAGTTGTCATTATTTCAGTTAGTATAAAAAGAATTTAGAATGGATTTAAAAATTAGTAAGAAATAAACCTAGATACTTTACATTCAGGCGTTACATTTAATAAACGTACTTAAATATGTGCCTACTTACCTATATTTTGTCTGATCAACATACCTAAATGGAAATATTGTTTCGTTTGGATTAACACTAAGTGCCTGTTAAATATGAGAAGCGTTAAAACCTTATTTTAGCGAACGGGTTTTTATTAACACAGTAGCTCAATTTGACACACACCAAAGATTAAAAAAGCACTACCACAGCATAAATTAATGACTGAAGCGATCTTGTTCTATAAGATTGCAGCTAAGTCAACGAGTTGGCATAAGGATACTATTGTGCTGCAATTTATATCCGTAGCACTGCGTGCTTTATACGATGTCATAGTAAAAAGGTGAGATTTTTGTATTTGCTTACTAAATCTCGCCGAGCTGGAGTCTAATCAAAGCAAGTGACAACATAAATGAGTACGTGTAAAACAAAGGTCAGCGTAAAAGGTTGATTTGCGATTGAGTCTACTGTTTATTCGCTGTGGTGAAAATTTATTCGTAATGTTGACGTGAAATTGACTGATCTTCCAGTTAGATGTCCTTCTATCTTTCATCTTGCTTTGTGCGCGTGTTTGTATGGAACGTTTCGTGTATATCTGCTTTAACCTTTACTACTTGTAGGTAGACGGTCAGCAACTACTCTTATTAGATACATTATTTTCATGATAGTCATGTCATGAGTCATATTATTTAAAAGTGATTTTAAGTTTTTTCTGATAACTAGAGCTATGGCAGTTCACGTTTAGTCAATAGCTACCAGCTTTGTATTTCCAACTTAAGTTCTAGGGGTAAATAGAAGAGAGGAACTGGTTGCTGACTGTTACAAAATTTTCCGAATCTTCTATAAATTCTAGTCCTCGTATGTACGCTTTCGAAGCTTTCTAAATGTAGTATGTAAATATGTGTTGTCAAAATCTTACATGTTAAGAATAAAATAAAGTAAATTAATGTTGGCTGCGTTTTTTTTTCGGCTGACCCACTATAGATTCACTCATTTGTTTACTTTAAGGAGATAGTTTTGTCATGTTATGTAAATCTAAAGTGAAGTAATATTTGATGATGTTAACAAATAGGAACAATAAACAACTATTACGTTTTGAAGAAAAACATTTTTATTTAGATTATAAACTTTGATAAAAATAATTATATTAATATTTTATGACAACTTACAAATATTTTTTTTATAAAAGAATAACGTAACATCTATTCAAATTAAAACTTAAGTATTTTTTTTCATAACGAAAATGTGCTACCACTTTCGGGTTGTGTTTAACTAGTGTAGTAGAGCGGCGTGCTGCGGCGCCGGCACGCGGCGCTCCGGCTCGCCTCGGCGCGCGGCCCGCCCCGGCCCCGGCCGCGCGGCTCCTACCCGTCAGTCACCCCCACATCTAATTACACACATAACTGTCTACATTGCACAACCACGCCGACCGCGGAGGAGCCGGCGCCGCGCCGCACCGCGCCGCAATCCATATACTACTAAACTGATTTACGTATTTATTGCTACTGACATTTGTGACTTATGACGAGATTCTGAATCACGATCTAACATCATTGTAAGTAAATATTAAAGCTGCACAATTTATATTAATAAGTACATAAATAAATATGATTATACACGTACGGGTGTGTGTTGACCGCCATCGCAGAATCCACCTCTAGAGGTTCGCGAGCTGCGGTCTTTGAGCAATGGAAGTACTCGTATGCTTAAAACGTTATGAAAAATACTGAACAGAACGCTTTAAAGAAGTGAAGGCATATTAACAAGTGTATTCAAGCAGAAAATGGAAGAACAATTAATACGATATGAAATATCGCGTCATCAAATCGCAGCTAACAAATAAAAAAGAAACAAAACAAATGAATTAAGTAAGTACATAAAATACATATTTCAATAACATTATACTAAATTAAAATTCGATGTCTACTGCAAGTCACACGTAAAACGAACTATGCTTGAGATTCTATAGCTAAGATCAATAAGTATCTATCTCTAGTAAACTATGTCATAATATGGCAGTTAATGCAACCGTCCGCACAAGGCACATCTCATTACTTCATACATTCACCACGACGCGTCGTCCGCGGCAGCCGACGACCACCCCTTTCAAGGAAACAGAACCTGGTTCTGAATTTTGAAAATAAATCGGTGGAAAACTTTAATCACTATTTACGCACATCAACAAAACATATGTATTCAATTTCGGTTTGTCTCCAGATTGCAACTTGATTCGTTTTTTTACTTCATTTATAATATTTCTATATTTGAGGTTGTATATTTTTAAATTCTTCCGATTAATTGAGGTTCTATTCACATGAAACCTTAAAATATAAATAAGTCTTGGACACAGATATTTTTCATAATATGCTAAAAAGATGCTAAGCTGTCATGGCCTGATAACTAATCTATACATCGAAATTTATAATAACAATATCTATTTTCTATAATAAAAATCTTATAATTAACACTCACACCACTCCCCTCAATGAAAATGTAAATGATGTTCAGATGGACGACTTTTGTGACTATGTTCAAAATGACTATATGATTAATACATACATTATTACCGCACATTATGCAAAATTGTGACTTTTTTATTTTAAATTGTTATTGAATGTCCATTGCCTCCGTTAATTATATTATTATGTGAATATCAAATATATTTCCGAGTGGTCTGAATTGATTTCCAGCAAAACACATTTTAACATTATGTAAATGGATAAACATTTTATAGCATGTAAATTAAGTGTTATTAAAATTTTAAATGAATATTTGCCAAAATCTAGGAAGCAATGAACGTCAAGTTGGATCCTTAAACTAAATTTAACTTCACTTAATGAATGAATTGAGCGAACTTATACGTAAAGCAAACTAATATGCTCATTACGACAAAACTTAACAAATTGGATGGCATTTATTGTGACTTAACTCACTTATAACTAACAAATAATAACATAATTATTATCATAAAGGCACTTTATGTTTTATTCAATGTAGGATTAAAAAATCTACATTTTAATTGACAAGAATTTCTTACTTTATCATCATGGCAAGATAAAAAGGTACCTGTTTGAAACTTCTAACGATCCTAGTGTGATATCCGAGTGAATGGCACATACGCTATTATAAAAAATCCAGTTACAGATACAATTAGGTACAACGACAACGTACGTCATATACGTTCATTCGAGCCTGATACTTCGAGTAACTTACAATTCCTTTTGCCATCACCAAACAAACATCGAATTACACAATTATGCTCATAAGGCACTAACATAGATTATAAAAATATTTACACAAGGTCGTGCGGGGACCAGAGTAATTTGTGACATTCATTTTATGATGATGAAATGCTTAAAAGTAATTTTCAATCTGAGATCGATGTTTTTAAGACAACCTTATCCCGTTTTTGAGTGCAAAGGGAATGTTTAAGAAGGTATAACTAGGTGCAAATATGTGCGCCACGTAACGTGTAAAGTCCAAAACACAGTCGCAGGCCGGGCGCAGCCACGGGGCCGCGCTAGTGCTAATGCTCTATCGGCAGCTCTACGAACGTGATGTCGTATAACCGCTCCTCTCCGTTGTCGCCCGCGGGCCTCACCTCCAGTAGGAATAAATCCTCGTTGCAATAGTATGCCAACATTTCATCATCAATTTTGGCCGTAATCCTGAAAGAAAGTTTAATGTAATGTTAGATCACCGACTCCGTTTAATAGCCGCACGGTTCAAACGAATCCTATAACTCGCAACGGGACTTTTTCAATGATTTCAATTTTAAGTTAATTAATAAGTGTATTAAAAGTACTGTTTTCTTACTTATCGATTTGTTAAGTGCACAATAATATTAATGTAGTGCTAGTGTTTGGCGAGATGCAAATATTGTTAAACGGGGTCCGTTAAGGTGCTTTAATTTGATTAGGGAGAGTGAGTAAATGATGGGTACTCATTAGAAGCTCATCGACAACGGTACACCACAGGGACGGATCCAAACAAAGCGTTGCGTAGTTAGTGGCGCGCCCTTCGACAAGCGATGCTCCTTTAGCGCGAGGCGGCCGGTTCGGTGCCCTAACTGAACTAACTGAGGCCAATGAAAACCACTTACCCTTTCTTGTTCTTTCGATAAAGATTATTAATTGCCGAACTTGAAATTTTGTACTTATTCTCAATCTGAAAATAAGCAAAAAAGAAACAATTACAATGGGCTTTTTCCCTTTTGCAACCGAGACGTCTCGTCTAACGGAACGGAAGGTTCTGTAACCGGTGCAGTGGTTTCGCAAGGAGACTCGTGTCGCCGGCGGCGGCGCGCGGGGTTAGATACAACATGCGGTTATGATGGTCGTGTGCGTCGGAGGTATTAGACGGGTTATGAAGCGCCAACTCGGTTACGCGCCGCGGCCGCCGGCCCCCCGGCCGCCGCCCGCGGCGGACGAAGCGTCTCGATTCCTTTCGTTACCACACGGTACAACATCACAACAATTGAAATGGAGAAACCGAGAGTGCAACGAGGCCCATCTCGCTCCCTCGACGTGCGCGGTTAGCCGAATGCACCAGCTAGGTTATCTCGCGCCGCTGCGAGGGCACTCCTCGAGGCATCATGGGTATGCTACCAAATACTATAAGTAATAATACGTCCAACTCACCCCAGAATACCTTGCCGGATGCTAATCATCCCAGATTCATATTGCTGTTTTTTTGTCAGGGCAATTTCTCGCTACTAGATGGCGTTAAATTCAAATGGATACCTCATCGTTTAGATAGGTACAACTGTTCGTGCCAGTGTTCGTTTGACAAAGTTATATCGTAACCATAATAGGTTGGTACATGACAATAAATATACCATTAAATATGAGAACTGAAAAGCTAGCACGTGCAGCGCCAGTTTTTGCTTTTCAAATAAGTTTTGTAGATGTAATCACAGATGGCGCTATGCCTAGTGCCGAGGGATGAGCGGCGAGTTGGGCGCACTACTACAACGCGTACGCAAAGCGTGCGGGTACTCACGGCGTGCAGCAGGCCCTGCGTGGTGGGCGGCACGACGTGCAGCGCCGTGTACACGTCCTCGGCGTCCTGGCGCACGTACAGCATGACGCGCTCGCTGAGCGGCGGCGTGGCCGTGCGCGCGCGCTTGCCCACCACGCCCTCCAGCTCCAGCGAGTCCTTGCGGTCGCTGTACGGGGACAGCCCGCCCACGTCCCGGTATCTGTGGCCAAAGAGTAACCGTTACAGCATCCGTTTACAGCAGTACTAGCTTTTGAGCGCGCTTTTGATCACGATAAAAGCATAACTCTTCTTTGGGCAGTCGAGTAAAAAGTATTATAAGTCCTTAATAAGGATTTAAACTATCTCCATGTCAAATTTTATCAAGATCGGTCCAGCCGTTGAAAGGGAGCAAACACACAGAGACGTAGCTACTGTAAAAGTTTTGGGATTCAATTCCCGGTCCAACGACATCAACTAAATAATAGTAAGCAAGTAAATTACTTCCAAGTAATGAGCATTTTTTTAGCCTGGTTCTTGCAAACCCTATAAATATATAATATATAATCTTTTAAGTCTCGATTACCCAGTTCATTGTACGTATGCAAGCTTAATTGTTAGAAATATGTTCATAAACTCGTAATTTATCTTGTTACAGTGTTATATCACCTGTTTTAGTTTGGTCCGCACAAAGTAATTCGCACAACCAGATTTATGAAGCTTCGAGCGTTTAATAACAATATTCAGGTCATAGTTAGCAAATACATTATTTAACATCTCGACGACCCTATCTGACAATTAAATGTAACGTCGCCACCGCGGGTCACATTGGAAATGAGGTGGAGGTGCGCCGCACGATACCATGAATTAGCTTCGTAAATATTTATGATTGCCGTAAACTTATTAATTACTTATTCCACGATCTGCTCAAATTACTACCGATAAATTGCTGTATTGTTAAGTATGACAGGGTAACTCACGCGGGCGCGTCCGGCGGGAAGTGGTTATGGAATTTTAGGGCCGGCGCTTGAGGTTTCGCCGTGTGGAGAAGGAAGGGCGAGGCGCCTTTCAGGTGGGCTTCTGCAAGCGCCGACTCGTCGTGTCCGTAGAACCCTTGGATGTCCATGCCGGCCAGCTTGTCGATGTCCTCGGCGGGGCTGAACAGCACGGGTGGCTTGGCCAGGTCCGCCATCGTGTAGAACTCGCTCCGTTCCGTCACGGGGTGGTAGATCTCGTCCAACTTCTTCCTATTCGTGGCTGACATTTTCCTTTTTGCAGCTCTTCTCTCTTCGTCTCTTGTTTTTCTTTCCGCACCCTTCAATAAACAAAATTTCTCATTGCAATAAAGTTGCTTGAACTTGTTTAGGGTCTACTCTATGGTGTCGCTTGTTTAGGCAAAACGCGTTATTAGAAACTTACCTTATCGCAGAAGACCTTTATTTGACAGTACCCTCTGTGGTAAACTTGTGTGTCTCGGGGATCTTCGAAGGTGTCGATTTGAATGTGCAGCGGCAAACCCTGGAACAAACACCCATGAAATTAATAATCAATCAACGGTACTTTCTATTTTCCATTTAATCGACCTCTCCATCTGTCTAGGCCATTCTCAGTTTATCTAAAAATCATCTTTTAGCTAAAATTGGAAAAAAGGCTAGGTCTAATTGGTCAATTACATACATCACGCTATTTCCGCATCCATATAGAGATTCTGTACATATGTGGTTCTACAAACAAATCAACCATTTTTGAGGCAAACGATTTCACGCTTGTAGTCTACGCTCATCTCTGAATTATAACAAAAAACGGTTTTAATAAACGTTCATAAGGGATAATTGCGATAAATTCACGAATAAGGAAAAAAATATGCACGTGTCTGAATCGAATCGTGTTAAAACGTCTTAATTGCAATCGTTCGAGGTCGCCTCGGATAGGTAATTGAGGGGCAGATAGCGGACGGCGGCGGCGCAGCCGCAGGACCGCGCTCGCGCCTCTTGTCAGGAAACCGTAGTGACCTAGAGCATGGCCGGTGGTGCCGATAACGAACCGATAGCAAAACATTTTATGCACTGAGCTCGTAGACATGCTTGCTGTGATTGCGCGTGTATCTAATCTCCTGTCGGTACTATAAAACAGAAAACGAATATCGCTTGAGAACTGGAGGTGAAGATTACTGTAGATACGAAATCTTTAGTGGTGTTATTTTTCAGTAGATTAGGTAGTTTGCTCTTTTCGTATCGCTTGAGTTTATGCACAGTGACGAAGCTATCAGCATTTTAACCGACGACAGTGCGGTTACCAACCCCTCCTATCATTACAAAATTATACATACAACATAGTTTCAGCTTCATTTACGTATTGCAGTACATTCAGGCCTGGCTTTGCATTTACTGAATGTATTTTCACACCTATCATTCATTTTCATTCTAACGCTATTTAAAACCGATATCATATGCCATCCTCGATACCATGTTCCTGTAGGTAATAGTTTTGCAGCGAGGTAATGTGTAAATAATCTCATATTATTATTTACGTTAATAAGTACCCATAGCTGCAGTTTTCCTCTGTCTGCCTCAACAAGAATTAATTACTGTGATTGACGGTGTTTTAATGGCCATTGGTTACCTTCTTCTGCATGTACTAACTTGTATGTAAGTAGATGCGTTAATTAAGTAGACGAATAAAATTTATTCCTATCGAATGTTTTTACTGTAGGTACTTACTAAACAAAATAAATTATTATAAAAGTATAAATTCCAACTTCGAGGCAATTTAATCTATATATATAAAAATGTTATGTTGGTTTGTGTACGCTTCAAAAACTCAAAAAGTTCTGCACCGGTCGAGCTGAAATTTTAGCATGATGTATAATCCGCATCAAGGATTGTTTTTATCTATTTTTTTCATCAGTGACATATCAGCGAATGTGCTACAACGAAGCGTGGCAGGGCACAGCTAGTACTATTATAAATACACTAATGTTGCTGAGTCATAATGATACGCGCTTTAAACTAATTTAACCGGATAACCGTTTTATCTGTATCAGGCGTCTACATATATTACATTTTTAAGTAAACAATCTCATTCTACCAACCTTTACACCCTTTTGGCTGCTGAAGTCCGTACTGAGGCACTGGACTGCGATATTAATCTGAAAAAAAAACGGAGAGGTATTATATTAGCATAGAGGTTTTAAAATAGATTATCAGTACATCCTACCGCAGAGACAGGCGCCAGGGATGTGTCGGGAACACTACACGCACGACAACATGTTTCCAATCTAATAATATCCCGGGAGAGCGATCTGAAAGGTTGTATGCGACGATCAGTGTTCTATTGCGACTCATTGATGGCCCTCCGGAGTGGTGGTGTAAGGGCGCTTTTTGTGCAACACGCGAGGGCGCCGGGCGGCGCGGCGCCGAGCGGTTCCCGCTCATTACCGCGGTCTATGCAAATGACCACCTCGCGTTTTTATTGACCACCGCGCAACCACCGATCACTGTCCGTAGTCCGAACGCATATTATCTGTCGCAAACAGCTCGCATCCGCTACGGTTTCACTCCAACAATAAATAATTACGGATATCGATGACCAGTAGCCGGCCAATAGATTATCTCTATAAAATAAAAACGGTGTATTTGAAACGGTTTCAATGAATATTGTAAGTTTAATTCGAACTATATCTAGTTTATGATTCGACCCGAATTGTGATTAGAAGTTAGGAGTCGTTAAAACGTAATTGCTCCCTTGACTCGCTTTGCATATACTGTCATAGAATGAGGCTATTTCACGCGGACTTTTAATTGTTTGATGAATATTAAAAAGGCTTCGCAAATAGCATTATCAATGAAATATCGTTTTTGTGATGGCTGATAGGTTGTGAATAATGTTATACGCAATTATACACAGCCGTTCATTATTTAATAATGAAATGAGCGTTTACAGCCATTGCATCGCCTCCGCGGAATCGTCCCGGCGCGCGAAACGCAACTAGGCACACAGTTTACAGTTTTTGTTCCATTTGCCGCAGCCAAATAAGGTAGCGGGGTTCAATTTAATTACACTTTAATATACGTCATAAAAATTATGATCAGACTTGTAATTTTGTATAAGAAATTGCAAGTATGCTGTTTGCCCGAGCATTTATATGTTGTTTTAAATATGCACATATTTATGCATCGCTGAGGCATGTTGTTACTCGGTGTGCTTAGCACTGACAGAAAGACACATTACTCTAATTATACCAGCGAGTTAAACTTTAATAACCTCCAGGATATCGACTAATCAAGGATATGCTCGGGCAACTTTAATTGTAAAAACTTATATCGTATATTTTCCGTTGACGTCAAGAAAATAAAGTGATATTACAAACATTCTTTGTTTCAACTTTAAAGTTCAATAAACGCACATCTTGGATTTTGATTCTTGTTAATCTTTGCCGGTTGGATTGGAATTCTTTTCACAAAACTTATCCCAATGGCATTACCATATAAGTTTCTACTGTAGGTATCGAAAGATCTGTATGTACAAATGGTAGATATCCGTAGATAAATAGGTACTGTAGACAATTGTAGAATATGAAAGTGGTTCAGATGAAAAGCAATGAGGCCTTACCTTGGCAGCGCTCTCGAGCGGGTTCCAGTAGACGGCGATGGCGTTGTGCGAGACCTCCTCGATGCAGCCCGCGAGCCCGATGCTGTTCTTCGTGTCTGCAACAACACCACAAATCCTCATTTACCCGCCTCCAACTCGATGACTCGATGCAGTTATGCGGCGGAGATTTCGATTAAGATATCAACGCACAATACGTCATCGGAGACGGAAATTTATTTACTGGGCGTGAATAATCACCCGATTGTATCGATTTAACGACGATTGCAATGTCTCCACTTCAGCCCTTCCTAGGTTACAGTTTATTGTTAGTAATCAGCACGTTGCGGTCGCGGGCGGCAAAACTTCAGTCATTTATAAACGAGTGGCCGATTAATTTATTCACCTCCAGATCGTTCTACTTAAGCAATAATTGAATATACGCTTTATCATAATGCATACCTACTGAATGAGTGACTTACTCGCTACCGGTAATCAAAAAGACAAATTCAGAAATAAATTCAGTTTGGTTGTTCTTTTTACTGTACAGAAACATGAGTAAATAAGTTAATGTTATTACACATTGTGTTTTGTAGTGAGAAGTAGGGATTTGTTAGTGAATAATCGTAGCAGCGTGTCGAGGCGCGAGCGTGGCGCGACGCGTGGGCGCGGGCTATCGCAGCGCGCGCGATCTGTGCGGGCCCCGCGCTGCACCCGCTGACGTGTTTATGTGCCGGGACGCCGCCGCCCGCCCTCCGCTGCTTATTGTCTTAACAGCTTCTTGCGAATTTACGAGCTCGCCCGACCTCCAGCTACTAATAAATCCACCTACTCAGACAACCGCCGCGCCGGCTTGTGCAACTCTGTCTCCTTTAGACGCAAACCAAGGCAGTGCACAGCCGCAAAGTGAAATGGCGGTAATGGTAATGCTGATCCATAGAAAATCAAGGCAACTGCCACTCACTCATTTGACTGGTACTGTATTCTCATTTACGTCTTGATTTATGATATAAGTGGATGGAATGGAAGTAGTAGGTGGTAGTACCCAGACTGAAAGATCAAGGAAAAATTTACGTCTTTTTTTGCTTGTCAGAGGAATTGTTAGAGTCGTTGCCTATGATTCACCACTACAACCGTTTGTGTCACCTTGGTCAAAAACCGTTTCTAGTGAACCTTGCTTGCATGAATAGACTTTTCTTGATGTCACTCTTTTACACACTAAAATACATCAGTGTTGTTTTAATAATGCCTGTAAATTAACCAACCATTTATAATTATTTTTGTAAGTTGATTTATATTTCGCCAGTTTCCTGTTCCAGTCTCCTCATCAATCAATATAACCGAAATTTGTGTAAGAAATATTACAGATGCTCAAATTATCTGCAGCTCACATCTGCACAGGGATTAATTCTTAATACAATCAAAACAAATACTTAAGAGCAATCTGTCGAATCAGTGAGGCGTGTTACAGGCGAAAACTGTCAAAAGATATAAAAGTAAGCGGCATGAGGCTCCGCTGCAGCGAGCGCGAGCACGAGCGGGAGCGGGAGCGGGAGCGTCGGGCGCTGGACACGCGATACAAGAAGACATGAAGGTAATCGGAGAAGGCATTGTGCGGAGGCGCGGTGCGTTGCGACCCCCTCCCCCCGCTGCGCTTTCACACGCCTTCGCACAGGTGTCCAGTATCGCCCTTGACGGCTAGCTCCCAAGTTAGTTTCATGCATATTGGAGTGCAGCTTCAAGCCTATACCTATACCTATGACAAGGCTTGAAACTATACCGGGGTGATCCTTATGCATGAAACATATTTATCGGTAATTATCTGCTTAGTGGGATTCGATGTGGGAGGTGTCATTTTGAGATTCAAGTGTGGGGAAAATGATGAAAAGTTGTTTACGCTAATTTTCACGGTATCAGATTGAAGTGCTACGATCTTTTATGAACATAGTATTAGTATGAACAAAAAGTTACATTAAGTGCTTACATTGACATTAAAACAATTTGTTTAAGGACAATCAACAATAGTTTAGCGTCTTTTAATAGTCAAAATTCCTTCATGTATTAGACATTATTTCATTCTACATAATAACACCAACGATGTAAAAAATAAAACTAAAGTAACATCAAGATAAGCTAAAAACCTTGACATTAAACTTGGCCCGGCGCGCGAATTAATGGCTTCCACGTTTTTATTTTCCTTGAGATTTAATTTATAGGCACTGCCCGTAGCTGCGGCGTCACTCATTACAAATGCTGCGAGCCATAAGTAATGTTAGAATGTGTAAAGTGTCATATATCAGTGGTGTTTACTCCGCGCGCCCGATTAATAACTGAGCGCTCCATCGATGACGCAACACCCGTTCGGATAATCCATCGCTAATAAAATACACCTAAATTCAAATTATACCGATAATTACCGAATGTTTTTGTTGTGATTTAATACCATCCATTTACATTTTATCGAGCTTAATGAGGAAGCCCGAGTGAATAAGTTTTACATATTAAAACATTATAAACTTTGTTATAGGAATTAAATTTGCATCGATATGTCGTAGGTACTGCGAAATTATCAAATGTAATAATTCCCATGTTTGTATCGCTAGTGTTTCTGCGCAAACGCACGCAGCGCCCATCGCGTAATTAACATGCTAATGAGCGCGCGGTCGATATCATCGCAGTAATTATGTCCACGCGCGACTATATTGTATTCTTCATTATATCTCTTTGCCTCTTTTTAGACAACCCTACGTGCGAAATGCATACGACTCCATGTTTAGAGCGTAGAAAATCATTTCTTATTTACATCGGAGAAGCGGCAGGTGCTCAGACTGTTGGATGGAGATTTCTCACGAATTTTAACGATTTCCTGTTAGTTGGCCTTTCGAGTTCATAGAGCACATAGTCTTAGATATCTTTATATCGCCGCAATGGAACTCGGATCGTAGCAACGTCGGATCGGCTACTTAACGCGTATCTTCAATCTGGTTAATGTTGGAATGTGTCATTATGAGCAGTGTAATGTGAAGGTACGGTCGGTGGTGCGCTGGCAGTGGCGCCAGCAATGTTTATTTTTAGCCAGGCGATGGATAGGTTCTCCGGACGGTGTGGGCCGCCGACGTCGTGCGCGTTATTTATGCAAATGTCCTAACGAGATATAATGGCAGACGGGGCGCGGGGGGCTACGGTGCATCTTCCCGGCTATCTGCCCGCAGCTAGCGTCGTAATTAGGTCCTGCGTGCGACGCGCGCCCGCCGCCGCCCGCGCCGCTACAGGCGCGCTGCCACCGTTGCACGCAACACAGCCTGCATGTTTCTGTGTCGCCTCGAGCACGACTATGTTTTTTGCAGTAAATATCGTGCTAGATCTTGGTACTAGCAACCGTTTAAATACCGTAGTCTACTAACAGCATCATTGTTTTCTGATTTGACACAAAAATGTACGTATTTAATGTAATGTACATCCTATTAAATCAATTAAGAAAATAAATAAAAGGAAAACTACCTAAAACTAAAAACTTAAAAATCTAACAAAAGAGGGTGTCCACGAGGCATGGTGCCAAGAACACTGGCTGCAAGAAAAAAAAAAGAAAAAAAAATAGCTTACCAGCATCTAATATCCTCTGCTTGACTGAGTGTTGCCTGCCGTGCCAAAACTGCCACGCCTTGATTTCATCTTCGGGTGATTTCTCTTCTCGGAACATAAGCATTACAACACTCTGAAACAAAATAAAGGATCATAGGTAAACCTTAAATTACCAATTCATATATGTATGTATCCTTCCCCATCATATCTATATATTATCAATTCAATGCCTGCGATAGGTAAAATTAATCGTCATGTTAATGACACACACACAACCTTAAAATATGTAAAAGAAATATAAAATTCATCTTACATATATTTATATGTAAAAAAAATGCCAGCAACATACACGAGCAACTAATATTTATCGCGCATACCTAGCAGTTACGTGCCTATATATAAGTATTGACACAGAGGATGGTCATTAGACACACCTGACACAGGAGAGCTATGTTTCCACATTATTTATTACCGAGTTTTAATGGCGAAAGTACCAACGGAGTGCCGAGAGCATTTCGCGAATACGCAAAACGCGATTACCGCCGTGCACCGGGGCGCATTTCTCAGCTATTACGTTAAACGAGTGCGATTACGTCGTTACTGCACTCATCTTAATTTTAAACGCATTTAAACGAACTTAAAAAGTTGCGTGAAATCTTTCGACCGACGGTATCCGTTCAGTTGAAAAAGTGAAATATGCTGTTAGGACGATTTCTATCGACGAGTTAGAAAATGCAGTGAAAAAGAAGTGGTATACGCGAGGCGTGGTGCGGCCGTGCCATGTAGGGCTAACGACGAGAAAGCACCTGCGGCCGAGACCGTGCAGATTGATGTCTGCGCCTGCGCGACCCGCGGCTACGATACGAGCCATACCGGCTGCTTGCCGCGACGGCGACGTCCCGCTGCCGCGCCGTATCGTACGTAGCAGAGACATCAACATTACAACTGGTCTCAGAAAGATCTCCAGAATAGAGACCTATATTATTATTCAGTAGTTTTTACGTGATTAAACCAAACAGACCGAACCCTTTCCCAAAAATGAATACCTGTTTGATTTGATTATGGCAACATATTTATTATATTATGCTCTTGGTAAAGTATATCTAAGTAGCTATGTTCCTTGACTAGCTGCGCCTCGCGGTTTCACCCGCGTCAACAAATATTCAACGAGAACCGTTAATTTTTACGATATATAAAGTATACTGTATTCTATTCCAGGACCTACAATTTTGTGCCATATTTATGTGCCAGCTCGAACTAGGAATTATGAATTCTTCTTTGTATGACACCGTGTCTGTGTGTCTCGTCACTCATAGTTTTCCAATATTTTATTCTTCATACCAGCATTCACATTATAGATAATAAACATTTAACATTATTCCAATCATTGAGCTAGCACAAGTAGAAACAACTTTTGATGCATGGCATTAACTAGAGATAGCAAATACCAAGCGTATCGGTTACCCGGTTCAATCTGAAAGCTAGTTTAATAATCACCTGAGTTGTTAAGCAAAGGTTGTCTCTCAGTTACGACTCTCCTATGAGTGGCTCTAGCCGTAATACAAATAATTACTTACTTACGACTTAGCTCTAGAGTTAAACGTCATTACAAAGTCATTAATATGCATCAAGCGATAAGCTAGGTACTCGTTTAATGAGATGGGGTAGGTATTCGGCGTCTGAATCGCCCAATTACGTTAGTGCCGCAATTTCATGTCGAAAGGACTTCGTATACAGTGTATGATGCTGATGATAAAGACGCAGTTTTACTGTGAATCGATGCATTCGCTCGTGTGTCAGCTAATAGTTGAACATTTGTATAAACGGGACGCGGGCTTTCTCCGGAGATCGGTGGGCCGACGCGTAAACCCAACGGAACCGCGCATACTAATAGATAGCCCATGTATAAATTTGTAACGGTGCACTCCACCTCTAACCAACCGTATCATCTCTTATATTATAAATAAATATAAACATTTACTGCTTTATTAGAATTCCCCGCGCTCAAAGCGTTAGACGAAATACATAATACATGGGTAACTGTAAAATCGAATTAGCTATATATCGCGTCAATGGCATTCAAAGCCGGCTAGCAAGAATTAAAAGTATCTAAGGTTTATGTCGTTTTACGTTTTTATTTATTGGTCTTTGTAGAGAACTGCCGTTTCGCAATTTATCACGGATAATAGTTTCACTAGCAGCTCTAGTTTATTGTATTAAACTAATGATTCATAAACACTTGCCAACTAATTTAGAGGTCCGACTGGTAATGGTTTACGTAATTTAGTGCCTATTTTGTAGCCGCAATTGGCACTGAACAATGTTGGCTATTGTTGCATGACAAAGATACATTGTAATAACTGGCAATCTTAAACGTTTCATTTCTACAATTTATCAAAGACAGGTTCTATTTTGATTTTATTAGCAACTTGAATTGTTTATTATAACATAGTAAATTACGAAGTAAACGTTAACGTTTTCATGATTGTTTAATAATTACAAATATTGTTTTGAACTTTCTAACAGAATACGAGTAAGTATGTATAGGTCGTAATTAAAAACAGAAGAGAACTTACGTGTTGGTAGAATTTTGATAAAACACATTTCATAAGTGCGGTTTCACAAGAGCGCGTACTGTTTTGGCTACTTGGACCAGTTACTTGCAACTTTTGGCCGTCAATTAATTAATCGTGTGTATAGACATTCGACCCGATTTCAGGAGCTCGGTTGGGTTGACAATCTGAGTTATCTGATTAAGCACGCTTTCTCTCCGACGTGTCACACACACGCACAGTGTTGTGCCGTGTGTCACTCGCCGGCTTCGTTCCGACAACCACTCCGCATTAATTTCGTCACTCTATTTGAATAAATAACCAATTGCATATTATTTATACCACATATGTGCGACTACGCAATCCGATGATCTCTATCTAAAATTTGAGTGTGACAGCTAGCGAATACTCATTAATCTAACCGAAAGTAGACGCGATATCTGGCCTTTATGATATTGTTGTTTCATCGATAAAGCACTTCACGTCTAAGTGCTATGGAGAGAATCATAGATGGTACTTATGCCTACTCTAGTGTTCAGATGTCTAATGAAGCAGGAAAATAACTTATAAATAAAAATTAGCAGCCTATTATTTAGGCAAGGCCAAGAAGTAAATGATTGTAAACTATCCGGTGTACGTTATCTATAAAAGTGCGTAAATATACCCGGATGTATCCCATACTAAGGTATTCTATAAAACTACCTCCAACACCATTATGTGGAAATTAAGATAAATAGCACCATTAAGAACAGTGTGCGGACGTGTACGCACTTTATTCCTATATCGTCACCTATTTTTCATTTTGACGGCGTTCTGGCTGTCGGCAAGACCTTAAGACGGCTTCGCACCGTATCGATCTTATTGTTAACTATAAATTGTGAGTTAATAGCGTCGTTAAAATAATAATCTTAACAGTTACCTTTATATGGTTTAATCTGGTATTACGCACTTGTATAAGGGAAGCTATGTACTGCACTATACATAACGAAATACTGTGTCCATGTTTATGTAGTATGAGACGTAAACGATATGCGTATCATACATAACGATTTTACAAGTTCGTACAAGATACCGCCAAGTAGCGCAGTTCTCGATGTCTTTTTGCACATTGCCTACGCTTCCTCGTTAGTCGCGGTTACGGGACGCAGCGCCCATCCATCAGTTACTATCTGTTTTATGACAATTATTTATGTTTACAGCGTGGCAAAACTATTTCGCTCACCGTTGAGCTTTATCGATAGCGCAGAAGTAATGTCCTGCCTTCTCGATTCGCTATATCTGATACGGATACGTCTGTTTGTTAAGTGCGCCAGTTGTCCGTGCCAGTTGTTTTAACGCCTAGGTTATTTGCTGGAGTGTTCTCCGCAGTGAATGTCTGTTTCGACATAAATTCTGAGCGGAACTGTGGGTGTAACTGCTGCGCGGTTGCCTTCGTGTCCGTATTTATTTCACATCAGGTGAAATATACCCGTGCCTACTTTTGTTCCGTAAACAAAATGATAAAAATTTAAGCATATCCTCTGAGCACTATACACTTCGAGACATTCATAGAGATATCTGAAGGGACACTCAAAATTTACTAATACTTATTTATTTACTAATAGGCACTTGGATTATTTGCCATTGTCATAAAAAAATACCGTACCTATACCAATAGATCTTATTTACAAAAATATATAATTTACAGCTTTGATCTAACTAAAACAAAACAAACTAAATGTCTCGATAGCATTTGTGTTTTCATGGAAATAGTCTCCGAGAAGTATTTAACGTGCATATTATGACATGGTGCGTGCACCATGCACCTATCTGGGAGACGCCGCGGGCTCGCAGATTGCTAGAGATGCGCAGCTTCCGCCGCCGGACAAATTGCATGCCGCGCCTGCGCATCCGGCGCACTACTGTAATTGAATATTAAGCACGTAACATCGAATTAGTTCCAATACCCCACCATGGAACAATTCGTGCGTGAAATCGTTTCATCCACATGTTTGCTTTTTAAATATGTTAGTGCAATAATATCGTCATCGTACACATAACAAAGATCATATAAAATACTTTGCTTCTTGACTCTTCCTGTTTTATTTTTCTAAGCTTATACTCGTATACACTTAGCTTGATAGCATTAACCGTTGGTGCTCAATGACCGCTAAATCTCGATTAAATCGGAGCAATTCCCGCGACCCGTCCGGCGTCGGATTAACATCCGAAGTCTCGTAACACTAATCTGCTCAAATGTCGAAAGGAAATGTCAGATTGTAACGTGCAGGGCCCTGGACACGGTGCGGCTTAAGCATTACCTACCGCTGAGTGCACGCTCTCAATCACGCGTGAGCCCTACTCTTGCATAATCATTCTTAATTACGCTAGGGAATCCCAAATGTGACGAGTATGGGATTTTTTATTTTTTAAATAGCAAATTAACCGTACCAAGTTAAGTTCAACCCAATGAAATGGTAATGACGATATTAATTTTGAAAATATTGAAGGAAACTCTCAACGGTTACCCAGCTCCAAAACTTGCTTAAAGGTGTATATTTGTATTTGATCGACACTGTTATTTGAGTGACAAGTGTTCTCTGCATCAGCCCTAGATCAGCTCGCATACAACAGCTGCACTAGTGGTGTTGCATAATTGCGTGTTGATCCCCTAATGTCGCTGATTGCGGCGGTTGTCGGCTCGCGATGCTATCGACGATTGACGCTAAATACGCGTGCGCTGTGACAGCTCCAATATCGAGACAATGACGGACTTCAATTACGCAACGCAGCTTGCGTCCAGTTTTAGCTAGGCTTTTGCAAGAGAAAGCTGTTATCCTATTTAGATAAAAATAATCACTTTCTATTGTTTCTCGTTCTCTTGCAGACAATTATTTGGTAAGATTTTACATGATTTAGCAAAGGTTCGGATGGTACGTAGTTAGGCACAGACTCTCTACCGCCTTTTTTATAAATTATGTATCTACGACAAGACACGCTTGTGTGACGCTTGGTGTTTGATACATATGACACGTTAGATCAAAAATGTATGGTTTCATATTAAAATAACTTTTAACTCGTTTAACCCTACCAGACTAAAGTGATATCATCAAGTTACATCAATGGAGTACATAAGGAGTAAAATATTACACGTTCACGATCGATTACAGGCAGTATAATTATGCGTGTTACGCATTTTCAGGAGTTACGTGTGGGTATTACCGAATAGTACGTAATATTTGGAAAGCGTAATAGTTACCGTGGCGTTACGCGAACCTGAAACCGAACGTGGAAAATTCACGCTCGGTGGAGCGGCGCGGCTCGGTTCGTATCTAGGACCCTACCACCGACTTCATTCGACATTATAGCCAAGAAGCATCATCGTGAGTTTGTAAATGGAGTCATCGGAATCAAATAGCGTCTTCTAGCCATGTGTAGATACTTTGCTTTGGTATAATATTGTCACTATTGATGTGCTAATTAATCTAAATACATGTTCAATAAAAAGTAAAGAAGCCGATATGACTCTTTAATTTTCCAGTTCACAGACATTTCGTACTAAGTTTTATTTCCTCGTTACTGTGTTATCTCTACGCTTTTATCATTATTTGGATTGTTTATTGCACCTATTATATTACCGGAAACTCTAAACTTGTCTAAGAAATTATACATTTCATCAACGATTAACTCTTTCCCACGGGTCTGCTCGCAGCGCAGTTTTCTGTTTTCTTGTAGATGTATTTAAACATGTTGAATAAATGTAGTCTATATGTCCATGACTGTAGCCTTTAGCCTCTAAGGTCTGTACCTTGGATACAGGAAACGAGTTGTTTCAATTGGCTAAGCAGTTACATAGGTACAAGCTTAAGAAAGAAGAAATTAAACAAAAAGTTTATATTGTTTCTCTTAAAGTGGCTGTAGATGTCGTGCCCGATGTAGGTACCCTTGCCGTGTTTTATCTATCCGTATTCACAACCAACTCACTTCTGACCAGTAGTAGGAACCCCCTGAGCGGCACCGTGCGGCCCGACCACTCTTGGTTTGTTTTTATTATAATTAGCTTCCATGCCAGTTATACATCTCTGACTTTTTGTTTTGACATTTATTTCAAGTCCATTTCAATAAGCTGCGGATAGTTGGGTTTTATCTAAGGTTTAGGTTTATCGTAGTTTTCAGTACTTCTACTTTCAACAGCTACCTGAACTAAAAAAAACCTTTTACTTTGTTGAGACTTTGTCGGCTGATTTTAATTTTCAATATGTTCAATTTTAACATGAGCATTACGAGTTGTGTTTTTAAAAAAATAATGCCAACGAAATTATATTATAAGGGTACAAAGGTTTAGTAATTATATTCTGTCAGAATGGAATTACCAAATATGTTATTAGTTTCAAGAGCAAAAACATGATAAATGTAATTTTAGCTACGTACATTAAAATCACATAAATTATTCATAAAAAATAAGAGGGCATAAAAAGCACATTACGTCAAGTCGAGACTGCGGTTGATAAATGTAACCCCATCACCAAGGAAGTGATCTCAAAGTCAGGGAACCATAATACAATCATAAAATGAAACACAACATATTAACTTAAACAAACTAAACTTCAGAAACTAAAATTGAATACAGATCAATCGCAACTCATTAAACAAAATGCCGTTACTAAGATCTTTCTGTTGTATAATTTTGCAATTTATAATCATTAGCGTTTTTCTGGTGTGACAGGGCTTGTAGAGCATCCGATCGACGCAGGACGGCGCAGGGGCGAGGGGAACCAAACGATGAGGGTGCAAGCTTAATTGAGACATCTCAACACATGATTGATTGCGAGCATGATTGGCAACTTGAGATTCGCAGCCGTCACACATCAAGAATGCAAATCGTACTTTTTTTGCAAGCGGTCTTGTGAAACCTTTTTCGTGTGCCTGTATATGAAAATTTAATTACAGCCGATTGCCCTCTGTGAGAAATATTTCGTGCGCCTCGTATGACAGCCCTTCACTCGCGCGGCGATGCCCGAAAGGCTCGCGCCACTAGGAACCGCCTTCAGAATGTGACCGTTATAATCCCTCATCAAGCGTAATACGTTCAGTGTAAAAGGCATCATTAACCATTACCTTAAAAAGGCAAACTGGAGCAATCATTAAAATCGCAAAATATTACAAAAAGAAAAATAAAAAAGGACGTCGAGTCTCGTTACGCGAGTTTCCGTTGCTACGAAAGTGAACACAATGATGTCAGTATTACTGCAAAAAGTTTAGTAAAAAGTGATCTGAATGAGTGGGTGCGCTTGCAGACACGCAACGCTCGTCTCGCTGATAGGTATACAATTGGATCAATCGGAAGATCGAAAGCTATACGTTTATTGATTTTATACAAACAGATAGCGAACATTTTATTAATAGTTATTTGAAGTTATAATTCAGTCTCATTTCGAACTTAAAATTGGGGTTATAAGTAGTGCAATTTATGTAGGTATATGATATTAAATTATCTGTACTGACCTTTTCAGTCTTTATACGTACATTTTATTAATTAAAATATCTTTGTATATTATTTTTGGGTAAGATCACTTGTGTATAAATAAGAAGATAGAAATAAATTGAATAACCGACGTGATTAATGAATACACTTATAATGTATATTTATTAATTTCAAAGTATCACCTAGTTATTGGTGAGGGCAGCGAGCTACCCTTCCCGCGACGAGACCCAGACGACGCCGCGCCGCTACCGCGGTGATTAATCGTCGCTATGTGCCATGATTGATCGAACTCTTTTCAAACAATCATAAAAAATATCTACCCAGTCATGTGTATGTTTATTTCATTCAAATACTGTAACGTCTTTCGCCAAACACTTTAATATTATATTTGTCAATTTCTTTGAAATGCAAATAATGCTTTTCCATGCGAATGTAGCGACAAAGATATTTCAATCGAATGCTGTAGTGGGAACAAGCGGCAGTGTTTAATTAGGTGATCTCGAATTCGCGGCGTGTTGTGTTTGTTAGCCGTGTTCTTCATGCGGAAATGGCGAGGGCGGCGATGCTATCTCGCGCTGCCAAAGCTCCGCCGAAACAGGGGCGGTGCCGCCGTAATTACAATCCGCCGAACGCTCTCTACTCGCCGGTCATTTCTCTCTGTTTGCCGAATATTCTTATGAGATCCTAACCGCTTTTGGACACGCGAAACTTCACATGCATATTTCGTTCGGATTGCGTGTGAACAACAAATGTTTCAGCCACGGTTGATAGCGAAAATTGTTCGAAGATAGGTATAGTTATAAATTTTTTGCTCGTTTATAGAATAAATATCGTTACTAAATAGTACGTTTATTTTAACAATTTGTTTTACAGAAAAAAAACCATAAGAGAATCGATTAACGGCGCTTCGGTAATTAAATGTGTGTACAAAACAAAATGATTGAGAAGCGTTGTTCAAATGTTTTCTCATGTCGTTAATTAGCTATAAGTAGATATCGGTGGCCACTTCCATACATGCTCAACGCACACGGACATATAAATACATCGGAATCTTTGCAACTTTTTGTTCCTCGGTCCGAAACATAAAGGAATTCTCGTTAAGAAAACACGATGTTTGCACATTGAAATTGTTTTATCATAATGCAGAACGGTTATTGTTTCAGGGACGATATTATCCGAGCTCGGGCGCGGACTCCCGGGGCGGTCATTGTGTTCCTATATGGCCAATGTCAAAAGCGTCGTCTTAATTATCGGGTGCGGCTATACAATGCGGACTCGATTGCGGCGCGATAAGCTCCGAGACTCGCGCACCACTCCCGCGCGTATCCCCTCCGTATTGAATGCGATACGCGCCGAGCCGATACACTGCGGCCCACTTACTGCTTTAATAACAATTTCAAACCCGCGTCTCATTGTATCTCTGATTATTCAGATCTAAGCGCATTGAATTGAGATAAGGCCGTGTTTGAATATTATACACATAAAAAATCTGTAAAACCAAATGCAAACTCAATGCCTCTAAATTTTGAGTTTATGATAATGAATAAAAGTAACAAAAACTCCTTTACAAAAGTAACAGAATAATTTCCTCACAATACAACCAAAACAATGTATACTACGAATACTATAATACAATAATTATATTATCTAAACCTGATTAACCAGATTAACCGAAAGTGGATTTTCTCGTTTTTCAAGAATACACAGTAATTTGTTGAGATAGTGGTGTAATTTCATTGTACTATAATTATCGTGTCACACGTAAATTATAGTTTTGTTTTCCAGGGAAGTGTCAGGAAACAATAATAAGGGGATTTCCGATTTCCACGGTGAGCACGTGGGCGCCGCCAGTGAGGATTAATTTTTTGTTTAATCAAGATTTTCCCACCACATAATGGCGCATCGTGCCATGTGAGCGTGTAGGTAATTACTGTTGTTGTATTGTACTTTTGTTACCAGTTACTATTTAACACCCATCAAATAAAATAGATGCAAGTCATATAGAGCCCAAAATTTTCCAATTATGGCGATCGAGAATAGAATGTTATATTATTACATGTATGTACGATAAGCTTGGAAACGAAATGAGTCACTGTTAATGTAATAAAATTTCCAATCAATACAGTATCAAGTTACCCGAGCCCAACCATTTTTGTTGTGTAATTTGAGTGCTTAACCGAGATTAAAAAAATATGATGAAAGTGAATACATCGAAGGTGAGCAAGATGCGGCAACCGGGAGCGGGTGTAACCGAGCCTGGATGCCTGCGGTCCGGCTTCCCGCGCCGCCGCCGCCGCCGCCGCCCCGGGGCTTGCGTGTGCGCATCGCTCCACACATAAAATCACCATGTACTTACTCATATACTATCATTATATTACTTCGGTTCTTGCTCCTGCCTGTGACTGAGCTATGTGCTCGAGTTTTGCAATTATTTCGAATTAACTAATTTTAACATTAAAATTATGATTTTATCAATACGTATCTAGGATTTCTATAATACAATTATTACAATTTTAATTAAAAGGTTCTCCACGACTACGAAAAGCACAATTTAAATGTATTAAAAATTTAATATAATTTTGAATTGGATTCTACAAAATTATGTATCAATCAACTATTTAACCATTTTACTACTTTATTAAGTAAAATAAAAAATATTATCATTATATCCAGTAAAAATATCTTTTTGGAAAAGCATAAAGCGCTTCAACCCGTTGCAGTGATTCATGCGTAATTTTCATACAAAAGACTTCAACGCGCTCGAGGGATTGTATGTAACAATCCCTCGAGCGCGTTGAAGTCTTTTACATTTTCTTAAAGTTACATTTTCTTAAACTTGTAACTTTCATAACAGGAAAATATAATTTATATGATAAGTAATAGTATTAAAATTGCTAATCAGTTTAGTGACTTGCTATATTGATCGCAAACATATATATTATATTTGCATCGTAAACATGTCGATTAAAATGTCGTAAACAAACACATAATTAACACATTTTTTTTTTATTAAAATACCTGAATAGGTCTATGAAAAATCTATTGAAACTATGAAAACTCTCTAAAATTTATGAAAATAAGGAAAAAAAGAAAATTGCATGAAATATGTATTTATTTTCTGTCTCCTCTCATTTCACACAAATTCTAAATCGATGTTTTTTTCGTTCATTTTTTTTACAGACAGGTAATAAAGTAAAAATAATGCGTCATCATCAGACACAAAGCTTGACCCCTAACTAGGGTTCCGTGTATCTAGGAAACCAGAAACCAAATATGTAATTAGTTTTGTACTCTTAAATTGGCGCTTTGGTATTTAACTGACGACGGTTAATACGATGCAGTGACAGTTACGACGTGCGTAGTGATGTGGGCGCCCGCTACCCAGTAAAATTATACGCGTAACATTCTGCTCGTAAACATTGAAACATCGATTACATTTCCGCACTGCAGCAATAATTTAGTGGGTACATTTTATTTTTATAGTTGAGCGCTGCAGATAAATTGAGACGTTCGTCGATCGAACAGGCTTGCTTTACGATTCCCTATGCCTTCGCCTTACGTTGGCACAGCTTTCTAAGATCCACTAGAAGTAAACATCCGGTCACGGCAGGTACTGACGATACTTTCGATTTAATATAATCACCTACATAAAATTGCTCAAATTAAACTCAATTTTAATATTGGAGAGGAAAAATAGCTAGTTCTATTTTGAGAAATTAAGATTTATCATAAATGTCAACCAAATTAATTATCGTATAGAATTATTCTTTCTCTATTGTCACACGTATAGTTTAAACAAAATAAGACAAAAGATTTCCTATAACAAGAGCTAAAACACATACAAAAACAAATATAACACAATCAATAAAGTCCGGCCCCGATTCAGGAAACGCACAAAAGTGCGAGACAGGTATTTCTTCTTCTTGATACATTATGGAGTATACCTATCGAATAAAGAGGAGAGTTAAGTTACCTTGACAGTTTGATTCTTGAGCGGTTTATCCGGATCGTGCAGGTACTCGAGCGTGATCCCGTAGAACTGGCCCTTGTTGATGTAAGTGATGCGGTCGTCCTCGCGCCGCTGCGAGCTGCTGCTCGCCGTCTCCAGGTGGTACTTGAACCCGTACGGGGAAAACCTACGCCAAATAAACATCTCATGTACTCACAAATGGCTATGACATACGACACCTGCCAATTTAAGATTTCAGATAAACGCCACGACTCGCATATTACGGAGTAGCGCAGTAGGCGAGACGTTGTAAAACGGTCGTTGGAACATAAAATGCACAATAAGATCTGGTTTCTGAAACATTTAGAAAAAGTGCGATTTCTTCTTTGTGATACTTATCTACGGATACAAGTTCTCGACAATAAAGTTTCCATGAAGTGAAGCAATAAAAGTGTGCAAAAAGTGGAAATCTTAATTGCACCGCCAGTAAAGCTTGTCAGCGGCGACGTTACATAAAGGCGCGCAGATCCAGTTCGTAGTGAGCAATGAAAAAGTACGTTTTCTCATGATTTCCTGAGCATCGGAGTGACGGAAGGAAAACCCCGCTAATTTAGATCGCGTGCCGCAAGTCGTTAGCGACACCGCGAGCGCGCGCCGCACGCGCCCGTTTGTCGCGCGGCGATCGCGCGGCCTACGCTCGCGCCCGCGACTCGCTGCGCCTCGCCCGCACAACCACAGCTCTACAAAGAGAAAATCACGCTAGGAAACGGCGACGTCATTATCGGCTCACTCTATTGTGGCCCGCATTAACTTATGTAACCAGATAAAAAGCCATAAATCGTTATGAAATATTTAATCCTTTAATAAATCTCTTTGAGGAATGTCGGTCGAGTGGTTTGTGTCGATTCCGTTGTGCGGTTGCACCATTACTTGGGCTTATTGAAAACAATTTGGTGAACAGAGCCGCTGATGTTTTGCGATTTAAGCCGAGTCCACGAAGATAAAGGCCGTGTAATGCAAACGCAGACCGACATTGACGGATCGGTCGCAGCGGCGGCGGCGGCGCACGCCTATCTGATGCTCTCTAAGTGATTCCGACCACAATTTACATTTGCGACGACGACGTTGCCCTGTATTGTCATTTCACAAATATCCTTTGTTTTTGTTTACCAATTCCTAAGAAGAGGCAACCTTAACTTTTTTTAAGAACGATTCAATTAAGTACGTAAAAATCAAATTTGAGCTAAACATAATCATTATATATATACTGGTATGTAGATATATTAATATATATGTAGGTATATGATTCTCCGTATACGGCAATAAATAACACATTGTTTTCGAATCAGCTTCATTACAAATTTTCGTGGCACAGCAGCCGAAAAAAGCCACTTCCTGAGTACAAGACGAGGCCCTCGCCTTTCATGAATAAATCAATCGGCGAGGCGCGGAAATTGATGAGTGCGCAAAAAGGTTCGGATCGCAGCGACAACAAAGTGGTGGCGGTAAAAACTCTCACCACGATCAGATGCCGAGGCGAGCGCCCCGCAGGGAGCAGCGAGACACGCCGCTCCATCGCCAAATCAGATGCGCATAAATACAAGGACCATGCCCTTTATGTCTTTACCCTATACTTCAAAATAATATATTAACACTACAATTATCGTTTTTCTCTACTTTGTTTAGTAATTTATATCTCTAAGCTTTCCACTCATAAATCTGATATAAATATTTAGCACGCTACCTGCAAGATATCAAGAACATTTACTAACACTAAATCAGTTATTTATCCTTTTTATTAATTATATTAATGGCCGTGAAGGTTTATTTTTAACACGCTTTTATTAGCTTGGGTTGTATCTAACTATGTATGTATGTAACGGAATCTTTGAACTTAATTTTCACCAGTTTCCAGAAGTCTGATTAATTTGAAACTTTGCATACGTATCAAGGACCAATGACAATGCAATAATTTGATAACAGTTAAATTAAAATAAAAAAATATCCATCATATGGGGAAAATTCTAAAATATCGTTGTGAACAAGCTATCAAACGAAATCAATTACTTGAGCGATCAATTAATTGATAAATCGAACTAAAAAATGAAAAATAAATAATAGTTTAAAAAAAACTAAAAAAACACGCTTTTATAGCTAACCGAACTAAAAATTAGAAAATAATTTTTAATTTCAGAGAGTTTATAATACAGTAGTAGAAGATCGAACAATCAATCAGAATTTATCGCCTCAAAATAAAATTATAATAAAGTTTAAGTTATTAACAAAATAATTCAATTCAGAGTAAAAAGCGTGGGGTGCATTTTACTACTTTTCATAACTCTCCTCTCATAGATAGTTGCCAATAGAATAGTTGTTACATTTACTTTATCAAGCACCCCGCGCTGTTTACTCTGAATTGAATTCTTTTGTTAATAACTTAAACTTTATTATAATTTTATTTTGAGGCTATAAATTCTGATTGATTGTTCGATCTTCTGCTACTGTATTATAAACTCTCTGAAATTAAAAATTATTTTCTAATTTTTAGTTCGGTTAGCTATAAAAGCGTGTTTTTTTTAGTTTTTTTATTGTGAAGCCACATAAGGATGTCAGGTTGCACTTGCACATGAGTACTTGAAGAAACATGTCATGTTGGGTAATTTCAATCTCAATATCAATCAACATTTCTGCTCTGGAAATCCCAGCATAATTCCTAGGATGGAAATAATTCATATTCCCACGTTAAAATACACATTATAATTAAGACTGATTGGTAAAACCAGAACTCATCAAGCTAAACATTGCGTTGGTAGAAGAAATTTAATCTCTGCTAATATCTTTAAAGGTATCGTGTTGCTAGAAAAGCAATTTACTTATTTTGGATTAAAGTAAAGTAGGTTTAGCGGAACTTCATTGAAATTAAAAGATGGTATCTTTTAATACATGGGGCGGATAGCACGTTAGAGGTGCGCGGACGCATCGGGCAGCGGCGGCGGCGCGGGTAATGAGAACGCTTAGCCGCGGTAATAGCAGCGCGGAGATTGCCGGGTGCGCCGCGCTTGACAGCCGACACGCAGCGTCACAACACTCTCATCATCGCTACGCCACCATATTTTGCCACCGATACAGCAAACGCCCTAGCAAATCGTTTGGAAGTACAGCATGCTACATACACACGCACTAGAATATTCCTTGCATATTTTAAATGGAGATATAATTGTATCGTACGAAGCTTAACACGATAAGAGTGAATCGGACTACTTAACAGATAGCAAGCTGCGGTTCTGACTAATCGATTTTTTTAATAAAAATGTACGGAGGCAGTGGAATGCCGTTTTAAGTCAACATTTATCTACGTTAAATTGAACAGATGTTAGGTTCGCGTGTACCGCAATCCTGAGGAATTGAAGTAATATGGCGCGAGAGCTTACAAACGCTGATCATGAACTTGTAAATTAAACACATTGCAAAATTGCGGTTTCTTACCTACACCAAGTTTACAACTCCTAAAACTTTATAAAATATTGAGGACATGTTTAAAATGTTGTGAAATGTTTAACAATAATTTCAAGAACGTCGATCAAATTACCGTAATCCTGTGGGACTCGGATACGAAACGGACACATCTTCGATAATCAGAAACTCACACGCCAGTTGATTAAGTTTTACCTTTTAAGAGCTCATTCCTGCGGTGAGTGTGAGTGTGTTGGTGGAGTAAACAAAGTGGCTATTTGAGACATCGAGCGGGCGAGTATTGGTGGAGTGCTTAACTGGCCGGTAAGTAATAGTTCAAACATTTGAGAGGGCGTCGAAACAAGTCGGCGACGCGGCAGGCGAGGGCTGGTAATCGTTGGTGAACGAGCGCGTATCGCCATCGAAGGTAATTTAAGACGGTGGAAGCGACCGAGCTATTTGGGCCAAATGCAAGCGAGTAATTATCGAGATAATAATGCTAATGCACTTATCATGTCGACGAGTGCTTCCGCCGCGACGGCGCGATGTCGCCCGCGCTCTTTTTGTACGAATCAAACTTTATAAGTGACTTATACCATACAATGTATTTATAATATCATTTTAATTGATCCGTTACGTAGTTCTTTAGTGGAAGTTAAGGAAGTGTCATATGCGAATAAATTAGATTCTTATGCAAATTATAAGCTGTATCATAAATATTTACTTACGGTATGTTCTGGAATCCATTTATTGGTAGCGTGAAAATAATAAATAAGTAATTTAAATTCAGTTTCGTAATTAACAAATAATCCATGCCTAATCTTTTGGAATCTACTTAGAGCTAAAACAATCTTAGATTGGGAAATGCACAAATGGTTTCTATTCAATTTGCACTCTAACTTCGTAATAAACAGCAATCAAAATATTTCTTAATCGATCTAATTAGTTTCCGTTGAACCATTTAGTAAAATAATTAAGGGGTATATTGGCTTTTTAGAACGCAATTAAGTTGTCTGTTTAGGGAATTACTAATTTGCGTCCACTTTTACCGGTGTATTTAGAGATCACGAAACGCGAGTTAGCACCTTTTGAAAAGACGTTGAAAAAAGTACGTTATGAAACGGCGTAGAGGAGAGAACGCGGCGGCGGCGCGGCGCGGCGGTCGCTGACAGCTAACCACTGCTAACTTGATTTAGATAAGTGCTTTACTTTACAAGCGGCTGTTTTTATACGCAAACTGTAAAAATGTTTATAAAATGAAGTAAATTGCGAGGATATACTATTAATTTATAACTATGTTAAAATACGTTCAGTGTCTCATGTGAGAAATAATCCATAACTTATTTATCACTTCTCATTTCTGCTGATTTATAAGAGTCGTAATTTATCAAAATAAAATATAAAGGTTAATTTTATGCCAGCTTAGCAAAAAATATTTTGACTTTTGAACGCGTTAATGTATATTATTTTAGTTGAAAAGATCGAAACCCTTATTTGGTTTTTCTTCAAATACTCTTTAATAGATTTATATTTGCTTCAGACGCATTGCGTGTGTCCAAACATTAAGTACAAAAAGCTTTTCCTAGAAAGGGCCCGATGGTAGAGCCAAGCAGAAGGTGCAAAGTGGTAAGTCAACACCACTTGGCCTCTACTCACACCAACAAATTATTTACAAGCGGGAAAAAGGTTTAATCAAATTGTTTACTATTTATGCTATCTATTTATAGTGTTGCTTTGTTTGACTTTGATTCACAGTTGCCTCTCTTCGATTGTACTAACTACTAGTTGATACCGGTTTCTAACTTTTGACATCATATTTTCTTTGTTACTTAATTTTAAAAACGGAAGAAGACAATTTGGCACGCATTCAACAGTGAACATTAATTTGAACTTCAGTCAAATATGTATTTATTTATAACTAGCTGGTACCCGCGACTTCGTTCACGATATAGTGTTTTTCTTAATATCGTTTCGAGAAGTCCCCTACCACCAAAATCCGGTGGATATACCTGCACGCCGCACACAACAGTTTATTTTTTTATTACTTTGGCTTCTACTTGCTGGATTTAGATGTAATGTACTTACTTAATTGCTTAAATCAGATTCTAAGATACCAAACAGTGAAACTGCATTGGAATTGGCTCAGTAATTTTAACGATGCAAAAACAAACAGACAGACGGACACCGTTTTCGAAAACGTTATATTAATGTTTAGTATTTTAAATCTAGGCAATATTCAGTTCAAAACTCCTTCAGAAAATCTTTCCAACGATAAATCGATTATTACTACACACAAAAGGAGTGTTACTTACGCTTTTCTTCTAGCTCACTGTGAAGTACGAACTAAAATACGTATATATCGGAATAAAATTTAAAAATGTTGTACGTAGAGGAGCTGTTGAAGCCCATGCGGTGTTTTGATTTAGATTTATTTCGGGTTATGTTTAGAAATTACAGCAGCAATTATGGAGAAAGGAATTCATGAATTTTCGTATGTCTTTTTATCCGGGTGGAAGCATTGGGTCCTCTAGAAATATCAAGTGGGATACTTAAGAAAAATTCACTTCGCATTAGTTAGTTTTTTGTTACTCGTATGAACGAATAAAATTTCAAAGTGAGCAATAACTAACAGGTGGAGTGAAAATCATAACATTGAATAACATTATGTTATATTTTAAATTGAGATTCAATTATTCGATGGCCTAATAACGGCCCACTCTCGTCCCGTATAAGGTTTGATGGTGTACATGATTGATGGGACCAAACTTGAATCGTACTACACCAGATGTGACGATGTTTAAAAATTACCTTTCAATGCAATCTATACGCGATGTCGAGGACGTGTGACTTGGCTATATTAACCTCAACAATTCAATAGTTACAATTAAACTGAATTTCGCAGTATTCGCATATTTACTCTATAAAGCATAATGACCATACATACTATAAATACATGCTAGGTGAAAACTAAATCACACTGTTCAATAAAACTTATCGCGCAAAATATCCCAAAAAGAATAATTGAACCGTACCTACTTCGTAGAAGTAGGAACTATAAATTGAACGGTATTCTGGTTGAAGAGTAAAATCTACTTCTCTTCCTATTCTACTTCCCTACCTGACTCTGTTTGGATCTTGGAATTGAGTCGAATACATATGGGACGATATGATACTTACAGTTTGGCGATTTGTATCTTGTCAGCATCGTTCTGGCGGCCGAAGTCGTGCCAAGGGCGCGTGCGCGGTGCCTGCGCCGGCGAGTGGTGCGCTGAGGGGGTCCCTCGCCCGTCGTCTCCGACGCTGCCCGGCTGCTGGCATATTACCGTGTAGTCGAACGACTGCGCGGAAAATAAGCATCTCTTAATATCCTATCTCATATCCATCGTAAAGCACAGTGTAGCACTCGTATAGCTTGGGGTACACGAAACAGTTTGTACCTATCTGTGTAATTACAGCTAATCGATCAGAGACACCTTCTCTCTAACTGCGATTGACGTGGAAACTAACCGAAGACACGTAAGTTATAAATATTCTGTATTCTAAGCTTTGGGCTTTACCAGTACTCTCTTAAGCCCGTTGTAACTAAACCTAGGTAGTAAATTGGATCAGGCGTTCATTTTCGGAAATACATATTATACAAGAAGCTATTATATTCCTACATCTTTCTTCTTGTTAAACCTAGGTATAGTCTAAAAATGATGAATAATGACAATTTAGTAAGGCCATCATAGCTTGGACTCTATATATCTCTCTTGATTCCATAGTTTGAAATCAGCCGTAATTCGCGTTAGTTCCAAGTAATTTAATTATTACCTTTAGTGTATCCAAAATAGTAGAAAAACATGCAGTCGAATTGAGAAACTACTCTTTTTTTGAAGTTGGTTAAAAAGCATTTAAAAAGCAAGATTGATAAATATAATAATTCTCAACTTAACACGTACAACAACAGTAGAGAAAAAAAATCTGAAGTACTGCGATTACTTTTAGGTTTATGCATGTACCTATCATGCAAATTTACAATATGTACGTCACGTGAAGTTCATGCAAATTCAACATCCTGATTTAAATGTTTTGACTTTAACATATTAAAACATTATTTCCGGATATCAGAGGATCTTGGATTCTTGATATTCAACGGCACCAAGTTCAGATGGTATGATAAATAATAATTTTATACCGTTCATGTATTTAGATGAGGAATTATTGAAGTATATGTTAATGACTTTTGTTAACATATTTGTGTAGCCAACATACATATTAATTAGGTAATATTAGAATATGGTGTTTCTAAATTTTTGGTAAACAGCCCACCATAGCCACGAAAAGGTAAAAACAGAACTGTAAAGAGATATTTATGTCGTAATATTCCATAAATTATGTCTAATTGGCAACCAATTTATGATAATGGTTATACATTAAAATATCATTGTCATTACGTCACGTGTACCTTAATTTGATGTTTAAGAATCGTTACATTATTTTTTTTAATGACTCCAATTGTAGTTTAATTACAGAATACTAAATAGTACGTTTAATTCCATTTGTAAGAATGTCGTATTAACTAAAATGTAACCAATTATTTATCTGTGTCTAATAAGATTCCTAATCTCTCTGTCATATAATAACGACTGTTACCTACTTAATGTTAACAAAAGCCAGTAGCTCGACGTCGTGTTGTATTTATTTGTTGTCAGTCAGTGTTCCTTTACGTCAAGATAACAAAAGGCGAATTATTAAATGTCCAATCTAGATCAGTTGGTGGGTAGGCAGGTAGGGTTTAGTTACATTGTTCGTGATTGCCGCGCCCTGGAGCTGTAGTCCTTCGAACTCACTTATGCAGCTCTTAACTCGATTACAGTCATGTTAATTTGTCATTTTAGTATGTAAACTCATAAATAGTCGAATGCGTGGTGTTGGCAGTGCATTAGCGCGAAGGTCTCGCGTGGCAACGCCATTGTCTGCACATCAATAGAGGTGCAATTAGTGGAACCTAGTTATTATGCCTGGCTTGTTGGCTTAATATTATTCTAATAAGATTCGTCTAAGTAACGAGAAGTCATTTTCAAAAACCTACACAATAGACAATTAAATGTGATCTCTCATTTGATGTTAGAAACAGTTTAGTCATCATACCACACTGTTGCACGCGAAATATCACACATAAGTAATAATAAGTATAATGACAGTATCAATAGACCATAATCATTACAAACTATAGGCGGCTTGATAATTTCTTCTAGTCAAAGCGTTGAGATGACTCGTTTATCATGCAAGCTACTCACAGTCTAACACTTTTCTGGCATCACTGTTTCCATCAAGTTATATGTCACGTCAAGGCTGAATAGGCATGTCATGTCCGTCATCTACTCTACATGAAGTACATTTTTATTTCATTTATCGGAAAACTGTGCTTGAGTAGATATTACTACTTTGAAACATATTATACGATTTTGTCAGTAACTAGTTTGCAATTTGTTATACATGTAATCAGGCACAGCTACATGCCTTGAAGAATTAAAATAAATACAAAGAGCGCGGGAGGGCTTCAGAAATGTGCAGAATGTCAGCTGTGGCATAGAAAATTAATTCATTTCAACTTTAAATACTTGTAGTTCAAAATGTATAAAATATGTACCTATAAGGTTTTCAAGTAACATGGTCACCAACATTAGTACTATCATTGGAAACTAGATATTTCCATGTACTAATTAATATTAATATGTACCTAGCTCGATGTAAACATTAATTCCTGCTTTTCTGACTATGTAATGCCGCTGTTTCCTGTATGTTAGTTAAATTGAAGTTTTTAACAAAATAATATAGTGTTGTATTGTGTAGTGAAATATGTATGGTACAATGTATGAGTATAGTTATAGGTGTATGAAGCCCGCCCGCCCGCGCCTATTTTCTACCACCGACCTGCTGAACGGTGGTGTGATCTCGAGGAGTGACAGCATCGGCTCCGATCCCACTGTCCGGCGAAGGCAAGTCCACTGTGAGGCCAGCGGCCGCGATCACACTTTTACTATGGTAGCGAGGAGTCGCATATCGATCGCTGAACGCGGAAGCCGAAGCCGGTTCGGCATCTCCATAGGGTGGCGCCGCCCTCTGCTGGTATCCATCGCCAACGAAATACTCTCGGTAATAGGGCTCGCAGGCCAAGTTTGAGGGCTGCCTCGAGTACTGGTCCCCGTATGGAGTGGGGCTTGGGGTGCCTGGGGGCGCGAACATCTGGGCCGCGTACATGGCTGCGTCTGGCAACAGCGAACCAGCCGATGAGGCCCGTGACGGTACCGGGGACGGCGATGCCGCTTCGCAGGGCTCGCCGACCGCCACCTGCGGACACACGCGTCTGTTACACGCGTTCTCCCAAGACAATGGTCCGCTTCGCAACGTCGACGCGTACATGCCGCGTCGAATCACAGTTCACAGCTTCACGTACACTAGATATGTTCGAAGGCAACACGTTCACGATTATGAGTCAAGGGTATTCCGGGAGGAACGAGTGATCCTCGGTAGAGCCGGTATCGGCACACTGGGCGGGCGACACTGGCCGGCCTGTGGGGGCGCGGGCGGGCGCGGCTAGTGCGTGGCGAGCGCCGGGCTCGGCGCATCGTACGCAAACCGCGGTAAATAAAACATGAGTGACCGGTAAGGTAAGTGTGTGAGTGCGTGCGCGCGCGGCGGCGGCGTACGGACGTGTGACGCACCTTGTGTCGCTGCGGCTTGAGCGCGTGCGGCTCGGGCTCGTCGACCACCTTGCGGCTCAGGTCCTCGGGCTCGCGCTTCACGAGCCCCGCGTGGAGCAGGCCTGACAGCTCGCCCAGCTCCGCCCCGTGCGCGCCATTGGCCGCTTTCAGTGTAGTGCCGGCCCTGCGGAGGGGAGACAAGCGTGATTGGCGACGATGCGCGCGCGCAGCTACTCTGCGCCCGACTTCGTCGTGCACGCGCATACTTCTAATGCTATCATTCTCGCTCTACGTGCTACATACTGTCAAATTGTCTCGTATTATTTTCCTAGCATTCACTATATATGTAAAATTATCATACAAATCGCGCCACACTCCGTATATTCTCTATGAACTCGAACACTTATTTGCCTACCAGAATAGTTTCACTTGGGTATGTGATTACGGGCTCTGATATCATCCACAGTCAAACTCTTTACCTTGCCTTCACTTTGGTTCAGATATTGATCAAGCAGAAGTCAAAACCTATAACAATTTATTATATTAATGATGCAGAATAAGGCCTCCATATCTACAATAATTATAAGATCACAACAACAACATTTCAAAAGTTAACAATAACGCCATCTGTGAAAACCTCCGTGTACTTCGTTGTAAAAATGAAAAGATCTACAAAACAGCCACTCAGGAGTGTAACTTTAGCCGATGACATCATTCGAACAAACCCGTTGATAATGTTGGATAGAAATAGGCTCTCAATAATGAAAGAAATGTTTCGTTTTGATTTTGTTTTTGTTATTGGCTTTGACAGCTATGTTAGATATTATGCGTTTAATGAAAATGTTGGGTTTTACAAAATAGATTTGAAATGTAGTACTTAAGTAATAATATTCTCATTATTATATCGTGTCGCGCAGTTTTTATCTGTTTTCTCAAATTGGACAGTATCGAGATACGTTTTTGTGGTATTAGGGGACACAATGAAATTAAATGGAACGTCATATAAAAGTGCTTTGTTTGAATATATTATAAAAGTTATTTTTTTGTTAGTTGTTTAATAGTTTTCCTTAGTTTTTTAGTCAACTTCTTTATAATTATAGCTGTAAGTCCCCCTAATAATTCATACATAAAATCTGAGACCCGACAAAAAAAAAGTTAAAATAACCGATTTGATAAAATTGTTAATTTTGCAACTTAGTAGTCGGAGGTCAAATTCACATTCCATAAATTATTAAAAAGGCCTCCGACCACAAAATTCATAGTTTATAGTGATTTTTTTTTTCTTTAAATAAACATATATTTTATTGTCATAAGACGCGTATCCGTCTGATTTCGGTTTATTTATAAAAATATTCATAGTCTACATTCAGAGCTATTTTAAACTATCATAGATATTTGGAACTGCTTTGTAGATCTACGATCTCTATACACAATTATTTTTTAAAGAGCTTACATTACGGATACAATACGAGTATACCTATCTCACCAACTTACAATACGTTAAATAGGATTTTTTTCAATACTAGCTGCCGTTTAATAAAACAGTATAGGAATGTATACGAGTAAAGTGGCCTTTTTGCGTGAATTGTATGACTAGACCTCCTCTAACATGTGAACCAACGGAAAATAAATAATTATTTTAGAAAATAGAAATCACAATTTACCACGACTATCTAGCATTATTTTTTTTAAATAAATATTTGGGTTTAAATAGCTGAGCAAGTAAATGCGTAGTTGATCCCGCGTCAACTCAAAATAAACTCCACAGTTACAACTGTTGAGATGCATTCATTGAGCTGGCAACATTATTGATATGCCTACGAAACCCTAAATCTAAGAGTAACCCGACACGCACTTTACTGGTTTTTATTTTTTTATTGCTACATGGCCTACGAATTTCGTAGAGGTTCGTAGCATGACTACACTACCACCGCTTTTTCGCGGCTAAATTCTGATAACTATTTTTTTAAATCGGTTTACGTTAATAGGCACCTGATTAACATTTTTAAATCCTTTTCAATAACTTAGGTTAAGGGTTTTTACTTCTTGGATATTTCTGTGAGTTAGCAGATTCTTAGGACGACATACTCAGTGCAGTGCTGCGCTAGTCGTTACATTCCTAAGTTTTCGGTAATTCTATAATATAATTTCTATTATTCTAAAGACAGGCGTGGCGCTTATTATCGAATTATTTACCTGCCCTCGTCATTCAATTGTATATTATTTTATTATATAAAATATGGATGTAGTATAAAATACTGGCCGGACTGTGATAGGCGACTCGGACTTTTTAAATTGAATGAATATTTATTATAAAGATTCGTAAACAACATGCAAATTAAACGTAAAAAAAAAATTAGTAGTCTGGTAAAACGTAAAATACATACTGAGCCTGATTGGGCTCTGCTCCACTGCCTAAGATTAGAGTATTTAGTAATATTTTTATTTGTATGTTTATAGAAACGGTGTAACCCATTTAATTTTAAGTGGATTATAAATTGTGTATTATAGAACCACTATTATCTTTCAAATGTTCCCTAAAATAAAATATTGAATTAAATAAAAAAATTAAATCAAATAAAACGAGTATGATAATTTTAAATCCAGTGTAAATAGAAAAGAAAAGATGGCAACTTCCATGAATTTAGGTAGTAGTAGTAGGTGGGTATGTAAGTCAGGACCATATTTTATAATAACACATTGGCTATAAACGCACGTACATCAAATTAATTAAAATTAAAGGCTGTTGATTTGTTTACATGTGAGCGTGGGCAAAGCGCTCGCTGCACAGCGGCTAGCGGCGCGGGGCGCGGCTTTCGGCGGTGCCAGTGCGCGTCGATTTATGATAATTGAAGGCATGTTTCATTGGAGCTCAGATGTTTATTTTAGATAAAAGATCGTTGAGGCACTATTTCATGCGTCCGAATTAGTAGAAACTCTCGACCTCCCGCGCACGGTGTGCGGCGACAGAGAAGGCGCGTGCTCCTGTCCGATTGCAATTCGCGCCTGGCTCATTCCTCGATATTTATGCTCGCAATTGGCAAGAAGAACACGACCAGTGTGAAAACACTCGTTCGATAAGGTATAGCTTTAGTGCATCATACGTTTTATGAGAAAGAACCGAAGTTTACAGCTTTACAACTATGTTTGACGTACTCGGCATGTGAAACGCATTTGTAATTTTTCAACCTATTTTGCAATGAGTAACGCTCAGTAAGGCGCTGTCATTTCGCAAAGGGTTCAAGACATTTAACTCAGTATGCAAATTGAATTGAAAGCTAATCTGGGGTGGATGTGCCGGCGGCGAGGTGCTGCAGACATCGGTTATTCATGCGCTCCTCACACAATGCAGTGTTTGCTTGTCGTTCATTGTTGGCGCTTACAAAAAAGGGGCACAAAGCGATCTCCGTTGACAGCTGGCTCATAGGCTTCTAGCCCTGGAGCTTGTACACTGTTTCTATAAATTCCTAGCAATATTATATTCTAGCTACAAAGTTAACTCTTGTACAAATGACACGAGTCTCTTGAAATTAAAATTTAGATAACCATCTTTTATGCAAGGAAAACCACTTTGCGTGGCACTTTGACATATTATCTTAGCGGACATCGGACATTTGCAATATAGCAAGAATCTTCTTGAATAACATATTTTGTAAAATACGTATTTATTACATTTCACTGCATTACACATTTTACCTCTTATCCCGGATCAGTGCAAAGCTGGGAAATCTCTAAAAATATCTTCACGCAAAATGATTACTGAATCATTTAACATTAAATGACAGTACAGTTTCGTTAACGTAGTCAGGTAGTCAAAATTGAATGTTCAAGCTCCTAATCTGATATCAGTGTCGTGTTGCACCCGATTACCATAACAGTGAGCGTAATAAAAGATAGGAATAATCACCTTCCTTGGCAACTGTTATTACTTCTAACATGTAAATATTCTCTCTTATCGAAGCTGCATCGTTGCGACAGCGAGATGCAATTGCCATTATAATTATTTGCAATGTTTACTTAACACCCTTTCACACGTGATGAGATTTCGACAATGCGACCCATGGGGCGCGGCGAACCCTCGCACGATATCTACAATTCAAAGCATTTATCGAATTTCTCTTAAAAATTAAAAACACCCTGAATATGATTTACACTTTTGAGCTGAGTTTTGTGTGAAATACATTTAAATGGTTTAGAGAACGTTTTTCCGACATTTTCTATTCTAATTTAATTACCTTTAAGTACCTTAATTTGTGTACTTTTGCAATCAAGTAGACCTTTTATTTTTTATTCCTATTATGACACCCATGATTTCGATCAAGGTGGTTTTTTTTAAAGATAAATTTCTGGAGTCTATACCGTAGCGTCACCAACAGTTTTTTTTTTCACCAATTTCTTCTCGTTCAATTTAGACGTAGTGATAAAATATGATGCACAAGTCACATTATGGGCTGTGAAAGCCGTATTGCAATTAGTTCAGTAGGTTTTACGTGATGCGAAAACAAACATACAGACCAGCACGATTTCCATAAATGTTATATTCCCTATTCAGTAAGTAGTACCTAGAAGTCTCCTAGATTTTTAAATATCTACAATACACAGACATTCAATCATTTAATGCTAAAAGTATTTTAAGTATAAATTTAGCTTTTTCATCAATATGTACAGGACAAAAACATTTTACTTGTAAAAATAATAAATTCAATTAAAACGATACACTCTTTATACCTGTTTTTAGTTACCCCAAGTTATAGTAACACTTTGTTAGGGTAAACAGTTCGCTATCAATATGAAGATCTGAAGCTGCGACGTTATATCTACTCGTAAGTATATGTATCGTTTGACGAGTCGATAAGAATCGCGGGAGCTGCGGAATGAGAGGCGCTGCGACGGATGCGAACGCAATTCCATTCTATTTGAATATATCATCCGACTAAATGTAGGTTTATTGCTGTTTTTCTCACGGAACTAATACATTATCAAATACTTTAATTGAAAACGATTTCGCCATTTGTCTATGTCATTAAAAATTGGTCGTTCGATTACGCATAGCTATCTCAGAGTAATTAATTTCCCGTTAGACTATTCCCTAAACCTAATTACCGGCGTCCGATAATAATAACAGCTCAGAAACTGCCAGCTGAGTTATGGGAGGACGGATGGTACGGCCGGCCGTAATTGAATTTCTTCAGCCGACCGTTTCAATGGGAAACGTTAGCATAAAGGGTGGTCAAGAATGAATGGTCAAGCCCCGATTTCATATTTCGCTACGTGTTGACCACCGCCACCGGGGCCATAACGATGTAACTGTATTTTTACGCATTATCTTCCAAAGAGGGTCGGCTGTTTTTAAGGGAGTTGAATAGTTTAACTGTCGTGCTATTAACAATACCGGCGGATCTTCAAGAGGAAACCGGTTTTAGTTCTAAATGGGTCACACGGTTCCAGCTCCCTGAGTTTTATTAATACACCACGACACTAACGGCACATTTTGTAATGGCGTTTCACATGTAGCATCCTTTATATCTGCACACTATGGTTTTAATGATTTTGACATTTAGTAAAGAAAATATTAGTTTATAGATTTATAGTAAGCTTTTAAGCTTGTCTACGTGACAGATCTGGAAACGCATCCGCTTAACATAATAATATTTGCAAACCTACAAAGTACTAGTATTTTAGTATCTAGATAATTTCTATCATTAGCTCGTAAAGTAAAGGTGGGTGAGTGCGGAGAAACCAACTTCCCGTTAGAGGCAAGTGCGAACAGTGACAGGGTCAAGAGGGCGCGGCCCTCCCCGGAGGTATCCCGCCGCGCGTTTCTATGCTAATCTCCGCGTTAGCATTCGACAGTCTCCGACAACTTATTAATGGTTATAGCCACAGTTTCCATTTAATACCTGCGCTACCAACTCTACCTATGCCTAGGACGTATCCGCTGCGCCCGCGCACTACGCAATGCGCTTACGAAACACTTTCACGCCTACGTCCACAGATCTCCGACGAATACAGACGGAACTAGTTCATTTCTACATCTATCGTGCATTCAATTCAAATAATACGAGCGATTTAGACAACAAATACAGCGTTCAAACCTGACGATGCACTGGCGCTGAGCGATTAGCATACAAACACATTCGGAGACACAGAACTCAGTGATGGGTGCGGGCGAGCTGGAGTGTTCGTTATAATTTTGTATGTATGAATGAGCAATGGCAGCGCGTTGAACCGGCGCGTGGGACGCGTGCCGACAATGACTCGAGACAAATCCTGGGCGCTGGGCGTCCTTGTCAATGTGAGCCGCTTCCAGCCACATCCGTCTATTGTCATTATTTGTATTCATGCACTCCCGTAAACGGTGACGAGGATGACAAGCCGAACGCATTACACTACGTCTACACATTCTGGAGCATTCTGCTTGTGACATGTCGCGAGAAATATGGCTTCAGAGGAGGCTGCGCTGTGCCGACGACGTGTGCGGTAAGCTCGTAGGTGGCTATTTTCCATTTCTACTACGTTCTTATACCTACACACTTCTATTCAACTAAACACAAAAGTACCATTATAGGAAAAATATTCAACTTAACACAGTATAACAATGCCATTGTCCTCATTTATATAAATTCACGAAATTTACATTTTCATGGATATAAACTTGTTTTCTTTTGGTATTTATGGAGTACAATAAAACATTCATAAAGTTGAAATGGTTTGTATAGGGTCAAGTTAACATTATGCACTGCCTGTAGAGGATGCTACACGGCCGCGACGTATGCTCATTTTTGCGCCGCCTTTGAAAAGATGCTGTTAACAGCCTCGTTCAAAGAGCGAGGATAATTTAATCGGGGTCACATTTCTATGGGAATGTGTTGAATGTGCCGACCTTATCAATGTTCCTGTATACTAAAATATTTTATGAGGCATAATATAAATTTATTTTAATATATATCTATCTAAACGTCTCTTAGTCTGTTTATTGTGTTTTTGTGCTGATATTCTTTCTATATTTTTGAAAAGCTAATATTAATGAGCGGTAAGTAACTATGTTGCTAACGGATTAAGTATAGAGAAGAAATTTAATGAGATATAAAAATAAATATCGCAATCCCAACATAAATGGGTAGGTAGGATATAAATTTATAAGAAACATTTTTGCTTGAGTTATCATATAGCATAAATATGCAAATATCTAAATGATATACACCAGCAGGTACAGGGGTGCCTCGTCTCTTCGCAGTTGCGAACTGATATTTCGTTAATCCCGGCATAGGTATTCAAATGAGCGCTTGTGATTTATTGAGTGGAACATTAACATTTTTATTATTTGTTATTCTTACACGTCTCGGCTGGGGCGGAAGCCACGCGGCGCTTGTCTCAGGGCACTCGGCCGTGAGACTCGGCGAAACACAACCCCGTCGATACGTACAAAAACATCACTACACAAAGATCGCGTATTATCATAGTTTACATATAAATTTTACGCGAATTTATTCACCGTGCCTCAAAACTGTTCGATTATAATGATAATTGCTCCGATACACGAATGTTCGATTTGATATACGGCCGTGAGAATCGACGATTGATTCCGCGATCATTTACTGATTCCTCTTGATTGTTCGGTTTCGATATCTGATATTCTATTTGCATATTCGATTATATTTCGCATACAATATCTATCTATTCTATATATATTAAGACTTAACTACTATTAAAATATTTAATGAAATTAATAGCTTATGAGCTTTAAAAGCAATGTGTTATTCAAATTACCAATTGAATAAATACATAGTTTAATTATTTACTTAAAAAAATATATACTTAAATGATTATTAAATATTTCGCGATATAATCTCGGCATCTTTAGGTTCACTGATGAAAAAATATTTTTTTTGATATTTGAATGAATACGGATAATTCCGCACTATGCTATAATTTTTAGGGCCACGTAAATCAAAAGGAAAAAACGGAACCCTGGTAAGATCACCGTGTCTTTCCTTCAGCTTAACAGCATGTTACCGCTGTTTTTCCGTCTACAACATTAATAATTCTAAGATACAATTTCTTTACATGGTTATGTGGGCATCCATATTGCAGAGGTGTTTTTCCCGGGTCATAATATGGTTTAGGTTTATGGAGTAGTTTTTAGAAGTCGTTACAAAAAAAATATTAAACTTACTGCCAGACTTCCTTGTGGAGAGTGAGGTGAGCGTCTTGCCCCAGCGGTGGTAGCTTGTAATACTCTGTAACGAGGGGCTGCTGGTCGTCGCCGACACCGAGCACGGCGGAGGTGGCCGCGCTCAGGGGGTGCTCCGCCCCGCTCGAGTAGTACGCGCGCCACGACTCGCCACCGACCTCCATCACCTCTTTGCGTCTTCTGTGAACAAAGAAACACCACAAATGAAAACTAGAAATAGATTTAATACAAACAAATGGAAAGTGATCCACCCGTCTATATAAGGAATTGCACACTTACTACTGGAATACCACGACTAGTAAACAATAGTACAGTAAATCGACAGTAAATTTTCGAACCACAACCTGATACAGATTATCTCAAATCGTCTTATAATCATAGCGATATGTACCTACTCAACATGTTCTCATTCAATCCATCTTGTTTTCGTAGAGTAAACGTACCGTAAAATACAGGTACTCGGAGCCAAGTTTTACGTACGAATCTACTACAACTTACGAACCAGTTATTAGGCGTGACCATTTCGGTACGGATACTGACCTTTGATGGTACAAACATACGGTCATCGTGTATTGTGACGCTACGTTCGCTAATTGTTGCGGTTGTCAAGATGAGTCAGCGGAGCGAGTGTCGAGTGCGAGAGTGAAACTGGTAGCCAGTGGAACGGGCTTGCGAGAGATAGAGTTGGAAATAGGTGGATTCGGTTGGGTCGGCTCGCGGTGGCTGCAGCCGTACAGCCGTGCGTCACGCGCTGGTCGCCGGCCGCCAACCGGGGCTGGTGCGCTACAACCTGATGTAGAACAGGTCCGAACCACTCGCAGAACCGGAAGGATACGAAGCAAATCCCTGCTCCCTCGCTAACCAGTTTAGGTCGTATGACGTCACGCCCAGCGGTATCCGACGATGCAGACAAATAAATAAAAAATGTTGGAAGCACGCGTCGGACGGGTTTGACCGGATCGTAGATCTACCTGATTCCTGTTCCTGGTTGTGTGTTGATATCATACCATTATTTGTAGTGCAAAACACAATATGTGATAATCCTAATAGGACAAAAAAAAAACTAGAAAACATTCACAGACAATGCTGCCTCAAGGTATATTTGGCCTTAAAAGATTATAAACATCCGTTTCGATCAGTTCTGATCCGTTGAGCATGAAGCTCAAGACAGGGTATATAATATACATAGGTATTCTATGGCTCAAATTCAAAATGGATAACATTTCAAGCCATTTCCTTTGCACTATATTTAAACTACAGAAGTTTATATAATTTTGAATGATAAAATATAGGTTTTATAAAACACGTATAGTTGTAAAAATCGTAGGTTTAAATGAGTAAATGTGTGTGTGTATTCTTAAATATTATATAACTGATTTTGATGTCAATAAACAAATTACTATTATTATTATAGAGCAATCTAGCATACTTCCTAAGCATAAATAACATATATGCCTTTATTGTGAGACATTCAAATCTAAATCTATTACCTAATCAATCCATAATTATTATATAAGGGATCCTAAAATGTCGTGTTAGTGTCAAGTGAGAATAGAATGTGCGAATTGGATCAGAGAACTGGAAAAGCCAGCTTCTGGCATTTAACCAGCCGAAGCGTGAGTCATTTGACGAGTTAACTGGCAGGCGGGCGGCGCGCGGACGGGCGGGCGGCGCGGGTGCACCACGTCAATGAGATTCCGGTAGGTGCGCACGTAAAAATCGTGCAACGAATCTAACAGGTTTGCTGGGGTCCTTGCGAGGCCACCGGGACTGGTCTAACCTGCCCTGCGCGGCTGAACCTCGAATTTCCAACCGTTTCCTATCACGTTCGCCTCGAACCGATACATGTAAACACACGAGTTTGTTTACACCAAACCCAATTCTATAGATACCTAATGTGCTTAAAGAATTAGGGGTATCGCTTTTCGCAATCGTTGAGACGATGAATTGGTCGAGTGGCACCTCTATAAATAATTAATTGATCGTTCTTTTCTTTGCTGCCAATTGTTCGAGACATTTGAAGTTTCGCAAGTTGCGCACTCCTTGTGTTTGTTTGTCAACGAATTCAATGGAGCGATTAGAAAGTATCGCGCAGCTGTCACGACGAGACGTGACGTATGCTAGAGCGGAACGGATGGCTCCGCGCAAGGGTTGGAGGAGACTCGCTACACAAACAATGCATTCGCCACGGCCATTCGATGCACGAACGTTTCTCAGATAGATCACGTAGCGTAGGTACCCTTGACGACCAAATGGAAACCTACCTACTTAACCGAGTAAAGAACGCTGATAAAGTAATTAATCTTTTTGCAAGACATAAATACGTCAAACCGTCTGATTTGTTGATCGACCGTGACAAGAACAGCGCCTTCGTTAGATTCGAAATGAGATGCATGAGTGAAAGCACTGTTATAGGCACGTTGTTCTAAGAATATGCATTTCGTGCTCGATCGAGCCGAAGACATTGCGGGATAGATTTATCGGCGCTCCAAAGAGTACGGTGAAGTGATCAGTCGACGGTGCGGCGGCGAGTTTCGAAAGGCGGCGCTCGTCCACGTCCACGTCCGGTGACGCGTCCAACTATCGATCATTCGGTTCGTTAATAAATAACACGTCGGCGTCGCTCTCCGCTTATCTCCTGCTCGGGCATGTGGAAAAATTTGGTGTAGGTGTCGTAACGGAGAAGCACGCATGTCGCGCAGGGTTGCGTGCGCCCGCGCCGCGCGCCGCCCGCCCCGCCGTCGCGCGCCTCCACTGCGGTCGTTGCCTTGTGCTGCATTATTGATCTCTTAATTAAAGCACCAGGCACTTTAAGATAACTAAATATGCATAACAACTAATACTGAGTAGGTCTATCGGGAATCGACGCATGATTGTGTTAGCGAGATGTCTCGCCATTAATTAATTGAATGGTCTTACATGGCCATATATGGGAAACTTTCTCGTAGACCTATTTAACCTGTCTCACATGCAATAACCTCACGTAGATACACATCCATAAACGTTGAAATCGCATTGCGGAATATACTGAATGACGCATTAGTGAGGGAACTGGCTGAGCTCCACCGAGAGACAGCGGCGGCGGGGGGACGGCGGCGCGGGGCAGCGGCACAGGTGCGGGCCTTCGAGGGAAAGTGTGGGGTGCGGCTCCGATATACGCATGTTTTATCATCTATGATAAGAGAAAATTCCATCAAACGACTCATATACGAGCTAACACTATCATAAATAGATTAAAAGCAGTTTTCACAATATTTAACTCTTAGAGAAAGTTTGTAAATTGCAATAATTTGCAAGCTTAATCGAGCTAGAAAACATTTTACGGATATAAATTATCTTTTAATGTTCGGTAATAAGATATGCCACCATGTCATCCGCATTACAGTGACTTGGCAAGTAGCAAGTACCTAGTGTAAGCTTTCTGAGATGAAAACCTTATGATAAAATGAATTAGATGTAGGTAGCCGATGAACCTATAACTTTAATCACAATAATATGCAATGTAGTCATAAATAAAGGTACACGTTCATTAAAGTGCAGGCACTTATTTATTTTGCAATAGTGAAAATATGCGTTTTATTGCTTTAATCTATTTAGTATTGTATTCCCACATTAAACGTAACGATTCGAAACGGAATGCAGCGTCGCCGCATTTTGTCAATTAAGGAATTCGCAGTTCGGACCGCGGCCGCGCGGACGCACGCTGTTATGGCTCCACAAAAAATGAACATTCTTCATACCAGTATAAATAAATAAGGGATGAGTACAGCCAGCGGGCACCCGACCGCAGAGCAAACTAAACGAGAGGAGCATTTTCGACAAACCTCTTTTTGCGCCCTGACGAGGAACGCATATGCGATGATTCATTTACGGAGTTCTTCACCGTACAAGTAAAGCCAGCATTATTACTTCTGTTTTCTTGGCAGCATTATGTACGGTCAACAAGAAATGTGTTCTCAGAAATATGCGCCCACGCAGATTAAAGATGGAAACGCAACATGGGCACTAAATAAGTCATGTCTCCTGTCTGAGTAACTAGTAGCTCTCGAGTAATCTGGAAATTTAATGGCGGAGGAATTATATCCCAAGGTTTCAATTAGGTGTATCGATCGATATTCAAGGAGCGACAATGACCAATAACGACTTTGTCTCGAAACGAATGGTCACCTGTTCAATTTCGAATGGTAATTTAATAAATAGGCTTGAGTTATATGAATGGTAAAAAGATGCATAGTGTTGATAAAATTATTATTTTGCGGTCGAATCATATCATACTCTGCATCAGATTGAATTAAGCAAATACATTCCGTTTCTGACAATATCTTATTTTATGATTGACAACAATACAAAACTTTGTGAAGGACGTGTGAAATCCTTATTCATATTTTTTATCATAATAAAACCGTTGTCTGACCGTTGAGTGACATCGCTGGGTGGCTTGACGCGGATCAATGAAAGCGATGTTAACCCACGTTTATGAAGTGCCCTTTGTAGTGAGTGTGCTCTCCTAGCCGCTTTAGTGTAGCGCTTTTGAGGAGATCAGAACCGCGAGGTCCCGCTGATTTAAGACTGAATAGCCTCTTTGTATTTATTCATAGGACACTACGTTCTTTGCTCTTTGACATATACTCGTATCTATGACTTGACAACTATAATTCTGAATATTTTGAAAGATCATAGAGGTACTCGTACATTTAACTAGAATTTACTCGATATATCATGTGTTACAATAAATACTAGTAGTAATTATTCGTTACCTTCAAAGCAAATCATGGTAACCGTTATACCTAACACACATACATATTATTATCTACTTGCATCCTAAGCGCTATCAACATAATGACCCCACTGCGAGCCCGACTTGTGTGGAACACAAGCCAATTATACGGTACAAATAACAGAAAAACTTTACTAGCAACTGATCATTTATAGAACAAATTGTTTCTAACGATCATTAATAATAAATAAATGTAAAGATCCGTTGAAAAGTCTATATAAAGCTTATAATATGTCATGTTCAAAATGTTTAAATTGCTTACATAAATAAAATTGAGAGCTGCGGCCGTCGGAAAAATATTACGCTAATCGTCTTATCGGAGAAAAGTAGAGAACGACCGAAACATACAAATGTTTTGGATTCATCACAAATCAAAATGAAATATACAAACCGAAGTGGGCTGTATAAGCACTAGTTAATCTCGCGTTAAGTGTCTTATTAGAAGAGTTACGAGCTTAAAAGGGACGCCCGCGGGGCGCCCGCCGCCGCCACTCGCGCTCCTAAACCAGAATAAATGCATCATTTCCGTTTTGTCAGACTTTTCTAATTTGAATGCCCGTGTGTGGTCCACATTCATTGAGACACCATTACTTAATAGTTAACAGAATATACCGATTCTTATAAATCAGAAATGAACTTCACGAGCTTAAGAAGATATATAGGTGTAAACTAATACGTTTATACGTACATAAGTACTTACGTTTATTAAAACAGACACAAAAAGCTCTCTGAATAGAGCTCGGCAATTCTGTCAGTGGATAAGTCATGTTTGGGTTGAGCGACGCGTATCGGTTGATTATAGCAGGCACGTTTCAATGGAAATGTTAATACTCTCAATTGTGTGCTAAACGGGATACTCACTGAACGGATTTCTGAACAAAGAATAATATACAATAAATTTTATTGAAATAAAAAACGTCAGAACGGCAACATAAATGAATGTGTGATTCTTTTGAGAGATATTAGTAAAATATTTGATGCATTATAGTTTTTCGTGGATTTGGGTGTCGTTAAACGATTTGAGCATGAAGGTATAAATTAGCAGCGATGTCGCCGGCGCGGCGCGGGCGCACAATGGGCCGCGCGACTGGCCGCGCATTGTGCCGCGCGAATTGAAACAGGTTGTGGCTGGCAGGTATCTATATATCGTGATTTATGTGCGATTATATTAAACCCCTGAGACTATAATTAAACCGCGAAGCTATTATTCCCAAAAGATCCGCGAACACTATCACAAACTACCCACGGAACAGAATTCCATCAAAATGTAGAATTAGCTCTCTTACATTAGCAGATGTGATTTGTGTTAATAGCTCCATCCTTGCGTAGATAAAGTTAAGAGTACTAGTAATATTTGATTTGAATGAAGTTTTTTTTCTTGTTTACCTAACGAACAGAGATTCCATCCTGCGTTCACCGCTACACAAATAGCAGCAATTGCCAGTAATACTAAAAACCGTTCTAACAACACCTCAAAAGTGTACAAAGCGATTAAGAAGTACTAGTACCGATAGACAAGTCAATAAGCTTTGTAAAACGAATGTAAATATTTGTCGTATTAATATAATTTATCGGGAATCGTGCAGCAAAAAATGCAAAAAGACGTTACGAAGCAACGAGTGCAGTTAGTATGTGGACAGGCGGCGGCGCCTCCCGACAACGCAGCCTCTTAAAAAATCGCAAACAACTCGTCAGCCGCCTGACAATTGTGAGAACGCGATCAATTATATCCTGTGCAAATATGTTAGTGATTGTCAACAATAAATAAAATATGAATTAAACCTACAGGACGTTTTCATTATCGGTACGCTGTTAAAATAGCATGTCAATCATTTTACGAAGCAATCAGCGAGCCTCCGATGGCAACGCGCGAGATAAGCTTTAATTACCTCGGACGCCTATTTACATATTGTAGGAGATACTCGCGGATATATCGCAATTAGGGGCGTATGCTTCTTCCTTTTACGCCTCGGAGTGGTTAGCTTCGGTGCAGTGGATAACATCTGTTTGACGGAAAGATTAAACGCTCTCTCGAGTAGCATTTGCGGCTTGGCCCTGTTGCCATTTACAGCTTTAGTTTAGCAACGTTTACTGACTTCCATATTTTATCCTATACAGTCACATTAATAAATGTGTCATTTTCTTACCACCAGATGACAATTTGCATTTCAGACATTAATATGGAAATTAGTTCCTAAATGAATAAACGCCAACATAAAACTGTTTATTGCTTGTGATTTTAATATAATCATACCAATACAAGACCTTGCAAGATATCTTATAAAAATAAATAGCTATTTATATTTAAATGTTTCAAATTGTAAAATTCGCTGCTGTTTCGATTGGCAATTTTATTTTATCAATTAGTAACGATGGCCTTTGACTAAGGGTTAGTTTAGCAATACATTACATTAAAAATGTAAAACAATCAACCTGGCGAGTTTTGGTGGGAACAATGACACGCATTTTCTGTGTGCTGTATTGACCAAGTAATCAAGTTGCTTGGCAAGAACAAAAGTCAAAAAGTTTTGAAGTTTATGAAGTACATTTTTACTTGATGCAAAAGTTTTTAAAGTATCTGCCCTGTACGCAGACAATTATTGGGAAATATACCTAATGCGCCAAATAGGCGCCTGCTAATTGCGGAGGCCGATAATTTACGATCAGCCTGAATAGCTGCCCGCCACCTTCATCGTACGCTTATTTCTGCACAACCACCCGATATTTAGTTCTTGAGTGAATGACAACCAGCTTTATGTTACAGTTAGCAGTTACATTATTAGTGAAGTAAAATACTCCACACCATTAACTCTACTTTTCATTATGCATTGTTACTTGCATTGTTGCTTCCTATTATAGTTTTTTTTATTATAGGTATAGGTTTGAACACTATTTCACCTGATGTTAGCTTATTACTTATTACACTCGTATAAACTACCGTGTAAGTACAAATAATTTCTTGTCAAATACATGTAGAGCATTCATGAAAAAACGAGTAAAGACTAAATACAGAAAATTGCCTGAATGGGCCATACGGTAATGAGATTTCATCATAATACCTAATTATCAAAGTTTTCGATTGGAAGACATAAAGTAAACTGAAAAACGGTCAATGATTGGACGATTAAATCTCTCATTATTGGGATGCGAAGTTATTTTTTTATAGATAATTTTATAGTTATAATTTACGTGCGATAGAGTAAAGCTGTTGCCGTGGGACGGCGGCGTCCACAGCCCGCGCCCCGCCCGCCGCGGCGTCCGCCGTTCCGGCGTGCTATCTAAATGCAAATCGGATAGGTTCGGTGGATGTCCACGATAAATCAGCTGCAGCGACCACCGTTATACGAGTACGCGGCACCGCCGCCCGAGGGCAGTCCAACATTGTGTTTAATGCATTCCATAAATCGAATTAAAAAACTCTTCCAAATAGGTAAACTTATAAAATTTTACAAATCTTCTTAAGACCTGACTTATTCGAGAAAACAGTAACATAATCGTATAACTATTTAGACCCCGATCAATTATTAGCTAAACTAATGGCGACAAGATACTTATGTCTATTATTAAAATCTCAAAGTAAGTCTAAATGCCAAAGGTGCTCAAGGAAACGCAATCCGTAGGATCATTTATCATTAGTGTAGTACAAGCCCGGACGGACATCGTCGGTCGGCCGCGGCGCTATCCATTACTGTAACTATCTACGTTTCACGAATAATGTTTTAGAGTCGAAGGGTTAGACTGCACTGGCTGCAGAGGCAGGAACTATGTTTAGGTACCTACATAAATTGCTATCGCCAAAATTCAATCTTATATTAGAATTATCTGGCTACAAAAAATAATTTTATAAGTTTGTGTGCTTTATACTAGAATCTTTCAATTTATTTAATACAATCATAAAACTCATTGTACGTATTTAAATTAATTAACATCATTAAACACGTTAAAACACACATCGTTATCACTGAATGAACACACAGTTTTTCAGGCACCTATTGAGTGACAATCTGTCAGAATGCAATCAAGCCACGTGCCCAACGCCATTATATTCGATGGCCTTTAGATTTAAATCTCATTTAAAAATCATTAAATCGCTGATATAAATCTAAACGTTGCCTTCCGTCGCTCTTTGGCAAACCCTAAGCTTGAACCTTTGAGTATCATTTAGCGACTACGTTTGAGGATCGCAGGATACACATGTCGATGAGTCGGCGCTTCAGTGATAATCAAAGGCCACCCTTCAGAGCTCCTTCGTGAACCTACTTCAGACATTTTCGAGGCGGTGATCGGTTTTTTTTAATCGTGTTAGGCAAAAGATGCTAACAGGCCCAAGTAGATATAGGTATTGATCGACATAATGAAGGTCCTGCCCATCGACCTCTACTCTAAGGTTCGCGCTGCTGATCATAATTTGCATCTTTGACCGACTCATTATAATATGTAGATGAAACTTTACAGTAAGTAATAGGAATAATCGTATCTCCTAGGAAAAAAACCGTAATGGTTTTTAGTTAATGGATATGTTTCTTTTTTTCTTCTCTGTTTTATGCATCTTGGCGTCAATAAAAAGTGATCTATCTCCTTGTATTTAAAAATTTCGGACCGTAAAATGTTAATCCAATCAAAATAGAAAATGCAATCCAATTTTATCTTTTTTCAGTTCGATTTAAAATTATTTCTTAATACATTGGCTGTTTTTATCGTACCTTAACATATTATTAGAGGTTTATCAGTTCGCAATGCAATCCAAGGCAACGCCGACGACAACAATTTGCCTCTCTAACAAGATGTAATAAGGGGCATTTGCGAGTGGTTGTTTTGGATTCGAAGGATAAAAGTCACGTTGAGTCTGAATCAGATAGTCGCATAATAGTCGCGCTACAGTCGCGTCCGTGCCGTGTGGCGACTTCATAACCGTTTTATCGACCAGTTCCACGCGGAATCTAATTAGATTAGCCGAGCCCAGGTCCCAAGATTAAATATTATCTCTATTCGTATCGAACGGAAATGTCTCTGTAATAAAATTGTTTTCTGTTACACTTTTTTCTGTCTTCCGTTCTCATTTACCACAGTCGTGTTTCTGATGTCATTGAACACAAACCTAATCTGTAACTACTAGAGCCAAAGTAATTATGTGTAGCACTTTATATAAAGTCGTGAACGTCTTAGTAGGTTTCTGACATTAGCAATAAAATATGTTATCGAGTCACCGTTGGCTTCGTAATCATTTAATGTATGTGTATTATTATTATTATATATTTGCTACATGAGTACTAATGAATGCATAACCTAAGTATTTACCACTATCTACACAAAATATGTACGAATTAAATTACGCATTTACGTGCTGCAGGCATTTGAGCGAAATAGTATTGGTTAAAGGATTTACATTTATATAATTATTTATCTACCATGATTAACTAGGGCCTAATTTGTGTCGTACTAGCTGCGCCCCGCGGTTTCACCCGCCTTGAGTACGATAGTACTCCAGTACTCAGTTTCTCAGGGATACCACAGAAACTGTTATTTTTTACGGGATTAAAAGAATTGTATGTGTTAATCCAAGTACTCAACTATCTGTGTGGAAAGTTTAATCTTAATCTTTTCAGCCGTTTTTGCGTGATGGAGTAACAAACATCCATCCATCCTTACGAATTTTCCAATTTGTAACATTAGTACGGTAGGATAAGATTTAACTTATATTTACCTTTTTGTATCAATAGGGTATCTTATAATTATCTAACTAGAACTCCAACATTCTAATTGGTAACGCCCTCAGACTAGAGGGACCTACTACGAACGCAGTAACCTTAATAAATTATATTTATGGGTGTTTTAGAAATCTTTTTTTCCTAATAAGAACATGTCGTTCTCATGAACTACGGAAATGACTCACGGAAATGGTTTAACTTTTATTAAAACACCGGTGTGAATAATTAAAAAGTTCAAATAGTTTTTCGAATGGAAATAATATCTACTCTCGGTATATTATAATGGTGAAGTCATCCACGTAGATTGTCCTACAGTATAATAATATGAGGTAAGGGAAAATGGCAAATTAAAATAATCTTATTTGTACTTGAATTTTCAAATGTAACCTAACTAATATCATAAATGCGTATATGTGCCAGGTTCCGTAATGGATGAATGAATTTTGATGATTATTTGGTATATTGGTCTTGGAATAATATAAAATTGGGTCTCTGCGTAGGCAAAGCTGGGGGACGTAGCTACTAAAATCATAGTAATTTTGATACCGTACATAAAAAAAATAAACAAAAAGATATACTAAAACATATCATTCATTCAATTAGAAATTATTGATTAATAAATATTTATCAAGAAGCGTAGCTATGTCGGGAAAATATCTGATTGAAGCAATTTCCATCAAGGTTAAATATAGAGGAGTCATGAAAAAGACGCAATTTTATGTAGATGCGGACACTTGGCGAGCACAATTATGCAAATATGCCACGCCAATTATTGCCGGGTAACCACCGACTAGACGCGGGAATTTATCGTCCTGCCCACTGCCGCTGGTCGCAGCTACTGCTACATCTAAATGTCCTCAACTAGGGCCACTAATTGCCTACGTGAAGGTACAAATACATAACTGCCTGCTATGAAAGTGGGCATAATAGCCGCGAACAAAATGCAATGAAAATGTCACATTAAATATCTTACTTGCTAAGGATTACGTTTAAATGTAGGTAATTAGAGTATTATAAAACTATTTGCCGACATATTAGGGGTAAAAATGGTCTCATTTTGGTTAAGATATTGCGTTCTCACTATGTATCAATAACAAATCTAATTGAATTGAAGTAGTCACAATAAACTTATATTTTTTTTTATTAATTGCTAGCTGCGACCCGCGGTTTATTTTTAATTTTAATTTTATTTTATTGGAGGAAGAGTCGAGCAAGTCGTTCACCTGATAGTTTCACCAGCGTAATTCCAGTTTTCCCACAGTAACTCTGTTTACTTAGGAATAGCTGAAGATCGCGAAAAAGTCAAATGTCAAATCGTGGGTTCATACAAAAAATGTAAAGAAAAAATAATTATTAAATGATAAAATTATTCAATGTCTGAGCATTATGTCCAATTCTTCTCTTCACAAGGACCTATCTCGGACCTTAGCGAATATATGAAAAAAAAATGCTGAGCCGGTCGTTCTCAAGTTATTACCAAGCGAAATAAGGATTAATTATATATTGGTATTATACTTACAGATTATTGTTATATTTTCTTTATGCAAATACTATTATTCTGGTATTATTGGTATTACGTATGTAAGTGGACAAATTTCTGTTTACAATAAAGTCACGATCCAATTGAGTCAAGTATAAGCACCTTTTTTTTTTTTTTTTTTTTTTAACCCGGGGGAATGACCTTAGCATACCTCGGCCTCGGGGGGAGGCCGGATGGTTATGTGGGGCTCCCCCGCCAGCGCGCGTCCTGCGACGCGCGCTGGCGGGTCTACCCACTAAAAACCCCGGGATGTTCTCCTCTCCGCATGTTGGGGTGGACGCGGGCTCGCGATTGCGCTTCCACGACCACCCCTGGAGTATAAGCACCTATGGTATCTCCTACAACCAGTTTTGTCGATTAAAATGTATATTTCATGTTGATGGTATATAATGGCTTCATAGTTTTGAAACACATATTTTTGCAAACCTACAGAATATTAAGTTTTGTACTTAGGTTTGCGTTGAACTACTTTAATGTGTGCCAAAAAACTTTAGCGCTTTCTTCTTCCACTCGTGGGAGAAATGTGCGTAATACCATCATGCATGATAATTTTTCACCAAAACTCTTTGTTTATGCAATTATAAGCGCATTTTGTCGGTGTGTCCCGTCATTAACTTAAACGTACGATGTTATTTTAAGGACAGTAATTGACGTTCCGGCGAGCCGCTGCGCTTTTTTTGCGTACGCTCACGAAAAGCTATGCATTTAAACGCTTGAATTATGAAATTATAGTATTGAGTGTAAACACGAGATACTGGGAGACGAGTTTTGAGCAATGAATAAGAAAGGTTTATAATAATGAAATAAATCAACTAGTAGTATAGTTCTATTCTAGAAAACATTATATTTTGTATCCATATTTTATATATATTATCATCAAGTATAAGTAACATCCAAATTCTACGGACATGCTCTAGCTAGAGTAAGGACTATTCGAACTTCGAATCAACTAGTCAGATTTTTAACAGTTTTTAACAGTGACGTACTGCACGAACAGTACTTATTAACTTGATTGATTAGTCGAAACAGTAGTAGTAGAAACAGCAGACGCGTAGAAAAGGATCACCAAAATGCGCCCAAGCCAAGCAGTCAACAGTACGATCAGTCAGTTATGAATTGCAACTGCTCGACTGCATGACAGTATTTCGTCATCCGACAGCTCGGTGCGATGACTGCTCAAGAGGTCACACAGTTATCCGTGAATATCAACCATAAGATATTATATCATTCACAACAACTTGATATGACCGAATAATATTTATTCAACATAGTGAAACCGCATTGGCATTCAAATCAAACCGGATGCTTTATCATATTGGCACAATATAAATGAGTGGCCATTGTCTCAGTTAAAAGTATCCACTTACGTGCTACTATTTAATGTCATATCCTAATACATTACGTAAGCCCGACACCCAGAAACAAAGGTGTGTATAGATGAAATCATTATATTGATTCACAATGCGTAAGTTTATTTTGTTATGACAGGCGAGCATAAATTCTCGACGGGACCCTCGGATGCTGCGAAACAATGAGGATCCCGTCAGTGTATTGTCGAAACGGTGAGATACCGTAGGCCTTAACGCTCATGGACACAGGCCAAAGAAAGGGTTCAACACAATAAATGGTTCGCAATTTTCTTTTTTGTGACTGACGAGACAATGGTCAGTGCAACGCTCACCGTGTGAAATCCTTCAAGACGAATGAGATGGGCGATGGTCTCATAAAGTAACAGAATAAATTAATAGTTTTTAGCTTCAGCTTTGGACATGACGACAGGCTCTTTTAATAAAAGAATAATTATATAATAAGTTAATAAGTTTTGTGAAATTTGAATAATCGTTAATTGACAAAACAAATGTTATATAACTTCAAATTTAAATCTTTAGTATCAACTAAAGAAAAATCTTTACTTTCGGAGCTAATTGATAATGTTATTAGTAGTAAGTATACTTAATAAATCATGGTACACCTAGCTCCGGATACACTTATACCAATTTAAAACTTGTTCAGTTATAAAGACGCCGAGAAACTGCAATTAATTTCTTTAAGTAGCCAAGCAAACATGCAAATAACAATCCTAATTGACGCATCCTGTCGTCTTATTCCCAATATTATTGGAGCTTACGTCGGACCGTAATGTAATAAACACCTGCGAGGGTTGAGAGTAACCGCAAAATTACAGGATCTGATCCCAGCAGGTTCTCTGCTCTACACAATGGCTCAGTGCCGCGGTAGTAAAACTGTGATCGCCAAATTGCAGGGTAAAGTGGCATAAGTGCCGGTTAGAGAACGTACGGCTAATTCATTATTTATTTGTTATTGTTGGTCACCGCAATCTGCCCTCGAGATTCTTATATTCTAAAATTTTAATACGGGAAAGGTTGTGAAAGCAATCAGCGATAATTGCGACTTAGGTGGCAGTTTGTTCATTCGTTTTGTAGTTCATATATTAAAAACCTTACAATTTTAGATAACGAATCATAGTATGAGTAACTAGATCTCATTATATATATTTGATAAGTTTTATATCGTGAACTCGAAACAAGTATAATTAATTGTAAATACCGTTTCTAACTTTTTCTAAAGGTGACTAGATGTTATTTTTTAATGTAAAATTTTAAAAATAACGACCGTGAATTGAACGCACCAATAATTAATTTATATTAGACCCTAATGACAAATACGCCGGTTGCACAAAAACCCTAAAGCGTTGCGGACCATAATAAAGGGTTGGTTGTAAGAAAGCGGCAAAAAATTAAGAATCGCCCCGATGAGCCATTATCTTCGCATGTTAAAAATAATATGGTCATAGGGTAAGGTACATTCATGCGAGCCGCGTCCAGGAGCGCATTTGAATATTTCTTTGTGCGCAGCCCCCTGCCTGCGCCGGACTTCACACGCTCCCGGCAGGTACAAGTACGCTGCAGCCCTTCGACCGCCGCGCCGCGCCGCGCGATTACTGAGCCACTACTGTGATCTTCATAATTTGATCGTTTTAACTACAATTTACAAAGTTGGGTGCAAATTCGTGCCAAACTCTAAACTATATCGCAGAAATCTCTATTGTGTTTTTTTTTTTTATCAAAGCAGGATACACCAGATACGTAATGATCATGAAATAGCGCAATATCTAAGGCTTGATAATTATCTAGATAATAATTATGTTATATATGGAGATTTAATATTATAGAACTCAAGGATTTTCTGTAATTTTTGCTATTAATTTAAGTGCTAGCAATAGCGTTTACAACTTAATCAAAGTCACGACGACATAACCGATACAAAAGGTTGAAATAATTAATTAGAATTAATATAAATATATATTTTTGACGTTACTTGTGAGTATTATTTATGGCAGATAAATGATTTTCGGATAGGTCAAATACTTATTCTTTTTGATAAATACCATTTATGATATACATTTTATCTCTCAAATAATAAATATTTGGATCGTTAATTTTTTATTGCTTTACCAATGACGCAAATTTACTAGGGATCAAAATAGACTGCGTGGTTGTAGTCTCTCATTCAGTCTCCACGGTGTTTCAGCATAACACCACCCTTCTAAGGATTTTTCTACCGGGCTTCACAGTTATAATAACGCAATTTGTATTGGGTCTCGTCCGTTACATCCGTCGTCGAATCAAATTAACTAGCATCAAGCGCAAACCCAAGTGTCAAGACCAGTTTCTCCGCCTAGTTTGATGCTCGTGTATTAACATTGTGCTCAGGTACTTTGCGACTGTTAATAATATGATTATTATTAGTTAAATACATTGTTACTTAAACATGAATTTACTAGTGCCCCCTATTTTAATAGACTAATCACCTAATTACTTTAATAATTCGTTGCTGTTATGTTTTCAATCTATGTTACATGTATTTGCTAACTATGCTGAGGCTTTAACTCTGTGTTTATGTTTATTTTTCATATAGATTTGCTACGTTTTATGTTTAAATTTTTTTATTAGACTAGAGCGAAACACATAAAACGTTTTAACATGTGATCGCTTTGGCTTTAAGCCGACGTGTCGTGTTTTGGAATTGAAAGTCATTTAGTAAAAGAACGCAATAAATTTTACATTCCACTCCGTTATAGCGGAGGTTTCATCTGCGAGATTAAACTTATCTATACTTTGAGATTAACTGTTCGTTATAGTTCATTTATGTTGTGTATATCTAATATAAAACATCATTTATTAATGGTTGGAACGAACTGCATTTTTTTAAATACGGCAATATCTTAAAATCTTTTTCATTAAAAAGCGACTTATAATTACCATGGAATATTTTAACCATATTTAACTATTAAGCTGACAACTTGTTTTTAAAAAGGTGCCGCAACAATAAATCCTGTATTCACCTGCCCATGATTATTCACATTTGGAGAGTAAGTAACAATATGTTGATGGTTCTAGTGTGCAATAAAGAACATCGCGTGTCACTTGGCGTTCGTGAGTGTTCAGCGTTAGCTTTGCATGGCATTGGCATCCAGGCGCAGGCGCGGGGCTTGAGAAAGCGCGCTCACCAATAAATACGCGTCCGATTATGATCTACGGCGCGTAGCCCGTAGCCAAAGCATTCACTACGTATTGCTGCTCAGACAACGTTTTACCGCTGCGCCTGTGCGTCCTCATAGCGTAAAGTTGCAGATGTGATAGCGTCTTGAATTTAAAACAATACTAATAATAAAATTCATCATTTACTGCGATTAACGATTATTAGCTATTTTAATAAACTTTGCTTTTTAAATATTAGATACATGAACACGTAAATTCGTCCAAGAGTCCTCGGTCACATTCTTGGATGCATTCACGCTCATACTTAGAAAAACGTACACGGCGTGCGTGGGATTCTCGGGAAGACGCTAAATAAACACAGAAAAAACGCGGCCAGGTTGGGATACAATGGACACCCACATAATTACGTCGTCGGAGTTTTATACTCCTCCAAAAATGCAGTCAATATGACTCTAGCTAGATAGTAAATGGATACTTTGAAACGACGGGTACGCCGCTATTGTGTTTATAGTAACGGGTGTCAGGGAACCATGTACCTACGGCACAAAATCATAGATGGACCAATGATTTAGTTACACATATTTCTAACAACAACTAATTTTTCTGTCACTTCCTTTTTTTTATTATGATCTTTGTAGCTATAAAAAGTCATAAATGAAGATTTTTTATCAAGTTCTTAAGGAATACATAAAATGTTTGAGATCGCAGCGCGACGCAATCACACACTCGTACAATGTAAAACGCGCCCTGCTGTTCGAGCAGATCGCCTCGGGCGCGAATTAGCATACACTCTGTTAGCCATCGCCCGATGTGGCCATATTCAAATCTCGCATGCAATATCGACATGTCGTCCACACGTGTAGGTGGCTATATCGCGAAACGTATCTACATGTAGGTCAGCCAAATATAAGTTCAGCTCCGCATAATTGGATGTGGAAGTAATTGTACACCTATGAGGCATTTATGTTCTACTACACCGAAGCCTGTGATTACGATACACGATTTTGATTTATTCTTTATTAAGCTCAATTTAGTAAGATAAATGTTTCTTTGTACATAAATATCTATGCAGGTAGGTAGTTTTCTCTTTTGAATAGTGAAATAGGTCATCAGATTTGTTTTTTTTTTATAATCGACGTATTAACATACACATAAAACCTTGCATGTATAGATATTGGCAAGAACTTCCTGCATCCATTACATAAAAAGATATTCTCTATGTGTTTGCGTTCACGTGTCTGTGTGAGTGATATTATTATCGTTACAGATAAGTATGTATGTATTTATACATGTAGGTATAGACATTACACATATGTGGCCTGCGTCTGCTACTTTCACGCGAGACGGGCGCACCCATATTAATTGCTCCCGTTCTTCGTCGAAGCTTTATTTATTGCCCTCGCCGGTGATTGTGAAAAGCTTTGAGTTCAATGTACATTAGTTTAAGTTTTATCTCGTGTATTTGATCTGACGTGTGACACACGAGTGGCGCGGGCGCGGGCGCGGGTACTCGGCCACACCGCGCACATTATTCGATTTGAAAGCTTTTCGCAAGAAAAATATAACGGACAGGCACCGGCGCGCGGCGAGCTGCGCTCCGTGAGAAAATGTCCCTGACGCTGTTTGCCGTTGTCTTCGTACGGCAACACTCGTGGAGTAAATAAAAAATCAATTATTATCTAAACAAGAATGTGAGCGGGCGCACGCCGATGTTTTTAGAGAAATAAACATTAATTGTTTGCACAACGACCGCCGCCAAAACCAATATTTGATCTTCGAAAATACTATTCTAATGTATGTCGTGGAACATGGGGTATGGGTGCCCCTCGAAGCATCTGGCACTTTAGCGGCTCTTTTGGTCTCTGTCCATATTACGTGACTTTTTTACGTTAAATATAAAGCTTAAAGCATAGGTAATCGTTTCGAAGTGCCCAACTCCTAATTTGACAAATAAAATATGAGAATCTAATAGAACGCATGATCAAAACCATAATGACATATTTAAATCCGTAAAAAAAGTATTTAGTCCTAACGTATAATATATTCTTAGTGATAAGATAACCGTGGTTTAGCAAATATTGACTTAGCGCTGCAAATGCCTCATCAATAAGTGTACGATCTGATCCTCTCATTAAACATAAATAGGTGACGCAACTGTCTCGTGCTTTCATAAATGTTCAGTCTAGGAGAGTACAATTATTATAAACCTAGATACATTTGCAGCTTTACTTATTACATTTACGAGCAACCTTCATATTTTTATCGGTACCTGATACTTTAATTAGTTAAATTGAGGTCTCTCGTCATGAATAAACAAATTTATTTTACACTGTATATTGATAAATATTCATGAAGCTATCAATAGAAGTTTGTATTTATGCGTTATGTTTAAAGTTTTGACATGAAGTCAGTTTATAAAATCAGCCTGGGTTGTTTTATGATTAAATTTTAATAAATAACGCATTAGGCAAAAAATGGCTACGGTTGAGGTCTCACGGTCAATCTCGCTATAAATCTGTTGACGAGCGTGGACTACGCCCGCGCCGCGCCGCCACCGCCGCCGAATGCGGAAATGTGATATTACCACCTAATTATCTACTATAACCGAGAAACAAAATAGCTTATTTATGCAGTATCATACAATGTTTCTAAACGTTTTTGTTCTATGGAACACTATTTATCAATTATCTTTTTGTGATATCGTAGCAGATATTATTACATTATAAACTGTTTTTATGAACCTTGTTCTTTGAGCACTTATTATTATTGCCATCAAGCAATCCTAATTATCAATCTTGAATTATAAATCCGCCTTTTATAAATAGAACAGTTCTCTATAGAGCAAATTTGGCGAGACGAACAATGTATTTTACAGTAGGTAGTCATAGTTTATAAAAGTTAACTTGACTGTTGACAGGTTTTAAACTACATACCTATTAATAAAAAAATCTATTTACGATTACTTTGGTCTAAGAACAAGAACTGAGAGCAAGAAATCCCTAGGTATATTATGCTATTTACTAAGATATTATGGTAGGTAAGTGCTTAATTTAGTGTCTATTAATCTCTTGAATGTATAATCCATATTTAATTGAAAGAATTTACATAAAACAACAATTTAGTACATTGCAACATTAGGCTGTTTATTAGTCGTGTGTACTTTATACTTATAATGTGTTTTAATTTTGTGTAATGATGCAATCCTGTAACGAGAACATTATTATACTGCGCGTCCCAAACATCTTGAGATTGTGGGTGTGAAATTATCCGTAACTAAATGGATTCAGTTTAGCAACTATTTCAAATTAACAATTGGCAATTTAGACAAAAATTTATCAACATATCGAATAGATTTGAATACGAAATAAAAAATATATATTATGCGAATCTTGGATCCAAACATGTCGTTCGGTAATTCTTTTTGCTACAAATGTACATCGTTAACATCAACAATGAAATTGAAATGGTTAACTGTAACTGAACACCGCTTATCTTTTATTGGTCTTTAATACAAACATTTAAGTATGCTTCTATTCACTCATTAAAACGAGTTTACGACAAGGGTCACTATCAGGGTATAAACTAAATATAATTATTATTGTCTCGATATTGTATCAGCTGATAACGACCGATGATGTGATCGGAATGATTCAATATGTTGTTGGAGCTGTGGTCAAGATGAACGGGTCATGGCAATAATCAAAAATACCTGCGGAACAAGTCGGAAACTGGTCGCGGAGGGGGCAGCTGGGCAACCCCGCATCAACGTCCGAGGGCGTTTTGCATGACGCGTCAGGTACCGGTCAGTTGACAGGCTCGTCCAATAGGGGTCACTCGAACACAATGCGATGTCCGGTCCAGCCGCCCCACAGTCCGAGTCGGTTGGGGTTGGATTTTGGAACAGGTTCGCGCGGAGCCGCGGTGCTCGGCGAAGAAGCTCAGTGCGCGGCGGACGGCGGTGCGGTCCGGGTGCGGCGTCGCTCGCTACTGCTGCCCGCGCTTCGGCGCCCCACACGCACCGGCGAACGCTCACTCGAGCTCGGAGAAGGGTGACATCGCTACTCTTCCTCTTTGTCCATTTCTTTAAAGGGTTGATAAGCGTTAAACGCGGGAAGCTCTTTAACTGTCCCTTATTTGGTCAGGCAAACAAAACCTTTATATTTTTTCTAAAGACATTAACCGAATACAATATACCGTTACGTACGGTACCGTTCGTATGATTTTATAAGGAACCCAGGTTGATAAATAAAAAGAAAAATTATTTGTTTGTACTGAGTAACACACTTTGAAAGCTCTCAAACAAAAGACTTCAACGAGCGCCAACCACAGATATGAACATAGTTATTAGGCGCCAACGTCATAAAATATTACAAGAGAAATAAAACAAAAATTATGTTTATTTCTTCAAACTTTAAGGAATATCACAGAATACACGTTGAAAGACTTGACCTTTTGTGTTTTAAGTAACGTCTAACGCTGACTCACATCAGATCAATATTTGATATAGGTATCGTCGGATGACTGTATCCATCTCAAAACCATCACAGAGGTTATCCGAGTATGAACACTTTATATTTAATTACAATAAAACAGCGTGAGAAAAGCTTAGGCCCATGTTAGAATTAATTAAAATAATGGCCCAGAGGAAACATAAAATGGCGGTGAAGGTAATTAGAAGTCAAAATTGAGTTGAATCGGGAGGCGTGGAGACGGACGCGGAAGTCAAAGCCCATTGCGTCACACTTGACCAGTAATTAAACGATAATATCGTATATCGTAAAGTAAATATAAAGTCCCTAAAATACGTTTATGGGTTTATTTTTCATTGGGTATTTAGGTAGGTAGTTTAGCTATTAGATCTCTAGTTAAACAAAAATACCATCACTATGGTTATTACACTTACCAGTAATATTTGAACTCCACGATCTACTTAATACCAATGTGACCTATTCCTTGAACTTAGTATAGCAATCTTTTGATCCGTAATAGTAAAGCAGTAAAAGTATTTTATATTATGTTTTCTTGCCTGCTCCACCTTATAAAACAAAATGTGTAGGTACCTACATGAAAATGTTTATAAAAAGCTAGGCTTTGCATATATGTTATATACATAGTTGAAAGTAAGTTTATATATTTGTGATCATTGTTTTCCTCAGTTCCAATAAGATGTTTACTGGTAGGTAGGTAGGTACATTAACTTATTGGCTATAACGGATGCGGTAAATTGTTACAATATGGGTCAAATGTAAACGCTCAGTTAAACTTTATAGCACTTTTCCAATTCTTATAGCACTTGATATATACCTGTCACGAGTAAAATATTGCCGCAGTGTATCTAACAACCACATCGTATAAGCTTAATTGAATGATAAAAGTAGAACACTTACGTCAATTGATTGGAACCAAAATAGCTTTAAACATTTTGCCGTCTCGGATTTTTATTATAACGGCCACTAATTTATGGCGCGTTACACATAGTAAACGATTTGAGTCTTGGTTTTTTACCGTTTTACATAATTATTAAATTATGTTTTATATGCTAGAGTCGGTCGGGCGCGCCCACGCACTAAACACTAATAACAAAATTAAGTATAGAAGCTCGATCGAGATGGATTACCGCAGATAATGTGTCATGTTCATTTTTTAAGTAGTCAAATAATAGTAACTAGTCAAGCGGATCGCTAATGGACTGTCCAATAAGATCAACAATGGTTAGTTTTTTCAAATTCATTTTGGAAGTTTAGGTACGATTTATGAGTAACTTCTCGTACATTTTGAAGGTTATTACCTCATAACACTGAGCTATAAATAATTATCAAATTAAAAAATATTGCAAATCTTTATTACGCCGCGGGATTGAAAATGTTAAGATAACTTTCTCAACCACTATGTTGATAAACTCATCATGGATAATTTTCGATCAAAATTACAGACGTAAACAAAGTACATTTCTCGAGAAAAATGAGAGATTTAAAGTGATGTGCGAGTGAGTGAGCGTAAGATTGGCGTAACGATGCAGGCGCAGGTTCCGATTTTGGCCAATAAACGCCATAAGTATAGTGAATACTTTCGTATCTACCGAATGCAACAATAATTGGAGGGTCCGATTTATCACATTGGTATTCTCCGAAATGGCCGAACAGTTCTTGTGCAAGCCCTTCACGTCTGCGTCTGCGTCGTGCACTCGAATATCTCGAGGAGTCCAAGCCGAGTACACGTAATTATAGGTGGAAAATAAATGCATGGGAAGCTTGCTCGAGAATATTTTTTTATCTTTCTTACTTCGCCTAACCGTTTTAAGCGCGCAAAAAATAAATAATCGCAGCGCACCGAATTCCCATTCTTTGTGCTGACCCCTTTTGAAAAGGATGAAACGTCGTCTATAATGCCACAAAAGAGGGGTCAAGCTCTAACAAAAGCGATGAACGGAGCTTCCCACACTGGTCATTCGTTTATGCCGTACTGGCCATCGGTGGTCATCGGAATCTTTGTTTATGTGTCGTCTCCCCAAAAAACAACCCCTTCGATATTGAATAGTCTCAAAGACAGTAGAAAGGTGTGCAGTACCCTTTTAAATTGTGCAAAAGGTGGCTATTCATCACGTAATGAATGGTGCGCAAGTATGGATGTGTTTGTATTATAAAACGCTGGAGAGAGCCGAGCCTGTGAACGATGCGCGAGTAATGCGCCTGTAACGGATACTTGTGACGTTATCATTAAAATTGCATTTAACCGCCAAATGTTTGTCGGTAAACTTAAAAAAAACGCACTGATAAAGAACCTGACATAATCTGTATTTAATTTCTTGTAAAATGTTTTCCTCGGTATATTTTATTGTTCACGTTATCAATCCCATGTTAATGTCAGGTTAGATTTGACTAGGACCTGAATATATAACAATAAAATTTCCAAAATGGTTGGAGTAAATTAAAAACAGGTAATTTTCTAAATGACCAACAAATCAATATATTTATTGTAATTTATACTTTCGTACACATATAATTTAAGAATGTAGTGCCATAACTGTTAGTTGAGGCTGGGCAGGGATCAATGCAGCTTTCTGCAGTCGTGGCATCAGTATACCGTAGCTTAAAACAGTGCTCAAGCTTTAATTAAAGTTATGTCGGCACGATTCTGTTTCCACATACAGGTATTTCCTGACATGCACCTCAGGCATAGACTACTTACCTACCTCCGATTCATTATCAATACAAAGAGAGATTAAAATACAGATTATTTACAACTAGAAAAACACCTTTGTCCTCATTATTCTGTTTTACAATATCATTTATACCTTCTATTATAATATAATATATCTTTGTATTAAATCAGATGGCAGAAGATTATATGTAGTAATAAGAGACACGCCAGGTGATATACTGCAGAGGTAAGTGTACTCGTATATAGTGAGTGCAGGGTGGGGCGCGTGTGTGATGCTGGAAGCCTGCTCGGTGCACGGCGGGAGCATCGACTCGGAGAAAGTTGGATCATGATAAGCATCCGCCGCCGATAAATTTATGCGCCCTTTGTTTCTTTTCGACGATTTATCAAAAAAGCTCCTTTGTGTCGGCGACGTCATAGACGGGTCAAACGGTCACTGCATATCGCTATTGTTCAGCGGTTCCCGCGTTATGTCTTCAATGAAATTTACACGTAACTGGAATGTACAGGTACTTTCGTTGCAGGTTCCAAGTTACATTGTTAATGTTGGATATGCAGTGTGAACTGGAATTTTGTAGGTATGACGTCATAAAAAGAATTTCTAACAAATATACATTGTCGAAATCCATACACATTTTGTATCAAACTATACTAGTGTTATTACTACGTTTTATGAATTAATACGATAAGCGAAAACATTACATTCCACAAGTAACTAATACCTTCTAATTTGTGTAGATAGTACAGAGATATCCTCCATGATTACAGGGAGCAGCATAATAAGATAATGCAACCCAGCATAGTAGAATAACAATAAAAAGCGAGTGGTCGAAACTGCTCGTTCGTTCAGATAGGCCGCAGGCGGCTCAATTTGACCCTTATCGAGAAAATAACTGACGAAAGCGCACTCCTATTAACTGCTTCGAGAAAAAATTAATTGCTTGTGATTATGGATTGTGGATAAATTGATTGTCCGAGACGGGATGTGTCGCGGCCCTCCTCCCGCAGTGTTAAATTACGTCAACCGACTCACTACAGAAGTACACACAGTCACACACACAACCTCCAGGCGCGCACATACATAACGTGTACATACCTGATGCGTGCCAACTTAAGAACTTACATACAAACACACGCATCCTAATAAATGGTACACGTCAACGTTGTAAGTCACAACTATTAATGCTGGCTGTAGCGCCAATCGAATTTGTAAAATACTAAATAAATTGCGTTTACTTTATATGGAAACTAATTGGTGACTCAAGCACTTATAATAAATAGCCAAGAAATTCTTTTCAAATTAGTCACAGAGATATACCTATGTATGTTTATTGATAATAGCTATTTATTGACAGGAAGTAGTATTTTACATTGCATAGAAATAAACCGTACATTTATTTTAATTTACTCTCATGTTAATGGAAGATTATTAATTCACTGAAATGTCTAGGTACCAAATTACAACAAGTAGGTCCTTTACCAATTACCTACAACAAAGACTTTAGATAAAAGCCGAACAGTAAGCAAATGTATAACTTTAACATTGTCATGATTTATGATAAGTACATGGTTTCTTAATACCTGTACGTAACCTACCTTATAACTTTATTACCTACAATCAAAACAAAGCGATATCCGTGTAGCAGAAAATAAACCAACAATTCTAAAGGCATATTACTTGAGATATCTTTCTTGAAAATCGTTTCAGCCTTATAAGGCGCTCGAAAATAGAGGTACTAACAAACACGTGTGATTTGAGCATAACTGCTGCGAGCCAATTTGAATTTTGTGTCTTTGCTATATGGTTGACATTCGAATGACTGATTCATTTAGCAGGTAGGTAAGCACGTAAAGTGCTAAGTATATCGATCTCCTTGGGATAATAATTGAGTAAAATGTTGCCAATGATATGATAATAGTCATACATTTACGGTGACTTCCGGTACGACACGCGTCCTATCATGGCAACACTGAATTATTAATACGATGCCTACTTTGGTAAATAAGGTGTTATTGCGTTTGCAGCATTATAATTTTATGATCCTGAAATAAAAAATATTTAATGCGTTTTAAAAGGTTGTAGAGTATTCATAGCAAAAGTATATAATTTATTTTAATTGTATGTTTAATAATTATTTTTCGATTAACGGTATAGTGTTCCTAGGTACTTTAACCAACACCAGTATCAAACTTGCCAAAATCTAACGAGTTCCACAAAATTGTTGTTATATATCGGTATTGATTTATATCGTGATCTAAATATTAGTAAATTCAAAGGTAGGGATATATTTAGGTTCTCTACACAACATCGCCCTAACGAAAAACAAAGGCTTGTAACCGTAAGTAGGTCCCGACCTGACTGATGTCGAATTAATGCAATTAGGTTTCTGTTAACAACAATGTTGTTGCTTGTCAATGAAATATAAATGGCCTAAATGACAGACAAGAGACAATATTATTGACTCGGATTGGTTGAGTAAGGAGTGGGCACTTTGCAATAGATAGGTACCTACTTATTGAATTGAGCTCTCTAATAACTACGCTTTAAATATCTAGGTCTTACATTGACACTATTTATAGATAGTTTGTCCGCGAATTATTTTTAGAGCTACTCAAATGTGTTTACTTTAAATAAATTAAGGAAAAATACTAAAATGTGAGAATGTATTTTGTTTTATTGTTATCCAAAATCCTGTTCGAGAATATAAATAAAACATCTCAGGTTTCTTATCATGAAGGCTTAAAATTTTTGGATTTTTTAACCATTTTATTTGATATTTTCAATAAGTAAGTAATAAAAACATCAAGGGATCTTGTATGATAGTAATATCGTATAATTCAGAGTCATTAATGCAAGGTATACGAGGGTTATATGTATTTAGCTTCGGCGACCTAACTTTTCTACACTTTCATTTAGCAGTATAATTAAATGGCTATCTGTAATACAAGCGTCTTACGAATCCTACTTTATTAGTGACGGGCGAAGCCGTTGAAGGTACTTACGCTGTTTATGGCAAGTAATATTATACGCAAAGAATGCAAAAGACTAATATCTTTCTCATAAACTTTGTTGCTAATGTTTTCGATATCCAGAGAAATCATAAAGTTAATTTCCCCTCTAATAGTGTCATGAATTCTTAAGCAGCTTCCTAACGGGCGTCGGCGATAACCACGCGCACGTTTATGACAATGTAATCGAACTCGAATTGTTAATTGCGTACGTCGCATGAATTTAAAAATGTATGGCATTTAAATGCCAGCCCGGTCGCCATTTTAGTTCGACGCGAGAGAGACTGTCACCTTGAATACGACTTAAATCTGACAGCCTCGAATGTCACTCTCGCCAGAACCAATTAAATTAAAATTAAAGCATTGCTACTTTTTGTTTTTCGGTTTGTTATAAATGCATGTGTTCAAAATTGTTTTATTTGTTATTATGATTTTTGGTGCCACATTACATTAAAGTTTAATGTTGGATACCTACCTCACATATTGTAATTAATTGTGGATTATATTAAGATTGTGACTAGGAATTATATTATATAAAAAAATCTAACAGCCTCTACACAGAGACATTTTTAATGTTCAAAAAGCTATTTAAAAGCAAAGTATTGCGTATGAGTCCCTCTTACGTTAAGTGTTGCGAAAGTTTTATGGAGCAAGAATAAGGCGGGCAGATCTGAAATATACAAGCGCAATACGCAGTTACGGGGATGTGATTGAGAGATAAGTTTCCAGAACACCTTAACCAGAAAAAAGTGTGACGGTGACATTACACTTACAGAGCTACAGTTGCTCATTCATCTGCAGATAGGCATCGTTTCTTTCTCAGTACCGCTAAATTACATTTCTAGTAGCCGTGTAGCGCGTTTACGAGCCACTTTGAAGATGCTACGGTGTGGCCGTAATGGCCATTGCAATATTATACGGTCTGATCCTCGAGTGATATGAACATGTACTCTACCGTATAATTTTTGTCCACGGAACATACCGCATTCAGGGTCAAAGAAAATTGTAGAGGGCATATCGCTTGATGCCTAACATTTGCCGTGTATCAGACATCTACGGTTTCTAAGAAAGCGGAGACGTTATTTCGACCCGTAGAGGCCCGACATTTTTATATCTCGTCATTTTAGTGTTTATTGTACATAAAAAACTCCGTGATAGTTGATAGATGCCGTTAACGTTCCAAAATTTCATACGTTTGGTTTGTTGTTTGTATTTTAACAGTTATTCACTGTTAAGTATGAGTGAAACCCGCCATGATGTGTGACAATACATGTCCATTCTTCTGATATAAAATGTATTATCAGATTGATGGGTCTGTCTGAGTTCCCTATCTGGCCGCAAGCTCTTCGGTAGCCGCTCACTCGAAAGCTGCCATTGTAGCCACGAACATTAAAACTCGCGCTTGTATTCTACGCTCTAAGATCTTTATCTCGGAAGCAATGTTTGAACTCAATTATTTATGAGTTACCTACACGCATGACAGTTGCATTATGAAAGTTTGAATCGTGCAATAAGCTCAATTATCTATGAATCAGCATCGATATATTTTAGTATGAATAAAAGCATTAATATATTTAGGTGTAATAGTTGAACAATGGCGATACGTCTGATTGATTGTGAATCATTACGCAGACATTAATCTTGCACTAACCGAATTTTGACGTTGGGAAAGATAATGTTTTCTGACAATGACCACTTTCCGTTTTACTGACATTAGTCGCGATCGTTGTTTTCTTTCGTGTCGGCGTTTCAACCAGTAGATAGAGAAGGCTACTTTGGAAACATCGTAGTTACAGGATTAGCTATTTAGTTCACCTGCCCAAGACATTCCCTCCTCGCGTTTATATAATTACAGAGATTGATTTATTAAAACGCCACTCTGGAACCTCACTTCTCTCTTGCGAGCTAGTAATTCATCATCATCATCGTCCTTTCGGGTCCTACCGATAAGTACATATAAGGTTTTTTCGTATTGGATGCCATTCGTCTCGGTCCTGTGCCAACTCGCCGCGCTGCTGTCGGTAATTACGTGGTGATTATTATTCGATAGGTGAGGATACAGGCAAAAGTATAGTATACCAAATATATTTTTGTATCACTACTATAAGCAAAGTCATAACCGTATAAGTGTTTTTCAGTGCCATAATATCTTGGGAACTACTAACGGATGTTGTGCAAGTTTTCACAAGTGCTTGTGAAAACGTAGTAAAACATAGCCTGTTTCAGATTCTAAATTAGTCGTCCTCAGTTCATGGAGATCAATTCTCCCCTTTCTCAATGTTTGACGAGTAGGTAGTTTAATTTTATGGTAATGTTTAATAGAAAGCTCAACTAAAGTGATGCCCGATTAATGTCAGAATCAGTTATTCTGTGATATTTTTAGTACAGTGAGTGAGACAACGTGATTGAGGTGGCGGATTGAGGGTGGTGTAGATAACACGCTCGTAGCACAGCCTAACTGATTACACTGTGATAAATTAAAAACAAATGTTCATAAGAAACCTTTACCACCCTATGCGAAGCAGAGGCGGGTCGTTAGTGAAGTATTTATATTAATGGCTAATTGACTAGATAGATGCCGTAATAAAAACCTAATATTTGACTGTAGGTTAATTGGTGAACCAAAAAGAACTTTTTAATTGCAACACAAGAAAACTTAGAGATATAAATTCAAGACAGTCTGGCTTTATTAATTGGATATAAGAAGAGCACAACGATGATCTTGACTAACTATAACCATTGTAACACAGTATCCAAATTAAAATGTTTTGCAATCTGATGAATAAGCGCGGAAGCGATCAGCTTTGGACTCACTGATTAATCAATCATAAACACTATCGTAAAAGTGTAATATCCAAATGAACGCCGGCGGCGAGCGCGGCGCGGGCGCTCGCAGCGCCCCGCCACCACTGCCGACTCCACATTACACCTCCATGTTGCTATAAAATTTATGGGGGCTCTATTTTGGAAGCTAATTAAAAAAATTGTGATGGCCGTTAGAAACTTCGATCGTGAGAGAGTGATAAAACTTCTGGAGAAGTAATTTGAGACGTAGGTATTATACTATCCCATAATTAGCATCTGCGTTGCCTCAAATAAGTTGTAATCTTGGGATTTAATTTAATTGATAATATGGCTTCCAAAACCGTAATTAAGGTGACGCCTCTATCCACATAGCGCATCATATACCTACTACGAAACTTTTATAATTATACGACTGATATAAGTCGATAAAACAATAAAATGAGGTAATAATATTAAAATTATATAATCTTTTATACGATAAAATATACGAATAGATAGTAAGTAGTACCTACATAAATTATGACTTTTTGTTTATATTTGTGATTTGTTTAACAATTAAAGGTACATATTTAGTTAGCCAACGGTAATCCTTAATGTGCTAATAGCATAATGTAAACAAAGTAAAGCAAAGTTCTGGGTGGCACTGGAACTGTTATGTGCAGACGTAGCGATTACCATCGAGTGAACGACTTATCCGTCCCGTTTTCAATAAATTAAAAAAATAAAATAAAACCTTTGTCCTTTAATCTTACGTTCCCATGGTAGCCAGAAGCAGCCACCACTTACACTTATTGGTGCTTATTGCACAATATTAAATCCGCCATTACCTATTCTGTCCAATATTTTGCACTTGGCACCGAGATAATTCATTAATGTGGCATAAGGCCAATCAATACAGAGACCAACGGGACCCAGCCACGCAGCGATATTTATGGTGACCCGGCACGGTCAAGCTGCTTATCTCGGATACCACACGGAAACCATTCGTGGTAGTTAGTTAGTGTACACTGCAAGTTACGATCTGTGAAATATAACTATTATACACCTCATAGCTATTACTGGCTGTCAATGGGAAAATTTATAAAAACAATTTACTGCCTACTGCCTAATTGAACTTGATTTAAACTAAAGGCAGCACTCAGCTTCAATTATTTAAGAAAGTGTTGGTAGAAATATAATTATATAGGCAGTTCTACTATTCAAATTATGCTAAGATTGTAAGTCGCTAGCCCGATGGTAAGACCATGCACGCCTGCACATATATGATTACAGGGTCACCTTACTCAAAATGGCAAACTATGGGGAGCCAATCGAATAATTAAAGACAAAAGAGTGCATCTGTTGTCGAAACAACATGACTGTGATGAAAGTACCTACTGGCCTTTATTAGGCCCAAAATATTTATTAGCATTATGTTATTAGCTTTTCTTTTTCCTAATTCGTTTTCTTATACCTAATTCATTATTTATTTTATTCTAAAAATAAATATAATATTGAAAAACGTGGCTTAATTTAGGTAGGTATTCGTATTCAGTTTTTTGCAAAATACAGAGATTTATAATAATAAATATTTTTTTAAACTAACTACTAATTTATGGTTATTATTAAAATTATTTGTATCTATTATATTATATACTAACACTAAACGTGCTAATATAATTACAAATGATAAATAGCGTTAATGTCGTCTGCAGAGCCCAAAAAGTTGGCGACGTCATCTGGGTAAATCGTTGTCCGAGGTAGCTAGCTCTTAGATTGCCTGTTGTTTGTATTTTTAATTGAACATTGTTGTTTTTTCTTATTCTGAGTCATGCATGAGTCATTACTCTTTTACCTATAAAATTGAGGAAAAACCAACAACGCATGCAAAGTTAAATTACAATATAACATTTATAACAAATATAATTACGTTCTATATTTTATTTCTCGTATGAAAAGCACACTACGATAATAGAATATCGCATAAGAAGCGTTCCATTTTCCCGTCTCTAAAATTGAATATCTAAATGAATTGAAATGAAATGATTTATTTGAAAATTAGGAATAAGGTTTCTTCTCAAAAAAAATACAAATAGGTATAAATGAACTATCTTTACCGACATCTAGTAGAGAGTGTTTTTAAAGTGATAAATGTTTAACAAACTATCGCACCATGGGATTACTGAATATACTGAGTATAGAAATCTGAGAGATTTATATTGAGAACATTACTTATTGACCCAAAACGAATTCGTTTCTAATGTATCGACTCATTAATTACAACATTGGTGCGACGCGAATGAATTGCGAGCCACAGAGCCTACGTCTCGGAATTTAGTCACGCAATTATTCCGGACGGGCTGAAACCCAGACAACCGACGACGAATCTCACCACTTCCATTACAGAACATTTGCATATTAAATCAATTGTCGCCCACAAACACTTGAGACTAGAGAGAATTGCATTTAGACATTCAATCGCCAAAACTGCGTTAACTTAAAAATTCTCTACGGCACGAAGTCCATTAATAACATTTCGTCCAATAAACGACTTGCAATCGTAACGAATCGCTATCGAATAGAATAAATTTATATAATGAGCCGTCTAAGTGGTTGGTTTAGTTGTTTTTAATAACCGAATCACGTTCGTTTTTCACTTGGACAGTTCAACAGCAATGAATGGAGGCACTGTCCGGTTGGTACTCAATGCATTCAATGTTTAGTACCTACTCGAATTAAGGTAAAGACTCAGAAGAGGTTACCCCATGTCCCAAATTTTGAAGTAGTATTTAAGTAGAGAAATGCTCGCGCGCTAAATGTGACTTATCTCAGCGTCGATCAGCGGAATAGACAGGCTCATGTATGCACTTCGACATTACAAATGACACCTCCCACAATGCCATACAATTGGAAACAAAGTCGTGTGTTCTCTGATAGAGATCAAAGGGAGGGTCTACATGTCTGCGACGGTCATTGTTTTATTGATTATTTCAAAATATTTCTGAAAGAAATTAGGCGCGAGATAAAACATAGTTCTTATAATTTTGTTGAACACTACAAATAGATCGTATTCTACAAAAACCAATATCCCTGATTAGAAGCTTTCCCAGTATCTTTCATTTATATCCGTGTATTAAAGTAAAGATAAAGAGCTAATTGATTGCTTTCATGAATATCCCATTAAACAGCGAGAAAATGCGTATGAGTGGTTAATTTACGAGTATTCATATAATAAATAAGACTTAATAGCTACCTGTAAATCGTTTTATCCGTCTCGGCGTTCTTGCCATGGTACATACTTACTTATTTCAGTTTTTTTATGTTAATTCCTGGGGCATATATTTGATATCCAAGTGTCCCAATTTATCCAATTCACTAATAAGTGAAAATAAAAAGTACAACATACGAAAGGTATCTTTAGAGATAGAATTCTGTTAAAAATAAATATATTTTTATTGCATTTCAAAACTAAAACTTAACAACTGCCTAATAAAAACTAAAATATTCACTAAAACAAAAATAACAAGATCGCTAGCACAACATAATGACAACAATGGTCTATAGTTTTACGATCTTTTATATCCGGCAACGAGCCCAAAAAGCCTCGTTGCCTTCGTTGCTAATTTTAACAATGAATTAAGCCTCATATAAAAACTCTAAGTGATGCTTCGCATTAGTGCACACTACAACATTGTAAACAGTAGCATAGAACAACTATATAAACAGTAGTTAACATTTTATGAATAAGGCTCATCATTTAAAAAGTTTTACAAAAGTGCTAAACCAGAACAGGATATGGAGCTGTTGCATTATGCAATTATATGGACCATGAAGGATATTCTCAGGGGGTTTGGTTAGTGCTTAGGTAAGTAATTCCTCACAATGATTTTAATATAGTGCGGACAGAAAAATTGCTATGTCGCAGCCCAACTGTTGAACTGTCAAACTCTGACACCAGGAAACGCCGCATACCTAATTCAAGATTAGTCTTGGCACATTAAATAGAAGCCAGGTTTCAGTAAAAACCGATATACAATTCTATGTGCAATGTCATTATGAATGCTAATTATATGTCCTTGTTACGCGGGCGCTCTTCCAATCCTGAAACTAATTATTAATTCTCTGTGAACTTTTTATCTCCCGCCCACGAACAATGGGAACGTGACTGCACTGCTGATCTCTGCACTGCGCTGTGTTATTATAGCCTTCGGCCTTTTATACGACCACCTATAGATGTACCCCGGATAAACTACTGTTTACCTAATAGTGCTAATAACAGCTGTACCTACTATATTCGGCAACATATACAATGGTAGAAATATCTAAGAATCTGCTTTGAACTTCTTGAAAAATCAATACATGTCGATTATTTTGACGTTCGTGCCGAAAAAATGTAACGGAAACTACTTTTTGAGCATTCAGGTTTTTAGATATGCTTAATTTGGGTAGATATACATATTTGTTTATGTAGGTTTTGTCAAGGTAACTGGGCGCTACCTTCATTCGATACTTATTTTTATTTTATAACGCGCTCGTATTCACGTGACTGCCTACGTTTTGTTGACATAAACTTGATAAGGAAATGCCGAAACTATATTTATTTAAAAACAGCGCTCGAAACATGATAGCCCTTGAGGAAACTTCTTAAATTATCGACAATATTGCGAGAGGCACTACGGCGACTGTCGCATTACTTCTCTTTACGCCCTTCTTTACAGCGGTCATTACTTTGGCAACGATCGCGACGCGAAATGTAGAGTCTACCTACGTACCTAAACAACGCGCTGCTATCGTAACAAATTACATTATACATACTCCTGGAGTAACAATCGATGGAGATAAACCTGGGTCATGATTTTTTTATATAGGTAAATTTGAATGGCTTGACGAGCAAGTCATTTGCCTGATAGTAAGGCCCACGATTCTCTGGTCCTCTTGGATCCCGAATTCCGCGGCTTGTTGCACACGTTTGTCACCCTAGTGCATATTTAATCTCAGAGAAATTAGTTATTTCGGTAAAATGCTTTGTTACAGAGAACAACATAATTAGTAATTTTTTTTAAATATTACATTATTAGCCTATATTTAAAATATTCACTTACAATATATCGTTTGTAAAATCGGATCACATTCTTGCCGTACAAAAATTGTTCGTTTTTATTTTATTTTTATTAGCGTAATTCATTTTCAATGTTAATAAATTACGTCCAGTTATTACACCATTTTTAAGTTAACAGCTCCCGAGCTTTATTACGACAATTTCGTGTTTCGGAGCGCAGTAGGTAGTTTGGAGAATAAAACAAGAACTGCAGTAAAGGCGCCTTATCCACGGGTTCAAATAATGGCTGTCAATAAAACGGTTATGGTAGTGTGCGCTGAATGACCATAAATTGTAAAGATTAAGGTCAATAACGCGATGGATATGATAACTGCCAAGAAACATAAAGCACAGTTTAGTTCAATAGCCACCTTTGCGGATTTCAATTTGCGTTAAATTATAACGCCGATCAGTATTCTATTTTATTTTTATTTGACTGAGTGACGAGATGAGCTATTCTTATTGTGAGCAGTTCAAATAGATAATAGTTTTCATTTAGATAGATAGATATTTGTTAAAATTTGATCGACTGGCTGTGCACTGAAAATACCTAAATAGTGATTGTAATAGTTTCAAATAATATATTTCACGGTAGGGGTAAGTATGTGTATGTTTGATAGGTCAAAGTCTAATTACTACATACATATATATATTTCAACTCTCATCTGTTACGTATATTTATTTAAAAAGTGAAGAAATAGTTACGATATTTTATTTGTAACTACAAGGAAAGAACTAATAAAACCATAAACTTTTTGCGCTAATAAGATTAGTGACACCATCTGTTTAAAAGATCTATTAATTACACGGTGTTCTACCTAGATATCTATGGCGTGTATCAGGAAACGTATGCAATGCTGGAAGGCAAAATATCGTCTGACTTAAATTTTACTTGAGTGAAATAGTTTGAATAAAAATAATGTTTAGATATACGAAAATAAAATCGAGGACATTTTATTGTCTTTAAAGGGATTTCTGAACTCTCCCAACGAAGTAGTAACATAAATAGTGAATGTAAAGTAAAGGAGGATTATACATCTGGGCAGTGATTGGCGGAAGACAGGGCTGTCGCTGGCAACGCGGCGAGTATGCCGGCCACGTCCACTATTGTTTTAAAATGCTATCTCTCAGTGGACACAAAACCAGCCCGAAGAGACGAGAGCGCGCCATCTCGTTACCCAAGAATACTGTCATTCATTCAACATCACTGAATTGCAACTCCGAGATCGATAAATTAAGAAAGCTTGCTTAAAATGCAGTCTCATATGAAGGAAAAGTTACATTTCAACTTATTCCTAAATTATAATCATTAAGAAATCTTATAATACTCGAAATATAATATAGACAGGTTTGAAGCATGTGTAAGTACTTAGGTAACTTAGGTATAGGAATGTCTGTAACGAAACAAATATATCCGAAATTAATAATGGCATTACACTGATTTAAAAATTTGGTAGGTACATCTATATATATAAAAATGTTATGTTGGTTTGTGTACGCTTCAAAAACTCAAAAAGTTCTGCACCGATCGAGCTGAAATTTTAGCATGATATATAATCCGCATCAAGGATTGTTTTTATCTATTTTTTTCATCAGTGACATATCAGCGAATGTGCGAATGTGCCACAGCGAAGCGTGGCAGGGCATAGCTAGTTTAATATAAAAATGATGAAAAGAAATAAAATATTTGCAATAAATCTGTCTAAATTAGAATAAGGTATATACCTGTCACAGAATCCAGTTAGGCAGGCTAATGGAAACCAACTAATAACTCTTGTAGCGATGACATGCAAATGGTGATTGTTTATTAACGGGAATAACCTATAACATTTAAGTTAATCGCATAATATACACCTTAATACATAATTGCCGAGTAGGTATTTCAAAAGTTCTTTCTCAGCGTCTGAAAGAGTTAAACATTCTGAGTGCGCGTGCGTTGCAAAAGTCGCCTATTATATGTAATTATGTGGCCGCATAAACCGAGCACTTTGCTGCTCAACTCCCAATTACACTTAGCGGGCCTCTTAATATTGTTCATTATGCTAAGGAAATGACAAGATTTTGCTAGAATCCATTATCCTTATAAAGCATTTTCTTTCCAACATGGTCACGGACGGGCCATCAGCACATGGGATTTGATGAGTTCGAAGAGAAACCCTGATGGACTTTTTGGATTCAACGACCTATTTCCCTTTAATTTTTAAGACATTTACATTATCTTCATATAACGTGTTTTTTTAGAAATAAGGAATTAAGTGTTTAGGTTGTTTTTTTTTCTTTTTCAATGTTTGTAATTCTTGTTAGAAACTGTATTTTTATACACATTGAAATATTTTTAATCATATTAAAAACATGATTCTATTATAATATGAAGTTGTTTACGTTCATCTGCGCTCAAACGTTACAACTAACGACATCTGTTGGAAACGCCGAGAACTACCTGCGTATCAAGGAAATTAAATTATGAACGTATGCGCACGAAGCCTCCACGTAGAGGTGACGTAGCGTGGCCCGTAAATGTAATAAGCTGCTTCCTCATATCATTTTTGTGAATGCAGTGGCAATAGGCACTGAGCACCTATTTTAAATACCTATGTAATATATATATAACCAATTACATAATAGAGTCAATAAAATATAATATTTATTCAAAGCATATGGACAGGAAACTTGAGACGTTGTGGAAGAGATGTCATTAATATGGGTGTAATTATTAAGTAGATACCTTGTTTTATTTGCGTGCACAAGTGCTAATACTGTTTTTTTTTCTCTCTACACGTTCATTCAACACTCATCAATCACACGCCATGAAACAACTTTTTTGTTAAAATAACCGAACCGAACAAGGATTATTCATTTCGTGACATGTCCTTGAGAGCAGACCAAGAACGAAAATGATGACGAGCTTTCATACCATTACGAGGAGTTGGACTTTCTATACATTTTAAATAATAGTCTAGTATATACCTACGAGTATATCTATATATAAACTCGCTATTTGAAAAATAACAATCAATGGCTGAAACAAAATATCGTTTACTATAATAAGTATAATTATCATGCTTACATATTGATTACGCCTCGACCACAGAGTCACTGTTGTAGAAAATAGATTTGTAGATATACCTAAATGTTACCAAAGATCGCCGAATTCCATCGGTTTTCCTGCTGACATACCTACTCAGCATTATCATAATAAATAAAATAAAAACATGACTCCGATGCCCTTGATCTTTACCAAATTTCGGTTTAATCGTTTATCAAATTGGTGTAATAATGAATTGATTTACATAATTCAGCAGGTACTTAAAACATCTGATAATGTTTTGCGAATATTGTGGAGATGATATTATGAGGTTATAAAAATTGATGTTTGTATTTGTACTCTGCACGGTCGACGGCTGTAGATACAAATTCTTGATTCATCATTTAATGAGCCACAATAGGTTTTGCAACTGCGAATGCTATACCTTTTGCGACGCTCATTACAGCTCGCCTCCGCGTAAGGAATGAACGCTTTAAAAGTTGAAGCTCTTTCTTTCGTTGTCATCTTGCAGAAGAAATTAAACGCGAATACTTATCCTAAATAGGCATTCCATCGCGGGATCCAACTACTAATTTATACGAAATATTTTTGATATCGTATAGATAAGTAGTACATACGTAGGTACTTACTGGAACTAACGTCTCATCATAATTTCAGTGAGTGTATGTGTAGTGTATTTTGACATAAACTACCTTCACCGATTATTTAATCTCAACATTTCACTAAAATTACCGATTTCCTATAAGAAATCGGAGAGAATCGAACATTTCGTCAGAGAATTAAATTAAAAAATCAACCTCCTGTTATAAAAATAATCATGAAATCACAGCTTTTCAAAATACATGAATCAAGAAAACATGACATCGATAAAAAATCATCCGACAAAAGTGTGTTCGGAATATCGTACATTATAATTTTAAGTATTATAACATTTATAACGTTCTCAAATTAAAAATCAATCACCCAAAATATACCTTACGTTGTGGTTAAATTCTTATTGGTATAAATTGGAAATACCTAACTGCACATTTATAGGGTGCAGCCACACCGAGAGAGAAGCCTTCGCTGGAGAAAGTACGCTTAAGCACGCAACGAGCCCTGTTAAGGCAACGTTTCTCATTCCTCGATTACTTTTCTTCTATGTATTCCGCATAAATAGGAACTTTAGCTCTCAACTGCTAGCTATAAAAATTCCCTAGATAACCCTTGCCTACAATAACTTATCAATATATGAGTAACTCCTGTCCAGGTCATCTTGTCACACAACGATTAAATCATAAACCCTCTTGAATAATGAGACTTTTAGGAAATCATTTGTTTGTTTATAGCTCTGTCCGTAATCTATGATCTCCGGGTTGAATGAACTCCTGAACCTGCTACACCTGTCTTATTAATTAAAATAATATTAACTGACAATACCTGCACCCTGTGGAGAACGCTGATATAATGTAACGATCACAAAAACGCTACTAAATTGCTTTTATTTTGTATTTTCCACAAACATATTATAATACTTTTCAAATAGATCCGTTAGACTCTAATTTTTCTGTGTTGTTAATACTCAGTGCGACATAGCATAGCATAAATAGTTGGCTTAGTCATTGTACGAGTACACTACACGGTTACAATCTAACTTCATTATCAAGTTAGTGCTAATACAGCGAATTACCCGGCAGTTTGGTTAGCGACTAGTGGCCAGCTGTCTGACCGAGCTGTTGCTTATAGGTGAGCTTGAACTTTGGAAAGCATGGTCTGTAGCGCGAGCGCATCAACACAAGAGTGTGACCTCTGCGAGGCGCGCGCGCAAGGTCACGAACGCGCGTGCGCGTCAGTCGTGACCCGCTCGCGGGCCTTATCCGCTGACAGAGCACTCCACACTAATACTAACTGCTAAGGCATAGAGCTCATTATCATCTGCATCGCTAACTTGGCCACAATGTCTCGTTCTACCAATGAAGCGTTAGTGTCGTGTGCTAGCCCGTCTAGGATATCTATACGCTCCCAGATTTGTACCCGATTTATTTTGAACAGATTTGAATCTGCAGTCTAGGTAAGTAAATGGAGTAGCAAAAACAAAATCTCATTGTAAGCTAGATGTCAATTTGTCAATTAACCTTACGATGATACATAAAATACAAACGGACGCTGCAACCCACGCCTACAAAGACATTAGTTATGTAACAATGGCTGTGTTTTTGGTTATGCGTAATCGAAAGTGAATCGAAAGTTGTTATATTTCTTCTTGTACAATTGTAGATTAATAAATCAGTTGCTCTCCTTTCTTATACAAAGACGCTCAGATGACTACGCTATAGTCTTTACTAGCATCTCATTTTAACTTTTGTTAGGTTAGTTGGGTTAGTATTGCAGTCCTCATAGTTACGTTATCGTTTTTAATTAAACAGTATCACATTACGTATTCCATTGTCAATCACATAAAATTCCCTAAAGTTTCCAGACTTTCTAATCTGTATTTCTGGCAGTTTATTTTCACATCAATCGACAATGTGGCAAGCGCAGCTCCGCAGCTCGATGAGATGACTAATGTTTCAAATCATTTCTCAAGCAGCGCGGTGGCGGCGGCGTGTTCGAGGTAAAATGTTTTGTCCGTGTAGTTTTTGCGAACTCAAATACCGGAACAAAAACAGGCGGAAGAATAACCAACTATTCATACATGCTGTATGAGTTGAGCATTCGAAATGAAGCTATTCCGGAGACCATGAACTCTGTTACATCGACTTGAATAATAAAAGCAAAGATTACCTACGCCTACGTAATAAAATTCATTTATAGTTGAAGTGTTACACGTCATGTTTCGTGGTAGTTTTGTCTCAGAACTGGGACTTTCATCATTTATATTATAACCTATGTATGGGTATTTCTTTAAAAGAAAACGTACCCTAAGAGCAGTTAAGTGTAACGGTGGATCGCATGTGCCATATACGCGGTTGGTAGAAGAGGCAGCCGAGAATGGGATACATTATTCAAGGGGATCATTTACATCGGCGAGCGGCGACGTGGCGGATTGCAGCGCCTTGTACGTACTGCGGAGGCTCGCACGGAACCCACTGTGCGACCTAAAAAAACCTCCATATTGCTCCTTGAGGCTTTCTTTTTTAATCCACGCGAAGTATTCGCTTAATGATCGAAGACAACGTCCATAGATTGCATTCAACTCAAAAGATAAGAGGTTTTATCTTTTAAATGTCAAGTGCAGCAAAAACTCTTGCCTAATGTGTGTATAGGCAATTGTTGAAAAAATGGGACAATTCAATTTTCCATTAAAAATAAAAGAGTCTCTTGGTCGTACAGGGCAAATAAATTTAATCTACTTCATGTGGAATATGTTAGCGGTTATTTTGATAAATTGAGTTCATTAAATGTGAGATCCTGTTGAAAAGAGCAATTAATTGTCCATAAATAAAAATATTGTTTATTTCGATGTTAACTCCTTTTAGACTCAATTAACTGAAACGTAATTACTGCACCGAGATACCGACGAACATTGTATTGTACGTTTAATAAGCATACCTAAACATACAATAAGACCTTTCGCTTTGTGCTTTAAGCTTCACACTTCACTCTTTGTATAGTGTAGTACTATAATAATATGTATATTTTGGTCGCGGTCGCACGTCTCACAAAGGTGAAATGTTTTGTTTCATTTTGCTTAAAAAGCAGTGCGTACGACGCTCAAGGGATCTACAGAATAAGCACTGACCATTTCGAGCTTGTGCTTGTATTTACAATAATGAATACACTACTATCAGTTAAATTTACGAAATTTTTAAAAAATACTTCTCGTGTATTTTCAAACAAACTATTTCTTTTGGTTCTGCTGGTTATAGGCATAATTATAAGCTTCACGTGCCTTTAAGTGAAGAAGTGGTCGAGGATGGTAGGCACGCTAAGCCTAGAACTAAACAGGCTTTCATAAAAGGTCATCATCATCATCAACCCATAACGTCCCACTGCTGGGCACGGGTCTCTTCTCACTTTCGTGAGGAGGGTAAGGCCATAATCCACCACGGGGGCCCAGTCCGGATTGGTGGATAACATAACTACCTCCGAAATAATTCTCGGATAGGTATGTGGGTTTCCTCACGATGTTTTCCATCACCGAAAAGCGAGTGATAATTACGTACATATGTTTTACAGAAACACATTGGTACGTGCCTGCACTGGGATTTGAACTCACGACCTTCTGATTGGAAGGCGGACGTTCTCCCACTAGGCTACCACCGCTTAAAAGGTCTGTAAGGTATATATTATGATATGGGTCTTAGGTAATTATTTTAGTGGTAACTATCCTATTTTCTAAAGATTTCCGAAATAAAAAGTTGTTACTATGATAGACTGCTGATAGAACACCTAAGAGGGGTTTTGGCCGTCTAAAAGGTCTTCTGTTGAGGGTGGGAAGTAGCCAGACGGAACGTAGTGCCCTACGTTTACGAGCCGTTTTTTTATGCTAACTTCAAATGTCTTATACCAAAATGAAAAGTTCAACGTGTCTTATTAAATACCTACGAAATGTTCAAGATACTTTACAAAAAGCTTCACATATAAACTTTAAATATATAAGAAAATATATTATTTAAAAAATACAACTTCACGTTTTTGCTTATAAGAATATGTCCAAAGGTTATTTATACTGAATCCGTTGCAAAGCCAGGTAGGTATCGATTGAGTACAATAATAATTACTTCGGCATCCGAAAAACATTCGTGTGAGGTGCGTGAGTGAGAGGCGCGCCCTTGCGCCGGTCCTCGCCACCGCCACAGTTTGGGCGCCAGTAGCTGGTCGCCACCACCAGCGCAATGTCACAGAACATATATATAGCATGGCAATGTCGCGATCGGACCCGGCTACGTCCGCGCAACCCTGGTGCCCAACACTACCTACCACCACTCCATCGTGGCCAGAGAATGTTTTAACCTTTTGAGTTCTTATTTACACCCATTTAGAGCTTATTTATACGATAGCTGTAAGATATTTTTTAAACCATTACCGTTTTCATTTCAAAAATTTTATGCACGTAAATAATAAATCAATTGAATCACCCGGCTAAACATTATTTGCAATACCTAAGCATTTATTAAATCAGTAGTAGATAATAGATATCGACTATAACATTTATCGAACACTTAGACTTGCTTCTTGAATATATTCAGTATAAATACTTAGTAAAACTTAGTTTGGCAATCTACATTTTAGTTTCATCAAACTATTTACTTTAGTACCTATAAACAAATCACTGGATTAAGGTTAGCGTTTACGTCGTTGACTGGCAATTTGTAACTTAACTTCGCGCCTTATTTTATCATTATCACACTTTATCAATACAATTTATCGAATTCCAAGTATTGAGATAAGGAATGTTTTATGCCAACCGCTGAACACAATGTAAAATAGATATCAGGGCAATAATTATGAATCGACATCTGATAATGAATTGACGACAATTTACAGCTCAAACTGCGCGGGAGTTGTGAAACAGGAAATGAAAACATGTCTGGTAAAGCCTATTTACTTTAGAAAATAGCCAACTGCTCGCCGATATTGATCCCATGGCGTAGCTCCATTATCGAAACTAAAACAATAAATATGTAACGATTGCTATGGAAAATCGACTTATATCGTGAGTTCTCAATTCATGAAATGTCAGAAAAAAAGTTATTTTCTTTTATTGACACTGAACTCGTGGTTTCAAATAACAATTAATGCCAAGGTGTGAACCCTCAAAATGTATTTTTGTTTGGTCCGTGATGTGCATGTGAGAATTTTCATTCTGGTGACTCATTTTTTTTTTATTTGCCAACTCAAGATTCCTTTTTGTTATTGTCTATTAAAACCTTGATCGATGAATAATTAAAGTGGAATTGCAAAACTAATGACGAGTTAAAAGTATTACAAACACAACACACAAATAAAAACAAATACAAATATTTTGATCGGAAATCAAATTGCCAAGATTTTGCATCGATATTTTTTGTTAAATCAAGCCAGTAATCGTCGAGTTGGGCTGAATTGTGATTATATGTACTAGCCTATTATTATAATGGCAGACCGTATAACGAATCCAGTTAATAAAAAACGTACATTCATATACATATAAGGCAAAGCTAGCCTTGTTGACGTCCGCTCTTCTCAGTCGCACAGATCGATGCCATATTCACTGTCTTTATCACACTAATAAGCTACAATATATACCTACACCTCACGCACACATATACGATTTGGAACGTGTGAGTATGTGCGATGTCAATGTGATGAATAAACAGTTTCTCCGATTTTACGATTCAATGATTAAAGATACCTATCTATGCAAAGTTGGTTAACGATTTTGAAACATTTAAGTGGAATTGTGCAAGTATTAAAAATAGAATGGTGATGTGTCCTAGGCAAATATAATTGTTATATAATTTAACACAAAGTCACTAAATACGCCATAAATTCTATCCACTGCAATAACTACTACTGCTGTTATGGGCAGGCGTAGCGCTTACCATTAGGTGAACGACTTGCTCGTCTCGTTACTCAGTAAAATAAATTTAAAAAAAAGAATCACGATCGTTGCTATTAGGTATAAGTACGTTTACACCTGAAAAAATCTTTAATATAACTCTGGCTTAATTAGTACGTTCAGTCATTGTATCTTATTTAATTTTTTTTAATCTTTTAGTCCATATAATGAAAAACTTACTATAGTACCAATCACCAGTCGCTGAATATAAAAAATCGCTTGTTCTAATTCATCGTCAAATTCACATACCTATTCCTTGGTCGACGAGAGGACAATGAAGGTGCCCTCACTTCAATGCCTCTATTTATCACCTCTAAATCATGACTGCGCGAAAATAATGACAGCCAATATCTTAAACACTGTATACCTTTACCTTTATAAAATATACATATAAAACAAAGTCATCCAGTAACGTTATTACAGTAAAAAACGCAAACCTCCACTAACATTAAGCTAGAAGAGAACACAGTTCTTCAATAAGGTATACATAATATGCATTTTTGTAAATTCTTAAATTAACCACTACTTAACATTGCATAAAGCTTACGTGAACCTAGGGTTAAGTAAAATGCACAAACAAGTATGCCTACCAAATTACGTAAGAAAAAAACGATTTAAAAATGATCGATGAATCGTTTACTTAGAACAAAAGACGAACAACGGGACTAAAATCTTCATCTCCAATATTTTTAAAAGATCTTAACCACAAAGGAATCCCCAAGCAACAAAAAAAAAGTCGCGTATCTCTATGAATGCTTAACTTCCCTAGACGCCTTTCATTTTCAATCGTATACTCAGATAGCGTAGAAATTCTTTTTAATTGGGCGGCCACTGCCCTTTGGGCTTGTTGCCTTACGATTTTGAACTTTGATACAAGATAATAAAACCTTATAATGGATTTGGCGTTGTATGGCTGCGGTTGCAGGAAACAAAAAAGGACGAAATATTCACCTACCTCTAAAAGTGGACATGCCTTTATATTATTTTAAGCGTAATTTTTGAACACAATTTTAGATTATTAGAGATATACTACGTTTTGCAGAAAAATTAAAAAAAAAGTATAATCTGTACGGTGTTCAATTAGAGTGATTGACACATTGACTAACTCAGTTGTAATAAAAAAAAAATGTATCAAACATGTACATGTATCATTTGTATGGGTGGATATATAGATGAAACTAATTGAAAAACAGTATTTTCAAATATCGGTAACCCATACCCGCACACATTCTATAAAGCGACGAGTGAAACAAGTCACGTTGTATTATTTTAAGTTAAATATGATTTTACTTATCTACTAAAAAATTATACATACCTATAAATACAGTTTAAGGTAATCTTGCAAAATATTATCCTATTTGTACCCCTTTTGCACTGTGAAGCCCATTTGTTTGGTTTACGTAGCATAATGATCATACTCTTAAAGAATATCAAGTAGCACCGGCCGCTTATTTTGAGTTGTAATAGCAAGTGAAACACGCAAAATGTCCTTTCAAAATCAGCTAATAAAGACTATAGTTATAACGACTAACATATTATGGTGCACATTGTCCAAATCTTATCTATATATCCTACTTAATATTTATTATAAATGTGAAAGTACGTTTGTTGGTTTGTCCTGTTTTAACGCTGGAATATAGCAACGGATTGGTGTGTTTTTTTTGCATACGCTAATTGCCGTGATTGTATTCTATCTTTGTCTTAATTTAACAGTAAACCCTAGATGTTTCATCATACATTCATCCACGATTATAATTTTCGTTACATAGTCTGGAACAATTTCTAGGGTTCACTGGTAAATTGAGATAAAGATAGAATACAAGCGCGGCAAATATAAAACATCACCAGGTGGTGGAGACCCAACCAAATGTATGAACATTAGCGACTGGAGCTTTTAAAAACTGTGCTGCAATAACGTCACACATCGTAATAGTTCAGGCGTACGAAATGACAGGCAAAACCTACTATATTTCAATATTTAATACACCCATTTATTAATAGGCATTCGGTCGAATAGTAAAAAAGGCTGGGTACACTGATCAGCGGGTAGGTACTGGTTGCATTTATTGCCAAAAAATAAGTTACAAAAATATGCGGAAAGGCCACTTCAATAACAAATCAATAAAAACATGTCTGTGTGATATACACACTGTATGTAATTGCTACAAGTACGTTTATTTTTCCATCCCTGCTAATACGTAAACCTTTAAAACTCTTTATTGTGAAGTTAAATAACAAAAAATAAACATAAGACGGTACAATGGGCGATCTTATCGTTATTATTACAATAATTTTCTACATCTAACTATGTTGAATACTATTCGTTACTATACGATTTCTGACTCATGAAACTCATTCTCATAATGAACACAATAAAATAAAATATGTAAAATAATACAGGACCGGGCACATCCACAACATTCTTTCATCGTTAAGAAATGTTATCCCCCGTCGAGATTCGTTCGGACTCTGGCTCTTTGGTGCCTAAAGTTATATACCAATTTAAGCTCCATGTGTGTGCTTCTGTGGGTGTGTGTGTGAGTACCTTCAACCTCCATGTGATGGGAAGTGAACCCTTTACGCGGGGAAACCGTTTTTTTTATAAAGTTTTTATTTGCGCTCGGACACCGCTGTCAGGTAGAAAGGATGATCGTTAATTTTTAAAGGACACACTGAACTTTTAGTTTACACTTGGGACTATTGACACTGCGACTCCGCAGCTTGGGCCCCGATTGAGCTTTGGCTTGGATTCGACAGTTGCGTTACCTTTGCAGATGTTTACACCTGAACCATCACCTAACTTTACTAATAGAAGTTCATACTAATGCCAGGAATTGTAATGTATGTACATTGTACATGTACCTATGCAACATTTACGTGCCTCATATAAAACTTTAACCTACTATAAATTTTCATTTAATTTAATTACGCTACAAGCTACTTAAATAATGAGAACCAATCAAAATATAGGTAAAAACTTTACCTACACCTATTAATTACTTAGTACGCACAAGAACAAAAACAGCCGCTCTTTCAATAAAACAAAGAAAAAATTGAACTCCTATGCGGAACCTCGGACTTTGAATAAGTGTTTATTTGTGAACCGGCTTTTTAATTAGTGTAAAATACTCATAAGATAAACCAGGAAAAAGCCGATGTCACCGAAGAGCGCGGCGCTCTGCCGAGCGCCGCGCGCTGCGCGCCGAGCGCTACGGGCGCGAGCGCGGGCTACGTCGTAACGCGAGACCCCGTTGATGTCTTTTGCTAAGAGCTTTGGTACCTCGCGCTTTCACGAGTTTGTTGACTTCTCTCGCTGCGATTATGGACCACTTACGTAATTTTTACACCTTTATTGCACCAATATAAATAAAATATATGAATCCAGTAGACAGTAAGTAATTATTTTCTTATGATTCATAACTTGCAATATTACGATAACTGCTACGGCGCTACGACAAATATTATACGAACTCGTAATGCGAAATATAAAATGTAAATCATTTAATTGATGCAGTTTAATATAAAAAATATAGAAATGCATTTATGCGATCAAGGTTTTATGTTCAGAGTTCTACAGCGTACGTAAAATATACGACATCGAGCAAAGCCGATGCCGCCCGATAAAAAGTTGTGTGTAACGGTTATGATTTCAAAAAAGTAGTTTACTGGCCAAATAATTACATAAAATAATGTCGGGGCGAGAACGCGAGGCGATGGCGAGCTCATCTCGAGGGCTCACCGCGGCCGGCGCGGCGCGGCGCGGGCGCAACCGACGCAATAAAATAAGGCTGCGGCGGGGGTGAGCGGGGTCGGCGGGGACACTCAAGCGATATACGCTGCAGTACAAGTTCTAAAGAGGTGGCGTTTTAATACATAGATAGTCCTCCGAAAATGTAAATAGTCATGATTCATGCCATGGTTTTAAAGCCGTTTGTTATTGTTGAATTGTATATTAAGGTCATGTTGAGGACAATATATCATGTTGATAATATCAAATGCCTAATTGATACGTAAATTCATAATATACCCACCATCACTTGAAAATAGCGTATGAAATCAGGATATTTGATCTTCTTTGTATTATTCGCAGAGAAGACTATTGTTTTTCTGTGCATTTACAAATATGGTAATAATAAACAAGACATATTTAAATTCGCGCACCGCTTTTGGTGTGTACCCGTAGAGAACAAAAAGTGATCATTAAAGGCTCGGAGGCGCGGCGGGTGCGGCGCGGCGCGGCGCGGTGTAGCCTCTCGCTCGCGTCCTAAACGATTCAGCCGAGTTTTTATCACTCACCAATCCATATCGAGCTTATTTATACATTTTTACCAAGAACTCACTCATTTCGGATTCGCATGGCAACATTACCCCGCGATACTCCTAGAAATTAAAACAAAATCGGTAGACATAATTTTATCCACATCGACGTAAAGATAAAAAACTCTTGCATAAATTAGTATAATCTTATAAGTATCTATGAATATTTCTCTTCATATGTATAGATAAAAGCTTATTATCGCCTAGTTTAGTACCACGGCAATTTCGCATTTCATTCGTATTCGCGTTATGCCACCACTTTGTAATAAAATGTTTTACCTGTTAATATCTGAATATTTCCTTAACGACTAGAACGGAACTTTTAATTGAATCCTGGTTTCTTAGGAAAGGGTCAACAGGATAAAAATAGCTTAAAGGTGTATGAACCCTACGAACACTATCTATCAGTACATTATTAAAGTACAAATTAACGGCATTTGATTTGGATAGAGAAATACTTGGATCGTAGGTATAAAACCTATAATTTATAATCACTCACATGACTCATTTACAATTTTAGCTCACTTAAGGCAATGTAGATAAGGTATAAATTATAAAATGCTTGGCAAACGAGATATACCCGTTTATTATAAGATGCGCAGTCGAGATGGCTAGAATTCAATATGAAAAAAATTTTGGTGTTTATTAGCAATAATAATTTTAAATATTGTTATAGTTATATGCAAATACCTACTGGAATCTGATATGTTTAAACTAAAGAACAAAAACGTATCAACCGAAAAATATGTTATGATTTCTCGTGTAGGTATCCGAGATATTCACAATGTCCACGTTTTTGGCTTCATTTCCTTAATATATTCTAATAAAGCCGGTATTCGTGAGAGATAACGCATCGTAATTTATTGATAAGTTAAGAGAGAGAAAAGATTTTGTTAAGTATTTAAGAGATTTTGGTTGTGGAGCAAAAATGTTTTAATACTTTTAGTATTCTTTTAATAACATTCTAAGGTTGTGAACAGTTTAAATGTGCGCAAACAAATCGAGTAGATTAATCGATATTGTTTCTTCAATATTAATGAACTACTTTACAAGTCATGCTGATAGATAGGGTGATGAAAATAACTCTGCGTGACAAAACTCTTTTTAAATTAATATAAAAAACGAATCCATCTAAACTAGAATGCCATGTTAGCATAAGAATAACTACAAGGTGATCTATAGTGCTTACCTATTGTTTTATTATCAGTAACAACATATTACATTTACTCATTGCTTAGATAAGTATACTGCACATGTATTAAAGTTCAACAATAATACTTTACTACAGGTAGTTAGATTATACGAGGTACCTGAGTCTCAATATAGTGATCATAAACACGGACTTGCATTCGATAATTCATATTATAATTGTTTTGTCCCGTTATGATTTGATGTAGCCGCATTGGCCGCGTGTTATTTCTCTATACGAACAACAGCTTATACCAACACACTAATCCGTCTACAGAACTCGTCTGGACAGCAAATAGACGTAACTAATGTTACTACACATGCCTGCTCCGCGCGGTTAGAAGCCATCAACGTCATGCTGTATGAATGACATGCGCAAGCAGCGCATGGTAACGTGAGTACTGGCTTTTTGCAGTGGGTACGTTACTCGAAAGTGCCCATGCATGTCTTGCTAAAATAACATGCTAAAATTCAAATAAACATTCTAGAAAAGCTCCTATTTCAGGTCACTGAACTTGTATTTTACATGTTAAATCAACAAATCAAACTCGATGGACTATTTTGGTAAAATATCAACTGGCTGGTAGGCATACGTTTGGCATGTAATGTCCGTTGGCTAGATCAGAATGTCGAAATGTAAAATCGTTGGTGTGGTGGCTGTGGCTGGGATCGGGCAGCTCTCGCGGCAAGTTCAAGGTGAGCGCCTCGCTCCGCCCACACGCGCCCGCGCCGCTCCCAACACAACCGTTACACTCCGAGCCTCACTGGACCTGACTCCGACGCGACCGGCATCGTATTCCTCATACACTGCATACGCACACTCCGCACCGCACCACGCCACACCACTCACTACTCAAACAATTGATTGTTTCTAACGACCTAAACAAATCTCCAAGTCTACGAGGTGCCAACACGCAAATGAATTAATTACCCGAGGTCGCCCCGACGCTCTGAGGCGGTTAGGCGTCTTAATGCATTCCATTAAAATAGCAATTATGATTATGATACTGAGCGAGTTACCAATTAAATAATAATTAAATATGTTTCAATGAAAAAATCATCAAAACGAATTATCCGTAAATACCTACTCACAGCCGATACCTGTGTCGCTAGTGATACCTCTATAAATTTTGAATAAGTTTCATTTTTATTTTAATCAATGTAATACGATTTCGACACACCGACCGCTGAGATGGAATTTCCCACTAACGAATGGCAAACACCTGGCAACAGTGGCAGAGCGATATTTTCATATCATCTTATAAAACCGTGATATTAAAATTCGACTCGATACGAGTTTATTTGTGGACAGTCATTATAACAAAATAATAATAATATCAGGTTCTTCTTAAAGATCTAAGCTTGTACAAAGTAATAACAAGAATGTGCGTTGTGTGGGAGTGGGTAAAAGGTTTACCTGGGTATTGTGGTGATGACCTGGCCCAGCTCGTCGACGACGTGGTCGGCCAGCACGAGCACGGTGGGCTGTCCGGGCGCGCCCACCACCACCGACACGCCGCCGTCCACCAGCTGCCCGCTGCTGCCGACCAGGTGCCCGTCGTCCAACTGCCCGCTGATCATCTCCACGCGCTTTTGATCCGGCGTCGTCGTGTATATAACGGTCTGCTTATCATCCTCGTATATTAAGTCTATCGGAGTTTTTTCGTCTATCGACTCCATGCCCTGATCGTAAACTTCGGGCTGGCCGTGCACTTTGCCGTCCGAAGCGTAGGCGGCCAGGCCGTGGGGAGAGTGGCGGTAGGAGTGCGCGTCCGGAGGGTAGCCGTCGTCGGAGTCCATTTCGACCTTGTGCGGGTAGTAGTCGTGCGCGGGCTGCACGGGGGTCATGGTGGCAAGCACGGCGTGCGCGGGCGCCGGCGAGCGCGGCGCAGAGCCCGGCGACGCCAGGCCGCGCGGCGTGTGCGCGCGCTCCTCGTGTGCCACCGACGGCGATGACGACGCGGACATTACGTCCCGCTTTTGCGCAAAAGGCGACGTCTTCGGGAGTGCGGAGGCTCCACTCAGGAGCACCCCGCTTTCCACTTTCTCGACTTCAATTCCTGAAAAAATATTTTATTATCTTATAGTCTATTTTTTGTTCCTCTACGAGTTATTTAGGCTTTGCATGGTACAAATGCTTAGACGTGCCCGTTTGTTCTGGCTCAGAATTGTTTGTCTGCCGGTTATAATACTCGTAAAAATTATATTTACGATGGCAAGCGGCCTTTTGATGATCTCATTCTATTGACAAAAAAGTGCATAGAATCCGTCCTGTTTACGTTTTGCCTATATAAGTAAAAGGATGTTACCTAATAAACCTGATTCATATCATTCACTCACTAAGCCGGCACATTCAATAGTGTGTGACCTAAACAGCATCTAAACGAGAAAAGTTGGTTCATTGAGATACACGCGAGTACGGCACACGAATACAAGAGCCCAAGGGCGAGTCGGTAACAGCTGATCCGAGTCCAGTTAGAAAAGAACGAGTATCAAGTGGCACCTGATCGGCGAGAAGCGGCCCAACTCGTCGAGCAGCCCCCTGCGCGGCGGCCGCAGGAACACCACGGAACGGTACAAACTGGTAACTATTGTATCCACGTGCCTGCCAAACTTGTCAATAAACAACCATTCACAGAAAGCTGTTGTAATCACAACAATGCCTCTATCATTTCCAAATCGATATTCTAAAAATATACCGCATTTGATGACCAATCGTGTTCTGAAATTACAAAAGCTCTTTCTTTTTATGAATCTTGTAAATATTAAAATAGATGTCATACTTACTATAAGAGCTTCCATAAAAATCTAACCAAATAAGTACTAACTAAAAATCATTTCCTTTGACTCAAACAATACCATAACTATTAAGCCATAAAATCAAAAGCCTATTCATGAAAGTTGCATGAAAAACAGTACGTATACTTTTCATTTTGTAAAATAATAGAGGAGAAATAAACTAAACGACGAGACTCACGCACATCAGTTCCTTTTTTGAAGAAGCCTAAAAAGGGGAAAAAAAGAAAATGCATTTAATGCTTCAGAAGCGGTACCGAACGAGGCTGGCATGGAGGCTGCGAGAGGCGATCTCGGACGAGCGAAAGGAACAGACATATGCCTCACACCGAAGCATGACAGAGAGGTATATTTATAACTCAACTCAGACTTCTCCTGTACCCTGTCTGTGTGTGCATTTAGGAATTTCACGATTTAAAGCCATGCTCTTTGTCCGCGTACAGTCTGTATTGAATCTTCCATGAAAAAAAACCATTCTTGATAGACTAGAGTCAAATCCTTTTGTGATGAAAGTGTTGAAAACCCCTACTAGGGTCTGATATTTTGACTAGGTAGTACCTGTACGAAAAACAAATGAAGCAGATAGGGATTGTATAAAGAGCTACTCATCTGGTCAAAATACAATAAGACAATTTCAGCAATTATCATATTGTTCAATTTATTACTAAATAAATTTTGATACTGATAATAAAGAAAATTGGAAAGACTTGGCTTCAGTTTCGTTCGTAAGTGAATCCATAATCAATAATGTAAATAAATGAGCGAGTGTCAATAACTACGGTATGTCTGCATTCGCCTTTACGTCGCTGGCTCGATGCACTGAAGGAGGAAAAATAAAATTACAAAAAGGCTCTGCCGCGGAGCCGGTTGTGTGCTCTCGCACACAGGCACGCGGGGCTCGGACCGCGCGTCGTTATAAGATACAAGCGCATAATTTACTCACACGCAGAAAAGAATTGCTCGTGTAAGCTTATAGTGGCCACATACATTATTTACACACAAACCTACATTGGAAATTCACAAGTTTGTGCCTACCTGTATAGGTAAAACACAATTTGTAAAACACAGACCAATAAGGAGTACTATGTAACTTACTTTAGCCACATAAGGTAAACAAGATACGACGATGACACCTGCGAAGCGGATATCTACTGGGTACATCAGACAATAATGATCCGAGTCTTGTAAGATTCAAAGCAGAACAAGTTTTGTATGACAACAAACAGACAGGTGGCGGAAGTTTATGACGTACGCATGTGATGCGTATGTCGCGTTATCCCAGGATCGTTATCTAGCACTGATGATTATGGAGTGGTAAAAAACGAGCACGTCATTGCACTGGTACTAAGGTCGGGGGCGGCGGCGGCGCGGGCGTCCTGGCGCAAGCCGTCACGCACTCGAGTCAAACTAGTATCGTGACGTCACAGCCCGCCCGGCGAAATTACAAAACCGGCCGGGCGGCGCAGCCGAGTGCGCCAGCAAGCGGCGCAGGCGGCGGCGCAGTGGCGGGCGCGCTGCCGACCGACCCCGACGCGCCACCGGCGTTTCACATACCGTGGGCGGCGTCACGACGCCGTGGCGGCGCGGGCCGGTGCGCGGGCGCGGGTACACGAGCACGCGGCGAGCGGCGCTACGGAGCGCGGGCGCAGGTGCTCTGAGCGCAGCAGCCTCCGCACGCCGGCGCCGCCGCCCTCCGCACCTCCCCGCGCGCCGCCCGCTCCTCTCTCACACGCACCAAAACGACGAATTTTTCTTCCGTGCACACTGCGAGCCCTCCTATCCGAAGACGACAGCCAAGGTGTATCAAGTGCTAACGAGCCGATTGTCTCTCATAATCGTCTTAAACCTCCATCAACTTTAATAATGCCATGTTATGCTACGTACTTAAAAGTTACTAAATCTCATAAACTAAAAATACAAAGGAACGATTTTTTTTAATCTATAGGTTCAACTCGATGTTCATAGGTAGTCTGATCGTGTAAGAGGTAGACATCATGCACATGAGAAGCGCGGCGGGCGGCGGGCGGCGGGGCGGCGGCGGGCGGTCGCGGCAATGCCTGTGGCGATCAGCGCTCTCTGTCGAGGCCTGCGGCCTGCGTCGCGCGCAGCCGTTACAAAATCGGCGACCTGACGATGCAATTGCCCAACTTTACGCAATTTCCCTTATTGGACTTTCATGCGATATGATACAGACTTATTTAATGCCTACTCTTTCCACATTGTTATGAACTTTGACAACTCATTACAAAAGCTCTGTTCATTTTTTCATCGTATAAATCTATTGTACCTCTACATTTTTGACTAAATTAATTATATATTCATACAATTAATATTGTATTCCAAAGCTAAAAACTAACATAGCAAAAATAAATAGGATTCTTCTGTTCTTTCGGAACGAGAGCTTTCCGACATTATAAGGGAAGCTTTGTGTTTTTTTAATAATCCCGTACGGCTACTATACTGTTACTATACTTATGTTACCTAGATTACTCCATTCAGGTAGATCCTACTCAGGTTACAAGTGCATAGTTATTTTTATTAAAACATAATTCAATATAAAACCTGTATAAAGTTCGACACCACACACCACCCAACACAGCATGAATCTTTTAATGATTTTTAATATTATAGCACGCGGCATTAACCACTTACCATGGCTGATTATTTAACTTCCAAGAATTGTCGAAATGAACGGTGAAAGCTCCTCCACACAGGTGTGTATCGCATTATTACGAACGAAATGGGGTAGATGTAAGAGTACACGTAGGTAGAGACCTACTACGTTTATATTTTGAGATTGAGATCGAATATGTGCCCTCTTTTTTTTATATTACTGAGTTAATACAAGACGAGCAAATCATTCATGCGAGTGCCACGCCTGCCTATAACTTGTGCAGCACCGCTCAAAACTCATTGCAAAAGATTGCGCGGTATTGTACTGCGAGACAACATGCCCAGCGATTTCCCTGAAACAACCGGAACACAGCAATATTTGCACACTGCTGCTTTGCGGATGAATATCTAGCAAAGGTATTGATATACCTTTTCTCTTCCCCAGACCGAGTCACACACTACATGTTGGCCCAATGACTTGGAAAGGACTCTGCTTGTGCTTACCGGAGACTTCTTACCTGGCCTGATTTTGGAGATTGATGATTGAAGTTTAAAGAGACGAACTGACTGTTTCTGATGGTAAGCGTCTGGTACAACTACTTACAACTTACAACACGCACGCACACAAACCCGATGTTTGTCTTTGTTATTAAAGTAAAACTTCTTTACGCACGCTTAACTTGCAGAGTAAGCTAGTAAGTGCGTTACGAAAAGTGTGATCAGGTGAGGCGAAAGGAAGTTGAGAAGGAGATAATAATTTAGTGAAGATAGAAAGAGAAAGAGTTACGTTTATGTATATTAAATACTGTAGGGGCAAGAGAGAGGTGCGAGCACACATTGTCTTTCGCTCTTTCTCTCATAGCCAGTTATATATTATGCATACATATATTAGATGGAGCTAAAGAAGTTTTACTTCTGTCGTGTGGTCTATAAAGCACACTCGTTTTTTATTTATAAATAATAAACCCAAAAAAAAAATCTTCTATATTAGTATGTACCTAATATATTTCATAATTTCTTAATTAATTATTTTTTATTAACCATAAAGAACCTGCTTATGTGTTCGCTATCGTGCACGAGTCTGGACTAGTGGTATTAAAACTATCAGATAGTTTCAATAAATCATTTATCCACCACTTTACAGAATCGTCGACTGGGACATTTTGACTACTTATCTAGATACCAACGCTGTAATTTTTAACAGAATAGGTACCACTTGAAATATTAGTAAAAACATGCCACTGGCTAACTAAATGCACAACTCGGGCGAAGATAACATTATTTCTAACGTTACGAAGGTCCGAACTCGGGACCCGGACGGAATCACCAAATCCAAATTGCATTTTTATTACAAAATGGCCATTCGGATTCCACTAATGCAATGCCTTAGCTGGCAGCACAGAACATAAGTAGAAACTTGCTGGCAAAATTTCAAATTCCAAAGAAACGTATAGTTATATCATTGGTATAAATAGGATAGTATTATGGACCTATATAATATTATATACAAAAATTAAATTAGTTAGAATACCTAATATTGAATTGCGAAATCTATAATCTATGATCGAAAAACAAAACAGCCAACATGGAACGTGGTAGGTAATATTTCTGTGGTGTTGGCGAGTCATTTTGACGTATAAATACAAATGTTGCAACTAAAAAATACAAAACCGTCGAAAAAATCGAATACAACTTTACTATCCTATAAAATTGTTTTATTGATAAGTACACCCATTTGTTAAAACTTTAATGCACTGTACAGGCGTAGAAAAGCTACCAATATGAGAATGAATGACCAAACAGTCTAACGGTAACTTTTTGCTACCGGATTATATAGATACTAAAGTATATTTTGTTGGAATCTGATAAATGAAGTAGTGTCGAAGTATAGTAATCCGATACTATATGTAATACGGCCTAGTTAACTACTCTTCTAAAACGGAATTTGTTGGTTACCTACCTGGAAATCGTAGTTAGCTGGCAATAATTTGCTACGTTATCATATCAAAATCATTATTTTGTCTCCTTCACACAATCATCTATCTTTCCTTTTCTTTCTTATCTTGCCGAGATCCAACTGTGTGGGAGTTATTTCGTGGCAATTTTAAATAAATTAAAAGTTTGGTAAGTTAATTTACGATACAAATTAAAATTTTACATACTTTACACACTTTTCTATGATTTACACAAGAATATAACAAGGTCAAAAACTATTTATCCATTTATAACCTTTCGTGCAATAAAATTTGAAAGTTTTGAACTAGGAGGCATACTTCAACAAAACTTTTTAAGTTTAACTTCAGTAGAATCCTCTCAACTTATCTGCTTTCTTCGATAAAAGTTAAACACAATAAGCAATTTCAATTGAAATATAAAATTCCCATTCGAAGATAAAAATGTCTAGTGATAAAATGTTACCCTCAGTCAAAGTCATTGATAACCAACTGAAAACAAACTTTTTTCAATGTAACAGTTACAACCTCATTTAATTTCAGAAAATGTCTGCTCTTATCCATGAGAAGGTTTGGTTAGACAAACCAATGTATACTGAGGCTGAAAAGAATTATTATGAATCCTTATACAAGGTGAGTGCTGAATAAAGAACCTATTTCTTGTTTGATTGTCGAATGAGGTAGTGCCACCCTCTAGTGTCAGATTGTCAGCTACCCAAGGGCCTCTGATGTGCCTTGTCAACTGCTATTCATTGATAACATCAGGGACCAAAGACTTAACATGCCCTGCGAGCATGGAGTGATGCAAGTCCACACATAACTTATGAAAAGTGATTGGTGCGGGGCCGAGGACCCAACCTGTTGAAGAATCTACTTAACTCTAATCTGCTAAATTCATGGAAAGTTTAAATTTTCTAAGCTAGTCCAACTTATGTTCCATCAGTATTAAATTAGAATTGAAATATGTCTTGATGAAAATATTGATTAAGTATATTTATTGAAGAATTCAAAAATAATTTGCTACATACCTCTAATAATTTTAGATTAAAATGTAATATTGTGTTCTAAGTTGTAAAGAATTGATATGCTTGTAGGTGGAAGAGTCACCACTTACATTGGCTCGGTCCTCTCTGGCCAGTGAAGTTGCAAAGGCTAGACAGCACATTAAAAAATCTCTTGAATGTGTGAGTAATTTACTATTCTATCTAAGTGTATTCACACATTGTTTGAATTAAAAATATTTGCTGGCATAGAACAAAATGTTGTGTAGTGCATTGTGTGTGCGAATGCTTTGGAATTATTAAATTTTTAGTCATCTACCTAGTAGTAATAAATATTTTATTTACTTATATGTGCTATGTGCTGCTTGCTAAAGAAATCTGTTTTATACCTATTTATCAGTTAGTGCTTATTTATACACTTTTTATTTCTAAAATAAACTAGATGCACCTTCGTTGAAAGTTAAAACTAATTATTTTGTTGTCCAATGTATCTTACTTTTAACTGTCATGTTTCAGATGGATAGTGTTGCAACCCTCGCCGGTGTACCCAACACTGAACTCACTAGCAAGATCAACAGCTTAGAGAAAGAGAATGGCGACTTGAAAAAAGCCATTAATGACCTGCGTAACTTGGTCATAAGCCTACAAGTCCGAGTGGAAACCCTAGAATCCACTGGTGGCACTACAAAGAAAGAAGCTCCAAAAGTGAGTTCAACATGACATTGGCTTGCATTGTATGGTTTTAATGTGAGTCAAAAGGTTTTTGAATGTCCACTGTATGTACTGAATTGAAGGTTCATTTATAAATTCCAGGCTGCCCCTGCACCTGCTGCTGCAGCTTCCCAGGACTCTGATGATGGGGTTGATCTGTTTGGGTCAGATGATGAAGAGGAAAGCGCAGAGGCAGCGAGAATACGCGAGGAACGTCTAGCAGCTTATAATGCAAAGAAAGCCAAAAGTAAGTTAGCCCTATTTATAAGTGGTTGAATTTTTTTAAAGTGTTATTTGTACTGTGGCGCCGACATTTATAAACTATGTGCACTGTTTGTTAGTTTCAATTTCTTGGACAAAAAATCTTCAGCCACCGCAAATTTGGTTCAGTTTTTGAAATAAGTATGTTGCTTTGATTGTCATATTAGAGATCTCTCGGTTGGAACAATAATTTTGATTTTATTATTTTGCAGAACCAGTCCTTATTGCAAAGTCAAATATTATATTGGATGTGAAGCCCTGGGATGACGAGACTGACATGAAGGCTATGGAGGAAGCTGTAAGAAAAATCAGTACTGATGGTCTGCTGTGGGGAGCTGCCAAACTTGTGCCTTTAGCTTATGGTATCCATAAGCTGCAAATCTCCTGTGTTGTTGAAGATGATAAGGTTTCTATTGACTGGCTCACTGAGGAAATCGAGAAAATTGAAGACTTTGTAAGTTCTTTCAAATCTTAATCAAATCAAGTAGTTCTACTTTAAAGTCCTATAAATTTATTACCAATTGCCACGTCATATTATTTTATACAACAGTGTAACAAAGTACAGTGCCCTTCACTGATACTCAATAATGTTTATTATAATACTTAGGTAACAGTTATTATCAAGTGTTCATGTATTAAACTTATTGTTGTTTCTTTTATTACAGGTTCAGAGCATTGATATTGCTGCCTTCAATAAAGTTTAACTGAAAGTTACTATTTTTTAAACTTGATAGAAAGAGAATGAATAAAATAATTTTATTATAATATTATATTGTTCTTATTTTCGGTAGTTTTACCTGTGGTTCTACTACAACTATAATTCTTGCTTCAGCAAGGTTGCTACCATTTTGCCTGTGTCGCGTGGATAGAGTGGAAGATACACGAAGGAGATTGATTGATGATTGTTTCGTACTGAAACAGATTTCTTTTTTTTTTTTATTTTGAGTGTTTTCGAACGTAACTACACAAAGACTATTCCGCTTAATATTTTGTGTTGGTACGAGATTATTATGGCCCACGACTTTGGGTGGCCAACCGGAAGTCAGTCGTCCTTCAAATGCGCGTGCGAGCACTTGTCGCATCGCGGTGTTTTGAGCTTTCACCGGTAGCTCCATTTCGTGGACGCCATTCCCATCCTCGGAGACGAGCTCCAGGATTAAGTGTAGTGTGGATTGCCTGATCACACCTCTATCCCGGAGGAAGGTGATACGGGATCAGAAGAAACCGCCCCATCGGCGTCCTATGGATATATCTCTGTGCACCATCATCCCCCATCTAACCCGAAGACAGCGCTGATTACACACCCGAGAGGCCATCGACGGATTTCCCAAGTAAGTTCGTAGGCCATAATATCTCCCCGTAACATTTTTGATCCGTTCGAGCCGGATCTGCGGATTTTCTTTGCTGTAGTCACGTTGTCCAAATCCCGTTATTAGTGCATATTTTCCCATTTTTGGAAACCATCCGAGTATATTTTAGTGTTTGTCGTAGCGGCGTTACGCGTCCCGACAATATTTCCCATTTTTCATCTTGATTTTGCCGATTTTTGATTTTTTGTGTGCGACATTACGTGTCCATTAAAAATGGCGGAACAAGATATTTTCGAAAGAGAAGTTATACTTGACGAAGTCAAACGTACTTTAGAGTTTTACGAACTCAATGAACAGCAATTTAAAGCGCGAGCAAAAGATATTCATTCTATTCAGAGAAAATTCCTTAAATTGCAAACTAAAATTGAGAAGTCACAAATGAAATTGTCGACATTTGACCGAGAGGAACAGTTACGTATTCGAACTCAATTCAATGATATTTATTACGCAATTGTTAGCCATGTCGAAGTTCTGAAGAAAAACGATGAGGAGTGTAGGCGCATGAGTCGAGTTTCCTTTAACAATACAATACAACCGACTCACGGGGGTTGTAGTAGTAGGTTACCGAATCTTCCGTTGCCGTCATTCGGGGGAGAATTGACCGATTGGCCACCATTTTATGACCTATTTCGCTCCATGGTTGATAATAATGACGCCTACACAGATAGCGAGAAGTTTAGGTATCTCCTTCTTACCTTGAAAAACGAGCCCTATAACTTAATAAAATCGATACCTATCACGGACGAAAATTATACCGTCGCGTTAGATATTTTAATTTCAAGATATGAGAACAAACGAGTCATAGCTTCTCAACATATTGATCGTATTCTGGATATTCAATCCTGTGCCGAGAAATCAAATCAAAGTGTGCGTAATTTGCTGAATATTTACCATGAGAATATAAAAGCGTTACAAGTAATGCATTTTCCTACAAATCAGTGGAGTTTTTTGTTGTTGAATATTTTACTACGTAAAATACCTACTTCCATTCGTATGCGATTCGAGTTAACATTGCATAAACCATCCGATGTACCCAACGTCGACTTGTTAATCGAGTTTTTAGAACGAGAATTAACCGCCAGCGAAATAGTTGAATCTGGCAGTAGAAATATTCAAAATGTAGGTAGTCAGAGGAAAGAGTACGTCGCTCCAACGTTCCGTCGAGCGTTGGCTGCCGGCGTGGCCAGCCACACTTCGACTCAGGGTGCGAGCGATTCTCAACCTTCTGTCAATACGAGCAAGAATCAGAAATGTGTATGTTGCGATGCTCAACATCCATTAAGAAAATGTAATAAGTTTTTGAATTTGTCACCAAGCAATAGGTATGCGTTTATCAAAAATAAAGATGTTTGTTTCAATTGTTTAGGCAAAGGTCATAACGTTTCTCAATGCAAGTCGAGTTTTGTTTGTCGTTCGTGTGAAAAACGTCATCATACATTGATTCACTTTACTTCTGAAGGTGATACTAGCCGTGCGAGTGAGAGAAGTGTTTCTTTACCGCTCACGGAGGAACGGGAAGAGAACATTCCGAGCACCTGTACTCAGCACGCTATGTCCGCGAGTCAAGCGACACAAATTAATTGCGCGTCGTCCAATGCTCCTTTTAGCACGACAAATACTGTGTTGCTTTCGACCGCACTCATCGATGTATGTGTAGGTAATGAAAAGCGTTCGACTGTCCGGTGTCTTATCGATACGGGAAGCCAGGCTTCGTTCATGACGGAATCGTGCGCACAGCGGCTAGGTATAAAGCGTTGTTATGCGAATGTACCTGTTTACGGGATAGGTGACACCAAACCGGTACGACCAAAAGGAAAGATTTCGTGTTGCATAACCCCGAGAAATGAACTTCAACCTTCTATACCTATTGAAGCTTTAGTATTGCCGAAACTTATTCCTAAAATGCCTAGTGTACCACTGCCTCATATGGGGTGGGCACACATTCAAAATTTAAATTTAGCCGATCCTTTGTTTCACACTCCACAGCCGGTGGAGATGTTGTTAGGTGCAGATGTACTATCTCACATAATTTTAGGAAACGTAATAACGGGTTCGCCCGGTACGCCGATCGCTATGAACAGCGTTTTCGGTTATTTGTTGTTGGGAAAAATAGCGTTCAACTCTTCGACTCCATCCTCAGTTCAAGCTTGTTTTAGCTCATTATCCGATGACGGCGACTTGAAACGATTCTGGGAACTGGAGTCAGTGCCTGAGGTGAAGGCACTCACCCCCGAGGAACGTCTATGTGAATCCATATTTGAACGCTCACACTATCGTGACGTCACGGGACGATACACAGTAGCTTTACCACGTAAACCTGATGCTACGCCCCTAGGTGAATCACGAGATATTGTCCTCGCTCGGTTCCATAAATTAGAGCAGCGTTTACAACGGAACCCGAGTCTTAAAATTGAGTCTCACGCGTGCTTGCAGGACTATCTTAAACAAATGTATAGAAATATACTAGTACAAGAATCTGATAGGGACTTGCAACGCATTCTGTGGCGTACGTCGCCCGATGAACCCCTCCGTGATTATCGTCTGCGGACGGTAACGTTTGGTGTGAGCACTTCCCCTTCCTTAGCTCTTCGTACCATTAAGCAATTGGCTTGTGACGAAGCATCTAATTTTCCCCTAGCGGCAAAGGTTTTAACCGACCAAGTGTTCGTCGACGATGTGGTCGCGGGCGCGAGCGATGAATCACACGCTCTGGTATTACAACAGCAATTGTTAGGTATTTGCAAATCACTTGGGTTTCAACTACGTAAATGGCACAGTAACTCGCCGGCGATACTCGCCGCGGTTCAGGCGCCAGAGGTTCATGGTGAGCGGCGGGAAGAGGTGCCCTTTGCTCCCATGGAACATGACCATCAAACCAAAATAAGGGACTCAAGGGGACTTTTACCCTCCACATTCTTACAGAACGACATGTGGTTTCACGGCCCAGCATGGCTCCGTGAGGATCCTACTGCGTGGCCAGTATTTAAAAGTATCCCTAGCACGGGTGAGGAGAAACGTAATCCACCGGTCGCGTCTGCATCAGCTACGCTGATCGACGATGTTGAGGTCATAAACCAGTTTTCAACCTTGAGTAAACTATTGAGAATTACTTCTTATATTTTTCGCTTTTACAATATTCTTAAATCGCGCGTCAACAAGGAAAAGAGTTCCTATTCTAGTCACATTACAGTCCACGAGTATAAGCTCACGCTTAATCGTTTGATTTATTTAGTGCAACACCAAGTGTTTCACGAAGATTTTAAAAACATTTCACAGGGTAAACCGCCCTCAAACCAATTGAGACGTCTTAATCCGTTTATCGATGATTCGAGTTTTTTGCGAGTCTCCGGACGTCTACATAAATCCCTTTTGTCGTACGAGTCAAAACATCAATTAATTTTACCCAAAAAACATCCTCTTACGATTTTAATAATTGACGATGCCCATATTACGCATCTTCATGCGGGCACTCAAGCCGTTCAATATTTACTTTTACAAAAATATTGGATTTTATCTAGCCGAGATATAATACGTAAACAAATCTTTCGTTGTGTGCGCTGCTTCCGTGTGCGTCCGGTACGTCTACAGCCTGCGATGGCGCCGCTCCCAGCGGTCCGGCTGCGACCCGAGCGCCCATTCATGAAAACAGCTGTTGATTACGCGGGCCCGTTTTACATGCGAGCTAATAGGGTTCGTAATGCTAAAATCATCAAATGTTATGTCGCCGTGTTCGTGTGTATGAGTGTGAAGGCTATACACTTGGAGCTCGTATCGGAGCTATCTACTGAGGCGTTCTTAGCAGCCCTGCGCCGATTTACATCGCGCAGAGGTTTGTGCAGCGACATTTACTCTGATTGCGGAAACTTCCAGGGTTGTCATAACTATTTGAGAGATTCGTACGAGTTTTTAAAAAATGACTCTGTTCAATGTGCTTTGAATTATCAAACCTTGAAACAGGGCAAATGGTATAAGGACCGCGGTGCTCCTATCTGTGTAGGCGACATTGTTGTGGTATGCGACGATAATCTTCCACCACTCCAATGGAAACTTGCTCGTGTTCATACACTCCATCCGGGTTGTGACTTTGCAAACGGGCAAGAGTCTATTCAAACGAGCGATCGTAAAAATTTGTAAACTGCCTTTAGAATGATTATTGTTTACGAATTCGTAAAATTAGTTCCTAAGTTTTAATTACCTATACTAGTTGTTTACAACAACCTTAGATCAAGTTTAAGTTTATAGATTGAATAACTTTCTGTTCATTGAGTTTTCGTGTTAAAAGAACTTACAGTCTTTTAAGGTGAGCGGCATGTTTCGTACTGAAACAGATTTCTTTTTTTTTTTTATTTTGAGTGTTTTCGAACGTAACTACACAAAGACTATTCCGCTTAATATTTTGTGTTGGTACGAGATTATTATGGCCCACGACTTTGGGTGGCCAACCGGAAGTCAGTCGTCCTTCAAATGCGCGTGCGAGCACTTGTCGCATCGCGGTGTTTTGAGCTTTCACCGGTAGCTCCATTTCGTGGACGCCATTCCCATCCTCGGAGACGAGCTCCAGGATTAAGTGTAGTGTGGATTGCCTGATCACACCTCTATCCCGGAGGAAGGTGATACGGGATCAGAAGAAACCGCCCCATCGGCGTCCTATGGATATATCTCTGTGCACCATCATCCCCCATCTAACCCGAAGACAGCGCTGATTACACACCCGAGAGGCCATCGACGGATTTCCCAAGTAAGTTCGTAGGCCATAATATCTCCCCGTAACAATGATATTTATTCAATTATTTATTTTTTTACTATGCTAATTTTGCACTTTAACTTATCTGAAACCAATAGGACAACACAATATTAATTAAACGTATTAAGAATGTTAAAATTGATGGCCTTTCTTTTATTTCTGATACCCGTGTTATTTAGCAAAAAATAATCTAATGAAGCCTTTCGATCGGTATGATAAAGCTATGGCTGATTATTGTTCTCCTGTAACGGGTTCGATTCCCGGTTCAACCATGTTATTATTTAAATATCTAAATGTAGTTTAAATTGTTTTTAAAATTCAAATGTCTTCTTTCAGTAAAATGTTCCATCTACAATATTCAAGGTACTTTCCCTCCATGTGGCATATCCGTGGGACATCCTGTATATGTTTTTTCATCCCATGTATTCGAAAAGAGGCATTTTGCTCCTCGATAAGTGCGAGCAAACTGGGTCTTTTCCGCGCACTTACGAACAGTGACGAAATGAGTTTTGAATTTGGAACACTTTAATTAAAAAGTTTGAATGCAATTCGCTGTAATAAAGTCCTGCCCGGCAATAAAAAAAACAGCGCGTGCCGACGCGGCATTGGCTATCCAAATTTAAAAAAAATTGGTTGTCTGTAAAGTTGGTTTACGGACGATATTTTAACGTGACAAGGTCGTAACATAACATTGATGAAATGATTGCATACTTTTATGAATAAAGATGAATCATTTTTTAATAATAAAAGAATAAATAAGTGAAATTATACTAGTAATCAGATTTTTAAAATGCAAGAATAATTAACCTGTCAAGAAGAGAAGAGAGATAAATGCGGCGCAAGCGTACAATGAGCATTACGGGACAATGTGTCAACTTTTTCGTGCATGCATCGATTCATTAGACGTTGTCACGTCAAAAGATTTTTTTCTCGTATGATGAACTTTTCTCATAGCTTGGGATGAAAAGTATCGTGTACCACACGGTAACAAAATTATTTAAGCTCGAGCGAAGTACTTTGACTCCCTCTCTACGCTTAGGATTCTACTCTAGAATCCTTCGCTTCGCTCTGGATTCAAAAATCGCTCTCGCCGTAAATACATTATTTTGTTCCCTTGCGGTACAATATACTATTTAATTATTTTTTTTCAAGTAATAAATGTTCCAGCACACGTTTCGTTTTTTTACCTTACCACAGCCCTAGAACTGTCAAATCACACAACTGTCAGTTGTCAGTGTCATCTGTTACCGTATGACTGAAATCTGATCTGAAATTTTATTCACAAAACTCAACCAAAGTTGATATTCTCACTCGGTAGATACCCTAAAATCATGAAGTGTATGAAATGTGATTCCGCGAGTACAGTTATTTTAAGGAAAAAAGATGGATACTGTGATAGTTGCTTTCTAATTAATACAAATCACAAGTTTAGAGCGTGCATTGGAAAAAATAAAATATTATCAAAAAATGAGAAAGTACTATTATGTTTATCAGGAGGATCAGGTTCTACAGTACTCCTTGATCTAGTTCATCATGGGATCTCGTTAGATATTCACAAAAAGTTACGGATCATACCATTGATTTTACATGTGGCAGGCAAGTTTTACACTATATTTTCTTATCTGAAGTCTGACCAACAACAAGAAGTTTAGTGACGCATAGCTCGGTTTCTACTTGTTGTATTTAGATGTCATGCACTTATTGGATCTGGATGTCTATTGCACATGTTGGATTTTAAGTTACTAAACTGTGAAAACTACATTGCAATTGATTCAGTAGTTTTAACATTTTTATTTACTGTCCTGGTCCTATTATAAATAAGAAGATTATTTAGACTAGCTTTATTTATTTAGGTATAGGTAGCAGTCTGAAAGCTATCTGGTCTATCACTCGGTAATGTACCTACCTATATACCTACAACTGCAAACCCAATATATTTACCTCATATTTGTTTCAGGTGCCAGTGACTGTATTGCTGCCAATTCAATAAAAACACAATGTGAGAAATACAATATGGATGCCTACATTGTCAACATTTCCGATTACCTTAATTTAAATTCGAAGCCCTCTGATGTGGACTATTTACCAGATGAAAATAATCAATTGAATGAAGAATTTCAGCATATATTGAAAAGCATGCCTTCCACTGCTCGTATTGATTTTCTAAATAAAGTGAAAAGGAGCTTGTACATCAAATATGCACAACTCTTTAATTGCAACTTTGTGTTTACGGCTGAAACAACAAGTACTATGGCTATCAATTTGCTTTCAAATCTAGCAATTGGCAGAGGATCTCAAGTGGAGAATGATATTGTAAACAATTTAACTTTTTGCTTTATCTACCTAGTTACAATTTAACACTTTCACTGCTAAGCCGTTTTGCTTGTCTAGCGACAGGTGCGGCTCTGCACACGCCATAGTGTTTTCCCATACAAAAAACACAAGTTCTATTTTGCCATACTTGTAGCAAATTATGAAAAACACAACAGTTGTGTTTTCAGCAGTGAATGTGTTAAAACTGTAAATTTTATAGAAATCAATTAGTCTGATACAGATAAGTTTCATCATATATGAAACATTGACAAATCATTGTAATTTGTTCATCATTGCATTACTAGCAAGAAGTTTTTCATCAGACATGAAATTTAATCATGTTTTTTCAGGGTTTTGTAGACTCCAGAGATGAAAATATCAAAATACTCAGACCAATGAAAGATATAAGTAAGGAAGAACTGGATTATTACATAAGCCTCAAAGATTTGTCTCCGGTAGACCTCCAACAATTTAAAAGTAACAACTTACAGTCTGCCATAAGTTCTTTTGTAACAGATCTTCAGGAGAACTTTCAATCTACTATATCAGCTGTTTGCAGAACTGCAGACAAAATTGGCAATGCAGATGTTAATGCTGAATGCAAAAAGTGTGCTGTATGTGAGGTATTTAGAACTTTCTTCTATTATAAAACACTAATATAATCAGGGTTTGAATAAGTAGTTAACATCATGCTTGTTTTTAACAAAAACTATGTCAGACATCACTTTGGATTGCAATATCTTGCATAACTGCACTGGACTTGACACATAGTTTTAATTCACATGTCTTCAAATATGTGAGTACATACTGTAAATGTAATGTTATGTGTGTATGTTTACTATGGGGTGCCAAGTAATTCCCTAACAGCTGAAAGGATGAAAGTTTGTATGGATACTTTAGATCCTGAACAATATACAGGATTCTTTTTCATCATAGTTCATGTGAATGAAGATGAGAGCCGCAGCTAGTGTCCAATAAGACCAATAATTGCTACAATTGTTCCTAAAGGACCTGATGACAAGATTTTTATACTATTGAGCTGTAAACAAAATATGTATACTTATTACCTTCTATTTATTTTTACAGAGTAGTCTCAATAAATCAAACAACACCTTATCAGCTCTGGACGCAACAATATTTTCAAGAACGGTATCAAATGGAAAACTGCTGAATGAGGGAAGTGCTAAGGATGAAAGTCTATTCCCATATATTGGAACACATCTTTGCTATAGTTGCAGCAGAAACTACTCGGAAATGAATAATAATTCGCCTCATTTACTAAGTCTTATTAATAACTTTGTAAATAAGAATTATGTTTAAAGAATACAGATTGCATCACAGACTTGTTTTTTTATTAGTCACTAATGTCCAATTTCGCAAATTGCCTGACTATTTGCATGTTATTCACAACTGCACTTATTAATTTAGTAGTTCGGTGTTGGTAGGGAGGACCTCAAATTTACAAAATTAACTTGCTGCGCCCCGCGGTTTCACCCGCGTAATTCCTGTTCCCGCGGGGATATGGGGATAAAAATAGCCTATGTTACATATTTCCATACATACTTTCATCCCCTATATTTATTTGACCCCTCAAGGGTAAATTTTTACAAACTTTGAATGTCATATTTATTTATGTCTAGTCAAAAGCCTAAAAAATTAATTTCAAGCTTCTAGCTTCACAAATGATGAAACTTCCATACAAACTTTCATCCCCTATTTCAAACCCTTACAATGCTTTTTTTGCATTAAAAAGTACCCATGTCCTTTTCCAGGCTCTAGACTATCTCTGTACCAAATTTCATTTCAATCGGTTCAGTAGTTTAGGCGTGAAAGAGCAACAGACAGACAGACTGAGTTACTTTCGCATTTATAATATAAGTAAGGATTAGATCAATCAAAAACCAAGATATTAACAGGTAAATTAATCAATCTCAGATGAGTAATAGTTTTGTGAATTATGTTGGCTTCAAGGTGCTTTCTATCAGAGTAGGAAATGTGTATAAAAGCAACCTAAGCTTGATTCTCTTTATACCTACATAGGCAGTGTATACACAGAATTATACACCATGCCACGCCCGGCCGGTGCCGCTTCTAAAGCTTTTGCAACACAATGTTCCAATCATTGGGTGCTTGAAAAATGGGTATTTTGATAGACTAACGAATTTTCACTTTGCTTTTCGCACTGCCATATTGTGAAAACTCGAAATGAGCATGTTAAAATCCATAAAATTTAATGACCGGGCTACCTTAGTGGGCAAACATCCACCTGCGCGAACAAACGCGACTGTAGCTAAGCCTAGTTTTACTTCAACAGTAATTGTTGTATAATAACCTTCCTCGTTAAACTATGACTGTAATAAAACTTCGTGATTCAAAAGTTCTAAGCGGAAATACAGACGTTGCTTTTATTATGAAAAAAGAGCAAACCTATTTTTAAATGCCTCAGAAAACAATGATGTTGTAATACATGGAATTTTCTTAGCCCAACAAAGACTCAGTATCTTGAAACACAATAAATAATACCTAATTATAAACAAACAGGGCATGTAGAACACATATTACACCAAAAGTGTAGGTACAATAAGCATTATCTTACCTCCCTTATATGATATTCTTAAGACAAGAGAAAACTACATGAACCGGTCTTAACTTGGAGGGACATAATTAATTATGATTCAAAGGTAAAGTTACAATATTTTATTGAATAAACCATTTTATTTCTAAAACCTTAAGTTAACTTTTTATTTTACTTTCTATATAATTAAGACCGATTGATGACAAAGATATGATAGACCTTCCCGATCCTAAGGTTATCAGCAAGAAATTGCTATAAACGATAAAACCTCCCCTCAATGTGCTAAATTATTCTATTGTGTACTTTTTATGGCGTACAATAAAATACTTATCTATCTCTAGGGGTTTGCAAAGAACTTTTAATTTTAAATAATTATTTCCAGGCAAAAGTTAGTACTGTTTATTTAAGAAAATTGTATGCAACAACTTGAAGTTATCATACCAAAAATAAATTAAACTCATGAGGCTCATCTTCCAATAGAAGACACTTGATTTAGCTAGGTTTACTATTATGTATAAGGACAGCTAAAGTAACTTAGAAATATACTAGTAGGTAATAGAAACAATATTTTAATTCGACATTGTCTAGAATAATTAAAATTACTGGTCTCCTTTATAATAAAATATGCAATAAAAGAAAACGATTAATTAATCATCTTAAAATTTTGTATTTATATCACACATATCTACATTTTACTTCTATTACATAAATACAAAATTTTAATTAAGTAGAGTACCAACGAAAAGCTGCTAACCAGTATTTGCAAATGGTATGCAGGTGTTATCAATATTATATTATACAAGTAATTACAATATCAATACCATAGGTTAATAAATGCAAAAGATCAAGTGCAATGAAATTCCATGGTTATTTCATCATCTCAATACGAGTTGAATTTCAAATACAAAAAAAAAAATTGGTATTGGAAAATTTGTAACCCACCCACCATCAATTACTCAGAAGTTGAGTAGCTCTTCCACTTCTTTAACAGATTATGCCAGAGATAAAACACTTTCAAAACAACGAATAAACAAGAGTTACTATTATTTAAACACTAAATTATATTGTCTTTCCAAATTATATATTCCATATATAAAACAGTGGAACAAATTGGGAGACATCTGTAGTGCATAGATGGTGTTTTTCACTGTTTTGCTTTGTATTGTATTTACACTGACCATTTACCATGGTGTGACTTAACAGTTTGTCCTCAGGAATCTTTCACATGTATATATTCATTATATAGCATTACAAAGAGTAGTTCCCTCTTTAGTTATCATTATTCTGCATTATTTATTGGTCCTTGCAATGCATTTGGAGTCGGAGAGCTTGAAGACACCATTCGGCCCTGCTCCTTCACAATCGGATCTGTAATCATTATGAACATTTTAAATTAGTGAGAAATTTACTTTTTATTTAATATAAACAAGCACCATTCTCATATTATCTTACTACCCCATGATTCAAGCATACATATACCCCCCTAATCATAAAAAAAATATGTGATGTATAAAATTGTGTGGTTACAATATTGCTCTGTGCAGTAATAAGTGATGGTCTATATTTTTTTATGAATTAAAGCCATGAGCTTATGACGAACCTATTGCAGTGCGTTTCTCACTGTGACTGTGTTAACTTAAAGTAAGTTGGTGTGTAAAAAAAAATGGCAGGAACAAAATTAATACACCAACTGTCAACACTTTGCTAATTTGTAGATACTTTTGGATATGTGCCTATGGTCCCCTCAATCTATTGGTACCATAGATAACTTAAAAGTTACTAATGTTAGTTTGTACTAAGAGAACTCTATAATCAACTCTGTAATGCCCTGAAAGTAGATGGATTGAAAAAAAAAAGATCTCCAGATTATGTTACAATGCACACACTCATTCTAAGCTAGTATGACAATACAATTAGCTTTGTATTATTGTGTAGCGAAAGTAGACCAAATATTTAACTTTACTACCATTAGATGAAAAATAATAAATTCAAATATATGCCTGGTAAGAAACAAACAAAAATATATTTCGTTACCTAGAATTTTAGATATCCCTTCCAACCAAAATAATAACAAAACTATAAAATAAAAATACTGGTGGCCTAGTGTACAATGACTTGTTACAATAACTAGGTATGTATGCATACAGTCATCATCTCATGATAAAGTAGTTTGTTCAATATGAAACAGTTTAACGCCTCAATTACAAAAATGTATAACATTCAACAAGAAAAATAATAGAAATCACTTACAGAAGTATGGATGATCCATAGCTTCACGTGCAGTGTACCGCTCATAGTGATCATAGCGGAGCAGGCGGTCTAGGAAGTCCAATGCCTCAGGTGACACCAAGTGTTGGTTTTCAGAGTGCACAAATCGTTCCCATCGTTTACGAGAATGTCTGTAAAATGTCATTGTTAGTGTTATACATAATTTATTTTCAAAAATATGAGGAGAAACTTGATGTTATCTATGAGATTACTTTACCTTCCAAGTATATCATTAAATCGTGGATCTAATTCTATATGGTATTTGTCCAAATATTCAAACAGCTCTTCAGTGCCCAGCACTTTTGCAATACGCACAAGCTGATCATAATTGTCGTGGCCATGGAAGAATGGCTCTTTGCGGAAGATCATGGATGCCAACATACACCCTAGTGACCACATATCCAGTGAGTAGTCATACATTTGATAATCCACCAGCAGTTCAGGACCCTGAAAAGAACAATTAAGGTTTAGATTTGAACACTATGATACAGAAAATGTATATATTTAACAGTGGTAAGCCCCATGAATTATGAAGAAAACAAAAAGGGCTTCTTAAAGAAAAGCTTCTAAAGTAAATACTAAACAGTACAGTAAAAAATTAATGACAGCAAAAGTACCTTAAAGTATCTAGAGGCGACTCGCACATTATAGTCTTGCCCTGGGTGGTAGAACTCGGCTAGACCCCAGTCGATGAGACGCAACTTTCTGTGATCATGGTCAATCATCACATTGTGGGGTTTCACATCTCGGTGCATTATGCCCATACTGTGGCAATAATCTAATGCCTTCAAAAGTTCATACAAATAATATCTGCAATAATAAACCATTGTGTTATTTTGTGTATAGATATTAAACAATGTATCTGATGTGATTGTGTAGGCAGAAACTGTTTCAAATAATTAGTGAATTTGTTATGTCCAGTGATCTATTTATACAAAATAATATATACTGTCATGAATCAAAATGGGTTAGTTCTCTCTGCTTTTAATTTCTAATGCACTAAAGCCCCCTTCTGCCAACCTGAGTTGGTTTGATAACTCGCAAGAAACTGTAGCTAAACTCAATACATTCAATTTAGTTTCTGATTATTAGCCACACTGGGAAACTAGCATTACCCGGACTGCGACTCAGATCCCGGTGGTCAAATTTTCCATATCTTGTCTAGCCATGGGTGCAGCTCTTCACACACAGTAGTGTTTTCCCATACAACAAACACCACAGTTGTGTTTTCAGCAATGAATGTGTTAACTTAAGTCTAATAAACATTGGTCCTTCTAAAACACTACTTCACAAATAAATTTAATACATGTGTTATATGCAGATATAATGTTTTCAATAAGATACACATACATTCAGTCACAATTTCTCCCGTTAGGATAAGCTGAGACTACGTCTTTCCACAAGCACACACACACACACATGTATGCATCCACTAAGATTTTAAGAAAAATGAGATAGTTTTTACTAGAATTGACACCCTTAGGTGAAGCCCTTGTTACATCTTCTAAGATATAACTAAGCGCTAGCTTGAAATGTTGCTATATTACTTATACAATACTTAAATAGATATGATACGAATGAGTATTGTATCTACTATAAAGATTATGAAAAAGAACACATTGTCATGTACTTTATGTTATAATACTAGCTGTCCCCCATAGTTTCACCCACAATTCCCAAGAAGAAGAGTATCATGAGTATTAATCCAGGGTACTATGTAACTAAACATAAAATTTCATCCAAACCTATTCAGCATTTAATTTTGCAATGTCAAGAGGGAACTACCACACACATACACACAAACTCGCCCATTTATAATATTATTTGGATAGATAGATATTGATTAGGGGGATAAATCATGTGATAGTTAGTGTGATGTGAATTATCATTGTTATTTATTTTATTTGTATAAAATTATGCTAATGTTGGTCATGCATGACAGAGGTTCTGAAATGAAAGGAAAAATCTATAGGAAGTACATAATTTCAATATCTTACCTTATATCATAATCTGACAGAGTTTGATATAGTTGTTTAAAGTCTGTGTTATTCACATGTTCGAAAATGAGGGCTGGAGTGCGAGATACAGGGTCTTTGACTACAGCTTGTAAAGTTATTATATTTGTGCCTCCTCTTAAGTTTTCTAATATTTTTATTTCTCTTTTTATCTTCTTCTTTTTGACAGGCTACAAATAAAATAAAAATTAAACAGGTTTAACAAATAATCTCAAACAAAATGCAATAAGCTGAGAACATATTGGCATGTTAATTGAATGTGCTAATTAGTGACTCACCTTCAATATTTTGACTACACATTTCTCATTATTTGTAATATTTATTGCCTCAAATACTTCACTGTATTTGCCGCGACCGAGCTTGCGCACCAGCTGATAGTCCTCTTGGTTGCCCCAGTCCACTACATAGCTCTCATAGTCCCAATACTCCCTCGGGTTCTGCGAGTTCACGTCGGCATATACCCGAGCTCTACTAGGTACTGCCATCGTCTTATGTCTCGACAAACCAAATGATTTATTAGCGATAGTCTTTCCGGAAATCGCGGATGTCTTGAGTAATGATACTGCAAATAAAAATTATTTTGTATCACTTTTTCTTTTTCACAAAGCACTACACAGACACATAGTTATAACTTTGAAGGCGGCTGCACGCTAGGTCGATCAGACGAAACGAATCGTAGGATTACGAGTCACTATTCAATTACAGTATTGTGATGTATAACCTAAAAACGACATCCAGCTCACTACTGTCTTTTAGATGAAAAATTAACGTGATGGCGAAACCATCGTTTCCATTACGAATTTATTCACACGATCATAGTTCACAAGCACAATGAGTTACTATTCATAGGATCTGACGACATGAAGTAAAATATGAAAGTGTCTTCCGAGAGAAAAACGCACGCCATTACAAATGATCAAATGCTTCAGTAGATATTCATACCTAAAACATTACTGCAGTTAATCCTAAGCTAAGCGTTATAAATATAGTTCCAGCATACGTGAAACTTCTTGAAAACTAACGATTAACGAAAATTAAAACTACAAAAATCACTTTTTTATAAACCGGCTTTACGTCCAGTAAAATTTCAAGATGGTCGCCCACCTAACCACAGTATCAATCAATCCAAACCAAAACTCGACAACCACTCCTTTTCCGTGACTGCCAACCGTATTTTTTGTTAAGCCAAGCTTCTAAAGCGCTGAACCACGCTGGAACTGTGAGAGATGAATACACAGGAAAATAGTTTTGCTGCGGTTTATTAATACTTTCTAACCAAGTTAAAATATGTTCGAAAAAAAAAAACACATTGTTTATTCTATTTTATTAGTTACATTTTAGCACACAACTAGCATGTACAAGGAGCACTTAAATGCTAGGCAGCATTCTCTAGGTGTGCCAAAAAATATTATTACTTTGTTCAATTTCGACAAAATATCGTATAAAACCTGATTACATTAAATGTTTCACATTTATAATTTTGAAATCCTTAAATAAATCACCATCGTCAACCTCCCATTATGTTTCCTTTGATGGGAAATAGAGTTTATGACAACAGCATAGGTAAATTACCATGTGTGTGTTCAACGATGTGTTTTTCATTCCCAAAAGACGTTTAGTTGAATTACTTAAAGCAATAAGTTTATAGCGTGACTATTTGAATTTAAACCTAATAAAATTACAAGTTATTAAAATTACACATACGAAACGTTAGTATTAATATTATGACGTCACCATAATACTTTGGACTAGCAGACTGCGCACAGCATTCGAAATAAAGCGATTTGTTCTTAATGTGATAAAGCGCTTCATCCACTCGATAGCTAATGCAAATTTACTTGTGCAAATAGTGGCAGCCCTGACTACGCTGTCGACTGGCTACACTTATCATTAATACCATCATAACGAATTAAAATTACACAGATATAAAATATAGATTATAAAAATACAGCATTTGATGAATGAACCTATAAAATTCCTATGTAACTGTACATAAAGTACTAACTAATTACTTAAAAGTTGACGCAGAAAAAGTGCGACAAATTAATAAACATCTATCTTGATAATTATATATTTTTTTCTTTTGTAATCTCTACTACTTTTACCAAGTAATTAATTTGGCAACCCATTATCCATACTAATAATAAAATTGAAGTGTCTGTCTATGATTTGAATTTAGATGCAAAAGAGAAAACTGCTATTTAAACGATGCCTAAACATAAATGACCGTTTTTAGAGTTTTTTGTCTGACAGTTTGTCTCGTAGATGCTCCGAAACGACTCAACAAATTTCAATTACATTTGGTATTAGATACTTTAGGTCCTAGAATAATATAAGTATAGGATAGCAGACATCGATTTAATTATACTTTAATGAGGGCAGCCTACACAAGCTTTACTAAAAAGGACTCAAGAGTCCACGTGGAAATGCGACGACGATATCAGGGACTTTTTATACTCTTGGTTGAATAGTTCCTAGACGATCCAGATGTTTCGTTTGTCGATTCGAATGGTGCACTATAATCATCTGCTTCCTAAAATGCACAGTTTTTATCTACTTACCACACAAAATGTAATGCATTAAATGCATGAATCCAATCAGGCTGAAAAATAACATTGTACTTATTCCTATTAAACCGGACGTTACATATCGTTCGATTCTCTTTTCACTTCTGTTACTAAAGGAACCCATAAAAGTATATTGAAAAACATAAAATTAGTCATAAAAAGAACAATTTCCACATTACCATTTAAAAGTAATCCATGTATTTTTAAAATAACTTAAATTTACGTTTTGGACAATAAATATATATTTCAGAACGTAGAGCATAATATTTAAATACTTAATAAATTTCGGTATTTGCCAAATGTAAATATAAGTGTATGTATATTTGTCTTCTAAGGTAGTCTAATATACATCGAGTTAAACTTAACAAAGAAGTAGCAGCGATGCAACAATGGTTTATCTCGTAGATTCCGAGGCTCGCGTGTTTAATTATAGTTAACACAATTCGTGCGTACGGTGTCAGATTAGCCGGTACAGCGGCCGGCGTGATTGGCTCGATTCATTACGGCGCGAGAAGTCAGCCGGCGCGCACGACCAGCAGCGAGGTGTTGTCGGAGAGGTGTGCGGCGTGGAGGCGCGCGTCGGCGCCGGCGCTGGCGGCGCAGAAGGCGGCGCCCACCAGGTAGGTCCCGGGCGCGGCGCATACGGCGCGCACGCTCACGCGGCGCGCCTCGAAGCGCTCGAGGCTGACGCTGACACCCAGCTCCTTGCCGTCTGCGTCCGAGCCGCTCAGCGCGCCCGCCCACCCCAGGTCGCCCGAACACTCTCTGAAACGAACACACTCTTCACGCCTGTGTCGATTTTATGCCGCGATATTTTGTGTGCGGCTGGATTATGAGCTAATCGAGTCTTCAAATAATAGTGTGGATATGATAAACGAGGCCTCGTCGTGAAAGGTCGAATCGAGCCGTGTTTAGTTTTATATCTGAAATGATGACTTGGTGTTTTAGCAAAAACCAACGATTGTAAAAAGAAAGGAGATTAGGCTACCGCAACCTTTCTACCGAAACAGTCTATCTCAGGATGGTTAAAAAATTGAGACGCAACGGGACAAAAAATATTGAAACATACCTATTTTTCTGCTTGGTCATGTCAATAAAAACTTTAACGGGAACACCGTAGCAATTGACTATGTTCAAAGTTATAGGAACTAAACATATTTTCCTCTCCTTAAAGTTATGACTGATTTCGTTCGAATGCTCCAGTCCGAATATAACTACGTTATCTTTTTTGGTTCGTTTGCTGGGATCGCTGTAGTCTGTCTTGTTATCACAGTCATCTATTTGCAACGAGGGAAGCTCCGTGGGCGACCGAGTGATCTCTTTAACCAATGGTTTAGAAAAGCAGTCGAGCCACAGGCACTGTTGCCCGATCGCCACTCGGCCGCTACTCTTGTCGTTGGCTTTCCACCTCAGTATAAACATGGACTCTATCAGCCCCGTCCTCCGATTCGCCGTCTCCTGCGTTATTACGTTGATTGAGTCGTTCGTTTCTGGGAAAGTGGGACTTCCGTCCATCACAAACTTGGAATACGGTGGAACGTCGGCCGTGAACTTCGTATAGTCCCTTTCGGCTATCTTAAGTCGCGAATGGTCTACTCGTCCTTCAGGTAACGGGTCTAGTATTCTCTTAGCTTTGAGAACGAAATGGAGTCTCTCTCGCGGCACGAGCGGCTCGTCCTTGCAGCCCGTCGCCACGAGCTGCGTCAGCCGCCACTGCCGGCCGACCAGGGACGCCTCCAGCGGTTCCACCGACACCTCGTTCTTCTCGCCGAAAACGTTTTTGACTTCCACCGCCAAGGTCATGTTTTCCAAAACCGCTCCGTCGGCTTTGCACAGGTTTCGTCGCGGAGTGACCGTCATTTCGACGGCCTCCTGTAATAGAAGAGAACCGGTTTGAAAACCGTTTATAGGAAATTTTCATCACGTTTTCAAATATAAAATGAGCACAATATTGTATGATATGGCTCACCGCGACGTTGAAGTTGAAGACGTGCCTGAGCAGGCGGTAGGGGCGCGCGGGCAGCCCCGTCTCGTAGTAGGCGAGCAGCCGCAGCGCCGGCGCCGCCGCGTGCGCCCGCAGCCGCAGCGCCGCGCGCGCGCCGCCCCCCGCCGCCCCCGCCCCCGCCCCCGCCGCCACCGGCACCGCGTGCCGCGCCGCCAGCGCGCGCCACGCCGCCGCCCGCGCCGCGCGCTCGTCTGTGCGGAAATTACACATTCTCTGTTGAAGCATTGTTCATAATTGTAGGAAATAGCTACAATAATAATTAAATGTTGAGATTGAGTCGAGTGAGCGATCGCGACAGATATCAGGCTACTCCTCACCGCCGTGAGCCGGCGGGTCGCGGTACTTCTCGTCGTAGAGGTGTGCGAAGGTGTCGGCCGCGTCGGCGGCGGCGGCGAGGCTGACGCAGGCGGGGTGCGACACGGCGAGGTGCAGGCGGCGCATGTCGGCGGGGCCCACGTTCGTGAACTCCACGTCGATGGTGCGCATCTCGCCGCTGATGATGTCCGGGCTCGTCTCGGAGAATGTCATCTGCAAACGATCGCTCACATTTAATTTACTGCGAAGGCGGAGTGAGATGAATCGTGATGCTATTTTAAGAATTGAGCATTCTGCTCCTCGTCCGTTATTTTCATGGTGTTTGTTATGATTTTGGATCACAACCCATATCCACTTCCGCTGAGCGAGGCTCTCACCCCCCTTTCGTAAGGAAAATTTATCATCATAATGAATCCATCCCGGGGGCCCGTCCGGATTAATGGATCAGTACCTGGATGACCGAGCTTTGCTCGGTATTTTTTTATGACATTTTCTAAAAATGATTCCTAGCTAGATCGATTTATAGCCCCCGAAACCCCCTATATACTAAATTTCATGAAAATCGTTGGAGCCGATTCCGAGATTCCAATTATTATATATATATACAAGAACTGCTCATTTAAAGATATAAGATATAGCTCCGAAATAGTATAGAATAGAATAGAAAACACTTTATAGTATAGTATAGTGTAGTATGAAACTGAAATCTTTGTAATGATTATAAATAATTATAGCCTCGATTGAAAACATTATGAACAAACTTATTTTAAAGTGCAGCCGTACATAGTGACACTATATACTTACGATATATCGATACAAAGCTTTCTCAGCTACATATCAGGCATCGCTAGCACACGCATGACACATTGGTTCTAAAAGATTGTGCCAAGTGCATACAACGTTCTGCACGAGTAGCTATAGCTACTGCGCATGTTACAAATGACCTCAAGAAGTGATATGCGTCGTATTGTACGAGTGCGATTACGCGATAACACGTGTAGGAACTTCACATTGTATTTAAGTGACAAACACTTGAGAATCCCCCATTCAACTGTCCACGTGAATACTTCTTGATGACGTCTTTTCATCATAAAGTCATAGCGATCAAATGCGAATACCGAGCAACTACTAGACTAACTGTTGAATAGTCGTACGCTTGAATAGAAGAGTGAGAAAGAAAAAAATTTGAAAATTGACTGCAAAATGGTAAGGTGATGAATGTCGCTATATTACGATTCGATAATGCCTGAAAACCTTTACCTGTAAACATGGCGACTCGGGTATGACGTCGATCTCCAAACTCTTGTCCGCGCTCTTCGCGTCAGTCGTGAGGTCAACTTTCCCAGTGATGGTGACGCCATTCCCATTTTCGTTTCCTCCTTCGCCAACATTCACTAGTCTAGAAATATAAGCAAGGTCGTCATTATCTTACTACGCTTATAATACTGAGCTAGGATCTCGTAGAGTCAGGGTCACGTGTATTCTATTCTTCAAGTACAGCAATTTGTATAAATATCAATAGAAGTGTTGAAAATTTGGATTGTATAAAGTGGAATGCGGTATAATATGGTATAATATGGAAAACCAATAGGACAAAGCATATTATATCCAGAAATATCTTCTCACTTGTATGCCATGCCATGAACAGACAGCTTCCCAATACGCAACGGCGTCAACGTGAACGTCAGCACCTTCTTAGCATCTCCCTCTAGCAGCACCGACTTTATTTTCTGTCCGAAGATGACGTTAGTGTCGACCGCGACGCCGGCCGCCACCGCCGGCTCGTTGTGCAGCGCCGCGTCGGGCGCGGGCGGCGAGAAACTCCACAGCAGCTCCACGTCCTTGAGGACCAGGGAGATCTTGAGGGGATTCCATAGCGTTATCGATATTTGAATCGGTTCTGAAACAGAAGGGAGTTCTGGTAGTCGCATTTGATAAAAATACGGTAGAAAATCGAGCCGATCGGTGACGAAGATCAGGGCTCAGGTTCAATGGCGTTCGCCAGAAGACGCCTACGTCGGGCGATGGACGAATATAAGTTAAAAATGATGATGATGATGAAAATACGGTAGTAAGTAATATTTTTCTCGATTCGGTGTTCCATGTAGTTTCCACGCTAAGTTACACATATAACACAAGAGTGGCAGTTTCAAACTCACCTCCTTGCGGCACAATCGGATTACAGTCCGTATCGACGTTATACAGATCGACCGTCGGTTTGAATATCATCGGCACCGCCCCCTGCGCCACCTGCAGCAGCATCTCCTCGAGGCGCGCCCAAACGCGCGCCTCCGCGGGCGCCGGCGGCGCCGCCAGGCTCAGCGAGCTGGCGGCGCGCCGCCCCGGCGCCGACAGGGGCGCGGGGCCCACGCACAGCACCGCCGTGGCGCGCTGCTCAACCAGCGGCAGCGGCAGCGCGGGCAGGCTTTGCCGGTCCTTGAACTCCTCCGAGTTTTCTATCCATTGCTACGGAATAGTTTATCGGTTACGATGTGCTAGTACGGCAAGTCGACGGGTGAGATGGTACAAGTGAGGTGTCTCGAGACTTTTCACGAAATTAAATTGAAGAAACGGTTTATGGCCTGTCTGTAGTTAAATCGCAGGAGTCTATGTTTAGGTTCGACATAAACCTAGGTTCAAGTGTATGAGTCCCTTGCGGCGCAGGGTCGCAATTGGTTCGCATAGCTCTTTTACGCAACTAGTCCAGATATGTGCCCGTTTTGCGTGATAGTCGATGGTGGTCGCTAGTTCACCCACTTGATGTCCTCTAGGAAGAGCAGCAGCTTATGTATTTCGGTGCAGGCCATTTGCGGGGTTCCCATAAAATGCAGCCTTTGAGACGCCATGCGCCGCAGTCCAAGTTGGACATACCTGGTGCACCAGCATGTACTCGCGCAGGAAGGCGGCCTGCTGCTGCGCGCTGTGCGAGGCGCGCGCGGCGCTGGGCGGCGCCAGCGGCGCGGCGAGCCAGCGCAGCGCCTCGGGCCCGCGCCGCAGCGCGCTCGCCAGCCGGCCCAGCGCGAACTGCACGTGGTCCGTCGCCAGCCGCCAGCCGCTCGACTCGTACACCTGCACGATATAGTACAATGTATGGACTGCTGAAAATCTATGCCGTAAAATTGTACTGTAGAAAGAATTTAATTTATTACATTTCCCCGACACTCAATCCGTTCGAGCTGACCCTTAGAGTAAACTAAATATGGGTATCAAAGAGAATTACCGAGTATTCGCGATAGACCGCTCTCCGGTCCTGAATATTATAGCACTAAACTTTCGTGAATATAGCTTGTATAAGCACAGGTATAAGGTAGATTTGTCATGTGTCCCGACGAGGGTGTTGAGTTAACACAGCACATCACTTACCTGATAAGCCTGCTTGTAGCACCGATGCGCATGTTTCTTCTGGCCAGCCTTCGAGAACCTGTGCCCCGCGAGTACCATGTGGAAGGCGTACTTCCTACACATGGCCTTAGTCCCGGGGCCCGAGAGGAAGCAGAGCGCGGCTTGCTCGAGGAGCATGGCGCTGCGCAGGTCGCTGTCTTCCGACGTCATGCGGATCAGCTGCTTGGCCGCCTCGCCCGGCAGCCCGGCGCTGCCCAGGCACAGCACTGACAGCAGAGTGGCGCGCACGGCGTACTGCACCATCCTAAACAAAACAATACTCTGAATTCGATCCCCGCATACGGCGATTTATGTGATTTGTTTGCTCTGGGAATTTGCCACAGTCCTCGTAGTTCACGATTTCCTGAATGCGGGGAATCCTAGTTAGCGATCGGAGTCTGTGTACTATGTGATTGTTCCAGCAATTACAGTAAACTTGCTCGTATTTCGCTGCAGATCCAGTCGATGTCACATGTACTAACCTGCAAGTGTTGAGGTAAGTGACGATGCTTTCTTCCATATATCCATGCGTTTTGCGGTTCGCATCTCCCGCCATGAAAGCGCTTATCGCCGCCATTTCCAGCGCTCCGGCATAAAAAAGGAACGCACTGTCGGCATAGAACTCGCGCTTGGCGGTGTGGTAGGCGTCAAACGCGCGCTGCCACTGCCCACACATGAACCACAGGTCGCCTAAACGCCGGAGCTGCAGCTCGGGGCAATCGTTTGTATATCTGAAAACAATAAATAATCAAGCAAGGTGTCAGAAAACGTCCTAGTTCAGAAGAGCACTTAGATTGAAGTGAAACATACATGACAGTGTTATTGGCAGCGGTGTTCCCAGTTTTTCCAGTCCCAAACCATCGCTTCGTAGCAGAGAGCAAAGATCTACTCACACCTTTTCTATTTGCAACCTGAAATTATATTAAAATAAATTAAAATTTAAGTAATAAGAACAATATTATATAGTTTCAATTGAATATAACATACCACTTCAGATAATTGGCCTATTTGTTTCTCTAGATATGGTAATAATGCTTTTAGGGCATAGTTCTTTAGAAATTTCTTGATATCGTCTATATCATTGCTGTTCAAACAAGTTCCATGTATTTCAGTGGAGCAATCTAGAACCTTGCTCATCACACTGACACTTTCAGAGCTCCCAGAGAAGGAATGTGTCTGAAATATACAATGACAAAATTATGGCAAAGATATAACAGGCTTTTGTTTTTACTAAGCATCAAGTATTGATTAGGACGCAAGTAGTATATTAACCTGTAAGCTATTGGCGTTATCGTAAATATCATTATCTGGAGAAGTCAGTGGATGAGAATTATCAGCTTGTACTGACGTTGTAAGACCAGGAGCTTCATCTACAAAAATCAAAAATAGCGTCATGTTAGGTTTTTGCTTCAACATTACCTAGATATAGTTGTAATTTATGCTATTTACATAATTTGGTATGGTTTGTATTGCATAGAAAAGGGGAAGGAATGAACTCTAAATATTGCCATCTCAAAAACTGTGTGGCTTCCACAGAGATCAAACTGTGGTCATGGACATGATGAATCACCCCTGGAAAGTTGATATACGGGACACCATGTATATAGTTATGGTTGGCTGTTGTTTTTAAATGCATTATAATTCTTACCAATGGAGGTACTTGGCGGAGTAAATACTGTTTGCGGTTCAGCTGGAGTGCTTGGCTGAGTAAAAGATGATGACATATCATTCTGCAAAATACACAACAATAAATCTGAAGTCATTATCTAACAAACCAAAATTGAGATAAAGAGTTTACATTCGTTTCAGATGTCCTTTTCACAAATGGCGCCCAAAGATCGGACAAAATTGGATCCGAAGCACTTTTTGAATTGATGGATAGAATGAAGCAATTGCTAGGTCCAAATGTTTGTTTCAATGTCTCGAATGTCACATCAGCCCTGCAAACAGTAAATTGATATCAGTATAAAAAACAATGTTCATATTTAGAATTAAAATATATGGAGTAAGCTACTGTGATAACTTGGAATAAAAACCCACACACAATTTGTTCTTGTTTTTTATTAACCAATCTGATTCCACTGCTGGCGAATTGAGTTTAGTATGTATGGAAAATCACCCTTTTTATTAATCTTTAACTTGAACTCACATCATGAACACAGAGTGTGAGATGTACAAGGCATTTGTGAGAGGTAAAACCAAACTAATTGCATTACAGCATGTCGCTGGCTCAGTTCCTCGATAGTTACAGATATACAAACATACTTCTCTCTTGATATAACAGATGCATCGTGAATCAGTAGGTAAGACTTCAGAACTCCACTGTTGAACCATTTTGGTAGTTTTGGGGGTGTGACATTCTGCAGCTGTGCATATTGCTGGTTCATTTCATTGAAACTGTCTGTGACATTCTCATCATGAGCCACTCCAACAATGATGCACGATAGGAAGTGTTTGGTGAACTCGTGGTCTGAAGGGAACTGCACTTCTAGGTAAGTTTCTCGCCATGCATCAAACCAGTATGTTGCTTGGGGAATATCGAATTTACGCCCTCCTGTAATTCATATTTCACACATTCATATAGAACCAATAATGGCAAAGCAAATTTTATTATTTGGTAAGGTAGCTTATATTCTGACTTGTACAATGATATATGAAACAGCCAAATCCAACCTGAATACAGGTGGAAACTGAGCTATTGATAATAAACTGATTTTAGGTAGCAGGCACAGTAAATAAAGTCAAGTTCGGATAATTGGATATTGGACCAAGTTCCAATCAAACACATTGAATATCATAACAAGAAATAGTACTTTAAAAAAAATTATGCTTATTTTTCTATGCCTTTGTTTATTAGAAAAGTAGGTATATTGATACAATCATACCTAACTCCATAGAGACAGATTTATCATTGTAATTGTGTAAGACAGCATTGTTTAACTGCCTTCTTGCTTCAGTTGGTTGTAATGGTTTCCAGTTGACGTCTCTAACAATAAGCTTCCAGTTTTTTATATTACACACACTCCCTCCAGGTTCTCGGAATTGCCCTTAAAGATACAAATAAACATAATATTATTTGCTCCTAAACCCAGAATTGCTTTACAAAACATCAGGAATAACAGAAATAGACCAATTTCTAAACTGTAATATTATTCCAAATATAGTATGGATGTATTTAAATAGCATTTAATATAATCAGCATCATTATCACAACGCATATCCGCCCACTGCCGAGCATGAGTCTCACCTAATTTTCCTAGTATAATGCTTCATTTTTAAACACTCTACAGTAGTAAATTGTTATGATATCATTACTATTTTATTGTAACATTTTGAAAACAATGTAAGTCACTGTCACTGGTTTTACATCATCATCATCATCAACCCATAGTCACACGGCTGAGCACGGGTCTCCCCTCACTGTACTCAAATAATCTTTAAATAGATAAAACATATTTATTATTTCAGTAGTAGGGGTGGTAGATAAATGGACTGTTCAAAATACATTATTAACTGAATGCCAAAGAATAAAAAAACTAAATAAAGTATGCGAAATGATTAGTAACAGAAATAAAAGACGGATTGATGTTCTTTGTGTAATGAGACCTGGCAGAAAGGATGTGACACGACCATATATGGACCCTACACAGCCTTTTGGTCTGGAGTGCCAGAAACGAGTAGAGGATGTCAGGGAGTCGGTGTTCTACTTTCCGCTGGGATCGTAGCATGTGGAAACATGTAGTCTCTGCCTATCTCAATGGGAAAAAGCTGTGACTGTATGTATGTATAAATTGGGGTAAGGGTTAAATTTTAAAACTACAATGATGGGACTTTCAACCAAAATAAGGAGTAAGTAAGCCTTCTAAGGATAACTAAAGAAATAGACAAGTCACCTTCCCATTCCATTGCTGTAAACGGCTGCAACAACTCCGTGAATGTAAGATTATTTTTAGACACAACATTTTCCACTTTTGGACTACACAACACGGCTATAATTGGTGAAAAAGAATCCCGAATGAATTCTTGGGCAGTTTTGCCGGATCGAGCCATACTGTTTAATTTTTTAAGCTACATCAATTATCGTTTCGACACGTGTTACGTTTTATAAACTTATAATATTCAATGTAATATTAATTAAAATGTCTTTAGGGTGAAAATTATATTTAAATTACAGATTTAATGTTATCAAGAACAAATTTTAGCCAAATGTTGATTTGCTATTGACAGCTGTTATCTGGCAGAATACGAATAAATACTATGTGACAGTCACAGGCAAATTGACACTGACAATATTATTCTTAATTTTTTTCCGGTTTTCTTCGTGTTGGTTTTGTCCATGATTTAATTTGTTTGTACTACAACTACGGTACCTACAACTAATTCCATGGTTTTCTTGCTGGGTCAGGGATCTCTAGATCTGTGCTCCAGCAAACAGACGTGGAATAAAGAAACATTCAACCCTGTAGTTTATTCACCATGCATAGGGGGGTAGATCTTCCTGATTAACCTAAGGTCGACTTCCAAAAAGCAATATTATTACACCCAAGTGACTTCAGATATCCCAGAATAGCGTTCTGGCAAATGCAAATTGCGGCTCCGCTATTGATGTTATCTCATACAGGTTCTGTATTCTGAGGACGTTACGGTGTCAAACAACGCTCTCTAGGACATCACGCCTCAGCGCCGCGCCGTTTTTTCATAGCTAAACTTTCGGTGACGTCATTGGACGCTATACCAGCGACCGCCACCGATAATGAAGGAAACCAAAGCTTTAGTCACAGAATAGATAGTACTACGTTCTTTAGTCCCGTTTTTTGCTATTCAAATATTATAGGGATTATAGGATTAAAATATAAGAAATGGGTTTGTTGGTTTATATTTAATGTAAAATTCATTTTACAAAATTCTGATACTCTTACTTAACCAAAATATAATAATAAAATTCAATATACGAAAGTAATTATTCGTAAATGCATTATCAATTAATTCATTAAATGTATAATAATGTAATTTCCATTTGTCTAAGTTTTAGGTTCTAAAATAAGGTAAAATTAACCTAGTTATGAAAAGTAAAATGTACTTAAACAATAATATGGTTTTGAATTATTTTTATAAATCATTAATCAAAATATTGAAATTATTAATTATACGCCATCAACTAGGGCGATTTATCCTCGCCATCAAGTAACAATGATTATAACAAAATCAACACCTAGCAAAATCATATAATTTATGACATGATTAATTAGTACATAAAAGTAACTTGGTGGTAGGTACATACATAAGTAAAATTTCAAATGAAAAGACACAGTAGCCAATCGCAGACAGATACCAAAAAGGGAGCATCCATAACCAAAATTAAATGAGCTGCCACACTTGGTCTGGATGGTTCATTGTTGTTTAATTGCGGCAAACATAAGCGTCGTTTTCGATAGTGTAGTTCCATTCCTAAAGTGTGACAATTTTACTTTTGACATGTCAGTTAAGGTTTGTAATCAAAGTTTTATTACAATCAATGTCACATAATGGTAACAAAACAACATCATAATGAGCAGTTGCCCTCTGTGTTTACGATAAACCACACTACCGTCAAAAAGACTACTTCAGCGACTCATAAAAAAAGGTAAATTGTCTGCCAAAGGCTGAGCTCTATTAAGGCGGTTTTATATTCGTAAAAAATCTGTTTATAAACCTAACTTATCCATATCATATCGAGCTATCCACCAGAGTGGAGATTTTCCTAACTTTCTTCTTTGAAAACTCACATCAACCAGGTGGAGAGTCGAACAATGTCTACGGAATAATAATTATTTGAAGTAGTTAAATATAAAACCACCTGAAGCGAGTTAATTTATTATACTAGAAGTGTCACTATGTTATTGCCAAAAATAAGGCATACCCTGAATTCTAATATTCAATGTTATGGGATTTGCAATTTTGCTAGTTCATAGATATAGTATATCTGTAACATATTATATTTTTGGTACATACAAATGAAATAAGCTTTTTACACAAGTATGTTCAACAGTGCACCATTATAATTTCGCTTTTATAATCGATTTCCACATTCGATCGATTTCGATTTGGGTTTTTTTATCATATTTAAAAAATATCAAAATTAAATTTCTATTTATCGACCTCGATCGGCTCAATGGTAACCTTCGCGAGAGACGAACGAGATATGCGGAGCGTGACCGGCGACCCGATCGCGGAACACCCTGGCAATCGTAACACATAGCTTCGATTCGGTCAGTCGGAAGACTCTTCGATTCTCTGTCGAAATCGAAACGGTCACGATCACGATCGCGGATCGCAGTAGTTGGAGTGCCGAGCCGCAACGGCCGGGGTGGCCGGCGGCGGCCGCGGCGCGTCGTCCGCCTCACAGGGCAGCCGATGTTATTCAAAGTTCGCATTGAACATGTTGATGTTGAGGTCCTCGAATGTGTTGGCGCCGCTCTGGTCCAGGATCTGCAGCATGTCGGACAGCTCGTGCGGCGCGTGCGAGCCCTCGGCGCCCGCCGCCGGCGCCGCGCCGCCCTGCCACGACCACATGCCTGCTGCCAAACGGAACACTACTCGTTTTAGAAACATTTAATTTTTATCACATCTGCGTTAATTACCAGAGTAAATTAAATAACGGAATAAATATTTTACTTGAATGGAGATGTTAACATGTCAATCATAATCTCTCAATCGTTGTAAAATCTACCTACATAACAGGGCGGAAATTAAGAAAAAAATTCGTCGTCAATAAAGGTCTCGTGACTTACCGTGCGAGGGGTGCGGGTGGTGGTTATGGTGGTAGTGCGCGGGCGGCTGGTAGGCGGGCGCGGGCGGCGAGCGCGCCGGGGAGCCCTCGGGCGCCGCCCCCGGCGGTCCCGCGCCGCCCGCCTCGCCGCTGTACGCGTAGCTCTCGCCCGCCGCGCCGCCGCTCTGCAACCGACCGGGAACCTTATTTTAACGTGCGGCGAGGATGTGCACAAAACGATACCGACGAAAAGGGAAAGTATAAAAAAAACAGAAGTTGAGAATTGTCCACCACATCAAATCAAAATTTGAAAATTATTTGATTGTAATAAACCTGGCCGTCCGTCGGTATAAACAAAACTATATGAAAAACAAGATGCGAGGATAGAATGCAGTCCAATTCGGTGTGTAGGTAGAGCTAATAAGAGTAATAAGTTACCGGACGCAGCGTGGTCCAGGTGGTGTGCGGCGGCGTGTGCGCGGGCCGGTGCGGCGAGTAGTCGGGCGCGTAGTGCGGTGCGTAGGGCGGCGCCGCCACGCCCGCCTCGCCCGGGGAGCGCGCGCCCACCACGTGAGCGGCGCCCGCTGAAGGGGAAAAGACGATCAGTAAATAATACGTCCAGTGGCCGATCTGTAACGGTGCTCTTTACTTGTTTTTTAGTTTTAACACCTTAGAATTTTAGCAAGCGTAATAGATAAGATTATTACATAGCCGTTTGTTAAAAATTTTGAACCCCAGTCTGTCTGGTAGTCTAGTTGAGTGACCGTCGATTCCGTAAACAAGTGATGAAAAAAAAAAGTCTAGTTCTCGGTGTCCCACCAAAACTGAGGGACGCTCGTGAACGAGGGAAGCGTGTGTCGCAAAGGGGGATACTAGAGGCTAGGAGACGGAGCAGTGCGGGGTGGGCAGGTACCGGGCGGCGCGTGGTGCTGCTGGTGCAGCGCGGGCGCGGCCGCCTGCTGCTGCGCGTACACGTCGCGGTGGCGCAGGTGGTAGTCGTAGCCCTCCTCGGCCGCCGCCTCGCCGGAGCTGCCGAGGGAGCGGCTGCGGAACACGATACATTGATGTCAGTTGGTACGACTATTTCGCAATGTGTCATCTGCTCCTATTCCATTGGCAGGTGAGGTCAAACAATAAAAATATTTGTAACATTTGTTTTGTATTTGACAATACGTGAAACTATCGTTATGTTAAAACAGAATACTTACTTAGCTAATGTATTTGTGCAGACAATATATTCTACGTCGTCATTGTACGGATTCAAGAAGGCGAAGGCGGAGGTTCTTAACCAAACCCATTCTCTGCTTTTGGTTCGAAACCGGTACATGAGCGATATGATCTGGCCTTTCAACTTCAATACTGAAACAAACAAGCAAAAACAATATTGTTATAGTTGAATGAATTAAAATTAGTAGTACGGCCCGAACTAACACCACGCCACCTCTCTGGCGTAACACGAGTACGGTCTCACCTCGTGGTTGTAAGGATGATTGGGTCATAATTATGCACCACGAGGGTTCGGTCCGGATTGGTAAATCTCATACCTCCGAAATAATTTTGGGGCATGATGTTGTAATTGTCTCACGATGTTTTACCTTCACTATAAAGAGGGTGATACTGAGTTTAGCACTTTCAGTGTTGAGAACACAGCTGTCGTGTTTTTCATAACTTGCCACGAGTGCGGCAAAACACAACTATTGTGTTTGTTGTATGGGAAAATACTATGGCGCGTGTAGAGCCGCACCCGTGGCTAGACAAGCAAAACGGCTCAGCAGTCAGTGTTAAAAGAAACACATACGGTACGGACATACCCCTCCGCTCGGAAGGCAGGCCCTCTCTCTGTAAGCTACCACTGTTTCGCTCGTTAGTAAAGAGTACAACAGGCATTTATACAGAGTCTGGTTATTCCCGGGGAGCCCGGTCCCACATAGGGGTCAGAGAGAACGTATGCGTCGCGACGCGTCGTTATCGTTACCTTGATCGAAGTTGTCCCGCATGTGCTGCTGGTCCTCCGGGTGGTAGAACTCGTAGCACAGCTTGCCGAGCAGGTCGGCGGGCGCGTAGCCCAGCACCTGCGCCGCGCGCTGGTCCGCGAACGTGAAGCGCCCGTCGGCCGCGTGCCGCGACACGAACTCCACGCCGCCCGAGCACAGGCTGTTCTCGCTCGCGTTCGGCGTCGACGTCACCTGTGCCGCCGAGACGTTCACTTCGCGTAGAGTTCTGGCTCGCATTGCCATTGCTCACGTGTGTGGTGAGGCCGTCGTCAACATTTTACAAGCGATGTCGCCTCGTCGTCGGCAAATTGCATAAATAATCAACATACATAAATAATAAACATTTTACAAATGACATCGTGATTTTACAAAATCATTGGCTTTGTAATCTAACCTCTGTCTATTTCATCTATTTCCACTTGGTAAGTTATAACTAGAATGCTAAGGCGGGCTCCGCTTCGCTTCCGCCCTGGCGATATTTGTTAGGTTTTAATTTTCGGTTTTAATTACTTGGATGCACTTAGACAACGGCGAGCTTTTTCAAGCTGATAATGCAGTTTGTACCATATGCCGACGACATAACCATCAGGCGTAAAATTCAGTCGCATTATTTTAGTTTGATACGTTAAAAAAGGCACGAGCGGTACATACCTGCAGTCTTCCGATGGCGACGAGGCAACAGTGCGACGCGTGCAGCTCGTCGTCCACCGGCCGCTCCATCTGCATGCCTGGAAACAAGTCTGATATCCCAACATATGTACAATTATGTTCACAGGGCGCTTGAACATAACACTACAGTTAGAGCGACGGAGAGACTACCTTATTAAGCTTTTACCTTTTGGAACAAAAGAATGAAGTACCTAGGAAACAACTCTCAGTTAAACATTTTACTTGGACAATAGATTCAGCACATAATTAAGTCGATATTTTCTCACATCTAAAATTATGGGCTTTAACTTTTGATCAAATATCTGATCGAAGGCTTCAACAGGTTAATACCGTTCATGCTTCAGCATAATCCCCAATCATTTCGACAATTCATGAAAATATTATTGTCTATAGATATCCACAAAAGAGGCTATCCCTGAGCGTAAACGTGCGACCATACTATACCTGTAGGCGGCCAATTCTTAATGTAGCCCGTGCAGTGCACGACGGCGTAGTTGTGTCCGTCGTGCGACGGCCCCAGCGAGTTCCGCGCGCGCAGGCGCCCGAGGTGCGCGCCCTCCGCCGAGCCGCCCACCCGCATGCGGCAGATGAACCCGCGCCGCGACCCCATCACTTGGCGCATGGACGCTGGCAAGGGAACATCACCAACATCAGCATCGTCACTACAACCCATATCCGCCCTTACTGAGCACGGGCTCCTCACTTTTGTGAGGAAGATTAGGACACAGGAACCCGATCTAGATTGGTGGATAGCATACCTCTGAACAATCGTCAGGGTTTCCTCCTGATGTTCTCCTTCATCGAGAAGCGAGTGATAAATATGTACATATTTTATGTTTTTAGAATAAACAAATTGGCATATGCCCACACTGGAATTTGATCGCGCTACCTTGTGCTTGGAAACTTAGGTACATCGTAAAGTTAACTTCAATTAACTGTGTACTCATGGTAATCGGGGTTTATGTTTGTACACTTAATATTTCCTTGTCTATATTTTATCATAATGTTTAATATTTGATTTTTGAAGTCGACTTCTTTTGTAATGATAGCTATAAGCCATAAAATACAATACAATAAAATAAATAATATGGACACACAAGACGTAATAGCTTGTATTACAACAATACATTTTATGGAAAATTATCAGGATGAGAAGACTTACATTGGTGACCCTCTTTTTTAACAGTTCCAGTCTTTAGATCCAAAATACGTCCCGTATTCTGAGGTTCCTGAGTGCTGAGCTGCTCCCGAACCTTCTCGACGTCATCCGGATGCACTTGATCGTATAAACATGAAGAATACCATTCTCCCTACGAAAAAAAACATACATGAATAAATTATAGTATGTACCCAAATTGATTAGAAAGATAAACTTGGGTAGGGAAAGTTACCTGAGAATAGTTAAGTACGGGAGCTATACTGTCGCTCACGTATATAACACGACCGGTGTCACAGCTTACGACAAATAAGAAACCATCGGCTGCTTCAAGAATGAGGTGCTTCAGTTCTTGATCGGTTAAAAAGGACGGCTTGTAGGTGCCATCGGTGGAGGTATTGCCCGTACCTGAAAAGTTTTATTTCAGTTACTAGATTGAACAGACGAGTATTTAGTATTTTATTAATTGAATCCAAGAAAGTGTATAAAGTGTGTAAAGCGTCTTTAAGCACGCATGTAGATGGAAAAAATCTACAACTATTTGTAGTTCGTAACCGAATGTATGTTGGCTCGCACTATTGGTACCGTACCCATCATGTTCGATTAATTAGCATCTGATATTGCGTCATATATTTTTATTATGCATACTGCCATGAGCCACTCACGTAAGCTGGCTTCTTAACAATTTTTTTTATACGAAATATGAGGTATTTCTCTTCAAGCTATATCTTACCTCTCAAAGCTTTCATATGAGCCACTGCCATACGCAATATGGTGAGCTTGTCGGGCTTTCGCGCCAGCGCGGAGCATGTCGGCACCATGTCGGATAGCTCCGTGATATACGCCGTCATCTTGTTCCTTCTGCGGCGTTCAATCTCGCAATGATTCTCGCGACTAAGCAAACAAGGCATATTATCAAAATTCCTAAGTTTATTAGGAAATCCTCCAACCAAATTATCATCACAGGTTTATTTCCTGAACAGATAATGTATTGAGTTCTTTATAATCCAAAGAAAACTGTTGAACTTTTTATAGACATTTGAATGTCTACTTTTATTTCGTTTATGTCTTAAGAGGAAGATCCAAGCTGGAACTCTGTTAGAGCTATGGTACACCTTCTATGACTGTAGATTTAAGATCTGCTTCATGAAATTCTATTTTGTTGCCAAAAATATTAATTTGTTTTAATAAGTGCCACAATGTCATCTACTTTGACTACTAAAGGGAGTATCGGTAGCATATAAAACTTTTCCGAAGACATGCATAAAATTATCGTAAAAAGGTGATCAAGAGATCATTATGAATATTTTTAAGGAAAGTGGCCGGATTTAGATAGATAAGACACGTTTTCAATCATGACGCCGTAATTTGTCGCTAAAACGGTGTCATTGTGTCACAAAAAGACGAGAACCTTTAGGGCTATTATTGAGATATCATACTGAATAATAATAAACCATTGTTATCTTGTTATAATGCTAACGACATGAGAATTTTTTAGAAAAATCAATGAGACCTTCACCTCCTTTTACATGAGTTTACCTCATGGCCCTACCGTATCATGTACAAATCTTTAATATGTAATCTAGTCTAGTCTATTAGTTCTAAATGCGGATAAAACAGTCTTCTTCGGGTTGACGTTTCAAGTATAGTCTGGTCTGATTTGATGAATCATTGTGCTGCCAGGATTAGCGAGGCATACTGCATTGATGGTGTCAGTGTCTAGCTACCGAGGGTGAGCGTCTGTTTAGAATCATAGACACTAATTGTTAAATTTGATTTGTTTTAGTTTTTAAGTTTCCTTTGTTCTGTGGTGTTTCAATAAAGAGTTTATCTATCTATCTATCATGGATTTATTAAATGCCACTTGCAAAGGCTCCCCTTCTTGCAACTTTGTATTCCACACAGGTCTAGAAATATGAGTAGGATAGTTGTGAAGGACAGATTGTTTTAAGCTTTGTGCATTAGTTATTATGGTCTTGTAGGCTTGTTCGTAGAACCACTCCAGATTTTTTTCAATATAACAATCTTGCTTGTCAGATATTTTTTCTAATGTATATCCCATATCTCACAATTTATGATTTAAAACCACTTTTAAAACAGATAAATTGGCCAATTAACACAAAACAAACATAAGTAATATATTAATAATACCTTTCTTGAGAACTAGGTTAAGCATTGGTGAGAAGCAGTTCAGTAGTTTCAGATATATTTTTCAACAGATTAACTCAATCATGTGATTATTTTTGACAATAGTGACGTTGGAAGCAATTAAAAACTTGAGTCACCATGTAAAGCCAGGGCTGATGGCAAATGATCTTACCTTGCAAATCTCTCTTTGTCTTGAATGTTGTCCTCCTCCATCCTTGTGTATTTTCCGCCACTTGCGTCGTCTTCATCTGACCTGTTATACATTTTAGAATACAATTATTAAACCTACTCAAATCTATTACTAGGTTCATCCAATTACACTGGATAGTAGCTGAGAAACTAACTTAAAAACTGATACATCTTTCAAAATGAAAGGAATGACGAAAATTTAACATGTTCACTGCTGAAAACACAACTGTTGTGTTTTTTATAACTTGCCGCAAGTATGGGAACTGTTGTGTTAGCGGTACGGGAAAACATGCTGTGTGCAGATCCGTAACCGTGGCTAGAGAAGAAAGTATATATATAGACAAGAAAGTAGATGTAGATAGTAGAAGTATGGTAAAATATAAGCTTACCCAACACTGCCAGCACGGCGTTTTTGTAAATCCTTTGTTGGGTCAACCCCTGCAAGAATAAAACATAACAAATTGTAAAAATTTATATACCACATACATACAGTAGGCTGTAAAAGACGAAACAAAGACGTAGAAAATTTGATTTGGTCTGATTGATCTATGTTTCTTGTTTAAATAAACCAAGACTATAATATGTTATATGGGTATCAGAAACTATGAAGACCACAGCTCGGGAACCCCTCTACTTAACACTTACACTCCCTTTGACACATCTATATTTGCCTTTGAATAGTTTATTTATTTTTATTAGTCTTTTAATTTAGATTGAGATATTAACTCTCCTCTCTTTAATTACATGATTGAGTTAGCCTCATTTCATTTTAATTGGGGTCCAAGTTGAGGAACTAATTACTCAGATGTAATGAGAAAAATAGACTAATGAATATGACAAAATTTGGGTTTCGATTTCTTCATTTGGATAGGAAACCCAAAAATTAGGAAGTGCCTTTAACTTATATCGATTAACAAAGGAGCAAAGCGATTCGGAGTGTATTTGTACCTGTTACTACTGCCTACATAAGTAGGTACATTACTTCAAAGTTTTGAACATAAATTATATTATTGACATCAATGTTTTAAATCTTACTTGGATTAGCACGAGCAGTTTGGTAAAATAAAACATAAATAATGCTACTTCAGCTAACTATCTGCTGAATGGACATTCGAATAATTACCAACAACGCGTCACGCGGAGCAATGTCAGAGAGAAAATAGGTCGCCTGCGCTACTCATTCTAACGCAGTGTATTAGTCCACTTGGACTATTGAGCTCTGAATATTAGTAAAACATGGTGAATACACAAACTTAAACGTTAATTTGGTGTAGCACAAATCACTGTTTCCAAAAACTTTAGCAAACTATCACAAACCGGGGATAGTGGGAGCCACGGCAGACATCAGTCAATAAACTCATCAGTCCACTTTATATTATCACTAACAAGTTAGATATTACACGAAGTTCAATTTATCACTAATATACGTTCACTCTGGTACAAAGCAGTACGTGTGTTTACAGCTCCTCAATACAACACAAACGCCATTTTACATCCATCCATAGCACGACATCGACAGCCAGGCGAACGACAGATAGACAGATGACAGCTAGCGCAAAGCTGCCAACATTAGAAAATAAAAAGCTGGGCATTCACGGCGCGTCTAATTTAATTAATTCCGGTTCCGGCCAGGTTCAATACAAAATGGAAATATTAGTACATCACATCACACACTAGAAGTCCTTGATCAAATGATCGCACACATATGTCTGTAAAACGCGGAATGAATTATGTATAGGGGATATAATCTTCTTTAATTCTTCTAACTCTTTCTTTTTCTTCTTCTTTTTATTACTGAGCATAAGAGACTCCAGAGCCGATGTCTCAGGGTGACAGTGCAGTACAGTGCCGCGCAGGATTAAGCAATGCGAAGTTTTGGGTGGCAATTTTACTGTTATGGGCAGGCGTAGCGCTTACCACCAGGTGAACGACTTGCTCGTCTCATCGCTCCCACAAATAAAAAATAAATAAAAAACTTTCACGCTCCATCCAAAGGATGACTGGAAAAGATTGCCTTCAGTAATAAGTCCGCCTTTTGGACTTTACCTATAGATGACTATAGCAGTAAATTAAATTGTGTAATTTTAATTGATGTGAGTATGTAGATAGATAGATTAATAAACTTTTTATTGAAACACCACAGAACAAAGAAAACTGGGGGGCTATGCAGCACGGTGCGGATCAGCTCGAGTTCGTTTCATTTTGACGTTTGATTGCCACGGGACTTGTCATTTCCATACGAATTTCAATGCAGGCGCATTGAACCCCTATATAGGAAAAAAAAAAATATTTTTAAATATCTTCCAGTCCGGGGACATTTTATACCACACAATTCGATAGCTGGTGATAGCTGTACTTACTGACCTAGTAAAAATATCTCTAACTAGCTGCGCCCTGCGGTTTCACCCGCATAATTCAAGTTTTCCTGCAATAGCTCTCTTAAAAGCAATATATTTTCCCCGTTTTTGCCACATTCCTCATTGCTGCTCTGCTCCTATTGGTCGTAGCGTGATGTTATATAGCCTATAACCTTTCTCGATAAATGGACTATTCAACACAAAAATAATTGTTCAATTCGGACCAGTAGTTCCTGAGATCCTAGCGTTCAAGCAAACAAACTCTTCAGCTTTATATATTAAGTATAATTTTATCGGAAATATACGTAGATAAAGGTTATATTTCAAGGAAGGCTTGGGGAAGCTCCATAACCAAATAGTGTACCTAAGTACATCGACTATGAAGCTTCTTTGTACCAAGAAGGCAAGGAATATACGTAGTACTTCGTACCTTCACAACGACTGGCCGATTTTACTCAATTTATTAAAACAACCGTATAAAAGCACAAACGTCACGTTGATTTTCAACTGACAAATGTTTATTAAAAAGAATCCAAAATTATGTCCTTTTTTAGATATCAATAAATATTATTCAATTTCTAGCCATGGATGGTGAACCTGAAGCACTGTCTGATGCAACCACCAACTGCAACATAGCTTCTGCATCTGAAAATCAATCGGAAAAACTCCAAGCAAAGTTAGATTCACTTGAAAAAAAAGCAGTTCATTTAAGGTAAAACTATTTTTCAATTAATTTGATTTCATTATTATTATTACATCAGAAATATTCTAATAGCCGGTGCGGTGTAAGTACTTACTTAATCCCAAGTCTAACTGTCGGATACAAAAGCGATTCAGCCTGCCTTAGACCCACATCCTTAGTAGGTAACCATCACCAAAGACCTCGTCATAATAGGAGTGATAGGTGCCTACTGGTTACGTTGTTATTAATAGGTTCTAACCAAAGATTTCTAACATATTTTAGACTAATTTCAATTTCCTTACAGGTTGATACTTGAAAAGGATTTCAAAGCGGCTGATTTAAAATGGAGCTTATTCGTAGCAGCAGCTTTGAGCTTCCGACATGATAGCTGCCTTAGGCCATTTCCACCATCTTTCATGAAACATGGAGTCAAGGACATGGATGAACTAGTGAGTGTGTTTCTTTTTATTTTAGACAAATTTGTAGGTTTTGCTATCATCTCCCACATAATGTGCTAGGTATGTTTTGTTATCTTTTGACGAAACAGAGATAAATAAATATTCTTTCTAGGTTGGTTGGGTAGGCACCTACTATTTTGAAATATTTTATTAGTCAGGACAAGAATTTTAAATTATTTGCGATGTTACTTCTTTCTTATAAAATACAAAATTGAAATTTAGGCAGGTAGGTACCTACCTAGTTAGGAAGTAAGTGTCTACGTCATTCAAATGTTCTACATAATTGATTTACTTAGATGAAGGTACCTACCCCAAACCACTTGGTCATGATTTGAAAGGGTTTCCAAATCATGACCAAGTAGTTTTGACATTATAATATTCCCTCTTTTTTTTTCTTATTGAATTATATAAAGCTTATAATGTGAGTGTCACATTATGCTGTACCCACTACCGGCTGCGGTACCACGTTTACGGTACATAGGTACGTTGTACCTACCCGATGCGATTGGTAGCTGGTAGGAGTGCAGCTATATGAATAATCCATTTTGGTGGGACTGGGAATAAGGAATTTTAAGGGTAGAGTAGCTTGTCATTGCACTTATTCGGATATGCAAATAAATGATGTATTACCTACATAATCCGGGCATCTACTTTTACTCCGTAAAACGTTAATAAATGTACCTACCTATCATTGTAATATCATCGCGAGTTTTACTCTACGCCAGTTATTACTTTGGCTTTTGTTTGTGGGAACATGGTTTCTAGGTAAATAGGTAGGTTCGTTTAGGTGTGAATTGGGAGGTTAAACGAACAAAACCGTTTATAACCGGAAAAATATATGCTCAATCTTTCAAATCAATTCGATTTACGTAAGGAAAAAAAATGTGGAATATATTCCCTTGATCCCAACCCAGTTTTGTCTCACCAGTAGGGAGACGAGGTAGTGCTACTGCACGGTTTCATGAATGACAATGAAAATAATGTAAGTAGGATAAATAAAATAATAATTAATAAGAAAAAAAAGGAACACCCATTTTTAATTTCAGCTAGGTGTGATTACTGACGTGCCGGCTCTGGACCTACTGTTGCAACAGCTTGACAACTTGGACAACTTGCCCAACTTTGCCGACATTATCGACCTCCTGTTTTACGTCCTAGTCAGATTAAAAGACCCTGTACTAAAAACTATCCCAATTGAAGCCGTACGTATTTAATTTTACTATAAATTTTTGAATTGGTCTTATTATCCAAACGATTACTTAAATCAACCAATCCTACAAATATTCCTAATTTGTGCAGACTTCGAAAAGGTATTACTTCTGATCTGAGTTTGTAAATAATAATGTTTCTTTATTTCCGTTGCAGCATGAGAGCATACTATCTTGCGCCCTGTCCTTTCAACCAGGTCCAAGACCTCAGTGCATATTCCAAGTAGTCAGTTCCACTAAATCGAACTCTGAAACCAAATGGAAGGAACTGTCGAGCAATCATCACGTATTCTACGCATACCACGGAAATCGCTTGGAAAACTTTTATACGATTTTAAATTTTGGTTTGCAACAACACCTTACAAAGGTTGGATATGGTCTGTTACAATAGTTGCATAAATCACATCAACCCATATCCGCCCACTGCTGAGCACGCGCGTCACGGAGACCTAGACCGGATTGGTAGATCACATTCTTCCGAAATAATTCTCGTGCATATGGGTTTTCTCGTGAAGCTATCTTTTGCCGAAAAGCGAGTGATAATTACGTACCATATGTTTTACATTAAACATATTGGTACATGCTCGCACTAGAATTTGAACTTTAAAGTCACAACCTACTCCTTGGAAAGCGGAGATTCTCTCGCAAGGCTATCATCATCCCGTACAATATTGGTTTGGATTAAGGCCAACATCTATCCGGGCTACCTCCGAATGATCCTAGTTTTGGGGGGTGCCCGAGAGCGTTCGGGGCTTCCGGGCAGAATTTCCAATTAGTTTCAGGGGAAAAGCCCCGATTTTGACCAAACGTCTGGTGGTTTTTGCTTTGTCCGGTGTCTGTAATTTAAGTGAAGGCATTGGCAGTCCTATTTTGGAATAATATTTTGCTAAGCATATGCCAAAAGGATCATCATAATGCCTGACGACTTGCATTATAAATTCAGAATACGTTGCTTGGGAACGGTGTGTACTTGTCTCCGGGGCTGAGCGCAAGCCTCGCCTACAGCCACGGCGGCTTTGGGTGGGGCTCGAGCTGCATCGGGGGACATCTGTCCTGCATCGCTATGTGTGAAGTCATCGACGCTCCCGAAGGGATCAACTACCAGAAGCCAATGTCCCATGAAGGTAAACAGTTCTAGATGAAAATAACTATAGGTCAGCTTAACCGCAACTTTTTGTAATTGATTCCTGCCCACCAAAGGCCCGTTAAGTTTCGATTTTAGTAAGAATCATAATGATGATGGTGTTTATTGAATTATTATTATTGTAAGACCCATAGTATGAAAATTAAACTAGTTCGAGAATCTAAAAATTGCTATAATATATATTTACTCAAAGACATAAAATAAGCCCACTACGAGTACATGTTATGATAAACCAGAATCAGATTCTATAGTCTGATTCTAACTCCTATGCCTTTGAGTTGCTGAAACTGCTTCATTTAATTAATATTTAGGCGATGGCGTTTTTGATGAGGATAAGAAAAAGCTTCTTGCCGTACCAGCTGCCGAGAGCCCCCTTTCTCAGTACATTGTGACCAATTGTGATTTGGTGAGGGTTCGATACATATTGGTGTACGCCAAGCAACCTGCTTCCATGAGATTCCCAACCGCAGGTGCCAACAGAAACGGTATTAATTTTTTACTTTTCTGTTGATGACTTTAAACGGATCGTCATATTTACTTAATCTTCAATGATAATGCGACTGGTTTGTTGTTTTTAGCTGGAGGATTTCGTCAGTGGCTTTCGAGACATAAATTGTTATCTATACTGCTGGGCTATGGACTCATGTTAGCGACTATCGGATTCGCAAATAACCAACCTGTTCATTACTATTACAAGATATTGATGAAGAAGTTCGATATTGCATTTAGCACTGTCAAAGTATAATCATCTTCTTCTTCATACAACACGAACTGCCACATACGAAGACCTACTTGTGCAAAATTGTTCAATGTATTATATTCTTCGTTTAGCTTCTACGATTTTCTATTATCTAGTTTTATAATGCTTTTTATCGTTTCTCTTTTAAAGGCTTATTGGTGTAATATTATGTACGGCCTAACCACCTAGACATTTTAATATTAATATAGCGTGCCTAAATACTTACTATATGATTTAGTTTGTTTTTAACACACGAAATGTTGTCATTTCGTGACAAAGGAAGGTTGAACAATGGTAGTCAGTCATCGTTACGGTGCCCCGTCATGGCCCGGGGAGCAATCATTGTATCATCTAATTTCTGTTGTGTGTCGATCTCGATACACGGCCAGAGTGGCAAAACATCAGTTTCAATAGACATTAGCCTCTGCAAGCAGGCGCTGCTCTACATCATTTTAGATTACCTACACGCGGAAAATTAAATGTCGTGAAAGCCATAAGTCGTGGAATGGTTCTAAACAACATATGTAACTATGGCGCGCAGTATAAAAAACGTAATTTTGTTTATCACACTTGGGTTATCACATTCAATTCAACAGGAGCCTTCAGTGAATCTGCCCCAAGGACGAATCATTGGGGTGAGTCATTTTATGAGAGCCGGTTTCGGAATTGAGAATTCAATACAATACGAAATAATAATAATAATGTCTTTTCAAAAATTATATGATTTCACCCTTAAAAAATTTCAGACTAAAGTTTACACAGAGAAGTCTTTGGTACCTGTAGAGATTTATTATGGAATTCCTTATGCAACACCCCCAGTCGGAAGATACAGATTTTCAGTAAGTGTTAATCCAATAGTAATTATTAAGATTTTTTTTTTAATTTTTAAAGCATAAATATTCGTCTAATTTAGTTTAGTAAAATTTTTGTTTTTACTAAAAATGGGAGGTACAAAATGCACTGAACAAGCCCAAACTTTCGATTTACTGTTGTATTTTGCGCGTGTAATTAAAGCTAATTAGTATAAGTTATGGTCGGGGACTTTTCCCTGATTTCTTTATTATAATTTTTAAGGCACCAGAAAGGCATACGGGATGGAGGCGAACATTTCAGGCGCATCGAATACCACCACATTGCCCTTTTGGAGATTTTCGAACTGATACCAATTATAGCGAAGACTGCCTTTTCCTTAATATTTGGACTCCACGGGTTAGACCATTTTTACTTATTTCTATTTGAAAGTAGGTTATCTATTTGGTAATTCGAGTAAATTATTTCTGACTTCGGTACCTACATTGATATCATAATTCGTTTTCTTGTTGACTGTCTTTAAGTACACATTAAAAGTTTTCCAGATAGCAATCAGATGACAGCCCACTTCCAGTCGTAATAGTATTATACAGTGAATCTTGGACACGGGGGGGAATCTCTTTACCCTGCCAAGATTTGGCTGCAGAAGGCGTTGTCGTAGTGACAGTCGGATACCGACTTCACCTGCTCGGCTTTTTCACTCTGGGGTCGATATCAGCTCGCGGAAATCTAGCTTTACTGGATCAGTACTTAGCTTTTTTATGGATACGAGAAAATATTGCTGCATTTGGCGGAAACCCGACGAAGATCACAGTGCTTGGACATTCTGCTGGTGCTGATAGTGTTCTACATCATCTTACTTCTCCTCGAGCTAAAGGTAAGCTTGATAACATAATTTATGATAGCGTCTACGCTTCCGAACTTTGACTAAACTTGACTATTTCTTACAGGGTTGTTTCAAAGAGCCATAATAATGTCACCACGGGACATCTGGAAGCTAGTTGATGAACAAAGAGTTGTGCAAGCCAATACAGTAGAACGGACCTGCCGTGAAATAGCTCTTACCTTGGGATGCAACAATAAAGATGAACTGGAATTATTGTACTGTATGCGAACTCGTTCGTTGTCAGATATTGTTTCAGTGTATTCGGTAAAACTTTTGCATTTGCTATGTTATCTATCTCCTTTCCAATATTTACGAACTTGCGAACATGTGACATTTATTTTACCAATAACCGCTCTGACCAGAAAAAGATAAGATTGATTCTAGAATTTTGAAGTCTTTGAGTAGAGGGTTAATATTTTAGGCAACCATGGCCCACCGCACTGCGTCTTCGCTTCCCATACACTTCCATCAAATTCTTGCCTGTTCAAAACTGTTTGATAGTAAATTAAAATACGTCGGGCATTGGTATTTTGATTTCATGATCTGTTACCATTTTGCTGTCATATAAAATATTTTCCTTAATGTTTTTACTAGAATGCTAATTGGTCCAAGTTAATGCAACCAGTGCCTGAAAGTTTCTTGCCCGAATCGGAGCAGTACTTGCCGACATCATTACTCTCAGCTTTGTCCAATACAAAGCAGTCTACCATGCAAGTTGACCTACTATTGGGGACTACTGACCTTGAAGCATTCGACTACAATGGTTTGTATTACATTTTGTAGTGAAAACACAGTCAAGGTTGAGTAAATAATGTAACAAGGTAGGTGAAGCATTAATTTATTGGTTACAGATGAAACTTTCGTGGAACTTATAAAATGGAACGCTTCGTACGTGACTGAATATATAAACAGTAAATCCATTCCAGATCTTTTACGGATGTTCAATCTTCATCGATCGGAACTGGTAAATTCACGATAAATACGAAAAATGTTGAGGCTTTATTCGGGGTTTTCTCATCAATTAAACTTTCTTTTACATAATAATATGGGTCATGATCATGACATGAATGATGTGGGGAACCTTTTTAATTTATTTGCGCAGTTGATACGAGCTATTCGATGGGAATATTGGAATGACAAACTCCGAAAAGCTGACGACGTGAATGAAGCCGTAGAACTCCTCGCTCGCATTGAGACCTCGGCTAAATGGGATGCAGCAGGTGCTCTACTCGCGGCCAGGCTGGCGAGGCGGGTCTCGCAGCTCTACGTGTATCGTTACTCACAACCAGCCACCATTGACCTTTACGGCAGGCAATTGAATTTTTCAGGTAATTTTTGTCTTTGATAAAACAATTGTCTGTTTGGGGTTTATATAGTTATAGTTCTACCAAGGTATCCTGGTAATGGCATAAAATATAAGTTATAATGTTTTAGGTGCTGTTCACGGATCTGATTTATTAGCCATGCTTGGAGATGCTTTAATGCTTCAGGTAGCACGAAGGGCTGCAACAGTTAATGAAAAAAGATTCTCTGTTATTTTCCAACGATATATTGTAAATTTTGTAAAATACGGGTGAGTGTAAATTAAATTTTAGCGATCATCCTTTTTCTATTTTTTATGAAGCAGTTACTACTAAGAACCTATACTTTACTTGCTAGGCTAGCGTTTGAACACGATCTCACCTGAAAGAAGCTTCGATGTGGTCAAAACTGCACTAGCACGCTTGGAGATAGACCTAAGGTCAACATCCGAAAGCTCTCAAAAGGTGGTTAGTAGGGAGTCTGGGGAATGCAATACCAGGATCCTGAAATATTCGGATCCGGCATGATTGAAGCGGGTCCGCCCCTATGTCCCTATTTTTTTTTGGGTGCGGATTGAATACATTCGTATTGAAATGACCAGTCCCGTGGCAATCAAACGTCAAAATGAAACGAACTCGAGCTGATCCGCACCGTGCTGCATAGCCCCGCTGGCCCGCACGTTATTTGAGGGGGATGTCATACGACATAACGGAAAAATAATCTGTCATTCATCATTTAGGTACAAGCTGTAACCAGCGACTTTGTTCGCGCAGTTCTTGGACAAATATAATAATTTAATAAGTAGGTACATCGATATCTCCTGAACCTTCCAAGCTATCGAAATGACATGTATACGTCTACACGATTTATGTTAAAATTTTGCGTTTTCCACTTAAATTTTGGCTTTTATTTTGATATCACAGACAAACACTTTAATTTCATTATTCCCATAAGATTTAAATACACACACACAATTTATTTTTATAGCTCTCCGGCAAATGAAAAATGGAAAAGGTATAGACCGGGCGATGCTCATATATACGACATTCGTGAAGAAGATGGTGACCACGGAAATGATGTTACTAAAGAAGTAAAGTTTTGGCTACAATATTTGCCTGAACTAAATAGCCTCTTTAAAAAGTCTGAACAAACAGAACAACTGACTTCAGAAAAAGGTAGGTACTGTGGTAACTTCACTACAATACAAAGTGGTTTATTCTCGTTATGTGGATAGCGGGAGTCCCCCGTCCGTCGTCCCCGGGTCGTCACCCGTTTGTCCCCTGCTATACCGTCCGTCACGAGTCGTGGGGCGTCCCGTTCCATTCCGTCGTCGTCCGTCCGTCGCGGGGTTCCGCCTATATTCTGTGGTCGGGTGTCCGTCCGTCGTCCCCGTTTCCCCCGTTATCGTCCCTTGGTCCCGAGGTAGAGCGAAAATGTTGTACACCACCTGTTACCCGCGACTTCTTTCACTGTGGTATTATATCAATGCCTACTTTTATTTAATAAGAGGATTTTCTGTTTTAGGTGACGGTAGACTCCGAGGCGGTGTGTTCGCAATGTGTGGTGTCGCAGCAGTTCTTCTTTTGCTGTTGTGTGCTAGTGCAATTATGCTACAAAGACAACGTGCACGACGACGATTTTCAATTTCGGATGATGTACAAAATAAATAAAATTTAATAAATAACAGTTTGCTTGTATGACATCTATCGAACGAAAATGTCCAGAAACCTTCATACCTACTTACAGAAGGTAAAAAAATAAATAAAAACCGGCCAAGTGCAAGTGCTCGAAGGGTTCCATACTTTGTTGTATGGGAGCCCCCCCTAAAAATTAATTTAATTTTAATTTAATTATTTATTTTTAAAGTTAATATCTCACTCGCTTTTCGGTGAAGGAAAACATCGTGAGGAAACCCACATACCTACTCGAGAATTATTTCGGAGGTAGGTATGTGATCCACCAATCCGGATCTGGCCCCCGTGGTGGATTATGGCCTAATTCTCCTCACGAAAGTGAGGGGAGACCCGTGCCCAGCAGTGGGACGTTATGGGTTGTTGATGATTGATGAAAGTGAATATCTAACTAAATATTCTGTGAATATTTCCACCGTCTACCTGTTGCCATTATCAATATCGAGCAAAAAAATGCACGTTTGTTTTATGGAAGCCCCCTTAAATATTTATTTTATTCTTATTTTGTTGTTATAGCGGTCATAGAATATTTTTTTTTATTTTTTTATTTATTTATACAATTAAAACGGTTTAGACCAATTACTTTAATTATTTACATAAAATAGTAAAATATAGCACACAATTTCTCACAATCATTCATTCTTCTACATCATCTGTGAAATGGGCTCAGCAATGGGCCGCTAAGTGTTGATGATGATGATGATATTACTCATAGGTCTGGTATAGTTTTCACATTAAATTAAATTCAATGCTTGAAGCACACTGCTGCAAGAAAACCACACTATGAATGAATTTACCAGCAGGAACAAGCCAACCAAAAGTCCTTGATTACCACATTTCACTGGTGGGTGCCGAAACAGAGCTTAAACTTGACCAGAACCGGTTTTGAACTAGAACTACTATTAATTATTTTATTTTATTATCTGTAGTGGGTCTGCTTTAGTCTGTGGTTCTAATATTCTAGCAAGTCGTAGTGCAGTCTGTGGATCACGCTGTGATGCACGTGCAGAACCAGCTCAAGAAATTGTCACTACCTTCTGGCTGTTAGTGTCAGTGTGCTGTCCTGTCAGATTGGTCAGTAAGTGTCGGTTGACACTATCAAGCTGCTATCAAGTTTTGACGTTTCAAAACTTGATAGCCATTTTTGTTGTGGGTAGTGCTGCCACTTAAGCTTATATGTCGCTAGATTTAGTGATTTTTATCGCTCAATGGCGATATTTAATTAACCCCTAATGCATTATTATAAAATTTATATTTCGTTTTGATTATTAATTAATTTTTCGTTTTGACAAATTAATCTGGTAAATATTTAATACCAGCAGTGCCTCGCGGTTTCATCCACCTTAAATATGATCCTACAGGATTCTTTAATTTTTACGGGATGAAAAGTATCTTGATTATGTTTTATTCCAGGACCTAAAATATCAATATTTTATACCTACTAAATTTCATCAAAATCCGTTCAGTCGTGCCACGAAGAGGACGAAAACACAAAATTTCGCATTTATTGTAGCTAGATTTCTCGGACTATTTGTCAAAACGTACATTTACGTGACTAAGTAAACAAGTTAATAATTACTAAAACTTGAAAAAAAAACCACTCCTGTCTACTATTTACTAAAGGTAAGTAAAATACTTTGTTTAAATTAGTACACCCTTCTAATAAAATCCTCTGGTAAATTTAGTGATTTAAGCTTGAAATAATTATCCCTCAATCTAGGGTATTTTGATACGGGGTCTAGCGATTTTCGTTTTTGTAAGGTGGCAATTGTCCTGGTTGTGCGTGCGATGCGACCGTGCGAGATTGTTTATTTTCCTTTCCTTCCGTAAGATTTGTGATTTTATGAATTGTATTTATTTTCAATATATGTATTTTGATTTGGATTGTCAATTTCTACAGAAATACCCTGTGAGCTATGGCGTTAGCACTTCAAAGGCGTGCAAATGTAAGTATTAGGAACGAAACACCAGCGATTCGACAAAAATTCGGAACAAAGCCTCATTGGCATTCAAAACTGTTTCTTTACAGAGTTGTAACTTCAATTTAAACATAACTTTGCATGCGGATAGAACACGTAATGTCCTTTTGGAATCAAATCCAAACAGCTACCTACTTACTATTTCTAAATAACCTCCCCAGCTAGTCAATTCCCATAGAACCTTTTGATAGCCCAGTTATTGACCAACTCAGTTTGATATTTATTTATTTATTCTTTAGCACACAAATGGAGTACAAGGAGTACTTAATGCTAAGTAGCATTTTCTACTAGTCATCCTGGAGTGTAACTGATATTGTTTGATTAACACACTGAACTCGGAATACTGAATATGTACTGCAATCGATTCAATTGCAGTATTGTAAAGTCGTCTAAATTGAATCTAATCTGTGTGCTGATTGCCCTGAATAGCTTTAATTCAGAAGTTTCGATATGACAGAATATTCAATCAAATCAATTTGCTTTGTTATCAAAACGTTCTGAAACGCCGAGTTGTCCTCAACTAAGAAGTAGGTAAATATTTTATTATAATATGAACTTCTTTTTCAGGTTCGACTACCTCCTGAAGTGAACAGGATATTATATATTCGAAACCTTCCTTATAAAATATCAGCTGAGGAAATGTATGACATATTCGGCAAATATGGTGCAATTAGACAAATTCGAGTGTAAGTTTTAACCCGTTATGTATTTTCACCCCAAGATGCCTTACATAAGGTGTTTGCGTATTGTATAAGGATGTTACATTTACACTAATAATTATTTTGTTTCAGTGGTAACACACCTGAAACAAGAGGAACTGCATTTGTGGTTTATGAAGACATATTTGATGCCAAAAATGCATGTGATCATCTCTCCGGTTTCAATGTATGCAACAGGTATTTGGTTGTACTCTATTATAGATCCAACAAGGCATTCAAGGGCATTGATATTGAGAAGAAACAAGAAGAAATTGATGCTTTGAAAAAGAAATATGGTATATCTAGTGAAGAACTTCGTAAATAATATTGTCTAATAATAACCTTTTTGTAATAACAATTAATGTAATGAAATTAACTACTGAGATTTTTTTCTTTATATTTATAGATATTTTTAAGATCAGTACCTTATTACTTCCCAGTTCAGTAGAACGATTATTCCTTTTTAGCTATCAAAAACATGAAATTTGCATGCAAAATATTTTAAATCTATGAATAGTAATGAATGTTATCCATACCTATAGTAGTTCATGCTGCTACACACTAAGTAGGTGGTATACAGGACATCAGTAGATTTTCCAAACAAGATGTACTAATAAATTGTGGGACAAGGCCATCATCTTAACATAAACTATGTCTCTGAATACAATATTGTTATAAAACTTAGCTGAAGCTAGCTAAGCTTGGACTGGTTTAAGATAGTCATCCGTGTATCTCACTCCAAGAATAGTAACTAAGTGGGATTGTCGTAAAAATGCGAAAATAAAAGTTTTATATGGTATTTAATTTTCATTTAATTCCAAATATTGACAATGCTAAGCTGTTTACAGATTAAATTAGTTAAAATGATACACTGAATCACGTTTTCGAAAGAACAAGAGTTAAATCTACAAACAACGGGTTTTGATAATTAATATATTGGAACTTAAACTATCCTGATTCCGTGTGCCGTTATTTCAGAGTTTCGGCTCGGTAATATGGGCTACATTGTTATAACGTTTATAATAAGTCATATATTGTAGAATCGCTGCCTAAAGCTGCTCCACTATATAATACTATGCTACTCCACTATTATGATATCATTGTAATAAATGTAATTATGAAATTATGAGTAAGTGAATCTTAAGTGCAAATATCCTATGTCAATAGAACTTAGATCCGATAGGCAAAATGCCGCTACTTAAATAACCATGAATGATTTTTTAAATACATTATTTTATTATTTAATATTAACTTTTCGATACAGTGTACTGCTACATGTTTATGGGAAATTATCTTATACATCCATAGTTCCCACAGTGGTCCAGGTGGACCCCCAGGGGTCTACGGAAGACTCGACGGGGTCTACGATGGTGTGACTAAAAATTATATATGGTAGGAAATAAATAGGAATATGGTAGAAATGTAGCTGCAGGGGGGGGTCCACCGGAACCAGGAAAATTTTGATAGTGGTCTTTGAGAAAAAAAAGTCTGAGAACCTCTGTTATACATGATCAATAACATGCTACAGTTGACAAATACTAAATACCTACGTCTAATTTAAACTAAACAACAAAATTGGAATATAACTAAATGTTTAAATTAGAAAAGATATATATATATTAAGATTTCTTTCTAACACAATAGAGTATTATGACTTTATAACTTAAAAATTAAAAGATCTAAATATCAAAGAAGTCTAAATCGCAACAAAACTTACGTATACTGCTTTTCGCAGTGTGCAACAATAAGGGCATTACTACATTTACCAGCCTGCACAAGAATAAGAAATATTTCATACAGTTTTGCATAAAATGGAGATTTTTCTTTTTTTATTTAACTGAGTGACGAGACGAGGAAGTCGTTCGCCTGATGGTAAGCGCTACGCCTGCCCATAACAGTTACAGTGCCACCTAGAACTTTGCATAGCATAATCTTGCGCGGCACCGCGCTGCGCTCGTCACCCCGAGACATCTGCTCTAAAGTCTCATATTCCAAGTAATTTCGCTGGATACTGTGCCCTTCAAACCCCCTATCCCTAATACAGAACGATGGACCAATTCTAATTTAAAGACAACTTGACTGAATTATGAGGTCTATAATACAATTATTAGATTGTATGCGTGCATAGCATTGCCTGGTAACAGAAAAGTTTTAAAACTAATAATAAAGTGTTTAACCCTCTGAACACAAGTAAAAAAATTGGAATGTAATATTTTTGGTACATACATGCAGTTTCGTTTTTCATTATTACAATCAGTGACGTAATGATTCCGAACCTTAACTGAAAATTGTAAACGTATAGTAAGAATACGAACATTTTCAGTTGCAAGTAAAATTAATACATATTTCTTAATGAATCTGTCCACCTAAACTAGACTACACAAAAAGAAATTTACTGAAAACGTGTTAACTAAAACATCACTGGTTTTTAATAAGCAAATATAATGCAGCTGTGCTATTGCCATCCGCGTGAAACCGGGTGTCCATTAAGAAATGCCATTCCACTTACAGCCATATTTGATAGTCGCACCCTGCATTTATTCAGTTTTTATCAAGAGCATTACAACATAAATAAATATGAAAACTAGTCAACGTATCCTAATTAAGAAGCAGAAATGAGACGTGCTCTGCCTTCCGTGGTTAATTGGTTCTTAAGATAAACATCCGAGTCAGTGGAGGTGTCAATAAGGTCGAGCGTGAGCAGAGGCTCGCTGGGATTCAAGGGGTCATTGCCGACTTCCTTGCAGACGGCCACGAACTGCTGCTCCACACATAGCTCTTGAAACCTAACACAGTCTTCGACGGCCCAGTCTTTGTGAAGAGGCCGCACATCTGTAACAAATCACATTAATGTTAGAAACGAACCTACTAGTTCAAAGCACTAGTAGGTTCAATTTGATTTTATAACTTTCGTGTATGTGTTTGTGACTGTACCAGTACGGCTAGTTTGGAAGGTCAGGAGAGCACTGAACGTTGCAAACTGACGATCGGTTATGCGTATCGTCAGGACCGATGGTACGCACCGACGCGGACGGTCGGTCAAGTACTTAAACCGGCCTCAGGTATGGTGTTCTACTATTATCCTAGTTTTTTTATTATTATTAAGCTTTTATATTTTTCACAGCAAACAAGCAAATAGCTTCGATATGCGAAGGTTTTTAAATGGTGTTTAGAATCTATACTAATATTATAAAATGTAAAGATTTGATTGTTTGTTTGTTTGTTTGTTTGCATTAAATAGACTCGGAAACTACTGGTCCGATTTGAAAAATTCTTCCACCGTTGGGAAGGTACACTCTACCCCGGTGACATAGCCTATATTATATTTTTTTTTATTAGGGATCCGTACTAAAACTCTAATAATGTAACCCAAGGTGTAAAAAAATTAACTATAAAATTCCTTACATAACGTGCGCTGCGAAAACTTTTGATGATAGAACAAAATGCTGTACTACGACTTTGTACAACACATAAGTATCTACAAAATATGTCGCAACAGCATAATTATGTCTAACTATTAAAGTTATGTCACAGTTAGTGTTCTTTTATTTTAATGAATTAATTGAAATTTTCCCGCTACAAAGGGCTTATCATTTGTACCTTAGTGTTAATCCATATCAAAATAAATTACTTCATATTCAAGACTGCTTCGATACCTTTATATAACCTTTGAATTATTCAATTCGGAGATTCCATTTGAAAGATATCACGAGTTCAAAAATGTAAGTATCAGAAAAAAGGCGCATGGTCACCGCTCTCTCCGCTCGACTAACTATGCGATGTAGGCGTCATTGGGGTACGGGAGGGAAGTCAATGTTAAGAAATAATCTACTGCGATCAAAATTCGTTCAGTCGTTTTAGCGTGATTATAGTAGTTAACGCGGGTAGTAAACCGCGGGGCGCTGCTAGTCATACATAATTTAGTAACCTAACTAAATTCTTTCCAAATAAAATAAATAAATACTTGCCGTTATTACATCAACAAGTTAAAATATATTTCACATTTTCAATTTAACTTCAGAATAGATTAATTTGTCGTACCAAAGAGGCGGGCTTTTAGCGCTTGCGGCGGCAGAGAGCGAGCGAGTGGAGCTCCCGGGGGCACCGGACGCAGCTCCTTGATCTCAAACAGGGCAAGATCTCCATAATCACAGAAATACACGGAAACCATATCAGTGGAAATGCAACCTGCCACAGTGACTCTGGAAAACAAAATAAAAAAAAACTGAATGGAATGAAAAGGCGCAAAAGCTAGGGCCCCAAGCCTCATGGCACGTTTTATGTAAAGTCCGACCGAACCCGCCGCAACTTCCACTGCACTGTTTCCAGTAAAATTACTGGTCAATGAGACTTTAGAGCCGATGTCTCAGTGCAGTGCCATGCAGGATTATACGATGCATTGTTCTGGGTGGTACTGTAACTGTTATGAGCAGGCGTAGCGCTTACCATCAGGTGAACGACTTGCTCGCCTCATCCTCAATTAAAAAAAAATAAAAACTTTAAGGACACGGCCCAAGCGTGCCTGTCGAAGTACACGAAGCGTACCAATATCGTTTCATAGTAAAATCATTAAAATGTTTGTGTTACCGCAAAAAACTATCTTGCACGAAAAATTCAAAATGCGGTAAACAAAATTAACTGTGCATGGCAGATAATTCAAGAAGAAACTGGCAAGAAGAGCAACTGTGATAATACCTGTGATAAGATTTTGACGAGTAATGACAATTCTTTAACATTTTGACTGCTGAGCCGATAATATAATTTCCAAAAACTTCATGCCACGTAAGTACCTACTTAGAGAGTTCTCAAGAATATTACCTATACCAAGACGAGTCTTTTGGATAAAATACTGTGTACAGTTCTCCACTCGTCGGGTTGGAGGGAGCGTCCGCCTCAGTCATCTTGGGGCACTCCACCTGTAGTGTGGACATCATCGTTTGGAGCGTGTTCCTCGTGGTGTTTGGCTGCACCTGTTGCATGTCTATTTTTAGTAAAACAGGCTAGTAGTAGGTTTAGGACGGACGTTTATCGGCCGGCACATTTTAGCAATGACTGTTTCAACTCTTTAGATAAAAAAAGACAGAATCTATGTTTAAAAATGTGATTTTGCTTTTCAATGAGCAAAAGAGGGATTCATTCGCGCACAAATTAAGGTCAAAATATAATTTTAACAAATATCGACGTTTCGATCTATTGAAGTTTGGACCGAGGTCACGTGAAGACTAGAGAATGTGGATCACCGTCGAGAGCGGTAGGTGTCATTTCTAACTACCCGCGTTCGGCCTAGTCAAACATAATTTATATTCTCGTTCAAAACTATAATTTTGAAAATGATACCGCTGATTTAGTAAATGATAAATTGTCAAGGTCAGCTCAGGTTCAACCCCGGCGCGTACTCACGACGAAGTTCCACGGGTTGGCGGCCATCGCCACGTGCACGTCGAAGCACATGTCCAGCGCCGGCAGCGCGGGCGGCGGCAGCGCGGCGCCCGCGCGCGCCCTCGCCGCGCCGCCGCCCGCGCCCGCCCCCGCGCCCGCTCCCGCCCCCGCCGCACCGCCGCCGCTGCCCGCGCCCGCGCTTGCCGTTGACAAACTGCGAAAGATTCGCTCCTTCTTCTTGGTCAGCGCCTCCACTTGCTCAGTCACGCTCTTCTCCTCTTCTTCTTCTTTCACTTTGCCGCTGAAGAAAAACCATTTTATTAGTCGAACCGTCTCCCGTCGGAACTGCGCGAAGTCGGCCGGACGAGTCGTGCTTATCTATCCGAGCGATTCTTCCTATCGAAGAATTCGCTTTTTTTTCTCTCGTGAAAATCCGTCTACGTACATTACGTCCTTTTAGAATCGCGGCACTCACAGCTGCAGGAAGTCGTACTCCATCGCGATGGAGTTGTTGACGGAGGCGAGAATGTTCTGCGGGCCGGTGCGCACGAACAGCTCGACGTGCGGCGGCGTGCCGCGCTCGTGCGGGCCCGGCAGCGCGCGGCACAGCACGCTGGTGGTGAGCAGCAGGTCCCGCAGGCGCGCCACCATGCCGCTCGCCGCGCGCTCCGCCGCGCCCAGCCGCACCTGCAGCGCCTGCGCAGCACACGGGTCACAAGGGCCGTCGGCGTCGGCGAGCGCCGGCCTCGAACCGTTATTGTAAATCGGGCTTAAGTTTAACGGCAAGAATTAACGAAGAAACTGGCTCTACCGGTGTTCGGGAAATCCGTTCGCTAAATAGTACCGAGTATGCACGAGCGAAGCTCGAGGTTCCGCGCTACGGTACGCGCGTCCCCCTCGCTTCCGGCGGGGTCACCTGGTTGGGGTAAGAGTTGAGCGTGGGCGAGAAGTTCTGCAGCGGCACGAGCGACGACAGCGGCGCGCGCAGGATCAGGCCGCTGTCCACCAGCTGCGTGCGCACGGTGCCCTCGCCGTCCAGCCCGCTGATGATCGTGCAGCGCACCCTGCCACGACGACGCACACACTCATTAATTAACCGTTTTTAAGGAAAAAAAATGCAATTTAGTATTAATCGAACCGAAATTTGAGATTTCCCTCGAGTTTTAAACTATTATCGAAATGCGGTCGTGACCGGAATTGAGAAATGCGGAATCGAAACTTGCGATGCGTGATCGTAAAGCTGCCGCGGTATAAATGAGAGATGAGTTGACTGCGAAGTATGGGGTTGCGCATTCGTATCTCCCGCAGAGCGAAGAATCTTCTGAACCGCAGTTGTTTGCTCCGAATCCGCGTCACGTGGCGCCGAGCGAGGTACACTCACCAGTCCCCGGCGAGCGTGCGCACGATGTAGAGCGCGTTGTGGTGCGGCGGCGGCGCGTGCGGCGCGGCGGGCAGCGGCCGGCGGTAGGGCCCCGCCGTCAGCAGGTGCAGCGCCGCGCGCAGCAGCGCCGCGCCGCCCGCGCGCGACACCCACACGCGCCCCTCCTCCGTCACGCAGCCCACCTCCACCTCGCACGGTTTCTGCGCAGAAGGCATACGTCAGCGACTTCCACGCGCTGAGCGGGGAGAGGGCGATGTGTCAATTGATTTGCAGGTAAGTATACATGCGCGAACTTTCTCCTACTGCGCTGCTTTTGCTCGAGACATTTGTCCGTGTCTTTACCTGGGTGAGGTTGAACGCGCCGGCGATGCAGAAGTCCTGCACGATCTCCTTGTTGAGGTTGAGGTCGCGCTGCGTGGAGGTGTCGTAGAGCACGAGCGGCACGGAGGGGTCGGCCGGGTCGGCCCGCGGGCCCGGCGCCGCCACCAGCACCTCGCCCGACAGGCGGCGCCGCACCAGCTCGGAGCCCAGTGAGTGCGCCGCCAGCTCCTCCGCGCCCTCCAGTCGGCACAGGACGCCCTACAACACAAACACCGTCATTTTATTTTCCATTTTTTTATATATGACAGAGTGGCAAAGTAGCATACGGCCCGCCTGCTACTCTCTAAAACTATTTTCACCCTTGGTTTGAAGAGCCCTGCAGTATTATTCATCGGAAAATTTCTAATGGTAGCTTTCTGCAGTCTGCAGATAAATGCAAAAAAAAAACATAAAAAAGCGGACAGTACAGGATTTCCACAGATCCACTATATGTAAGCTTTTTTGCGAACATAGAAGATGAACTTAGATAACAATCTAATTCGACAAATTAATATGTAAAACTAGTAGCGCCTCACGGTTTCACCCGCGTTATTTATTATCCCACAGGAACATGTTCTATTCTTCTAAAGTATCTATATACTAAATTTCATTAAAATCCGTTCAGCCGTTTCGATGTGAAGGGAAGACAAACCCACTAACACACAAACACACCATTAACTTCCGCATTTATAATATTAGTGAGATACTATAAAATAATCTCTTACCTTGGCATGGCAATAGAGACAACCGCTCGAGCACTACACCATCACCAAAGAATTTCCCTTACCCTCCATCAAGCCCTCCTTAGTTAACCATTGCAGCATAAAGAGAATCGCAAACATTTACAGTATTACAGTAGTATTCATTGAATTATACTAAAAATATTATTATATATACTTACTACCTCGCCTCATGCCAATGAAAAAATATATTGTTAGTCAAAATACCACAACACCGACGGATATTTAGATGTAGAGCCAGTTTAATACAACTTAATCTAACAAATCGAGAATGTATTCTCACCTGAGGCGGCAACTTTCTGAACTGCGGTTCGAGAATTTTGATTCTAGATATGGGAACGACATCATCATCTCCGTGGTCGCCCAGGAACACCGCAGCGGTGTCCTCGTTTATGTCCAGGAGTTTAGCTCTCTGCCAGCCGGCGTCGTCCAGTTTTACAGCATACCTAGAGTTATTAGTATTACATAAGTCGCTGTAATTATGTTAACAATATTTATAACACACTGATAGACTTGCTGCTCTTTGAGACTAAGAAAGGTATAAAAACTTTATTAATTAAAATGTAACGGCACTGAATACTGCAATTTTGCTAAGCGATACTTTTTATGAATATGAGGGTAGGTAAATAAAAAATAACATAATACCAACTTTTTATTTAATTCTTCATAGGATAGTGTTGACTCGCTATGTCATTGGTATGAAGATGATGAACATGTTGAGCCCAGAATGGGAACTCTTACTATAGATAAAAACTGCGTAATTTCATATATTTACCAGGCGGCCTTGATCAGCATTGACTTGTCGACGTGGGTGCCGGCACGCTCGTAATAAGATCCCATTTCTACTAGGAGAGCTTCCAGCATTTCCTGTAGAATCATCATACAACTGATTGGATTAAATACATAGTCAAATATTAGCTCACTATTTTATATTGAGCTGGGTAAAGAAAAATTTCTTTACCCAGCTCCTGGCGTATATTATTAGACATAGTGATTTTATACAACTATATTAAAATTGTATTAACAAGGTTGTATTAAATACACAAAACAAACGAGCATAAGGGCCTCCTTAGACCAATTATATAATCCAATACTGTGAAATAATATTATTTATCAAAACCTACCACAGCAATCATAATTATTTATTAACCCCTAAACGATCAAAAACATTGCCCAACACCCAATATTGAAAGTCTAGGGCTGGCTTTAGTAAAAATAAATTTGAAATTTTACTAATCCGTCCCGCGTCTAACAATTGCGGAATGTTTTGTTTTCTTTTTTTAAACAGCCCGCCTGATGTTCGACGGGTAAAGTCGGGAAATGTGCTTACACTATATTGTGGGCCAATGATCCTTATCCAAATTTCAATAGGAGAAGTGGCGATGGTCACGTAGACGCTCCAAAACTCCTCCTCTGGAAATTGCAGCATGGGCAGGTCGCTGTCTATCATCTCCTCCACCGACCACGTGGCGTCTGGGGACGGCGTCGGTGGAGCTTCCTGGGGAACAACTCGGACATTACTTACGATCAGCGAAACAATAATTGTCGTCAAGGGGTTAATCGTTCGTGTCGCGCGATAGCATGGGCGCTGCTCTATCACATATCACCCGGTCTAACCCTCGGCCCACTGCTCCATAATGGTGAAGGACAACATCATCCATTAAATTACAATAAGTCGCGTACCTCTTTCTTTGGAAGCAGCACTAGCAGCCCATTCACCACACGATCTTTAATGATGCGAGGACAATTCTCAATGAGCTCTTGCCAGTTGCTAGGCAAATTTTCCCCATACTTCTCTCTAAAATAAATATTTAAAAAATGTGAGTTAATCCATACATTCTTAAATCAATGTAAGCTCTTATTTCAATTTTATTTCTCGGTTATATCCTTTCATTTGAGACACGTAGTTGTCCATCCCATTGCATATTCATAGGTGGGTGGATCGGTTGGTGGCGCGCACCTGTAGAGGTGCGGCACGGTGCTGGCCCAGAGGCCGGCCGCGTGCTCCGCCACGAGCGCCGCCAGCGCGGCCACGGCGCGCGCGGCCGACGCCGTGGGCACGCCGCCCGCCTCCGCGCTCTCCACCGCGGCCAGCAACTTCATCGCCGCCAGCTCCCTGGCCAGCTCCTCCGACGGCGACGAGTCCGGGTACGACGACGCGCTGTACGTCGACCCCACCTGCGCCGAGTGCGTGCAACATATTGGTAGGACTCGCCGAGCGGACAGAATGCTCGTAAGAATAATATCAAATACGAAAAAGCGTTTTGACGTGATAGGTATTTTTTGCTTCCACGGTGGAGGCGGTTACGGTGGTGCGGCTACAATACATACCATCATCTACATTCAAAATTAAATGACACCACTCGACAGCCAATGGATTAAAAAAATTGTTTAGAATAAATTTAGACTCGGAGAATGTACGACGATGTCGTATTGACGTAAAATAGACGACCGTGACCAAGACACAGCAACACCCGAATTCTTCCTACGACGAGAAGACAGCTAACCTTGACACTGCAGTAGCTGCCGTGCCCGTGCTTCGAGTGCTGAATATTGTGCACTTTGTAGACGGGCTGCTGCAGCCCCAGCTTCCTGCACGTCCACTCCAGCTTGACCTCGGAGGACGACGTGTCCGGCGGCGGCTCCAGGTTGTGCGCTGGGGTCACGTGCGTCACTGGCCCGCTTGATGCCTGTTAAGTGTAAGACATTGCAAGGACGTGAGTGGACGGCAAAAATATTGTAAAATTACGTTGCAAGTTTGTTATTTAATTACAATCAACCAAAATACACTAAAAAACTTGGTAAAAATGATAACGGTCGGCGCATGGCTTTGTCCCTCTGTAAAGAGAGGCCAATTATTTTACTCTTGAATCAAATCACTAAAACTGAGAAAAGATTATGTACTAACCAGACATGTCTCATAGCTAGCTGCCGGCAGCTGTAGCGGTATGCAGTCGACGGTGTTCAACCGGTCTCTGAGATTCGACAACCTCTGCGACGCGGTCACTTTTCCGCTCGGCTTTCCGTTGCTTTCGGTGCCGTTGCGGTTGGGAAGCTACAACACGTTGAAGTTCAGGAACAATTTCTAGGGTTTACAATACAATTAAAACAAAAATAATGCAAAAATAAGACTTCGTCAAATCATTCACTATCTAACCCATACCAACGGAACTGCGTCCAAGATTGTCTGACCTCAGTGTTTGAACACGAACCAGGAGTTGCAAACTGCTTATATTGGCTATCGAATTGGCATTACTGACATTGGCTATTGAAGGTCCTAAAAATCTACTACTCAAGTGCAAGCCATTTGACGTCATTCATCGCATCCCTCCACGCGTACTAAGTCGCGGGCAAAAGCTAGCTAATATTAAGATAATTTAGTTCATAAGTTAAGAATTAATAAATCTGAAAACAAATTATTAAATACTCACCTCTTCCGGAAGTGTTATCACATTCTGAGTAGATGGGAATGATGCAGGAATGGAATTTTTCATTTTAGATGTTGTATCTTTCGAATTTGTGTAATCTTTCAAAATTGGGTAATCTTTGGAAGTGGTGCATTCTTTCGAATTCCCATAATCTTTAGAATTCGTATAGTCGTTCGATTTCGTTTGCTGCTTCACGGGAGCAGTGCTATATTTGGTTTCGTTCGTTTTGTAATTGTATTTCACACTCTAAAACAAATACCGAGTTAGAAATGTATCAAAGATTCTATAATATCTAAGATATGACTATAATTCTCTTCATCTGAAGGTTGACTGGAAGAGATCGCTTTTAGCGATAAATTCCGCCCATTGTACTATGTTTAATTCAATAAGTTCTAATCTTTATGTACCTTGTGTATTTCTGAACTGGTATACAATAAAGTATTTTCTTTTCTACATATTATTATTCTATTCAATTCTTTAATGTTCATAATGTAAGTATTACCTTATAATTGTTGTTAAATGGAGTTGTGTCGCCCCGAGCTCGGTAATATTGATTGGAATACTGAGCGTTGTAATTGGGGGTATAAGATGTTGGTTTCCGCCACGACAATTGCCTTTTCGGAAATCGGCTCTGCAAAAAAATCATAAAATAAAAGATTAGACACAATCATAATACAAAATATTTGACAATTAAAAATGTACTATACAACAATACAATACAGTAATTCTTACAATTATAATGATAACAATATGAAAAGGTATTAACTGTCTAGTGACTACACATATTTGTGCTGCTTGTCTTCTAAACTTTTGGTCTATTAGTTTAGTGTTTAGTTTAGTTATTTTTATGTTGTGTGTGGTCAACACCACTGGTGACACAAAAAGGGGTTGGCTTATTTCTCGCACAGAGAACAACTACTGCTACCTAGCAGTAGTTGTTGTTGTTCAGCAGTAGTTGAACTCTGGCTGCATTTCAACCTTGACTACCTAGTCAAGGTTGAAATGCAGCCAGAGTTCATGGACACTACCATAGCAAACTTACATTTTTTTTTACAAATATAAATTTTATAATTTTTTTGGGTAGTATCAATTGGTTGATGAAATAATTGATGTTTGTTATACATTGACATAGACTGCATATCCCAATTTTATTGTTATTTTTTGTTCCTTTTTCAAATTCAATGAAAATGAGGCTTAAAAATAAAAAAGATATTGAATTCTGTAACCAGGACTCATAGTCCAGATTGCTGCTGTCAGTGTTGGTAATTTGCATTTCGAATCCAGTTTTTCCTCTCGAAAAATTTTAGGGCTTTTGACTAAGAGTGGTGGATAATTTAGGACATTAACATTACAAGACAATAAGTGATTTCTATTATATAGTGGTAATTTTTGTGTAAGATTCCAGAACCTGCTGGTAGAAACTAGAAACTCACTGGATATTTCATAGCAGGTTTTTTGCTTGCTTTCTGCTTTGATACCATGGACGCAATATGTTGAGTTTCTTGGCTAGCAATAGCGTCGACATACCACTCGCCATTAACTTGGGTAACTTTAAATCCAGGCACATCTAAAAAGAGCTTTTCGTGTGATGGATACCCCAGCTTTTTGAAGGGAATCCATTCGCCCTGAAGTTCCTTATAATCCCCTGCAATTACAAAATAAACACTAAATATTATTTAAAATTTAAATATTATTCATATATGACAGGAGACCAGGTCTAGGGTTCTTATTAAAGAATAGTGATGTCAGCATTTTCTCATCCTCGATCTTCTAGGAAACCGACGTGGATAGTCTTCAGATTATTTATTCAGCAAGAGTAGGTCTAAGGAGAAATATATTTGGGAGGTGTGAACAGTCGAATGGTTCAAGCCAGAATAAGGTGCTCTGTCAGACACCCATATTTATACCAACACTCAACTCAAACAAGCAATATTCATAAATTTTATAAAAAACTTTTAAATAAGTTACCCTAGTTTAAGTTTTTAACCTTTAACAATATTTAAGTTATTATTTAGTTATTTTGACATCAAAATGATTTGTTATTTAAATCTAATAATTTAATAAAATGAATATGATTTTATTAATATAATTGAATATAATTAATTTTTAATATAATTTTTCTTCTAATTTGTTACATAAATTATATAAATCAAATATACAATTGGTGGTTTATATACAACAGTTAAGCAATTACTTCTAGAACTTTATAAGTTTCTTATTTCATTATTTTTATTTAAGATGGTTAGATTGATAACTGCTTGGTGTAAATAGTTATTTTATGTAGCGAGTTCAAACCCCCATGTGGGCTTGTACCAATATTTCTTATGAAACGTATGTAGATAGTTATCACTCGCTTTTCAGTGAAGAAAAACATTGTGATGAAAGCTACATACCTACCCAAGAATTATTTCAGAGGCAGGTATGATATCCACCAATCCGGACCGGGTCCTCATGGTGGATTATGGTCTAGTACTCCTCACAAAAGTGAGGGGAAAACTGTGCTTAGATGTGGGCCGATATGGGTTGACGATGAGAAATGAGACCAATTATGACGAATGGGTTATGAGAAATACTACTGTTTAATCACTTACTGTTACACTGCTTGATAGTCAGTGCTCCTTTCACCGAAATAAGGGTAGCTCTAAGAGCCTGAATTACTTGCTCCTTGTCAGCCATGTTGGGTTACTGAAATCAAATAAGTAAAATAAATTAGAAACAATGAAATAGAAACCACCATTAAAATACAACGATAGTATCAGCCCCCTTTACGAATACAATTTGTATCCACACCAGCCTCCAGTTTTTCATTGAAGTTGTAAATGTGATATATAAAACTTATCTAGGTCCTTACTATTTCTTATGCAGTCAGATTTTAGCACTTTCACTGCTGAGCTGATTTGCTTGTCTAGCCACAGTTGTGGCTCTGCACACTCCATAGGGTTTTCCCATATAACAAACACAACAGTTGAGTTTTCCCACACTCGCAGCAAGTTATGTAAAACACGACAGTTGTGTTCTCAGCACTGAATGAGTTAACATTTTCAACTGCTTAGCCGATTTTCTTGTCTAGCCACAGTTACGGATCTGCACACACCATTGTTTTCCCATACCACTAACACAACAGTTGTTTGTAGTACTTGCAGTAAGTTATAAAAAGCACAAAAGTTGTGTTTCAGCAGTGAATGTGTTAAATCACTTTACGTTTTCAGTAGTGAATGTATTAACATTTTTTATTTGTGATTTTAAAATAATTCTCATGTTTTTTTTTTAATATCACAAAGTAATGAGACAAGCGTGTCGTTCACCTGATGATAAGCGCCACGCCTGCCCATAACAGCTACAGTGCCACCCAGAACTACCCATTATGGCACTGCACTGTGCTCGTCACCCTGAGACATCAGGCAAAACATTACTAAGTACCTACTAGTGTTGGTAAGCTAGTATATTGCAAATAAATGAATTTGTTATAACTGTTATAAGAAATGCCTGCAAACAAAATACTCCTCCATCAAGAATTCAAGTACAAACAGAAACTTACATGGCAAGCAAAGTAGGTAGGTAATATCGAAACAACCGGTGAAGAAATTATGCCAGATCCAGATGTCGTAACTACGGCACTACATGCCAGGTGCACAAACAAAGCAAATCCATTGAAAATGGTCAGGAAACCTTCCTGTTAATAAGTATCCTGAAACTAATTATGACGCGTAAGCAAGAGAAATCATCGGTTTAATTTAACGATAGCTACAAACTGCTTTCACCAAAAATGAGAATACGATACGAAAATTGCGGTCACGCGAGTAGGTTTAACAAAATATTACATACCCAACTTTTCTGCAAAAAATAATACGATAAAACTCGAAAAACAAGTATTAGACAGATCAGAGAACACTAATAACACCATTCAATATGTAAATACAAAAAAGTTTCAGTAATTTCTGTTCGCTCGCTAACCAGTCACCGCTTTGATAAGTATTTTTAATTTCTATTTTACTGACTGTAATGAATGAATGTAAGACGTAACTTGACGTAAGTAGCAAGCGATATATCCCGCCTGAACGTATCGATATTATTCTGTATCGATATTCGATACACGTCAATTGATACGATATACTTATGATTACGATAATTTTTATGCCTAATATTTTGAATCATCGGATATACATTAATCCATCGTATAATTAATAATAATAATAGCCATAATCCACCACGGGGGCCCAGTCCGGATTGGTGGATAACATACCTACCTCAGAAATAATTCTCGGATAGGTATGTGGGAAAATATAATTTATTAGTAATTATTATTACTACGCTGTTATTAATATCGATGTTTTTACACGTCGATTCTACATACACGTCATTTTATAGGAAAACATCGATTTTATAAGAACGATAGTACTGATTGTTTCCGCTGTATTTCTGTCATGCAAGGAATATAGTACTCTTGATGTCATGTCAAGTATCACGTCAGATCATTCAGACTGAAAAATATTGATTGAGTGTTACCAAGACAATGAAACAAATGTACCTAGTTGAAAAAAAACCTTAAAAACACGCTATATATAGCCAAACTAAAATGTAGAAAACCATTTTATTTTATCTTAAGAAAGGGTGAGGTGCTTTTTACTTCATATTTAGAATTTGATGAGTAAAGGTAAAGCAAAAATAAAACATAGACAACCAAATAACTAAGTAGACACTAGACAGATATAGCCATCGACTAAATACAATCAGTATACCAGAGACTATAATGTATAATAAGTTTCCAGTGCTTAATACAATTTAAACACTAATTGCTTTGTTTACTTTCTAACACCTGCCCTTAAACTAAGCAATTATTTACAGACCAAAGTTTTTAAAGACAGTTATAATGCTTATCTTTACTAATTATCCGTTAATATCAAGCATCATGTTCAAAGATCCCGTTAAAAACATAGACCAAAAAATTCCAATAAAAAAACGTTAATTTTTAGCTAAATATGTTTAGTTTTCAATTACGTTCAATAGGGACTTGAAAACCACAGTTGAAATCAATACCATTTTCAAGAAGGACCATTACTCCTGATTGAAAATGGTAAAATTAATGTAGAAATTAGAAACCGCAGCGCATCATGGTTTCGAACTTTTAAAAGTTGAAACGTAGAGTTTGGCGGGAAACCGAAAATTAGTTGACCAAAAAAGAGATTGTTTAATTCACATAGAAACTAGAGTAGCAAATAAATAATAGTATACTTCTAACTTCCAAAACCTCCATAAATAATTTTTTAATGGAATAGTTATTACTAAGTACATATTATTATTAATTCACGTAGGATATCTACATTAAGGTTTACTATTTATAATTGTTTGTACCTAGTCAACTGGTCATTAGTTAAAATTATTTTATTGCGTTTATAGGTCCGAATAAATTAATATTATGGTCTGTGCTGTGATCATTCGTTTACAATCTATTTCTATTTTTTTATCTCTGTCTAGTCTGTGGTCGTTCATGAATGAACAATCATTGAAAGAAGAAGGAAGCCAAAAAGGTCGGTACCAGAAATTCTCATAATTCCGACTATCCGCATATATTTTCAATGGAAGACTCAAAAGCTTCATCATCTAACGAGCACCAAAATGATAACGACGATAATCAAAAGAAAAAAAGTAAAAACAAGAAGAAACGAAACGGTGGTGATGGCGACCACGGTATCCCAACCACACCTGACGGAATAGTTGCAGTGCCTAATTCTAATGATGTTCCTCCCAACTTATCGCTGAAAGATTTGAAACTGGCTATGGAAGTTTTAAATTTGCAACATAAGCCTGCTAAAACTACCGAAGAAGCATTACACAAGTCATATCAGTTCTGGTCTACACAACCTGTACCTAAGATGAATGAGAAGATAATATGTAATGAACCTATTGAGCTACCCAAAACTCCGGACGAAATAAGGTCGGACCCATACACTTTACCTGATGGTTTTCAATGGGACACATTAAATTTGAATGACCCATTAGTATTGAAAGAATTGTACATTCTTTTAAATGAAAACTATGTAGAAGATGATGACTGCATGTTTCGTTTTGATTATCAGACCGACTTCCTGAAGTGGGCTTTGCAGCCTCCCGGTTGGAGAAAGGAATGGCACTGTGGAGTGCGTGTACTCAAATCTGATAAGCTAGTTGGGTTCATATCGGCTATACCTGCACAGTTGCGAATATACGAACATGAGCAGACAGTTGTTGAGATTAATTTCCTTTGTGTGCATAAAAAGCTACGTGCTAAAAGGGTGGCCCCGGTGTTGATAAGAGAGATAACTCGCAGAGTAAATTTGACTGGAGTATTCCAAGGTGTCTACACTGCTGGTATTGTACTGCCCAAGCCCATTGCCACATGTCGGTATTGGCATAGATCTCTGAATCCAAAGAAGTTAATTGATATCAAATTTAGTCACTTATCAAGAAACATGACTATGCAAAGAACTTTGAAACTGTTCAAGCTTCCCGATGCACCTAAAACACCAGGTTTTCGTAAAATGGAGGTTGGAGATAGTACCAAAGTGGTCAAACTGTTGAATGATTATTTGAGAAAGTTTGACTTGGCACCCATTTTTTCTGATGAAGATTTCAAGCATTGGTTCTTACCTCAAGGTGGAATAATTGATAGCTTTGTCGTTGAAGCATCTGATGGTGCTATAACTGATTTCATCAGTTACTACACACTGCCATCCACTGTGGTTTACCACCCAGTGCACAAGACACTGAAAGCTGCATACTCGTTTTACAACGTGTCTACCAAAACTCAATGGATTGATTTGATGCTTGATGCATTAGTCACTGCCAAAAATTCCGGCTTCGACGTTTTTAATGCCCTGGATTTAATGGACAACAAAGAATTTTTAGAACCACTTAAATTTGGTATAGGTGATGGCAATTTGCAATATTATTTGTACAACTGGCGATGCCCCAGCATGACTCCACATAAAATTGGATTAGTGTTGCAGTAACATTGCTAGTACCCATTGTATTTACTCAATACTTATGTTTATTAGACCACGGTTTATTTTCTTTTTTTTTCACAAATTGTAAAGTGTTTTTATTAAATAAAAATAGCTTTAGTTCAAAACCAAGGTTTTTTTATTTATCAGCAAGTACAGGAGGCCTACCATGACGTCTTATAGCGATTCAGTTCAGGACCTAAACTGAGCCGCGTCGCATAATCGTACCGTGACGTATTATTTTTTATGTTGCTGCCATTTTCAACCTAAACTGGATCCAGTTTATCGCTATAAGACGTCATGGTAGGCCTCCAGGTTATAAAACACCTACCTACTACTACTATTATATTATTATCTATATCTATTCTCTAAACTAATATATAAAGCTGAAGAGTTAGTTTGGTTGAATGTGCTAATCCCAGGAACTACTGGGTCGAATTGAACAATTCTTTCTGTGTTGAATAGTCCATTTATCGAGGAAGGCTAAAGGCTATACAAGATCACGGTGCGACCAATAAGAACTGACCATTAATGAAGAATCTGGCAAAATCGGGAAAAAAATATTGCTTTTTAAAGAGCTTTCTTTGTTGCGTGCGCTGCGTAAGCGGTTGTTATGCTTACGCAAAAGGTGTAGGACGAAATTGTTCCCTTAAAGTTCTTAATAAAAGTAGGTATACGCTACAGCATTATGTCTATATTTTAATCCTAGTTTAACATTGTGGTTTTTAACCAAGGAAATGCAGAGGTATTGCGGGAAAACTAGAATTATTCGCGTAAAATCTCGGGGCGCGGCTAACTCATAAAAAAAAAAAAAAAAATGCTGGGATGGGTAAAAAAAAACAAAACGATATTTAAAAAATATATATGCGAAACGTAACTCCCTCTTCTTCCGTTTCCCTCGCCGATCACATTTTCGTAACGCATTCACCAGCTTACTCCCCAAGTCAAGCGTGCGTAAAGAAGTTTTACTTAAAAAAAATCAGACTTTAAATATTTCGCCCATGCTGGGTGAAGACTGATAGCACGGCTCGTGTACGTAGGTACACCATACTAAATGAAAGCTTATCACTTCACTAGTCCGAAACACCAGAGAAAGGCTACAGAGTTGTCTGTAGGCATAAATTGAAGGTTTATTTTGGAAATCCCCATATACTTGTTCATACCCAATATCCCCTCCCCGCCGTATTCCTAAATGGGGTGCTGAGAATTGCTTTTCTTGCGTCCCTACTGATGAAATTAGGATGATGGAAGTTTTTCTCAGTGTCTTAACTTTTTCAAACGTAATTCGATCACAGAGTTTTCGTCGTGAGGTGAGAAAGAAATTTGAAAAACAACTAAGTAAATAGGTATACATCATATTTATTTTGGATTCGGCATAGTTCTACCGTCTGTGGAATTAATGATTGGTCAGTGAGAAGAGAGGGAGTAGTCGAAAAATGTATTCCGTTCATGCCCATTACGCAAGCCGTGATTTATAATCGTTTACCTGGCAGTAAAGGGAATGAGTCAAGTTTACCCCACGAGGCGACGACCCACCCACCACGTCCCACTGGCATTTTTTCTGTATGGACAGTAATGTATGTAGTATACTGTATACAGAGTATAGGTAGCTACTGTCATAATCATAATTATTATAAAATCGTATGATCCGTTAAGTAGGTATACTGATTGTTAGTCTTGGATTTCCTCCGATAGATAAAAGATCGAGTTTCGATTCCAGTTTTACGTAGAATTATATTGATATTTTTTGATTGTAACTTTTACCTACTTACATTACGAAACTAAAACAAACTAATCTCATTAGGTAGCTATATCCTAATCCTTACTTCCTTACTTATATTATAAATGCGAAAGTAACTCTGTTGCTCTTTCACGCCTGAACTACTGAACCGATTAAAATGAAATTTGGTACAGAAATAGTCTAGAGCCTAGGGAAGGACATAGGCTACTTTTTATCGCAAAAAATGCATTGTAAGGGTTTGAAATAGGGGATGAAAGTTTGTATGGAAGTATCGTCGTTTTTGAAGCTAGAAGCTTGAAATTTATTTTTTAGGATTTTGATTAGATATAAATAAATTTGACATTCAAAGTTTGTAAAACTTTACCCTTGAGGGGTAAAATAAATATAGGGGATGAAAGTATGTATAGGAATATGTAAAGTTTCGGCTTAATTTTCTCTAATGGAAAGCTACATTGACAGCGAGTAACATAGGCTATATTTAATCCCCATATTCCTGCGGGAACAGGAACTACGCGGGTGAAACAGCGGGGCACAGCTAGTAATATTATAAATGCGAAAGTTTGTGTGCTTATTGCCCCTTCAAGCTGAAACGGCTAAATGGATTTTGATCAAATTTAGTATACAGATACTTAAGGTCCTGGAAAAAAAGTGTGGGACAGCAGTTAACGCAGGTCATATTTGTGGAAGTCCGTTCACGGACTTGAATAGAATGAATTCGCTTGTTTTGACCTTGAGTATGCTACCAATTATCTGTAGTTGGGCGGGGCGCCATTATCTAATGCCAGCTTTTCGATCGTCTTAGCCCAGCATCGGGGACGTGTTAGGTAGTAAACAGTTATGCTCAAACTATGTGGAAGATTTCAGAAATTTATTTTCCGCAAGTCTCGGGGTAGTTCGATTTGATTTGGAAATTTTCCGAAATCGCTTAGAGCGATTTCCTGTACCCACATTTTTTAGGGGTCGCTTTACAGGCGGAAAGAGCACAAGAGTACCTAGATCAGATCACAGACTAGTATTATAAAGAGGTAGTTGGAATTACTTTTGCGATTCTGAAAGTTCTTGCACGTTTATAAAACTACATTATTCTATACATTTTATTAGAAGTTTAAGTCCTTTTCCACATAGGGGGTCTCATCCTGCAGCATGTTTAGGTACCTAATGAGCCCCGTCGGCCTATTACAACTAAGATTAATTATATCATAATTAATTTATGACCAAGACCAAGATGAGATTCCAGAGTATTATTCTACAAATAAAACACACTGTTTATTCAGAATATTCCACAGAATATATTATAACAAATTATAAGGGAATTAAATAATCAGTCACATTGGGGACCAAGTTTACAATTCAAGGTACAAAATTTCAATGTGAACTGATCATGGAAAAGAAAGATACATGAAAGAACAAAAAGCCAAATCCATTTTCAGAGATACAAGACAAGAAATATAATTTTAGTGATAAACAAAAAACAAACTTCTAGTCAATGTAAAAAGTCAGAGTCAAGAGTATTTAACTCGTCTTACACAGTTGCGTTATTTTTGTTTGCAGATATACACTCCTTTGATATAAAATGTAATTATAATTATTTAGGAGTGCAGTCCACTTTTTTATTTTTCAATTTTTATTTTTATATATTTTATGAGCGGGATCCTTTTATAACTATTCAATATTGGTGTTCAAAGCATAAAAATTTTCAAGTACATTACATTTTCTTGAAAATTCTTAAAAAGCTGGTCACATTACACATATTTAAAGTGAGCAGCTTTGGTGCGATAATGTTATTCCTTTTTAGTAGCTTGCTGCTTAGCTTGGTGAGCCTGCAATACAGCAACAGCTTCGTCAACTTTGGCTTTCAGGGACTCTCCATGCTCTAACATATGGAGAAGTTCAGAGTTGTCAATTTCCAAAAGCATGCCAGTAATTTTCCCGGCCAAGTCTGGATGCATCCTTTGAATGAGTGGGAAAAGACGTTCACCGAGCATTTGCTTCTGTTCTTGGAGGGGCGCAGTAGCCAACATGGTGGCAGTGAGTGGTTCTTGACCTTGAATGTGGACAGCTGGTTGTGGGGCTGGAGGATTGCGCATGTTGGCTGTGTATTTGTAACCAGCTGGACGACCAGTCTGAGTAACAAGAGGAGCGCGTATGGAGGCCGCTGCTGCCACACCTTGTTGTCCAGTGATGGGCCTGGCTCCAAGTGATGTACGTAGAGCGGCTTGGGCAGGGGCTCTAGGAGCTGGGCGGAAAGTAGCCTGCATATTAGGATAACCAGATCCTCCTGTCTGACTGTTGGGTCTAACAGGAGGCTGAGCAGTCCAGCGTGGTGAAGGTCTTATTTGAGTCATTTGGGCAGGCCCATAGAAGCGCTGAGTGGGTGGAATAGTTGGTACAAAGTACCCTCCGGCTCCACCTGGCTGGAAGATCTGTCCCATTTGTTGCATGCGCACACTTGCCATGCGCTGCATGTATTGCGATGTCAGATGAGCCTTACGATCTTCTTTGCGCTGAGCTAAAGCTACATAGAGCGGCTTAGTTCCAACGATACGACCGTTCATTTCAGTAACAGCTTTGGTAGCTTCCTCAGGAGATGAGAAGCAAACAAAGCCAAAGCCTTTGCTGCGCCCATCTTCCAACATCACCTAAAATTAAAGTAAAGGTAGTTATATTAATTATTTTATTATATTTACATCAATCTCGGAAAGTGTAAAGATAGCCCTTTGCCAAAAAGCAGTTGTCCCTCTAATTCAATCAACATAGGGGTCCAATGTAAGTCAGTTTTAACAATTTCACTGCAGAGCCAATTTTCTTATCTAGCCACGGGTGCGGCTCTGCACATTTCATAATGTTTTCCCATACAACAAACACAACAGTTTTTTTCCCGCACTAGCAGCAAGTTATGAAAAACACGACAGATGATTGCAGCACTGAATGTGTTAAAAAAATCCTATCACTATATTCATTGGTTCAGAGTAATTCTTTGAATAAACAAAACATATTTTTGTCATTTGCAAGTTAGATATATTATGGTTAGTCTGTCTAAGAATAAACCAAATAAGAATGACAACTATTTCTAGCTGAAGTGTATTGACTTTTAATCTAGTCCTAGGTTGCACTGCAGTTATTGAGACAATTTACAGTTGCCACCAAGTGACCAACCTATGCGTCTCATCATTTCATATACAAGAATTATAAACATTATGTATTTACAAAATAAAAAATTTACCTTAGCAGATGTAATAGTGCCAAATGGAGCAAACTCTTTACGAAGGCGCTCATCGTCAATGGTGTCATCTAAATTCTTGACATACAGGTTAACTCCCTGGTAACGAGTCAAGCGTTCGGATTTCAGTTGTTCAAATTTCCGTTTAAGTTCTTTCTGACGTTCAGCTTTCTTTTGGGCACGTCCCACATATAATGGTTTGCCTTCTACCAATTCTTTTCCATTTAAATCCATGCATGCTCGTTCAGCATTGTCAGGGTCCTCAAAAGCAACAAATCCAAATCCTCTTGAACTTCCATCATCTTTATACATTACTTTGTGGCTTGTGATGCGACCATATTTCTCAAACATCTCTCTCAGCATTTCGTCAGCAAAATCTTCACCAAAGTTCTTCACATAAACATTGGTGAATAGTTTGGCTCTCTCACCGAGTTCCTTTTCACGTTCCTTACGAGGGATGAATCTTCCAACATAAACTTTTTTCCCATTCAAGAGCATGCCATTCACCTTTTCAATGGACTTATTAGCTGCTTCCTCAGTCTCAAAATGAACAAATCCATAGCCCTTAGAGGCCCCAGTTTCATCTTGAGCAACCTTGCAACTTAAAATATTTCCAAATGCGGTGAATGTATCATACATTGCTTTATTATCGATAGTCTTGTCCAGGTTCTTAATGAACACATTTCCCACTCCAGACTTGCGCAGAGAGGGGTCTCGTTGGGACCACATGATTCTAATTGGTCTTCCTTTGATCATATCAAAATTCATAGTGTCTAGTGCTCTTTCAGCTATAACAATAGAGAAATAGTATTAGTTGTTATTAAAGTAAGTTCATATTAAAATATTTTTCAAATGAAAAAGCATCTCAAGTTATGTTATTATTTCAAAATAACTTCCCTGATTGCCTACAAGTGAAATTGCATAACTTCATGTAATGTTACAAGGGTTACATACTCAAACTGAAATTACATTAAAATGTGTAGATAAGGCATTAGCCAGTGTGTGCTATTAGCAAATTATCATGCAATCTATGCACTATCACTAGCCAAGTCCAAATGAAATAATTATTAGTCTTTATTGACATAAATCACTATCATCCATATGGTAGGTACATACATAGATTGCTTGTCAAACTGATACATGCACAGGAGATTATATTGAAACATGAACAATATGGAACATATATAAAACAGGTAACTTACCATCAGCAGGCTGCTGAAAATTAACGTAAGCGTATCCAAGGGATCTACGAGTTATCATATCGCGACAAACGCGAATTGAAAGAACCGGGCCAGCGGTTGAAAATTTTTCAAACAACATGGCTTCGGTAATATCGGAATGCAAATCTCCGACATAGAGAGATGCCATGGGGTAATTTGGTGGCCCAGGATTCATTTTGGTATTTTTGCTGCTGTTGTTTTACGTAGACATTAACTCGAAGGCAAAGACAACTTCACTTTCTCTTCACAATGACTATCGCATTCCTCAGACCACGTTGCACGCTTACGTACACTAACTTAAAATCAAGTGATTCCCGTTTGTTTTTTATTATTTTACTATTTTTTTGGATTTTTGTATATTTTATGATTTTTTTTTTTATTTTACAAGAATATTTCACGAAATTCTGAGGATTGTGTGACCTATATCTCAGGGAACACACAACCTCACGTGAACACACCTTGCTCACCAAAGGAAAAGGTGACGTTTGACAAAAATCAAGATGGCGTATAGCGCATGGCACGGCATAGAGGCAAACAGGAACGAGAGTCGCTAAAATGCCAACACTACAAATTCTCTTCGGTCCTACCACAGATCCTAAAAACTATGTCACGCAAAAGTTTTGGCGGGTAATTTAACATGTGGGTGGCATTATTCATTTTGTATATTTTCTCAAAATTGTGTTTCTTCTAGCGATGGCTTGTTAAATTTATGGAATGTTAATCATTTGTTGACGTACACGAGTTAAATGACACATCGGAAAAAAATCTGTGTAGCATTTACCACATAACTGAATCGTGTCATTTATTAACTAAATTTATTCTATGTTATTTATGTACTGCGAGTTGGCTTCCTCTATACTTATTATACTCTTTAGACTTGGCTAAAGTAGTAGAGTACGAATGACTATTTTGGAGGTAGTGCTTGACTGCTTAATTAACTTTTATGCACTAATTGTGCGAAGCCAAAATGTAAAAAAGAGCTTACATTAAAGTTTATGGTTAAAATTTAGAGACGGCACTGCAAGGCCAAATTGAATCTATCCATCTATAGGCAAACTGCAATTAACTGCATCAGTTCGGACTAAACCGATTGGTGCACTTATATACACAGCAGCAGCAAACTTTTCGTGTATGGTAAGCCTTTGGAACAGAAACGACAGAAGCCAGAGCTTAGTAGGGAAACCTTAACCGAAAATGTGACGTTATTATCTTTCTATATTTTTTCTCTTATTTATGTATTTGTGTTTCTTCATTTGTTTTGTGTGCCGAGATGATACGACCCACGCGCCGGGTCCCGCATTGGCCCACTCTCAGTAATTCTTTGTACATGAATTGGCTTAATTTACAAATATTAAGAAGTCAAAACAAAAAAAAGTTTATTAATGTCAATGTCGTCTGTTCAATCTATGTCACGCAATTACTGACGGCTGTCTGGTCAGTAAAGTGGCTGTCAATTTGAATTGTCTGTCTTTTTTCAGTGAATTTCGTTTGCATCGGTCAGTGTTTTGAAATAAATCCTGTTAAATTTGATCAATCTCATAGATTTTTTACGAAATGTTATTATAATAACTGTGCACTTCGTTGGTGTGTTTAAGATTTACTGTATTTTCATTGTAGGTAAAGTCGCTGTTGCAAACATGGGGAAAGGGAATAATATGATTCCTAATGGCCATTTCCATAAGGATTGGCAAAGATTCGTCAAGACATGGTTCAACCAGCCTGCACGTCGCCACCGCAGAAAACAAAACAGAATTAAGAAAGCAAAAGCGATTGCCCCTCGCCCTGCAGCCGGTCCTCTGCGGCCAGTTGTCCGGTGCCCCACAGTTCGGTACCACACGAAAGTTCGTGCCGGCCGAGGATTTACTCTTCGTGAAATTCGGGTATCTATGATTTTATGTTCACTGTGACAAAGTTATTTAATATCAAGATGCGCGGCCGTGGAGCCCGCTAAAAGACGTGATTCTTACTAGTCTGGAAGTGGTAGTAATGCTTGTTTGGCACCACTATAGGTCTGTAAGGTATATATTCGTTTTCCTATGAATATACTAAAAAAAATGTTCAGAAATAAAATAATTGTAATGATTCTATCCGTATTTATTGTGAGTGTTTTTTCTCTATTAGCAGTGAAAGAATATTATGATTTTATCCTGTCAGCATAGTGCAAATTAGAAAATAATATGTATGTATATATAAATATGTATGTAATAAGGACACAAATCTCAAAGCTTTGACTGATTTACCGAAAAATAGTATCGATTCACAAAGAATTCTAGGGCTCTTTCCATTTCAAAGATGCCATCCTGGGATCATCAAAAAATTAAATATATTATTGTAACCATTAATTGACGTGTATTTACAGGCTTCTGGGCTGAACTCTGCTTTTGCCAGGACCATCGGAATTGCAGTTGACCCTCGCAGGCGCAACAAATCTGTAGAATCGCTCCAGATTAATGTGCAAAGATTGAAGGAGTACAGAGCTCGGCTCATTCTGTTCCCTAAGGGCAAGAAGGTAAGCTGTCACGAATGCATCAAAACTTATTCAGTTACCCATTACCAAAAAGTCGCAAAAAGAAACTACTCAACACTTTAACTGATGAGCCGATTTTCTGGTTTAGCCAAGGGTGTGTGCAGAACACACGCTAGCACCACTGTTGTTTTCAGTAGTGAAAGTGTTAACTAGTGAAATTAATAAAAATAAATGGAATGCAGAATACTTTTCTGATAAATATGACATTTTCCAAGCTAATTAAACATAATTGTTATTAATAAAACTTTTGTTTATTTATAATTTTGTTTTACAGGTGCTGAAGGGTGAGGCTAATGAAGAAGAACGCAAATTGGCTACTCAGCTCCGTGGTCCTCTGATGCCTGTACAACAGCCTGCTCCCAAATCTATCGCCAGGGCTATTACTGATGAAGAAAAAGACTTCAAGGCATACCAATACCTCAGAGGCGTAAGTTGTTTTTTTATTTTACTAAGTAACGAGATGAGCAAGTGGTGCACTTGACAGTTGGCCCGCCTGCCCTTAACAACTACTATTCCACCCAGAACTTCCCATTACAAAATCTTGTGACACTGCACTGTGCTTGTCACCCTGAATATTGATTCTGAAGTCTCATATACCCAGTAATTTTGCTGGAAACAGTGCCCTTCACACCAAAACAGTAATGTTTGAACTACTGCTTGGTGGATGAATATCTGGCACAGGTGTACTTCCCCAGGTGGACTCTTGCAGAAGAGGCCTACCACTCCAATCAAGTACTTGTTAAACTATAACAGCTTTTCTATTGTAATAAGATTTTGCATAACTAATATAAAAGTATTAGCACAGAATAGATAGTATGCTTATTGAGTGAAAGGTCTACTCTCCATCACAACTGCTAATATTATGCTTTGAATGTAGATTATTTGAGTTTTGAGAATTGATTGAAATAATTGGAAACAGTAAATTTTATTGAATTTCATACAATAACAGCAATAACATGAAAACTTGTTTTTCCTTTTCAGGCTCGTTCTCTAGCGAAGTTGGTTGGTATTCGTGCCAAGCGACTAAAGGATGCTGCTGAAAACCCCGACGATGTCACTAAGGCTCCAACAGCTGTCAAGGAACCTAAATCTAAGAAGTGATTAGATCATTAAACCATTTAAAAATTATTCATGTCTTTCTTTATATCTTATGAAAAAGAGTAAAGCCCGATTTACACATTAGTTAATAGTTAAGTCACCAAATTTCTGTCCCAAAAATGATATGAACTTAGGCTGGGCACTAATAGCTGTGTCCATGTGTATTTAGCTGTAGTAAATATAGCCATTATCCACACGGGCACTGCACACGTTACGCATGGATATGTGACTTCATCCACTTGGGGGACTTCTGAGGAGGTTGTAGTTAGTAAAAGTCACAACCCTCATCATTTTATTCAAGCGTAGGAAGTACCGTCCCACGGTGACCAGCTTTAGTTTCAGCGGTGTACCACATCGTACCAGTAATTACTGCATTTTAATGATTTTCATTGTTCTCATGTATGGGCGATCTTTATCTCGGAAACGTGACACTAGGGTACCATAATTAAAATTTTTAACGTCCTGTACCTCTAAAGAACCCATATTTTATAGGATTACTTTGTTGTCTGTCTGTTCATCTGACTGTTAAGATCTTTTTTCTCTGGAATAACTATTGGTATCAACTTGAAATTTATATAATAGAATAGAAAATACTACAGGAAACTACTTATGGAAATACCACAGAACTAAGAAAAACCAGCCAGCCAGCTGACATACAAAAATGTTCAAACCCCTTTAAAACTTATTGCGATCCAGTAAATGCAGAAGTAAAGTAAAGTAAGTAAATGCAGGAAAGTGCAAATTCCTTTCATACATAGTACATACAACATCCATGGCCGCAAACTAGATCATAGTGTTCTTTGAACTAACTAGAATCCTAGACGATGCGCAATAATAACAGGCTGAAGGGAGCGGTAAAATAACAGGTACAAGCTAGTTTAGATATTTATTACTTCATAATCATAAATTTTAATTACAGGTAATATATTTACTTAAATTGAAACTAACTTTATTGCAATTTATATCTTATAAGTAAATATATCGTCAAGCATTTCACATAGGAAATACCTACTAACATCTATACCCACTATCTTACTTTTAAATTCAAGCAACACCAATCTAATCAAAGGTGCAATCGAACTTATTTTTGTATGAAACAATAATAGCTAAGGCTAAATAATTAATGACCCAATGCAAAAAAATTGCAAGGGTGGCTTGCACCAACTCATTAAATCTAGAATTAGCTCAATTTAAACTCCACACAAGCTTTAACGTAACTTACCATCCTGCACAACGTCTGTTCAGTATAAATACTTTAAACAAAAAGTTGTCTGCTGATTTTGAGTTAAGATCTACTATAAACGCTGGATTCGGAATTGATAAAATTCAAATCTAAGGGATTTTTGCGCAAACAAAATATTTATCTATTTCTAAAAAAACATGAAAATCTTAATTTAAGCTGGTGTATTAATTTCAGTGTTGTTTGTCTCAATAGCAGTGTCGGCAGCATCGGTTTCAATTTCTGCACCATCACCATTCTTGTTTTTTTTATCGCTCTTGCGAAATTTATCATATCTGTAAAAAAAACAGGAAAATCTATCATATTTCTAAAAAGTTATGAGCAGGCGGTCACACTAAACATTATGATTGAGCTAATAACTAGACTAATTTAAAAAGAGAGACTCGGACAATAAAATAGAATATTAAGGCATTTCATCATGTGGTGGGAAATATTCAATTATTATCGAAAAACCGTATACGAAGCCGCGGGTAACATAACACAGCTGGTACAAAAATAAAATTCCCGTTTGTATAGTGCATACATTATACATTAATCTCTTCCTGTAATAATTGTTTATTTTTTTCAACACTGGCATGTAAACGGACAATTGGTTCACCATGTAGAGATTTCAACTTGCTTTGTGTAGTCAATAAAAAAGTAAACAACTATGCCCACATGTTTAGAGCTAATGATTGTAGTTACATTTATTATTATTACCTGCAGAGATCCTCCTCTTCATCACTGCCTTCGTTGCCTTGTGGGTCGTCTACTTCGCGCAATAGCTCTCCAAGGTCTTTGTCGACGTCGGCCCATAGCTTGTCCTCACTGCCTATAGTAATTAAATATGAATAATACTCAAGTAATTGCTGTTGATTTTAAACTATACTAATGAAAGTTACAGCCTGAGATATCTTTGTACCAAAAACAAAGTTCTGACCAAGCACCTGCAATCATACTGTATCAAGTAACCTGCATTTGAATTTTAAGTGCATTTTATTTCCAATGACGTGAGAATTGGACCCCATTTGTTTGGTGAATAATAAAACAAAAAACCAGGGTTAAGTTATGTGATGATGTGGTTATACTTCCATCCCATAAAACCTGTTTCTATGATGTTTGCAGTAGATCTAAAATACCAGGAAATAGTAAAAAAATATACAATTTACTTCTGCAGTAAATGTGTTAGCATGGAATGTGGCAGGATAGTTTATTTATCATGATTTTAACGTAATTGTAGGCCACTTTTACAAGTCTAAGTTGAAGTAAATAGAAAAATAAAAAATTAAAATATAATAATGGTACAATTACTGATAAAATAAAAACCCGGCTAGCCCAATCCTCACGAGTATAATACAAAACGCAGCACAAAATTCAACTAGTACACTGACTTTTGAAAGTAAATATACTTCTTTCATAGGTAAAGACATACCTGAAGCAGTAGACGCGTCAGCACCATTATCAAGCTTTTTGTTTTTTTCAGAGTCCGGCTTTGAGTCGTTTACTTTTTCTCCACCCTCGGCCGTTGTTTCTTTTTCTTCTTCTGTGAACATAACATGGTCGCGTTTAGCACAATAAAGTTAAATTACATTTAGGGATGTGTTGTTCAAAATAGTTGTGTTAATAATTTACTTTTGATGAAAGTTCATACATTTAGAGGCTAAATGATCTAGTTTAATTTGGCCAATTAGACTGTAATAGGGTTATGTCATCTAATTGTTATTTATCAGTAATGTTGATATTTTTGGGGTATTTCAGATAGATAATTTATTAATTTGCTTTTTCATCTTTTTGTTAAGTTTTGTTAGGAAGACCTAACTTTCGTTTACCGTGATCTTTGACAGTCTATTCAGTCTATGAGAAACTAAGTTTGCTGACAAATAAATTTTTGCTCCCCAAACAATTTTAAACATCTTCGATGAACAGACATGGCTCAACTACCTACTATAGTATAGACATCAAAAATATTTTATTATCTGCTGGAATTAATCCATCAATCATATCGGTTTCTTTTATTTTTTTAATAGATTAGGAAACACACTAAGTGAAAGGGATGAAGAAGACCTTTCTGCTGATGCAGCTGGCGGTGGATGCGCTCGGCGTGCTTGCGCAACGTGCGCGTGTCGCGGTGCTGCACGTAGCGGCCGAGGTGGATGCGCAGGCGGCAGTGCCGGCGCAGCGCCTCAGCCTCCTCGGCGCCGCCGGCCTCCGACCGCGGCAGGTACACGCGGCACAACTCGCACCAGTACACCTGATGCGTTATAAACAAACAATCAAAGTAGATCCAGCCGGATGATACTAATTTGTTATAAATAATGATTTATCGAATTTGTGTTTTTATTATCCCGCTCGAAGCCTGTGGGTCGCTAGTTTATTTATATTTTCTGGAAGTATATTTAAATTATTAGAATAGACTACTCTGTTACTGTGGAAGTTGTTGTGTAATAGCTGTTATTAGGTCGTTGATGAACATTGGCTTCCTTCCTTCTCCCTAATTCAATATAATGTCAGTTTGATTCTTTTATATTTTACCTCCAACTTCTTGATGTGTTCACTGCCAATGTTTATTTCAACTTTAATCTTCTTGGGGGAAGTATCGTCTTTCTTCTCTCCGCCAGAGTCTTCATCTTCCACTTCTGAAATGATACCTATTATGAAACATTATTTTGAGAAGTGCCGGTTTTGGGAAATGCTTTTTGTGAGACATGCAATTATTGTCAAATGCACATTTTGAAAGGTACACATTCTGATTCTAACCCCATTTAATTTATCGAAAGTATGAGGCAATAAAGGTGAAATATAATTATCTTACCATCTACATCTCCCACGGAATCGAGAGTCATGAAGTTGTCCAAATCTACGTCCATTCCTTCATCGCCACTTGCCTCAGCTTTCGGGCTAGCGACACGGCGAATCGATTGACTTGCCTTTCTCTGTTCAACAAAGGAAATCATTTAATAAATCTCATAATATCATAACAGCACGTAACCTCGTTTATATAAACGATGTGACAATCAAAGTTTTTAGATTATGTGAGTACGAGTCTGTTACCTTAAGATGTTCCAAGGAGCAGATGTGGTGCTCGTAAATCATGGGAGAGCGGAAGGTGAGGCGGCAGATGCGGCAGAAGGGCATGAGGAAGCGCTTCATTGCGCGGTGCGTGTCAGTGAGGTTGTGCGCGTGGCGCGTGGTCCGGTGGTTGAGGCGGCACACGAGGCAGAAGGTGGTGCGCATCGCCAGGTCGGCGCCCGCCGTCGCCTCCAGCTCGCGCTGGGCGCCACGCTGCGCCACGCGCATGCGCAGCAGCTGCGCCTTGTGCCGCCGCGCCACGCCACCCATCGCCGCACGGTGCTTCACAGACATCAAATGCTTCGCGTAACCCTGCACACAAAGTATTACCCGATTTTGTACCGACTACTCTCATTTCCAGTTCGTAGACGAGAAATTGGGAGTTTTCCTAATATTACAATAGAATAATGTATGTCTGGAAACGCAACGCAACTCAAACCGGAACGCATTGAAATGACGGGGCGGCGAAACGTACTTGATAAAAGTTATTAACGAAATAACTAACTAACTGGTCTTTTTTGACTACCTTATTTAGCAAACACTTACCGCAAAAGAGGCGTGCTTTTCTTTGCAGTGCACGCAGGCGAGATGCACATAGGGGCGTGATTGTCGCGGCGGCGCGTCCGACACGGCGTCCGCCTCTTTGTCTGTCTCCTCCTCAGCTTCGTTTGGCTCAGGCTCTGATGAAGGCTCCGCTTCCACCTAATTAGGTATTATAGAATAATCATATCGAAAATCCATAAATTTACTTCTAGATAACAAAACACATACCTCTTCTTTAATTTTTATCTCCTTCTTTTCTTCTAGGGGTTCCTCCTCTTTGTCGTCAGCATCCCACTCCTCTTCAGTAGAAGAAGCATCATCCTTAGACTTAATCGAGCTGCTATAGAAAAGCAAAATTACTATACATGATATTCTTATTTGATTGTTAGAGAAATTGATATTTAAAGAATCAAACTTTTTCGGTACCATCCCACCTGATTGTGAACTACGCGGCCATCATAATCAATACTCCATCCTTATTCCAAAGGCCTTTAGTAAAATTCCATGTCTGCCTCATACTGGTCTCATACTGAGGGTTTGCACTCATTTACAAGGCCCACATTGGCCGGCACCAATATCTCAAATGGATATCCCAATATATCTGGATCTTTCTAGGTTGCAAACAATTTCTAGTGTTTTTTAATTATTCAATATACCAAATTACCTTCTCTTGATAGTTTTGAATGCACGGGTGTAACCAAGCGATCTATCAGTGAAGCGCCTCGAGGAAAAGGTTCCACGCGAACGCGGCGCCCCGCGGTAGGTGGCGCGGGTACGCAGCGTACGGCCGCGGAAGGAGCGGCGCGGCGCGCGCGGCCTTCCCGACGAGCGCATCGGCTCGCGCGGCGGGCCCATGCCGCTCGACTTGCGGTAGCTATCTCGCCCGGGGGAGCGCCTCCGTTCCTCGCCACCGAACGACCTTCTCTCGCTGGTGTAACTATCTTGTCTAGCGCTGTATGAGCCTCCGTAATGGCCGCCGCCATCGTGGCTACGTCTATCGCTCGATGACCCCTGTACATAATTCTCTTTGGTTCTTTCTACATCCTTTACAAATCAGATTGCACAAATTAGAATAAACAGTAGGAGTATTTTTCGTTTTCGGCACCTCGCTACTTTAGATCGGGCTCTCGGAATGTCCTAGATTTCCTCTGTCCATTATCTGATGCCCTGAAGACAAGATTATATGATTTTCTCTACACTTGTTTTTATATTTCAGCGAGGCCATTTAACAATCCACACCAATGTTTGCCTGTTATTCGATTATAGAAATTCTGTGCAAAGAGATCAGAAAGATTAATCAGAATGTTACAATTGGCAACTTCCTGTTGCAGACATAAACAGCTCAAGGAGAAGAAGGCATTTCATGAATCAATATAGTATTGTATTGCTGAAGACTCATTCAGTCTCTATTTTAAGTCTTCTTAATTAACAACATAGAATACCATTATGAGCTGTTCATTATGTTCTCTGGAAGTAATAATGGAGAGGTTCTTATCTGAACAAATTGAAGATAAAGCTGCAGTTGAATTGTTTACATCTAACTACATATTATCAATGGTTTCTGTTGTGTGATAGTCTGGTAGAAGAATTGTTCCAGCCGTAATATAAAATAATGTGCTGCAATTTAGTCTCATAACATCATGCTTTCATTTCAGACTCCCATATCAGTTTGAAATTCACTGCCACTATCTGTACGGCTCATGTAGTGCTCAATTCACATCTATGAAATTATAATATCATTGGAATGGTGGTTTTTAAAAGCCTTCTAAACAACATACATAGCAGTTAGATGTGTGTCTAAATAAAAACATAAATTAAATGTTGCTTTTCCTGCATTCTCGGCTATATTTGATTTAAAGGTTGATGCAATTGTATTCTAAACAACAATATCATGAAGTGTCGTAGTAAGCGTCATTTGCTAATCAATTCAAGCTCTTGGCAACAATTAGTTCAAATTCTGCTAACATTTCATTTCATGCCACTGAAGCTCTCAAAATATGAAACATGTCCTCACAAGATGATACCCAATAATGACTTTCACTGTCATTTTAGTTCTTATTCACAGTAGGATAGGTTTCCCAACCTTATTTTTATGTTTGTTTTGATAGTACATCCCAGGTGCAGAAAGCTCTTGCATATTATAAACAGTAGCAGGCTCATTAGTCATATAAAATTAATATGACCATACTAACACTTTGCAATACTGACCTCCATCCTTATTCTTTTGCGATCAGGAGAACCCGAGCGGCCACCATAATCACGATTTGAATAACTGGCTGATGCATCCTAAAATAGATTTATATGATTTAATTTTATTCTCTGACATTTTTTGGACATTTCTATTGGAAAATTATTAATGCAAAATTTATTTCAGGATCAATTACAATTCTACATGGACAATCTAAAAAATTTTAAAATTTTTCATGCGAATTATAATGATTGACTTATAAAAGAGCATTTCTTTTTTTGTGCTGTTTCCATCAGATGTTTGTTCCCCACGATTAGTGACCCATTCAAAGTGTTGTTTACCACCTTTTAGTTTTTTATAACGTGAACAGTGCATGTGATAGTACATAATTAATTAAGTATACACATTATTATATGGGTTGAGACATTTATGCAGCATTTTTTAAATAAACTTAGACAAAATTGGAGTGCAGTTAGTTCTGTATATATATATAGTTAGATAGATAGTTAACCGGAGTTATTTAGGTCAGTAGTTTTTTAATACAACGGAAAATGCAATCATTCATATTACATATATATTATATTATTATATTATTCATTTATATTACATGTCAAAATTCTATACTACTCCGTGAGAATCATAATCAACTAGGTAAATAGGTCTTACCGATCGATATGGCTTCTTGTAAGGCTCTTCTACCCTATCACGGTTGTTGTATCTGTTGCCACTGCTGTTATTGTAGCGGGAATCATTATTGTAAGATGAGTAGCCGCCACCCCGTCCGCCGCGGGTTTCGTAGGAACCACGATTGCTGCTGCCGCGGTAGGACCCTCTGTAGTTGCCACGGCCGCCACTGTAGGTACCTCGACCACCATAGCCCCCATATCCTCTTCCACGAGATGACATCTAGGCACATATTATATACTTTTAGTTACCCACTGACCTTACTATTATATCCTACTATAAAAAATTCTACATATTATGTAGTGTTGCGTACAATTAGTAGTTAGGTTTTTGTTTTCCGGTCTCTGTGCTGGTTATAATGATAACATTTGATGCAAGACGAAAATGACGTAGTTTAGCAATTTCATTGTCCCGGATCATTCATGCTATTCACAATTTATCAGCTATATAATGTTATCAAAAAATAATTCTATAATTTGATTATATTTTAGTCTAGTCGAAAAATATCCTTTATTTCATGTAATAGGTTAGAAACACGACAACGCGTTTCCTTTTTTACTTAGGTATATATAAAATGGCGGCTGCGGTGTGGCGCAGCAAACAAGGACAAACTGACAATGATAAATAATTAATGGTTATTAGTGAAGGTAGCTCTTTCTCACCTCAAAACTTTAGTATTCCACTGCTAAAAAATTTCTATAATCTAGTAAAATAATTAGTTTTAATTTCATGTAATTCATAGAACGCAAACGCAATCACCATAGAACAGAATGAATGAACTGAACGAACAGTGAACAACTGAATTGAACTGAACGAACATTAAACACTATTTCAACTTCAACTTTATTGTTTATGGCTTCTGCAGGGCTGCCACAATTTCAACACTATTTTTTTCTTGGCATTGGCAAGCAATCGCATCGCTCTGTCATTGGGAGACCAAATATTGACAACTGATTCTATAGGGATTCCAAAAAGTAATAAAAAAAATATCGATTTTTATTTTATTTGACTGAGTGACGAAATGAGCAAGTCGTTCACCTGATGGATATCGATAATTGTAAACTATTAACAGTCTAGGGATTTGTTTGGGAAACAGAGATAGCGGGTGAATTAAAACAGATTGTTATTAAATTAATAATCTACGATAATCGAATACGATAATCTACGACATAGACAACTGGTATTATGCGGATGAAACCGAGAGATGCAGCTAGTTATATATTATTTTATACCGAAAATTCGCTAAGTAGCGAAGAGTACCAAGCTCCTGGCATGTGAGCTCCCAGACGGAGCAGCTAAAGCTAAATTATTATTGACATCATTCTGGTATGTGCAGTGCACTGCACGTCACAGTTATCAGCGGGGCTATGCAGCACGGTGCGGATCAGCCCAAGTTCGTTTCATTTTGACGTTTGATTGCCACGGGACGGATTCGTATTGAAATGACGAGTCCCGTGGCAATCAAACGTCAAAATGAAACGAACTTGGGCTGATCCGCACCGTGCTGCATAGCCCCGCAGTATAATAAAATCGATTAAAGCCGGCCATCACCATCATATTGTAACTATTTAATTGTTCCTGTTTGTTGATGTTTTTTGATTGACTGAAACTGTCATTGTTCCGTGATTTTATTTTTATTTGTTAAATATATTATGATGATATTGTGGTAGTTGGTGCGTACGTAGTATCTTTCTGTCAGTGATACTGGAGTGAAGGCACTTTGAATCATCAACAAGTCTCTCAAGATGATGAAGAATGTTTTTTATAACATTCCTAAATAGTGTATGTAAGAGAGATATAGTATTATATGAACATGAACAAAACTCACCAAAGAGAATTTTTAAGCAAGTCAAAACAGAACTAGGTAACATGAAGTTGGTGCTGTGTACATACCACAATATTTGACTGAACTTTGGTAGGTATATGTACAAATTACTTGCTATTGCCAAAAGTTTAGAAATGCAGGCCAGAAAACGCTTTGTCCTCCTATTTATGACATGCGCTTTTTTAATTTATTGCTACTTCGGTAGTTATCATTTAAAATCTGAGCTAGTTCAAAGCAACCGTCGTGACCAGCTTCCCTCATATGCGACACTGGAAGAACTGGAAGAGGCTCCATCATCTCAGCAAAGGCAACCTACAGCAGCTGCAATTCCTTGCCGCATGGAAACTTGTTTTGATTTCTCAAAGTGTGGCACCGATCCTAAGATATATGTGTACCCTAGTGAAGGAGCAGTCAGTGCATCGTATCGAAAAGTTTTATCTGTAATAAGAGAGTCAAGATATGCTACAAGAGATCCTAATGAAGCTTGTCTGTTTGTACCGGCAATAGACACCTTAGATGCAGATCCTTTGTCACCAGAGCATGTTTCAGATGTAGGACTTCACTTATCTCGGTTGCCATATTGGAAAAATGGCCGAAATCATTTGATATTTAATTTATATGCTGGCACCTGGCCAGACTATGCTGAAGATGCCTTAGGTTTTGATGCAGGGGAAGCTATTTTGGCTAGAGCTAGTGCCTCTGAGACCATTTTCCGTGAAGGCTTTGATGTGTCTTTGCCTCTATTTCATAAAGAACACCCAGAGAGAGGGGGTGCTCCACCGGCTGCAACAGGCAATCCCTTTCCTGCTCCCAAACGTCATTTACTAGCATTTAAAGGCAAAAGATATGTCCATGGTATTGGCAGTGAAACGAGAAACTCCCTGTGGCATTTGCATGATGGGAACAATCTTATATTGGTCACTACTTGTCGCCATGGAAAGTCATGGAAAGACTTAAGAGATGAAAGGTGTGATGAAGATAATAGAGAATATGATAAGTAAGTTTACCAAGTCACATTTTGCTAACAGGAATTTCAGTTGACATTAAATTAATATAGTAGAAATAGTGATGTTCACTGTAACAAGTATGTATAAGACCGTGCTCTAGTAGGCTCCTTGCTGTGGATCTAGCCAGACAACAATTAAATATCTATTGTCTGTGTAAATGCCTCATGCCAGAGATTAAACTGCGCAAAAGATAAATTATCAACTCAATATACAATTCAATGTTTCAGAATAATTTTTGATTTAGCTTTACACATTAACTTCAATTATACATAAATTTTTTTTTGTAGATTTGACTATGAACAACTTTTGGCAAATTCCACATTCTGTCTGGTTGCTCGGGGACGTAGACTGGGATCATATCGTTTCCTTGAAGCCCTGGCTGCTGGCTGTATACCAGTCCTTTTGAGCAACAGCTGGCGTTTGCCATTTGATGAGAGAGTTGACTGGCGCCGTGCTGTTATATGGGCCGATGAACGATTGTTGTTACAGGTAACTTATAATTGTTATTTTAATATTTAATCAAGATAAGTAATAAGCAATAACATCAAATACGAATATGTTAACTATTTGATACACACATACAGTCTCGTCTTAATCCATGCTTATTTTTTTTATAATGTTTAATATTTTTCAATGAAATAAGATTTGCTTAATTTTTGTGTTCTATGTAGGTAATAAAAGTTTTTGAATATGTTTTATCTATCCCGAAATTTCCGGTTTTATAGGGCATATCTTTATTAATATTTAATTTAATGTAAATGGGTACTTAAAAACTACCTATTCCAACCTCTGGTTATAAATGATAACAATTTCAGGTACCAGAACTAGTGCGCTCCGTGACGCCTGAGCGCATTTTAGCTTTGCGACAACAGACACAGTTACTTTGGGAGCTGTATTTCTCATCTATTGAAAAAATCGTCTTCACAACTGTTGAGGTAAAGTTGAACCCACCTAGCAGTTACAAACTTTTTTTATTAACTTCTGCAGTTAGCCAATTAATCTTTTAGAAATCTGTTTTTGACTTAACACATACCTACTTACCAACAGATTATATTGGAGCGCGTATTGGCTCACAAATCATCTAGAGAGCGTGAAGCATTAATTTGGAACGCTTCCCCTGGTGCACTGGGCACGTTGCCTACATACGGCGACTCGCGCGCTCACTATCCGATAGCCTCTCCGGTCCTCCCTGCGCCCGCCGGGCCCTCCGCCCCCCTCGTACCTCTTCCTGCTCCTTCCGTGCCCCTAGCCGCTCCCCCACCCACCCCAGGTAGTTCATTTACAGCTCTCCTTTATGTACAAGCGACGTCACCAGCTCTGCACAAGCTTCTTGCCAATATAGCCAGCAGCGAGTTTTGTGAAAAGGTACAAGTAATATCAATAGTAAATTTATACAAAATGGTCTGCCAGGTCATCACACTTCTTGCGTCTTTTGCAGGTAGTGCTAGTATGGGACAGTGAACGCGCCGCGCCTTCATTGAAGTCGTTAACACGCATGGCCGGCGACACCCGCGAACCCCTCCCGGTTTTGGTCGTAGATGCCACCACTCATTATCCAGGGTAATAGTTCTTCAAAGTTCTACTTGGTGATATTCCATAGACCTAGCTAGATCTAGCTAGCTAGCTAGTTTTATTAAAAGATACCTCGATGACCATCAGTAAAGGTTCTGCATCGGTTTAGCGTCGATGTTCTAATACTGTGATCGTGACAGGGAAGGTGTATCGGCGCGATGGCAGCCGCTATGGGCGGTGCCGACGGCGGCGGTGTTCTCGCTGGACGGTGACGCACCGCTCTTAGCCGAAGAGCTGGACTTCGCCTTCCGCGTGTGGCAGAACTTCCCCGAGCGCATCGTCGGGTACCCGGCGCGAACGCACTTCTGGGACGAGGCTAAGGTTAATCGATAAAGTAAAGACTTAAAGTAAGAAAGAGAAGTTTAATTAATGTAAATAAATATAAATTAAAATTAATAAATAATAATATATGAAATTCACAAAAAGCAATGTAGTTATTATGACGCGCTATATTATAAGCACGCAATGGATTTTTTATCGACGTAGACCCAGTTTATGGATCGAGTGAATGGTACCAAAAAGCTAACTTTTTAGTCAGTCAGGTTTAGGTAGTTCGATGTAAAATAAAAGATGAATGTGGTATGTGTAGGGCGCGTGGGGCTACAGCAGCAAGTGGGGCAGCACGTACTCGATGGTGCTGCCGGGCGCGGCGCTGGTGCACCGCGGCACGCTGGCGCTGTACGCGGCGGGCGCGCCGGCGCTGCGCCACGCCGTGCGGCGCGCCGCCAACTGCGAGGACATCCTGCTCAACTGCCTCGTGGCGCACCTCACGCGCCGCCCGCCGCTCAAGCTGGCGCAGCGCCGCCGGTACAAGGCCACGCACCACCGGAACAGGTCCGTACGCTTGCAATCACCTCCACTTGTGCTGTAGGGCAAAAGTGATCACTTTGTTTCCCATCATAACATCCACAAAATCCATATTCCTTATATTATGAAGGCTAGCATTAATATTCGCGCTGCAGATGCAGCTCATATTTTACTTATGGTTTCGCCCCATTTGTGTTGTCAAGTATTCATAATTTTCAAGATTTTGATAAAGTGTTATAATAGTCAACACGTCGAGTCGCTCAGGCAGTGAGTTCCGATTCTGTCGAGTGATGCTTTACTAAAACTTCCTGAGAGTTTTGGAGAGAACGCAAAATGAAACGTTTTTTAGCTCACATTTTTTGGGTCTTTTTCCACCCACACAAAGAAACACAAAATCAACAGTCACATTTTTGCTTTTCCCCAAAACTCCAACGCAGCTGTTTCCACCGGCAGATCATCGTGGAGCGACCCCGAGCACTTCGTCCAGCGCCAGTCGTGCCTGAACACGTTCGCGACGGCGTGGGGCTACATGCCGCTCATGCGCTCCGTGCTGCGCCTCGACCCCATTCTCTTCAAAGACCCAGTCTCTACGCTCCGGAAAAAATACAGAAAAATGGAACTTGTAACTTCTTAGGATTCGTAAGCTGATACTGCTTTCGTAGTGCCCGTCTAGACTTTTTTACTGCTCATCCCGGCGACAGCCTAGTGGTAGAACGTCTCCTTCCAAGCGGAAGGTTGCAAGTTCAAATCCCAGGGCACGTACCTATGTGTTTCTTGTAAAAACATAATATGTACGTGATTATCCCGCGTTTTTCGGTCAAAGAAAGTGTTGTGAGGAAATCCACATGCCGCAGAATTATTTCGGAGGCATGTGATTTACCAATCCGGACCGGACCCCCGTGGTGGATTCTGACTTAACCCTGCTCACGAAAGTGAGGTGACACCCGTGATTAGCGTTGAGCTGCTTTTGGTTGTGATGATGAATACCGGTGAGTGTGAGTGACCTCTCTACTGCTTTGGTACTCCACTTACGGTATGTAGCATCCCGAGTGGAAAGTGTCCATTTGGCTGTCATGTAACTCGCGTTCATTATCCAAGATTACGCAGCTATATAGCTTAGGGCAAAGCGCAGTAGGTTTTCTTCGTGGTTTATGATGACTTATTTTGTACCGTTTTGTTAAATATGTACAAAATAAAGGGGAGATTGAACACGCGCGTTCACCAAATATTATAATCACCAACGCGGGCGCTAAATCAATTACTCCGGTATAGCATATAATATGTAGGTACACTGGTACTACTAAACACGAATATATAAGTGAAGAAAAATATTATGCTTGTGCAGTAACATTAGGTTATAAGGATAAAGAAGACGAACATAATCATATAAATGAACTTCGTTTCCTTTTAACACGTTGACTGGTTTTATTTACTTGTAAGTAAATGTCGAAGCCAAAACATACTTCGAAGCGGTGGTAGCCTAGTGGGAGAACGTCCGCCTTCCAAGCAGGTCGTGAGTTCAAATCCCAGTGCAGGCACGTGCCAATGTGTTTAGTAAAACATATGTACATAATTATCACTTGCTTTACGGTGAAGGAAAACATCGTGAGGAAACCCACATACCTACCCGAGAATTATTTCGGAGGTAGGTATGTGATCCACCAATTTGGATCTGGCCCCCGTGGTGGATTATGGCCTAATCCTCCTCACGAAAGTGAGCGAAGACCCGTGCCCAGCAGTGGAACGTTATGGGTTGTTGATGAAAACATACTTCGACTTTAATTAATTCGATAAAATCTAATTAATTCATGCATGCAATGTGAATGGAATATTATTTTTAAACTTTACAGAAATTGGTATACCTTTTTTTTTTTTTTTTTGCCCGGGGGAAATTACCTTATTGATACCTCGGCCTTGGGGGAGGCCGGCTGGTTATGTGGGGGTCCCCCGTCAGCGCGCATCCTAGTGATGCGCGCTGACTGGGTGTACCCACTAAAAACCCCGGGATGTTCTCTCTCCGCATGTTGGGGTGGACGCGGGCTCGCGGTTGCGCAGAAATTGGTATACCTTTTTTTTTTTTTTTTTAACCCGGGGGAATCAACCTTATTGATACCTCGGCCTTGGGGGAGGCCGGCTGGTTATGTGGGGGTCCCCCGCCAGCGCGCGTCCTGCGACGCGCGCTGACTGGGTGTACCCACTAAAAACCCCGGGATGTTCTCTCTCCGCATGTTGGGGTGGCCGCGGGCTCGCGATTGCGCTTCCACGACCACCCCTGCGGACGTCCGGGCGACTGCCGCGGACGCGTCTCTAGGGGCACTCGGCCTCGCCTAGGATGGATGCGCTCTGGAGAACATCACAGAGCGCATCTCGCCTCGGGACTATGTGGTGGGGCGAAGGATCCCCCGATCCTCCGCCCCTAGTCCCCGTTATGGTGGCAGGTGGTGGGCATACGCCAGCCTCCTGCGACCTGGCCGGCGGCGGCGGATCGGGAGCGAGAGGACATCATCCTCCCGCGCCCTTTCCGCCGTCTCCTTCTCGGGCACTACGCGCTCGGCGTATGCCACCACCGCCTCCCAAGCCTCTGGGCTGCCGACCATCTTGCGAATGATGGCCGGCAGCGAGAGGTCCTCGCCGATGACCGCCCGCAGGGCGGCGCGCTGTTCCGCCCAGGCAGGGCACACGGCGCGGGTGTGCTGCGCCGTGTCGTCATCGTCGCCACAGTGGTGGCACGCAGGTGTTGGCTCCCGACGCACCACCCGGAACAGGTACCTGCCAAAACAACCATGTCCTGACAGGATCTGCGCCAGGTGGTACGTCAGCGTACCGTGCCTGCGCCCCAGCCACTGGGCGAGCTCGGGCCGGATGGCGGCCACCAGCTCGTGGCCAGCCGTCGGGCTCTCAAGCCTCTCCGACCACCTCCGGAGGAGGTCATCGCTCGCCTGCTGTCTCCATCGGTTGACCACCTCCGGAGGGGGCCGGACTCCCGTCCGTTTCGCCTCGGCGTTGCGCAAGTAGACGATCGCCTGGGCCTCGGCATCGAGGTCCCAGGGTGGCGTGCCAGCCAGGACGCATGCCGCCTCAAACGAGACGGTGCAGTACGCCCGGGCCGCCCTGAGCGCTATGGCGCGCTGCGGACGTCGCAGCAACGCCTTGTTTTGAGCGCTCAGGGCGTCTGCCCATATCGGCGCTCCGTAGAGCGCCTTTGAGCGCACCACACCGCAGTAGAGGCGGCGGCACGCCACGCTCGGTCCCCCGATGTTGGGGAGGAGCCTGCCGAGCACTCCGGCGAAGGCGACGACTTTCGGCGCAAGTCAGAAATTGGTATACCTTACGTTAACTGTCGGAGTCTCAATTATCATAATTTAGGGGTTTCCAAAGCAATAAACCAAATAAATGATTTATTTAAAAAAAAATTTTTTATTTGTTTACTACGTTTCCTGTAAATCCTAGCGAGATCGCCCACGACTTCATTGGGCAGCGATTCAATGGCAATGCAATCGCAATACAGTCGCGATGCTATCGCTGGTACCTTCGCCCAGGTAACAACGATTTTGCATCGCTACAGACGCGATGCAGCATCGATAGAGTCGCTCGTTGCATGACATGGTGCTTACCGTCAGGTGAACGGTCTACTCATTTTAGTTCTGTCTGTGTCAATACTGAACCTACTCCAACAACTCTTTCGAAATCACGGACCAAAAAAGTGTTCCTTATAACTCTCACTTCTCAGCAGCACTAAAAAAATATTCCAAAATGGAATGCCTAACCGAATTTTGAGTCTCTATTGAGTTTGAATTTATTAATGAGCAAATTAATGGGCAGGTTATCGAACTGTATTATAATGGTCAGTAGCATTGCATAAGTAGAACGCAGGCTGACATAACTAATACCTACCTACTTCGCAATCCACTCCCGCGGCGGCCTTGGCCCCGATGGTGTTGCGCGGACTTCGCACGCCTTGGAGCGGCGGCGGCAGGGGCGGCGACGCGCGGGCGCATCGACTGGCGGCCGCGCTGCGCTTCCAGTGCCCTCGACTGCTTTGCGCGCGAAGCCGGTGCGCGTGCGCCCCTCGAACCTACTCGAAGCTGCACTGCACTTTTGGTAAAAATCGACCAATGTACATAAACATCATATTGGTGAATCGTGTCCTAAAAGCAATTTAGAATTTTAGTCTAGTGATATTGGTGACCCTGGTCAGGCAGTGAATGTGTTGTTTACCTTCAAGCACTATATAAACGATGTGCTGCAGTTCATCTATGTGAACATCTTCAGGATGAGTAATTTCGTAAATGTTTATGTCTAGCTAGCTAGTCTGTCGTGGACTGTCTTTTAGAGTTTAATTATGTATAATTGATTGCTATGCCCTTATATACCTACCTACATTGTGGGCTATAGTAGAATTACAATAATAAAAATTAAGTACCTTTCTGTACATTATATTGGTTACTTGCGAGCACCCTAATTATAAAATTCTTAGAAAGGTTAACCCTGCCTGATGGATGAACTATCTATATCTCATTGCAAATGCAACCATTTAAAAGGAACAATTTATATTCGATTTCAGCAATTTATCTACCTTTACGACAAAATTGGTAGGTACACTTAAATATGGCGTAGGAATTTTAATATATGATACCGGTATATAAATTACACAAATTAAGTATGTACCTAAGTTACTAAGTTGTAATCTGTCGAGTTTTGTTTAGAATATAAATTGCCTATTTGCAAAAACATACAAAATTCACATTATATTAAAGAGTCATCATGTAGGTAGGTATAACTAATTAATAATGAATTAGGCAAGTAATAATAATTACCTAGGTAACTCAATTTGATAAGGTCACCATATTGGTCAGTGTGGAAACGATTGAACAGAAGCATATAAAATATCAGATTTAACGTCACCTTGGATGATCGAATATTATAAGTAATTCAAGTATACCTAGGTACTTAAATATTTATTATTTCGATTGGATCTTAGTGATTACCTATAGGTAGTATCTATGAGTAGCAATCGAGAATATGAGTAACGCGGCACGTTCACATAGTGCATAGATCCTGCCTGATCCTGACTAGGTTCCCTGTGTCGTAGAATCAGGAACTAAGAGAACTATCGTCCCACAAACACCCAGACTCTAGAACATACTAGTGGCTATCCTCACAAATATTTACCTTGCCCTGTATCTAACTATCTACTGACTTAATCCGTAACCTACGCTTCGCAGAGTTGGCTAATCACATCACCAATAGCAATAACTCTACTTTCATAATAATACCAGATAAAATTGATACTTACCCGACTCCATTATTATAGGTTATGGTACCATAAAAAACCCAAATACACAAGCATAATATCTAAGTGATAGTTTTATTCTACTAGCTGCGCCCCGTGTTTTCATCCGTGTAGTTCTATTAAATTAGTGACAGAATTTTCCGAAGATCCTGCAAAAACACAACAAACATTACCTCTTTATAATATTGGTGTTTCAGAGTAGGTACCTACGACTTGCAAGAGACGGGTTTTTCTACGATTGATTGGGACATTCTGTATTGACTGTGGTTGGCATTGACTGGCACCTATTGCAAAACTGTTGTGCACATAATTATCCACCAAGTAATATTTTTATGTTTATTTTACGTTTACTTATATTGTTTGTTATATTTCTATACATGTTATTATGTTTTAAAATACACACAGAAACAATAAAGTATAATATTGGGTCATAAATCGGTATAAGTACTAAGAATTATAAGCTGCATGTTGCTGTAACACACGAGAAAAGTAGTGGTGGAAGCCCTCTTCTGCAAGAGACCGCCTGGGGAAGTAGGTATCACACCTTTGCCAGATATTCATCCGCCAAGCATTAGTATGCAAACATTATTGTGTTCCGTTTTGAAGGGCATTGTTTCCAGCGAAATTACTGGGCATATATGAGACTTTAGAGCAATGTCTCAGGGAGACGAGCGCAGTGCAATGCCGCGCAAGATTATCCAATGCAGGGTTCTGGGTGGTGCTGCGACTGTTATGGGCAGGCGTAGCGCTTACCATCACGTGGACGAGTTGCTCGTCTCGTAACTCAGTCAAGTAAATATTGTTATAAGTAAATAAGTATAATAGCTTAAGTATTGTTTTCAGAATGCTGTTATCATTACTTATGAGGCCCCTAGTTGTCTCTGCAACCTACCTAGATATTATAAAAATATTAGCCATCGAAGGTTTCAGTACCTACCTATTAGGTAATATAATTGAGATCTATATTATGTAAATGACTATTACCCTCGGAATTATATAGAACTTAAATATTCATAGTACCTTACCCAGGTAGATTACGAATGTAAACTATAGTAATCTACGGCTATATAAGCTATAATATATTAAAATACTTATAAGCTTCGCAGTCACAGTACAAGGCAATTTACACACAAATTATGTGCAATCGGCAAATTGGTCTTCTCAACATTAAAATGATGCAAGATTTAGGGCGTAGCGTAGGATATACTACTACGCGTGCTATGGCGTATTTATTAGACTACACTATGCTACTGGTGCGTTTTCTATGTCAATGTATATATATAGTAGGTCTACCTACCTACCTGCCCAGGAACGCACACTGGCATCGTCATAAAATTGCGGAATTGAAACAAACCCAGTCACCATGGTATGACATGAGCTCGTAACCTGACTGTTACGTGTAAAGATAGGTGAGCAGAACAGGTAGTGCCGCCACTGCAGCAAACTTGTTGTTTTTGTATGACCTATCCGCTGGTAATACCTGGTAGACTTCCTGCTCACATATGTAACCATACTTTCTTGTTTATCTAGTACGCAAGTTGTAAGTACTTACCTATCTTACCTATTCTTATACCTTACCTACAGGCTGTTTCAATTTTGTACACTAAAATATGATGGGTTGATGGGTGAAATATGATGGGTCCGACTAATTATTTATTAAGTTAATATTCAATTACTTATTCTTCTTCTTAGTATAGTGTGAGCAGTAAGTTAAGTATGTAATACATATCATTATTTGGAGTTACAATACAATAAAACATCAGTATCTGAACTGACACCAGCAGCCTTCATACGTGAGTCGTCATCGTCATTGATATATAGGTGAAAGGTTACATAATGTTAAAAATTATGAACGCATAATTAATAAGGGTATGATGACCTTGCCAGCGGCCTTACTTTGTACGAATACTTATGTTACTTCACATTTTAACAAGGTATTCCACGATTTCAACACAATATGTGTTTTTTTCTGTTTGTTTTAGAGCCGAAGTACAAATATGGCGCTGGGAGGGCAGAGCGCCGCCGTGTGGGTCACTATCGTCATTATAGCAATTGTAGCCCCACATTTCACTGCGCAACCAGTTAGTATCTATCTATCCATACATGTAGGTTAGGAGCCTGAACTGATTATACACCTCTCATTTATTGCACGGCTAGGGCTGCGCCCCTTTTTAGTATATTGCTTGACTTGCGCCAAGTAGCCACGTCAGCTACTGGCTGGCATGCCCTATAGGCACAAGGAATAATAATTATGTAGATACTACTGCAAGTTAATTTTTGATACTACTCTCTACTGAGAGCACTCTATTTTGAAGAAACCATCAACAGCTTCTGCTTGTTAAAAAAAATATAATATTTGCAGAAACATCATATTCTTAGAATACAAATTCCGTCTTTATATTACGAATTTTTTTGTAAGGACTATAGTTAAATAATATGCACCCACCGACATAGTATGTAGATAATTCTATCAAAATCTCATTACTGAATTAGTTCGTATTTTTATTTTTTCAGCCGACAGCCGATGATGTAATACAGAACGACCGTCGTTCGAGGCAAACTTTAATAAAATCTGGAAAACGCTTGGCCACTGCACCGAAATGGGGATTTTTCGGAACCATTTTCAATCTTATTGTACAGGTATTATTTGCTAAACTACCTACTTTACATTTTTTCATCGAAACCCTGAAGTGTTAATCACATTTTGTTTATTTTTAATTCACAGCAAGTAAACGACACTAAAAGCGCATATACTCAAATATCTGACTTGGTAAATGCTCAATTCACCGACGACAGCGTAAGTAGAGTGCAGGTCTTTCGACCCTTTATAATAAGTTTTTCGTTTAATTAATAAACTTCATCCATGTAACATACACATTAGGAAAGGTATCGCAACTGGCTAAATTTTATTTATTCTGTAACTAAAGAGTAAGTCTTTGTATGCATATTGTTATGTTCAAAATGATTTTGTGATACAAAGCATAGCGAGTTTCGGTCGACAAAGACTTACGGCGCTATTTTTCTTATCCTTCCTGCGCAAGCCTACAACTTAACAACTTTACTATCGTTCCACTAATCGTACGATAATAACCAATTGCATGTAAGTATTATTTTGTAAGTAGGTTACTTCTGCATGTTCAAAATATTGTTTTTTATTTTTATGGTGCACATCTAGTCAACAGGTCAGTTGCTTTAAAATGATATTATTACTTCTTACCATGTTTACGATTTCAATTGAAGGTGTTACTTAGTAACCAATCATCAAATTGCTACTAAGTATACGGTATATTTTGAAGCAATTTGACGATCGGTTTACCACACTAATACTAAACTTAATTTACGTAAACAATCAGGTCTCAACAATGGCGCCTATGGAAGTCAATGGAACCACGGCTACTCCTAAGATTTCCCGTACGGAGTTCCTCAAAATCCTGGATCGGAATCTCAAAGGATTAAATCGACTTCGAAATCTCGAGTGGAGAGAAGCGAAAAAGGTATACGTAGGGTCAAAAACACGAACGCCACCTGGCTTCCAACCAAAAAAAAGAACCAGCTAAAGTACAATACCTTAAATAATACAAATAATAGTACCAATCATTGACATCAATCTATCTTACTTGTCCCCCTGATGTAGTTACTTTTTTACATCCTGTATAATAGTATTTAAAATAAATTATTTGTAGGCATACTAAAAACTTTTATAAACTTTGAAATTAAAAATGTACTGTAATTTCGGATTAATTATGTGGCATACTTAATTTATTACGAATATTAAGTATAATTAATTATTTCAGGATTCTGCGGCGAACTTACGAGCTTACATGGACGAAATATTTAGAGGGAAAAAATCAAGAAATAGAAGATAATATTCTAGTCAAAGTACCTGAATAGTTCATTAAAAATAAGAATAGTTTACTTATTTTATTATTCTGTAGGTATGTACTTTCAATGCGAATGATTTGCATCAACTAGTAACAAGTCCTTAAAACGGTTAATTATTTGGCTAAATAATTTATATAAACTATTGTTAAAAAAATTATAGAGAACATAAATACAAATGAAAAATTATTTGTTTAACTCGTTTATTAATTCTTTTAACGATCCCGGCCCATGTCAGGAGACACGGGCCGGGATCGTGATAGTATCATCCCTCTTCAAATGAAAGAGGTTTACTATAAGCAGCGGTCTCCTGCGCGTGTCTTGGTCTACACACTACATAAAACATTGTAAGCTTGGTATTTTTTTTGAATTTGATAGATGTTTTCATATCAAACAAGATATTATGATATGTTGTCCACAATGACAATGGCTTGTAGAGAGGTTTTTTTGTAGTGTGTTGACCAAAACACGCGCAGGAGACACGCCTATACACACACAAACATTATTATCAACGGAACTCTTCTTTCTTTCATGGCAATTAGTTTGAATTTGCTACTAATAATATAATGTAAAATATTTTACATATATCAGACATATCTTATAAAAGGCTGATTTAGGTCTAATGACATAATGCACTGAGCACTGAGACCTAAATGAGTTGGCCAATAAACACTAAACTTGTAGAATTTTGGATAATAATATAACTATTATGCAATAATTCACTGAATCTTAGATTGTTTATTCTTATTCATAATTACATACATTCTGTCACGACTATACCTAGGTACTATTTGTGACATAACATGTAATTTTAAAATAAAATAAACTTTACAAGCATTTCAATTATAGCTTAAAGTAGGTTCTGTCAGTAACAATAGTTTACCTTCAACTAACTTGAACCATGTTTGATGTTCATAGATATTATCAAGTATTAACGTTTTTAATTGGCTCAACTACATCTGTTGGCTTTGCAGTTCTGTTGGTGAAAATATACAATATGGCCCGACAGTCGGGGTACAATTCGTAATTACTTCGCAAAATGCCACTTTTTACTCTCTTTTGTACAGCCACTTCGTTCAGCATTGCTTGTAAGGCTTTCTCGTGACTGAAATGCGGTAGATCGGCGGCTTTGATTTTGAGTTCAGCTCTGTCAGCTCCATCCACCTAAAGATAAAATAAATATGATCAATATAATTTAACCTTTGTTTAATAATTGAGGTAAGGGAAGGTAAAGGAGTTACTTAACCATAATGACAATAATTATTATTCTCACAGAGTAACTAATTATGAATATTATGGAATTAATCTAGCAAGTATTTTTTTATGTATTTTGTAATAAAGATCTCTGCATGAAAACGTATTTTAATATTACAGAAATCCACCTTATCAATCCATTTAAACTCAAATTTTAACACTCCATATTTGTTGTTTTGAAATATTCTTGATACTATTTCTGTGAAATACTCACTTTACATTGAACAGACAGTTTATATTCATCATCGACTGTCGGCCACTTTTGCTCTAAAACATTCTTGTTCCAATCGATCAGGCGCGAAGTCTCACACACGCGGCGCGGTGCCGACTGGAACCCGGCCCACAGCTCTGAGCAAAAGTGAGGAGTCACCGGCGCCAACATAATCAACAACACCGCTAGAGCCTCCTCAAACTCTTTGCTTTTTAAAATAATTTCAGGCGGCACTTTGTTCTGTGAAAATAGAAGAAAATGTGTAAAGACAGGTTTAAAATTATTTAAAGTCATCTTCATTGTTTAATAATAACAAAATTATGTAGCATAATACAGACCCGTAAAGTATTTGTCAAACTCTGTAGTCTTGATATACCCACACTTAACTTATGCGAGTATTTAAAGTGAAAAGTAGCTGTAGCAGTGAAATAATTACGAGCATCCCTGATTTTGTCTTCAATTATTTTAATTTGTTCTTCAGACAGAGATTCTTGGATGGAAGTCTCTCTTACTTTTAAAAACTCTCTCATTGTCATCCACAATCTATGTTGCCAGTTTAATACACCTGGTAGAGCTGTAAAATTATAAAATGAAAAGACATCCAAAAAATGCTCAAGTGAAAACATTACGACAGTTAATATTGTACTGTGCTCACAATCTGATTTTGCTACCCTGAAATAGGCAATCACCAGTGAGCGAGATCCGAAATGCTTCCACTGTGCCCACAGTTTGCTTGCAGATTATAATCATTATTATTTAGCCACATTGCCACAATAAGCAGTGGAAGTGTTTGAATGTTTAAAGGTTTATATGTTACCTATGAATAAGCAAATGTAATGATCCATCCCGTTGTTTGTTGTCGGTTTTAGGGTGGCAAACTTAGGTTGTGAGAATTGTAACAAAACATACTTGCGTCAGACCATTTTCTTGCTGTTGCTGGTGGCACATCAGCTAAAATAAGCAAGCGTGTTGTGTCACATCCATATTCAGAAAGAAGCCTCTCAGGATTTTCCCCGTTATACTTGGACTTGCTCATCTTTTCCCATTGCACTAAAACAGGTTCCCCACTGTCCTTTTCTTTGTATTCTTTTCCTATTTTCTCAACTTGCTCGGGTGGTAGATATTTACCAGATGATTTTAATTTATATGATTGTCCCATGACCATACCCTGCACAAGCAGCTTTTGGAATGGCTCTTTGGTAGGAGTCCACCCAAGAGAATGAAGGAAGTAGCTCATGAAACGGGCATAGTATAAATGCAACACAGCATGCTCCTTGCCTCCTATATAAATGTCAACTGGAGCATGATTAAGTAAACATTCTTTATTAAATGGAGATTCCTCATTATGTGGATCTAAAAATCTATAATAATACCAAGATGAATCAACAAAAGTGTCCATAGTATCGGTTTCTCTCTTAGCGCTAGAGTGACACTTAGGACATTTGCAATTTGTCCATTCACCTAGGCTAGTCAATGTCTGTATGCCAGTTGCGGCAGAACTGATGGCTGGTAATTGCACAGGGAGATCTTCATAGGGGACAGGCACTGCACCACAGCTATTGCAATGAATGATTGGTATAGGGGTTCCCCAATATCTTTGTCGAGATATAAGCCAGTCTTTTAACTTTGAGCTGACAAAATGTCCTCCAACATTTTTCATTTGTGCTATGTCAACAGCTCTCTTATTTTCTTTCTGAATATCAAGTTTACTAGTATTAATAATAGCAGGAATATTTAAGGATAAAGCGATTTGCATATCATTTTCGTTTTCTGCAGGGCAACCCAAATAAACATCTTTTCCATCAGGATATTCAACATGATCAGTAATATAAACTGGTATTTCAGAATTGTTTACAGGATTTATAGCTATGAGACCATCTTTTTCATTTTTCAGCTCTTGGATGAGTGCATTACTTGTGCTTATTGTAAGAAAACTTCCATGAATGAATTTATATGGTTCAGGCGACCACACATCTAGGTTTCTAGTAGTGTCATTGATTTTTAGTTTAAAAGTAACTACTACTCCATTACACACTCCAATCCAATGTTTTTGTAAATTAATAATATCTTTCCAGTTTTCTAACTCTTCACTATTCAACCCTTCATACAAGTCTTTGGCATATTTTGTTGTCTTTATGAACCATTGTGTAAGGTATTTCTTTTGAACTTTAGCCCCTGATCTCCAAGAACAGCCAAAATCGTCCACCTGTTCATCAGCTAAAACCGTCTGGTCTACTGGATCCCAATTAACCTGTGCCTGAAAAAAAAATTGCACATTCTCAATGAATTTCAATACAAAAACTTCTCAATTTCTGTTAGAAAAAAAGCATCAGCATTTATGAAAGGCAAGGATTAATATTATTACTTACCTTACTTTGATAAGCTAAGCCTTTTTCAAATAGCTTCAAAAATATATATTGAGTCCATTTATAGTACAGAGGATCACATGTGGAGACTTCTCTTTCCCAATCAAAACTAAATCCTAACTGCTCCAGTTGCCATTTCATTGAACTAATGTTTGATTTGGTCCAGGCATTTGGTGGAATATTTCTCTCTATGGCAGCATTTTCAGCCGGCAATCCAAACGCATCCCAGCCTATTGGATGTATAGCATTGTTCCCATTAAGCCTTTGGAATCTGGCTATGGTGTCTGATATTGTGTACACTCGAACATGCCCCATGTGCAAATTGCCTGAAGGATACGGAAACATTGAGAGCACATAATATGTTTGCTTATTACTGTCTAGGTTTTTATTCTTCGGTGTAACTTCATAGCGCCAATGTTTTTCTATGTTAACTTTGATTTTTGTATCTAAATCTTCATGCTGAAACATACAACACAAAAAGGCTGTGAGTATAACTTTATAGATGTGCACCTTTTTTGTAGTTACGTTAACTAACTTACCCAAAGATTGAGACTACATTTTGCTCTGTGATTTACTATGGAACTTCTTAAACTCTGTAAGCCTTGCCAATAAGAGTATAGTCTGAGCCGTCGTCCTATCATACTTATTTGCCACAAATTTGTGAATTTAATAAGTGTTTACTAACATAGTCTTTTATAATAGTTAAAATAAAAAGCCACGATAATATATAAAGATAGGAATGCGAATTCTGTCCTCAATCAAAATAAATTCATCTATGGTAACTCTATATTACTTTTATAAAGACAAGCGAGCGGAGACAAAGTAAATCATCTGCATCGACTGAGCACTATAGTATCAATTTTCTGAATATCTTTCAGTTCACTTTTATCCAAGTCCAACTGTGACTGAGTACCGAAATATTTCTTTCTTTTTCAAATAAAATAAATAACCTACAAAAATTCAAATAAAATCATCGACGCGATGACATTGACATCCAATTTGTTTCTTTTTTTTTGTCCACTCGTTTTGACTGTAAATGGGCGGACCACAGAAGACTATTACTAGGTGGACAGTCAGTCACGTTTTTTTGCCTATGCAAAATCCATACTAAATTGGCGACTTTTCACTATAGTTGCTCACGTGTTTTCTTCACCAAAACGTCCATTACGATTTCGTGCCATGTTTTGTGTTTTTTTTTATTCTGAGGTCTACGCAGTTAAGCCATAATCCTCAGAATTAATAGGTACACGGTAAGTCAAAGACTTTAGGGTGAGCAAAGTTTAATTCTCAAACCACAGATGAGACAATATTTTTGTGCATGACAGATGATTTTGACATTGCTGGACAGTCTGACATATCAAGTGTCAACAGCGACAGCAGACAGGCAGACAAATCGCGAAGACACTATACTCCCGGAGTTTTTTTGACAGTTTCAAATTTTAATTTTTTTATGGTGATGTTTTGGCTATACCTTTTTAACCACCTTCAAGACGTCCGACATTAAAATTTGCACAAGTATTGAGGACCAATGACAATACAATATTAATAATAATTTAGTCTGGTTTTACCTACAATACTTGTACAAACATAATTAAGTATATTGCTCCATATTTTAAATAGCATTTATTTTTTCACTTCATCTGGTTACTTATCAATATATCAAAACATGGCCGTGATGAGCTTTTGCTACAGTATACTTACTACCATTTCGTGATAGAGTTTTCCAGTGGTAGAATGGGTGGTACTTGTTCATAAGGCTATGAAATTAGAAGAGATTGGAAAAAAATACGGGCCTCCACTTCTTTGTTGCTCCAGGGCCTCCAGCTGGGCTGTAGCCACAGGGCTCGTCATTACAATACGAATGACGAGACCCGTGGCAATCAAACGTTAAAATGAATAGAACTCAAACTTAACCGCACCGTGCTGCATAGCCCCCGCAGGCTTCTAAATCTGACCCTGCTCTTCATTATGATTTTATCGGGCCTTGACAGGGCCTGATGTATACCTGCTCGCATCTGTGAACTGGCTACGTTTCAGTGACCTCTTTATAGAAACTGAGGGTTTTGTCTGTGCAATTGTGGACGAACTTATCAAGACACCACGGACAGGACTATTGTAGCCAATAAGCCTGACATCGTGCTGGTAGACTAGTCCTAACGCCGAGCAGTGCTCGCCGACATCACCATCCCCAATGATGAGAACCTCGTGAAGTTGAGAAGGACAAGCTCAGCAAGTACCTTGACTTGGCTCACGAAGTAACCACCATGTGGGATGCTGACTTGACGACCATTGATAATTGTTTTGGAGAATGGCCTTGTAGCCTCGACCAACATCTTAAGTGGATTTCGCTAGTTGGCTGGATTAAGGGTCTAATGCCAAAGGCAGTACTGCTCGACACGGTGCGTCAGGAGGTTCCTCGTAAAAGGAGTGCTTCAAATCAAATGCTGATTATAAACGTGTAGTAAAAGGCACTTCCTGCTTTTTGCCACAAAATAAATTATTTGTCTATAGTTTTAATCGTGCTTGCTAAGCGTGATTATTTTATCTTTAATTTATAAATTCTTTTTAACTTAGGTCTTGCAGGATTGGTTATATGAATCCTATTAATAGTAAAAATATTTTTTAATCTATGATATAGTTCACTCACCAATTGAAAACCTTTCTTGGTGTGCTACAATCGATAGTAGAATTACATATGTGTGCGTTCTTAGTTTGAAGTTTTGTATATGTGTGCACGTTTTGACATTTATAATTGGTTTGTTTACTTTATTCTCCCGGAGTACCAACTTAAGAGCATTTTAGTCAGAAAACTAGAACTCTGCCTGGGTACAAATAGAGTCTATTCTTGTACTCTTGACAATCCAATGATAACTTTGCTCCGGATGATATACATAACAAAATTGTGTACAATGTATATGTGTATACGATGATTGTAGAACACTATAGAAAGAGAAAGAAAACTATCTCACCTTTTGCGTTTCGTTTTTCCTTGGCTTAAAATGAATATTTCTTTTTCATTAGAAATTTAGATATGTATGAAATAAATAAATAAAATAAGATGAATTACAGTACGACATAAAAGAGTAGAAAATAAATGAGGGCGCCACTATCGCTCATATAGCAACACAGTTAGTACGACACAACAAATTTTGATACTTATATATTTTCATTTATTTTGCTCAAATATTTTATTCTTATTTATAGTTCAAATAATAACAGTTCTCTATGGCCACGCAATTGGTTCGATTGTGGTTGCTAATTCAGAAAATGTATTGCTGGCTACGCACCGTACGAACAAATTCGTTCGCACATGCAAACCACTATCGAACATCGAACACTATGTTCGTCAAACGTGGAGATCAAATCAGTACGTCACGTATGGATAGTGTTTATGCAATAAATAAACGACTACATAAATCAAAATATTTTTATTTATGAAACACATGGATGACCCATTTACACAATTATTTAAAAATAGATGACCTGTTATTTTAATAGGTCGAAATCCAAGTATTCCACACCTTCCATTAAGCTACTTGATTCTTGTGATGTACCAGCCCCTAAGTTTGTTGTATCTAACTCAGCGAGTGAGCCGTCACTATCTGATTCTGTGTCATCGTCAGTACTATCTTCACCAAGCCGAATGACTAATTCGTCTATGGCACTGTATAATGTTCTCCCACGATCATAATATTCTTTTTCAATTTTCCACCTTTCTCAATGCCTTGCTTCGCTATCCGACGTACTGTACTCTCAGAGACGTCTAAAACAATAAAAAAAATTGTATTAAAATGTAATCAAAACAAATAATATAGTTACGTTATTATTATATCAACCCTTAAAATATTTCTAACGTATTTCTCTGATACGAGGATAATATGTACAATAATATAAATAAACAAACTACAAATAACATCTGTAAATAAATAGTACAGTTTGTTTGATTTTTATATACATATTTTTCTTTACAAAATCTGCTGGTTTCTTGATTACATTTTTCAAAGAGTGAAATTAGCATAAATGATCAAAATGTAGCAGTCGCGCTATAACTACTATGGATTTTGTTTACTTTTGTATAACCTCAAAAAATAAGTCTAGTGTAAATATTTCACTCTTAATCACACGAATAACTGTTACCTGCATAAATTAGTAGTTTTTAACAGTATTTTGTACAATTTTCTATAGTCACTTACCAGTAAAATCAGCTGTACGTTTGTAAACATCGTCTAGCTTGGATAACAGTTTTCCGGCTTGATGTTCAGCCATACACCGCATGAATACTTTATATATTATGTCACGGGCACCGCCACGAATTACTTTGTTCATGATGACACTGTTTTCTTGTACGCAACCCGCAAATAACACAATTTAAGTAAAAATCAAGAAAAAACTCACGAAAATTAACAGTGAGTGACAGCTCTAGTACTTCTTTTCTGGTGTTGCCAGCCAGCATGACTTTTAGTTCTCAAATAATTAACTTCTACTCTTTTATGTCGCACTGTAAATAATATTGAATTAATAATAGCTTATTAAATAATAATATTGTTTAAATTAATAAAAAGGCGTTCGCTCCAGCGTTGGTCTATTTTTTTCGGGCAAAGTGAGCTTTCTTCGAATGCGGGACAAAATAAAAAATAGTACTTAAATAATCAGTATTAAACTAATAAACGTTATAGGTAAACTACCTACTTATCCTTTTATTTGAGTTTCAAATTAAGTTAACAAATATTATAGACCATATTAAAATATAAGAGAAGTTCCCAATGTTAGGAAAGAACAGTGTCTCCAGATGGGGTTTTTTTTTCAGTTTTGGGGAAAAATATATTTTTTGGGAAACCTTTGGGAACACAGAAATATTGGGGAAAATTTAGTGGGCATACAATAATTTAAGTAGGTACTGACCCACCTAATGTTAAAATTTGAGGAAATATTCTTTCATCTATGCGTGATTTGTTGCCTTAGGTGCGAGAAAAAGACTGACAGACCTTTTCAATGTGTTCACCTACATACTGACTTTTGACTGCGTGGCAATTTTAAAAATCACAGATTGAGCGTCGTACTAATTATTAGATTGTTTTCACTTATGTTTACATTAAATATGTTGGATAAAGGTTTGTGTGACCACGTTTTAGGCGGGGTTGCGCTTCTTTTCTTGTAATATATTTTTTAAATATATGAAACGTAACTCTCTTTCTTTCAATCTTCACTAACTTATATCTCCCTGTCCACTTCCATTCGCCTAGCTTGATCACATTTTTCGTAACGCATTCACCAGCTTAGTCCCCAAGTCAAGCGTGCGTAAAGAACTTTTACTTCAAAATATATATATATATATTAATACTTGCCGTTCTCTCCCTCCGCTGCTGCTGCCTCTCACCACGCGATATATCATCTATCCTCTCCACGCGGCCCTAAAGCTTTTTCGTGACAGAAAAAATCCTAATACCTCCGTCTTATGGAAGTTTCACTTCAAAAATTCATTAAAAAATTCCGCTTGCGCTTATATCAGAGTCATCTAAATAAATGATGCTTAAGTACATTAAAAGGGTTATTAAACTGTACAAAAATAAATACCTTGTAAATTTAAATTAGTAGTTTCAAAATAGTTGGGCAACACATGTCTAAATAGTATCGTTGGGGATTTATTCCTGTCATATTGGGAAATTTCATCAACTTCATTTGGAGACCCTGGGGAAGAAGCTCTCAGCAATGATTGAACAGTGCGAACGCAATTTTTTTACCTATTTCTAGGTATCAGAATGATGAATGCAACATAACGTAACTCTGACTAAAGTTGGATTAAGTTGTTTTGATACTTTTAGTTTATTTTAGTATATTATAATAAATTAGTACATAAAAGTAATAAACGATTGATTAATATTTATTTTTCATTACATTTTCCTATGTTAAGAACCCGATGTATAACAACATTCTTCATACACATATGTACCTAATATACTTCATTTTCATTAATACTGATGAGATAATTAAAAATTAAACAGTATCAAGATTGCTTAATCCAATTTCCCAGTATTGCACACAAAATTTTTTTATTTCCCCATTTGCCATGAGATTCTGGTAGACCTATAATAGTAGTGTACGGATCTATTGCACGAAGATGTTTTAGTGTGCCTCGCCTTTTTCTCAGTAGGTGGGAAATGCCAGGCGACTAACCCTAATTTTCCAAATCCTAACTCGCTTCCAAAATACGAACACTGATGCTGACTTCACGAGCCTAGATAAATAGATTCTACTGTACCAGCTGTACCTTCTATTAGAACGGATCCATCACCTAATAGTTTGGTTTTACCCTTGTCAGGACGGCTTATTCCGTTATTTTTGACTTTTTGTTCATAATTCCCCTGTGCATGCTGGAAGGGGACAAAAATAATTAAAATACGTCCCCATTACATCGGTTACTCGTTCCCGTACACATTGTGTAAGCAGGTACTTTGCAGAAATAAAACCAGTTTTCTTCATGATACTAATTTTATTGAAGTACATAGTACCAAAATAAATGCAACCTGAGTTTCCCTATATTTATAACTAGCTGCGCCCTGCGGTTTCCCTATTAGTCGTAGCGTGATGTTATATAGCCTATAACCTTCCTCGATAAATGGACTATTCAACACAAAAAGAATTGTTCAATTCGAACCAGTAGTTCCTGAGATCCTAGCGTTCAAACAAACAAACTCTTCAGCTTTATATATTAGTATAGATATAGAAGTATAGATTATCTTTTTATCAATAAATTCATGAATTCCCACCAAACATCCTCCCTGGTAGGGATTATGGAAATATAACAATGTGTGCAAACATCTAAGAATATAATTATGGAGCATACATACATATAACAAATCCATAATTATTTTAACTTAACAAAGGTAAAAATTAAATTGAACAATTGCATTAGGTATATAAATTCATTTCTACATAATACATACATAGAATTACTAAATCATGTTAATAAATTAAATACTTAATCCCTAACGCAGGCAGGCTTAAGACTGGCGCCATAAATGTTGAGTAAAAATGTCTTCTTCAGTCTAGTTTTTACCCTTTTTAGTTCCTTGTTAGATCCAAGCTGATGCAATGGCTATTTTAGCAGCAAGCGCTTTCTTGATAGAGGCTCTCCTCTGTATCTTGGCTTCTCCTCTTTTGATCATTACAACTTTGCTTTCTATGCGTTGCAGTTCGTTACACCGCTCCCAAAATACAGCTGAGTATTCCATTATCCAATCTAAACAAATAAATCAGTTATAAGCAAAATTACACTTTGAAGATGGGCAAGAAAGTATGGAATGAAGACAAGTTTCTTCTATTCTTGCAGACTTCGTCCACGGTCGCTATTTTTACATTTGGCATAATTAATCTAGAGTAGGGCTTTGTTGTTAGTAATGGAGCGCGCCATGCTAGGCATTCGCCTACTAGACCGTATACCAAACGTAGAACTTCGACGTCAAACTGAAGTCGTATATGTAGGTATACAGATAACAAGGCTTAACACGTTCACCTCTGAAAACAATAGAATAAACACAAGCCAAGGAACTAATTAACAAGCATAAATATTACTGTAGTGGTAGCCTCTTCTGCAAGAGATCATCTGGGAAGTACGAAACCTCTGCCCGATATACATCCGCCAAGCAGTAGTGTGCAAACATTACTGTGTTCTAACTTGAAGAGCACTGTTTCCAGCGAAATTACTGGGCATATGAGACTAGAGTCAGTCTCAGGGTGACAAGCACAGTGCAGTGCCGTAGAAGATTATACAATGCAAAGTTCTGGGTGGCGCCATAACTGTTATGGACAGGCGTAGCGCTTACCATCAGGTGAACAACTTGCTCGTCTAATTCTTCATCATCATCATCATCATCAACCCATAACGTCCCACTGCTGAGCACGGGTCTCCCTCAATTTCATGAGGAGGATTAGGCCATAATCCACCACGGGGGCCAGATCCGGATTGGTGGATCACATACCTACCTCCGAAATAATTCTCGGGTAGGTATGTGGGTTTCCTCACGATGTTTTCCTTCACCGAAAAGCGAGTGATAATTACGTACATATGTTTTACAGAAACAAATTGGTACGTGCCTGCACTGGGATTTGAACTCACGACCTTCTGATTGGAAGGCGGACTCATCTCATTACTCAGTCAAATGAACAAAAAATAATAGGAATGACTTATGTAAAATGAAACATAATACATAGATGGTACATATGTAATGAAATTACACTACACTAGTATAAAGAGCCAATCAATGATATAAATGGCAAGATGACAGAACAAACCATCACCAGTAACGGTATCGTCTGGTCTTTTCACTTATTTACCTGTACCTTGGGCACCTTTGATCCGAAGTAAGTGACGGCAGCGTAGTTGGCTCTACATTCACGTTTCGGAATGAAATAATGCGAGTCACTAGGAATTCAATCCAAACTGTTGGAAAATCCAAAACAGGCATTGATTAAACACAACAGTTTTAAAATCCAATTGAAACCCTTCGATTAGATACTGCTTCAATTAGATATTAGCTCTGGGGCAGGGGTGTCCACTTTGAATTCTCAAAGGCACGTCTCACTAAGGTTGTCCAACTCCTCCATCTATGGACAAAGAAAACCCTGGTGTACGTAGTGTCAACGGATCAAGGCCAATGTGAACACAGGCAGCCGGAAAGTTTGTGCATGCACAGTCACGAAGAAATGTTTTTTGAGTCTTGTCTTTTTCACAGTAGGTGGGAAATAGTGGGAAATGCCAGGCGACCAACCCTAACTGACCAAATCCTGTCTCATTTCCATAATTCAAACACTTCGACGCTTTCTGCGGCTAACTTCACGATAGCCTAGATAAATCGACACTACTGTAGGTCAAAATTGATGTAAATACTTCTAAATTTTAAAAGAACCCTTTTATTTACCTTGACTTTGCCTTTAATCAATATGGAATCAAAGACCTCCTCAGTAATCTCAGAGTCTTTTGATGAGAACACAGGGTTGGCTCCATGTCGGATCATGTTAAACATTTCATTCTTGTTCAAGTTGGTTCACGGTGTCCATAAGGTGGCCCAACTGTATGAGCAGTTTCTCGAGGAGTAGTTTCACTTCCAGTTTTACTCTACAATCTTTTCCTCTACTGTGTTCTCTGTAATCATCCTCAATATGCACACCTGCAAAGAAAACAAAGTAAGCTAAGTTGTGAAACAGAAATGGTCAAATGGCACAGAGCATGCAAGAGGCTTGGATGGGGTGGGAGAAAGTGCATACGTAATAATAAGTCAAAACATCCTTTCATAGATTAAAATAAATATGAAAATTGTTTCTATTGTTTAATTTTGCTGGTACAAGCACAACGGTTGGTGTTATAGCCGATTGATGAATATCTATAAAGTTTTGTCATTCTAAGCGATATGTCGCTGTATCTGATGTTGTGATAGGTGGTATGTTTACTTAACTGTATATTAGGGATTCGGCCGGGACCTTGCTGTTCGGTCATAAAAACAGATTCGTCATTATATTCGGTTTCGACTGTATTTTTTATCACGGAAAGATAGCTGTGTGATAAAAATTGCATGCTAGCGCCAATATTAAAACGGTTCTTTAGTCTGCGCCATTATTAAGTGGATCTATAGCTGCTCAAGTTTTACTCCTTTCTTCACTAGTTAGAGATAATGACTAAGTATGGCTCATAATAGAACTAGAACTAACCTGTTTCATGTTTCCAATACAAGCAGATCCATCTGCGGTTTCCAGTCAGAGTCGTAGGTGATGACCACATCGGCCATGGTGAGGCTGATACCGAGCCCTCCCGCCCGAGTCGACAGCATAAGCACAAACATTTCACTGTTGTCCGCGTTGTTCATTATTAGCCACCTTCGCTCTCACCTCCGGAGCTAACAAGGTTCGCCGTTGACGGATACGTTAAGAAGGACATCATTCATTATCACACCAAACAACTTTAGGTTATAATTATACCTCTCTCGATTGCTTTCGGGAAGGACATCATGGAATTCACGGAAGATCTGCAAAAGCACCAATGCACTATGTTAGTATGAAAACATGTGATTATTAACGTTGGTGATTATAGTAATGGAATGTTAACAATATCTGCAACGACTTGAAACTTAACTTCTCTCTCGGCTCGGCGGTTGTGAAAAAGAACGATTTAGAAAGGAGTCACAGAGTCACAGACTATCAAACAAACTATGTATGATCAACAGTGCATAAAATCTCACTGCGATGTTCATTCTCATGCAAGATTTCCATTCGCGTGGTTACGTAGTGGCATTGTCGGATTCTCGGGCATTTTTATTATTATTACTATTATTATTTTTGTATGTGTGCAAACTCCGGGAGAATAGGGACGGCCGACAAATCGATTCGATCACAGTTGAGTGAGTAGGAATGAGAGCAAGTAAACTATTGTTCTCGTGATTCCTTGTGTATAAAATTTTTTGTGCGCTTTTCGTTTACGTACTCCAAAGAAATTATATAGTCAGAAATCATCTCGCATAATGGCTAGACCGAGAAATGACGATCCATCCGAAGACGCAAAGAAGATTGTGGATGATGCAAAGAACTTCATCGAAAAAGCTATATCGGAGATTGGAACGACATCCGCAACAAAGCAGCTAATTTTAGGAACTGCGTCAGGATGGTAAGTGTATGCAATAGATGACTTTTAAAACTAAATAAAGTTATGCTATAAATGTTTCTAGCTTGGAATTTGATTACTTTCCACCTATTTTGTAGTTACTAATAAATAGAACGTCGATTATCCGAACAATCACCACCTAAATACCGACCGTGTAACATGTATTTAAAGTAGCAGATTGTTTCTTACAAGTATGAGATCATCTTAGTCCTAATATCTGACTAGTTACATAGATGTGTAATATAATCTGATTGGGATGACTCAATGGCTCAGCTAATTTACCAATATTGTTGAAACCATTTGTAGGATCACTGGATTTATTTCTATGAAAATTGGAAAAGTTGCTGCTGTTGGCTTGGGAGGCAGTGTAATTCTGTTACACATTGCAAGCCAAAAAGGGTACATTGACATAAACTGGGAAAAACTCAATAAGAAAGTCGACAAAATCACAGATAAGATTGAAAAAGAAACAACTGGCAAAGGCCCTAACTGGAGTGAAAAAGTAAGTTACTTTTAATATTATAGTTTACCTGTCTAGCTGATAACACTATTAATATGTTGATTGTAACACAGGCATACATACCCATACTATTTAATTAAACTGGTTTATTATGTAGCTGATATCCTGATTTTATGACAAACCATTATACTAAATAACTATTTGAATAATTAAAAAAATAAGAAACAATACTAAGCAGCAAATTAGAGAGATTACATGATTCAAGTATTATAATCAACATTATTTTATAAAAACAATAATTATGTTTCTTTAGTTATTAATAAAGAACATGTTATATGACTTTAGAGGGCACATCATTTGCATTACATGCATTTGAAGTTAATACATCCTTAGAAAATCATTTTTATTTTGTTGCAGGTCTTATTATTTATCAAAAATAATTCATATTATTCAGCAGGCTTTACTGGAGGATTCCTATTTGGCATTGCATCTTCATAAACTTTATTATTGGGCGAGTGAGTTTATTTAAAAGATGAACTACCCATAACTCTCATTTAATAATTGAAACTTTAGAGGAAATTAAAAGAGTTTTAATTTTACTATAAACTAGCTGTGGCCTTTGTGTGCTGAAACTTATTTGTTTAAACTTATGAACATAAATATAAGTTAGTATTTTCAAACATAAGAATGTTCTGTTATCATGTTCCTAAAATGATTTCATGAGGAGATGAATAGTTATTTTCATGGTTTTACATTGTCATATGTTTGTCATAAGAATAATTTGTATTTTATATTCTTATTTCAGCTATGAGTTTTTTCACTAGGTACACACCAAATAAACTGTAATTAGAGTTATTAGTAGTTCATTTTTGATATTTCAAAATATGCTACTATGTACAATTATTTCTACTTAGGAATAACTTTATTGGTTACTATTTCCCCCTATCTTTTAATGTAATATACCTACTTTTACAAAACAAATCTCAAATAAGATGTTATGCCCTATAAATATGACAAGGATATCAGCTATTTAATGTTCCTGTCTTGCCCATAGTTTTTTTTTATTATATCTTAATTTGCTAACATTATCTTGTGCATTCTCTATTACCCACTTTTGAATGTGATAGATGTAGCTGGGAATTAGTAGCATTTACACACCTAGCACATTTTCTTCCTAATCATACACTTTAAGACTTAATTATGTACCGGTTACTTTACTCACTAGATTCTGATGTGTACATTATGTACTTAGATACTAGTTTTGGAGATGTTTTGAAAGGAAGCCTATTTCTTACTATTTGTGGCATAAATATCTTATGAAAAATATAGCTAGAATGTAAAATAATATTGTGTATCCATACAAAAAATTAATGATTAGATCCCTTTCAATTTAAATGTAGTTGTCTTCCATCTTTCTTGGGATGTTGACTAACCTACAGCTTTTATTTTTAGTTGGAGCGGTTTGTGGACAGAAAGTTGGATAAAGCTGAAGAATTATTAAAAAAGAAAGAAAAGAAGGCGAAAAAATGGTATTCCAATTTTACGGGAGATGATCACTATCATGCTACGGAAAGTCATGTATTTATGGCGTCATTCGTAGCTGGCATGGCTTTAGGATTAATCTGTGGCAAATAAAGTTTTCCTCCCGAAAAAATCCTTTTTTCTCCACTACATCGATTTGAATTGGTATTATTAATATTAGAAGTAGGTGAATTATTATATTTTAAAATGTTATCACATTATATGTATATCATGATTTCTTTAGTTAGTGTAGACATGCACTTATATTAAACTATATTGTTATTAAATTTCAAAATCTTATTAGGAAATCAGTGTTGTTCAATAATCATCACCATCCTGCCTGCTGACAGACAGCAATAATAACTTAATCTTAGAATCATATTCATGATAAATAGGTAATGAGGCCATTATAGTCTTAGCCCAATGTTGACCTATCTTGTGTCTTTAGATAGTCTTCCTATGTGTCAACATCAATGTTAAAAATCATTGCTATTTATTACCTAATATGAATAAAACAAATGATGAAGATATAGCAAGATGTTTTATTTGCAATAAAAACGACGTAGTAGGTATTTACGACAAATTTTAATAGGAGTTTTCACATCACATCAACAACCCATAACGTCCTACTGCTGGGCACGGGTCTCCCCTAACTTTCGTGAGGAGGGTTAGGCCATAATCCACCACGGGGGCCAGATCCGGATTGTGGGATCACATACCTACCTCCGAAATAATTCTCGGGTAGGTATGTGGGTTTCCTCACGATGTTTTCCTTCACCGAAAAGCTAGTGATAATTACGTACATATGTTTTTACAAGAAACACATTGGCACGTGCCTGCACTGGGATTTGAAGTCACGACCTTCTGCTTGGAAGGCGGACGTTCTCCCACTAGGCTACCACCGCCTACTAGGAGTTTTAATGACAACTAAATAACATGAGATAATAAAAATAGTGATTTTGTTTTAAACATTGTTTCAGGATTTAGTCAGTACAGAGTTTTCATATAGTGATCAAATAATTGTTGTTGAGGTAAGCTTTCTAGATATTGTTTGTAATTTTTAATATAAGCCCTTTTGAGTGAGTAAACAGCACTGGAATAGTGATATTTTTCTCTTGAAGTAACATCTTTCCAATCTATATCTCCAGGTTTCTTTATTATTTCATATAACTCCTTAGCATTTCTGAAAAAAGTAAAATTTTGACTTTTGGTGTATATTTATGTCGTGTGCTTATGGTAAAACAAATGGTGTATTATAGCCAAAATAACGAAGTAGAGGTCTTCACACTTCAAAATATTCTATGAATATTTCAAGCGTCTACCCGTTGTAGTTATCAATATTGAGCAAAAACAAAGTAAAATATCACATTTGTTGTATGAGAGCCCCTTTAAATATTTATTTTATTCTGTTTTTTAGTATTTGTTGTTATGGCGGCTACAGAAATACATCATCTGTAAAAATTACAGCTGTCTAACTATCACGGTTAATGTTATACAGCCCGGTGACAGATAGACAGACAGCAAAGTCCTAGTATTAGGGTCCCGTTTTAACCTTTGGGTACGGAAAAACATAAAACATGATTATTATCATTTCAATTTTACCTATCTTGGTAGAAATAAGTCTAAAATGTCCCCTAAGCTGAGAATCAATGCTTGAATTCAAAGAGAATGATCTGGCGCAGACGGTCTGCATTTATTTCTCATTCTTATACTCTCAGAACCACAACCCATAGGTACCATGTGGTGTTGTTTTAGGTTGAATTTTTTAAGTCCATATTTATTCCTACCATTAACTAATATGTCATGTGTGTATAAACCATATTACTTCAATTAATATACTTACTTGATTTTTGGTGGTTCAGGTTCCTTCAAAGGTATTACAAAAATGCCATCTCGAATGCAATTTGTGTTACTTGCTATGTCCACTGTTTCTTCTAACCTTGTTTCATCGCTGTAACATGTGAGGTGCTACTTTTAATTTTTCTTTCTTTAGGTACTGTATGGTATGAATTTTCTAGGTATGAGGTTTTCCAAGTAAGATTTTAAGAAAGCAAAGTGTGTGTGTGTTTTTACCAGTCAACTTTATAATAACTAAACCATTTTAATGACGTTTGATACATAGACACTAGGTTCTGGAATTACCTATAAGTATTGTGGTAGATACTTTCTGAATTAGTATTACAAGGCATCACATGTTAAATGAAGGATCTAAAGTTATACTAAGTACAATATATTTACTTCTTAGTTTCTTGTGTTGGCTGATATAAAAGGCTCCCATCATTAGTTTGTTGGTTGTTCTCTGAGTTACTTTGCATCACACTTGTAACTTCTAAATTGGTATTGTTTCTGCAATTAAAAGTATTTATTACCTACCTATTTAATTTATTGTATTGATTTTAGAATAGCAATGCCAATAATAAACTCAAAAGAGGTAATATACAATACAATATATATGCTAAATAAAGTTAATATCATTCTTAACATGTTATTAAAATGTTGACAGTTGAACCGGTTTTTAAATTTCTGCACCATTCCCAGTAGTGGGAACAGGGGGATGATGATAATAATTCCTATCTGATGTACATTATATGTGAGTCATTATATTATAAGACTTTAGAGCCGATGTCTCAGGGTAACGAGCACAGTGCAGTGCCGCACGGGAGTATGCAATGCATGGTTCTTGGTGGTGCTGTGACTGTTATGGGCAGGCGTAGCATGTACCATTAGGTGAATGACTCGCTCATCTCGTCACCCAGTCAAATAAAAAAAATATGTCACCTATGAAGTTAAGTCATATATATACTTACTGATTATCATCATCTATTACTTCAATTTCCATCAAGTCATCTGTCATTGATAGCTCAGATCCATTTTTAGTTGCCTTGCCTCCATCGAGGGACACTGCTGGGTCAAGCGGCTCAATCTGCTCTTTTTGGTCTTTATTTCTTTGTGGCTCATCCAGTATATTATAAAGTTTTTTAGGGAGTTTTCCCTTTAAATAAGTTTCAGTTTTACTTAAACTGTGAGCATATTTCAGCAAATTACTTTCAGCTATGGTTTTGTAAAATTGTTTTTTTTCAGGGAGGCTCAGTTTATTCCACGTTTTTTTTGCTTCTGGGACAGTATTCTAAAATGTGAATTAATGAATAACCAAAGTAAAATGTAAATTAATTGACCAACATACATTCTAACATGCAAAATTTCATATTGAACAAAAGCTTTTCTGCATGTATCAGTTGAACCCATTGAGATATTATTATCATAAATGTAAGTAGGTACATAGTTAATCAAAACTTGATTGTAAAATCTTCTCTCTTGTTAATGAACCTTGCCTCGAGATGGGGGTTATTTTTGGTAAAACATCATTTTGACAGGATTTACTAGCTAGACTGTGATGATGCAGTCTGTTACTTAAGGTTTGTTAGCCGTTTTTAGAATTGTAATGTTCGAATTACCAACTAAAACGCCATTCACCTTATCTCTAATGAAAAAGCAGCCAAACACATGTAAACCAACAAATATTATTATCACACACAACACAATCCAACAAATATTATTATAAATTGTGAATGTTTCGTATGTTTAGATCTTAGGATAATTGTTTCTCTATTATGCAAAAATAGCTAAAAGGATTTGGACAAACTTTGGCACACAAATAGTTTATTACTTGGAATACCTGGACTACAGTGTAATAAATAATAATAATAACGCATCACAAACACATAAATAGATCCTGACGCCCAACTAGGATTCCCTGTATTTAGGGAAACAGGAACTACGAGGACCATGGTCCTACAAACACCCAGACTCAGATGAAACACTTGTTGTTTACACAAATTTTTGCCCTGTGCAGGAATCGAACACAGTCTAAACCTTTACTGTCGGCTCATCTCTCACTACAATGAGGCCGTCATAGCAGTGTCTCCAGATTGGGGGTTTTATTTTCAGAATTTTGATATATTATTGTTCTTTCATCTATGCGTGATTTGTTGCCTAAGGTGCGAGAAAAACTCAGAGACCAATAGACGTTTCCACTGTGTTCACCTGCACTACTGGTTGTTGACTACGTGACACTGGTGGGTAAGGTACTTTATTTATTGACTGATATAAAATAAATATAATATAAATAAGTGCACTTGCACTTTTATCTGACATATATAAACAAATGTGGTTATGCTGGCTCTAGTGATGTTTTAGTACAATATAAATGTTATTAAATAAATAGTAAAATGAAATGGGTAGTCTCAAAATATTTGGGGAAAACTTGCCTAAATAGTATCTTTTTGGGGAATCTTTTGTCCTATAGGGAAATTAAACTAATTTCTACTGAAATAACACATAAGATACCTACTTTTATAGTGTAAAAATTAACGGTTCCTGTGGGTTTATCTAACGAGGGTGAAACGACGGGACGTAGGTAGTAGGTAATAATTTGGTTAAAACTGATTCACTGCTTACTTTATCCTTTCCAGCTTTTCGGTTACAGTACAATTTTATAAAGAGGAGATGAGCCTGATGGGGTATTTCATCTGCTTTAACTTTTTGTGCCATGGCTAACCAAAATGATGTTTATTGGCGCTTCCACTGTTATTGACCACTTTGACTTGCACAGACTAGACAATTGGTATACTTATTTGTTTTGCAGAAAAAGGTCTTTACGGTTTAATTCAACCCAACAGACACAAATTAGTAAGGCGAGCTTGAATTTATATTTTTCTAGAGGTTATGTTATGGTTTGTTTTCTATGTGCACAGGTTATGTGACTTATGTGACATCTGTCGATTTGACCACAGAATACGAATATTATTTTGACCGACTGTGGACTATTTCACGTTTTATAATTACTAAGCTTCATATTGGGCAGTAAGCTGGTGAATGCGTTACGAAAAATGTGAACGGGCGAGGTAAACGGAAGTCGAGAGGGAGATATAAGTTACTGGAGATAGAAAGGGAGAGAGTTACGTTTCGTAATTTTTAAAAATATCGGTCATGAATTTTCTTTTTTTTAATTTTTTTATTATGAAATATTTTTAGTTGAAGTTTCACTTCTACTTCTAATATGTGTCCCAGCACACATTTCGTTTTTTTTAATAATTTTTAAAAATATGAACATTTTTATTGAATTATTTTTTTTTTATATTTTTTTGTTTAAGTTTTATTTCTACTGTGCACATATTTAGTTTTTTTTGATTAATCGTTTTAAAAAAAGTCTATAAATACGTGCGCTTGCACTTTTATCGGAATTATCTTTACATTATATGGTTATGCTGGTGCTATTAATACTAAAGGCAATTTATGTGTTATTAAATAAATAGTAGAAATAAATGACCTTCAAAACATTTGGGGAAAACTTGCCTAAATATAGTTTAAACAGTATTGTTTTGGGGATTTTTTTACTATGGGAAAATGTCATTACTTTTATCTGGAAACCCTGCATGACCTGTCAAAAACAAAAAATATAAAATAAAACTAGTTTGTTTCGTGGCTGAAGGAAGTTTACAGTTTTACTTGGAAATATAGGAATTTTGATTAGACTTGTGTTTATTTCTTTATTCTAAAGTATCGTCTATACAATGTCTAACAAAAAGTAAGTCAATAAGAAAATACTTTCGTCTTATTTTACATATTATAAACTAGCTTTTGCCCGTGACTTTGTCCGTTAGTACTATAGTTTATAACAATAAAATGAATTTAATTTCCTTTTCTGGAAAATTCAAACTGTCTCCATGCCAAATTTCATTAGGATCTGTTCAGGCCTTTATCCGTGTAAAGGTAGCAAACATACAAGTTAGCTACCTAAGCTTTTAAAATATTAGTTATACTTGCTGTGCCCCACGGCTTCACACACGTAGTTCCTGTTTTTCCGAACATTAGTGTCGAAGTGTAGATAATTGTTGGTGCGTCTGTTAGTTATCAAATAGGAAGGACAGAATAATCTCTCCTATGCTAGAGAGTAACTTTTAAGTTTCTCTATCTTGTTGACCGAAGCTCTCAATGTACATATTCATGTAAAATACAAAAGTAAAGGTACAATGGGCCTTATTGTTAGACAGCGATTTATTATTTATCTTTCATTCATACTTTTCCAGATATGGCCTTATTTTAGCAGATAAAGGAAAACAACAAGGACCTACATTTCAAGCATCCAGAAATGTATTCGGCAATGACTCGGATTCGGATGAAGGGACTTCGAAGAAGCTTGGTTTATTGCGTCCAAGTGATAATATCAATAGACAGGTAAATATATAATATCCATGCCCACTTGAGATTCTTGTTACATGGTACATGCATATAACATGTTCACTGCTGAAAACACCCGTCATGTTTTTCCTAACTTGCCGTGAGTATGGCAAAACACAATTGTAGTTGCAGAGTGTGCAGAGCTACACCTGTGGCTAGACAAGAAAATCGGCTCAGCAGTGAAAGTGTTAAGGCTGACTAAGTATGCCTTTATGGGAAGGGAGTAACCTGATTTAATTACTTGTAAACTATTGAGTCTTACTTGTAATTTTGTCTATAAAATAGTACCTATAGCTGTTGTGTAAAGCACTCATTATAAATGGGTATGTAAAGTTAAAGAGGAAGGATTTTTCAAAACCCTGTTTCATTTTTCTATTTTTACTATGCAGGCTAAAATAACACAAGAAAAAGCTGTCACTGAAGATCCCACAGTATACCAGTATGATGAAATATATGATGACATGGTTGGTTCTAAAGAAAAAGAAAAAAAGAAGAATAAAGAAGATGCAAAACCTCGCTACATAGAAAATTTAATGAAATCAGCCAACAAAAGAAAAATAGAGAATGAGCGTCGTATTGAAAGACAAGTATGTTTCCAATAAGTAATGTTTACTTATGTTTTTTAACACGTTCACTGCTGAAAACACCACTGTGGTGTTAGCTGAATGGGGAAACACTATGGTGTGTACACAGCCGCACCTGTGGCTAGGCAAGAAAATCGGCTCAGCAGTCAAAGTGTTAATAGTAAGATAAAGCATCCTACACGCATGATACATAAGTAAAATGTTTGTTATATGTTCGCTGGTGTGAAATGTCAAGAGTCTAAACAAGATCAAAAACATTAATAGAAAATTTACTAGCACTAGATTTATTGTTATGAATAAGTTGCTTAATACGCTCAGCACCAAGCCCTTGATGCGAGTACTACGATTTTGTACATTTCATTTAATTTTTTCCTACACTTGTGTATCTATTAAAATAAGATATGGAAATGTTTTGACAGTGTGTGATTGTGTATCGTAACTGATAAACGCGGCGCTGAGGGTGTTAATACTGTCAAAACTTTATGCTTTTATTATTATCATTTAACTTAGAACAATAATTCGGAAATTCTCACTTCAACAGATTCAGAAAGAAAGAGAAAAGGAGGGAGAAGAATTCAAGGACAAAGAAGTGTTTGTTACATCTGCTTATAAAAAGAAATTGGAAGAAATGCAGGAAGAGGAAGAAAGGGAAAAACGAGAAGAATATTTGGAGAATATTGGAGATGTCACAAAGCAGAAAGATTTAGGTATGTACCTACTTAGGGTAATCTAGGACAAACAAGTACACCTTGTACCTTATAAAAAAGTAGTCTCTTAGTTTTGTTTGTAATGAGGAGTATTAAATGTTATTTGGTTTTTAGGTGGGTTTTACCGCCATTTATATGAACAAAAGTTGGGTGCAGATAAACCTACTGATGCCATTAAAATCAGTAAAGATGAAAGTCCTGCAATAAAAACCGAACCGGTTGTAAGTGATAAACCAGAGTCAGTAAAGAAGCGAAACTATAGGAAAAGAAAATCAACCGAAAACAACAGTCATCTGTCTGATGGTGAAATTGAAGATTCAGATGAAGAAATCAATAGGTTAAATCTAGATAACATCAAGTTGGCAAAGAAAAACAAGGCTTTGGAAGAGAATATTGACGCAGATTCAGACTTCTCTATAGACGAGTCTAGTGATGAAGAGTCAGACAGGAAAACAGACGAAAAACAATCAAAAGCAGAAGAAAAGAAGTTCAATACTCCGTTGAAGTCAAATACTCCAGTAAGAGACATGAAACCAGAAAAAGAGTTAATGAAAACCATCGAAATTGTGGCTGAAATAAAACCAAAAATAGATATTTGGAAAAAGAGAACTGTAGGAGAAGTTTTTGATCAGGCTCTCAAAAGATACTATGAAAGGAAAGCTGCTAGGGGCTAGAGGGTCTTAATAAAACGTTAGTCATACAAGTAAATAATGATTATATAATTGTCTTCTTAAAGTAAATAAAAAAATTACATTTTAATCTTATTTATTCAAACCGGCACATAGTGAGCTTTGCAGTGAACTGAAAAGAAAACAAATAGTTAGAATACGTAGTTGAAACTGCCAATTTATATAGTTGATTAAACTCAAACTCAAACTCAAATCATTTATTGTAAATAGGCAAAATATTGCACTTTTACACGTCAAAAAAAATAATATCTTATACATAAGTATAGAAATACAAAAAAAAATAAGCAAATTTTATGATCTACGAAACTAATGATTATTATCTAATTATGGTTTGAGTTAGAAAAAGGATATTTCCCTTTCAAGTGGTGACTCATGCCTGAGTCTCGCACAGGAAAAGGAAAACTCCATTGACTCTACCAGTGCTTCGGAAATACGCCCGTTAGGGAAGATAGCACCAAGAAACTCTACGGCGATGTCATTTTTTTTAAATTTAATGGTAATAGTTTAATAATTAGTTAAACTTAGAAAGTTAATTTTGATATTTTGGGGGAAGGAAACCAGAAAGCATACAGATTTGTCCAACTACAGATATTATAATACATAGGTGTTGATTACTTAATTAGTAAATCAATCACTTTTGGTAAAACAATCTTTAGATCTATATATATAAAAATGTTATGTTGGTTTGTGTAAGCTTCAAAAACTCAAAAAGTTCTGCACCAATCGAGCTGAAATTTTAGCATGATATATAATCCGCATCAAAGATTGTTTTTATCTATTTTTTCATCAGTGACATATCAGCGAATGTGCGAATGTGCCACAGCGAAACGTGACAGGGCACAGCTAGTATAAAATAAATATTATTGTAAACAAGTTCAGTCATACCTATAAACTCTGATACAGGATCATTTTCCCCCTCTGCTCTCATAGTGCCAGTGATTTCTTCATTCTCAACCATGGGTAGCACAAGCTGTACGAATTCAGGGGTATAAGGTGGAGCGATAGCATCTAGGACCTGGAGATATAGCAAAATTATTGTGTTAGCTAAGACTTCGTTGACGGTATTAGTTTCTTTATATCATATATAGATTAGAAGATAGTTTCCCAATGGCCTATTTCGGTGCACTTTTTATAAATAAGTTTTTATCAGTTTTTGTTCCCTTTTAGTTCTGATTCTATTAGATGGAATCGGATGTAATTACCATTGCATTTGCTGTAGTCAGTCTGTATATAATCTACGAAAATCACAAACACGTCTCACCTCTGTTATAAAGTATCGTATCAAGGAGATGTCAGTGTCGCCTCTTTGCCAGCATTGTTTGATATACCGTAGGACCGGCACCACGCAGCCACGGCTCAGTAAATTGACCATACGATCTAGAAGCATTTTTCTCAATTCCAACTGCAATGAAAAAAACCATATTGTGCATTATTTTAAAATGTGATTCAGATTGTTTGTAGAATTGCAGTAGGAATTACACAAATTTACATAATTATTAAGCAAATCAGTATGCACCTGCACTAATATTTCTAATTCATCTTGCGGAGATTCAAACAGTTGCACAAGTAACCTTAGTAGCCTGTGATGCAGCAGTTGGTGGCAAGAGGCGACTTCGTCCAGAAGCGCTAGATGCACGGGACAATGCTCTGTGCATAGTTTGAAGTAAGAAGGCTCTGTTACAACACATTCTACCCATACCAGGACTCCCATACCTACAACGGGGAATCTGAAAAAGAAATTTATATTATTAAAAGATATAGTGATGGTAATTGTGAATTATGTTGAACATAGATAAGGCAGTTCCTTTATTTACCTTATGCAGTGATACAATGTTTGCAGTTCTGCAATAAGATCACTGGAACTAGCCGAGCTGCAGCAGACAGCGTGTACTTTCTCTATAGCTTGCACGGTGGCTTTGAGCTCGTCTTTCACGGGCTTACCGGGCGTAGCGCCTTCGCACACGCTCGCAGCGTATGCCAGGAGATACATGTACTTGGGCTTGTGTTCGGGATTCAGTTTACTTCCTAGTTTGAACAGGGCATCCACAAGAAGCTCTGCAAAACAGAAAACAACATACATTGAATTGAGGTGACACTCTTCCGAACTGTGGATGTAGACCTTTGAAAAGAAAAGAATAACTTAGTCATCCGCCGTTCTAAGCTAGTGTCAAGCCTTATGAAAACTAGTTGTCAGAATAGTACCCAAAAACTGCGGTATTCTGAGGAGGTGCACCGGCGGGGGCTCGGCTTGCATGTAGGCGCGGAACAGCACAGATATGTCGGCCGGGTTAAGCGCACCCCGGGAGAGCATGGCGGCGAGCGCAGTGCGCGCGTGGCGCCACGACTCGCCCGCCGTCAGCGCCAACGTAATTGGAGTCACGTCGTGCCCACTGGAATATGATTTTTCTTTGGTTATTCTATCAAAACTTAACTACTGACAAAGTAATGAAAAATTAGCAAACCTTTGTTGAGCACATCGAGTTATTTCTTGGCTAAGCCGTCTCATTATGGCGCCCCCTCTAGGCTCTTGGGACAGTATGTGCACTATCACTTGACTATACACATAGGTGTGAGCGCCGTGGCATACCATTTTCTGCAACACAAGTAAAATTTTTCATATATGTAATGTTAACATGTTTATTCCAAATTAGTTATTAAAATATTAATGAGGTTGATTAATGTATGTACTGTGTTGAAGTTGTGAATAAATTTTTTCAATTACTGTCTTGGACAGGTCTTGTCTGTTTATGTCAAGATGCAGAGTTGAGGAATTGAGGGCCTTACTTCATGGATGCCCAAATTGGAAGATGCCAGGGACTAAACTGATTAACTTACTGCACATTCATTGACACTGTTCTGCCAATCATCAGAGCTTTGCAGGAATCCAACTATAGCTGATTTGAGTACTCTTGAGAACACCTCTATCTGTTGCGCTGCTGTGGAAATACTGGTGATTTCACCTTGAAAGCCCGCATCAGAGATAAGCTGAAATATTTAATATGTAGCACTAAAACTTTCCATACGTATTTACATGCAAGAAACGACTGCATGAAACAATAAAGTCTGCAACCATGCAATTTAAAAATTACAATATTATTAGGTATTTAACATGACCAAAACAGTTTTCTGCTAATAAAAAGAATTAGCAATGCCTTGAAATGCTTATCCTAATTTATTTTAATTGGCAAAATTGAGTTTGAAGAAATAATGCTACTTAGAATGGTACTTGCCTTTATAGTAAAATTGAGCATGAGACAATCAGGGTATTCCTCGGCTAATCTGTAGATTAGTGATCGCCAAGTGGGATGCTCAATCATTTCAGTCAACCATGCAGGAGTCTACAAAATAAGTGTAAATATGTATTTATTATGTCAATTTGATATCAACTGCAACACAGAAAATATCCTATTCTACTTCCTACTAATAGTATAAATGAAAAAGTATCTAACTTGTAAGTTGCTACTCAGCTTCATAATGAATTCAGCCATTATGAAGCTTTTAATATTTTGTGTTGTCCCACAGCTGGGCATAGATCTCCCCTGATTCCTTCGAATTCTTTCGATCTTGGACTACTGCTTTCCAATAATTTTTAGAGTAGATGTTTTGCAGCTTTGGCTTCAAGGACGAACTCATTGTCTTCAATGGTCTAAGAACCCCAATCTGTAACCATCCTAGACCAGCTCTCTGGGTGCAATCTGCTCATATGACATACATTATATGTATTACGTATAAAACATTATTATATTACATAGCTTTAGGTCCTGGTATAACACATAGAATACTTTTAACCTAAATAGGAAACATGTTTACTGTTTAGCTACATATTACGCAGGTATTATTCATTTTAGAAAGCTACATTTCTAAATTGTAGGGCTGCAATAACTGAACATTGATAGGATGCTAGGCTCTTTGCACAACATGCCCCTTCTTAACTATATTGCAATGATTTTTGGTTCTACTAGTAAAAAAATAATTACATAGTCACTTTCATAAGTAAGAGTTAAAACATTGAGCTGAACTCAAGCACACTGTTTACATCATCTTTCATAGATGAAACAAGGCCAATAATGAAAATTAGTGAAATTATACTTACTTCACCTTCCTCTGTAAAAATTGTATCAGCTTTTTTAGGATCGAAAGTTTTCAGTATCATATCTTTTAGATGATTTTCCACCATTGCCTGTACTTCAGTAACTTTAACTCCTGTAAGAATGAAAATAGCATTACTATTAATGACCAATTAGAAGATAGTTCCCCTTGAAAGCCATACTGCATACTATGCATGTGTGAAGCTAAGAAGTTAATTATCAATGTCTCCACTTCATCTCTTTGAATTTAAATGCAACATGTTTTAACACATTTACTGCTGAAAACACAACTGTGGTGTTAGCCTTATGGGAAAACACTATGGAGTGTGCAGAGCTGCACCCGTGGCTAGACAAGGAAATCGTCTCAGCAGTGAAAGTATTAAAATTTAACTTAAAATCATGATGTTGTTTAAGTAATAAAATTTATATACATTTGTGGCGTCTCCACATAAACTACCTGAAACAAAAGAAACATTATATTAGTAAACAGCACATAAGTAAATACATACCCGAGATACTCGTCGAACTCCATCTGAAACAGAAAACCACACATTAGCAAAACATATTGAAAACAAATAACTACAAGCAACTATAACAAAAGCAAATATAAATACACAACGTACCTAAACATCGTCAACAGCTGTGCGCCGCGCCACCAAATATTATTGAGTACCTACAGCGTACGGCAGCGGCCGCGGCACAGCTCAAAGGAAGCATGCGCTCGCGCCGCGGCGAACGACGCCCGGCCAGCCAGTCCGCCGACGAATGTCACGCGAAGCGCACGTCGCTCGCGCCTATTTTACGACTACGTAATTTGTACCGTGTTTCTCCAAACAATATTCTATGTCAAACAATAAATAAATAATTTGTGAAGTGTTGAAGTGACTTTCCTTTCAACACCCACATTGGTGACCCCGAACTGGACATATTGAGGAAAATGACCTCGGAATATTCTGGGAAAGCGGCGAAACAAGATGGCGGACCGCCCGGAGGTACTGTAAATAATATGATGCAATCTGATATATTTCGAGTTGGAGTACGGATGCCCCCCTTTTGGCCCGAGAAACCCGCCCTGTGGTTTGCACAAGTAGAGGGACACTTCTCTCTGTCCGGAATAACCGACGACAAAACAAAATTTTATTATGTTGTCGCACAACTTGAACATCGCCATGCAGCCGAAGTGGAGGACATTATTATATCCCCACCAACAACATCAAAGTACAGTACATTAAAAGCCGAATTAATTAAGAGATTATCGCAGTCCAGGGAAAAAGAAGTTAGACAGTTATTGACACATGAAGAGATGGGTGACCGCCGACCTTCACAGTTTCTTCGTCATCTCCGACAACTAGCGGGACCCGAAGTGCCGGAAGAATTTGTTAAAACTATTTGGACAAGCCGTCTCCCCACTCATGTACAAACAGCTGTTGCTTCTCAACCTCGCGCAGACCTGACTAGTCTAGCAGACTTAGCTGACACAGTATTGGACATTGTTAGTTCAAGTCCTCAGACAGCAGCGATAACTTTTCCTCCTGGATCAGCTCTCGACATCATGGCCAAACAAATTGCAGACCTCACACAGCAGATAGCTTCACTCACCTCATCACAAAGTACGAGCAGGAGACCACGATCTCAAACACGACACGACGAACATCAGCGTAGCAACACTCGCACAGGTCAGCGGAGCAACACCCGATCGGAATCCAACTACCGACGATTCCCACTCTGCTACTTCCACGCGAAATTTGGCGATGATGCCAGAAAGTGCGTCACGCCATGTGACCATAAGGGAAACGCGAAAGGCAGTCGTTAATTGCGACGCACGATTGCCCCAGCACGCCAGGTCGCTTATTTGTCACTGATCGTAAGACCAAACTGCAATTTCTCGTCGATACCGGTAGTGATCTCTGCGTCTATCCACGTACCTTACTTCGTGAACGTCGAACACCAACCAGCTATCAATTGTTTGCTGCAAACGGAACGACAATAGCAACTTACGGATTCGCACACCTCGTACTGAATTTAGGACTTCGCCGTGACTACAGCTGGCGATTCATCGTGGCAGACGTCACGAAACCGATCATAGGTGTCGATTTTCTCAGACACTATGGCCTCATCGTCGACTGTCGTAACCAACGCCTCATCGACAACACCACGACACTAACATCACCAGCAGCACCAGTATCACCATCAAGCGACATATCTTCAGTAAAAACAATGGCAGTAGAGTCAACGTCAAAATACTTAGACATCTTGCGAGAATTTCCTGATATCACCCGCCCACATGGAACAAACCGAGCTTCAACCCACAACACCGTGCACCACATCAAGACCACATCTGGACCTCCTGTCTACTGCACCCCACGTCGACTTGCACCTGACAAGCTGAAAATAGCGAAGGACGAATTTGACGCAATGTTGAAATGTGGTACAGCAAGACCCTCGGACAGTCCCTGGTCATCAGCACTACACCTTGCACCTAAGAAAGACAGCGGATGGCGCCCCTGTGGCGATTACCGCAGGCTGAATGCCCGAACAGTTCCTGACAGATATCCAGTCAGACACATTCATGACTTTGCTCAGGAAATTTCTGGTTGTACGGTCTTCTCAACCATCGATCTGACCAAAGCCTACAACCAAATTCGAATAGCAGAAGAGGACATCAGCAAGACAGCAATCTCGACACCGTTTGGTCTGTTTGAATTTCCTTACATGACGTTTGGACTACGGAACGCAAGCCAAACATTCCAACGGTTCGTCGATGAAGTGCTGAGAGGCCTAGACTTCTGTTACGCATTCATTGACGATTTCTTAGTGTACTCACCAGATGAAGCTACTCATGAGGAACACCTACGCCAGATATTTCAGCGTCTCCAGGATTACAACATGGTAATCAACATACCTAAATGCGTATTCGGTGTATCCCAAGTCACTTTCCTTGGATACACCGTCTCAGCAGAAGGCGTGAAACCACTCGACACCAAGGTAGAAGCAATAAGAAATTTCTCCATCCCGAAGACAGTCAGAGAACTCCGACGTTTCCTGGGAATGATAAATTTCTATCGTCGATTCATCCCAGGCGCAGCAGAATACCAAGCTCCGTTACATGCTCTATTGACCGGATCAGTCAAAGGCTCGCATCCCATCGACATCTGTGGCGACGCACTTCAAGCTTTCGAGAAGTGCAAAGAAAGTCTCTGTCGATCCGCACTCTTGGCACACCCGGACATACAAGCACGACTAGCCCTAGTCACGGACGCGTCAGACAACGCTACAGGAGCAGTGCTGCAACAGTACACAAACAACAACTGGCAACCTCTGGCATTCTACTCGAAGAAACTGAGCACATCACAAAAGAAATATTCCGCATACGACAGAGAACTACTCGCAATATACCAGTCCATCAAATATTTCCGACACATGCTCGAAGCAAGAAACTTCACAGTATTCACTGACCACAAACCTCTATGCTTCGCATTCGATTCAAGAAAAGATAATTGTACTCCTAGGCAATTCAGATACCTAGATTACATATCTCAATTTACGACAGACCTACAACACATATCTGGTAAAGAGAATACGGTTGCAGATACACTATCTCGCGTCGACATGATATCTCAACCTGTGGACCTAACAACTCTAGCCGAAGCACAAGGATCAGACACAGAACTCACCGAATTACTCGCTGGCAGCACATCTCTACGCCTGCAGAAAGTAGCAATACCTGGAACCAAATCAGATATCTACTGCGACAACAGTACTGCAATCACACGTCCATACGTACCACGCGAACTACGACGAAAAGTCTTTGAGAGCCTACACTCACTTAGCCACCCTGGTGCCAATGCAACTGCCAAAATGGTATCGAAGCGCTATATATGGCCTAGCATCCAGAAAGACTGCCGCGAATGGACAAGACAGTGCTACCCATGCCAAAGAGCGAAGGTGACGAGACACGTATCATCCCCACTTGGAGTATTCACGATACCACACGCCAGATTCCTGTACGTGCACATCGATCTCATAGGACCACTACCAGTGTCAGAAGGATTTAAATATTGTCTCACTGCAATCGACAGATTTACGAGATGGCCCGAGGCAATACCCATTCCAGACATGACAGCAGAAACTGTTGCGAAAGCTCTTCTATCAGGCTGGATCGCCCGTTTTGGTTGCCCACTGCAAATTGTAACAGACCGAGGTAGACAATTTGAGTCAGCTCTATTCAAATACCTATCCGAAATAGCCGGTTTCCAACACAAAACGACGACAGCATACCACCCTGCCTGCAACGGAATAATTGAAAGATTTCACAGACAACTGAAAGCCGCTATCGTATGTCACGAACATGATAGCTGGACAGAAATCTTACCTTTAGTACTTCTCGGCATCCGGAACACCTTCAAAGAAGATCTACAAACATCATCAGCAGAACTTGTATATGGCGAACCTGTCAGATTACCTGGTGACTTCTTCGAATCAAACACACAGACGACCACAGACGTCACAGACTTTACAGCCCGTCTCAGAGAGTTTGCTGCACGAATTCAACCGCGCCCTGCTTCAAGACACAGCCAAAAATCTATATTCGTCTACAAAGATCTATCAACAGCTACTCACATTTTTCTAAGAGAAGATGCATCTCGCAGATCCCTGCAACCAGTGTATACAGGCCCGCATAAAGTACTCAGCCGAAATGAGAAAACCTTCAAAATCCTCCTGAAAGGGAAGGAAAATGAAGTGTCCATTGACAGGATAAAACCGGCATACCTACTTGCAGATTCGCCGACAACCACTCAGATCCCCAGCCAACCAGCTGCAGTAACAACACCACCTGAAAGTACGAAAGAACGTACAACACGATCAGGTAGAACGGTCAGATTCCCGAAATGTTATCGCCCGTAGGACGGCCTCTGGAGGGGAGTGATGTGGCGTCTCCACATAAACTACCTGAAACAAAAGAAACATTATATTAGTAAACAGCACATAAGTAAATACATACCCGAGATACTCGTCGAACTCCATCTGAAACAGAAAACCACACATTAGCAAAACATATTGAAAACAAATAACTACAAGCAACTATAACAAAAGCAAATATAAATACACAACGTACCTAAACATCGTCAACAGCTGTGCGCCGCGCCACCAAATATTATTGAGTACCTACAGCGTACGGCAGCGGCCGCGGCACAGCTCAAAGGAAGCATGCGCTCGCGCCGCGGCGAACGACGCCCGGCCAGCCAGTCCGCCGACGAATGTCACGCGAAGCGCACGTCGCTCGCGCCTATTTTACGACTACGTAATTTGTACCGTGTTTCTCCAAACAATATTCTATGTCAAACAATAAATAAATAATTTGTGAAGTGTTGAAGTGACTTTCCTTTCAACACCCACACATTTATTACCTCCAAGAATTAGCCACTCAGCTAACAAGTTAGCCATCTGGGCAACAGCACTGTAATTAATGGACAGCTGCTCAATAACCTGCTCAGGATTTCCTCCAGCTTGGAAGTAGCGCTTCAGCTGCCCGAATATCCCCGGTTCCATGATGTAATCTGGAGTTTTGAACTTCTCCAAACATTCCAGTAACACTTCCTCTGGGTTCTCGATAACATCTTCACTACCTTCTTCCTATAATATACGATTGGTACCCATATAATCATAGAGAGATACAACATCATACAAACATTCTATAGATTAAATTTTAATGTTGTTTGTTGATACTGATATCAAATTTTAAGGCCCAGAACAAGACAATGCTAAATTCAATTATTGAATATATTTTGTATTACGTTTTATATTAGTATGTAGAGCATTGAAAATGAATAAACAGAGAAAAAATAAAATCAGGCTTACTTCATACTGATTGTGAATTGGTGCCTCCCAAACACGTTCTTCTTCGTACTGGGTAGGCATTATTTACGTAAGTGAACTATATTTGTTTAGTATAGAACGCAGCGCCTAATTATAATGAACTTTTCTACTAATCAAAAAATATTATGGCATTTTTAACGCGTTGGTAAATAAACATGTACATTAATTAGATTACCACCAAAACTTGTTTGACAGTCTACCGACCGACATGACATCTCAGGGTTTCCAGATAAAGTTAATGAAAGCTCCCTAAGGGACAAAAAAAGTTCCCAAAACGATACTTTTTAGGTAACAAAGTTGTTGAGTTAAGTTTTCCCTGAAATATTAAGAAACTATTCTTTTTTTACTTTATTTAATAATAACATTGATATTGCACTGTAAAATGAATAGAGCCAGCAGGACCACAATTGTTCAGATAATGCTGATAAAAGCGCAAGCGCACTTTTTTAATAGCAGGTTTTTTTAAGTCCACCAATAAAAAAAGTTTCTCACCAGCGCCATCCAGTCAAATTCATCAAATTTTAACGTTAGGTACTGAATTGTTTTTCCGTATCCCCAAAAATATTTTTTTCCCCAGAAGTGAGATTAAAGCCTCCAATCTGGAGACACTATGACAACTTGACATTCATTCAATCATTCACATTCTTTTGATCAAGAACCAGACCACAGATAGACAACGTATGCAGAGACAAAAACTCTATGATACAATACAGAGTAAAAATCGATTTCCGGCGCGATACTCTTAAGGAGATTCGCAATATTTAATTAACAAATACTAGAACTGACAGAAATGCTGCATTGATCTTATTTCTCGATGATTTTATTTTGACACTTTTCCTTTTCTTAAAAGTGTTCCAAATATTTCTTAATAATACTTCGAACCTATAAACAAACAGAAATATTCGTTATCTGTTTTAATCGACTTCCGGTTTCATGCTACCCCACAACATTGACTAATCTTTGCCTTACAAGCTACCCCGTTTATTTCCTCCTCTCGGTAGAGAGTACTATATTCCTTGATTTTCTCTATGTTCTGATTTCCGGGATTAAGACTCGCGGTTTACTAAAGCTTTTATATTCGGTGTTAAATTTGTTTCAGATTTTTTTATTTTGACCTGATATCAAACCTACTTCTTTAAACATAACAATGTTTTTGTTTTAGTGCTGCGCCCGATTTATGATGAAAAGTATCGTATGAGTTATTTCAGAGCCTAAAAGCACACTGCGTTTTTTATGCGCGTAGACAACGCGCGTTTACAGCACCACTCATTTTTCACGTGTGATTAGGTTACAAGGCTGCGTCTGAATGTTTTTTTTATTTGATCGAATGACGAGACGAGCAAGTCGTTCACCTAATGTTAAGCGCTACGCCTGCAGGCGTAGCGCTTAACATTTGCATAACAGTTACAGTGCCACCAGGAACACTGCATTGCAAAATGCTGTGCGGTAGGTACTGCACTGCGCTCGTCACCAAGAGATATCAGCTCTAAAGTCTCATATGCCCAGTAATTTCGCTGGAAACAATGCCCTTCAAACCTGAACACAGTAATGTTTGCACACTACTGCTTGGCGATGGGACCTGAGTGGGGTAGGTGGCTCTTTTAACACAAAGAAATAAAACACGTTACATACCTATTCACTTCGCTTTATTTTATTTATGCAATAGGTACTTAGGTACTTAAGCAATTGTCATGTTTTAAAAAATCTAATACTTAAACGCTTAATTAATTTTTGGCCAAAAAGCCAGCTTTATAATAGATATAATTTTGCTTTTGAAATAATAAATTCATCTATTGCGGGATTCGCTTGGATTAATGCAAATCGCTCGTATGCGATATAATGCAGGGAAACTAGGCCATCCACAACAGAATTAATAATTCCAGCGTATTCCTCGAATCAAGCTGTACTTCTCACGACAGCTTAAATTATCCTTTTACATTATAGCTATAAGGTTTAATTTAAAACACGTGCATTCGGTAAGGAGAAAATGCAAGGTGGAATGATTTACCATAGCTTAGACATGATAAAGTATAACCACGTACAACTGTCAGTGGTGAACATATTGGAGGATGCAACGCTTGTTGTAAGTATATTCTCTAATTAAAACTATACACGAATTATGTAACAATTTTATTATGCATCTGATCAGGCAGATGTACATTTTTAAAGCTGCCTAAAGTTAATTGTCAATTTAATTCTATTATACATAATATTGGTAATATATATTTGACTATATAGAAATAATATATACTTTCGTTCAGTAAATATAATCTTTTGAACACTAGGAGCCAAGTCCGAGATACGTTGTAGATGTTTTTGATACTTACTGTGACTCGAATACAATTTTATACCAGCGCACGGTTGTCCCTACATAATTATCTAAGTAATGCCACAGTAGGTAATGCCGTGGTCAACAGGTAAAATTATTATTTATTATTTTAAGCGTATCACAATTTCACTAAGGTCTAACAGTTAGGCAAAAGTAGGTCCCATTGTACTTATGTTTTTATATATTGAACAGGTAAGGTCCACAATTGAGTAATCTAGTATATGTATAAGAAAATGTGTGTTTTTATGAACGGTGGAATAAGATACTGACTAATATATAATACTCATTCAGTTGGAAATATGAGGTAACTACAGTAGCAGAGATTGATTGTACCTATTAGATATATTTCGATTCCAATAGATATGCTAGTGAAATAATTTAAAAACAGACAGACACATGTTCTATGTTAATATCAACATTAAAATCTTATCTATTTAATTTGAATCCCAGGCAATTATTACCCTGCTTTTTATTGAGAAACATGTCCAAAATTTTAAAATTGGTTCGAGAAAAGGATTTTCTAATAAAATATGTATCTACTTAGATAGATACGACATTGTATGACCCTCTTATTGAATTGGGTATACACACACAACATACATAGATTTAATTTAGTAATATATAGGGCTTTGTACATTCTAAGGGGTTTTAGTACCTATGTACCTATTTAATTAGGTACCTATTTATTTAATTGGTGCCATTTTAGGAAAACTGAACATGTATCACAGTTTATTTGTCAATTCACTGTCTGTCTACCTTCTACATGCACTGGAATTAATTACTCGCAGGTAATTATTCAATAGGTCACACATCATTCTCAATTGAAAGCATAGATAGATAGCACGAATTAGGAAATAGTAGATAGGAATGGTTCTATAAATCTGTCTGAAAGTCTAGCTAGCCTACTTCGTTTCACAGCGTTTATAATGTACTTAAGTGATTTCGATGCGAACAATAGGTATACATTTTCTAATTTATTCCATAATGGTAAATATCTAACTTATTAATAAAATATTTACAACGTAACAATTATTTTAATTCCTTTGGTTTAATAAATAAAATTAAAGCACCTACAATCAAAATGTTTTACCTTCTTTAAAGCAACTCCCTAATTAAATTAAACGAGTTAAGCGTAGGTTTATAAATTAACTACATACTTAACGTACTTACCTAAATAATTTTAAAATTCTTCATAACCGAGTGGAAGTGATTGTACTCATATTATACCACAATATTGGCTCGTTGTATAATTTTATTCGATTTATTTAAGATTTAAGACACACTTCAACCATTATGCTAAATTTATAACTTACCTCACACTAAACTAAGATTGCTTTTTTTCTTAAACGAAGCACCTATCTACCAGGAAATATTGTGATTGGACAGCGTTTTGTGTCATTAATTTTCTATTATTGTGCGGAGAAGGCCAACGTGGGATATTTAGGCGGGGATGGAGCCGCCTGTGTCCGTGCACTGGGAGTCTGGGAGCTCACACGTCCGGGCGCAAGAGGTGCAAGTCGACGGCGACGTCGCGCTTCTGAACGCGCACGAGCCGCGGCGCAGGCGCCTCTCCGAGGAGCGCCGCGTCCTCGGCGATCGAGTCGCCGGATCCGTAGCCGCGCTCCTCGGCCTCCGCCTCGCCGCCGTCGCACCACGACCCCGACCCCGAGCTTCCGTCTTGCGACCCTCCGGGATCAGCCTCCGTTTCCACATCCACTGAACAGCTCGGGCATACTTCTGGAATTACCCACTACAGTTTCATTACTCTGTTTTTCTAATATATACCGTCGACATTGCGACGTGACAGATACTTGCGTACCTATCATTTACGCGGAGTATGTGTAAAATAAGGATTGAAACAATTTGAGTAACCAATGGGCACGTATGTAATATTTTATGAAATGAAACACCAATCTACCATTATCAATAAAAACTAAATAATTTAATCTACTCTATGTTACATAACATGCTGATGCAATCACAGTTTTATAGTGGATATAAAAAGGCAAGTAAAAAAATAGGTAGGAATAATACAAAATATTACCCTATATCCTTCTAAGAAATAATATTTTAATCATGTATCACATTTATTATATTTGTGTACCGTTACTGAGCACATCGGGTGTGGATCGCTTATGTCGATTAATAAATAATTATTTCAATAATTTTATAATGACATACCTAAGTATGTGTACTTCTCTAATTTCCAATTAAAATCGAACCATATTACTTGGTTGATAGTAAAATTTGTTTTCATCGGAAAGGTGTCAGCAGATTATTATTATCTGTACGTGTTAAATCGATTAAGAAAGGAACTTAGTTAATTACATGACAGTATAGTTGGTAGTTAGTTAGGTCTTAGAATTGTAGTCAGGTTTTAATGTAAGTAGGTATGTTGTAATCATGAAAAGTGTTTGTTTTTAATCGATATTGTGTAGTAAATGACAACGTAGGGTGTCGCCAGTCCCAAATTAATATTAGGTATAATTTAGTAAGTATAATAAACAATTGCCTATGTAAGTATTTACGTGCAACACAAGCCTCGCATATTTACGATTACGTAGCTTTCAATAGCCGTTATTTCAGGAATCCCATAATTAAGTTAGTTTGTAGTAAGTATTAGAAAACAAGCTAAAGTATATTATACGTGGACAATTAAGTTTTTTTGGACGTGGACGAGCAAGCCGTTCACCAGATTTTTCTGATGGCAAGGCATCCAGAACCCTGAGACATCTGTTCTAATGTCTCATATGCTCAGTAATTTAGCTGGATGTTTCCAGCTCCAGTTCAGCTTAGGTTTGGATGTGCCAGTGTGTGGTTCTTTCAATCCGGAACACAGTAATGTTTACACACTACTGCTTGCTTGCAGGGCCGGATTAGGGGAGGGTAACCGGGGCTACAGCTCCGGGGCCTCCACAAAAGCGGGCCAATTGTCCATTTTATTTGGAAAATAATTTGACGCCAGGGGGCCTCCACTCCTTTATTGCCCTTATGCCTCGAGACCTTTAAATCTGACATCGATAGCTTGTTTGGTCATAGTTTGTCTTGGTCTTTAATTTTGTTTTAAATTTTGCATGTAATTTTAGGTTTGGTTTAAATAACTACAAAATATGACATTTACACACATAGATTTTGCGTGAGATACCAGTCGCTATCTTTAATAGTTTAGAACCTACAAGCACGTCACAGACATACGGAATTAATACAGCACTACGGTTCCGTTTTGACCATTTGGACCGCACATAAAAATTGAAAACAATCCAATTTTGGTAGGAAAATACTCAGTTAATTTATCACATAAAATAATATTAAAATAAAATAAGACTAATACCAATAATTTGCAAAATAACATTAACGAAATCATAAGAACAAGATCCTAAAACGATCTATCTAAATACGACACGTTTATACGTTACAACGACACACATTCCTAGACGTAAAAAGATAGAAATTCGTAGATCGGACAGGGGAGGACACACAAATTATAAGGTCTATTATACTATAGATGAAACATTCCACACATCGAAGGGAAGGGGTAGGTAGTTTGGACTCACGCAGCCCTCGGCGGCGGAATACAACGGGGCTCTCCCAAGCTGATCGTCAGAGAGAGGTAGATGATGAATAATCTTCATAAGATGCTGCAATTTTGTAATATGCGCATATTTATACCTAAGGCAACGATGTTCAATTGGTTAAATTAGCATTCGGTACATTTACTACGGAAGTTATGTGAAATGTGTAAGGAGTTGGTGCAGCAATTCGATGGTTACAAGATGTACTGTACCTACTTAAAATAAAAGAGTTCAATGTACTGTGTGACCAGGCAAATGAGTAAATAAGTGTAGAGTTATTAGGCTTTTGAATAAACTCTATTTTTTATATGAATCATGTTCTTAATACTTAGGTGATGTACGAAGCTAACAACCACCATAGCATGATGGAAGTACTTAATCTATAATTTATAAATTTGTTTATTATGTACCTACATGTTAATAAATGAGTGTAATCTACAGTGCAGTGTTAGTGTTGTTAATGCAGCGGTGTTACGTATATTCTTATATTATTCATAGGCGTTCTGCGTACGGACCTGAGCTGTCAGTTATAAGACGGGGAGGCGTGTCGTCCCGGTCGCTGGGCACTACTATAACTACTTCGTCGTCCCGCGGGGACTCGTCGTTGCGGCTCGATGATGTTCTGCAAATTGAATGCGGTCGTTGATTAGCTTTACATTGCCGGCTGCGTAGTTCCATTAGTGTCAGTAACCATGACAGGTCATGGTGACCATGATGCGCCACGGTGACGATGAAACGAATGGTCAAACTATCTTCATAGATATATAAAACTTTTATTAGTGGTGCGATTCCCTTTGGAGTGTACCCTTTCGCAACCCTCTATTTCTCAGAAAAAATAAATAACATCTCTAAACAAAGATCCTGTGTGCTAGGATGCCGTAAAATAGGTAAAGGGTTTTGCCTTCGGTGAAATTGCGACACCCTTCTTAAGACACTGAAAATTGTTGGATTTAGTTACACACACGCATTCGTATAAACAGTAATCACACATTTTTGAGTTAGTAACATTACATGTGTGTGTAGAGTTGAGGTTCGTGAAAAAATCATAATCTTTGTTTTTAATCTACACACGTATGGAATTAAACACTTTGTATCGCGCCTGGTTTTTAAATATCCAATATAAATTCCACCCCGATCACACCCATTGCCGTGTGGAAGACCACCCTTTAATATCCCGTAGGTGCTGTAAACCCAGCTAGGGAATTATTAACTATTTTAGGGTACTTATGAAATCGCTTCTGAGTTGGCTTAACGACTGTTTGGTCTAGAGCTAACTTGTACGCTTTATAATCCAACGACACCGGGTTCAATCCTCGGCGCCGCACCAAAGACTTATTCTCGTAAGATATGTGCGGATTTTTTACCTCTCCGTGCTTTGGAAGGAAAGTCCCGGTTATTATCAATTGACAGCAAGTCACGTCAGAAGCCCTTAGGTGGCCTGACACCAAAAGCCAACATTACTAAACAAACCAACAACATCAATCGAATCATGGGAGCCTTGGATGTTATGCCCCTAAACGGTCACCCTTCTAACGATGTACCGCTTAACCGCGGTCACCAAAGTTAGCAATGCTCCTACGTTGCCCTACTTTTGTGACCACGGTTAAGATCCCTCAGCCAAACTATGTAACGAGGGCTTCGAATATAGTCGGTATAACTACGTTGACTTTCTCTACCAATACATTTCTATCGGGGAAAAAGAATGAGATCCACAAATTGATTGTCTTTTTGCCCTGGCCATGTCCGTCCAAGGGTCGTAAAGCACAGCCCTACCTCACATCAATAACATACGTGTTTGTCGTCTGATTTCCCCAATGTGTCGATGGGCATCCTTCTGGGAGATGTCCAAGCACGATGCTTTCCATCACTTGCGGTAGGCGGATTTCATTGTATGCAACGCTGTATTTCGAGCGAGGGACTTTAATCACTGTTGTCTTTGTGTCGCTTTTGGCTTTGCTTTGTTAATATATATATATAAAATAATGTTGTTTATCTTCTATGCGTTCACGCACTGCGTAAAGACTTAGTACAACTTGGCACTTGTGTGAAAGTTTTTGACAAAGTTACCATCAAAGTAAGTAGTGTAATAAATAAGTAGCACGCAAATTGTCTCCGGTAATTATTGTTCAAGTTCGCGCTTCTTTCATCCGATTAGGTTAAAACAAAACGTGAATGAAGTTGCACATGTAGTTAAAAGTATTAAAAACGAGTTAATTAATGGATCGGCAATTAAATGCCACCTGATTTTCAATTATATATAGTACCCACCTATTGTGTAGGTACTGAAGTACTGGAAGCAAACAGTTTGCTACAAACTGCTTACCCAATGTGTTTGTTTAATGACATGCCGACGTAGTGCTATCAAACGCTATTAAAGTGACATCTGCGATGCTACGAATACTTACTTTACGATAACTTTTTTCCTCATGAACCTGGTGCCGAGGTCCGAGTAGCCCCTGTTCATGGGCCGCTTGTGGGGCACGGGCGGCGCGGACGCGGGCGCCGGCGGCTCGTAGACGCGCGACACGGGCGAGTTGGGCTCCGAGCACTGCTTCTCCACCAGCGCCGGCCGGCCCCGCAGCACCAGGGCCGACTCGCCCGAGGTCCCACTCTCACCTCCACCCCCACTATTACCTACTCTTCTAACTCGTCTGTCCTCTTCAAATAACTCTATTAAATGATCCAACTTACTTTCTATATCATCTACCTGGAAATATAAATTCATTGTCAGATTTATTGTTCCTAAATAATACTTACGACCTTTATTGCGAGCAATTATTTTATCTAAATACTAAAGATGTTGTGAAAATCTCGCAGGAGCCTTTACGGGGTGCAGAAGGTAGGTGTTACACTTAAGCAAATATTGTATATTTTAAGGACCCAGAAAACGCATTTTGTTTCCAAAGGCCAGAATATGCTGTTTGAGAAAATACATAAAGTTTAAGAAAAAAATAATTATGGGCTATTATTACTACTTATTATAAGGTTTGACGCACAATCCAAGCTCATTATTTAATTAAAAACGCAGAGTGCATAGAATGTGCAATAAAATGTTTAGTAGCCATGTCTAGAATGATACTTACTTGTCTTTCAATTTTAACTACTCTGGAAGCTAGGCTGATTTTGGATGCGTAGACGTCTTTAGCTTTCGATCCTTGCTTACCAAGGATTTGGTCTAACCTGTGAATTTTACAGATATTTAATAATAGCTCTTGATTTAGGGATTTTTAATGTTCATTTTGATAACAATAATTTTTAAAGTAAAACGACGCAATGACACAAATGTACGATGAATGAGAAAACGGACAACTCTTGCTGAAAAGGGAGTACAATACATCATTGTCGTAACATGTTTTCAACGTATGGAAATAAAAGGTCGGGACTGGACGGCTGAGTGGTTTGGACATGGTGCCTGTCTAAAGTTTGAAACAGTGAACTTTTTTAACTGGCCCATTTTGTATTCTGTGTTGAAACGACCAACCGTCCATGTTAATTAACTTATTATGTTATCATAATAGGAGAAATACTACGGTTCCCCAACTGACATTTGTCTAATTCCGTAGAGCTGAGTAGAGCCGATTAGGTAGTTAACAACAGTTTGTAGTTGTAACGGCGGTCGCTCGGGAACACTATTCATTCATGTACTTACTTAATGGTAAACTGTTATAATCCCTAATGAAACATCGTTAAATCACACAGCTTACTAAGCAGTAGATAACACAACTGTGTCATACAAATAGCGATTAGGAACATTTAGAATAATCAATCAAAACAATGCCCCACTTCCGGATCCGGAAATTAAGCATCTACTAAACTTTGACTTACTAGGGTTGGTACTTAATTAATAAAAAAAATATACAGACATTTGTAATAATAATAATATTAACAAGCAAAATTCAAATTTACTGCAAAATGTGTTATTATAAAGATTATAACTAAACTGATAATAGCGGCACGTCTAAGCAACTCATCTATGTACATGCAACTAAAAGTGGAGCGGAAGCAAACCTGACATTATTCATCTTTGAAATACAAACCATTTGAGGCAGGCGTTGCAGTTTGCGTGATAAGTTTTCATTTATACATATCGCATTAAACACAGCAATGCAAACTTGTGTAGACATGTCCAGGTGTGCCTGCTCTCTTTGCAAAACATGTCAAATTGTTCAAATGGTACTTGTATTTTTAAGGAAAGTTTTTCTAAAGCAATTTGTACTACCCTCACGAGTCCACAGTTTAGGTTGTTCTTTACTTTAGAGTAGAAGTTGATAGTATATATATATCTACTTCAATAGTCCAGCAGTTACGTTCCATTGAGATATATGTGGCAAAATGTGTCTTCTTGTCAAGTTCTTAAGCTTATTTGAGGTCCCTAGGTGTCATTGATATTAAGGGCACGTTAGTAGAAAGTTAAGTTAAAAAAGCTAATGAGTTAGTCAATTGTTTTTCTTGTTATTTATTTACCATTAGCTACGTATAACTTAAACTATGTTCATTATAGGGCAGTACAAACGATAAAATAATTACCTAAAGTGAGAGGTTATGCATGACACGGCACCTACACCACCCTTACTTTAATCATGCATTTAGGAAAGTAAGTAGGTACTCTTTTGTAAAAGTAAACTGGAGAACTAATACGACATGCAACTAAGTTTTTTCGCAAATTGTGGTAAATACCTGGATCCAAAATACGACAATATCAAAAGCGACGACATTATTCGTGATTTAAAACTGAACGAAGATAATACAATATTTTCATGAGGCACGGAACTAGGCGGTATTTCAATTAGTAAAGTTTAGCATTGACACTTTGAGCCAACATAATTATAGGGAGTTTTATAAATCCTTCACCAAAGTAAATATAAGTAGGCATAAGTTCTAACTAGCTAAGTTCGGATGCCTAAAGCTCAACAGCAATATTTATTAAAATGGATCCGATAACAATGTACAATTTCCCTCGAATCTAATATATATATAACAAGTTAGTAGTTAAGGAATGGAGATGAAGTTTCTTAATTGAAGTAAAGATGTTGGAGAGTTTTGACGATCGATGAGTGGATCGTGAGTTCTCGGACGCGATAATGAGCGGTGGGTGATGAGTTGGTGGCGATAGCCGACGGACGAGCGGTGCGGTCGGGGACTCATCTCACCTGTACTGCAGGTTCTTGGTTCGGTTTAGCAGGTCTGCGTGCCCCGAGGAGTATTGCTCTATGACGTCTTTCACGTCGTAAGGTTTCAACGCTTCTCTAAATCTCTTGCGTGCGACAAAATACTTGAGCTACACGGAAACAAAACATATCCTGATAGCTTTTGTTATAATTATGTCAGGCACACATTATGCTGTGCAATAATACTTGGACAATTACTGTTGGTGGTGGTAAAGTATTATCAAGGTTAAACCTACTAATATTGTGTATGTTAATAATTTGCTCACGTTCATTGATTTATCTTTACGAAATTCTGGCTTCTTGATATTCAATGAGCATTGAAATTCTGTGGAATTGTAAAACTCTAGGTGACTATTTGTTTGATTGTTTTTGTAATTTGAACAACACAACACAGAGTGGGGACGTCACACATGTATTTTGATAGAACAGTTAATTGTAAGGTTGATGTAGGCATATTGATGACCCAAATAGGTACCCATGCATTTATGTATCATTTATAATAATTGCTATACCTAGTGGTAAGGTAAATAAGTTTGATGTAGTAGGAGATTAAGGGGAACCTACGCGTTGTAAAATAGTTTAATTTCACTGAAAAATTCCTTTCAAAATATAAGTACCTATTAGTAAAGTGTAGAAAGTAAAATACACGTGTGTTTTTCAAGTAACTCGGTACACAAGTGCACAAACCGTAGGTCTGCCTGATTTCTGCAAACATTTATTATAAGATTGTTTTGAAGTTTTCAGTGTTAAGATACTTCTAAATCGCTGAAGACTAATTTTATTGTAACACAATGTTAAATCGTTATAATATAGTAAGTAAACATAATATTTGAATACTTAAATAGAACGTATTGAATTTTATTAGCTCATGCAAATCCATAATGTGTTAATTTTGAACCAATAAAAGTGCGATACAATAAAATACGCAAAGGTTTCAATCAGCGATTTCGAAGCAGCCATGAAATTAGGTATACGTAAAGTTATGCATTATGTTTAGCAATGCAGTTCTAACTACTCACTATATAGAAGGTATTAGATTCAATGCCAAGTCCGACTACGAAGACGACATGACAGACAGTTGGTACAGTTCAGACAGAGAGCATGGCTTGTAGATAGTAAATGGTGGTGCATGGTGTGGAAGGGGCGCTGGCTGCAGTACCTAGTTTGGACGTTTTTCACCCGGCCCAGCAGGTCCACATGGCCCGCGGAATATTGTTCTATAACGTCCTTGACGTCGTATGGCTTTAGTGCTTCCTTAAACTTACGTCGGGCCACAAAATACTTCATCTGTTAGAATTCCACAATACAGATAAATCACTTGATAGTTATCAACAAGCACCTAAAATGTATTTCGTATGTAGGTATATGCACCTATATTTGCGACTTGAATAACCAAAACCTTTTTGATTTGGGAACTCTATGAAAAAAGTAATATTATTCAAACTATGCGGAAAACACAGGAAGTTAAATTAGCAAGGCTCGCAAACCAGCTGAATTATTCAGCACTACCACTACCAAGGCCAACTCTCAAGTGTAGGCATTATGTAGATAGATCAGATAGTCTGCATCATTCATTCACTTTGATCCAACTAATTTAATCAGGAGTTATTGGTCAATTCTTGGATAATAATGTTAAACTCCCGGATATTTGTCACTATCCACATCCTTGTTGCTGTAGCAGAATTCAATTAATAATGGGTACGTTTTATAGCGTTCCATTTCCTATCTACTCCTAAACCTATTGTGTGAGTATTGCGTAATATATTATATTATTATTATCTCAGAATTTCAAAGTTTAGAACCATATTGTTGTGAATTGTGAAGGTTGTTAAACAAATTATTCTGAGTCTGCGAGTAGTAATACAGCGTGCCCAGGACTACCACAAGGCAGTCTGTGAATATAATTGCATGTTTCTTGTTGTAAACTACTTATATATTTTTATATTAGTCTTTAAACTGTTTTAGTCATTAGAATTAAGTTTATATTCGGCATGTTTACGCCGCTCGACTGTATGCTACGGCTCTTGCAACTGACCCGACATATCAAGAACTCAAACAAATAAAATATAAATACTGAATATAAATTTAATTCTAATAAATATTTATATGTTTTACAGCAAAGGAGTATAACATACCTTTCTTATGAATCGTATAGCCGCTTTGTGCCGAGGTGTCAAAGTCACACAACGCGGCTCGTCGTCCTCGTCTGCGTGAAAAGAAAATCTATTTTATTATGTTATCAGTGGAAAATTACAGTACAAAGGAGTCTACACAACTACAAATAATGTAAAAACTTGAACATATATCTCCCACAAAACCATTATTTGACGTCTCTTTAGATTTCGAAGAAACATTCAAAATATTAGTCACGCCAAGGTGTTCAAGCGTTTACAATTACTCGTTAAATGACCATAGCACGAGTTTTAAACAAATGAATTGTGATAATTTTTTAATGATGAAATAAGCTGTAATTTTTCTTCTTTTGTTTTTCTGCAAACGTGTTTATTATAATTTTAAGATATAATATTTTTATTTTTTTCAAACCGTTGTTATGAGTTGTATATATATATTTAAGCTACGCTAGCTATTACGTTCTCTATTGGAATTTCCTTTTTCTTATAAGTTACCTACAATTATTTACTTTCTCTTTATTTATAAATATTTAATAGACACGTATAAAACTTTAATATACATTCGCGGTAGTTTTCTAACTTAAATATTAATAGGATATACTTGAAAACGTACTATATTTAATTACGTTTATCTACTATCCAATCAACATCAACCCATAATGTCCCACTGCTGAGCATTTGTCTCCCCTCACTTTCGTGAGGATGATAAGGCTATAATCCACCACGGGGGCCCAGTTTGAATTGGTGGATAACATAACTACCTCCGAAATAATTATCGGGTAGGTATTTGGGTTTCCTCACAATGTTTTCCTTCACCGAAAAGCGAGTGATAATTACGTACAATATGTTTTACAGGTTTCTGTTACAGGTTTCTGTACCAATGTGTTTACATTGGTACGTGCCTGCACTGGGATTTGAACTCACGACCTTCTGATTGGAAGGCGGACGTTCTCCCACTATGCTACCACCGCTTAATACTATCCAATAAGTATAGTTAATTCTAGCTCTTCTACCAGATGGTACGCACATCGCACATCATATGAAACCACCTTTTCACTAAGTACGTAGGTATCGACTTGTATACAATATTGTATATTTATAATGTTCAATCAAAATGTTTAAATGGCTTTTTATTAAATTAATATGTATTAAAAAATTTAAAAGTCGGTAAAATGTACCGAAACGCCCAGTCACGATTCACGTTGCACGTTAAACACTCTGTTAAGATAATTAAATTCGATTATTAAGTTTGAAGTTGAAGTTTGTAAAACTGGACTACGAACACCTCTGTTCTGGTACCGCTGTGTCGGTGAACAATAAAATATTTAAACCATGATGACAGAATGATTAAGTGATTAACCTATCCTTTGCATTTTAGCTGTCATAAAAACAAAGCCGTACACAAACCATTACCTTTTATGTCCCTATTCTTTTATATTTGTACAGTATAAAACTGGATATTTTACGGAACTTTGTGAACGAGCATCCTCACGCTCGTGTATTCGAGAAAATGTTTTCCATTTTATTATATTTGTCTCTGAAATAACAGATTTTGCAGAAAAGTAAAGTCATTTTATCAGTCGAAAATGTTACCTTGCTTCCGACAGAAGAACGTTTAGTTAATCAAATGTTTTGACAGTGTTAATTACGAATGTTTAAAAGCTTGGAACGTAATAGCAGTGGTATGTTTATAGTAATCATAAATTAGAAAAGAGATTTAAACAGACATAAAGTATACGCATAAACAAATTTACGTTGGCATAAATTAGACAGTATGGAAAATGAAGTATATAGTACATCTAGGAGCGTTAAAGTGGCGAGGCGCTCCCTCGGCTTTCTGGCATCTCTACACTGTCAGTGAAATATTGCTCTTCATATCGTAGTTTTATGCTGCTTATGCATTAAAGGCGTTATTATTCTGAGACATCTGTGCGAAAGGAGATTCCTGAAAGTTTAACTACGGTTGCGTTTTCAATTAACACTGCTAATACATAAAGTCATATTAAACATTGCTGTAGTATAAACATTACTATGTTCCGGTTTGAAGGGCACTGTTTCCAGCGAAATTACTGGGTATATGAGACTTTAGAGCCCATGTCTTAGGTTGACGAGCGCAGTGCAGTGCCGCACAAGATTATGCAACGCAAAGTTATGGGTGGCACTGTAACTGCTACGGGCAGGCGTAGCGCTGACCATCAGGTAAACGACTTACTCGTCTCGTCACTCAGTCAAATAAAAAAGAAAGTCACGGCAGTTTAGGGATGTCGAAATTGCACACTCAGTTCCTACCTATCCATTTTGAATTGGAGCGGACGATACATTTAGGCAATGGGCAAGTTTTTCCCGATAAATGACCTGTATATTGGTTAGTTACTATCCCAAAAATGTTAAAGCTTTCGTAATAACCCATTGTAATTTCAGAGTAGAGACGGGTTGTTTCCATAAATATTTAGACATCCGATATTTCGACAAACTATGCTGCGAGCGCCGTGAGCATAGTTAACGCCCGGTAAATATACTATGATTATAGTGAGTATGTAGATACCTATATATTTTGATATTATCTTTCCTAATTGCATGCGCAGAAGTTTAATTGGTCTACCGGTCTAGTGGCAAAGACCTTATTTCTAAATAATCACGTGCTTTTATTCAAGATACTTATATTAATGTAACATAGGTACATGATTAGTCACAAGGGATCACATAAAAATGAAATAACTTTACACGATATTTGAAATACAATCACTGAAGACCCACCTAAATAAATAAAGAAACCTAAAATATTTTTTTTATGCTCTCTAATTAATGATTAAATTTTTTTCGGATCAGTTTTTATGGCTGGAGCCGTGTCTAATTCCGCAGAATAGGCCAAGCGATGTAAATACGCAACGCTATTTAATGAGTACATATTTGTGCCGCTTAGCTTCGATACTTTTGGTCCATGGGGTCCCCTGTACTAAAAAAAAGATGAATCAATTATTTCCTCGATTAGTTGAAGTCGCTGGTGACAAGAGGGCTGGCTCATTTCTCGCACAGAGAATAGCTACGAGTATTGTTATTCAACGTGAAAATGCAGCCAGTGTTCTTGGCATCAAGCCTCATGGACACTCCTATTTGTTAGATTTTTAGTTTTGGTTAGTTTTAGTTTTCTTTTTAATGTTATCTAATTATTGTTTTTTTAAGTTCTGTAAATTAAATATTTTCAAAATAATTATTGTAAGGTATTATATTAATAAGATAGATAAGTAAACATATGTTGTTGCTTAAAAAACACAATTCAATATTACCTACATATTGCCTATTGCATATATCGTAGTTCCTACATATTGTATTGAACCTTTTTTATAACTGTACGAGTCACAAGTATATTACTTTTTAACAGTCAAGGAACGGGCACATGTCGTCATATTGATTGATAGATAGGTAAAGATAGGTAAACTCAGATAAAAAGATGTGTATGTATGTATGTATTTACAAAAATGGAGTCTTAATTTATAATTATGCTTTTCAATGTAATACAAAAGATAATTTGCGTTTATTTACTTGTATTAAGTAACTTAGTAACTAATAGGACACATTAAATTTAGGACGGACTTCTACACAAAACTACATTGCTAATAACATCCATTGAGTAAGGTTAATAGTGTAAACACATTCTAAATTATATAACAACACCTTTATCTAATGAAATCTTCAATTTCTAATTAGATACGTATGTTAGGTGCAAATTACTGCAAGAATTAAAATGAGCAAGTCCAGCTAAAATCCTTAACATTGTATTAAACAATATTAGAACATTGTCGCATTATGTTTAAATGAACTGGTAATATCATAGTAGCTAGATTTATCAATTGTAATGCGACAAAGTCCTTTCAGTGTAGTTTAAACAAAAGTAGACTGTACTCAATACAGACAATCCTTAGTTAGGTTTTATCTAGTTTGAAACATTTATTTGATTACAAGCAGTGTTCACTGACAACTATGGTTAGTAGACACAATTCTATGATGATTAGCAGGAGAAGTCTAAGTGTAACATACTCATACAGTTGTGAAACAATACGCAGTCAGAAGAACAGTGACACAAAGTGAAGCCTGTGTACGTAAACACGTCAAACCACATTCACTAAACCTGTACAGTGTACACATAGCTATCGTTATGAAGGTACACTACTCGAAAGCGACAGTAAGAGCAAGTCAATCAACAATTAGGACTAAAACGAGAGAAAACTAATTTTGGTAACGGCCGCAAGACACACCTGCTTGTTTGAACATCTTACCGTCGGAGTTTTTCTTGGAGAGCGCTGTCTCAGCCACCGAGTCCTCGCTGAGCGAAGGGTGGACGGGCCGCGCGCGCCCTGAGCGCCCGTTCGTCGCGCCTGCCGAGCCACACACACGCTCACTTCAACACTTACTCATCCTAAGGGTCCTACACGTCCGCCTCTATTCTTCGATAACTTCCCTACGCGCTCCACTATACCTTCACATAAAATGTTGAATTATTTATTAGCAGCGTGCATTAGCCGCGCAATATTACAAAATATCACGTAATTTATTTAGGAACGGTTATGCCGCATCGAATGTAAGTTGGCTTATACAATGTTTTTTTATAGTGTGACCATGCTTCACATGAAATACCAGATTCGCTTTAATCATAAAAAGTTGACAGCGGTTGTCTGGCAGCAGCCAGCTCTGTTTTTGTCACATTGCTTTAATTTGGTAAGCACAGGACCATCTGCTTATAAATTTGTTCATTGCGATTACATAATTTAAAGTAGTTGTGGTTGAGAGCACTGCTGTTTTACCATTTCAAAATAAATTAAGACCGTGTTAATCAATGTCAGCACTGATTAAAATACTAACGTTTAATTGTTTTTTTTTGCTTATTTGTATTTTTATTATTTTTAATTTAATTTTTTTCTTGGTAACACACACAGTTCTAAATTCATCTGATATAAACTAGATAGCGACCTTTTTGCGTTTTGTTTTAGCAGTTAAACATTTTTTAATTACCTAATATTAATATATATACCATAAAACGTGACAATATTTTTTATTAAATCTCGGCTTTGCATTCTATTTACGAGGTTAAATCGTTTTAAAATGTCACCTGATGCAAAATGGGCTTAAATAATATCTTTTAAATGAGATTTTGTCGTAGCTTATGCTAAGCAGGATTCGTCTTTCATCTTGTTTTATATTACAGGGTCGTGTAAAATCTCTTTTGAGCGGAAAGGATTCTTTCATATTTTCCTCTAAGAGCAAATTATTATACGAGTTCTTGCAACGCGACGTAATTGGTATAAGATATGGAGGTATAACATCGTAAATGGTAACGTAACCCCGGATTTATTGTTATTTTATTTGGGAAGGGAAACTTCATACCCACATTACTATGTAATCAGAGATGATAATATCGACAGTAATAATAGTATATGTAGATCTCTTTTCTACAAATACGGCTTGATAATAACTTACATACTAAGTGGATTTACTTCTAGTAGTGGTCGGCATGTATACTTATTTATCTGATAAATTGACCATAAACTTGTTAAGTAGAAGAGCACCGTATTACTTACACGCCCATTACTATTGTACACAACAAATACTATAATTGTTTCCGAGTGCGCCATATAGTAGTTTTTAGTGGACCGAGGGATATTTTGTCTTGCGTTCTTACTTTCTCCTTCAACATTAACTTTTATATTATATAACCATTAACCATCTATCACTACAACATTGCTGACTGAAACAGTAATATATCAATATTTTCTATCTTTTGAGTCGGTATCAAAGAATCACGTAGGTGTTGATAACCACATGTTTATTCAATGAGGGCGTCAGTCGAACCGGGCAAACGCTAGTCCGCTCAGCAATAAAATTTCCGGTCGAGCACAAAACATAAAACGTCCATTAAATATAGTTGAGCCGTCAAATATGGTTTACGCTGGTGAAATTATATTGATTTCGAATTCTGTTCTATTGAATAGAATTTAAAACTATGGAAAGATCGTTTCAACTGACTGTAAACCAAATAGTTTTAGTGGTCCGGTTGCGATGCCAGATTTTACAAACGCATAAATAACTAGGTTAATTAAACATACTTTTAACCATAAAAGTAAGCACTATAATATTAGTTATTCAAATAGTCTATGTAAAAGCAACCACTAATTATGGTTAGTTGCCATTGTCATGTAGAGTTATCTTCTTCCACTCTAAGTAATTTCAGGCATGCTTTTAACGAATGACGAGCACAGAATGACGATCAGGGCTTTAAAAATACAAAACTTATTGGCCGTAACTTGAATAGATACTAAATATAGCTGATATGATGACTGCAATGAAGGAGAATCTGAATAATGAGGCCAATGCAGCGGCTGCTTTTTAATGTCTCAGGCAAACTAGGTACTATCGATCCGTTTGTTATCTCTTTCTTACTTGCGGAAATCACTTTATGAATGAAGCTTTCACACAGAAAAATCAATTTGCCGCAAAAGTCTTTTTTATGCCGTCCAAGTGTTGCAAAGCTATTAGCTAAAATTAAAATATGTAACTTTGGAATACGGTCAAGTTTCGGTTGTTATATTTGCATGTCGATAACACAATTGAGATAGCGAGCAAGGGCCCGCTATCTGTGCCGTGACACGGTGTGTAACGATGATAGATATTGACATGAAAGCAACAACCTGGAGGCCCTTTTAGTTAAATTGGATAAACAAAAATCGTGAGTCCGCAAAAGTGCTTTGCTGTAGCGTAGCCGAATGAAATAGAAAGAAACTGACTGTGTTTTTATGACAGCAAAAGTTGTTTACAAGCGTCAAACTTGTTTCATGTTTTTGTGATCACAATCGACGGAGGGTTATATTACTTTTATAACGATTATGTTCCCGTCTAGGATAAAAACAAGCCTATTGAGGTAAAACTGGACATGATTTTTGCTCAAATGCCAAACCAATGACCATCACCTAGAGTCGTAACCTACCTAATATTTCATTGAACCTAGTTGGTTCCAAACCAAGTGTTATTTTTTAAGAGGTCCAATAATTGGTACATTGCCTTGCACAAACTATCACAGTATTACCATTTTATTATGAAGAACGCTTTATTTGTAAGAGGTTTTGGTTTGAATCACTATTTGGCATATATACGTATACGTAGACACTTTATACCTACTAAAGAGTTCTTTAAGGAATATAAATATTTTACAAACTCCTATGAACTATCTGGCATGCATAATAAAAAATGCAAAGCAGTGTGAAATTAGATACCTATTGATTGTTTAGATACGTAACCGAATTAACTCAAAAGACAAGCTTTGATTGAAGCCATTCCAGTAATATGAGGTTCCTACACTAATCGCTTGTAAGAATTGGAAACTCATGTGAACCGCACTCTATGATGCTAAATGAACGCAATTTGGGCAATCGGTGTAACAGTATCATCTCGCATGTCTCTAACGCAGCACTCACATACGCGGAAGCTATTACCATTAGAAGCCACTTTGTCAAGTATAGGGATACAGATGAAGCTTCTCATTGCATTATAAGTAGGTATTTTGAATTAAGTATTTCGAAGCGATTGTTCAATCTACGCGGGTGCATTCTTATTTCAATAAAGTGAAAAAATAATAGAAAGAAGTAGAAAGTAAGTAGGACATTAGCATCGTGTCTGGAGCTAGAAACGTAGCCGTTGCCGCCGGGGCTGCACTTCTGTCCGGACTCAAGGCTACGTTCAACATTTTCGCATTTCGTGTATTCACATGTTCTGGGAAAGTCTTTACTAATAATAAGAATTAATAAGAAACGCAGCAGAAGTTTATCGACTGTAATTGTCATGCCATAGTGCCGTCTAAGAGGATGAGAATAGAACCTTTAAAGCAGCTTTTCCAACAATGGAGTAGGCAACACGCACGGTCCCCTCTGGATGTATGATTATCTACGGAACAGGGTAATAAATATTACTCTCCATTCCAACAAATTCTTCTCAGTAGAGTCTCTCGTGGTTTTGATAAGAGATACGTTTATCGTGGTAGAGACTTCTGTGTCTTATTGTGTTGTCAGTCCTTACATAGAGTTGAATATCTGAGGTAGGTAGTTGTTTGGGTGCGCTGCATAGGTGACTTGTACGTGTTCGTTTCTCACATGGCCACAACTAATGTTTCATCATTGTGTTTGGTAGCAATGTACGTCTTTCAAAAATTTTATTGATCCGTTGCTTATACTTTGTATTATTCTCCTTTGCTCGATGACTTTGCCAATGTGTCTTAGGACAGATATTTGTAGAAATAACCTTCGTTGTTTTATATTTTTATTGCTATTTACGGGTAGGTTAATAATTTAGAATAAAATAATACTGAAAGTACGGATTTATTGTGATGAAATGAGTCAAACCAAAAATTGCTTATACGTAAATATAATTATTGTAAGTACCTAAGTACGTAAAATAATGACGTGTAATTTTGCGTAGCTGCGTAGCGAGATTAGTAGAGTGGGTATCTGAGGATTTCCGATAACGCGTCTGAACAAACGTATAGTTTTAATATCGATAACGTTTAAGTATGTCGTTTTAATAATGCAGTTATTGGAATTGTTTGTAGTGCTCAAGTAAGTAGGTAGTGTGAAATGGCTAGGGTCGGTGGTGACATCGAGCGTCGGGAGCTTACCGAGATTTTCAGCGCTGGCGTTGACATCGTATCTGTGTGCGGGCTTGGAGTGCGGCGCCGGGGAGTGCAGCGAGGTGCTCTTGTGGCGGCGGATCGTCGGCAGCCGCGACACAAAAGACGCATTGTTCTTGAACGACGCACTCATCACCCGACTGTCAAATATACATAACGCTCATAACTTACCCTCGTCGACCCTCTCGACGAGTATTTGCGATTTCTACTTGCGATTAAGTTACGAATTGACTGACAGAAAGAATTTGCATTTGAATAAAAACGGTGCCGGAGTGCCTTTGAAATGAGCTGCCAACTTTTTTCCGAATAAAACGGTTCGCAGATACAGCTCAAATGTTATTTATTCTGTTTTTACTGGCACTTGCCTCGTTTGTGGGCTGGGCAGTGGAACTTGGTGTATCTTCCAGGTGGCTATGCTAATGGAATGCTCGTCTGCTGCATAACATCGCCACAGAGCTTGGATGAGCGTAGCCGCGGGCTGCCGGCGCCGAATCATGTGCTTTTGGCGCTGCTGCTGTTGAACTTTCAGGGCGAAGCCTGAGCCAAGTATACCCTGTCACAGAAATAGAAATTCATCCCAAAAAGCTCTGCAAAATACATTAATGGTGGCAAAGTTCGAAAATAGCATCCAAGTAAAAATAAAGAAATGGTTATTAGTTCACTTCAGTAAACATTAACAGACTCGTTTCGGTTTATGACTCTCTATATCCAGTTTTCTTTTCGTAATCGAAAACAAAATTGTGGCTCGGTAAATTGAATAAACAAATAAGGTTGGTAGAGTGATTCTCACCGCAGGGAGTGCGAAGAACGATATTCCGAGCAGCGCGCAGAACGAGGCGATGAACTTCCCTTGCCAGGTCTGCGGGACCATGTCCCCGTAGCCCACTGTGCACAGCGTGATCTACAATGCACAGTACTTATAGTTGGATAGAAATACAACAACAAAAATAAGGTTCTTATAAAACGTACTCTTGCAAAGATGAGCTGAGAAATCGATACTTACAACTCCCCACCACAAAGCTTCAGCAAAATTTTTAAACTTTGTATCGGCGACGTCTTTTTCAGCTAAATAGACCAAGAATGATGCGAATATCAACCCTAAAAATCCTATGTACAACGTTGTGATTAACTCCTGAAATGAAAAACAGCTGCATTAATACCATTGGGGAATCATTCCAATTAATCTATCTTTAGAGAGAATAACCTAGAAACTATTGATTTGTACTTATAAAGAGTAACAACAACAGAAGCTTAACCATTATTAGTCGTAAGAGTGATTAATCAATCGGATGCTATTATTTTAATTGTTTCCGTGGCAATACATGCTATTGTTAGATATTTACTTCAAATTCAGTTATTGCATGATATTTTATTCCACGAAACGATGTTATGAATGATTTAACTATACCTACCTAGTAGCTAGCTTATGACTCATCTACTGCAGACCCATATTATGTTGACTACACGTGGTCGTGGTTGCAGTTGCTAGCCAACTGGCTAGAAGCTTTTCTTTCAACCGAACTTTTTCAAGGTAAATATTGTATTGGGGAGCGGAAAATACGGCAGTAGGCTTCGCTTTATTTGCTCTGCATTGTGATCATGCAACTTTAACCTGAACCGATTGTGAGTAGATATTGGGTTTGAACGCGTAGCTAGGTATAACTACACACGTGGCCGGCACCCCAGAGGAAATTGCGGGCGGACCCGACACGGGGTGCTGCTTACTCAGCATACTAGGGTTATGCAAAAGGGAGCTAACAGTCGCACCAACGCGACGCGTGCTAACATAGCTTTTCTATCTAATAAAAAGGTCGAGAGTTATAATACTTTCAAACTTTGACCTTTTATGATTCTTCACATTCTACCTGAGGGCGCTCTTTACCCATATTTAAGTAACTATATCCTAAGTACTATGAAATGTAGGCACGTTAATAAAATAGAGTAATATCGCGGATTATGGTCGCGACAGCCATCCATTGTCAGATAATAATAGCTACGTTATTGTTTCTGGTCAGTGTCTATAGAATCAACATTCCGAGACGTCTGATGGACCGAAATAAATTTTATTTAATATCCAACTGATTTTGTAATCCATATGATTTTGAAGCAGCGGCTATTGAATGTAATGAAACATTTTTAGTCGCGGCCTCGTCGCGTTAGTCACACGCGCCGCCACGTGTTCTTTTTTGGACTGTGGCGATATCTAGATTTAAAAATGTTGTATCTAGGAATCATCGCCCGAACAGTCCAAAATATTCACTAACTGCACGTTTCATTTTGAATTAATCAAGGCGCGTAATTAACGTAATCGTTAGGCATGATAAATAAAATGAGGTAAAAAACTAGAGTATAAATCAGTCAGTGGCGGGCATCTGCTCTAATTTATTGTTAGTAAATGTTACGTGGAGCTACGTAGGCGGTACGTACCCGGCCGAGGCACTTAGTTTTATGGACTGCAATTACCTAATTTTAATCTCTGCTGAGTACCTTTATGATTTACGTGGCCTGGTTTTTATAGATTTCGAACAAAGGTGGGTGTTTTGTGTGAAAGGGTTATCGTTTTATGTTTTTATTTCTTTTACGACATGGCCTTACTAATTTAACATCAGATTACTGCAACACAGAAATAATAATGTACATTAATCATGTATTCAGTAAAATTTAGTAACGCTTACACTTTTTTACCCAAAGTCGGTCAAACTTCTGCTGTGTAACAAATTGCTTATTGAAGTTATAGCTGTAAGTAGCGCATCATTCTGCTAACTACGTCTAACGTTAGCTTTTGCGTATTGCGTAGACTAGATTACGTTTCCGTCCGTTTCCCCACCGCGGCCTACTAATGCAAATTTCTTGAAAAACGTTCCACTTCCGCACTCAACTCTGGTTACATAGAACCCAAAGCTTTAGCAGTACACCGACTAACGAGGATTGTGTACGGGGCGCGTGCCGAAATGTAATTTCCGGTACTTATCTAATGATAACACTTATGCATGTGAAATTAGATTTAGATAGATAAGTCAGGAAGGATCGTGAACATAACAAAGGACTTGCATATTCGTTAGCATAAACCAATTTATCGTCGATCGCACGAATATGTGTACTTAGATATAGTTCATTTCATTACCATATCTTGGGTTTCGGTATCGTCTTATGTTAAATAAAATCAATGGATCATAAAAATAATAGAAGTTAGTTTCGAAGTAACCTGTCGATGAGCGTAAACGACGGATCCGAGAAGTTTCCACGTGCCACCTCGTCGGTCCATGCGGACCATGCGCAGGATCTGGAAGAAGCGAAGACCTCGGAGTGCTGATGCAGCGAACACCTGCCCCGACGAGCCCATGGCCAGCACCACCAAAGACGCCAAGATTGTTGTGACATCTGTCATAATATAATATATGTCCTATCATTCACGTGAACTACATAGAGCACATCGATCAAAAACGAAAATGCTTCCGTAAAAGAACACTTGAATTTAAAGCTCTTCTCGAGTAAGAAGTTTAAATATTTATGGCTGTATGGCATTATACCTAAGTCCTCTTCAATATTTCAAATCAAATGACCAGATAATCACCCCCATCTGGCTAAACAAACCTATCGTAAGCTATTGAGAAACGGTATTACCTTTTATAATATTAAGATTGTCTATTAAGCTTTCGATGACTCGCCATAACGGTCGGTAATTGGTTTTGCATCGGTAATGTCGGAATTAAGTTTAATACCTTCGGACTGCAAACGCGGCACACGGCAACGTTTGGTGAACAAGTGCAAAGAAACCGGCCATTAATAATCCAAGGAGGGCTGAATAATTGCGGAAGGTTTGTTTTATTGACCTCGGAATATCGTGTGGCCATGTTTGCGGCGCGGTCTCAGGCGGCCGCGGCCGGCTCCCCTGAGAGCGGCCTAGCGGTCGCACGAAACTACTGTCAGGGGACAGAGGAGGGCACATCGAAAATGCGAAGGTCATAGCAGATTGCTCGCACCTGAAATAGGGTCACTTTGTCACGGTTTATGGTCGGTACGTGACTTTTACTTCAAATGTCGTCGTGGTTGACAATAGTAGACACGAAACCGCCATGTTATTTATTATTCGGCAGCCCCCACTTTTTCCTTAAAATGAAGTTGTCATTAAAAGTTTTTGGTCGCACAAAAGCTTTTCACTCGGCATGCTAATTCTTCGGTGAAAACAAAAAGGTTATGGAATGGCATTATCTTAGTAGGCCAAGGTTATAGCAGTTATACTCGTACTTATATTCGTTAGAAATGCTTGTTCTATTAATAGGTATACATAAGCAGAAGTAGAAAGGAATGGAACCAATTTTGCACTTTTGTCTTTGTAATTTATGTAACAGCAAAAAGTCACGAAGCGTTCAGTGACGTTCATAACATGCGATGCAGAGTAGCCTGTTGCAATCGTTGCGCCACTTTGAAATACAATTTTGTTAAGGACTTGTCATAGTTTTCATGCTCGCATGAACCTGATGCTACTTATCTACCTATTTATGGTACAATCATCGAATAGAGCCACAGCTGTACTTGCACCCTGTTTAAATAAATTCGAGTTCCTAATAGGTACTTATAGGTAAAGAAAACGGGCCCCTTTTATAAGCGTCACATATACTTCAAGACCGAGTTAAATGGAGCTCACTATAAGGACTCCCATTGTGTTTGTGACATAAAAAAATTGTCCACTTAAAATAAATAAGCTTACCTATAATGCAGAAGGGTCGCCGCAAAAATTTGAGGCGCCCCATTGAGCCTTGATACCGGGACCTGCATCCTGACGACCATAACCTTTGTACAGAAAAAATAAAAATTAACGTTCATATTTGTTTCCTCGCTGGGTTGGTTCAGCCAAAAATTTTCAGTTTCCTTTGGATATTAAGCGCTTCCAAGACATATGTACCCCTATATTGCCATGTCCAGTAGCCGAGTTTGATGAGGAATTCAATCAATTACTATGTATTTAGAAAGATATATTTTGCAACGAACTTAAGAAAGATAGTTTTTTAATTAATAACACTGGCAGTTGAATAGCCCAACAAGTGTTTCAAAAATTATAATTAATAGTAGGGTTATGTAGTCTATGATTTATTGAGAAAAATAAACACGTGTGCTTACAATTTTCAATACACTCTTGTGTAGTATTTTCGCCCATGACCAATGCTCTACATAGATAAACTCAGTAGGCGCCCAGAGGATGCGGCATCACACCTACACAGCGCCTAACCCATTTCCGAACACTTATCCCGATACATGTCGGTCTATTTATCAATCGGCAACGTTTTCAAGAGCGTGAAGATAATCGGAATTGCTAGTAATTGCCTACAAAAGATATCCGTGGCCAGTCGGTCGGTTAATCGAACTCGGGTTTAAGCGCGATAAGATCGCGTTTTAGCGTTAATAAAGCCGCGTTGTAATTGTCTTTATTGACAGGGCTCTGGAACGAATATGTCACGTCAGAGACCCATGGTGCATGTTATAAGACTTAAGATAAGCAAGCCTAAAATTGGAAATCATTTTTTTCCCACTTGTTGGCTGATGACCTTCAACATTGCTACAGAAGGCTAATAGTATAAGGTAGGTACTCTTTTTACATTAATTGTATACGCAGATGGTGGGTTCACGTCGTGTTTCATTCAAGAATTACTTTCGATAGAGCGTTGGAAGTGGGTGCTGTCTGATATATCGGCTCGAAAATAAATAAAAGAGAAATAATGGCCACTAGACCATTGAAGGAGGAGTGATCCGTCTTAGCCGGTGACGAATTACCTGCCTCTTTCACAAAGCTAATCTACCAGCAATGTTTGTGGTATCCTCCTTCACATTTTGTACAAAAAACAGACTTCGCGAAAAAGGTAATGGAACTAAAAACTGTGATAAATATTTGAATCTCGTAATATCACAGTCTAATAATAAATCCTCTTACACTGTGCTACAATCATGCTTACAAAATATCTGATGTACTTATTCACACATATACACTGTCTGTGATGTAAAAGCGTTGATTCGTTTCTGGAGTGGGTTATTAGACCCATTATTGGTTGGATCGTCCCTGAGTGGGCTGAACAATATTGACTTATTACACTGCTCCGGCAGTTTTTTATGTATATGAATTGTTTATATGTAAATAAACCTGGCTCTATACTTATAATATTTCTATAAACCAAAAACAGAGGTTTATTTTTTATTTAATATTATATACGTATATGGAATTAGCACGAATGGTTTTGTATATAAGAATCATTCAAATCAGCTAAAAACCCGCGGAGATTGAGTGATTAAGATCACATGAAAACATAAAATTGTACTGCTTTTATGTTACAATGCCTAGTTTCTTCTTATAGCATATCGAATGTGTATATGGAATATCATAACAGAAACGATTATATAAGTGTTATCCTTTTTGAAGTCAGTTACTGGTCTATGTTATTCTAGACCAATTTTTTTTGTAACTATGAACCCACAGTACCAAGTAAAGAGTTCTAATGCTTTTAAAAACAATCAATTATCTAAATATGAATGTTACTCAAGCTACAGCTGCCTTGTACTGGAACTATAAAAATTTGTTCAATAGCGCGAGTATGAAAATGTAGTCCATTGTGTCCATTGTCACCGGCAGCGGTCTACGGGCTATTGTTTTAATTTAATCAAATAACACACGAATCTGGGTCGCAATGAATCTACGTAACTTGAAGTTAGTAACGAACTAGCAGAGACGACATTATACATTTTGTAGGTCGGCGACAATCACAAGCGGTCGCGGCCGCGCCAGGCGCTTACAAACTGCTGATCGTAAAAATCACATCATACGAACCGTATCAACAAATCAACTATTAATTACACGAGTAGCCATAATAAAAAGAACTTTATTTGTTCTATCGGAGCGACGATTTCTTCGACTTTGTGCCGACGCTGTAAGGGTTACAATTGTTTGAAAGTGGGACATGCATTTCCTACTGTTGGTAGCGTTCGATATTCTCGTAGTTGCAGTGTAGCTCGTAGCAGTGTACATTACGTAGTGCTGCTACGAACACACCGAATGTGTCGGATATAACGTGGGTTCATTAACAGTTCGACTGTTTCACTAATTAATTACTGTAATTACTGCTCTGATCCGACTCGCTTAGGTGTTTGGAAAAGGTATTCCGAACACGTCGGCTACATGTGTACCGAATTCACTCAGTTAATAGAACGGATCGCGAAACAAAAAGGTTAAATGTGTAGGAACATCTTTCGAGCTAATGAAAAGCTGCTCATAACATTTAGTGATGTATTCCTGCGCTGCTATGAATAAGTTAAGGTAATAAGATTATCGATCCGCTGTGTACTGCTTCGCAGCATGTAGCGTGGTGTACTTACTCGTGTGCTTTGTTCGTGCTGGCTTTTCAAATTAACATGTACTTAATGATATTACGTCAGAAGACTGCATTTGTTTTATATTCTCGTGAGATTAGGAACGGCAAAACATGTGTTCCTAATACAGATAAAAACAGCTTCTGCAAATATAAAGCAAATCTAATATCACGACATTACTAGGAATTATGTTTTTAGTTATTATTAACGAACAACTTTCATTAATTTATACTGAAATTGCAAACAAAATTGTTTTATTTTTAATTATCCATTGTCAGTACGTGGTTTGTTACGTATCGTGGTGACAGACACTTTCTAATACAGCAGCAATCTCAAAATTATGCAAATCAAAACTGCGTAGCTGTATGCGTAGCATCGTAGCAAGTTCTACGACGCCAGGACCCTTTCGTCGTAGAATTTGCTATGGAGCTACGCAACATGTTACGAGAGTTAGCGAAATACAACTTACCTTAGTACAAACTCAATAGCGAACCAGATGACGACAACTGTCTCCATGTAGAACAGGATGATGCCTGCCTTCGCTTCGTACTCCTCGATAGTAGAGAACACCGACAGAGCCAAGCACATGAATACCATCAGGAACCTGCATCACAACAAAGCTTTACTTAACTATCAACACAAAAATACAATAATTTAGCAAAAGTAAAAAGAAATAGGGTGGTCTCAAAACTTGCTTACTGATAGTCGCCGCTCTAGGGCATTTCTGTATCGCTGAAGGCTGCCGTGGCCGATTATCAAAGGGATTTACCTCAAATCTCTTTGGTGTGGTTCTCTCAAATCATTTGAGAGAACTTCAGAATTTAGAGGTTGGATTTCAGTTGGTATATTATATCTTAGTTAAAGATACCATGTATGTGTATTCATATGGTCCAAGGATAATAATTACTATGGATAATGATGTATAGCTTATATAGCTGTGTTTGTTTCTTCGGAACAAAACTAAACTTCTTAACGTGTTATTAGAAACTCTCGCTCGAGCTAAAAGCTTCCATAACATAATTCCCTCAGATGGATGAGCGGTAAATTGCCAGATATGAAAGCGCTGAATATTCACATTGGATTTCTACCTTTAATATAATTTGCAATTTTAATATACCGGGAAACGTACTCATATAAGGCTCGGGGAAGTAATTTCGACAGAAACGAATTGAAGGCAATTCTCGTAGGTAAATGAGAAGTTTGTCAATAAATGTTGCTTATTTAGATTGTAGGTACATGTTGTTGTTTTCATTTGGAATACGTCTAGAAGTTTGAAGAGATCGAAACCCAAAAATGATTATAGCGCCATAGGAAGTAAGTTTACGACATAGAAAAGTCTACGTGATGGTGTGAACTTTTGAATGATCTTTTTATGGAATAAAAGAAATAAATTAGGTATGGATAGATAAGTCTTACACGAGCATATGATATAGGACTGCCTTTGCTCCTCTTGGTCGTTCAAGGAAGTTGTAGAACTTGGACTGCAGGCGGCGGTAGCGCGCGTCGCGGCGCGTGGCGCGGTAGCTGAGCGGCTTGCCCAGCAGCGACATCCGCGGCGTCGCCAGCCGGTCGCCGCCACTCTTACACTCACTGCAACCAACACAGCTCATCTGCTATCTGCGCTCGCCTCACCCTCCCTTCTCTCTCTCTCTAACGTGTAAAACCCACTATTAGAATAGCCGCCCCTATACTCCTATTCTGCGGGAGTTTTCAGAAGCGCTATTGTAAGTTTTTCGATCTACTCCGCGATAGGCACGTTTCACTTCAGGCCTAGTTTTCTATACATATAAGAATTATTAAGTATAATTTTATTAAGTTAAATGATGTTTACACTCTTTACAATTTTAAAACGATTATTTGAGTAAGTTCTTATTGTGTCATACTAACGCATACGTGAAATAAAGTATCTACAGCGACTGCGAAACTGTTTTGAACTTGGTACTTTAATTTGGAGCAGAACCGCAGTCGCGAGTCGTGATAGTTGAGTTTATCAACATGTCGGAACCGCGATGAAATCGCTGCGATAAACTCGCCTCCTTGCCAACGGAGACGACCCAATCTACAAACACCTAGTTTACTTATAGCGAGTTTCTCGGCGCGTTTGACTTTTGTTCAATTAGATTGTTTGCGATCTCTGCTAATGTTTGCGATCTTCCAAAACATGACACACAGTCTTCTTGATACCTCGAAGTAGGTGATTATACATTATCATTTTAGATATTTTCTTTTTTAAATAGGTTTTTATATTGATATATATTATTTGTACAATCATTGTTAATATCATAAATTATTCCTAGCTCCAAAATTAATATCAACCATATTTATAATTGTATTCTCTTCAATCTAACACATTACGGAGTACCTACATATTATTATTATTATTATCAACATTCAAAACCATTTATCCTATAAATAGGACAAAAAATGTTTCTCGCTACAATACAACGGGACTGCGCCGCCAGCATTTTGGGCACGACGTCAGACATAAAAGATCGCTCAAATTCACTAAGAAACATATACATTAATCATTGTTAGTTTAAGCGATCTTAATATTTAAGTTTTTAGTTACCTAGTATTATTTTTAATTTATTTGAGTTCTAAGTTTTAGCTGTTACTAGCAAATTCGTTCAGGGTGGCATTTTTCATAGATATTAGAAATATGTTTTTACCCAATGCCAGTTGGCTGGCCTATACCGGTTTGGCGCCTAAGATTTTCATTTTATTAATAACTCGTTGGATCAGGTGTAAGTATAAGTAATTTTTTGAGCTATCAAATGGTAAAAACCGTAGTAGGTTTCAGTTCAGTAGGTTATACATGTTGCGAAGACAAACACCATTTCTAAATATATTATTATATATTATACTTGTTAACGTTTCCACACTATATCATTTTAACACTTATATAGACTATTTGTATTTCACTACATACTATATTAGAAGTATTATTATAAGTATAAGATATAAATTACATCAAAATTCATCTTACATTCAATATAATTATATTATCTTTGCGAATTGTATTTCTATACAATGCTCCGAGTACATCAACTGAATTATAAGATGAAACATGAATATTTGCATTTTATATCTGATGCAGATGCTTCTCTTTTCATTCCAGTTATAGATTTAATTCTGATAATGGTGATGGCAAGATTTTTCACAATGAAAGCAGTAAGTAGATTTGTAATATCATTGAGTGGGCTGTTATTATAGTTTGCAGCTAGATGTTGCTTAAACTTTTGTGTGGGCTAATGTTTCCACGTGTGGTACATTTTCAAAGAGACATGATTTAATAACGAGTAGCAATTAGTGATTTAGGACCAGCTTTGAAATCACAATATACTATAATGAAGGTGTGTCTACCGATTCTTCGCGCAACTTGGCATTATAACAAAGGGAACATTCAAATGACCTTGCAAAAATACCTGCAATATATTATTTGAGTTTTTTCAGTGAAAAAATGGCAGATTCTCACCGATTTCTTATAGGAAATTTGTCACCTTATGAGATTAAAAATCGGTGTCCAGGGCTAGAAAAGTTTACGACTACTTGATCAACCGCGATGTAGCAATAGATAATACGTATTTGTTGCATTATATTGTATTATGTGATAATTTAGATAAAAAATGTTGGTCTGTATGGTTTGGCATAACAAAAGTCTACGGGCTTTGATTGACACTGATTAAACGTACTAAATGCACTAAAATTAATAGCGTTGTCACAACCACAATAGAACAAAGCTTTAGGTCGAGCTACTGCTCTAGGTCACCCCATGAAATAACGATTAATGTATGTACCAACTATCAACTCTACAAACTAAAATGGCGTCATTCTAGTTTAATTTGAAATTCACGTGATGATAATTTGTTTATTCGCAGTATGCTTTTGCATTCTTATGTTGATATGATAAAAAATAGTACTATTTTACAGACTTTTAATTCGCTTAAATTCATTCGGATATAATTTCATTTTTTTCGGCTAGGTTGCTATTCATTGTAGGATAAAGAAGTGTATGAGCTAGGAAATCACTCTGTCGCCAACATAACTTTTGATAATGTTAAACCAACACACCACACGTTTTAAAATAACCATTACGAAAGTGAGCCCAGGAAATGCTTTGAAATATTCTCTCAACCCAATAATTGTCTGAACATCATGTAGTATTAATAACAAACCTTCATTACAACACGTTACAGAAGTTAATCAGCGAAAGGTGTCTTAATATCAAGCAAGAGAGCTGTAACATGAAACCCTGAGCTGTCATCGAGGGGAGCGTAAGTCTTCTTTAATAATTCCCTCACGATGAATACAGAATCAAGTACACCACAGAAGTTAATTACCCGCCGTGAAAATTAGTCTGCAGCTACATGTTATATGAGTAAAATTACTGGGCATATGAGACTTTAGAGACGATGTCTCAGGGTGACGAGCGCAGCGCAGTGCCGCGCAGGATTATGCGATGCAAAGTTTTAGGTGGCACTGTAACTGTTATGGCCAGGCGTAGCGCTTATCAGTGACTTGCTCGTCTCGTCAGTCAGTCAAATTAAAACAAAAGAAAGAGTTACAGAAAATCTTCGCGAGCTTTGTGTTGCGTTTCAGTTATTTTCATGGATCTCGTAAGACAACAGAGAGGCACGATTACTCGTATCAATAGCTGACCTTTTCAAATGCTTCCATGATTTCTATTTGAGTTTACATATATATTAGAAATATAATTTACAATAATGCACACTACATTTGAATTTTTAATATTTCGTTCATAGATCCGTTTAGGTACCTATAGGGATCATTTGATACCATAACATTTTTATTCACTTACGAGTATAACTGAACCAATTGTATATAACTATTCGATACTACCAATTGGACCATCGCGATGGAAATTTACTACAGAAAAAAAAACTATTATGATTATCTTGACATAATTATCTACTCTAAAACAGATCTTAAACTGTTTAATATAGCTATAATGCATGTATGTGTGTACGTAGTGTGTTGAGCTAGTAGTGTTATTTGTCATTATCATCATCAGTCTGATACGTTCCCATAGCTAAGATACAAAGAGTTACGACGGCATAATACCAATGCGCCACGACCTAGTGCATGTTATAATGTACCTAACTACAAAAAAAATAATAATTTAGATTTACTGTTTCCTAGACCAAGATATCAAGGCAAACGCTATAAGTAAGTACCTAAGGATTTAAAAGCTTGCAAGGAAATAAAACTTTCTGATTATTTTTCTTGTTACTGCAATCCTGCAGCGAAAATAACTTTCCGTGCAAGGTGAGAACTCCCCGAGCAGCTGTCAGTCGAACTGCCCAGATTTATACATCTACGCTCCTACGAGCTATAGGTACATAGGATATTCATGAGATGAAACATCAAGGATCTTTGTTTTAGATTTAGCTCAAACGTTATCTATTCAACGCAAGTCATAATTTAATTCCTAGAGAAATGTTATCATGTTTCTCTACATATTACACCTAATTTGTCTACGTAATTTACAGGTTAAATCAGCAAGTCTTAAACTAGCTCATTAACGTAAATACATGTCCAAACAACGCATGTTGTTTATGTATTATATAGGTACGTAACTGGAAGATGCAAGGCGCTACATGTTATATAACAAATATACGTGTAGGCGCTATACGCAGTTGAAATAAATTCTCTTAGCATTCAATCAAATAAAACATCAAGAGAGTAAAAATACCCGTGTTTCATTAAGTTGAGATAAATGCTATTTAGAGCACGTATCTTCTTACTCTATAGAGAGCGTAGGAGGATATGTAGGTACGAATACCTGTAATAAAATACACACGACTCAATGGTAGTAATGACCTCGGCTCCACGTTTCCTCTAGAGGCCAAATTTTGGTCCAATCTTTTGTTTATTACCCTATAAAATACCCAACTGCTAGGATATATGAAACCTATTTTATTATTCTTTGTGCATTAAAGAGATTGCATTAAGTATTATATTATATAATAAAATGAGGCAGTGTTAGAATTCAAAGGAAGAAACGAACAATCGGCGATAAAGATATTATCTGACTGAATACATACCTTGGTCTAGGTAAAATCATAATGTGCGTAAAATCATTCCAGTGTATAGGAAAAATATTGGTAGGTACAAAATGGTCCTCGTCAAAAATCTAATCGTAAAAATATTTATTGGAGGAAGTATTATATTTGTCAGTTTACTGTTTAACTACGCACCGAAGTGCTAATGCAGTATTATATATGAGTTCAATAAAGGGTGAAGAAAGTAGACAATGAAAATCTGGTAGAATTGAATTAATATTGAAAAAGGTCATCCATAAGAATTATACTTGTAGGTCTATTGGAAAATTAGTATTTTTACTTCGCGAAAATTTACACACGGGTTATGAAGTCAATATCATACAATCTATAGCTACAACTAGCAAAATATACTTAAGTACAATATTAGATATTATTATTCAAATAAGTCTGTTACGATACTCTGTCTAAAGACGAAATTAAAGAAAAAAATAGGAGCATCTACTATGGTCTACGGAAATATGTAGATAAATTAATAAAAATAGTAGATGATTTGTATTACCTATGACGTATAGCATCTTCATGTACCCGAACACGCCTGGTCGTTTTCATTTTCACCTAAACATTTTATGCCAATAAATAAAAGTAATATTTCGATAAGCCAATAAATTGTTAACGTATTCGTTAGAATTAAGTTGACTTTTTATGATTAATACATACGAATAGATCTTTACATTGGTAGTCTATCGTTCTGTAGATACTTTGGAAGGTTAAATAGTCGGAAACAATAAGCATTGACAACAATAGTGGTAAGAAGTGAATCAAGATAATATCCTCAATCCTCGCTCTATACTGCACTCTGTGCTTTAAATTAAACTGGCATTATCGTATGTATGATTTAATTAGACGTTACTCTGCTTCTTCCGAATGCAGTTAAAAGCCATTGTGCTAGGTACGGCATAGTCGAATCACTACACAAAATAATTTTCTTTGTAAACTTGTTCTATCCTGGGGTCAAACGTAAAAGGTCAATAGCAAAACAGCCTGCAGTCCTTTTAAACTGGCTAGAGCTGGAGTTAAAAGCTTAAATAAAACAATACGAGGAATAACCCGAGGAAAAACAATGATAAAAATCTTTAAAATCTCTTAGCTGATTGTTGTTGAAAAGTTAAGTTGGGGTATAGGTAGGTAGGTATTGTGTTGATATGAATATGTATCTACCAATTTGGCACGTTCGCGGCGGCGCATTGTGGCCGTCGGGAGCTTGCCATAGTCATATTTTATTGTGGTTATTGTTTTATTGTAATGCAAAAAATCACTTAAGCCAACGCTACCACTACTTAATAGTTAAACTATTGATCCGAATATAGAAGGGCACTTCGAACGCCATTAAAATTGAAGTCATCGTTAGCAATTATGTACAAAGGCACAAAGAACTACACGATATCGAACAGGCATGCTGTTTATATTAATTTAATAATTTAATTGAATAATTGTGGCCGTTTTATCGACACCTAACCGTACGGGCACTAAAATGACGTCGTGCAAAATCGAAACATCAGTCATTAGTTACGTACCTTAAAATTCACAGCCAATCTAAACAACTGAAAACTGACATCCATAAATATTTACATTCCGGTAGACGTGAGTCGTGGTGTCGCGTCAGTGAGGAGGAGGTCGCGAATGTGTCGCGGGAGTCGCGAGCGAGTTGGGTGCCGGCGGCGGCGGTGAGCTCGCGGCACGTGGGGAGCGGCTCCGGGGCGCCGGCATAATACCCGCCACTCATCGGTGGGACACGCGGCGCCGCGGCGGAGCGGCCACGAGACGCGCGGGACGCGAGCGCCGACTGACGCGCCCGCCGCGCCGCGAGCCCGCCCGCCCGCGCTCTCCGCCGCCGCCCGCCCAGCGCGCCGCGCCACCGCACCACCGCACCACCGCGGCCGCCACACGCCACTCGGCGCCCCGCGCTCCTCTAATTCTAATTGTTAGCCACCTCTGACTATTCAGGTCATCGTACCTGCATTACGATTCTTCCCTAAACGGGAACCCAGATGGGATTTGCATCTTTAATGTTGTGATTCAATCCATGCCGAGATTAGGTGCCTATCTACACTTACATAAAAAGTTACTAGCCCGTAACTTAAATCATTTATTTAGAGCGAGGCCCTAACCAAATCTTAAAACGAGGGTACCTAAAATTGTTTCGGTCTTATTAGAAACGGCGACGGGGTAATTCTTCTACGCTACGGGCGTCCAGTAATTGCTACAAAGTGAGCGTTTAATTAGGTAGGTACCTACTTGTACACTATATATAAAACTGCCGGTAGTAAATACGCATTTCCCAGTGCAATCCTTTCAAAGGAAATAATTTACAAAGGATAATGTAATAATGCGGAAAGGAAAACCACGAGGGATCCCTGCTAATCGTATTGTTTGCGGGTTGAATTGAAATGCAAGCTTGTCTAGTGTTATTGCGTTAGCGAAACGTGGCGTTTTATTATAACTGTATGTGTGTATAATATTCATTATTATTCATGTTTCAAAACAAATTTACATTGATCCTTTATGTATTTACAGCTTTTAATAATTTTTTGGTTGTAACAGTTCCTCGAAATGTGGGAGAAGAGACGCTAAAGCAGACCGTATACCAAAATCATAATTATTTAACTAACCAGCTAATGTGCCAGCTAACCTAATCAACCAAACAGTAAGTTGAAAAAAAAATGTAAAAATAGGTAAAATATGCTAAAATGTTATACATTCAAATTTGTTTTGTCCGAATTTTAATTGTAGCTGGGTATACTAAAACAGTTGAGTGTTAGATGTTTCATCAACACAGTAATAGGGCCTTATAGGAGCATCATTTGCCAGAAACATTACGATTTGACTTTTATCACCATGGAAATACGTTTGCGGAAATTTTAAGCTTTGGTGAATAGAAAAAAGAACAGTTAAATAACCCTCCTTTTAGTGCAGTTGGATAAAATGTAAAAAGGGGAAACACTATTATGTACCTTCCTGTTACGTTTTCGGTAAAATCATATTCGGAAACATAATATTCTGCAGTGTGATAGGTAGGTAACGCTAACATGTACCTACCCTAGCGCCGGCGGATGTATCTTATAATTACATGTAGATTACTTAGTCAAAATAGTAATTAATGTTCATCAAGATGAGCGTTAAATACAGGAGATAGAGTGAAACACTGTCCGCTGTGACTTTGCCTACTCTAGAGCGTAATATTACATTAGTAGGTCGCCTATGTTCCCTAAGGAGTTCTTATCGAGCGATATGTAGAATGCTGCACCTAGCGATTTTTAAGCGACATTCCCAGCCTAGGTCAATCGCTCTATTGAATACAAACGAGTGTGCTCTACACATAGGTGAAACTAGTTCCGTCATTTACAGTTGGTGGTACTTGTGTGTATCACTTTATTACTAAGTATATATAGGTGGGGTAGCTACGTACCTACCTATATTGTTACCCTTCCAATTTGGTAATATCTGCCCCAGATTTAGTTTGTCAGTTTTCGAAACTTGCTTCTGTTAGTCGGTCTTATCAGCTTTGGTTTAATTGTGATGACGGCGTGTGTTATCTACGATCTGGGGTTAGAAGCCAAATTTACAGATAACTAATGACTGATCCGACAGGAGAATAGTACGTTAGCTATTACTAAAATTGGTTTTAACATAATTTGTAGAATTTGTACCTACCTGTTTATCTTCTTCGTTTTGTCTTTGGAAAATTAATTATTTTAATAAATGTCAAGTGAATTTGGTATATTTTATGGTAGTCCTCAATATAAATAAATAATAACAATAATCGAAACTCAATCCTTCACATTCGATATAATATCAGTTAGTAGGTAGGTTTGACCACTACTAAGGCACTAACTAACTATGGGTGTAATTACTAAAAGTTTACTTTAAGACAATATTTGTAATCAGCGTTAAACTTTATTGCTCTTTTCGAACAGGAAGGTAACGACTTTTCTACGTTACATAGATATAATTATGTAGATAATTTATTTGTCCTGACCCACTACTCTCGTATCATCAGCCTTCATCGATCACTTCATTTGATGGGTCCCTACGAATTACACGGTTCGCTTCACGAAGTGAACTTTCATGTGCCTCCTATTAATGTGTAATTTACGTGTAAGTACCTACCTACTTCTGACAAATGCTTTGATGTGGCCGGTTCTAGGGCGATTAAAAAGTCCTTGCTCCGATTATTAACTGATTATTATCTAACCAAAGTCAAAGCTGTTTATAAACTTTTAATAAGCTGAGAGCTTATCGTAAACAACTTAAATAAGTACTCAGGTAGGTACTACCTACTTAGCATTATTCCGAGACTATACTATCAGTCTCAGCTCAGGTTTTCTTGGTTAGGGGTAGTAAGTAGGCGTAGAATCGGGCATAAGCCGCTCACACCTAATATTCGACAGTTTTCAGGAATTTTAGCGGAACAATAAATTAAGATGTTGTTATTTTTTTCCAATTTGTGTTTCTTCCTCTGTTATCTCACTAATAGTATACCTAATACAAATGCGAAAGTTTGTGTGTGTGTCCCGCTTCACGCAAAAACGGAGGCACGGATTTTGATGAAATTTAGTACACATACACTTTAGATCCAGGAATAGACAAAGGATGCTCATATCCCGTAAAAGTTGACGGTTGCTGTCGGGAATAGTTAATGCGGGTGAAACCCTGGGGCGCTGCTATAATAGTATTAATCCATATTTTACTAAAAAATAAGCAAAACTCATCGCAGTCTCAGTTCCACCACTATACGAGTCTTGCTTGTAAGCATTATTTGCAATTGCCTCCGGCACCGTTTAGTATATGTATCTATTCGTATCACGATTTCTTTGATCTAACGTTAAACATACATCTGACATAAGTATTACATTTTGTATGAATTCGTGTGAGAACTTAAGTACCTAGCCGTGGCCATGCGCCGCTATGCGAGGCAGGCTTTTACCCACTATCGAGATATTCATGAGTAAACGAGAGAAAGGGGAGAAGAGAAAATAGAGTGAAAAGTGAGTTATTAGAAATCATCGTGTCTGTATGCCTTATCCAGGATCAAACCAAAGTTCAGACTGATAGAAACACTAATTTAGATATCTAGTATCTAGGTATACATCCCCGATCGAAGCATACACTACCAGTATAACAAAAAAATGCTAAAACGATAGAAAGCCAAAAATTATAATGAATCCATCTGGCGACGGCGTAACAAGTCATACGAAACCTAAAATATCAATCGACGACATATCCCTCGCCAGTAACATCCGTTTAGTTGTTAGAAATGTGTTGTTTATTGCTAACAGTTTTGTAAGCTTGAATCGGATAGGTTGTGGGGCTAATTTTCGCTTTATATTTGTAAACAATGTGCACACATGGCTGATTGCTTACACGCACGCCTACTCTAGGTACGCCGCCGCGCCGCCCGTACGCATGCCCTGTTGCATAATGTGTTGTTTTTAACAAACAAACATGCTATAATATTAACTCTAAAAATTGTGCTTACGTAGCCTTTGATTATTTTAAGTGAATTTTCATTGCAACTGACCTCGAAAGGGTGTGGGGGTTTGTTTTGTCTAACTATTTATTTAATTAGAATAATCTACATATATACCAGACATCTGTTGTTTCCTGTGTTTTTGTGTGAGCTATGTTAGTGCTGGGACCAAAACGTTAGTGGTGGATTCCCTGAGTAATTAATCATCTTAACAATGACCTTCTCATAATGTTAAATCTAGTTGACATAAGCTAAAGGATACCTACTAAAACGTATCAAATCTATGCAATAATGAAACTACAAAATTACTTACTTAAACAATATTTATTGCTCACATATACGTGGGAATCAGTCGAAAATAACCTTACTTACGTCGTTCCATGTAAGGCAACCGAAAACGCACCGTACTTTACAAAATATAACTAAATAATTGTTTAATGTCAAATTACAAAGTTCTTTCAGGTTCACAAAATAAGAGTGATAAAAATGAAATTGTGAGGGAAGTTCAATTATGCTATAATCAATATTTACACAAATGCTATCCACCTTTCTTCCATTTTTCACCAGGAGTATATTCGGTCATTGGTTTTCCTGATATACCACAAGTTCCGATGCCCACCCGGCCAGACAAGTTGTCAGGGGAAGCAAATATACTTTTTGTCCGTACTCCAGGCTTTTTAGATGCCTTCGTATGGAAATTGAGCCATTTATTTTTTTCACTTTCTCTTTCTTCTTCAATCTGTTTGAATCTCTGTTGTTTCTTTTGCTTTTTCTTTTTGAGATATTCTCTGTTATAGCCTTTTCCATGTCTGTAACAGATAAAATGTATAAATAAGCATAAGAGCTATATTAATTCTATTTAATAGAACCAAAAATATGCATTATTTTTTTTTATGACCTTACAATACATTGAGATGAATAATGGTTACTTTCCATGCCATTTCTGTTATGCTGTAATGGTTATGTAGATTCTATGAATATTTTTACTGTATAACTCATTGTTTTTATCATGTTTATGAAAAATATACAGGTATATTGTAATTATAGGTATTAAAATTATCAAAAATCATGGCAATAAATTGTATTGACATTGTAAGTTGACACTGCAACATTCTAACAAGGGAGATGCATTTATAGCATAACCACTTGCAAGTAATTGTTAGGGCAATAATTTGGTTCATGGGCCTATTAAGTCTTGACTTATTGTCACATACAACAGTCAGTACTTGTCTCACGACAAACTCATGTGGTCATCTGACGTGATGCATGAGGCAGGAAACAATCTCTTATTGTACATCTATATTTTATACTAACTTGCTCTCATCTCCGCTTAGGGGTCTTTTGGATCCTCCCCCTAAAGACTTAACATCATCAAGTGACACCACCTCCAGGGTAGTGTAGCCATCAAATTTGACTTTAAGATTATCAGGAGATATTTCCTCTATAAGAGCTTCGTAAAATCTGTAAATTAATAATATAATTTAGTAATATCTGGTATTTCTGTTGGCGAAACGGTTTCCATAACACTGTTTTTACCCCTAGCAACCATCTCCACCAATATCAGATTGGTCAGCAATACATATATTGGGAAGTGAATAATATGAATGGTGTTCCGTTTGAAGTTTACTTATCATTTACTTGTATAGGGGGAAATAAAGTTTTTACTTTATCTACTACTTTGACTAAAATTTATTAACCTATATCAATACTTGTCTGGAACTTCTTCCGTAGTTTAGTGGTGGTAAGCCTCTTCTGCAAGGGTATGCCAGCATAATTCATCCACCAAGCAGTAGTGTGAAAACAATAGTGTTCCGGTTTGGAGGGCACTGTTCCCAGTGAAATTACTGGGCATATGAGACTTTGGATCCAATGTCTCAGGGTGACGAGTGCAGTGCAGTGCTGTGCAAGATTATGAAATGCAAAGTTCTGTGTGGCACCATAACTGTTATGGGCAGGCGTAGCACTTACAGCTTGCTTGACTCATTACTCAGTCAAATAAAAAAATAATACTCTTAATTTTGCACTTTAATAATGTTACCGCCAACTGTAAGAACATTTGAAAACAGTTGCACTTCTTTTAATTCTTCACCAGCATGTAACTGTTTCATAAACTATAGAAAAGGCCTGGTGTTAGTACTGATTTTCTACCAAATTTAGTGATGAATCAAGTAAGACAAAAGTGATATTCAACTCACGATCCATCCGCTCTCCACTTGGCAAGGCACTTCTCTCCCACTTGCCACCTGGAGATGCTCTTCTGTGCTATATAATTGCTGTCTTCCTCCGCCGCCAGCAGGGAAGCTGTAACATCATCATCATTACTAGAACTATGAATATTAGCCACTTTCGCTTCACCTTCTTGAGTTTTTATAAGATCTTGTGTTAACTCAATTACTTCCTCCAGATCCGATTTCAACTTCAACAGCTCCTCATTCTGCTGGTCGGTTAGCAATGCTGCCTCCACCTAAAATAAAACAACTCATAGAAATATTTGTTTGCATGTTGCTGTTCCATTGTTGGTTCGTGGTATATTTTGAAGGGTACCTGCTGCAGTTGAAGCTTGTAATTCCGCAAATCTTCGGCCATTGTTATTGTATGAGATTTTTGGTTACAATTCCGTAGAAAACATTAGCAAGGAAGATGTGATAAAATAATCTAAATTCTTTTGGAATTTTGTAATCAATGAATCATTTACAATTTACGAATTTACTGACAGAGGCGTCAGACGCGGCAACATGACGGTGTTTGGTTCTTGGTTGACACTTTGACAGATAGAACTTTTCTTTTATTCGATGTCAATGTCATCATGATCCTATGAATCAAAGAGTTGAATGTTAATTTCAACGGCTCCACAGACTAATTAACCGTTTCCTGTAAACTCATTCACAGGTTCATTCCTTGGTGCGGTTTTCGAACGAAGACTGGTTGGTAGGGATGGCGATCTGAGATCGATTAATCGAAGAATCGATTTTTCGAGCAGAAAATATCGATTTTTTAAATCGATATGAAGTACTGTGTCGATTCACTGAATCGATATATCACCCTTGAAAATCGACATTCGATTTTTTCTGTTTTGGTATAAACCATACAATTATTTGCATTTAGTTGAATGTGCCTGAATTATAAGAGTGCTGCCGGTTAAAGAGTTAACTACTCATAAACTCGCGAGATGGCTGTATGTTTAGTATCCTTTACTCTTACTAAATGGCTAAGTGAAAGTAAAACAGTAATTAAAGAACGAAAAATATAGTTAATTTAATAAAATTTATATTTTTCACTACTAATGCATCAAAGTTATGAGCGTTTTTAGAACTAATATTAAGACTCTGATAATATGACGTAATGTTTTCGAACGTTTCTGACGAAAGTTGCCAGTGGTTTTTGTTATAAGGAATTGATAACTATGCATTGTTTACCCACGGATTATTAGTAAAGGGAGTGTGCAACGCCTATTCATAGCTTACTCACTGTATAGTAATACAGTTGTTACACAGATGTTTAACTTTTTTTTATTAGTAAGGCCGTTAGTATATAAATACTTTTTTTTTTTTATAGTTGATCTTATAGTTTGATACGCTAATAAAAATAATTGCTATTTTTGAATTCCCTGATTTTATTGATAAGATATCGTTAATTGCAATATTAATCTTGTTTTTAGTAAAATTGATACAAATTTACATTGTAAACGCAAACTTGAAAAAAAGATCGATTTTTTAAGAATCGATTTTGTAGGCCTCGATTTTTACGTGAATCGATTCATTAGACTACGATTCGAATCGATTTAAAAATCGATCTTTTTCGTAAAGAATCGCCATCCCTACTGGTTGGATTCTGCAACTTGCAGAGTTCAACCAACCTTAGAGAGTTACAACATAATAAAACAAAAATAAGATTTGTAAAAATAGTTAATATTTATCCATAATCTTAAAATAGGTTTTGGGTTTTACAAGCAATACAGACTTACGATTAATAGTGGTGTCGATTTTCGGTGCAACAAAACTCGCAGTGGTCCCGTTGTTAACTTATGGGTCCGAACCCGTCGCGTCGTACTGTACATACAAACGCTCGTATTACGGTTTTGTAAAACATTTTTTGTATTTTTTTTTATTAAATATGTGTACATTATATTTTATCTAACTATTGAACAATTTTTTTATTATTAACCAATTCTATAAAAGCTTCCGAAAATCCACTTTTTTTTTGGCTAAGTTACAGTAATTTTAGCCGTCAAAAGTTTTAGCATAGTTTGGTGAACCAAAATCGACACCATTGCGAACTTAGGTATAAATTAAATTAAATAGTCAATATGGTACAATTACATGGTCAAATTAAAATATATATTAATTACTTAGTCATATGACATTAGTGATAATCATAAAACACATAATAGTGCACATACACAACTAACTAGGTGCACTGTTTGTATTGAAATATTGACATCAAACTCATGTCAGTCACCTTTTCCTATTGTGCAATGTGTGAGAGGTCATGGACAATATAATTAGCCGTGACCATATAGTTTTGCTTTAAAACACATGCCTATCATTACATTATGAATTATATGTTGCATTATGTCTATGTTAAATAAATAAATATTTATGTGTTCAAAATAAAATTAGAAATGTTAAGTTAGTATAGAAACACAGTAGAGAGTAAACAGTAATAAAGAGGTTGGAACATGTTTGTATGGTGCCTGCCATAGATAGCAGTCACCGCCATTTCCATTTTATTTTTGGACGCGACGGTGACGCGGCTTTAATGTTACAAGCCCTTTATGATCATCTCTAAAGTCAATGTTCCTATTAAGGTAGATAAAATAATATAAAATTAGTCACAATATATCGATCCACAGATTGATTTAGGTCAGTCAATAACAATATAAAACTTTAAAAATAATATTTACATTATTAAAGTAAAATAAGTTTATTTCAATTCCTGTGAGTCACACTAATTTAAAATATGTGGTGTGAAACTCAATTAATTTGATTTAACGGGAAATACTTCGCAAATTAAAAATTATCATCGTTGTCATCATGATGATTACATTAAAATACATTCAGCTCTTGCAATTAATAATTCCAAGATCTATAATCTCAAGCTGAAAGCAATGCTACAATAAAACTTGTGAAAACAATCTATAGGTACACTATCTTTAAAAAACAATCATTTTTGCTTGCACAGAAAACATACTTATTATGCGGAGAATACAGCACAACACAATTCCGTTAATGAATAGAGACAGCATTTTTCACTTCGTTTATATCACTGCCACGGGATAAGCACCCTTCAAAAAATACATTTTTATTGCTATCGACTTTGTTCATAAATACATATAAAACTGGTGTATCATAAATTAGCTAACTAGTTGGCTGTGAATCCCGGTGGACTGGTGGTAGCGGCGGCGCGAGGCGAAGTCTTCGTTGTCGTCGTTCAATCGCTCCTGCTCCATGGATATGTCTGCGTGGACTGGAGTCACCACCACTTGTTCGCATTCTAGTGGCCTTTTCCTGTAAAATAATACAAACCGTGGTAGCTTGAGAAAAAAGTGTTTTTTCTATTGTGTTCAATTCCATTAAATATGTGATTTGTGCTCAGCAATGGGTGGATAAGTGATGTGACAGTAAAACCTCCGGAATAAATGTGGGTTTCCTCGCGATTGTTTTCTTCACCGAATAGGAGTGATAATTACGTACATATGTTTTTACAAGAAGCCCATTGGTACGTGCCCGCACTGTGGTTCGAACTCACGACACTCTGCTTGGAAGACGGACGTTCTCTTTTGCCAGCGTCTGTTTGGAAAGCGGACTTTCCACTCACCCTATCATTTGCAAAAAGGCTATCTTCAGCCAATGGAAGAAGCGGAACTCCGAAGCGCGTCCTGGCTTGACGGCGGGGTTCGTGGCTCCGATGTACAGCCACAGCAGCCACAGGCAGCCGAGGCAGCCGAGGGCGTAGCCCCAGTTCACCAGGAACATCAGCACTATCTTTATTGCTACCTGAAATGCAAAAATGCAAACATGACACCCCTTTTGTTACTTTTTGATGGCGGCAAGCATTTGTCCGCAATCTCACTAGGAAGCGACGATGGCGTCAAAGGTGAAGCATGCTTGCCTAGAATATACTTATTCACTTTAAAGCTTTCCGATTATAGTTATCAGGAAACAAAGACGCTGCTAGGGTTTTCCCCTACTTCGCTGTTCGCATTAAAACCCCATACGACAGGTATTACAAATGGATGAGGGATATCAGATGTATTGGTTAGGGTAGCTCAGTTTGGTTAAATGCCTCGCATAGAGAGATATGGTCCAGGCTTCTAACCCTGCCCAGAACCGTAATTATACTCTTAGATAAAATGTAATGTAAAAGGACTAAAGTTATCATACCTACATTATAATTATCCATAGTCTGATTTTTTGTTTTAATTTTATTCTCTTAGTTTACGAATGACTTTATACCCACAGAGAGTAGATGAAACAGTCAACAACCCATATCGGCCCATATTGTCGGGTCAGATTGGTCAATCTTGAACTTATTAATAAAAACAAAACATACCCCAGCCAACGACAGCCATCTATTGCAGAGGTGTGAGTACCAGTTCTTGTTCTTGGAGTGCACGCTGACGCTTGGCCGCCTCACGTCGCCATTGCCCGTTCGACCGTTCATTATTGCGGGGTCAGTGGGGGATGGGGTAAAATCCTGCAATATAAATGTAGTTCATGAAGTTTTTAGAGTTAGAACACGAAACCTTTACAGTTTACTACATCATTTGTATGAGTCATTTAAAACCCGCCGCAAAAAGAGAGTTCAATTATTCTATCGTTGACGCTGTGACGCCCATTTATATTTAATAAATCGGATTTCTAGATGGTTTTCAGATGCTGTTCTTATGGTGAATTTAATACTAGAGGCTCTTAAAAATAGCTGGAGAAAAAGCATGTGAAATGATAACATATGAAGTAGTTTGTCGATCTTATACAGATTTCTATAAAATGTTCTGTAATTAATTTTATTCGTTTATCTAATCAACGTATTGAGCATTTTTACTGTGGATTAAATTGTAAGAGATAGCAATGGAAAAACGTTCTGATAAATGAACAAAAAAACTGTACTAATAACGTTCTTAGAAACCATTATGTTTGATAAAAATATTGATAACTGCGTAGAAATAGGCAATACATATTTTATGAATGATTCATAAATAATGGTTAAATAATTATGGTCAATGTGTCGCCGTTTCAAGGATCGCGTGTCCCACGTATTGGGTGAAATATTTTGTTTTTCTTTTTATACTGTGCGTGTGACACTCAACAGACAGGAGGACAGGATAGTATTCTATTGAGTGCCCAAGATTCAACACTGTACGCACAATCGCGTCAAGAGCAGGAATAATAAAGATTTCTCAAATATTACGGATCCGAATGCACCGAAAGAATCAAATTTTAGAATTCTTTGTATAAAATGTAATTAAAATCACGCACATACACCAGAGCCGAACACGGCGATTCGCCGGAAAAATTCGGAAGGCAAGGAAATCCTAGGAGAATTCTGATGTTGTCATCAGTAGCGATGCGCATGATGCGCCGAAGTTGGACGCAGCGCAACAGCGCTGAAGGCAGGTGTGCGAGGTCAAAATGACTTGGGGTGCGGGCCAGGTAACCTCCACGAGTGCCCGGCTGTTGTTCGTCCCTCTTGATGCGTTGCATCCGGAGGGAAGGGCAGCAGCTGGGCCGGTGCACCCTGGGGTTCGGTCAGCAATTCTCCTAGGGGAATTGGTGGCCGTAGCAAATAACCTGGCGAGAAGAGGTCCTTCGCGTGTCCCTCTGATTAGCAGAGGGCACAGCAAGGGACCAATAACGGGGACTTTTGGGCCGCGGATCGGAGGTCCAACGCCCAAGTTAGAAGTCCCGAGCTGAGGTGCGGCCCGTGTGTTCCGGGACGCACCCAGCGGAGAAAGAGGCCCAAGCCTCACGTGGCGAGCCCGGGAGGGCGCCCGCAGAGGTGGTCGCGGAAGCGCCGTGCGAACCCGTGACCACCTCCATAATGCGGAGAGGAGAACACCCCGGGGTTTTAGTGGGTAAACCCCGCCAGACCAGCTGGCGGGGGAGTCCCACATAACCACCCCGCCCCCCCACCCCCCGGGGCCGGGTGGTATGCCTAATGCATTTCCCCGGAAAAAAAAAAAAAAAAAAAAAAAAAAGGTCAAAATGACTTCAGCGCGTTCTGCTCCGGCATGTGTGCGATCACTATAAAACAGTCACCGATGTTGTTGTGTGCGGTGTAAATATAAGGCAGAGCTGGTAGAATCGATTTACTTACGCCCACGTTTTTATGCCGTATCCTTTCTGGGAACAACAAATCGAGATCGCTTCCGGTAGCTCCATAAACTTGTGTGTCACGTTGTGAATGTCCTTGGAATCTGAAAGTAAATTAGAATATTATTAGGAAACTTTATAATATATTATTTGGTTACATAGAGAAAATAATAAGTTAGTGTAATTTGTAACAATTACATAAGACAATGGCTGGTTGGACGGGCTATAAGAGGGTTCTTTCGATGTTCTCTATAATTTTCTGGTCAATAAAGCATGCATAATTATGGCCACATAGCTGTAAAGATATACATATTGTAAGTAGGTACAGCACGAAACCCAAATAATATGGATAGATAGGTTTATTAGTAACCATTCAAGGGTACCATCATCCGCCTCCCAGCTCCATCATCAGCCCAGCTGAACAGTTTCATAATATTATATAGTCATCAGACAACTACAATTGCCAAATTTCATGATAATACAACCATACAAGTGGGTAAAATTCAGTTCCTTCGATTTTATTACATAGGTCCAGGGGGACTCACCAGAAGCTCTTAAATCCCCCCAGCAGGCCTTTAACTGAACTGCCTTGTTATTGGCATCATAAAGGTTTTATAGCAAGGCAGTTCAACCTAATACAAGTGTGTTAAACATAAAAAAAAACATTAAATTCATACCTCATTTCGCGTTTGAGTTGCAAATCAAAAGTTTGGGCGAGGGCAAAGTAAGAGTAATCAATGCTAGCGTAAGTAATAAGGAACGGCATGGTAACGATGGGTGCGAGTTTGTTGATGTCGCCGATGATGATGAATGTTACTGTCACTATAGCTACTACGATCATCGAGTATATCGGCACTTTATTCGGCCCTCTCTGTAAACAAACCAATGACATTGTGAGGGGTGTGAAATATGATTTAACAAAACACACGAGCAGGTCAAAGTTATTGCTACAGTATGCAACTGTGCATACAGCAATTAGAGTATGTTAATAAAAATCTTAAATTAAATAAAAAACAAAACAATCTTAGTAAATTTTATGATCAAACAATGTTAATTGTGCAAGCTTTTTATTGTTTTCTTTAATTTATTAGTTTTCCAAATAATATAATTTGGTTTATTTGGTATATTACGGTTATTGCACTGAGTTTTTGTTGATATTAAGATAACAGCAAAATATCAAAATAGAAATGAAATACTCACACCATGGCCTAAAACTTCAAACTCCGGTATAACCTTTTCAATTGAAATACTTTGCAGTACCCTGGGAGTGCCGTACATGGCTCCGAGACATGAGCTCATCGAGCTGACATATAAACCAGCGAGGAGAAGCACTCGTAGTGCTGATATATCGGCTGTTATTGAGAATTTCGTCAATAGTGCTTCTCTCGTCACTGTTGCAGCCAAAGTTATTATGAACATTAGATATAAGAAAGTACTGAAACCCAAAAAATTACAGTATTTAGTTATTTATCTAAGGGGTAAAGGTAGACAATGCACTGGCAATACCCCTGACATGACCACTTAGTATCAGGTGGGCCACATGCTTTGTATACCAACAAATAAAAAAAAACATAGCTTACATACATTAAATACATTACTTACATATATTAAATGTATAGATGTGACTGGCTATGATAGAGGATCCAAAGATTCTGTGATTCATATATTTAGGGATTCTACAATAACTTAGTAAATATATTTTTTTATTTACGAAACTTATTAAACAAGACCTTTGTGAATGGTTTTTCTTTACTTATACTTCTTTTGAGTGAATGGTATTCAAAGTTTGTAAAGGTAATAGATAAGTAGGTGTGTAAAAAATAATAAATCTAATAGCATACCCTGTTCCAATAGCTGCCAAAGAACCATTAGGAATATTAATTGAAGGGTTCTTTAAGTCACCACTCATGTTGATACCAGCTAGTATGCCGGTGATGGTCGGGAAGAAAACTCCGAAACATTTGAACCAGGAATAGTTGTCCTGGTAGTCTGCCCACGTGTTGTTGGCCAACGTACCCCCCAGCCATCCTTTAAAATCCTCATCTGCAATTGAAAAGATGTTGTAAGTCATTTTTAGATGTGAGTGATAACTTTTTTATTGTAATTTTTTTTTTAACACTTATACTGCTGAGCCGATTTTCATGTCTAGCCACGGGTGCGGCTCTATACACTCCATAGTGTTTTCCCATACAAAAAACACAATGGTTGTGTTTTCAGCAGTGAATGTGTTAAATGTGTGTTTATTTTTTTGTTTCAAACACTGATTTATATTAAATTTTTTTTAATAGTACACTGGGTAATTTTTTTGTTGAATTTGCAAATAGGCATTTGTATAGAATTAAAAAATGATGTGATACATACTTGGCATAGTTGTAAAAGATCCAACAAAGAAATCTAGAGCAGCCAGCAATATTATGAGGAGCAAAACAAATTGCAGTTTTATCACCCATTTGACTCCGGCCATATTGATGGTGCCAAGTAAAAGCACTGCTGCGATGGCAAAGCCTCTAGCAGCCCAGGTATTATCAGTTGAGACTAAGTTTGCCATAGATTCACCAAAACCAAACACATTTAAGGCACATCCCACCGCCTGAAAATATACAATTGGGATTAAAAAAACAAACAAAGGCTATTGAAGTCATGCAATAAGGAATTTAATTGATTATTAGAAATAGTTTAACAAGTCCCTAGTTTATAAAATCATAGCCTAAATCATTGTATAACATTAGATGGATCCGGTGGTTTCACCCATGTAATCAAGATTTTCCTGTAGAAATTGCCTTTCCCAGGATAAAACAGTCTACAGCTAGTTGTTATTGATTCATAGAGGTTGTTTAACTTTATGTGTGAATATCACCCTCCCACATGTCACCCTGTGGTGTGGTTGTGGTATATGTGAAACAAGCTTTAGTGGTGAAAGAATTTTCAAAATCATATCAGTAGTTCTTGATATTACCTCCTAATAACTCACAAACAAAGTCTCTCCATACTATTACAGTAGATTAATTTGTATATAAGTAAACTTCAGATTGGTGACCTCATAACAGTAATATAATTATAGCAAAATGAGTCATGATTGTTTATTTCATACCTGTCCAAAACAGTATACCATTCCTAGAGCTCCACCCATTCTTGAGCCCAAAGTATGAGCCAGTATGAAGTAGACACCTCCACTTTCTATCCTGCATCTTTCACAAATACCTACAGCTGACAAAACCGATATCAACGCTACAAATACTGAAAAAAAAGTTAGGATTTTAAACCACAAGTATTTAATTGTATTAGTGTGTTGTTACTTTGCAGCAAACAATATGAAATCTTACACTAGTAAGAAAGTTTGATTTTTTTATAACTCAACCATCACTTTTCTATAAACAGAAGGTTAGGCTATTACTATACTACAATTACTATATATAACAACTCACCTGTAAAGATAACTATAAAAATACCGTTAACTAGTCCAGCCTGACCAACTATCCAGCCCGATCTTAGAAAAACAATAACTCCAAAAATGTTTATGAGACAGGATGTAAATACTCCGTCCCAAGTGCCGAAGAGTACCGGTTGTGATACGAAGAAATTGGATTTCCACCACGGTACATCGCCCTAGAAACCAAACAGTACATAGTTAGAAAGTCCACTTTTGTTATCTGTAAGATTAGAATGGACCATAAAAATGATGTCATAATATGTAGTCCTTTAACATGCTTACTTGAATATCTGCGAATATTTCATTGGCCCCCGACGCTTGATGACCTCCTGTTCCATATTGTGATTCATTTCCCAAATCCACGAAACCACCTGATTGTCTTCTGATACGAGCCCGGTCAAATCCAGGCTCATCATTTCGAAAACTGTATACATCTAAGTCACTCTTCTTCGAACGATTGCCTTGCTCCATTTTATTATAAATTTGGAAGCTCCATTTACCAGAAATAGTTAATATGAGTTTTATGATAAATGTTTACTTTACTTTGCTTCGTAAATTTTATAATTCTTCAATCAATGATGATCTGTCTTCTGTCAGAGGGTCTGTCTGTTCTGTCACTCCACTCCTGTCAGCTTACAATAATTGACATTGACACGATAGAGAATTTTGGCGGTAAACGTTAATATTGTATTTTTTTTGTGTTCATTCGAGTAATAATACCTAATTTAAATATTGGTGGAATAATATCCATCATTGATCGACAAGTACGAGTAATACAAACTCGAAAATGCCATTGCGTATCCTCTCCAAAACTCCCTAGGTACCTTACTATTAGGATAGCATCTCCCACTTTAGTCACTAATGTTTAGTGAATCGTATGTTAACTGCGAGCGATTTAACTAGATTAATGGCATTAACCTGATTGACGACTCGTTCGGTTGGACTATTTTAACAAAAAACATAATTTATTATATCCTATGTACTATAATGATATTATACCTGACACTGACGAAAGCCTAAATCTTGCGAAGCCAAAACCTATGAATGCGTAATAATTTGTATTTGGCGGGAATATTCAGATATGGTTTGTTATTTTTTTTGTTTATTGTAGACGGCAAATAATTAGATGATTGGTTAGGTTTATGATTAATCGAAACAATAATTATGTTTATTTCAGGTCATTTCTTGGCAGCGCGGCGCCCGATTTTTACGTGATAGGTCGCTTAGAAGCTCGCGGCGGGAACTCCGTTTACCGTTTAATACAGTCGAATTGAGAACCTCCTACTTTTTGAAGTCGGCTAATAAGATATAGATATATTTAATACACTTACTATGGTAGTTATGTCCCGAAGGTTCAAACCAAGGACCTCTGTAGTCTCACTCAACTCCCAGACCATTCTCCAATGGCCCCAGACCGGAAGTGTGACGATAATTTATTTGACGATAAGATATCTGAAATTGAATAATATTTATGTGAGAAGTCAAAAACTTAGGTTACTTTGAACTGGCTATCGGGTATACTTAACACGTGGACCGCTGAACCGGTTTTTACATTTAGGCACCAAGAACCTAGCGAAAAAAGCTGTCAATTCTTTATTTAGCATGTGATATGCAGTCGTAGTCATTGCAGTTAGTATGTGAATGAAGTGCATCCGCCTGCATTAGAATCTTAAGCTTGTTGGCCTCAATTCAGCTGGGCTTATGTTTTTTATTCACTTATTATTATTTTTAATTTAGTTTCCCCGCAAAAGTAGGTGTAGTTTGGCGAAGAGATTTAGGCGTAAGTTCGGTCTAAGGGGTTAGGCAATTTATGCACACTAACTGGCTGATTGCTTAGGTATGTACAATATACAAAACGTATTATTTAAATTTCGAATGGCCCTCTACAAGTCTTTATTTTGATAAGTCACTCGATATGCATGGATAATTTTTTGGTCCATCGGAAATCCAATTTAGACGTTTACAGCACCGTAAAATGTCTCTACATAGGTGCCGTGAAAATTTTAGAATATCCGCGGTTCGCACGTACCAAACTGGATTCAATCGACATAGACAAGTTGAAAATAACTGTGTAAATCCTTTTTTGTTGTTTTGTGCCATTCATCATGCACGCTAAGCCCAACCAATGGTTTCCTTCGCTTTTGTAATATTACTAGCAGCGCCCGCGGTTACACTCGTGTAGACTAATATCCCTCAGGAACAGTTGAATTTTACGGGATAAAATTATCCTCTATTCTATTTAGGGCTTAAAGTATCTATATGCCAAATTTTATCAAAATCGGTTCAACCGTTGCGGTGTGAAGAGAGGGCAAACTAACAAGCGCCTGTCATTCGCTATTATAATATTATTGTAAAAATTATGATGCCTACTTTAAGATCGTTTTGCTATCAAAGCCATAGTAAAACATGTCATAGTTCCCAAAGAATTTTCGGTTTCGCTCGACCTCTAATATTTTACTAATCTGTGTCAAGGACAAAGGAAAAGGGCCTTGGCAGAGTTTAAAGCCTTCTCAAAGTGTACGCCTAAGTAGGTAGGTACTCGTTCATAGTCACAGAGGAAAACCTCAATAAATATACCTCTTCATGCAGTTTTCGAGAGATAGTGGCCACACGGAAGCTTGTGCGATCTGCAATCGAACGACACAGGGTTCGATACTGGACCCTACCAATGACTTCTCGAAAGTTATGTGCGGATTTAGATCGTTCCATGCTTCGGTGGGCACGTTAAGTATTCGGTCCCGTTGGATTGCTAGCGTCGTTAGGCCACCTCAGAGGTCCTTGGAACAAAAACACTGACACTAGAAGTTGGCACTACCTTATTCAATAAAAAAGCTATTTTATGTGTGTTTATTTTGTCATCACAAATAAGAACTAGTGAACTGAGAGTTATTTTCATCATTAGATCGCTTAGAACGCCTAATGTTAGTAGGTATGAGCATTTAAAACAAGTTAATCTTTTATTTATGTAGGTTCTTAGTGGTAAGCTGTACTATTTTTAGGTAGTCGGCGTAGCTAGTACTACGGCGTAGTAGGTCGTAGTCATGTCGTAGCCCTTAGCAGAATCGCACTACGTATTGCAGCAGAAGAGCTACGAGTATACGTTTTAGTTTTCTATAATAAATTTCTTGTTGAACATTTTAAATATGTTTCACAATTGAGCTTTTTGTAGGAGTATTTTTGCAAAAAGAGCTTTTTACCTAAATATTTTAATGGTTAATGATTAGAGAGGCATAGAATCAACTAGACTAATTTAGTTTTATCTTCAGGAATTATAGAATGAGTACAGTTAAATTCAATTATGCTAGGTCTCGAATTTTATAACTCCTTACGTCGTTTTTCTCACAAATATATCTGCCAGAATATTATTGCGTTATCAACACCTAGATTGCATAATATTTTTAACTGCCTACACAATGAGTACGTATGCTAAATATCTACATGAACTAAAACTTAAAACTTTAAAACTTAAAGTCTAAGAAGTTATGTCAGAAGGTGGTAAAGTATATCATTTGAAATTGCACTAAAGTACTGAGACCTTTTTGTTCTGAAGTTTTTGCGAGATCACTTTATACTTTACTTTGAAAAAGCCTTTTCGCCGCGAGCGGACTCGAATATTGGAGTTTCTCTTAAAAGTACATAATATTACGAAAGGAAAATGGGTACGCAGGTAATGGCTCGAGGCAGGGTCCGCACTTCGACACCGTTCCGGGCGCTATCTTAATCGTCCAGCGTTTAAGCATATTTATGTAGCAATAAGTTATCAGGAGGCTAATTACGGCCGCGAAACCACCTGTCCGCTATCATCTGTACATAGGCCTTCGCATATACTTCCGTGCGTCTTACGCGCGGGCCCACCCCCCGGGCGCCATTGGTCGAGGGCGCCAGTGCGCGCGCAGCGGCCCTCCTCGCGCCAGGCGAGATGCTGCGACTCCGGAGGAGCCGGCCGCGGCGCGATGCGGCCGCGGACAGTGCCACCGCGACCACGCCGCCACGCCACCGCCGCACCCGCGCCGCCGCCGCCGCACGAGACCGAACACTCGCGTCCACGCGTCTCAGACTGCAACACAATTCTATCATGAACTTTTTAAATGTTAACTTTTACGTTGTAACTTTTTATGAGTCGTTATTTGTAATTAGTATTTAGTAGAAAAACTTTTGAAAACTTTGTACGTTGTAAGTTTTGGGACCGATCGGTTGGTGATGTGCTATGGCTAGGCACGGCAGAGAACATGGGTCGGGAGCGGGACAATGCGCGCGTCTGGTGGTAACCGGCTGCGCCTGGGCATGTGCGTTGCTCGCCGCGGTCGCCGCGGAGGCCCACGCTGACGTTGACACCTCCACGGGACTTGGAGATAACACTCTTACCAATTCAGGTTAGTGACTGATGCAATGGGGATCTTTTATTTTATTAGAAAAATAAGGTAAGTTTTAAAATAGAACTGAGCCAGACAATACCAACGCAAATAGAGTTGGGATATAGATTTTTAATATTTTTTAGTTATAGAATTATGTGACCTACTTTGCATATAGGTACATGTTCAAATATTGTTCAAGGTTTAAAATAAAATTGTTTTTATTAGGAGATAAAAAGTAAATTGATTATTTATGGAAAATAAACAACCCTATGAATCTTAAAATACTAAGAGTGGTTAAAACCGAAGATAAACCATTTTTAAAAGCAAATATACTTAAACTATTAAAATAAATGTTTGAGAGGAATTAAGATTACTTTATAAGCAAATATTTGTTCGCGGTATTCGGTAAAGTTACGGAGACAATAGTGGGCGGCGACGAAAGAGAACAACACCTTCTTTACTTCAAATGTACATAAATTTATAAGGAATTATTGTTTTCTCCCTTTACGTGCAAAGTATCTGAAATCATACGGACACTCACCATTATTATACAAGGTGCGTAATCCACTGTTGACTATACAACACTAAGCAGAATGTACCCATAGTAATTCCTTGGATATGATAATGTTCAACCCATATCGTACGACTGCTGAGCACAGGTCTTCACTGACTTTCGTGAGGAGAGCTTTGCCTTAATCTAAGCACGGCGACCCAGTTCAGATTGGTGGATAACTTACCGACTTGACTTAATTTTCGGGTATAATCGAATCAAATCGAATCGGGGACCGGGGATGTGATGGGAAAGATAAAAAGAAAGATAAAAGATTGTCGAATAACCAGTGAGCATCTATTGTAGAAAAAAAAATTACGTTCTTGTTTTTTTTATTTTATTATACTCGAAATCCAAAAACATGTCCCATTATGTTACATTTTTTATTTTGTGTAAAAAGAAGTCAGGTATTTAATAAAGACAGCAACCATTCAAAAGATAAATGATAGCAAACTCAACGAAGTGGTTCATTTTGTTTTTGGATTAATATGGCTTCTTTCTGCGGCAAAAATATTTAAATTTATTGTTAGTGGTTAAAAAGCTGAATCATTGACACGAAACGAAGAAGAAAGCTTTTCAAAGTTTTATATTTTAATTCATAATATTTTAATAATCTTCCGTCGGCACAAGAAAGTTTTAAAACTAAAGATTTATAGGTTTTTTTTCTGTTTTATAGGTTTTTGGGTAAGTAAAAAGAACTCATAAAAGATACTTACCAAATGTATTTTTATTGTACAGCCGAAATATTTGCTTGCATATTATATTATTAAAAAAATGGTTACCAACCGTTTGGTTTGGTTTGGTTACCGTTATAATCGAAGGCGATTTATGGCAAAGTAAGGGTGGACCGGGCATTTAAAAAAAATCAGGGACCAAGAGATCTTATTGAAACTCTAGTCGGGGAGCCTCCTGACTTACGCACTAATCTGCCGTAGAGTCGATGGTGAGAATAGTGAGTGAATGTGTATGAGTATAAACAGTTAATGGATCTTTCAACCGAGTGTACTGTCTTTTGCGTGGGTGTGAGTATACACGATATTGTTAATTTATTGTAGTAAACATGATATTGTTATTCGAGTAAAATATTATTATGAACCCTTAAATTGAGAATTATATAATACTCACCTTCGTGTTGTACTAGCTGCTTTCAAAGGTTTCATCCACGTTGACTATAATGCCACAGGAACCATATTTTATTCCTGGATAAAAATTACACTTTCTAGCTTATCTATCTATATGTATAAAAATCACGTCATTCAATTGCTCCATTGCAACGTGAAGAAAGGTAAATCATCATAGTTATTAGTTAGAAAGATTAGTTAGATTAGATATTATGCTCTATTTCTTATTAATAGTTTTGCCTGTTTCGTCGGAAATCCATCGTAGATGGGACTTTATAGGTAGCCATAGTTTGGAATGACTGCTGCTTAAAAAAGTAAAAGAGTGACATATCAATGTGTAGCCTTAACATTTGGTTCCAGAGAATTAAAAGGGTTTAGGTTTTTTAAACATGCTATATTCTAGAACCTACAAGCACAGCAAGCAACCTGCAAGCTACCTGTATGTTACAAGCTATTATTTTACTTGCAATGTTTATATGTATGTATGTTTATCACATGTGTTTATATGTATGTATGTGTGAGTTCAAATCCCAGTGCGGGCACGTACCAATGTTTTTCTGTAAAACATATGTACGTAATTATCACTCGCTTTTCGATGAAGGAAAACATCGTGAGGAAACCTACCCGAGAATTATTTCGGAGCTAGGTATGTTATCCACCAATCCAGACTTGGCCCCCGTGGTGGAATATGGCCTAACCCTCCTCACGAAAGTGAGGAGAGACCCGTGCCCAGCCGTGGGACGTTATGGGTTGATCATGATGATGATGATGTATATGTATCTCGGAGTCAAATCTTGCATTTGAGTTATAAAGCAGTCGTCCTCAACCGATTGAGGGAAGTTTTGCACGCCTGTCAAGTTCTGATGACAATTCAATATTATGGTGACAGCGTCCTGGTCTGACGACGAAGACGGAAGGTAGACAAAGGAACTCCTCAGTAACTTACAGTAGTTTGATGGTGTTTGGACTCATTTTGATTAGCATGCAGTACCTAATACGTATTTTAAAAATCTCCGATTTTTAATTAATTTTTCCAAAAACTTAAGATTATTACATTTTTAAGCAGCTATAATTAATCAAAAATTGTGTCAAATCACTAGTCAATTTGGGGTGGGAGGCCTCTTTTGCAAGAGACCACCTGGGGCTTGGGGATGTCAACACCTTTGCCAGATATTCATCCACCAAGCAGTAGTGTGCAAACATTACTGTGTTCCAGTTTGAAGGGCACTGTTTCCAGTGAAATTACTGGGCATATGATATTTTAGAGCCGATGCCTCAGGGTGACGAGCGCAGTGCAGTGCCGCGCAAGATTATGCAATGCAAAGTTCTGTGCGGCGCTGTAACTGTTATGAGTAGGTGTAGCGCTTATCATCAGGTGAACGACTTGCACGTCTCGTCACTCAGTCAAATAAAAAAATAACAGACCAACGCTAATTGACAGGAGACACCTATACAAATAGTTGCTAACGTTTAAGTTTCAAATCATTCAATTTTATTGATAAAACGAACCACAAACTTCCAATACTGTCAACATCATATTATGAATTCCTTCTTTGATAAAGAGTAGAGATATAATTATTCTGTTAATAAATAAAATCTACATTGCAAGTGCCCATTAGCTTATCACTCTTATCAGTTAAAAAACATAAAAACCACAACAATAATATCGGTATACGTATTCATTTGCTGTTATATGATTGATTGTGTTAAAAAAAAAAAGTATTTAGGAATCAGTTATCAAAGCAGTTAAGACAAAAACCTTTTTATACTTTGTTGTATGAACATCGCTAGATGTTATAATATAAAGGCCGCGTCCGTCTCTGTGTTTTCGAGCTAACCTTAGAAACTACCCTGGGGATTTCTTTCGGTTTTTTACAATAAATAGACTGATTCATGTAAAAGTTTTTATACAATAGAATAAAATTCAGTAATCCTTGATGGGCTCCGTAGTAACTAGTAACAATACAAGAAATAATGAAGAAAAATATGTTGTACATTGGGCGGCACATCATGATTTGCAAAAGGTATTTACTCTTCAGCTCCCAATCATACATCGAACACAGGTACCATATAATTATAAATTTAAATATGGGAAACATATCTGTACACATTAATTACAGTTGCTACTCGAAATCGTATTACATTTGAGGGCCGTGCATCAGATAGCCAGACACAGTGATGCCAGTAATTTGGCTAGTCATAAATTACTCGTTTAACTGAATTACGGGAGTTGAAAGCATTCCACCAGTGTCGGATGCCTTCCGCACGCGGGCGCGGGCCACTTCACAAATGAGCTTTGAATCAATGAAATTTAATTAGCGAGCTATTCGGTGCCGTGTCATACAATCATGCTGTATTTGGCACTGTAATCTGTTTCGGAAACCGTTTCTTGGTTGACAATAAAATTAGTATTTTGTGTGAAAGTAAGATGTACTACGCTAAGGCATTTGCTTATATTGTTTTAAATACTACTGTAGTTCAACTATCACATACCGGTTAAATTTTAGAAACAGGACAAAAAACAAGGATGGATATTTTTGGCTGTAATGAACAGAAAAATGAAAAGAGCTACAGTTTATATTATTTCTTATGATGAGCAGTGTATTAATATATCGTGAAGATTTAAAATTTTCATCATCATCATCATCAACCCATAACGTCCCACTGCTGGGCACGGCTATTAAAATTTTAATATACGAAATTAACTTAATTTTATTGATTTCAGTTCACAAAAGTAGATAGATATATGAATTTTATTAAAGTAATTATTTAAGATAAATCCGTTTATTATTTTGGCATTTACATAAGAAAATCCAATGAAATAATCATTTTGCCTTGAAAATCTTTACAATTCGTAAATTTTTGAAGTGAAACGTTTTATATCGACACATGGGATTTTTTTTTTGCAATCATCACACTTTTCTGTTACGCTTGACCGTCACGAAAGAGTTGTCACTTTGACTGAAGGCTTATTAAAAGAAGTTTGAAATAAGACAAAGAGTTTGGGAGTAGCACAGACATCCTGTATATAAAATCTGTGGGAAGGAAGAGGTCCTCATAGAGTATACAGAGGTTTAGAAAGGTTTTCTATTGAGATCGCTTCTCAGTTCCCATGTCGATTAAAACGTGTGAAACAAGGGCTACATTATGGTCAAGTCATCATCAAAGATTTAGAAAAGTGATCTTTAGATGTTTTATTGAATTTTCATGGGGTAGTTTTGGAGATAAACTAAATTACGCGTATTTTGACGTATATTTGAGAAACTTCTACGTCTCGTTCAGTTGGTCATTCTCTAATGTATCTAGGTTTCTATGCTCTTTGGGACATTCCAGAATAATTGCGACCAAAAGACATATACTTAGGTACTGAGTTTCGAGAGCTTTTTGTCACAAAATTTTCTTGTATTATGTATTTGTCAAGCCGTTCTAATCTTAAAAGCTGCGGAATGATGAAAGTGAGATATAAGATCGAAAATGGGAACAAAAAAGAGCGGAAAATACGACTTAGTTTTGGGAGAGCTTTTTTTAGCAGAGGTTGCAGTAGACTTACACAGGCTGTACTGTCAAAAATAACATCTCTAGGAATTAATCTTCCAAACGTTATGAAATTCCCGTGCACCAAATATGAGCAGCATAGAAACGTCGTCGTTGCAATAATTCTAAAACGGAAACCACTTTCAATAGAGAGTTGCCGACAACTAAGAACAGCGTAACGAATTAATCAAAATTTCACCTCCGGGCCTAATATGAGTCACGATGTCGAACAATAGAGGTGGAAGTGGTAGAGTATTCGAATCGAAGTTGAATCACGACGTACATTCGGGAGTTCTATTGTTACAAAGCGGAGTAATGAAAGCGCTAGCTGATAATAATTTACGAACAGCAGAAGTGTCGCTGTTTAATGGCGAAAATAGGGGTCCGAGGAGCATTCCAGAGAGCGGGCGCCGGGCGGCGAGTGACAACCGCGCCGACAGCAAACTAAAATAATTATCATCATTGTCCTGGCCACGGCGAGCGCTTTAATTGTTCATTTACATTTGCAACGATGATACCAGTTCCGAACTATTTCGCCCGGCGTTTATTTTACTCTCGCCGCCGCCGTTCCGCTGCCGTGTTATTGTTCGGAGTTAATGGTCTGAAAAATAGAAACGAATCGCAATTTGTATGATGTTATTACCGTGAGTGTAGTTACGTAAGTTATGGCCACCGCTTAATTTGGCAACGCAGTTGCGTTTATGGAGATGTCTATTATGTGATAAACTAATAACTTCACTTTGCTACTTACTTTTTTATTACATTTTGAAAAGCCTATAAATAATATGTTACCAAAAGTTTTGGTTATTAATCAAAACAAAACTGCAGGGATACAAAGGTTTTCTTTGAATAAAATATTTTTTAAGCTATTTCTACAATTATTGCTATTTCCACAATTTAGCCACCTCGTATCTTTGCCACTCACGCCGTCATATTGGAAAAATGGCGCCTAATGGCAGTTTTTTTAGACAATATCCATTTACGAGAAGACCCATTTTACGAAACAAATACTTTATACAATAATAAAGTAGAGAAATTTTCTTACAATTTATATTATAACAATTTTTATATTATATAATAATTAGGTTTATATATGGATAGAGAGATATTGGAGTAATTGTCAAAAAAAACTGCCATTAGGCGCCATTTTTCCAATATGGCGGCGCAAGTGGCAAAGATACGAGGTGGCAGAGTTGAAATTTAGAAAGAGCACATCGAAATTTGTAAAATGTCTTATTTCAAAACGCCTGGAAAACTTTGCTGGTAAAACTACCAAATGATCCGTCTCTCCTTCACTATGGGTGGTTGACTGGTAGAAAATGCTCTTAGCGTTAAGTCCGCCATTTGTACTAGTTAGTTAATCTGTGCAATAAAGTATTAAATAAATAAATAAATAAATGATTGTACTAGTATGCGAAAAATTAAATAAGTTTTTGCTTTCATTTTCATAATAATAAGGTTAGCTCACGTAGCCCAAAATATTCTAAAGATATCAGATAAGAATTCCGTCACCAAGGAACACATTGTCTTTCACCAAAATAAAGCCGTAGCTCGGTATTAAGCACGTAGGGCGAATTTCACGTATTGTAATGTTTTCCCTCGTTCGTGAGGGCGCGCAGTATTACAAAATGAAATTACAAGAGACGTTCGTGGAGTCCTCTCGCGGCATTAATTTGTATCAAGAATTTGTAGAGATTTAGCCAGAGCCGGCGCAGAGTGTTCATCGCAGCCGGCGAGCGTTAACACTTATTAAGGGGGTGCATCCCTGCGACAGATGTAGGGGAGGTCCCGCCATTTGCGTAATGTCAGGAATGGTTACACTCGATTTAATAAAACTCCGACAACATTTCGTTCTGAAGAATTTAAGAGTCAATTCGTTTTAAACGCCACAAGAAAAAACCGTGAGCCGAAACGTGCTTGGAATACATTGGCGAGGCTTGGATTTCTTATCGGTAGCAATTGAGATGAGTACTTATGGCTTTTCGAGTGGCTCAGCTTCGTTTAATTTGTTGTTTCAGAGCGGAATTTTTATTAACGTCTCCCCTCACTTTACATTCTTAGAGACGTGGTCCTTATTGGCAAGTCAAGGTGAAGGAAAAGTTTCACTTCGTTTCTGAGTGTTTCTTTGAGGGCCTTGTTGCGAAGAATGTAAATAGTAAATGAGGTTTATTGGTTGTCGGTAAGTCTGTTGATTACAGATAAACATGTAACCCTGTCCCAAGTCGTATATAACATACTAAAAAGGTACATGACTTTATAGATGGTTTTGCTGTTTGATTGTTAACCTATCATGATGGTAGGTGTTAAGCAACTCATTTTCCATATTCCACATTCAAACTTTCCAGCCTTTATGGCCATGTATATTGTGGACGTTTGGTTAATCTTCAAGTTTCACTCTTACCATTCATTAATTCATCACTTCCTATGATATTCCTCTAAAATATTAGTGCGTTGCTCCAAACCATGTCTCTTGGACACCCTCTTTTGTTAGATTTTTAAGTTTTAGTTTTAGTTAGTTTTCCTTATATTTATATTGTTATTTAAGTTGAGTCAACCAAAATTATGAAATAAGTATATGAAATCTCCACCAAGTGCTTTAACACCACCTTAACACTGCGCACATAGTACATTGTGATCACTAGCATATCAAACAACCACGGGGGCTCCCAAAGACGCCAGAGGTATGACCGCCGGCTACTGGTGAGTGACTTCGCAATTAACTGGTTTCCTCTTCCATCAACCCTCCCTAGATACTGTCCACTTGCTTTAACAGCACAGCGGGTAATTTTATCATCAACTATCATCAGTTGAAAGAAACATCAATACACGATAGAGTGGTTCTCTGATATACAAAGTGCATGACGAATAGTGCACAATATTGCACGGAACTGTTCCTATTGGGTCACCCTACATTTATATCATCAGCGTTATTTTCCTTATTTTCGGAAATTCATATTTTTATGTGCTGGGGCGATACAAAAAAGCCTTGGTTGTGTGTTTAATGTAATCTGAGTTAGATGAGCTGTGTTATTTTTAGATAGCTTGGGAGTATTATAATTATTGTAACAGACGCATTCGCATACAGATGTACATAATTTTTATTTTATATAAATTTAAACCAAACGCAAAGTTTATGCTACGTATATAATATCAAAGGTACTGTAAAATAGACCTGAAGTCGACTCTACGTCTAGGATGATCCATCCTAGACCTACTTACCTCGAATCATTCAAGGCTAAGAATCTAAAAAACTTAATGAAGTGCTTGAGTATACGCAGCTCTGTGATTTATTCAACGAGATAACTTAAAGCTTAATGGTGTGTGTGTGCATCTATGTAATTATCGTTAAATCACAACATACCGCATTTTATGTCACATATTCTACAGATGCCGCCGTTCATCAAGGTTCACACAAGGATATTTCCTCAGACATGATAATAGGACTGCATAAAATTATAGTGTTATACGCATTTTACTTGCAAATATAATCACATTATGTTAGCTTTGTGACAGGGTGGAGAAATTAATAGCGAGGCTGAGCGTGTGTCGATCGGGAACAGGGGGGGCCACTCAGCAGATGCTTATCGGCAAGCGTTCTGCCTCTAACAGCGTCTCTGTCCCGACGTGCCAATGTAAATAGCTGCTTATTATCTTACTTAACATATTAGTTGCTACGTTTGTTATTATCAATGGTAGAGATGAGAGAAAAACAAGACTGAACATAAGAAAAACAGTAATGCACACATACTTGCATGCTACTTTTCATTTTGGAGGTAAAGCATAAAATTTGGACGAAAGTAATTAAATTTATAACTCGTTAGTTTTGAAAATGACACAAAGTTATAAGCTATAAGTTTAACATACTCACTGCGTTATTACTTAACTTTAGAGGTACCTCAATATTTGTGTAGAGATAACTTATCATCATCATCATCATCAACCCATAACGTCCCACTGCTGGGCACGGGTCTCTCCTCACTTTCGTGAGGAGGGTGAGGCCATAATCCACCACGGGGGCCCAGTCCGGATTGATGGATAACATACCTACCTCTGAAATAATTCTCGGGTAGGTATGTGGGTTTCCTCACGATGTTTTCCTTAACCGAAAAGCGAGTGATAATTACGTACATATGTTTTACAGAAACACATTGGTACGTGCCTGCACTGGGATTTGAACTCACGACCTTCTGATTGGAAAGCGGACGTTCTCCCACTAGGCTACCACCGCTCTCATAACTCATGGCCGATATTTATCTGAAAAGAGTATAAAAAATAACAACTATCAACTGTTCAAAATATTGGAGCTGATTCAGCAACAATCAAAACAAAGAAAACATTGAAGCAACTTGTTTTGCTCGATATCTGATGCCATAAACATATTGATTTAGGGAAGCATTTACGTCCGAATCTTCCACTGGCAGGTAGGTAAGTTGCGGAGTTTCTGTAAGCTTTCGAGTATGTGACGTCAACACTACACGAGGGTTTAGTCCTCTGCCCACAGTAACATGTGGCGTGTAAATGCGACTAAACGTAATTAATGATCGATTGTAACATGTCGACCGTGGAGAATGGAACCCTCCGCAAATCTTTGCCGACTCAAAATACAAGTCGCAGGGGACCACCGTGCCTTTTAATTTGCGAGTATTAGGGGTGCTCCCCGCCTAGCTACCGGCTCACGTTCGTTTTAAAATTGAACGATCGATATTTTAACTTAGTTACCTTTGATATAAAATTGGAGTTTATTTTGAGATCACAAACACATATCAAGGACCTACTTATGGATTAAAGTTTAAGATGACTTCATCTTACTAATCTAATGAATGCGAAAGTTTGTGTTTGTCCTCTTTTCACGCAGAAACGGCAAATGAATTTCGATGAAATTTAGTATTCAGATACTTTAGGTCCTGGAATAGAAGATAAGATACTTTTTATCTCATAAACATTAAGTTTCCATGGAAAATTAGTCTATGTGGGTGAAACCGCGGGATGCTGTTAGTTTAGTATAAAAACCAATGTATATAATTATTATGTTGAAGATCTACGCGAGTACGGAAAATATATGTCAAGTAGGTATATACACGTACGTTGCTATCCTCCATCAGGCAAACCATGTGTTGCGTTTGATTGTCTAATCAAAATAATGCTTTGTTCGTCAATCCTTCGTAATGTTTCGTTTATGGCTTCCAAAAACATTGTTCGAGCCGAGATCCAATCGTAAATCAATTTAGTGGTCGAAAAAGGCGATATCGATATTGGTAAAACCGCACGCTCCCTTCGTATAATATGAGACGGCAAGTCCGCCGTAATGTTTATTTGATACATGTAATCGCCACATGATGTATGGAACCGATCGGCGGTCGCAGCCGCTCGTCGCCACCACCACTCACTCCTCAACGAAAGGTTTATGATGATTATTCCATCTAAATGATGATTTATTACTGGATTAGCCGACACACGGTCCATTTTGTGGGGATATTGGCTTTATTTATATTATCATACCGCACGTCCTCGCGCTAAATCCGCAAGAAATAAGCTGTGTTGATTATTAATCGTGATATCAGCACTTTATCAGGCCAGTTGAAAAAGGTTTTCATCCCTGGCTACTTAAAAATTGGTATGTATTTTTGATCGTGTACCTATTCCAATCGTTTGATATTTTAAACTAACCTCGGTGTAATCTATTCTCCCAAATAAAAATAAATTAATATATACAGTTCAATTTTACAGGTCAACATAAATCATCCTTTTTAAAGTCAATTATAAAGAAGAAGGCAGGTAATTTAATAAGCCTCCTGGAGAAGATTTAAGAATTTAATATTGGCAGCAGCTTGTTTCAATGGACGGATGCTTTTTTCGTTATCATATTTTTTATCTTGAGATAATCAAATTATGATTTGGTGAAAAAGGTGGTTAGAATGTGGCTTTGGAGAAAGGACGACGCAAGAAAGTCACTTTACTTTAGCTAATATTAGTAAAGCCAATGCCCTGGTACAAATCAGCAAAGTTAAGTTAAGTTCTATGGTCTCTCTAAATAAGGTTCAAACCTTGCAAACCTTGAAATAATATTACGGTTTGATTAACGTCCTTGTAACTAAAAATACTTGCTATTGTGTTTTAATCCAAGCTATCATAATGTTGCGGCCCGTTTAAACAAAATATTTCACACATGTGCGACATGCCGCAGCTGTTGTAAAATCAATATATTTCATTACGCTCCCTATCTTGCTTTACCTACCTATACGCAAAAATACAAAATGCATAACTTCTAACTTCAGCCAAAGAATAACAAAGACCATTTAAATTACTTTAATATAAGTTTGTTTCTTTGAATCGCAGTGTTGTTGAGGGGAAATTTTCGGAATTTATTTTAAAGCATTTCTTGCGGAGAAGAAGCTTCCGACGTTTCCCGGAGTTAGACGGCTCACAACACGTAAAAAGTAAAATATAAGTCTACGAGCAAACTTACGATGCGACTGCTTCATAACTAGACGGTGACAGCAGACTCAGAATTTTTAAGCTAGCGTAAAATTAACTAGTAAATCTCTAGCCTCATATATTTCCTATATATCATTCTGGTTAGAGTTTGTAACTTTCGTGAATATGAGAATGGGTATTTTGTATGCATTACTTTTGTATCAATAAAGATTAGAATAGAATAGAAAAACTCTTTATTGTACACTAGAAGCAAAAATAAACACAGTACAGAAGAATTACAATAGGTAAACAAGATTGTATTGATACTGTATACTTTTTAAGTCCTTTTTATTAAAAGCTGTAGTGGTTGAGTGGAAATCCATGGACTTACCTTTGGGCTGTCAAACAAACTGACAGGAGAGGCCGACACTGCTTCTTTCGACAAAAAATCAGTTTTATAGTGAATATTTGATTTCATATGTACATAATTAAATTGAATCCGGAATCCAAAAATTAATCACCCACGTAGCATTAGAAGTAAAATCAGAAAACGTTCAGTACCTATCGGGAAGATTTTCAAACTGCAATCCATGGTAATATAGGTAACATGCCCCGAAGCGGCCATCGATTCGAGAAAGACAAGTAGAAACTTTTCCGCCGAAGACATGAAATCATAGAACGATTTCTTTTACGACTTCGGTTTCAACTTCATAGCGATGAATTATGCAGAGAGCAGAGAGATTTCCTGCGATAAAAGTCGTAACGCCCAAGAGTGTTCTAAAAAGAACTCTTAAGGATATGATAAGGGAACAGGCTATAATATACCTACGTAGTGATGTAGCTCACAAACGAATATAATAACGTTTGTTTAGATCTAGTTTGGTTTTACGTAACGTTCGAGGAGATACGAGTATGGCGACCGCACACTGAGGACAAAAAGTAACAAATCATACATTTCATTAATTTATTGGTATACTTACTTAATATTATTATAATTCATTCAGTTTCATAATAAGTTAATAATTTTCGAAGTGACTATTCGTACGGGTATTGTACGAATAATTTATATTTATTCGTACGGATATTTCGTTATTTTACGGTCGCGCTAATATAATGACATATCCAATCCACATCACTAGCAATAAGAGTTCTAACAAATAACTAATAAAATTATAATTTGAATGTAAGTAAGTACTTATGTTTTTTATTTTGTATACTATAATAATATCTGATCATAATTCATGTTTATTTCAGAAGGTATTATGTAATTTTCAATATGTTGGTAAACTACATTTTTAATTGGAATTGCAGTACGTAGCAGGAGTGAGAGCGGCAAGATTGGGCGCGTGGCGCAGAGCCGAGCTAGACGCATCGAGCGCCCGCGTGCGCGTCCTGAATACCTAATTGACTAATATTCGTTGCTGTAGGGGAACTTCCTTATAGGTGAGCGAGAAGTTGAGACAAAGAACACGTACGAGCTTCGCAAGGGCTACTTTTTAACTTTTAATACGTGAACTTGGGACGGCGAGCGAGCGTCGATGCGGCATTATTGAACATCACGTGTACAGAAATATACTAACCAGTTAACATGATCTTGTATGTTTACAAATAATTTATTAAAAATCTTAATAATACTTATACTATACATGTTTATTATTGATTTTCTCGTCCGTAAACGTAAGGTCCTATCTAACCTATTTTTAGAATTTCATGCACATATGTTACTTTGTCAAGTCTCAACAAAAATAAATACGCTTAGATTTCAAAGTTGAAAAATGCGACGCATTCTGTGAATACAGTTCCAGCTTACTTTGTTATGCTAATCTTCATAATTCTTCAGGCGGCGGAAGTTTCGAAAAGTTACTTTTTTGAAAATAAGTTGTAATTCAGACATAATTTGTTACGCCGTTGACGACACGCACACAGATGGAGATACTCTTGTCCTTATACATTCAATGTGAAAATATTTTTACGTGTAAAACAATTTTAATTTTTATGAAAACCTTGTTGCTGTTTAAATATTTTCCTAGAAATAACTTAACAGTTGTGATAGAGGTTTACGGATCGTATAAAATACATTAAGGTATACTATAGGGCTATGTTGAATTGTGTAAAATTTTGGTATGGCCCCGTGCAAAGCTATCAATTTAAATACATCATTTTCATATTTAAGTCATTAATAGAACGTTAATGGGATTATTTATAGTTATTTATTGACATATTTGTATCATAACAGTAACAATGATGTACGATCGCGTTACTTATTAATTAATAAGATTTGTAAACAAACAATATTTTATAACCCAATCGAAGGAGATGTTCAATTAAAGCCGGTGACGTTATCGGAACATCTATCAAAATAACAGAATATTTATAACGATCACTGATGTAATTTTAAAGTGAACAGTCTTAGAAAGTCAGAACATTGTTTCTAAACTACTGACAGCCTTGTAAAGCCTGCCTTGTTCAAATTAACGGAGAAAACTTCTCGATCAAGTCCGTCTACCTGAAAATACAAAGTAAACTCGGTGCCTTCGCAACTTATCCATTAACTTAAGTAGAATCTGTAGACAGCAAGGAGAATAGTGCCTTCGTCCGTCGTCTTCGGGGTAGTTTGAGCGTTAAGCAAAATTTATGATATCAGATTGATTGGTAATGTACGATGTACTTGTTTGTTTTAGCAGTGCTTCGGGAAGGATAGATGCTTTTGTTGATACAGCGTCTGTGGGAAAGTTTTGGGGAAAAGTAAACTTTGTTATCGCATTACTTAGTTTGTCTGCTGGGTCTGCATTAGACAACTTTCTTAGTAGTTTGTGTCAATTAATTGGTTTCAGTTAATTGGTAAATAAAGTACGAAGTAGGACAAGGAACTTGTCTTTTGATTTCGAATAAAACAGAAAAAGTTACGTTTGTAAAAATGTCAGACAATGTTTTGCCAATGTCATCGTTCATTGTCTGTAAAAAATCTTCATTAATTTTACGAAACTTCAACAATGTCCCTTGGACAGGGGACAGGAAAATGAAAAATTATTTCTTGAATTTTTACTTCACTTAAAATCTGCAGAACGTTGTAGTCAACGACCGCCGCGCTTTATTATTTATGACAAGGAACACGAAACTCATCTCGAGTTATAAACTTCTTGGAATTTCTCCTGAAGTAATACAGAGCTATTATTATGATGTCCCCACAAAAAAATATTCGTTGTACGAGCAGGGTCGGAAGGGCAAGGGGCGCGGGCGAATCGAGTGGCTGGCGTCAGTCGGACACAGAGCGTCGGGAGAGACAGACGATCGCTCAACTCTCCCGCAGTATACATTCAGATTCAGTCAGACACTACACTGCCAAATACTTACATAATTTAAAGTAAAATTTAAATCAGTATTATGGTAGAGTTCTTGGTTTGTTTTTAAAGGCTGCTTAATTCATAATTCAAAAAAGTGTATGATTGTTGTCGCTTATTTATTTAAATAATAGGATTATTTAAAATTTAAAATAGTTGATCAACTATCTTTTTTCTCTCTGTCCTTCAGTGTTCTATCTACTGTTATTCCAGACAACCTTTGGATCTACAGTAAAAATCCTTTTTTTTTATTAATTTTTCAGGGTACTTTGGATATCCAAAGTACCATATTTGTCTGGAAGGTTGTCAAAGGTTGTCTGGAAGGAATCGCTTTCTGCGGTAAGACCGCCCATTATACTACCCTTGTTTACTTATTAAAATTTTTCATTACTGTGTTTTTTTTGTGTACAATAAAGAGTTTTCTATACTATTCTATTCTATTGATATATAATAATTTAAACGTGAGCACAAGGCCCTAAATAGTATGATCACGTTTAAATTTTATAAAACCATTTTTTTATATTGTGTGGTTTATATTTTATACTTCTGTCAACCTACAATATACCTAATATTGTAGGTTGACAGAAGGGATCTGAAGTCCAGTGGCAATATTACCGGCTATAATACAATGAAATTAAAAGAACAGGGATGGAGATAAATCCATAACTGGAAATAGACTAATATCTCTGTAATATTTAACTTTCTCATGTAATGCATAATATTCTCAATTAAAAAGTTTGCAGCCTGTCGTACGATATCACAAAACTTTATTATAAATACGAGTATAACCGAGGAATGTGAAGTGCGCCTCTTTATGCGTTGATCCTTTTACGAGTATTTGACAGTCGTAAAGTTTTATCGACATCCCTTATCTGGAAACACCAATATATTAAACCTACCCCTTCACTAACTTTTAGATGCGTTCTGTATTCATTATACTTGGACTACAAAATTATAATTCAGAAAGCTTATTGGCCAATAATTATTTAGACTATTTAGCAATTGTATCAACAAGCCATATATCTCATTTTTTCATTTATAAGACATCAATAAAAATGTTGAACCTACCCCTTAACCGCGTATGAAACATTAACCAAGCTCTGCGTATAGAATCGTTTCGAAAAGATAAAAATAACCTGCCTCCATGAAAATACAGACACAAAGAGATAGTTCATTATTACACGCTTGAGTTCGTAACTTACAAATGGCGCTCACCTATACAAAAGAAATATGCCTTAAATGGCTTACGACAATAAAAAAGTTTTTCTGATGTTTTTCTTCCAAACCACTTAACAAGCTTGGCGCACATAGACATGTTTGCGTCGGGCTTGCATTATGACACGGTGTTACTATAAGATTTAGAGGGGACAAAAGTGAGTAGACTCCATGGCGCCAGGGACTTAGTCATAACTGCCATACTCGTGTAAGTGGTGTGTTTCTAGTCTAATGCGGAGCATTCGATCTGCTCAAGCGTGAGATTTACTATCTCCAGGCTACAAGGTTAGGATCTCTAGACAGTAGAGTGTCGTAAGCGTATTAATTTGTGTTATTGTCAGTGTCGCTTATGATACTAAAGTGGCTCTATAGTTTCTGAGCCCATAAAATGGCTATACACTAAAAGTAAGAGTAAAAATTCTTACTTATGCTATAAATCGAACTATGTGTTGATTTATTATATTTCTTTGTTATAATGTTTGCCAGAAATATAACAATAGGATATTTGATACTTTTCATCAGTATTAATGGCCACCTTCTCTCATCGTCACACTATCATGTGGTGTCGGTGCAACGTGCGCTCCTTAATTTATTGCTATGAGCCGTTTTCTCTTGTCAATATTTAACTACCCAAAAATATATTGGTCTTACGATTTTTTCTCTTCTAGTCTTACAGCTATTCGAGCAATGTACAAAATGGGACGTTGCTCTCACCTGCCGTGCCATTCAATCTACACTCATTTGTGTTCGTTATCCTCTGTATTTGTTACTTTTTGTTAAAACAATCACAAATGCGGTTAGTTACATAAAAGCCCTATTTCATGGAATTTCTTCAAACATCCTTACTTCCTTACTTATATTATAAATGTGAAAGTAACTCTGTCTGTTGCTCTTTCACGCCTAAACTACTGAACCAATTGAAATGAAATTTGGTACAGAGATAGTCTAGAGCCTAGGGAAGGACATAGGCTACTTTTTATCGCATAAAATGCATTGTAAGGATTTGAAATAGGGGATGAAAGTTTGTATGGAAGTATTGTCATTTTTGAAGCTAGAAGCTTGAAATTTATTTTTTAGGCTTTTGATTAGATATAAATAAATTTGACATTCAAAGTTTGTAAAACTTTACCCTTGAGGGGTAAAATAAATATAGGGGATGAAAGTATGTATAGGAATATGTAAAGTTTCGGCTTAATTTTCTCTAATGGAAAACTACATTGACAGCGAGTAACATAGCCTATATTTTATCCCCATATTCCTTCGGGAACAGGAACTACGCGGGTGAAACCGCGGGGCACAGCTAGTCAACTATAAAATACGCTTTTCATAAACTTAATTTAGATTATATTTGCAAACTAGGAATGAATAAAGAAGGAGCAGTATGCTGAACGCATTATTAATATAGTTTGTTGTTGTAATGACCTCCAGGGTTTCCGGAAGCGACATTGAAAACATCAAAGTTTTCCCTGATACAGTGATTAAGTCGCGACTTCATGTTGTCCCGAAGTTAACAGCTGCTTTATTTGAAAAATAAACTTTTAATAAGCCGCGGTGGTATAAAAGCTCGCTGTGTCAAAGTGAACTTAAAAGCTATCGGAACTACGTAGTTGAAGTTTCAGAACACACGACTATAAACGATCGATTTATTATTTTTATGTTCGCAATCAGTGAGTTAATTTTTAGGAAACGATGTATAATGCACAAGCAAACGTGGAGAAAACGAGCTAAGGCACGCAGCGGGCGATGCCTCAGCCAGCGCGGCGTAATATACGCTAACGGCTCCGGACAAGACAAATGTGTTTTCTCTCGCTTGCCTAATAGCAACTTTCCGCTGGCTCTCGCTCTCATGCGCCCCTGGATCTTGATTGAAAACTATGGCTTATTATTGGGATTTAAAGGCGATGTTACTCAGATTTTGTTGATTTATTTATCCTTTCCTTTATTTTGCTTCTTACCATTTGTGATCTGAAACACTCTGTTAAGATATTGCTGCTTTACGAGTAAAATTTTTCATTTGGATATTTTTATTTCGCATTTCATTATAGCCACATTGTTGAATAGCAATGCAGAGGATAAGGAGTGAAATCGTTAGATAGATATAATATAGAGACGAGGCAGCATTCACGTCGCAGCTAGTTAGCAGCGCAAACTGGCTCGTCGTCGGCGTTCGCGCAAATTGAATTTGTCTCGAATGCGCTGCGAGTGGGAGTAGCGGCCGAGTGCCCACCGGTGACTATCGCGCCGTGCCTTACATGCCACCTTCGATTACTATCTTATGGTTAGGTCTATGGTTTTCCTCTTCTGGAAATTAAACTGAGAAGCTTTTATTAAGCCGATATCTCAGGGCGACGAGCGCAGTGCAGTACCGCGCAAGATTATGCAATGCAAAGTTCTGTAACTGTTATGGGCAGGCGTAACGTTTACCATCAGGTGAAAGACTTGCTCTTCTCATCACTCTGTCAATTAAAATTAAATAAATACAAATTCTTTAGCTTCTTGCGTGTACCTTACCTTCAATCTAAGGTAAAGGTGAAGGATATGTAGGTAAGGAAATCTAAGTAAGAGTTGGTTTGGTTGAAATGCATAAAGTATTTATTTCTGTGCCAAATAAGTTACAGCCAGTTTTGTATTCTGAGCTAATTTGAATAATCGTCCGTTATAATTTGGCGAGCGACAGTGCACATTCCGCGGCCGGGTGGGGTAGGTGTAACGTGGTGCGATGACTTGCGTTTCATCGCGAGCGCGAGATTAATGGCAGCGACGCGCGCGCGCCAATTACACGCGCAATGTACCGCGCTCTGACGCGCTGGCGTTCTGCTTTTGTTTTCACTGACGGATGGAATTGTGGGAACAAAATAGGTTAATTACTTAAAATATTACTTAAGATGCTTACACTAATAATATGGGAAGGTTCCAGTGGTAAAATGGCCTTGATGGAAGTAATCATCATTGGCTGTTTTTAACCGACCTCAAAAAAGGAAGAGGTTCTCAATTCGACTGTATTTTTTAAAATGTTTGTTTCCTCATAACTTTCGACTGGGTAACCTGTTTTTGATGATTATTTTTTATATTGATCCTTTTTGGTGTGTCAATAAATACTTAGTTAGGAATTATGGTTTGAGTTGGCATAGCCGCTTCTTAGAGAAAGCTCTTTTCGTAAAAAGTAATCCCAACCGCTTCGGCTTACTACATTTATTAAAACAACACTAATAGAATAGAAAAAACTCTTTATTGTACACCAGAAACAAAAATAAACACAGTACAGAAGAATTACAATAGGTAAACGAGGGTAGTACAATGGGTGGTCTTATCGCTGAAAGCGATTTATTCCAGACAACCTTTGGATGGACAGTAAAAAACATTATTAACAGTATTAAACTATTGTTATATCTAATATTAAAAATTAGTTTATTTTTGCTTGATTAAATCATGTAGTAAAACAGTTTACCCCCAACGTCTAACAAAGATTATTTTGTACGGAATAGAATTACTTAAATCCGTGTAAAATATATTTATGTAAATGCTACAAATGAAAGTACAATCTTCGGCCAAATTGCTAAGTGGTTTCATAAATATATTCATTAGGGATGCAAATTCACATTATCCGTCTAGTAACCACATCTCATACATATGAAATGTTCTTTCATAAAATATTCAAAATGGTTTCATATTCCTTAATTACCTCCGCTTGTACGTTGACCGACGAAAACTTTCATACGTTTCGGGAATGTGTTTGATGCTAAACTTTTTCAATGTAGCCAGTAAAATATTTTATAGAGAGGTTTTGTGTTGACTATGTACAATAATCTCTAGCAGTTTAGATGCCACAACTTGTACTAAGCGCAATTGCATAAGTTGGCAATTTATCGCCTTTTACGACACTTCTTGCGAAATGTCTGGCCTAAACAAGAAAGGAGCAACGACACTTGTACCAGTTTTTGTTGACCTTACTTTGTAGAAGGCAATTGTTTCAAATAGAAGGTATCATTGTTGTCTTTCTGAAAGAAAGCTAAACAGATTCTTATCTGCAAAGATATAAAGTTTAATTTGCACTAAGTACCTGATGAGGTCCGTTGTCTTGGATCTTCCTTGTTGTAAAAAAAAACACGATTTCACGATCGATTTTACGGTGTCTTCTAATCTATAAGGTTTTATTAAAATATTTTTTAGCTTACTACTGAAGGAATAGGGTTCACAATATGTGGTAGTGAGTGGGAAGTTGCTGGTGAATGTTTGATGTTTTGCCAGCAGTAAAGCACCGGCGCGACGCTCTCGACACGAACAATGCAGCCATAAAGTGTTTTACACAATCGTTCTTGTTAGCACAACTATATTACTGAAGTATTTTAAGTTCAAAGTTGTGTTTAAATTGAAAATATTTTTTTATTCTTGCACCTATGTTTTCTCTTCACTGATATAATTATGTTAATGTGTTATATACTTTATCTACGTATGTAGAAGACAAAGAAAAATTTGATTTTGTTTGAATATTTTATTGACTGATACATTGCACCTACTTATGTGTTTCTTATTTTTGTTAGTTTCATATACTCGCACTTATCTCATTATTGAAATATAACAAACTTGTAATTTACATTTTCATTAATTTATTTAAAGCTGATTAACTATTTTGCCTCTTTGCCCCTTAATATTTATGTTACTAGTAAATAACAATCATTACGTGTCGACGCACCTTAGGAGGCCATGTGCTACGTGGTGGCCTTTATGGACGTCCGTAGCATAACGAAGCAGTTCGTAGCGCCGGCGTAGCACGTGTAGACAGCGCGTCAGCAGCTGTGCGTCGCAATTACGCGCCAAATGACGTACAACTAGTAATCTAGTTTCCCTGATGCATTTCGCTGCAGAGACAGCAACGCTGCGTTGATTTATATGAAACAAGGCATTTTCCTATTTGGGAGACGTAAAGCAGGACTTTTTATATGACAAAAAGTATCAAAGTAATATTCTAAATTAACGATGAAATTCGTATCAACAGTGTGAATGTATAATCAATCAAAATAGCGGCATATGTAACAGGAAGTGAAATAAGACATTTTGGAGAAAAAAATCAGCAGTAATTATAATGGTAAACGGTAGTCCCTGGCTAAATCATGAATACCTTACAGCCACGTACTGTAACTATTGAAATATACTGTGTATATAACACCAACTGTTTGTTTGTTTACTGATGATATTGATTTTATTGAGGCAAAACATATTCGTCCCTCCACTAAAAGAAGCGAAAACGTAAACGGAAAAATAAGCTTCTCAAATAAACAACTACTTCGAATCCCATTCAATAAACAGCTCGTCCAAATCTAAACATACGCTTACCAAATCTGCTAAGAGGCCCATCTCGGCGGCACGTGACTGAATCAGAACGAATTTGTCCCGGCCCTGTAAAGCCGCAGCTTTTTCTCACATCCGATGGACAGATGGAGATAGTGGTCCCTTCCAACGAATGACCACTAAATCCTTAGCACTCAGCTTCACTGACTACTCGATTTTCTAGTTTTTTCAGTGTTTACGAAGCGAAATAAGTGAGTGAGTGGTAAAGAGATGTCCATAATGGGCAAAATAATATATCCTTTATTTTATTGTAAGTCAATTTCGATCACGATTTGTCTGTGAAATGTGTGTGGTGGATAATGCATGGATCTGAAGATCTCGTTTCCCGCACACTCCTTCATCTGCAAAGCTCACGCATGATATAAATATTAATATATATCCATACACACGCGTACGCCCACACACACGCGTGATAGATTATTTGAATTTTACCATGGTAATTGTTGTCAATATTCAAATACTGATGATGCTAAACTTACCTTGTGTCAAGATAAGTATCTTTTATAATTAAACCACGTAGGTACATGACTAAATAATACGTTTTGAGTATCTGATGATAATGTATGTATTTAGTAAAGATTCAAATGGCAACATTTGTTTGAGGACTTAACTTGATGAATTTGGCAACATTCACTGGTTTCCAATAAACAGGAAATTACGTTAATGTTTATAATTAATATTGTACGTATTTTAGAAAAAGTTTGACTGATAATTATCAAATAATTATGATTTCTGCGGCTAGATTTAATCCATGTATTTTCGTCCATATTTCATTTAATGATATGATAATTGACTTGTGTTAATTCTTCAATATTCATACTAATATGAATATTCTTAAGTATTAATGTATCGAATCATTTACGATAATTCATCTCTGTATTTGTAAGATAATTGGTAATTGAAAATAAACGATGAAACAGCTTTATTACTGTTAGAAAACCATTTAATATAATAATTGGAATTATTCACGTTTAAACAAACTTTAGTGTACATATCTGTGGATATGTATTGATTTAGAAGGTTTTAACATGTATTGTAATAAAAATCAAGCAGTAAAAACGTTTAGTTTCAATTTAAGGAAACACGTGGTTTACTGAGCTTGTTTATTCGCCGCACGGCGGCCGGTATAAATAGCCTTGCATTTGAAAGGCAGATTCACTTCTCAATGTACCTCGGAACAGGGCGGACACGCCGCCCAACTAAATAAGTTAAGTACTATTATTATATCTATTAACTAGAAAGCTATTATTATTGTGTATGTGTATTAATCTTCAGTTTAAAACTTACTATGTGTATTGCAATAGTTATCAATATTGTGTATCAGTGTGAACATTACAATCGCTAAATTATATCGTGTTATATATAGATACAACTAATGTGAGCATTTCATTATCTTCCTACTTATTTCCAAATGAAGCTTATATTTTAAATTAATTATTGAGAGTTACAATAGCTATTCCTGTCGTGTAGTAATATGTAGATTACATTAACTTCCTACTTATTTGAAAGTAAAGTAAATGGCTTATATACTATTTATTCTTGTGTATTATTACAATAGCTATTCCTGTTGTGTATTAATAACGTGTAGATAAACCTATCCGTGAGACTTAGATTAACTTCCTACTTATTGCAAAATAAAAGAATATCAATATTAATGTTTATTCTCTTATATTCCTTTATATATAGATGTCTTTACCTAATTTAGTTATTACGCGCATCAATCATATTATCAATTAAAGTCCCCCGCCAGAGTCTATGTTGTCCTTAAAGAAAAGCTTAGGAACATAATTTATGAATATTCAGCCATAATATAAATACTTATCCGCTCAAAACCGGGGTGAATCCCTAGTTTGTTTTTAAATATTTAGTTTCACCTAAGTGCAAGTTTGAACACCGCAATACAAATTGTACGCGGAAAATCAAAACGCCACGGCGGAGCGGGAAAAACGAAGCAGCAAACGTAGTTTTAATAAAAATCAAAGGAAGAATAATGAAAGCGAATCGTCAGCGAGCGTGCGAGGAACGGCAAACGCGCCTCGCGGGGCTTCACCAGGTGCAAAGATGTTTCATGATTTAATTTGGGACTTAGGGATCTGCTCTATTGAATCTATTGAACCGTGCAATCTTTTTATCGCACCCGAGTTCCGCGAACATCGATTTACGTCCCCGCATTTACAGCAACCACTATTAATCGCTGCCGTATTGACTCGTCAAACAAATATTATTTGACGTAGATAAAGGTAATTCAGGTAAACACGCGCGATTGGATGTTACAGTGGCCGCACATTAGCACCGGCTACGAGGCCGATCGAATGTAGCAACTGTTTTATTTCACTACAAATGGCTTTGGGAACGGTTCAAATAACCGCAGTAAAACGCGCAGACACTGAACAAGCGTACAGAAACAAAATCACGCATGGTTGGGCGCGCCGCGGGCCGCCGGAAAAATGAATGGATATTTTGGCATAATTGCGACCCCAGACAGACAATACACATTGCATTTTATCGATATTGTCTAACAATATATCAATATGGATGGCTTTTCATGTGGTGGTTACAGTATAAAGCTTATTGTTATAACGGGAAAGTTCGCCGTATTTGTTTGTTTTGCGACAGGTTTTTACGAGATTTGTTACGTGACACTGCAAAGTTGAAGATGTTGCGCTTTGATTGCTTAGAAACGGTAGCATGGTTTTTATGTTTTGTGATATTTTAGCCACGTGTGGTGTGATGTCTGGTGTAGGTAGCGGTGCTGGCGCTAATGTTGGCGGAGGCGCGAGGCAGTCACCGGACGGGCGTCGTGCGAGGAATACCAAGCAGGGGCTCTGTTAAGACAGTGTTTAAGCTCCTTACTTACAACTCGTGCACATTCACAGAAAGGTTTACAATGGTGCAGCGAATAGGATAGCCAGCTTTTTAGATTAACTTACTTTGATTCTTGTTTCCGAGACTTAAGAACCTTTATTTTATCTAAATGCTGCTCGCGTACGAACCGATTTTAAGATTACAAGGTGTTTTTAAGACATTTTGAATAGGACTTTTTCGTATATCCCTTATCCGTAACGTAAAATATGTAGTATCTGATACCCAGAAACAGATACTTTTGTTTGATACTGAGAGAACCTTTGATACTGTCTACGCTGTGAATCAACCCCAGCCTGGTGCGTCGGCCTCCGCTAATATTGTGCTGACTCAGATGCCTCGGTGCTAATATACAGTGTTACTTTTATTCTTGCTGCATCGTGGACAGGGAAACTTATTTTAATCAACTTTGGCAATATAGAGGAGAGACATGGAATACTAAACTCTGGCTTTCATTAATCAGAAGTGTGTGAAAGTGTGGATGCGGGTGCGCATGTACTATGTATAGGTATCTTGTGTAGATATTATCTATGGGGCTGCCATGAACATGTTCTGACATCATTAAAAGTTAAAGAAAAAAATATATCGCTTGTTTTTGAATTAACGTCTTACTGAAAACTATTTGTCAAATATGCATATTGAAACCAGTGCACGTTTTGCATAGCGCATATTCTTCTGAGTCTAGCCCTTTAGAATTGGTTTAAGCGATAAGACCGCCAATAGATATTATTATTATTGTTGTTTTTATATTTTTCTGTGTTAGGAAGTTTCGCTATCCACGGACAACTTTTTACGATAATTCTTAACTTTTACAAATACAATTACTCATACTCATAATACAACTATAACATGTATCATGTTAATGGAACACAGCGCCTAATAATATTTTGATATTCAAATTAATTCAATGCATCTGCGTATGCAGTAATAACATTGTTTGTAGGTATTCGGTGCGGTATGGTGGTATGTAATGTCACGTGACTTCGTTGTTATTACCGTCGGCTCGGGAGCCGGCTGCCGACTGGCACGATGACAACGCAGCATGAGCGAGCATACCGGACTATGAATATGAAGCTTATATTTTTGAGCTTTAATACAATAAATATCAACAGACCACGACCGGCGGACTACTCTAACCAAAAAAAAAAATACGAAAAAACCAACTTAAAAATGATCACAGATTAAACACGCCAAACCAAACCAGACAGAAAATCGTTGAATCGATATCAAATTTAGAAAAAAACACGAGGACGCGTAACCGTGCGTTAATCCCGCAGAGAATATCACCAGTAACTTTTCGCTTTCTTTATCGCACCGTTGAAATCGTACTTCTTTGTGAGTAATCCCTCCACGTCCCAGCCATGTCGCCGACGAAGATAGAGCACGATCTTCACAAATAATGTCACATGCGATTCGTTTCAGACGACGTGACTGGCATCACCGGCGGGCTCGCGCCGTGCTTGCATAATGGGATAAATATGCTGCGGTTATGTGCCCACACATGGCCCTCGAATTAAGCGAGCGCTATTTACTGCACGCGGTGAAACTCCTTGCTTGATTAACTGGATGGTGTTTACCTTTACATCTGCGTTATTAAATGCAAGATGTTTGCGAGGGTGGTGGTGTGGCGCCGCGACGGGACACGGTCGACGAGCATTACTGGTGTCCTCAAATGACACTTTTATGAGCAATTTATTTAACTCGTGGTCAACCTCGTGTCACAAAAGAAATATAGTACTACATACTAGTGGTTATCGCACAATGTTTGCAATTATTGTATACAGTTTTATATAATTTCTTACAAAACATCGTAATCTGTACCAGCCTCTGGTGTATTAGATTTAAATCTGTTTACAGCACTTTTTCCATTTAGAAAATGCGCAGTTTGTATTCGCACATACATGGCAGCGTGTAGTCTAATTTTCTTTAAATTCTTTCACTAATAGGGCCACCGGAATAAGTGTGTAATTCCGAGAACGTCTCAAGTAAAATATGTAATTTGAGATAAAGCGGCATCCCATTCCAGATAAGACGCAGCACGACCCACGTCGAGAGCCGTCGCTCGTTACGAGCCGCCCGAAGCGAGGTGTGATACAAAATCATCAATCTTTCTCCAGATTGTACTATTAAATGCCTCTTCGCTCTTTTCCTTCGAACTCGAGACCAGAAACAAATGTAAAAAGTTGTGTGATAAGTTCAATTTGAATTTGTAAAGCCCCTTTCACCGTTTCTCGCCTGTTTATCTCGGCGAAGAGAGAACGGAAAATACAAAAGTAAGAGATAGGAAATGAAGAGGCGGAAAAAAGTGTCGGGCTCGGAACAAACGCGGAAAGTTGGCGTTATCCGGGAGACAAGTTAAATCGCAATTTATTAGGGCGTACTAGCGGCTTAGCACCGGCCAGCGCGATCCCGCGCGAGCGACGCTATCGCTGACGGCGCCGCACGTCGCGGCTTCACCGCACCCTGGGCCCTGTTCTCACATGTGTACTTTCTACTGATACTTCTACACATTTGGGTAAAAAGATCTGTAGATGTATTGCTTTCGTGAGTGTTATCTTCTTGTTTGAGCTCGTAAAGGTTGATTCATTGTAACATACTAAATAAAAAAAAATTGATGTTTGTTGACTACTCAATCATTATAATGAAATTTGACATGCTGACAAAGTACACTTGCCATCCGCAGGTAAAACCGCAAGGCGTAGGTAATAAGTAATATAACCTCAAACAGTTAAATAATTAAAACCAACCATTGCCATTGACAGGCGTAAGAGGAAGGAGGCTAATGCGCTGCAGCGCAGTGAATCAAAAAAGCTGCTCATGATGATAATGATGATGAATACCAATCAACTATTTATATAAACATAAATCGTGCTATAATCATCACATCAAATGACAAGCTCCAAGGCTAAAGTAGACATGCCCGTACGAGTAGCATTCGTGTAGCAGTTCAGTAGTGGAGCAGAATAGCTGCAGCAGTGATTATAGATATACTTCACTTGGTTTTAGTATGATTGTTTATGTTGTTATAAATGTTATCGCGAACGTAAACAATACTTACAGTGCACTTGCAGAGCGGTCGCGGGGGCGCCCGGGCGGCGCGCACGTGCTTATGCCGGGGTTGTGCTATCGCGCATCTCCAGCCTCATTCACAAATCTTTGTTCATACCCCATATTTATGCCGCACGGCGAGTGCGCTCCGGAATATGTTAACTTACTTTCAGTCCTAGTCGTACTTATTTGTTTAATATTTTAGTGGCATTAGCAGGGTCTTCGTAATAAAATGTTTAATTCTACATTTTAACGATTAATACCAAGAGTTTATTGTTAAAAATCTCAGCCTAATAAATCCTGTAGTCTTTACACTATAGTAAAACCATTAAATAAAACAAAAGGACATCTACGTTTTATTTTCTGCACGAGAACCAACGTATCAGCTTTTTATACGGTGATGGCGCCCGCTAATTGTGGCAAGCACTAATCGCATCTGCTTCCGTGTGCAGATTCTATTATCCGTAGGATCGTGTCCGTCCCATACATATTCATAGGAAGCTCGACTCACGTTCCTCTACTAAATCAATGAAGTTATCAACTAGCTTTTTTGCAAAATGCATTTAGATTGATGTACCCAACTGAATTTATTTCCGCATCGAATCAACGGACGCCAGTCTTACTTCAGTTCCACTTCCACTCGGAAGTTCTAGGAGCAAACTTTTTAATTAGTCTGCGAGGACAAACAAGCTGTGTCTCTCGGTTCGATACGTACTACGTACGCGTATACTCGCCTCTCCAAATAGAACTCGGTCTTGGTTATTCTCGGTAATTTATCGGAATGCTGTTATCGACCTCGTGAATATTTCAATACCCACTTTATATCGTTAATTAACAAAGTTCAGGTAAGTATTATAACAAAGTTGTAAATTAATTAACCACGTAATTATGTACGTGTATCTGAATCGCGCCAACTATGCAGGAAATCTAATAACATAACAGGGTTGTTTGTCTTTCGGCGAGATGCTATAATGAATAGTCAACAAGCACTATCGTCGCGTTGTATGTAGATCGTCATTGTTTTATTACGGCTATCATAACAAAGTTAGAGAATGTTAAACCTGTAACTAGTTTGAAGCGCAATAATGTGGATATAAACTGGAGAGATGGGAAGGTTATAAGATGAAAGTTCAGGGCACAAAGTCACAGATTGAATTTGCAATTAGGAACCAAAATCTGTTCGAATGTTCTGTCACTGCAACAAACAAGATACACAAATACAAAATCATACTATTAAATTGTGTGTAAGGTAATATGTATTTTGTAAATAATGTTATTTTGCAAATTCTACCCACAGCTTGACAATTAATAAAAAATACGCGTGTAATTCAAAACCTCCTTTTTCGAAATTGGTAATAAAATATTCCCATAGAAGCGGTGTAATGATACATGATACATAGTGTTAATCGGCAAGAGTCGGCGAGGTGGTCGACTACGTCAGCGCTGCCATCATAGTGACCTTTAGATAAAAATGTTAATAAAATCTGTATTTTTTCATAGCGATGTTATTCATATAATCACAATTATACTTTACTTTTTACATATCAAATGAAGAAAAGCACCTTACATGAATAAACGAGGTAATACCAATCGACGTAGTATCAATTGTTGGAATATTTAAACTCAATAACTTTTTTGTTAAATTCCACGCGGACGAAGTCGCGGGCAAAGCTAATCTTAAATAAACTACCAGAATTACATCCAATTCAATTATGAGAAAAACTAGCAAAAAAAGTTTACATAACTATCTTACTTACGAGTATTTAACATATTTAAGTGACAATTTTATCTTGTGTTTCAAAATACTGCAACTGAGTAAATTAATATTAGGCTTTAATTTAATAATAGTAAAACTTATTTTGATAAAACTTGTACTATTACTGAAAAGTCGTCGTTAAAATTAGTGTAAGTACATCTCATTAGACGTAGTAAACTGCGCCTTCCCTGATGAAACTAATCGACAGCTGCCTAACTAGGGCTGCAGACCGCGACTGGCAGGCGCCACAATTACACAGGCTGCGTAAATCATAAACATCAACCCTCCATTTAATCCAAATAGTCCGTCGTTAGTCGAGCAGCCTGCGTCTAATTTGTCTCCCGTAACTGGAGATTAATTTATTAACATTAATTACGTGACAATAGATGGTGCCGTGGTGTGGTGTACGTCCTCTCTATAAATTGATACATAACTTTGCACGCATTCAAATATATAACACACAGAGAAAAAAAAAAATCTAGTATAACTAATTTTGTTTTGATTGGAAGATTCTAAGAAAATATTTTCGTCTTCATCGTACTAGGCTTGATGTTCATCTCATTTTAAACTCTCTTGCCGTAGGCAATTTTTTCTAATGAGCGATATTCAAGTTCGCTCCGTATAGTATAAATAGTATAAATGCGGTATTAACCTACCTATTCATGTCTACGAGTAGGTACTCAAGGCTTACTTCTGTTCCAAAAGACAAGGCATATCTCAGCCTGTAGTGTTGTTGCGGCTGTTTTCATTTTCCTTTTTTATTAATTTTCTTTGGCAATATGTTGCACCCGCTTCCTAAACTATGACTAGCTTGGATGAAACTAAATGGAGCATAACTTTTTATGGGAGGTAGTTTTGTTTCAACTTATAAGTAATATAAGAGATATGATTTGTTAGCGGTAGCGGGTTGCGGGACGGCGTCCATATCTTTCAATTTGATTGCCCGCAAGGGATAAAAGTAGAAGGAGATTTCTGCCCAAAACAGGATGTCTGTCGATAGTTTCTTAGCAAATGTTTTCACTGGATTATATATACTGGATATTACAAAATATTATCAATCGAAAAAAGGATAGGCGCGTAAATTATGCTGTTTGAATAGTACCTCATAGAGGCACTCCATTCCGAAACGAAAAACGGTTTTTAAAGTGCTATCAATACATTTCAGTCAATTTGCATACATTTGAGTTCACTGCGGAGTGCTTTGACCATTTTTATTGCAACCTTTTAGTTTCTGCGGTTTCATGACTCTTTCATAATGGCTCCATACGTTTTGTTGTTGTGGTTTTTTGCTAAATTCGGCGGAAATACCCGCAGTACATCTGTTTCTACTTTTGTTTGCAAGAGAGATCAATTAAATAATATTGACCCATAACACTCTTGAAAAAGTTAATCATACCCGTCGTGACTCTATCATTGTTTGGTTTACTGCACGAAACAAAATTCGTTCAGTGAACAAATAATATCGCAATCACAATTTACAATTTTAGTACATCATAATCACCTTTTAATAGCTTTGATATTTATTAATTTCAATTAATCTACAGATATGTTTATTCATATGCAGATTGTTGACCAACAAGCTTTATTAGTAGGTATATTTTCTTTAAATAAAGAGAGGGGCCTGCGGCTGGTTGCTGTTTGAGAATTGTGGAAAATTGCCCCTGGAAAAATTACTTAGGGCGCGCGGCGAGCCGGCAACATGGCGCGGCTATGCACCCTCCATAACTGATGACTTTTCAATGGCCATTCATTCGCGGACACGCCGCCGCTGGCGCTCGAGCCGCTGACCATAAATTCATGTAATCGTCAGCACGCTCGTGAAACAATTACCTGTGTCCAGGATAATACAAATCTGTTTTCACTCTCATGGGCGCACTAACGTGTTTCATATCTTATGCGAGAAATAGTGAATTTATTTTTCTGCTAACATTCACTTGGTATTGATAGATAGGTATATTCCTAGGCATACTTTACCGCATGATACCTCAATACGACAATGGATATTTTATTACTATAGCTATGCATTTTTGTCTTGTTTCATTATTATGATGACAGCTATGTATTTCTTCCTTGAAAAACTAAAATATATTATGGTACAAAATTATTAATTTGCAAACGGTTGTGCATGCAAAATTCGACGAACTCCTCGATTATTGTCGTAAAACTAATTAAAAAGTTCGAAGTTGATCCATCGCGCAGAGGGTTGGTCGAACTTATCTGTCGACACCTCAATACACATCTGCTCGGATCTACGAAGAAGATTCATTTAATCATAGACTTTAGAGGAGACATAGAGTCTGTGCAAAATATAATCATATTAAAAAAATATTTCTTACTAGATATAGACTTCTTGAACATTTCTTATTGACATACTGAGACCAATGCATTTTATTTGGCGACTATTGGGACCCTAGAAAAATAAATAAAGGACTAAATTGTATTCTGGCAAGCATGTGTCCTCGTGACATACAATTGTTAAAAAAAAATATACTTATCGTGGCGTGGGCTGACGTTGAATAGGTATTTAAAATTGATTTGAAGGGTTGTTAGTGAATTTTATTTTTAAGTGAATAAATATGTGGTTATTAATGAGTTCTGAAAATCGAAAACGATGTAAGCCCCCATCCTCTAAATGTTCAATTGTGTTAAGGTTTGAATACGATACGTTGATAACTTATTTAAATATCCGATATTTTCGGAACTTTACACTGTACGTAGCCCAACACGTACTTTGTCGGTTTTATTGGGCATAGTAACAGCATTTAGTCTTACGTATATCTTTATACTCGTATTATAGTAATATAGGGTATTTTGTATATCAAAAATACCACATACTTACCTACATACAACTTCAAGTAACAGTCGTCAGTGAACTAGCGTTTGATTTCGTAAATAAAAAGTCTAGTACAATACTATTGAGTTGGTATTTGCCGCCTCCAATTTGCTTTGCAGTTTACAGTTTTATTGTGTTCGACCAAACGTAAACGTCTACTCATCGAACTAATGATGAAATGTACAATAACTTACTCCCACTTCGAAATAGGGCGCTTCTTTGACAATAACTCGTCTTGAGTTCAATCAATACGGCGCTTATTCGAAACACTCTGCAGTCAGGCTTGCACACATACATGTTTTGTCTTTGTAGTTACAATTGGGGATTGAAAATAGAGGTTGAATAATTTATTTTACAATTGTCACGGTGTGTTTGAACGGGGTGGAACATGAGCGGCTCACTCAGCCAAACAGTGGCGCACAAAGGAACAGCACCGGCCATTCGTCGCTCCGATGCACCTTTTTTCCGCCTTTCAATCTTAAATTGAAACAATTAATTTGAATATGCCCCTAATTATATCTCAATTATTCCGATCGCAGAGTGCCTGTGTAAACGAAAATCTACTAAAACTTAACAGGAACCATCAATGTAAAACTAAAACTTAACAGAAACTATCAATGAAAGGTTCGAGGTAAAAATCAATTGCTTTACAAAGGAAACTGCTGCTTTTTGTTACACAACGTTTGTCACAAGTTGACGTAGAGTAAATCGTTATTCAAAGGTGCTAAGTAGTGGGGCGCAGTGTAGCGGGAGACGTGGCGGTCCCCCGGGACGCGGACGCTGCCAGGACTCTTTTGATAAATATTTTATGCTTCTCTCGACTCTATACACTACATATAACTTGTGATATTTCTTCTTGTTTAGATTAAAATAGTTTCTTTTGCTCTCTTTTATGTGCGTCTCATTGATATTCATACGGCTTCTCTTTGTGTATCATCCCATCAAAAATTCGAAATCGATGTTAAATAAAACAAAGATAAATGAAAGTATATTTTTTGAGTTGGGGATGAATCCTAAGCTCTGATTATTCCGGTGTATGGAGTCTTGTAAATTTTGCGAACTTGTTTTGAAAGGGCAGGGAGATTACAAAATTGGAGGGTCAAGTTGAAAGGATTCCGGATAAAGAAAATGTGCACTCGAAATTTTCTCTTGAAACGGATAATGTGGTAGAAAGAATTATTTTCAACTCAAAATGTACAATATTGAGGTTTTACGATTTATAGCAGTGTATTTTTGTTCAGCACTAAGAGTTAAATTAGTTTAAATAATAATTACCTAATCGTAATTGAAATTCATGATTTTTAATCAAAAATCATTAAGTTTATCTACTGCTTTTACCACTAACACATAAAAACTCGCTCACGTTTCTGTCTCATTCCCTTTCGAAGGTTATAGACTAATGTTCTAACATACGAGGAACTTGTTTTCGATGCGACCCCGCTCACAGTTAAATAAATTAGATAAGGCTACACGCCGACGGAGGCACTTAGCAACTTTCTGTGTTGTCAACATATTTGTGTTTGTATTGAGTGGACCCACTACGCTGATTCAGACAACCTTTTATGCACTTCCAATTATAACACTTTGTTGTCTGCTGAACTAACAGCATCCTTGTGTTTTCTAGTGGCACGTTTTACTAAAGTGAGGCTTTGAGTTTTGTGTGTGGAACTTGGAAGCTTTATTGTAAGGGATTATAGTTTTGTTGCACTGCATATATCAGATCTTTGGCCATGTTTTAAGCCTAAAGGACTGATTTAGTAACAGTTACCATACTTGCACATGAATAATAATGTTTATATTGTAAGCACGTTAGTCCCACAACTATTCCCTAGAAACGAAAGAAGTTCGCGCTCTGTTTTACATAAATCAGGAAATCAAAGGAGCGTTTTTGTTTTTATCGCTTCCTCTTTGAACGCCTCGTAAAGCTAAGCCACGGGCTCCACGAACAAGGCCAGGATATTGTCGGATTGCATCGTCTCTAAACTTGGAAGCTTCATTTAATCAACTCTCTTTTACTCTGCTTATACGTCTAGCAGTCTTGGATCGATATTTTATTTTAGATATGCAGAGCTTTCAACAAACCTATTTGCTGAATTAAATTGGTGCACGGAACTCAAATTTGTAACTGATACATTTTATAATATCGTATAATATTCACCGTCTACGGTTATAAAGGATTCCCCGTTCTTACTTCCATCAGTCTGGAACCGGATATAATATCTTGTGCGGTATACATTATTTGTGTAATAGCATAGAAAGAGTTGGTTGTAAGGAAAGTTTTAATATCTATTCCGATTAGATTCAGTGTCAGGAAGGAACGCAGATAGCGTTGGCGGAGTTGGAAGGAAATATTAGATGGATCGGGCTTCGAATACAAATATGGGGAGATAGGGAAATCGGATTTGCCAGCAGTCCCAGACGTGTCGTATTATCGGACTCTTTTTGTGAAATATATCTCATTTTAATAAGACATCCCTCTAGCTATATCATAATTTTACTTTTTATACTTTAAAACTGTTTTTGCACTGCTTTTTGTCTTTAAGGCTAGCGATTGACCACTTTATTTGTCTCACAGTGTATTATCGTCGAAGGTGAAAACTACGCTAAACCAGAATGGTCATGACTCGCAAGGTCAATTGTTATCTAAAATTCAAAGGGTATTGTAATATTTCACCTAAATATTTGTTTATGTTTATGTGTATTTATTTTGTATAGACGCAGTTAAAAATATACTGGGTAAATTATTAATATTTGTTATCTTAGTTCATTATCGTGGCTAGAAAATGTATTCCAATACACTGCCAAAGACAATCTAAAGAATATGTCTTATATGCTACCATACGTTCCCAGTCACCAGTTTTTTAGCTGCTAGTAAATCCCAGGTACCCAAGTTAGGTAGAACAATTTTATAGCCGTGGATATTACGGCGAATGTACTAGCCGGGCACCCGCCTGCTCGGTCGGCTCCCTCACTAATTAAATCCCAGCGACGACGCGGTTTCAGACCGACAGGCTCTTAATTATTGTTCCGGCTCTTAACATCTGTCTTAATGTCACTTTCCGTTTAATTCTCAAATTCTTCGCACTCCGGTATGTTATAAATGTTAATTTCTTCGGACAATGTCGCCATCTTAATAGCTGGGTTATTGCAGCTCTATATCTTAATACTAGTATTTAAATGGTTCAAATAGTCTGTGCACCGATTTCTGGTAGAGATCGCTGTGAGCGATAAGTCCAACCATAGTGACATTTGTTGCGAAGTTTGTTTCTGTTTTATTTTACGTTGTTTTGTGGTGTTTCAATAAAGAGTATCTATCTACCTATCAAATAGGATAGTACTTGTATGAAATGGTACGTATACTTGGTAAGCGGATACATTTTAAAACATCTCCAGTTTAATAAAAATCATAACGAGAGCAATAAAGAAAAGTAAGTTTAAAGCGGCAAGCGAGTAAAGTGAGAATTTATGTCAAATGTTTTTTATTTTGGTAATAAGATATCTAGGTATAACGAATTAAGCACATGCTGTCATATGACGCAGTATCAAAATTGACTAATACAATATATTTTATAACACCATTTAAAAACCTTCAAACACTATCAGAATATCGTACGTATGCAGTAGACGTGTGATGTTAAAGAAACTTTATAAAAAGCCACCAGTAGATAAGCAACTTACAAACTTGTTCAAGATTCCGCAGAATGCTTCCGGATTAAAAGCTTTTATTGCGTTAAGAAGGTAAATGCGAAAACATCCGAAAGTTTTTAATTTTCTTACTGGTATACAAATTGGTTTCTGAAGCTACAAAAGAAGCACACGCCCGCCTCGCTCGGGCCGTCCGAGGGTCGAATACAAATTAAGAGGCAGACTTCGCTCTCACAAAACTAGTTAATGTGTGCAACGTCTGGATTTGAGATAGTAACTAAAAGCAGAGCCACTACTTGCGAAAGCGAATAATTCACTTTATCGACATAATACGCGAGCTAGCTCCCAATATTGGACCGCAACCTTGCCAACATTGGCTCGAACTTACTTTAAAATGTATTTATAAGATTTGTAGACTTAGATGGACCTTGCAAGCCAATTTTTATACGTTAATGTGTCTGATATGCTTCAAATAAATGAACCGTAAGGAACGGCTCTAGAAAATAAAATCTTTATTTACAAAAATCTCAGATTAGGACAAATCTTATAGATAAGCATAAATATCAATACCTATACCTTAAAAGATGAAAATAAAATACGGTCTCAAAAGGTAAAGGTAAATAAATATAATAAATAGGTGGGGTATGTGGGGGTACAATTGGAGTAAGGCAAGTCGGTAAACTTTGTAGACATTCGACGACCTATTTATATTGTTATCGCCTTAAATTAAAATTTAATAAGATAAAATTCTAACTGTCAAACATATTTTAAGTAGGAACAGACTGAACAGTCGTACTCGTACATACTTATTATTCTCTCTTTTTTGTATACTTCTTTTCTCTTAAATTGTAGAAGAGGTAAGTAAACTAAAAAAAAAAAACAGTGCTTTATTGCCATATGAAAGCGCATACGCTTAGCTGCGTCTCTTAAACTGCCTATGTGTGTTTCCTGTCACTTAGCTGCGTTACGAGTTAATGATTATGATTGGGGGATAACGTTTAAGTACATTTCATCTGCAGGTGAAGTCGCGGGGCACTATTAGTATTTTAATAAGTTTAATCATAGAAATACTCTGTCGAAGTCAATTTTATTGGACATAATATCGGGCAATTACATTATGGAAACAAGACATAATAATTACTTATGGTATGGTATTAGGAGACCTTCGATTTAGTTTGGTGCGTCTAAAAAAAGCAGATCTGGCTTGGGTCGGACTTTAGGCGCTCCCCATACAAAGGATAAGAGCACGACGACGGGAGGAAAGTTTTAATATCCCTGCGATTGGATTCAGCCACAGCCAGGGACGGAAGTACCTACTCTCGGCCGAACATTTGAAAGGAAATGTTCACCATTGAACACTAATACGAAAATCGGACGATAAGGAAATCGACTAAGACGCCCGCGATTTCCGTCGTGTACCTTGTTCATCTGGAACCGTTTAAAATATCTAATTTTGATAGGTATAATAATGAATTTTGTGATTGATTAAGCACCAAGTAGTATTTTCTTTCAATTATTCTATTCTGACATTGCTTTACGAAAAATAGGTAGGTATTAAGAATGTGTTTTAAGTCTTCATTATAGATATTTTAGCATTTTACTACCTTCTTGTTTTTGTCATACTATTGATATTATAAATGTGAAAGCTTGTATGTTTGAACGTCTGTTACTCAATCACGCAGAAGCGGCTAAACGGATTTGGATGATATTTGGCATACATATAGCTTATTACCTGGTTTAACACATAAATACTTTTATCCCGTAAAAACCGCGGACTCAGCTAGTTTATTATAAGAACAGAAAATGGGAAAGTATCTCTACAAGTGTAATTATAGATGTTTGTTACCATTCAGCTCCGTAACTGCTGAATGGATTTTGATGAAGTTTGGCAAATATATAACCAACACAGATACTACGCAGTAAAACCACGTGGCTAGTTAATATAGCAATAGAATGGACTAAGAAAACTGGAAAACCAAAGGAGTCACATAAAGTGGTAGAAAATCAAGAACCAAAAAACTTTCTGTAATAAAATCTTGGAGAACGCTTGCAGTAGGGAATGTGGAAGAATTTGTTACGGTTGTTTTATTAGAATGTAAAGATTATTTTTCGGGTGTCCGACCGCGTCGATATGCCAGGAGGGTGTGACGCGAAGCGGACGAAATAGGGATGACTGTAAATCCATATTCGATCTGTGGAATCTGCACTGAGCCGATCTGACAAGCATGTTTTGCTTTTATATAAACAGCTTGGTGCGCTTCTTTGGATGTAAGAACTACTTTTCCCTTTCTGAAAACTTAGGCAATAAACATAAAATGTTGAATTATGATAGTGATTCCGTTTATTTACAATTAACCTTACCTTTTATTTACGTTATTAAATCCTGCAATTAAAGTTTCGTTCCAAATATGATACTAATGTTGGGAAAGGTATGCGGTAACGTATGTGTCGAGGCTGACAGGAAGCGGCGCGGGCCGCCGGACCTTCATCAAGCGGTTGACTGGTATTACACCCTGCAATTGTTCCACTGCGCCGCATTCCAAGCCTCCTCCACCTACTACAAATATTTCACTCTGTGATTTCACAAATTAGCACTTGCGCCTGAGAGGACCCAATCCGAACGTGACAATGTCTACATAAATACTGCCTTTAGCAGTGTACAATTAAAATGGTGTTGATTCCACATTCGGTTCCCATCGCAGGAATAAAAACTGTTTGTTTAAGAGGTGTAATTACAAAATCCCTCGGGTACTGGATTTCCGATGTTTTCGCGCGCCGTGTGAGTACGTGCCGTAAAAATAATTCGACGTTCCTCCGGGATCGTTTGTAAAACGTCACGCGTAAAACATATTATAAAGCCAATAAAACGTGTTTACAAGGGTGAGTAGAGCTCGCCGTCCTCGGGGCGTTCCGTTTCTGTGCGATATCCGTAAACATTTTAGCACTGCAATAAATTTAACATTATCCAAGTCGCGAGACATTCTGTTTTCTTCCGTCCCGGGATCAGTCGGTTAACGGTTGTAATCTCGGTTGTCTTGGATTTTCTTCTCTGTTCTAACAGGAATTATACAATTATGTGGAATTCTCATGTTGTTTCCGCTCAGCTTTATTTATGAGGGGGATTTTTGAGATATTTTTCCCTAAAGACTACGGTATACAGATTTTTTAGTGGGTTTTACACGCCGTTTTGCTTTCTTTCTGTACTCAAGTTACTTGCATAAAATCCAATTTGAGTTTTAATATATATAATTATTTACATTTTTAGATAAATATAATTAGGTATATTACTTACCAAAACTGAAATTTGCCAATGTTGGCTGTCAGACCACTTCGGCTCATTCTTCATCAAAGTTTATGATGAATAAATACTTTGTGATTAAAGTTAAGTATTAAAGGCTTAAATGTTATTAAATATGGAATTTATTAACTCAAATACATACCCAAACAATCTGAAAGAATTCTAAAATAATCGTAACGTCAGTAAATACAAATTAATTATGATAGATATTTAGTTTTATAGTATACGTAGGTATACTGTTAAAAAGTTTTTTTTTTAATTCATTAAGTTTATGCAGTTGCTTTAAAAACGACTTCCAACTCAAACAAAGATACACTGACCTCCAGTTCCCCGTAGGACTCGAGCCAACAGTCGAAAAGTAACCTCAAATTAGTCCGAGAAAATAAAATTCCATGTTTTTGTGAACGACGCTGACAGGGGTACGGCCGAGTGGCCACACTGGGAATACTGTTTTGGCCAATGGCCGCCTATCTGCCCTCATTATGTCGGAAAAACACTTGCCCGGATTTTTATGAGATTTGTAAATGTTTAACTACGCATTCGAGTACTCAAAGGCGTTTTTATAGACTGTTACGACTTCTCAGCCCTGTAAGCGGTAACGTAATTTATTACTCCAATGAACAGAAATAGCTTTTTTGTGTGAAATGCTTGAGATTTTAAACGTGTATCACGTTATTTAACGACCGTTACTAATATAATTGAGTTTTCTAGATCATTTTGTTTGAGAAAGAGTATTTACTATATATATGTTGACTTCTGATTATTTTTTAAAGAAAGTCTTTTTGATATTATATGCACCCGTAACCATTCTAAATCTATGTCAGTAGCTATATCAATATTTGACGTGAACCTGTTATATATCATATCATCAACCCATAACGTCCCACTGCTGGGCACGGGTCTCTCCTCACTTTCGTGAGGAGGGTTAGGCCATAATCCACCACGGGGGCCAAGTCCGGATTGGTGGATAACATACCTCCAAAATAATTTTCGGGTAGGTACGCGGGTTTCCTCACGATGTTTTCCTTCACCGAAAAGCGAGTGATAATTACGTACATATGTTTTACAGAAACACATTGGTACGTGCCCGCATTGGGATTTGAACTCACGACCTTCTGATTGGAAGGCGGACCTATTATATATTTTCTAATAACTATCAACTGATGGCATGAACAAAAACGACACAGATCACCAAAGCTCTACTCCATTATCCAGTTAATCAGCGAACGAACAATCTCGTTTATTTAACTAAAGACACAAGAGCGGCTAATAGGTACTTTCACAATAGATTAATCAGAAGCGTGTCTGCGACTACTGTCTGCATCGCAATGCCCTTTTGCAACGCTGATCCACTTTTCTACGGATGCGAGATTAAAGGGGAGAGTAACAAAATGAGAAATGGAACGATTTCAGAACGCATTGTTAGACGGCCGCCCGTTGTCGGATTTATGACAAAGAACAGCGGATGATTCAATCAGTCCCGTTCTTTAGTTTGTTATATTCATGTTACAGTCGACCATCTGCGAGTCTTATTGTTATAGGCAATGTTGCCTTTTTGCTCCATTTGCTCGTACTCTGCTTCAACTCAAATTCAGTTTCCTTTCGCATTAAAAGCAATGTTTTGTTATTCAGAGATTCATTCGGCTATGAGGACGTCTTCTGAACGCAATTTGGATGCTAGGAAATTAGGGAAGTCTGAACCAAAATAATATGCATGTTTAACCAACTTGGGGAGTTTGCGGGGTGATTGTATAAAAGGGCAAAGTTTCGGCAAATAGGTATTCAGTGCAGGGAGCAATCTACAATTTAAATATTCTTAATGTCTCCAAGTTGTCGCAGCGGAGGGTTCGCACCGGCTTCCACTACATCAATCACTCGCGGACGCTGCCTTTGAACATTTCTAATTATTCGCCTGGCTTTGTACTGGATAAATTCTTAACACTTTTGAATGTTTATAATTTTACTTTCTAGTTCTACTATGGGTTCCTGAGAGACATTATGTTTTATACTCCCTAAAAGTACCAAGAAACTTAAGTAAACTTTTCTAACTTTATAAAGGGTGCGTCCTATTCTGCTGGATACAGCGTATGCGAAACATGTCGTCGTGTTCTGCATATTTGACGTTGTTTGCTCACAAATGTCAGAGAGGGGCTGAGAGCCACTCGGCTCGAGAGCGCCTCAAGGTGACGCCCTGTCTAATCTCCACAGCTTAAGGTCTATCCATTGACACACTTGAACTGTCAAGGGCACTCCGATGTTCAATCGATATTAGGAACTTGTTGATTGTAATTGGCTGATGTTAAACTTACTGAGTATGGAATATTAACCGGAGAAGCAGAATTCAATGTACTTATAACAAAACAAGTTTATTCTGAAAAAGTATTCAGCATTCTTTCTTGTGATACGAGTATATAGTATCACATAACACAGTTTATCTAGGTTCATGAGCCATTTAGCCATAAAAAGGGAGCAATCATGCAGAGAAACACAGAGTAGATTTCGTTTTTATAATATTACGGTTACGAAATATGGATTTTTATATTATAGTTCAATCACTTACGAAAACCACATCGATATAAATTTTATACGAACCGTTTTCTAACAATAAATTGAAAGGAATGAGTAGAGCATCCTCATACCAAGTGATGTTTACGCTCTTTCTACTGTCGTCAGAAATGTAGTAAAATGAGCATTAAAGTCTCTAAAGTCATGAAAGTCATTGAATAAAACAGTCGTTACAATAATTATTTTAATATGATAACCGGAAAATAGCAATATCGAGAAAAAAATACTAAACTATAAATATGAATTACTAATAAAATATAATAAATAATATAACAAAATATAACAAGCTGTTGTGCATGTGGGGAGAGTGTGAGAGCTGCCAACACGTCGGGGACACAATGGATGTGTTTACAGGAAATCAGAGCCAAGTGTGAACGCCTTCCCGACCCGACTGCGTTACCACAACAGACTGTCACACTAGCAAACATGCTTAAAAATCTCTAGCCATACAACACTTTCCATTGCAATATTCACAATTAGAAAGAGAAAACAAGACCCCAACTAAGGTAGTTAAATATGAGTCTAATAATATCCACCATTTATATTTGGTACTGGTGCGCTTAAAACGACCAGTGAGTAGTAAGCTTTTCACTCACTGCAATGTAATTGAAGACGTTTGCTATCGAAGGCGCACCAGTCGCACGGGCACGAGACTTGATAAAATGATTGCAAGTTCGAAGTGGTCTCCGATAAACCTGCAGCTCTTTGAATGCACTCAAATAGCGTTTAGATGTTTCTGAAGATTCGGTCTTTATTAGGATGATAACGAGGAATATTCCGACTCATTGACTGGGTGCTGTACACGTATATATTCCGTATTCATTCACAGCGTTGAGGTGGCGTTATGAATAAGTATGGCATGTCGCTGGTATTATCTTCGTGTTCGGTAATATATTCAAATATGTATCAAGCCCCATCCGCACCATGTTGCCGTTGTTATTTTATTTCATACGCGTGACGGCGCACCAGCTTTATTTTTTCGAGATACAAGAATATCATATTGTCCCGCTGCTGTTGGCAGTGCCTATATTTTGCGTCAACGACGTAAATGGGCATTGGAATCGATTTCAAGCTTTTTTCAATGTTAGTGTAAAATTATAACTCATTTAGCCAATTTGGGAAAATAAATTACGTAAACTTTCGCAAAACTTTAACATGTTTGTTTATTTATAAAAAAGAACTAAAAGTCTAAGTTTATAAAATCTATAGAAGTGCCTACCCCTAAACTGTAAAAAGGAAAAAAATACTCTTTACGGGACAACCCTGCACATGCTCTCGGTGTTCAACGGATATTGATTACTTGTCTGTAAGGAATACAAATGTATCAAGGAAACTGTGTTCTAGCGCTCCTACGAGCGCAATCCTTTGTACTGACATCCAACATTAAACTTCATAGCCCACCCCATGTTTTGTATTTCAGGAACTGTCGTTTGTGCGGAAGTTGTGACATGTGAAATTTTTATTTAGATACGTTTATAACGAGGTCATAGCCGAGTTCATACGGCGTTTGTGCGGGTTCAAATACAGGATACAATTTATATCTCCTTTGTGATATGAGAAATCGTCCAGCAGCATTGCGTTACGGAGCAATGAGAGCCCGAGGCGGCTAACTAGCAGGTGCACGTTACCAAAGAAAAATGAAATAACGCAAAAAGGAGAAGTGAAGTCGGGTGAGGGGGAACGTAGAAACCGTCGGGTGGTTCTTTCGAGGAAAGCCAGTTTCCTTTGGTGGAAACAGATAACGATCCGCTGCCGACGACAGAATACGTAACTGCATTCACTAACCGTACATACATCTACATAACATATTAAAGTTACGCTCGCATATTAAAGATATTTTATCTAAACACGGCAGATTGCTTTATGGAGATTAGGGAGAAAGTGTCATGTCACGACGACTTTTCTTCACCAACCCTGCATATGAGGTATTTTTATGAACAGATTTAAGCCAGAAACAAATAACTACATTTAACTTTTGGCTATTGGATAAAATCAAGAAGACAAGCTGAAATAAATAAGTCACATTGATTCTACAGAAGTGTAGAGTCATGCAGTCGTGCGTTGCATCGTAATGTGTGGCCTTTTCTGGACACGGTAAAAAATCAAAGGGAATATGAATGTACGTTATATCCACGTCGTGTTTGTTTACGTTTTCGACCTAATGATTTCATTCATGTAATATTTCAATGAGTCTTAGATTCTTTTAGTTTTGCTTGTAGTAGAAATTAAAATAAACTGTCAGAAAATACCGTGATTTAACTTCTGTTTAGATTTGATTCCTAGTATGTTAAGATCTTAGTGTTAAACTTCCAGTAGAAGCGTTTGTGGCGAGAGGTGTGTGGTTTGCTCCCCGTAGGTATGTACCCTACGCTAGCTTGTGTGATCATCTACAGTTTATGGTCTCGTATTGCATTGTCGAGTAGTCACCATCGTTACTCTACTTCTTGTTTATGAACAATACGAGCATATAGTTAGGTACTCAATTAAGTCATCATCATCAACCCATAACGTCCCACTGCTGGGCACGGGTCTCTCATCACTTTCGTGAGGAGGTAAATGAGTTGGGGCGTATATTGTTTTTATGCGGGCTTGTAAATTATTACAGAACTATTATTTTATCAGATGCATTGAATGAATTTAACTTCTATTAACTGCAGATCGTTTACAGATGTCTACAGGAGGGACGTACCTACTCTCAGCGAAGATCTGTAAAAGTCAAAGATTCAAAGTTCAAACGCGGTAATAGGTAATCGGTAAGAGAACGAACGAGGCATGCCGCACAGCGCAGCCGGGGTTTAATGGGCAGCATTACCATTCGAGTCGGTATGACTTGGTAGGTGAGCGAAGTGAGCGGAGCGCAGTGAGCGAGCAGTGAACGGTGAGCGAACGGTTGCCCACAGGGGTTGCCTTGTGAATATGCAAACACACCGTGAGACACCGCACTGTATTGCGTGCGTTGCATTGCATTTATACGTATTTCAAAGTATTGGATATCGTTTACAACTACAACTTAAGTATAATTTGCTTCTACCCTAGAAGTCTATATATAGACACAGATAATATATTTTTACATACTTTTAATTGTAGAAAGAGGTATCCTAGTAGAATTAAAAAAAAAAACTTAATCTAGTTTACGCTGGTGAGCAGAGCTTTATCTGTATAATGAAATGAACCTGTTAGTTTATTTACTGTGTTTTTTAGAATAAATCTATTTTCTTGGTAAATGTAACATAGCAGTTCTAGAGAAAGCTTATCTTGTCTACAGCTTCTCTCATTCGAAAATTAATTTTAGTTTGAAGCTGTTTTCAAGACGGTAGGATTGTTAATGACGGAGTCTTCTGTCTTAATTCTGTTTCTTAGATTCTCGGTTGTTCCTGGATAGTTCACGACAAACCTTTTCACAAGACTTGAACATCCAATTTCTGTGGAAATATTAACGTAAATCATGAAATGCTATACTAGTAGGGTGTTATTACCTGATTGCGCCAGAAAGAGGGTTATGTTTTTTTGGTAATGTATTTCCAGCATTTCGCTTGAAGACAAGCATTGTGCACAATTGCACATGCTTTCTATAGGTACATACATAGGTACATTTAGATACCTGTGGTTGCGGCCGCGAAACTAATTAGTTAATTAATTAGTAGGGAATGGAAACAGACACACTTAAACTAAAATTCTACCACGTAATATAAGGAAACGGAATACGTCTTAACCCATCGCGTGTCTTAATTCTGTGGAAACATTTAATTTCTTTTGTTAAAACTACATGTATATGTATTTGAATTTCAAGTTAGTGTAAACTTTAATAAATATTAAGTTTTTTAATGATATTTTACGTCCAATATCGGGCCTATTTAATTTGGGCTACAATTGTAGCTTATTTGTAATTTGTTTGTAGCTAAATTTTTTTGTTATTTAGTGTACTCAACAAGGTACCCGTGGACCTTTTACCCTCATTGAACGTAGGTATCTGAAAGGAATGCCATCTTATTTTGTTCCCGAAATTCTGGGTAGCTCTCCCTGAACATTATAAGACCAGTTTCGTAGTTAAATTAGAAAAGAGACCCCAATAAGATCGATAGTTTAACCGCGTTATATTTTAGTAGGTACGAATACTGTTTCGTTTAGTACTAATAAGCTATATGGGAGAAGAATGAATAAAGTTCAGTAAAAAAAAAGCAACATAACTTAGTTTATTTGAAACAGTTGTGATGTCAGCATTATCATAATCATATTACCATATCTGCCCACTGCTGAGCACGGGTCTATCCTGTTTGCTATGCTACCTTATAATATTCGACATTTGGGTTAACATGACGTTCAATATAATGTATAGACACGAATTGAACGCGGGGAGAAATATAGTAGCACGGTATCCGCATAAAATTTTCTCCGATAAGCTGATAAAAAGCACACGCTCTGGCGTCACTGGGTGACATGTTAGAGCAAAAATTGCCAGCCGCCGCGTCCCCGCCGCGCGGCATTGTGCCCCAAATGACACGCGAAAGGCGTCGAGAGCGGCGCGGTCCTCCCTTCACAAAAGGCTTACAGATGCGCGCACCAGAAGATTTTAATGAGGCAACGACTCTGTGTGATTTTATCGCGTGTGCCGTAATGAGAAATAACCAAGCGCATCCTCTTTGACACACTCGTGTGGGGCTGCCACCAAGTGCTACATGTGACAACCGCCACTCCTAATTTATACAGTTTCCTATGCAAATAAAATGCGAACGTAATCTCGTATCAGAGTGCGCTTTCTAAACTAAAGCTATGAATTTTTAACAGGCTCAGCGTATGTTGTGGGAGTTTGTAGATTCTAACTCGTAGATGTCTACGAAATATCTACGCCGTAGACGTCTATGTCTACAAGCAGATTTGCTATGAAACTTCACATAACTTTGACGATTTGTACTCGTTTCTTTTATTTGTTTTTAACAAACAACAACAATAATAATTCTCTTTTGAGAGCAGCATTATTATTGTAGCCTGTCCGATAGCAACGCGTATCTTGTACGAATACAATAAAGCAAATAAGCCGTCGAAGTAAAGTTATTCGGGCGAGGTACACTGGCCAATTTTCATCAATGCAAATCACGTTGTCGACTCGTCAACCCAATTACCAAGAAGTGAATTTAAATAAAGATAAGTATCGCCCTCTCGGAGACAATGCTAATAGGCGGCGGAGGCGTGTTAATAGGCTCCGACTGGGGTTCGTTCGGCGCACCGCGGTAGGTGCTTTAATTAGATTCCTCCACTTGCCGTGAGTCTCAAAACACTTGTTTAATTAGTGATTAGCCTTAAGAACTTGCTATGCAAACATGATCCGAGTAAACGGCGTCGTTTAGGGGTTTTTACTACAATTTCCTTGTTGCAAATATAAAACAGAATACGTTGTATCAATGATTTTTATTAAACATTTCAATCCCTTTAATTAGTGTGATTTTACGTGAATCGAAATCATGGTTCCCTTGAATATCAATAGGTTTACAAATGCAAATATGACTTATTTATTTAAAAAAAAAGCATAACATTACAGTACCTAACCATGAATGCAATGTTATAGTGACCATAAAATATTTATTACTAAAATATTAAATATATTTAATTATACTTTACCACCTAAGATATGATGCCACATCATAACTCTGTATCTGATAAAATTATACATACGGGTATTCTTAGCTTAGGTCGTCATCATCAACCCATAACGTCCCACTGCTGGGCACGGGTCTCTCCTCACTTTCGTGAGGAGGGTTAGGCCATAATCCACCACGGGGGCCCAGTCCCGATTGGTGGATAACACACTACCTCCGAAATAATTCTCGGGTAGGTATGTGGGTTTCCTCACGATGTTAGCTTAGGTACTTAATGCAAATATATAATAAGTACTACGCTTTGGTTGTCGTATTAAATTACCGTTGCTTGCGAAAACATCTTATGAATGTTTATCATCTGAAACACCAAGAAACTAAGATATCTGATATCGGTCGGGAGATTGAATAGGCGTCCGTTGACGGCAAGCGGCGCTGGCAGCCGAGGCGGGACGCCACGGGCGCGGGGTGACTGTCGACATCTGCTTCCGCACTTCCGCCTAACTGACCGCGACAATTCACTGACCTTACAAATATTGCCCTACAGTGTAACATGACGTAACCATTACGTTTTGGTTATCTTAACCGGTTTCGGTTATAATTACATAGGCCTTTTATATTTGGTAACAATTATTAGAAACCCGTGAACGTTTCTTTTGATAAGTAGTCAAGTTTAGCGACTGCTTGTTAGATTTTATTTAAAAGACAACGTAATACGTCCTTACTAGCATACTTTGGAGTTATCTGGGTTTTGTGGGATCGTCCATTGTCTGTGTCTACTGGAGCTTTATGTTATCATCAACCCATATCGTCCCACTGCTGAGCACGGGTCTCTCCTCACTTTTGCGAGGGGGGTTAGACCATAATCCACTACGGGAGCCTGGCCCGGATTGGTGGATAACATACCTACCTCCGAAATAATTCTCGGGTAGGTCTGTGGGATCCTCACGATGTTTTCCTTCAACGAAAAGCAAGTGATTATTACGTACATATGTTTTACAGAAACACTTTGGTACGTGCCTGCACCGGAATTTGAACTCACGACCGTCCGATTGGAAGGCGAACGTTATCCCACTACACCACCGCTTATTAAGCTTTATGGTGTTCAATAAAGAATTATAGTATTTTATTATCTCGGGCAAGTATGTTGGGGAATTATCATATATTACCTAATAGTTTTTTCGACAATACTATCGTGTATGCATAAAAGAATGCCACGCGTGTACTCCGGAAAGATGCCCAACTGTGTCACCTGGTAATAAATGACTATGTAGGTGAAGATTTAAAATTTAAATTCACTCAAAACACAATATCATAAAGCCCACCTTTATATTCCTATTATATTGCGAAATTTTGGGCTATCATAAACAATCTGATACGAAATAAAACGCGGAAGGGTAACAGTAAAACAAATATTATCCATATATGTTTTCCACAATCCGTCCACTAAAAGATAATACGTATGTAACTTTATTTCTATTTTCTGTATTCACTCAGGGTTTATGTATCTCGAATAGTCACGTGCCCGTCCGGCGAAGGGTGAAGCATACAAATAAGTGAAAGTCCGAGACCGCCCAAACACCCGACGTTATGTTCTTTATTTGGGGATCTCTTAAAAGAATTTGATCGTATATGAGAATATAACGGCCAACATCTGTGACAAGGGACGTATAAACTTAAGCATTCGCCTTCTTTCGCAACTTTCCTCTGAAATAGTAGTTCGAAACGTAGACAGCTTATTGTAATTAAGTAGAGTATATATTTTTGTCTACCTATTTAACCCAAACGTAATCTGGACATCTGGACATCGTGGTATTTGCATTAGTTCGGAAAAGTGAATTGCAAACCCACACAGTGCCAGTGGCATCCATGTGGTGGAACGCAATATTACTCTCGTTGCATTTGGAGTTTTTCCAGTAGCCTTTTTATTAAAGTTGAAAACACACATAAGTTTGGAACCTACGATGGTAAACATCGAAAAAGAGTTCGCTATCGTTGTATGTAAATTGATTAGTTTTACAAACTTCGGCAACGAGGACCATGCAGATATTCTGTAAAAATCTAGGTAGGTATGTTTGAAAGTTACTTTAACATTTGTGTGTGTTTACAAGCTTGAAAATCAATACTTTCTTTGGAATATTATTTTAGTAAATTTATTTTTAAGATGTTAACTACGCAGTATTTTAATTTAATTGCGATAGCTGCCAATTTACATGAGCGGCAATTTATTATAGCGTTAGGACGAACACGTTTTCGAGGGAGACAAACAAAAGGCTCGTGGAACGATACGTTATTTGTCAGCGGCATGTCGCCGGTATTATAACGAGGTGTCTGAGCACCCGCAATCAATTTGGCGGCATGGGCCCTGTCAATTTGCGGTGGGCACTGCCGTCCGTCGTGCCAGCACCGCACCGCCGCCGCGGCCCGGCCGCTCGCCCGCGCCTGATGACTTCCGAGTGACCGCTCCTGATTTGCATAAGGGCCAGCTTTAATATGAGATTATTCTCGAGTTAGGAGCGCCCGACGAGCCGGACCCATTCATTATTAGTTTTGGAATATTTAGTCGACCCAATCCCGGACGTAATTATTTAAATTGCCACTAGCGTTTGACTTGTTTGATGCCAAATTGCAATTACGCAATTGTTTCAATGGCTATTTGTTTGTTTTAAATGTTTAACTGTAAACGCAAAAGTTTAGTATGAATTTATACGTGGTAGATATAATAAAATATCGGTGTAGCAATATTAAAACCACGCGTACAGAAGCTAATTTTTAAATACATTGTAAAAACTAAACGCCGGAAACTATAAATAATTATGAGTTAAAACAACACCTATTCAGTTTTCAGAAAACAACTTTCAGTCGGTACATAATATGTGCCATTTACGAGTGAACGAGTGTGGCTATATATATAAAGCATCTAGCATTGCCCACAACACAAGTCAACCCTCTATACGACTCAAAGCTTTTGGGGTTATTATTAATGATTGAAATAAATATTTTGTTTTTTTATGTGCAACATATTCTTAACTCACTGGATATACATACAAAGCCGTACTTTGATGTGTTGTAAAAACTATCGTGCTGTTTATGTCAAGTTATCACACTATCCCACTAATATTATAAATTTAAAAGGTTGTGTGTGTAACTGTGTGTGCATTTGTACCCTCTTCACGCTGAAACGGCTGAACGGATTTTAATGACATTTAGTGTACAGAGACTTTAGGTCCTGGAATAGAACATGGGATACTTTTGATTGTGCGATAATTAACGGTTGATTATAGATAACGCGCATGAAATCGCGAGCCGCAGTTAGTAATTCAATAAAATAACAGGAAAAAGCGGTTGTAAGCGGTGGTAGCCTAGTGGGAGAACGTCCGCCTTCCAAGCAGAAGGTCGTGAGTTCAAATCCCAGTGCAGGCACTTACCAATGTGTTTCTTGTGAAACATAAGTACGTAATTATCACTCGCTTTTCGGTGAAGAAAAACATCGTGAGGAAACCCACATACCTACCCAAGAATTATTTCGGGGGTAGGTATGTGATCCACCAATCCGGATCTGGCCCCCGTGGTGGATTATGGCCTAATCCTCCTCACGAAACTGAAGGGAGACCCGTGCCCAGCAGTGGGGCATTATGGGTTGTTGATGAACAGAAAAAAATCATTAGTCTCTTAAAAACTGAAATACCCTTTATAAAATTGTTCTTTCTATTATAAGCAAACAAAAACTCACAGCGAAATTCCGAATAACAGTATCAAGTTTATTTTTAGTCTGCGGGTTATATCCGACTCTAACTGGACTGGAAGGATACTAAATAAAATAAATGGTGGTAAAAAATAGAATGATGCAAAGCTCTGAATTAGATTTGCTCTGTGAAGCTCCAAGCTGTTTTCACTCCACCAATTAATTATGATCTGCCTATAAAAATTATATCTGTCCGATGGGGTTATGTTAAATGTGTTTCGTTGCTACAATCTCTCTCATACTCTATAACTGTAAGCACGTAGTCATAACACTAGTAATAACAGCATAAAGTGTAGCCAAGGAGTCTTGCTTGCCATCGGTGACAAAGGGATTACCCCCCGCCCGCGGCCCGCGCTGTCTGCGGTTTCTTAATTAACCCCCAAATACCCTTGCAACCGCGCCGCTGTGGTATGTAAGATTATTGCCGACGTTCTCCTTGTTAATTTTAATGTATGGCATTATTGAAACAAATATAAGTTCGCGACTCCATAAGCCCCTTCCTATGTGTAACAGGTAGCTCATTCTTGCATGACATTATTGTCGAAATTAGGGGCTTTAGAATTATGTGAAAAGCAACATTTTGCTCATTTATTAAAGTTACTAGGTGAATGATACCACTTAATTATTCGTGACGTATTTCTAGACACAAGTGAATTATGCGATAAAATGTAACTAATAACCTACTCTTGGACCGATATCAATAAACCGTGAACAATGAAGTTCTAATAATCGTGAAGTGTTAAATCGATTGATACATTTACGGTTAGAGAATCGCATACACAGCTAATAGGGTGTGTGAGGCAATGCGCGGGTTCCATCCGTCGAGTCAGGCCACCCAGGTAGAAAATCGAGCGTCTGCTTACAGCTAATACGATCAGATGAGCAAACAGGCAAACCAGCTTTCATCTTCACTCGGGTATCTCTTAACCGTGTTCACAAACAAACACACGTACACATTCGTAGCTATATCCCCGCCATAGCTATATTATTATCCATATTGGCACATTCCAATAATATACGGTACCTAAACTTATGTTATTTTTTTACGTATACAATTCTTTTGCTACTTCGCTTGATTTAATTTTATAAACGTAATGCACCATGCACTCAAACGATAATCTGATATATTATACTCAGAGATAATAATCACGTGTGCGTTTTTTTTTATTTCTTTGGTACATGCTCATCTAGAAAAAAGCTTATCAACGTCATAAATATCATAATTTTTAAATCACAGTTAACAAAATAAATATTTTTATTTGTTGGTAAAATTATAAGGTAAACGCTATCGGGTAAATAGAGTCGGTATGAACTTAGTATGTCTCTCTCGCAGTGTGTTAGTGTACTCTTAGACGACAATCAGGCAAACTGCGGACGTGCGTTCACCCCATTGAAATTGTTCTTCATTGTTTTTATCCAGTCGGCCGATAATAATTTTATTTTATTCGGATGTAATAATTTTGTGGATATGCAAATTCATTTTATTATGCAGCGTGTTTTAATTGTTTATTGCTTCATTTTATGTAGGCTACTGAAAAGTGTCGAATATGTCGAAATATAAGTTGTACAACCAATGTTTTAAAAGATAACTGTTCAACATGAAACTTGCTTGCTTTTGCAATATTTTTTTACCACTCTCCTCATTATTATTGCCTACTGTACACACACTAATGTCATTAAAGAATAACAACTGACGTAAAATAAAATAAAATGTTTTGTGCTGGTGCAAGATCCGAATAAAATAAATGTATTGTTGTCGGTGAGAGCGAAACTGTGATACGTAAACAAGGGAACAGCAGACGAACTATCGCCGCTAAGCAAGTTTATTCACCAAACAGAGTGGCTGGGCTGAGTAAAGGTGCGGTCACACTGATACCACAGTCTACGACTCTACGTACACTGTTTATCTCCTTTATGCAAAAAGGTTTCTTTGGAAATGTATACAAAGTATGCATCTTTTGGAAAGTGTTCATAAATATAGTTACACTACATGTTTATCAAACCATAACTTGCAAGGATGTTCATAGAATAAGAAATAATACGATACTACTATGTAGATCTATAACTACTACGTACTATAATTTAGTTCTTAGTGCGATATAGAGTTTCCCATCTTTACGAGAATTTATTTTAGTATATTAATTAAGTAGTTAAAAATGTACTGGTAAGTAGGTATATACATTGTTAGGGAAATAGATCTAAATTTTAGTAATGTTCAGTAGATTCCGGTAAAGTCAGTTATTCTATTATAATCTTTATAAGTGTCAGCCCTCTCAGCACGTCTATTTCTTAATTCTGTTATGCCGTGTCAACGCTTCCTTTCGCCTTTTCGCAGACTGCCACTTCGTTTGCTGAATAACAAATATTTATCTACTCTACCCTACACAACCTCTGCGATTGCCGAAATGCAGCTTTGTAGCTTTCGCTTTTATAAACACGAACGGTTGCAATCAATCGATAGTCGATACCCGTCCTTTCATTCCGCTATCTACACGACATAAAAGTGGGAACTTGAGAAGAAAACAAAGAACGCCAATTTGGCAAGTCGAAGACAAACGCATTTAAAATGGGCAGAGCATAGCTTCGGCCATCTATCTTGGAGCTTGATAAACGACGACATTATTCCTTATCGCCCACTCAATTTGTTTAAAAGCGTTCTGCTTTGATAATTTGAGAATTACAAATCGTATTTTCTGACACAAAAATGTCCCCATAACTGCAAATACTCGCCAGCTTGATAAGGCCATGGAGAGAAATCGTTCCAATTTATCTAAATTTATATCTTTGGAATATGCTTCGCTGCCGACATAATGGGACCGGAATATAAATAATTAGGTATCTCGCGAACTTGTAGGTACTTATAGCGAGTATCGAAGTAGTCTTAATAATATAATGTGTTGTTCCAGTGGTGGAGGAGCCGGAGTTTACCGATGTAATCCAGAACGTGACGGTGCCTGCTGGGCGGAGCGTGCGCCTCGCCTGCTCCGTGAAGAATCTCGGATCTTATAAAGTACGTCCTTGTAATGTAGCTAATATAAGTACGCTTTTTGTTCTTTTCATTAAAGACGTAGCAATTTTCTCCAGTAATTTGTTGTTTCTGTTGATTGTTTTGTATACTATTATTAAAGATTGAACACTCAGAGCCGCATATAATCTAAAAAATCGTACCATTCATTGGTGAGATACATATTATAATAATTAATCATCCTTGCTGTCACTTGTGAGCAACACTTTTTAACTTCAACTTAATGAACGTAATGGTGATAAAGAGAAAAATGATGATCATAAATGGAGCACCTAAAAGCACAGCACTTAGCCAGTCACTACATGGTAGAGCAGTCGAAAATAACGACAATATGCGTACAGAGCGGCGAAAGGAAACATAAAATAAGAAGCATTTTATCATTTGATTTAGAACGCGCCGTCGTAATAAAGTGTCCATATAAATGGAGGAAGATATGATTTAGAGCCGTTACGCCGAGTTTGCACCTCGCTCTGGTGGCGGAGGAGGTTTAAAAACTATAATATTTCCTCTGGAAAGTCTACTTTCTCACTACACGCGGTCTTTGTTGTACCTATTTCGGTTTCGTTGTCTTTAGTGTGGCGAGTTTGGGCAATATAAAAAAAAATACATTAAAGAATAAGGTTTAACATAAGTTTATCAAGAAATCAGCTACGAAATGTGTTTCTCCAAAATATCCGCAGAGCATACTTATTTGATAGAAATTACAGTTCAACATCGATATAATATTACATAAGTTGATGACAGTAATTTAGTTGGCACTCCAATTTATTTGCCATATATTTCGGCAGTGCAGTCGGTCGCCGGCAAGTCGTCCGGCGCCGCGCCGCCCGGTGACCGGACGACCGATAAGCCGCAAGGTGACGCCGCCGTCGGCTAACTGCCGGCACCGCACAGGGGGATCCGGTTCATTTGGCTCTCCAACCCCCTCGTCGCCTCCCGGCTCACCCTCTGGTCGCTAGAAACGTAGATTAGTTGGAGCTAATCGTCAAATGTCATGTAAATTCCGCTGAGCTATCAATGTGTTCGCGTAACTCGATGGTAATTTACGTCCCTACAGTTAGAATTAGCTTAACATGCGTTGGAATTGTGTGTTTGCAATTATGTAGGTGTATTGCTAACTGTGTCACATACGAATCGTATAATTTAAATCCGTTCACACATTATGCTACCGCACAATGTGTTAGCGAGTGTAAGGCCACGAAAACACCGATGGAATCTCTATCGATTTCCGTTTGACCGACTTTTTCCTCTTCATTTTATTGCATTTACTTACGTCTGAGGCTGTCTTCAGTGCGAACGCAATAAAAGCGGAGATAGTGTTCTTTTGTCTACTCTTCTATAAAAACTGTCACTAAGCCATGTCTGTACATGCAAGGTATTTTCATAAAATATTTCAAGGTCACCCAAAAAGTAAAAGTAAAAAGTAAGTAAGTAAGTAAGTAGGTTAAGTTTTTTATGACAATTGATCTCGAAAATTACAGGAGGGTTTTGAAAGAAAGTTTCGCCATAATTTTACGTTCTTGCTAGGGTTTCGATGGACGATATCTATTGAATGCAAATTAATAATGATAATAATTCCATGCTCGGGATCAATTTCTATGCTATACAAAGCAAAGATATGACACCTGTAAAAAATAGCATTAACATGCAAGCGGTCACCCATCCGACGTTGCGTAACCTTTATGAACATTGGCTATAAAATAATTAAACATGTTAAAGTTTCACCGCAACCCAAATGACGCGTTTCACTTCGCAATAGTGCACATGTACAAAGTCATGGGCAAAAGCTAGTCAGAAATAAAGGCTTAACGGAGGGAGCCATCACGGTTGCCCTGTATTGACAACAAGAAGCGGATTTTCCCGAAAGCCCCGCCTGTGCCATTAGTTTCCCGCGTCGGTTAAAAAGATTTGCTTCTTCGACCGTATTTTTTATTTAGAATTATAGACTCATGCGAAATATTGCGATGAAACGACAAAAAGCTCGGATCGTTTTATCTTTGTATCGACAAACAGTTTATAGAAGGTACCCTGTACCTTTGTGAAGGTAATAAATCAAAGGATCTTTTTGTTAAATTACGAATCTAGTACCATAAGTTTCTTAGTATGTTTCAATTAGGGATGTAATGGATATTGACGTTCGGGGGTCGAAACTATAAAATTCTATTTTTTTTTGTCGGATATCCGAATTTTTACATAGTTCAGATATGGATCAAATGTGTTTTGGTAAACTTTTTTACAGAATGTGTCAGTAATGAAATGACTGTCAGTGACACCTTTTTCTCACAGGGTGTAGGAAATAGCCGTGATGAATATCTATTGTTTCTTAAATATCTCCTACTGATTTTATTGAGGAACCGAAATATAACAAATCTTAGGTTTCGTATATTTATTATCTTCAGAAGTGTCTGTATCCGAATATTTTTTCCTAAGATATCTGTATTTTTGAACATAAACCTATGGATATCCATACTCGCAATATCCCTTGTTTCAACACAATGCGCAGTAGATAAATCTCAAAATATTCCGCGCCATGCCGCTACAAATAGATCATTGTAGAGACATTCCTTTCGAAACAATACGCTCGCGAATGTTCCCCTGTACAAAATTTTATTCATGATGCGAATGCTCGAGATTTCTTGTTTCCTATGTTGAAATTTTAGTAAATATGCGCACGTAGCCGGTTCATCGGCATGAAATCTCAGATAGTCGGCAGTATCACGTATGTAGGTTTGCAATAACATACCGCAACGAGTCGCAGCAATGTTACACTCGCACCGCATGCAAGCACCGGCTGTTCAAATTCTGGCATATTTCTCGCGCCGCCGCGTGAGCCTGCCCTGCCAAACTGAGCTCAAGACGGAGGACCGAGAGCGCTAGTTCCGACGACCGCTTCGGTACGCTGCCGGAAATATAATGATCGTGTTCCCTATGATACAAGCACAATTACTGATTCGTGCTTTAATTAAAAATATGTTTCTGTAAGAGATCCAAAACACCCTATAACTGCGACATCCTACTTTTCTGTTCACGTCAATAGAGTAAGTAGGCTTATGTTTTCGATCAGCATTAGCCACATCAACCCCAAAATATCTCGGGTGCCTATCGGCCGAAGATTTTGCGAAAACTTCGAGAGCCCTCCGCGTAAATCCGCAGTCGAAGAGATCTCTAAGTGGGCTTTTAGTAGGAGTAGGCTAAGCCGTCTTGTGCAAGATGTTCATTTCTGTCTACGCCATTGCATTAGTGTGTCAACACACTGCTAGTGTGCTGAAATACTGAAAGGATTTAACGTGAGAAAATGCAGCTAGCAATAAGTACTTTCCACTTGAGATCTTATATTTTAAGTTTTATACTTCAAACATACTCTGACTTTGTTAGAACAAATGTTTGTACATATTTGAACGCTTACAAAATAACCATAAAAACTGATATAAACTTTTCTTAATTTTTTTTTCCAGCTATGGTTTTATATATTTACAAAACAAATAAATAATAATTCTTATAAAATCATAAATATCAAAGTAACACATGAATCGCGAAACCTGTAAAATAAAAGCTGTCCAACAACTCAACCAAAGTGGTGTACCTACAGAGTAAGCACGTTAAACGTTCCATAATTAAAGCTGTCGTAATATTATTAAACACGTCTAGGCATCATCTCCTCGGGCGATGGGGTCCGTCGTTAAAGAGGTCGGTGCGGTGCGGCAGAATGGGCGAACTTTCCAACGAGTCCATTATAAATCAAACGACGCCTCGCAGGCATGTCCTGAGGGACGCAAACATCTCCCGCCGTGCCACCAAACTTCAACTTTACCTTCTTAATGCCTCAACAATTAAGATAAAAAGAAAGAAGGGCCTAAATTAAAGGTGGTTAAAAGATAACGAGTTAATAGGCCTCTTTAACTTTGCCAGTGATCCGTGGAAACTGAGATTATAAATTAAATAGCATAAATATTCGAGCGTCCCTTTTTTATATTCGGTTGGAAATTTTTTGAGAGGATTTAGAATATCAATGACTATCTATGGTTTAAAACCTCCATTAGTATTTATTATCTTAATTGAAAGGATAACGAATTGATGTCAGATAAAATGAACAAAATATTCGAAACATTAACTATAACAATACACAATAAACATACAGCATTATATCTTAGCAGTAACTTAATAAAGGTTTCGTCAAACAGCGGACTGGGTGGGACGCTGATGCGACGCTGTTTGACGAATGCTTTTTCTATTACTGTTTCGTGCAAATTTGCTTTCCATAATACATAAAACATTTACATTTAGAGACCTCTAGTCTCCAAAGTTTCTGTTTATGGTGATTTGCGTGAATAGATCTGCAGATTGATTAATTGAAATAAAAGCCAGGTGTGTCGGAGCACCGAGTACCGCGCGCAGCCAGCGGCACCGTAAAACTCGTTTAGGATCCGCAGACGAATCAAATTAGTTAGCCGCTGCAGTCCGCCATTACGAATATTATATTTGCATCTGCCACTTCCGCCGGTTTCGTTACTGCGGAAGATTAATATTTTCAAAATAATCAACTAAAAAGAAAATATTTACTTCGCACTTTCCAGTCCGCAAAACTCGTAACACAATTTACAAGAGATCTGGAAACTTCACTTTCTCCAATCGTACGATGCGATTTGCGAACTTCGTCAAGTTTAACACTCGACGCTTATCTTCTAACCGCTTATAAAATTTTGATTCCTATTTAATTTTATCTTAATTGTTCATTTTGAAGGAGAAGTTTTGGGGTAATATCGCTTCGGGTTAAGTTATAACGGTTTTAAGTGGTTCAAAGTGGAAGTTTGTGGAGGCAGTTGAATCATAGCATTATGGTCCGTGACAGTAACTGTCCCATCGCTTCAAAATAGAAGACCTCAAATAAAACTTTGCGAGAGCTGTTGTGTTCTTTAGAAATGTCATTTGAGGTTTTTAGTAGGTTCCTAAGATGTTGAGATGCTAACTGGAAAGATCACAAGTATAGCGACGAAAGGGGCAGCGTCGCGGTGGCGCGGCAGCGCGGCGGCGGCGACGAGGTGGCGACTGAGGCTCGTAATTCAATCAGTGCGGTGCAGAGGGACACACTAGCGCGATTAGATTAGACGCCGGCCACAATTACGCAGATCAGATTTACATCCTCCGTCGCTGCCGCACGACGTCCGCGACGCGTCTCGTGTCTTGTCCGACGTCGTCTCCCTCCCTACCTGCATCAGGAGATCAACGATAAGCTACGGGAGCTACGTACGTTTTACCCAAAGATTAGTTTTTGAACAGAATAGCAAGGCATGGCTTAAAATGTAGGCAGGTACCCACTTAACTATATCTTCAATGTTTAAGCTCTTTAGCATTTTTTTAACGTAGACTTGATTTTAAAAAAATATTTAAAAAAACAAACTTAATTACAATTAGTCACTTGTATGGCAGTATGGCAGTCTACAATATGCCTGAGTGCGTGGACCGCAGTTTTGCTAAGCATTTTTTTGGTAATAAGGGGACGGTATTTAAATGTTAAATGTTGAGAAATATTCGTAAGCCTTGCTTAATATCTTTGAGCCCCAGGTTACGGGGACAAGTTAGGTCGGTGTCATTAGAGGGGTTACCGTCCCATTGCATAATAAAATGGCCGAAGTTTCCACAAGTCCATTATAAATTAGACAGCGGAGAGCCGCATCAGTTAAGATAGGTAAGATGTGACCCGGCACGAGTTTTAGCCAACTTCCCCTATATTGCCCCCGCAATCTTGATAAAAACTAGCCATGATTCAAACTTAAGTAAAGCTGGATTATGAGATAATAGATGCGCGTCGAACTTCGGCCTCGGGGCTCGGACACGGACATTTTATCACCCTTCGGCTTATTTTTCTCACCGCAGCCCAATTTAATTTAAATGGCTAGTGTACTGCTTTTCATAATTGAATATTGCAGCTAATGAAAACATGCTTATGAAATAATTAATAATTTTGATATTCATATGTATCCATAAACTCACTGCATTAAGTAAACTCCAACTGTATTGTACATATGAGGAGGAATGACTCTATAAAACCCTTTTGTGGCAACTGAAGACATTTCAGAAATTAGTTCACGGTATCAGTGTGTCTTTGATGGGATTAAATCATTCGAGGGACGGTAAAAGTGGCGGGATCGCTGAGAGTGAGTATAACAATCTGTGTAAAATGCATTTTGAGCGCTTAATGCCCCGGAAATTGGTGTGGAGTGGGACGCGATGGAGCTCCGTGCAATTACACAAATGTCGCGGAGACACCCGCCGAGGAATTTCAGCCAAAATCGGTGTTTGCGCCGTTCGGGCCTTGTAAATGTTATCAAGACTATTGAATTTTATTAAGAAAAGGTAAAAAATAAAAGCGTGTTCTGTAATAAGTACGAAAACCATTTAAACGAACGATGTTTACACGGTAACATTATTAAAGTATATTGGTAAAGAAATATAAAACTTTTTACGTCAAAGTTTCTTAGAAATACCTACACACCTCTATGTCTAATCAAAAAACCTTCATAAACATAAAATTGATCATCTTTCCAAATATTAAAGTGTGTTTGAAAGGAAGCGACATTTCTTTAATTTCCGTTACGTCACTCGTCCAATTGGGAGAAATTGGAAATCATTCAAGCAAGCGCTCGCCACACCCCTGCATCCCCGAATTATATTTTTCTCGGTTATTTCGTTAAAGTAGAAAACCGAAATTAAGTTTTGGAAGCCATTAGCCATGAATCACAGCTGAACACTTTCGTGGAAATATCTACTTTTGTAAGCTCGATTTTACACGTAGATATTTTGATAAGTATGCCATAGATTGTGCGGTGAACTCATTTTAGGTGCCAATATCTAAAAAATTACAACTTTTTTTGTAGGTACTTATCTGTTTATGTATGGCACAGAATCTAGAATTAATAAAGCCAAACATTATTGGATAATATTATATTACAAATAATATAGTGCAACAAGATAGAATAATATCCATTATTAACTAAACTTGTCTTTGTACTAATCCAGTTAATTACATCAATCGAAATGGATAACGTTAGAAAGCTACTTACGCTTACTTTATAAGTTGGCTAGCAAAAGATAGCAATTTAATTAACATTTATAGGAAGTGCTTTGTGACTTCACAACAAAAGTCGGAACTACTGAATTTAGTTTTGTTGAAAGTTCATTTTACTTCGGGTAAAAGAAACATTTGTATGCGGAAAATCTCCTCTATCCTTATAAGCAGCTGCGCAAAACTTGAGCTTTAATTTTGAAAATATCGTTTGTAAAAATTACAAAAACATTGAATTGTTATAAGACAGCTTATTGATATGTTGAACTGTCTAATTTATTCATTTGTTTCAGAACTTCTTTTAAATACTCTCTGCTCTATATTTTTTAATAAGTACGTTTCTTTTTTTCTTTTGCATAATGATTTTTTTATTAAATTAGGGAAGTAGGAAGTAAATTAATTTGTGAAATGGTCGCAATTCATCTTACAAACATTTGGATACAGGTTGCGTGGATGCACTTCGAACAGTCGGCCATTCTGACAGTCCATAACCACGTGATCACCCGGAACCCCCGAGTGAGCGTGACGCACGACAAGCACCGCACCTGGTTCCTGCACATATCTGATGTCAGGGAGGAGGACCGCGGCAGATACATGTGCCAAATCAACACCGTTACTGCCAAGACGCAGTTCGGATACTTGCATGTTGTTGGTACGTGATCTTAAAGCTTTTAGTTAGAATGAGATACAATCACATGACTTAACTATGACAGTATTCAACTATGTATTTTAATTGGATAAAAAATCCAAGCCTAAGTCGTAGTGTATTGTCAGCCAATGTTGTACATCCATATGAGCAAACGCCGATAACAAACCGCCAACGATACGCCCAGTCCAGACGCCATAATTCCGGCCACGTCGGGCTGAGTGTTCACGTTTGTTTACAGTTCCGCCGACGATCGACGACTCGTTGAGCTCGAGTGACGTTATCGTCCGGGAGGGCGCCAACGTCACGCTGACGTGCCGCGCTAATGGCTCGCCTAAGCCCACCATCAAGTGGAAACGGGACGACAACTCCAAAATCTCCATCAGTAAAGGACATTCCGGTGAGACGTCGAATTTGTTGATGACCGTAATTGCCGTCAGTTTTTGCCACCCTTATTGAACGTTTTCTTTTTCGGCCCATCGATTTGCCTTTTTTTTATAATTCGATTTGACGGCGTTAGCTTCGAAGCTCTATAATGTGGACCGACCAAATATTTTTTAGCAGAGAATAATATATTTCAGGTCCTATTATTACTATCCTCACTATTATACACCTATCAGTATCGAATGTCTTCTGTTTTTACATGACATACTCGTATATTTACCAATTTTTTGGTAGCGAGAATGGTGTGGTAAAAAGTACAGCAGGATGGAAGTTTTATTTTTGATCAATTTGTATTGATAAAAAAAAACATTGTACGTACCTATACCATGAAAATATTTTGATTTTAATTAAATTTTTATTTCAGTATCTGAATGGGAAGGTGAAGTACTGGAGATGGCCAGAATATCGAGACTGGATATGGGAGCATATTTGTGCATCGCCAGTAACGGTGTTCCCCCTACCGTGTCCAAGAGAGTCAAAGTTAGCGTCGACTGTAAGTGCTAGCTATCAATTGTTTCTACAAATATTTACGAGTATGAAAACTAACACAAAACTTGACGTCTATCCCTCAAATACTAACACTATCAAATCTTTCCAGTCCCACCGATGCTTTGGATCCCCCACCAGCTAGTCGGGGCCCCTCTTAATTACAACGTGACCCTCGAATGTTTTACCGAGGCGCACCCCACCTCGCTCAACTACTGGACCAGAGACGACGGGCACATGATCCACGAGAGCCCAAAATATCATATGGAAAACACAGTTGGAGTCCCAGCTTACAAAACCCATATGAGGCTGCTGATAAGAAACATTAATCACGAGGACTATGGCACTTATAAGTGCGTGGCTAAAAATCCAAGAGGAGAGTCGGATGGGACGATACGTTTGTATAGTAAGTTCAATACATTTCTGTTCACGCAAAATTTAAAAGATCAAAAGTAGATCTTGTATGTGCAGTTACCCAACGTTGTCAGAAATCTAGGAATAATGAAATTCATAATTTTATATACTTATTGATATTTCGTATCTAAAAATGGACACTATTTGCAGCTTCTTCACCACCGACGACGACGCCGGACCCTCGTGCGCTTACGGTCCCACCGCCATCCAGACCACCGAGACGTGACTCTCCAGTTTCTGATAAAGGTATGTCTAGCAAAAAAATCTACATTTGCCTATCAAATTCTAAATATAAACTAGATATTTAATCATCATCATCAACCCATAACGTCCCACTGCTGGGCACGGGTCTCCCCTCACTTTCGTGAGGAGGATTAGGCCATAATCCACCACGGGGGCCAGATCCGGATTGGTGGATCACATACCTACCTCCGAAATAATTCTCGGGTAGGTATGTGGGTTTCCTCACGATGTTTTCCTTCACCGAAGGAATTAAAGGAAGATATTTAATACCATCGTGCTATTTATTACACATCCATAGCAATCAAGATCGATTCGTAAAGCAACAAAATTATTTAGCAAACTGTCATAATCAAGTAGATCAATATTTCATGTAACGTTATCCATTCGTCCATGTTTGCGAAGACAACATAAGTTATTGTATAATATCCACGTTGGAGCAAACAATTCGCGTGTCTATAATGATTAAAATACATACCTACATATAACAAATTCCGTGGTCGAACGAGTTCATTAACGGTGCCGATAAAATGCATCGGAACAACATTTTTACGCCAACGATTCCGTTTATTAAGAGATAATATTACCTTTACGAGTTATCCCCCGAGAGCGGTTGTTTTCATTGTTCGCTGCTGTTTCAGTTATTATTAGTGGCCGTTATTTGTTTATAGATCGTAAAGTCGTCGATCTGCCTGTCGCCAGAGCCAGACTGTAGTTTGTTAACTGGCTTCCGACCGTTACGGTGGACCGTAAAATATAAACAAATCGTACAGTTGTAAACAAATGTTCTAAGTGGTACATAAACGATTATGTTGCCCGAGACCTGATCGATAAAACTGGTTTATTTGTATTATTTTATTGACTTAATAGCCCATTACATATTACTAACTCTATAATGATGTATCATGTTTATTAAATGTATAAATAATAAACTAACCTAATTTCTTCCTAAAATAGCCGAAAGCGACGCCTATATTTTATTAAAATTCGTAATATCATGTCATAAGTTGGTGGGCGGGCGTCATTACCCCACGTTATTGGCAAGTTGGCCGTCTCCGGACACATCGCCGGACGACATCTTGCGCGACAACCTATTACGGCCAAGTGTTCGCCTTTCTTGTTGCAAACTCTTAATAAGCTTTGTAAACACGACAAGTTTAATCTCTATGAGCGTATAAAGGAACCGTCGTAAAACATATTCTTCGAAGAAATATTAAATCTCCATAGCAAAGGGAGAATGGATTCGCCGGTAGCATTGTTCTAACTTATTTTTACAAATCCATCTTTTCATTATATCAGAGCTCACATGAACTTGAAAAATCCATTTGCGACGGCACTGCACGCTGGTGTAAGTTTTGCGGCTGGTTGTTTTTGCGCGAGCGGCGCGATGCGCGGCGACGGCGGCGGCGGCGGCGGCGCGTTCCTGTTTTATTTTTTGCGCCCATTACGAATTTACGGCTGCCCCGCCACTCGACAATATTGCGCAACTTTTCAATAACTGTTAGCCGACCGCCTGCCCTCGGCCCGTCCCTTGCCATATTGAATCCTTTACGCGATCAGTTCACTTTGTCGTTTCGCCCCTCATATATTTTTTAGGAAAGTCAAAATATTACAGGACTAACATTGTTTTTTTTTGTAGGGACGAAGTATCAATCGAACCTGAACGAGATCGACAAGGGGAAACAGAAGACAGACGAGGGGGGTGGGAAGATGCAGCACAATTGGGTTGGGGGCGCCTCGCAGGTCACAGGTAACGATTCATTTCATAGCAATTATATTAATTGGTCGGGTAGTAGCGTCTGCCGTCTAGTACGTGGTTGATGTTGGTTCTCTTATTAGTAAAAGTGGTTTTGAAAGTGCTTAATTAATGATACTTATGTTTTGTCTTATGTGTTGTATGTAACTTTAATTGTGCCTAAGTAGGCAACTTTTTGTAATACCACTTTTACAAATCATCTCATGGACAGTGAGAAAAAATACTATGTGCTTCCTTTACTAAAAAAACCCTTCTATTTACAGGTAATGCGGAATGGCGCAGAAGCCATTTATGGATGCTAATTTTAGGATTTTTAATTTATAATTTTTAAAATCATCCCAGAATTTATATTTAAGACACCACAAAAACCACTGTCCATTGTATACCTCCCTAATACGTATAAAAACAGATTTAATCTAAGTGTCGTTATTAATTCTATTTTATTCTTGTCATGACAGAGATTTTAGAAAGGGTCTATTTTTTTGTCAGAATACATTATTTTATGATAACATGACCTCAATATTGCTTATCTCTTCCAGACCTACGTTCACATTGAAATATTGCTTTCAATATGGTTGCAATGTATTCGAATGAATATTGACAAACTTTCCAAACGAAAACAATATTAAATTGTATAAATAACAGAGCTTAGAGCTTATGACCAAGTGATCAGTTACCTGCTATTCAATCGAACGAAAGATGCATAAACTTAAATTTATAATTATGAATTTAAATGTCCTTGAAAACAGGTAAATTAGAGTTAATTATATTATATGAAAATGTAGGCACATCACGGTAATTTATTAAAGAGACTAACTACATTTTCATAGTTTGAGAATATGATATGCATACATAATATAAAGCGTTGTTGTTAATTATACATTCACAAAAATAGATATATATTATTATATAGACACTATAGATATTGTATTATGATGTTCCTTGTACTATTTCACGATTCAGTTGAACAAACCAGACATCACAAATTGATCCTCCTGAAATGTTCAATTCTATTGCGTACTACAATAATAAATAATGATTTTGACGTTTCATACCTTTGTTCTTCTGAATCGTGAATAGTTATAAAAATTAACTGCACATACTATATTAAAACATAATTATATAAAGTGCACTCTTATCATAGTTTATTTTATTTTAATATTAGATAAATAGATAGGTAGAGTAAGACTGAATGAATTATAAATCGTCTTTAGAAAATGATATTGTTTTTGGGCTTATGTAAACCTCATGTTTGCTGTGATACATTTATGATTCGATAAAAATGTTTCAAAATTTTAGAAAATGCCTTTCTTGATTTGAATCGGGGTTTAAATGTTGAATGATGAAGTCACACCGATTTTATACATTTTAAGTACTTCTGCAGATTCACGAAGACAAATTACGGAAGTGCTTCATTTTCCTGATAATTTCTCTACTCTTTTCCCTCAAAATACCGAGTTTCTTCTGTCAATTAAAATCCTTTATACATAGTATTGTATGTATGTAAATGTTACCGTTAAAATGTTGCCAAATTGCTAAATGTAAGCTAAATAGATAGAACTGTTGTAAATATAATCCATAAGCCAATGCAACTGAGTGCGGTTTTTATGAGAAAAATATTGAATGTTTATTGAACTCCGCGAGTGTTCGAAAGAATGTAAGCACACCTACGTAACTAATGTAACGATAGGGTAAGAGGATAGGTTATTGACTAAATAAAGCTTGTTTTAAATATCTCTCTTTTATTGTTAAATCTTACCATAATAGTCCGGCACTCCATGATTTTTTAATTTAGGACCTGGTATCTGACGTTGCTTGTGGTTCACCGAGGTTTTTTATATGCAGTGAGTGCACGAAATCAGCTGGTTCGCTTAATGATAAGCTCCACGTCTCAGTAACAATAATTACAGTGCCATCAAAAATTGGCTACAAAATATAACACTGCACTGCGCCTGTCCCCCTGATATAAACACACTTACTATATGGACAGCAATTTGAACCGAAACACTTTTATGTTTGACAAAGCTGTGTAACTTTTTCTATAGCTAGTTAACTTTCAAGAATTTCTGTATGTATTAAGTTTTTAAGCAAATAAAACATGAAATCTATCCAGAGCAAATCTCAATGATTAACCGTATATATTCTAATATTTTTTTAAGGAAGACGTCAAGTCCTTGCAAGTTGTTATGGGCCTATAGAAAAACTTTATTTGAAAATTAAATCATGTTGACAGTGAGAATATTTCTAAAATCACTTAATTAAACTTGTAAAAAATTGTACGCATCCAATTAGATATACAGATTTTGTGAAAGTTCAAGTGCTGGTGTAATTTATGTAGGAAAGTTTTTCCTTCGTCATATTTTGATGGACCGAAATGCTTGCAAACAATCTGCCTCGGATCTTATGAGATTAGGGCGGCTTCGGGCGCCGCGGAAGCTTCGACTGCGCGTGGCCGCAAGCCAACTCCTGTAAGCCAATCTAACTTCTTTTAAATGTGTTTTTGATGTAAAGAACACATTACCGTACGCATAGCTTCTCAACTCCAGAATCTCGGACCAAATTAGCTTTTGATTTATAGGACTTTAAGTTGGTTGCGTGCGAACTGTGTACAAGCTTCGGCCGCATTAAACCACTTATAACTTAGTCGAGTGTTGTCTGCTCGACCTTAAAGCGAATATAATTATCTGCAACCTACGTTGGAAGTTTGATTTTTAGTGCCGATTCAGGTGAAGGAAGATCAAATTTTTAATTAATTTGTATCTACAAGTTTTTGAGTGTTATCTCTACGAAATAGCTACCCGTGTCATGTAGAGGATACGAAGTTCCTGAATATTATTTGAAGACATAATGGATAATGGTGTCATGACTTCATACGGGGTCAATGATCCCCCTGAATTGAGAGACAGTATGTGTAAGCGACACGAAGCTCTTTTCTTTATAACAAACCTTTTTTTGTTAGGAAAACCTTTTTAGTTTGAAATCTTTATTGTAGAAATTAGAAAAAAAAAGAAAAACTAAAATGGCTTTTTTTTTAACGTAGTAGTTTTAGTCGTTGTTTTATTTTCGCCAATATAAGTTCTTTTCTGATTATATATATTTTAATTCCTGAATAACCTGTTTTTCATTCGAGAGAGACCTGCGTCTTCCACAGTATGTGTTGACAAAATATATTGACGACTAGCTGCGTCCCACGGTTTCACCCGCGTTTAGTATTATACCACATGAACTATTTATTTTTACGGGATATAAAGTATTCCATATCTATTCATGGTATTAAACTGTCTGAATATCGTACTTATATACCAATCATTTCCTTCTTTATTTTTTTTTATCATGATAAGTACATCATTAAAATTACGATCTAGCCTGAAAGACTAATGAGTAATTCGCGTTTAACATAAATTGCTAAGTAGAGTTATTGCTAAGATTGTGTCCATTAACACATTCCTTACTGTCTCTATTAAGGCGAAGGCACTTTGTTAATGTTTTCTTTACTAGTAGATTTAACCAAACTACACTTCACTGTCACATCACTACACTAACTCGAAAGGTTTCTTCCTTTTTAGTCTTCTCACTATATCCGTGTTGTCGAGGAGCTGGATAGCCATCTTTATGATGAACAAATTGGCAATAATGATCATTCACTCAATATAATGTACGTGATAAATTAAACTAATAAAACAGAAATAAGCTCTATCTAAATGGGCTTAAAGACGATAATACAACGTGAGTTTAACGCGTAATTTATTGGCAGGGACAAGTGCACCGTTGGTAACATTAGCCTCATTACTTAGCGGCAGAGGCGTGTGCTTCCGTCGAAACCGGATACGGCACGCTGGATAAATAAAATTAACGCTTATTGCCCTTTGGACGCTCTAATAGAGGACCCTTGGAGTTAGTTACAAAGTTTACAGGACAGGGAATGAAAGAAAAATATAATACTAAGGTACAATTGTGTCCAAAGAAAACCAGAACGCTTTTTTATTTGACATGTTACTGTTTGAGTAAGTAATTATAATGTAATGTAATTGTGACATTCTAAGGTCAGAGGTACAAAGCTTATTCGAAATTATAGAAAATATTAATTTGTCGTTATTCATCAGCACTCTAAACTAAAGCAAAGGCTCTTAAAGTGATTGAAGACATAATGGCAACCGAATAACTGAAAAACTTAGCAGCTGCACAAGCGCCAAAACTCATCAATAAATTAAGACAGTGCTAATTTTTAAATTAATAATGAAACCGTATTAAAAATAGCAATATAATAGAAAGAAATACATGAAAAACTGCAAACCTTGGCTCTGATTGAAGATCGGCGCGGCGCCAAGCGAAAAGCAAAACAATAACACCGGCGATCGTTCCGCAAGCCTCCATAATTTCCAGAAGGCAAATTAATCCGAGCCGGGCCGATCGGCGGTCAGCGCGTCCTCGCATACTAATGCTATTGTTTATCGAAGGGGCTAATCTGTGCGTACCCAGCCGTCACTGTCCACCCCCACAATTATAACGGATCACTTTCGGGATCGTCTAATCCGCTGCCGTGACGACCGATCCAGCACGTGCCTCGAACACATCCTCGTTATTATGTTAATCAAAATTTTAAGGTAAACATTATTAAGTTAATTAAAGGATCACGTGTGATGGTACTATAATAAAAGTTCACAGGTCGTAGAAAGAAGCAGGGAATCCTGTATGTAAAAACTGGTATAGTATTTAACTTAATATTGCTGCCTCACAAAATTAAATGAATGTCAATAGTTAAACAACATTAAACTAAAACAAAACGCTTAATGGTTGCAGAAGTTTCAATGTTTTATAGTCAATGCTTAGCCGACTCAAACAACGTTTATATCGCTAACCGCAACAAAATAAAAACCATCTAACAAAACTATAAAACAGGGCAGCCAACCCATTCCGGCGTTCGACATGTGTAAAGTTGTAAAAGAGTCGTCCCGCACTGAGTGATAATAAAGGTAACCCTCTGCAGCACCTTTATTGTTATCGAATAAAAATAATCCCGGGATTTTTCGGGATGATCGTAAATTATAACGGGATTCAGAGGGTGGAGGTGCTAGCGCGACGACGCGACGTCGGCGGTCGCACCTAGCCGTGCTCAGCGGTGGTTGTGTCGGATGGATCGAGCTTTCCTCGCGTTCTCTCATTTTATTGGCTACACAAATAATTACCTTACTTTATCACGTTGACGTTATAAATCATACGTACTACATAGAAACGTTTATTATTGGTACTTTTAATAATAACGCATCACGCGTTACATTCATATATATGTAGTAACAAAATCCTAACCATTAACTAGAATTTCAAGTATTTTTAGTAATCAGGAACGACAAGGATCATGGTCCCCCAAATACCCAGACTCGTACAAATACTAACACCTAAGCATAACATCAACAACGTAAAAAGAAAGCTTTAAAAAAATTACAATAACAGTGGTTACGCATTTGAGCCCAAGGATTTTATTTGGCCCTATTTTGAGCCATTTGGTGTTAAGACATTTAGTCCGTAGGGCCGGGAGCTCTTAAAAAAGCTAGGTAACTAAAAAAAAAAGCTGAAGCTCATCGTATTCTCAGAAATCTATCTGAGCGCCAGATCGATGCGATGCGAAATCAAAATGCTGAAAAAATAGTGGTTGGCCTTATCGAAGTAGCATTACAAATCAACCGAGCAATGCCGCTATCATGTTGAGTACGCTGCCACGTGGTAGTAGGCTAAAAGTCACACGGGTTACCCACAAACCACTACCGTAATTAGCTGTAGTATGTAGCATAGTTAAGAATATAAAAGACCTTGCCTGTTTGAAAAAATAAGTTTCATATTATTACAAAACGTAGGTACATATGATAATAATTATCTCAGAATAGAATTAAAAAAAACTAAAATTTACGTATTCGTTTTATATTTTATGTCATAGGCTAAAGATATCCACCCTCTGCGTCGTCGTGATAAGGCTTCAAGGCTCCGCAAAACGTAACATTTATAATTCTCAAAAGCCCATTCGTGGCATGACACATTTAAAATGAACGAGTCGGTAAGGAGTGAAGTTCTAACAATAACCAGCCCCTCAGCGCATATTTTTGACGGTGTGAAGCGCTGAAAATCCACCGATACCAACAAAAGTGGCAACTGAAACTAATGAATTATTCATAGAGGCGGCGCGGTGCATGTTCTATCACTGTTTTATCTATTGCGGGGCTTAGGGGCGCGGTGGCAGGCGCCCCCCGCAGGTCTGGTGCCGCGTCCTCGCTATTCCAAGCTGGCCGCGCAAGGGTTAACTACCCAGTGACTAGGGGTGCCTTCGACATGTAGCTACACATACTATCCGAAGCACTTCCAAGCCATCCTCTGATAAGCCACATAAATACGGATTCAGGATCTTCATTTAAATCATGGATGTGATCTGAAAGGATCTGAAACAACGGAAATAAGTGGAAAATCCCCCACGTTACCCATAAAACTACGATACTGTGAAGAGAAATAGGGTGGGTAGCGACCCTGTTGCTACTAAAAACTTTGGGGCCGTTTGAGAAAACTAGATAAGCTTCATGTTGAGAATAAACATTAGCTTAGCGCTACCGTGGACACAATGAGTGTTAATAACCGGCCGTTTACTTATTTATTTAGGCACGGTACATTTTTATAGCTATAGCGGTGGTTACCACAATGTTTAAGTTCAAACTTTGCGGCAACTTACTTTTCATTTGTTTTTATTACTGCATAAAATTATTCGTACTAGTCGATTATTGCTATTTCTCAAACAATGACAACAACTGTTTGAATCTGTGTTAGTGATGAATTTTAATGCACTGTAAAATTTTCTTTAATACGAGAAGAGTGTAAATTTCTTGTACAATAGATTTTTTTTTAATTTCTTCCTTCTGCGAGTATGTCTGTAACAATGATTGCATCTACAAACAAAATAATTCTACACAGAACAGCAACACATTCACATAAATTTGTTCAGGGTAACCGGCAATCTTAGCCTGGATAACATTTACCATTGTCTAAGAAGGTAAGTACCCTTTGTTTCAGAGACAAGGTATTTGTGGTGAAAATTATTATTTTGCTGATCTTTTTTACCGAAAACTTATCTAGTAGATATATTTCAATATCTTTCTCTACAGAATACTATTTTAGGCTTTTTTACATTCTTAAACTATTTAAAAAATTCTGTACAAGTTTCTACCCAGATTAGGTAGATTCAAGTTGAATTTCACCCTCTCGACTACGTTGTAACATTCAAGGAAACAAACATTTTACAGAATCTTAGTGAATCATTTGAAATTCTCAGAATCGATGGCAACTATTATTAGCTTCGGGATTGAATACTAAGTTAAGGAAGCGCTAGTTATTGTCTGACAGAGACGTAGTTCCGTCCCCGTCCAGATCTTCAGAGTTGTCGTCGGCGCACTATAAACAACTTTCGCAATTAAACTTTTATTCGTAGATCGATATTATTTCGTCCTAGATCAGATTCTGTCCGGGATTACGACAGTCGTGACTGATTCATAAATGCTTGTTCATTAAAAAGGTTTTGAACTGTTTGAATAATAATTTGTTTTCATTTGAACTCAATAAAGTTTCTCAACTTTTGCTATTTTTCACTCCCTCGTTCGATAATAATTTGCTAACTTTTTAAAAGTATGCCATAGGGTGAAGTCTTTGAAGCGTAGTTTAAACAAGGTATGTTTTTATACAATTGCAGTTTCCGATGCCATTGACAAAGTTTGCTTATTACGATTTTATGCGAGTATGTTCGAACATCCACAAACTTGTTTACATAGAATTCAAATCGAGTTTTTAGTTTGAATTATACAGTAGTATTTGCTGCCAACTGAACTAAAGCAATAATAGTATGTTAAGTATCATTTGGAATCACATTTTTGGCTTTTAAAAACAACTTTGTAGCAATATTTTGATAGAAGGACCGTTAGAGATACGATACTGGACAAAGATAGATAGATACACACACACATGACACGACAACACACACATGACATAGACATGTTTCCGAAATCCTGAAAAAACTGTTATAAATTATTATAGCTTTGTGGCATTTCTGTAACTGCATTATGTAACTTTAAAGTTCATACTAATGGTACTTCAGTACTTAGAAAATGTATAAAATTTTAATGAAGTCGGAGATCATTATGTCTTTCGCTGTATCGACAGTTATAGTCCGAGATGTATGATGATAGCATAGTATGAGAGCCGGCGATGCGCTTCGTGCCCTCACGTCGGTCGGTTTGCCAGACCGCCCATAAATCTCACAAGCAATATGAGACGCTGCAATATCACAATAACCCTTCCCGCAGCGACGGCGACGCCGGCACTATACAACACAAAACCAAATTGAAATTATTATAAATAGAATATCGTAGGTGCCTTCCTAAGGACACATTTTATCTTAGGATATTTATTAATTTTTACAATACTACAATACCATCCAATAACACTTCGTCATCTAATATAAGATATTGGAACTTATACATAAGGATAAATGGCTGTGTCCTCATTCAAATAATAGCAAGTGATGGAATAAGTTTCCAAACAAATGGGCATTTGTAAAATAAATAATAAATATATACAAGAAAAGGTATAATATTCCTTATCTAACTTTATAAAATGGCGGTCAAACATAACAGAGAGAAACAAACCTCTAAAAATACGGTAAAGCTGTTAAAATATTAGTATTTTCCAAACTAATCCAATTCACTATATGGATGGATACCGGATTAATCTCTCCATCCGATATTAAACCAAATGATAATACGTTTTACAACTGAACAACCTTGATAGGTATACAAAGGCCGAATAGACGAACGGAGGGAACTCTCTCATTATTCAAATGCATTGGAGCAAATTATGGTAATCTGGGAAACCTGTTCTGTTTCAGTAATATTAATAGGTAGACAAACATTTGTGTCCCTGGCGGCCGGTACCGGCCGGTATTGCCTTTGCTCATTCCGGGCCGGCTCATCGACATTCCGTTGTGACTACTCTTCCAGGGACATGTGTTCTATGCATTATGCAATGAAAGCTAGCACTGCTGGCTTGGCAGGTTCATCGGATGAATAGTCCTTGCTCAATTAACATAATTACTTTGCTTATTTGGTTGCTGACTGAGGAATTTGATATTCTACGTAATATCGGTAGTCGACAAAATTTGTAGACTTTGGCAAACGACTTTATGAAGACGAGGTAGGCTGCCAATAGGTACCGCAAACAGAACAGAACCAACATCGACCTGACATATACTCTTTATTGATACCTTATAAAAAAAAATGTTCGATAACTAAATAATGTCAAATTAAAAAGATTAAAGTCAGCATACCTAGCAAATATGTGCACTTACCATAATTAACAAATACTTAAAATGTTAAAATCCCTATAGAGTTTCAGTAAATCAGGGTTTCCATTAAGCTTTAATAAATAATCATAGACATTATCTGAAGCAGGGATTGACAGACGCCGAAATTAAATAAAGCAATACTATTTCCTCATGTCACGTTACACGTGCGACGTGTTCATCGGCATGTACGCGGATGCGGCGACACGCGCGCCGTGACACCGCTGACACGCTGTTTCGCCGCTCGCAGCGGCTGCGCTGACTGCTGTGTGTCACATCTATCACGGCTCCGCTACAAACCAACTTTATGAGTTTTCATTTGCAAATTAAATTCCATACACCAACGTACTTACGAATAGATGCACATTTCGTATGAAGATCTAATTTATTTATCCACTATAGTAAATAAATTTTAGTTTTCCTTAAGCTACTAATTTACCACTGATATAAAAAAGATATACCTACTGTATGTTAACAACCAAGATTTAATCAACGAACTTCACTGGGTACACGGATTTTCTAAAAACACATTTCAGACAGCCGTCTGAGATTTTTTTAAGGTTTTATTTTATGCTATCGGAAATTTCATGCGGCTAAAGTAATTTTCCGCGAGCGGGGAAGCGGAAATTACCACATAGTGTAGTGACGTGTTCGACAAACGTCACGTAGCCGGAACCGAGCGCGCAGATCCTTATATCCAATTTCCGGGCGTTTTTGTTGGAAATAGGAATTAGCTGACGTGACGTGACGGGAGGCTAAATATCAATGGCGATGCTATCGCTCATCGTCCGCTATCTGACATCCAGAATACAACCGTGGAAGGGAAGCTTACAACATTTTCTGGACAAATATATGTCATAAATTGTTTATGACATATATTTGTCCAGAAATGAAAATTTGTGACGAAAAATACAAGTCAATTCAAAAAAGGAAAATCAAGGAAAACAATCCACTCAAAGGTGGAAACTACCCAAGATTTCTGTCCCGTAAACTCATTGAGGAGTTGAAAAGGGTGTTTTTATTTTTTATTTTTAATATATTTTCGCGGTTGATATTCGGTGAAGAGACTCGTAGGCATCACTCGTGGAGCCAGTGGAGCGCGCGTAACGAAGCTCGGGAACTCGGTAGGACTGGGACTAGGAGAGCGAGTGGGGATAGGACCCACCTAATAACAACACAGTAGCTCAACTTGATACAAACCAGGGTCGTCATTCGCTATGACCAGCTAGACCTAAACTCGTAAAGCGCTCATTTTGAACTGTCAAAATAACATGCAGGAAGCTAGCGCGTTTCGAGAAGGTTTAAGGTTCAAAATAAGTTTGAAGCGCACGTGGCATAACAATTAATAACCCTGGGTAGTTAGGCCACATGGTTCCTGAAATTTTAGCATTAGGGCCATACTACACGGCCGGTTTTTCTGCCGGAGAACTTCACTCCTGAATCGCACTAGATACAATAATACCAAAGTTGTATGGGTCATATAGCTACACGGGAGGATCTCTCGCCGTACACAACATTTATATTAAATTGTATATTACGTATTTGCCCTTACATTACGTGACTCCAGCTTGTAACTCTTGCTATGATAGAATTTACTCAAAGAGATATAGAGTTTTATTTGGTTTGAGTCTGGGTGTTTGTAGGACTATGGTCTTCGTAGTTCTCGGTTCTCTAGATACAGGGAATCCTAGTTAGGGGTCAGAATCTATGTATTGGATCGTGAATCATTAGATTAATTTTTATATTTAATTTATTTAATCACCACAAATGCCGTTTTGCATAGAGAATTTCCGTGTTTGTTTTTGGTATGGTTTCGAAGTATAGTCTATTAGAAGTATAGTTTACTTATCAACTCGTATCACAAAAAAATAAGAAGAAATCACATTCGTGCAGATGTACAGATATATGCTACTGGTCCCTGTTTACAGTACTGCAGTAGGGCCGCAGAAGTGCGGGTAGCTCACTCCATAGGAGGGCCTCACCACAAACACGTCTTGTGTAAATTATATCTGCGTTACCGCTGTCAATCTGGATCCGTTTCAACGATAATAGGATAGAACTCGTTAATTCACCTGCAGGTTTTATATTATGAGGTATCTTTTTGATAACCTATAGAAATAATTGTATCACCACAGTAATAAAAAAACAGGTGTATAAAGATAATAGACTTATTTAATTTCGATATGAAAAATATGCTGAAATTAAACAGTTTCACACCAACCATGTGGCTTATTTTCAAGCTTTCCGCACCCACAAACAGATTTAATCAATAATGTTTTAACTCGTTGGATTTGAATGTACGTTAGATTTCAATGTATTGTATACTGATTACTGTTGTGAAAACCATGAAACTGAGTTGAAATCGGTTTAGTATTTTTTATATAATGCGTTAACAAAGAGGCAGATAGACACAACTTAAAAAAATATTCTTTATCAGCCAACATCATCATCATCATCATCAACCCATGTCGGCCCACTGCTGAGCATGGGTCTACCCTCACGAACGTGAGGAGGATTAGGCCTTAATCCACCACGGGGGCCCGGTCCGGATTTGTGGATAACACACCGACCTCCGAAATAAATTTCGGGTAAGTATGTGGGATACTTCACGATTTTTTCCTTCACCGAAAAGCGAGAGATAATAACGTACATAATATATGTTTTTACAAGAAACATACAGGTGCACAAACATTTTTCAGTGCGTAGCACAATTTTTTTATAATTTATCTTTAATGTGCAGACTGTTTATTATTTACTGCTTTTTTATAAATAGGTAGATTGTAAAAAGCTTTCAAAGTATTTCAAACTCAACTTAAAAATATATTATTGAATAAATGAATTGAAAAATAATCCCTTCACCTTATTCAAATTACCTATAATAATGTTCAAATATTCGTTTAATATGTACCTGTAGTCAGATGGTGTGTTATTGAAAACCTAACTCCCTTGAAAAATTACTTTTTTCGCGTCGTCCCGCACATTCTCTCCCTTCGTCTGTGTGTACGCTCCGATGCAAATACGAGATTCCTTACTGAACACAATTTAGGGTTGTCATACATTTTTACCACGTTATTCAATTTTGAATCACAGAAAATCGTTGCGATCGTAGATATTATTAATTTGAAACCCCACTATAAGAAATCACTTTGAAATATATCTTAACGACTATTTCAATAAATTTGTCACTCTTGACGTTGCTTTAATAATGTAATGCTGTGCTTTCATAAAAAAATGCAATGTTCCTGTCAGGTATGCTATAATAATTATACTTAAGAATAGTCACAAATATTTTTATGGACCAATTTTATAAAATATATTGGCAACCCTAAACCCCGAACACAATAGACGAATGCTGAGTTCCGACGAGCAACGGTAGGAAATGTTGAGATAAGTTATTTGTCTGTTAGCGTTTTGTGCGAGTATATTACGTCGACGACATGAGCTCAAGGTACACTTCGGTTGATTCGAATAACTCGTCATTTGAAAATATGTATAATGGACTATTCTACAGGCTGTTCCCAAATGTGATTTTTCGATTCTCTGACCAAATATAGCTACATTCTTTCTAAATATTACGCGGTCTACGACACTATACAGTGGGATAACTTTAAACCAAATAAACAAAGTAATAAATGTAGAGACATACTAGAACATATTGATAGAGGACACATTCTTCTCCACAGCCATCATTACAAATAAAACGTTGTGCGACTTAATATTAGGCTTACGGACTCTCGCCGGTTAAAGCCGACGGCTGGTTAATGCGCTAAGGGGTAAGAAAGTTTCAGGTAAAGCGTCTTCTTTCGAGAAACGTGATCCGCCTTCAGTATGGACCACATTCACGTGTGCGAGGCAGCAACGCTTACGCAATATAAAAATTACTGTCAGCAGGAACTGTTCTATTGAGTGCTGCGTAACATATGTAGTAACTTACACGATTTGTCTACAGCTGAATATGCAGGTTGTCCCCAAAAAGGCGGTACAAACGAAAACAGGTGATAGGAGCTTCCAAGGCCAACCGGAATCAATATCAAACATGCTCCGCGGCTTTAGATATTTTCGAAGTAAGAAAATACATTACGAATTTGTTTTTCCCAATCTTGAGTCCTTGATATGCACTATTAAACCACCGTTACAATAATGAATATTTATGTGTAGTATCTTTTGACACTGTGTGCAGCCATAAGGAGTTTCCGATTGCATCACAAACTTATGATCGTATAATATTCGCTAAAATAAATAAACAGTATTATTATTCAGATGCTTTATATTACATTTGATAAGAGTGCTATAATTCTCATTTACTAATGGAAGTGGAGTTATTTTTTCCTTGTGTGTCGTTCTGTGTGAACTCGTATGAGTGTATTAATTAATAATATAAATGCATATATTTAATACAGTGTTTTATATCCCACATTTGAAGCCACCCTGTATTTAAATACGTATGACAGAAATCAATAAATTTTCTGACTCTACATCTCTATTAACGATATACTATCCTTTCAACCCGAATGCTTTTACAAACCGCAACGTATCTACACATAGAAAATAACGAGCTCTATGTAAATAAAAAGTGCGTTGGGTAAACGTTTGAGTTTATCTCCTTACTACGCATGATTCGTACCGCAGCACAGCCGCTGTCAAGGGACCCGCCGAAGATGAAAATATAATAATAGAAGCGCATCAAACGTGATGTTATTAAGGCGCGCCGTGACCGGGGAGCCGATGGACCCTACGCATCACTCGTGCATAGAATACCATACAAATGCATACCACATTCACATGCAAAATCAACTCTATAGATCCCATCCAATATATTCTGAAGGTAAAATGAGAAAAGTCTGAAAATTTACGATATTAATTCGAAACATTAATGACAACAGTCGCTCTGATTCTAGCTTGTGGTGTTTTATATTCATCTCTCGGTAATAGGCATGTGTTTCATTATGAAGTTATATGGATTTTAATTGCTTTTAAATAATTTATTTAATAACAATATTATTTTTAATACCCTTGAATTTCAACTTAATTTTTATAATTGCTGTGACAGAGGCAAACAACGTCTCTGTGATTACTTGAGTCACAGAAATGTAAAACTGAGTGTAAATTTTTCATAGTAAACTGTTAAATTCTCAAAAACTTGTGCACATGTCAAGCCTCGTAGTCAGATTTTTTTGAATCTAAACTGTAAAGAATTGCACATTATGAGATTATGCTTTCCATTCATTTGATTTATATTTCAAAAACTTATTTATAAAGTTGAGCGTATATTTTCCTCTCATTGGTGCATAAACAAATGGCGTAGGCAGATCAGAGCTAAAAAGATCAAAAAATATTAAATAAAATTCACTTCACCTCCGTGCACATTCCGCATCCTTTCCAGCGAATTCTTACCGTGCGGAGAGAATTCTTTTATTTGTTGCGGCGGCGAAGCATCGCTCGCCTAATCAAGGAGTTGGCTGGGACTTGCGCCGCTAACGAACAGGTGTACCTATAAATACTTTCCGGGGCGATTGCTCCAGGCTTTAATCAGCGCGGCGGCACCACTTTACCGCTTTTCATTGACTCCCGGCTGACCTGCCAGCTCCGATTGGAAACCTACTCCCGGGAAATGGTGCTGGAGGAAAATTTACACCCCATTTCAGCTTCTTCGCGATCGCGGCTCTATAAGGATGGTGACTTGATAAATCCTTGTGTTAAATGAGGCTGTTAACGTACATTATCAACACTGAACAAATTGCTCCTATATTTGCTATTTCGAAATATCTTTATTTAGGTGCAAGTACAAATATAACATGTGACAACAATAATTTCAAAACAAGTATATATTTTATAATACATTCGCTACCTACTCAAATCATATTCTACACACACGAACGGATTTAGCAAAAATTATATTGCACCTAAATTCGTTACTCAGATGCACACACGAAAAGTAAACCTTTCCCCCTCCTATTCACTCGCATGGTGTTGTCTCATAATGTTTTTTCCTCCATAGGAAAAAGTTTTAATTAGGTAGAGATCGTCTGATATTTCTGTTTGGATTGTCAAAAAAGTTAAAAATCCACGTGGAGGAAATTCTAATTTATTACAGTTAATTATCATGATATGATATTAATTTAGTTTGCCAAAAATATTATTTTTTCCAAAATAATTTATTGAATAAAACGTTAGTGACGGTCAAAGCTTCACGATAACGAAGACACTGTTTTAAAACACTGTGGAATGAGTGTCGAATTACGTTATAATAAAAATGAGCTTAGCTTATATGAGAAACTGCTGGCAAACTGACATCAAACAGCGCACTAAAGTTATTGCAAATAAAAAGCAAGAGCAACCAAATAGTTACACATGTTACCTAAATGTTTGTTGTCCATAGCAGTTCGTTATGTTAAAAATTCCTTTGTCTAGTATAACGTTTATTGATTTTCGTATGAAAATCGCAATCTAATAATATCGCACTGAACGTAATGAATACAAATAAATCAGAGAGAGCAATCGAAACTCTTCAAGTAAATTAATATAAAGTTGTGCAATTCTTCGTGCATTGGTATTCAGAGTCTACGTTCATATAACGCGGAAACGAAAGATTTTAATGAAAGACTGACATTGGTGAATCTTTATAGAGATGATGAATCCCTCTTTGAATTTTCTCCCAGACTAATATCAGTCTTGGTTTTTTTAGAACATATTTTGAATTTGTATTTATAGGACAACTTATTTCGATATTTATTTAGTTAACAATAAAGTTAGCTCCAGTTGATTATTTGTGTTAGTAACCGACACGATTTAATAAAGATAGAGCTACGGCATAGAAAAATACCTTCATCCATAACAAATCCATTACTTGAATACTTCTAAAACTATGTAAGTATATTTAAGATTCAGTTGGTAATCAACCTTATAAAAAATTAAGAATACACACTTACATGTTGAACAACCTTTTCCCATTTTCGGTTGCCGCCCGCCTTACTCTCTACGTAGTAAATTCTTATCTTATAAAATTCATAAAGCCTCTGCCCAACATAATGGATCAGTTAGTTGAGTTAAAAGACGAAGAAAATAAGTTTCTATGTACTTACGAGTGTGTAAGTTTTTATAATAGAAATGAATCAATCACTTGTGTCTTATATTGTTTTAAAAGTAACGTTGTTACCACAGTTGTTACTAATTTAGTTATTAAAGTTGGTGTCATCAGCTCTCAATATGTCCCCGTTGCCGGTCGCGGTTTGGATCGCGCTCGCGGCATCTTGTGTACTAAGTAAGTAGTACTTCCAGTTTTGCGGCCGCCCGTTCTGCGCTCATCTTAATTATTTGCTACTAAAATTTGATCATGAAATATTTTAAATGAAGCCTCAATATTTGACGGAAATGCAAGATTATAATTATACTTATATCAAAGTTTTTATTTTGGACAAGGATTAATTTATGGATATCCATCCATTCATTAATATTTTAGTTGTAACTATAGTGTTTTCTTAAGTGACCTGAAATAAAAAATTATTGGTATTTTGGTATTAGTATTATAAATGGCCTTAGCAATCTAATAACATATAATTTAAAATATAGAGCATATTGATTTATTCTTTAAAAAAATGCTTGTTTATCCAGATAAATTATGTTTAAAAAAAGTAAAAAAGGAGATTTTACTATGGGTAAAACATTTGGATAAAATTATTTATTATATTACGTAGTTAGTAAAAAAAGAGTCAAAATGTATTCACAACCTCTAGAAAAACAGACAATAAAATAAAAGTGAAGCTACTGTTTCGTTATGCACAGACGATGCTGGCCCGACGCGGACCCGCCGCGGCGCCGCACCGCACCGGCGGGCGGCGGCCGCCGCAGGTAGTTGGTTGGCCGCGGCCGCAGAACGCGTCGCGCTGCCTCATTAAATCCCTGTATTTGTTTAGGACCGCAGCCCAAACACGACGTCACTCCACCGCGAATAACGGATTTTACGATTTAAAATATTTAGCCAGCAATTTTACCTCGCAGCGTTTATGACAACAAACATTTGCGTTTTTGTCCTCTCAGCGCTCAGCGTGTAAACGCCTAGTGTATACCAGCTATTCAGCCATATCCTGACTTTTAATGTGCGGCTATTTAAATATTTTATAAACTGTCGAATTAACAAGCTGTGTTCCTGTAAAACTTGCTACTTTTGACAAATATAGGTAGGTAGTTAGTAGATAACTCTAAATAAGCACAGCAATATTCGATCTCAATCCTAGAACTATACACAAAATCTGTCCTTTTCTGGTGCGCATATCAATTCGAACGAGAATCTCGAGCCAGATGTCAGTTAACTATTGCAATACATGTTGACACAGTAAATTTTCATTGCAAATTCCGGCATCGTGCAGCATCCACGAGGGGGCTCTCTGTGCAAACAGTTAGGTTATGGAAGTCAAACTTAAACGAACCGAAATCGACCTTTCGACGCGTACCCTCCCTACAGGGGTATGTTTCGTGAAAAAAGTTTACTTGTCGTCTGAACTATGCGGGATCATCGCTTTTGGAAATGGTTTGGAATTTGTTTGGGTGATCGTGGTTCATATTTGCATAATATATGTGGATTGAAAGTTCTTGTCTAGTAAAATAATTTGCGGTATGTGACTCCTGAAAACGTGAATTTTTATATATGAATTGGCCCTCACAGTTACTCACAGTTAGTACTCAGCATTTTTCCATTTTTGCCATATGTATAAGTGATCCCCCCCCCCCCCCCCCCCCCGCCGCTACTCGTTACCTATAAGGACCAATAATTTGTCAGCTACTACTAGCCAAAAATTTTAAACCATGGCACACTGAAATTTTATCATGGCTTGAAAATCAATGCGTACGATGACATAAAAGAAATCGCTAAATACGTAAAGAGCAGATGGAAGATATACGGGTATGGACTAAAGATTGGTAAGTATTCCACTCCCGAACAACTGTAACGAACCACACACATACGTGAGTTGTCTGAGCGAGACAATCTTGATACATTTTTATCAAATAGGTGGGGACATTTTGTCGGTCCTGCTTACCCACGTAGAGACCTACCGCTCTGAGTGATGTCGATGTCGCCGTTGGGGAAAAAGAATTACAGGCAGAAACTATGGTCTGTATTTTACAACCCTCTCTTTACTTCATGCTCTGATAAAATCTACACATCCATACATATATGTCTCAGGGTGAAGAGCGCAGTGCAGTGCCATAGTGGATAATTCTGGGTGGCAATGTAGCTGTTATGGGCAGGCGTGGCGCTTATCATCAGGACTTAACGACTTGCTAGTCTCGTTACTTAGTAATATAAAAAAAACATAGTCAGTTCTGTGTTGATATTTCTGATATATTTAATTGACAAAAGTGACGAAATATATACTTAATCGTGCAAAAGAGTCGTCTTGTAACTTTCGCGAAAGTATTTTCATGTCATTTTCGCATGTATTTCATACTTTCAGCGGGACCACTGCTTTCACAACTTTAAAAAAGGACCGCTCGTTCAACGGTACTTTCGATTTGATGTATTTTTGTGGAAGTGTTTTCGTAGCATGTTTCAAAACAACAAAAGTATTTTGGCGAAGGCTATTTGCGTTAATGCAACGACGGGTTTTTGTAGGTACCTAGTTACTTGAATGAAGATACCTCTAGATTATACGTAGTGTAAAGAAATGCTTATTTTTCTCCCCCTCACCAACCATTATTAGTTACGTATCGGGGTAATCTCGAACCAACTTTTTTATTTATTCTGAGCATGTATTTAATTACCTTCGCATGGATTTTTTCTTGATAGCTTTCTAGATTAGCTCAGAATGCTAAATCAGGCTAAATCGCGTAATACTAATGGAAACTATTTGTATCAAAAGTATTTTTTTCATCATTTGTCCCGAGTTAATGTTACTTCATTCCGTACTACTGCTATTTTCCTAGAACACTGGAACATTTTTTTTACTTTCTGGTGTTCTGCAGTACGTGTTCCAGTAAAGCCCTACCTCTCAAACAGACTTAATCTCGGTGATGTATCCAAATAGGATGACCAATATAAATGCGGAAACAGCACAAGTGGAAGACAGATATGGCATATTGATCGAGTCATCGATGCGACAACAATTTCCCGGTCCGCTCGGCTCGAGAGCTTCTATGCAAATGCCTGCGCTCCATTTTACGCTCGGCGAAGAAGGCAGCTATACGGAGGACCTCGGCGGGGGTTGCGAGGCGTGGGGGGCTGCACGCCGGATGTTCCGCTGTCGTCGCAGGAAATTGGAAGCGCTGCATAAATCCTGATCCTACAAACCAAATTTGATTCGACCTAATCCGGATATTGATACGAAACAAACACTGCTGACGGAAATTTTAAGATTCACCTGAAGATTTCCATTTTTTTCGCGGTTTCGTGTACGAACTGTTTTAGAAGGAAGTAAAACCGCAAAGTTGATTCTATTTTGTATGTTTTCTACCTTGCGGAGTCCCGCAAAGTGAGGCTGAGTGCCCGTAGAGTGAAATATTGTCGAGAAAATTGAAAACGTGCAAGCATTCACGCAGCCATTTCGGTAGCTTTCGTAGGAAGTATTCTACTAAGTGCCTTTACACGCTTAGACTAAAGTTGAAGTACATAGACGTGTTTAAACAGTCAACACTCTTTTAACTACTTCATTTATTGCAAAAATAATATAATTTTATTTATTAAACCACTTAGACATTAAAGTTAAAAAAAAATTGTTTCCTTCACAACAGTCCCTCTAAGCTATGATTAATGTTTCATTAAATTCCTCAGCTCAAAACTGGATAAAGCTTTTGAAAAAATGGCGGAAAGAAATAAATATTGTTGTACTGGGTATTTTGCAGAAAGATGCTGGATTTGATAAGAAATTCCAATATTAAAATTGCTCGGTTCTCCCCACCTGTTCTCTGTGATTAAAGCGTGTTCGGCAAACATTCGGCTTGGCGACGCCGAATGTAAATGTTGGCCTAACGAAGCCCCGCGCGAAAAACCAAAGGAGAAATTACCCCTGACTTGTTGGATTTATTTGTTTTCTAAACTAAATCCTGTGATAAATTCAATCGGCACTCGTCAATGACTCGTGTTTGAACCTATTCATGGGTTACGAGCTTGGAACCAATACTCTAAATAGGCACTAAATAAAGCAGCAGGTCTACAAACAAATCATCAAAATGAAACAATTAAACAATATAATTGTTACCCTATGCGAGATCCTTCTAAATTGCTAACTTTGTTAAAGTGAAGAAGAAATTAACTTAGATAAGTACTTATAAAGAGGAAGTGCACCACACATTAAGCGATATCTCACAGGTCCAAGTGATTTTATCGTCAGTGAATAGAGCTAGGTACCCGAGGGTACATTAAATTCAATAACACGAGTTAGGAGTTCGACGCTCCCCGACCGTCCTCAAAATAAGTAAAGAAGAAAACTTTCGAAAAACTCTCGCTCAACTCGTGCCGCTGTTATGTATAAAATTTTGCAAGGGAAACTAAAATTATATGTGTTTCGTCAATAAAATCTTTTTGGATGCGCAGATCGTACGTTCGTGTGGGAACGTGACTTTTCTTTTAAATTGTTTTGAGTTCAGATAAGTACTTATCTTCTACTAGAATAACTGTGTCTTTGGGGATTTACTTCTATGATGCGAAATTATCAATCGTAGATATGACAGAACGTGAATTTGCCGGTTGGGTCCCCTCGAAGTTTTACCTTTTTTTATACAGGATACTTTACAAAGTACCTATAAAGCAAGATCTACTTGCTAAAAAGTTTTACTCACCGACAACGAAACTATTTGCTATCTCAATACGATACACTGTTAGTTCATAAGCAAATGTCAACATGGTCCGACCTTAGCACATTGTAACAAGGTATAGAATCGTCACTCACGTCGGGTGCGTTAGTGGCTGATTGCTCGTTGTCGGAACCGGCACAGCTCCCTTGTTAGAACATTCTCAACTATCGTAGTTCAGAATCGCCGCTAGTATGTGCTTATCACTGGACAACTAGTGTTCATTGTTTACCCTATAATTTCACTCGCAAACATGTTAGCATAGAGTTGGGACTTCAAGCGCTCTACAACTTCATCTCGTGTCGAGTCAACAACGCATAAAAGCTATTAAAAGTTAGTAGTTTTACAATCTTTTCTCCTATATATTATTTTCAGAACATTATTTTAAAAGTTTCCACATCTATTGACACACGAATATGAATTAAATTCAAACATGAAGTTGAAAAGGCATTTGTGAAAGTTGAAGAACGTGATTAAAAACTTTACTTTTCGGGTAGATTCTCATCACGTAAATACGCTGAGTGCGAGGCGGAGGCCGCGGGAGAAGTGCAACTGGCGCTGCTCTCATCAAGCAATCATTACGGACGCGCCATGTTTTTAAAACGGCTTTAGATTGCGCGTCCAAATTAATCTCTTACTACAGTGTTGTTACGGAAATTTCGGTAATCTGTTTTCTGGCTACGTTATAAAGAAAATATAAAACTTCACAAAGCCCCCGGTATTAATTATTCCCGGTTCCACCTCCACATTGGACCGGGACTTCCGTCGTGATTTTGCATATAATTTTCTACTCAATGAACTTAACATTCTCTTTGCTATCCTGGATAATGAATCATGAAAAATGGAAAATTCTCTAGGAGAGGTCTCGTTGTCTTTATTTGCTTAGTATGCTGGATTTTATAACCTACAAAGGCAACGGAAAGGATTAGCAGGAATCGGGTAAGTTGGACTTCACTTGGACCCACGGGATCACATTTTCAGTGACTCAGAGACGTCGTCTGTTCTACAAAAGATAGTGCAAAGGGCGGCCGCATGCGATTGCATCCCAAAATGTAGCCCATTGCAATTTATTAGTTACGTACTCATATGTACAGTCTCAACCAAATCCATATTTGCTATGTATTCTATTTTATTCGCACGTAACAAGTATTTTAAAGAGCTCTGAGCAAATAAAATGCCAGTTGAATAAAATGGGTGCATTGAAAAAACGTTATCGAAAGTATCGTACACGTGTCGTAGACGATCGCAGTAGTTCGGTCGGTGCGGCAATAACTGGCACAATGCGGTACAACTAACGACTGAACCTCCCTTCGAACTCCTCCTCCCCCTTCGCCTCTCCCCCGCTCCCTCAAGCTCACCCTGAGTAATAAAACCACGCATTCCACTTGCAAGTCACGGAGTAGATTACCGCGGGACACCGCGACAGCCTTCCGATGCGCCGCCGATCGGCAATGAACTGCCGACCGTCGTCGCCTTGTTGGCGACAGTAGTGAGTGGTATCGGACTTTTATTTTAAATACGTGTAATTAGTTTTATTTTATATTAAATGCTTTTGTATATATGATAAGTCAGTATTCAAGATTTTAGTTATGATAGTTATTTGCAGCAAATCTGTATCTGTATCTGTAAAATTAAGAGTATTCATGTTACAGGTGTCTTCGGCGCGTGGTGGTTTGCTTTGCATGAGACGAGTCTAGACTAGTCTTTGCATAGTTGGCAGCTCTATTTTACACCTCAGTCCACAGTCACACAATGGACAGTAGATATATTTACATATCATTTAACGGTCTGAAACTATCCCAATTCCTCAATTTACAGTTGCTTCAACTTCAAAGGTAAACATAATCACAGCGTCCGGCTCTTAACTGTACTATTGTCAGTCCGTTCCTTTCCTGGCCAAATTAAGAGTGGACAAAGAAAGTATGTGCTATCAATAAAGTGGCGGTGGAGTTGGCAAATTGAATTGAATAAAACACACAGTCCACTAACGAGCCGGTGTTTACCCAAGTGGACACTAATTGGCTTAGCCAGCGGTCGGCACCGCGGACATGGCACGGAATGAAGAATCTTACTTCAGAATGGATGTGACACATTTTCGATGAAGTTACTTTTAAGTATGTTTCGAGGATAACAGGAACAACTCTCATGACAACTCGCACATTTGCGAAGTGTCAGTCATCATTCTAGCAACGTGTGGTTTTTTTGGTGTCGACCACGGCACTGGCAAATTTATTTTTTTGACTGTGTTTCGAGACGAGCTAATCGTTCATCTGATGGTAAGCGCTACGCCTGCCAATTACAGTCACAGCACCACCCAGAACCCTGCATTTCATAATCCTGCGCGGCACTGCACTGCGCCCGTCACCTAAGACATCGGCTCTAAAGTCTCATATTTACAGTAATTTCGCTGGATACAATTATATTAGATCGCATACGAAATGCATATAAAATTTACTGACTGATTCTAGTCGATATTTCGCATCTGTCTAGACAGCCTTTAGTTTTAGCTACATTCATTTCAATATTAATTACATTTTTAAATTGCGTAGTTACAAATTAGGTACCTAGGTTAGTATTCTTTCCAATAAACAAATTTTGGCTTGTGCATACATTTTGGATTCAGCTGTTTCGCCACATCCGTTTCAACTTTATTTTCCTAGCCACAATCTAACAGATTTTGAGCAGGGTGACTCTAGAATGAAGATGCAATCACTTGACTTAACTCACGTCGCATCCTTTTAAACTTTACTTTATTGTATCACGTAGTTGATTTAAACGTAAAACTAGTACCTTGTTATACCTACCTAATATAAAATTAAGCAATTACTTTTTAAAGCTTCCAAAAAGCTTTTACGGATTTTTAATCGCTCAAAGCCAATTATTGAAATCGTTTGGCGAATCCCAATTTCAATTTGAATGAAATAAGCATAACTGATATAAATAAACAAGCCGTAATTCTCTCAAATGAGTTTCTTTGAAATATTATTTTATCATGTAGGTATGTAATTAAGCTTCGTAACAGGAAAAGTAAAAATAACATAAAATGTGCCTTCTTGGTCGTGTGGGTCTTGAATACTCTTAAATCCATTTTATTACATTTCTGTTTTATTTTGTTCTTGTTTTTGACGGACTATTATAAAAGAACACATTGCTATAACGTTATTTATTTATCGATGTTCTAGACTGTTTTAAATAACTAATCTATAGATTTATGTAACTTTTAATGATTTACCAAATGATTTATATTATTACGCATGAATCAAAATGAAGCACAAATTGCCAGATAAAAATACCCCGAACGAGTGAATGATCCAGATAAAAAGCCCGTGTGAACCTCCCCGAATCACTCATGCTAATCAGCGTTATACATATTTACCAATGTCGCCATATTTCATGAATATTCCGGTCGCAAAAGTAATTTTAAAGGCTATCAGAAGCCGGTGCGTTTCCCTGCAGACGGTGGAGGCACGGCGGCATCACTGCCTGTATCTTGCCGGATTAGCATATAAATTGTATCTTCTGGTCAGACAACCGGCCAAGATGACACGCGTCTATGACACCACGATCTGTCGCATATTTATACATGTACTGTGCTTGTCGTTCGACCTTTTGAATAAAAGATGTTGATGACTAGCTTTAATCCCTATCGAGAATATAATTGGTTTTTGTTTACTATCAGGAATAATAGTTGTACAGGTTGTAGCTTAATACATAATGTGTTTAATAAAAGACATTTAAATTATATAGACTAGCTGTATCCCGCAGCTTCACCCACGACTATGACGATAAGGTGATGATGGTAAAGTGGTGAAGTGTGTAGATGTTAATGGTGAAAAGGCATAATCCGTATCATATTTCATCAGGCGTCATCAGGTGTTGAACGGTAACAAACATACACGCACCCACTTTTCCCAGTCACTCTTGATTCTCATCATCTTTATATAGTATGAGTCCCCGACACCGACACCGACACCGACACCGACACCGACACCGACACCGACACCGACACCGACACCGACACCGACACCGACACCGACACCGACACCGACACCGACACCGACACCGACACCGACACCGACACCGACACCGACACCGACACCGACACCGACACCGACACCGACACCGACACCGACACCGACACCGACACCGACACCGACACCGACACCGACACCGACACCGACACCGACACCGACACTGACACCGCCGATGCGACACTACGACCGAATAATAAAAAAGTACAATAATATGCTGCTACCTGTGCGAAGCCGGGGCACGATGCTAGTCGTTATAAAATAAATAGCTATACCTATAAGTCCTATAATAGCATGGTACAAAACCTTTACGAAGGGTCTTAAGTAAGTAAATAATACCAATCATAAATAAGATAATTATCCCCATTAAACCTCAAACAAAACTGTCCAAAATTATAATAAATCAGCGCGGCGCTACGCGGCACGGAATTAGCGGTTGTATCAGTCTTCATCAGCCGCTTCCCGATACGGGGGCAATAAAACGATGAAAGAAGCTAATTTTTCAGCGAATCATCTCCGGACTCGGGCCCATGAAGTCATCAATATTCATTTTACGCCGCGCCCCAAAACAACACCTTGGTTATATTAAGCTGAGAGTCGCTAGTCATGCAGAGTAAGGTCTAGTTACTCTGCCAAAGTGTGCATTTCTAACCCCGTCTTTTCCCTTTGTTGTATTAGCTTTAATTTTGCAAAAGCAGATTATTTTAGTATCTAACAAATACAAACTATAAAGTAAAAAATATATTTAAATGGTCGAAACCATGTAAAAATTAATTTTTACTCTGGTTACTTGTCCGTTTTGATGTAGTCTAAAAATCTAATAAATAATACAAGGTGACATAACAAAAGAAAAATGTGAAGAATGTTAATAACAGAGTAACGATAATAACAATAATCAACAGTTAGAATAACAACAAAAGTATTGCATTCATGTAATGTGTTGTGTAGTATGATCCGTAGTAAAATCCAAAGACCTCACTGAAAAGAGATTTAGCTCCCGGTGTATAAGACATAACGCGCTTCCTTTGAGAAAGCCCGCGGGCGCCGTGACACGGCACCACCGACGTAACTCAATTTATTTGGATAATTGCTTGTTTCGCTAACCTTCCGATGTTGCTAATTGTTTCCTTCTATTGCATTATTATGATACTATCAAAGTTGGCTAATTTGTAAACTAGCTGATTTGTATATTACCACAGGAATATAGCGAGAGAATCTAAAAATATATTGAAATAGTTTTTATGAATCAGTTCTATGAACAGAATGTTACCACCACAAACCGCAACATTTAAGACTTAATTCCTTAACATCCAAAGGTTGCCTGGATGAAATTGCTTATAAGCGATAAGGCCGCCCATTGTACCACCTGTTTATTAAATGTTTATTGTATTGTGTCTACTTAAGCTTTATGGTATTCAATAAAGAATTACTTTATTGTATTGAATTCTATTCTATCTCCCAAAATATTATAAATTTTACCGTTGTTGTATTATACTGTTTAATCAAACACTTTTACTTAAACTTTTACTGTTTGAATCTGATCCGTAATAATGTATCAATAGGCAATGCTCATTTGTATCAATGTGCAGATGAGCTACCTAGCATATATCAATAAACTATTAGACTCATCACAACAAACCGTACTAAGTTCCTGAATCACAGTTGGTACAGTAACTGAGTACGGTTTGTTAGTCACTCTTGTTTGTTAATGATTATCAAATCACTATCCCATTACTGTCGATGCCATTAGCATTCTGAATAGGGGAGCGCATCGGACTAATTCAGGGGTACGTTCAGTGTACTACGACGTAGCTTGTAGCATCTCATAGCTCAATGCCGTAGTATATTGAAGCCGTAGCACTGCGTAGAGTCCTCGTAGCGATTTACATCACAATAGTGAGATTATACAATTTAAAGAAGTCAAGCCACATTTTGTGTCGTATCTCACTAGTATTACAAATGCAAACGTTTGGTCCTCTGTTCTCGCCGAAACGGCTGAACGGATTTTGATTAAATTTTGTACAATTTTTGTCTTTAATTATGAAAAGAAAACTTTAGTCCCGTAAAAACTGACTGTTACTGTGAGACAATACGTATCATCATCAACGCATATCGTCCCACTGCTGAGCGCGGATCTTTCCTTAGTTTATTTACTAATACATACTTTTATATAATTAAACATAAATCGAGTGAAAAACACTAGCTGAGTCTATCTACTATCAGGCAGCTCGAATAAGTTTTCTATGGCATTTCTTAATATCGACCTTAATTTACGTTTCTGAGCTAAATTGAATGCCAGTGGAAAAACTCAACGGGCCAAAACTGTCCCGATTTGTTCCAAAGCTCGTCAGAAAGTCCAAATGCAGGGCAATTCGAGCGGATGGTGGACCGTGGGCAGCTAGTGAAGTAGCCAACGCACGTACCAGACCGCAGTCGGCCGTCGTTACCGCCCGCAGCGCCAAATTGCGATATCCGGTGCCTTGCAGAGGACCCATTCATTTCGATGGACAAATTTTTTAGGTGTCATCGTTTTGGAATACATGCTAGGATTGTTCTAAAACGTTCATAAAAACCATGTGCTTGATATTGTAAAATTTAATAGGAAACTTTTTGCAGGGTTTTGTACATGCCTCTGCAACTAATAAGTAGGACAAATAAGTAGTTTTAAGCCTCTAAAAATCACTGTGAAATACAGGATCGACACGACGAAACTATAAGTGTTTCACAACGATTGGCTACAGAGCCTTAAAACGTCACTGGTATGAGAGCGGCGGGAGCAGCACGCCGCCACTCGCCGCCGCGTCGCCGCGCGGTCTCGCACAGTCGCTACTGTCCACAGTAACAAGCCACTCTTGTTTATTTTACCGCAATGAATTTCCTTTGCAATATTTTCTTCATTTTTTAATTTTGAATACATTTGAGTACAATTCTCCGTGGTGCGCCCCCGGCAATCTCCAAATTGCCTCTTTATGTGCAGATGTTCCGACCCTCGGTTTTTCCGTCTTTTGAATGTCGTTTTGCTGTTAAATAACGTGCTCTTTTATTGTAATTGAGGTTTGTGAGTTACTTCCTACTTCAAGTTATCAACGTTAGGGGGCTCACATCGTTGAGGAATTATAGCTCCTACCTACCTACCTACCAACATGGCGTACATCTACATGGGTGTAACTCGTATTTGTTGTAACATTAAACTAAATTAAAGGTTGTAAATTGTAGGTTCTAAGCTAGGGTGTAAGAGATGTCGTCTTAGAAAGCCAGTGATAATTAACACATAGGTAATTGCCTGCATTGAGATTCGAACTCACGACCCTCTCCTTGGAAAGCGGACGTTCTCCCACTAGGCTATCACCGCTTTCGGTTAACTTAAACACAAAGTATTTGTTTTCTTCTTTTTAATATCGTCCCTTTAATAAAGAGTAAACCAAAAACCACTCAATTAACTTTTTTGATTATTCCAAGGAAATTAATTATAATGCCAATTTCATGGGAATAAATCTACCGCGAGTGGCCTTCCTCAAACAAACGGCATTCAAAATTGTTTCTTGCAACTCATTTTAAATTTAATTTCACGTGATTACTTGCTAAAGATCACAATTACGTTTCTCAACATTCCAACTCATTTATTTTTCTCTGAGAAAATTCATTTCTCGTGAACCAAATTAATTCCTTAGCATTATACTTCTTTCAAGATCTGAATAAATTTGAACGAGATTTCTTAAAAAAAATAGACGAGCTGGAGCCCTGCGGCTAGCGCCAAATTACGTCTTTATTTACAAGTACCCACCTTTATATTTTTTCTTGGAATAGTACAGATAAGCACATTTAATTTTCTCTTGGAGTACAGATGATGAATTATTTCAAAATAAAACACTGTATCGGAAGATAAAACACATGATTTATTGGTTACACAATTAGTGAGTAACAACCCCTACCGCTGTCGATTACGCTTTAGAATAAGAAGTATAACTGAAACAAATAAAAAAACATATTAAATTCAAGGAATTTCCAATAACGTACAAAATTACCAACAAAAATGGAATTAATTTATCCATTGGTGGAAATAGAGAAAAACTGTAGTTACTTTTATACTTATTTATATACGCTTTTAGAATAAGAATAGAAATTAATGAGGTAGGTATAGCTAAACAACACGTAGAAATTTCCCATACACTGTGACATGGCTATGTGCAGTTATGTCAATCAACTTTTCGTGTTATAAAGCCAAGCCAAGAGAAAACTCTAATGAATTCAGACTATCGTCGTTTCCCATCCTTAAACTTTCCAATGTAAAATAGACAGCCTTCACCGAAGCCTGTTCAGAAATGAAACTTTAGTAAATTCTTAATTTTAACCGGCAAAGTCACAAGACCTCTTAAAATTCAGATGCTTTTCTATTACTAAGAGTTTGAAACTAGATGAATAAAAGAGAAGATAAGTTTCTAGACGGCAAGGTGTTATTGTTATAGTCACCTATTACGATAACAGGCCCCTGAGATATTGTGAGTGAATTGTAGTAAACGAAAGTACCTACTGGCTTACCATTTTCAGTGCCGATAAGTGAACAGCTTTTGTCTTGCGACTTTTCGTCATTTCCAAATCGATTTAAATTTTATATATTATGGCACAATTTCATCGCAAGCGAGAATTTTGATTGGTGCATATGTTTGTCGGATTCACTGAAATTCAGCCTCAAACCGTGCTTTTTTTTATTTGACTGAGTGGCGAGACGAGCAAGTCGTTCATCTGATGATAAGCGCTACGCCTGCCTATAACAGTTACAGTGCCACCGAGAACTTAGTGAGTTAAGTGCGTTAAAGGGATGGCTTACATCTGGATCCGTTGCATAAGAGCATTTGTGAACATCAAACGCCCTCTGACATTTTTCTTTGTCTGGTGTATCTGTAATAAATACAAATGTTATTATTATAAGAAACTTTAATTTGTAATTATTATTTTTAATTTATCTAGTTAAACAATTCCTTACCGTGATGTTTGCACCCTAATATCATTTTTTCTGTCCTAACTAAATATTCTTCAGGGATCAAGCTGACCAACATTTCATAGTCTACATTCCCGTCCTCATCCGCCTGAAATAAAAATTATAATTTGTACTGATAGTAACAGAGTTTCGCTTTGATAGGAAATTATACCGCGACTTTGTTTTATTTTTTTTAATTGAATTGTTTTTTTGTTTAGTTTGACTGAGTGACGAGACGAGCAAGTCGTTCGCCTGATGGTAAACGCTACGCCATCCCAAAATAAAAAAAAAAACAATAAAAATTTATTAAAAATTTCAAAAATCCCTAGTATTATAATGTAAGTAATTGTGTTTGACAAATAAAAACAAAGTAAATACCTAATGGAAAAGATATAAGACAAAACACTTTAAGAAACCCATAGGTGCTTATAGCTTAATAGGCAAGGAATCTTCATCAGACTTCACTTTGTCTTCATTTAGAAGCATAAATAATTACCGAAATATATATCCGTCAACGTAAATGTTCTCTAAGCTAAAAAAGTGAGTCATTGATCTTCAAAGTAAAATGCCTGGCAGCGGTTGAATTACACCTCTAGGCAAATGTTTAAATCACATACAACAGTCAAACTACCTATTAATTGGCCTCCAAACCCAGTGGAGTTTTAATTCAAAGCAAATAAATAGAATTAAAAATAAATTAAACGGTTGTTTGTATCTAATTTCGTGTTGTCTGTAAGGGTGGAGAGAGAAGCAAACAAAGGCAGATAACTCACCAGGCTCGCTTCCTCGAGAAGGCAAAACATATAGCACTTCAATTTCGTGTCCTCCTTAAATATGCCGTTTTCGCAATTCGTTATATCCTCTGGGGGCAAGTAGAATAAAGACTCTTTAATGTACCCAAACATGAGACATTGTATTTCAAAACAATGATGACGAACGAATAAGATAGAGGCGATCAGTTTTTAGTCCATAACGTTTTAATAGAAGTATTTAAAGAAAACCTGATTTCACGAGCCATTTTCAAATGATTCATTAAAATAAAACTAATAAAGCAACTCTATGCGATGCTCGATGAATAGCTTGGGTTGCATTTATTAATTTACCTGTTTTATCTTCATAAACACTAGCTCATAACTCTTATTTAAAAAAAATGCATGTAGGTCTAAAATTACATTTTCAAGACAGAATCTTTAAGTAAAGTTAAGTAAATGTGAGCTGAGTAAGTCAAGTCTCAATAAAATTTAAATAGTTATCAAAAATAATACTTCAACCAATGCCATTTCTATAGTTACGCAGCACTATGACGCAGAGCTTAGCCGCGCCGATTGTTTCGCGTCATTCGCATGTTAACGTACAACAAAGGCGGAATAAAATGTTCTTTGAGCACTCACCCTCGGCAACCCCGGTGTTCTCAACACACGCGTCGTGAATGGTCTGAATTACTTCTGTGATATCCTCACTAAACACCTGAAACATAACATGTAGCAAGTAGTTTAGTGTAGTTCTTCACAATAACTCAAGGGTTACTGTTTTCAGCAGTTGTCGTATTTTCAACACCATTTAAACTGTGTGAGACGGTACCTAAGTTTTTCAATATGATAGAGCTCTAAAGCTAGAGATGAACACGACCACGTGATGAAACACTGTGAGCTACTCGATAAATCCTATCGGCGAGATAGTCCGAGCTTGAACACTATTTTGTGATTATTAAAAATTATATTTGAAGTAACGTAATTTGAACGACTACTTTATTTCTTTTATTCGAATCTACACCTACACGTGTCAAGTATGTTAGTCTCATACATTTTATGTATATATTTTTTTCCCGTTTTAGTGAATATATCACATACATCATCTCCCCTCAGATCTCGCACTTTCCTTTGTGAGAACCGTAGGCCCCACGGGTGTCCTCCTCGTAAGTCGTTTCAATATTAAAAATAATATAACATTCTCAAAGAAAATATTAAGTCGTGATTCCGCAGAGACCAACCCGATCCGCTTCAACTTGTATCATAATGTTAAATATTAATTTAAATGGTGGGAGTTGGTTTCCACTGTCATACAGGTGTGGGCGTAGGTAATATTCGGTAGTTAAAGCTCTACATTTGAAATGAAGAATAGAAAAGTTCTACCTAGGTTTTACTAGAAGTATTTTTAGTATTTTAGTCATATTATGAGACTTAACAAAGGAGTGCTGAAGTGGACATCATCGGAATGATTGCCGTAGGGCCGAAGCCGTAAGTTCCACTCGAATGTCCTACAACTTAATTTTCCCACCATAAAGTCAAGACGTTAACAATTTCTGTATGAGTTGTCGTGTATATAGGAGAAGCACACAGAAGCCAGAGTTAGTCAATGTTCGCATTAAGTATTCGCCAGCGACGTTGAGCAATAGTGTCGGGCGAGTGCGTGCCGTGGCGCTCATCCATCAAGAGAGCCTCGAGCGCGCCGCTTCATAACTACATCTTGTGACAAATTGACGGGACAGAGTACACTTGCCACTTGAAGGCGGAAAAGAATACTTACAACGTTTGCTGATGAAAGGTCAGATACCTGAGGAAATCAGGTATTCTGGTGGAATTTTATATGCCGTGCCGACTCTAGAACTCAATATTGAAATACAATTCTTCTGCTGCTAAAAAAATGTGATATTAACAGGAGTAAGGATAAAAAGTTAGGTAGGTAGTAATATATAAATCATAACAGGAGTTGTTAGGAAAAAATAATAGTAAAAGTTTAATAGTTACCTAAACATATCACCAAAATACAGAAGTTTTCATTTATAATTATGTGTGTCTAGTTGTCTTAAAATGTTAAACTAAAGCCACAGCTTCCGTGCTTGTTTTTACATAAAAAATTGACATTTATGTACGTTTTCAAGAAAAGTAGTCAAAAGTGACAATGTTTTGTGTGAAAACACGCGCGTGAAACTTAGCTTAACACAATGTTTATAACTTACCGGCTTATCCTTTCCACAATGTCCAAAAGCAAGCAGAGCGAGAAACACAGGGAGCGTCGCAGAGGTCATGGCGCCGCCGTCGCGACTTCAGCCGCAATACCACCACTGCGCCTTATATTACCGCTAACTCGCCGTGAACATGAATAACGCAGTGCCTGATAGTTATCAGGACCGGCAATTAGCGCATTAGCAACCTTGTAGGGGCACAAGCCGTAATCATGAGGCGGAAACTTTCCGAGCGCGAATGAGTAAGCAGCAGCGGGCAGATGGTTCGAAACAGCGAACGAGGTTGAAATTTATTCTGTATAAAGTGTTTGGTAAATTTTTGGATTTAGAATAGTTAAATGGTGATATTGTTTTGGTATGGATTATCAGATGTGCACTAAAATGCTTTATGGTGCTTTTAAGACTTTTTTCTTAATCTCATTCATTGTTATTCTTTGCACCTAATCGCCGACTCCAAAAATGCATTACAATCTTGTCATGGAATTTTTATAAATTTATATGGATACACCCTGGCAACCTTTTCAAACAAAAAATATATATTTTTCTCTTTTCTTGGATTATTCAACTGTTTAGAGCTGACAAACGTAAAATATTATACACAAATTGAGAGATGCCACATCTGTACCTAATATTTATTAAGATTCATGCTAATTCATGAAGTGATGAGAGGCAAGCGAAGTAATCAAGACGGTTGACATATAATTAAAAACAGCATGTCACTAAACACGTTCAACAATAATTTGACGACAGGTATGTAATTTTATGATTAAAGGCCATTGCATAATTGACATGTAGTTAGGCACGGACTGTCCTCGTTCTTACCTACCTCGATCACGCTATCCGTAATTAAAGTACGTATCTAAAGAGAAAAATCTAAAACGAAAATAAGATGGAATTTTCAAAGTCCGCCTGAAACATGAGTGACAGGTTTTTACCGAGTCATATCCAAACTTTGCAACAACCATTCATTGTTTCGTCGTTAACAAAGGGAAGCTTACGTTTTTGTGCGCCCTCTATTGTTGCCTACACAATAATAATTATAAAATTAATGTCATAATTTGCCGTGTTCGCTGCCGGGAGCTACAGAAAGGCTCCGACAATATCAGACATAATGATTATTAATGGTGAAGACAGTCTGGAAAATCACGCTGCGTTCAACTACGTGGGTAGGCGTACAGTGTCTCGTTCTCGCACGAAACCGAAACAGAACCAGCTAGAAAAAGAAATCTTAGTTTTATATAAGTTTTTTCTTTATACTAATATTTTTCAGACAAGCTTTTATGACATGCAAGCACATAAAAATGACCCCAAATGCCGTTAAGGGTTCCGTTGTTCACCTTCGGCTCATTGTCGCCATAATATTGTTTTGTCATCGAGTCTTGACAGGTATGTAATCTTTCAACTCAATTGAACAACGGAAACTGGGTGAAAATCGACTATCAAGATTTTACCTGAACAAACGTTTACCCATCGATTCCTACTTACTAACACAAAAGGTTAAAAAAAACGCCTGTAAAAAATACTTGACCTCGATAAAGAGATAAATAATCGAGCTTAATATTCTAACCAAAGTTGTGCTAGAATCATCACTTTTGTAAATAAGAATCAGAAGATACACGCTGATCAATTAAGCAATTAAGTTTCTTACTGGCTTTAGTCCACAAAAAAAACAAAAGTTGCTACGATCGCGGCTGAGTAGATAGATAGTGATAGATAGACTAGTTCGGGTCCTCCTCATGGATTGAATTCCGGAAAAGATCTAAAATATTGTATCTTTGAAATATTTTAGAACTAAATCCACCGTGAATTTTTCGATTATCTTCCACGCATAGGATTAAACGGTGTGTTCAATCGACACGAAAAATCCATTAGAGTTGTTTGTGTTGCCGGGCGCTAGTAGGCGCCTCCACTGACCGTGGCTAAGGGGATTTGTTGCAACTCTAGTGCATGATATATCTGCATTTTGTTTTCATCTACCTAGCATATTGTGTATCATCGTTTATTATTTTGCATAAGCTTTTTTGAGGTAGTATGTACGTACTCTACTGCATATGACGACGCTAAGTTATCTTTGGGAGAGTCACTGAGCCGGGTTGCTACTTTTGTAAATCTCTTTAGATATTACCTCAATGGGTTCAACCTCTTCTATTAAATTAAATGTAAAGTAGGAACTGGTAATATTTGATAGGAATCGATATATATATTTGGATATTTTTTTCTGATTTCGACATGCTTAAGTTCAGTAGGTACTTAGTGTACTTATCCATTACAAGGTATTACACTAAAATCTGGAGTACCTCAGCTACCAACTAACTCTTAAAACCCTAAAAAATAGGTAAATAGTTAATTACTTAGGTGTGACAAGCACTTCCACACACTTAAGATATTTTACATATAAGTTACGAGTTAAGTATAGTTATACCGAAAAGAGATAAAATTAGGTTCTAAAAAATCTGTATACTTACTTGAAATTAAAAATCACTGTTGTTGTAGTATTGTGCTTTATTTACCGTAGGACAGACTAGAGACTATATCTGCCATAAAAATAAATTTAAACTCACTCGTGGAAACCCTTGTGACTTATTAAAACGCTTAATCGCAGAGAGCATCCGCTTCCTGTTCAAAAGTTTAACTAATACTTCTCTGAAAAAAATTGCAACCATGTTACTTTATTAATTTAAGTTTCAAGAGGTAAACATGACTAAGTACACGCAGAAACCTTTTTGGAGCAAGTAAATAAATATATCTGATCAAATTAATGCGAGCGCCTAGCACTGAAGCTAGACCATACAACCTAAGCCAAAACCCAGACGTGTTCCTTGTGAATATGTTATGTATTCGAGTAATTAAAACACGGGGTGTCATTAATTTGCGGAGAAATAATCATTTGAAGATAGAAGAGACAAGTGGAGAGTGGCGAGAGACGTCATTACCGCAATCAAAGCATCCGAAGCCGCAGCACGCGCCCCTTTCCGCCTAACGACGAGAGCTCTCGATAAAAATTAAAAACACGTGCAGGCCCAGCCTGAGGAAAGTTTTAATGATAGTACACGGCTCGCGTTCCACGGGTACGTACTACATGTCTAGATGTTTGAATGTTTTTACGGGTTACCTTTGGTGGGTAGTTGTTGTGATTATTATTTTTTGCTGTTATCTCTCTCCCTTTTGTGATTGTGTTTGAAATAAAGCTATCAAGGACTATCTGATGGAATTTATTTCTAAATAAGTACGTAATTTATTAAAACAAAAGTATTATAATTATATTTTACGAATGCTAAAAGCTAACTACACTAGTCGCTTTGACGTGAACGATGAAATAAAATCTAATTTATAACGCACGAGCAAAATCCTTTTGGCAAGGTGCATTCCCAATTTTATTTATATCGGTACCTACTTTCGCAGCGGAACATAAAAAATCCATTAGATTTGTGCATTGGCTAACGAGCGAGAACGCGCGGCAGGCTGACTGCGAAGCGCTCCCGCCGCGCCGCTCCCGCCGATTCCGACCTGAGTTGACCGTGCGTAAGCGGCTTTATAGCTTCCTATCAGCATCACGGGCCTGCTAGCCACACGGACATACTGATAGCTATTCCATGTTTCCTATCCCGTTTAATTTCATGGTTGCTAAGTGAGACGCTGCTGTATGCTGTTCGCTGTCAATTCACTGGTTTTTTCGTAGCATTTTCGGTTTGTATTTGACATTTTACGAGTATCTATATCTACTTTGTACTTACATACATATCTTCTATATATATATAAAAATGTTATGTTGGTTTGTGTACGCTTCAAAAATTCAAAAAGTTCTGCACCGATCGAGCTGAAATTTTAGCATGATATATGATTCGCATCAAGGATTGTTTTTATCAATTTTTTTCATCAGTGACATATCATATCATATAATGTGCGAATGTGCCACAGCGTAGCGTGGCAGGGCACAGCTAGTTATCTATATATTTTTGTTCGCAAATCTGTGAGGCCTAAAACTAATTATGTAGATGAGTTGGTATCTATTTATATAAAATTAATAAGCCTATTTAATTACAGGAGGTTCTTTGAATCCCAGATCATTTTCAGGTTAAATAGGTTTTGGATAGTGGTACTATTATAGGACCTACCTATACCTTAGGTACCTCCTAATATTGCACCTTTACCTACCATTGTCATCACAGCGGAGGTACCTATTGGGCTAGATACCAAATCGACTCATTCATTTAAATAAGTACTTAAACAATAATTATTAGTCACTTAACATCAAGCATCCAATTTACTTTATCGAACACGAAACCAATAAATTATCAAACTTTCACCTTTCGCGTGAGTCGCCGTCCAAAGCAAACAGACGACTTCAGTCAATTCAATTTGAAACCCACTCTGACAACACCAATTTGCCTGCGTCTAAATGGCTACCTTTGCCCCGAAAAGCATTTCAAACACAACAATAAATCTTCACTGAAATCACGGTCTAATTTCGTAAAAGCCCCATCTCGCTTTGCTAATTAATATGAATGGCATTTGCATCCGGCTTTTTCTCGCGTTCACCATTCCAACTATTGTTTTGCAAAGATTCTCACAATTTATTTCTGTTTTTACCCTACTGCGCGACGAGGGTCATGGAGAACAAAAAACATCAGTTTCATGACTGTTCTCAAATTAAAAGCTTTTGTTGTATTTTTAATTAATTTGGCTACTTACATTATTATAGGCACAAGCACAAGAAATATTTTAGAAAGTATAGAAGCTATAATTATTACTTGTACCTTTGAAGATTAAAGTAGGTACGTATCTTTTTAATTCGGGCCTTTGTGGAAATATAGTAACTTATAAAATGAATGGAATTATAATATAACCCTTGAGTCGACTAAAATCTAAAATGTGAGACTACGTGACCTATTTATATTAGTAGATATTAAATAATATGGCTGTATATTATCTGTCTACTTTGATATAATAACAATATCTTTCCTGTTCTACCTAAATACCACAGTGCAGTTATTGGATGATTTGTTATTAGACGGTATTAGTACTATAGAGTACCATACTTTTGAGTTCATGGTTTTTAGTGGCACTACAGAATAATAAGGTATAGTGTGGCATGTGGCACTGCAAATGTTTGGGTGGTAGCTAGGCGCTATGTACTTACTATCATACCAATCTAGGCTAATAGGTTATTAACATGGGAGATTATGGAGTAAGGCTTATCTATTCTGTGGTAAGGTGACAAATATTAGCCTAAAATAAAACAATTCAAGTTAAAAATGTGCGCACTTTAATTGATTTCGATTTGTTTACATTAGTTTTGTGTAAAAGTTATTTCTATTCTACTAGCCTAAGCTACTGATTACTTCTGTTACGCAGCTTATCAAATTGCAGTTGTAATATTACATAATATCTATCTTGAGATCGAAGAATATAGAAAATGCATCAAATTTTGTGCACAAACGCATCTCATGAAGTAAATGCTCGGCCAGTGAAAACGTTACTACTTATAACTATATTTAGCATTTTTACATTGAGCCAAATAATATAATAGAATACATAATAATAATTTATTGATCAAAAATCCTGGTTACACATTTCTTACGTGTTAATAGTAGTAGTAGTACAATTATATAACAGCCAAAATACCAAATCACTAGTAAAATGTTTTTTTTTTACTTTTACCCCCTTATTTGTAAAAAGTTATCGAACGTCACTTAGTACTGCGCAGTACAAATTTGTAGTGCGCGATTTTATGAAACGTCACATAACTTTTTATGAATAAGGGGGCTAATCTATACAATAATGGCAAGATGGGCTAATTTATACGCTTTGACCACAAATGATAGTTTAATCAAAGTACACCTATCCGAATCCATTACGATTTTGTTCGTCAAGAACCAATTTGTCGCGCATACCATGTAGGTACCTATTACGTTACGTATGGAATCAAAATACGTATCTAGCATAAATAGAATAAAAAATCTACGTCTATACGTTATTTTAAATATTTAATCTTTATTTTTGCAATAAAATTAAATTTGTATATAGGTATATGTACTTAAATCAAATTTTATATAATGTATAAAGAATATGCTCGTATAGTTTTCAATCCTAACACAGCTGTACTGTAAACTAAATCGATGTAAAAAAAAAAACAACCTTTACGTGTCTCATGACGCCATGACATAACACAACACAACCGCAAATAAATTATGATAAACTAGGTAGGTACTTAATTTATTATGACTATTCTTACAAAAACTATAGTTAATATTACAAAAATTGTTTAAATTGTTACGCCTTTTATATTTATTTTATCACACCAATGTCCATCTAAAGATTTTCAAAAAATGTTATCAGTTCATTGTAACCTAATTATTATAATACTTTAATAGCCTTCATTGTTTTATAATGATAATAGTTGATAAATTTTAGGTAAATACACTACAAACATCTAAAACGGGATAAGCATTCAAATTACTAATACATTTGAGCCTTTACTATGAGAATTCATTGGTTTGCTACATATAGATTAATACAAAGCATGTCATCCAAAATGCACACTAGAAAATATCTAATAAAAAAGTTACGACATGGAAGATTCTTCTATGATTTCATAATAAGATTACACAATATCTTGATACGTAGATTATTAATATATTTATAAAATAAAAACCAATAATAGCTGGAACCCACATGCCAATGTTGATGGTCCGCAATCTAGGACTATATAAAAGTCGTTGCCACGAGCTACCATGAATATCAAATTTAATTACATGCTTTTATTTCTTTGGATGAGTAGTACACTTGTTATACAATTTAGATCACATTAATTCCTAACTTATTTATATTCATGCTGTGGCAAACGGACACACAGTTTATGACACAGGTGCAAAAATTGGTTGTTTGCAGTGTCTTCAAATGTACAAAATAGTAGAATACAATTGAATAAATTACTTGCTATTAGTTTTGTGTTAACATTTTCCAATAGTTTAGTAACGCCATACCAATGAATCAGTTTGAATAATGATCAGTTTTTCACTTGGAGGATGTTATTATGTAGGTTAGGTTTCTTGAAAACAGTGCGTCACAAACACGGCGGGGGTAAAGGCATGTCAATGAGCTTGCAGACTTCTAGGAGGAAATTCTTCAATATTGCAGGCTGGTTGTCTTTGGAGCCATTCAATGTTATAGTGGGTATAAATGTAGGTTTTACTAAATGTGTGTCATCGCCATGCTTTTTTAGTAAAGCCGATCCATGTTCATGGGTAGCACAATAACTGATTGGATCAAGGTCCATGTTCATTTGTTTTGCACACTGGAACGAAAAAGTTTATTATTATTATAGATCAGAAAAGATCATGAAACAGGCTTAATGGGTAAATAGCAATAGGGTAGGCAATGGGTTAGATGTAAGAACTCTTTTATAATGCAGTTTAACTAACATAATATGCTTATAGAAATATACTGTAATTATATGATTTAATAGTAATTAGCAATAAAAATAGCAAGCATACCCTTTTCAGAGCTGCATCAGGATTCATATTGTCCACAATCATACAGTCGGTGAATTTCACCGAAGTTGTCATATTTCCAATGGCATCTATGGAACATGCGTGGATTTTGTTGGCATAGCACTCTTCCTCTCCATGCTGGCACTTGAATGTATACCGTCCATTCTCTTCTTTGGTCTGGGAAAAATAAAAAAGTTTAATAAACACATTGAATTACCAAAAAAATGCTAAGGTGAACAGCAATAGGTATTACATTTCATGATTATTTTATTAATGCTTATGAAGAATGAATTATGTGAAGATTAAATTCATTCAGGTCTTTAAAGCATGATGCTAATAGTGTGAAAATTAAGAATACTTCGGTTTAAGAAAAACACACTTGTTGTATGTACCTATCTCTCAATAGTTATTTACAGAAAACAACAAAATGTGCCAGTGAAAAATATATAATTCGCGAGTACTTACTGTAGCTTTGCCATATGGGACTAGAGTTACATCTAGAAAGTCAGACAGTTTTTCCGTCACCGGTGTCAAATGTCTTGTGAAGAAATGCTTGGAATCAGGACAAAGGGCCTCGTAGTACACTCTTATTTTCACTTTGTCTTGCTTGTGTTTATTGTACTTGTCATCTTCCAACTCCAAAATGTCTGTCTAGAATTCAAAGCTCTCAATAAAATTAACCAAAAATTAAGTGAAATAAATAGGCACCTACACAAAATTCAGATCAGAGAAAAAAACTAATAAGAGACTATAAAGATTAGCTTACGCATATCATTAATAATGATTAGATATCAAAATATTAATTTAAGATTAAAACGCCATAGTTGTTCATAAACTTACCTCAGTTAAATCTGAAGCTGGTTTCTGGGGCAGTAAGCGGAAGAACTGCCACATAATCAATATAAGCAATATCAAGACAATTGTCCTATAACGACTGCATGAGTAGAAGGCCATTTTAATTCATAAATACATTAAATTACTACTCACTAAACGGAACAAGCGTTTAAAATTATTAACTTACTAAAATATAATTTACCTACACGTAAGTAGTGAGGTAGATCACTGTACATAAAATAATTATATGGCCAGTTTGAACCTTAATATTAAAATGTATTTATTCCAGCTTGTTCCATTCCACCATTAATTCATTTACAAAATTTTAATTGATTTTTTATATTTTGTAAGTCACGAGCCCATTATTTTTGGTTTGACATTGACAGTGACACTGACAGCGTTAATAGGCATAGCAGTACTTCAAATACTCGACTGGCATTAACATTTTTTTCTTTTATTGTTTTGGCTTCTCATGATTGTGCATTTAGCCAGTGCTACGTAATAGTTAATTTGATACATTTAGGACTAAATTTTAATAGTCAAAATCTCGACTCCCAGGCATATAGGCAGATATTCGGCAGTCTAGTCCGATCTCAGAAAACAAACTTTTCACACATATATGTGTCTCAAAGGCCATAATATATTTGACATCTCCTTGAGCGGCAGTAAATAATTTCACTCACAGCAATAAGTACGATAAGCGTTTGTAAAACTTAGAATATTTATTAAAACTAAGAATAAAGTATATTATTCTGTTAATTTTAGTGCATTGAATTTCTCTACATCATAAAAACCCGCTTTCACTTGTCTTCCACCAAAAAATCTTCCGTTTAGATCTACAACAGCTTTGATGGCGCTTTCTATGCGTTTGAATTCAACGAATATTCTCACAGCCTCGTCTGCTGCGACGTTTGGCATTTCGTATATCAATACTTTAATTACATCTCCATATTTGGTATTGCATTCATCTTTGACTTCGGGTTCCAGTTCCTCATCAACATCGCCAGGTCCGACCATATTCTGAAGCAAAAAATATAACAAAATATTATATTACAGATATAGTTCATTCCCAGCATCTTCTCTGACTTCCTCACTAGTGATGATGCTGGTTATTGTTTTTCTCAGCACCCCACTAATGATAATGTAGGACATTTACAGGTGTTGAAAATTTAAGTAATAATAAAAATACTAGAGACTTACCCTTAGCAAAACTACTTTACTGGGTGATTTCATTATTTCTGTAATTGATGGCTCATTTTTAGATTGCGGCGAATTTGAATTTGCGTTTGGTGAGTCTGTAACAAATAGAATAACTTAATATGTAAGTGCTCAAATATTTAGCGGAAGTGGTGGTATCCTAGTGGGAGAACGTCCGCCTTCCAATCAGAAGGTCGTGAGTTCAAATCCCAGTGCGGGCACGTACCAATGTGTTTCTGTAAAACATATGTACGTAATTATCACTTGCTTTTCGGTGAAGGAAAACATCGTGAGGAAACCCACATACCTACCCGAGAATTATTTCGAAGGGAGGTATGTTGGAAGTTGTAGGTGTGGAATATGGCCTAACCCTCCTCACGAAAGTGAGGAGAGACCCGTGCCCAGCAGTGGGACGTTATGGGTTGATGATGATGATGATGAAATATTTAGCAAAAAATATTGTATATATTTGCTGTTTGCTCCACAGCTGTATTATACAACACAAATGCGGCTGCTGCTTAAGCAATGTTTTACAGCCATCGACTAATGGATTACTCATGTGGCTTGTCAACTAACACTTTTCTTTCGCTAATTAGCAACGCGTTGCCAATTTAGCCTTAGTGGATTGCCATTGCTTCATCAAAAAGACTGCCTCTATCAAAGTCACCACAACACAAACTTTACATCTAAATATTAAGGTAGAATAAGAATAGAAAATGCATCAAAATCACATACATAGACCCCTGACTAGGATTCCCCTGTATCTAGGCTTCTAGGGAGTCTGGAACTATGAGGACAAGGGTCGCACAAACACTTAAACAAAAGTAGACCCAAAGTGCAGATACTGTAGATAAAGGAGATTCCATTATTCCCACTAAACTAGCATACTTTTACTGTGGAAGAAATTGGCTACAAACTAAAACAATCCATCTAAAGTTACATAATGCTACTTGTGTTATAAAGTAAGGTACCTGGCCCTGGCGGAGCTGGCATAACGAATCCACTGCCAGGAGGTGGCATAACACTGCCGTCTTTCTCATGAATAATGCGTCCACCCCGTTTCGAGGTCTTCTCTACTTGGAGTGCCACAGACATACCTTGCTCCTTCTTTCCTAACCCTTGACCCTCCTGCAATAACATGAACATGAAACAATTAAACATTATTCTATTACTATTTACTCCTTTATCAATTTATTGTGTAATATAATATTGTATTATTTAATATTATAATATAATATTCAGAAAGATCACTTTGCGAAATGCAGACTGGTTTCCAAATTTGCATTTGACAATAGGTGCACTTTGGTCTCAAAATGTAATGTTTTTGTCATTCATTTGGGAAATGTTACTACCAAAATAGCCTTAGTTTTTAATGCTTTTACAGAACTAGAATTAGTTAAGAATGTGGAAAACAAAACCACAAAACATAATTATAATAGCAAGGATAAAAACTGATAATGTAAATATTATTATTTCTGATACAAAACCAGCTTTAAGCTAATGCTTGATGCCTGATATACAATCTCAGTTCATTCTATAATGTTAACAACAAAAGTACACCTACCTTAAAACCATATTTAGCCATTATTTTAGCTGCAACTGAACTGGCACCATATCCTCCAATAGAGAAACCAGTGGATCCTGAACTTGGTAGGATTGGCTGCCGTGGTGGTGATTGTGTTTCCACTGTCAGAGAAGGGGGTGGCGCGATCGCCGCGCCGGCTGCTCGCTTCGTTATCTCTTCAGCTTCTTCTTCTTCCGGGGCCTTGAACATTGTTATAAAGAAATTATAGAATATTTAATACTTATAAGGTTTATTTATCCAACATTTCTCTTCTTCGTGTTGATGCTTTAACACGTTGACTGCTGAAAACACAGTTATTTGTGTTTCTGGTAACGGTGTGTGAGTGCGGAAAAACACACCTGTTGTTTTAGGGCAGTTTACGTGCCGGCTTTGCGGCGAAACACAGACATGTGTGTTTAACGCAGCGCTACTACAGTGCAGCTCACACAGATGGCACACCAGTACTGGAAAACCCACACGGTTCGTAGTGGTGCCCAAATGTAAAAACCGGCTCAGCAGTCAACATATGAACATAAAAAAGTTACCCTGGGCATAAGTGTTTTTTCAGGAATAATGTCTTCATCTTCACCAAATCTAGATTTTCGTTTTCTCTCTAATCTGTCACCTCTATCACCCTCGTGCAGTCTTTTAGCTTGCTGTTCTAAAATTTTAACAGAATAATGATTAGCATATATCTATTTACTTAAATAAAGCTATTGAAGTGCAGAAAGTTGGAAAAAAAGAAAAATAAAATAAGTTAATGGTATTATTCACATGGATCCCAAGAGGTCACTCATGAAAGTTAGCTGATTCTACCACCAATTCCTTAATACATCTAATTAGAAAGACCATCAAGAAACTCACTGGTCGTCGACATACTCATGCCTACCTTTAGCAACTTTTTCATAATCATTAGGCCACATAGGATCATACTCGTTGGCCACGTTCCAGTCAAATTCGCCTAAGTTGAATGATGGTGCTGCTGAGCCAGGCTGTGCACTTGGACTATTTGTAATGGAATCATCATCTTCCTTAGGCTTACTTTTCAAGTCTATAACAGGAGTTAAAACCTGAAAATGTGTTCCATAATATTGGTTATATTTTAAATATTAATAATAACTGACAAAGTGTCCCATGTAACTCCAGGGCCTAATCTCCTTAAATAAAAAATCAAAATCGGTAGAGCCCTTTAGACCTATATGGTAACAATCACATTGCCATTTCTAATAATACTATTACTATAATATTAGTGTTCCTATTTATATGTAAGGTAGAACTAATTTTATAGCCATAATAATTAACCTTTTAATAGCTTTTAAAAGCTGACTAAAATAGTTTCTACTTGGTAAGCAATATAAAGTTTGTTTACTTGTGCTGTCCGTCTTGCAGCTTCTCGTTTCGGCTGTGTTATCGCTGCCTTTTTCAGCTGCAATTGTGACTGCAGCAATTTTATACCCGAAGACCATCCAGCAACCTTTTCTGTTGTACGAGCCTTGATTGTATCAACGTCATCGTATAGCGACATTGCTTCTTATGCAGAATTAACAAATGTGGCAGTACATAAACAATATCTTCTTTTTTAATAAAAGGAATGATTCATGTTTCGAAAAACACCTCTTGTAAAAATTAAAGAAAAGAAACGCACGGTGATTATTATTAGATCAGAAGTTTAACTTCAACGTTGTTTGTTTGTGAAGAAACGAAGGAGATTGTCCGGTGAGTGAGAATAAAATATATGATGTGTGATGAATTCCACTACCAACATTCCAGATAGATAACTGTTATGAAGGTGCACTAAAACAAATACAAAATTTAAACTAAACTTTATTGTATACAAAAAATAAGAGAAAAAAGTGAACACCTTTTACTTTTTCAACTTTTCTAATTCTAGGAAAGCACGGTTTCATTTCGTACAATCAAATGTCATCAGATTGATTATGTCAAAGTCAGTCAACGTCAATGCTAACTACATTTTTTGTGTTATGGCTTCGCATGAATAGTGCCTGTAGCCACAGTATTTTATTAGTTTTGGCGGAAAACTAATAATGGTAAAAAATTATTCAATAATGATATACCTAAATCCCAAAGGCGTTGACTGCGACACCTAGACTACAGACTACCTGGCTTAATGAGATTCGACATTATGATTGTTTTAAATCATACCCATCTACCTACTTCCTACTTAACTCCCTTCCTACAAAGCATGCGAAGCCAAAACATAACACAAAAAAAGTTTTCTCTTTCTACTGCTCTTTGCAGTTTTCAAGGCTACGTTGAAGAGAGCTTCAATTTTAGTTGAATTATAATGTAACCGACCAATTTTTTTATCCATGAATATAAATAATAAAAATCCATCGATATGTTTACATAATTATGTAAAAAGCATAAAGTACGTAATTATTACTTACTTTTTGGTGGAGAAAACATCGTGAGGAAACCCACGTACCTACCTGAGAATTATTTCGGAGGTTGGTATGATATCCACCAGTCTGGACCGGGCCCCTGTGGTGGATTATGAGCTAATTCTTCTCACTAAAGTGAGGGGAGACCCGTGCTCAGCGGTGGGACAATGGCGGTTGTTGATGATTTAAGTACACATTCATGGAAATAAAACGGAAAAAGCTTTTAATTTAATTCAATACTCCTTGCTGAATAATACGTTGGACCTATTTTGATCGCAGCTAAAAGAAAGTGGTTGTTACGAAGCGGAGATACGTAAATAGTTATTGTCAAAACATTAAAAATTATGTGGTGAATTCAGGATAGATATATTTTTAAGTTTATTAAAAATCAAATTGCTGTTTATTTATTTGTTTGGTATAATGGGAACTATAGCAAGTAGAGATACAAGGCGTATCAGTTTTGACAATACGTTCGCATTGAGCAATTCTGCTTTAGCTATTGTGCCTAAGTCCATAGATGATGATAGTATTATTGGTTTTGACGATTTAACACCTGTAAGTTTAATAGATAATAGATAACAATAAATAAATATTATTTCAGTTTCAGTTGATGAATGCAAAGGAATAATTATATTTTTATGCTCTCATTGTTATTTTAGGATACCGCAGGAGAACTAATTTTTGCTGAGAACCCCAAATATGTAGAAGTAGTAGATGAAGGAGAGCCTGATTATTGGGCACAAAGAATTGAGGACATGAAAAAAGAGCATCAGATCATTAACAATATTATTGAAACTGAATACGACAAACAGATTGAAAGCACGAATAAATCGTATGAACCCCCGAAAGTTATTACACATGAGAGAATATCAAAAGTGAAACCGTGTTATGATTGGCGTAATAAGGTAAAATTATAACTACGTACTACCCATTTACAATATTCCTTTCCTAAGTAGGTAGTAGGTTTCCTAAGTAGGTAGGTACCTATTATATTCTCTTAAAGTATAATATTATAAAATAAATATTGATGCGCGGACAATAATCGTAAATTACGCAATATACCTATTTGCTTTTTATAAAAACATCATTTATTATTTTGATATTTTATGTACTAATAAGTACCATAAAGGTTAACAAAGGTAAAAGGTAAAGGTACAGATTAACTATTTTGCAGGTCGTGCAATGTTATGCAGATAACCCCCATCAGCCTTTGGTGTGCTCGGCGTATGTACAAGCATTTGGTAAAAGTGTTGCTTCTTGCAGAGCTGACGACTGAAATCTAATACCTACCTACTTAAACACTTAGTTTATCCACTACTTTGTTAACTTTTTTCACTTAACGTTGTCCACGCATTGATATATAACTAAATATCTTTCTTTTCTATTTGTGTTTACCTACCTATTTACCTAAATATTAGCATATAGGCTTACTTTGTATAGAAAAATCATGTTTGTTCGTCTTCTATGTATTTGCACATCGTGCATTCGATTTCCCAGTAGGTGACTTTGTACTGTTATTTGTTGGCACTTGCATGAAAGTTTTTGACGTAGCGGTCATATCAGATAATTTGTTTGCTTTGTATGCATTCCAAGATAAAACGTGAACAAAGTCACGGGTAACAGCTAGTGCGGAATAATTACATCCGTTGACGTAGGTTGTAAGTATAGGTATTTCATAATATAAGCTGGTGAACATGGAAGTGAATGCGCCGAGAAGCAAAAGCAAACCGGCTTTTCATTAATATTATAAACTAGCTGTACCCCGCCACGCTTCGCTGTGGCACATTCGCACATTCGCTGATATGTCACCATCACCATTATCAGAATTAAATCTATAACTGGAATGAAAAGAGAAGCATCTGCATCAGATATAAAATGGGAATATTCATGTTTCATCTAATAATTCAGTTGATGTTCTCGGATTATTGAATAGAAATACAATTCGCAAAGATAATATATTTATAGTAGCTGTACCCAGCCACGCTTCGCTGTGGCACATTCACTGATATGTCACTGATGAAAAAAATAGATAAAAAAAATCCTTGATGCGGATTATATATCATGCTAAAATTTCAGCTCGATCGGTGCAGAACTTTTTGAATTATTGAAGCGTACACAAACCAACATAACATTTTTATATATATAAGATTATAAATAAAAAAGTTTGTGTTATTGTGTATTTGGGTTTGTCAATGTCATTCATAGTAAGTACGTCAAATAACTGACGTTTATATTGGTTGCTGTCGTCTGTACTTCTGACGGCCGAGCCGACAGACTTTTGTCGTTGGATTTAAAAATAATTTCATAATAATTGAACAAGTAAATAAATGTCTTCATGGTAGAATTTAAACGTTGCATGCCAAAAATTATTTGCTCAGAATGGCTGCTAATGATTCCAATGATGATTGCTCTGCGCGCCATACTATATTGGATAAAATCAACGCAAACAATGTGGTAACAAAGGTATATTAGCGAGAGCTATTTTGTGAATGATTTTTATATTCCTATTTTGCTCTAAGCCAATCATTATAATTTTTGATTACAGGCCCCAGATATAAACGATTTTACCATTGTAAAACCTATTAGCCGTGGTGCCTTCGGTAAGGTATTTCTGGCGAACAAGAAAAACAACAAGGAACTAATGTATGCAATTAAAGTAATGAAAAAGTCTGACATGATAAACAAGAATATGGTTACCCAAGTGGTAACAGAGAGAAATGCTTTGGCACTGTCGAGGAGTCCGTTTTGTGTGCATCTGTTTTATTCGCTGCAGTCTACTTCATCAGTGTACTTGGTACGATACTGGTATACTTACCTCTATGTTTAACACTTTGACTGCTGGGTCGATTTTCTGGTCTAACCACGGGTACGGATCTGCAAACACCATTGTGTTTCACCATACAGCTAACACCACAGTTGTATTTTCTTGTACTTGTGGCAAATTATGAAAAACACCACAGTCATGTTTTCAGCAGTGAAAATGTTAATTTCCTCTCCACTCATTTGCAACACAGAAGTGTTCTCTCATCAACATGTTGAATGTAAGATAACACATTCCTATAGCTGAGCAATTATTTCTATTCTAAATATGGTGTAATTTTTATTAAGGTGATGGAGTATATGGTCGGTGGTGATTTGAAGTCTTTACTTGGGGTCTATGGTTTCATGGAGGAGTCCATGGCCGTTTTCTACATAGCTGAAGTGACACTAGCATTGGACTACTTGCACAAGCACCACATTGTGCATAGAGACCTCAAGCCTGACAATATGCTGATATCAAAGACAGGACATGTAAAGCTGACTGACTTTGGATTGTCCAAAATTGAAATTCATAGAGGTAGTAGAAACTAATTAAGTACCTATATTTTTGAGTATGTGTACATTTGATTCTAGTCTATATATATAAAAATATTATGTTGGTTTGTGTACGCTTCGAAAATTCAAAAAGTTCTGCACCGATCGAGCTGAAATTTTAGCAAGATATATAATCCGCATCACAGATTGTTTTTATCTATATTTTTCATCAGTGACATATCAGCGAATGTGCGAATGTGCCACATCGAAGAGTAGCAGGGCAGAGCTAGTCTATTTAATAAATTAACTGTTGGCAATGTTTTTAAACCTTGAATTAAATATTAATAATTTGCAACATAATAAAATACTTATAAAGTTTAGTTTTACAATAGTTTTGGATTGTTCTCATTCTGTAATAACAAGATAACTCATTGGGCTTACACAATGAGGCAGGCCTTAGCTTGTAAAATGTTTATTGGGCATATAGTATTGAGTTTTTGACATGGTTACAACTTTTTACTTTGATTTACAGATCTTGAAATATCAGATTTCGAAAATTGCACCCCAAGCCTAAACATGCGTACACCTGGACAGCTCCTCTCGCTGACCTCCCATTTATCCTTCGGGTCTGGTGGTGGAGACAGCACCCACAACTCGGTGGCTGCCGATGCCTGTGAGAACCTTCTTGATGAGCTTAAGGAGACTAGTATGATATTGCTATTAAATAAGTTATATTTCCTTTACTAAAACTACTATAACTTACTAACATTGCATGTAAAGGAACTATTATTGTGTCCATAGAGTTAGTTGGTAGTGAACCTACTCATAAATGTGAGGTGGCTATGAAATGTAAAAAAAATTGTGAACCACTAGTTCATATTTGCTCTGCATTTGGGTGTTTTCGGGACCATTATCATCATAGTTTTAGAGGCTTAGGCACAGGGAATCTTAGTCAAGTGTCAGAAAAAAGACTATGCAGTCTACCAGTCTGTCAGTCTAGATGCTAAGGGCTCACTAGACCTTGTTAGTACTGGGCTTGATTTATTAAAGCGCCAATCGAGGAGGCTCCAATCTAGCATACCAAATTTTTAACTTAGTCTTGCTTATGAAAATTGTGCTTTTTGAATGAATCAATATGACGTGTATTGCTGTTATGTGCCATTAAGTATAGTCAATTTTCAGGTAAACTAAAAGGCCTCTTTGATGGAGTTAGTGGTCTTGAGAATTCGCCATTGATGGATCATTCACAACTCTCAGGAATCCATCCTTTCATGAGTGCAGAAAACATCAACATTACAACTGACATTGTAAGTTTCTATTGATTTCTACCAAATAAAAATGTAGTAGGACATTTTTGTGAAAGTATTGAATACAGTGGGTGTTAGTTACTTCTGTCTTTTTATAAGTAACTGTATATTTTAAAAAGTTACAACATTTGTAGGCCATCTGTGCAAAGATTGGTAACTTGAATGTATTACTTTCAGTCACAAGATTCGGGTTCTGAGTCTCTGGGCTCGTACCACACCTGTGAGAGTTCCAAAAACAGCACCAACACCCACAGCACAAAGTCCACTGACATTAGCAGCAACAATGGCTCCTCAATGGGTGAATCTGCCGTCATGTCGGATTCTACACACGATCAGTCAACCTCACCTCTCTGCAGAGGGCATTCGTTGAAGAGAATACCTAGGTAATGTCACTCTTCCTACATTTTACCTATACACAAAGTTATATTCTAATCTTTTTTTAGACTTTAGTTTGTATTTTATTTTGATGGTGTCTTACAGTTTCAGGGCTAAAAAAAGGAAGCGTATACTAGACGGTGATGGAGATACGCCCACTGGTGTCACCAGTTTAGCAGAATCGAAGGTAAACCACAGTGGGCTTACACAAGAGATAATGGCTTTGGAACTCAGTCAGAACACACCCAAACGCATGGCCATACACCCAACGCCAGATCGGCGCAAGAACCCAATAAAAGGGGTGTTGAAAAAAAGGTATCCTACTCCTGCCAATTTAAGACCAATGTATCAATTTAAAAATCACTAGGTATTGTGCTAGATTAAGACTTAATAATTTAAAACCCATCAAAGTTAACAAAATAATCATATTTTTTGTTTCAGATGGGCATCGCAAAACGACAGTCATCACTTCAATGTAGGCGTCATATTCTCGACTCCAGTATCGAATAACAAATGCCAAGAGACGAAAAAGAGATTAAAGGAAACTCGATTCAATCTCCCAAAGGATGACCTGCCAACATCTGGCGTAAAGGAGAAGTCGTTTACATTTAGCAAGCATGTTTCTACAAGCTTAGAAATATTTCCGTCAAGAAGAATGAGCAGGGTGAGAAAACTGTTTGTTTACATTAGTTTGTTGTACACTACCACATTATAAGTAGTAAAAGTTATAAGTAACAGAAAATGTAGGTGGGCAGTACCTACCTACCTGCCTAACTACCTGCCATATGGCAGTTGATATACTCCGGTGAAGCATAAGCGATTTAAAAAAGACCTATGTCCAGAAGATTATTATAAGTTGTGCCAAGTATCTGTAACCTTTACTTTGCAAATTATATAATTTAGATTGGATTTTGTTTTAGCGGTATTTAAATGTCATCAAGATCTGTTTTCTTTACAGAGTGATTCAAATAAATCTCCAACGGATTTGTGCAAAACTCCGTTAGCAGCCGCTCAGACGCCATATCGCACGCCAAAAAGCGTGCGGCGAGGTAACCAAGCCTCGGATCACCGGATCTTAGGCACTCCTGACTACTTGGCACCAGAACTTCTTATAAAGTAAGATGGCACTTATTTTAAAATTAGTGCCAAGATAAGAAGGCTGCTTGATGGTAAACATAATGCCTGTCCATTATTACAGTGGCAGTACGTAACTTTGCGCTACAAAAATCGTGTGGCGCTTATAATATTTATAGAGATTGTTTTTTAGACAGGGTCATGGTCCACCCGTCGATTGGTGGGCTTTGGGAGTATGTCTATACGAGTTCATGACTGGAGTGCCACCTTTCAATGATGAAACGCCGCAAGCTGTCTTCAAAAATATTTTATCAAGAAGTAAGTATTCTTCTGTACTGTGTTTATTTTTGTTTCTGGTGTACAATAAAGAGTTTTTCTATTCTATTCTATTCTAAGTGCAAGGTACCAAGGCTCCAAACCGATTTTAACAGCTTTTGTTGTTGAAAACTGTCAACATTTGTAAATTTTGACAATAATAACGCGGCTTAACTGCTGACAGAACTAGAGTACAGTCGCTGGCTGCTCAAAGCTGTGAAAGTATCTATATCCATCCGTGTGTGAACTAGACTGTTAATGTTGTTTTATTTAAAACCTAGGCTACCATTATTTTTAAATCGTACTCCCTATATATAGACATAGAATGGCCGGAAGACGAGGAGGCGTTGTCACCCGAAGCAGTCAGTGCTATCGAATCCCTCCTCACCATGGAGCCTGCAGAGCGCCCTGCTGCAGCGGCAGTGCAGAAAATGTCAGTCTTCAGAAATGTGGATTGGGAGGACCTATTGAATAAGGAACCACCGTTCGTGCCCACGCCTGATGATCTGCACGATACGGGATATTTTCAAGGTTAGAGTTTTTAAAAATTTGTCCAACACAAAACACTCGTAGAGTATAATATTATCCTTATCCCAAGTTGTTTCCATATCGTAGAGTATATTGTTACTTTACGATACGGTACGTATACGGTATACTTTACGAGTATCTCATACTTTGAGTATGTCAAACTTTGAATTTACTTCTGTTACTCTGGTCAACTGTATTTCTGTATATTTTTTTATATTATTATTTTTTTCGTTATGTTACTATGTAATGAGACGAACAATTCGCACACCTGATGGTAAGCGCCACGCCTGCCCATAGCAGCTACTGTGTCAGCCGCATTTTTACATTAAATAATCTTGTGCGGCACCGCACTGCCTTCGTCACCCTAAAACATTGTTTCTAAAGTTTCACATGCCCATATATAGTCTTATATACACCCATCGATCGATCGTCGAACGATTCCAGTAGCTTCGGCTGATTGGATGCAGTCGATCGACGTCGATATTATTATATAGTTTTTTTTATATTCAACTATGTTTTTAGGTTGGAGTGGCCAGGGAATTGAATATTTGCATGTTTTTGTTTCAGCTCGCAATATTCTTCAGCAACTACACGTATCGAACTTCGACATGTAATGTAATTTATTATTAATAACTAATGAAAATAATTATTTAGGTAGTCTAATTATAATATAAAGAAAATATTTTGTGATTATGTTTGCTTTATAATCATGTGCCTACTCGCTTTCTGTAAGACTGATTCAAGAGCTGTGTGTAACCTCATATTCTAGTTATACTATTTTAATTGTATATTTTTTGTTAATGTGCTTGTAACTATAGTAAATTTATAACAAACATAATATTAAAAAGCTTGAAATAATATCACGTGTACGCTACTAATTTCTTTTATTTTAGAAACTTATATTAAATTGGCACAAAATCCACAAACATCAATTAATTAAGAAAAACAAGGTTATATGGGTTGTCTTTCTCAAAATAATTGACTTACAAATTATTCGATAATAATCGCATACTATTTGTAGTGACGATTGCAATTTTGGAATTGTAAGTTGTCCTAAGCTTGTTCACGTTTACCTTAAAGTACCAACTACACAAGTAGTGTTAATTTCAAGTTAACCAACTAAAACTAACGCAGGAGCACGCAGGAGTCAAACATGTGATTTTTACTTTTTTTAAACATTTTCAAGTTATTTGCCTGGATCACGAAGTTCCTTCCATTTGGACACATGAACAAGCTTATAGTTTTAAACATCGTTTACTTAGAGTTCTTCTGTATCCATGGGAGGAAGGCGGTTACACGAGTGTACACCCCGGGGTACTGGCCCTTGCCGCACCCTATTCCCCACGACACCACGCCGACCTGGTTCCACAAGCCGCCATCATTCACCATCAGGGGACCGCCGCTGTCACCCTATCAAAAGAAGTATTATTTTGTGAAAGTTGTATAAAAGAGGATAGCAGTAAAGGCTTTACTCTTGAAAAAAATTAACAACACTTAGTACTGCGCAGTACAATGTTCCAGTGCGCAGTTTTACTAAACATTGCCACAGAATACTAAATAGTACTAAATTTTTTTTATGAGTAAGGAGGTTAGGGTTAAGTTAGTTAATTTTCTAATAATAACAACACAAAACCTGCCGTAACAGTCATTCTTATTTCGACTTTCTGAGTTATTTGTAATTTAAATTTATTATCTTCCGAATAGCTTCTCTGTGTCACTCGAATACAGTGTTTAGTTTTATAAGTAAACTTGTAATCAAATGCTTAAAAATACAATTAATCATACATTTAGGCAAATAATTTAGAACGGACCATTGTGAAAGTCGCGCGCTGCTGCTTTCGCAGACTATATCAGTATAAAAGAGGATATACCTACTTACTACTTCTAACTAATTAAGTATCTTTGATTTAGCAACAAAATGATAGTTACACCGAGACGATGCTCACCATCATCAGGTAAGAATTTTCACAACTATTTTTATCTTACACATTATAATGCATGTGTTATAAATTAACTTACACTGCAGGAATCCATGCTCGCTTTCCCAGCGCAGATCATGTGGTCGACGATACCACCCGGAGCCGCTGCGCCGTACTTCAAACGACACTCGGAATTAGTCCAGATGGGAATCGACACTTCTTGCAGAATCGAAGGTTGAGGACCACCTTTGGAAAAAAGGTGAGTTAATTTTTGTATGTATGTTTTATAAGTATATAAGGAGCTGTAGCATGTTTTACGAGTATGTAACTCAGAAAGGCGTGACTGCATGTATGTTAACATCAGTCGTCTGGTTATTCGATATGTACTGTCACGGTACTTACTCTCCCGCAAGCTTCCCCAACCAATGACGGTAGCGACGAGACCAGCGTACGCTCTTCCACCGCTGGGCAGGCAAATAGGACGAATCTTCTTAGTAAACGATACAGGCTGGTCCAACGTCAAGATGGCAACGTCGTTGTACTACAAGCAAATACATAAAATTAGTATATGTACCTACTTACTGACTTTCCAAATGGACCAGGGCCGCGAATGTATAGGATATTACCAATGTGCGCATGTCGAAACCGCGATGTCTCACGACCCTCTTGATCTTCCTTTCAATGTGCTGGGTCTCCGTATTTGACTTAATGTTGTAGTCGCCGAGCCTTGCAGTTAGGCGTGCCACATCCCATGAGGTCATACTGTGAAAGCGAAAACATTTAAAAAACCCATTTTTAATTGAATACAACTTCGGAGATGTGTAGTTATAGTGGTCAATACTTACTGAGCGACGCAATGGGCTGCAGATAGAACGTGTCTGTCGTCCATCAGAGAACCACCGCAGAATTGACGACCAGCATTGAATAGAGCCACGATCCATGGCCATTCGTTGAGCTCTGCGTTGTGACCGCCCACTATACGCTCTTCATCCTGTAACTCGTATGTGCTTCCGTAGGTCTGAGATAATTTAAAAACAAATGTTACTATTAGTTATTTTTTGGTTTTGTTCCTACCTCTATCTTGATCTTAGCATTTTCCTCATTTCTAACAAGTGGCGGATAATTATTAAGCAGAAACATTGTGCAAATAAGAAGCTTTTAAATTCTTAAATTTTGTGTGCGTATGACTTAAAATGTTTGTATACACTGTCCCAGATAAACAGGCCTACTTTTTCTGAGTTTGGCTGAGGTCATCCAACTTTTGTTACTTGTCATTCGGGTCCGTGGGCGTCGCTCTTTATTCGAGGGGCACGGCCTGATTATATCGCATTTTGCAAAATTATCCCATCATATTACTCGATGCTTACCAGGGCTGAGTTTTTGACACCACATCCACTGACCGCCGGTTGTGTAGGTTTGGTTGGTTGCGCAGGCTTGGTAGTCTGCCAGGTCTAATAACAAAAAAGAATGTGCATAAATAATAACTAATTAAACATGAATCGTATAGGGTGATTATATTAATTGTTTATGAGTTATTACTTGTTTAGTTGTAGGTTTTGTGGTGCTTGGAGGCCTGGTTGCCCAAGTAGTCGGTGGCTTGCCGTTGATTGGAGGTGGTTTCGTTGTAACACCGGCTACTGTTGAAATAATAAATCCCAATTTGTGATCAAGCACCGTTCTAAAGAAACGTTTGGTACTAAAATTAACTGTAATCGTGGAATAGCACATACTTATGGATGGCGGATGAGTAGGCGCAGTGTGGTCGGGAGGATGAGTCGGCAGTGGTGGAATGGTAGGAGGCCAGCCAGGGGGAATCTGACGCGTGTCCACACCCTTGTTCATGGCCCATTGACGTGAGAAAGCCGAAGCAATGTTACCTGGAAATCTAAAATACACAATTATTTTGTTATAATTAAACGTTGAATTGCATAAGTTTAAATGAGATAAGCCTTATTACCCAAAATGCATTGGAGGACCGTGCATAGGCATAACTGGTTGCATGAATCCTAAACGTTGGACATCAGGTTCCTGTTGTGGTGGAGTTCCTACAGGCTCTGTACAGCATACTCCGAAAACCTGAGAACAAAACAGAGTGATAGCTTGGTATAGATTTTTAGTTTGTTTTGTCTTCATTTATTGATCGTAATTTATAAGATTATACCTCCATATTATTGCCGCTGATGTAGCTGCAGGTGTCATAGTGACCCATAACCCATCCATCCCAACCGGACAGGTCAGCGACTTTAATCAAGGGGTAGCAATCGTGGAAGCTCTTGCAAGTGCCCTTCTTGCCCACCGTTGTTTCGCACTCAATTCCGAATGCTCCCTCATCTGTTTGCTGAAAAAAACATCACGTTATTAAACTATTTTCCTTGCTACGTACGCGAAAATACGATATCCTGGTCTCCAAAAGGACTACACACTATTAATCATTGTTGGATTCCTCTAAGTTGTGCGTTCATTAGTGAACCCGCCTCCTTTGTTGGCGAACTTGTCGTTTTATATTTACTGTACTTTTAAACCAGTTTCTCGTCCCGCACATGCTTAAATAAACATAATTATAGGCTACGTATTTCAGTGTGTAATTTAACGTATTTCAATGCTAGTGGGTAAACGAAAAGTATCATAATTATATAAATAGGTTTCTCCGTCTTTAAGTAATGATATTGTGCCTTTTTACTTACTAAAATGCCTACTGCGAGCTTGATAAGGTCACTAGCTTTGAAAATTGATGATTTTACCTATGGAGGTACTAGAGGATTGACTAACCACCTGTCTTGGTCGCAGCAATAGCAGCTGCTTGGCATCACGAGTAGAGTTGGACGCATCTCGTCTCTGCCGGCCGACGTGAGCTAAAAATGACAAGATTAAATAGCTATTTAATTCAGAGTCGTTTTAAATTAACATTATATTTTGTAGTCTGTATAGTGTTGTGTCTCGTTTCTTATAGGCCCTTAATACGCAAAAAAACTGTGGCCTTACGGCAACCAATACGAAAAATATCGCGTTAACAAACTCAATGCTTTCGACCATTATTTGCAATTAGCGATGTCGCGTCGTTAAAAAACCACGTAACGGTAAAATCCTTTAAGTATAAAGACACTGGCTGGTTAGAATAATATCGTAATAACGATATTGAATTATGCTTGTAATACCTACGAAGAGATGTATTTTTTTTTCTGAAAGTTCTAATTGTCTAGTTTATAATGAATTGTCTATTTTATTTTTATTATTATTTATTATTAATAATGGTTAAAACTAGACATTTTGGTAGATTACCTTCTGTAGAAGTTTCCCTATAAGGCATTCCTTGAAAATGAAATATTGAATTAAAATGTAAATGTATCTATTCAATCCTATGACAAGCTATTCGATATTCCGTAAAATAAATAAAACCGCGTGAAACTTATGGATAAATATAAATTCTAAATTATTATTCAATTGGCGATCAACAAACATCGGTGTGTAAAATATAAATAAGTCGTAAACTTGCATGTTATTTATTTCGGATTGGTGCATAACGGGACCCGACGGGTACCAAATGTTTTCGTTGGAATTTACAAAGTCCTGTTCAGCATGTTAACTCGATTGATGACCTAAATCTGACTTTATCTCTGCAATATTATATATCGAAAAATACAACAGTACCTAGTGCCTTGTAAGTTTGAAGTATTCCGATAGTCTGACTCGGGTTTGCTTGAGTGGTCGCTACTATGTAGTATTTAAATAAAGAAAAAAATATAAACAAATACACCTTGAACACACGCATAAAGTTGAAGAGAAGTCTTCACTTAAAACCCAGAGATCTAAATAATTAAACTCGATTTCCAGAGCCACTGAAGAAAAAATACGACCTTTAAAGGTTCCTAGATCCAAAATGAAAAAGTACGCTTTTATAGCTTGGAGCAACATGAATTAAACTTTAAGCTCTTGAACTTAAGATAAAATTCCATTGGACGAATTGTATGCACCGCTTTAAATAACTTGCTGAGATATGCCAACTTACGCAGCTCTTTGAACTTGATACCAATAACAGGTAATTTAATTTTCCTTCTGGGCGCAGTTTCTGAACACCAAATAATATATTGCTACTTCAAAAAATCTTGGTTACCGTTTCGACATTGGTGTCCTAAAGTATTATCCGATTGTTTTGTTGCGCTTTAAAATGTCGATTGTTCTCTGGGGATTCCGGGTTCAGCGTTCTAATGAGAGGAAATGTCAGGGGCGTCATCCTGTTCTATATCGTCTCACCGATCTAATGAATGTCCTCAAAGTCGAACAAAAAATATCGAAGTGGTTCGAAGCGGTAACCTCCGAAGTGTTAGGAAGACAATGCCTTGATTGATGTGCGCGATCGCGGACATGTAGGCGTTAGGAGATTTGCATTGAATCGATCCCATAGTTTTTTGATTCCGAGTACTGGCCCACGTGATAAAGTTTCCAAGTACTTAGTCAGTGTGACTTTCGGCGGCGTGTTCACGCACGACCAGCCAAAACATCCATGTGTCATATGGATCACTTCCGAATACCGGTATCCGAAAATACAGGTTTTTGCACAACTTGAAATGTTCTGTAGCGAAATTAATCTAATTTATGTCTAAAAAGTGTATCTATAGTAATTTATGACAGTTGTTTTCGCTGTGGCCGGACATCTCAGTTGCAAATTTTAACTTTCTCTAGCCTCAAAACCTCATAGCCACATGTGGCGAGCATTGTTTGGAGACCTCAAAACAATTCTACTAGAATCTACCGTGAAATTTCTTTGACCACTAATGTAAATAAAGATTTTGTTTCCTTTTCATTCAATAGCATAATAAGTAATTATGAATTATTATTCATGTTAAACATCTAAGGGATAGGTAACGTAAATATTTCGATCAAGGTGAAGGCTTGATGTCTCCGTTTCCTATCATAAACGTCCGTAGAAGACTTGCGAGGGATTCACTTTCCTTATAACTACCGTAAAAATTTACATCAATATAAATAATATTGCGAAAATAAATAGTAACTATTTATATTTTATTATACGTGTAGGTCCACTAATCGCTTACCGGTAATTATAACAGCATCATCAGTGTAAAACGCGCCATCTCTTGAAGAAAATCCATGTTCAGTGACGTCCTTAGAAACACTCCCGAAGCCCGGCGCCAGCAGCCCCATCCAAAGAATTAATAATTTGAACCCTATTAACATTTTTCCTCAATTTTAAAACATTCACTTGAGGAACAACAAAGGGGGTTAATATCGAATTCGCGCGTCGCGTGAATGTGCAGCCCGCAAGGAGTCGCTTCGCAAAATGCTTCGGGCTCTTGACTCCGCGCCTTTATAATATTACACTGACGCTCTACATTAGGCTAAAAAGATAACAGCTTTTTCTCCTTTTGTAAGCTGACATTTGGTTGAGGCTGAGCTTTATAAAATATGACAACCATTCTGCGAGTACCCCCGAAAAAACCATAATCGAATTGATGTTATTTGCACCGTACACACGACACGACACTATAACAAAGGATGTTTTAAAAGATCAATGAACCACAAACAGCTTTGATATAATTAGGGGCAAAGCGGTAATCGTGAAATGAATTTGATTTTAACTCGCATATAGCAAAGTTTTGGCGTACAAACCAAAAATTCCCGAAGACTTAATGAATATCATTAGATTTTATTTTAATAATATTATATTATATCTGGTTTATTGTATCGTGCATTATCGTTATTCAGAAGACTGTGGGCCGATGTAATCCTCCTGGCCAAATGGATGATAATATTTTGCTTACAAAAAAATGTAGCGATGGAAGACGTTTATGTGTATTTATGCTACAACTGCATACCGATGAACTTTAGAAGTATGCAGCAAGAATTGCATATAATGTCTGAATTGAAAACCTTGTTCTTGACGGATTATCTTTAATTCCACTTAGGTGGTTGGCGATAAAGGTAATAGGGTTTCTCCCGGAGATCACATAGGACAATCATTCTGTGACATTTATATTTTCCTGTTGCAAAGAAGACGGATTGCTGTGCTCCAAAATCTTAAGTGATTTTTTGCGCGTATTCTAAATGCATCACAAATCGATAAGTGAGAACCGCAAAGGCACCCACACTGGAGTCAATGATCTCTGGAAAATAAAGTGGTAGGGCCAACATTTTTATAGCAAGTCATTAAATCATTTAATTTGTTCTGGGCGGAGGAACAAAATAAAGAGAGAACCGTTTATGTGCTGTCCTGTGGTATGTGAAGGAATTAAGCTCCTTACATTTTGGAAAACTTTGTGCTTATAACGTCGTGCAGAGATTGCTACATCGTTTTGCATTTGCGTTATTTTTCCTATATTCTCGAACATCTACGCGTGCTTGAGTAGTTCGAAGGGGATCTATGCCTGCATCTAATCAATGTGAGCCTAAATAATTACCTTTGATACAGTTACGTAAGCTTCGTTATTTATGCTTTCGACAAGTTTCTCAAGTAATACCAATCACAAACTGTCAGGGTACCTATATCTTGATGGGAGATTAGCTCGCGCAGTTTTGGTTGGTGATGCATAAACGGAGTATTAATGAAAAAACAAGATCGCTTTTTCGATAACCAACACACTTCCCGCATAGGGCAAAAAAATGTGTGAACCACAAGTATTGGCTCTGAGTTTGAGTATTTGTAGGGCCATGGTCCTCGTAGTTTCTGATTCCCTAGATACAGGGATTCCTAGGGTCAGGATCTATGTGACGACGGACTCGTGGTCACACCGGTTTGCTACACCAGTGTGACTACGAGTAATTTCTTTTACTCGTTGTTACACTACTCTCAAAAAGGATCGCACTTGACTGAATAGTAGGTATGTAGTGAAGTGCCCGATTGGTAAATTATTCGTAAAATATCTAGTACTTTGAAACTCCTTGATATATAAATAGTTCATGAACTATGAAGCTGTTTTGAAAAAAAAATGTATAAGTGGACGTGTTATTATTAGTATTTGCTTAACAAGAAGATTAGTTCATTTAAGGAGCGCAAGATTGTCATTAATCTTTCGATGTTGGTACCGTAATACCGCTATGTCAATGTCGTCGATCACTATCTTGTTGGGATAGCGAAATTAAAGAAATACTGTACGTACTTACTGTATGTAGGTTTGGTATACGCTGTCAACACAATGTTATATTGTCTGACCAAATATGATGCGGTACTTTGAGTAACGGGAACGGGTCATGGGCTTATGGATTAGAACTCATAATTAAACGTAAACGACATATCAACGATACAATATCTTGTGATTGAGTATGTGTGTAATAGAATGGCTCTAAATGACGGAATCAGTATTCGACTGAAAATACGTTTAAATCAAGCAGCGATGAGATTAAAATGTATGAAATGGAAGGTCACACCATGTGGATGATCTTTCATGAAAATAATTAAGAATAAAATCACACAAAATTATTTACTGTAATTTTTACTGAGATATAACTCAGATAAATTACCACACACACACACACACACACACACACTTTTCAAAGTACTTACTGCTATAAGAGATTATTCTTCTTATTTGTTATTGCATTGATTATTCTTCTTATTTGTTCTCACATACCTATATACCTGTCACAAAAAGTCCATACGAGGGTGAATCAAAAAATTCTTGGAATCAATATTAAAAAATGCAAAGATTTAAATAATAATATTTTATTTTTCTACATAATCTCCCTCCAATGCAATGCATTTAGAATAACGCGTTTCTAACTTCCTTATTCCTTGTGAAAAAAAATTATTTTCTTGACTCTCGAAAAAGTCCTCTACGGCAGCTATAACCGCGTCATTATCGTGAAATTTTGTTCCACGAATTTCCTCTTTTAATTTTGGAAATAAGTGAAAATCACTTGGGGCTAAGTCCGGAGAATATGGTGGGTGGTCAAGGAGATTGAAGCCAGCATAGCGGATTGCGTTGAGCGCAACTTCCGATCGATGAGCAGGAGCGTTATCTTGAAGGAACAACACGCCCAACGACAGTTTTCCACGACGTTTTTCTTTAATCGCTTCACGCACTTTCGGGATTAAATTTGCATAATAGGGTCCAGTAATCGTCTGGCCTTTTGGCATGTAATCAATAAAAAGGATTCCTTCACTATCCCAGAACACAGAGGCCATAACTTTGCCAGCGGTAGGAGCAACTCGAAATTTCTTAATGGATGGAGAGGATGGTCGTTTCCAAGACATGCTTTGTCTTTTAGTTTCAGGATCAAAATGGTGGACCCACGTTTCATCCATGGTGACAAGACGACGGCAAAAATTATCCGAATCACGCTGGAACATTTCGAGATTACGCTTGGAAATTTCCAAACGTCGCTTTTTATTTTCGTCGGTTAACATTCGTGGCACCCATCTTGCAGACACTTTTTTGAACCCCAGTGAATCAATTAAAATGGATTGAACGCTACCAAAAGATATCTTTAGGATCTCAGCTATATGTTTTATAGTCATTCTTCTGTCTTCCAAAACCAGATTCTCAACCTTTTTGACATTTTCTTCTGTAAGGAGGTTGAAGGCCGCCCAGAACGCGGGTCATCTTTACAGCTTGATCTACCTCTTTTAAATTCAGCCACCCAGTACGCAACCGTAGAATAGGGTACAGCATCACCCCCTAATGTCTGCTGAATGTCCAAAAAAATTTCCTTCGTAGACATTTTTTTCAAACAGATATTTTATCACCGCACGTAACTCACTTTTATCCATAATTTTGACTTTTTAGCAACTCGTTGCACAAAAAAATTTATTACATGCGAACGAACTGACAAAAACAAGTGACAGTCTGCATAAATATAGTGTGATAGACACTGTTTAATTTGAATATCGAACTTGATCCAAAAAGGTTTCATATATATGCACTTCTAAGAACTTTTTGATTCACCCTCGTACAATAAACATCCCGAGGTACTTCTACCTCGGGACCTTTCTGTAAAAATATCACGATTCACTCGTACAACCTTAAGCGTTTTTGGGGGTTTATAGTGCTTAATAATCGTTTGGGATACTAAGGACCAGTCAAACAGGTATTGTATAAGATGATTACATATGGTGCCATCGCCATCGCTTTTAGGTTCCTTGTGGTTCATTCGACGTGTAATCAGTGGAGTATGCAGTGTACACGACAGTACGCCTGCAGTATCTTTACGTTACGTTGCACGAAGGGCTAAGGCTTTTTGTTCATACATTTGATCCCATAAAGTCGACTGATTTGTCAGATCGACACGTGTTGGTTGTTCTCGGTTTAAAGGACGAATATTTCAAAAAGTCGTACGCGTTTTTGTGTATTACTGTCAAGATTAGAACTGGTTTCTTCCTTTACACCATGTACTGTGAAAACAAACAAAATGATCGCACTGCATTCAACAATATGCAAACGCATCCCAACAAAATGATTGCACTGCATTTATAGGACGCCAATCTAAAATATCATGAAGGTTTTTTAGGGTTCAGTCCTGTTAAGAATTTGATTAGGGCTGCAGAATCATTTTACAGTGAATATACCTAAATAATATGTCTTTATGCCTTATCATCCAATTGCGTCAAACTAAAAGTAGGCAGATAAACATTACTGTTTCAAGTTATGCTAATAATATATATATATATATATATATATATAGTTAGAATAGTATACTTCGGTTAGAATATAATTTTGAGCACGTTGAGTTATTAACTTATTATATTTGAAAAGTGTATATTTTAACAAGAAATCTCATAAATATGTAAGATAAATCATTTACTCGTGATTGGACTTGAACATCTTACCGTCCCGCGATAATTAAATTAAATGATCGGATGTATAATATAAACTTTTTTGTGACCCTGGTCTACAACTATGTTAACCCGATAAATTAATGATTGGATTTGACGTTTGATGAACATTGGCAATGAATTTTATGAGCGTCCACTGGTAACTGTAAATTATGAGCAATTGGGCTGTGCATAATATCTCTTCGTTAGAGTCGTATTAATCTATGTTTGTATAAATAGTTGAAGATTAATAACAGAAACTTGGTCGATTTATCTATTTGGTCTATATTTTGCCAAACTTGTTTTGATTATACTTTAAGATCGTCTGTTGTTTATTCTGGTGCTCAAAAATCGACCTTGAGAGAAAAAGTAATTTAGTTTTTTTCCTTTTATTGTATTGGTTCTTTGGCCACGGCTTCTGTGTAATTTTTATAATATCCGGTTCCGCCCTCTATTATGTGTAGCTTTCACTGTCCTTACCCTTATTCTGTATGGAAGTTGTAGGTCCAGCAATTTTACTCTTTGAAATATTTGATAGGCGAGGTCATCGCCTAAAATCCACTAAACATATATCTACTAATAAAACAGACAAATAACTAGTCTCAAACTGCTCTACTAAACCCATCTACTGCTCAACATTGTAGAGAGAGATATTTAATGACATGAAATAATGTTTTGAAAATTATGTACCGTAAGCCAGGACCGTTATCTATTAATACATTTCAAATGATTGACACTCTCGTAACTATGTTAGAGAACTAAGAGGCTTTCGGTTTAGCAGACCTATATTTGTAGACAATTTGTACAATGGAACTGTCTTATTGCTATTAATGTTGTATTTTTTAAATACTTAACCCTATTTGCCCCATTGATTTTTATGTTTAGTATTATATGTAGGAGTTTATAATTTAAAGCTTTTGTTGTGGATGACTACTTTCCCCGCCCCGCCTCGCGTCTGTCTATATAATATGTTTGCGCTAATATCAGAAACTGCTGTAGGAATTAGAATTCCTAATGATAATTATCATTTGGTTTTCACCATTAGTCAAACTGATTGACGAGAAAAGTTTACCTACCTTACTATATTATTTAGGAAATTGACAAATGTTATGATGATATTGGAAATAAATTTGAAAAAAGCTTGCCTCAAATCAATGATTGAGATAGTCTCTTAGTAGGCATTGCTACCCGTGCGAACCCGGGGTGGGTCACCACTATTTAGTAAAAACGTGATTTCCATATATATATAAATGTTATGTTGGTTTGTGTACGCTTCAAAAACTCAAAAAGTTCTGCACCGATCGAGCTGAAATTTTAGCATGATATATAATCCGCATCAAGGATTGTTTTTGTCTATTTTTTTCATCAGTGACATATCAGCGAATGTACCACAGCGAAGCGTGGCAGGGCACAGCTAGTAATCCATAAAACTCACTTACAGGCAGATTAAAAAAAAAATATCTACACGTCATAGAGCACATTCACCTGTAGAAAATAAAAAAAATATTATGTAGCTTTATTTTAAGGCTCCTAACACACAGTTCTGAGCAACAAGTATGTATCTTCGTTGTGTGTGTTGTGTATTGCGGTAAAAGTAGGCGTTTTGTAAGTAAAAACATAATAAGCATTTCATTCTGTCCAGTTAGTCTTACTTATTGGATCCCTTTATTGGGTTAATAACACTGGATCCCTAAGAGAATACGTTTCTAAAAAACACGTACTATCTATTTGAGATTTTACAACATTATATATTTGACACGTTGACTGCTGAAGCGGTTTTTTTTTTTTGCCACTTTTGCCTCGTGTAAAGTGTGTGTTTACTTACAATCAGCTGTGCTGGGCGCACACAACTGTTGTGATAAAATTTCCAATATAGCAGTGCGGGTTGGCATGCCAGCCCTGTTTTGGCTTGTCGTACATTATAAAAAACACAAACGAGTGTTTCTTAAGCAGTCAACGTGACTTTCGTTTGTTGAAATTGCAGCGTAACCTACTCGAGATCAAGGGTACCAATATATTAAAAAAAACTTCCTGATAGGTACATCAAAAAAGTAAAAAAGAAAAACAATTCGTAGTCAAGTTCTTCCCATCAGAACGGAACTGAACTCATTTAATTGGCAAATAGACTCTTTGGACACCATGTATAAAATACCTACCTTCTAATAATTGACGCACATGAGGCTGCATTTTTTACAAACCGGCAAGGCAAACATGTAAATTATATACCTCGTATTACGAGATACAGGTAATCTGTTACCATTTACCGTAAAACAATGATGGCAATCTTGCCATGCCCTCCAAGGCTAACAAGGATTACTTTACGTACCTATATTGTGATAGAGGTACATAGATGAATGATATTAGCATAGTGTCAAGTCATTAGTATGAGAATTTGTCCTCTGCACATGGATGGCTAGACTTTGTTGTGATCCATACGTACTTAGGGTGTTATCTCCTCAATATTAATAATGATGCTAGTAGTGCCCCGCGGTTTCATCCGTGTTAACTATTATCGCAAAGGAGACGTCCATTTTTATGGGATAAAAAGTATTTATATACTACATTTAATCAAAATCCGTTCAGCCTTTTCGGTTTGAAGAGAGAACAAGCACACAAACGCACAAAAATACAAACTTCTGCATTTCTATATCTACGCTAGAAAGCGTAAACGCTATAACCTTGAAACGCAAAATTGTTCACAAAACTTTTTTTTTGTTGAAAAAAAAATCATAACTCAATATCTACTCGACCTAAAAATGTAAATTTTGGATATTTGGTGTGTTACATACAAAGCTACAATACTGCTACCTTGGTTATATCCTAAAGTTCCTAGGGGACGTTGAAATGTGGGTTTGTTTCCAAATATGTAAAAAAAGTATTTTCAGGTCGGTCAAAGGGTTACAGCGTTTACGCTTTACGTCGATATATATAAAAATGTTATGTTGGTTTGTGTACGCTTCAAAAACTCAAAAAGTTCTGCACCGATCGAGCTGAAATTTTAGCATGATATATAATCCGCATCAAGGATTGTTTTTATCTATTTTTTTCATCAGTGACATATCAGCAAATGTGCGAATGTGCCACAGCGATGCGTGGCTGGGTACAGCTAGTATATTATAAATATTATATTATTAGTGAGATTGAGGAGATAACAGTCATGTTCTTGTCGCAGATGAGCGATATGATTCTATAAAGGACCAAATCTCCAAATTATGTTCTAAAGTAAATCATGCTTTTGTGTGAATCAATTCCAAAAATAAATAGCATTTACCTGCTATAACCTTATTTTTCGGTCGGTATTAAAGCAAATACGTTACAACTTCTTGTGCTTGTAATGCTCAGTGCTTTACTAATCATTTTATTACGCACTAGCTGCACCCCGCAGTTTCGCCCGCTTGGTAGTGTTTACTGCACTTGGGCATTTCTATCTTCAGCGAATTTCTTACAGATAAAAATTTCACCATATTTAAATATTGTTTTTTTTTAAAGAGGTTAAAATGTTTACTTGGGTATTACTTAAGCTGATATTGTGCTTATTTACGCGGCTTTGTTGATTTTTGACCAAAACCACACAGCCAAAATTTAGAAAGCCTTTTTTCGTCCCTCCTGAATCTCGGGGTTGGTTGGTAGTCCTTTAGATTGCGTTCTATCTTAACAAAGTTATTCAAGTAATTGAATTATTTACATGGACTCGATTCAATGTCACGATGAAGGTAATTTGGAACAACTATTCATACGTATGTTATGTCATTTATGCTCATTGGTGCCTGCCGGGCAGGGTTATTACACTTATCATATCAATCAATTACTAGACCAAAGATGTGCAACAGCAGCGGTTAAAGCAAGACGTCTAAAAAACCCGCCGAATTCAATGATAGCATTTGATTGCAACAAAAATACACGATACAATAATTAAAACTATTTATATGAATTATCTTTATATACTCCTTCAAAAAATTAATTCAAGCAAATTCAATGAATGCTATTGTTAGACAGACGGCTTTGATATTAACGTTTTACCTACGGTGTTGTGTCCGAATATTAAGTATTCAGAGAACCAGTACGTGACATTGGGTTGTGTTTTGTGCAATAGGTTCAAGTAAGGCAGTGGAGCTTGTAAGACCACAAACGATGCCGCCAGCTAGCACGCACTGGTCGCGTTTCTGAATTACCTGAATACTAGAGTTTTTTAATTGTTTTTCTATTTTAATCTGATACAATATTATTATGTTAGGTTCAGTGAGAGTTTTGTGCCTTGCAGCCCTGGTGGTTGCTTGTCACGGAGCCTATGATTTAAGTAAGTGATTGTTTACATTATTATTAAATAAGGTTGAAAATTATTGTACAAACATCAAGATATAGCTTTGTTTTAATTTTTATTTGGTGAAAAACGGTACGTAGGTAGGATAACAATCCACCAATCCGGACATGGCCCCCGTAGTGGAATATGGCCTAACCCTCCTCACGAAAGTGAGGAGAGACCCGTGCCCAGCAGTGGGACGTTATGGGTTGATGATGATGATGAAAAACCGACACATTATTCCTGTTGATATTTTAAAAACGAATAACATAGAGCATGAAAATCCAGAATTTGGATATCTTCATGAAACAATATATTTTCCTATTTCTCATATATAAAACTAATTAGGGACTAACTACTTCCAATTACCAAACCCACTACCTTGCCAAGGTATAAAGTTTTTGCGACAAACGCCGCAAACAGAAAAACTGTTTTCCACAAGAATGTACGTGGGTGTCGTATCTTCACTTTCAAAATAAATTAGAAGTAGTTAATAAAAACTATAAAACACGGTTTAATAGTGTCAAACTAAAAAGTAGAAAATTAATTATACTCTTCTTTTTAGTTAGTTACAGCGTGAATGAATTTTTTTTAAACAATTTTTTTTTATTGATATGCCATCGATCCTTGATAAATTCAAAGTTTCAATTTGATCCGGCATTTTGAAGTGGGTGAAAACCACGCGATAAGATTCCGTTACATACAAACAAGCCAACCAAACAAGCATACCAAGCTAATAAAAGCGTGTTAATTATGTATTTTTTGACAGAATGATGATATATTTTCAAATTTAAATTTAGAATAAAGTGGCCCGATGTATAATATTCCGGAAATACCTCGTATCATAAATCCTGTAACCTTGTAAATTTAAGATTCTAACATGATAGGTAGTAATAAAATTTGACCATGAGCATTCATAGCATTTGAAGTAGGTAACCTCATTTGTAGATAAGCTCTAAAACAAAAGAAGAATGGCAAAAAATATTTAATATTACCAGAAATTATAACAACTTATTACAATACAAGGATGTTAGTTATGTATTGAAACTGTGTCTAATTCCAATTTCTTTATTGCGATTTTATCTGTAGCTGTAGTATGAGGTCATTCAAGTATTAGGTAACTAAAGTTGCATTTTAATAATTATGACACTCCCGAGTTTTAACCCAACACCAGTTAGTGTCAAGACTCGAGACGTCTAAACATTTGGAAACCTAATTGTCAGGAAACCGAAACGTCTAACGTAACCCTTAATTTATCAAATGGCGATAAATGAATGCGGAAAGTCATCAAATTTTATCGAAGATCATTCAGTGAAATTACGTTTTTAACTGACTTCACAAAAGGAAGAGGTTCGCAATTCGACTTTATGTTGTTTTTTGTATGTTTGTTATGCGATTACTCTTTGAATTGACTTTGATGATTCGTTTCACCAGTGCTTATTACGTTCTTTACAACTTAAACCCACCCACCCTTCACCAAAAGTTCCTTTTCCATGTTGTTGTTAGGTATAGGTATCTATATAGTTGTATACATTTTCTCTAGAAATAGTATTAGTACAACGCAGCAGTCCCTACAAGTTTCGCAAGTGCTTACAATCACCGCAATCCGTTACTTACTTGTAGGCACATAGGCAAAATTACTGTGCGGCCGAGTAAAACTAAAAACTATTACCCCGCCTGCCCCCAATGGAAACGTACCTATTACTAAGATAAAAAAAAAAATTGCCGAAATGTTTTTCACAGAAATATAAAAAAAACACGATCCATAAAAAGTTTGGTATCCCAAAATCAATAATCATCATCAAGTCATGCTCATTGCGCATGGGTCTCGTCTCACTATCGTAAGGAGGATTAGGGGCATAATCCACCGTTGCCCAGTCTGATTTCAATAATAACCACGCCATTGTTTGTTTAATTCCAGGCAAATATCTGAAAATATGCGACAGGAATTCGGTAGACCTAAACGACTGTATGGTGGAAGCTGTCCAAAAAGGCCTCGGTACTCTGGTAAACGGAATCAAAGACATGGGAGTGCCGTCGGTAGACCCTTATCATCAGAAGGAGCTCCGTGTCGAATATAAAAATAATCAGGTAGGTAAAACTAGGTATTATTATTTATCTAATGGAATTGTCAATTTAGTCAAATGAGAACTTAATTATGCTAGGTATTATGAATGTGGAATATAGTAAGCTACTTATTAAGTTATTTATTTATTTATTTAATACTTTATTGCACAGATTAACTAACTAGTACAAATGGCGGACTTAACGCTAAGAGCATTTTCTACCATATCAACCACCCATAGTGAAGGAGAGACGGTTAGTTATAGATAATGCATAATTATGTATTATAATAAATACTAGCAGCGCCCTGAGGTTTCACCCGCGTTAGCTATTATCGCACATGAACCTTCATTTTATACGGAATTAAAAATATCCTATGTTCTATTCAGAATTTAAAGTATGTAGATAGATTAGAATAGAATAGAATAGAAAACTCTTTATTGTACACCAGAAACAAAATTAAACACAGTACAGAAAAATTACAATAGGTAAACAAGGGTAGTACAATGGGCGGTCTTATCGCTGAAAGCGATTTCTTCCAGACAACCTTTGGATGGACAGTAAAAACAACACAAAAAAAAATACTACAAACACTAAATACTACATTTAATCAAAATCCGTGCAGCCGTTTTGACGTGAAGAGAGGGCAAAAACACACAAACTTTTGTTTTTATAATAATAGTGAGACATAATAGTACTTTAATATAAATATAGTTGTGTAAACTGTAAAATGAAATTATAAAATAAATGTACGCATAATCATACTTTTGTGGGCAAGCATGGCACTTACCATTAGTGAAAGATCAGCTCATCTCGTTACTCAGTAAGTAAAAAGGACACGATAGACTTCCTGCGTTCGTAGAAGGTAAAATAAATAAATATGCAAACAAATTAATTATTAATAAGCGTATGTTTCATCCTGCCTGACCCTCATACCATAGTAATTATTAGTCAATTAAACAATGAAGACACACAAAAACCAAAACAAAGAATATTCGTGACCTCAAAAATAAAAAAATTTAACAAAAAAATAAGTCAGCTAAATGGAACTACTAAGAATTTCATAGCTCCTAGACATGTAGTTCTTTAGTATAACTATCTTCTATAAACTCTATATTAATACTAACATTTGCCTTATTGACGTTTACCTTGATTATCATTATCCTTCTGTGAAGAAGGTAACTTTGTAGGTAGCTAAGTACCCACTCTATGCATACAGGTCAATTTCAACTGCAAACTCGTTGGTAAAGACCCTTACGTCACTTTACCATATTTGTCCTGGTACCTACACTTGCTCCAAAGTAGTGCAAAGGTTGGTACAATATGTAGATACTATTTAGTCCTTATCTGAGGTACCTATCTAGCTACGAGATTCTAAAATATGATAAATATGTAACCTGTCTGTAATTTAATTATTGTGCGAAGATTCGCGCCCCATCCTCATTATATTTGCATTAATGTGAAATTTATGGACGAAACATGGTTTTCTTCGCAACTCTGGTATACCTACTGGACTATATAATTCTTTGAAAAAAAAACCGACTTCAAATAGATTTAGTAATAAACACCACTGAGAAGTCATGGGAAAGAAAATTACGTAATTTCAGTTACCTACTTGAAAGATTTTATTACCATTTTTTTATAACCAAAACGACTGTACCGATTTTGATGAAATTTCTAAGGGAACTATCGGAAAATTAATGTTTACAATTAAAAAATACACGTTACTTTGATAAACAACAGAGTTCTGATGTAACCAACATTTAAATAATCCAACTGAATTGATTACTTCATCCATTCCTCAAATTGCAATATTATTGCCTATTTACAATAAATGATTTGAGTTTTGAGTTTCATTTTAAGCCGGTTTTTATTTTATTTCGTTCTTATAATAAAAAGCACCCAGTACAACAACATTCTCACCATATAAATGTTGAAAAAATATGCATTGTTGTTGACGTATTATGATCTTGTAAGTGAATTGCACAATTAGCCTTCTGATCATAACCGCTGGTATTTAAGTAAATTACACGCGGAACAATACCTACACGGTCATATAATATAATTAGCGATGAGAAAACGTGAAAAAATACGTTGTATACATATAAAAACATATTATTAATTCACGTTTTATTCTGCGTGAAATCCGCCTCTTACGTTTCTTTTTCTAAGAATGTTTTTATTTAAAACTTTATTAGCTACTAACCTTGGTAAAAAATAAATTAGTATTAGGTATGTACTTACTTTTTGGTACTCACAATTTTTTGTATCCCATTTTAATGTAGGATTTCCCATGTATTATTATAATCAAACCTGCTTATAAATTATGTAACTCAACAAAAACTTTAATCTAAAATCGGCTTGTTTTTGTAGGTAATAAAAGTGATAAAACCGGGTACATATTCATGTGTAAAAAAAACTTAAATTAATAATATCATTATGCCAGTTTGACAGGCTATTTTCCTCAATGATTAAAATAATAACCTAACTTGGTAGGTTTATTATGAAAACTCTATATTTCTGCACAGTTTATAAACATTCTTGAATATGAAATGAGAAAAAATAGGCGATTAGGTATTTTTTCAACGAAATTATTCAGCTGACACTTTAAAACATAGATACAAAAGCACACAATCCTTATTGAATTATTTACAGCGCCCTTAAATCTATCTATATATATAAAAATGTTATGTTGGTTTGTATACGCTTCAAAAACTCAAAAAGTTCTGCACCGATCGAGCTGAAATTTTAGCATGATATATAATCCGCATCAAGGATTGTTTTTATCTATTTTTTTCATCAGTGACATATCAGCGAATGTGCAAATGTGCCACAGCGAAGCGTGGCAGGGCACAACTATTCATTATAATAATTATAAATTTACATGCACGGGAACCATTTATAAGGTTTACATCGAACATAACCAGACGGTCTTCCAATACTGGTCAATATTGGAAGACCGCCACCAACGTTTAGAATCAGTATTTTAAACAGCTATGGACATTGGCTATTGAATGTGCTAAAATGCAGCGCAAGCCATATGAAGTCACACATCGCGATAGTCCAAGTCGTGGGCATAAGCTAGTCTCACTGTGGTCATGGTCATGGTCTTGTATGTGTACATAATTATAAATAATGGACTATTGCATTATGTTTCTAATTGGTTTCAGATCAACGCAAAAATGCACATGCAGGACATCTATGTGGAAGGAGTTAAGGATGCCACTGTCCACGACGCAAGGTAACTGTAACTCGTAATTTTTTATATTTTCTTAGATTGATTTAAAGCCAAAAAAAGCCAAAAATACGTTGAAAAAGGTAAGAATATACACGCATGACGCAACGCTTTGGAGATTTTGGGAAGTAGCCCCTGTCTATTCTACTTGCACAACGTAAAACCGAATCTTACGCAAAAATATTATATAATTAAACAAGGCCGGTAAAGTTCGCAATAACGCAGAAGATTGTAATCCGGTTTTTTGAACTTTACATTACATGCACATTTTTGATGATGCAAAACTATATTAACCTCCGCGAGTACGAGTAACCGGGCAACAGTAAGTTAAGTTTAAATAAAAAAAACATACTTATATTATAACTAGCTGTGCCCCGCGGTTTCACCCGCGTAGTTCCCGTTTTGTCTCACGGGAACATACTATCGGGATAAAAAGTACCCTATTACTCAATCCTGATTATACATTATGTGTGTGCCAAATTTCATCAAAATTCGTTGAGCAGTTTTTGCAAGTATTAAACCACCATCCATTGTCACAAACTTTCACATTTATAATATTAGTTATGTTATAATATAATTGAATCCCATAACATCATGTTTGAAATACCAAGCCGATCTTTGTGCAGCGTTGGCATTTATTGTAAAAAACGGCATAACCATGTTTTCTATTCTTGTGTGGACAGGGTGCGTGCAGATGACGATCGTCTGCACATCGAGATTGACCTAACGGCGCCCAAAATCTCTGTCAGGGGCGACTACCGCGGAGAAGGCCAGTACAACGCTCTCAAAATCAACGCAAGCGGGACTTTTTCTACCGTCATGAGTAAGCTAACGATTCCCATCTTTAGTGGTCACTAAATGGATTCGGGGAAGTATCAGACCTAGTCAGACATTCATCCGTCAATCAGTAGAATAAAAACATTACTGTATTCTGCTTTGAAGGACATTGTTTCCAGAGAAACTCCCGAGCATGTGAGACTTCACAATCAATGTCTTAGGGTGACGAGCGCAGGGCAGTGCCGCACCATTTTCCGATGCAAATTATTTGGTGGCCCTGCATATGTTTTGGGCAGGCGTGTCACTTATCAGGTGAAACGAAAGAAGTAACCTGAAGCAATCCTTTATTGCGATTGGTTTTGTATGTCATCAAATGCATGCGCCGTTTGGTGGCAATATAAATATTTTTCCAACAGGAATCAAAGAATTTCTTTTTAGGATTAGCGGCTCTTATTGTTATGTTTTGAAATGTCTTTACAATAGCGGGAATTTTGATCAATCATATCACGCCACGTTTATACATACATAGATCCTGACTCCTAACTGTCATATTCTGTACTTCAAGTATCAGTTACTTCAAGGAACATTAACTCCTAGACTAGGAGCGAAAGCCTGTAGTGTGGTGGTTTGCATATAAGTGTCAATGCTTATGTCTGCGTCTTTCATCGTTTTTGCAGCTGATCTAGTTTGGACGTGGAAATTGGACGGAGTTCCAGAGAAGAATGGCACAGATACCTACATGAGAATCAACTCGTTCTACATGAGGCCGGACGTTGGAAACATGGTGTCGAAGTTGTCCAACGATAACCCTGACAGTAAAGAACTCAGTAAGTGCATGTCCTAATCAGAAAGTACTCGTATGTTACTAAACTACGGAACCGTTTGCAAAAAGCGGATTTAGTTTGATGTATAGGAAAAAACTACTTTTATAGAATATTTCCGTATAAAACTGTAACCCAAATTGCAAGCCAAACAACAACTGGATAGGAGTTGCAATTTAAAAAAAAAAACTTAGAAATCTTATTTGTTTCTCTTCTTCTGTAAACTGAAGGTGCCACAATAGCTTGCTTGATAAACATAATTATTTCCTAACTAGCTGCTCCCCGTGTTTTTATCTCGCGCTGTCTATTATCCCACGGGAACTATACACTTTCGGGAAAAAAAGTAGTTTTCACTCCCCAGCTCTTTATCTATTTACATATGTATATGCCGAAATTATTGTGCCGTTGCAGTGGGAAATAAGGACAACAAACCCACTTTCGTATTTATGACACCTATTATTAATAGGATCCTCAGGTTATTCGGCGTACTGGTAAATCTACATACTTACACATTTACTGAGATATTTGATCTCCTTTTCTCGATAAAAGCCAATGTTGCCAATTCAACAGTCATCAATAATATTAAATTTTCATAATAATGTTTTGTTACAGCTGACCTGGGAACTCGGTTTATGAACGAAAACTGGCGTGTTCTATACCGTGAGCTGCTTCCGTACGCTCAAGCCAACTGGAACAAATCTGGGATCCGCATCGCCAACAAAATATTCCTGAAAGTACCTTACGATCAGATATTCCCTATTAGTTCTTAAGATTTCATATGTCTACGTATTATTATCGTATCAACTGTGAAGTTACCGGTTTTCTGTGATTAACTCAGATGGTAAATCTTTAATACTTACGTCTATTTTATTAAGTTTATAAATTACCTTGATTCTAGTTCGGTGTTAAGTTTTTTGAATAAAATTATAATGTTTTACTAGAAATTGTGTCATGATTTGTGTGATTTATAACTACTGTTTATCCTCAATGTATGAATAACATAGACAGTGAATGAATCGACTAATAGTTGCAACGCCACGCAGTAGCGGATGGGGCGCTAGAGTCAGGGCCACTTTAGAAGTCCCGCACACATATTGTTTCCAGTAGCTAGTCCGGGAAACTCGATATTACTTGAACGTATAAACCGAGAAATTCAAAGATAGGGATAGGATCTACGAAGTTTGTTCCAGACATTGAAAAATGTATTTGACCTGGAAAATGTAGTTCCTTGTTTTACCGCGTGACTTCTTTTGTGGCGCTGACTCTAGCTAAAATGCAGAATAATCCTGACAAGGACTCTGGGAATCTAAACGCTGTTTTATAATATTTTACACTCCTTCGACCTAACTAATGTGATTAAGGATTTCAAACTTTTACTTACTGTGATTCATATATAATTGATAGTCATAATAGGGTAGGAAAAACATAACCATAATTCTGGGCAGTCGAGTAAAAAGAGATTATTTTTCCATAATATTTTCGATAAATTTTTGGTAATTGTATCTTGGTCGCATCTATTGAATATATCCTAGTTTTGTGCTATGCTTTGCTATCTTGCATAAAAAAGTGCAACATGATAAAAAGAGTCGTAGTTGAGTGTTAGGACATTATCGTGTCACGATTTCGCATTTAAAATAATAACAATACCACCACAAGCCCCTTGTTATGGAGTGGAGAAGCAGCATGTAGATTGGTCACTCATTACTCAGGGCTTGCCACCTGTGCAATATTACCCAGGGTCGTTGCATCTGAAAGCTGCAGCCAGGATATAAGAGCTCTAGCTCAAGCCACTCCCCACCGCACCGCTTCCCGAAAAAATAAAAAAACGCCAAAAGAAAAAACAAAAAAAATTGTATCGGTGTCATTGTCAAAGTCAATTGGTTGGTTCCCGGCTATCTGTCACTTTTGTCAGTGTCAGTAAGTGACAAGTCGGAAACTCGGAATTCAATCCTTTTCAAAAATGAGTTTCTTGTCCTAATCATTTGTGTTAATTTAATAATTAAATTTGTGCTTGAACTAGGTATCTATTAACATCACATAAACATGGGTGCAATATTGAAGTATTTGGCTGCTGGGTTGGTTAGATATTGGCTGATTCACATAGACTACTGGCAAACGATATCCAACCGGGTGGAGATAGCGACGCCTCTCAACTCCTGGAAGAGATTAATCGAAGGAGTTTACCTTTATGATCACAACATTAACCCATACAAAGGCGACTCTTTCCACGAGTCACCAATAATGCTGGTATTCTTCCACTTTTTGATGAAAAACGTGCCATACTTACTACCGCTACTCTTTACCTTACTAGACCTGTTGACAGCCCACCTGCTTTACAAGACATCCAAGGCATTTATACGAATTTTGAAGCATTCGCAAGAGAAGCAGATGAACGAAATAGCTGCGGAGTCGAAGGACATGCTCTTAAATGATACTCAAATGAATGAATCTGCAGAATATGTATTGTCAGTTTACCTATTCAATCCATATTCAGTTTTGAATTGCGCCGGAATGACGACGACTGTGATACAGAATTTGTTGGTCGCTACTTCCCTATGGGGGGCATCAAATGGTTACAGAGTGATTGCATGTGTCTTTATTGCATTGGCCACACATCAGGCACTTTACCCTGTGTTGCTCATCGTACCCATTTCAATATTACTAGCAGATGTAAACCAAGGCTGCAACAAATGCTCCTACATCAGGACCTTGCTTGTATTTGTACTGAGTTGGGGTTTCTTGATCTACATTTCGGCATTTATAATGGAGGGATCTTACAGCTATGTGTACAACACATACGGTTTTATGTAAGTATAGTAAACAGATGGTTTGATACTTTTATATTATTTTTTAGAATTGTGTTTAAAACTTACTTATTGTTTTTCAGATTAACTGTGCCGGACCTGAAGCCCAACATTGGCCTGTTCTGGTATTTCTTCACAGAAATGTTTGAACATTTCCGTCTTCTATTTGTTTGTGCATTTCAAATAAACGCACTAGCCCTGTATGTGGTCCCGCTCACATTGAGGTTCAAGAAGGAGCCGGTGCTGCTTGCAACGGTTTTAATTGCCCTTTCAACGATTTTTAGATCATATCCGTGTGTGGGCGATGTTGGGTTCTATTTTGCTCTCTTGCCAATGTGGAAACACTTGTTTACTTGTGAGTATAAATTTGTGCTGTGTTGCTTAATCTTAATTTGTAAAGTGCCTTTAAATTATACCCTAGAATGATTGAATTATAAAATGTTTAAAAATTAACTTCGTAAAAAAAAATTTATTTTTTATTTTCAGTCATGCAGCAGAAGTTCATAGTGGGCTGTGCATTCATCATCACTTCGGCGCTTGGTCCAACAGTGTGGCACTTGTGGATCTACTCTGGTTCAGCCAACGCCAACTTCTTCTTTGGAGTTACATTGTCCTTTGCCACTGCGCAAATATTCCTCATCACAGATATTTTGTTTGCATACATAAAGAGAGAGTTCACTCTCAAACATGGCTCTTCCCGGCAAATAGATGGAAAACCGGCTAAATTAGTGTTACGATAATATTATTAGGTATAGGACCATTTTTTATACAAGGTGAATTTAGGAGACAGCCTGCCAGGACAGTTAAGTGAAATGTTTTGGAAATTTGCCTTGTAAAGAATGGGCCTATGACTGTGGTGAGAGTGGTAATTTACTTGAACTGAGCTTCATGCCTAAATTGCATTAACAGCTTAAGGTCAACCCACCAAAGAGGCAAACAAGACAAATGGGTCAAAAAACATGTCATTACAGCTAAATAGAAAATGGAACTATATAAACATTTCTAAACGTGATAACAGCGTCCAGTTTCTTCGAATTTGACCTCATAGAATAAATGGCAAATGTGATTGGATGAGAACAAAAGATTTTTTAAACTAAATTAGTATTAGATAAGGTTTTGTATATACTTTTTATGAACCAATATTTTTGGGGTGCTGCGCCTGCAGCCGCTAGAGTGTTGATTGATTGCTCCAATTGGAAGTGTATAAGTATTCAGAAAATGTTACTGCTGTAGAATGTCCTTGCTCATGGTGTTCTATCTAAGGTAACTAAAGCAGATATGCTGATGTGTACTGCTTAACACTTTTACTGCTGAGGCGATATTCTTGTCTAGCCACGGGTGCGTCTCTGCACATTCCATAGTGTTTTCCAATACAACAAAAACACCACAGTTGTGTTTACCCGCACTCGCGGCAAGTTATAAAAAACACGACAATTATGGTTTTAGCACTGAACATGTTAATATGAGACAATTTTCTGTATATTTATCTCAACTCCAATGGTTTTTAGCTAACTTCTGACACACAGACCTGTGGTTGATTTATACAATAGGTAATAAAATCACTTCATAGAAAATAGTGAAATGCATTTGTTATTAAGAAGGTCCTGTACAAAGATGTTTCTTTTGATGTTGTATTTATAAAATTCTATGCATTTCTTTTTCTATTTTTATATTAATCAACATGAATATTAAATTATTTATCTTCCTTCATGTTGCATTAAGATTGTAATAAAATATTAAAGTATTCCTGAAATGTATTTTTACATATAATATATATAAAAATACATTTTAGGAATACTTTTATTTTATACTATTATGTATGCTAATTAATATTTCCATGAATGTATCAACAACGGAGATAAAACGACTTGTAATGCTTCCATAGAGAAGGTACTTAATTAGCTGTTACACAAGGACATTTCAAGTACCTACCTGTTTGCTTACTTTACATGTTAGGTGGGATAATATGAACTGACTCGCTCTTCCACTCTAGCTATTACACTTTTCCCCTACAATAATCCGGTAAAATATAAAACAAACCCCACTCTTACCAAAGATTATCACATTTTCGTAACAATTACAAACAAACTCAAAGATGCGTTTTGTTCCGTTGTCGATAATTAGATGTCAAATTTATATAAGGTCTAGAATTAATTGAAGTATTTGATTGCCAGTCAATAAAGTAACTTATTTTTAAAATATTCTACCATTTTACTTTCATCTTTGTTACATCTTAGTTTTATAGTTATTTTTAAGTTACTTCCATAGAATTTTATGCAACACAATAATGACTAGTAGAACTTCCTTTAATAACTACGGCCTTACTTATAACAGCCTTATATCTATATACGAAGAAAATTGAAGTGTCTGTTTGTAATTTCAAATGAGCAGCTTTCACTAAATGCCTATAAAGGTATATACGGTAGTTACGTCACAAAATCAATTTTAAAAATTTTTGTCTGTCTGTTTCGGTTATTCTCAGAAACTGCTGGACCGATTTTGACGAGACTCACTCGCAGATAGCTAATGTTATAAGGAGCAACTTACCTACTAGCCTAACTTAATATTATAAATGAAAATGTGAGTTTGTTTGTTTGTTACGCTTTCACGCCTAAACCATTAATCCAATTTTAAAAATTCTTTCGCCACTGGAAAGCTACTTTTTCAGCGAGTAGGCTATATTTTATCTCCGTATTCCCACAGGAACGGGAACTTTGCGAGTGAAACTGCGGGGCGCAGCTTGTATAAAATAATTCTCAAAATACCTCCTTAATGTTTTAAATTTATTAAGTATACTCGTACATTAATCGTAATCTATGTAGTAGGGATATCGCGCCGCACTAACAATGAATCTTATCTTATCACTGCACAGTGATCTATATTATAACACTCCTTAACGCGGTCACCGCACATTGTGTTGTGTTGATTTTTTCTATTATTTTACTAAAATGTATAAATGAAACTTCAAATAGGTAAATGGAGTCAATTATGACAAGGATTGTGGTTTATGTTCTTTTGATCGGTGTGCATACTTGTAAGTAGATTTTAATTATATTCCAAAGATCTTTTACTGTGTTGTTTTTGATTGTTAATCAACACGTAATTGTAAAATGTCAGACAATTTAATTTTCTTTTGTTTTTAGTAAGTACCTTGTTGAGAAAAAAGAGTAAATGCAGTTTTTTTTAATAGTTTCTTCCATTTTATTTGTGCCAAGTGACAGAATGCGTGGTCCTCCCGAGTATACCGCCGAATCTCCTGGCATGCTACCGCACGGGGGCGCCGGATTTGCAAGCGCCGCGGCGCTCAGACGTCTACCTCGCTTTATTGAAAAAAATCGAGTCTCATTCACAGCTCGACATGCGGATGCTCACAACTGGGTTACTTAGGAGGTAAAGAATTACTTTTGAATTGTAAAAAATACCTAAAATACACCCAAAGAGAAACTATAGCAGCCTAAGATAGCAGCATGAGAGAAAAAGTAAGATTGGTTGATGTGGGTTGGATACCCAATTATCATTAGTCTAATCAGCTGAGATCTGACAAAGGTCTTCTGACTAGGGAGAGTATGAGCGATATCCTATTTTTATTGCGCATTTCACATTTGCATTGCGCATTGCGCTACTTGATGGTAAGCGCCGCTATAATCGACGTACACCGGCCGAGCGGGTCGTAGGAAGGTCGCATGTTTAAATATAGAGAGGTCTTTGGCGTACCTGTTTCCTCACGAATTTTCCTTCAGAGATAGAAGAGCTACTGGTGTAACAAAGGGCGTCATTTGAATTGGATAAATAAGTATGTACGCCATCGAATGTACATTAATTTGTTCGCGCAAGCTTCCGTTGAGCAATCATAAGCTTGCCAACAAATACAATACTTCCTTCTAATAAAAATATAAATACCATCTATATATATATTTTTTTTAATTTTAATAACAGTTTAAGCATATAAATGTAAAGCTCTGCCTCTTTTCACTCGCCTTTGCTGATTTCCTGAGTCCTTATTTACTTCAACACTTCCCGAAATAAATCTCAACATAATTAATTTCAGTCTTCGCCTTGACGGCATCGAACAATCATCGGCCAACGCAGTCGAAACAGAATTCGTGTTGCCCTACAGAGCATCAGCGTTCCAGTTCCACAGATACAAGCTCCTTATGGACCTGTTCCTACCCAGTCAGGACCTCCTGGACGTCGATGAGATCCTGACGGTCGAAGAGAAGTGCTTGCTACATAAGATGATTAGCTCAGGGGTGCGGCAGTGGGAGAGGGGTGATGAGAATGACGTCTGCCCGGTGTCGGCGGAGCAGTCGCAGAATATGGCCACGGCTAGTAACAGTCGGTTAGTTATCAAATTGATTTTAGTTCAGGTCGGCCTTGTTCATAACTGCCACCCTCCGAACAGAACCTACTTGCGACTTTAGACAATTGGAAAACATTAGTTGCGGGTTTCTTGAAAAAAAATTATACAGGGTCGATCCAACCGAAGGATAAAAAATCCTTGATGATTAATTATACTAATTCGCGAAAATGTATATATTCCATTATAAACATAATTTCAAGGTGTCTGCGAATACCGTATCTTTGCACTTTTAACGATGTCAATAACTGTGAACCGTTACTTATTTACATAAACTTTCCTCATGCAACTTATGCTTTTTATTGCGTAAGAAAGTCGTTGACATAAAAAACCTGATTTATGAGAATACGAATGAAACTGCCCATCTTATTGATACCTAAATTCAAATAAAATATTCATTGAAACATTGTTCGCGCCACTTACATTGGCACTCATAATACCTTCCTACCTTCCTATTCCTATCATTTCTTGGCGACTATCTCTGTCGCTCATATCGTGGTATCCACGAGAAAACTGCTTGCCGCCGCAAGTAGTCTGCGATCGACCCTCGTCCTTCGCGGCTGCCGCTCTCGCCGAATCCAAAGTACTGGATCTGCTGCTCCTCTGCGGTGGTCCACGTGAATTCGACGCGCAAATATAAACAACACCCGCTATAAACCCGCCGCGTAAACGCTCCTTGCCGACACGCACCAACCGCCTAAAATACAGTCCACTACATCGAACGTCATAACATCCTGAAGGAACAAGCAGCTTGGAGACGGACCCGAACCGAGGTGATTGCAGTTGCATGGAGACCAGGTTAGTCGCCAAGTTCCTTTGTACTACTCTTCTACCAGCCATCCTTCCCCCGCCATTGGAGGCGCGCTCAGCCTATACAGCTTAGCTGCCGCGCTAACATATTGTTGGTCCTCCGCCGCCGGATCTTCTCTGGTCCTCCCGCTATTCTCTGGCCCCTCTTAGGCCTCATATAGTCCTCTTTATAACCGCCCGCAATTTTATATTGGTATTTTTACCAACGATAATTTCCTATAATTATCGTGTTCCCGCCCGCAATTACAGTTCAGATAGTACCCTGTACTATCCTACTACGCTATTATATACTTATTTCGTGTATTCCGCATTCCTAAATAGTAAAAATAACGATTTTTCCGTAATTCTTAATTTTTATTAAAAAGTGAAGGTATTCCTAACGACCGCCCGTGCGTCTCCACGTGGGTATTCAATACGCCGCGCGCGCGACAGGTAAATGCTGTAGGCAGTTGCAGTAAATTAGGAATTTCATACTTTATCTAGTTTTTTATACTTTGTTAAGATGGCTATGGCTACTCGTTCAAAAGACAAAGATAGTGAAGTATACGAGGACGCAAAAGCGCTCGATACGTTACAGGTCGAACGTTTGACCTTGATAGGTAAACGTGACATTATATTTTCTCGCTTACAAGATATTTTTAACCGATCTTTAAAGGCTTTCACTGATGATACTGAGAAGGATTTATTTCTATGTGGAATGATCTCGTTAGACCGCTTACGCTCCGATTTCAATGAAATTGTGAACAAATTAAATGTCACCGAGTTGACTCTCAACGCTTCGTACACGGTAAACTACCAATCTATAAACGTCTTCGAAGATATGTTTTGCCGTTGTCAGTTTGTTTATAATAAACTTAACCCGCCTTTAAAAACCGCTGATTTCAATGTTGCCCCGCAACGTAAATCTATCAGAATTCCTGAACTCGATTTGATGGTCTTCAATGGAGATCCGATGACCTGGAGGATATTTTATGAGTCATTCAAACGCACGATTCACGAAAATCCCGATCTCACTGATCACGAACGCGTCCAATATTTAATTAATAAATTGTCAGGCCGGGCCCTTGCAGTTTGCTCTGGTATCGTACCTAACGGTGATAATTATCCGATCATATGGCAGACGCTCGTCGATAAGTATAACGACAAACGTAACCTAGCCTCCGCTTATCTTGATCAAATGCTTGATTTTAAATCTTTTAACACCGCGACGAATAAAAACTTAGAATTATTCCTAGATAAATTCTGCACGGCTGTGTCAAGTTTGAAGTCTCTCAAGCTCGATAACGTGTCTGATTTTATTTTACTATCGCTCGCTTTGAAGAAAATAGATTCAAGTACTGCACGGTCGTTTGAAATGCACATGCGAGGTAAATCTATGCCTACATACAATGAACTTTTAAAATTCATCCGCGAACAAAGCAAAATATTGGAACGCACTACGACCGATTCTCTTAGCCGCAGTGATAACAGGCCAGGTACTGCAAGGTCTACGCAGTCTTTTGCAGCATCATGCGTCACTCACTGTCCGCTTTGCAAACAAGCCGATCACGCTAACTTATATAGATGCCCTGCATTTGATAAGCTTTCTATCGACGACAGGTACACTTTTGTAAAACAAAGCAAAGGTTGCACTAATTGTCTAAGCACTACGCATATAAATACCGCTTGCAATTCTAAATTTAATTGCCGTTATTGTGGATGTAAACATCATTCTATGTTATGCCGCAAAGTATCATCTTCCCGTGAAGACAATCGCCCGTACCCTAGCGCTCCGTCACAGGCGCACGCGCCGCCTCCGCGCGCGCGAACTGGCAACTTCTCCGCCGCCGGGGATCACATGCCGCCTTCGGCATCGCCGCCGCCCGTCGCGGGCTCCGCTAGCGCTCAGCTGACGAACTTACCTACAACTGCTTATCAGTCATCACAACAACAGGTGTCGCTGTGTAATATACGCCCCGCTTCGCAGCCTAATGACACTACTTGTTTACTGGGAACCGTACAAGTTTATGCTACGGATTTAAATGGTCGCCGCCATGTAGTACGCGCCTTAATTGATTCGGCTTCCCAAAGTAACTTTTTAACTTCAAAATGTTGCGCTAAATTAAATTTAAAATGCAATAAGGTGACGAACACCGTTGTTAAAGGGATAGGTTCCGCATCTAACCCAATCAAGGGAGCAGTTTCTGCTACTTTATCTTCCCGCCTAAATGATAATTTTATTGCAATTGACGCCTATGTTATCGACCGCATAACAGACAATTTACCGGCAGTGAAAATTGACGTATCCTGCCTTTCATACCTGAACTGCCTGCCTCTGGCAGACGACAGTTTCGCTTCGCCTTCCGAGATCGACATACTTATAGGCGCGCCGCTCTTTTCTGAAATATTGCTATCAGGCCGCGCCGCTGGTCCGCCTGGTACTCCAACCGCTTTTGAAACCATTTTTGGTTTTATCGTAATCGGGACCGCTCCCGTTACTCCCGCTCATGTTACTCCCGCTCATGTTACGCCCGCTCATACTGAAACCGTTGTTTCTATCACTGACCCCTTGGTTGAAGATAGATGCCGCTCTCATATTTCCCTCTGTACCTTTACGGAAGGACCACGTTTAGATAATCTTGTCCAACGCTTCTGGCAGCTTGAAGAGGTGCAATGCACGCCGACTTTGAGCCCAGACGCTATAGAATGTGAACGCATTTTTACAAATAACGTTTCCCGCGATCCTACGGGACGCTATTCTGTAGCGTTACCTTTCTCCCGCGATCCCGCGACCGCTCTGGGTAATTCTTACCCTATCGCTAAAAAACGCTTCATGTATCTCGAACGTAAGCTCGCCGCGACACCTGCTCTGCGCTTAGAGTACGATGCTATAATCAAAGAGTACATTCAGAAGGGTTACATTTCACTGATCGACAATGATAGTCCTTTTACTGGATATTACGTGCCACACCACGCCATTGCGAGACTACAAAAAACAACAACTCGATGGCGTATGGTGATGGACGCCAGTGCTGAAACTGACTCAGGCCTCTCCTTGAATCAAGTTTTATATACCGGGGATAATTTACAAAACGATCTTTTTACAATCCTCTTGGATTTCCGCCTCTACCCAATTGCTTTTACATCCGATATTAAACAGATGTACCTACAAATTTTGATAAATAAGGACCACCGCAAATATCAAAAATTCCTGTATCGATTCGATCCCGTTTTTTCCGCTTGATACCTACCAATTCAACCGCGTTTGTTTTGGTCTACGTAGCAGTCCGTTCCTTGCGATGCGAGTGTTGCGACAGCTGTGCGCCGCCGACGGTGCCCGCTTCCCACTCGCAGCATCTCTTATCAGCGACAACACATACATGGACGACGTGTGCTACTCCATGCCTACTCTGTCTGCTTGTTTACAACTCAGAGACGATCTCCGCGAGTTGCTCAAGGCCGGGGGCTTCGATCTCGTCAAATGGGCTAGTAACTCACCCGCGCTCCTTGACTCCCTTCCCATCTCTGCGTTAACGGAATGCGTTAAAAATGCGAAAAATGCGTTAACGGATCTTTTAAATTCCGACGAATATAATAAGTCTATCTCAGATGAGTTATCAGCTAATCGCATACACTGGAAATTCAATCCACCGCGAAGTCCTCACTTCGGGGGGAATTATGAAATATATGTGAAAGCGTTTAAAAGTCATCTTCATAAAACGATCGGTTCACAGTTACTCACCTATGAAAAAATGTTAACCGTACTCACACAGATAGAATGCGTTATCAATTCTCGTCCTATAACGTTATTGAGCGAAGATCCGTCTGAGCCGACCGCGCTGAGTGCTTCACATTTCTTAATGACCGCACCGCTGAAGCATTTACCCGCTTGCACGGTTCCCGATGAACCTGGACACTTATTGAAACGGTACGCTTTATTGGATCAAATGGTACGATCATTTTCCAAACGGTGGAAGTTGGAATTGTTAAGACGCCTATAAAGACGCTATATAAAGGCCCCTCTGTCCACTTAGCTCAGATCCTTCAGATGTTTCAGTTTTAACCCCAGGACATTTCTTAACATTAGCGCCTCTCACAACAGTGCCATCTCTTGATTATTCCAACATAAGCATGAACAGACTTACACGGTGGCAACTGTTGCAAAAAATGCACCAAGACTTTTGGTCTCGGTGGCATAGTGAGTATCTTACCACTTTATCACAGCGATTGAAATGGACTAAAGCATCACCTCCAGTAAACATTGATCAACTCGTTATCATAAAAAATGAAACTACTCACCCACTGCGATGGCATTTTGGTAGAATAATTAAACTACATCCTGGGCGTGACGGTATCCCTCGATCTGCCTCAGTCAGGACTGCACAAGGTGTTTTCGATCGACCTCTTGTGAAGTTGTGTCCTCTACCAAATAATGACTAGTTTGTGTAGACATCATTTCATTATTTTTTTTTAATTTTTATTATTATTTTTGTGTGTGAAAATATAGCAATTATACATTAAGTTCATTTCAAAACAGATCATTAAATCATAATAACACTTGACATCATTTTATAACAATTATCATATGTCAAGATTTTTGCATTGGTGGTTGTGAACAAATTTTAATGTGTTTTAGACTTTTCTGTCTCATCAATTCGCCAGCGGGGGGGAAGATAAATGTTAAAGCCTCTTATTCAACCATTCCAAATTAAAACCTTCCCGCCCTTTCATTCGTTCCCATTATGGACGTTCAGTCCTTTCTACACATTCACTCTACCAATCCCTTTCATTCTTTGACACTCTTCCAAAACTCTAACGAACCGACACGGTGCGTCGCTCCATCAAAAACATGAAATAAAATATAATCAGTGAATAACCATCAGTGTACCATCAACAATTAGCAAAAGGGGGCCCCCAACGACGCCTCCAAAGGAAGTTAAGTGCCGACCACCGGTGAGTTTTTTTCCAACCAATTTTCCTCTTCATAACCTCAACAACCCCTAGATACAGTCCACTCGTCTTAACATCATTTTTGGTTGACCACTTAGCTGGTATCCCTCGATCTGCCTCAGTCAGGACTGCACAAGGTGTTTTCGATCGACCTCTTGTGAAGTTGTGTCCTCTACCAAATAATGACTAGTTTGTGTAGACATCATTTCATAATTTTTATTATTATTTTTGTGTGTGAAAATATAGCAATTATTCATTAAGTTCATTTCAAAACAGATCATTAAATCATAATAACACTTGACATCATTTTATAACAATTATCATATGTCAAGATTTTTGCATTGGTGGTTGTGAACAAATTTTAATGTGTTTTAGACTTTTCTGTCTCATCAATTCGCCAGCGGGGGGGAAGATAAATGTTAAAGCCTCTTATTCAACCATTCCAAATTAAAACCTTCCCGCCCTTTCATTCGTTCCCATTATGGACGTTCAGTCCTTTCTACACATTCACTCTACCAATCCCTTTCATTCTTTGACACTCTTCCAAAACTCTAACGAACCGACACGGTGCGTCGCTCCATCAAAAACATGATTGCCAATGTTTGATACAATTGCACAAATAGAAGGGTACAAGATGAAGAGCACACCCGAATAGATCTCGATATGAGCATCATTGCCATATTTAATTATTATTTTCATTATTATCGGAAGTTCTCTCAGTTCCAACCAATTTTCCTCTTCATAACCTCAACAACCCCTAGATACAGTCCACTCGTCTTAACATCATTCTTGGTCCTCGTCGAACCGGATTTCGACTTAGAATCGGTTTCCTATGCTCAAATCGTAAACTCGTTTCAACTTGTGAAAATTTTAGCGTCATCAAGCCGCCATATTTGCACACAACAACCAAATTGCAAAACCTATAATTCGAATTATTAGCATCATATCAACATATCGATCACAACGCATATCATATTTTGTGTTTAATTCATCAAACAAACTCAGTCATTCATTTTGTGTGAGGAACTTTGCAAAAAGTTGGTGTAAAAATACCTACACTTTGTATTTCACCGATCTGCGCACACGCGCTGGAGTTTAGGTAGGTTGGAAGTATTGACCTGTGTTCGTTCTGTGGGTGAGTCCAACTTCATATCGTGTCATTGGGAGAGTCCATTTAATCAAAACATTTGTGTTCGTGTATTCAATTTTGTGAAATTGAACATTAATTATCATTTCAATCGTTGTTTTATGTGTAACATGCGACACTTAATAATAACAGCTTATCGTGATAAATCATTAAACAATTGTGTTAATACTTACGTGTAACATACAGCGCCTAAGTAACTCAAGCAAAGATTGTGTTTGTTTGTGTGCCGACAAATTGCGTTTGTGTGCCGGCAATACGAACAAACCGAATCAAATTCGTCGATGTTCGTTCGATCATTTCATACGGTCATTCTCATAGTGTTTATGCTGTGACTTTTGACAAACAAGTGACAGTTTCGTGTTCGTTTCTGTTTGAAAACTATCAAACTCCATCGTAAAGTGTGTTTTATAAAAGTTTGCGCGATAATAAGTTAAGTTTAGGCGTAAAATTTCTGCTAAAAGTGATAACAACTATCAAATTTCAAAATGAGTGAGACCGTGATTGCGCATTGGGAGTCGAAACGCAGCCTGTCGCACAAGCGGCTCAGCGATGCACTTTTGTGTGCACGTAATTGTGAATCCGAACCGAAACTTATAACGCGGTTAGAGACATGGTGTTCCCGTTTAGACATTATCTTGGAGGGCTTTAACGATGCCCACATCAATTTGGTTTGTGAATTACAAAAGGCCGGTGTAGATGATAAAGAGTTGCAAGGGCAGTCCGTGTTCCAAGAGCAAGCTGATGACATGTATTTCGAAGTACTCGAAGCAAAACGTAAATACTTGAAAGAATCAAAAGTGGAGTTCGCTTCTCCTTCTCAACCGTGTCATCAACCCAAGCCAAAGACTAAACTTCCACCGATTAAATTACCTACATTCACAGGTGAGTTCAAAGATTTTCCGGGGTACATTGACCTCTTTAACACACTTGTTCATCAGCGAACAGATTTAACAAACATAGAAAAGTTTCAATACCTAATCACAACATTGTCCGGGGAACCCATAAATATAATTCGTGCTTTTCATGTGTCTGAGGCTAATTATATGAGCGCTTATGAAGCTTTAGTGAATCGATACAACAACAAAAGGTATTTAGCATTCATGTGTTGGGAACAAATTAATAATTTAAAGGCCATGCCTTCTGGTTCAGCCCAGAGCTTGCGGAACTTGCTTGATGTCTACGGTGAAAACATAGCGATGCTTAGTTCACTGGGATTACCAACTTCAGAATGGGACTTTGTGTTATTTCATTCGTTGTTAACAAAATTAGATAAAGCATCTCGTGAAGCCTTTGAGTTGTCTAGCACAGGCAAAGATTTCCCAAGCTTTAATGAATTAAAATCATTTTTACTGGACCGATGCAGTGCACTAGAACGCTCATTATTCTCAAATGAGAATAACAAATCAGTAGTTCAGCAACAAAATAATTATCATAACAAGCGTGTGAATTCAACCAATCAACCAAAGTCAACACCAACAATGCTTTTGGTTCAATCAAACAATCAATCATGTGTTTTGTGTAAAGAAAGCCATGCTCTTTACTCATGTCCAAACTTCTTATCAAAGACCCCACAAGAAAGGTCTCAAGTGATTAAACAATTCAAATTGTGCTTCAATTGTTTGCGTTCAAATCATATAACAATAAATTGCAATTCAACTCACTCATGCAAGACATGCAATCAGCGACATAACAGTCTGTTGCATTTTCCTAAGAGGACAGAGACTGGTGGTCCTGTCAACCCCCAACATAAACAAGCAAGTTGTTGGGGGCCCCCTTTTGCTAATTGTTGATGGTACACTGATGGTTATTCACTGATTATATTTTATTTCATGTTTTTGATGGAGCGACGCACCGTGTCGGTTCGTTAGAGTTTTGGAAGAGTGTCGCAGGCTGATATTGATAAGGTAGTCGATTGTATCGACAAGGCTCTCCAGATAGCGCAAGATGTAGTCAAGATATCCGGCACCAAGCTAGCGGAGTTCAACAAAGTCACCGAAGAAAACGCTGGCATTAAGACTAGAATCAACAATCTCAAGGAAGAAGTTGAAAACTTTAGCAACACCTTCACTCTTCCTGGATTTGAGAAATATTAACTGGTTGAAAAGGAAAAAAACTCACCGGTGGTCGGCACTTAACTTCCTTTGGAGGCGTCGTTGGGGGCCCCCTTTTGCTAATTGTTGATGGTACACTGATGGTTATTCACTGATTATATTTTATTTCATGTTTTTGATGGAGCGACGCACCGTGTCGGTTCGTTAGAGTTTTGGAAGAGTGTCAAAGAATGAAAGGGATTGGTAGAGTGAATGTGTAGAAAGGACTGAACGTCCATAATGGGAACGAATGAAAGGGCGGGAAGGTTTTAATTTGGAATGGTTGAATAAGAGGCTTTAACATTTATCTTCCCCCCCGCTGGCGAATTGATGAGACAGAAAAGTCTAAAACACATTAAAATTTGTTCACAACCACCAATGCAAAAATCTTGACATATGATAATTGTTATAAAATGATGTCAAGTGTTATTATGATTTAATGATCTGTTTTGAAATGAACTTAATGTATAATTGCTATATTTTCACACACAAAAATAATAATAAAAATTAAAAAAAAAATAATGAAATGATGTCTACACAAACTAGTCATTATTTGGTAGAGGACACAACTTCACAAGAGGTCGATCGAAAACACCTTGTGCAGTCCTGACTGAGGCAGATCGAGGGATACCGTCACGCCCAGGATGTAGTTTAATTATTCTACCAAAATGCCATCGCAGTGGGTGAGTAGTTTCATTTTTTATGATAACGAGTTGATCAATGTTTACTGGAGGTGATGCTTTAGTCCATTTCAATCGCTGTGATAAAGTGGTAAGATACTCACTATGCCACCGAGACCAAAAGTCTTGGTGCATTTTTTGCAACAGTTGCCACCGTGTAAGTCTGTTCATGCTTATGTTGGAATAATCAAGAGATGGCACTGTTGTGAGAGGCGCTAATGTTAAGAAATGTCCTGGGGTTAAAACTGAAACATCTGAAGGATCTGAGCTAAGTGGACAGAGGGGCCTTGTGTTCAGGATTGACTCCACTTGAGTCAAAAGCGTGTTAAGTTCCTCATACGTTAGAATTTGTGTGCCAACAACGCGATACAAATGTGTTTTTACGGACTTAACACCCGCCTCCCAAAGTCCTCCGAAGTGAGGTGCTCCTGGTGGGTTGAATTTAAACTCAATACGCTCCGTTTCACACGCGGCGCGCATGAGGTCTATCAGTTGCGACTGTGCGCCCTTAAAATTCGAACCACAATCGCTGTGGATCACATTACACCGACCACGTCTTGCTACAAACCTGCGTAGGGCAGCTAAAAATGCTTCTGTTGATAGGTCAGAAGCAAGTTCTAAATGTACTGCTTTGGTAGCGAAGCACACAAATAAGCACAGATACGCCTTCACAGAACGCGTACCACGATAACGTTGAAAAGTTATGTTAAACGGTCCAGCGTAGTCACAACCTACAGACTGGAATGCTTTGATCTGAGTAACACGAGAACGTGGCAAATCTGCCATTTCAGGTTCAAAATTATGGGGCTTTACACGAAAACAACGGTAACAATTTGATATAACTTGACGAATTGCTCGTCTTGGAGACAAAATCCAAAAATTTTGAAGTAGTAAGAACTGCATTGTTTGTAAACCAGGATGAAAATTTTCGTTGTGAGTACACTGAATGATAAGTTGTGTCAAACGATGCTTGCGAGGAAGCAAAGCTGGGTGTTTTGATTCGTAGCTAAGATCTGACTGAGAGAGCCTACCCCCCACCCGCAAAATGTGATTTTGATCCAAAAATGGGTTAAGTTTTCTGAATGATTTTTCAAATGATGGTGGTGATTGATCACGAAAGGGCAAGTTAACGATGTATCGCCCAGCAACATCCCGTTTATGAGTTGATTGAAATATATCTTCACATTGAATATCTTCCACGGAGTGAGATTGCTTGTTATCTCCAGTAGGTATGTTGTCTAACTCCCAAAATTTCTGAACCGCAATGTCCAGGTTGGTGTCCACTGACACATGATTGATTGATAAAGGAGTGGGGAATGATGAATTTGTCAACGTTTTTCCCATAAGAATAAATCCAAATATTGTATTGATAGCCGTCGCAGCATGATGTCCACCGTCAATTTTTCCTGGTATTAAAATTTGTGGGAATATCTCACCACCAATGAGGATATCCACCGGACGAGAAGAATGGTAATTTTCATCAGCTAGTTTCAGATTTGCTAAGTGTTCAAAGTTTTGAACATTCACCGGATGGGTGGGCATGTTACCACAAATTTTGTCTAAAGTCACTGCTTCCGTTGTGAATGTGGGTTCCACTTTTCCAACTGGTCTAATTTCCAGAAACACTTTGCTTGTAGAACATGCAGGAACCTCACCAATTCCAGACATAGGTGTTTGAGTCTTGTATTGGGACAAGCCTAAACGACGGGCACATGTTTTGGTAATAATGTGACTTTGACTTCCTGGGTCCAGCAGGATGCGCACCTTTTGGAAAGTACCTTGGCCATCCTTTACCTCCACCTCTGCAGTCGCAAGCATGACAAAATGACTACCTGATGATGAACCTGAAGACATATTTGACAATGATGTAACTGGAGTGATCACACCTTCCTTGACATTAGAGTAGGATGACGAAGATGTTTGATGGTAAGCAGCACTTGCTTGTTTATGTTGGGGGTTGACAGGACCACCAGTCTCTGTCCTCTTAGGAAAATGCAACAGACTGTTATGTCGCTGATTGCATGTCTTGCATGAGTGAGTTGAGTTGCAATTTGTTGTTATATGATTGGAACGCAAACAATTGAAGCACAATTTGAATTGTTTAATCACTTGAGACCTTTCTTGTGGGGTCTTTGATAAGAAGTTTGGACATGAGTAAAGAGCATGGCTTTCTTTACACAAAACACATGATTGATTGTTTGATTGAACCAAAAGCATTGTTGGTGTTGACTTTGGTTGATTGGTTGAATTCACACGCTTGTTATGATAATTATTTTGTTGCTGAACTACTGATTTGTTATTCTCATTTGAGAATAATGAGCGTTCTAGTGCACTGCATCGGTCTAGTAAAAATGATTTTAATTCATTAAAGCTTGGGAAATCTTTGCCTGTGCTAGACAACTCAAAGGCTTCACGAGATGCTTTATCTAATTTTGTTAACAATGAATGAAATAACACAAAGTCCCATTCTGAAGTTGGTAATCCCAGTGAACTAAGCATCGCTATGTTTTCACCGTAGACATCAAGCAAGTTCCGCAAGCTCTGGGCTGAACCAGAAGGCATGGCCTTTAAATTATTAATTTGTTCCCAACACATGAATGCTAAATACCTTTTGTTGTTGTATCGATTCACTAAAGCTTCATAAGCGCTCATATAATTAGCCTCAGACACATGAAAAGCACGAATTATATTTATGGGTTCCCCGGACAATGTTGTGATTAGGTATTGAAACTTTTCTATGTTTGTTAAATCTGTTCGCTGATGAACAAGTGTGTTAAAGAGGTCAATGTACCCCGGAAAATCTTTGAACTCACCTGTGAATGTAGGTAATTTAATCGGTGGAAGTTTAGTCTTTGGCTTGGGTTGATGACACGGTTGAGAAGGAGAAGCGAACTCCACTTTTGATTCTTTCAAGTATTTACGTTTTGCTTCGAGTACTTCGAAATACATGTCATCAGCTTGCTCTTGGAACACGGACTGCCCTTGCAACTCTTTATCATCTACACCGGCCTTTTGTAATTCACAAACCAAATTGATGTGGGCATCGTTAAAGCCCTCCAAGATAATGTCTAAACGGGAACACCATGTCTCTAACCGCGTTATAAGTTTCGGTTCGGATTCACAATTACGTGCACACAAAAGTGCATCGCTGAGCCGCTTGTGCGACAGGCTGCGTTTCGACTCCCAATGAGCAATCACGGTCTCACTCATTTTGAAATTTGATAGTTGTTATCACTTTTAGCAGAAATTTTACGCCTAAACTAACTTATTATCGCGCAAACTTTTAAAAAACACACTACGATTGAGTTTGATAGTTTTCAAACAGAAACGAACACGAAACTGTCACTTGTTTGTCAAAAGTCACAGCATAAACACTATGAGAATGACCGTATGAAATGATCGAACGAACATCGACGAATTTGATTCGGTTTGTTCGTATTGCCGGCACACAAACGCAATTTGTCGGCACACAAACAAACACAATCTTTGCTTGAGTTACTTAGGCGCTGTATGTTACACGTAAGTATTAACACAATTGTTTAATGATTTATCACGATAAGCTGTTATTATTAAGTGTCGCATGTTACACATAAAACAACGATTGAAATGATAATTAATGTTCAATTTCACAAAATTGAATACACGAACACAAATGTTTTGATTAAATGGACTCTCCCAATGACACGATATGAAGTTGGACTCACCCACAGAACGAACACAGCTCAATACTTCCAACCTACCTAAACTCCGGCGCGTGTGCGCAGATCGGTGAAATACAAAGTGTAGGTATTTTTACACCAACTTTTTGCAAAGTTCCTCACACAAAATGAATGACTGAGTTTGTTTGATGAATTAAACACAAAATATGATATGCGTTGTGATCGATATGTTGATATGATGCTAATAATTCGAATTATAGGTTTTGCAATTTGGTTGTTGTGCGCAAATATGGCGGCTTGATGACGCTAAAATTTTCACAAGTTGAAACGAGTTTACGATTTGAGCATAGGAAACCGATTCTAAGTCGAAATCCGGTTCGACGAGGACCAAAAATGATGTTAAGACGAGTGGACTGTATCTAGGGGTTGTTGAGGTTATGAAGAGGAAAATTGGTTGGAAAAAAACTCACCGGTGGTCGGCACTTAACTTCCTTTGGAGGCGTCGTTGGGGGCCCCCTTTTGCTAATTGTTGATGGTACACTGATGGTTATTCACTGATTATATTTTATTTCATGTTTTTGATGGAGCGACGCACCGTGTCGGTTCGTTAGAGTTTTGGAAGAGTGTCAAAGAATGAAAGGGATTGGTAGAGTGAATGTGTAGAAAGGACTGAACGTCCATAATGGGAACGAATGAAAGGGCGGGAAGGTTTTAATTTGGAATGGTTGAATAAGAGGCTTTAACAGGAATATCTTCACTTACTTCAATCTAGAGGAAAATGGAATACACCTTCGAATCCCATTACAATAGGTTCTATTGTTCTTATTATCACTGATAATATTCCCCCGCTATCCTGGCCTCTCGGCGTCGTCGTGGCCACTCATGTCGGCGGCGATGGCATCTGTCGAGTAGCGTCAGTAAAAACGGCGACCGGCGTCTACCAGAGACCCGTCGTCCGTTTATGTATCTTACCTACCCAATAATTTAACCCCTTGCTCCCCGGTCAACCGCTATGTTATATTTAACCCGTTGACTGCTTAAGAGTTTAACTCTTATTTTTATTTTTTTTATTTCCCGCTTTCTTTTAAAAACCAATGGTTTTTAGGCCGGGGGCAAATGTTCGCGCCACTTACATTGGCACTCATAATACCTTCCTACCTTCCTATTCCTATCATTTCTTGGCGACTATCTCTGTCGCTCATATCGTGGTATCCACGAGAAAACTGCTTGCCGCCGCAAGTAGTCTGCGATCGACCCTCGTCCTTCGCGGCTGCCGCTCTCGCCGAATCCAAAGTACTGGATCTGCTGCTCCTCTGCGGTGGTCCACGTGAATTCGACGCGCAAATATAAACAACACCCGCTATAAACCCGCCGCGTAAACGCTCCTTGCCGACACGCACCAACCGCCTAAAATACAGTCCACTACATCGAACGTCATAACATCCTGAAGGAACAAGCAGCTTGGAGACGGACCCGAACCGAGGTGATTGCAGTTGCATGGAGACCAGGTTAGTCGCCAAGTTCCTTTGTACTACTCTTCTACCAGCCATCCTTCCCCCGCCATTGGAGGCGCGCTCAGCCTATACAGCTTAGCTGCCGCGCTAACAAACATAATGAATCGACAAGCTAAGGAGCTTAGTTTTTCTTATACTAATTGAAATAGTTTTTAATTGACGACCCAAAATGTATAACAATCGTTTCAAAACAATTTAAAAGGTTAGTTTTAAAATTCATTCGTCAGGATGTAGGTATACACATACCTACTTACGTTTCATATATTTATACTTACAGAATTCACAGCAGATGCCCAATCGAGGACGGCGTTGTTCAAACGGAATGGGGCACCATATCTCCCGGCACCCTCATGGCCGCTATAGCCGCTTCAGTGGAAGCCCAACGCGTTTCCGTCACAGAAATCCTTAACGCGAACATTTTCAAAGAAGACGTAGCTGAACCTGTGATGGCTTTAGCCATGCAAGACTGGTTTGAGGATATAGAGACGTTGGACAAGACTAGCCAAAGGCAGGTGGAGGTTCCAGATATAGGGAATGTGTGGGTTGCTACGCTGGCTGGTAAGAAAACTACTTGTTACCTACTTGTTTTCAGAAATGTGGCTCCTATCTACTATGTAGGTGCCCTATACTATAGTGACGACCTAACTACGTCATATGCATTGAACTAATATATATATATATATACGGACGTGCTTATTTACCTTGCTTTTGTGCTTTATATTGTAGCTTAAGCCTTAATTTTTTTTGTTTTCCTTGGGCTTGTCTTTAGTGACCCTTGTTGGCCCGCTGCTGATCACGGGTCTCCTCCAACTTCATTAAGAGGATTAGGCCATATCCCATCACGGGGGTCCGGTCCCGATGGATCGATTACATACCTCCATTAGAACATTATTATATCATTCTAAATCTTTATTTTTTCAACTTCTTGATTATTTTATTTATATTAATAATGGATGTTCCAGGAGACTTAGCCGAGGTAGTAGTGAATCAAGGGCCGCGAGTAGGCTCTGTCGCCCAAAAAATGATCGTCGGAAGCAACCACAGGTGGAACGATACCCTGCTGCCGAGGCTGCATTACATCTTCCCTCAGAACAGCTCTGTCATAGACTGGCATATTACTGATTCGGAAATTCTCGCTGGAATTGATGGTATGTACATTTTCAAAGTATTTGGTGCTATCGCTTACTGGCTGATATTATAACAAATCTTTCTCTCTCTCACGCATACACACAGAGAGAGACACGTCAAACTTATATACCCCCGTTGTTTTTGCGTCAGGGGTTAAAAATGAATGTTCATTACAAACCAAGTCACGTATAGTAAGATAGTTTAATAAGTGTAGTAAGATTTGGACATTACATTACACTGTATAGAAATATTACTTAAATATTTTATTCAATGTTTTAACTAATGATAAATGTAACGATTTGGAGCCTATCAGTAATGAGTTATGTTACATTTGTAAGAACTAAATGTATAAATAAATAAAATATAGTTCAGATCAGATACCCCTCAATTCTGCCCTCTCTATGATATCTCTAACTTTTTACGGTAAAAGACACGCGAGATTTGGCATGATTTCCTATTCCTCTTAGTTGCACTAAATTTACCACACAAAGGGAAAAGCCTTCTGAATTTGTGAACTCATTACGAATTTTTTCTTTCTTTCAGGTCTCATTCTTGCAAGTTACGTGCCAAAATGGCTCGAACAAAGAAGAACGTTGCGGCTCTCTCAGATCATAGAAATGTACTACTCCCAGGAAGGGGTCTCCTTCGATACCAACATTAAGGCTTGCAACCGACGTCTTCTATTCACAACCATGTTCAATTCTACCGAGTTGTTCCAGGAAACTGTTAGGTTTGCTCACGTGCTTTCGTTGAGGCAAATTACTGTTTACATACCGGTGGATGAGATGGAGAGAATGACTGATGCAGCGGTTAATGCATTTTCGAGTTACGTTTGTACGTTTATTTTAATTTTATTATATAATACCTTGAAAGGGCTTTACTTAACTGTGTGTGATGAAGTTTACCTTTCAGATACTCTATTTTATAACAAAATCTAATGAAAACGATTAAACATAAAGTCCAAATTTCTTCCAGCTGCTTTACTAAGGCAACATACTAAGGATTGTCAAGTGAGCTATAGTGTCCCCGTCATGGATTTAGTGGTCGCCACCGATGGGTCTTGGAAAGGATATGACGTCGCACAATTTATGTCGTAAGTAGATGTTGCGAATAACAATAGGAATTTAAGACTTTGCTTTTTGTAAATTCCCTCATGAGGAACACAAACACATTGATTTTTTTGCTGCTTGCAGTTGGATAGGAGGTGCCCTTGAGGTAAATATGCAGCGCAGCACGATATCTTTAATCCATGGCAATACAGGAGGCTGGATCGTGCCTCCGTCAAATAACCTTACTGCGCTCTTCTCTCGCATGACTAACTTTACAGAAGAATGTAAGTAAAGTTTTTTTTTTCATATTTCACGCACGTGCCTACAGTAGCACATTTTCGACTCATACGGTTAAACACTGCGTTAGACCCTAAATGACAATAAAACCGCTGTCATTATGCTCCTCTAAGGTAAACAAATCTATTTTCTTTGCAATCTTTTCCTAGTGAGAATTGCATGCACCGCGTTCTTTTGTCTATGAGTTAGTATGCATTACAGGGCCATATTGAAAAGGTTTTAATTGAAAACACGTTTTAGGGCCTACCCGCCTCAACCTGCCCAACGTAATGTCGACCATTATTCAGCACTCCCGCAATAAGTCTCTCACTGAGATCGATATCAAAGCCAGCGCCGGCGCCAGCACCGTCGTTCTCGTAGTGAGCCCAAGCGACCGGCCCTCCGCCACGGAACTGGAGCGGGTTAGGGACCTGATGGCGTCACTCAGGAGCACCTACTTCGATGTGTATTTTGCGTACGTCGCTCAGGATATGACGGACTTTCAGAACATTAACAACGAGTATTTGGATTATTCGGAACTGTTTCTCACGGTAAGTGTAATTCGAGCGTTCAATGTTGTAGGCGAAGCGCGAGGTTGTGAGTTGTGACGTCATTTTACTTCCACTAATTTGTGGTAATATTACAAAGGCCCAAGTAATTCTGTCTGTCTCTGTTTCTGTTTGTTAATTCACGGTTAATCGTCTGAAATGGATGAAATTGAGTATGGAGATAGTTAAACCTTGGGCAAAGACATAGATACTTTGCGCAGTAAAGTCGTGGGCAAAAAAAAAGCTAGTTCAGTATATACTTCTCTATTTATATGTTAAAGTTGGGCTGGTGTCTCGTTTCCCCCCTCCAACCATTTGCGCCGGTGGATTAGATTCGGCCCCTAGATTCATAGTTAGATCTTGATTGTTCAAAGATTAGGCACTGCTGTGCAGCCCTATTTTGTAACTCTAATGAAACTCAAAATGGTGTTCATTTAACATTTCACCCATACCATAAACGTCAAATAAAGACTATGTTCATTTTCTTTGAAGGTACATAATATGGTAAAAGGTACAGGTACAAATTAAAACTCATTATTTTTACATATTTTTCTACTTCCGCCTTTTTGCGCGGATAACAATAAATATTAGCCAGCGAGCAAATATCTCTATCTATCGGATTAGGTAGCTAGGTATGTAGTTAATATACATAATAATATCCGAACGGGCTGCTCTAGCTTTGATACTCAGCTCCAAAATATTGACGTCACGAAGGTAGCGACTATAGAGACATCCATTCTTTGATTGCAGACGCCATCCACGTCCGTAGCAGATGCGATAGAAGCAGTCGACACATACATAATCAAGAGTACCATAGCTACAAGGATTTTCGGCGCCCAGTGTCCGTTCAACTACACTTCGTTTGATCAGATCGAGTACGAAGATTTCGTACTACCGAATAGACAAACTTCTTACAGGATACACCCATATTACTTGAGGCAGCAATCCTTGATTCAAGTGCAGGTAAGAAAATGCTGGAAAATGGTATGATATGCTCGAGTCTATTATAATTAAATCAGGTTCGAGGGGCTATAAAAGGAGACATGGAATACATATACTGTCGGGCCAATGTCGGATCTAAAAAGTAGTGGTGTTAGTGGCTCGATAATAAGAAGGCTCGAAATTAATTATACAGCTAAAATAGGCGGCCTGGAATGTGTACGAAGGTGAGTACAGTCAGCGGCACGCATGGACCGCATTCGTCATAGTCTGTGATTTGAGCTAAGTAGGCAACTGTATTGGTTTTGATTTTTCTGTAATTTATTAAGACTTGCTTTGTCGTTGTGCTATGGCCTTTTGCTGAGGTGGTAACACCACAACAACATGGTATTGCACTAATTTTTATATGTGGTAGGATTTACTTACTGTACAATATTCTGTGACATGATACACACCGATTGAGTAATAACGCCATCTGTGCAGTCTGTTAGGAACTGTGTGTGCTCTTAATGTTAATACTCACTTATAACTCGCACGACCTCGCCGAACCATAGAGTATAAGTATGTACGACTGAACTAAAGAGATGGCGCTCACCGGCAATAATAGCCCCGTACCAACGACATGTAAGTTTTATTTATGTGGAACTATAAGGTGGTTATATAGATAAGGATTTTTATTCTTCGGTGCTTCAGAGGCCGTCGATCTCACGCCAGAGGCCCTTGGATTGCCCGACAAACTGACACAAAAGGCAAGCGCCACCACAGTTAACAAACATTGGCCGAGGATCAATTCCGCTGTCTTTCGGTTGCAAACAGCACAGCCATTACTGGTGGCAGCTATACAAACGCTTTTAATTAAAAAAAACGATGTTTTCAGTTTCGCAACGATGGTCAAGGCCAACTGATGGTATGCTTCTGGCGCGGGGCTGATGTGTCGCACAGCTGTCAAACTATCGCCGAGAGAGGGATATACACGTTCAACCTGACCACACCGTGTCCCTCCCCAGAGTTCTGCCCACCCGCTCACTTCATCACAACCGCTGTGACCACGGCGAACTTGTGTGCACGTCAGTGTCTTTTTTCTGTCAAAAAAAACTTTAAATACCATAGTGTTTGATGTTTGTAGGCAATAATTAAGCACTTTTTCAAGTGAAACGCTTGTCTCATAAACAATGAGTAGAATAAGTATGATAAACAAATTAATGAATGCAAAGCCAATTCTTCTGTCTTCATGTTTACGATTGCTTGTATTGATGCTCACGAATATCTCAAAACTTAAATCATTTATTGTAATTGGCAAAAATAAAACCCTTGAGAAAAAATTATCAAATATGATCAATCAAACTAAAACTGGTTATGGTTTGAGTTTGAAAAAGGAATTTCCCTTTCAAGTGGCGATTCATGTATGAATCTCGCACAGAAAAATCAGAAATACGCGGCTGTCAGAGAAGATAGCACCAAAAATCTCTACGGGGATCTAATTTCTTTAATATTCGTAATTTCTGTTATGGGTAGGTGTACCGCTTACCATCAGGTGAACAACTTGCTCGCCTCGTCCCGCAGTCAAATAAAAAAGAATAAAATAAATTAAGCCACAAACGGTACAATGTTTAAATTATCATAGCTAATGACAATATTATAATTATAACATCGTATTTCTATGTGCCAATAGATGCCTCAAACTAACCGCAATCTCGATATGATTAACTATTTTTGATGCACCCTTTTGCTTAGTCTTTATTATATAAAATCTGAACGAATAATAATAATTCTAAAGAATAGTTACTCGTTTGAAAGAGTAATATTAGCTTACAATCAACATAAAAAAATAAAGATATCTTTCAATAATTATTTTAATAATGAACAATGCAAAATGCATCCATGAACATGGATAGGCCCCGGGGGGATTCGAACCCCCGATCTCCTGTTTACTAGACAGGCGCTTTAACCAACTAAGCCACGGCGCCGTTGTGACCAACTTTGAAAATAATGTTATTATGCTTTTTTCATATTATTTGAATTACGGCAATAATTATTTTGTTAGGGACATATAAAACGTCTTTGCTAGCGACCCCCGATCACATCCTACTATACAACACAGGAACAGTACCGTTTATCTTTATTCGGTAACCGTGTGTGCATGTGTGAAAAGAGCCTTACAATACACTGAACTATTCGGGGATTAAGGAGGTGTTTTTTTGTCGAAACTAGACAAAAGCATTGTGGAGAATACCTTCCCCGAAACAACCTTACCAACAGGCGTAGCCTGTTAGCCACGTTTTATATTATAGAGCTTAGTTCAAGTATTATAAATAATTTAAAACATTATCTTTCTAGAAGAGATCGCTTCTATCGATATGTCCGCCCATAGTACCATGGGCGGAATATCGCTAAAAGCGATCTCTATACTAATATTATAGACTATTTATGTCAATAAGTTCTATTCTTATGTAGGTGCCTTGTGTATTTCTGAACTGTTGTACAATAAAGTATTTTTTATTCTATTCCTTCCAGATAATGATTGCCGGTTTCCACATCAAATCGGATACTATCTACGTCACACTGGGCTAAGGTGCTTGCCACTTCGAGGTTCTGCGATCACTATGAAAAGTTACAATGCCTTAGAAATGTCTGTAGTGATATTATTGGTGGTTTATAATGGAATGTATGTTAATTAAAAAAAATATAAGAAAAACAAAAGCCGGTGGCGTTATCCCAGCGTACCCCTGGTGGGACTCGAACCCACAATCCCCGGCTTAGGAGGCCGATGCCTTATCCATTAGGCCACAGGGGCTTGCTCATAGTGATTGAATTTAGTAATATCTTACCTTAGCTATTAAAGTTTCTGAAAGCTGTATACGTTGGGGCTAATTAAAACCCCATAACATTTTAATAATCTCTCTACACACCGATTACTTTTGAATCTACTTAGCAAAGCGCTGAAATAGTAGACTGAATTTACCTGAAGGCACGGCAGTGCCCCCGCCAAGTCGAGTAAACATTAGTTTAACTGCCTATCGTTAGATGGCGCTTTGGCGCAATTTCCATGAATATTGTTTTACTGTGATGTGCGCTAGTACACCTAGAATAATGCTTGGTTCTACTTATTCTATATGCACACTATTCAAATAATATTATTATAATAATAATTATAATTTTTTAAATATATTTTTTTGTAAATTTTATGGCTAAACTTTGAACCATTCTATTATTTCGTTGTTCGTATCACCGACTCCGTGGCGCAACGGTAGCGCGTCTGACTCCAGATCAGAAGGTTGCGTGTTCAAATCACGTCGGGGTCAAAGTACATACTTTTTTTTTAGCTTTGCGAACATCATAATTTTTTAAATATCATTAAACTGTTTTTGGTGTTAATTAATTATAACTTACAAAGTGAGAATACAGTTGCTCGAATTACACTAAATTTTTTTTTTGTATAATTTGTAATTTTAGTAATCTATGTAAATGGGTACATGAAGAATTAATAAAGAATGAGCTGGAATTATTATTATTATATAGCAGCAGCATTAAGTGTCTGTTTAAAAGGGCGAGACCAACCAAGCCCTAGTTCAAACATCATGCTTCTAATTTTTTTCTGTTTCTATTTCCTACACATCAATTTAAATTTCGTTGTCCGCGTTCTCACATTTCAATAGGTAGGGAAGGTATACCTACTTCTATTTGTTTGCATTCTGCATTGGTCGGATAGTCGGAGCTTATCTCTCCGAGAGGAACATTTCGTACCCGGGGCGAGAAGGCCAACACCACAGGAGGGAGATGTCGTGCGGTGTTCCGCAGGGGTCTGTCCTCGGACCACTCCTGTGGAACATCGGTTACGACAGGGTACTGCGGGGTAACCTCCCATCGGGCGCAGGCGTGGTCTGTTATGCAGACGACACTCTGGTCATGGCTCGGGGAGGAACGCACGAGGTGGCTGCCCGTCTTGCCACAAAGGCGGTGACACAGCTTGTCGGACGAATAGATATGCTGGGAATCAGAGTGGCGCTGGGCAAATCGGAGGCGCTCTGGTTTCACGGGCCCCAAAAAGCCCCGCCGCGAGGGTCCTGCATCACTTTCGGTGAGACCCGGGTCGCGGTTGGGTCGAGTACGCAAGTTCCGTGAGCATTTCACTCGCATGACCCCCCCCCCCGCCTGATGGGGGACGCCTGCCGGTTTTAGGCGGCTGCTACCCAATCTAGGCAAGCGAGCGCCGCGAATTCTTCGCAGCAGTGTTCCCGTGCGCTTCTCTCACTGTCAGACGGAGTGGAGAACTCCTCTCCACTCCTGTCAACGTGGTGTGGTCCTCCTTGGAGGATCAACGCTGTCGGGGCCCCGGAAGACGTTCTTCGTACCCGTAGCCCCGACAATAGGCGTCCCGGTGGAACACCCTGGGGTTTTAGTGGGTATACCCGTCAGGCTAGCTGGCGGGGAGTCCCACATAACCATCTAGTCCTACTCTCGGGCCGGGTGGTATGCGGAATGCATTTTACCAGGTAACAAAAAAAAGTTTACGGTAGGTATGTTGTTGATACATTTGCCGCGGCCCTGACTCAGTAATAAACTCTAATTATCGAGTAGATAACTGACTGGAAAAAAGACCAATTGCAAGCAAGTTGGTCTACCTCGAGCCGAGTAGAGCCGGATAAATTCACAAATTCGTGGAAGGCAAGTTTGCGCTCGCACTTAGCAATTACACGAAAAAACGTTTTGGTGGTGTCATCGTGCCGCTTTGATAAAGTGCAAAGGCTCATGTTGGTTTTAGATTTTAGCGGATAACTTGACAATTTAAGTTCTTACTATGCACGCGCGATGCGCAGTAATTTTTCGGTATCGAAAAACCCGAATGCGTAAAAACTAATTCCTAAACCGTTATTTCAAATGAAAAATGATGATAGAAACCTAAAGATGATTATATTAATACCTGTTCAACGTTATAATTTGATGATGTATTTTTTTTTTTATTTTTGACATGGTTACGTCTGGCTTTCACTGAAGACGAATCGATTGACGTAAGAATCATCAAAATCGGCCCACGCGTTTGGTCTCTAGATCGCCAGATAAGAACAAATATACATAGACTGATAAACACAATACCTTTCTTTGCGTCGCTCAGTCAGGTAAAAAGGGGGAGCCTTTTTACCTGACTTCTTTCTTATCTTATTTCCGACTTTATTATTCCAAATAAATATAATATAACTGTCTAGCCTTGCTTTTACATAATATACCGAGGGAGTGGCATTTACGTCACAGATCGTCCCGAACTCTCAAGGCTCTGTGCTGAAGAAAATGTTTGTTTGTACCTACGTTGCCATTTACATGTACCTACCTACTCGTAGATTGCCAATTACTGTTTTTATATCAGTGCTCAAAGTTTATTTTATCACAAATATTAGGTCCATGATACGACATTTTAAACCTAAATGGTATATCTTCATTCCGCATCAAGTGTCGATGCAGTCGCGACCACGAATACGCCTTTACTTACTTACTTACTATACTTATTTCATTTTAAAACTTTAAGGTTCATTTTTGTGTTCACCGCAGCTCAGTAAAGTCGTTTCGCTTTCATGGGGTTGGTGGTCGAGACGGTCAGGTGACCGTCTTGATTACGTTCTACTGGCGCCTTTTCAAATGAATCGCATTGTTTGAGCACACACACACACACTCAATATATCCTTGTGTGTTCTGTCATGTCTACTTGCAATTTTGTGTATGTACATGAACACGCCTATATTTCTCGAGCATGTGTGCCCGGACGCTTGCTTGTGGTGGACGTCATTGATCGCTCGGCACCGTTGGGTTTTTTTTATTTGGCTGAGTGACGAGACGAGCATGTCGTTCACCTGATGGTAAGTGCTACGCCTGCCCATAACAGTTACAGTGCCACCCAGAACTTTGCATTGCATAATCTTGCGCGGCACTGCACTCTGCTCGTCCCTCTAGACATCGGGTCTAAAGTCTCATAAGCCCAGTAATTTCGCTGGTAACAGTGCCCTTCAAACCGGAACACAGTAATGTTTACACATTACTGCTTGGCAGATGAATATCTGCCAAAGGTGTGGTAGGTACTTCCCCAGGCGGTCTCTTGCAGAAGAGGCCTCCCACTACAAAACCACGTTGGTACCAAAGATTATAGTCAATGGTTGGTAATTGTAAGTATCCGCCCATACTTTGCAGTTGCCAGTATAATTATGTTTAGGCTGATTCGTGTTTTAACACTGTCTAATTTTAGCGATGTGGAAAAGCTATTTTTCGAGTAGGTACCTTGCTGCCTTCCTATTCGGTTACCAAAATTTCCGCGGGTCACTTTATGTGGAAGTTTGTAGCGTGTTTAATTTTGGTGATCGTAGCGTGACTATGCCATTTCAGTCATACGTTTGACCTTTAAAGTCCCAAAGGGGCAAACGATTCCATGAATCAGTGACGCCAAAACATTGACGCAAATCGTCAACGTTGTAAATTGACTCCATTAAGTTTTGGAGCACTTTTTGAACCAATTGACCCCCTCGTTCTGATGGTGCGCGTGAGCACTGTCGCATCAATAATATCGTTCACGCGAGCATTGATTTATAATTGATGTCCCATTGTTTTTTCTTTACATGCCAATCTACCCATATTTTCATTATTTATGTAGGTGTGTAGGCTGTAAACGCAAAAAAATATTTTAAGCACATTAGTGAGTATCGTAACCTACCTAAGTTAAACTACCTTACTTTGGTTCCTGATTGGTTAACTGCGGGTGTGACCAAAATGAGCAAAATGTTTAATCAGACGTTTTTAAAATGGACAAATAATGTTTCCATCGCACAGATTTACTAATATCAGTGTGCGATTGTGCTGCATGCTTTGAGGAATCATAATATTGTTTTCATTAAAGGCATGTCATCTATCTTGCCTCGGTCTCGGGTTTCACATCAGGAACCCCAAGCTACCTATATACGAGTTTGTACCATGCATAAAGCGATGGTGATAATGATGGTAATATCGCATTTTGCGTAAGTACACAAAACGTGTATCAAATAGCGCGCATTCGAGGGACTCACTAATATCAATTAATTAAGAAATAAGTAAGAAAATCATACATTAAAAAAATTAGAGCGTAAACCAGGATTTAAAAGTCTGTGCTCAAAGCTTAGAGTAGAGCCCATTTCGTATATAACAAATTGTACCTACTTAATTACATCTCAAAAGTGATGTATGATTTCTAGGCTGTTGTATCACATCGCGTGCGGCGTGTAGACCTAAAACGAATCCAGGTCCGGTTGAGACCGGACTCCAGCTGAACTTGAACAACTGGATAACCTTTAGGAAAACATGAAATTGAATCATCGTTCGTCGCAAACCCAAACTGGTTGGCAATCACACAATGTGCATTATTAACTAGTAAAATAAAGCCTCTCTCACCTCGAATGTATACCTACATACATATGTAGTTCTTGATAATTTCAGCACAGACCATCTAACCTTTAGGATAAATATGATTCACCAATCTGGACCGTGGCCCGAGGTAGATTATGGCCTAATCCTCCTCACAAAAGTAAGGTAAGCGAGACACGTGGGGCTATGCAGCACGGTGCGGATCAGCTCGAGTTCGTTTCATTTTGACGTTTGATTGCCACGGGACTCGACATTTCAATACGAATGACGAGTCCAGTGGCAATTAAACGTCGAAATGAAACGAACTCGAGCTGATCCGCACCGTGCTGTATAGCCCCGCTGTGCTCTTGAACGTAATGGGTGGTGACGATTTTTTTGAAATAGGTAGCTAAAAAGCTATAATCAAGCGTGTGAAACCCCTATTTCACATAAACAAAATTACCAGATATGAAACAAAATTACTAGGTACTAGGTATTTTATTGTGTCCAAGTTTTGACCAAATAGTAGTAATTAGTGATTAAGTATTGTTTAAAATGGAATTAGCAAAAACATTATGATTTAAAAATACTACCTAGTTAATATCTACGCAATTAAATATGAATCAAATTTCAATTAATCTGGAGACACCTTTAGGAAAAACAATTCAAGTGGTTTCACCTTCAGTCAAGCCTTCAGCTTAACCTTCTCTTGGCCGTAGATAATTAGTCCCTTATTAATGAATGATGTAGTCTATGACTTGAAGAATACCGTCTCAAATCGTGGAGGTTGCCTTAACTATAGAGATTATCCGCGGAAGTCCACTCTCGCACCCGTAGCCCCGACAACAAAGGCGTCCCGGTGGAACACCCTGGGGTATAGTGGGTATACCCGTCAGATTGGCGGGGGAGTCCCACATAACCACCCGGCCCTCACCCGGGTCTGGTGTTTTGCGTAATGCATTCCCAGATTAAAAAAAAAAACTATAGAGATTATAGGACTGCTTCCGTCACGTAGTATCTTTAGCATAAGGACAAGTTGCACCAAAAATTATAAAGCCTAGTCAATGACTTGCACCAAAATCCTAATCAAATTTAGATTAATTTGAGATTCAGTGTTATTAACTCAACGCACAATAGAAGCTTGTGTTCATTTTAATTTTTCTCCACTTGGTTTGGTCTTTGGGTACGGTTGATGTTTTGGTTTGTTGTCTACCAATTATACACGTAACATACAAGAAATCAATAAAAAAACAAGACGTTTTCGGTTTTGACCAAAACCCCCCTGAATCAGGTACAATACAAGTAGGTATAATGGAGTTGATTCTAAATCCGTGTATCTTTGCTAAGTAGTTTACAGCCTAAGTTAGGTAGGTAGGTAGGTTAGGTAGGTAGGTACAAGTATCAATCCATATTCCTTGCCTTAAATCTACATAGCGTTGAAAAAATATTTTTAATGTGCTGGTTTCATGTCAGTCACCGAAATAATATCAATAGGCATCAAACATCCAAGAATCTTGTCATCTCATGAAGTTTTTAGTCATGCTTCGCGGTTTCAGTAATTGAAACAATACGTGAATTATTTTGAGACTGAAGTCACGAGTTCTAGCAGAGCGTGCCAGCGCGAGAGCTCGCCTTTGTTATCGTTCTCTGACGGTGTCGGGAGGCACGGTCGTGTCCGCCAATCACAATACTGCCAACGGCTACCCACGTCAGAAGCGCTGTTTAACAATAGTCCGTTTTATCCTCATAGGCACATGGATGCAATAATATTATGCAAATTTAATACTCATAATTATATTGCAAATGAAGAAGTTTCATTAAATTAGACACGAATTATAATTTTGTATTTGTTACTGTTAGTTGAGTTCGTGATATGCAAAATCAAGAGGGTCGTCTTTGTGAGCATTTTATTACAGAATTTCATCAGGAATTATGCAATACCGGACAAAGACTTTAATGAAAGGAAAATAAGGCTAGGAACTCGCAATCGCACGTGCCTTTACCGAAACACAAAATATTGTCGATAAGAGCTGAAATGAGCTGTAAAGTAATAAACTGCTGATGCAATAATGGGAGGGATTGTGTCTGTGTTTGTTGGCCGCGGCACAAATTGCCAGTGTAATACAAACAGTACGTCAACTTTATACATCCATCATTAGCCCGGGTCATCTGGTTCAGTACAAGATGCTGGTTCAAAAGTTCGCTCATCAGTACCTTCTCAAAAATTTAGTTTAGTTAGTCTAGTTACAATTCTATTTGACAAGTGTCTTGTCAATCTTAATAAAATGATACAACAAAATTTATTTTGAAAAAATCTTAATTTTTTTAATTATAAATCATTTTTAAATTATGCACTAGGTACTTGCGGGACTGGTACCAATTATTTATAAAATATTTTGTTAACATATAATAAATATGGGAAGTGAAGATTATTTTAATTAATTATATTATTATAATCTTTAACTTAGTTATGGAGTGAAGACATAAGTACATAAGAATAGTGTACAGTATGTATAGGTACACCGTTGTAACCTCGGGATCTTTTTAGGAATGACTTGGACCAGGTCGGTCCAAAACTGGGATGAACGTAGTAAGAGAGAGGGGGCTCATCAGTGCAGTAGTGGTTCGAATGAGCTGTCATGTCCTGTCTATGATGATGACGAACTCGGGAATATAGTAGACGTGATATTATTAAGTAGAATTGACAATCGTTGGGGAAGAAAGGTTCTCGAGTGACGATCGCGGACCGTAAGGTGGACCGATGACCTGGTGCGAGTCGCGGGGAGCCGCTGGATGCAAACAGCTAGCAACCGCTCGATGTGGCGGTCTATGCGGGAGACACCTGTTCAGCAGTAGACGTCTTCCGGTGGATGATGATGATACTATTTGGCGATTCATGTAGAGTTGTCTTACTTCTTGTACTGTGATTAGGGGCTTGCGTGCGCGCACACATGCACTGCGCGGCGCCTCGTGTTGCGAACCACGCGCGCTGCGCCACACCTCCGTCCAATAAATGTACGACTTCCACTACATAAACCAACAACTTTCTAATCATTCACGTCATTGAACTCGTCGCCATGTTTTACATAGGCCCCAAATTATACATATTGCTTTCCTGAAGAACTGTGTGTATGTAAGGAAAATAATGTGTTAGTTACTATGACAATCATATCAACCAAGTTTAGCTAGCTGAAAATAGCGGAGTTGGGCTAAAATTCTTCACGCCTATCCTCAAAAAGGCCAGTCCTAAAAATCTATCTTTGTAACCAGACTTTTGACAGGATGTAAGCTCGTAACACTGCAAGTAACACTTTGCTGTCTAACACATTATAATAAATACTCAAACATATTATTTTCTATTGATATGTTCTATTGTAGTATTCGTTAAATCAATATACAGTTCAAAGGACATCAACGCGTGCATCGCGTCATAATAACTCTTCGAGATGAAAACGGTTCAATGTTTTTTTATGTACTTAACTACTTACATATATTATTATTATTATTTAAAGTTTTTCCAAGAATACTTTCACAAGGTTAGGAATAATTTGTAGAATAATTAAGATAATAGATACAATACAAAGAGTATGCATACCAAGGTAGGTACACTTTACCTGCTTACCTCGACATCAAATTGATAAAGTCGGTGTCGCTGCTACTTATTAACTAAATTACCTTAGAGTAAATACCAAACTAATTTAAAAAAAGAGTGTGTGTACTTATGTACACGCGTTAGAAGTTATACTTGTTGTGCAAGCAATTTTTTTCGTTGTCTATACTGTCGACACTTCTCAGAGTTAGTTTTTTTTTTCACTACCCCCTGATTTGCAGATTTTTTTCGTGAATAATATTTTTTACAGTATTGTGCATTTCTTTGAATAATATCTTCAGACATATCGGAAACTAAAACAGAAATTGAAATTTAATCATGTAGTATTATTAGTTTCAGAGAAACCTGCAAAAGATCATAGGTAGATAGATACGAATTAGTATAGAAAATTATTTATATTGTTCTATTTAAGTTTATTTAAATTTTAAATTTATTTATCAAAATTTATTTAAGTTTATTTATTAGAATTTATTTTTGATTATTTCAAGTACTACTTTAATAGATTGAAAATATATGTTTATATAAATATATCATGTTAAGCTCAGTGCTCGTTATTTTTAGAGTTATTTAATAAAATTTGTTTGTTTTAATAAAAATATAATAAAAAATAATTGAAATATCAATAAATCAAATTTTAACGAATAGTTAAGATCAAAGATAAAATAAACATTCAGCATTTAAGGTTAATATAAACAAGTATAGAATTTTTTTTATTTTTTTATTTATACATAAAATTTGTTAATATACCAGAAATAAAACAAAACGAAAAAAATAATGTTGTGGTGAGGAATAAACGCTTACCAAGCATTATATAACTTAATTTTTTTACTTTTTTTTCACAATTTCACAGTGAACACAATACCGGTTTGTCTCATGAAATTAACTGAGCAGAGAAATTTCTGTTGAAATTTTTCCTGAATTTTCTTTGCTATAAACCTCACGGAGCCCGATACCTTTCCAACGAATGCAAAACCGTGGAAATCGGTTCGTGCGTTCTAGAGTTATAGCGTCAGGAAGGACAACCCGACTTATTAAAAATTCACTCTCATCATTTTTCTCCATCGCGCCAAAAGAAGTATAACTTCAAAAATAATCTACCCTAGGTATTAAGATAAAGTTAGTTCGTTTTGATCCTGCACACCTGCACATATGCTAAGTGCCTAAAATCTATAATTTATATATATCTCCATATAGCTAGCTAGACAGTATCATACAACTTATAACACGTAGTACTATCTATTCTGTGCCCCTAAACATAATAGATGAATACAGCGAAACCTAGATAAGTGAAAACATACCTTTTGCGTGTAGGTAGGTACAAAATAACTGCGTAAAAATTTCAAACATATTTTCATACATAACTTCTAATGTAAGTTTAATAATAATCATATATTTATATACTCGAATTGCTTGTTTATTATTTTAATATAATTATACCTGTGCATATATTAAGGATGTATATTTACGAATATTGGATTATTTATTGTTCTACAGATTTGAGAGATTTGTTATCCGCATAATGCTTTTCGTTAATAATATCAAGACATCTGATAACAGTGATAACGGCAATACATTTAGTTTGGCAGCTAAAAATATTCATTATTAATTTAATATACTATATATTAAATTAATAATGAATAAATGCATACCCCACCTACCTACCTAACCTAATGCACCCACCATACTACATACATACATACATACATGCATACTTTCTCTATATTTGAAATTTCGTTATCTCTATAATTATACAAGTAGGTAGTATTTTCCGTGGCATACTAAAAGTTGAAGTTGATTATTTTTGAAAAATATTTTTTTTAATTTATAGCTATCTGCATAATTAAACTACCTACTAAATATATATAGATACACGTCCACGTGAGGACTATTATTTAGTGAAATTATAAGGATTTTCTGTTTTTTATAGTTTTAGATAGGTGTTTTATTTTAAATTTTTTATAGCTCGTGGCTTAGTGCTTTTTATTTGGAATCGTTTCGAGTTTATTACATCAAAGTAGGTCCTACGGAAACAGCCTGAAACATGTACGTTTATATTAAACTAGATGCCCACCCCGGCTTCGCACGGGTGGTAAATAAATGATACAAAATCTTACTCCTGTCTCACTCACTTTTCTTAAGAGATTTTATAAATATATCTTTTTTTTTTAATTTCTTATGTACAAACCTTGTTCTGACAAAACCAATCACAACTATAAAAGAATTATCCAATTTGGTGCAGTCGCTTGGAAGTTATGCGCGTACAAACATTTCGGTAATTCATTTTTATTTATATAGATAGTTTTATCTGTCAAATAAAAATATCAACGATAAATACTTATCCCACGAATAGAGCTAAATTTATAGCTCATTGGTGCATGCCAAGTAAATAATTATAACATACCTATAATAATTTATAGATAAGTGAATCTGTAACATAATACATAATTAAATTATGTACATTATAATTATTATTGTAATCAGATAAATTAAATTCACCGGCGAAGCGTTACTAATCTCCTAACGATAAATACCTAGTTACTTTCATCCAAAGATAATGCTTTCAGTGGTCAGTTATTCGATTAATAATAGTCATAGATCGAAGGCTCAGTTGGTGTATGCCAACGACAGTGTTAGTACAATATTATTACAGTAATTTAAATTAATATTTATCGTCATATTATTATGATAAATTTAATTCACCCGCGACTTATCCAGCGTAATTATTTAATCCTCCAATAAGGAGTATCAAGTGCTTATTGGCGTAAGTCAACTATTTATGTTGGTAAAGTATATATTATATGCAATTATTATCATCATTTATGATAAATAAAAATAACTGTCGATATCCAGGAATAATAAGGCGTAAATAGGTGTTCCTAATCTCCCAACGAGAGTCGATTTTAGTGCTCTTGGCGTAATGCCAATTACTATGCACGTATAATATAATATAATATAATACTTATAGTATAATGGCAATAAAAATACTTATCAATGATTATAAGTTTTTTAATTTTATTTATATGTCAAACCAGATCTGAGCAATTATGTTGAATTGGGACAAGCAAACTGTTCCTACCACTATACATATGTACGTATATTATATACCCTTGTCTATAATATAATAACATTACAAGTAACACACCTAGGTACAAAAGAATTACTGGTCAAACCATTCGGAAAGTAAAGGAATATACCTAAATATTACCATAATTATATATTTACGTACTCCAATCAGTCAAACTAAATTAAAGCCTACGAAATATGATAAAAAAAAATGTCCAATTGTCTGTAACAAGAGGGAATTTGTTTGTCCTGCCACTTTAGAAACCGTCGGGAAATTCCACTCTTGATCGTCAGCAATTAATTATGTCCATCAATATCTTTATTGGAGTTGGCGCGGGGCGCCCGATTCTAGATCTCTTGACAAGCGGATCTCTATTGGTGTTCTGCGGAGGGATTATAGGGGTTCCGAGAGTTAGAGCGCATTGTCGTAATGACTAGGGACGTCAGAGCACTTCAGCGTATATTAAAAAATAAAATAAAAAAAAAAAGTTAAAAAAAGAAAGTAGGTATGAAGTAAAATAAACAGTAATTTTATAAGGAATACCAGTCCCAGAACATAAGTATCACAGCAAAAGAGTCTTGAGACTCTTGTTCATAAAAGCAAACCTATTTTTTCGGGAACCGAAAATGTGTCGTTGTTGCTTTGTATTTTTTCTCAAACTCATGTTACATAAAGAAAAACAATAAATGTTTCAAAAAAATATCTGTGTACCACCATCGTTAAATAATTGTAACTATTAACATTCAGAATATCATGTCTACTTCGTGTTTTTTTTATGACTAGCAGGAAATTCTAGAGTTAGGAATTTTAATAAGCATCGCTGCCTAATTTTTGCGCAAGGTCATTAGAATGGATACTAAACTTTTCGGTAAAAAACTGTTTAATAGATAAGTATGTGACAACATTCGAATAGCTGTTACTATCGAGGCCGCGACTTCGTTCACGGTAGTATGTTGTTTGGTGCGTGTATTGATTTGCTCGTGTAGTTAACAATCAAATAAAAAAAAGTAGATCTAAGAAGACAGTTTCTTATCATAGCCCGGTGGCTAAGTGGGCGCGCCCCTCTTACATAGTTTTTTAAAGAGCTAAATGGATTGCTATGCATTTTATACTGTTTGGCAGCCTAAAACCGTATTTGTATAGTAGAGCTAATAATTTAAAAAAGCAATTGTAATGTGAGCTGCCTGAGACCTATACCGGCGACCTCAAAAAAAAAACTGTGGCTTACAGTACGATTGGTGGGAAACCACCTTACTAGTACACATACTATACCACTGTGAACTATGTTGCGGGTTGTTAACTAGCTGTGGCTAATTAAAAGTATAGTAAATAGATTAGGATCCCACAAACATAATTAATAGTAGAAACAGACTATGCCACTACGCTTTGCCAACGCAACCTCGAGCAGCATCGAACGTGCAGATCTGATCGAGGCTCAAGTGTTATTTTCGTTCGCAATTCAATACCTACCTATATTTTGCTTACATAGGCGTCGGAATACGTGATGCAGGCAATGTAGGAGAATCTTCAAGGAATTTTTCAATAAGCGTGACTGCCGCTAATAGCCCACCCTTCCGTTCCGTCGTCACTGAATATTCGTCATATTTATAATTAGTATGTTTATAATGGGTCCATGGGGAAATTTCATAAACTTCATCTGGAATCCCTCTATACTTGCAGTGCTCACAGTACGTGCGCTACACATTTGGCTTTAATGATTTAATTACATAATGCAATAAACATTCAAAATAACTTTTTTTTCATTATATCCTGTACATTAAAGAACATGAAGAAATCCTACACAAGGTTATAAGTAGACGGATACCTCCTGCCTGGATTGCTCACTGCAGTCTAGCCGACTGCAATTAAGCATGCGATTGCAATCAAGCCTGGTTGTGTTAGACACGCAATCTCTCTAATTAAGGTTCATTAGCCTGCAGAGATAATGTTTCCCAACTCCTTGGACTAGCTGCTTCAGCGTTTCATTGTGCTTAATTATGTGGCTAAATAATAATGGGTTATTCACCTACTCACAATGTAACGTAGAGTATGTACCACTATTTATTTTGTGCTAGAGTAGGTAGCTATAGTACAGTTGGTCTATATTATTTTATAAATAGTAGTGGTAGGCTTCTTCTGCAAGAGTCTGGCTGGGGAACAATTACACCTTTGATAGATATTCATCCACCAAGCAGTAGTGTGTAACCGCGTGTGTGTGTGGTTTAATAAGTCTAAGACTGATGATAAGAAATACTATATGTAAAGTTACTCAGAAATATAGATTGGTTCGTTTTGATAATTTGGCGTTGAAGCAATATACTACATCGTGTAATCCTGTGTAGACGTAGTACGAAACTTGTTTATAGAAAACAGAGCCACTTTCCCGTCTCGTCGGTGCGCGCAGAATTTTCTCGCTTGGAATCTCAAATTGCAGACAATGCTAGTGTGTGTGAGCTTATGAGCTACCCCGCTGCTTTGAGGTATTGTTTTATAAACATTGCCTTATTATTGAACGACGAATGGAAATTTACAGACGAGAAAAGGTGACCAACTCTTGGACTGACACCGGATATTGCGTAACTAAGGTTGGTAAATGTAATGGGTCCACAGATTATATACCGAAAAGCCTATTTTCACCAGCAAATAGACAACTAAGAAACAAAACCTTTTGAAAGTATGAAAAAGTTAGTCCCAATACGGGCTTCTCTGCCTCGACTCAAGTTCATTTTAGGCTTGACTAATAATGGTGCATATCATAATCTTGGTTTATTCTCTGATATCTTAATTTTATAACCACACTAGTGGTTTTTATTTACCTACCTATAGCTTAAATTTTAAGGATATTCAACGCATTGACAGTAAACAGATTTTCAGGGGAGCTCCTGGAATATTTTGTTTTTAGATGCGCCATACAAAAATGCTTAATTACATCTAATAGGTTTTAAAATATGATATTATTACATAAGGATTGTCGTCATTGGTTGCAAAGGTTCAATTCAATGATGCAAGAAAAACACTAGCCTTGCTAATTTTAGATTATGTAACCTATATACGGTACCTAGTCTACCTAACGAGTGACGAATTGACGAGTCATTATGATGTACCTATAACAATAATTCATATTATTTACTTGCTATGAGTATTAATTCAAATACATTGTGCAATAAACGACACACCTTGTAACGGTCCCGAATTGGACTCGCTACATTTCACAAAATAAAAATACACATTTATCAATTTTTGGCAGAATGCTGAGATTTGCATTGACAAATTAGTGAGATTTTGGCTACACATTAATATTGCATTCGATCGGAAAAAAGCTAATTATTGCAAAGGTAGAAACTCTATGGTAAGAGATTAAAAGGTCAAGTCGTATCTATGATAAGGCGGAAATGGAAAACGGATCAATTAAATAATTAATAATGATGACATCCAAAGGGAATAGCTTAAAAGTACGAAAAGGACTTCGACATGATGGTAGATTTAGAAGATATGGGCCAATAACACTACAATAAATTTTGCCAATGAGGAGCTTAGAGGGAGACGAAAGATTTAGAGCGGGAGAAAAGAGAGGCGCGAGAGTCGAGGCTTGGCTTGCGAAACTACGAAGAGAACGGGCGTGCCTAGGAAAGTGAGAAAACCAAAATGGCGAAGTAGTGAAAAGCGCGTAGGAATATGTTTTACGGATCGCTAGGTCTCTTCCAAAGGGGATTTAGTGATCCTTAAAAGCGATTCTGGGGAGATAGGAAGTGATACTAGGGCCTGTGTTAGCTTGAGTCAAACTGCGAATGTTCTGATTCTTGTTGACACTGGTAGGGCGCGTAGGTTGGCGAATTGAAACGGTGCTTGCCAAGAGTTTAGCTGATAGCCTGAGGAATGTGGTGACCTCAGGGGCGTCTTCCGGCATGGGTGGCTAGAAGCGCCTGACCACCCATTTCGATCGTATTTTGTGTACGGGCGGGGTGATTCCTCTAGACAGTGACGAAGATATCTCTTCCTGTACATAAAGTCGATTTGAATGGTCCCCGCACGCACACGGTGTTATTACCGTCAGGGCGATTTCCAACGACATAAACTCCCTTCCCAGCATGACATGACGGGGCGACAATTTGACGACTGACGATAGGTTGCCGTTTGGAAATCTTAGGGCGGCCTAGGGCTTAGAAATAAGCAAGACTCCCGGTGCCTCCGGACTTTAGATAGCTAGTTAGAAAAGGACATTCTTGGAACTTCCCTGTGGGATTTCTCCATGCACAATTAACTTGGAAAATCTGATTGTCACGACTCCGAAGTTGTCGCAATCAGGCTTGCTTCTGTTAGGTACACACACTATTTATTAGAAGCTAGACAGGTTTTAGTTCATAAGAAACCTAGGGTAAGTAGGCATAGGCTCATAATAATTAACAACAGGGGTCACTAGCCATAGGAGGTTCGTAAGTACCTATGAGCTAGTCTATAGTGTTAACAATAGGGGTTACTAGCCATGGGAAGTTCGTAAGTCCCTGTGAGCTAGCTAGTTTATAAGAGCTTAGGGCCACACACACATAACATACAACATACAAACGAACGCACAGACACCAATTTCGATAGGTAAAGTTAAATGTGGACTCCGGACAGTCCTGAGAAGTTGACAGGTAGGCACACACACACACACACACACACCACACACCTTTAGCCTAGGGTTCTTCTGACAGGAAGGAATTCATACTGTAGGACAGGGTCATCTTAAACTATAGGAAACTATATAAAATTAAGCCAACACAACAAAATATAAACAAACACTCGGGGAAATTAAAGATACTATGACAAAGAAATGAACTGGTGAAACATAAACTTCCTTGGGAATCAATTGTGGTACTGTAAACTATATTGTAATAAATTTACGGAGTTACTAGGTCAAACATGAATGAGTAAACATATAAACAATATGGTGCCCGGCAATCAGACTGATAAAGCTAATCATTACATATGTACCTACTTTGAATGAAAGAAGTTGTAATATGGTTTAATCATTTTATTATTCATCATAACAATGCTATAGAGCCTAAATATAACTTTACATACTCATAAAGTAAACATCTGGGGAAACAATTAAGAAATTAATATAATTTGTGACGGAAAGAAAACGAACGATGAAAACTAAACATAACTGATAAATAATCAACTAAATCACAATAAGTTAGGACTGTCTGTATATATATATATAGTTAGATAGTTACTGAATGAAACTGCAAGGATTAAATATAACCTACCTATAAATAAAGTAATAATCTGGACAAATTAACTATAATTTAACCTAGGCTTGGTTCGGAAAGAATAATTCTGATTTTAAGATTAATTAATTGCACAAAGGCAATGGACGACAGATATGACTAAGTTTGTCTCTTTTGGATTGGCTACTTATGGGCAATGACCTATTACCTTCCCTGGATTTTCTTATGACTAAAAAAGAGTGAGATTCTCCATAAGGCTCTTCGAAAGTCACTAACTGAGGCTTACTTTCAACTTGAGTCGCTCCAATGTTGAATCCTTCCATGCAATAGATATGGTATTAACTATGGCACTAGAATTCTTAGTGTTACAGAATTATCTAGAAGAACTTTCTAAAAATCCTCCGATAGAGAGATAACCTGAAATCAACAAAGAATTGACATTATACTTAATGGAAACTACCATCAAACCTTAGAACAAGGCTTCTTAACATACTATTTAAATAAAACTAGTACTACACCAGAAAAATGGTTCGAAAGGAATAATTCTGTCCTTAACATTAATTACAAGAAACAACGAACGACAAATATGAATGAGTTCGTCTCTGTTAGATTGACTACTTATGGGCAATGACCTATTACCTTCCCTGGATTTTCTTATGACTAAAAAAGAGTGAGATTCTCCATAAGGCTCTTCGAAAGTCACTAACTGGGACCTACCTCTGACTTGAATCGTTCCATCGTTGAACTCTTCCATGAATAGATATGGAAAGAACTACAGCTCCACACTAGAAATCTTAGTGTTACAGAATTATCTAGACGAACTGTCACTTTCTGGAATTGAAACAATTCCTAGGTTTTCCAATGAGAAATAACCTGAAACAATAAATAATTGTTGTTACCTACACCTAAAGGAAAAATATCCTTAAACCTTAGAACAATGCTTCTGAAATACTAACTAAATAAAACCAGTATTATTACACCGGGGGAAAAATATGACCTCTTGCCACATAATATAATTCTACAAATAGAAACCTGGACAATGGTCCCACATTAAGCTAAATAAGCTAGGCGTATGTACAGATGGGTAAATAAAGCCTGGTGTATTATGTAGTTGCTCCTAGTGGGTAGAGCTAGGATAGGTTTAACGAGATTTTAGATCTCTAAATATTGGGGCCTCTTTCCCTTTTGCTAAAATAAGTAAGTGGGATTGAGGAACCGCATGAACTAGATAAGAGGGATGGAAATTCGACCATGGCGGGGGTTATGTCCGCTGATAACCCTTCATCCTCGTTGAATCATGAATGGAGGTTGTGAGATTGTTTACGAACCGGGTATGAATGAGATCGAACCGTGAATACTCTTTGGATAAAAGAAAAGAAGTCCCTCTTTATGAAGTTCCCTTGCTTAGACATACTAGACTTATTATAATAGGCGAGTTTCACGGTATTTTCTAGCGGTAACATAAAGATTTCACATCTGTTTAAATGAGTTCGGACGGGTGACTTTGACAAGTAAGCTTATTGTCATGGAGCGATGTTAGCTGCTGTCAGTGTCATTTGTCCTGTGAGAGTGACGGATAATGGAACGATGAATTGAAATTTGATGGAAGACCACAGATGGACAAGCATAGTAAATTAAATGAAAGTAGATGCTTTCCGTCGAGATTTCGTAACTGCGAGGCGGTACTTAATCCCGACAAGCGGTGGAGAATATCCAAGTCTGGTCCGACGAAATTCACAACTTAGGGCGGGGCGGGGCTCTAAGTCATAGCCGCTGTCATGATCGTAGATTCGGAATGGAAGTTTTAATCATAGACTCTCGTGATAATTACAAAACTATAAGGTCGAGCGAAAGATTGATGAGTTACGAAAAATGTAAGGTTGATGAAAAGTTGATAAAAGGTTGACGATTATTAAATTATACTTTCGAATGAAAGGTTATATATGGGACAACGAAGGGCTAGGATTAAGATCTACTTTGTCAGATATTTAGATAATACGGATTTGGTAAGAGGTAGAACGGAACGAGAATATTAGGTTGAGTTTATTTGGGGACGCCATATAATAATTTAGGATAGGTAGAAAACAAATGGTATCAATTCAGCGAAATCTAAATCCAAATTATTTATCTCTTTTAATATTGACTACTGACGGATTGCGAAGCCATACTGAACATTCAAAGGATTTAGGTTGCTACACGCGGAACACAACGAAGGGTTACTAGACGATCATCGGGCCAAAACAAAGTAAAGTAAAACAAGGTAAAGTAAAGTAAAGTAAAGTAAGGTAAAGTAGAATAGAGGAGAGTGAGTTAGGTGCGGAGTTATACGGAGTTGTACTGTAGTATTATTTATTAGTATTATTAGGAGAGAGAGAGTAGGTCGAGTAGGTTAAGATTAGTTTAAGATTTGTTTAAGTTTAGTTAATTATTTTAATTCGAAAAATTTAGTATGAGATAGACAATATATAAAGAGAGGAAGGGGAGAGAAGAAAGAAGGGGGGGGGGGGTCACAATTGGTGCCGTGACCAGGATAGTCAACACTAGAATAGCGTGACCAGGATAGATAAAACTAGAATAACGTGACCAGGATAGCCGAAACCAGAATAGCATGACCAGGATAGGCAAAACTAGAATAGCGTGACCAGGATAGTCAACACTAGAATAGCGTGACCAGGATAGTTAAAACCAGGATAGTTAAAGATCAAAATAGTTTAAGACCAGGATAGTTTAGAACAGGATCGGTTGTATTTATGACTAGGATTATTTTATTGGTTATGATTATTATTAGTTGCAATTTAGATTAGAATCTTTAAAGGAAAAATTATTAGAAGATAATTAGGTTCAGTATAACTTCGTCTTCGGTGACTAAGTAATTAGTCACAATTGTTGCCGTGAAATAGGATGGTGTTCGGTATGGCATTGTAATCCGGAAGTTGGTTGATGTTTATGGAGGGAAATATATTATTATAGAATAAATAGATAGATAGATAGATAAACTCTTTATTGAAACACCGCAGAACAAAGAAAAATTAAAACAAGAACGGGGCAAGTTTTGCAATTAGTGTCACAATGGGCGGTCTTATCGCTCAGAGCGATCTCTTCCAGACAACCATCCGCGGAGAGGAGTAAATAGGACATCGGACGGTGGCCTTTTTTTTATACGTAGATTAAAATAAATGAATAAATAGATACATATTATACACAAAATAAACTTAAATACATAGTAGCATAATAGATAAACTTAATATATACCATAATATAATAAACAATTAGGGAGAAGGCAAAATAAAAGGCTAAATCATAAAATACACGAATCTTAGTAAGGAAAATAGGCAGACATTAGAGAAAAAAATTATAAAAATTATTAGATTCACCAGAGGGGAAATGACGGGGGGTTGTCACCATCTATAAATAAGATTTGGTGGTAACTTATCTAAATTAACTGTTGCAGGAAATATAAATTTTTACAAAAATTTGTTATAATGAAGAAGGAATATAAACATAAAGAGAAGAAACATAAATGTAAAATGGAATAGAAGATTGTAAAGCAGACTTTAACAACTTAGCAATAATAGTCTAACGAATATTGTTTAAAAATATAATTACTGTAATAGATATAGAAAGGGATCATAAGAGCTGATGGTAAATAAGATTTAATAAGATGGAAGCGGTGGTAGCCTAGTGGGAGAGCGTCCGCCTTTCGGTCGGAGGGTCGTGGGTTCGAGTCCCAGTGCGGGCACGTGCCGGTGTGTTTCTGTAGAACATGTGTGCGTAGTTGTCGCTCGCTTTTCGGTGAGGGAAGGCATCGTGTGGGGAGGGGCCCGTGCCCAGCGGTGGGACGTGATGGGTTGATGTTGAAATATTGTTTGAAGGAACTCTGTAAGAAAATAATGTGAAATAATCATAAAAACAAAAAAAAATATATATATATCTAGTTTTATTTGAAAAAAATGGTAAAGGTAACTAAGAAAGGTAAAGGTAACTGAAAAAGGTAAAGGTAAATGAAAGGAGGTAAAGGTAATGGTAATAAAACGAAACAAACATAATAGAATACTATTGCATAAATTTAAATTCGGGGGGTTGTTTTACATTGTTGAAATAAATTCATAATTCGTGTCTTATAATCCGTGCGGGTTTGGTGCTTTGCTTGAGTAGCGTGAAACCGCTGAGAGATGTATGAAAAGGATTTTAGTCGAATGAAGGACTCTAGTAAACCATCAACCTGGGTTTGAGACGGTTTGCCACGATTTGACTTCAAATCGACACACTACACTTACAACGTTTCTTTATGAAGGAGAATTTGGTGTTAGGTTAGATCAGCTGATAAAAATCATCGGTATAAGCCGATTTCATAAAGAATCCACTCCACACGTTAGTCCCGGGGCTAAGACCAAGGCACACTACACATGCTCTGAATCATAAGCTTTACTATCAAGAATTCGGGAGTGAACTGGAAAGTTGCGAACATCGACAATTTATGTACCTTAAGCCGCGCACGGCATGTCCGAGTTTAGAGGGGTAATGTAAGTATGTATCTCTTATATCGAAAAATAAGTAGATTGGGGGATAAGCGCTTACATAATATCATTAGGATAGAGACGCCTCACAACCGTCTTTTCTTCTGGGCTTTGGGATGTCCAGGTGATGAGAGCGATTTTTGGGGATGTTCAATGCGGGGAATGTTCACGTACTGGTTCTAATAATAAAGTTTTAGGATACAGTTTAAAAACACACACACTTATTTATCTATTTATCATATACACAGTTGTACTTGTTACAATTTATACACACACACACACACACACACACGATTGAAGTCAAATACGAGCAAATTAGAATGAATAATAAGTAAGGGGGCCTTTTAGTATTCTTATGTTTGTAAAACTGGTACTGTGGTAATTCCGGAAAGGAAAATATTACTCCGGTGATATAAATAAACGCACCTGCGCATATTTTGGGGGTTGGCTGTAACGGTCCCACCTTGGACTCGCCACATTTACAAGATGAGGGTTACACACTTATCGATTTTGATTAAATAAAAATATGAAAAAAAAATGGGGGTTGTTTGGTATTCTTATGCTTGAGAAATAGGTACTGCTGTAATTCCGGAGAGGAAAATATTACTTCGGCGATTTAAATAAATACACCTGCGAATATTTTGGGGGTTGGCTGTAACGGTCCCAACTTGGACTCGCCACATTTAACAAGATGAGGGGTTACACATTTATCGATTTTGACTGAATAAAAGAATGGAAAAATGGGGGTTGTTTGGTATTCTTATGTTTGTGAAATAATTACTGTTGTAATTCTAGAGAGGGAAAAATATTACTTCGGTGATTTAAATAAATACACCTGCGAATATTTTGGGGGTTGGCTGTAACGGTCCCGAATTGGACTCGCTACATTTCACAAAATAAAAATACACATTTATCAATTTTTGGCAGAATGCTGAGATTTGCATTGACAAATTAGTGAGATTTTGGCTACACATTAATATTGCATTCGATCGGAAAAAAGCTAATTATTGCAAAGGTAGAAACTCTATGGTAAGAGATTAAAAGGTCAAGTCGTATCTATGATAAGGCGGAAATGGAAAACGGATCAATTAAATAATTAATAATGATGACATCCAAAGGGAATAGCTTAAAAGTACGAAAAGGACTTCGACATGATGGTAGATTTAGAAGATATGGGCCAATAACACTACAATAAATTTTGCCAATGAGGAGCTTAGAGGGAGACGAAAGATTTAGAGCGGGAGAAAAGAGAGGCGCGAGAGTCGAGGCTTGGCTTGCGAAACTACGAAGAGAACGGGCGTGCCTAGGAAAGTGAGAAAACCAAAATGGCGAAGTAGTGAAAAGCGCGTAGGAATATGTTTTACGGATCGCTAGGTCTCTTCCAAAGGGGATTTAGTGATCCTTAAAAGCGATTCTGGGGAGATAGGAAGTGATACTAGGGCCTGTGTTAGCTTGAGTCAAACTGCGAATGTTCTGATTCTTGTTGACACTGGTAGGGCGCGTAGGTTGGCGAATTGAAACGGTGCTTGCCAAGAGTTTAGCTGATAGCCTGAGGAATGTGGTGACCTCAGGGGCGTCTTCCGGCATGGGTGGCTAGAAGCGCCTGACCACCCATTTCGATCGTATTTTGTGTACGGGCGGGGTGATTCCTCTAGACAGTGACGAAGATATCTCTTCCTGTACATAAAGTCGATTTGAATGGTCCCCGCACGCACACGGTGTTATTACCGTCAGGGCGATTTCCAACGACATAAACTCCCTTCCCAGCATGACATGACGGGGCGACAATTTGACGACTGACGATAGGTTGCCGTTTGGAAATCTTAGGGCGGCCTAGGGCTTAGAAATAAGCAAGACTCCCGGTGCCTCCGGACTTTAGATAGCTAGTTAGAAAAGGACATTCTTGGAACTTCCCTGTGGGATTTCTCCATGCACAATTAACTTGGAAAATCTGATTGTCACGACTCCGAAGTTGTCGCAATCAGGCTTGCTTCTGTTAGGTACACACACTATTTATTAGAAGCTAGACAGGTTTTAGTTCATAAGAAACCTAGGGTAAGTAGGCATAGGCTCATAATAATTAACAACAGGGGTCACTAGCCATAGGAGGTTCGTAAGTACCTATGAGCTAGTCTATAGTGTTAACAATAGGGGTTACTAGCCATGGGAAGTTCGTAAGTCCCTGTGAGCTAGCTAGTTTATAAGAGCTTAGGGCCACACACACATAACATACAACATACAAACGAACGCACAGACACCAATTTCGATAGGTAAAGTTAAATGTGGACTCCGGACAGTCCTGAGAAGTTGACAGGTAGGCACACACACACACACACACACACCACACACCTTTAGCCTAGGGTTCTTCTGACAGGAAGGAATTCATACTGTAGGACAGGGTCATCTTAAACTATAGGAAACTATATAAAATTAAGCCAACACAACAAAATATAAACAAACACTCGGGGAAATTAAAGATACTATGACAAAGAAATGAACTGGTGAAACATAAACTTCCTTGGGAATCAATTGTGGTACTGTAAACTATATTGTAATAAATTTACGGAGTTACTAGGTCAAACATGAATGAGTAAACATATAAACAATATGGTGCCCGGCAATCAGACTGATAAAGCTAATCATTACATATGTACCTACTTTGAATGAAAGAAGTTGTAATATGGTTTAATCATTTTATTATTCATCATAACAATGCTATAGAGCCTAAATATAACTTTACATACTCATAAAGTAAACATCTGGGGAAACAATTAAGAAATTAATATAATTTGTGACGGAAAGAAAACGAACGATGAAAACTAAACATAACTGATAAATAATCAACTAAATCACAATAAGTTAGGACTGTCTGTATATATATATATAGTTAGATAGTTACTGAATGAAACTGCAAGGATTAAATATAACCTACCTATAAATAAAGTAATAATCTGGACAAATTAACTATAATTTAACCTAGGCTTGGTTCGGAAAGAATAATTCTGATTTTAAGATTAATTAATTGCACAAAGGCAATGGACGACAGATATGACTAAGTTTGTCTCTTTTGGATTGGCTACTTATGGGCAATGACCTATTACCTTCCCTGGATTTTCTTATGACTAAAAAAGAGTGAGATTCTCCATAAGGCTCTTCGAAAGTCACTAACTGAGGCTTACTTTCAACTTGAGTCGCTCCAATGTTGAATCCTTCCATGCAATAGATATGGTATTAACTATGGCACTAGAATTCTTAGTGTTACAGAATTATCTAGAAGAACTTTCTAAAAATCCTCCGATAGAGAGATAACCTGAAATCAACAAAGAATTGACATTATACTTAATGGAAACTACCATCAAACCTTAGAACAAGGCTTCTTAACATACTATTTAAATAAAACTAGTACTACACCAGAAAAATGGTTCGAAAGGAATAATTCTGTCCTTAACATTAATTACAAGAAACAACGAACGACAAATATGAATGAGTTCGTCTCTGTTAGATTGACTACTTATGGGCAATGACCTATTACCTTCCCTGGATTTTCTTATGACTAAAAAAGAGTGAGATTCTCCATAAGGCTCTTCGAAAGTCACTAACTGGGACCTACCTCTGACTTGAATCGTTCCATCGTTGAACTCTTCCATGAATAGATATGGAAAGAACTACAGCTCCACACTAGAAATCTTAGTGTTACAGAATTATCTAGACGAACTGTCACTTTCTGGAATTGAAACAATTCCTAGGTTTTCCAATGAGAAATAACCTGAAACAATAAATAATTGTTGTTACCTACACCTAAAGGAAAAATATCCTTAAACCTTAGAACAATGCTTCTGAAATACTAACTAAATAAAACCAGTATTATTACACCGGGGGAAAAATATGACCTCTTGCCACATAATATAATTCTACAAATAGAAACCTGGACAATGGTCCCACATTAAGCTAAATAAGCTAGGCGTATGTACAGATGGGTAAATAAAGCCTGGTGTATTATGTAGTTGCTCCTAGTGGGTAGAGCTAGGATAGGTTTAACGAGATTTTAGATCTCTAAATATTGGGGCCTCTTTCCCTTTTGCTAAAATAAGTAAGTGGGATTGAGGAACCGCATGAACTAGATAAGAGGGATGGAAATTCGACCATGGCGGGGGTTATGTCCGCTGATAACCCTTCATCCTCGTTGAATCATGAATGGAGGTTGTGAGATTGTTTACGAACCGGGTATGAATGAGATCGAACCGTGAATACTCTTTGGATAAAAGAAAAGAAGTCCCTCTTTATGAAGTTCCCTTGCTTAGACATACTAGACTTATTATAATAGGCGAGTTTCACGGTATTTTCTAGCGGTAACATAAAGATTTCACATCTGTTTAAATGAGTTCGGACGGGTGACTTTGACAAGTAAGCTTATTGTCATGGAGCGATGTTAGCTGCTGTCAGTGTCATTTGTCCTGTGAGAGTGACGGATAATGGAACGATGAATTGAAATTTGATGGAAGACCACAGATGGACAAGCATAGTAAATTAAATGAAAGTAGATGCTTTCCGTCGAGATTTCGTAACTGCGAGGCGGTACTTAATCCCGACAAGCGGTGGAGAATATCCAAGTCTGGTCCGACGAAATTCACAACTTAGGGCGGGGCGGGGCTCTAAGTCATAGCCGCTGTCATGATCGTAGATTCGGAATGGAAGTTTTAATCATAGACTCTCGTGATAATTACAAAACTATAAGGTCGAGCGAAAGATTGATGAGTTACGAAAAATGTAAGGTTGATGAAAAGTTGATAAAAGGTTGACGATTATTAAATTATACTTTCGAATGAAAGGTTATATATGGGACAACGAAGGGCTAGGATTAAGATCTACTTTGTCAGATATTTAGATAATACGGATTTGGTAAGAGGTAGAACGGAACGAGAATATTAGGTTGAGTTTATTTGGGGACGCCATATAATAATTTAGGATAGGTAGAAAACAAATGGTATCAATTCAGCGAAATCTAAATCCAAATTATTTATCTCTTTTAATATTGACTACTGACGGATTGCGAAGCCATACTGAACATTCAAAGGATTTAGGTTGCTACACGCGGAACACAACGAAGGGTTACTAGACGATCATCGGGCCAAAACAAAGTAAAGTAAAACAAGGTAAAGTAAAGTAAAGTAAAGTAAGGTAAAGTAGAATAGAGGAGAGTGAGTTAGGTGCGGAGTTATACGGAGTTGTACTGTAGTATTATTTATTAGTATTATTAGGAGAGAGAGAGTAGGTCGAGTAGGTTAAGATTAGTTTAAGATTTGTTTAAGTTTAGTTAATTATTTTAATTCGAAAAATTTAGTATGAGATAGACAATATATAAAGAGAGGAAGGGGAGAGAAGAAAGAAGGGGGGGGGGGGGTCACAACCTACCCCTGACTCGGCGCTTTTGGTCGGGCCTGATAAGATTGCAATTGAGAACCTGCCATTTTATTTGAGCCCGATTAGATCACTGCGATTGTAAACCTGTCAGTTATTAGGTATAAGTCATTATCGGCGTTACCTGACGCAATGTTTATTTCCATCCAAGGCTGCCCATAGTCCAATGCATTGAAAGTACTGATTATTCTGTGTTGGAGGCCTGTGATTGGTCGATAGTGGGGGCCTGGCCGGGTGTGGCGAAACGTGTTCTCGGTTGCTTGAAATGCCACAGCTTTTCCAAGGTATGTAGATCTAACCGCGAACGAAACCAGGAACTAGCTAATGACCTACAGTATTCTTAGTAACAACAACATTAAAAAACAACCTCTATAATAATTTTAAGAGCCAGTAAGAACATTCTTAGCTACCGGTACGTGATGTTTGTCTATCTACTTTAGGAGTCGTTTTGAAATGTTTGTTGGTATATTTCAGTTACTAAGCCCAAAGTGTAGACACGACAGAAAAAATAACAAGTAAATTAAAATATTGTATGACTCTACGTATAGAAGAACATGAGTACCTTTATTCGCCAATAAATTATTTTAATAAGTTCACTTTAAGGCGCTACATCGAGGTAATTAAAAAATTGGTGTCATTTCAAAACCTTTCTAGTAATTAACAGCTAAGTAAGTATAATTTTTTGAAGTAAAATGAATCGTGTAATTAATTATTCGAAGTAATTATTTAATTTACTTATATGATTACATATGGATTTTATAAATTCATTTGGGAGAGAATCTGAGGCTTTGTGTTTCGGATGATCTGTTGCAATGTCTAATCGCAATCCTTCCATCAGATCCTGGATAGGAAATACAAGCACGTAACATTTGCCGTTACAGCGCATACCAAAGACTCGCTCACTGGTCTGAGTGCTCGCTACATCCCCAGGCTACAAGCGGTAGCATACATACATAAATATTATGTTCAATATCTAGTAATAACCTTCAATGCAGAATTCAGCTCAACGAGTCTGGCGCCATGCTGTTATTGCGGCCTAGATCTTCAATCATTAGCTATAGGTATAGCTATAGTTTTCTGATCCTTACTCTAATTGTTTATCTGACCACAATTCGATTGCCTTCAATTCTTTCAAAAAGTATTTCATCATCTGTAAATGTTACCTATAGAACACGTGCCGCGTATTTATTTGCAAAATATAGATATATAATAACACACCTACATTTTGATCTAGATTAGCAAGACTACGGTTTTGTTATATCATTTCGTGTTTCTATTACTCAGGTGTTTTTGTTTAAAAATATGATAAGCATACATTGCAACTTTTATAAATAGACTTATCCATGATGACAAGGCAGCCGCGTCATGTAAGGTTTTGCGAAGAATTAGCAAAGAAGCGATAACGTTTTTGCTTTTAAATTTTTGTACGCGGTAGGTAAAGTATATAGAATGATCGTGAGGTTGGTTTTCTTATCAGCAACGTGCTGAAGTTGTTGACTCCTGATAAGGCCATGGTTCGTGTTCAAACTAATGGTGAACGATCAAAAGGCTCACATAGAACCAGCCATTTTTATTATGCCCAATTCAAAGAGCTTGTTAAACGGTTAATGTTTGATTATAGTTTTTTATTATAAAGATAATATAAAACTTACGGATAACACAAGAGTATGTTTATTTTTATATCTTTAGTTCCTCATCGAAGATAACAAAAACCAGCGAATCTTGACACGTTCAGAATTTTTAGTTCCTGGATTACGTTAGTGGTTTATAAGAAATTATAATAATGTATTACAAAAAATAACCTACTAATATTATAGATGCGAAAGTTTGTGAGAATGGTAGATGGATGTTCGTTCCTCTTTCACGGAACGGATTTGAATGAAATTTGGAACGCAGATAGTTTATAACCAGGATTGAGTAATAGGGTACTTTTATCCCGATAGTATGTTCCCGTGGGACAAAACGGGAACTACGCGGGTGAAACCGCGGAGCGCAGCTAGTAGGATATAAACCAGTCAACATCTTGAACCAGAAAGGTCACTTGTCGATGAAAATGCGTCGCCTAGATAATAATTCAACGTAAAGTGATACTTATTGATTCGACATTGGTTATATCGATCGTGATGAACTATTACCAACGTATAAAGTGTGTATGTATGTATAAGGTTTCCCTATTACGGATTTACGAAAGGATGACAATGCCTGAAAATGTTCCATGCGGTTTATCCAATTGCCGCAGAAACTTTGTTTTCCTGTAGTAACATTTAATATTATATAAATAAATGAAAACCAGCATACCTACTCTAACCCAACGCACAACACTTCTTTTTATATTAGAATTCACTTATTTACAGCTCAGGGAAGAACCTAAGTAGGTACAAGATGTATTTAAAACTATTTCGTGGTGTCTTAAAACCATCGCTTTGATTTGATTATTTATTTCAGTGAGCTAATAGTTATCGTACTTATTTAACTCAAACTGACACATCTTTTGGTTTAAGTGTAGTAGGTACCTACCGTATATAATTATCAAGCAGCTTTAGATGTTACTGGAACTCTAGGGATTAAATATTACTAGAGAACCAAATAGTTTAAAATCTACGAAAGTTTTTCAGAACAGTGAGAATACATTGAAAAAATATATTGAATAGCAACCCTAAAAAAAGAAGGAAGAAGTGTCTTATTTTTCTTCCCAATCTAAAGTTGGTATAATTATTATAAGTTGTTATTGGGTTGTTTTGAAGACAACCCAACCGAGCCGAGTTAACAGCTCGCGGCGCGGAGCGCGGCCAAGCCGGGGAACCGTAAATCAGTGAGGAGCGAGAAATGGTAATACATTCGCACATTATTCTATGGGCCTCATGGTACTGTCGCACAGGCATAGAATATAATATAGGTAGTACTTATATGCGTGACATGATTAGTATGGGTTCGTTGAATTACTGACAATGCTATTTGCGTCATTGCATTTCTATTATGTGGGAAGGTACCTACCTACAGCATATTATGCTAAAAGCATAGTACATTTAATGTTTTAATTTAATATAATATTGCAGCCATTGAATTATTTTAACAGAATCTCCATCATACTCTAGAAACTAGGTATCTAAGTTCCGAGGAGAAATATATATAACTTCTTGGGGTAGTGTATGTATTTATTTAAAACTAACTTACCCACATTTATGAGTTAGTACTTCCGTATGGTTAATATTTCTATATTTTTGTGGATTGCATTAATTAGGCTTTTTTACATATGTAACAAAAAAAAACTACGTCACTGTAATCCCTTACACTGGTAGAGTTACGATGCTCTTTCCTTTTCATTTGCTTAAGATTCTTGAATGCTACCCTTTTATATGAAATGTAATTTCTTTGGCATTTTGCTTGGTTATTTTATCATTCCAACCAAATATGAAGCTCTTCCATCGAGTAAAGTCTTATGTTCTTTATCGTACACATAAAGCATATTTACAGATAACTTTCCTTTACACGTCAAAGCAACCAAAATATTTGATAAACGGTGAATAACTATGTGTACCTACATCCGTGAGTAATCGCAGTCATTACTGCTAGCGAACTATGATGCTAAAAGGCTCGCGCTAAAGTCTTTGCCTGTGGTTAATCATCATTAACACACAAGTCGTGAAGCCGAGTGCGTATGTCCTCTGGAACTCGCTTTACTCGTAAAGAGGTTCAATATTTACAACCATTTACATTGAAATTGAAGCCTTAATTGCCCTATCTAGTAGATCCAGAGCAATCATGGCAATTACAACGTTACGTAAGTCAATTAATGCTCGAAGTAGCTACGTATTTCCACGGAATATTGAATGTACCTACACTCTACAGTTAGGGCTATACATTACTAGCAATTTTTTAGTAATAACTGGCAGTGACAATTGTATGGATTCACTATTGTCCAACTATCACAATCTAAAAATGTTTGATCATTAATTTACAAATCGTTGGGTCGTTTCTGCAGGTACATTGTGGAAATAAAAAAGTACAGCGTTACTATTTAAATAAAAATTGATTTATTGCGTTCGTCTTCCTATATCTTACTACAAGGAACTTAAAACTGTAGAAGAGATCATTGAACAGATCATTTTCCCATGCGTTGTATGGACCACTCTTGCTGGCAGAGGGGGCAGCGGTTATTCTGTTTCACCCATAGAGACATGCAGCAGAAGTGGAAGCTGTGGTTGCATTCACCCCAGACGACGACGCAGTCTTGCTTGCCGTAGAAGTCCTTCTTGCTCTCACCCTGGCATCGCAGGCATGCATCTGCGGAAAGAAGGGATCTAATGTAAAAAAATACGCATCACTATCACCCACAGACATCACGAGCTTCAACTAGGATTCCCTGTATCTAGGACCTCAGGAATTTTTATTTACGTTGGTAACTTGGTATTAATCTCGCAAAATATAATGCAAGAATCAACAAGGCCCCTGATGACGTCTTTGCGTGAATAATAAATGATAAAATAAAAATGTAGCCCTGAAATTTTTATGAAGGAACAATGGGGTAAGTCCTACGCAAGTCCATAACAGTCGTAAGTAGTAATAATTGACGCAATTAAATGTCATTAGCTGGACAACCCGGATAATTGGTTGGTTATTTCATAGATAAAAGTCACATGTATGGCAATCAACTTACGAAGAGACCATTACACTCTTGTCTCATTCATCTTAATGTACGACAACAGTCAACACAGACGGTGTGGGCGATCAACAAACAAAAGAGAAGGGGTAGTGCCAAATATAGTCAGGTAAACAATCGTTAGAGCACAATACACGTAGTCTTGGCTGATTCATTTCGGTAAAAGGCTAAAACTAAGGACATGGTATAATTTTATATACTTTAATACTAGGTAGATTAGACTGCATCGCTTTGGTTTGTTTTATATTTTCAAGTGGCAGACTTGTTTTATCAGTTCTATCACGTAGCGTTGGTAACAATGTTTTAGGAAGGTCTCGGTCACCTTATAATGACCGTAAGTTTATCAACGTTACATGCACGTTACCTAAACTAAATTTTTAATTTATCAAAATATTTCATAGTTCTTTTTTTTTTACCATAGAGTGGCAAACAATTTGACGGCCCGCCTGATGTTAAACGGTTACCGTCGCCTATGGACACCTGCAACACTCGGAGCGTTGCCTACCCACTAGATCTCTTTTCAACCTTCTCTTGAAGAGTCCCATATTATACTTTTCCGGAAAAACGATGATGGTAGCTCATTCCACATTCTGCAGGTGTGAGGCAAAAAACATCGCGAAAATCGGACAGTGCATGAATCATAAAAGATCAATAACGCTTTATTATGCCGTTCCAATTTTATTATGTAGTTTAACATTTTCACAGCTGGCAATTGGAACTAAAATAGCCACTACGGATGTCAAAAAAAAAAACAACTTTTGTAAACGAGAAAATATATGTATTTGTATAAATAATGAATAAATTAGGAATAAATAGTATCTGAATAGAACTTGTTCAATTGTACCTTTGCAGCAAAATAGTGAACAAATGAAACAATTGCATTCAAATATGCGACATAACTATTCATATATGACGGTTAAAAATGGTTCCCCATTCATGAGGCAAAGCTGTTTGTTGGTGTAGCTGCTGGTATAATTATGTGGCCATGACAAAACAAGTATTTCACCTAGGTTCTTAGTACTCAGATATATCATAATTACACCTACAATTTAATATTCTGCATCGAGTTGCAATATCGTGCTTTAAGGTCGTTACGAATAGAGACGAATTTCTCTTAAATTATAAGATACCTTAATATCTGATCCGCTCCGGCTTTGCAAAGGGCGGCAGGATTATTTCTTTACAGTATTACGTTCTGTGCACCATCGCTCTCATCCCAGTGCGCTCTCGTTGGTGGGCATGATAATATTTTTAAGTCTTGTTTGGCCATTTCTATTTATTTTATGTTATTCGTGGCCTCCGACAACAGAAGACGTCATTATGGACTCTGCGCTTTTGCCAGTAAACACCTTTCTCTAACTCGTCTGACCAGCGGACCCTGGTTATCGAAGTCCAATCGGGAGACGACCTATCAGTTGCCTCCGGTATGCTCACTTCATTGTACGATCGTCTCCTGTGGTCTCTTATTCCGCGTGGTGTGTCTGAGTCGTCGTAATCTGTGGGCCTTTGTCTACTCCATGATACTTTAGCTCCATAAATAGCTCCTTCACTTCTCTAATTTATCTTTCTCTTACTCCACAGCTTTAGTTGTAAAATGGACGATCGATCGATTGATTGGTGCGGTCACACCATCAGTGGATAAGTAAAAATCAGTCCTAAAAATGTTTTTTGTTTTAAAATATTCCGTTCTGTACCGATTCCTGTACTGTTCCGATTCCTTACTGAGAGAACCTTACTAAAGAGAGCTTTGTTAGCTGATAGATAAGCAAATCGCTCATATTCGTGATTGTGTGCTCTTGTTTGATACAATGGAGGCACAGTATCATGTGGGGTTACAGACTTACGCTTATTTGCTTGACTTGACGACAATTTATTAGAAGTAAAGGAGAAAATCGTGGAAATTTCCTCAACTTTGATTGTTCACTCTTTGAATATGCAAATGTTTCACGTTTCATTTGTCAAGAACTTATGTTGGTAGGTAAGGTAGGTACTTGCAGAAATATGTTTGTACTTAGTAGATACTTAAACAAATATGTACCTAAACATCGAGTCGCAGTTTGTACAATGATATTCTGCATTGAAAAACATAATAATTGTGCTAAGTGCTGTCGTTAAAAATCTCATCATGTCTAAATACTATTAATTCTTAAAAGCTTGAAACTTGTTGATAGTTTATGACTATTTACTAGAATTTTTCTGTGGTAGGAAAAACTAAAAATAATAATCCACAGCAATCCATTTACTGAGAAAACGATTTCCTGAAATTTGAATGTATTTACACATTTCGTTTGTCTCCTTTCTCCTAAAAGTTTATATTCTAATCTGGCTTGGCTTTTTCGTACATATTTCTGAAACAGAACAAAGAAAACTTAAAACTAGAACAAAACAAATAGAATAAATATATAAATAGAGTAGAATTATATTATATTCACAGACATTATAAAATCTAATTAATTACCTATAATAGATGTCACACGATTACTTATTCAGGATATGTAACTTTCCATACTTTCTAAATAAAATAATTCAGTGACTTAGCAGATTTGATACATAATTAATTTGACAGTGCCGGATACTTGTGATGTCCCCATGTCGGTAGTTCAAATGTAGCTGAGCATTAAACCTTTCTCGTGAATCAGTCTGTTTATTGGCGAAAACGAAATGAAAATCCCCATAGCCGTTTCGGACATTATCGTGTACATACAAACAGACAGCCGCGGCGGCGCGGCGGGACTTTAATATTTTATAATGACGTGGTATTGTAGTGATAAATCAAAAGCTCTGTCATGAATTCATTATTATTATTTATTGAATGCCTTACCTACATGAACCGTGATCGCCGTACATGACGGATAAAAAGTTACGTGTACGTAAAGTTTACATAAAGTACGAGTCAATAAGTGCTGGGGGTCAAAATATATTCGCGCAATACAGCATTTCTATTTCAAAGAAAGTGTCTTGTGCTCGTATTGGTAATATTATAAAATTCCCAAGGAGCATAAAGGAAGGTGTGGTGCGAATAGTTGAGCGAATGTACCTAGTGATCAATAAATTACAATATGTATGACACCGCCCCCAATCAAGTTCAATCACAGTGCGCGTCGCTCGCCTGCGCCCGCGCACGTCAATACGTAATTCGACACCTTTTCAATTTAACGTGCTTGACCTTCTCTATTTCGTAATTATTAATTTATTGATATGCTACAAAAACAAACGTTATAGGTAACTAACAGTAATGATCATTTTCAATAAATAGTAACAATACGTATACACATACAAACTCCAATTCATAAATCAAATTGATTCTAATAATACAATAGAAGTAACGTTGGTTTCTACAAGAAGTACAGTCGCAGCTTTGCAAAAACACATTAGCCATAAAATTGTATGTTCAACATAATGCATAATGTAATTCTAAAATAAACTTTAGTTAGATGAAAACATGCTAGAAGTTTTCATAGCGTTTTACCAGAAGTATGTTTTAGCCAAACCCACATAAATACTATAGCAAATATGATTACCGATATCAAGTATGGTTGTCTAACTAGACAATTCACAACTCTATACCTACATATATTTTTCGTACGAATGTTCTTGTTGTAATGGGTTTTGCGAAAACACCTATTTTAACATAGTGCTAATTTAATATTTGTAGTACAGTCAGCTACATAGCTCGCTTATCACGTTCTAACGTCGAATTTAGCTCTGCACACTTCGTACGAACATGTTCAGAGCTTTTTGTCGCCGACCGTACTTCTAATTTCATGACCATTTTGTGATTCCGTGTGTGAATGTGATGAAAGATTTAATTTGCGGTAAACATAAAAACGCGAAACCGCTCATTACCAATATTGGGGAAGTGAGGATATTTAATTAACAATGTGTATTTGTAGTACTGACCACGTGATATGGTGTTTTGAGCGTTTACCCAAAACCGGTTAAATTCCTGGAAAAATAAATTTACACATTGTCATAGGATACCTCGAAATAATTATCTTGAAATTATAAAAGCGCTGCCGTTGTATTATTATGATAGAGTTTGACCAATTACTTCAGTCAAAACGCTTTCTAATGAATATAAGGTGTATATTTTTTATTTGCTCAGAAAAAGATCATGATCTCTAACACTTATGGTTTCGAGTGTATAGGTTTGCAGTTCGAAGATAAATAATATATTATAACTTATTTATTAGAAACTATTTGAAAGCGGTCCCTCTCTTGGAATACTCATTACTCATCTAGTTTATTAGCTTTATATCGATATGGCTGATGGCATTTCTCAAGAATTGAATCATAAACTTAATCGTGGTGTACTGAATAGTAATTTTTACAAAATTGAGGAAAATTTCCATCATACATCCTTATGTGCATCTCAAATCAAATAAGGTGTGTAATGCCGTCATCGCCGTACTTTGAATGTACGGAGCAGTTGTTTTTCCAAGCATTTGGCCTTGTGTTTAGTTTACTAGGAAGAGACGGTACATATAATTATAGATATAATATATGTCCATGCAATTTCGGACAACAACATAAGTTGAAAGTCAACATTAGTTTACTTTACTACCAAGTTTTTAAAACGATATCAGAATCTGTCTGTTTGTTTTAGCAGATTTATTATAGCGTTAAATTGAAATGAAAAAGATTAAATGAATTTATTTCACGATAATAGATAGTAGATAAGGTCTTCAGTACGCGAACAAAATCTCTACACTCTCTGGTATTATTAACAGCATGTTAATAATTTTATTTTGCACTAATAAGAGCTAATGCAGTGCTGAAATCATACATAGCAGCTAGAACACGTTAGCAAAGTAGGTAGGTATGAAATAAATTATTACTTATGAAAAGGTGGAAATGAAGTTGGTTTACATAAGAAGCTCATATCAGAAATAAGTAGGTACATACAAGATTAAACAAAGAATAAGAAATAAGTAGAAGTTGAAACATCGACATGAAGGAAGATGAATACGTATGTATTTACTGTTCCAGAAATCAAATTTCTACACGTAAACAAACGATAAAAATAACATCACTGAAAAATAATATTCACTAAAATTTAACACCTGTACATATAATGTAATTTTCACTGAGGAGACTCTACATAGTGTAACAATATTCTTACTCTACAGTGTAGTGTCAAGTATTTACTCTATAGTGTAGGTAGAGTAAGTAGGTAAGCGCTCGACTCGAAAATCGAAGGTGGCGGCTCCATGTGCCAGATCTGCCCATGAGGAGGTGATTGATCCCTCGCCCAGAGCTCTTGCACCAAATGCTCGCCGTATGTCAAATAGTCTATATTTGGCGGAAGGTGACATTTATAAATATCAACATAGGAAGCGTGGGCGGCCGGCCACATGGCTGAATTGAATAGGTAACATTATTTGTCTTATGCAATAAGTTGTATCATATGTAATTTGTATTGTAAATTAATTACGATATACATATACAACATGACTACGATTACTGCATCTGCGCTGTGACAATGTTCTGTTTGGAATGTTTATAGCTCAGAATGAGTATTATTAACCAACTATCTACCCGCAACTTCGTTCGCGGTGTTTTGTATCGATGTTAGAAGACAGTTCACCGCCAAAGCATGTAGTATAGTTGTTTATTCTTGACCAAAGCCACTGCGCCAGCCCGAGGCAGTCTACTAGGTATTCCAGGACGGCAAGCTGGCGCAGCGAATGTTAACAGTTATTATCATTAGCTCAGCAGCTTCTCTCGTTGCAGATGCACGTAATGTATATTAGTTTTAGAAAGATTCTAAGCTACCAAACGGTAAAATGTTGAAATCCGCATTGCAACCGGTTCAGTGCTTTATGCTTGATGCTAAGAGAAACAGACGGAGTCACCACTAAAAGGGTTCAGTAGGTAGACCAATATATTTATAAGGATATCTCCAATGTTTGTCGTTTCCTACTTTATTAAAATAAAGATAAGTACGATTAGATGGAATCTGGCTTCGATCATGGATAAAAAATCTCTGGAACACTTTAGTAGTCTGGATTGGTTGGGCGCCAAATATTATGTCGCCAAGAATACATTTAGATTTTTAATTCCCTTTGATGTAACATAGGATTGATGTAACTATTTATAGAGCATTTGGAGTGATTCATATGCATGATTGCGTCTAAAAATAGACGGAATATTTCCCCCATCAGTCGACGCGTGAAAATCACGACTATGCGATGCGAGTCAGTCACCACAACAACATGCCATGAATATGAAATTTATGTTTCGCGATCTACACAGAAATTTTGTTAATTTTGTTTTGAATTGTTAATGTTGTAGGTAGTGTCTTGCAGTCTTATTACATAATTATCACACAATTGTCTGTCTGTCTGTAGGTTTCATGCATTGCTTTTATAAGTTATGTTACGGAAGTAAATAAATTCCTACACTCGTTGTTTTAAAACATTGTTGCTTATTTATTCTTACTAACATATAACATATCGTGACCTAATTGTTTGTGTGACTTTCACGGTAGTGAAATTTAGCATAGGGATTGGTAATATTTTATTAGTACACTACAAATACCATTAAATGGGGCATAGTTAGGTTACGTATATGAGAAAATAAGACAATACGTGAGGCAGCCAGAGGTCTCTTTTTATAGAATTACTTTTACAATTATTAACTTTCAATTAACTAATTTTATAGGCCTTTGCACTATGATGGCACACAAAAGCAATAACCAATACGTGAACAGATTCAAGCTTGTAGGAGTATATTAAGTGTTAAACGCGTTTCGTTTTACACTTTCACACATACGCATAATGTATATATGTGTGTGAACAAACGCCTGTGAGTGTTTATGTGTAATTATTACAAAATGTTGACGATGTGTGAGTGACTGCTTCAGGCTCAGTAGTAATGAACTGTTCTGAAAAATAGTTCTATCTAAAAAAATATATTATAATTTAATCTAGAGAGCTTTATCGACCAAGGTAAAAATTGCACATGGATGATGGAATATTCCTTGACAGTTCATTCGAATTCTTTGAATTATGGACTTCACAAGGCCACTGTGAGTTTTGTTCTACATGATCGTTGGAGTGAACTGAGAATTTAAACGTTGACAAAATGTTTGGGACATCTGCCGCGTCGGTGAACCGGTGCTTGGGTCTTTCACAGTACTTTTCCATCGGAACCTTGATGCATTCGGAACCGACCAATATAGAATGCCTCTGGCGCACAGTGAAACCTGAGCTCATGATTATGTATCGACACGACATTGCTGAGTTTAATTTTATTGCATGTAGGATTTAAGCTAGACAGCCGCACAACAAGTGTATTCTTTGAGAGATCCATTTCAAGACAATCTTTTATTGTGTTGTTTTATCTCATAATCTTTACCTTGGATGAAATCCATTCGTACAGTTGAATGTTGAGGAGACATTTTAAATTATTCCACATGTCGGAATGCTTAATTAAGGATTCTGCATTCCATCCAATGGCGCCATTGGACAGCGTGCAGCGTCGACATCGGACCATGTAGCGTGCGTGATCAGCGACGCTCTCTTATCTACTGAGAATTTAAACTTTACACCAGCAACAGTAGATGACATATATTTAGTGTCATTTACTTTCTCTCACTTTACGACCAACAATGATGGAATAGTTTGACCGCACCAATCGTATGCTTTGCCAAGGATGCTGCCAAACAATAATTAAAAAATCTATTATATCAGGAAATGAGACAAACGAGGAGTTAAATTCGCGTAATCTATAATCCCGAGCTTATAGTAGTAACCTATCAGTTCATTAGCGACGTTCAGCAGAGGTAATTTTAGAAAAGAAAACTATAACTCCATTAGGTATGTACATTATTCTACATAGATCATGCCATGACGCTCTGTGATTAAAAAGTCACGTTCTGCTCAAACTTGTTACATCATTAGCGACGCAGTCATAATTAAACATAAGGCCTATCGTCTTAGTTTTATAGTTGGCGCCAAGAGCAACTTAGACATGCACCTCGTAAGGTATTCAAGACCAGGTCTGGAAGCCAGGAATAGATATACCGGACGAGACGGTACGGAATTCTTTTTTCTAGACATTCCATGAGTGAGTTCGAGTCCGGTACTAGGTTACATATATAGATATGTTAAGCGTTTATAAGGGATTAAATAGAGACCACTGCGCCATAGCATATCTAATCAGACCCATGTCTATTATTTAATCAATGCACATAATAAGATTTTTTTTTTTTTTTTTGGGCGGTAGTTGTAAAAGATAGACATATTATTTTGAACTCCAATTTTAATTTGAAATAAATAATATAAATACTGAATATATTCACAAAATTTTTATGTATAATTGAACAGTAACTTGCAATACCTGCCAGGAAGTGATTTCCTCTCAAAACACACAAAGAATCTCTTGTTTCGGAATACTTCACTGTGCCATCTTGAAATGGAGGACATCAAGGAGTCCATGGCACAATTGACTGACATTTTCCACAAAAAGTTTGCTGAATTTGAGGACAGGCAGCAGCAGCTAGCTTCCCGATTACCATCGGGTCAATCAAGCTTGGCAACAGAGTTTGTTTCCTTCAAGACTTTCACCCTCCACGCACTTCGGACACTGCAGACCCAGGTTGAGATGTTGGCACGTGAGAGCGACAACTTGGAGATGTATAACAGGCGAAAAATTTTGCTGCTTCATGGCATACCTGAAGACAAGAAGGAGGACACCGAAGCAACTATTGTGAAGGTAGTAGTCCAAAAGTTGATGTTGTCGGACTTTGGGGTAGAACACATCAGTCGTTGCCACAGAATGGGTAGATCATCAACCCCTGGCCGACCCAGGCCCATCCTCTTCAAGGTTCGAGACATATCGCTTCGAAACAAGATTTGGGCGGCAAAGACTACCCTGAAGGGTTCGGGCATCACTATGTCTGAATTTTTGACAAAGGTTCGCCATGATACATTCATGTCAGCTCGGCAGCGGTTTGGTGTGTCTAAATGCTGGACCCGCGATGGCTTTGTTTTCGTGCTGGGAACTGACGGTGAGCGGCATCGCGTGAGCTCCGTTGCAGATGTAGACAGGCTCGCACTGCAATTTGCGGCCGCAGCTGCTGTTCCCAAGAAGGTGGTATCATCCGCCAAGGAAACTACGGTGGCAGCCAAGACACGACGTGCAGTCGCCGCGAGTAAAAAGTAATATTCATCTGTCCATTATTTAGTGTTTCTCTTTGTTTACAGTTACCTTAGTTTCTTTTAGATACCTTACAATTTATTTATTGGTGCATTTTAATTTCTTCTCATTACCTTTCTTTACAACTAAACTGTTTTTCTTCAAAGTGAGTAGAATGAAATTTCCATATTTACTTGTTTCATGCATTATTTGTCTTCATGTTATTTCTTTCTTGTCAATGTCATGTTGTCACTGTCACTCACCTATTTCATCAATCAAACAAACTAGACGTTGCCACAGATAAGATAGATTTACGTTCCGTTGCATCATTGTGTTTTATGGCATGAAGTGCACTTTTAATTTGTTTTCCTTGAAGAATAATTAAATTGTTAATGTTCTTTCCAATATTCAACTTATAATTTATACGGTTGAATTATTATAGCGGTAAGGATAATTGGTTTGTGTGTCCGTATAAATTAATTGTTTGTAATAGATTCCGGCAGGTGAGACGAGTAATTTTGTTTATTTTATTTTGAAGCTTATTTAATATTTGTTTATATTATATTTATTATTATTTAATACATATGTTAAATATTTATAATGATAGTAATAGTAGTTCCAATTATGTATCTGTCAGTTCTTCTAGTAATAGTAGTAGCAGTGAAACTAGTTTTCATAGCATTCCTTCTCTCTCTGATACTCTCGAATCTTATTTCTCTGATGTACCCAAAAATTTTAATATCATTCATATTAATGCGCAGAGCATTCCGGCTCATTTTTCTGATATGCAGGCATCGATTAACAATAAAAACATTCATGCTATTTTAGTCTCCGAGTCCTGGCTTAAACCATCTCTTCCTTCTATTTCATACACTTTACCTGGCTTTAATCTTATCCGTAACGATCGGACAAGCAGTGGTGGTGGAGGTGTAGCTATTTACCTCCGTACACATATTCCCTTCTCTGTAATTAGCTCATCTACACAGCCACCGCCCCAAAATGCCGGTGAACATCTTTTTATTGAAATTCTTCTTTCACACTCTAAAATTCTTCTCGGAGTCTATTACAGCCATTCCTTACGTAATCATTTCTTTTCTTCCTTCGAAAAGATCTTAGAAGATCTCGTTCCTTCCTATAGCCATACCGTAGTCATGGGTGACTTTAACACATGTTTGTTAAAAAATGACCATCGCTCTTCACTATTAGAATCTGTCGTTAGCTCGAGCAACATGCACATTCTCGATCTCAGTGCTACTCACCATTTCCCTAATTCGTCTCCTTCTCTTCTCGATTTGATAATGGTGTCTTCTTTACAGCACGTTGCCAAGCATGGTCAATGTTCGGCTGATGAGTTCTCCTATCATGACTTGATTTTTCTATCATATAAGATTCGTCCTCCTAAATCTAAACCTACAATAATTCTGCAGCGCAATTTCAGTGGTATTGATCAAGAGGCATTCACTGCTGATGCTGAAAACATTGACTGGTCTCCAGTAATTAGTGCTCATAACATTGATGATCAAGTAGCCGTGTTTAACTCCATGATTACCCAACTGTATGACGTCCATGCTCCTTTAAGAGCTATAAAAATTAAGCATGTACCTGCGCCTTGGCTCACAGATGAAATCAGGACTCTTAAACATAAAAAGGCGTGTGCTAAAACGAGATACAAGATGCGCCCTACCGATGCTAACAAGTCACGTTATATCATGATGCGTAATCGCTGCAACGTGGTGTGTAGAGACGCTCAACGACGCCATATTCACGATTCGGTTCAAGATGAGGAACCGGCTAAAGTTTGGAAATTCCTCAGGTCATTAGGAGTTGGAAAAGCTCGTATAGAAACTGTTCCTAACAATTTAGACATAAATTCGCTAAATCAGCACTTTTCTGCATCATCTAGCATGGATGACTCTGCAAAATTTTGTACCTTAAATCAGCTCTCCAATTTTCCAGCTCCTGACCATTCTCCTTTCGTCTTTCGTCAATTTACCGCTTGTGATGTTAGGAAGAGCATGCTTTCGATTACCTCTAATGCTGTTGGAGTTGACAGTATTAGTCGGAATATGCTGATTCCTATCCTTGACCAAATACTCCCTGTCCTTTGCCATATCCTAAATTTTTCCGTCTCGAATGGTGAGTTTCCCTCTTTATGGAAGGAAGCACAAATTATTCCCTTGCCTAAAAAAGCCAATCCTAAGTCATTTTCCGAATACCGTCCCATATCTATCCTTCCATTCTTATCCAAGGTACTCGAACGTCTGGTCCATAAGCAGATAAACATGTTCCTCACCAGAAACGACCTCTTGAATCCCTTCCAATCCGGTTTTCGTCCGGGACATAGCACGGTTACTGCACTAGTCAAAATAACTGACGATATTCGTCTAGGGATGGACAACGGTCAGTTAACTGTGTTGACGCTCCTGGACTTCAGTAATGCTTTCAATACTGTTGATTTCGATATCCTCCTTGCTATTCTCCGCTCCATTAACATATCTCCAACGGTGATTGACTGGTTTCATAGTTACCTGTTTGGTCGCCGACAGCGGGTTCGCTTCGAAGAGTCTTTTTCTTCGTGGTGTAACACCTCAGCTGGTGTACCTCAGGGTGGCGTCTTATCTCCTCTTCTTTTTGCTATCTTTATTAATTCCATCTCAAATCATCTTGCTTCGTCCTACCACCTCTATGCAGATGACCTTCAATTGTATTGCCAAGCTCATCTGAACCAATTGGCTGAAGCTGTGGAAGTTACGAATCGGGACTTGTATCGAATTTCAGCATGGAGCAAAGCATACGGTCTGAAAGTTAACCCACTTAAGACACAAGTCATCATTATAGGAAGCTCTCGTATAATTAGTAGGATCGACTGGGAATCACTTCCACGAGTAGTGTTTGATGGGGTTGCTATTCCATTTAGTGATACTGTCAAAAATCTGGGCGTAACAATGGACCGCTGTCTTTCCTGGAGGCCGCAGCTGGCATTCACTAGCCGTAAGATGTTTGCCTCCGCAGGTTCACTGCGCAGGCTACGTAATTTTCTACCGACCACCACTAAGATTGCGCTTGCACAGTCACTTTTACTCCCTATTCTAGACTACGCTGATGCCTGCTATCTCGATCTTACAGAGGACCAGCTAAATAAGCTTGAGCGTCTCCAAAATTTCTGCATCAGGTTCATTTATGGCCTACGCAAATATGATCATGTCTCCGAATATCGCACTAAACTCAAGTGGCTTCCTATTCGACGTCGCCGGAATGCTCATATATTGTCCCTCCTCTACAGTATTCTGTTCATTCCATCTTCTCCGCGCTATCTTCGGGAACGTTTTGAGTTTCTCCACACTGCCAGCTCTGGTAGGCTGAGGTCATCAGAGAACCTAATGTTAAAGACTGCTGTCCACAGCAGCAAATTTTACGATTGTTCTTTTACAGTTGAAGCCGTACGACTGTGGAATGAGCTGCCTGTGGACATAAAGCGCACAACCTCGCTAAATGCCTTTAAAAGTCGTGTTAAATCTTATTATCTTTTGAATTAAATTTCTAGTTGCTGCATATTGTATATTTGTATTAGTAGGTATGTATGTTTATTAATAGTAGGTATATAATATATTTGTATTAGTATGTATGTTTATTATATTATGGTATATATTAAGTTTATCTATTATTTAAGTTTATTTTGTGTATAATATTTATCTATTTATTTATTTATTTTATTCTATGTATATACGAAAAGCCACCGTCCGATGTCATAATTACTCCTCTCCGTGCATGGTTGTCTGGAAGAGATCGCTCTGAGCGATAAGACCGCCCATTGTGACACTAATTGTAAAATTTGTTTTGTTCTAGTTTTTAAGTTTTCTTTGTTCTGTGGTGTTTCAATAAAGAGTTTATCTATCTATCTATCTATCTATAATAAGATAATGTACCTTCAGTCAAACAATGTATATTGCGCACTGAAACCAGGCACGGAAGAATATTTAATGATGTATTGCAGGGAGCACTCTCCACCAAGGGCATTAAGAAGATTTTAACGTAAAGGACTAGGCAGTCTATGACTAGTCGATAAAAATTTTTGCATACACAAGTCACATTTCAGGTATGTGATATTCGAATCAAACAGTTAAAATATTAATCATGTTTTTGGGTCATCATTTCAGTCCACTATGGACTACTAGTATTTTAGCATGTGCGCTACGTGCTGGGTCAGCGTAATCGGTTCTCAACTGGCGCGTGCCGATGTTGGCATCAGCATTAGCACACCTCGTACGTCACGCACATCACCTGATCAAGCTCTCACGTCATTTCCTTAAATCTATGTCTTTACGGAAGGATGGACGTAGATTGATCGCAAAAACACCGCAAGCAATTTTTTCTGATGATCCAAATCTCTTCTATTTCTTTTTTTAAAACGTAAATCATTGCTTGAGAATTTTACCACGGAGCTATGCAGATTCCTCTGAAGTCACCTTGTCAAAGAGCTCTGGTTGTATGGCTAGCCTTCGCTGCAAACAACTGTTCGACGGCACTCAAGGACGCCTTCTGCTACTCGCGAAACCTGTTTGTTACCTACCACCAGAGTCATCGTCCATATAAATATGTATATAATTATGTCATACTTGGTGAACACAATTCCTTGTAAATAAGGTGAGGGTTAGCCAAGATTTGTAATCAAGCCTTTAAATATTAAATAAGTCTGGAAAAAAATTCAATGCAAATCACCGATGCAATGCATTCGAAAGAAGTTAACAATAAAAATTACCATATTAAACTGTGAAATGTTATTTAAGATAACCTTTCCGACAATGCTTATGGTCTTATTACTGGTGAATTGAATGCAGAAGAGTTTCACATGCGGACATACCTGCACTTGTGTGACAAAGCGGTTCGCCGAGGCAAAGGAAGACGGAAATATTTTGATGAAACAACAAATACCTTTATGGATATTTTTTTGTTTTTTTTTTTGTATAACAAGTAAAAGATTATCGTTAATTTAATGAACATTAACTAATGTAGGTGTACCCAATATCAAAAATATTTCAATCATAGTGACATTCAATAATTAATTATGCATGTAGAGTTAGTCTATGTTCGAGTTAACGAACGCCCCAGATAGACAGTATCAGTGATGAACGGTCGCGCAGGTAGCTCGTCAAGGACGCGGCCAATCGATTTTTTAGTAACAACTACATACTACGTTTAATCTATAATACAGCACTCTATTATATTGCTCTTTTTTATATCCTTGAATTAAATTTAAAGATAATTATAGAAGAAAAGCAATCGCGAAGTAGGCCAAGAAACCAATTAGATACAGTAGTTTTTACTAAGTGTTTATTAAAGTGCACTCGTAGTTACCTACTTCCATTGAAATAAACAGTTCAATTGATTAATTAAACATAATGAAATGTTTCTCGAGTGTAGTCTAAGCTAGTCCAGATTGTACATCGTTAGAAATGGAATATTTGTTACCGGAATACGAAATAACCATAACCACCGTTAACGACGCGCGGCGTCAACTTTATTGGTTCCGATAATGGCACAAGCTTTCCATACCTCATAGGCAAGTGTCGTAACTTTCAATCACCGTGGAAATTTTGAATCGGGTCTTTATCTTGATTAACTGCTGATAAGATAAGACACTCCCACTTAGCTGAGACGCGTGACACATTTGCGTAAATTAAAACAATTGTTATCTTTGTAGGAAAGGCAATGAAGAAAGGTATATAAGCGTATAAGATAGTTACATTTATGGAAAGATTCTATGAGAAATAAATTATAATTGAGAGGAAATCTGAGAATTTAATGCTAATCAAGGCACATTAACATTTTTTGCACTACAACCGCGACGAGCAGTGGCCGGCGAGCGCACTACGCGCGCATACCGTAAGAATATTCGAGAACCTCGATGAACAGGGACTGCCTTTACTTGCCAGTAATATTCCACTGACATTTTTGACTTTGAGACTTATGTGTGCTCGCACATGTGTTTGTACAAGTGCGTGCTTGCATGTGTGCGTGTCTGTAAACCAGAGTGGTTGGTCGCCGTCGTGGCCGCCGAGACGATCTTCGGCACTTCGACAGTTTAATTCATGGGAACTAACGGGAATGACACGCTCATGATAATAAGAGGATGATAATTAGGTGATTCAAGAGCTCTTAAAAAAAAGAGTTCTTAAACACAATAATTAGCCTGAAGAATTACTATACTGAGGAACTCTACGTTGGTATTTGTTAACTCTATAGCAGCAGGTTTGAAACTACTCGAAAACCATAATTAACCTTATTACTTGATCCACGTATATAATTGAACACTTATTTTTAAATAAAGTTTGAGGTAAATTTCTTATTTCCATCATCGATGGGATTTTACCATCAATGATGCAAGCATTGGGTAAGTTCGGGTAACTATTTAATTGTGGAACAATATTTGAATCATGCTATGATTCATCTATGACGCGTCGTATTTGTTGTGTGACGAAAGCTCCATGGACTTGTGAATGTGTGCGTTGGAGGGCGGGGCTCGGGAGCTTTCTTTCGGGAACATCGGTGGGTCAGTGACGGTGTGCACGTGACGCCAGCCACGCGCCATTCATACAAATACCGACTGCAGTGTAGGTTATGGTATTTTTAAATCTACTGGAACTTTCCTACCAGACACTCTTATCGCCTGTCTGGCGGCACTGCACATAGATTAAGACTACAGATAAAACTATCAAAATATTCTCTCCAAAGATTGCTGGGATAACTCAAGTCTTTTGATAACGACTTTCTTGTTCTGCAACGTAGCTGTTTTTACTTTTTATGGGTACCTATCCTACACTGCAATCTGCAACGAAATTTAACACGTTGCAAATATTTTGCTCAATGCAGTGCAGACCTAGCAGGCACTTACTGAGTTTGTTTGTACTGTTGTAAATAAAAATCTTTTTTTTTCAACATCTAATTAATGAAAACAGATAGTACGTAAATAGCAGCCTTGAAAATGGCAGTGTCTGGTCGCTCTGTCCAATTGCTCCCCCCGGCAACAAGTTGTAAAGCTTCATTATAGCTACTCAAAATGCGTCGACAGAGTTGTTTGTCGGTCGTTTCATGACGTCCGAGACCCGCCTACAATTGTTTAGTATTCGCAGATAGATTACAAACAAATGTAACAACACAAATCTATACAAGCTATACAACATGGTAGGCTCGCCGCAAAACCACAGTCATGAACACTGGCCACAGACCAAAAACCAGGATCTGGCATTCTGCTCCTATTCAAAAGGAAACGGCTAATATTACATAATTATTCATACACTTTAATAATATAACCTTTACTTTATTTATTTTACTTCATGGGTCCAGTGAGTACACATAGGACGTTGCATGGGCCATTCCACTTTGATATCAGTTTACCTTGTTTACGGGTTATGGTATGTTTTCCCGTCAATACTACGTATATGCCTGCTTTACTATTCCACTCGCTAAATGCTCGTTATTCAATACATTTAAATGTCAAAAGCCATCAAATGAGCATAAGAAAAAAATACTTGTATTCTCCCACAAAAAAAACATAGTAAGTATCGCAGTCATTTTGAAACGAGCATGAAGGTCATATTATAGCGTTCAAAAATACATTTATTTTAGCTTACAAGAAAATGAGTTAGATAATAGGCAAATGTAAACCGTTGTCGAGTACATTGGCATGAACTTGGGGGTGTGTCGATATCTTGATATGAGTTAGCATACGTATCGATGCCTACTCATTTCAAGGATGACACACCCTCGCGCTCACTGAGTAGGGCCACACTCTGTGATGATGACGTAGCCAATGTCAAGCGAGGTCGTGAAAACAGGACTGGCAAGCTTTTTGCTCCATATTTTGAAGAAATTATTAGGCTGGTAAGGAAAGTTCCGCTATGAAAGACATTTTATCTTGTATTGCGCATTGCAAGGTTTCGTCAGGTAGGTAACAATCATGTTGATTTCAAAGTGTTTTTCAAGTGTTGGAGATGTGTCATCTTGTTTTTGTGTTATTTCTTGGCTACATAATGTACTTATAAAAAAATACCCACAACATTTTGGGAATAATATGAAACTAATTAGAATTACCTATGAATTAGCATTTGTATACACAAGGTTTAATTATGTTGTTAAACGAGCAAAACAATTATAGATTTTATTCAACTGCTAGCAACGGTAGCAACACATTGATACACCGTCAATGTCATCGTTTTCGTAAACGTTTGTTAATATTTGGGAAGTGGGTGGGATATTTATCTTAGTTCAGTCCTTTCTTTTGTATACATTTTGATTATGACTATAATTATTTCGTACTGGTGGTGTTGCCTCGAAGTCACGAGGTTGTTTACTTTACAAGCTATGTTTAATATTATATCACCTGTTGGCTCGCTTACATTGCCCATCTGACTTCATTTTGCCATATTATTGTAAATTACATTATCAGGTAAGTTTTGGTCAATCTAATTTATGTAAGAATGCTGTCTATTTTTGTTTCAGACTCGTAATCATATCAAGTTCCATCTGTCGTCAAATTAATATCTATCACAATAACTTCCAATGTTGCAGCTGACTACGGAAATTAGATACACAGTTGAGACTTGAGTCATTAATATCTAAAAATGAGTACAGTCAATTTGAAGCTTTACGCGCTTAAATTTGATTAAAATTACTAATTAAAGGTAACATAAAATCAACTTAATGGAAAAGATAAATTCTAAAATATACAAACATTCTAAGTAATTCAGGTGCAAACAAGATGCGGCGGTGTGGGTGTACTGAACACTCACACTGGAAAATTCAGCACGCACACATGGGAAGTGGTACACCAATAGGTGGTGGCGGCCTGTGGGGTGTGCGGGAGGGGGGGCAGTCGTCGCGAGCGGCAGCTTTACTATATAAAACTCGGCGCTGCCATCTGCAAGTTTCAATAGATAACTTGAGCTCTGAACATTTCGGTACGCGCTGCCAACATTTTCGCTGTTGAGCAATTACAAAGTTGAATGTTGTGCCCCCTTGCAGGATAGCAGCGGGAAATTTGAAGCATTCGAATGAGAACTTTTGTATCGTGATTTTTGAAACAAAATCAAATAAATAACACGTTAGCGATAAAACTGTGTCATATCGCGGCAGTGGCCTAGCGTTGTAGGTTAAAACTGCACGTAGACTAAATCCTCGGTTCTGGCGGAGCGATGTGTGCTGCCCCTCCGTGACACTTGCGAACCTGGATTATAAAGACTATTTCAAGTTCGGGAAACATACCGTTATTACGAGTGCCGTTTTTCATAGACATTATCATTTCGACGTTCCTTGACGAACTACTAAGTGACACGTCCGAGTGAAAGCATCAAGATGAGCTTCAACAAGAATAACCCCAACGCCTTGGGGAAGGTCGTTGGGTACCTCAAGCAGCTCTCCACCGACATGGTAAGTTGATACCAAACATTACCCACGTACTTTAAAACTTAAGTTGCGTAGATTTAATGACATGAGCATATTCATGTGCTTATCTAATATGCATCGACCTTAATTCACGCGCGCTGCCGCTGTCGGTTTACTAATTTCTAATTTAAAAAGTGGAAGTTAAATGAAACTTTGCGAAAAATCTACGCGCGTGCCGGCAGCGTGCTTCCCTAGGCGCCAGCATTCGGTCGATGGTGGTTGCCAGGCAACCACACCAGCCGCTTCATGCACTTGGAATGCAATTCTAATAAATTTCAATTTAGCTCAATCTAAAAGAAACAAGTGTTTTGACCACTGTTAGGGAAAAACATCAACATTGTGATAAACAAAATGAGATCGATAGCATGCCGGTTTCGGATCCAGACGGCCTTGCAAGTTGCAAGGTCGTCGCCGGCGAGGAAGAGGCCAATAGCATAGATGCTACGTCTAATGCCAATGACTTGTGCCTTCAATTTTATATTTTTTCAGCTCCCTTTCCAGTTATAGGTTTTAATATTGTAACAAAACAATAGCATGCATTTGCATTTTATATAGGTAAAGGTACCTACTTGGATTTGTATAATTGCATAAAATTTACTTTCATTGGGTAGGTATAAACCCACCAAAATGATTTAGATTCTGATAATTAATTTAAAACCATTATAATTGTAACAATTTTATTTCTTAAAAATGAATTCCCCGTTTGATATTACTTACGTAATAAACACAAAATCTTAATTTGGCAAATAATAATACTGTAAAAAGAATATTGAAATTACACGACTTTAAAACTGGCTTAGGCGACACTAGCGACAATGCTTGGTTTATAAACTACTGTGACTGATACTTACTCCCGACCGACGACCTACAGCGCGACATCTAAGGGAACTCGCTTACAAACTGTCGCATTAAGTTAACGGTAGATGGCTGTGGTGCGGACAGCTGATACCACAGAAGGGCACACGGCTCTTCTAGTACAAACTACTACAGATGGCAGCACAAACATGTTTAACGCGTTGTATTAAAATAGATTCTTCAACGAGCCTGAATAATTAATCAAAAAAAGAATGTTTAAATAAAATTTACTAATAGGATAATAACTATTCTACCAAGAAACATTGTAAAAGCATACTAAATTTACTACAAAAATAATAAATCATAAAATGAACCAAAATAATAAAGAAAGAAAATACATTTATTTCCAAATTATTCCGAAACTACGTATAGTTACTAATGTAAAGAAAGCGAAAGTTTCAGTTCTAGGAATATGAATATTGCTATTTCGGTGCACTTGGCAAGGGTGGGGTCCCGATAGGGAAACAAAACAGAACGATAACAATTCAGGTGATCGACGGTTACTGCCTCGCACACGTCTTTGCCATAAGTGTTACCCTTCCTACATTTCTTTCAGGGTCGATCTAATATTTGATATTCAGAAAAGTGGAAAGAAATAAAAATTTAAAAATAAACTCACGATTGGAAAACGTATTGAAATTTTGTCATTGTACTAATTAGATTATTAAAAATCTAGATAAGATTAATTTCATTTACATAGGTACCGTTTAATTTTTTTTTAGATATTGGCTAAACCTGATCATGATTTTGATAAAATTACCTAGATCAAAAAGAAAGAAATACTCCACTCATGATAATAAAATAATATGTTTTTATTTCAATGATGTAGAATTTTCTCCGAATTAAATCTTATACCAACAAACAAATCGTGTGATGAATGACCCTGTTCCGTAAAGTTCCGATGACCTATTTCTATATCATCGGGATGTGATCCAACAACGTGACTTAGAAGATTATCTTGCTCAGTACTAATGAGCTACAAGAACTTTATGCAAATAACTAATTAGCACATCATATCAAGAAAACAAACATTACAGACACGGTCATTGGCCTTTAAACCAGCCGAAACTAAGGAAACATAAACTTGATAGATATCCCAAAGAGGCTGTAATAAATAGTCTAAATAAAAGATTTTCGAACTAAATCATATCCGTCAGTTTGAAATATATCATGACATCTAACAAACAGCAAAGGCTGGGAAGATAAAAACAGTTTCAAATTATCAAGTTTTAATAAATGCAATTAAGTAAAACAGGGCTTAATAACATACACTACAAAACATTTTACAATGAAGCTGAGGTAATTAGCTCCAAATAGTACATTTGTTGAAGTAAACAACAAGTTAGAACAATCAAATAAACTATGTTCGCCGAAGTACATCGACACCGCATTCGTATCAGAGTCAGGTACGACTACCGAAGAAATTATTTATACATTATGTTTTATAAACATCATTATAACTAACAGACAATCGGCCGATAACGTCAAGAATATTGAATATGTAGTACAACCAGAGTCTATTGAGTTCGTCACTCCAAGTTGTTATTTGTGATTATTCACACGCAACAAAGATTCTCGGAGGGAACTCGGGAGCCCTTTGTGAAGTGGTGGGAACAGGATTATAAAGATGTGAAAAGGGTCAGGGTAGGAGCAGCCGATATCATCGGTAGGTTATCAACATGATCATGCACAGTTCGTATGATTGACACTGGTCAACAAGCTCTGCGCGTTGACTTGATCTGAACTCTGACTTCTTAAGTTCATATTCCTTATCGTCCCGACGACTGAGTTACGCACATTAGATAGCGGATATAATAAATGGGGTGTGTTTGTAGACGACCAGTCCAGTATCGAATGTCCAGTGAGCCCGACTGACCAGTCGGTTTTTAGGTAATTGGAGGGTTGATTTAACAAGTTCTCTAGCCCCAAATACAGAACGAGAAATGAACTTGGACTAAACTGATGTGAATTTTTCTATTTCAGAGTGGGAGCGAGCAATCTCGTCGAGGACAAGGCGACGAGGAGCGGCTGTACCGGGCACGAGGGCCCAAGTACGCTCGAGTACCATCACGAGCCACGCTATCAGCGTCGACGACCTGTACCTCGCTCGCCACCTCCTGTGGATCCCAGGGGACTCTCGCACCCAACTATAAGGCTATCCCAGAGAACATTTCCACGGAGAGCAGCAGTGAAGACGAGCAGGACTTCGAGAAAACTCGTCGTCATTTCCAACAACTACGTCAAGTCAGCTTAGGAAACGAATTCAAATACAAGATGGAAATGGAAATTAAGAGCGCCAAGGATGAGAATCTGCGTAATTCTATTCCATTCGTAAAACAGTTGAGCACGGATAGCGCGAAAGTTAAAGTGGATTATGCCATCAATGGGGACACTCCATACGCGCCTACAACTCAGCGGATATACCTTTGGACACAGGTACGATTATTATATTCCGATTCATTAATTATTATTTGAAATTACATCCTCTATACACAGACGTTTAATCGATTTGTCTTCGCAAAATTACTTTTTGGCAATAAAACCCACGTGTCCGATAAGGCTCAATAGAAGTGAAAGGCAATAACAACAACTCATAAAGTGGTTGTGTTGTGATTCTAGAACGATTAGTTTCCTTTGAAGTTTGGATAATTGAGAACGCGTTTTCAAAATGATTATTCCCAATCACAAAGAATTATGGAAAACTTTTTCAAAGTTTAGATATAAGACACAAGTTAGTAAATCGAGCAAGTAGTGTAAGTAAAAAGTACAATCGATAAATTATATTGTGTGGTTTGGGCCCTACCCTACCTATATGCGAGTATAAGAGGGTATGTTATACAGGACGGGTATATAACATGACCGGTGCGCCCACATACAACCTCAGAGCTTTTCACAAAAGGTTTGCGCGGCTACGTCAGTTACGTAGCATGAAAATGCATGCAGAATTATCCTTTGCCATAATTTAAACCACGTTATATTTATTGTACTAAAATAAAAATGAAAATCACGATAATTTTCCAGGTAGTTCTTAGAAAGTGTTTTAAATTATATAAAAAGCCACAAACATTTCTGTGATAAAATTTTTAGAGACTGACGGTATTTTACATAATGTTATGAATTGTTTCAGGTAATGGCTGCGTTTGCTGTGTCTATGGGTTCGTTGATTGTCGGCTTCTCTTCAGGATACACCTCACCAGCGCTACCAAGCATGGCGGACGTTAACGGCACATTTATAGATATATCTGAGGAACAGGTAGGTTTTTGCAATTCAAATTATCGTGTAATATTACACATATTTTAAGAATTAATAGTTTAGATTAATCTTGACGTTACCGAATCTCGAATGGTTTTTATTTTCAACAGGCAAATGGCTTACTAATAACCAACAGATGAACAATCTACAAACCATTAATATATTACTTTTAGTTTTTTTGTCGAGATTAATTAAATAATCAATATTTTAAATTGTTTGCTTTAAATAATACAGTAATTGAATTAAAAATATTTCAAGTATGTACTTTATCTAATTAATGCTGTTTTTATTACAGAAAACGTGGGTCGGAGGACTGATGCCCTTGGCTGCGCTAGTCGGAGGTATCGCTGGAGGACCGCTTATAGAAGTATTAGGAAGACGTATGACCATAATAGTCACCGCTATACCGTTTTTTATGGGGTGGATGCTCATCGCTAATGCACCTAATGTGATGGCGATATTAGCCGGAAGAGTTTTCTGCGGAATCTGCGTCGGTGTCGGTTCCCTGGCATTCCCGGTCTACCTTGGAGAGACAATTCAACCGGAAGTTCGCGGAGCACTTGGACTCTTACCGACAGCATTTGGTAATATTGGAATCCTTTTGGCATTCTTCATAGGCAGTTATTTGGACTGGTCAAATTTAGCATTTTTTGGAGCATCGCTTTCAATTCCGTTCTTCTTACTTATGCTTGTTACACCCGAAACACCGAGATGGTACGTCACTAAGGGCCGTGCTGAAGATGCCCGCAAAGCCCTGCAATGGCTGAGAGGCAAACATATCAATATCGAAAAAGAAATGCAAGATCTGACACGTTCTCAAGCTGAGGCAGACAGGCAAGGAGGTAATGCGTTTAAAACACTGTTTTCAAAGAAATACGCACCTGCCGTTATGATATCTCTTGGTTTGATGCTTTTTCAACAACTAAGTGGCATCAATGCTGTTATATTTTATGCTGGAGAAATTTTCGCCAACTCTGGGAGCACTATCGACAAAAACTTATCCAGTATTATTATTGGAGTTGTAAACTTTGTCTCCACATTCATCGCGACGGCTCTTATCGATCGGCTTGGACGTAAGATATTGCTCTACGTATCTTCAATTTCAATGATCACTACTTTAGTGGCTTTGGGAGCCTATTATTACTTGAGAGACGCAAAAGTTAATGTAGATGACTTTGGATGGTTACCCCTCGCATGTCTTGTAATATACGTATTAGGGTTCTCAATTGGATTTGGCCCTATTCCATGGCTTATGTTGGGAGAGATTCTGCCTTCTAGGATCCGAGGCACTGCTGCCTCAATGGCTACCGCTTTCAACTGGACATGCACTTTTATAGTTACGAAAACATTCCATAATATCATAGACGCCATCAATATGTACGGCACCGTTTGGTTGTTCGCTGTGATTTGCTTACTTGGATTATTCTTCGTTATTTTCTTTGTACCGGAGACTCGTGGTAAAAGTTTAGAGGAAATAGAAAAGAAATTAACAGGTGACTCCCGAAAAAAAAGTGTCAACAAACGATCCCAAAATCCATGTTAATTAAACACACAAGACAGTTAAAATAAGATAGGAAGACAAACTGACATTCCGATGTAAACAAAATCTAATAGGTTTGCCGTTTTTGGGACTAAAGAAACGGTGCAATGTTGTTGCAATGAAGTTTTGTGAATGTGAAGCGCTGAATTTTCAGTGTATACTGAAGACTGAATTGGGAATGTAGCCATAGATTCTCTTTATATATTAATGTAAATATAGAAAAACATTAGATTAATGGTAAGCAAGATTGTCAACTATAGTTCCTTTAGATTTAAATTGTAATAGCATTCCGCCGTTGCGGCATTATAACTTCACTAGTTCCTGTGGATTTGATATTAGATGTTTATATTTATTGGTGTGATTCACTATTACTGTCTCGAATAACAAGTTTGCGAGCACCAGCTATACATACAGGTGTTGTAGTTGGCAAGTCCATGTAACAGCCTTTTTATTCATTTCATGTAAATAAGTTAAACTATAGGTTTTTTTCATATATTTTTGTAGTAGCAGCTTAAAGTAAATTATTCATATTTCTGTAAATAATCTTGGATCTGTAATAGAAATTGTACGTTGATCATGACAAAATAATATTTAGATAGATACTTATTTAGACCAAATGTTTATTTTTAAGTAGGTGACTATAATAATTGATTTCGTTACTTTAGGATATAGTTACTAGTTAATGATTTCGTATATTACGGAGTCTATATTTATTTGATTGTTATTTTTTATAAATATAAAACAATTGACATTAATACTATTTTGAGCTTTTATTTATTACAACCTCTATAACCTTACCTAGTATTTGAAATTAATAGCAGGATCTACACTCAACAAGGCTTTATTAAAAAAAAAATTTTTTCATTGCATATTTCAGACTACAAGATACAAGTAGCATTTTTATTGTTTGTTTGTAAAAAAACACCATTTATCTCCCAAATGGCAATACGAGTAGATTTCATTTTTATATTATAATTTATAAGCGAGAGGAGACACATGCGGCAAGCAAAAGAAATTGTATAAATTTTCAAGTAAAATCACGCTATGCCCGGCATTGGTAACTAATAAAGATAAAACTGATATTATATTCATTTTAAATAACACATTAGAATTCGACTTCCAACAATGATTTTTGCTTAATATTAAATACAAAAAAATATGTAATAATAACTGTGGTATGGGATAGGCATGGGACTCTATTACATTTGTGCTGTGTTATTCTATACACGTGCATCGTCTCATGTCTCTTGAACTTCCTAATTAGGAGTCAGAATGTTATATAAATAAATAACGCGTCAGACATAATTATAATCACTTACATAGAACCTGATTGTAAAAGTATGTCTCTTCCGCAAGAGTCCTCTTGGGGAAGTACCACACTTTTGCCAGATATTCATCTGCCAAGCGGTAGTGTGTAAACATTATTGTGCTCCGGTTAGAAGGACGCTGTTTCCAGCGAAATTACTAAGCATTATGATACTTTAGAACCGATGCCTCAAGGTAACGAGCGCAGTGCAGTGCCGCGCATGATATTATAATGGAAAGTTCTGGGTGGCACTGTAGCTGTTATGAGTAGGCATGGCGCTTACCATCAGGTGAACGACATGCTAGTCTTGTAACCTACGTAAAAACTGGTCGTTAACTATATCTAAAGAATCAGAAACTATAACGACGAAATGGTCCCACAAACAGATTCAGAGCAAATTATATGTAGTAATGATGGTTCACATAAAAATATTAGCATTGCACGGGAATCGATCCTCGTGATTAGCATGCGGTTCATCGCCAAATTACGTTACGGACACCGTCAGTGACTAAAAATATAAACTTAAATAAGGCTGAATATGCATGAAAATTGTTCTTTGATAGTAGTACGTACACTATGAGGTTTTTGGAATCAAAACGCTCTGGGACCGTGGCGATCCGAAGCCCACAAATGTTTAAAGAACTTTAAACGACCATCTGGGGGTCTGGGCGAAGCAGCAAGTGACCAAAATGCTGGTCTTTATCCTGAGCACTGCCATGCAACGATGCAATGCAGACAACCAGCATTTTCAGAACGTTGCGCATTATGCTAGCGGCTATAGCGGCTTGTTTCATAAGTTTTAGTTTTGGTTTTTAATTATAATATATGCATAGTTATTTGAATTTACATCTGTTCGTCGATAAACTTCAACTGCCAAAAAATACCAAGGATTTTTGTTGTGTCGAAGCGAATGTACCTACGGCGTGATAAAAAATTAATATGTATGAACATTAATATTTGCAATAGGTACCTACCTACTATGTAATTATTTCCTTATGGTTTTTTACAGAAATTACTAATTCGACAATACTGAAGAAATAAAACCAGTGACCATGCAAATATTGCAAATAACAGCCACTTGATAAAGCTAATTGAAAGAGGTAATGCGGAAGATAAATAAATGACCTTTTAGACCAAGTATTTAATTTAGTCACACCAAAGTAGTATAAAAAGTATGCTTGTTAAATGCATTCAAATATGTTCAGTGTTAATATATGAAAACAAGTTCACATAATATTAGAAGGCGTTATTGCGAAGTATACAGAAACCAAGAGAAACATTCAATAGCTTTGCCCATATTTATGTGCCTTCAAAATTAACTCGTATGCGTTTTGAACTTGAAAGTTGGTTGCAATTGCAGGTGTTTACTGTGGCTACTACACTGAGACGACTACTGCCCCCACGACGTGCTCACCTAGTGGAGAGCAGTAATCGGTTCGGAACACCCAGGGAAATTATTAGCCATACGTTGTCAATACCTGGAGGGTGATAGTGTCCGATGTGTGTTTCTTTAATAAGCAGAGGGCAAAGTAGAGTATCTAAGGGATCAGCATCGAGCGGGCAGTCAGGCAGGGGCAGGGACGAAGATGGTTTCGTTCTTGCAGAACTCCCGTATACTGCCCGCACGATGGGAGTGGAGTGAGAGACACTCTTTCTTTCCAACAGTAATCGACATCATTTCCGTATTTGTTCAGCATACTTTTTATCGTGATAAACTGAAGTTTATAATTTCTGCGCGGATAAAGTCGCGGGCAAAAGCTTATATACAATACACTGTATCTATCAAGAGCCTATTATCGACGATTTAGAGAGGAGCTAGGCTATATAAAATAAATTTGATTACATGATGTAGGTAACTTGTTGATCTAGAATTTGATCCGTCCCATTGGTCTGTGCATGTGTACATGGGATGTATACAATAACTATTAACTGCCTACCTAGATCAGGCCGATGACGCCAAGAAATCCCATAATTATGATGTGCAGAAGGTGTGGCAGTTTGATAAGCAAACACCATGTGCTACTGCAATAACAATTACTTACGAACATAAAAATTGTTTATCAAATGATATACATACATTATATCTACTGTAAACACAGAATCATCCACCGTTCACTTTCATAACATTATAACAATGGTAAGTAGACTGCTGCCGAATTTAAAGAGTAAGACTTACATTGGTCAAAAACTCTTCAAGCATACAGAACTAACGCTACTTCATTTGCATACTAATCATGAATCTAATCATGAAGTTAAAAACCTCTTTAATAACTTAAAAGTGGTAACACTTCAAGAAATTTGATTCAAGAAGAATTACGAAGAAACGTATTACCAATGACATACATAGAAGTAAATTTTATGTGGGTAATATAGTTGTAAAGAGGACAAACGGCCGACCTTATTCGATGATGAGGGAGACATAATGGGCTAAATGCTCTTAATTGTAAGTGGACATAGATCTTCGATAGATAGTTAGATATATAAACTCTTTATTGAAACACAACTGAACAAAGACAACTTAAAACTAACTAACTAAACTATAGATCTTAATTAATGAAGACACGGAGAATATAATAAGGTTGCGTTTGTATTTCTACATAATCAAGAAGGTAAAGCTTGCGTCAAAATCAAACATTCTGTTGAATATGAAACTAGGTGGGCGTTTCAAATTTACGTATTTAGCTATCAACAAAACAATTTCCTCTAAGCGTGTTTCAGGAGTTTTGAATATCGCAGCGCAGCCTCGCGAAGCAATCAGTTTGGTCAATCAAATGTCCCCATATAAATGGGCAGTTGCGTGGCGCACCACTCATTTCTTCAGTAGCTATATGTCGAACACACCGTCCAGTGCATAACGATTCCAGTACTAGTGCGAGACCTATATATAGTGCAGTGAACGTTTTTCATGAACAGAAGAAATTACACAAAATATAACCATGAAAGTTTTAATGAGAGCTGATACTCATTATAGTATCTCAGTGAGGAACTGTGACGGATCTGGAGAGGCTAAATATACATTTTCGCAGGTACAGTATGGCAGATCACATGTAGAGAATACAGCCACTTGCTATAATATAATTTTTTCAACAGGTGCTTTTTTAAAGCTTTGGTCGTAGTCACGTGAATACCTGAGCTGTCTTCTATTGACCACGCACGTTACTACTAAAAACTAATTTGGCTTTCCATGATCAAATAATATTGTGTTTACAAAATTGAAAGAAAAAGACAGGCCCAACAATTACTCTCATCAATACACATTAGGCACACATGACAAGATGACTGTTTGCAAAATTAATTAGAATTTTAATTAAACATGCCACGCGGCATGTATGATTACTGAGATATTTTTCAGTGCCATTTTAATTGCTTTTTAATCGATAAGACTAAGTTAGCTAAATGGCTAAACCAAGTAGGCAATATGTTATTGTTATTATTACATTTATTTATTATTTTTATATCAACGCTTTATCTCATTAATTTTCTTTTTTAATTTCGTTTCGGCGTACAATTAAGCAGTTGTTTATTCATGTCCATAATTCTGAATATATTAATTATAATTTGATATGAATTAAAAAGGTTAGCACTAGAAATAACATCGAAATTCAAGGCTTATTTTTCAATAAAGATGAGCCTTTTTGTTTGCAATCTAACAAATAAGGTCGCAGTTGTATAATATAATAATTATTAAGATTATAAATAGATTAGTATAATATATTTCATATACTAACTACAAGGCAAATAGACGGCTAGAAGATTGTTTATTTCTTTATAAATAAAATGGTAAATGAAAACCCACATCGCCAGATGACTATAGGCAAACCAGTATATTGTATAGGCAAGTGTATAATATACAATGCATTTCACAACAAGTATCTATATATCTCTTATTACAATGAGACAAATGTACTTTTAAACATGTAGCATGTGCTACCAATATTTTTCGTTTTCCCCCCAACAAAAAAGCGGCCAAGTGTGTGTCAGAAGACATACAGGATTTTGTCAGAGCGTTAATGGACGTCTCTGAGTACGGCAGGCGCTGCGCTGGTCTGTAATAATGCCTATCAAAGGTCTGCCTAAATTTAGATTCCAGAAGCCCAAAAATAATTGTGTAGACCATGCGCCTTTTTTATTTTTATCTTACTCTATCCCTGACCGAAGGATATAATTAACTATGACAAAATTTGCAACTTCATTTGGACAATGTTACGATAAAAAAATGAGAATACCAATTAATTACTACAATTGATTTAGTGTGAGGACTCGTAAGTGGACACAATCAAAGTCGATGATTGTTTAAATGAATGGTAGACGGCTGGCGCACACACCTCCAGACAAATAACGTATACGCTCTGTGATTTTCTATTCTATTTTCTATTCTAACTATCAACAATTACGTGATGTTTGGTGAAGCCGTTCACGATTGATTTTTATTTAACAAGGTGTAATATTATTCATGGAATTTTACAACACTACTTAAAGGTACTATAAAACGATTAGTTTGGTGCCTAAAATATAATCTTCTTACTTTAGAACGGCGAGTCGCGACCGTTACTTGTAATTTTAATAACGGTTTATGCATTTTCAGGTGTTGGCTGCGGTAGCTGTGTCTTTAGGTTCGATGATAGTCGGTTTTTCATCGGCTTATACGTCTCCGGCACTTGAGTCTATGGTGGCGAGCGATGTGCTTAAAGTATCCAAGGACCAGGTTAGTTGCTCTCCATACTACAGCTTAAGTGCAAGCGCGTCATTGAAATGTGTAAGTTTTATTACGATTCAAATGTCAACAGGCAAGCTGGATCGGAAGTCTTATGCCTTTAGCTGCGCTAGCTGGTGGAATTATTGGCGGGCCACTGGTGGACTACATTGGGCGACGAAGAACGATACTACTACTCGCTCCGCCGTTCTTTATCGCATGGATCCTGATAGCCAGTGCGAAGGTTGTACATCTGGTGCTCGCGGGACGGGCCATTTGCGGCCTGTGCGTTGGCGTTGGATCGCTAGCTTTTCCAGTATACCTCGGCGAAACGATTCAACCGGAAGTCCGCGGCACATTAGGGCTATTTCCAACTGCTATTGGCAACATCGGAATTTTAATTTGTTACCTCGCGGGCAAATATCTTAACTGGTCGGAGCTCGCATACCTCGGATCTGCTCTACCTATACCATTCTTCATTTTGATGTTAATGATACCCGAAACTCCTAGATGGTACATATCGAGAGGTCGTGAGGACGAAGCTAGGAAAGCTCTGCAGTGGCTACGAGGGAAAAACGCATCAATCGAAAATGAATTACGAGATATTGCTCTATCTGACGCAGAGTCAAAGTCTGATACGAGTCTTAGAGAACTATTCACCATGAAATATATGAAAGCTATCTTAATCTCTCTGGGCTTGATGACCTTCCAGCAATTGTCAGGTATCAATGCCGTTATATTTTATACGGTTCAAATATTTGAAATGGCAGGAAGTTCAGTGGATAAAAATTTGGCAACAATAATAGTTGGCATAGTAAATTTCGTGTCAACTTTTGTAGCTACAGCAATAATTGACATGACTGGACGGAAAAAGTTGCTCTACGTTTCGTCGGTCACTATGACTGCGACTTTAGTAGTGTTGGGAGCATTTTTCTATGTAAAATTCGTGTTAAAACTAGATGTCTCGAATTTGGGTGGGTTACCTTTAGCGTGTGTGATGATTTACTTGTTGGGTTTCTCATTAGCATTCGGGCCAATACCATGGCTGATGATGGGTGAAATTTTACCGGCTAAAATAAGGGGTAGTGCCGCTTCGATCTGTACTGCATTCAACTGGTTGTGTACATTTACAGTGACCAAAACATTTCAAGACATGCTGGATTCAATAGGCCCGGCCGGCGCGTTTTGGCTTTATGGTTGCATATGTTTCGTAGGCTTATTCTTTGTTATAATTTTTGTGCCCGAAACGCGGGGAAAAAGTCTTGAACAAATCGAAAACAAAATGACAGGTAGAGGAAGCACGAGATCACGAAGAATGAGCGCTATTGCAAACATTAAACCTATGCCAAACGGTTGCTAAGCTTGAGTTGTATTTTGAATAGTACCTAGGTACATAATTATATTTAAATACAAATCATCAGCAGTATTGAAATTAAATGTACGAGTAGGTATTTTACGATCCAGCGTTTTGTGTGACCTTGTATGGTTGTATTTTCCCGAAAATTCCATTGTTTGATGGTCGAATGAGGTAATGCTGGCCAATGGAGTCAGTTTGTGAGGCCCGTACTATTTATATTCTTTCTGGTTAGACCACCGAAGGGCCTCTGATGTGGCTAAACATAAAAATCTTTATTTTTTTTTTCTGAAAAACTCAAAGGCTTAATGACTGCTATCGATTGACAACAACTGAGACATGAGGTGATGGCAATCAAACTCTTTCCAAACATTGCATTCATTTATGAGGTCTTCATAAAAATATATGGTACACAGACAAGTAATTTTTTTCTGTATTCAAATTTATTTTCATAATAAATCGTGTGATAATTATGCCACACTTAATCAGAATCTCACTATACCATGAAATAAAATATACTTTTGACTATTATCTATTTGATTGTGATTATATTATAGACAACACTGCAATCATCAAAGTGTAGACATGTTTCAAAATAATTGTGTATAGCTCAAATAGGACAACCATGGACCCAGGATAAGCAATTGTATTTGAATAGAGTTCATAAAATAATCCATTAATTTCTCATTGTTTTGATGATCCATTGTCTAAGATACAGTTTTAGACCAAAATTGTTAGCTTTTAAGGGGAGAACAGATCTTTACAACAAATTAAGGGTTGAAGGTGAACTTGACCCCATTGTTTAAAAGTAACTCATTGTATTCAACAATCTCATTTTTGGCACACAATCATGACAAAATAAAATGTTAACATGTAAATTTTTAGATCCAAATATTTATTGTATTGTTTTTAGTTTAAGACATCATGTAATAGTTGTAAGGTGTAGTAAAGACTTAGGATTACTTAAAGACCAAAAACTTAAGTATAGGTAAGTAGATAAAATATTAGCATCTATAGAATGATTTAATGCAATAAATAAATAATCTCATATAAAATTTGTGTCTTCATTTACTTTAAAATATAACATGTTAAGACCCCCATTCAGCTTGATGGATTTTGATGAATTTTAGTAAGTATATTCTTCTGGTCCTGGAATAGAACATAGGATACTTTTTATCCCGTAAAAATAAACAGTTCCTGGGGCATAAAATGGATGAAACCACGGGTCGCTGCTAGTTATTTATACAAGCCTACCATTGCATTAAGTAAATGAAAAAACATTTTCTCTGATAAACAGTATGGGCCAATATTTTAAACTTTATGCTAGGTAGATAAAATAACTTGAACCTTATTTCAAAACAATAGAGCAACTTTATATGACAAGTCATTTGTTGTTTGTCGGTCTCATGAACATGTTCACTGCGGAAAACACAACTGTGCAGATTTGTGGTTCATTTGGATACACTTGGATAACTAAGAAGCCGTTACAGGGTTAAGCTATAACACGCATCTAGCTCGCTACTAGATGGCAGCATGTACACAACATTCTGGTAGATTGGCTGAAGGTAAGTCACATAGTTACATCACAAAAAAGTTATTGATTTAGAAATGTACATAGATAACAAGATGTTTAAAGCCACTTTATCTCGTTTGATAATGATTGATAAACCATTACAGTGACAGTGTTAGTGCGGCCCACCAGGGGGGATGCTAGGAAACTGTGATCAGCAACAACAGCAACAATCTATTATAATATAGCATGTTATGCACCTATCCGGACCCCCTGTGGTGGGCTTATGGCCTAACTCTCCTCACAAAAGTGAGGAGAGACTGTTCAGCAGTGGGACAATATGGGTTGATGATGATGATAGGTATATCCCAAGTTTTTAAACTAAAAAGTAGATAGAATTGCCTACAAAATAAATGCCTCATAATTTTTAGTTTTGATGAACTGGGTAGGCGATAATAATTGAGACAGACGACAAGTATAAATGATAAAAAATACACGACCTTCGTAATATGTAGCATTGTTTTCAAGATATTGTGATTATAGAGCTTCTACTTACCCATAACTTGGACGCGGCAAATCGCACAGGTATCGCATTCCACATCCCAACTCCACATAGCGACTGCGTTCCATTTCTTCAACGTGAACATTTTGTCGGATTTTTGTCCATCATTGTCGCCGCGATCAATATTGTCGTAATCCTCCCCGGACATTTTGGAACACTTTGGGATGGAAGATGTTTGGTTCAAATCAACAAAACAAACCAAAAGCGCAAAATTAAGCAATCATAGCCAAATTGCAAAACATTGTTTTTGTTGTGAAATAAATGTCAAACAAACTTTTAATGTCAGAATGACAATGACATTAGTTTATTTTATTGAACAGGAGCAGTTGGCATAGGAGCAGCGCCTCTAGTGTTGAGTAGATAAAACTAAAGTTTCAGCAAAGATTGTGTTACAACACCACGTACACGTGTACGTGTGTGCCCTCTAGTGTTGAGTAGCCAAAATAAACTAAAACAAAATTTTAAGCAGCGCTATCTAGCGACTGGCAGCTAATAGTGCTTTTGATTAAATTGGAAACGCAAGGAACTGACAATGTGACGTTTTTATATTATTATTTCTCATATTTTCTAAATGGCATAATCAATTATGCCACCCCAAAACGAAAAAAAAATACTTATTTAGTGGGATTTCATCTGCCAAGCAGAAGCAGCAGTGTGTTCCGGTTTGAAGGGCATTGTTTCCAGCGAAATTATTGGGCATAATAATATGAGACTTTAGTGCCGATGTCTCTGGGTGGTTCTGTGTTTGTTATAGGCAGGCGAAGCGCTTACCATCAGGTGAACGGCTTGCTAGTCTCGTCACTTAGTCAAATAAAAAAAAACCTGAAAATGCGCTTATTGATTTTGTATTTTTTTTTCGATATCCTTAGAGACAAGTGTTTTTTAAATGGAATAGAATATTAACCATAAGGTACCTACGTCTACTTGTCTTGCATGGCGTGGGTTAAAAATATAAAAAAACGTGTCATTTATATTTCTTTTGATATATCACCAAACTAAAACTCCCATTAAAACATCGACTACTATAGTGAATCATGCATGACATTGCCTGAGCATGGCTTCACTAAGGACTACCTGATTGACTGGGATTCGATATTCGATTTAATATAGGTACCTAGATACATAAATTAATTTGATAAAAAAATACCTACCATCATTATAATACCTACTTGACACTGGTTAAATAAATTTGGCAGGTTCCGTGGGGTATCTATACATATGTATGATCAAAGATTATAAACTAGTCAATGGGTATGATGAACCGACTAAGAAGCTTGGGGATGCGGAATCGATTTCCGCACAGGGAAAATATATATTATGTGAAGCACGGCTATCCGTGAGACTGGGTATTTGTGGGATGTATTGGCCCTTGTGGTTCCTTATTTATTAGATACTAGCTGCGCCCGCGTAGTTCCTGTTTCCGCGGGAATATGAGGATAAAATATAGCCTATGTTACTCGCTGTCAATGTAGCTTTCCATTAGTGAAAGAATTTTTAAAATCGGCTCAGTCTTACTTATATATAATCAAAAGCCTAAAAAATTAATTTCAAGCTTCTAGCTTCAAAAATAACGTAACTTCCATACAAGCTTTCATCCCCTATTCCAAACCCTTACAATGCTTTTTTCGCATTAAAAAGTACCCTATGTCCTTTCTTAGGCTCCAGACTATCTCTGTACCAAATTTCATTTCAATCGGTTCAGTAGTTTAGGCGTGAAAGAGCAACAGACAGGCAGACAGTCAGACAGACAGAGTTACTTTCGCATTTATAATATAAAAGTAGGGAGTAGGGAAGTAGGGATAGGGAATCCCAGTTTCGGGTCAAGAACTATGTTGTCCTGAAGCGGTATAAAAAAATCACTAATTGTGAAAAGACAAAACAAAAAATAAGATAAAGCAGGTTTAATTTCGTTTATTTGTAAAAAAATATTATTTTATAATCTATGTTGCTTCATAATATTAGAGCAAAATTTTAATAAACACATACTAGGTTAGTATACCTAGATAAGATAAGTGAACAGTTCAATAAAATGCAAACAGATTAGATTTATTGGGTCACCCTGTCAAGCATAGCGTGGATAAGTAAATCGATCGAAACGCTATTTTATTACTTCTACATTTTACTATAAATAAGTTATATTTATGTAAGTATCTATCTATATGATTGTAATATAGTACATTACTTGGTAAAAACAAAATCTCTTATATTTCTTCACAGAGCTAATTTGTTATGTCCAATGTCAATTCATTGTTATTAAAATACACGATATGTACATTGTTTTTGTTGTAAGTATACTATGGTATACCTATATAATGATTTCAACATTAAAAATCTTTCAACGTTTCTGTGGTAACTAAGTACGGACTTATTAATATTTATTTTCGTCGGTACAAACGACAAGTGGGTACATAGGTACGTATATAAAATAAAAACAAGGTCTTTTCATCCTAGAAAATGTTACAACTTTGTCATTCTACTTAACATATAACACAAGAGCTAAATTAATCGGTAGGCACTAACTCTGAAGGTACTATTAATACCTATTACTTAAATCTAACTTAATAAGGCCTAAACACAGTTATAATATAAGCGAACATCACGAACAAAACGCTAGCTCCGAAGCTACCAGCGCCGCTGAAGCAGCCCAAGTCCTCGACCTGTACTTGGTATCTGATGTTGTAGGGGAACCTGCAGGCTGCTTGGTCTATAAACAAAGAAACAAAGTCAATAAAAAAAGTATAAAACAAACAAAATAATTGTCAAAAAATTACTGAAGCTGAATTCAATTAAATCGAAAATAAAGTAGAACATAATAATTAATAAGTAAGACAATTAGACATAGGTACGTAATTTAAAAATATTTCGCCATGAAAGTTAACTTCTATCATCAAAATTTGTAAACCTGCTGTAACCGGAAGTTTTAAATTCTAGAATATAGTTCCTTAGGTACCCCACTAGACAAGCTATCATCAGATAAAAGACTTTCTTTCCTTGCAAGTTGGTGTAATGAGTTCTATAAGTACTAGTACTTATAGAACTCATTACATGTGCGCGAATTAGGCCCGCTTTGTCTAGACAAAGCGGGCCTAATTCGCGCACATGTTATTCTTGCCTTATCTGAGAGCCACAAGAAGCAAACAGTACCTGTGCAAACCGCAGTGGTGGTAGCTGTAGAAACAGCATCGGACTGCACGGAGATGTAAAGTGGTGGGCAAGTGTTGATGGTCCAGTAATCATCGCAGGCGTTCTGCACGCGAATCTCGACGTTTCCGTTGGATGCTAAAGTCTGGCAAATGATCACATCCTCCTCTTCGCCAATAATTGTTGTATTCCGCCTAGAAATTTAGTTATAATGTTTTTATTCTGACCAAACAAAAAAAACTGAGCAGCATCATCAATATGCTAAAAATGAGTATTCGTAGGACAATGATTGTCGTAGTTTCTGATTCCTCATATACAGGTAATCCAAGAAGTAAGTAAGCGCTACGCCTGCCCATAACAGTCACAGCACCACCCAGAACTCTGCATTGCACAATCCTGCGCGGCACTGCACTACGCTCGTCACCCTGAGATATACACGGCTCTAAAGTCTCATATGCCCAGTAATTTCGCTGGAAACAATACCCTTCAAACCGGAACACAGTAATGTTTGCACGCTACTACTTGGCGGATTAATATCTGGCAAAGGTGTGGTACTTCCCAGGCGGTCTCTTGCAGAAGAGGCCTCTCACTACTAAAGCGCCATGGTAAGCGCCATAAGTGATTAGTAGACCGAGACTTTCATTACCTTTGACTGGCATGAAACGGTAGGTATAGTAGAAGTACCTAGTGTAAATCGTAAGAACCCTCAGTCATCTCACGTTGCTCTAAAAATGTGAATGACTCCTCATTTTTAGCACACCACAAGTACCTACCATGTGCTTTGTTGTTTTTATTAGATTTGAAGCGGCGAAACTAAATTGTAGTGACGAGATAATGAAAGAAAACATACCTTGGTTGTGGAACCCTTCTTGAATGGCAAACCACAAGGCTGCCAACTCCAGAACTGCTTCTAGCTATCCTTATTCTCCTGTTGTCATGGTGCGTGAAGAAATAGTTCGGGCTGAGAGTGTAGAAATTAATAAAACCAGGCTCGACGAAGTCATCGAATTGTCTTGTTCCAGACAATCCAGCGGTGAATTCGGGTCCGCAAAGGGGGTTGATTATTCTTCTGCCGGCTGTGAAATAGGTAGACGACTATTTATTGGGTAAAAAAACTTTACAAGGAAATAGTTTTACCGTTAAATAAACTAATTATTTGCGTAATTACACCACTCATAATTGAGTTTATTCGGAGAATAGATAATAACATTATAATCTTCTACTAACCTTGTTGAATGCGCTCGAGTATCGGGGACATAACGATCTCGACATTGGTCCCAACCGTCGATAGGGCGATTGTCTTGATATCGTTGTGCATGTCTCGGACTAGATTCCAAAGGTTATCGAATTGATTAGTAGCAGTTGCGAAGAGAACCCTTAGATCTGAAATGATAACAAATATTTAGTTGACCCATTTTTAGAACGGTGGATCGTTAACAGGCCATCAGCCTTGTGTAGCAGGAAATTAGAGTAGTACTTACCAGGAACGGTATCATTCAGAAGTCTCGCTTGTTCAAAAACATCTGCGTTGCTTTGTAAATTAGCAGAATTGATTATATAAAGTAGCACAGTAGAGTTGCCGCCGACGTAGTTCCTCAAGGATTCGTCTCTCATGGTCTCTTGCATCCTGATTCGAATGTTAGTCAGACTGGTCTGAAGATTGACGCCAGACATCACTGTAGAAGTTTAAAAATATTAATAGTGCTTCGTAAATTTAGATAGTTATGGTTGTAATTGATATTTTATTTAAACTTACTTAACTGGTGTGTCAACAACGTGTAATTTGTATGGAACTCGGCAATAGAAAATGTAGTATTGACAACGACGCTTCCATCGAAGGCATTTAGCAAAGTCACACTGGATCCGAATTTGCTGACCTCAATAGCATCAAGTAGATATGAAATAGCAGGATAAACAGCTGAGTACGGCCAACTTGAGTCGAGAGCAATATATAGGTTGGTCTTTGTGCGGAAATCGTTGATTGTACTTTCGGAGGTGTCACAGTTCATTTCGTTCATGGTGTCGGCTGAAATGATCAGACGTTTCAATGAATTTAATATAACATTCGTGTCGTTTTGATTAGATCCTGGTTTATCAAGTTATCTTTAGCTTACTAGAGTAGGACTGGTAGTTGTTTACAGCGCTGGTCACGAGTGACTCTAGTCCTCCAATGATGGTTCCACGAAGAGGCATGTTAGTATCTAAAGCTGCAGCAAAAGCGTAGGTTTCGCTCGCTAAATTATTATTTGTAATTAACTGTCGACTCAAAATACGACGAGAGCACGCGCGGTAGTCACGATTGAAAACTCCATTCTAAAACAGACAAATTGCATAATAAAAATTAAGACATTATTTCTTACCAGTGAGGCTGTATGAAAATTAATAAAAATAAATTCTTTACCCTTGGTGAATAATACATATCTAAGAGCGTGGATAGCCTCATAGAGCTAAAAATCGCCAAAAAGCTAGAAATTTGGTGGCCAAGTATGAAGCCATCCTGGCCTCCGCGAATCTCAGGATCTGTCATTTCAGGATTTAGACGGCTATGCAGCATATAATGTCTGGGGGCTTGGGTGCTATTCCAACCACCTGCACTACCGACAGTGATGGTAGCACTTCCTCTTTCTGTACCTTGGATAAGGATCGCTTCAGCCAAGTCACCTGAAACGAATATACCCCTGTTAGTTTACATTTGGATGATGGAACTTTTTTTTCGTTATTCATCGAAAACCGAATACTTACCAGTTATAGTCGCAGGATATAGAGAAGTCACAGACGGTTGCACATTCTGATAGTTCAGAACTGATCCTTTAGCCAGTTCTAAAACTGGCACCTGTTGGGGCTGAGCTCCAGCAGCTATGCCAGCGATGACGTTACCGGCAGAGAGTTCACCCCAATCGGTAAAAATTACTCCATCCAACAATGGGCATGTGCTATCTCCAAGCAACTGCTTTTCAGACATCGCTCCGCCGTAGCTGGTGTATTCAACCTCGTCGTTTGGGTTGTACCGACGCATGTGACCGTTTTTGTTGGCGGAATCCCTAAAAAAGTACCATTTTCATATAATATTTTGATATTATAATATATTGATAGGTAATGAGTAACTGACTGACTGAGTTTTTGACTGAGACATCCAGAATAGTCTACGCAGAAAGGAACTGCAGAAGAGATCAGCTTTGTTGAGCCTAGAATAATTCAGCCTCTCAAACGTGGTAGGCTGGGATGATTACTTACAGTTGTGATGGGTTTAAGATTTCTACATCATCATCGATGGAGCGTGCAGTTCTCAAGGCACGATACTGAGATAATTGGTTGCAAGTGTTCTCGTCTCCGCGAACTCTGGCGTCTATCGTCGTTGACAGCATATGATGGAGCGCGCACTGAAAAATATATGTGAAAATTGCTTTAAAAAATAGAACAAATAACTTCTATTACTATCCTACCAGGTCAGTGAACCTGTCATTAAATTGTTCATTTCCCAAACTGTCTTCTGTTCTCCGTTAGTGATCGGCTCTTGTATTAAACACTACGACTTTTCTATTAGATGTGCTACACAACCACACGTGCTGCTCTGGTTACATAACTATGGTAGGTATATTTACCACATGTAACCATATTTAATATCTCACCTTGAACGCAGAAGAGATAGTGTTGTTCGGCAACACTTGCATGTTGCTCGGGATTAGCCTGGTCAGCAGAAGACGGTGCCGGTGAAAGGAGTGAAAGGTGGGTGCGTACGGGAGCACATTGGATGATAAGGCCTGGATAGATTCTGGCTGGTGGAACTCGATACCGTCTTGTCGGTACCTAAAAGAATACAAGAAATATAAGATTGGATAAGTTGACGTCTTATTTTACCATCTCGGAAAAATTGTAACAAAGGAAAAAGTTTTTCCTAGATTGCAAAGTGACTGACTCGATAAGCCCTAATGAAAAAAATCAAGGAAAATCATCGGTGACGTTTTCACATATTGCTAAATTGATAAGTAGAAGTGAAATCTGTAAATCATGTGTAAGATGAAGCAATGCAACTGCGTGCACCATAATTAGCCGTTCCCTACCATGACTAAAAGCTACATTGTGGATATTGTAGACATTCCCAAAGCTCAACGCAAGTTGAGTTTTAGCTGTGCTCGAAGAGTGCAAACAGGGCTCAAAGCGTATCAAAGAGTGGTCGAAGAGTATTAATAATAATACACCGGTTACAACTTCACAAGAACATGATTAAAATCCTCACTTATCAATAGCTATAACATAAAATACTTACGTGTGCAGCAGCACCGCCGAAAGCTGCCTCAAGTCCATGTTCACATTAGGATTGTCTTCAATGTGGCGGAGGATGTCAATCAGCACTTGTATCGTAGCCGGCGGCAGGTTGTTCCTGTTGAATAGCTGCGGGTCCAGGTAGCATTCCCGTAGCTCTGGAGCCACGCTGGTCTGTGCTGTCAGCTGTGCGTGGACGCAGCTTGTACAGGCCACGAGGAGAATTGGTAGCCAATACATATTGGCTATTTCTGGAATAAATATGGTATTGGTCAGTACCTTCGCTGTTAAGCTGATATGTTTGCACTCTGTGATATTTTATTCATCTTAACGGAACCCATGCAAGAGGTAAAGAGGTTCATCTCAAACAATGTACATATTTGAAATGTTCTTCTTTCAATAAAATTTTCATGTGAGCTTAATTGTTTCCCGTAGCTTAAACGGTCTACGTAGAGTCAATATTTCTGTACTACGAACCTAGAACCTTCAGAGTATGTTAATAAATAAACCAATCAATATCCTTTGAAATTATAAATTAAAGAATTTAAAAAATCCTTATGATGGACCGAATAACAACGAAGTAGTAAGATATGTATATCTAAGTACACCAAATTTCCTCAATTCAATTTCGGATCAGCGTAACATGTAACAGCTAACTGTAATGAAATAGGTAGGTACTTTGTTTTACATGAAAGTAAAGAAGGATATAAGTAATATAGACTAATACAAAGCGTAGATAGGAGCACGATAAGTCTCAGAATTGATGACGGAACACAAATGGTATTCTTATAATCATTATCAGAACGTTGGGTGCGGTTGTAAGAAAATCCTTGTACCTATCATATACCTATTTGATTCATGCGATTGATACCTGTTATTTGTTTTTGATTTGCAGTTTTGAGTTGACTAATGTTCTAGGAAGCTTGATATTGGCCATTTCCTCTTAGACTTCCTGTTTTTATCTCTAAATGATATATTACTGAAATAACATGCATGCATACATGTAGAAATCCGCAATGCTCTTTGAATCAAGCTGTAAAACAAATTATTGTTTTTTTTATAAATACGCTATAATGAGCTCTATGAATCGGGATAAGTATAAGTATATTAGTTTAATTAATAATATTATGACCAGAATGTGCACTTTGCAAAGTGTGGACTCCATGTATAAATGTGCAAAATTTCATTGGCTCTCGTCGTCTTACTGTGTAACAATTCAGTGAAATTATAAACGTTCAGCGAGCCTTTTTCCCCTGATTGTAGCTAGGTAGGTACCTACTGTCATTGTCCTGTTCGTAAACTGTAAAGTGAACTGAAACTATCTAATTATTGGGTTATTAGGTATTCCATGTATTTTGGCAGGTTAGAAGACTTAAAAGTAAATATATACTATCTATGCTTTTCAAGAATACCCACATTTTGATAATGCAATCAGACCTACAACCTACACATTCCTTTAAAAACCTTTGCTCTTGTAGAGGCGGCTCTTTCAGTTTATATTTGTTTATTACGGTTATCTTTATCAGTACATACATAAACTACGGTAGGTAAATATAATTGAATTCGGAATTAGAAGGTTGCCCAATTCGTTGTTAGCAGTCGCTCGCTCTAGTTTTGATAAGGATAAATCGAATGATAAAACTGTACTTACTTACAGCATGAATCACGTTGTATAATAATTCTGAGAATTTGGTTCACGAAAAATATTATGACACCGAGAACCTACTCCTCTACTCTCGTAACCTCGAAAGGAAAGTGAGTCTTATAATATTTGTAGCAAAGATTATGATTAGTAGCACAGAAAATTAATAAAAGTAAGTTTTCTTAAGGCGCAGTAGGCAGTGGTCGCGGTGGACAACGAGCTCGCACTCGTATTCGTCAGTATCTAAATCACGATAACTTTTTCATGACAAGGGGGGGCCACACAAAATCAAGGCTACCCGTTTCAGCTCACCAATGACAGCATGGGAAGAGCGTTTTAAAATTTGATTACTTGTTAATAACACGGACTTTTAATTGAAGGGGACAGAACACTTTTAAAACAATACATTTATATACAAAACAAAAACGTTTAGGGCGCAGAAAAAAAAATTAAGTGAGCAGCATTATGTTATACTTAGAAGGTATATTATATTGTAGGTACTTACGTACTCTGTAGATAAACTTTTTTTTAAATATTGATACAGAACTTAGCAAAAACCTTGAAGTAGAACAATAACCAACTCACATTCGAGAAAAGCACTTATTCAACTGCACAAACACCAAAAATCTTTATAGATAGTCACAACACCCGTTGACCTTTTCGAACACCAGTTATCTTATTCCGACTGAATTTAAACCGCTCATATGTAATTAGTACCTAGTTACAGTCCAAAGAGTTAGTTTCGGCGCGCCCAGCGAATACCTGACTAAAACTTGTAAAATAAAGGGTGCCAGTACAGTGATAACTCGATAAGATAGAGAAAAACAGGTCTAGATAAATTCGTAGTGTTGTTGATAGCCATAGTTGCGCGGGGACGCTATCTGGTTTCGCTAGCGATTACAGTGATAACGGCTGATTAAGGTAAAACCTGTTGGACTAACTCTTTTGAAAGGGTAAGTTAATCGTAACGTGAGTTATTATTATAACTGCACATGGGCGATAATGGGCGTATCAACATCTTAATACTAATTTTAAGAGCTAATATAAATTATACTAAAAGGTAGATATAATTGTAACTAAGTATTTATACTTAATTATAATAACTAAGTAGGTAGTTATAATAGGGGGTCGCGGACGCCTTGCCGGGTACCATGTGGTCATGTAACAATTGAGAAATGGACTTTATATGACCATGTAAGTAGGAATTCATTTCAAAAAGGCTATTTAGGAAGGCAACTTAAGTAGATACTTGGTAAAAAATGTGACCTAACTAGAGCCCCGTTGTTCTTCTATGTAAATTTTACTAAAATGAAGAGCAAAAAGATCGACGAGGATGGGATTCGAACCCACGCGTGCAGAGCACATTGGATTAGCAGTCCAACGCCTTAACCACTCGGCCACCTCGTCAGTTATGAAACAGGTCCAATTTGATAGATATAAAACAGAAAACCTTGGCTTAGAACACAACATATGATTTATTTTATTTTAAAAATTAAAATTTATAAATAACTTTTTTTTTTTAACGAAATGTTTTGCATATATTTGGTTGTTTGTATAGAATCTTATCCGCAAATTATTGTTACATTTTTATTTTTTAATCATTATTCCTAATGGCATATTGAAGGTTGAGATAAACATTTATTCAAATGTTAAATAGTACAATTTTTTTCCATGTTTTTTAATGCTCATTACTAGTAGCAAAACGTATTAAAAGCAAAAAAAATTATAACAAAGTAAATTTTTTAAGTAGGTTCTTATTTATTTTTGAATTTTGTGACATCTCTGTCAATAAGTAGTAGACTGTTGGATAAGTTTGTACCTAGATGTAATAAATTTTCTGTTTGGTGTAGCGCAGGTAAAATACACCAAACTCCAATAGATGGCGCTGTTACAAACCTTTTACCACAACTTACTTCAAGCAAAGAAAGTGTAACTTTGTGCTCATTGTCAATGAATTATTTAGTTAAGTTACCCCAACTTATGACACACTTACATATACACCTAGTAAATACCATACCATACAATCTTATTCTAAGCGCTAGTTTAAATAAATACCTACCACGCAATATCTTTAATATAAAATGTTAGTAAGTATTAAATTAATAGCCTACTTAGATAAGTTTTCACAGCTACCTTTTAATCATGTGACCTGTGAATAACCCTAACTAAGTGTAGCTGCCTATCTATCTATTTATCAACTCAGTAGATAAATTTGGAATAGTTACAGCTGGGCCCTGCGACTGCTCCGCATTTTCCATTTTGTATTATAAAAATCTTTTCTAAATTGTCCTGTTTATCTGCGAGTTCAATTACCCTGTTCACCCGACTTGTGCTCACTTCAAAGTTTAAGCCCTTCATGAATGGAGGACGAAATGACTGCCACTTAATCTGTGGATGATAGATCTTCTAACCTGAGATGAAGGACGCACGAACTTAAGCCTATTGATAAACCGATAGAATGTATAATATAATCTGCGACAGAGCCCATACTAACTACAAGCAATACAGTGTTGGGGGGAGAGCAGACAGAGTCGCGTCGCGTCGTCGGGCGCCAACCCTAACGGTTGCTAAGCAACGCATCCCCGCACCCGTTTGACCCTGCAGGTCACTCATCTCTACCCTCATCCCTCTTCGTTGAAGACATTTGTTTGCTGATAATATCGAACCGGGGATTAGGCTTATCTGACCGAGAATAAGACGATTCTGGGAAAATTTTGTTTTTTTTTACAATATTATGTTAGGCAGTTATCTCATTATTGATAATCGCCCTAGTAATCGATTTCTAGTGCGTAAATTATATTATAGATCTTAGTACCTAGATCAAATTGCTTTCCCACTAAACTAGTTACACATGAAATGTAGTAGGTAATAATTTTAGACTGATTCCATAGAACATCCCCCCGAATTCCCTAAACTTAAAAAGCCGTCCATAATGACGTAATTTCTCATCTATTCAAGTCGAAGCTCCCCATGGTTCTAAACAAAAGCTTCAATGTACAATACCAACAGCGTATATAGGTAGATAGGTAATTAGGTAGTAGAACAGTAGAGGTTTATTAATGTCGCAGGAATATGTTAACACGGGGACTTGATGAAATCTCTAAGTGAATTGATCAATTGAACGGAGATTTTAAAATTCCTTTATATGATATTGTTATTTCCCGAAAGAAATCAAATTAACATCTCCCTTGAATTCTTGAACTCTCTCAGAAATTTGATAAGATTTGGTCAGATCTCAGGTCAGTTACATATAACAGGAAGACTACATTTGCGCCGATGTCATATCTCTATTTAATACACAGCACCAACATGTACCTATTACCCATAATTATACAAAACTATACAGTCTAGACGAGCTTCCGAGAGCAATGAACACAAATGCGACTAACCGCCATGCGCCAAGCACTTGACTTCGCTGTAATATAGATGAATTTATTCATTTCCACCCGTACCTATATTATAATAAAATAAATATTGGAATGTCTCAGGTTTTTAACTTTACAGATATTGTGCCATACCTTCACATATTTTCGTGGTTTAATTGATCAAGAAATGCACATTCATTAAGACGTGTCTCCCGCGCATGTTATAGTCTATAGTTCTACAAACTGCACATAATGCTCTAGGTACACACAACACTAACATTTTTGTCTATTAGTTAATAATGTTTGATGTTTTCATATCAAACAAGATAATGTTGTTAAAAATGACAATGTTTTGTGTAGTGTGTATATCAAAATACGCGCAGGAGACAATGCTTTAGATATTCTTTTCGAATTTCAAAATTAACATCATTCAGTTCACACTTGTCACATTTCGTTATCGTGGTCTCTGTTGCACTGAATGCAAGTATTGCCAGTGATACAAACTAAGTACCAACTAACTTGACTTCATGAAGCAGATTCAGCATCTCCCCTTACCCCCTCCTTTACTATGCAGAATCCTTTGCTTGCTACAGGAACGTATTACATTGATCTCAGGTGCGACCACATTACTCGTCTACGTATATTGTCTGTGGTGCGACCAAAATGTCTAGCTGCACGTCCTCTTCCCGCAAAACAGACATTTGGTGACATGTAGGATCGTATATTTAGAATACCTAACTATATATAAATAGGTTTGCTTTCATTTCAAACTCAGAACAATGTAGCCTCTCAATCTATGCGACCAACCGTAGCTATCAATAAATTCTGCTGCGCTGGTTGCGTTTGATCCATTTCCACGCTGAAGTAATTTTTTTAATGACCCGTGTCCTTTCTATGAATTCTATGTATACAATCCTATTCGAATAAGATTTCCCAATAGATACCTCATGAGGTAAATTGTACAGTCTTAGTCGCCAGAAAAACCTATCGTTTGATTTCATTAATGAACCCTCGACGCAAACTCAGCAGTCTAGACAGGGTATTTGTGAAGAGTTGCTTTTTCCGAGCACATCAAATTGATTTATGCGCTCAGTCGTCTGGTAGAGTGAGAAATATGCAAGTAGAGGTTTAACCACTACATCTACAGAGTGGAGCTTGCATTACGTAGCACCTTTACGATGTTACGGTTCTTGAAGAACATAATAGAATATTTTCGTTTATATTGCTTCTTAACATTTTATATCATTTTTACGCCTGCCTAAAGTATGTAAGATTTAAGTGGTCCCTTTTTTACAAAAAAGTTCAAAATCAAAAAAGAAGATCCATCAGGTAAACGACTTCCTAGTCTCATCACACAGTCAAATAAAAAAAAATTGAATTTTTATTCATAGGTGCCTGTCATCACGCTCGTAACATATATCTAAAACTCTATTAAAAGCTAAGTAAGTTAGGGTACCTATAATAGCCGACATTAAAAAGGATCGTGTACGTGTTTCCTTTTCACGACTTTACTCGACAGCCTCGCGAAGTCTCACCGGTCACGAACCGGCTTTTAAAAACACGTACTGCCTAGAAAAATAAATAACCTCACTAAACCAGCAACAGTGTAAGTAATTCACACTTACTACCGGACTCAAGTCTCCTGAAAGGCAAGTGAACACGTCTTATACTTATTAACACAAGGATCTAATTGTTACAAAAGTAACTGACGAATTCTCACTACAATAGGCAGAAGCTTATTTTCAATATATACTTACTTATATAGGAGTAGAAAACCATCTACTGTACACAAATACACAGAAAATTACTTCCCGAGTTCATTACTCTGTACTTACGGTGCTTTCCCACTTTTATCCACTTATGATGTCGACTGTAGTCTTATTGTCTTTTTCGTCAAAATTGACAATATTTTCATGAACTTCCACATAATATTACCATCAATGGACAACTTCCGCTGTTAACATGTCCACTCCGACTCGTTTGTTTGAATATCTCAAGAACTTTCAAATTCTCCCTATAGTAAACGCGCATCCAGCTATTTTCCATAATTATTCTCGTAACAAACTTTGCACTCACTTATAATAATGTAATAAGGAAGAAAAATATTCCACGGAAGACATAAAAATGCCGGGACTTAAGTCGCGAATGCCCGGATTTGCAGCAAAGACATCGAAAGGTCTTCGGAGTCGGTGAATTTAACGGGATTAAGGTTGTGGTTTCTTATTTCAATCGATTTCATTCTCTAACCGGTTTAAAGTTTCAGGAGTGCGATATAAGGATTAAAAAATATATTTTAAAGTTAATAGATTTTACCTACCCACAAGGAACGTACTTACATAATTATTGCAAGCATTCTTTGATGATGATAAAATGAAAGTTTTTCTTGAAGCTCATTTATTCAAACTTCACTAGAACTTATATTAGGGTCATAAATTATTCCCCTATAAAAAGGCAAAGGCTTTCATAATACATTTCCCAATTTTATCACCTAAAGTATGACTTATCAGAAATTTTCAAGGAAAATTGGCGGAGACCATCGATCATTTTTCTAGCGAGAGCATATATCCTGCCCAGGCTCTACCTAGCTAGGGCAATATATTTCAATACAACGGGAACGGGAAGACGTGGCGAGGTTGAAGGATTATTCACTTTTTTGAAATGGATTTTAAACCTCATCTCTTTGAAGAATGGTTTTAAAATGATTTCATTTTGCTAGCCAATTATTTTTGAAAAAAAAAAGACTAGATAATTTGTCTCGTAATTAACATATTTATGTCGATATTATGTTATTCGATTCTTATTTACTAACCAACGTGTCAACTAACCATTAGCGATTTAAAATATTTTTTCACATTGTTAAATAATAAAGGAAAATTACACCTCATTATTCTTTTAGAGAGTGTGCAAAGTTAAAATCGCTGCGAAGCTGCAATTTAACTCATAAGTCTTGCAATTATATGGAGTGGGCTATTATCTAGACCTCTGCACGAATGGGGATATTTGCATCCATCTTGGTAATAATTATTATCGGCATTACAAGAAATAATAGAGTAGGCTAAATATAACTTTGAATGCTTGATTCTCTCTTTATATCCTCCAGCATCAATTTAATTATTAAACGTCAAAATCAACTGTAATATAATTGCTGTTCAGAATCACTATTCTCAAACTCGGGCTTTTTAGAATAGTTGAGAGCTGACAATACCTTTTTGTTTTTTATCAGACAGCCAGTACCTTTTTCCACTCAATTTTTTACGCCATTTTTCACAAAAAGGTACGGCATAGCTTAGTTCCAAAGCCTTCTTTCGGAGCTAGAGTACCTGTCTGGACGTATCGACGCGACGGGTGGGTGGGTATACCAAAAAGTTGCAATCTAGTTTGCAGCCATTCAATGTAGCGGCAGGCAAATTGTCTATGTATGGCGGAAATGTGCGGTGGGCGTTCAGTGGAGACGGGCATAGTGAAGCGATACATGCTGCGAGGAAATCTTGTGTGCCACCCATCCCAGTCGAATGAGGACGTCACAATTTCCTGAATTTATAGAAGAAAGAGGGAGAGAGCAGAAGAGAAGAGTCTGTTAAGTTAACTCGTGATGATAGCATTTTTTTATCACTATAATCATCGATAGACATTTGTCGCCTCAGTCAGTTCCAAAATATAAAGCGAGGCCTTCATTAGCTTTACGATTCGATTAATTTCCCATAAAAACTCAAAACTCAAATCATTTATTGCAAGTAGGCAAACATACTACACTTTTACAAGTCAAAAACTTACGTCTCTCATACAGAGTACAATTAAAAATAAGACAAATATGTTATGATCTACTAAACTAATGATTAACTAATTAGTTTTTGAGTTTGAAAGTCATTAGTCATTGTCATTGAACAAGATCCTATAATCCCGTGTTCTGTCTCAATTTATTTATTCAACAATCCCTATATCGCATCACTGGACGATCGAGCGGTTTTAGACCACAGTATACGGTAACTACCACAGCAGCGTCTACACTCAAGTTGAATTCACTATCAGCTGCCAGCTCCATAAGTTTTGTAACGTTTAAAAATATCTTTCTCAGATATCTCAAGAATAAGATTGAGAACGAGAAAGAATGAGATTGATTGAGATTGAGATTCGTAAAACTTCAGTTAAAAATATTCTTTATTTGGTTTCATCCGCGTAGACTAATATCTCACAGGAACCGTTGATTTTTACACCTAAAAAACTATCCTATGTTTTATTTTAGGACAGAATGGTAGTAGTATGATAGACATAATTGTACATTGTATAGATACAGTTTTCCAGTTAGCTCAGTCAGTGCGCCTGTGTGCCTACCAGCTCACTAATCCAAGTTCACTGAAGCGTGTTGGCTTTGATACTCTGTCTGTCGGTTAGGACTAGGTCTCTATATCTCTGTCTAGAATCTAGAGACAATATAAGATTGATTTAGGTCGAGCATTAACTATCTATAATCTATAACCAAGTTATGTTTAATTTAGTCAATATGACGCTTTATAAAACGCTTTTTTTTTAAGAGTAAAGCCTCTTTGTAAATTTTTTATTCACACTCAAACTTGTTCTGTTAACCCACACTCGAGTCCCAAGACAGGGCTCGGGCCTATTATTTTAACCTATTATGTTTGTACTTCTTATTAAATCATATTTGTAATACCTAACTTTCTTTGGCAACAAAAAATCATGTATCATTTATTTATCCTATTGATACTGTACAAAATAAATTAAATATTCATTTTATTCTGTGATTATACTTACTAACCCACACCGGATTTGAAATATGTAACCAGCTTAAAAATTACATAGTCAAATTAGGATATTACACTTTCATAACCTACGTAAATATATCGTTAAAATGAAATACACTTGTTAACTTGTTATCCCGGACAAGACGTATAAATTATTATTGAATGGCAAAAACTCGTTCATTCCGTTCTTGCACTAGTCACGTACCTTACCTCTATGCTCTTTCTCCACCGATTCTTTCTCATACATTTTCTATGAAACTGTGAAGGCAAGACGTGTAGGTCATTTCCCTAGAGGTGAGCGGTAAGCGCTCTGCATCTGCGCATAACAATTTCATTACAATGCCACGGAGATGGAGAACTCTCATTGCAAACTACTTAGAATTATAGTGCGCTTATTGTCATTAGATGAAACATTTTAATTAATGTTACTGGTTATTATATCACTGGTTAGTAGGCTGTTTGCACGCTTCTGTTTTGCGATTGAATACTTGTCCAATTTGCAATGAAATCCACACGAAATGTTTTAAAAAAATTAATTAGCACATATAAAGAAAAGGCACAATGATTGGACGAGACTTTAAGTTACTCTTTCCATCTTAAAAAATCCCATTACCTATTTGCCGAACATAAGACTCCTTCCCAGTTCAATTCAAAAACTTCTAAATTAATGAATTGCAGTGGAGCTTAGGCACCTAATTACGTTTTCTCGGACTCGCAGTTTATTACCGCACACCATTCTCACCAATTACCTGTAGCAGTTTGGCTGGAGGGTCTACTTGTTCTCCAACTACCTGACTACCAACTTAATAGTTCATCTACATTTACTAATTTGTAGTTATCTAAAATAGTTTTATGTAAAATTATATATGAAGGGTTAAGAAGAAGCCGACATAAATATCCGGAGACTCCAACTGGCTAAAGATAGGTAGTTTCTATTATTTGTACCTATGGTTTCTTGGTAGTATTTATTGATAGATTTTTGGGACTAGCCATATCGCCCTGCAGGAAGTTAACTCTGCGTTGCTAAAATTAATTATTAATTAGTCAGTCAGAATAGGTCTATAATATGATACTCTTTTATTGAAGTTTAGGTACATTTGAAAAGCTCATTTAAGAAAACCATTAACGGTTTTTTTCTTCTTTTGGGGAGGATGCCACTTGTCCTGAATTCGCACGTCAATATCTTTAAACTAGTAGGAATATTATGGTACTTACTAACATATAATCCATCAACACTCTCTCCAATTATATATTTAAAGTTCTTAGAACTACTTAATTTAATGGAGGTCTTAAACGGAGTCGGGTGTAGCCTCCAGACGCCTTTTAGTTCTAAGTAAAGGATGCCTGGAACCGACGCTAACAGACAATAAACGGGCAACAGACAAGCTTTTTATTGTGGACGCTTTTTACAGTTCGTTATCTTGAAAGTCAAAAGTTTCTATTATATGAAAGCTTTTTGTATTTTACTAGCGAAACGGTCGAAGTGAACCATTTTCTGCTTACCTATTCGTAACTAAACCAATTTTCTAGGAGTTCTTTCCTAGTTGCGGAGTAATATTTTTATTTTTATTATATTTTCTAGTGATCGGTAACATATCAGATAGGAATTGTTAGGTAGGAAGAAGTATAATTTTTTCATACAAATATTACTCATAAAGCCGAAAAAGTCGTTGATTGTTGCTGTTAGTTGGTCGTCAAAGTTGGTAAACATGCTGAACATAGAGTGGTTGAGAGTTCTATTTTTATTGGTAAACGAATAGTGCGATCAAAAACCATAAACGACAATACATCGCCGCTGGTAATTTAGGTACAAAAATTAAACCCGCCTTTGTGGTTACCTAATTTCGTTGGATTTCAACGGCATTAGAAGTTTTTTGTTGCATTAATAAATCGCGTGTGACACGAATTATGTACACGCGACACATCATAACCTGTATAACGGCTTATAGATGTGGAAAATATACAGTAAAATGCCAATTTTCCCGACCATTTTAAAGTTTTTCAACGAATTGTAGAGCGGGCGCACTTAGGAAGTCTCTCTCAAGAATGTCATCATCTATAATGGAATTCAAGTTACATACGCGGACGTAGACTGACGTAGACAAATTAATTATGTACTATCATATAAGCTGACGTGTCAATGGGCTGGTCAAATCGCCGAAAGATCAGGCAACCACTCGTACTAGAGTAATTTCGATAATATAGAGTGCGCAGAAAATATGGAAAGTGAAGACTTCTAGATTCAGAGTGTAAACGAATGTAGTCCACTTACATAAGAATGTTTTAATCCAGCTAGCTAGGCAAAAATATTACCTGCAAAGTCAGCTACCTCCAACTGGGTGCGAAAAGTGGAACATCGGAATGAATGAGGTTCATTAAAAATCGTGCCTTCATTCAACAGTGAATACACCAAAACTGGTAACGAAGATTTTGTTTATTTCCTCAGTCACGCAAGGCGAGTGAACATAAACTACTTAAGTCCTCATTAATACCATATCGAAGCACTAAAAATTACTTAGTAAATGTACATACCCGTTGCCCAATCAAACTTAACTCCTCGAGGGTCTAGTTAAACAAAAGAAAAACCAAAGATTCCACATAATTAAAACTACCAATCCAAAGAAAGCCAATATTTGCTTAAACTTCGTACCTAGACCTCCCTACAGAACTTTGCCAAAGTCGTTTACGAAACGAAACGTAGTCGTTTTCAGCTTTTGCGCAAAAATTGCTATCGATTCGGTTCTCATTTACCTGCGACATGAGTTCATTGCTTTTACTACATGCAGACTTTTAATGGTTCAACAATGGTTTTTATCATTCATTTATCATTTAACAGTAAAAAAGTTTCATCTGGCGTGCTCAGAAATAAGCAATTTATTCAAAGTCAAACAATTATGTAAATTGGGTTCATATCGAACCCATCTTCATAATCAATGAATGAGCTCGTAGAAAGAGACGCCTTCTGCTTTATAAATGAGATTAGGCGGGATTCTAACTAACACTCAACATCATGTTACATTCATCCTAATTATTCACTTTATATACTGCACGAGCACCCTTTCGAATTCCAATAAGCCCACACTTAGCTGTAAGTCTTCAACGCCTCAGTCTGCGAATAAATGCGGCCATTGTGAACCAGATGCTCCCAATTACATAAGGTGGTCGACCCTGGTGAAATAACCTTACGACATTGCGGGTGTGTCGACCCTCGGGGCTCTGCCCCTCCCAGGCGACGCCGGGATGAGTCCAGGGTCACGGACCCGCAGCGTCTGGAGCAAGGGCGCACGTCCACTCACCAGACATTAACCCCGAAGAATGGAAGGAAGTGCCCTTGTGACTCATCTCTGAGTGCACTGAACGGCTCTGTGTGCTAGCAAAGTGACGTCTCCTTAACGCTTTCAAAGGTCGTTTCTGCTGATTCTTTTTTTATACATTTTTATAGAAATGGCTTTATAATGATATCTTCTAGGTGTATGGAATATATGCTTCATCATCATCGCAACCCATATCCGCCCACTGCTCGGCGAGGAGGATTAAGCCATAAATCACCACGGGGTATAAAATTAAGTAATGCCATAAAAGTCGAGTCTTATAAAAATTGTATTTAAAAAAAAACAAGCTACGTAGTATATAATTTAAAAATACATATTTATTAACAAAACCCATTTCCTCATAACTCGTACTCATAGAATATGCTTAACAAATTAAATATATTCAAAAACCTTACGCTTATCGATCACATCAACCCCGTGCTTTATAATAAATGGGGAGAACGCCACAAATGGAAACTGAAATAACTTTCTGGCAAAAGTGATGTGAGCAAATTAGGGAAATGTGTGTTCTGTTTCTACTACATACCTGCCACGCGAGCGAAAGTGAATACTCGGGGAGGAAACAGATCGATGTTCGGTGCGATCTGCGGCACGATATCATAATTTAACTGAGCCTTTAAATTGCTTCGGCAACACAGTAATTCCAGCTCCGCGGTAACGGCGACCCTCTGTAATATATTTCACAGGTAAAACAAACATTAGTACGTAAACATGTGTTTTATAAACCACACACCCAGCAATGTTAAGCCGCATGACAGATTCAAGTTCAACGAACTTGTAAATAAATCTATAACATAAAGTAAAGTTGTGCGCGTAAACATTTCCTCGTGGCGACAACGCACACCCTTCCTTGTAGGGGTGAAAATAGTCGTAAAAACACAGACATTTTTTCCAGTGAGCGGAGGCGAGGTGACTGTCTCTAGAGTCGAGGTGTGCTAGCCTCAGGCCTTTGACAACTCATGAAATATGCAACTGCTCCCGACAATATCTGGAGATACGAGTACACAAGTACGATGAACTGCCTAAATATTTTTTCAACGGAAACGACTGCAACAACGAAGGTTACATTTTAATTAAGTTCTTTAGTTTTTGACACTTACCTAACAACTATCAAACACTGAAAAGACACCTAAGTTTAGTGTTATTCTACTCTTTGCTCGAAATACTCGTGCCTGAGTTTATTTTTATCATCGTGGTGACCTGTTATTTCATAATTTTCATGCTCAAATTATAGGCTGGGTATATATGAAATCCCAGAACTGTAAAAGAATGCAGACAAAACATAATAAAGTAATGCAATGCTGCCGAGCGGTAAAAATGATAATTTCAGTCATATTGATGCAAATCGTCTTCTCCCGACTGGAATATGTTTACTCCAAGTATGTTTACTCTAATAAAACCCGTGTAATAGTGCAATCTCAGCTTCCCTTTCAGATACGGTAGATATATTGCCCTCATATCGGCTACGAGCAGTAAATTGACGGGAAAATGTTGCTTATCCCTCGCATAGAATGGAGAAAGTAATACATATTTCATCAGGTTACACATAAACACTGTTCCTTACTTACACCACCGATGTAGGCTTTTATTGTGTATTTTTTTGATCAATAAGAATATGAGACGGTAAGGAAATTTAAGATCTTATCTAGTTGTTACTCCAGCGGTTCTTTTCACAACGTCGCTCGCTCGCTACACCTGCTTACGGAAATAGCTATCTATATATATAAAAATGTTATGTTGGTTTGTGTACGCTTCAAAAACTCAAAAAGTTCTGCACCAATCGAGCTGAAATTTTAGCATGATATATAATCCGCATCAAGGATTGTTTTTATCTATTTTTTTCATCAGTGACATATCAGCGAATGTGCGAATGTGCCACAGCGAAGCGTGGCAGGGTACAGCACAGCTAGTACTAGTATAATAATATTGTCTGATTCTTGTCATGAGAAAAATCATTGGAACATTCATTTAATTTTGTTTGTCTTCGAACGGTTTATGTATGTAACTAGTGTCAAGTATTATTATAAGTCAAGCTTAATTGATTTAAAATAAATATAAGGAACATTGAATAAAGTTCATGATGTAAGTAACTCACATTATTAATTTTCTTTACCAAGTGATCGAATATATAGAAACCTAGGCACTATGTTTGTTACATTTCTGACCTACAACATTTCTATCTTAATGTACAAAATGTAATCAGTCAAAGTCGAGCCAGATTTCATGGAGAATTTTATGTAAATCAGTTTACCTGAACCGCTATATGATTGGCGGCAAATTGAAGAAATTCCAAGGAAATTTTTACGGGAATAACATTATGGGCCATCTCCTTTTTACCGTTGGAGCTCTTTCAGCATTTGTTACATAGACATTGCGCGATGTGAATAATGCTGGAAGGATGGGGCCATCTTTGGTGGGTAATTTAATTTTGGTAACTACCGAGTGGAAGTCAATACAAATATTATGGTGACAGCGAGGTGGTCTGATGATAGAGACTGAAGGTAGATAACGGAACTTCTCGTGACTAACAGTAGATTTATGGTGTTTGGACTCATTTTGATCAATTCGCAGTACCGAATACGTATTTTATAAAAGCTTGTCTGGAAAAACATATTTTACCAAAAACTTAATTCTACTCGTAGTTTCATCATCATCATCAACAACCCATAACGTCCCACTGCTGGGCACGGGTCTCCCCTCACTTTCGTGAGGAGGATTAGGCCATAATCCACCACGGGGGCCAAATCCGGATTAGGGTAGGTATGTGGGTTTCCTCACGATGCTTTCCTTTACCGAAAAGCGAGTGATAATTACGTACATATGTTTTACAAGAAACACATTGGTACGTGCCTGCACTGGGATTTGAACTCACGACCTTCTGCTTGGAAGTAGACTCGTAGTTTGAAGTAGGTATATTTGAGGAAAATTTATCAATATCCACCTCTATGATGTTTTATAGTATAGCCTGAATTATTATTCTTCAACTTGCTTTCTCATAGCATCTTGTTTCTTCATCCTACTAGGAGTAACATAATATTGGCAATTTTCCCGAAACGATTCAATCTGGGAGCGAAGATTTCGCGAGAAAGTTAGGTTAATCCAGAAATCTCTGTTTGGCACGTCATTGGAATGAATGGAGGCTCCAATGAGCCGTTCCATTTGCACGTGTTCAGAGTTCCAACACAATACCTGTAATGAACTCTGTATTTATTCAGGTAACCCACCTACATAAATAACTGCGGCCACTGCGGGTACCTAATAAACAAGATTCTTTCAGAATACAATCTACTCAATCTTGTCTAGTAACTTTATCTAATAGTAATATCTTTGGATACTTTCTTACATTATCTTACTTTACCGTTACAAAGGCTGGACTGATGTCATGAAAAAATGGGCCACATTTGGGTAACAAAATGAGAGCCAACAAAAGCCCTTTTTGCATTAGTTATTTGCTCATGAGCTCATTGCCCACATACTACAATATTATGCTGATCCACAAACCACATTACAGTCTTATTTGCCAAATTGAATCAACTAAACGGAAAATGCGCTTCTGCCGGCCTCGGCGTAATGAGATTTATTTTCAATTAGAGCGAGCGCCGATCGCAGGCACCTAATGACATGATTTACATCCAGGCTGTAGACGAACCCAGGACCACGTCTGGAGGTCCTATTGTATACATCGTTTAAATATGACAGAGAAAAACCAAACTACCTACGTTGCTTCCATCTCACTCTGTATTCTGTATCGGCTCTTTTCTCACCTCTCTTCCTCTTTCTCTTTGCTTATTCTTCTAACATTAAGTACTTAGTATTTTTCTTTTTTTTCGGCCCACATCTGAAGCAAATTGACATTCGTTGCTTCCACTTTCTCAAGTTTACTAAGGCCTTAAATTTTAAAAATATGATATTGGATCCAATATGATATTGGCTCCTATCCTGAGTACGTCCACTTTAAGGTTTATTTACGCCCACAGAAGTGGTGGGTAATGAAACTGAAACGGAATTGCCGCCGACTTGCCTCGCTCAAGCTGCTCAGGTGCTTGCAGACCTGATTGATTAAAGTGCCATTTATTTTACTTAATTGCAGAATGCTTTTCAATGCTTCAGCGAAGATAAATTATTTACTACGATAAATACTGCACGGTCGCTCGTATTTTAATTGGTTCTAGGCTAGTGACGATGCCGCATCGATGATGATAAACAAGAGCTGACTCTCAAGGACAGCTGCCACAAAGCCCCAGAAGGGCCTTGGCGGCACATTTCCTGCTTGAGTGGTAGGTAGCTAGCCATGCGGACACAAGGGCCCTGCTGTAATTTCGTTCACCTGAAGGTCACATTCACATGGTTGATTTTTCTTTAATCCTTGATTTACGTCTCTGTAACCGGCTTTACAATGGACTAAGCAATCATTGCCTTTGACTTACTCATCGAATACATTCCAAGATATTCGAAATTTTCAAAAAGACAAGAAATAATGTAGAATATGTGAGGGGTAGATACGAAAACAAAAAAAAAAACAGAACGTGCCTCTAAAACTAACACTCAATATGACTACCTTTTTAATAACACAGCTGAAATAAGTATGGGATTTGCTTTTTAATTCTGTGGAAATTAAAGCAACTAACTAAGTAGGTGGGTATTACTATTGTGTGCAATGGATAAGGGTTATAAATGAAGACCGATAGTGGCAATGGAAACAAAGCCGAGCTGTTTGGCCTGACTCAGATATCCCAGAGGGAATAAAATGAAACGGGGTCAACGAGAACTATGCAGCTTTTCATGATGAAAGCTTTTCGACTATAAAAAGATTCCAAATAGCCGGCTGATGAATATTATCCGGAAAAATATGTTAAAAGTTTAAAACTATACGAGAAATCGGGTCAGGCGATGTAGGCAGTAGTTGCTCCTGAAGGTTTTTTTGTTTTTATTCAGATTGAACGCCAGTCGCAATATAATAACCAAATAAGTTTTTAGAAACTATCTAACATATATTAGAAATGGTCGTACATTTTCTATTATAAAAGGTTCAGGGTATCGAATATTTATATACACAAAAACACCCTCTTCACAACAGACCCTTCAGAAAGGTACTTTTACATATGAGACGGAATTAGGCATTTTATGTTTTTATTTTTGGCGGCAACAATAAATAGCTTTCCGGAAAATGCCAAACCGAAACAAGCTTGCAAACACACGTCCACGGGAAATGGAAGGCTACCTTTACGCGGTGCGCGGCGCTTCGGTTAATATTTTAGTAAGTAAGTACATGGATAGGGAAACCCTTCGATGAGTCTTTAGTGAATTCCCGAGCATCGTGAGAGCCACCACGTGCAGTACTGGGAATAATTACTGTCAGTACACGAATGCCTTTGAAAACTGTGGCACACCCATTACTCATAGAATTGAACGTGGAACGTGGACGAAAAACAATTTAAAATGAAATGCATTTGAAATTCCGGTAGCCAAACCGATAATACTGATTAAGCATAAGTAACATTAGTCACACAAGTTAAAAAGAAATATATTGGTTAATTTAATTAATATATTTTTATTTTCTACATACAACGATCTCAGAAAAGTAACTATTCGTTTCAAGAATTATAACTACATTCGCTATTCCCATAGATCCCGTTGCTTCCGCAGCATGTCTGGGTTATTTCCCCCTGTTTCAGCATTCACTTAAATTTTTCATCCGGCTGCAGATAAATAAACGCAGCCCCGCGCAAACCACCTGCCCGTGCTTTTCAGTTTTCATCTTTTTCTTTTCTATTCGTGATGCAGCTTCAATCTTTACTAGTTTTAAAGCAAAATAAGACTCTCCTACTCGTTGGTAAAAAGTAATTTTACAGGAAAAGAAAGTTAGCCGTAGCATTTCACCTCAAATATTACGGCTAATGAAAACAAAAATGCAAAAGCTACGGCGGCGGCGGCTAATGAAATCATAACAGTAGGTACCTACTTATAGATATTATTAGAAACACAATTATTAGGAGGTATACATACATTGTAAATTTTTGTTAACACAATTTTTTATACCCGAATGTCCATGTTAAAAACGATGTCGTTATAAACGACGAATTTGATTAAAATTCCACTATGGCCTCCACTGGAAAATAGTTCGATAGTCTGCAGTTTAACTTCGACGTTTTATTAAGTTATACTTGTTCGATTGGCTTACCGTCTGGCCCCTTTCGAAGACTTACTGAAACCAACAAACTGGAGGATACCGGCTTGATTCTTTAGTCGAGTTGAGTTTTTTACGTTTGGAAAAGTATCTAGATAGAAAATTGTGTGCTTGTTGGATCTTTGTTTATGTACAACGGCCCAATGACGCCGAACTATGGTCATTCTGGTTCACTGCGCATCAAGTCACGCGCGTAGGTACCTTAGACCTTATGAAGTTTGGTATTACAGCTTCGTTTAATTTGTGTAAACGCCCCGTGGCGTATGATTCAGGAGTGATGGTCTTATAATTTGACTAGCACATCACTGAAATGTTTGCCTACCCTGATGTGAATACGGAATGAAAGAGCTGCTGAGATTTTATGCACTCCGATGCTGTATGCTTATCATCCGTCGCGTCGACAAGAACAAGTGGTCTCTACTGAAAATCGTGATAGATCACGTTTGGAATTCAATTTTCAGTGCAAGCGTGCTTCCATATTTCCAATTTGTTTGCTAAAGTACTTTCGTCCGTACAAGAGTTAAATTTCTTCCAAATGGCGGGCGGCTACATGAAAATCGCGTTATTAGCTGTTTTTAATCAGACTCGAGGTTCCGGGATAAATCTCATTACGGGGAGGAAATGCACAGACGACAGTTTGTGCATTCCAAAGCTTGGGGATTTAAATACCTTGGGACTTGTATGTAAACTCAGAGTAACTACTTTACTCTCTCCCTCTCTCTTTTTTTAAGTTTTTGACTAAAAGTATTAACAAAGATTCTATCTACTATATAGTTGTTAGAGTCACTAATAGATAAGCTTTTGTATCTAATCTAGACTACCTACAAGTTTCAGTGACTTCACAATTTTCCATAATTAAGCTCCCCTAAAGTTATCTTCAAAAGCTAGCTTTTTATTGGTTACTATTTTAATAAGAGATTTAATAAATAAGTATTTATTTATCATAAATAACTGTCCTTCTTTAATCATCTTCAAAGATTTTACCTAACAACTTAAAAGTAATAAAAACGTGTTTTTTTTTACTGGATAAATAATAGTAGGTAGAACTATGCATTCTCAAATTCAATAAAGCCGACCACATGTCTGAGGCTCTCTAAAATTATAATAGAATTGAATCTTCTTTAAGAGTAGATAAGGCAGGACGCGGCGACGAACTGATGGGAAACTAATATGTGAGGTTACAGTACCTGGGCATCTATCTAGCCACAACGCACTACTATTATGGACAAGGCGCAGATAAAAGCGTAGTCGCAAGTTGTTTTCAGCCTTAGACTGTAAGGTTTGAGGTCTAAAGTAAATGTGATACTGCAAGAAGTGCAGACTACATCTCACGTCTACCTTTTCTTACTTAAACATTTCTCTCTAGTCTAGTCGCCGTTCTGGGTAGTAAAATTCTACACCTAATCATCAGTGGTCAAGGTAAACATTGTATTAGGAAAAGCTTAGCTTATACCTATGATGGCATTCAAGGATGTGCCTTGAAAATATGTAAAAATATAGGTATTAAAATACGAAAAACACATGCTTAGTAACATAAAAAAAACGCATCAGGAGTCAACGTATCTACCTATTCGTAGAGCTTTTGAAATTGCGGACCGCATACCCCTTTTGACTTTTGTATAAAACATTTTCACAAAAGTAATAGCAAAAGTACGAAAGCTCCGTGAGCGGGCAAAAAATCGTCCATGCATTTGGAACTTTTCCATCAGTGTCAGGTGTTCTGTTCCGGAAACGGGTGCCTGTGCCCGGGAGCGAGATGAAATTTGCTTGTCCAAAGTTCAAACAAAAAACGCGGCTATCACTCGTTCATCAAACAACAGGCTAGCGAGCAGCGAGCCTCGGTTGAAATTGTTTCGGCACATCGGAAATTGTCTCTATGATTTTGTAGCTGAACCCTGGAACAGGATACCTGCCCTACAAATTAATCTTCTTCAATGCATATAATAAAGCAATACACAACAAAAAGACTTGTACTAAAATTTAGGAGACTTTAAATTAACTACTGAACGAAGTTCGACATATCGGTTGTTTTTGTATGTACTGAAATTGCAATGCGGGTTTAATTGCAGCTAGGAGAAATTCTATAAGGACGTAAAATCTAAATCTAAACCGAGGTAGTAATAAAAAGAAACTGTTTGGAGCGGCATGCACGGGTGGATCAAAGTGGTTGGTAGGAAACGGTTTTCAAAAATCGATGCAATAAAAAAAAACACCGAACGAATTCAATGTCAGCAGTTAGCTGGAAAATAAACCACCACGCATACTTTAATTTAACACAGGGTTTCCTTCATATGGCATAATTTTAAGTGTCTTCTCTTTTCCATCTCTTATTTCGTTTCTGGCAAATCCGTTTGACCTGCCCTCGTCGGAGTCAACATTGGACTAATTGCAAAAGAGATTACCTGACATATCCACGTTATTTGATTTCTAGGAACAGCCAACAACCTTTTGTGCAATCAGCTCTCTCGGCAACTAGAAAACCCTTTTCTGTTCATTTTTCCTCGGAATATTTGTAAATTTACTGCGAAACTTTGGCTGGACTTGAGCTAGCAGTTAGCACACCTGCTCGAGAATATTTCAACATGTTGGTCTTTCTGGATCATTCATATTCTAAGTATGCTACCCACTCAACGGAAAACTTGAGAGCTCTGAACTAGAATATTCACTTTATGTTAGTTGTTGTGCCTATCGGAGGCATTTCTGTTATAATATTCTGTGTTCTTCGCGGCTTCACCCGTGATACCTGGGCTTTATCCATCTCCACACTAAATGTCATTTAAATCCTTTCATCGTTGCGCCTCGAAGAAAGAACCAACACACATACTTATTAGAGTCATCCAATCGATACTGAAACTGCAAAACGGAAACGTGTTACCAGCCTTAGTTATCAGTTCTAACCACATTTTTTAGTCTTAGCTTATCAGTACGGAAATAGTAGAAATATCACGCAAAGAATCTAAATGTAACGGCAGTAATAATTTGGAATGCCAATCCAAACTATCTTTACTAATAATAAAATTGAAACGTCTGTCTGTAATTTGAAAATTTAAGTGGAAATTAGTTTTTATACATGCCTTTCAGTTATCAATATCCGTTTTTAGAAATTTTGTCTGTCTTTCTGTTTGTCTGTCTGAAGCTAGTTCCGAAACGGCTAATCGGATTTCAATGATATTGGGTGAGAAGGTTACTTTAGAGTTTAGGCCCTGAAACCTTAAAAGGAAAATTAATAAATAACAATTATTAATTAATTTGCTCGTGGGTTAATAGTCAATGCGGGTTTAAATCGCGGGGCACAGTTAGTCTAAAATAAACAAGGCACCGAGGTTATTTTAAATATTTGAAGGTAAAACGTTATGTTGTAAAATGGTATGGAAATAAGTATAAAGGTTGATCAATAAATGTAACAGAACCAACCAAGTTGAGGACAGTAAACTGACTGACTGTGAGGACTGTTTTTTTTAGAATCGCTTAAAGCAATATTTCCTAATTTTTAAAAATGTACACTATATTGGTATTAATATTATTTCACATATTTGCGGCTGCGCAAGGAGGTAAGTTTAGTAAACTAGATTACTATCCCCCTTATTTATAAAAAGTTATCGAACGTCACTTAGTACTGCGCAGTACAAATTTGTAGTGAGCGATTTTATGAAACGTCACATAACTTTTTATGAATAAGGGGGTATATTTTTATGGTTTTATGGTACAGGACACCGAATAACTACCTAGTATATTTAATACGAAGATGCGCGGAACGGGAATTAATTTAGTATTTTGTTTTAAACATGACCTTAAAACGTCTAAGTGAGTTAGTATTCTAATGTAAGAGGAAAAGTTATAAGAAGAAAAGAAAAGAAATTAAAAGATATATAAATGTGTAAAAACTTGTATCGAGATTTTTTGCTATATTCTACACACTTAGAGCATTTTTTTTTGCGTGTTTTCTGTAGTTTTGTTTCCATTACTCCGGCTACGCAGTAGGTTTGGCGACTACTTCGCCATATGTATGAAAGAATCTACGTTGGAAGAGATTCATGTTTGAGCTTTTTTCTGCGGCAGGTATTGTTTCCTGTTTTTTTTTTTACCTGTGGATATGCATTCCGCATTCCACCCGGCCCGAGAGTAGGACCAGATGGTTATGTGGGACTCCCCGCCAGCTAGCCTGACGGGTGTACCCACTAAAACCCCAGGGTGTTCCACCGGGACGCCTATTATCGGGGCTACGGGTACGTAGAACGTCTTCTTCAGGTATTGTTTCCTGTAGGCCAAGCTAACAAGTCTGTGAGAGCAGTTACTTACTAGTTATTAAATAAATACTTTATATAGTCAAGTAATAATTGTGAAAAACCTTTTTTTTTAGAAGTCTTGCCGGAGCTGCCGGAACTTCCTTTAGGTACCTATGTACTATTTAGGTTATTCAGTTATACCACATTACTCAGTTTCTGATAAAAATATAGCTATTTTATGGATAGGTTTACATAAAAGCAATGTCTCTGGCAATGTATAAACCTGTGAGGCATTTGTAGAATCGGTCCCTTTGTAGACTCATATTCCATATTGAGAATTGGGCATTCTGAGCCTGCTTACGATTTTCCAAGGATTCCGAAGAGAACATGCCTCCTCATCATGCCTCATCCTCACTGCTCAGTACGGATCTCCCCTCACTTCCGTGAATAAGATTAGGCCATAATCCACCACGGTCCGGATTAGTGGATGACATACCTACCTCCTACTTCATTGTAATTTTACGTAGAAAACTGTGAGGAATCCTAAAGTGTTATGGAACACATTAATTTAATACAGCACTATTTACATACGCGTGATAAATTAATAAGTACGGTACGTTTAACGACTTTATTATCGCCCAATAACACAGTTTGAGTTTATACCGAGTGCTAGGTCAGATGGGCCACTTATTCTGCTCTGGTCTTCCCTGGAGACAAGTCAAGGGAATGCGAATCTTGTGTTTCTAAATTTATTTAATTACATTGGAGTTACAAAATGGTTGCCGGATATTTATTGGTTTTTTGTGTGGTTATATTCCAATTAAGTGCCAAACAAAATGGTATGTTATAATTTTGGTTATATTTTCCTTGTTTTAGGAATACTTAGGTACTTGCTCGTAACTATATTTACCTGAACATCATTTTAAATGAATAGTAAATATAGTTAGGTACAGAATGTTCCCGTGTTAGACAGAAAAAGTAAGAATGTACCGAATATTTTTGGTTTTTGTCAACTTTTATGTAAACGAAAGTCAAATGAGAATTACGATTTTTTCTCACACATTTATAAGAGAAAAGCACTTTGAGTACCTAGCTAGTATACGGGGGCATAAAGCAATTGCAGGTGTCTATTGTATTTATGGAATAGTACCTAGTATCCTGCACTCGACGGTAATGTATTATATTTTCTATTTTTGTGGAAGATCAACAGCTGGTAGAGTTAGAAAAATAAAAACATTGTGCTTATTTTCAGATTTCTACTACGTCGTCGACAATGGACTTGGTACATATAAACAAATTGCCCCAAATTACGGCGTCAGACGGACACCATACAACTTTAATGACATTTATAAGGTACCTTTTACTCGCGACTTCGTATCACGTTCTCTGACATGGTGTGCGGCACAGTTTTTAGGATTTCCAAGTTGCCAATATAATTAGCCAGTGGAACATACCATAAACTAATGTAACCTACAACTAAGCTTTATTCCACTTGTAAAGATAACTAACTTGGATGGCGCAATGACCCAAAATGAGTCATGGCCTCTGATAATAAGAGCCACCACTTCGGTCTGTCTTTTGCTACCTCATGCTAGTCTCCGTAGTTCTCCGCCTGGAGCTCGCGCAAGTCCTTCCCTTGCTTGTAAAGATAAGAAGAAATGATCATTTTTCTTTAGAGGCTATCCCCCTCGTAGATATGAAAATGTAATAATATAATTTTAGGGATACCATAGCTAAATGGAAAAACAGAAACTCTATATTTCGATACGTCTATGTCCGTATGAAGTTTTGAAATGATTCAAATCATCTTCGTTGTTAGTGCAATCAGGTGCTCCAAGCTTCATTTCAGAAATTGATAAAGTAGAAATACAGTGATCCAGTGATACACTGATCATTTCAGAGTATCACAGCAAAACTTGAGTAGGTAGTTAAATTTTGAAGTAAAACTTCTTTACGCACGCTTGACATGGGGAGTAAGCTGGTGAATGCATTACGAAAAATGTGATTGGGCGAGGCGAAGGGAAGTTGAGAGGGAGATATAAGTTAGTGAAGATAGATAGAAAGAGTTACGTTTTGTATATTTTTTTTAATATTTTTTTAGTTGAATTTTACTTCTACTAGCTATGTGTCCCGGCACACATTCAGTTTTTTTTACAAGCCGTGAGTACTGAGTAGGTTGGGTGGATATTTGATCTATTCTACGAAAAGTAATCGTAAACGTCAAAACTCTTCAGAGATTGATAATGTTTGTGCTCATTTTGATCACTTTACTTAATACGTACCTAGGGCATACTCGTATTTTACAAAAGCTTATCTGGAAACATATATTATACTTATTTCTACAAAATCCTATTTGTTTTCAGCTTGTATCGCCCCAAGGCCAAGGGGATCGAGTAAAAATACAGCTGTACTATGAATGCCTGTGCCCCGATTGTAAAGATTTCGACACCCAACAGTTTAAACAGACGGTCCAGAAACTAGGCCCTTATCTGGATGTCCATGTATACCCCTACGGAAATGCTCAGGTTGGTAAAGGGCAATCAAGTGTCCATTGTAGTGCTTTCAAATGTAACAACTACCTACCACTTTCATGGTTAAATTAGGTTGTGCTTGATGCCGTCGGGGCCGAGGAAACGTTCTACGTACCCGTAGCCCCGACAATAGGCATCCCGGTGGAATACCCTGGGGTTTTAGTGGGTATACCCGTCAGGCTCGCTGGCAGGAAGTCCCACATAACCACCCGGTCCTACTCTCGGGTCGGGTGGTAAGAAAAATGCATTTACCCAGGTTAAAAAAAATGTTGTGCTTGATGGTCCACATTTTGTAATATTTGACTTTCCATAAAAATCCATGCGATGATTAAAATAAATTGTACAGGTCTCTTTAGTAACGTTCTCAGATGACGCAAATATGCATTAAAAAATGTGATCTTTAGGTACAGCGTTGTTTAGGTTTGCGTGCGTGGTATTACTAAAACATGTCCTAAGATTGGTTGCTTAAACGCAATCAAAACATTTTAGCAACGGGATTGAAATTTCTAAACTATAATATAGTTTACTTCACGGTTAGTTATTAACCCGTAATATAAGTTAATAGAACCCTTCACGTTTGCAAATATTTCACTTAAAATTTCGAGTTCATTTTATTTTTGAATGGATCGAGGAGAATACGAAAAGAAACGTTTTAAAAAAATATAACATCCGGTTCCAGACAGATTATTTTCTTAAGCAGTTTGATGATGTAAATTTTGTTTTTTATACATATCGGAGATTGTTTTTTTTTTTTTTTTTTATTCATTGGTTAATGATGTGTAGGGCAAATTTGGTTAATAGGTCTTTTTTTTATTTCAAATATCTTACTACCAATAAATATCTTATTACCACAATCTTATCTCATAACGTCTGTCCTATCACGTTGTACAGCTGATCCATAGCCACTGCAGTGCCACCTGCACTCGTCGGTCACATCGTGACGAGATAATTTTAAGTTACATTAGTTGTTAAAGGCATCGAGGCCTGATGATGTGCCCAATTGTCCATCATCGCTGCAAACACATACTATAACTTATTGCCTATATGTTGTAGACGGTGGAGCACGGCGGACACGTCGAGTTTGTCTGCCAGCACGGCCCCGCAGAGTGCTACGGCAATAAGCTCCACGCTTGCGCCATCGACTACTTAAAGAACGTTACGGCGGCTATCTTCTACAACGCCTGCATGATGGATTCGTCTCATCCCGATGGCGGATCGAACGATGCTGCTGCTGATGTGGTAATAATCCTAGTCATCAAAGAAAGATTTTGATAGGCCCTCCAGATGCTGCAGTTAGTTTCTCACGTCAGTCATTTTTTTTGTGGCTTGATTGTGGCTTCTTTCTCACCTGGTTTCTGTTTTCTGGTTTGGTGGTTTTGTGACGACGTGAATTTAATGAACGACTAATTTGAAGCCAAAATTGCTCAAATGATGGACTGACTGGTGGCAAGGATTCATGAGAATTAGAGATCAGAAAGGAAAGAGAGAGAGAGGTCTTCGCCTTCGATTGCGTAATTTCTTTCTGATTAATGCAGTACATATTATGATTTTTTTTATGAATGCGATGTTGATAAAATATTCTACCTATTTAACAAGAAATAATAATCTGCGTATATGTTTACTCTTCACTTTTCAAATGTTTTAGTGTGGTCGCTCCATGGGTATAAGCTCCGAAGCGATAAAACAATGCGCAAAGGGAGACGCAGGAACACAACTTTTGAAATACTACGGCGAAGAAAGCAAGAAAGCGAATTTCCCATATGTTCCATACATCCTGATCAATGGAGTCGTGAACAAGGGTGAACATTTCTTGCAAGACGTCTGCAGGGCGTTTCAGAATCCACCATCGGCATGCAACGGGTTCATCTAGTACTTTTTTTACACGTGTACAATAAATAATGATGCACAAGACAAGAAGTTAATAAAACTTCTCCCTTCTATTCTATAAAACTCCAATAGTTATTGTTAAGACCTAATTCCCACTACTACTTCAATTAAATAAAAAAATATGGGCGCTTGCCAAACCAAAGCTTTGTCAATATAGAATTTCACAATCTAATTGTGGATCAAAGCATTTTTATTGTCAATGATTTAATTTAGTAGGTTCAGCATGAGATTTATAAGCAGTCTTTGTCGAATAAGAATGAAAATAAACAACGAATCAATGGTTGAAACATCAACATGAATGATAGGAAAACTGCAGGTCTTCTGCCAACAGAATTCAACCCTCATTACAGAAACACCGACACTATAGACAAAGGAGATACAATGTTATAGCGGCTTATTAAGGCAATTAGGCGGCTAGAGGTGCACAAAGCATCTACCTACTGAGTATTAGGTACATGTAGAGGAGTCTTGAGAGGGAGGAACAGTAACTGTTGCAGTTTGGCTACACTCCCTCTGCGACGGAGCAAGGCGTGTGGGAACGTGTTCACAGGCTGCCAGTAACTATTATAGGGGTTCGCCCCAAACCGAGACCTCGCGATGTCCCGATTTTTCCGCACTTTAACCAACTTCAATAAAGTAGGAGATTTTATGTTTGACTGTGTGTATTTTACAAGAGTTAACCATTTATTCTTTGATTTTACAGAATAAAACTTGTTTTTAAATGTACAAATAAAGGTGTTTCCTGATAGGTCTAAAATGATAGGTTGCTTGAACAAATCTTTTAACAGTAAACATTTTAACCCTCATTTTGGGGACTTTTATCCCCTATTTATTCCCCTTCCCTTTTCCTGATTTAGTTACATAAACTTAAAAAAATTAATAACGATGGCAAAAATTATGTGGGATAATAATTTGCTGTTTTTTTTAATTATGGTTACTACTATATATTATTGCTACCATTTCTTATAAAAAATTCACGTGTCTAGCCACGAGTGCGGCTCTGCACACTCCATAGAGTTTTAGAGAGAGAACAAACACAACAGTTGTGTTTTCCCGCACTCGCGGCAAGTTGTCAAGAACACGAGAGTTGTGTTTTCAGCACCGAACGTGTTAAAACGCTTTCAAAGAATCCTATAGCCTATTTCCGTTTTACGGCAGTTTCCAGTTCCCTGGATCGCCCAGGCGCTCTCTGTGAAATTGTCGTGGCACCCGCAAAACAATAGTTCTAACCGTTTAGGATTTTGGCCACTATTCTTGCTCCGTGCACCGCATTCGAATAGCTTACCTACAGAATCGATTCCCGTCTCTCGATATTGAATAGTCGATTCTACACGGCTATTGCTAATAGTTTTCGTGCAATGGCTGTCGCGCAGAAACTATTACCAATGTGGTATTGCAATTAATGTTTATTTAACATTGTAACTTGTCTAAGTATAGATAGAGTAGATACCTGCGTCTATTGCAGATGGAGTATGGAGAATGTATTCCTGCTACATGTAATCTCCCCCCTTCCAATTTAATTCCCCCCCCCCCCCCCCCCCTCTTACTATATCTATACACTACCATAATGAACCAAAGTTTTTTCGCCATTAATATTAATTTTAATTAATTAAACTTAAACAAATTAATCTAAACTAATGCATCCTGGTTTCAACCTAGTTTGACCTACTCTCTCTTAATAATCGTATTGAGTACAACTTCATACAAGCCCTAACTTGACCCGATGATCGTCTAGAACCATTCGTTGTGTTCCGCGTGTAATGTCTTACGATATCCATTATTAGTTGTCTTTCGGGTATTTTGTACGTGAGCATTTGGACTCGTCCATTTATACTTAAAAAGTGGCTTAACATCGATGGAGTTTTTATCCGATCCCAATGTCTCTGTACTATAGTCCTCCGTAGTTCGCTGTTCTCTCTCTCCCCAATAAGTTGCCAAAATTCCCTTCCATCGTGCACTATATACTCGGTCCCAGTCTCTTGCGCTGCCTACTAGACATTCTCGAATTACATCTAGTTCCTTTCCCTCCTTCGAAGCTTTCTTTAAGTATCCCTCTAAGTCTTCAAGAAACGTCACTGGATGTATGTCTACTTTATCACCAAATTTGGGTTTTTGCAAGTTTAAATTGGTTATGTTGTATATTATACTTCTAGCATCCTTTTCATTTACGTCCTTCTCCTCAAAAACTTCCAATGTTTCTACATTTACTCGCTCTGTCGCTTCTAATACATTATCTCTCAACATACCCTCGGTTTCATTTATATTTGTATCTTCTGAATTTCTTTCTGTATTTTTAATTGTCTTTACCTCTTCACTTAGTGTGTTTATTTTTGCTGACAATATTCCCATGGTACGCCTCATCGCCTTATAAATTAATTCTAGTCCACCCTCTCTTTTCTTAACAACTAGTTTGCCAAGTCTTGAGCGTTTTGGATTTGAACTTTCTCATACTTCTTCTATTGAGCCTATTCTAGTTGAGTCCAAATTGGTTCCCGTCTCCCTTTCAGTTAAATCTGGCACTTCCACTAAATATCTTGCAGGGGGTTTTCCCATTCGTTTGGATTTCCTCATTTTATTTTATATTATTTCCTTTTTATCACTTATTCCTTCTCCCTTCTATATTTATATTTCTGCGTAAGATCGTATACTTCCTTTTTTTCGCCACCTCCGCTCTCTTCAAGGACTCCCAGGCGACCGACCTCGATTTTGCCGCTAATACCCTTACTTTCCCGCTCAACCCTCCTGTCTCCTTTTTGTCTAACAATGCTATTGTCTCATTGGCCCATTCCTTCCAAAGTTACCAACATCGCGAAGTCCTTCCCGTATTTTTAGCATTCCCTTTGAATGTAGTAATTAATTGACTCGTTTTCTATTTCCCGCCTCTCTTCATAGACAAACTTAACCTCTTCTTTGTTTACATAGAGTTTCTACCTCTGCAATAATTAGCTTTTTTTTCGATTGAATGCAATATTTATGTATAGCCAAAATCTCAATAATTTGTCAATGCAAATCTCAGTATTCTGGCAAAAATCGATAAATGTGTATTTTTATTTTGTGAAATGTTGCGAGTCCGATTCGGGACCGTTACAGCCAACCCCCAAAATATTCGCAGATGTATTTATTTATATCACCGAAGTAATATTTTCCGCTCTCTGGAATTACAACAGTAATTATTTCACAAACATAAGTATACCCAACAACCCCCCTTTTTTCATTCTCTATTTTTTCAGAAAAAATAGATAAGTGTGTATTTTTATTTTGTGAATTGTAGCGAATCCAAGTTGTGGCCGTTACATACCTACATACTTGGCAAAAACTGGCGTGAACCGTTAATCAAGCCTTTACTACCTTTCTTACCTTAAACAATAAAATTGAAACAAGGAATTTGAATAAGACAGGAAGTGATCAACTATGGCCTTATTTAAAAAGTTATCGATTAAAACGAATCCAATTTTCTATTTCAGACCCTAACTAAAGTATCTGTTGAAAATCAAATTCAATAGTATTAAAAGTAAAGTATTGGAATCCCTTCAGCCTTTTTAGCGTGAAGAGGGAACAAACACACACACACATTTATGCATATATATAAAATGAGTGAACATTCATGTTGGGTACTTGGATTGCCTAAATATTATGTTGGTAGCTCCTATGAAACTTGAAGAATTCACTGGCAAAAGATATTGCTCTCACAACGCTAAAGGCACTTCACTCTGTGTCAGTCACCATTAGACACAGTGTTTAGTCCACTCTTTATACTTAGTTGTATTTCTTCATAGAACCTTTGGTTGTTGTCATTATAAAATTAGTGAAACTTACTGAACACTAGTCTATTTTGAAAAGATCCAGTGTTTCCGTTGATTTCATCTAACATCAAGCAAAATCCCTCACTTATTTACGATAGCTATCACTAATTCAACTCCAGCTAATTCACGTAAAATACATGACACATGAACATGACACATTGTCAATAGAATAATAATTCTTACCAACAAGTCGTTGTAAATTACGTAACGTACAAAATATTTATTAAACACTCTAGTTTGACAATGCGAACAATAAAACCTAAATTCTACGACTCTACGTAGGTACCTACCCATGTCTGTAGTTAGTATAATAGCTTTTTCATCATCTTCTGAATTATATGATTTTCTTTCAGACTGATATTCTTTAGTACTATTTAATAATAAAAATAATAACGCGTCACGATCACATACATAGATCGTGACTACTAACTAGGATTCCCTGTATCTAGGGAATCAGGAACTACAAGGACCATGGCACAGAATAGTGGTCCTACAAACACCCAGACTCAGAGCAAATATTTGTGGTTCACACAAATCTAATCATAATCTCCAATAAACTAAAACATAACCAAAATACTCTCTCCTAAATGAATAATACTAAATTATTTGATTATCATTTTAGTCCAATAATAAATTGAATTAATTTAGAATATTTTCTTAAAGCCTTGTAGCATCGTCTAGCTTTAGTCACCTTCAAGAAAATAGGATGTTCTAAAAATTAAAAAAATGTGGCAAGTTATGTAATTTTGAAATCTACGTGTATGTTAATTTTATTTTTATGCAGTAACAGTCCGAGTGAACTACAGCGTCCATCGGTGATTCATTTAACAAATATTCCAGAAATTCGTTTCATATGACTAAGAGCACTGTGGCCGTTGACCATAAGTTATTTATATTTTAAACTGGCTTTGATAGTATGCGGAGAAACATTGTAGATAATTGTTGCGTTTGCTATAGGTACGCATATTATATTACAGTTAGTTAGCTACTTTCTAATAAATTGGTTTTGCATTGACAAGTAATTTAACCTAGGCTCTCTCTAAGTAATACAACATGTATCCAAGCTCTCCATCACGTATTAAAATATTTTTATAGTAATTTCAATAAAATAAAGTATTTCAGTTGATATTTTGATAAAAATATGTTTCCACATCATATTCCCTTAGCTCCCAAAAATTTAATGTTAGTCATTTTATGCTCAAAGCTCATCTCTTTGGCCGCTGATTTAAGAGTAAGGAGCGTTAGGCGAAACTCTTCGAACAGCTTATTACAAAGCACTTTTCTGATCTTGGTAAGGTCAGCATGAGTACCTATGCCAGTACAACCCGGTGCCCTTATAATAATATTATGAGGGCACGTTTTTCCCTTCTCGCACATCATGTCGTCTTTGCGAATGCGCACATGCACTTCTTCCTGTCTGTCCTGCGCTCCCAACGGGATCCAAAGTAATTATTATTCAGGATCAATTCAAACAACGTCTCTACTATCCCCGAGGTATAATTACTTCAGGTCCAACTTGCTCGTAGTTTTGTACCCGATTGTGTGTTGTTCTTGCTCTACCTCGGGACTTAGGCTTGGTTCAGCTGTTCTTGGCGTATGGAGTCATCATAGTTCATTATTTTTCTAAGCTGAGATGATGCTATCTGTTTTGCGACATTATTTATACCGTATCCCTGCTACTGTTATCATTATTATTTCTTCTTCTTTTTAGGTTTTTAGGTGACATACGATTTTGGAAACCGAGACCAATACTTCTACAAGTTGGAGCTGGGTGTGACAAAAGTATTCATCTTCTTCAACGCGGCAGACATCTAACTCTTTTATCCATATGGCACTTTCTCATTCTACAATGACGTTCCATCTGAAAGAAAGATTTTCCATGGTAGGTACACCTACAGATATGTCTTTATTAAGCTTGGTATGCAAGTACCTGCTGATGTGGTAAAATAATTGTACGTTTTCCATCTCAGTTTCCGGATTGAAACTAATTAAAACTCGAACAGTTCCAAACGTCGCGCTACCCTCTAAGGTCCAATTACTTCGCTCAGTAGTTACATTCCAACTTACAATAGATATAACTATCAGACTGTGTTTACCCGGCGTTTGCTTGCCTTTGGGATTTCAAACGTTTTGTTCCATATTGTAGCTGGCCTGGGGAACGTCTGGATCGGCTAGAGGATATTGCTGTTTTGTTTACAGCTCTTGGAAAAATAAAAACAGTAGCATTTGTAGAGAGTAGTGCCCTTTCGTCTCCCGTAGAAAACCACACCTTTTGAGTGCACAATATAAAAGGTAATACAATATGACACTTTCGCTGTGTATTGTGGCTCAGTGTTAATAAAGAATAGAATAGAAAATACTTTATTGTATACCATTTCATACCACGAACACCAGTTTAGTTGTGTGTGTAGTCTTCTTTTATAATCATAACGTGGAAAAAATCTTATCAACTGTGTTTATTGGCGTACTCTGGACATTAAAACCTTCCAATTCTCAATGACCAATTTTTCCACCACGACGAATTTTCGATATAAAATAAAGAAGTACGTATAGTCATATAACGACACAATTTTTCATCACAAAAACCAAGGTACGGGTATTATAGGTAGGTACTCCAGCTGCGTCAGGACTGGTAACGCGAGTACGGAAGTACTTGATAACAATTCTACTGCAGCCGAGTCAAATTATGGAGTACCATTGAAACTCGACGCCCGACGCTGAACCAAGTTAGACGAGCTGCTTAGTTTAGATACGATAGATGGTAGCTTGGTACTTAGAGGAGAATGGAAGTTTCAAAACTAAATAATAATCTCGGTTAGTTTAAAGATAGACTGAATAACATATGTATTGTGTATACTTGGAGAAAGACATTATTCTGTGAAGAACTGAATAATTTTCTAAAACACTGAATAATGTTCGAAATAAACAATTGTTTGAACGAGGATTTACGAGTAATTGTTATTTATAAATATTGACAAAATCACCCCCGAAAGTGACAAACGAGGTCGCAAACTTTTAACAAAGGCCTTCAAAATATAATTTACGTAAATGAAAAATAATACAGAATGAACTTCCGCAAGGCGTATAATTATATAATTAAATAGTATAGATAAGCAATTTACGGCAATCATATAATATAAAAAAAAAAAACAAATTTGCAATGCAAACCTGAAACTTATCCTCGAAACTAAAAATTCGAAATCGCACGACGCCATTTCTCATTACATACTACATTCATCCCGTGCGTGACGCCACCATGCTAGCTCGAGCCAGGAGGTAGGCGCATTCTCAATTATTTCCAGCTTTGACAAGCCTTGCATGCTAATTAAAAGTACGTTTAAAACTAGTGAGCTTGCTGTGCAGTGGAGTATATATTTAAAGGGAATTAAAAATTTTAAAAATGGAGTCTGCAGCTATTGGCGTTCTTATTCAAGAACTGAAAATCTGGATACCAATTGAGCTTGGTGATGTTTGCTTGATAATGATAGTACAAAGAGCTGCAATCATCGATAATTTAAGATATGGTGGATAGCTGAATCCAAGTGTTGGTTAACAAATTGTATCCTTAAATAAGTCAAGTATTCTGAACGAAGTTCTAATCATTGTTACTATTTCCAAAATACTTAACCTGCTAAGTAAAGTTACGCCATAATATTTATTCTGTGGTAAAGTGAACATTTTTAATTCCACTTATGGACTCTATAACTGCTGTGCTGTCTGTTGATTCAACAGTGATATTTACAGACTCATGTTTTTTTAGTAAAAGCATTGAAATAAATATAATAGCAAGCACGTCACACTGCGGACGATTCATTGAAACGAAGGTCTTTCTATTCACCGGTTTACGCTATAATAGCTCATTAGAATCGGGACCTTGGCTTAACATTTGGAATTGGACACTGGAACCGCAAACTTGAATAGCGGTTTGCAACACGATATTTTCTATGTTGTGAATGTCATTGAATTACCGACATAATTACCACAGTAAATTGATTTGATGACATTTGAAAATCATCTAAGTACATAACTACCTAAGTACATTCCAAGATAGAGTTTAAATATGCATTGTTAATTATATTAAAAACACTCAATTGGATTGAAAAACTCTAGAATTCGAGTGTTTGTTAAAATTAATATCTTATTATGCCTCTACTAAGTGCCAACCACGATTGGTGTTACGTTTTCTCATCAAGCCTCGTGACAAGGCCAAGGTAACACTATATTATGGAAATTTTCTACAGCTCTGTCGATATTTTACTCTTTGTTATCATGCCGCAATACATATTCTTATATTTCGTTCATTATTCAAAGATCGATCGATATTTCTTAATGTGATTAAGCGATAAATTATGAATACGGTATAGTTATATAAAGCCAGATGGTCATAGAATTAATTAAAGATAGATATAGATTTAGTGAAAGCTTTATCAATATAAAGCTTTCACCAAATCTATAGCTAATTGTAAACAACAGATTGGGATAGTAAACAGCTAGGTACAGAAACTTTGTGGAAACCTATGTAATAATTATAAGATGTTTTATATGTGGTAAGAGACTCCCCATATCGTCCTACTGTTGAGCACGGATCTCTTCTTACTTTCGTGAGGAGGGTTAGGCCATAATCCGCCATGGAGGATATAATATAGCATACCGAAATAGAAGCATCAAGCGTCGCTAAATACAGTCTATAATGATGTCCCTACGTACGGCTAATTTCAGTTTTAATTGGTATCTTATCTATAAAATACTATAATTTTATAAAATATATGGTGTAATAACGGTATTTTTTCCTTACCTACGTATTACATTTGAGATATCAAAACCTACTTTATAAGCTAATGAAAAAGCGTGATGATAATATTAATAAATAGAGGTAAAATATACAGTTATATATTCAACACTAAATATTAAACCATGTACAACTACTTATATACATATTCCTATCAATTCCGAAAGCAAACAAAATGGATGACAAAACTTTTACTTTCATGAAAACAGAATAGGGGTTGGCAGCGATACATAGCAGAGGGTTGAAATGAAAATACGACTATTCAGCCGACATGGCGCCTACCGGCGTTGATACAAGAGAATACATAACAATAACCTAGGGAAACATATATGATATAAACAGGGAAATATGCAGAATATAGGTATAGGATGAACAATACAAGACAAGACGAGTCAATATTGTATGTAGTAGGGACGTGAAATCACGAAATCATGACATCATTGCATTATAAATGAAGTAACTTAATAAGGAGTTTAACATCAATTTCTTATATTCGTATCAGCGCATGTAAAAACATCATTAGGTCAATATCCTCTTATCGTCATTATCACCTTTAATGCCTCTAGTAACTAGTATACTCCATCAAATGCAGCACATAGCACACATATAACCAACTCACGAAAACGAAACATGTCATTTATGTGAGAAACGCGTAACTTCTACATACATTATAGGTATGTATGTATGTAAATGTATCTGAAAAAGACATACATAAATTGTTGAGATTTTAGACGCTGCCGGAAAGCCGTTTTATCCAAGCTCAACAACATAGTCAGACAAAGTATATGTACAATTAATTTAACTCTCGTTATAGGTACGCAAACAAAAAAACATCAATGTAAGTATGTATGTTAGGCATGCTCATCCCCCACAGACTTGGTAGTGGGCCCAGTGACGCGTACCACGTGTTACACGAACCAGTCGAAAATGGTTGTAATTGTTATGCCACTATATCATACTTATCTCTATTTTTATATACTACACTATCTAACTACATATGTATATTATATAAGAACCTAGCGGCATTGAGCATGACCTATAATGTACAACTGAAATCGAATTATCGTGGTCGTCTTGTTGATTTTGATAACGTCAAATGCTGGACAAAAAGAATTTAACCTATCATGACCGTAGTAAAGAAGAGAGCATAAAAAACAAGAGAGTGTCGTTTAATACACCGATCTAGCTGTATGTAATAAGGATTTAAAGCTGGTGCGTTGTCCTGCAGCGAGAATATCGGTAGCGAGCCCTGGAGCAGCACTAATCTAACTCCCACCTGGAGAGCCAACCCGAAGGGCGCTACAATCATGGTTTAATCATGATTAATCACACTATCCTAATTATCTGATTATGATAGCAGGTACAATACAATCTTGACTAATAGTTTGTGTCGTCAAATTACTAAATGAGATCACCCGATATATGCGTGCAAGTCTTCTGAGAGTCTTCATACTTTGCTTGAAGCTATTGATTAGATACCAATAGACCAATTACAGCAGCTGCGTCTAGGTTTTCATAGATGATATCGAATCATGGTCCAGAAAAACAACTTGTTGCTACTAGAACGTGGTAATTAATATCTGGGTCGGACGTAGAGAGGTCAGTTTTCATTAACGATGTTATCACTACGATGATTTGAAGCCAAGGTTTTAGGAAATCACACTATGTTTGACTTTTTATTAGACTTGTTCATGCCTATTGTGAAATAGTGCGAAGTGAATCAGAGAACACGTTTTCGTCGTAAATGTGCGAATGACAGTTTCGAAATTTGTTTGGTCGGTAGTGGGATTTCTAATATAAATGAGTGAGAATACGGATTAGCTGCTTATACCTGTACCAATCAGTCAGTATCCAATTTAAAATATAGTTTCGACCATAGAGGATAACCTGGCACTAATAAGATACTACAATGTTCACTATTATTAGAGTATACCTGTAGGACATGTAATTACATAATCTGATTCGACCCTCGCTCGATGCTCCAAAATGTTCTAACAACAAAATGCATTCGGTTTTAGGACTGTTATGGAAGGATGCATCATGCAAGGGACGGGTGATTCAGATGACGTCACCGTTGATTGATTCACATGAGACCACGCCCTGCGGCCGGCGACGCCGACGCGACACTGCCGTGTCGGATGCGCTTACGCATGCCTCCGCCAGCGTCTGCGGCTTCGTCTACCAAAAACGATGCCAAGTGAATAATATGCCGGCAGTCACGCATTAGTAATCTAGGCCCCATATATTGAGCGCATCCTCTTTTAACAAATCACATGTAAATTGAAAATTAGCGTGCAACGCATTTGAAAATACCAATCCAATCTGTGTACAAGTCATTAATAGTGAATTACAATTAATTTATGGTTGACCTTATTGTATCCCACCATTCCGAGCCTACATTTTGAATTAAGGTACTATCTTACGATAATGGCTAGATGTGATATATTATATTCTAAGACACGGATGAAAATATTTGTGCAAATTCACCAGATTTATTCAATTAGATCAAATGCAAGTGGATTCAATACAGGAACATTGTGTATATCCGGTGTATTATACAGATTTGCGAAATTTTAGAAGCCAACTGCCGGAACTAAGACGATTCTTGTATCACTACGAACAATAATAATTGTGATTGTATGTAGATGGGTGGGTGCTGCTTGCGAGGCCTGGCACGTCGTAGAAGCCGCGCGGAGCGGCCATCCGGCTCGGCCGCGCATTCTCGAACCCTTCAGACGAACTGCTAATAAAAATATATTAATTCCACACGCTCCTACTTCAAAATAGCCTCAAGGTTCACTCATCAACGATTTCATCACGATCCTCGTAAAATGTGGTAACAATTTGTACGTATTAATGTGATATGCGCACAGTTCATTGGACTTGTATGAAATCATATAAAACAATAAGTTACATCCTGCTCATTATTGCAGTATCAGTGTCGCACCGCACATGCTATGGAAACATCAATCAGAGCGTTGATAATAAGTACGTGTGTGCAAATATTACGTCGTAAATCATGCTTTTGTTATTATTGTGACTGCCAACTGTATATCAATCAAACTTCACTTTAATGTTTAAATTATAACCATGTAATCATAACGGCGATTCGTTACGGACGTAAAATTTTAAAGTCTGTTCTTATGATCATTCTCAAAAAGTTCTCCGAATCGATGTAAAGTATTCAATAAATGATTACTTTAATCACTCCATAAAGGCAGTGTTCCGGATGAATCAGAATTCCAAAGAAAAGTTAATTCTGAAGCAAAACCAAATACACGACTCAGGATCGATCACCTCAGAATTCAGACTAGTTAGACCACACGTTTGTTTCGTGCGCTCGATTATGGCGAGCATAATACAAGTTGACAACGCGCTTTCAATTCCAGGAATCCGTTGCTGGCCGTCCTTCTTGAAGGTCGACGACAGGAATTAATCACAGCGTTTTCTAAATAAATCGGGTCCGTATTTAGGGAATCTGAGCATGTTTCCTTGCAGATATTTCGGGGGAATCGGAATCCTATTCCATTGCCTATAAGCTATTGAAACGATCATTAGGCGCGCGCGCGCGGTACATACGTAAGTAGGGGTGAAGAACCCGAGCGGGTCGACTGATAAGCCCGTAGCCGCTCCCGCTATGTTTACCGACGATCATTATAAATCATACGTAAACGCTGCAGCCTCTGACCCTCGTTAGCGTTTGATGCTTTTCCCTCGCTTGCCACTAGTGCTGCCGCTCTTAGAGATTAGAAATACTCATTAAGATCTACATACTAGAACTATAATGTACATACAATATAATATATAGACGATGGGCAAACATTGTCACAAAATATAAGTTTCTAATTATTCTCAGAATTAAATTTTGTTATCGGTGTTTCCAGAAATTACCATATAGGTGACTAATACTATAGCTGCGTCACAAAGCAAATGACCACTTTATAGTAAATTCTAATGAAAATCAAACATTATGTGGAGACCTTCTGTTGTGCATAAAGACCAAAGTCCACTGAACAGAAAAATATTAAAACCGGTAGTCAAGTGATAGCACATGACTCCAATTTGGAACATTTTACGAGCATTTTGATTGTTGTCATGCGGCAATCAACATTAACTATTGTACTCCACAATTTCTACTATCATGATGTCTCTACCACAGTTGTTAATTTTTACCAGAATTGTAAGGTAGCCTACCTTCATTTGTTAGTTTGATTTGGATGTAGTAACCGCAATACTTATGGGTATTATCCAGGAATAATCTGTAGAACACTTTACTTACCACAACATTACCCATAGATTTAGGATGTACCCCTAGGTCTGTGACACATTACCCATATTTTGTTTTTTTAGGTGTACAGTAAGGAGTTTTTTATTGATTCGGTTCATCTAATGCCTTTCGTGCTATGAAACCATTATAACGCTTGTTAGCAACTATTTTAATGTTATCTAAATTGATAACCTACTTGTGAGAACTATAATCTAGCAACGAAAGTATATTATTACCTAGATAAGTAAAGTCTTATCCAGTCTGCTTGATTAGGTTTACTACTTCAATTATGTATTATGTGGTTTTGCTTGTACAAAATTCTGTGCTTTATGCAACTTTTTTTTAAAATATCGCAAATTGACCAGTCCGAGTCTTGGTCAAGTCTTATACTTTATTATCTGTGGTCAAGTATAATCACTGGTATTGTCTCACTCACTGTCGACACTACAACAATCGTATTTGTAAGCGTGACCCACGCTGATGATGATGAAAACATCGATCATCGTGTTCGATATGTCGACAAACTGTAAAAAGTATAGGATGCACTAAAGCGGTTCGATAGCGAGTGTCTTTGAAGTAGGTATATACTCGAGACTGTACCCACCAAAATGCATACAGATGACACGTATAGAGTAGATGCCGAAAGTTAACTTACGAAACTAGCTTAGTATTTTGGCAATATAGCTTTACGTTTAGATACTTGGATACTATTGTTTTTTATTTTTTTTGGACATGGCACATGCATGCATGACAAAAACTAATGACAACAAGGACTAAAATCAAAGCGGAAGATTGTGTATGGCAATAAAAACGTAATATTTTGGATAAATAATGAGTTCCATACTATAAGTAGGACTATCTAGTAGGTATAGATATGTTATTTAGGTATTCTATATTAGGTACAGCCACAGATAAGGATGCTATGTGGTACCTACTACAGAACTTACAATGCAGTAACACAATAATTAACTCACAAAGCGACGAAGTGGCAAGCAAGTTTAATTTAGTCGCGCAGCGGCGCAACCACCATTTCCTGCGATACTGGCCGCGCGACCGATAAACGCCACTCGGCCACTTCCGCTGCTGTCTCATCTCTATAGCTATAAATCATAGGGTATCTATCCTATTGAACCTCTCCCATTTGTTTAACAGCTGCTTGTGAAAACAACTATATAATCCTAAATTGATAATAGATTGGAAGGGATATGGAAAATTGTAACCAACAATCCTTACAAAATTAAATAAAATTGAGAAAAGACATTTGAAAATCATGAATGTTTAAAATCATCGCTTTGTCACGTCGAATGTCTTATTTTTTTCTGCTTTATATGTATATGAGACGTATTGACATGTAAAAGTGCATTATTTTTGCCAACTTGCAATAAATGATTTGAGTTTTGGACACACAATAATTATTAAGTACATTTTGATGGCTATTTTTGTCTGCAAACTATAATCGTGACAATGGCGAATGCGCTTGCGAGTAATTAAAACCATCTAGAAGCAAGTTCACACAATCTTTGGTAATCGTTGGCCTTGGTGAGGTTTCTTCAATTCGTAACGGTCTTTGTTTTCAACCTCACTTCACAATTTTTCGGCATCGTTCTATGGTCTTGGAAATAATGTTTTAAATAGATTTTATCTTTGGAATAAACATACTATTAGGTTCCCTCCACACTCACGTGAAGGTGAAATAAACAACATTAGGTGAACAATGAACGCGTTACCACAACCAAGTCAATTACAGCAAATCATAGAAATACACCTGACACGCCTGACTGAGCATAATCTGACAATACGTAGTTAACTATGACGTAACGTTAATATTTGCTTAATTCTTATAAAACCATCCATACCTGAAAGAAAAATATTATTATGTACATTAAGAATTATTTCAATTATATCATCAGTAGGTAGGTATATCGTCGAGCGATAATACTAGGTATGTCATCGAATATAAGGTCAATTGCTTTAACTTGGGCTAGTCTTCGATAAGGCTATTTGAGTTGCTCGCTACTGTCGCCGTCGAAGCAAACATCCAAATATATTTATTACATAAAGTATATCGCTTCTGCATTGACACCATTACCAGTTGTACACTTCTAATAATTAGCAAGACCGTCATTACATCACGGTTAATATTCTCAATTCGCTTTATGATTGATTTAACGTATTTTTCACTTGCAACGACAGATATTGACGTGTCTAAAATATTAACATCTCTATCTCTCCACGTTAAAGTTGAGAATCCAAATTATTAACTTGATTCGCTGTTCAATGGTACGTAAATCAATCAGTTTCTAAAACGTAATCACAATTTATAATTTCGTCAGTTTTTTTTATGGCTATCCTCGTTTATTACTTGACATTTCTAGTTACCAGCACTATAACAGATTCTGTTCGTGCATTCAACTGCATAACTGTATTCTTTTTTACATTAGCTTTTTGTGTGCTTTCATCGAATACAATTACTGTCTTGGTAATACGTGTAGTAAAGACCGCTGCCATTATTATCGTCATGAGACCGTGAATCGCCATGCTCGAGAGTATATAAACGTATATAATATAATAACTACTTCGTTTTTTCTAACGCAATGAAGTTTCCTGCTTAGTTACTATACCTACCTACCTATCTAATAGGTTGATTGATGTTAGATAGCTATGGACAAAAACTCGTTTCTACCTGCATATAGCCCACAGTAATACAAGGGTATTGATTCCAACCTTGTCCACCTTTTTTTCTTTGTTTTTTGTGGATTAACCGCAAAATTTCAAAGTCCGTTATGAAGCGGTGTCGGATCTTGAAATAAAGACTTTAATTCACTTGATTCCAGATATTATATTATAAGTATTAGAAGAAGTATTAGTACCTAGTTGCTATGTATAATGCACCCTAAAATAATTACTCCCTAATTAATTTTGCTATTGCCTAGTCTAGATTGATAACAATATATAAATTCCATCTGTATCTATTGAATGTATTGTTCCCGTCTCATAAGCCTGAAATATTCGTGACATCCCATAAATAAGGGCAACTTGTTTAAATTCCTATCAAAAGAAACTTAAGCCTACAAAACAAAACAAACTAAAGACACCACATTACTTAAATAATGCGTCAATATAAATCTTACTCATAGAACAAACTCTTCCCTCTTTATTATGCGAAGACACAGCTCATTCGGCAAAACCACTCAAGAAGGATGCCATCACGAGTCAGACATTAGTGATTCATTAACTCAGTCGCGGTTTATTTGTTCAAATCCATTCAAACTGCCGTGTTCTCGATTGATTACTTACACGGAACTGCAGGTACTACTAGGCACCTACGTATTTAGCACGCAAAAGGATTTTCTAATGAAACGGAAAACGCAAGAGCATTGATCATGAATTGTCGCAGTCGAAGCGGCAAGCTATGTTGAAGAACTGATGTCATGGTCACGCGCGGTTGCGTCACAGCCACAATGCCTACAATGCCGAGACGTGGTCGCGAGCAGCTGCAACGTGTACTCTCGGCTCTACCGCGCTCGCTCCACTGCCCTGGCTGACCACTGATCTGGTCACTCCCAATATAGGTTAAGAGAACTTCGCTAATTGGTCTTCAATCTAAACTTCTAACATCAATAACGAAACGAGAACAGCCTAGCCGTACTTCTGCACTGCTAATTGATCTTATTCTATGATTTAGAAAGATAAACCACTGCGTCTCTGTCAGAAATATTGGCTATTCTGAACAATATTATTAAAGGCGAAGTACGGAAGTAACCATATCACGATCGCATATTTCCGCCAAGAGATATTTACGCAAGATAAACTTTCTTCGCAGACGCGCCCGAGTCCAAAAGGAACTTTCTGAGAAGAATAAATTAAAGGGGACCGCGAAGGCAAACACACGCCAAATAAGGACGAACAGGATTATGTTTAGTATACCATCGTGGCTGTGTAGTTACCGTATTAATATTCAAGGCGATATTAATTTCATATGCATATTTATCGATGGTTGGTGTGCTATATACGCTAATTTGATAGTTTTGTAGCTGTACTTAGGCACTAACTATATCATATCATGAGAAACTGTTACGTAGCAGCTTATAAAGCACCTGCGTTACCAAGCTCAACGACTAAGTACATAAAAATAAGCAAGCAAGGATAATTGATTAATGTCCAACATTTACGTTTCTAATGTGATCTAAATTGTCACAAATTCACTTATCGTGACACTTAGCTAACTTCTGTATCCGTAGCTAAAATTCCAACGGCACTTTATCTACTAAAAGAACGTCGATATCCGCTTCAGTAGCTAACTGCAGAAACATGGCATAGACTGTAGAGAGCTTAGCATTTAGTTTGCAGCCGGGAATGGGACTTTGATATTCGTGGTAGTTATTCGGTTTGTAGTCGACCCAGCATGAACGTTTTACTCAACGTAAATGCATTGCGACGAGTGAAGTGATGCAAATGGATAGACCGGATTTTTTGGAGACCTGACAAGTTTGCCAATAATAGGACCTGAAATACGTCAGTACTATAGTGAATATATAAGTGAGGCTCCTCAAGTGCTGTTAATAAATCGATTCCTATGGTTTTCCAAACATCCAGCACATCTTTGGAAGACTACACCCATTCACAAATGACACTGTAACGAAAATTCCAAAAAACTAAACTTCTAAATCGTTGTAAGTCTCAATGTACACAAACAAAATAAGAACAATTTCAAAAACATTCCATTGCGGCAAAAAAAATATGGAAGAAATCCGGAAAATCTTTATTTTCCTGATGGTTGCTTGCAAGGGACGCCGGCATCCGTCGAGCCACATCAACGTGAGCGGGAGACGGACTCCGTCGGATGGTCTCACGGCCTATTATTTTAAATCCCATCGGACGCGAGTTCCATTATCCCTCTGCGCCTTTTGGTCCGTCATGGGCATGGATTCAGACCGGAACAAAGGGGGATAAAAAGCTTCCTCATTGTTCTATATATGACCTTCAGTTTGTGAGTCTCACCTGTGGTCTCACATGGTTTTATTTTAACAGTTTTACTGTAAGTTGTTTTGCTAGTAAGGTATTTCTTAAAACACATCGTATGTATGTGCTACGCACTAAATAGCATAGCTCTCCTCATTATCCAATACTCAACGGTGTTCGCGTTTCAAGAATACATACAAGTTATTAGAGCAGGAGTAATTTAAAGGCACCCATTCAATTCCAAATATCGCATTTATCAAATTAATGTACCAATTAATTCTCAATTCAAAGATACCATTCGTATTGCTATGATTAACTGACGTATTCCGCCACAGCCCCCTTCCTAACCCTCGCACTCCCGCCCTGGGTCTCCTTCAATGGACATGACACTGAGCGAGAGACCCGGTGTGGATCAACAAAGAAATAGCCCTCTTCGACTTGAGAGTCTCCGTGCTCCTTGACAGTACTTTATGCGACGAGAACCACTATCCGTGGGCAAATAAATACTTTCAAACGGTTTTGTAGAATTTTTGAATATACTTTTACGATCGCCAGTTATTTTTGGAAAGAAAGTTAGTATAGTTGGTAAATTATAGTAAAACAATAATATAAAATCGATTTAGTACACAACTATGTATTAGTCCGCGAGCCCGAAAATAAAATCAATCTACTACAATTCGTACCCATACAATTATATAACCTAGTCATAATAAATTGTCTGTTGCAATTGTTGATCGACTTTGTTTGCACTCATCGAACTAAAAGTAATATAAATCGCTGTTTGCATATGATCCAGTACATAATTGAAATTGGCAGGATTGAAAACCAAAATGGATCTGGAATAATTCTCGTTAATTAAAATAAACGCATTGAATTTGAGAGCATCAATGATGAGAATCGATTTGGGTCGCTTTGTCGTTCACTTTGAAGGGTTTTGTTTGGTGCGGCAATAATAATTAATCAGTTCACGGACCGGCGGCGGCGGGCGAAGAGGCCGCCTCTATTTACAACTTCCTTTTGAGAATTGACGAGAATTCTAACTCGGAATGGAAAGGAAAATTAGGAATAAATTATGCCGTTTACCTTTTTTTACATTTGAAATATGCTTATGTAAAATGACTATCGAACCTGGCAGTACACAACTGTCTACTAAACCTGTGGACTAAACAAACGATTGGAGTAAGTGGAAGTCATTCCGGAACACAAATTTCTCAACATGACTAATAAACAAGTGTCTCGCTGCACAACCGGCCACAATGAATCAGAAAAAGTAGGTAAATGGTGGACATACAAGAAACTAATAAAAGGCTGTTTCTAAGACACGACATCTGTATCTATAAGTTATTTATTCTATCCAGCCAGAGGCATTTTATACGTGTCACAGCTGACTGTAGCGTTGCGTAAACTGGAATGTGACAACAAAAGGGCCCCAAGACTGAGTCAATTAATCCGAACAGACTTTAATTGTGAGTTAAATAACCATTCCAACATTGCTGAGTGGCATTGATGAAAGCTAAAAATATCTTCTGATGTTTTGTTGGAGACTGGCCGCAAAGGTTTATCTCGACGATTGACGTTCGATGAATCTTATCGCCGAGCGTTACATAATCATTCCTTATTCCAGTTTCTTATTGTTACTAGTAGATATTGTAGATATCATTATATATATATATATATATAATGATATCTGTATCATATCATATCATATCATATCATCAGGATTTCACTATGCATGTGCTAGACTTGCAATAAAAGCTCCCGAATGCTGTTAACATATAAAAGAATTACTGGCCTAGCATACATTTTTCTACCCGAGAGAGCTGGAGATCCAGCAATATGTCTTATATGGTACAATAGGCAGAGGTCATGTTCCACCTTGGAGCACCCTATCCATCGATGTTCGATGCTGACGCCACTGGAGTATCATAAATTTTCCATACACTGCGTTTATGGGTATTTTTGTGCCAGTTATCACCCTCCAGGGATCACTCCGCTTCTCTCAATATTTAGCGTTTCACCTTGGAACCGTATGAGGTCAAGCCGAATACGTTATTAAATAGTTAAGGCGTCGTTAACCTTTGGGCATTGGCACTTATCGATCGGCATTAAGCGAATTAGAGAAACTTTCTTGGCCGTTATTCGGTGTTTATTCACAGGCAAAACCTACCACGATACTTACATAATGTATGACCACTTTCTGCGTCGTTCATAAATGGTCAAGGCTCTGTAAGTAGAAGTGTTTCAATTAGCAGGGTTAGCACTCTAGTGGTAGAGTTAGAGCTGTTAGATACAGCTGGTCGAAGGGCCCTCCAAGCATAGGGAGCAGGGACACGGCGACAGTAATTATCGCGGCCGTGTCGACGACTCCGGGCAGAGCGTTCACCCCGCGAGGGTCGCACAATACGCAACTGTATGCGATGCGACCAGCTATCACAAATCTGGGACGACCGCACGCAGACGACTGCCGAGTCCTGCCAACCGCTCTAAGCACCAACCGAGTAATGGCTCCTTACTAGGTTTCCATGTCATTCCACTGCATGTGCATATTAACGTAATAGGTACGTTCTTCTACCTACACATTACCGCGAACGTTGTCTAATAGGCGCAATCTGAACATTTCTATCTGATGACATGTGTGTTTGCATTTCTCGTAAGCAGCAGTTGATGTAACTGCTATCCATGTCAGATGTCAGTATGGGAAATTAATGTGGGGTGTCGCTGACGTAATGGACACATCAGTCACAAATACGAGTACTACTGCTTCGAGCGCCGCGAAAGTGGCTGACGATGAAGCACATCATAATCGCGAACTCAGGGCATGAATTCTAGTATAATAGGCGATTATTTATGTAGGTGCAGTGTCGCAAGCCGGGCGAGGCTGGTGGCTGCCACTCGGCTAATCGTGCAACCGACGACGCTCACGGCCGCCGGCCGCCCACTCTCCGGTTAAGCCCATATAAAGTGCTCGACGCCCCACTGCACAGTAATATTCATATTTTTATACCAGTGAAGCAATATGCTAATTGGGAAACAATCAACGTCCAGCTACCGATCCATACGCCAATGTATTGGCGATGTAAGACCGGTCAATGTTTCCTTTATGACTCTTTTTTTTTCAGCATAAGCTGCCAAATCTAAGCTTTTTAAGTTTGTGGTTAGTCGGTTGGTTGTTGTCTAATTTAGCACAATCACATAAAACACTAAAGGATAGTTATCTACTTACACGCCGAATCGGATTAACCTTTTGTTAGTTTAATAGGATCCTTCTTTATCACTGAAGACACTTTACCTCTCATTCTATCTCAAATGATAGTATAACAGTAGATCTAGTTTGCTATTAACAGGAGCCAACATCGCCATTGTTCTAGTCTTTAACTAGTATATCAACATTCCGCGTCGAGTGTCAGCAGGCGACTTGTCTCGGAGCTGCGAACACAGGATCGGCCACACGTAGGTATCCTGCCTACGCGCACCGCTCACCGCGCTCTGTCAGCTTTATCACCACGCTTTCGTATTCCAATCAAACCATATTGAATAAAACGTGGAGTCCGCTTCTGCATTTATTTCATCGTGATACCTTTTGAAATTGAATGGGGATTCCGAGAAATCCTCGAAACAAAGTTTTGCATCTTGTGACTTCCAGCTACCTCTGCACTGCCTCTACTTTACTGGATACAATTCTCTAAGTGGGATCATTTATTTTACTCTTAGAGAATTCAAGGAGAATTCATCCCCATAAAATGTAGCAACTACTAACGCCGGGAAGGAATGGATAGATCTAAACTGTCTCAACAAAGTACCAAAGTAACCAAGTCTGCAATTACTATGACCGTGTGGTATAAGTTGTGGTTAAAATGACAAGACGTCGATCTGTCCATAAGTTGAAGCTACATGCAAAAGCAAGCTATTAATGGCAGGAAAGAAACCCGTCTGACACCTTATTAAGCCTGCGCTCACAATAATATCCCTTATCCAGTGTGAGCGTATTCTCCGATCTCAGCACTAACGATACAACTAATTACGTTCTACTCAACACTTGTAGGCAGTGAAAGCTTCCTGGTAAACAAGAATTTGAGATTAATATAGCTTATCATCTTACAATAGAATAGTGACAGATCACCAGCCATATGCGGGTATTATTAACTCAGATATCATGCTATGATTTGTCCAAGATTTATGATCTCTAAATGATGTGCCAAATGCCTAGTTCTGCTCTACTACTTCTGCACAAACCGGTAGCTGAATTCATGCGTTCACTGCCGATTGAAAGTTTCTTAAATTACTAGTAGTATTGCCTACTGATAGGTATTTGTTTTTTAAAATGTTTTATCCGAGATTCCGAGCGCGTATCGCCGTCATCTGATATTTGTCAGGTTCATCTACCTAATATTTGTAAGAGTTCTTTGTCTCTCGGTCGTCAACCCCTTTATCTACAGGTGCCCTAATAGTCTACTTGAACGAGGCAAGCTATTTCAGGATGGTTTCGGCTTAGCCTAGATATTGAGCCGTAATCTTGCGGAAATCGATAAAGAATCAGGGAGGTTTCGTTTTATATTCCTACTCCAATATCGCAAAAAATATATCAGAGACTATGTAAATATGGCCCAACCTTATCTGTTACAATTTGCTAATTCTTATCGTTGTGTTTCAGAAATTGTTACTTTAAACAAGCTTTTGACTATGAGGGGGTGCTTTTTAAAAAAACTAACAAAGACAGATCAAAAAGTCAAAACAAAGGATGTACCTATACAAGTAGGTACTTATATTACCACGAAATTTGAGCTATCTCCCCTCATTTAGGGGTGGGGCGTTCAAACATGCATCTACGGTTAACTATTGACTCTATAACCTCGTACGCGAAGTTCTGTAGGATAGTACAGTCAACAACAAAACAATGTACTTATGACATGTTCTGGTTTACCCTTGGACAAATAAAAGTCCTTAACATGCCTTATTTTACATACGTTTAATAATTCTGGGTAGAATATTACTTAGAAGAACATAAGCTTGCCACTTGAATGATTGCAATTTAATTCCATGATTCAATAGCATTTACATCTTGCTATGCTCCGATTACTTATCTTCCCTTACAATACCTATCGCCGCTATAATTATTTGAGAGCACGTCTGCAAATGCTTTATCAAAGTACAAATTAACTTTTGTAGGTGAGTGTATTGTAGACACGAGTCCACACTATATCGTTTGTTTGCAGGAGTGTTTGGTTGGGAAGGGCGCGCCGCTCGCTGCCTAATAGTAATAACCACAGCTTCATAAACTATATAATTAATTATAGCTGAGCATCGTCTAATTCCCGCAATATCGGAGCTAATATAAACTTTGACATTGTTTAGTGGAGTGGAGTTGGCCGTATTTTAATTGAAATTCTGCTGCTAAACTTTAATATCTCCATCATCGATTGGAATGCCCAATTCTCAAAATGGCATATTATCAGTATCAAAAGGAAAAATTAAAAAAAAAAAACAAATAAATTGTAAAATAAAATATTTGGGTTTTTTAAATATAATGATAATTGTATTGTGCATTGTAAGTAAATTAACATTAAATTGCTTATATCTAATCGCAGTCTGTGAAAAAATAAACCAAATTGCTGATAAAACAAGAGAAATCGACCTATCGGAGCCAATACGTATAATATCAATACGCTAGTGATAAATATATTAAACCGGCTTATCTACAATCAGATAAAGCAATTTCTTCGCAAACAAAACATTCTACGGACGACTCTATCGTTAAACAGATTAGTTACCAAAATTAGTCCGTTGTGGGTAGTTTGAACAAGGGAACGGAAGGCGAGGGGAGTCCGCGCGTCGAAAGGAGTGGTACGCAAATAGCCACGTGACCCGGCCATTGACTCGGTTTGTCCTAATCCGTCCCACTACTCCAGTTCAGCCCCGATACGAGCCAATCCCGCTCTCAACTCGTATTGCTGCTACACACATTTGAACTTTCACATGACCTAATACTGCAGCTGACTAAACCCACCATCAGCTAACTTCAGTACCTACCAACATAATGCAACATGCCATAAACTGAAAATATACGATACGCGGTTTCATATATTTGGGAATCAAATGAAACGAATCGTGCAATAATGTGGGTTACAATATTCCGACTTGAACCAGATGTGAAACGGTAACCCCTCGTCCGCTGCCAAATGAAAATAAATATCTCCTCATGGTCTACTCAAACAAACACATCAACCTACTTTTATATTTAGATCCGGAGCGCACTTCAAAGATCCCCCCCATTTACTGTTTGCGTTTATTGCTACTCTAAACGGATAGAATGTTATTTGTTTACTTGCAATTTGGAACTTTAAAAATTATGCTAATGAAGAGCTTTTTATCATTATTTAGATGATAGAAACTATTGTGCTTAATACAGAAAAGGCTGCCAACAAAACTTTTTTAAAATGATAGCTACCTTTGGTTACAATTTTAAGCAAAAAGAAAGAGCCAGGAGCATAAAGAAGCGCACAGGTACAATTCTATTCAGACAGAGGCCACACCGCAAGCCGGGATTATGTAAATGCTGCAGTGGTGCTGCCCAATGGCCCTCAATGAGCATTCACATCGCCACCGCGTGAGATGTGGCGTATTTAACAGCTGTGGTGTATTGTATGTCTGAAAAGATCAGCTTTTTCTTGAAATTCTTGATGAAAATGTACTCTTAGGTCGGAAGTAGAGTTGTGTCATCTATATAAATGAAGTTCGATATCAGTACTGGCATAGTAGATAGATAGTAGTAGTGTGGCACCTCAATAATACCAATAAATATATAAATTACTAGCTCCAATTGCAATATTGAATGACAACAAGTCGCGGCTGCTCGGACAGTCCGATAGCAACGCCTTCGTAACTCATTTGTAACCACTTCAACACTTGCAGCGCACGCCTGTCCACAATGTGGGACACTTCAGTGTTTCTCTCCAATCAATATCTGCCATCGGCTAACATAACCATCTTGTGTAACCTGACAGCATCATTTAAAGCACACCAGATATCTGATTCCATGTCGACTCTCCGCTGTTAGACGCACACTTTCAACTTGCGGTTCACACGCTTTGTTCCGACACAATGACTCTCTACGTTCTTTTTGTTTTCGTTCAGACGACCTTTGTTGATAATATACAATATCGCGACTTTAATGAAAGAAATCATGCACCGTGAGATTTTTATATCATTTATTTTGCAATTGACACATTCTGGTTCCATTGTACTCGCGTATAGGTACGCGATTCCACATATACATTCAGTCAAGGTTTCAAAAATGAGCTATTCGGGTGAATTTTGGAATGGAATGTTATAATTTGCGTGCGGAGGTGTCGTAATAAGTTCTTAACGTACCATAAAACTATTCAGCAGCAAACACAAGGATTTCGCGGTGCTTCCCACGTCCACCGAAATGGTTTACGTCAGTGCGCCCATTACGCCCAAAATACACGCCACGCGAGCTCCAGCCGGTTAAAAAGCGTGTCAATCAATTTACATTAGGCTAGCGATGATGCCGCTAGAAATACTGGTGCAAATACGCGTTCAGTAGATAAATCAATCATGTTGCAATATCTGTCCGTCAAGAACCCGGTACTGGAAGTTTTTCTGTCCATTTTACTACTTTATCGATATATAATCTTCGGAACTAAAGATTTGAGGAGTTAAAAACATAATTTAGTTCGGTAGCTTACATTCATCCATCGAGTCCTTTATCCATCGTTGCCTCATTGCATTTGTTATGCAAGATTATCGTTGGAGACAGTGCGCATGACATTTGAGTATGGCGGCGCCTGGCAGACATCGCGCGGTGCCTGCGGCTTCGCTCCAAATTGACTTCTGGCCTTCGTTCCTCTGAAGTGGGACACCAACGCACGCGCCGCCTTGATGCTATCTCCGCAGACTCAACAGTCCCCGCACTACTCGACGCCAAGCCTTGCATTGCGCGTGCACAATGTTACCTGTGAACTCAACAGTCTACAGCTTCAAGTTGATTTGGGTCTACTTTCTAATATCTTCACCGCTGCTTTTAAATCATCCTTTAGCGGTCTCATGTCGCACTTGTGTGATATATTTGGTCTTTATTCTGCGCTACAATCAAGGGATACTCGTTGCCGTTCCAAACCTGCCGATCAATTTACAAGTACCTACCTACTACGAGTATCCTACTTTGAAAAACAGACAAATTCGCTAATAAAATAGAATGGATCATTCATTCGTCTTCGCGTTAAGCGTTTGTAATTGTTAGTTCTTCGATTTAAAACAGACTCTAGAGTAGGTATCGAGATCGAGTCATAAGAACCGTGTTATGAAAACGCAGACCGGTTTTGAAAATATATCAATTGAAAGCCCTCGCGAGCGTGCATGTATAATGTTATTGTGCAGATCAGTGCGCCGCGTAGCTTGCAACACCGACGAGACTGTTACATGACAGATTACCAGACGCCACTGCAACCTGTCCAGATAGGTCATTCCACTTATCAACCGTATCGCGAGATAAATATGTTACCCGTTCACAATATGTCATGCAGTATTAACTCCCCTCGTGGGCTCAATCCTGGAGAAAGTGTGGCATACAAGATACAAGAAATTTTAAAATGAGCTTCCTTCAACTGACATCAAGTCACACAGGTTTTTTTACATGTTAGCCAATTTGCATAACGGCTCGTGTTACTGGAATCGAGCAGTATTGTATAATCACTTCAAAATGAATACCAACTTTTACTACGCGATGACACGATATGAATATGCAATGGGTTCGTCAATTCCTAAAATTCATTCATAAAGGTTTCGGAGAACTTGACATCGCTAATATCCAATGCATTACTTTACTAATGTTTAGTCATTGGCCACTTTACATTTTGAGGATACCTAAGAGGTTTTTCCTCGTTTGAATTCACATTCACACGATTTCTTTATTGAAGCCAGTAAAGAAATAGATAGGTACTAGGTACATTGGACATCTCACTGACGTCAATTTCTTATCTATTGGACGCAACAGGGTTAGCCATGCGTGACCTTGCTGGAACACCAGTATCAACAGGCTAACCATTTCCGCGCATTTGTTTACAATTTTTCGTTTAGTATAGCACGTACACTCGCGTACAGTCGGTACTGTTCGTGTAAAAATCGAATTACCGTTAGACATGTGTCATCGCGACCTCGTTGCGAACGCCGGTGTTGCTTCGGCCAAACCTGTTCTCACATACCCTTATTCTGCGGCACAATTGCCGAATTCGCGTCGCGTCGCTCGTTCGGTTACAGCCTCTCATGCCTGTCTCTATACACTGACACGGTGTCATATGGCTCATTAATCTTGGTAATGTGTGTTATCTGTGAAAAGAACAAACATTTAAAAGATTTGTCATAAAAGACAAGGTCGCGAATCTATTTATTTTTGACCAAACATCAAGACGAGTCCTTTGTTTGCCGTTCCAGAGGCGTTTGGAAACCTGATTACAAGTTGTTTTCTAGACATTTACGACTTCCTACCTAAAATAGGCGTAATGTGTATTCTGAGATCACATCTGTAGGTACATTGTTATTATTCTTTACCAATAACCAGGACAACTATTAGTAGGTACTTACAAGTAAGTAGGTAATAGGGCAACCGGCTTGTGTATATTTTTTATGAAACATCCGCTTTGGGTGCGTTCATTCATCTGACAGATGCATGTCATCTGACAAACCCGATTCCCGAAGCACTGGTTAGTCATAGTAGTGTGGCCGAGGCAGATGTCACTACACTGTCACCACATTGGCGCCTAAATAATAATAGGTATAGGGTCAAACACCAGTCGCCACACTACGCTACGTGCTAGAGACACTAAAGTTAATTATAGAGTCGTAAGTTGGGCCCATGTGAAAAAGATATATGCTTTTGATTTTTAAAAATCATCTGATCTAGCTCTGTAATATAAAAGTTAGCTTGAAATAGGTAGATAATCCCATTCGGAAATAATCTAGTTTCGCCAATAAAAGCCAAAAAGATAAAGCACATGGTGTGCGCACATTACTGGTACGATTTACGAAGGCCTATCTAGAGACTATCATCTAATAATAGCCAGACGCGGGATCGTGCAATTAGGCAGCTGCTAGTTAGCACTGAACCATTGTTAGTCAAATTAACTGTTAACTGACCCGGCATTTATTATAATTACGTTACCTACATTATCTACCGCGTGTTTTAGTGATATTTTAGCACTTTCTTCTTTATGTCTTCTATTAACTGGACTCTGCCGCTGGGCAGCATTTTCTCGTTTTACGGGAATAACAGTAGACTGTTGGTAAATTACTCCTGGCAGCGTGTGTCGTGTAGACATCTAAAATATTTTTAGCAAAATCAGTTCAGTCAGCTGGGCGTCAAAGCAACATACAGACATTGTTTCATTTTATGTATGTTCTTAAAAATAGAAAAGTAGGGTTTATGCTTAATACACATAGTTAACTAAGTACAAATAGTAAAAGCTATGTTGTGATTAAACAAAAATTCATACTAATGATAGCAAATTGTACTTACATAAGTTATAAATTCATAATGTATAATAAACAAAGGAATGAGGTTGAATCCAACAGGAAAAGCTCCCGGTAAACCTCGCTATAATAACATGAACATTTTATTAATTTTAAAAGAGGTCTACAATATTGCGTCCTTATACGTTTACAATTTTTTACAGAATAAAATATATAATGACCAGACGTCAAAGTTCACGTTAGAAACAGGATATAAAACGGATATTAATACATAATATAACCCCAATATCTCCGCGTCCGTTGCATTGTAGTGATCGCCCGCATCTGATCTCGTTTTAGGAAATTAAGAGTATCATATTCTATGATCTGATATGCTTAGCTCATAATGAAGTTCCGCCCGCACCGATTGTCTACATTTTGTGCACACAAAACCGTAAAGGACCAAGTTAGTTACATTTTTATTGCACAATCTCGGGAATTCATCACTTTTAATAATTCTTACTTTTAAATTCATTAATGTTTATTGAACACATGTACAGTAACTAAACACAACAAGATAAAATATCAGTAAGTATAATAGAGTCTAACACTCGCAATAATAAGCATGGCCACTTCAGAATACCGCACGAACCCGTGTGCAGTAACCGTTATAGGCTAATTGAATTTAAACATATGGCTATCATTATTGTTGTATGTATGAAATTGGTATGCATTATTATTATTATTCCACTAGTCAGTACTATTGAGACTGCTTATAGCCAGACCGAGTTATGACGGTGTATTGAAGAAAGCTTCAATTCATAACTTTTCAGAGACATTGTGATTTGAAAACACATTAATTTATTTCTCGTTTTTCTACTAATTTTTAGCCCATACCTACTGTTTCTACGTAGAATTTTGGTCTAGTTAGTTATCAAAACTTAATCTCTGCTTCATATCATTCTAGAACATTGAAAGCTATCACGATAAAGTAAATATACAGATAAGAGGACATTGGAATTGCAAAAATAATATAATTATACGGCTACTACGCAGATATTTAATTGAGGATAACTTCTGCAGGAAAAACCCCTGAGTACTGTATATTGTACTAACTTGGTTTTTTTTACAATTAAAGGTCACATCGGTCTCCGGCGAAAGGTTTTACGTGACAATGAATGTAACATCCTTCGTTTTCTTCCTCTATTTACTAGAGCATCCTTCTGCAGATACGTCATTTACCATTCACCGGTGTATAAGAATCAAGCTAGAGTCAGCTGTAATGCTAATGACGGTAAATGATGCCGTAAATGGACTACCAAGGTAAAAGAAGCGATAACCTCTATCGTTAACAAAGTTCTTGTAACATTAATCATAATTCGAGGGACTATTGGGAATAGATAGGGAATAATAAACATGGTTTACCAGCTAATTGAGTCATGCATTATCTTATCTGACCGTTTCCTCTGGCGCTGCAAATTCGTGGCTATCGCTGTCGAGCGCCTCTCGGCTTGGTAGTAGGAACAGTGGCTTTGACTCATGACATCAAGTGCAACATCACGTTATAAACGTACCTATTCTATGGAGGTACAGCTGTTTCGCCACCTAGATGGAATAAATAAATCATCCTAGTTACACTTCGTTGTTCATCAATCATCAATCAACCTCTTCTTTGTTGTCAAATTTTAGTTTTAATTGAAACCACAGCCTTTACCGTTTGCAAGCTCTCAATCCCTTTTCGACAATAAATGCTATTCCTTTTTCGATACAGTTTTTAGAAAGTGAATGCAAAACTGAAACAGCAGCCTATTGCTATAGATGTAGGTCAGTCTTATGGTAAGCTTTTTGTTTTCGTATCGATGGTTCGGATTTTCCGGAAATTAAGGGCAAAAGTGGGAAAATAATGAACAGCGACTAACATGGCATGAACGGCAACAAAAATCGAAATATCTTAAGGATAGTTGTATGAATATTTTAATCTTAGGAATCTAAAAGACTAAACCTTGATCTTACTGTGGCCATAGATCGGTTGAAACAAAGGTAGCTGTGTCATTCAACAGATCGAACAAAAAACAGTAATGATTCTAATAATTACATGCCATACTAGAGTGTTGGACAAAGCCTGGTATACCTATTGTCCATACTACTCGTACATGCTTCCAAGTAATGTACAGTCGTACCATAATAATATGCATATTAGCTGCCAGCTTTAGCCCTCGACTTGGCTTGCTAGGAAAATAACGAGTATGCATAATATATAACCATTATGTAGGTTTTACTATAATATACTAAAGTTTTCCGAACACTTGATATAACAATTTTGCTAATACTAATAGGATGCCATAAGTAATTATGTACTTGGTAAATCATTGATTGTATTTCCTACCTATACCTATTCTAATTCTATTTATGTAGCACACAATCCATTTTCCTTAAATCTGTGTTTTTCCCTCCTAAGCAGCCTGATCAAATAGGTACCTCTGTATTTTCCCTACTCACTACTTATTTTAACTCGCTGCCCGATGCCTTCAAGACATCGATCAGGTAGGTATGTCATGAATAACTTATTTGCATACAGACTTTTGCCAACTGCGATCGTTTTTAAAAGTAAACCTAGATGACAAGTGGTGTGTGTGCGTGTTGATGTATTGTGATGTAGCATGTGAAGCGCTTATCGGCAGGAAGTGGCTCGGTTTATTATTCGTGTCGTGCATCATTTGGCTGCGTGCGCCTGCGCAGCCGTCCGCACTCCGCGCGAGGATAATTGCCGCTTCTCTAGGGCTACTGGCTAAAGCTTGTATATGGGTATAGCAAGTAAACACTTAGGTGGGGAAATTTGTAGCACATGCTAGAATTAATACATAGCAGTGGTAAATAAGAGGATTTTCCATTGATGAATGAAGTGTAATAGATATATAAATGCTTAGTTATAGGTACTAGAATTTATACTGATGATCAAATTAATGTAAATTAACTTGATTCTCTGCTCATAAAAATCCTGTGGCAAATCTACGTTTCATCAAGACACTTTATCGATCAAACAAGTTAGCGATGTTCAAGGCAACAGAACGATTTTTCCTGGAAAATTAAGATCTCTCTAAGCAACAAAAGAAAAAAGAAAGCATGACAATTTGACAACCCTCACCCATCTCGCTAGTCGCCAGATAACCGCCTACCTACGACTCCGTCTCCACTAACGGGACACAGATTATAATCTCTAATTAGCCCAACTCATACATGTCAGTGTTAAACGTTTCCTCAGTATTCCCAGTTTAACTAACCGGCTCCATCTATCGGTTACTGGGAAGAAATGGGCTTACAGCTTGATTAATTTCAAGGCTGTGGTTGGCTGGCGGAGTGTTGAAGAACTGGACCTCAAGTCTAACTGAATTGAGGCCCTACCCTGGTGCTGTGATTACCGGTTTGAGAAACAGTCTACCTGGATACTCTATGTTTGAAGAACGGAGAACAGCATTTTTAAACTAGAAAACACGCTTCACAGAATAACATGTAGGTACTCGGTACCATCAACCAAAATATACAATTAGTTGGTAGAGATTGACGTAGAAATGTGTTTGGGAATATCAACAAGCTCTCCGATAACAGTCATGAAGATAAGAAGTAATCATCTGTTTACATTTTAATCGACCCCTACTTAATAGGTTGCGGGCTAGCAACGTCAGAGATCACATCAGGAGAAATAACTTTATAATCTGTACAGCTGTCATCGACACTCGAGTAAAAATTACTGTTACTGGGTTCACTGTCGAGTACTAAGACTAGAATAATAAATTCATGACGCGAACAAAAAGATATGATATACTTATAGAAACCTGTCACGACGGAAATACTCGGTCCAGAACAGTGTACAAACAAAATAAACATGAAATGTTTGTGTATTTATTTAGGGTTTCAATAATGTAAACCGAAACGAGACTTGTGCAATAAATTGAACGAGTCAGCGTGTTTGATTACATCCTACCGTTTTGCAGATTATATTTTAATGCTCAAAAGATAAGTTGGTATACCTATTGACGATTTACCGATGGATAATTTGGATACTCTGGGTTTCGGCTGGCCACTTTGGACTACAAACAAATTGTTTATTCGTAAACTGTAAAGTTATTCTTTACACTACAGTGACAAATTTGTCCTTTAAACTAGACCTTTCCAGATTTCTCCCATTGCGACTTCCCGTATCTTGCTACATGTCCTAAAATGAGAGAATAAACTCTGGTATCGTTAGTGTAGCAGAACCTACTAAGTATTTCGTCTGGCGAAAAACTAAAGAGTATTATAGATAGATAGATATGAATATTATGCCTAACGGCAATCCACGAGTTGTGAACAAAGATAAACTCACTATTCACTCACCAAAGCACCAGAGCAACTTTTATCTCATTTGATGTCACTTAAAGTTTACATCACTCACTCCAGTTTTTCCAGGTAGGTAATATTTATTTACTTACTGTTGACAACCCACCTTGTCAATAGTAAAACAGACGGGCACCCATAAAGAATTAGTATTCAGTGATAAAGATTTATTACATACTGACGACATACAACACAGCTCCCCAAGGCTATATTATATTATAATGTTTCTATTGAGGGTCTACACTCACTAAGGCCATGAGTGCTGGAAAATTTGTAATTTCCACAAGCTGCAGAATAGGGTGTTTCAAGACCAAAAAAAAAGCAGCGTTAAATTATTTATTGCATTAATATTTTCGTTTTTGTAGTTACATAGAGCGCCGACCTTCACAGGGTGGACTGGCTTGCAGCTTGCAATAACTGGAAGAATCTCCGAGGATGATACTGCATGCCTGCACCTGGAGACTTAAGGAGGTTTCACTCCAGCAGTAGGTTGCTGGGAGTAGACATTGTAAATACAAAGTAGGTTTTCTACATACCACTTGCCTGGCAACTTTTCAAAACATATTTCTTGATTTAATGTTCTTTTTCCAAAAAAACCTGATTTCCAATTCTCCGTACATGTTGAAGTATTATGACGTTTTTGAATTCAATAACTCATCCAACCTTAAAAACCGAACGAATAACGTAGATTTGATAAAACATTGGCAGTATGGGCATACCTGTATTTAAATGAGTTTTTTAATAAATAGGTCGTGTTCTTGGTGGAATATGATCCTTATTTAACTCGTCCCTCAGTCAATCCCCTCAAGACTTGTTGACAGTCGCCGTCTATAGCTAGGCGTATGAGGAGGCCTATTTTTAGTTAAATTTCGATTGTTATTGTTTTATTATCGAGAGTCCCTTCGACAGGGCTCCGCCCGCCGCCGTCCCAACCGGCCTCATCACGAACAGGTTTGACTACAGTCCTGGACCTATGCCTGGTTCAGTTACGAGTTTAACTCACATATTTCGCAGTACCTATTAAATTGGGCTTGATAAAATACAATTTTGTCAATTATTGAATCGAGACTGTACTAACTAGATCATATTTTAAAATCTAAATTAGGTTAAAGTATTTTATTTAATTTTTTATTTTAAAGTATTTTAATGTTATTTTTATGCACTTTACTTAGTTATCATTAAAGTAAAAATAGACGCACATGATTGATAGACCATAGAGAACGCGAATAGCCTATAAATTAATATCAGTATTATTTTTGTTATATTTGGGTACCTATTTCACAAGTTTTTAAGTAACTATCTTACGAGCTATTGTAGCTCGTGATCACACCGAGCACTATCTGCTTAACTAACAGAGGGTGCATGCAGGTCACCTCACTGATCCAAACACGTAGGCTGATCGGCGAAACCCTTCCTACGCAATACTTTCTGATTGGTATCAAGAAAGCCACTCTGCTACCTTCGCTTTGCTCACTTTATATTCGTTTACCTCGGACGCATCAAATATTCTAATGAGCTATTTGACAAAGGTAAAGGTACCTACAAAATTATATACGCCTGTTTTGACTTATATGCTTATTGTACTTTTACTATTTCGCTAATACAAGCTATTTTAATATCATTAATTCATTATTCTGTTCTAATGTTCATTTATTACTAGCGAAATCTTAACTCAACGAAATTATTCGTATTCCCGCTATACTTACTTGACACATGAGCACGGAGCTCAAGACGGATAAGTATATAATTATACGCTACAGATGAAGTCGTTTAAAATGCCTAGTACAGTAATATAAAATCAACCTTGCTATTCTTATGTGTAGGTATACGAGTATCTTTCTCTCGCGATTTTAGTTGGACTTGTTCCATTGGAAGATTTCTAAGAAGCACATGGAGATGGCTGCGAAACTCTTCAATAAATAGCCAGTCCTGTGTATAAAACATCTTTGTAAACGAGACAAGGCCCATTTGCATTGCACTTACCAGCTTACCACAGATGCGAAGAGCAAAAAGCAAAAAAGAAACAAGTGAGACGGTTAGGCCGTCCGCAGCCGCATACGCTGTCGGTAACTAAGGAGCTCAATGTCGTAATGTACTTGAGCTGAAACTGTTGATATAGTGTAGTTAATTGGAAAATAAATAAACTGAAATGAATATGCAGTCTTACGATGTCATGGTCGCGATGGACGAGATTCACAATGTCAATGTTACGGCTGACACGATTAGAGATAATGATTGGCGTCATTACAAGAGTTGGCTCAGACTGTATCCATTCGCAAAAAAACAGTGCTATAATTTTGTACAGATATGCTTTTCTACTGACTTACCTAATAAAGTAAAACAAAACAGCGGCGGACCGGCTACTAAAAATAAAAACACGAGTCTAGTTAAAAGAGTTGAGACGTCTGCTGAGAGAGCCGGATGAGCCAATCAGCGCTTATGAGTCACATACAAGTCATACAACTCAGGACCTGCGCACACGCTCCCGTCGGACCTACTCGTAAACTGACAGATCGATACACGCGGCCATAAAAGGAACCGTTACCTAAATACCTATAGAGGCAGTTAAATTAATTAAATTGCGATTAGCTTTGATATACAAAGTAATAAACGATTCACGTTTTATATAAATAATATAAGTCTACCTCCACAACGGAAGAGATCACTTCCAAGTGCGAGATTAACTTGGCAAACTAAATTTAGGACAACATTCTAAAGGTAACAATGAAATGGCTAACACCAGAGTATGTAAGAGGAGGACGTGGTACGAGAGAACCTATTTCTCTCGCAGTATCAGTAGTAATTACGAGCATCGCATTATGACGGATCATCGCCACAAACCGGAATACACACGACCGATGAGTCGGCTCATATCTCCACTTATGTAGCAAATGTTATGACGCGAACCCACTAAGTTGCAATATCGTTGCAATAATTCGAAGATAGCTTACTAAGAATGAGATCATAAACCTTGAAAATATTCCTCTTCTAAGAAATCATACAATCATAGTTTGTAAATATTGCAATGTAGAGTCACAAAAAAGCCAGCAAAGGTGATAACATAGCTCAACAAAAATGAACCAATACTATTTTTTCAGGATGGCAGAGAAAATTACTAATTATATTAAAATAATTGAAAATTTATTTATTATCTCGTCAAGGATTCGTTTCGATATAAAACTAATTACATTTCCACTTACTGATTTTACATGGACCGCGTAGCTGTTGTTTTTGCAAGAGCCAATCAAGCAGGACTCGAAGAAGTTTAAACGAATTTAGAGTTCGATATGCTGCGTATGAAATCAAGTATGGTAATTATCGTGTTGAATCGTGGTGATTTTCTCTCGATATTGATTTTAATGAAATGGAACCGAATTGTCGGAGTGATTGTTGCGTAAAATGTTCTTGAAATCGCTTTCTACGTGGCGTCACGTCGCCGGGTTGATGATAAGCGGACCTTTGCTTACGTAAAGCACTGATTGTGGATAAAGAAATACAACCACCTTACCTACTTACCCACCTGCACGTGCGACACTTATTCCACTGGACGATAACATTTCTTATTCGTGACATTAATTGATAGGAAAAGAATGGTAAAAAATGCCTTTTATCCTTTCTATAAAGTTCAATGGTCCGGCAGTTATTCGCCCTATGTATTTAAAGACGGCTCGTAAAGGTGACTTGCCGTTAGAAAACAAGACATAATACGTATGACATCTTCAATTAAGGAGGAAAAAGAATAACAGGAACGAACAGAAGGACAAGATAACAGATAACAAAAGGAACAGTATCGTCCACTGGGTACACTATAGAGGCTATTTACCTACCTACCTGCATCAGCATAGACATATTATAATAATATAACCTATTATTGACATTTTACCAATATTCTGTGACTATGGTTAGGAAGGAAGTTAGATCGCACTTTCAAAATGAAACTCAAAACTCAAATCATTTATTGTCAATAGGCAAAATATTGCACTTTTACACGTCAAAAATAATATCTTATACATAAGTATAGAAATACACTAATCACTATACACTAAATGCACTATCAATATCAAGTTAGAATGAAAGTCCTCGTTGCTGGTGATTTTGCTATACGATGTGATGTTGGCAAATGTTCATGGTGTTCTAATTCCGATGTTTGCACACAGTTCATGGTACTAATTCCCGATCGCGGTCGCCGCGCGAACTGCTCGCCACGACCCGGTTACAAATTGATTATAATTATCGTCCAAATTGCTCTTCTTCCGTTTATTAGCGCCGAATTGCGCAATGAGCGTTTCCAGTAGCTAGCTGTGAATTTGTTCAATGCCAAGCAGTTTAATATTGTAGAGCGAAGGGCTGGAGAAGCCATTCACCTAGTTGATGTTTGATGTGAGGTTTATAAAAAGAAATCGGATATATGGTGAAAACCTTTTGGTTTTGCAGTTTAAGTCACTCGGGCTCTCCTCCAACAAGCATACTTACTTAGGCACTTACCTAATTATTTACATGAAAAAAACGGTGAAATATAAAGTTTATCTACCTATGTACATATTAATACTTACATCTTACTCCATGACGTCTTTCAGCTCCCAATAACGCAAATCTACATTGGCCAAAATAGGAACAGTTGCAAAGGTGAAGAGCATGACGTCAGCCGCACGCAATTGACGCGACTCGCGACTGCAGCGGCCGGTGCGTGCCAGTCTCCAAATGGACGGTCCACATTCACTTTCTAGCCTCCTAGCATGCGTCTTTGATGGCAACAACTAATAAATGATCAATCCCTGAAATGAATGTCTGCCAAGTCTACGAGTTTTGAAGATAATAAATATACTGGAGGAAAGAAATCAGTCAAATCAGTAGAATGTTATAACGATAACATTTGTTCATGGTAGTCATTTGAGAAATAGGCAGTATAGGCAAAATCTTGATTTTAGTAAAAACATAGCGGGATGACTTTTACTTTCTCGTCATTCATGCCGTACAAAGATTATAAATAGTCCATGATACCGTGTTTCAACCAGTATGACCTGAGATAAGCTGATTTGGTTGAAAAATATGATAATGGGATTTGCGAGTTAGACTGCAATAAACCAATTTAGCTGCCAAAGTGCACTAGAGATTTTCTGAATCATAGAACTTGGCTTATTAAAACACCACTTAAGGAGGCTTCTAGTTTTTAAGTCAGATGTGCGGTCTTCAAAAAACAAAGACAGGTCTGGTCGGGACAGAATTGTTTACATTGATCCCTCATTATTTCCTTGTGAACCATTTGTGTAGCCAGTGTCTTGTTGGCGGCATTGGCGGTGTGCCATAGCAGACAACCGCAGTCCCGCGGCTGACACACACAAGACTCGCGGCTATGCCAGTTGTGAGACGCGCTGCACATATTTCAATACAATTAACGACTTGTACCAACCACAGTAATTTTTTGCCAACAGCGTGTGAGAATATAAGCGATTTCACCGGGAAACGCAGCACTATGATGATACCTTTCGCTGGATTCGACGGCAGATACATAACAGTAAAAACAGTTGTGCCACTTCCCAGTGACCTTTGTTACAAGCAGCCAACTACTAGAAAACAGTGGTTATCCACCAGACCGACGGTATTGAGAGAAAATCATATAGCTACTTACTCTTTTCCGTGATTGTTCCCAAAGTTTGTCATTTAGAAACAAAGATTCATTCGTACTCGCACGTCGACATTGAACTTTGTGGTAACTGAGAGAGGAAATTGGCAAACTACCAAGCGCCGACAGCAGGATGTAGAGACAAACATTCATTTGCGCTTTTTTTTATCAACGAAGCAACTAAACTTCACAATTATAATAGAGGCTAACGAAATACTAAAGAGATACTTTTTTATGGGCCTGACAATGCCACCCCATCCACCTCACCCCTGAGCCGCCACGTGCGTCCGGGTGCATGTTTTATGAATGAGCTTAGCAATTTCTGCAAGCTCCCTTCGTTACTTTGGGAACAAAACAGGAAAGTTATTATGAAGACGCTGCCCCAGAATATCGATGAGACGGCATCTTAAAAAGTAGGGTAAATTGAGAATTTGTAACTCAAGTTTTTTATCTTTCTTTGTTATGAATGCTAATGCCGTCATCAGATAAATATATAATGAACCAACAGCTAATGCTAATGAGTCCGACTGATGGCATAACTAAAGTTAATAGTGTATGACTCAACACAATCGTATCGAAATAACAATAGATTATCATTTAAAACTAAAGTTTAGTTTTGTTTGACCCAGGGCACGTTCGTTTAACGTATAACAAACGGTTTTATGACGCAGCTCTGCCGGTATTATGTTAGTCTTAATTTATTTAATTGCTGAATTAAAAATGGTTGGTACCTATTGTCCGGTTAACAATCGCTGGAGGTATTTTTAAGTAGGTCTACACAAGTGAAGGTGGAGCACCTGTAAGCACCATCATTCACAGATTACTTTCAAGTGCTCTGTGATCACTCTGAATGGCTAGAGTCGCCAGACGGTAGATCGAGTTTCACTTTTTCGATGTGCAACAGATATTTTATCCGCTTTGAGTAATTTAGTAGTAATATAGTATCGACATTGCATGCTCCGAGTGCAGTTAGCCGTAGGTAGTGCACGCACGCAAACTCCAACAGCAAAAACGTACAAAACCTCTATTCGTGATATACGATTCGATGTGGTTTCACTTCTGATGAGTGCGTTTGTTACAGTTTGTACTTATGTCGATAAAAATTTTTTGCTTGCTAAACCTGTAACTGTGTGGTTTTAGTGTTAATTCTACTGCAATTTATCAACTTCCTCAATTTCCGAGTTGTAAAGTTTGCTTTATTAGAGGATGTTTTTATTAACCCATCTCGTTTACCGTTGTCTTACAGTAGGCAGGTATGGAGCATCGTTTGTTGTTTGACTATTGTTAATTTTATCCATGGTTAGTCATTGGCTAGTTTATAGTTCATGGGTATTTCTGCGCTGCAATAGTAGCTCTACCCAAGATTAAAACTATTGAGATGTGGCCACATAAATAAATTATTAAAAATTACGCAAACAAAAAGGTTTCGCGATTCTTTCAGTCATCTGCTCATCGACTGTGAAATAGTTTTGTGCCGTTACTGACTCATTCTCATTACGTATTCAATCAAGCGACTGATGGGGAGAAGTTGCTCTTTGTGATGACGCGACAATTTGCGTACTTACTAGATGTATTTAACAACATACATTATTTCATTAGTTGCTTGGTATTTAGATAGGTAGGTACTATAGTTTGGTAGAAGACACCAAATAGCTGCTAAAAGCATAAACAATCCTGGGCATTTATTAATGGATTGAGCGCAAGTTTGACAGTATTTACAAATAGTTTTAAAATGAGGGTAGGCAGTAGGTAAGATACGTCTGTTCGGGCTTTATTCCGATTAAAATTTGTAAGCTGCCGGTGGTGACTTGAGGAACCACAGCCCTGTGACCTTTCCTTTCTGTAGTTCAACGCCTGCTTTAAATGTTTAATTCAAATGACGACGGTCCTGGAATTCGTTTTGTTTCGTATTGAAGTAGTAACAATAATCGGGTGCGGTCCGTCGACCTTCCCGAGCGGAAGCGGGTGTCTATAACCGAATGCCATTGTGGCATGCCTACATCGTGTCCAATTGTAGAGCGATCAAAGAAATGTTGATGGTATCATAAAGAATCATTACGACGTCGCATTTTTTGATTTAGTCCGTAGATTCTAAGGGATGATAAGGATCTTATGTTGCAATTAATAACTATTAACCATCCATTATCGTTAACAATTGTATAGTTTTGTGTATAGAAACACGTGAAATGTTACAGGTTTTTCTTTCATGTATATAATGTAGAAGGGAGATAAATAGCTAATGGCGCAGTTGAAAAGAAGGAAGTTGGTTTAAATGTAAACCTGTTCACCACGTGGCTGGCTACATGACGACGAAGGGGCCCGGACTCCGAACAATGGCGGTCCCTCATTTTGTTATTGTGACGACCGGCGGGGCTTCGGAAGCACGTGTTGCTCATCCCATCAGTTATAAACAACCATTCATGCAGTCATCCCTTGTGAAACCGAACCCCACCCGTCACAACAAAACGCTGATTTCATCACAGCGTCGCAACGGAAATTTTGCTCTTTTCTCAATCTATGTGAATTGATATGGAAATTAAAGAGTGCAAAATATGTGGTAACCTAGTTAGGTACCTAATTACTCACCTACATTTATTTAAAACTTACAAATTAACGTTGTCAAGCTGAGACTTAATCGATTTAGTAATTAGTAGGTGGAGGACGTAACATCTTGTTAAAGCGGTTACGGATTATGGTGAAGCATGACCTGCAAGGCATGATTATTGACAAGCGCATAATGAGTGCATTGCTGTGTATCTTACTGCAAGTAATGCAAGTCAAGGTGCGCTTGCGCAACTTGGCAAGGATCGCGCAACCGCTCTGGGAAGTAGTTGCCAACCTGATGACACAGATAGAGCTTAATCAAGCAGACTTTAACGGCTAATAAAGCAATATCTCAACAGGAAACATTGTAAGCAAGAATTGCATTGCAAATCTATTTACCATAAGTAAAATCATGCCAAGATAATCCAGCATTGACGCAAGATGCGCCATAGAGTCTGGCAAAGGCACGATGGAACTAACCCGGCCATTTTAGGAGTTCACCCAAGGCAGCTACTGCCTACACGCGTTGCACAACGCGGTGCGTGCACTTGGAGTCACGTAACGACTGACGTGTGTTCCTTTGTTTTGACCACGTCTTCGTGTACTTATTGGCAGATACCTACCTAAGTGGGTACCTGTCAGTATTCCAGTGGTGCGGTGCGACATAGACCTTTCAATCTCCGTCTATTCGAGTAAATAAACGACTTAAATGTAACTAACAAAGAACAAGTTATACAAACATAAATTAATACAGTTCTTTAATGTTAATAATGCATTGAATTTAATAACACCACCCCACCATCACGCCCGCATTGATTGTTTTCATGAGAATGTTCGAATCATGAGAACAGAGGAGAGCACCCAGCCATTCATGTCGCAGCCACGGTCTGTGTAAACAACAGAACCATTATATTGAGCTCGCCAACTGTGCCGTATTTAACTATGCATTCTGTTACAAAACTCGCAAATATGTCGCCATAAGGGCTGTTGAGAGCTGAGTATAGCTGACACAAAGAGAAATGTAACGTTTGAATTTTTAAGTTGATTTTATTGTTATGGCACTCTAATTTTTGTATTACTCAACACGTTGTTCATAAGTAATAATATTGTATGGAGCGGACGTGTAACGTATGTTAATAGGGTATTTATAGACACCCCACACGCAGGCGCGAGCTGCGAGGTGCGCGGGAGACTGCTCCACGCTTCTATTCCAAGCGGGACCTTGCATACTCATGGAGAGCATTTCAATCTGGTGTTTAGAGTCGAGGTGAATTATGGTTCATATTTAGATTTATTCAATACCTGTTCTGATGCAGAGATCGATTTTTTTCAGTCTACAAGTACCTTCAAGTTGAAACTATAAGTAAATGTCTCTCTTCTACTCTACCAAAGGATAAGGAACTATCAGCAGGAAATGTGTGCTGAAGAGACCAATGAGTCCAACCATTATCATCATCTGGTCCTTCATAGGTAATATAAAAGTTGGATGTCGGTAGGTAAACTACTTGCGATCCTATATTTAGCGTTTTAGCCGTGAGTCAAACTTCAGGTAGAGTCTAGAAGAGAAGTACTTACCTGGTAACCTACTTGATCAGAAAATAATTATTGAAGAATTATCTATAAGTTTTGTTTATCAATAATCCGATCCGGAATGCAATTTGGCTGTTTTTATGCACTCTATACACTACTCTCTACCAATAACTCTACCCTCCAGAATCACGAAACATAACTGTAACCGTAGACAACAAAATGCTGACCACATAACGAATGCGAGGGCACAATGTGACTTGATTACATGTGAATGAATAAACAAGTCGCGAGCTCAAGTGCACTTTATTATCATGCATATTAGGGTCTCTGTACGCCGCCAAGCAGCGCGTTTCAAAGGTCCGGCGAGCTGACGGTGACAGGCTGCTACCAAAAATATCTATTCAAACGGACTCATTGTATTACTAAGTACCTACCTGAAACCGTGAGTCAAATGTTCTTTACCTGTCTGTGCAGTGAGCTGTCCCTCTACTCACAAAGAGTTAATCGTCTCACACATCACAAGCATTTCTTTCTTGTGTTATAGTTTGTTCAATATCACAATATCCTATGTCGTTGAAGAGATAATTTTACACAGGGTAAGCAAAAAGTAACGTAAATCCCGCACTTCGCTCCCAGCCGTAGGTAAACATGACGGGGCATTGATTTGCATTGAAAATTCAGGTGTATGACGGCCAGACGAGGGTGAAACTATGTATTTCCCTTTGTGTTTTGTAATCAATATCCAGCCGAGCCCCGGGGGATGGAATGTACCGAGCGCTGATGCTTTTGACATAAACCCCGGTTAGCAAATAATCGCGCCGTTCGTAACGGATATTTATAAAGTGTTAACGACCTATGTTAATTGATTAATGTCATTACAGACTTTCGAATAGTCTGTAGTTACTAGTGAGCGGGTAAGTAGATAGCCATAAGTCGGGTGCTCAGATTTATTGTAGGACCTATCTAATCGTTTACCTTCACGTTACATGTAGTCGAGTCTCTGTCCCTTCAACGAAACTTATTATGTACCGAAGTAAGTTATGTAATAAATACGCATGAAAATAGATCCCTTTTAACAGGATAAAAGCTATCCCTTGAGTTAAACGCCTGTTTTTCAGCCCTGGTTTAATATTTATAAATATTAACCAATAAAATAATGTAATCTTTTGAAAGTGGGTTCAGACACGGAGAAGAGCGAGTCGTTAAACAGTAATAAAGTTACAAGTCAACGGCACGGCACCAAGCTGTACGTGTTTTCTTAGAGCATCAATTATGCGTCATGTGACGATGAACTATCCTGCGACAGCTGTATTTCTGAGTATAAATGGTTACGATTATTTTGAAGATCCCAAAGGCTGTTTAATAGCTAATATTTTATAGATGCAACAGTCCAGTGATTGCAACAGTCAAAAATTGGAGCTTTCAGCAATCTATCTAAAAAAACCGCTGCGCGAAATGAAAATGCGGTGATTTTAAACTAAATAGGTAAACATCTAGGTACGTCGTCATGAGTGCAAACATTAGCGACCCCCAGACGGACAACTGTCTGTCGTTATCACTGCGCTTAGGGTGTGCTTGGCCTTAAATAATGTTTCAGGAAGTGCCACCACTAGTGTGGTGTTCAGGTGATGCCTGCCATCTTGAGGAAATTGAGTTGTATTGAAGTGAAGCACCTAACAACTGGCACAATAATCGGAGGTAACACTCTGAATAATTGGTTTCACTCCTCACATTATACTAGATAATATCGGGTAATCACGGCATGGTCATCACCGCCTTTAGTATTTTTATTTTACTTTTTGCGAAAATACAATGGTAGGACTGACATTGCGGTCATGTTTTAGTAAGTATCTAATTAGGAGTAAAAACAAGTAAGTACTTACAAGTATGCCAGGTACCAAAATAATGTTAGCGAGTAAACTAAGGTACTAGCAACTAACTTGGTAGGTATGTATTTCAGAGGTATCATTTGAGCCAAGATAGAGGACATAAAAAGGACACCCATTAGCGTTAAGCGTGGTTAAAATAGTGCTTAAGTAGCCACGTTAAGCTGGTAATTACCGCAACACATTTACAGGTCTACGGAAGATTTAAAGGAAAACCTTCGCTGAACCAATTAGTCGAATAGTTTACCTTATGAAGTTACTTTATGAGCTTATGCATACACTCAAGTACCTATTATGTACATGACTAAGTACGTGCCGTAATATGTAAGTAAGGGTCTACCACCGAGGGGTAGCCAGTTTTGACAATACACAACATTCACAACTCGTGAATTCACAGTATTTGTACATACCTATTTAGGTAGGCAATAGTATTTGTTAAACAGCACTGCCTTAGCGCAACAATATAGCGTAGAAAACGAGGATGGTTGCGTATCGAACGTCACGGTCCACCAGATGGCCTGGCCACCGTTGTGCCAACACGCACCCGTTTGCCGCACACCACTCCACATCAAGGAGCCGTCCCGTTATTTCCGCAAGAATTTTCGGACCAATAAACATCTGCAGGTAGTTTTTAACGTGAGCGTAATTAGGAACAGGCGATTGGACATGAACTTTTTACGAGTGAAATTAAGAACTGGTTTGCAAGATCTTATGTTTGTACACAAAGTTTGTAGTTCTCCTTCAGGGCATTGACACGGAGTAAAGGACATGGAAATAGTGTTTGAAGTTTGCTAGGCTAGGACCAACTTTTTCACATTTCATGTCCTTTCAATGGGTAGGTAATGTGTTCATTACAAAATCATTTCAAGTGTCGATTTCTGATCACTTGTATAAAGAGTTGCGTGCTCGCAATGTCTCCAAGTGCAACAACAAAGTAGGCAATGCCAGTTGCATGCAACTAATAAATGCAGGCCTTATGATAATCTCTGCTTGAGTGCCCACATGGTATTCTTGACAACACTATCCAAGTAAGTAGAGTACAGATATGCAAGTACACAAGTACCAGTTGTATTCTTTATTTAAATGCGCCAATGGTTAATGTCATATCATCATATGTTTTGCCAAGGATCTTGCCAGACAATAAAAAAAAAATCTGGAAATGAGACATAGAAAGAGTTCAATAAATACTACTAGTGCAATAACCATAATTTAGACACTAATAAAATATTTTTCAGTTGCTCTACTACACAAATTATGATTTAAACATGGCTCTTTCACTATTTACAAAGACAAAGAAAAGACGCAACCATGTGCAAATAAAAAAAAAACAAAGAAATAATACTATTAGAGCACATTTGATTTTGATAACTGTGTTGTTTTAGACAGGGCATGATAAGCATAATAAGATATTTATCTTTTTAGTTATCAATGCGAAGGTGAGTTCACTGTTATGATTAGTGTGAAACTCAAGATTCTAAAAGTGATGATTAATCATATATGACATACCAAAATCTATGTAAATTGGCATATATATTTAATAGAATTGATGTGTGTATATCTATAAACCTTTGGCAATATACTCATCAAAGCTACTAACATGGAAAACAGCAATTATTCAATGACTGAAAGTTCAATCTATAAAGAGGCTATGAAACAATACTTATACTGATTGTTGCCAATGTTTAAATTATTTCATTATCCAAATAGTACAAGAATTATAGCAGCCATTGTTCTATGTTACAAATATTCATAAATACTAGTGAAGACGGTTTAATATAATTATTTTCTTAACCTGTATAAATAAATAGGAAAAACAGAGTTTACCTGATGATCCGATGAATAAAACTTCACTTTTAATCTCCCACTTAAAACTTTTATTATACTTTGTTATATTGTATTATCACAAATCCTGGTAGATTTAAAACACAATCACGCAAATCTTACTGTTTCTTGATTACTGATTTTTCATAAAAACATAATTTACACAATAAAACACAATCTGCGACATGACTTAGGTGTAAACTCTTAATCACCAGACACCCTTCTACACAATCATATAAAGTTATTGCATATTGGATGGCTTTATATTCTCTACATAATCCTCCTTGTCCTTGAACATATTAATCTCATGAAATTATATACAAACTTGACTAATAATTATTTTACAATACACATTGCTGTCGCCGGGACGGCCTGAGCTCGCTGCCCGGAGCAACACCAACAAACTAAGCTTATCATGATTAGATGCTCATCGCACTGAGTATGTACACTTCAATGTTTTTGTTCATTTTACATTATGCCAAACTGTAACTGCGGGAGTATCTACCAGTACTAAAGTATGAAAATATAAGATAAAGCACCTCGTTTGGACAATGGTATGTATCAAAGATATTAACAACGTGATATGACGCGCATCGCGGCCGGCGGCCGGGCGGGCGCGCCGCCGGCTCCCTCCGGGCCGGGCGGCCGTCGGGCCGAGGCGGCCGCTTTCCCGCCTCGCCCTTGCAGTCTTACGAGAAATAAATGCCACATTACACTCTAAATATTAAAGCACTGTACAACAACAATAATTTTTCTTGTCCTTCTCGGGACTAACGTTCATTTCGCGCACTATCTCCGCGAACATCTCGTTGACGTTGGTGCGGCTCTTGGCGGAGGCCTCCACGAAGGGGCAGCCCCACACCTGCGCGAGCGCCGAGCCCTCCGCGTGCGACACCTCGCGCTGGTGCTCCAGGTCGGCCTTGTTGCCCACCAGCAGAATGGGCACGCGCTCAGACCCCTTCACGCGCGTGATCAGCTCCTTCATTGGCTTTATGTCCTGGAACGTCTGGTGGTTCGTCAGCGAGTATACCACTACGAACCCTTGACCATTTTTTATGTACAGGTCTCGCATTGACGCGAATTGTTCTGTGCCGGCGGTATCCAATATTTCTAGTACACATGGTGAATTGTCCACTTCTATTTCTTTCCTATAGAAATCCTCTATTGTGGGATCATATTTTTCCATAAAACATCCGGACACAAACTGCACAGTTAGAGCACTCTTCCCGACCCCACCCGAGCCCAGCACGACCACTTTGAATTCGCGCATTATTGTGCTCCGTAAATCACACTTGCGAGTCTTCCACACAACGTTTTAGAAACGTATTCACACTGTATGCTATAAAAATGTCATTGCTATGTTGGTTTATGACTCACTCGGATGCGATCACTGAGTAACGTTCACATAAAGCGAGCTAATTGATAAACATAGACGCCATTTTAGTTTGACGAGTGGCAAAACAACTTTGATTGCATCGCGATGGATGGTTACTCCAAAGGTACAAACGCGGAAGCAAACATCTATTCAACTGAGTTGTTCTCTGCTTGGAATCGGCAACAGCAGCTTGGTCAATGCACCATCGCAATGGTTTGATTGGTGAATGAAAAATAGTCCCACCGGATGTCAGTGTTGGCATCTATAATATTAATAATCTCCCTTAAAAATCGAAAAAAAAAACATAATTTGACAACACGTAATCTAAACACTATGATTCAATTTTATTGTACGTAATGTCCATTTGACTTATTGAATTTCCATAGATGTTATCTTTCAACATATACAGGCAATAAATCAGATTTAGTACGTGAAAAAAACATGACTGGGTGCAGTTTACACGCGATTGAAGTGAAAACGTCAAAAAGATAAAAATCACTGAATAATGTATTCTATCTTATTTTCTCGCACGAATTTATTCTAACATAACTATGCATGTGATTCGCTTTTTAAATATTATATTAGAATTAAATCTTAGATAAACTAGCTCCTCACAACATGGTAAAAGACATTATTTGGTAACACTTTACCGGATGTGTATATGTTCTGAAGCTTGTCAGCATTGATTAATTCGGATACTATACATTCACGTAATAATTATTTAGTTAATTTGAAACATTGATATTAATACAGATAACCCAACCCAAAGAACCCAAATAAGCCCACCAGTCGAAGGGGTTTGTAGTAATAAAGTGCATACATTGTACTTATTTAATGCTTCACACAGGCTAAATGCACAAATCATGCGAAGCCAAAACCTAAGAATCATACCATAACCATGACAGTGACAGTGATGGCTGATGAGTGGTGACACTGAGATAAATGTCTAGGCACCAAAAAAAAAAAACAACTCAAGGCCGTAGTGGAGCTGGGTGGACCAAATTTTACTAATATTTTGTAATTTATAAATAGGCTGACCGAAAAAGAAATATTTTGATTATTCTAGGAGACTTGTAAACGGTAAGCATTTGTTGTTTTGGTCTCTATTAAAGTTATGAATGTTGGATGAGACAAAATTATTCGGAAATATTATTTGGGAACACCCCGATCCATAGATCTCAATTCGCAAATATTCTCTCGCTCAACACAGTCTAAAAAGTACATCAATTAAAGCCGATTCGGTGGTAGGTACTCTTCTAATTAACTAACACTAGCCACATACGACTCATCCATCTCTGAGGTCATCTATTAATGACTGGTGAATTTTATTATTTCATTGACTGTTATAATTTATTATAATACTGTACATTACTATTATCACAGCCTCTAATAATAAAGTTTACTGTACCTACCTAGATATTTGTTGAACCCCCACAGTATCATATCATATCCAAGTTATTTAGTGTAAATAATCTATTGATGTAAAACATCCCTACACAACTTCAATTCATAATATAGTTCATTTGTTTCAGTAATTTTATTGTATCCAAATTACCTTTGGGTGGAGTAAGTGATCTGCTTTTCATTTTATTCCTACGAATAAGTGATACATTTGACCTAACATATTACTTGAATGTGCCCCAATAAGATTGTTATATACAAGTTCCTACATACAATCAATTGGAGCAGAAATAGTATAAACACACTTGAGTGAGACTACATTGGCTCAGATCCAATTCTTAAAATGTGATCATAGAATAGAGAGCAAGTTATCAATCATTTTTACGGAGTATGTTATAAACTTATATTCTGTTATTTGACAGTAATGTTTAATTTTAATACCTTCCTATCCCTCTACAGAGTCCAATATGTCGCACAAACCAGTGCCATATTCTCCAAACTTTCCTCAAAGTCAGGGATATGCGCCACCACCTGATGATGCCAAGTTAACCGAAAGCTATCCCATGAGCCAACAAGCTACTGCTTACCACCAGTCAGCGGGGTACCCTCAACCATCAGGATACCCTGGTCCTCCACCAGGCCCTCCTGCCCCGATGCTTCCTCCCGGAGCGCAGCCATTGCCAGGCATGCAGCCGGGTTACCAACCAGGTAAAATAAAATTTGACACTGAATATAGACTATTGTCCACTGGAATATGCATACTAAATAGATAGAAGGCAGTCTTTTTGTTAATTTTGCATTTAAAACTTGCATTATTTATTTCCACCAATGTGGATTTGGCCCCCCATTGTGGATTAAGGCCTTAAATCCTAATGAAAGTGTGGTGGGACCTGTGCTCAGAAATAGGCAGATATGGGTTGATAATGATGACCTAATTTATGATAACAAATGGTGTGAAGTGCACAAGCTAGATGTGAGATTGAACTATATCTTAACACTGATCAACCAATCATCGTCTTATTTATGATTTTCAGGATTCCAGGCGGGATTTCAGCCAGGATATCAGCCGGGTTTTGCACCAGGCTACCCTCATCCTCAACAAGGCTATATGGGACCGATAGTCCAACAGCCGGGTCCACAGGCCCCAGGTATAAAGAATCAACCTATTGACTGATTGCTTTGGATATCCATAGAGGTTGACTGAAAGTTAATAAAAATTGAATGTAACAACTAATTCTAAACTACATCTAAAAAACAAAAAATGAAAATGAAAAAACAATAGCAATAATATAATATAATAAATATAATATATATAATATATGTAGTACCAAATTATTTGCTAGCTACATATTGGTGTTTCCTATATATATTTAGAACTATCTTTGACCCATGATTTTGTCTGACTGGAAAAAGAACTAGACGACATTTTATCGCATTAAATACTATCCTACACCCTTCGCAAGAGTTAAAACTATCTACATACCAATTTTTATCAAGATCTGTTCAACTGTTTAGCTTCAGGGTGCAGAGAGTTACTTTCGATTTTATAGTACCAGTACAATATTCTTTAGACTTTAGCAAGATTATATTATTATACGTTTGATATATCATGACGAAACAATATTTATTTTAAAATGAAAGATCATGTTTTTATATTTTTATGATTAGGTATATTATTAATTACTTACATCAAAATAAATATTTTCTTGAAAATGTCTACAAAGATTTGATAAGAGTGTATAATGTAAATCTACAGAACTCAATAATATAAGATGTTTACACTATATCCCACTTATCAGTCTTGTCTTGTTTGTTATGTACACAGAACACAAATGGAGCTAATGACTTCTTACATAGATAAGGTGGTTATACAAAACGCTTCAATGCCCTGACATCCAGTATAAGTGTTGTGATATAGGTGCTGTAGTTATGTTCAACTTATCACCAATAGCAAATATTGCTCTCTAGCTTTCATTCAGCACCTAGTTGCCAAACGAGAACATCAAGTTTTTAAAAATAAATTTAATAAATCACCGCTATGTTGCCAAAAGATTTCGGTCCATTTGACGCTATTAGTGAAGATTGTAATCAGAAGCACTGCAAAGTATCAGTGAAATGGTGTAGTTTTAAACATTTTATTGCTAAGAAGCGTGTCAATATTGTAGATATTAAAGATAAACGAGTTTATTTGGAAACTTTGAGTGTTGCTAGTGTGAAAAGAAGTTTTTGTCGCGCATATAAGCGAATCTTTAAATCGAAGCACAGTGGTTACGATCGGTTTTTGACTGATGAAGAAAAGAGGTTTATGTTTAATATAGATTACAGTGTGGTGGAGGGTGTTTATTAACATACAGTTTTTAATTTGAGTTTTTGTTACAATAAATAATCCATTGCTTGATATTTATGTATACGCTTGTTATGTTATTCAAAAGAGGTGAGGGAAATACATTTATTATCCATTAAAAAATATACAAAATTAATACTGTAATTAGTTTACCTGCTAGATTGAAACATAATTTACATTGATGTGTAAATAAGGAAAAGTATGTACCTACTATATCAGAAAAGGATACATTGCATGTGACGTGTCTATAACTATAGATTTCCCAATTACGGGATACCTACCTACCTACAATAATTAGGTTTCGGTCATTGATTGTAATGAACAATACAATGGAAACTTTTAAATTCAAGGCTTCATCTGTTACAGGTGGCTGGATGACTATACCTCAAGGCCTCAGCAATTGTCCTCCAGGTTTGGAATACCTGTCTATGATTGATCGTCTACTCATCCATCAGAAAGTAGAGTTGCTCGAAGCGTTTGTGGGATTTGAGACAAATAACAAGTATACCATTAAGAACAGTGTCGGCCAGAAAGTGTATTATGCCGTCGAAGACAATGATTGCTGCACAAGGAACTGCTGCGGCCCGATGCGACCTTTCGACATGAAGATTATGGATAACTTTACGAATGAAGTGAGTAGTAGGTAGATGATTAGTTGCTGACATTGGCTATAGAAAGTTTTAGCTGTGTCTTAAGCATTTACCCGCGCAAGAGTCTTGATGTGTTATTCGTCAACTTAAAGTCTACACGTCAAATTTCATCAGAATCTGTTCAGCCATTATGGAGTCAATGCCAAAAAATTGCGTACTAAATTACGCCTATATTATACACACATTCATAATTTTGAATTTATAATTAATAGGATAGTCTATGTAATATAAACCATCATAATGAATACATAACAAACTTTTGCTGCAGCATAGCAAGTACATACATTTATTATTATCATTTACATTATAATTATGTATGTGTGAACTTAACCAACGTATCTGCCATCTACATTTAATTACTTTGATGTTAAAACGATACATTACATAAGCCAATAATAATTTCATAAGTGTTATTTATTTTACAATGAGCATATATACTTTATCTCACCTTGTTTTGCGTTATCTGTTTTCAAACAAGAAATTATAACTCCATACATAAAATAGTAGGCGCAGGCAGGTGTTATCACTAAATAAATAACATATTATACATAACAGCACAATAACCAACAGATACTGAATTATTCTCCAAAAAAAACTAATGTGGCAAACGTCTTAACTCATTGAGTAACTTTTATAAATTTACTCAATTTCAAACTATATCTGTGCGTCACAGAGGCTGATATTGCAAAAAAAAATAGTGTCATGAAGTGTATTGGTCTTTGACCTAGCACTGTACATTTTTGTCAATAACTCGTTTCAGGTTATTCACTTAAACCGGCCACTGGCGTGCGACTCCTGCTTTTGCCCCTGTTGGCTGCAGAGCATGGAGGTGACAGCGCCTCCCGGCACCGTGATCGGCTCCATAGAACAGGAGTGGTCCATCTGCAAGCCGTGTTACGCCATCAAGAACGCGCACGGAGACGTCGTGCTACGAATTAAGGGGCCGGTGTGCACGTGGTCTATCTGCGGAGATGTGGAGTTCCATGTGAGAACAAAGCGCTCCCTATAGCAAGAGTAGACCATCCGCAAGCAACTAAATCAATATTCTATGTATTTATAAAGCCAGATTCATTAGTATAGAATGTCCCAAGCGACACGAGACTCGCGACATTTATCAGTCCACATTCTTTGCATTTATTCCCTAGCTAGGGAATATAAAGCTTACGCAGTGTCAGGTTGTAGAATACACTGTTGAGTCCCAATGCCCTTGATCGCTGGTTATCGGGCGACGCAGTAATACCTAGAATAAGTGGACTAGATAGGCTATTGACTTTACTAGAAGCTGATAAGTTCGACGTTATTTACATCTCACTAAAGACGGAGCTGCATATTTTGTGCACTATATAACATGCGTAAAAACGAGTAAGTTTCTAGTACTTACAGCAGCCTTGTATAATGATATCCCGCTACCCCCTAATATTAACACTTTAACTGCTGAGCAGATTTGCTTGTCTAGCCACAGATGCGGCTCTGCACACTCCATAGTGGTTTCCCATAAAACAAACACAACAGTTGTGTTTTCCCGCACTCGCGGCAAGTTGTGAAAAAACGACAGTTGTGTTCTCAGCACTGAAGGTGTTAAAAATGCGAAAGGTTGTGTGTGTGTTTGTTCCCTCTTCACACCGCAACGGCTGAATATATTTGGGTTAAATTTCCCGTGGAGACGGATAGTAACCTGGATTAACACTTAAGAGACGTTTTATCCCGGGAATCGCCAGTAGAACTGCGGTTAACAGCTAGTTTATAATACATGTCTTACTCGTTTCAGGTATACTCGAGTGACGGCGATCGTAAAGTTGGCAAGATTACGAAGCAATGGTCAGGGCTGGCGCGCGAGGCGTTCACAGACTCCGACTACTTCGGCATTTCCTTCCCAATGGACTTGGACGTCAAAATAAAAGCAGTCCTGCTTGGAGCATGTTTCCTGATTGTAAGTTTTTCTTTTTGTATTTGGTTTTTTTTTTATTATTAAACTGCGCTACTAACATTCTTCTTCTCTCGTCTTTAGGATTTTGTTTACTGCCTCTGTGCCGTAAAATTTGCTCTTAGACTATGTATTTATGGTCCGATACTGGAACCATGGTTCGCCGTAGATCCTGATTCTAGGAATTCTAGTAAGATCCAAGTATGTGATCGTCAAATGCTATTATTAAAATTAATCAATTTTGTTTCAGGATTTCATGTTCTTTGAAAAACAAGGAAACAACAGTTCTTCAATGCTTTAAACTACCCTTATAACTATTTTGAAGCATTTATAATTTTGATTTTATTTAGCAATCTCAATGCAAATGAACATTACTCGAATTTTGTTTACTTTAAGTTAGCATATAGCTTTAAGAATTAAAAATATACGTACATCATACTAAACATTTGTGTTCGTATATATTTATTCTTAAAATAATATATATCCACTGTACGTACAGTGGTGTTGATTTTGTATTAGTAAACTTTCTTATGGTTTTGATATAAATTTGCAATAATGTATGAATCTCTTGTCGTCCAAAAAATGTAAGTTCTTTATTTTATATAAACTAATGCACAAACTTAAAATATATTGATTGCATTATATTTACTAATGTTAAGATGATTTTTAAAGTTAATATTTTACTTAAAATTAGTATAATCGCTATATATTAATACAAAATGTCAAATTACGATAGCACCAATCCTGTTACCACTATTTTTAAAATGAGACTCAAAATAAGAAATTTGATTTATATTTATTTATTACTATTAATGATCTTCTCTTATGATGAAAAAAAAGACTACTTCTTTTATATGTACGCATATTTAAAGCTTACATGTTGAATAATCTAGAACAAATAATGGATTATGAATACAAATGCAATGCTGACTAATATAGATACCTAGCCTAGTTTAATAGTATGGCAAAGGTTGGCATTTTGCTCATGTGATGTTGTGACCACAGGCCCTAAGAAGTCTTTGATAGAATATTCGATGGGCGCACAGCCCCAAAAGGCAAAAATATGTACATATACAGAATCAGTCATGTTTAACACGTTGACTGCTGAACCGGTTTTTCCATTTGGGCACCGTTACGGGCCGTGTTTTCCAGCAATGGCATGCCGTCTGTGTGAGCCGCACTGTAGTAGCGCCGCGTTAAACACACGTGTTTCGCCACACAGCCGGCACGTAAGCTGCGCTAACACAACAGGTATGTTTTTCCGCACCCGCGTAAATTTATAAAAAGTCTGTATTTTCAGATGTGAACGTGTTAATGGTTTAAAAACGTAGTTTTCCTTTGTTGTGCATTTATGTCATACTTATACTTTTTTTGTAGTTTTACACCAAAAATTAGATTTGAAATCAGCTCTTTTAAAAGTTGGTTTGCTATAATCTGTGCCTACCTACTCAGTAAATAAAATGTTATATTGAAACTTAAGATACGGGCGATAGTTGTATTAATAACTGTAATTGAAGCAGTTCTTTGTGCTTTTTGCTAGTACTAAGTGCTAGGAAGGCTTTGACTAGAAATTAATATTGAATAGTACTAAAAGACGCTGTGGTACCCAGAGTATTCTCGGTATCTACTACATCTAGTCATCAAATAGCTACACCATCTCAAATTTAAGATTTTAAGAAATAATAATGCAGGTCTCACCTCTTAACCCATTTTTGATTAATCTGTAGTGAGACACCTTTTGTAATTGTATAATATATTGTACTGAATTAGGAACTATAGTAACTACGTGACTTTCTAGCCTTACTTAGAATAAAATATATATATCTAACTTTCAGACTTGATTATTGTTTCAGGTGCTATACATTTTGTTAATATGGTGTATTCTAATATAGATGTGTGACAAAATGTAATATTTAAGTAAAGTCTGAAAGGCTAGACATGGCTTATATTATGTGGAGAACAATGTTCTGGGGCTCCCCTTTTCAGAGATATTTAATTCAAACAAAGCTAAATATAACAAATGCTTATTTAATTATTGTATACCATATATGGCAATGTTTGATAGTTTTAAGAAGTCTGGCCTCGTCTGATTTTTATTGGCATTTTAATAATACTACTGTGTGTACTGATTTCTTTTTTGAGCATTGTACTGTAGTTGTTATCTTTGAACAATTATTATGAATAAAAGAATTAAAAATAATTAGGCTTTGTTTACGTTATATAATTTTAAGAACTATTTAATTATAAATGATTTTGAAGGATTAAAATTGAAATCTAGATAATATGAAAATGGCAACTTTTTACATGCTCTGAAGATTCAGGGATAATTGACAAGGGTTATAAAGGTTTCCTTCTAAATTTTGTTTTGTGAAGAAAACATCAGCATTTAGAAAATCTAAATAAATTTAATCTTCATAATCATGCATGTATTATAAGTCACTATCATAAGTTTAGTTATGTTTGTTAGTCTTGAAGGCACTCTTTTGGGTGCAAAGTGATACTTCTGCTTGCAGACAAGATAGGTTCGCAAAGCTGTCTTCCAGTGGCTGTTGGTTTAGCAACAGCTTTTTTGTTAAATCTACTTCCCTGTTTTCATGTTTCATAACTGTGGGCCGTGGCAATGTAGACATTATTTTCTTAGCCCACTGGCATTGAGGCAACTTCTCTTCATCTGGCATGGTTATCTGAAAACCAAACAAAATATTTATTGAGTGTGAATGAGACCAGGCAGAAACGATGTGACACCACCATGCATGGACCCTACACAGCCTATTGGTCTGGAGTTCCAGAAACCAGTAGAGGGAGTTAGGGAGTTGGTGTACTGCTTTCCGCTGGGATTGTAGCATAAGGAAAGATGTAGTATCTGCCTATCTGCCTATTCCAACAGGAAAAAGGTGTGACTGTATCTACATTTTTAATAAACATGGCTCAGCAATTTTTTTTAATATATCAGTATATAATGTGACAGAGTACCACCATGAAAACATACTTCCTCCGCATGAAAGTGAGGGGAGACCCACCCTCGAAGAGAAAAGCATCATCTCAACTTACCACTTTAGTCTTCTTTGCACTCTTGTAAGCAACGGACGGCAGATTAATATTTTCTTTGTTATGGACCTTACTGGGCTGTAGATTTCTGACGAATTTCGGAATTGACGAGGGTCCAGGCAAAGGTTTTTTAGGATAAACATCCTTAACTAACGGCACTTGAGGACAGTTTTTAATATATGATGCAATTGGGCTTGCAATGTGTTGGTAAGCGTTAGTTTTACATGGGGTTTTCTTTAATGAAGAAGCTGACGGTTTATTTTGCAGAAAAGGATTGGCCGGTGTTTTGAATATGGGTGTTTTGGTTTTTATGTTAACTGATGATGGGGTTACACTTTCAACTGGCTGCCTAATTACTCTCTTAGCTGGTGTGAATTTCTTTGCTGAGTCTTGAGCTCTTAGTTTATCAACTCTTTTTTTCGGAAGTGCCTGTCTGGGTGTAACCTCTTTTTTAAGAGTTACAAATGGTAGAGGACTCTGAGAACATATTTTCTCTACTTCCATAACTTTTTCAGCATCCGTTTTGTTCATATTCTTATTGGGGCCATTGTTGAGAATATAGTCTATAACTTCTAAAGTGTTGTTTAATTCAGAATTGTCACCTCCCTTTCCTGGTGACGAACACATATTAGACACCAAATTCTCCATATGTATGAAACTTTCTTCAGACTTTCTGTTGCCCATATCGGGAGATCCAGGGGTGGATGAGAATTTGGGGCTATTGAGAGTGATAGGTCGTAAGTTCGGCTGGGAATGGGTTTCAATAATTTTGACGCTTGTATTGTTGTCTCCTCTAGGGCTGTTTGTAAGACTGGAAAGAAAGTAAGTAGCAGGTATAATATCGCCATAATAAGCGGGATAAAAACTAAGACCTGAAACGTGGCCCCGATATCAAAACTTACCGTTCTAGGTAGGTAATGCTAGTATCTAAATGTTCTTTGGAGAAGGTAATGTGTAAAATAATTATAAAATAGACTTACGTGTTGCCTTCGCTGTGATTATTCCAAAAAATTAGTCTCTTTATTTTTTTCAACGTTAGCTTTCCAAAAAACACTTCATCATCGCTACATTCTTCTTCGGTACGATGAGCCATATTCATTTTTCCAAACAATTTATATTTACACACTGTGATCAAATAAATAAAATTATTTTAAATTCAAATTCAACCGGTCAGTCGGCCATTCGATAAATTCCATTCACCCACAGACAACGTAGTCACGTAATGTTTGTAATATTATGCCACAGACGACAATCAAGAAGATAAATTCTATTGACAAGAATGAGATAACTTTTTTCAATGTTTTGGCTTCGCATGACTTGTGCATTTAAGCTGCATTATTCCCCACTAATTATGGATTTTCTTTCCTGTTCCATATTTCATGGGATAGAGCTGCTTGTTTAGAAACGTCTGAAATCTTAACGGCACAATTTGGTGTCCTTGATGAATACTTGCAGCACCCGTGTTGCTCGACCTAATGGAGTAATTAGGTGCATATGACTGTGTTAAAAATGTCTACATAGTAACATGAAATATAATCTAGGATTGTCGCGTATTCTATTATTATTACCTTCAAAACTGTTTGAAATTGATATTTCCTGCGAAATTGTTCACCGAAACGACTGAACGGATTTTGACGAGTTTATACACTTGTTAGGTCCTGGAACAGAACATAGGATACTTTTTATCCCGTAAAAATATGACGGTTTCTGTGGGATAGTAAATAACGCGGGTGAAACCGCGGAGCACTGCTAATAATAAATAAAACACCATTTTATTATCCATTATTTGCTTATAAATTATTAGATTCGAGTTATAAAAATATTAATTAACATAAGAACTAATGATACAATCTACAACTTAACTATCACCAAGATCACCAATGTTACTGGTGTAGTTACCCAAGATCATGTTTTGCTTTACAAAAGACTTGAAATGGCTTAGGTAGAAGCTGGCAGTGAGAAATGTATAAAAATAAGCACTTTATAATAATAATACAATCACTTCATTTTTTTCAACAATTCAGAGGCTTCTTTATTTGCACGATGATCATCATTGGACTTGGCTGGATAACTAGCAGCTAGTTTCAGATAATACTTGGCTTGATCTTCTTTTTCTAATTTCAGATAACAATTTCCAAGTCTTAGTAAATTTAAGCTGTAGAATCTGGGTTGAGCTGTCTCCGCTTTTAAAAAATATTCAAGTGCATCTTCATATGAGGATTCTGGTGGGGTTGCAAACAAAACTTCTGCAATTTTTCTCTGATGCCAGGGCATTTCAGTTATTTGGTAACACCATTCTCCCAACATGTGTAGGCATGTAGCATCTTCTGGATTGATGGTTACTGCAAGCTGGGATATAAATAAAAAATATTAAAGTACCTATTAAGTGTAACACTAAAATAGTTGCGTCCTCTGATATTTCAATGTGATCCCACTAAATGCATAGTGTTATAAACAATTTATAGATGTGTCACAATCACCTACATAGATCCTGTCTCCTAACTAGGATGTCCTGTCTAGGGAATCAGAAACTGCGAGGACTTAACACGTTCACTGCTGAAACACAACTGTGGTGTTTTTCATAACTTGCTGAGAGTACAGGAAAACAAAACTGTTGTGTTAGCTGTATGGGAAAATACAACGGTGTGTGCAGATCCGTACCCGTGGTTAGACGAGAAAATCGACTCAGCAATCAAAGTGTTAAAACCTTTGGTAAGATAGCTAAAAACTATCTAATACTTCTAACTTTTGGCAGTGAAGTATTTTATTGTCAGTTCAGTCTGTTTTTTTCTAGAATTATCTATTGTGGTTATGTTATTTATTTTAACTTTCCTTACATCCATATGCTTTTTCACAGTTTCAAGTTGCTTTATTCTCTCTTTAATCCCCTCATTAGTACTTTTCGCATCAAGTAATAATGCATACCACTTGTGCACAGCGTAATGTTCATTGCAACTATCAACCAACTTGGATATAATGTCATATGCTGTATTTACAAGTTCTTTTTTGTATGTTTTTTCATATTTCGTCTCTTTTGACATGTTATACAGTACTCTTACTATACGCCACTGTACTTCCACATTGTTTTGATCCTGCAAATTAAAGCAAATTGTTTCATTAATGACACTAAAATTGAGTTGTTATAAGATTGATGTAAGCAACCCAAATCAACAGTGATAACCACTAAGTTAATGTTGATTTGTCTTAACTAGTTGACTGCTGAAAACACACATTTGTGTTTTATATAATGTTTCTTTAAGCAGATTGCGGCTTTAAGTTTCATCCTTTAACATAGAAAAAGTTTATTTAGTTTGGATGTAAATCTTTAAGAAGTGATTTTCCAATGGATCACAGCTTTGAGTTAAAAGTTGTAAGAGCAGCTAGATATACATAAAAGCACAAATTAAATTGGTCAAAGCTTACTTCGAAATCGGAGAGCAGCTGGTAGCATTCTTCATAATGTCCGTTGTCAAATAACACATCTGCATTTTGGACTATAGATGGCACATGTTCCACTGGCTTTTGCTCAATAGTTTTACTGGCCTTCTTTACAGGCCATAGGAATGCCAAGCTAGTGATCGTCATGAAGGTGTATCTATGAATCAAAGGAGCCTAGAAGCACACACATAGGTACTGAATATACTTACTGGTTTGCAATGCAACATGCATTATATACTATACTGGTGATGCAAGCCCAGCAAACAGTAACCATAACATTTCCGTGTAATCGGTGATTGAGTAGTACCTACGAACTATATACATACCTGAAACAATAGTTTTCGGTTCCTAAAAGTTACGTTATAATTCAAAAATAGTTGAACAACTCTCACGGTTAAGGGGCGAAATTTCTGCCAGTTACTCATCTTCTATACCTTGCGTACTCTAGCATCAAGTAAGAATAAATTCCTGAATTATTTACAATGCACGCAAGATCCCTATTCAGTGAGGAATGGAAAGTTTTGGAATAATAATTTATTTGAAAAAATAAACACGTAGGCTTTCGTTTTGTTTGTTGACGTTTGATTTGTGACCACAGAAAATTAATTTTATAACAGACTATAATTTCACGAAATATATACATGACCATGAAATGGCACCAAATCAAGTTTACCACGAGAGTTTTGGCTTGAGACCGAAAATATCACGTGTGGCTTCCTTTGGACTAGTTTGTTTTCATGTGTTTAAGTGCAGTATTGGTGGAATATTATCCAATAAGTGTGAGCAAATAGTACAAACCCAAAAAATGTGCCATTTCGTATTCCTCTCCAAAACTCCCAAGAAGTTTCAGAAAGCCACATCACCTCTTTATTGTATCGAGACTTTGACTAGACTACTTACTGACTCAGATTGAAATAACTTGATAGTTTTTATGTAGTTAATGTACTTGACTGGCTAAATGCCCTAATCACGCAAAGCTAAAACAAAAAAAAATAAGGCAGCAGACCACAGACTGTGGGAAACGCAAAGCAGTCTGTGGAATGTCAGCAGCTTGTGTTACCACAACTGTTTGCTCAGTCTTCTGATTCTTCCAATGGGCAATGTTAATTTTTTTTATAGATTGTAATTGCAAAACAATTTCCAGGAATAGACTCACTGATCGTAAAACAACAGCTTTTATTGAAAAAGAATCGATTATTTCAAATTATGTTTGAATAAATATGATTGACCTTGGTTAGCACGGTGATAATGTCGGTGTTACCTTAATTTTTACCCAAGCGGCAAATATGCCTTACCCACTCAAAACAAATCGTAATGATAATAATTAACTTACATAATTATATAATAATATGGAATTACTTGCTACTTGAACCTGGCTGCATAGCCCCGCCGATAGCCACTTCAAGTTTATTCTTATAATCTATTCCAAACCAATTTAAGTCAAGTTAAGAAAGTCTTTAAATGGAAAAAATTCAAAGCTCAGGTGCAACTAGAATAAATTTAATTAGTTTTGTAAAAAGTAACAATGTGAAAAAGTCTACACCTACCCAAAGCCCAAACAGATAAATCAATGTATGCTTCGTTACTGGGGATTTATTTTCTTAAAAGTAATTTTTTTCTTTCTCATCTAGCAACACTTTACAAAAAATCAATTTCTCCCGGTCCAAGGGCGGGTTAGCTGTTGACAGTTTGGTGAAGTGCAGATAAATTGTGTTGAGATTATGTTTTTAGTTTAAATATTGTTTGTATTGTGTTATCAGTATGCAGAGATCAGGTAATTTATAATGTGAACAGTTGACCATCCAATTACATTAATGATAGTCTTTTACCAATCATAAATTCGCGCCCGTGGCACTCGCATTCTGAAGTTCAAATTATCCGATAACGTATCAACTAGCATCTGATGCAAAATTTACGAAACAAATCTACTTTTAATATTATCTACAAACCTTGATTATTTAATGTTTATGTAATTAAGGGCCTTTTATGAGAGTCCATCTAGTCGAAATTCAACGATAGTGTTCTATTATGTTTTATTTATTTCGGAAGCTATAAAAAATTCAGTAGGTATTTACAATTAAATTCAGCACTCCAGCCTATGCCCTAGTTGTATAAATAACCTTATCTTGAGATCAGAGGTATGAAATTCCACTAATTGTAATAGTAATCAATCAATTACTTCTTAAGTGTACAGCTATACCTAATTAGATCTTTTAGGCAATAATTAGAAATCACATTCCCTAACTAAATAAACTGATATAAAAATAGGTGCACCTTATCACCCATATTTTTTGTAGGCTGAGAGGTAGTATGTATCTTATTGTGAAATAAGTCCTAATGTAAATTTAAGCTATACGATTGCCTACATTTTCATACTGTTTTTAATTTATTTTAAAGAAATCTTATATGTGTTGTCATTTCCTGCCACAAACTAATTAGATTTTTCCCATTGAATGTTTCAGTTTATGTAGGTATTGTGGTTGATGTATGAAAATTACTATTTTCTTAATTTATTATTTTTGATCACATAGTTTCAATCTTATTTCATGAATGTATAATTTAAACATTATTGATCAATTCTTTTAATTTTTTTTTAGTAGCACGAAAGATTGATATTTAGCACCATTTTTCTATGCTGAGAAAGCTTATCAAAATACTAGAACCCAGACCATATAGTATTGACTAGAGCCTTATAAGAGTAGGCTCGAGCACTAGCTCAGGTTAGAACAACTGTGAACAATTAACATAACCGTATCAAGAAGGCCCAACTTCTACCTTTAAGTTAGTACTTTACCATGAGCAAGAAAAAATTTTTTATCTTTATACGGCCCTAGCCCAAGCATTAGCTTAGGTTATAACTACCAAAGACCACTTGCAAGAATTGTATTTGGAGATCTTCTAATAGCACAAGTATAGTTACGTCATTACTTTACTGTGACCAAGCATAATATGCTGTCTAGGGCATCCCTTGTTGGGCTCAAGCACTAGCTTGGTTAAAACTACTATGACCAAGTGCAAGAATTGTATCTGGGGCATCTCCTAGTGGGTCAAAATTTACTTACTATTCCCAAGCCCAAAATGCTATGTAGGGCATCTGTTAATGAACTTAGTACTAGGTGAAGTTAGAACTGGGACCAAGCACAAGATGCTATCTAGTGGATCCCCTAGTGGGCCCAGGCCCTGGATAAAGTTTAACTTTCGTCAAGCAAATTTACACAAGGCATGTGGGTGTTATAAATGTTATATTCCTATTGCATTGCATTGGGAGAGAATTGTAATCAGTTGTTTATGTGATAGTGTCTCGTTATTTAATTATTTTATTCTATTTGAAATTGTGCTACAAGCTTTATGTCTTTCAATTTTATGATGACACCATTGGAAAGTTAGAGAAGGACACATATTGTTAACGACTTTCCAAGCTGATATCTCATCAAGTATGTGCCTAAATAGTAAAAGCTCACTTATGAACCTTTATATAATTTTAAAAGGCCTATCTAAGGATACCCCATATGGTGATATGCACGAAAGTTTGTGTGTGGCGAGCCATGCCTTTATATAATTGGTTTTGTAATATCATTACATGACTGCAATTTCGGTGGTTGTGCTGAAGGTACATACATATATCTAATTGCAACAATGTAGTCCTTATAGTCTCCAATTAAAATGGATGTGCTGTGGAGATGACAATAAGGGCTCTGCTTTTTGCCATTTGGGTACAATATCCTAAAAAAAACTTAAATAAGACTAAGCACTTAGTATTAGGTATTCATAGGCTTTGTAATTTTTTTTTCTTTGATTTATATCTCATTCTAACCATTGTAGACAAAGAAGCACATGCAGAAAGGAGCTCATGATTTATGCACTTTTAAAAGAGGAGCAGCAGAAATGTACGTAAATCTAAATTGTAATTAATACACACTTCATAATGATATCTCACGGTTTCTTGGTGCAGAGGACATTGTGTCGTGCTCAGCGAGCGTGCGACCTCATCCTGGGACACGGGCCTTCACGCGGAAACGGTCTACTGCGGTGTCCGTCGTGTAATCCACACCGATTGCCAACGCAATTCAGACTAAGTTTAAAAATATTTGAACTCGTTTTGGACCTTTCTGCATCAAATTAAAGTTTAAATTCAGACCATGAGCACGTCCTGTTGATTCCCGTGGATGTGGGTAACGACCCAAAGTGATATTTTTATTCAGAACTCAGTACTCTGTGTAACCCTCAACTCATCCCACCTGATAGATGAAGTCTCGCGAATCGCGATCGTGATATTCCGATTGCAAACTGTTACAGTTCAAGGTGATCAAGCGCAGGTGTCGTAAAAAGTAATCGGCATTAAATTAGTCTAAAAAATTTAGGTCTCGGCTCCTAAATTGTTTTTATTTAAAAAAAATAATAGATTGTCTTAGGAAATGCCTTCTACATAGATCTTTAGTTTGACCTCTATGAAAGTTACCTCTGGCGTGGTTCACTCAGAATTCCATTGAATAAACCATGGCTGCACAAACAGATCACAAGTCCTCATAAAATTAATTGGCGATAACATTCAGCTGCGCGCAATGGCTATGTCACCATTTATTAATTTGACCTTTAATCATTCAGCCGTAATTGCAAATGCCTTGATACATTTATTTTGCTAACATCGTTCTTAGAATCATCGTCTCTCGTTCGAGATTTGAAATATCAGGCTTCCATGTGGTCTATGAAATCGTTGTCGTGTTGCTGGCAAGGCAGCTGTGAATTCAAAGGTAAAATGTATAAGCCGATCAAAAATAATACGAATTGTTAATGAGACGAGAAATTGTTACTGACTCCAACGAATCTAATTTCATAATTCTCTTTGTTAATACTGTACAGTTAATTTTGCATTATTTATTATGATTTTTATGGTCCTTTCCACGACTTACGTATCACTTATCATGTTGACGTGATGATTCTATTACTTTGTTTCTTCTCACTTTGTGAAATAGTAATTGATTGCCCAGTTTTCAATTTAATTCATATACCTAAGCTGAAACAATTCGACTACAATTCACTAGTAAAAATTCCACTCAACAAGGCCTTACCACAGGCCTAACTAAAAGCACTAAAAGTTTCTGTCTACAAGCTACAGGGTCATATAATTTCTTCAGATTTTATCGTTCCAATCCTAAGAGGTTCAACATCATTATATTGAAGCGCTATTTAGAGATTTAACAGCAATGGTTGGTGAGCTAATAAGAAGAAGGTTGACCTCCGAAGGCAGGTTCTTGCGAGCGTCAGCAACCCCGACCGCGAGAAATACGCCGACTTGCGAATTCTCCATATGTATTGAAATAGCTTCTAGTGCAATTGCACGCGCTTTACCGCGCCTGCCAGCTCAGTCCTCGACGTCCGCGCATACCGTTTGCTCTCCGCATAAACACATCTCTCACACGTAAACACCAAGTCACGCGTTTATGTCGCTCCTTTTAAATAAACTTCCGACATTTTTGTCAATATTTGCTCGTCAACAACAACAGCGACGAACAGTGCGTTCGATGGACTAATTACAGTTTACGGATTAGCTTCGAAAGTGCGGTGACTGTACTATTAGATGTAATTTTTGTTTAGGCGGGATACTTGTTTCTACATAACTGTAAATAAATGTGACATTGAAAATAGGTGGAGATTGGCATACTGCAATGGAAACCGAGGAAAGCTCTGACGTATCATGTAAGATTTCTTATATATTTTGAAAGTCTGTCGTATTATTATATATTTTAGTTCCAAATTATAATGAACATATTCTTGTAAATTTTGTTCAAATACCAATATTAACACGTCTTCTTAAACAAGACCCATCCATCCATCCATACCATGAAGTGCGTGAATGCGTAGTGCATGTATGAAATATGAAGAAAAAGTGATTGCCTCGAGATATTGAATAGTTATTTTAATTATTTATTTATTAGCTCGTCTTTTGTTTAACTTTCTCGTAAATATTGCTTGATATTGATTGAAAACAATTGTTGTTATAACAATAGTAGCATACACGTCAAATGAATCACTGAATCGTGCGTTGACTTTTTCGATACATAGTCTCGGTTTGCCATAGATACGCGCAGTTGCGTGCCATTGGACATCTTTTAATAATAATTGTTCAATGAAAACGAGTAAAAAAATAAAGGTGTTGAAACATTGTTGATGGACGTGGATTACATGAGCCAAGATAGCCTCGAAGACGTAGGTACATGTTGTCTCCCTTGCCTAGGTATGTACAATTAAGTCAACAAAATACCGGTGCCTGTTTGTAAATAAGATTCCTACAAGCATCTACATCCGATTCAATTTTCTCAAAAGTGTTTTCTTATTTTGTTTCATGTGCTGCATCATCATCGAAATTAGCGGTGAGTACCTATTTGAGTGGCACGTTTTTTATACTTCTTCCATTTCGGAACATTAAGTTAAATGTTCGGTCTTCGTAGAGCAGTTCCACTTTCACAAAATCGTTTTTATACCGACTGCGTGAGTACAGTTAGCATGGTAGAGTAGCCGATATCATTTATTTATGCATTGGTATCTATCACATACAATAAAATGATATCTAGCAGGAGTTATTAGGTCGCCAGGACCGTTTGTCCGCTGGGCACGTATGCCTTGCGTGCGTCGTCGTTTGAATTACGAGCAGGAATTCGCGACCGCTATTCGGCCCTCGAGTGATTGTCTGGAGCCCAGTGAACACCATGACACCATTGACACCGATATCGAACTCCCTATGGTGACCGCCGTCGTCAGTGACACTTGCATATCGGCTCCGAATGCAGTGACGAACGCGTTTGCTATCCACGACGCGCGGATTGTTTTATTGTTTCAGTTAGCGAATTCGTAATCGTGGAACGGTCGCTGCAATGCGAATACGAGCGTAAATAACTAAACAATCCATTTTATATTTAAAAGGCATTAAACGTTTTCCGACTTCTATTAATAACCACTGTTTTGCGCGCACGGCCGTTCATTACCGAATAGGAATGTGCCCGTTATTGATTACAAAGTTCTAAATGGAAAAGCGTAGAAAGTTACAAAGCAATTCATAATCGAAAGTTTTCATTGTTTTCATAAAACGTTAACGCTTCGATTAAAGCTACAACTTTTGTGTTGAGTTTGTGAGAAGATATATATATTTGTGTGTAAATAACGTCATTACGTATTATCAGTGGTAGCTTTAGCGGTGGTTCTCGTAATCGGTTGATTCACCCGAGCGAGCTTCACTCGACTCTTCTCCGGATGTGATTTGTCGACGGAAAAATGTGGTATCGTGTTTGCTAGCGACTAGTGGCACATATTCCAGTAATTGTAACAGTATGTTTTCCTCCTGAACGTTAAATGGATGTGCACTGTGCAGTTTACAAACTACCGTTAATTCACCCCGTTGTAATTCTTCGTTAGAACTACGTGAAAGTGAATGTGGACTGTGATAATTAATTGACAATGACGTCGTCAATATCAGAATCACCGTTGAACAGGTCTAGGAATAGACCAGTGTTGGCTCGATACAAACCCAATTCAAACAGCAATGCCCCAGATCAGGTGAGGGACAATACCAATTGGTTTTGAAATTTGCTGATCAATGTGTTTCAAGTGTTAAATAGATAGATAGATACATGAACTCTTTATTGTAAACACCACAAAATAAAGGAAATTTAGTTAGTAAACTTAGTTCATCATCATCAACCCATAACGTCCCACTGCTGGGCACGGGTCTCTCCTCATTTTCGTGAGGAGGGTTAGGCCATATTCCACCACGGGGGCCAAGTCCGGATTGGTGGATAACATACCTACCTCCGAAATAATTATCGGGTAGGTATGTGGGTGTCCTCACGATGTTTTCCTTCACCGAAAAGCGAGTGACAATTACGTACATATGTTTTTACAGAAACACATTGGTACGTGCCCGCACTGGGATTTGAACTCACGACCTTCTGATTGGAAGGCGGACGTTCTCCCACTAGGCTACCACCGCTTAAAACTTAGTTAGGTGTTAGTTTATGTTTAGTCCAAATTTTGCAAAAGTTTCGTAGTCGTATGTCCGGTGATAATACATATTTTTCATTGGCCTGACCTTATGCTGTAGCAAGGATCGTCTTCTCTTGAATGAACTTCTTAATGTTTTTGAAACGTAATATGTATGACTTAAATCATTATCTGTCGCCTGACCTAGTACCTACTTCAGCAAGAGTCCTGAATAATGAAGCAAGAAGGTACATAACGGACACAACGGAGCTCTTCAGTAAATTTGAAAAGATTGGTTTTTGGGCTCATTTTGATCTGCTCGAAAGTACTGAATTGTTACGTATTTTATAAAATCAAGCCTAGAAAAAAATACTTTTCAACTAAAACCCATTTAAATTCTTATAAGTCTTTCTGTTGTGTAATTTTTCCACTTGATAATATACTTCTTTCATTTTTAAATTAAATGTTTCATCGTGCTTGTATGTTAACGAACTCAATATGCGAAATAGTGCTCAGTCGGCCTGAAGTCCGGATGAGTGAAAGAGGTCATACAGATACCAACGAAATAGTATAGAACATTATAGCGTAGAAAATGAATTTCTTTATACCTCAAATCAATCAATTTTAAGCTACGCGGTGGTTACGTAACGTACAATCAAAATGTTTAGAGCTTGCTATAACATTGTCAGAACTCTCATGAATTCTACCGAGGCTAGTCTTCGACCCTTCTGAAATGTTCGTACCTCTTTGGTAAATACCTGCTATATATAGTTCTCTAGTTACTTCCTGTGCAATAAATTCAGTGTTGTTTTCCTCCTAAATGGTCACAATGTCACAAGTCTACATTTATACCTAATCTATATAAAAGTGAAGGACAAAAAGCCTAACATTGAAAATATATTAAAAAAAATGGCATTTAACATTTAAATATTATAAGTTATGTCTGTTTCTTTAGCTTCACGTAAACACTTCTAAACCGATTGCAATGCCGTCTTTACCTTTTGGCAACTGAGAATACCTAAAACAAAAATAGAAGAAGTCGAGCTTATAGATCAAATACTATTTGTATGCACTGCACTAGCCTGCTGCGGTAGATACCAGGCGTAGCAAAGGCACGCCACGCCACCCAGCGGGGCTATGCAGCACAGTGCGGATCAGATCGAGTTCGTTTCATTTTCCAGGAAAGCTTTTACAAAATACGTATTCGGTTTGTACTCGGTATAGTTACCGCAAGTACGCCGCCGCAAAAATAGTAGTTAACAAATATATATATTTTTTTAAATGGTGTCGAGTATTTGAAGAAAAACAGCAAAACTGTGAAGAAAAATATAGCCGACACAGAATAGATAAGTAGCAAAGTGGCAGACTGGACGCACGCACGCACCATGAATCATAAAATATTTCTAAGCTAGTTCGTACATTTTTATCATTGTTCCAACATCGTATGCCAATTATGTATGACTTACCTGCATTAGGAAGTGTGGCTTAGGCCAAACCTATTTTTGCGTTAGTCATTATTTACAGGTGTTTATTTGTATAGTAAGTATGCACACATACCCGCTAAGTTATTGTGACGTACCTACTATGAGTTGGTTGGTGTGGGTCTGATCTCTTCTATGATTACCATTATTTTATGAGTAACGTCTGTTCGTCTAATCTCTCATTCGGTCTTGATTTAACGTCTCGTGGGCTGAACATCTTCAAATATGATTTTAAATCATTTATCACGGGGCGTAGGATTTGGTATAAGGGTATTTGCATCATTAGTGTTCTTATTGTGCGGTACTGCCGTTCACTTGTGGGATGTACGACATTGTTAAATCATTTCGTAACATCTTGTACCTCATCGAAACAATATAATACAATAGTGGCAATATCACTCACTATGGTTTTGATGTGTACGAAACGACTACCTGTTATTAATCTAGTTCTAAATTTAGCAGCTAGGTCTAGTAAATACAGACCGATATGTATACGTAATGTGTATTGTTTTAGAAACAGCGTCTGTTCTGTGAGTGGTGCCGCACGTGCCTGTTTTGCTTCGCGGCACGTTCCCCGGCTGTACATTTGTGTACAGTGATAAATCACGAATTTATTGTTCCTTTACCCCTTCTCCAAAGGACCCAAACAATACATTAAAAGTATCTACTCGAGCTAAGTTGGATTCCTTCCAATGCCGCTAGGTCATGGCTAGAAGTAGCTATATACCTACGCGTACTGTATCAATCAATACCATATTTTTATCCTTTTCGTCAACGTTATGTATACGTGTATGTAACGTCTAGTATGTTAACAACATGAAAACCTTCATTGGTAATTACTAGTTACTAACCTAAATACTTTTGTCGAAGCTAATGTACATAATTATTATTGACTTGTTACATACAGTCTTATCTTCTGAAGTATGCGGTGCTCGCAGATAACTGTTCTGTCTGGTATGAGCACTTAAGGAATTGTTTTGTACGTACTTAATGATTTCTTATAACTGTTCACGGCCTGTTTTGTTCAGACTCGCCTCTAATTTGTCCAAATGAAACAGTGACTTTATCGGCGCAGCCGATGCGAAGACATCAATGCGCCACACATAAATTACCTAATGAATCATGGCAATTGGAAGCCGACTCCACCGTCATATGTTTCGATTTAGCTTGCACGTTACATTGCTTGCATGCAATAACATACAATTTGAAGTCATTCCATGTTTGGTATGTTATGAACAGTTCACGAGAGGGCGTAAAGAATGTTCTCCTTTCTTCTCTCCACCGTAACAAGTAAATTACTCAGTCCCAGGTTGGCCGTTCGCCCTTATTTGAAAGGTAGCGTTTCTAAACATAGCTTTGATTATACGACTGAAAGTTATGTTTACGTTTGCTTCACATCTTTACTAGGTGCGCAGGTCCACATCTTTATAATATCTTTCAACATGTTTACGGTTCAACAAACTTTCTTTGAATTTTCGTAGATAAATAGAACATCTTATTCTCAACCGAAATCTCTGGACCTCGCTATTGTAACGAAATTTGCTGTCTATCCTCGTCTTTCTTTTTCAAACTCGTTGTCGTTATGATTCATTGATTGGATTTACACTATTTTCGTTATTTAATATATTTTCGTTGTTTTCAATTTAATGCCACGCCACCTAGTGAGCGGCGATAGTAAGCAAATTACTACGTGCATTTCCATCAGCCTATGTAAAATGGTTTTGTGTAGCATACAATAGTGTGTCCTCATTATCCGAGTATTTGATTACCGCCTTGTTAGATGGCGTTAGTGATACTCGTATGCTTGAAGTATTCGACACATGTATCATGAATTTACGAAATCACTTTGAAATTTGTGATTTACCGGCTTCCAGGTTTTTTCAGTTGTTTTGTTAGCTCTCTTTCTCATTGGCTTTCGATTTGAATTCGTATTGGAACAGTTACGTTTTCCAAGTGCATAGTTTGACTAAACTCGTCTTTTTTTATTCATAGAACATGGCCGTTAAATTCTGCTATATCTACGTTGTCAGAATTTTAAAATAGATCACGTAGATGACAAAACCTGTTTTATTGTAAAAATAATGTAACGTTACCGTTGTATTTTCTAAAGATTCCAAATAGTTAATACCCTATTTCGTCGTGTTTGGCATTACAATAGTTATTGTAAACGCACTTTTGCACTTTTTGCAAATTATAATTTGGAAAAAGTGTAAATGGCAAGTTGAACAGGTGGACCTGATAATCAAGTTTGCTCACTTTCTACTCAACATGCTGACCCAATAATCGAACTGCAATTGCGCATTCACGAGAAAAAAATGCAAACATTAAAAAAAAACACTTCGGTAAATAGTATTTGGTGATACAAGGTAATTTTTTTTTACAAAGCAATTAGTAATTATGAAAATACCAAAATAAATAGTTTCAACGATTATTGCGAAATTCTTTGAGGATATTAACCTGATTTTAGATCGAATAAGCCCATTTAACTTAACCTCATAGCTTGGATTTTTTCCATTAGGGACATTAGATGTGTCCAGCTAAAAAATAACAATGTGTAAAAATATAAAATAGTTTACCCAGGTTACATTAATGGGTCAGAAAAACAATGTAGCTGCCATTGACTATGATATTGCTTTATAATGTTTAGTAGCCGTAGTTTAGCAAATGTAATTTAACACGTTCACTGCTGAAAACACAACTGTTGTGTTTTTTACAACTTGCCGCGAGTACAGGAAAACAAAACTGTTGTGTTAGCGGTACGGGAAAACACAAGGGTGTGTGCAGATCCGTAACCGTGGCTAGACAAGAAAATCGGCTCAGCAGTCAGTATTAACAATGTTGCATGTTAATACATGCAACATTGTTAACACTGACTGTATGAGCATAATTGCTTAAACCATAATATTATCTAATTATCTAATGTGTCTGTAATGTCTTGCTGCTGGGTCGAATTTAGCATCAGATAAGGCAATTCTAGGCCGACAATTAGAAACGATGAAAGCGTTGGCCGAAGAAATTCTTTCTTTCCTGCCATTGAAATTATAGCGTGTAACGCAACAAGCAGTCACGTCGCTCATGAATGATGGCAGCGTGCGTGCGATGCACCGAGGGGTTGTGCAGACGGTCGCAGGAGCGAGGGTGGCGGCGCGCCTGCGCGGTGGCGCGGTCGATGCCGGACACAGGCCATGCGACTCACACGTGCTCCGTAAAAACAAACTAGATGCAGAGGGACCAAGGTCATACACTCGTCGAGGTCGTAACAAAACTACGTCTATGTCCGACGCAGCTGAAAATATAAAAGCAAACATCTATAGGTACATCACAGCACGTGAACAGGATAGCCTTGTCGTGCCTTACCGACAAGCAGATACATAAAGTATACGTCTTGCTCTTACTTACCGTATAAGTACATCCGCCAATAGCTATCCTATAGTCGCATGACACTACTTGGATTCAGGCCGATGAACCAACTAGTCAGCGTCACTTCCTTTCTTTGGCTCGCTAGCATTATTGACAATCTCGATGTAACCGGGTAGTTCAATGTTTACATAACGCTAAACCTAAACGTAACTTGGCCGCTAGGCCGCTATGAATAAAGAAAGCTCAAGTTTTCTTGCAATGGAAAACTATTTTTAACATATTCATAAACTGAAAATTTAAATTTATTTTTATTGCCTATAAATTATATTTTATCTTTTTGTTTTCATTGTAGCCGGCTCATTATTCATAATGCAGTGTCACCGGAGCGGAAATATAAAACAAATCAATAATATTTCTGTGAATTGCCGAAATAGCTTCATTCAGCTATGCAAATTATTCATTGACCTTGGAATGAAAAGCAACAGTGCATTTTCAACCCTCTGTACGGGCAGTCGTATGGCAATAATCCAGACAACTAGAAGGGTCGCGAGCGTTGGTGTGGTGACGACGGCATCGAGTGCGGGGCGCCGAGCGACTCCGCCCGCGCGCCTCCGTCTGCCGCGTGAGCTGTCAAACCGCCTCCGACGGGCACCCGGCTTGAACGCTCCCACCTCAATCGCTTGAAATCGCGATATCGTATCGTAGCGCGTAGTCTGTGACTCAGTGTGTGATTTTGTAATATTCGCATGACGGTAAACTTGATGAGATGAACGGCAGCACTACCACGGTGAATGGTGGCGCCGTCAACGGGGCCAATGGGCCCCTGAATGGGATTGGCGCCGCTCCAAGAACTGCTACCCTTGGGACTCCCAGCAGTTACGCGTATACATCGAGTGGTTCGCTGCTCGGCCGTGGGGCTACAGCCAGGCCGGTTCCTCCGCCGACCTTGCCAAAGTATAGCGGGTCGTTTAGCGCCGGCAGCACCACTACTGGTCTTCGGGAACGCGAGAGGGAGGGCGCGGGTGGTTCGCATCGGCTGGCCAGCCTCGAAAGATTAGCCCTTCGTCAGCGCATTATTGAACAGAGTTCTAATAACCAGGTGTCGGCCGGATTATCCATTACTACTACGTCTTCCAATGGCGGGCCCACCTCGGCTACCGTCACCCTTACCGACACTGCCACGGTGAGTCCCCCAGCCATACGTCTTATTGCACCCTCTCACCGATCCCCCAATCGTTGTTAACGCACCCCGAAAAGGGATAACTGCGTTATTTAGTGCGCTCAACTGCAACCCTCACAATGATTATTTTATGTTTTAAGTTATTGAAGCGCCTAATATTTGGAGATTTTATCTTTTGAAATAACACCATTATCCTTTATTTGTATGCTCTTTGAGTTATATTTTTCGATTGAACAATATTTTATAGTGAATTGTAATGTAAAGAAATATCTTTGTTAACACGATAAAGGTGTAACATGAACGCAGCTATGCTTGAACACGATTTGTTTACATTCAGCTACTCCGATGCAATAACCACATTGAGTCAGGTGTTGTATTACTTACGACAAGCAGGCTCTACTGCACCAGTTATATCTACTCTCAGATTATCACACTTATTTATATGTCGCTATTTAAATACGAATTATACTCGTAATCAGTTTAAAGATTGTGCCAATGTGTATATCTGATGCGTCTCATAATATTTATATTTAGGGAATCCGGATTATTATGGCCCAGACAATGAGACCATTAACTGTACAAAATATAAAAATCACTTTGATATTATTTTGTGCCTACAATATATATATGCCATATGCATAGCAATTTCTTAAAAACCTTTATTATTGTTAATGTTAATGGAAGCTAAATTAAAAAGAGATTTGAAAAAAATAATCCAATTAAATAAGATACTGTTCTGAAGAGCAAGTCAAATGTTTTGATGCAGTTCAAGTACTAGATATTTTTTTAGCTTAATTTAGCAACTTCATTTAGCAAGCTATTCCAAGGTAGGTTCATATTCATGATAACTAATTCTGCTTAAATTCAAGTTCGGACGGAGTTACTTAGAATCGTGATTCATCATAAACCAGTCTGCGTCGTGACGAGAAATCCCGGCAGCCACCTACTTATCCTGATTTTTTCTCAGTTTGTGGAAGGATTAAGGGCATGGCATCCTACCATATTCCCACGCAGTTCCTCATATGATAGGACTGGTTCGTGTTGCGGGAGGGGTGAGCGGGTGACTGACCCCATGCCTCAGGGTTAAAAATAACCTCATGATGGCGCGGCGGCCATTCTGCTCGCATGTGTCGAATTCACTAAACAGACATTAACTGTTTCACGGTCGCACCCTGACCTAAAATTCCTGGAACATTAAAACAAAAGTGTCAAGAATCGTTCGGAACCGCTCATTTACGTATAGAATATAGTTGAATCGGGTCTAAACATCTCTGGTTTAAAACTTAAGGCTCTTGTATCCTCCCCTTTGCATTTGAACACAATTTGTCTCATTCAGTGTCGCCTGTATTTGTTCAAAGATAAAGTGATCGTTCATCGTATTTGTAGTCTCTTTCATTCTATTTAAAGGTCCTCATATTCTAGGAATTGGTGTTATCAGCAACGTTATCGCAGCAGTTGTGTCGAGAAAGTTACAGATAAGGCTAATAACTCTTCGTCAGAAGCGTATATTCCACTGTCATTTTGTTTCGGTTTAAATTGCTTATTGTCCTTATTTTGGTACAAAATGGTTTCTTAGCATAAGGTTTTGGCCTGAGGTTTTTCACCAACCGGCAAAAGCGGTTGGGGCACGTTCTCCTCTTGCATTGTTACATTTGGCGAACAAAAAGCTAACCACCCCTGAATGGCGATGTGTTCTCAGCTTTTATACGATTGTGTTAAGATTCATTTTGGCTTTATCGAGTGTTAAGTTTGTTTTCTTTGGGTTCGATTGGCCCTTGCTTTTGTGTGTCTGGCTGGTGGGCATGAGTGTGACGGCTGGATCCTTTTGCGTCTATATAGCTATAGACATAATTAACTCCGTTGTACCTGAGTTACCGCGGCCCTTTTTACACGGGTTGCTTTTAAACTTATCAACTTTGTTATTTAGCGATCAGATCGAACCTTAAGTACGTTTGTATCGTTGCATCAATCATCCTAAATATGTTTAATTTTGTGATCTTCTTGACATCATTGGTTATTTACATTTTCTTCGTCATCTATCATAATATGAATTATCTATATTCATAAATAAATTCTTAATTATAAAAATATAAATAATACGTAATACTTCTTGGATTGGTGATTGTATTGCTTGTATGTGGGCATGCCAGCAGGCGCAAGCGCAGGTGTGTTAACTTCGCCCCGTGTGTGACTGGCCCAAAACTGCGCTTGTGTTGCCCCGCCAACCGGCAGCCGGTATCGTTGTAACTTAACCTCAAACTGACAACAGACGTGAATGGTGCTTCGTATTGCGACAGTTTATCTGTTTTAAAATATCATTAGCTACGTAATTTACTTAGCAAACGTTTTATTTTTCCAAGTAACGTATTCGTGTTCAAATTGTGTGAAAAGTTTTTCGTGTATTCGAACAATGGTGCCGAAATGATGTGAGTTGCCGCGGCAACCTAAGCAAAAGGACGTAATCTCGAACACAGAACTGACGCGGTATGCATGTGAACGATAGTTTTGTCATTTTTTTGTAATTCAAAATGCTCAACAAGTTGCCTTTTATATGTGTGTGAGAATCGTGCCAACTTCAGTGCAAAGTTTGTAATACCTACTACAGTCAAGGATTCATCTGTGTGTTTGTCGTCGAATACTTGGATGCGTCGAGAATGGCAAATCGAGCTTTAACTAACGGCAATAGCCATCAAACTAAGTTAAATAGATGCTCCAGTAATGTTGGCGACAGTGTAGCTGATAAATCTAAAGTTGGATGGACAAGTCCACGAGATATCTGGAGGAACTTATCGCTGCGCAGGAAGGCTGAGGTGATTAAAATAAATAAGTAGAATTAGAGTTTTGTACGACAATGTACGAAATGCTATTTAATTACAAAAAATGGTACATCGAAATAATCTAGCCGGATTTGTAGTCTCTTCGAGTCATTCATACTAAAATAATAGTAAATAAATAAATATTTATTTCAGACATTATGTCCAGGCTGCCTAAACATGACAGGGAAAACAATAATATAGGCACATATGATTTTGAAAATAGTGCATGGGTTAATCTTGCTTTTAATGTAATTAAATTTATATTGCATTTTTCGGGATGAAAAGTGCCTTAAGACCATCAAACTTTTAAATTTCAAGTAGTGGGACTTAGGACCAAATATATAAACAAGACGAAAACGAGTCTAATTCGTGCACAAATTAATATCAAATTAGAATTTTTGAATAATTTAAATACGAATTAAATTCGCGAAACTTTTAATAACTTCATATACATCTAAATTCTTATAATTAATATTAATATTAGTAGAATAATTATTATTGAAGAAGTATTATCACGCCTTGTGTCTATGCGATCGACTTCCTTTAACCACATGCAGAACAAATCAAAGTATCCATATCCTAATCCTCGACACTGCTGGGGCTGGGTCGTTGACTCATTCCACGACATAAGTCACAATCGCACTCGGCGCCTTGATGCACTATCTATAAAATAAATGTGTCTCACTCTATACAGTCCCCTCCGACTATTCTCTGACGTGAGTTTAAATTCTAGCGCACCTTCTACCTTCGTATCAATGTTTTGATCTATGAATGCTACATAAATATTAGGCTACATTGTAAGGAACCATAGAAAGGTTGAAATTGATTTACACGAATAATATATAATATTTTACCATTTTATAATCTTGAGTTTCCTACTCTATGTTAGAATTGGCGGAGATTAGTTTTTTTTCGCAGACACGTGATTTTACTATTATTATGACTTTTAAATCAATATAAATATATTTGTATTCTAGAGATTAAAGATTCACGTGGTGAATATAATAATTATGCAAGTTGAATTCATTGCCCTGTAGCGTAGACTACGATGCAATATCCGACATCTAGATTTCAGCACACTGGATAATCTGGATATAAACGCTTTGAAGTTACTTCGCTCCGTTTAAACGGAAAACATGAGCTGCACATAGCGGAAAATCCACTTTGCGCGGCTTGCGAAGCATTATTCCATACTCATAGTTTACTGACCACCCCTTCTGTAATACAAAAGTGGCACTCTACATTTTTCCTACTTGTGTCCGTAATATTCCATTCTAGCTACTAGCACGAAATAAATATCTACTAGCTTGCTTCTTTTTGGTGTCGGCCAGTTTTGTACATGTATTTATTTAGTTAAAAATACGTCAGATGATAAAATAAGCGACGCGGAACTTAGTAACCACGTGCATGGTTTACGGATTTTTAAATAGTTTTGTCCCAAAATATCCGAGCGTCGACTTTGGAGACGCCACTTTTGTCGTCAATGTTTCCATTTAGAGTAGGGATTCGTTTTTATTTATATACGACCGTTTTAACTTCATTTGAATCATCAAACTCCCAATTAAGATCTAAAGGCATTGTAAACGCGTAATTCGTTAGTCGACAAGGTTTATACTTCCTTCGTCACGTTCATAGATTAATCTCTTGCCCTTACAGTATAATGGTTAATTGGTTCATTATGCAAAAGTAGCGAGAGTACTGGTGTTAATACGTACACATAGTGACAATTAATTTAACCCCAATTAAGAAGTTCATGGCCGCGCAGAGGTCGTACTGTTGCAAGATCGCATCAACGGATGTTTACGACTTCTACTACGACTCTACTAGAATTAGAAAATTATGTCCGACTGTTAAATTGACTCATATTTCTTTTATTAAATGAGTTTTCTTGTTATACAACTGCATGATTTAATATTATGCTGAATTTAATTTCTAAACTTGCCAGACTTGTCTTCACACCGTGTCGGAGAATGAATAATGCAGCAAGTAGCAGCCGGCAATGAGTTCTGCTCCATTCTTGACAACTGGGAGCGGTATCTGTTAAATAAGTCTTGTTTTAAAATGATATATCCATAAAAAGATTATTCTATAACATTAATGCGTAATAGCGATTGATATATTACTACACGGATTGCGTAATTTGGTGCCTGCTTTGTAACTAGCATAACGGCAAATGATTAGAGTGGCGGGAGCAAAAACCCAGGCCCAGTACCCATTGTTCTTGCGAATAGTAATTTCACATCTGGGAATGAGACGGCAGACAGTGATTGTGCTCGCTGTTTATAAGTATAGCTCATTGTTATCAACAAGCTACCTATTGAGCCCATTCCCGTGCTTTCTATACGAATAAACAGGCACGTTTCCTTTTCAAAATAATCGAGACCTATTGATCTTTACCCTTTGTTGAGAAGGATTGTTTTTTTTTTTAATTTATATTTCATTACTATTTAAATTTCTATGAGCAAACATTTCAGGGATTGTTATAAAGCATCTTGTTGTTTTAAATGTTGACTCCGGTTTGCCTACGCTTAAAGACTTGACGCCCACTCTTCGTATTATACTGAACTCGACCATCCGAAGATTAATAAACCCGTAATTCCTACTGAGCGTAGGCTTACGGGCGATCTATTTATTTCGAAACGAACTCACCTTTGTGGACTTTTCATTACTTCAATCTATGGGCTTTATTAGTTCGTTTGTCTTTCTATCTAATACATAGCGGTCGTCGAACCATTTAGAAATGGCATTATAATCTCTCCATTATGTCTATGTAGATGTATCCTGTGATGTGAAGTTAAAATATATTTAGCTTCAGTTTATAGTTAGTCCAAAACGATGTTTAATAATAGTGTGGTTAAGTGTTACTTGAGCAGTCGTTGCAGTTTGTTTGCATAATTACCTTAAGGAAAAAGTACGCCTTTTCTACGATTTATCGCATACTATTAATATAATGATCTCATAGGAATCGTACAATTTTTGGCACAAGTATTACATACTTAGCATGTTTCTTCAAAATGCGTTCAGCCGTTTGAACGATGACTATTCAAACATACATACATACATACTAACACACACCAACATTCACGTTTATAATATAAGTTAGTAGGCTATGCGCTTAAAGGATTTTTACGTAATAAGGTATTCCTTGTGCAACTTTTCTCGTTTTGTTTACATAGATTAGAAACAATATGTGGTTCAGTATTTAGTCTGCTGGTAAAAACTCAATTACAAAACGGAGTTTTGAGATACCTAAATTAAACAACACCGTCTAAACAAGAGGAGGCTGACAATGAACAATTACGGCGAATTATAAGAGAACGTGGATAGCGTACAGCAAGTGGTATAGAGAAAGTATCCGAGGCTAGACGAACCAACAGCGGGCCGATACAAATTAACATCTTTGGATGTGTAGAGAAATCGGTGCAGTCAGGCTCATCAACTGAAGTTAAATAACATGACTATGCAAACTCTTAAGATATCAATAGATTCAGACGGCCCGCTACATTAAACGTAAAGTTACTAAGAGAACGGAAGTAATAAGACTTTTATGCATATTAGATTACTCATGTAATTAATCAGCTTCCGACCGCTATCTCGTTATCGAGATCATAATGTGCGCGAGGCGACAGTAATGAGTCAGAAGACAGGAAGAGTCACCGCGTTTTCTCGACGAATCATGTCTCCACAGTTGGCGCCGCGAGCGAAGAATTGCAATTATACTGGGAGCCTCTGAACGGTAGTTTTTTTGTACTGAGGACAAACTCGGGCGATGCACATTGTCGGGCTGCCAGCAGAACTCGCTTTTTATTCTGCACAGGATTCGCATAGGCCGTTTTGAACTTGCTAGTAATTTCACCCTTTCTGTAAATACTTCTTCATTATACGATGCAGTATTGTCTTTGTTTCCAGGAATTACCGTAAAATTCTCATCATTATTTAGTCCTTCATTCTGTTCGTTAGACACAAATGCACAAAAGAGAAATTGAATTAAACCTACAGTTCAGCTTTTGGCCGTTGACGCCGGTTCAAGCATTGCGTACAATGCTGCATTGTTAATATCCAATCATTCGTGTAATGATTGCCTCTATTAGCTCTATTAATTTCGTAAAATCAATCCAATAAAAGGGAGAGGTCATGTTTAATGACTCTTCAAGTAAAACCATCGGGATTGGTTGCACATTAGTCAGCGTCATTACAATAGGCTGACCGAGATGACTTCATGTTTTGCAAACAATAAATGACAATTATACCTATTAACCGTAAAATTTTCTCAGTCGGGTAAACGTTGACCGTGAAGGCAGGTCTATTCTGAGCTCGTGTAAATGTTACATTAATTTTCCTATAACTAATTTAAGCGATGATATCGTTCGAACAGTTAGATATAATATCCATTTTATTGATCGGGCCTTGTGTGTTAAAAGTTTAATGGACACTGTATTATAGTGCTGTGGCCGTGATACCATTATGGAATGTGAAAATATGTTTAAATCACTAAAAAAAAGAATGAGTTTAAAAAGGCGTAAAGATAAGAAATTTAAAAATGAAGAAGACGTGTACGTAAGTAAGGACGAACTTTGAATGAACGCAAATTTAAGATGGGTTTCTTGACTGACGATGAGAGATCTCGAGTGGAATCTGAAATCAAACAAATTCTTTCTGATGTATTGGTTATTTACTTCGCGTCACAGAAGAGCGTCCGTGCTCTGGTAAACACTTGCCGGATGACGAGGCCTACTCGCGGCCGTACTCATTCACTTACCAATTGGTACTTGTCACGTAACCCCATTTACCTACTTGAGATGTGATCTCATTTGACGGTGTTATGACTTTCAGGAGCGTATCATTTTCAGGTCACCAAATAAAGTGATGCCTCATGACATCACATTAATTAGTGCTATCATATCATGCGGGCTTAAGAAACCAGCTCTTAGGTTTACTTTATTCTTGTTTTGCACTTAAATAATTACAGTTACTTGGTGTACAACATTTTCTCAGAGCTGCTTTAGAAATAATAACCCATTAGCTCAAGTCAATAACAGTTTCCAGGTACTAGCCTAAGTTTAAGGCTAACGGTAATGTTAAGTTTTAAGTTGCATCGTTGCTGTTATTATTAGAATCAAACGTTCTCGGCGCAGTTTCATACGGTCGTCGCACTTCACAGCCAGTCCTATTACATACATGTGTGCATATATTTGCAATTTTGCATACTTTCTAGTCTTTTATCCAATGATGCTTACTTTTGAAAGTCATGTAATTTATGAGCACTTCTGTGCCAGCATAATATTCACAGTGCGACCAGAGTCTCAAGTGCTCTGTATTTATATTCGTTAGGTACACGTTTTTATCGTAGTTTTCATTTTAATTGTTTTAAGTGAATGGTTTAGAGAAATCTCTCTTTTTGTACTACGTTTGCGTCCATTGTCCATTTCATATCGTATTTGGGCGTAGACAGAGCCCTACTTAATGTTTTGAGCAAATTCGTCAACATTCCTGCTGTTCAATGTTTGCAGTTTAAGCAAATAACGGCACCTGTGTTCGTTAGCGCGTAACGTTTACTTTAGGACTGGTTGATAATAGGGAATGTGCATCGAATTCACGTGAGTGCAGTAACGTCGTACCGTGTGCCGCCGTCTCACAGAGTTCCGTGTGATTCACCGCTTTCATTCTTCACACCCACATAATTGTCGGTTATTGGCAGGTTTACTATACGCTTTACTTTATGCTCTCTGACAACAGTGCGCGATTAGCACATGTGTTCGTTATATGCAGTGGAACTTGGCTTGTTTGTCTTCACATTACGTTGTTTTGTAAATAAAAGCTCAGTTTATTCTTGATTCGGTACTCGTGATATCTTATACTGATCTTCAGTAGTCAAGATTCTGGGTGGTCCCTTATTAAATTTTATTTTATATGGTATGAACTTCTCGTATGAATTACTACGGCTATTGTTACAAAGCTCGGAAACGTTACCTTGGTATCGGTGAGTCATCAGACGCCGGAGCTCGGAGCCGGCTAGACCGACCCGCTACTTGTACTATACGACCTTCTATAAAACATATAGGTTTCTTAAATGTCTACTTACAGCTCTCGTCATTCGAGAGCGAATTTATGTCTTCCCGCGGCGGGAGTCTCGTTAGCGAGTCCCATTACTGCGACACACGCGTAAAGTTTTTGCTCATGTGATCCGAACCATATTCAGATGGTGGTAAAGTTATTGCGAAGTGTTACGTCTTCCTTAGGTTTTATGTTGCCTCACATATTCACCGCGACTACTGCCGTCGGTAGTTTTTATTGCACTCGCTTAGGGCAACGTATGGTTGAAAATATCCCTATTTAGGTGTAGGTTTAAAAATATCTAGGATTTTTTTAAATTCGAACGTCTTGTCTATTGATTTCAGTTACAAAGCAAACGCGAGCTGTTTTTCAAGTCGGACACAGTGAGCGGCGGCGGAAGCGCATCGGGCCCACCGAGCGCACCGCCGCCCGCGCCGCCGTCTGCGCTCAAGGATGCGCTCTCCAAGCGCTCCGCGACACTCCCCGATGCCATCGAGAACAACCACCACGAGCCGAACGGCACCGCGCCGACCGCCAAGCTCAGCAACAGCGTGTCGGTGGACGCGCCGAAGCTGCCGAGCTCTCAGCCGCCGCAGAGCGCCGCGCCGCCCGCGCCGCCCTCGGGAATGCCTGCGCCTGCTCCTCTGCGGAGTACAGAGAACATCATAAAGGTACCGTTGTGAAGATTTTTGGCTATTTTTAGCAACTCTCATCTGCACATGATATGGATGTCCTCGCCGCCTCGGGCGCAGTATTTAATAATGTACCTATATCCACAATTCCACACGTGTATTGTGTACTATGCGGAATATGCCTCGATATTGGTATGACTAAAGTACCTTTCTACTAAAAGGTATTGTGGAACGTGCCAAATATGTAATTTATTCACATAAAAATATTTCGTGTGCTCATCAACTATGTATGTAAACGAGATTATAATTACTAATCAACTAGAACGCGGGCATATATTTATCCTCATTCTGGTTAATAAGTAACAACCGTTGCGGCGTATGTTACACAAATATGTCCTAAATACTAGCTCTAGCTAATGACTACTTGACAATGTGTGATAAAGGTATCTGTACCTAATTTGCTGTTTCATAATAAGACATTGTTTGAATTTGAACACAATGGTCACTTACAAAAAGAACATTGTTAGTTCTAATAAGAATAACCTAGGCGTAGCCGATCAACGTCTTCTATTTTGTTGACGAATGTGTCGATACAAAACTTTTTTCGTCCGTGCCCCACAATGCACAATGGTTCGAAATAAATGTAATCTGAAGTCACTTCGGTTGCGTCAGCGTTGTGATATTCTTTATATCGTCCTTTGTACACGAACGCCTACAGGCTATAGTAATTGGGTTCCGTGGTTTCGGCACCACATCACATTGCGTCTAAAGCGAATCAATGATGCGATGAGTAAAAAGAGGATTTCTCTTTTTACTTGGGTTGGCATCAAGAGTCTACAAAATCTTAATAGACACAAAGATATCTCCCAGACAGTTTTGTTACATAACTCCAATTCCACCAATTTCATTAAGAAAGCCTTCACAGAAAACCCATTTACATTCATATAAGAACGGATCGCCTTATCAGCTTCATTATTATTCAAATTGTCTTTGTACTTTTCAGAAACCCGATCATCCGCCTGTTGCGCCAAAACCAGAATTACCTAAGATAGAGAAGCCAAAAACCAAAGAATTAGATGGATACGTCGGATTTGCAAATTTGCCTAACCAAGTGTACAGAAAGGCAGTGAAGAAGGGATTCGAATTCACATTAATGGTCGTAGGTAAGTTAACAATGTATGCAAGCAAACTCTCTTTATAATTACTAAAGTTAACTGTGCAATTAAACAAACACTCAAACACTTGAAACGAATAAAACGAATGGCAATAGATAGGGTTATAAAATAGGTCTCGAGCGCCAATTTTTTTACAAGACAAATGCATGAAACTATGTTGTAACCTAAGTAATGTAAATACTCGTAGAGATTTTAGTAGAGATTTTGTACGAATCATGCTACCGTTCGTGATGGTTATCGTCATAAAGCTAAATCCATTTGTCGAACATAACAAGGCACTCTATAACGCACGAACCCACTGCAATAGTAGGCCACTCGTCAAAGGAAATTAGGATAATTGGGGATTAGCGGGTGACCTTTTAACACAGGAACTGAATAGTACTGTGGTAACTGGACAGTGGATGTGTCTCTCTGGTACACTTCATGATCACATATGATTCATTATGTATGTATGTCATTTACCGGTATGTGCATCTAACAACGATAAATGTCGCGTCTAAAATCTATGATTGAGGCAAAATAACTTGAATTTGGAATTTAAGAGTCCCTTATGACACTGCACTGACTGCTTTCATCACACCCAAGTCATTAGGTTCACGACACATAATGCCTTTACCTTTTTTGTTACGTCTCAAACAATTTCAGTAGTTCTCTAAGAACGTTCTAGAACCAAACTGTCCTTCGCCAATAAGTAAAGGCAATGGCGTTTAGGGTATTTATTCGTTTCATACGACGAATTAATGACGTATCGAATAACAAACGAATGACAGAACATATTCACGAGCAATTTGCCGCTAACGACGTGCCTATACCGCCAATATGACGTGTTAAATACGCACTCGAGTGTGCATGACTCAAATTCTGCTTTGAACACGAAGTTACACAATGTTCAAATGTTTACAAACATGATTTTCGACGTTTTAGGTGAATCGGGCCTCGGCAAGTCGACGTTAATAAACTCACTGTTCTTGACTGAAGTGTATGACAAAGACAAGCACCCTGGGCCCTCGCTGCGAGTGAAGAAGACCGTGGGAGTGGAGACTAGCGTTGTACTCCTCAAGGAGAACGGCGTTAACCTCACGTTGACCATCGTCGACACGCCGGGCTTTGGCGACGCAGTCGATAACAGCAACTGGTAATTATTTCCTAAGTTATCGTCGTCACATTCTCCTTGGATATGGATTCTCGGTAAGAATTCTGCAAAAAGAAATTTTTAGGCTTGTTTCTTTTCTCTGACTTTTTCTTGCTTACCAATTATCGTTTTTAAGGTATGAATTGTGATACTGTGTCTTTTATGTCGTTGCTTTAAGTTCCAATTTTAATCTGACCTCGTGTGAATAGTTGGCAGCCGATCATCGACTTCGTTGAATCGAAGTACGAAGAATTCCTGAACGCAGAGTCGCGGGTGACCCGCAAAGCCGCACCCCCCGACACTCGCGTCCATTGCTGCCTTTACTTCATCGCTCCTAGCGGCCACGGGTTAAAACCCCTCGACGTAGAGTTCATGCAGAGACTCAGTGACAAAGTCAACATTATACCGGTCATAGCAAAGGCTGATACTATGACGCCGGAAGAATGCAAGGATTTCAAAGAGCAGGTTCGTTTTCGAAGCTAGGTAAAAGATTAATTATTGTTACCCACATTATCGATCCGCGTTCCCATTCTCACACAACAGTTATAAATTACAGATAATGAAAGAAATAGCAACGCACAAGATCAAGATCTACGACTTCCCCGAGAGCACGGGAGAGGAGGGCGAGGGCGCGGACGTGACTCGCGCGCTCAGGATGAGAGTCCCCTTCGCGGTCGTCGGGGCCAACACCGTCATAGAGCAGGACGGGCGGCGCATTCGGGGGCGCAAGTATCCCTGGGGAATCGCTGAAGGTAACCTTTACGATCATCATGTTATTTAGTTTGTAGGTATTTTTCTAGCTAGAGATTATGAACGAGGGGAAAGGGACAATAATTTCCATAGTTCCACTCCAGTTTCCCTGTGTGAAGCCACTACCACACAGCTACGGTATTATTGGTCGATAATTTCGCTGTGTTATTCCGATAATTCGTTCCGCGTCCATCCCACAAACCTGTTTTATATTCCGATACTTCTAGCCCCCTACAATGTAGGCGGAAGTAATATCGCGCGCGTCCCTAAACAAAATGTACTAAAACAGATATATCGCAAAAACACAAGACGAATGGACGTAGCGTCTCACTTTTGTCACAGCGTTAGTATAACAGGAGTGTGTAAGATAGTAACCGGTGAGCATGTATGAGGGCAGCAGTGTGTAAGATAGTATCTATAACCGGTGAGCATGTATGAGGGTGGTATTAATGAAAGTGGAAGAAGCGAAAGAGGTGTGTTTGAAGATGGAGTCTTGGCCGCCCCAGCGGGAAAAAGACGTCACTTTATGTATGTAAGTGCATATGCGTAAGATCACGCGCATCGTTATACAAAATGTACCTACTAAACACAGATATCGCAAAAAATCCTATTCAAAATCGCTTTGTAGCTGGCTAATCTTACCACCAAACTGACATATTGCAAAGAGCTATCTAGTACGAGTGAACATGTCTAATATCGTTTCCAGTGGAGAACCTCGAGCACTGCGACTTCCTGGCGCTGCGCAACATGGTCATACGGACGCACCTCCAGGACCTGAAGGACGTGACCAGCTCAGTGCACTACGAGAACTACCGGTGCCGCAAGCTGGCCGGCCTGTCTGATGACGGCAAGCCGCACAGGATCAACTCCAATAAGTAAGACATGCACATGCTAATACCATATTTCTGTTCACCCGACGTACGTACGACTTGCGGAACGGATTTACGGCGTTCCTTAACAGACCTCGAAGCGTAAATCTCGTGTGACGCTTAAGGCGCTGACCATAGACAATAAAAATGAAATAAATAAAAAAAGAGGTACCTCGTCCGTCGTTCAATCGTAACAACTATTATATTTTGATCTGTGCTTGAACATGAATGAAAAATAAATAAAATATTTTATTAAAAAAAAGTTGTTAATTGCTGAAAAATTTAAAACAAATATTTTTTATTTTGAAATGTCACAAGATCTATCGATTACAATAATATCGTTCCATAAGTTATAGTTTATTTGTTGAATTTTTTTCAAGAGGTTCGAAATCAACGAAAACCTAAAATGTATATGATCGAAATTGCCATATATTTTTTCTACTATAACAAGTTATACGTATTTATCTGAAAAATTGTTTCAGTAAAGCGTGATTGGCTATTTATTGTCAGCGTCTTAATTAAACCGCGACACACGCTTCGATGTCTGTCTGGAAATGCTCTCATGGCACCAACGCACGTGTGTTGTGTGCCCACGACTGATCTCATGTCCTTCCAATGTGTTTCGTTTCCAGTCGGACATTCCTATCATCAACCATAATCACGACTTCTTTTTTTAAAGATCTTTTCAACAATTTTTGACTAGTCTTTAAGTCTCTTAACTAACAGGAAGCTGTGTTCATTTTCATCCTCTCCAAAGATAGTATAATTAAAACAAATATATATTTATTTAGAACCATTGACTGAGTACAAATGTATTATGCGCATACTATTATTATAATAGATTGATTCTAAAGGAAGGAATAAAATGAACACAAAAAATAACGATTCGGGCATGGTAATAATTAACCATAACAACCTGAGCCGACTGGGTTGGATCTAATTAATATTTTACTAATAAAAGTTTAGTTTGTTACTGTTGTCACCGCTTAAAGGTGACCAGACTAATTTGAAGTCATACATTTAAGTTACTTTGTGTCTGTCTAACTAAAAACATGTCTTCCAAATGTTTCTCCCGTTGTGCTTTCATTGCTGCATGTCTGGTCACCTTCAACATTAACTCTATCTGCGCAGTTGCGAGCTACTGACCGTTAGTTTGTTTTTGTTTGTAACATGTTAGTGCATACGACATTCTTCTACTATTTCGAATGTTCTGTGCTTGGGCATGCAGAAATGAAATCATTATTAACATTGCCATCTATTGTCGTGGATCGCTTTAAAAATGAACGTTATTCTTGATGCGATAGAATTGAGCAAATGATGTCAGTTTTAAAGTGTCCACGGCGAATGTCATATATCATAATAACTTGCAGTTCACGCGCTTTAACAGCGGCATTAGTAACAGTTTAATTTCCATTATCTATCGACGCGACGACAGCGGTATGCGTATTTATGCGCTTCCATATAATTATTGTATTATACGTCCACACATTTGTAGTCTATACGAGTGCGATCACAGTACTCTCGCACTCTCAGAATAACAATATGTTGTGTTTGTTTTGATTTACTGAGGAGATGAATCATTAGTAATTTAACGCAATCGTTCTAGAAAGTAATTGATTTATGATCGGCCACACACTACAATTGAAGTTATGTAGAGTCGAAATTCTCTAAAGGGCAATTGAAGGAATTGACTGCATTGTTTACTTCGTATGCTAGACTTATTCCTCTCGCTTTTGGTAATAGACTATGTGATAAAGAACGTCTGAATTCTAAAGTTTAAAACTGAGGTAAATAGAGTTTCGTAAGTTCGAAGTTCGTTTCGAATTTGATAATCTCGAGGCTCTCAAGTAGCTCTTGGTTGAGGCAGTTCTCATTCTCCAAATTATGATTTTTTACACGGTTTTGTTTTCTGTCTTTACAAGGCTTATCAATTTAAATAGTGTCAAGAATGATATTTTATTGCATTTTAAAAATTATGCGCGAATAAAATTATGCAATACGGAACAGGAAGTAGGAAAAAGGATTAAAAAAGGGTTGCAGATGTAAAGTCAAATATATAATTGAGGAATGTAGGTAAATGAGGAGGGATAGATGATTTTACAGTTTGTAGTGCCTGAGTTAATTATTAACAAATGTTACTATTGCCGCTGTGGTGTCGCGCGAGCACCGTGACGCTAACTGGTTGTGTTGGTGTTCAGTTTGTGCCCGCAAGGACTGATGAACAGTTTCATGACCGTTTGGTAAGTCCCGTCGGGATTCACGTATTTCTACACACATATCCTTCATGTTAATTGTACACCTACTTAGTCACCGTTCGTTTTAAAAGTGACTTAAAACTATACTGGAACAATAATAATTGAAGTCACTTTTATGAGTGCCTTTTGAGTATTGATTCATTCATTATATGCGGTAGGTAAATTCATTTTAGATCGCTTCTAAGATACTTCGTCTCAGAAGTACTGAGCTGTCCTTTGTAAACCTTGCTAATTCAAACTCGCCGCAATATTATTTCATTCACCATTTTGACTACCTTCAAACATTGTAAAGCTTTTTGAGTATATCATTTCAATTTAACCTAACACACTTTCTTGTATCTTGTAAATTACGTTGCTTTCAACAGGCTTTCAATAACTTGCTTTTAATTAATTTAATATGTAAGTTATTTATTTATAACTTAGATATTATTATGTAAGTATCATAATTATTTGCTTACGCTTGAAATATGTATACTCATTGATTTATTGTATTTATTATAGTTCGATCTGTGAATGCATGTTTTTCAAGTTTTACTTTCATGTAATTACAGTACAAGTTTAATTATGAAATTGTATTTCAATTAATTAGAGAAGTAATAACTAAAATAGATTGCATGTTGGGCTTTAGGAAAGTTTTGTGAAATTGGTATTTTGTCATATTTTACAATAGAGACAGTTTTTAACTCAACAATTGTTCGCAGGAATCCTCTGGCTCAGATGGAGGAAGAGAAACGGGAACACGATCTTAAGATGAAGAAAATGGAAAGCGAAATGGAACAGGTAAGTCTTTAGTATTTCTAGTTGTTGTCGATTGTGATTTGATCTTCGCACTTCTTACCAGCGTCCTTATTCGCTATGTCATTTGAGATTCCTTGCCGAAAACGAGTAATGTCATAACGCGTTTTAAACTTATTTAAATCTCACTGCCGAATCGCGTTAACTTCCCGCGCGTTATTTTGTTTGACAGCTCAAAACGAGCGCGTTCGAGTCTAGGTATAGCGAAAGACGGCCCAGCACGCACGATAACGCAACGTGCGTTCAGGTGAAATAACCACCATTATAACTGTGGAATGTCTCCGTACGCTTTCACGTGACGCGCGTACGGGCAGGACCACCGTTTCCGCGGACGCGACAGTAATCAAGTTTGACGCGCAGGTGTTCGAAATGAAAGTGCGCGAGAAGCGCGCCAAGCTGAAGGAGTCGGAGGCGGAGCTGGCGCGGCGGCACGAGGCCACGCGGCGCGCGCTCGAGGTGCAGGCGCGCGAGCTGGAGGAGCGCCAGCGCGCGCTGCAGGCCGAGCGCGCCGCCTGGGAGCGCGACACGGGCCTCTCGCTCGACGACCTGCGCCGCCGCTCGCTCGAGGCCAACAGCAAGGAGTGAGCACGCTTTTTGTTTTGTTTTTTATGCGCGCGATTAGTGCATTCAGCCAGTGTCAAGTATTAAAAAATATAAAGTTTTTTTTAGATATTAGTCAAAATGTGAAGTCAAATTCGTGTTTCAGTAAAGTGAAAACATAATTCCTTTTTTTGAATTTAATATTTGTTTCCTGAGCGACATCTCAAATATATTTGAAAATTAAAAAAATATATATCAGTCCAATACTTCGAATATTTAATTTTCATCCTGCATGAATTTCTAATCTAACATATCTTCATGAAAGGTATTGTCCTGATTATCCCATATTAACCCTTTGACTATCTCGCTTCCAGAACGGTCGACGGCAAGGAGAAGAAGGACAAGAAAAAGAAAGGTTTGTTCTAATCTCATGGACACTCTCGTCGGCCTCGCACCCACCGTTGTTGCGCGCGACTCTCTCTTACGTCGCGTCGCGTCACGTGACAGATCATCGATCGATGTATCGCGAACGGCTCAACAGCCGAATTAAAAATTAACGAGTACAAAATAGGGTTCGATTCCTCTACACTTCGGTAGTTGCATTCAATATTTCACTCAACGTAGGAAATTAAACGCCAGCCTTGGCATACTTGGAAAACGGATCGATGTGAATATAAAATAGCTTCGGTCGATGATTTGCATTTTAAACGACAATTCTTATTCTTAACCGTAGTTTCTTAACGGTACTCTACCGATGTGATTTAACGAATTACAATCGATCTTTATTAAATTAACTGTTGACTAGTGTAACGTTTCCTAACGTTTTTTCACACTTTTACTCGTCTAAAGTAATTTTGAAAATACAGAGGATTAGCTTTGAGGTCGGTACATATCGCGTTTGAGATAAATTGGTCTTAAACTTGACAATGATGACCTCAAAATAACATAGCTCCGCTATTAAGATTTCTAGGATAGATTTTATCCATTTCTTTACCTAATCTGGGATCGAAGTGCCATTGTCTTAGTATCGACGTGTATTAACTATGTACAATCGACGCCGAGTGTCTTGTTATCTCATAGCATAATATGCGGACAATACCTCTCGCTGTCGATTGCGATCTAATAAATAAGCTTTTGTCTACTGTACGGCAAGTCACTGTGTGTTCAAAATTGTGTTTGTGTCACTTACTGATTAGGTGTGTCTCGCATTTGAAATTGTGTTTTAAATAACATCTAAACGTCTTTGTTTTCTGTAAATATAACGAAGCGACATAAATTGCATTTAAATTGGCCTATTACATTTTTAATGCATCTATTTTGATGCTTTCTTGAGCATAATATACAGGCAGTTGTAAAGCTTTTTGCTGTTTTCGAACAAACTAAATAATGTTGTAAGGCCTATACAGAACAAGTCTAAACTTTACATTAATTGTAAAATCTCGCCTTTATTAATAATGGGTTGTATATTAATATTCTATTTATGTTTAGATTTAACTTATCTGTTTCTTCTTTTCTCTTCGTTGACTCAATAAAATGAGTTATATTTTTATTTTTATGATTTTCTGTAATTTACAGATTGGTCTTTTAAGAGTGTCGCAACCGGAATAGTTATATAAAGGCGATCGTCCTACTCGACGCTCTGTATTTAATTATACATAGATAGTTTTAAAGTTAAAGCATAATGGAACAACGATTATTTAAAGACTACACAGTATGTGGTTAACACTGTAACCGTTCCAAATTCATGGCGTCTCACACTTTACTTATCTATTTATTTATAAGATTTATTCCATGACAAAGCATTTATTTTATATTTAATGAGTGATGTCTTATTATTTTTTATTTTTTTTATTTTTGTTTTCCGACATTTTTTTTACTTTTTATATGGCGTTCATTATATTTATTTTACGAATAAAATAGTACTCAAATATGACTTCTGTGACCGTTCATCAATACATTATAGCACAAACGATTTTACAGCTTATAATTAGACGTTTACGTCCATAAAGTTGCCAAATAGCTTTAAATAATGATCTGCTTAAATCGAGATTAATGTCTACTCGATCGTAAGTAAGGATTTACTCGAGCAGAACTATTAACATAGACATTTAACTAGTAATAGCGACGTTACTAATTATTGTTCCGCTCAAATCAGAATTAATATTATACTGATAATAATAGAATTGTGAAATCGATAAATTGTAGCAAATTATTATCATTGTCGAGAATTTTTATTTTTTTGTTATATTAATAAGTAGAGTGAGTGAGAGAGATTATTGTAGTATTTCAATAATACATTTGCATTAGAAACAACACTATTCTAAATTTTAACGTAAAGTAGGTAAGAGATATTTTTTAAATTTATATCATTATAAAATTACAACCATTTTGGCTTGGTTCGGTGAATCCGAATGCCTCGTTGAGGTTTGGAGGAGCGTCGCGTTTGTTAATATATACATCGGTATATCGCTTAGTGATATTAAACTATGCTCATAGTTCAGTTGTGACTTACAACTCTAGCCCTAGATAGTCGATAGAGTTTTCTTATATAAGGGTATAAGTGTGGTATCTCTCAACTTGCAAAGACAGGCTTACAATATTTTATCGAAACACCCGTTTTTTAATTTGTTGGTTTACATTGGTGTGTATTGAACTCGTCTATTTTAATATTCAGTTTCAATATCGCAGTTACTTTTATTTATGGTGTATTCCTAGTTATATTCACTTGACTATTCATATTGTTTTATGTAAATATTTAGTTATTACGATTGTATCAACAAAATATATGTTATAGTATACTCGTCAAGTAAATTATGCATAATTATTGTTTCACCAGCACGCCATGGAAATTTGTATTATTTTATGACTGCAGTATTGACTTCCGCATTATAATTAGGTATATAGGTTATAAGGTTATGCTTAATTTTTGTATTTTGTGTAGGGTCACGACCCATTTACCATACCGATTTTTTGCTTAGTCATTTCTAGACATGTGATGTACTTTGGAAAAGGGATGGAGTTGAGGCGATGTAATATATTGTACCTTTGAATATAAATAAATACGTAATATATAGGAATATTTGGTTTCATTTAAATATTCTTAATTTAGTCGTTGTTTTTAATTTTCAAAGTGTTAGGAATGAATAAGATAGGCAAGGACATATCATTAGTACGTAAATGAAAGAGAGAAATGATTTGTTTAGTTTTTTTTTTATTTGGTGATGCATAAGATCACGTACACAGTGTTATTACATTCGCCGACCACATTAAAATACAATCCATAAATTCACGAACAACCTCAAAATATACTGTATGTAAACAACGTTACTACATCTAGATAATATCTTTGGCAGCACTATGGAAAATATACTTCTACCTATTTATTTTAATGAAATGCAACTTCAAATATAATATGATAACAATCACAACATTTCTTGACGATACAAACATTACGCTAATGAACATTATATCGATTTTAAATTATTTGACATTATATTGCTAAAACATCTGAATAAATTTTATTAAAATAATTTATTTACAATACCTATATATGTAATATCGGGGTTTTACTCCTTCAGGGTTTCGTTCATTATAATAATATTTAGAGAGCCATAAAATATATTCAATATGTAATGATAATACACGGTACTTTGCACCTCATTTTAAGTGTTTGTAATTAGGCTACGTATCTATTTTAATATGTCGCATTGCATTACCTTCTTCACTTATTCGTCAATTTTTCTTACAACATTTCCAGCCAGAAAGACGTTACTGCCGAGTTACAGATATCAATGAAGGTCGACAGAGCTTGGTTATGTTTTGTACCCACAAAATCCTTTGATTATTGTACTTACATAGTTATTAAATACCATATTTTTATTGATTTTTGCTTGCCAGGGTACGGTTTAGGGATTTTTTTCTACTTAGGTAGGTAGCTAACATAATGTACCCGTAAGGCAATTCAGTTTATGTCTAGTATATATGCAATTAGTACCGTATTCTATCTTTTATTGCGCTCGGTGCGACCTTCAATAACTGCGCCATTTCGTGGCTGGCCTGGTTATTGCTGCGCCTTGTGCCTAGGCACAGCTGGCGCCACCCTATGTACGGTACTGTATGCAATTGCACTATACTGAAAAAAAAGTACGGGAATAATAGTTTAAGTACACACTTATCTCAAATACTTCGACCTTAATTATTATCTGTACCATTCGATTTTACTTCTTGTCAACATAACATTATAATAATAATTTTAGAAGGTGATTGATAACTTCGTTTGAAAGTGCCTGAGGGAAGTTCGTCATTAAATTTGACATATTATTTTACGCGAGGAAATTACTATAGTTTTATAATTTCATTAAGTTAATATTTGCCACCACCAGCGGCTAACCCAAGTCTGTTGAACTTATGAAACGGTTTATTCTACAAAGTTAATTTCATTTCTCATGTTAATATCTATTCTGATTATCGTTGAAAATAAAAGTGGTTACAATATTATAATCAACTTTCTGAACATTATCTTTTTAGCTCTACGATCATTTTAATATTATTGAAAAGGAGAATGAGTATTGAATAGGAGTTTAAATTTTTGTAGCATACAACACATTAAGTACTTACATCCCTCTTAACAATCGATACTTTCCCATCTATCATTCCACAAACTATGCACCTATAACTAGCTTTAATATTAATGTAACTATTATTGGTGTTCTTTTGTGTCAATCTAAAGTTAATATTTACTCTAAAAACATTGTAAACAAAGGACATGATAATCAATAAGTTCAGCTCAATAAGTTGTAATATCACAAATCACTGTATATCTATAAAACTACATTTACTCTAACAAATATTACGATTGTTTCTTGGAATTTGCGTGAAATCTTTGCGGCACGGTTTCACTCCAGCTTTATAATATATTATTGAGATTCGATAGACTGATACGCGATAGGCACAATGGCTCAGCTATTGAAATTAATCTTAGTTTCTACTTAACACCTTCAGTGCTGAAAACACAACTGTCGTGTTTTCATAACTTGCCGCGAGTGCGGGAAAACAACCGTTGTGTTTGTAGTAGGGGAAAACAATATGGAGTGTACAGAGCCGCACCCGTGGCTAGACACGAAAATCGGCTCAGCAGTGAAAGTGTTGATATTTGTTCCAGTGTACATGTACATTATTCATTACATTGACGATGAAACCAAGATATAAGTTGGTGTTTAATGGGTTACTCTTAACTATAATTTCTTTTTAAAGTAACGAGACGAGCAATTTGTATGTCGTTAATGAGAGCTTTAATATTTTCCCGAATTTCTCAAATGTCCATAATCGGTTTCTGAACCCCAAAATAGATTTTCAACATAATCGTTAGTGCTGTTTCCCAGAAAACTATTTGCGAATAAATATAAACTCAATTAAATGTACATACGTTTAAGATTGATCTGCTAAAAGTGAGATTTCACGATCTCATTGATTCTGAAATTTTCATAATTTCATTAAAGTCATTTCGATGTTCTGAATAATATAAAGTAGACTGAATTCTTCATTGTGTAATAGTATTTTATTTTGCTAAATAATTGTATTATGATGTTTTTTATCCATTGCACTTTACATTGTAAAAGTAAACTTCCAATTTGTTTGGCACTATTCAATAATAGTAGTAATCTTTTTCATTTTACACTTTATATCTAAGGCTTCAATTATTATTCGGTATTGGTGTTCCTTCTGATTTATTGCTATTAAGTTAAGAATACGGAAATATAGCGTCAAGCTCTATCAATGATTAGTTAAGATTATAATTTTTTATCAAATTTTATGTTTTAATAAAGTACTAATGATTTGAATTCATGAAAGGCCGCAACTACATCAGCTAGCTGGTCGCAATTTTAGATTTAATTATTAATTTTCGTAGTCATTGCAATACGTGAACGTCTTATATACTTAATAAGAATTAGCCGATTTATTCTAATTGAATCTAATTTTACAATGGCCACAAGTTTGATTCACAACTCTTCTTTATAAAGCTTTACGAAGCTCTTTACATAACCAGCATCATTTTCTTATCATATTTATTACATTTAACTATTCTAATAATCTCTTATTACAATTGAAACAGACTTATAGATAATCCGAAGAAATACATTATTAAAATTAACTTTGAAGGCGATAAGATTAAAGAGTAGGTAAATAGTAACAATTTTTTTATAACTACTTATAGAACCAAAGCAACCATATTAGTCGAAGAGTAAATGCTAAAGTATGTTAGACAAGCGAAGTGTTATATAGACCGATGTTAGAGAGATCGAGCGCAGACAGGCATCGATAAACTGGCGAGATATAGCGTGTGGCGGAAGCAGAAGTGTCACAGACATCGTCGGGTTAATTGACTAAGTGCTTCTAAGAAGTAACGTTCATAGTAACGGAGAGATGCATTTGTACATGACAATGGTAAGTTAACGCTAGTTAAACCGCAGTCGATACTAGCATCATAAACAGAGTTTAGTCTACGTTTACAGACATAATCTACTGAAGAATCTAGCAGATACAACAATATCGTCACAATGGATTGTCACAGCGAGATATCCCATTACATTCAAGCGTCACAACACGAACTAGCATTTTTATGTGTGCATGTTTTGAATTCAGTTTTTTTAACTTGGGTTTTTATTGTAAAGCAATAAATCCTTTAATAAATAACTACATATAAAAACTCATTTATTATATAGTTAGGCACGTTGATTAAATGAATATATCCTTAATACTAATAACGACTTGGTCGTGTGTGGCAGTCGACAACCTACTGTATGATATGTTCTATGTATAATTTTATTGCCGAGAATATAAAATCATCTGTGATACGCAGACATGCCGGGCGATGATTGCTCATATTCAGCTAGCAGCCACCCACAGATATACATGCATGTGATGTAGACATAGGTGTAACCATGTACCGTGTTTTGAGAGACCATTGATTCGAGTAAGTATACGTTTCAGGTTTATGCTTGTGTATAAATCTGGTTCAGTTCTGCCGTTTTCGGCTTTTAAATATGTCTAAACTTGATCGAAATGTCCGCCGTAGTTGACCCGACATTAACTCGTTTATGATTGTTCCATTATCTTTAGTAGCATATATGATAATTATTTAATGTAATTTTAAAATATATATTTTTTTGCATATAGGCCGGTCTTGATTATTTCTGTTAAGTTTATCAAAAATAGTTTCTATAGTGTGTTGTGGTTACACATACTGTGGTTTAAACATCGAAAGCTCGGCCAGTCTGTGTCGACGTCGCGTCACGTTCTGGTCTATATAACACTGCGCCGCGGGCGACTGGGAGTTGCAGTTGCATCCACCAAGGTCAATTTCCCTCATCTTAACGATAAACATCTCCCCGTCGGAAAGATGACGTACGACATTCATATAATCACGTTAACACACATGCAACACACATCTAAGTTTTTTTTCCTTTTCACAATCATGCAATGCAATCGTCGCGCGAAAACTTGTTAGTGTATGAGTTAGTCTAATGTATGTACAGAAAATGTTTGAATAGAAACGACTAGATTAGCAGCAACATCGAATGCGAAAGACTGTGTCGTTTTGCGGTTATGTTGACGTAGCATGTAGGATGACAAACGATTTCCATCGATGCCAAAACAAAGGGTGAAGCGAAACGTGCATTAAAATAAAGTGCAACAGGACCACGGAAAGTGCGATAGGGTGCGCAGTAGAAACAAATGCTTAGGTGTAAACTATATAACAGGATCGACAGAAACAGTAGGCGATAGTCAAGAACAGGGTTACTAAAGGTACTTATAACTAGAAGGCTTAAGAAAGGGAAACTTAAAAAAATAGGTATCTGTTCTGTTGTTTATACGTATTAAATATGTAACAATGTGTAACATTATGAAAAGTGTAACAAGTAAGTATTCATTTATAATTGTACGATATTCACTCATCTTAATTTATTGATCACAAATTCTAATCGAGGCAATGTTCGTAACGATTGGACAACTGTCTGGTTGAGTCTTCACTATAATTTATATAGAAGATCACTATGAGCAAGAAGTGTGGCTGGTGTTCATATAAGGCATAATTAGTAACACGTGTTTTAGTACACAATATTAAAATTATTATTTCTCCATCATCAACCAATGCGTCGTATTCCCTGATTGCCACACCTAATATTAAAATTCAAGAGCTGAATACGCTTTGTGTGTCGCAAGTGCTCTTTCGGAAGTTAGTTTGCATATCGTATGTCCATCTTAAATAATTTAACTATAAGTGCTGGAATCCGATGAATAATCGCAGAATACGCCATACGCGAGTACATGCGTATTATTAAGGGATTGCCAGCAGTGGTCGTCGGTGTTATAGTACCACATGCATGAGCAACTACCGGTTTGCAAATTGGTGGAGTAGGTGCAAATGCATGTGGTCCATCGGGCGAGCATCGAACCGGCGCACATAAAGCTGGCGTGGAAATTCGTTGTCTTCAGTCCGTTCTCTGTCATGTCTTACTTAAAGTTATATTTAGCTTTTCATATATTTATTTAATTATCTATCTATTTATTTATTGTCCAATTTATAATACAGGCTTTTGTCCTGCGTTTTAAGCTTTCATGATTACAATTCTGACTTTAAGTTATGATCCACGCCAGCTTTATGCAAACACTGATCGGTTCTCGCCCACCGACGTCAGGCGACGTGTGTTTCAAGACGTTTAAGTCTTTAAAACAAGAGGAAGCTGACCCTGGTCCGGCGCGCGTCGCCCTTGCCGCGCCGGCCCATGCCGTACTGTCACATGGCTGTGTCCGAGCTGGACCCCCCCGGCTTTGCGTCCATGCCGCCGCCGCCGCCCGCATCCTCGTCTCGTGCGCCTGCGCGCCCTCCGCCTGTTCCACCGATACCCGCCGACAGACCCGTGAAGTCCAATTTGTACTGCATCATAGAACAATTTGTCAGATATCTGGCTCCACAAGCGCTGGAACACACACGGATTCGTTACCGGCTGCTATTTTAACTCCGCCGGATTGTCTGAGTACTGACGATCGGAACCGATCTCATTTGACAGATTTATAGATTTTTATGAGACCCATTCGGATTAGCACTAAGAGAATCAGGCGTTTTACTAGGCATTTAATTCTGCCAGATTTGGATTATCTATGCGGCTTTTGAAATCGTTATTTCCAATCAAAGGCAAAACACCATGCAATTTTGGTTTGTGGAAAGCATGATGCGGGTATGAAACGGAAGTTACATTTAGTTACGTTAAATATTGAGTTAATACAGAAGTAGAGAAGAGAATTTGTTACAGAAGATTATATTCTCAGAAATGAAGGGCCGCAGCACTTAAAGTTTATAATAATACACTTTATAAACTTTAAGATGAATGATAGTAAAACCACACATATACTAATCTAGACAACAAATTATCATTGCAACAACACACCAACAACATTCAAATATTAGCTATAATGTTACACCATCAAACAATTCTACACTAAATCCATTAAACACTGTGATAACTGTCAGTTAGTAAGTTAAATTATAGGATACAGTACAAACTGATTGGAAGAGAGTTAGTCATAATTTCGAATCCACATAGTATACCTACTTCAACCATTCAATACACTATTTTCACTTTTATATGTGGATGCTTTCTGTAAATTAGGCTTCCAATGCATAGGGACTCTCTCAGGCATACACAGGGAATACTGAAAATATACCAAATAAATAAACATAAAAGGGACCATAACATAAAGCACACATAAAACTATGCAGTAAAATGAAAAATGTAAGGGGAAGGTATATGTTATATTGCGAAGATGTTTACGTACATTGAGACAAACGTAGCCTGCGATATATAAATTAGCTTTGAGCTTTATAAAGCTGTTGTGTATATCTTTTTAGCAAACACATAGATGTGATGAACATAACATACACATATAATTCAGATATGGTATACGGTACATGCTGAGACCGACTACATACACAGGTACACACATAAATACATGGGTATCAGGAAGTATCGTATGGTAGTGCATAGAGACAGACCGAGTCGTCCCTTGTATTCACTGATGCTTTGTTTATCGCTTTCTCCAGCGTTATAAGACCCTGGAGGTGGGGACCCGGCGTGAGGCGGAAGGAAAAACAGAAATAAACAAATAAAACGATAAGTACTGAAAACCAAAACGGGGGTTAAGATAATATGTAATTTCAATTCTTCTATGTATAACTATTTCAAACTAGTTTCTAATCAACTAAAAAGACTTATCCTTGCTTAGTTTTCTTCGACTTTGAAAATTTAAACAGTAGGATGCTTTAAGTGAAATAAAAGTTTGAAATATCTGAACCAAGAATAAGTCTTATAACTGTGATCACACGTTTCACCCTCTCCCGAAAGTCTAACAATCACGAATGAAATATAATCTGTAAAGTACTTAACGGGTGCAACACTCTGGTGCCTTTTAACCACTCCCACACTCGCCTCCCACGGCATAGGTACCTAAGGAACATTACGTTCCAATGCACTAAAATCTTTATATTTCCTAGAAAATGTTACTATCAAAAATGTGCGATGTGTTGTCGAAAAAGTTTTGTAAGTAAATATTGTAAGTATTTATAAGAGAAGTTAGTAGAAGTGGAAGGGTCACCTTGTTCGCGCAGTCGAAGCACGTAGTGACGACTTTGCTGATGACGTTCATGAGGTGCTTCGTTTCCTGAATAACGTTATCCACTTTGCTGAAGGTGGCTGCGCGCCCCACCGTCGGCTCTTTCACGGTGAATTGCAGTTGTTGTACGTAAGTTGGAACCTTATCTAAATGCGCTAACAGTTCTTTTTTCGTTGTCCCCGCGGGAACCTTAAAATAAAAGTATCGGGTTAGATTAACATGTCATTCGTATGCCTCGTGGATTTAAAAAAACGACTCTTACCTGATATGAAAACTGTCTTACGATTTTGTAAAGTCTATTTGCTTCTTCCGCGAAATATTCCGCTTGTGTGAAGAGGTCTTGCGTAGTGTTTAGTCGGCCTTCACCTTTCGTGAACTGATACATAGCGAAGGCCATGGAAGACATATTTTTTGCCCTTAAAATTTAAAAGTTCACCTATTTATAAAAAAACGCTATGGATAAATAAATGAACTCATGTGATTTGAAAAGTTCAATCATAATCCATACATGGTGTAGCTGACATGCTGTATTATTCATACCTCTTCACAATATCGTTGTTCTCATCAGCAGCGGCGCCCTGCCACTTGTCAGTCTCGGCGTCCATCTCAGAGGACATCATCTTCATCTCCAGACCCGACTTGGCAATCTTCGCTTGCTCGTCGGAATCCAGTCGCACCGCTTTCAGCGGTTTACTAGTTGTACCATGTTTCTGGAAGACGTCAATGGTACACATATGTGTCAATGATGAAGTCAGCACCCCAGAAATAAATTTATATAATAACAGGTATTAAAGGGTTTAAAGAACTTACTCCTGGCCTCGGCAAGCTACTATATTGCTGCTTGTCAGGTCTGTCGTCCGTAAGGTCGAGTAGCTCGCGCGCCAGCCTCGCGGCGTCCGCTAGCAGCCACGCCCACATGTCTACGAACACGTCGAGGTTCTCCCGCGCCGCCGTGCTGCCCGGGTGCGCCGCCAGCGTCCGCGCCGCAGTTACCACTTGCGGACCGTATATTCGCAGGTTGATCTCCGCGAACTTGGCACTCACTTGTAACGTCTCCGACATAGCTATATGCCTGAGTAATTTGCATACCTGAAAACATATGGACTGGACCAGAGTGTATTGTCCAACTTTATGACGTTTGCCTGCCATCATGTGAAACCAAAACCTAATCAGGATTTAAAAAAAAAGTAAGTACTCTGAACACCCTAAGTATGTAGGGAGGTTTATTCCTTTGGACGCGAACAGATCAACTTCGCCCACCGTATTTCGTACTTACTGATTCCGTATAATTTTATATTTCACGTTCTCTCTCATTATTAAGCTGATCACGTACCTCTATTATATGGTCTAACTGTTCGTGAAGCCGGCTGGCTATTTGGTGCAGTCTCTCTGATTCTCTCTCACCACAGGAACTAGCTGTAGAATAATCGTCTCGAAATCAATCCTATCAATCACAAATTATCACAGAATTCTTGGTACAGCCTGGATTATCCGAATCTATTGAAATATAAATTGAGACTGAAGACATCACAATTGCCTTTCGGTTTCTTTAGGTTCGAGAACTGCATTTTGGCGCGAATTGAACATGGAAACAAATATAATCCAGGCTGTCTAAGGAGCTGGTGCGTTGTGCAGTGGCGTCAGTCAGACCACCAGCACACATTCGCTTGGCTCCCTCGGGAGCGGTGTGTACCTACGATCCTCGGTGGGTTACCTATGTGCGCGAGGTCGGCGGCCAGCCGCTTGGCCTCGTCGGCGAGGGGCGCCAGGTCTCGTGCTTGATCGCGAGCCGCCGCCACCAGCGCGCGCTCTAGTTCGCTGGCAGCGCTGGTGGCGCCCGTACACGCGCTCTCTAGAGCCGCACCGCCACTCGACGCCCCTTGTTCCTCCTAAATAATCAACAGGAGCTTCTGAAGTTTCAAGAAATCCGAAGTTATCTACGTAAACCCATCGAAGCGAGCCTTCTTTATGGGCTAATTCAAATTATCGAGCTAAACTTTTGGGATCTGCGAAGAATACGGTCACCTAATAAGCGTGGGGATGTTGCGAAGCGAAACTTCTGATAATTTAGTTGATACATTCAGCGTTGCTCGGCAGAAAATCATGTTCAAAAAGATGTTCTCGAAAAATATTAAGCGGTAGAGTTCAGACGAAAATCAATCAAGTACAAAGCTGTGAGTCTTTCACAAGTACACAGCTGTCAGTCTGTTAGCCTATGTCAGAGCTTGATGCTACTCATTTTATGGCACTGATTGGTGCTATCTACGATGCTATCTACACCAATGGGTGTAGGTAGGGCGGGTAGACCTTACTTACCAAGGACACGGCGACGGCTACTAGCCGCTCCAACTCGTACGCTATCCGCTCGGCCAGCGCCAGTATCCGCTGCCGGTGGTCGTGCGAGGTGTAGGCAGAGTCCGTGAAGTCGTGCGTCCTCTCTACCAGGGCCCGCAGCGTGGACGCCAGCGCCCGCCGCCTCGTCGTGTCGGCGCCGCCGCGCGCTCGTGCCGTCCTCACTTGCGACGTCAACCCACGTAGAGCACCCAAAGCCGTACCAGCCTCCCATTGTGCTGCCTGTTCCGACCATGTATTTATGATATTCGCCAATGCTATTTTGTTAATTAGTACCTTGTCAAAGGATTTATTGAATAAAATTATTGAGACATAATATAATTAAAACAGTTAGGTATTCGATCCACACTGAAATTAATAACAGTTTAGGCTTTCAAGTAATATTGATCATTGCTAAAGATATCAAATTCTCTACAATTATTGTAAATGTTAAAGTGTTACTTGTTAAATTACTAACCTACGTTCCTATTGAGATATCTTAAAAGCAAGAAGAAAAAAAAAAAAGAAATGTAAAATAGATACAACGAAAAAAGAAGATATCTGAAATAACCTATAATCTACTCTGCGTACTTACCCATCTGTTAATGACTAATTACTTAGGTTCTAAGCTAGTCATTATGTAAGTACAACATAGAGCAAGCCGTGAAATCTTCGTTTTATGCGTATTGATATTTTACCGTTTAATTTGTGCTTAATGTGTAAATACACTATTTACTTATCTTTGTAAGCATTGCATTAAGCTTAGCGAAGCTTAATTTTAGCATTGAGATGCGTGTCGTTAGCAAAACTGGTGTTAAGTGTCAAAAATGTATTTGGTATACTCGCTAATGCTACCTACAAACCTAAAAAAATATATTTTTACAAATGCTTCCTCAAATAAGATTCCAAGGTATACTTACTATTTTATAAGAAAGTCAAACACAAAACAAGTAACTTTTACTTTGTTCAGAAAACTAAGCTGTGATTTATTTGAACAAAGCAAAGGGAAGACAAGCGACATCGCTCCGAAATTTAACTTTATTGCACTCACTCTCATCGAGGTTGTAAATTCAAGTTTCTGACTGTAATACATGAGGAAGCAACGTTCTCTACAAAGGCAGAATTATAAAAATATTCTGAAAACAAAGCGTAATTGTATTCTAGTGCATGTTTAAAATACATTTTGTAGATAAAATGAAGGCACTCCTCTACCTGCCATTTTATATTATATACCTGTTCATGACTATCCGAGAAAGGTTTCAACTACAAGAAAAGAAAAACTCGGTTTATGCACGGAATTTCAAATAGCAGTAAATCCGATAGAAATATAGCGACTTTCAGAGGTAAAGTGTGGTGAAAGGGAAATATTCTATCTGAATTTAACAAGCGTCTAAAATCTATTTTATCAGTTACTACTTACCTATAGAATTCCTTTATTTGCTTCGGTAATTACAATTCATTAGATACGAGTATTATCATCTTATTTGTTACTAAAGGATATATATGTTTTTAGATTTTTAGTAAGCTTACGGCATTTATTTTATGATATAAATATGAGTAGATAACGATTGTGTTAGAAACAAGGTAGGTAGGTTTATACGTCAATATTTTCTTATAGTTGACTTTATGACATCGCTGCTTATTGAATTGAAGACCAATTTTAAAGTTACTACTAGTTATCCGGTTTCCAATAGCGGGTGCCCATCGAGATATCGACATGAGATGATCTGTATCTGTCTGGGGCGGACGCGAGCGTATACCATTAATCTATTTCCTTTTACTTTCCTCAAGCATCCTATACTTCCTGCAGATGGAATCTTGAACGGAATTTAAAACTAAAAAAAATCACCTATCATTCTAAACAAACATTCTTCACTATGAGCTTGTATTAGGCATAGTTTCAAATTCAACTTCAATTTATCATTTTCTAAGTGTATGAACAATTATTTTATATCTAAGTAGATAGATAAACTCTTTATTAAAACACCACAGAACAAAGAAATAAAAACAAGACCAAAACAATTAGTATCACAGTGGGCGGTCTTATCGCTCAGAACTAGGATTATTATTAGTTTCTTTATACAGTATTACATACGTTTACAAGCAAAACAGTTTGTTTCAATATGTTCCTAAGTAGGTTTTAAAATATTCCATTATGCGAGTATCTACTATTGAAATGACCAAGGCCTGCATCCAAATACTATTTACATAACATTTGAAAACATATTACTTGAAGAGTTTCGAAGTGAAGACAGATTAGTTGTACCTACGTTATAGCTTGTAAAGTCAGTTGTGCACAGTCCACTAACTGCACTTCCGGTGGTGTGGTGTGTAGTGGAAATCCCCTGTCCCCTTTGTACATGTACCTCGCATCTTAGTTCTAATACAGGGTCCCACATCATTTTTATGTTTGCATTTATTCAATAGTGATTTATATTCCTTCGATGAGATATCTGCTCTGAGAAAATTTAACAAGACTCGTTAACAAACTCGAGAGCGCTCTCTAATTGGCAGCCACGCCTTACAATAATTTGTGAAACCTAATATAATATTGTTAGAGGTTAAGCGCTCTCATCGAAAGGAAATAAATATTCAAGAATTGCGAGAAAAGGTTAGCAGGTCAACCGTCTCATTGAGAGATACCCAGATAAACAAAAATATAACTATGAACCCTAACCTTTCTGATGTTGATTTAAGATAACTGAGTCAAGGGCGAAAGGGCGCCAACCCGGTTGCGATCTAACATGGCCCAGTGCCAACCCTGTAGCTAGACTTACCTACGTCATGTCGAAGTTTCATCCTCTTTCCGTTCGAGAACGTGCCTAGATGTCGCTTCTTCTTATTTAGTAGTCACGTAGTTAGAGGCACTTACCCGTGGGTAAATGTTTGCACCCAACCTGCTCGAACTTGGGTTCTCCAACATCGGGATATAAAGTTTTCTAAGTGGCTATCTGTTCATGGATTTATCGACACATTGGATCGGCTTTCGATCATTAATCACGTCTACCTTTATGCAAGGGAGATTAATATGAAAAAAGTTCTCATGTTGATGAAGAGATGTTATCATGTTCTCAACACAATGTCGTAGATTTAACGAAATTATCGCCATTATACAATGCTGTATTTCCCTTTACAACAAGCACAAGAATGCTATTGATAAAAGTTTTATGAGTATTTAGTATACAATACCATTGGATAACTGTAATTAGAATCACATCAATCATAAACGCATGCGTTATCGCGATCTGACAATGATCGTCCCATACAAAAGAGTTCAACGCGTGTGTTCTTTTGCTGAACAACCACTGATGTCTAAAACTAATGACTCTAAAACTGTATTGGTTTCTTTCCACAAAATTTAATTATGTGATGTAAGAGTATGAATAAAGTAAAAAGAGTAGTATCGAATGCTTGCTTCATTTTTGGGAATCACTTGATATTTTATTTGGATCTGAAGCTACGCCAGCGCTCGTTTAGGGCTCTACACCCGGGTTTTATAAACGACGGCGGCACCACTTGTAAATGCTCGTCTTAACTCTTGCCTACGGATTTTTGCGAGTACCTACTGAATTACACGTATCCACTTGGATGTTCATTTACTAATCATGTTTTATTTGTATTTGCAGAAGTCCGTAAATTTTACACGATAACTTTCAGTTCAATTGATAGCTATAGATGTCTAGAACTGTAGTAATTACCATAATAATAATAATAATAATGTTTTAGCCGGTAAACCTGCCTTGTTTGTGCAAAGTACCTAAGATAATCAATTTAGTTTGTGTGTATATAAAGTTGAGTTGAAGCCTTCATAACTGAATTGAAGGTATATAACGGTAGTACTATTATTTATTCTGTGATTTTATCTACAATTCTACACCTTCCCATTGTAAATCCTTAGTGTGCCTAATTCTATCATAATAGTGTTCATATAAAATCTTATATGATAGAAACCGATAGATTTTAGGTGATGGTCAAAATCATCAGACTATTTAATAAGTTGGGCAAGAGTGACGACGATCATGATGATGGGACAAAGAGTGTAGATATCAAACCTCGTGTCCGTGCTCCTCGTGGCCGGGCAGTCCATCGCGCACGACATAGTGGATGAGATCCATAGCACGCCGCATCTGGCAGAAGACTGTGTCGCGGTTCTCGCGCGCCGACGCGCTTCCCGGGTGCCGGAGACACGCCTGGTAGACAAATGTAGGCATTAGTTAGCACGGTGTAAAAAAAACTATGGAGAGTAATATGGCAGAACTATAAATTTAGAAACCCGTAACCTGTTAGAAACACGTAGGCAGTTCTCCATTTCTTCACGAAAAAAATTAAGATTACCATTGTTACGTAATCTATGCGACATCTGCGTGTTTGAGTCTTCGAAGAGTCGAAGGATATTGAGGTCGATCTTCATTTATTTGTAATCAATAAAATGCGGGATAGGTCTAACCTACCTGTGGTTTTAACCACATCGTTAATGATGAGAGAACAGGAATTTTAAACAAGTAGGCTTGTAGGATTTCCATAACTTATGGCCCCATAAGCAGAGCGTAACGAAGGACGGGTGACTTTCAACTTTGGAACAACCCTATACGCCAATTACCATCTGAAAGTAATGTAAATACGACCCATAGTTTTCTCCAATCCTGAATTTATAGAGATTGACAATTGACACTTTTGCGATGTTAGGTACATTTGTTTGTTATTTTACATGTCCCTGATTTTCCTTATTTTTTACAGCAGAGTTATGTTGTTTTGCGCGCTGAACCCAAGTGGAAGCATATTATTACCCCCAGTGAGCTTTTAGAGAAAATAAACTGAGATTGGTGCCCGAACTCTTCAGATAAACAAATAGAGCTGCGCTGTGTGTCTGTGCTGTATTGTAGGAGATTATACAATTACACAAACTTGTTAACTGAGTTTCCCCGGCTGTCCCCTACAAAGGGTTTAGGGTAAAACCAATTGCGGTTGGCGTGAGTCCACGCGGCTTCCCATCCCGTCAACCGCAACCCGACATTTCGTCTAGTACGCAGTTTGATGGGACATACGGACGGACGAAGCTGAGCTCGAATTATTGTAAGCTAAAGTGTGAACCGTACACGTACGTTTGAATGTATTTGATCGAAATGATTGAATAGTTTAATATTTATGAAACTTTAGACAATTTCATTTTTTAGGCATTGAAGAAATGGACATCCAGCATTTTGTAAAAGCCAATGAAAGTTACCTACTCTGAAATAATTTTATCATTCTATTGGCGTCGGTGCTACGCCATGTATCTTAAAAAGAACATGTTTAGAAGTTTATTTTACCGCCGATGGAAATAAAAGACAAAATAAAGCCATGTAAAATATGTCATGCCTCATGCGAAAGAACGGAAAGAATTGGTTGCGGCACGCTCGCCCGGAAGCGCTGAAAAATTGCAGGCGTCGGCGTCGCCGGAAAGCCGATTGTTCACGTGTCGCGGTTTGGGGGTTTCAAGAAATGCTCGCTTCACGAATCTAATGCCTTCCACTTTATTTCTCCAAACAGTTCACGCGACATAGCGTTGGTATAACAATAAACTTCATTAAAGATATTATATTTTTATTCATCAATACAGTGTATACATACACCGCGCTATACGACACAACAAATGACGCTATTAACTAGATAACGGCGTGAGTTTTTGCTCACTTTGGCAAACGGCGAGAACATCACATTACACTCGCGTCCGTCCGTACTGACCGGGCCTTGCAAAGTTTACGCCACTGGCCACAGGCACTTTAATGGTTTAATTTCTTAAATCCCACTGAATTTGTCGTAAAAGTGCCATTAGGTGGGCTTATGGTTAAGTTTGTTTGAGAGTAATTCGGAAGGCCTGTGGCTGTTTAAGTAGATAATAATGTTGTGGAAAGTTAGAGTTTGAATGTTACACGACTTTTTTCCGAAATTATTATAAGGGAACATTTTAGTTCAGTTTGTCCCTAAATAAAATTACCGGTTAGTAGTCAACTTATTAGTTATTCACTTTATCGACTTTAGTGATTGTTGTAGGTTAATTCTATAGCCACATATAAATATCTATCATAATACACTTCATTAACAGCACCCGCCAGCATCTACCGCAATCGAAAACCAATAAGCGATTGTCAGAACCAAAGTTAGGCTGAAGTTGAATCCCCCCATAAAGTTAAACGACCAAGTGTCGTCCATAAACTGTGATGTCACAAACATCGTATTGTGGTCCCGAATATTGGCTCGGTACCTACATAATTGATAGGAGGTACGGTCGCGCTACCGAAAGTGCTAATTTATGAGAGCAAGACCTTGCCGGACACTCCGATTGTTAATTTATTGCGATCCATCGGTGTTAATAACGCTTGCTCGGGTCGGGTGAGGTTTTTCGCTTTACATCTTAAGGAAATCTGATGAATTTTGAAAGTAAACTAATTACGATAATTTAATTAAAGAATAATAACAGCTTCTTCAATCACAGTTGTTTTAAATTTTCTAGCTAGGAAAAGGTACAATTATATAATAGTACGAAGTTGCATAATGTTTATTAATTTTATTTCTTGTGGACGAATGCATTTTTGCTAGGATACTTACATAATTTTACCTGTGGTAGCACTTACGAAGCGTATTGATTTAATAGTGCTTTGAAATGTGAAATGAAGTTAGTACCTACCTTCGAGGATGTGAGGAGCATGAGAGTGGAGCGTTCGAGGACGTTCCTCGCGGCGGCGACCTGCGCCCTCCGCCTCTCGTCGCGGAGGTCCGCACGGCGCTCCGCCGTCAGCCTCGCTAGCTCCACCATCCCTCCTCCAAACTCGGTGAATGCTCGCACGAACTCCGCAAAGTTCGACACCGACTCCAGCCGGTCCAGCGTCCGCGCCACCTGCGGGATCCATTACCAAGTAAACGCATTCACAACTAAGTTACGACTGGCTAGAGACCAAGTTTTGTCATCAAGTTTCTTTGAAAGCTACAGAAATAGTTCTGTAGGTACAATGCACGCTGAAACCGGTGCATTCAGTTTAACTTTGTTGAGAGACTTGCAACTGAGATATGCGCAATACGGGCATAATTGAGGGAGGTGTTTAGAGAATATTGTTTCCGGGTTCTTATGACTTATTGGAGGCTTCACACGAGTCGAGCTACCTTGTCCTTGGCGAGCAGCAGCTGCCTGACGACCACCATGTCTGCCAGCAGCAGCACTCGTGTGACTGCTGCGAGCAGCGCGCGCGCCGCTGACACCATACCGGCGCCATCCGTCCCCGTACACACGCGCTCGATGGCTCGGCCTGTCAGACAAAAATGTTGACATTATTTTATGATTTTTATGATGATCTTTTTTTACTTTTTGTGTTGGTACAAAAACTACAACATTAATCGCAGTGATTTTGGAAATAAGTGTGATCATATATTATACCTAAGTACGAGCAATATTTTAAGAACAAACAAAAACAAACGGAACAAACGTGAGATAAAATATGATAGCAACAAACGATTAATTACTTGTTAATGTAATAATTTATTTCCGATCCTAACTACTATTCACCAATTTTATCTTCGTATAATAAATTGCAGCAACTTCTTGGCAACAAGGGCGGAGCGCGGCGGCATTCAAGATATTAAATTCCTATCCCTAGGGTTTCACGTGTTAATTTATTGAAAAGACGCGCAGTCTAGGTCACCACGATAAGTAACACTGTATAATTGTATATAGATCTAATCGTTTACAAAACGATGAGCAAACTTAAATTATAGTAGTTCGAGCAAATGTTATTAAAAGTAAAGAAACAAAGCAAAGGGAGAAAGATAAAAGAAATAAATGTAGGAACGCCGCGGCATTCAGTAATTACGCATTGTTTCAGTTTTGTAAAAGAAGATTCGTTCCGTTGTTTGAGCCTCACATGAAAGAAGTTGGAGCAAATTGCAGTCCTACCTAACCTACTATGTATGAAGGTACCTATGTTATTTATCATGGCGGAAAGGCGAGGTCTAAATCTCGTGAGGAGCTGTTTCATTACGATATCAAAGAAAGTGTATGTAAAAGTGAAAATAAATGATGCGCACCGAGGAACTAGGTCAGAACATTGGCTAGTAGGTACACGTACAGTCTGTCGTATAGTCGTTCATGTATTATGAAACGCAGACGAAATTCCGAGAATTCTGCAAAAGCTCATTCATAAATGCGCATTATGTAGCGGTATATACGGAATTCCATCCAGTCGCCCGTCAACCCATTACGACTACAATTTGTAGTGACTGCGTGGAATAACCACTACTACGAGTAAATAAAATAATATGACCCATTTTAGCGCGTTCTAATTTACCTATAATACAATACTTACCACATTTTGTCGACATTTGTGGAAACAAATTTGCAGTTAGATGTTTTTGTTTTATTTTTTATGTCGTTTTTGAGAGGAAAAACAATATTTTTATATAAAATAAATTCTGCTAAAAAGTGGATTTTCTGGGGGCATTAAAACTACACGCATACATAGCCGTAAACGCGTTTACCTAATCCATATCCAGGTGCATGTATAGTAGATAAGTAAATGTACAACATTGGATGGCAGTGGTTAAAAATTGACTACATTACGATATCCATCCACATTAGCAGTATCCGTTACGGATATCTAAATTGAAAAAAACTCGTACCTAAATGAAGTTGTTAGGGTTACCTAACAGAAAAATTGAAAACGAATTCAGAATCCTCCCCATTTGAATTTCGTAAATTCGTTCAAATCGTTCAAGCCCGATTCGAGCGGCAATCGTGCTTAAATGAGATTAATAAACGGCCTTTAACCGTCTAAATGGGATTTGCACACCTATAACCCTATAATTTAGAATTTGTTGGCTCAACGGTCTAGCCCTGTTTTCCATTTAGTTCGTGCTCGCTATTCGGAGGGGCCATTATAATATTTTGTCGGCCAGATTTATAGCTGCCTGAACTTTGTGGATGTTAAATTTGTAGTTTTGATTTATTATATAATATTATAGTATTCTATTTCAATGACTTTTTTTGTAAAAGCTTTACCTTAGCTACTTTAGCAACCTACTTTAATTATACTCATCTGCAAACATAACCCCTATGAGATTTTGGGGAAGGCGGTTACATGGTTTCTAATGGATAGGAATAAAAGCTTTTGCACTTTAATATAATGAGTATAAAACGTAAATACTACTTGTATAATTAATTTATACAATAATAATTGTTAATTTCAAGGAAGCTGCCCAAACAGAAAAGTGCAAAAGTTACAATATTCATAAGCGAAAGCACTTGCCTACAAAACTGAGCCAAATAATAATTTTGAGGTGTGCAACTGTGGTAGCGCCAAAGGGCGCTCACAAAACACCCGCAATTTAACTACATCGAAATATTTAAACAAACATTATAATGCTTTAGAGACCCTTAGAGACCTGTTTTTGTAGGGTGATCGGACTGCGGCTAAATCTGCCTGTGTATTTGCAGCTAAAATATTGATTCTTAGAATTGAAAATTAAACATGTCATGAGGACTATAATGTTTTAGATCACACACGTGCAAAGTTCGTTTTATTATTTATTAGCTACGTCCCGCGCTTTTATTTACGTAGAACATATCTCACAGGAACCATCGATTTTTACACGACAAAAAGTATTCTACTCGTGAGTGTGTTTTTTTCCAGGTCTTAAAGTATCTATAAATGCCAATTTTCATCAAAATCCGTAGCGCTATTGTGGCGTGAAGAGGGAACAATCACACATATACACACTCAAACTTTCGCTTTTATAATTTGTGATAGGAGCAATTTGGTTTTCACTTCATGTTATGGTCTCTAATGTAAGATAACCTACCTATTGGAAGGCAAAATTAAAACGCAAGACTAGTTAAGAACTTGCTTACTGAGGATTTACGCTATTGACGCTAATTTATACGGAAGTCTTTCTTTTGGTGGTCTCAATATTCAATCTATCTGGATTAAACTCAATTGGACACTTAAAGCTCTATTAGACGTAGGTTGATAGATTGAACATTAGGACAGAACGTAACATTTGTGTTTTTTTTTCAATCTATCTTGTTCGGTATTTTTTTTTATTTACAGCCTGTGATACGGAGGTAGATAACAGTTATAAATAATTGTATCATTGGAATGCACGGAGGGCTTCAAAGTTTGCTTATCCGACGCATAATGAGTCCGTGACGAGAAATATGATCAACTTATTAAACCCATTAGGCCGTTTTAGTCTCACCGTTTATTTTGTTTCGTAATTAATGGGGAATATTAATTTAAACCCCTGGTTTACAAAATTTATACAGTCGACGTCGAGAACAAAGATAGGCGCTAGCCTTTGTAGAGGTTAACTTCATTTTAAGTGTGGTAGAAGTGTTATTCTGGCTTCTGAAACAAAGTTCTACGTAGTTCGAACTTTAGATTTAAATCAGCCAGTGCAAGTTTTATGTAAAACGGTACAATATATGAAATTCTAAAACAGCGTATCGGACAATTTGTTAAAACAAAAAAATAAGATGTTTCCATAGAAAGTAGGATGTTTCTACAGGCATTTATGAAAAGGGTATATCGTATTAGGTAATAGTTTTTATTGAACCACTTGCTTGACCACTTGGAAGTAGATTTGTACTGTAATTGTATTAGCTTGCATCAATAGACTTCCTTTATAAAAACGACCTCTTAAATTTTTACCCCTTTGCTTAGACTTGTTGTTTCAATAAGTACGAATCCAAATGGAAAGTTTGTTTTAAAAATATTTTAACTAAAAGTTTGTTTTAAAATTGCTACAGTTTCTAAAGAAGGGGTGCTCCTAGTGTACAGCAGATGTTGCAGATTTAACAAGGGTAGGTATCTGAATACAATTTAATTATGGAAATTAGCGCTCTTTGGCTTATTAAACATAAGTTAGTGCTGAAGCGATGTTTATACGCAGTTGTGAAGCTATTACCGTTAAACTAGTATACCATTAATCTCTTCATGTTCTGTTAGGCAAAAGCGTTTTGTCTACATCGTCAGTAGTTGTATTAAGGGTTTGTTTGTATGCGCAAGGTTTTACCAACCACGTAGTTTCATAAGAATCAGCTTTCATTAATTTTTAGGTATATTTTTCATATTACTATACTGAAGTTAATATTGCTTGTTCTTCTTTTCCAATTGAGGTACGAGTAAACATACCGTCGGTTTTGAAATGAAGATTACCTAGTAAGTGCATTTTTACCCGCCTGCCCAAAAAGAGAGTTACGTTTTTATAAAAGTTGTTAGACTATGCCGTAGATATCCTTCAAGACCTTATTCAAACTCACTATAGCCTATGCCCTGCTGTAAAATTGGCTCGTAGTATGTGGAGCATGAAAATGCGATCATAAAACTGGGAGAAAACCTTTTGAGCAAAATATCTTCAATCGTGACGATGCTCCTTTGTTTCTCAAACATTTTAGATAAAGGGTTCATTTGTTTTATGTCCGCCTCCATGCTCATATCATTAAACTGATGCGAATTTAGAAGTATACTAAGCGTCATATCCACGGGGTCTAATAGGGCATATTATGCATGGGAACGCACGGCTACGGCTATAATGAAATTTAGGGCAAGGTATTTTCTGTTTTTGTGAGCTTGAAAAGTTTAGCTCGCTCAGTTGCTATCAGGATCGCATAAATAAGTAATAATACCATCTGAAGTTGACTGGAGGGGAAGGTACACAAAACCTTTGCGTTGCCAGAAAAATAATTGAATTGACATTTGGAAAATGAAATGGCCAAACAAAGGAAAAACATACGTTTCTGGGAGTATTTGCGTAAAAGCCTTTTGTTGCGGGCATTGGATGGCCGGTTCGCATTGTGCCACACCTGTGTCCACTGCGGATAAGCCGAACGGGCTCGCAAATGCGATTGATGTGGGATTGCGATCAAACTAAAACCTACAAGGAAAAACTAGACGAGTAGGACCTTTAGTGATAAACGTAAACAATACACCATAAAAACTTTATTTAGGTCTCACAGCTGGGACAGGCCTAGAGAAAGAGTATGGGATCTTATCCACCCCATCACTGTCTTTGACAGTCTTTGTAAGGTTATTCTGTGGTTACTCTGCGATCGCCATTACACATGTTGCCATCGTTGTTAAATTGTCACGTAACTTATTGTACTTTAATGTGAAGCTCCCACTATACTCGTTCCAATATCGCTGAGTCGTCGTGTGTAATGGATGGGGTTTAATTTATTGCTGCTGTGGTTTACGAATCGGGAATAACTTGGAAATAACAAAAGGTTATCTATACTAATATAATACAGAGGTAAAGTTTGTGAGTTTGTAAGGTTGTAGGGGGAATCATTGGATCTACTGAACCGATTTTGAAAAATCTTCTACCAATAGAGAGCCACGTTATTTGTAAGTGTCATAAGCTATATTAATAGCAGCGCCCCGCGATTTCACCCGCGATAACCATTATCGCACGGGAACCGTACGATTTTACGGAATAAAAATTATACTATGTTCTATTCCAGGACCCAAAGTGTCTGAATACTAAATTTAATCAAAATCCATTCAGTCGTTTTGGCGTGAAGGTAGTAGTTAACGCGGGTGAAACCGTGGAGCGCTGCTAGTTTGAAATAATTGTGAAAGTTACTTTAGTACATAATATAAATATAGTGCATTGTCCTTTTGCTCCTATCTAGGCATGCTAGACAGACATACTTAGGCCATATTCTAATCACAATGTTTAATTGCCCTTTAATATAGAAGTAAGAATGACATGGCAATTCATAATAAATTTTAGTAGAGCATTCATTACGCATGTTTTGCTTGGCTAACGTCATATCATAAAATACAGAATATCGACAAAGTATGAAAATGGGTCATGGACGTCAGGGCATGCAGTCACTCCGTTAAATTACACGGCGTATTGACTGCGACGCGATTACAAAGTTACGATCTACGGCGTCGCTGTAAGTGACGTCTTGAATGGAGAAATACAAGTACGCGCGCTTGGCGGAGGCGTGATCTTTATTGTAGGCCGGGAGCTGTCTGGAAAGTCGTATTCATCATCATCATCATCATCAACCCATAACGTCCCACTGCTGGGCACGGGTCTCTCCTCTCTTTCGTGAGGAGGGTTAGGCCATAATCCACCACGGGGGCCAGGTCCGGATTGGTGGATCACATACCTACCTCCGAAATAATTCTCGGGTAGGTATATGGGTTTCCTCACGATGTTTTCCTTCACCGAAAAGCGAGTGATAATTACGTACATATGTTTTACAGAAACACATTGGTACGTGCCTGCACTGGGATTTGAACTCACGACCTTCTGATTGGAAGGCGGACGTTCTCCCACTAGGCTACCACCGCTTCCACGCTTCCGAAAGTCGTATTACAGTTTCCATAATATTCCTGCAGATAGTTTGTAATCACCACAGCACTAAAATACAGTATTTGAAATTGTTATTCCGTTTTCATTTGAATATGTTAGCCTCACTTAAGTTAAGTACATAGGAATATACCTAGATCATTGTTAACCTTATTGTTTAGATTTGGTTACAATTTTGGCTTAGCGTACCTACATACTTCGATTCCGATTTCCTAGTTACTCCTCTCTGTGCATGGTTGTCTAGAAGAGATCGCTCTGAGCGATAAGACCGCCCATTGTGACACTTATTGTAAAACTTGTTTTGTTCTGTGGTGTTTGAATACAGAGTTTATCTATCTATCATACTTTGATGAAATAGCTTAACCATTTCATCAAAGTATGAAGGTAATGTTTTAGTATTAAAATCTTCTTTTTGCTTGCGGCGCTTCTCCACTATTAGCATTCCCCATTATTCGCTAATAGTGGTGAAGCGAATTATTAATGAATAATTTAAAACATAACATGACATAACATAACATAACATTAGAATATTAGCGTTATTCTTTTGAACATAATGATAGGCCTACCTAAAATAAGCGTAATTAATCCTTTTTTCCCTAATTGTAGCAGAAAGATTTTGTCTTGACAAAATGCGCAATAGAACTGCTATACAATTATCTATTTCAGTATCTCCCAGCCTACACGAATCGTATGTAAGGTTGCGTAAGGTAGATAGGTATTCTCTCCCAGGCAGGTGCCATATAACTCTATCCTGCTAAATTATAAATGGGAAAGTGTTATTGTTCATTTGTTCTACTTTCAAGCAACAATAGAGCAACGGATTGACGTGATCTTTTTCACAAATATGGATAAGGAGCCGGAGAGCGACATAAACTACTTTTTCTCCCGTAATATATGATGATTCCTGTGGGATAATATTCAGAGCGTGTGAAATTACGAGGCACAAATAGTATAATATGATACAGCTGACATTCAGAGGTCTATTTCATACATAAACTACGTTCAAAATGACGCGTTACGTACGCTGGAATAGCAGGAATGGATAATTCGTACGTTCGGCACGTTACATGTGCTTTATTATGTTTATGTTAGACGTATTAAGGAAAATCAGTCTAACACAAAAAGGGAGAATATCAGTAGTTATACTATACACACACGTGTTACGAATCCGTGATGATAAAGTGATAGAGTAAAATAATGGTAAAATTTAATTGAAGGTCGCAGTGGTGTAAGTTGGTCAGCATGAGGTGGCGGGTTCAATTCCCGCACACGTTAAAAGTGTAAACCACACCACCTGTGATATTTTGCTCTGACTGTTTGTGGGATCATGGTTCTCGTAATTAGATTCCCTAGATACAGGAAATCTTTATTAGAGGTCAAGATAAAGATAAAAATTTAATGTGATTGTGACAAAGAAAAAAGAAACATTCCCAGGTAACATGGCATGTCATTCCTTAATTAAAATAGACATTAATTTAATAACACGACACACGGGCCAAACATTTCATCGCGGCAATTCATTTATTAGTAATAATTCGTCACACATAAGCGGGTAAGTCACAGCAGTTTGTCAAATAACGTCGACAAGTTACGAGCGGCTCTGCTCTCGTCACCGGAAGATTTATTTTGCGTCACAACACGAGCATGTTGCTCGAAGACGGTAAGTGGTTTTACTACTTCTTCCGATAAATAACACATCAATATCCTTAACATCCCATTTTGAGGCGTATTAGACGTGACTCGGAGGGTCCCACGTCTCATATTGCAACCAAATTCCCTTTAATATTTTATTTATGTTAACCACACCTCTACGGGAATTCGCAAAAACCGTGAGAAGTTTGCGGAACATGAGCCTCCTTACATCAGTTGGAATATTTATGAACCTCACACGAAGCAGCGGAAACGACTCGGGAAAGCGCCAAATTTATTAATTACAACGGCGCTAATTGGAGGTTGTTTATAAGAGGGTTAATCAGGATTTGTATTCAGCTTCCGCTCATTGTGTAATTTGCTAAAATAGTGATGACCTAGATGGCAGTTATAGTGGTTCTGTCAATAAATTGGATATTTTACTGCGGCCTGTATCTGGGAGTGGAAGTATTTACGGCGGAGTGCTTCCCTCCGTAAGGAAATAAACCGCGCAGAATTGTTTACGACTTCTGTTCACCTTCGAAATTGAAAAACGGAACAATAAAATAGGTATGCTAATTTTATTTCGATGATAAAACTTGACCTTCGTTCAGGGCTGCGTGCTTTCAAAATAGAACTTTAAAGACATAATTACCCTGAATAAAAGTAGCCTAGCATAACCACAAATTGCTTACAAATACTTATACTTATGATATTTCAACACAGAATTGAGACTCATATGCATATTGTAGGTAGACACATTTAATAATACTATGTTATAATAATGTGATAGGTTTAAATCAAATCAAAATACGAAATCTCAAAAAACCATCACATTTAGAAGATATGATGATATATGATTTGGCATCGTTAATGGCGAGGCGACCACATCTTTATTTCATGTGCCGAATCTCTCTGAGCCCCTTTCGGGAATTAAACAATCTTCAACTAACTTGTCCATTAGCCACATGGCATGGCCCATGTCCTAACCTTTCGCCCTATTCTTGTTCAGTTCCCATTTTCAACTGGGATGCATAATTTATACATCGATCCCATTTTGAAATGGCCGTTCACAAAACAACTCGCTCTGTGGATAGCTTTCAATTTCCTCGTGCTAACATAAGCCCTCTCATCCGTATTGTCAAGTATTTGGATCATATTTGGATAAGAAATGAGTGGATGGATGAAATGAGTGGATGGTGTGAAATTCATGGAGAGATGGAGTCTTAGGGGAACCGTTGTTCAGTTCAAATGAACAAATGTTCTCAACAAACCATGAAATAACCTACGTGATACGATCAAAGCACATTGGAAACAACTGCTTACTATCTTAAAGCAATATCTGATATTGCTGATGTAGGTCATAAAACTGTCAGATTAAATGGCAGTGGACGGCTCATGCGTTGGGAATGCATCCTGCGACAGATGGGCAACTGTCACGCATTAGATGCCGTAAGATGGATGATGCCATCGGGAAAAACCTAGATAGTGCTAGTGGAATGATCTGGATGCATTAAGGGAGAATTGGTTGGTTATGGCAAACGATCATGATAGGTACTTGGAACAAAATAGGGAAGTCTTTTCCTTAGTAGTGGGGCCCAGATCAATTACATTATCTTTCATTCAATTGTGTATAAATACCACAAATACTATCTTGGTATTAGCTAAAAAACATACTTAGAATCTAGCTTCAGCTGAATAACTCAGTCTAAATGTAAAATTTAAAAACGAAATTCAATAAAATGTTCTGTTCTTTGAAAAATGATGTTACTTATTGTTGACTTGAAATACTTTGTTGGACTATTAAAGGTTCCTGTCTGCTATAATGTATTATACGAGTGCCTACGAGTATATTATCATTAGTCCGACGTTAACATGAAGTTATGTGGCATGTAATCCCTGTAGTGTTTACGTTTGCACACACAACAGCATCACATCTTATGGGAGGAGGATGAATTAATGTGTATAACAACTGGACGCACCAGTATCAGCACATTCATATCGGTAGATGCTTCCTACTAAAATACAGTTGGAAAATCTGTTAATGTTCCATTGTGTTATAGAATCAATAATCAATTACGTGTGGCACTATAACTCACGGTTCCTAATGCATTTCACACTATACGCAACACGCAACCATTTGAATAATCATTATGTTAATAACAAAATAAGTACTAAACCACTAAACCTGGAAGAGCTTTTAGTCCATAAAAGATAAAATGATGAGAAATATATTTCACTACCTTAAGAAGGAAAGCTTACGAATTTATCTCCCTAACCTCATATACGCGCAAAAGTTTTACCTTTCCTAGTGTGGTTGGTTGTGTATGTGTACCGAAAATATACCTATTTATAATTATAACAAAGCTGAGTTATTTTTGTCACACTTGTATTATGTTTCTTCTATTTTGGTACAAAACAAACGTAAGGGCGCTTTACTCAGTACGAACCACGCAATATCTATCACTTGTAAGCTGGCGGGCCAAAGTCGATCCCCTTTCTGGATTTATTCCATTCGTATTCGAGACGTGGAAGTGGAGCATGCGTTATATTTACGAAACCCACTTAACTTCCGAACAGATTTGACAACGTTCACTGCGTGGCAAATTACAATTTAAGTAGCTCCATCCTTAGAATATGAAATTAGATGGCATGTAATTAAAAAGTGCTATAAAATGTCATACATAATACAAACGAGCGTGGTAATTACAGGATAGACAGGATAGAAGGACCGTTGTGTTTATTATAACATAATTAATCACAATTTACAACCTTTTCATTCTATTTCCGTTGTTCATGCGGAAGAATTTTCCTAACGTTTTAATTGCATTGAAGTGAACGAATTAAAGCCAAAAAGAGAGAAAAAAAAAGAGTCGGTTCCCAGGAAAGGCATAATTGTGAAGGGTGAATTACGGCATATTACCTCAGCGACACTGGGTAGCGGAGAGCGAGCTTTTAGATAAATTTAGAGGGAAAGTTAGAATTCCAGCGGAATACAATCAAATTTACATCTTTACTTACCTTTTACGTATTCAAATAGATGAAAGATGCATAGCTTTTGGTAATATCTGACCGCGTTCGCTGATATTGATAACAGCCGGGAAATATAGGAAGCAAAAAACACAATTTCGTTGCAAATGGCGTGCGATTGTGCCGACTTGGCAGTAGCTGAATGGCGCGGCACAAATAGAAATAGGTTTTAGGTAAATACAACTTCTTCTAGAGGAAGTTTGTTAAAGTTTTACGAGTAGGTACGTTCAAAAACAAAGTCTTAACACAACAGCTGTTAGGCCTAGTTTTTTTCCTAGTTTGCAATAATATTATTTTAACTTCAGCCTTCAAATTAGTTAACACATAAATAGTTTTCCTAAGAAAATGTATAAATATAAGACCGCCCATTGTACTCTTGTTTACCTATTGTAATTCTTCTGTACTGTGTTTATTTTTGTTTCTGGTGTACAATAAAGAGTTTTCTATTCTATTCTATTCTAAATATATTGAGTTTTCCTATATGAAGGTAGACAGATATTGCGTCGAACAATAGGGTATTATAGCAAAATCGTTCATGTCATGGCTAGAATCGACCGGTTTCCGCTTATCGGCCTTCGCTGACCATATCTAGTTCTAACTACAATAGGGTGCAGTTACGCCCTATTACACATTTAAAGCCTCGGAATCCATAGCATGGTAGTTAGTTAGTAGATGTTATGAGACTCGTTGTCTGTGAGGTTTGTAGAGTCTCTAATGGATACGTCAACTAACCATTAATTTTAGAACCTTACGTTACGGAGGTTTGTATTCAAGTATTACGAGATCCGATTATTGTAGGCACTAATAGCAGCTCATTGTAGCGTTTGATCGCGTAATAAGTTTTCACTGAAAATTCATGTAATTTTTCCATCACGTTATTAAAGTAGAATAAAATCTTCTTAGTAGCTTTTTTAGTGTTCTTTTTTTTCTACAGGTGACACATACCAATATAGGTCGTTATCTCAGAATTTTAATGAAAGCTGATCAATCATGAAGGATATCAGGGTATTGGCGCTAGTAAAAGTGTTAAAAGTGAAAAATTTAAAAAAACGTAAGCGAGTGTAAGTATAAAAGTGCACTTTTCAGAAATAACTCAGGAGTGTGCACACTGCACAGTAGTACACAGTTAGGGTATGTGCCCTCAACTTCTCAGCAGGTAACAATGGCGACGAATGACGTTCGTCCAAAAAGTCTTGCCATTTGAAAACCAAACGTTCCAAGTCATAAGGCACGTATTTCCACGACATTACCCCGAAGACTTCTCTCTCGTACTCGTAAAATTATATTATACCTACGCTGTCAAGGCTTTATTAAAATATTTACCTACACTTATTGCGAGTTGGTGTAATTTAATGGTTACAGCGTGATGCTGTCTGGTCGAGACAAGCTGCTTAGTCATCTTAGTCTAGTCTATTTTGTTTCTGGTGTACAATAAAGAGTTTTCTATTCTATTCTATTCTATTCTAACGAGCAAAACCGAATAGCGTCTTCAAAATTTTGTCCGAACGACGCCAAAAGCGTATAATTAAAATGATAATTATGGAATTTGGGGGTTTTAACTGTTCTTGAGATAATAAAAAAGTTGACAGTAAAATAGAGAAATAAAATTGTTACTGTACCTACTTACCCAATAGAATATTATAAACAAACTTAATATTTGAGTCGATTATCAAATTGAAAAGCTTTGAAAGACCATTTCAATAATATTATCTCATAAATGTGGCAGCAAAATTTGATATAAAACAAAAACAATCCAAAAGCTTTTTTATTAAGGGGTGAAAAAGGGTTGCTGTTAGAGTAAAAAATACAAGCGGGATAACCGCAGAGTAAGCTAGACATAAATAAACTTGAACATTCAACGAATCTGGTTATTTGTTCAAGAGCAAGGGATGGCTACTGAAAGAGAATTTCACGTCCTCTCGTCCGGACCATTGAGTACGGACTGTAGATCGAGATCTACTATTTTATGTTATTAAGTGACGAGACGAGCAAGTCGTTCACCTGACAGTAAGCGCCACGCCTGCCCATAATAGCTACAGTGCCACGCAGAATCTGTTGCGGCACTGCACTACGCTCGTCACCCAGAGACATTGGTTCTAAAGTCTCATATGCCCAGTAATTTAACTGGAAAAAATTCCCTTCAAACCGAAACACTGTATTATTTTCACAGCTTGGCTAATAAAAATATATAATTTAGAGAATTTAATATTAAATGTTATTTTATCTAAAATCTTCACAATATGTCGAAATAACAAGACCATTTCATGGTATACTCAAAGTACAAACACAGCTGAGTTTTTTTATTATACTGTGTTGTAGAAGTATAAAAAAACAACAAGAAATTCTCTTTTCATCTCTTATCAAAGGTGTAAAGAATTTGGTCGTAAAAAGTAATTAAAAACTGCTTGCAGTTTAAATTAATTAAAACCACTGCATAGCGATTACCCGTTCAAAAAGCATCTCGGATAGCCGTTGTAGTCTCTATCGCACCCTCTAATCTCCATAAAGCCTTTAATTAAAATCTATTATCTAGTCTATTTATTTATTTTAAGCCATAACACGCTTAATTTAGACTTGCTTGTTAAATTCGGCAGTTCGGCTACAAGCCTTTCACAGTAGGACCCATAAAGATTTTGTTAGCGGATTAAACACATAAACGAGGCAGTAAAATCTTTAATGGTTACTAAGAGACTAACTCAAACGAATTACTTTTTTTACAACATAAAACGAACGAAGAGGAAAAATGGTAAAGAATTAATAAACGATGTTTGTATACAATTAACAGAAATGTCCTCGTATTTCGTATTCGACATTCCTTACAAATTGTGAAAAGTACAAGCTGGGTTTATCGCTTTTTATAAATAAAAATATAAAACATGCCACAAAAATACCACAAAAATGCTACTATTCGTTGCAAGTCTTCTTTGATCAAAAACCTAAAACTTAATCATGTCTTTTTTTTTCTAATATTCTAAAAGTGAATGTTTGTATGTTTTGATGTTTGAATGTTTGTTACTCTATCACGGATTTAGATGAAATTTGATACACAAATAGTTTATTACCTGGATTAACACATACGATTCTTTTTACTCCGTAAAAATTAACGGTTCCCGTGGGATAAAACTCAACGCGGGAAAACAGTGACCGGAGCTTAATATGTACAATTATACGCGTATATTACGTATACGCGTTATATTTATAAACAATACAGTTCAACGTCACGCCGGGAAGATCGACACAACTGTTATAATTACATATTAATGTTTACTTGATAAATTCCATGTAACGATTCACTTTCGTTCGCTCTAAATAGCACCATTGATAAGCGGCGGGGGGCGGTGCAGCGGGGTCGCAGGAACAGGCTAAATATAGACGACCCTCACACTAGGACAAGGCCGTGCTCCCGCCTAACCCGACCCAGGTACGGATTACCGAACATCCTTGTGATTAATCTGCCGTATTTGCGACTCCACTCAAATGTCGGATTAGATGTGCTTACACAAAATCTGAAGTGTCTCTATTCCTGTTCGAGATCGAACGTCGAACAAATAGACGAAGATAACATGTTCAAATGAGCTGCCGCGATTAAGGTTGCTTGTTTCGGGTGTTGCTCGGGCAAACTCTATGAATATTAAATCAGTGCTTAAGTCAACTCTAACTCTATAACTCTGTTTTAGAAGACATTCGGCGGATACGAGTCGAGAGCGCACACGTAAAGGAATCTTTTATATGCTGACGTAACTATAATTTGAAAATCTTCAGTGAGCTGTAGATATGGCTTGCTGAGACCGTGTAGGTTTTATGAAATCGACCTACATAATTTATACAGCCTGGTTACCTCTTTTATTTGAGGAACTTGGAAAGCATTTCAAGGTAGCATAATATTTATATCGATTTCGTATTTTAAAGCATGAAAGTTTTGTGTTGTAGGTTTTTGCTGTCATATACATGGTGTAAGCAAGTAAGTATCTATAAGTAAATGAGTTTTAAATGAAGCAAATTTAACTCGAAGGTTGTTGTTGAAGTAAATTAGGAATGGTGATGGATGGCGCGGCCGACGAGAGGATGGCAGCGTCTAATGACACCCTCATTTTGTTCTCGCGCTCCAAGATTAATGCGACGCTCTACCCTTTTAATTATTCTGCTTATTCTTCTAAGGAGTGCTAGATTTTTGATATTCGAGTTAGATTTGTGATATTTTTTTAAATATTTCTAGCTAAGTCATGCCTAATAATAAGTACTCATAATACATTACTGAAAGCTTTTCAGTTACATTCTAATTGACCTTTGATATTTAGTTTTCATCCGAACGCATTATGTTTATTGAACACCAATGAGTTCCCTTAAAGAGCTTAATGTTTAAGTGATACTTAATACTTATCTAAATCGAAATCGTGCCAACTCAAACACAATACCTTCATCTACCTTCGAGACCGTTCAGCAATCGTCTCAGACGTGTGCCAAGTACAAACGCTGGAGCTTTTACGTAGAATTGGATTCACCCACCAGATGTGTCTGAGAGCGGTGAATGCCGTTTTCGACGGGGAATGAAAGGAAAAAAGTGCTCAGCAAACCCCTGTGCACGTATTCAGAGCTTTGTTCCGATCGCGGGAGGGCTCGTGACGAACTTGCAACCTCTACCTACAAAATTTTAGGTCGTACTTTACAGATGAAAACTGTCTTTTTGATTTTGCGGCAAATAGTTAGCAATGCTATGTTTTAGGTTCATTTGAGCTTCGCTGTAATAGTATCTTATCTAAATTTTATGTGTTGATAAAGTTAACAGGGGTTAGTAACTAATAATAATAAACATAGAAAGCTTTGAAACGGCACTAGGGTCACCTTATGAGCATATTTTTAACCTTTTGTTGTCTTACTATTTTTGCTTATTTTGTCTGTGGTCTACTATTTAACATACATTGACACCTTGTTTTAAGAAAAAACCATAACCATTTATCCAAAGAGATCGTAACAATTTGTTTTTGAATTTATGGGGGTATATATAGCTCCATCTCATTCTCTTCAGCCTATTGACGTCACGTCACGTTTGTCATTTATGAGTGTATGCTGTCAATCTAGGCCGTTTAAGGCCTTAAAATGAACTGCATGGAATAAGAATAAGTACGTGGTTACCCCTAGACTATATCTTGAACCACTCGGGAGACGTTTAAATGATGTCACAGTAGTTACCAAAATATCTACACAGTAGAGCACTCAAACAGAAGTGCTACTTACAAAGCGCTACTGCAGAGATAACACACTACTAAACGGAGTTTTTCTAAAAGACTTCACGAGTATGATGGCCTATTCAGAAGAGTTATACGGGGTCGGGAGAGGCATTTAGCTTAGGTGTAGGAATAAGCATTATGAGCTCTACCGCGAGCGCCCTTTGAACTTGTTTGGTAACTTTATCGTTTTGATGATATAGTTTATAAATGCTCACCCTACGTTTAATACGGACCTAATTACGTATGCATTAAAGTCACAACCCTGTTTCCTGATGTCAGCAACTTTACTAACGACAAAGGTTTATAACTTTATCATTAACTAATTAAACTGGACAACGGCGTGACCATGTAATTTTTTACGTTTTGCCAGTACACTTAATTAAATTTCAATGCAAAATATTATTACATAATTATTAATTTATTGTTATTTCAGTAATAATGTAGCTAAATTATTGTCATCAATTATTTTTCTAACTCATGGAAAATGTGGGTGATTTAATTTTTTTTGTCAAATTGTTGATCTATAAACTTGTTGCGTTGACAATTTGTTATAAAGTCATAACTGGAGGCCTACCATGACGTCTTATAGCGATTCAGTTCAAGACCTAAATTGAGCCGCGTCGCATAATCGTACCGTGACGTCTTATTTTTTATGTTGCTGCCATTTTCAACCTAAACTGGATCCAGTTAAGGTTGAAAATGGCTTATTAGCGACTCAATTTAGGTTGCTACCATTTTCAACCTTAACTGGATCCAGTTTAGGTTGAAAATGGCAGCAACATTAAATATAAGACGTCACGGTACGATTATGCAACGCGGCTCAGTTTAGGTCCTGAACTGAATCGCTATAAGACGTCATGGTAGGCCTCCTGTTAGGAATAATCTTAATCGTAATTGCAAACAATGTTTAGTTTGAAACTGACAGAATGTAAATTCAGTTTATTCTCCAATATAAACCAATTGTTACAAAACGTAGTGGCTATAAATTTAGCGACACCTGCGTTCGCGGTATGAGGCGGGCCTGAAATAAAAATATTTAAGCTTAAAATATATGCGTCCAAATTTGACCAAATTAAAAATGTACGCAGGACCTCCTGCTCCATATATAAAGTTTCACCGTAAAGGGCAATTACGAGAGACAATTTCGGGTAAAGATCAAAAAGTCCCATATTTCAGTTCACGTTTAAAAATTAGAATGGCTATTTTGCCAGAAGTTTCTAATTTGTTTTGAAAAGTGTAGAGTTATATTCTTTTGGAATGAAGCTGGTTGTCGATGTTTAACCATTCACAGGAAAATAAACACGTGATAGCGCGCGATGCGGTAACTAGTATTAAAAATTTATAATAGTTAGTTGGTTACGGACTCGTCTTGCTTACGAATTAATCTCTCTCTCTTTTAGACTTAACTGTTTGGCTTGTAAAAGTTTTTGCTTACTCGCAATAAGTGATTTGACTTTTGGACAAGACAAAATTACGCCACTAGAATTCTCGGCGGAAAGTTAACAATTTTCAATGTGATATAGAATAGAATAGAAAACTCTTCATTGTACACCAGAAACAAAAATAAACACAGTACAGAAAAATTACAATAGGTAAACAAGGGTAGTACAATGGGCGGTCTACGTATGTATGTACTTATATTGATTTAATGATTGCTAGTCAAAACTAGGCGACTTTACAATTTAACCCACACAGCGCGTCTGCCACTGACACGTTTGCGGCGAAACGACCTCATTACCGGCATGTGAACGCAAGCATGTTGCACGCCGCACCCAGTGCTGCGCCTTCTAAACTTATATGCTGGCAAATTTGTTTTCGATACGCCTGCGGTTTAAACCGCCACGAGAGGCTTTGAGGCTTAGGAAAACTTCTTCTTCGTCGTGTCGATGATCCACGGATAGAACGTTTTGGACCAGTATGTAGCTTCTGCCACGCCGGGGCCTTCCCTACTCTCTTCTGCCAATATTGTACATTAACTAAAGCTAGCACTTTACAGCGGTTAGTTTTTTTAACTTCGACATTAAATAAGTTACAGCTAGCTGCAATGCGCCTCCACTTTCATTATGTATATTTTCATTCATTTTCATTCTTTCATTATGCAAGCATATTGCTTCCTGTTTTGAATTGAAACCGTTTTTTATTCTAATATCTGAGTAAAGTGTTTATTATTTATTTATTTATTTGACTTAGTAACGAGACAAGAATGTCATTTACCTGATGGTAAACGCTACGCCTGCCCACAGCAGCATAAATAACTGTAGTTTGAGCTTACGGCCAGTGTAGAATGTCTTTTATCTCCGTAATTATCCGGTAAGTTTGCACAGCCTTAAGCTCTACAGGCCGGTGCATTCAGCCGCCGTTAATGAGGCCTTCAGGCCAAGCTGTATGACTACATTGTACGATTTTAAAAACGAATTTGATTCGTCGCTGGCCTGGTATTTATTAATTACGATTTGGGTATTCACTTAATGAAGAATGTTCAACAAACAGTGCAGTTGCTATGGGCGGGTGTGGCGCTTACCATCAGGTAAGCGAGCATTTCTAAAAATAAATAATATTGTAGAGGTTCCTATTATTTAGATTAATTATTATTTCTCGCTACGACTACATAGCTCCAATTAAATTATAGGCTGCACAAGTGCACATGCTACGACAGCGTAGCACTGACGTAGCAGACGTTATTTTATGAATAAAAAAATCATTGAGTACCTATCCGCAGTATTTATTACGAATGTCATAATTATGATACATACTCGAAAATATCTTGAGAAGATGAAAAACAAGTTACATTACGAAATTAAACGAAAAAATGATTTCAAGCGTAGCATATTATTTTCTTTTCAACTTTTTGTTCGTTAAAAGTTTGCGGAAAAAGATAAAGGAATGATAAGACCAGCACACCGTGGCGTGGCTGCTATCTCAATATCCACTCTCCTCTTAAACTTGGGCAGTGCGGATTTAAATATTTTAAGCCGAGCATTTCATTATGCGAAATGGCTTCCCCTAACTGCGTTTACTGACATATTTTTTTTAGCGAATGGACTTTCTTACTTTAAGACAAAAATAACAAGATTACAAAACGATACCAGAACATTTTATCAAAATAAAATATCAGAGCAATATTGACGTAAGCTTTTGTTTCCCTTTGTTTTTGACGTCGCTCTCCGCTTTTTTATTTATTGAAATAAGAACACAGTTTACCAATACTTCAGGACAGCTGGTTGAGAATACCACTTAAAATTAAGTCCTCCTTGTATATTTTAATTGTGCGCTAATGAGCAAATAAATAAAATTTCTTGGCCTACACTGGCACCCCGACAGTAAGCATATTTTTATGAGTGGCTCGTTTTCTACTCGTTGGATTTATAGATTTAATATTATCACTGCACTGGTCAGGTTCAACCATACATTAAAAACATCATAACAACCAACTCAATAGTTTAAACGTGATTCAAAATAATACAGCAACGTTCCAGTTGAATTTGCTTAATTATGTAATCATTTAGGCTAATATATGAAAGTTCATGTTCAAAGCTCCGTTAATCTTAGCTTTGAACAATCAGAGCTAGGTTTGCCATCGAGAGTCTTAATACTAAGGCAGTTGGTGGCACGCAGCCAACGCTCTCCTAACTACGACCCGTATGGGACACGACAATCGTCCATCTTCCTTTACTTGTTTGTTCGACCTTTGATAGGAATTAGGACTCCAGCAAGGCCACTATGCTTCAAACTACTCGGGTGGTTCTCCTGCCGCGGGAATCCGCTTCTGAACCACACTAGGTACAATTTAATATGACAGTTGTGTACAGAATCGCCAGTTTAGTTAGGGCCTAAACGATAACAGGCAAGATTTTTCATATGCATCCCTATCAGATGCAAAGCTTTGGTTCTTGTATGAATGTTAACATTTCTTTACACTTGCCAGTAGTGTAAATATGTAAAACAAAATTGCGTTACACAAAGTTCATACATATTTATAGCCGATCAGTGATCACAAAGCCGCTGAACACACATCACCAAGGGATAATATATACTATACTGTTTGGCAGGTTATTTACTAGGTAGATACTTAAATTCTCTTGGGGCCAAAGTTTTTCAAGTGTTTATACCTTCCGTAGAGGGACCGCTTGAGTTGTACTCGTATGTTATTCTTCACTTGCTTGGGCTTTCGCTATTTCGGGCCTGAAAAACGTCAGGAATAAAATTTTATACAATATAATGCCGTTATTAGAAGCAAGTGAACCGCAACCCGCGAGGTAGAGTCAGTTAACTTTCATGAGTATTCTCGAGGTCTATGTATTTTATTTATTTACGCTTCGAAAGCATCGCCTCCGTGCATGTATTTAAAAAAAAATGTTCCACAATGACTCATCATATTATAACTAGAGCAATAACCGCTTATTACTGTTTTGTTGTTCTACTTTTTTAATGTGCATCAAAGAGTTTTTTATTCTATTCTAGAGCACTAAACGGCTGTTGATATCATCTGGTTAGTTAATAAAGAAGTAAGCATTCCATTATGCAAAGTCAACCGACTGTGCCGCGCGTGGTCAGACTCTTGTGACCCTTAGTTGCGACCCCACGAGTCCACAATCTGCGTGTCGCCTGTGCCCGTCTGCAATACCGGACAGCTTTTGTTATGTTTATCCCACTACGGCAGATGCGTTCAGGTCGTGTCAACATTATTAAAGGGCAAGCAATGCTGGCTGGTTTGACATAATTTGTTTTGTCCTTTCGCATCTAGCATATTGTCTTGACAGAACAAATACGAGTATTTATATTGTGTCAATATGATCTCAATCGGTCCAATCGTTTAGAAGTTACAAGATGACTAACAGATGTACTAACCAACCGAGCAATTGATATCAAATTAGAAAAGCAAGTTCCATATTAATTTATATTTAACTAGCTGTGCCCTGCCACGCTTCGCTGTGGCACATTCGCATATTCGCTGATATGTCACTGATGAAAAAAATAGATAAAAACAATCCTTGATGCGGATTATATATCATGCTAAAAAATCAGCTCGATCGGTGCAGAACTTTTTGAGTTTTTGAAGAGTACACAAACCAACATAACATTTTTATATATGTAGATAGATAGATAGATTGGCAGTGATTTTTTTAAAAAAGGTTCGATAAAATCACAAACGTTTAGCTCAAGCTAAACGTCTGAACTACAGAACAAAAAATACTGCTCCGCTTAAACGGGCAAAAACAAACTCTTTTATTTGTACAACACACAGAAAGTGAAGCGAAACAATATTTAAAAGACGCTGTAGTAGAGAACCGCGAAGATGTTCATAAACCATTTCTACGAGTAATCCTCTAGTTAGCTATGGGAAATATTGCAAAGCCGTATTCGCGTGTTCGTGGCACATCGCCAACCTCCTCTCACCTACATTCCGTATGGGGACATCGTCTTCCTTCATTTGTTTGTTTCGCTACGGTCAGGGCCGCAGTTAAACTCATCGATATATCATCGAAAGTGGATTAATAATAATCATGAATAGATAATACGGATTTGTTTTTACAATAAATGAAGCGAGGTTGAGGTGATGTGTTGGTTATACATGCGTATCAGAAGTCCGCCTTCATTAGACATAAGAAATAGTATTGATGTTTGGTAGGTATTATCGGTTAATTAATTAATTAAATAGTCGTGATTACTTAAATGCATCGCGGGATGACGCTATCCCCGCGCGCTCTTGGTGATTTGCCAGTAACGTAAACTTGAAGTACTGAGGCGTGTGCTCTCACGGGAAAATTTCCACTGCACCGATAATTTCAAAATCGTATTTTATGATCAAATGCAGAAGTGGGTCTATGACCGCAGCTGGAAATCAAACACCATTATGTGTTCCGATCGTTGGGGAGTCCATTACTTATCCGCGCGGATTACAAATCGCCAGTGCGCGCGAAACTATTTTTATTTCCTGGAAATATTTTCGATTTTTTGAATGATTTTTTATTGGTATAATTTTGTTGGAGAAGTAAATGCTGTTTTGTTCGCTATCAGTCCATTAACGAGATACAGTTTGTAGGTACAAATGTCACCTATTGTCCGTAAAATTGCTCCTGACAGCTCTGAATTAACTTTGTAAAACATTGTTTGTTTATTTAAAGTTAGACAGAAATGCTATCAATATAAACAATGGTTGAAGAAGCCGCTGTCTCAAGAGTAACGTAGAGCGAACTTATCCTGTTAAAGTTTTAAAGCCATTCGGTGCGGTCGCTTCGCTTTAAATTCTTTCCAATGCATAAGCTGGCAACCAGATGTTCCAGGTGATTATTCGGCGTCCAAAGTTTCGTGCCGTGATAAACATCTTAATGTTGTGAAACCGCATTCTCAGCTTCTAAACTAGCTTACGTAACATTTCCGTACGTACATAAAAACTTGTTTTTCCTACGTCTGAAAGTTAGTTCATGGCTAATGTCTGCTATCAGAAGATTCTCGTCCGTGCCCCAAATACTAGTCAACAAACGACCGAAAACTTTCTAGGTTTCAGCGAGATAAAATGATCTTTTACTTCCAGCTTCTGACTATTTGTCTGAAATGTGATTTCTTTTATTCGGCGAATGATATGAGTTCAGCGAAGTAGCAATTTGCGTCATTGATGGCAGTTTTACTGTATTTTAATGTGTTATGATGAGGGCGGCAATTTCGTTGAGTTCCGCGTTCCATGTATACTTATGATTTATTCAGGTTTCGTGACGTTTGCGTTCATAAATTGCTCATACATGTCGTAACGTAGCGGTGACGGATAGTGCATAGCCACCGAGTATTTATGTACTCGGTAGCATAGCATCGGGTGGTCCGGAATAGCTAATGTATATAGTTAGTACTAACGGGAGTCGACGCGGTAGGGACGTGGCACGTGGTGTTCGTGACGGGTTGGCGCGATCGTGTCGAAAGCCATTTCCTCATCTCTTCTCGCCTGCCTCGGGGTTGCATGCAAATGCTTTTACCTTATTGAATTGTCACGGTGCCATGCTGAAGGAGGGTCATGTAACATCTGTTCAGCATATACCTATTTCTATGATGATTTGCCATTCTTGCCAAAACAAAATACGTTCGTTCGTTCTGAACTTGAGAACTTTGCGTGTACTTATTGCTAAAGTAAAGTAAGTAGAAATTAGCCCGTGAGAAGCCCCAAATTTTGTCACCAGAGGCCGGCACTTTTTCATACGACAAAACAAAATAATAAAGTATAAGGACGCCTTAAGGTACCACATAAAAAAAAATCACGCGGTCTCTCTTCAGCTTGAATCTATTTAATAACCCCAATTAGTAATAAAGAGGCAGGGATTCAATTATTTCTTTAACTTCATACTTTAGTGAGGTTTGAAAGGATTTGTTAGTAGATGTTCCTTCCATATTACAAATAGAAATTAGGGAAATGGTGTCCAATATAAGGGGTTTGACATTTGGGCTGAACGTTTCAATTCAATAGTGCGATAAATCACGAGCGCACGTCGATCCAAGATGACTGAGGATTAATTACACTATTGATTGCGCTGACGGCTATTTCGCACTATTCATAGAGGGCATAAAGGGCGAGCTTTGATTGCGCTCAATATGCCCCTTTCGTACGGATTTCCGGTTATTTGCCAGGCGGCCATTTGTGTCAGGATGCTGATGGGTCTATTACAAGGTCAATTTGTAGTCGATACAATAACTGCTGATTATCCATTTGAAGGAATATTTTGGTGGAATTTATTTTATCGTATTGGAGGGCTTAAAGCTATTATTACAAAGAAGTTGACTTAAAGAAACTAAGAAAGGCCATTAACAAGCTTCCACATATACTGAGAAAGTAATATTAAACAGATGTCATAAAAGTATACATAGCAAAATAGACAAGAAAATATTGAGCGTATAAACATAAATCCGATTACAATAATTTGAACTTTTGAATAACGCGAGTTCGTTTAACATATATGTTTGTAGCGGATTGTACGCGGAGGAGCTTTTCTGTGCTTCGTTTAATAAATAATTTAAAGAATTATTGCTTGATACTGTCAAGCAATACTGCCTACTAGTCAATGGATGAGTTCCTCACTGACAAGTCGCTCTCTAATCCAAATCCCGAGATAGAATAATTACGTACTAAATTCTCGTGTAACTGTTTTTTTTATTAATATTAGTTTCATTATGTACATGTAAGATATATCTTACCAATACTGAATAAATAAATAAATCCATTGACAAGTAATCAATACAAAGAGATGCTGTTTTCCTGTTATCTTCAAATTCTATCAACAGCTTCTGCATACTTGATCAAAGGAGATCAAACAAAGTTGATAACCATTTTTGATATCTCCACTCTGACTTGATTGCTAATCTCAACAATCAAAGGAAAAAACAACCGCAGCAGAAGTGTTGGCGTGTGTTATTAAAACGTCCACGGGGTGTGGAGTGGAACAGACACAGTAATTGAAGTAGAATGTGGCAATAAATTCGCGCTTCGCCGCCGGAACTGTCGCTCCAGGCCTCCAGTCTTTTTTTATTTATATTGCAGAGTAGGCAAGCATTTGACCGCAGTCTCATCTGGAGTATGCTTGCCTAGAAGATACCTATTCAGTCTTGACTTGAAGACTTCCAACTTAGTCTTCTTCTTGACACTTCTAGTGTAAATTGAAATGTTCTCCTAATATTTGTGCTTTTTGGAATACCTGCATATAAAGAGCGAACGTATATTAGCGTTATGGAAAATCATTGTGCAGAATTTTTTTTTTTAATTTGACTAAGTGACGAGATGAGCAAGTCGTTAACCTGATGGTAAGCGCTACGCTTGCATATAACAGTTATAGTGCCACACAGAGCTTTTCATTGCATAATCCTGCGCGGCACCGCACTGCGCTCGTCACCCTGAGACATCGGCTAAAGTTTCAAATACCCAGTAATTTAGCTGGGAACAGTGTATTTCAAACCGGAACACAGTAATGTTTGCACATTACTGCTTGGCGGATGAATATCTGCCAAAATATCTGAATATTGGTTACAGTTTTATAACAGTAAAATAGCTACAAAACTGACAAATTACGTTATGAAAAATGATGGACCATTACCTGAAACGGTATAAATTACATTAATACTATTATGACCTATTAAAAGAGATAACCGCGTGGTAATATTTTGCCGCGGCGCACGTAAGGTATGCTCATAATAAATGGCCACTTATCTATTGGAACACCTTATGTATTCTAGCACAGTAGCGTAGGGTAAACTATGCCCAGAAAGCCACGAGGCTTTCTGTAGAATAGGAATATTTTATCATACCTAATGCAGAATAATTTGTTTACGTCAACCTTAGCATGTACGCTTTAATATTCATGGGTAGCGAAAAAGGGTGCTCATTATTTGTCTTTTAACTTTAAGAAAACACGCAACGTATAGTTATGAGTATGAGTCATTTAAGTATGTCCGAAACAACAAAGTAACGTAGCTAATGTTAACTGAAAACATTCAATTCATTTCAAAGTATGTAAGGACGAAACTCTCTCTTATTTCAGTACTAAATATCACTCGGAATGTGGCGAAGATTGGTAACTGCATGAATGAAGTCCGTTGGATGTGCCGATCGATATCTGGGCTAAGTGATGACCACGTCAACCTTTGCCGACCGCAGCGGTCTAAAAGACTTACAGCTGAATAGACAGCTTTTTAAAAAAAATTAGCAATGATAAGATTTTTATCTAGTGCCGTTGATGGTAGAACAAGGGACTTAGTACGAGTTGAACTTGCTTATAAAAATAATATCTACGCTATGAAAGTTATAGAACTAGTAGAAAAAAACTAGACACTTCTCCAGTTTTGCGTTGTCATACTTTGGTTATGGCATAGCCTAACGAAGCATTTTATAATAGATTGGCTTTTTGTTGGTTTAGTAGCTTTATTATTCCAAACGCTTAAAGTCTTTGAGTAGGTATTGATTATCATTAGTCTACTAAGCAGCGTAGCGGAGACGTGAGATAAGTTCCAATGGAAAATGTTTTCTATTTTCTTTTATGGAGTAGCTCGGTTTAATAAAATGCATAACAGACAACACATTTGCCACAGATTGGCTCTTGAAAGTATGAATAATTTATTCTTTCTTTATATTTATTCAACGTACAATATGAATTTTCAAGCCGAGCACGTTTTTAGTTCGAACTGACTTGTTCGTGAGAAGAGCTCGTAGTGCAACAACATCAAGGTAATAACTCTTTATTTCTCGTGACATCCGAACAACGCCGGGTATCAGAAGAATCCAATAGACAAAATAGTTGGCAAAAGAAACGCTAGTTTTTAGTTATTTAAAGTGAATTATAGGATGCACGTGTATGGTAATTATAAGTGGTGCGGATGCGGTAACGTGAAATCACGAAGTTGCGTAGTCCTAGTAAGCGGCGGCGGGCGGACGGCCGATATTTTTGAAGTCGCAAGGGGCAGTGTGACGCGCGCGCGACTTCTTTTGTCGTCCGTTGGCTTTTGTCAGACATAGATTAATGTTGCGGAGCTTCCGCGACAAAAGACGGAACTAACTATTTTTATTACGAAGAATATTCATTAGCCAGCCGTGAAACGGACATTGAAATATTGGTCGAACGAAACTGTCAAAATGATTATTAACCGCGCTGTTGTAATTTTTTTTATGATCTGTCTAACTAGTTGTTTGGCATTAAATATGGTGAATGAAGTATAAATTTAGACATTACAATTTTTTTTAAAAACGGTCATTTGCCAGTCAGACTCGAGAAAAAAAAATTCCATACCACGGTGGCAGTACTGTCGAACTTCTAAACCTAACTACAGTCTAGCTTTAACAAAGTGTGATATACCGATGTGGGTATATAATACAAATCCGTTTTACTCTGAACTGAAAATAATGAAAACTATAAACTTTTATGTAAAAAGCGTACAAATCACAAGCACAAGGCAACAAGGCTTACTTGGAAAAATTATGGTTCCAGTAAACGGTTTTTAACAAGGCACTTATTTTAGTAGGTAGGTCATTATCATTAGTATGACTGAATATTTTACAATCAGCGTAACATCTGATTATATGTCATTAGACTTTATGCTACGGCTTACTTTCCTAGACTCTTGCCTACAGTATGTACTTACCATAATAGTGGCGTCGTAATTGCCATGGCAGGCGAGGCGAAGCGTCCAGGAACAAGTTAAGTTAATTAAAGCGACACTTCACTTCAAGATATAAGCGAGCCAAGTATTAAGGGTGGACTCTGAGTTGCGATGCTCACTCTGGAATGTGGTTGTTTTTATATGGAGATGCACCTCTTAGTTAGTGGAATAAAAATTTTTACAATTTCCAATATCTGCTTAATTGACTGCAATGATCGCATGGCGCGTCCGTGCTTGTCGCATTTAACCCTATGTTTGTAGGTACGCAGCTACCATTTCTTGTAGTTTGCATTGTACCATTGTATTTGTATCTAACAAGGCTTATACGAGTATAGGATAAACCCCCTTCTATAAACTATATTTTTTATGAATAAATTAGTTATTTTAACCACTAACTAGACTCTACGCTTTCTACTTTAATACCAAAATAATCTGCAACAAATCTTGCAACTAAACTTCTAACTGAATAAACAATATTGTGGTGACAGCGAGTTGATCTGATGATGAAGACGGAAGGTAGACAATGGAACTCCTCAGTGACTAACAGTAGTTTGATGGTGTTTGGAGTCATTTTGATTAGCTTGCAGTACCAAAAACGTATTTTTTAAAATGTTGTAGTGAAAAATAATTTTATCCAAAAGCTTTTTTTGAATACTACTAACACACACACGCACACAGTCAGTTCCCAGTCTAGTAAATCCTCCTTTAAACTGAGCTTCTATCATCAATTAACACAAAAAATACAATACAATCGAGTTCCCTGTCGAGCTGTAACAGGGAAGTCGTTACAGTTCTATTATTTATACAGAATTAATTAAATGTCTGTATTTAGGAGTATCACAGAGTTCAGTACATTATTACATACTTCAAGCATTATATTACAATGAAGACACTGTTTTCGATTTATTTATTTATCAGGTTGCCGTTTCCTCTGTCAAATTGCACTCAGCGTCTACGATTGAGGGTGGATACCTATAAATAGTTGCATCAGGAGAGCGGTAGAAATAAAACGAAGCATGTCTGAGTTGAACAAAAATATATATTTGCTCGTTAGCAATATATTGAATAATTTAGAGGTATGTGGAACGAAACGCCGGTTTTAGATCCCCTTTCGGAACATAAATCACAGTTCCCATTTGTAATCGATTAGTGGACATTTTTGGGCATTATTTTTACATTAGGAGAGCGACCGACTTAACCTGTCTTTAAATGTAATGAAGAAAGTTCCTGAACTTTTTTATAAGGTTATTTACAAAAAATCTTTGAAGGAAATGTTTTTCTGATGTCACGTATTTAGCTAGATATTTTTCCGGTTGTATACATTACCGCTGTGTAAGGTTTCTGTTGTCAAAATAAATGCTAGAATTTGCTGGAGGTCAGGTCTTTCAGATAGTTTCCTGTGAACTTTCAAATGGCAAAGCAAATTGCGCTAGGTCCGATGAATTTCCGTTCGTCGACTCTACATTTCCTGAAAATGATGAAGCGCTCACACGTCCACTATTAGCTTTTAGGATGATTTGCGAACTGAAAGTTATAGCTAAAGTGATGACCATTAACATTTTGTATGGACTAATGAGATGCTTAGGAAATAATAATAGTGGAAATAATAGTAAAACTACACGTAATTCCTTCAATCAAGATTATTGTGATATACCTTAAAATATTTTAACTGAAAAATTAATCGAAAACAAACTGAAAAATGGCAACTACACTTCACTTCACTTTCGAGATTGACAAAACCAATAATAACTGACCGTTCAATATATATAAACATTTTTGCACGACAGGAGGATAGAGTAGGACTAAATATAACTTATTTCATAAATAATTCAAATAAACTATTAGGTTATAAACAAAAATATTTATATTTATGCACAGTAAATATGTTATGTGGTCAATTTACGATCGCACTCAACTAAATCATCTTCCAGAAATGCCGAAATAAACTCGTATATTATAAAATATGACACCTACAGATGTTCAAACGTGAAGACACAGTAATTTATCACATTTTTATAAACAGTCTCGAACATATTTACGACGTTTATTCCAATATCTTATTTCGCGAACTTCCGTGGGACTACGTTGTAAATATTTCAACATACCACTGTTTGCATGTTCAATAAAATGTTGTGTGACTATGACTTTTATTTCACTTCAAAGTGGCGTTGACAGTTTGATTAGATTTAGACACGTTCAGCAAAACAAGTAACACCTTTATTTCACGCAACAAGCCAGGAGATTGGGCTGCCAATACTTTTCATGCTTATTTATAGGAAAATATCGCACCATCGCGCAGTGAAGGTGTATAGTTTAATTAACGACTTTATTGAAGCCGGTGGCTTTGAGATTCAAGACGGGCTGAATTTCCGGATCGAATAAAGCATGTTATTGAACGTAGCCTTTGATCAACAATACCCTTTGACGAAGTAGTTACGTGGAATTCTATTGGGGTAATCTTTTCCTTGTTTTTCTGAAAGGCCATGAGCTATTTCAATTTTTACCGGACTGTCCAGAACAAGAGTAATATTTCGGTCGTATTGTCGGAGTAGTATTTTTTCAGTTGTATACGTATGTTCCTTTGGCAAGTGTACCTAAACAGTCTTAAAGGAAATTAAAACTAAATAAATATATTATAACCTAAATATAAAAAAAAACTAAAAAAAAGTGAAAAGAGGCTAACAAACTAGCTAAACTCTTGAGCAACGTGTAATGCAGTTGGTGGAGTATGTTGAAATAAAATTCGCTTGCATTTGTCATAGCTAAATGAAGAGTCTAATTTACGCTATTTGTCGACATGATTTTAGGAGCTGGAAGTTCCGGTCTTGAAATAAGTTGAATAGGCGAAGTGTGAAAGTTATTCCTGTAGAGCGAGCACGGTGGCTCCCCGTGCGACAATACCGCGATGCAGGCTTCGTTTAACTTCGTCTTGGAGTAATTGCATTTATTTTGTGTGTCTAGCTGAGCAGGTACGTATGTAGGGGAAATGTTTGCGTTCATTCAATTTGCAGTGAAGCCTCAGAGGGCGGTAATCCCTGGCTTAGGCCTGTTTCGCCCCGCTTTTGATACACCTTCATACGACTATCTAGTTTTATGAAAATGTTATCTTTTGTCCTACTCAAGTTATGAGGAATGATGGTCAACGTTTGATAGAAATCTTAGAAAAAAAATACGAATACAAGCAATATCAGAATTGAAATCTCAATTCCTTTAATTTTTTTTCAATGTTCTGAGTCTTATAATTATCGTATACTTTAGATAAAAAAATCAATTCGGAATTATCTCTTGACATGAACACGAATAATATAATAATATAATAATATGATATAATGTGTATTCTGAACTGTATTTTATCCAGATAGCAAAACATGAAATCCAATGAGCTCCCAATCCATTAAATAAACAGATCAACGAGCAGGCTGAGTATATTACATGAATATGGAAACAGAGTCAGCCATAGGCAAAGTCTTGTTACGAAAGGGGATATGTCGGGCGAAGACGGTGGTGTACGCTTGCCCTATATCTGGCAAAGTTAAACACACACCTACACATATAGCGTGGGTACAAGTATAGATGCTTTTTTACTCATATTGTAAGGATCAGGTTGTTTATTATAATGTCAGTTGCCTTCTATGATACCTTGAAAATATAACCTTTGCAGAAATAATCCCGTGAATTATTTTTAGATACAATTTTCAATACTTATTTAAATGGTTTACAAACAAATCTTGTGTGGATAGTTCTTATTCCGTTTTGATGTTTGGCTACTCCTACTCAAAAAAATATATAATGTAAGTATAAGGAGAAAATGAATACGTTAGGTTACGTTGTTAGCGGAGACCATCACCTTTTTATTTTCGCAGCCTGGCCCATATTTTATCAAAACCAGATATTCTATTACTGAACCCCTTTGACCCAATACTTTTTCAAGATGACGCTTAACCTTTCAACTTTAAAAAAGGAACAATAATTTATCAAAATTGAATACAAAACCAACTCTACAAGCCGCTTTTGTATATCGTTAAGTACCTGCTAAAAATATATATTAAGGTTACAAAAGGATACTTCAAAGCAGGAAAAAGCTAAATAATAATTCAGAATTACGAATCGCATTTCGTGTTTTAATGGAAATCAGAGCCTAAACATAATTAACGTGTTTGTACTTTGATCTAAAACAGACCTTAGTCATGTCACATGCACCATAGCCCCCAAGGCATTAATTATTAAGGCATATTATACTTTGAACCTATATTTAGCTTTATTACGTTTTGTATACATACTAGAATTATTTAGAATCAAGGCTGGGTTACCATTGTTATTTATTCGTTTAATCATCTGTACTATACCTAGTTATACTGTATCTATTTTCAAACATATTTTGCAGATGGCTGAAAACATTACACGATTAATCATTTTACTTAAAATTACTTAAGTTAACTTAAAGATCGATTTGGACATAAAACTGTCCTTAATGCTCAGCCTAGGGCCGTTGGTCAAATTACCGGATTGAATGGTAAATTCCCCAGGGCGGCAACACTGCGTGTGATTGTAGTGACGATAAGCTTCGTATTTCCGTTACAGTTTACACGGGCGGATGTGTTGGGTCGGAGGGAGTCGAGCCGTATTTCAAACGCAATCTCCGACTTCCCACACTATTGAGGAAACTACTAGGGTAATATTTATAGAAAGTATGGCAACAGATTACTGAAAATGTTTCGTATCATTTACGCGCCATTTTCCCTGCTATTTTTTTTACATGGTTAAAAGTGTTTTAAGTAGATTTGCATAAGCGCTCAGAGAGCAAAAGGTGGGTGCAGCATACCAAGTGGCAAATGCTAACGAATAACTTATAAATTAAATACCTACTTGTACCTTATTTTTCTGTACTGTGTTTAATTTTGTTTCTGGTGTACAATAAAGAGTTTTCTATTCTATTCTATTCTATTCTACTTGAAAGTAGTTGTTAGACAGAACTTAAGTTAAATTATATAATAAGCTAAAGCAAATTACCCGAAGCCTGCTAGAGACTAGCTTATCTGAGATACAAGCAATTCCCCCCTGAGCTCTACAGCTAAACTACCTTGCTTGCTACAAGGAGAAATTCTCATTTCAGCAAGTTCTGTCTACTTTAAACCGTGTAATTGGTCTGAAGCCGTGGTCGGTCTCATGAGAAAAATCTAAGCTTTTCTTTTAAGCTCTTAGGCCGGACGCGCGTCTTATATACCTTAGAGCATTTAGAGGCGATGTCTCAGGGTAACGAGTGCCGTGTCGCGCAAGATTATGCAATGCAAAGTTCTGGGTGGCACTGTAACTGCTATGGGCAGGCGAAGCGCTTACCATCAGGAACGACTAGCTCGTCTCGTCACTCAGTCAAATAAAAAAAAATGTATTACCCAATTTTGAATTCTTTTATTTTTACATACTTACCAACTTGAATTATTTCAATGTACAAAAAAACGTTACATCATAAGGGTAAAAGATCCAAAAAGTAATTATGGGTTATGTTATTGCTCTTCGCTTTATAGGTTAAAAGGCGGCCCCATCTCGTAAATAACTTTTCGCTCAAAATACTTCAGGAAAATCTCTTTTAGAAGTAGATTAAAACTGTCTTTATAAATATTTCTAAAATTGGCAGACAGCTGTCTGAAGATAATAGGCGTTGCAGATACACTTCGTGTAAATGAACGTAACTTCCGATGAGTATGGTTTAGACTTGCTCAAAACGACAGAACGTCGTATCGCGTGCGTCGGACGAGTTAGCGGCCTTTTCCGAGCCTGCGAACTTGACAAAAATCAGTTTCCGATTTTAGACTACAAATTACAAGAAATCACTTATAGTTTGCAAGGAAATGGTCTCAAATAAACATCGGCTTTCAATTTATATTACGTAATTGACGTAATCAAACCGGAAGTTCTTGGCAGCTCTACGAAGACTTCGTTCGGCTTTGAAGTGAGACAAGCAAGACCCCAAATAATCCTCTCTCACTTATTTATCGGGGTGTGATTTTTAGTGGGAGGATTTTTTTTTTCAAAATGAATTAGGAACCTTTACAGGATCACTTTGTTGTCTGTCTGTCAGTCTGCCTGTTTTGTAGAAGTTTCGGACAGTAGTAGTACTTATTGTATCATCATCATTATCAACCCATATCGTCCCACTGCTAACTGCTAACCATCCTCACTTTCGAGAGGAGGACTAGGCCATAGTCTACCACAGGGGCCCTATACTATGCCTACTTACTGTATAATAGTTACTTAACAAAGGCACATGCTATTAAAATAATATTTACTATGAAGGTATAGGTTATTGAGCATTTCGGTAAGTACAGTAACACAGTAACGTAATAGTAGTCAATATTATTTATAGATAGTCACGATAAATAACTCATAGGAGTTACGTTACAGAATTAATGTGGGTAATTAACTACTCGTAATTATGTATATCTATGGCGTACTTATGGCTAATGCTCACGGGGATTGTCAATTAATGACTTTAACGAGATTCGATCATGGCGTCACTTTGTCCTGGCAATTAAAACAAGTTTAATACATTTATTTTCCACGGTGTATTTCCCACTTATTTGGCACAATGGCTATATGGTAGCTATAGATAAATTGGATAAGTTGGTTTAGTTTGACTGACTAAACATCACCGTGCAAGAGATCTACTTTACATTTTGATACAGCTCGTAACTTTAGCCGCCGGCTACGGGAATTACAATCTATATTACAAAGGATGGCCAGGCGGGTATGAAGAGGTTATTTGGGTGGGAGTCGTGGCCATAATCCACAGGGCGCGGGATCTAGGCCACACTCAAGGAGCGCATTATCACGGAATTATGCTGATGCGTGCTTGCTCTCTCCAAGACTCGTGACGTCACATTTTTCGCAATATATTTCAGTAGAGAATCTACATTCGAGAGAAGTGGGTCTGATTTGACTTATTCGGCGAAATATCGCCATTAGGTTCTTTGTCCCAAGTGCCGCGTGCTTAGACAATGTCATTCAATACCATAATAATAGGCTACCAATGAAAGTTTATTCTTGGAAGAGAAGATATATTTTTTCGAAGGGTCAGAAGCTGTCTTTGAACGGTGTTGACATTTGTTTCCGGACCCCAAAAGTCCTTGGATGAGGCAGTTATGCCGGCGACGAGCGACGGTGCGTGAATAATTTTGCGTGTGCTATACAGGCGCACGTCCTTCTCAGTTCAACTTCACTCATAAAAGCAGCGTTTGCGCTCTATTCGAGTGTATAAATTTAGCTAGATCAAGTATTTGCTGAATACAGCCTAGTTCCTCTCCTGGTAACTGGTTTCGTGTACTGTACGTAATATGCCGAATTTTGTGCCAATAAATATCGGCAGTCGCCTTCCTCGAGCGGCTTTTAGTTATTGAATAATACGAATGAGCAGTGAAGGAAGGTCAATGACATGTTCATTCGTGCGAAACGTAATTTTCCCAAGTATGATACGGAGATATTTTCACAGAAAATGATCTTGGGACTTACCCAAGATCATTTTCTGTGAAAATATCTCCTTAATTCTATATCTACTTAATTTTTTATCCCACAATCGACCCGTGGGACGCTTTGCCGACGTAATGGATGTATTTTCTTACTCCAAGCGAAGTTCAACGTTAGGATCTCTTTTAGAGAGACAGGGACGCAAAGTCAAATAAAATTAGATATGTCTGTAAATATTTAAAGAACCATGGAAGGGTCATTCCCAATTGCTTAGCACTTATAAGGTCCATGGCTAATTAAAGTTGCATCGATAGACTGTGCACAGTTTTTACAAATTGTTCTTGCACATACCTATTTATGAATTCAATTAGGTGTGGTCTTTTAAAGGCTGGTGGGTCCCTTGTCTGTAATTGAGCCTTGAATCAAAGAAGTTCAGCGTTTTATTAGTTCGAACACTGGTAGGTAAGTATGCTAAAGTTAGCTGCCCTTTCAGCTTATTGACATATTTTAAGACGTACTCAATGGAATTGCTGAAAACGTCTTTGTTATTGAAATGGCAGTCTGGGCTTTATGACTTAAGTTGGTGCCTATATTTTAGGCCAGGCTGATATTTGGCGGAGAACCGAGCCAGATTTTAGGCTAGATAGAAGTTTGTTAATTGCATAACAGATCTGCAGCGCGTTGATCGACACTATTCGGGTTGCTAATTAGCTCAATTTTACTGCGTACATAAACTAAGTAGATATACTACATCTTGATGATTTTGTATAATGGCTCAAGTTAAAAGAGTTGTTTCAAGTAAATCTCCTTGGTGTCTCTATCAGTGACTTACGGGTCGTTGCGTCCGCCTTGCCGCTGAAGTTGAAAACTCTTGGGAGGTCTCCGAGCCTGTGGCCCAAGCAATAAATAGTATAGTAGTAACGGGGTGATAATCTTCTATTTTAATTGTTAAATATAAACAAATAATTAAATAATCAAAAATATGGCAACTCTTTATGAAACAGTGTAGGCATTAATTATGTTTTAGTACGATTGCTTCCTAGCTTCCTTCCTAGTCTAAAAAAGTAAAGTTGCTTAATAAAGGTCGTCCAATTATAGAACATTATTCATAATTGTCAAAGAACTAGGTGAACCCAGCACAGTTTTTTAATATTTTTCATTTCTAAACGCTACCAAAACAATATCTCTATCACCAAGTAAATCGTCTACATTTTTATCAAATAAAAACAGTAAAGAGAGAAAAACAGTGAAGAGAGTGAAGTCTAACTGAAAAACCAGAGCAAGCAACAAAAAGCGGAACGAGAACGAGTTGAGGATTTCTATCCTCAACACGACACATAAGTTCTCCCGCCAAGTCCACTAGTTGAAGTTAAAAGTGTTGTAAGCAGCTTGGTTATCTAATAAAGCTTTCGCAACTTGTTTTTACGAGTCATTTGGGAACACATTCATATAAGTATTACGCTCTAATCGCTACTACCACACACTCATAATAAAAACGACATAAACGGCGCCCGGGAGGTGAAATTATATTTCATAGCACGCGTCAGATTTTTTTCCGTTGCACTTAAATCATTTTTATAATGGCCTCACGTAGATATGTCGTTTTAGCTGATGGGAAGTGATTAAACGGGTGCGGGGATTGGATTTGAGCCGTGTTATTATTTCAGATACATGCCTACCTATACATGCCTATACGCAGCGTGAAACGTGTGTTAAACTTTAAACAGGCGCTTTTCTTTATCAACCGTGACTTTTGTAACATTACTAAACACATCGGAAAATGCTTACAGCTTATTTAATTTTACGAGGTGAACTTCCTCGACGCGCGAGTCTTGCATGTCACTGTTATTTAATTTATTAGTATCGACTAGGCTGTTAAGGCTTTTAAGCGCATTCCTTCTGCTTTTCACGACAGCGACTGACGACGTTACGTTAACTCGTATCGATATTTTAAGCTGCGCCTTCGAAGTGGAGGAGTCCATAAAATGTACGATGATTTTTACTTTACTTCGATCTGTAGCAGTAACGGGTCGAAATGTCTTCAGGTAACCGCCCGAACCGCAATTTCCTGGAATTTACGCGTCAGTCGTGTTTCGTACGTTTCAGTGCGACTATGAATATTGCATTGCTGTGTACATAATGGCGCACCCATGGTTTTATAGTAGACGTGGAATGGTAAATTGTAGATAAGTGGGGTAGCCGGTTAATCCCGGACAGGGCTATCGAGTGGTCAATGGATAAACTATCGAGTGGCCTGACTTGATAAACGTGTGCGTTTACGTCAGACTATGGCATGGAGGATCCAAAATGAAAATTGATCCATCACGCTTACCCTTGACTATAATACAGGAAGTGTTCATATACAGTGTACTAGTCTGAAATCAATAAGGTCATCTCTAAAGTCTAGTGAAAATAATACCTAATTTTGAAGGCATAGATAGATAGATCAATTGTCAAGCCTCCGAAGGGTCTCTGATGTGACTTAGCTACTGCTATTAGTCGATAACAACCGGAACCGACGGGTTAACGTGCCTTCCCTAGTACGGAGCAATGAAAATCCGCACATAACTTGTGAAATTAAGCCATTGGAGTGAGTCCGGGGAAGTTGGTATACATGTAATAATGTCGCTAAAATGCGACTTCTTCGTGAAAGATTTTGGGGTAACAAGTATTTCCTGTTCTCTACCTTGTCCATCCAAAGGTTGTCTGGTAGAGATTGCTTTAAGATAAGCGATAAGACAACCGTTTATTTATGTATGTTTTTTTCGCTTTTTTTTTGCACGTGTTAGTGTCAATAAAGATTTATCGATCTATCTATCTACAAAGACTTGACAGAGTTTCAGTATATCATGGATGGCAGCTAAACCACTCTTTATCTTGAGCAATATTGTAAATTCAAGTAATTGTAAGTGTAAGTAACTCCTGAATTATTTATAACCTTTCCTGGGTAGTTATCAAAAATTGCTGTTTTTCGGACACACGGGTTAATTAGAAAATTCAATTACATACTTAAATTCGAGTTCTCCACCTATCTTTAGAATTGTGTAGGATATCGGCCTCGATGCAGCTAGAGTCCTTTCCACTACCATAAGAGTTATTGTGCCCTAAATCGGAAAACAAAGTTACCACAACTTAAAATATTCACGCAGGTGAAATCGGCAATTTTTTGAGAAGAACCCTTCGATATCCTAAGTGACAAGACAGATAGAACCCGTAAATATCGTGAGAAATTCTGGTGCCGTCAGTTTACAAATAGTAATATAAACTGTCCCATGTCAAAGTTATATCGGATTGGTTTACGATATCACTTTCCAAGGTGACAGGTATAAGTTAATATGCTGCGCAACTATCTCGAGCGCTACATTACGTTTAGGACACCCTGTAAATATTTACCCTCTTCGTCATTACGTTACATAATCCGGTATGACTAGACATTCACCCTTCACTTGAGTAAATATTGTGTCGAATTTTTGTTATTTTTCTTCGGAAGAGGTTTCAATATGTGTGTGGTAAAGGCATCGGTAGATAAACATTACATCGTGATGAGGACTAATCCATATAATTGTCATTGGTTTACTAATGGTAGAATTTATAGTGGGAGGGTGAAGTAATCAAAGGATATAAGATGCCGTTGGGAACCGTTCGCCTCTCAACTATGAATTCTACTGCAAAGAGATTATAAAAGTTAAAATCTTGCTTCATCATTAGAAGTCGTCCACAGCTGAACATAGGCCTCTCCCATAGAACGCGGCAACGAGCGGTTGATAGCTGTTTGCATCTAGCGGCTCCCCGCGTCTCGCACCAGGTCGTTGGTTCACCTCGTGGGAGGCCAGGAGGAAAACCTTCCTTGCTCATAGTCAAATAATGATGATTAAAGAATGTTACATTACGACTTTGTCCCACTAAATTCACCACGATTGAAAGCGTTTCAGAAACAATATGACCTAATTCGACGCACATTTTGAAGCGATAATTACTTGCGTCCTCAGACGTCACGTTGCAAGTCGTCGCTTAAAAACCAACTAATTGTACAAAGTGAACATGAGTTTCTGATAAAAGAAAACGCCATTATAAATACTCGTAAAATATTAAAAAAGACAAGGACTGATCTATCCAATTCAATACAAAAATAGTAATTTTTAGAAATATAACACAGATATTCGATTAAAGTAACAGATCAGCCTGGACTCTACTTTAAGTTGAGAGTTCGTAGAACGGAATTTTTATTAGAACCTGCTTTATCTTTCATGGTCACCGTAAAAATGTATTGGACAGGACACATAACATTAATCTATGGTGATTTGAGATTTTATTCCTTATTAAAGTTTAAGTACCTACTCCTGCATGTTTTTTGGTCCAAACTACCGATTCCCATTTTTTAAATAGGTTCGCGTTTGACCACTATCTCGCGACAATGCGGTCTACGATTCTGAACCGACTCACTCGTGACTTAAGAATAGTCCCAGCTTGCATAAATTTCTATATTCTTGCCTTATAAGGTCACTTACAAAAAATGCCCAGGCCTTGAAATTGCAAATTCAGCTCCGTTCCATAGTTTTCCACGGCCACGTAGCAGGCAAATTAGGTTAAGTTACAGCTATGTTGCTGAAGGTAGTCGTGCATAGTGTAGGAGTGGTAGCACTGGTATCCGAAGGTCACCGTCGACACCTGTTATTTATTAGATTTGTTTCGATCCCAGATAATCTTATTACGGCTGACCCGCCCGCCTCGCCGCTCCCTGCCTTTGCGAAGACAAGATTTTTTGGTAGTAAAAGGTTCGCATACTTCCATACCTACGACACTTCCAATTAAAGATAGTATTGTAAAGCTGTCGAGTATTAAAAACTTTTAACATGGGTGAAAAGAGGTCTAGAGAGTAGGCAACGCACCGCCAACACTTTGAGTGATGCAGGTGTCCATAGGCGACGGTAACCGTTTGCTATCATACGGGCCGTAAGCTTGTTTGCCACTATCTTATAAAAAAAAAATGCTGCTGTAATTTTTCGTAATTTTGTATTTTTTTTGCATTTTATTTACGTCTTTGTAGAACCCTGTTTTGGTGGCCTGTCAAAATTTAAGATAATCTAATAAAGAGGGTGAAAAAGGGTAAGCTAAGTTTGTAATGGCGGTATTTTAGGTGCGAAAACAAAGCTGTGGTTAAACGAAATGACATTTTATTTGACCATTTTTAGTTTTATGTTAGGAAAAGTTATCCCTTAATCGGACCCTGTAGTAAAAATGCAAAATATTATGAATGTTCCAAATCGAACGGTACCCATTGTCAAAACACAAAAGCGGATCGAGGGCGTATTTGTATTTCTGTCCCCTGATTGATGACTTGTGCGGTGCGAATGCAAATCCGAAACAATATTGGGTTTGCCATTTGGAGGCATATTGGAATTCGTCAATGCCAGTGTGCCTGTCGTTGTCGTGTACATGTAGGCTGGGTATTTTAATCCCGGTAGGGATTAAATACAGTGAAAAACTAAAAATAGTAAAATGTGCTTAATTTTTTATACCTACCTACTCTATGTTTCTATTCTATTCTATTCTATTCTTATAGTACAATTACTACACATAATTTTATTTCTTTTTCTTTAAGGTCCATTCATTTTGAGGAATTTAAATTGTAATTGGCTACAATGATATACACAGCTGATCGATATTGATAATGGAGATACAAAAACCAAATGAAAAATTAATTAAAAAATAAACATACCTCATTTTTTTATTTACTAAATCACAATTTGGTTTAAATAATGTAGGGTATAAATAGTTATGATGGCTAGATCTCAATAAAACAGACCCAGTATTATGAGGGGTGCGGGCCAGGTAACCTCCACGAGTGCCCGGCTGTTGTTCGTCCCTCTTGATGCGTTGCATCCGGAGGGAAGGGCAGCAGCTGGGACGGTGCACCCTGGGGTTCGGTCAGCAATTCTCCTAGGGGAATTGGTGGCCGTAGCAAATAACCTGGCGAGAAGAGGTCCTTCGCGTGTCCCTCTGATCAGCAGAGGGCACAGCGTGGGACCAATAACGGGGACTTTTGGGCCGCGGATCGGGGGTCCAACGCCCAAGTTAGAAGTCCCGAACTGAGGTGCGGCCCGTGTGTTCCGGGACGCACCCAGCGGAGAAAGAGGCCCAAGCCTCACGTGGCGAGCCCGGGAGGGCGCCCGCAGAGGTGGTCGCGGAAGCGCCGTGCGAACCCGTGACCACCTCCATAATGCGGAGAGGAGAACACCCCGGGGTTTTAGTGGGTAAACCCCGCCAGACCAGCTGGCGGGGGAGTCCCACATAACCACCCCGCCTCCCCCCGGGGGCCGGGTGGTATGCCTAATGCATTTCCCCGGGAAAAAAAAAAAAAAAAAAAAAAAAACGACCCAGTATTATGACCTCAGTGTCGTGTAACTCATTTATTAATCGTAAAAGTGACCTCATAATGGAATAAAGAAAGTGATTTATATCGAAGTTTCAGTGATGTTATCGGTAGTAACGTGGGAGGCCTACTGAATTTAATTTAATACGGTACGGTTTTGGGCGCTTGATATTATAATATTTTCACGCCTTAACGGTCGTTAGGTTCAGGTATACTTTCGCGGCATTGGAACCTATAATAAGTCCTAGATTTGAAAATAATTTCTTTAAAAATATGTATCACCACAATACCGCATTGTTTGTAGCAGTTTAACATTGGAGAAATAGAAGTAATTTATGTCTTTCGAGCACAATTATTTGAAAAAGCGTGTACTTTTTTGAGGGTTTTGTATTTTTTAAAGTTCCTTACCTCAAAAGGAAAAAGGAACCCTTATAGGATCACTTTGTTGTCCGTCTGTCCGTCAAGGCCCTTTTTGTCAAGAATGCAGATGTATCAAATTGAAGTTTATATCAAAAACTCAAGTCTATGGTCTCTTTCAGGTGTGGAAAAATCGAACTTAAGTCAATGCAATCAAAAGATATGACCGTTTATGTCGCATATTTCGCAATTTCACAAGGGAATCAAAACCTATTGGGTACTTTCGGTTGACCTGGAAAAATGAGACTGGGCAAGAAGAAATGTCTTACATGTAAAAGCAAAAAATCTGGTAACTGTATAATGTAGTTTCAAAAAAAAGCGAACTATTTTATTAAACTTATTATTTGCGGTTGGTGCAATAACCGTGTTTAGGGATCGGACGACAACGTTATGTTTGTGTTTTAACCTAGTTTGTCTTTTAGTTAGATGCTTTCTAAGACCTACAAGTTTTTACGGAACCCTCGGTGCGCGAGTCCAGCTCACACTCGGGCGGTATTTTGAGTTTTTTTTTAAATTTAAGTGATATAAAAAAAGTTTGTTCAAATATTATCAGCTACGTTGGTGTAAAATATAACGCATGAACTGAATATGACAGGATATGTGAATCCTTTATAACAATTGGTATTTAAAATTGATGTTCCCCTTACGCGGGGCAGTGTCAGAGCGCGCTATTGTTTGCATCTTTTGTTTGTTCCGTGCTGGAGCAGGCAATAACGTTCAAGCATTAAAATTCGGGTCAGGCAGTTGACACAAATTTATGAGAGCCTTAAAAGGGTAGACTTGATTTTTAATGCCACTCTTGATATCGATATTTGAATTTCAAAAATTACAAACATATTTGTCCTTTATTCCAAACATAGAATAGAATAGAATAGAAAACTCTTTATTGTACACCAGAAACAAAAATAAACACAGTACAGAAAAATTACAATAGGTAAACAAGGGTAGTACAATGTATACTTCATGGTTTCATTAGAAATTTAAAAATATTAATTGTAATCCAAACTAATATTATAAATGCGAATGTGAGTTTGTTACGCTTTCATGCCCAAACCACTAAACCGATTTAAAAAAAAAAATCAATTGAAAGCTACTTTATCAGCGAGTAACATAGGCTATATTTCATCCCTGTATTCTTACGGGAACGGGATCTACACTGGTGAAACCGCGGGGTGCGCCTAGTATTACATAAATTTAGGCATTCATAATTGTCTCATAATTTAAATTGTAGTAGTAATTCATTAACACTGGTAGAGTCAATGGAGTTTTCCTTTTCCTGAGCGAGACTCAGGCATGAGTCACCACTTGAAAGGGAAATATCCCTTTTCTAACTCAAACCATAATTAGATAATAATCATTAGTTTCGTAGATCATAATATTTTGACTTATTTTTTTGTATTTCTATACTTATGTATAAGATATTTTTTTTTGACGTGTAAAAGTGCAATATTTTGCCTATTTACAATAAATGATTTGAGTTTGAGTTTGAGTTTGATTAAATGTATTGGTTATCTGAACTGCGTAATAATTATCAGATATACACAAATATTTGACCTTTAAAAATCAGACATTACCAACAAGCTTTGTCGAACCAGCTATTACGTACATAGTGTTATGTAAGAATTATTCAAGCGTCGGATTGTGGAGTCAGCCCGACAATGGAGAGGTCCCATCCCGAGAGAATTGTAGCAATAAAAACTTTAAATTAAGGCCCCAATCAAGAGCGAACATAAATTCACGTAAGCAGTCGTTCGGATAAAACGCTTCGCGGAGTTGACTAAATTGATATTCTTAATATAGTTGTAGCTATCATAAAGTAGCATAAATGACTACTTATGGCGTGCATTTACTAACCACACGCACGTTTTACGGCATCATAACTCAAAACGATTTAGTCGTAACTCTTGGAGAAACCGAAACAAATCTTGTCGTGATAAAAATAGAAATTTCTATTAAAACTTGCTTATTGAGTTAGCTGTTTTTTTGCTGGATCCTATCCTATCCTACTAATATTATAAATGTGAATGTTTGCGAGGATGGATGGATGGATGTTCGAGGGTTTGGATGAAATTTGGCACACATACAATCTATTACCTAGATTAGAATAAAATAGAATAGAAAAACTCTTTATTGTACACCAGAAACAAAAATAAACACAGTATAGAAAAATTACAATAGGTAAACAAGGGTAGTACAATGGGCGGAACAGCGGCAAGATTACCACATAGGATACTTTATATACCGTAAAAAGTAACAGCTCCTGTGGAATAATACTAAAGGCGGGTGAAACCGCGGGCCCAGCTACTAGAGTATGTGTGAAGTTTCTTCCCCTTAGACACACAATGGAGATATCGGGGAAAATTTATAGGTCACGCAAGCCTTGATTAAAAACCCGTGAATGGTTATAAATGGGGGGACCTTAATCTCGCCGTTTCAATTTACACGTTTAATATTCATTCAATTATATATTAGAATGATCCTTTTGGATAAAGGTTTTAAATGTAGATACCAATTAAAATTATCACAGGTACATATTTTTTTCAAACCTTTATTCAAATGTAAAGAATAAATTATTTTAGAAATGTGCGCTTTGGATATTTATTTAACATCGAAATACTCGTAACAGACTCACGAAATTGTGACGTAATGCTGAATACATTCATAACATGATTCTATTTGTGAGACAACGGTGGTGTTGGAATATAGCTTAGCTATTAGTGTGAGCAAACAGATGACGTAGATGAATTACTTGAGCAAACAAAACCCATTCAGTAACTCCAACACGTTAACCTCTGGAGTGAGAGAGCGACGGTTATGGTATTAATTAAATATCTAACAAAGAAACTATGTGGCAGAACGGCGGCGGACGCTGCGGGGAATATAAACTATTTAACAAGTTGTCCAATTTCTATGTTAATTTATATCTACAGAGGACTAAGTTACGTGAAGGATCGAATTTAGTTGAACTTCTAAACGGCCGTACTTCAATGAAACTGTTTATCAGAAAAAAAATCGTTTTTAGTTATTGTGTTAGAAGAACTTTTTGTACAGTATTCAAGAAATATATTTGTAAAGCTGAAAAGCTTTACAAATTAATAAAAAACAAAAACGTAGATTCATTCTGGAAAATTATTTAAGCTTTGTATGGCGAAATGTAGAACTTGAAAATGATTCATCGTAGGTAGGTATCCTTTCAGTTCATACATCCCTGTACCTAGCATTGGGTAGAAAAAGGCTGATGATGATGATGATGGCGCAAATTTCTACGATAGAATAAAAAATCTTATTATCCATGATATACACATATTTTCGTATACGTCGCATCTTCACTTCGTTGACGAAAAGCTCTTATCTCTCTTTTTTTTTGTGCTCTAATTTCGTTTTCGTAGAGTCTACACTGACCTGCAGCCCTCGCCTCCTTGCAAGCGAGCACCATGCTGTGTCGCACGTCGGGGTTGTCGTCGGCAATGGTTTCTCCGACTGCGACGAACCGCTCCACGGCGCAGCAGACAGCCGCACCGACCCGTTGCACGGCTGCGCCGCTCACGGCCGCCTCGCCCCGCGTCGCCACCAGGGTGCTGATCTGTCATATGTACAGCCTATTAGGCAAAAACTACACGGTACATAGCAACAAACTACCGACCGCTGAATACTCGTTAAGGAACGTCTCCAGTGGCGCACATTTGGATAGGTGACCGCTTAGTGACACAATATATGAGTGTTTTCGTGCTTCGGAGAGCACGTTGGATCGTCAGTCTCTGTTGTTATTGACTGATAGCAAACTCCTGACGACAGCAGCACCTGATCCTAGATCGGTTGATTAAAGACGCAATTTAACTAACACTAACAATTGAGCGTCTGTATACAGAGATCACTACCATTTTTATTCATCATGCACTACCGTCGGGATGATCATAGCTTAGGAAAATGCTGGGAAAACCACAGCGCTGATATATTGGTACAAATCATTTGATTAGAGATCCCATTTCAGGCGTATCGACTTATAAGATCGCAAGTAAATTTTTTGATTTCTAAATACTAGTGATCACGATACTAGTCGAGATTTAAATAATAGTGATCTTCTAAATACTAGTCTGGACAGTGATACATGCTATCCTAGAGAAAAGGTGCCATTCTTTATGAAATACTGATTCCCATCCAGATCACCGTGTGGGCTCTGAGAACTCCTTTATTCAATTCGCGTTGATCGAGTCACATTCCTGAGTAAGTAAATGCCATATGTGTGCATGCTCGCAGCCAAAAGTACCTTATCCCGCCATATTTGAAGGGCTAAGGCTAAGGGCCTTAAGCGGCTTGGCTACTTTTCGCAACATTGGAGTATTTGGAGTTACGTAACGGATTAAGAAGCCCCAAACTTTTAGGCTTTGGGTATGTTGGTTTCCTCGCCATTGAGTTACTTTATAGATAGGTTGGCAGAACTTTGTTATAATAGCTCTGTCCTAAAAGTTATATAGGGCCTTTATTCTATTTTCTATTCACACCTAATAATTTATGTGGATTAAAATTTTAGGTACCTCCACCTACACGTTCAAGTCAAAATAGTGTATGTTACTTCAATTATAATAGAGTGCCACGATTCTGACCTTAAATAAGCTTCTCTATATCTAGGGAATCAGGCACTAAGAGGTCTATAAGAGGTTTTAAAAATATTCAGACTATAAGCAAATATCTGTGGTCAACACAAATATTCGCCCAATCTCAATAGTTAGGAGGACACTTTGTTCTTTAGTTATTTTAACCAAATTGAAGTGATTTATCTAAAATTCTTAACAGACTTTTGAAGATGGTAGAGTACCACAACTGCCTCGCCTTTGCTACGAGCCTACGCTCGTAGACCTACAGTTTCTCCAAGACACAAAATTCTAAATGCGTGCCAAAAAATTAAAAGTACGTTAGTCAGATAGATGACTTGCCTTTGATGGTGTAGAAGGTACACCATAACAAGTTTCCGACTACGCAGCCGAGTGCTACGAGCCGTACGCTACGAGTCTAGTAAATTGTAAAACCGTTGAAGTATATTTAGAAGGAATTGAACAAAATTTTATTTTTGCAGAGTTACTTCGACGTGCAATTTATTATTTGCGTTTATTTTTTATATTTTTGACTTATTTTGGCATTGTTAGTTCTGCAAGTTATATGCTGGTTGCAAGGTTTATAATGTACTTTGTCAATCAGTCTCTCTAGATACAATTATGGTAATACTGTAATAACCGTTGAATTTTTAATTTTATTATTCAATCCGGAAAATCTACTAGCTTAATTTTAATACGTATCAATATTCAACTAGAATTAGTTTACCCTTTCTCTGGATAATGTTATCAATTATTAACAGCGATAATTCGATAGAAGATTACACAAAGGATTCATTACTTCTAATGAATATTTAACCGATTATTAAATGCCTTTATCCACATTCTTAGATTAATATTTCTGATTGTATATATTGTACCTATTACCAAATTTTTTACGTAGCAAGTAAAAGTAAATTTTCAGCTCGTTTAAGTTACCTTTTATTTAATTAATGATAAGTTTTGTTACCATAACAATTAATGTCAATTCTATGTTAATAATTTAAAAATCTGAGCTACGAAGCAAATATAAATAAAATAAATTTATCTCTAAAATACTATTTCTACTACGCCCTGCTGCGAAGCCTTATAATAAATTAAATTATGTACTTGTCTTATTATTAAGTATCGAGGGTAAGAAGTGTGTCGCTGCTCCGACGGCGTTGGCCGGGACGCGGGCGAGACCGCGCGGCGCGAGCTCGATCAAGGTCATCCTTGCACGCGACGTCTTCACGCCTGGGACGACTTGTTGCGTCGGGCACGTCTGCACTACGATCACTCGAGCTGATCGTGCTCGTCACTCTTCCGAATGTTTGTTTTGAAACGCGCGCCAAAACTTACCTGGGGCTCGCGGCGCGCGAAGTCGTCGTCATCGGATAGCACGTCCATGTCGGGAGTGTAAGGCGGGCGGGGGACCGCGCGCTGGCGGCGGCGGCGCGCAGTCCGCGGGTACACGCACGTGCTCCGTGGCGCTGTCTCGTTGCGGCTCCGGGCCGCTCCGCCCGCGTCCGCCGCGGCACTGCCGGCGCTCGCCGCCCGCCGCCCGCACCCGGCCCATCGATCCGACCCACCCTCCGCCCGCCCTATTACACCCCACACTACACGTGGCCGCCCGCCCACACTTCACTTCTTACGAAATTTCACATAACTTTATCAAAGTTGCTTTTATTTTGGTGGTTTTCTATCGGTGATGGCTGATGAGTTAAGCGGTCGTGAAAAATACAAATAATAAGCTAAATTGTGAACATTTTCAAGACTGAAAGTTGGGAATTCCATTCAAATAGAGCGCCAGTCGGACGCGTCTACTGCGATTGCGCGGACCGAGGCGCAACAGATTGTCGACGTCTCGGCGGGAAATTCTAATGTCTCACGTCAAATTACTCGCAGTAAAATTACTGCCGCACCGAAAATAAACCTACGGTTTTAGAATGCTTGCGTAAAATTGGGAATTATCGTCGGACTTCCCGAGCGACGTCAGAGAGGCGCATTCGACGCGATCCTCGCGCGACCGGCAACACGTCACCGCAGCGGGGCGATCGTGCGGCGGCCGCCAAAAGAGGCTTGCGGAGGAGGAGGCATGCAGCGGATCGTACCTGCTTGATGAGGGGAAGCAGGGTCCTTTCGATGGAGCGCGTTTTGATCCGAGAGAGATCGAGTTCGGGCAGGCCGGCGGCCGCCATGGCTGGCGCGGGCGCGACTGCGCGTGTGCGCGCGCACGCCGCTGCGGCTCGCGATTGGCGGAGCGCACGCCGTCACGTGGCGCCCGCCGCCGCCCGCCCCAGCCCCCGCCCGCCGTAAACACGAGATTTCGTGTTTAGTTTTAACACGTACTCTTGCGGGCTTTAAAAACTACGGCTTTACGTGTTTTACTTTGTTTTGATTTCGAGCGCCAATTATACGTTACGTGTTAGTTTCGCCTAATTTTTTTGCTTAATGTTTACGTTACTCGACTCGCCATGTGGTTATCGTTAGAAAATCTTCAGTTTTAGGGGAACTTAAACAAAGTTATATTCGCACAAAGTTTATTTTCACACATCTGACGATTTCAATTCAATGACTTACACTTATTAATAATCATTGGCACATTATCACATAAATTGTCAATGATTTCTAGATATAATATTATGTAATATAAAGTTTCATAATTTCTGTAACTGTGATGGCAATATTGGATTTTTATAAATAAAGACAATTTAAGAGATCTTTAATTCTTTTAAAATGTAGTAAGACGATTTTAGACGTGGAAGTTGAATAGCTTTAATTAATATTTAAATAATACTGACAAATATAAATAAAATAAGAAACAGAAACAGAGATGATTATACATACAAATACCTTCTACAACCTAAGCTAATGCATCATTAATTCTTAGCTATAAGAATAAAACTTTGGTAATTGATTATTACTTGACAATAACTAATGTACACTATTTAAGTAGTTATACGTATACTAGCTAACATTAATTTATATTATCATGGAGGGTTCGGCAGAATAACTTATTACATTTATATTAATCATGTTCTTGAGTAACTGATTGTGGATAACACTCGTACTAATTAATATATTTGATGAAACTCATCATCATCATCATCAACCCATAACGTCCCACTGCTGGGCACGGGTCTCTCCACACTTTCGTGAGGAGGTTTTTTGATGAAACTAACAGTAAAAAAAAACAATTGTATATATAATTTCGATATTATCCTTTTAGGAAAGGAGTTTATATTTTTCATCAGATTAGTTAAGTACGAGTATCTATATACCCTTTGTCTATACAAACTACCAGAAAATCAACTTCAAAATAAGCTGACACACTTTTCCGATATTTTTTTCCTGGGCGACTTCACAGTAGAAGCTCTGCAGTGGCGTCATTTGGTGCAAAGGCTCTCCAATAAAATACGATTCCTTGAAGCGCAGTTGCAGCATTACTAATTTTAAGATCTTGTAATGAAACATCAAGTTTAGCCTCGTTACTGTAAGTTGAGTTACGACGGAGAACGTGTGCATACCACGACACTGCAATACTTTTTCAAGTGTCTAACATAAGTATTAAATTTATATTATTTCTTAGGAAAACATAAGTATTAAATTTATAACAATATTTCGGGTAGATCTATGCGAAAAATTTAAAACATTTGTTTATATTCGAGTTAATTGGACCACCGAGACGGTCCATGTTAACCATTTATACCTACATCCACAATAACAAGGGAAAATTCGTTAATATTAGATTGGAATTTTATGATTCTGATATTAACCATATTCTTACTTTACGAATATTCACAGATACCAAAAAAAGTGGCCGCAGCGATAAAATACGAAACATCGAAACTTAAGATTTCAATTATAAAAAACACCCATACTAATTTGCGGACGTCGTTTACAAAACTGCTGTTTAGAACTAGTGCTGTCTTGTGAACTGTCGGACATCCACGGACTCTGTCCAGGAGAGTTCTTCACTTTCCGCTTCCTCAGACTCTCCGTGGGGCCTAGAGTGGGTCTTAAGAGCTGTTTGAACCGGAAGGGTCCCTCATTGTAATCGTCATCGGAGCTGAAGATGGGTGTGGCGAGGATCTCAGGGGAATTGCGCAGGATCTTGCGGAGGTCCGACTCGGGGTCTGGAGCGGTGTACACCGGCCGGGAAGGTGGCGCTTCGGATTTGTGGGCTTTTCGAGCTAACTCGTTGATTTTGTTACTGTGAACAGAAAAGCAAATATTTCTGAATAATTATAGCTCACAAGCTTAACTTTAGGACACTGTAACCAAAGAAAAATTAAGATTCATAACTACTTATATAATGTTACCGAAGACACGTAATATATTTAAATTATATATACCTACTATTTGTCTTCCTCTTGCCTTTTAAATTCTAGTTGCATATTTTAAGGTTATATATGTTATGAATTTATAAAATTATAAATGATTTAAAACTAACGTACTGTGACTTATGGAAAAAACTAGAAATATTTTAATATGGCATTCTAATGAGCAAAATCTACGTTAAACGCTTTAATTTATGAATTTTAATGTGATTGTAAAATGTTTGAATGATTACAGACCATTACGTCATTGCGGGTTGTGACGAAAATTACGAGTTTGAGTTTAGCAGTTCTGCCTATAAAATGGACATAAAAGTGCTATTTACTGCCAGGCGTAAGCGTAAACGAGTGTTTGTGCCAACCAGACCAATCGATATCACAACATAAATTATAACATTGTTAGGAACAGTTGGTATCTATATAATCAGTCTGTCCTGTACGTTAACACGTAAATGCGTGTTGCAATATTTCTGATCAATCCAGAGATCATCACATCACGAAACAATGAAACTTGGTGATATTTAGTAACGTACCGGGACGACAGGATTATTTTACAATGTTTTTCCTTTATGTAAACAAAAATAAACCATTGTTCAAGTTGACGTCAGATTGGAACAAATGTCTTTACAGGATTTAACTTGGATCAATTAAGTATTTGATCTTATAGATTGAAATTCTACGATTATTATTCAACCGCTTTGTAACATACCATTACATTTGATGTAATAATGAACGTTACAAAGTCAGATCTACGACAAAAATAAAATTACCTACTAGACCCAATTGAATCCTTGCCCAAACATCACTGGCTAATACGACGATGATGATGGAATGATGATATAAAATAAAAAAAAACTAGGCCATGCTAACACATGAACCAAAATCTCGGAGTCCATACCCGTTATCCCTATAAGCCCGGAAGGCGTGCATGCAACAGAAGCGCAGTTAGTTTAAGGCCAGTGCCGCCAGATATCCACGTGGTTACCATACCTGACCAGGCCGCCGCACTGCCGGCTGCAGGGTAAGTTCTGCCAATTCTGGTTTGCTTGTAGGTGACGATCTTCCTCGTAGTAACCGTTGCTGGGCTGCTGTTGGTATCTAGAAGTAGAGCTTGGGATTATATATTGCTCACTAATTGGACTCCCTTTATCATCGTCATCTTACGTTCTTTCTTCTGGCTGGCGTCATCTAAGAGTGAGACAGAAGAGAAAAAGAGTAAAGTAATTTACTATTCACTTAAGTTGTACTACCTTACTACTACTTCAACCCACTAGAGGCTACAGATTGATTCCAGGATTCATTTTTCCTATTACAATCGGAAGAACCAACCGTAGTCAAAATGTGTAGAAATCTGTACCAAGTTAATTCTAATTTATTTTTAAAAATTATTACCTACTAGAGTTATTGCAGTCCATCCACTGACTGTATAATGCTCGAAAAATTTCGAACTCTATAATAACTATCTATTAGGCATATAAATTGTAATGGTAATTTCTTAAATGCTTGTTTAATTTGCAACGGTTGTAAACTGTAACGGGAAATGCTTCAAAAACGTATCATTGTTCTACCACAGAATAACTAATAGTTGGCAAGATACAATCTAACAATTCATCTGCGCAACACTAAACTATGGACCGTGACTAGTTCTATGGATGATATCATAATGCCTAAGTTTTCGTAATCTTGTGCCTGTTTACAAAGCAGGTATACAAAATTTTGACGTAGTCTACCTACATTGTTAACTTTCCGACTAGCACTATTGTTATGGCTACAATGCTAATTTAGGTTCTATGCGTAACAACATTATCCAAAAGCTGTCAGCCTGCAGGAATCGGGATCGCGTTCACAAATTATAGTAGAATAACCTTTTTCCCGCAGAGTTTCAGGCAAACAGATTGACCTACGCATTTGATATCTACAGTTGAGACTGGCAATAATGACTATTGGTGTTTTCCATCAGGTAAATTACCTGTCATCAGTCCACAAGACTAAACTATTAGTAAACCAACCTGCACGGCTTGACCTCACAGTGGTCTTTCTTGCTCAGCATTGGTTCATCCCAGGGACGCGCTACGCTTTCGAGGAACTCCGGTGAGGGACTGTTCCGATCCGTAAGCATGCGTAATAGTAACATGCACAGGTCAATATAAAAATATAATGATGATTAACCGTTTCTTTATCATTCTGTTATTAATCTGTCCGTGGATAGACCGTTTTTTGTCTCGTAAATAGAAGGTTGTACCTGGACATCCGACTGGCGTCCTTCTCCACCTGCGAGGGTTGGCCGCGCACGATGGCTGGCACGAGCGTGAACCCCGGTGGAGGGCGGTACTCCTCGGGCGGCCGCTGCACCTCCACCAGGCGGATGCCGGGCTTGTTGCGACGTAGGTTCTTGTGCACTTCTTGGTTCTTGCTGTGCACCTGCAAGTACAGTTATAATATCAGAAAAATTTAGAGAGTGATTGATTACGACATTCACCATGTTTCAGTTTTGAACTTATGATTTTGAAAATATTTGGCGCATTCGGGGCCATTATACAGCTTCATCGCATTCTAGCTGGCGAATCCATGTTGATCCAACTTGATGCCCACCGTAAAGCGCAGCGGTTGAGACAAATACACAAAAGAAGTGGAATTTTAAATGTAGAAGTAACTAGGGAAGGTGTCGCGACAGCTCTTGCGTAGGACATCTCACGCCGCTCATAGGTCACTTTTAGCGTGATTTGTAAAACAATCGTTCTACTCGTATGTACCTGTTCCGCGAAGGTCTGTAACTGCGCTGCTCTTTCCTGCACGGAGTAATGCTGCATCAGTTGCGGCGTGGGCTCGGGGTGGGAGGGGGGAGGTGGAGCGCGACCCTTCGCCCATTTGCGACGAGCTGTGTACCCGCGGAAATCTGAAAACAACATTTGAATGGCTGTAATTGTTATGCTTGATTTAGTCAAAGTCATCTGTATTTTTTGACGCAACAGACTACTGAGACCTTTACCCCAATTTATGAATCCTATGCAACATAAAGTGGGATACTTTACATCCTTCAATTTCATAAATAATTATAATTTATGTCATTATAATTGTGCTTTGTGAACTTACGGCTTTGAATAACAACGGCAGCTTTGTTAGTGTCGATATTCTCTTTGTTCCCCGAGTTTGTGACGTCATTGTTGTCGCTATCGTCTGACGTCATCCGCCGCAGCACCTTGGCTTTCAACATCGCTTTGTTCTTGTTAGGGATACCTGAAACAGCCATAAATAACCCTGATTTACTTTATTTTTCTGTTTTACGTTCTCTCTTTGAAGCTTTTCTGCTAGCTGCCACAGTTACAATCATTTGGTTGTCAGGAACACGCAGTCGCATATTTACCTCCTTTATGATGTTTTCTCTGACTGTCTTGCTCTCTCTGGAACTCTCTCGCCAACTGTCTCTGTCGCTCTTGCAGCCGCTTTCTCGTCAGCCACCCCCTCACGTGCCTCTGAAGAGTGAGCACGGATATCGCCATCTGTGCCTTCAGCCGAGCGAAGTAGTGGCGAGCGAGCCAGGCGCGAGCACAAGCTTGGACTAGGATCACTTTTCTTATCTGAAATTGTTTACCAAATTAATAAGCTACTACATACATCGCGAAGGTACGGTACTATGATATATTCATAGTTTATGATTAGCTAGATAAAAAACGATATAATCATGCAAAATCCTAAAGTCCAACGTATAGAATAGAAATAGAATAGAAAAACTCTTTATTGTACACCAGAAACAAAAATAAACACAGTACAGAAGAATTACAATAAGTAAACAAGGGTAGTACAATGGGCGGTCTTATCGCTGAAAGCGATTTCTTCCAGACAACCTTTGTATGGACAGTAAAAAACATTTTTCGATAGAAAAATATAAATACTATGGAAAAATATAAAAACTACTTCAAAAATGTTTTTTGGGTATGGTTTATAGTTTATAGTAACATTAGCCTGAATAAATGTATCCATAGAAACTCGTATCTTTCAGTTAGCATAACTTGGAGCAAATGAAGATTTATGTTCAGTGACAAATTTTTTCTTTGAGACCATTTTAAGCTGACTATGTAACCTTCTTACACCGTACCTGCTCTTCATAAATTCTGGCTAGCATCTCCACGTGGTAGTACTTTAAGAAAACCTTCGACTTTCCGAGAGCCCAGCCGTCCATCTTCAACCTCATAAGTAGCATACGACAGGTGTCGCGATTTGGCTTCACTTCTTCCATGTAGCTGAATGCTAAGAAACTGTACCTGAATAAATCAAACGAAATGTAAATGTAACATATGTGAAAGATCACAAGTCGGCAGTACTTAAAGGCTTTTGGTAGCATTATTTTTACCTCTTCAAGAATTCTTCAAAAGTAAGTCGGTGGGAGAATCCATTTTGCCTTATTCTAATAGTCTCAAGCACTCCAGTGTACCGAAGCTGCTTCAAGAGTTTCGCAGAGTCGAAGTGTTTCGGCGACCGCGAGTCGTTGGGCTTGAGACAGCGCACGAACTGAGGCGTACCGCTGACCATCTTCTGGAGTAATTCCATCAAAGAATAACGAAAGTATGTTGATACAGTCTGCTGAGCCCGAGACTGAGACGCTAAGCCTCGACTGTTGAAGCGGTCCTGAAAAATAAACGCAATTATTACCGAAACACTCCAGTAAATTACAACAGGAATACAAATGATGACAATTTGCAAAGGTTTTGTTGCCATTGCAAATTGGTTTCATTAGTAATCTACCTCTTCGCTCCAGCACCCAGCCAAAACGAGCCAATTTAATTGAAGCAATTACCTTAGTGTCGGTTGGGCTCTCTAAGCTCCTGGAATCCAAGTCGCCTTGCAATGGAGAATACAAATTGCCGGTCTTAGTTATCGGACACTGAAACAGGAATCTGATAATGTCGTACTGGCTCTGTCTCATTAACTGAACCACTTCCGGTGGCAGGAAATTCCTATTCTTCTCCAAGAAACCTTCGGCCTGGTAAACTACGCGTCCCGCAAAATGGTGAATTGCAAAGCAAATTGCGTCAGATTTCGGGCGCACGTAATATTTGCTCTTCACATTGTTATGAAATTTTTCTGCAACAAAAATTGCATGTCTGAATTACACGTTCTAATCAACGAATTGCATTATGTTTCATGCAAATTTTATTTTGTAATGGACGTATTTACCAATGAGGCTTCGGTCGGTGGCGCGTGGGAAACGGCTTTCTTCATCAAGTAGCGCTAACAGCCCCATGGGCCTTGACAGAAGCATGTCCAGCACGGGTCTGTTGTCTGAGAACTCCACGAGGTCGACCGGGACCCCTTCCGCCATGTACTCTTGCTGCTCCCACGTGAAGATATGCTGGTTGAAATAGTATTGGATCTGCTCGTTGGCAATGTTGATGCAAAGCTGCTCGAAAGAATTTCTCGTGAAGTTCTCGAAGCCAAAGATGTCTAATATTCCAATAGACAGTTGTTCGTTACTGTAAGCGAAATGGTTAGCATAAAACGTATTTGTAAATAAAATTGCCCTTCACCTTTGCCAGGGTTGCTCTTTCAGTCAAATGTCAGGCCTCACTATTGATTAAAAATACAAACAAAACCTTCAGAAACAGAATTGCTTTGTTAACAGTAGCCTTATGAAACTTAGGCATATAAACATAAATACGGGTATATTTACGTAACATACTCGTACATTAAAACATAACATTCCGTTATCGTCCCTTTTATAGAAAGAGGACAAATAATATTTTGAGTTATTAATATTTAATTTTATTATTATTTAATTAATATTTGATTTTAGCATCGCAACTTTCGATGCTATATCAGTCAAGATAAAAAAATATATAATGTCTCGGGGTGACTGCAGCGCAATGCTGCGCAGTAAGTATTTTGCAATACAAAATGGCACTGCAACAGTTAGTTAACCATCAACCGAACAATCTGCTCATCTACCATACAAAAAGCTCTTTGCTCAGAAATCTATCAGGTGACATCGTTTTCTTCTACTTACTTGTTGGGCCTGTTCTGGCACAGCAAAGCATTGATCCTCTCAACTATCCTGTCAAAAGCCCTAGCGTAGAGACCTCTAGCAGTGGCGTCCCTCGCTACTGCGGCTTCTGAGGGCGAACTGTGGCGTGCTATGGTCTCGCCTCGAGCGACCACGCTACTGCTCGTGAGGCACTCGCGGAGGTCGCCGGTTTCCACTCCTAGGAGACAAGACGCTGGGGAAAATAGCGAATGTTACTAATTACCCTACTTCAAGAGTGTGTTTTGTTGATTTTTTTCATTTTTCACGCTAAAACTGAGTAACTGACTGACGAGGTTTTTTTGCATAGAGATTGAGATATAGGGCTGAAAAGCTTAGAAATTTATAAAATATTGAAAATGCAAAGTCAGGTTGAAAAAAAAAATTGTAGTTAGGGACTACCACATATCGTTGAAAAATAATTGAAGTTACCTCGATGCAGCGGCGCCGTGTCAATGACGGTCGCTTTATTATCTCCGTTGTTATCGTCAATTGCTTCTCCAAACTCTATGTCCCCTAAATGGAGTATGGCTGCCAGCATTTTGTATATTATTTGCACCTCCTCTTCTAGAAACCCGACCACCTACAATTAAAAAAAATATTTTCATTTCTTTATGCAACTAAGTGGAATACATTAGCGATACGTTGAAGCAATTATTTGCATTAATTACCGACCATGCATGCATTTGCATGTGTGTTGCCTAACTGTAAAAATCGTCTAGCACTATAATATAATTAATGTTCCGACATAAATGTATTTATTTTAAAATTAAATTTAAATCAAGTAAAGTACTTATATTTTTCTATCTGATGAAGATCGCTAAGCTCAGAATGGCGGTTACGGTAGTCGCAGAATGTCCCAATCGCAAATAGTCACGATGCGATGTCTCAAAAAGTTCCAAAAATAGATCGTACTACGAGTATTAACATACAGATAGTGTTTGTGTGATCTGGGGCCTACGTATATAATAAAATAATGTGCATGTATGCGTAACAATCATAGTGAAACGGACTTCATGACGGAATATCTTTATGTTCACATGGGCCTCAGGAACATTAACTGACTCCAGCTCCGTATTCGTAATAGGTCATCCAACTTTATTACAACGAAATCTTAAAAAGTCAGTATTACGAGTACAATGCCAAAAGTTATTTTGCGCTTATCTCTAAAAATTACGAAGTTTTATGTTCCCTCACTGGTCATTTCGTTTGTTTACCAACAATTTAATTGTGCATTTTCAAGGCGACCCACTCATTGTCTGTTCTCAACTAACATTGTTAAGTTTCAGAGCTTAACAATCTAGTAATTCAGTCACTTTTATATGTTTAAATAACGCTAAAGTTATTGAAATCTTTAGATAAATGGTTGGTAACGCAAGATAATACGACACAACTTCATCTTTATAAAAAACTTGTGAATGCGGTTTTTCTTATGAGGTTCTTTAGGCAAAATTTTGCTATCTATCAGATATAAGGCACTTTCCCTTTAGGTGGCGTTCGTTTACCTTAAAAGCTTGATTGAGTTGTCGCCATCGATGCACGTTGTGCTCTCGATGCGTCACTGACAACGGTTGCAAGTAACGGTGCCGGGACTTCAGCTGCTCGTCAAGATAGAACTTCCTCCAGCGACCCTCGCTCTCCAGTCCATCGTACAGGTAGTAGAATACGTGGAAGTTGCTTTCGCCCCTGAAAATAAAGACAATTACATTTATTCAATCTAGTACATATTCAATTTTGGTGCTCCTGAACCAGCCATATTGCGCTTAGTGTCTTTGCACCTGGCTTCTCCTCCTGGGGTGGCAACTGCTGAATACTGCGTTAAAAATATTTGATAGTTCACATAATATGCTCAGAACCATGATCTTGTTTTTTCAGACCATCATAAACATAGATACAGCTTTTTAGTGCATAACTCCATGCACTTTTTTTAAATTAAAGCGGCGAACGTATTCTGTATTTTCAAAGATGGTGGTGAAATTATCCTCAATTTTAAATTCACTTTCATAATTTTGTCACTCATTTCTCTTAGCTCAAGTTAAAACACATAGAATGTAGATCGTTTTTCTAATATTTTGTGGATTGTTAGAATTTATAAACATAAACAATTACGGTCAAACATATTAATAATTATCAATTTTATTTACGGAAATTCTACTTACAGCGCCTGATGAACAACTCGCGACTGCTCGAGAAGATACACAGATATGCGCGCGCCTAAAATGCGTCCCATTCGCATCATAGACAGGTCCAGATATTTGCCAAAACGGGAACTGTTCGCGTTGATTCCGGTTCGAGCATTGCCAAACGATTCCATAATGGGATTCATTTGAAGAATCTTCTCTTCGAGATTACGGTTTTGAGTCTGGAAACAAAGTAATGGCGCATACAGATTCTAACAATCAAAAGAACTATTTCTTTTAAAACGTATGATTCGAAAATAACTTTAAGCAAGACCGACCTTTGATAAGAATACGAGATGTTTCAACAAAAGATTTGCAGACTCAGTTTTGCCCGCTCCACTTTCGCCAGAAATCACTATCGCCTGATGCAGTTTCTGATGCAAGAGGGCCTGATGAGCCGCATCCGCCACCGCAAATATATGAGGGGGATTATCCGACCGACAACGACCTTGGTATATCTGCTGAGTCTGAAAACAAACAACTGGTTAGCAACCCGCAATTAAAATTCCGAGGAAGGAAAGTCTAAAAGTTCTCACCTTTGTTGTATAAATTCCCACATCAGTAAAGGGATTGACCGCAACTAGAATGTCTCCTATGTAGGTATATATCTGGTTTTGATTGTATCTCTTCTGCAATTGTTCTACAATCGCCTCTTCTGTGAGTACTTCTAGTGTGGCCAAATCGTCGGTGTACATTTTCTCAGGTCGAGCTTTTCGATGAGACTTTAGTTTGCCCCGCTTGGTCGTGGCTTCGGGAGCTCGACAGCTTCGACCCTCAGCTCTCTGTCGCTTTATTTCGGCTTGGAGCTCTCTGCGGATCTACAATCAGGTGAATTTTGTCAGAACGAAGCAATTACCAAACTAAAAGACAAAAAAAGTAAAACTAGTGAAGTGTCGTGTACCTTATCTTCAAAGCTACTAACAGCGAGTAGCAGAGGATGTTCCAAGAGCTCCCTCGCGAACGATCTTTGGTTCATGTCCTTCACTAGACAATCGGCTATGAAGTCTGAGAGCTGATGTGAAAACAACTCCGGGTGGGAAAGCGATGGAGGGGGATTCCGTGGGATTTGGAATAATGCCCTCATTGGATGCAGGCCAGATAGTGGCGGTTCACCTTCGGCTAACTCAATTGCAGTAATGCCCACAGACCAAACATCGCACCTGCAGTCGTAAGATTCATCTAGCTGCTGTTCACACGCAATGACCTGAAATTGGCATCCACATTAACCTTAAGTACAATGAACTGAGACAAGCGGAGCTACTTTCAAAAGCGGCATTGGGTTGAGGTCATAAAAAAACAACGTGGTAACATGACTAAAGATATTAGAGACGTAGTGTTTGTTTCTCACGGTTTAGGTTGAAGTATCTTACTTCAGGAGCCATCCAATACGGCGTGCCAACTGAAGTGTTCCTGCGAGCAGCAGTTGCGGCCAAGTGCGACGATACTCCAAAATCGACGAGTTTGACCTCCGCGTCTTCAGTGAGGAGAATATTGTGGCCTTTGACGTCGCGGTGCATGCATCGGTGGGCATGAAGATGTGTCAGGGCCCGCGCCGTCCCGCGCAGAACATAAGCCAATTGTGGTTCGGTAAGGCTACTGCCTCGAGCTCGCATTCCCGCACATAAATCTGTCACAGACCCGCCGGTGCAGAGCTGCAAAATAAAGGAGGTCACACAATGCCTTTCAAATCAAGTGCGACTTAAATAGATTTATTCATCGTACCTCCATGACGAACCATATTTGGTCATCATCCGAATTCGTTCCGCGTTTCAAAAACAAGCCGAAAAATTCCGGGATGTTCGGATGAGATGACAGATCACGAAACACAAGAAACTCTTCTTCTATCTCTTCAATGTTCTCGGCGATATTCTCCAAAATCTGAAAAACAAAAGATTACAGTGTTATGCAAAATAACCGTGGACAGATTGACACAATAGTTATAACCGTTGACGTCAATGTAAAAGGAGAGGGTAGCCTCTGTACCCACGTATTGTTTTACGGCCTTGACATGAATGCTGTGTTTAGAGATAAGCATCTAAGCGATTAATTAAAAGCCGTATGCTAACAATACTACCATAAAAATCTATTGACCTATTCTTTACTCCGCGGCAGTCGCATGTGCGTTCGAATATGTTAATTTGGAGTTACACGCACTGCCTATCGCACACTCTAATTGCTGCCATTACCTAGTAGTTAGTTTATATAAAGCAGTGGTCTCAGTGACTGCTAATCAGTTGATTATCATAAACGTTATTTAAATTTAATTACTTTCGTATATCATTTCGCCAGCGACATAACCATTTAAGCCGTAAAACTACGGATTCATAACAAGCAGGTAGCCTCAAAGTCGACGGGCGGCCAGACTGTGGCTGTAATTTGAGTAGTTTCTCTGGTTTTCTCCGATGCAATTTATAAGTTACAAGCCCTTGTTTGTTGAACCTTGGGACTAAAATAGCATGTGGTGAGAACAGGTCATTGTAGCGCAACATAGTTGAAGTTGTGTAGAGTTTAAGAAAAGCCTAATGTTATGTTTTTAGTTCCTGCACGTGTTGATGCCTGAAGCGGATGTTTGTATACTATACAGCTAACAACAACACGTATACTTACTCAAAAAAACACGCGATTTTAAATTAACGATAAGAAATTCATATTGCGTGTTTTTATTCTGTTTGAGTATTTCCGCAAACACGCAAAGCGACATTGTTAATTTCCACAATTTCAGCTAAACACGAAAATGGGGCCAATTGTTTCACGAGAGTTAGCGCTTGCCTGATAACAAATTAATCCAGCCGGCCGCGGCGCGACCGTTTTGTAATTGTGAACCAAATAAAACAGAATATATTTAAATGCGTCTACTTCATCGGGCAGACAGCAAACAGTAGACAAACAAAAAACATGGTTGAAATAAATATCACAACCTGAAATAACCACTTTTTTGGTAGATAGCGATGACTATAGCGTTACGAACGAAAATTGGTTAACATTGGCTTCCATCTAACTCCATTTCTTCCGAGAATTCCCAGTGAGCCATGTATTTATTATTATCTGTCCATGACTAACCTTAACAGCGACTCGTCTGCCGGTCTTCTTGTCTCTGGCGCAGTAGACTTCACCATAAGTGCCTTCTCCGATGAGCTCTTGCAGCGTGAACCGGTCCCGGGGGTCGGCAGCCCGGTCCAGCTCCACGTGCTGCGAGAGCCCCCGGTATGCCATGTCACTGCGCATGGCTCAGGAATTAAGAGACCACATCTGAAACAAGAAATAAACAATTTCAACTCTGTTTTAAACACGAAATTAATTAGATTATAGTAGTTTATGCCTTTTCGGGGTATGTTGTATCATCTTCAATATTAAAATGATCGTGAAGTTAACCATCTAGTAAACTTATTAATATGTACTCTAATTCAAGTTAGTGTTATGATGAGTTTTCTTGTACTGTGCGAAGCGTCGAGTTGAGCAGCTCTTCCTGGAGCTCAGTAGAGACCTTTGTTAGAATTTTGCGTAGAGTTTTGATTAGGGCTGGTAAAGCTACCTATTCAACTGGAAGGTAATGCAAAGCGTGCCTTTGGCAGTCCGTCTTTGCATTTTGCGTTCTATAGCGAAAGTGTACCCGCAATATATGGTTTGCTTCGTAATAAATTGCAGCTAAGTAAACATACTTGTAATGGTGAAAAGTAGGCGGAATGTTAAATATTTTCAACGTCCGATAATATCTCAGGTGTTAAACTGCGTGGCCGCCGCATTTATCTCGCAATCTTGAGATTATTTATGATGTGAAGAAAGATGTAAAGCATTTAGAAACTTTATTTTTAAATGCCTAAGAAGTTACATAAAATGTGCTCTTTGCTTTTTATTAAGATTTTAAAAACATCGTAAAATTTATATGATATGTATTGGTATCTAATTTATATAAGACTTTTTTATGAAGTGCTAGATAATCTATTACCATTATTACCTAACAACCGAAATGAAATAAAAAATAATGACGGAATCGTTTAAATTGGATTTATAGATTCGACTTTCTACTCAAGTTTTGTCATTGTTATATTTAATTTAGGAATGAGAAAGCGAAATGAATATTTTTTTCCTCAATTATAGTAACGATGACGAAGAATAAAGTACATTATATTATACTCGTAATAGATTACACTTTTTTTTATGGAAATGGACCAAAAATATGAGTTGTGATCGAAATAAACATATTTGCATGTAACTCAACGTTATGTTTGTAATGTTTACCTTATAATAGAAATACGAACATATATTTGATAGCTCATATTTACTGACGATTCTTACTTGTATGATATATTCGTATCTGTGATACACATGTTCGCTGCAATAATGTGTAGTGCACTTACCTTAAATTGTAAATTAAGACCGCATAATTTGTAGTAGAATTTTTACATAAGGTCTGATTTTATATTACATCTGAATACTAATTATTGTTTGTATTTTATTTGTATTTTTTATTTTATAATATGGATTATTTTGCCTGATATAAATGATTATTACTATTATTAACTACGTGCTTAAACATTTCAAGTTACCCATACAAGATGGTATCATAATTATGTCATGTTTGTTAAATTTTCTGTGCTAATATAAATGTAAAATAGGCTTTTCTATTAAAACGTGTCACCAAATACGATTGCCTTTAGACTCGTAAAAGGAAAGGTATGGAATAAATAAATGTAAATATACCGTTGCATTGCATGTTATGGGCATTTCATACATTTGCACACTGTCAATTTATGGTGCGGTAATTGCCAGCTCGCTGACACCTTTACTGATATAATAAAATAGGTAACAACTATAAATAAAGACTTAAAGTATAGATACACCAAAGAGAAATGCAAAGGGTAATAATAAAAGTTGTATAACTGTTTATTGTTACGAAGGATGCGATGCGCACACGTAGACTTACCTCAGCAGTAGCGGTGCGGTGGAAAGTGTCGTATGAGATACGCCTAAGTAAGTAATGTTATAATATTTCGGCAAAAGGCCGAACCAGTCCCAGAATATATACTGAGGTGTACCGATAAATTAGATCAGAGTCTAAGGACGTTTTTTTTTATTTGACTGAGTGACGAGACGAGCAAGTCATTCGCCTGATGGTAAGCGCTACGCCTGCCCATAAGTCACAGCACCAGCCAGAACACTGCATTACATAATCCTGCGCGGCAGTGCACTGCGCTCGTCAATGCCCTTCAAACCGGAACACAGTAATATTTGCACACTACTGCTTGGCGGATGAATATCTGTCAAAAGTGTGGTACTTCCCCAGGCGGTCTTTGCAGAAGAGCCCTCCCACTACTTAAGTAAACCGACAAATTAGATCAGTGTCTAAGGACGTTTGACACACAAGGCACTGTCCTAAAGCAGTAAAACATGTCTAGTATATTTCAATAAGTAATTATTTTATGTTACTGACTCATGAGTATTACTGTATATTAAAGTAATTATTATGAATGTAAATTAAGTAAGTATATTGCGTTGTTTAAAAATATGTAAAATTATGATACGAACAGAAGGTGGGTACAAATCTCCACATCAGTTTAATGATACAAACCAGTTTAACAAAATACAGTTTAATGAAAGTAGAAAATAAACTTACGAATTAATTACCCACACAAATATTTTGAATATGTTTACGAGTTTTATTTCAATACATAGGTACTCAGCATTTGTTAGATTAAAGTTTAGGCCTCACTTAAATCAAGACGATGATTATTGTTTTGAATAGACGGGCGTTAAGGTCCAGGAATGGCTAGAGAATTGCCAGATATTCATCCGCCAAGCAGTAGTGTGCATTACTGTGTTCTGGTTTAAAGGGTACTGTTTCCAGCGAATTTACTGGGCATATGAGACTTTGGAGCTGATCTCTCAGGTTGTCGAGCGCAGTGCACTGCCGCGCCGAGTTATGATGCAAAGTTCCAGGTGTCACTGTAACTGTTATGGGCAGGCGTAGCGCTTACCATCATGTGAACGACTTGCTCGTCTCGTCACTCAGTGAAATAAAAATTATTGTTCTGCAATATGAAATGGATCCATAATAAGTACCTATAATCTTTGATCGACATTATAATAATAAAAGTGACATCAAGATATACCTACCTACCTGTTTCAAATACTCAGCCATTTACGGATATAAAGTGAAGGAGAGTGCGAGTTGAACGATCAAAAAAACCGATCATACTATAATCGCCTGTCATAAAACCACATAACATTAGTTACGTCGCTCTCGTAATCTGTCTTTTATTGACTTTTTTATACACTTCTGTCAAATCGGTGTCAACCTTGCGACCCGCCAGGTGTCGTAATGGTAGTTTGGGGACCAGGGAGTGGAGATAGACGAAGCGTCCCGTGGTCCCTCGATTACTTCGCTTCTTCGTTAGGTGAGGTGAGTCCGGCGATAGTGAAACGCGCAAGTAGGTAACACAGCGGTATATTGACACACGTTAAACAAACACAAGTAATAGAGCGGGAGCTACATGTAATTAACCGAACGGTATTAAATACACATCATGGCTGATGATAATGCGCATAGTGCGTGAGCGCCGTGTGCAATGTCTGGGCGGGAAGTGTCCATTGACAATCGCGCGGACACTAGTGATGTGGGTCGGCGCTATCCAACCAGTGTTGTAGTGTCGACCCACAGAATATAAAATAAGTCCTAAAATAAGTACATGATATAAAATAAAGGAGGCGGTCGTGAAAGGATGTCACGATCGCCACACCACCCCCCCACGGAGAGGGATGAAAAAATTTAACAAAAATCTGGGAAATCTCTGATTTTGACACGTCTGCCAGATCTTGTGGTGTATGGCAGTTTGTCAGCTGTGGTTGTGGTGGTATCTGCATTAGTATAAGGCGTAGGAAAAACAGGTATGGGCAGTGTTGAAAGGTCAGTGAGAATGGGCCTATCAGTGATGTCGTGGTCAATGTATGCCGGTTTGACGCGGTCGACACTGACAGTGGCGCGTCTGCCCTTGACGTCCAGAGTCACAGTCTTGCCATCGCTGGCGCGGTCAATGACTCGGTATGGTCCCGTGTAGGGTGGCTGTAACGGGCGCCTGACTGTGTCGTCCCGCATGAATACATGAGTTGCCACTGCAAGGTCCTTGAAGATGAAGGAAGACGGTTCAGAATGACGAGATGCAGGGATTGGACGCACAGTTGACATTTTACGTCGAAGTTGCACGACGAAATCAGCAGGATCGTCAAGGTTGTCGGAACCGGGAAGTGATACCAGTAACTCACCAGGCAACCGGAGAGTTTCGCCATATACCATCTCGGCAGCCGTGGCCTTCAAGTCTTCCTTGAAGGCGGACCGCATGCCAAGGAGAACGCACGGAAGCGACCGAACCCAAGTATCGTTGTGACACATAAGTGCAGCTTTCAGTTGGCGATGGACGCGTTCGATCATCCCGTTAGCGCATGGATGGTAGGAGGTTGTCCGAATTCGCTTAGTGGCGAAGTGTACCATTAGTCGTCGAAAAAGGTCAGACTCAAATTGAGCGCCTTGGTCTGTCGTAATGGCTGATGGGACACCAAAGCGCGGGACCCACTCACGTGTAAAAGTCTCAGCAACCTCCTCAGCGGTAATGGAGCGCATTGGCCAAACTTCCGGCCACCTAGTGGCTCTGTCGATGGCGGTCAGGCAATACCGGAACTCATTGCAGATCGGCAACGGACCGACGATGTCAATATGAATGTGTCGGAAACGACCAGAAGGAAGGTCGAAGTTACCGAGAGGAGCGGAGTTGTGGCGAGACACTTTGGCGCGCTGACACGCCTCGCAAGCGCGAGCCCACTCCTTGCAGTCCTTATTGACAGAAGGCCAGACGTAGCGTTCGGTCACCAACCGGGTTGTAGCTCGTGCACTAGGGTGGCTGAGTTGATGCAGCTTGTTGAAAGCTGCTCGTCGAAAGGAAGGGGTCAGGTATGGACGAGGCTTGCCAGTAGAGACATCACAAGTGACGGAAATGTCATTCTCAGGCATGACGATCTTGGTCAACTGCAGGCTGGAGCCTTGGTTGCGCAAGTTGGCCAGCTCCTCATCCACCTCCTGCGATTGAGCAAGAGCCTCGTAATTCTGTTCGATCCCGATGGCGTCTACACGCGACATCGCATCAGCTACAATGTTGTCCTCCCCCTTAATATATTTAATGTCAGTGGTGAATTGGCTAATAAATGAAAGTTGGTTCAACTGTGCAGGTGGGAGCTTTTCCCGGCGCTGTAAAAAGGCGTACAGTAGTGGTTTATGGTCCGTGAAGATGGTAACATGCTGGACTTCGAGGATATGGCGATAGTGTTGAACGCTTTCGTAAACCGCCAATAGCTCACGGTAATAAGCCGGCCACTGAGTTTGCTGTGGAGTCAATTTCCTGCTGAAGAAGGCAAGAGGATACCACTCGTTGTCAACTCGTTGCTGAAGGCAGGCCCCGATGTGAACGCTGGAGGCGTCCGTAAACAATGCAAGGGCCGCGTCGGTGATTGGATGTTGCAATAGGGTGGCGCTGGATAAGCTCCTTTTACAGGCTTCAAATTTGTCTAAGAGCTCAGGTGACCATAAAAATGGCTTGGCACCTTTGCCATTGATAGCCACTACGGCGTCGATGAGTGGAGCCTGGAACTGCGCAGCGTGTGGGACGAATCGGCGGTAATAGTTCAGCATGCCGAGGAACCGACGCATGCCCTGAACAGTTTTCGGAGGGGGAAAATCCAGGATGGCCTGTATGCGGTCTGATGGAGGTTGGGTGCCTTCAGGGCTGATGTGATAACCCAAAAACGTGACTTCACGGATGCCAAGTGCGCACTTGGAAGGGTTTACCACCACACCATAATCCCGGAGCCGTCCAAAGAGGATCCGCAAGTGTTCCCGGTGATGAGCCTCATCAGGTGAGAACACGAGGATATCATCCACATAAGGGAAACAGAAATCGAGACCCCGTGTGACCTCATCGATGAACCGCTGAAATGTCTGACCAGCATTGCGGAGACCGAAGGTCATGAAGGGGAATTCGAAGAGGCCAAACGGGGTAACGATGGCGGTCTTCGAAATGTCCTCTTCAGCAAGGGGGATTTGATGGTATGCCTTGACCAGGTCTAAGGTGCTAAAGACCTTGGCACCAGAAAGGTTGTGGGCAAAATCGTGGATGTGCCGAACTGGGTACCTGTCCGGTACAGTTCGGGCGTTTAATGCACGGTAGTCGCCACAAGGCCGCCAGGTATCGTCCTTCTTCAAGGCCATGTGTAACGGAGACGACCAAGCGCTTTTGGAAGGTCGTGCGGTGCCAGATTGCACCATGTCCTCGAACTCCTTTTTGGCTGAAATTAGTTTTTGTGGGGCCAGTCGGCGAGGACGGCAAGATACAGGAGGCCCATCCGTTGTTTTAATATAGTGCACGGTGTTGTGCTTGACGATTCTAGGAAGGCCAGGAGGACGAGTAATTTCGGGAAATTCCCCTAGCACTTGTGCGAAGGCAGAATTCGACGAAGCGACGGCTTTGACGCTTGGTTGTTTTGAAATTACGGCGAGAGCGAACGTGGATAAGTTAGTGAGACCGTCAACCAATCTCTTGGCTCGGCAGTCTGGCAGGAGATGATAATGAGCCAAGAAATCTGAGCCAATGATAGCGGTAGTGACGTCGGCTACAACGAATGACCACACGAACTGTCGCCGGAGACCGAAATTGAGAGTCAAATTAATACTCCCGTAGGTCTTGATACTGCTACCATTTGCGGCACTGAGCTCATAGTCGGAGGGTTTCCTCCGGTCCGAGAGCCAGCAGCGGGGGTAACAGCATAAATCAGAACCGGTGTCAATTAGAAACTGTCGTTTAGTGACACGGTCAGTGACGAAGAGACGGCGGCTTGGGTGTTGGTTGGAGTCGCAATCAGAGGCCGCCGCTACTGACTGCGTGCGGGGTTTTCCGCTTTCCAACTGCAGGGGGAAATGCATTTAATGGCTTTAGTTCCATATTTCCTGTGGTACCAGCAAAGTTTGTCGGGTCTATCGGAGCTGGTGCTGCGCGAGGGCGAGCTGACCGTAGACGGAGAAAACTGCCTAGATCGAGAGGGTACAGAGGGTGCAGAAGATAAAGCTGCAATTTGCCTACTAAGATCCTCGATCCTTTCCATCATCGTGGTCAGTGGAGACACGGTAGCAGAGTACACGCTCGCAGGACCTGGTTGAGCCTCGACAATTTTGTCAGCTATCTCAGCAATCCTGTCAAGGGGAAGCTCGGCTTGTGCTGCAAGAATGCCTTGAACGTGCTGAGGCAAGCGGCGAAGCCATAGCTGACGAAGAATATTGTCAGGAGAAAGCATAGTCCCTGCTAGTGACCGAAGGTGACGAAGAAACTGGGATGGTTTCCTGTCCCCAAGTTCCTCGTCACTGAGAAGTCGTCTCACTCGTTGCTCTTCGGATGCAGAGAAGCGGCTAATTAATGTCTCTTTCAACTTCTGATACTTCCCTGCTGCAGGAGGGTTGATGATAATGTCCTCAATTTCACCTGCTATTTTGTGATCGATTTGACTAATGACATAGCTATACTTGGTGTCATCGGTGTTGATGCCCGCAAGATGAAACTGAGCTTCGGCTTGAGCGAACCACACTATAACCCTGTCAAGCCACAAGGGTGGCAGCTTGACAGCCACTCGGCATACAGCAGGTGCATTAGTTTGCTCTGGTGTTGTTTGTGCAGTATTCTGTTCATGCAGGGCACGCAAGGCAAAATTTTCGGCCTCGAGGGCAGCTAAGCGTGCTTGCAGCTGATTATCCATAGTATAATTATGGCAACAATGTGAGTAGGCAGATAAGGGTTATAGTAAGAAGGTAAACTAAACCAGATACCACACACAACCGAGCAATACCAAAAATTCCAAGTAAATAATTTTGAAAGTTTTGTAAATAACACAGCGATCACACAAAAACCAATTCAGCAGGCAAATAAACACAATTAGCACTTAAAAGATAAATAAAAAAATCCAAAAGGGCCATACATGCACACATAGAAATAAAAAGTAAATTTATCAAAGTTGGTAAAAATGTTTAGCGATTAAGGTGAAAAAGTTTGTAAAAATAAAATAGTTATGATAAGAGTAAACCGATCAAAACAATAAATACCAACTGAGACAGGTCAATAAACACAAACATTAAACACAAAACAGAATGATAATTATGTGCATACGAAGCGATCCAAGATTGATATTTGAATCTAGTAATAAGGATCAATCGTTGTGAGTTAGTTAGTAATCCTGATTTTATTAGTGTTTGTACTGTAAATAAGTGTTCAAACTGGAATAAATAAAATGTCAGACAGTACTTGCGTGGGCTGGCACGGGGTAAATAAAGGTCGAATCGGGCCTACCGCACGAGCGACCGGGCCGTCAGTCCGAGTGGCAGTCGATGACAGTTTTAACGGTGACAGTGACGGCTCCAAGATAGTTGTAGTCGAGTGACGGTGGAGGGCGTTCGCATTCGACCGTTAGACGCGCACAAACGATGCAAACAGGTTCAAACTTGTTGGATTATGAATGTTCACGAAAATGTTTGTAAAACGTAGGTTTGATGCACTTGATAGGTACGGGAGGCACTGTTTATCATTTCTAAGGCACTACCGACATCTTCCTGACGGGCGGGATGCGGAAAATGACGCCGCGATGACCTTGAGTTTTTCGCTGAAGTCTCGCTGTCCGCTGGTCGGTACGCGCTGTCCGCGGCTGTGTGTCTGAGTTGCAGTGGATTCCGTCGCTCGTAGTTCCCGATGCGTTGACAAAGCTCGCGTCGCGCGCCGGGTCAACAACTCGTGCTGGTTGACGGCGTCTCCGGCCGTTGCGGTCACCTCACGTTGACGGTGCAATCTTTATGTAGATTTGCGTCGAGGGTCACCAATTTGGGGACCAGGGAGTGGAGATAGACGAAGCGTCCCGTGGTCCCTCGATTACTTCGCTTCTTCGTTAGGTGAGGTGAGTCCGGCGATAGTGAAACGCGCAAGTAGGTAACACAGCGGTATATTGACACACGTTAAACAAACACAAGTAATAGAGCGGGAGCTACATGTAATTAACCGAACGGTATTAAATACACATCATGGCTGATGATAATGCGCATAGTGCGTGAGCGCCGTGTGCAATGTCTGGGCGGGAAGTGTCCATTGACAATCGCGCGGACACTAGTGATGTGGGTCGGCGCTATCCAACCAGTGTTGTAGTGTCGACCCACAGAATATAAAATAAGTCCTAAAATAAGTACATGATATAAAATAAAGGAGGCGGTCGTGAAAGGATGTCACGATCGCCACAGTAGCATGAGTAAGCAAAATTTATACAGCGGCAAACACCGATTTGCTATTGAGCTAATTCATAACATAACCGAGCACGCACATAATATGTACCTCGTACTTAAGAAATACGACGTATTACAAAAGTTTTTATATAGCATATTGTGAGAGTAGTGTATGTCAACTTTCAATAAACATAATTTACTTCTTCATTAAGCGTTTGGAATCACTCAAGCATATGTGTGATCAAAAATTAAACTTTTCACAATAAAAAACAAATGAATTTTACTCACCATAAGTACTAAGTAAGTAGTTAGGTTTTATCTATAATGGATTTTTGTTTTCATAACCTTAAATATTGAAATATAATCGCGAGCATCCAGATTGTGATAAACTCAATACGTTAGTATTATACATACTTATTTTATAAAGATTGATAATAATAAGGAAATATGTAAATAATCATAAAAATGTCGGTGTATTTGCTATGGTTAGTTAAGTTCGGTTAGTAGCTACCTAATAATTATGTCTACTTTGATTTACATTGGGAAGCTATTTGCAAAATAATTATATTTTCCTCATAAGATGACATTTTCAACATTAATTATTCTGAGAACCTAAACTTTGTGTCATGCATCAGGAAACAAACTCGTTCAAATATGATTGTTGTTATTATTACGTAGGTACTTAGGTAACTAGCTACTAAACTGTGCCCAATGAAAGAAGCGACTTGTAATTTTATAATTAGGGCATCGAACTGATCCATAATAATGCCGTACAGCAATCAATTATTATCGCTGCCGTTAAACCGTAGAATAGTAATTAAAATGTTTTCATGCAAAAAGGGGTACCGCGTATTGCGATTTGCGACTGACGGATGGACGCGGCTGAAGAGACACTTTCACTGTTTGTTTGTGTCACGAAGACTGGCGCGAACACCTTGGCAAATGTGCCCACGACTTGGGCAATTAATAAATGTCAAATATAATCGCTTCTTATAACCGACGAAAAATTGGAAGCTTATCAGATAGTACCAGGCAGTAGTGTTGTTTGTGTGTGGTCCGAGACTGAAAATTAAAATTAATATGTCTATTAACTCCATATTGACTTTAATCGTCGGTAGAATTATCACCATCCACGATTATAGGAGGCATCCAACAAACGGAGTAAAATAGAGTGAAAAGGAGTTTAGGCAGATATGTATAGATAAACTCTTTATTGAAACACCGCGGAACACGGAGAACTTAAAAACTAGGACAAAACAGAATTTAACAATTAGTATCACAATATGTGGTCTTATCGCTCAGAGTGATCTCAGCGATGACAGCTATAAATCTAAGATCGCCGTGGATAAACAGACGAACCAACTTATGTATAGAGTTGAGCAGCGAGCCTCCATTTCCACCACCTAACAAATGCAGTCAGTGAAATGACGTTAGAATCTGAAGTGTATTGTTTCAACTTTTCAGATACTTAGAAAATCTGTTTTTTTTTCTCAGTATTATAATATCAACTGACAATACGGATTGACAGTTGTTTTGGAATCCGAAATCAAGATAAGATGCGGTCAGATTTGTTTTAATTTTGACCCAAAAAACACAAGACAATATTACGACTAAAATAATTATAGATACTAAAATATTACATGCTAACTTTTTATAGATCAGCTTTTAGCGAAACAATTTCTTTCATGTTACGATCTCGAAGCGGTGGTAGCCTAGTGGGAGAACGTCCGCCTTCCAATCAGAAGGTCGTGAGTTCAAATCCCAGTGCGGGCACGTACCAATGTGTTTCTGTAAAACATATGAACGTAATTATCACTCGCTTTTCGGTGAAGGAAAACATAGTGAGGAAACCCACATACCTACCCGAGAATTAATTCGGAGGTAGGTATGTTATCCACCAATTCGGACTTGGCCCCCGTGGTGGAATATGGCCTAACGGTGGAATATGGTGGAATATGGCCTCTTCACGAAAGTGAGGAGACACCCGTGCCCAGCAGTGGGACGTTATGGGTTGATGATGATGACGATCTCGAACACAAATCTTGCTATTATTATCGTGCTCCTGAATGTTATGTTGTACGTAATATTATAAGGCTCTCAATTTATCTAATTCTAGACTCTGAGATGCAATGCAGTTACGATAATTAACCTGAAAAAATCAGATCATCAATTACTTCTCACAAGTACAATAATATTGTTCAAGTTAATACTTCCCGGGGTAAAGTTACAAAGCAATTACAAGTTTTACTCCCGAGCTGACGTTAACTTCCTCAAAGTATTCAAAGATAAATTTACGGCTATTATTGCTTGTTTCGTTTTAGAAAATTTCCATGTACTCGTAAGTTGGAAATACACGTTCTCCGTAACGCGCGTGAAAAGAGACGTTAAACTAATGATGTGCCAAGTAATGACGGCTATTCTGTCTCGGGACCGAGCATTACTTTTGTTCGGATCGAACCGTGTATGCCGGTAATAGTCAATTTGAAATATTGCCTCCAATAAGCGAGATGGTGGTCCATTGCCGTGAACCGACATTTCTTTTATAGTGTTGGTAATCAATTTCATACACGTAATTGTAGCGAAAGCGTAAAGAAAATTTTGCTAATGTTCCATGGATGGAAGGTAAATTATAAGCGCGAGATCGATTGCCGAATCGGAGTAAATGTTTTGAAGCAATGCTTGATACTGTAAGCCCTCAATATTGTTGCAGTTCAAATGACATAAACTTCATTTGCGCACTCGAAAAAATGTAATCAGTTTTGGTTCGAAATATTTTATCTTTACTCCGCAGTATACAACAGTAACAATAGGAAATTTTCTTTGAACAGTCTACAAAATATATGGCTGCTATAAATCTACCTCAAAATTTTCACAAACCCACCAAGACCGAAAAGTCACTTCACCTAAACTTAATTAGATTATTCACAAATCTTGTTCACTGGTAAAACAATGGATTTAGCTTGATTCAATATTGTAGTACACCGAAGCCTAGCAGCTGCCAGCAATCCTTTCACGTCATTACGGAGTGCCTCGTAATGCACGACCACGGTCAGGCGCTGCAGGCAGATGGTATTACACCCTGTGTAGGCATTCAAGCCTCTAAAGTGCTGACTGGTTGGAAGCTATATAAAAAAAATAATTAAATGAAAGCGGTAGGTACTCGTTCGTTAAAATGTCAAGGAAGAAAGCTGAAGAAGCGAGCTTTCGTCAGACCTGCCTGGCCCAAATTTTTGGATACAAATAAAATGAAAATGTTGAAAGTAAGCTGTTATACTTATGATTGGTAAGTATTAAATGTATTCTGTCTATTAAATATTGTAAGTTCGCCACCCACCCTACTATCGAAAAATGTTTTTTACTGTCCATCCAAAGGTTGTCTGGAAGAAATCGCTTTCAGCGATAAGACCGCCCATTGTACTACCCTTGTTTACCTATTGTAATTCTTCTGTACTGTGTTTATTTTTGTTTCTAGTGTACAATAAAGAGTTTTTCTATTCTATTCTATTCTATTCTATTGGTTTCATCGAATCCTGCAAAGCCCCTAGTATCAACATCACAATGATTATTTATTAGTTTCTGGTGCAAGGAAAGTGTGTGTAAACACCAAAAGTATTCAACCTAACTATGAAGCAAAATTGGCGTCTACTACCTACTTAATTTCGCAACCCAAATGCACGAATCGATACCTAATAGCGGTCAACAGTAACATTTGAGCCGACTTCCTCGAGTGTTGTTATACCGACGTGAGACCATACGAGTAACTCTAAACCCGGATAGTCTCGAATATCGGAAATAAATAACTAATTCGCAATATTCTACTTCATAACATTAAATATTAAACCTAGTTTTAGTCTTCATTATAAATTATGCACAACAAATTAATGAATATACTTAATTTAATTTCATAATTCCTTTCTAATCTTTTAGCTTCTTCTCAATATCGACGCTATAAATAATAATTAGTCGTCAATTAAACTTCATAAAAGTTAAAAATAAAACATTCTAAATTAGTGGTTAGTTCCATAAACAAATTTGTCGTAATAAAAATATCACACTCTGGCGTAATATCCGAATAATTTGCATTAGTTGCAAGATTATACCGAATTGAATTAAATTTTAGTAGGTATATTATACTATGTTAATACTAACGCAAGCTATTGACAGGTAACATTACAAGTCCAAATATCCACACTGATTGTGCATGAAAGACTACGTAAATATACAAAATTAAGTCATTGATTCGATTTTGTTTAATGAAAATGATACTTACACCAAAAGGCTTACATAACGCTACAATAAGGTCCAGTTCAATAACAACGGTAAAACGACAATCGATTCATCGGAATATTTTACAAAAGCATTATTTTCATACCGTGACAATAGCATAAAAAGCCGACCGTGGAAGTCTTCGAAATAATCGTGAAGTTGAAATGATTGTTACCGCCACGGTGAGAAAGCAGCTTTCTATTGTAATCAAGGGAATCTAATGGCTGCTGAGACGTTTATCATGACTTTGCTTGGGGTTGGTTATCAAAAGATTGATTGATGCCTGTAATTTGTACGCATTAGCGGCAGCAGTCAAATTAAGTCGTTACGGTACACCGATAGGCATGAAGAAGGTATCACTAACATCATATAACTTTATATTAGCTTAGCTGCTGATAAGATGTTGCAAATACTCCTTATTATAAAATAAACTAGCTGTTTCCCACAACTTCATCCACAGTTGTATTTTTAGTATTGGTATTAGAAGACAGTTTCTCATCAAAACCCAGTGACCTATCGACATCAACGCTATAAAAATATTTTTTTTTAATCAATAGCTCAGTTTCTACCCCATAAATTTACATGTTATGTTTATTGCAAACAATCGTATAATGCAATTGATGTGAAATAAAATTATCAAATAGCCACCATTTTCTAATGAAATGTTTGTAGTAAGTACGTGATATTATAAGTACTATCAAAAACTCACCGAGATCAGAGAACCAGCCATATTTAATTTCAAAAGGCAAGCCAAAAATAAAAATTGACGATCGCAGTTTGTGCCTTTTGTCTTTTGTTTTTCTTATCGTGTCAAAAGGACGGCTAAGGTCGCAAGTAGCATTCCACCAACATGCATACTGATGTCATAAGCGATGAATGCATAAAATATTATTATGTTGCTATATGGTGTCAGATCTATAGAGGTAATAACTATGTATCTTACATTATTGTAGCTAAGTCTGTGCTTAGTTTTAGGATGAAAACAGTCATCAGTAGTCATAACGTTTAAAAAACGGCATTTTTATGATTCAATTTCCTTACGAAATGGAATAAATAAATATTTTTAAATTAAAAAGTATTTAGGTACATACTTTACATTAAAAAGTGTGCACAAACACGTGCATTTGCATATGATATACCTACTTGAATGTGATTGAAAAGCCTACATGGTAATTAATGTAAGCGAGTTGTTGTAAATCGATCATTAGTAACGGCTTGCAGTGTCACGGTCTACTGCTGAACGTAGAACGAACCATAGAGCATGCGATAATATAGATTAGTATTTTTATATTATTCCGATAAAAATATGCATGGAATAAAAAGTGCTTGTTGAACTTGCGATAGCGATTGAGTATTTTTTTATTACATTTAAGTATATTACGCTGTTTAATATATCGTAACTTTCTTTTACTTAAATTTACATTCACCATATTTCTAAAAAAAAATACAGGCCAACGGACAGACAGATGACAGAGTGATCTTATATGGGTACCTTTTTATTATTTGTTTGAGTGACGAAACGAGCGAGTCGTTCACCTGATAGTAAGTGGTACGCCTGCCCATAACAGTTACAGTGCCACCCAGAACTTTCCTTTTGAGGTACGGAGCCCTAAAAAGTAAAGTACTTTTCTTGCTATAGAAACTAACGTGAGCGTGATTTGTAATTTATACTAATAAAAGGCTAACACTCCTTGATAGCAAACAAGCCTTAAATTAGTCACTTATCAAGTTATCAGTAACCAGTGTTATCTATCACTTATCACCTGCTCGTCACGACTTCGAATAAGTTTGAAATAGATATTCCACTAAAAGTCGCTGCGCGAAGCTCCACAAGGGGAATGCGTGTATAGTAAGTTTTTGTGACAATAGTAGGTACTTTATTTTTAAGGTGCCACACACATACACACGCATTTGTGTGTGCATAAGTCTATCAAAAACCTATTAAAGATATTTTTTTCCATTTATCCCCATGTTATTCGACTAAATGACAATTGTTAACCAACTGTTGTGAGTCAATGATACTATCGTAGAGGATCTCTACATTGAGCGCTTTAAATTATTCTTTAACACGTCCACTGCTGAAAACACACACGTCTGTGTTTTTACAGTGTTAAGGCAAGCTAAAACACGCCTGGCGTGCGAACCCGCACTGCTGTATAGACAATTTTATCACACCCGTTGTGTGCGCCCACAATCTGATTGAGTTTAGTTACGACACAACGCCAGTAAACAATAAACACACACGTTGTGTGCAATGGAGCCAAAAAAAGTGAAATAGTTCAGCAATGACTTGTTGATAGTTATCAAACGTCACTTAGTACTGCGCACATAATATCGATCTCTGTGACTGCGCAGTAAAAATTGTAGTGCGCAGTTTTATTTAACGTCAGATAACTTTTTATGAATAAGGGGGCATTGTAATTGGCACCTACTATTTTATCACCAGTTACTGTTAATAGTGAATACAGTATTCAACGAATCGTTTATCTACAATCAACCATTCAAAAGCACATTCAGTTCAATAGTAGGCCACACCTGTAAAGGCAACATCACTTGTTCATAAATGAGCCGTTCAATTGTCCTTTGAGCCCGTTCAATAGGCAATTTGTGTATTTTGTCAGTATTGGAGCATTGGAGCGCACTTCCCCGGCGATTGACCGTTTAATTAAAACTCAATAACCATACCGTTCGAGCGTTGCAGAACTGGTAACCAATAACGGATCGATCACACTTTCTTGGAGATTTATAGAAACCATGGACTTTGTTTGTATATGGACAAAATTGATCTTTAAACAAAGCTGAGGTACTGCTATTTTATTCATTTAATATCATTATTTACTTGTTTTTTATTTATTGCTACCCGAGAATTATTTCGGAGGTACATAGGTATGTTATCCACAAATCTGGATCGGGCCCTCATGGTGGATTATGGCCTAACCCTCCTCACGAAAGTGAGGGGAGAACCGTTCTCAGCAGTGGGACGATATGGGTTGATGAGGAGGTACTGCTATTTTGACATCATTATCAGCTCATTACGATACCTCAGCCGAGAAAACAGATCTTTAGTAGGAGAGGTTTTATGACTTTAAGCTGAATATAGGTAGGTACATATAGGTAGTACATGTCCTTTAATTTAGTGGGTCTTGTAAATAATGCCGGTTTCTCTCAGGAATAAAAATTATTCTCTTGAAAATGACTTTATAACTCAACAAGTGTGCTTTCATTCCAACTCGCGTATTTTAATGCGTGCAGCTCACAATGAAAAGTGTGAACGAATAGTTCATTTAAATTACTTTGTGTTGTGTATTGCACCATATCCAATCGATCTAGCAACAGCGGAGATTGCCGATTTCTAGTTGAGTAACTGCCTTTTATAGTTCAGGATCAAATGTCATCTGTATTGTGAAGGTACTCGTTCTATACGGGTTAACTGGTATTACTTTCACAAGGGAATTATTTTAATAGAAACGATTGATAAATATAAAATAAGCAAATTTAAAAAATTCCAATGTTAAATAGAGAGTTAGAATTCTCTAATGCATGAATGAATATGAAATCATTCTAAAACAACAATTTATTTGCATAGAAGAGAGACTGTGATAGTGAAACTTTTGGAACGATGGATGCATAGCATTATCTTTTGAAAGCAACAGGCTCCACCTTCTAGTCACCTATCCATGTTTAGTACTTCCTCTTTGACCCGTGCCAAATGATCACCATCGGACGATGCGTGCCGAAAATATCTACAAAACATAATTATTGAATTTTGTATTTAACTAAAGAAGCGACCAGTATTTATTATTCGATGAATCCGTATCCGTACGTTTATTATATGATGAATAGTCATAGCATGAATAGCAGCTTAGTCATAACAGCATATAAATTATTCAAAACCTTATCCTATTTATTTTAGGTTTCAAAATTAAGTAATTAGAGTTAAATATTACCATCAAAACATTATTCTGAGATAACTGTATTTGTTATGTTGTAATATTACATGTACTTTCATATTTGTGTCCGAAATTCCGAATCCACTAATCTAAAATATAAAACGTGATCGTTCCTTCAAATGTAATTAGCTCGAAAGGCTACTTCAAATTAAACCTCTTTGGATGGCGTGATAGCACTAAAACGGCTTCCTCATAATCCAGGTCATCTCCACGTGACGACCTCGTAGGCTGGCAATGTCACGAGCAAGGTTAATCCCATGTCACCTTGTCACGTGGCATCAGAAATACATCAATATTAGAGATTAGTAACTTAATCGATACCAGCAGACAAGGACACGTTAGTTTTTTCTTTGTGTCATCACTAAAGGTCATCAGTTAGCTCCCTGTGTTAGGTCTTTCAAAGAAAAGATAAGTCATAATCAATTACTATATTATGCCTTTTAATTAATTTTTTGTATTTCTTTCATTTATATTTACAATTTAAATGTATATAAAAAATTCAAATACAGTAATAAAACTTATCTAAAAAAGGATATTTTCTGTTAATATAATCGAGTCTAAACACTGCATCAGTTAAGAATATATCCTAAACAATCAATGTTTAGAAAGATGTACAGTTAAATAGAAAATGAAAATATGTAAATATTTTTCCTAATCGGTATGTAGGTACAAATTAATCATAAAACGCGTTTTACACCTTTACATAACCTAACACCTCTTATTATATGCAGATTTGTAATGTGAACTGAAGTGAGGCGCTATAAATCATTTTATCCATCACTGACTAGGAATGCATCTTATAATAATATACCTTCTTACGTGGATGTATAAGTAATCTAGCTATCAAGTTAAGTGTAATGAAGAATGCTATAAATACAATACTAATACGTTATTAATGGCTTTATGTCCCGTTTCTTGGATAGCTGCCTGAATAGTAGCACGTTATAGAATAGTAGAACGTGCATCTTTTAGCAGGCAATCAATAAGGTTAAGAATTTCGAAGCAATCAAATACTAGGAAACAGCCGCTTAGTTCAAGATTTACAAAATGTATGAAAATTACAATATTGTAAAAATGCCGTGCTCACCACGAAACGAAATTCAAACTGAATATACAAATGTACGTAAATCACGCCACTGAAACACACTTTTATGACAGTAAATTGCGCATGTTCCCAACAAATGAGTGTAATATCCATTGTCATTGATGGCCATATTTTTGGACATTCAATTGTAATTATGAGTAACTATCGGTGTAATGGGCACACCGACGTTGTTATGTAATGGTTCATGTTATCTCACATCTGTGTTTTGACAACACATTTCACATGTGCACGTGAGTTACCTCGATCTAATTTATAACAAAGGTTGGTAGGTCATGCCCACCCAGAGTTGTAATACGGGAATTGCAGTATGACAAAATCTACGTTAATGATGAAAAATAATTTCTTCGAATGTTACCTACATCATCAGCCTAAACATCACAAATGCACAGTCGTAGAGGAGTTCCGTAGTCTGTCTTCCATCTCTAATATTACATCGGATCGCTGTCACCATAATATCGTATTTTCATCGGAACTCGACAGGCATGCAAAATTTCAATTATAACGGACAACGGGAACTGGGTCAAAATTTACTCTTAAAATATGACCGAAACAAAATTTAGACGACCATGACTACTAAAACAGTGAGTTAATTAAAAGCTTGTAAAAACAGAGAACAGACCAAAATTAGTCTACTGCAACCCACGCATCAATTCTGTCGTCAAGTCTTCAAGAATCATCAAACAAACTGTCCGCCTGGCCTTGCCTTTGAATCGGCAGACTGTTGGTTAAGAGGCAATTGTAAATTTATCGTTTTCAATTGCAAGAACGACGTCTCGAACTGCAGTTAAGTAATTTACTCTGTAATTGACTCGTCCGTCGAGTTTATTGGCAAAACTTTGAGCTGTTCTGTCAATGTATTTTGACATTTAAATTAAACCTAATAACAGATAGTGTTGAAAAGGCTAAATTCTCGGGTTTTTTGACAACTCGTATAAATAATCTTTCTTGACAAGTGAAATAATCACTATCATAATATTGCATATGCAGGAGTGAAATTAGTATGAAATCAATGTTCTATAAAAGTATCGTTAGTAGAGTAAAAGTATAAAAAGTTTCATAAATACATTAAAATAGTAAAAATAAAGTTAGTGTAAGTTAAAATGAGTTACCTTATTTAATTAATCCCATATATTCAAGTGTTCAAACAAATTTATGTAACGATCTCCTTCAGGTAATCGGTTCAGACTATCGGATCAGACTGTCTGATGGAAAAATCGGCCGTATGTTGCCGGTCTTAAATATTTGCAATCGCGTGTTGCTAACTTTTTCAGGCGAAACGGTACTTTTCGACAAACTTCCAAAGAAACTGGATTTTGTTTACTTAACATTTTTATTGAAATTGTTTTTACAGTTAAACTTACTTATTTTAAAAATTATTATGAATATTTTGGAGGTAGATATGTTATCCACCAATCCGGACCGGGCCCCTATGGTGGATTATAGCCTAACCCTCTTCACGAAAGTTATAGGAGACTCGTGCTCAGTAGTGGGACGATGTGGGTTGATGATGATGATGATTTTTATAATAATATTACTGCATTAGCAGCATGTCACATCTGGGATCAAACATTTTGACAGCCTGATTAATTTCAAGTGATTATATGCTACACGATAGTTATTTTTCACATTGGCAAACAGTTCGTTGTTTCGCTTTATAAACGCTTTTTATTCTTCAATGCAAATACATTAAAAAACCAGGTTTATGAAGCGAATCAAAAAAAATATACAATCATCAAGTCGACAGTACATTATACTAAGTGTTTCTTTGTGTGGATGCAGACAGAACTTCTTTTTTTTTGTGCAGTTTATTATCTAAGACTAGAACAAAGACGTTAATTATCTCCTTGAAAACACAATAGTTACTTCATAATCAGCAGGTCTGGAATTCGAAAAACATTTTGTGTTTGCCAGCATACAAGGCTAGCGTGTATGAATCCTTGGCAATACAATTATATAGACTCAGGTGAAGCCTCTGCTTACAGTTGTGATAAACATTATATATTACTATCGATACAATCAAAGATCCATTTTCGTTTAAATGTAGCGATGTACCTACGTAGTATCGAGTAACTATAGACTTTCTCAGTTAGAGTTGGAGTTTGTTGTGTCGAGTTTTTAAGTTTTCTTTGTTCTGTGGTGTTTCAATAAAGAGTTTATCTATCTATCTATATATAGAATACTTTATAGTTATATTTTTAAATTTAATATTCTGTTGGCACATGTAATGTGAACAGCTCTAAAGATGTATTGTGTCCAAAGTTGGCCTATCATAGTGATACTTTATCGGTAGGTAAATATATATTGTGGCATAGCCCTGTTCTCTATTTCATTCATGCACTACGAATAATTTAATTTAGCCCGGACGTACCTATTGGGAGCATAGTCGTACCAATAGGTGCATAGCAGGCTTTATAAACTTTGGTGGATAGCATGAACAAATATATACAATTGCAAATCAATGGTGCATAGTTTATTTGTTGGAAACAGTGATGCGATTTATGCGTATGACGACAAATCTATTGTGTACTGAAAACGTCTTTGCAAGCATTTGCATTGTATGCAATCACCATGAATCATTATTTCGAGTTTATTTTGTAACTCGAAGAACGGTGCAGTAACACCAACTTATCTGTATTGTTTATAGAAACAGTGCAGTGAGGCCAAAAGGTTGAACGTGATTTCTTCAACGGATATGAAATTGCCAACTTTTTTTGTTCATATAGTCCCACAAATGTAGACTTAGAAGATAATTTAGACAACATTATTGTGTTCCGGCTTGAAGGGCATTATTTTCAGCGAAATTACTAGGCATATGAGACTTTAAAGCCGATGTCTCAGGGTGTCTCAGGGATGTCTCAGGATTATGCAATGCAAAGTTCTGGTGGCACTGTAATTGTTATGGGCAGGCGTAGCGCTTACCATCAGGTAAACGACTTGCTCGCCTCGTCGCTCAGTCTTCAACTTTTTTGAAATTTGATGGCACATTGCGATAAAGCATTTCGTTCCGTTACCATCACTCGTGAACATCAATAAATTATTTTGGTTTCCGATTTGTATTGCAATAATCTGTGGCCAGCAGTGAAATCTCGAGAACGAGGTCGATATCGTGCAATGGTCGCATCCATCCGCTCCGATTGACAACTGCCGTGACGTATCGGAATACCACGGGCCGAGCCCGATACTCGAATTAATAACTCGACTGCGACACAGAAACCGCCACTATCGCCGTTTAAATTAAATAGTAGTTCTAACTAGTTTCGATATTGGCACCGTGGTAGGAGCTAGCGACCTTTCTTTGGAAACCAATCAGTAGAAGGTTCGCTCTGGTAGAACGGAACCGAATCAGTGCCTATCACGAATGCTAATATCGTAAAGCAAAAAATAAATCATTGAAATAAGTATAACACTTCTAGAAGAATGAAATTCTGGAGACTTTAGTTTTAGCATTCGAAAAAAAAGCACCTTATGTTTCAGACAGATTCTTCCAATGGAAGATCGACACGAATGACATCTCGTGTTAAATCATAAACCCCAACACATTAATGGCTATCAGATTTCACGAAGACCAAGTAAGTACAATTTGGAAGCATGTAAGCTGAATATTATGTTAAACACTTTTGCCATTTAAGTGCCATTGAACTCGCGTTCATGTGTGTAAAGCACTAAACGCGAAACAAAGCAAGTACTCCCATAGAATAAGCAGTGAAAGAACAGTCAAACGACATCGCCATTTCACAATTAGATCCGGAAGAGTCTCACCATCCGCTTAGACCCACGGACCATCTCTAATGTATTTCACAGCGATTGTGCCGAGCAAATTGACAAAATTTTATGTAAATAAACGCGGCACACGTAAGCACTGCATTTATTTACTGTCGTCGTCATTACGTGGTTCTTTTACTTTATTTCGGTGATGAAAGTTGAAGAAAGTCATGTGAGTGATGTGATGGCAGATTTTAAATGCATCACTATTTAGTGCTAAAATAGCCTGTAATTTGTTGCACGAGCATTCTTTTTTCTGATAGGCTATGTCTGAATGAATGCTCAGGAAAATTAATTTGATTTCCGAAATGTAATTAAAGGTCAGTTTCCGGGTTAGTAGGTAGGTAATAAATTGATCTGGAAGGGTCTTTGCCGTCCCTTGGCAAATTCGATTTAGGGCGTTTTCTTTTACCTCTGAAAATCTAAAAAGGAATCGTTATGTAAGGCAGAATGCTATACTTTCTTGCTCGCTTATACATATAATATAGGAAATTAGGTAACTATTATAATTATATTACATATTATAGGTAGGTATATGGTCTTCAAAGTTTACATCGGACTTTTAGAATGGTTTGACAATTTGATAAATACTGCAATAAAACAAACAAAACATTTATACTCGATTTACGAGCACATAAACGGAGCATTTCCCATTGCAGTTTTCCGGTACAATTGCATCAGTATCGAACAAAACCGTGAACGTACGGTAGGAAATCATGTGAAAAGACCAGAACAATAAAACGCGAACACTTTGTATGGCAACGTGCTCTCAATAATGTAAAAAATTTAGATAATTATTCGATTGTATCGGATCGTTCGAGTCTGCGATCCGAGCGCGGGCGGTACGAATCAAGTATACAAGTGTTTGTTTTTAGGGTTGACACTTACTAAATTTTATAGTAAGAGCCTTTCTAAGCATCTTCCAAGTCATACTCATGCCTACCTTGACCAGATTTTCAAATCCAGATAAGTTACGGTACGTAATAAGGCTTTATTTAAAGTATCTACAATCAAACTTATCTAATTATTAAAGATGCGATGATTAAGTCTATGATATCTAGTCTTACTAAAAATATGCCAAATGTAACTGAATTATTGCACAATTGCATTGAAAATACTTTATGGCAATTCAAACAAGAGGGAAGTATATGCGTAATCATAGTCCTAAAAGGTCAGAGAAATAAATTACGTGCAAATATGGAAAACACTAAAATAAAAATGTTATTGAAAATGAAAGGCATATCACTTGATATGACATAACAAGTAAAGATGAAGTAGCCAAGTAAGGCAGTATAGAAAGGTAAAGCCTTGACGTACTTAATAGCCTAAACAAGGTATACCTAGTAAGTAGCTATTGATAAGGTACAGAACCTTAATCGATTAAACCGGTCCGATAGACCCGTATCTAAATCACAGTTATAAATACATAGTTACTATTGAAATCCGTGGCTTGGTGAACGCTGCGTGCGGCGGCGTTGCATTATTTAAGATTGTTTTTTTTTTTAAATTACAAACACAGTTTTCCACATTAATTGCGTATTCTATCGAAATAATAAGACCTATATTTTAGCGGTGAAAGTAATTATTGAACTTAACACATTTCTTTTTTTAATTTCAAATAAATAACACTATACTTTAAAGCGTAAAATTTTGGCAAACTTAAAGATTTCATATCATTTTTCTAAACAAGAGTAACAAACAGTTAGTGTTATTCAAATAAATAAAACACTATAATAGGTTTTGTTCATTTAAAAATTCACTACCTAATAGTACCTAATTAAGGTAGCAATGAGAGATGATGAAATGTAAATTAGCTTTTTATCTGGTCGGCAACCCTAATGATGGACGCTGATGCAGTGCATAGCGGTAATTATTTGTTTATGCAATAGGCATAGGTACGCGCGTGCACTTAGCGCACGTTGTTACATTTATTTCAGATATAGCTCAAGGTTAACTTTGATAAGCCCTGTGGAAAATAATTTGAATAAGTTTGAACAAAAAAGAACGCAAATCTAAGAGGATAATATTATTCAGTCAAAACACTATTTTATCACAAAAATGCTGAACCATATAATGTTATACCTACCATGTAATATGGGTAGAGTTTTCCAGAATGGTGCTTTTGTGGTGTAGTTAAACACAAAGACGTTAAAAGGTTAATTTGCTCATAGCCAGCGGGGTACTACCTAAGTAGGATTGATTTATCTATCTAAGCGGGACATTACCAATTTGCTGAAAATACTTACATGCATATAAATCTACCCAGAAGTTTGTATTTATTTCCGATGTTTTTTTTTTATTACTACCTCTGTGGGACTTCAGGTTTGGTAATATTGGCATTGTCATGAAAATAATTGTAGCAGAATACCTTTATTTTCAGATAAACACGGTTCACAAACACAATAAATAAAGATAATAAACTTTCAAATTCAATCATCATCAATATTCTAGGATCTATCGGCAACAATCGGAATAAATGTTTACTTTTATTTAACTGAAACAAAACTTAGGAAGAACTTTCTAACTATTCTTCAAATTATAAGATTAGAAAGTTATTTACTTATTTGTATGCAGAAATCATTCATTAATAGAACAACAAAAACTATAAACAACATTGATTACACCATGACTTACCCGACAACGAAATAAATTCGCGAAAAAACGCCTTGCAGAATCCGCTCGTTGCTTTAATGTCCGATGAGGAAACAACTGCACAATCACTTTTTTTATTGAAACTGCTGTATTATTTTAACGTCCGATTAATGACTCAAGTTACCGGCATTTTAGAAAATGCGAAGCGCAGACGGCCGCGCGGCTTCGAAGTTGAACACATGTGAAATCAGCTGTGGAGTTGCTGCGACCGACGAGTCCGACGACGCGAGTAACGGAACCTCCCCCTCGCCCCCTCCCCAGCCTCCTCCAGCCTGCGAAGTGCTGCAAACTTGCAGCATTTACCAGATAACACCTAGATAAGGCTATCACTTGTTTATTTACGGATTGAATGAACTAAAAATGTAAAGCCGTGGGAATGTGTGCGCCCAGATAAGCGCCTTCTATAACGAACGCCAGTACTGACACTTGACACGTTTGTTAAATTTTTATTTGCAGGTACTGATATTTGTAATTGATGCGGCTTTTAATTGATTAAATATTCGTTATTTTAAGTGGGAAGATATCGTACATCACGCTACACAATTTAACTCAACACACCGGTTAATAAATACACCAAATACTTTACAAATATGAATAGTCTACTTCTCTCTGAATAATTTTATTGTTGTTATACCTACATACTAAAAAATCAAAGTAAAAGCTTTTGCAAAGTAAGTAACTAGATACAAGGAAGTCGAGCCACGAAACCGCCAAACTCGTACCTATGACCTTAACATACCTACTCGTGTCAAGTGAGCAAAAACTAGTCCCCACACTAGTCTGAAAGTATGTCAAGAAAAATAATTAAACACAAATTCCACAATGCCTAGCCATCGACCAAAGATTAGGAGGTCAATTCTAAAATTTCTAGACAAAACATCCGCGGTCGACCTAACAATCGAATACATAAATAACAGAACGATAAAACTGATGCTCGACACAGAAGCTTACATAAGTCTCGTTAGAAAACCACTCTTTTAAAACTTTTGCAATTTTTAATTTTCGCCGCAATAAAAGTTGTTTAGCTCATCGAAAACTATTGGATAGCGCAACCAGACTCACGAAGTGTTAACGATGCTCAGTGCAATTTGGCTTCTTATTTTGTATCAAATTGGGCACAATCGTCGGTAAATAAATATCACGAGATGGTGTAGAAAGAATATGATATAAGACAGATAGCTACGATTACGAAAAAATTACTTCGAAAACGAAATAATTTAGTTTATCGTTGAGATCTCTAGTCTCTACTAAAGATAAATAAACTTAGGTTTGTTTGTTAACTCATGGCATTAAACTCAAGTTTACCGATACGTAATATCAATTTGGAAATGTGACAAAAAAATTAGCACAACCACAAATAACAAATTAAACATAAAATATGTTGATTTAAGACCACTTTTGTCCACACAGGCAGCTTGATTCATTATAGTAATCATAAAATTGTAATATACATAATGTTTTCATAAAGCTTTTAGTTACCCACTCCTGATATTCAATTCAATTAAATTCATTACTTAGTTGCATATTCCATAGTCAAAGTTAACAGGTATTTTGATTAAAAAAAAAATTAAGGTTTTCAATCAAAAAGGTTAGTTAGAAGGGTGTTTTTTGTTACGTAACAAGTAAGGGATTTAGATATTCAAACGGATAGATTTACCATAAGGGATAGGTCATCCAACAATGTCCTATCATACATTCATCTGACAACTTAGGTGGAATTAAAACTATATATTTCTACATTTTCTTCTTGATTCTGGATTTCCGTAAAGTAACACCTGGAGGCATACCATGACATCTTATAGCGATTCAATTGAAGACCTAAACTGAACCGCGTCGCATAATCGTACCGTGATATCTTATTTTTTATGTTGCTGCCATTTTTTGACAAGACACGAGTCTTGTCGTGTCGTGATCCAAATTTAATGTCAGCGGAATTCATGGGACATACGAACGTCGCATGCTCTAATAACGACTATGACCCTATTTGGGTAGGTACCGTTTTGAGTCACCAAACTCCTTTTACTTTTGAAACCGTTTTAGATATTATATAAAAATGTATCTAGACTCTAAGCTGAAATAAAACCAACTCACTGTGAGAAAAACTTATGAATAATTTAAATCGGAACTAGCTTCCTTCGATTGACATCTGTTAATTTTATTAACTTTCAATTTGCTCTAATGGCTGGCTGATTATTGTGAATTTAAATTAAAGTTTAGAATGATGAAGTTTTGCCGATTAGACTTCGTTATTAAATGTTGTTTATTAAAAGTTATTTATTACATAAATATTGGACGTGATAGTAACTTATTAATCGCTGAAGATGATCAGGAAACGTACAGGAAACAGACAGGTAGTTCCAGTTTATCAAATATTATGCAATTTTGTTGTTTAGTTTTATGGATAGTAGTTAATTTGGCATGAGAGTGAAAGTTCGATATCATGTTAACATTTAACGATGACCAAAAACCAAATTAAATTACATTCGAGGACCGCGTCGCTGCACTCGCCGTTTGTGGTTTGTGCCGAGGCGATGATGACATCATTTATTTATCATCAACACACTAATGGTCAAAGTGAATCACTACCTAGTAGAGTTTCCCTAAGTTAAGAGAACTCAAAGTAGGTTTAAAGCACAACGTTAGAATTATTTATGGTGATGGTGTTTGCACACCATCCCCGTTCCATTTACATAATTTTTATTCTTTCCATTTACATAAGCTTATTAATATATGCATCGTTGGAGTGGCCTGAGCTTTCCTTGCTTTGGTAAGTGCGAAAAATAGTCTTAGTAGGTACATTGTATTGACCTGGTTTCGCGATGGATAGTAACCAGCGCATCAATAGCCTTTCACCATAATATTTGTATACTAATTCTGTATTGAAAAACAAGCTAAAGGCTTATGTGATGCTATTTCTAAATCACCCAAGGCTATTATTAATTCGATACGTTTTATTTGGCATTGGGCTGTTTATATATTTGAGCTACCGAGACCGACCTGCAAATACAATATTTTCTGCTGTGCTGAGTGCAACCTACGGCGCATGCCGAGGCCGATTTATCCGACCAATCACCTTGATCTTTAGTTGAAGCTGCAAACGCATAGCTTGACCTCCATACTTTCAATTGGTACGGCCGGACACAATAGCTCTCAGTACTTAAATGATCTTAATAACCTTGAAAAGAGGCATCACCAATCCAATCATACGCAAAAAGTTCGTGTGAAAATGTTTACCATTCGTATAGTTATAGTTAAACTTTATGAGCACGCGTCTTTACACTACCCAAGGTTGAGTAAGACCGGAAGTGCTAAAGGTCTATGGGTACAACTTCCAGCAGATTTTTCCTAAGGCATTTCTAGGGCGAGCCATAACAGTTTGCCTCGAAAGCGTTGTTAAGAAAATGTCGTGGGCATATAATTTTGTAGAAACGTTGAACTAGAAATCTAACGCTAGTAAGAAAAGCAGTCTTCAATTTCCACAGCAAATAACTTATTTTATGAACACGATAACTACGCATTACTTAGCTGGTAATCGTAGGAAGAGAAGGAGACCTCATTTCCATATCTACTTGTGTACAAAGTATTGTTCTTCTATTCTTAACATTATTTGTAGACTAATGTTTGACGGTTCGATTCCCGCACAGCGCAAAGAATTGGGTAAACAAGAAGTATTTGCTCGGAATCTGGGTGTTTTTAGGAACATGATCCTCGTAGTTCCTGATTACCTGGATACAGGGAATGCTAGGTAGGGGTCAGGATCTATGTAATGTATGTGATCGTAACGTAACGCGTTATTATTATTTGTATTAAGTACTATAATATATTAGATAACTTACTATATATAGACCACCATTCCTACCATAGTTCTCAAAATAACTTGAACTTAGATGCGCTTCGGTGAAAGCCATCCTATATTGTAGGATGACATGGAGAAATTGAATTCCTTAAAAATTTTGCGTAGGATTATGCAAATTTGGCGCACGCCTTTATCTGAGCAGTCGTAGGCGATAAACCGGCCAACAAGTAGGTAGATGTTATAAATAATTCATTATTTTGCACCATTTCGCGATGTCTCCACTAATAGACCACTGTATCTACTGGCGAAGGTACAGTACAATGTACAGGTGACCCAGGTTAGTGTCATTTCTTTTACCATGTTCACCAACGAGACCTAAGTCGTAAGACAGATCCATGCAACGCGACGTGCAGCGCGGCGCTGTCACTAAAAATGTGCCCAAAATGTGGCACATTATGTATTTTGACATTTTAGATAATATTTTGTAGGGGATTCCATGGTTCATGTGCTTTGTGAAGATGTGAACTTTACTACTGAATAACCACGGAGAAATGCTAGACATATCATCAGCGTCCAATATCAATTACGGCAAACATTTGAATACTTTGAATGTGTCTAACAATTTCATTTGTACCTCTTCTGTTTAATTTAAACCGCCCATGTCTCCTGCGCGTGCTTTGGTCTACTCACTACACAAAAACATTATCATTTTAGAAAACATATCTTGTTTCATATGAAAATATCAAACATTTTCAAAAATACTTTGTGTAGAGGTTTTTGTGTAGTGTATAGATCAAAACACGCGCAGGAGACACGGCTTAAAACAAATTTTGCTCAGTTCGTAATATGAAATCGTAGCACTACCAAGAAAACCCTCGAACTACCCCAGAAATGAAACTCCTTCCATATACCTACTAGTCCCGGTATCAAATGATTTTAATGCTAATGTCTCCAATGCCATATACCACTACTTTCGTAAGCAACCTTCCACCATTAGGAACTTTCTGTGAAAGTGTTGCTCTTGTTATAGCATTGTGAGCTATTTTACAATAACAAGCATGTCATTACTGTACGTAAGCCGCACTTTACTAGTTCTGTTTACGGCCGCGAAACAAATCACCATCATTTGTCATTCGTTTATTGGTGTGAGGAGATTTCTCCGCGTTTATCATAAATTGGCGTGGACAATACGCATAATCTGACTCTATAAATCATCCCAGTATGCGACATCTATTTCCATTACAAATGAACTCGTAGGTGTTTGTCTGCGACAACACTTACAATACGCGTGAACATAGTAACGCAGAAATTCTAGGTGGTTGAAATATGAGACGCAAGACACTTCGATCATTAGCCAAATTCCGAAGCTAGCTAAATTTTTGGGCAAAGACAAGACAAGACAATAAGGGAGCCTTTTCGAGTGTTGTTAGTAAGTCGATCCCTTTGATTCTGTATATTTACGTCCGATGCACCGTTGATGGATTGTCTGAATGCTTCGGATTCTATTGTTTCATAGCTAGGAATTAAACTAAAATATTGCATCATATTAAATATTATATCTAAGGTGTATCAAAATCTAACAGGGCAAGCCGTGCTATAGCTACAAAAAAACTGTAGTATCGGGCTGGCTCGCATTAGACCTTTGGTGGGAACTTTAATTTCATAATAGTATATCGGTATATAAGCAAAGTACCACCACAAACGATGTACTCGTAGGTATCAGATAATCAATGATAAAATTAACAACTATTTACTTCAATGCAAATAAAACAAACTTTATACTTAGTATACGATCTATATCTAGCATGCGTATCATGCACTTCCACAAGAGTATTTTCTAACCGTACCTACGCAAAGAATGGGATTAACAAGATTAGTATAATTAATAACAGTTTCTACGCCTCTATATTCTCATTAATAGACCAAAAAAGCTGTGTGTTCGTGTACCTCTCCCAGATGTAGTGTTCAATCGCGAGGCTGTGGGAAAAACTGGCGCTATGCGTGACGGTGTCAACTATTGTGCCTACTAGTCTGCGACTATTTAACTTTCAAACCAAATAAAATAATTAAATATTTGTTGTATCCCACGAAAGCGGAGAATACAAATATTGTATTTTAATTGCAGTCATTCAACAAACGAGGAAATGACTCTAAATTGCTTGAGAAATCTTAAAGCTTAAAACATAATTAAGAACTTTTTTCTGGTTTGTTACACTGAATTCTTCCATAGTTTAAAAATATTTTATGAAACTGTATCTACGTAAAAATCACGGATGGGATAGCGCTAATAATTAATTATACTTAGACTTTCTTAAATTGAATAGGTAAGTACTATGTCCATTATGTTATAATCCACTTATGACACCAACTGCATTCCGCCGCCTTATTTGTCATGCTAGCTGTTACAAATTGTGTTATTTATGTGGCTCGTACACGATAACCATATAACATGGTTACCAGTAAGTAATTTAAATAGTAAAGTTTGAGACACTTCATCGAGCACAAGTACAGGTTTTACCTATCTACGCGTAACAGATTCGACGCGATAGAATTAACATAAGAACAAGTCTGAGATGATTAATGTTGTGTTTTTCTCCAGTCTTGCGGCTTCTTATCGAACAGCCGTGTAGGTAAGTTGGTTTTAATTAAGTTTTTCATTCAACAGTTGCTTCACAATGTGACATGATACATCTGCGATAAGATTGTATCAAAACATGTAAACTTTCGTTAATTTTCAACATCGTATCTCATTCCCATGGTATAAAACAATTAAACACCGTAAACACGTATCTGCGTTCTAATCAGTTGCCATTAGAATATTATTACTGCGTTTGTTTACACTTACTTCAAACATTTTCTATATGTATTCTATTGTGTATGTATTGCTATTGCATCTTATGACATGACCACTTTTGATACAAAAAAGTATCAAGTAAATTTCATTGTAGTCTTCTAAAATCAATGATGCATGGGAGAAAAGCAATAGATTTTAATTTATTATCTGGTCTGCCGATGTTGTGTCTAGACCGTAACGACCAGCAGTATTTGCAATACATAGCAGGGGAGGGTACTTCTAACCAGACTTCACATAAATCTGTAGTACAGGTATTAATAGAGAATTTGTTCATAAACAATATTTGCATGATAAATTAAATCTGATTTTTCTAAAAGCATAACATCTGCTACGCAATGATATGAAAATATATAAAAAATGCTATATTTTTAATGTATAATATTATAAAGTACATGCGTAAATAATAATTCAGCATTTAAAATGCTGGTAGGTTCCCCTTTTTATTAACATTTACAACGGTTACATTTTCAAATAATATAATGTAAGTACAGCACTCGAAAATAGTAGCATCCATGAATACCGCATTTTGATTACGCCTTTCAAGCCCTGAAATTTAAAACATTTAGGCAACTAAGTAGAGGCCTAAAAGTAAACGTATCGTAGATTATAGTGAAGACTGTGTAGTTAAAAAAACGGTCAAGTGTTCGGCTCGCGCACCTAAGGTTCCGTATAAACATGTACGTCTTAACACAATCAGTGCTGAAAACACGACTGTCGTGTTTTTCATAACTTGCCACGAGTGCGGGAAAGCACAACTGTTGTGTTTTGTTGTATGGTAAAACACTATGGAGTGTGCAGAGCCGCACCCGTGGCTAGACAAGAAAATCGGCTCAGCACTGAAAGTGTTAAGACATCTAACATTATTATTCTAACTGAAAGACAAACTAGGTTTAAAGGACGAACTTTACTTTGCCGTTCGATCCCACGGTTATTGCACCAACCCCAAATAATAAGTTTGTTTCAACTTGATACCTCTACGCATTTCTGAGAGATAGGGTCTTGACAGACAGACAGACGAACAGCAAAATGATCCTATTAGAGTTCCTTTTTCCTTTTGAGGTACGGAACCCTAAGAATAAGGAATTAACTTAGCATACTTCTAGCTATTAAGTAGGTTACCATTTTCTCTTCATAAAGGTTTCCGACCAGTTTCCAGTCTGGGCTTTCTGCAGCGCTTCAGTGCCATGTGCATGTCGTAATAGGTCATGTGGTGGTAAGAAAAATACTCCGGACTCTTGTACATGCCGCATTTCGAAGCTTGTCCTTGAGGCCCTAGTGTCTGAAATGTATAGCATTAGGTTAGCGTGTATTCTAGCAATCTCGTAACCTATAATTTAACATTTTAGTAGGTACCTTTTAACTGTTCTCTGCTATTGGGATCATCAATTACAACGAGCTTCTCTAAACCGCTTGGAAAAAAAATAACGGCACTGGAAACTAGCAAGTGCGGTATTTTACTAGTTTATTTATTCTCAACCATTTCGCTAACTTCCCTATCCAGTGGTTAGGGAGTTGCGAATGCGTCACGGTCACATACGTAGATCCTGACCCTTACTAACGAATCAGGAACTACGAGGACCATGGTACTATAAACACCCAGACACCGAGCAAATATTTGTGGTACACACAAATCTTTGCCGTTGGGAATCGAACCCGCGGAGCCCGACATCTTCTTACATCACGGAGGGATGCTTCGCATGCAGCAGTAAAGAAGTACGTGTAAAATGGAAATGGCTCTACTATATTCTATATTGTTCGGAGATCATATACCTACCTACATATTAAAGCCATATTAAACTACATTAAAGCTTGTTTCATCGCGGGTCCCATCCAACTAGAAGCTTCAATTTTTACGGTATAAAAAGTATCCTATGTTATATTCTTAATATCAAAATACATTTAGCCGAAGCAAAGAGAGGGCATACACACTAACACATAACAAACACACGTAAACTTTGGCATTTATAATATTAGTGATATAAGATAATAATTATGTAATTGAATAACCTCTCCACATGTATTTCTGAAGACGCCTGTAGGAATTCCAGGCAGCGTTTCAAAACATGGCGTTATGGCATTTGTTGGCAAGTTGGGACTATATTTCCGGGACTGAAAGAAATAAATTAAATAGATTATTGACGTAAACGCCTAGAAACAAACTAAGTTCTTAAAATTACGATCGTTATTGTTAACAATAATGTTAGCGCGGCAGCTAAGCTGTATAGGCTGAGCGCGCCTCCAATGGCGGGGGAAGGATGGCTGGTAGAAGAGTAGTACAAAGGAACTTGGCGACTAACCTGGTCTCCATGCAACTGCAATCACCTCGGTTCGGGTCCGTCTCCAAGCTGCTTGTTCCTTCAGGATGTTATGACGTTCGATGTAGTGGACTGTATTTTAGGCGGTTGGTGCGTGTCGGCAAGGAGCGTTTACGCGGCGGGTTTATAGCGGGTTTTGTTTATATTTGCGCGTCGAACTCACGTGGACCACCACAGAGGAGCAGCAGATCCAGTACTTTGGATTCGGCGAGAGCGGCAGCCGCGAAGGACGAGGGTCGATCGCAGACTACTTGCGGCGGCAAGCAGTTTTCTCGTGGATACCACGATATGAGCGACAGAGATAGTCGCCAAGAAATGATAGGAATAGGAAGGTAGGAAGGTATTATGAGTGCCAATGTAAGTGGCGCGAACATTTGCCCCCGGCCTAAAAACCATTGGTTTTTAAAAGAAAGCGGGAAATAAAAAAAAAATAAAAATAAGAGTTAACTCTTAAGCAGTCAACGGGTTAAATATAACATAGCGGTTGACCGGGGAGCAAGGGGTTAAATTATTGGGTAGGTAAGATACATAAACGGACGACGGGTCTCTGGTAGACGCCGGTCGCCGTTTTTACTGACGCTACTCGACAGATGCCATCGCCGCCGACATGAGTGGCCACGACGACGCCGAGAGGCCAGGATAGCGGGGGAATATTATCAGTGATAATAAGAACAATAGAACCTATTGTAATGGGATTCGAAGGTGTATTCCATTTTCCTCTAGATTGAAGTAAGTGAAGATATTCCAACTTCCACCGTTTGGAAAATGATTGTACCATTTGATCCAATAAAGCGTACCGTTTCAATAAGTGTCCAGGTTCATCGGGAACCGTGCAAGCGGGTAAATGCTTCAGCGGTGCGGTCATTAAGAAATGTGAAGCACTCAGCGCGGTCGGCTCAGACGGATCTTCGCTCAATAACGTTATAGGACGAGAATTGATAACGCATTCTATCTGTGTGAGTACGGTTAACATTTTTTCATAGGTGAGTAACTGTGAACCGATCGTTTTATGAAGATGACTTTTAAACGCTTTCACATATATTTCATAATTCCCCCCGAAGTGAGGACTTCGCGGTGGATTGAATTTCCAGTGTATGCGATTAGCTGATAACTCATCTGAGATAGACTTATTATATTCGTCGGAATTTAAAAGATCCGTTAACGCATTTTTCGCATTTTTAACGCATTCCGTTAACGCAGAGATGGGAAGGGAGTCAAGGAGCGCGGGTGAGTTACTAGCCCATTTGACGAGATCGAAGCCCCCGGCCTTGAGCAACTCGCGGAGATCGTCTCTGAGTTGTAAACAAGCAGACAGAGTAGGCATGGAGTAGCACACGTCGTCCATGTATGTGTTGTCGCTGATAAGAGATGCTGCGAGTGGGAAGCGGGCACCGTCGGCGGCGCACAGCTGTCGCAACACTCGCATTGCAAGGAACGGACTGCTACGTAGACCAAAACAAACGCGGTTGAATTGGTAGGTATCAAGCGGAAAAACGGGATCGAATCGATACAGGAATTTTTGATATTTGCGGTGGTCCTTATTTATCAAAATTTGTAGGTACATCTGTTTAATATCGGATGTAAAAGCAATTGGGTAGAGGCGGAAATCCAAGAGGATTGTAAAAAGATCGTTTTGTAAATTATCCCCGGTATATAAAACTTGATTCAAGGAGAGGCCTGAGTCAGTTTCAGCACTGGCGTCCATCACCATACGCCATCGAGTTGTTGTTTTTTGTAGTCTCGCAATGGCGTGGTGTGGCACGTAATATCCAGTAAAAGGACTATCATTGTCGATCAGTGAAATGTAACCCTTCTGAATGTACTCTTTGATTATAGCATCGTACTCTAAGCGCAGAGCAGGTATCGCGGCGAGCTTACGTTCGAGATACATGAAGCGTTTTTTAGCGATAGGGTAAGAATTACCCAGAGAGGTCGCGGGATCGCGGGAGAAAGGTAACGCTACAGAATAGCGTCCCGTAGGATCGCGGGAAACGTTATTTGTAAAAATGCGTTCACATTCTATAGCGTCTGGGCTCAAAGTCGGCGTGCATTGCACCTCTTCAAGCTGCCAGAAGCGTTGGACAAGATTATCTAAACGTGGTCCTTCCGTAAAGGTACAAAGGGAAATATGAGAGCGGCATCTATCTTCAACCAAGGGGTCAGTGATAGAAACAACGGTTTCAATATGAGCGGGCGTAACATGAGCGGGAGTAACATGAGCGGGAGTAACATGAGCGGGAGTAACGGGAGCGGTCCCGATTACGATAAAACCAAAAATGGTTTCAAAAGCGGTTGGAGTACCAGGCGGACCAGCGGCGCGGCCTGATAGCAATATTTCAGAAAAGAGCGGCGCGCCTATAAGTATGTCGATCTCGGAAGGCGAAGCGAAACTGTCGTCTGCCAGAGGCAGGCAGTTCAGGTATGAAAGGCAGGATACGTCAATTTTCACTGCCGGTAAATTGTCTGTTATGCGGTCGATAACATAGGCGTCAATTGCAATAAAATTATCATTTAGGCGGGAAGATAAAGTAGCAGAAACTGCTCCCTTGATTGGGTTAGATGCGGAACCTATCCCTTTAACAACGGTGTTCGTCACCTTATTGCATTTTAAATTTAATTTAGCGCAACATTTTGAAGTTAAAAAGTTACTTTGGGAAGCCGAATCAATTAAGGCGCGTACTACATGGCGGCGACCATTTAAATCCGTAGCATAAACTTGTACGGTTCCCAGTAAACAAGTAGTGTCATTAGGCTGCGAAGCGGGGCGTATATTACACAGCGACACCTGTTGTTGTGATGACTGATAAGCAGTTGTAGGTAAGTTCGTCAGCTGAGCGCTAGCGGAGCCCGCGACGGGCGGCGGCGATGCCGAAGGCGGCATGTGATCCCCGGCGGCGGAGAAGTTGCCAGTTCGCGCGCGCGGAGGCGGCGCGTGCGCCTGTGACGGAGCGCTAGGGTACGGGCGATTGTCTTCACGGGAAGATGATACTTTGCGGCATAACATAGAATGATGTTTACATCCACAATAACGGCAATTAAATTTAGAATTGCAAGCAGTATTTATATGCGTAGTGCTTAGACAATTAGTGCAACCTTTGCTTTGTTTTACAAAAGTGTACCTGTCGTCGATAGAAAGCTTATCAAATGCAGGGCATCTATATAAGTTAGCGTGATCGGCTTGTTTGCAAAGCGGACAGTGAGTGACGCATGATGCTGCAAAAGACTGCGTAGACCTTGCAGTACGCGGCCTGTTATCACTGCGGCTAAGAGAATCGGTCGTAGTGCGTTCCAATATTTTGCTTTGTTCGCGGATGAATTTTAAAAGTTCATTGTATGTAGGCATAGATTTACCTCGCATGTGCATTTCAAACGACCGTGCAGTACTTGAATCTATTTTCTTCAAAGCGAGCGATAGTAAAATAAAATCAGACACGTTATCGAGCTTGAGAGACTTCAAACTTGACACAGCCGTGCAGAATTTATCTAGGAATAATTCTAAGTTTTTATTCGTCGCGGTGTTAAAAGATTTAAAATCAAGCATTTGATCAAGATAAGCGGAGGCTAGGTTACGTTTGTCGTTATACTTATCGACGAGCGTCTGCCATATGATCGGATAATTATCAGCGTTAGGTACGATACCAGAACAAACTGCAAGGGCCCGGCCTGACAATTTATTAATTAAATATTGGACGCGTTCGTGATCAGTGAGATCGGGATTTTCGTGAATCGTGCGTTTGAATGACTCATAAAATATCCTCCAGGTCATCGGATCTCCATTGAAGACCATCAAATCGAGTTCAGGAATTCTGATGGATTTACGTTGCGGGGCAACATTGAAATCAGCGGTTTTTAAAGGCGGGTTAAGTTTATTATAAACAAACTGACAACGGCAAAACATATCTTCGAAGACGTTTATAGATTGGTAGTTTACCGTGTACGAAGCGTTGAGACTCAACTCGGTGACATTTAATTTGTTCACAATTTCATTGAAATCGGAGCGTAAACGGTCTAACGAGATCATTCCACATAGAAATAAATCTTTCTCAGTATCATCAGTGAAAGCCTTTAAAGATCGGTTAAAAATATCTTGTAAGCGGGAAAATATAATGTCACGTTTACCTATCAAGGTCAAACGTTCGATTTGTAACGTATCGAGCGCTTTTGCGTCCTCGTATACTTCACTATCTTTGTCTTTTGAACGAGTAGCCATAGCCATCTTAACAAAGTATAAAAAACTAGATAAAGTATGAAATTCCTAATTTACTGCAACTGCCTACAGCATTTACCTGTCGCGCGCGCGGCGTATTGAATACCCACGTGGAGACGCACGGGCGGTCGTTAGGAATACCTTCACTTTTTAATAAAAATTAAGAATTACGGAAAAATCGTTATTTTTACTATTTAGGAATGCGGAATACACGAAATAAGTATATAAGAGCGTAGTAGGATAGTACAGGGTACTATCTGAACTGTAATTGCGGGCGGGAACACGATAATTATAGGAAATTATCGTTGGTAAAAATACCAATATAAAATTGCGGGCGGTTATAAAGAGGACTATATGAGGCCTAAGAGGGGCCAGAGAATAGCGGGAGGACCAGAGAAGATCCGGCGGCGGAGGACCAACAATATGTTAGCGCGGCAGCTAAGCTGTATAGGCTGAGCGCGCCTCCAATGGCGGGGGAAGGATGGCTGGTAGAAGAGTAGTACAAAGGAACTTGGCGACTAACCTGGTCTCCATGCAACTGCAATCACCTCGGTTCGGGTCCGTCTCCAAGCTGCTTGTTCCTTCAGGATGTTATGACGTTCGATGTAGTGGACTGTATTTTAGGCGGTTGGTGCGTGTCGGCAAGGAGCGTTTACGCGGCGGGTTTATAGCGGGTTTTGTTTATATTTGCGCGTCGAACTCACGTGGACCACCACAGAGGAGCAGCAGATCCAGTACTTTGGATTCGGCGAGAGCGGCAGCCGCGAAGGACGAGGGTCGATCGCAGACTACTTGCGGCGGCAAGCAGTTTTCTCGTGGATACCACGATATGAGCGACAGAGATAGTCGCCAAGAAATGATAGGAATAGGAAGGTAGGAAGGTATTATGAGTGCCAATGTAAGTGGCGCGAACAAATAATTTAACATTATTTTCTTGTTAACAATAGTTTGTATAACAAACATTTTTTTTATATCAGAGCCTTCTCCTGAAATGATGCCGAAACTAAGGCAGGACACACTGAACACAGCAAGAAGTACCTCCATTTCAAAATAGTACTTCACTTATGTCCTAGATGGCGTTATAAAAAATATTTGCCTGTAGTGTGAGTGTGATTGTTTTGTTGTACCAAATTAAATCATAGGACTATACTTTATTACCTTACATAAGTGGCTCTACAAGTATGTACTACTTACAATTAGTCATAGAATTATAGTTTTTCATCTTCATGCTTGTTTAGAAGTGTGTCGTACGAATTATTATATAAAGACACTGTCACAAGCCTATGTTTAAGTCTGCTGACGTCTTCTCAGTTCTTGTAATCGTGTCCCTGTCTAGAGGGAATTCTAGCTGGAGTTGCAAATATATGACTCACATTGTACATATTCTTGGTACCCTTGTTGCCACCGGCGCCGGCACTGGGTCGGTTGCAGCACTGGCAGTAAGACCAAGGCTTGTGGGAGGACTTGCCGTCATTACAAGAGTTGGATAAGTATTTTGCTATTTGAGAAGCGGCAGGCGGCCGACAGGCGGTTGAAAGACGAATAATATAAAAGCCCAAACTCATTTCTTTAGAACAAGTAGAGTGTAGAATCAAATAATTGAATAGTGTTTTTTTATTATTCTATTATGTAAGTACCTAAATTAGTACTTAGCATTTTCACCAATTTTTTATTATATTAATACAATATTTTTGTTTATAAATGTTACTTAGGTACTACATTTTAGTTAAAAATATAATTTATGCAACAGTTTTGGATGGATTTCATGTTTTTTGTCAATAAGTTGAATTCAAAGTGAATTAGGTTGACTGACATTACGAATGATGCTATTTTTTAAGAAATAAAAATAGTGCTGGGGTAAAATATTGTTCATTCACTTATTTCAGTTCAGTGCAAATTAGTTTCACTAAAGTATTATGGAATCCATGCTAAATTGGCGACTTATCACTAGTTTTTCAATTGTTTCTTACACCAAACCGTCCACAAGGCTTTCAAGCCATAACATAATTTAGTCGAAAATAGACACTCCCTTTTATTTTTTTGGTGGGGTAATGCCGTCACATTTTCTCATCCCGCCGCGGGAGTGACGGAGAAGGATGTGTGGGACACGAACCAAAGTTCTTTTAAGAACTTTGATTTAGCTTCTTGACCCCTAAGCCGGCTATCACATAATGTACCTCCGACCAACTTGTATGGTAATAAATAAAATTGAAGGTAGTAGATATTTTTAAGATTTTTTTGATTTATTCCTAATAAAATTATACTCACGAAATGAGAGAACACCCATGCTCAGCAATGGAAAATTGCAGCATCGCCAAAAATCTGTAGGTTACCCAACTTGTTATAGGCGAGATTTTATATTGCGGACTAATGGTCGCCACACACGCTAAGAAATAAACTGGGAATGATAATAATACTGACACATACCGATTTACCTACACATGAGGAGGCGACCAAGGAAGTGAATCTACTAGGGCGTTCCCCATCACTCCTCTGATATTGCGACAGATATTAGGGCCGTGTGTAGACACACCTTTACTAACACAATTTCCGTACTAGGATAGGTCGATAGGTCCTATTTAATCAACACCTATAATAATTTTAATTATTTTTCGAACGGTCTTGATACGTCTATAGTAGGTATCCTTTGTAAATAGAACAGAAAACACTGAATATTATAAAAACAAAATTTTAATTCATTAAGATATTTTGCACTTTTTCTTAAGCTTTCAGAAGAGTAGTTATTCAGCAAAGCTTCATGACGAGCACCGGCAGCCCAGGCGCCGGTCCGCCACCGCCCACCGCCGCCGCGCCGCCGCCGCCTGGGGTGGAGCAACCTGTACAACAGTAAGGAGACAACAATGTCATTCGTCCTTGCGGGTGTTGAAAACCATGCGATGCGTTTGGCTCTGGCTCTCCAGACGCAGTATTGCCTCTTCTACCTCCGCCGCCTGTCAGCGGATTGCGGCCCGGCTGAATTCCCGGCGGCGTCTCAAAACAGTCCGCTTTACAAGGCGCATCCCAACAGCAGGGCGGCGGTGGCTTCCAATGTACACAACCCAGCCTCGTACATGGTTCTTTGACGGAAGGGTTCTGAATTTTACGCGAACGTCCACCTGGCCCTATCACTACATCGTCGTTGTCTTTCGCTATGTCTTTTTTGTCGAAACTTGAAAGTATTTTATTGATAGTTTTCTCGTCGAAGATGTACATTCCCTGAGTACCAGATGACGACGTTGGATCACATTTGCACGGGCACCTATTATCTTGGGCACCGGAAACCGCTATTGGTTTTGATGCAGGATAGTTGGCTAAAATACACGCACCGACGTTGCCACCACTCGGGCCTGGGGCCGGAACTGGAGCCGGACACTTACAGCATTTTCCAGATTTGTCTGCGGATATGTCGGGCGTAATGCTCTTCAATTCGCAAACAATGAATCTCTTGCCAGATCCACCACCAGGTTGGGTAGAGCTACCCGCGCCTCCGCCACCACCACCCTGGTTACGCATGTGCGCAACAAGCGGGCCAGGGTCGGCGAGTCCACGAGCGCGAGCAAGCTGGCTAGGGGCGCACAGTGGGTCCGGCATATGTAGACAGGACGGCTCTCCCCCGCACCCCGTTCTACGGCAATCGTGTTGAAGTCCGTTGCGTTTGATGCAATGACAGCTGTAGTACATGACCCCGCCTCGCAGCTCTCTACTCTTCGTTCGCTTCAGCTGGTTTTCTTTATCATCCTTTTTTTCACCGCCGCTCTCCTCTGCTCTGGAGGTGCCTTCAGCACCTGCCTTTCTCCCCTGTCAAATAAAAAATTCTTTTTGAACTGGGCATACGAAGAGTGCCCGTCCGCCGTGAACGATAGAAATTTTAATTACCCGAAGTTCGAGAGCGGCGACACTTATCGCGCTACCATTGCGATATTAAGTCGAAATCGCTGAAGCGCGTGACGTAGGTCTTGCCGGGAGGAGGGCGGCGCACGCACGGCGGACAGGGCGGCGGACACGGTCTCGGGCACGGCCCGTCCCGGCATAGGTACCGGATCGATCCCTGCTGGAAGAACTGGCAGTCCTGCAGCCCGTTGCGCTTGAACGCGGACCGCGGGAGACACTGGAGCTACACAACCACGTCAACAACTTAGTATTTCGTTAAAAACAGTCTTTTTTCTATTATAATCATTGGATGTTAACTTACCGCAGGGCCACAATCTTCGTATTTGTAGCATACCATAGGACCACAAGGAGAACACCTGAAAAATTAAAATATTATGAAAAAGTTACATTTTACTAAGAAATAAACAATATTTTCGTGCGTTCAAATCCCAGTGCAGACACGTACCAATGAGTTTCTTGTAAAAACAATGTATGTAATTATCACTCGCTTTTCGGTGAAGGAAAATATTGTGGGGAAATCCACATACCTACCTAAGAATTATTTTGGAGATATGTATTATGTTATCCTCTAATCTGTACCGGGCCCCTCCTCACGAAAGTGAGAGGAGACCCGTGCTCAGTAACGGGTGGTACTGGGCCGATATGGATTAATGATGATGTTTAGAGAACGAGATGATTAGTGTAAAATATATGGTGTTTTGAGACAATGAAACAGTTTTGAGAAAATGATAATATTCAGACAGTAATTATGTAGGTACTTACATTTTGAGACAAGACTTTATAATATGTAGGACAGAACAGAGAGAGGGCTTTAAAAATTTATATAATGGAGATGTATAAAAATCACATCAAGCACTTGGAAATTTAGATAAATATTATGAATTTATTTTATTTTAAAAATTATTATCTTTACAATTTTTATTTTATAAAAAAATCATCTGTACGTGTTGAAGTCAAAAGATCTTCTGTCATATTTTTATTCCATAAAATTCGAAGCTTGTATTTTTCTTCTTCCACATTTGAAATGATCAATTTTCTGCCAGTTTCTTATGAAAAAAAGGCTGAGAACACAATTGCTGCGGACTTTGTAAATATGTTACGAAAAAATATAATAGGTCACCACTTAAGTACCTAGGTAAAGGAGGGATGACAACATCGTTTTTAGTCACTACCGGTTTACTGAAATTAATTCTCAAGATATATATACTCTTTTTTTCTACCATCATCATCTCCAGTATATATTAGTCGACTGCTCGACGTAGGCTTCTCCTAGTGAACGTCAGTGAGCCCAATCTTCGGCTCTCCTCACCCAGTCTTATCTTGTGTTTTTCTTTCGTTAGCTGTTAATTTTTAGCACCGTCTCATTCTGCAAATAGCGCTCAGTGACTCCGCATGTGGGTTTACACAATGAGTATAGCACGCTACCCTAGAAGGTTCACATAAAGGTGCAGGTAGACTTTCGCATAAAGTTGAGTTTTGACATCCACTTCTTCTGCAATCGTACTGGAGTCCATTCCGTCTGAGACAGAAGCAGTCTGTATATAGAATTCCCCCTCGGAGTTCACGACTCTTGCAGGTGCGTAGAGGTGTACATTTGATAGACTGACAATATCTTTTGGTTCCCATTTTACAAATCGCTGGAACAAATAAAATTTAAGCTACGGTCTTTCTGTCTGTATTCCAGCGCTAATTTTGTGAATCACAGTTATTGTATTAGGACTTCTTAAGGATGGCTTGGGTACTAAAATTTTCCCTAGCACTAAGGGGAGCCAGGCTGGATCCATAGTATTTCTATACAAGAATGCAATAGTTTATGATATCATTTAATACAATTTTATACTTACGTTGATGCACTACTTCGACGCGTGAATATGATAATATTATTTTTTAAATACACTAAAATTTATAATTTTGGTATTTTTTTTGTATTTTTAGGACTTATCTAATTAACATGTTAGTTACTTATTTTTGTAATTCCATATGGTCGTGGAAATTTCATGTCTCATTTTAAAATCTATGTAGAAACTTCGAAACCGTCAAAAATTCATAAAAAAGTGTCACGGTAGCGTGCTTTCCAAGTACAATTTTGGCAGCATTTTTCAATGCCATCTAGTACTCTGTGTTGCAATTCTTGGGCGACACTGCTTTGTGCTTGTCACTCTGAGGTATTGGTCTTATATGCCCAATAATTGAGCTGAAAACTCTTCAAACTTGAACACAGCACAAACTACTATACATTGCGGAACTGGTACAATGACACTAATACCACCCCTTTCATTTAATTTGCAAGAAAACAATAACGTGTTCTCATCAAAACTCTTTTGGGAAGTTACAGTAAAGCATCTACACGACTTTAATGAACCGTGATGATCACTCTTAGTGAGACTCGACATTTTTATTTTAATTGAACAAATTAAAAAATAAATAAGCTATATTATTTACTATTAAATGTAAAAATCGAGCGATTACAAAAAATACCTTTTATAAAAAGCACCTAAAGTAACCTTTACTTAAGTTTACTTTATATAGTTCTAGTTTATTTTGTACAATTGTTGTTTTTACCAGGAAAATTGATTTCAATACTTTATTGTGTGTGCAAGCCGCCTTAAGGCTGCACATGCTCAATATGACGACATAGTATCGATATATTTTATGGAGCGTAGAGTATTTGCTTTAATTTTCTTGGAATACTGTCTACTAAAATTAAAATAAAACGCCCGTTTTGAATTTACTTCCATTTGTACCGAGCCAAGGTATAAATATCAAGGTCGATGCTGTGCCAAACCAGTGTAATCAAATCATTTGTAATATAACATTTATTAAAAAACTTTAAAAAAAAAGTTTATAAATTTTATAAAACTTCTATAAAAACTAATTGTTTTCACTACCCTCTCCTACCGTTACGTCTTACAATTTTTTGAGCATTTTCTCTCTTCAATTTCATAAATAAAGATGTGAGTATGGTGTTCTCCTCCAATGGAGCGCCCGTATCGCGCTGGCTCAATAGCCGTTGACTTGTCTCGGTAGATCGACTTCAAGACATTAGCACTTTCTTCTTCCAGGTGTTGCGGAGGCTGCTGCGGAGGCTGCTGCGGAGGTTGCGGTGGTTGTTGTGGGGGCTGTTGCTGCCCTTGCATAACTATTCACACTTGTTGCACGAAGATCTGCTAGTCTCCCAAAGTGCCATTGTCAACGTGTCGAAATGTACTTATCCGTGCAATTTTGTACTTTAATAAAGTGTTAGATTGTATAAGCGTATTACATCTGCATTTTTATTCAATTCTCACAGGATTTGGCTAGTTTCACTGACTAGGTTGGCTAGTTTCACTGACTAGGTTGGCTAGTTTCACTGACTAGGTTGGCTAGTTTCACTGACTAGGTTGGCTAGTTTCACTGACTAGGTTGGCTAGTTTCACTGACTAGGTTGGCTAGTTTCACTGACTAGGTTGGCTAGTTTCACTGACTAGGTTGGCTAGTTTCACTGACTAGGTTGGCTAGTTTCACTGACTAGGTTGGCTAGTTTCACTGACTAGGTTGGCTAGTTTCACTGACTAGGTTGGCTAGTTTCACTGACTAGGTTGGCTAGTTTCACTGACTAGGTTGGCTAGTTTCACTGACTAGGTTGGCTAGTTTCACTGACTAGGTTGGCTAGTTTCACTGACTAGGTTGGCTAGTTTCACTGACTAGGTTGGCTAGTTTCACTGACTAGGTTGGCTAGTTTCACTGACTAGGTTGGCTAGTTTCACTGACTAGGTTGGCTAGTTTCACTGACTAGGTTGGCTAGTTTCACTGACTAGGTTGGCTAGTTTCACTGACTAGGTTGGCTAGTTTCACTGACTAGGTTGGCTAGTTTCACTGACTAGGTTGGCTAGTTTCACTGACTAGGTTGGCTAGTTTCACTGACTAGGTTGGCTAGTTTCACTGACTAGGATACCTATATGGGATTGTTTTTTTTTCGTTTATCTACAGAATGTTATTTTATTTTTGATATTTTAAAAATAGGAGTGACATTTCAGTTTCATTTCCTTTTAAAAGTGCACGAACTAGCGAGTGGCACCAGTAATCGCCCACTAGCCTAGCGACAAAAACATCACAACTATACACTTGCTTCCCGCTGCTCGTCAACTCGTTTTTAGTTGCTAGTGTTGTTACTCGTTCATCGTCGGCGGTCGGACAATACGCTTAACGCAGGCTATAGCCAGGGAAATCTCTGATCTAAACGAAATAAACAACTTTCTTACATGTCGCATCTTTATTACATTTCCACCTAACTGATCAAGTTACAAGACAATACAAACAAGCACAAATTTAAATTATCTAAAATACTTTTTTCTGGGAACAATGATGTTTCTTTCTGGCAGTTCCTAGGATGGTGGTTGGTGGCAGCCAACAGCGATAGTAGCTTTGTCAAAAGCAGCTATTGGACGAGGCGGCTGACCCACAGCAAGTACGGCATCTGTTTACGACCAATCGAAATTAATTTAGACCAATATTGCATGTTTCAGATCACGTTAGATTGTAGACATTCTGCCAATTGGTACAGAGTAATATGCTTACAGGCTTAAAAAAACGGAACACGCTATCATATTCCTTGATTTTCTGAAAAATATTACTTGGCCATCTTTAAGGATAACTGTTATTAATACCTGCTAGATATGGCTATAGTCCGGCTCTCGCCCTCATTGTCATTTACCATCAGGCAGGGAGTCAAAAGTAGGTATAAACAAAATAGTTTCTGACGCCTATTATCTCGAAGCTAGTTCCATTATTGCATCGTTTTCTCCACTAAACTTGGGCCAATTTGCCTAAAAATGTGTGTACTAAACAAGTGCCTTGCGAAACCGAAGCTTGGCCGCAGACCCACGCGGTATATCACTGGATATGTGCTACTTGACTGTAAACGGTGACGAGGGAGCCCCCGCCTCCGCAGCACGGAGCGCCACAGCAGGGAGGGCGAGCACCACAGGACGATCCGCAGCAGCCGCAGCCTCCCCTACAGCACAAACAATCAACAACAAAGGTTTTATAATCAGGTAGACAAATCAGATATTTTTAAACTAAATTAGATGGAAACTACAACGGAAACATCTTACCGAATTGAATTCATGACGGTTTGTAGTTGATTGATAACACCCATTCTGTCACACATAGTTGAATCTGAAAATAATAATTATATTTATCGACTATCCCAAGTTTATCTTATTATAATAAAAAAATATCACTTTAAAAAAATTTAATATGCAGCCAAAGGTTTGTTATGTCAATTTGATTTTGATGTCATCAAACTGTTTTTTCTTCTGTTTATAAAAAAGTTTTAATTCGCGTAGCCTAATTTGACAAAAAAGTTGGCATCAGTTTTTATAACATTCTTTTTGCCGCTATAACTTGGTAGGTATCCTTCTAGTATAGTGCGGCTTTTCTTTCTCTCCTTCTTTATTTTGCCTTCGTCTTGCTAAAACTCAAGGCACTTCCTGAGCATGTTCATCTCAACCTTCATCAGGTTAACAAAATGCACGAAGACGATAATCAACGAGAATGTTACTATACGATATTGGCAGCAGTAGTCTGACCTTACTTCCAATATCGTAAAACATGGCTGTTTACGAGAGCTAATGTGCAGCTTTGTCTTATAGACCACTTGATCGGAACATGATAGAGTACCTATAAGTTGCAGGATCCTGGCCATAGGCTGTCTGCATTTACTCGCCGGAAGAACTCGTTAAATAAATCTTGAAATCAAGGAACAGAGAAGCCAGTAGCTACTTCTCATCACTTACGCCACTCCTTACTAATTTTTAAATACGAATTTTTGTGTATGTTTGTTACCACTTCCTACAGTAAGTCCTGTAATAAACAAGGATACCTTCCGTCTACAGGTGAAACCGCGGGTTGACGCTAGGGTATATTCTGTACTGAGAAAAGACTTCGCTGTAGAGTCCTAACTGGTAATAGCTGGGTCTTGCCTCTCTGCCAGTGGCAATTAACCGTGTTCAACGTACAAAACGTATTTAATAATCAACATCGAAAATATAACAAGTTTAATTACTTACTTTAGTAATTGTACGAATGGGCGCACGTTGGATAATGTGGTCTAACCTGTAAACAGAAGTAAAATTCTCATTTGGTGTTAAAACTTGCTTTTCGATAAGAGATATATCGGTAGGGAATGTAGATTTGTGTGACAGCACATGTGGAGGAACTTTCGGTGGCATAGCCTTCAGATTACTTGCACTTGGTATCATTAGTTTATTTTCGTACAGTGCTCAACGTAGGTCGCTCCTAGTAAATGCCACTGAGTCGAGTCTTCTCTTCTCCTCGTGCACTCTTTGCCAGCCGTTTTCCGCAACTCATCGTTCTACCTAGGACATCCTACACTATAGTAATATTATTATTTGCCTCAACGTGGTCTCTACTTTAGAACTCGTCTCTTACATCGATTTTCAGTTCTTCAGAGATGTAACAGGCCTACAGCAGGACCTACTAGCTGTAGTAGCAACTACAGCTAGCAAATCCATCGAGCTACTACAAGCTTCTTGCACTGACGTTGTAAAAAAATTGACTTACAGGTCTCTCGTAGTTGATAAGCTGGTATCTAATTTTCTTGTCCTGGTTGTTGACTACCATTCCGGGCCAGCTCGTGGGACGGTAGTCGAAGGTGCTGTCGTGGACGATCAGCGGTCGTCGCACGGTCACCGGATCCATGCCGCATGGGAGGCAGCATGGCCCCTATGACACCGAACAGATATGCCTATCATACAGAGTGGTGTGTTAAAAACTCTTAGGACTACTCCTTCTGGATTGGATGACAGCTCCAGGTCATTCAAGTACGCACCAATTAGCAATCAAGAAAACGCAGTCTTTCGGATGATGAATGACCGTGATCAGATGTCTGCACGCTTGGATGGCTTGGAAGGGTACCGAGAATATACTCGTCTGGGCCACAAGTATTAAGCTCTTGAACCGCGTTATTGCTATCGAAATCGCCGATCACATACAAAGATCCTGTACCCTGAAAAGGATTCTTTCTCCCTATCTCATACTCAGACTCAGAGCAAATACTTTTCTGGTTCACCTAAATATTTCCCCTGCTGCGTGGGAATCGAACCTTCTCTTAGCATTCGGCACATTATCCGTATCATTATCATCTCATCAAACTCAACGTCTTCTTACCTGAACGCGGTAACAAGGAATATATTCCGGAGGCTCCTTGTTGCTTGGTACAGGTAAAAGAGGGCTGCACATTTTGTTTTTATATATTTGTTAGCGCGGCAGCTAAGCTGTATAGGCTGAGCGCGCCTCCAATGGCGGGGGAAGGATGGCTGGTAGAAGAGTAGTACAAAGGAACTTGGCGACTAACCTGGTCTCCATGCAACTGCAATCACCTCGGTTCGGGTCCGTCTCCAAGCTGCTTGTTCCTTCAGGATGTTATGACGTTCGATGTAGTGGACTGTATTTTAGGCGGTTGGTGCGTGTCGGCAAGGAGCGTTTACGCGGCGGGTTTATAGCGGGTTTTGTTTATATTTTCGCGTCGAATTCACGTGGACCACCACAGAGGAGCAGCAGATCCAGTACTTTGGATTCGGCGAGAGCGGCAGCCGCGAAGGACGAGGGTCGATCGCAGACTACTTGCGGCGGCAAGCAGTTTTCTCGTGGATACCACGATATGAGCGACAGAGATAGTCGCCAAGAAAATGATAGGAATAGGAAGGTAGGAAGGTATTATGAGTGCCAATGTAAGTGGCGCGAACATTTGCCCCCGGCCTAAAAACCATTGGTTTTTAAAAGAAAGCGGGAAATAAAAAATAAAAATAAGAGTTAAACTCTTAAGCAGTCAACGGGTTAAATATAACATAGCGGTTGACCGGGGAGCAAGGGGTTAAATTATTGGGTAGGTAAGATACATAAACGGACGACGGGTCTCTGGTAGACGCCGGTCGCCGTTTTTACTGACGCTACTCGACAGATGCCATCGCCGCCGACATGAGTGGCCACGACGACGCCGAGAGGCCAGGATAGCGGGGGAATATTATCAGTGATAATAAGAACAATAGAACCTATTGTAATGGGATTCGAAGGTGTATTCCATTTTCCTCTAGATTGAAGTAAGTGAAGATATTCCAACTTCCACCGTTTGGAAAATGATTGTACCATTTGATCCAATAAAGCGTACCGTTTCAATAAGTGTCCAGGTTCATCGGGAACCGTGCAAGCGGGTAAATGCGTCAGCGGTGCGGTCATTAAGAAATGTGAAGCACTCAGCGCGGTCGGCTCAGACGGATCTTCGCTCAATAACGTTATAGGACGAGAATTGATAACGCATTCTATCTGTGTGAGTACGGTTAACATTTCCTCATAGGTGAGTAACTGTGAACCGATCGTCTTATGAAGATGACTTTTAAACGCTTTCACATATATTTCATAATTCCCCCCGAAGTGAGGACTTCGCGGTGGATTGAATTTCCAGTGTATGCGATTAGCTGATAACTCATCGGAGATAGACTTATTATATTCGTCGGAATTTAAAAGATCCGTTAACGCATTTTTCGCGCCTACGAAGTTCCGACCGTTGTCAGAATACATAAACAGAACAGTACCCCGACGCGCGAGAAACCTCTTGAAAGCGGACAGAAATGAGTTGGTACTCAGATCTGTGGTGAGTTCGACGTGCACTGCGCGAACCACCATACATACAAATATGCATAGGTAGGCCTTTATCGAGCGGACTCCGCGTTTTCTAAACGGAATTATAGATATAGGGCCGGCGTAATCTACGGCGGTATGAATGAAAGGCTTGGCTTCATTCACACGGCAAGCGGGTAAATCTCCCATTAACGGGAACGTAGGTTTAGGTTTAGATTTAAAACAATAGTTACATTTGTGTATAACAGAACGAACTATATTGCGGCAGGAAATGATCCAATATTTCTGTCTGAGTATTGACATAAGCGTAAGCGGGCCAGCGTGACAGTGTCGACGGTGGTAATGTGTAATAATTAGTTCAACAATGCGGTCTTTGCGCGGCAACAGAATAGGATGCTGTTGGTCATAGGACAAGTCAGCATTTCGGAGCCGGCCTCCGACTCGTATGAGTCCGTTAGCGTCTAAAAATGGCACAAGCCGTTGGATTGCTCTTGAGCAGCTGTTATTTGACTTTAGGCATTTAAGTACGTCGTGAAAATAAAAATATTGTAATGATTTCAATATTTGCAATTCTGCGTAGTTAATATCGTCAGCGTTAAAGCAATTAGCACGATGTAATTTTTTAATGAAGCGGTAAATTAAAACGACTATGCGCAGGAGCATTAGCCAGGAAGATACGCGGGCGGGGAGATCTAGCAATGGGTTACAAATCTCATCGATTTTAGGAGTCAAGGGACTCACGGGCAAAGAAATGATTTTCTTTGTCTCAGATAACTCCGAGTCTACTTTAGACGGAGCTACTGAGGTAACTGGCCAATCACTTGGGTCTTGGCGCAGCCATGCGGGACCCGTGAACCACAGCGGGTGGTCCAGCAGTTGAGCGGGCGACAGTCCACGAGACAAGCAGTCACTGGGATTCTGAGAGCCAGAGACGTGCCGGAAACTGTCAGCGGGAATTGAGGTAACAATTTTTGTTATGCGCGTAGCGACGAAAGTTTTGAACCTATGCGGTGAAGCAATGATCCATTGTAGTGCTACCATGGAATCAGTAAAACAGTATATTTTATCAATGGAATGACGTTTTCCATACGTATCGATAACGCGGCGGGCTAGTTTTGACATAAGCAGGCAAGCACAGAGTTCTAGTCTGGCAATTGAAATAGTTTTTAGCGGAGCTACCTTTGATTTGGCGCAAACTAAGCGGGTGACTGGTGAAGAGTTCTCATCAGCCTGAGTTCTAATATAAATAACCGAACCGTAACCGTTCTGACTGGCATCTGCAAAGGCCACAATGGAAACCTTTGAGTTTTCTTTCACGTCTAGATGGCGTTGAAAGCGTAACTTTTGAATACAGGGTAGTTCTCGGGTATAGTTTTGCCAAACATTAGTTATATCTGACGGCGGTTGTTCATCCCAGTCGAGTTTCAATATGTGAAGTTTTTGCAAAATCAGTTTAGCGTATAAAATAACTGGGGCGATAAGACCGAGAACATCATACTGACGCGCAATTAACGATAACATATTGCGTTTCGTAGCTGGACGGTCTTCAATGTTCACTGTGAACATGAATGAGTCACAGCTGGGCGACCACTGCAAGCCTAAAACCTTTAAACTCGTGTCTGGCTCTTCAAAGTTTATGTTAGAGGTGTGACGATCAGAGACGGGAAGGGAGTCAAGGAGCGCGGGTGAGTTACTAGCCCATTTGACGAGATCGAAGCCCCCGGCCTTGAGCAACTCGCGGAGATCGTCTCTGAGTTGTAAACAAGCAGACAGAGTAGGCATGGAGTAGCACACGTCGTCCATGTATGTGTTGTCGCTGATAAGAGATGCTGCGAGTGGGAAGCGGGCACCGTCGGCGGCGCACAGCTGTCGCAAAACTCGCATTGCAAGGAACGGACTGCTACGTAGACCAAAACAAACGCGGTTGAATTGGTAGGTATCAAGCGGAAAAACGGGATCGAATCGATACAGGAATTTTTGATATTTGCGGTGGTCCTTATTTATCAAAATTTGTAGGTACATCTGTTTAATATCGGATGTAAAAGCAATTGGGTAGAGGCGGAAATCCAAGAGGATTGTAAAAAGATCGTTTTGTAAATTATCCCCGGTATATAAAACTTGATTCAAGGAGAGGCCTGAGTCAGTTTCAGCACTGGCGTCCATCACCATACGCCATCGAGTTGTTGTTTTTTGTAGTCTCGCAATGGCGTGGTGTGGCACGTAATATCCAGTAAAAGGACTATCATTGTCGATCAGTGAAATGTAACCCTTCTGAATGTACTCTTTGATTATAGCATCGTACTCTAAGCGCAGAGCAGGTGTCGCGGCAAGCTTACGTTCGAGATACATGAAGCGTTTTTTAGCGATAGGGTAAGAATTACCCAGAGAGGTCGCGGGATCGCGGGAGAAAGGCAACGCTACAGAATAGCGTCCCGTAGGATCGCGGGAAACGTTATTTGTAAAAATGCGTTCACATTCTATAGCGTCTGGGCTCAAAGTCGGCGTGCATTGCACCTCTTCAAGCTGCCAGAAGCGTTGGACAAGATTATCTAAACGTGGTCCTTCCGTAAAGGTACAGAGGGAAATATGAGAGCGGCATCTATCTTCAACCAAGGGGTCAGTGATAGAAACAACGGTTCCAATATGAGCGGGCGTAACATGAGCGGGAGTAACATGAGCGGGAGTAACGGGAGCGGTCCCGATTACGATAAAACCAAAAATGGTTTCAAAAGCGGTTGGAGTACCAGGCGGACCAGCGGCGCGGCCTGATAGCAATATTTCAGAAAAGAGCGGCGCGCCTATAAGTATGTCGATCTCGGAAGGCGAAGCGAAACTGTCGTCTGCCAGAGGCAGGCAGTTCAGGTATGAAAGGCAGGATACGTCAATTTTCACTGCCGGTAAATTGTCTGTTATGCGGTCGATAACATAGGCGTCAATTGCAATAAAATTATCATTTAGGCGGGAAGATAAAGTAGCAGAAACTGCTCCCTTGATTGGGTTAGATGCGGAACCTATCCCTTTAACAACGGTGTTCGTCACCTTATTGCATTTTAAATTTAATTTAGCGCAACATTTTGAAGTTAAAAAGTTACTTTGGGAAGCCGAATCAATTAAGGCGCGTACTACATGGCGGCGACCATTTAAATCCGTAGCATAAACTTGTACGGTTCCCAGTAAACAAGTAGTGTCATTAGGCTGCGAAGCGGGGCGTATATTACACAGCGACACCTGTTGTTGTGATGACTGATAAGCAGTTGTAGGTAAGTTCGTCAGCTGAGCGCTAGCGGAGCCCGCGACGGGCGGCGGCGATGCCGAAGGCGGCATGTGATCCCCGGCGGCGGAGAAGTTGCCAGTTCGCGCGCGCGGAGGCGGCGCGTGCGCCTGTGACGGAGCGCTAGGGTACGGGCGATTGTCTTCACGGGAAGATGATACTTTGCGGCATAACATAGAATGATGTTTACATCCACAATAACGGCAATTAAATTTAGAATTGCAAGCAGTATTTATATGCGTAGTGCTTAGACAATTAGTGCAACCTTTGCTTTGTTTTACAAAAGTGTGCCTGTCGTCGATAGAAAGCTTATCAAATGCAGGGCATCTATATAAGTTAGCGTGATCGGCTTGTTTGCAAAGCGGACAGTGAGTGACGCATGATGCTGCAAAAGACTGCGTAGACCTTGCAGTACGCGGCCTGTTATCACTGCGGCTAAGAGAATCGGTCGTAGTGCGTTCCAATATTTTGCTTTGTTCGCGGATGAATTTTAAAAGTTCATTGTATGTAGGCATAGATTTACCTCGCATGTGCATTTCAAACGACCGTGCAGTACTTGAATCTATTTTCTTCAAAGCGAGCGATAGTAAAATAAAATCAGACATGTTATCGAGCTTGAGAGACTTCAAACTTGACACAGCCGTGCAGAATTTATCTAGGAATAATTCTAAGTTTTTATTCGTCGCGGTGTTAAAAGATTTAAAATCAAGCATTTGATCAAGATAAGCGGAGGCTAGGTTACGTTTGTCGTTATACTTATCGACGAGCGTCTGCCATATGATCGGATAATTATCAGCGTTAGGTACGATACCAGAACAAACTGCAAGGGCCCGGCCTGACAATTTATTAATTAAATATTGGACGCGTTCGTGATCAGTGAGATCGGGATTTTCGTGAATCGTGCGTTTGAATGACTCATAAAATATCCTCCAGGTCATCGGATCTCCATTGAAGACCATCAAATCGAGTTCAGGAATTCTGATAGATTTACGTTGCGGGGCAACATTGAAATCAGCGGTTTTTAAAGGCGGGTTAAGTTTATTATAAACAAACTGACAACGGCAAAACATATCTTCGAAGACGTTTATAGATTGGTAGTTTACCGTGTACGAAGCGTTGAGAGTCAACTCGGTGACATTTAATTTGTTCACAATTTCATTGAAATCGGAGCGTAAGCGGTCTAACGAGATCATTCCACATAGAAATAAATCTTTCTCAGTATCATCAGTGAAAGCCTTTAAAGATCGGTTAAAAATATCTTGTAAGCGAGAAAATATAATGTCACGTTTACCTATCAAGGTCAAACGTTCGATCTGTAACGTATCGAGCGCTTTTGCGTCCTCGTATACTTCACTATCTTTGTCTTTTGAACGAGTAGCCATAGCCATCTTAACAAAGTATAAAAAACTAGATAAAGTATGAAATTCCTAATTTACTGCAACTGCCTACAGCATTTACCTGCCGCGCGCGCGGCGTATTGAATACCCACGTGGAGACGCACGGGCGGTCGTTAGGAATACCTTCACTTTTTAATAAAAATTAAGAATTACGGAAAAATCGTTATTTTTACTATTTAGGAATGCGGAATACACGAAATAAGTATATAAGAGCGTAGTAGGATAGTACAGGGTACTATCTGAACTGTAATTGCGGGCGGGAACACGATAATTATAGGAAATTATCGTTGGTAAAAATACCAATATAAAATTGCGGGCGGTTATAAAGAGGACTATATGAGGCCTAAGAGGGGCCAGAGAATAGCGGGAGGACCAGAGAAGATCCGGCGGCGGAGGACCAACAATATGTTAGCGCGGCAGCTAAGCTGTATAGGCTGAGCGCGCCTCCAATGGCGGGGGAAGGATGGCTGGTAGAAGAGTAGTACAAAGGAACTTGGCGACTAACCTGGTCTCCATGCAACTGCAATCACCTCGGTTCGGGTCCGTCTCCAAGCTGCTTGTTCCTTCAGGATGTTATGACGTTCGATGTAGTGGACTGTATTTTAGGCGGTTGGTGCGTGTCGGCAAGGAGCGTTTACGCGGCGGGTTTATAGCGGGTTTTGTTTATATTTTCGCGTCGAATTCACGTGGACCACCACAGAGAAGCAGCAGATCCAGTACTTTGGATTCGGCGAGAGCGGCAGCCGCGAAGGACGAGGGTCGATCGCAGACTACTTGCGGCGGCAAGCAGTTTTCTCGTGGATACCACGATATGAGCGACAGAGATAGTCGCCAAGAAAATGATAGGAATAGGAAGGTAGGAAGGTATTATGAGTGCCAATGTAAGTGGCGCGAACAATATTTAATTTAATTATATAATTACTATGAAATTTTGGAAAATTTATATAAAATAATTCAAGTTATGTTTTTGAAGATTTTTGATAGAATATGATATATTTGACAGTTGCATTCTACCGATTTTTTAGGAATCCCTAAAAACATAATGGATCCCGGAATAAAGAATAATTTTGATGAAATTCATAATATATTTTGTATCATATTAATTTATGTTTGTGCATGAACTAACATAGTATTTTTAAGCTTTTGTACCTAACAACGTGGACCAATGTGCCTAAATAAATAAATTTACTATTATTCTCCTTATTTATTGACATTCTTAACTTAATTTTTTTTTACAAAAATCAATTAAAAATATTATAAAACAAAACAGACTGAAACCTAGGGTACCACTGGTAGCGAAGCAGAGCCCAAACCAGGGACCGAGGACAATGGTAGTAGAGGCAACGCCCCACATGGCGGTTACTTTGTTATTACTATTAATAACATAATCGCCTGAAAAATACAAAACTCCTCATTAAAGCCCAGACCTCATTCATTATATCTATCAAACTATTTGGTGCTGCATGTAACGCATAATGATTACGGGATCCCACTTACAACCTACAAACGTTTCCTATATCGTTACAATTTAGCTTAGGCCTACCTTACAAGAACATACAGAACTTTGAGGAGATAAATCATATCGGACTTTACCACATTAAATCAATTTGCGTGAATAAAAACTTTTTGCATTTTAGATTTAGAATACCATTCCATTCCATTTTTGAAATTTGTTTGAATAATTTAGGGCTAGCGCTCACTAGCAACTTTTGTCTGTGTAACAGATTTGACTTTCTCATAAGTCTATGGATTTGTTTGTATAAAAGTGCGCGCATGTTGCGATGGGACCCGCCAGCGCAGCGGGGAGATTTTGTGTCTGGTGATATGTCAGCAACGCAACTGTTGCTGCGTCTTTATTACGGCCGGCTACTGGCTGATCGGCAACGTATTTGTCGCCGTGTGGCTATATACAATTTAACAATTGTATTGGAACCAATAGGCACGGCAACAGTTATGTCGCCAACCTATCTCCAGCCAGACCCGGGTACAAAAATGACTCCCGGCTGACGAATCACAACATTCGCGAACAAACTCAAAACTGCTCTATTATGTAATTCCAATGAAAATGAAACTGGCATTAATTTGTCATTTTTGCCGTAGTAAAAACGTCAAATGAATTCGATTTTCCTTGGAGTTACATAATAATATGTTTTTTTTTCTAATATTATTAGGGCTGCTGTTGCGGAGACAAAAGTTGCCCGTGAGCGCTAGGCCTAACAAATTTTGGCGGCCCAATCTCTAGCATGACGAAAGAGGTTGATGTTGTAAAATACTGTCACGTAAAATGCATTGTATTTAGAAATAACATTTCGGTTTCGAAATTGGTTCCTCCATTTAAATATTTTGAACCTCCACCAAGGTGTTCTGTACAAGTTCACTGCATATGAAAATCAGTACAATAAAATCATTCGCGACTTTCACATCAAAAAAACGTTTCAAAAAAACTTAAAACTGTCCAAAACTTTTAAAAATATTATATCCTTATAGAATTCCAGTAATAATAAACTTCCCCGAGTTTTCATTTCGCAGGTTTTTAGACCTACTATATTTTGGCATAATATTGTACTCTTCGTTTCCTAATCCAAAATGTAAGTACCTACCTAAATATCCTAACAATGGAAGAACTCGTATCAATTTTTTTTACTAAAATTTGTTATTCAGGTGCTGCGGTGGTTGCGGTGGTTGCGGTGGTTGTTGCGGTGGTTGCTGCGGATGCGGCTGCCCTTGCATAACGATCTACACGTGTTGTACGAAGATCTGCTAGCTTCACAGCATGATTGCGCAGTGGCGCGGGCTGGCCAGAAGCCCTGCGTGTTAGTTTTGGTATCCGTGCCGTTATGTGTTCTAATAAATGTAATCCATAAGCGTAAACTAACTTTTATTTTTTCTACTTATATGGGCTCTGTGCCGCTGCACGGCTCTGCGTAGGTAGGGGCACTGTGCCGCTGCACGGCTCTGCGTAGGTAGGGGCACTGTGCCGCTGCACGGCTCTGCGTAGGTAGGGGCACTGTGCCGCTGCACGGCTCTGCGTAGGTAGGGGCACTGTGCCGCTGCACGGCTCTGCGTAGGTAGGGGTACTGTGCCGCTGCACGGCTCTGCGTAGGTAGGGCTCTGTGCCGCTGCACGGCTCTCTGCGTAGACCACTGCTGCGTAGACTTGCCACCGCACCGCTACGTTTACTGACACGGCGGCCTAGACGTGTATAATAATCAGGTATGTCTTGAGCGACTCCTCCTTCCGGCCACTGGATCCACCGCCAGGCTCGATCGGTGGAGCACCCCACACTAGCCAGTGTAACCACGAGTCGTACGTTTAAATAATTACTGTTGGTTACACCGCACAGGGTGACCACGAGTAAAAGAAATTATAGTCACACTGGTGTAGCAAACCGGTGTGACCACGAGTCCGTCGCGAGCTTATCATCTCCCTTGAATCCACAATCCACACGATCCAACTCCCATCTAATCGATAGCTAGTTGCTTCTTCAGTAGCAATCACGGTTTGAAGCGATGCTACGCGAGCGGCGGCACCAGACAAGCCGCCGCGGTAAAGCTGGGTCCACACATGTGGCGGTAACCGTGACTGGACTGCGTGACCGTGCCACTGTATTTGCTACGCTAAAATTAAATTAGAACGAGGATCACGAGGCCTATAGAACTTTTTATGTTACTGAAAATTATTTACTGCGCTCATCGCCCCTTTGTTACACTCCTTTGTTATCTTGTTGTTGTACACGTTTATTCTTTGCGTTCGCGGCTTTGAAAGCTCAAGCCACTTAGATTCTAGCCAAACCCTATAGATTTCTTACCCAAATCGCAATGGCTACGACGATGTTATAAATAAACCAAACCCCTAGGAACAATCCTCATTTAACCTCCAAACATTTAGGACCATACATTCAAAATTTTCAAGTAATCAAGCAAGATGGCTGGATGTCCACAACCCTGTTTTCCGATGTGTTCGCCGTGCCCCATGCCGTGTAGCCCATATTCGCCAATCTGCATGCCGGATGGATGTGGGCCTGCGAAGCCTGTCGTATTCCAGTGCAACTCTCCGGCGACGCAAAGGGTCTACCCCGTAAACCCGTGCATCAATATCTACAGCTGCAACACCCAGATAATGTAATGCAAGACAGTGAAACATTTAAATTGTGGAATTTGTTGAAGCAATCAATAATGTGTGAAAAGTGTCCGAAGCAGCCACAAATAAATTTATTTTAAGCATTCCTTGCTTTTTATTTCAATGAATATAAATTAAAATGGATATGATATTAATGTTTTATTAATGTTTTTAGACTTTTGCCGATACAGTTTTCATCACAGTCCGATTAAATAAAAAATCAAGTGCCGTATAAAAATATACGAACACACTGCCCAATGGGTTCAACTTCTGACTATAATAGTAACGATTTATCTTCAGATCCGCAATTAATACTTTAGCAAAAAGCCCTTGGTAAGTACCTACACATACAGACATCCTCACTCACCTACATGTATTTTCCTGTTTAGGTGATTGTTGGACCATGATTCTCATTGTTCCTCATTCAGACCTAAACAACCGGAAAGGTTCCTGAGTCCCCCTAGATACTGAAAATCCTATTTTGGGATCAATTCAGGATCTGTGTATGTGATTGTGACACGCTACCTATTTAGTTTTATTAAATTGTATACACAATGTAAAAGTGCGGTGGTAGCCTAGTGGGAGAACGTCCGCCTTCCAATCAGAAGGTCGTGAGTTCAAATCCCAGTCAGGCACGTACCAATGTGTTTCTATAAAACATATGTACGTAATTATCACTCGCATTTCGCTGAAGGAAAACATCGTGAGGAAACCCACAACCTACCCGAGAATTATTTCGGAGGTAGGTAGCTGATCCACCAATCCGGACCGGGCCCCCGTGGTGGAAGATGGCCTAATCCTCCTCACGAAAGTGAGGGAAGACCCGTGCTCAGCAGTGGGACGTTATGGGTTGATGATGATGATGATGATGATAAACAATAAAAACAAGTGTAAAGAATTTCAAAAACGATATAATAAAATAATCGTTTTACACACTCACAGAACTAATCGACTGTACAAATTCAAGGCACAAGATATAGGTAATTAGGACATCACGAAAGTATCTTTATTGCCGCTATATTAGCGGAACAGGCACGTGGCAGACGCAGCCAGACTGAGGACCCTGTGAGCAAATAAAATTATCATTATTGTCCTGCACAATCCATGCGTTATGCAGAACCAATTCTTTGGCATCACGTTGACACTTACCTGTCTCACGTAATTATTCACAGTGTACCGGACGTTAGGGTTACGCCTAGTGAAGGTTTCTTCAGGCCGTCCTGACGGTCTGTTCTGGAACACGCTGTCATGGACAATTAATGGCCTCCTTCTAGTCACCGGATCCAGTTCGCAGTGTGGACAGCAGCTTCGGCCGATTCGACAGCAAGGATACGGACAAGGAGGAGCTCTAGGACATATAGGACGCTGTTTTGGAATAATAGGTGGCGGACACTGAGGATTGGAACAAGGCAGAACGGGCTGGTAGCATGGCGTTGGTTCCGGACACGGACAAACCTGGAAAAATAAATATATGGTTGAGAAATTGGTTTGTCTATTACCAAAATCAGGTTCAGAAATATGATAGTTACCGGAGGAGGATCGCAGGGGGGTGGCGGCGGGCAGCATGGTAGCACAGGCGGGCAGCAAACAGGGCATGGTGGCGGGGGTGGACAGGGCTCACAGGGCGGTGCGCGACGCGGTCTGCAAGCTGGCAGTATCGGCACTATCGGCGGAACCAGGTCCGCTATTACTGGTGCGGGACATTGTCGGAACGTTGGGCAGCACTTGCAGGGAGGACAGGGTGTACAGGGGCAAGGGGGTGGGCAGCACGGCTGACAGCAACGAGGAGGCTGGGGGCACGAGTAACAGCAAGGTTCCGTTCCACACGGTAAAATGGCTGGACATGTCGGGCTAAAGTTACAACAGCAATCACACATTGTCGAAATAGGGGATATATTATATTTCACTTTACAATTTACAGTATTTTTTTCCAATTTTTATCACAGTTTTCTAAAATTATCTGCTTTTCATCCTTCAGTCTCACAAATTGACACTGACATTTTTTTTTTCGTCTAGGTTTTGCCACTTCTAGCAGAATTCGGCAAGCACCAGAGGTATACTACCTTTGCAGATATGCTGTAAAATTAAAAAACAATGTCCATTTTCTTATGTCATCATTGTCAAATTTTTATGTGAACTGCAAAAAACAGAAAAAATTATATTAAAATTTATTACAAATCAATCAATCTTGTTACAAAGTATTAAAAAAACAGCAAAACTTCCAAAATGAGTGCACCGTTTTACAGTTTTGATCCCTGCGTATGTTCTGGCATGCCCTGCGGTGCCTGCTATCCATACTCCACAAAACCCGGTGCAGCATCAAGGAACAACCTTGGCCGTTGCTCAGTTTGCCCCGGTGGAGGATGTTCTGCCTGTCCGGCTCCAGTTCGGCCCTGCCCTGCACCTTGCCCACCAACGCCGTTCCTGCCCTGCCTGCAACCATGTCCACCATGTGACAAGGTATAACGAATACCAAGAGCTTGTTACAATTACCTCATTTGTGTCGGTCACGGTTATATGGAACTTGGCAGCTTACCAGCTGGAATAATAACGGTCACAAAATTTAGACAAAGATCATTACTCTTCTTCGTAGGTAGGTAATGGATCATAGTCTCTATTTTCTCTTTGAAAACCATCGAGAAGGAACCTAATAAGCTGATAATAACGACGCTTTTCGGTTTATACAGTGGTAATCTTGATTATGGCGGTTTTTTTTTCAGCCTCGCACTCCAGTGCCGTGTCCTGAGCCTCTATGTGACACCGTGGCTATTCCTTGCTGCCGGCCAAACCGCTGCAAGCCGTGCCCATGTTACTGCTGCACCGAACCCGCGGTCTGCTCGCCAAAACGCTGCAGCTATCCTGGAGTCCCTGTCTGTGGTAGTGGATGCTGTGGCCCTTGCATGCCAGTTTGGTAGAAACTGTGTTGTCCTTTTGTAGCGTTTGAGAATAAACATTATTGCAAGAATTTTGTTCTTCATTTACTGGTCTCTGATTTAGGTAAGTACATTATTTGCCCGCGAGTTCGTACGCATGGATTGTTACGGTGTGACATTATAATGGCTTGCACTACAGTTTTTAGAACCTCCGGTCACCAGTGTTTTAGCGCATGTAATACACCCGTTCACATCCAACAACTGAAATTAAAGTGATTCCTCCAGCAAACTGCTGTTTCTGGCCGCTATAGGTATATAGGTATTCTTGAGTTAAAAGAGCCTATGACGATGCCTCCAAAGAAGCACGTGTCTGTTTGTTCCTTCACGCCGCAACGGCTCAACAGATTTTGATGAAACTTGGCATATAGATACTTTAAGTCCTAGAGAACATGATACTTTTCATAAGATAAAGTCAACGGTTGCTATGGAATATTATTATTAGTCAACGCGAGTGAAATCGTGGGGCGCACGGGCGTGGGGCTAGTTACTGAATTTTTAAATCTGACTTCTAGCTATATCCACAACGAAGTTACAGCAGGTTTGAAAATGGCCTGGCTGGCTTCGAGAAAAGGATGATACGGCTGCCCCTTTATTCGACTTGATCAGCAATTAAGCGATTAAGCAATTCAATGCTGTGTGGGATAGGCTTTAAAATTTTCAAAAGCGGAAATTCTTGATATATTACATACTTTTTGGATATTTTGGTTCAATAACATGTTTATAAGTCACTTTTGTCATGATGACATAACGCCATTTCTCATAAAAATTTCAAAGTGCAAAAATAATTAAAATCTTTAAATATATCAAAAAATTGGAAAATAGCCCTGTAAACATTAAAAATCTCCAAGTAAGTAATAGAAACAATCCATACTACTACTCAACTATCCATTTAGAAACAATTAATTTATAGATTAATAGAACAGTACATTAACTATAAGAGGGACATTGGTTCAACCAAAACTAAGGACCATCCCAACGACAACGATATGAACATCTGGATATCACGCCACACATCAAAAACATAGCTAACATAGGTACAGCGTTTTTTCAAGTTTTACGTTACCAATCACGCTTCAGATCAAACTCCCCAGACCCCGCTGACGGTGACGATTCGCTAGCATGTCAGTACTACCTCGAGGATACGAGTGCTGCCGCCCGTGCCCAAGGTACGGAAGCGTGCTAGGAGAGTACAGCATATACTACAAAAGGCCTCGCTGTGGCCAGCCTAGACCACAACCCTTCCAGAGAGAAGTAGCACCATACTGTTGCGGTGGACCTTCAAACGTACCTGTAGAAAGGTACTTTTATTTTCTTTTTTTTATGACTTAGGTACCTACTAGGCCAGCATTAGATCATGATCTCACCTGCGGTACCTACTTGCCACTAGTGTATATTATATATAATAACATTCACTTCAATCCTCCAGCTTTAATCGCAAATCTTGCAAAGAATCTTTATATTAGTATAATCTTAGTATTTCTAACATTTAAGTCGCTATTTCGTATTGTTGGGACAGAAGTTTTAAATCCCTGCGTTCAATAAAATCAATTTAACAAAAGGATGTCAATTATTTTGACCAATTTGTATGAGTGTGCCAATAAAATCTTTGTTATTACAATCAATAGACTTACAGCTACTCATCTATTGCGTAGTATGACACAATTTAACATGCTTCTGAAGACGCGTCCGGTTTTTTTCGATTGATATTGGGCAGCCTGGTAAACTCTGCTGCTAAAGCCTGGCTCTATGTCATTCAAGAAAACACTATGATAGCATGTTCGGGCTTTGTCCGCAGACCTTGCTGCTACGACTTCCCCTGCAAAGCTCACTGCTTCAACCACGGAGCGTGTACCAGACCTAGTGGGCGCTACGCCCGCACCGTGTGGTACCCGGGCGAGTGCTGCCCAGCGGTGCCTCCGTGCCAGGCCTTCACTTGCCCCAGCCCGCCCTACCACCCGTGCTGCTACCACACATGCAACAAGCACGTCTAATCATTGGACAATCGTAATGTTATCTAAAATGTTTGTGAATCGTCAACCGTGCTGTCTAATAAAGTGAAAAAATTAATTCTCTCCATTTAATTCAACGTGACATTGAAATTGTGGTGGAGCGAGCAGAGCGTTTCTGTAACCTGTTTATTATTAAACAAACTTATGCTTTCTGGCATGTGTGAGCGCCTCCCACGTACAGAAGCGATTGAGCTTCCGACATTAGTGGTTTTCCCGCGTTTTTCGCAAACGGTTGCGCCTCTGATATCGTATATTAGTGCGCAAACTAAAATTTACCTAAATTTGTGCAATTGTTAATAGGAGCTAACGACTAAGCTTAGTGATTTATTTACGAATGTTTCCCCCAAAATGTCTATTGCCTCGACTGTTTTAATTTTTACTTTTATTGGTAAGTATATTTTTGCAACACATTTTTATTAGCTAATAAAATTTGCTCCACTCGTATCCTTTTCGTTTTACAGTCGGGAGTTAGGATTTTTTTTTGAATAGAGCTTCGTAAAATAAATCTGAGAATTTCATCAGTTTGATCTCTTTGTCTATGTTATGTGTGTTTTTTTTTTGTTATCGCATACGGCATAAGTAGAAAACTACTGAATGGATTTTCTTTAGAGATTAAATTGTGGCAGCTTTTAACAATGGCGTAGGTATGTTTCGTCGCCTTGTTCATGGTTTATCGGTAATTGTTTTACGTAATATTTAAGAGTATATTTAATGGACATCTTATGGATTTTTATCTGTTGAATGCATAATAATAACATTATTTCCAGAATTGGGAACAAATATTTCTAGGTTTTATGGTATAACTAGCAGCGGCCCGCGGTTTCAACCCTTTGACTATTCCACAGATATCGTTGATTTTTCATGGATAAAAAGTAATTTATGTTCTATTCCAGGAACCAAAGTAGATACTTTGGTTCCTGGAATTACTCAGAAGGAATTACATTAGTGAAATTTGGTATATATCTATATACCAAATTTCACTAAATGTAATTCCTTCTGAGTCTGGACATAGAGTACGGTGGTTCATACAAATATTTGCCCTGTGCGGAAATCAAACCCGCAACTTACGCTACAGGGACTCAATTAATATTATGCCATTAGATAAAATACTCATAAATATGTAATAACGATGGAATAATACTTGGGAATGGATCGATATTTAGTTCTAGAATACGCAGACCTTAGTTTACAAGCTCTACATGTAACTTCCCACACGCTGATACAAGTAGATTATGTACGGTAAAAAATAAATTGACAGGTACCTATATTATTGAAGTGGCTAATAAATAATCAAAATTTCAAACTAACTTCAATATAAATAAGTACCTACTTTGTGAGCAAGAGCAATACACATTTAGTAAGTAGGTACTTGAGGTATGACTAAATATCAAATTGATGATATCATTGTCTATGTGCGTCTCTAGGAATATTTTATGCATATTATACCAGTACATTATTACAAACTATTTGTAAGCAAATCGATTCAACAACATTCAAAGCTAAGTGCATCAATAAAGCTGTAATCAATAGAGTAGCATAAAACATCTTTAATTAGAAACAAAGAATTGTATTATTTTTCCAGAAATTATGGAGCCCTCCTTTTAAGTGTGCCTTGAAATGGGTTGTTTAGAATGGTTATAATTCGCTGATTTTCGACATAACGTGTCATCTCACGTTCAAGTCGTTGAGGAGATAGCACGTTTTTGTAGCAAATTAGCAGTATACCTAATCTTAATCTATGTTTGAAACATGGTGGCGACGGAATAGCCAGTTAGGCTGCGGTGACGCCACTGAAGGTGACGCAGTGTATTATAGATGCTTAGAGTGTATCATACATTTAGAATCATTGCAATCAGCCAGCAAGCTCCTAACTTGCATCCTAATCTAAAGCGGTATCCTCCCCTAAGCTCATCAAAGGCTTTTTAATCGACTTCAAATTAGGAGAAGGTCGACTATGTTTTTTTATGTTTGTTACCGCAGAACTCTGCAATTTATAAACCGATTTAGAAGATTATTTTTTGATTTGAAATGATAAATACTATGTCTATCTCTGCTAGTTGAAAACCAATCTACCAAAAAACTAATCTAGAACTGTAGAGCTACAATATCTATATAAAAACTCAAAAAGTTCTGCACCGATCGAGCTGAAATTTTAGCAAGATATATAATACGCATCAAGGATTGTTTTTATCTATTTTTTCATCAGTGACATATCAGCGAATGTGCGAATGTGCCACAGCGAAGCGTGGCAGGGTACAGCTAGTTGTTTATAATTTTATTTCCTCATCTTTATGCTACAGATAAGGCTGGTCCACGCCAAGATCACGACATTAGAAGTCAAGCACGGTTGCAATTAACTATGTAGTACTTGCTGAAGTAGACCGAACCGAGCCGACTTGAACCGACGGATAAAATACTTATTATATTCTTTTGATCTTCACCATCTAAATGTAGTATAAATAAAGGAAAATATTGCCGATTAGCAATAAGGCCGCCAATTGCACCTTTAGTTTACTGTTCCGTATATCTATTCTATCTTAAAGAATATTTTTCTGAATTGTTATCTTCGCTTAATAAATCGCCTGAACTTGTGCCCATTACGACTGTCGATCATTCTATCGACACTTCAACAAATTGTCACTTTTATTATGAGAGATTGTTTATAGGAACTCTTGGCGCCTGGCAGCGGGACATAGATATCAACAGGTCCGTATTACTTAAAAACTATCATATTTTGAACTTTACTTCATGAACATAAAGGCGAACATAGATTTTCCCTTTCGAATATAATGACGTAGAATCGTTGGCACTACATTTTAACAGCATCTTTCTTGTCTCGGTGCACGACCGCACTATCATCATTTCTCTAAATAACACCACAACTTATTTTCAAGGCTAAAATAACCGTGAAATTGTGACACATTTCACTGTTTTAGAAAAGATATTTGCGAAGAAAATGTAATGATTTCCATAGCCATTTATTGTTAAGTCTTGAAAGACAAGTAAAGGCAAGTCTTGGTAAATCTGTGACGCAGAAAGCATTTATCTATTTTGTCTCCAAAAAACCCCTCAGGACGAGTAAACCGGTATCTTGAAACATAGATGTTAATAAACTGTATTTACCATAAATTATCTAAGAAAGTACTTGCGATTACAAAATTCAAAATACAATATTCAAAAAAGTTTCATTCGTAAAATATAACAAGCCGTTCTATGGAATTGTTTTAGAAAAATAAGGCTAGTTGCCTACTAATTCGTATCAGTCGTAGTAATAATATTTTTTCTGGCAATCAATAAAAGTAGATTCTCTGAGCCACTAAGGTAACCTCGAAAGTGGCAGCCAATATCAATATTTGAACTATGACTAATCGAAAGACCATTTATTTGATCCGGCTTATACCAGATTGTATCTAGGTCTCTGTTTTCAGACAGACTATGATAATGCCTAGCTAGGTACTTACCTAAATCCTAAATCATGCTTTATCTGGCAGGTGTAATCTAACGTGTGCTAGAAAACGCGTTTATATCTATACTAACAATATCTCCCATCAAATGTTAGGCTAAACAAACTATGTATCAAAACAAACATAGTGCTTCTGGTAATATTTCATTAACAAATGCGCTCTAGCTCTAGAATAGCAGTTCTACGTCATTCCAATTCCTATAAAGGCAGTTCAAGCTTTCAATCTACTTATACTACATTCATAACATTTATGTTTAGAAACTGTTTGTGTAAATATTTAGACTTGTGATGAAATATCGACATCAACTGTTTTTACCTGCATTTCGATAGGGAATTTATTGCCTTCATTAATTTTAGTTTGTTTTCCATTTCAGGGTCAGAGTTCTACCAAAAGCGGATTCGCGTCATAGACATTCCTCGAGAATAAGCAATCCTCACAGTAGACGTTCTATTTATCCCTACTATAGAAGCAATGATTATGACGATCATAGCAACGGTTTCTCAGTGTCACGCGCGCCGATGCAGTTCGAGTCCAATAACTTACCGACCACCTCACCGAAGACGCTCAAAGTCCACCAACCAAGAGAAGACCCAAGGATCTTCTATCTCTCTGATGCGTATGCTAAAGAAATTAATGCGAAGAATTTGAATAATGAAGTTTCTTCTGTGTACCCAGGATTAGAAGTTGTGCGCGCTGATGGCGATTACTACTATCAGTATAACCGACCATTGCCTACTCGATTGAGGGAGAGAGAATTGAATAATATACCCGAAGGTATACTAGAATCTTTCTTCCAGTATTTTAAAGTTTATAACCGTTTAAAAGTTTTAATGCTTATGTGTGTATTCTTCCAGAGTTTTACAGCTACGAGAACGTCTGTGTAAAATGTCCTCATGATAGAACATTGTTGGCTAAAGCGGGAGCAAGCCGTGTTATACTGTCTCCCCCCCATATAAGGTCATGTTCAGGCAAAAGACTTCCTAAAGGGGTACAATATGAACACATGCACGGAGCACAATTCGGTTCATTGCTTGTCGAAGGTTCTTACCCAATCGTCGGTCGAATCACGCATAAAGGAAAAGTGAGTTTAGTCCACTTATATTTAGATTTTTGTTTCATATTGTATAAAACCTGCAGAATGAGGCATCATACGTTTTTCCGGAATAGTATATGGGGATTTTTAAGAGGAGGGTAAAAAGAGATCTAGAGAGTAGGCAACGCACCGACAACACCCCGATTGTTGCAGTTGTCCATAGGTAACCGTTTACCATCAGAGGGCCCGTCAGCTTGTTTGCCAGTCTATCTTAGAAAAAGAAAAACTTTCCTTGAGAATTATTCGTATGTTTCCAGATCCTTAAACATTGCTTTATGGAAGTGCACGTGCTGACTCAGATATGCCCAATGCCAAAATATTTGGTGGCGCATTGTGGGGACCAAAATAAACCGTGCAATTTCACATGTCGCGATCCTAAGGCCGAACTGCATGGCTCGACAAATCTCATTTGTAGTGACGATAAGAAATGGATAGGACATCTGCCTATCTGTAAAGGTATGTATGTAACTCGTATTTGAATACTGTGCCAAGTGCATTCTTCTACCCACTGGAAGAAATATTTTTATTTTTACTGTTTTAGTGCTAGATAGGTGACATATTTATAAGTTATAGTGAATTACTATGGATGGATGGATGTTTGTTCAGGACGGATATTGGAACTCAGTTTTGACCCGATATCCGTTGTTCAATTGAGTTGAAATTTTCATGCCTGCTAGTTTTGATTACAATACAATGAGCTGATCTTATGATAGAAATGAAGATATATAACGGAACTCCTCAGTGATTAACAGTAGATTCATGATTAATTTTTGCACTAATTTTATCAGCTTGCAGTTGGTGTAAAATGTATATCGCAGAATCATGTCTACAAAATAAAGATTTTTCAACAAAAAACTTATTAATAATGTGCTATGATTTGGCTATGATATACTTAAATCTGAATCAAATATTTGGGCCCTATGCCAACACGTCTGGAATACAAAATGGTTTAGGCACACCTGCATTATTCAGAGCGAAGCTCAGACTGTCATATAATAACTGCTAGATACTTGGGTAATATCAAACCTAATACATTTTATTGGATAGGTATATTTTAAGTTCTTTCAAACACAACTACGAAGGAATTTAATGAAAAGCTCCTCATTGAAACCCAAATAGGGGTTCAAATGGCTTCTATTTTAAAATCGCGGATACCATTTCAAATTACACTACCTATGTAGATCACTAAGTCATTATAATTACAGCTACTAATAGAACGAAATAGGAACAAAATTCATTTTGTAAATTATTAATATAGGCACAGAATAGAATATAGTTACCTACCTAACATCTAAATTCTAAACATTAGGTAGAAATAGAGAATTATGTATATCCTGTAATGTCTTGTCTATTACGCTTGAGCCTGAAGCATAAAAAATAAAACATTGTTTCAGAAAGACTGACATGTCTTATCTGACGAGGATGTCCTAATTTCAGTGCCAACTTGGTGCCAGCCGATGATACCTCCGCCTCACGGCCGGGTGAGCTGTAAGGGGACAACGGCTGGTTCTGGCCTGATGGAAGGGTCCACATGCCGCGTGCGCTGCGCCCGTGGCTTCAAGTGGAACACCCACTCGGTGACCGTGTGTCGCCGAGGATCTTGGACACATGAGCTTACTTGCACGCTGAGGGAAAACGCGCGTCAATAAAGAAGTAATGTCTTGGAAATGGCACAATGTCTAGACCGCAACGTGGCCACAAAGATGAAAAAATAAGCATTGATTAAAGAAGCCAAGAGTAAAAAAAATTACCATTGTCACTTTTCGCATGCATTCTGTGTCAAGTACTCATTTTCAGAATGTTTCTTTATTAATGCGGTTATATTTTATTTTATTTTGCTTAATAATTATATTTAATCAACTACTTAACTGCACAGTTTCTCTATTTACCTATTGCATACCTACTGGATGTTAGTTTTAAGATTCAAATAAATCAGTTTTAATACACTACCTATTGATTGTTTTAATTATATTGGAGGGATTTGTTGGCCTCTTTTATCAGGTTTTGCCTTGCTTTTGCTCAAAAAATAGCTTATTCCATCTAAACGAGTACAGCCTAAAACGGGTAAATAGTTTTAAAGATTGGCGCTTCGTCCTCATTTTTAATTTCAACTAGCTCCGACCAATCACACGTTAGCCCGCCAACACCCCGACTGCGAACCACCTTGAAGTTGAATCTTGCAAAAAGTTTATTAATCTGTTGCGTTCAAAAATGTTCAGAGGCAAAATTATTAAATATAATTAAACTTAAATTGAAAATATGCAGTGTTTCAAGCTCGAGTATTTTATGGTGTTTGGTGTCTTTTATAAACGGTACAATAAAGATAAAATTACCTATTCCGTGATAAAAGTATAATAATAATGTATAATGGCCACAGACTAGGTAGGAGTAACTTGAATTATTAAGATTTTAATGGCATGAAGCATCCTTCGTTTTTGAACGAAAACACCAACCAGTTATTTGAAAATAGAAGCAGGCTTAATTTGACGTTTTTGGCCGTTAAGTTACTTGATTTGAGTTTGTATTACGTTGAAAATAAATTTTGACTCAAAGTTTAATTTTATTGAAAATGTTTTGATTTTATCACGAGTCGTTGTAGTTTTAAAAGTTTTTTAGTATTTAGTGACCATGGGAAGTAACGGCAGCAAACCAAACAATGAATCCATCACCATTCAAAAGAACGATGCAGACATTTCTGCTAATTCAGATCCCAGATCTCCAACTCCTGAAATTGTACGGACTCCTTTGCAGGTGCGTATATTAATCTATGTTAGTGCATCTAAGGTTTGGCTTTGTATACCTACCTGGAATTTTCGGTATATAAAAATGCATTTAAGGTTTGATAAAGATGCCCTTAAAACAGCTGTTATATACTGTCCAGCCAGTCGGTAATCTACGTTTGCCTTGGGGTGACTATCCTAAGCACAATAGATATTTCCACAAGTACTTAATTTTTCGGACGAACCTTATTTAGTTCATTGAAATACTTTTTGATACTTCTGTGACTATTAATCAGCCACAGCTCATTTGTCGATTTTGTATTTTAGGGGAAGCCAGGCGCCAAACACAAGATAACAAAAAATTGTGACCTGAGGAAGACATTTGATACTGCTGAAACGGAAGAAAAGCTCATTCACAACAATCCTATCCTCTCAGCTGTAATAAAAAATCATTTGCAATCTTACGATCCTCGCTCGCCAACACAGGACTTTGAACGGACACCTATCATCATTGCATCTAATATTGGTGAAATAAAAACTGGAACAAAGCAATTGCGAGAACAAATTGTAAACTGCGCGAGCCCCCAGCTGAAAAAAATTGATGAAGATGAAAATTGTGATAGTTGTACTGAAGCAAATGAATTGAGTCCAGAACTAGTTTTACAGAAAAACTTATGTGATGGATTTTATGATATCTCTCTGAATGGAACTATAAAAGATACTGAAGCACCTTTGGGATCATCAACTGCTTCCAATGAAGCAATAGAAGATAATGTATCACCTGTTGTGGAAGGTATCAAACCCACAATATTACTAGAAACAAATTTCGATTTTGTTGAATTCGATGAGAAGTTTGAAGATAGTTGTGAAAATGTTGAGAGTCCTGATTCAGTAACAGCAGAAAATAAGAGGGGTGCAGTGTTTAAAATCTTGGATATTGATCCCCGGTCTCCATCTATAGGAATTGAGAGGACTCCTATAGTTGTTTCCAAAATGGAAGAAGACAGTGAAGATAATTTTGAAGAGATGTCTGATGATTCCCTAATAAAAGTATTACAAAGTACAAATGCTGAACTTCGACAGACTGGCAATAAGACTCGTGAAAATAATGCCGACGGACTCTTGGTTTATGAAGACGACACCACAAACATTGACATTACACCTAAAAAGTCTAAATCCACCAACAATAGTGGGACACGGACACCTTTGTCCTGTATGAAGAATAAAGACGGAGTACATTCTAGGTCAAAGTCTGTAAACATGTTGTATGATTCCAAGAACCAGAAACTGGCTGTTTCAAAGATACCCAAAAGAATGTCTCATATTCCAAGATTGAAGTCTTTATCGAAGCCCGTATCTGTTACTGCTGGAAGTAGTGTGTCCCTGAAGAATATTTCCAAAGCATCCTCCATTGGCGGCGACTGTGAGAACACCCCACCCCATTCCCATCGTGATAGATGGGACAAAGACACCAGTATTGTCCTTTAAAATATGTCACAGGACAAAAATGTTGATTTTGGTTACTTCATCATAATATGTTATGCTAATTTTGACATGTATTGGTAGGTACCACAAATTCAATGATGAATGCTCTTGCGTCTCATGACATCATGCCTCATATTATTAGTTAATTATCTTTACAATAAGTACTTTTAGACTCAATAAAACAAACAAGTTTTAAAATAACAGTTTATTTCATTTGTCCTATCCATCAATTCTGATTTAATTATTTTTGGGCAAAGTATGTATGTATGTAGGATCCATAGGCATAGGTAAGTAACAGCCAGTAATATAACCAAAATATTAATAAAAAAATATCTGAGATTTCTGCCTAATTTGATCTGCAAAGTCGAACAATAAAAATTATTTAAAAAAATTATAGTGGTGGGGGCCAGTACCTGCTGTTTTATAAAATGACATGTCTCTATGTCAACATTGCATTTGAAGCAGTTAAACCATTTCTACCTCGAGGTTTATCTATTGTGAACTGTGATAGAACTTTAGCTGTATTGGGCCTGTATTTGTGCATATTTATTAATAATGTAATATTTTAAAAATAAATCTATAAAATTAAATTGGTTCAAGTAATGCTATCTTAGAGCTGCCATCATCATCAAAATATATAATATAATATGATGGTTTTAGTAGTAACATCTCATATAATAATATGATTTTCACATATAAAAATCAAGATGGAAATGCAGTAATGGCCCTGTTATACGAGGTATCAGATTAATTATTTGCATAACAGTGAAGTAAAACTAAAACATTATTTACACATTGATTTATTTATATTTTCTACAGGCAACAGCACTTTACATTAATAAAATATATTAAGCAAAACATTTCACTAGCTTACACATAAACATTTTAGTTAGATACATTTACAAATAAATTTAATTAAAAAATTATGCATAAAATTGCTGCAGCATCGCTGTTATGGAATGGTTTTGGAAAAGACATTGAAATAAAGCCCATTTGTTAGTTAAACATCTCTTAAAGTACATTAATTTAAGTTTATAATTAAGATTATTCAAAATTTCTTCTGTAAGCATCTCTTCACAGCGCCCGAAGAACTAGAAATCGAAATACTAGTATGAAATAACATTATCAAATGCATTAAACTATTTCTTTAATTAGTGTGATCAAATTATTTCGTATATAAGTACATTCATGCAGGTAAGCTAAGTCGAAATAAAATTCTTCTAATAAATAATTTTAATGATTTTATCATTAAAAAGTCACAATGAATACTCGGTAAGTATATGGAACCGATTGAAGGTAATAATAAAATAAAATGATGAATAAGAAAACACTAATTTTCTACATACTTATGGATGTAATTCTTAAACATACCGCATCGATTTTAGAACCTATATGCTAATTAAGTTCCAAAAGAGGATTACCAATAACACTTACACTACCACCAACAACATTAAAAACCATGCTTTAATCGAAACTACATAAAAGCCGACGACAAAATGGCGAAGCTTTATAAGAATTTGGCACTTTAACTGGGTAGTTTGTCTGTAACATGTGTGCTGTGATGTCAGTTACTATTATAGTTAATTTTATTTATGTTGGCATTGTTACAATATTAATAATATAATATGCCATGGCCTTTGCTTAGTGAATGCTTAAATATCGGGTTGTTGGCCAGCTAAACGCAGCCTAACACGTTACTGCTGAAAACAGCCATTGTGTTAGCGCAGTTCACTGCTACAGTGCGGCTCACACAGCACGCCAGTGCTGGAAAACACACACGGTCTGTTACGGTGCCTAAATGTAAAAATCGGTTCAGCAGTCAACATGTTAAGTAATAGGTAAAAATAGGTACCTTTGAGCTATAGAATTAATTAAAAGTTTGACTTATACGGCTAAAGATTAAACCAAGAAAAATCGTCACTGTATGTGACCTTAGAACTATTTTTTTTTATCACTATTATCTATAGTATAATATATGATAACACGAATAGTGATAAGCAGAGATTCTAACACTACATCTACTAAAAACGAGTTTGTACAAATAGGTGATAATTGGATAACATTTCATAAATAAGAAAAACAGGTCTATTTGAGATATATATAAGAAATTGTGAGAAATTGGCTGATATCTATCTATCACGCCAGTTGATTGCATGTTAAAGGATATAATATATAAAAGAAAATCTATTATCTAATGTATTCAATATTGAATAATAATATCATTTGTTTTCCAGTAAATTTGCATTTCGGGAAATCAGTAATTATCCTCTCTTATAATAAAAATTGCACTACTTAATAAAACTACAGCAAACTTTGGCTTTACAAAATGCCAGATTAAATATAGATATATAGTATGGATGCACATCTTGGTTATTATTTTAAAAACAGCTCTCTAAATTGTACCATTGCATGGTAAGTATTGTACAATAGGGTTTTCTTATGATAATACAGAGGTAGGTTCACTTTTATAAATGGTAACATTTCTGTATAAAGTCTCACTATTGGGGCAAGGTTTTTAGTGCTAAAATGTCTAACACCGATTTTACAACATTGAACAATGGGAAAATCTAATTTAACCCATATTGGCTAGAGCATTCCTCATGCAAGGGTGTTCACTTTTCCGCTGTCTCTTTGTCAGCCAGAGCATCTGTTGAACATAATGTTAGTAAAGTTAATAACGGCACACCTTGTATTGATTTTGATACAAGTTTCTAAATCAAATTCATTACAAACAAACAGGGAAAATTTACATGACTTTACATGTATATTTTTTTGTTTCATCACAATCACATACGTAATGAAGTAACCAATAACATTGAAATAATTTGAAATGTTTAAAGTAAGTATTACAGTTTATGTAGAATTTTGATTTATGTATGTTGTTTGTTGTTTAGTCATAATGATAGTGAATTTTCCCTGTCAGTAAATACCACAAAAACCACACAAACACACAGTTATTATTAGTAGAGACAAAAAACGGATGCTTCAATAAAATTGTAGGTACATATAGCCAATTTCATTAACTGAGTATAATTTCTGCAATCGTAATACTTGTATTTGTCTAAGGACATCCCGAAGACTATGTTTTATAAAGGCAATAAAATAGTTACAATTATTAAGGATCACCAATTGATGTAAAACATTGATTAATTTCAAATTAAAATAACACAAAAATAAGATAAGACTTGTTTGTTGAATTATTAGAAATGAGTTGGCAAGAATAAGACGATGCTACTGTTTCCATTCTAAGATAAAATATGAGATAAAATAGCATGTTTACCAAACACATTCCTTTGAGTTTTAGATTGTATAAAAGTATGTTTTGGTACATATTTCTATACTCATTTTATAATGTGAATAACTGAATTTTTCAATATAATTTATTGGTCTTACCTTCTTCATTGTCCTCTACATTCTTAGCGATGAAGTCTCGCAGCTCTGTGTATGCCTTGTCAAGGTTGTCGTTCATTAAAATGAGGTGGAAGTTGCCTGGAACTTGACCTGAAATTAAATGAGAAACACCCAATGTTATACTTATACGGGATTCATGCAAGGTGAAGTGTTTTCAGTGCATTCATTATTTATAATCATTACATGATTTCCTGACACACTATGTATTACTTATAACAGTGACCTTTTCTCATTTTAAAACACAACAACACCTCAATACACGGAACCATTCCCGTTGGAAAATTGCATTTATTGTTTTTGATGAAGATATTAGACCCAGATGAATTCCATTTTGAACTAGTATAGTATACCTGGATACCATGGGCTTGCATTTTATTTAATATGCATCAATTAAATTGAATTTCGAAATGGCTATTTATTTAGGCATGAGAAAAATATAAATCTTCAGATACTGAGTGGGACTTGGTATGTAGGCTCTTTTCAGCAACTAAACCAATAATCGGCTGTTTTTGCTTGTTAATGGATGGTGGTCACTGGTACAGCCACTCAAAACCCTCTAGGAAGGCCAGCAGCTTGTTAAATTTACACATATAAAACTAATGTTTCATTACCAAATTCTATTTCCCTGCGGGCAGTTTGAAGCCTCTTCCGGAGTGCCTCTTCATGTTCAGTGTTGCGGGCTCGCAGACGTCTCTCCAGCTCTTCGATAGATGGCGGCATCACAAACACAAGCAGCGGATTGAGATTGGTAGCCTTCACTTGCTTCACTCCTTCCATTTCAATATCCAGAACGCAGATCTTGCCTGTGCGCCGAACATCATCTACGGCACGCTTGCTGTAACCATTTTGATATTATATCATATTTTAAATAATTATTAGATATTCTGTTCTATTTCAATGAAGTTTATTTCTACCGAGTTGGCATTCCCTTTGGTATTCCTATTGCAAAAGGTTATTAGTAAATAATTATTATCAGACAGTACTTTACCTAAGTTATTATGTCTTATGTCCGAAAACATGACCCTCCATTTTGGCAGTTGAGGAAAAGAAAGATGTTTGTAACAGTTTCTATGCAGTTCATCATATTATGTTAATTACAATATATAATTATATATTATACAGAGATTACATACTAAATAGTATATTATTATTTTCCTGAAACATCAAAACAACTTTTGCACCGAAATAATTCAGAAAACGTACCGAGTAAACAATGACAGAAGGAACAAGTAGATATTACTATTTTTGGATCAGTGCCAATGATCTCAAAACAACGAGCACATGGCCACATAATATTCTTGTTGAATTACGGCAAAAAGTATGATATCTCACCTGGTTCCATACATGTTCCCACTGAAACAGGCAGACTCAATGAACTCTCCTTTCTCTACAGCCGCAGTCATGTAGTCTTTGGTGCAAAAATGGTAGTGAACGCCATCTGTTTCGCCGGGTCGAGGACCCCTCGTAGTATGCGAAACACTAAATCCGAATCTATCGGGAAACTCTTTCAGAAGACGCTTCAGCAAAGAACTCTTTCCTGATCCCGAGGGTCCGCACAGTACCAGCGGACGTGGCCCCTTTTGCACCATTTTGGAGAAAACTGAGGATAATAATCTAATTAGCACCGTCGCACATCAATAAATGGTGAGTGGAAATGTTTGATTTGTATACTACTCACATTTTATGAAGTTCGTGGTGAATTTATGAAATGGCAATTAATTAAGGTGTACCCCACAGGGTTTTTGTTTCAATAATGATTGATACTAGCTATGATAAAATCACACAATTTACACACGTTTCGTAAAAATACGAACGTACGAAATGGTTAATTGGGAAATATTTGACATTGGCCTGCTGAATGTCACTATCATAATATGACAGTGACAGACAGAACAACCGTGTGTACAACAAAGTTATGTTTTAGTTTTTGGCATTAATGATTATTTTTACCTAAAAAATAACTATCGCAAAAGCAGACAACGCAATAGTAATGATCAAGTCAAACTGAAAGTACTGAAAATTTCAGTCAAATGGGTACATTGATTGACCTTAACACACACATTAATCTTAAGGCAATTTTTATACCTGGCTAAACATCCCCTCAACATATAAATCATTGCTAAGGTATAATTATAAAGTCGTTGTGATGTAAAGCAAAACTTATTCAAACCTTTGCTAAATAAAACGAGAATGTCGTTATTAAAATGTCTTGTCTATGGAATTTTACCGGAAGTGGTACCTGAAACAAATAAAAAATTGCTACTTTTTAAATAGGCAAAGTGATATATTACAAATATTTGATTTATTGTATGAAAAATAAAACTAAATAAGATTATTAAGTCACCTATTTAGTACAGTAACTTAACTTTATTTGTTTTAAATTAATAGTTTTGAAATGGTTCAATTGCCCAAACCTTTTGACCAATTATGCAATACACAGCTGATTTAGGGAGCCAATGACGCTTTCAAAGAGAATAATTTTCTTTTTTATGACTGTTATTTGAAACTGAATTGAATTTAGCCGTTATTTCGAAACAAGCAAAGCAATAATCTAACGAAGAAGAAGCAAAGCAAACTCAAGCCTAGCCTAGCCTAGCAAATTTGCCAGCGGTTACACTACCAGCGGCAAGGAAATTGAATGTAATACAGTTATTACATTCAAAAAGCTTTTCAGCTGTAAACGTTCGGATAAAACGGTAAAGCAAAAATGGAGGTTCAAATCAGAAGACATAGAACGGTAAGATAAAAGTACCTTAATAAATTGTTTTCATTTTTCATCATGTTTCTGCCAAATCAAATTTAAATTGTGTGTGCTAGGCGCAGATCCAGGACCAAGAAAATGTATACGCCATTAAAGGGAAGGCCAATAACGTACTGCCAGTTAAGAAGCAAGGCCTAACTGTACGTGGAGCTTTGGGTGACTTGAACGCGAATGTCCAAGCCCAGCGCGATGTCAACGTTGGGAAAGTCGCGGTTGCTGCGGCGGAGTTCGAGAAAAAAGCCAGTCTTTGCCGCGGAGCAGTAAAAAGGCGAGTTCAAAAAATAACATGTGAATAAAATCTACCCCCACATCGAGAAAAACTTCTCGGAGGTGACTCTTCACCTCAAATTATTAGTAACTTTTGACCCTTTTTCTTGTTACACTCTAAATCTCTACCTATGTCTCTAAATTTATTTAATTTAATTTATTTAATTTAGAGACAGAACGATAAACGTAAAACCTTAAGTAGTTACACAGATTTTTTACAAAGTAGGTTCTCATAATAACAATTAAAAAATATAAGAATAATTCTAGCATCATACTTAAAACGCATCACAATCACATACATAGATCCTGACCCCTTACTAGGATTCCCTGTATCTAGGGAATCTGGAACTATGAGGACCATGGTCCCACTAACACCCAGACTTGGAGCTTATGCTTGTGGTTCACACAAACCACCAATCTCTCGCGAATTAGAAATGGTATATTTCCATGTATTGTGTTTTAGTCTCGTTAATATGGCACTTGCAATATTGCAGGTTTATCTTGAACTCATAAAACACAATTGGTTAATATTCCGGTATTAACAATTTGACCCAATTTTCTTGTCTAGCCATGGTTGTGGATCTGCATGACAGTTGTCTTCCCGTACTCACAGCAAGTTATAAAAAACACAACAGTTGTGTTTTCAGCAGTGAACATGTTAATCCTTGAGTAAGCTTATGTTAAAACTTTTAAGTTTTTTATTTATTATACTAGGTCAGGGTTTGACCTTAATAATTTAATCTGATGGAAATTGATATTGTGGCCGAAGGTCAAGCATGGTTGGTTAGAAGATTCACTAGTTACTACAACTTTTACTTATAATTATTATATCTATCTATGTTACAGCAACTATAGCCATGTCCAGTCCAAGGTGGACACTGGGATCACAGCCAAGAGTGTCATTCAGCCGTCTTCAAGGCCCCCATTGCGACGTGAAGAGAGCACTGCAGGCCATGCTGTCAGAGCTTTAGCCCGCTCTAGGGTAAACAAATTCTTAAGAAGTTATTCTGAATTCCTTGTTATGTTATTCTGAATTCTGAATTCTGTTATTCATTATAAGTCCGAAAAATGTTTTTTCAATTTGTTGAAAGACAAACAGTTGAAACAAAAAAGAACTAAAGAAGTCATTTGCAGTACAAATTTTTTGTCCTCTACTGTTTAATTTATGAGTACTTATCTCTTTGTAATTGTTAGAACTACCCAGGTTCCTATAAAACCAACACATACTGAAAGAATATCTGTTCTCAGATGGCCCTCAAAGACACAAACAAATCAGCGGACACAAAGGATTCAATCAACATTTACATCCAAACCAAGAAGACTGAATCTAAGAAAACTACCAAACTCCACACCGTCAAAGAGAGCAGAGAAGCGAGGGCTTTGAAACCGATACTGAAAGAATCAACAGAATCATTAGGAAAGCTGAAGCTAGATGAAAAACCCACATCATTGATAAACCATGCTAAGTTGGAAAGTCATGCTGCAATACTGAAACTGGTGCTCGACACAACACCCGAGCTTCCTGATGATATCGAAGATATTGATGCTGGAGACAATAACAGCCCTCTGCTTATGTCAATTTATATCAAAGATATTTATAAATATTTAACAGAGTTGGAAGAAAAGTATCCCGTGGAACCTGACCATTTGAAGAAACAGGTTAGTTAGCTGCAATTCGTATTGTCTTTTCAAGAAAACATTTACATTTCATATAAATATTAATATTATTTTTGTTTCAGAGTGTGATCACGGGTAAGATGAGGGCAACTCTGATTGATTGGCTCGTAGAGGTACAGCGCCAGTTCTCACTTGTTCTAGAGACATTCCATTTGACTGTGGGAATCATTGACAGATATTTACAGGTCAGTATTTAATTTGCTCAAGCTCTGTAACGCATTTTGCTGATGAGTTGGATGTGAAATGTGAAATTGCAGGTTAAATTCTCGCACAGGGTGTGTATTTGCCCTGGGTGTAGGTGTTTGTGGGACCACGGTCCTAGTAATTCTTGATTCTCTAGAAAAAAGAAAACTATCATTGTATTCTCAGGAGTTTTTTTGATTATGGTTTAATAAAAGTATGTAAATGGTTCGATAAAAGTATTAAAAACAGTCAATTTGTCAAAATACAAGAGTCGTGTTTTCAGCACTGAAAGTGTTAAAAAATCGACTGCAGCAGTCTCTCATTAACATACTCTCTTCAGGCGGTGCCCAACATCCAACGCAACCAGTTGCAGCTAGTCGGCATCACGGCCATGTTCATTGCATCCAAATACGAAGAGATCTACGCGCCAGACGTCGGTGACTTCGTCTATGTGACTGACAAGGCATACTCCAAGGCCGACGTGTTCCAATGCGAGCGGGATATAATGTCGAAGCTAGGGTTCTGCCTTGCAAGGCCGATACCACTCAGCTTTTTGAGAAGGTCACTAATTTTTTTATTCAATATTTAATAGTGAGCGTGCCATTGGATTTGCAAGATTTATTTCCATTAAGCTCTTACTACTACACATGGCGACGATGGACAACTAGACATACGGCGATATGCTATTTGTTATATGCTTGAGATAGATTTTGAACCATATGGAAGGACTGATACTTGTTATGTTACCGCGATACACTGTATTCCACGTTGATAAAGAAAAAAAATTGTCTTAGAAATAATGGCTCATAATTGAACCAACTCTTGAAAGTCCTCTGTTGGGTCCTGGAATAGAACATAGGATACTGTTTATCCAATAAAAATTGAGGGCTCCTGTGGGATAATAGTGCAGGTGAAACCGCGGGGCGCTTCTTCTGTATTTTGTTTCCAACAAGTGACGTAATCAATACTTACACTGATATTTTAATGTTGTGATACTTTTTAAGTCGATTCTGAATAGTAATTCTAATTTGAAATTTATTCAACAGATTCGTGAAAGCCGCGCACGGTACATCAAAGAACCACCATTTGGCGAAATACTTGGTCGACCTCAGCCTGATTGAATACTCCATGGCGCATTACAGGCCTTCGGAGCTGGCGGCCGCCGCCATCTGCCTCTCTCTGTACCTGTTGTCAAGCAAGCAGCTCAACGACGTGTGGACGCCGACGCTCTCGTACTATTCTGGCTACACGCTGGACCATATCAAACCTATCATTCACCAGCTGGCAAAAATAGTAGTCAATGTGGAAAACTCGAAGTACAAAGCAGTCTACAACAAATATCTAGACCACACGCTCGCCAAAGTATCCAGCCTCCCGCAGTTAAAGAGCGAAGTCTTATATGAACTGGCAAAATTGCCTACCAGCCCTTAATTAAATCTTTCTGGTATTGTATTGTGTGGTTACTAATTTATAAAGACTCTTTTAAGACATTGATGCCAATGTTGTATTTTTCATGAATCGACTGAGCTTTTTGTAAGGTTTGTTTTAGGTACCTGGCTTGTTTTCCTAGTTTTAATTTAGAGATTAGTTTAATTTTTAGACGTAATTATTGATGGAAGGTGAGATTTTGCATTTGACCTGCTAGCTTATTTAAAACGATTCCACTATTGATAATGAAGACTCAATTTTGACTGTATTTTCTGATTTTTATATAATGTTATTTTATGTAATTTGTGCCGGTCCCGTTTTAATGACTTAATTATTTATTGTTCCTGTAAAATGACACTGATCCTTGTATGTGTAATCGATTGTCTTGAGGTTTCACAAATCTCGTCAATGCTTTATCTGGTTTAGAAAATGGGTGAATTACAGGCTACAATACCTGTAAACTTGTAATTTGTTACGCCCTTATCTATTTTCACGTTATTTCACACACAACGCCCATTTTCTTCACCAGATTATTGTGACTAGAATAGTTTGTATTCTAAATTAATTCACAGGTATTCATGTATCGATACTTTTTTATAAAATTGTTTGTAACGGAATTTAGATGTTGCGGCTAAAACATATGCTTTGACAGTTTTATTGTAATTAGGATTGTGTTTTTTTAAGGTTATATCTACATTATATTGTGATTGATAGAATAATATTTTAAATGTATGTAATTTGATAGACCTGTGATTAGAATTATACGCGTAATTTGTTAAAAAATAAATGTATGACCAAAAAATTTATTTGTTTAATTTTTTTATATACAGTTTTCAGCGCGTAAGCAGAAAAGTATTATAGCCTAGTAGTTTGTCGGCTAAAGTCTATTTGCAAAGTCTCGCTCACGGAATATTCAAATAGTCATAGTTCAGTCTTTCACTCGCTATTCCTAAATTAACGTCATACTAATTTGGTTTTACTGTTACTACCCTTTACTATAATCCTATGAATGATGCGCGGTCCATTACTGGGAATGGTTAGAATGGCATTCCCATTTGTCACCACTGGTGACGCTTTATAAAAATAATTACCAGTTGTCACCATTGGGGACATGGAAGGTGGTGACAACTGGGAATGACCCACCAAAACGAAATAAAATATTTCACAATTAGTATGCTTTTTGCAAAGGCGCTATAACTGAAACAATCATTAAAAATAGAGCCCCTTATCATAATGTCAATCAGAGCCCGCCGATAAATTCTCCCAGTAAAAATTCTTGATCTCTAAGGCTAGGAAAGGGGCTCAGATTCTGACAGGTCTCATTAAACTTCGCTAACTCTGAAAGTTATAAAGAGCGATGATCGATTATTTGGTACCTAAGTATTCTAAAATTAAATGAAAGTCGCGACTTGGAGAGGCCAAGAATAGAACTGGGTATATATTTGTACCTACCTAGGTGGGCAACTCGCTTTGGGCCTGTCCGTGGTGTTAATTATTCTGTGCCCTAGGTTACATCTTCCTACCTAGATACAGTCGTAATAAAAATCGCTGAACACGTCCAAAATTTAAAATGTAATAAATTACTAGCCGTCTAGTATAGGTACAGCGAAAGATAAATTATTGTAAGAAGAACACGTTTAGTCGCTGACGATACGTGTCTACAATATACAGGTCGTTTGAATATGATTGTTGCGATTAGGTACAATTATAAGTGACTAGCTGCGCCCCGCGGTTTCACCTGCATAATTAAAGTTATCCCGCAATAACTCTCTTAAAAGCAATATATTTTCCCCGTTTTTGCCACATTCTTCATTGATGCTCCGCTCCTATTGGTTGTGGCGTGATGTTATATAGGCTATAACCTTCCTCGATAAATGGACTATTCAACACAAAAAGAATTGTTCAATTCGGACCAGTAGTTCCTGAGATCCTAGCGTTCAAACAAACAAACAAACAAAACTCTTCAGCTTTATACTCGTATATTAGTATAGATTATGAGATACCTAGATTACGTAAGCTTTAGTATGCGTAAGCTTCAGACAATTCTCAGTCAAGCCATCGCACACTATCTCGTTTATCTTTCTGCAGTACTTGCAACTACTACATTTGAGCTGTCTTCCTAAAATGAAATACTATCTGTAGCTACTACACCGCGGTGTTTGTTATTCGCTCAATGCGAAAGAAAGTTCCTCCTCAAGTTGTTTTTTCTAACCTCCTTACATATTCTTAACCTAACAGAAACTATACGTACCGAAGGAGTCGTGTAGGTAGTTTCATTTCAGCCCGGTCGCATTATGTGAGCGCACATTGCCCTGCCCAAAGTCTGTCGACATACCCCAGCCGTTTCCGCGTTGCGTTTTCCACTTTTTCTCTCTGCAAATTCGAAGAATTTATTAACGCTTGGCGGTTAGCCGAATCGTTTTTGTTCCCCTTTTTACGCTGACCGGAGTCCTGCAGTGAGACCATGTATAAAGAAATGTGTTTTTTTTTATTTGATAGAACTTGCATTTTGGTTTTCCAAAGAAATTTCGTTTGTATTATTTGGGTAGATACCTGAAACTTGTAAGGTATGCAAGATAGTGTTTCATAAGTTAATGTTAAGCTTCTAAGTGAGAATTATGTTTATAATTTGCTCATTTATGTTTTATTTGTGTCTCAGACCTATAAAACTAATCGCCAGGGGCATGAAATTGATACGTATCGTAAAGAACTTTCAGTTTCATCCTGTCGTGTGTACCTTTGTCTACTGACTCAACGAACTGAGTTTTGCCTGCCGTAACTACATAAAGCTCTAAACTTAATTATTCTTGACCAACTAGGTCAAGCAGAGCGTCATTGTCACGCTCACAACACCCCCCAAGTACCCACTGAACTTGTTTGAACTTTCTGTTTCAATGTTCTTGAAACTAGCACAAAGGTACAAAACGAGGATCCTTTGCTATAGAATGGGCCACTAGCGCTGCTGACAAAAAGCTGAAAATCGTGTCACGTCTAATAAACAGTGCAGTTATCTAGTCCACGGTGCAAAGCCACTATGTACTTGCAGACAGAATTCGAACTGAGCACGTTTGAGACTTCATCGCTATTGGAATAATGTAGTCATGCGTGGTTCCGAAGTTGGCTTCATAATTTATTAATTGATGACAAGGAAACAGGTCTACGATTCAAGCATATAATTATTATAATAACAAAATATCTCAAGAGCTTTCGTATAATTAATATGAATCTAAATATGAATAATCTTCTATTGTACAGGCGATGAGGCTTTTTGGATTAATTTAGCTTTTTTTATATCTGAAGTTGAAGTACTGGCCTAAACTAAACTAGTGTAGTTAATGCAACACCCAGCCATGTTGCATTTTTGCAACAAGCGCCCCGCAATGTATGCACATAGTCGTTGTAATGCCGCGAAAGCCTGTCTCGTAAATATTTCGCGTACGCAATTTACAGCTTTGGGAATCCTCTTAACGGAATACACGGCAGTTAGTGAGTGCTACGCTATTTATAATTTTAATTTAACGACAAATTAAGCCCATTTTAGTGTAAATTACAAGTCTGAATGTTGATTAGATTAGAAACAATTGTAAAATTGTTAGGATTGCGATTGTTTCCTACATTTTCATAGAAAAACCCTCCATTCCTTGGAATGCACGAAAAGCCCTCCGTCCATCCCATTTGTTATTGATTGATAGCAGGTCTTAAGCCATGTCGAAAGCCCTTGGGCGTCTTAACAAAGTTTAACACCAGTAAAACCTCATTTTGGGAAACTACATTACTAAACTCTAGCGAGGTATACGTTGGGACCATTTGGAAAAGGAAACAAAAAAAAGAAACCTAGTTTTAATAAAATATGCGCGTGTGTGTTTGATGAAATTCACTGAAAGCCGTTTTTACAGCCAACGAAATGTATTGGCTGAACATACTAATAGTAATAATAAAGTAGAGTTTCATTGCAAACAGAATGTAATTTCGATTGATGCCACACAAATTAATGACGTCACTGTTGTGATTATGTCATAATTTTGTGTGGCATATTGCAAATACTTTTGACGCTGGTAGGTCCTCAGGTGAGATAGTGGTCAAGGGTTAGTCCCATAAAGCAGTCTCCTTACTGTATTATAAACAAATATTATGTGGTTCAGATAACCCCACACATGTAACATGTGCAGCAAGTCTCGGTCGCCGCCGCCCGTGTCCAACAAACTCGTTAAAAGTTGGCGAAACAACGGAAGCACCGACTTTGGAGACACTTGCCACTCCCGACGTTAAGTACGAAAGTATAACACGACAATAATATGAAACATTTTGTTGGCGGGAGCTAACTTCTTGATATTTAAGCTGGTTCTTGAAAAAGGAGACCTTACATCTTTACCAGCTAGTGTCTTCATATTTTTCGCTTCGCTGTGTACTGGCTGGTGGCTCGTAATCTGGTTTGGGAATGTAAAACTTTAACACTTACTTATCTAAAAATCGATATTAGTGCTGGCTATTTTAGTGGATGGTTTCATCATTGCTCTGACATTTAAAAAAAGTTGTCGATTCATTTTCATGAATGGTTACTGTTTTTTCTTACAAGGATCGATTCATCGATTTTATAATGTTTTAGAGAAAAATATTAATTAATTAATTATTAATTAATAAAAATAATATTAATTATTAATCATGAAAATATATTTAAATTCATTTATTTAAAAAAAAACCACAGGTTCTCTTTCTAATTTATAAAAATTCATTAAACTTCTCATCAAAATTTATTTAACCGTTCGCTAGTCGCCAATCACTTGCGGCTTGTTACTGCGATCGGTTTCTACAGTACTAGTCAGTATACCATCTAGCTACCTCTAACTGAGGTTAAAATAAAATTTGTAGTAAGTTAGACGACGATACAGCAATGAAAAAAAATATAAAAGTTGTGGTTACGTTAAAACTTGCGCAATATTATCATCATTAAATCTAAGTATAAAATACGACTAAAGCACTATTTGCAGCTGCATTGACACAATTATTGAGCCTATCATAATTATTATCAGTGTAAGATTCTTTTTTATTTTACATTCAAAGGAAAACTAACGGCTAGGTACAATTTTAAAGATATGATTTAAAGAAACAATATACATTATGTTTCGTAGCGTAGCGTAGACGCCTACGAACATTGGATTTGTAACTCGTAGCCCGCTCTTACTCACATGACATTGCAATTGTCGTAGAATCATGTCGGATGCTACGATATCTATATATTTAAAAATGTTATGTTGGTTTGTGTACGCTTCAAAAACTCAAAAAGTTCTGCACCGATCGAGCTGAAATTTTAGCATGATATATAATCCGCATCAAGGATTGTTTTTATAAATTTTTTTCATCAGTGACAGTGACATATCAGCGAATGTGCGAATGTGCCACAGCGAAGAGTGGCAGGGTACAGCTAGTGATCACATAATTATGTAAGTTTCTACTTTCAATATAAATGTTGAGCTTGTAGACTTTTCCGTAAACATTGCGATAGTGGTGTCATGGCCGTAGGTATTTAGGAAACGGATCAAATCCCTTACTTCCATTCAGTGCACTCTGCTGTCGACCACGGGATGGGGTAGCACTTAAAACTGTCGTTAAAGGGGCCACCGTTCAAAAGCTACATATAAATAACGGTGTATTTACGCCACCGACGATATTTTACGATATTCTTTCATTTCCCAGTAGGTAACTAAATGTCAGCAGTGGCTTTCTAAATAATTTTCTAGTGAATATTATCACCTCTAATGGTTTTCTGTGGGATGACAAGGTGTCTTAAATTAATGCAGTCTGAAGTCTTTATCTCAGTACCTATTGTTTCTTAAGTTGAGACGATCTTATTTGATTTTTTTTTCGGGATAAAGTTAGTCTATGTTCTATTGCAGAACCTAAAGTATCTATCCACTAAATTTTATCATAATTCATATAGCCGTTTCGGCATGATGAGATGACAAACACACTAACACACCAAGATTCAAACTGAAAAACATTCGCGTTTATAATATTAGTGAGATGAGGTGAGATAAGAAGATATTTTATTGTGTTTCATAATTTCAGCAAATAAGAAATAACTGGTGAATATGGTAGAAAAAATGCTGAATTCCGATAACATAAAATCAGTGTAAAGTTATAAAAGAGTCCATGTAGACAAAACAAAACTTACGTTTATCGACAGTTTTTTTTTTCACTGAGTGACGAGACGAGCAAGTCATTCACCTGATGGTAAGCGCTACGCCTGCCCATAACAGATACAGTGCCACCCAGAACTTTGCATTGCATAATTCTGTGCAGCACTGCACTGCGCTCGTCACCCTGAGACATCGGCTCTAAAGTCTCATATGCCTAGTTATTTCGCTGGAAACCGTGCCCTTCAAATCGGAACACAGTAATATTTGCACACTTCTGCTTGGCGGATGAATATCTGGCAAAGCTCATTAATATAATACCCAACGGAAAATACAAGAATTACCTATTAATGACTCGAAAGAGTTAAGCCGTCATAAACGGTTCTTATTAAGTACGCTTATTTTATTAGCCCTGACTTTAAACCTTCCCTAAGTTGGGGTAATCGTCACCCCCTTCACGTCCGCCATACCTCTCGTTTGATTTGTTTGGAGGATTAGCAGAGCAGCACCTTAATACGTGCCTAGGAAAGTAATATTGCCAGATTTGGGTTCTTGACTTGATCAAAAGTTCGCTAATTACTTTGGTCTTAGTTATCTGCCAAATTAGAAGTTAGTAAATAGAACTGCTAAGTTTCTTAAAACCCCACGGGTTTTGGTCACACTGCATGGTAGTGCAACTTCTTGGGTTATTTTATTTTTTTATTTATTCTTATACTTTTGGGTCGGCATTACAGTTTACAGTTAACACGTTCACTGCTGAAAACATAACTGTCGTATTTTTCATAACATGCCACGAGAACGGCAAAACACAACTGTTGTGTTTGTTGTAAGGGAAAACAGTATGGCGCGTGCAGAGCCGCACCCGTGGCTAGACAAGCAAAACTCAGTCAAAGTGTTACTTACTAGCTTTAAGCGGTGGTAGCCTAGTGGGAGAACGTCCGCCTTGCAAGCAGAAGGTCGTGAGTTCAAATCCCAGTGCAGGCTCGTACCAATGTGTTTCTTGTAAAACATATGTACGTAATTATCACTCGCTTTTCGGTGAAGGAAAACATCGTGAGGAAACCCACATACCTACCCGAGAATTATTTCGGAGGTAGGTATGTGATCCACCAATCCGGATCTGGCCCCCATGGTGGATTATGGTCTAATCCTCCTCACGAAAGTGAGGGGAGACCCGTGCCCAGCAGTGGGACGTTATGGGTTGTTGATGAATGATGATGATGCATGATTGACTTGGGGAGCAAGCTGGTGAATGCGTGACGGGAGCGTTACGAAATGTGTGATCGGGCGAGGCGAGCGGAAGTTGAGAGTGAGATAAGTTAGTGAAGATAGAAAGAGAGAGAGTAACGTTTCGTATATTACAGTAGGGGCAAGAGAGAGAGGTGCGTGCACACATTTTCTTTCTCTTTTTCCCTCATAGCCAGTTACGTTTCATAGGTATATCTAAGACACATTGCAGGCCTATTTTGGTAATACGTGTCACCAACTTCAAAGAAGTTTTACTTCAAGATTACATGCATACATTTTTTGTACTGAATTTCATTTACTCATTTGCTTGTGTTAATTAGTGGCATCAAAACCACAGTTTGATTATATTCATATTACACGTATGTTGATAGTTGGTCGTGTTACTAAAAATTGGTTGAATAAACTAACAAGCTCAATTTAAAGAGTTTCGGTTTTATCGGTGCATCTGATCAGCTATTCGTTGTTGGTTTCAAAGCGATCCGGTTAAATAAACATGGCTGAATTCGATTCAAAGTGATATTAATGCTAACTCTGATTGGGGGCAGGTTGTAGTTTTGGTTTGCCGGATTAAGCACATCAGTTTAATATTATAAATCAATCTAAGTCCGATTTCATAAATAATTATTTAGCTCTTATTTAGAAATTTATATTTCTCTTTGTCTTTCTGTGTCAAAATGATTATATGAGGACCTAAATTATTTTTAACGGACTTAAAAAAAAGAGGAGGTCCTCAATTCGGCTGTATTTTTTATTGTTTATGTATGTTACTTCATAACTCCGTCATTTATCAACCGCATTGGATTTTTTATTTAATTTGAAAGGATATACTTTCAGTTTGTTCACAACATAGAAATTTCATCGAAATTGATTAAGTTTTTATTAGTATCTCCAATTGAAGTCGTTTTCAAAATATGAATATCAACGAAACGTCACTAAATTATTATGTATCATGCATTACATGTATGCACGCATGGGTGTTAATACAACTCATAAGTATTTACATGCTAATCAACTTCTTGATATAACTGTTTTTTTTTGAATAATGGAAAGAACATCACATTATTCAAAGCTCACAACAAAGATAACTATAAGAATTGGTGGTGACAGCATCTAAGGTACGTGCTATCCTAATAATCCTCAGGAAATGACAGCATTAAATAGGGCAGTATAAGTACAAACCGTGATAAATAAAGCCCTGCGTCAGTTGAAGACCTTGGGGGTAAAGTCCGCGTCAGCAAGGCCCGGGTCTGATTGCTCCATCCATCAGTACACGGTAGTTGTGTACGCTGCAAATAAAATGGGACGCAAATGTTATTTATGCTGTTGGAAAAGGCAGATAAATTTATTTCAAGCTTTTAAATAGGAGCCAAGAGTTTTGGACCCTGTGGATTAACAGAGAGACACAGATTAACTTATAGTACACTGTACAATCCACGGTAAAGCAATGATTGCATCGGAGTGTCCTTATGGAGTTATCACATAAGTACTACCTACTTATGAAATTGTTTTAACAGACCTATTAAAATTGTATTAATTTACTTCCCTATAATAGCTAGGTGTTGTAACTATATATAATGTGCATTTAGAAATGACTAGATCAAAAGGCATCAGATCTACATATGATTATAATCTTCTAGACGAGGTTGCTTTGAATATCTTCCCCCTATCACTTACCATCACTGAGATTATAGTCAAATAATCAGCCACCATGCATAAAAAATCAACAAAGCTTGTAATTCAAACAAAGGTTATCTCAAAAGAGATAAAAACTTTATTTTAATGTTAGAAAGTAGGAGATGTACCTATTCCCTACTTACATTATTGGTAGCTTAGGTCCCCATGAATCACCATAGCAGTGTAAAGTAATCTCAGCTCTTCAGTATTTCAATATTTAACCGATCCGAACCTTAGGAATAGTTCAGACCAACAAACCGCACTATTATGCATATTTTATTCGAGCGAGCGTTCTGTGGCGAGAGCAGTAAAATTGCCTATTGTCGATGCACGTAACCCCGGCATTAAACTGAAAGCGATTCTCGAATGCGTCGCGACGTTAAAGTATCGGAATACAACGGGGAAACCAGCCGACGCGCCTTGTTTTGTACCCTACTCGTCGTTTTACTTTACGACTCTACGTGGAAATGACTTTGCTGTCTCGAAATGGAAAAAGAGATCGGAAAACTTTACCACCATCGATGTGGACTCTGCTTGATTTACCTAATCATATTTTAAGTTATTTTTTTAATCTGGTATCAGTTTATTGACGATGCGACTGGAACTGCGACGAGCGGGGAGAAAGCACGTATTTCGTTAAAAACATAGAGGTAGATAAATAATTAGATATTTATCGCCGTAAGCTCACCGAACGAGCTTACGCTCGCTGTAATCGCTGTAACTTTAATACTACCCCAATGAAAGCCAAAAACTTATAATAAAGGGCCACGATTTAAGACCTCTTACTAGAATTCCCTGTACTTTGAGAATCAGAAACAACGAGGATCATACTCCCCTCCCATCCTTGTGAGGTATATAAATAGTTACACGCAACCCACACTTTGCAGTCGGCTCCCTACCTATAACGCAGAGGATGCTTTGAAACTAATAAGTTTCTCGATGGAGTGGCAATGGCACGGTTTTTTTTACAAATTAGAAAATCCGTCCTCAAAGACGACGTCCCATAAAAGGCGTGTCAATTTTTCTTCTAAAAATACGGTGCGATCAAAGAGCAACGTTGCTGGTGCTCCGCGGGACGCCGGCGTCAATTGCCGGATCCTTTCCGGTTCCGGCTGCCAGCACTTTGCTGCCGGTTTAGATTCATAACTCCGATGCTTAGAACATTGTCGGCGTCCAACTGAAAAATACGTTCTATTTCCACAAATATTTATGTCGGTGCAATTTTCCAACAAGCATTCTCGAATTATTGGCTCCAGCATACTCCACTTCGAGGTTTATTATTGATAGCTGCCATATTTTATTTTGCCTTATTGGCCGATACAACTTTGACTTTTAAAAAGTAGTTTCTTGAATAAATTTATAAAGGGCGGCCGCCTTAAATTAGGTATTTGTTTGAGGAAATACGGAGCGGGAACGTTGCTTCAACTACTTAAAAGTTCTGTTGCAAATGAAGCGTTACAAAAATGAACGCTCCTTCGGGAACGACGGCGAGCTTTGTGATAACCTGGTCGCGATTTTAAACGCGTTTTTTGCTAATAGTTAGGTGTTTAAATCCTTCCTCATTCAATAAATAAAATTGACAAAGATAAAGATAACATTTACCTTTCGAAACGCTAATCGTGTTTCGCTGCAGCGTTTGAATTTTTAACTTTCTTATCCTCTTTGTCCGATTTTCGAGACATCTATCTTGTCGAGCAATATCATTAAGGATGTAAACGGCAAACAGGACTCCATTACAAACATCAAGCCTAATAAAAATCAAGGAAAACGTCGGAGCGAAGCCGAAGAAGTGATTACGTGAGTAGCGGCGTGTAATCGCTCCGCTAAGACGACTGGAGTCGTACGCGACCCGACCCCATCCCGGCGACAAGCGGGTCGCGGATCCCAGAAGTCACTTTTAAGCCATTACTTACTCGCTTGTTTCCGATTTGTTTTTTTCCGACGGAAAAAAGACAGCGCCAAATACAAGCGGGACTAACTTTCGGGCAATCAGCAGGCTCGACTACAGGGAGGGTTAAATCAAAGGGTTCCGGTTTTATGAAGACTTATTTCAGACTTACCTTCAAGTTGAAATTAGATTTAATCTGGCTCGAAGCTTTAGGATTGAATTTTGTAAACAATTTCGAATACCTCTACAACTTCCAGGCTTTGTTGAAATGCCATTGGGAACTCGGGATCCTGTTGTTTAGAAATTCCTTTGAAATGAATTTCTACTTATATGAGGTTGAGTTTTGTAAATATGTGGACCATTTCATGTTCAATGGGCCCGTTGGATTGTCTAATGATTATTTAATTTGGTTTATATTTGCTTTGCTTTTGTATGTGTTTCTAAATGTTGTTCCTTTATTACAGCGGTTATTATATTACAATAGAGCATTATTCGAAAGCATATCTTAATTATGTTTTTATGTGATTTATTAAGTAGGTGTGGTACACAAAAAGTTAGAAATGGAAAAACCATATTATGTAAATAGTATATTGTTATTCCTGATCTTTGTCCTCACATGCGGTAAAAGCCAAATATTTTGTGAAGCAATAAGCCTGGACTCTATTCGAGTAGTTCTCTTGAGTCGTCACTCACAAAAGGCCCAAGACCGGATGCGTGTTTCCTTTTGTACTGAAGCTTTTAAGCTTCGCCACCGATCACAATACTGATCACAGAAAAAGCTGAAATTTAATAATAATTTTAAGGGTTATAGTTGGCATTGAGAAACTGAAAATATACGCCAACTGAAATTGGTTCAGTAAAAAAAAAAAAAATCGTATAGCGCCATGAACAATAGACATCATTTTTATATTGCAGCAGCATTTATTATTTCTAATAAATGCGCCAAAGGAATTTTTAACATTTTAACAAGTGAGCAAATAATTTTTTTATTTTGGTACTTAGGTTGTCTTTAGGCTGTCTGGAAGAAATCGCTTTCAGCGATAAGACCGCCCATTGTACTACCCTTGTTTACCTATTGTAATTTTTCTGTACTGTGTTTACTTTTGTTTCTGGTGTACAATAAAGAGTTTTTCTATTCTATTCTACTTAGTAAGGATATTACGGAGCTTCGACTCCAACTCCGATAAATCTTCGGGAACTACCGATTCATATTACACCTCCAGTTCTGACTTTGGCTCCAACACATTTAAATCGGAGCTTTTAATTGAAAGTCGTGCTACTTTGGGAGTCAAATCATTTGATTTAATTTGCTACTTAACTGTGATTAAAAACATTATAATTTTTTGCCTATGTCATGTAAGTTTTATCAGGCCTGCCTTTAGTAAACCACTCTTCTGCCCCCACCTCTGATTCCGCATCCGACTCCGACTCTGACTCCGGTTCCGGTTTCGACTCCGACAAACCAAATTTAAAAACTCTGACTTCGACTTCGGTTCTGATTAAATCACCCCCATAAAATCCAATTACAATTATTATTTACTACCAATTTTAGTGATGGAAATTGATTTATTTTAGGTTTGTGTTAATATATCAAAGTCTGGACAGTATAATGATAGAGACATTGATATCGATTCCGGTACCGGGGTAGCACCGTAGCACCACCCCTTGTACCGATGTCATCATCGATAAAACAATGATTGTTTTTAAAAAAAAAAACCTTTTTTTTTTAATCTTTTTTGAATACTGTACCAATAAGGTTCTCGTGGTTTTTTCAGACGACTTTCATTGCGTCACTACTCCCAACAGTACCTTTGTGTGCAACACCCGTGTCTGTCCATTGTTACTTTTGGCACCTCGGCAGGAAATCGATGACGTGTGGTGAATACTGTTTTGCGACTGAACGGAGTACTTATTGGATTTACGGCTGTATATTATTTTGAATAGTAAGAAATGAACATTTTATATTCTATGCATAAATATGGGTGTGTGCGTGTGTGTGTGTGTTTGTGACCTTTCAGCGTTGAAATGAAATTTTTTATAAAAATGTTTGATGTCCTGGAATAACATGTAAAATATTTTTCACCATCATCATCATCACAATCAACTCAGGTAAAGCCGTAGGCCACAAATTTGCATCGTCATACATAATAAAAAAGTTGTAAACCACATGTTTTTTGTAATTGGAACTGAGAGCTTCTGAATCTTGAGTTATTAGTATGTGTTATATATTTTTTTAATATACTTAACTTGTATTAAAAGGAGCTCCTAAAATACAAAACATTATGAGAACAAACAAACATTATTATTATATAAAAATATATTAACTTAAGGTTTCATTTCAGCAATGAATTAAGTAATGCAATAAACCGAAGACATCTTTTCGAAAACACCCAAATACTCAAACTGTAAGTAGGGTATGAAATAAAAATTAAAAACCTAATTTCAATATAATTATAACATGTGCTTAATAAAAACGAAATCTTTGAAAGAAATCCAAGTTCATTATAAAAAACATTGTGAAGCAGTCCTGTACATTTTTCCTCGTTTATGAATAACCCATTGAAGCACAAGGTAGAGCTAAAAGCTAATTATCCCCATGTTTCCGTCTAAGAGCACCGCCATCAAATCGCTTGAATCGCTCGCTTATATTTATGAGGGGCGAGGAGGGCAAAACGACGTGCTGAATTAAGCCAACATTTTTTTCCAAGTGGGCAGTAAAGACTGCTTGCGCCCATATATATTGAAGCGTCGTATATTTTACGATCCATACCGCTTGAGGGCACTTGTACTGGCCCAATAGGGCGAACATCCCCACTGAGTGGACAAAATTACCTTGCCCGTGTTTTACAAACTGTGCTTGATTGTTTTATGTTTTCCGATCGCATTTTTTTCGGGCGGGCTGCTCTTTGTGAGTCGAGTACTCTTTCATAACATTTTCCTGGGTAGAGAGTGATTGTATGCGAATAAAAAATATATTTTGGTTTCCGTTGCCTTTCATTTCAATTCGCAGACGCATCTAAACTTAGTAGGAAACGACAAAGCTAGATACTTTTTACATGAACTGTATTTAGACAAGAAATAATAGAACTTTGAAGAACGAGAAACTTGACTGGCAGTATATATTTTATAGGAAAGGGAAAACACTTAATATTGAAGATATTTTCAGCACCAAAAACTTAACAAAACCTCGACCTCTTTTTATTCATTTAAATTGCTACACTTTAGTACGTTATTTAAACAATACAGGGTGTTTTCAAGTGATGGGACGTTTCTTCGGACATGCAAACAATTAATTACAAGGGTTATAAATGCCGGACATTAGTCAGAAACCGTGTCAGCGGTCTCTGGGACTCGCGCATACCCGCAGCCTCATCCTTTAGCATATTTAAACAGTCTTTAAATAATGCCGCTGTATTTTCTAAAGCTTTTATTTAACAAAGTCTAGTAAAATATCCCTTTCGTTCAATGATGTGATGTATGAGCTCGAAGGCTATTCTTGACCTGCATTCTACTCAATATTAATTTTATTAACATATACATATAAAAGAGATGAAATGTGATCTGAAGGAAAAGCACTGCATGATCCATCATCGTCATCAACACATATCACTTTTTTGAGGAGGATTAGGTCATTATCCACCACGAGGCCTGGCCTGGAATGGTGGATAGTATAACTTTCTCTGAATTAATTCTCGGGTAGGTTTCCTCGGAATTTCCTCACGATATTTTCCTTCACCGAAAAGCAAGTGCCAATTACGTACATATGTTTTGCAACGAACAAATTGGTACGAGTATGCACTGGGATTTGAACTCACGACCCTCTCCTTGGAAGGCGGACGTTCTGCCACTAGACTAAAAAAATACAACTAGAAGTTAATTAATTTTGAATAAAATACAAACACGCCATTTCAGCCCAAACATGAAATGTGTCGACTTTGACGATACTTCTAGGAATTTCAAAGTTATCCAGTCAACAAAAACAGGTTGTTAAATCAAGGCATTTTAAATAATGAAAACGAAGTTCGTGTATATTTACGTCAGTTACGAAGACTTTTTGCCTTTACACACCTGGTTATTACAAAAGTTCCAGATTGACGCTTGTATCTGTACATTTTACAGGTTTCTGACGAACATTTACGACGTTAAGATAATAAAATGCGAAATTTTATCAAAAAACATCGTTTGACGTCAATAATACCTATCGCTGTTTGAAACAATTTTTGGATTGTCGTCTGCCAATCAAGGGGTATACAAAGGCACACAAAGCGATCGCCCCAGGGGTAGGAGATAAAGCAGGGCTAGCACGTATTTTTACTTCTTTGAGTGCGTTCAGTGGCTCCACAGTTATCTTATTTTCCTGTGGCAACTAGTCAGGAAAGCATAACAAAGAGACATTATAGAAATACGGACAGTTTCAGATTTATGATATCAGTAAAGACACAGGTAGGTAACACGATTTTCAATATGTTGTGTTGATAGTATATCGAGTAACGTGACGTTCTAGAAATTCAAAATGTCACAACTTGCTCAATTTTGAGTACTTAAAGATCTAGTCGGTTTTGAGCTGACTCATACTTTTGACAACCCTAGAAAAAGCTTACCCGTAAGCATGATAGAAAGAGAAACGATAAACAGTTTACTTTTAAACCCACATTGAACTCTGCGGTGTGTACAATTTTATTTATACAACTGATGGACGAGAATAACTTATTATTAAAACCCAAGAGTTACAAATAACAATGATTTTAATGGAAGTAGGTACTTCCATTAAAATCATAAAAAAGTGCTGAGCATAACAAAATAACAGAACTAAATCAACATTTTCATAGGAAAATAACACCTGTACATAGTTTTAACTGAACGTTGTTCTAAGCTTAGTGTGTTTTGTATATTTATTTGATTGACCGTATAATAATATACGAGGAGTTAAACGCCCGTTAGTCATGTTACAACGAGCTGTAAAGTACACTACAGCAGGGCAGAACTCCTAGCAAAACGCAAAGCACTTTAAACAATAATTCGCGAGCATCAAGCGATTCGCTATAGCGAAACGCAAGGAAACTACAAAATAACCCAATGTGTCTATCAGATTGGCACTGATATCCCAATAGAAGTTCTTGTTTAGTTACAAGATCTAATATTGATAAAGCCCTAATTTGGTAAGCGGCTTATTGGCTCATTTCGGTACAACTACAGTATTTAATCATTACATAGTTGTTAAGAGGCGAGCACTGTTAATTAATCTTCCACATACTTGAACGAACATTGGTCCAACGATGATAATGTACAAGCGTTCCCACAAGTGAATCCTAGTCAACGTATCCCTCATACGTTATGCTACTGATACGTATGGGAGTTTCAAATTTAGTAAAAGTTTTTGTACAAAATGGTGCTTCTTCCTTGCAAATTTCTTATCGTTTTATTTATGGGCTTAGTTACACATAGATGGCGTTAAAAAGAGTATATATAACTGAGAGTCAAGTTCAGAAGATCTACCTAGTTCTGTCCATCTTCACCGATCAAATGAAATTATGTGCTAGGTAATCTAGATATACATGCAAACTCAGCTAACTATATGTAGTTTACTTTTATTTTATGTTTAACTCTAGCCATTCCAAGCAGAGGCAAGCTATCCACGATGCGATGACGGAAAATAAGTCTGGCGCTCGTCACAACAAATAAACATGCTTGACGGGCTGCATAAATATAAATGATTTACCCTTACTCGTACCAATTAGTAAAAGCATCACTAATGCGGATTATAGAATACTCTAAAAACACAACTGCACAACAGTCGTAGTAAATCGTAAGTGTCAAGCCACATTGAAGAGGTGCGGCGAAGAGATACATTTTGTATGAAAAAGGCAACGAGTGTCGTTATGCAGTGCGCTGCATGCTGCACACCGCACCTCTTTTGTCTGGCCTGCCGATAACTTCACTGAATGCCTAATTTAAACAAAATTTATCAACGCGACAGCGCCACGCAGCGCTGTCCAAATATACAAAATTTATTAAAATGACAGCGGCGTACCGCGCCGCGCGGCGCTGTGGTTTTCTTTAATTATCTGTATTTTATCTAAGACCCTGCTTCTAGTACTCTTTACCTCTATAATAATTACTCTATCCAAGTGGTATAACTTTTGCACTCGAGTGTTCATGTAATCCGATAAAATATACCTATCGCTCGCCGCCCCGCTCGTTATTTGTAATTACGTCTTTACACGTTTTCGAGGTACGTGCATTTTCCTTCATGCGGTGCCTGTAGATAAAATGTTATGGAGTTTTTTCTGTAAACGGTTACAAGAACAAGGTAATAAGGGAGGTAAATGGTATGAGAGAGGCCAATGGTTACACACGGATACAGGATGGGAGATGGTGATGAGTGAATAGTTAAATTTGAGGACAAAACGGTTATGACCTGTTTGACGATATTTATTTAATTATTTTGTCCTCGAAGTTCTAATTTCTAAAGTATTTTAAAGTAAACTCTACCCTACTTCTATTTTTTTTATCCTATCCTAAACTACTGATTGAATTTTAATGAAATTTAGCACACAGATGGCTTATTGCCTGGATTAACACATGAAATACTTTTTATCCCGAAAAAAAGGAACAGTTTCTGTGGGATAACACTCACGTGCTTAAAAAAGCAGCACGTAGTTAGTACAAAACAATTATCAAAAAGTTGGTTGTCTGTTGTTTTGAGACTCAAGTAGTTAACACATGTGGTGTAATCTTCAATTTCATACAAGAATCTTTTACTAATCTTTTGTCTAAAGATATTTAGAAGGTTTTTTGAGGTTTGCTGCTAAACATTGTAAGAAAGAAAGAAAGAAAACATTTATTCTGACACAACTGCACACAGCAACGAACATGTACACATTGGAAGACAAGACAAGATAATAGTGTACGCAGATTGCCGGGGCGCAGCGATGTCAGAAAAGTAAAAAAATATTAAAAATGTATATTGTCACTCATTAATAAATAGTAGACCAATGCTTTTGTAACGTTACAAATCCAAATGATCAAAAACCAAATTTACAGTTAAATGTGCATAATATTAATTTTTGCGTATAGCATCAACCAATAATCATATTTTAATAAACATTTCCGATTAGGCTAATGGGGCTGGGATTCAGCCAATAAAGAGTAATACGCACATTATCAACGATAAGCAATTAACATAATATGGAAGCTATGGCCGGTTTTGGACAATATAATGTAGAAATGGCAACAGGTTATTATAATTATTAGGTAGAGCTACCTAACTAGAATACTTATGTATAACATAACCAGACAGTTAAAGGAAACCAGGTTAATTTACCTGCTTGTGCAGACCAAATCACAAGCATAAAATGTAAAGGTTGAAGAGGTTTTGATAGATAAAGATCAAGCAAAGGCTCTATTATGAAAACTAGCACACATAAGGTGCTCTCAAATCATGTAAAATGCAACTTAAGATTAGGTGTATTGTCCTCTAATAGAATACAGCAAATATTACATTGAGTCATCTCCCAGTTACAACATTTCTGTTTATGTTGGATGTTAAATCTAAAATTTGTATCTTGTTAGAGTCACCATAACCGGCCACTCTCTCCAAATTATATCATTATCGTTCTCAGCAAGGTGCTCGGTGGAATCCTGCGGTCGGTCAAAGACGTTGCGGAACCTCAATTGCTTAATAAATGTTGGTTGGAGCATCCCTTGTGGCTACTCGACGGTGGCAGCCCTGTCTGACCGATTAAATATATATCCGAATGCGATGGTGAAACATTTTATTGCCCTTGTAAGATAAATACTATCTTCATGTTGAAAAGTTTAAAATATGAAGTTCTTCTTTCGGATATTTCAGTTTTTTAATCCATATACAGCGATTTGTTATTCCTTGTACGTTATTAAGCTCATCTTGAACATAATTTTGATTATAACACTTCAAAAGCTTTAACTGCAATTTCCGATTATAACACCACTATGCGAGATTTCAACTCATGTGGCCGACAAATGTGCATTAAGCAGCAAGACTATGATTCCATCATTTCGATTGTTACCATTTCATAGATACTTAGTACTTTTAATGTAATGCATAGCCCAAGTTAAAAAAATCGATCAATTCTGCCATAACACTGCTCCAATTACGATTCCTGACTTTCTCAGGCATTATAATAGTATGCATCCATGGCTTGTGTAAGGCATGACCGCTACCGCTTCAGAACCACACTGGAGTGGCGAACGGCTTTGACTCACAGCTTCAATTCCACCCCGTTTGATGTGTTTAATTACTTTGTTTGTTCTTGTCAGAGCAAACGATGCTTGCTGCGGTTGCCCTAAGTCGTGAATGCTTCGAAAACTGTTACCATTCCTAAATTACACGTTCCCGGCACACCCACGTCAAACTATCCGAACGTCGAATAGTTTTATTCTGTATGTAACGTAATAATTAAAAGCGGATATTGAGGCGGGTGAAGTGTCAATCAAGTTGGTAATTTTGTGAGTTTCCCTCTGTTTGATGGATTACGGAGTTGAGATTTTAGTGTTTGTTTAAATGTTTGTGATAACTGAGTCGTTGTTTACTTTAGACGCCGTAAAGTTAAACATTTAGTTTCTATTACACAATTATTGTTTAGTTTAATGTTTCTGTTTTAGCTTTTGTTTTGTTACTGCTAGTGTAGTGTATTCTTCGTAGAGTAAGTTTGCTCAAGAGTTCTCCGAAGAAATACTTCGTAAACATTGCGGTTGGACAATCTAAGTAACGAATAATTACCAAAATGGTTAATTTTAAAGTAACACAGGGTCCGGGGCGTTCCACAAGGGCGCTCCCTGGGTCCACAATATATCTTGTGGGCAGGCAACCGCGATTTGACTGACGGCCCACTCTGAAAGGACATTTATCAGTCTCACTACTTGGGTTACACTAAACCAAACAACAATGAATTCTCATTGACAAATTATCTTGGTATTTGTTGCTGTTAAGTCCATTCTTTTGACTAATCGGCGCAAAGATTATTGCTGTCGAAACGACGGATTTAGGGAGCTAAGTCCATTTTTCGGCACTCCTTCCTTTAATCCTTTTGATTTACATATGTTTCTGGAGTTTATTATTAGATTGCTGGATTTGTCACCAATTTTATTTGAATTTAAGAGAAAACCTAGGGTTCGTTTTGTTATTTTGTTATGACAACGTATTCCGTAGCTCATTTCATTTTTCCTTATTTTCCTACAGTCGTTGCTGTTTTATATCGGTCCCTGTAGATTACATTTTTTTTTATTTGACTGAGTTACGAGACGAGCAAGTCGTTTACCTGATGGTAAGCGCTACGTCTGTCCATAACAGTTACAGTACCACCCAGAACTTTGAATGGCATAATCTTGCACTGCACTGCGCTCGTCACCCTGAGACATGGGTTCTAAAGTGTCAAATGCCCAGTAGTTTTCCTAGAGAATAGACACACTATCTATGTGAAAAAAATCTACAAAATCAATCCAGCCTTTTGATTTTAGTATAAACATAACCTTATACTTTCTATAATATCGAAGATTATCAAAGCTTTATATAAATATCAGAGGTATTACAGGTATCAGAGGTTCACTTAATCTTTTTCGCTAAATCGTAATTTGAGGTTGAGTGCTCGGAGCACAGCCTCGGAGTAATTATTGGATTACGAACTTTCGTAAGAATTAATTTGTAGATTAAATGCTTGTCAAACTTATTATTTTCTAATTTCTTAGTGAATTTATGAGAACTTCTAAGACTCTAAGACTCCGACCACGTACCTAAAGTATGTGTCGGTTTATTTAAATTTAACTAGCAGCACCCCGTGGATTTACCCGCGTTGGGAATTATCCCACAAGTATTTCATGTATTAAAAATAAATAATGATAACGCGTCACGATCACGTACATAGACCCTTATCTAGGCTTCACCCTATCTAGGGAATCAGGAAATACAAGTGGTTCAAACGAATGTTTGCCTTGCGCGGGAATGGAACCCGCAACCTCAAACTTCGGCTCATTTATGCCACGGAGGTCGTCTGCGTAATAAACCAGCAGTGTTCTGAATTTCACCCAAATCTATTTAGCCGTTTCTGCATTATTGAGTTACAAAGATCTAAACATCTTAAACAAACAAACTTTCATATTTGTAATTTTATTAATTATTGGGAAGTAGGGTATTCTATAAGTACTATTACAAATAATACAGCAGTAAGAACAGTAAGTGTAGGTATGAACGTGAAAGATATACTAAAAGAATCGGTCTGAAAAGAATTCAAATAAGCAACATAAGACTATAAGTTTTTAAAAGAAGGTGTCTTTTACTGCATCAACAAAAACAAATCCGTCTCTCTTTTTCTAAACAACTTACCTTTATTAACAGTTATTTAGAAAGAGAGAGCAAGCTATCTTCTCAATCTTTTCACTAACATCAGGTCCCGTTCATAACCACATTCGCAAAATGAAAGCCACTTATGAAAATGAATGTGAAACTCGGATAAACCAAAGCCTATTTTCCGCGGTGCAAACCGGGCGGTTACAAATTGCTTTGGGCAAAGCGTAAATTTTAATTTTATCTCTAATACCCGAATGAGTACCGTGACTCGACATAATAAATGTACTCTTACCACGTTAGCGCTGTGGCTGGCTGTTCATGGGGAAAGTAATGTAGTAACTGCTACCAAAGCTATGGCAATTGAGACGAAGAGTACACAGTAACTATGGGGTCGTGGAGAAGTAGTGGGCTGCAGAAAGCTTCTTATTCGCTGTTCCTTTACTCACGGTTTCGCTATTCGCGGGTATAAAAACTGCGATTCGATTTTTGTATTCATAAAATACAGCGAATACAGAATGCGAAAACAAGAATCGATTGGCAATTTTTATACCCGCGAATAGCTAAGGGAACCGCGAATAATTAGCTTTTACTGTACTTCTTAAACTCTACGATAAATCTCTGGAGGTTCTATTTTTCGTTTTGTTTAAAACACTGTTTTAAATTATGAGTGCGTGAATAATTTAAGCGGTGGTAGCCTAGTTGGACAACGCCTGCCTTCGAAGGAGAAGGACGTGAGTTCAAATCCGAATGCGGACACGCACCAATGTGTTTCTGTAAAGCATAACATACTTAATTATCACTCGCTTTTCGGTGATGGAAAACATCGTGAAGAAAACCACATACCTATCTGATAACTTATTCGGAGGTATCCACCAACCCGGACCGGGCCCCCGTGGTGGATTATGTCCTAACCCTCCCCACGAAAGTGAAGGGAGACCCAGTGGGACGATATGGGTTGATGATGAGTTGTGTATGTGTGTTGTGTGTGTGTGTGTGTATGAATTATGAGTTATGTAATGATATTTTATAGCTCAGGCTAAGTTCTTGCTATTTTGTATGCTACTAATATTATAATCCTACGAAATTATAAATGTTCCCTAAACGGATTTTGATGAAAAGGAAATAGGTTTCCAAATTATAGATATGTTAATTATTATAAATGGCCACATAGGTGTAGCCGCGGGGTGCAGCTAGTCATACATATATTTTTTTTAAATTAAAGCCATTTAGAGATATTTACCTAAATTAATATAATACCGAAGGACATTGTGATTTAAATAAAACAACACCATTCTAGTCAAAAAATACCCTGATCTAGTGTATAATATATAAAAAAAAATTACTTAAAGCATCCATATAATTATTCATAAAGTAGGTGCTTTGAATGTGGTTCATGCACGTATTGTTCAAGTTATAAACTATTAAATATTTTCACCCACATTGGTAAGTAAATATCAGAATCGTGGCATTGCTCACATCAGCTCATAGGGGTGCTACTCTGAAATAACGTAATTGCAATAATAAGAAAATGCATTTTCGGAAGCTTTCTCACTGATACACATTATATTCAATGATACATAAATAATTGCCTATCTGAAGTGGGTTGTTTTAGCTTTAGTTGGTGTCTGGTGTCTCATTTTGACGTTTGTTTAAATCGAGATTTACACTAAATGGTTTTCGTGTAAAAGGTTAAGCTGCGTTCGAATCACGCTTAAGCGAAATAAATGGTGTCAATTTAGATTTAATTAGTTGGTGCAATTAACGCTTAACCAATTTATACAGTTGTCTTTTTTTAGATGACAATTGTCTTACAGTTAGTTAAGTCTCATTAGTTAAGATTTACTTAGTTTCTGTTTTGTGATGGAAATCGACGTTACGTCCGAAACTAAATATTCTTATGATTTCCTTAAACTTATTGCTGAGACATCGACGACTTCTGCGTAGGTCCCGATATCAGCGTGCGAGTCACGACGGGACAGTTTATTTCAACTTCTCAACTTCTCGGGGCGTTCGAATGGGGCATAATTTTCATAAGGAACGCGCCGCTGCGCCCCGACGCAAAAATTAGATTCATCAGAGTTCGGAGCACATTCGCGCGAAACATCCGCGCGGCTACGAATTCGATTCGAGTTCGTAACGAGTGCGTGAACAATGTATAGTTAACTTTTGTTACTTCGCATTTTGTTTCGAAACACTTAAGAGAATGAGACAATCACGAATTGTTATTTGGTGTGTTTTACCTTACAAAATAATATGTAGTTCTTTACATCGTGATAATGTAAAAAAACAGTGGAGGTCAGAATTCACATCGATATCTTCATCTAAAATAGTAAAAGGACAACTTAATGTTGATTGAAAAAGACTATAATACATTATGTAATTTGGTATGGACTAATACAGCTTTGTTCAAAAATCTCTATGTCTATTGAATTGAAATGAATTATAATGTTTACGTATAATAAAAAAATTACGTATGTATATTTGTTTCCTCTTAAAAACAATTTATAATGATTTTATAACAACATCAGACTGGAATGGTATGTCAGAAAGCACGAAAACATACAAATTCAAGTAAAAGACTTGAAACATATATATTACATTTAATGCAAAACCAAATTTCGGGTAATGTAATAAATCAAGCGGAAACATGAACGTCCCCTTAGAACCGTATAATATCGGTAATGTATGACGATTGTTCTTGCATTTCTATTACTCTATTATTGTCAGTGGGTATTTTCAAAGATTTTATAACTAGTAAATTTTTTTACCGAAACACCACAGAACAAAGAAAACTTCAAATCATACACACACGTGCGTTCACAATATTTCTTAGCAAAAAAGTGAAAATGCTTATATTAGTAGGTACCTTCGACTAGAACTCGACGTTGGCGCTGTGTACTGCATGCATAAGAACGAATTTTTATGAAAATTTTCCAATCGGAATACAATCTTGAAAAATAGAAGGAATGTTTATTTGAGCATATCGAATCGCGGCGCGCGACACATTGAATACAAGGTGGCGTTCGGGACGCGAACATAATTTAGTTATCTCACGCGAGACCAGAAAGTTTCGTTCAAACAAATAATATAGGTTTCCATGCGGGGAGCACCTGGGCGGCACTACGATCGGTGTGTCCCCTGGGAAATAAAAACTTTGTTACACGTCGCTTGTCCTAAAGCCTTCTTACAGTCTCTCCTACACGTTCGTCGATTTGCTACCGACGACCGACGTACACTTTATGGCTTTGATTCTCAACGATACGTTTACGATATTGTTTCGCATTACTGCTGCGTAAAGCGCGAGTGTAAAACGCTGACGGTGTCTCTCGACGAACCGGATAAACATAACTGTTTCGATCAAGAGATAACCCTTTCTAAAGTTATAAACAAACAAACCTGATAGGGTCTCTCCCAAATTAAGGTACTTGCTACTTTAAGGCGTTGTAAATTAAAAATAGTGTGTCGTCTATTTGATTAAGTTAATTATAATTTAATAAAAAAGTATAACAGAAAAGCTTGCGCATAAAAAAAAAATTACAACATATCGTACCTGAGAAGGTATCTGCGAAGAATTTCTTGGACGACGCTTGTAATATCACTAGTATAGAAAGTTTCCGTCGCGACCCAGACGTTCCAAGTTCGATAACTGCCCGGATCTCAACGGGAATTTTTAAATTAATTCAAACGTAAAATAAAATTAACGAAGTTGGTGCAGATTAAATTATACTCGTAGTAATTTGTGTCAAGAAAGTTGGATGTGGATCGCAGAATCGCAAATGGGGGACTTTTTACTTTGTCAGAGCAAGACTTTGATTGTTATCTGTTCTTTCTATTTCTGATTACCTAAAATTAGGACTCTGTTGTTTCATACAAGCAAATTGTCGAACCATTTATTAAATCATGCTCTACTGAATTGCTTCAAATATCTCAGCCTTTAACTCACAGCGGTAGTCAATAAATAGATTTTCCTAAACATCCAAAGCAGAGATAGAAAAGAAACTACAGAAAAGTTGATCCAATTTCCAAAGCCTACCTGTACTTGAAGTTAAACCTACTTTGTCGTTCTTTCTCCACTGATCTATGAACTCTCGTCTCCCTTTACTCCATACAATCTATAAAATCTTTGAATAAACATTTGCCTTCTTTGCCCTTTTGCACTCGTAAAAGGGGTCTGAGAAACTCCCCTAAACTTATTTAAACTTTTACCCTAGGAAATCCTTTTCGCAAGCAGTTTAAATGTGGAATTGAATATGTATTAGAGAATAGGGAAGGTTATTGGGAATCGGTTTGGCAGGTAAACAAATGTTCGATAAGCGTTTTCTAATAATGATCGAAATGAATGAAGTTTAGGAAGAGAAGCGAAGACGGCTTGACGGTTGCGTTGGTAATAAATCTAAAGAGGGTTGCAGATCGTTTTTATAGCTAAAGTAGAAGCTATCTGGCTGATAATTATTAACAGATTTGAATTATTAGTAGTCGATTTTAACGGATATTTTACGTTTCACGCTAGCTCAGTGTGGGTTCGTAGATCTGCCTATATCTTAAATGAGGTAGTGGCGTTATCTAGTATCAGGTCACCCAAGGGTTTCTGACATTGCTTAACGACTAATATAAATAGTTAATAACCAGGATGGTATAGGTCCAGAGCACGGGAGCGTTCAGATGTACTCGTATTGCAATTTATCGGTCACCCATCCAAGTTTGTGGCGCTGGGGACGTTGTTAACTTTGGTGAACTGTTAAGATCCTTCCATCTAAGAATATCAACGAGCGCTTCATTATTTTAATCTGTGTTCCTCGTGATGTTTTAGTAAAATTGACAATATTTACAAGCTTAATTAATAAATGTCATAGGTGCGCTAGAGTTTAATAAGCGTGACGGAAGACACACGACCAATCGGTCGTCTTCCACTTCTCAAAATATTATCTCCGTTTAGTTAATATTTTTGACAGTATCAAGGTAATCATCTACTCAAACTTAGGACAAACACTTTCCAATAACGTCGAACGGATAGATCAGTTTTACAGTTTTCAAAGGGTTCAGCCAAAGTTCGCCCGAAGGTATTTCTCGGATCATCACGGTTTTCTAATTTCAACTTTGCTAAGGAACGGCGGCGATTTCCAAATTAACCTTTTTTGGTATGGCTAATCAAAATTCTGTTGATCTTTGTTGAAAGTACCCAAAACTTCAACTATGACGATGTAAGGATGTAAATAACGGTTATAGGTTTAAAAAGGTTTAAACTATTTTAATTAGGGAAGTTTGTTTTGGAGGCAGTAATAGTGGTTGGTTGGTTTATTTGGAGGTAGTAACAGGGCTACTTAATTATTAAATATGGACTAAAAATGTGGAGCTCGGGCAGAGTTCATAGTTAGCTTGGGGTAAGTGAAGCTAACAGTGGTTGACATAATTGAATTTAAAAACCGACCAAGTGCGATTTGCACTCGCGCACCGAGGGTTCCGTACAAACTTGTAGGTCTCAAGAAGGCATCTAACATTATTGCTCTAACTAATAGAGGACAAACTTAACATTGACATTCGATTTCTAGGTACGACTATTGCACCAACCGCATAATATAATTAGTTTGTCATAGTAAATTCTCTTTTTGTTTGTTTTTACGTTAACTATTTAGATATTTACGGTTTTTAGACTTTTTCCTTTACATGTGATGTAAGATGCCAAATTTAATGATTCTAGGTCAATGAGAAGTACCTGATAGGTTTTGATTCCATGAAATCGTAAAATATGCGAAAATATGCGACATAAACTGTCATATCTTTTGATCGCGTTGACTTACACGTTTGATTTATTCACAGCTGAGAGACTGTAAACACGCCTATCTATATATATAAAAATGTTATGTTGGTTTTTGTACGCTTCAAAAACTCAAAAAGTTCTGCACCGATCGAGCTGAAATTTTAGCACGATATATAATCCGCATCAAGGATTGTTTTTATCTATTTTTTCATCAGTGACATATCAGCGAATGTGCGAATGTGCCACAGCTAGTTTGCTATAAAATTTAACTTGATACCTTTACGCATTCCTGAGAAAAAGGGTCTTGACAGACAGATGGACAGACGGACAAAAAAGTGATCCTATAAGGGTTCTTTTTTTCTTTTAAGGTACGGAACCATAAAAACAAATGATGTCTATTAAAATACCATTGGGCTGTTATACTATTTGAGAGGAAACAAATGACGTCTATTAAAATTACTATAGGTATAAATTTATAAAGTTATCTTTGCCATTGGGCTGTTATAAATATAATACTTTCTTATGTTACATATATCAAACACTCGCCGTGCCTGCAACTGCAGTAGTTCAGTGATACCTTACGAAAATACCTTTCCATGTTTTTACTAGCAGACGAATCTAATTATCTCCAAGTTGCACATCGTCGGCTCTTCAATCAAGTAGATTAACCAGCTAAGTTCCAGCTTACCACCCGCCAGACACCTTCTCACATACCTGCACTTCGTGTGGACTTGAAGTGTTATGTTTGGGCAATCTTCCAATTTAAAATGGCAAAACTTTGTACGTAACGTTTTGGCTCTATGAATTTAGCGTCTTAACCTTTTAAGCTATGAATAAAGTCATGGTTTGCTGTTGTATAAAGTGTAGTAAAAATAACTGCTTAGTTCCACGATAGCTTAAAATGGCTAAATTATCGAAAGGTGCTTAAAGGAAAAACGAACAAAATAACCATGCAAAACGAAAAAGAGAAAAAACACCGATATAAAAACTGTAAAATAATTTACCAGTGTACCTACATGCTTGTAATATTTTTACCAGTGTACCTACATGCTTGTAATATTTTTACCAGTGTACCTACATGCTTGTAATATTTTTACTAGTGTACCTACATGCTTGCTTTGGAGAAATAAAAGTAGGTTACGAATATTTTTAGGTGTCTCGACCAAATCATGACATTGTGGACAGTTTTATTATTTTACAGGTTGACTATTTTTTATCGAATCGTAACATGTCATTTCACTTCTGCTATTTCCAGCTTTACAATTTCAATCTGAATTTCCGTTGAATAAATAATGCGAAAAGCAATAAATCCTGATAGAATATAATGGAACGTGCCAAATAGACTACGGAAAGCTAAAAATAAAAGTACCGGAATTAAGCTTGTATAAGGTACTTCTGGGGCTTAACTTTAAGGGCATGTTCAGATGATAGGCGATAAGCGTGTGTTAGCAAAACGCACGCTTACCATACCACTAAGAAAATGTTAGTAATAATTAGCCGTTGATGTTCACACGCAATACTTAACTACCGCGTGCTTAACGCTCATCATCTGAACCTGCCCTATAACAAAAGTACGTAAGCACTTTCGGTTTAAAAATTGTGGATTGCATATTATAGTTAGAGTAGCAATCGATTGTTTTAATTTGATTATAAAATACGTAATAGACTTGTGTATTGTCTTTCTTTTTTGCACTAAAAATCAGAAAGCTGTTCTATTATAACATGATTTACTACAACCAATCTAATAACTGAAAAATAAAGTAAACAATAATATATCCAATTGACTTTTGTGTATGTTTTCTGATTGTACAGACTCTACTTTGTGGGTACAAACGTATGAGAGACTAGGTAGCACTTTACAAAATGTATACAAATAAATTGAAAAAGGTGTTTCTTTTTGAAAGACGCGTGTCATGTTACCGTGGAATATGTACTTGCATTACGAAGGGGTATATTCTAGAGGTTGTTCTGCGTGTTTTGGTTTAACTCAGTGCCGTGTGTCATTGTTTAGAGATCTCGGAACGTCTCGCCGGAGTCAATATGCGGAACATTTCCTATTACACGCCCACTTCTTTCCGTGGGCTCCAAGAATTATATAGAGCGGGTGGTTTGTGAGAGCTTGGGATATGTTCTAATGCTATTTTCTGTTTCTATTACCAGTTATATAAGTTGTATTCACGTGTACAGCTTTACGATTAACTACTTTCGCTATGAATAATTAACTTTAACCCCTGAATAATTAATGTTACACTTCTTATGGGGTACATTTAGCGTCACTAAGCTAATATTGCTATGGATAAAACTGACTTATACGTAAGTGTTGTATAAGTATCATAGTATCGATTTCAATAAGCATCAATACGTCACTATTGATGTAAAACCTATTTATTTTAGGATAAAATTCAATGTTAAAAAATAGAACTAGAAAATGCCTTTGCGTTTTATCATCTCTTTACGATTCGGCACATATTTTTATTCCAACACAATTTGTAATGGAAGCGACACGCGGAGACAAGAGAGCAAGCCGGGGCGGGCGGGGTTGAGGCGAGGGCAGGGGCGCGGGGTGAAATTACTTGCAAATTCCATTTACGAACTCCGCGGCCAGGCGTCAGAAGAAACTGCTTGTCTGCCCTCCGCCTGTTACCTAGATTGTGGCCTGCTATACGTAAAGTCAAAGGTACACGGAAAGTTATTTTATCGTTTTTGATCACAATTAAGCTAATTAGTAGTTTATCGGTCACTCTTAATTAGTAGTTTCTTAACTCTTTGTCGCTCAAAAATATACGTAAAACAACAGGATGATTTATATGTTGTTTGTACTTATTTCTATATCAGTAAACAGAAGGAAATTACATTGCAAAACTTTTATTTACAGAAATAACAAGAAGTTTAGCATATGTACAAATTACAATAAGCTAAAGTTAACTTAATAATAAAGTCAATGATTTAAATAATGTTAGATCAACTTAGTCTTCGCAAACACTCAGTTGCGATAAGAACGATTAATTTAAAAAGTTCTTTTTTTATATGACTGAGTGACGAGACAAGCAAGTCGTTCACCTGATGGTAAGTGCTACGCTTGCCCATAACAGTTACAGTGCCACCTAAAACTTTGCATTGTATAACTTTGCGCAGCACTGCACTGCGCTGATCACCCTGAGACATCGGTTATGAAGTCTCACATGCCCAGTGATTTCGCTGGAAACAGTGCCCTTCAAACTAGAACACAGTAATGTTTGCACACTACTGCTTGGCAGATGAATATCTGGCAAAGGCGTGGTACTTCCCCAGGCGGTCAGAAGAGGCCTACCACTGCTAAATACTGATATGCACCGTCACATTTTTACTATGAAAACAAAAGCCTTGAAATCTATGAAATATTCAAACAAAAAGTTTATCATTCTCAAATTTACAATCGTGATAAACATGATCAGAAGTTCCGCGGACCTGTTTGTGGCATGATTACCAATGCCAATGGTGCGAAGTCGGCACGGGCTGGACCTCCGATTGGTATGTAAGTTACGAGGCGTTACCGCGAACTTAGCTCATTACCAGCCGTGCGCAAACGGAATGACAATGCTGGGAATTCTTACTTCATTCTTTTCTACGTTTATTACGCAGTGAATGAAAAGACAGTACTTATCCTCGCGTGATTAATGGACGCAAGTGCGGGTTCTCGAAAAAAAAACCAGTTTAATCGAATTATATGATCATTACTGTTTGTGGGATTACCAATAGTGCGAATATGGCTACCAAAGTATGATATGACATGATAACCTATGGCACTAATAATTCTTGTGCTTGATTGTGCAATGATTACCAATAGTGCAAATATGATTACTAAAGTGTGATAATATGACAGGATTACCGATGTCATTCAATACTTCTTGTACCATTTTGCAGCATTTTTTTACCCATTCTACAGACAGGTACTCGTCAGTTATTCTATCTCTATCAAATATTGATTATAGGTGCGAATTAAACAACGCGAGACCGAGACAAAATGTTGAGTGCATTTCGATTGATTGGTTTTAATCTGAGATAAAATTAACTTCATCAAAATTACGTTTACTTTCTACATTAAACGCCTGAAGGAAGAAAACATTGGAAATCATATTTATATCACCATCTCGGTTCAGTAATAACAGCGAGACGTATTCACAGAAATATAATTATATATAATTGTGAGGAATTAGTAACGTTCCATGGTTATATTTGCTTGAGTAGTGTCACTGTTTTCCTTTGTGCTTATTAGGCACTAGACGCGATGTGGCGAAAGACTCCGCAGCCATATTGAATTTTTTCACATTAATTCCAGTTCTTTGTTCCAGTTTAAAATGCAGCACGAGAAACAGGTGCAATTGTAACTCTTTGTGGCAACAAAATTTTATTTAAATCGGAGCAATATAACAATCTTATTACCAAAAAGAATACCTGAAAATATGATCGAATTATTCCTGTTTATTCGCAAACAAATTTTCGTATGACTTAACTGCAATGAAAAACCACGCGTTTTAATGCTATTTCCTTTGCTTGAAACTTATTTTTACAAATAAACAATATAACGTTTACGTATGTTTCTAAAAGCATTATTTAAACAAAGCATCCGTGCACGATATTGGCAGAATCTATTCCAAGACTTGTCACAAACCTTGGGCCTATGAATAATTTACGCGATCTCTGCGACCGCAAAGTGTTTATTGTGATAGCGCCTGACTTCACTACCGCAACCTCATGTGAAATAAAACACCTAGATTTTTCCTCTCAATCTCCGAGGTAAGTCTACCAAAGTTCCGTACCTCATAACATCATATGTAGTCAGAAACTTTTCGCTAAAATGAATTATATTTCACCTGCTCTAAGTTGTAAAATGTATAGACATTTTCTAAGGCACTCGGGACGCGGTTGCCAAGACGATATCCAGAATATAAGGAGTTATGCCAGATGGTTAAAACACGGAATTTCAAGACGAATGCCACGGGATTAAGGTTTATAATAATTTGCAGGTGCTACCAGCGTTTACTGCGAGAGCCGGCATCGAGGGAAAGCGGCAGTAAATAACAAGCGAGATCGGATTATTTCGATAAGATCGTAAAATGAAACAAGGCGCGCCTCGGTGGGACGTTTTCTTTTGGAATATGTTACACGTTAAGCAGCACGTTGCCCACAAACTTTTCTTAAAATTTGCAAATTTGATTCCGTTCGGTTTCTAACTGAACTTCTTGACAACGGATATTTTAATGCCTGAAACTTTTGTATGCTCTACGGGGCTACGAAGATGCACCGAATGTGCTACGATAATGCTACGAACGTTCTACGGAATATGTTGGTATGCACCTTCTGTACAGCTATACTACGCTGCTACCTCGTGAATGTCTCTTACGACCCATTCAGTGTAATGCTACTGAAGACAATATTACCTACCAGCTATGTGTACAGTTTCTTAAAAACGATTTAACTTTTTCTTCCATTATGTTGGCAAATTATTCTGAAAACAGAACTAGGAATTTATTTTAATAATACATATTCTTTATTCATGGATACAATGGCACAATTACTTTTAGAGTAATCCCACTCCAAAAGATTTCACATTTTACTAACAAAAATTTAACTTTGATCAGTTAGGAATAAATCCAAGACGTGTATTCTCGTCGCATTTTATTTTTATAACCTTCCAAAGCAAGATACCGTTACGAGCGAACTGACAGTCACCCGAGGGCCTGTTCCATAGCTGGTACAAGTCCACAAGTAGGTGGGTAACTGGGCACCGCTCCCCGAGCGTATGTAGGCACGCGCGGTCCGAGCCGTCCAAGTGCAATCTTATTTTTCCGGAGTCGCTGGCTCGACTGCCGGTGGCTTATTGCCTACGTGCCGGCGGGCCGGTCGCGCACCCGTCATATTATTCTATCGGGTGGCTATCAGCGCAGCCCACATGCCTGGCACGCTGTAATTATCCCGACAGTACGTGAAGTCGTATAGGTCGAACTGGTACGATTTGGGAATACAATTAATAATCAAATGTCAATAAAAATATAAAAACACAAAGCTTAGAAAAAATACTAGTCGTCCTATTTTCATCACGCTCTTAGTTTGGCAGAAAGGTGTAAGATGCCATCATAATTCACATTTCAATCACCTTATTTGGGTTTGTAAAAACAAAAATAACATTTCTAATAATAATAATTTATTATATTTATATTGTCAAAATTGTTCACGTCTTATCTGCAGAAGCTCGGAACCGAAGATTTCATCATCATGTGCATATCGAGACAATCCAGCTCACACGCAAAAAAGTGTCTTCCCCTTAATATAGACAATAAGAAAAGTGCTAATGGACACATTCTTAATTAAAGACAGATTAGGGTGCTCACCAGGAAAAAAAGTCTTATCTATCTCTTAGAAATGATTTTCATTTGTTTAATTTTATTCGTAACTAATTTATTTAATTAGTAACTTGCAATAGAATTCATTGAAACAGTCCCCTATACTTGTGTGTAGCTCATTCACTGAAGTATAGCGTAGGTTTGATATTAGTATACTCGCCTGCCTTCTTCAGATATTGCTCCGGACCGTAAATAAAATTGCTGTGACCGTGAGCTAGTGGGCACTAAAGCTGTATTTGTCACGTTAAGAGTGTTGTAGGGGAATAATCGCGTTAAGGGTAAATTGGCCGATTTTTCATGTGACATGATAATACTTTACCATAAGAACATTCTTTATTCTATGTTAGTGTAACTTATAGGTGCACGCTATTTCCGAATGATTTCTCATCCCTACTATATTACGGTTATATGTTTTTTAAGTTTTGCGAGCCGTAGCTGAGAGGGAAGTTACTAAATACACAAGTATAATAAGCAATGTAAGGCGTAAGACAAATCAAAGTGGCGCGTCGTGCAGTGTACGGCATGACGGCGCACAATACCTTTTTCTTACAAAATGTATTAAAGTGACTGCTGTCTTTCGCATTAGGGCGCCAGTACGCAAAAGCGCAAAACAGTGTAAGCGCTTAATGTTAGAGCAAATTTTTGATAAGTCCTGTGATTTCAACTATAATTTATATGGTGGATTATTTTTTTGCACATCTCATTAGCAAAATGCCCCGCTTCGCAAAACGCTCCGCAATGCGTTGCACGCAAACGTCCGCCCAGAATTCAGTGCACTGCATAAGATGCTCCACATTTATGACGAAACTTGTTTATCACAATTACGCAAACAATAACGTAATAAAGGCGGCCGCAGCCGGCGTTATTGTCAGCGCGAATGTCGCCGCCGAGGGTTGTCGGAAAAAGTGAAAGTTTTTATCTCTGGCAGTCCCAGGCCGGCCGTTCTCATTTCCACCGCGCTCTTGATCGCAATCGCTCGCTAGGGTTGAAGCGATTCAACGTGGACGCTTAACCGCTAGATAATTGCTGATTAACAGATACCTTCTCCAATACCGGTGTATGAACATCGATTTATGAATATGCATGTAATGGTATTAATTACGAGTATTCACTAGTGACTTTGTTCACGTTTTGTTTCAAATCCATTAGGTGAACGATGCGCGAACGCGTAGAACACGAACATACGACTCCTGCGTCATTTATAGTAGGTACGATGGTGATAGATTCTACAAGTGGTATTGTATGTAGTTAGTTATTTACATAGTCGGGGTGAAATTGAGTAGCCATAGTAAACTTTGAATTTTTCAAATGGTTCAAACGGACTTCAGTTTATTTCAATAGATAGAACATGCGCGCTTAACAAAAATGGTATAGATAAAGCAAAACTTCTATTTAAAAAACTTGAGTAAACAACACTTAAGTTCAGGTCTAGGTTGAAGAACAAAGAAACAACCCTACTCTTAACAAGGGATGGGAAACAAAGAAAAAAGGTGTACGCACAAGGGGACGATACGTCAAAAAATTAGGTGTCTCGAGTAAACCGGATGTGTGGGCCACAAGCTTTATAACTTGTGCGATCACAGTTTTATATTGCCATTACATTATTACACACAACCACACACACACACACACACGCACACGCACACATGTATGTTGAGACCAATTCATTCACGAAGTTTCAATGTGTGTGTCTTGTTTATATTATGTAATTTTATACAGTAGAGAAGATACTGCTACTTTTAGAAATGAATTTCAGATATTCTCGCGCGAGTGTTTGGAATCACGCCTGTGGTAGAAACATGTAATCGTTCTAATCTTAGAAATAAACTTTTTATCAGACTAGATTAATACACTAAGACTACACAATTGAACTGATTCATTCTCTTGGAAATATTTACATTATTAAATAAAAATGAAGAGATCCTGCTTGTGATTTTTAGTGCCACATCCTACTATAGATCTTCAGCAGTTTTTTGTTTGTGGAATATTTTATTTAGGACATTTATTTTCTCGTCGTAGCTTTTCCCAGAATTTCACAGACCAAATCCCTTATCTAGGAAAAATCTGGCTTCATTCCGTCCATTACTCACTTCAGTAGGTGTGCAAAGATTCGCGTTTCGTCGACACTGCCACAGTCACAGTTTATCTTTTAGTTATTACGAACTGGTGTAAAACAGTACTTAAGGTTTAAGCAAACTCTTTCTATATTTTTTGTTATGATATTGCACTTCTGATGGAACTATTGACTACGTATTGGTTAATACAAATGGATCGACTAGATGTAGCTTACGATATATGCTTACGATTTTTATGAAAGCTAAAAATTACCTAATTCGTAGAAGAGGTAATGTTACTGGCATATTGATCCATTGGCCTGTGGTGAATCGAGAAAAAAAAACATTCAATTTCAGCGAAACAACAATAACGACAGCTTTTTAAAACTCAGTGTATTGCTTTTTCTGAACTTTTCTCCGAAGTAATTTTATATTTAGACACTTTTTTTTAAAGGAAGTGTTTCAATCTACAAGTTTTCTCTTCATTGTTGATCTCCAAAATTTGTATGAGAGGTACCTACAAGTCTACCACTTCCTACTGTGAACTGTTTCGCAACCGCCGCCTAACCAAGCCCCTGCTCAATGTCGGCACCTAACATACTGGTCTTAGAAGTGTACACCCGGTGGGCACAGGTTATGCAACAGTTATTACGGCCACGGCCCCTAATAAAATGAGCGGTACTAACGCCGTGTTTGCGTTGAAGCGGCGCAGATGATAGATACGGCACGCCACCATCCCACCACCGACGGTCTTATAAACTAACCGTAGTGAACGAAAATTTGAAAATATTTTTGTTACCTATTCGTCTATTTATGGTAATGGATATACCTAATATGCTTACTGTTTTTTTAGTCTTGTGATATTATTTTTTGTTATGTGGGTGGTTTACGTGTAGAGAAACAGCAAATTTAATTTACAAGTTAAATGACGCGAAAACAAATCATGAGATAAAGAGCTGTCAAATTGAATTCATAGAAATAGTAATTAAATTGATTAATGCAAACCATTACAGTTCTAAAGCGTAACAAGTAAGCAATAACAATGATTGCTCATTGCGCATCGAAATAAAACAAGTACAAAAAGCCATAACTCACGCCCGAGTTGTGTATAAATCAACAATTTAATATCATTACGCCTAAAGTAAGCTGGAAAGTTCCCCGCTTTTAATTCGCCTGCGAGAGATTTTAATTTAGAAAACTGTTTCCTCAAAGTTGTTATAATGTATTCATATATTAACAAAATACCGACACTGAGCGGGTGGGTGCGTAACTGCAAACCGTTATGTTAATTTTAGCGGTATACTTAGCAGAGTATTAAAAAAAGATTTTAACATTAATGCGTGGATATGGTAACTATGCGAAATTGATCTCGTTAAATCAGCAATTAATTTTACTACAAAAAGTTGTAGATCTTTGTCGTGGAATTAGTATAAAAGTACTTTTGAAGCAATGAGTACGCCGTGAGAGTGGTTTAACTCAAGCTTAACAAAGTAAAAAAGAGTGAAAATAATTATGTAATGAAATAAACGTGAGTCAAAAATAATGGTTAATCAAATAGTTAAAGCTGCGTTTGCAAAGCACTAATATTGCTAGCAACAACGATCCAGGAAGTATTAAAGCTATATTAATGGTTTGATATATGCCTTAGCTGCCTAGAATGTTGTGTACACACACAACATTTCAACCAGCTAAAATTGCCAGCAAGCTTTCGTGAATACGCATTTCGTCCGTTCCGTTAAAACGAGAAAGCATTACTTTGCACTGCAGTGACATTTTTCTTTATGAACTCCCCCGGCCTGTTTTTATTAATTCCTACTCCCTCATGACCCCGAATAAAAGCTAAAAAGAAAATGTTTTCATACTTGGAATGTGCTTCCCAAAGCGAGAATCCTTCGCTTATCTACTCAAGCGAATCTAATTCGTATTCTTGTTTACAATTTTATTTTAAAATATGCAATTACTAGTATTTTTATTCAACATTGGATCGTATTAATATTGCGTTTATTAATAGGCTATAGCGGTTTTAACAAGCTTGTAAAAAGTTTCTAAGTATTAGGAAAACATAAAAGTTGAGCAGCTAGCGTGGAAACTGCACTGCAATTACAGTAAGAATCGTATGCTCTTTTATGGGTATTTGCTCGCCTTTACCTTTGTGCCTCTCGCGTTGTGCAGCGTACTATTTAAAAGCTTGCCAGTAATACATTTAATTGGAATATATTGTACAGTTTGTCAAAAGAAAATGTATGCACCGTCCAAACGCTGCGCGGCCAGTCCGTAAGTTAAACATTTTTATGAATTTTCGTGTCGTATTTTAATTAAAATTCTTCAGAGTTCTTGAATATTAACTACTTCATTTTTGCATTTTATTTCGGTGGTAGGTAAATTTTATTGGTACAGCTAGTTTTCTTACTTTGATTTAAGTGTACAGTTAACAGTGTGTGAAGGATATTTCAGCAGGTAGACGTGGTGCGGTAGATAGCTATGGGGTGAAGACGAATTGATTCGACAACTTAACGACTCATTCAAGAAGTCATAAAGTTGGCGGCGTCTCACTGCTTAATATAGTCGCGTTGCAAGAAACAATTAGACAAGCGGCACAATCATCCTAGAGGGTTACAAGGATGTGAGAATGAGAGCAGAATTTCGTGGACATGGCATCACTTTAAAAGCTTCGTTATAACTTGAAGATTGGAGCTACGATTCGATTGTTAATATAAAATTGCTTATAACAAAAGCTGAGTATTGACTATGTTCAGGAGTTATATAATAGCTTTGTTATATTAGGGATTCCTTTACAACTATCTCTCTCTTCTTCACTATGGGTGGTAGACTAGTAGAAAATGCTCTTAGCATTAAGTCCGCCATTTGTACTAGCTATTTAATATGTGCAATAAAGTATTAAATAAATAAATAAACGATACGATTTTGTAGTTTAAAACTTTTCTAATACCTGTTAATTGATTTCATCTGTAATTGTTTACAGTAAATAGTGAACACAATTAAGTTTCTCCTTTTATTACTCTTTCTTAGTTCCACGTTCTCGACGGCGGAGTGTCGAATGGCGTGTAATACTGCGCGCATAAATCGAGCGACACGGTGACGAGCGCGCACTTACACGCGGAATGAGAGACATCCACCGTCTTTGCCAGGAACACCCTAAAATTTCCTTTTAATCGTTGCCTCGAGGTACGACCGCCTTATTACATGCCAGTGTTCAATATCAATTAACATTTAGCTCTAAAACAACGTTGCTATGTTGGTATTGTCAAATCATTAAAGTCTATAAATTTCCCGGATGTAAGCCATCTAAAAGTAGGTAGCGTGATCAAGTCACGTTTCCGTAATGTAAAAACCATTTTTAGTTCTTTTTTGCTGGTCATGAATTTTAGGTTCATTTTCAAAAACCACATTAAACCCAGTATTTCGGAATATTTCAAAAACCATCATTTACATTATCATCATTTGCATCTACTTATCAACAATTAGTAGGTATTCGTGCTTACTGAATGAATTTGAAATTATTTTAATGAAACGGTGACTTAAAAAGAATATGTTATTTTTTATTATATATCACAAATATTATAATATTGGGCTGTTTTATCTCATTGGTCATCCCATATCGTCCCACTGTATAGCACGGGTCTCCCCTCACTTTAGGTCATAATCCACTACGGGGCTCAGTCCGGATTGGTGGATAACATACCTGCCGCTGAAATAAGTCTTGGGTTCGTTGGGTTCTCATTGGTACGTGACCGTATTTTGTTTTTAAGTATTTTCAGACAAGTGTGTAATTTTATTTCATTTTATTCGCGTTTATTTGGAGCTAGACAACTTCATATTATATTCTGTAGGATTCAAAAAAGTAACAAAAACGAGTGAAACTATTTCACGGCTATAACAGTGAACTTGCACAATATTCAAATGAAATTGCATCTTTGCCAAAACTAGCGAGAGAATGGTTCGCTCACATTAATATACAATAGCGTTTTCTGACCCTTCTTGTGTCGCGGGTGCCTCTTTGTTTTTATAGGATGTTGAATAAGCATTAACTAAGTAATATCAGGGGCAGGTAGGTACAAATTGAACCGCGTTTAGGAGACCTTTTATGTTTCTATAGGTATGGAAACGGCACACGTGGCGGCGGATGATTACAACAGAACGATTTCCAGCCAAGAGAGCCTTGTTTTAAAGCTCAGCATTAGAATTTTAAAATTTCGTTTTAGATTATTTTTCAGTTCAGAAACCGTGAAATGAATTCAAATATCTGTAGAAATATTTTTAGAAGCCAAATGTATTCATAAGATTTTCAAAATAAGTTCCAGCTCAATAAAAGAGATTGAATCAAGCTACTGAAAGTACACATCTGTAATAATTTTAAACTGGCTTCGCTTTAAAAGAATCCGGCTAGGTAAAGTTTGTTTAAAAGCTGCTACTAAAAATATTTGCGAACTGTGTAGGAGGATTACTTAAGTGGGCTCGATCTTTTTAGAAACAATACACTTATGTCCAAATAATCTTGAAAATTTCAATCAATGCGTCTTCGTTATGTAATTTTTTTTTATTTCACTGACTGACGAGACGAGCAGGTTTTTTACCTGATGGTAAGTGCTACGCGTGCTCTTAGCAGTTACAGTGGCACCCAGAACTTTGCATTGCATAATCCTACTCGGCACGGCACTGCGCTTGTCACCCTGAGACATCAGCTCTAAAGTCTCATATGCCCAGTAATTTCGCTGGAAACAGTGCCCTGTAGTGTGTGTGTAAAATACACAACTAAATAGCTGTAGGTATGAGTCCTCGTTTTCTAGCGGATGAATTGAATTTTTCTGAAATTAATAGTATGGTAACTCTGTCTGACTAATGGTTTCATAACAAAACTGCGTAATCCTACCCTGCCTTGTATTACCCTGTCTAGGGGGATAATAATGTCATTACGATATTTCTACCAAATAGGCCTATTTTAGGGCACAATGCAACAACAAGATGGCAAGATTTTGCAATGCAAAGTACCGGGAGGCACTGCAACTATTATGGGCGTCGCTTACCATCAAACGAACGACATACTTGTCTATATACAGAATTAAAATAAAACCATAATGAACACATTAATACCAAATAATATTAATGGTAAATCAATTCACCTACATTTCGAGTTCCAGAGTGTACCAGATTCTCTGTTATAGATAGCTAAAAGTTCATTTGGTATACTGGTATGGACTGGATATTCACTGGCGCTGTACCTGCAAGGCTTTAGCGGGCCTTATAGGGTTGTATAGGCTCGTATCAATAGCAGATGCAATTAGTTTGAGTGCACCGTTTTTGATGTAGCACCGGAGCCGTGTGTGAGCCTGTCTGGTATAAATACATCCACTACGTTAATCGGGTACAAGAGTAGTTGATTTTAGCGTACATATAAAATCGTGGCTGCAATAGTTATGCTGTCTCTATCCGATTTTGATTGTAGTAAGCAGTTAATTAACTAGGAAATGAAGTATGAATTTGTTGATAATATCTCCTGAAATTGAGTTAGGTTAATAATATCGGAAGCCGTCTCAGTGTTTTGAGGAAATAATTAAGCTATGAATAACTACTGAAATTACGTACATATTAATTGTATTTATGATTTATTTCAAGGGCATATTTTCTTCATAATATAAAACTATTTTCTCATGTTTTTTTACCTACTAAAATTAATGTATCATCTAATAAAAGATATAATGACACTAAATGGAGTTACGAATAGTCGCTTAGACAATATTACAAGTGCAAGAATTGTGTGTAAGTTTGTGTGTTTGTTGCCATTGAGCTTCATAACAACTGGACACATTTCGATGTAATTTAGTACAAAAATAGTTTAGGTCCTAAAATGACACGTGTTTTTTTTCTAACCTGTATACTGGAGGCTGCACAATAACATACCAGATAACTAGTTCCCCGTTGAGCCATCTATTTAACAAAGCGGCCGTCAAGTCAAGAGTAATGTTGAAATGCAACAATATTTGGCACGAAATCTGTCGATGGTACGCACGCTGTTGATTTATGATTTCATTAGTTGCGTTGCGTGCGCCAACTGAGAGGAACAATATGAACTGGGACTGATTGCGGCGATTACGCGGATTTGGCTCCGTGACACGTGGAAATCCACAGTAGAACTAAAATTACCTACAAAGCTCTTAGAATTAGCAACTTGGAATGAGTATGCCACATGGTTAGTAGAACCGACGACCGTTTGGAAGAAAGGGTTTCCAGTTGCGATCGCGGACAGGAAGACGAAGCGTAACAGGGCCCACATGGCCCCAGGATATGTGTCACTTTCAGAAGTATTAAAATTACTTTAACAAAAAACCGTAAGAAGTTTTCCATTTAGTTACTTTATTCTAGCTGAGAGCAAACAATAAATAATAACACATCGCTTAAGAAAGGCGCTGGTCGTGTTACCTATTTTGGATGGCTTCCAACGAAGTAATACGTTTGCACTGGCTTGGCAGCAAAAAGAGCTTGTTATTCGGATAAATAAATAGTCCTAGCCTAATATTTTATACTCAGCATAAAAATGAAATAAGCTTGGCAAGTGAATGCATAGCCTTACTTTTAGCATGACAAATAGTTTCAGCACTGAAACCAACTGGTGGAAATGATTTTGTGGTTTAATGCGACCCCACTATTCGTTTCAAAGATACTCACAGACTACTGTATGGCACAAAGGAACAGAAAAAGTTAAAAACTGAGTCGAAAGAAATATCCACAATCGTAGATAGATAAATAGATAGATTACTCTTTATTGACACCAAAATTTATAAAGCACAGAGATTACAAAATAGGCTTATAGTAAACTAGCTGTGCTCCGCGGTTTCACCCGCGTAGTTCCTGTTCCCGCAGGAATATAAGTATAAAATATAGCCCATGTTACTCGCTGTCAATGTAGCTTTCCATTAGAGAAATATTTTTTTAAATCGGTGCAGTGGTTAAGCCGAAACTTTACATATTCCTATACATACTTTCATCCCCTATATTTATTTTACCCCTCAAGGGTAAAGTTTTACAAACTTTGAATGCCAAATTTATTTATATCTAATCAAAAGCCTAAAAAAAAAGTGAAAGAGCCACAGACAGAGTTACTTTCGCATTTATAATATAAGTAAGGAAGTAAGGATTAGCTCTGCAATACCATGGATCGGAAAAATATATCTGTCGATTGTCTTAGCGTTACTCTTGATACTCAAAAGTCACAGTAGAAAATGCCGAAGCTTAATGAAATATTCGAAACAATTATCACAATACACAAATTATCAATTACAATGTTTCAGTTGTAATTGATAATTTTGGAAAAAAAAATAGTTTCGTTGCTATGTTGAAAGGAGATTATTTTATTTATAGAGCAACTGTATTATTGAAATTTTATCATCAAAACATCGAAGGCCATCGGTTCTTTTAGATATCTATAGCAAATATTCTTATATCTTCTTATACTATAAGTGTAGTAACACGCGGCGTCGAAATTACGCGGCGTAATTAACCCTACAATGTTAAAAGCATTACCTACAACACATCCACCAAAATTACGTCTGTCGACCTAAAGCGATAAAACTGTTAACACTGCAAGCATAACAATTATGCTGCGTAAGGTCAGCATGGTGTATCCCAACACTAAGCTGCATAGTGGGTAAACACTGCAATAAGTTGGCGACTAGAGCTCCTACAAACGTTCTACGGTTCGGAAGCTGCATTTGATCTGTTTTTATCTACCTCGGGCACGTGTTTATCTCGTAAACACATCGAAACAATTTGCCCGCGGTAAATTGGAGATGGATATCTTTTTGTTACGTTCGGATATCTGTTTTAGACAAGTAGCTGCGACTTTTTGAGCAATAATTAAATCTCTATTGTAATAAGGGCCTGCTTAGTTATCATTATAAACATATCATCATATGTTAATCTGTCTAGTTAGGAGTCAAGATCTTTGTATGTGATCGTGATGCGATATAATCATTATTATTATATTTGACTTGAAATGGATTCTATATAATTAATTAATGCCATCCCAAATATAAAACGTGAATGCAATTAAATCAACCAATCGTTGGTCAATAATACAAAATCACGTCGCTTCGACAAAATTACAGTTATGATAATTTCAAACGTTTCTAATGCGTGTTTAATTATTATCAACTCAATTTAATGTCAATTTTAAAATAGTTATGTTAAAAACAAATCAAAGATTTATTGCTATTACAGTAATCATTTTCAGATATGAGTTCAGTAACATATCTTTCCTACATTTTTGTTAACAATTTGACAACAACCGTGACCAATTCCAGCCAACCGCGCACCAATCAACAACCGTTTTTGAATCGTTTTACACGTTGGCTTCACATCCGCTCCGGTCCCGGTACATCGTGTAGATTGATTGCGTTTCAGGCGTCATCGCATAGAAAATATTGCGAATGCGTAATTGGATATGCGAATACGCGTCGCTCGCACCCGCCTCGTGCCGGTGACGCGGCTGACAAATAATATGACGGACGATGAATACTTGCTATTGGCTAAATGCAATTTCATATGAACCGTATCGGTGGTCGTTAAAGTTGGAGTGGAGAGCTTTGTATATGGTTTGGGGGAACAATTTTCATCACTTATTTATTTAATTTGATTTTATATTCTGTTTTTTCTTATAAAGTACCTATAATGAGGAATGTTAAACACATTTAAGAGGTTTTAACTCTTTTACAGTATACAATCACAGCGCCCAGCGGTTTCACCCGCGTAAACAATTTTCCTATACAGGAATCGGTAATTTTTATGAGATAAATAGCGGCCTGTGTTGTGTGGTGGGGGCCTTTAGTAATCTCTGTATTAGTCTATGATAAATAAATTGTTTTGTTTTTGTGTTTGTATTAAGTACCAGAACCTAAAACATCAATCAGTCGTCGCGGTGTGAAGAGGGGCCAACACACACACTGGCCCACTCAAACTTTGACATTTATAATATTAGTGGGCTTAACGGCGCATTTTAGTATGAAGAAACTCCAGTCATAGCAGTAGGAACCAAATACAGAGAAATTAAAAGAATGAGTTACCTACACCTTGTACCATTAAGTCTTCTGGGCCTTCATTTAATTATTTGAGCTGAATCAATACGCCACCTAAATGTGAAAATAGACTCCTCGCTGTCTCCGTACCGTGTGAGTTTCACGCTATCCACACAGCCTTTACGAAAATAGTTACCCATTAGGCGGCGGAGGTGAGAGACGATTGAATCGAATATTCGCGACTTGGGGAAATGCGATAGGGCTCTGGCGGAGCTTTTGACTCTATTCTTGAGTTCGCACTTGAATTTAAGTTGCTGAAAAGGTTTCCAGAAACTAAACTTAAGGAGACGTAGATATAGACTGTTATAGTTAAGAAGGTTTGGTAATGTTGTTTTTTGTAAGTACGGTCACCACAATAATCTTTTAAATACTTTTAACCTGTTATAATTTTACAGTCAAACTTGACAAAAAAAAACCTATTGTATAATTTCTGCACAATAGAAAGTTGTTACAGTTATTAAATGAATTACTTTGTATTATTTGAAAAACGTCCAAAGTATGAAAGCTATAAACATAATTTCCTTCAGCGTAATATAAATCTAATACCTAGGTCCACATGAGAAATAAACAGATGCAGGCCTCGCCGAGCCGTCCCAGTTCCGCAGGTGGAGTTTTTTTGCAAGGCCCTTTATCGTAGACACTTTCTACGGCCACACAGTGGGTAGTTGAATAGTGCTCCACGGTTTTATTTTTCAAGCTCGCAGTAAAATGTTTTGAAAGGACCGATTTCACTTTGCGTCTGCGGCGTCCCCCGCCCGCATGTCTCCATTGTGATAGCAACTACAATCGTGCTCGTACCTACATTATTGTTTCGAATACGAACCCGCCTTCTTTTTATTCGAGTCTCCGTGAAAAACCGTATCTTTACACGGTTGAGTTATGGTGATGAAATTAAAGCGGGAGCTTTTAGTCGAACGTTTTGTTTCCATCGCCGGCATCCCGGCACTACATCTATACTTTTATGGAGATTATTATTTTTATGATCCTTTTCATCTTCAGAATGGATGGGAGTAATTTTGCGCCTGTGAGATAAATTTTTCGGATCGTGTTTGAATAAAAATCCAATTGTTATTAATACAAAGTGTTATCGCTGGATTATCGCTTATCCGTTTCCTCTTTTTAGATTAAAGTTGAACAAAATTATCTGAATGAATATCTCATATTGAGAGTGGAAATGTTTAATTTTTGAATTATTGAGGAAGCGTTGTATGCGCGCCCACTGCAATATTTTTCTATATTATTTGGCAGGCAGCTGACGCGATATTGTAACGAGATACTTTTGATTATCACATTGGTCTGATTTTTTACTAGTAACGCCAGCTCTCGAAATCCTATATTTTAATTATTTATATGAAAAAATATGTTACGTACTGGACTCTAAACTTGGGACTATCAATATCTCTGCCGTCTATTTTTTTTTCCATTTGTTACATTATATTATGTATCATGTAAAGATTATTGAAAGCATAAAGTGATACCGCCGTGGAGCTTGGTCACGCTCGTCACACCCAGACGCGGGAATCAACAGTGGTCACGTCACAAACACACAACACAGATCAGCGAGCTGAACTGTGATTAAAGAGAGCCCAAATAATCAAATCACGTTTTTGTAATTAGGCATTCGTTCGATCAAAATGGTCAGGGACATAGATGGGAAAAACATTTCCTTACATTTAGGTTGACTTTGAAATAAAAATAAGGTAAAGTAACTGAGTATAAAATTATGAACATTAGATAGATAAACTCTTTATTGAAACACCACATAACAAAGGAAACTTAAAAGCTGAAACAAATCAAATTTAACAATTAGTGTCACAATGGGCGGTCTTAACATTATTCTATGCCTATCCAGGTCAAAGTCCAATGGTCAAGTGTCCAAGCAATTGGATACAAATATCTAAGTGGCAATCCAGAAAGCCCGAGACCGTCGCGGATGGCGACGTATCGTGCAGAAAAGAGTTGTTTCAGTACATCACGACGCTCAGCTGATAGCAAACGAACGAAAGAGAAGAAAGAATGCAATAGCATAACCTATATTATTATTCTATAATAAGGATGTAACATGTAGGATCAAGGCAGTAAACAATGGATCATTAAAGAAAATCAAGCAATTGTTGTAATAAAACCTTAAAATAGGTACATCATGTTGTTTAAAGTAAAATGATAGGTACAAAAGAAGTATTGTATTTGTATTACAAGCAACCTCAACTTGCTTAGCTATAAATTAAGTATAATTTCCAAACATACAACTATCAGACGGATGCTATTACGTAAATAATAATAAACTCATTTCGTTAACCCGTTCTAAAATCTAATCCTATTTAAAATATATCACGGGTTAAGAACACGGATCCAATCTAAAGGGGTATATTCTAATGTTCGACAGATTAATCTGTGCGGACTTGGAGCAGGGTAAAGTCACCGTAAATTTCCATCGACAGTACCTGGGCTTTTAGAACTTAAATCGCTATAAAAATAAATCTTGGAAGAGTATAAGCAGATTGGAATAGGGTTCAATTTTTTTTCGGCTTACGTCAAGTGTTAGTGCTTAATTGTAATTTAGGTTTTATTTCATTTTAATTTTTCAACTATAATTGTAAGCTAAGATAGGTTGTTTGTTGAAACATCATGGCTGCAATGACGCTCTTATCTTTCACCCTTGCAGTTAACTCTAGCACAAATAATGTAGTTTTCTATGTCCACAATTACAACGGGTTTTGGTAGATTTTGACTTGACGACTTATGAGGGGTGGGCCGATAAAGTCATGCGGTATTTGATAAGAGCTCCATCACTGACTTACAACGCGTAAACCCACGGCTACACTGCAAATCATTAGCAGGATAGAGACGGCTGCGGCAGACCACACTCGCTGTTTGCATTTGTAATTAATACACTGTTTGCACTTCTGATTTACGATAGCGTCGGTTCTGCAATACTAATGTGTTAATAGTTTAGAAAATTAGCTGTGTGCATACAACATTATGCGTAGTTTGAATAATGGTTAAAGCGTTCTATGATCTTGAAAGAAATTGGGATTAATATTTTAAATAGAATCTCATTTTTTACAAATTAAAATTATATCGAAAGTTAATTGATAAAAATAGCTATCTTGTAGATAAAAATGAAAGTTGATATCACAGACAATTTGCACAAACACATGCCCATTCATCCACCACACGAGTACCTCTCGTAAAACCAAGCTCATTCCTAAAATCACAGCGTGTAATGAAATACTGACAAAGGACCGACTCCAACGCACTTCACGGCTCCGAGGGGTGTGTCTTGCTCATTTCGGTTTCGTGAAAAATTGAGCCCCACTCTTGTAGGTCCCTAAGTCAGCGCTGGTCTGAGGGCGTGGTAGTATTCCGAAGAGAAATTTGCATTTTTAGCGAAAGTACGAACGCACGTCTCGAACAGACGGATTGTGAGACGGATGATCGCACGACGATAGATCGACACCCGCTTTTTTGCGAGGAAGCTAATTTTATTTGAATTACTTTGTGTTTGCAATATTTTTTGATAAACTTATTTAGTTGATTTTTTGATAAACTTTGGTTGTAAACCTAATTCGATAGAGAAGAAAAAGTTTGCAAACGAATCGTATAAATAAAAGCAATTAGCTTTCCAACTATTATAAAACAATAAACTCCGCAAAATCTCGAAGGATAAACGCGACTCGCTTCGAAAACTTCGCGTACATAAACAGCTGTAAATACTACCGGGTTCAACTAAAATTTTAATAATATTGCGTTTCACGTTGTTTAAAAGCAATAAAAATCCAAAAACTTTAGTTTTCTGCGGAAAGTTCCGCTTTGCTTTCGGCTTACGGCCGACTCGGGTCGGTCGCGTCGGGCGCACGGTTCTCTCCCGGCGACGGAACGCACCCGAGCCGGCCCTACAAGGAATAGGCGTGTGCGGAATGCATAATAAAGTAGGAGATTAAAAACTACAAAACCTTGTCAATAGAGAGAGAAGTTCTTAATGTGGGTCCAATATGGTAGGCCATGCTCAGGTTATCATTATGAGAACATGACTGCCTCACGCAGAGAGTTTAAAGCTGCACTTAAGTACGTACAAAATAATCAGGAAAAAATCAAAATGGACATGCTGGCTCGCCATCGTGGTGAGGGTAATTTCGTAGAATTTTGGAAGGAAACAAAAAAGTTAGATAACAAAACATATTTACCTAATAGTATAGAAGGCGAAACTGATAAGAAAACTATAGCAAATTTATTTAGAACTCATTTTAATGTAAAAAATATCAGTACTGACACCAGTAATGTTAGTCACCGCAGGCTTCAGGCTAGCCGGGGCCCGAAGACTTGCAATGTTAGCATAACACCAAAAGAGATAGAAGTGATTTTGAGAGAAATGAAACGTGGCAAGTCTCCCGGCCACGACGGCCTCAGCATTGAACACCTGCTGTTCGCGGGCCAGCATATCTGTGAGATTTTAGCCAAGCTTTTCACTCTCTGTGTTAAGCACTGTTATGTGCCACAGGAACTTATTCGTACTCTAGTTGTTCCGATAACAAAGAACAAAACAGGTAACATTTCGAGTATGGGTAACTATAGGCCTATCTCACTGGCAACAATAGTGGCCAAGGTATTTGAACGAGCCATTCATTGTCATTTAAAATCATTAATTATTGATGATGGACAGTTTGGTTTTCGTCCGCAGGTATCAACTGACATGGCGATATTCTCATTAAAACAGGTTGTCAATCACTATAAACACCACGGCACTACTGTATATGCCTGTTTCCTAGACCTGAGCCGTGCCTTTGACACACTCAATCATGATCTACTGTGGGGCAAGCTGTATGACACAGGTGTCCCGCCTGAAGTTGTTGATCTTCTTGCTTTTTGGTACCGTAACCAGATCAGCAATGTCAGGTGGAGCACTGCGGTGTCTGACTCTTATCAGCTCTCGTGTGGGGTGAGGCAGGGGGGGCTTACCTCTCCCGATCTGTTTAACACTTATGTAAATGATTTAATCATGCAGCTGAGCAGCACCCCGGTGGGGCTCAGGCTGGATGGCAGATATATCAACAACCTGAGTTACGCTGATGACATGGTGCTGCTAAGCCCCTCGATTAAAGGCCTACGTAAATTGGTATCAATATGTGAAAAGTACGCGAATGACCACGACTTAATATACAATGCCAAAAAGACTGAAATGGTAATATTCGGATCTGGAAAGGGACCGCAAAACATACCTGAGGTTTTTCTGAATGGACAGCCTGTCAGGAAGGTAGATAGTTTCAAATACCTTGGCCACATTGTAACTTCCAGTTTTAGAGATGACGCAGACATCGAACGACAGCGCAGAGCCCTATGTGTAGTGGGCAACATGATCGCCAGGAAGTACTGCAAGGCGTCGCCTGACGTGAAAATTACCTTATTTAGGTCTTTTTGCCAGACTTTTTACACGTGTCAGCTCTGGACTGAATATACAAAAAAATCGCACGATGGTATACGGGTGGCCTATAATAATATTTTCAGACGACTGATGGGCTTAAAACGCTACTGTAGCGCTTCAGAAATGTACGCGGAGGCTCGTGTCGACACATTCAATGCCATCCATCGCAAAAGGATAGCTTCCTTCATGTCCAGAGTTGAGGCGTGCCAAAATGTAATTATTAGGAGCTTGGCAGAGAGGCTAGTGCTGACGACAACGTACCGACGGTGGGTGGAGCTTGCCACCTGATACATGATAACTTGTACTTACTTACATTTTATATCTACTTTTTTTTGTGTATACAAATTTACTTTTACTTTACTTTAATTCTTACTTTAATACTATTCTCTTTCTATATTGTAAAATGTCTCACTATGGATCCGTGTGTCCGAAATAAAGATTATTATTATTATTATTATTATTATTAATACCAGTCGCCTGTCGGACGCCTCGCGGATCGAACTTGATTGAATTACTTTTGGAGTAAGGGAATTTCGGCTCGGGAAAAGTTCAGGGTGTCAAACGCTATTAATACTGCTTTTACTTGTGGAATTACTTAATACTATTGACTGTAAATACTGATGCTTTTTTAAATAACCTTATTGAGATGTCGTTGAAGGTCAAAATGGATCTTGATTCGGTTACCAAAATCGCTCTACAGAATATTCATCATCATAATCAGGTGTCATATGTTTATAATTCTTGAAGTTTGTAGGCAAAACTTCCAGTTGCAATTCCATGAAGTGCATTTTAGTTCTCGATAGCTAGTTTCAAGCCACTCCCTAGTATCATATAGGCTTTTGCGTTTTGAACGTTCTAAATTACTCGTTACCCAATTTTGCCTAATGTGTGCAAAGTACGAGTTATTATTGTAGAACTAAAACCAGCAGTAGAAAGAAGAACCCAAGCGAAGCTCCCTGAGTGGCCTAAGAATGAATAAATAACACCGGAATCCCAGTTACAGCACATAACACGTCGATATGAAGAACATGTACCTAGACAATTACCACCATCTTTGAGTCCATGAACCCATGTTCGACAGCTCAATAGCAAAAGTGGTTCCTTTGTAAAATTTTCTTGGAATTTTTAACGCAATAAAATTTCATGACTTCATGACAGCAAAAATAGAGCAGTAAGCTAATTTGAACTTGAACTTGTATGAATGTAAGTACGCATAAACAAAATTATACACAAAAGAAGTAAGTTTCATTTTCATTTCACTGTAATAGTTTAATATCGGTTTTATTTTGTAATATTATAAACTTTAGAAAACTTTAGAAAAGTTACTTAGTTCGAATAGATGCAAACTAAGCTAAACGTGGCCTCCTGTTAGATTATACGCGACTCATGACGTTATCGTGCCTCCCAAAAGACACAAAGGATACAATCTTTTGTATCCTTTGTGTCTTGGCACGCACACGTGAAAAACGCAAGACTTGCACGTACATACAAATTGCACTGCACAATTTTCTGAAAACATCTAAGTTATACCATCGACATTTCCATTTAGTTTCCACTGTGACTCCACTCAGGCGCTGTGTGACAATAAAACTGCATCTCGATTCTGATCACACTCTCCCCGAACCATATTCAGATGCGGGTCGACACCTGAGACATCGCTCCGCTTGAAAAATGCTTATTATATTGCTTTCTCGTAAATAAGAGTAATATACACGAAGGAGGGAAACATTCGTCTATTAAAGCGCGCAATTCGTAAATATTTGTTTTTAATGGCTCTTACTGTTCGATATATTACGGTATGTTTAAAATTGTATAATAAACATCTCACTCTTATAAATGCCGAAGTTTGTTTGTTAGTGTGTTTATTTTCTCTTCACGCTGAAACAGCTGAACGGATTTTGATGACATTTGTTTACCGATAATTTTGTCCTGAAATAGAACATATTATGATACTTAACGATTCCTGTTGGATAATAGTAATTACGGGTGAAGCCACGAGGCGCTGCTAGTTATGATATAAATATACGGCCCCTGTGATGTATTTTGCAGATAGGCTGAGTGCGAAGCGCTTACTATTATATTTGGTACGACACGCCTCCACTGATCAAAATGAGCCCAAATGCCATCCGTATTTAGTTGCTAAGGAGTTCCGTAGTCTACCTTCTCTATCTAAAATTATTTTGTATATTATTTAGTTATTATTTAGTTTATTTTGTGTATATGTATCTATTTATTTATTTATTTATTTTATTCTATGTATATAAGAAAAGCCAGCGTCCGATGTACTAATTACTCCTCTCCGTGCATGGTTGTCTGGAAGAGATCGCTCTGAGCGATAAGACCGCCCATTGTGACACTAATTGTAAAATTTGTTTTGTTCTAGTTTTAAGTTTTCTTTGTTCTGTGGTGTTTCAATAAAGAGTTTATCTATCTATCTATCTATCTATAATCAAATCATTTCACCGAAATCATAAAATAATGTTGGCAATTGATTTTAATAGGCATGCAAAATTTTAACTAAATTGATCAACATGAACTGGGTCAGAATTGACTCACAAGATTTCACCTACACATTTAATTATATTCATCCATAATAATAGCACATTATATTAACACTACTAGATAACCATTAGATCTTCTGCTGTGTGTGTAAAATTAATGGCACTAGCTATCCGAGACTTCAAATATCTTCTTGAATTCTTCTCTAAGCATTTATTCAGCCCCACATCCTTCAAAGTTGATTTTAATACTTCAATACAGTACCTATGTTAATTTTAAATGTAGAGAAAATTATTCTAGAACAATATATGTTGGGATAGTTAAGAGAACTTCCAAAGCCTGGAGGTTATACATGTTTCAGAAGTCGGCATAATAGGTAATTTCATCCGTGTTACTTGCGTACCTTTAGAAGTTGTCTTGAAATATGTAACATAGGTCTATTCATGTACTTACGTAATTTTATTGTACATGATTAATGAAATTAGAACTATTCTTACTAAAATCTTTATGCCCTGTGATCGTTAGTGCCTCTGTGACAAAAACGTTTGTGTCACTTTAATTTAAAATTATAATGCATCACGATCATACATCTTGGATTTCTCGGAAGCTGTCAAATACACAGCAATAAAAAAAAATAAAGAACACAAACAATCGAAAACAAACGTAAACGATTTATGATACAATCGACTCTATAAAGACAAATCATTTATCATCTGAAAACGGCAATAAAGGCTGGTTGTTCCTATGAATAGCAAACCAAATGATAACTCCACCAAATAATTAGCAATATTAATAGAAGACCGTCTCGCGTTTAACCCGAAAACGCAGACGGAAATGAACGTCTGTATCTAAGGATTCACACGCGAATGAACCACTGTGCAGATTGTTACGAAATGTTGCGTTACTAATGTAGCTAATGTCGTATGAAAGGGGCGCTATTGCTTTATCACGACGTCTCATGTCAGTCGTGCTCGTATAAATGACTAGTGGAATTCGGTATTTAATGTGCGTGGAGAGATGTAAATATCATTTATTATTTATCTACCAGACAGGATTAGATTCATCTGCTTTTAGCTTTCTATAATATATATAGCTCATTTTCAACAAGAACGTATTATCTCATCAACATGTTAAACGTGAGATATTTTTCTTTATTTGACTGAGTGACGAGACGAGCAAGGCGTTCGCCTGATGGTAAGCTCTGCGCCTGCCTATAACAGTTACAGCAACACCCAGAACAATTGCATAATTATGTGCGGCACTGCACTGCGCCCGTCACCCTGAGACAATGGCTCTAAAGCCCAATAATTTAGTTGGCAACAATGCCCCTCAAAGCGGAACACAGCAATGTTTGCACACTACTGCTTGGCGGGTAAATATCTGACAAAGGTGTGGTACTTCTCTAGGCGATCTCTTGCAGAAGAGGCCTCCTACTACGATAATACCTTCTTGTCGTAAATTAGATTATTATATAGAACAAGCCCAGATTGGCGACCATTAAAGAAAATATTCGATCAGGTATTAAACTGGTTTCTATCAGTTTACGAACTTAAGTGGTTCTACGGTATTAATAGTAGGATCTGAGGTGGCTCTATTCTAAGAACCCATTTGAGAAATTCTAGGAAGGAACTCGATTCAAATCATCTCGTGAGTTTGATGAAACCAAACAAGTCTACGCTGTCGTTGGAAAGATAAATACCCGTATTCCAGACCGACGTTCAATTTGAATCACGACTTGATCATAGATTTGAGAGTCCATTTCTATGGAAATCTGTCTAATCTATCCTCTAGTCAAGATTCAAACTGAGCGTCCTTTTGAAATACATACGGCGGAAGTGCTGAAGCTAATCATAACTAATTCAGTCGGATTGGTTTCGTGTCACTTCATTAGGTCGGATTACTTCTGCGAGAGTTTATCTGAGTGAGTACCATTACTATGCCTACAAGATAATTGAGCGCCACACAGTAGTTGTGTCTCCGTATTCTTTGAAGAGCTCATTAGCCTGCAGAACTAGACATAAGTTATGATACCTGGAAACCAATCTGTTCACCGATCAATATCTTTTCAAATTGTTCAGTGATGTGGAAGCATTTGCAAACAAAAAAACAGCAGTGGTATTGCAATTAAATGTTTTAGAATTAAGTACGCACAAACACTAAGCTATTGGCTACATGGTATTTCTGTTATTTAACATGCTATCTTAATTTATTGTCACATAACGTTATCCTAATAAATGCTCTTCACAAAACCATTTAGGTTCAAATACAGGGTTCACAGTATGTATAGTTAATGGCTAATATGAATATGTGCACGGCCATGCATCAATTACGTAATCTTTGACCGTCGAAGCGGCCGGCCCATACATCAATCAGCCCGGCAGCCGACGGGCTTGCAATCAAATAAAATTTAACTCAAAAGCGTTAAGCTTTCGAATATTGTGAGCTGTTTATTGTGTTCGCTGATTTCTGATGTTATTGTTGAGCCTGTTCGGCTTTAATTGGAGTAATTGCTGTATAGTGTTAAGGATTGTTAATGTTAATTTATTTTACTTCATCAGGTTGATTTTTCCTCTTTTCGTGAGTTTATTTACGGTCTTGTGCTGAATATATCAAGATCCAGAGATAGTTATGGGCATATTATGATATTAAGGCCAGTTTTAGTGCTCGACCGACCGTCGGTGCATACGTCGGTCAAGCTTGTCATTTGTATGAAAATTAAGCAATATATGCGTGCGCTCGGTCGGTCGAGCACTCTCACGACTTGTCAATTTTCATACAAATGACAAGCGCGACCGAAGCACGTACGTACCGACGGTCGGTCGAGCACTAAAACCGGCCTTAGAAGTACTGGCAGGCTTTTTGTCTTTATTTATTTCTTTATCTTTTTTCCAATGGGTATAGTACTTTACTACACGTACTTGTTGCTACATACATTTTTAATGTAATCAATAATAATAAATAATTTTCTATTCTATTCATACTTGTTTGTTGAACTTTAATTTTACTCTTCTCTGAAATTCTTATTCGCTCCGTGTACGCTCAATAATAATTTGTTTGAAACAATACCCGAAAGTAGCCGCGAGCGAGGATGGAATGTCCTAATCAACCGCCTCATGTCTAACTACCTTGATTGTGAAGTACACGTGAAGTTGAGAAAGGAAAATTTAGTTTGGAAGCGAGTGAAATTTCGGTCACACGGTCGATATTTTGAGTCAAATTAATCCTACCAAAAATGGTTTTGTACTTGATTACAAATTTTGTTGTATCGCAGCCTATGTCTTTACACTGTGTTTATATGTGATGAAAATTGACAAGTCATGACACTGCTCGAACGACCGCGCGCACGCGTATATTGCTTAATTTTCATACAAATGACAATCTTGACGACGTACGCGCCGGCGGGCGGTCGGTCGAGCACTAAAACCGGCCTTAATATCATAATATGCCCATAACTATCACCGGATCTTGAAATAATCAGCACAAGACCGTAAACGCGTCAAAAAGCATAAAAATATTGCCAATTTAAATAAATTAACTTCAGTACTACTACAAATATAACTGTACCTAAAAGTTTTGTCCGGGTACGCAAGTTGCGGAAAAAGAAAGCCTATATGTGCAAAATATCGACCGAATTTTTACAATGCCATTTACGAATTCAACACACAGCTACGAAATACCGACCAGAAAACTACACGGGTTCGTGCTCAGTGACGAGCGAGGTGTGGAGCAGCGCTGTCAATCAAAACGGTTATGGGTCACTATTGTACCGACCGGAATCACACAGAAAGGTGAGGGAACTGCAAGATGAACCGTTCCTTATCATTGTTGAGACGATCAGTCGATATTCCAGGTGATATTTGGCACATGTGAACCGCTAGCTGTAATATATTTTCGGCTTGCACTTTCAATAATAAAAGAAACAACACAAGTATTCACATCGCATATCAAATTCCGATAACCGCACTGAAACAGTGCTCAAATTTCACGGATATTGTCACCCGTCGATTGGATCTGTAATCGACAAAGTCGCGACTCGCATCGCTGGCTTTAAATGTATTGGCTGGTGCATTACCGTTATGTCAACTGCCAGCCGCACGGCGAGATGAGTGCCCTGTACGAGTCGGATGACTGACATTAACTGCTAATGTGGGCCTTTGTGGTACACCTAGCTGCTTTAGGGCTAAGTGTTGTGATATATGCTCTATTTACTGATAGTTAAGGTTCAGTTGTACTTATGCGTTCTATATTACACCGCAGACAGTCAGCTGTTTTTACAAGATTAGCTGAGATGAGTACAATGCATATCTATATATATATATATATATATATATAAATATGCATTGTACTATATTACTATATTACTATATTACTATATGTATATATATATATATAAATGTTATGTTGGTTTGTGTACACTTCAAAAACTCAAAAAGTTCTGCACCTATCGAGCTGAATGTTTTGCATGATATATATTATATATAATCCGCATCAAAGATTGTTTTTATATATTTTTTCATCAGTGACATATCAGCGAACGTGCGAATGTGCCACAGGAAGCGTGGCAGGGTACAGCTAGTTATACATAATAATATACCATTTTACATTAGTTTTCAAAGCGAACAGTTTATTCACATATCAATACTGATAATTTTATTGAGTTTTATAGATTCAGACTGACATTGAGTGTCCTTTCGCAGATGAACATGCCAGCTATTCCACACCATGTCATAAGAAGTTCACCAGTCCTCGATATGGCTCCGCAACGCTTACGTTCCATATCCGCTAAGTCAACGTTGAAAGGAGCCCAAATCGAGTAGTTTGCTTGCTCCAAAGTTTGACCTGTAAAGCAAGATAAAAATATCAGTAATTATAAGGCAAAAGCAAATATTGAAATGATTTGCTACGAACCAAGCGGGCACGGGGCGATAGCGGTGGCATTGAAATATAACAAAACAAACGATAGTACGTAATAGATTGAGTTTCGGTCGCAACTCCCATTGTGCCCGCCATCGCTTTTATCCATCTCTACCTTTCTCCCAATAGTAGTACTTAGATAGTTTGTGACAGAAATAGAGACAAGGTTTTTGTTTTACAGTTTTACAAGGACTGCGCCATAAAAAATAGAATTAGCATGGCGATTTATTTGTAGATAAATTAAAGATAGTCTATGATTATCTCGTTCAAATTCTACCTTACCTTTTACAGTTCGATATTCGTACGGAAACATGAGATCGCTAAATCCAACGAGTAACACGTCTGGATTTGGAGATTTATTAACAAGATATTTGGCCATGAGGCTGGTCACCAGAGTTGCTTCTTCTAAAGAGTTTATTATTATGAGGTTTGATTCTTCCACCTTACAAATCATATAAGCCTCATGCCACGTCAAGGGCTCCTCGTGATACTTGTAGCATTTTCCGTTCTCTTGAAGTGTAAAGCCTAAAATTTGGTTCAGCATAACATTTCTAGGCCGTTATTCGCTATGCCTACCTAGACCCGTAACGCACTCGTTTTGAGCGTCAAAATGACGCGAGGGAAGCTAGCGTGTTTCAGGCGCGTTTCGAGAAGTTTTGAGGTTCAAAATAAGCTTACAGCGCTGGCGCGCTGTAAGCTTGCGCGATGTGATAGCTCGCATCGCGCGTTTTTGGCAAGGAATTTCATGTGGAATTGCGAGTAAGGGCCCAGGGTGTTATTGTAACGTTACATCTTTTGACTACGATGATTGGTGATGATAAGAGGCGTGGAATATTAAATATAACAATAATGGTGCGAGTCGTGTTTCTCGCATTAAGGGTCTATGTTCAAATCCCCTTTCCCATAGCTGTAAAAATAATTTTCATCATCATCATTGTTATTTACCCGTGCTCAGCAGTGGGTTGATATGGGTTGATGAAAAATTATTTTATGAACCACAAAAGAATGTATGTTTTGACAGTAATAGAAATAAACCTTCTCACAGCAATATGGTTTCATTTGGACATTGAACACTACAGAATCGTAGCTTAATCAATTTCAAGAACAGCAGCTTACTAGAAAAGCATTCGCCCTAACATAGAACCTTTAACATTACTATATTCTATAAGTTTCACTTACCTTCGTCATAGTTATCGCATTGCTCATTATATTTAGTTTCGTTTCCAAATATTTTACAGATAAAGGGGAAAATGTAGTTACAAGGTCGGTCATCAAATGTTCCCTCTCTGGACATAACCACACAATGCTCTGTGCCATTACCAGAAGCGTTATTAGGGCTGCCTGACGCCCAAAGAAGATCCAGAACAGTTCCTATTATTGGTTCTCCTAAAACAGTGTTATACGAGCATGACGAACAGTCAGTATTGTCTTTAAGGAAAATATACTCTTATGATTCTAAGTCCCAACATGAAATCTTGTTATAATGAATTAATTAAACATAGATAATACCTTTAAGTGTAACAAAGTCGCCAGTAGAGAATTTGTCATGCAGTCCAACGAAGACTGCCGTATAATGAGCTCTCATATTACTCATTAGCAGTTTTAGATTTTCAATTTCTTTCAGGCTATCGGGTTTCAGCATCGAAGTGCCTTCCGCAATGCAGATCTGCACCGCTTCGTCCCAGTTAGTCGCCATGTCATGAAGCGAATAAAACGTCTGGGAATCCTGGGCCCACATGTAATCCACCCGAAATTTCTGCCCTGACAACATTATAAATTACAACCTTGGTATATTTCATTATTCAAATTCTATCGCCATGTATTTTTACCCATTATATTTTCGGTCCATAACTGAAATGTTATTATGAATAGAAAAAATATCATCACTGCCGGATAACAGCTGGAAATAGCCTCGAAGCAGTATTGGATTTCACGGGTATATTATCATTCAATTTAACGGTTGATTAAAATAGCTGCGATTGCAATGTGACGGAATGATTTCTAGTGAAACTGTTTGGTGAATGAATTGCAGAAATGTTTCTAACAAAAGAGAGACAGAACTGGAAGAGATCGTGCGAGTAAAACGGCAATATTCGAACCCAATCACAAACAAACACTTCACGGCTGGCCCAAATTCAATTGGCGATACCTGGTTTCACTCGATCGCTCTCTCCGATACCGGCATCAGTTATTTTTCTTGTGATCGAAGCGGTGCGGACCGCTCGCCCGCTCGCTCCGCTCGGTCCTCCCTACACGCTTATTTGAATCTCCTTTCTGAGCGACTTCCTTTTCTGTGAGTGTCAGGTAATTATCTGTGTGGCATTCCAATTTTACGATCGAACGGTTAATTCAGTTTAAATCTCTTGGTGTAATACGTACTCGACTGTAGGAAGTGCCTAATCCTAGTCCCTCGGAACCAGTTTCCGAGCCGGGTTGCTCCTACCCATATAATATGGAGATGGATTCTTTATATTTGTTAACATTCAACTCGGCACATATTATTTTAATGGAGTATGCATATTTTTATTTCCTTTGAATTTGACTTTCAAATTTTATTTCAATGGGTTAACATGAGTGTAAAGTTTTAAACGAAGCTTTCTCATAAAAATGCTCCAAAGCTTTATTGTAGGCATTTTTAATGAGTTAAAATTACTGCCAATTTTACAGTTAGTTTAGAGGAATGTATTATAAAGTATGTTTATTACATTTCCATCTCCATTAAATCATATCGTCGTATCAGTAAATAAAGTTCTGTGCCAACTCATCAGCCGCAGTGGGTCGGGATCAGATAAAAGTTGTCTGAAACTTTCTTTTGCGATATCGCCACCTTCGTCATGTAAATTGGACAACTTGCGGCCGAGGATGATGCTTGTTTCATTGGTAAATATAGATTAGCTCTTAATCTCGGCAATTCTCGTACAAAATTGTTTCCAGAAGAACGGGGAAAGGTCCGAATCGGTCGAGGTTGGGCCTTTCGGGTCCAGTAGCTTTTGTAATACATTATTTGCGGTAACATTTAGTTAATTGGTATTTCATTAGACACGTAAAAGTTACTAACTCCTTATTAAGTTAAATTTAAATTGTAAATCTGATTCAGAGCAATGGATTATAAATCTCCATAACTTTTAATGGGAAAGATGGAAAGTATTTCCGGAATCGGATATTCTGAATCGATGACAAAAGTATACTGAAGGGATCAAAGTCAATTTCCGTCTATCTAACTTAAAAAGTTCGAGTCAGAACGCGAAATAATAAAGCGCGTGCCTTAAGTGAGCGATTGACTTTAAAGGATTTAAAGTTTTTATTGAAACGTGCCAGATCCAAAAAGTAAACAGCGGCGGATACTTTTATCCTTTTCGACCGGGCTAACCCGTAAACCATCTCAGTTTAAGGAGGCATTAAATCGCAACTCAAACAAGAACCGTTACACTGAAGTTAACTCACATATTGCTTTGTGTCACGAACGTTAAAGCGAACAGAGTATAGTTGAAGAGACGGAGTCGGAGTGAGATGGGGGATGCTAGATGGGAGAATGGGTGTGGAGGGCGTAAAAGGAGAAAAACTACACCGCTAAAAGTGAATGCGGTCGAAAGCCTCGCTTATTTTCAGCGCTAAGTGCATGGATTTTTTCAAGTGATGCTATGAGTGCATGCGATATAGTTTAGTGTGTGTGCGACAATGTCCCGACGTTCGCTCATGTGTGAATGTGTAACTGATCTGCGGTTAATCCCGGGTTCCGTCTGTTTGGATTGTGTGGGAGTAAATTTTAACGCTTTTTAATTAACGATAAGAACAATGAACCCTTCTATCGACATTTTTTTATTACTGTCTATCCAAAGGTTGTCCGTAAGAAATCGCTTTCAGCAATAAGACCGCTCTTTGTACAACCCTTGTTTACCGATTGTAATTTTTCTGTACTGTGTTTTTTTGTGAAAAATAAAGAGTTTTCATGAATTACATTCACGTCGAGTTAGCGGTATAATGACAGTAGTTCTAGAATAGGTACATTGCAGTGAAGACTAATAAAAAACAAATGTATTCTTTTATATAGGCAAAATGTCTTTATTATGCAACTCTGGTGTACCGTTGATGAATTGAATGTCTTATTCATCAATATCATCAGCCCACACTCGTCCACTGCTGGACGTAGGCCTCTCCCAATGAACGCCACTGCTTCAAAATCTTCGCCAAACTTCGGCTTTCCTCATCCAGTCCTTGCCAGGCGTCTTCCGCAAGTCGTCACTCTACATTGCCGGCGAGCGTCTTACACTGCGTTTGCCTAAAACGCAGTCTTCACTCTAGAACTCGTCTACCCCATCGGTTGTCGGTTTTTCTAGAGATGTGACCGGCCCATTGCCACTTATTAATGTGGTTGAATCTGAACTTGAAACTAAATTTATGACTAAGCTTTATAGAAATCGTAACCATAAATATAAAACTGCTGATAACGCTGCAGGGTAAAATAAATTAGTATTTATTAATTCCAACACAATTTGTGGTAAAGCATTATTTTAGATTCATTACCCAAAATTAAGGGGTTGTTTCCCCGTGGTCAATGATAATGCATTTATAGTCGGATCATGAGCCTAATTGGTCAATCATCAAAGTGCACGCTTCGATATTTCGCGGTTTACGCGAGTATTATGCACGTTGGGTCAAAGATAAAGGATCGCAAATTTCAAAATTAAATTGTGATCCCATAAGCTGTTTACTATAGCTGATGCAATATTTCTAAAGTGGCCTCCGCCGCTTTCAAGTATAATCTCTATATTTTTACATTTAATCTGGCTGTTGTCATGCTTTTCATTTTAATCATAATAATAACAGAATTATAGATGACAAATAAAATGTTTAAGTTTAGTAATTTTTTTCTGGGATATTATTATCTTAAATGTGTGTTATTCCAGGACATAGAATTAACACACGCTGAATTTTATCAAAATCCGTTTAGCTGTTCCAGCGCTGAATGGTACTTAACACATAAAAAAAATCTCATTTATGTTGGTATGCTTTTAGAGAAAATTTATTTATATGGAAAAAACTTTAAAAAGCAGATATGCTACGAAAAATAAAACTAAATAACATTAGAAGTCTAAAAGACTGGTGGAAGAGGGGAATGCTCAGAATGCTGGCTGCATTGCCACCCTTAATAGCAATGTCGATTTTTTTACCTAAATTGGAGTCAGCCTTCTGGTCACACGTCGCCTCCATCAAAAATTTGTCCAAGTTCCGGAATGATAGGAGCATGACTATGCCTACAAACATCAAAATATTATTAGTTTCAAGTCACACAACTGTAAAACATTAATAAAATATCCTAGTTTTTTTAAATAGTTTTCGAATCTCTAAACGCTGTTTGGGTCATCGTGGTTTGATCCTTTGAAAAGTTATAGAGGAGAAAACGTACTGAATAAAAAAAAACTAAAATATTGTTAGAAGAAATAGCATTCGTACATACATAATACTACCTACACCACAATATCACATAATTGCGGTTCTTACTACACCTAATTAAAGACGAGTAACTTTTTCATTATAATAAGTAGCTACTATGGAACACCTAGGGGTATGATTATGCGGTGAGCGAATAGACTTCGATCTATAATTAACCTGTCTCTTTGCCCTCAACAACCTTCATTAATCTTTTTCGATTTCTCTTTGCTTACCATCTTAACCTTTTTAGAAGCGAGGGCTGTTAACCTAAATAAGTGAAAGTTATTTATAACTTGTATCTGAAAAAAATAATTAGCTAAGGGAAAACAAAAGTTTAATTAGCTTGGAGCAATCACGACTTTGGCTAAATCTTATAGGTAATAATGGTTTCTGAATACATTTTTTAAACCAGTCACTGTTGATGTACCTAACTATTAGGTATCTATCTAATCGTGCTTTAATACCCAACTTTATATTCTATTCTAACCAGGTAATAAATCTAAATAAGTCAGAATACGTTAAAATAAGCAAAGGAACATTAGGACAAACTATCAGCTAAATTTAGAAATCAATTAATTCTAATCTAACAAACAGTTTTAAGTAGAGAGCGTATTGATATCCAATTAGTCCAATTAGTAATAATGTTGTCTGTTTTTTAGCATTATCGAATTTTGAACCGAAAAGATAAGCAGTTGACCACCTGATGGTAAGTATGAATATACATTATAATATAGGTACCAACCTTTGTACTCTCGACTTGAATACACCCAGATTATAAATAGTTATCGGGAAGAATGAACGCTTTCAGGGTTTAAATACAAAATTATTCAACACCTTCAGCAACAACACCTTTAGCAGTTGGAACCCTTTTCAAGTCTATAAATTTTAAGCTCGGTTTAGTATTATAGGTCCTATATAAATTGCGTAAAGGTCACATTTTAGACCTTTACGCAAAAGATATAGGACTCTAAAACGTCAGTACTTTATATGATTACGATATCGGTTGTAACAATACATCTAAATGTAAATAAAAATATCGTATTTTTGACATTCATAGCGTTATTGTAAGTGAATATAAGGACCGGAGCACCTGAGGCCCCACAATGGGTCCGCACAATACGCTCGCGAAGTAAACTGAATAACTTTATTTAAGAACACAATAAACCACTTTTTACTGTAAAGGTTCGGAATTGTGTAACGCCATAGAATATACAATAGTGACCTCGGGTCGTGTGTAGAAAATAGCGAGATTCTCTTTTTTGTGCTCATTTTTAAGCATTACGGGCGTTACGGCTCATTGATACGTAAGCATATTTATCTGTTAGGAAAATAAAGACTTTCAGGCGACATCCAATGAAATAACTTCCAATTCGGTGGTTACAAAAAAAGATACATGAAAACATTATAGTCTGATGGTTAATGTATTTTATAGTAAAATTTATATATCAGCGCACCGAGCTTATCCTACGAGTATAAAATATCGTTGCGGTCTTCACTTAAAATACATATTTAGTGCACTACTAGAAGAAAAACTCTTCTGCAAGGGGACTGTCTGGGAAGTGTCAACGCTTTGTAATATCATCGCTCAATTATTTATAAAAAAAAATACTTTGGTCACAGAAAAGATGAAAATATTGACAAAAACAGAGGACTAACTGCATACGAACGTGGCATCATCCACAGTAAGCTTGCATGTATAATCCCAATACACAATGCTTAGCAGACAACTGCATGCGCCACTTGCATCGCTATTTACCACATTTTCGACTGTATCGCCGGTAATAACAGAGTCCGTTAGTGCGGCAATTAGAGCGTTTATATCGACGCGTGTGCCATCGGCGAATCCGATTAAAGTAAATTGTATTATGAACACAGTTTAGACAAAGGATCTTGACATCTTGTAGCCAAAGGACAGTATACGAGATGTTTATTAAACGTAGCTTGATCTTTACACACACATGCTTGGACAAGAGGACGAATGCCGCTGAAGTTGAAGAAAGCTTCGGTAGTAGTGATTTTGGGGTATATATCTTACTGTGCTTGCTGTGGTCTAGGTGGGTTATCCTCTCACCACGATGTTTCAAACAAAACAACTTTTCACAAGGTACAATGGTTAGAACATTAACATAAAAGAAGAAGAATTTCCATGTCATTTTTGTGTAAAAAGCTGCTAAATTATCAGTGCCTATTCTGAAACATTGCAGATCAGTGTTATATTTTCAATATTGGGTATTTTCCGATTCCTAATTTGCTTATGACTCCAAGTTTCTCATCCCAATTTACCTTACTATCATCATTATCATCGTCACTAGCCTACATTTGTCCATGGCTTGCCGTAGGCCTCTCCCAGAGAATGCTAATAAGCCCGATCTTCGGCACTTATCATCTATAGCTATCTAAGTATACTTACTTATAACAAATCAGCTAAGGATATATTGAAAAGAAAATTATCGTCATTTAGAAGACTCAAAATGACATTTTTTAAACTATATACTCACCATTCTGTCTGTTATTGGCCTCACTGAAAAAGTGCTTATCGATTGCAATGCAACTTTCCCTGCTTGAGTGCATATAATAACGTGAATGTGATATTCATTGCAACTATAAATTTAGCCAGTAAAAACCAAGCTAATGTTAAAAATAGCTGTTCATAAATGTCGCACCGGTATAAGCGATCAGGTTTTGGTAGGAAACGGTTCTTAAAAAGAATACCACAGTGAACGATGTCACGGATTACAGTTCACGTGCATTCTCTAAACAATACGTCTTACTATTGCCTTCAATGCAGCATCCGAGGTGTTGGTCCACTTCATTAGGACATGAATTATGAATGGAGAGGGCATTAGCATCCATCTGGAGAGCGAGCAACTATGGACCACCATTGTTATGCAGATTGTAACCGGACGTCCCGCGCTCCGGGCTGGGTATTCCCTCGATTATCAGACGTTTGTAAACAAACATAATATACATATACGCGGGTAGAATCGCCCAACCGTATAGAAAATTACGATTATCACATGGATCTTGACGCGTAACTAGGATTCCCATGTCTAGATAACTATTAGGACCCTGGTCCCATCGACATCTAGACTCAAACCAAGTTATTTGCTCTGTGAAGGAATCGAACCTGCAACGTCTAGCTTCGCAATCGGCCCACCTACAACAAGGAGTTGTATATTTCTACACATTTCAAAATTAGTACATACAAACACATAAACTTTCACATTTATAAAATTGGTGAGATTATTTGTTATGGAAATAAAAATGTAACTAATTAAAATGTACTAATTTTGAAATGTGTAGAAATATAAAGATATGCGTGAAGAGAGGACAAACATACATATGTTTGTCCTCTCTTCACGCCAAAACGACCCGACAGATTTTGATGAAATTTAGTACACAGATTCTGTAAGTCCTGGAATAGAACATGGAATACTTTTATTCCGAAAAAAAATCATTTCCTGTGATATAATGGTTAACACAGGCGAAACCGCGGGGCACTGCTAGTGCGTTATAAAGATAATTACAATGATAAAATTACTAAAGAAATGTGATATATAGCTTCTAGTAAGGAACGTTGCCAAACGCCGCCAGCATTACCACGTTGGCAAAGCTTAGCCTTCAGGGAAAATAAAGACCAGCATTTTGGTCGATCAACCTCGAGGCCTGCCAGCATAAGAAAAGTAAATGGTCCGTGAATTTGATGACAATAATACAAATAAATTGATACATACTTACCTTCCCTAATCAGTTTGTGGTTAAATAGTATGTACCTTCCTAGCTACCTAGCTTCAGTTTATTAAGAAACTTGCTCAAACATACCTAAAACAGATCTCTGTATAAGCAATCCTCTGAGTATGGTAGGTACGTATTGATCAGCGATGCAAACAGCAACCGACCGGCTCTGTCTCAAGAGTGACGAGTACATGCGCCTATATTGGGTTACCAAAACGGATTCACAAAGCTATACACAACATGTTTGCGTCTTGTCTCTTTTTAGTACGATCTCGATATATCGACTGTTATTAAAATTACTGACACAGTGAATACTTCCAAAACATAGGTATACAGGTATAGGTCATATACCAAACATTACTATGATTTACATATCTGTGAACTTTTTGTACTGTTTCAACTTGCTTATTTAAATGACCTGATGAAAATTATTACTCTGAATAAAATTCCGTCTGCCATAATATCAACCTACCAACATCAATGGAGTCATTGAATAGCAATTTTGATTCATTCATCGGCATACAGTCAGCCAATATTTTAGTCAAACCCAAAAACCTTGTGTTAACCCACCAATCAGTATTGAGCGAAACCTGAGTTCTATTCCACAAAACATACAGAGCGAGAGACAGCGATGAACTTCGATACAAGTGTACTTAGTATTAACACAGAGAAGTACTAAAGTTACACCATAGTTGCGAATTGGGGCTAATTCAACCTTTTAGTCCACTCAGCAAAATATATTTCCATTGGTTGTTATTTAAGAGATAGTGTTATAAAAAAAAAACAACATCAATACAGTTTTACATCGTTGCAGACTACATTTTGGATAGATATACAGTTTTCGAAAAAGTTATGGCCTTTTCAACTGCAACGACCGCGCTTCAACCCAGACTTTCCAACCTTAGCTACTGCCGAGTAACTCCACCAACCCACATATAGAGAGGGTTGTCGCAATGAAAATAACAAAGCCTCAGGTAATTTCGCTAATGCAAGCGGTTACACCCTATCTTCATCGCACTTACACAAGCTCCGCTCGAAGGTACCTATTAAGAGGGTCGCCTCACATGATATTGTCAGACCCTCCACGAAATTGTCTATTTTGACTAAGTGTTAAATTAAGGCCGGATCGTCGTGGGATAGTTTGGGTATATGAATTTTCCAAGGAGCAGGTATGTGGGACCATTAGGCGTTACCTGTTGATGTGAGAAAAAAATGGATGTGAAAATGTAGTATTCTAGAGTAGTGTAATCTAACACTTAAGTAAGCTTGGGGTACTGATCTTTATGCCTCTACGTACTCATAGGTAACTTACTCGTAGTACACTAACACCACAAGTAGCCAGTATTTCTAGCCAGTATACTTAACGTGCTGGCGAAGCTCGATGAGGATAACCAGCAAGATCAGTAACTTTAAATTATCATACATCTGGACGTAAGCATTAGTTGAATTTCTTTTTATTATATTTTTTTTCTTATTTTGCCCAAAAGTCTATGTATATATTGCTGCATACGTCCAGATATAAAATAAGAGAATTTAAAGTAACTGATGATGCTGGTTATCAATATCGAGCTTGCAATGCAATTTGAAAGTGCAATGCCGCCAGCACGATGTATTCATTTTACGAGAATAGGTGCCCACTTTAAACAAACATTGGATTTTTTTTATGATAGGTAAGTTATTCTAGTGTTTAGTTAGATTATGATGAGGCAATGAAAAAAATATCACTTTACTTGGTTTATATTTCATTTTGCAGGCATTAAATATCTTACATTCATACAAGGCCGATAATTAAAGACTTGGATATAACAATCATACACATCTTAACAGCACGTAAATTAATTAACACAACGTGAAATAATATTCGCAAGTAACAACTATAATCTACATAAATTTTATTCTTACTCTTTAGACTTTTACAAAATGATCTCCATAAAATTCAACAATGTTAAAAAACATTTTTAACAATTTACAAAATTTCCTATAATATTATATCATAAATATGTAGCACTTTAACTTTTTATATCATATGAAAATGCAAAATAATTTCATGTAAGAAAATAAGAACAGACATCTTACTGAGCGAAATTAAATTCTAAATGATTACACAAGAGCTACATTTATATACATACACTTTAACGTTATTTTCTGATATACAATTACACGGATAAGTCACAGAACTAGTATGTTCATATTTTTACGTAGTATGTAAAACTGTACACATACCTAATCTTAGAAATTAGTTTTATCAACTTCCCAAGACTGCACAAATAAATTGGTTAGCAGCGCAAGTTAAACCTACGTTATAAATTTTAATCTAAAAACAATCAAATTTGAACTCAGCATTTACACTGTATAAGCTTGATTTTTTAATGACATAGTATCCTTTAATCTTACGTAATCCAATCGTCGATAAAATCGTCCATAAAGTCTATTCATTATAAACCACCATCTTCCCTTTTTAATCATAAATCACTGCTATGTTTATTAGAACACAAGATGCGTAATTAAGAGCTGAAAGTTTCCGCCAACAAGTTAAGATCTGAAGATGAGTTGGGGTTTTTCAAACGTTACGGTTGGTTAATAAGAGAACTAATAGTTTGGTTATTATTTTTCTCAATATTTTTTCATCTTTTTAATTTTAATTTGAAGACGACCCGCTTAATTTAGATTTTAAGAACTTAAATTACTGAAGTAATAAAAATCCTCAATATTATTCATAAAACACTTTTCGGGGAAAACCGTCTGACATAATTAGCTCGTATTGGAATTATGAAATTAGCGTGTATAAATATCTTTAGTTTGAAACAATTTCGTCTTACTAATTAATCTAGGTATAATTTATTTTTAAACATGACATGGAGCGGAGTTATGTTGAGTTTCACATCACACGCGGTCTGGAATCACGAAGATTCAGTATCAGTTCTATTTTTATATTCAAGTAAATCACTTAAGTTCGAGCAATAAATGCTTCACATTGTAGCCGTGAGTGTAACTTTGAGGCAAGAACGCTTGAACTTCGCACATGGTCCTGACGAGCAAGTTTAGCAGAGGGCGTAGACTGAAGCCGATATTAAAAAGACGGTTGGGGCAGTTCGGTGGGAGTTTGAGGGGGGTGGGCCACCCCCTCCGAGGAAGCCTGCGTCTTCAGCTCGAGGACCACCTTCTCGGAGTGGACCCTGAAGGCTGGAGCGGACGTCATTGGTCTCTTCCATGTTGTAGTCACGATCGTCATCATCTTTTTTGCGGTTAGGGAGTTCCATTTCTGTAGAACATAGATATTGGTTTTGTTAAACGAGAATTAGAGAGTTTAGTAGACAGATTACTTTCATGAAGCTAGCTTTCTTATAAAGACACATTTCATAGTAAAAATTTTCTTCTTTCTTGTCAGTATTTCAACAATTGTGCTCTAAGAGGAACTGCTTTGTTAAAACATCGTGGATACGATCAGAAGGGCTCTGGTCTTACACTTACAATCAACTCTATATTTCTCTCAGCAAATTCAATGTAGAGCCAAAATTAAGGAGACTTCAATTATGATTCCTCTCATAATAATAATTGGTACAGTCAATTTAGCTTTACACACACAAAATATACAAAAATTTTAGTGTAATTGTTTGGCGATGGTCCGCAGCTGTGAACACTGACTGTTCTTATGAGACGGCAACTCACCATACAATCTAATGTTCCCCTCGGCGTCGCCGATAGAGTTCTTCGAGATACACTTGTAACCGCCCAGATCGCTGCGCTGTATGTTGCGTATGATCAGACGCATCTGTACACTGTAAGCGGAACTGTTGATCTCACTCATATGGTACTTGTCATTGGAGATTATCATTTCGCCTGTAGAAACAAAAGGGGTCACAATAAAAACATGGTCATTAACGATCATAGAATAAGGTACTCTGTTATATTTTCAACAATGTTACTAAAAATCTGATGCTGAAAACACTCTATTTAATGGGTCTTGAGCACTTTAAACCCATTTAAAAACCTAGAGGAAAGCTTACACAAATTTAAAACACGTTTTTTTTCCTGTTTTTTTAAATAAAAAAAATAAACAAGTAGACTTTAAAAAGAAATAGCAATAGTTTGTATTTAAAAAGGTAAAGGGCCCTCTATCTTGCATATCAGTTCATTCGTAACATCTGTACTTGACTAGTGCTGTTTATTAAGTCTAGGATTCATAGGCATGTAAATGAAAACTAAAATTAGAAACCTATTAACGGGACAATATTGGTATAAAATCATATTTCTTGCTTAATATATTATTATGGTACATTCGACCGACAGCCTCTATTCGAACGCGCAAGCCTTTCCGACCATTTATATTCGGCTACTTCCGGCCATCGTCCGGCCGATATCGAGCTGAAATATTGTTTCGCATGTCGTATGCGGAACAATACTGTACGTTTAATGTATCCCCTTTCGATATTAGATAAGGGGCTACTGCACAATTTTGTTACTAGCTGATCAATATCCTGTTTTTGATTATTGTTGTTCTTGTGCAAGACTCCTGTTCGTTGTTTGATTATTAACAAAAATTAAATCGTCACACTTTTTTGTCTATTAATACCATGCATGGTTTTATATGATGAAAATGAACCATTAGTAGCAACCAACGGTTCACCATCACCATCATCAGACTCATTCCACTCACTGCTGAATATAGGCTAGTAATTAAAAAGTACCAATGGCTAGTTAATGTAATTTAATAATTACGCAACGTGGACTAAAAATATACCCAATATAAGTTTATTCGTATAAATTTAACCCTTGGCATAGGTTTCGTGGAAACATAACAGACAGAACACCCAATAGTGTATATCTAATAATGGATTAACAATCGCAAAGCGGCAGTTTATCGCTGTAATTACTGTTGTTTTCCAAAACGCATTAAGGTTTCTGACTGACGAATTGAACCCGACCAAATAATGTTAACACTTGCTCTCAAAATCAACATTGCGTGTTGATATTGCAACATTGGATCGGAAATGAGATATTATTTTAACCTTATGTAGTTAGCTTTGATGTAGAAATAAATAGGCAGAGAGCTAATGTTGAAATTCATTACGCGTTGCTAAATTACACATAATGTTTCCAATCCCACTTGCTATGTCCACGGCTAAAATACATTGGTTTTAAAATCTCTAAATTTTAGTAATTAACAATTAGAAAAAAAAAAACAAAAAATTCTTAGGAAACTTGAAACTTATGCGAATAATGTGCTATTAAAACAGTTGCAATTTTCATGAAGGGTAGAAAACCAGAAAGTCTTTTGCCATCATTAATATGCAGGCGAAGAGAGTTAGGTCGGGCTAGAGCGGAGTCATTGTATTGTGGTGTCAACTGTATTATTAACGTGGAATTCCGGTGCTCCTCGAACTACATTAAAAATTGCTAACATTTTTGATTCGCTTTTAATTTTTATTTATATTTCGCGGCCCTGTCTGCAGTAGCTTAAGATTTTTTTGGATAAAAACTTTAAGGTTGTTTCATTTTTTTAAGTTCACTCTTCATCAGAGAATGGTTGTGAGTATGAATTCCACACAGAATTGTAACAAATCATATCGTGAGCAGATTTTTAAAACGTAGATTTCAAGTGGAATTTTAATTATAAAGCGTTTTGCCTGTGCCTGAAGAAATAATGACTTCAAAAAAAACAAACAAACCAATCAGCAATCATAACATGCAACGTAAAACGCATCTGTCTGGTACATTACTAACAAATAGAGGCGGCAGACGGCACTTCTGCGCCCATAAATTGCGGAGAGTACAAATTAAATTAGGTAATACACGACTGTGACGAGATGGGACAAGCGGCGGCCGGCCGACGGACATGGAATGGGTGTAACCGTTGCCGGCCGTTCACTGGCAGCCTGCTAACAAACTACGCCGTGCTGTAATTTTAATTTCAGTACATTTATCACTATCGATCGTCATGGAACGATTCGTCGTGAGGACGCACCAGAATATTTTATAGGACTGTGAGTCTGTGATGTCCACAAGGTTTCAAGATATGAAGTAAATTGTGTTCACGCTGTGATTTCAAAATAATCGTTCCTCCTTTTGTGACGTGTACGTGAACATTATTGCAAATTTAGATATAGATATCGTAGTGCCAAAAACAGCAATGCCCTTCAAAACCTTAAAACTTATGGTCCAAATGTTCTAAGCGAGGAACGCAACAAGGGTTCCTTTTGGATTGGTAAGCCTGGATTTTAGCCGTCTCTATTTATTTTACGTTTTTTTAATTTGGATAGAGATTAGTTAACATAGTTGTTTAATAAAGAGTACGGCCTCTATCAAAATCTTTTTATTATTACTCTGATAAATTACATCTCTTATCTTTTCAAGCGTTTGCATACAAATTATTATTCATAGACTGTTGATTAATAAAACAGCTAGGTCCTCAGAACAAATAAATTTTAATAAGTTAACTTTTTTAACCCTCAACAAACTGAATCATAACATTTCAGTATCACTTACACGGAGCAAAATGTTTTATGCACCAATGTACTTATTTAGGATAATTCAAATATAAATTTCCTAACCAATTTCTTAATCATCACTTTACCCTTGCATCTCTATTGTCTTCCCAGTAACCTTTGGAGGACAACAAATGATTCCGATCACAATCAAGGTTCATTAATAACCGTGGTCAAGCTGAAGACAACGGCTTCAGAGAGTCGGCCACAAATCTGCGCCACTCTGCGGTCGGTGCAACTGACACCTCGCCGCTGCCCGCTCCGAACACGCCCACTTTTGTGTATCGCCTGACAGCTTTGCTAATTAATTATTGCGATGTTACAAGATTTGGTATTGAAGTGCTAAATAAAAAAGTCTCGTGCTGTGAGATATGCTTCAATCACATCAGTTCTTGTGCATTTTTTAGCAATAAGTCCTGTTTACGATACAATTTTATTTTAATTAATCGTAAACAAAATCCTGATTCCTAACTAGGATTCCCTGTTTCTAGGGAATCGGGAAGTAGGAAGACCATGGCCCTACAAACTCCCAGACCCAGAGAAAATACTTGTGGTTCACACAAACTTTTGCTCACGGAAGTCGAACCTGAAAGTTCACGCTTCGCAGGCGGCTCATCGCTGACTTCGCCAGGGTTAATCGGTTAAAGATGAGAGTCAAATGTGCGATTATCATGACATTGCACAGCACCGACAGGTAATACAGCTACATGATTGATTTAGGATTTGTTGGTGCTTGATACGATACCTCAATCGGAGAGCATATTAATTTGGTTTCAAAAGAACAAACTTACAGACAGCCGAAAGTGAAAGTATTTTAGCGTTCTATATTGTGTGGGATATACTACAAGAGGATATAATATTGTGCCTGTAGCCTAAAGCAATTTGAAGCGGGCCGAGCAGCGGTCTTTGTTGCATATCGGACGGTAATAGAATTTGGTCCGCTTTTTGCGTGGCTCGTACGGACCACGAAATAGCGAGCTCGGTTGCTTTTGTAACTGCATCTAAATCTGGCCGCTATGTATACGTTTGGTTATGGTATTACCAATTATCCGGGAGCGAGTTTGTGCTGCTCCAGCTAGAACGCGAAACGCACTTTAGAGACTTGAACTGGCAAGTATTATGTATACACGTATGTATACTTAAACATACAAAAGAAGTCAGAGGGATAAGTCTCTCTGACGTAGAGGTCATGCCGGCACACGATCTGCTATCGAATCCGATTATTCGATCTCAGTTCTCACAGTGTGCACCTCGATTTGAGGTTTTAGGATATTATTATGCTAGGCTGCTCAAGACGCTTGAGATATACATCTGTACTGTATAGGTTGCTTTACAGTTAATACTTATCCATGTCCTCAAGAAAACAGATAATTAAATAGAATTTCATAGAGCTACTTGAAATAAAGAGACGAAATTGGGTCAAAAATTCCGCAAACACACTCAGAATAATTTACCTTAGGCTCGATCTCGAGCGACGGTCTTACTGCAAATGAAATTAGTGAGGTTACGTCGAGTAGAATTCCAGCAGAGACGTCTTGATTGTCATTTCAATATCTCATTTGAATGCTTTTAACTTCAGACGGGCAAGTTTGACTGCACTGATGAGGATAAAAAATCGCGTTCAAGCGCATAAACTGTTCGATTAGAACGACGAAAAATATAAGTTTAAAGACCGCATTGCGAAAAAGTTTTGTTCGTTTTGTCGGTGTTCGGTTAGCGGCGAGCGAGGACCGCTCACACATGTCGCGGCGAGCTGCGGTCAGGGATGTCCATTCGAACAGGGAATTGAAACCGGAACGGCATTAATACCAAAAGTGACAATACGAGTTTTAGGGTTATGTTGCAGTTCAAATAAATTGGATATTGGCTAACTTTGTCCATCAGCTGACATACTTTTTCAATATCGGGAAACCACAAAATTGGGTGCCATCAGCGAGGCAAAATAACGCGGTCTTAAATAAAATTTGTACTCAGTTTTTTTTTTACTGAAAATAATGAAGGTAATACTGGTAATGGTAGGTCTACTGTGTTTTTTTAGGGAAAATATGGTTTATGGTTTGACTCGTCTTAATCACATTGAATCCTTATCCCTACTTATATTATAAATGCGAAAGTAACTCTGTCTGTTGCTCTTTCACGCCTAAACTACTGAACCGATTGAAATGAAATTTGGTACAGAGATAGTCTAAAGCCCGAGACAGGACATAAGGTACTTTTTTATGTTCTATCCCCATATTCCTGCGGGAACAGGAACTACGCGGGTGAAACCGCGGGGCACAGCTAGTAGAATTATAAATTTACTATATTCAATATGAAAAAAATCAAATTTAAACTACGTTTTGGCCAGCAGTAATGGAACAATAATAATTTAAATAAAATAAAAAAAAAAGGATTTCAAAATCGGTAAGTTCAATTTTAAGAAATCGATTTGATCGAAATACGTGGGGGATTTTTAAGATAGCCAGTAAGGGTTACAATCGTTGCAGCGCATTAGCTCGCTTGAATATGAAGTATAAAAAACAGTCATTATTTCATATTCAAACAGATAAAACAAATATGGCACTAATTAACAGAAGTTTGACAACCCTCAAAACCAACAGTGTGCAACAACCAGCTAGCCACTGCCAGATGCCCTTTAACCGTAAATCCATTCTAGCCTAACTCGAGTTTAGTGGCCGAGCCGCTCTAGAAGTCGGATCGCTACCGAGTCGTTTTGACACATTATCCGGTTGCACTTTACCACTTCATCCTAGTTTTATTTAAAGGTGGAAAGTTTACTTGAAGATTTAGGTAAGTAGGAGTACTACAAAAGATAGGTCGATAGGTTCTATATTAATATAATGAGCTGTCATTTGTATAGTTGTGAGAGCTGATCGTAAACAGATCGCGTTCATATCTGAAATTCATAGCATGAATTTATAAGAAAATAGTTTCTAGTTAATTCTAGCTAGACTGTGAATTAACTCAAATAATGACAAATATCTCAAATAATTTCTAACAAGTAGGCAAAATAATGCACTTTTATAAGTAAAATACTTTATTTAGTCACAAAAGCAAAATCATGATCATAATATACGCAATATGAAAATTGCGACATTTCTAAGACGAATTGTCTAATCGCATTTTATCACGTTGAGCAAAAGTCATATAGTTTATATGCCTTTTATTAAGCCAATTTTTAATTAAAATTATTAGGTATCATTACATTTCAAAAAGTTTCATGAAATGTTACATTTATTTTTGTAAAGCCAGCTGTATTTATAAATTTACACAGAGAAGCTTATCGCTAGCTCATCGCCCTTCACAGCGAGGAGTGCTTTTGTCCATCTGTCACCGGGACACTAAATAAGCAACTTTTATCCTGAGGGTGCCATTTTAATGAGAAGTAATGAAGTCCCCGACCCCGCCAATGTTTTGTTAGGTTAAGAGTCTTATTTGTATTAGTTAGCACGTGTTTTTATATACTTTGCAAGTAATTCTTTCACGTTTTGTAATTAACGCCGTGTAATTAATGTCTTTTCTCACTTTTAACGGTTTCAATGTTAAATTGGTCGGCATTTTTCAGATACTAAAGCTGAATATTCGTCGATATAATTTGGCTTCTAACCGTTAATTTATTAATAGCGATGTAGGGGGGCTATAATTTAAGCTGTCATCGTTGGTATAATTATGAGGTCGTTAATAAGCCGTAACATTGGCGCCATATAATCAATGTAAAAATAAATCATTGCGAAATGAAAAACGGACATGAAATAACCGCATATTTTTCTTTTAAATACACCATAAAAACGCCATAACTTGTTAGCAACCACTAGCCCCGCAGCCTGTCAAACGGGATAGTAGAAACATGAAAAATGCCCTATTTAATGAGTGCTTTAACGCTTTCAATGTGCTTTATGAATAATGAAATTAGTTGCTTATTCCGTTCTTGAGTTTCGTGCTTGCGACTTAATAAGGTTTATGAGTTACGAGTCCTCGTAAACATCTTTAGAGCGGAATCGTAGATTGCTATTGTGAAAACTTGCTGTTATCAGATTTGGTACAAAGTGATATAAATTGCTGGTGGGCTGCAATATTTGTAACGACAACGCAATATATCTCAATGATAATAACTGTAATTTGATATGCGCGCTGAAATTCTGTAATAGCATAGCGGTTATAGTCAGTGAAAATACGAAAAACAAAAGATTCTCTTCCCAAAACAAAATATAAATAAAAAGTTACCCACCTAAAACAATTACATGTATGAAAACAGAGAACTTTTTTATAACATTCGATAGCGTTTTGTTTTATTTTCGTTGAATTGAAATTTTATGTGCCTACTAGACAAATTCATTTTAACTAACAAACGAATGTTTGAGATACATTTTATCTTTTTTATTTGTACTCAAATAGAACTAATAAAAGTATTGACGGTGCCGCGTGAGTTTTAAGTGTTGCAGCAGTATAATTATTCTCATACCATTTTCTCTAGTCCAGTAGTTGATAGCCTTGGGCGAAGCTTCCACGTGGCACTGAAGCGTCACGTCAGTGCCCGTCGGTGCCCCCACTAGTTGATTTGGCACTTGCACTAGGGGGTGAACTGAAACAAAATGCACTTTTTAGTTGATGGTCATATTTACTATATCTAAAGATTTAGGTATAGTAAATTAATTATACTTGATGAAAATCAGTTGTAATTTTTAATCTAATGGCGAAATTGACGGCGTCATCTTACAGGGAACAAACAACATAAACATACTCTGTCTTATAACCCCCTCATGCGTACAAAGTTATCGAACTTCACTTAGCACTACGCAGCACAATAATTACTGCGTACAAATGCATAATTGTGCGCTGCGCAGTGCAAGTAGTACAAGTGAACTTCGATATAATCAACCAAAATAAATCATAAAAACATAATAATTATTAAATTATTCAGTTTTATTAGACGTCAGATATTTTTTTATAGATAAGGGGTGAAGTATTTAATCTGTTGTGGCCTGCAATGGATTAGTCAAAATATCGAAAACTCAAAAATGTATTTATATTGGTGTTAATTTTAGAAACTACATTACTATTGGAATTTTCTTTCGGTTTTTATAGACAGACTTATTAACGAAGCATACCATTTATAAATAAGTCATACTTAGAAGAAAGCCAAGGCGAGTCGCCAGTTCCAAAATAGGTCAAGTAAGTATTAAACCGTTGTAATACCAAAATATATTATAGCTAGGCACAGAATAAAAATTCTCATGCATGCATTCTGCACTGAATGCTAACAAAAGCGAATTTGAACGCATTTTTGCTTTTTAACTCTCCGTTTGCGCCTTGCATTCATTGTACTTATTATATGAATAACCTACGTATGGGCATGCAAAGCCTTTTACGTTTGGCGCGGAATTTGTGTGAATAAACATTTTGCTAGCATATTCGTAGCGAAAATAAGTAGACATATGTTTGTTTATGCGTTTAGTTTTTAACGTCAAAGACTGAGTTTTACTTTGAAGATAATAATGACTGGACTCTACACCTGTGGCTCTATTATTTAGGAGTGCACACTATTTGCATGTCTAGCATTATAGGGTTATTTAATTTTTTTAACCATTGTATTGTTACATACACATAAGTGTATAACATATGAATAACACGTCACGATACCATCCATAGATCCTGAGTAGGATTCTGTATCTAGCGAGTCAGAAACTTCAACGACCATGGTCCTACAAACATCCAGACGCAGAACGTTTATTATCCTGTGGCTCACACAAATCTTTACCTTGTGTGGGAATCGAGCCCACAACTTCACGCTTCGCAGTCGGCTCATCACCCACTATGCCACGGAGGCCATCAACATGATATCTAGATAAATATTAAATCATAAGAGAAGCATTATACAATTCAGGTTCAATTAATTACAACCATTCATGTAGTATACTATAAAGCTTTCTTCTTGTTTTCTATACCTTCAAGAACCTGGCTTGAATCATACATATTATGTAAAATAATTACGTGTGGTAATTTGTATCTACCATCAAATTACCCAATACCAAGCGTTTAAATAATACAAATTCTTTGACTAACCAAAACAAGCGTTGTGGAAGCCCAATATTTATCTATGCTGGTAAAGCTCCAAATGAGTTATTATTGCACGCGAAATATGAGTCCGAATAATTACTGTGATTTTAATGAAAGCTTATTATGGGATGGGCTGAAATGGGAAACAACACGATACCCAATCGAATATAGACAACATTCGTTACAAGTAGGTGAACATGATATTATTCAAATAATTATTACAAACGAGGAAAATATATATTTTTGCGCTCCAATACGATATATCAAATTATATAGCATATGTACCGCATGAAACTAACATAATAATTAAACATTAACTATAGCCAATAGTAACTTCGACAATAAGATAAATGACAGCTTAAAATAGCTTGAGACAACAAGGGTCAATAAATAAGTATGCGATATTTCATATCCAGAACGCGCTCAAAATTCTGGAAACGGTTGTATAGTGAGATTAATTCCTCGTCCTAAATTTAGGCTCTTATATAGGTCACAAGCGGATCCGCAAATAGAACACACCGTGTATTTTGTACAAATACTTCAAATTATTTAATTACTTAGCAAGTAACTGGAACTCTTCCTAGTTTCTGTACCAAAACCAAATGCATCAGATGTTGACACAAGCATACGGCGCCGCGTATTTACACTTGCACTACACACCCGCAGTGGCACTTGGTGGAAAACTCTGTGACTGTCAGGTGTTTACACAGAATATTATCTGAAAACTGGCTGCATTACTTGTATTTGAATTAACTCTGCCGGGCTGATTGTGTACGACAGTGCTTAAGCTCAAACAAAAGTCTAAAATTTATTTGCATTCGAACGCGATGGTAACTAAGTTATAAGTTCAAGTAACAAAAGAAGAATAGCCACCAATTTTATAACTCCCAGTGGTTGTATATTTAGTACCGTATGCTTAACAGACTGTTAGTGTTGCTAGGATAAGGAGAAAAATATGAGCTTTCCCTATGTTCACACTCGACAATTATAAATATTGTGCGACATTTTAATAATTTAGTGGACTATAGGATTGTTTCGGACATAGTCTTTGAGAACTAGTTCTTGTGCTTAATATGTTTAAGGACATGGGACCACCTCGTCACCCCAGATGAAATTGTAATAAAAATAGGCTATTCATAATAAATATTAAAACTATTGAGCAATGGAAGCTTTCAATGATTATATTAGCCCATACTGAGTTATAATTATAAATATTATTATAGCCTTGTTGGAGAACGTCCGCCTTCCAAACAGAAGGTAGCAAATTCTTAAAATCATGATGCGTATATTTTTATTAAACTCACAAGTTTATGTACTGCCAGTATATCTTACCTAATACTGGACTTGTTTGTAAGCAATTAAACTTGAGTTTCGTCGATCGCTGCGACGAGAGTGACTTGCGATCGCAGAGGCAAAGCGTAAATTGTTTTGCTCTATCTGTAGTGGATAAATAAATCTGTTGTGATAAAAAGAAAGATTTCAAAGGGATCTGTATCAAGCGAACCGTTTAGTTCTTTATCGTTTATGCGTCGTCATGATCTCACAAAAGAATATATATTGAAAGAAGGCTACTTGGCCTCAATAGGAAGGGTTAAGTATCGGTAGGTTTTGTATTCTTTGGAGTAAAAAACCTGTAATGCGAGAAATCGGTGCATTCGCAGCTCTAAGTTTGAGAAACGAAATCAGTAGTATGTAATATTGTATTCTTTTTATTTATTATGTTTATTTGACTGAGTGACGAGTCGAGCAAGTCGTTCACCTGATGGAAAGCGCTACGCCTGCCCATAACAGTCACAGCACCACCCAGAACCCTGCATTGCATAATCCTGCGCGGTACTGCATTGTGCTCGTCACCCTGAGACATCGGCTCTAAAGTCTCATATGCCCAGTAATAACTCATTTGATGTAAACAATAAAATAAACAAAAAAAGTCAAGGAAATATAGATAAGGAGAGTTGTTTCTTGAAAAATCCGATCATATTTCAGATGTAAACAATCGCAACAGTGCCCCCTGTAGTCCATTCAGGGTGAATTAAGGAAAACGGAATTTTCTACCACTGCCTAAGACCGGAGCTTATTTGCGGTTATTCTCTTTGACCGTCGTTAAGTTCCTTCAGACGGCTTTTACCGGTTTGAGTGGCCAATTTAGCGAACAAAATCTGAACGATCAAAATTTTTGTTCTAATTAATAACTCTAAGGAGCAACGAGGGGTGTTTTTTGCTTATTAAATTAAGGGAGAATAATGAACTGTCAACGCGTTAATTTTATTGCAGCTGTTATTTACTGCCTTCATTTATTTTTTATCTTATTTATTTTAAGCTAGTTTTCGAAGTAGTCTATTGTGTTTTAAGTTTTGTAGACAATCTTAAGGATGTGATTAAGCAATCCCAAACTGTATAAGTAGATAGGGATTCTCAACAGCAATCAAAAGTTACGGAGAGTTTTCTCGGCAAGGATTCCGCGCGGAATTCTTCAAGTGACAGTTTGATTAACCGAGCGGCGCACACGCTTTCGGATTTCTTGGCGTTTTGTAGCTATTACCTGACTTTAGTTGACTTCGGAATTTCGTACTACGGAACAAGGCGGTGTCTTGTGTAGCTAGGCCTCCAATACGGTAGTTTTTAACTCTCAAAACACTGGAGGGGGTAGAAGTGAAAAGCATTTTTCCAGCGCTTTGAATTAATGACTGGGAAACATGTCCTACAATTAACTAAGAAACTAGAATCCCCTTTTAAATCAACCAAGGCTGTTTTTTTATTCATCAGCTCTTATCTTCAGTGCACTGCTTAACCACAGGGAAGAAATTCATCGCGTTAGGAAGCTTTTTACAGCTATAAATGAATTGCTTCACTCCTTGCGTTCTTAAAGTAAATTTTATGCGTTCAGTCACCAAGCCGCGGCCGCAAGCCAGCCCATCCTGCTGTTATCATTCGTTTTCGGGGGGAGGAAATTTAAATTAAATATTTGAGAGCGTTAATTTTGTCTCCTCATCGAGCGAACGCGACGCATTCTTTGTGAAGTAATTAAACTGAGTGGAAGGGTTTCAGACGGCAGTAGTTTGTTTGTTCGCTTGAAATTGCGTTTCCTATGAAGAGAATTTCTCTTCTCTGGGCTGTTGTCAGGAACGGTGTCGGCTCTCATTTACTTTACTGTTATGAGATATGAAAATGTCACGTTAATCTTAGGAGTTGTACTAGTTTTTATTAACTTATATTTAGCTTTACTTTTAGTGCGGATTTAGGTCAAATCTTGTAAGTCACTTCTGACCCAGTTTCCGTTATTCAATTGAGTTGTCATTTTTTGTGCCTGTCAAATTCTGATGACATAGTACCATACAAAGCGAGCTGGTCTGATGATAGAGACAGAAGGAAGATAAGAGAACTCCTCCGTGACTAACACTAGAGTGATGAAGCTTAGACTGATTTTGTTAAGCTGGCAGTATCGACTGCATATTTATAGCTTGTCTGGAGAAATAAATATTTTTCAATAAAAAACTTATTTGAATGTGCATTGTTAACCCGGCGCGCGGCGGTGTCCTATAAAATGCGGTTATGCAAATTGGGCATGAGAAGAGCTTACAGTATCTACGCTCATATAAATATACTATGGCATCCAATCAGACGAGTGTTTACATCGGGACTGCCAATAACAGCATGCAAATACCTAGCGGACAATGTTTTCAGTAGCCACCACTTCCCTGCTATCCAAAAAAAAAAAAAAACTGTACACAATATTGAACTAGAACGGATAAAAGCTTGGCACCAAACTCGATATTGTATTACAAAAATCGATAATCATATTACCAATATTTGGTAATCCAAATCGGTTATTTTTGACACTTTCCATGATCGAACAGCCATACCTATGAAGTATTTATTGTTTGAAAATATCTAGGTAACTGATGAACGATGATGGATGGCATTTTTAAAACAATTTTAGAAATTCAAATTATATGTTAATGACTTTAAGCACAAAGTCGATTAGTTAAATTTGAGTTCTTATAAGTGCTTTTTTGATGCATATAAATTTATTAGACATGTAATTGCTACTGCAATTTTTGCCCAAACCCCATCAAACTTAGTATTTTATCGTTTGTTTAGATGTTTTAAGCATATAATATTCTCCTACAAGTCAAATTATTAGTTACTCGTACCTAACAGTGAAAGCTCCATTGCAATTGGTATAATATATTTTACGTGATGCAAAAACAAACACCAGATGAACACATTTAGAAAAAGAAATCGTATTCTGTAGCTTATTTCAAAAAATGGTTTAGAAGAAACCCTTTTTATAACACATCTTTAATCGTACTCATTCGTACGTTTTGTTCTCTACTGCTATCCTTATTTATTAATATTTACCTCTTTTTTTATAACAACAAAGTAACGTATTAGTACTGGCGTGTATCACATGAAATAGTCATAAAGTTGAAATAACGGTGCGTATGTTCACAAAACTAGTTTCGTACATTGTAGAATTCATGGACTGGCGTCAATCCCCTTAACATAGCACTATCCATGCAAATATCCTGCACCTGCGTTTATAGCGTACCTATAATTTAACTATGCTGATTTCTCGCTGTTTGTTTGTCTGTTGGTCGAATGAAATAGTGCCTCTGGTTTCAGAATGTGTTAGGCCGCCCAAGGGCCTATGACGTACTTTAACGACTGCTGTCAATCGATAGCATTCGATGGCTTGAGAAGCCCTCCGAAGGACAGAGTGATGGAAATTCGCACATAGCTTTTCTGATCAAATTGAGTCGTTGGCCGCGGTTTCGAACCAGATATCGTTGTCTCCAATCCTTTTTTGTAAAATAGTTTCCTAATGACCAGTTTCTGGAACGTTTGTTAACCTTGAAACAGATTTACAGGGTATCTGTACTCCATTACTGATTACAAAATGTATCACACACTTACCTAATTTTCCGTTTACTCGTATCAATAAAAAATAAAATAAAAAAACACAAAATTAAAAAAAGGAAAAAGTAAGCAATCACATTCATGCAACTATAAAATGTAAACGTTTGATCACAATCGTAGGAAGCTAGGGGAAGGCAGGGATAACAATAGCGGGTAAAAGTGGATAGCATTAACTTACAGGTATTAATAGGCTTTCTGCCTACGTATATTTATCACAAATCAATATCAATAATATAATATTATATATGATCAATAACGGCGAGTGACGAACACATGAAAACACACGAATTTCATTCCATAGCATGAATTGTACGACACTCCAGCAGCGAATGCGGCTAGTAGAAGCTATGGACATTGATCTAAATTCTAACCACTACACCTCCACATCCCCTTCGTGGATTATAATAGTACTTATCTCCATAGTTTGCTCACACAGATTCCCCTGCGTTGTTTTCCCGATATGTGTGCGAAAACAACCCTTTGATTCCGTCAGATAAGAGATTAATTTACCAGAGTACCGGGAAGTCTATGAAGAATGTTGGTTGAGTGCTGTTCTTGTTAACGAATCAATAAACTATGTATGAGCTTTCGACTTCAAATATTTAAATGGTATTCTTTTATGGAATTATTGTTAACAGTTTGTAATTGCATGAGTATTTATTTAAATATGAAAGCCGTCAGTGGTATCTGGTTCATCGCATTAAGTAATTATTTTTGGTGTCGTCAAAATTTCAAACTTACTACTTATTTTATTTTGCGGTTTTGCGCTATCCTAGTTGTTTTATACCATCATCTAATCAGACCCCATGCTAAGATGGCTGAGTAAAGATACATGTACTGCACTTTATTCCCGCATGAAAACTTTTAGTGTTTTTGTTTATTAATCGTTTTTTTTTAAATTTGGTACTTTCGTGTAAAACGTTGCTAGGCACAAAATGATTTGAACTCAAAAATACGATAAAAATATATTTTTTTTCAGTTCTTCCGTCTACGTTCTTTCAAAGTATCCATCCGATCTTTAAGTTAAAAATAAATCTCAATACTCAACCCCGCTCAGTTGCTTTCACTAAGCGCTCCCAGTCCGCGACTTAAGATGCGCGCCACGCACCGCAGATGATACGTGATAACACGAAAATCTCCCAATTGGTTACGTGTTCGAGTCATGTCTGTCCCGGCGGCTCCCACTCTCTCCAACTGAGTAACTCCTGGTTATAAATTAGCCCCACGATCCTCTGATAAGTGAGCTCGGTAAATGCTTTTTGCCAGTGCTTTACGCAGGTGAGTAGACTTTATCGATGATTGAATTGATACGTGATCCGAATGAGTAATCGGCTTTTTGTTCAGACGGTTTCACTTGTTTGATGTTGTGAGCGTAGTGCGTAAGAACCAGATATGAGGTTTGAATAGTTATAGGGGCCGTTTCCTTCGGTTATTGATTATTTAAAGGCTATCAATTTAACACTTGGTCCCGTATAAGCTAGGTAATATGACAACTCACTCACTGACGAGAACAGTTCATTTGTTAAAATTGTGTTTAATTCAAAGCTAGTTCAAAACACAGTCAACGAGTCTGACCTTTAAACCTGAGGTAATGCACTGCACGGTTCCTATAAATAGAAAATAAATTGCAAACTGAGTCCTAACAATGGAAAAAATGGCTTAAAAATGTATATAGAAAAATTTAGGGTAAATAAAGAAAACATTTGTAAAATATAATCGGTCGGTGGTGTACTTACCTCAGCTTTCTAAGCATATTATGTTCCTAAATTACATTAATATAATATCGCATCCACTTACAGCATGCGCATCTATGGTATAGCCCACATTATTAGAGTATGTATTATATATAGAGAGGAATTATCGAGAAAAGTGTAACAATGTACTTACAATGAACGTGCAGCATTATCCTTTTGCTGACAGATGGTGGGACACCGTTGGCTGCGATGCAGAGGTAAGCCCCCATCTCTGATCTCGTCACCTTGGTCAGGTTCACTACGTCGCCTTCTAGTGACGTCACTGAGGACAAAATAATACACCATAAACATAACAATTCTAGATAAAACGATACATACTCGTAAGTAACAATTGGATATGTTGGATAGCAAAGACAGAAGAGTTCTATTTAAAAAATTATTATTGCCCTCTCTAAAAAATATAGGACCAAAAGAAGGGGGAAAATTCAATCAAAGGTAGAACTTGGTGAGTCGCGGCTCTCGAACTGAAGCGCGTAACAAATGCATGCGATAATACAAATGTATGGCGCTCGGAAACGGAGCCATACATTTTATATCTCGCGCGCATCTGTCACGCGCGTCAGTCATGTGAACCGCAATCCACAGAATTCTACCTTAAAAATATACCAGACAACATTGTCGCGCCAGTCTGCCACGCTGGCATTGAACTGTTGAGAATTTGTCTACTAATATCGAAAAAAAAATAATCAAGCTACAGGCAGCAACTAGTATTTAAGTTATTTTTCTATTATACAATTGAAAAGAAATTTTACCAATGGTCCATAAAATGAGCATCATGTTGAAGTATGTCTAACAAGATCCGAACGAGTTAAAAACTTAAAATTCCATTCATACTAAACTTCTAATACGAAAACCTTCATTATTATTTTTGTTACACCTAAAGGGAATAACGGAAAACTGTTCGAACGGTGCTCTAGTGCTTACTTTACATTTCAGCAATAACTGTTAGAGAACACTTCTAGCCGCGAAAAGTTGACGGGTTGGGTAAACAAGTGCCGTTAGTGGTTTCCAACTTACTCTGACACCTTACCTCAAATGGTGCCCGAGTACGTTTACAGCCATTATTCAAACAAGTGGATAAAAAGCTAAGGCAATATTTTCCGAAGGAACTGTGGGGTGATGGTTTAAAGTGTAGAGCTCTCGGGCTCGGCGGTTCGTTAGCAAACAATGCGGGCGCAGCGGAAACTGTAGAGTGGATGTTGGCTGTTGTAATCGAATAACGTGTGGCGTTGTTTTATCGAGAGCAATTCAATGTACGCAGGAGTTTTCGTTATTGAAAGCGCGCTGTGTGACTCAGAACATTCTATTTGAAAATCTATGTTTTAATTTTCTTCCGCAATTTTAGATAGGCCAAAAGTAGGATTAAATGTTTTTGTCAATCGCTTCGTCACCCTTATGCCCAAAACATCAAGTTCGCAAAATTTCATTCACAACACAATATCAGCCAATTATCACTTCTCTAATGATATTCGCAATACATAATTGTATGATCAACAGCTAGCTGTTTTCCTTCACCGAAACAAACACAAGGTTATTTGTAGAAAATGAAACGCTAGTCACAAAAAATATCAATGGCATCTAAATGAAACCATATTGTTATGTTTAAATAGGTACCTACAATACCATATTAGGAATATTGGTATAATAATTATAAAATGAGCCTCTCCACAGATTCCTGTGCTGTCTTCGAAGCGGGTCGTTAAATAAACTTGGCTTGTCGATGTGTCATAAGTCAAGTGACGTTCGTGGGCGACGGACCCTCCTGGCGTTTTCCATAGATTCACGAATAAAATATTGGTCATCACTAAGAAGATTACAATTTTCTATTCTTATTAAAATTGTCAGATGTCTACCAATGAATTTTTTAAGAGTACCGAAATTAAAATAATGATGACAGTGTAAAATTATGTATACTTCTTAGTACTTTTTTGGTAATTCCGGTTATAGTTATAGATGACCAGCAGCACCCTGCGGTTCAACCACATTGAATGTTATCCCACAGGAACCCTTACGGGTCAAAAATCAATTCTAGACATAAACTATCTGTATGCCAAATTTCATCCAAATCCGTTCATTAGTTTTTGCATGAAAGAGTAACTAACAAACAAGCATCCATCCTCAAAAACTTTCACATTTATAATATTAGTTTAGTAGGATATCTATGCCTCTAATTCGTGTAAAGTTTGTATGATATGAAAGCTGCGTATATTTAGAATTTCTCTAATAGATACATAATTGTTACTTATTCAAACAACTGTAGCATACACATTTTTCAAAAATAGCTTTATTATCACCTATTTCTTCCATAACTATGTATACCAAAACACCATTGGCTTGGAGATAGAATATTTCACAAATTAGACTCACGGAAATTACTTCCTCCAAGTAAAATTAACGAACTTTGTGAAAAGACAACTACGTCATTTATAGACCAGCACTTTGGCGAAGTATCTTGAAGTAAAATGGAAAGGCAACATTTTGCCATTACTTCGTGTCCTTAAGTCATGTTCTTAATTAAGAGTTTGGCACGTGTCTATGGTTAGTAAGTAAGTCTTATTTGACATTTTGAAATTAATTTCAGCATCTCATGCTAGTTGTTGCAAAATTTGAGATGACAGTTTTACTTATGCGTAAGTAAGTGGGTAAAGCAAATCAGTAAACAGTGCTAGTATAGCCTAGGGGGCCTTAAACCTGAATATTGATACAATTCTAATAGTATACACCTACTGGTCCGTACAGACTACAGATCCAAAGATTTCAAATATTCTATTAAACTAATATGTTATTATAATCTATTTATATAAAAATGTTATGTTGGTTTGTGTACGCTTCAAAAACTCAAAAAGTTCTGCACCGATCGAGCTGAAATTTTAGCATGATATGTAATCCGCATCAAGGATTCTTTTTATCTATTTTTTTCATCAGTGAAATATCAGCGAATGTGCAAATGTGCCACAGCGAAGCGTGGCAGGGTGCAGCTAGTATTATATAATAATTAAACGTAGTAATTTAGGTGGTCACTCGTTTACAATTCCTATTTAAGATTTTTAACTTATAATGTGCTTATATTTTATTTTACATTAACTAAAACTTCATAGTTACATTTGCCCTAATCTCCCACATGTTCTTCTTGATTAATTAAATTAAGGCCGTATTCAATATTCAGCCGTTGCCCAACTTATCCGATAATGGTTATTAACAAGTCTCGGATAAAGCAGTTAGATGCTCCCCACTCGTATCTATTTCAAACTTTGTTGAGTAGATGAAAACCGTCGAATAGAAGGATGGAGTTAATTTGCATCAGTCTACGACTAAGTTTGTACCATTCAGTCGCTTATCTGCATAATTTGCTGTGGAACATGAAACAAATAGCGCTGTTTAGTTGCAACCAGTTGTCAATCTTTTACGGGGGGCTCGTTTTTCTCTCACACACAGTTGATGCAAAATTTAGGCCACATTTATTTTTGTCCGGACTGTCAGTACTGACATCGGTCGTGCGGAGCAGCTATTTCTATGAAAGCCATGCGTGCATTTAGCAACGCAGAGACCCCGTCCGCATGGTTTTCATAGCGATAGCTATGGACAACCGACGATGTCAGAACTGATGGTCAGAATATAAATATGGACTAAAACATAAACAGCTTTCAATTCTGCTCCGATAAATTTTAATTATTATATTTTTGTGATGCTTCATGGACTCTAAAGTAGAGTCCTATTTATTAATGCCATGTCTGTATGGAAATGCAAGCTCACTTCAATTAGAAATATTGGCCCCAATTATAACGGTTGGTAATAAATGTCATTATAGGTTTAATGTTCCTTTATAACTTAACAACACTAATTTGAAGCAATATAATTTATGTGTCGCTTCTATAAGGATCTACCTGTTGGTACCTCTATATTTCATCGATCGAGAACATTCTCAAGAAAACGGTGGATCATAATAACTGTTGTAAATTAAATTGTACAAATAGGCGACGCGAACATCGGGCTAACGTGTTTTACGCGAACAATAAAGGGCAGATTTTGAATAACAACCCTTTGTTGGTACCACTGTTTTCTGTCGTCATTATAATTATTGTTGTGTGTCGTAATGCCTATTTTGCTCTGGGATTTACTGTGAAATATTATTATGAATCCCTTTGTGAGTAGGTACTCTGGGTTTGTTGGGGATTTCATAACTTCTTGAAGCTTAACAACTTTGAACATCCCTTGCTTGAACAAGTGCATAATCTTATTTTGCTAAGTATGTTTATTAAACTTTACCAAACTATAGAATATTTTGTAAGACGAAATTATTATTCTAAGTTAATTACTCGCGGATGGAAAGTGTTTTATATTTTTTGTTCCAGTTTCTTAAGTTCTAAATTTTATCATAGTACGTTCAGCCGTTACGGAGCTAAGTGGCAACAAACACACTTACATACATGGCAACTTATATACTCACATACTAATACGTGCATTTGAAAAACTAGTAGGATAGAATACGATAAAAAATACATTTCTGATATAACAAAAATATTCCTCACGCCAATGTCAAACGAAAGAGATTGTAAGCCTTAATTATTTTAAGACAAATAAATTTTTCAAACTAATTACTATACATAAATTAACATAATCTATCAAGCTGCTATCAATGGATAATTTGCACAAAATTACTTAGAGAACTTCTTCTTCTTCTTCTTCTTGTGTGTTAGGTACGCTCTCAATTTCACTTATGAACCTATGTTTCAGTGTTTACTTAAATCACGTTTAATGCATGTATCAAACTAATATGATATTCACCATCCTGGTTATTTCCCTGTCTCATGTTCTATGGATAATCAAACTTAATTGCTATTGAGGATCTAATACAATGCTCGGGCATTATACAATTACTAACATCATACTCGTAGACGTTAATACCTCCAATGCTACCATCAATAACAATTTGAGCTAGTTAAGAATCTTAAAGTGATTTATTGGTGAAGAGGAAGCCTTCTAGTCGGTGATAACAAATTTAAAGTGTCAGGAGGGCTCATTAAAAACTATATTTGTTGGAGGTTTCCCGAACTTTCCTCATTGGAATATTGCAGAAGAAACATTGGCCCACGTAATGGATAGCTAGTATTGTTTCTTGCTCAGATTTATGGAGGTAACTTGTTACGGCTTCTTTAATTAGAGGTCCTCATTCAAATTGATGTTTGTTATTGATGTTGGTTAATTTAAAATTTGTAGACGTGGGCTTTCACCTCGATACTTAGCAGTAAAGAACAAAAAAATCAGTATGTTGAAAATGACATTAAAATTTTGGTTCAGGATTAAAATAAGCTACTGAGAAATGTATATTTTTAAATGATGTCTATTTCCTTTTCATATCATGTAAAAGCTATTTAACTTAATTGAAGTGCTGTTCCGTCATTTGGTAGCTTAGAATCAGACCTGTAAAATAAACCTGTTTTTTTTGGCATGGTGCGTTTGAACAGTCTTCTAATATAGATATGAAAAAAAAATACACCCGCGTGCAAATTTGCGAGACTTGAAAGTAACCGCTACTAAATATAATTACTTATAAGATTTCGTGTAGATAGTACTTCAGTGTTGCTTTACTTTTTGCAATGCAATCTCCGGATTTCCACGGAGATGCTAGCTGAATACAATCTACCGCTGCAGTCTTAGATTCCCACACCCACGGTCTGGGATGAATGTATCGCCGACTGTGCCGTAGAGAATTCAAACCGGCTTAGTGCGCTCTAATCTTGACTGTAGTATTGAAGTGCTCCGTTCGTTGTGAAAGTCATTACCGGCAGTACTTTGTTAGCTTAATGAATTGACTGATGGCGAGAGGAGGTCTCAACAGTGGTAGGGTTAAGTGGGAGCTGCTGATTAATCACCCTGTCAGTACAGTTTCCAATTGCCACTCGTCACGAATTCCCTTTGCTTGTATAATTTTTGTGTTGAGCTTTCACATCTCTCTGTGTTCACTATTGGGACGTGGACATGGAAAAAAGTCGTGACGATATCAGTTTGGTAAATGGAATTGACAGTGCAGCTTGCTCAAATTTAGGCAATCGATTTAAACAAAACACTCACACTAAAATAAATACGGTGTTGGATTTTTGACGACATTTTCACGGGGAGTATAAAATGAATAAATTCGTATTTCAAATGTGTTCAAATAGAACGCCTAAAAAGCACTGTATATTTTTATAATCAATAATCAGAACTGGGGGCCTACTCTCACCTATTAGTTAGCGGCTCAGTTTAGGCTCAGTTCAACTTAGGTTCCTAAACTGCACCGCATAATTTCGTACCATGACCTACACCTAAACAAAATCGTTATTGGATCGTTAACAATAAGAATGAATGAACGATAGTTTCTCACGTCTGCTATGACGTCACTCTGTTGGAAAGAGACAACACTATATCAACATCCTTTTCTAACTTCGTTTAGCCGTGTTTCTTTCTTTTGGTTGCGTTCAGAAATAAATCAAAACATGTTTCGGAAAATTACGCTTATTTTCATGTTGCATATTTTGTCATTTGTGTGAAGACACAACACCTAAGTAATTTAATTAAGTATTTTGATGTATTTATCAATAATGTTTATTGATTTATTATTTATTTAAGATCATTTTTTAAATTAAATTACGAGTAAAATATTGTGGTCCTAAAATTGATATCTTTTTAGAACGTTCCTTTTATATTTTCGACATTTGACATTTGATTAATGAGTGACGGACGGATGAATGTTCTTCGACTCTAATTAGAAAATACAGCACGAAAGAGTTCGTATATTGAAAATACGCGCGCTTTTGTGCTGATTTTTATAAAATACTATTTTCGATTTCTTTTTATGTGGTTTATAAATTCACTACAATGGCGTCAGTAATTCTGACTAATATTTTGCATATTATATAAAAACCTTATTTCTTAAGTAGGTACTTATACGCATGAATCTATACTACAAAATTCCCAAGCTTACGTCTCAAGTGTTAGCGGCTATTTTAAATGGTTTTCTTTATATTATACAGTGAAACTTCTCGTCAACGAGTAAGCTACGGGCAACTTGAACACCTTTGGGATTTCATAAATAGGCACAACGAGATTGCAACGTGCTATAATAAAATCACGCAAGCCAGGAAATACTCTCGCCGGCTGTGGGAATCAGTAGCCCTAAGTTTAAACTCCCAAGGCGACAGTGCATACACAAATACACACACTTAATTATTATGATTTTACACTGAAATCAAAATAATCCCTACTTCCCTACTTATATTATAAATGCGAAAGTAACTGTCCGTCGTTTTGTCTGTCTACTACGCTTTCACGCCTAAATTACTGAACTGATTTAAATAAAATTTGGTACAGCCTAGACTCGAGCCTGAGAAAGGACATAAGCTACTTTTTAATGCTAGAAAAGGGTTGTAAAGTGTTGAAATAGGGGATGAAAGTTAGTATAGAAGTTTCTTCATATTTTAAGCTAGAAGCTGGAAACTTATTTTTGTGCTTTTGATTAGATATAAATAAAAATCTCATTCAAATTTTGTAAAAAAAATATCCACAAGGTAAAATAGCAATAGGGGAAGAAAGTTTGTATGGAAATATATAAGGTTTCGGCTAAACCACTGCACCGATTTTTAAAATTATTTATCTAATGGAAAACTACATTATCAGCGAGTAACAAAGGCTATATTTTATACCTGTATTCCCACTGGAAGAGGAACTACGCGGGTGAAACCGCGGGCCGCCGCTATTAAGATATATAACCAAAAAGGCTCAACTTTGGTTGTGAAAATATTAACTTTTATTGAGACGCTAATTTTGACAGCTAATGGGATCAGTATAGGTTCAAATAGGTTTTAAATATAGCTCATGGTACGAAAAGAATGAACGAAATCATGACTTGCGATCCAGTTTAGGTTCAAAATGGCGGAAACCTAAACTGAGTCGCTAATAAGACGTCATGGTACGATTATGCGACGCAGTTCAGTTTAGGTCCTAAACTGAATCGCTATAAGACGTCATGGTAGGCCTCCTGAAGTAGTAACCGATAAATTATAAAGCTTTAAAATTGTTCTATGATTATTATTCTATAGATTGTAATTATTATTATACATAGTAACTATTTTATAATACGCAGGTGCTATATCTAATTTTTATAGTTTCAGTTTTGTTTTGTTCATCGTTGTTGTATAGGACTTCTAATAAAAACATTTTTGACGCTGAATATATTTTTATTGTTCTTGCAATGATACTTTCAATCCTTTGCAGTTTATTCGATGTAAACAAACCTTATTATAGATTTAAAAATATACATTGTTACGAGGAAATAGGAAATAGGAAATGTAAATTACTCCTGAACTAACAACTATATTTTTCTAAACCACAGATTTAACATTAACCTACGTTTATTTTGATTGTCCGTGTTGACCCGTTATCGGCCCTTTATTTGGCGAGTAGTGATGAGGTAAGTAATTATTCCCGGACCGTCTCGAGATTGTAATCCCACAGGATTACGAAGGGCGCCGTGAATGGTAATAGGAGTTCCCGAGGTGCTGCGGTGTGATTTACTGCTAAGATTCAATAGTGAATATTTTAAGCTCTGATTTATAAGGCCACTTGTTTCTTGGAGTTCTTTAAACGCCTCTGAACTGAACACTGGCAATATTTTATCGTTCAGTTTGTCTACGATCATGGTATTCAAAAAGTCATCAAGAGCTTAAGTGAAACACACAGTCTATTTAATCTAGAATAAGCTACTGTACGTAATACAATACGAGAAATGAGAATATATGATGTGTGAGAATTATTTCGGAGGTAGGTATGTTATCCACCAATCCGCACTGGGCCCCCGTGGCGGATTATGGCCCAACCCTCCTCACGAAAGTGAGGAGAGACTCGTGCCCAGCAGTGGGACGTCATGGGTTGATGATGTACGTAATACGAAACTAAATTGATCACTGCCCGTCAAAAAGAACTTTATGTACTATCCAATGCAGCACATTGCTGAACCAAAATAAACGTAATACCACAGATAACATAATAGTTCTAATGAAAAAAGAGCAGTGTTACCAGCTATGTACTATGAGCTGCGTTGTTAGATTGTCTAATTTCAATCAATTGTGATATTTAGGTCACCTGGTTTTTTTTAATTTTGCCGAATCAAATTATTACTTAACAAGCACATTATCTTATATCTTTAAATGAGCAATTCTTGTATATATATACCTAATTGGAATCTCGGAATCGGCTCCAACGATTTTCATGAAATTTAGTGTATAGGGGGTTTCGGGGGCGATAAATCGATCTAGCTAGGAATTTTTTTTTTCGTGTTATATCAAATTAAACATAAACTTGGAAGAAAAATAACAAAGCGTTGGAGGCGTTTGAGTAGTCCAAATTTAAACTGAAAAATATGACTCTTCCTGACATCTATTGGCGAATAATAATACTACCGAGCAAAGCTCGGTCATCCAGGTACTAGTTATAATAGCAGGTAGGTACGTTATTGTTTATAAAATCCAAAACTGTGATAAATAGGTAAATTCGTTTTTGAAACTTTAAATTTTAATCTCTCACTCTAACATCGATGCATATCGCTGAAACATAATCCCAATTGATTCCGAAAATTGGGGTACAGTAGCTATCAGAAACAATTAATTCCATGAATTATATTCAGTTACATGTTTACAATACAATTTTCTTAGAATTCGCGGCTTATCGTTTAATATTCTGGAAGTTTGGGTAGATGATGGTTAAATAACTGAGCTTTGTGTATTGTAACGATATTTTAATCTGAAATAGTTTAGCGTGGGTATGCCGCGGACGGGAACTGGGTTAGGGTAAGCTTTCCCAGTTTCCGAGCTCTGCAGTCTCGCAGTTTGAGAAGGGTAGCGCTCGCACAACTTATATGAAGCCGCGCACTTCACATGCATGCATTTCCATGTGAAATTGAAAATACGAGTAGAGCGCTTTGTACCTTCGTAGTCGTAGGTAATGTTAATACGTCGTTTAAATATGAGGGGTTATCAATTTGACTGTATCTTGTTTGTATATATTACCTTATCTCCAGTTTTTTTTAAATTTATTTCGGAGGCATGTTTTCTACCAATTTAGACTGTTCTCTGTGGTGGATCATGGCTTAATTCTCCTCACTAAAGAGGTGAGATCCGTGCTCAGCAGTGGGTGGATATTGGTCGATCTGTGTATGTGTGTGATGTAACCCCAAAGGACTGGAATGCTTTGCCTTCGTTTCTGACTAAATATAACCCAGGTGTGTTCACGTTGAGAGTGAATAGGTATCTTCCACACACACACATTCACATCGTCGTATCCGATCAGGTAAGATTGTGGTCAAACACTCGCCTAGTAAGTAATAAAAAAAATCTGAGAAAGTCCAGAGTAGACACGTATAACATAAAAACTATCAAATTAGTTTTTTTAGTTGTATCACAATTGAAATGCCCATGAAAATAAATAGACTGAACTCCCATTTGAGCTTGATGGGCCGATCAAAAGGAGAACTTAAAATAAGTATCCATAACGTAAACGTGGCACAATTGTTGGTACTTATATTTTATGTTGTAATACATCACCATTGGAAAAACTAATGACTCGCACCAGCTACGCTTTCTTTCAAGCCTCGCTTTTTGCACGCTCTTATTAAAAAGGTTTATTCGACACGAAACAAGGGAACACGTGTCTCATAAATTTTCTAGTGTTTATTTGCTGCACACATAAGTCACCATGGTTTTTATCTGATAAATTAGTTGCGAATTATCGCGGCTAACTTGAGTTTATGTGCACTTCATTGGCGTAAATAATTCGCATACGGCACGCTAACGTTAATGACCTTTAGCGTTATGTTGCGCATTTGGAATCGTTTTAAACCTTTTAGCGAAGTTCTTAGCTACTTCCTTTCCCTGTCGAGTGTGTTTCTAGAGTAAAAATACTTTTCCTATACCCTTTTTGCCCTTGTTCTCCTTAGGTAAGTTAGGTAGGTTGGGTAATTCTATCTCAAGGTGTTAAATGACAATGTGGTCAGAGATGGTAATCACGTCAAGCCTAGTTAATCGACAATTAATGCTAATTAGTGTTAAAGCTATATCTACATATAACCAGTTAAATCACCACTAGGTTGATTTGTACACTATATATAAAAAGTTAATGTTTACAAATAACTCTTCCTAAATTTTACAGTAATAAAAATGGAGTTTTTAGTGACACCGTTAGATAACTTTCGTAAAGCTTTCAATACGATACCTGAGCAACATTTTGAAAAAAAAGACGTCATGTTAAAAACTTGAATAATTGTTATATAATTTGAACGACAAAGTTACGCTAATAAATGTAACAAAGCTAAAAGGAAATACCGATTCATATTATACGAAAACGAATCACGGCCGCTTTTACAAATGAAATTATTCGCTGTAACCGCTTAACAAGCAAACATAATGTTTGAAACAAGCTTTATCAAGTATTTTGAACAAGAATGATTGTGGGAATTAGACAACTACAATATCGTTATTGCAGAGTAGCTGCACTATTTGAGTGGCTGTGTAAGCTACTTTGCTACATACATTACGTTTACGGGCATCCCACGAGTACATTACGTTTGCTTGAACGCGGTCTGTATCCTAAAACTCGTCTACCCCATCGGTTGGCGGTTCTTCTAGAGTTGTGACCGGCCCACTGCCAGTTTAGCTTGCTAATCCTTTGAGCTATGTCAGTTTATGTTACTTTTAATAACAAAGTCAGCTACCACCACAAGTCGAAAATACCCTTTTCAGGGTGTTCAGGCAGCATTCCACGTCACCGATTACCACTTTCACTATAATAGTGCTAAATAGTAACAAGAACTTGGCTATAATAATTATTATTGTAGGTAGGCCACTTTGCGTTTACAGATTGTTACTGACTACTAGTGACATCTGAACGCTCTCAACTTGATCGACTGAAATGCTATCAAAGACAGTTGTGAGTTTCATAACCCAAAGGAGTTTAGAAGTTAGCTTCTCTTTCAAATTACCTTTTGTCTTCCCCTGTGGTCCTCCTCTCGAGATGATGTCGCCACCATCCTCCCTGCGCCAGAGGATCTTTGGAGGTGGAAACCCTCGAGCCTTGCATACCAGCTTGGCGGATCCACCTTCTGGGACCATCATGTCGCCAGACGTCTCCTCGTAGATTATATCTGGTGGTATTACCACTTCCAGAAATGCTGTCTGCAAAATTGGTAAAGAGTTAGTGAAGGGAAATAACTAGGCTTTTTAAATAACGTATATAATGTTCGTTAAGCAAAATCTTTTTTAATTATAACGGCATGTGCGAGTTTCCCAGGAGTGGTGGTAGACTATTGGGAGAACGTCCGTGTTCCAAAAAAAGGGTCGTAAGTTCTAATCCCAGTGCAGCTCGTCTCGATGTGTTTCTTGTAAAACGTAATTGTCACTCGCTTTTCGGTAAAGGAAAAAATCGCGAGGAAACCCACATACCTACCCAAGAATTATTTCGGAGATAGGTACGTTATCCACCAATTCGGACCGGGCCCCTGTGGTGGGTTATGACCTAATCCTTCTCATAAAAGTGAGGGGAGACCCGTGCTCAGCAGTGGGCTGATATGGTTTGATGATGATGACGATGAATATGTACCATGTATGGACACTATTAAAATTATACAGCTCTTTCAATTAATTATTTATGTCATTGTTTTGTTTCAAACAACAACAATTATGAAGTTGTTGTTTTATATTCCAAAAGAAATGTTTATTAGCATTGGCAAAGAAGACAAACGCTGCATTACCTGCATTTTCATAGGATCAGTGTTCACTTGGCACATGTATTGTCCCCTGTCCTCCCGCTTCACGCCTCTAATGTTGAGCGTCCACGTATTATAGTCGTTGTGTGTGACGCTGAGCCGGGCATTGTTCGTGATGACGTGTTCGTGGATCGCCAGGATCGCTTTTGTGTCCGCCTTGATCCAAGCGACCTGTTCCCCGCAACCAGCAAAAATTCCAAACGCAAAACACATATTATAACAAATGCAAGAGCTATTTATGCATTGATTTCTATTATGTAGGGTTCTGAACTTAACATTACAGTTTGAAAGAAAACTCTTTCGGTCAGGGACATTATTTCAATTCAATGTAGAGATATAAAAATTTGTTTAGAATTCAGAACGCCACATGAAATGACAGAGGCAGTAAACGCCACATTTCCGTTATTATCCCCGATCACGTATGTTGTTGCGATGAAGTCTTTCAACGAACAAGCCTAATTACAAGCGAATGCTCCCCAAGAGGCAGTTGCGACAACGATCCTCGAGCGCGCAACACTATCTTGTTGCGAGCGCCGCGCAAAATGCTCTCGGAATTTTTAATTACATTTTCGTCTGGTCGCCGGTATGAGGCTCGCTGTGGGCGCGATGAAAACGCTCGCGACGCTATCCAATAACAGTAAACCAACTCCGTACTATTGCAGGAACTGGTTCTCTCAAACGCGTTTACATCGCAGAATATTAACTGTGAAAGTAGCAAAGTCTTTAACGAGTTGTAGAGATATACTACACGTTTTTATGGTACCATGGTACATTTATAAGGTATCACTAGTGCCCATCTCAGCCGAACAGAATAAAGAAGTGGTATCATTTACGATCTCGATAGAGCATTTTGTTCAATTTCTAGTAACTGTACAAGCTGGGCTACTGACATTATTATTCCGAGCAGCGAGCTACGCCCTCGTTTCACCCGCTTTACCAAAAGCGTCGACATCGCAATAGAAGCTAATTTCCTGCATAGCGCGTAACAAAAAAAAAACAGACAGAAATATGGCGTTTATGCTTTTCTATATACGCTCGGAGCTGGGTATTAAAACTTCATCTTTAGAAATTGTATTTACTGCAGCTAGTTCTTTACACGGACTTGAATAGAGCTTAAATTAAATTTATTCATGTAAAGCTATGAATTTATTTCATTCTGGATTAAATTTTGGACTTTAACTTAAGGTTAGTATCACTATTGATCTGGAAGAAGTCTAAAGTATTAAATAGAAGTTCAGATAGTGCGAGAAAGAGTGCACTAATAGAGGTGCAATTCTGAAAGTTTCACTACAGTTTAATAGTGCTTGTGCAAGAACACTAATAGTAGTGTCACTAAATTGGTGCTTAGTGAAGATTTATACGTCCATTACACTCAGCTGATTTCAGACAGGCTATTAATAACATTTTATAACTTTGTTCGTAAAAATAAAGTAAAATTGTATGTACAATATTTTAGTTACATTTTTGATTGACGGATAGCCCAAAAAGTAGTAACGCGGTTTATTTACAATAATCTGTGATTATTAAATGTTTTACAGCTCTGTAACGCAATAAGCAAAACCTTGTCGAGCTATCGGCTAAGTATCATGGATGCATAATTTCTACAAAAGTGTCATAAAATAATATTAAAACCGCTGAAATGCAGGTAAATATTTCAGCGCTTTGTAATAAAATACTTTACAACCGCTTCTTGTCTCGCAATTCCTCATTGCTTATGCTTTATCTGCTTTCTACAAATTGAAGAAACGATTGTAGAGTCATAAAATGTTGCGATGCAATTTCAACACTAATAAATGATCCAACAAACCAGATAAGGGTTCAAACTGTACCGCTTGAAATAAAATTACTGTAAAATAAAATTAAGATAAACAAAGATAATATTTACCAAATTTCCGAACCCATCCGTACCAGCGGTGCATATCGAATTGTTTTGTCAAAAATTAGTAGAATTACTGTGTGTATTTTGTATTAGTGTTCTGTAGCTCAGATTTTGAATTATGCAATATTAATTTCATAGCCATCTAGATACGATTCCATTTAATGGTTTTATACACGAGGGAACTTTGGCCAAGCGTCTGCCCAGAAGTTATTAGTCTTGTGTGGTTTGATTACTCTAGGTGAATCGATATAGATGAGCAAATATGTACCCACGCGTCTATCGATATTGAGAACCCGACAGTGTATCTTGAGGAAATAGAGTGACCTGCCCGAATGGCCCCAAAGAGACTATTATCGAATCTCGCTTCTTGTACGAATAGATTCGCGCGCGGAATCAGTATTTATCTCTCCTTTATAGCTCGGTATCTTGTTTTGTGTCGAACCCAAGGGAATATACAAGATTACCGCCAATAACAATGTTTACGCGATCAAAATACAACGGCTTATGTATAGTGAGAGCAATAAAAGCTGATAAAATTCGCTCGGGACGAAGCTCAAACTATTTGTTTAACTAAACGACTCCCCTGATTACATTATACCTGTCTGAATGGCCAAATTAACTAGAGCCTAGCTTAATTCGGTGCAAACTTTTTATGTAATATCGGGACTTAAGCAAAAATCATGTTAAAATTACTGGGCAGTGTCGCATGCGATATGATATCGAGTGGCAAAACGATAGTGTAGGTAGATTAACTCTCGGGACAGTTTGAGAGCAGTGCCTCTCGAAATGATTGAACGGGGACTAAGGGGGTTTGTCCCGGCCTTATTTTAATTTCGTAAAGTGACTGTTTTGCAACGTAAATTCCTTGGTCGAATGGAGCAGTTCAATCATAGTGGCTTTGTGGTCTTCAGACATCGATATAACACAAAATTAATCAAAGTGCATAGTGCTCTAAAATAAACTCGGAAAATTAAAATAAAGTGCTTTTGTATTCGTTGCATGCTCGAAATTATAATATCTTTATGTTAATAAACGAGCAGACTGTGCGGCTATAACTTAAAACCCAAGAACAGATCAGATTGTATCTTTGGCCGTTAGGAATGTGGTTTTTGTTGCACTCTTGGGTCTTAGTTCGATGTGCAAGTGTACAATAGTGTCTACTGCAAGTGGTGCTCGGTAATCTAGGAGCTACAACTATTGTGGACAAACTTATAGTTTATTGTGCAATAACAGTTTCTGTGTGCTCTACTCTAGGACAGAGAGAGGTAAGTGCTGGGTCTGAAAGAGTGCTGAAGAAGTGCATTGAAGGTCGTGTGCTAAGACAGTGTGAAAGTCAGTGCAGAGGTCTATTGGTTGAGATCTATAATTATAAAGGCTATTTGAGGAGGTAACTCTTTAGCTGTTTGGGTAATCCGATTTCACCGTTGTTTGTATTTTGGAGACGGATTTCGGTTATAATTGTTTATTTGAAAGCTACTAAAATTTGATCATCTAGTCAACAAATAGAACTATTACTAGATAAAAATATCTTTAACTACTAATTCCGCACTAAAAAAGCCCATTGCTTCAATTAAAATTCGATAAAAAGGAAAGTCAAAACAAAGTCAGTTTTCGATTGAATTTAACCTTGAAGTCCAAGTTCATTACCTTTAATCACAGTCATTAATTCTTCGATCAATTCAAACTAATCTTAACAAGTAATCTAAACTTGAGGTACTTACACTGTTCTATATAGTATTATATTATAAGAAACTATTCAAACATGTCATAGACCAAAGAGATATAAAAGACTCATGAAAGTCGAAACACTGCGAATCGTAGTTAAGATGAGACGAAACTCAGACATCTAAAACAAGATTACAGACTAATGGATCTAGTCAAATGATGTTACAAAGTAATAGCAAAAACGAATGATACAAATTAATAGGAAGCTGGACGAATAACTGTGAGAGAAACACCGCACTAGGTACAAGGTGGCCTTAAGAAATAAACACCTATTCGTAAAAAATCTGAACACATTTTGTTCCAATAAGATTCGATTAGAGAAGATAACTGTCTATTGGGCAACAATTCACGTTTCTCTCCTACGTGTGTTAGTATTTGGCTATAGTATTTTAATGTTTTCTTTTGTTTTATAGCCTACTTGAAGTTATGGCAATTACATAATGTTGGCAGAGGTAAAATTCAATTATAGATCTCAAACCAGAAGTGTGCTGGGTGCTGCTACCTTGCTGTAACTGATCAGTTTGATACACACCCTGGCCGTGGCGGAGTCGCCACTCACCCGGTAACCGCCCAGGTTGTTTACCACACAAGTAAACATCGCGTCTCGACCCTGGGCGATGGTCACGTTCTCCAGAGGGTAGAGGAAGTCAGGCTCCAGGCCGAGAGCTGGAAAGAAATTATGTGTTAGCGCAGTTGGATCATTAGAGTACAACCAATTATGTTCGGCGTGGACAGTGACACTAGGCCATTATCAGGCTCTATGGCTGAAATCTTCCTCAGTAAGAGAGAGATAAGAACGAGACGGTAACAAGTCGGTTACCTGATGCTATGGTAAGTGCCACGCATGCCTTTAAACAGTTTCGATGGCATTAAAAACTGCGTTGTATAATTTTAAGCTCACTCGTAATCGATGCTGGTCACCTTCTCTTTGGTTCGCATCTTTGAGACCATGGCTCTCATATGATGCTTTGTATCGCTCAAGTTTCCTTAGTCAAACTATGCCAATAAAGTAGTTTCACTAAGGAATCACCAAAGTTAAGCAACATCCCTAGCGGCACACACTTGGATAGGTGACCATTTAGTGGCATAACGTCTGAGCGCTTCTGTGCTTCAAGGGGTACTTGTAACAGTTCCAGTTGTTATTAATGGATAGCAGTCGAATGACTTGATAAACTCTGATACCCGACTACACTACTATATTCGAGATTTATCGATAGAAGTTTCATAAGAAAAGAAATTTTTGATGGAAACAGTGTCCTTCACTTCCCCCGGCGGACTTTTACCGAAGAGCTCTATCACTACAAGATATTGAGAGTTAGTAAACAGAACTTTAAAAAAATAACATGGTGAAATACCAAGATAAACCGCACATCATCAATCTAAAATCGCAGCCAGACAGCCGCGATGTAATCGCATGGTTTACGACAGTTGCACACTCACGAATAATTCAGCAGTGCGATGTCCATTCTGGGAGCAAATAGATAGTCCTCACTTCCGACACATGTTTCCTCGGACGGCGCACAACCGGTCACGTAGAATATTGACGCCTCGAGCCATACATTCGCTGGGGACAATGCCTATACACTGTCGGGGGACATTTTTATACGGAACCCCGCTTATGTTGTTCTTAACATTTTATACATGCTCTTTTGGCAAGAGTTTTTGCTGTGACAATAAACTCACTTCGTCATAAAGAATCATAGCAAATGTCACATAAATCTAGAATTATTTTAACATACAAACATAGTCTAGTACGGGAAATTAATAAACTATAATAGTATCTTGACAGATTTTTTAAATGAAAATTAGTCTCTGTCTCGGTGTGAGACTCCACGGTATAAGGGTTCTTTAAAAAAAATGAGTAGATCCAATCCACATTTAAAATATTTTTTTCTTGTGTAGCGTGCCAAAGGAATTATAAAGGAATGCCGTTTTAGTTTATTTTCAGTTATTGAATCGGATTCGAATAATAAGCTTCGCGCTATTTATGTAAATCGGCGAAGACGTCGCGAGGGAGCTAAAATCTTTCAGTAGGAAAACACGAATTTTATAAATAGAAAGTTATCTTCAAGTCTCTTAGGAAACATAAATATGAATAGTTTTAAAAGTGAAAATGTACAATTTAAAAAATATCTTATACCGAAACGAAGTAAATTAATTAGTTTTGAATAAATTTTCGTTTATCTGGTACCTACTTACTTGCTTATTTATTTACGTAATACAATTTTGTATAACTACCAAAAATAAGGTTTTTCTTTACTTACTAATTTTCAATTCTAATGCAAGGAACCGAATAATCAATAATCTAATTAAGTTAAATTTGATTTATAACTAAAATTAAACCTTAAGATTATTAGAATTTAAGATTTGTTCAAACTCACCTTATTTAATGAAAAAACAATGCTTGTGGTGGACAGCTCAAGGATCGATATGTAATGAATTATAAGAATAATGAATGGAAAGATTTTTTTTAGTTTTAGCGTTGCACTTAGTCCTTTCAGACATTATTTTACTATGCAAAATCCAAACGGAAAGTTTTTGATTATGCCCACAATCAAAAACATTTATCTAATACAACTACATAGATATACATCTATTCGCAAGTTCCATGGGGTTTAGGCTTAATGGCTATGGGTCAGTTTGGCAAATGTCGGCGGCTAAATGTCGGCTGCATGTCATAATAGCGATGTCAATTGCCAGCCTTTGTTGGGAAGCCACCTTATTTGTATAACAGATATGTCATTTTTGATAACCATGAGCTTTGTTTTACCTAGTTTGGACAAGTGCGAAATGTTAACCATATAAATGGTTCACACACCCCATATAACACCACATAGTATTACTAACATTATTATTGAATAGGCTAAAACATGTGATTTTGGTACAATATTAACAGGTAATCTATATAAGTGGTAAATGCCAATTAACTTTAATGTAAACATTCAATAAGGTAATTAGAGACAAGATTTACGTAAACTCGAGTGAATCGATTACGGCTTCCACTAAGTAATTGACATTTCAGAATACTTGCTTGTGAATGGAACAAAATTAAAGAAATAAAGAAAGTCCAGATAATATGTACGAAGCCAACATCAATCTTGGCTTCTGAACTTCACTGACCGAGCCGACCTTTATCTCTTAAGGAATCAGATACTAAATTACTAATGTCTTACCAAAAGCTTTCTCTCTAGTTACCTAAATAAAGCCAGTAACGTTTTTCATTTCTCCAAAAGCCAGTCTGGAAACAATTTGCTAACATGATTTCGTACTTTCCAGGAGATCCGAAGTTGGAACACCTAACAACTCTTGACCTAAAGTCCGTCGGCCAGTTAGATTGCGTATAACTCTATTGGTTCGCTCTATGAAACCAAGGTTTAATTTAAACCGGAAACTATATTAATATATCTTGGTAATTTTCTACAGGGTTGAATACTCACAGCGCACAAATTGCATGAGTAGATATGAAATCTGAATCTATCCGACCCTTTTAGCTAAACGAATAATTCTTTTTAAGTTAAAAAGGAGGAACGTCATGCTCTCATAGTAATGAAATTGATTCATTACTTTATTTAGTTAAAAACTGTATGTTGGTTTATTGGTGAAAGAATTAATCTATTTATATTCGTGCCTCTAAACAGTAAACCATTTAGAATATTCCGTTCTAAAGATCATGATTTCAATTAACATTGCTGCGTTGTGTAATGCAATGCGGGTTCGTACCAGAATAGGTTTAAATTCGTATGCGTGAACCCGTAATTGTGTAAGATCTCATGTACGTTGCGGGGCGGGCTTCATTTGCAATTTGGTTCAGTGATTCCGTTCGGCCTCTCGACCGAGCCGCGTATCCTCCGGGAGTGAATTACGAGTGCCTATTGTTGTTTTAGTGGTAGGGATGCGTCGGCGTGCATTGTTTTCAAGATTTATATTCGTACAGCTACAGTTATGTCACAGTTTGACTGAAGCGGTTTTACGATGTGTTAAATTGTATCAGCTTTGACTTTAGGCGGGGAAATTTATAGTCCGATTCGTTGCGTGTTGAAATCGAGATTCCTTATCCAGTTATATTTACCTGTCTCTGCGTACGCAGTTCTAGACTCACTCGCTAAACTTAACTCAGTGCACTCCACTTGCTGCCTTTTCGTTCCCTCGTCTTTTATCGCTTATCAACTGTAATGAGTACAACTTTTAATTAGCCAGCATTGAAAAATATTTTTTGTTTTAGGTACCCAAAATATTGCCATAAAAGATTATCTATTCCAGCGTTGCGCACAGAGACACGTGGGCAAGTTAACCCATACAGCCCCACAGAAATACATTAGCAAATACTTTTCCTTATATAGAAAAGTATACGGTTATTATTTCATGAACATTTTTGTAGATTTATTTTTGAAAAATATATCTATTGCACACAAATGTTTAACCATGGCAATCACGAAAATCCAAGATCTATTCTCAGACAGGGAACGGCCGTCCCTATCAGAGCCTAGGTTGACTAAGTGAGGTTTATCTATGTACAAATAGCAAAACTGTTCGTTCGGAATATATTTCGAACAGTGAGCCAAAAAGTCCGTCATTATCTTTCTTATATAAGTATTGCGGCCTGTGAATTTTCGACACAGTACTTTGATTTAATAGATAGTAGGAACACTTTTATATCTGTGTAATGACTGAAAATTATTTATTGATACGAGCAATCTCTTTTAATAAACTAATAAAAGGTCGACATTCCTCGTCATGTTCGTGATAAAAAATATGATATCTCCAAGACACATATCAAATAAGGTCAAATACAATAAACTATTGTATCGAGAATATGTTAGCATCACAGTGCAAAACAACTATTTTTCGAGACGTTTTTAAAGTCGTTACCAACAAGTTAGGTCCAAGCCGGTTGCAGTTCCATTGGAGTCTAGAGTCGCACTCTGGATTTGTTTGCTTCAACTAGTTAAATGTTGGTCCAAACTTTATTTCGGACGCCGAACACTTTGAGACGTTCCACCCTTGTTATTGTTGTTTGAATGTATTTCGAAGTGGAAAGACAATCGTCTGACTCATCCAATTTTAACGTTATCTGAGTACGGAGGTCGGACATATTTATTGAGTTTGTCATGTGAGAGTTTTCAAGTGTTTCCTTCATCCGACCAATAATATAAATATGAATGTGTTTGGGTGTTTTTTTACATAAAAAACGGCAGAACGGATTTGGCACACTTATTAACAGTTCCGGTGGGATAATACTCAACGCGGGTGAAACCGCAGAGAATAGCTAGTCAGATGTAAAGCGACACGAAGTAAATTGATATAATTTTAGCCAAATCCAATACAGATTCCAGACAAATTTACCATAATCAAAATGCCTTCATAAATTGGATATAAATTTTCATTACAACATATTTTCAGAGCAAAAATAACATACTATGAAGCTAGCAAAAATGGCCAATATTCAAGCGAGAATAGTTTAACCACAGAAAAACAAATTACAGGATCGAAAGGCGGGCAATAACCAAGAAACAATGTTGAACGAAACCAAGAATTCTGGTTTGGGGCTTGAGAGCGCCTAACTCGCAGTAAGGAAATTCTTCGACAACATTGTTTCTAAATTAAAACAATCTCATAATTGCACATTCTCCAACTTCTTTGATGCAGTGTAGGTATCTTTCAGACGGGGAACGTCGGGTGCTGGGTTAGCGTGAAGGGAATCACTTGGGCCAAGTTTTAAGGCGAAGTTAATCCGATTAAGTGTCATTTCCGCCGCGGAACTAGCAGTGCTCATTAAATATTTCGAGTGACTTAATTGCTTAGGTCGGTCGTCTACCAAGTTTTGATGTGAACAGATTCGTTTTGCCCTTTCTTTGTCGATTTGAATAAAACACGAATACTTAGATCAAGGAGGGGAAACTTTATGGCGATGTTAAACAGAGTGGTTATGAATTTGTTGTAATTAATAAAATTTACATTTCGTATTTGCACGTGAAAGAGATATCAAAGATCAAACCTCGTTTTAAAAAAAAACATTACAATATCAACATGAGCGGATGCGTTCAAATCAAATACGTACGAGCCGATACGCGTTTTCACTCAAACAAAAATAAATCTATATTCATGTCTATTTCACCCAATAAATATTTTCCGGTTTGTGTAAACACTGGGAAGCGATGGGCAACATTCGTCCGGGCACAAAGTCCATTACGGTCAATTCGTCTAGACGAAGGCACGTGTTGAAACTATTCTCACGAGTAAACGAATTACCTGCTCTCTGTAAATAAAAGAAACTGCCGAGCACGAGGATAAACCGTATAACAATTAAGGCGAGAAGGGATAAAAATTGTGCCGTTAAGTGCGGTTGGTCTTTCGCAGATGGAAGGAAAGTATTTGTTTATATTTCTGTTGTCTTAACTGGTGTAAAATAAACCCAAGAACTATAGAATAAACCTTATTGATCTGATACTAATTTACGATCTTGCGTGTCTTTGTCTATTAGAACGCAATATCGAAATTGGAGTGACTTTCAAACTTCTGTAATGAGTGCTTCCATTTAAATTACAGCTTTTCTTGACGTACCTACCGTGCATTACGTAGTAATTCTATCGAGAATCAGTTCTGACCTTTTGAATCGATAAAGTCAATTCGTAGATATAAGTGGATGAGAGGCATAACACAGTGTTAGATGGTATTTTTGCGGGATATTCATCCGTACGGCAATCGGTGTGGCTCACTTTTTCAATATCCCGAAACCTAATGGCCGCCAGATGGCAAGTTGGGCAAAGTGATGCTATCAAAAAGCGATAGGCTGCGGTTTCGCCGGTTATCGGGGCACTTTGCGCTTCCCACCCTGACGTGGGTCAACTTATACAACATGCTGTACACGGGTTTACACAATTCTGAACGAATAAAAGGTTGTTTCACGGGCTATTGAACGGTTCAAAAGGTAGACCACTTGTCTTTATCATTTTCTGTCTATAGTTTAGAAATAATGGATAAGGCTATTGAATGTAACATTTGACGTGTAAAGTATCCTTTAACTTGTGGAAGTTTGTAGGAAGGAGTGATTAGCATATAGGTTATTCTCTAGAAATAAATGAAAGTGTCCTCGTTTATGTTTCTAATAATACCGGCTGGCATAAAAACAAAGATACTGCTAATACTATTGTTATCTATTATTCTTATGAACATCTCATATCAAATCTGTTCATAAATATAATTGTTCCTAAAATTAATATTATTACGCCGTTTCTGTTTATGAGCAAACCGTTTCAATTTGAGTTAATTGTATTTGCCACGGTACATGATTACCCTCTGAGGGTTTGTTTTCAACTCGGGCAAAGTAGCGGATATCAAGGTAATTTCTATTGTTGGTAATCTTTTGTCCATTTTCATTACTATCTTTGCCTTGTTGTTTCAAATAATGTGACGTATGAGATATGGAAATATAAGCGTTAACTGTTGAAAATAAAGTTTGCCTAACGATTTTCACTTGTAAACCCCACCACACATAGAATAGAATAGAACAGAATAGAATAGAAAACTCTTTAAAGTACCCCAAAAATAAACACAGTACAGAATAATAACAATAGATAAACAAGGATAGTACAATGGGCGGTCTTATCACTGAAAGCGATTTCTCCCAGACAATTTTTAGACATACTATCGTCAATGTACATTTCTACGTATTACATTTCCTTAGACTCAAAAGTTTCTAAGGCAAGAGTAGCGAGTCTTTTATAAACTAAATGTGACAGTAATTCTATTACAAAACGATCCAGTCATAGAGCGCGAGAAACTTTCGCCCTTAAAATGCAGTAGTAGCACTTCGCTAATACTATTTTCTTGGTTACTTCTGCATAATACGAAAGCAGCATTTTAGACAGGCGGTGAGCATTGTTATTCCGCCGACGAAGCCGGCCCGCGCACGCCCCTCGGCTTATCGTCAGCTCGCAGCCGTTGTAAATTAAATAAATATACACCTAATGAGCGGAAATACAATGCATGACTAAGCTAAATAATTGCTTCATCTACTTATTCGCAAATTTTCACGGTTTTGTGTAAAGTATCGGAATTGAAACGCGTTTGGGGTTTGTTTTATGACAGAGGACTCGGTTTTCACGGTACTCATTAAAATATGCGAATATTGTTTTCGGTGAGGTTCCAGATCTATATACAGAACGCGTATTTAATAACATTGAGGCTTAGTCTATTATTTTTTCAAATGACAATCAATAACGAAAGGCCATTTTTTTTAAAACTTGTCTGTCATGGGAGGCGATCCGACAGAAACCAAAAAAATTTTAGAGCACCAATCAACAGAATCAAAGAAACGTATTCATATCATATTTACATTTTATATATTATGTATTCCTATTGGTCAAATTTCTGGCTCCGCCATACTTTTTTTCAAGACTAAAAATATACAAATTTTCTTTCTAAATAACGGGGTTCTTTGAGTAAAATTTACTGTCCTTCAGGTGGCATTTGTTTTGCCACGCTGTGCGTAATTATTTTTTGAGATTTTTGTATATTCAGTTCAAACCAACATATACTTTTTACTTCAGGAAGGTATCTACGTAAATGCAGTCGCTAGTACACAATCCGATGGCCTGTGTATTTCCAGAATTGAATATCAATGAGCACTATGCTAATCCAAGTCTCAATTTCAACGATTATTCAAAAATTTAAAATATACCGATACCAAGGCATTATTTATTGCTTTCCGTTACTGCTTTAGTTTTTATTCAAAAGCAAAGAGAAATGAAAAATGTCGGAGTGTCTTTTCCCCCCGCCTTAGGAACTTTCGGAAGGAAGTTATGATAGAGGGCGACTTTATACGATTTGACTAGCTCTACAAGCTCGTAGATGGATTACTTTAGGGTTGATATACACCAGCTTTGCAAAGAAAAATGTTTATTCTGTCGAAGGAATACGTTCAATTTCCGCAGTGGATATCTAAAACATCGCCGTGAAAGATGAAGTGGATATGGTAGCATGCTTTTTGATTAAATTAGCGAACGTTGCTTCCAACTTAACATGCCAAGTAGTAGTGTGCAAACATTACTGTGTTACGGTTTGAAGGGCATTGTTTCCAGCGAAATTACTGGGCATATGAAACTTTAGAGCCGATGTCTCAGGGTGACGAGCGTAGTGCAGTGCCGCGCAGGATTATGCAATGCCGTGTTCTGGGTGGTGCTGTGACTGTTATGGGCAGGCGTGGCGCTTACCATCAGGTAAACGACTTCATTATCTCGAAACTCGGTCGATTAAAAAAAACATATTAGAATCAGCTGGCCGGTGCAATTAATTAAATTTTTCCTAGCAAATAAAACGCATTGGTAGTTTCCTAGAGCTTAGGTATCTGACAGGTAATTAATGCGCTTAATGAACCTACAGCACCGAGTTTGATTATTCAGCCATAAGTCACGTGAGGACCAGCATTGACATCAGAGGCCGGCACTTCCTTATTTAATAGACAAAAATCTATGTTTTATCCTTTAATATAACATATATCCTTATAGCGGTGGTAGCCTAGTGGGAGAACGTCCGCCTTCCAATCAGAAGGTCGTGAGTTCAAATCCCAGTGCGGGCACGTACCAATGTGTTTCTGTAAAACATATGTACGTAATTATCACTCGCTTTTCGGTGAAGGAAAACATCGTGAGGAAACCCACATACCTACCCGAGAATTATTTCGGATGTAGGTATGTTATCGACCAATCCGCACTGGGCCCCCGTGGTAGGATTATGGCCTAACCCTCTTCACGAAAGTGAGGAGAGACCCATGCCCAGCAGTGGGACGTTATGGGTTGATGATGATCCTTTAATGTGTAGAAAAAAGTGATTCCCTGAGACCAAGAGCAAAAATTGAAATCATGTCTAATATAAACCTAATTACATACATCTCAATATTTATTCATAAGAGTAATGATTATTGAGTTCGATAAATGAGCATTAACCTAGATGCATAGACGTTTTCTGAAAATGAATACTGCAATTTATATGTGTTTAAATTTTGAGAAATTAATATAACACGAGTATGTTTGTACGCTGTGCCTTACAATTTCTCTCAACTTTCCTAAGAAGGTATAGTTTGCTCTTCCAACAAACGGAGCGAATCAAACAAGATTAGGTTACACAGTGAGAAGTGATTGACAGAGCAGCTAACATAATTCCTGGAAGTAGGTATTCTTTGTTAGCTATCGACCTAAAAACAAAAAAAAACCGTGGCTAGAAAATATCTCCTAATTTACGCTTTATTACAATCTTTATGCTATGTTTAAAAGTATACACCTAAAAACAGAAGGAATCTTCTTAAAAGGTAAAAACATAACTTATAAAAATGTAGTAGTTTTACTAAATAAAGTCAGTATAAAAATATATAATTATGATTGTAGTGGAGACCGAAAAGTGAAATGCGAATGTTTGTGTGTTTGTATGTTTGTCCTCTTTTCACGTTGAAATGGTTGAACGGATTTTGACAAAATTTAGTATAAAGACACTTTAAGTTCTGGAATGGAACATAGGGTACTTTTTATCCTGTGTAAATTAACGGTTCCTGTGGAATAATAGTTAACGTGGCTGAACACTGCTAGCTTGTAATAAAAACAAGTATGCACTTTTTTGTATCCTTTCAAATTATTTTTACACATATTGTAATAGGTGAAGTTCTATAGACTCGGCACCTAGCGTGTCAAAGAAGCCTGTGAAACGTGACTATCTTTTAAGTATGTAAAATAACAAAAACGTTCATTGCCGATGTCGCGACTGAGTCGCTCGATAAACGTCCGCACAAAGGCGTTAGAAAGGATGAGTTTTTCGCCAAATGCTTGTGTACAGGAAATGGGAGATCGCCTTGTACATTGAACTGAGTGGGAAAGTAGGACTTGTTTTTTTAAAATCCTTTGAAGCATAGACCGGATTCTTTAAATAGACAGAGCTCGAGTGCATTTTGATAGCAGCATCGATTTTGTATCTACTATTTTACACGCGGTTTGCTCTTGCACGTGTGCTAAGCCCGTATTTTATTTAGCAAGCACTGGAAAGTAGGTTTTGTGTATCTGTCAATTCTTGTTTAGTGATTTTATTTCAATGCTGGTTTTATAGGAGAATATCACATGCCTTATAATGACGCGGTATTTTTAGTACCAACTCTCTTTCTTACTAACTTTTTTTTACCATACCTATTGCAATAATAAGATTTAGCTGTATGAATTTGATGATAAAATCCAAGCTAAATAAGTTGGTGCGTATGGTTGTAGATTTGTTTTCTGCTTTGTATTTAGTAAATAAACTAATGCGCCACAAACACCAACCGATCCTGACCCTTGACTAGGATTCTTTGTATCTAAGGACTACGAAGACCATGGTCCCATAAACATTTTTATTACATAAATTATAGTATGGAAGAATATCCGCTTATATTGCTACCAAATCATACCCTTTCAGTAGAAACGGCAAAACTACTCAACAAACATCTACTTAACTTATCACAAAAGACGTTATAACCGAGAAAAATGATATTTGATCGCATTAATCGAACATTCAAAGTATTTGTCTTTCGGCTCTCTGACCCCGTCCCGTGCAGGGGGAGCGTTCGAGAATTTCAATTTAAGAGAAGAATGTGCCGACATAACGTGTGGCCCGAGATATTTTGATAGGACATGTTCCTAAGCGAATAAATTTCTTTCAACATATTAAAATGTTTTTAAGCGGTTTTATTTATCGACAATCTGTGGCCGGAGTTTATAATTTTTACCATGGGATTAATTTTTTGTGGCGCTTTCAGTTGAAATCTTTGTGAAGGATATTAAAAAGTTGGTTATTTTATGATTAATATTATACGTGTACATTGTTGTGAGTTAAGGTTGATCTATGAAAATATTGTAGGATAGTATTATTTTCGCTCTACCTACTCCAAAAGACTTAAAGGAAACAAAAGACTGATACAGTTCTTATACGTAAATCTGAAAACGTAGCGCAAACGTAAGAAACACCACAATGCTTCCCACTACATTTATATAGATAACCCATTGGAATTTCCAATTGGCGCGAGGTATGCGGCCACGGGAAGAAAGAACCGCCGAGATCTGCATGTCTCGCCTCCACCGGGTTACTTTCCAATTTATTGTATCAATTTTGCACAAAGGCACTACGCGAAAGACTAGGTGAAATAACGGTGTGAAATAGGCGAGGTCAAATGTATTGCACTGTAGGATTTCTACCGTACTTGGCAGAGATTATTCGGCGATGCAAGTGTGCAACAGAGAGTTTTCTCATTGAATTCGTATCTTATATACTGTGGGTATTTTAATCGATTATTTTATATGATATAAAAAAAACAAAATCTTTCGTCAACATTCATCACTATATTAAGTACTTTCATTTCTATATTTTTAAGCCGTGCGTCTTTTAAAAATAGTATTCAGTAATTATGATTTTGAGTTTAAGTACAAAGCTTTTCAATAGAGATCATCCTGTCCCTAAAATATTTTAGGTAAAAAATTATACCTACGTATACTAACTACTACGTACTACATGCTTAAATTACTTACCGCTCTAATGGAAACAAAACTAAGCAAATTTGGCTATCCATAAGCCATATCAAATTCATTATAACAATAAACTCCCAAATGTATTTACGAGGGATCATGTCATGAATAAATTTCGTCAACGTAAAGTTAGACGCGTGAAATGGCCGTGGCAACTTAGAGGAAGCTTTTAATAAATGTTACAAAAGCCTTAATTTAATTTCACCTTCGTGTTTATGCTTCTAATTAATTACTGTCTTATCAAGAGAGGGATTTAGGAAACATTAAACAGCCTTTACTCTTTAAAAAAAATGATTTTCAAGATAGTTACCTAGTTGAATAAAATCGAATGAGCCTTGTACTGATGGCTAGGGGTGGCACCACGTACTTGTTCTTATTCCATGCAGTTAATTTTAAGGCCTTAAACTGAACGGCCTAGATTGACACCACACACTCATAAATGACAAACGTGACGTGACGTCACTCAAAAATAGAGTGCAGAGAAAAAGAGAATGAGATGGAGCTATATAAACTCCTATAAATGCAAACAAATTGTTCCGATCTCTTTAGATAAATATCTCTGATGGTGACAGTTAGAAGAGCAGTTCAGTTTAAGGCCTCAAACTGGGTGGATTCAACTGTTCGTGGTGAGGCCCCTGATCATATATTTATATGCAGTGAAATTAAGTTCCTTGGGCAAACCTTACACTTACGACGTTACCTAATTCAAACGCAGTTCTAGGCTCTACGCAAAGTACTACGGCGCTACGAGTTTCACAAACAAAAGCAATCTTTAATCGTGTGTGTACTATAATGTATACATCTAATCATGTGCTATATTTTCCCCATGACCAGATATATCCTTAAAGTTATGTGTTCATAAGATAAACAGTTAATAAAAATGGGAGACGAGCCCAAATGGGGGTCAATATACGCGACCCTATCACCCCACATAACAATTTTACATCGCATAAATTTTCTTCTCATATTTTCCGAGTTTACCAACATTATAAAAGTTACAGATGTAGGTAGTAAAATAAATTGTAAACGTAAATAAAGTTATGATACATATGTGGAGTTAGTAATACGAATGATAACCTTGATTCATTTCTTGTTTTGCTTAGAAACACTTTGTCTTTTTTATGAAACTAGCTGCGCCCCGCGGTTACACCCGCGTAGTTGTCATATTTATTTATATCTAATCAAAAGCCTAAAAAATAAATTTGAAGCTTCTGTCTTTAAAAATGACGAAACTTCCATACAAACTTTCAACCCCTATTTCAAACCCTTAGAATATTTTTTTCGCGATAAAAAGTATCCTATGTCCTTTCCTAGGCTCTAGACTATCTCTGTACCAAATTTCATTTCAATCGTTTCAGTAGTTTAGGCGTGAAAGAGCAACAGACAGACAGACAGACTTTCGCATTTATAATATAAGTAGGGATTATTAGCTGTACCCTGCCACGCTTCGCTGTGGCACATTCGCTGATATGTCACTGATGAAAAAAATAGATAGAACAATCCTTGATGCGGATTATATATCATTCTAAAATTTCAGCTCGATCAGTGCAGAACTTTTTGAGTTTTTGAAGCTTACACAAACCAACATAACATTTTTATATATATAGATAGATTACTAATTCATGGACAAGGTACTGCCGAATACAATAAAAAGAAGATATACTGTTCAAAAATTGTTACATTCAAAAGAAACACTTCTAAAATATATTAATTACGTACTTAATAAATTTTTCACAAGAACATTGATTGCATTTTAATGACCTATTCAAAAATACTGCTCTCAGTGGAAATACAGAAATTAATTTTGTTATGGAATATTTTTGGCGAATATTTCGAACGAAGAAGCAGCAATTTTTTTGGACTACGTGTCGTTACAGTTACAAGATTGTGCATTCTAGAGTACTCCTTCTTTGTTTGGATATTTTATCATTGTTACTGGGTTATTTTGTTTCAGTATCTAGGTGTCAGGACACGCCAGCTAGACATGGCTAGGCTGCTTCAGGTACGCCAAAATATTGTAGACTTAATGATATGGAAGGAAGGGAAAGGAAATGTAGCAGACACAGGTCTCCTTCTAATGAAACGATGATATTTTTTAAGATAAAATAAAGCTTGTTTTAAGCGAAAAGCAAACAAGAAAAAAGTATTGAGTTATTGACAGGCATCAAAAATTATTCCTTTTGCTTCTTTTTTTTTATACTAAGAAAGGAGTTCACTTCTAAACAGTTTTCAATTGAATTTTTATGCCATGACTGTTTGTAGAATCCTTATAATATGGCCACTGATGGTCGATGTTTGAAATTATTCCTCATTTCTCTTTTTATCTGCTTTACAGATATGTTAGTGGCACTGTATTACCTGTACAGTGTACTGTGGAGCCTACCTAGACCAAACATACCAGCCGATTTTCTACTTTTTAATAAACAAACATTGGTGTGGGTGGCTTGAAGTAGATAAAACCTTTATGGGTTTCCGCCGACAAGTGACGACGGTCACGTTTTTAATTACCCGACTCTCATCCGTAACGTGTCACTGGGGGAGTTCTCCGACTGTGTACTTTTAGTTTGGAGATGGTATGACTAGTGATTTGGCCGAACAGCGGGTTGTCCGGATATTCGGTTAAACCTACGCCGAAAATGACGCCGATTTGTTCAGATAACGTAATTCAAATCATCCAAGTTTGAAATGAAAATGTGTTTCCACGGTGTGCTTAAAATAATTAACTTTAGGCTTTAAGAATAATTCGATATTTTGCATTTAGATTTTTAATTTTTTGTGTATTATTTGTTCAATGCAAATATTTAACTACACTAGTCGTTTTTTGGTAACTGGTATTATTCCACATAAAGAACATAAAGAAGAAAAAGATATTCCCTTTCTCGATTTACGAGAATGTCAACTTCAACAATTAAAGTAGCAAATTTTTATTTTTTAAATGAGTCTTTCAACTTCAAAAATTAATGTGGCATTTTTTTTTTAACTTGGTACTTCCATTTTAAATTTAGTCCTTCCTCTCATTATTTTCGGTATAAAAACTGACCGGAAGTTCTGTTTATTTTTGCCATCTCTCTTTTGATTGAAGTTAAGCTTACGTAGTGATGTGTGAAGAGTTGCGAAAGTTAAATGAAGGCCAGATTTAGACCGAGAGTTCTAAGATTAAATAAGAGTTGGAACTTGTTTGGACTTCTGTTTTCGTCTCTAAAAGAGGAATGGATAAAGTAAGATTGAACAATTTGGGGTCAGGTATACACCTAAAAATAATACTTAAGTATATAAGCATTTTAGAGCCGCATTAATATAAAAAATATGTGGTTAAAGACGATAGTATGAAAATAAAATTAAATACATATGTACAAGGAAACGTCATTTGATGACATAAGGTAAATTTAAAAAAAATGTTTCGAAGCGTGAATGCAATAGCCATTGCATTCAGACGCTTCAATACGTTCAGGACATTCCTTGTCAACAGTCTACTAGTGACGAACCTTACAGCGACAGTCTCGTCACAGTAACAGCACCGTCACAGTGACAGTACCGTCACAGAAGACATAGTACTACATACAAAATGGACACTCTCTCCGCTATGCGTTTCCTCGCATGTCTACCCGCAATCCGAAGGGAAATCGGGAGGCCAATCAATATTACACGCCCAAATGACATTTGACAACAGACAAACGGGTTAGTTTGAACCTTCATACTTGGGGGATGTCTTTTGTTTTGGTCGCTTAGTATCATTGAGTACTTACACATGCATTGGGCTTGTGTACGTACAAACTTGATTAATAACTAGCTGTGCCCCGCGGTTTTACCCGCATAATTCAAGTTTTCCCGAAATATCTCTCTTAAAAGCAATATATTTTCCCTGTTTTTGCCACATTCTTCATTGATGCTCCGCTCCTATTGGTCGTAGCGTGATGTTATATAGCTTGTAACCTTCCTCGATAAATGGACTATTCAACACAAAAATAATTGTTCAATTCGGATCAGTGGTTCCTGAGATCCTAGCGTTCAAACAAACAAACTCTTCAGCTTTATATATTAGTATAGATAATATGTGTGAAGTGGCAAACCAGGTGTGTGGAATTTCCAGGGTGTGGTCCCGTGCTCCATCAACTCATTGATACGAGTATGTTTACAAACAGATAAGTAATAATGGGTTCAGATTCCCATTTCGTCCTCAGAGCTGAAAACTTTCTTAGTAAATTGTTTTTCTGAAACTTTTTATGAAAGAAGTTAACACATAAAACCATTTTAAACATCCTAAGATATTTAAGAGTATTATTAAGAAAGTGTCGGAGTCAAGCTTAAGAAGGAAGTGTACTATAAATTGGGAAACTTTCAAAGGCATTAAATGTGAAAGTTAAACATAAGTGTATTTATTTTCTAGATTTCTCTTGCCTTTATCTTATCATTATTATACATATCTTTCAGAAAGTATCTAACTGTTAGTATTATCATATTTTTTTTCATTTAAATCATCATTTAATTGTTATCATACAGTTTCCAAAGTTAAACAATAATAATGTTAGTAACCTTTGAGGCCTTAAACTGGATGGAATTAACTGATCGTGGTGAGGCCCCTGCTAAATATATTAGTGAATAGTCAAAGAAGCTTCCACGGTTCTACTGCTACGCAGAGTTGCTACGCGCTACACAACCAGTGTTCGTAGCAATACTGCTACGTACTTTAGTTCATATTATCATACCGCATAGTTATGGGAAATCAGTTAATTCCGTAGGTATTTAGATAGTTTAAAAATCAGAATAACGCAAATTTAATTCACCAAAAGCTTTCTTAGCATGCAGAATTCCAAAATAGCACGTTATTGTTAGGGGCGGTTTTTTCATACATTTTTCAAAAGCGTTGAGTGTTTACAATCTTCGGCATCAATTCTGGCAGTTTATTTTCAGAGCGGAGATAAAATATTTATGCTATTGACAGCTCACTACCGGAGACACTTTAGCATCAGAGGGGTAGGTTTTACTAGGTACAATTTACGAGTTTTTTCCTTTAGACTTTTTCAGTGATTAAAAATATTCCTGAATTTTTCGCAGGTCGATAAACTTGTGAAATGTTTGAAAATTATTTTAGGTCTTTGATTATTTACTTGATAGTTATAAGTGAATAGGTAAAGCTAATTCGGACTTGCCCCTTCTAGTATAATTGAAAACTTTCCTATGGTATACTATTATTACATAATTGGTCTTCACGAATCGATTTTCTGCCTGCATCCGCACCTTGTTAGAGTAGGTATTTACGCTGGGCATTTAAGACGCGACAAATTGTCAGTGATAATTTTTTGTCTAGAAGCGTGCTTTTATGTTGTTTAAGATAATTTTATTGCACTTTTCTGGATGACAAAATTTTTCTGTTCATTCCAAATACAGGCTACGTCATCGCTCATTTAAACGGTACCTACAGCAGTGACGTATGAAGTCAAGAGGGTCATAAATAAAAGAGCTCCCCTTTCCCCAATTTTACATAAAAACGCGTCTCATCCGCAATCTGCATGTTTATGAGGGTATATTCTATAAACAAGCCAGCGGGCGTCGCTTCTGGCCTCTGCAACACAAGTAAACAGTTAGGGAACTCACACGAAGCCGACTATCCAGTCAATTTAAAGAAGTCACTAATTTTACTTTTTGTTAAAACACCATTATTCTTTGCAGATATTTTTTTTTTCGGAAATACTAGTGTTGTAATAGATAGATAGATAGATAGATAGATAGATAAACTCTTTATTGAAACACCACAGAACAAAGAAAACTTAAAACTAGAACAAAACAAATTTTACAATTAGTGTCACAATGGGCGGTCTTATCGCTCAGAGCGATCTCTTCCAGACAACCATGCACGGAGAGGAGTAATTAAGACATCGGACGGTGGCTTTCTTTATATACATAGAATAAATAAATAGATACATATACACAAAATAAACTTAAATACATAGTAAAGTAATAGATAAACTTAATATATACCCTAATATAATAAACATACATACTAATACAAATATATTATATACCTACTGATAGATCATTAGATCATTATTATTGACAGACAAATTTAGCGGATTTTTTACGAAGGCAATATTCAGTTTGGTGTAGTGGAGTTTTGTATTAGTAAAAACATTTGTTCAATTTTATTGGTAATTTTACGTAATAATTACTGATTCGATTAACAAAAAAGACATATAAAATATATTCTCATAAATATGTATAAGTAAAATTTTCACTTCCCCTCAAAAGTAAGTAGACTGTCATCTGTTATTATTATGTATTGTGTTTTCAGTGCGTCGGGGACAGCAATACACAGGATTGCATGCAAATAAGATAACAGTAATAAATACGAGCATTGTTGCTTTGTTCTGAACAATTTCCTTATTGTTAAAGAAGTTTATAGGTTTCTTGACCTGTCTTTGAGTGCATTGTTTTTGATACTGAATGGGCCACAAGGGTTCCCTGATTATGAATTACTATTTTAGCTAAAATAGGAATTTACAATATTTAGTGAATAAAAATAATTCTAGTGTTACAAAATATCATAGATTTATATTTTACCCACAAGCAACCCTGGTCAGGTTGCAGCTCAAATTACTGTCTGGCAACATTACCCCCTCCCCAGTGAGACGGTAGTTGTGTCGTCGTCCACTTGTGGAGGGAGAATGTGCGCTTGAGCCACTCTCACATCGACGGTCGACCTGAACAGTTGTACTTACATAAATACATATTGCAAGGAGTTATTTAAGAACTATCTAGAAAATTGTATTTTACATAACCGTGAAGTGAATAAATTATTAGTCTTCGGATATATGGTGTTTTCTTCATCGACGTCACACTAGGAGTCTTCTAGGCATAAAAAATACTCAAAAAAGTGCCAAGCCATCACTCTTACCTACCCCTTTTAAAAGAGAGGAGCAGTGATTTGATAAGCTCCCTTTTTGAAATAAAATTGTTCAAAATGCTAATTCCATTGACATAAATTTTAGGGTACTTATAAAAACCATAACTTTTAGTCCATTTTTGCGCCTGTCAGTAAATCGCCAGGGAAGGATTATTCATCGGCGGTGGCCAAACAAAACGGCTCATTGACTCCGTGATTAATTGGAAGGAAAACGACGGTGACATTCCGATGCGGAATATTATAGACAAGAAAATAAATCCATCCTCTAATTAATGTTGCTATTTGGACTACTTTTGCCATTTATCTATAATTAAATATATGATATCTGTACGGGGAGACGTGTTTTACAGCTGCACCCAAAAATGTACACAATATTATGTAAATATGTAATTGTAATTCCGCGATGCCGACGCGGGTGTGTCGTGTTTCACATAAGTAGGGATTTACCAAAGAGGCGGTAATAAGGTATGCAAGCCCTCTTTCCTTTGTCGGCCACTCACTCGCAACGTGACGAGAATCACCACACGAGATTTGCTAACACTATGCGAAGAATTCGAGAGGTGAAATGTAGACGACACGATTCGCAAAAGTGTTTACCCATTCAAAGCTGGGCGAAGCCGGAGACGCGTCGCCGATTCCGGAGCCACTTTGTGAGTAAGGTTTTGTGGGTTAAAATATACTATCCATTTCGTAAATACGAGAGGTCTTCCTCATTTATTATAGAAACTCGAATTTGTATGATAGCGTAAAGGTAAAAGCTGGGTGTACACGAGCGGGGTCGAATGGCCGCATCATTGTGCGGGTGAGCCGCGGGCACGCGATTACAATGCCCTCGCAGTGACATTTTCGCTAATGGTTCCAGGGTAGGCACAATAAAACGACAATACGACGGGAGATAAGGTGGCAACTGAAAATTTTACAACGGGATTAATTCAATTCCGTCTTATGTTTTGTCTAGGCGCTGAGCTAGTTCAAGGGTGGAAAGTTGTAAATGGACACGTCAACTTTAAAACAGTACAGATATTATTTCCGTCATAATACAAATCTAGAAATCAATAAACACGTGCAATACCTACATAACCTAAAATAATTACCTCTTATACGTACTCATTACAAAGCTGAGTCCAAATTGGGAAAGTTTCAACGTTTTGCCCCCAAGGGAGCTAAATAACTAATAGTAATTTGAAAAGCGCAGTGACCCAACATGTACTTAAAAAAAACACCAGTTCACCCGACCAAGCGCATGTCATGCGACGCGTCAGTCTTTAAACAAGATGCTTTAAACGTGTCTCTACAACAGCCCATAAAAATGTCCACTCCCAAACACTGGCAATCCATCCATAATCTATACATCACAGGGGACGCGTGTTCCTATACGCTGTGACGTTCTGACCCGCCGGCCGTTTTTCAATGAGGATTCCGAACTGGCATCGCTTTGACTCTTGAAAGGGTTATCCATGCCACCCTACAGCGTTTTTATATTTTTATCACCATCGCATGAATCGCTTTAAAATGTTTTACAAAAAATATTTATTTGCAAATTATCTCAGCGCTTTTTTGCTTGTGTGGGTAGATTTAAATTTAGACAGGCATGATGTGTAATCTATGTTAGGTTTAGCTGTGTTTTTTTGCTGACAGTAAAATGCTGTCTCCAATTTTAATCATTAATAAATTTTCCATCAAAATAAAGTTCAATGACCGTTGTAGCTATAAAACTTATTCGGTTAAGCCTAACATAATTTCAGCATGTCCGCGAAATACCAACACGACAATAAAATCTCGAGATAATCCCAGACTCAATTTACGTAACAGAATTTAAGTTCGCCCGAGATTTATGTCCGTTTTGTAACAGAAAGTACTGGCAAGTTGTAAGTCTGGTAATAGTTTAGTGGCTTGAAGCTCGATTCACGCAAGCGCTGCGAAAGCTTGCACTTTGTGAAATGAGAGTGCAAAACAAAGCTGGTTGGTGGCTGGCCACGACCGTGCGCAAATGTCGTGAATGTGCGGCTTTAAACGCATGCCCTATTTGTTGGTTTTAGGCTGATGGGAATCCGCACTAGGTCCTAGATAAACAGGTTTTGTTATGTCTGTCGATTGGCAAAATTCTTTATGGATTGACCTTGGTACAATAGTGTAGTACTTTACTACTTTGATAATGGTTTACTTGAAGAGTATGCAAATGAAAAAAAAAATTGCATATGATCACTCATTTAGATAATTTTGTAATGTCTTTTCTTATTGGGTTGTTTTACGACATAGGTATAGTAAGGAAAGAAGTTTCCTGTTCGTGTTAGATTCAACCTTGAAACAACACATAAATAGAAATTTCCTTTTAACCTTAGTTCTATTTGGTCTTCTTTTTTTTAAGGATATTTACCAACAAAATTGACGTGCAGAACAGCCAGGATTAGTAGGCGCGCGAGTGGTCCACCGCACGCCTGCGCCCCCGCCGCCATCTTGCCTCAGCGCGTCACCGACCTGTGCTGCCATCTACTTCCACTCTTCAGTTTCCACGTAACACGCGTACTTTTCATGTTGCTACTGTCATCTAATCGAGGATTCGCGATACCTGAGAAAATAAAATAAGTTATAAATGGACAAGATTTGATGAAAACGTTAAGGAGAACGAACCGTGAACTTTCTATCTGTATTTTTACTCTTTGAAAATATCCAGACAATACACAGCTCTAACAAACCCTGAATATAAATATCCTCCAAGTGCATTCCTCCCAAAATAAGTCTTTGAATTTAAATTTTGAATCTACAGACGGAACCTTTCATTCTCCATTTCAAAGCGAAATAAAAGAGCCACTACACTTAATACCTTACACAATAAATTCCAGTATCTTTGTACGACCCGCAGAAATGGTAAAATATTCGTATTTTTATTCGCATTCCGGCAGCGGAGCCACAGAAACAGTCGAACGTTATCTGAAATATGAGTGAATGTGGGGTGGCTACGTGCGGTCTGTTCTAAAAGAATTTGATATCAAAGATTCGCTCGAGGCAGCATAAACATGGACCTCGTGCCCTCGCGACACCAAAAACGATGTTGGAGTTAATGGAAGTGCCACAGGTCAACGCGACAATCGTGAGCATTATAACAATAACACAATGGAAGTTCTCTGATAAAAGATACCTTGAAATAATATTAGAGAAAACAATGCAAAAGGAATATATTTTTGTACGTTTGGTATCTAACCACTAACCCGATGTTATGTGACGATGTAGTCGAAGGCGATAAACACGCTAAGTCTTGAATTATAAGGTTTTCAACTGCTGCCAGACCTCGATAGTTGTTTGGCGACAGATTTTCTGCGTGTTCGCTACAGCAAATTACGTGTAAACGACCTCTTAAAATGTTCAGATTTGACACTGCAAAATGGAAAAAGGGAAGCCAATAAATTAAAGGAAAGGTTAGCGATTTAAGGAAGGTCCTAAAACACTTGACCTTGTCTCTTCCAGTCGCAATAAATCGGCAACTACTCTCTACACCCGATAATATAATCACAAAATGGTTACTGCGGTGTCTTTTGACCTACCATTCAGTTAAATGAAAGAGGAATGTACTTTACGTTTAGACTAATGGAACTTTTTATACGCCGTATAAAATACCTCTGTGCCGCTTGCCAACATTGGTTTTCTTTGTAAGAAAATTTGTGTCAGTCAAAAAAACACGAGTAATGAAAATTGAGAATTTTGTATTCACTCTTTGTTTAAAATATGTTTTTTTATTTTATCCACCTTTCGTGATTTTAAGGCCTTCAAACTTGATGGCCTATACCTAAGTATGGTGTTATACTGCTGATCTATACTAAGTAAGTACCTAGTTTTTAAGATTTCTTAGTGAACAATAATATTATACTGGTTTCGTTATAGTCATTCGTTATAGTTCAACCTGTTATTTCATTCAAGATTTTAGTTGACAATAAAAAAAAAGAGTATGTGTACTTATGTACACGCGTTAGAAGTTATACTTCTTTGGCGTATGGAAAAAAAAACTAAAATGCAGTAGTGATTAACGATAAATATTAAAATTAATCGAAAAGATTTTATTTAAATAAAAAAGGTTTTATTAACTTAAAAATATGACAACACAGTAAAAATATACAATCATTTATCATTAAGGCAATGAATCAAATATATTAATAAATATTTCAAATAAATTATTTTACATTCGTAGATTCTTCTCGTTACTTCTTCTCTCAAATTTTAACGAATAGTTAAGATCAAAGATAAAATAAACATTCAGCTAGGGATGGCGATCTGAGATCGATTAATCGAAGAATCGATTTTTCGAGCAGAAAATATCGATTTTTTATATCGATATGAAGTGCTGTGTCGATTCACTGAATCGATATATCACCCTTGAAAATCGACATTCGATTTTTTCTGTTTTGGTATAAACCATACAATTATTTGCATTTAGTTGAATGTGCCTGAATTATAAGAGTGCTGCCGGTTAAAGAGTTAACTACTCATAAACTCGCGAGATGGCTGTATGTTTAGTATCCTTTACTCTTACTAAATGGCTAAGTGAAAGTAAAACAGTAATTAAAGAACGAAAAATATAGTTAATTTAATAAAATTTATATTTTTCACTACTAATGCATCAAAGTTATGAGCGTTTTTAGAACTAATATTAAGACTCTGATAATATGACGTAATGTTTTCGAACGTTTCTGACGAAAGTTGCCAGTGGTTTTTGTTATAAGGAATTGATAACTATGCATTGTTTACCCACGGATTATTAGTAAAGGGAGTGTGTAACGCCTATTCATAGCTTACTCACTGTATAGTAATACAGTTGTTACACAGATGTTTAACTTTTTTTTATTAGTAAGGCCGTTAGTATATAAATACTTTTTTTTTTTATAGTTGATCTTATAGTTTGATACGCTAATAAAAATAATTGCTATTTTTGAATTTCCTGATTTTATTGATAAGATATCGTTAATTGCAATATTAATCTTGTTTTTAGTAAAATTGATACAAATTTACATTGTAAACGCAAACTTGAAAAAAAGATCGATTTTTTAAGAATCGATTTTGTAGGCCTCGATTTTTTCGTGAATCGATTCATTAGACTACGATTCGAATCGATTTAAAAATCGATCTTTTTCGTAAAGAATCGCCATCCCTACATTCAGCATTTAAGGTTAATATAAACAAGTATAGAAAATTTATTAATTGTTTTTATTTATACATAAAATTTGTTAATATACCAGAAATAAAACAAAAAGAAAAAAAAAATATTTTTTAGATAATAATGTAATAATTTTTAATTAACGATGTAAATAAATTATACATACCGACAATTAACCTCAAATCTATAAATGCACTCAAAACAGTTTATTCAAATCAGTTTTATCACTAATATTCAATATATATATATATATAGATATACTAATAAATAATAAATTATTAGTATCACCGTCGTATATGAAATTGATTTAATAAAAACACCAAAATAATATTTATTTATTCACACTGTTTAATTGTACCCTTACGAAACACGTGTTCTACATATAAAAATACTAGAATATACAACTTGAACATAGTTATCAATTTTCATGCCACCTAGAACTAACTTCATGCTGTTAAATTTAGGTGTCGGTGTGCGCGCGCATCGTAAAAATTCACTCTCATCATTTTTCTCCATCGCGCCAAAAGAAGTATAACTTCAAAAAATTACATGACTAGGAAAGCTTAACTTTATACGTGAACAGACACGCCTTATCTGGGTGGTCACATACCACGTATTTGAATTTACCTTATTATATATTTTACAACATATTTTGAAATAAAAAAAACCCTATGGATCGAATGCATTTTATTCCGAGATATTTTACAAACTCTCCGGAAACCAAGGCGCAAAAATGCAATGTATCGATTATTTAAAATACAGGGTGGCAGTGAAAAATCACCAAACGCAGGGACGGCGGTTGGTAGGGGAGCGATAACGCTGCGATTTCCATCGGAAGTAGTAATTAATGCCAGCAGCACATTATGCGTTTCCTTTCCGGCTGCGTGCACCTCACCGTACGTACTCTACATAATATATTGCGGGAGCAGGAGTTTTAGTAAACTGTTGATGGAGATAATCTGTAGATAGCTGTTTTTATGGGAGACTGAAAGAAAAGGCAGGATTTTGAGGACGCTGCCAGCTGGTAGAGGGTTGCAAACACTTGGGTTACCTATCGACCTGTAATTATCTGTTGGTTGACCAAATGTTGTAGTAGTAAGGCTGAAAATATTTCTTTGCTGCTATTGATAACACAGAATATGCATCAATTATTATGTTGACACAAATTAAACTAAAACTTAATTTTACTGCTCTAAATAAACATAGAAAGTAACAAAATTCTTATGATAAGACTCACCTAATACTTAAAGTGGATCGTGCCAACCAAATTGACGTCATGGTTTGTTTTATATTACTGGTTTTCAGAAAGTACGTTCTCTAAGATACTAAGAACTCATAACGCAACTTGGTGGAATTCATAGACGACACTTAAACGTTTTGACGGAATATTTCAATAACTTGAAGTTTTTTTTCTTCAGTATAAGTACCTGTTATAACTGATCATAGCGAATATCTAAGTTTCCTTTCTGTTGTTTGGCTATACAATTCAAAAAACATATTGACAAAATGTATCAATTTATGCATGACACGGATGCCTGTCGCATAGTTGCTCATGCTATGCATTTGATTTGTAGTGCACACGTTCCTATCACCTCGTCGAGACAAAGGCTCTCGGTCCGTAACAACTAGCTTAAAGTCTAAGTTATGCCTCGGCAGGGTGAATTATTTCAATTTGCCAGTTCTACAAGTTCTGTAACTATTCTAAAGTGGAGAACTTTTAAAGGTCGCATGAGCAGTTTTTTGAGCGTACCAGTGTTAAGGCAAAATGATTGCAGTCTGTTGTTTGTATGTTGCATGGACATTTATTATATAACTATCAGCTTTTTATCACAAGCCTTTATTTTACTCACTGTATTGCAATATAGATGTCTTGTTTATTTAGTAAGTGACACCTGGTAAATTTTTCTCAAGCTGCTGACAAATTTTCCAGGACAAAAATTTGTGAATAATATAAAAAGGTAATTATTTTTTTGGCTCCTATAAAATTATCAACCTCTTTGGTAAAGTAATTTTATATGTACAAACAGCCAATCAGAAACAGACAATGTAGTATCAACCTCATCAGAACTTCATTTTATATGAACCCCAAGTATAGATTTATCAAAAGTAGAGCGTCACAATTTAATTTAATCGCACTTTAAATGTGCAATTATCAGAACGCGCACAATGTGATCCAATTAATGAATAATCGAGGAAAACATTCGCTTTTCACGAGTTTGCAGTTGCACAATGTAAAAAAGTGACTAAGCTTTGCTCAGAAAACATCAACTTTTTGTTCATTCTAGTCTATACTTTAGTCTTTATTCTATTGCAGGCATTTAGAGTATCCGTCGATGATTTCAGCATTATATTACATTTTCGTCTATGAACATGATTTATATTTTGTACAATATACATTTATCGATAGAATGGAGTACAATAAAAAAACTCTCTATTGACTTTTTCTTTTCATTTGTTTATTATTGATAAAATAAATTATTAATAAAACGTTAACCAGTTATTAAAACATTTTTTTGCACTTCATAAACTAATTGAAGAACTTCTGCTATTAACTAATAGCATGAGCAAATTTATTAATGGAGCTCGGTCCAACTTTAACATATGATCAATACATATTGTAATCAAGCTAAATTCACTACTGCCCTGTTAAAAGTACCGCGCTATCAACGAGTTGACATTTCTGGTTCATTTGTAAGGACTGCAATTATAAACGGGCGTAATCAGCCCCGGAATTGCGGTCACTAACTGTGATTCAGACCAATATAGTGATTAGTAACATCGAAAATGATGAATAGTCTGACTGACTAAACATATTCGACCGCATGTACTAATCACCTAATTGGAAATACACATTTGGAGTTCAATGATAATTGTATGGTGACCATTAGTGCATGTTTGGTTAAATTATTAGAATAGAATAGAATAGAAAACTCTTTATTGTACACCTGAAACAAAATTGAACACAGTACAGAAAAATTACAATAGGTAAACAAGGGTAGTACAATGGGCGGTCTTATCGCTGAAAGCGATTTCTTCCAGACAACCTTTGGATGGACAGTAAAAAACATTTTTCGATAGTAGGGTGGGTGGCGTACTTACAGTATTTAACAGTCACAATACATTTAATACTTATGTTTTAATAATACACATACACACTATACTCAATAAATAATAAATAATAATAATAATAATAAATGAAAGAAGATGGAATGGAATGAATGGTCGGATGCAGAAGGCAGTACTCTTCGACACGGCGCGTATTGTCAGGAGGTTCCTCTCTCTGCAGCCCTAACCATCGGTAGCCTGGGTCTTGCTCCGCTACCGGTGGTATCCTAGGTTTAAGTTTCTTTTATAATATTTTTACTAGTTAGACTGTATTTTTATTAGTTTTGTAAAGCATTGTAAAAGAAATTTAAATTTAAGAAGTTAAATAAATATAGTGAATAATAATAATACAATAACTATTACTTTACTTTACTCTTACTTTATTTTGTCAAGGAAATGGAATAGATTATGATTATTATTATTATTATGGGCGGATGAATGATTGTAAAATGGATTCTTTACATAACCCAGTCCAGTCTTGGTTTTGTTTTCGAATGTGCTTGCACTTAGGGCGGGTATAGTTATGAAAAATATACGTTAATGAAATAGTTTATTTTTCCATTTACTTGTAATGGTATATTAACGTCTATCGTCACTATAATCATTAGCCTATATTCGTCTACTGCTCAGTGGTGTTCTGGAAAGGTCTACGTCTAGCATTGGACAGTATCTAACTTAGTCTTCGAAATATTGTGCCCATTTTTTACATAGAGAGTAACGAATTCATATCATGATTATTAAAAAAAAACTTGTTAATTTTATCAGGAGACCACTTGAAATTTCCAGCCACGGGACTGCGCCGTCGGCTATCGAGTGTCAGCGTGTCATTCGTCAGCAGCATCCTGTAATTAATGCTGACATGGACAGCGAGGCCTAATGAATGGCGGGTGTCCCGTGTCGCGCAAAAACTGGGCCGTCATACTACATACCGAATATGGGAGCTGGGACGCTGTACGGATGTAAGCGGAAATATTCTACCAGTGGCTCACTGACCTCACTGTTAGGATTTTTGCTTTATCTCGGTAAATACTAAAATCCTTCCTGATAGACCAAAGGGTCGGGTCAACTAACAGTATTTAAAAAACTAAAATGTGGGGTTAATTTTTGTTCTGGGTCTGGGTGTTTGTAGAGTCATGGTATATGTAGTTCCTGATTCCCTAGATACAAGGAATCCTAGTGAATGTGATCGTGATGCTTAATTTTTTTTTATTATAGTTTTTAGTAGGATTTGGCTGACATAGACAAAGAGGCCTAATAATCTGAGGGTGTGCAAAAGTGTAGGAATTATTTACGAGTTGTAAGCTTGGGCACTGGTAATATATGAGCAAGCTTATATTGAAATTTCTGAGAATTTATTGGGTAAAATACCCTAGAAAAAGTATAATATAATTAAATTTCAAACCGCTGCTTGCTGTGATTTGACCCGCCACCCAACTTTGTTGCCAAAAGCCGGGGGCGAAATTCTAGATGTCAAAATGATGGGCACATATTGGCCGGCTATTGATTTTCGACAGACAGTGACAAAGTTTCCGAATTTGTTTTCAGAGGATGCTCAATACTGTTGTTTCGCTGAAACGAAGTGACCGCCTAAAGGGAAGGTATTTTAATTATGAAATATTTGGCTCATATTTTGAGCGATATCATTTTCATGACAACCAACAGTCATTTTGATATCATAACGACCTTATTATGAGTTATAGTATGCGGGTTGTTGTAAGTGTTGCTATTGAACAAAATTAGTGTTCAGTAAACAATTCAATGGGGCAATGCCACCTGCATTTTGAGTACCCTGCCAACTGGCACGTACTGTCTTAGAACATTCTAATCTACTTACCTAATAAGCCTGTAGGTCGTGGGTGGCGTTGTGTGTTGTTGGTTTATATATATTTCGACTCTATTTCTTCTCAGTTCTCTTCATCTAGGAGTAGCCGCTTTGTAAATAAGTAGGTACTTTTGTTTATTTTCTAGCGTGGTGTAATTTTTGCATTGTTTTATACTAAATTCTTTAACTTCTAGCGTTAAATAAAAAATTTGATCATTTCAAACGCGCAACAAAATCCAAAAGCAATAATTTTAAATGAACTACGAGAATTTCTTCCGCAAACGTAAATTTTCATCTTTGCAAAGAGGTAGAGCATTTGTTCCAATAAATCTAGGTCTCGGAGGTGCCTGTAGTTTTTATTAGGCCAACATAGCCTATTTAAACGGTTACGTACGTGAAAAATGCGGTACGTGCTCGAATACAGCACAAATTTATTGAAGCTTTACTACCAGTATACCAACAATGCAGCATTTTAATATTTCCAGCGAATATTTAACTTTGGAAATGTACTTTTATTTTAACAAACCTATTTTGTACATTTATTTATAAAAAAAATAGCGCCTTATTTTGAATTAAGAAGCGTATTATGTTTTCTGTCTGCCACATCCGCTCTTTTTTGTACTCTATATAAAGAGGTTTACTGTTAGATTACCGCCAATTTAGGTCTATGAATCTAATTAGTAAGACACATCCATTAGCTTAATCGTTAACTATCTATATTATTAGACCTGGTCACACAATTAGTACGTTGTTAATCCCAGGCTACACATTTCTGCAATTAGGCGGACATCGCTCGCACTATTATGGAGCTAACCACTACCTATGCTTAAAATTTACAGCTCAATATAAATCAGCGAATAAGTATTCCTCCTTATAATTTATGGCACACCTCTAGCCGGCTGGTGGAAGGTAATGGATGCGCCCCCAGATATCAGTGGTAACCGTCTTTGATAGAGATGAGAGAGATATAATTTTGGTCGGATATTCGGCCAAAACCATATTGACTTGAATCCCAACTACATAATAAAATATTTATTTTATTATGCATTATTATTTATAACGCATCACGATCACATACATAGATCTTGACCTCTAACTAAGACTTCTTATATCTAGGGAATCTGGAACTACGAAGACCATGGTCCCAAAAAAACCCAGACTTGGAACAAATACATTTGGTTCAAATCACTGTGATGCAGTGGGAGACGTTTCGTAAAAACATGCCGGATAAGCCGAAAACTGGAAAATGGCCAGATACCCCCAACACTACAGGTTACCGTCTTTAAATTACTCACTGTTCAGGAAGCAGAACCTCACTCGTGACTACAAATCCACTTAACTGTATACCTAGCACTATTAAGATAACGTTAGCTTGCAATAAAAATATTTTATCACCGTTTAGCCACATTTAAAGGTTGTAATCGATATTTATCAGATTTTAGCCACAATTAAGTGTTATAATTGGTATATATCAGATTTTTTATGTGCTTTGTTTTCCTGTTTGCCAATAAAATACTACGTATATACGAAGAAAATCTATTATTTTTTATTTCTTAGTTATTATTTTTGGATAGGTACATCATGTGTGCATTATTACGATAAGCGCTCAAAAATCTTTAGAAGAAATGTATTAAAAAAACACATCATAATATTTAATTTGTTCTTCGAAGCCTAAAACTCTTTTATGCCGAAGGCATATTATATATAAACTCCAACTATGAGAAATACATATTTCAAAATCAATATTCCCGTAAGAAACAAAAATCGACACTTAGGTGGGGCTATACACTATAAGCGCCTGAGTATCTACGAAAGGTATAACGTGCTTTTAAAATAATTGAATATATAGGTAGTTTTATATATTTTAATTGTATAGTACTTTTTGAATTCCTAAAGAATAAATAAGAACATAATATAATCGCGCGCGATTCAGCATTAAATATGTATTAAAGGCTTACATGAAAAAATATTTACAGTACGTACCTACCTACGTAATGTAAGGAATTAAAGCATAGAGATTTTTTTATCAAAGCTCTCGACAAAATTCCCGTACAGAAATTTATACAGAAAATGAATAGAATATTAAATTATGTTGGTCCGTATTTTGTAAAACTGACGAAGCTCCTTGTTGGACTTTCAAGAAGCTTTTAAGTTAATGAACGACTTATTAAAAAAATCTATTGACTCTTTATTTGGATATTTCAGACTAATTAGGAAATCTGAAAATTTACCTTTATAGGGTCACCGTTTTTCTTACTTTTTTATGATACCTTTGAGTATTTAGGATTGCTAATGAGATTGAAATTCTTAGAAGATAGATTTTATTTTATTTAGGAGTCACAAATTAATATTAGGGAAACTAATTGGTTAATCTCTATGATATTTTTACTCGACTGCCGAAAGGAGGGCTATGTTTTTCGTACGTATACTTACATATGTATGAATGAATGTATAATTATATTACTTATTCATGTATGTAGATTGTACAGCCTACACGGCTCATTGGATTTTGATAAATTAGGTATTATTCAATTTGTCTCAATCACGGAAGTGCCATAGACTATAATAAACTACTCAAATACAAAATGGTGGCTGTAATCAGCCATATTGGACTTTTTATAAAACAAAAAATTACCAAAGCCTGTCAAGTGTGGTAAATTTATATTAATAAGAGTAAAAGTATTTAAAAAGACCACTCCACCAACATAATTATGCCGCTTATACTTTAACAGCCCTCGTGTAAGCAGGAAGACTATAACCTATGAAACTAAAAAAGTAATAAAAAAACCAAATGCGAACAAAACTGAAATCTAAAATGCATTCGTATGCATTGTAGTCAAAATTCACAATGAAATGTTAATGCCTGTGACTGCATTTTTTAAGTTTGTTTGCAGTCAGTTTTTTTTACTGGTGCACTGCACGACTGCCCAACCAGTTTTTAACGATGTAGTCTGTAATAACATGTATTTTTAGGTAATGGGATGAAAAATTCAGCCATCTGATGGTAAGTTTCAGGAATGCCCTTGCAGTTGCAGTGCCACCCAGCACATTGTAGGTGGTTAGGAAGAGTTTGTTCTAGAATAGAAAACTCTTTATTGTACACCAGAAACAAAAATAAACACAGTACAGAAGAATTACAAGGTACTAGGTATGTTTGTATTTGTGTGCGGGGCACTTTTTGCTGAACTATCCGTATACAATTAACACTAATCTTAATTTAAGTGATAATAAATGAATTATGGACAGGCGTGTCGTTGAGATCCATGCTATGAGCTCTTGGTACTTGAAATTACACATCTTTTTATGATCTTTTTATTTTCTATTATTCATATTTTATACCTCTCTTGCTCAAAATGTTAAAAGAATACTATTTGACTTGGCTTTATTATAAATATTGTATTTTTTTAACTTTTTTAAACTGTTAAATCGATATTTATACCACACTCCAAAATATTCCGTCTAAAAATATCACGAAATTTCATTTGGAAATACAACTGACCCCAAATTCAACTGTTCCCAATAACATATTTCTTTAGGTAAGTAAGTATACATGTATATTTTAGGTTCATGTTATTTTCACTGCAAACATGAAGCCCAGTCCTAAAACAATAAATGCCTATAAATTGATGAAACTAGTTAGTAGACCCATTCGACAACATTTTGCTTAAAATACCTGTTTAGATTGAGTGTTGGCTTCTTGAGTAATACTTTCATAAAATATATGTTGTAACATCATGTGTAACAAATCTCTTAAACTAAAAAGAAACCAACTAGTATAGGACTGACTAAAATTAGGTACAATGACCCAAAATGAGTACAGGCCTCCAATGACAATAGTCACCGCTTCGACCTGTAATGCAATTTGCATCATTATAATATAAATACACTGACGAAATATCGCTTATTGAACAGTTTATCATGGGTTCTGGGTGGTGCTGTGACTGTTTTGGGCAGGCGTAGCGCTTACCATCAGGTGAACGACTTGGTCGTCTCGTCACTCAGTCATATAAAAAATAAAAAGTCCCGTAAAATTCAGAGTGATGGTGGTGGCAAACCGGTAAGCTGTGTTCATTGCAATGCATTGAAATCGGGTTCGAATCCGCAGCTTGACATAAATAAATGTAATTAAATGGTGTGCTATTTAAAAAGTAGGAACCATTAAAAAATATTTCATAAACGAAGCAAGTAATTTATGTAATTATAAATTCCACAAATGACAAATTAATTCAACGATGAGGTATCTTACGCCTTTTAGAACTGAATTGAATTAAATATTCATAGATGTTAGAGCAATAATTGTGATATAATCAAGGGTTTGTTGTTCTTTATTTTGTATAAAAAAATATCTCAATGTATAATTTCAGATAAAAACACGCCAAATTGAAATTAAAATAAATTTTAAAATCTTAACTAGTATTAATTTGAAACATCTAAGAGTAATTGCGTATACAACCTAGTAGTAAAAGTAAGGCGAGTCTTTATAATATAACAGTATTTTGCTCCAAGTTATTGCTTCGTCTGATTTTTCCCTTTGTTACACTTACATTGTTATGTTTAAATATTTATGTAACTGTGGTGTTTCAATAAAAAGTTTATCTTACTCTCTATCTATTCTAAAAATTAACTACGAAAACAAAAGACTTACCTTTCTGTAATGTCTAAGAAAACTCATTCATCTGCAAATAATCATGTCTACTGAAGTTACATTATCATGAATCCAATTTTCTTGTGAACCACACAGTCACTGAACGAGAAACTCACAAAAGGGGTTTAATTAACGAATTATTTGTTTACGACCATTACTTCGGTCCGTCTCACTTCCTCAGTTCATCCGGCAAAGTTATATTAAATTTGAGTGAAGTCAAACACGAAAGTTTGTTGGTTTCGCTTGAACGAAATACGAGTTCGTTTTGAACAAGTTGCGGGTTGACGCGACACAGGCCCGCCGCACAGTTCGGTTCGCACTGAGTTAGTTTGCTGCGATCGCCCGGCGACTTGAGTGCGAAGCCGTCGCGATCCATGCGCGGATCACAGGGTAGGAGGAGTCTTCTTCCAAAACCACGCCTACCAAGGAGCTACACATTTCTTTTTCAATATGTGTAATTCAATTTCGCTTATGTCTTCGCTGGGAAAGTTGATGCCCCGTTGTCGTTCAACACGATGTTTTTATGTAAACTGTAATGTAGTTCGTGAACCGAGTCGGCCCACGATGATACGCTCTGTGTGATTTTCCCTTTTGTCTTTTTTTTCTGTTACCAATTTCACGTGCTGCTGCTTGTTTATATCTAGTGGAATAATAAGTGGCCAAGTTTAGACGATGGAGGAATAAATTATATGAACTTCTGTTCTTCTTTTGCTTTGATTTTTCTTTCGACTTTTGTTTTCTTCTATTTTGGTAAAGTTAAATATTATTTGGTGGTTATATCTTTATGTTTGACCAATATTTTCACCTTATGCTATATTACAAAATGGTTGATGGCTCAAAACTAAACCTAGAATGGAACTGGCCCTCAAGCACTGACACACAATGCTGGTGGCTACAATACGAGAGCTTCACCACCAAGGATATTAAAGATAATTTCCTTAATCGAGACGTCTGCTTACTATGTAGATATTATGGTTTTAAGCCCACAACCTACAAGTCATGATGTGTGAACAAACAACCAACTGAGCCATAGATCGATTGACAAAAACGTTACACATAATCTATAAACAGTAAAATCACTTTCCAACTCTTCTTATAGATAAATATCAAAAATGAAATTAAGAAAAAGTTTAAATCCATAATGATCAAAAAAAGAAATAAACTCTATTTTTTTGGAGATTTTGGGATGTAGCCGTTGCTTTTCTGGTCTGTTAATATGGTGTCTCAAATGAAGAAAAAATAACAAGAATAAATTTTAAGTAAAAAAAAAAACTATAAAAACACGCTTTATTAGCAAGCCAAACTAAAAAGTAATATAAATTACTATTAAAGCACGTTTATTATTTTTTTTATCCTTAATTTTTTTTATAAAGTAATTTAATTTTTAATTTTATTTTTACTGTCATAGGTCCTTGATAAGCGTGCTAAGTTTCAAATTGACCCTATTTTGCGGTGGCTGAAAACAACGTTCAAAGATTCCGCTGCATGCAAACATACATACCAAGGAAATAAAATCGTCTTAAAAACAAAAACATCTCGTTTCCATATTTAGAATCACTATTCATGTAACCGCTCAATAAACACTTACACCTACTTACTAAAGCCTTACGAACTGCGGCTACACTTTACCCCGAACGTGCTTTGGACCGTAAAGGAATTCACTAAATTATAACAGTAAATTAAGCGCTAGTTTCATTTGCGTTACAAAGTGAGTTATGCGTCGGTGTCTTAGTTCTGTCACCACCTAAGTTACTACGGTTCAAAATTAATACACTGCCATAAGGCAGCTCTAATACCCGGCGTTCTCAGACTTCTATTTACCGTATCAAATTTAAACTAAAATTCAACTCGAATTTTAACTTTAACCCCTTGACTTAAGATACAGTTTACAAGCCTAGTCATCAAGCCGAATAGGCCTTTGCGTTCATGTTTTGTCATTATTAAGTGTACACCTATTTGTTTGCGTCGTATGTAACAGGATACTAATGACGACTGACATCAATAATAATTTAATTTATGCAACGCAGAACAGGGTTTGACAGGCAATAATTTTTAGATGGCAAGTTTAAATTTCAAAAATTTCAGTTCAAATTTTAATATTGATTGCGTAACAATCTCTAAATAATAACAAGTTTAACTTTAGTTACAAGGTTACATGAGTTTTTCTTTACACCCATCATCAATTATGATTTCGTAACTACAGCAAGTTAACATGTATCTTCTTGATTATGTTCACATTATTTTATTTGTTATTCATATTTATACGATGAAAATTTCTCAATTTTTATATTATTATTATGTTCATCAAAAACTATTTTGTACTGAGACTAATTCTCCACAAGAAAAAACAAACAGTTTATTTTTAACTTTAGGCAACACGATGTTCACACATAGGTTTTCATTTATTTCGTTGGATTAATTATTTCTAGGAAATAGGCAACCCAATTATATATCTTGAACGTGTAAAATGTCTATGTAATTTAAAATTTAAACTATCTTTCAAACGCAAAGAAAATAAGCTAAATTTTTCTACTTCTTTTTACAAGAATTCCTTTAATAAATGTAAATGAAATGTAAACACTGCAATGAAGTTTAAAGCTCAAGCAAACTTTTGCTATTTCAAAACGAACTAGCAAAAGAGTTTGAAGTTAAAAAAAAATCGAGCGTTTAAAGGTGGAAAAATGCAGCAACGGTTTTTTGCATCGTGTTTTTACGCCTTAAGGTGGTAGGTAAGTCCGGGTAATCCGGGATACAAGCAAGTTTGCTGTTAAGGGTGAGTTTAAAGGAAGCAAAAGGAGGCCGATAGCTCGGCACCTCCCGCGGGGCTCGTTTGGACCGAAGCGATTTTCGCGGCTCGTTTTTATGATTAAAGTCAAACCTAAGGGACTCTGAAACGAGGCGACGCCATAACATGTACACTGAAAAATGTTGAAATTGAATTTAATATTGTGATATACTAAACTATCCTTTCCATATGAAATTCCTTGTTTAAATGTTTCCAGTACGTTTATAAATATAATAAATATACTACACTTCTCAGTTACTGATACGTACGTAGATTAAAGTACGTAATTTAAGTACGTAAAAGTACGTAAATTAAATATCTACAGTAAGATATTTAAATGGAACAGCCTTAAGCGTTGGATATTAATGACATAATAATTTATGTTTTTATTTTATGGTATAAGTAACTGTTTTCTAAACAAACAAGACCAAATAAAGATTTTATTGCCCACAAAATATCGAGATAATGAAATAAACGTAAATAAAGTTTATTATAGAAAGAAAGCAGGAAAACACGATAAAGGGGAAAGAGCCTTCCATTTGAACGGAAAGTTGTTTAGGCAAATTTTCTTTATTTACTTTAAGGTAAAAAGAAAACTTCTCCTGTACTCTCGCGGTGGTAAATTCAGCGCTTTATGAAGGATTTTATTGTTCGAAAAAAGCAATGTACATCTATAAACACTATATGCATATAACTTAGTTCACTTCAGCTGAGTATCAACAGTAATTGATATTTTGCTTGTTAACACTTTCGCTGCTGAGCCGATTTGCTTGTCTAGCCATGGGTGCGGCTCCGCACACTCCATAGTGTTTTCCCATACAACAAACACAACAATTGTGATTTCCCGCGCTCGCGGCAAGTTATGAAAAACACGAAAATTGTGTTCTCAGCACTGAACGGTTTAAGTTCAACTTACATCTGCGGATATCTGTAGTAGGGAGTTTTGAACATTCACTAAAAATATTGTAGCCAATTATTTACTACGACATATATGTTATGTCATTTCAGTTTCTATTCAGATCTGTTAAAAATTAGAACCATTTATTTCCGTGCTATATTTCTGTTCTTATTTAAAAAAATTGAACTTAACTATGAACATGGCTTCAAAATTTATTTATATAGGGGTACGTGTCTTGTCTCTTGTGTTTGAATGAGTTAGTTGAAACTCTATTCTTGCAGGTGTTTAAAGTATTATTTATATTCTTGAGTGACGAGATGAAATAATCATTTTTATGATTTATTAAGCATGTGTCTACATTGAGACAATCATCATCACTACCATTAGCTGCTCATTGTTAAGCACGGGTTTCATCTCACTTTTGTGAAGCGAATTAGGCCCTAATCCACCACGAAGACCCGGCTCAAAGAAAATACCTATTGAATAAAAACAATGCACGGTTTCCTGTATGTTTGCGACCAGTCAACATTGTTCAAAATGTTTTGTCACTGCTGTCACTTAAAACTTAATCAGGTGTTGCAATTGGGGAATTCCCTATTTGTTTGTAACCATAATGTAAGCAAAGTTAATTATTGCAGCATATTTACGACGCGGGAGTTGGTCGTCGCTTAATTTAGCGGTTTCCATGCCACTGGGTAATTAAACGATTGTTTGCCATTTTGCGATAATTGATGTTGGTGTGTTTGATTTGCACTAATTATCTTCCACGCATTAAATTATTAATTCGCTCCGATTGTGTTTTGCCACGGTTCATTTGATACACCTGAGCGATCGATATTTTATAACATTAGTTAATACCAATTTTAGGTAGCGGGTGCTGTGCTTGTAATAGTTATTAAATTACCTATAGAGGACAGTTTATCTATTCTATTTTCTATTTTTAGCTTATTTTTAGGTAATCGTTTAGTTAGTTCTAAAGTGTAAAACAAATCAATGCAGCGCGCCTCAGGCACCTAAAGCGTGTGGCGCTCTGCATGACATCAGTCAATTCCATTTTCATTTAAAATGTGTCATAGTGACAGCTGTCACTTTGACAGATTTGAATTGTTCTATACTACGCCTAAGATCATCCAGTTACAGTATTGAGCTGGCAATGAGCACGTGGGCCATTTAACATATATCTTAAAAATCTGCTCGCAACTACCAAGAAAAACTGTTTATATTTTAAGCGGCATTATCTATATCTGGTATTATTTTGAGTCTATCCGACTGTTCCAGTCATCGTCCCGTTTAATGTACCGGAAGTTAAGCGCGCGGCGTGATTACTGGAGCAGGTTGTCCTATCTACTTTTGCTCAACCACTATTACTAGAAGATGTCATTTCAATGTGCTTAACTTAGTCAAACGGATCAAGTAAAAAACTAAAGTACTTACAATAGGTTGGAATAGAATACAATAGAATAAATTAGAAAACACTTTATTGTACTCCAGTGCAGAAATACACAAGGTACATAAAGAATAGAAGTTATTAAAATGAACTATAGTGCAATGGGCGAACTTATCGCTAAAAGCAATCTTGCCACAACCTTTGGATAGAGAGAAGCAATGCATCGTCAAAGGTTGGTGGTTACTTACATCTGTTTTTAAAACAAAAGACAATTTTGTCAAACTACTCGAGTTAAGTGAACCTATTTTTATGATATTAAAAACAAGAGAAAACTTGTTATAGACTCCTTCTGATATTATAGCCACCAATATTACAAAAAGTAATTTACTTATTGCTTTCTTTTGCACGTTATTCGGAGCTTCAGGGAGCGTGCCAGAATTTTTGCCCGACTGAATTGCGATCCTGAAAATACGTACATATATTAAAATCAAGTTTCGTTTTGTTCTCATTCGTCTCATAATTCTATTTCGTTGGTAGCAAGAATTCGCTTTAGTGGAATTTTTATTTGGTTTGTACTAACATGCTAGCTTTGGATTTCAAATGAATTGTTAAGTAGTTTTATGCTTTGATGCGTTTTGGGATGTTTCCAAGAAGTTTATTATACGTATTTGTTATAAAATTATGTAATATTTGCCTTCCAAATAAATGATACTTTTGCATGATTTTTACTTTATTAGAATTTCAGATTGATCAACACGATCTTAGAACGTTGTGACCCAAACTGTATGTTACATTATTACTGCGTTATATTTCCATTTTATTGTATCTTTTGTCTAATTGTAAATGAATACTAAGCGGTTAATATTTTACAGCAAAACTTGAACTAAAACAAATTTAAAAAGAAATGCAAAATCATCGACGTCGCCAAAAAACATAAACGTCTGAGTCGTAACAGGACCGGAAGTCGTCAGTAACTTTTTCATGACTTTTAAGTCATCTTCGTCATCCATATTGTTATCCGTGTTGAATTTCCGCCAACGATTCTATTTCTCAGTTTTCCATTTCCCATTTTTATATTTTTTACTAATTGCCAAATACACAGATTTGGTGGTGCCAGTTAGTTCAGTACATACCATAGTCCCCCCCCCCCCCTAATTTCTACATAGATGGAATGTAGGGCGTTTAGTTGAGGAGCAACATAGTCGTTTAGTACTTGCTTCCGGTGGATAAGTTTCATTATTAGTTTCCAGTTTACAAGTCGAACGCTTACAGTTCCGGAGCGTTTAACGTTTAACTCAAATACAGCAAGCGGCAATTTGTATTTTTCTTCTCATCTATCTATATATATATAAATGTTATGTTGGTTTGTGTACGCTTCAAAAACTCAAAAAGTTCTGCACCGATCGAGCTGAAATTTTAGCATGATATATAATCCGCATCAAGGATTGTTTTTATCTATTTTTTTCATCAGTGACATATCAGCGAATGTGCGAATGTGCCACAGCGAAGCGTGCCAGGGTACAGCTAGTATTCTATACTTAATATACGAGTATTAAGCTGAAGAGTTTGTTTGTTTGAACGCTAGGATCTCAGGAACTACTGGTTCGAATCGAACAATTTTTTTGTGTTGAATAGTCCATTTATCGAGGAAGGTATATTACATCACGCTACGACCAATAAGAGCGGGGCATCAATGAAGAATGTGGCAAAAATGGGGAAAATATATTGCTTTTAAGAGAGTTATTGCGGGAAAGCCTGAATTATGCGGGTGAAACAGCAGGGTGCAGCTAGTTTCAAATACAGGAATATTTTCAGTGTTCTAAAGTTTTAAATGAACCGATTGGCTTGTGCTGATTAGGAAAATAACAAGATGTGACTTTGGATCGATTCTATTTTTTTTAAAACAACAAGTAAGCGAAGAGTACGCATAGTTTCCGGTTTTGTATTATAAATCATTACACTTCATAAAATATATGTACTTATTGTGAAGCCCCTACATCAAAAAACTTCGCTTGAAGGCTGCTGGCTCATACAAGGAGGTGCTCTTGTGCAATTAACTTGATTTATACCAAGCATTTACTTATTCAGTGCTACGGCGCTACAGCGCTACGCCGTAGACCATTGAAGCACGCAACGGCTTCGGTTCTTTAAATAATCTCTACACAATTTTCAACCTTAACGGATTAAAATTAAGAACCAATTCAAAAATAGTGCTTACTATAAGCTATTACAATAGATACAACAGAGCATCTTTAAACATGCAAGTTTTACTTATTTTATAGCACAAAGGCCGTTTTGATTCTGAGTTATGAGCCCGTTCAAAATTGCATAAAGGATTGCCATGAATATGATAATAACGTAGTAGACTAGCTATCTGTTATCGTTGGTTGTGGATTGAGTAATTTTAGTAGGTACCAACTGTGAAGCACTAAAAACCAACATTCTTTTATAACCTGTGAAAATTCAATCAGTCCATATAAAAAGAAATAACAATAAAAAGTTATTAGCTCTGAACTTGAATACAAGGAATTTATCCAAAATAAAAAACTATTAAATAAACTCTAAGCAATGGTATATTTTGAATAAGTCTTAAAATGCACTACCTATATTTATCTTTTACAAGCTGGGCCCTGGGATTCACCAGCGTAATTCCAGTTTTCCCACAATACATCTGCATATCCCAGGCTAAAAACAACTGAAGATCGTATAAAGAAAAAACAAAAGCAAAACCAAATGTCAAATCGTGAGTTTTTACAAAAGCCACATAGAAATAAGCTCTTACCCAAATTTTTGATTTTCTCTAGGCAATTTTTCCAAGTTTCTCTTTAAAAACTCTTTCCACGGCTAAATATTAAAGAAAAAATTGCCGCTCTTCAGTTTGCGCTTAGTATAACACAATTTAGCGATTTATTATAATTCATATAGATTTAACACATTTAAAAAAAGAACAGGCACAACACGCAGTGCCTTAGGAACAGTCGAAAAAGGAACGAGCCACGAGCATTCTAGAAACTTTGGGGAAACTGCACCTATACAACTATTATGAACTAATTCACCGCAAAGAAAGCTTTCTACGGGGTGGGCACAGAGGGCCATTAAAAAGGCGTGAGTGCGCCTCAGGCGAATTTGTCAGACGACGAAATTAACACTTGGCGAACATAAGTTAGAGACACACAGTGCTGTCCCAAGGGGCAGTTTTATCGATGTCGATATTACAGCATTTTTTTTTAGTAGTTCGTTGCACTCGTCTGCTCTGCCCCTCTTGGTCGTTAGCAATAACAAATTCGATAAAAGCATTCTCTTTTTAAATTTATAGTAAAAAATTATTAGCTTGCTGTCTGCACCACGAATGAGGCTTCGATTATTTTTTCATTTTAAATAAAATAAGCGGAACAAAAATATTACAAATTAAATAAAGATAATAATGTAATGTTTCTTTATTACCCAGAATTTTATCAAAACTTTTGAATAAACAATAATAAGTTAGCACAGACAAGTTTAAAATAGCTATAACTTAACCGACCAATAATGTCACAAATCGGTTTCAATTACTTTCATGTCTTTTAGTGACATTTATTTAATAAAAAGTCCTGAGGGCAACTACGCACAACACATAATTAAAAAAATCGACATAAATTACCAAGTTACGATCACATCACTACGCATTTAGGATGTGGCAATAATTGCAGCGACACGGGGCTTGGTACCAACGATGTTATTAAGCCGAGCTATACAGGCATTACACCGGCTATGCATCCATATAACAAGCTATGCAGTACTTAAGCTCAGGATGATTGCGGATCGAGAGCAGCTAAAACACTTTGGTGAGTTGCCTTAAATTCAATACATACCTACTTAAACTGGGATTCAAGAGACTTCCCGAGTGGCATATTCATAAATCAAAGCTTATTTTTCTAACAACATCTGGCAGCTTCGCTACAAAGCTCGGTGGCAATGGAACCTACAAAAGAGTCATGACAAAGCACAATATATGAAATAACATGTATAAAAAACATAGAAACGCATGTTATGTAGCCGTCCGATGACCAGAATGATGATACCGCATTCCACACCACACCGTGCAACCGGCGGCGATACGCAGACGCAGACGAACTGTCCCATGTCTCTATATACTGTAATCCCCGTAATTTAAGGTGACTTCGGCTCCTAACTTCGGACCGAACGTACACACTTTTAGCTTAGGATTTAGATATGTAGTATTTTAATTATAATAAACCTAGTATAAGAAAATTTGGGGTTTCTTTGCACCCTTCGGCTGCAGTCTCCATAACTCGCACGGATTAGAAGATGTAACCAGTGGCTTGATACACACCGCACTCAATTGTAATCACTCATTTTACAAATAACAAGAGATCTTAAGTGTCTCAATGAACTGATGTAGAGAAGAAGATTCACAACATTTTAAAGCAGCCACGATCCGTTAAGCTTGATTGTACTAGTCATTTAATCTGTATACTTTTGTAGCAATTATTTAAATTGATATTAGTATTGCTACCAACTTAAAATATAATTTGTAACTGTTGAAATTGCAAATCATGTCACTGTCAAAAAATACTTGCTTATGTTCTTGAGACAGGGTATCAAATCGATATATTTGATGAAAGCTTGGGTACTGTTCGAACACTGTAACAGGCCTTTACCATGCATTTACGAATTTAGCCGAGTATGTAACTATTCTAAGTGAGGGGAGACCCGTGCTCAGTAGTAGGTCGATGTGGCTTGATGATGATGATCTAAATATTTATTTCTTTTGACTTTGAATTTAATTTATTTAGAACACATTAAATAACACAGTAAATTTGTTAAATTACTTAAGATGTCTTCGTAAAACTGGGTACGAATAATGTTGGGAAGAAATAGTGCATGGTAAAGTGATAGACATTGATGACAGTCATCATCATTAAAAGACGTCCACTGCTGAACATATGTGCGTCCCCCATAGAACGCCACAACGAGCGGTTGCTAGCGGTTGCTAGCTCCTCACTCTACTGCTTCTGCTGTGCTAGTACTGTCGAGTACTGACGACAGTACTCGAAAGTTAATATCATCCGGTTTGGTACATTAGTAGAGGCAAAACTCGGCCCGCTTGGAGTGCCGCGGAAATCCTCGACTCTCAACGGGATTCTTGTAAAGAAATGGAATTTTATGAAACGAAATGATATTAAGCTCCTCCGTTTGACGGGGCTATTTTAGTTTTATTTCTCTCCTGGATATCAGTGAAGTTTATGAGAAACTTGATTCAGTGCAACTTGCATTTGCCTCATGAATTTCTGTTAGTAAATACGGTATAGGTTGGTATGGTTGAATAAATATACCTAATGTTTAGGAGGTGGATTTGAGCCGACATAAATGTTATTATGGATACTATAGTAGGGTATTCCGAGATAATTGGAAGGAAAATCGTAAGCAGAAGATAATAATATGTCTTTTCTTGACATTTAATTTATTTTTAGTTGTTATGTTTATATTTTTACAAGCCATAAGGCCGAATATGGCGATCTAATTTAATTTTCTTGACACGTGTATTCTTTTGTATCGGTATACGCGTGAAATATTGGTTATGAGGTTGCCATGCAATCTCATTGAGTAGTCTTTCACAATTAAGACTTATGACTACATCGTCACTGTTCAGTGACGAACCCATCTGGTCACACCAGGTGAGATTCTCATCACACGCGCAGCTAAAATCTATGGTGAATGCATATTGCTATTTAAACATAGCTGATTTATGTTGCCAATATACGCGGTGTAGTGGATCCCACCAATATAATTATTGACAAAGTTTGTGTGTGTGTTTGTTCCCTCTTTACGCTGCAACGGCTGAACGGTTTTTGATAAAATGTAGTATACAAATACTTTAAGGTCCTGGGAAACAAAGGTTACGTCGATGCCGAAAAAAAAATACAGTTTCTGTGGGATAATAGTCAACGCAAGTGTATTGTTAAATTTTCCCCAAGCTTACTAAGTATCTTAATCACACATAAATGTACACAAAATATTGTGTGATAATTTTGTCGACTTCTTGAGCGTCTAAGAAAAATTTCCATGTATTTATTATCAGTTTATTCGAAAACCAAATGGTATAAATAAAACACGAAGCTAATCAGAAGTTAGTTCAGCGGGTGCTCTTGGTTTCGACGGCTCGGTTTCCATCCAATCACAAAGACTCCGTAGAGTTGATTTAATATATATTTTTTTAAACTTAGTCTCACCTTGCGGATCGCTATGAGGCGAGTACATGTGTGTGATATATTTTAGTACACACAAGCTAACACAACATAATAATATAAAGAATACCTTATTTGATATTTACTGAAATACAGTTCCTCAATTAATTTACTTACAATTTATTAAACGCCTCCAGGAATTAGTAGGATATTAAAGAATTAAATTATTAAAAATACAGGTTTGTAAGAGGTTTATTTGTTGGGTGTTTAATTTTTAATTAAGAAACCGATTACTAAAATTATGATATAATAAGCATGTATTGAGCAAAATATAAGCACTAATTGCAAGTATTATAAAAGTGTTAGTGAAAAATGAAAATTTTAAACACGCAATGTACCTCCATAGATCTCGAATTCAAACATCTGTAAAAACTTGGTTCATTTGGTCGAATGCATCGGGAATTTCAATACTTTCCTTTATCTTGAACTCTACTTGTTAGGACCTTATCGACTGCACTGGACTACTATTTTATCCATTTTACTATCAGTACTTTTATAACTTGGATTTCTAATATTGTGAAAAGCAGCGACGGTAGCCGAGTACCAAAGATTTATTCCATAGTTATGTGTGATATTCATTGTTTTGATGCCATCGTTCAAAAACGACTAAGAACAATATCGTGAGGAAACAGCCATAATGACAGCCTCCGTGGCGTAGTGGATGATGAGCCGACTGCGAAGCGCGAGGTTGCGGGTTCTATTCCCGCACAGGACAAAGATTTGTGTGAACCACAAGAGTTTGCTCTGAGTCTGGATGTTTGTAGGAGTAAGTTCCTGATTCCTTAGAAACGGGAACCCAAGTTTGGGGCCAGCATCTATGTTTGTGATCATAAAGCGTTATTTATTATGTTGTCTGAGAGTTCGGGAACTACCAAATTTAAGGGCATCCTTTCTTTCTTTCTCTCTCATTCTTTCTGTGAAGCGAAAGCCTGTATCATAACAGTGGAAAAGAAATACGCTGATGATGATGATAGCATTGTGAAAATTTCGCAGTAACTGTGTAGTGTTATTTATGAACACATCATTTCGCTGGAATAAAGAAAGAAAACTCTTTATTGCACGTCAAAAAAGATATTCGATATTCTACTTTTGGACCCAAAATGTGATCGTTTTATCAGAGTTGTTATTTTAGCTACATTTCTAACAGCTCCATCTAGTTTAACTAAAGCACAACGCAATAAGTTGTAGCGGTAGCGAGGACGGTGGCAGTTCTAACCACTACTTATTACCCTAACCCCAAGTTTGTGAAGGTGACGTAGCTTGAGAAAAATTCATAGATGTCGCTTTATGAAACTATAGAAAATTTCTTCGCTGATATTCTCGTTTAGGAAAAGCTCCCTAGATGGCATTAACTTAATAATGTGCGTTTTCGGTACAATTTTCATGTTCCTCGGCAAAGAAACGGTCGCGTAGTGGTAGGTAGTAGGTGTATGCTAGTTAGTACCTGAATTTTTGGCTAGATGGCGCTATTGTAACTAATAAAGGGTGACGTGTAATTAATTTTTCTCACAAAGAGTAAGCCCTCAATGTAGGATGTCTATGTCCTTGGGACTTATTCGCTATGCCACATGAGTTCCTTGCCAAAAACGCGTTGTGTCATAATCATAATCATAACGTTCAAAACTTTTCGAAACATGCCTGAAACGCGATAGCGCACGGTATGAGTCATGAGGGACATAGCGGAAACAGCCATTGGTTTTAGAGTATTGTATTTTCAGCAGTTCGAACGTCATAAGAATGACTATGAAAACGATGCAAATCAAGAGTTATTAGCTAAGTATAGGCAAAAATATTTGTCGTCTCTTAGTTTTAAAATTGAAAATAAATGTTAGTTTATAATCCCAATGTTATCAATCAGCTCCTGAAAACGTAAGCAAAACAGCTATTAAAAAACGAAACTAAATTTTTATAATAGGGTAAGTAATGTGTAAGCAAGTTAGCCTTCAGTCTTCGTTTTCCCATTTAAACAGCATCTCAGAACGAATTATAATGAATCAGTCAGATTATTCGTTTCCACGCGAAAAGGAAATAATTGATTCGATAAACGACAAATGCATCGCTGCTTCGTACAAGTGATTCATGCCTGTACAGAATAGAAATAGTTGGGAACTCTTCGTCTCATTTCGTCCCGTCTTTGTTTCTACCGACAACCGAATTAAGTTAAATTTCAATCTTATTCTTACTGCCATAAAGGTTTTAGGACCCGTATAAGTACGTTTGGTTGGCATATCAAATACACGGCCGTGTTTGGAGTACACGTGCCGTGAAGTTTTCGTCTTGTTACTTATCCTTGTTCGGCAGATTGGGTTTGTTTTCACACATGCTAATAACGCCGGCACGTGAGCACTGACACCGCAGGATTAACAGCTTAGTAGAAAAATGTCCATACAATCTTTTATCAGGAGCTACATTAAATATAATTATTATATAATCATTGAAAACATTTACCTTTACTAAACTGCACGATCCAAGATAAAGAAAGCTTCTTGTGGGTTATAATCCAGTTCTTGAAATACTTTATCTATTAGATACCTTTTGTTTTTGTTCATACATTTTGTTACGGTTAGCTTCACTGTAGTGAATGAAACTGTCCAATGTCAGTGACGATTCCTGTGTTTCTGGTTCTATAAAAAACAGGTAAAGACTATCATGTCCATACTAAACATTAAAATACGTTAAACCGCCCTAACGTGATTAAAAAACAAACATCCAAACTCACAACTATTGAAACTTTCACATTAAGGTACAGCAAAATTAATATCTCCACTCGCTAAATGCTCGTATTAAATAATAAATTTGAAAACTCGCTCAAATCTGCATAATTGCATCCAAAGCGTAGTTCTTAACGCCCCGTAATTGGGTTTGAAATAGCAGCGTTACAACCGCAATATGCATTCTAGCAAACCGTGTAAATTGTAGAAGTTGTTGTGCGGTTGCAATTTTCCACAGCTGTTTGAAATATTGTCAAGTAGGTATATAATATTATATAAGGCGTCTGCTCACATTCAATATTGGCGAAAATATCACTAAGTGGTGGATGCACTAGCTGCCTTTTCGGCATGTTCGTCGATTGTACTTGGTTGAAATTGGTTTCTATACGTGACACTTCTGTGAGGTTCATGTTTTGTATCTTGTGTCAGTTTAACGAGGCTATTTGTTGAGGTATGCCTTTAAATTATTGACTCTGTGGACATCGTAGCTATCGATAATTCGATACGGATACCTGCACTCCTACATATTCAAACTGGTTAAAAACCAAAGGAGAATCGTAGAAACATTATTTTGTAGCCAGTAAGAAATATACGTACATTTATTCCAATCAATTCATGATTTCGTAATTCTTAATTCTGTGTGGGAGAGCAAATGTTTCATAAACTGCTTTTATTAATTGCATTGGCTATTGTGGAGCTAGGCGTAGTGCTAATAAAGAAAACTATTGTTGACGTGGGTGTCTAAATACAACGTAATGTGAAAAGTAAAATAAATTGCGTTATTTTTATTTGAATTTCAAATGATAATTATATGATCGTTGTCTAAACAGTCCTGTTAAATAAAACAACAGTTATCTTTCTTGAGACACGTATAATAAAAAAAATAATAATAGTAAAAATTACTTTCGTCTTGGCACTTTCTTTTGAACGATTAGGTTTGATGATAACATTTCGCACTTTTGTAAATTTAGTGGGTTTATGACTCGTAAATAAATTATTATAATAAAAGTTTGACTTAACGAGGGGGTGGTTGGAATTTTAACGATTAAACTTCTTTATAATTTGCATAGATTGAACGAACTGCAACGGGATGAAATGAAACGCAACGGGGGCGAGAGTTGGAAGAACTTCACTTAATACAAATCTATAAGGTAAAGTAATAAGTTTAAATGTAGTTAAGACATTAGAAAACCTTATCAAATCCCTACAAGTTGATTCATTGAGTTGGATCAGTATTGAAAAAGCAAGGACCGTTAGATGCATAGTTTGTTCATCATCAACCCATAACGTCCCACTGCTGGGCACGGGTCTCTCCTCACTTTCGTGAGGAGGGTTAGGCCATATTCCACCACGGGGTCCAAGTCCGGATTGGTGGATAACACACCTACCTCCGAAATAATTCTCGGGTAGGTATGTGGGTTTCCTCACGATGTTTTCCTTCACCGAAAAGCGAGTGATAATTACGTAGATATGTTTTTACAGAAACACATTGGTACGTGCCCGCACTGGGATTTGAACTCACGACCTTCTGATTGGAAGGCGGACGTTCTCCCACTAGGCTACCACCGCTAATATCGCATAGTTTGTTATGACTAATCAATACGCATTGACGAAAAAAAAATCCTCAACACCTTATATTTTTTAACGAGGAATAACTTTCGAGTCAAATATTATATTTTTATAACAACCTATTATTAAGTTTTCCTAACTCTTAAGTTAATGACGTGGTTTTGTAAAATATAAATGTACATGTAAAAGTTTATTATTTTTCATTACATACCCATATCATAACATATCCCCTGTATAGTTAACCTGGTGTGACTGATTCACGTTATAAGGTGCCATGGTCGGGCCACACGGTCAAAGATCTATTTAGAAAGGATAAGTCATGTGGATGAATGGTCCAAGCCACACGTAGAACACTCGGATTTCGTGTGGCTCGTTAGTGCGCATTAGGCAAAAGACAGATCAATGCATTGCGGCGTGCAGCGCAGCGCTGTCTCTTTGATACATTTTGTATGAAAAAGGTCGTTGAGTGACGCCATGCATCGAGCCGCATGCCCCATGCGGCACGCCTCGCCTCTTCCGCTCAGGCGAAAAACAGATCAATGTAACGCGGCGGCCGCAGCGCGCCACACCTCTTCAGTGTGGCTTGCCGCTTAGGCATCGCTCTGTTTCTCACATTAGCACAATCGGGATGAACTGGAGCATTCGTCCTGAATTTCCTTTCAATTTGACGTCGTAATTCCTCACAGGCAGTCCTCTTCGGTATTAGAAAATTATAATTTACATATTACCTGGCGTTTGAGTATGTAATAGGAAACAAAACATTGTTATTGTCGCTGAAAAGTAGTTTTAAATAAAATTAGATAGAAAAAAGTTACATATTTGAATGCTACCTTGCCTACTATTAGAAGAATAAATAATCCCAAGAAAAATTAACACTCCTATATTATGACTACTAGATATTACAAATAGGCATTATTACAATAACAATAGTCGCGCTTCATAGAACTCATAAATCCGACCCCAGTAGGTATTATCATTACGACAATCAAACAAAGCAGAAAGAATCCCACTCTACTTTCATTCCCAATTATTGTTTCTATTAGCAAAATAATAGACACATCTAATACGAATAACACCCGAACAATGTCGGCGTGGGTGAAAATCGGTTAAATCTATCACTTTCGAGATCGGCTTTCATCATGCGTCGAGGGGCCGATACAACAGGCACATTATAATGGGCCAACGGGCGCACATGTGGTTGTCTTTTGAATGAAAAAGGTTATATATCCCTATAGTTGAAAGGACAGATAACTATACTTAAAGCTCATGTAAGACCCGCCAATGACAATGCTGTCATGTGCGTGACATAGTTACCTTCATATTCATTCAATAAATCGGCACTCACCCGAACGTTCCAAAATATTAATGTACAAAGGCTCCGATAAAAAGGGACATGAAACAAATTGCCTAATTTCTCTTTATGTATACAAAATGAGCTCGAACTTGCTCAAATTGGCCGTTAAACACACTAAAACAATTTGGTGTGAACGCGAAAACCTTATTAGGAGGTTTAATCTAGAACGTGAGTACAGTTCATTTAATTTTTGAATAAATCTCAAAAGACCCCTCCGTCTTCGCTTTATTACGGTACCAGGAAGACATATTTGAAGCTATAGAGACAGCTAAAATTAAATATGACTGAGTAATTGGCATTCATATAAATTAAATTTCGTATATTTGATGCGCTATGCGTTTTCACGATATATTTTTATAAGTACTTATAGTTTCATGATTTTTATCTATCAGAATTTATAATCTAAGTAGTGAGTTATTAAACGCAATTTAATTTATTTGTCGCTATCAAGCAACAAAAATACACTTAAAATTTAAGCTAATATTTCACACTCCCTTAAAATATGACGCTACACTAAACTCCGCCCGAGATTGGTGTATTCACAATTCTTGGTCGTGGCGTTCAATAGCCGTAACCTGCTTTGAATATGACGCCCGGGGCACTAGACGGCGCTTTTAACAAGTAATTGCATTAATATGTGTCGACGACACCTACGAAATTAGATGAGCGTATCACCTCGCCCTGTATAATGTTTCTTTTAGACCGGGTGCCAACGCTTGTGTTCCGAAGAGGTGAGAGTGTGAATCGAACTGTGAATTTTAAACAGGCATGTGGCATACACTATTGCTCGGGAACAAGAAATTATGAAATTGATTCTGTTAGTGAATTAAATAATGACGAATTAAATCGGATTTCAATTATCGCTATCAAAGAAATATATTTATTTTCATGAATTCTGATATTTATATTTCGACAAATTATTGTGATTGTTTTGTTTGGGAAGCTTAACAGATTTCATTGTCATGAGGTGTTTCATATAGGATAGGTACATAATTATGGAAAAAAATAAGTGGCCTATATTCCTTTTTGGGGTGTTTCGGCAGTAGTTTTTAAGAGCCAGTCCCATTCTACAATTAGCATGTGCCCCTTCGACTACATCTGCTCAACTTCAAACTCATTTAACGCTAGTCATAGCATAGCTAAAGTCACTTTTTGTTAATTACGTGTTATTGGATCGAATAAAGCTGAATCGTAACGATAGCCGGTATACAAATAGGTAGATGCCGCATGTCATCTAAAGTTAACATTCATACTAAAAGCCTGCCTATTTCGCAACGTATTCTGCAAACTGCCAGACTCTAACTGCTAGTTGATGATGTCATATCAGTTTCAGGGTAACCGATATCGATTTACTCCGACATGCAGGCCTGTTGTTGACACAGCCCGTCGTAGGCCTGCACTCCATTTTCATTTCCTATTTCTGCGTCTAAGAGATAGCACGTTGGCTAGTAATTGAACCGCGGACGTCTTTGATATATCGGCTCTTTTATCGGATTGGACGGACGCAATAACAGACTGTTGATTGCTTCCAACTGGACTGGGAAGATTGATTATTTTCTCGTTATAGGGACCCTGTTGTCTCCGGTTGTTTTCTCTCTGAGTGGAGGCTATTAGCGCTACCTTAATACACTATGACTTGTGACAACAATCTGTGATTTATTTACCTACTTTTTAAGGTTTTGTATTGTTTGATGGAAATTCTCAGATGGAAAGGAACAAACAGCTATCCGCGCTGAAGACCGCGTGCGTTCTTACATTTTTTTACCGCTAAATCATGTTGCGTCTCCAGCTATGTTACTGCGGCTGCTAGCGCACTGGTTTGCAAGCAGCTTTAGGATTTGAACACGTCAATGATAATAACGTAACGGGTTGTTTCCAAGTAAGTATAATAATGGACAATACTTTTAGTAAGAGATTAAAGTTAATAATGGACTTTGCATGCCAATAACTTGATAAATACCTACATTGTACCCATGAAAGCTAACGTTATAATTTAGGCTAAAATGTAAACCAATATTTTAAAAGGCAGCTAAACAACGGTTTTCCAAAAGTTGGTAAATTTTTATGGTAGCTCCGTAAATTGGTATCGCAAATACGGCAAACATTAATGTGAAAGTATAGCCGGTCAAGCCTGCCGTCCGTCCGCAGCCAAAGCTCATAAATAAACAAAACTGGATGTTCTGTCGAAAAGTTTACAGAAAAATGTGGAAAAGCTAAATTTACTGCCGTGGCTTCAGCTGAGTTTTAATTAACTATGCCGGGAAGCAACTCAGGCAACTCTGTATGTTGCACTGTTAAGGTAAGGTACGAGAAACAGAATTTGTCAATCGATTTTCTTCGCTTTGTATTTTCCCTTGTCTCTGACTTCATTCATGATAATTATATTCCAAAACATCAATGAATGTATCTGAAGTAGCAAAAACAACTATGACGGACTTTTTTTCCTGTTTTCCCCTAGTATTGTAGGCTACCTTAAAATAGCCAAATAATATCTAGGTCAGTAGAATCTGAACTTGATCGATGAAAGGATAACCTAAAATATTAATTTTAGTATTTTCTACCCTGTGAGTGCTACAATAGCTCTCTAAAAATATTCTTACAGCTGATGCGTAATGCGGAAAGGTGTTACGTTCTGTTTTAAATAAAATATGTTAAACAGCAATCTCATTCGCCCATCTTGTTATAACATGAAACAATTAATTACACCAACAAGATAAATCTTTTCGAGTCGCAAAAATATAAGCCCCTCAAAAAACAACCCTATTACATCGCCGCCGCAGAGCGGGTGTTAAAATAATACAGTCATACCCACTAAGCCAACAACTGTGTAACCAAAAAGTTTATTTTGTTTTGTAACTTAGCGGGGCTTATTTGCATACATAGCAAAACAATACAGTGTGGGAGTTGGCAGGCGCGTGAAAATGGCAAAGTTCCTCCGTATAATGAAGATGAGCGAAGTGTTTGGGTAATCCGCCACATAGGAGAAACTTGGAAACCACAGACCCGTTCAAGTCTACTTGTTCGACTTCACACGTATTTTTCAGTCTTGAAGGCCTCGAAGTTACCCGTATTGATCGCTTAGGTTTTGACTAAGTCTGGAGTTACAGTTCAGAGTTAAGGCTCATTAATTTTTGGTTTCTGTTTAATTAAATGAATAACTCGGAACCCTATCAAAAACATCATAATTATGATTCAATTTAGTATTACGTATCATTGGAACCGGTATATTTACCATTTATATATTTATATATATGTATGTTTTGAGTTCTTGATATTATCCTGTTTTGAATGACAATACGTATCTATATAATATTTTAGTTATAATATAATATGTTAATAATAACATATATTATGACATTTTGGAATTTATCAGTTCGTTATTGAAATAAAATTCACAAGTAAAAAAAAAGCAAGAGTTAATAATAAAGTTTAACGTGTAACAATAAAATATTTCCATATCATAATAAATTGATTTATTTATTATATTCTTCCAAATATCTAACTTATTCAATACTATTTATTATCCTTGGACATTATTATAATAGTTATCGAGTTGTATTATATACAATAATAATTGACTACATTCTAAATAATTCTTGATTTAAAATGAATTAGGCAGTGGTAAATTTTCCATTAGAAATTTGTATGTAAATTTTTATAGTGACAGAGAGCCATCAATATGTATAATTATGTATTTGTAAAAAGAGATTGAAAGATTACACCAAGGGTATATATGTTTAGAATATATTACAGAGAGTAAGATGTTATAATGGTACACATTTTATATTGTAAGCTTATTAGATAGATTAAAAAAAAAAGCACTAAATTTAATCATTTACACTACCACAGAATGCTTAATGGTATACAACTAACATTAAATTTCGTTTCAGAAATACTTCACATTAGTAAAAGCGATAATAATGACGATGGTGATATAATAATATATAATGATATTGTCTTATTCAAGATGATATAATATACTCTATATGTACATAGTTTTTGATCATTATTTTTCATACTTTCTATATCATAATTATGAAAACACAAACATAAAACATAATTTAGTAAAGTAGCAACTGTAAGACATAGAAAATAATATTTTACACTTTATTACACAATTGTTGAAGGAACATATTATTATACATGTTTAAATATGTAATATTCAAATGTTTATCAAAGTTATCTTAGTTAAATGATTAGGCATATTACAATTAGAGAATGGCGTAGGCATTACGCAAGCTTAATATTATACTTGTAGTTATTGTGAGCAATATAAAGATTTTACAAATATAGTCCCCACCGCAGCAATCAGTAAAGTTACAACTATTTATTTCGTTACGAAAACGATTGTGTCATTATATAATCGGTACAGTTTGACATTTACAATCGTAAATAAATCATAAATAAACCGTACCTTTCGCAATTTAACGACAGGCAAGTAGTTTATTGCAATATAGAACGTTCACATTATATAATAGTAAATTACTTTACAGCGTGGTTAATATTACGCCAATAATACCTATTACAATCGGAAATTAATTTTCGTAGTACGGAACCCTCTCATCAATATCAATTTTCCGTCCATTTGAAAACGTTCGATTAATTATGTTTACTGGCGTTAAGAGCCTTTATCGACGCTTTTGAACGTATTTAGTCAGACAAACTGGAGTGAATTTTAAATCTGATTAAATAGCAATAAACTTAACTTTTGCACGTTATCATATTAAATATAACTGGCAAGTAGCGTAAAATTTATTTTTTTAAGTATGACATTTATTATAATCTAGCCAGGTCCTTTATCTGAAGGGAAGCGACACTCCTGCCCATGGAAATTGCAGTGGCATATAAAACTTTGAACAAATTTATATCGGTCCTATTAGGCATTGGTCGTATAAAAATCACACAGTGTTGTAAACAAAAAAGCTACGCGCTTTTTAAAATGTTCTTTGTAACTGCAGTGTTACGTTGTTAACGGTAGCAACGTAAGGTGGAAGACACATGTTATTGAGTTGCAAATGGAATAAACAATTTTCAAATTGTGGCAGCATAACATTTAAACAGGTTCTGTTTAATTTTCTACGTAAAGGTTAAAACTACTGCTACAAAATACAATGCAATTGGAATGTATCGTAATGTGATTGAACGCGATGCAATACTGTTCGCGCCAAATTTCCCGTCTCCTATTTCAATTTTGTCAATAATTTTACGAACTTTGTTGGTCAGTTTATGTTCGTGTAAAGTAATTGTAGGTGAATAACTAGACTTATTTCTAGTAGAGTTAATTGGAATTCTGATAGAGTTTTTATCGGATTCAGTAACCGATTCCCTATCGTCCTCGTCGTCAGATCTCTCAGCTGAACCGTACTGGTTGTCTGGACCTTCTATAGGCGTAGAATACTTGTAGTCTTCTTTCTTTGTCATCGGACTGGTGTTTTTCATTGTGGGGCCGGGAATTTCTGTGGGAATACAAAAAGTTAAGTCTTTCCATTGAGAGTCCAATTCTCACATTTTCACACCTTTAGAGCGGAGCGTTTGGGAGTATTAGAGGTTGAATTTCTAAAAATCTTTTCTTATCAAGAACAAAGAGGAACGCAAAATTTCAAGTCTTTAGTTATTTTAGATTTAAAAATGATGTCAGTCTGTGAGCAATTTTTGCATTTATAAGTACATATTTGCAACATAGATAGGTATTTTTTTATTGTATACGTGGCGCCGCCGCGCGTATTTTTGTGTTTTAAGAAAAAAAAAAGGTTTCGTCAAACAGCTGTAGGAGCGGGACAGCGACGCGAGACGCTGCAGCGTTGCGTCAAACCCTAAGTCTTTACAACCTTACGTGCTGTGAGTTAAATAAATATACCCAAGTCGTAGCCAATCGTACCCAATACGTACGGTATATTTCTGCATCTAAACCGTAGACATTAATAAAATAATGCTGGTGATTTCTCCGAGCGCGTTTTTAGGGACACATTAGCCTCCGACATCGAGAGCGAAGATTTGTTCGGTTCTAAACGGAACTTCCTTTTGTACTAGACTTTTGTGCCTGTCTAGTAAATATGGCTAAAAAAAATGCTATTACTGAATTAATGTTTACCGTAGAGTCTTATAATGCTGTCGACTTCTCCAAGCGAGTTCTTGGCGACACATCTGTAGCCGCCAACGTCGCTCGCCGTCAGCTTGCGTACCGTCAACGCCATGCGGCTTTCGAAAGAGCTGATCATCGTGTTTTCTACTTCATACTTGCTAGATGATATCACCATCTCATCTGAGGAAAAAATACAAACTATCATGCAATTCTGAGACAAGACTAACGCCTATTAGTGATGTCCCAAAGTTGTGTACCCATTTTGCATAATATTCAATTGTTGTTTGTTTTTTAATTAAGATATATGGTGTGCAGGTCGTCTGCCTGATGGTAAGCGACACCCATGCTTATATTTTATTTGATCTGTTACTATAATTATAATTGTGGTGTGGTCGTGACGTTTTAAATAATAAATTATATTGCAGGTTACAAATTAACTGCCAAAAAAATACAATGCAAAAACAGAAATGTTGTAGTTGCCTTTTTTCCTTTAATATTTTCATAATCTTCAAGTTAAAATTTAACTTTAAACTTGTAGCTATAAAGTCTAGTAGCTAGGTTGCAAGATAAGGCAGACATTGTCCCAGCTGTCACTCACAATAGTCCGCCGCAGGGGAGACGATATTTTTCAAGGAGCACCAAATCGCCGACATTTCCTCCCAGAGACCCCTTTTAAACGCGGGCAAACAATCCCGACATTGCGGTACCTAAGTATGTCGTTCACCACCCCTCCAAGCCACGTAAGCTTCGAGTGCCTGTTGTCCGCAAATGATAAAGCGACCAGCTTTCTTTCAAACGCTGGACAACCGCCTGCCGTGTTAAACACACTCCACTCAATAAAATGAGACGCCCCGTTTTATTACACCCAATAATAAAGTGGACTAACGCCTCGGCTACAAACAAGAAAATATCAACCTTCTATAAAAGTTACGGGTAAATCTAATTTAGCAATTAGGCACCTAATAGATATTATTTCAGAAGCTTAACAATATTAAAAGGTACGGGCATCGTTTAAAAGCGCATTAATTTAAGTCGACTTCCCGCTGTGAACTTTACAAGGAAACGATAACACCAGTAACGCCTTTCCTAATCTTCATTTCGATCGAAACTTCGGTTTGTTTACTCTCCAGTGTACTCCGGCTTTACGACGTGCGGCGAAGATGGCCTTCGAACAAAATTACTCGACAACCCAAGCCTCCCTCGTTTCATTATAACAAGAAATTTCATCTCAATTAATGTCTAAAATAACACTGTAACACTCTTAATTACGCTCGAGTGAGGCCTGCTTAATTAACACTTACATGTCAGCCACCCTAACATAGATTGATGACAAACGAAAATGACGATCCTGCAGTGCTCGGGTTGGTTTTCGCAATGGGCCGGAGTGAAAGCGCAAGTCACTTGGCACAAGTTGGCGCTGCCAGAACAAAGGCCTGAGTACGGCCGCGTGCCCGACAATGCCCGCGCTCCTCCATGGATCATAACCCAGACGTAAAACAACTTGGGCCCTTAATGCGTTTTGATAATTAGCGCTACAGGCCTCAATGGCATAGTTTTCCTACAGTTGATCCTCAAGGACCTATTAACAAAACTTTTTAGTACTCATCGGTTTTCTTACTTCGAGCCTGTTTTATAAAGTTTGAGTCATCATTGTCCAAACTGCAAAATTCACGGTTTGTTTGGAGACCGCCCAATTTACTGTTTGGCTTCTCATACATCGACTAGTCCCTCATTTTTTAAACCATTAAACTAAAATTAAAATAATTTAGAATAAAGAAATTTAACGTCAAACGTCAACCCCACATAGGGTGATTTATTCTCACCACAGAATAAATAAGCCCTCACCACACAGACGCGTCACTGAGACAAAAGTTACGGTACTAGCGCAAATGACATCTAAAACTATGTTCTGTCCCAGTCGCAATAAATGTTTTGCATAGGTTATAAGTGAAGTGCATGCTATTTCTTTTTACGTTTTATCTACTAAGTAACGGTGACATACAAGTATTCCGTTATACGGAGTGTTTCTTGGGATGCACTATATTCTCTACAATAGTATCAAATCACTCCAGCTTTTCTATCTAAAAGTCACCCGTACTTTGTAAACATTTTTGCAACCGTAAATTTAATAGATTTTACATCATTACCAAAAGTAACGACTATAATATGCAACCATTAAGAAGTCACCGAGAACTTTTATTATTATAGTAAAAATCAAACTTCTGAAAATGTATCCAAAACACCCCCAACAGAAAGCGCTATATCAAGTGCACGTGCATGACATAATTTCATTAGGTCTCATGGAACCTCAGAAAGCTTTGTTCCCTCTTTGTCCATTACGTTACGCAGCACTCGCGTTGTTTGCAATGGGAATGCGTCCAGAGACCTCTCTAAAGTAATACTAGTTTTGGGTCAAATAGGACCGTGGACGTGATCGTTAGCTATTCTTTATAAACGAAAATTGTGCCTACCTTTTCACTCTCTTAGATCACAAGCTCTTAAAAAGTACAAAGTTTACACTTCAAACACATTATCATTCTACTACAAACCTCAGATACTTTTGGCACTTCTCTGAAGGCAGAGAAGTGCCAAAAGTATCTGAGGTATCTGAGGTTTATTTGAGATCGAATGTCGGATATTGCGCTGTAATGCAAGGGCATTACAGCGCAATATCCAAGATTCGACTGAAGTTATTACGGTATAACTACGGTCCCTGGTGACGCCTCGTAGCGGAAAGAGAGCGAACTAAACCTAATGAAGTTACGTCTTTCGTGCACTTTTCATATTATTATGGCGCGGTTGCACAGGCGGTTGTTGATAATATTTGCAGATTCAGTGAAATATGAACAATACATTGGTCTTTGAACCCCGATTTGACCAAGTGGTGTCTGCAGCAGTCAACCTGGATCCGGAATCTGCTGAAAATTTTTCATTTAGAACAAAACCAACAGAATAGAAAAGGAACCTAACTACAAAGCTAGGAACGTAACACGGTATTACAAAATGCAGGTTACTAAGTTAGCTTACAAAACTTTATTAGTCGCAGTACATAACTACGGAGATAGGATATATCAAGTTAAAGGATTTACGTTCCGGAGTTCATGGAAAGTTACGACAATGCGGTTGCTATCTCCTGATTGCCATATTTTTATCATGATTCTGCGAACAACTTGTGCCAAGTTGTACTACCTGTTTCACCCAACGATATAAAGGTATAAAAAATCACCTTTTTTGTAGAAGAGTCCTCGAAAAGGTTGGAGTCAGATAAAAGAGGTTTTCGACTATAAAATACCAGTTTTAGGGCTGCAAGATAACTTGCTTACCTACAACGATAACGGTAGCTTGTATTGAGGTTTTGTATCGACATAAAATGTTGATAGAACTGTATAAATGCAAATCGTTATATTTTTCGATCTGTGACATGATAATAATCTCATTATATAAATATATATAATTTTTCTGCACGTGTGTTTGTCACCTAACTCCCCCTAAACGGCTGGACCGATTTGGATAAAATTTTGTGTGTAGATTTCAATGGCTTCCTGGATGGTTTGAAAACACAATCATACCCGGTAGGTGGCTCTGCGATTGGGTTCTTGGTTTATTTTTAAATGTTTGCAATAGTTCCGATCTGATTGTAGGAAAAAAAAATGGAAAAATTGCACAGAAAATTGGAAAATTTGGCATGTACTTTTTTATATGTACTCACGATTTGACATTTGATTTATTCGCGATCTTCAGCTATTCCTAATATAAATAACATGGTAATTTTTAATCTGATGAATGTAAAGTTCTAGCGGGAGACAAATTACGCGGATGAACCCACGGGGCGCAGCTAGTTTATGATAAATATAAAAAAACCGGTAGAAAATTTAATGCTTTTCACTTTTATTTATTGTAAAATGTTATGGTGAATATTTTAGAAAGTTTCAAGCCAAATACGGCTAAGTTTAGAAATGCCATGTTAATGACAGCTTCACATTACGTTTTAATTTCTAATTTCAAAGCAGACCTTTTCAAACCCCGTCCTCTTAAAGTAATGCGTCACACTTCACGGAAAAGCGAACCCCTTGAGGATCTCTCGCGGCTTCCCCATTTGTATTAAAGAACCGTCATTCGTATTGTCACCAGAAATCTGTGTCAGCGCCGGCAACGTTACATAATTTGCTAAATTCACACCTTTCGTGGGTGGGCGAGAAGTTATCAGGTTATTTAAACTAACCCACCATCCAGGGAATAAGTTAATGTTGTGTTATTTATAAAGTTAAAAAGTTATTTGTAATTTAACTAATTCTACTTGGAATTTACTAGCTTCCAACAACTTCGAGATTATGAGAAAGCTTATCATATGAAAAACTGATTACACTAAAAAACAGCATTGTCTGAGAATCATTACTCCTTAAAGGCCTTTTCTGCTAGATGTATTAAAGCAGCATCACGAGTTAATCCATTAAAGAATCCCAAGATCTTCATAAAATCAAGCACACCGACCCTAGGTATAATATTTCAAGAAAAAACTTCTTACGTCCCGAAATACATTCCTGACTTCCATTCGAGCCAAGCATAATGTGAAAGTTAAAACTCCCAGAAGCTCAAACCGTGGCCCATTGAAAATTAACCCGTAAATTTCTCGCGACAACTGCCGAATGGCGAACTTTGCGCAACCGCCAACGGCTGGCTGGGACGGAGTACAACGTAGCTCAATCCAGCTCATTACATTGCAGAGAAATAAAGCTTATTTGAGACAATACATTGTAGTGCGCTTGTAGGTGAATAAATTTAATTTCTTAAGACAGTTGCGGCAAACCAAACGACGTTGACTTGAAGCCCTTATATTTAATAATCATTTGAGTGTCGTTCTTGCGTGGTTAGTTGAGGTTTGCGGTTTGCGTTGCACGATGTTGCATGTGTTCAGTAGAACTAAATGAAATCACGCACCACGCCGCAAGCTATGCTGCACGTCTCTTGCAGCCATGCTGCATTTCCAACTAATTGGGCAACTTGCCTCATATATCAAAGCATGCATTATTGTTGTCAAAGATTTCTTCCATCAGGAAGACTGTATTTGCTGTAGAATTTATTTTCAATACAATAATATTGTTTAGCTTTTTGTACAGACAGCAACAAAACTCACTGAAAAAGTTGAAACTTCCAATTAACTTTTGTGTTAAAAGAAATAATATTTCGCATCTGTAAAGGTAAAATTAATTATAAGTTAAGACGTGTTCAGCAACTTTCGTATTTAGCATCTCTTAATTTCTTGTTACCAACGCACATCTAATTATTGTTTTTATTTTACACCTTAGTTACTCTGGCTTATTTTCCTTTTTCGGGTGTGATAATGGATTTTCCAGAACGTAATTCACGTATAAAGTGAGATTTTATTATGATACCGTGAGGTAGTGTTTCTACTTTCCAATGTTATTGACGTGCATTTGGTTTTATGCGTTAGGGTAACGATCTCGGGGTCGCGTGACTGGATGCATTATATAATGCACCTATCGTTTTGGAATTTTGCAAATAATATAAACAATTTCTATGAATTTACGTCGAGTATGACGAACCCGTAATGACGTGCTCAGACTATGGTAGGTGCTAGAAAAATACTAGTCTACTTACAGTGACGTATACCATACCTTTATACTAACAGTACGAATTTTAGCTAATGTTTTCCTGTATGTTCCATTTCAATATCTTGCAGGTTTCAAAACATTTGAACATAGTCTTTTGTAATTGCGAACAAATTTGCAGCTACAGTTAGTCTACAATGTTTATAATTGAGCCCAATGCTTAAAAAATCATTATTCTTTGCTCTTCTATGTTTTATCTTAAATTCATCTCATTTAATTTGGTTTTCAATAAATAATTTGTCAATTTTTTAAATATTACCTAGTTATTACACTGATTTTGGAAATTGTGCGCATATATCAACCATGTAAAGAGTTTCATTATTTGAAAGTCGAGCAAGTATGAAGCGGCACCGTGCTCATACTTGGCGATATGAATAAAATATGGATTCATCAGTTGAATAAACGAACATTTCGTGCTCGAATAACCGTACGGGCTCGGTGTGTAATGATCGCATACAGCTTTCAAAGGAGGTGTGAATCTCGCAAAGGTACCTACCTCTGTTTGGAAATATTAAGTTTAAAAGCTGGGTATTGAACATGATTTCACTAATTGCTACAGCTGTTTAAAGTGATCTGTTCTAGCTTGATTGTTAAAGGTTTTAACGTGATATTCATTCAGTTCATGGATTACTTTGCATGATTTTAGGGGTGGAGGGAAATCAGTGTCGTAACTTTAAAGAAAATATACTTTTGAAATTAGATTATGCTGTGTACCTGTATTAATAATGTCGACCTTCTGTGTACTTTTAGCGCACTACTATTAGTGATACTCTACAAAAGTAAATTAGTGATACTCTACAAACTCTGTCGGTTGGTCCAGTTGGGTTCAAAAGTGGGACGAAACTTAAGTGGGAGCTCGCAGATACTTGGCTGGTGCTCTGTGGAAGTTACTCAGTCGACGTCAGCGTGTCAACGTTTAGATAAGCTGTTGACGTCAGATCGTGATAACGCTATAATTTATTTATTTTGAGATTAATGCAATGTACATAGAAAGCGTTAAAAATGCGATATAGCTTGTATGAAACTCCTATTAGTTGTAAACAAATGAAATAAAAAATATTTATAATATCAAGCTAATTGGCTTTGAATTGATATTCCAAAATATAAGAATGTAGAGCTGAATACGAATCCATTCCTGAACGAAAAAAAAAACAAGCACGTTTTATTCAACTATCTTAGTAAAACATTCCCTAGTTCCAAAACGATCAAATAGGAAAGTACGAAAACCCTGTTGTAATAAGGAAACTATAAACTTTTCCGCGCCGCTTATATTGGATGAAACACAGAGTTATAAAGATAATGCCTTAGGCAATATCTAACATCCGTAGGATATAAATTATAAAAGCATTGTTGGTTCCCACTGGGTTGCTCGTAACCGCCGGTCCACTCACTCGGCACTAACGACCATTGTCTTATTTCACCACAATAGGTCAATTTTCTTAAGACTAAAACCGACTTAATCGTAAATTAAAACTTAATATCTCATTACTTGCAAGCGTCACCCGCCTAGAAAGGATGGTGCCAAATTTTTTTAATTATATGCCCCACGAAAAATGCTCGGCAGCTAGAAGAAATTCTCCAGGAAAAGATCTATGAATAACGTTGATATTTCAGAGGTACACGTATAAAATGAAAACGTATTATAAGAAACAAGCCGTTAACTCCATTACCTTTGAAAAGCATAGCTTTTAAAATTGGAAACATATAAGTTATTTCTTTTTTAAATACATCTCAAGTTGTTGAAATAGGTTCATAGAAATCCGGAGATAATATCAAAGAAAATATAGTACTTACACAAACTTTGCTTTATTATTAGTGTACTAAGATTTTAATCTCCGTTAGTCAGCTCGTAAAATTGAAAGGAAGTTAATCAGCCCGATCTTTGATCTTTAGAGTTGATCTTGTCAAAACTGATACTAAATCTATGTTAAGTACTCTACTAAATGGATCCAGTTTAGTCATCATCATCATCATCACCCATAACGTCCCGTAACTGCTGGGCGCGGGTCTCTCCTCACTTTCGTGAGGAGGGTTAGGCCATAATCCACCACGGGGGCCCCCAGTCCGGATTGATGGATAACATACCTACCTCCGAAATGATTCTCGGGTAGGTGTATGTGGGTTTCCTCACGATGTTTTCCTTCACCGAAAAGCGAGTGATAATTACGTACATATGTTTTACAGAAACACATTGGTACGTGCCCGCACTGGGAGTTGAACTCACGACCTTCTGATTGGAAAGCGGACGTTTTCCCACTAGGCTACCACCGCTTCCGCTACAGTTTAGTACAAGTCTTTTAACTATAGAAAACGATTACTTATTTCCTAAATACGCCACGAATCTCATTTCTACTAAAAATCTCTGTAACGAGCGTCCTCTTAAATGGTCCTACTCGTAGTCCAAATTACTTTTCCACTTACGATTAAACTTGGTAGTGAGGCATTCGCGTGTCATTGCCATAGCTTCTAACCGACGGGATATTCCCCTGAGGCCAGTAAACTGGTACTGGACACGACACAAGCTTTCTTAGCTTCTCCTTACCGCCCACCACATCTTGCCGTCTTAGACCGTTATACTATTTTAACAACTTGTAACGTAATTCCAGTTCACTTTATCAAACTTTTGATGTCTAGTGAAACTGATCCTTCTTTAGTTTAACAAGAGGTAACTAACATTAAATTTAAAATGGATAGCGCCCACTAGAGACGATACGTAACGTTCTGGAATTTATGTGTAACATGAAAGAAGATGAAGTCAAGCTAAATTTAGTTTTCTCTTGCTTTGTGTTTTTCTTTTGTTTTGTTTACCACATTGTTTTTTTAATTTTTATCGTTACTAGAAGTATGTAAGTACGTATTTGAGAATTTACCACCACTCCGTCACGAGTTCGTTCACGTATTATCTATCTCGTTAAAAATTGTATAGTTCTAGCTAAAACCCTGTATCTAGGGTGGGCGAATCGGGAAACTGTAACGCCGACCCAAAGGAATGGTAAAAAAAATTAAAAAAATAAAATTAGACCAATCAGTTGTATCGTTCCTGGCGTATATCATACAAAACCCTATACTTTTGATTATACACGTACTTCTACTGAATACATCTAACATAGTTCTACATAACACAACTACTTAACTATGGACAACCACATAATATAAACAACTTACTAAACTCCTACATAAAACAAGTAAGCCTGTAGATAGCTCCAGTACTGAATATCACTGGGCCTGAAATGGTTGTTTGGACATTTTTATTTTTTCACGTATCACTGTCGGACAGGCAGTGACTGAGAATAATTTGGCAAAGCGGATCCATCCAGACAGCCCAATCACTAGATAAAAAGGCGTTTACTTACTGGAATCCCTGACCCAGTAGTTAATGGATTTGGGTGAGGACTCAACGTAGCACTCCAAGATGACGTCAGTGCCGAGCGGAGCTCCCACCAGCTGGTTCGGCACTTGGATCACAGGGTGAACTGGAGAGAAAATAATGTATTATGTTCAATTATCACCATATAAAAACGTCAGAGATCTCCTTACCGGGATTCCCTGAGTCCAGACAATCAGGAACTACGAGAACCAAGAAAAAGATACGAAGTAAAATGTATTTTTTTATAAAAGGTACCTACTTACCACAGTCAAAAGAAAATTAAATTATCTGGAACCGTTTTTAGTATCTAACTCCATAAATAGGCACGTTTTGTTCTTAAGCCCATTATATAAAATAGGCATCATAACCAGGGCCTTTGAGGCTCCAGCGATATTTTTAAGCTAGCTTACAAAATTCTGGGAGAAAATACCGAAGACCGGACTAATAATATTAAAGTTAAATCTTGCATAAAGGCAGAATGTCCGCTCCAGTTGACGCGACGACACAAACAGTCCCTTGCAGCCAGAAAATAATTAAAAGCTACTACTAGCCGACATTATACAACACCATTAATAACAAGGAACCTCAGAAAGTCGTCGAGATAAACAACAATTACCCAGAATTTTCGGTGGACCTATTTCGAAGGCCGAACGAGCCGCTTCAAAAATATTTCCGTGAAGAAAAAAGCTTAGAAGCCCAGCGGATGGTGGCTTATTTAATAAAGTAATTTTGCGATAAGAGGTTTACCTACTCTGATGTTGGGTAGAGCACTGATAGTTCTTCAATAAATTACACGGCGGAGGTATTTCTATTTAAATCACTTTTCCTCTACTTCAGCAGTATTTTTTCTATTACCGATACTGTACTGTAGTGAGTATGATTTGAAAGGTCAATGTTCAGCACATACGAGTAACTTGGCATATGTATGAGTCTCTAAAACTTTTGTTCTAAGATAACCACGTTGAAGTGTTTCGCCAAACTTTGCAATTAGAACTTCTAGAAACCACCACAACTGTAACCTGCAAATGACCCATTCATCTTGTCACTTAGGCTAGAGTTCAAACAAATATACATGTTGTCAACTTGCAAACTATATGTTAATTTCAAGAACTGTGGTTTAATCATATTTTAAGTGTTATTGAACTCCAGCGTTAGTTGTGTGAGTATATTTTTTTCTGTGGCAGCATAAGTTAAAGCACTACTTACAATGGACTTTGATGAGGATCCTCTTGCTGACCGAAGGAGGAACGCCGTTGCTGGCAATGCATAGGTACGCGCCCATGTCGGACCGCGATATTTTGTTCAGAGTCAACACTTCCTCCTCGAGGACGGGCGCTGAATAGAAAAATAAAATAGTTTATAATTAAAATAAATACATTAAAAAAAAATATTTATAATTATGAATGATTTTTTTACACGTATACGAAATTAACCAACTAAACTAAATCAAAAGTAAGTACGTAACAAATTAGGGACACTCTTTTTTTGTGTCGGTACTAGCTATGCCATCAAATATGAAACTTAACCAAAATAGAAACGATATCATATCCAATTCGACCGACTACAAACAACCGCATTGACCGACCCACCTACCGACGCGACGACCGCTTGGCGATAGATGCACCTTAACATGTCATAATACTTTGTCAAAGTACCAAGAAAATAAGCTTCTAAACGTAACTCCAACCAATGATTTGTTATTACATCTTATTCATAAGAGTTCACCATTAGCGCAGAGAATAGAAGTAATATGAAAGAATTTCCCCATTACAATAACACAACAGATAAACGAAAACTACACTAACGTTTACGAGAACAAGGTTAAACATAACAGCCAGCGCTACTAGGGCGGCAACTACCTTGTTATGTTGATGAGTATTATTATTTTTCTTTCACCTGCCTACGAAAATGATTCGAGGCAGCCATTTATCATACCCACTGGATGATAATATAATATCTGTTTTGACGTTTACAGACATGGCCCCGATTGAATGATTAAGTTTATGGAAATGCTCATATTTTGTGAATTTCACAAATAATTTATTAATGTTTGTTATATTTATTTAGGTTGTAACTATTATTTAAAAAAAATACTTTACTGATTTTTGAACATTTTATCTACATTAAACAATAAACTCAGATGTACAGTTGGTGTCATATCAAAAATTTACATTAATTATATAGAATTTTGGAAAATAGAAAATATGTTGTTAAAATTAATTTCATAGAAAAACTCAAAATTTACTTGAACGATGAAAAATGTTGTCCAGAGCTAAGTTTTATAATATTGTAATAATCATAATCTAACTAGCTAGTTGCAAAGAATCGCCGGATACCTTGTTCCAGTAGTGGGTCACCACGGTAAATTAACTACTTATTATATTAGATAATATGTATTAAAAAAAAAATCTTATTTAAAACATCACAACAAAAAAAAGCATGGGAACGACTATGTGACAATGCTATGTTAGTTTATCTATCTATCTATCTATCTAACATATGTACATTAAAATTAGGTTATGAACAAAAAAGCCAATAAACAGAAGCCAATGTTTGGAAAGTGATGTTTTTTTAAAAAGGATTTATATTATGACCTCAACAAAAAAATATAACAAATTAATGTACAGATAGCATGTTTTCCAATTTCAAAATTAACAAACATATCGCAAACACCGGCCGACGTACATCGTTGTTTGCCTTCTGTACCTGAATACCTTAAATTTCAGCCAAAATAAATTGTCAGCCTTAATTAAGCGTACCTTTTGTTTTTCCGCCATTAGGATCCCTAATCACTATGTCCGCTCGCCCTTCGTCTGCCACGTGTATTTTTTTATTTAAAGTGGACTTGGTTTTGACCATCATTCCATTTGATGGATGTCGATTCAGTCAAGTACGCAAATTAATTGCGCGGCTTTGTTTTTTTAATCTAAATTGGGGTGGATTATAATTTATTTCCTCGAAACATAATTCTAATATTCCTTTTGCGTTTGAGGAGTGGTTCTCATTACGTACTCTGCCTTTCCATATTTCCAATAATTTAAAGGTTACCTTTTATTTTTCCTCCATTAGGATCTCGTAGCACTATATCGGCTCCGTCCTCTCTTCGCCACATGACGCGAGGCTCCGGCATGCCTCGAGCCCTGCACGAGACTCGCGCCGTGCCTCCTTCAGGCACCATAATATCGCTTGATGTCTCTTCTGATATAAAGTCCGGAGGTATTACTACTTCCAAGTAGCCCATCTGGTGGCAAAAGATAAACGCACGTCAACGATGAAATGTCCTGGGACACGTATCACCAGAGACATCGTCGTTACATGAGCTCGTGTGATTGGGCTGGCAACAGCGGTAATATCGTTATTGATTCGGTATTGATTAGGATCTTAAAACAAAGACCTTATGACAAAATAAACTTTCAAAAACCTCATAAAACACAATTCTAAAATACTTTTATTAGCTTTTTTTACAATACATACTTACAAATAAAACACCAATTCCACGACCAATTTGCCCTCTTTTCAGAAATATTATTGAAACAGCATAGCGTCAAGTGGCGTCATGCTGCGTCAACGTCAACATCGAACCCTACAGCGCTGTCGGCACCAAAATTTATGCCGTTATCAGGCCCGGGTATAAATTACACCAGAGCGCAATAATTTAGGTGCACTGTGCACGAATCATTACCCGCTGCGTCCCCCTCGCTGCGTGGCTTAATTCACTTTATCTCCCCAAATGTTTACTCTAATTGCAATTTAATTCCCGTTGATACGCAATACGTAATTGACAGCGATGGCCAGCCGTCACGATACGACCGCTCCAAAGTAAACAGCTTCGCAAATCTAGTCGGACGTGCAATCTACACAATGGCGGACGAAAGTAACAGCGCCGACGAAAATTTCAGCTCCGAAGCCAAATGTCGATGGTCGAGCTACGGTAATTACAGACTGATTATATGGGTTTGGATGATGAATGAAACCACAGTAATGTTTAGCCCGACAGAAATATCACATAATGGATACTACTTCCACGCATTCGTGCAAACGCTGGCAGTAATCTTCATCGGAATACCTTTAGTTTATTCGGAGATATGCTTGGCTCAGTACACGAACTGTGATGTATTGACCATGTGGAACTTCTTTCCGCTCTTCCGTTACGTCGGATTTGGATACATTTTTCTAATTGTACTGAAGACTATTTATCTGATGGTGCTGACTACCTGGTATTTGGAGTATTCATTCTTCGCAGCTTTGGATCCTCCACCGTGGTTCACTTGCGACAATTTCAATGACACAAAATGTATGGTGAAAAGCATCAATGTGTCCATATTTCAACATTGCTTAGAAGCTCAGTTGCTATTCGACGATGACTGCGGTATGAAAACGGCCAGCAACTGCTTCTTTGAACGTGAAATTGGAACAAATAATACCAAGAGTACAGGACAGTGTTTTTTTCCTTGGAAAGCAATTATTGCGAGCACGGCAATAAGCTTGATATTATTCGTATTGTCAATAAGGAAAGAAAAGTTTATTCAGATAGTTGTTAAGCTTCTGGCGGTGTATGTAAGCATTGTGATATTAATTTTGTTTTGTGTGGCTTTATCAACCAGTGGAACTTGGTATGCTACGAGTATTACTTTGCATTGGTCCAATGTCGACTTTGCTAATTGTTATAACTCGATTACAAGAGGTGTTCTTTCTCTAGATACTGGAAGCGGAATAATTCTCTTTTTATCCCGAGATGTACCTTTTCGTAGTCCTGCGACTATGACTGCTATATCGACGTCATTGTTTTCACTTTTTACAACACTCATGCTTGGACTCATAGCTTTTAGCGGAATAAAAACCATGTCTTTTTTCCACGGTGAAGAAGAAAACGTTATAGAAATAGGTTCTAGTATTTACTTTTCGGCATTCGCTTCAATATCTGAAATTATGACTTACTTCGACGAAATTTACCTTTGGGGGTTTTGTTGGTTTTCCGCTATAAGCTTCTGTTTATTTGTTAATCTGTGGATATTGCATTTATACTTAGGGGATATATTATTTGAATTCAGATTTGCTCGGAAGTATAAAAACTGCTCATGTGCTATCTTGATATTTTGTATAAGTCTTATTACTTGGCCATTTTTTTGTTCGGATCTTACCGGAGCTCTTACAGATTCCACTGAACTGATTCAACTTATGAATAATATTCTGTTTTCTGTCTCATTTTTTTGGATATACGGTTACCATAATCACAATATCGATATTATTTTTATGATCGGAATTAAAGCGAGCTATTTTTGGAAATTAACGTGGTTATTGAATCCAATTCTTCTTATTTCGATGCTATATTTTAGATTTACAGACCTGGACGTAAGGACATATGGCGATTCATATATCATAGATTTTTTATCCTTTAGTATTGATTGGTTACTTTTGTATATAATTTTAGGTATTTATTTTAGTATTATTGTTGTAGGAGTTTTAACTCAATTGTTTATTTATTATCGTCGCGGGGCTTTCGTATACGTTTTCTTTCCGACAGATTACTGGGGTCCCCGGGATATAATTTTGTTTAAGAGCAGAAAATTGTTTTTGCCCGAAATAATGACGACAGAATTTTTGTATAGACAAGTTAGGATCTATGGATATCACGGGCAAAAGAAAAATGCGAATAGGAAAAAGAAAACTCGCAGTACAGCAGAATCATTAGATGAAGATATTGAGTGGAGTGCTTTGACATCAAATTAACAGTAAAGTACTGTCGAGCACCGAAGAGAAAGCAAAAAGTTTTTAAACTAAATTTACATATTATATACACACCTGGCTTTTCATTGGATCCGTATTGATTTGACACATGTATTGGCCCCGATCCTCCTCCTGTACATTTCTAATGTGTAAATTCCAAACCGTCGGACCATTGTGGGAGACGCTGATTCGATCATTGTATGTTACTACATACACATGTATTGCTTGTATTGCTTTGGTATCGGCTTTTACCCATCCGACCTGTTAATTATTGGTAATTATTAATAAAATATTCTATTCAAACCGAAGAGCATCATTTAAATTATATAATTCTGCAGTTTTGTACATTCTTACCCTGTAACCACCGAGATTTTGTACTAAACATCTGAATGTGGCGTCTCTTCCTATTGCTACTGTCAAATTTACCAAAGGCTCTGCAAATTCTGGCTGAAAAGCTTGACCTAAAACAAAAAATAAACGTCAATAGTAGATGGGTACTCATAAGTTTAAAAATCATTAAAGTATAATTAGTACTAAATAGTTTAATGTAACAAAGGGTATACCCGCATATATCTTACCAACAAGCTTAGAATCTAGCCCGAGCATAAAAATAGTCAGCAAACATATTGACCCCCAACGCTGCTGCATATTTCTGATCACGTCCAGCCAGCTTAGGCCTTAAAGCCTGGGATATCCATGTGAGTCTGTAACCAAGAGATAAAAGTCATATTAACATATTTTACTCCAAAATACAAGCTTATGTATATTAGGCATGCCACCTGGATGAGAGAAGGTAAATAAAATATGCTGAAATTAAAAATATACTGCGCCAAATCCTTTCATAATAAAAAGGTCGCCTTTTTCTCTTGTGGGTGAGGTATTTATATTTATCCTATTTCCCTTTCCGAATGCGTTTTATCTCCAGCCAGTATAAAAATATGACTTTAACAGTGGAAAAGTGGGTGTTCAACCATTTCGTACGCGTGTTCCTGTCTTTAACGATTATTCGATACATCAGCATGAAACGAACGGTTCAATATTACGATTACGATAACACATAGCCACTTTGTATGCCGACATGAAATCATGACGCGTGTGAAATAGCGCGATGCCGCAAGGAGCGATGTTCGGTCCCTTCCGATATGCGCCGATCACTCGATAATGATGCGACGCTATGAGTATTTTCTTCTCTATATGAGATAAAAAAAACAGTCGTTTGTGTATCGTAATACAGTGACAAGAGTTCGGAAAGCGCGCGAAATGAGTACGGATGCGATCGCGCACCGGTAACTACTTTTCCGTGAGATAAAATGTTTGAGAAATATCGAGGAGATACGTTAGGTTCAATGGGGCGATCGAACTAGAGGTTTCTGCTTACACGTCGATACCTACACTCTTCTATTATATATTATAACGAACTCTGCTGTGAGGTATTTTATCAAGTTCATTTATAACCGAAAATAATATAGCTTCAGCACATTCCCCCAATAAATATCGAGGTGTGCAGGACACCTATAAATTTTCGCTTATTTTATAACAATTAATTTTAGGTGGTTACCTAATTATTTTTTAATTAGACTATTTACGAGTATATAGGAAAATAATATGTTATGTTGTTAATGTTCGTCACTTTGGGAAACTATATAATATGTAAGTAATACCTTACGTCACTAGTTATTAAAGTCATTTTCAAGGTAATGTTCGGTGGCCTCCATGGCGTAAGTGGGTGATGAGCCGACTACGAAGTGTGAGGTTGCGGGTTGTATTCCCGCACAGGGCACAGATTTGTGTGAACCACAATTATTTATTTGTTTGGACCATGGGCCCTATAGTTTATGGATCCCTTGATACAGGAAATCCTAGTTAGGGGTAAAAATCTATGTATTTGAGCGTGAAGTGAAAAAAAAAGGTAATAAATTTAATCAAAGAAATCATATTATTCTTACAAATGATTCTGTAATGGTGTCTTTTATTTTGACAACATTACAAGACAATTAATAACAATATTTCGGACAACGAATCAGGTGGACCATTTTGACAAAATGACAACCGGTTCAGAGGGTTAACGTTATCTTGTCATTAGACATAATCCCTGTCCTTCATACTGTTGCCAATATTATATCGGCCAATGGAGCCCTATAATTCATAATTAAAGATAGTATTAAAACGAATACGAAATAAAATAATATTAAAGAACTTTCACTTGGGTCAAAGTATTATATAGAATGCTCTACTAAAATATGGTAATGTAGGAGAATTACTTTATCCACAACCGAGTGACATATTTTTAACGCTTTAGGTACAATAATGTGTTTTATTTTTTTTCTCTATCATCATCATCATTAACCCATAACGTCCCACTGCTGGGCACGGGTCTCTCCTCACTTTTGTGAGGAGGGTAAGGCCATAATCCACCACGGGGGTCCAGTCCGGATTGGTGGATAACATACCTACCTCCGAAATAATTCTCGGGTAGGTATGTGGGTTTCCTCACGATGTTTTCCTTCACCGAAAAGCGAGTGATAATTACGTACATATGTTTTACAGAAACACATTGGTACGTGCCCGCACTGGGATTTGAACTCACGACCTTCTGGTTGGAAGGCGATTGGATTGCGATTGGATTTTTCTCTATAGTTTAGGCTAATGTCTATCATCCATCGATAACGACAGAGAGACCACGGAGCGTTGGAAATCCACACATAAGTTACAAAATTAGGTCTGTCCGTGCGTGCTGTGGCAGTAGTAATCTCATATTTCACTTTGTATCAAAACTAAATAGCACAGTATTACACAGACTTATTGATACTTGCGTAATAATTCATGGAGTTCTCTTTGATGTATATTGTCTTGGACTTGAAGTACTTAGTTCAGATGAACCCGGACCAAGTTAGCCATGGTAACAAAGTTTGTGAACGCCGCCGTCGGAAATTTCATACCGGACGTAGTCGCGAAACTTTGAGTACTGCCAAAACATTTGTACCTACTTAGTACTAGATTAGTAGTAAACCTACACAGAACGTTTGAGCTATATGCCGCTTATTGCAAATAGTAACTATGGGTAATTGACCACCCGTCCACGCATCTATTCATAATATGAATAGTCAACGAAATATAATATATTTTTTGATTGTAAATTTCTAAAATCGTGACGAGTCATTTCAATATTTTGTGATTTTTTCTTCGTTGTATTGATGATTTAAAAAAATATAGGGGAATTTTGTGACAAATTAATGGTAACTAGCTGTGCCGGCATGCGTTGCAATGCCATGTAAATTTTTTTTTAATTATGTTTATTTTTTAGTTTAACTTCTGGAAGTAAAAGTACCTACTCTCTTAAGATGTTTAGTTAGTCTAACATTATCTCCCGTTATTTAATAGATAAGAAAAAAAATATTATAATCATTTTCTGACAAAAACAATATATAAATTGATAATATATTTATACCTTTTTAATTGTAAGACCATACATTTTTCATGTTAAGTATATGATATAACATAACAAGACGTGTCATGCCTGTTTCATGTTTGAGAATCGTGCTGTGAAATGTCGTAGTGTGTAAAAAGAGCCGTCATATTAAGGCTTAAGAGCTTTAGTTGAGATTATAAGCCCAGGTTCACTTGGGCAATAATCTCAATACCGTAACGGTCGATTAAATATTCAACATGCATCGAACGATATTAGATTGTGCACTGTAAATGTAACTACAGAATTTATACGTATCCTCGTAAAATAGAAAATTAATAAAAAAATGCAGACCGTGGCTGGTCGGAACAAGCAATTTAGTGGCGCCATTACTTTACCAACTTGCGAAAGTTTGAAATAGTTTTCCAGATTTTTGGAGTTTTTATTTATTAATCGGAAAGTTGTATGACAGAGCAGGAAACTGGGATCACAGGTATTTTTGTCGCATAGGTGTATAATGGAAGTATAAAATATGAAAAAATAAATGAATTATGTTATTACTTAGCGTTCAGATTGTAAGCTAAAATAGAGGTCAAATTCACAGAAAAATATACAGAAAAAAGTGAGTGTTATTTACATGAACCGGTTTCAAATCTTTTATACATTTAAATGGGACTACTGTAGTCTCTGTGACATCTCATGTGACAAACATTAAAAATTAATGTCCCGAGGAACGCCCTGGGGCCTCAACACGAATCTAAAGCCTAAACTAAACTTTTTTTTTTTTTTTTTTTCCCGGGGAAATGCATTAGGCATACCACCCGGCCCCCGGGGGCGGGGGGGTGGTTATGTGGGACTCCCCCGCCAGCTGGTCTGGCGGGGTTTACCCACTAAAACCCCGGGGTGTTCTCCTCTCCGCATTATGGAGGTGGTCACGGGTTCGCACGGCGCTTCCGCGACCACCTCTGCGGGCGCCCTCCCGGGCTCGCCACGTGAGGCTTGGGCCTCTTTCTCCGCTGGGTGCGTCCCGGAACACACGGGCCGCACCTCAGCTCGGGACTTCTAACTTGGGCGTTGGACCCCCGATCCGCGGCCCAAAAGTCCCCGTTATTGGTCCCTCGCTGTGCCCTCTGCTGATCAGAGGGACACGCGAAGTACCTCTTCTCGCCAGGTTATTTGCTACGGCCACCAATTCCCCTAGGAGAATTGCTGACCGAACCCCAGGGTGCACCGTCTCAGCTGCTGCCCTTCCCTCCGGATGCAACGCATCAAGAGGGACGAACAACAGCCGGGCACTCGTGGAGGTTACCTGGCCCGCACCCCAGCCTAAACTAAACTGCCCCGCTAACTGTCAACACCAATATCGCTAAGCGGTCATAAGTCGACCAGAGACATTTATCCAAAGAGATCATAACAATTTGTTTGCATTTATGCGAGCTTATATAGCTCCATCTCATTCTCTTTTTCTCTCATTCCCTTCAGTCTATTTTGAGTGACCTCACATCACGTTTGTGAATTGAGTGTATGGTGCCAATCTAGGCCGTTCAGTTTAAGGTCTTAAAATGAACTGCATGGAATAAGAATAAGTACGTGGTTGCCCCCCCCCCCCCCCCGTTTTTTTTTAAATTCGTAACTTTGTAAAAAGAACGCCACAACATTCTCCCTTCCTGTCTCTTCTTTACAATCCGTGGGCGGAAGCGCAACTCGTTAGAGCAGGGGTGTTAATTGGCAGCTGATAATTCTAACAACAACCAATTGTAGACGAACCCCTCAAAAAGAAAGGAAGGATACATTCAATCAACGATATTAACACCTCTACACATACATAAGCTTACTCTACCACGTTGTAGAGCTTTTTTTCTTGCTTAGGGTTACGTATATCAAAAAAGTTAAATTTTACCCTTACAAGATCACCCGCGTGTCCGTCTGTCATAGCGCTTTATCTTGAAAACAATGTAATAAAGAATATTGAAACTTGGCATACTGACAAAGCATGGACCCTCATATTTTTAGTACATACATACACACGTACAGAGACGTAATGTGAAGGTCTCCATGGCAAAAGTTGGCGATGAGTAGCTGCTTGCAAAACTTGTGATTGCTGGTTCGATTCCCGCGCTGCTCAAATATTTGTGTGAACCACAGGTATTTACTCTGAGTCTGAGTGTTTTTGGGACGGCGGTTGTCATAGTTTCTGATACGCTTGGGATATACGTATAAGATCGTAATGCTTTACTATTAGGTTTAATTATAATGTTTTGAATGTAAAATAATAATTTATATGTGTTATTTAGGTATAATAATGATATATTATTAATCAGTTCTTTTGAAAAACTAAAAAAACAATACGTCTTTTTAATGTGAATTTGAAGACCTCATTACCATAGTGTAGAAACTATAGTTATTAGTTAGGTTGTGGTATTACTGTGAACGTGTTTTCAACTAACTTGAGGAAGTCATGATAATAATAAATGGCAGAATAACATTTCCTCTAGCAATATAAGCGCTATTTGTTTCCCATATTATAACACCTCTTTACATACAATAACTCACTTCCTACGCTGTTAAACTGTTGTGTTTTGTTTGTGGTAGAAGTTTAATAGAAATAACACAAGCTCCAACATATTTCCGCTCAAAGAATGATCGTAGTTTTCAGTATGATACGAAGTTACTCAATCGATAGTTGTTGTGAAGAAGTTCAAATCGATTTGCTTCATAAAATGAATGTTAACTCTCTGTTGTCTTTATTTCAAATGATTAACGCTGAGAAGATTGCCATCATTGAACCGGAACTTCCATTGCAGCGATAGGCTTTGCTGCACTTTGGAGTTTCTTTTTTATGGACATTCTTGGGACAGTAGGTACCCCCCCACACCTTGGCTAGATATTCAATCAGTAGTGTGTAAATATTACAGTGTTCCAGTTTTCATTGACATTACTCGATATCGGACTGACGAGCGCATGTGCAGTGCCGTGAATTTTTTCACTAACATCAAAACTACTTATAAAAATTATTTAAATTTATATATAAAGACAAGAAACCAATAATTTAGATATGTTACGAGTAAATACTCTGTCATCGTTAAAAAAATAAGCCAAAATGTTTGCTTTAAAATACCTTATTAAAAGTTTAATAACTAATTACTTTGAAAATAAGTCTCACTCTCTTGTAAAACTTTAGGAGGGTAGTAAAAAGTATCAAGAAATCTGGGAAAACATTGTCCAAAGAATTCTAAACTCACCTGTCACATCAGCATCAATATTGGCTCGAAAAAAATAAACTTAACCCGTATCACGCGCTACTTCCGGTTGCGAAGTTCCCGGCAAAGTTTGACGCCCCGTGGGAGCGAGCGTGCGGACGCCAGAGTCGGGAGCGCGGCACACACTGAGCGATTGTTCATTCAACCCTCCGCCACGCCGTTATTCTTACGCAGATGTCCGCTGATTGAACTGATATCAACTACACTTTGGCTGGATTTGAAGAATGGTTCGTGCATTTATCGCTGTACTGAATTGTTTTCCAACTGTGTCTTGAATTTCGTGAAATGTATGCACAATTTCGAGGTTACTAGCGTCATATTAAAACTTGTTGAGTGAGTTACCGGCCGGATAGTTCACGGAGTATAGTGCTTTATTGTCGAACTCAGAGACGTCAATTAACGATAATTAAGTATTATATCGTTTTTTATTTTATTAAAGAGGTTTGATAAGCGACCTCTCTTCAGTTGCTTGATTAATTGGTATCCAGTTCTTATGAATTATTTAGTACATCTCACCCTTATTAATTTAAATTATAATTTATATAGAACTTTGGCATCACTGGCAATTAGTTTTGTATTTTTACTTGTAGAGCCTTGGAGCTGCCAGCTTGTTATTAAAATTAAATGCTGTAAACTAGAGTTCTAGAGTTTTCTTTTTAATAATTTGTAACGATATTTTTATGAAAAGTAGATAATGTGAAAAATATTTGTTATGGCAAACCAAATCTTTGTAATCACCACAGATTTTTTTTTGTTTAGTGCCCACTTAGTGATTGATCATTATTTAGGGCTCCTAATCATAACTAACAATTATAATTTTTTTATTTTTTTATTTGACCGAGTGAGACGAGCAAGTCCTACCTGATGGCAAGCGCTACGCCTGTCCATAACAGTTACAGTGCCACCCAGGACTTTGCATTGCATAATCTTGCGCGTCACTACACTGCGCTCGTCACCCTGAGACATCGGCTCTAAAGTCTCATATGCCCAGTAACTTTATACATGCGTGATTTACAGAAACAATACATTTTTAAACTTTACTGTCCAATTGGGTCTGAACTTTCCGTAATTGTCTCATGATATCACAATTACAATCAAATGTAATAAACCCGAATCCTAAATTTTGAGTAGGGTTTATTTATCACAAACTGTTACGAATAAGACACTAAAGGTAATGGTCCAGAGAAAAACTTGGCACTTAACATCAGGAAGGTTTAAGACTAGAGTCTCAATCCAATAATAAAAAATGCGACAAATATCATACCTATATATTCAACCTACTTAATGAATCTTTCACTCCCTACTTCACCGCATACTAATGAATCGGAATCAAATATCCCACTTGAGAAACCGCTAACTTAATGAAGCGGAGATAGAATAATTATATCTGGCTTGATCCGGTTTTAATTTTGAAAGTTACTAATGAAACCGTTAGCGCATCCGTTATGAGATCAAGGAGACGCGTGAAATCTTATGTCATTTTTGGTGATTTTTACCCGTGAAAGTTCTTCTGTTATGTCACTAGGTACAATGTTCATACTATTTGGTTTAAGCCGGTTTTAGTGCTCGACCGACCGTCAGTGAGTACCATCGGTCGCACTGTCATTTGTATGAAAATTAAGTAATATACGCGTGCGTACGGTCGGTCGAGCAAGGACTTGTCAATATTCATACAAATGACAAGCGCGACTAACATACGCACCGACGGTCGGTCGAGCACTGAAACCGGCCTTAGTTCAATAGGACACTTTTGATGTGCCGTTGAATAAACAAAGGTAAAACGGATAACAATATTGAACTACGACAAATCACTAAAGTATTAACTTTTGGACTGTACAATTGTACATAGTTACCGACATGAGGATTGCCTTTGTCATTGTAGAACACTGCAACATTAATTTATACACTTTGTTTGAAGTAACATCCAATTTGTTAAAGCGACAAAGTACATACTAAAGTAACTTGTGTCTGTATAACCGAAAGAGCAAACGACTTCCTTCCATTGTTGAGAGGCCATTATCATTAGCGTGTGGAGGGTTAAGGCCTATTCAGGGCCTTGAAAGCGTTAGAGATTTTGGCGAATTAAAATTTAAATCTTAGGTCGATTAGTTACAACAAAACGAATTAACAGCGTCAACAGGTTTTATTTTGATGCTATTTGCAGTTGCTATTCAGGTCAGTAAAAAAGTTATTTATTTACACTTCGAGGGCAAAAAGTATGCAATTGAAGATATATATATAAAAAAAATATTAAGAAGTCACAGAAAGCTATTGACCTGTAATGTTAGCCGATAACTAAAGCAATAGTTATGAAGATCATTAAATTTAAATTATCCATACTTTAATTTTGTGGCGGCTTTTCTGGTGGCATAGATGTGTTGTAGCCCTCATGGAAGTTATTATTGTAATTCCATGGCGACGACAAGTCGTACTTGCGCATCTCCTGCGCAAACTCTACAGGTTCATAAACCAGTTTCTTCAATTCATCATCATATCGGACTTCTGTGTACCCAACCAATGGAAAGTCCTTCTTCAAAGGATGCCCAACAAAGCCGTAATCAGTGAGGATTCTTCTCAAATCTGGATGATCACTGAAAACTATACCAAACATATCGTAAACTTCCCTCTCAAGCCATATGCACACGTGCCAGAGCGAAGACGCCGATGGTAAAGGCGTTAGTTCATCCGTGTAGGTTTTTACTCGAATGCGCTGACCGAATCTTAAGCTTAGTAAGCAGTATATGACTTCAAATCTATATTCACGTCTTGGTACATCGAGAGCAGTAACCGCTGAACAGGCGTTGAAACATGCGTGTTGATGATGACACAGGAAACTGAGCACTTGGTACAAGCCATCAGGCACCACTAATATTTCCAGTTGATCGGTATGCTGCAACTGGACCTTCTGCACCCATTTTGGCAAGCAAGCGGCGACGTATAAGCCAAATTCGTAAAGTCTTTGACGCTCTACATTATCGTGTTTCTTGATCGTGTGGTTACTGGATTCGATCGGGTCCAGGCAAAATGGATTTGCCTCAAACAGAGGAGCTTTTTCTTGGAAAACTTTTCTAGAAATATGGAAATTACGCTTAAGTGCAAAAGACACAGCTTTTCTAGCGAAAGAGAACATTTTAGTCAATTGGTATGTTTAGGTAAACAAAGATATTATTAACAATGAAAATTGAGTTTTTTTTACAATGTCAATCAAAGTTATTATGACAGTGACACCATTTTAGAGTTAAAGTCACTCATTCAGAGACAGAGAGGTTAAATGGAAAAACAAACGAAAAAAGTTTTTAATGGATGGCAGGGTTCAAATATTATTCAGTAAGTCAAAAATTTACTTTGAAAAATATCACATAAATATGCATCAAAATATATGTGCAGTATGTAGTATTAATTAATTTGATAAAGAACATTAATGAAACAGAGACTAATGAAAATTTAACTCGCATAACATTGGGACTAGCATGAATCGTAAAAGTAAATATTGTACTTGAAAACTGATTACCTTTTGACGCTGTCCCATTTCATATCTCTCAAATGTAAGCTCAAAGCAGAAAACTGTGGTCAAACAATACACATTTATGAGGCAAATATCATGAACCTAGAAAGAAAGGAGAATGTTATCATGGCACATACGAAACTGAAGCATAGTAAGTCGTCCCTATCGCTATTCAGCGTTGTGCTATATTTTGTTACTTCGGAGTAACAAAACGTAGCGTCGCAACGTCGCACGGTGGATCGAAAATCGGCTTTCATAGACTTAGGGATTTCAATTTGCAAGTGCTGGATTTTTTGGCGGATATCGCCTCTATTACTTATTACTAGGTACAAAAATGAGACCCCAGTTAATTTTGCCCAAAAACGGAGGAGTTATAATTTTTTTACGAAAAATTTGTATGAAGATAGTATGAAAAATCTAATTATCTCTAAAACGGCAAGGAAAACCGTAATATCCTTACAGGTGGTTATAGTACTAATTATTTATGATCTTTTGGCATATTCCACATAAAGATCATCGATGCCGTTTTTTTTTTTAAAAATCGTCGAAATATTTTTATTTATTTTTACATAATGAAACAGTTACCGTTCCTTTTTGTGTCTAATTAAAGAACATTGACATGAAGAATGGTCCAAATATTAAGAATATAATTATATAAATAAATAAAATAAAAATATTTAAATAAATAATCACTCAACTAATTAATTACTCACTCATTAATTATCACTCGCTTTTCGGAGAAGGAAAACATCATGAGGAAACCCACCTACCTACCCGAGAATTATTTCGGAGGTAGGTATGTTATCCACCAATCTGGACTAGGCCCCCGTGGTGGATTATGGCCTACCCCTCCTCACGAAAGTGAGGAGAGACCCGTGCCCAGCAGTGGGACGTTATGGGTTGATGATGAAATAAATAATATGTTTTGAATAAAAATATTGAACATTTTGATTGATATTTTAACTAAATGAAGGTTAAATATTATTATCCAATCTGGATTCTGACTCAGAAAATTGAAGTCTGACAACGAGGGTGATAGGGATAGTGACATATTTTTATGTTTTTAGGGTTCCATACCCAAAGGGTATAACGTGACCCTATTACTAAGACTCTGCTGTCTGTCACCAGGCTGTATCTCATGAACCGTGATAGTTAGAGAGTTTAAATTTTCACAGATCATGTATTTCTGTTGCTGCTATACCAACAAATACTAAAAACCGGAATAAAATAATAGTAATAATAAACATTTAATGGAGCTCCCATCCCGTACTTGATTTGTTTGCTCGTTTTTGCTCAATATTGATAACGGCAACAGATAGACGCTTGAAAGATTCACTGAATGTTTAGTTATAGTTATATTCACTTTAAAGTAAATAATTAAATAAAAACAAAACAAATATTTATGGGGGGCTCCCATACAACAGACATGATTTTTTTGCCGTTTTTATAGATAATGAATGGTACGGACTCCTTCGTGCGCGAGCCCGACTCGCACTGGGTCGGTTTTTTATCATATATTGTCGTTTATTGTTCCAATACATTTAATTAGTAATTCCATAAATTATTGTTTTAAATATATTATAGAATTTTATTTATAGTACTTAAATAATATTTTTGTAACCTGTATTTACTTATATTATCAATAAAAATATTGTAACGGTCCCGAATTGGACTCGCTACATTTCACAAAATAAAAATACACATTTGTCAATTTTGGCACAATACTGAGATTTGCATTGACAGATTGGTGAGATTTTGGCTACACATTAATATTGCATTCAATCGAAAAAAAAAGCTAATTATTGCAAAGGTAGAAACTCTATGGTAAGAGATTAGAGGGTCAAGTCTGTCTGTGACAAGGCGGAAATGGAAAACGGATAATTAATTATATAATAATATAATAAATAATTATGAAATTAATAATTATATAATAAATAATTATGAAATTCGAAGGGAGTGGTTAAAAAGTACGGGAAGGACCTCGCGATGTTGGTAACACTGGAAGGAATGGGCGAATGAGACAACAGCATTGTTAGGGGAAAGAGGGGGACGGAACATTTAGAGCGGAGGTGAGGAGAGGCGCGAGAGTCTCTGGTTTCTTGACTTGCGAAACTGCGAAGAGAACGGACGTGCTTAGGAAAGTGAGAAAACCAAAATGGCGAAGTAGTGAAAAGTGCGTAGGAATATGTTTTACGGATCGCTAGGTCTCTTCCAAAGGGGATTTAGTGATCCTTAAAAGCGATTCTGGGGAGATAGGAAGTGATACTAGGGCCTGTGTTAGCTTGAGTCAAACTGCGAATGTTCTGATTCTTGTTGATACTGGTAGGGCGCGTAGGATGGCGAATTGAAACGGTGCTTGCCAAGAGTTTAGCTGATAGCCTGAGGAATGTGGTGACCTCAGGGGCGTCTTCCGGCATGGGTGGCTAGAAGCGCCTGACCACCCATTTCGATCGTATTTTGTGTACGGGCGGAGTGATTCCTCTAGACAGTGACGAAAATATATCTGCCTGTGCATAAAGTCGATCTGAATGGTCCCCCACACACACACACGGCATTCCTACATGGTTAGGGCGATTTCCAACGACATAAACTCCCTTCCCAGTATGACATCCGGGGCGACAAACTACGACGATAGGTTGCCGTTTGGAAATCTTAGGGTGGCCTAGGGCTTAGAAATAAGCAATACTCCCGGTGCCTCCGGACTTTAGGTAGCTAGTTAGAAAAGGACAACCTTGGAATTTCCCTGTGGGACTTCTCCATGCACAATTAACTTGGGAAAATCTGGTTATCATGACTCCGAAGTTGTGATAATCAGGTTTGCTTCTGTTAGGTACACACCATTTTCTTAGAAGCTAGACAGGTTTTAGTTCTTAAGAAACTTAGGGTAAGTAGATAAAGATTCATAAGAGTATGAGTGTTATTTATAAGAGCTACCTAGATTATAATGTTAACGATAAGAGGTGCTAGCCATAGGAGGTTCGTAAGTCCCTATGAGTTAGCTAGTTTATAAGAGCGTAGGGCCACACACACACACACACATTGGACTTTCCTTACACCGGGTCTGTTCCAATTTCGATAGGTAAAGTTAAATGTGGGCTCCGGACAGCCCTGAGTGTTTGACAGGTAGGTACACATATCTTTAGCCTAGGTTTCTTCTGATAGGAAGGGATTAATGCTGTAAGACAGGATCATCTTAAACTATAGGAAACTGCATGAAATCAAGTTAAATATAAAACAACCACTAAGGGGAAATTAAAAGTTTAATACCATGACAAAGAAGGTACACACATACCTTTAGCCTAGGGTTCTTCTGATAGGGAGGTATTAATGCTGTAAGACAGGATCATCTTAAACTATAGGAAACTACATGAAATCAAGTCAAATATAAAACAACCACTAAGGGGAAATTAAAAGTTTAATACCATGACAAAGAAGGTACACACACACACCTTTAGCCTAGGGTTCTTCTGATAGGGAGGTATTAATGCTGTAAAACAGGGTCATCTTAAACTATAGGAAACTATATAAAATTAAGCCAACACAACAAAATATAAACAAACACTCGGGGAAATTAAAGATACTACGACAAAGAAATGAACTGGTGAAACATAAACTTCCTTGGGAATCAATTGTAATACTATAAACTATATTGTAATAAATTTACGGAGTTACTAGGTCAAACATGAATGAGTAAACATATAAACAATATGGTGCCCGGCAATCAGACTGATAAAACTAATCATTACATATGTACCTACTTTGAATGAAAGAAGTTGTAATATGGTTTAATCATTTTATTATTCATCATAACAATGCTATAGAGCCTAAATATAACTTTACATACTCATAAAGTAAACATCTGGGGAAACAATTAAGAAATTAATATAATTTGTGACGGAAAGAAAACGAACGATGAAAACTAAACATAACTGATAAATAATCAACTAAATCACAATAAGTTAGGACTGTCTGTATATATATATATAGTTAGATAGTTACTGAATGAAACTGCAAGGATTAAATATAACCTACCTATAAATAAAGTAATAATCTGGACAAATTAACTATAATTTAACTTAGGCTTGGTTCGGAAAGAATAATTCTGATTTCAAGATTAAGTAATTGCACAAAGGCACTGGACGACAGATATGACTAAGTTTGTCTCTTTTGGATTGGCTACTTATGGGCAATGACCTATTACCTTCCCTGGATTTTCTTATGACTAAAAAAGAGTGAGATTCTCCATAAGGCTCTTCGAAAGTCACTAACTGAGGCTTACTTTCAACTTGAATCGCTCCAATGTTGAATCCTTCCATGCAATAGTTATGGTATTAACTATGGCACTAGAATTCCTAGTGTTTACAGAATTATCTAGAAGAACTTTCTAAAAATCCTCCGATAGAGAGATAACCTGAAATCAACAAAAAAATTGACATTATACCTAATGGAAACTACCATCAAACCTTAGAACAAGGCTTCTTAACATACTATTTAAATAAAACTAGTACTACACCAGAAAAATGGTTCGAAAGGAATAATTCTGTCCTTAACATTAATTACAAGAAACAACGAACGACAAATATGAATGAGTTCGTCTCTGTTAGATTGACTACTTATGGGCAATGACCTATTACCTTCCCTGGATTTTCTTATGACTAAAAAAGAGTGAGATTCTCCATAAGGCTCTTCGAAAGTCACTAACTGGGACCTACCTCTGACTTGAATCGTTCCATCGTTGAACTCTTCCATGAATAGATATGGAAATAACTACAGCTCCACACTAGAAATCTTAGTGTTACAGAATTATCTAGACGAACTGTCACTTTCTGGAATTAAAACAATTCCTAGGTTTTCCAATGAGAAATAACCTGAAACAATAAATAATTGTTGTTACCTACATCTAAAGGAAAAATATCCTTAAACCTTAGAACAATGCTTCTGAAATACTAACTAAATAAAACCAGTATTATTACACCGGGGGAAAAATATAACCTCTTACCACATAATATAATTCTACAAATAGAAACCTGGACAATAGTCCCATATTAAGCTAAATAAGCTAGGCGTATGTACAGATGGGTAAATAAAGCCTAAGGTATTATGTAGTTGCTCCTAGTAGGTAGAGCTAGGATAGGTTTAACGAGATTTTAGATCTCTAAATATTGGGGCCTCTTTCCCTTTTGCTAAAGTAAGTAAGTGGGATTGAGGAACCGCATGAACTAGATAAGAAGGATGGAAATTCGACCATGGCGGGGGTTATGTCCGCTGATAACCCTTCATCCTCGTTGAATCATGAATGGAGGTTGTGAGATTGTTTACGAACCGGATATGAATGAGATCGAACCGTGAATACTCTTTAGATAAAAGAAAAGAAGTCCCTCTTTATGAAGTTCTCTTGCTTAGATATACTAGACTTATAGTAATAGGCGAGTTTCACGGTATTTTCTAGCGATAACATAAAGATTTCACATCTGTTTAAATGAGTTCGGACGGGTGACTTTGACAAGTAAGCTTATTGTCATGGAGCGATGTTAGCTGCTGTCAGTGTCATTTGTCCTGTGAGAGTGACGGATAATAGAACGATGAATTGAAATTTGATGGAAGACCACAGATAGACAAACATAGTAAATTAAATGAAAGTAAATACTTTCCGTCGAGATTTCGTAACTGCGAGGCGGTACTTAATCCCGACAAGCGGTGGAGAATATCCAAGTCTGGTCCGACGAAATTCACAACTTAGGGCGGGGCGGGGCTCTAAGTCATAGCCGCTGTCATGACCGTAGATTCAGAATGGAAGTTTTAATCATAGGCTCTCGTGATAATTACAAAACTATAAGGTCGAGCGAAAGGTTGATGAGTTACGAAAAATGTAAGGTTGATGAAAAGTTGATGGAAGGTTGACGATTATTAATTTATAATTTTGAATGAAAGGTTATATATGGGACAACGAAGGGCTAGGATTAAGATCTACTTTGTCAGATATTTAGATAATACGGATTTGATGAGAGGTAGAACGGAACGAGAATATTAGGTTGAGTTTATTTAGGGCTGCCTTATAATAATTTAGGAATGGTAGAAAACGAATGGTATTAATTCAGCGAAACCTAAATTCAAATTATTTATCTCTTGTGATATTGACTACTGACGGATTGCGAAGCCATACTGACCACTCAAAGAATTTAGGTTGCTACACGCGGAACACAACGAAGGGTTACTAGACGATCATCGGGCCAAAACAACGTAAAGTAAAACAAATTAAAGTAAAGTAAGGTAAACTAGAATAGAGGAGAGTGAGTTAGGTGCAGAGTATACGGAGTTGTACTGAACGTATTAGTACCGTACTGTACTGAAATGTATTATTAGGAGAGAGTAGAAGAGAGTAGGGTGAGACGATTAGTTTAAGATTAGTCTAGTTGAAGATTTGTTTAAGTTTAAATTTATTATTTTAAATTCGAAAAAAATATTATGAAGTAGAGTCTTTAAAAAGGGGAGAGAGTAGTAAGAAGAAAGGGGGGACATTACAATATGTTATAAATATTTTTATTTTATGGATTTATATAATTATATTCTTAATATTTGGACCATTCTTCATGTCAATGTTCTTTAATTAGACACAAAAAGGAACTGTAACTGTTTCATTATGCAAAAATAAATAAAAATATTTCGACGATTTTTTAAAAAAAAACGGCATCGATGATCTTTATGTGGAATATGCCAAAAGATCATAAATAATTAGTACTATAACCACCTGTAAGGATATTACGGTTTTCCTTGCCGTTTTAGAGATAATTAGATTTTTCATACTATCTTCATACAAATTTTTCGTAAAAAAATTATAACTCCTCCTTTTTTGGGCAAAATTAACTGGGGTCTCATTTTTGTACCTAGTAATAAGTAATAGAAGCGATATCCGCCAAAAAATCCAGCACTTGCAAATTGAAATCCCTAAGTCTATGAAAGCCGATTTTCGATCCACCGTGCGTCGCAGCGCAGCGTCGCAATTGATGTGTATCAGCCCTAATGGTTTTGGCTGGCGTATGAATGTGAGTATGATCAACTAATCCAGACCCCACGTGGTCGTCTATGGCCTAATTCTTCTTATCGTGAGTGAATAATTTTTTTTTTAATTTATTGAAGCATCAATCGGCTTAACATAATGTGAATGCGTGCGTTGTTTGTATGCATAGACGAGCGGAGCGGCCTTTATTCTTGGAAGTTTCACTTTCGTATTTTGTAGCGTGGCGTCCGGGACTTTTATAAGTTTATGCTAACATACAAACCTGATGCAATCTCGTCATTAAATTTGAGTGCGGAGACAATGTTATTATATTTTGTATACAATGTGCTTTTTGAACGAAATTGAAATGGCTTTCATTTTAGATGTTAAAATAGTTGCTAAATTTTATTCACTATTCGACTGAATATCAAATTGACTTCCAGTCAAATAGTGAATTATAAATTACTGAACTAGATTGTGTAAGAATTAATATAACTTGTAAACTATCTAGTTACGAGTACATACGAGTATGAACAAGTATATATTGAAATTTCATTCTGGTCAATTGGCTCTATTCTGCAATATTATTCTGCTCTTAATATGGTGTTTGTTGATCGAAGGCTGCAGTAAAATAGTTCCACTGTAGGTTTAAATTGTTTGTAGACTCATATTATAAAATTGTTTTTATAAATCCACAATTTCACAAACAAAGATATCCAATTAAAACTTATGGAGAAAATTATCCTGTGTACTCTCCAGTTTAAGTGACAATTAAAATAAAAGCTTTTAGGGCTTTATTAAATTATGAAGAGATTGTACCGGGGGCGGGCGGTGTTCCCTACACTGGAACAAGGCTTTACTCTTGGAACTTTAGAAGAGAACTTTCGACATGTGTCCCGTAACACTAGCGAGCAACCTACAGACTAAAATACACCTATTCTTAAGCAAATATAAAATAGACTAGAATAGAATTGAAAACTTTTTATTGTACACCAGAAACAAAGATAAACACAGTACAGAAAAAAAACAAAAATAAAACATAAAAACAAAATATAATAAGTACGAAATGTTTTATATAATAATAGCTGTACCCTGCCACGCTTCGCACATTTGCTGATATGTCACTGATGAAAAAAATAGATAAAAACAATCCTTGATGCGGATTATATATCATGCTAAAATTTCAGTTCGAACGGTGCAGAAATTTTTGAGTTTTTGAAGCGTACACAAACCAACATAACATTTTTATATATATAAGATACATAGACTTTAAAAAGTGGTATAATAATACTGCGTCTCGATTACATACTTAGTTCCTGCTATTTAACTAGAATTCCTTGTTACCTAAAGAATCAGAAACTATGAAGATCTTGCTACATATCATATACACACGGTCGTTATATAAGTATTTTATAAACACGTATTTCGCATCACCCAGACTTGTAACGAATAAATGTTTCTTTTTTTCGGTGCACAATAAATGTAATTTCCTTTAACAGGAATAAATTCCGCAGCCTACCACCATTACATTATAGCCGTCGACATATTCAATTAAAAACTGATATATGAATGGTATGTTACGAGCATTTAAATATCAAATCGTAACCGAACCTATTTGCAAGCGTTGTTAATTTGGCATGAAATTTCCAAAATACCTCAGAATTGATTGGCAAATGAACATCACCTACGCTATCGCATTAAATGTGGCCATTTATCATTTACAGTTCCATACATAAAACAGCGTGGGCTGCAGTTGATTCAGTGTTTCCCGACGGTGACTCCAGATTGTGCGCCGCTACACCGCAGCTTCCGGCTTCCGGTGGCGAGCGTGCGCCTGCGCGTTGCGCACGTGACGTCATCGGGATACTACCTCCATTGTAGTTATTTATATTGAATGAAATTTTTGAAATGAAATTGTACAAAAATAGCCTACAAATAATGATGACAGACTGATGCCGATAAGGTATATACTAGTACCTATGTATTCTATGCCAGAGGTAATGTGACAGGTAGCCGATAGAGGAGCAAAATCTAACGGTTTAACTAAAGGGTGCGCCGCAAAAAGTCCTTACGCAGAACGTCTCATTCTAAACGTCGCATTCTTATAACGTCTTAGATAGGTAGATAGATAAACTCTGTATTGAAACACCACAGAACAAAGAAAACTTAAAAACTAGAACAAAACAACTTTAACAATTGGTGTCAAAATGGCCGTCCATTTTGACACCAATTTGACCATTTTGACACACATGTCGCTCAGAGCGATCTAACATCATCTCACAGCACCTTACTCACAGAGATCGAGATCGAGATCTGTGGTCTTATTAGTATTTAACGATTCGATCATCTTAACAATTATAGAATAAGTAATGTATTTTTACTCGTAAACCTTGCAGAATTTCTAACTAAACCACAAACTACGCGCATTTACGCCAAATAAATAATATTTAAGGGCAACATAGCCGCATCCAACTCGTTGGGTTGCATTTAAATATTTAAAAATGAAACCGAGTGGTTAACGTTGCTCTAAATTTGGGTAAATCTTCCTTTCCGGCCACAGGAGGCTGCGGCCATGCCACTCTAATCTGGACAGGCGTGTTCTTTAGAAGTATATTAATTTTTCACAGTCCTTGCTTTTAAACTTGTTTAAAATTGTATTAAAATGTATTTTAACTGGAGTTGGAATTTTCTGTCTTAGCCGCAATGCTGACTTTTGTATATTCTTTTATTTATTAAATGAATGAGTCTTACGTATTTTTTAGGAAATAGGAGTACATTAGCGGGCGTTGCCTTTTCTTTTAAATTATTTCAAGATGTAAAACTATTATGTTCAAATCTAATTAGAATAATTTCTAAGTATGTTACTGAAATTATTTCTGAATCGTTAATCGATATGTTTTACAGTTGAGTGAGAAAAAAACTCACATAGATTATATAAACACTAACTAAATCCCTAGGAGAAATTAATATGAGGTGGAAAAAAATGTTTTTATGCATTGTTATAAGGTATTTCTATAAACTAGTATCATTAGCCAAGGCAGGTTTACATTTTGAAACTGACAAGCAACCTGACAGAAGAATAAAAATTAAAAATGGGTGTGCTAAACAATAAACATGCCTTTACTAAGATCATAAAAGTTCCAAAACTAATTCACATAGCTAATTACGTCTTAACCCTACCGCATATATCAGGATTTTGAGACCTAGTATCAACATGATACCTAGATAGGACACAGATACATAGAGAGTACCTTAAGTATTACTGCAGATTGTGAGGGCTTAATGGTTGAAGTAGTTATCATAAATCTTGAGAGTTATGCAATGATAATACCTATGAAGAGCCGTGGAGCCATTTGTGTGGTCAGTAAGGGGTACTTTCAGTATACTCTGAAGTAAGTACCTAAGTACAGAGAACGTGAGAAACAGTATCGTAGATGCAAATCAGAGGTGTACAAAAGGATCCTCGACTCGTCATTTATATTGCAGTCTAAGCTGGTTAATTCTGTCATTGCAACGTAGATAGGAAAATTTTGTCCTATCAAAAACATAACATGTAAAAAAGCAAGTCTCGTAACGCAGTTCTTCTACCAAATAAAGTTGTGAGATCGAAAAATAAACGTTATTACGTTTATTTTTAGTCCAGTAAAGAATCTTCCTTACTATATATAAAAGCTTACTTGTTTAGTGTCTACTGAGTGGCATATAAAATGTCCATCTTCATTCTCATATGTATTATCGCAGTCGGGCACGCAACCCTACGGTTTTGTAGTACGTTTAGTATGTAATAGTCCTTAGTAACGTATATTATAATGTATATAAATAAAAAATACGGAAGAATATAACGGAGTTCTTACATTTTATGGACTTGTATTCAAGTTCACGTGTGTGCCGTTGCCACTTGACTTTGATATACATGTTTGTCGGGAATAATAATTTTATGTTATCCTCAAAATAAGCTTGTGCTGGAAGTTGGTTATAGGTTATAGCCAATTTGCAAACAACATTATTCTTTCAGTCAAAATTATTATGTTTAACACGTTGATTGCTGAAAACAAACGTTTTTGTTTTTATAACGCTACGTGAGTGCGGGAAAACACACATGTTGTGTTAACGCAGTTTACGTGCCGGTTGTGCGGCGAAACATAGACGTGTGTTTAACGCGGCGCGACTATAGTGCGGCTCACACAGACGGCACGCCAGTGCTAGAAAACACACACGGTTCGTAACGGTGCCCAAATGTAAAAACTGGTTCAGCAGTCAGCGTGTTGTTGTGATAGTAGTTTTGAACAATTAGTCTACAATCGATAAAGAAAATTATAGTCTATGAAAATTTCCGCAATACTTATTTATGCAATTTTTATTTAGCTACTAACGCTTGCACAGTTTTTTAAACATGGCTCTTCGGTTTTTAGTATCGTGGTAATTTGTTAATGGCCCAGCCGCAAATCTACCGTTATCTGACAGCGCGACCACCGCCTTTTCGAAACAAGTAAACTCCGTGGTTTTACTTTTTTTCCTAAGTAATGTCGCGAGCCAGCTTGTTTAGTACCCCTTTAGCGATAAGAACTCTTAAAAAGATATTAAGGGTTTTTAAAGAAATTGTTTCAGCAAAAGACCGCAATACAGGCGACTTGCTCTATATTTAGCGATATCTATTGTACTTAATTTCTATAAGTATTTTAGTTTCTTATTTAAATTAAGTACCTCTGTGTACCTATTATCTTTTACGGTGGAATATTTTGTATCGATTATTAACCCCCGACGCAAAAACTATGAGGTGTTATAAGTTTGACGTGTCTGTGTGTCTGTCTGTAGTATCGTAGCTCCCGAACGGATGAACCGATTTTGCTATTATTTTTTTGAGTAAAGAGAGTCAGGCGTGTACTTTGCGATAGCTTTAGGGGTTGTTGGTTCTTTTGGCGTAATTAACTTACATAATTATATATTAAATGCTTCACATTTGCGAAGCATTTTTCATGATGTCAGTGCCGCTCAAAACCTTATATTGTGCATTGACGCATTAAGGTCGTCACTCAGTCATTAGTTCTTAATAATTTAACCGGATATAGACTAATATTTGCACACCTAGTTTGCGCTTTATGGATGCTTTACTGAAAAAATGTTGGTTGCTTAGAAGAAAACATTCAATGTTTTTTTTTTTAATTTGAATTATTTGCTTGCACGTTAATAAAACCTTAATGGTTAATATCCCACCAATACGAAGTACCAAATAAAAAAATACAAATCCTATAATGTCACATTTTAGTGTTCCGCAAAACTCCAATATCATAATTATTATGGTAAATGGGCAAATGCTTTCAAGTGTTCCCATCGCTTTTCGATAATATCGGCAAACATATGCCATAACCAAACTAAAATAGGTTTTTTAATACTTCTTTTAGAAGAAACAATCTTTCTCATGCCTGTCATCGCTTCATAATGGGAACGCAATGTGTTACTATCCGTAGGGTTCCGTATAATAACTTGGTAAAAACTAAACACATTGGTAAATGGCATTTATTATTATTACTGTCATTTATTTAGGCACCTCCTCACGAGAGTGAGAAGAGACCCCTGCTCTGCAACGATATGGGCTGATGATAATGAGGTAAGTATGTCCCAACATATTTTTTTTCACATCATTGTTATAGACGATTAAATTATATTTTTCTTTCTAAAAATATTATATTATGTAAGTATTACGAGTTTTTGTTGCTCACTGTAGGACAAAATACATTCATATTCAAAAACCCTCTTATTATTATTTTTTGATAGAAAAAAAAAAAGCGAAATAAATTAGAGTTTAAAAGAAAAGAGCTTTCTTTTCCATTCTATTCTATTCTACATGACATTTAAACTGTTCAAATGGAACCAACTATTCATATCTATTATATTATAATATAGCATTATTTTGATAATTAGTATGTTGGTCATAATGTACGCTAACTTTTATTAACTAGATCAATAAATAAATAGTAATAATATAATAGTCAGGTTATGATATATAAATAATCAATAAAGTCACATTATCGGTTTACCGCCAAAATATATGAGAATGAAAAAGAAAAAACTTTATTATTGACCAGTTTGATAAACAAGATGAATACGCTGAAAAAACAAAAGATCTTAAAAACTCGGAAATATCCGAAACTTAACAGAACCCTGTGAGTTTCCATCGATGCGTACGTGGACAGGCTTAATTTTAAAAGTTCTCAGCTTGCAGTGATAAAAACAAACACTACTTTTACAAGGGCCCGATTTGTTTACTTTATACCACTTGTTGGAAGCAAAACGGTTGCATTAAAAACAAACAATCGCTTGTTTGTTATTTTGAATAGTCAGGTTTCACGTGATACGGACGAGCTATTGAAGGGAACCGTTAATTTTTGTTACAAATGCTGCTGTGGCGACTTAATCCAATAACTGTGATGTAGACCCAACCTATTTTTTTTTTTTTTTTTTGTTTTTACTAAGAAATATGTTTGCGTTGGACGACTACATCACCGGATGTTGTGAAAGCTGATAGATACAGAATGAGTATCTAACTTTATGCAACATTTTAATTTTAACGTACTGTGTTAGTTAGTTAGTAGGTATGTTAATATAAATCGATAGAATATGTTTTTTTTTTATATAAATTGCAAGTCAATTTAATTCTAGTTTTTGTTGTTTAATTATTTTGCATAGTTTTCAATGTCTAATGAGTAATGAGTAATGAATGACACAAGTCCAACTCCATAAAAACACTTAGTTGTACCCTTTTATATATTTGCTATAAACAACAAAAAGGTAAGGTATTAAGATTAGATATAAATTTATATGTTTAGGACATTTTAGAAAGTACTATTGACTGTGAAATTGAACAAAAGTTTTACAAAAACATAAGCAATTTTAGATCCGCTTTCTTCTTTTATAATAATACCTACCTACTGTACCTATGACTTTAATACCTGAAACCTTTTTTATTTACTGACATGAGGCGAAAAGGTCTATTTAGAAATACTTATACCTTTCTGAAGGAAAGCGCTTTCCGTGTCTTTCATGTTTCCTGAAACGAAATAAATCTAACAAGTATAATTATTCTGGTTTTTCGTTTGAGATGATCTCAATTCCTGCGCCTTTGATTCCCACAGAGATTAAACTGTACAATACAAAGTATCATCTCCAACCCCCACCACCAATGTCTCAGGATGATGAGCGTAGTGCAGTGCCGCGCCAGATTATGCATTGCAAGTTTCTGGGTGGCACTGTAACTGATATGAGCAGGCGTAGGGCTTACCATCTGATGAATGACTTGAACGTCTCGTTACCCAGTCAAATAAAAATAAAAACTCTATTTCGTAAATTTATGACTGTTGACTTTATATGCATGAATATTGTGAAGAAACCGGCATGTCCAAGAACCTCATATTTTAAGGGCATATGACATCCTATCCGCATTGGGCCAGCGTGGCAGATTATGGCCCATCCACGGTCGTTGTAAGAAGGCCTGCATCTTAGTATTGGAAAATGAATAGGCTCATGTCATCATGAGCCTATTCATTTATAATCATCATCTTCATCATTGAAGATGATGATTATAAATGTAAGGAGGACTAAGCTATCAACGGAATTGTAGTTGATGCTAAATCTGATACACTAGTTTAGAATGCTTAGCTTAGAAATATTGATAAAGTAATCGTTGAGGGCCATTTGATACCGACCAAAAGAAAAGTAGGCGTTATTGTTCAATTGAAACTAATCATATAGTACGTAAATAAATCCTGTCCAAGTCCTAACTGCGCCGTCGTGCTACTGCCCTGCCTACTTCGACCCTAATAGCAATCTAACCCGCCGAGCTACCCAGTCTACTCTCAAAGCAAATCTGTAGCACTCTTAAATCAAATTCCGTACAAATTGAAATTCCAAATGAGTCGTAAGCGCCATCGCAGTTCTTGCATTTAATTCGCACTCAGTAATGAGGGTGAGGAGTGCATAATTCATCGGCAGCGGGCCGCGCGCGGGGCGTTAAGTGGGGTATTTTATTGGCTTATTATACAATATTCTAAGCTAAAAATTGTGGAAAGAGTACGTTTTTAATTGGGCGGCGGGCTCGCGTGGCGCTGACGCGAGTATTATTCATGGCCGCTTCAGCGCCAAGCTCCGTCGCCCAGTTATTCCGGTTCCAGTTTTTATGATAGCTCGTGGGATGTAATGAAACTTTTAGCAGTACTCTATCTTGCCTTGTATTGGACACTCGTAAAGTTATGATTACTTATGAGTCGCACCATTTCAGGCCGTAAACGCCCTAACAATAAGTATTCCAAGCCGATTAATAATTCATCTTTAAACAGTCATCATACACTTATGCTACAATTATACTGAAAGCTTTCAATTACTTTATTGTTAAAATTCTTATGAATTTAGTTTTTGACAGTGCGATTCTCGTAACAGCCTCATTGCAACGCACCGGGCGTTATTTCGACGTCTGATATTTGTACCGACCCGCATCGAACCGTTAATTTGAGAGCTGATTTCGCCAGCATATAATTATTTAGAAATCTTAACGAACAATAACACTTATGTTGTTGATATTTAGATTAACTGTAATTACTACGGTAAATACAAATATTAAAATCTTTAGTACTCGGTTTGGATTGCCACGTTTAATTTTATTAACTCCATCTGATACAAAATAGTTCCGTACTGTTATTTTGACTACACATGGTTATTTTTTATTAGTTAACCCAAACTAAAAAGGTTTTTATTTTCATCGTCATCATCAACCCATATCATCCTTTTGCTGAGCACGGGTCTCCCCTCACATTCGTGACGAAGATTAGGCCATAATCCACCACGGGGGGTATTCCTACCTACCAAACCTACCTCTGAAATAATTCTCGGGTAGGTTTCTTCACGATGTTTATTTTATCCATAAAAAATATTCATAATCGACCGCTACACCTGCAGAGCTTGAGCTTTGACTCTGCTTATATTTACCGGCTTTAGCGACCACAGGCTCAACTTTTTGAAATATATCGACTTCGAAGATTTGCAGTCTTGCTTTGCCTGGAAATCTTTTGTTGGAAAGAAAGCTAGTTAGAATTGTTACCCAGGAGTTGGGTTCTACTTAAAATTTAACATGCTTACTTACTTGTCTTGCTGTTACTTGGGATTTGAAGGTGTCATATTGCAGAACTTATACCTAAATGTCACAATTCAAGGAACGGTATCCAATCGGAGTTAATATCTCTCAAAACTGTATTTGTTAGATGCATTGCATAATTATCTCAAGGACTTTGTTTCAAATACTTGGGTCGTTTTAGAGCCCTGTATTTTTTTGTGCATTTAAAAAATAAAGCAAATGGGGTGACGTGCGCTGAGTTTTACAGCTGCAATAATTCATAAGTCACGAGCGTAATGTGCGTGAAATAGATTCTGGGCTCTCGTGGCTTCTAGAAGGAATGTTTAAATTCAAACCGTCTCGCTGGCTTGGAATAAATGAGCTTGTCAGGGAGAGCATTATTTAATATGCCTATTACGTTATATTAAAGGTGGTTTTTGCAGTGATGACCAGCTTATGAAGAGTTTATCTAAACCTAACAATCGCATTTTAGCCTTAACAGTAAGCTTGGTACTCGTAAGTTGCCAGTTTAATCAAATTGAAAAAATACGGCTTTAACGCATTTTTTTTTTCAAGTAAAATAAGTACTTTATAATAAATGTATTTTAATTTACTAAGTTGCTTGACTTAATCTACAGTATATTTACTTGAATATCGTCTTAGGTGCATTAGTTAGCATTTCCATCTAAGTAATTAGTTTCCGCCGTTTCTTAAGTACCCACCTACTCCTTTCAAATATATTTTTCTTTATTAGGAAATAGGTAAGTATATATTATTTCATAAAAATATTGCGAACAGAAATGGAATGAATATTATAATTATATTTTTATTCAGCTATGATTTACAAGACATTGGATGCGCTTTGGTCCTGTCACCATGATGCTTAGAGCAAAATAGCCCTTTGGGTACATTGCTTGTAAAATTGGCACGAAAGCAGCACGTTCTTATCGTAGGTGTCATAAGATATCGATACTTTTTACTATCTTTATTCCACACACTTCCTTGTCAACTTCCGAAAGGCTATAACGTAACATCTGCAATTAATTTCACTAAACTGATTGCGACGCTCATTGCCAAAACGTAGTAAACAAGTTACTACCTACGTATTATCAATAGCCAACTTCTACCAATTGTTATTGAAACTCATCACAACAAAGATCAAGAACAATCACAAGAGAAATCGGCCTACAGATAAGTTAATCTAGAGTTGGTAAATTTACACAGTGAAATAACTATTTATTGCTGAAGTTAAACATAAACATCGTGTAATATTTTATCCAAGAAAATACCTTAGTTTCTCGTATTTCTCTCTTACTCTTTGTTCCCTTATAGTTTGATATTGCGTTCGTACTATACACATGTGATTACCTCTGTAAATGCACGGCGGGGTGTGACCGTTATACTGCTTAGACGAGACAACGCGGCGCCAAAAGGAGGAACGACCAGGCAATGGTGAGGACTGGACCCAGTCTGTTCACACGGGGTGAAATTTGTTACGCTTAGAAACAAATGTAAAAACAAGTTTCCGTTTGCGCTTTACACTGCGCTTTATTATATTCTGACGGACAGTACTGCCGTCACCGTTGGTCTACCGCTACGCATATGCGTGCATTAAGTAACGCATTGACTACATCGCCCAGTATTTTTTTATATGTCTGAGTGACGAGACGAGCAAGTCGTGCACCTGATGTTAAACGCTACGGCTGCCTATAACAGATACAGTACCACCCAGAACTCAGCATTGCATAATCCTACGCGGCAATGCACTGCGCTCGTCACCTTGAGACATCGGCTCTAAAGTCTCAAATGCCCAGTAAGTTCACTGGAAACATTTATAGCGGCCTCCATGTTAAACATATGACTATTTGTATTACAATACAATACAACAACAACTCTTTATTGCTCCTTAACCAGTAGGTATATTGTATTAGTAAGGGTACATTGGGCAGCCTTATAATTAACCACTACAGACCTACGGCGCTATCTAGTTAATTTATTTCAAAGTATAACAAGAAAATATACGCAAGACGATCACAGATGGCGCGGGTATCAATGTGCGTATCCATCCAACGAACCTTTTCTTTATATAAATCTGATTATCATGATTACAAATATTTATTGCAGTATACAGATAGTTTCACAAAACCAATTCTTTCACGCACGTTCAGCAAAAATAATGTTAAAGTAATACTGTCAGTTTAAATAGTTCCCTAAAATGTTGCGTTGACAAAAATCAAGTTATGAAAAATATTATGGAACTACCCCAACACCCGGTTTATGACGGCACATCGCTAACTCACTGTGAACGATGTCCATCGAGCTTGGCTAAGCCGAAATTACTAGACCTTAATTTTGCGAACAATATCTACGAACACCCGCCAATTTCCTAGCTCATCTGGTTCTGACAGCGCCGCGGTAATGAGTAATTTGCTACTGGCTCGTTAAATATCTATTATTAAGCCTACATAATTAACACCTACATACGCTCGCGCATAATTAATAACTAGTATACGTAGTAATTTGATAATGAAAAGATGTTAAAGGAATTAAATTAAAAAATAATAGTAACACCTTTTACTCGTGTTTTTCAAAGATTTCACTAGAATTGAATAGAATAGAAAACTCTTTATTGTACATCAGAAACAAAAATAAACACAGTACAGAAGAATTACAATAGGGAAACAAGGGTAGTACAATGGGCGGCCTTATCGCTGAAAGCGATTTATTCAAGACAACCTTTGGATGGACAGTAAAAAAACATTTTTTGATAGTAGGGTGGGTGGCGTACTTACAGTTCTTCTTTCTTATTTAAATAATATTTCGTAGTGATCATCTCGAACCATAAATTCATTTAAGATAAACTAATAGAAAAAACAGCAAAATAAAGTAAGGAAAATAACTCAGGTTGCACATTTTATTTCATTTGCCTGGAAAATGTTAAATCCCGCAAGAATCCACGAATATTTTTGGACAACGTAGAGATCTTATAATTTATTTTCTTCAAACGTTTAATTAAGCATTCAGCTACGTTTATATACAGCTCTAAGGCACATAAACTTAACTTAACTTAGACTTTTAAGTCTCATGTGCGTTTCAGAGCCGAGACGCTAGAGTTATTCGTAGTATGAGGCCATCAAGTTTTTTTCAAGCTAGTTTTCTGTTTTTTTTTTTAATTTTGTATTTTTTTTAACAATACGGTAGTCTTTTCAGAATGATATATTTTATATATTATTTTTATTGTTATGTGGCTTTTTCATTTCGTCATCATCATCATCGTCATCAACCCATAGCGTCCCACTGCTGAGCACGGGTCTCCCCTCACTTTCATGACGACCATACCTACCTCCAAATAATTCTCGGGTAGGTATGTGGATTTCCTTAAGAACTTATCCTTCACCGAAAAGCGAGTGCTAATTACGTACATATACTTTTTACATAAACACATTGGTACGTGCCCATACTTTAGCATTAACCTTTTTTAATACCGAAAAAATCGTATAGTGTGTTCAGACCTCATGTATTGAACCTTAACAGGTCAAAGTGGAGGAAGTGCGCTCCACTCGATTGGGTAATATCGACTTTTACATCTGAAAACGCAATATGACAGTGACTAATTGGGATAGTTCCTTTTGAACAGAATATTTTATGTAACTGCTTTTATACGTTCTTTAAGACATTCTCTCATCTTCAATATATCATAGTTTACAGATGAATAATTATTTACTGAAGATATTAATCGTCGAAATAGAAAGCTATCTGCCAATAAAAAGTATTAATTCAAGGGGCTCTGTAAAACATCAAGCTGTATATTATTTTGTTGCTGTTTTGTGTTGTTTTAAGTTTTCTTTGTTCTGTGGTGTTTCAATAAAGAGTTTATCTATTTATCTATCCATCTATATTTATTGTTTACAAAGTCCTTTCCTATCACTGAGGTCGGGGTGTTATATGATGCAACCAGCGTATTTTATGAATAGCCACAATTACAGTATAATTATTATAACTAAATCAAACTTAATATATTTTATTCCTTAAAATAACACATTGCTAAAAAAAACTAAGAGTTATTATAAAGCATATTTAATTGCCTTGCGAAATTCTATGGTAAAGATAACGGCAATCAAAGGCCTGTTTTAGGTGGATTTTATTGTTCTAGAAGTCTAACATTTCCACTATCTCTTTAGGAAAGTACTTACAAATGACGTGCAAGACAACAAAGAAGAAGTTATCAAGTGATAACAGTCATTAAACTACCTAAGAAACGACTACGTAAGAAGCCCACGGAGGCTTAACAAAATATGAGACCAAAGCCTACATTTGTAACATAAGTACCTACGGCACAACAAGAAATAACATAATAGGTATAGTTACTGAAAACGTATACCTACGACAAAAATATTACAATATTATTACGGTCTTTAATAACCATTCTTCTCGAAATCAATACCTCCATTACACTCAAATAAGTCGCCATGCAAAAGTAGAAAAGAATAAATATCAACAATAAGTAGGAAGCCAACAAAGTTGAATCAATCATAAGCCTTCTTAAAGCTTCTATCTCGAAAGTCTATCAAATAATGTTGGCCCATTATAACTAGTGTCTCCTCATATCATTCGAGTGCTCATACTCGATGTTCCAATAAAGTTTTGTCAGGGGATCTTTGCCGGCACATAATAAAGTATAAAGTATTAAAAAAGCCAAAGACCGTCATTGTTGCTGGTACTTCAATCCCGGGCGCGGGGTGTTTGAACGAGCCAGTCAACTTGAACGGGTTACTTTTGTAGCTGAGAATTTTCAGTGAATTCGGATACTCTTTTACTATTAATAATTCTCTGTTTGCAAAATATGTAGATTTCATTGACAACACTAAAATGTATGTAATAAATATTTTTTTGTAGAATAAATATATTTTCCACGGCATAAAATACTGGTTTTGTATTATTTAGCCAAAATATACCTACTCATGAAAATAACCTTGTAACGTTTTCAACATAGATTTAAATCAAATGGCAATCTGACGTTCCTTAGTAATTGTTTTTGATCTTTTCAAATATCGAGTTTCACGACAACTGAAACCCTTTATTTATTATTTCAATCGCTGCTTATGGCTGCTTATACCCGCTGAGTATAGCGCTTTACTGATGAGTCAACTACAAAGTGGCGAGTTCTATTACTGCGCAGGGTATTTAATATAATTGTGTGAATTACAAGTACACTCTGTACCTGTTTATAGTCTATGTTACAGTATTTGGTCCTGATAGTTCCTATTTTTCCTGAATACAGGGAATTCTGGTTATGTCCGTAATCGTAACGTGATAAAAAAAGTTTGCGTGTTCCAATCACGTATAGAGTTACCATTAAAATCACATTAGAGCCGCCAATTTAGAATTCGGCTATGAGAACCTGTTTTAAAAAGCCAAAGACGAGAGGAAATGCTTCAGCAAAAATGTGCCGCAAAAAAAAAGAATATTTATTTAGCAGTACTTGTGCATAACATTCAAATATTATGTTACTGTTGAGAAAAACCTTAAGATGGGGTGTAAACTTCAGAAAATTTTGCTCTAAGCCTAACTACAGAATTGTTAGTGGTCTAATTAGAAAATGAGATATTTTTTAAAATACTATCTTCACACGGTTTCTGCATCAGTCAAGTCAAGTTTTTATTTAAAATATTTTAAATGTAGACTCCCAGCCAGTTACGTAGTCAGTAATCTATACCGTCACTGTCAACTAGTCAACGTCATGATCCAGTAAAGTGCCGTTTGGTAAGGAAGGGCGTTTTATATGTCTGTATCGTTTGCCAATACTTGTCCTCGTTAACGAACGCCTAATGGTTAACATTACATAAATAAACACAAGTTCGAGAAAATATAACGCTGTTTGCTCCAATTTAAGCGGCTGGATTAGGTCAATAAATAATTGTCGTTAGACTTATTTGAAGTGTTACCATGTGATAGATACGAGATATCAAACTGTCACAAAAACTCGAATATCGCTGTTGCTAGCCACTTTATATATTTAGCAGTGAAATAATGATTACCATACAACATAATTATTTATATTGTCGAATTGTAGCTCATAATGAGAGAATGAATAGCTTGTTGTTGCAATACGTACGTAGAGTACTCTTTTTCATACCTACTTCTTTGTTCCAGTAATCGGTCGAGTGGTGAGTACGAAAATGAGTGTAAACGCTCCTCGAAGGGTACAAGATAAGATTTTATGTGCTCGCCGCGTCGTTTCAGAACGCTTGAAGAGCGAATGTTCGTTGCATAGGTTTCGTACTGGATACCAATTACATACTTTGTTTTGAGAAGTTATTGTGTTGTTTTCAGCCTGTACTGTCCCACTGCTGGGAAAAGGTCTCTCCTAAATTTTTTTAATTCTTTCAGTCTTGTGCTATATTGTTCACCAAATATTATCGTAGGTGTCAAGCTCGTCCCACCATCTCTTGCGTGGTATGCCATGACGCCTTTTAAAGCCTTTTTGACATGCATTTTTATTAAGTTACATTTATTGTAAATTAGAAGATAAGATCATTCACTCAAGTATCTCAGGGTACCTACATTTCTATATGTGGAGTTTGGTTCCATTTTTCGGAACTGTTTACTGTGTTTTAGATTTTAATTGCACGGTCTTCTAACTATTGATAACACATCCTTAGCTATATTATAACATAAAAATATGCTGGTGTATTATTATATCTTTAAAAATAACTATAACCAGAATTCACAAATGTCAAACTGAAAAATGTATACCCATTTCAAGATAGGTAGGTTGATGAGAGTATATTTAGATTCACATCAAGCTAAATAATAGCGGGAGACAAGACGGTCATAAATAAATTGGAATATCTGTAATGCCTAGCCACTAGTCAAGCTGGCATCTCCAGGCTATTTTAACCTGCCCTTACAAAATGGATGAAAGTGCCTAGTTCTGTCTACTCTGCAATGAATTAGATCAGTCTATTTTAGTAAGGTATAGTAACTGAAAGTGTGGTCAGATTTACAGAAAAATAATTAGTAAGCCGTGCGTATTTTATTAAAAGATGAAGCGATATATTTTTTTAAGTGACATCTTTTTTCTACTAGGTATGTTAAATTTAATTAATATTATACTATAATACTATATATATAGTTCAGTTTAGTCGTGAACACTGCAATAATAATGCCGAAATAATAAAAACTCATAACAAATAGGTGCAATATACACGGAAAATGCCTTGTTCTTGTGTTAGTGACGACATTGTTTTTTTTTTTTGTTTTACTGAATGACGAGACGTGCAAGTCGTTCACGTGATGGTAAGCGCTACGCCTGCCCGTAACAGTCACAGCACCACCCAGAACTCTGCATTGCATAAACCTGCGCGTCACTGCACTGCGCTCGTCACCCTGAGACATCGGCTCTAAAGTCTCATATGCCCAGTAATTTCGCTGGAAACAATGCCCTTCAAAACAGAACACAGTAATGTTTGCACACAACTACTCGGCGGATGAATATCTGGCAAAGGTGTAGTACTGCCCCAGGCGGTCTCTTGCAGAAGTGGCCTCCCACTACAAAAAGTTTAAAAAGTAGGTACTCCACTGACTCCACTAAAATCAGTATCACCATTTTCATTCAATCTCTTTTTGAACAAAGCCCACTTGTATTCTAGAGTAGTATTCACAAGGCAGTAGATTGTGAATAGAAACCACCTCTGAATAAATACATTTGAATATATTCCAGCCGCATAGCTTTCAAGTGTCAGTGTTGCACACAAACGCGCCGGGTAAATTATCCTGTTCGCGACATACATGTTTCTGGCGTATTCAGTTACCTCTGATGCCTGTATAGTTCTTGCATAGTTTACCTGTATTTATGTGTGTGGCCACATAAAAATGTTACTCAATAAAAAAAACTAATTTGTCATTTGAACCAGTGACGTAGCGTGCCTTGGCCCTGTGTCAAAATTTGTTCGGGGGCCCAAATGAAGGGTGGAGATTTCTCACAAACGAGACAAAAATGCTTAGCCCGGAAAAAATATTGCTTTTTGACTTTTGTCATTTCTGAAGTGAAAGCTCTATAGGCACGTATGACAGTTATTCTTATATGTTTTTTTTTCCCGGAAAGCACGAGATTAAGTGACCTTGTGGATAAAATTATACAATTTTTTGCTTAGGTACACACGTTAGGGGCCCCTGTAGTCCGGGGACCCCGTATCATTGATACGGCTGATACGGCGATAGCTACGCCCCTGATTTGAACCTGTCATTAGAGCGGATAGTTTTTGTGACGGGTGTTTATAATAATAAATAAGAGTCACTGATTTGATATAGTTAGCGTTGTAGTTCTTCCAAAATATTTCGCTTTTATTATATTGCACGAACGTAACCTCACTGTGACAAATAACGACAGTTGCCAGTGTATAATTAAAGATTAACATGTAAAGCCACTTTTATTCCGGAAAAAATAACACGTAAAATTAAGACTCGACTAACATTACACACGTACAAACTTTTTAAAATCCGTATTATTTAGGGTGGTTAGGTTAATTGCCTTTCACACTCACAAAACGCTATCCATGTAATAAATTTTCATTTCGATCCGTAACATGACCCGTTTTGAATTTGAATTTGAAACATTCCTTATTTAAGAGATAAAGAGTGCCGATTGCATGCGCCTGTACAAAACCGATATATTATTCTCCGTGTAAACGAGCAGCATCGGAGAGCGATTTAAATAAATCCTCTCGTTATCGGCGGGAATCTGCGGCTTATTGTGTAAATTGCGGTCGGCGACTGGTTGTTTCGTTGGCGGTTTGAAAAGAAACACTCACAATAAAATGATAGTTATGTCAATTCTTCAATGGAATAAAATTTTTATTACCATCGAAAATAATTAAACAAAATTGAATTATAAACTTTTTAGGTAAATCATTGAAATTTGAAAATAACTAACCGTATATAACAACAGTCATGCTAATATTTTAGGTATTTCCGTGTAATCAACTTTTCCAATTATCAGTATGCTTAAATTATACTTTAAGTTTTTAAACTGTACTTAGTTGATATAATTCCTACAGGTAAAGTTGGACCAAAGCAGAACCGAAACTTTGGCATGCCGTTAAAATCTGTTTTAAATAAATGTTACCGTGACAAATATTTTTCTTCAACTGAACAATATATTGGAGGCGGGTATGCTATCCATCAATCCAGACCGGGCCCTTACGACAGTCAAGGGAGGCCCGTGCTCAGCAATGGGCTAATATGAGTTGATGATGATGATAATAATGATGAATAGAGCAATCAGTTGCAGTGCCACTTTACATAGTAACACGCCGCATCGCAGCATACTGTTCCAGAATGACGCCGTACCGTGCGCGTGTCACTTCAACAGCAGTAATGGAATTCTCATGCTCGCCCCGCCACGGGTTTCCACGACTAGTAAGTAATACATACTTTAAATTTGCACCGGTAACACCCTCCAGCGCTCCAAGAAACTTTTGGAAACTTCTAAAGGGATCCAAATGGGCCTTATTTTAAACTTTATCCGTCTGTCTATAAAAGTGATGACGGAAACTTTTGAGTGATGCATAACAAAGCTCGTAAAAATATCTAAGCGGGCGGTTTTAGTTCGGAAACAGTATTAAAATTTTGCGAAAGGTGACTTTACTTGACTTATTTTTATGAATCACTTGTGTGTTCCGCGAGTCCACTAAAAGTTTAACTTTCGTCTTGAAAATGCGTTCCTATGTTTTACAAAATATAATTTTAAATAATCGTACTCATCTCAAACGTCGTAAGAATAAAAGAAAGAACTAATTTACCTATAATTAAGTCATAATTCTAAAAGCCGTTTTTGTGTTAACTGAAACCTATTTACTTTGACCAAGGTACGGGCTAAATAAAGTTTTCTACAAATTACTCCTGTCCCAAGCCTGTAAACACGACTATTCGTGTTTCGACGTACACATAATCTACACAAAATATTTGTTTTTTCCGTTTCCGGCTTCCTTTACTTCGCAACCGCCTCAAACAAAAGGCTAATTGCATATAAAACGGCATTATAAAAGCAACATTTCCGATGGAATGTTCGCGGCTGATTGGATTTGTTTGGTTCGCCATTCCAGTCTCGAGAACTAGGAAGATACTAGTTTCACTAAATAAACAAGTCTTGTAATACAAGTCATTTAGGAGGAAGCTTTCCAATTCGACTGTTTTGAATTAATACAAGTTTCTAAATACGTAATAAACATATAACAAAATTCCTGCTTGGCGATAAATAAACTAGTGGAGCTACTCTGATATCTTACTAAGAATACAAGCCTAAATTTTAAACTAAAAACAGGCTTCTTTATTAAATTGGGAAATTCTGTTTATAAGCTCACACGTTATTTTATCAAACGGATTTGCAGCGACTTATTAAAACTATTATAAAGATAAATAAGAAGAAAATATATACACTTTTGTTTTCTTTTGTAAAAAAACGTAGAAATCAATTTCTGAGAAGTATTAAAGTCGTGTCATACAGTTTTAAACAACTTGTATGAAGAGAGTTGTAAATAAGTAAGTTTGTCCTTTTCCAGATACTCGTTTTTACTTGTTTTCAGTAAAAGCCACGTTTTAGTATCGACTGTGGTACACAATACACAGTTTTTTTTTTTTTACTTTTTCTTTTTACCTTTTACTGATTCTTAGAACCTCCATTGTATTTGATTTGCTTTGTGAGGGCATTTTTGTTGAGTTACAATCCGATACCTCGTTCATTTGGCTACTTTAGATTAAAATTAGCGATGGGCAAGTCCAAGATGTCTTAGTCGATTGTTTCGATGGGTTATTCCCAGTTGTCACCACCTTCCATGTCCGTAGTGGTGACAATTGGGAATTATTTTTATAAAGTGTCCCATTTGTCACCACTGGTGACGTCTTCACTTCACTCATCCTCACCCACCTTACCATTCTCAGTTGTCTCCAGTGGCGACTTATCTAATTGGAAAATTCGTACGTCTCCAGTTGTAACAAAAGAATAGCTTTTCGTTGCTTCTCAATTGTTTTCACTGGTAGTTGAATTAACTGAATCCGAGCTGTTTTTAAACACCCGAAAAGAAATAATCATGGTGGTGGCGGCGTCTGTGGTTTTTTCGAGTCTAGGCTGCGCATGGCACCTTCTCGAGCCAGAGAAAGCAACGTAGTGACACGTGAGTCGGCTCGGAACAATCGAAAAACATCTCAATGGTTCAGTCGGGGAGCGAAATGTTATAAACATCGAGTCGGAGCTTTCGATTGTCTAAATATCTCGGTCTCACCCATCACTAATTAAAATCAAAAACATCGGTTCTAGTCTGCGTTAGACTTTAAGCAGTAACTCTGTTTAACTTTGGAAAGCGCAATCTATTTTAACACGATCCCATTTAACAACAGCCACATTAAAGAAATGACCGCTCATCAAAGTACCAGTTTGACCACAAAAATTCTAACTAAGCATTTCAATTAAATCTTGAAAGGTTTCCGTCAGAATACTTTCCGCTTCGGGAACTTTTACAAGGGACGATGCGGTATCCTTACTATTAGATCTTTAAAGCTAAGATTTCTTCACTGATAATGTTACATCTCAGTAATATTGTCAATGCAAAAGTTTGTGTGTATGTGAGTGTGTTTGTTCCCTTTTTACATTGAAACGTCTGAACGGATTTTTGATTTGATTATTTTGATGAAATTTAGTATACAGTTACTTTTGGTTCTAGAATAGAACAAAAGATACTTCTTAACTTGTAAAAATTTGACGGTTCATGTGGGATTATAGTTAAGGCGGGTGAAACCTCGGGGCGCTGCTAGTTATATAATGTAATACTTTCATACGAGTAACAAATAAATCGTGAAAACACAGTTTCAGTTGACATGGAGAGTCACACGTATTTTCGCTACTACTAAAATGTTACAAATGGACCCCTACTGAACCATTCTAGTCCATTTATAACAGTTTAGTGGAATCTACTCTTTTCCCACATCATAGAAAACCTTTTTCCTCCTTCAAACAATAAGTTAGTAAATGTCCATAGCTTTAGATTAGTGCCAAGTGGATGTCTGCCTGTGTCTGATGTGTGCCTGTCTATATATCACTAACGAAGTCCGTTTGTACATGTTCTTATGCTTTAGATGTGTAATTATCTGATGGGCGTATTTCCGAAGCACTGACTTGCAGAGTAATGGAGTTTAATTCCCCAGTGCGAGATTCAACTCCTCGATGTATGTAAAATTGTAAAACTTATTGTTTTAATTACGATGCGCCCACTTACTCACTTATTTATATGTACAAGTATACATGTTACTACCACATCCTGGACGAGAGGTCTTCTAATATTACTAATAGTATACTAAGGTAAATAGGGTATATTAGCCATATTAGACCTAAACCAGCAAGCTAATAAACACCAAAACAGATAGTCGCCGTAGCCGAAATCGGCCTGAATTATTATTATTAGTGCTAAGGTACCTATAATATCTAAAAAAGTCTTGCGAACAATATCGGATCGCCTTTCCTCAATTGCTGTTTCCTTAGACAAAGGAGTTACAAAGTCGTTTCAGGTAATTAATCCTCACGGAATTCTTTTCGACGTGACGAGTCGAGGAAAATAATAGCGATCAGCTAACTAGGAGCAAAAGTTTGTGGGAGAATGTTTCCCCGCTGTTGGTAGACAAAGATTGCGTACTAAGATTTTTGTTTTTCGAAATAAGAATGGTATGGTCACAATGGATTCCGCCTCTATGGAGTGGTAGTATTATCGTCTTATCCCTTTAGATGAACAAGTTAAGCACAAGCACTCGACAACACGACGTATCCACACTTGCCGTCAGCGACCTATTTATTGAGCATCATGTTGAATCGTTTGAATAGAAAGAAAAAGAAAGAAAATTTTTCGTTCTTCACAACTGTAATGCTACCAATGTCACTTACAATGATTGTTGTACATGTTTGCGGTGTTTTATATACGCATATATGGCACCGCTGATTCCGCTTTAATTAGTTATTTTATTACCCTACTTGTTAGTCGTTTTTTGAATGACGTAGTCCTTGACTCTTGTGTCCAAGTTTTTCAATTTGATCAAGGCTTAAAGACTGATATCAATCCAAACCAGAAGTGAGAGCTTATCGTGTATTATAATTTTACCCTACTTGTGTGTATTATTTTCTTCTCTTCTTAGTCGTGTTGATGATCCACGGCTAGACGGTTTTGGACCAGTATTTGACTATTGCTACGCCGGGGGCAGAAGCCACACAGAGGTCGGTTAAGGTGCAGACGTTAAGGCACTGAGGGCACGACGGCAAATGCGGCATCGTTTGTGCAGAGGCACCACAGTCAAATTGTAACTTTTTCGGGTCAAGATACCTCACTTAATCAGGTTACTCTTGCAGCGGCCCACTTGGGTCCGGAGTCGGTTAAGTGACTTCCATGTGGGCCTCGGCAAGTTTCAGCCTACGGGGAATTGCTCGGCAGGTGGGATAAATTTATGTGGCGGTGTGTGTATTATTAAAACCTTCATCAGTTCAAATTCAACTTTGACCTTTTTTATCAGAACAAAATCATTTGATAAATTATACCATCCAAATCAAGTGCACTTTTAAGTGGAAAGTAGATCAAAGTTTCACAGGGAGGCTTCACGTTCAAATTGAAACGGACAGCGGGATGCGCAGCTTGGCTGGCCTCGAGCAAGGGAACTCCATTTACCTGCCGACACGGTGGCTGTTAGCAGCTTAAAGTTACGGACACATCTGAACTAATAGCGTGATACCGAAACAAATATGTAAAAAAAACGCACCGTGTGCTGTTCGACTGTGTTCATAGACTACGTAGACATCATACGAGGAATATCTATACTAATAATATAAAGCTGAAGAGTTTGTTTGAACGCTAGCATCTTAGGAACTACTGGTTCGAATTGAACAATTCTTTTTGTGTAAAATAGTCCATTTGTCGAGGAAGGTTATAAGCTATATAACATCACGCTACGACCAATAGGAGCGGAGCATCAATGAAGAATGTGGCAAAAACGGTAAAAAATATTGCTTTTAAGAGCTTTTGTTGCGTGCGCTGCGTAAACGGTTAAAGTTACGCAAAAATATTGTAGCAGCATATGTTTATCTTTTAATTTTTTAGTAAGATAGTGTTAAACTGCAATTATACGGGTGAAACGGCGGGGCGCAGGTAGTCATAAGATAAAATTACTATCCACCTATACCAGTAGAGAAGTTAACGTCTGTGTTGTCAAGCAAAGTCGCGCATTTTAACAACAGATATATCGTAAATTGATACCTGACATCGCATTTATTTCTTGCCAGTGATATATCTTAAGATTAGTACCTACGGAATCACTATATTTATGTTTGATATCTTATTTCGGATATAGGTATAATACATACGAAATATTCGATAGGTACACACTAACACGTCAGACCGTGAGTATATAAGGATAACGTCAGAAATTATCGCCTGTCACAAACTATGAAGTAAAGACGATATTATACCATCTATACGGAATAAGAAGTAAAAGATGTTTTTTATGCTATACTTATATTGTTATTGTTATCCCTCTAGTCGCGTAGATGTGTTCAGAGCTTTACAGGATTGAATTCTATCCAACTTTTGTAGAAAATTCTAAAAGTACAAATCACTCAAACACTTGACATAGATTTGGAAGTGTCCAAAACAAAGGCAGTCACCATTTTTTGCTTTACTCGTATATATTTTGGAGAAAAATAAAGGATTGCCGTAAAAATGGCAATGGAGCTACAATAGTTGGGAGTGGTATCATTGAGACTGGCTTGTTAGATGAGGTTTAGGTTTTTAGTTTGTTTGGACAATCATTTGTTTGCATAAGTTATTGAACTAGCAACACACCATATATCCAAGAATTATTGCGGAGGTAGGTATGTTATCCACCAATCCAATCGGCTCCCCGTGGTGGATTATGGCCTAATCCTCCTCACGAAAGTGAGCTGAGCCCACTGCTGATCATGGGTCTATGCTAAGCAGTGGGCCGATATTGCTTGATGATGATGACGATGATAATCATGATTGAATAAATGTCTTAACAATCCTAATAAATATAATACTGATAACGAGTCACGATCTCAAACGTGTAAATCCTGACCCGTACCGATATATGGATTAAATGAATGACCTCTAGCAGGCACCCGAGCATTTTTGTACCAAGAAGCAAGTGCATAAGGGTTCGCTTTCCTTCTTCGTTCAATTTCCACATTTTTCATTTCGTAACGTTATTCAACTAGTTTATTGGGCCGATAAAACCACTGTTGTCTCACGCCAGTACCTCAGATAGGTACCTTTTAAACCAGAAAATAGATGACACTGTAAAGTTATAAAAAGAAATACGGCATTCCTCGGCACTGTTTATTACTGTACATTAGTTATACGGCTTCCGTAGTGTCGTCTCGGCATGAAATGGGAACTAATGAGATTTTGATGTTTTTTTGACTGTACTTTTATTTTCCTTCGTAACATGAAGACGTTGTTAGAGAGTGTAAAGTTTCACTAGGCTTTATTTTATTTTAGCACGGGAGATAGTGAACGTTATAATATCTAGGCCAAACATTTTTGCACATTACAGTGCTTCATTGAAATAGTTTTACGAAACCCATTTCATTAGATTTTATTTAACTATAAGGAGTTATTTTATTTTTAGTTGGCTAAGTGGCAAGACGAGCATGTCGTTCAGCTAATGATAAGCGATACGCCTGCCCATAACAGTTACAGTGCCACCCAAAATTTTGCATGGCATAATCCTGCGCGGCACTGCACTGCGCTCGTCACCCTAAGACATCGGCTCTAAAGTCTCATATGCCCAGTAATGTCGCTGGAAACAGTGCCCTTCATACCGGAACACAGTAATGTTTGCACACTACTGCTAGGCGGACGAATATCTGGCGGAATCTTGCAGAAGAGGCATCCCACTACAAGATATATCTAAAAGCAAACGATATGCTCGTGTCATTACCGTTTATTTTAAAATTCAAAGTAGCATTTTGTGTGTCGAAAGTCGATGCCGCCTCGCCAACTCCCATTTCAGCTTGTTCGTTTCTATGATATAAATAGAAAGAAAAAGAAAGAAAGAAAACATTTATTCTGACACAACTGCACAAAACAGCGAACACGTATACATCGAAAGACAAGACAAGAAAAATTACACACAATGAAGATAATCGTGTACGCAGATAGCCGGCGCGCAGTGATGTTAGAAAAGGCCTGAGCTCAGCACAATGCCGTGGTCAAACCACAACGCTAATTTCCAGCAATTTACATTTGTGACCCACGGACTTAAAAAAAAATCTTAATTAAATTGATGCACCAAATACGAATTAAATGGATTAAACTCTACTCTATAAAGTTCTTTATAAGGCTGCATCGTATATCCGCTGTAAAGATCTGTCGTTGCTATTGAATGCAGAAGTATTGTGTTAGACACACAGTGGGCGGATCACACGAAATAAGCCAGTGGTTGGTAAACAGCCGCAATATTGTTTCTTCGTCTACAATGCTACGTCTGGAGAGAACGAGCTACAAACATGTAGACCAGATGCTCGGCGTTTCGATACATTGAGTTTGATAGTAAAGGCAAGATGAATTGTAGTCTATAGAACGTTTTTAAATACTTATTGCTCGCAGATCTTTCGTTATGCCGTATAGAGCAACGTTTAGCTCAGTTTATCATTAAAACAAACTATAGCTTGTCAAATGGTCTTACAAAACTTGCCATCCAAGCTTGCCTGGCCAATTTTTTACAAAACAAGGTAACAATTGCGTATGAAAAAGAATAACTAATAACCGGTGCCGCCGACGTGCACGTACGAAACATATTCACGGAGAGAACAAACTCGACCGTTTTAATAATTTCATTGAGACCTCTAAATTATTTATAAAGCTCCTGCACGGAGGATAATGTTCAGATGGCGTACGTAAAACAAAACCCGTACGGGCAGCGGCTGTGTGCAACCGAATATAAATTGCTATATTATAACGCATAGCGTTTTCACCCAAATTAATTACTTAACGTGTGTAGGTTGCAGCTATGCGCTAATTATTGCATGGTGTCTCAGGATGCTCGTGAAGGTATCTAATTTCTGTCAGTTACCAAGATTGTTGAGATTTGCCTGTGAATTATGGTTTGCAAGGTATGAAGTGCTCGCAATTCTAACTAATTCTAATTATAACACGTTCGTAGAACGTTAAATTCATTTTAATCTGATGTTCACGAATTAAGTATTTATTAGCAAGTATATATTCGTCTATTATGAGATTTTTTTTAATTTTCTTTATGTCAGTTGATTTACTTGCCTTGAATAAAACACCCACCCAGAGTGGGTTGGTGTGTTTATCTATAAAGATAATCAGTAAAATAAATATGAACAAGACAATATGATTCCTTCAAAACAAAGCACTTGATCTTAAAAGTTTGTTAGTGCGTTGCCTTTATCTGGCACTAAGCTAATGACAAAGACAACAATCTCCAAATTAATAAATGCTCCAAAAGCCACCCGTAAGACCAGCAATGCTTAATCCACTTTGTGGGTTACCGCGCAACCTCAAAAAAATGTTAGCCCTAATACGCCATTACCAAATATAAACCACCAGAAATACTTTAACGCAACCATAAACATATTTCAATGGAGTTGCGGGAATACAAATAAGATAATTATTTTCGTAATAACCGCCTGTGTAATATGACAACAGAGAGCAAAATGTATAAAATTCAGCGCCGAGCATAATCCGTTAGTCTTGCCTCGGAAATATACAAAAAGGACTCCAGATTTATGATCTCTCGCACCGAGAATGAATTTATTTAGCGTTTACTAAATTGGGTAAAAATGTATTCATTATAGGATAATGGAAGCTTTTATCTGTTGAATCCGAAGATATTCGAGATCTTTTGAAACTGTATGAGGCGGAAGAGTATTCTCACGAAACATGATGTATGAAACATGATACAACACTTTGAGTGTCGTGGCCTTTTATCTCTTTTATAGACGGATTAAACTGTGTCTGTACGATAGGCGTTTAGGTACGCATGTGTAAATCGAAACTATGCTCAAAGAGTCGTCAAAGAAGGTGGACTTAATTTCTGGGATTTTTATATTTTGTCAAAAAAAAAGTGATTAATGTAAGATACATAATTATACATATAGGAATAATATAAGATACCTTATATATTTTAAAATACTTTACGGAATGCACTTTTAGCTGCAGTTCATTTATTTCTAATCATCATCATCAACCCATATCGTCCCACTGCTGAGCACAGGTCTCCCTTCACTTCCGTGAGGAGGTTTAGGCCTTAATCCACCACGGGGGCCCGGTACAGATTAGTGGATAAAATACCTACCTCCGAAATAATTCTGGGGTAATAACTGGTTAATAGACTGTGCTGATAGTGTACCTCATATCCACCTCTCCCTTCCTAGCCGCTACATTAAATACGACAATTTGACAAATCCAAATTCATTTGGTAAAAGTCAACATTGTGATATCTTGCACTCCATGTCTTGCTTCTATCTTATCTTATCCTTAATACTAGTTACCCCTCAACCATTCATTCCAACTCGTCACTTTGTCACATAAAAAAAATCTCAGTCAGCAATGTTCATGCATAATTCAGGCAACCAGCCACGCAGTCTCGCCGCGTCGAGCCCAGACGAGCAGGACACGAATACGCAATGTTATGAGAAGCGTGAATCTGGATAATGAGAACGCTGTTTGGGTACATAGTTGTAGGAATACTGTTACACTGTGGTTTCTGCTTATTTGGATAGCTGAAATGTTTTTCGTTTAATATAATATTTGTGAAGTAAAATTAGGTATCTGGGGGTACATCAACTGTGAATAAAAGTTGAAGGCAATCTGCATTATATCATATTTATTTAACTGAAGGAAAAATTTCGTCGAAGGGCCTTGAACCCGCGAACATCATTGCATGTGCGCGGTATTTACTTTAAACTAACTGAGCTTTAAGTTCCAACTTAGGCAATAGTCACACACACAGTGTCAGAGTGCAGCACGCAAGCTTTTGCAATTTAACATATTGGGTGGCACTGCTACTGTCATGGGCATTGATGGTGCTTGCTATCAGGTGAGCAACGCGCTAGATTCATTACTCTGTAGTATAGATAAATACTTAAATAAGAACCTACATAACAGTCTTGAGCGTTTGTTTATCTTATTTGACTAGGTACCAACCCCACAAAATAAGTCAAACCTGCATACATACTTGTACAAGTAGCATAAAAATAAAGAAAAAGTTTTGCAAGCATTTTGGTAACACCGTTATTCTACTTACCGAATCGAAAACTAATCATCTTTGAAAGGAGTTTATTAATATTCAGTAATCCTAGGATTTAGATAGCTGGTACGAGGTAAAGCTACTAAATCATTTTATTAGACTTAATTCCTAGCAATAAACATAATATCATAAGTGGCACGTGGAGAAATATTAAACTGATCCTATTTTTCTTTTAGGTTTTTACCTTGCTATAATTTTTTTGTCTTGCTTCTTTTTTCGTCTTGCTGTTTGGTTCTTTGTCTAGTTTTTGTACAAGCTATTATGTTTGTTAGTATATTAGTACGGTATTTAGGGTTCCGCACCTCAAAAAGGAAAGAGGAACTATCATTATGTTGTCTGTCCGTCTGGCTGTCTGTCTAAAAATACCCGTTTTTAAGACAGATCTTGGAAGTCAAATTTGACCCGGTCTCCGCTGTTAAAATTGAGTTGGATTTTGGGTTCCAATGACAATAGAATATTTAGATGACAGCGAGCTGATCTTCCGATAAACACGGAAGGTAGACGACGGAACTCTTCAGTCAGCAACGGTTGATTAGATTGATGTTATATAGATAAATAGATAACTTTTTACTAAAAATATGTTAAATATAAAAAAAAATGCATACTCACTTCAGACTAGTTAGGGACTATCACAAAGGTAATAATAGCAGTTGAAGGTACATTTAACGAAAAAACAAAAGCGTTACAATTATATCCGGATGTTTGCCTTCTAATCTAATCTATGGACTACGAACTCTAATATCTACAAATTGAACAGGTTTATCTTGGTAGTACGATAAATTGTCAATTGTAATAATATTAATGCTTCACAATGTACCTAGCTTAGTGCCTGACCCCTATCTAGAATTCCCCATATTATTTAGGGAATTAGGAAGTACAAGGACCATGGTTTCACAATTATTACATGATACTTTATATCACACTTCTCAATGAGGTAAGAAAAAACTACAAATAGAGAATTTGAAGGTCAGTGAAAAAGAAAATTACTGTAATAATAACGACCAGGTTATGTTTTCGAAAATATAAATTTATTTTTCATAATTTAAGTAAGTAATTCGTTTTCACTAATATTATCTAACTTAAAGCTATTGGAACGATATTTACACATTATACAGGACGTGGAGCCCCTTAAACATTATTCAGAATGTAAATTAATATTGTAAAATTATTTAAAGCCAGAGTCAAAAAGTTGTTATAAGGTGAAACGTTACGCTAATGGTGGGAAATTTAAATTTTAAGCAGTTTTTTTGGTTTCGGCGCTAGACCGGGTATCTAATTTAAATGATAATGGAACTTGCGGCAATAGAATTTCATTCTTTGCGAAATTATGTAGAGATATTTTAACACTAATGCAGCTGATTAATCAAATAGGTCAATAAACACTTCAGTCGTCAGTTTAACGGCTAATTGGCTAGTTTGAGCATAATATTTAATTATTATTTATTGTAAAGAATGATCTGCTATAATCACAAAACCCAAAAAAAAACTGCTATAATTCGAAATTGCCGCTATAAGTGAAACGTGCCACCTTAATATTTTACTACACAGTAATAAAAGTAAGCTAAAATAATTTCTTCTTTGTTTTGAGTTTCACAGCCACAAACACATCCATATATTCAGGAGCATCAGCTTCTTAGGCACTCATTCCGTAACATTAGTTGCTCTTCCGAGCAGACTATTCTCTTTTATTTATACCCCATTTGTTATTTATTATCTATTACGATAATTGTCCGGAATTCGATTCCTTTGCCTTCCTTTTCCTCTCTTGTAACGTCAAGTATAACATATCAGGTATCCACATCACTAACAGTGTCACCAATAATAAGTTCTGCGCTGTTATACATATTATGTAACTTCCCGTGTAATCTCTGATCCATCCCAGGAGGTATCCCACTGGTGGGACAATTATGCCCATACTTAACATGCCCAGTCCAACGGCTGCGGGTACTTGGTCTAGCCTACAGTTGTCTGCTATCGCTATATTTCTGGCAACTATAATCATACTTCGTCCAAAGCCGTAGAAGCAAGACAAAGCGAGCAGCACCACTAAGTCGCTCTGGTAAGCCAAAACTGTAAATTATAATAGAACACGTTATTCATGCAATTTTTCATAAGAAAATTAGATTTGCTGTAGAGACTAGTGGGAGGCCTCTTCGGCAAAAAATCGCCTGGGCAAGTACCGCCTTTGCCAGATATTCATCCGCCAAGCAGTAGCGTGCAAATGTTACTGTGTTCCGGTTTAAAGGGCACTGTTTCCAGCTAAATTACTGGGCATATGAGACTTTAGAGCCGATGTCTCAGGTTGAGGAGCGCAGTGCAGAGCCGCGCAGGATTATGCAACGCAAAGTTCTGGGTAGCACTGTAACTGTTATGAATAGGCGTAGCGCTTACCATCAGGAGCGAAATGCTCGTCTCATCACTCAGTCAAAAAAAAATAGGATAGGATTACATTTTTGTACAGAAAATAGACATTATTATAGACAGCGTGCTTTGTTTCGTTACTGCTAAAAAATATGATACGTATCATATCTAATGCGTAATAGAAAAATATTTTGCGTTGCAGGAGGTACGTTTTATCATAAGTAGAGTCAGATAATGCCATAACAAGGATAAAAACCTTATCTGGACATTTACTTATAAACATAATTTAGAGTCGTAATGAGTTAAGAAGGACAAAGTTAATGTCCGATAAGAAGATTAGTATTAACCTTTAAGATTAGTGCCGTGATAGATCAAAATCCCCAACGGAGGTATAGTACTAGATTAATAATATTGAATTGAATATCTTATAGAATTCGGTTAAGAACTAAATCCAAAAACAACATCTCATACTAAATTTCGTCCACGGTTCAAATGTAATAAAATGATAAGTCATCGGAAGATTGCAAAAAAACAATGGAAAGTTAATCGGATTGATTAAAGACATTGATGAAAGTTCTTTAAGTTATAAATAAGTTACATTACACAGTTACATACCTTGTCTAACGACAATCAGCCAGGTGCAGGTCATGACGAGCATCCATCTGGCGTTTATCGCATATTTGTCCTGGAAGTAAGGGAGCGTCAGTCTTCCGCAGATATCTGCCATTGCTACTGCTGACATGCACAATGCTGTCTCATGTTTGGTCAGGTCTGCTGTTTTCTGAAATGGCATAAAATGTTTAGTTAGAAACATAATTTAGAATAAACGTTATCTCTAAAGGCGTAGAGTCATATGGTTAATTTTTATTGGGACACTTTAGATGCATGACAGAAGCCCTCTGTATACCCCAGTTTATTTTTAAATTCAGTTCTTCATTTTAAACGTCTACACTCTGGGCAGTTACACTGGGTCAATATAGTTAAGTTGGCTAATCCAGCTAGCACGATGGTCCGACCAAAACCAGAATTACTCAAGACACGAATCAGGAAAAACTACCTAATTCTTGCATACAAACTTCTCACGTTTTTCCTTCATACTAAAAAAAATCTACTCTATTTAGAATATTAGTACATATTTTAAACTATCATCTGATGTAATGTCAGAAAAAAGTAAAGCCATGCGAGTAGTACATGAACGCGATCAAGAACAGGATAGAGACAGATCTAGAAAATGAGGCCAAATCCATACAGCAGCGATAGAATATAATATGGCTGTTAATGATGATGATGCCGTATAAAAATTACATTATAATTGTGTATTATTAAGAGATTACCTGTAAGAAGAATGGATACAGCATGCTAAAGTTTTGTATTGAAGTCACAGCCAAAGCGGTGCCAGTGATGACATTCAAGAATCTTGGACTGGACAGAAGTGTTAAATCAAACAGGTCGTAGATTTTCTTGTACCAAGTTTTCTGCTCTACGGGCTCTTGAACTTTAATACCTTTAAAAAATATATAAAGGGAAATTGATTAACGAGTCTAGTTGCTTTGTTATAAGTGGAATCACAAAATAACTTATTAGTAATGATAATATCGATAAGAGAGGTTAAATTCCGAATCCCAACTCAGTCAGGCTTTAGTACTGCATTAGAAGCGGCTAAATACACTTTAATTCTTTTACTTTTCTAAATATGTTTCTTCAAACAATTATATTATTGCTACTGAAGTTAGGATAAACAGATACAGTTTCAACTTACCATTGACTCCATTAGTTTCCAACTTCTTTTCAGTAAGACTCAGTTCATTATTGCTGTGTGATATTTTAGTATCCAATCCGTTTACTTTATCGCCGTTTATTAGTTCAGGTTCAGTTGCTCTTCTTTTTTTGTTGGTCAGACCATTTGCGATCGAGTTCTTCCTAATAACAATGTCTCTATGTTTGTTCTCTGGGAGTAATTGTAATTTTTCATCTGTGGCTACTTCTTCCTCAACTTTTTTCATGTGCCATGCCACGGGCTGGATTAACAATGTGCCAGCAATCTGATATACAAAAAATGTATTATTCATTGTGTTGCTTTTCACACTTTTATTAATACGTAAAATATACTAAAACCGGCGAGCATGTATTAAGAGACTCATAAAAATGGTAGAAGCGAAAAAGGTGAGTCAGAATCGGAGTATGTGGAAAGGTGCAGTCTCTGCCTACCCCAACGGGAAGAAGGCATGACGTATGTATGTAAAATACAGAATCAGATGACGAAGTCTAATTTTTTTTTCATAAACAGTTTCGTGTCTCATTCCAGCACTTCACATGGTATTATTTGGTCAATGTTTGCAAAGTGGAAAAGAGATGCAACTGTCAATCTGCATAACTGCGTGCTATTACGCATTTAACATACGTTCTGTTATGGGGAATATTTTGTTTTGTGAGTATTAAGATTGGATCTTATGAACTTGGGTTTTAAGCGCATTTTACAAAAACCTTTTTTGTATTATGTCAAGTGCTTGAATGTAATGTAAATTATGCATCTGCCTACACATGCACTACTAAAAATAATATTAAAATGAGTAGTTACCCCATGCAAGCTCAACGAGGACATGAGCAAACACGCGCCTTTGAAGCCATAATTCTCCAGAAGGTATCTTACTAAGTGAGGCATTAGGGTCTGGCCCACACCTGTGCCCACGTTTGCAAGCCCCACTGCGCGGCTCTTCCGCAAGTTGAAGTAACTATTTATAGCAACGAATGATGAGTTCTGTATGAAGCCCAGTCCTATACCTGCAATATTTTTGGTTGTTATAAATTCAATAATTGCATTACATCTTCCCGAAATACCATCCATCGGTGATCATTTCCATTTGTCTTTAAGAGCTCAACGATCACTTTCAGTTTTGTTTTTTTCTACTTCATTACATAAATCACGATATGAAAGGAGTATTGAGACTTATCTATAAAAAATTGTAATAACTAAGCTAAATTCAACTACTTTTAATTTTGTATCTAACTATGAATATAAATATATTCTTTAACTTTCTTTTGTCTTGGAAAAACAGTTTATAAACAAACAAATATAGCAGACCTGTGATGAAGTCCGCAGATCTGCCGTCTATTGTTGTGTAGACACAGCATAATATTATTAATAGCTGAACACAACAATTATAAATCGATATAACCTTACCTAGCAACAGTCCATAGCTTAGAGCTAAATGCACAATATTGGTCGAAAATCCACTGCAAAATATTCCAAATGTGCAAAAACAGGCTCCGGTCACTGCGACAAATCTGGTTGATGTCATTTTCACTATTGCTCCGGCTATGGGGCCGCTGAAGTTGGTGATGAAAAGCATCGTACTCATGACGATGGCTGCTCCTTGGATTTTGTGTCCCATTTCTTCTAAGGCATCTCCGTAGAGTAAACTGAACAGGGACAGCATTGATTGATTGAATATCTATAAAGAAATTGAGTGGTACGGTTTTGAGTATCAAGTTTTGATTCAGTGGAAATATAAATATCTAATTTGATGTCAGCAAATTTGATAAGATTTTTATTAGATATTTTCCAATAGAAGTTAAAGTAGCTTACTTTATGAAAAAAATAAAAATCTATTATACATTTTCGTTATTTCGATAAGATTTTCGTAGAACTGAGCGAACCCATTTATTTTTCAAAGAAATAAGGACGAGAATTATCCTAATTGTTGTCAAAGTTACTGTAATCTTGTTATTCGTTGAATTTATCAATATACATTTTTTGGGTTTTCATAAGATATGATATTTATGGCAGATTTCGTTTACAACCTAATTAACTAGTAAGTTAGATTTTTTTCATCTTTACCTGGAATTGTTTCAGGTGGATTTCACAAACGTTAGAGCCACAGTTTATTATAAAAAATAATTATAAGCTTTCATTAACATATAATTATACATTTTCTTGCCTAAATATGCTTTAAATGATGATAATATCCAATAGTAGTCATTTTCTAACCCTAATTTCAGTAGTTTTATTTTATTTACTATCTTATCTAGTAATTATTTCACGTGTTATATAAACTCTACTAATATCACATGTGAGAAACTTTGTGTATTAAGCTGTTTGGATGTTTGAATGTTTGTGACTCGATCACGCAACACGGCTGAACGGGTTTGGGTGAAATTTAACTCGGGTGAAACCGCGGGGTGCTGCTAGTATTTGATAAATACTCACGTTAGTAGTTGCTGTCCCTAACAACACCATCCAGCCCCAACCCCCGTCCGGGGGTACCAGCTTGATTACTTTCCTCGTTGCTCTGTTTGGTTGAGCCACCAATTGAATCTTTTCACTCCCCATTTCGTTTTGTTTTTTGACTTCTGTTTTATATAAATTACTGCTATAATAACATTTTCATTGTCTTTCACCTGAAACAAGACAAAATTGCAATTTAATATTATGATTTATTTTTATTGAATACTAGCTGTACCCTGCCACGCTTCGCTGTGGCACATTCGCACATTCGCTGATATGTCACTGATGAAAAAAATACATAAAAACAATCCTTGATGCGGTTTAATTATCATGCTAAAATTTCAGCTCGATCGGTGCAGAACTTTTTGAGTTTTTGAAGCGTACACAAACCAACATAACATTTTTATATTTATTGATAGTAGTTATGCGGTAGTGGCCTAGTGAGAGAAAGTCCGCCTTTCAAAGAGAAGGACGTAATTTCCAGTTCCAGAGCGAGGAAGCCCACATACCACCTACCCGAGAGTTATTTCGGAGGTAGGTAGGTGATCCACCGATCCGGATTTGGCCCCGTGGTGGATTATGGCCTAACCCTCCTCTCGAAAGTTAGGGGAGACCCGTGCTCAGCAGTGGGACGTTATGGGTGGATGATGATGATGATTATGATAGCTAGTAACTTTGATAGTCTCCGTGGCATAAGTTAGTGATGAGCCTACCGCTAAATTTGAGGTTAAGGGTTCGATTCCCGCAGAGTGCAAATATTTGTGTGAACCATAAGTGTTAGCTCTGAATCTAGATGTTTGCGGCATCATTTTATGTAGTCTATGTAATTGGTTAGGAACCTCGTATGTATGTGATTGTGACACGTCATTTATTCATTTATTGTTCTAAAAACGTATTGAATCATTTCATTTATGTTCTCTCATATTATGATGAAATAAACATATCATCTTTAGTAAGGGGTGTGTCTGGCCACACAAAACATTTGTTAAGAACGAGTTCATAAAAGATAACCTATTATCTTGAAGCTACTAAGTTCACTGAATATGGTGACGTAGGTTCATATTATTTAACCGATGCGTGTGGTAAACTTTATAATTAGGTAATTAAGATTTAACTTTCAAAACAAACAATTTAGAGATAAAATGAATATCATACAAAAAAGTGGATATAACAGTTATTTTTGTAAGTTTCCTACTAGGTTTGAGGTTTTAGTAGGTATAAATTAAATAATCTAAAGGTGATGTTAGACCAAAGAATTAAAAGCAAAAAAAAAACTTTACAACAAATATTGTTTATTTTACTTAATTATGTCCATAAATATGAAGTTAGGAAGGATAAATTCGACATACGTGGTGCGATCACGTATAACCGGTGGTGTTGCCATTGCATTGTCACGGATTAAAATTCCACTTTGTATACGTCTTTGTTTCCACAAACTTAGGCCAGCGTTAAACTGCAATTTCGGTTTATTTTTTGATTTTAACACACCAACTTAACACAGTTCTAAAGGCGCCCAGATTACTTCTTCAGTAGCCACAATTTTATTTAACCAGTGTTATAAGTCGCTCTTGTATATTTCATACAATAATGGCCAACCACTAAACTTTTTGGCCATAGTCCAACTAATGGCATTCCACATTATCAACTACAATTTATGACCGATATTCACATAATGATATCGATATCGAAGGTTGAAGACCGAGCACGTCCTATATTAAATGGCACATAGATTATGGAACGGAGTGACGTGTTTATGTTCGGAACTGTTTTGTAATACTTATCAGTGAACTTTGATATTGCATTTCTGACTGCAGCTACATCATATGTTCGATTTTTGATAGACACGGTATTCGTGGAAAAAGTTGGCGTTGAGCTGACCGCAACTCACTTGGTTGCGGTTTGGATATCCGCTCTAGGTTCTTTGTGTGAACCACTGGTATTTGTTCCTAGTCTGATGGTTTATAGGGCCATGTTCCCCATTGTTTCTGACTTCGTAGTTACAGAGAATCAGGAACCACGAGGAAAAAAGGAAAAGGAGTGAGGATTTAGCTAAGGACTCTAGCTACTTCCTCTATCTGGCTAGGTTTTAACTTAAGTAAAGTTAAATCGCAACACTCAAGTATTTTAATACTTGGGTGTAGCTATCTAACGTTGATTTTAATCGACATAAGTAATAGAGTAAAATAAGACGCCCAAACCTTTATACGTGTGCAATCTTGTATTTATGGCCTACCAAAATTGATAAAAAATTGAACAGCGTTTTCTAATTATATAAATATTTCTTAAAAATAAACATTATCAGTAATGTTCTTTTCCACGCGAACCTAATTTGATAATGTATATCGATACGTTTTGAACTAGCTATCAGTTTCACATTCCAATATTGTACGATGTTTGTTAGGAACGTATTTGTAAACGAATTATCTTCGATGTCGATGTTTCAACCAAATCGAGGCATCCTTTATTTCAGATGCTGTTAGTTTCAGAACAAACCAATATCTATCCTAATTAAAAAAAAAAAAAACAATAAGTTGGTTAGTAGGATCTTGAAAAGGGGTTGGTTCGATTCCTTCAGCCAAGTACGTCGACAATTTTCAAAAATATATTGAACTATTCATAAATGCCACTTTATGAGTTTCAATGACAATAATATAAATAAAAAAGGAACAAAACAAATACATAACAAAAAACCGTACATTTCCCTAAAACTAACCAGAATACCTACTATTTAAAACACCATAATAATATTTATCATCAGATTACTTTATGGGAATATTGTGTATTTCAATATTAATATTACAAAGGATATCGGAAACTCCCAAAACGACACATAACAGGAAGACCTGATTCGCATCAATAACTCTACCTACTCATGCTGATATCCCTTAATCCTCAGAATATATTATATATATTTACTTATTGACACAAACACTATCGGAACAAACGGTTTCTCTATTTAGGTTGTATTTTAATCAAGCATTTGTATCAAAGTTGACTGTAAATAATTAGATTCTATAGATAAAAAGTGCCCGCAGTAGGCTGAATGTACTGCAAGTGTTGACTGTCCGTCATTTCCTTAGCGTCTTCTTCGTAATGTTTTGTGTGTGTGTTGTATTTTTTCTCTAACACTTTGTATATGTTATATAAATTAAGAACAACAACAATTGATTCTAATCCAGGATAATGGGGTGATTCGACAGAAAACCAAGGTAACCGACATAAGTTAAAGGATTAGCAAGCTGTGGTGGCAATAGGCCGGCCACATCTCTAGAAGAACCGGCAATCGCTGGGGTAGACGAGTTCTAGAGTGGAGATCGAGTTTAGGCAAACATAGTGTGGAACGCCCGCTGGCAAGGTGGAGTGACGACTCGGCGTTCATTGGGAGATGTCTACATTCAGCAGTGGACGAATTTGGGGTGATGATGATGATGATGATGACATAAAATATGCAAATAAACGAAGTTACTTTCATTCTTTCTTCATTTTCATCTAATCACGCCGATTTGGCTCTGAATTAACCTTATCTATTGACATAATATTGACAAAATAGCGGGGGTAGCCTAGTGGGAGAACGTCCGCCTTCCAATAATAAGGTCGTGAGTTCAAATCCCAGTGCAGGCACGTACCAATGTGTTACTGTAAAACATATGTACGTAATTATCACTCGCTTTTCGGTGAAGGAAAACATCGTGAGGAAACCCACATGCCTACCCGAGAATTATTTCGGAGGTAGGTATGTTATCCACCAATCCAGACTGGGCCCCCGTGGTGGATTATGGCCTAGCCCTCTGCATGAAAGTGAGGAGAGACCCGTGCCCAGCAGTGGGACGTTATGGGTTGATGATGATGATGATGATTGACATGTTGTAAGAAGAAGTGACGCGTGATTATACACTTGATCAAACAACGCTGTGATTGAGATGCAAATAGGTGTTTGCAAATCGTTCACCTATCGGTAAGCGCTACGCCTGCCCATAACAGTTACAGTGCCACCCAGAACTTTGTGTTCCATAATCTTGAACGACACTGCACGGTGTTCATCACCCTGAGACATCGGCTCTAAAGTCTCATATGCTTAGTAATTCACTTCACTCTATACCTCACCAATGACCGGGAACAGACATAATAGCTGCCCGTGCGGTAGGGTACGAGCTAATGGAGTTTGTCCATCCCGTCGCGACTTACATAATTGGACCCTTAAGTATATGTCATTGCCCTTAACGACAATTATATTCACTCTCGGGTTCCAACCATAATAATTACGCAAGAACGTAAACAGGAAGGGTCCAGCCCTAGAAATGACGTTTAATAACTGTAATAAACAAAAACTGCTGGAGCTTCATTCGCTATGACCACCTAGACACGTAACGCGCTCGTTTTGAACTGTCAAAATGACCTACGGGAAACTAGCGCGTTTCAGGCTCGTTTCGAGAAGTTTTGAGGCTCATAATAAGTTTAAAGCACGTTATGACATCATGCGTTTTCGGAAAGGAATCTCAAGTGACATAGCGAGCAAGGGCCCTGGAAGAGAAACGTCCTACCTACCTACCTGGAAGTGGTACTGTTATGTACTTTATATCATTAAATCTAACCGCTTACAAGAACCGCAGCTGACCACTACTATCCAGGAGTATCTTGTTACGGAATAATATTTCTCTTTTAATCCGTTGCGCAATATATCAAATCTGTACTTACATATTTACAAGATAAATTGCATTCTATTTTTACTAGATGAAGTGTGATTTTGCACAGTCATCATAAGTGTTATTGGCTCATTTAACAGGAAAAGGGAATGTAACACTCGGATACAGTTTAGTAACTGTACGTCGAATATAAATCGGAAAAAGAACATTAAAAATGATACGCACTGATGGGTCTTCGTTATGCTGGAAATTCTAATGTCAAAACACTAAGGGTTGTGTAATGTTAATAAATATATCATTAATATTCAATACCTACCTGGATAAGTACCACATCTTTGCCAGATATTCATCCGCCAAGCAGGAGTGTGCAAACATTACTGTGTTCCGGTTTGAAGGGCATTGTTTCCAGCGAAATTACTGGGCATATGAGACTTTAGAGCCGATGTCTCAGGGTGACGAGCGCAGTACAGTGCCTCGCAGGATTATGCAATGGAGAATTCTGGGTGGTGCTGTGACTGTTATAGGCGGGCGTAGCGCTTACAATCAGGTGAACGACTTGCTAATTAAAAAAACAAAAGTATTTAAGGCCGTTTGTTTAGCTTGTGGCGCCAAATTACAAAATTCAAACAGTTTTTTTTTCATTTTAAGTCCGGGTTTAAGTTCGTTTTAAGTTTTAAGACCGGGTAAGTAATGTAAATGAGAGTGTAACTCGCGAAACTCTAGATTATTTTTTACATTATTTTGGGGAGGTATTTAGCACTAATGCACCGGATTTTTCATATTATTATAAGTCAATAAACTGTTATACTGACGTGTTTTTGACCTTTTTGAGTAGGAGTTTTTGAAATAACTGTCTGAAATTTAAATTTCCTGCTAAAAGCGAAACGTACCACCTTAATGAAATGCAATGCGAATAACGCGTCACGTCATATCAGACAAAGTTCACATATGACGAGAGACACGTCATTAAAATGCATCAGATATGTAAATAGTCTGCTGTGTCATTCGTACTGTTACTTTGTCAAAATATCCATTCGGCAACTATCGATCCACAATTTTGTTAATAACATTAGATAGGTATATCATAATTACTAAGTATTTTGACAAGCCTTGATTATGCTTCGTCAAAACTTCAATTTGAGGCTTGTTTGGTCGATGGACTTCTAAAATAAATTCACTCGGTCATCATAAATTAAAAATATATAAAAAAAAGTATGAAAAATACATAATCAATATTCGATCGGTTTTAATCAGCTCAAGTAAAATTTAATAAATCCACTGTTCACTCAGAATACTCAATATTACCAATCCATTCCAAAAACGCTACACCTGTAGCAACTTTAAGTGAATAGCTTCATTTGATATGTAACCCAGTCAGCTGACGCCTAAATGTAGGTTTTCTATGGGAAACAGAAGTGAACGACAAGTGCACGTATAGTGATATTATAGAACGGGAACTCCCTGCTGTGGTAGAAATAGCAGGGCAGTTGAGTTTAAGGCCTTAGAACTAGACGGATTTAAGAGTTTGTATTGAGCCCCATGAACTGAAAATCGGTGAGTCGGCTTGCATTCATTACTCCCCACTGAGCTATTCAAATATTTAAAGTTGGTTGTTTCGCATGCTTATATAGGAAGCACAAAGGCTTCTTAGACTCGCGGAGGAGCTAAGAGTTATTATAGCCAAAAAATGTATTCAGGAACTGAAACGCAAAGGTACCGAAACAACTGTTAATACCTTGCGTTTATGATGATATTTCAGCTTTAACCTCATATAGGTAAAGTTGAATTTTGATTGTATCGTTATACAATTACGAGATAAAATCCAACGCTCGGTTTGTGTTTTATTCGACGTAACGTCAACGGACAGAGTGACATTATAAACGAACTAAATCTATATATATATAAATGTTATGTTGTTTTGTGTACGCTTCAAAAACTCAAAAAGTTCTGCACCGATCGAGCTGAAATTTTAGCATGATATATAATCCGCATCAAGGATTGTTTTTATCTACTTTTTTTCATCAGTGACATATCAGCGAATGTGCGAATGTGCCACAGCGAAGCGTGGCAGGGCACAGCTAGTTTAACATATTATATTATGTGATGTGATGGCTAAAAATACGGAAGTTTTATTAGATCTACGATTTGTGGAACCGTGGCTGAAATTCGATAGTGGCGCCCCTCTCTCCAGTAAATAACTCCTCTTCGGGCGCCTCAAATATTTATTATTTTATTGAGTTGGTACTCTTTACTGAAATTTACGTATATGAAATCAATTTAAAAACACGTACGTTGTTGAGACGGTAAATCTTAAAATGGCATCATGAGTCCACAATGTTCACAATGTTCACTCGTAGTGTGGGACTCTGTGGCTTTCGTATCCTAGGCGCTTTGTGGAGCAAGTTTTTAATTTGTATACTTATGATTTTGGCGCCCGCTGTAACTGCCGGTTCGCTCCCCCCCCCCCCCCCCAGATCCGGGCCTGGCTCCAATAATTATGATGATTATCGTCATATTAGTATTTTTTATCTAAATTCATGTGACTTATTTATATCTTTTGCCTTTGAAGTGTTTATCAAACACGTGTATTAATGAAATCTTTTTTTTTCAATACATTCATTTGACTTAGCGCTATGCTTGTATTGGAATTTAAACTTAACAGCGATCATCAGATAATATAAAAACTGTGAAATAAACACTGCAAATGAATCTCCTTTAACCTTATCACCTTGGAGTGTTCAATAACATGTTTTTTAACCCACTTAAGTTGATTTAATTTTCATATTTATGACATAAACAACAATATTTTTTTAATAAAATAATTATTACTTAATCTTCATCGAAAACCCATATCAGCCCAGTCCTGAGCACGGGTCTCCCCTCACATTCCTTAGAAGGATTAGGGCACAATTCACCACAGGGCCCGGTCCGGACTGGTGGATACCATACCTACATACCTACTTCCGAAATAATTATCGGCTCGGTATGTGGTTGTTTTCTTCACGATGTTTTCTTTAACCGAAAAGAGAGTGATGATTACGTACATATGTTTTACAAGAAACACATTGGTATGTACTGGCACTGGGATTTGAACTCACGAGCCTCGCCTTGGAAGGCGGACGTTCTCCCACTAGGCTATAACCGCTATTTTATTAATGGACCACAATAACTATAAAATTAAATATGTCTGTGAATTAGTTCTTCATTATTGCAATACAATGACTTACTTTAGCTACGACTAAAGTTGGCATCACTGCAGTTACTGTAGTTAGTCATCATCATCATCATCAACCCATAACGTCCCACTGCTGGGCACGGGTCTCTCCTCACATTCGTGAAGAGGGTTAGGCCATATTATACCACGGGGGCCAAGTCCGGATTGGTGGATAACATACCTACCTCCGAAATAATTCTCGGGTAGGTATGTGGGTTTCCTCACGATAATACTACTTACTACCTACTGTAGTTACTGTGATACTGTAGTTAGTACTTAACCGAAATTATAGTTTAAACTGAGGTCATCTAATGTCAAGGTAAGTTTTTTATAAGTCTACTTAACTGCAGATTTTTTGTCTTCCAAAAATAGTTTCTTGCGCGTTTTATTAAAAAGTAGAAGACCGGCAATGAGGTTTGCACTATTTACTTTACTAACGAGTTTTGAAATAGTATTTAAAAATTTAACAATTTCAATTCGCCAAGTGGAAAATCATAGTATATAAATATTTAATTGCACTTCATCAACATACCGTGAATAACATTGCCTAACAACATCATAGCATATTAAAATTCATTTCAGCAATAATTATTAGTTGACTAAGATCTCGAAGGAACAAGAAAGTATTGAGAGGCTGATCATAAACGAACATTAGTATTTTTATTTAAAATTCGAATCACATAAAAAAAACTATAATATGATGGTGATGACATCACATGAAATGTGTGTCACAATAATTTGCAACAATCATAAATAAGGATTAGTAATTATACGCTTTTCAGCTGGCTAGATAATTTTTATCGCAGCAACAGTATTAAACCTAATAACCCCTAAATTTGTTTCAATGTTTATGTTATTATTATTAAAACGAACCTTCTTTCTTTCGGTTTAGAATTCATTTTTGCAGTAAACATCTTAGCAGAACAAGAAGGTAAATCATGTTTAATCACCAAATAATCACGAAAAATCATTATATGATAGTTATCTGAGCGTAACTACACAAATTATAGCAGGCATTGATAAACTCGAACCAGAAACAATGACCAAAGCATGATTCGAAATATCCTAGGAATGCGCTTTGTTTTCATTAGTTAAAAACACTTCTGCTATTCACATATTTTATTTCAACTAAAACTATTCATGTAATAAAATCTGTACGGTAGACCGCGTGTAAATGTATGTAACGGAAGAAGCTAACAATGGATTTCGCGGAAGTAAAAAATTATCTAGCGCAAAATCAATCAACCGAGTTTATATACGTGCAACAAAATTGATATCAAAGGCAAAATTTAAACAAAAATTCACAGCAATATTTGCTCTATTGTACATAATACTTTCGCAAGTTGATTTGCACTAACATGAGAAAGTTGCTACCGAAATTAAATAACTAACAGTTACAGGATCGCCGATTAACAAGATTAACATAGAAAAGGGGGCTTACCTATATATTTTTAGTGATATGTTTACTATAGCAATGTTTAACAAGTACTGGTTAACGGTATCCACTGAAGTCGGCGAGCGTATCACAGGTGTTTTTTTTTTTAAATACGTACGACCGTTCGCCACTGTTACACAAACTTCAATGAGCGACGATGTAGAATATCAGTGCCAGTGGACGAGCGTGGCGAATGATTAATACATGATTTTAACGCACCTTCGGGAATTTATCTGAGAGATAAAATGTAGGGACTTTTAGCAGTAAGAGCAAGAACAGTCATTGACCGTGTGATGAGCAGACTTCGCCACAAGACTGTTACGTGAACTTGTGTTACAAGTACTTTTCAGTCTATTAGCACAACTGTCACGAATTTATTTATTCACTGACTCGGCGAATATTCGTGCTTCAGATTCCCTTGATATATGGAAACCTGGTGAAGGATCAGAATCTATGTTCGTGATCGTGACAGGCTACTGTAATTATCATCGTATCTTAATAATTGTCGTAAGAACGGAGTTTTCGTTCGAAACTATGACGCAATACACTGGATTTGCAAAACAAAAGCCTGTCGGAATACCTAACAATAAATCTTTCTTTGCTATCATATGCTAATTAATGGACCCTTATTTTCAAAAAATTTCAGGAGTGCCTTGGACAGCTAGACTGCATCATCGCAGTCTGTCTAAAGCTATCACCACATTTCAACCGACGTAACCCATCCAAACTAAGTAGGTCATCAGGATTTGTTATTGATATAACGTATTGGCTGTATGATAACTGAAGGTCGTACAAAGTAAAATTCTCCATAAAATATATTTATCTTTATTGTTATCAGCTTTATCACGAAAATACTGGATTGAAACGTCACCAAATAAAACCAAAAACGTTTACATTTTCTATCATTAGGTTCGTATTGATAATTTATATACCTGTTCGTACCCATTTGTAGCATAAGTTACATAAAAAAAAAAACTGGTAATTCAGCGAAGAGGCAAAAGACCACATGGCATTCAAAACTGGTTCAAAAAATTATTGGAGTTAATTGTTAGTCTCCAAACAGGTTTCGTTGTACAAAAACGAACTTTGATCTTCCATCAATGTAGGTTTTTAGTTCAGCGTAAGTCCACTTAACGGTAAAATGAAGCCTTTTTTTCATTATTTGTAGCGATTTACCTCTACCTCTTTAAGTGTAATAAAAAAAACCTACTTACTACACGTTTTTGTTTCTAGGTATCTATAAAGTATCGTGAAGTGGACTTTGATTCTGTGCAGTCTATATAAGTACCTACAATATTTACCTTTGATCAATGAGCACTACATCAACACGTGTCAAGAAAAACAAAGTGAAATCAATATTTAACAGATAAAGTGAAGTAGGTAGATGATAGAGATAGCCAATAATCCCACTATAAGGACCTGTAAATATTTTGACATGCACGTGAAACGAATATGATACCCGAGACTTCATTATTTTCAATAGATTCTTCAAAAGTTCTAGCAAAATTGTCAAGTCGGCAACTATGTATAAAGAAGAGAGAATTAAGAAAGATCTATCTACTTATAAAATATAAAGAAACTAGCTGCGCCCCGCGGTTTTACCCGCGTAGTTCCTGTTCCTGCGGGAATATGGGGATAAAATATAACCTATGTCCTTTCTCAGGCTCTAGACTATCTCTGTACCAAATTTCATTTCAATCGGTTCAGTAGTTTAGGCGTGAAAGAGCAACAGACAGACAGAGTTACTTTCGCATTTATAATATAAGTAAGGATGTTTCACCTGACCCATTGTTAAAATTAAACTGTTTTCCTGCCACTGACTGAATGTTTTCAAGGAGTACAGAGACGATGGTACGTACATGCTTTTCGGAACATTTCCTTCCTCATTTGTGTTCGCCAAAAACATTCTTATCTTTTTATTACTCGTAATAAATCAGAATATATTTATTGATCGTTTTTATTTTTATTTTTTTATTTTTCAGAGCGACATATCTACCTACCTAATCTGACGGCCCGTATGATGATAAACGGTTACCGGCGCCTATTGACATGTGTAACTCTCGTGGCTGTGTAACTCTCCTTTCTTAACACTTTCACTGCTGAGCCGATTTGCTTGTCTAGCCACGGGTGCGGATCTGCACACTGCATAGTGTTTTCTCATACAACAAACACAGCGGTTGTGTTTTCCCGCACTCGCGGCAAGTTATGCAAAACACGACAGTTGTGTTCTCAGCACTGAACGTGTTAAGAACCCCATGTTAATAATTCTGCGGTAAAATATCCAATAGTAGCAATGATCCGGATGGTCAGTGCTAGTTATTATTATAATTGCGATGAAATGCGCACTTGTAAGTTTAGTGTAAGTGCACACTAATTATTCCTCATGTTGTACAAACGCTAACTCTAGTTTTATCTTTTAACTTACTTCAATATTTTTTATGTCCATAAATCATTTACAGTTTCAGAGTAATTTAAAAGTCATACGCTTGCGCTCATTCCCACGAAAGTGGTTTTGGACTAACGGACACGGAAGTAGTCTTATATATATTTATATTACATTTTTTTCATTTGAATGTATTTAGCACTGAAAAACGTATTTTTATTTAAAAAAAATTATCGTACATTTCATCAAAAGGGTCCCAGATACCCAATATCCAACATATACCCAACGTCGATATGTTTTACACTGAACGTTTTATCAAAATAAATTAAAGCTTTATCGACTCTACAAAGTCATGCAGCTTATCTTAGAGCATATCTATACGTCACTGTCATTTCCCGATTGAAGTAGCTATATCTAGATACGTATCTAGGTACTTATATGTTTAGTGAGTCTTATTTTGACTATCGACAATGTTACAGCAACACTTATCTTATCCACTGAGAATGTATGAATGGAATCATACTGCTTTCTGACGCTTATTCACTAACAAACTATATTTTTTACAACTATGCAATGAAAGCAATATAAGTAACATCGAACTCAAAAAGTCTCTTTTTATACCGATATTTTCAAGACAAATAATGAGATAAAAATAATTTATTTAATATATTTCCGATTAAAACATGTGGTGCAATTTTAAGAATGAATCTTGACTTTCTATTGTTTACATGTGGATTAACTAAAAGTTAATTATTGTTTTAGAGCCATCACACACAGCAACTGAAGATAGAAAGTCGAATGTGAGTAAATACGAGATCTCCAGTTACTACTTTAACAGTGCCAGCGTCAAATATGTCTCCCTTTAGGCGGATACGAAAAAAGTATAAAATTTTTGAATAGGAACGCCAATATTTCCGAGCATATTTAGGAATAAAATATTTAAAATTTCAGTGGATCTGTGGCAGAAATATTTTATACTAAACTGAATATTCGTATTCAAGTTCTGAAGTTTGCCCTAGAAATATAATTACCAGGAACACAATTTTCTTGTTTCTAAAGCTATGTGTTGGCTAGTTTCTCTAGTTATTGCTAATGGCTACATGGCATTATTATAACTCGATTACACTGAAAAAATATCTGTTATATAATACAGATAAACATGTTCAGTGTCATATCAAATTGATTTAGTAAATATATGGATTGTGCAACAAAAATATAGTAGACGTGACGTATTTCTTTGGATTGAACATGCAAGCCAAATTCGTGGCTTTCGTTTTGTGCCAATATAGATAAGCAGCATAGAAACCTCACGGATAAACTATAAAAGAGGACACCATCTTGGATACGGCAAGGGAGGTGTTAACTGGAGTTTCTAGAAACAAAACTCGCATTACCAAAGGAATAAAAGTGGAAAATTTTATTCAGATGTGTGCGGGGTCGATAGTACCAAGATATACCGAAGCAATTTCAAGCAACCAAGGAGCCGTTAGCTGGTGAAAGCCAGCGCGACGCAGCGGGTACCGACTTACTAAGAAAGGGATGTGCCCCGTGACAAGGTTCAAATTAACGAGGGCCCGCTTCGCTCCAAATTTACATGGGTATGCATGTTGCGCTCTTAGATAGCACAGTACTGGCAACTGGATTTAGTGCCACGAATAGTTTCGGAACAACGGATCCGAGCGAGCTACTTGCATAAGGAACTGTAATTAAAGAACACTCGAATCAACTGTGACCGAAGCTTAATTGTAACAGAGCGCTTTTGGGAAAACCAACGGGAGTAACGTTAAACCCTAATGTTGTTAAGCTGAACAAATTGTTTAGTGCAATGAAATGATTTGATGTAAATACATTAAACTGTGGTGATGAATATAAACCATTTTTGCTATATTCTCAGGTTTCCTTCTTGAAATAGATAAAAAGAGCTATCGATACTTGTATTCCCTCGCAACTGACAAACAAGTCTGAACAGCAAAATCTGCCGATCGCGGAGGAAACGAAAACGGCTGAAGTTAAATTAAAATCGTGTTTAATGTGGCTTATTTCCTTGATAAATCCATAATATACTGAGATAAGCGATTAGTGTGCAGTTAGTGGATGCGGGTAGTATAGCGTAACACATAGCTCCGCAGAGCGCTTAGCACAGAATTCGATTCAACTAATGCTGCTTAATCCTGACCGGTGGCCGACCGGCGGCTCACAAATGGCACAGGATGGCACAGGGTGCATTCCGGAAGGCCATGCACAATTCGCAGCTGGTGATTGATGATAATCCCCATCCCATCTGCGCTGCGGACGAAACAATGCACTCGCCGATTCCCGATGTGATAGAATTTTTTGATGCTCGATTGTTCGCGTCAATTTAGGGGTTTCGATTGTAGTGTTTTTGATGCCTCTATTAAAATTGATGAAGTGTTATGTTATTGATGGTTTTCCAATCCTATAGTGCATTTTTCTTTTAAGAAACAAATTTAATTGAAAGTATTTGTATGTTCTAGTGATACGATGTAATTTAATTTAGAGATAATACATATTTTGTATGTACAGCCTCTTAAAAATCGTTGCCAAACAAGATATTCATTCAACGCAGCCACTCAAGGCAATGCTTAACTGTTTCCAAAAATGATACATCACACTTATAATACCCAGTATAAAAATGTAGCGTGTTTTATTCTAAATAAATCCCTGCCAGTTTCCGGTGTGCAGTGCGGCGAAGCGGAACCGAGCGGAAGGTGGGCCTCGGGAGCGGATGGTGTAAGATAAAGAGAACATTTCCTATCCAAGACTTGGGAGATTTAGCAACATTCCGAGACGCCCGTGTTCTTTAATGTCGGACTGTTGTTGCCTTTTTTGGTGCTTTATGTGGACGGGTGTTTAACGCGTTTGAGAAATGAATTGAAATAGTTTTTCGTGGTAAAATACAAAATGTTTTTTTTTTTACTAGCAATACGTATCTGACAGCGGCCAATTGGCAAGCAAGCTGGTTTACCAGATACTGTTCATTTATTATTTAAAAAAATAAGTATTTGAAAATGAATATGTGATGTCTAGTGACTTAGCCGCTGGCTATAGGTAGCGCACATAGTTATCGACACCTAATATTTACTCACGAGATACCCGAGCGAACATCTTCATCTTCACAGCAATTACTGCACAAGCAGACACGTCGGAAATGTTGCCATTAGTGTACAAATCATGTTTGTATTTCCCGAGAATGTACGAGGATATTAACAACTTGGGGCTCAGGTTCGTAGTAACTGTTCTAATCTGTTTAGTCTCCGTGTCGCACCAGCATCTGGTGCTATCTAGGCATTGAAATTGGAATCTTTAGAGTGAGAAACAGGAGCCACCCTGAGTGGTGCTTAAGTAAATCCTATGACTCCAAAAACGTTGACGCACCTTGGGCAGGTAGACTGCGATATTACAGTTGGCTAATCCTGTCACCACGATATTTCAACTAAATAAGCCAATCTCACGGCACAATGGTTGAAAACATGTCGATGAGCCTGAGATGAAGAACAGCAAGAAGAAGAAACCTTAGATCTTACTCCAGCAAAAGTGGCTCAGCGGGTACACTCTTTGCAAGGAGTTTCTTTAAAGTTTTTATTATGAAAGGAGACGAGCAGAAAAAGAGCTACCTTTAAATATAAAACCTGGAAAATACAATATAAAAATTGCTACAGCTGATGTAAAAATTCAAAACTTCAATTAACATAGTTACTATATAGCACGAGATCACAATAGTCGACTTCCGATAAGCTTGCTCGCAATATAATATTACTCGTATACCTAAACAAAAAATATGATTATATGGAACCTTGCTATAAGATTAGCGTTTACATTTGTAAATTGAAATGTTTTGGAAAACAATATTAGGTAAAACAGTGTTTGTGGCGATTACTAAGAACATTGTTTTGCGCTTGTTCCAGACTAGTCTGTGATAAAATTTATTAATGGACGGAAGCGCAGAGAGCGGTAACTTATTTCCAATATTTCATCGCCCTTCTATTTAAATTAAACATGTACTTTAAATGCAGCTCCAGTTTGGAAACTGAGTTAGTGAGACCGTTATTTTAATAGAAAGTTTAATTTTTACAAATTAATGGCCCTTTCTTATTAAATTTAGTCAAAAAAGTACGGCTTAAAAATAAGAATAGCTTTCCAATGATGACAGTACGTTTGCGTAAGTTACAGATCTCAAAATAATTTTCTAGAGAATGGACCTCTTTATGAATCTGGACATTAAAGAGTTTTATTCTGCATTAACGGCAAAGCTAGTGGAAGTTAATTCAGGACGAAAATTATCTTTTGTTACTTACATCCAGAAACAAAAGCTTTGGAACTCAAAATAACACAACAAGTACCGTCCCTCACTATTTTACCTTGAGAAGAACAATTGGACAGTGAAAATGATTTCATGGGACGCGGGAGATTTTAGGAAAAGTTGTCACAGAATAAACAGTAGAATGCTTGAATAATAGTATAATGATTTTATGTAAGTAACCTGATACAGATTCTGTAAATATATGATCAGTGTACCGAAACTACATATAATAAAATAATATTCCCACATGTTTCTTGCCAGGTCACCAACGGTGTTCCAAATTTTTATATAGTATATCCTGTTTTTAGAATGATCTGAACGGTACAATTATTTGATATTCTGATGACCACTAATTTGATTGAAAAGGAAATAAAATTAATACGACAGTGCAAAGAAAACCTGAAAATTAATGTTTAGTACTCACATTCATCTTACAATTCTTCGCATAGATATGTTTTTTCTTCGTTTTAATTAAGAACCATTCATTAATTATTGTTTCAATTATTTTCATCCCGTTGAAATCTGTTTCTGATTCTATGCATAAATTAAAAAAAATATATGTAAGCGTGTTTTTCGTTTCGTTACTCCGAAACGTAAAAAAGTGCACCTAGACTTTCCTTCCTGTCATACACATACTGTGTTGCACTGAAAATTTGCCGCTCTTTTGAGCGTCCTGCTCGCATTGACGCGCAGACAGGTGCGTCGTTGTCAAACTTTTTCAAAGACAAACTTCGCAGACGGCTTTGAATGTGTTAGTAAGGATGCTATCAGTGTGTTTCCTTTTACACTTTAGTTCAATTCCATTGCCATTGGCATTTAGCTAAATGAAAATACCAGTTGGGAAACGATATCGATTTAAAGTTTTGATTGAAACGCTAGGAAGTGTTGATGACTGTGGTTTAAGATTGCGAAATTAATGGGACGTTGGACACTGTGGGGATGAATAGTACATGACAGCACTTAATAATTGTACTAATACAACTAGTACTACAACACAACCACTAATACCTGTACCTGTACTGTACTTTAGTTGTATTTTTTGTTGTACCAGACAACCGGAAGCAACCAAAAAAAAAAAAGAAAAGCATTGTCCATACATTGGATCATCGGTTTTCGATATGGCAACCAAAAAAAAAAGTATAAAACCAGTCGAAAAACATAATTGCATTCTTTAATCTGGAGATCAATTGAGCACATAATTATCAGCAAGAACACACTAGTTGGTATACTTACTTTAAGTTCTATACTGCTTGTTGCTGAGTAGAACTATCTTGCAGCTCCCCACTAGTCCAGCGCTGTCGGCTGCACAGTGCTCTTCAGTGATTAGTGCTAGTGTACACTGTAGTTAACTGCCTTGTGGGTGTTCTATAATGTGCACAATTTTAGTGAACTAAACACAGTGGCCTTTAATGTTTCATTTATAAAAAAAATTATGTCGCAGATGTTAGTCACTACGCACTTATAGAAGCGCACTCTACTGTATGGCGTTTGAACATTGAGGTTTTCACCTTGCAAAAGAAGCCGGCTATGTCTATGTCTATGGCCTGACTATAGGCTACGCTGCTTATTGTTTACTTTATTATCGCGCTTTGCATATTATTGTTTCGCTTCGTAGTTTTCTATCTATCTTTCTCTGTATTTATTATTAGCTTTCGGAAATATACAATTCATCTAAATTCAATCATAAATCTTCATTCTTTCGGCCTACTTTCTTCTTCATCTACACCTACCTCACCGTTTATCAACCCACATACCACTGATCATCAGACTATATTCGTCTAGTGCTTGAAGAAGGCCTTTCCTAGCAAACGCCACTGAGCCCGATCTTCGGCTCTTTTCATCTATTTTTTCTAATGCGGCTTAAACTGTAGAACACGACTATTCCATTGGTTCTCGATTCTTCTAGAAATATCACTAGCCCACTGCTACTTCAGCGTGCTAATCCTTAGAACTATGTCGGTTACCTTGGTACTGTGTCGGATTGACAAATTACATATAAGTAACTACGGAAGGTAAGTGATTCAACAAAACTGTTGCTCATCAAAATGACTGTATGTAATTTAAAACAAATATTATATCCTAGTATGGTTTGAGGAAAGCTATTATTGTAATATTATCTTTGGGACACTTTATTCTTTCATAGTGTAATTTTATGTAAATATGAACTTTTTTGTGTTAGTATACTTGGTAAGTATTTGCTTATTAAATGTAAACAATGGTTTCACAATACGGGTTAACTTCTTTACGCACGCTTGATACTCATACTCCCCAATGCTGGTGAATGCGTTACGAAGAATGTGATCGGGCGAGGTGAACGGAAGCTGAGAGGGAGATATTAGTTTTTTTATAGTTTTTAGTTGAAGTTTCACTTCTACTATGTGTTCCAGCAAACATTACATATTTTTTTATATTTACGTATATTCGTTTCTAGTGATGACAATACGCCAAATATAAGTTTATATCTAGCCAATCTCAAAATTAACAAGCAGCAAATTGAGGGTATTGTAGAACGCACCTCTAAAGACTATTCAAGCTTGCCCCAATAATTGTAGATCAATGGCGGGTCAGCACGATTCATTGCCGACACCGAACGACGGGCGGTTGCGTGTGGTGCATTGTTGACAGAGTCGCCGACTCCTGTTCGCTTCCTCCGGGCTTATACGTTTTGTGCACTTTGTTACTAAATATTTTGAGCTAGGTAGGTTTATATTATTATAACACGACCATCAACATAAGTGCCTTTAACACTTTCACTGCTGAAAACACAACTGTCGTGGTTTTTCATAACTTACCACGAGTACGGCAAAACTCAACCGTTGTGTTTGTTGTATGGGAAAACACTATGGCGCGTGCAGAACCGCACCCGTGGCTAGACAAGTAAAACGGCTCAGCAGTCCAAGTGTAAACAGAAGACAACTGCAAGATACATATGAGGTATCTCTGTGTATATATTTTTTGTTTGATAGGGTTTTGAGATTTTTCTTGGTACATTCGGGAAAATCCTATAAAAACGTCAAGAAAATGGATCCAGTAGTTCTGTTTTAGTAAATCACTTTTAGTTAAGGTGTTTGAAGACTGTTAATGGTCAAATGAATTCTTATATCAAATTTATTTTCATTTACTTCGCGGATCTATATTTTAGAGACCTAGTGTTATTCTTCGCTAATACACCTAATAAAGTCCGATATTCACATTTAATAGCAACTATCTGTTGTTTGCAGTAGTGTGCCGTAAAACTTCTGCTTTTACGGTACAGTGAACAAAAGAAGGCGGTAATAACTTCCCCCTTCTCTACCCTCGTTCCTCCTTAAGGTTCTTTTTCACGGGTATTTTACAACTGGTACTCATTGCAGCGTTTACTTCTTTTTTGAGATTGTTACTGAAATCCACCAATCCGGACCGGGCCCCCGTGGCGGATTATAACCTAACCCTCCTGATGAAAGTGAGGGGAGACCCATGCTCAGCAGTGGGATGATATGGGATGATGATGACTGAAATCACCTGCCAGCAGCAATATGTTTGTAGCTCTAGGCAATGAGGTATGTATTCAAATTCTCTCTTCTACATATATATATTACATTTAGTCATTAATAATATAATATAACTGTAACTGGGCCAAATTTTAACATTAAATAATGTTACAAAATATAAATATTGTTATAGACGTTAGCATTTTGTGGTTCTCGTAAATCATCAAGCTTAAACTTTTGGGCAGATTTTGATGCAACCTAAATATGGAAATTTATACTTAAATATAACATTAAAAATAAATAGCTTGTTACATGTTACAGGGTAGGAAGCAAAATTTTGTTTCATTATTTATAAGCAAATTTTCTGTACTATGGCCCCGATCGATTATGTTGGTGGAAAAGTTTTTTTTAAATTCATGTAAAATATTAAATCAAAAGTAATGGGCAATTTTTAATATTTCAATATTATGTTACAATAAAGGAAATCTATCTAAAATCTTGAAAAGTCGTTTAAAAGAATTAGGTATTACGAAAGAAAGAGGGTCAAGAAAGGCAAAAATCCATTGTTACGCGCACGTGTGAACGAGCTCTTATTCCCCGAAGTAAGACTACTGAAAACAACTCCTTGGACTCCTCAGGAATGGAGAAGTCCATTGACGTCCACAGAGGTGTGTAGTTTCCAAACTCCTAAAGGGAAACTTTTCGGTAAAGAAGTCCTTTTATATGGCCACTCCTGGATCCCATTGTGTACTTTTTATTCATATTTATTTTTGGAGTTGTGTGGCAATATTTGGTTGTTTGACGTCGATTTTGGTTAGATATACAAATTTAAAATTTAGAATATTTATATTTTGGAATACAAAAATCCATGAGTTAGTAAAAGGTGTACAATAAATAAAACTAACAAAAGTAGTTTTGTTGTCAAACTAAAGGATTAAAAAATCTAAAAAACGTTTTGCTAAATCTTAATTAACATTCGAACTGAATACCTAATTGATTGATTTGGAGAAGAGGTTTTCGCCCAAAAGTGGGACAACAAGTGGATCTACACTAGCATTAAAAGCAGTACCCAATAACGACATATACCGTAAATTGCGTTATTTCATAAACCACTGCAAATATCTACTTCTTATCCGTGATTTCTTATAATAGCCTTTTGAACCAATTTTAAAAGGATTTTCAATTCTAATTATATTTTTTTTTGTAAATCTGAAAAATTTAACCTAATGGGTCACGTTCGCAATATTCTTTTTTTTATTTCATTGAGTGATGAGACGAGCATGTCGTTCATCTGATGGTAAGCGCTACGCTTGCCCATAACAGTCACAGCGCCACCCAGAACCCTGCATTGCATAATTCTGCGCGGCACTACACTGCACGCGTCACCCGGAGACATCGGCTCTAAAGTCTCCTATGCCCAGTAATTTCGCTGGAAACAATGCCCTTCAAATCGGAACACAGTAATGTTTGCACACTACTGCTTGTCGGATGAATGCTAGCTGCATAGCGAATTAGCCACGTGGTATGGCAATGCTTAGTCTTTGTCCAAAGTAAAACCAGCGTTTCATTGACGTGATCCTTTAACCAAATGCCCAGTTACTTCTTTAAAAGTTTAACAAACTTCGGGTCCCTACGGACACAGAGAATTTCAACCCCAAAAGGCTCAAACATAAAGAATGAAAATTCTTTATAAGTGTAATTCAATACGTACACCCGTACAGTCCGCTTTTGGTAAATGTAATTATTCTAAGAATCGGTTAGTAGTCAAATGAATAAATACTAAACTATTTTGAACGAATTATTCGGCTTTTGTTTTAAGGTATTTATTTTAAGAAAGCGGTTACTGCAATCATCATCATCATCAACCCATGTCCACCTACTGCTGAGCACGGGTCTCCCTCACTTTCTTGAAGAGGATTAGGTTATAATACACCACAGATGCCCGGCCCATACCTCTGAAGTAATTCAGTTACAGCTATGTTTACTCGAAATCAATAAACATACGGTCCACTATATACATAAATATTTATCTAATAATCGTAATCGGATAAAGACTGCATATTTGCTCAAAAACAATACAAACTCAAAACTAATTCTACAAATAATTATTTAAAGTGCACTCCAATGTGTTCTGATGCTATCGCATAATCTTAATTACACAAGATGATAAGCAATTTATCACGATTATCTCAGTGACATTGAAAATTACGTAACACACTTTTGCACGAAGATTAATTTTTTTTTCTGATATTATTTTGGGAAATTAAATAAAGTAATAAATAATAATGAAATATAGTACGTTATAAATGGTTCCTCCAATCCTAAATCTTCGCACCAACAATATATTATTTTTCAGTCAGCGATGAGTTAAATGGTCAGTAAATGCGTTTTAGTAGGTAAATCTATTTCGGAAAGTTTTGTGCATTTTGATACGTCAGCGCTTTTTTTTGAGGCAGCACTCGCCCACGTAACTCCTCTTAAAAATCAAAAACAAAACACGAACCGAGGTAAGGAAATATAGTCGGGTCTATTATTAATTTCACTGCTCGTAAATACAATGGCATAAGTTGCTAAGCACCAGTAATATAAAACTTTGCTGAAACGGTTTCTAACATTTGAAGACGTTAGGTTATTGCGATATAAAACTTGTATGAGAGTCCGTGAAGCGAGTACTTCAGTAGTTTGGCGAACGATACACCTACTACAAATATAAATATACACTTCTATAGTGATATAGGTGGCTATTTGAATGATGGGAATTTGATATAGAATCTTAATTAAATGCAATAGAGAGTAAAAATGTCCAATTAGGCTTTAATATCGATATAACCCGAGTTCGTTTCGAGCGTCACATCCCGACAATTTAGGAGGCGAGGAACTAAACATAAATACGATAATTGTGTGTATTATCCTTCTGACGAATCCAAATTACGACAGCCCAACTGTTTTTCAACAAACATTACACAATTATCCTAATTCCAAACTATTACCATTAACCATTGGTCGGCAAACACTTGAGTTTAATTAGACCATCTGGGACATTGCCCATATGTATTTACTTAACTGCTTATAATCCTATGTTACGTGCAATTAATTTGTACCGTTGCTAGCCAAACTAATTACTATACCTGGCTAACGTGGACGAATCCAAGGCACATTAGGGGCTCTAACTCCTATAATATTCTATCTCATCTTAATCTTTGTTAAAAAGATACGATTTAATAATACCCTACATTTATAAGAACATAATGATAACTACAACGAAGATATAGGAAATACGAGTAACGCTTTCTCAAAACAAGACTGGCTTATAAATATAATTGGAATTCGGTCGGTGAAATGCGCGCACAGTTCAAACAAAATAAAGAACAAATTAATAGATAAATATATGAAATGAAACACTTATGCATTCTTCCCAGTGTCTTGTATGTCACCATGTCTGAGTTGACGGGTTAAGGTAAGCACCGACACCCATTGAAGCAGCTCAAAAATGGACGACGACGCCGCTGAAAGAAGTTTATTTTGAGCGTCGCAACACTTCGCATCGCATCGCAACGCTTTTATGCGTGTAGGCCATATCAAAGTTTGAAATTATCTTTAGTTATATCATGTCAAATGACGGAATCTCTACAATTAAACAAAAGTACTTTTTAGAACAGAAAACGTTGGAGGATAAAATTACTAAAATAATGCCTCCCCCATCGGCACTGACAAATCAACAAATTGAGACGACAAAGTTCACCCAACATCAAATCCTGGTTTCTCCTCTGCCAACTTGTGCTTAATGACGAGTAATTTGCAGTACATTATCGCTCAATGTTGCATTATTATGGACTTATCCTCAGATTTGTCGTATAATGCACGGCGCACGGGCCATCTGAGCCTCGCATGCTTGGATTAATAGACTGTATTAATCCCAGGAATTGGTCAGTGTAAACAGCGTTAAGCTCGTTAATAGTGTGGAGCATTTTAGACAACTTTCGCACAAAACGTGTGTTGCAAAATGTAGGTAACAAAGTGTAGGCGCTGCAGCCGCTGCAACGGGAACAGCAGACAGCACGTAGTAGAAACAATTGAATTTCGTCACTGCACGTCGGCAACTGTCGTATTCTGCAACAAACTCGATATCGTGGAGACGGTAACTATAGACTATAACTAACATTAAATGTAACAAGAATTATTATTTCGTTTAGTTCTAAGCACATCTCTCTGATTTGCATGTAGACTGACCTCAGCATTAGAAGCCGACAAGTGAACTGTCGGAGTCAGTCGCAGCGTCTAGGAGTTATTTATTGTATCTGCGCATTTGCTTGTCACAGTCTAGTCTATTGCTTTCGAGTGGTAAAGTGTTTGCGCTTAAATTTTAGTTACAAATAAGCTGAATATTTGGCGAATTACATATTAATTGTATAGCTTCGCGGTTATATCTGCATTTTAAAATTATGTAGCGTATTTTAGTATTAACTCGTTATTAAAAGATTTTTTATTTTTTTATCTTAATAATGTCTAACTCAATAATTTTATTGAACTAGTGCGTTTTGATATGAAATTCGAGCACAAGAGTCAAGAAACACATAGGTATATTAATAATATAATTAATAATAATAATATTTTTATTGTTATAAATCCTGCTAGATGCTCAAATCTTGATAGAGTTAAGTTTCTTGCACAGCTAATAAGATGACAAACAAGATATGCATATTTTGTCTAGTCTTGTCAAATTAATCCTTCCAAGTAGAACGAAAATGCTTTGTAAAAATATATTGCAATATTCGTTATTTAACTTCGAGGATAATTGGTTTTCACGTAAGTAACGCCTGAAATTTTTTTTATAAATTATTCTAAGAAAATACCAAATAATCATCGTTAATTCGAAAAATAAATTCTGGAATACAGTTCAATATAAATTAACCGTTGAAATTGTCCTTGAATTTATTATGAAATTTTTGCGACACAGAAAATTCCTAACGCAAGGTAGTGGGGTATTTAGGTTGTAAGAATGTAGCCCATAATCTTGTACTGCTAATATAATTATAGCCTAGCTGTAATCCTATATCATGTACAAGTTTTAAAATAAATACGTAGAGATCTTTTTTTTTTTTTTATATCATTTATTTTTATCCAGGGTTTTATCTATAAGATTATGCTACCCTTATAACTAGATCCAAAGATAAATTCACAATCTAAGTTTCACAGCCGCCATATACAGATCGAATAGCTTTTTGGCATCATCTGATAGAGGATGAGACAACATAGCGTTACATCCGCCTACCTGCCAAAAAGCGTGGTCGTCAGCAAATAGCTGTCGACGCAGGCCGTCGTTCCTGGCACATTCCATAATAATGTGAAACACATCTTCAATTTTACCACATTCTTCGCAATTTGGTGTGCTTGTTTTGCCCATCATATAGCCAAACTTGTTCATAGGTATGTGCCCGGATCGAAGCCTAGCAGCTGTCACTATCTCATTTCTTCCCATGTCGGCCCGTAGAAACCATGGAGAACGAAGAAGTGAAGGTTGAACGGTTTTGTACCAGATACCTTTGGATAGAGATCTTTCATCGAAATATTCTGACCAAATTTCAAAAGCACACTTTTTAACAAAAGGAATTAATTCAGAATAGGTAGGAAAACAATTAAATAAGTCGCCATCAACAGTCGCTTCCTTGGCCAGCCGATCCACCTCTTCGTTTCCCATCAGTCCAACATGAGATGGAATCCATTGGATTTTAATACATTTGTTCATACTTCTCATTTTATTTACATTATTTATCAAACTATATGCTAATGGAATGCCACGAAAGCTAGACCCACTGACACATCGAGCTATATGCAAAATGACGCTCTTGGAATCGGTAAATATGACAAATTTGTCAAAGTTTATGGATTCTATATAAGATAAAGCTTCGGCCAACGCTATGAGTTCCACGTTCATGATACATATTTTTGTGCGTATTTTAAGTCTAATACAATTACCATTCTCAGCATCTAAAAATGCGGCACCCCTTCCGTCAGTAGTTAAAGATCCATCGGAAAATATTTTATAAAATTCGGAATACTTCTCATATAGATATTTTGCACATTTAAGTTTAAGTTCGAACTGATTATAATGTCTTTTAGGTTTATCTATAATTTTAATACTAGGTTCCAGCACATCACTCAAATTTATATTACTTACCCAGGTTTTCAAACTAAACATCTCCAATGGTTTACTGCTATGGATACTGTTATATTTAAGGATATTATGAACACTTAATAGCAGCGGTTTCTTTTTTCGATTCCAGAATGGTAATGGTAACAGATAGGAAAGCTCCTCAAGCAATTCAATAACAACACTGTCGCTCATTGATTTACACTTCAACCAATACCTACTCGCTAAGTAATGCCTACGTACAAATAGAGGTGGAATACAGAGCTCTGATTCCATGACATGGATAGGGGTACTTTTAATAAATCCTCCTATGATCCTTAAAAATTGATTCTGTAATTTATCTAACTTAGAAATTCTACTACGGCTACAATTATCATAAAAGAAACTTGCGTAATCAAGGCGACTACGAACAACAGCTATATAAAGCCGTTTTAGATGAATAGGGTGAACTCCCCACGTTGAACCGACCAAAACTTTAAAAACGTTAACAAACTTGAGGCATTTTTCATGAATTTCGTTTATATGTTTTGTCCATCTGATCCCCCTGTCCATCCAAAGTCCTAAATATTTTACGTTTTCAACAATTTCTAATCTAGTATTATTTATTTCAATATTTAAAGTATCTTTAACAAATCCACGTTTAAAAATACACAATTTACTTTTATGCGGCGAGATATCCAATCCCACCCTAGCTAGTAATGTATATAATAATTTTAGTGCTGATTCTAATTTATGACCTCCCTGTGTTATATTTTTACAATGAACGTATAAAACAAAGTCATCCGCGTATTGTGATATAAATACATTATTTTCTAATAACTTACAGATATCCATTGTCGCAATATTAAATAGGATTGGAGATAGAGGATCTCCTTGAGCTAGACCCATACTAGTAACTCTTGTCAAGCAGTTTTCACCAACATTAATTTTCAAAGTTCGCTCTTTAAGATAATTCCACAAATAGTTACAAATTTTAGGGCCAACCAGAAGTTTATTTAAAACTGATAAAAGTACCGGTACATCTACGTTATTATAGGCATTAGAAACGTCAACAAAACATCCAATAGTCGAATGACCTTCAGAAAATCCAATTTGAATTCTAGTTATTAAAGGACTTAAGTTATCTGCACACGCCCTACCTTTTCTAAATCCTATCATATTAGTAGAAAACATATTATTGTACTCAAAAAACCATTCTAGTCTCTTATTTAAAATAGAGTGAAACATTTTGCACAGACAAGATAGTAAAGAAATAGGACGTATGGAGGAAACTTCATTTGGGTCTCGCCCTGGCTTCATAATGGGCACTATACCTACCGCCCGCCACTGCGTAGGTACAAAAGCAGATGATAAGAATCGATTGTATAATAGCAGCAATAATAACTTACCGTTTTCTGGTAAGTGTTTTATCATCGAGTAGGTAACACCGTCACATCCAGGAGATGTATCCTTGGATTTAATACACGCATCTAGCTCCTGGATGGAGATTTCAACATCTATCTGGGAGTTAAAATTTTCAAAATTAGGTTCATTAGGGATGACATAGTCGGGAGCAAGAGAGTTAAGTAGACACGACGCTTGTGATTGACTAATATTTTGTTGATTATATCTATAGCCTTTCACCCACCTCATACGTTGCCACATCTCCGAAGAAGTGGTGTTTTCATTGCAGGATGAGCATAAATTGTACCAACTATTACTTTTCGCTTGGCGAATTAGTTTTTGAGCTTCCCTTACTTTTTCATTGAGTGTATTTAAATTGTGTGGGGTTGGGTTTTTTCTAAACTGTGACAATGCTAATCTGCGAGTGGCGACTGATTTGGATAATTGAGTATTCCAATAAGGTTTTGGTTTGAACTTAGATACAGGATTTTGGTTAAGTTTCTTCAACGGAATATGTATGTCCGCAGCTGTATTTAGACAATCTAAAAATAAATTATAGCATTGTTGATTATTATTTAAACTAGGTATCAAAGTAGTTTCAAAAATATTATTTAAGCACTTAGTGTAATTATCCCAATCCGCTAATTTATAGTTTCTTTTATTAACCGATTTTAAAGTTGAATAATAACTGGTACATATTTTCATAATTAAATGATCGCTACCTAGGTTTTCTTGAAGTACATTCCAATTAAATTCTAGTGCAATATCCGATGTTACTAACGATAAATCTGGAGTAGATTTCTGTAGAATTCCATTTACTAATTTAATGCGCGTTTCACGACCATCATTTAAAACTATAAAGTTGCTATCTAATAAAGAATCAAATATCATTGAACCTCTGTAATCCGTTTTATAAGACCATGTAGAATGATGCGCATTAAAATCTCCCAGTAAAAGAGTACGTCTATTAAACAAAGTAAACAAAGAATTCCAATCCTGTTTAGTCGTGCGCCTCGACGGAGAACAATAAATAGAAATTATGTTTTCAATTAACTTACAATTAAATATTTTAACGCAAACAATTTCGATATTAGAATTAGATAAGTGTAAGTGAGAAACTTGGGATTTAATTGACCTATGAGTAATTATAGCTACTCCCCCGTATGAGTCAGCCCTATCAGAGCGACAAACATTGTACTGACTTACTTTGAAGGAGCTGTCCCGTTCTAACCACGTTTCGTTAACTGCTGCGATATGAATTTTTTCCTTTAATAATAACTGTTCAAAGCATGGTAATTTAGGTCTAATACTTTGGGCATTCCACTGTAAAATGTTCAGATTAATTAACTTTGTACTATCCATTAAGATTGAATAATCCGTAGAATAATTTAAAAATAGACCAGTCAGAAACATTATCTACCGCCACTACTATGATCCACTCAACACACAACCGAATAACGCTCTTCACTTTTGTTTGGAAATCAAGATCTTTTAGGAACATAACTTTCTTGATTCTGGACAAGAGCTCAGTAATAGTGACCTTGTCGGGTTGTCGCTCATCTGAACTCATATCACACTCGTCTTGTTTCTCATTCTCAATTTCCTCTTCTACCATAAAGTCCCATTCAGGTATATTATACCTAGCTTCATTTGTCGCCTTCTTTTTTGACTTTTTCTTCTGCTGTCTTGTAGGTATAATCACACTCTTTTCGGACCGTACATCCGAGGCATCTTTTGTATAACAAGAGGTTTCAATCACAAGAGGTTTCTGTTGAGGTACTGTCTCGGATCCTTTCGACGAAGTAACTAATTGCATCTTGGCCTGAATGTTTCTTTTCACCTCTGCTGGTTTGATAATAGGGGACGCTGCGTACATTTGTGCTGCTCTGCTGTAGGTATAGTTATATTCTGCCATAATATCTCTTATTGTTTTTTCTTTTAAATATGCAGGGCATGTTCTTGTCATGGCCATATGATTTCCTGAACAGTTTACACATTTAAAAATCTTAGTGTCACAATTTGCATGGTCTCCGCTGCACTTAGGGCAAACTTCTTTTTTTATTGTACATGTCCTCACAGTATGACCTAGTTTCCAGCAGAGGAAACATTGCGTGACGGGATACACATAGGGATCGACCAGAACTTTTACATCGTGGACATAAACAAAGGTAGGTAAATAGCTCCCCTTGAAGCAGAGTCGGACCGACTCGGACGGACTCCACTTCTTATCCTTGCTATCCTTATCTCTATTGCGGCGGTCAAGTCTTCTCAACGATATGAGTTCCACAGATTCAGGACACGTAATGTTGTTCATAATTTCTTCCTCCGATAAATCTAGATCCACGTCTTTGATGACACCAAAGGAATTACTCACTTCCGATAATTTATTGATGCGCCATCCTTTGTTTTTTATTGACTCATTAGAGATTAGGCATTCCATACTCTTTTCATCTTTAAATTGAATCCTTATTTTATAAGGGTTCAGATATTTTATATTTTGTATATCTGGGATGCGCAGATCTTTAAGTAGTCGCGCTAAAGCGAATTGCTTAGGCATAAGTTCTTGACTTGATATATAAATTTCTGCTTTTCTACTCTCTTCTCGCCCTTCAATTAACTTGCTACCTTCTTCTTGACACAACTTCTTATTTTTCCCCGCTATTTTCCACTCTTCTTCATTATTCTCCTCTTCTACAAAGCTTCTTTTCCCTGATTTACTACCACATATTTCCATCTCTTCACCTTCCGTCACACTTTCGTCAGTAGGCAACTCCATTGTATAGCGCGCGCAGACAATGGGCCCGCGCAGGTAGCTCCCGCGTCGAGCTTATCGCGCGCCTAACAAATAAGTTTTTCTTTCGTTTCGTTTTAGCGTCCACCTCGCACGCGTGTCGATACGAGAATGACGTAGAGATCTTAAAAAAAAAAAAAAAAAAAAAAAAAAAAAAAAAAAAAAAAAAAAAAAAAACAATACCTGGCAGAATTCTTGGTACCCCTTGGTAATATAACCCCACTATAATATAACTCTTTATGAACATCACTAAGAAATACAGACAATGAAGATTAACACAGTTGCGTCTATAGAAATTATAAAGCTGCAATATTTAACGCACACTTCGATACCACTGTCTGAATACAGTTTAAATCTATATATGCCATTACTGTTAGGTTGGTACCTATTCCTGAAACGGTCTCTTATAAGAGCCATTTCCTGCGATTCGCAAAGTTCAACGGCTTAGCTTTGTCTCTTTTCAATGTGTTTCTTTTGTTTTTCTTCTTTCTTTACTTATTATTAATTTGATCTGTGTTTTTGGGGATACGAGAAGAACAATTATTCTTAATATTTGATATTAAATTAATTAATAAACGATGTAATTAGTGAAAGAAGGCATTTGCCTTGCAGTGGGACGATTACGGCTTAAGAAAATGATAAATGGTTAATTAAATTTAAAAAAAAAGCACAGATTAGAATCCATAATTATTTGTTAGAAATATATTTTTTTTTAAATCAGGCTAGGAGTATTATACAACATTTATTGTTATTTTGTATTGGTCAAGCTCGTCAAACAAACAAATTTTGAATTCAAAAATTAAAAAAAGAAGTACCTATTCATGGTTTCTCTAAGATCTTATAAATTTTACAGAGTAACAAGTTACGAGAGACCACACTCGCAAAAAACAAGAACAAAGTCATTGTCAAAATGATAAAAATCTCGTTTCTTTACCGAGTTTGTGTACTCCGTGTCGTATTCAACTCGTTTCGTAAAATTCAATTTTGGGAATTTGTTTCCTCCCGTCGAATGGCGCGCGGAATACTGATGCGGTACGAGACACTTCCCTTGGAAGTCTCCTGCTTTTTATTTCGCCGACATAAAATATGTATCCACCCTGTATATTTGACGTTCTAATCCGCCTACAGGAGCCTCTGTGGGTTGGGTGATAATCGAAACTCTTGAGGTCGGAAGTTCTGGAAACTTGATAAAAATGTGAGAGTGATATCTTTATCTTCTTTTGAATGAATACGTTACATTTATTTAGTTTAGAATGTTCCTCCCACTCTTATAATCTCTGGTTAATTCATAAAAAAGTAAGGGGCTTATACTTGAAAGCTTAGATGATTTAACTTGAAACTGACAGCTGCCAACCGGAGCCGTAATTAACTTAAGTATTCTGAACTGAACAAGCACTAAAATAGAACGAAATAGTACAAGCGTGTACTATTCCAACAAGCTCTAACTAGCCTGTTTAACGACTTATATAACTATTCCTCGTCACTATACGATGAATAGTTATTAAACTTTGTGACCCAAAAACCGAACTCGGATAAGTGGGAGCGTGGGCATCAATAAAGTTCCGTAAGAAGTTTCATATCTTGGCTGAATGCAAAGATTCGCTTTGCTTGCACAGCCGTGCACCCGAAGAGTAAGATATTGCCGAAGGTTATGTGTTGCCAACATAGATAATATTTATCAGCACGTTGCCAATATCGTGTGTTGTGTGACATATTTTGTTATCGTGCAGATAAGTGAAAAATTATGCATTAGGTGCAACCTTAAAAATAACATCGCAAGAGTCACAATAGAGATTTTGAAAAACGTAGTATACGTATACAATTTATAGGGACAATATAGCTTGCATTTGTAGCTAATTGTAGCAAACTGATTGTAGGCTAGAATATCAGCTCTGGTTCATTTTTGGATATAAAATAAGATTCGCTTAATAGTTACGTTACGTCAAACTTTTTATGTTTTGTCTTTTACGTTATTTGCCGTCGATATATTCAGATAAAATTAAAAAAATCTCAACATTCCCTATTAGTAAAATAAGATTTAATATAAGTAATTATTTATCTATAACAGGTAGTTAAAACTTTTTATTTTATTACAACAAAATCATATTACAAAATCTCATACCTATAAAATCTCCCAATTAGCTGCCAACTTTATAACGACGTATCATTTGAAGACGATTAGTCAAACTCCATGAATAATGACATATGAAAATTCGTGGACTTAGATAAATCTCAATGAATCTCTCACACTAAAGCTTCAACAAAAGATAAACTTTGCTAAAGCCGTACAAATATTCTCCAAGAAATTAATAAGAAAAGTAAAGCTTTTTGTTGAACTATTTCAAGAGATTTGCTGAAATCGTATCAGAACATCTAGATGGGGACCAGAAAAAATAAGATTACGAGTCTTACAACTTTAAGTCCTTGGAATAAGTCGGCAGAGCATTAAATTCTAGTCTTTGTGCAATTTAACAACTGCAGCTACAGAGATAATTCTGGGCTGCCTAGTCGTTTGAGCTTAGTTCTTTAGTCGGATACTCTACAATTTAGTAATGAGATGCCTGGGAACTTCGTGATAGCGGATCTTGTAACTTTTATCTTTAATTAATAGTATAATTCTGAAAACAAATAATTATACTTTTATAATATAAATGCTAAAGCATGGTGTGTAAGTATGCCCGGTGTGTGTTCTCGTACTTGTTACGGCTAAAACAATTTTTATGGGTATAAAACTATAGATTTTGGAATAATTGGTAGGATACTTTATCAAGGTCCACGTGGGTGAGGCTACAGAATTAACAATGTATTGATTTTACATTTATAATTTGTAAATACACTGGTCATTTTAGGTAATTTTCAGATAGTGTCGTGATAGTAGAGATATCCTGTGTTTCACGCTTTGGTCACACATTTGACAAGCAAAACATCATTATTACGAGCACTAACCATATAATGAATATTTGGTTTTAGTTTCAAACGTTCAATCGTCAAAATAAATAGAGCTGAAATTAATTGACACAACATATGCTCAAAGTAGCGTCACGATGTCACAGTATTTATCTACGCAGTACTGAAAGTTACAGGATTTTGTTATTGTGGCAATAAATACAGTTTTATAATAAGTAACCACCGAGTCTGTTGGGTGGGGTCCTCGTAGTTCCTGATTTCCTAGGAACAGGAAACCTAGATAGGTATCATTATCGATGTATGATCGTATTGCATTGCTACAAACATTCTACTTTCCGTTACGCGCCAGATTACCTTAACAAACAGACATCGATAATTACATAATCATGCCACTAACACATTTGAAAGATGAAAGTGAAGACATACCAAAACATAAAAGACCTTTAAAAGGTACATAACGAAAATATTAGCTGGCCTATTTTTCGAGACATCAAATTGCCAATATAAGACATTCATCCTTGCTTACTACCTCAGGAGGTCTGCTGATGAGTTTTACAGTAGTGCGAGTATGATGTCGAATTTAAAACTAGCGAGAATAGTTTTTATGATTACTTTTTTACTACTATTAGCATTCGATATAAACGTGAAATAATGGTTCTTGGACGAAACATTGCACTACTCGTATAGGGTCTAAAAATACAAAGCTTTTGGTTTATTAATAAATAGGATCGCGTTTGATTGAACAAAGATGGCGATCTATGATGGTGCACGCTTACCTATCTATTCACTCAAGACTTGAAGTCTCCCAAGGCCGTTATTCGCTAAGACAACCTAGACTCGTAACGCGCTCGTTTTGTATTATCAAAATAACGTGCAGAAAGCTAGCGCGTTCTAGGCACGATTCGAGAAATTTAGAATTACAAAATAAGTTAAAAGCGCGTTGCGACATCACGCGGTTTCGTCATGGAATCTCATGTGGCTTGTTGAATAAGGGTCCAGGTTAGAACTATCTGGAAACAGACTAATTCAAGGAATTCCAGGCCTTTAAATCTTATATACTGTATTTTATAGTATCAAACCCACGGTGTGTTCACAAATTGATATTCAACCGGCAGTGCTCGGTGGGCGTGCGGCGAAATATAAACGTGCTAAACGGGCATTTATTTGATATCCAACTTTGGTTTCCGATTCATAATATACTCCTATAAACGTTATAAGAGACACGAAACTAGCTTTGAAATTTATTTTCTTTATAGTTAAAGCTGCATATAGCTACTCAATGTAAATAACTTGCAGAGCGGTGATAACCTAGTGGAAGAACGTCCACCTTCCAAGGAGAGGGTCGTGTGTTCAAATCCCAGTGCAGGCATGTACTAATGTGTTTCTTCTAAAACATATGAACGTAATTATCAATTAAATTTCGGTGTTAGCTATGTTATCCACCAATCCGGACCGGGGCCCCGTGGTGGATTAAAGCATCTTTAGGAAATGAGGAGAGACCCGTGCTTAGCAGTGGGCCGATATGAAATGATGATGAGGATGTAAATAACTTACCTATTGACTTATTTGTGTGTTGAACATAATTGTGAAGAAATTGAATAGCAAGCTCAAATATCTTATTAGTTTGCGTTTGTTTGTGTTTTTGTGTGTGTGTGTGTATTATGAGCAGGTACGGTACGCTTACCATACTGTGAACGACCTGCTCACCTTGTCACTTTATCTGTTGCATAAAAAAGTCGATCACAAGTCCAAAACAGTGTGTGATTACATTTTTTTAAAATGTGAAATACTTTTTAACGCTATTTACAAAAAACTTGTAAGTAAGGACTTTATTAGAACTTAAATTATAATTAAAATGACTTAAATAATGTCAATCAAAACCTTTCCAAACTATTTATCTCCCTACATTTCATTTCAATGCCGCCTTTCAACAACACTCAAAACTTTGAGCCTTGTTCAGTGCTCACACTATAGGTGCCTAAATTTTAATTACTTCACACTAAACGACAAAAGTAATTAGCAAAATTAAGGCACGTAGGTAAGCTTATGGTCTTAAAAGTTATAATAGAAAGAGCACTTTGTCATGTCAAGCTTTTAACAGGCCCTTTAATTTCTCTTTGTGCTCCAAATTAAGACATTAAATCGTTTACGTCAAAGTATAATGAAAGAGAGAGGTAAATGAATCACTGCTTCATATGCTCGCGCTCGTGTCTCGTATCCATACTTTTGAATTATTATGAACCAGCTGCGCCTCCCGTTTTTACCTTCGTTGATTATTATTCCGCAGGAACAGAATTATTTTTCTGGTATAATAAATACCTTATATTGCACTGTAGCCTTTTATTTATCTCTATGCAAAAAAGTCACATCAATCCGTTATTCCATTACACCGTAAAAGAAGGACAAACCAACCAATACGCCTTCCTATTTATAGGAATGTGTGAATATGGTGTTCGTAAGGGTTATGTAATCCATGCTTGTTTTATTTATGTACATGAGAATTATTAACATGAATTCCAACTCAAGAATGTATGTATGTATGTATTTCAATACTCTAGTGAAACTCATAATTTATATGTATAACAGTGGATGGATGTTTGTTCCTCTTTCACGCAAAAACTATTGAATGGATTCGAATAAAATTTGACACACAGATAGTACTATATAACCAGGATTGAAGAATAGGGTACTTTTTATCCCGATAGTATATTCGCGTGGGACAAAACGGGAACTACGCGGGTGAAACTACGGGGCGCAGCTAGTATATCTATATATCTTCTACCGTACGTAAAAATAATATGGATAGCTCTCTATTTGTCAGTGCAATGAGCACTAGTAAGATGTAAAGTATTTACCCTTTTTTCAAACCTTTATGCATCAACAATGTTTGCATTTGCATTTTCTTATCATCCGCCCCGTAAAAATACAGAAAAATCTCCACTTTCCTAACACCGACACCAAAATGCAAAAGCATTGTGTTCGCAGTGCTTGTATCAGACTGGCTCGTTTTCCTAGATTCAATTTTAAAAATTTGTTCCGCTCGCAGTTCGCATCCTGAATATCAATGAGTAAGAGTTATGACTCGTGTTGTCTTAGTATTGTTCACTGCCTTATTTTAATCTATTTCCAGATTTTATTTTGAGATAAAAAGAGCTGTATATAAATAGCCCTCTGGTTGGCCGTAGGAAGTGGATTAAAGGATTGATATTTTTGGCTTAACATTAAGAAGTTAAATATAGGCTCAGGCTTTTTGTCTGTATTTTTACTCTTTTATACTATCATTTCAAGTTATGGCGTAAAATGTGATGAAATGAGATACCTCCCTCATGTTTTTTTGTTGAAATCTGTTAAATAGACGAACCCTGTGAGTTCGTGCGACCCGTGAGACCTCAGTATCCTAACCATACTTATGACAAATGCTACCTTCATACGTGATATTCAAGAAAAGAGCAATCGATATGATACAATTAATTGTCACCCACAAAAAATTAGGTCCACAAATTTCCAAGCTCAGCACATTTCTCAGATGCTTCCAGAGTTCAAAAAACGCTACGTTTACCTTCTTTATTGATACCATAACTAAATACAAGACATACAATTGACTAAATGCCAGGTAAAACTTGATATAGGTACTATTGTTTGACAAGCAATTTTCTCAGCGTTAACAATTCGAAAAATATATCGAATTTATCTTCCAACATGTAGCTTTCAACATGTCTGTACGTCCGCACATCACAAGCGGAAATTGGATGCGAACTATCGGCGTATGGACAGCGATGACATGACGCGGTATGGACGTATAGACGTGTACGTTCGCTGACATATCAGTCCATCAGCCTACGGACAAAGACAGTCATCTCTCGTCCGTCACCGGCCGGTCGACATGTTTCAATTAGCTACAAGTCGGCAGTTTGTTATGAGTTTTGTCAGCTGTAACAGAAGCAAATCAACTTTTGTTTTTGTACCCTAGGCATTGTTTGGTTAATATGAAAATCATTAATAATTTTTTTATAGCTGCGTTCTTTTTTTTCTAATAATGTCTTTATATGTAATTATATGTAATCTCAGTTGATATAATTTATGACTAAGGACAGTTCCGTTTTATTATTTATTTTATTTTTATTTTATTATCTAAAAAGTAATTGCATGAAGCGTTAAAAATGATGGTGAGAAATGATAGATTGATTTTTATTTAGTTTTGGTAAAGATCTAGATTTTAATGTTTATCTTTTGGTTTTGAATTGACTTAAATGTGGTTAGCTGACATTATTATATAATATTTTATGGAAGTACAAATATATAATATTGTTTTTTCATTGATGAAATAGTCGAAAGAGATTTCAATAACACTGTTAACAGTCTGGTAACTGTTAATCTTCAAACGACTTTAAAAAAATGCGTGCTCAGTCTTTGAATACATTCTAGATGCAGTTGTAAAATCAAGTGACGTTTTGATACTCGAGGAAGCTTCTGTAATTGCACTCTACTTTATATCCAAGATTGATCAATAATAAATATATAGCTATAATGTTCTTTATCCATATTTATTTTGCTGTCGTGCTAGTCGGTTTATGAGTCCAAACTTTGCATCTCTAAAATTGGTTAGCAGGCTTAAACGATTAATTTTCACCTGGATCGTAAATAATAATTAGCGCTGAAGCTAAAATTATTACGCCGCGTATAATAAGTTCAGATGCATTAAAATATGAGCCTGGGTAGAATATATACGTTATTTTTATCGATAACTGTAAATAGCTGTATTATATTGTCTGTATAGTTAAATAAGAGTGGTTTTTGTTTGTCTTGGTTTTCAAATTTATTTTACTCTTATTTTATTACCTTTATCCAAATTCTCGAAAAGGTTTCATAGCGGCAATTCAACTATGATTTACAAATAAGCCACTCACTATTACACAACAAGGATGTAGGATAAAAACTAGTTCTTTGTGTAGGAATTCAGTCGTACAAAAGTCAGTGCACATTCGATTGCCTGATAACAAATAGATATTTGGGCAATTTTCTTACATACTATGAGTAGTTACAAAACTTTCTCGGAAGCCACGTACCGAAGAGGAAAGATTGCTAACTATCGGCAACTCCCAATAATCCCCTAAGTCCATTGTAACGAAACTTATTTCGGGAGATAACTGGAGTTAACCACCCTTTACAATACGGCTCGAGCATTGCCAGATTTAGCTCAAGGAACCTCTTGTATTATTGGTTATTGAGCCGTGCTGCTATTGTCGTTCCTAAGTCTAATTTGTTCAAGATTAATAACGCGTCACATATATATATCCTGGCCTCTAACTAGGATTCTCTGTAAGGAATCACGAGCTATGAGAACCATATTCTCACAAACACACAGACTTGAAACAGGCACCACAGTACACATACATATTTGCCCTGTGCAAGAATTGAACCCTCACGCGTTTGGCTTGTCACCACCTTATGCTGCGGTTCCTGTTATTGATTATTTATTTATCAGAAGACAATACGTTTGGTCAATTGCTTAGCTTCAGAATGGACACGTTTGGCGTTATTCAAAATGGGGTCGCTCTATTGACTACAAAAAAAATACAAGACGGAAGAGTTTTTTAAAATACTGTTCACAATGTATAACATTAAAACTCAATTTATTAACTTATGCCTCTGAACGAAGGGACATTTACACTTAGCACAATCTCACTTTGAAATGCAAAAAAAATAAATTGAGCCTAATATTGAATATTCAGCCCTCCAATATATATTTTTTTAATTTTATTAATGGTTGGCAGGGGCTATGGAAATCTAATGGTTGAATTATCGCAACTTTTTATGGATATTGATTACATTCCGAACGCCCTTCTGGCTTATTCTTTTAGCTTATGACTAATTTCAATTTCTTGACCCTTATGCCGAGATAGATTATTACGTGTCTTAGCTATACCACGTACGGAGTTCGTTCACAACATTACAATTCAGAGACTTACAAATCTTTCAAATATTTTAATTACATTTTTAACCAAATAATAATGCATCTCGGAAATGAAACAGCGGCGATTTGAGTAATAATAATTACATGCGCTAGCTTAGCATCTGCTTTAACATTTTTTTACGTCGGGCTAAGATATAAATCCAAACAAAGCGTATGGAAAAAAAAAAGTAGGGTATACTATTAAAATATTTGGACTAAATCGACTACGTGTAATTATGAAAATAGCGTAAAACACTTCCCGAAATAACTTTATTGGATCAATTGAATAACAATATAAATAAAAAGAAAAAAAAAAAAAAAAACTTAAAAATCAAACAAAAGAGGGTGGGTGTCCAGGAGACAGCCAAGAACACTGGCTGCATTTAAAAAAAAAAAAAAAAAACGTAAATTATGTTATTTATTTTTGTAAAATAAATAATATAATCTTTGAGATTGAATTACGGTGGTTGTAAAATTAGTAACAATCTCAACATTCTAAAAATAGATACCTAGTAAAGTATAACTTATTTTTTTTAATTGACTGCGTGATGAGACGTGCAAGTCATTCAGATGATGGCAAGCGCCACGCCTGGCCATAACACTTCTTATACGAAGTTAAAAATAGTTATTCACTACAAAAACTGGCTTCCCTCGGAGTATTTCGATACCCTTTACATTATTGGCCCTCGTTTTAACATAAATCTGGCATGACACTAGATTACGAGACAGTTTACGCGAACAATAAAGCAATATACGAAGCCAAATCCACGAGCGAACTCTAAAATTTCACCCACACTATTCTCGTTAAGCTTAAATTAGAGGAATAGTAAAATAGAGCTGCGAAATTAAGCAACTTCATAATGAATATTTATCGTTTTAATACTTACCAGCTGGGCAACTAGCAGGCTAACAGCGTACAGCAATCGGCGTTGCACACTGGGAATTGGCACGGTAAGTGCTATTTTTATTACAACTCCCTCTTTGCAAAAAAGTTTGCTGTTAGCGGGACATCGCGTGTCTTCTATATTGGTTTTATATTCCAATTGTAAATGAACACAATATCCTATCCTACTAATCCTACTAATATTATAAATGTGAAAGTTTGTGAGGATGCATGGATTGATGGATGGATAGATGTTTGTTTGTTACTCAATCACGCAAAAACTACTGAACGGATTTTGATGAAATCTGGCACACAGTTAGTTTATTGCCTGGATTAACATATACGATATTTTGTATACCGTAAAAATTTAATGTTTCCCATGGGATAATACTCAACGTGGGTGAAACCGCGAAGCGCAGCTTGTAATTTATAAGCATAGACTCTGTTTATTGTTGTTTAATAGCTTTATAGGTCGTTACGTACGGAGGTATGTTTGTTGTATCAACTCTGTGCCCATTCATTTGAGAATAAGCGTATAGACATAGAATTAGGTATGTATTGATTTATTCAGCAGAGCGTATATACATGTACTCGTAACTACATTGCAAACACTTTAAATAATGATTATGGTAATACAACAAAAGCTTTATTTTTGTCCCATTTCCAATATTGAATTGTTATTTGCTAACCACACACGAGTTCCAAAAGTCCCTCTAAATCAAGCACCTATATGTAATAAATTCTAGGTAAAGTTTACCTACAGTAACCATGAGATAGAAAATCTAGACTCTACTATAAATTTTCATTTTCTTTTTTGTTTCTTCAAACCTTAACGTGAAACGTTAACTCTAACTTAATTACTTCGATTCATAACTAAAAAAAAAACGAAGAAAAAAAGTACCTTAAAGAGTTTTCTATTCTATTCTATTCTATTCTATTCCCTAAATTTAGAACTGTCAAATTTAGTTATATCTTAGTTCTGTATCAACAGAGTTATTGCGTGAACCAATTCTACAAGTATGAATATAAAACTATACTTAGCACCGATTTGTGTTACTTGATTTTTATAAAATATTTTAACTATTAAATTCTCTTGATATATTACTGGCATTATATTTTTTTTTAATATGTGAACTATTTATACTACCCCCCAGTTACAATACCCATTCCAACAGGACCGGAAAGTCCTGCACGTAACACTTAGGCACTGCTTGGAAAATATAAATATAACCTAAGGTTTGTATATTATGGCTTTAAAAAAAAAAGAATGACTAAAATTTTAAAAAATGACATCGCCGTAGAGTTTCTTGGTGCTATCTTCTCTAACGGGCGTATTTCCGAAGCACTGGTAGAGTCAATGGAGTTTTCCTTTTCCTGTGCGAGACTCAGGCATGAGTCACCACTTGAAAGGGAAATATCCTTTTTCTAACTCAAACCATAATTAGATAATAATCATTAGTTTCGTAGATCATAAAATTTGACTTATTTTTTTTTTTGTATTTCTATACTTATGTATAAGATATTATTTTTTTTGACGTGTAAAAGTGCAATATTTTGCCTATTTACAATAAATGATTTTAGTTTGAGTTTGAGTTTTAAAAACATGGTCACTAACATTAATATTTATAACATTGAAAACGGGATATTAATCATGAATCATGTTTGTTTGAGTTGGATTAAGGCTTAATCCTCTTTACGAAAGCAAGGGGAGACCCCTGCGCAGTCGTGGGCCGACATGATGATGATGATGACAAACAATTATGACCTACTTGAATCTTGTCCAAGTAAAACACAGGCTATGGTAACTCTATAGCCGATGCATCGTTGTTGTTTGAACGACTAAGCAAACTGGCCACTGCTATTAAACCTTAGGAAATTGCCGACAATGCACACTGACATGGCTTTTCTTTGAACCATTTCTGTGAGTAATTGTACACGTATTTTTTGTTAGAGTAACCTGAATTTTTACTACAATGTAAAGTATTATGAATGTGCTCGAAGATATTAGGTGTTTGAAAAAACCAGTTTATAATTTAATTTCTTTTTATATCTTGGTAGTAACTACAAGCCAATTATACCGTTCCTTCAAATGGCATAAAAGTACAAATATTTTATCAAAACGCTGAAATGTCACGAGATTATCTTTATTTCATACTAGTTGCACCCCGCGGTTTCACCCGCATTGAGTATTATCTGATCGGAATAAAAAGTATGAAGTGTTAATCCAGGTCATAAACTATATGTGTGCGAAATTTCATTCAAATCCGTTCAGTAGTTTTTGCGTGAAAAAGTAACAAACATCCATTCATCCATCCTCACAAACCTTCACAATTATACCGGTGTGAACTTGGCAGCCAAAAGTAGCAGCCTATAATCCGACTAAATTACGAAGGTCTTTTTTTGTCATTATGTTTCAAACCTCTGAAAAGCTATAAATATAGCTCTTATCGAGTAAATAATAATAATTGGTATAAAAGTCGTTTTGATAAGAAACGAACTTCATTGTTTTACGCAAGAAATATTGAAGGGTACAAAAAATTTTAAAGGGTATTTTATGATAACGCGTCTAGTTACTACTCTCTATCAAAGAAATCAGATTGTTTCAGCATCTTACTTTATGCTCCGATAATGTATCATTCAAATAAATGTATAGGTAACGTGGTTCAAAAATATCTTTACCTGAAAATTTTCACCTGAAAACGGAATTATAAATTTTTTAGACACCATTTTTTGGCTGCTGGTATTTTCCAACCTGTAGACCTATGAAATTGTTTAATAACCAGTCCGCGATATGTTCACTGATAAACAGGCTATCATAAAAGCACAAATTGGAAGTGGCTAAAAGCCTATTTAATCCTAAAATGATCACACAAATGTTACGGTAAAATTATTTTTCATACTAAATTTTCAAAGTGAAAATCGTCTTCCCGGTTTCCCCTGAAATGTGCCATTTAAATCGCTGAATCGTAACACGCAATACGTAAACTTCAAAATAATATGGACCAAAAGTTGGCTAAAAGATTATTTAACCCTAAAATGATCAAACAAATGTTATGGTAAAATTATTTTTCATACTAAATTTTCAAAGTGAAAATCGTCTTCCCGGTTTCCCCTGAAATATGCTATTTAAGTCGATGAAATTTAACATGCATAACCTAAACTTCAAAATAATATGGACCAAAAGTTGGCTAAAACCTTATTTAACCCTAAAATGATCACACAAATGTTATGGTAAAATTAATTTTCGTACTAAATTTTCAAAGTGAAAATCGTCTTCCCGGTTTCCCCTGAAATATGCAATTTAAGTCAACGAAACGTAACAGGCAGATCATAAACTTCAAAATAGACCTTGCCAAAAGTTGGCTAAACTTCTATTTAACCCTAAAACGTCTCCGAGAAGACAATCGAAAAATTTTCAAAAAATATTTTACTGATCGTGCGTTCAATTCTACATATCTGCTTCTGGAATGACATTGCACAAGTATCTTATTTTATGCTCTGATAACTTACCTTTCAATTGAATGTAATGATAACGTGGTGCAATGATATCTATAACTGAAAATTTTCGGCTGAAAACAGAATTATAAATTTTTATAGACATGATTTTTTGGCTGCTGGTATTTTCCAACCTGAAGACCTATGAAATTGTTTATTAACCAGTCCGCGATATGTTCACTGATAAACAGGCTATCATAAAAGCACAAATTGAAAGTGGCTAAAAGCCTATTTAACCCTAAAATTATCACACAAATGTTGCGGTAAAATTATTTTTCATACTAAATTTTCAAAGTGAAAATCGTCTTCCCGGTTTCCCCTGAAATGTGCCATTTAAATCGCTGAATCGTAACACGCAATACGTAAACTTCAAAATAATATGGACCAAAAGTTGGCTAAAAGCTTATTTAACCCTAAAATGATCAAACAAATGTTATGATAAAATTAATTTTCATACTAAATTTTCAAAGTGAAAATCGTCTTCCCGGTTTCCCCTGAAATATGCAAATTAAATCGCTGAATCGTTACACGCAATACGTAAACTTCAAAATAATATGGACCAAAAGTTGGCTAAAAGCTTATTAACCCTAAAATGATCACACAAATGTTACGGTAAAATTATTTTTCATACAAAATTTTCAAAGTGAAAATCGTCTACCCGGTTTCCCCTGAAATATGCAATTTAAGTCAACGAAACGTAACAGGCAGATCATAAACTTCAAAATAGACCTTGCCAAAAGTTGGCTAAACTTCTATTTAACCCTAAAACGTCTCCGAGAAGACAATCGAAAAATTTTCAAAAAATATTTTACTGATCGTGCGTTCAATTCTACATATCTGCTTCTGGAATGACATTGCACAAGTATCTTATTTTATGCTCTGATAACTTACCTTTCAATTGAATGTAATGATAACGTGGTGCAATGATATCTATAACTGAAAATTTTCGGCTGAAAACAGAATTATAAATTTTTATAGACATGATTTTTTGGCTGCTGGTATTTTCCAACCTGAAGACCTATGAAATTGTTTAATAACCAGTCCGCGATATGTTCACTGATAAACAGGCTATCATAAAAGTACAAATTGGAAGTGGCTAAAAGCCTATTTAACCCTAAAATGATCACACAAATGTTACGGTAAAATTATTTTTCATACTAAATTTTCAAAGTGAAAATCGTCTTCCCGGTTTCCCCTGAAATGTGCCATTTAAATCGCTGAATCGTAACACGCAATACGTAAACTTCAAAATAATATGGACCAAAAGTTGGCTAAAACCTTATTTAACCCTAAAATGATCAAACAAATGTTATGATAAAATTAATTTTCATACTAAATTTTCAAAGTGAAAATCGTCTTCCCGGTTTCCCCTGAAATATGCGATTTAAGTCAACGAAACGTAACAGGCAGATCATAAACTTCAAAATAGACCTTGCCAAAAGTTGGCTAAACTTCTATTTAACCCTAAAACGTCTCCAAGAAGACAATCGAAAAATTATCAAAAAATATTTTACTGATCATGCGTTCAATTATACATATCTGCTTCTGAAATTACATTGCACAAATATCTTATTTTATGCTCTGATAACTTACCTTTCAATTGATTGTAATAATAACGTTACAAAATTAAATTTATTCACATAATATTTTCACACGGTTATGTATAATACTATGTAACTTCCTTATTTTTCAATTTTTTTCACCGATTACGACGCCCAGCATCCAGAGTAGTTGGCATCTTCGTGATTCGTACTCAAGGGGTGTGAATTTTGGAAAAAAAGTTTGAAAATATCATTTGACCCTCGAAATTTCTTCATTACCGGACGAACACCGCAGTACAAGCACACATATTTGGCATAAAAATTGGAGCTAATACTTTAGTGCTGCATATCATCAGACGCGTATTCAGGAGCTCTTCTAGAAGGTGCTTCAGAAATTTTAATTAAATAAACTTACAATTAGTTAGACAATTTATTACAAAATTAAAGTCATTCACATAAACATTTCACATTTTTAAATTATAATACTATGTAACTTCCTTATTTTTCAATTTTTTTCACCAATTACGACGCCCAGCATCCAGTCGACTTAAATAGCATATTTCAGGGGAAACCGGGAAGACGATTTTCACTTTGAAAATTTAGTATGAAAAATAATTTTACCGTAACATTTGTGTGATCATTTTAGGGTTAAATAGGCTTTTAGCCACTTCCAATTTGTGCTTTTATGATAGCCTGTTTATCAGTGAACATATCGCGGGCTGGTCATTAAAGAATTTCATAGGTCTTCAGGTTGGAAAATACCAGCAGCCAAAACATCATGTCTATAAAAATTTATAATTCTGTTTTCAGCCGAAAATTTTCAGTTATAGATATCATTGAACCACGTTATCGTTACATTCAATTGATAGATAAGTTATCAGAGCATAAAATAAGATACTTGTGCAATGTCATTCCAGAAGCAGATATTTAGAATTGAACGCACGATCAGTAAAATATTTTTTGATAATTTTTCGATTGTCTTCTCGGAGACGTTTAAGGGTTAAATAGAAGTTTAGCCAACTTTTGGCAAGGTCTATTTTGAAGTTTATGATCTGCCTGTTAAGTTTCATCGACTTAAATAGCATATTTCAGGGGAAACCGGGAAGACGATTTTCACTTTGAAAATTTAGTATGAAAAATAATTTTACCGTAACATTTGTGTGATCATTTTAGGGTTAAATAGGCTTTTAGCCACTTCCAATTTGTGCTTTTATGATAGCCTGTTTATCAGTGAACATATCGCGGGCTGGTCATTAAAGAATTTCATAGGTCTTCAGGTTGGAAAATACCAGCAGCCAAAACATCATGTCTATAAAAATTTATAATTCTGTTTTCAGCCGAAAATTTTCAGTTATAGATATCGTTGAACCACGTTATCATTACATTCAATTGAAAGGTAAGTTATCAGAGCATAAAATAAGATACTTGTGCAATGTCATTCCAGAAGCAGATATTTAGAATTGAACGCACGATCAGTAAAATATTTTTTGATAATTTTTCGATTGTCTTCTCGGAGACGTTTAAGGGTTAAATAGAAGTTTAGCCAACTTTTGGCAAGGTCTATTTTGAAGTTTATGATCTGCCCGTTAAGTTTCATCGACTTAAATAGCATATTTCAGGGGAAACCGGGAAGACGATTTTCACTTTGAAAATTTAGTATGAAAAATAATTTTACCGTAACATTTGTGTGATCATTTTAGGGTTAAATAGGCTTTTAGCCACTTCCAATTTGTGCTTTTATGATAGCCTGTTTATCAGTGAACATATCGCGGGCTGGTCATTAAAGAATTTCATAGGTCTTCAGGTTGGAAAATACCAGCAGCCAAAAAATCATGTCTATAAAAATTTATAATTCTGTTTTCAGCCGAAAATTTTCAGTTATAGATATCATTGCACCACGTTATCATTACATTCAATTGAAAGGTAAGTTATCAGAGCATAAAATAAGATACTTGTGCAATGTCATTCCAGAAGCAGATATGTAGAATTGAACGCACGATCAGTAAAATATTTTTTGAAAATTTTTCGATTGTCTTCTTGGAGACGTTTTAGGGTTAAATAGAAGTTTAGCCAACTTTTGGCAAGATCTATTTTGAAGTTAATGATCTGCCTGTTACGTTTCGTTGACCTAAATCGCATATTTCAGGGGAAACCGGGAAGACGATTTTCACTTTGAAAATTTAGTATGAAAAATAATTTTACCGTAACATTTGTGTGATCATTTTAGGGTTAAATAGGCTTTTAGCCACTTTCAATTTGTGCTTTTATGATAGCCTGTTTATCAGTGAACATATCGCGGGCTGGTCATTAAAGAATTTCATAGGTCTTCAGGTTGGAAAATACCAGCAGCCAAAAAATCATGTCTATAAAAATTTATAATTCTGTTTTCAGCCGAAAATTTTCAGTTATAGATATCATTGCACCACGTTATCATTACATTCAATTGAAAGGTAAGTTATCAGAGCATAAAATAAGATACTTCTGCAATGTCATTCCAGAAGCAGATATGTAGAATTGAACGCACGATCAGTAAAATATTTTTTGAAAATTTTTCGATTGTCTTCTCGGAGACGTTTTAGGGTTAAATAGAAGTTTAGCCAACTTTTGGCAAGGTCTATTTTGAAGTTTATGATCTGCCTGTTAAGTTTCATCGACTTAAATAGCATATTTCAGGGGAAACCGGGAAGACGATTTTCACTTTGAAAATTTAGTATGAAAAATAATTTTACCGTAACATTTGTGTGATCATTTTAGGGTTAAATAGGCTTTTAGCCACTTCCAATTTGTGCTTTTATGATAGCCTGTTTATCAGTGAACATATCGCGGGCTGGTCATTAAAGAATTTCATAGGTCTTCAGGTTGGAAAATACCAGCAGCCAAAAAATCATGTCTATAAAAATTTATAATTCTGTTTTCAGCCGAAAATTTTCAGTTATAGATATCATTGCACCACGTTATCATTACATTCAATTGAAAGGTAAGTTATCAGAGCATAAAATAAGATACTTCTGCAATGTCATTCCAGAAGCAGATATGTAGAATTGAACGCACGATCAGTAAAATATTTTTTGAAAATTTTTCGATTGTCTTCTCGGAGACGTTTTAGGGTTAAATAGAAGTTTAGCCAACTTTTGGCAAGGTCTATTTTGAAGTTTATGATCTGCCTGTTACGTTGTGTTGACTTAAATCGCATATTTCAGGGGAAACTGGGAAGACGATTTTCACTTTGAAAATTTAGTATGAAAAATAATTTTACCGTAACATTTGTGTGATCATTTTAGGGTTAAATAGGCTTTTAGCCACTTCCAATTTGTGCTTTTATGATAGCCTGTTTATCAGTGAACATATCGCAGACTGGTTATTAAACAATTTCATAGGTCTACAGGTTGGAAAATACCAGCAGCCAAAAAATGGTGTCTAAAAAAATTTATAATTCTGTTTTCGGCCGAAAATTTTCAGTTATAGATATCGTTGAACCACGTTATCATTACATTCAATTGAAAGGTAAGTTATCAGAGCATAAAATAAGATACTTGTGCAATGTCATTCCAGAAGCAGATATTTAGAATTGAACGCACGATCAGTAAAATATTTTTTGATAATTTTTCGATTGTCTTCTCGGAGACGTTTAAGGGTTAAATAGAAGTTTAGCCAACTTTTGGCAAGGTCTATTTTGAAGTTTATGATCTGCCTGTTAAGTTTCATCGACTTAAATAGCATATTTCAGGGGAAACCGGGAAGACGATTTTCACTTTGAAAATTTAGTATGAAAAATAATTTTACCGTAACATTTGTGTGATCATTTTAGGGTTAAATAGGCTTTTAGCCACTTCCAATTTGTGCTTTTATGATAGCCTGTTTATCAGTGAACATATCGCGGGCTGGTCATTAAAGAATTTCATAGGTCTTCAGGTTGGAAAATACCAGCAGCCAAAAAATCATGTCTATAAAAATTTATAATTCTGTTTTCAGCCGAAAATTTTCAGTTATAGATATCATTGCACCACGTTATCATTACATTCAATTGAAAGGTAAGTTATCAGAGCATAAAATAAGATACTTGTGCAATGTCATTCCAGAAGCAGATATGTAGAATTGAACGCACGATCAGTAAAATATTTTTTGAAAATTTTTCGATTGTCTTCTCGGAGACGTTTTAGGGTTAAATAGAAGTTTAGCCAACTTTTGGCAAGGTCTATTTTGAAGTTTATGATCTGCCTGTTACGTTGTGTTGACTTAAATCGCATATTTCAGGGGAAACTGGGAAGACGATTTTCACTTTGAAAATTTAGTACGAAAATTAATTTTACCATAACATTTGTGTGATCATTTTAGGGTTAAATAAGGTTTTAGCCAACTTTTGGTCCATATTATTTTGAAGTTTAGGTTATGCATGTTAAATTTCATCGACTTAAATAGCATATTTCAGGGGAAACCGGGAAGACGATTTTCACTTTGAAAATTTAGTATGAAAAATAATTTTACCGTAACATTTGTGTGATCATTTTAGGGTTAAATAAGCTTTTAGCCAACTTTTGGTCCATATTATTTTGAAGTTTACGTATTGCGTGTAACGATTCAGCGATTTAAATGGCACATTTCAGGGGAAACCGGGAAGACGATTTTCACTTTGAAAATTTAGTATGAAAAATAATTTTACCGTAACATTTGTGTGATCATTTTAGGGTTAAATAGGCTTTTAGCCACTTCCAATTTGTGCTTTTATGATAGCCTGTTTATCAGTGAACATATCGCGGACTGGTTATTAAACAATTTCATAGGTCTTCAGGTTGGAAAATACCAGCAGCCAAAAAATGGTGTCTAAAAAATTTATAATTCCGTTTTCAGGTGAAAATTTTCAGGTAAAGATATTTTTGAACCACGTTACCTATACATTTATTTGAATGATACATTATCGGAGCATAAAGTAAGATGCTGAAACAATCTGATTTCTTTGATAGAGAGTAGTAACTAGACGCGTTATCATAAAATACCCTTTAAAATTTTTTGTACCCTTCAATATTTCTTGCGTAAAACAATGAAGTTCGTTTCTTATCAAAACGACTTTTATACCAATTATTATTATTTACTCGATAAGAGCTATATTTATAGCTTTTCAGATGTTTAAAACATAATGACAAAAAAAGACCTTCGTAATTTAGTCGGATTATAGGCTGCTACTTTTGGCTGCCAAGTTCACACCGGTCACAATTATAACATTAGAGGGATAATTGTTAGGTATCTTTAACGATTAAAGTAAGCAGTTTGATCCAAAAAATAACGTAACCTATTTGTACGTAATTTGATCGTATTCTGGCAACAACAATATCTATTGAAATGCTAACTAGAGCATGTAACATGACATCAACTGCATACATTGTACATCGATTAAGCTCCTTGCAGTTGCAATTGACGTGTGAGGCTTGACACAATAGGCCACCTACTCGTACCCTTATAAAATAACGTCCAGCAGTTGTGTCATTCAATTATTACAAATGATTAACAAATCATTGCAGAATATACCCTCAAAGTATTCTGTGAAGATCCTGGATCCTAGAGTTGGGAGACCAATTAAAACTTGCCACTGCTCTTACAATTTCAACGACTATCTGAAAACAGTCTCAAAGTATCGGTTCGTATTTCCTTTTCTCTATATTTTCTCCGTTATAATGAATACCTACATAATTTTAGCACCTATACGAAGCATTATTATGTAGCCACTCAAAGTCCTTATTACGAGTAACTCATTTGTTACTTTGATAGGTACTTAACCGGTAACAAGGAAGGGAAGTAATATGACCCTAATATAGCAGTGAATCATTTTATTACGCCGGGAAACTCTTCAATCCCGACTTATATATTTATAAATCTAAAAGTGTGTTTGTTTGTCGGGTATTTATTCAAGGCTATAACATTTATTCTTTTTCTCCTTACTTATATCACTTCTTCTTCTAAGTACCTACTTATACGATTGCGTATTGCATTTAACTATACCACAAAATTGATTAGAATACAATACCGAAAAATGCAGATACAAATAAATGGAAGCATAGCCAGCCGCTAGGGCTCAACTAGTGTATATATTAATAATATAACAGTCTTTCGTAGATCAAAAAATTAGATATCAAAATGCTTAGAATGCATTAAATTAGTATCTAGTTAATTTAGGAACAAATGCAATGCATGTAAGATGTATGTATGTATGTAAGATTAGTAAGTTTATGGCAACATTTCTTCCTATTTACGTAACCTATGTACCAACATAGATTGTGATGTTAGTAGTATAATATTCCTCAACTTCCTCGTCTTGTATAGCTTCACTGAGCGTCGTGGGTTTTTACCTCTTACCGTATTTCTTACAGGAACATTGCAATACGTTTGTTGGTTCCGGGCCGTGTCTTTCTTTTTATAAAATGTCTTCAGGTCAGGAGTTACGGGTGGTACTGTGGAGTTTGTAACTTTTTAAGAGCCATGAGATTTATAATTCTTTCCACGCTCCTTTGTAAGCTACGTGCAGACTGTAAACAGCAAGTAAGCATGGTATTTTTACAAATATATAGAATAGAATAGAATAGAAAAACTCTTTATTGTACACCAGAAACAAAATTAAACACAGTACAGAAAAATATAGTTATATATAGTTCAAACTCTCACCAACAGTTTCTCGTATGAAAGAAATCCAGAATTACAAGACTATTATTCTTAATAAATAGTGTTTTTCTGTTGATGCCAGGATTAACGGAGATAACATTGTACACAAAAAATAGTAATTATATTAATACGGTAGCTGCAGGTCCATTTTTCATAGACTTTCATCTAGTGCATACGAGTCTTTTAGAGCCAAAGTTGAATTTCTTTACAGTGCGTATGAGGCCTTTCCGGCCTTTGTCCCCCTCACAGAGTGAAAGAAAGCGATTTTGACTGTCGCACCGGCGAGAAGTCACCATGTGGCTTATTCCACCTCATAATGCAGTGAACGTGTTAAAACTTATGAATAGAATAGAATAGAAAAACTCTTTATTGTACACCAGAAACAAAAATAAACACAGTACAGAAGAATTACAATAAATTAAAATAATAATATAATATTGAATAATATTATGAATGTGCAAATGAGTGATCTTGTGGATAAAAGCGATCTTCTCCATCCTACAGCTATTCGATACCATAGTAAAGAGTTAGTGGTCTAAGTATCAAGACTTGTTTTCTCTTCCCTCGTACCTCGTAACATCGACGTACACAACATTTGCAAATCAGAATACACAACACATAGCAACATGAGCGCATTCCGCTGTTTGGACGCATTCGCTGCTCATACCTTGCTCACACACTTGCAATTTATAGCATCCATCTCATGGCAAATACAGACCCAATACCACCATGAAATTCTAGTTATGTATTTATGGATTTTGTAACAGCACTTAATCTACTACTTAATTATGCAAAAGAATTTCATAATTTTTTAAGCATTTGAGCAATTCGGCACGATATTCAAATGCAACATCATCAGCTTAATATTGCTGACGAAGCCAATGACGAAGACATAATAACACGGCATCTGAAATATAACATCAAAGAGCGCTGATTGCCAATACCTTCACAATTACCGTAGTCAATTTAGGGTGTTCCATCACTATGACACCGGACACCCGCGGACCAGTCTCAATGTTACGATAAATAGCCGGTAATACACTTACGCGCGGACGAGAAGGGTGTAATAGCTTGCGGCGTAACGTGATTTGCTGGTGCTCTATTACCTTAATGCTCTACAAGGTATTCCGCCGACAAAGGAGAGATCTTAATATAATATTGGAGGGAAACCGTCGATGTATAATATCGACGGCACGTTCCCGTGCGTAACTGCGTGTAGAATTTGAATACGAGTTTGTAGGTGTATCGCTAACGGCGGGCTTGCAAAAGTTTCTATTATCCTTGCGGTTGGGAATTTCCCGTGGGACTCCACGCGTGTCCGGGAGAATGCGCGGTCAACCCTTTGAATCTCGCTATTAATGCGTCAAACTAATACTACTTTACATAACAACATTAGTAAAGATTTGTTTCAAGAAACTGTATTCGTATAGCAACAGCTCAAAATGGTAGAAGAAAATATCGCTAGGAAACCGGTAACGCGAGTAAATGGGATTATCCGTAATCCTGAGTACGTCTATAAAGATATCGTAGTATCTTACCACGGGCTAATAGCGTGGCGGGCCATCGGAGGGACGTCGTCGGCTTTAAGTGCACTTCACATGGCCATCACTCAAGGCACGTTAGTAATATGCCTGATATTGACGCTGATATTCATGATATTCATGTTCTTGACGCTTTACTCCGTCATAATTTCATTAATAATCTGTCAGATAAACTGCACGACGCCAGTTAGTGAATAGTTATAGACCTTTATCGGTAACGCTTGCTTATGAAATCATATACTCGTACGTATTTTCAGTTACTTTAGAAATCGAACCTGTGGCCAGCTCTCTCTGCGGCCATGTCTCTGCGCAGCATAATACTTTAAACTAATTGATGGGCCCAATGTTCCGTAAACGCCTATTCCAAAATTTCCAAATAATTGATGGATGCGAATGTCCCGTTTGAAACTGATCTTTTTCCTTCAAAGTATAGTACGTTCCTATACAGTTGCTTTTTAACACGGTCACTGCTGAACCGTTTGACTTTTCTCGGCTCCTTTGCAAAACTTCACAGAACGTGTGTGTTTACCTACTGGCGCTGGGTCGTAACTAAACTCAGTTAGCTGTGCGGGCGCACGCAACTTGTGTGATAAAATTGACAATACAGCAGTGCTAGCTCGCACGCAAGGCATGTTTTCTCTTGCCCTAAAATTATAAAAACACAGACGTGTGTGTTATCAGCAGTAAACGCGTTAAGCTGTGAACAGTCTACAAGGACTACTACCGGAACACCCTGAAAAGGTGAATGCTAAATGGACCAATAAGGAATATGAAAAGACCAATCAAGAATGAAATGGGACGAAAGTTCAATGGTTGTTGAGCACCACTGAACTTTAGATTGACCTCGTACGGAGTATAAAATCCGTTTCATATTACTTATTTTCCGCAATTCAAGGCACGCAACACACATGACAAGTATCGCGTTACCGAGAGTCAGTGCGGTCGAGTAGAGGGTACGCCTTTTACGAAGCGTTTGAAGTGCACTCAGGACGAACGGCGGCCGATTTGGGAAATCAGGTTACTGCCCACGGTCTTGATATACAGATGAAGTACCACACCTTTGCCAGATATTAATCCGCCAAGCAGTAGTATGCATATTCCATACATTACTGTGTTCGTGTTTGAAGGGCACTGGTTCCAGCGAAATGACTAGGCATATGAGTCTTTAGAGTTGCTGTTGATGTCTCAGGGTGACGAGCGCAATGCAGTGCCGCGCAGGATTATGCAATGCAAAGTTCTGGGTGGCACTGCAATTGTTATGGGTAGGCGTAGCGCTTACCATTAGGTAAACAACTTGTTCATCTAGTCACACAGTCAAATAAAAAAAAAGTATTTTTGTGTGTTTATTTGAAGTGAATTCTTTGGTTTTTTAAATAAAATTGCCTTCCGAATAGTATTATTTGGTCATATTATGGCAGAAAAAAAATAGTTTGACTACCAACCAAGTAAATAGGTTAATGAAGCGGAAATGACGTCATCCATCTTAGTTGGATTCACAGCATCCTCGCCATCCCGGACTTAATTCACTTCATTAGTGTTGTTTTTTATCCCACTGTGCATTAAAAACAAAGATAAGCTGAACAATTTATGAGTTTTAAAATGAGTCTCTTAACTTTTCGGGTAACGCTAATTACGGTTGAATTGGGTGGTTTGGGCTTAATCCTAAACAACGGAACTCATGGAACAACGTTTCCTTGTTATCAGAGTTTTTAGTAGATTGGCAAGATATGGCACGCTAAGTTTAACTTGTATAATATCATATTTATAAAGATTTAAGAGTTGATTTCAACTATTAAAACGGAGTTCTTTGTTAATGGTTGTCGGAAAGTGATCGCTCCGAGCGTTAAGACCGCTTATTTTGTCACTAATTGACAAGTTTGTTCTGCGGTGTTTAAATAAAAAAAACTGTGAACTTTTTTAATTTATCAACGTTGACTCATTTAAAAAAAAATATTTATTGCTTCAATGAAGAAGAATTTTATCAAGTCTAGAAACACAATAAGCAAAAAAATCTAAAATTGTGAAAAAAAAATTGTTTAGTACTTAATCATTTATTAAAAAAAATATAATAAAGCAAAAAAAAAAATGTCGGCAAAAATAAAGCACTTTTACAAGTAATACACTAAAGTCTAAGTCACTATACACATAGAGAAAAATAAATCATTTATAATCAACTGCACCCACCTACAACCTCCAGGATGACTAGTAGAAAATGCTACTTAGCATTAAGTACTCCTTGTACTCCATTTGTGTGCTAAAGAATAAATAAATAAATAAAGCCAAAATTACCCCTACCTAGCATGCTTCCTCTCTTTCAAAAGTAGATATTCAGGTTTCAGAGCAGGATTTAGCTCTTGCGGTTGCTACTGCCACGGGCTAATAAGAGGATCGATAAACTATTGAAATAGATCCCAATTTATGTGCACCGTATTGAACACAATACATGCTATTCCTGTAGGTATTGGAATGGGTATTTGGGTATAATAGAAAACATTTGTCAAGACAAAACATTTTAGTCAAATGAATGGGAAAAATATGCGGAGCCTTAATAACCTACCTATAATTCTTTATTGAAAACCATAACAAAGACCACAAATAAAAAACAAAAAATGTGTCCTAGACACATAGTAGAGGTAAAACTTCAACAAAAAATGATTTCAAAAAAAATTCATAAATTATTTTTAAAAAAATATTCTTTGGACTCTCTCTCTCTCTTTCTATCTGGACTAACTTATATCTCCCTCTCAACTTCCGTTCGCCTCGAACGATCACATTTTTCGTGACGCTTTCACCAGCTTACTCCCCAAGTCAAGCGTGCGTACACAAGTTTTACTTAAAAAAAATACTTGAAAACCACACGTCTATGAAATTATATAACGCATCTTCTAATTTATGCGCCCTAGGTTCGCTTTATGAGTTGAAGTAATCAAGACGCGTATTGTTTTCATAACTTTTCAAACGCAAGAAGGAAGCTGCTGAGTCGTTGCTGCTTATACGTTTTACTTGTCAAAATACTTCCTCCTATTGATAAACTCTGGACACTAAAGTTTATTAATTTCAAATCAAGTCATGCGCCACTTTCTGTCATAAACCGTTGGATAGTAAAAGCTCCGCACAATTTATAAAGCAGATTAACTGCTTTCTACAGTTTCAAGACTAATAACTAAGTTTCATGAAGTTTAGCAATAGTTTTATGACTCGGTAGAGCACCTCTTGGAAAACGCTTCTGTTGACAGAATGTTCCAGAATTGTGTTACGTGCATACATCAAGTAAATATTGATTACTTTCTTTATATTTATCAAGTATTTGGCTACTTTAACATTATAAGTACCAACTGAATTCTTATTGGGGAAAAGTCGGTTCCAGCAAATGCAAATGCAAAAAATAGAGTCCCTTTTAAATAATTCTATGATATTTATATTAGATATTGTTACAATTTCTATCGCTTTATATAACTGCAAGATGCTATGGAAATAATAATTTAATCTAAGTAGATACTGACTCTATATATCTTCAGTAATCGATGCTTGAATCTCTCAACGTTTACCCACTTCCCAGCCCTCATGTTATGGAAATTGAGACATGACTAGATTGGGTAGGTATCCTAATAAATCCTTTTTGAGTTTGGCAGCTTTGAAATAGTAGCAAAGCATAAATGTACCCTAAGGGACTAATTTTCAGTAACTCAGTTACAATAGTTCACACACGGCAGTAGTTTTCCATTTTTTTTCCACCTGTGATCCGTTCTTACTTCGTGTATGTTTAAGCCTCACAAAAATATATATTTTTGTACTATTATATCTTGAATCCTTAGTTACAGATGTTTCTAATATTAGTGTTAACAAATATATAGAAAAAAAACTATACTAAATACAATCTGCCATTACGAGTTTAGGGTTTATGGTATAGGAGTATTATGTGCCAGTATGTAGCGTTTCCAAAACATTGGCTGCATTGACACATTGTATGACTTTGTGCAAAATAAAGGCCAGCAATTTGTCCAGGTGTCGTTTCGATCAGACGCCTAGACAGCTATATAAAAATTGTATGGGCTCTCGGTCTCCACGGTCCCAGCCATTCCACCCTAAAAGGCTCAAATAAATAACCGCTATCATATATTTGTACATCGTTATTATAATATATTGTAAATTGATACAAAGTAATGGGTTTTCTAACTGAAACACACACAAGAAATATTGTATTGACACATCAAATAGAGAAGTTATTAGGTTTCCTTCTCGTTGGTAAACAACATGGAACGATTCCCTACACATACATTTGTTGTAAACTATTGAAGTAAGCACACGAGATATCTATTTGAATAATCTTTTGTGTCGCGATGATAAATTACACTATGATTTTAGAACGATGAACCCGACAGTGTTTGCTCGGAAGGTCGTCGTATTGATTTATGGACGTGAATGTGGATACCACCAATGATAGTACTGGAATATCTGACAATTCGGCGTTCGCAATCCGATACTTACTGCATTGCATCTTATGGTGGTTCTTCACGAAATGCGGAGTTTCACTGTCGTATCCTTTATTATCATGAGAGTCAAGATTTTGTTAAGGTATACTTTTATGTTCAGATGTTACGATGCAATAAACTAAAGTAGAACCTTTCCTTGCTTTTTGTACTTAACCTTTTTTGTTGAGGTTTCTTTTACCATGCGTTTTTCTGCATGTTAGCATACATTTTATGAAACAGAGCTGTATATGAAAGATTACTATATAATAAATAAAAACTGGGTATTTGTAGGACCATGGTCCTCGTACGTCCTGATTCCCTAGATACAGAGAATCCTAGTTAGGGTTCGGGTTCTATGAAGTGATCGTGATGCGTTATTATTACTACTTACTTTATATTCTATGCCTATAACATAAAGAAAGACGTAAAAAATATATAAGGTTTTTAATTATGATGGTCGAATATCTAACAAGCTGTAATAACTTGATATTTTCAACACAAGCCTTCCACAAGAACTCTATTTCGGCAAAAATGTATCCATGTTATTCTTTATTAGAATACTCGACGATACGATACAACAATACAATTCGTGTAGCACCGCCTTAGAACTAGAAGCTCTTATCCCCGCCCATTCTAGCGCCTACTCCCCTTATCTCAGAGCCCAAGCGGATGCCGAACGGCCTTTATTTTGCATTGTCTCCGTCAGAGGATATTATTTTATATCAGGAACGTAGCAGAAACTATTACTGGACAGTCAATAGACGTGAGGCGATGAAAATAGCTTATTGACTCCGCTGCTCAAGGGGCAGTAGTCTATTGCAGGAAATGGCAACAGTCGTCTAGCTTTAGGGCTATTTATAGATTGCTTTAAGTTCCTTTAATTTAAGTTAATCGAATGGAAGAAACCTATAGATGTAACCTAAATTCTGGAGATTATTCAGTTAATAAAATAACATAAAAAGAGAATGGCCCTATGCAGATGGTCGGACGACATCGACAAACACGTCGGGATAGACTGGATGAGACTGGCACAGGACCGGAACAAATAACGTGAAACAGAGGAGACCTATATCCTGCAGAGGGTGGATACAGACTGAATAGATAGATAATAAAATAAATAAAATAAAGCATATTATAAATGTGAAAGTTAAATACTGCTTAACGAATTTGGATGAAATTTGGCACACACATAGATTATAACCAAGATTGAGTTATACGGTGCTTTTTATCTCGATAGTATTTTCCCGTGGGACAAAACAAGAACTAAGCGGGTGAAACAGCGGGCGCAGCTACATAATGAAATAAAATTGATTTCAGAACATAAATTAAATTTGAAGTTCTAGCACCCTTTGTCTTTCATATTAAGATGAAAGAAGAGAGAGAAGTAGAGCTGGCAAATCTAAGCTATTAAACAACCACAAGTTACTGGAACTTATTTAGTTATGAAACATTGTTCATAATAAACATTGTTATAGTACTTAATATCGTTATCATTCTTATTAAAAGGCTCAGTAGTTTATAGTAACAGTGTGTGAATGCTCAAGATTTCAACGCAATTGTATTTTACCAGCCTTTAGAGGCGTTCGAACTTCATAAGCTCTTTTAGTTCTTTTAAATCAGTTTGGGACTGTAGCCGCTCTGTATTTATAAGCTACAAACTTTTATTTATTCTAAGCAAGTGTTGTCTTCCAAACTACTATTGATTGCATATACTTTGAATTTTAATGAAACGAGTTGGAAATGTTTGATTGGAGATTGAATTTATTTTAGGATAATAATTTCAGATTCATAGAAATATTTTATGATGGCATTTTTTCTATAAAACAGTAATTAACATGATCGACTGACAGAACGTATAAACTAGACCGGTGGATCTGAAAATTTGAAATACGGATTGACTTTCGAAAAACTAAAAATATAGCTTACAAAAGTTCGTAAAGAGTATTGTATAAAATAAAATAATTTATTTACTAAATATAATTTATAACTTAGGTACATAACTTAAAACTTACATAACTACTAAAAACACTCAACGGCTGTTACATTGTATTAACAACTAACAATAAAAGAAACTTCCAAAAATATTCAGACCAAAATTCTAAATAGCACAATAACTTCGAAGTAGGTACGCAATAAAAACATTATTAATCTTAACGCGTTTTATTAATTTTATTTTTATATATTTATACATTGTCAACATTTTTTTTAGCAAGAAGTTACCATACAAAAACGTCATACGAAATAGCAGATAATAACCCTTAATATTGTATTCCCGTTTACAAATTGTGACTAACTTCAATGCGAAATATATTTCCAACCAAGTGTTCGCTAAATTCAGTGAAAGATAATGCCCGAGCGATCCCATCACGCTGTATGCCCGATAACGCTAATCCGATTCCAACTCCTACCGCCGTCCGTCCGGTACATCCGGACAAAGAATTTCCATTAGCCGACAAAAAATAAACCTTTGAACGTTCCACCTTGACGCCTTTTGGGTTAAACTTCACTTACTTTTGGCATTTGAAAAGGATTTTCATACAAGGGAATGTAACTTTAGTAACCCACACTTACAAAGTTATGCAGATGAAATAAATAGTGCCGTGCCTTTTTTTATTATCGAAAGAACCCTTTCGGCAGCCTTTATTGGAAAATCAATGTTTAGAACATGATAAAGAGATACACCGTTTGAGAGTTTTACATAATTTTAATAGTATTTTTTTAAACCCCGACGAAAAAGCGGGCTGTTATAAGTTTGTATCGTGTATCTGTGTGTGTCTGAGGCAAACGGATTAATTAATTTTGAGTTAGTGTCTTTTAAAGGTGGCTTCATTGAAAGTGTTCTTAGTTATATTTCAAGAAAACCTGTTCAGCCTGTTCAGTTGACTGCTAAACTGGTTTATTTATTTGTTTGGTACTTTTGTGAACCTTCACGCAACGTGTGTGTTTACTAGCACTGCCATTGCGTTGTAACTAAACTCAATCAGCTGTGCGGGCGCGCACAACTTTTGTGATAAAATTGTGAATACAAGTTCGCAAGTTAGCCGTGTTTTAGCTTGCCATAACATTATAAAAAAACACAAACGTGTGTGTTTTCAGCAGTCAACGTGTTAAAAGTCATCAGCTCTTTTCTAGTTGATGAAAACATATGTGCAACTTTTACAGGTCTGATCAATTCGAAATTTGAAATTTGATACTGTCATTTCAACGATATTGCAAGATAAAGTAAACCTTGACCTGATGCTGCAGCATCATCTGGAATCTGCAGGATTCCAACTCCTCACGAATCTACAGCAGAGATATCGTGCTGAGGCTCATTGAAAGTTAACTCTCTAGTATTTGTAATATTTTTATGTATTTAACAATTGACGTCTATGTTAATACAGAGTTTTGGCGTTAAGCTGTAAAGCTTAACTCCTAGGTACGTTAAAGTAATTTAACGTACCTAGGAGAAATATTACCCAGCCAGATAGACTGCTTACGAGATTTTTCCGCCAAGCCTCAAATTGATTACTCTCCGGCTCTGCAGGGCAATAGAATCTACCAGTTTTAGTAGGGATCCATTATAAAGAGCCCACTATGTGTATTTTTATGTTTAAAATCATTCTAAATAAACTGTAACCTGCACTTGAACGAGAAAATGAATTGAAATGGGAATAAATAAAATTCAGGAAAACAGGTTCTCGGATTAAAAAAAGTACACTTAAGTTTTCAACTAGCATTCACTAATATTCCGAAATAAAACTAAAAACATAATATTAAACCTATTGAATACAGTTAACATTTATAACAGCTTCTAAGCCAAAACAGATTACACTGTTATTAAACTTTCGAGAAAAACCCGGCAGCAAGCGGAAGCAATCACTCAAAATTAAAACCAAGTATTAAAAAGAAACAAACTAAAATTGAAGTAATTTTATATGAACCGCGATCATTGTACTGCAAGCGGCTGCCTTTCCGAGATTTTGGGATAATATGGATAATCCTCGACGCTCGAAATGAAGCCAGCGAAGGATCCTTTGCCGTTCATCCAGCTCGAAAATTATTTATTCATTGCCCTGTTTATGACTACGATTACGTTGTTATTATATAACATTACGCGATAATGTTGAGTGCGTGTTTCGTTCGAATATAACCGTGTTTTGACACTACTACAAACTATCAACTGAAGTCGATGCTTATTTAGCTCTAGCGTTATAATAAAGAGCTCGTGATTTATTTCCAACGACAAATCATCCACTCTATTTAATCAAATAATTTGGTAAAAACTACAGAAAAACATGACATGATGTTCAAAGTTTTATGCGTAAGAGTATGTACCTACCTACTTATACCTTTGAATCTTTGAAGTGTACCTAAATGTGACCATAACACCTATCCTATTGCTACTACTGTAGGTACATTTGGACAGATCAATGCAGTGCGGCGTGCAGCGTGGCAGTGTCACTTTGATACATTTTATATAAAAAGGCACCGAGTGACGTCATGCCGCACGCCACGCCTGTTTCTAACTTGCTGTTAATTGTATAAAAAATAAAACTCTTTTAGAAAGTACAAAATCGATTTCAAATTCAACAAACGTAACAACAATTTAAAATCCCGGATCACGAAGACACACACTCGCATTTCGTCGAATCTGAACTCATAATGATAAGTGGGAAGAGCAAACGAATAAAGTCCGCAACTTGCTATCACCGAAGCAATAATATTGAACTCTCACAAGTACCGATTCACAATATCTACTTATTATATTCCTTTTTGTTCTTGTCTTTGGATCTGAACATTTATTACTGTCTTATTGCTTGTGGAGTGGTCGGGCCGCGGGGCAGCGTGAGTCAACAAGAGGTTATTATGTTGAGACTGGCAAAAAATGAGCAAGAAAAGATTTTGCATTCTGCATTGGTAGCGCGGAACACTTTTAAAATTGTAAAGAATGCCTTAAATTAAAATTACTATTACTACAGAATAACGTAATTTACACAAAAGTTTGACGTTATATATTGCGGTGATTTTATTTTGTTTATGCGTTTCCAGATTATGGTATCAAAGTCACTTTTCTGGCCTATACCTATCAGGTTGATGAATAAATCCAGTTGTTCCCTAGGCGACAACGTGTCAGTCGTCTTCTTCAACAACAAATATAGGCCATGCAGCCCCAACACGCGCAACATTGTTACAAAATGAATCCTGGGTTTATAGCTCTGAACTAGAACCTAAAACTAACACGATGACCTAAATTCTAATTACTATAAACTAGTGACTAAATTTGATGTTATTTACATAGGTATTTACTATAAATTCTGCAACCTGGTGGTTTAACATATTAATTAATACAGCGAAATTCAATTCCATGAAAACTATAAGGTTTATAACTAGTTTAATGCATCAAATTCCTAGAGTATTGTACAATTTTGCGAACTGTTAATATATAATTAATGAGATAGTTTTCTTTGTAAACGGGCAATATAAATGGAATTTGAAATCACGTAAAGCACGCTCATGAAAAAATTCCCCACGTGGTTTATCTCAATTCCCTACCACGACGCACTTTGCGCGTACGCTTAGCATCATTGGAGATACTAGGTATCCTTTTTTAAATATTTTTTTTTTGTCTAAATGTATCTACCGGGACTAAAGTAACACATCGGCAAATATAAAGCTTAATTTTGCAATTTCCTCCGTCACTCTCTAGGTAAAGACGGGCAATTTTTCACAGTTATTTTTGTTTGCAACTATTTTGTTTTACATCCGATTACAAAACAGATTACAAGCACGCTCATATTATATGTTAACATTTCACCCACGAAGTAAATAACGAAATAACTCATGTGAGGTTATATTTTACGCTAAAAATTATAATATACTAGTTGTACCCTGCCACGCTTCGCTGTGGCACATTCGCACATTCGCTGATATGTCACTGATGAAAAAAATAGATAAAAACAATCCTTGATGCGGATTATATATCATGCTAAAATTTCAGCTCGATCGGCGCAGAATTTTTTGAGTTTTTGAAGCGTACACAAACCAACATAACAATTTTAAATATATAGATTATAACACACTGAAAATATTACCTGACAATAAGGTAGTATTTAGGTCCAGTAAATTTCAGGTCCAAGCGATTTGTTTCACCATTAAAATTTGTGCTCACTGAGTATCCGGATTTGATGGTAAAAAATAAACTACGAGAGCTCTCACCAAAATCAATATACAAAAGCAGATACATACTTTCTCGGGTTTAAAAGTATTGTGGGGAAAAAGAATCCCCGATGTTATGGCATAATGCGTATAAAGGTACATTTGGCTGGGATTTATGAAGGAGGCCTCGCCTGGTTTATGATGACAATGCCGCCACGAACCGCCGCGAGCGCCACCTCATTTCCTTCTGAAAGTTATAAAAACATATTGAAAATGAGATTCCCGCTGTGGAGACCTACCGAATGTTATCTTGTTTTGTGATTTGCTTGTTTTTATGTGGGCGCTCCAGGGATAAGCGTATTTTAGTGGAACACCTACAAATTTTCATGCTGTGAACACTCCTTTTTATTTGTATTAAGAAGTGGGTCCTGGAAGAGACGCTGCTTATGGTTGCTTTTATAAAAGATTACATACAGTTGTCAAGTTCATTGATGAAAACTTATCGGAGGTAATGCTTACCATTGAGAAGTTTAGGAATGAGTAGTGAGCTTGTCAATTGAGTGGGAAGGAATTATGTGGGAGCTCGCGAGGCAGATATTTCGTTTTGCGATGAATGTTTAATTTAATAATAATAAAGCAGTAAAGAACAAAGTCTGTACATTTAAGATTACATACAAGAAAGAAATGGTCTAGGAGAATTAAAATAAGCTGATATAGTTATCAGGAATGGAACTTACGTGTTTTTTTAATTGCAAATAGACATAGAAGGAGTGGTCTGTTTGTCTGTTTTTGCATCATGTACACACTACTGTACTGAGTACAATGTGGTGTTAATTGCCAGTTACCTTAGAAATGGACTTGAAAAAATACAAATTGCATCTAATTTTAATGACCTAAAACCGGCGAGCATGTACAAAAAGACTCATTTCGGGGGAAGAAGCAACAGAAGTATGTCAGGGTCGTAGCATGGGGAAAGGTGTAGTCTCTGCCTACCACAACGGGAAAAAGGCGTGACTATGTAATAACAAATAATTATTTATTTATTTATTTATTCATTAGCACACAAATGGAGTACAAGGAGTAATTAATGCTAAGTAGCATTTTCTACCAGTCATCCTGGATAATGTGTAATAATAATGTGTAATATATGTGTAGCGGTGGTTGCCTAGTGGGAGAACGTCCGCCTTCCAAGCAGAAGGTCGTGAGTTCAAATCCCAGTGCAGGCACGTACCAATGTGTTTCTTGTAAAACATATGTACGTAATTATCACTCGCTTTTCGGTGAAGGAAAACATCGTGAGGAAACCCATATACCTATCCGAGAATTATTTCGGAGGTAGGTATGTGATCCACCAATCCGGAGCTGGCCCCCGTGGTGGATTATGACCTAACCCTCCTCACGAAAGTGAGGAGAGACCCGTGCCCAGCAGTGGGACGTTATGGGTTGATGATGAAATAACCAAAACTCGTCCACGTACAAATTTAAACTAGTTGATCCCGTGGCTTCGTTCGCGCTTTCTAATACTTATATTCATATCTTTGAAACTCTGCGCGTTATCTAAATGAAACATAAACGAAGTTTTAATCCTTGACATTTTCATTGAAATCCGTTCAGTCATTTTGGAGTGTATTAGAAATAAACTTTTATATAGACAGACATACAATAAATTGAAAAACGGTAATTTATGATTAGACATCGTATAACTAGGAGATTGAACTTAAATTTTATTATTGGTATAATATAAATATATATTTAATATATTTAATAAAATTGAAAGGTCTGTCTGTGATTTCAAAATAGAATAGAATAGAATAGAAAAACTCTTTATTGTACACCATAAACAAAAAAAAATATATATATATGAATATATATATATACGAGACATACGATGAACGAATATGTTGTAATATTTCTATATATTATTTTTATTTTTTTCGTTATTATCGTTTCGTTTTATTCGTTCATCGTATGTATACTATATATATATATTCCACCTGCGCGTAGCAATTATAGACAAAATTCTTATTTAATTAGGGCATGTAGAAGGTACAATGACCTTGCTAAAGATAAAGATTTAGAAATCGACCTATTCAACACCTCTGCATTTAAGATGATACGATTGTTGAATGATCGATACTTCACTTAGTAACTTTTTATATTGTTTTCTTTGATATTATTTTCTGTTTGTCTGTGAAACCAGTTTTGTTTTGTTTTCCTTGTTTTCCTTTTTTTTTTTTTTACCTATCTTTTTGGAATGTTATCTTTTTGTTAATCAGACACCAGTAGGTAGTGTCCTCACGCCTGTGCTCGTCCGTATGTCTACTGTGTTGTGTATGTCAATATGTGCATTTATAATATCTGTGAAAACTTTTAATTGGCCTTCCATACTGAAATTCTTATCTTCATAATTGTAACTAGCTGTTAGTTTTCCTTTGATAATAAAATAAAATAAAATAAAATATACGAATATGTTGGAATATTTGCAGAGGAATATGCTACCCACGAACAACCTACGTAAGTTTTTAGAATGTTTTACAAGAATAATTGAGTAATCTATATATATAAAAATGTTATGTTGATTTGTGTACGCTTCAAAAACTCAAAAAGTTCTGCACCGATCGAGCTGAAATTTTAGCATGATATATAATCCGCATCAAGGATTGTTTTTATCTATTTTTTCATCGGTGACATATCAGCGAATGTGCGAATGTGCCACAGCGAAGCGTGGCAGGGTACAGCTAGTATGGACATAAAAAATATACTAGTAAGTACGGTGTTGCTTTGGAAACACCTGTTAAGGCACTGTATATTGAAATAAATAAAAATAAATTAACTTTTCATACAATGAATAAGCCGATTTGAAACAGAATTACTCTATTCTCTACCTATTCGCAACATTGCATCCCCTTATATAGCTGAGAGCATTTCAATCCTCCTCAAAATAATTATGCAAGTGTAAGGTGTTTTGCTCAAGTACGTTTTGTTTCATCATCATTAATTTAAGTTAGAGGTAGTAATGCGAAAAGTCATATAATTCAGTTACCAAGTTTGTTGTTAGCGTAACTTTCTAGCTGAAACTCGCATACCGCGTGGATCTAATTACAACGTGGTGTATGTCGGTAAAGCAATGTTAAGCACTGAAAGAGATTATTTCACGTAACAACAGCATTTTCTAGACTTTCTCGTTCTTTGTGAGGTTAGTCCTTTCTATATTGATTTATTTAATCTTTGCTGCCTTCGCTCAGATAATTCTATTACCACTAATAAACCACAAGCCGTTGTTTTGGCCGCGTTTACTATTATTATGATCCATCCATGGGTGATGTGATCCAAATTAACTTGACATTTCTGAGGACGTCAAAAGTCTAATTAAAAGTGTGTCCGCTCTCTAGTCGCGTTAAACGTGAAACGGTGTTCACGATTTTCCACTCCATAAATTCAAACTTTTACCTAACATTAAATAGAAAAATAATGTAATAGTAATCTACAATGATGAAAATTTAAAAATAACTTATAACCTCAATAAAAAGGACCTTAACCCATCGACTGACAAACGACCAATTAACAATGTGACTGCGAGTTAAAAAGAGCGGGCGGAAGACAAAGCTCCTGTTACGCCCTTTAGTCGTGTGAAAGCTCGCGAGTTGTTGTCTGTCGAGGGCCACTATGTACCGGCTACGGGGAAAGATTGTCTCGTCAAGAGGCGAGCAGCTCAGTGCGACGCGCCCACCGGTTCAGGGCGGACGCTACGCCGCGTAGACTCGTAGCGCCATAGCTCTCGTAGCGACTACGATACTTCTACGAACTTAACGCTATATTATTGTAACTTTTTTTATATTATACAATGACTGCGTTATTGGTTCTTTTAATTTTATTTCTGACAGTTTGAAAGTTGTAAAAAATTGTGATTCGCGGAAAGCTTTTATTGAATAGTGGACATTATTTTTACAAGGATTCGTAAGTATTATATTTTATTAATTGAATTTACTATTTTTATGTTAAAAAGCGCACCTTTACAGCATAAATATATTCGTATCCAAATAAACTTTTCTTACTAGCATCAAAAATAAGAACAAAAGGTGCCGAAACGGTAACATACGAATATACGAGTATCTTCCAATTTCCTTTTCGCTGACTAGCGAAACAGTTCATGGACTATAATGAATTATCCTTCAGCTTGAATAGGGCTATAGATATTCTCTCACCGTCGGCCGTGTCAAAGTCAGAATACAAAGAAAATTACGTCAATGTTGTCTACGTGGGCCCTCTCGATTTTATTTAAGGCTCCTTTGTTTTCTATACAGGAGTCTTTCACCAAAAACGCTTCGAGTCAACGACTGTTCGAAGATGAAAGGGAAAATAATTAAGTTTATAATACAGCCGCTTTGTAGACTTGTCGTCATTTGTTTTTTCGGTGATAGCCTCAGCGGTAAACAAGTTAAATTGCTTGCAAGGGGAGCAAACTCAATGCCTATCGCAAAAGGCGAAATCTAAAGAACAAAGAGTTATTGTAAAGTTTACCGTCATAATTTGAATATCTACTGAACTAGTGAAAACAGGATATTTACCATGTATTGTATTTATTCTGAGTGCCCGATTTCACACGGTAAATATGCCGTTTTCTATCATATTACTAATGTTAGTACCATGTTACTTTGAAACCTTATATCCAAAGGAATAAATTATGGCACTGTACAGTGAAATTTACTTTGAAAATCAGAGATTATTTTTTTCTCTCATATCAATTGAAAATCAAATTATCATTATACTTGGGCATCTGGTATTTCTATCTGACGTACTGCGAATAGCCTAACTCCATAATGCCTACCGCGAAGGAGTGGAACTCATTGCCTGAGTTGGTGTTGAACCGGAAATTTTCTTTGTCAATTTCAAACCGTAATCAGTTCATCGTTATTTTAGTAAATCGATCGATATATATTTTTGTTTATGTACACGAGACTTAAGTGTAATAAGACTTGTAAAAGTGCACCATTTTTTTTAAACGTTAAAAAATATAAAAATTTAAGCTTTGCCATAGTTGGATAAATAACAGTGCAATGCTTTTATGAAGCTGACCCGTCCATCACGAGTAATTTTAAATTCTGTGTTAATTTTGCATTTTCAAACGTCATGATAATGAAGGCTTTAAAAAATATCATGAATGCATGCATTAGTTTAAAATAGCACGTGGTTGAAAAGCGTAGGAATTGCAAAAATAGACAACGGACAAAACAATTAATAATATATGTTAGCATTGTTACATCGACTGATTTTTTGTTTAATTTTGGTTTGACGGCTTCAGTTGCTGATGAAAAGAGAAAGCCGATGTCTTGGGGTGACGAGCGCAGTGCACGCAGGATTATGCTATGCAGTGTTCTGGGTGGTGCTGTGACTGTTATGGGTAGGCGTAGCGCTTACCATCAGGCGAACAGCTTGTTCATCTCGTCACTTAGTTAAATAAAAAAAAAGATCTAGTCAGCTTATGATTATAAAGCGTTAGGTTGTGGGTTCAGTTCCCACGCAGGGTAACTGTGTGTGGGAACCACAAGTATTTGCTCTGAGTCTGAGTGTTTGTTTGCTTGTCCTCGTAATTCTGGATTCCCTAAGTATAGGAAATCTTATTTAAAGGTCAGGTTTTATTTATGTGATCGTGACGTGGTTAATTTACTTAACTTTAGATGATCGAATCTCAATTATAATGACTGATATTTACTCCATTAAATAATTAATATAATATTACTGGGTGTATGAGACTTTAGAGCTGATGTCTCAGGGTAACGGGCGCAGTGCAGTGCCACGCAGGATGATGCAACGCAGGGTTCTGGATGGTGCTGTGACTGTTATGGGCAGGCGTAGCGCTTACCATCAGGTGAACGACTTGATCGTATCATCACTAAGTCAAATAAAAAAAAATTGTATCCTTAAACTTGTAAATGAAAACAAACTATTCCAGCGGCTCCCGTAACTACTTAGCCATATTACAGATAACGGTGTTCCTATGAAATATTTATAAATATTTCTATAAGGAAAGCAATTGTCTATTCCAACCCACATTACTTTTATGGATTGCCGGATAATACAGCCGGAAGTAAATATTTTCTTGGTTATATTAATATTTTGAAAACTTCTCACGTTTACGTTAAGCCTTTACTGTATGTTGAGGTGGTATCGTGTTTAGGAAATAAGGTTTAGTAAATAAATATTTAAAAGTTAAATTCATAAGGGTAAAGCAAATCATTCAGGTGGTCATATATAAAAAAACAGCAGAATAAAACAAGAAAAAACCCTGAGTCCTGAGTTTTATAATATATTTTCTAGCAAACGGTGTTAGATTCTATAGTAAACTTCCCAAACCAATATGTGATTTACAACAAGAAAAATTTAAATTAGAGTACTTGTTTGATTGTTTATTAGTTTATCCAAATGAAGTCATTTTTTTATTTTTTTTAACTCATCATTGTATTTGGTACATACATTATACATTTATGTCAAGCCCCCTTGATCAATGTATCTAGTCCCAAAGGTAAATAATTAAATATAAACGGTTCGTTCTTATAGAAAAGCTAATTCAAACACCTACTTATTTCTGGACTGGCGTGGGCGTCCTCATCCGTCATCAGGTGCCCCTGAGACATGGGACTTACGAAAACGTGATCTGCTCAAACACCAACCTTGTTGATCATAAAAAGGGTGAGGTTAGGTTAAAATTGTAAGGAATGTTTTCACCACGCGCTAATATAAAACTATTGGCTTAATACATAATAAGTGTACTGAAAAACTTTACGGGGCTGGCACAGTTGCTCAAAAGTCACTTAAACATATATAAAACCAGCTGCATCCCGAGGCTTCACCCGCGTTTATTATTATTCCACAAGAACTATTTATTTTTATGGGATCAAAAATATCCTTTATGTCAATAGAAGTAATAAACTGTGTGTTAAATTTCATTTAAATCCGTTCAGTAGTACAATATACTTACACAATACTAATTAAACTTCTATCGAATAGTCCGATCTATAATTATAAATTGCTCAGGTTGGGAGAGTCTTAATATGAATAACCTAGCTTTTGCCGGTGAGCAAATACAAAAGGAAATTTTACTCTTCCAATAAAGAGCGATATCTAATTTATCGTTAAGCATCGCCTTGCTGACCGCAGCGCAGTTTGACCCTTACTCAGTTTTATTAAATACAATAATACATAAAACCTTCTGTAGGTTTCAGATAAGCCTTTAAGCTTATTGTAACTAAGGATTATATCATTCATTGTAACCGAAAATGTTTTCTCACAAAATAAGTAAGCTTCTATTCTGTCACTGCTGAATTCGGGGTAGCTACCCTTAAGTTGGCCTTCAGTTTATTTACCAGATAAACAACAGTGGAGTTAGTTTCAATAACAAACGAAAAACTTTACGAAATCCACCCTAATTAACCAAACTGACCTAACTAAATAATGTGGTCGAGTATAGTACATACGATTCGTGTAATTATATGCGCACTAACTGCTGTCTCTGACTTCGTACATAGTACTTCGTACATATCGGTACTAGAAGTCGGTTTCCGACCTAAGCTCGGTACTAAACAAAAGCGCCCCGCGCCGCCCACTCACAGTTTCTTTTTATTCACATTTAACTTGCAATATAAAGAGTCATAAAATATTTTAATAAATAATGTAGGTACGTAGACATTGCCATTCTATTACTTTCTAATTGATTTTAGATTAGTGTATTTGAACGCAAAGATTCCGAAAGAAATGGCGTCGTATTTTTATTTCTTCGCAAAGACCTTGTATCGAGCAAGCATCTCATTTTATGGGATAATGCAACGCGGTAATCAGCGTTACCGTAAATGCTTGTTTCTGGATTGAGTTTTACGACGATCAAAGTAATCTGATTGAAAACTCAGCGTAAATGTTACATCACGACGATAAGGGGTGGTTTTCTCTGTTTCACTTTATATCTATCTCTTTCTCTCTGGCTATAATAAAGGCGCCTTACTCTTAAAAACATTACAAGTGTCACTTAGCACTGCGCAGTACGATATTGTTGCTACGACTAATAAATGATATCCTCTGTTCTAATACTAAACAAAATACGTGATTGCGGCACGTAACTGTCAGTAGTGTTCATGATGTGATACTATTTGGAAGACCAACAGCAGAACTTAAGCCAATAAAAAGAATAAAAATGTGTGCTGGGACACATAGTAATAGTATAACTTCAAATAAAATTTACATAAAAGATTGTTTTTAAATATACGAACCGAAACTCTCCCTATTTCTATCTTCACTAACTTATGTCTCCCTCTCAACTTCCGTTCGCTCCGCCCGATCACATTTTTCGTAACGCGTTCACCAGCTGACTCCCCAAGTCAAGCGTGCGTAAAGAAGCTTCAAAAACTGATAACAACAGAATGCCATTTAGACCTCCTTTTTGGATGAGTTTTGGTCCTCACGGCTAAATTATTATGTTGTGTTTTGTTAACTCCAATGTTAAGTCCCCAGCAACACTTCTAGTACCCGAGAGAGAGAACTCCCAAAGCATAGTATCGCAAAGTTGTATAACTTTTTTGATGATTAGTAACATGTAGGTAGGTGTTTGTTCCGAGCCCGAAAGTTTCCCGAACGGCCCGGGGCAACCCCGGTAATTACTTACCGATCAATTCATGTTTATGTAACGAACTTGTAACATTGTTTTGGGCTTGCATTTGAATACTGCGAAATGGTAATCATAATCAAGATTATGTCTTTTATTATACCATTCAATGTCTAAAACAAAAAAAGTTATTACATTTTTCTTTTTCGAAAACAGCCCTTTTATGCTCGAAGAAGGAAACAAGCAGTTGAACAGTTAATCAGTGGCTGAATAATAAGGGTAGTAACACACCTCTATCGCGGTATCTCAACAGCAAACCCGGAGGAGTTGGAGGTATATGACCGCCTTAACTTTTAAAATCACGTGACTTCCCAAATACCAAGCAGTCTATATTTCATTTATCTACATAATATAATAATGCTAACTTCTATTTTGTAATTTAAGCTGGTAAATATTGATAATGAGCAGATTATTCATAACTGTGTGGGTAGATACGCGTAATTGTTTTAAATGTCAGATCCCGTAGCCTTTAAAACTTTTGTTATAATTCTAGAGCGCGTCTAGACGATCGTCATAAAACGGCTGGCAATCATTCGAATGATTCAAACTTTTCCACTCCGATTATAGCATCAAAAGTAAAGAATCTTTTACTACCAACCACGAGGTGTGAACTTATGGAGATGAATAATTAAGAACAAAGCGGGCTATCTCGCCGGTCCTTGCAGTCATTAACGGCAGTGTTGTCCGAACTTATTATCGTTTAATTTATGACCACACATTACCGCTTAAGGCGCCATTAAGCCGAGGAAAGACCCAGTATAAATAAACTGAGTACACCGGCCAAGTTCATATGATGTACAACCCTAGCGTTTCGGTTGACTCCCCACGTGTACGTTAATTTGTTCCCGTCACAGATCATAAAATGTTTACTGTTTTCTATTAGCACCGTCTGACTTATACGTGCATGTGAGTTGCTTTTCCTACACTAATTTCCGCGACTAACTACGAATACTTCTCTTGTTTGTTGAGGAAAGATAGAGCACGTGCTTTATTGGAGTGATTAGAGTAATCTTTTCTTGTTTTTTTTTACTTACCTGTTAACAACCATCTCTCGTCTCGAGAAGGCGCCCTTTCTCAATGTGTTGTGTGTTGTACCACAATGTGATTTATTTCAGGCAACATCGACAACGTGGTGACAATATAAAGGTTTTGCTATAGTGAACAAATGTTCGCCGCTAGATACTGGTTTTATTTTTTAGGAATTTTCTTGTGTTCTAATTGTGAATACTATTTTAACAGTATTAACAATATTAACTTACTTATTTTAGGTTAATGCTATATTAAGAATACTAATTACTGTGAACCACAAATATTTGCTCGGAGTCTGGGTGTTTGTAGGACCACGGGCCTCGTAGTTCCTGATTCCCTAGATACAGAGAATCTTAGTTCGGGGTCATGGTCTATATATGTGATCGTGACACGGTATTATTATTATTTTTAATACTGTATTAATACGATGTATCGAATAAAATAATTCTGTAATATTTATGACTAGCTGCGCGGTTTCACCCGCGTAGAATGTCATATTTATTTATATCTAATTAAATATAAAAAAATAAATTTGAAGCTTCTAACTTCAAAAATGACGAAACTTCAATACAAACTTTCATCTCCTATTTCAAACCCTTACAATGCTTTTATAGTATTAAAAAGTACCCTATGTCCTTTCTCAGGCTCTAGACTATCTCTTTACCAAATTTCATTTCGATCGGTTCAATAGTTGAGGTGTGAAAGAGCAACAGACAGACAGAGTTACTTTCGCATTTATAATATAAGTAAGGATAAGGATAAAAATTATATCGCTAATCATTTTCTTTTTCTTGTGATGGAACCCGTACTCACTTTAAGCTTTCATTTAGGCAAGGCACAAACCAACCCGGCACGTTGTCTGGCTCCTCGGTTAACAAATCGATGAATATTAGGTATATTGCCCAGCAGCAATACAGCATCGCAGCATGTGGAAAGATGTAGTCTGCCTACGCCAACGGGAAAAAAGCGTGACTGCGTGTGTGTGGTAAGACAGGATCAGGTAAAAAATGTGTATGTAAACCTCACATTTTAAGAAAACAAAGAATCAGAGTAAATGTTCAGTTATCGTCTGACGTGAAAAATCTTCTAATATAGGAAGGCCAAATTAAAAATTGCATTACCTGGTTAAAGTGCTTCAGAATATAAGACTGAAACGTTTACCTCACCAAATGCTAGAGAAAAAGAACAAATAATTACTTAAGAGGAGTTCAAATTCCAAATTCCACCGACAGGTCGGACATTAAGCAACCAGAGCTACGCTTGACGTGTTTCTATTTATCTAACAAGTACTCAACTAAACGAAAACACGCTTTAGCTTTCAAGTAATAAGATTGCTTTTACACCGCCACACACACGTTCACTAATCTAAGCAGTCGGGGAAAATTGTGCTCTAAGCGTAGAATTTAGGATTTCATATCCCTAGCTTTGAAGTGGCTAGCAGGTAGGTGTGCAAAAAGAGAGGATTTGTTTGACACCGTAGAATCTATTGCACAGTAATAAGGTACAGTTTTCTTTGACAAAGTGGGGGGGTCTAAAGATTACCTAGACATGCAGACGATAAGCGTCGAGTCGTTATAGAGGTTGTCGTAGACCCTCAAAATATAAACATCGTCCAGATGTCGCAGATAAGCGGAGAGAGCTTTTTGGCCTAATGGCAGATTACTTCAGTCGAATGTGTTGCGTGCTCGCCCTCCGTGACGCCATGACTTATTGAATAGAATTTTTCCCACGATCTGATAAAGGTAAAAGTTTCCATTGAGAAAATGAAAGTCTACTACGTGACGGGTGGAATTATGCTCTTCGGGAGTATCTTTTGTAGGCTAACATTCTGTCTGCCTAGACACAAAGCCTGAGAAAGAATTAATTGCCTGTCATTTTTTAGAAATAAAAAGTGTGCCTTACGTTCCTTCACTAGCGCACATTTCTACCAACGAATGATTTATGCATTACTAAATTATTTCAATTTACTTAGGCTTAACTACGAAACTCACTATGCGTTTCGCCAATCTTCGAAAATGGACTATAGTGATATCGACGCAGATCACTAATTGCTATTCAATTGTTTAACCATGGTGCATGACAAGTAATAACAACAAGGTCTAAAATCAATACGCAAGGTATTCTTTGACAATTGGTAATATTTCGGAAACACAAAGAGTATCAAAACGCGTAGTGAATTTTGTAGTACATACCTACCTACCATGTTAAATTCAATACGATCAGTTCTTGGAATTACCGACAAGTTGACAAGGTTTTGTCTGCTTACTAACTTAGGTTAGTCTAATTAATAAAGAGGTTTAACCGCAGTATCTAACTAGGTAATTAACAACTTGAAATAGGAAATATTAATATTTATAACCTCTGGCAACAGAGTTAAATGTTCGCAATACGTCTCCGAAACTCAAAATTAATTTTACATATAATACATATTATACTGCTTAGGATAATCCACATCGAGTTTCATTTCTCGTCTCGTTTACTGAGTTGAGAAGTTAAATAAGCCTTTTCAGCTCAATTAGAGGTCTCGTAATTAATGCTACTTCTGTTTTTAATTAGGTTTCCAGCTAGGAATAAATTAAAAAATACATAAAAGCTTGAGCGCACTTAAATATGGGATTAAACAACGATTATTATGAAAAATCAATCCGGACCGGGCCCCCGTGGTGGATTATGGCCTAACCCTCCTCACGAAAGTGAGGAGAGACCCGTGCTCAGCAGTGGGACGTTATGGGTTGATGATGATGATTATGATGATTATGTAAAATATATGTTAAGTCATTGGTTATCCGTTATTTAATTGATAACTTTTTCTATGATTTCTGGCGTATAAAACGTGCTATTTTTAGGACTTAACAATACGCTCTCAGAATAAACTTGCTCTCCTTTATTAGAAAAACACAATGCACCGAGGTTGAATACTTTCTAGCATTACGTTTGCCTAAAGAGCGATCTGTTACAGTAACAAAGAATGTTTTATTTATCTTTAACAAATGTTGGCCATCATCATCATCAACAACCCATAACGTCCCACTGCTGAGCACGGGTCTCCCCTCACTTTCGTGAGGAGGGTTAGGCCATAACCCACCACGGGGCCCCGGTCCGGATTGGTGGAGAAATGTTGGCATACATTATACTTATATCAGTATAATTTTGACATGCCTATTATGCAAATTTCAATTGATATTTGTATAGTGCAAACTCAAATAGATAAAATGCCTTGAAGTATTCCACGACATGTTTTATTACGAATGAAAATATACTTATAAAACTTAACAGCCATGAATAAATGTTTCTCGATGTCGAAATGGTATTTTATTTTTATTGCGTCAACAAAAAGCAAACCGTTTTTATGTCCAGATTTAAATTTCAGTGTTCCGCCGAGGGCCAGGATATCGCAACTGTAATAAGGCGATGTTTTTATTACAGCGGGCCCTTCTAATAAGCGGACACTGGTTGTTTGTTCACAAACAATCTCATTTCATTTGGTAATTTCACAACTGAAGAAAAAAAGCAAGGAATTGTACACATTTTCTTGAAATTCTGAATTCACACCGTGCTAATGGTTATTGTCATAGTAAGTTATTTTATCAGTGGATATAATGTTAAAAACACAAAACAACATGTTGATTAATTATTAAAAGAAGCGCAAATTTTGCTGTAGGTATATAAATATATTTTCTCTAATGAACACTTCCTTTAAACTTACAAAGCTGAAATTATAAGCGTCAAAGACAGATTCAAATTAAGTCACGCAGACGCACAATTACAGAGAACGAAATTAATTTTATTTGTCACACATCCAGTGGAGCGTATAAGAGCCCTCCCATGGCGGAAAATGTGACATTAAACATGCAACATATTATCAAGTACGCCCTAATTATATGGCACATTAAAGCCCAGGCTCGCGTGCATTATAAGTGAATTTGTGCTCTTAATATGCATGAGCGTGAAACTTCCTCAAGTGACGGTGACAAATTCAACGACTTATCCGCAGCACAGCGACTGCGTCATGAATATGTAGCCACGTGAGCTCGAGCACAGGCGAAGATAAAGACCTTAATCGTCAATCATCCTCGAATGACCCAACATTATACACAAACGAGCCGACTCAATATGAAACGTCTCACAGAACAAAACGCCTCTAAAAATATATGGTCCATAATCTCCTACATCATGGAACACAGATTAAGCTGTCCTGGAGAGTAGAGTGCTATCGCTTAAATAAAAATCAATATCAGAATCGGTTGAGTTTCTTCCTCACAGTCCATTTGCTTTAAGAACGTAGTGCTTTTTCAAAGGGATTTCTAAGGCCCTTATTTCGAGATCCTTTAGGGCCACACTTGAGGAACGGCAGTGCCTTGGGGCCGCGTTTCCGCCCCCTCCGAGAAATGCCCGAGATAAGAGAGACGTTTTGGCGCCATTCATGTTTATGGCAGGGCAAATGGACCTAGAATACTGCGTACTTATTATAAACAACTGCCGCCGACGTACAACACAATAATATATTTAAAAGAGCTTAGTATGTATTATAAGGATACATATTTTTGTCTTCGAATTTGAACCTTACGTCGCTATGAAAGATCAAAATGAAACTTTTTATCAATAAAACATATGTTTGTAACTTATTTTTATATTTTTTTCTACAATGACAACGAGAATTTGGATACCTTCAAATAATTTACCAATACATGAGTTTCATTTAAAATTTCAGTATAACTTTGTTTCAAAATAACGTATCGAATCTAAATTACGGTGGAAAACTCATTGATAGCTCATCAAATAGAAATCCTATGGATCATTGAAAATCCTTATTTAATAAACAGTTCTGTATCCCTTTTGAATTAGAAAAGAATATATTTAAATGAGCAATACTGAAATAACCATTGAGGTTTACGCCTAAATGGCCAGGTTTACGGTTCTCTGATTTTCCTAATATCATCAAAACTCACAGACCATAATAGAAAAGTGTAATTAATTACATTTTGTTTGACTGTAATAATGATGTAAGTAGGTACTAGTCCTATTTTATAATATTATTTATAAATGTGGAACTTTGTAAGGATGTATGGGTGGAGTTTTGTTACTCTTTCTCGCAAAAATTTGGTTGAAATTTGGCAGACAGATAGTTTATTACCTGAATTACCACAAAGGATAAGTTTTAATATTTAAAAAAAATCAACAGGTAAAACCGCGGTAGGCAGCTAGTTTCAAAAAAAATCGAAGGCCTACTTTCATTGGCTACTACTATTAAAAACTCATGAAACATTGGCTTCTAATATAAAACTAATAACTAAAATAATTAAATAGAATTAATATAAAAGTAAAACTATATCTAAGTAAAACAGGACACATATACTAAGACTAACAGTGGTTAATCTATCATCATCATCATCATCAACCCATAACGTCCCACTGCTGGGCGCGGGTCTCTCCTCACTTTCGTGAGGAGGGTAAGGCCATAATCCACCACGGGGGCCCAGTCCGTTAATCTATACTAATATATAAACCTGAAGAGTTTGTTTGCTTGTTTGTTTGGTTGAACGCTACAATCTCAGGAACCACTAGTATAATATAAAAGGCTCTTTACCACATGACCAACTTACTTGGAAAGTTGAGTGCAGTGAAAGCATCTAACAAACACTATTTATTGGTGAAGTAACGTTAACCAAAACAAAGCCCACCTTTCCCTCTTTATAATATTAGTGCGGGTAGATGAAGATTGAAGGAATTAAAACCGACGATTATTATTCATGGAATTTGTCGTTATTTGGCCGAGTGAAGGTAAGGGTCGAAGCTGTATTGCTTTATTTTACAAAATGTAGTCACCGTAAAATTTTACGGCACCAGTTTGGTCGGGTCGCGGAGCAAAGCCATTAACACTGTCTCTATACGTTAGAGGCGCGAATCTACCTATTCATACCTATTTGCGTCCAAACCGTTGATTTCAATTACTTGCCTAACGCTTATTACTAACCTTTATTATTATTAGGAGCTATTCCTTTGATTTCCGGATTTTATGTTGAAATCTAAAACTGGTGTAGTCGATTTAGTTTTTATCGTTATTGTATTGTGATGGGAATTAATGTTTTGTATATTGGAGATTCAGTATGGTTTCGAATTTTGCAATACTGTCATTTGTTAAACTAAATTAGTAACTAAATGATTTCTGAAAAATATAGAAATAAAACTTATTAGACAATAATGTGAGTCACCAAATTGCACGTTTTCTTATATTTGATATATTCCATATTTCCATATATTAAAAAAAAAAACATGATCAAGGCTAAGTATATTGTAATAACACTTTTTTTTTTTTACCCGAAATGCATTAGGCATACCACCCGGCCCCGGGGGGGAGGGCGGGGTGGTTATGTGACTCCCCCGCCAGAACGCGGTCTGACAGGGCTTACCCACTAAAACCCCGGGGTGTTCTCCTCTCCGCATTATGGAGGTGGTCACGGGTACGAACGGCGCTTCCGCGACCACCTCTGCGGGCACTCTTTCGGGCTCGCCACGTGAGGCTTGGGCCTCTTTCTCCGCTGGGTGCGTCCCGGAACACACGGGCCGCACCTCAGCTCGGGACTTCTAACTTGGGCGTTGGGCCCCCCGATCCGCGGCCCAAAAGTCCCCGTTATTGGTCCCTCGCTGTGCCCTCTGCTGATCAGAGGGACACGCGAAGGACCTCTTCTCGCCAGGTTATTTGCTACGGCCACCAATTCCCCTAGGAGAATTGCAAACCGAACCCCAGGGTGCACCGTCCCAGCTGCTGCCCTTCCCTCCGGATGCAACGCATCAAGAGGGACGAACAACAGCTGGGCACTCGTGGAGGTTACCTGGCTCGCACCCCATTGTAATAACACCTAGCGCATAGTGTATAAGGAGAGGGTCGCGAGTTCAAATCCTAGTGCAGGTGATCTACCAATGAGTTTCTTGGAAAACATATGTATTTAATTATTCCTCGCTTTCGGTGAAGGAAAACATCTTGGGAAAACCCACATACCTACTTGAGAATTATTTCGGAGGTAGGTATGTTATCCACCAATCTGAAGCCGAGGCGAGACCTGTGCTCAGCAGTGCGCAGTGGGTCGATACGGATGATAATAATGTATTGTATACAATTGATAGCTATTCAATAAATTAACGAATTCCGATCAAACCGCACCCTTCAAAAATAAAAATGACAGCTAACTTATACCCTAAACACACAATCCTCTAAAGTAAAAAGTAGGGTGTCTATTGGTATTCAAATAAATTCTCCGCATTGACATGTCCAAAACATACAAAAAGTAAATTGGAATACAGAAGTGGGGTTCTGCAGGTCCGCAGGCCGGTAGGCCGTCCTTGGGGGCACTTGCCAAACAAAGTTTTTGTTTTATCAAACTGGTAATTCTCATTTTTTGTTTTATTGCCTTAAAGCTCGGGAGATTTATGGGCAGCCACTTTGCATTAATTTCTCATTCATTACAGATCTCTTGAATTTCGGATGTGTTTTTTGTTGGATGAAGTGTAAATTACTGGGGGTTTGTGCGTTTTTAGGGAACTCTAATGGATACAGCATTTAAAATGATTTGGTAAACAGTTTGAATAATATTTTTATGAATATTGAACAAACCTTATTGTGTGCGGTTTCTTTTTAGCGTCGTAGCAAAACCGACTTTATTTTGTTCGCTAACTCTGCCTCAACTGAAAGTTTCTCGAAGCTCGTATCTATATATAAATTATACAAGTCGCTGTAAGTTTATAATACTGTCTGACAGATAAAAAATAGGGACATATTTTGAAACACACGAATCATAAGTTCCTTGAAATAAGGTTAATGTTTTTTAATTTTTAAGTATCAGTTTGGTTTCCAAATGTGTGATAAATTTGTGTGTGTGTGTGTGTCAAAAACGCTCTTCACGCTGAAATTTTCGAAAAGATTTTTACGGATATTTAAGGTCCTGGAATATAGAACATAGGATACTTTAAATCCCGTAAAACTTAACGGTTCCCGTGGGATACTTAAAGCGGGTGAAACCTCTGGGCACTGCTAGTATATAATAAATCAAAGGATGATCAACTTTACTATCTCTTTACATTCGCCTGTTTACCTTTTGTTGTTTTTTCATTTTTGGTGTACAATAAAGAGTTAATTTATTTATTCCATTAGTAGCTAGGAATTCTAACAGTTTAAGTACACCGAGATACTTCATAGTAAGAAACATCCAACATTCTCGACTTCGGAAACCGCACATAGCTTAAGTGACCCATTAATGAAGATTAATTGCTACCGATGCGCATATAACATGCCTCTCGCGCCGCAATTACGGAATAGACGCTTTACGGACATGACGTTGAGGCAAACCCCGGACACTTCATACAAATAGCTAATTTGACATTTCACCCACACAAATGGCATTTGTACTCACGCAAAATACGCCCACAAAGATATTACGCGACCACAACAAAAGACAACCCGCTTGTATGAAGGTTTTGGCCGGCAATATACGTCCAATTTTTCCTTTCAATAGTCTGATCAGATAACCGGGAACCAAATCGGACGAATATTACTGGGCTTATATTAACTAACCCGTTTGTCTGTTGTTATTTGTCATTTGGGCGTCTAACATTGACTAACCTCCCAATTTCCCTCCGAATTGAAAGAGGAGCGGGGAAGCGGATGGCGAGGGGTGGAGAGTGTCTATGCTGTATGTAGTATTATATGTTTTCTGTAGTTGAGGCTAAATCAAACATTAAGACAATGATACAGAGATAAGGCATGCCCATAATCATAGCCATACACATGCGGTACTAATATCGCATAACCGGACAGCGGCTCTTGAACTATAATTACATTAGAATTCTTAGTAAAGAAGCAAACAATCTCCCAAGAGGGATATATTGCCGTTGACATGGTAACCCATTATTCATCATCATCATCATCAACCCGTCCCACTGCTGAGCACGGGTTTCCCCTCACATTCTTGAGGAGGATTAAGTATTACTCCACCACGGGGGTCGTTACAGATTGGTGGATAACATACCTACCTCCAAAATAATTTTCAGGTGGCTATGTGGGAGCCCGAAAAGCGAGTGATAATTACATACAATACTAACTTTACCCAACGTATTTTTAAAAAACCCGCCATAACTCAGTATTATTTTTATTATGCCCACTCGCCTCTCTTCATTTGTGTAGATAGAGAACAGTGACTAAGCTTCATCATTTATTTTAGACAGGAAAATATTTTTAAATTAAGAAAAAAATCAGTGTTTTGGGACTGAACGCTACATATTGGGTGAGTTTAAGATATGTACATTAATTGAAGCTAGATAAAATGATTTTATTTTAGTTGTATTTTATTGCAGTACAGTCAACATCAAAAGTAAATGTTTCAAAAACCATGACCGGTATTTTGGTATAAAGACTTACCATAATTATTTTCAACTTCATTTGATTACTTAGAAATGACACAACTCTCTCCTCTCTCCTTCTCTATTCAAAAGCTGGTCCCAAATCTCAACGATTCAACCACAACAACAAATAACAGAACTCAGTGAGGGACAATGAGTTAAGATATTTTCAAGGAATTAGATCATATTATTAATAATTATGACAAGCATTTAATGTACTACGAATAAATATCGCTCATGGTTTCTAAATTTTCTGATCATCATTTACTTTTTATGTTGACTGTACATGATATATATTTTGTTTTAAATGAACTATTAGGAGTGTTTTTTTTATTGCGATTAACTTAACCAGAAAACTAACCTCTTCCAACAGTTCGTCTTTTTTGGAATATACTATTGTACACGGGATGTATATAGAATTCAATTTGCAGTTCATCCAATCAATCAATCAATCAATCAGCCACCAATTTTTAATACGGTTAGAATTCCCAAATATAACGTCGATTGAGTCAATTGTTTATTTTTTATTTTACCCAAACCTGATTTTTGTCACCCTAATTATGGATCAACTTCTGACTAGTAGCGTTTCGTGGCTTCGCCCTTATTGTCCGTTGTGATATTTTGTAGATGATGATGATTATAATGTGTTATTATAAAATCTACAATATTGTATTCTAAAATTTGGTGGTATGTGTTCAAATTATTTTAAAGCACCGTCCCCAGCGACACACACTTATATGGGTGGCTGTTTAGTGGCATAATATCTGAACGCTATGCTTCTGTACTTTGGAGGGATAGAAATAGGAAGCTCGATTGTTATGTGTGGATAGAATTTGTAAAATCATCACATTAAAAGGTGGGGGGGGGGTTAATTTCTCAAGGGCTTGATAAACTTACACACTAAAGCCCGTCACTATCTATTCGGGATCGATCGATTAAGTAACTGAATTACTTAGTAATAACTAAACTATAGGAAGGTACGTACTACACATGATTACAAATAGATGTATAAAAGGAACATACGTATCAAAATGCATCCCCTCAAATTAAATATGTTTTCGTATTTCAGACATAATCCACGCGCTTTAAAACGGTCGGGGCCAAACAGTCCTTTTCGCCCTCTATTGCGTTAATATTTTAGACAAGCTTTGAATGAAATTGAATTTATATTCATTTTACTTACATTTCTTGTTGGAAGTGAAATTGTGAAGCTTGAAGCTTTGATAAGGGAAGTGGGAATTCATTTAGTTCCATATCTCTGGAAACAACAGTAAAATAATTTTCTAGTGAATGCGCGTCGGGGATTTTATCAAGACTCAAAAGACTCTTTGGAACAAGTTTAATGGTTTAAAGCTGGGTGGGTCTACTGCTTTCTATTGTAAAGTGACTGTTATAACCGCCCATGAGCATCTATGGACGAGCTTAATAAAACCCCTTCATACTCGTAGTACCTAACAACATTATTATTTTATTACTACAAACATAATTATCATAAAAAGAAAGATAATATTTTTTATGACTACAGAATGTAAGAAATATTAGTAAATCTGAATCGAATTAACGTTTTTTTCTGGTCTGAATTTATTTGCTCAAACCAAACATTATTAATTAAGAAAATAATCGTTTTATTTGCAGTTCTCGTCTTGAGTTTTTTCTCATCGTATCTTATTTATAATCTTAAATTTGCAATATCGAATCCTTAATTGGTCTATCTAAATCCACGCGCACACTCTCCCTTGCAACATCAAGATTTTTATGGCCCCCTCTATTATTGTGAGCCGAGCTAGTGATTACATTAACAGAGACGTCATTCTCTTATCTTTCGGATGTGTCGTGTAGTTCCCATTCCGCAATAGTCGTAATCGACTGTTCGCCCCGAGCTAACGACTCTTTGATTAGAACAAAGCATTAACACATTTCGCTTCTGGCGCCGATTGAGGAAACGCTTAGATCGCACTAACGCCTTGTAGTGTTATACTCACCCTACGAAATGACAATTTGGTTAATCTCACAAAAATTACGACATAGATAAGATTTATGGAACACAACTTCAGAGATACGAATAAACTTTAAGGGTAAAGTTTCGCCATTTTAGAAGGGCAAACCCTAATTCCTTCTCTGACATTATTTATTCATATCTAAGAACAATTTATGCTGCAGGCCCATTCGAAATATTAGTTCTGTACATTAGATGCCTACTCTAACAAAGTAAGTGAAAATAACAGAGCTTAGATAACAATACAATCAATTTCGATCGGCCTATGTAGTGCTACCCGAAGTGCCTTCCCAAATCCCATCTGTCACTCCGAGCAATAATAATCTAATCCACTCAACCGTCCCTCGGTGATGAAAACCATTTCATTACATCCCTTGTAAACGCTGCACCGACAAAACCTCCGAGAGTCGATAAACTAAAACATTGTTGCAAATCTGGAGGTTCAAATCACCCGACGCCTTGTGGGGGCCGTTCGGAATCATTTATCTAAAAGCTGTTCCCTTCCGCCATCAAAACTAAATCAAGTAGGGTGAGTTACATAAACCGACCGCCCTTGCAGTTAGATAAAATGTAAAGAGAAGTTTGATTCACTCGTACGTCACCGCACGTAGGGAGCCCGACCTCCATAACGACGTCTTTATACTTGGCTATCTCTCTATTTGACTACGTCTCATATCTCCGACTGGAGAGCACTTACACGGGCATTATTGGAAAAATCCTACCTAATTTTATAACTCAAACATGCCTGTTTCGTACACTCGAAAGTTATCATCGATTTCATGTTTCCCGATATGTTCCCCATTACTTACAACGTAACGGTTTTTGAAGTGAAGCAATGATTGCCCAATTGGTTGTGTGATCAAACTCTACACCGTAATCCGTGTGGTCGAAGCCAATCGACCGTGCTGATAAGCTTTAGCTTCTGACGAAAGAAATTATCGTAAAAAATCTTTAGTATTGGATAACAGTGTCCGCCTTGCAAACTACGAGCATAAAATCTATCACCAAGTCCCTTTTGGAGTCTTCTGGTAGCAATCATATTCCGGACCAAAACGTCACTGTAGTGAACCGCCACCTTACAAAAGTACCAAAAAAGGATCGTAGGAGAAGAAAGAGTCAGTATCTATTTAGCCAAATGAAAATAATTTGGGTAAATTACTCCTCACAGATCTTCCGACAGACGTTCTCACTGTGACACTTCTAATTACTTAATCCCCAATTAAATTCTTAATTACAGCCGGCGAGCTATGCGAATTGGATACTGAAAAATGTAGCTGAGCACATCTTAGCGAATATTGTAGTGGCCTCTAGGTGGAGGTTCATCTCGAGATAACCGGCGGAGGGGCGGGCGGCATCTGGTTCGGTAATTAAGCGCATCTGCCTACGCTCAATTTTGAAACGCGGTGGATGAGACTTGCCCCGCGCTCTTCGGGTCCATTCGGGAGGGTACGAGCAAATTGCTAAACTTTCAATTAAAGAGTTGTTATTCAAACCGCTCCGTTCCTCGATGGTATTATATTTTATTCCACAACGAAAACTCTTATTGGTACTTGTTTTCTGCTCTACTTAGCCGCAGCTTTACAATTTCCTGAAAGGAAATTGCGGGAATTTATGAATAACTTGTCTATTTTAAATACGTCTTGTATTTTGAGCTGAGGCTTAAACTCGATGATCCGTCCATTGATCCGAGATTAAAAACTTTGAAATGTTTACATTTGTTTAATTTTGCAGCGGAGGTTTCTTGGAGCTTCGCTATAAATTGGCTGGATTTTTGCAATGACTTTATCTTTGGTTGACCACTCGAACCCTCTTTGGAGCTCGATCCCAATGAATAGTTTTTGTCTCAGAAGCTGAGCCGTTATCGCGCTACACATGGCGTTGTGATTTATTATTATGTTACACGTACACTGAGTCCTACGTGGGGATCTGTAATCTGTGAGAAGTCAATTTTCCTTTATGAAAACTCATCTTCTTTGCTAGGTTGAACATTGCTGGGTTCACTATATCTACAGTTTCATCTGGAGCAGTATGTTTCTATATTATTTTTATACGGGTATATGAAATAAAAAGGAAATTTTTAGCAAACTTGATTTATTAATCTATTATATTATCTCCATTAAGTTAAGGAGTAGTGAATATAAAATATACAGTAGCAATGGAAACTCCGGCCGTCTTACAATTGGCTTTCGCTTCAGTAAAGCTTCAGACCAAGTTTTCAACGTTCTTCAATTAAAACATTAATTATGCGGATTATACTCGTACTAATATAGATATTTCCTTAGTTTTCCCACAAGAACTCTACATTTCCCAAGTTAATAACAACCCGTGTCATACATGAAAATAAGCAACGGCCAAATCGGTCCACGCATTTAATCATTCATTTTTATTTATATAGATAGTTCCTGAAGACAAGAGAGTTGACTACGAAGTAGAACTTGAACCTTCGATTTACGAGTATAGAATGCCTTTCCATAACTTTGTTGAATAACGAACACATTATGTTTTTCTTTGTTACAGTAGAACCTGGGCGTGGTGTGATTTCGGCCGAATGTGCGTCCGCAACGCGAGGAGGGAGCATGCTGGTGCACCTCTTGATACTTAGCACCGCCTTCGCGGCAGCCAACACCGGAAAGCACGGTAAACTCACATTTCTCATTATAATGTGTCCTGCCCGTTAAGGAAGGCTATTTAAATATGAGTGCGTCCGTATAGGAGTCAAGGCGGAAGCGACAAATCGTGGCCCATCTTTTGCGCCCTTTAACCGGTAACGGAACTCTGCACCCTATGAAAACTATACGTGCGTGACAGAGGGTGCGTAGTGGTTAATCTTTTACCCAGCATACTTTGATTTGAGAGGATTATACAATGCGATGTCTGCTCTTGTTCAACATGATAAACGTTTGAAATCAGCGGTGAAATCAATTGGTAGTATGGAATAACAATGTACCTATTCCTACTTTTATGATTTCAGCTCCTATGGTGCTCGTGAAAGTTGCTTTAAGGATATGCGGTAGTGCTTTGAAGGAAATTTACTCAAACTAGATATTTTTTTTATTTGGCTGAGTCACGAGACGAGCACGTCTTTTGGTAAGCGTTACGCTTGCCCTTAAAATTTACAGTAATATAATTATAATAGACCATTTCCCACCGGGAAGGTGCAAAAAAAACAAGAAAAAAATATTAGTACGAGTAATTGCTGAATCATGGCTAACGACTGAGTCTACTCAGCGCTAACTCAAAGAAACTTCACGGCAGTTCGTAACTATGCACTCAATGGAGTGCAAACCAAGACGGTCTAAGTCTATTATAACGATAATACGCTTGGATACTTCAATAACAAAGTGTCAAACTGTATTTATTGCTCGTTTGCCATAAATAGACTTAACTTGCTTCCAGTTAAATGCAATTACGTCTTTATTGTTGGAAGTTGCTTGAAGATTATTCTGTTTAAAACATCTTTAGGTACACGGCGGCTGTTGTTCGCAAATAATAAGAAAACAAAAGTTTGAGAGTTAAAAAAATTTCGCGTAAAATTTGCATAAACCTTACGGGGGCTTGTTCAGTTTTCTACTTTACTTTTTATCTCTGTTCTTATACTTTCAGTTCATAACTGAATTATAATTCGCAGGTGTATTTTTAATTTTAAGTACGTAGCAAAATATTCAAATTAAGGAGCGCATACCCCAAAACCAGAGAATACAAAATAAAATAAGGGTTGATACCCATATCAATTTAAACCAGAAAATGTTGTTTACTGAATTATTCATTTCTAATTAAAAGAAATCAACTGAAGAAAAACATTAGATTAGTATTATAATTCACCTACGTGTTGTAAATGTGTATGGGTATGGGTGTGTGTGTTCCCTGTTCTGTATATGTGTGTGTTTTATATTATAACACTTATAGACTTCCTTCACTTTCAGGATCATGGTCATTTATTTTACATAACTTCCACTTTTGGCACTATGCCGTTTGAAACTAGCCCTTACTTTAGAATACATTATTTTCGTATTGTACATTATGTTACCATGAGTCATATTATTATTTCATAATTCTAAAACATTGTTAATAGAATTAAATTTAAACTCAAGCTGAACTAAAATATCGAAATATTTTACAACATTCTTCCCGTTTATGTCTAATCTCCTAAGTCTTCTTTATTTCTCTACGATGTTGTTATTTGTGGAATTCCCGCGAAAAATCCCCGAAAATCTTGTGTCGAGTCACCCCTCACATATATTATGTGGGTATCGCACAATATCTCGGAGGGCACATGTGTTGTTTTACCTTTCTGTCCTTAAGATCAAGTTTGATGTTGATCTACCTTGCAATAGCGGTGGCCCCCTCTATTGTTTACCTACTTATTACAAGTCACTTTTATACTACGTATTGTATATGGACCCAGCACGCATCTACCTTTGTAAACCAAAAATTCTGTCTGTATTGGCAAGGAGTCGCGGGTACGCGACACATTACACTAGTGATTGCTTAAAAAAAATATCGATTAAAATGGTTGGATATATCGAGTTTACTGTCGTTATACGAACAGTCGATCATATAATTTTGGCAGAGGGGTAAGCGTGATCGTGCTTAGTCCTTTGGTTAGATCGTTTAAGACTTAATATGACCCAGTTCACATATTTAGAAGATCGTTTAGTTTGAAATTCGCTCTCCATTGTTGTATTATTAGCAGAGTCATTATAAAACAATTAACGTTGTTATCTCCTTCAAGTTATAAATATTTTTTGCAATTTAGGTCTTGTGCAAGTGTCTTTGACAGCTGGTATTTTCTTTTTTGCAATAATAGGCCTATTCGTCAAGAGCTGGACGTACCTCATCTATGTCAGATAACAAAGTCGGATGCACCGCAATCAAGCTATCGAGCCGTAGTGTGCAAGCATTATGTTTGTGAGGTATTCGAGTGTATTCAGAGTAAATCACAAGGCATGTGGCGCTACCTCTGGGTGACGAACTCAGTAGAGTACTTTATGCGAGATTTTGCATTCCAAAGTTCTGGATGGACCTGGTATTTCTAAATGCCGGCAGATGTAGCGCTAACCACCAGGCACATCACCTGTTTCTGTTAGACACCTTCACTGAAGTTCACAATGTCACTATGTCTACAAATAGTCATACGTTTATTAGTAAGTTGTTTGAAGTTATGATTGGTAAAAGGAAAAGTTCCCTTTTAATTGGCGTCTATGAGTCCGAAACTTTGTTAATTATGCCAATTTTACTGTAACAAAGACGGGTCTTCATCAAACGTCCATTCGCTACTGGACCAGTTAAAATACACTTTTACGGGTGATAATAATAATTAGCAATTAGTATTATTTAAACTATTTTAAGTTGAATTAAAAGATGAAAAACAAAACTTTGAAGCCTAAGAGTAACTTTGTTACTAGTTTGACAGGCACCCCCAATACCAGGCCAGCAAAGCTCAGCCACGAAAAATAAAATCAAAAATTTATTTTCATACATGCAAAAAAACGCAGCTACAGATGCTTACCTACCATAAAAACTTGCCTGTTCACATCATCCAAGTTTCCTATTCAAATACTACTATAAAAAAACTTATTAAATAGAAAACCAAAGCTCGTTAAAGGCAAATCATACTAAAATCAATGCATTAACAGAGTACCTAGCAAATTTATTCATTTGAATCCATTTTCATTTTGCGTTTTAAAATCTTTTACACGTAAAGGTAATGATGCAACTGAAGGAAGTGGCTCATTTGCCTAAACACCCGAGGCTACCGCGAAAATTTAACACGTTCTCGCAAAGTCGAAGAAAATGTGGAACAGAAAGGATTTACAAATTCAACCGTACAAAAAATATGGCCGTATTAAAACAATCTTATTGTACAGAATACAGACACTCGCTGGGAAAGAAAATACCTAACGGCGCATTGCCTTCGTGAACTTAGAACTGAATCCCTGGAGGTTTATGTCTTTTCGGATCAGGGGGCTTACGGGAGGACGAGCGGGGAAAACTCCTTTCCCTCATAAATATTTACTTTATGAAATAACGCGCCTCAGGCTCGGCTTAGCCTTACACACTGGCTGCTACCAGGTGATAACTGCCACGGAATAAAAAACTGTTTTCCTCTCACGCACACTTTTTTGTTTTAGACGATGTTCTTAAAGAATGTTTAATGCTGTTGATGTCATTGAAAAATATTATATATCTGTACGATTACATATTTCTAAAATATTAACCGATCTCTGAAAGTATTCAAATAGCCTATGGAATAACGTCTTGCAGTTGATTCATATTCATCATTCCATGTTATTTCACGCGTTCCCGTAGGCGTAGCGTTCAAATAATGATACGCGCTATGGACGTGCAAACATAAATATTATGCGCTTGGTAAATGATTTACATTGTTCAATTTTATTCCACAACGGTGAAAATGAATTATACTCTATTATATTTTAGTATACTTATTTGACTTTATAGATCAAGGCAATAACCGATAACAACAGATAGCGACGGTTTAACGTGCTCACGAAGTCACAGAAGCGGTTAGATTTTACGCTCACCTACCCAAGTGTGTGCCACTGGGACATTGCTTATATTTGACTAAGTCATGTCATGTCTTCATGTCTAAGCGTTTCAGATCTCAATAGCTCCGTGTTCACTACAATTTTTTTATCGTGGAATCATATTCCTCAATTTAATCGATCACATTGACTGAGCAACGTTATCCACATTACTGAGCGTTCAAATAATAGAACTCATCGACGTGCACAGTGCAAATTTATGCATCGACAAACGTGATACGATAATTACTTACCTCTGCTTAGTATCGATGTGTCTCTAGGTTCATTTTGGTTTGGTAGGTTAATGCTTTAATTTTGATTATCAGAGTGACTTATCATTCGCTTTTTAAGATTGTTTAGAAGAGATAAGCCTCATTTAATAAGCCTGTCTATTGTTTCATACATTTTCTACAAATGTCATAAAGACATACTGATTTCTCAATAGAAAAAACGTATCATATATATGTTTTTTTACATTTTATATATATACGTCGTATGTATAAACTGTAAAAATCGCTATAATAGCGTAAACAAAGTAAAATACGTACTAATAAACTGGCACTCCTAATAGCCGAAAACAGTTTGTATATTTCATGCTAGTATTGAGTGATAATTCAAATTGAATTTAAAATCCACTAGCTGCGCCTCGCGATTTCACCCGTGTAATTCCAGATATCCCACAAGGACTCTGTATTTCCAGGTTTAAATCTGTTAACGTCATATGATAATAAACAACTGATATCGCGAAAAAAAACAAAACTAAAAGCAAATATCAAATCGTGAGTTCATGTGTAAGTACTCAGAAAAAAGCAGTTTCAGTATTTCTCAAATTTTCCAATTTTCCGGGCAACTTATCCAATTTATTTCTAAACTAGACTTTCTTCGGACTTCAACGAATAATAATTGTTCCGCCGAATTGTTCCAGCCGTTCGTAAGTTAGATTATTTGTTCCGTATATAGAAATATACAACTAGTTGCTGAGTTGTACAACAATATTTGTATACTTTACAATTGAGTTTTGTCATAAACCCCTATGATAAAAACCTCTGTTCAACTTCAATCATATCTCCAAAATCGAAATCTGCTGATTAACCGACCGCCATCATTCATTCACTGAATATTCAAATAATACGAGGCAGCCACGTATGATGCACATGCACGCTGAGCATGAGTGAACATGAATGCCAGTGAAAAGTTACGTCCAATTAGCAGAAATCGATGACGCGCAATCCTCACTGGACCACGTGAAATTGACAACCACTGCGACTGTCACGATTTAATAATGCACAGTGGTTTTCCTTTCTGATATTCTCGTGATATAGATTCACGTTTTTGTTGAATTCAAAGCATGCCTTAATTTATTGCTTACAAACTAGTAGGTACTAATATTATCTTTATAACATAAGATTGCAGGGTTTCTTAATTTACATGTAAAAACTAGTGAGAATATGTTTTGGATCTAACTCAATTCTAAAACCAACTGTTTTTTTAATAAAAACTAAAAATCCGCTTTGGCCACCACAGTTGAGAAATCAGTAGATAAGATTAACCGAAAAAACAGAAATAAACATTGGCTTAACCAAGGGTCAATAGTTTGTTAATCGGTATCTTATTTAGTGATTGTATTCAGGACGCTGTGGTAAAGTCATTTAAATTTCATGAGCTAGCTTCACATGCGCGTAAAGTATCTTCAATTTTCCGAAAGTTTCTTATCAAAACGACTAAAGTTTGTCTTCTTCTTCTTCTTTTGTATCGACGTTTCAACCATAGCAGATGACTGAACCGCTATTTGGGTTGAAACTTCTTTGTGACAGGATAAGCCAAACAGACCGCAATAAAGCATTAATCAAATCAACGTGTGCTGAACCGTTTTAGAATCATACTAATCTACATTTCAAAACGTCACCCGAGAAGGCATCTGTATTCCACTAAACTTTGTAAAATGCTTGAATCTCTCCATTTCTAGATATTTCCAGCTCGAAACGTGGACGGAAATATCTCTGATACAGGTTGCTGCTACAGAAATACCAATGATATTATGAATCCCGTACCACGTGTGTGACCCGTTCTACCGTACGTTGCATTCCATTGGTCCGCGTTCGTTCGACACAGAACTCAGAGTACGTGATAGCAATTGAATATGCTTCGGATATAATTTTCAACTTTATTGACGTTCCTGACCCATTTTTAATGTCTAAAATTGATTGTTACTAATTCTTAAAACTCAAATCGTGTATTGCAAGTAAACAAAAATAATGTACTTTAACATGTCAAACACCTAAGTCTCATAATATAAGTACATAGAGAAAAATAAATCAGAAATGACCACCTGAAGTAATGATTAATTGATTATGGTTAGAATATTTCCCTTTTAAGTGGTTATTCATGCTTGAATCTCGCACAGGAAAAGAAAACTCCACTAGTGCATAATTATACCTGTTTTTAGTAAGCACATAGTTACGCATAATAATAAAGTATTTTATTATATTCCAGCTGGATAACCTACAGGTTGGATAAACAGAAAACACTTATTACCCACGTATAAACATTTATGAAAGAAAAAAATAACGTCTGAATAAACATTCAGAAATAAATAAGAACACCCCACGCATGAAACAGAGCTATCTAATAAGGGGATCTACAAAGCAATGAACGTCACCTTTACTGAAAATTAATTGGCCAACAAAGCTCCGAGACAAATTCCGGACTCAGTGCACTGCCACGTGAAAACAGGAGTAATGGTGACTTATCAAAGCTCCTCGTTCGTTGTTTCAAATACATATTATCTAGGGATGTTACCACAAAAACACGGTCGACGTCGATCGATGCTATTTGATCAGTATATACTTCGATCGACTGTTAAGGACTGCTTTTACATCAAATCGATCTCATTCATTGCTCAATTTTTATCGATTTGTCATCATCATTCGGAGTCATAACTAAGCATATCATTTTAAATTTTGACTACAATGCGACTGCATTTAACATTGCTAAATCATGAGTCAAAAATTTGTCGACTTCCAGTTCAAGCGTAAAATATGAAAATCAAAGACAAAAAAATCAAATTGCATCGATCTGATTTGATTGATTCAAACTTGATTCAAAATTGTAACTTCAAGCTCTAAATGTATTGAGTTTAGGTAGGCTCCTGATTAAATCGCAGTTGCCATAGCCAAGCGTACACACAATATTTCTATAACAGGTCACAAATTGCCGGCATCCAAACCCAACTCACGATCAGCTCAGAAAACTTGAAATAAAAGTCTCCAAAGTACTTGCACAAAAACAAGGCCTCCCCTTTCCCTAAAAATGAGAGTAAGCAACTTCTTTGAAATGTTAATTAAGTAACAACATAAGAAAGATTCTCGTATAATGGAATGTAAAACGATATTAAACGTTTTTCTCATTAATATCACGATTGTTACAACGCGTTTCGTTTTGAGGACATTTTTCCACCCACTCAGATAATAATAGCCTCTTATCTTCTGTATCTAATTACATCGTTGAAAAGAAAATTACACATTAAATTTCTTGACCGAGAGATCTTTTTTATATCTACTTACTTACTACATTCAAAATAACTGGAACAACTAACCTACTAACTAGGACTTTTCATAACTTATAACTTTTCAGTTTTGACTTATTGTTTTATTTGACTAATTTGTCTAATCTTATGACATATTATTAATTGGTCACGGGCGTGTAATAAATGTAATAATAATAAATAAATAATAAGTTATTTGTGGATTTTCATTGCTTCATCCATCAGATGGGACGTGAAGCCTTCAGTCCTGGTAATTATCGATTGATTGCGGTCGCTTAACCAGGTCAAAGTCCTTAGGCTGGCCTGAAAACTACACACCAAAGACCAGCGCAACCTAAATCGAAAAACAAGTAGTCCACAAAACAAATAACAATGTCAGAGTTAATGAAATCATTGCAGTACTACCTCGGTCCTCGTTTAGAAATCATAAATTAATTTTAAAGAACTCCATTTCCAATAATGTTCCATTAAGTCAATCAGCTTATAAGAGAAAAATACCTCCCACGTTTGCTACACGTGGAAACAAAGGAATATTTTACCAATAAAGACCATGTCAATAATTACGTACCTAACCATCTTGTGCCAGCATTTCGAGGAACGAGACAATACAGAGGAAATGTTAAATGATCAGTAATTCAACTTGATACAACTCAAGATATCAATAGCAGAGTTCTTGTCCTACGATATACTAAGTACCGAGATCAGAGTAAACAAACACAATCATCGTCATTGGTTACGTGAAAACTGTGCAAGATTTTTTTATATAATAGACTAGCGGTCACACGCCGTATTTTATCTAATATTTTAAATGCGAACCTTTGTCTGTTAATGTGTTAGTGTGTTTGTCCTCTCTCTCTCATTCACGCCAAAACAGCTAAACGGATTTTGATTAAATTTAGTATACACTAGTATACAGGTGCTGTAGGTCCTGGAATAGGCCTTAGAATACTTTTTATCCCGTAAAAACTGTCATTTCCCTTGCGATAATAGTTATAACAGGTGAAACCGCGCGGCGCTTCTATTATATTTGTATTTAAACAGGATTTTTCTTTTTCTATATTGTAGTCGCCAGTGATATCGAACAAATCAACAAGATATATCTGTCATTAATAATGAGAACAGAAATTAGGATTTCCTCGGTTATTTTCTTCGTTTGGAAAATTCTCTTTTACTTTACATATATCCTAAGCGACAACATAATAAAAGGTGCCGTTAGAAGAAAAACAAAACAAGCCAGATTGCTTACTGTCCAATTACCAACTACGAAGTTCGACATCGAGTCTGTTTTAGTCTCATTTGCGGTTTTTGTACAAAGGATGCGCTAACAACGAGTTGCGAGCAACAGTTCTTCTAATTGTTTCTTTTATTTTATTTAGTTCACTTTGTTACGGAAATTGGGAGCGGTGATTCCCTGCTTTTTGAAAATACATCGGCTATTTATATTTTTCCGATACAGAAACAAAACAATACGTATTAAAATGTAATTAGGTTAAACAAAAATATCAAGTAATTTCTGATAATCATTATCATTGTGTAACGTAGCTCTTTTCAAAGATTTAATTGAGCTTCTATTGTTGTAAAAGCTGCCCATTGTTATGAGTTTACTCAATTGTCGTTAATAATTGGAAATAGTATTTTATTATTTATTTTTAATTCCTATTTTTACAGGGAATTTAAAAAACAGTAATTAAATATAATTTCATATAAAACCAAAACTAAACCATAAAAATATAACAAAAGTGGAAGTCCGTGAGGGATGGTACTAATAACATTGACTGAATTTCCATTATTTTTTTTGTTTGACCACAGCATTATGCTGAGCTCAGGCCTTGTCTGACATCACTGCACGCCGGCTATCTGCGTACGCTATTATGTTCATCGTGTGTTTTCATTTTCTTGTCTTGTCTCTAAATAAGTACGTTGTTCGCTGTTGTGAGCAGTTGTGTCAGAATAAATGTTTTTTCTTTTCTTTTCTTTATTTAGGTTTGTTCAATAATTATGTTCCGGGTGAAAAGTGTATTCAATTTACCAATTACTGTGGCAACCTTTTTTTTGTAATGTAATGTTTTCCTATGGATCAAAAGTTAAAGACAAGTTTTTAGTACTATACGTGCATTATACTATAATAACTATAATTATCTTTTCATTTTGTTAAAAGCTGATGAATAACTTTGTCGTGACATCAAGTTTAGTGTACTGTTTTATTAAATTAAGGTAATGAAAATGATAGGGGAAAAATACCCCGAAATACTCTAAAGCAGTTTTATTTATTTTCAATTAAACATAACCTTTCTTCTGGGCTGGGACAGTCGGTTAAAAATATTGCACTTTTTCACTATAAACCATGGTTCATGGTCCATGGTAGACATCTAAATGCCTGTTTTTGTACCCAGTAGGTATGTCTAAGCTACTGCCACTTAATTCTAGTTAACTATTTGCAAGTTTAGAGAGGTTTGTATTTATTTACCCCCTTAATGCTTTCAAACAATCTCCCCATAAAATTAGTTCCTATCAACAATTACATCCGCATCAATCCGACGCCATTTCATCTTCAAACAGTTGGAATTAAGATAAATATCAGCATGATGATCTTCGCCACTAATTAAAACTTTGAACTGTGTGGGAGACATCCCCCTACCAGGGGTGGAGCAAGGTCCCCTTATTTCAAGGGGGGCTAAAGTAACGACAAAGAGGCATCGGTGGATTTTGTAGTCGAGGGGCAACACAGTCCCGCATACACTATCATAGCAATCTAAGTCAGCAACCGAGGTTGCTATGGCAACGGTCGATGTTATTCGCTTCTCGACTATGTTTTCCTACTGTCACCTACAATGGTAATGTCATTTTTTTATTTATTTTTTTTTCCTGGGGAAATGCATTAGGCATACCACCCGGCCCCGGGGGGGGCGGGGTGGTTATGTGGGACTCCCCCGCCAACTGGTCTGGCGGGGTTTACCCACTAAAACCCCGGGGTGTTCTCCTCTCCGCATTATGGAGGTGGTTACGGGTTCGCACGGCGCTTCCGCGACCACCTCTGCGGGCGCCCTCCCGGGCTCGCCACGTGAGGCCTGGGCCTCTTTCTCCGCTGGGTGCGTCCCGGAACACACGGGCCGCACCTCAGCTCGGGACTTCTAACTTGGGCGTTGGACCCCCGATCCGCGGCCCAAAAGTCCCCGTTATTGGTCCCTTGCTGTGCCCTCTGCTAATCAGAGGGACACGCGAAGGACCTCTTCTCGCCAGGTTATTTGCTACGGCCACCAATTCCCCTAGGAGAATTGCTGACCGAACCCCAGGGTGCACCGGCCCAGCTGCTGCCCTTCCCTCCGGATGCAAGGCATCAAGAGGGACGAACAACAGCCGGGCACTCGTGGAGGTTACCTGGCCCGCACCCCACAATGGTAATGTCATAGTCCAACCCACCTTGGCTAGTCTTACCAGATGAACAGAAAAAATACCTGCAGTCTTAATTTTTTGTACTATAACGTCTATTTATTTATTTATTTATTTTATTTTTTTATTCAATTGAAACGGCCGCAGCCAATTACAACAATCGATTACACAAAACACAGTAGAATACAGATAACACAAAATACACATACAAAGATTCACTCTCACTCTCTTTCACAAAAACGCAAGCATTCTGACAGTATATCTGACCATCCATCCGCATACACATCACAGCCTGGATTGGCGTCCAGGAGAGCGTGGAAATAAGGCCCTTAAATCCTCCCTGGTTACGCCCATGCCCCAAACAGCCAACACCCTTTGCAAATTGTGACGTTTAATTGTACACCCCTTGGATCGTTTACATTTATTACCCTGAAAAAGTACCGCGCGACGTCGATGAATATTACAGTGGAGACAATGAATTCATCTGCAAATAATGGTGAAGCTCTTTGGCTTGTTTACTGTGGCCAAATAAGATTCAAAGGTGCGGATTTAGCTTTGACCATAGATTGGGACATTATTTAGGGGGAAAACTTGTGTTTCTTTGGAGAATGATGATATTGTGCCGGCCTATGGTGACTGAGCTCGGGCTGCCCAAGGGTCTCAGACTGTAATCTAACGAGAAGCAACAGCACCGTTCACGCACTCACTCAAAACAAAATAGGCAAAGAATATTTTGTTTACGAATACGTTAAAGGTTATTCCAAGGATATTTAATTTTGCAGCTTAATTGTTATTAATTTTGATGTACTAGATTAAGGGTAAAATTGGGCTGGCATACCTCTCGCTGGTAAAACTCCCTAAAATGGTTAAGAAGAAGAAGAAAAGAAGGAGAAGATAGTTATTTTATTTATCTTTCTATTAAATTGACAACTTTAAATTTAAACGCTCTGATGGTAACATTTTAATGTTAACCAATATGGCGGTTAAAATATCTAAGATTCAACATCGTCATAACAACATACATTTATTTTATACTTAATACCATTAGTATTTGAAAAGTTCAGAGGCTTATTCCGAAGGCTATTTCGAATTCTACCCCTTTCTCTATGTAAAACTGCGCTGGCCAGTCTTTTTATGTCACTGCAGGGGGACAGCTTTAAAGCTTGTTGTTTTATCTGTCGTTTTTATATCCCTATCACGCCTGTCCTGAATATCGCTTTTGAAATAGAAAAATATTTCGCTTTAAACACGTTTCTTTGGGCATACCCGGCGTATGAAACATAAAATGAGCGGTCAATAGAATTTTGTGCGAAGTCCAAAATATCATAATTTGTGTTATTATTTGTACACTTTGCTTTCAAATAATGTAGGTATTTCGATTTCGAATCGATATTTGTACCGATTCGCACCAAACTGCTAATATTTGCTTGCCAAATACATCTCTGATACGCAATCGTGAATAATTCTTAACACACAGAAATAATAACAAAATATTTAAAAATATTTTTTTCAGTTCTTCTTTGAATGATAAATCACGATTCGAAATAAAATTATCTTTAATTCGTTCGTGGTTTGATCAGGATCTGCAAATGATTTTTACTGTGACAAGTTACTATTAATTCACTTTGTAAGCCAGTTTTGATTGAAACTATATTTTTCCCTATAAACAACATATACACTGTCTGTCCCTCTCTGATGCAAGCGAAATCCATTGATATCTATCCCTTTCTATTCATTCAATCAAATTTCTGAAATACATTTCGAAGTACTGTTCTGACACACTCATAAAACACATTTTGAAATGCACTCTATGCTTTAAGAAGAAAGAAATAAAATACTTTAGCATTATTGAACATTGAAGAATACACACCGTCGTAACGTATAACAAAAGAACAATCACTGTGACTCAAAAGCGATCGATAGTCAAAGACACTATACCTAGTAAAGACCGTCTCAAGTAGAGCTATCTTAGAATGTAATTCCCGGGTAAAAACGGACAGGCTCTCGGCAAACAACGACAGAAGGTTTAATCTCTATGAGGTACAAATCGCTCGTTATGTAAATTGAATCTCTTGCAAATTTGAAACGCTTTCATAAGCCAATTCCCCCTGAATAAAAACAATAGGATACTCTTTTAGATGCTATCTGAAGAGGGGAATTTATCTCGGCACATTAATTATTTAACAGCTTGAGAAATAAAATTGTAAAGATTTGGGTGTTAGGTACTTGGGTACTTTACCATCTACACAATTACTATGTTATGTTTTTGTATGAAAAATAGTGTCAAATTAAACGTATTTAATGAAAATTTAACTCAATTCCAATATTATGCCTGTTTAAATTACACGCCTATAATTTATTAATACGCTTACAGGAAGAATATTTAACCTCGCAAATTCTTTACCGCGCGCTTCGTCTCTGAATGAACCTAATAAGGTTTAAAATTGTATAATTAACAACAGCTGCGTGATTATGCAAGTGTTTTGTGACAGGTGCAAAAGCTCAACTTTTTATACGACTGAGTGATGGAACTTGGTAGTGGTTTTGTTCGTTGGATATTGCTACATCGACCCCTATTAGATTATTAAATCCTGTGTGACACTGCACTGACATTAAAAACGAAATAAAATGGTTTATAATTTCCATAGAATTTATTTTAAGGGCTCGTTCAAACATATATCCCTAATTAAATAATAATATAAGTATACACAATTCTTAATTCTCACTCCGATTTGCATGATTTTCTGCAAAATAGTGTCATTGTTTTAAAATTTGAGAGTATTATAGGCTGTATCTTAGCTTGGCACACTTTTTATAGTGAAAATTAGGCCAAATTACATCAAGTTCTTAAATAATATTATCCTGATTTTTAACAGCGCCAGTCTCATCTGCGTTCATTAGCGCCGGCTATTATATTAATATCTTTTTGGCTAACATTAATCCCAACTGCTACCAAGTCTGTGTTTCGGTTCAATATTTTCTTTGGCACAATCTTTTGTGCTCGACTCGTCTGTTAGTAGATCTTCTATCTTATATAATGTGATCTCTAGTAAAATGCAATTTGGTTCGGACATATTAATGAATGTTGATGATGCCTTTAGTTTTTTTACTTTTTAATATGCGTTGCTCTATTTTTAATTTATAAATAGCTTCTCAAACTGTTTATATTAAGATATATCATACATCATACATTATTATATTTCGCAGCTTCATTCGACGCGATTTCTTCTGTTTACATATTGTAGCTGAGTTCTAGGTTGAGGCTTCACACACAGATTTTTGAGATTATTGTAGTAAAAATAGAAAAAACAACGTGGCAACACTATGGTAGCTTTCCTCATAAATCTCACTCGGCGGTACTTCATTCTGTGTTCTGTGTGCGAAGGCTTCGCACCGTGCCGATCCAAGCAAATATGAAGAGAACAAAGGAATCAACTCAGGAGTTGCATCACAAAGTGCGTCGATTGGAGGCTATACTCCAGAGAAAAAGTCATCGCCGAATTTTGTCTTCTTCATCATCGTCGTCAGAGGACGAAGCAACTGATCGTGAGTTAATTATCTACCTACCTACAGTAAAATTATTTGTTAATCTTGTTTCAAATCGATTCTATCGATTTAGTGATGCGAGAAACTAGCGGGGTTATCTCTGTCACGTTGATACAAGTTAACAAACATGTGATGCGAAACAACCAGCGGGGTTGCCTCCGTCACGCTAGATTGCGCTCAGTCCAGCGGGGACTGCGCCTACCCTCACTTTATAAAAAGTGCCTTATTTTTAACTTATAATAGTAATGCGAATAACCAGCGGGGTTCTGTCCATTACAATAAACTGCGCGTAGTTCAGCGGGGACCACGTCTACCTAGTATTTATTTATTTTTTTCGCTCTGCTAACCAGTAGGCGCCTATGCCAAAATTTGGGTAGTCCTATAAGCAATAAGCATAATGGTTTCAGGTTCCAATGACGATGAACCTGTGCCTGTGACACCTGTGCCGACATCTAAATCGATTCAGGAAGACGTGCTAAAAACAGCCCCGTCATGTTCCTCTACAAAAGAAGTGGAATCACATTTAGACGAGGACATTCTGGCCCTTCTTGGTGATGCTCCCAAGAACGACACCCTTTGGGGCAAACCAATTCACAAAGACATCGCAGCTAGGTGGGACGAAATCCTGGTGAAAGGTTTGCCCAAAGAGATAAAAGAAAAACTTTTGAAGGAGTACCTCATTCCATCGAATTGCGAGATGTTAATTGCACCGAAACTCAACGCTGAAACAAAAGCCGCCATGGCGGAAAATCTTGTAAAACGAGATAGCATGTTGGAGACCAAACAAAACCAAATAGGTTCCGCATTGGCTGCCCTTTCGCAGGCTGTCGATAGTATTTTGGAAAAAGATTTTACGCCAGTAAAACTTCTAAAACCTATAAGCGATGCATGCCGTCTCTTAAGCGACAGTCATTTTAATGAGACAAAAACTCGCAGACACTTTATAATCTCATCAATAAATAGCGAAATGAAAGAAACAATGGCTGAAACTGTACGAGACAAATATTTATTCGGCGAAAATATCTCAGAAAAATTAAAATCTGCTAAAACAATTAAAAAGTCAGGAACTGACTTAAAACAAAACAAGCCGGTTTCTAACATCCGGACTCAGAAATTTAATAAAAATAATTTTACTAAAAACAAAAATCAGGGTCAGTCAAACTGGAGGCCCCTGCAGCGGAAACCAATGGGCAAAACCGATGCAGGGATCCGGATAGCCCAGAACCAGCAGCGCACCATCGCTACGCGGAGTGGCCTTCAACATCGGGAGGCAGTGGACCGATCGCCGCCGCCGCAGCCGCGCCAACGCCTGCGGAGGCGCCTGTAGACGAGGTACGCTGTGCAGGTCGATTACAAAATTTCTTACATAAATGGATGGAAGTCACAGACGATCCCATTGTTTTATCCTGGATCAAAGGATACAATATTCCTTTCTTCTCGGAGCCCATTGATTACATTAAGCCTTGTTTTAATACCAAAACAAGTCAAGAACGTAAAGATTACAACAAAGCAATTAGCGCACTTTTAAAATGCAATGCTATATCAAGGTGTACACCTCATGATCAACAGTTTTTGTCGTCAATATTTTTAGTACCCAAACCAAACGGGACCAACCGATTCATTCTAAATTTAAAACGCTTAAACAAATTCGTCAGTACCCAACACTTCAAAATGGAAGATTACAGAACCGTATCAAAAATGATTACACAAGGTTGCTATATGGCAACAATAGATATGAAGGACGCATATTTTTTAATACCTATACATAACTCTCATAAAAAATATCTAAGATTCAAATGTAATGGAATTTTATATGAATTTAACTGCCTTCCGTTTGGTTTGTCTACAGCCCCTTATATTTTTACAAAAATCTTAAAACCTGTAATGGAGTTTCTAAGGTCAAGAAATATGATATCTGTAATATATTTGGATGACATATGCTGTATAGGCCGTTCATATATTGAATGCGAAACAAATGTAAAATTCACAATTAAACTCCTCGAACAACTTGGTTTCATTATAAATAAAGAAAAGAGTTGTCTAATTCCCGACCAGAGGTGTAAATATCTAGGTTTTGTATTTGACTCAAAACATATGTGTTTAGAATTGCCTCAAATCAAAAAGTCAAAAATCAAAATGCAATTAATTACATTTAAAAGAAGTAATACTTGTAAACTTAGAGAATTGGCACGTCTGATTGGTCTTTTAGTATCGGCTGCCCCTGCCATTCAATACGCATGGATGTACACAAAACTATTGGAAAGGCATAAATACTTATGCTTATTAGATAATCCTAGCTATAGCCAAATCGTGAATATTCCTAGTGAAGTAAAACATGATTTAGATTGGTGGATAAAAAATGTTGACGTTGGTTTACAACCCTTAACATTTAATGAATATGCTCTAGAAATTTTCTCGGATGCGTCGAATAGTGGCTGGGGCGCCTATTGCAAATACGACAAATCATATGGTTTTTGGAAAGATGACGAAAGTTCCTGTCATATAAATTTGTTAGAGTTAAAAGCGAGTTTCTTAGCTTTAAAAGCTTTTGCTAAGCACCTACACAATTGCAAAATTTTATTACGTATTGACAACGTCACAGCCATCTCGTGTGTCAATAGAATGGGTTCGATACAATATCCACATTTAAACCAGGTTGCTCGAGAAATATGGCAATGGTGCGAGAAGCGTAAAATAGTAATTTTTGCATCATACATAAACACGAAATCTAACTGTGAAGCAGATAGTTTGTCGCGAAGAACATTTTTGGACACCGAATGGGAACTATGCGAAACTGCTTTCGATCAAATTGTTCAAAAATTTGGGTTACCGGAAATTGATTTGTTTGCGAGTCGATGCAATGCAAAATGTCCTGTCTATACATCTTGGAAATGTGATCCAGATGCTTACGCGATAGATGCGTTCACTATATCTTGGACTAACTTACTATTTTACGCATTTCCGCCCTTTGCGTTAATACTAAAAATGTTACAAAAGGTTATACAAGATAAATCCGAAGGTATAGTAGTCGTACCTAATTGGCCTACACAACCTTGGTTCCCGATTCTTAACCGACTTATGGTTTCGAAACCTATATATTTTAAGCCAGATATTAATCTCTTAAAATCTCCTTTCAGAATGTCGCACAATCTTCACCGGACACTATCGTTAATTGCCGTCAAATTGTCCGGCAAGCGTTACAACAAAAGTCACTATCACAGAGTTCAATCGATATTATATTAGAATCACTATCAAAAAATACCTACAAGCAGTATGATAGTTCAATAAAATTATGGTTCAACTATTGTAAACACAATGGTTATGATTATTCTAACGCATCAGTATCAGAAATTATAAATTTTTTAACTGATTGTTATCAAAATGGTGCAAAGTATGGCACAATAAATTCCCATAAGTCTGCATTAAATTTGATTTTTCCGAAAATGTTGGATGATGATCACATGAAAAGATTTATGAAAGGCATTTTTAGATTAAGACCGCCTGCGCCTAGATATAATATGACTTGGGATCCAAGTGTTGTTTTAGGGCATCTAAGTCAAAAATGGCCTAACGACCAGCTTAGTTTAGAAATGTTAAGTAAGAAAACATTAACGTTGTTAGCACTTGTAACTGCTCACCGGGTTCAAACCTTTTCACTCATAAAGATTGACAATATAAAGATACAAAACAGTGACATACTCATTACTATTCCAGATATTATAAAAACTTCGCGAGTAAACTCATTACTGGTAGAAAATTTGCTTTCCTACACTGCGGGGGGGTGCGGGCTGGCCTCAGTGAAAATACGGGCTGTTTCAGCCGGGAATCGGATGGTCTCCTGAGGTTGTCGAGGGGTAGCAGTAGTTATGTGTATAAAAATGCGGAAAAAGACTACGTACCAATCTAGCACCTCAAGGGGGTCCGTCTCCAGCTACTGTCCATCCAAGTTATCACCCACAGTTCCGTTTTGCCGGCCGGCACACGTGAAATCACGTCACTGCACTATCGTTGCGGTTTGTTTACACAAGCGAGCGGGGGTGAGTTCGACAAACGAGATTCCTATTATAATAAATGCGGGGGATGAAAACACGACACGTTTAATGTTAAATTACGTCGTCGCGGAGCGGAGCATGTGCGATGCGGCGCGTGTGGATTTCGAACTGACCGTTGGAGTGAGTCAACACGATGCACTTCACTCTTCCGGCACAGATGCGTAAATTGATGCGTTTTGTCTATTAGCCACAGAATATACACATAAAAAGAGCCATCCCCCCGGCCTTCAGGAGTTAAAGAAGACTCCTGAACCAACAAAGAGAGAATGATCACCTAAATTGTGTTATCTAATGTCTAAGGATGCGGAAGCGGATGCGGAAGTAATCCGTCTAATAAAAGATAGGAAAACTTGAAAGATAAAATAAACTATGACTAAAATTGCGGGTGAAAAATGCGGGGAGGGGTTAAGAATGTAGGTTATTGAGAAGGTAAAACACATAGTTTTACAACAGGGCGAACATAGGTACCATTCTTAGTGCGCACCGTTACCACTCTGACGATTCCGTCAGATGAAGGATGTATATCCTCTACTATGCCTAAAGGCCATTGTAACGGTGGTGAATTTTCAGTTTTTAGCACAACGACAGCTCCTTTAGTCACCGGATTAGACTTAGTATTCCATTTGGCGCGTGTTTGTAGGGTATTAAGATATTCTTGTCTCCAACGATTCCAATATCTCTGAACAACCTGGTCAGTCAAATGTTTACTGCGGACTAAATCTATCAATGTAGGTTTGTAACGTGAGTCATCATGAAATGACTCAAGCGGACCCATAGTCAGAAAGTCAGAAGGACAAAGTGCCTTGGGCTCTGCGGGGTCGGAACTTAAAACAGCGGTTAGCGGACGACTGTTGAGAAGCGATTCAACTTGAGTTAATACAGTAAGCAGCTCCTCATAAGTAAGCAGAACATCACCGATCACGCGCTTTAAAATCAACTTTACACTGCGGACGTTAGTTTCCCAAATGCCACCGAAATGAGGTGCACTGGGCGGGTTCAAATGCCAAGATATGCCTTGAGATATCGTTTCCTCAGCGAAGGAATCACAAAAGGCCTTGGATTTGAGAAAGCCATTCAACTCGTCCAGCTGGGCTTTAGCGCCTAAGAAGTTTCCACCATTGTCTGAGAACAACTCCAGACAATTGGAACGCCTCGAGATGAATCGACGGAAAGCGCGGAAAAATGAGTCCGTACTCAAGTCTACTGCCAATTCCAAATGAACGGCGCGCGTCACTAAACATGTAAACAAACAGATATATGCCTTTTCTTTGCGGGCACCGCGGTATCTGCTTATCAATATGTTTATTGGACCAGCGTAGTCGACGCCCGTTCGTAAGAATGGTTTAGCCTCGGTGACGCGAGAAGCGGGGAGGGGTGCCATGAAAGGCGCCTCATTACGGGGATTTACTTTAAAACATTTATTACAAAGTCGAAAGCGTTGTTTTACTGCAGTGCGTCCGGAAATTATCCAGAATTTTTGTCTCAACAAAGATAGTAATAAATGTGGTCCGGCGTGTAAATATTTGCGGTGATAATAATCTATTAAAATGTTAACGATATGATCCTTTTTAGGAAGCAATATCGGATGTTTAGCGTCAAAACAAAGCGAAGATTTTTCTAAACGTCCCCCGATGCGACGCAAATCATTTTTTAAAAATGGTGAAAGCGGGATTAGCGATTTTGAAACCTTGCGATTGTTGGAGAGGGCGTTTATATCGTCTTTGAAATATTGTTGTTGAAGAGATTTTACAATAATATTTTTTGCATATTGTAAGTGTGAAAGTTCGATTCTATTAGAACGCGGAATTTTTCCTAAGAAGCGGTATAAATATACTATAATGCGGAGAAGCTTGGACCAAGACGATACTTTCTTAGCAAGCGAGCATAGAAATTGCGGTTGTTCATCGGTGGTGATGAAAACATTAGCGCGTTTTTTGATTTCCAACAGCTTTTCATCAGCTGTGGAGTCGAAAGTGAAGCGATTAATAGGCCACGTACGTAGATCGTCACGTGCCCAGGGCGGACCGTGGAGCCATAGCGGATGACTCAACAGTTGAGCGGGAGAAAGTCTGAATTTTAAAATGATTGCGGTTAAATCTGCCTGTAAGTTTGGCCCCGAGTGTAGAATGTCGTTTAAAGCTACTTGAGTGCTTGACTTCGCGCTAGGGTCACATACAAGTCGTAGCGGCTTTTCTGGTCGGCAGACTCCATGATGAGGGATTACATAATATTTGTTATCGGTGTTCAAAGCGGGAGCGGGGGAAACAATACCACCTTTTAAATAATCCGTCATTACCTTGTCGTATTCGCTCTTTAATGTTTTGTTAGTCTGGAATTTATGATCAAGATAAGAATAACGGCGCGTGGCTGTCGTCAAGGAATCTCCTAACAAGTGCGGGGATTTCGAAAATGGCAATGCGGTTACATAACGTCCTGAATTAACGTCGCGGTGCGTATTAGAAACATAGAAATGTTCACATTCTTGGTCAGCTGTCGACATATGTTTTTGTGTAGGTACCGACTCGAGCTGCCAAAATTTAGTAACTAAAGCCTCAATTGACTCGTCACTCGATGTAAAGAACGCGCGGTGAGTTTGATTATGTGCGGGTTTATGATTATCGGCGGGCACTGAGGCCGTGGACCCCATTACTATATATCCAAAGGCGGTTTCTAACGCGTCAGGTTGTCCTGCAGGGCCCAGCGATTTTCCAGGCCGCAAGATTTCGACAAAGACCTCGGAACCCAATAAAACGTCGATGGGTCCGGGCGCGTAAAAATGCGGGTCGGCGAGCGGTAGGTCATAAAGGTGCGTGACCGCGGAAGTGTTTAGAGAACAGCTCGGTAAATCTCCAGAGATTGTTTTAATGACTAGCGGTTGAATCTTCAAGCAAAAGTTCGGATCAAGGCGTGAGTACAATGTTAGGTCAGTAATGCCTGATATAGGCTGGGAGGTGTCACCTATTCCCATTACCGATTGATTACTGGAATCATTAAAGACACGGAGACCCAACTGTTTGCAGGCCTGCTTTGTTATAAAATGGTTTTGAGAACCATTATCGATCAAAAAACGAACTTTCCTAACAGATCCATCATTTGATTTTACGTCAGCGAGGGCTGTACCTAGTAGTACATTTTGTGATTTCCGCCCGTGACTAGCATGCGAGTAGGTATTCATACTGCAAAGTGATAAGGTTCTATCGTCTGACTTAGAAGAAGTCGAGTTACGTGAATTTTCCCTTCCGTTAGCTCCCTCACTACAGCGGGAGGTATTTGTATCGAGCTTCGACGATAAGGAATGCGGGTTTGCATAATCGGATTCAAGAAAATGTAACATACTGTGATGTTTTTGTTGACATTGTTTACATGTGTTTATGGATTTACAAGATTGAGCCGTGTGTGTTTTACTAAGGCAATTAATACAGGCGTTACAACTTTTGATGAACTTGAAACGTTCGCGGGGCGACAGTTTTCTAAAGGTCGAACATAAATAGAGATTACTGTGATCAGGTTGATCACACAAAGAACATTTGTTAGCGGTGTTGTTGTTTACAATAAAAGAACGTACATTAGTTTTTGATGCAATTGTATTCTGGGTCTTAGAACCCGATTGGTCACCAGTACGAGTGAGGACCTTTACGCGGTCGCGGACAAATGAAATTAACCCGTTTAAGTTAGGTAATTCTACACCTCGATTCTCCATTTCAAATAACCGCGCGGACTCTTTGTCTAACTTTTGCAAAAGGGTGTAATACATAACAAAGTCGCATAGATCAGGTATGTTTAAGTTATTCAATGCTAAGTAGGCATTGGCGAATTGATCTATGAAAGATTCAAGGTTACTGGCGGTTGCGGAAGCGATCGGTTTAAGGGAGAACATCTGATCTAGGTATGTAACGGCTAGACTGCGTTTATCTTCGTATTTCGATATAAGCGCGCTATAAATCGCGTTGTAGTTTTCGGCGCAAGGAACAATACCTGTGCAGATGGATTTGGCTTTACCACTTAGTCTACCAACCAAATAATACATTCTTTCGGTATTAGTTAAAGATGCATTTAAATGTACAGCGTTATGGAATGTGGCATAAAACAATGGCCACTGAAGCCGATCTCCATTAAATTCTGGCATTTCTATCGGCGCTAACCTAATTAAAGATTTAGCGGGGGTAGGTTTAAATTCTGCTTTTGGCGGTGTAAACATGGATAATTTACGTTTAATGCGGCAATACATGTCTTCGAATGATAACCAGCTTTGAGAGTCAGGTACACTTTCTTTATCTATTTTCAACAAGGTTATATTGTATTCTTTCGCGGTTGATTGGAAGTTAGTTCTTACGTCTTCTAAACTTTCAATGGAGCATAGAAAATTATCCAGGGCTTCTGGATCTTTTAAATCGCAACATGAATAGTCGTAAATTGTTTGTAGGCGTTGGAAAAATAATTCCCGTTGAGATTCTAACAATTTCAACTTCTGTTCATTCGCGGCCATTATTATGTAGGTATGTACCTATTGTTCGTAGTGGTGTACAGAGATATTGAAATTGAAATACGCTTATGTAGGTTAAGTTTTTAGCGAAATATGCGGAAATAAATATAATGCGGTTGTTATAGGAGCGTAGTTAGTGTTTTTAGTTAAAAATATTAAAGTTTCGAAGAGATTTTAGCGGATGGCAATATGACGCGTGCGCACTAACAAGGGCAAAAAAAAAATGGCGGGGGTGTCTAACTTGAAATGTTTGTTAGAAACAGCTAATTTTCACGGAGAATCCGGTTGCTGAAGGACCATAAAATGGTAGAAAATTTGCTTTCCTACACTGCGGGGGGGTGCGGGCTGGCCTCAGTGAAAATACGGGCTGTTTCAGCCGGGAATCGGATGGTCTCCTGAGGTTGTCGAGGGGTAGCAGTAGTTATGTGTATAAAAATGCGGAAAAAGACTACGTACCAATCTAGCACCTCAAGGGGGTCCGTCTCCAGCTACTGTCCATCCAAGTTATCACCCACAGTTCCGTTTTGCCGGCCGGCACACGTGAAATCACGTCACTGCACTATCGTTGCGGTTTGTTTACACAAGCGAGCGGGGGTGAGTTCGACAAACGAGATTCCTATTATAATAAATGCGGGGGATGAAAACACGACACGTTTAATGTTAAATTACGTCGTCGCGGAGCGGAGCATGTGCGATGCGGCGCGTGTGGATTTCGAACTGACCGTTGGAGTGAGTCAACACGATGCACTTCACTCTTCCGGCACAGATGCGTAAATTGATGCGTTTTGTCTATTAGCCACAGAATATACACATAAAAAGAGCTAATAACCTATTCTTAAATTACCATTCTTTAACGAAAAACCGGAAATATGTCCAGCTAGGTCTCTAGCGGAATATATAAATAAAACACAATCATTGCGTAACAACAATAATCATTTATTCATTTCGTATCGCAAACCATTTTCCAAAGTAACTTCACAGACTCTTAGTAATTGGATCAAAGGTACACTTCAATCCAGCGGAGTGGACACGTCGGTGTTCAGTGCTCACAGCACTCGCCACTCGTCCACCTCCTCCGCCAACAGGCTCGGTGTTAATTTAGATGTGATCCGCAAAACTGCCGGTTGGTCAGAGTCATCCAAGGTGTTCGCAACATTTTATAATAGGGAACTGATTGATGATTGTAACCAGTTCGCAAACGTTATTTTATCCAATGCGAAATAAAAATTATGTTAATTGTAAAGGACTTATCTTATATTTTGTTCATTTGATTTACTTGTGAATACAAACTACGCTAACCTAATTCATTTTATCTTTTATTTATTTTTTTCACAAAGGAGTACTCTGAACATCCTACAATATGTAAACAGAAGAAATCGCGTCGAATGAAGCTGCGAAATATAATTAATGATCAAACGAACTTACCTGTACGTGAAGTTCGATCATTATTATATGAGCAGCTTCATTCGACGCGATTTATAACATCCCTCCCAGAAAATAAGACCCACACCAAAAAAAAAAAAAAAAAATGAAAAAGTACTAAAGTACAGTAGGTAGATACATATTATATAGATAACTCGTGTATTTCTTTAAACGAGAATGAAGTACCGCCGAGTGAGATTTATGAGGAAAGCTACCATAGTGTTGCCACGTTGTTTTTTCTATTTTTACTACAATAATCTCAAAAATCTGTGTGTGAAGCCTCAACCTAGAACTCAGCTACAATATGTAAACAGAAGAAATCGCGTCGAATGAAGCTGCTCATATAATAATGATCGAACTTCACGTACAGGTAAGTTCGTTTGATCATTAATTATATATCATACATACAACGACCATTGTAAGATTGATCGATTGCTGTTGTTGGAGCGATAAGACCGCCCACTGTGCTGCCATATTTTTATCTTTTGTCGTATATCTGTATTGCATTTATTTTTTGAAGATTTTTTTATTTTACCTATGGTACAACCACAAAATCATACGTATTGAAATCTTAAAACGGGAGTAGGTACCTACGTCGTCATGGTAGTATTTATAGGCTCCTCGTATTCAATCTAAACGAGGCAACTGTCCCAAATTGCCACTATTCATCGTTGAAAAGAAGATCAAATGCATTTACTGCGGAATTTTCCGACGTTTTCAGCGCAATTGCTCCGTGCGGTAGAACAATGTCGTAACTATAATATTTGCTTTGTGGGTCGTCGACTGCTGTTTGGATAGTTCTACTTGAGAATGTTATTATACTTAAGAGCCTTATTGTAGTGAGTATTGCAAGCCTGCTCATGAAATTCTACTGAGTAGAATAGTGTTCAACGCAGAACCACGTGTAGCTTAGTTAGCTATGACGATATAGATGTTTTTTCTCATAGTCGCAGGATAATGTTCCGTTTTGGTAATAAATTTTCCCTTTCAGATAGATCCTCGTTGATCAGACCAACAATGTATGTTACGATTAGAATTCAATTTCTTGTGGCAAATTTGTGATTATTATGACAATATTATACAATATTAATTCAAATGTCAGATCCACAATTCAAAAGCAACGAATACTGTATTGCAATTCTGGTTAAGCGAGCGCCGAAAATAATTTGAACCGTTAATACCATACAAACTGCCTTTAAACCTGCAATATTAATATAATATTTCATCCACACAGCTTGCAACAGATCTCCAGCAAGTTCTCGAATCGTTTTAATTTATCATATACATTCAGGCTGCATTTTCCAGTAGCTACAGGCTGTTGTCTCGAATCTCGAGAAGAGTATATTTCTTTCGACCAGAATCTGTACAAATGTTGTGTAGAGGTCTGGAGATGTATTAACGACTGACAGCAATAAAAGGAATAAAACTGTGCAGTGTCGGGTTGCACAATGACGGGAGCAGACGCGGTGTCAAGCACAGAAAATTATGTCCATTCATCCAGCACTGGCGAGGATTAAGCGAAACGGGGTCGCGTCTTTAGCATTCGACTTGACGCTGACGACAAGTTTAAACGTTCCGTTCGTGACGTAAGCGTCTAATTAAAATGTTTTTGTTGTTTGATTTAGAGTGAGGGTGAGGTGAGGATTACCTAATGTCTTTACATGACACAATAAAACCTTTTAAATCTAGACAGTAACCTATGTCTATATTTATATAATTCGACGCATGTCATATGTTCCCTATGGGCTCCAAAACGGTTGTTACTGATACAATTTTTGGGTAATCTCCAACTTGGGATAGCGAGTGAACCAGTGAAATTTGGTAACGATTAGATCAACCGTGTTTTTTTAACTTTATATGGCATTGGAACTCATGGCGGGTATAGCTAGTATTATGTCAATTGTGAAAGGTTGAACTTGAAACCATAAAAGACATGAGATAAAATGCGTAACGAACAAAATATAAGTTTCATAAAAGGCAGAATCAAAAGAGATTATGATCGCTCCCATATTGTATTTTGTTGCTTATATGATTTTGTTTATTGCTGTATATTTCAGTGATGTCTTGTATGTGCTTAAATTCTTGTTGGTGTCAATAAAAAGTTTTCAAACTATAGATTGTAATGAAAGTAAAGTATAGCATCGCAAAAGATCTTATACTAGTATCGCTTCAAGTTGAATAATTATTAGAACAAAATATTTTAATTTTTGAAATGAGTAATTTAACATTTGGCTACTTATGTCATTAATGATAAATTTTAATATTCGATGCTATTCAGTATTTTAATTTCAGTGCGCTGAAAGTTGATCTGGGTAATTAACTTTATTGTGTCCATATACATTTTTAAATTAACAGTTTGTTTAACCAACGGTATCAAAATAAACTCGTATACTCGTAACTATGAATGGCAAAACGTCCACAAACCCATTTCAACTGCACAGCAGCGCCGTAATTCGTCTAATACGAATCAACAATATTTTTCATAGTTTTTCACGGAACCGAGAGTTGACAGATTAATGTGCACCAGAAATTGAAGCTTCAGTTCATTTTTAAAGCATTTTTCTGTGAAATATCATCGCTTCGTAGTTTTCCGTCGAATTTATTCTCGCTTGAGCTTTAAATACACTTGAGCTACGAGAGCGAGTGCGGGACATAGGGGCGTATGGATTCAGATTAATTTGTATCTTCTGTGTTTGCAATGTCGTTTGTTAACTTGTTTCAGGACTGTAATAAGCCATGTGTGGTTGTGTTATTATAGTGGGAGGCCTCTTCTGCAAGAGATCGCATGGGAAGTCCACACCTTTGTCAGATATTCATTCCCCAAGCAGTAGTGTACAAACATTACTGTGTTCCGGTTTGAAGGGCCTTAAAGCCCAGCGAAATTACTGGGCATATGAGACTTTAGAGCCGCTGTCTCAGGGTGACGAGCGCAGTGCAGTGCCGCGCAGGATTATGCAGTGCAGGGTTCTGGTTGGTGCTGTAATGGTTATGAGCAGACGTAGCGCTAACCATCCACGCATTACTAATTTTTACCTCATAGTCGCTTTACTCGCCTATATCTATTCATCTGAAACTGTCTACAGAAAGTCGGAAAACAAAGCTAAAATTATAAGCACAATTTAAAGACAAGAGTTTAGAAACTGGAAAGTTTCCTTAAAAAATTAACGCGCATTAAAAGTAAAATCGAGTATTTCGGGAAGTAGGTCCGCGGCCGCGACAGAAGTAAGAAGAGCCTGGATAATGTCCTCTGGCACTAATTAAAACTTTGAGAACAGCGAGAAAAAGGGTTGAGAAATATGGCGTTTGGCGGATAGTAATGGCGCTGTGGCTCTGCTTAATTCACACAGTTTTTCTTCTTTCAAATTATAATTTAAAGACGTCGTGCGGCTTTAAAATTACTAGAAGTAAAATATTAGCTTTTCTATTATAAATAACAATACAAATTGAAGCTTTTATTAGGTTAAAGTTACTTTCTATGTAAAGTTATTGAAAGCCTTGAGAGCATACAATCTTAGATTTATTTGACGTGTTCGAGACTAAAGAATTAGAATAAACAATCGAGACAAGAGACTTAGATAAATTATTGAACAACAAAGTAAATTATAGACATTTTTTAAAATGATGTCTGTCGATCTGACTGTCTGTTTATGTTGGCATCATATGAAAACAGATTACCTATAATTTGATTTTCATTGTTTGACAGCTTAAAATCTTTTTATTACGCGTCGCGTTGATCCTGTCTCTATAACTAGAATTCCCTGTATCTAAGAAATCAGGAACTACGAGGACCATGCTCTTACAAACACCCAGACTCAGAGAAAATACCTACCTGTAGTTCACACAAATCTTTGCACTGTGCGGGAATCAAGCGCACGACCACACTCTTCGCAGTTGGCTCAGCCACGGAAGACGTCAATTCGACTTGAGCAATGATAATATATTTACATTGTAATCCAACTAGTAGTAACCGTAAACTATTATAAATTGAATTAATTATTATAATAATTAATTAATAATAAATAGTTCACATTTAAAAAATCCATACATAACAAAACATAACACTCCTAAAAAAAGTAAAAAACAAGAAGAAACAGAAAGAAAGACAATTTAACCCCTCCATCATTTAGACACCAGCTGTACCAAAGGTTTGACCCGTATCAGCCAGAGTCTCATGAATCTCATGATGCACGAGTTAAATTGCTCAGCAACGACGCCGACGGTCAAAAGACTATTGGCTACCACCAACTACTACTGTTAGTTGTATCTTGTATAGTATAGACCACCGGATTTTGATGGAAAACCGTCTTCTACCTAATATCAATATTTAAAAAATACCACTGTGTACGAAGTCACGGTTAAAAGGTAATACATAATACAGACAAGGCTCAGTGAGTTGAAATAAAAAATAATATTGTATTATCATCCACTGGCTCGTGATGTTGTCACAGTTCATTGTTGCAAATTGACGGTAAAAGAGGGAAAATTATTTTTGTCGCATTGTAGATTTGGATTCTCATAACGCCACAAAGATTTCAGTAAAATATTGAAATATTCTTCAACAATTTTCAGTGAAGTATTTTCACTTCTAAAGCTTAACTGATTTTGAAATTGATAACCTTTTGGTCGCGCTGGCAGTTGCCTTTGAAACTTTTGAATAGATTTCCTAAAAGTCGTTCCCAATGGAACGTATAACAAGGCTGCTTCCAAGAAAAAGAATTGATACCGAAACAAAAGGTAACTCAAGTTACATCTACAATAGTAGTAGGTATTATTTTTATTTTTCTATCCTTTGCGTAAATATATAACTCTGATATTTTAATCCCCTGAGTCGCACTCACAGTCAAAACAAAAGAATATATAACCACCATCTATACATTTTAATGTGAGACGCGGGACTTTTTCGTGTTAACTGTAGTAAATTAATCAAAAGCAATGAACAATGTAAAACTATTCAAAGTCGGAAAGCGCAAACTGGCTCCCTTTCAATCAGAAGCCAAACTAACAAATTAACGGTATCTCGACTTGCTCATTTATTTTTTCTCCATTGCAAAGGGGAAGTGGCGTATTAATTAATGGCCTCATCAATCATTGCCGCCTTCCCTCAGACCCGACGTCATTTACATTGTTACAAGTCGACAGGGTACTGTGGAAAAAACGGCTACCTAAAGCTGTGAAATTCCTAGATCATCGTCTTGATATGGTAGAAATAATGTAGTTGTATGAAAGTTTTTGATCGTAGTGAAATGTTTATAGTAGGATAATTTTGTAAGTATAGGTAACAAAGTAACAATTACAAAGGCTTTCATCAATTAGGATGTTTTTCATATTGCCCTATTAATTTTGTAGATAAAAAACATGCAACTTACGTGTAGAACTCTACTAAACATGCTCCTGGCCCTAAGCGGTAAATATAACCTGTAAATAAAAATAAAAAAACAAAATTCAATTCATAAAAATCGTTGTCGTGTGTCTCTGTGTTTCAATTTGTTGCATATCAATCAATATCCAACTTCATTTTACAACGAATTATTAAGCAAACAAGGATCCCCGCTCACTGAAGTTCAATAATCCGAATGTGCTTGCTATTCGAAGGCAATCTTTGGACTTCCTGCGGAGCTGCCGTCGTCGCAATTAGACGCAGGAAGCAACTTAATGACCTGCACACTCGAACTGTCTGGACAATCTTTCCGTCCACTTGTAGTCGTTTGCAACGTAAATGAAGAGATAGAAAATGGATTCGAGACATTAAACCGAATTCAGATTACGAAAACAGTAGCGCGAAATTAGTTTCACAGATATCTAAACAGATATGTTATCGCGACGACGTGTAGTTGTACCAACCAAATATAGTTTAAGTAGTATTTACTACCTAAGATAATTGTAGGGTTGATAACACGTCAGAGTTTAGGCCTAAGGCCTAAGTCGAGGATCACAGTGAAACACAGGTCGAGCACTGTCGAGTATTAAATGCTAACTCCTTGCGTTGTTCTTGAGAGGGGGTCACCACTTAAACTTATGTGGTTACAATAAAATTACATCGTGCACGCATTAGTCTTATAAAGCCAAACTAGTTTCCCGAATCTTGCGATTTTTCGACAACACTAGTGTTATGCATCTTGTTTCGTCGGGTCAAATTACACTATCAATAATTATTATATTATTTATGATCCAGATATCGTGATATTATCATCTATACAATTATCAAGGTGGGAATCATCGTGATACCGTCAATAACATCATTATTTCGTCCATAATAGATCAGGATATCGAGTACCGCGTGGATAATATAATTGATATTAGAGCCAATCGAGTTTAGCATGATAAAACTAGTGACCTAGATTCGCCTGCGCTGAGCGGACGTAAGTGTCTGTTGTAGATTCGATGCCGATGGTGTTACGATCGCGGAGATTACGAAGATTCATCACTTATATAATATTCATTATAATATTCGACACGTCACTAAATTTTACACCATTTCCGAACTTATTTGTTTCGTAAAAGTAATTCTTACATGTGTGTAAGTAGTTCACTCGCTTTTCGGTGAAGGGAAACATCGTGAGGAAACCCACATACCTACCAGAGAATTATTTCGGGGGTGGGTATGTTATTAACCTATCTCCCGTGGGGGAGAGAAAGAAATCGAAGTGAGGGGAGACCCGTGCTCAGCAGTAGGACGATATGGGCTGATGATAAAACAGTTTCATACTGGAATTTTGTCTTAAACTATGAACTAGGCTACACCAAGGTCTCTCCAACGTTTACTCACTGAGACGGTTACTTGCTTCTACGAGTACGTCTGAGCAAACGTATAGTGAAGCATGTTTAATTTTTATGAACTGCCATTAGAATAGCTTTATTTTAGACCATGCAGAAAATAAGTGCTATAAGTGAAGTGCTTAGAATCTTTTAAATTTACTATTACGAAGTAATGGAGCTTGCATCTGCAGACGGCCCGAGGCAAGACCAAATCTGACCGTACTACGGCTTTGGACCTATTTAAACACAGGCCTACAAAATCTTGCAATCGTTTGCTGTTTGAAGATTTTTACTTAGACAAATTCTGATATAGAGCGCAAAATATTTATTATGTTCTTATACGTAACACAGCTGACTTGACTTTCGGTGGATTACGTTTACTAGTAATAAAAGTTTTACCGTTTTCCTGACTCGCCACAATAAGTACAGGTGTAAAAGTTACGGAGAAAAATCTGAATCCTCATGGGCAACATGTGCCTCTGAAAAACAGAATAACGTCAACTCTTTCTTACCCCTAACTAGGATACCCTGTAACTAAGAAATGAGGAACTGCAGGGACTAATCCAACAAACAAACAGACTCCAAAAAAAACCTGAGGTTCGCACAAATCTTTACCCTCAGCTGAAATCGAGCCGGCAACCTTCTGTGCTCATGATAACTAATTAACCTAACCTACACATATTATATTTTACTACGGGAAACTTTTAAACATTACGAAATGCTACGTCAGAATAATCACAATTCTATAAGAAAGATTAATTCACTCGAAACATCGCTGTTTTTTTAATAAGATTAATAAGCTAAAGCTTAAAGTAATTGATTGCAATCTCCAATCATATTACATAAAAAGCACTTTAATTCGCAATTATCGGAGACTTGTTGAACGCTTCTCTCTGCCAATATTTCTTTATATTATTCTGGTCGTTAATTTATTAGACGCTTCCTGTTCCGTGATCCCGGGGGGAATCCTTAAAATACCAAGTTATTTTCGTCTGCAACTTTGCTTAGTAAAGGTATTTTCCAATTAGTTTGATGAATGAATTCTAGAAACTCTTCAAAAGTGGTTATTTTAGATGGTGGGTCATGCGTGAAGAATTGAAATATCAATAATATATCGAAAATTAATGATTAATTCTTGTTGGTAAGTTGTTGATGCTATTTAGAAATTTATCAGTGCTTAATTATTTTATTATGTAGGTATTGTAGATACGGAACTCTAGGGGTGCGCTAGAGCTCTCCTTTAAAAAAAAAACGCTTCCCAAGAGTTTATATTATAAGGCTAGCGTTTCACAATCATCTCACATGTAAGGTGACGAATTGTAAACTACGCTAGATAACACACACATGGGAATTCAATCGATTCGCCTGCTTCTGATATTAGATACATGACTTATTCAGAGCTCAAGGAACACAATTAGCACGTGAAATCATATCAGAACCAGATCAAAAATAACTCGAGAGACGTTACTATGAAAGATAGTATATTATGCTTTGAACAGAGCGTGGGTTTTGGTTTTCCTAATTGACTTTATAGAAATAGTCTAGCTATTTTGAACTCATTGCTACAATGTTGTTATGTGGATCTCAGAAGTGTGAGCCTTGGCCTATTTATGTAATAATGGAATTTAACACGTTATTTTCAAATTCTACAGCATTTTCTATTGCTGGTTTGTGTACCTCAAATCTAAGTAAAATACTCAACAGTTTGAAACGTTTGCCGTAAATCTAATTGTTGTAGGTACTAACAAATTATATTAATGCATTTGATGCATTTTCAATGTATTCGTAATCAAGCTTACATCGTTAAAAATAGGTGCCGTTTTTTTATGTTCTTCCTTTTTTTATTTGACTGAGCAATAGCAAGAGCACCTGATGGTAAGCGCTACGCCTGCCCACAACAGTCACAGCACCACCCAGAACACAACATTGCATAATTTGCATTGCCGGTTTGCATGTGTTTACAAAAAAAGATAATTTCTTACGACAACAACAATAAGAAAGATTTTGGTTTTGCGCTTTCTTTTTCAGCAAAATCAGAACTGTTTTTCGGTGTCGTTCATTGCTCTTCATCGATATATATATTTTGAGGCTGCATGTTAGAATTTTACCAGGAAATTATTTAACAAGTTACTAGAATAGCACTGCTCAACAGGATTGTTGATATTTACTACAACAGTCTATTCCCTGTTCTGCTCCCTTAGCGCTTAGTAAGGGTAAACCCTTGTCCCGTTATAAACAAAAGAGCTAGAGAGCACCATCTCCATTCGTAATAAACTTGGTCTTTCGCCATTCTTTTATTTCAATAACTCGGGATTGTTCACAAACTTTGAGTGTTATTACGCAGCTTCAAAACAAAATGGAACGGCCTACGCTTATTGTTATTATAGTTGCACGAGGGAAATGGTAGAATTTAGAGCAATTCATTATTTTGAAGGATAACCTTCAAGTAGGCCTTTTAGTTTTGTAACTCACATCATAACAAAATGAATTTAACTGTGCATAAGGAAAAAAATAGACGGAATATTGAGGGGTGACAGTGATAGAAAAAAGTTTAATTTAGAACAAAGAAAGCTGGGTATATATCGGAAATGAGAGCAAAATATCCTTTAACTATGGATAATTTGGGTGGCTTTGAGAGATGGAAATATCAGAACCAGTCAGACGGACTGACGGACGACAATGTTAGAGATTAGGGCAGAACGCAGAACTGGAAGGAGTTGAAGCATAGAGGCATAGGATGTATAATTTTTAATATTAATCGGAGTGTAGTTTTACATTTCATAGAAGTTCCTCGACATAAATAATCCAGTGCAAAAATCTTCAATCTGAAATAACAGCCTTACAAAAATAATACAATTTGCCATCGGCAACAGCACCTCCACAACATCGATTAGTTGAGTACGCCCTACTGTATAATGTCAACAGAGATAGCTTCGTCGGGGGGTGATCTTATCAAGTTATTTACACGCACATTTGTAGCCACCTTATAACGAATAAAAGGGTGATCTATTGTGACATGACAGCATTCCACCTAACGCGTTTTAGGGGAGTCAAAGATAATCAAAACATTAAAAAACATGATATATTTGGCGAAATTATATTACAGAGAGAGTGCGTCTACGTCACGCGATCTCTAATGGCGTAATAAAGTTAGAAAGAAAACTTTGCAACTCAGGCCGCTCTTTTGCGTATTTATTAACGTTACCAGAATAGCGAGACCTCCGCGCCGTCTTTTCTTTTTCTTTTTTGTTGATGACGCCCTTAAATCGTTGGAGGTCTAAAGGCGGTGGTGTTGTTGTGAAATCTGTTTGTGCTAAAGTCGTCACGTGCAGCCGCTGATGAGCCTTAGACGTGATAACACTCAGTAGTACGTGATTCTCCTTTTATTTGAGTTTACGCTTCTAAACTAGGTGCGTGTGGTAACATGTTCCGAAAATGTTAGCAGTCTTACGTTATAACGAAACTAGCTGATGTCTCGCGATTTTGTAAGTTTTTTTTAATCTATAGTAGTATAGTATTAGAATACAGTTCTCCACTAACGGTCTCTGCGGACCGGGGCATCAACGTGGCTAACTGGGCGCCTACAAATAGTAATTTATATTCCCAATATCTCGATAAATGCCCCCCTCGATTTAATGCCTCAAAATAAGTCAGTATTGAGATATATTTTAAACTATCAAACAGTGAAAACCGCATTGCAACCAGTATAGTCGTTTTTATGTAATGCAAAAACAGACAGACTGAAAAACCTACACCATTTTTTAAAAGCCATAATTATCCATTTTCACTAGCTTCTAAGTGTCCCTTATTTTTTTATTTAACTTCAGTATTCAGATTTTAGTCCTCCTTTATTTAAAATATAGTTTTACTAGCTGTGCCCCGCGGTTTCACCCGCGTAGTTCCTGTTCCCGCAAGAATATGGGGATAAAATATAGCCTATGTTACTCGCTGTCAATGTAGCTTTCCATTAGAAAAAATTAAGCCGAAACTTTATATATTCCTATACATACTTTCATCCCCTATATTTATTTTACCCCTCAAGGGTAAAGTTTTACAAACTTTGAATGTCAAATTTATTTATATCTAATCAAAAGCCTAAAAAATAAATTTCAAGCGTCTAGCTTCAAAAATGACGATACTTCCATACAAACTTTCATCCCCTATTTCAAACCCTTACAATGCATTTTTTGCGATAAAAAGTAGCCTATGTCCTTCCCTAGGCTCTAGACTATTTCTGTACCAAATTTCATCTCAATCGGTTCAGTAGTTTAGGCGTGAAAGAGCAACAGACAGAGTTACTTTCGCATTTATAATATAAGTAAGGATTATTATTGTTATTACCCAAGAAAATATTTCTTAGAAATTAAGTAGTGGGATATAAAGAAAGATGAAGTTAAGATATATATAGCTTTGATTCCGCCTAAGCAAAGAGAAAAATAAATTAAAAGTCAGTATAACTATAAAAGTTTTTAAATACTTAATTGGATTTTGCAGGCGAATAACGTTCGTGTTAGTTGAAGATTATTAGGTGTTAGACTATATTATTTAACAGACGGCTTTGTTTCCGACACTCGTTTCGACGATACACATTTAAGACTGACTCAGGTGATGTTGAATGCGTAGCAGGCGTAAGAGGTCCTTTGGCGGCCTTTTTTTTTTTTTTTTTTTTTCCCGGGGAAATGCATTAGGCATACCACCCGGCCCGGGGGGGGGGGGGGTGTTATGTGGGACTTCCCCGCCAGCTGGTCTGGCGGGGTTTACCCACTAAAACCCCGGGATGTTCTCCTCTCCGCATTATGGAGGTGGTTACAGGTTCGCACGGCGCTTCCGCGACCACCTCTGCGGGCGCCCTCCCGGGCTCGCCACGTGAGGCTTGGGCCTCTTTCTCCGCTGGGTGCGTCCCGGAACACACGGGCCGCACCTTAGCTCGGGACTTCTAACTTGCGCGTTGGACCCCCGATCCTCGGCCCAAAAGTCCCCGTTATTGGTCCCTCGCTGTGCCCTCTGCTGATCAGAGGGACACGCGAAGGACCTCTTCTCGCCAGGTTATTTGCTACGGCCACCCCTAGGAGAATTGCTGACCGAACCCCAGGGTGCACCGGCCCAGCTACTGCCCTTCCCTCCGGATGCAACGCATCAAGAGGGACGAACAACAGCCGGGCACTCGTGGAGGTTACCTGGCCCGCACCAGTGACCGATACTTGCATATTTGGCAACCAAGTTGAACTCTTAGACCATAATTATTAATTAGTTATACCTCATTATTAGACTTTTAACCCCAAAATATACATTTTATCAAAAAAACGTTGGGGCGTAGCTATCAACTTTTAAGTTTTCTTCAATTAGGAGTAATTACAAAAATGAGAAATGGGAAAAGTTCATTACTGGCTGCCATCGAGTTGTGACCAAAAAATTTTAATGAACTCGGAAATGGGTGCCTCAAACACAAACGCAACACAAACGCTGTCTTTTTAAAAGGCCATTTGGTAATAACCAAAGTCAAGTATTTAGCATTCAAATTGTAATATTGTTAAGTGGATTACTAGTTCACTTCTGCAGTACTAATGATATCCAAACTCGTGTAAATGGTAAATGTTAATCGCTAATTAGATGCAAATAATTTTATTACCAAATACGTGAATCGTTCTCAAACTTATACAAAATAACCCACGGACATTCTACAGGGGTCGTTTTAAAATAATTAAGTTATTTAAACCACTCCAAATTAGATTTCAGGCATTTGATTCGGCTTCCCGTTCGGTAACTTTGACTCATTTTACTTGTTTGAAACAATTTTGTAAACAATTAATTAATAATGGATTTTTGATTGTGTTTCTTGTTTAAATTACTTTTTAACAAAGAATTTTTTGGTTCAAAATTATTTAAATTTTATGTGGTTTATATATAAATTAAAGTAATATTAATTGTGTCTTTATAAATACAGTTCCACTCCAACTATTCAAACTAGTATATCTTTACATAAACCAATTTTAAAAGCTAAAGATTTTCTAGAATATTGTTTCAGAAAAACGTTTCAACCTTCGACTTTAGATTTCTGCTCGACATCAGTGACGTGTGAAACACACGTTTGCACTATTTACTATGTAAACCGTAAACCTACGATAGCGCGTCACTGACGCTGACTCTCACTGACTGTGACTGACGCACGTGTCATTGGTCCTAGCATCGGAGCGTTCTCATCCTTTTACATAGTACGGGCACATGACGCCCGGATCAGTGACGTTACATTGATGATCGGAAGTATATCGCTAAGGCATCGCCTCTTTCTTACGAAGCTATATATGAACTGTGTACTTGACAATTTACGTAAGAAATCGTTACCGTATTTTGCTAAATAGCACTTGCCAAAAATTATAAAATATACACCCAACACTTTTTACCCAAATTCCGGGCGAAAAGCTAGACTTTATTCGAAATCACATGTTAAACCGTTGCGAAAAAACGGGTCACAATACCGGCAAGCTGCGCTGTGACCACATTAATAATTTATCAGCCGCATGACGGCTGTTTGCTAATAAAGCGCGGATTCGCTTGGAAATATTAATAAAAGCAGCTTGCAACCGGAACCGGCCCTGTCGGAACGGGCACGCGGCCGCCCAGCCCGTGACAAATGACCGGTTGCAACTTCCATGCAGTTACCATGTGAATTTGCAAATCATGATGATTGTAGATTGTTACTAGATAACACAGCATTCATATATTTATTATTATCTAAGTACTCGTAAATAGGAGATTAAGTGGGGTGGTAAGCGGTGGGGGTCGTGAGTGGCGTGGCTGATTCGAGTGTTAAAATTGCAATGAGAGAAATTATTTATTATTCAAAATTAAATTCATGTGATAAATTTAATCTGAACACGAGTTATGCATAACATTACTAATTGCTATATTATTGTTTCTAATTGCCTTAAATACAGGTAATCTTGAATACTGGTCAGAATCATCTATACATGTCATCTTAACGCATAAGTATTACTACTAGCTACGCCTTGCGGTTTTGCCCAATAATAATTAAAAATAATAGTATTTTTTTACGGGATACAAAGTATCGTATGTGTTAATGTAGGCATTAGACTATCTATGTGCCAAAGTTCACCCAAATCCGTTCAGCCGTTTTTGCGTGATTGAGTAAGAAACATTCAACCATACAAACTTTCACAATGTAGAATTTTAAAAGTAGGATTCCAAAAAAAACATGTACTCTGCCAATGTTTTTAATTTGGCTACTCTCTGCTAAAGTATGTCCGACACGTCTTATATTCTCGTAAACTTTTTGTTTAACGTTTTAAGTCAGTCACCTACAAACATTTAGATGTGACCCTCATCAATTAGCCGTAACTTGCGTTATCATTTTCTCTTTGCTCTGTTTTTTATTCTCCTTTTCAATTAAGTAATGTTTGCCAGACTTTTTACCTTTCCAACGTCCAGCTGTTTCATCTTCTAATCAAAAAATAGAATTTTCCATCGGGTTTTAAAGTCGAAAGTCGGTAAATACTTTTTGGCAGTACATTAACAAACTATTTTTATTCTAGAGTCGTTTTCTTTCTAACTTATTTAAAAATTCTAAAGCAAGCAAACTGTTAGATGAACTGATTGTACTCATTTCAAAGTAAACTACAGGCACGATTTCCAAGAAATCAAAACCTGAAAACTGGCTAAAGTTAAGAACAATCCAGGAAAAATTGCTCCACGGGAAAACGTCTAATTGACGATGAAGTTGCAAGTTTGAACAGATTTTCTAATGTGTATAGCAAAAACTTGCAAACACCAAAGTTTGTACGTAACAAGCCTAGAACGAAGGTTGTGACTCTTGCGATAAACACAAAAAGGTTTTAAAAATAAGTCTTCAAAAGCCTAGGCCTCAGAAAGGCAAAAGAAATAGATTCGTGAGAACGGTGATAGGTATATTAAACTCTACTGATTTATCTCCCGATGCGAGTAGACATTGCAACGAGCTGTCGCCGGCGGCAAATATATGGCCTCTTTGAAGCGCAGAAAGATGGGTAATTTCATTGAATTTATGATAGTATCACCGACGAAATTGCGAGGTTGAAAATTCGGACGTAAAAGTGTGATAAACATTGTATTAGTACGGGTAATATGAGAGTCACTAAAGTCACGGTGATTGCAATTGGTGCTGTTAATGGTTTATGGTATCATACCAATTTGCAATATCTTGGTAATGCCTAAGCTCATTTATGTGATACGTCGCACGTAGTTTAATTATTTTGCCGCTTACGAAACTAGTGCCTCATTGGATTTGAGCTAGATTCGGTAACTGTACGGATCAATGCGACAGTCAGTTATAAAGACAAAAACTCTACAATACCGACTTTTTTATTTAGACATTGGGAGTATGTCTTCTGTATAATTGAAATCGCTCCAAGTAATAAGCCACCTATTTGCTGCTTCACTTTCTGTATATTACTGAGTCAGATAAATACCACGTGGTTAGCTTGATAATGCTTTAGCCTACTCTTGACGATTTCAATGCCATCTGGAACTATGGGTGCAAAATCTAATAAGGCACTACGTTGCGCTCGATAGTCTGAGAAAATGATTGAGTTGGCTGAATTGCTTTCCACTAGTTTCGATAAAAAAAAAAACTTTCCAAAGTAGTGTTTTCATAATAATGGAGTGTACTCGTATAAAATTTCAAAGTCACCGGTGACTTTATTTTCACCACTGACGATGAAAACGGTGACGGTGAGCTTACTTGAGTTTCCTCAATCCATAGATGAGTAGCTATGTGTTCACTAATTATACCTAATTGATTACGTCTCTGAACTAAGTACTCTCAAGGGTTACAGTTCCATTACAATGTTTCAATAATGGATATCTTTATTGCTTATGTATGAACACAAATCCGTTTGTCTTGATTATTGATCCTATTATGGAAATTCCGTACAATAGGTACCAGCGTTCAACTCTGTTTAAATTGGATTTCGTGAATTTGAGAGGCCAATGTTAACCTATAAAAATCTTATAAAAGAACTTTTTACCAGCGTTTCATGAAAAAAGAGTGATGCACGTCTAAAAGAATTAACCAAAAAATTTGATACCTACAGGACATCAGACAACATAAATGTGAAACGTCACCTCTGACTGAGTTATTAAAGAAATAAAGTATGTACTTACTGCTATTAAAATTAAAACTGATCGAGGTACATAACAACACAGTTCTAAATATAAAATATGAAGGTAAGTTCCCATCTCACGTTACTGCAACTGATTTTTTTTCTGCTTTGGCAAAATCTTCTTTCTCTCAGAATATGGGAAAAGAAACCGGCCGACTCAGTTCTCGCTAAAGCGGTACTACAAAAGCAATACTACATTCCACCACTGGCCATAACCGAAACGGGATATTTAGTAAACATTTTACTTCTTCTATCGTGTAACATTTTACTGCGTCCCAGTCTGTGACGATATTGTGGACGCTGTCGCTGCAAAACGACAGTTTTTATTGCCGCAGCCGCTTTGTATACCGCATAGTTATGTACAAATACCCTGTTTTGAATAAAATAAACGGAAATTATTGATACTTTCGCTTTACGTTTTGCTAAAAGGGGAATTTTACAATAGATAAGGTTGAAATAACTTTGATAAGCAAAGTTGACCGATGCGCCCACTTTAGGGATCCTTAGAATTTAATGAAGCCTAACGTTGTACCAATTACAACTTAAAGATATTGTTCGCGCCACTTACATTGGCACTCATAATACCTTCCTACCTTCCTATTCCTATCATTTTCTTGGCGACTATCTCTGTCGCTCATATCGTGGTATCCACGAGAAAACTGCTTGCCGCCGCAAGTAGTCTGCGATCGACCCTCGTCCTTCGCGGCTGCCGCTCTCGCCGAATCCAAAGTACTGGATCTGCTGCTCCTCTGTGGTGGTCCACGTGAATTCGACGCGAAAATATAAACAAAACCCGCTATAAACCCGCCGCGTAAACGCTCCTTGCCGACACGCACCAACCGCCAAAAATACAGTCCACTACATCGAACGTCATAACATCCTGAAGGAACAAGCAGCTTGGAGACGGACCCGAACCGAGGTGATTGCAGTTGCATGGAGACCAGGTTAGTCGCCAAGTTCCTTTGTACTACTCTTCTACCAGCCATCCTTCCCCCGCCATTGGAGGCGCGCTCAGCCTATACAGCTTAGCTGCCGCGCTAACATATTGTTGGTCCTCCGCCGCCGGATCTTCTTTGGTCCTCCCGCTATTCTCTGGCCCCTCTTAGGCCTCATATAGTCCTCTTTATAACCGCCCGCAATTTTATATTGGTATTTTTACCAACGATAATTTCCTATAATTATCGTGTTCCCGCCCGCAATTACAGTTCAGATAGTACCCTGTACTATCCTACTACGCTCTTATATACTTATTTCGTGTATTCCGCATTCCTAAATAGTAAAAATAACGATTTTTCCGTAATTCTTAATTTTTATTAAAAAGTGAAGGTATTCCTAACGACCGCCCGTGCGTCTCCACGTGGGTATTCAATACACCGCGCGCGCGGCAGGTAAATGCTGTAGGCAGTTGCAGTAAATTAGGAATTTCATACTTTATCTAGTTTTTTATACTTTGTTAAGATGGCTATGGCTACTCGTTCAAAAGACAAAGATAGTGAAGTATACGAGGACGCAAAAGCGCTCGATACGTTACAGATCGAACGTTTGACCTTGATAGGTAAACGCGACATTATATTTTCTCGCTTACAAGATATTTTTAACCGATCTTTAAAGGCTTTCACTGATGATACTGAAAATGATTTATTTCTATGTGGAATGATCTCGTTAGACCGTTTACGCTCCGATTTCAATGAAATTGTGAACAAATTAAATGTCACCGAGTTGACTCTCAACGCTTCGTACACGGTAAACTACCAATCTATAAACGTCTTCGAAGATATGTTTTGCCGTTGTCAGTTTGTTTATAATAAACTTAACCCGCCTTTAAAAACCGCTGATTTCAATGTTGCCCCGCAACGTAAATCCATCAGAATTCCTGAACTCGATTTGATGGTCTTCAATGGAGATCCGATGACCTGGAGAATATTTTATGAGTCATTCAAACGCACGATTCACGAAAATCCCGATCTCACTGATCACGAACGCGTCCAATATTTAATTAATAAATTGTCAGGCCGGGCCCTTGCAGTTTGTTCTGGTATCGTACCTAACGGTGATAATTATCCGATCATATGGCAGACGCTCGTCGATAGGTATAACGACAAACGTAACCTAGCCTCCGCTTATCTTGATCAAATGCTTGATTTTAAATCTTTTAACACCGCGACGAATAAAAACTTAGAATTATTTCTAGATAAATTCTGCACGGCTGTGTCAAGTTTGAAGTCTCTCAAGCTCGATAACGTGTCTGATTTTATTTTACTATCGCTCGCTTTGAAGAAAATAGATTCAAGTACTGCACGGTCGTTTGAAATGCACATGCGAGGTAAATCTATGCCTACATACAATGAACTTTTAAAATTCATCCGCGAACAAAGCAAAATATTGGAACGCACTACGACCGTTTCTCTTAGCCGCAGTGATAACAGGCCGGGTACTGCAAGGTCTACGCAGTCTTTTGCAGCATCATGCGTCACTCACTGTCCGCTTTGCAAACAAGCCGATCACGCTAACTTATATAGATGCCCTGCATTTGATAAGCTTTCTATCGACGACAGGTACACTTTTGTAAAACAAAGCAAAGGTTGCACTAATTGTCTAAGCACTACGCATATAAATACCGCTTGCAATTCTAAATTTAATTGCCGTTATTGTGGATGTAAACATCATTCTATGTTATGCCGCAAAGTATCATCTTCCCGTGAAGACAATCGCCCGTACCCTAGCGCTCCGTCACAGGCGCACGCGCCGCCTCCGCGCGCGCGAACTGGCAACTTCTCCGCCGCCGGGGATCACATGCCGCCTTCGGCATCGCCGCCGCCCGTCGCGGGCTCCGCTAGCGCTCAGCTGACGAACTTACCTACAACTGCTTATCAGTCATCACAACAACAGGTGTCGCTGTGTAATATACGCCCCGCTTCGCAGCCTAATGACACTACTTGTTTACTGGGAACCGTACAAGTTTATGCTACGGATTTAAATGGTCGCCGCCATGTAGTACGCGCCTTAATTTACGCGCCTTTTGATTACGCGTCGCGCGTCTTTAGTGTAACACGTATCGATTGTTTGCTCCGCAAATATTTTAAAGTTAAAGTAGTCTAAAGTGCAGCTGAAGTGTAGAAAGTTATATACTCTTGTGGCGTGTAAAAAGACGCGTGCAGTGGTCGTTGTTTGTTGAAAATCAGGTTAAGGATACCGAAGATATAAGCAAATAACCCACAAAATTTATAATTTTTAAGGGTCACTGAACTGACCTACGACAACTCGCCGCACGCCCGCTTCTTTTGTTCTACACTGGGTGAGTCCAAGCGCGCTGCGCCCGCGGCCGGTGATTCAAGAACATTCAAGGAGACATAACTATACCTACGCTGTACGTGTGCTTTCTCGGCTTATCTATCAGCTGTTTGCTTACTTCTAGCGGATTGGGCTCGCTTTGCTATTGTTGTATTTGCATTGCTGCTGGTTGTTTGAAGTCAAATTATGAATTGCGCTGCATGTTGTTCCGTTATCGAAGGGGAGGAACACCATTTACGATGCACAGTAAATGCCTGCAGTAAGGTGTATCATCTTCTTTGTACGGGTAGTATAAACCTCGTTGAACCTTGCACTACATGGATTTGTCCTGAATGCCGATGTGCAGCTAAGAAAGGAGGTGACAACAGTCTGACACCGGTAGGTTCGGCCAAGAAACCTCGCGACTCTCGAGACAGTAACGTTACTCACAGAAGGCGTATGGAGTCACCGTGTCCGGCTGATGATAGCTGTCTTATGATCCCAACAACTGAATTGTCTGCAGAAGAAGTGCAAAGTTTGCGGCAAGAGATGCAGTTGATGAGAAATCAAATGAACCAGGCAGTTTCTCAGATAAAACACTACGAGTCAATGATGGTGGAACATACAGCTGAAGTCAGAGAACTTAAAATAGAACTTAAAAACGAACTTAATAAAAAACTCGACGCGTTCATGGCGGCCGCTGTTGCTGCTGCAGATGTCACCAGTGATCCAGCGCCTAAGACTCAGGAACCAATCGACTCTACTGAAACGGTGTTAGGAACGCTATCCCCTGCTCATCCACATCGCACCGAGACTGCGGAATTTGCTGTGGCTTCTCCAAGTCAAACCATAGCTAAGCCGCAAGTTAACGTGACTGCACTGACTGCTGTTAATGAGGTAGCCTCGTTAGATATGACGACTCCAGCAATTTCGGCGGCATCAGCACCAGTACCCAATAGACGCAAGCAGAAGAAGACTAAACCCAACCGTGGAAAGCTGCCTGCAGAGACAGGACTTCCCAGTAGCCTGACTCAAAAGGAATACTCGATAATAAACCCTCAGCAGTCTATAGAGGTAGAATCGGAAGCTATACTCATCCCGAGCCAGCAAGATACAGAACTCTGGACTGAAGTAAAAAAGAAGAGATACTCCCGTCCAGCTTCATTGTGTGGTACTGCAGGTCCGGCCATAACAACTTTAAAGGCCATGGAGCCGCGGAAGTATATGCACCTATGGAACATGGAGTCCAATGTAGACGATGTTAGAAGTTATCTGCGGCAGATATGTAACACAGGAATCTGCACGGTTCAGGAGCTGTCTGCGAGAGGGGACTATAAATCCTACAAGATTGGAGTGCCAACTGCTGCATACAATATATGCTTCTCAACTGAAGTCTGGCCAGTCAATGCTAGGATTAAAGCATGGATTCCTTACCAAAGACCAGTGGCCTCGGCTGCTATAGGTGATGCTCAGCATCCTATTTCTCCCACCACTGGCAAGAATCTGCCCTTTCGTAGCCTCACGAAAGCGTAACAATAAGGTTGTTAATTTTAATGCGTTTTATCAGAACGTACGTGGTCTAAAAACTAAACTTCCTTTGTGGCGCAACAATTTATCACTTATAGATCATGAAATTGTCGCTATAACAGAGACATTTCTTGATAGCTCTGTTGAAGACTCCGAACTGGAATGTAGTGACTGGAGCATCTTACGACGTGATAGAAATACACCATGCGGTGGGGTTGCGCTGGCAGCGCGAGCTCCCATTGTGCTACGGCGGCGTCACGATTTAGAAACCGACAGCGGCGAAGATCTCTGGGCCAGCTTTTCATGGCGCGGTCGTCCTTTTTATGCATGTGTTGTTTACATTAAGCCAACTGCAAGTGATAGTGATTACATGCAGTGGTTCACTAAAATTGAAGGTTTCATAAACACGGTTAAGGCGATTGTTATTATATTTGGAGATATTAATTTAAATAGTGCCTCCCTGAATGTAAATAATTATTATTGTTATTTTATGTCTTATTGTTGTCTGTCTGAGAAGAATGTGGTGAATAATTTGTATGGAGGAATGTTAGATGTCGTTTTGGTTCAGGAGACCGTTGGCGTGCGCGGGGTGCGAGTCGTGGTTACGGATGGAATAGTTCCCCCTGACGCTTACCATCCACCGTTGGATGTTGCGGTAAGGATTGATACAGCCCATCATTCAGATTGTTTAGAACCTACTAATATTAGTTCATCCAAAGATTGGAACTTCAGAAAGTGTGACTACGAACTGTTAGCCTCCCTATTTTCGGAATGTTCTTGGGATTCAGTGCTGCAGGCTAATAATGTTAACAATGCGACTGACCACCTGTATAACATTGTATATAGTATTTTTGATAAGTGCGTGCCCAAAAAGCGTCGAAACGGCACAGTAAGTAGGCGTTATCCTGTCTGGTTTTCCAACGACATTATCAAGGATATCAAAACCAAAACCAAATTACACGCCTTGTGGAAACGAACCAATTGTAAAGATAGTTACAAATTATTCTCTGACCTTAGAACGGAGCTCAAGCTTCGTACAGCAGCCTCTTATAGTTCTTATATGCAATCTATTGAAAATAACATACAGGCTAACCCCCGCGAATTTTGGCGACATATTTCTAGCTTGCGCACAAAAGGTGGATTTGAACCCAATGTAACATACAAAGGCCAAACTTTTTCGGGTAGGGATGCTGCGGAAGCTTTTGCCATCTTCTTTGCTAGTGTGTTTTTGCCTGACATACCTCTGCTTGACTCTAATATAGCATACCACCAGGATAAGAGTTCTAACAGTAATTATGTTAACGTTTTTAGCATCACTCCCCGTGACGTAATATACGGAATAAATAAATTAAAGTCTAGTAGCTCTACAGGACCAGATAGCATTCCCCCAACAGTTCTCAAGCAAGCAAAGAAACGCTTTTGTATTCCCCTTTGTCACATTTTTAATTTGGCATTGAAGACTGGACATTACCCGTCTCAATGGAAATCGACGAGAGTCACCCCAATACCTAAGTGCTCTGATAAGTCAAATGTAGAAGAATATCGACCTATTGCTGTTCTATCGTCTCCTGCAAAGGTATTTGAAAGCATTATCCACAAACACATACTCGCACAGGTGGATAAATACCTTTGTACCGAGCAACATGGCTTCCGACCACAGAGATCCGTGGAATCTAATCTCTTGACACTTGTTGAGTTTATATCAACCAGATTAGACAGAGGCTCACAAGTGGATGTGCTGTATTTTGACTTCCGGAAGGCGTTTGATAGGGTTAATAATGACATACTTCTGGCAAAACTTAGCATCATAGGCTTTGCCCCGGGACTTCTCCGACTTCTTGCGGACTATCTCCGTGACCGCCAGCAGTTTGTTAGGCTCGGTTTATATGAGTCTAAACCATATCACACGCGTTCCGGAGTAAATCAGGGTTCGATACTGGGACCTCTCCTATTTCTGTTAATGGTGAACGACCTTCCTACTGTCTTGAAATACTCCCAATGCTTACTGTACGCTGACGACCTCAAACTCTTCACAGAGGTGAAGTCTGATGCTGACTGCATTGCTCTGCAGCAAGACATCGATGCTATTTATCTTTGGAGTCAGGAGAATGGAATGGAGTTCAATGCTGCCAAATGCTACGCAATGACTTTTGGTCGAATGTGGCATCCAATAAGTTACGATTATAAAATAAGTGGCAATAGTGTAACCCGATCGTTTGTCATGAAAGACCTGGGAGTCACATTCGATCGCAAGTTAACTTTTCACGACCACATAGTCACGTTGGCCAAAGAGTCATATAGGCGCTTGGGTTTCATCCTCAGAAATTCTAACGATTTTCACAACCACAGTGTAATACGGTTAATTTTCGGGGCTTTGGTTCGCAGCAAAATGGAAAGTGCCATGTGTGTATGGAACCCGCACGAGAGCAAATATTCTCTGATGCTCGAGAAGGTACAGAAGGCTTTTTTGAGATATCTGTACAAGCGTCTGAATGGATACTATCCATATTTGTATCCCACTAAATTTCTCCTGGGTTGCCTAGGATATAATTCGTTGGAAGTCAGACGGGAAAGACAACAGCTTGCAGTAATGTGCAAAATTTTGCGAGGACAGGTTGATGCGCCAGATCTGCATGATGTGCTGTGTCAGTTCAATGTCCCTAACAACTACCGATGTAGTAGAAAACACCGGTTTTTTGCCGTCCCATGGTGTCGTACCGTAGCGCGACAGAAGTCGCCCATCCCGCGCTCCCTCTCCGCACTCAACGCTCTCCTGGCTGCCAATCCAGACTGTGATTTGTTTGCGGATGGATGGAAGAGTATCTTGTCGGAGTGTTTGGATTATTGTGAGAAGAATGAATGATTGTGTGAAATTGTGTACTGTATTTTACTGCTATATGTAAATAATTAATGTAATTGGTAAAAACCGTTTTAATTATATAAATATATAAATAAATAAATAAATAAATATAAATTAATTGATTCGGCTTCCCAAAGTAACTTTTTAACTTCAAAATGTTGCGCTAAATTAAATTTAAAATGCAATAAGGTGACGAACACCGTTGTTAAAGGGATAGGTTCCGCATCTAACCCAATCAAGGGAGCAGTTTCTGCTACTTTATCTTCCCGCCTAAATGATAATTTTATTGCAATTGACGCCTATGTTATCGACCGCATAACAGACAATTTACCGGCAGTGAAAATTGACGTATCCTGCCTTTCATACCTGAACTGCCTGCCTCTGGCAGACGACAGTTTCGCTTCGCCTTCCGAGATCGACATACTTATAGGCGCGCCGCTCTTTTCTGAAATATTGCTATCAGGCCGCACCGCTGGTCCGCCTGGTACTCCAACCGCTTTTGAAACCATTTTTGGTTTTATCGTAATCGGGACCGCTCCCGTTACTCCCGCTCATGTTACTCCCGCTCATGTTACGCCCGCTCATACTGAAACCGTTGTTTCTATCACTGACCCCTTGGTTGAAGATAGATGCCGCTCTCATATTTCCCTCTGTACCTTTACGGAAGGACCACGTTTAGATAATCTTGTCCAACGCTTCTGGCAGCTTGAAGAGGTGCAATGCACGCCGACTTTGAGCCCAGACGCTATAGAATGTGAACGCATTTTTACAAATAACGTTTCCCGCGATCCTACGGGACGCTATTCTGTAGCGTTACCTTTCTCCCGCGATCCCGCGACCGCTCTGGGTAATTCTTACCCTATCGCTAAAAAACGCTTCATGTATCTCGAACGTAAGCTCGCCGCGACACCTGCTCTGCGCTTAGAGTACGATGCTATAATCAAAGAGTACATTCAGAAGGGTTACATTTCACTGATCGACAATGATAGTCCTTTTACTGGATATTACGTGCCACACCACGACATTGCGAGACTACAAAAAACAACAACTCGATGGCGTATGGTGATGGACGCCAGTGCTGAAACTGACTCAGGCCTCTCCTTGAATCAAGTTTTATATACCGGGGATGATTTACAAAACGATCTTTTTACAATCCTCTTGGATTTCCGCCTCTACCCAATCGCTTTTACATCCGATATTAAACAGATGTACCTACAAATTTTGATAAATAGGGACCACCGCAAATATCAAAAATTCCTGTATCGATTCGATCCCGTTTTTCCGCTTGATACCTACCAATTCAACCGCGTTTGTTTTGGTCTACGTAGCAGTCCGTTCCTTGCAATGCGAGTGTTGCGACAGCTGTGCGCCGCCGACGGTGCCCGCTTCCCACTCGCAGCATCTCTTATCAGCGACAACACATACATGGACGACGTGTGCTACTCCATGCCTACTCTGTCTGCTTGTTTACAACTCAGAGACGATCTCCGCGAGTTGCTCAAGGCCGGGGGCTTCGATCTCGTCAAATGGGCTAGTTACTCACCCGCGCTCCTTGACTCCCTTCCCGTCTCTGCGTTAACGGAATGCGTTAAAAATGCGAAAAATGCGTTAACGGATCTTTTAAATTCCGACGAATATAATAAGTCTATCTCAGATGAGTTATCAGCTAATCGCATACACTGGAAATTCAATCCACCGCGAAGTCCTCACTTCGGGGGGAATTATGAAATATATGTGAAAGCGTTTAAAAGTCATCTTCATAAAACGATCGGTTCACAGTTACTCACCTATGAAAAAATGTTAACCGTACTCACACAGATAGAATGCGTTATCAATTCTCGTCCTATAACGTTATTGAGCGAAGATCCGTCTGAGCCGACCGCGCTGAGTGCTTCACATTTCTTAATGACCGCACCGCTGAAGCATTTACCCGCTTGCACGGTTCCCGATGAACCTGGACACTTATTGAAACGGTACGCTTTATTGGATCAAATGGTACAATCATTTTCCAAACGGTGGAAGTTGGAATATCTTCACTTACTTCAATCTAGAGGAAAATGGAATACACCTTCGAATCCCATTACAATAGGTTCTATTGTTCTTATTATCACTGATAATATTCCCCCGCTATCCTGGCCTCTCGGCGTCGTCGTGGCCACTCATGTCGGCGGCGATGGCATCTGTCGAGTAGCGTCAGTAAAAACGGCGACCGGCGTCTACCAGAGACCCGTCGTCCGTTTATGTATCTTACCTACCCAATAATTTAACCCCTTGCTCCCCGGTCAACCGCTATGTTATATTTAACCCGTTGACTGCTTAAGAGTTTAACTCTTATTTTTATTTTTTATTTCCCGCTTTCTTTTAAAAACCAATGGTTTTTAGGCCGGGGGCAAATGTTCGCGCCACTTACATTGGCACTCATAATACCTTCCTACCTTCCTATTCCTATCATTTTCTTGGCGACTATCTCTGTCGCTCATATCGTGGTATCCACGAGAAAACTGCTTGCCGCCGCAAGTAGTCTGCGATCGACCCTCGTCCTTCGCGGCTGCCGCTCTCGCCGAATCCAAAGTACTGGATCTGCTGCTCCTCTGTGGTGGTCCACGTGAATTCGACGCGAAAATATAAACAAAACCCGCTATAAACCCGCCGCGTAAACGCTCCTTGCCGACACGCACCAACCGCCAAAAATACAGTCCACTACATCGAACGTCATAACATCCTGAAGGAACAAGCAGCTTGGAGACGGACCCGAACCGAGGTGATTGCAGTTGCATGGAGACCAGGTTAGTCGCCAAGTTCCTTTGTACTACTCTTCTACCAGCCATCCTTCCCCCGCCATTGGAGGCGCGCTCAGCCTATACAGCTTAGCTGCCGCGCTAACAGATATTTTACGTTTTCCGTTTGATTTCTACACTTTGCAGTCGATTCCACTTTTGAGATAAAAGCTTTTCGCACGATGCTTGCCAACATTTCCGAAAGCCAAAAAAACTTTAACCATAAATCATGTACTTAATAAGAATTTACTGAGTAAAAAATTAGATATTAGTAGGTGTATGTGCTTGAGCTTTGTTTGAATACAAAAAGATGTAATTTTGGCATTCGATTATCTTCATTTGCTTTTCCATCAAGTACCTCTTCCTAAAATCGGTTGAATCGAATCTAACTATTCCACCGGCAAGGAATCACAATCAAAATAAATTCAATAATAGTTTAGGCTGATTGAAAATGGTCACTCCAAACGCATATCTATCTTAACGCAGTTGCCCGCGAGTCTATTAAATTCTGACTACGACTTTTTCTTAATAATGTGACTCTATAAATGGGGCTGTAACTTAGATTCGATCACACGTCTAGCTGCAGTCGCGATAATAGACCGTGTGTGATCAGCCTTAGGCTGATCGCAGTTATACCGACAGCAAAATGTTACGTTAGAATATCTACTTTCAAAACTTTAAAGGCGTCCAAGTTAATATCGTAATATGGAAAAAGCAAAGCGATGTTTTGAGTGTTAGTAAGAGAGTTGTTCCATTCCGCTGCCTCTAGCGCCTCGTTAAGGTGACATAACATCGCTTTAGCTCCCTCTAACGCACCATAATTCCGTTGAAACTGCAATTTTCGCTCTTAGGCATGTTATAGTCATACCCTAAAAGTATTTGTATTAGTTTTTAGTAACTTGGACACTTAAGTTCTGCCTGGCTTGTTCACTGACTTACTAATTCTCACATAGGGCAGAAAGGACATTAGTGTTACTTTTACCTTAGCTGCTTACAGCATATCTTAATATGCAGTGTAAAATTGGTACATGTAAAGACAAGAGTTAAGAAAGGAATTTGAAACTGTTTTCTAGAGCTGCAGCTGAGAGTGGTATAGACTCTAACATGAAATATTTTTCGGGTTGCACCGTGTCACGGTTTTTTTTCTTGAGGTCTAACGATTGAAGTTATGAATATAATGGTACCGTTTCAAATTTTTTCTCGGTTCTTCATGTAGGATTGTTGGCATTTTTTTATTGGTCTTATATAAACACGTTATTATCACTCGCTTTTCGGTGAAGGAAAACATCGTGAGGAAACCCACATACCTACCCGAGAATTATTTCGGAGGTAGGTAGGTGATCCACCAATCCGGATCTGGCCCCGTGGTGGATTATGGCCTAACCCTCCTCACGAAAGTGAGGGGAGACCCGTGCTCAGCAGTGGGACGTTATGGGTTGATGATGATGATGATAAACACGTAAAATGTATCGTACCTACTTACTTTTAGAAGTGAAACTTCCATATAGACGGGGTTTTCAGAATTTTTGTGTCATGAAAAAGCGTTATAGAACAAGAGCCCGTGAACCTCAGACTTTCGTTATTTTATAAAATCTGAAAGTTTTTTAGTGACATATTTAAAGTATTTCTATAATAGTTTTTGTTCAAAAAATTATAAAAATCAGACGTTGGTGAAAGATTGACTGGGTTTGATCAGTTGGTATATTAGTACCAACATAAATCACAAAAGAAAACAAAGCGAGAATAAATTCATTAAATCACCTTAACAAGAATTTCAATGAATCGTTCTGGGGCAAACTGTATCTAACAAATAAAAGCCTACAACACTTTGAAATTGAAGGTCATTACGACCCTAGTTGCTAACAAAAGCCGTAATAATCTAGGTACTCTTAGGAAGGAATGTGAGGCAATGAAAAATAACGCTTTAATTAAAAGTTCCAAACAAAGATAGTAATTAAGCCGTAAGTTGGGAAAGTTTCCACGCTGAATACGTTTTTGTAATTGATTTGTTCTGATCACTTAGAATTTTAGTGACTTAAGCTTTACAATCGGCTCTAACTTTACTTTTGATTTGGTTTAATAAATACCACAAGACTGTGTATATTATAATACTACGAATAATTATCCCCGATAGACAAAATTTTTATTGAGCACCTCTATTAGAACAAATCAGTAGGGACGTGCAATTGTTCTACTTGTTTTTAGTTAAGGATATTCTTATCCTTCGCTCGTCAGTAATTTATATACAAACGCGATAACCACTGCAGTACGCGGTTTATTCAGAGCAACGCGTGAGATGCGATAGCCAAAGCGCACAGGTACTCGTAATTGTATCAAACATGTATAAAAACTACATCACTGAGATCACCCTAATAACAACATAAGTGTAGTTTATAATATATATACGTAGGAACGTCGATAGCGTCTTGGAAGGAGATACCAGCGCAAAATAGACAAAGCCAACCTTGAGACATTTCCTGTAAACCTCACTTCGTAGCTGCACATGAAATTGTTGTATATATCGACGCTATAAAGCGTAAACGCTGTAACCTTGAAACGCAAAATTGTTCACCAGTGCCAAAAAACTTTTTTTTTGTTGAAAAAAAATCATAACTCAATATCTACTCGATCTAAAAACGTAAATTTTGGATATTTGGTGTGTTTCATACAAAACTACAATACTGCTACCTTGTTTATATCCTAAAGTTCCTAGGGGATGTTGAAATGTGGGTTACAGCGTTTGTTTCCAAATATGTAAAAAAAGTATTTTCGGATCGGTCAAAGGGTTACAGCGTTTACGCTTTCTAGCGTCGATATAGACATCCCATCTTCTGGAAAACGCAAGGTTATTATAGCTTTCAAAGAAATAGTCTCGTTTTCCCAAAGTTCAACCTTTCAACTGATATTGATTTCGAGCTCGCAGATTGTGGTATACTGCAACGGTCTTCACAATCAGTTGCAAAGTTATTCGTGTCACTTCACATTTCTCGAGTTGCTCGACTAGCGAAGTTGAAGTGGTTAGACACTTTGTTGCAAGGTCTTCGGAACGAGGTGCAACTGTCGCCGACAGTATCGCGGCAACTTTGTTACGTTGGTGATAAGCTCGCTGCCACAAACTAATGTAACTAGGTTTCGCTTCCGAATGCCTTGTTTCATTTGCTTATCGTAGCGGTTTGGACACTTGCAGGCGTTAATTACGCGTTAATTACATTTTCAAAGAAAGCTATAGGTAGTTCTTCAACATTCTTTACGATACTTCTGCGACTCTATGGTATGCAAAAAGAAGTAAAACAGCAAGGTTGTATTGATTTTATAGGATAGAATGAAATAAGTAGCCAAAGGCTTGATAAGAAGCCATAATGAACAAAAACTGAAAAGAAAATTCTATGAAAGCGTCGCAACTTGTACAATTTCTGGCTGGTAAAGGACTTATTGTTCAAAAGTGTTTTATTTTTTTCTAACTCTAAAGCAACATCACAGGTTGCGTAATAGTTCTAGTTCTATAAAATATCAAATACCTAACTTCGCTTTTTGACATCTGAGTTCGCGCCGCAAAGCAAACTTTGTGAAACTTTGTAACTGAATGCTTTATAAAAGGAAGAATGCTAACTGTAGCTCATTGTTCTTAGTTTCGTTATTCAGAATTATTATTGTCGTTTTTTTTGCATCACGCCGGCCCATTACAGACCCTGTAATTTTGCTGGAAATAGTGCCTTTTAAACTATAACGCAATAATGTGTACAATCTTCTGCTATGCGGATCTATATCTGGCAAAGGCGCAGAACATACTGCCCCATGCGGACTCTTACAGAAGAGGCCTTCCACTAAAAACCTAGCCTACCGAATCAGAGGCCCTTAGGCGGCCGAAATATTTCAGGATACTAATAACTCGAGCTTTACAAAATTTCTATACAATACAATACAAAGATACTTTATTGCACACTAATAAGCCAACCTCCCAACTTTGGCCACCCAACCTTAGCCGCTTGACCTGCTTATAGCACACTTAAATATACGTATTCATAAAACTTTTGAGTTAGGGTGTTTAGGGTTAGGGTTTTTAATGAAACAATAACTATTGTTTCAGGAGGTGTAGAGGTGCCAGAGTTTGGGGAGCCTATCACAAACCTTACGGTGCCCATAGGCCGTGACGCGACCTTCGAATGTATTGTCGTCAACCTTGGCAATTTCCGGGTAAGTTTATTATATTTGCATTTTGTACATATAACTATCATCTTTCATCATCATAAGGCTCAAAATATAATTACTAACCAAATAAATTATCAAAAAATGCGAAAATATTCTCTACCCTAAAGATATTAGTCATCATTATTCATCAAATATAAATAGTAGGTCGTTTCTGATGATAGAAACTCCTTGTTAAAAATTTTCATTCAAATTGGCTCAAAAACTCTGGATAAATTATGATGAAATATTATAAAAAAATGCAGTTGAATTTAGAAAGATATTGTGTTGACATAGACAGAGAGTGGTTTATATGCGTCTATTCAAATTCTTATGTTGCAATTCGAGTCTACAGAGTAGACTGCAAACAATATAAATTAACACAAAGCAAAGACTAAGTTTAAGAAACAGCTTTTTTAAAAGGCATCTATCATAAACAAAATTTTACTAGATTTTTTCCTCTTTGAACCACAAAACACTACAAATAAAATTTATGGCAAAATAATTGAAAACAATTTATAACCGATGCCCGTATCCTATATTGGACTTGATTATATTGGTTTCAATTTAATTCAATTGATTTATTATATAAATAGCAATTCAATCCGGATGATTTAATATCCTGTTAGCTAATACTAAATTAATGAAATACTGAATATAGAATTGCAGTTTAATAATAACCTCATTATGAAAAGTTATAAACCTAATTAGATAGATAAACACTGTCTGGATGCTACTTCGTAGAACGATATTATATGATCAATTAACTGTAATTATTGCTTGTCCACATTTTTAATTGTCGGGTAACTATGTGTTATCAATGGCGTTTGACAGCCATTACATATTGTTCGTCAAATTGCATGGTTGCTTTAGCCCTCCGGGAAAATACAAAATTTTAAGATGACGAGAAAACCAACGGTCACAACGTTAAAAAGGTGTTTTTATTTGCTGTCGTTCGTTTGCTTGTTGCCAGCTTTTATAACCAGGGGTTATGATTAATAGGTGGGTTTTACTATAAATTAGTATGAAAAGAGAACGTATTTTGTCTTAGGTTAAGACGCTGCGTCTGTGGTGCCACAGACGTCTGACTAGAAAAGGCGTTTTCGATATTTTCATAAAATTCCCTTGGAAGTTTTCGATGTTTCAACATCGCACGTTACATTGACTAAAGTAATATTTTATTTTATTTAACACACACATTTGTGGCGCGCCTGGCGTGCGAACCCGCACTGCTGTATTGTCAATTTTATCACACCAGTTGTGTGCGCCCGCATTGCTAATTGTGTTCAGTTACGACACAACGCCAGTAAACAGTAAACACACGCGTTGTGTGACAATTCGCAAAAGTGCCAAAATATATAAAACAAGGACGTTAATGACGTCAAAATTTGTTTAGTGTTGTGTGTTGTGTCGTGAAAATAAAGTTACCCAATTCATTTCTCTACAGGTTGGTTGGGTAAAAGCTGACACAAAAGCGATCCAGGCGATCCACGAACACGTCATCACGCACAACCCTCGAGTGTCGGTCTCTCATAGCGACCACTCCACCTGGTACCTGCACATCAAAAGTGTGCAAGAAGAGGATAGAGGACAGTACATGTGCCAAATAAATACAGACCCTATGAAAAGTCAGGTAAGACTTGAATTTCTTTAGATCGCTTTAGATTTCAATAGAACTAACACAGGCTTCTTTTTAAAACTACTTTTCCTGCCAATCGTGAAGAATAACATATTATCTCAACGCATTTTATTTAACTTGTACATTAGGTCTAATTGTATACTAAACGCAAGCGATAATTAAGAAAATTACCTTCAATATTCGCCATTAGGCCTAAAGATAAAAAAAACTGCAACGAACAATGATGACGATGGTACGGCCATCGTCATTGCGTTTGCTATCCCTGGCCATGCGCATAAAGACCACTGAATATCTGACAAAGAGAATTCTAAATCATGGGGTTATAGTTCAACGGCTACCTGGAAAATTTAGTGGAAGTGGTCGGCAAAAGTTTACGTGGTAAGTCAATACTGAGTTGAAGTTACCAAACTGCTTGTTTCGTTTTACAGGATATTAGTTAAATGACCTTCAAACTGTTTCAAGCAAATTACCTTGTAAAACTTTGTGGGTTGAACTTGATGAGATTTTTTTCGTTGTGTTTTAATCGCTGATCTTTGTTAGAATCGTACATAAAGTGAATTGATTTGCAGTTCGACTTTGATACATATGTTTTTTTTTTCATCTATTCGATGTCGTTGAAAATGGTAAACATAAAAGGGACAATATAGAGAAAAACACTGGATAATACTATAGTACTATAATATAATAAATTTGAAAGTGCGTTTATTGGTTTATCCTTTTTTAAATTAGCATCGGAGTTTTAACGTAACGTTTTGCATTGATATAAAACTCAAAGTGAAAACTAAAATCATCAACTGCAAGTAGGCAATAATAATGCACTTTTACAAGTCAAACACTTAAGTCTCATATACATAGAAAAAATAAAAAATAAGTCGAATATGATCTACTAATCTAAAAACGAAATCGATCAATATAAGTCGAAGAGAAGCTCCTTTATAATCCCGAAAATGTGCTTCTTCTGTGGGATGCTAGTCAATGCGAGTAAAACCACGGGGCGAGGCTAGTAGACAATGACTGCAACAGAAATAAGGACACTGTAGAAAACGGCGTGATTTAGATTTCGCCGGCTATCTGCGTACACTATTATGTTCATCGTGTGTTTTCATTTTCATGTCTTGTCTCTAAATAAGTACGTTGTTCGCTGTTGTGTGCAGTTGTGTCAGAATAAATGTTTTTTTCTTTTTTTTCTTTCTTTTTTATTTCAAACGACCGACATAGAGCAATAGGTACTCCTTTAGTCTAGAATAGAATAGAATAGAATAGAAAACTATTTATTGTACACCAGAAACAAAAATAAACACAGTACAGAAAAATTACAATAGGTAAACAAGGGTAGTACAATGGGCGGTCTTATCGCTGAAAGCGATTTCTTCCAGACAACCTCAGAGAGAGTCTTGAGTTAGTTTCAAAACCATATTACAACGCTATTCAAGTTTTAAAAACCAGTAACACAAAACAACTGAGTTCCTAAGCTTTAGAAGATGGACAATTTCGTCCGACGGGTGGATGGAGGGAACAAATAAACGTACGTACGTTACAAGGTACAATCATCTGACGGTGACGAGCGGAGAGCACTCATCACATCCATTAGACATAACGGCCACCAGAATTGAGGGGGTGACTTGATGGAATTCAATTTCGACAATTTGTTACTTTCTGAGAGAGAAGTTTCGCTCTTTTGATGCCTGTAGGTAGACCAGGGTGTAGATCTAGATTGCTTTTAGCGGTTGGTTGTAAAAGGTTTTCTTCAAGTATTTCTAATGAACGAAAAAATCTTTTAAGTTAAACGGTTTTACTTGAATTGATGTACGTAGGTCATACCGCTTTAGAATCAGGACTTAGAAGTTGGGATAAAAAGTGGTACTTTTTATCCCAACTTCTAAGCAAATATTTTAGCACAAAGAGACCTTTAGTAGCAATTCGCATTCTCTACCACTTCTACTGGTGGAAGTGCTTCTGGAAGTATAATGAATGCAGTGATGGTGAATACAGTCGTTCACCTGATGGTTAGAGCCACGCCTGACCATAACGGCTATAGTACCACCTAGAATATGTTGCGGCACTGCACTAAGCTCGTCACTCCGAGACATGGTTCTAAAGTCTCATATATCCAGTAATTTCACTGGAAACAGTGCTTTTCAAACTGGAACACAATAATGTTTGTACACTAGTGCTTGGCGGTTGAATATCTAGTAAAGGCCTAGGCGGGCTCTTGCAGAAGAATAGAATAGAAAACTCTTTATTGTACACCAGAAACATTAATAAACACAGTACAGAAGAATTACAATAGGTAAACAAGGGTAGTACAATGGGCGGTCTTATCGCTGAAAGCGATTTCTAATTTGGTCTTGAAGAGACCTACAACTGTTAAAAAAATATATACAAATGATCTTTTAACGATTAAAAGTACAAAATTCCCACTTGTGGGGTGGGAGTGGAGGCAAAAATCCGAAGTAACAACTGATGATACGGGGGGCAATATATGTTTGATTTTAGAGTATTCCTTGTCCTAGACTAGTTGCGGACCAAAACTGACGTAACTGCCTCTCCGAAGGAATAAATAAGCCACTACGTCCACTTTTTCGTGGTCGCTATGTGGTTCGAAACTGTTGGTAAAAGTAGATGTGCTATATATAAAACGGAAGATGCTTTTCAATACGCTAACTAAACTGAACCGTATTTTAAGATCATTGACTTTGCATATAATCTAGCCTATCAAACATTTACAGCTGTTATAAAACCGCTTTGCTATACATTCAAATTGAGTATCGGATAAACTGTGTTCGAAACTTGAATCGGAATTAGCTTCAAAGTTAATATTATTATGTAAATATTTGTTCTCGAAATAGATAGGTACTCCTTGGGGCAATTAATTTCGCCGTGCGACCAATTAAGGATCGTTCAGTGGAAACATTATGAGGTAATTTGTGTTAACCTACTTGCTTGGCTTTGAAATGTATACATTCAGTAATCTTTTAGGCACGTGACGGGTAGCAAATATGGAACCAAGGGGGCCAAAGTCTACAGTAAAACAGGCTGCAAAAACTTCCTTAAGTTAGCTATTTAGGACATTGTGTTAATTAACAGCACCTAGTGGGATAACGTCCATTTTCCAAGAAGACGGTCGTGAGTTCAAATGACTTTCTTGTAAAACATATGTACGTAATTATCACTTGCTTTTCGGTGAGAGAAAACATCGTGAGAAAACTTACAGACAGATAGATATGTTATCCACCAATCAGGACCGGTCCTCTTGGTGGATTATGGCCTAATCTTTCTCACGAAAGTGAGGGGAGACCCGTGCTCAGCAGTTTGATGATATGGGTTGATGATGATGATGGTGGTTTAATTAAATATCCATAGATGAAATATAAAAATCGGCATCTATCGGATCTCTCAAATTTTACGCATAGGATTCAAAATCGTATAATGGAATACTGACACAGATGTTTAAAAATGCTACTCCGCTGTCATTTTTCAGCGTTTCTTTTTCCGCCACGAACTCGGTCTTTGTTCCCCTTTGTTCACGAGGAAACTATTTGTTTTCAATTTTTCGTGAAAATGAATACCACACAATTTCAAGATAAACAAAGAAACTGCATCTTTTGGTGGTATTCAACTAATTGATTCGGAATGGAGTTCTATTTTCTCAAAACAATAATTTATTAATTGCGTGGCCTTCGTAGCGTAGCAGCTCTGACGTCATTCTCATGCTATGACGTAGCGCACTGCTATCAGCCTACGCAGCTGCGTAGGCTCAGCGTCTACAATTTAGCCGAGGGTGGGTATTTTCATTCTGGGCAATATCCTGTAATTTTCCACTCTCTGGCGCATTTGTCCGAGAAATCGTGTCCTTGGCATTTTTACCATCTGTCAAAATTACTTCAGTTGTGTCAGTCAAACGCTAGATTAGAAACTTAGAATAAGAACAAGCTATAGAAGGAATATTATAAGCTGTGTCACAGCTCTCTTATTCACTTCACACAGGATACACGAGAGTGAGTGAAACAGATAACTTCCCATGGTTATTATTATTTCAAGTAAGATCCACAAGATAGACCAGTCAGGTTATATTTGGGGTTGTCTATTTGCTGGTAAATTATGTCAAGACTTGAAAGCTTTTTTGACGATTTGGTGAACAAATAGTGACAAGTTACCGATGATTTAATATGGATTCCATTTACTTTAGTAAAACTTTCTTGATAAGGAGTTAAAAAAGTACACTTTAGTCCCAATCCCGATGCAAAAGCTAGTTTAAAAAGATTTTATTTTCTGTACAGATGGGCTTTTTAGACGTGGTGATACCACCTGACTTCATCCCCGAGGAGACGTCAGGAGACACCATGGTTCCCGAAGGTGGAACCGCCAGGGTCTCGTGCAGAGCTCGAGGAGTCCCACCACCGAGGGTCATGTGGAAACGGGAGGATGGCCAGGACATAGTGGTGCGAGATCAGACGGGAGTGAAAACTAAAGGTGCGTATCTTTATTTGTGGAGTAGTGCGGTATTGGTGAAGGCAATACATATAATTATGTCAACTACGTACCCTGATTAATTGTTATGTACTTTAGGCATTACTTGTGCGAAAATCAATTTAATTATTACTTTTTTTTACTGAGTAACAATACGAGCAAAGAATAAAAAAAACGATCATGTTAAACGGAATAAATAATGATGTACACGTAACTTGGTGGTCGATTAGCCGACTGTGAAACGCAAGGTTACGGCTTTGATTCCCGCACAGGGATATATCTGTGTGAATGGTTATGTGGTTCCTTGGTATTTGCTCTTAGTTTATGGGACCATGGTCCTCGTGGTTCTGTTTTCCCATATTACGTGGAATCCTAGTTAGGGATCAGGAGGCCTACCATGACGTCTTATAGCGATTCAGTTGAGGACCTAAACTCAATATACGATGCTACCATTTTCAACCTTAAACGGATCCAGTTAAGGTTGAAAATGGTAGCAACATAAAAAATAAGACGTCACGATACGATTATGCGACGCGGTTCAGTTTAGGTCTTCCATTGAATCGCTATAAGAGGTCATGGTATGCCTCCAGGAGCTATTACGTAATCGTGACGCATTATTAATTCTTTCGAGTCTTATTAAAAACCCCGCATTTTACCACGACAAACTTGAACCATGCCAAACAATGTCTAAATTGTACTGTTTAGAGCCAGTCTGTAACATTCAAAACTGGACTAAATGTATTTCGCTACACTTTCTATTGGAACACTAACAAACAATCAGAGACAAAAAGAAAAAAAGATACGAAAAGGAACAAAAGCAAAAAGAAAATGGTGTACCGAAAAAAGATTCCCGTAGCTAAACGTTTATTCAATCCAGTAGACAGATTGCCAACAGTAGAACTTTATTTTTCGTAGATGATGATTTTTTCAGTGAATAACACATAGATCTGTGAACTTTTCACACACATTTTACACCATTTTCGCTCTTCTCATTTAGTATTTACGTTGTTACCGTTCATTTGTGGCTTAATTTGAATACAGAGGATTCGAGTTACATCGTTACCTACTTTATTTTAATGTAAGCATACTTTGTCTTGATTAAACAGCTACGGAAAAGTAGTAAAATCTTGTTACAGCAAGGTGTTTTATACATTTATTCCGTTACTAAAACTGGCTATGAATTCTCGACAAGGTAGATTGTTTTACAAATTACCTCAGCGGCAATTTGATCCCTCAGCAATACGTTAATTATACGGTAGCATTTTAGCTTTAAATCTAGTTTGTTAGAAATATTCAACACAATTTCTTGCGTTGAAATGGTAATCAGATTTTTCTTTGACGTCCAATTACTTGCAACTTTATATTCGTTTCCTGTTAGTTCAAAGTCTTTTAATTGGTCCTTTATCGTATCACAGAGGTCTTGAGGGCTTGTTTTCTGATTGTGGCGTCGTGTCGGCCGCGTGTTAAGAAGAAAAGAAAAATAATCGATATTCCAACTTTTTCAAACCTGTTTGTGCGAGTTTGAATACTTTAACTGGTTTACCACGCTCGATAGTCCCGGTTTGTTTCAGGAAAAGTGTCATTTTGTAATAGATTCTAGCAATATTGTATTGGAAACATTGAAAAACACTTTGTGTCTGAATCGCTTCATATTTTTAGACACTGGAACTTTCTGGCACACAGACATACAGTCACGCCTTTTTCACGTTGGGGTAGGCAGAGGCTACACCTTCTTCTTTCTTTCGTTTCTTTTTTTCTATAATGATTATTTCTGTCTTTATGGTATAAGCACCGTTCCATTCCCGCAGGATCTGAAATTTCCTCTCAAAGTTTGGGCCATAAGCCACCCACCCTCTTGTCCAATATACGAGAATAGAAGTTCACACATCTTTTACTTTTGTTTTACTCAGCAACTTTTTGAGGATAAAATCTTAGTTAGTCTCATGACTATACGATGTGGAATAATTTTACTTTATTGCACTTATTAATACTTAATGCTAAGAGCATTTTCTACCAATCAACCATGCATAGTTGATGAGAGATAGGTGTAGACGTGCATCAAAAATACTATACCTAAAAAATACTTTAACATAGCTTCTATTACTACTAGCTTAAAGGTGTTTGATGCTATCTAGCCAACTCCGCTTTCAAATAGTTTGGCAAGAATGAGGAAAGTTCAACTTTAACCTAATTTACCTTCACTGGAGGCACGAGATAGCTAGACGAAATAAAAGCCAAAACAACACATTTAAAAGTCGCGTAATTCCTTTCATTTTGAATGGCGTAAGGACGGCATTGTTTTTCCGAATAATATGTATAATACGGGAGTTTGTGTGACCGCATTTGTGGCACCACAATGAGCCCCGCCGCGACTGTTCGGGGATGAGTTTCGTCCAGTATTGTTTAAAGTTTGTCGTAATTAGTAGAGTTCTGCGTTGAATGGACTCCTAGGTCTTATTATACGGACGCCGGGAGCGCTTGGGATTGTTTATTGAATACGGTGTGTGATGTTGTCATCCTCATTACGGTGGTTTCGTGGTACGCACCTTGTTAGTGAAGATTTATTGAAATGAGTCTGCGATCCTGTACTCTGTTTCCTTTGTGGGTTTACTATGCATGTAAGAGGTGCGGAAAGGGTTACCTTTCTAGGTGGGTTAGTTGTGCGTGGGAGGTTGCTGTCTGAATTGACTTCTCGCTCCTCGAAATCTCTCCTATTACAGACAGGACGGACTATGAGTTGACAAGCATGTTTAAAATTGTCTAAATAGATTTTACCCTAAAAAATAGTTCCCAAATGATACAACCACCGTTATCATTCGACTAGATATAAAATGGATTAATTAAGTATTTGAGATACAAAACATTACGTAAGTTTTCAAATGAACAAACATAAAAGGCGTCTTTTGAAAGAGATTTCTTTTGAATTCTGGTCTACCATCGACATGCGGATGTGTTGCTAATTATAAGAACGTCTTGAGTTCGCGGAAAGATTGCCTTGTAAAACTTTTTAATTAGAGATTGGAGCATTCATTAAAAACTTTTCAAACTCGGATTGGTAATACAGACCTACATAAATACAAACTTTAGCGTTATATTTTAACGTTACAAATTAATGTAAGAAATATTGAAAGATTGGTGGTAATTCTTGACATCGACCAATCCGGAACGGGCTCCCGTGGTGGACACGGCCTAATCTTCCTTACAAAAATGTGGGGAGACCCGTGCTCAGCGAAGTACTGATATGGGTTGATGATAAATACTTGACAAGAGAATGTTATTATAATAATATTGATACAATTCATGATCTAACATACATCTTGCAATCTACGTTTGAGATATAGACGTGATCGTAACGCGTTGTTGTTTTTTCTTGTGATATGAGGTCTACTATTTCACCGGAGTAAAGATAATCTAAGAACTGAAAGGTCCAGTAAAGCAAACACCACTTTAGCAAATCTTGGACATTGGCTTTGACTAGACTATAACTTATCGACTATAACTTAACTTAAAAGGCGGTGGTAACCTAGTGGGAGAACGTCCGCCTTCCAAGGAGAAGAACATGAGTTCAAATCCCATTGCGGGCACGTACCAATGTGTTTCTGTAAAACATATTTACGTAATTATCACTCGCTTTTCGTCGAAGTAAAATATCGAGAGGAAACCCACATACCCGAGAATTATTTCGGAGATAGGTATGTTATCCACCAATCTGGATCGGGCCACCGTGGTGGTTTATGGCCTAAACCTCCTTACGAAAGTGAGGGGAGAATGATGATAATGATGATAACTTACCAGCTATGACTTGATATTTTAACTTAATCTAGACCAAAATTTCTAAACATTATAATACCTAAAACTGGCTAAACGCACAAACATTAAAATAAGTTTCAAAGCAGTTGTTTTGATAAGCAAGTTGAGTTCATTTTCCAAGGATATTGCCTTTACAATTTTTGCACTCATCTCACTGAAAAGAATCCTATGAAATAGCAAAAGTGCTGTGGCTTGTATGGCAGCTAATTAACCCTTTTGTCAACAGTTCTCACATATCAAGGCGAAGTGCTGAAGCTCACGAAGATATCTCGCTCCGAGATGGGCACCTACTTATGTATCGCGGGTAATGGAGTGCCACCTACGGTTAGCAAGAGGATCCACATTAGCGTACATTGTAAGTCGATAGCTATTGTCGCCAGCTCCCGTAGCGTATGTTGCTGATGAGCCGACTGTGAAGCGTGAGGTAGCGTGTTCGATTCCCGTGCAAGTCCAATTATTTATGTGATCACAAGTATTGTTGCTCTAAGTCTGGAGGCTTGTCGGACTGCAGTCTTAGTTCCCGATTCCTTAGATACAAGGACTCCAAGTTAAGCGTTTGGATTATCTGTTCCCGACGTGTTGTTTATATATTATTTAATGTCTTAACAACTATAGAAATTGTTAGTTACTTTTAAAGGCAATATTTGAACTGTCGGTAGATTATTAACTTCCACATTAAAGTCGTCGATAACTAGGACAGTTCTTTGAACACTTATAAAAGATACTCTGCTTCTATTTGATTAGTTCCAAATAAGAATAGATCGCCAAGCAAGATATCTTTATTATACGAAGCTTTCACCGGAGCAGCTTTGCTTGTTTACATTCTGATTAGAAAGCTTTGTTTTCGTAGGATATTCATCCTTTTAATTAAAATTCCCGTTACTGACACATTGTGCTATAATATACAAACATTTTTTTTTTTTTTTTCCTGCAACAAGTAAACCAGGGATGTATAATCTAAACAGACAGTTATTAGGGATTCTAAGTTAAAAAAAAAACCATTTATAAGAACTTTTTTGTTTGTTGGCACTAGACCGGATAATTAATTTAAATGATAATGGACTTTGCAATAATAGTAATAGATCATTATTTACGATACTCTGTAGAGATATTGAACACTAATGCACCAGATTGCTCAATTAAGACAATCAACCGTTAAACTGACGACTGAAGTGTTTATCGACTTATTTGTTTAATCAGCTGCATTAGTGTTTATTATCCCTACATAATATCGTAAAGAACGATCTACTATTATCGCAAATTCCATTATCATTTACAATAGATACCCGGCCTAGCGTCGAAAACGAAAAAAATGAGTAAAATTTTAATTTCCAGCCATAAGTAAAATGTTTCGCCTTAATAGAACTGCTTGTCTCCGCACTGTGCCAAGCAATGCCACCTTTGCATCCATAGATTTACAGGTTACTATCATTTGCATCTAAGTAAGGAGAGTGCTGAAGTATTTTGCTTTGTTATTCCAACTTCAGTTACATTAATAGTCTATGTCAGCTAAGTTTGTCACACGTAGTTGCAGTAGGTAGGTAGGTACGTAGGTAGGTCCCTTAACAGGCTCGCTCCGGTTTATCTGTACAGTACAACCCTATAGGTAAACCTGTCAGGTACACCCCCTACCTTTATGTGGGCAAGAAACGATAAGTGAACCTAGAAAATTCCATATCAGTCCATGAAATATAGTCACATGTAAGACTACTTCAGGTGAAAAACAAATGAATGCAGCGCGACGCGCGGCGCCACGCGCGGCGATCTCTCTATTTGATGAAATGTATGAAAGTGACGTTGTCCGGCGCGCTGCACCTCTTCAGTATGGCTTGCCGCTTATAAAAAAAAACTAAACACAAAAACTAAAACGAAAAACTAAAATTTACTAACTTTAAACTAGTAAAACAAGTAACTAACAACAACGAAATTATATTTCCACCTCCGTTCACCTCTGCGAATTGCCTAGATTAATTTAAATACAAATTGAACGTCTGTAATTTATTCATTGTGGCGGAACGCAATCATATTGAAATTAACGAATCCGTAGAACTAACTGTACCCATAATGAAAAATATCAATTTGTTTACGATAAAAAGATTACTTATAAAAGATTTCAATAGTCAAATCAAATCTGGTTATTTCTGTTAGTAAAATCTATTCTATTAATTTTCTAGTATAGAGCTTCAAAAGTTATTTTCACTTTAAAAATATTAGGCTTTTCAAGAAAGCAAGTTGTTATTGTGAAACTTGTCTGGTTATTAAAAAAGTGATAAGGGAAAGTGGTATTTCAAATAAAAGTTTGCATCTTGATTTTCCTATATAATGTCTATGCACATACTTTGGTCTTAACAAGATCCATTTGCAGGAGCTAACAAACGCTCTACTTAAATTAACTTCTTAGTGAAGTAGCTTGGAGTAAGCTAACGTGTCCTCAGAGATCTTCAAGATATGTCAAATGCTATTTCTGTCTGAACAAAGTTTGGTTTTCCTCTAACTCTAGTGTTACATTCTTTATATTATATTCCTGCAGTTCACCCTGTGATCCAAGTGCCAAACCAGCTGGTGGGCGCTCCTCTCGGCACCGACGTTACACTGGAGTGCTACGTCGAGTCCTCACCGAAGTCCATCAACTACTGGGTCAAAGATCCAGGTAAGGAGATGTCAAATCTTGGAAATTGTGATAACTGTTAAAACTCGGATAGAGAATAACCATATAAGGCTTATTCCTAGCCGACACAAACTGCCCCTTGCAACTGTTATGGATCTATGATTAATAAATTTTTTATTTGACTGAGTGACGTGACGATCAAGTCGTTGGTCTGATGGTAAGCGCTACGCCTGCCCATAACAGTTACAGTACCCCCCAGAACAGCTTCTGAGATAATAATAATATGGTTTGTAATATCTATAAAGCCTAGCCGTCGAGCCAATGGAATGATTTGCTTACAAGGTTCAAAATAGCACTTGTTAAAACTACATAATATTGTTTTGAATACGACGATGCGTGTCGTGTGGTTAGTGGCAAATTTGACTCAATTGAAACCTTTTAAATCTTTCGAATTGAGACGTAAAATGTCATAGTTGATTAGCATACCTAACAACCTTTGTTACAACGTAACAAACGAAATATATTAGGTAACATTCTAAAAATCTGTTTTAACATAACAAAAATATACAAAAATAAAACACCTGCATTAATTAACTTCGTTTCGCTGGACTCTGAAGAGTAAATTGTTGACTGATACTGTGTAGGGTAATTTTTATTTCAATTCTTAAAAAAAATGGAACCGTTACGCTACCATCTGATTAACTCGACCGGTGTAGCATCCGCGATAAAAACGAAACAAATTATAAGGCAGTCATAAAACTCTAGGTGTCTGCGCGAAGTTTTTACATTTTTCATAAAACTTTGCCGTGGTAAGATGAAATTCTAATATTGAATTTAAAAGCAAGTATTTTCTATACCCTAATATTAATATTATAATAGAAACGGATAAAGAAAAATTCTGGTAATTTACTTGGGAACTAGTTTCGAGGCAATTGCTTAACAAAAACTTGTGTTATTTTAGCATACAGTTTTTTAGTTATAATGAAATGAGTCTAGCTCAGTGCCACGTCTAATTAATAAAATAATTTTGATATTTTTTTTTGCCATTATTCCGATAAAGTTGCAATATAATATGTAACATACTTACATTTGTGGAGGTTAAATGATAAATCGGCTAGTTTTAAACTGAAATAATACAACTATCTATATATATAAAAATGTTATGTTGGTTTGTGTACGCTTCAAAAACTCAAAAAGTTCTGCACCGGTCGAGCTGAAATTTTAGCATGATATATAATCCGCATCAAGGATTGTTTTTATCTATTTTTTTCATCAGTGACATATCAGCGAATGTGCCACAGCGAAGCGTGGCAGGGCACAGCTAGTTATAAATAAATATATTAAAGTTTTAAGAACACTATTGTGTCTCCAGGTGAACTGATAATCCCATCAGAGCACCACGAGATGACGGTGCGACAGAAGTCCATGTTCGAAGCCGAAATGACGATGACCATCAAGAACATACGCCGCGAAGACCTCGGCAGCTACATTTGCGTTGCAAAGAACTCTCTGGGGGATGTAGAGAGCAAGATTAGATTGTACGGTGAGTATCTCACTAAAATTACACATTATTCCTTTTGCATTAGTATGTTCCAAAGTGAACCATTAATTAATTACTAATAAGCCCTCATGTTCGTGAGGAGGATTAGGCCTTAATCCACCACGGGGGCCTGGTCCGGATTGGTGTATAACACACTTAACGAAATAATTTTCTGGTAGGTTTTATCACGATGTTTTCCATCACTGAAAAGCGAGTGATAACAACGTACATATGTTTTACAAGAAACACATTGGTACATGCCCGCACTGAGAGTTGAACTCACGACCTTCTCCTTGGAAGGCGGACGTTCTCTCACTAGGCTATCACCGCTTATGATGCTGATATTCCTTGATGAAAATATATAACCCCCGCGTTAGTGAAATTACACAACGAAAAATCTATCAAAATATGCATAGACTGATTTATTTCCACTTTTATTTATTTAGCAAAATGTATTCTATCTAATATAAATAATTCGATTTGGTTCTAATCCACATCAAGAGAAAACAATTTTCTAACCATCATGCTACAGAATTTCCTGTAACGTCTTCATTTTTTACGCAGAAATACCGGGTAATGATAGGCATGCCTACCATTATCCGGAAGTGCGGCTGCCATCGGAGGATGAGTACGGGACCGACGGATACGATGACGATGACACCGACGCCGACATCACAAAAAGCAATCGAGTTCCGGACCGAGCAAACAAATGGTACTCCAACGACGGCAAAATAATTGTGACTAACACTAACACTGGATCCGCCGTTACTGCGATATCTCTAACAACAACCTTACTACATTTACTCAAGTTTCTACAATAATTTATCTTCACCCAACCGTTGTTTTACCTTTTGTGAGGGAATTTTCAGTAATTAAAGGCAATTTCTGTTTTCCTTTTTATCCGTAAATTGATTGCGTCGAATATTTTTAATTAATCAAGGCCTACGTTTTTTTCTGTGTTTTGTTATTTCATCGGCGTGTAACGTGATAATAACTAGTCTTAAAACGTTGTATATATTTAATATTATAGGCGAATACAAACAGTTGTATCAATAGAAATTTTGTAACTTTCCTAATTTATGACATTGTTAAATACGAGAAACGTGTAATACTATAAGTGATTGTTTATATTGAATGTGCCATGTATATATTGCGTTTGTCTTTAATGCAAACTTGTGGCCAATTTATGCGTCAAATTAAAGATTTCCAGTGCACTAAATCTTGTGTAAAACTGAACTAAAAATAAGCAAGAAAACAAGTTCTGAAATATTAATTTGATGCCACTGTGGCTGCTCCTATTAACCTTTTACTGATTATAATAAACATTATATTATAGTGTAAATAAAAAATTAAATATAAACTGTATTATCGGAATCTATAGGAAATACTTATGAAAGTATTTGGTTAATAATATCTATACATAAACATATACTATACAAACAAGTTAATAGTCGCTGAGCATTAAAACTGTAACAGTACATTTTAATAGCTTTTTCTTCAATTGCAACTTTGAGGTTTTATTGAGATTAAATGTACCTAATAATAATCCAAATAGTGTTATACCAATTTGAGTAATTTTACGTATCAAAGACTGTTTTGTTTCATTTTGACTAATATATTTACGAAATTAATCAGATGATAATTATTACTCTAGTCAAACGCTTGAAATGTACCTGTTATGCGACTGTTAAAAATGCCTTAAAAAGTTGCAAATGGAGTATTTTTCGCATTATACTTATGTAGTCAGAATAAACTGTACCTTCTTCCGAACAATGTATGTTAATATCCAGATCGTTACAAAAAAATAATAAAATAAAATCAAGAACACGTCGTGTAGTCTCTTAATTTTACCTAAAATTCACCTTCGTTGAAGACTTTATCCGTAATCTAATATGTCACTGGGCTCCTCACTAATGCGACTAGGGATGTGAGTGAAATTTACTTGTTTTTTGTACGTTCTTTATTTATCTTCGAAATTTAAATACATCTATATTACAATATAGAATTAACTAGATATTTTGCTTGCTACTGATTGCACGTAACTTTGAGTGGACTAAAAGCCGTGCTTTGGGACCCCTATGGCTATAATAATGTATAATATATAATTTACTACCCATTATATGAATACGCACACGTACCTATTGGGTATTATTGGTTTACACCAATTATACGTTGACAATTGACAATATTATAGGCTTATATTTTGTTTGAGTATATTTAATATCACAATAGATCCCTCATTAGAAATATTATTATTATGCATCTTGCATGCATAATAATAATATTTCCTTATTCCGAATCATATTAATTATTTAATACTTTATTGCACACATTTAATAGCTAGTACAAATGGCGGATTTAACGCTAAGAGCATTTTCTACCAGTCAACCACCCAGGGTGAAGGAGAGAGGCATATCCATATCCATGCGGATCTATTTACAAAAACAATAACTCACTCATAACTATCATTAGCGGAAAGCCAGACAAAAGAGCCGTGGTGTGCGGCGTCCAGCATGAGGTGCGCTGCATGACGTTACTCGATTCCTTTTTCATACAAAACGTTTGAAAGTACCTAACAGCGCCACGCTGCACGCCGCATGCCGTACTGAGAAAGTGGTAAAATGAGAACCTATTTTTTTATAAAAAAAAGCTGCATCTATATGTGTTCTGTCTTAGCAGCAAGTCACACTGAAGAGGTGTAGCGCGCTGCAGAAGTCATTCGGCGCGCCGCATAATGTCACTCGATTCATTTTTCATACAAAATCTATCAAAGTGACAAAGCCGCGCGTCGCGCTGCATCGATTTGTTTTTCACCCTAGGTGAAATCTAAAATCAAAGTACCGCTAAAGATTTTTCTAATTGGTTATAAGGTTCAATAACTTTTCTATTTCTACAAAAGTAGGTTAAGTTTCGCGAGCTGAAATGCTAACAGAAGTGTGCAGAAGAAGTAACTGAAATGCATTATAGGTCGCAAATTCGAGAGCCCCGTCCGTAACCAAAATGTGTCCTCTAGATAATACAATTATATAATACCATCCAGCTTACAACAGTAACGCTATCGTATATTGTGTGCGGATAACCCGATACCTTTGACGTGATCTATTACTGGAACCAACTACTCTTCTCAGAACCTTGCAAACTAACCTAAGACTACGAACACCTCAAAGCATGGGTTAAATAAATAATCCGAATTGTAAGGATAGTGGCAAATGGAAGAAAAATGTATTTTATTACACATTATCCACTGCCAGCGCATCCAACTAAATGCTTTCCTGACAACCACGGTTTCTAGGAAGCGGTGTCCTAATGTATTGTTGTCTCAATCTGCATCAAATGAGGCTGAAACTGTATTTAATTTATACGTGGCAGCTGTAAAACTTAGATTGGCAGGATTCATTAAATGTTTTGATTTAGTGGTGAGAATCGCATGTTCTTTTAGTACAAACCCTGTTTATCTAAACAGTTATTAGGCATATGAGACTTTACAACCGATGTCTCAGGGTGACGAGCGCAGTGCAGAGCCGCGCAGGATTATGTAATGCAAAGTTCTGGGTGGCACTGTAACTGTTGTGGGCAGGCATAGCGATTACCATCAGGTGAACGACTTGCACGTCTCGTCACCCAGTCAAATAAAAAAAAAGTTTACAGATCATATTTGCGTATCATAAAAAGCTATGCCCGACAACCGTTTTCGTTGTTCAGTTCTCTCGTATGTAAAGTACGACCGCTTAGCCAATTAAAAAAAAATACTATAAAGGCAAAAATCTGATGAATACCGGCAGGTAATTTTTAAAATTCGATTCTGCTTTAATGCAGTGACTGAATCTTCAGAATGGAACGAAATCGATTTCTCTAGCTAATAGGATGAGGGAGAATCGGCGAGTCATCTGCTAAGTAATTGGCCGGAAAATTAACTAAGGATAACTATCAATCACTTTAATCTTCATGTATGAAAGGAGATTTTGCTTGTCGATGAAATGGCGTGCCGTCATTAGTGATAATATACTTAAAATTCACTTGTGCCGTTATGGTACCCGAACTTACATCGGCAAGTGATAGGAACTTTAAAATACTTAGGTTAATACTCACAAGTGAAGCCTCTCTGAATTTTGTATGTATGCATTTCTAAACCAGAATCCAGAGCGGACTTTTTGACGGACGGATTGAAATTGTTTACATACTTTCAATTAGGAAATACGTACACGTGACGCTCAGACTTATCCCGTTAAAATTACGGCTAATATTAAAAATAATCACATTCAAAACGTTTCTCAATCTTATTTCAATAAACATTGATGTTCGGTAATAATTATTAGTAATGAAATTAAAATGAATTTGATAAATTAAATACCTAGTGGAACATGGAAAATTTATTTTTGACTAAGTAACGAGACGAGCAAGTCTTTCGCCTGATGGTAAGCGCTACCCCTGCCCATAACAGTTACAGTGCCACCCAGAATTTTGCATTGCATAGTCTGGCGCGGCACTGCACTGCGCTCGTCACCGTGAGACATCGGCTCTAAAGTCTCATATGCCCGGTAATTTCACTTTATAGGCAATTAGTTGTTTGAATACCCGGAAATCGTAACTCACATAGCTCAATTTACTTAAGCTATGCTATCTACTGACAATATGCTCATCATTAAGCAAATTGCATCCTTTGCAATAGGGTAAAGGTGATAACACATCAATAGAATCCAATTATACTAAAACAGACGATATAACGATTCAAATAGTTCTGCAACAAAGCCTCTACTCAATGTTCTAACACTAAACACAACAAGTAAAGCTTCGTAATCAATAATGTCACGATTGGTTTTTACGCTAACATACTTGTAATAGGCCTAAACTTTTTTGTTATGAATATAATGGGTTATTAATAGCTATTAGCTATTATTCATAAAGTGTTGGACTTTTTTATTTTCTAATACATAGTTGGACTTTTTAGTTCAGTTTTTGATGAGTGCCAGTGCTGCTTAGAGGTATCATCATATAAGTTAATTTCTTAAAAATATAAATTAATAAAAAAAAAACCTAAATTAAAAAGTCATAGATACTAGTCACATGAAGACTGAAACATACCGAGCTTTTGATTCGAATCATTTGTCTTGATTTTAATAAACCTTCTTTTTCATCAGATATGTATATAAGTTCAGTTATTTTAATTGTAAATGGGTTCCCGAGATTAACTCTAACCGCTTCGAAATCACTTCTTACATGTCACCGTCATAAATGTATGTTTGTCTCTAAAGAATCGTAATGTTGCAAGAAGTGTTGAATAATCACCCCTATTTTTCGTGAAGACGGAAGGAGTCTCACGAGCGTCCTTAATTCTGGCAATCTAAGCATGAGCGTTAGGGTTGACATCTGTCATTTTATTCTTGGGTGATTCCTTTCAACTGCTTTACTCTTGTCCTAATTCCAATTAAATAGATCATGACGACTGGGCGCTTAATTTTTTTCTAGCTATACATTTAAAACGTCATTTGGCAACAGGTATCAATGTTTTTTAATAAATTGTATGTGTGTGCATTAGTGCCAATTACCAAGAATTTATTTTATAAACAGGATAGTGAAAAATTGGGAAATTGTATAACCACAAAGCAACACAGAAAGTTTAGCTCATAGAATTCACTTGCGCGACTGTCGCGCGCTTCAATGATCGAAAACGTAAAAGTTCTTGTAGTAGTTACTTAGTTGAGAATTGATAGTTTGATACACTATAACACTATATTGGCTAAAGAACAAAAAATAAATATGATGTTGGCTGGTGTTACACTGTCATCATCATCATCAACAACCCATTACGCCCCAATGCTGGGCACGGGTCTCCCCTCACTTTCGAGAGGAGGATTAGGCCTTAATCCACCACGGGGGCCAGATCCGGATTGGTGGATCACATAGCTACCTCCGAAATAATTCTCGGGTAGGTATGTGGGTTTCCTCACGATGTTTTCCTTCACCGAAAAGCGAGTGATGATTACGTACATATGTTTTACAAGAAACACATTGGTACGTGCCCGCACTGGGATTTGAACTCATGATCTTGTTACACTGTAGTAGTAAGTTAATAAAGGCGTACTTGATTGTCAAAAGAAAACATATAGAGTGACAACCCTAACGGCGGTAGTGATTGATGTCCTTGTTTTGCGACTGTGTAACAAGTGTTTACGTGACTGTAATCAGGGCGTTATTTTCACGATTATTATAGGAAATTGGAACACCAATCACAATGAAAATAGGTTAATAGTGATGGATAATAAATTATCACAACGATACTTGCTAATCATGAAATAGGTACACTGAATATAATGTTACATTTTTCGTGATTGTATTACGAAATTTGACTTCTCACTAATATTATAACTGTAAAAGTTTGTGTGTTAGTGTGTTTGTCCTCTCTTTACGCAGAAGCGGCTGAACGGAATTTGATGAAATGTAGTAGATACATAATTTTTTCAGGTCCTAAAATAGTACATGGAATACTTTTCATCGCTAAAAATTAATGGTTTCTGTGGGATAATAGTTTACGCGGGTGAAACCGCGGGGCGCTGCTAGTGGATGATCAAATACTTTGTTTTTTCATGTGTAAATCGTTCTTATCATATAAAAAAGGTAGATAATCATGTTACCCTATACGTTTACTTTATAAAACATATATTTGATATTTCGATTAGCAACCCCTGTTCCACTTCCGCTCTGCTATTTTATAGCAAGATCGAACAATACGGCGAAACGATGTTTCTTATTTCTCGCCTAAAGGCACTTGGAGTGGAGATAGGTTATTTGAAACCATTACGAGCACCTGAACCGACTGAACATACTGTCTAAATATAGGAGAAACTCAAATAGAATACCAATAGTACCTAGGACTTAGGTACCTACCAATATTATGCTTCTAATGTTATAAAACATTGACGTTATATTGTTTTTGCAGATGGTTAATAAGATATATCGAAAATATTGAATGTTTTAATGATAGCCGCCTGTAAAAAGGCCTGTGTAATTAATTCAAGCACCACTTTTTTCAATCTTTTAAGATGTTTAGATGAACGAATACACTGAAATTAAACCGACATCCCAGATTAATGACCCTGAAAAATAACCACATTAATATTTTTATGTGACAATCTCGAAGAGAGTTGGTCTGACCTGGCGAACAATTGCGACATGACCTTTGCCTAGCAGTTGGAAGGTATAGGTTAAGAAAAAAATATTATCCGTCTACTAAGCATAAGTCGTATAAATAAACAAATTAAATATCGTAAAAGGAGATGCGTGAAAACCCTGACACAGATATTTTGGTCGGAAATGTTTCGTAACTTTTTCAGTTGTTACAAGAGCGCTAAAAGGTTCTGAGGGTCTGTTTTTAACAGCCAGCTAAACTACGATTTTAGATCAGATTAAGTATTAAGGTCCTAATATAACAACATTGTTATTTAGATCTCACAACTTTTTATATCCATCCTTTAGGTATTTTATTTGTCTCCGGCCAGCTTTTATAGCAATACGTAACCTGCAGTAAAGCAACTCTACAATCTTAACTAACGTTTAATTAAAACGGTTAGCCGGCTAACGACCGCGATACAAGCTGCTCTCAGACAAGTTTGATAATTAACGTTTGGATGTACGGACGGACAGGTGGGCCTTATCTGGGGCCAAGGACGAATTTGAAAGTATGAGTTTTCACTTCCCTGTCCATAGAAGTGTGAAAATATAAAATACCTACCTCTTAAGGTAGGTCTTTGGTAGGTATGTGGGTTTCCTCACGATTTTTTTTTTCACTGAAAACCGAGTAATAATTGGTAATTTGACTGAGTAACGAGACGATCAAGTCGTCAATCTGATGGTAAGCGATAGTAACTATCATGGGCAGGCTGCCCATGATAGTTACAGTGCCACCCAGAACTTTGCACTGCATAATCCTACGCGGCACTGCACTGCACTCGTCACCTTGAAACATCGACTCTAAAGTCTCATATGCCCAGTAATAAAAACACAAGTTTTACAAAAAACAAATTGATACGTGCCGTACTGGGATTTGAACTCCCAATCCTCTCCTTGGAAGGCGGACGTTCTCCCACTAGGCTACCACGCTTGTTGCACACTTAGACATATCGTTACAATTATATAAAACATTTCTTTACGCTTATAAACATTACAAAAGCATGACAAACACATAGGTACAGACAAAATTCAAACTCTCTTTGCGGGCAGCTAATTATGTCTACATGTACCTATTCTTACAACATTGTAACAATACACGTTGAAGCTGCTTAATTGAAATGCACACCAAAGTTGTGCCCACCGAGTGTGAAGACAAAAGCGCAGGACACATCCACAAATATGCATAACTAGGTTAGCTATTCCATTTGAAATTGAAACGCACACAGCGGAGAGCCTGCAGTATGCAGCATTATCAATTCAATGCGGCGAGGTGAGTTTCCTGTATCAACGTTTACATTAGCTTCACTTCAACTTTTGCTTTTAGCCAAACTGATGCGGAACGAAACTTGGGTGTGGGTTTATGCAGCGGTGGATAGCGGCTTTTAGATAATTTCTCGTGTTATAATAATAACGGTGTGTTAATAATAAACGGTGGTAGCCTAGTGGGAGAACGTCTACCTTCCAATTAGAAGGTCGTAAGTTCAAATCCCAATGCGGGCACTTACCAGTGTGTTTATGTAAAAAGCATATGTACGCAATTATCACTCGCTTTTCGGTGAAGGAAAACATCGTGAGGAAACCCACATGCCTACCCGAGAATTATTTCGAAGGTAGGTATGTTATCTACCAATCCGGACTGGGCCCCCGTGGTGGATTACAGCCCATTCCTCCTCACGAAAGTGAGGGGAGACCCGAGCTAAGCAGTGGGACGATATGGGTTGTTGACGAGTTGATGATAATAATAATGCATCCCATACACATTTATAATATATACTCGAGACTATTTACATAAGAATCAGAAACTAAGAAACTAAGATACCTTCGTATCTGTATCTAGGATCCCTCATAAAGGATAACTCATAGATACACAACACATAGATAAACTCTTTATTGCATCACCACAAAACAAAGAAAACTTAACAACTATAACAAAACAAATTTAACAGTTAGTGTCTCAATGGGCGGTCTTAGGATCTATGGTACAAACAGATTTATCTAGTAGAACTAATGTATCTATGGGAAACCCACAGCGGCTACCGATCCATTGTTTAGAATGGCTATCACTCTCTTTGATGTTAGATCAATTAAGCATGAATAGTGTGCCTACAGGCTTACTTGAGACCTGACAACCAAGCCACAATTATGTTACATACTGCATTATTAGCTAACGTGTATCCCAAACACAATTGGATGTCTTTGGGATACACCCAAAGAGATTTAGGAACTAAATTTAAAATAGTGTTTATTTTAAAAAATAAATTTTTTATGAATTAAAACCCTTTTTAAGCGAGGGATGTGAATGTGAGTGTCCCGTGTTATTTCGAAATGCTCATAAAATAATTATATCTTGAATGGAACAAATCTAACTTGATACATTTATTTATAGCTGCATGCACCCAGCGGTTTCACCCATATTGATTACTAGATGTGCCCCGCGGTTTCACCCGCGTGGTTCCTGTTCCCGCAGGAATATGGGGATAAAATATAGCCTATTTATTTATTTATTTATTTATTTATTTATTTATTTATACTTTGGATCTGCAACAGAGATTACACTATACATGGTATTAGTATGTTCTAGGTATGGCTATGTTCCATTAGAGAAAATTAAGCCAAAACTTTACATATTCCTATACAATCTTTCATCCCCTATATTTATTTTACCCCTCAAGGGTAAAGTTTTACAAACTTTGAATGTCAAATTTATTTATATCTAATCAAAAGCCTAAAAAATAAATTTCAAGCTTCTAGCTTCAAAAATGACGATACTTCCATACAAACTTTCATCCCCTATTTCAAACCCTTACAATGCATTTTTTGCAATACAAAGTAGCCTATGTCCTTCCCTAGGCTCTAGACTATTTTTGTACCAAATTTCATTACAATCGGTTCAGTAGTTCAGGCGTGAAAGAGCAACAGACAGAGTTACTTTCGCATTTATAATATAAGTAAGGAAGTAAGGATTATCCCATAGGAACCGTTGATTTTATTCGAATAAAAAGTATCCTATGCTTTTAAGGACTTTAACAACGCTGAAAACACAGACGCTGTGTTTTTTTATAACTGGTAGTGCTAACGCGGGTGCGGGAACACACTGTTGTGTTAGCGCAGCTCACGTGCTGGCTGTGTGGCCAAACACAGACATGTGTGCTTGCACACAGACGACACGCCATTGCTGGAAAACACACACCCAAATGTAAAAACCGGTTTAGCAGTCAACGTGTTAAATATCTCTATACTCTATCCCCTATACCTCTATCTAATCTCTATATTTCATCCAAATCCGAAGAATCCGTTTAGTCGTCAAGGCATGAAGAGGGGACAAACACACACTCAAATATGAATACTGACTTAATGGAAAATTAAGTGTATTTAGTTGTTGGTCTAAGTTTGAACACTGTTCAGTGTGGTAGAGTTAGTCCGATATCGGACAATAACCCAGGCCATCACAAATCACTCCGGAAGTTTACCGAAGCAGCAATAACGTTTTCCGGCCGTCTAATCTGTTCCGAATCAGGGAATAGATATGATTCACCTGGCCTGTGATTCTGGTTTGATGGTAGTTACCACACACACGCTTGTGCACATGACTTTGTCCGTAAAATGCAATATATAAAAATAATCAATTGATGTTAAAAAAAACAAAATAATAAGATTACATAAAAAAACATTGTTATTAAATAAAAACTTGCTCGTTGTTATTAGGTCATAGAAAAATAACGAACACAAAAAACTTCACTCAAAACGCACTCTTAAAAGTTAACTGACCCTAGCAACGAAGGCAGAACTCTAATAAACCTTTTTAATACACTACTTAAATCTACAGGTGCCAACTATCGGTGGGCTAACAACCGTAGAACAAAACAACCCAAAAGCTGCCTATAATACGAAAAACAGTGTCCCTAAAGTCAGGCTAAGCCAGGCTTAACCCCAGATTGCAAGATTCCTGCAATAACGAGAATGCAGCGGAGGCACGGGGTAATTAAACAGAGCCTGCAGTTATAATAAAGCAAATAGCTGGCATTATTCCTATCCTGCTATGTAAGTGTACAAAAATATTTTATCCTACATCAACATTTTCATATAAAACCACATCTGACGAGAGCCTGATCGAACGCGAGCATGTAAATAAAATATGGTGTAAGCAAATCCAACTCCAGCCTCTCTTAAGCATAAAACTAATAACTTTTTTTAACCCTATACTTGGGAAAACTAAATTTTTTAGTAAATAAAAAAATCTAAATTTAAAAAATACGTTTCGGAACGTCTCTATATTTTAGAAAAGTGCAACTTATTAAATTATTCATCGTGCCAAGAATAAGGTTAATATGTTTTGCCTAACAAGCTTTTACGAAATACGTATTCGGTATTTCAAGCTGATCGAAATGAGACCGAACACCATCAATCTACTTTTAGTTCCTGAGGAGTTCCGTTGTTTACCTTCCGTCTGTACTATTATTTATTATGTGCTTCCGTCTCTGCCATAGGATCAGCCACCATAATATTGTATTGTCATCGGAATACAATAAATTTACTACGGGAACTGGGTCACAGTTGATTTACAAGATTTGATCTAAACAATTAATAATTAGCAATTAATAAATAATTTACGAATAAACAGAGTTAAAGACGACTAGTTTAAGACTAAACTAGCCTCCTATAATAATTGTTGCATAACCTAATTGATAATATGCTACAGCTGGTACTAATGGATCTCATATAAATTCAGAACTTATTAAATAATACTTTTAAACTTGTGAATGTGAACAAATATTTGCTTGGTAATAATCAATGACAGTTATTTTATCGAAAATTTACGGCGAAATAAAATCATACGCCGGCACACTTGGCCAATAGTCCAGTATGAGACCTTACTGATGAAAACTACGCACGTTCATACCAGCAGTGGTTTGTTATGTCTTTTACTGCCCTTGCTTCATTCGTCAAAAGCTGGTTTACCGGAGTCACTTTTAGCTTAGCCGCTGCGAACGCAAACACATTGTCATACTTTCGCATTTATAATACTGGCAATGAAGTGGCATGTGGACATAGATACACAAGGACCTCACGCATCCCACTAGTGATACAAAAGCAGTAAGCAGCGGTTAACCGCACAAAATGAAAGTGTCACTTACACACACAGGCACGTCCTACATCCAGTTTAAAACCGGCTGTGACAAGCTTGACTATGAAACATACTACATGCAACGCTGCAAAAACTCGTAACGCCCAAAACACGCGGGAAGCTACCGCGTTTCAGGTGCGTTTCGAGAATGACAGTTCTAAACGAGCGCGTCACGAGTCTACATGGTCATAGCGAACAATGGCCCACGTGAGATACGTTGATGAATTTCAGTGGCCTTAGTGAATTAAGCCACTCAAACGCTCAATAGCGATTATAATATTCGAATTAAGCCGTCATTCATTTCACGAAGCAATTGTCCAATTTCATTGACATGTCGAAAGCAATCATTTCACCAGCCACCGCGCTCAAACCGCACCCGTTCCGAAACGGAAAACCAATATGAAAACATTGTTGTTATAAAATTGAATAAAGCACCGATTATACCATGGTTCATATCTACCGCAAACTATCGAAATTGGATTGCCATGAATAAAGAAAACGGCGGGTTTTCCTTGATTCATTCCTCCGTTTCTTACCTGTTTATGTTGCCTATAAATAAGTGAACAACCACAATGGATTTGTTAGATGGATTTCTTTTGTGTGAAAGTAGATATCAGAGACATGAAAATAAATTAGGTAAATCAGATTAATTTGATTAAAACACTACAACCGGTAGCAAGTTTTTAGTGATTATCTGATACTAGATAACAAGACAAGCAGGTGATGCACCTGGTAGTAAGTGCCACTCCTGCTCATAACAGCTGCTGTGCCACCCAGTACTTTGCATTGCTGAATCCTGCGTGGCACTGCACTTTGCTTGTCCAACTTCGCTGGAAACAGTGGCCTTTAAACCAGAACACAGTAATTTTTTTGAATAAGCGGTAATTGAGTACTTCTGTATAGAACAGGTAGGAAGCAATTGCAATCAAATATGTGATAGAAAGTGCCGAAATTGAAATCAGAAATAAGAATCTCCATTCATTTCACATGCATCCACGAGGAACAAGATGTGAAAGAGAGGAGCTTCGCAGAGTAGCGTTCTGGTAAATCGAATTCCATGATCGTAAAAACATCCAATACAATGCACCCTGCTACTCAGCTATCTAAAAATCAACGGGTTTCATTTATCATAATTATATTGTGTTTGTTATGAGTTCTCCATAGTGTTACTGTATTAGCGACGATGCCAAATAAAATCTTATGATGTTTGTCGGATGAGGTAGTGCCAGCCTGTAGTTTTAACGTTTTTTAGGCTGCCCAAGGGCCTCTGAAGTAGCTTAACGACTGATATCGATCGATAACAAACGGCTCCGACGGCTTAACGTGTCCTCTAAAGCACGGAGCGAAGAAGATATAGTTATACCAGCTAGTTGATCCTCTTACCCCGATATTTCAAATAAAACAGCCGACCTTGGGCAGAATTGTTGAAAGAAGAAGACGCGTAAGAAGAAACAAAGTGGCATACCCAATATCAAACTTTACCTATAGGCTGAAGATCACAAACAGAAACTTCGATAAACTTCGTGCTGACAAATAGCGAGGACCGGTTCAAGATATCGAAAGATGGTGCGCGTGCTCTGATCAGAAGCCAACATCAACATCGGCATAAGATGTGCACTACAAGTGAAATATGTATGTAAGTACAAGCCAACACAGTGGTCTGCTTTTATGTGGCTTTACTCGGATATTTGAGGATTAATTTCCATACTCCATGACTCTGCCCATCTCCAAAGCAACTAAAAATGAAATTCGAATGCCTGATTAGTATTTTTGACAATGAAACCTCTTAATGAACTCCACAATCACAAATTCGTCAACAATCTAACCACATAATAGACACGAGCGAAGCAGACGCGTGTAATTAAGTTCCTCAGTTGGCAGCCCCGCATGACAATGAGTCGAGGAGACAGTGGGGCCAACACAAAGGCGTGAACGAAGCTAATGGCGCGTGCATAATCCGGACAAGTCTCTCCATTGACGACTTCTGCGGCATTTTTTGAACGATTCAGGAGGGTCGACGGCTGGCGCTGAGCGATGGAATATGAATACGAGGTTAAGGGTTAGCCTTTTTTGGTGTAACTTTTATGGTTTTCACTAAGAGTTGGAAGATAAGCTTAATTTTTATTTCAGAAAGTAAAAAGGCGTAGAATAAGAACGTACGACGTTTCTTACACCGTAGAATAAGTTAACGTCTTACAGGAGCAGTGTTTGAAACGGTCTAATGTTAAATGTTCAAGTAGGCATTACTTGAGATGGACTCAGCATCATATTTTAGATTCCGAAACCACTCTAAAACACAAATTCTTGAATCCTGAAATTTAGCTGATGTCCACGCAGTCAATCACGCAGTAAAGCTATTACAATAATCGTTTCTTTTGCTACAGTGTATTTTAAGTTCACACTGACAAACATTTAAGAAGCAAACGTACGATAACCTACAATTGTTGGTTTGTGTTTATTGGGTTGGAAATAGGGATGTTTCATGTATACATTATTTCAACTAACGCCTATCTATTTTGGAAAGCATTGAACCAATTTTAATGGGGTCTTAGATTATATACAAGATATTGTACATAACATAACATGTTTTTTACTGTCCATCTAAAGGTTGTCTGGAAGAAATCGCTTTTAGCGATAAGACCGCCCATTGTACTACCCTTGTTTACTTATTGTAATTTTCCTGTACTCTGTTTATGTTTCTGTTTTGTTTCTGGTGTACAATAAAGAGTTTTCTATTCCATTCTATTCTATTCTATAAATGTAATATTGTACATAAAAACCAAACTACTGCAACGATTTTGATGTTTCTTTAAAAGACCAATGCGAAAGGAGATGCTTCAAATAAAATAAAAATCCAATTCGCTTAATAATGACGGAGTTCTAAGTGAACAAACACACTGAAAAACATTCACTCGATTTGAAAAACTCCTCCTTTTTTGAAGTATGTTAAAAATGAATTAAAATCAATGTAAGGACACAATAATAATAATGTCTTCCGAGCAGATTCACGAGCAAAATCTGGTTAATTAATCTAACCTAGAACTCTCAAGCTTAACATTTCAGATAATTGTGCAAACAAATTTATTGCCTTCGAGTAAATAAGCCAAATATTCATTATTAATCGAGTTAAAAATATTTTCTGCTAAATTGATTACGCTCCCGGCTCTCATAATGGATAGAGATGGAGACACTGGTAAGTTTTATTAAAGTCCAAGCCAAAAAGCTTTATTCACATGGACCCCAAGAGGGTTTATTAAAGTTCTAATCAATGTCGAGTTCAGAAGAACCGACAAGAGACTCATTTGCATAAATTTTTTTCAATCTGTTTTTTTAATGTCATACATTGATGTAACAATAGCTAATTAATATGGTAAGCAGTAATATTTGGTTATGTGGTGTTATACCATCAAACATCAATTTACTAATACATTAACAATGTTTTAACTCAACTACCAAATGAGGAGGGTATTTTTTGTTCAGTGCACCTTCACATGTTTAAACACTATAAACGGTTGCGTTGCTCTTGATATAACAATGGAAGATGTCATGACAGAAAATTAAACATGGCGGACGCTGTAATTAGCGCAATGTCCCACACTTAAATTAGGAAAGGGGAAGAGCTATAAAATGAGGCTGCAAAGCATATTTTTGAGAGAGCATAGTTCAGCAAAGAACTGATAAAGACGTACTATGATTATCTTTCTAGAGTAATAAAATCTGCCAAGCCCTCCCCGTCAAAAAGCGAGCTCCATCGCCTAGCACTTTTAAACGAACAATTAAATAAAACAGGAACCAACGAACGGTTCAAATTCGAACCAAAATATATTTCCTGATAAGCAAAGGCGCTGCAAAAGTTATAATTGATGTGTAAATCTGTTATCGTAAAGCCTCCCCAGATATTGAGTTATAAAAACAAGTTGTTAACATAAATTGGAAAAAAATATTGTTGCGTGATTTTTTTATTACCTGTCATAAGCGCTTTATGATTATTTGAACGTTGAAAATATATAATAATAAAATTTTAAAGCCTATTTGCCGTCAAGTAATCTAGCGAAATTGCCTGATGTAAAATGAAGGGCTCCATAACAAAATAAACTGCGTCCAGTAAAATCAGTATTTTCTAATCTGAGTCGTACTACGAGTACTAAGATAATTTTGTCCTCCCAATTTTCGTGACTCATGATACTCCAAAGCGTTTTATTTTTCAAACTTAATACCAACATTGTTCTTTCGAACTGTACCAAGTCCCAAAAATTCAATTGGATTCCATTATTTTTCACATAATTAGTTATTACAATAAAATATATTCTATTCTATTCTATTCTATTTTATTCTATTCTATTCTAATCTATTATACTTGGATTTAAGGAATGTTTCATAATTAAAAAATTATCTGTACCTATGTACAATTAAATGAAATGGGGTACTAAGACAATTATTAGTGGTGAAAAAAAATTTCTCGTTCGTAGGTGTCAAATTGCGCCAAGATTCCATAAAACACGCTATTTGCTATGTGTGCAAATTTGGTACTAATATTTTACGGCTGTAAATCACTGTTTCTCAAATCGGATAAAATTCTTTAACCAAGTTTTGGACATTTTTGTATCATGGTTCTGAGATTTTAAGCTTGGACACATACTTTTGGAACATTTTTACCACAATATTGCAAAATGAATACAATTCAGATACATTTAAAAAAAGTAGCTGATATTTCGTCAGCAATTATTATCGTGCAAAGAAATGGAGCCCGTCCCGGCTCTCGGTAGAAGCTGCAGAGCAGGTAAATGATAAATAATACAGAATAATCTGGAAGGGTCTACTCAAAGGTTTTAAGTCGTGTTTCCGTGTTGGAACCGCAATTAACGTATGACCTTTCTGACCCCCGCACTAATTAAAGAGGGGTTGGGAACGCACGCGGTTTGCTAAATGTGCGCGAACAAATATTTTTGACTTTATTCTAAAGTTTCTGCAGCTTACAGTGGAGAATTGTCTGCGGTCAGACGGCCAAGCTATAAATGAAGATATTAAAGACAAGACTATTACATACATTTATTGAAACAATCTGCGGGTCTTTCTTTCTCTCTAAGAGAATGTCTGTATTTCAACAATGCGAACAAAACAAGCTGAAGTCCAGTAAGTTTCAATATAAAAACAACTTCTGCAAAGCTTATTTTTAAACTCGTATTATAATCGCAAAACGTTGCAGAGCAAGAGTTTGATTTCAGCTAGTATTTTGGTTTTGCAAAAATACTACTAAATAATGATGAGAGGATAATAAATCATATTTATTCAGCACGTAGAGAACGTATACCTATTTAGACTAGCAAATGTGCTGCAGCAATGACCACATTAGCTAGACACAGTTCCAGCATACATTAAACAGTTCGCGAACAGTGCACTTGCTTTGGGAACTGAAGACAACTATCATTCACACTCGCACCTGACGCAAACAGCTGAACGAAACCGGCGCAAAACTCCCCGTCGCGTACATACGTAACTTTTAATAGAGTTGAAACCGGGAAATACTGGCGAAACTTATCCGATAATATGTGTTAATGCACAGTTTCGAACTAACTTTGATAACTGTTTTTGTGTAACTTAGGACTCTGTCGCGAATTGTTATCTTACGGGACCCTTAACTAATGAATGGTAAATATATATACCTTTCGTTTAAAATAGGCAATATCTATCTGGTATTACAAATGCGTATCTTTTCGAAAACAATTTCTGTATTTGTCTAAAAGTTTTCTGACTGAGTTCATCATCATCATCGCCAGCCTATATCGTCCACTCAGCCGTCCGAAGTAGGCCTCTCTTAGTGAACACTACTGAGCCCGATCATCGGCTCCTCTCATCCTGTCTCTGTTAGCCATTTTCCGGAAGGCGGCACTCTGCCTATGCGGCGATCGTCCTACCCTACGTTTGCCTAAACGTGGTCACCACTCTAGAACTCGTCTACGCCATCGGTTGTCGTTTATTCTAAAGATACGACCGGCTCACTTTCACTTCAGCTTGCTCATCTTTTGAGCTTTGTCATCTAGGTTAGTTATAATATAAATAAGAACGCTCACACCTCAGTAGGACGTACCATGTGGTAATTTATATTTTTTTAACTTTAATATAGTTCTGGCAATTAGTTGTCAATCAAACACAAGCTTTTAAATGACTATAATGCCCAAAAAGATTCACAATTTCAAAGCGCTAGAAAGTCCACCCGTCAACATTAATTCACGATCGCAATTGAACCCCAGCCAGTCGGCAGTTATTTAAGCACCTTTAATACACAACATAACTCAAATTACCTGAGTCCCCCAATACATTACATTACCAGCATAATTCTAAATTAATTGTAAATAACGCTCTTTGTTTCGCCGCTTATAAATCTCTTAAAATATGCTCAAGCTCAGTAGGTAACGGTGTTCGTATTTGCTTTATTAAATTTTACTCGTAACGTCTTCAAGAGGAAAATTTATATCTCTGTCTGTAAGTGTGGTTGTAGTATGATTGAATTGACAGTAAGAAATCTATTTTGTTTATAACTTATTTTAATAGCTTAGTAGCTTTACAAAACAGCACCCATTCTATGAACGAATTTCTACTACATGCAGTAGACAAAAAACCTAGATAATATTCCAACTATGAAGCGGTGATAGCCTAGTGGAAGAACATGCGCCTTTCAAGTAAAGGATTGTGAGTTGAAATCCCAGTGCGGGCATGTACCAATGTGTTTCTTTTAAAACATATGTACGTTATTATCACTTAATTTTCAATGAAGAAAAACATCGCGAGGGAACCCTCATACCTACCCGAGAATTATTTTGGAGATATGTATGTTATCCACTCATACAGACCAGGCCCCCGTGATAGATTAAGGCCTAATCCTCCTCACGAAATTGAGGGGAGCCCCGTGCTCATCAGTGGGCCGATATGGGTTGATGATAATGATTCCTACTTTATGTGTATGGTTAAAAAAACTATCAATACAATCACACAGTGTTGATAATGCGAGCGTGGTTTGCATCATTATACGAACAATGAAGTTACATAATTATAAAAACTACGTAGTTCGAGACGTATTTTTATAATAATGTAACTGAGCGTAATCGAAACTTGAAGGTGCATGTGGAACTGTCTTGTGTTATTTCTTCCACTGTCATACAGCACGCGCCTTACCAATGCTCAGGCGTGTAGACGTCAGAAGGTTTTGTGGACATTTCCTACTGTTACGATTTGTCCTGCGATCCGGTTGTGCTTCATTATTCTTCGAGCAAAGCCGCGGATTAGATTAGCAGCCTCTCACGGCAATACGTACTTCCACATTGGTTTGGGATATAAACTTTTAATAGATTGTCGGTAAAACCTTTTTCTAAATCCATGCAATTTCTTTTTACAAGATTGGGAATTGGAAACATTTCTTATAATTTATTATTATTGGAAAGGCTCTATGTTTATCGAAATATTCGTCAGGTTCCGAAACACTTTGAATAATAATTTTATAAAGCCTAAACATATTAAGTACGGTTAGATCTTTATTGGTAAAATTATGAATTATAAAAAAAAAAAAATATTATATTGTCTTGTTATCTCATTAATTTAATGATGCATTTGAATGATAGATTTATGGGATTATTATGCATAAAAGTTTTGGCATGTTTTAGTTAATGAGAGAGCGAACGAAACGACCAATGCATTTTGCTTCAAGTTGGCAACATTTTCTTTCATCTGTCAGCTTGTTGGTGCTTCTCTGCGTATTTTACAACTGATCTACATGAAACTTGTAATATAATATAAATCTTTATTTTTAGGTGGTTTAGTTTATTGGTAATTTGCTACGACGGAAAGAAGCGCGGTATTAACCTTTACGCAGATGCTAGTCCCGAAGTACTGTTTGGAAACAGGAACGCAGCATTATTAGTTATCTTAGCTTAAATCATTTAAAATTATTAGTTTATTGGTTTCTCGTCATTCATCAACTTTTATCGCAAAGGAAGTTGATACTTTACTTACTGTTAATTTCATTTCCGCCCGTGGTCATGTTCAGTTCACGCCTTTTCTTGTCACTCCATTAGTCATTCTGAAACGTAGGATTACACACATGGTGCATAAAGATACGTGCCCTTTCAGACCAACTCGCGATGAGTGTTAGCCAAGGAAGATAGCAACAACTACATGAGCAAAGAATGAAAGAATTTAAGAAAAACATAAGTATTTTGGAAAGAAAAGAAAATTTCGCTGAAGAGGGTAGCTATTTACCTATTGCGACACCGATATTGAATAAATGAAACTGGAGAAGCGATCGGTGTGTGATAATGACAAATAATATCGGTAGATATGACGCCTCTGCCAGCATTTGTTTCATTGTAAAAGGAAAGATGTGCAAATTGGCTTCTAGAGATATGCTCGACGAGCATGAATCAGTAAAACTCAATGAAATTGACGTTTTATCTGTGTCGATTCGACATCAAGTACGTAATGACATGAAGAATATCAACAAAATAGCGGCAGTGGCGATAGAAAGTGCTCATCGAGAAAGTGTTCAGGTTTATAGTTCCCATTGAGAAATTAAAGATGTTCACTATGGGAAGAGCTGCCTTACATATTTGGTGCATGAGCATACGGTTCTCTCCCCTATGCGTTGATCTACAGAAACTATTTTAGTGAGAACATAAAAGATCAATCTATTTTCATTTGAAATCTAGAATCTTGACAGTTTACTGCTGACACTTTCCGATAGCTGCAGACTTTACTTACAATAGTATCTATTCGAAAGAAGCCTTGCAAAGTAACAGCAAACAGGTGCCGTTCAGAAAAAGCGAGTCATAAAACAATCAGTATTTTCGAAAAGCGGAGCGGCGGCAGTCGCATTCAGTTTGTGGTGATAAAATTGCTTTAGAATTATTCCTGACTGCCAGCTGTCGCGTTTGGTTTCTGCGACAGTCGTGTTGTACCTGAGTTACGTAGTTATACCTATGTAGGAGTGACATAGCTATGCAGTTTGGACGTGAAGACAGTTCTAGATAGAAAAATGAATGTGAAAGCAGTTGCAATCAGTTATGAGACGATAACCAACTCCCTGACACCCTTTACTGGTTTCTGGAACAACTTTTCTTCTCTTCTTCTTGTTCTTTTTAGTTTATTTTAATACCGTCCAGTAATTTCGATAGAAACAATGCCCTTCAACACAGTACTGTTTTCACACTACTGCTTGGCGTATGAAGATCTGGCAAAGTTGTGGAACTTCCCAGGTGACTCCTGCAGAAGAGGCCTACCACTACAAAAAATCCTATCCACTCCTAATCCTACTAATGTTATTAAAGTGAAAGTTTTTGAGAATGGATGGATGGATGTTTGTTACTAATTCACATAAAAAGTACCTACTAAACGGATTTTGATGAAGTTTGGCACACAGATAGTTTATTACCTGAAATAACACATAGGATACTTTTTATTTCGTAAAAATTTACGGTTCCCATGCAATAATACTCAACGTTATTATAGATAGATTTTATAAATGTAGAATCCAATTTAAGTGGGATTTCTTGTATCTAGGGAATCATAGTTAGGGTTCAAGTGACACTCATCGAATAAAGGAAATCCCTAAACAATAATAAGGGAATAGCCAAATAAGTACAGTTGCTTATAAGCGCCACAACAACTTGACAAAAAGTTTCATGAATAAATTAATGCGTCTGAAACAGCTAAGAGCTTAATCATATTTATATATTCAAATGCTACTATGTCGCCTGTGTGCTTTTGGTGGCATCGAAGTAAAATTATGTATATTTATTCAATAAAGTCTCAAAAAATATTCAACTAAGGTTTCGTGGGAGTAACTGATGCGATTTTCCCCTTTGTTCTCATTTTCCGTCCCATATTTTTGTTTTCAACTTCAGTGAATATTTTTATTACATTTTCTTGTCTCTCAACACATGAGTTACTTTGGTGAACTCGTGGTTTTTGCACTGTTTCCGGGCGCGTTCGGGCGCAAAAAGTTATAAGCATCTTTGATCTTTTACATGTGTAGGTGTGAGTGAGTGGCGGTGGTAAAGAGATCTCCTTCCTTTTTATTCTAACATACACGATTACGTTTAACCTTATTTTATATTTTTTATAATAGTGTACTTTACCGCAATTATTGCTAAGTTCTGTCAAACACAAAAAAAAAAAAACAAAATGTTTGGTTGTATATTTATAATTATGATTTATGATTTTTATGATACAAAAAATTATAATAACTATATTAAATTAGCACAGGAACTCAAACAAACATAATTTCATAAAGTTACATGTGCCTACTATGAAAACAACTATTTAGAATAGCTTTTACTACGCCCCGAACCTTTCACTATCTACGCCACGGTTTAAAGTACAACAACAAATGCAGGGTAGATAAGCCAAAAACCCTTATTTTCAAGTGAATGCCGATAAGATCCTAGAAGTATCCCGATACCGATACGTTAGGAAAAACCATAATATCCTATGAAAAATTCAACCGCCCGCCTGCGATCAGGTACCGTGAAATCTCGCGGCGAAGGCCCTAAGGAAATACCTACTATGAACAGATGCGGACTTAGGGTACCTATACAGGGTCACGTGGATAATTTATTAGCTAACATAAAGACGTTTCATATTCCTTTCTCTCAATGCTTCTGCTGTTATAGTCTGCGATGGACTTAATTTATTAAAACCGTACTCGGAAACGTTTCTGTCTGGCATCAAAACACATAACAATCACAACAACAGAAACATTTTTTTTTTATTTAGTACCGTTCAAGACTTTTGCCAATACTGTTAGTGGCATTGCAATTATTAGAAGAGAAAATGTAGCACTTGCTATCAAGCAAATGACTTGTTACAATCATGTTACTGAGCAATGAAGAAACAATAATATTACCAGCTGATAGACGATTCAGCAAGGCGCTATTTCTGACTACAATAAAATATCGTCTCATTAGTAAAAAGATATAAAAAATTATCGAAAATACTACACTTAACTTACCTTGGCGTCAAGTTACACGTTCAAATATTATTTAACAGCTGCATTATAGCGCACGCTGATATGGACTTTATTTTAATGTGATTTCATTCGATATTTGTACTGACCCGCATCGCGCTGCTGATTTTGCTCAAGGTACTTTCTGTCTTTTGAGATCGGTTAAAGCATGGGCTGGAGAGATACTCGTAGAGCTAAGAGTTTTAGAATAAATGGGGGGTACAACCGCCAAGAATGGGTTTCATAAATCTTTATTTGATGCCCCCTCTTCCTTACCTCGACCCTGTACCCGAATGACTTGAGTTGACTCTCCCACAAACGAGTAGTTCGACGCTATCTTATTCATAAGCCGTCGAACCTACACCGAGAGGGTGAAAGGTGAAAAATACCTCAGCGAGCGCCTTAAATGTTGTAGTTTCTACTTTACATAGAGTAAAATACGTGAAGTACTACGGTTTATGTAGATGGGGGTGGGGAACATGCTTACTTAGGTATTTGCAGTCAAGCTTAAGTGAAAAACGACAACTGTAGGTAAAATGTACATTATTTGTGAAATATTCCAGGATGATGTCATAAAATGTGTTTAGCCTCCGATAATGCGAGTGGAAAACTTTACTCAAGGCATCGATACGGTGTCCATCGTGTCACCCCAATAACACAGCCTTAAATTTGTCCTGCCTACTGCCAGACATAATTTCAGCGGGGCCAATTTTCAAAGGCTTGGATCTGGAATGTTTGAGCGGGCGTAGTCAGGAACATTACCTAGGAGCTACACCTCTTTAGATCACAGTTACTTATTTAGATGGCACAGTGAAATAGCAACACGATTGATTTATTCTGGTGGCTGGGGGATGCAGAAATGCCCCTTGGTGACTATCATAACGTTATCAAAACTTACGGTTAGCTAAATAACAGTCCCGTTTGTATGCGTTGTTTTTAATTACAAATCAGCCAAGCACGGAAATACAATGCAAATTTTGAACTGGTTTAAAATATAACTCAAAAACCTCAAGGTCTGTCCGAGTTGGCGCTAAGGCACCTTCTAGGGTCGCGACCCTCATCAAACTGCCCGATTAGCCGGATTAACCGGACAAATGGAATGTGTAATTATCTCCTAACTAATCTTGTTGGTCGACATACATTGCTATCGCAGTTAATGCCGAAGTTATTGCTCAGGGAACTATTAAACGTATTGAATGGCAAGGACGGCAATAAGGGACACTAGTATCGCTCTAGCATTTCAGATTTTATTACAAATTCTAGGGTTTATTGGTAAACGATATGTAATTTAGACGCTATCTTGTTTTGGGCGGATATCGCAATGATAATGTACTGAGTAGGATTACTATAACCCGAGGACATTTTCTAAACAAGAACCCTGTGATACTGTGATTACTAATGTACACAATATTTGCGTTAGATGGTTATGTTACTGGGCCCCTGTGGTGGATTAAGGCCTAATCCTCCTCACGAAAGTGAGTGGAGACCCCTGCTCAGCAGTGGTTCTCAGCAGTGATATGGGTTGATTATGATGATGACTATGAGTTATGTGTATATGTTACGTATGCTTTTAATAACTTGTTTATCGGTCACAATAGAAAAGTATTAGGTAAATTTTGCCGCAAATATTTAATTAATATCTTACGTGCATAAAATATAATTCGGTCTAAAGCAAAATTAGAGAATAAATGTTAAAATGTGTTGATTACTAAATTATTGTACCAAATTCTTAAATTCTTAATTTTTTAATTGAAATTTTTAACCTTCCAACCATTAACATAAAGTTCTGTTTGCATTTCCCATTTTCCAAACAAATATTCGCCTCTGCAATCAGTAAAAAGAGCTCCGCTGCTAATTTAATTACTTATCTTCATTAAATCAATTAGCCCAATGTAGCGCGCTGTTAAAAGAACGTCACAATGAATTACCATGCGATTCGTAGGTATCTACCTAGTAGGCACAGCATAGGCACGAGTATGGAACATTGGTTACGCGGTCGCGCGACCGTAGAGCTGCCGAGTGCTCTTTGTCAAATCTCAGTATACTTTCAGTAAAGTACCTCATCTTACCTCATTTTGGCGCTTATTGAATTTGATCAGTTGATAATTCCGGTGGTTTAGGTACATCCATCCATACATACATATAATAGAGAATACATCTTCCCACGTGGTATGATCCCAGCGGAAAGCAGTACACCAGCTCCCCGACACCCTCTACTGGTTTCTAGAACTCCAGATGAATAGGTGATTTAGCCATGCGTGCTGGTATCATATCCTTTCCGCCTAGTCTTTCACACAAAGAAAATAAATAGATACGTCTTTTACTCATCATCTCGCATACTTCCTCAATCTTATCTTTCGTGCCTCCTCTAATGTGCATCGTAGCAAAGTGGCTTTCTGTAGCCCACTTTTCACCCCTTCAGGAAACGTGACATAAAATGTACCTACATTTTACGTCACGTTTCCTGATAATTGTACCTACAATTATCTGGAATTATCAACCTTGGTCGTTGTTAAGGGTAATTTTAACTATTAAGTATTTAATTATTTTTGTACTCTCATTATAATGGAGTAAATTGGACTAATCTATGTACAACTAAAAATGGAATCGCAGGCAGTTTCTGTAATACTGATCTCCAAATTGCAATAATTAATGTGACACAAGTAAATGACTTGTAAAACAAGAATGCAGTCACAATTTTGCGAAATCTAAATATCAAGTCCATGACACAAATTTGTATGAGCTTAAATAATAAATTTGGTCACAAAATAAAATATGTGCTACTAACTTCTTTCTATTATTATAAGGTACTAAGTAATCGAATCAACTAAGTGAAATCATAAAAACAAAACCGCACCAAACCATGATTTTATAATTATTGTGAACAACTAAAAGGATTGCCTTACGAATAGTTCTTTGTTGACGCAGGTAAGCCTTCAGATTATATCTCCTCTAATGCATCAGTGTTAGCCAATCAGGTTAATTAATCGTTCGGAACTTAGGCACTGATTGGTACAGTAACTAGCGAGCGCTCCAGTCAAGGGCCATCCATCCCGGTGTGGAAACAAACAAAACTGTTGAAACCCAATTCATTTACATCCGCACTTTATACATTAACGATCTGTTTAAGCGTACAGTTTAACTATGGACGCGAATGTTTATGCAAATAGCGTTGGCATTATTAGTCGCAAATACAGCCTTTAAACACAGCTACTTTTAGTAGCAGTTGGTGGTATCTGAAACAGCTGATGACAAAGATACTAAGATCGAATTAAGAGACAAAAGAGATTCCGGTAATGTGTTCATTGCTTCATCGCTTTGAAGGCATAGTTTCAAAACCAACTAACCGTAAAAATTTCATGAGTTTTCGGTGAAAGAAAACGAAATTTATAAAATACTAGCTGCCCCATGCGGTTTCACCCGCGTAGTTCAAGTTTTCCCGCAATAACTCTCTTATAAGCAATATATTTTCCCCGTTTTTGCCACATTCTTCGTTGATCTCCGCTCCTATTGGTCGTAGCGTGATGTTATATAGCTTATAACCTTCCTCGATAAATGGACTATTCAACACAAAAATATTTTTTCAATTCGGACCAGTAGTTCCTGAGATCCTAGCGTTCAAACAAACAACAAACTCTTCAGCTTTATATATTAGTATAGATTGGTTGAGCATCTCTGTTAACCGTCTGGCCTACCACCCATGCTCCTTTCCATGTGTAGGTTTTACTAGCCAGTTTGATTCTGTTTTTATCACATTTGACCACATCTTCACGTGATCAAAGGCTAAGCAAGCATATAGAAAAACCGGATTCTAAATCTAGATGACCGACGATAAAAATCCTCGCAGGACAAGCGACAAACTGCCGTCGCTAATATACCCGCTTTTGTTCTCATAATTTGATTATCTCCCGTTTCCTGTTGATAACGAGTTTTATCCTTACGACACTTGTTATGGAGGGAAAACAAGAAAGGGCAATTAGGCCTGTATCAGAAACAGCGTGTCGCTAAAGTGAAATATATTGGACTCATCACTCTTTCCCGAGGATTTACTTACTTTGGCTTTGGATTAGAATTAGTTCTTGCTATATTCAGGGATTTTGTGGGTACACATACTTAGGTCTCTATACCACTCGTGCACCACACACTGTGAGGTATCACGTGAATGCACGCGAGTGAAATTTGTTATTAGACTCCTTTACATGTGTACGGTTGGCGGGCACGTACCAATGTGTTTCTGTAAAACATATGTACGTAATTATCACTCGCCTTTCGATGAAGGAAAACATCGTGAGGAAACCCACATACCTACCCGAGAATTATTTCGGAGGTATGTATGTTATCCGCCAATCCGGACTTGGCCTCCGTGGTGGAATATGGCCTAACCCTCCTCACGAAAGTGAGGAGAGACCCGTGCCCAGCAGTGGGACGTTATGGGTTGATGATGACAGGTGTTCACCTGATTTGAATGGAGTCTGGCAGAGAGGTAATCCTGAAACCCGTCGGCTGAAATAGTCTACAGTATGCGGAAAAACCAACCTCCTCTCGAAAGTGGGGGAGACCCGTGCTCATCAGTGGGCCAATATGGGTTGATGATAATGATGATGCGGAAAAATGTAATTCAAGCTTTGCCTGATTAACTGGTTATGCTCTAAACTTTCTTATCATCTTATTGAAAAATCTATGTGTCTGTTAAAATATAATTATGCGTCTTGATATTGAGATATGGCAGATTGTTTTTCATATTAACATTTCACGATTGCAAACAAACAAACATATGATCATGAACTAAAAGACCAAACTCCCAGTCTTACAGTTTGATGAGTTTCTAATGAAAACGTACTTGGACTTTCCACATAGGTAGTTATTAATAGTAAAAAATAGCATCATGTAAACTGTCATGTTATTATTAATTGAACATGGCATAACATAAACGTTATTGTATCCTACAAAACAAACAGTGCTCCCCAACAGAGCTCGAGCGGCGTCGAAGGCAGAATTCCAAAATTGGCTCGCGTTAAACCGGCCGGGTCTAGTCACAATTAACTCCCGACATGTTTCAATTTCCACTGCAGACTAATACTAAATCCTTTATTAATATTAAGTTGGCTCGACGCTCAGACGCTTGACACAGTTGCAACAAACTGACAAAGTTGGAGACGGAAACTTACTGCGTTTTCCTATTGATAGCTCGTATTGTGCAGGCAAAGTTTGTCAGAAACGGTACCGGGATGTAAGATGGCACGTGGTCGATGGGAGTATCTCGGTTCTATAATTATATACACGAAAATGAGACAAAATTGGGGCGAAAATGGAAACGAGTCGTTGATCAATTCGCGTGCAGATAATGAATAAAGTAAAAAGGATACAGTTAATAGAATCAGGCGTTATTTTGCGGAAATCCATAATCAATAAGATAATGTCCAACAAAGTCCTATCATACATTCATCAGACAACTTAGAACTATATATTTCTACATTATCTTATTAAAAAAGATACATTTAAATGTACACAATATATTTTATAAATTAACTAGCTGTACTCTGCCACGCTTCGCTGTGGCACATTCGCACATTCGCTGATATGTCACTGATGAAAAAAATAGATAAAAACAATTCTTGATGCGGATTATATATCATGCTAAAATTTCAGCTCGATCGGTGCAGAACTTTTTGAGTTTTTGAAGCGTACACAAACCAACATAACATTTTTATATATAAAGATCTATGTACAAATAGTCTAATCATCTAATAATAAATATATTCAATACGCGTAACAATTCCAAGGCTATTGTGACTAGCAACCACAAATTTCGTATCTAGTTTAGTTTTGAAGTACACTGAGAATATGAGACTTTAGAACCAATGTCTCAGGGTGACGAGCGCAGTGCAGTGCAGCGCAAGATTATGGAATACAAAATTGTGGGAGACGCTGTAACTGTTATGGGCAGGCATAGCGCTTACCATCAGGAGAACTGCTTGCTCGTCTCATTACTCTGTCAGATAAAATGAAAACAGATGGATATTTATCAAAATTGTAACGTGTTTTCTATTATACTAGGTCTTTTCTTGTTTAATTTATAATTAAACCCATCTAATAGTTCATTCACCTCATAAATTTTAACTCGAGCAGTGAGAAGGAACAGTCACGTACCAGTAGTAACAAAGCTTTCTAGACGGAACTTCGCTCGGATGATTGACCGAACTCCCATCAATGTCGAATAACTTCGATTCCGTTTGGACTGAATAGGATCATCTCAAGCAGATGGCTTTGCATTCTAAACTTGGGTCATTACATTATGATAGGTAAGTTGTTCGTGTTGCTATTTGGATTCCAGATGATAATAATAATTAATGCGATAAGCTCAAAATAATTCCTTTTACGAACCCAAAAATGTATGACAAAGTTCTTTGTTATAAAGTTGACAAGCGCATCGGTTAACATGCGGTTCTAGGCTTTGTTCTTTATTTTCCAAATTGATATAATAACATTGGAGATAGAATTTTAATCATCTCAGTTCAAAAACTATATTTTGACTAATCGGTTTTTGCAACACTGAAAATATTACACATCTATACGTATACTTATACTTATCTATATATATATAAAAATGTTATGTTGGTTTGTGTACGCTTCAAAAACTCAAAAAGTTCTGCACCGATCGAGCTGAAATTTTAGCATGATATATAATCCGCATCTAGGATTGTTTTTATCTATTTTTTTCATCAGTGACATATCAGCGAATGTGCCACAGCGAAGCGTGCCAGGGTACAGCTAGTAATATATAAAACTGAAGAGTTTGTTTTTTTGAACGCTAGGATCTCAGGAACTACTAGTCCGAATTGAACAATTTTTTTTTGTGTTGAATAGTCCATTTATCGAGGAAGGTTATTACGCTACGACCAATAGGAGCGGAGCATCAATGAAAACAATGGCAAAAACGGGGTAAATATTTTGCTTTTAAGAGAGTTATTGCGGGAAAACTTGAATAATGCTGGTGAAACCGCAAGGCGCAGCTAGTTGTGTTATATTAATTCCCAGGGCAAAGAGCGTACCTGATGTTGAAGATACAGACAGGTAGAGGTAGCACGGAATATTCTAGTACCTTATCATTAGATAGATAATAGCCGCGCGTCTAACTTTCGAAAACTTCTCTATACATTTAAGTGCACTAATTAATTATCTAATAAATTAATGACTAGTGTTCATTAAGTATCACATACGGAACTTTCACATTGTGTACTCATTAATTTAATAAACGCACCAACTATTAAAGCAACAAAATTGATTTATCTACATACGAATACCGCGGGAACAATAACGTCCACTGCACTAACGGCCGTGGTTTATGTTGATAATAAATGAATAAATAATGGGCCCCACGATAATATTTTATAGAAAATTGGGTACTTTATTACCCAGCTGGTAAGATCACAATGCACTCTTGCCGCGATATATCACACATATTATCAACGCGGCAAGAGGACACGAGACGCGGTCCTTCAAAGTAATTTAACGGGACCGCCTTTCTCGGCAGAATAACTTGAGCTTGGAAAATAGCTTCCTTGACGTCATGAATGATATCAGTTTTGTAAAAGACTCTCTCGTAAACACGCATCGTTGGATCTCTTTCGAAGCTCAAAACGTTTCTGTGTTGCTGGAAATCCTCAAGCTCGTTTAGAAACTCGAAGCACCGAAATTGTTTTGTATTTTGTAACTCAAATTAGGTTATACAAAATTCAACAGGCTTCGTTTGTTTCTTTTCATATACTAGTAACACTCGCATTCAAAAGTGCATTTATTTCTTCACGTCCAACCGACAGTGAGTGCTACATTCTTCTTAACACTAAAAATGCAAATGAACTTACAAATGAAAAAGAGAAATCAAATAAAAACGATGGCGCGCTGTGACTTTTTATGAAAACCAAGCGGTAAATAAGGCAAAGGTCCCAGTCGTATCCATTTGTCCCCCAGGAGCATTCGCGGGAATGAGCAAAAACAAGTGAAAATAAAGTGAAAACATTGTTATTCCTGTGTGGATTACGTTGCGTCCGTGTTGGGAGCTGTCTCTCCGTATAACAAATAACAAACTGGCTATGGACTTCGCCACTTCTTAGCATTTTCCATACCTTTAACAAAGAAATAAAAGACAAAAAGTTTGTACAAAGAAAATGTTAAAAAAAAGGTTTAGAAGACTGAAAATAACCTACGGAACAGAAGTATAACAATTATGAAATGGTTTTTGTCTGTCTGTATGTTTATGAATTACGTAAAAAGTAAAAAAAACTGAATCAATGGCAATGCCGTTTTAACTAGTGGTGCTTAAGAATACAACCTAAACAAAAATATGATGCATTTAAAATTCTAAATCCAACTAGTATAAACTGTATTACTCGTATTGGGCTTCGGTGGAAAGCTGTCTTATAATAAAATAAAACATAAATAAAACAATTACCAACATGCAAGAAAGCAAAGTAAAAAAAAATCGTTAAGTGAGCTATGAGTCCATTAAAGTGTTGCGCGAATATATTAGTCCCCTGCCGTAGTCATGTAGGTAATAAAGAGTGATATTTTAGCAACTGTTATTAAATTTGGCTCTAAATAAATGGAAATCTAAATTTATATTTACGTAGAGTTCAGTGATGTTACTTAAATGAAATCGCAGGTCAATTATCCTGAATAACTTGAAAATTTAAGCGAAATGAGAACGATAGCTAATCGGATCGGTCCGGTTTCTTTTCGAATAGTTCTGGATCTTCTAGCAAGTACATAATATATGGCAACATACCCTTTTTTTTTTTTTTTTTTCCCGGGGAAATGCATTAGGCATACCACCCGGCCCCCGGGGGCGGGGGGGTGGTTATGTGGGACTCCCCCGCCAGCTGGTCTGGCGGGGTTTACCCACTAAAACCCCGGGGTGTTCTCCTCTCCGCATTATGGAGGTGGTCACGGGTTCGCACGGCGCTTCCGCGACCACCTCTGCGGGCGCCCTCCCGGGCTCGCCACGTGAGGCTTGGGCCTCTTTCTCCGCTGGGTGCATCCCGGAACACACGGGCCGCACCTCAGCTCGGGACTTCTAACTTGGGCGTTGGACCCCCGATCCGCGGCCCAAAAGTCCCCGTTATTGGTCCCTCGCTGTGCCCTCTGCTGATCAGAGGGACACGCGAAGGACCTCTTCTCGCCAGGTTATTTGCTACGGCCACCAATTCCCCTAGGAGAATTGCTGACCGAACCCCAGGGTGCACCGTCCCAGCTGCTGCCCTTCCCTCCGGATGCAACGCATCAAGAGGGACGAACAACAGCTGGGCACTCGTGGAGGTTACCTGGCCCGCACCCCATGGCAACATACCCTTGGTTAACTAAATCTGTCGGTAGATACTTAGGACTAATTATATTTTCGGGAAAAATATTCCTCGGAAACAAGTAAATCCTCTTATTTTTTTTTTCCTTAAATATCTGTTTTGTAAGTTGTTTTCATGTTAATAAAGAGTTTTAATCCTCGTTATTCTTTAAAAATATCCCTATTATACAAGATCCTGTAACTCATATTATAAAGTCTGGAATTTTCTACTAATCATTAAGAATTTTGAGGTATTTCCCCGGTGAAGAAAAAATAATGGTTAGACTATACTGTTCTAATTTTACCACGCAATCTTTGAGTTTATTGAAATTTTCCAAGTTATAAGATCTTCTATGCTGGTCTCTCTCTCAGGTTACATCAAACATATCATTATTGTTAATTCTGCTTTATGTTAAAGCTAAGCCATGTCTGATAGCTGTTAATTCTGGTTTATGTTTAGACCATTACTGCCTTAGTGTACTCGAACCCTTACTCAAAGCTCGCACATATCGAGCTTATGTTAACAAATCGATTCCTCAAACTGTATTCGTATCGTACTCGTGTACCGCCAACAAAATTATCGAATTATTTTTTTGTTTCTCGTGTCAAAATATTATCTACAGTTTCTATCAAAATGCATGTCCAGATTGATCTGACAGTGGTACAGTTGCGGTACTCGCGGTACCCATAGTGGCGCGTTCCCGCATACGGGAATGGATTGCTCGTATACATTTACGTTGACCTATATTCTGCACAAATATGGTGGTGTGGCGGTACAATAGAGTGGTGTCACAATGGAAGACAGCCGTTGAGCTTCTAAAGTTTAACTAGCATACTAGTAACTCGCACAAATGTGCGCGCGATTTACTCTGCTTGTGGCATGGCTAAGACTGCTGGGACTAGTTAACAAATTAAGGTATGCGGATTAATGCTAAATTAAAAACTGGGTGCCTCTCGCATGAACACAGGTAAGCTTCACAGTAACTACTGCTTGGAGTCGTACTGTATCTGGGGCTATTCTAGTCGTCCTCATATGTCCCAATAATTTCATAAATAGAAATAGAAGGAGATGAAACAAACATGCAGGCTTACGTGTATGGCTAATTATGAGAGTAGTATTAATTTTATTACTAGAGTCGTTTCTGATAGGAAACCGTACTTCAGTATGGGAGGTCCTAGACAGCAAGCGACTTAAAATTATAATACCACGTAGAAGCTATATTCAGTCCTTATATAGCCGAGTGCGGCGCATAAATATATTCCACTAATATTATAAATGCGAATATTTGTTTGTTTGTCCTTTCTTCAAAACTCAAATTAGGTATCTAGATATTTTAATTCCTGGAGTAGAATATAGAATACTTTATATCGCGTAAAAATTAAAGGTTCTTGTGGGATAACAGTTAACGCGGGTGTAACCGCGACACCAATCCGGACCGAGCCCCTGTGGTGGATTAGGGCCTATCCCTCCTTACGAAAGTGAGGAGAGACCCGTGCTCAACAGTGGGACGATATGGGTTGATGATGAATGAATGAACGACGGGGTGCCGATAGTAATGTGTACACATTATAAGATTTTGACGTAAGTTTAAGCTCTGTCTACCTAAATCCATAGGTGCGGTGGTGTCGGCGTATTTGCGAGTGTAAATTGAAACATGTCGGCAGTTAATTGCGTCCAGGTCCACGGGGCGAAGGATAATCCTGCCCTCGCCCGACCCTTGCAGCCACTTGACGATTTAACACCCCGTTAAATAAACCTGAGTCTTAGTTGAACTTTGTATACCACTTAGAATCTAGTCCGGTCTCGGTTATTTCTTTGAGGTTATAACCAACTAACTGTTGACGGTTTCGTTCAACGGTGACTAACAACAAACGATTTCTTTTGAGTCACAAATTAGGTGTAAAGCAGATTCTGAATTAAAAACTTAGCCTTTCTGAAGTAAGTAATTATTCTTGATCGATATAAAAAAATCTAAATGTTTGCTATCACAAATCATTGAGCTACTCCCAACCCAAAAATTTTATTGTGGATCTGAATTCAGACATAGTAAAATCAAGTGTAAATACTATTTTATATATTAAGTTAATAATTCTGTGAACCAAAAAACCGACTTCAAACTGATTTACTCATAAACAGCAATAAAATGTCACAGGAAACCAAAATACGCAATTCCGATTACTTGGATGACATATTTTTCCTGTAACTTCAATTCGACTTAAAAACCAAACTACTACACCGATTTTGATGAAATTTATATGAGACCAATCTAAAAGATTTTCAAATAATAGAAACAATTTTCCAAATCAGTTCATAAATGACGGAGTTATGAGGTAACAAACATACAAAAAAATTAAACCGAATTGATAACTTCATCCTTTTTTGAAGTTGGTTAAATGTGTAAAATAAGAACATAAAAGTGAAAAAAGACGATGACGTTGAAGGAAAACAAAATTCGGTTACGACTTCCCAACTTCGTAAAACTCTACAACATTATAACTAATGTAGAGGCAAAATAACCCACATTCAAAACACAGGGTTGAACTTTTGAAACCAAAGGCCGTCCCTTATTCCCCCGTGAACTATCCAGAAGGTACCTGACGCGTTATGACCATCGTAAAAGAGGCAGGGCGGACTAGGGCGAGTAATTTTATCGCTAGCCGCTAGTTCCCGCGTACAGATTGAACCGAATTTAAATTTCCCTGTGACGCCCCTACGCCGTAAACAAAGCCGCTGAAATGGAGTGCGAAATATGGCTCTCGTCATATTTCGTAGCTTTAAATTTGGCTGTGTTTTAAAAAATAGATGGTGCTACAGCGTAATGACTTTATGGTAAAATCAAACGAAATAATAACAACCGGCTAGCATTTCAACAGCTTTTAGTAAATCTACACTGTTACAATGTAATTCATACATTGAAAAAGTATTTATGAAACGGTTATACCATTGATGAGTATGTTCATAATTTTCAGAGTTCCATGCAATGAGCAATAAAAGAAATGCACAAGTTACATAGTAATAGTTTGATTGAAACTATATTGAGCGATGTAGGCTCCTATATTTAGAGAAACACATTGTATAATAGCCATACATAAAATATACTTATATCATTATAAACTGTAAAATCTGTAGGAGATCCAAATTAACAAAATAATAAAATAAAAATAAGTTACAGAGGTACAAAAAGGCAGCGCAAAAAATAAATTTTATCTATAAAGATTCGATAAAATCCAATCCTACCACAAACGTTACTAAAAGTTAGCACCGGACTTCATCGAACCTGTTACAATACGGTCGATAAAACTAATAAACAACAGTCCAGCATCATTGATATTCTGCAGCGGCACACGAGTGGATTATTACCACAAACGAGCATTATCGAAACGAGATAGCGAGAGACTAATTATAACAATTATGAGAACAAGCGAGCCACGTAGCACACAGCTCACGTCGGCCCCCGTACCTGTGGGCCTCTGCCAGTCAGTTAATAATTCAATCATTCAGCTGGCCCCCCAGGAACCCCGAGCTTAAACGCACAAATATGCAAATTCTCCGTGCCCCGGCGGCGGCGATACTTACTTACAAACTTTAAAATTAAATTGCGACCAGCTTACGACAGTGATAGCTGGCGAATATCATTTTATAGCTGTTAAAGAGAATCGGGCACAGGGATACGACGTAATTATGTTACGTTATGTGCCTCCCTAGAAAGGGCTTGGGAGTAATGTAGGCAGTATGGAAGGTAGTTTGTGTTTTTCTACTTCGTGTCTGCGTTTAACCATTGTACCTGAGATAAGCAAATGATGATGATGACTTAGTTAAAGCATTATGGTGATAGGATTAGCCAGCTAGACAAAGATAGCATAAGATTAACTATTATTTACAGAAATCGATTAATTTGAAGAGTCTCTTGTATTTGTCTTTTATTGAGAAATCTAGAAATGTATAGTGGGTAACGTTTGATCGAGGCTGTCTTAAGCTAGGTTCACATTTGTCCGACGCGTCGTGTCGTGATGCATCAGAAAGGGTATCGGTTTCATACATTTAATATGGTAGCGTTCACATTTCTCTGATTCAGTGTGTTGTGACGGCTTGTGTAAATGTATGTATGTGACAAATGTGTCGGTGGCTTCAGATTAGCTAGAGTTGTACTAGCTTATGTTGTGTATAAACTTGTATCTACAATGGCTTTACTTATCAACGCCTCTTAAAGTTAAGCACGTCAATTAACTCTGCGCAGTTATAACGTAGTACGCCGTAGTTAAATGATGTAACGTTTAAAAAACGTTTATATGTAAAGCTGCTAATGTATTAAATAATGTACCCTGCCTAACCAGACCACAAGGTTGACGGTGAATGTTTATAGCCTCACTAAAACCCAATTTCATATATTTCATGTTCGTTTTCGTAGGATCGAGTTGAATTATTTTGTTTTCCTATCAACATCCGATTGTTGGCGAAGTAATAGTACCTCAACATAGCCAATTAACGTGTAATTGCGTATGTCAGCGTGTGTGCGACTGACTTTTTTATGTTTTAAAGTTTGTTTACTGTATATATCACAGTGCCGAAAGAGCTTGGTAATTAGTTTTCTCCGAGAACGAAATGTAATAAAGATTGCTGATAGAGAAACGTTACGTACGTTTATCTATTGAATTAGATACACGTGTAAGAAGCGAACCATTTTATAAATATCTTTTTATCTCGTTGATAACATGATATTCGAAAATATGGTGTTTTCCTTCTCAATCTCATGACTATAAGCTCATAAGACCGAGTTATATAAATTGTATTACTTATCAGGTAATATGACTTTTCTGCGACTACCTATCAGGCCTATGTATCTGAGATTCACTCAGTGAATAACATCTTTATGGGCTTATTCTGTCAGCACGAAGTAGCACATCGTGTGTTTTTTTTAAACGTTTCTAAGTAACGAGAAGAGCAAATCGTTTGCCTGACGGTAAGCGCTACGCCACCGCTATGCACACACACAGCTACATCACCTAGAATTTTCCATTACATAATCCTGTGCCTGGTGCGGTGCGGTGTGTATTGTGTGTGTGTGTGTGTGTGTGAATCATTGACTAGATACCATCAATGATTATAATATTGCTAATGTGATTATATAGTTCATGCCAAAATCCAGCTTCTTCTAGTTTCTTGGGTAGTTCTATTTTTTTTTTATTTTGACTGAGTTGATCACATTTTTTCACGCTTCTTTTTCCTTTTTATTATGTCCAAGTCCGGTAACAAAATATTACGCTTCGGCGGCGGTTCATTGTGCTACGTAGGATTGTACACTTTGGGCTATTTGATCTAACCCACCCTCGAACAAGATTAAAAACGGCACCCCTTTATTACGTGCGTTCAAAAACTGAAAGATAAAATGTCGAATCACATCAAACGACCTATAACCCTTATCTTAAACCACATTAGCAAGAAACGTAACTTCCTGTTGTAAATAAAACCTCAAGTAAAACTCCAAATTGCAAATAAGTAATAAACCCATTATTAGATATGGCAAGATATCAAAAAGCCATAACAAAGTAATGTCTAAAGTTGTTGTAAAATTTTATGTAACGGCCCTGGTTCTGCTAAACCAAACTTTTGCGACGGTGATACGGAGTTTATGATTCTGTACAAGGTACATATTTTATGAATTTCTAGAAATTAGGTGCTTTAGAGTGAACGTATGGGTAATAAGATGTTTGTTGAAGTATGTTGACTTAATACACTAAACCCTATTCCAGCCACGAGCTTTGCCAACAATGAATTATAACGTAGTCAAAGCTTAAGGCATACGCCAACGGTAGTGACAGCCAGTGATGTCACAGTTGGGTTGAATTGCTGCGGGTCACATATTTTCACAAAAAAATGCATCCCTGCTCCACGCCTAAGTGTAGGTATTTGTTTTTTTTTACTTTAGTACTGAACTTTCGGAACATATCACGTGCTCATACCAAGAGTAGGTAGGTATTTTACCTCCATCTGGCTCAAATCACTTAAACCTACAGGTGTCCGCGCCTTTTGTTTCATTGACCACGTTTGACATTAATAAGACATTCAAAAGCCTCTTTCACCCAGAAAATTCAATTCGAATATGGATGATGAAACACCACCTTAATTAAATTGAAAATTAGAAGATGAAAGCTTTTAGGAGCTTTTTGTTTTGACACTTCATAATTATTTACTAATTCTAAACCAATGTAGATTTCAATTTAGGATTTCGCTTTATATTTTGCTTTTGGTGCCCACTTCGTTGGGTTTTTTTTTTTATGAAAAGGTGTTTTTAATTTATCAATGTTCATTGTTTTATTTTATTTAAATTTGATTTTGTAAATTATGAATATCCGCAGCCGTTTTAATGAGAATTGCCCAGTTTGATTGTGGTTATGTAAAATGATTACCGAACACCACAAAGTCAAAACTATTTATACATGTATGATTATCAATCCGCCTAATCTTAATGAGATACTAACCTCCGTCGCTGCTTTGTACATACGCTAAAATGTAGCGCATAAAAATGGGCTACATTCATCAGACATATTTTCATGGAATAACTAATAGTTTCTGAGACTCCTTTTACAAATAAACAAACTCACAGTCTCTCTTTATGGTAAGCTTGCCTTTGATAATAATTTCTCAGCGAAGGATAAACACGATTGCATAGAAGAGCGGAAAGAGCGCCAATTAAAAGTATTATCTAATTTACTTTCAGTTAAGTTAATTACGTTACTTTATACACTTTAATAACCCGTATCAAGAAAATAAGAGTTAATTGTGTTCGACGTAGCAACGTTTAAAATTGCATAATCAGCGCTTGCCAGGAGGCATCTTGCCAGAACCCTGTAGTGATAAATCTCACTGGATTCCATTCAATAGAGACTTGTGCGAATTATTAACGCCCCATTAGTCTCCGCCGAACGTCTTTATTTGTATAGAAAATCTTATTGAAATACCTATCTGTGACTTAGAAAATTATAAATGGCTTATCGAAGGCTCTTGCTGTCTGCAAACATTAATCACGTTTCTTGTGTGGGTGTTATTGTATTAGATGTTGTTTTGAAAATATTGATGTGGAGATAGTTGAGAGTTGAATAGGCCAAAACCAGCTATTATATAGTTTTATGTGCCTACTTTATGTGGACTCAAATCAAGTAGGCTATCCATTGATAGTGCGCGTCCACATCAATGCGTCGCGTCGTGTGTTGAATATTGCATTCAACAAAAATATTCAAACATTTCAAAATATTCGAAATACACGAATGAGTTAATATGGTGCAAGTATTTACTGGGGTGGACGTGATTTTGTAAATTAAGGACGTGTGAGTGGATGGGTGGTACTTTCCGTTAGCGGAGAACCTTGTGACTTACAGGTACAACTTTACTGGTTTGATTTACCAAGAACACGGACATTAGTTCCAAACAATGAATGGATCTATTATCTTTATTGCTTACCAAGTGAGATTTTCAATTTATATTTAGTAGATTTGTTATTATTTGCTTTGTTTTTAATTTGCTCGACTAGTTGTCACAAGTAATTTTATACGGTACTATTATAAGGCTTCGTATTTACTAAAATCATATTACGTGTTCATTCTCTAGCTATATCTATTTGGATTAAAACCATTTAATTAAATATTTTCTCGATTATCTTAACTTGAGTTAATGTCAATTTGATCTAGGTAAGTAACTAAATTAGAAAGTTATTGAATTCGAGTAAGAGTCTTGAAGTTAAGTGATTTCTTCAAAACTTAGTGCAACAATTTATATTGGCTTGGTGAGCTCTTGTGGCAACCTTCATAAGTCACTACAACAAAATGTATAAACAACAGAATTTCTATAAAAATTATCTTTATTTTTGTTGAATACAAACGATGGTTATTACTCCATTAAATTTAACTACTAGTTAGTGCTTACTATTTCTTAGGGATCAAACAAATAACCTCATCCTAGTGCAGTACCTATTACAATTCGAAAAATAAATTTAGACTTACTTCCTTCTTCTTTCTTCTTGAGTGACTATAAAAATGTCTTCATATAAAAGAAGAACAAGGAGCCCGTTTGTAACGCGACGTAACAAGCTGAAGGGCCATAAAAGATTGTAATAGCAACTGAAGTAATAAATCGAACTAGTCACTGTAAACTGGAAATATGTTCGGAACGGAAGGTGTAAAGGCATAAATCATACTCTTGCGACGCCATTTTTATGAATCCCGGATTCATAGTTGGTAAATACAAAGAGTTATATTTTTTTAAGCTCAGCGTTTCACCGCAGGCTCATCTGATGGTAAGTGTCAATGAGATCGAAGGTGATAAACACGCTAAGCTTAAAATGGAACTGGCTCTATAGGACTGATGGCAAGACCAAAAACCATAACCAGAATGATTGCTCCCGTTACCAAACTTACCCACCCTACTCATTGCACACTATTGGTTGGCAGCGAAATAATTGGCAACATTCTCCACCCAATGACAAAAGCTCGCGGAAACCCGCATCTAGTACCGACCGTTATTTATTTAGTAGGTACTTCTTTAATTCCGTAAAGTAGATCCATAAGCGGATAAAATGATTATCCATAATTTAAATTTAGCCTCTATAATGAAAACAATTGAAAAACAACATTTCTTTCTGTTATCAAGTGAACAAAAACGTTATCGTAACGGCTGCGATGTAATTTGGAATAATGTTTTGTGTAATGGTTCAGCTCAGTAAAGTAGAGATAATGTTAACAGGCAGTAAGGGCGCACAGTATCTACAAACCATTCGTGAAAACTTCTTGCATTGAGCGGAATGTTACGTAATTTGATTGCTGCGTGTAGCCAACTCATAGATATACATAATTATACTATACGTGTAGACTCAATACCTGTGTCTTTTCCCTTTGTACTTAGGGAAGAGGTATCCACAGATTTCAAGGGAATTTTAAAACATTTTCATTATAAAACATGGAACATCTGACTCGATTGGATGAATGTTTCTCAAGATAAATATCGTGTTTTGCCTCATCATCGCGGCAAATATTGATTCTGAAATCAAACTTAATTTAAGGTTTCTTAGTTCTTTAGCTGACTTTTCGTGAGTTGTATATACACTGGTAGGTTCATTTAACTTTCGTGACTATTCGGACTCATGTGGATTAGTGTTTTGAATCTGAATAACAAAGCATCCTTACTAGACCTATGTTGTGGCAGAGTGTGGGAGCCGCGGAGTTTTTGTCGAATTTCCCACGCCCCGGTCGCTATTACAAGCAAAGCAATCCACAAAAAGATAAATTGTGAGTGAATTTATTACAGCAAAGTGCTCTCAGCAGGACAGATTCTCTTAAAGAACACTCAGGTACTTGTTCTTTATCGTGTTTTGTTAATTCTTTTCGGAGATTTTCTCTCGGCGCATTGTCTGAAGTAGCGTTGAGTTTTGCAAAGTGAAACCTTTTTTTCAATAAAAGCATAGTTTACATTTTAATTTGGTAGAACAGTATTAAACATGAAATATGTTTCAATTCCTGCATTGAAAAATAATATTAATTGTAAAGAAGCTTGAAGGCGCATGATGCAATTACCCTAATCATTATATTGATTGCCCCTCCCGGGGGTTTCTCTATCTAGTAAGCGCTGATTTTTACAGTTTTCGTTGACCCTAAACGATAAATATCTAGAAAAATAAACAGTTGTATACTGTGATTGATTATGTACAAAATAATTATCTACAACTGCTTCGAGAAAGCGTAAACCTTTTTGTACTCGTTTGGTGCTCCAAAGTAAAGAGGATCTGTCGAACATGGGAATCTTTCCACGTTCATCTCAAAGCACACAAAACATGTCGTATCCCACACGCGAGGACCCGGTGGACATCAATCGCTGCTGTCCTAATAACCGTTTAAATAGCACCAAGATTTATGGAAAATCCCAACAAAGGAGCCCTCGATCCTACTACGATAAATCTACGCACGAAATAATACGATCCCCGAGCGATTTGTACTGGGACAAAGACTGTGTTTCGTTCAGCTAGGTAATAAAATTAAGGAAGGTTTGGCGTGATCGCGTCACGAGTTCTATGGATTTGAGCGGTCCCTACGGTGTCTTGTGATCTTTTAGCTTCCGATTTGTTTAGTTTATGAGCCTGATGGAGCTTACTTCGTTATTGATTAGTTGTTTGTTTTAAATGAGCGTTAATAACTGTTCCTCATAAAATCGGACATGATCTTGAAAGTATTTGGCGTAGTTGAGTCATTTGAGTAATTTCAGCGAATAATTCTCAACGCAGCATAGGCGCACAGTGCTGAGGTCATCAACCAGACGGATGGTCCTTTAAGATCTAGTCTGGTAAGTGTATTTACTTATACTCAAATGTGCTGGAGATCAGATTTGTGTGGATGCCAGCGCAACGGTGGCCATAACTGCCTTTGTCTGAATTGTGAAGTTAGAGTTTCGCTTATTAGCGAAGCCGCATGCTATCTCTGACGACTGTACCTATGGTTCTGAAAATCTGAATGTATCTTCGCGACCAATTAAGTTCTCAAAACCAAGAAACACTGGACTACTAACTCACTCCCACTTAACACTCTCTCTCTCTCTCTTCCCACAGGACTCACTGGTCTACTACTAGATGGTATGGTATGGTGTTCAGGTTTACCTGAACACACTACTGCATGAAGGATACACCAAAACAAAACAGTGCCATTTAAAAATGGCACTGTTTTCAGCAGAGTAATTGTCATACCAATTTTATTTAAAAACCAATATCTCAGTTTGATGAGCACAGTACAATGGGATGCTACATTTTGCAATGCAATTGTGATGACAACTGATATAGTTTGAAATGGCAATCACCATCATCTATGGAGTTTTTTTTCTCGTTAAAAAATATATACCAATATAAAAACACTGAAACTGGCTACAAAAAATGCTAAAATCCCAAACAGCATTCTTTTCATACTTAAAACTGCGAATTCCGTACATTATTCAATATGCGAGACTTACTTAACTACCTAACGAACTTTCAACCCCATAACTTGAGGTGCATTGTTCGAGACACGGTCAGAGATTCCACCGTCTGGGTATAAGGCGGTATAAATACATTCTGTGGTCGGAACGAACGAAGCCTGAACGTTCATAAAATGCTTCGAAGATCGCCCGACTTGGACGCTAGTGCTGCCATTTTACATTTTGGAGGAAGATAGAAAAATGATTTTTACTAGGTCTTAAATGGAATTTTATAATATAAGAGCGTTAGGATTTCCATAAATCACGCAGTTCGGAATGAAGCTTTTGATATACGCTGTATTACAATTTAAATAGAAATGTTATAATGTTACAAATTACGAAGCCTTTAAAAATAAACGGCCATGTGCTAGTAAGACCTCATAAGTGTTTCATACCGTGACCGCTAATTAATATAATTACTAGACACATCGGATTTCGCGCACAGATAATTACCAAAGTATAATTTTAACAAACCAAAATAAAATTCATAATTACCTAGTAAATATAAATTCAGTACGAGAAAGTTTAAAAACTTCTAAAGTTAATTAAGTTTCGAACCTAGTTACGTTCCAATTTCACAACACTACAATAGGTAGAGAAAAAAAATGGAGGTATGTAACTAATAACATTATACTTACTACAATTATGTATTTGAACAGTGTACGTAGTGGTAAGTTAAGTACATTAACGTAGTAACAAATTGAACGTAGTTATCGTAGAAACGACAACCTCAGACCAACTTAATTTAGATCTATCTTACATTGTACAATAGGTGGAATTTCAACCCTCTAGCTTGCACCACAAGAGACGAGACACAGGGGTGAATGTATTATGTCCCGTTTTATCATTTTAGATATACGTTACACTAAATTTAAAATAGCATATCAAGAATATTGGAACTTGCAATACTGAATCACTGTGGATTGCAGTAACGGTGTGTACCATAAACGATTTGTGGGTACGTTGCCTCTGAATAATGTACCTAGATGGTACATACCTAAGCATGGCAGCAAACGCCAAATTAAATGAAAATTATACGGCATATTATGACCCTCTGTATGAAATGCTACGTTAGTACACGGCGCCTCCTATGCAAAGTTAATTTCTAAAAGAATATTAGCCAGTATCTCTCAAGAAAATAACCCGATGAATCAACCCCGGTTGAATTTAGAGGTTAAATTAAAACGCTTCCCTAAAAGCTTTTCATGTACCTACTTAATTAGCTAAGTAATTGAGTAAAAGTAACTCTTCCCGGCAAGGTAATGTAAACATAGTATTTTTTAATTTCATCTTCAGAGGGCAATGAACGAGTAACCAACACGGTCCTAGAGACAGAGGCAGAAATAAATCATTACTGAGGCACGAACCCGTGCCTCTTATTCATATTTAAATGGCAGACTCATGTCGGAGGTAACTCTGACTCATCCCGGTTTAAATAATATATCCGAAAAGTTAGTGAAATAAAAGCTTGAATAGGTTACAACGCGGACGCTTGGCTACGATAACGTTATTTTCTATGTTATATAAGCCCGTTGTTGCTAAACTAGACCAGTATATTAACCCAGTAAGGGCTACACTATTATGACTGTGGTCAGTCCGATTTTAGGATGACCTTTGATAATATTTACATTCGACTTCAAGATATTTTAAGCTTTTAGATTGGCAATTATTGGCCGTTTTATTTATTTTTATAAATATACCTCATCTGTATGACACTGAATCTTTACAGTCGTAGGGGAGATAACACCATTGAAATAAAAAAAGTTAAAACATTTATGCCCATTCCTAGACGATGAAATAGCTATTATGCTCATATTCTTATCAATTACAGATCGGAAGCACTCACAGCAGAGCCAAAAGTGCTGAGGCCACCTTTTTTATCTTCCCCTTCGCGCTTGGTCGAGTCTCGTGAGTAAGAAAATTATTGCCATATAGAAAAACCCCGCAGAATAAGAGGCAGGTCAGGAAAAAGCGCACAAAGACAAAACACCCGAATCGGGAGCTGTCGAAACGATCAGACAGCGAACATCAAAGAAGCGTTTCACTTTTGTGACATAATTGTACCAATATCTGAGAGGTTTTGTACTTTGAGTTTTGGGAGCTATTTTGTGGAAGCTATTTTATTTTAAGCTGTTTTTTCGTTCACCGATATTTTCCATTGTTTTTGTCAGATTTTTTCGGGGTCAAAGTGGTTGCTTTCTATTCAATTTAGAGAACGTGACAATATTCTATCATCATCAAAATGTGGAACCACTCTTTATTTAGATACTATTACAGTACTTACAATATTAGGTTTTGCGATGACTCTTATGAGTCTCTAAATCATCGGCAGTGAAGAATGCGTCTAATATAGTAGAAGAGAGAGAACCGAAAGAAGAAACTAAATTCATTGATATACCCGTTAAAAAAATAAAAATATTCTTAGCACATTTCTAAAATGATAATGGTGGCAAACAAAACTAATTAGTACTCGAAATATCTTCAAAATAGTCTGGTACAGTCTGGAGTTTTATTTTCGACTTTACAACCTCTTTTTTTATCAAAACAAGTAATAAAATTAGTGAGATACAAACGGCTACTTATAATTAGGCCATCTTTATTTAATTTTTCACGAGTAAGCGCGATGGGAACGGTAAAGTTTTTTGATTAACAAATAGTACGCTGGGTCCAGAAAATTTCGCACAGAATATTACTGGCTTCCCCGTTTTTTGGTATCCGCACCGTTTGTCTGAAGACGTCTCGCGTAATGTAGGTGGCCGGTAGTTACTTTTCCAACAAAATTTCCACACAATTCCACAGAACCTTTACGGTTTTTAAACAAAAGCCAAAAGGCTCTAGTCTTCACCGTCTTTCAAGACCTGCAATAGTTGTCTAGAGGCCGTGTCGGCAGATCCCAGCGAGGCCGAATGACGGCTAATGGCCCGTTAATAATGCCGCCAGTCGCTCTGTTAGCGGCCTTACCCCGCCGCGAGTTACGACTCCACGATTGGTATAAGTGGAGATAGAATGAACTGGGTAACAGATCGTAATTGAACATTATGACTTGATACTATTTGATGGCTTAACAATTCCAACTCATTTTTGGGAAGTTTTCGCTGAATGTATGGTATTGGAAGTAAGAATACGGTACGCTATGGCCATATAGGTCTGAGTTTAATTGCTATTCATCCTAAGAAAGCAATAATTCGCAGACGACTACTATCCATCCATATCACCATATATCCATATCGCCAAGGAAGGACCAATAACAACCGATTATTGTGAAAATTTGTTGGACACATCATCATCAACCCATTTCGTCCCACTGCTAAGCATGGGTCTCCCTTCACTTTTATGAAGTCATAACCCACCACTCTGACGCATAATCCGTAACAAACTCAGTTTGAGTTACCTCTTCTAAAATGCCTCCTACTAAATGTTGTGTACTGTCGCAAATAAATGTTCTTCTTTCTTTCCTTCTTCTTTCTTTCTTTAGTAGCAAATTTATAAAGGATCATTCTACCTCGATGTAGCTCCGTAATTTAGCAGCTTTCCCTACCACGAATTACGAGTGGGGGCTTTCTGCTAAACTGCCGAGAATCGCACACTTCACCCGGGGAAAGCGTTAGTACGTACCTACAGCTCCTTAATGAGCGGTCATGTAGCTATGATTAGGGAGGCTCTTGACGCAGACACGTGGTTTCATTCAGCTCCCAGTTTATTAGGTGATAGGTATTAAGTAGGCTTCTAGTTGGTTAACCTATGAATAGCAATCGATCTTCATATGAAAGTGTAATACACGCCGTACTCTCTAGAGGTCTCTGTGGAACGGTTTAGCAATGATGAAAGGAACCGGCTCACATGGTAACATTCAGATTAGATAAGGATGTGATAAGACTTTGCGGTCAGTTTGGTTTAACATAGGGTAACCAATCAAAGTGCCTAGTTTTGCTTTTAAAATGTAGTAGGTATATATCGATCAGTTTCACCGCATGTTTTGTAACAAACGGCATATGAGACTTTAGAGCCGTCAGGGCGACGAGCGCAGTGCATTGCCGCGCAAGATTATGCAATGCAAAGTTCTGAATGGCATTACAACTGTCATGGGCAGGCGTAACACTTACCATCAGGTGAACGACTTGCTCGTCTCGTCACTCAGTGAAATTAAAAAAAAACATTAGATCACAAACCGTATTGAGTATTTTGGTCTTGAGGCTTATGGCAGTTTGAGTGTCATTTATACCATAATCGATATGTGGTCGAAACGAGCTATCACATTAGCTTTAACCTTTGTGAATTGTATCACAGATTCCAAGCTCTGCGTGAGAGATATTGTTGCGTCCAATTTACGACGCCTCCGCCCCAATCAATAGAATGCAAGGGATTGACACGACACCGAAACCTTCACCTTTTCATGTCGACTCCCCGGTGACATGCAATTCTATAGATATTGGATCACTCAAGTAAATTGGTACCGCACTTTGGAATCCAATAACGGAGATGAAGTTGATATCATGTTAAGGATACAAGCAATTGACTTACATAGCAAATGTTTGGCAACCATGAGTCTGGGTGTTTAAAAAGAGCATGGTCCTTTTAGTTCCTGCTTTGGTAGGTACAGGGAATCCTCGTTAGGGGTCAGTATTTTGAACGAGTCGCGCGCGCTTCATCAAAGTTATCCTCGGTTCTAACCTGTGTGTGTCCACCAACATCTTTGCTTAAGTTTGATTTACGTCTTCCCACATCGGCGCGTGTCATAGTCATCTTCGTTAGAGTTAATAGTGTTCTGTGATAGTCATAGGCATTATTGATATGGTCACATTTTATTAAATTTTAGATTCAGGTAGATCATCATCTTCAAATTCTCACTGCTAGAACACATGCCATCTCTTAGAGAGAGGATAGCTCACAATCCACCACAATGGCCCAGCGCGGGCTAATAAAAGTCACTATGTCCGCAAAATGTTTAGCCTCTTGGACATGCCAGTTTCCTTACGATACTTTATCTAGCCGTTTTTTGAGTGGCAGCATCGAAATCTATACTTGAACATATACAAATCATTAATAGTCATAACAAATATCATATATGTAATTTTAATTAGAGATTTGTATGTAGATTTAGCAAAAAAAATTGGCACTTTACCTATCAAATAATTATATTAAAATATTTTACGCAAATAAATATTACTATAATCTATTCTAATCTAACCTGCCATTCATTTTCAGTTGTACTATTCACTTTACGTAGCGTGGTTGGTCCTCATATTCATATTATTATCCGCTTTAGAATTTATATATTAAGTGTTGCATACGTTAATTTCGATAGTTGTGTATGTTGACTTTAGTGCACACAATAATAATTTACGCATTAGCTCTCAAATTTGACTGGAATAGTAATACAGTAACTAGAATCAGTATCAAACTATCCTGTAACACTTCACTGTATAAACTAGAGATATACTGCTGTTTGGTTGTTTCAGCTGCCCACAATGTCTCCTCCCCACTCAACACAATCACAAAGTCATTCATATCTCCAACAGCGACGATACTGTAAATGCACTAACTTTTATGCAAACACACGCTGTAACGGCGCATCCACCTGGGAACCAGCTCTAATTAACGAGCCAAGTTGGGACAACAGTATCTAAGGCGAACTTAGTTATTAGACTGCGTTGGGGCAAAAATATTTACCTACTCGGTTGCCTAGTAATTCAGTAGTATAATAGATACCAATGATAAAATGTTATAATCTTTAATCTTTTGTTTAAATCTTTTGTTTAATCGTACCACGTGATGTTCGAGGGTTGGTAAGCGCAACGGCTGCCCATAACAATTGCAGTGCTAACGAAAGCTTCAATTGCCGCAAGATACCTACAGAATTAATTATAGTTGAATTAAACGACACGGTGCGGGTGCTAAGCCTCACATTGTATTAAACTTAGTCGATTCCATGTATCATTATACCGCCTCCAGCCTAGTTAAGAAGCTTAATTGTTCCATCTTGGTGCGAAATTAACGAGAACAGCGGATATTATAGTAACGTTTTGTATTTTTTATTATACCACCTTAACCTTAATTTTTAGTAATCACCTTTATTATTTTTTTCCTGTTTCACTAGTTTAATAAAATAAAATTTTCATAGGATTTTTTTTTAGATTAACATAAAGGTGTTACCAATCGACCGATTGTCGATGGAAGAATAAGATCAGTCGACATCGGTCGACAGTTATTCAATAGCCGAAGCTACCGATCGACGTCGATCGATGGGTATGGTGCGGTCCCTAACAGTTTTCTTTCCTAAAACTTGGATTCTGTGCGGTTTGCGTGCTTGTTGAGCATCAGACAAACAAACAGACAATGCTTATATTACCTTTATTTATTTTATATTAACATTGGCTACTAATATTTTTACCCGAATGCGCCATAAGGATGGTTATGTTTTCCGTGTATATGTAAGTATATTTCTTTAGCACACTCTGTAGCCCCAACAGGGCTTGTTTTTAGATTAGCTAATTATAAATTCCATTTTTGTTTTGTTGTTTAGTTTTTTATATACGCGCTCACAGAAAATAGCTAAATTTTTAAAAAGCAAAAGGTTTGTATGTACTCACGGTACTTTCCTCTTTATTTTTCGATTTTACGGAATTACTTTTATCCGAAAAATATCTATAGACATTGGTCTCAAAATTAGCGCAGCCGTTAGGACGTGAAGGTCCCACAAACAAACATTAATAACGTTTTACATTAAATATTAGTAGCAATAGAAGTAGAAGACTGCTATAAACGTGGCTAGTAAGTGTATAATGTATGGAGTGTACCGACAAATCGAGCTCCAATTTAAAGTTTATTACAACTCGTATCCTTAGTGGCAATCTCAATCACATAACAAGGTAACCCCTAACGGGAACAACCCAATTTCCTCGTACAAGTTAGGCATTTGGGCAGTCCGCAGGGCATTTACAAATGGAGGGACAAACTCATGATCGCATTGAATTTACGGAGTTATGCCAATAGGAGTATCTCTAATTAAGGAAAGGTCGGACTTACTGAGAGGCGGATGAAAATTGACCTTGATTTTGTTTCTTCTTTGTTCCACATAATAGTTTTCTTTTACTTACACCATGATTTTACTTACACCACCTGTAAAAAGCTGGGGATCCATATTACGAACCTTACAATCTCACGGTCGTTGTTTGCTAACAAGTCACTTAAAAACTGAAAAACAAAAGCTTCCTTAATTTGTTACCATCTATTGCAATCCGGTCGCTAGTGATGCTAGTATTTATGACCAAAATGAATTCTACGACATGTGGGTCAAAAGGCGGGCGATTTTTCGTTATAATGATTTCTATTGAAATTTTGCGACTCAATTTCTGTAGGTAAGGTTACTACGGTTTGACAATGAATGGTACAACCATTTAATTGAAATCGATTGCAACCAAAGTAACCACTCTACACTTCGCCTACACCACCCTACAGTTCACTATTGGACATAAGCTTCTATTCTATTATTCACTTACTAAGCGTAAGTCACCGCTTGTCAAATGCAGGTACTGACAGACTCGAAGGTAGGCTCCATCAAATCTGACTGCATTATACCTACACTAAGGCTAAAATTCTCTAACATAATACCACTGCTAACTTAAAAAGTTCAGTCCTGTAATGTAACCATGGTTTGAATGTTGGTGAATGAATTCCAACCTTATAATTATGTAGAGTCGCGGTTTCCGGTCAGAACGCATCCATTCCGGTAGCTATCGGGTTTGCGGCTAATAAGGCCATTGCAAACTTTACCTTGCTTAGTAGGTGGTCTATAACTTTGGTTCTATATTATGTAACCCTACTCAGTCTAATATCTTTAGTGAAACTCCGTGCATAGTCCTTGTCACGGAGTTTTTTTAGAGATGTGAACGTTCACGTTGTCAAAATGAGTTCAATTAATTGTACGTTAATTAAATTTAGGAAGGGGAGGCGTTAGCTGTACAACTTAGATTTACGTCCGCTAGATAATTTATATAGATACCTACTTATCCGCTGATTTCCGTCAATAACATCTGAGTTTATCAATTACTAGCTGAGGCCCGCGGTTTAACCGTAATTACATTTCTCTGGAATAAAACGTAGCCTACACAACATAAATAATGGCAAGTCTTTCGAAAATAGTGTGGCTTTATATCATTAAAATGATTTTCCGACACTAGCTGTAACCAAAAACTTGCAACAAACTCTACTTCCTTTAAACTATAAGTGTACTTAGTTTACTTTTCACATATAACCTAAACTAGCTCAAAATATAGTGAAACGTAAATTGATTCAATATAAATTGATACTAAATTGATTCATTGTAATATTACGTCGATGGAAATTAATATCAAATTCGATATGCCGCAATTTAATTGTTAAGTTTGCAGTTTGCTCTAGCAACGCGGACTCAAATAGCTTCATGTTACAATAATGTCTACCACCGAGAGTAGGTATTATACTAGTCTAACCATATGACACGCGATGTGAGGTGCGCAGGATAAACTTAGCGCCAAGAGAATTCGCGATGTCATACCCTTATCGTGGCTCCTTGACATTTGTGTGCGGAGTTATGAGCTAACACTTCTCCCATATAAAATTCAGGTATTTCGATATATTTGCTTGTTTTTCGAAAGGAGCATGTCGTCATCATTTCCATGGAGGATACGTTGTTATCTAAAAGAAAGAAGCCTGCAAAAAATATGTGTCAGGATGAGAGTGCGTGTGTGTGTTTGATCTTATCAAATTATAGTAATAAGTACTTATCTAATACGGATTCAAAATTACTTTGCAACTGGAAATGAAATCAGATAATGAATAGGTTGGTTATTGTCCTGGGAAATTAAGAAATAAGCGTAGAAGCGGGACGGCAGTGGATAAAGCCGCAGAGTGATTAGTTGATACAAAAATAGAAATAAAGCTTTCTTTTGTCATTAGATAGGTACGTACTGTTCCAGCAAATGCAATATGAACGAACCCGAAATGAGCGCCCACTAATCCGGCTTACGGCTCTATTATCGCCGTAAGAAAACAAGGGATCAGAATTAAAGAAAAGATTAGTAATTCTCGGGCGAACGTCGCTGAAGTGGCGCAAACAATAAATCTTGCCGGTTTTCTTCCGGCTGGCCGCTGCAAAAACAGCTACGCGTAATTAATTACCTCACTTGCTCCAGGCATACATCTGTGCATCAGAAGGGAATCTTCAGCTGAAGAAGAAAACCGTTAAACTAGTACAAAGAAACAATGGATTTTAGAATCACGATCAACATACATCTGTGTTGCTGGCTAGTTATCAAAGTGTCTAGAGATTTAAAAATGCGGCGCCGCTCTGAATTTGCTTCCGGACTTCTGGGTGATACTGCAATTGTAATGGGTGCTTACCACGTACTCGTACTAACCATAAAGGCGAACCTCACGCAGTTGTAAAAAAAGTTAAGGTGGCTTACTGTTAATGAAACATACTGTGGTCGAGGTCAGCTTTGGAATCCAATCCCTGCTTTCGACTTTTTTGACTCACACTAAACTGGAGATGGTTAATTGATTTACCGGGAATAGTGTTAGCTATAAGTGGGTTTACTTACGTTATTAATTACCATTTCTTACAATTATAATATAATATATTAGTTTACATTACATGATGCAGCCGAATAATAATAGTACAGGTACTTAGGCGAGTACAATACAGATAACAATAATAGACAGCAGTATATATAATAATAAACAAAGTGCCGATTTTCAGGTGTGGTCCTTTAGAGTATTGATTAATTGGCCATGTATAATTATATATATTCTAGATTTTAAACGACCAATGACAATTATCAGTAGGTAGCTATGTACGTCGGTATGACGGCACAGCACAATGCAATCGGAATACTTTTTTTTAATGTTACTAAACAACGAGACGAGCATGTCGTTCACCTGATGGTAAGCGCCATGTCTGCCCATAACAGCTACAGTATACAGTAGAAGCATACTTGCGTGAATAAGATAAAGAAATCAAATTGTTTATTTTATTATTAAGATTTATTCGCAACAACGTAAAGCTCCACGGGGATAAATCCATTTATTATAATATTCAAGTTAAAGGAAAATTTTATTTCAATAGAACGTACCTAACAATCGATTCTCTGAAATCGCCACATTGCCAGAAGTTCCCTGCCTCGAAGAATTGCTAAACAACAACTTTCCCCGTATCGAACCGCTACGCTGATATTAATTTCCATCAAACAGAGAGAAAGAAAACGTGTTTTTCTACAAATTACTCTGTGAAGGAGCGTCTGATGGCTAGACGAAAAAAAATTAAAACATCTTCCGAGTTGAAGATCGTAGTAATGATCTGCAGAGAGGAAAGATCGCGCTGAAATTGTTTCCATTCTCCTTTCAGCTTGGAGGTTCCGACTGGCGACCTAACCGCACTGAGAAACAGTACCTATTAGCCACAAATAGAAATAATAATTCTTTATTCAAGAAAGCAATAGAAATTCAAAAAGAGAAACGTACTCAAGCATAACATAGTACATCTTTTTGTTGCTCTTCTACATGGATGGTTGTCTGGAAGAGATCGCTCTCAGCGATAAGACCGCCCATTGAAACACTCATTGTTAGATTTGATTTGTTTTATTTGTTAAGTTTTCTTTGTTCTGTGGTGTTTCAATAAAGAATTTGTTTATCTATCTAACAACACCATTTGAAACCTTAACCTTTATCTAATTTCAAATTGCTTCTATATTATTTTATTTTAATAACGTTTTTATACACAACTAGCTGTACCTAGTTATGCGCGCACCTGGGCGCTTGATAACAGTCAGCCCTAACTAGAATGCTATCGTAGCGTCTGGGCCGTCTCCGGCCCTCCGGTGAGCGCGTGGGATGTCGTGCGATGTTTTTTAGTACTAAGATTATTATTAGGCAGTCGTTTCGAGCATATAACTTTGTTCGGACTTCTCATTTGTAATTAGTTATAATAGAATATCACTTTTCTGATTAAATACTTTTTAAAGTTTAAAAGTGTTTTCAAAAAGCTCCCAATAAACTTGACTGGCGCAGACGGTAGTATCGTGCGTTTGCTGCGCCGTCTTTCGCGAAAACTGTGTGAAGAATACGCTAAATTCGCGGATATTCGGCGTGTGTGCGGTACACGAACCAAATAAAAATTCGTCAAGGATATAAGGAGACCATGATGGTGATTGGCTGGTGAGTGAATTTTTCGCTATCCTTTCCCGTATTTCGTTATAGTTGGAATCGAACCTTGTCCATTATAACTTATCTGGTTTTGCCTCAAAATAGGTAAAAGTGTTAGTTTTAAGTGAATAAATTAAAGCCAATTTAAAATCAATTGACTTCATAAAAGTGTTAGTTTTAAGTAAATAAATTAAAGCCAGTTTAAAATCAATTGACTTTATAAAAGTGTTAGTTTTAAGTAAATAAATTAAAGCCAATTTAAAATCAATTGACTTCATAAAAGTGTTAGTTTTAAGTAAATAAATTAAAGCCAGTTTAAAATCAATTGACTTTATAAAAGTGTTAGTTTTAACTAAATAAATTAAATCCAGTTTATTAATCAATTGAATTTATAAAGTAATTAAAGTAAAGCCAGTTTAAAATAAATTGACCTTTTAGCGAAACAATTAAATTCCGTTTTAAATTAATTAACTTTATTAAAATATAAATGAAAAATAAAATTAGTTATATTATTATAATTAATGTCAATTGTGACAATAGTTTTTAGTTGACTAAAAATTAAATAGTTTTTGTTGTTGACTAAAAATTAAATAGTTTTTGTTTTTTACTAAAAGTGAAATAGTTTATTAGTTGACTATTTTGAATAGTGCAGTAATTATAATTATTATTATAAAATGACTACTATTCAAATGATACCTAATGAGATGCTGAAGCTTATCCCGCTTTTTGGTGGAGATAAACGTCACTTAAATTTATTTCTAAGGAAGTGTGAATATCTGATTCTTAAATATCATGGTGATCAAGAGCAGAATGCGTACATTATGCATACGATAACAAGTAGGTTGATAGATGAAGCAGCAGCTTTGATAAGTGAAAGGGAGGATATTGAAACTTGGGCACAATTTAAAGAATTACTAATCCAACATTTTGGCGAACAAAGAAGTGAAGAATGCATAGCTATTCAATTAGAAAGCTTAAAAATTAAACAGACAGAAAATTATCTTGAGTTTTGCAATCGGATTCAATCAGTGAGAGCAGTGTTAATATCGAAGGTCAATCAGTTGCCAAATAATGAAGTTAAGAAAGCTAAAATTATAATATACAACAATACATCGCTTAATGTATTCATGTACAATTTGCCTGAATATTTGATTCGAAGTGTTAGACTTAAAGCACCGGCTACGTTAGAAAAAGCATTAGAGTTTGTGTTAGAGGAAGTGGATTTTCATGAGCAGTACACCATGAAAAACAAGTTAAATAGACAAACAGTACAAGCGACTCCACCGTTTAAATTAGGCAACGCTACTAACCTGCCTAGCATGGCTCTACAGCCCAGTGGTTTTAAACCTATGTTGCAAACATCTTTCACGCCACGATTTAATTTTGGAATTCCTAATAATCAGCCAAGGTTACCCCAATTCAGTCAAAGAACGAATGGCCTTCAGCCGCAATTTGGATATAAATTCAATGGACCTCCACAGCCACAGTTTGGATATAGGCCCCACCTTGGTCAGCAGTTCGGTACACAACAGAGATTTATGCCACCATCTCAGTTTAATGTGAGACCTCAACAGCAGTTCGGTTACCGGCCTCAATTTAATCAAGGTCAAATTGGATACAGGCATTCTCAGCCTATAAATAAATTTGGTAGCGCTGACGTTTCTATGCGGACTGCACCGCCTCTCAAGCCGCAAGGGCAGACACAACCCCAAGGGTTTCATCTGAACGAATTAGGCTTAGGCGAAGCAAACTATTATGACGGTTATAATAATGCACGTGTATACGATAGTCAGGAAAATTGGGAACACGGTGAAGAAAATTACTGCGCTGATTTTATGGAGAATGAAAATTATGTGAGTGAAATGGAAGGTGAGATAGTGAAAGATGATACTACGCAAGAGGAAATCGAAAATTTTTACATACAGGCCTCGGACATAAGCCTGAAATAATACGGTTAAATTGCAATGTAAAACTAAAATTGCCATTCGTATACATCCAGGAAATTGACGCAAAGCTCATGATTGATACCGGAAGTACTAGATCATTCTTAAGCCCGCAAAAGGCCTACGAATTTTACGGGTCGTATATAAATTGTGAACCGTTCACTGTTATTAGCACGCATGCTTCCAGCAGTCATAATGAAGTGGTCCAAATTCCACTAATGCCATCTTTTTATAGCAGTGACAGCCATAAGTTTTTCTTATATGACGTAGATAAGCAATATGATGGGTTGATAGGTAATGACCTTTTGATGCAGTTGGAAGCCGTTATCGACTTAAAGAATCTTGAACTTAGAACTAAGACAGTAACTCTTCCAATTGTTAACAATAGTAATTGTGTTATCGAATTGGGCGCGCGGACAGAACAAATAGTAAAATTACCCACCGATCAGTTTGCAGGTGAAGCGATTTTAAACTTCACAACATTTTGTAAAGGAGTTAGAATGCCATCAGCTGTTGTGACTTGTAACAATGGATATGCTACCACCGTTATTCAAAATGCTTTAGACAAATCAATGAATTTGACAATCACAAAACCTTTTAAGGTTACGGAATATAAGGAAGATTTTGTTAGTATGAATTGTACGGACGTAGAAATGAAAGATGTGGAAGTTGATACAATACTAAACGAGAATTTGAATAGACTGAGACTGAATCATATGAATGCGGAAGAAAGAAAGTGTATTAGTGACCTGTGCGCGGAATATAAAGATATATTTTATAGTGATCAGTTACCGTTAACGTTTACCAACCAAGTTAAACATTCAATAAGAACAAAAAACGACGATCCGATTTACGTAAAGCCTTATAGGCAACCCCCCGCACAAGCAGAAGAGATAAAAGATCAAGTAGAGAAACTATTGAAGAATAATGTGATTAGGGAATCGTATTCACCGTGGAATGCACCTGTTCATCTCGTGCCAAAAAAAATGGATGCTTCCGGCGAAGTAAAGTTCCGTATGGTTATAGACTACCGACGACTTAACGAAATAACTGTTGATGACAAGTATCCGTTACCAAATATTACAGACTTGTTTGATCGGTTAGGTAAGAGTAAGTACTTTACGACGCTAGATTTGGCTAACGGGTACCACCAAATTGAGATCGAAGAGAAAGACCGACAAAAAACCGCTTTTAGTGCAAACGGACATTACGAATTTCTTCGAATGCCGTTTGGATTAAAAACAGCCCCAGCAACCTTTCAGAGGACGATGGATAACGTACTCAGAGGAATGCATGGTCATCATTGCCTAGTTTATATGGATGACATGATTATTTTCAGTCCTAGTCTCCAAAATCACATAAATGACTTAAGAGCTGTATTTGATCGACTTAGAGCGACAAATTTGAAAGTTCAATTAGATAAATCGGAGTTTGTACGTAAAGAAGTGCTTTATCTAGGACATACAATTACAGACCAAGGACTGAAACCTAACGACGCAAAAATCAAGGCAGTTTTGGACTATCCCTTACCTAAAACTACGACAGAAATAAAAAGCTTTTTAGGGTTAATTGGGTACTATCGACGATTTATAAAAGATTTTGCAAAAACGACACAACCTTTGACTTCATGCTTGAAGAAACGACACAAAATTGTAATAGACCAAAACTACATTGACGCTTTTGAACGTTGCAAAGAATTACTGACGAACGCACCCCTTCTTCAGTACCCTGATCCATCAAAACCGTACGTCTTGACAACCGATGCTTCATCAGTGGCCTTAGGTGCCGTATTATCCCAAGGTACAATCGGTAACGACAAGCCTATCGCTTATGCAAGTAGAACTTTAAGCGATACAGAAACTCGTTATAGCACCATCGAGCGAGAGCTGCTAGCCATAATATGGGCAGTCAAACACTTTAGGCCTTACCTTTACGGTAACACCTTTACTATTTTTACTGACCATCGACCCCTAGCCTGGTTGTACTCCCTGAAAGAGCCCAATAGCAAATTGACGCGTTGGAGACTTCGTTTACAGGAATATGATTTTAAAATCATCTATAAAAACGGAAAGCAAAATACAAATGCAGATGCGCTTTCTCGTATAAAACTGAACGCTTTAGGTGACCTCGATGACGTATCAATGGAAGTACATTTAGACAAGACTGAACGACATAACATTCATAAAGAAACAGACGATCAGATAGAAACTTTACGGGCACGAAGTGACAGTGAAGAGACTCTATCAGTATCGGACAGCTCGGAAACAATCCTGATTAGTGACCTATCTGAAACTTACCCTCGCGTACCATCACTTTCTAATAAATCGGAAACAGTACATTCAGCCATAGAACTAGAAAACAACGGAATTCCCATCCTCAATGAGGCTATTGATACCAAGCCCAATCAAATTATCATCTTTACGTGGCTTAGGAATAACCTGCAGGTGCGAGATACGTCTAGAGAAAAGCAGAAGATTCTTGAAGTGTTCATGCCTGTGAACAAAGAAGAGTTAGTAAAGCAGTTCTTAAAAGAACACATAAAGCCGAAGGCTAAGTACTTCATATACTTTGAAAATAAGCAGCATAGGAAGGAGTTTAACCGCGTCATCATAAGTTTGTTTAAGGAAGGTATGGTAGAGTTATATGAATGTACTGAGAGAGTTATAAATGTAGAAGATGAAAATGAGCAGAGAGCGATTATAGTAAGGTGTCATGAAGGGAAAACATGCCATAGAGGTATAAAGGAAACTATGCTAAGAATAAAAAGGAACTATTTCTGGAACAACATGTCAGTACTAGTATCATCAGTCATAAATGGATGTGAGGCTTGTAGAAAGATGAAGTATGATAGGAGACCGTTAAAACCAACTATGCAGTTGACTCAGACACAGGATGCTCCGTTTCAGGAAATCTTTATAGATTTATTTACAATAGAATGTCATATTTATTTAACAATTGTAGACGCATTCAGTAAATTGGCTCAAGCCATAGAAATTAACAATAAATCAACAGCAGAAGTAGTTCGTGCATTAATAAAATACTTTTCCATGTACGGCGTACCGAATAAAATTAGCAGCGACCCTGGTTCAGAGTTCAATAATGAGCTTATGAAAGAATTAACTTCAATGTACAAAATTGAATTACACATATGTACATCACACAACCCTAATTCAACAGGCATTGTCGAGCGCTTTCATTCGACGTTAATAGAAATTTATCGTTTGGCCAAATATGATCAGAAATGTACAGACGCGTCTTCAGTAATGACCTATGCTATTATGGCTTATAACAACACCATACATTCAACAACGGGTTTATCTCCATTCGAAGTTGTCTTTGGTCATACGGACTCAAATACTGCGTTCGAAGGTGACTTCGAGAAATGTTACATGCAACAAGTGCTGAGGGACCATGCTAAGCGTACCAAGCACCTTTATCAGTACATATCTGAGAAGATGCTTGAGAAAAAGCAGAAAGTTAAGGAAAAGCGATTAGGAGAGAATGTAGAGTTAAGCGAAGGAGATATAGTATTCGTTAAAGATATTAATACAAGAAAAAGTAAGGATAAAGCTAGGTACCGAAAAGCAACGGTTAAAGAAAAAGCTGATAGAAATATAGTTCCAGTAGAAATAAGTAAAAGACAAACAAAGGTAGCAATAAAAAATATTAAACGTCCACAGGTGGTGCCTGCTCGTAATGGCTCTACTACCCCGCAGCCTGGGCCTTCATCTACAAAAACTTGAAGGAAACCCAGGAATATTACCTGTTAAGGAAGGACAAGCTTATAAACAGGAAGACAAGTGGATTATAGTAAAGAGATTAGATTTAAATGGCTTGGGAAATGATTTGACTATGAATACGCAGAAATTTAAGGATTTTATAAAAATAGTAGATTCACACAAACCATTTATTCACGAATTTTTAGGTATACGCACTCAGGTAGAATATTTAAATAATGTAACAATTTCTAAATTTTGGCAATTGGTTCCTACGCGTAGAGTCAAAAGAGGCTTGATTAATCCTCTCGGATCATTGATAAAAGGGATTTCAGGAAACTTAGATTATGAGGATGCAATTCGTTATGATAAAAAAATCTCACAGATTGGCTCTAGGCAAAACGATTTGGATAAGAAGATGACTTTGGTAACTAAAATGTTGGATAACTTTGTTAATAGTACAGAAACCTCAAATGACAATATTTTAATATTAGATAAAAGATTGAAAAGAATTGAAGAAATTATAAAGTCCGGAAATAATAAAAAAAATAACTGCTTATATCTCACACATGTTTTAAATATGTTCGACACGTTTATGAGTACATTTAGGACTACTTATATAACGCTTAATGAGATAGAAACAGCATTGGCATTTACTAAGGTCTCTGTACTACATGAATCAATTATAAACCCGAATGAGCTATTATATATTCTTAAATCCATAGAGCAGATCCATAATTTAATATATGAAGTAAGTGAAGGCAATTTGTTAAAATTCGAGAGAATCATTAAAGTAAAAGCTTATGTAAAGGAAAGCCAGATAACATTTATTTTAGAAATACCGTTGACTGACAAAAATATATACAATTATTTTAAAATTTATTCTATACCAAATTTTCAAGGTTCGATTAACAAAACTATTTTAATATTTCCCGACTTCCCTTACCTTTTGGCGAAAAGTTCTAAATACCTGCCTGTCACAAAGCCATGCGAGAAAATTGATGCTGATAAGTTCCTATGTACCGATGATAACGTAATACAGTTCAAAACACCGACCTCTGCAGAACAGCTTCTGGAGTTTCAGACAGATCTGACTACTTGCGTACCGTATGTCGTCGAAGTGGAAGACATCAAGGTCCAGCGGATCAGTTTGGACAGCTGGATTGTATTTGCACGAAAACCGACTATAATAGCAGAAAAATGTGAGGAGGACAATATGAAGGAGTCCCTATGTGGTACTTATATTGTCTCAACTACTGAAAATTGTGTAGTTTACCTGAATGAATTGAAATTATCATATCAACGCACGTTTGCTGAAAATCTCCAATACAAAGTTACGCCAATTATAGCCCTACCTGAATTGAAAACAACTAATTCGCCTCCTTCAACTTCAATCAATATCAAGAACATCAATTTGGAAGAAATGAGACATTTTTCGCGTATTCTAAAATTAAAAGAAAGTGAAGTGTATAGTGAAGGGCATTATGGTGAAAGTGAAATAGTGAATTTCAGTGGAATTGACACAAAAAGCATTAGTTATATGTGTTTGTAGCCATAGGTTTCATTAGTTTTATCATTTATCGTTTTAAAAATGTTTATGCGAAATCATCGGAACCCGATCCAGATCTCAACGGAACCCGATAATTTCGCACTTGATGAGGGAGGAGTTATGCGCGCACCTGGGCGCTTGATAACAGTCAGCCCTAACTAGAATGCTATCGTAGCGTCTGGGCCGTCTCCGGCCCTCCGGTGAGCGCGTGGGATGTCGTGCGATGTTTTTTAGTACTAAGATTATTATTAGGCAGTCGTTTCGAGCATATAACTTTGTTCGGACTTCTCATTTGTAATTAGTTATAATAGAATATCACTTTTCTGATTAAATACTTTTTAAAGTTTAAAAGTGTTTTCAAAAAGCTCCCAATAAACTTGACTACCTTGCCACGCTTCGCTGTGGCACATTCGCCGATATGTCACTGGTGAAAAAAATAGATAAAAACAATCCTTGATGCGGATTATATATCATGCTAAAATTTCAGCTCAATCGGTCCAGAACTTTTTGAGTTTTTGAAGCGTACACAAACCAACATAACATTTTTATATATATAGATTTTGTTCTTTATAATTAACTTTTAAATTGTATCACTAGATGTGTTCTAAGCGTCAGAATCCTACGCTAGGCTTAAACAAGCTTGTGTTTGTAGGAAATACAGGTTTGTATTGGGTTGGGTACTCTTTTTACAATCAAGCAAGCGTCGGTGATGTCACTCAATGGGAAGAGACGATGTAATCGAAAGTTTACCAGCATCACAGATAACCCTATAATTCTTCTAGCTACACTTAATTTAAACTCACCCTGATTTTATTTATCAGAAACTCAAACGACGACCGTGATTTAAAGGTTCGATGACCAAAAGTGATGTGGCAGAAAGATGGACTTCAGCATTCTATTTCAAATGGTCGCAGAAAATATTCTATTCGCGGTTCGTCTTTTTGGATAAACTTTAATAACTATCACGTGATCTATAGTTGAATATGATCAACTCTTCATCTACAGTTTAGACGCAAGCTTTGGTACTGTGTGGAAGTTGTTTTTCTTTGATTCTTGCTGGTGGAAGTGAAAATACGAAGCGCTTATCCCGGGTACATAGAGCTACTGCTCTAGAAACCTATCTAGCAATTGCGATGCGACCGTTTGATTTCAGCTTACTCACAGCGGCTATAATGATCGTTTTTCAGGAAACTTTCATATTATATAAAGTTATTATGTTTTATCAATTACTTAATTTTGAAATTTATAACATAGAATCTCGAAGCCTTTACAGATTAGATTGAGAAGATTATAATTTTAATCGCAGAAATCCACCTAGAGTTTTTCAAACTGATTGAAATAATGTTTTTGATGATTTCTCGCTACTAATTAGATAAATTTATATTAAATGTTATTAACATTATTTTAATGTTAAATAACTACATTTATAAAATAGAATAACATAGGATTGAAAATACTAAATTGTACACCAATTCAGAAATACACAAGGTAAGTACATAAAGAATAGAACTTATTGAAATAAATATACTACAATGCGCGGACTTATCGCTAAAAGCGATCACTCTTCCAGTCAACCTTACAATTTAGAAATGTAATTTTAAATTAATTGTGCTTATAATTTTTAATAACCTGATGTTAAATTCATATTGGCAAACAATTTTTACAACTACTGCAGGTTGAATACAAAAAAAAATGCACTATTACGTATTTTTTGTAATCAGTAAACTATAATCAGAAACCTTCCAAACAGATACCTTCGAAAGTCGACCCTAATTATATCGTATCTTCCTTCATAGAAGTCAGAAATATACTGTAACTATATTAAAAAGAATCCCAATAAGTCACTTATCTCTTCCATTAGGTACTTCCAGAGATAGCCAGAAATAGAATGAAGGGTCTCGGAAACTTACTCAGATAATTATAGTAAGTAGGTTTCTTTCATCTTTACAGGATATTCCAGTTAAACTTAGGACGAGGTATCAGGTTCTTACGAGTATAATCAGAAAAGCATTTGAAATTATACGAAAAACAATTTAAGTAGAAGCGCACTAAAATCTTAATAATAATAAATCTGTACAGGTATTCTGAGAAGATCTCTTACAACCTGTTATCACCACCAAAGAGCAATTCGTCGAATGACTATATTTTAACTATCGTTGTAGAGCAATATATTTTCCATGTATTATATGCGTTTATTTAACCCACAGGTTTAGGTGTTGTTAGTATGTTAGTATAGTTTAATTTAAACCCAGTTCCCGATGAAACCTTATATGCATGTCATATCCCGGCGACAGTACAATTATTATGGTGAGTAGGAACAAAGAACTAGTTTTGGCAGATGGATCGAAGGCAGACAACGGAAATCTACAGTGAATAGAAGTAAATTTTTATTTTATTTGACGAATAACGAGATGAGCAAGTCATTTGATGGTAAGCGCTATGCCTGACCAAAACAGTTATAGTTTTATCTTATTGAGTAACAAGATATTTGATGGTAAGCGCTACGCCTGCCTATAACAGTTACAGTGCCACCCAGAACATTACATCGCATAATCTTGCGCGGCACTACACAAGTTGTAATCATGTTTGGGCTCTTTTTGTCATTTGCAATATCGAGTACGTATTTTATGATGGCTTTTAATAAAAAACTTGTTATTTTTTTATTTTACTTATTGACAATACGAGCAAGTTGTTCGATTAAGTAAATAACTTACCCGCAGTGTGGGTTCATTTCCGCATCACACAAGAAACTTATGTACCGGCCTTCTTAACGGATCAACGGATTTTAACGGAGCTTCACACACGTGTCGATCTCGCGAGGGTAACGATAGCCCGAAATACACCTTTCACACTCGGCTTGAGGACTCCCGTAGTGATTGAGAAATGGAAGCCAACGGAGAGACTGAAACGATTTTATCAAACAATTTTTCAATTCGTTTTTGGTCGTCCTTTCACAGTACAACTCTTTGACGAAGAGCTTTTTACATTTTCTTGTTGTAGCAAAAAGCACATCAGCTCGGCATGGATGGGTACTACGCTTTGATTTTGTAACGGCAAAAGGTTTATCGTTACAAACCTATGGTGAAACCAAGTAGATAAGTCTGAAATATTTCATAAAAAGCTTTGGAGAAGTTCGATAAATCTATTATAAAAACTGTAGATATTGTTATTAAATTGGAACAAATAAAAACACTTGTGTGAAACAGGTATTTGCTCTAAGTCAGGGAGTTTGTAGGACCATGGTCCTCGTGGTTACCATGGTCATGGTGGTCGTGGTGGTTCCGGATTTCCTAGAAACAGGGAATCGTATTAGATCGTGACGCGTTACTATTTGTATATTTAACAGTAATATTAAAACGGTAGGTACTATTTTCACACATAACTTAATATAAAAACTGATTACGACGAAGTTTCATTTGCTTTTTTACTCTCCGTAAAATGAATGCCACGAGTGCGAATATTTTTTTACACTCCCTTTTTTACATTATTCGCTCTTGTTCCGCACAAATCTCATTTCACGCCTTTCGCATAGTTATGAATTATTTTTCATAGCGTTTTAATATGTAAATACATTTTACCCAGTATTTGTGGCGTTGCTTTGGCATGAAATAATGTTGAGTCTATTTACGAGTATGTTATAAAAATATATTTAATAATTCTTACAGCGGGCTTTCAAATGGAGTGGAGAAGTAATGTTGCAATCATTAGCATCTTCAATAAGTTTTTTTTCTGGTACGGAGGACAGATGTATTTAGTTTAGTATTACGGATTTTTAAACTTGTGATGGTCAATTTTTATTTTATTTGACTCGATAACGAGACGAGCAAGTTGTTCACCTAATGGTAAGTGCCGCTCTTGCCCATAACAATTACGGTGCCACCCAGAACTTTACATCGCATAATCTTGCGAGGCACTGCACTGCGCTCGTTATCCTGAGACATTGGTTTTAAAGTCCCATATGCCCAGTAATTTCGCTGGAAATATTTTAATGGTAATTGTATATAAGCACAGAAACAGTTTACACTGTTGTGTTATTGTCCACCCACCTCACTAACGTCGTCACGGTTATGTTAATTTATCATCACAAACTAGGGTATATCCAATTAAGGTATAATTAGGGTATTTCACAAAAAACATTTCTTATGAAACCCAAAATGTTGGGCACCTATCAATGTCGCGCTGTAACTGGAGACCCCATTGTTTTCGAAGAAAAAAAATGTGTCAGGAGGCGAGTCATCTTATTTTTATCAGGGTTCTTTCGCTTGGTTGCTTTGTCTGAATGCCAAGAATTTATTGCGTTGTACAGCCTTCAACGGAGCGCGAAGAATTAGCCGACAATCAGTGAGTGAGCTTGCGGGAGAGAAAAATAATGACGAGAGGAGCCGTGAGAGCTCGGCCTGAATTTTGGCTGTTTTATCACCATTCACGGTTCTCTGAATGTGTACAATAATTTCGAATAAGTACTTAGAAACACCTAGGTTTCTAATAATAATGTTTATTACATTAATTACTCGTAGTGGACGTATATGTGTTGCCGTCACAAACACATGTTGTAAATAAAAGAAGTAAACGTTAATATTTAATGAACCTAAATGAAAACTGCTATGTTTATAACATCATTTTTGTTCGCCACCAAAGGCCGCTTCAAAGCGGACAATTTACCCGGCGTTAACCCATTTAAAAATGTACTTCTGTAACTGGATTGCCGCAAAGTAGACGTGCATATTGTTTTTGGAAAATAAAGAGCGCGTCCGCGCGGCGCGGCGCTGCGTTCGTCCACAATTTATGTTTCGCTCGCGCGTCTAGTGAAAGCCTCCGATGAAAGTTTCATCGTATCTGCGAGTTGCAGGCGTGAAAATAAAATTGGAGCAAGCTTTGGACATCCGAAAATACAGGCTATCGTACCGCGGACGGAAACAGTTCGGGATAGTTGCTTTTCATCAATGTATTGCACTGAACAATTTACACGCGCGACAGGACTGGCAGACAGCTGATGATGGATGTAACGCTTTACTGCTATCAGGACTGCCATTCGATGTGTATTTGCATAATGTCGACGATTCCAAACATTATATTAACCGTTATGTTGACTGTGGGAGCATATTATGATATTATTATAATATAATGTACAAATCTATCAAAGCTTAAAGTAGACGTACGTAGCATAAACGAAATAGAATAAGTAAGGTAGAGCAATAGTGGTTCGACACTGATCATATTTATTTTGAAAGAAAATACACGATAAGTATTATTTTGTTTGCGTCGAAATATATAAGATAGGTAAGTAATGTTTTTGTAAGCCTATTCTCGTAACTAAATCACGCATAAAGCTATGGAACCTGAAGGCTCATCGATGGAGGTAGGTGTGACATGTTATTTTCTAGAAAGGTCGATCGAATGAGATAGTGGCGTCCTCTTGTGACAAGAGTTTGTCAGCACGTAGAAGGGCCACTGATATGAAAAATGGAAAGATGAACACAATTATTTGTTTGGTTTCCTATTTTATCGTGCCTCTATTTCGCGGTGAGGTTATACGAGTGCGCGGGTTTGTAAATAAATCCCAGATGCAGTTGATTATTAGAAACTAGAAAAGCGTTTGGTTGAAACATCGTAGTGATAGATTTGTTCGACTCCGACGTAGCGGACGTGATCACATTCATGTCGAGAGGAGTTCTTGACTAATCTTGACTCTAATAATAGGTAGGATAGCAGTACAATAAGTTATGTTTATTTAGATAACAGTACAAGCTCGAACTATAGCGTATTATCATACATAATTGTGTAAATGGGGGAGGTAAACCGACAGAGAACGGTAAACTAACACAATAGCATTATCGAGGGATTAATTGAAAATTCGATTATCAAAATAGTGGTGTAGAGAATATACCAAATATACTTAAGTTATGTTCGTTTACCTAGGTAGAGCCGCAATGGTCACATTGTATTCGATACCTGACTCTACCTTAGAATGATCTCGATGTTATCTCCAGCCTTTTAACACGTTGACTGCTGAACAGGTTAATTTTTTTTTTGACACATTTGCTTATCTTCGCGCAATTTGTTTACTTTTTACTGGTTCGCACGCCAGACGTGTTTTCGCTTGCCATAAAATTATAACAAACATTAACGTTTGTGTTTCCAGGAGTCCTACTGCTGGGACATAAAATTTCTCTTACAAAGAAGGAATGAGCCATATCCCACTTGGCTACCCTAATGTGCTGTGGGTGTTACAAATCGTTGAATTTTGAATTTCTTGGGTACGCCAGTTTCCTCGCATTGTTTTTTCTTTGTCGTTTCTGAGCGTGGGCATCGAAGTTTTCTGTCTGTTTTCTTAGAGCTAGAATTGAATACCTTTACTTAGTCTTTTTAGCATTCATTCCTGTTCCCATATTCATAAGTGTCACATTTTGAATCAGATTCCAACGAATTCATTCCCGATTCGACGAATGCGAAAAATCTGAACCAAATTGTAAATAACGTCCTGTTTTTGAAATCACAATGTATCTTCATAAAATAATTCAGAGAAAAATAATTGTAAAGTCTGGATCGACGTAGATTTCTATTCTTTGGGCTGTATTATCCTAATCCACTTTTTACTAAATCTCCGCAATAGAATTTACTTCTCCCTTTTAGTACCTTCCTACAAAATTCGAAATGTAATTTGTCTATCTGAATAGTTTCCTACAATACCTCCGATTTCGTATAATAAGCCTATTGTGATAAATCAAGGCACTGAATATCTTGTGGGTCGAAAGCTCATAACTGGTAAATAATGTTACGTCAACAAAAATAGCCGCAGGACGCAGAATATCAGTTTTTAGGCCGAGAGTCCATCGAAGCGAACGATGCTATGCGTTACTAGGTTTTACCATGTCGTGGGCTTCATGATAGGTTTTTTTTTATAGCCTCGCCATCTTCAGTGACAATTGCTCTACGGTAAGAGCACCACGTTTACTAATAATTATTTTGCAGTGCCAAAACTTTGACCGGCAAATGCTGCGCGGTAATGCACCGGTCTCGTCTCTCTGAAACGTGAGTTAGTGATCAAAAAAGTAGTTATGTAGGTAAACATTTTAAATTATATATTCACTTTGTATAATTAGAACATGCTTTCTTAAATATCTTACCACCAATTAATTATTGTGTAAGCTTATTTTCACTAAGTTAAATAATAGGTTTTATTTTTATTCATCTATATAAGATGTCAAAAAGGTAGTATTTTTCCAGTTATTTAGTTTTTCTTGTGATCTTTTTTTGTTTTTTTTTTTTTTTTATTTAAAGTAATGGCCTTAATTAATATTGTGAATTAGGCATTCAATTTTGCAGCAAACCATTTGGTTAACAAAATCTTTTTGGGAGGGTAAAAATTTATGATTGCAGCTCCATATTCTAAGGTACAATGCCAACTGAGAATCACAAGCAAAGATCCAAGTTTTATTGCAATAAATATCTTGTAAACATATCATAGCATTGTTAATCTCATTGTAGGGTCACCCTTAGGTCGATTCGAGGGAAATGTTGAGCATAACGGTCAATAAAATTGAAAGATATGATCGCTCCGAAATTTATCAGCGGGTCATCAAATATCCCGCAAAATTTTACGCTTCAACTCGAGCTATGGATGGGCTGGTAGGAAAATTTAAAAATGTTATCAATTAATATTATAATCATATATTTTTTAGGAAAAAATATTAATATAAATATAATTATGAAAGCGTATTAATAATAACTATATTTTTTCGTTCAAACCAAAACTACCAAACGCTGAAAACTTTAGCAAAACCTCCGCAGCTATTTTCGAGCTTAAACATACAAACAAAAACTATCCCTGTCAGTTTTGCAAAAAAATCTTTAATAGATCTGCGATAGGTACAGTTTCATCAATAGAATCCACCTCATGAAAGTAAGTTGACTAAGACCCGTTCTCAATGCAGTTGGCGGGTATGGTTGTGATGATGATGATAACGATGATTAAGAAAGATTGATATAACATAGTATAGATTAGATGCAATCTAGTATAACATAATTATCTAACTTCGATACCTTTCTAATATTCAATTAGTACACATTAATAAAATAGTTATTTGACTACTCAATAGGTAAGCTTTATGCTTTGGTACATTATCCTAATTGCATATTCTATGTGCCTTTAAGTACACAGCTAGTTAGCGTGAAGACGAGCACGTACGTTAGAAGTTTGTCTCTATGATAGAGCTTGGTGTGTGGACTTTATTGATAGTAACGTTAAAGCCGCCAATGGCCGCAATATATATTGTTCTGTTTAAAAATACTATTGTTATGTATTATGTTATTAATAAAATAACTCAGGATTTTCCCATTGGATTAAGATGCAACGTATTTCAGTTTATAAGTCAGATTCCAAGCTACCAAATAATGGTAATTGCGTATCATTTTGTTCATTCGTTTTTAACAGATTCGAAAATAAACAGACAGACAAAAATGTTATATTCTTGTTCGGTAGCTTCGTTTAGACTATTTTACAATATTACCTATTTTAATGTATGCTTTTTAACCGACTTTAAAATGGAGGAAGTTCTCAATTCATTTGTATTTTTTAAATATTTGTTACCTCAGAACTCGGTCGTTTATAAACCAATTTGTTCTTAATTTTTATTTGAAAGAGTACATTTTTAGATGATTCCTATAGAAATTTCATCAAAATCGCTTTAGTAGTTTGGTTTTTAAATCAGTCAGTCAGTAAAAATAAGTCGCTATTTTTTTGTATTTTTATTAATATTTCTTATCTTTAAGTCTTTCATTAAACAGAGATATGTGAAATACACTTATGTGAAATATTCCTATACCACATGTCACTGTACTGCGCTGTCATCAGGGGCCTAGAATACCAGATTATAAATTGTAATTGCAATGTTCAAAAATAACCGTACCTAGATATTGTAGATAAGTACCAACCTAACGAAAGTGTTATTTAGTTTGAAATATGGGCCCCATATAAGAGGGAAAAGCAATTTCCCGCTTGCCTAGGCTTAGGGTAAGTTTTCGCGGGAAAAATATCCGGACTCCAGTCACCTACAAAATCTATTAGGCAAATAGGACTTGAGCTCATTATAGTAAGTACTTCACTTTAGATTGGTAACTTGGAAATTGTAGTCTGACTGGGTACGACAGTAGATAACCCACCAGCTTCACTTAAACTGGAATAGTAGGTAGATAGATAGATAAACTCTTTATTGAAACACCACTGAACAAAGAAAACTAAAAACTAACACAAATGAAATTTAACAATTAGTGTCACATTGGGCGGCCTTATCGCTGTGAGCGATCTCTTCCAGACAAGCATGCTTGGAGAAGAGCAACAAAAATATGGGACGATGGTTTACCGTAAACGACGGGACGGGATGGTAGTAGCTACTTCACAAGTAGCTTTGTTATTACAGTCTTGCTACACTCTCAAAATCGGCGTCTCAGATGAATTTTAATCTCAAAAAGCGACGCTTATCATATCTTTAAGGCGACGAAGCAAATTCAAAGGTCGCTTTGAAGGTGCCAAAATATCAGCCACTTGAATGGCTGACTAATTAAACTAAAGCTTTGTCTGCCCAAACCCGTCTGGGTTCCGAGATAAAAGGACGTCAAAGTGACGAAAAGGTGGAACTTACGCTGAGGAGCCCTTCAGCGCTAGGGCGTAAAGTTGACTTCGAAAAAGGGTGAGTTGGTGCTATCATCGGTCTCTCTTGTTGTCTGTCTTCTTTATAACCGACATCAAAAAAGGAAGAGGTTCTCAATTCGACTGTTTTTTTTTTTGTTTGTTAAATAATGTGTCCCACCCTCTTACAAAACTTCACCAGGGTTCCATGTTGTACGATTCTAAACTGTATTATCTTAAGACCTAACAATGTAAATGTGGAAACAGAACAATAAATGAAATTGTGACGAATAATAGTAATAACGCGTCACAATCACATACATAGAACCTGACCCCTAACTAGGATGTGGCTGCTTTTCCGTTAGTCAATTATTTTTACAGCGCTTTAGAGCTGAAACGCTCCTGGTGCTATCCAACACAAAGCCTTATACACAAATTGAAAATGATTAAAAAACACCATCCATGCCATATTCTATGGCATCGACACCTTTAGAAACTAAATTTTAATTATAATTATTAAGCCCTTTTACTTAATCGCAACCTTCATCGACCGCTAGACGCGAGCATTTGAATTCGGCTTTAGAGTTTTAATAAAAACATTATGATAGAGCGCCGCTTAGGATAAGTCCTTGCTAGACGTCGTCGGGCCTAAAATTATTCTAACTGACAAGTATTCAAAAACATTGCAAGTGTTTTATGCATGAAGAAAATGCAAACGGATCGATTAATACTTTGATAATTATTAGCATGTCAATAAGAAGTTCATATTTTTTTTTGATTGCGTTTTGGTTGTTAAATAAATAAATTTAATTTTAAGGTTTCGTTTGTTCAGTTTGATATAGTGCCCATATTATACGTCTGGTCGGTGGTTCGCACTTGGCTTATCAAATTAACATCTCAATCCAGCGTGTCAATGCCGGTATAATTAGGTAGGTATAGGTAAGCTGCTAACTGGTAGAGGACTGCAACACTTGGGCTACCTATTATAAATCTCTATAGCATAAAGGTTATGGAACAGTTGACATTTGCCCAAAGAGTCATAAACATAAACATATTTAATGTGTAAATTGAAAGAGCGCGTGAAAAAATTAATAACACCTAAAGTTAAACGGCATCGCAGAATAATCATCACAAAACTCTTTATTGACATAGATCTTCCAGAAACGTCGTAAAATTTTCATAGGTGACTCCTATGAAATATAAATTTCAAGTGGGTGTGTTAATACACTCGAGGCAAAAGCGCTTCCAAGTCATCTACTGAGAGTTGTTAACCTCCCGAGCTAAATTCCCACGCGAACTCAAGTTTAGCGGCACTGAGTTATTTCGACCGAAAATTGGTAACATTTGAACGAACATTATTGTACAGCAATTTAGATTAATTAATGCAGTCCTCTGTTTTGTTCCAAAGTGGGAAGGAAGGCCATGTATATTTTGTTTTTCTCTTTCTCCCAACTGGTAAAACAAAGCTGACGGAGACAACGGGAATAACCAGTAAAAACCTTTTACTCGTAGGTAGCAATTTTTTGAAACCCCTCTAGCATTCTACAATGGAAAATTAGTAAATAAAAATGAAAAGCAGAGTAAAGAGTTTCATGCTTCTATTCTACATATTAATAATGCTAGAGTAAATAAATTACATAACAATAAATAAGTTGGGACAATAACAAGAGCTTTAGGTATTTTAATTTTTCTGAGTGTGTATAATAGTTTATGTTGTGGTCCGTTTTTAAAACTGTCACATTACACAGAAAAACTTGAACGACACACATATAAAACGTCCTTGCACCAAAAGTGTACTTCTATGTAAATGGTAAGTACCTACACACTTTAGTACACGGATAAATACCTATTTACTGGGGCGTTATTCGTTATGACCACCTAGACTCATAATGCGCTCGTTTTGGACTATAACGTGCTATCGTATATCAGGCGCGTTTTGAGAAGTTTTGAGGTTAACAAAAAAGCGCGGTATAACATCACGCGTTTTCTGCTAGAAATATCATGTGGCATAGCGAATAGGGGCCCTGGTTTAAAACTAAAAGTTTAAAAATTGTGTGTGTAACATGAAATAAAACAACTCTATATAGATTCTCGCGAGCATCTCCAAAAATCTCGTACGTATAAATAACAGGGGAAATTTTCAGGACACTTTCCCATAAATATGATAAAGGGGGTGAGAGGGTTCTTCAGAACGTCACCTAAGGCACTTACTGCTCGCTTCGACACCCATAATTTTAATAAGACATCCCGGGATTCGCTACATGCGAACATACCTACAGATAGGTGTCGATGGCTCCTTTATTGAGGAAATAAAGACATTGGATGGGCTGGGAAATATTTTACGGTGATGCTAAATTGAATTGTTCGGGTGTGATGTTATTTAAGATACAGTTAAGTTATGCAGGATTTATTAGAGGGTTGTATATTATATGTAGTTGCACCAAAGTCAAAGTTAAGGTTGTGCTAATTAGGTAGTACATTAATAAGGCGGCATGATAACATGTACGTAGGTAAACCAAAATAGTCGTTGAATGGTATTCAAGGGACGGACTGAGACTGCGAGGCAAACAACATCGGCCTGATGATTAAACGACATTGTAAAGTTCTTTGGAGGCCAATAATACTGCTACTAGATAAGCTGGTGTGAGGAAGAGATTGCCTATACTAATCTGTGGGTAGATATAAGGCTGATATATTGCTAAGTATTATAGTCATGGGTGTCCGATGGGAGTAGGTACTTATATAGGCACACCGTACCACACCACCTTATACGGGCACACCAAGCATACGCATGCCTTATTTAGGCCATATTACTTGCATAATTGTTATACTTTGTATGTGTCATGACTGGTATGAGTTGTTGTTGCAATATGTAATGATTATGATTAGTAGAATTACAAATAATTTGTAGACATAATTATTTCGAAGCAATTTATTAAGTTTTTATCGAAGTTTGAGAGAGACAAAAGTTTCATCTTAGTCAAGAGTCTCATAACATCAAGAAACACCTTTCAAAGTTTGTTTGAGAGATGTCTCACTCAATTAATTATTCGAATCAGTGTGCGAGTGAATTTTGTATTCCGTATTTACTTAGACACTACCTAATATATGTATATTATTATTTTTATTATTTATTAAGTATAGTGTGTATGTGTATTATTAAAACGTATCGTGTTTATTAATTACTGCAAACGTACGCCACCCACCCTACTATCGAAAAATGTTTTTTACTGTCCATCCAAAGATTGTCTGGAAGAAATCGCTTTCAGCGATAAGACCGCCCATTGTACTACCCGTCTTTACCTATTGTAATTTTTCTGTACTGTGTTTATTTTTGTTTCTGGTGTACAATAAAGAGTTTTCTATTCTATTCTATTCTATTCTACCTGGGTACTTTTCGTGCTTATTGCTATAATCATAGTAAAAATAAGCTACGATGTTTCGTAGCATGATTTTGAGTATTATCGTGATACTTAGGTACAAAGATTAGTTAGGATGTCTAAAAGCAAATCGTAATGCCTACATAGTAACGTGCAGCTAATAGCTAGAGGTAGGCAACTACGTAATAATAATTAGTCTGCAAAGCTGTCTACTAATGATGCGGTATCAATTTGCAAAGGGTGGCATGGCTCAGAGAGCTCCGATTTAACCAGCCCAAATAACTGTACAGCAAATAGACTAAGCCGAAGTTTAGATGTGCAGTGGACAGTGGATCGCAAATGTAAAGGGTAGAAATAAGCTATGGTGTGCAAGACTGCAGCATGCCCATAGTAGTGTTTTCACAGCAATGTAATGTATACCAACGGACACATATCTAAATGCTCATTTAGCTACACAAAACAACAGTCGATGGGATTACTGCATTGTATTACAAGCTTTTAATTAAACTCTTTGTGTTAGTTAGTATGGATGGGTAGATATCTGTTTAGGAAATCAATTTTTACCGAGTTTCCGTTGTTCAACTCCCTAAGGAGATGGAAATCCTCGGTGACTAACAACAGACTGATGGTGTTTGGGCTCATCGTGGTCAGTTGGCAGTATCCAATAGGTACGTGTTCTTTAAAGCTTGTGTAGTAAAATATATGTTTAAAAACTTATTAATAATTAATTGTAGGGTCCAAAGTTAAAATTACAGAGCAATCATTGGCGCCGGATTCCTTGTAGTAATAATAAAAAGAAAACTCCAATCATACAAATTGCAATAATAATTGGGTAAGTAAACCTACCCCCAAGCCTCCTCGAGCGGCGTTACTTTGTAATCGGTACCTACCTACATTGCGACTACACCCGGCGCACCCTGGACTGTCAGTACGTAGGTGCTGATAGACGAATCCTTTCCTCAAGATGGATCAAAACGGTCCTTTTCAGGACCCCGCACCAACGGGCCTTTTAACACTAACTAACCTGTTCCCATCACTATTCACAGTGATATCAGAGACATCCCTAAAGGCATTGACAACGACCAAAATTGGCTCCCACGCGCTAGTCGAGGAAAAACTGTTGTATCATCGCCCGCAGTAAAAATCGCATTATTCGGACAAATAACGATAAAGCACGTAATTTAGATAGGAGAATGGATACGAAATGTAAATAAATCACTCGGAGCTATAAATAACAATGACCATAGGATGGGATGGAACCCTTTCCTGCGTAGATGGAAATAAAATTGTGTTTACTATTTCGTGGCCAGTTTGGTCCGCTTTAGTGGCCCACTTGTGCGGTTATTCTATTTTATTATATTTTGGTTGGACAGCCTGCACAGGTGTTTGGGGAAACTGTTAGGAAATTAATTTCTACAGCTATTTCAACTATACTTACTATTTTATATTGTACCAAGCGTGGACGGTAATTAAAAGAACAGAATAAGGCGTGGAAAACTATTTAACGACGTTGGTACAAGTTAGTAGATATGTAAGTACATACAATTTTCATAATATACAACCTACAATTTAAACTTAAAGGTTCGGTTTAAATATTGGAATAATGTGTGCAGAGTGATTTACATTAGGATTAGCTACAGGATTATAAACCTTTTTTTATTTATTTTCTTTGAGTGGAGATTATGCTCACCAAAGGGTAGGTAGATAGATACTGTTTATAGTATATACGGTGGACTGGACACGCAGGTAAACAATCAACCATGATTATTACAAGACAAGGAGATATTTCAATGGGATATTATTTTGGTGAGTGTGCGGTGGAATTGCACATTTGAATGCTCCTGGTTTAATCATCATTGTCCCAAGCCCATTTTGTCGTCGGAAGACCAAACAAACGATGGTGTGCTATCGTTACAGGATGGGAATATTTCCCCTACCTATATTTTATGAACGAAGTGCTTTCATTGCTTCGACATTTATTATTGCTGAGGAGTGGAGCTCTTTAACAGAGTCTGAGTAGATAATAGTTAAAGTCTCGGAGTCTTCAAACCCAGAATCAGAAATAATATTTATTGTTATATCGGTGTATACAAAGATGGTAAAATTATGTCCGTACGGTACGTAGTTATGCCTAGCTAAGTTTGAAAACATTAACTTCGAACGTCACCAAAATTTCCATCGAGTCTGATAGTGGTCAGGAGTTCAGAAATAGATCGGTACCTATAAGTTAAATTAAAATATAACCTACATTAAAATATATGTAGATTAATTATTGTTATAATAGATAGATAGATAGATAAACTCTTTATTAAAACATCATAGAACAAAGAAAACTCTGAGGATTCTGCCCATTGTACTACCCTTGTTTACCTATTGTAATTCTTCTGTACTGTGTTTATTTTTGCTTCTGGTGTACAATAAAGAGTTTTTCTATTCTATACTATTCTATTCTGTTAGGTAATATTTATGATATTTTATCTACTAGGGAAGGTTATACCTACCTAGATCAGAATTGCCTAATTATGACTAGGTAGGTACTCGTAAATAAATCTTACAAACAAAACAAACATTAATTAATACAAATACTGGCCTTGTTTTTTTAGGATTTAATTATTTCGAACACTATAAAGTAAGTAAATACCATTATTCTGAGGGCCATTTGAAACATTAGCCTGAACTTGAAGCACTACCTAACATACCCTACCTAGGTATATCTCAAACAAAACCGAACATTTATAACAAGTTTGAAAGTCGATCAACAATCTGTCGTAAATGATTTTACGGGATTCCGGTTCGCTCAGTTCACTAGATACCAAGTGTCGGTGTAGGTATACAGGAACAAAACAGGGAAAGATACGGAGCAGCAGTTTGGAGACACTCGTACAATTCGACCGAACTGTGCTGTGGAATTATCCTATAACCTTCATCCAGGTATGATTCTAAAAACCTAATTACTCATAGGAAGTCTTCATCCGCTTTCTTATTTCTTAGCAACACCCTACTGAGTATTAAGCAATGCAGTGTTCTGGGTGGTGCTGTGACTGTTATGGGCAGGCGTAGCGCTTACCATCAGGTAAACGACTTGTTTGTCTCGTCACTCAGTAAAATAAAAAAAATATAATTAAAAAAAAGTACGTGATAAAGCTAGTGTACCTACTTATAAAGAAAATAGAGCTACCCGCTACGACTGCGACAACTGAAACCTGTTGTAAAATAGCTATAAATAAATATCAAAATGAATGAATATAGATTTGGCAGTTGGTACGGCTACTCCATACCCTTCTGTCCTATTAAGCTTGTATTCGAAATAGTGTGGGAGGGGCGGCCGGCACAGCGACAGCGCATCCAATTTTGCGTCCACATTATCTATGTTGTTGCAGCCATTCCCGCCTTCAATTTCCCAAGGCGATCAGAACAAAATCCTTCTTTGAACGTCTGAACAAAGTTTAATTACGACGTCGCTGTCACATTTTGAACGGTGATATTAGGAGCAATTCCATTATTATAATTAAAATAAAATTTTAGGTTGGTAATATTTGTCTATAGTAGTACCTATCAATAACAGACAAGAAACAGCCGAAAAAAGGAGTATAATGAATATTTTGGAAAAGATTGAGAGGCCAGCAAAATAGTCTATCGAAGCTTTTAAAAAATATATATCATGCGTTTCTTAGAATTTGTGGGAGTTCATGGGAAAATATGGAATAGTCTCAATAAAACACTTCATAAAAATCCAATACGGACCATAATTTATTTAGTAAATTATATAATACACTTTACAATTGACCGAACACTCGTTAGTATGGCCGGATAGTAGAATTCAACATTTAATATTAAATTCTATGAAGAGGCACCTACGCATTAATCTTGTGCCGTGGAATTATAAATGAAAACCTATTTACATTTTTATAGAACCACACAATTAATAATTTCATGTCACCCCTATAACGCGGTACATTACACAATGACGAACTGTAACGACTTACATAGAAGCGCCGAAAGAGCTAAGTGAATTGTGCGCACTCCGCGTCAATTTGCATTCCGTCCCCACTGCCGAGATTCATGCAAAAGCGGTTATTAGTGTGTATGATTCGCAGCGCTTCCATGTAACATACGATTTAAGCATCGCGTCAGTTAATTATAGTCTAATTAAACTTATCTAACATTTACCTCTTACGTCATAGAAATAAGCTCAATAATCCGGCCATACTATCGTTTATATCGATGCATAAATGCATCCTACACAAATCTTCATTGGTAATAATTAAAAACTATCGTATGTACAATTATTTACAATATCTTTGAACGACACAGTTTAAATGTCATTTTGCAGCACTATGAACGTGGGTTATTACTGTAAACTCATTGAGTGGAAGACAAAATGACAGAGAAAATGGTCATTTATGATCAACACCTTTAAAGTTGGTCAGTGGTAAAAAGTTGGGCTAAAATGTTAACGGGCTTTTTCAATAATTTGAACGACACCTATTCTGTATTTCAATGTGAAATGTACCTATTTTTTTTTTAATAAATCGACGCAAATAAGTTAAATTTTAAGGTATCGGTACGAAGGAAAATTATAAATTTTAATTTTTTCTTAAAGCTCATTTACTTAAAGACATCCCAATGTATCTTTTTATAAATAAATGCTGTAAACGGAAGCTCCTAAAACAGGATAGACTCAGACAAAACTCGTTCTCATATTATTAAAATATTTTATTAGAAGGAAAAATATAAACAAGTCCATGAAATGTTTCTGGGTCGAGTGTTAAATATAATAGCAGAGTGGTTGCTACTTACAAAAACTAAAAATACACTCCTTCAATAACTAGCGGAAGTACTAACATCACTTTAGGGTCAACATTATAAAATACAAGACTGCTAAGTCAGAAGGGGGTAAGCTGTTTGGACGAGGAAAAATACACTTTGAGTGTAATAAAACTGGACTATGGTATCTACTGGATCAGGTACTTCGGCCGGCCATAGGGCACAGCTAGAAAGTGCAGCTTGAGTGAGAACATACAACGCGAACACGACTTAACATTAATTTAAGGCTGGTGAAAGCGATTGACGCCGCCGCAGGCGCGGCGAAGTTTTTAATTTTTACGGCCCATTAACAAGGTATACATATATATTATAGAGATACAAGTGAACAAGAACTACGTTTTTTTTATTAAACAGGCACCGAGGTTTTTACATTACATTAAGCTTCTTGTTAGTAATTCTCCGCTATTTAGACCAACAATCTACTGAAGCATGTTCGGAACGAGCGTAGATGTATTATACAAATGTCAACTGATCGCCATTTAGAATAAGGTTAACTTCCTAACAGCAACAACATGCAAAAATATCGTTACTCTAATACTAGTTGTAATAGAAATTGGGCTTTGTGTAAAGTTATTAAGATTTCTAATTGCAAATATTGTCCTGGAACAGTGTATAATGGAATGAACAAAGTCATCGTCGAGATCCGTCAGCTGTTCACGCATGAATCATTTCGTACTACCACACACCCCGCTTTAGTAGATTATTGGCCTTTAGCGATTTCGTAATGTTAAGGCCAGCGCTCACTGACAGGATGTGACAACACGGCACAGCAGAGTATTAATTAGAATCCTAGATACTGTGACATGAAAGTTGTCACGGGATGCTGTACAATGCGAGGAAATTATTATTCAACACTGTCCAGCCATGACAAAGCGATCACCTTTCAGTCTGAATTATGGAATATTTCGGCACGCCGTGGCTCGTCGATGCATCCCGCGACATGCTCCAGCATTTAAAATTTACCTTAAAAATCCCTAGCAGTAGCATGCGGTACCATCCTCTCAGTGAGCGTGAGCCTTGAGGTCGTATCATAAAGTAATGTGAATTTTTCATCTTGGATGCAATATATAAATTTTCCACCGTAAAATCATGTCCCATCCCGATAAGTTCATGTGCGCGTTACGATTGTTGTTTCCTATGCATTTTGAACTGTTTGAAAAATGCATGTGTTCCATCCGAGATGAGAAAAATCCAAAACCACACCTCTTTACCGTTTGGCTAATCTTTGTATGAGCTTTAAATAACAAGCCACACTATCGAACCAGTTTATGCTTATTCAAAAACACCTTATTTAATAAAAATAAATATCAAATTTCATTAAATTTGAAAAGATAACTCGCGTTTTTATCACAAGATTGGGACTTTGATAACTTTATTAGGTTAACACGTGGCATTTTCCCACACTAGGTCAAACCCACTACAGATAACAGTAATAGATACGACTAAACAAAACACAATTTTCAGTCAGCAAAACAATTGAAATACACTTTCAAGTAAGAACACGGGATGCACTTCGAAATGAAACATGCATAATTCGCTTTATTTAATCGGTGCGCAAATCAAAGCAGAATGGAGCGAGAATATAGACAACATTATATTATACTATTAACTTAACAAGCGAGTTTTCAAAGCTAGAATTTTCATTCTGCACTCCCGCCTGCTTCGATGTGCGCACAACCACGAACAAACTGGGCACATATGTTCTAACACTTGACTATCGATTCACGTCGTCCGTCACATTGAGCTTAAACTTCAATCCCAGCGGGCGTCTGCAAAATCAATTGTCCACGCCACTCGCATGCACTAGCTGTGATTGTTACTGTACAACAACGTGTTGTTGATTCTATCCCTCCGCATGCCAACCGAGGCACTGCTCCCATTCTTCTCGAGGCTCGCTAGGAAGTCCTCGAGCAGTTTAGCGAGCGCTTTACGCTTGAAGCGTAGGGCCTCGTTGATGACGTCCCGTATCACCTCCTTTTTGTGGTCCACGCCGCCTTGTAATAGCTTGAGTTGTTCGAATAGTTTGGAGAAATCTGAAACAATAAAAATTTTACATTCATTATTCATTGCACGATAAGGACAGCATAATTAAACACTTATCCATATTTATTAATACTTTTTATGGGTGTTTAATATTCTGTTTTGGACACGAACGATCATCCTAGGCTAATGGTAATACAAATGCGAAAACTATGTATGGGATAATGCAAGTTATAAAGTTAGAGCCGACTCAGGTCCGTAAAGACTGAATGGTTTTGCTTCAATTTGGTATAATTTAATTACGTTATAGATTAACACAGGATACGTTAGCGGGGCATGTATAGTTTCCCTCTATATTTAGCTACAGAAATGAAATGATTAGAATGGTCATGGTCTCACCTCTTCCCGGACGCCGGACCGCCTTGAACACCTGCGACCGAACGTCCATGTTGTTTTTCTTTATGTCCAGGAGTTCTTTGCGCGAGAACTGTGGCGGCGGCAACAACGACGGCTGCGCTGGAACCTTGAGATCGCTCTGAAAAGTTTTATATAATATATTTATTTTATTTACAAAGGAAAACTGACAGCATGGTATATTTTGTCTACCAGTAAAAAGTATGGAAAGCAAAATAAAAGTTTTCATGTATGTTACAAATGCATAGATAGAGATACACAGTATACAATGACACACAGACGGACGGACGAGTACATAAGTAAGTAGATAAATGATGAACTTATTACTGACAGCTTGTCTCATCATGACTCTCGTGACTACTCATGAGACACTTGTGTCACCGCACTGAAGCGCCGGTAGTCTGTGGTTGTATATCTAGCGCACATACGTTACCGTTTATATTGAAACCTTGTGCGAATAGAATGGCCCACACAGGCAGAGCCGCGATATGATCGGTTGAAAAATGCTCGAGTAGTTCTCCGCTGAAATACTGACACTTACTGAATGTAATTGTTACCTTTCTTTTCCGTTTCTTTCCTCTACCGTTGGAGTTGTTCTCGGCGGCGATGCCCTGCAGTATCGCGTTGATCTGCAGCTCTTGAGAGTCGTGGAGCGGCGCGGGGGGCGCGGGGGGAGGCGGAGGTGGCGCCGCCTGCTCGAGCGGGGGAGACGGGGAGCGGGGCATCTTGCTTCCCATTGTTGCGTATGCATCTAGAATGTAAAGTTATTTATGAAACCAATAAGATCAAAAGACCTTTTCGTTTGGCCAAAAATGCCGCGAGAATAAAGTAATCACAAAAATAAAGCCAATTAGTAATGGGTGAACAAGTCGGAGCGGTTAGTGGCGCGACTAACTATAGTTCACAGTCATATGACAATCAGAATGAAAAAAAATATTGAGATCTTCCCTGTCCAATAATGCCTCTGAAGGATTTCCATTAGCGGTGGTAACCACTATGCCGCATGCTTGTTTGCCACAAATTTTCCAAAAAAATGTCATTTAGCGTTTGACCCACATGCTCGTACGGAATTGCTAGAGCGATATACAATGAAAAATACGGCCAAACGAAATTTACAAAGTAAGAGCTAGCTAAAAATTTGCAATCCTATGCAATTAGATTAAATCTGACCCGGCATAGCTAAAACAGTTAAAGACGAATAGGTCATGCCAATATCGTTTAAATTTCTTAGAAACGAAAGGGTGCTTTTAGGAAGATCTGTGATACAAATGATTGTACTGACCTCCATTGAGGAAAAGCTTGACGACAGGCGGTAGGTTGGCGGGCGCGGTGACGGGCGGAGCCGCGGGCGGCGTCGCGGGTCCGACGGCTGGCCCACCCGTCTCCACGTGTGGAGGTTCCTGACAACAAAACGGCAGTTTCATTACAATTTTGCAGTTATAATATAGTTTCACTCTATTTAACACCTTGACCACTTTAGCATACAATTCAGTTTTCAATGTCGATAGCTAACTTATAGAAATCATATAAAGCTTTGGCCAAGTCCATCTGGTTGAGAGTTTGTATGTTGTTTGTGTTTGTATTTTGGCGCATATAAGCTGCTAGTAAAACTAGTCTTGATTTGATACAGACTGCCGTTGTCAGGTACAGGAAAAGGGGATGGTACAGGCCGCAATATAAGTCTTCAGTTATCAGAAATTTTAATATTTTGCATGGGTAAAACTAAATTGGAACTTAAGATATGGTCAACGACTTTTATTGCAGACTTTACTACTTGTACTGGTTGTAATTTATGAATCCACTTTTCCCGACATCACAGTATAATGATAGAAATAGTCGTCTTCTCACCTCAGCTGGCCGTCCAGTAGGCAGGTCGGAAGGCACGGGCGCGAGCGGGGAGGCGGGGCGCCGCGGCGACATCGGCGACGACGGCGCGGCGGGCGCGTGCACCAACGGCGGCAGAGGCAGCGCGGGCAGCGGCGGCAACACCGGCAACACGGGCGCGATCGGCAACATCGGCAAGATTGGCAACATCGGCGGCGGGACAATGATGACGGCGGGCGATGAAGGCCTCCGAGCCACCACGTGTTGCGGCAGCGGGCCCGCTTTGCGCTTGGGCGGCGCGGCACGGGGGTTCTCCGCCCCTCGCTTGCCGGTCACGCCGACGCCGACGCCTGCGGTCCGCACGGCGCCGCCGACCGGGTCTAAGTCGGCTTCGTCGACCATCATGCGCTGTAAATAAAGATTTTGTAAGTTAGATATATAAACGTTTTGCAGGAACGCAGTGTACAGATCACATACACAAGACCGCCAGATATTCAATTTGACATTTTATCTTTACTAAACTCATTTACCATTAAGAATATTACAATTTATGTCTGGGGCTTACGTATTCCTTATTTTAAGCAAACTTAAATATCGGAACGGTGACATTTTACAACAATTTTATTAGAATAGCAAGACATTCAAACGATCCTGGTGTGGTCCCGCACGTTCTTTTTCCACATCCATGCCATTCCATCATATTTTCCACAAAATAACAAAAACATACCTATTTCTGGTATACTTTACACAAATCCTTGCCCCGTGCGTTAATGGAAGCTCACCTTGTCTATCTTGAAAGGGTTCCCGAACATGTGCTGCCGCACCGGCTGCGTCTCGATCTCCCGGAGCTGCGGCGTCATCCGCTTGAGGTACTCCTGGTAGTTGCCCATCTGAGCCACCGGCATCGAGTGCACGCTGTCCTCGTCGACGAGCCGCGTGTGCGCCAGCGACGGCTGGAGGAAGTTTGCGCGCATCCTGACCACCTGGAAGTACCGAGAAATCTTGGTATAAAAAGGTGTCGAGAGAAGAGATACGATTTCAGCATCATGGAATTCAACATTTTATGACAGGTGTGAAGTTAGACACAAGGCGCTGCAGTTAATCTTAGGTTTGAAGTGGTAAAACCAGCGCCAACCCGTATAAGATTTGACGTACATTTGATTCATAGTGATCTTTTCTTCAACACTAACCGTCTTATTCTGGTTGAAGGTCTAACCCTAAGTTTTCAAAGTTCTGGCTCAAGGAAAACTTTTGTTTAGTTCAGGTCTAATAATTTTTGGTATTACGGTGTCGAGACTAGCGAAAAGTCGAGGCTAACCACAGATAACATTCAGATAAGATGTGTCTTTCATTCGTTAACAAAACTGTTCATTCATAAGTTCCGCTCTACTCATTAGTATAACATATCAATAAAAAAGAAAATTAAAATGGAAATAAAATAGCATTAAACATTTATTATATGCCAAAAAAATATTTTGAACATTTTAAATACAATTTGGCTTGATTACAGGATTTACAACCAATAAAAAATCTTCTTTTTTTTTTTTTCAATAAATACCCACTTATGACAGGACGGAAATTTCAAGTATAACGGAATGACTTACTGCTAGGGTAAAACATCCATTTATTGGTACTTTAAGGAGTAACTTGAATAAACCATTAAAATTGGGCATGTGCTTTTAATTTTAACAAGGTAATAAGTATCCACATTCGTTAAATGTTTAAATGTCCTTTTTATTTCAAACTAAAGTACATTACTTGACCGCCCATTGTACTACCCTTGTTTACCTATTGTAATTCTTCTGTACTGTGTTTATTTTTGATTCTTGTGTACAATAAAGAGTTTTCTATTCTATTCTATTCTATTACTTAATAGTTTTCATAATAAAAAGATAGTAGATAATAGTTTACCCTACTTACTTACTAACGTCAAAAAATACAGTGAATTTAAACCACTGTTAAACTTGGTGATTGCCTGGTTTAGCGAAAAACCGAGTTTTAGGCTTAAACTTGTGACGCTAATAACATTTTTACTCTAAGTCGGGTCTAAAGTAAGGTTTAGGTGAAAATTAAGACCTACCTAATTACCTTCAACCATAGTAAGACGGTAAAAGTACAGAATGTTAGTTTTCTCGCAACAAATACCTGATCCAAAAGATCTCTCCTCCCGATATCGAACGGGTTCCTATACGTGTGTGTCTGCGTCTTATGCCGTCCTCGCGAGAGTCCCACTACGAAGCCGCCGAACTCGTTCAGCTGGTCCCGCAGCGCCGTGAACTTGTCTTGGAGGCACGGGTGCGTAGTCAGGTCCTTTTTGAGCGCCGACCGGGGCATGACTCGAACGCTTTCTGCAGCCTGAAATTTGTAAGAGATAAATTAAAGTTAGGTTCGGTTAGTTGGTCATCTTCGATCAAATTGGGTAGACGATATTGACAATTATCTTGGAAAAAGCTGGATCAAATTGGGTTAAACTGTGATTGATGGCGTAGAGGAGAGCATGTATGTAATGATGATGATGACGATGACGATGTCGATGACGATGACGATGACGATGACGATGACGATGACGATGACGATGACGATGACGAGGACGAGGAAGATGACGTGACGATGACGTGACGATGACGATGACGAGGACGAGATCGATGACGATGACGATGACGGTGACGATGACGATGACGATGACGATGACGATGACGATGACGATGACGATGACGATGACGATGACGATGACGATGACGAGGACGAGGACGAGGACGAGGACGAGGACGAGGACGAGGACGAGGACGAGGACGAGATCGGTGACGATGACGGTGACGGTGACGATGACGATGACGAGGACGAGGACGAGGACGATGACGATGACGATGACGATGACGATGATAATTTTATGATATTTTATTAGTATTGCTATTAGCCACGGCCGTGTAATTAATTTAAATAAATAAATGTTTATAATAAAAAGTTATATACCTTCTGCGCATTGTTGGCAGTAGATTTACTGATGACATCGGCGCAGAGTTTCTCGAACTCGATCTTGGCTTGGTTCTTCAGTCTTTTCAAGTAGTTGAGAACGGAGAAACTGAGTGAGTTGTCCTGTGTGTCTGGTATCAGGCTTTGGAGCAGCGGCGCTGACGCTCCCATCTTGGTGAGGGCACGGCGAAGAGGCTGCAAAGAAAAAAAAAGGCATATGGTTCAGTAACTACAGTCTTCGGTCTTATATTTTCCAGTGATAAAACCATCCATTGTGCGTTTTTTGTGACAATAAGTGTTAGCATTGGAAGTAGCTGAGCTCCGCTGTTTCACCTGGGTGATTTCCGTTTTCTAGCAAGCACTGCGCACTCGGAATAAAACATAGCTGCCTATTAGTGAAACAACCTCATCAGTATTTTAGGAGAATACTGTTTACACACATACAAACAAACTTTGCCTTTTTATAAAAATAAAAGAAAAGATTTTGTCAGAATTTATAGAACTGGTCAATAAGCTGATAATATAAAACGTTACCTGTACATAATACGAAGGCATACGATCCAAGTAGTGCTGGAACGCCATTTTCCATTCCTGGGTCGGTTTACACCGGTGCACCTTGAACAGATCGTCCAACAAGGGCAGTAGCATCGGGTAGTTGTACGGCAGTACGAAGAGATTCACACACGTGAGGTTGGTGGACGCCTTGAGATAGCCGAACGGATGGTGCATTTCAGAATTCTTGCAACCACTGTTGGCTACAAACACCTGAAAAGAATAAAGTGATTTTATGTTAACCTAATGTCTATGTTGAACTTTGCAAGATATCAGTCAAAACTCAAGTTTTAATAATTGTAGTTCATACCGTTACTTTTTCCATATAGTCTTATTTGCCAACGAGAAATATTCATATTCCGGCGCAAATTTACCCAATGACCGATCATTATAATACCTACCGAATTAAATAGAAATCTCATCAACCGATACAGCATCAATAGAAAAAAAAAATTCAAACACGCAAACATCTTCTACACCAACCGCTTTGTTTTCCTCATCAACAATCCGGCCAATCATTCACAAAAACCTTGCAAAAGTTATGGCAATAGAGCACTTTTTTTTTGTTTTATGTGGTGTAACAACAAATTCACAGTTTTCGGAATTTTCCCTTAACTTGTGCTATAAGACCGTGTTCTTGCTAAATTTCAGGATCTAGGTCAACGGGAAGTATCCTATAGATTTTGATACCCTTGAGAGTATCAAAATATGCGGCATAAACGGCCGCATCTATTGATTGTGTTGACTTAAACGTTTGTTTTTTTAACAGCTTCAAGAATTTGCAGACCTGAGTATTTAATATTAATTCCAACTTGATACATCCACGCATTCCTATGAAAAGGTTATTGACAGACAGACAAACTGACAACGAAATATCCGATCCAATAAGGGTTCCTTTTTTCTTTTTGACGCACGGAACCCTGAAAAGTGACGTAACAGACACCTCAATACTTTGGTAACTATGTATTATCAATGGGTTCAATATATAATACTAGATGTTTATCTCAGCTTTATTGTTGTAGAATAACCTCAGTTGACCCTAGAACTGGAACCTCATTACGTCATCGCCAATGTTTTTGTATAGGTAAGTTGATACACGTGGTGAGTAGTGAGCAATGAGTATTACTAACTTCATTAAACAATCGTTTATTTTTAGCTCATCTCTGTACTAGGTACCGAGGAGATTGATTTAGAAAACAAACAACGCCGAAACCGGTTTGAGTCACAATCAATTAAGTAAGCGTAAGTTATTGGCACGCTTTTATCACGCCTGAGATTTATTTCGGAGGTATGTTCTGATCCACCAATCTGGCCTGGGCCCTGAATTATGGTCTAATCCTATTTACGAAATTGAAGTGACACCCGTGCTCAGCAGTGAGCGGATATCGATTGTGTGTGATCATAGTAAATCAAGGCCATTGGGGCAAAAACCCTGACAAAACACCCGACTTCCAATATAGCCTATGGCATTCTCGTGATTATGACGAGTCCAATAATACCTCATTAATTATCATCCATCAAATAGTTCAGTGGTATCTTTAAAAGCTTCGCTACATACCTGCCAACAGATCGTCGGTTGTTTCCTCGCCAGAATGTACTGCGTCAGAGGGCTGGGCTCCAACTCGTACTTGTCGAATGGCAGGTTGTCTATCACCATCGGCTCCTGGCTCGAACACGTGAACTTGACCACTGGGTGCGCTGACCGAGGCGGCTGGAACAAAATGAACAGTTAAACATCTGTACTGATAAATAAAAAAAGAAAGTGAAATAGGAGAGAAGAAATTGTAAGTTTCGTTTCGCCGGAATAGACAAAGTAATGCCGAGATGGAAGTAAATAGACAAATCTGAATTAAGGAAATAATTTAAAAGTATGTAGATATTACAATAAACTGTGTTATTTTAGTGATAAAAAAGCCGTTAAGTATGCGCTCTTGGCTATTATTATTCTACTAATACTATAAAACAGAAAGTAACTCTTGTCTGTTTACACCCTTTAAAAATTTGTTTGAATTTGAACAAAACATAACTACGTAAGTAACGTAAGTATATGTTTGTTTGCTGAGATCGAATTATCGAAGGCTCTAAGGCAAAGGTTTGTGAATTTTATCAATGTAGGTTAATTGAAATGCCTATAAACCAAACTCATAAAATAGGCAGATTGCGTCAAGTGACGTTTTCGTTTAACAAGGAAATGTAATGTATAAATTTCTGTATGATGCTGATAATGATCTCATTTCGGTACGTCATTGTATAATGTGAAAAAAAATCGATAAGAACATCCTGCTTCGACTTCGGTGGTTTTTTATTTAGTTTTGGATTCCCACGATTTCTGCATGTAGGCAGTGTCAAGTATTTAAAGCGTGAGATTTGTGCCTAGCATAGTCAAAATGTTGGAATCTCGATAAGTCAGGCAGGTTAATCTAGTCAAGCCGTAGTCAACGTTATGATTCAGCAAACTGGTGGACGTTAAACTGAAACTTCCTGGGCCCTTCGCTAAGTCACATGAGATTTCTTGCCGAAAACGCGTGATGTTATTATGCGCTTTAAACTAATTTTAAAATACTATAAGAAAAAAATTGTGCACTCACCAGAGTAGGAGAATTCGGGTCGGACCGAAATGACTCCGGTATAGGCCAGAAGCCGACGGCAAACCCTTTCTGCGCGACCGTCCGTGGCACATAGATCAGTCGTCGGCAGGAGTGCCAAGCCTGAGGCGCGCTCGCTCCCTGCGTAGCTGTCGTCTGATAGGAACCACCGTTCCATCTCTGAAAGAATTTGAGGGACATTTGTTAAGAAAAGGAACCAGTGTCAGTGAAGAGACATTTAGACGCCCAAATATTTGTCCTTGTGTGCGTGCAGCAAGTGAGCGTACACACATACAAACTACTTTTGTTACTATTCTACGAAGATAAGTTAATTTTCCGTTTCTACTATGTCATAGCCATTAAAGACACGGAGGTAGCCAAATATCAAACTCAAGGGCGTTTACCAGGAGACGCCTACGTCGAGCAGTAGACAAATAAAGGCTAATGATTATGATAAGTCATTAACACGTTGACAACTGAACCGGTTTTTACATTTGGGCACCGTTACGGACCGTGTGTGTTTTACAGCAATGGCGTGCCGTCTGTGTGAGCCGCACTGTAGTAGCGCCGCGTTACACACACACGTCTGTGTTTCGCCGCACAGCTGGCACGCAAGCTGCGCTAACACAACGTCTGTGTTTTCAGCAAGTAAACGTGTTAAAGATGAACTTAAAGATAAAATTTCAATATCCGTAAAGAACTCAAGGGGAAAGTGTCAAAGTACGAATATAGTGATCTCAATCGCAATTACTGGCCTAGAATTTTCTTGTGAATCAAGAAATATTATGACCACAATGTAGTATCAAAACAAACAGAATACTTCACCCGAAAATCTGTTAATCATTTAGATAATGTTGCTGTCGTTCACGGCCATAGACATACTGCAATATAGTGTTTTAAAAAGAAAAAAACGTGCATTACTGTTAGATCGATTTTTATTTTCGTTTTATCGACGTGTTCTTTATTTAGACGTATAGTATTGTGCAATACAATTAAGATGTCAGAAACTCTTCGATTACCGTCATTATTTATAGTACAGAGTCGAGGAATACGTTGCGAACCACGCCTACCTCTTTGTCTGTAATGCTAATAATTAGAGGAGTGAACTTTGTGCTGATTTGCGCATTGTGTCTAATCTGGAAATACATTCTGAAAGCACCGGAGTATTTAAGCTACGTTATTCGATTTTGCCATCGGCATCAGGACGACTTCTTTTTATATATTTTTTTAAGTTATTAAGTGGTTCACCTGATAGTACGACTGCTCATAACAGTCACAGTTCCACCAGAACTTTGCATTACTAGACTTAGACTTACTACAGGACTTAGGTATTACTAGACTGTTATGTAAAGGGCAACCAGGAACCACGCCTAGCAATAAAAATCGACTTCTAAATAGAACTTTAAAGCTATAAATATACGGCACTCCGTACGTACAAGTATAATAAGATATAAAAATTAAACAAATTTCACCCACCAGAAGCACACCTGGACCTTCACACAATTAAACTGATTTGACAGCTCACACAGTCATATAAATTATATTAGTACACGATCCGAATGTGTGTGGAAGTACACAAACATCCTGCGCCCCCAAAACAAAACAATCCTCTAGTATGAAGATTCATACAAACCGTTTGTCTATTATATTTGAACGTGTACTATTGACATTGTAGAGGTGCGGAAACGCGAGTTGCGTGATGTGGATAATATACTTTTTAAATGCTGAAACAGAAGTTCAAAATATTTCTATTTCTTACCCCATTCCTGTCGAGGTCAATTTCCAACTCCTTGTCTGGCTCGATGACTTCCTCTCCTTCGCCCTCCCGAGCCGCAGCGCCGTCTATCGGCGGCGGGTCGGGGCCGATCTTCTCAAAGTTGATCACCACGCCGCTCTGCACCTTCTGAACCAGGCTGTCGATGCACTGCATCAGCATCCGGTGAGAGGTGATGCAGTAGGATCGACCTGTGTGGATCGATTTTTTGTTATGATGTCCGAAAAGTTTATGTTTATAAAGCTTTTATTTATTGTAAGAAGCGAGGTTTATTGTTGGAATGAGACATACCCATAGTTCAATAGCATACGAGGGTTAGCACCGGGGCTAAAAACAAACTCATGTTAGCAAATAATTTTAACAGCTGACTTCAAAAGAAAGTAAGCTACCAATTTAACGACACAGCAGCGTATATCAAAAAGTTTTTTTTTAATACGGGATAAGCTGTTTGAACAGTATCTCATATGATCCGGGCAACAATGAAACCTGTTTGCCGAGAAGATAACTGTTCAGAAAAGAATAAGTAATAAAAAAGTTAAGCATAAGTATTTGAAAGTACGTTTTTACTTTTCGAACGTAACTAGAAGTTTCCCTTCTCGGTCCCATTTCGTCCTAATATCATAAATATCATAATATAGCCTATATTCATCCAGAGGAGTATACAAGTGTTTTTTTTTTTTATTTAAGTATCTGTATTTTTTATAGTTTGTTCATAAATTAGCCATGACAAACTTCTAACTCTTCCTCTTTATAATATTAATGTTGATAACCCTATAGCATGATTATCCTTTAAGTGACTACTAATTATGAATGAATACGCCTTTAAACCTTCAAATATTGGCTGAAACTTATCGTAAATAGGTTCACGTTGCGTTTCTAAACAAAAACCTCTTTTATTAAAATTAAAATAAATAACAATAAAAGCTAAGACATTTTACCAATAAAATCAAAACTTGTTTTATTTTTATCTTCAAAATACGAGAACGCTTGTTGTATTACTCAGCCACCTCGATTAAAACTAGATTCCTGCATCCACCCATGATGGTCGACAGATTAAATAATAGCATCAATTATAAAGCTGTAACACGCCCACATAAGGTTAAACTTTAAATGTCAAAGTTGAGCGAATGTGTTGAGAAATTTGATTATTTTTAGACGTTTTTAACCCATGATTCAATGGGAAATCGCAACCAGACCACCCGTTAAAAGACGGTAGGAAACATATTCCCCAGACAGAACATCACAATGCACGTACGGTAAAACACGTCATGTCCCCTGACAGACTGTGTCGAGGTATGCCTGCAGTGAACACATTACCGGGGCAATCATTTCCATTCATTAAATTCTCAACCAATAGACACTAAGAAAGACAAAGGTGTATATCGTCCAAACTTTAGGCTTTCCCTTTTTTCTATATGGCGCGGAGTCCTGAACCATAAGGCTGCAGGCCGACGACGACGCATCGATGCTTTCGAAATGTGGTGCTGGCGACGCATGATGCGCATGATGGATTGCTCATGGACTAAATGTCTCCATCCTATAGAGCTAGTGATAACCCGGATAATCTCGAGCATTTGCCTATAATGTTGCAGTACTTTGGACACATTGTCCGAAAGCCTTTCGGCAACCTGGAGAAACTAATGGCGACAGGAAAAGTGGTAGGAAGGAGATCCAGGGGTCGAAGTCCAACACGGTGGTGTGAGCAGGTTTCAAAACAACTGGATGTCTGTTAGGCAATACACTGTATCCGAGACCGTCACAGAACGCGACAGATCGGATTGCAGGAGGCGAAGCAAAATCTCAGCCAACAAGTTCAGAGTGACTTACCGCCAGTTACTTCGCACATGGCGTCAATAGGCGAGGAGTCCGACGGCACGAGGCCGGTGTCTCTCTCCACGGCCGGCGTTCCGGCCAGTCTCAGCACCAACGAAAACAGCCTCTGGTCCCAGCGGAACGGCTCGCGAGTCAGTTCCGATCCGGGTATGGGACAGTTCATTGGCAGGTTGAACTGGAAATTAAATAAAAGAAAAATAATAACAACGCTGTACGATCACAATCATAGATCGCGTTCCCTTAGATTCCAATCAGGAACTACGAAGACCATGCTCTTACAAACACCTAGACAGAAAATACCTGTGGTTAATACTAATATTTTCCCCCCACGGTGATGGACCTTGCCATCTCATTCGCAACCTAAGAAAACAACCCCAACGACAGGACATCGTGTGGCCAGGAGTCAGCTATACCATGATGGCGCAGTCTAGGTTATTTAGGGTGCCCGAGCCGTCTTTATATTTTTACTTAAATATGTACCGAGTAATTCTAACCCCAAATGACTTGATGGGGAATTAAATTAACATAGTAAATGCAGGTGAAGCCAGTCCAAGTAATACAATTAAATAGAGTGCGTTTTTTTACAAACATTTGACCGCTATTTCATAACTTGGGTATGTCACAGAATAAAACAGATAGCAATTGGCGATGCAATCGAAGTTATAGCACGCTTGCTGAGTACTGATTCAAAGCAGAATAAAATGGAAAATGCTTGATTGCACACCAGTTCAAATACAGTCTGAGAGAGAATCTTATTCAGTTTTGATTTGAACACATCTAGGTTATTATACTTACGACCGGAAACGCACGACTTATTTTGCCCAATTCAACAAATAATTTCCATAAAAATTACATTTGTGACTAAATTGAATATAGTGCGGTTAAAAACCTGCCATTGGCCGTAAAGTAAAACCAACTTTAGATAAGATATGAGACACATTAGTAACATGTCCATATTATCTGTGTATGCCCCAGACAGTTGTGTCATTTCATAGTCTCTACTCTACTCACAAAAAGCATTGTGTATATCTGTTTGTGAACTCTGGAATTACTCGCCCAATTTTATTCCTATCCCACTAATATAATTGTTATGAGAAGGTTTTGATTTTCTTTAATGTTATTTATTAACGAAACGAGCAAGTCGTTCGCGTGATGTTTGCTTGCTGACCTGATATTAAAAGAATTTAGTATACTTATTATTTACTTTTGGTCCTGGAAAGATACATAGGATGCTTTTCATCCTTATTATCATCCTCCTCAACAAAGGATAAGCCGCGGGACGCAGCTTGTTAGTAATAAAAATAAATAATTCAGCCGTGGTATATTAAGTTATCGTATGATCTCGACTCAATGAGATTAAGAAGGTACGCACTGATTTACGGGGAACATATCGCATTTTACATACAATGACAATATAATGCCTATATTCCCATCGTATCTACGTTATCGAAGTATCAAAACTGTTGTCTGTACGAACAACAATCATTGAGTAGTTAACAAGATTACCCGAGCTGTTAAAAAGCGTAAGGTTACTTGCATAACTTGTTATAAAATTGTATTGCTGTTATTGTATTTATAAGGACGAGTATGTACAGAATTAAAGTTCGTCGTTATACATTCTCGACCCGACGCATTCGAAAAACCAATTTCCGATAGAAAATCTAAATGACGTTTCTCAATGCGTCGGATCGGAACTGAAATCGTCGGAATCAGATTCAAAAACTTTTCGGTGAGGGGGGGGGGGGGGGGGGGGGGGTGTACTGAAGGTACACATTACAGAAGGATTAAGTTTGTGCTAACTTTGATATATAAAACGCGTAAGTGAAAGTAAGAAAGTATATAAACCGTCGACCGACCGACCGACTGACCGACGACCGACCGAACGTTGTTGTCGTACATCTGTCATACGCTACTTCTGCTGCCAGTTTACTCGTACGGTAGAGAAGCTGCTGGACATATGTCTCAGTCAGGCTGACGAGCGCAGTGTAGTGCCATTCAAAATTCCAAGTGGCACTAGAACTGTTTCGGGCACGTTGCCACATTTTCGTAAAAGGCCCGAGTTTATGCCTTACGTCGCTACTTCGGGTTTTTTTATCGGGAAACGCTAGTCGTAGTTTTTGGACTTCGGACTCGAAATTGTGGTCTTGGATCTAGTAGTCCACGTGGTCCGATTCTGCAGTCGAACTGATTGGGAAAAAAGTTCACAATAGTTCGATTGATCGGACTACGTGGTCGGACCACGCCCACGTCGCCACAGCCGTATCGTATAGGTAGGTTATGAACTAATAGAATGTATCTAATGATGTGATAATTTTATTTTCTAAGGTTTAAAAATAGGCAAGGACACAACAATGCACAATAATCTGCAGTGCGGTGTCTCTACCGAGAGAAGACAATATAATATGTGTCGATCTTTTATTCATTACGTAGTGATATCATGGTCTAAGATTGAGTTAAGCATAATAAAATTATATAGCTAGGTAACCATGATTAATCCTAAGTTCCTATCAGGTCCCTTGACGTTGCTGTTTGAAGAATTAAACATTTTAATTTGGGAGTTTCATAACGTAACAGATGACTTTGCATCTCATAAATATTCACTTTTACAAATTTTAAAGCGTTGAATGTATAATTATGTATGACCTAAATTACAATGCCAAATGCGGCCCTATGTAATATTGATATTACAGTAAAATAATTGAATAAATAAATTATTAGTAGCAATAAAATATTGTTTTTCTTATGGTCTGCATATTGCTTGAATTTGACTTGCTAATTAAATTGAATTAAAATGCTTGAAATTGACAGGTTCACAAGTTACTGTCGCCAATCTCATATATAAAAATTACATCTTTTCTTTTTAATTTAATTTGTTTTCAGTTAAAGTTCCTGAGTAACAAGACGAACAAGCCCTTCGCCTGTCCCTAACAGTATGGTGCACAGGATCAACACCTCTATCCCACAGCCTCTATTTCCATCCACAGCCAGAAAAAGAGAGAAAGTAAATAAAAAAAGTATTCTAATAAATGATTATGTAACTAAACTGCGTGGCGTTAGGTTGCGGGTTCGATTCCCTCACAGGGCAAATATTAATTCGGGTGAACTTCAGGTTTTTTTATTTTACTGAGTAACGAGACGAGCATATCGTTTACCTTATGGTAAGCGCCACGCCTACCCGTAACAGTGACAGTGCCACTTAGAACTTTGCATTGCATAATCTGGCGCCGCCCTGCACTGCACTCGTCACCCTGAGACATATGCCCAGTAATTTCACTGGAAACAGCGCCCTTCAAACCGGAACACAGTATTGTTTTCACACTACTGCTTGCGGATGAATATCTGGCAAAAGTGGTACGTCCCCGGGCGGTATCTTGCACAAGAGGCCTACCATTACAGAAAAAGTACGACGAGAAAAACTAAGAGCATTGGTACATTTCTGAATCTGGGTGTTTATGGGACCATGTTCCTCATAGTTCTTGATTACCGAGCTTGATAGATAAATAGACAGATAAACTCTTTATTGAAACACCGCAGAACAAAGAAAACTTAAAAACTAGAACAAAACAAGTTTAACAATTAGTGTCACAGTGGGATGTGAGGTACAGGGAATCTTAGCTTGGAGTCAAGATAATGTTACCGTAACGCGTCATTTATTTATGTACTAGCAGTAATTATTGTCAGTTCGTGTTTGTATTTATTTATTACAACAGAAATAACGAGAAGAGCGGGCCATCCATCTGATGGTAAGCGCCTGGCTTACCCATCGCAGACGACACAAACGTCGCCCTAAAATGTCCCTATCCCAAAATATCCCTTTCCACGCCTGTAACGCCCTTTCTCCAAGAGCCCATTATATCCCTCTAAATTTCACTCTCTAAACGCAATTATGTAACTATGATAAAAAGACATCCCTATACGTTTCTTGGTGCTATATTCCCTCACGCCAGATATATTTGGTATGGTAGCCAGAAAAGTCCCTCCATCTCCATCCATGTGTCTAATTTAACATTGAACCAGCTATACTCATAGATAAGTATGTAATTATACTTCTTAGTAAGTATTTCTTATTTCTTGTCGATGTTTCAACTAATTTGCCCTTGCCCGTTAGCTTTAGCCTAGTTCAGTTGACACACTGGCGGGCAAGATTAGAACAGCATGCACCAAACCTAAATAGAATCACAGAGTGATCCCTTACAAATTAATATAGGTCAGCAATAAAGATCTCAACCTACTAAAAGCTTATTTCATTTACTTACCTGTTCATTTGTAATGGGACCAATTCTGTCGGTAGTACAATTGGAAATTTATTTTTATAGCTCAATAGCTTGAAAGTTATTACCTACCTTTTTGTTTTCATAAGGTTGAAAAGTAACACTAAATCATTTGATAGGACTAAACTGAAATAACTAGTTTGTAACAATAGAATTACCACCATATTTAGATATACATATTGTTATCTTTGTTCATGAGATACCTATTTAAAACTTGTAATATGTATTTATGATTGTCTACTTGACAATTAATATTGAGTTTTCTAATATAAGTACCCAAATATTTAGCCCATTGTGAGTCATACTTGCAACTGCTATTGAGCCAACCTGTGTAACCACTACACCATGGAAGCTGGAAGACTAATCAAGACTATAATCAGATCAGAATATAAGAGTGCTGCCCTGTAATAAAATCTTACCATCTCAAATCAACAACAAAGCAATAAAAACTGGGTTGCAATTTTATTTTGTAGTATGCTGAATTTATATTTTATTTGATTATTAAAAATACTTACTTCTTCCTGTATGCCAGCATTGCTGGACAATTTGCCTCCATCGGTGATAACCACAATGACAGAAGGTTCTAGGTAGAAGGGGCACCTGCCTTGGCCGTAAGTATCTATGCCAGTTTGCATTCGGTTGATGTTCAAAACATCGAATGCATGCTTCAGCGCTGCCCCCATTGTCGTCAGACCCAAACATTGTAAATTTTTCAGCTCATTGATAAATGTAGCCAAATTCTCTTTCCATCCAGCCTGGAATAAATAAAACAAGTCTTGTGAAATTTAGGACATAGATTCTGATATAATAAAAATAGCTATTTATTTGATAAAACTAGTTAGTGATAAGTACTGATACATTATTGAGAAACGGACCATCACATTGCCATGTGATTGAGGGAACTGGTATAAGAACTGACCTGACTCCTAAACCAATAAGAATTGTATTAGCTTTATTATTATTGTAAGTTATTCACACATAACAAAGATAAGAACAAGCTTCCTGCTAAGTGGAGCAGTTCAAATTTCCCCCCCAAATCGCCATTTCGTTGTGGGTGGGCTGGGCCAATAGGAAGGTGCGACGAGCGCGCAGTAGCGAGCGAACGCTATCGCGAAGGCAGCAAGCAACGGCGGTTCGTGTTCGTCCTGTTTACGTCGTGCTGTCTATTTCAGTAATTTCGCTCTTTCAAAATATTTTCATGTCCATGGATTGCATATAACAGTGCTACATGTATGGACACCGCCTCACCGGCGTAAATATGCTAAATGCCGCACAAATAACGACCAAATCTTGGCTAACGTGTTCACTATGAATTATACTAACCTTGATGTTCGCGGGTGGCTCTTCGAAAGTTAGAAGCATATACCTGTCTCCCCTGCTCTCCGGCGAACGCTGACGAACCTACGAAACGAAATCCATGAGTCCCACACAATTACACGAGATAAACAAATCGATCACAAAAACGAACGTTTGGAGAGTCGATGACACTGCACGTACCTTTACGAACGTTTCCACGGCGCCCTTGGCTACATCGAGTAACGTTGGGCGTCCGCCCAAATAAGCTCTTTGGTTCATAGAAGCAGATGTGTCTATTAGGAAAACTATGATAGTCATCGTGAAAATTGGCTAAATGTCCTTGGAAATACATTAAAATATGCGCACGCTATTATGAACTAAAGAACAAATATGGCCGCTACATCGTACGCAGACTCGCTAGGAGCGACCGCCCGACAGCCGCTTCGACGAGCAGCTGAACAAGCTACGCCACGAAGACTCCAAAAGTACCACGTGACCTAATCAGACGTTCGGCTGCTGTCGGCTGCCAATAGAAAAACGTTCGGCTATTTTCGCCCCGTAGTAACAGTGTTACCAAATTCAGTTATAAAATGTGCACGTGTGCATTGATGAAACATCAAAATAAACAGTCATAATACAATAATTAGTCATTGGACTACTATGTATGATGCAAAGATGCCAGATCTTTAAATCTTACCTGTTCATTGTTCCAAAAAAGTATAATAGGTACTATTATGAAGTCATTTTGTTACCCAGGATTTTTGGTTAATAAATATTATTATCGTACTTAATCGTATTAATTATCATTTATTTTCTTAGCATAATTTCAATGTACTTACTACCCATAATGGTTTTAATAATGATGGAAATACACAAGTTTTCATACAAATAAATTCACTAATAATGTACATAATCTAACATCAATGATAAACATACAATAGAATGATTGATAGAAAAAGCAACAATACTACTAATTTTGCATTATTACTATAAATTTGGCTTAAGCTGCTATATAAATATCAGTCTTGTGTACTTATCACTCAGAGCGATATCTTTTAGACAACCATGTAAGTAGAGGTATATACGAAATATTGTAGACCGTTGCTTTCAGTTAGTAAAAATTATAATAAATAAATAGATACATACTAATTAATATTGGCTTATCCTTAAAATACCCTTAATACATGATATAGGCAATTGTTCCCGAAGTATAATAGTAACAAAACAGCATACTTGTGTGTGAGGGAGGGTATGTATATGTAATAATATTATAATTATTATGAGTTAAATGAACTTATCGTCGTTATCACTTCTCCCGTAATGTTGGGGAATTCATTTTACTCTGGCAACCCTAAATTCCATGCGTCATCAAAAAACTTTATACAGAAAATTACTTTTAAATGTTATAAAAATATTCAAATCTTATTAGTAACATATTTTGCCAAAATTAAACGAACTGTTTTTTATAAATTTGATTATCGGATATTATTATTTACTTTTGTGAAAACCAAAGTGATAAGTGATAAATTTTACTACAACGCGGTAAATTTAAAAATAGAATGCTGCTGATAGAAGTTTTGTCACCTTTGTTCCCGTTTTTTTTTAGTATATATGTATTAGAAATAAAATTATTGAAAACCTTTGTAGGTATATCCATTCATAATAATATTCGGCGGTAACTCAGAATATTCTAATTAAGCCTAGCTCCAGTAGTTAGTGGCGTGGGTAGCATTCAGGTAGGGTAGGTACTTATGTTAGGTACTTATTTATTTTGCGTGATTTTATCTTACTTAAAGGTAGATTATACCTACTTTAAATATGCGAAAGTGTTTGCTGGTTTGTTCTTCTTTCACGGATTAACGAAGCCACGGATTGATTAGCATGATTGTTTGTATGTGGGAGATAATTATCTCAAAAAAAATAAGGTTTCTACATACATACATTATAATTATATAGTCACGCTTTTTTTCCGTTTGGGTAGGCAGAGAATAGAACTTTCCACATACGAGTACATTATACTTTCCTGCCACACCTCTTTCGCTTCTTTCACATTCTGGAGTCCCTGACTCCTGTTGCGTAGCGGACGAGGGCCTTGACAGAAGAGGGGCATGTCATCCTTCTCGCTCCCACATGTTGGAGGAGCACCGGGGCGCGGCGATTCATTTTCTCAGTCGCACTTTATAATTGTAACTTAGCTCGTCGACTATGCAAAATGTAGATTTAGTTTAAGCTACCACCACCTCAATTAAATAGCCCTTATATTAAAACTTACCTACTTAGACGCCTCACGGTGTCCGGGTTTTCCCCGAAAGCTTCTCGAAAACCCCGCCCTAACGTCCTCGGACGCCTACAAAATTAGAACAAATCCCGGGAAACCCGAACGGATGACCGCCCTAAGTTAGGGAGGTCGCCTACGTAAACGAATATTTTTATCCTGGGAAAATGTAAAAAGAGGCTCTTCTGGGAAAACGGGAATTCTAAAGGTGAAACCGCAGACGCATAATTTTTTTTATAGAGATAAAATTTATCTGTGACCTCGTATCGTATATTTGTAGGAGGCGAGGTAAGCTCCTGAACTACTGACCTGATTTTAAAATTGCTTTCGTAGAATAGATAGCTATATTTTTCCTGGTTGACATAATATAAGCTACGTAAGAATCATGTTTAAAAAAAAACTATCTCGACTAGTCTATTTTTTCTGGAATAAAGTACCTACCTATCCTTGTTTTATTCCATGAAAATGTAGATTTCCTACGGGAAAATGGGAATTCGAGATGAATCTTTGGAACTACTAATCCGATACCTACTGAAAATTCTTTCAATGATTCAATCTACACCATTCCCGAGTAGGTGATATAGCTATTTAGTATTTCTTATCCCGGGGAAATGGGAATTATGCGACTAACGCTGTGAGGGGCGCAGTTGCTTGCTAGTATAACTTTAGCTGAACATAGTAACCTTATTTCCAATTTAATTTTACCCGCGCAAAACTTTTCTTTACAAATGTACTTGTGTCTCAATTGTGTGCAATATTAATTTGTTCAAACTGAACGCCGGACACTCGAGTAGGGAGCTGGGTGTCAGCTACATTTGAGGCCGAGGCGTATTTCCGAACTGTGCGAGATTCAGGCATGAAGCATCACTTGAAAGGGAAATTTCCTTTTTCAAACTTAAACCTTAATCAGCTAATGATTTGTTTTGAGGATCTTATTTTTTTTTTCTTATTATAGGAGACGTAAGTGTTTGACTTGTAAAAGTGCATTATTAATGCCTACTTGCAATCCATTTATATATTTACATAAATGATTATAATATTAATTATTTAAAATGATTTGAGTTTTTTTGCCGACCATACTAAATTACCGTAGATGTCGTTAGGAAGAATAACATCTGGTAGGTACTTTCAATCTTATTATTTCTAATGCTAAAACAGGGCTTTGAAATAAATACTATGCGATAGATAGACTGAACTTTACTTCAGCGAATTTTCTAGTAGTAATTTTGCCAGTATACGTGGCGCGTAAACGTTTCAAAGTGATTTCGATCGATTTTTCACGAACGCGCATCGCTGCAAATATTTACTTCGGCCCTGTCCTTAATTTAAATTGTCGTGTAGGGGAACTAAACGTATGAAAGTTTATTTTTAGATCACAATGGATTGTGGTACTTATGGATGCTGGGAACAACCCTTTATTACTAGAGGTATTCACAAACACTTAATGTCGCAAATGGTGTAAAAAGCATCAAGGATTTCCAAATAACTCATTACATGAACAATAAACAAGATCAATCGGCCCTATTCGCCCTGTAAGCTGAAATGCTATAATCTATAAATATACGAAAACTCCCTGCCGAAAGCATAGTCGGAAAGTCTCAAGGGCAAGAAAGTATTGTACCTTGTTCCTACCTAACCTGGTATGTACCTAATCTAAATTAAGTCTAACGAGTAGATAAGTAATTAAAGAATCCGTTTTTCAAATCAGCTGTTTCTGGACTCAGTTTTCCCTTCAAAGCCTTTAACCGCACCAAGGTAGTTAGGTGTTTAAAAATGTATGTCGCATGCGCGGGCCCAGTGGGTGGCGAGAGTAGGGTGAAATGGGGCCCGTAGATACTATTCTCTATTCTGTGACTGGGGTGGCTGGTCCGGGCATATCGTGTACTAACTTTCCTATACATCTGTAAACAACTAGCAATCTGCAATCTTGTTGTGGATTCTAGCGCTTTTATTTAGCGTTTGGCGAGTCACGTTTGTTCCTTCCTGCTGCGCATAGCTTTTGCCGCGTTTTGTTTGTGTTGGTTCCCAAAAGCTTTATTAGGTCATCTTCTGCATAAAATTTACCTATGTTATATACCTAATTACTTATTTTCCTCAAATAAGTTGAAGCCAAAGTTCAACCTCTGAACACTATCAAAATTCATTCAGTAATTTTTGAGTCCGTAGGAACAAATAAAACTACAGACTTGAAAATCTAAATGGATCCTTGGATAGAGTTTAGCGAACTTCTCGATCCTAGTCTTCGAATGGATACACCTGATCGAAGATCCTAGTGGTTTCTAGTTGTAGCTTTTCAAACTAAAACAAACGACAAAATAAAACAAAAATCAATAAAACCGACTGTGAACAAAATTGAATCGAGAAATGCAGTCGACGGCGTCACCATTTCATTTCAACTTTGGACTGCAATGCTTACGACTGCATTTCACGGTTCAGTTTTATTTGTTTTATCCTTACTTATATTATAAATGCGAAAGTAACTCTGTCTGTTGCTCTTTCACGCCTGAACTACTGAACCGATTGAAATGAAATTTGGTACAGAAATAGTCTAGAGCCTAGGGAAGGACATAGGCTACTTTTTATCGCAAAAAATGCATTGTAAGGGTTTGAAATAGGGGATGAAAGTTTGTATGGAAGTTTCGTAATTTTTGAAGTAAGAAGCTTAAAATTTATTTTTTAGGCTTTTGATTACATATAAATAAATATGACATTAAAAGTTTGTAAAAATTTACCATTGGGGGGTTAAATAAATATAGGGGATGAAAGTATGTTTGGAAATATGTAAGATTTCGGCTAAACCACTGGGCCGATTTAAAACATTCTTTCACTAATGTAAAGCTACATTGACAGCGAGTAACACAGGCTATGTTTTATCCCTATATTCCCGCGGGAACAGGAACTACGCGGGTGAAACCGCGGGGCGCAGCTAGTTAAATATATTTTCTTATTTCTACTTATTTTTACTTTTCTTATGTCTAATTACATTTAAACATTTCAGTTGTTTATAATATGTTTGTAAGCCTTTTTTTAAACACTTTATCAGGCCTGGTTCACTCCAGACTTTGGTTAAGTAGGTACCTATAAAGCTACAAGTAGGTAGGTACCCGGGCGGCCGTGCCGGATCGGCTAACTTGGTCGGCCACGCGCCGGCCGGGTAGATTTATAATTTCCAATTCAATTTTGAAGTGAAACTTCCTATCGACGCATGGAAGAAATTTTTAAGCAATCGTAACACTTTTCTGTTACGCTCTACCGCCATGAAAGAGTTGACACAATGACATAATAATATGAACGTATATTGAAAGAAGTTTGAAATAAGACAAAGATTTCGGGAGTACAGCACAGAATATAACCACGTAAGAGGAAGAGATCAACATAGAGTATATAATTACTTACAAAGGTTTATATAGGTTTTGTATCAATGACTTTTTTTTTCATTTCCCATTTTGACCAGAGACTTTATGGCGCTTGCCCTTGTGAATGACATTTTAGATTTCTAGTTTATAGTTTTTTCTATTTATTTTCTAGTTTTAATCTTATAGATAACAGATATGGTCATATTTAGTTAAAATATAATACAAATCGGTTCACACATTTAGAAGAAGAAAGGATTTAAATCTATAAAATAGATTATTTTGGTTATTTTTTATTTAGTTCGTTTTAGTATTACAGTATCAAATCTTGTCAATAAATATTGGCAAGGATGTGAATAATCATATAGATTTTTTCTAGATCTAAGGACAGGGCCGTTAATTACTAGAAAGGTTTTGAAATGACACCAATTTTTTAATTACCTCGATGTAGCGCCTTAAATGAGCAAGTATAATAATATCATGAAAGTTTTTTCTACTTTCATTAATGCTCGACAAGGCCTCGACATTACACATTGACGGGTCGGAATGTGAGACAATAATTAGAAGAAATAGATACAATTCTTACGTGTGTACTGTGTACACACACCTTTTTTTTGTATTCATCGTGGCGAAGTTGTCCAACTTAGTGTCGATAGGCAGGCCCGGATTATCCATAAGGCGGATTAGGCAACTGCCTGGGGGCCCCGCACCGACTAGGGGCCCACGGGGGCCTAGTCAATGCGGCCGATGCGGGCCACGCACAAAGAAATCTTCCGTTCAAAACTCGACGAGATGCTTGGTTGGTGATCGACTCGTCTTTTGTATATTTTAAAAAGTAAGAAAAGGATAAATTAAACGGGCCCCGATAGCATTAATCCGGCCATTTTGATAGGGATAGATAGAGATGACTTTAAGATGACTAAATATCTACCTGCCGAATACCTACAAGCACACAATAATACACACACCATAATACCTAAGTATAGGTACCTAATCAATAAAATCGTTCGGGATATATCAAATCTATATTTATACTCTATACTAATATATAAAGCTGAAGAGTTTGTTTGTTTGAACGCAAGGATCTCAGGAACTACTGGTTGGAATTGAAAAATTCTTTTTGTGTTGAGTAGTCCATTTATCGAGGAAGGCTATAGGCTATATAACATCACGCTACGACCAATAGGAGCAGAGCGGCAATGAGGAATGTGGCAAAAACGGGAAAAAATATTGCTTTAAAGTAACATGGTGGTTTTTGACATGGGGAATGGAGAGTTATAGCAGAAAAACTGAAATTATGCGGGTGAAACCGCAGGGCGTAGCTAGTATCATAATATAATGCTAGCCCAGGTATAGGTATTTGAAGCATCATCCCTAAATTCATAAAAGATATTGAGTTACGCGATAGAAAAAGAGACAACTTGTAGGTAAATATAACTACGTAATTAGCGTAGGTGTTAGGCGCTTTGCTACCTGAATTGAATTCTATTATGATCGTGCAAAAGTTGTTTTTTATTTAAATAATTTGGCGGAGTGAAGCTTCTGCTCCTTTAGTATCCTGTCTTTATTTTGAGACCCCACTCGATAGGTTTTGGAGAAAAAGAAAATTGAAGTCAGATAATTAGGCATCATAAATCCGCCCTTTTAATTTATTATAATTTTGACATACCCAGTGTCACTCTCAATTCAGACGAATCTAAAGATATTTCTCAAGATAAAATCCATCCGTTGGGGCTACAGAGCGTGCAAAAGAAATATTTCTTTATGTAGCATACATACATACCGAAAAACATAACCCTCCTTCTTGTGCAGTCGGGTAAAAACTACCTAAACTGTAAAAACTACTTAAGTACTTAACTTTGCCTAGTTTAGTTATTTTGGGTGTTTATAAAGGACATCTGACATTAACAGAATTGATAACGATCAGAGTACCTATCAATTTGTTTTAGATGAATGGCTCAATGTGGCCTTTTTAGATCCCCTCGCACTCGTGTTCTGTGATTCTGTCAGGTAAATGTTAGTGAATTGAATAAGGCGTAGGTGTACCTACTTAAGTACCACCTCAATAGGGAGAGACGGTGCGCCGGACGTGGGTGGGGGCTACTTATTGACTATAAATAACTTAACTCCAAGAAATCATCCGGGAGATTATAATATACACAAAAAAGTTGCAAAAGTTTTCTACCTGAGAATTCTCAGTACTCCGCCGTCAGACGTCATCATAGCGTCACAAATATCACATTTTCATGTTTGTATGATAAAATAAGGGTGGATGGATACCTACCTATGCTACGCGGGCGGAGTGTCGGAGTAAGCTCTCAGGGTGGGTAGGGGGTAGGAGGCGGCAGGGAAACGGTTCGCGAGGTTCCTTTGTACTGGCAGTTTCTAGATACTGGTTTCCAAAGCTCCGTTCGCATATTTACCGCATAAACGTATCATGAACGAAGTTGACGGCATTAATAAAAACGGAACTCTACGAAACTAAAAACTTTTAATTTTATAGGACCTTGGTTCAAACCTATTTTTTTCATACGCTTTTCCTTTATGTACATTCTAATTCTTTAACCTTTATTCGCAGGGGCACATTCTACTCAATGACTCTACCATTACCTATAATAATAATGTAATGTCCGTTAAAAGAACAAGCAAAGCGCGAGTCGTACCTACCCTGCACATTCGGGAGTCCTTCACATACCTAGGTACTTCCACAGACTAGGTAGAGATGCGAACATGTAGGTACCTACTTCAATGACCTAATTAACTTGGCAAGACTGAGACGTTTGAAACCACAATGTAATTGGTTTAATTGTATTGGTAATAATATTACCAATATTATTGCGTTGTAGCAATTTACATGATGCAAAAACAAATACACAGACAGACAGAGACCATTTGAAAAATGTTTTATTTATGTAATAATAGCTTATTTGACCATCTTATACATTAAGCTATACTATTACGATTTTATATGTAAGTAGGTACATATGACATTTTTGTATTTTTTTGCTTCGCATGGTTATGGTGCACTTATGTCAATTATTAAAATATTTCAAGATGTTTTTGATATTTATAAAATACTAGCTGCGCCCCTCGGTTTCACCCGCCTAATTCCCGTTTCTGTGGGAATATGGGGATAAATATAGCTTGTGTTACTTGCTGATAATGCAGCTATCCATTAGTGATAGAATTTTTAAAATCGGTGCAGTGTTTTAGCCGAAACCTTACATATTTCCATGAAACTTTCATCACCTATTTTGTTTTACCGCCTTTTTAATGTCATATTTATTTATATCTAATCAAAAGCCTAAAAATGACGAAACTTTCATACATACTTACATCCCCTTTCCGTAGTATTATCTATTCTATGCCCTCATCATCAACCCATAACGTCCCACTGCTGGGCACGGGTCTCCTCACGAAAGTGAGGAAGGTTAGGCCATAATCCACCACGGGGGCCCAGCCCGGATTGGTGGATAACATACCTACCTCCGAAATAATTCTCGGGTAGGTATGTGGGTTTCCTCACGATGTTTTCCTTCACCGAAAAACGAGTAATAATTACGTATATATGTTTTACAGAAACACATTAGTACGTGCCCGCATTGGGATTTGAACTCACGACCTTCTGATTGGAAGGCGGACGTTATCCCACTAGGCTACCACCGCTTACAACCTTACAACCCATTATTCGCATTAAAAAGTAGCTTTATGTCCTTACTCATGTTCTAGAGTCTAGATTAATACAAATTTGAGTAATGAAATTTGGTACCTACAGAGATAGTCTAGATTCTAAACGATTCAGTAGTTTAGGCGTGAAACAGACAGCGTAATAGACATACAGACAGACAGAGTTACTTTCGCATGTATAATAAGTGGGTATAAGTAGGGAAGTAGGGTAGAGTCCACTTACGACGTGAAGAGTCCAAGCACAGACTATGTACATACCTATTTACCCTATCAGTGTGATTCACATTGAAGATGTTCAATACATTTTGATGAAATGTGTCCGGAACGATACGTCAAGGATATCATTGTTTGGTAGACATAGAATATTACACAATACACATTGCCCTTCTGAACAGTATTTTGTCTCAAAGTATTGTATCGTTTAGCAGATCTAGGCTTGACAAAATAATTGTTCATTTTGTTACTTACTTACTGTTTTTGTTGATTCTCTGTATGTTGTTTCTACAGAACGATGTGGTCGCTCAGCGACAAAGTCCTTTCAATAAATTAAAAAAAAAAACAATAAAAAATTATTCAGTAAAGTGGTGGATGTTTTGGAATATTAGAATAAGTACAGAAAATTTATTAGATAATTCACAAACAATAAATGAATGTATGTGAGGTGTGTGGATCTCTGTGCGTGTGTGTTATTTTACGGTGACTTCCTGGGGGTTGTAACAAGACCACGAAGTGACACGTTTCTTGCGTTGCCCACATTCGTGCATGATATCGATTCCACCAATATTACATATTAATACACAAGAAACACAATTTTAACAAAAAACATATATAAAATCAACAACGGTACATTTTCAGTTTTCCGCGAAAACCTTCCCAAATTCTCCATGCGTTACTAATTATTAATTTGCTGTGAAAAATAGTCTCCAATCCACTTTGACTTTTTTATTGTTGGCAACTCTCTGTTATGGTTGGGCTGGCTGTCAATGTCAAAGTCTGTGGCTCTGTGGCCCTAGAAGACGACATGCATGCAGATTGCAGTTGTGCTAAATAGGGATGAGTCGAAAGATATATCTAAACAAATATAGTGATTTATTTATTAACAATAATAGCTGATACAAATGATGAGTGATATACTGATAATAAATAATAGTATATGAGTGATGGTGATGCACATATTTTACTGATTGATTAAAAAAATGCAATAAATTAAGTGTGCTTCCGCTTTTATCAGAAATATCAAATGTGGTTATGCTGGCTCTACTGATGTTTTAGTGTATTATGAGTACTTTCAAAAATATTTGGGAAAAAACTGTTACAGTATTGTTTTGGGGAATTTATTTTTGTCCTATGGGTAATTTCATAAACTTCATCTGGAGACCCTGGAGTCTAGGTCAGGGATGTAAAGTATCGATATAATACCGATAACATTGGCTACGATATCGATATTTAAAAAAAAAATCGAAATTGATATTTTTACTATAAAATATCGATTTATCGGTATGATTTGACAGAGAATGTTCGTGCTAATCAATAGACATCATTTTTAATAAATCAAGAACAACTTTTAAGAAAATTTAACTATTTTTTAATCAAACCAATATTATTTGATACAGAGATAGGAAAAACTCTTAGAAATTCTCGTTTTAAACGACACGTGCCGATATAGCACGAGACCACCCAGAAATACGGGACAGATGCGCCAAATTGCGCAAAATGGCAGTGACGATTGAGAGGATAAATGTTTATTGGTCAGAAAAAATATATCGATTTGTATACCTTTTCGATATATTTGGAATTTTATATCGATACATCGATTTATCGAAATATTAAATATCGCTCAAAAATATCGATACATCGATATTTTTTCAACAAGCCTATCAGTATCTAGGAGTATTCTGTCTACTTGTGTGCAGTGTTGAGGTTGTTTTCAAATTAATAATTAATAAAATATAATCTCGTGTAAGCTAAGGTATATCGGTAATCAAAGGTGTTTCTAAGAGGAGGGCTGAGCGAGCGAATCGTTGCCGCTATTTACTGGTCTAGCTAGATTGAACGCCTACGAAGCGGCCTCGGCCATGGATGAAGTGCTAGAAAAGTTTGAATCCACCGCAATCACCCCAAACGAAGCAGAAGTAGCAATGGATGCTGTTTTGGAACAGCTCGTAGCCAATGTTATCACCTCAGATGAATGGGAGCTGAGCAAAACTAATTTTGATAAGCTCTACAAAAATTGGGGGAAACTCGGCAGCCAGGATGTAAGACGAAAAGAAATGCTCACTATTCAGAAAACGTAGGTATCCGAACTGAAATCATGCTTTGGTTATACTTATGTGACATCATCACCAACCCAACAAGTTGTGTTTTCCTGCACTTGCAGCAAGTTATGAAAAACACCACAGTGTTTTCAACAGTGAACATGATAATATGAAATAGGAATTTGTAATAGTTACAGAACTGAAGTTACTGCTAGTGACAGAGCACATACAAACCAAACTTTATTTTAATTGTTTTCAGTAACCGCCATAATAAACTGGATCAGTACAGAGGAATTATGAAACTGGTGAAGGTTGTTGAAGCAGCTAAAGTATTTAAGACTCATAACAAGGTATGTATTTACATTCTTAATTATGTGTTCCTCAAAATTCATTCTTAATTCATATTATTTTTTCTGTGACTTTTTTTCATATCTTTTTTACTTTCTTGTTCACTTTTTTCTTGTTGTCTTGATCATAATGCCTTCATGCATGTTTCTCTTTATAAAATACATACATTTTACTTCAAAAATGCTTTTTGAATTGTATCCAATAAAAATAGTCAGTAAAATTTTGTAGGGCAAGGCCTCTTCTGCAAAAGACAGCTTGGGGAAGTACCACACCGTTGCCAGATATTCATCCGCCAAGCAGTAATGTGCAAACATTACTGTGTTCCGGTTTGAAGGGCACTGTTTCCAGCAAAATTACTGGGCATATGAGATTAGAGTGGATGTCTCAGGGTGACAAGCGCAATGCAGGGCCGTGCAAGATTATGCAATGCACAGTTCTCGCTGGCACTGTAACTGTTATGGGCAAGCGTAGCGCTTATCATCAGGTGAACAACTTGCTAGTCTCATCACTCAGTCATGTATAAAAAAAAATATAGTTTTCAATGTCTTGTTCCAGGAGTACAAACCCAGTATCTATGTGGCTGGATTCAACAAGGCTCCATCATATAACCAAGTGCTGATGATGTCTGAGTGGCTGACTGAGAAGCCATTTGACTTTGAAGAGAACTGGCTTGTGGTACCAACACCTAAAGGGATCCGGGTGGTGGTTGTGGCTTACAATGTAAGTATGTTATAACTTATGACTTACTACAAGAGAATAGTAAACTTTTAATAGGTAATGTTGTACTTACATAAGGATGTTTTATATAAATCTCTATGTACCCGGAACATAAACAAAATAAGGTATGAGGAAGATAAATTAGCCCAGCCGCAATCTTCTTAGCAATGTGTGAATGCTCCTTTATGGTGCCTCTCATTAGTGTTTACCACATTTAACAATATGGTCCCCAGTGGGCAAACATGTGTTGAAAGTGTGAGGAATATGAAACAAAATTAAAAATTGTGTAATTTGATATGTATGAATTTGTATCACACGTGAAATTGTTAAATTATTCCCATTTACTTCAAATGTTTCAGGGCAAAACGAGGCTTTTCTCAAAATATGGACACCTCCTGTTTGAATGCCACACTGCACTGCCTGGTGGTAATCCTCGCAATCCAAATGCCAGGACCAACTGCTGTGTATTAGACTGTTTCTATCAGAAAATGGGGAAAGTATTGTATGTTCTAGACATATTGGCATGGAATTCTCAGCCGATGACTGATGGAGAGGTAATCTTAACCAATATCAAGCTGGAGTTACGCTACGGCCTATGTCAAGAATTGTTTTAAGACACTTTTCACAGCATACAGTTAACACATTCACTGCTGAAAACACAACTGTGGTGTTAGCTGTACCTATGGGAAAACACTATGGTGTGTGCAGATCTGCACCCATGGCTAGACAAGAAAATCGGTTCAGCAGTTAAAGTGTTACGCCACGCTCAAGGCCCTATGGTAACCTGATAAACATTGAGAGATCAGAGGCTGGTACTATCTCATTCCACAAATAAACAGTGTACATTTTCATAATTATGGTTTACGGCAAAAGTTAAATATCAAAGTGGTCTATACAATAAATAGTTATCCTGCTCATTCAATTGTTTGTCCACTACTGAGCTCCATGATGCACCCAAACAACTTTTTCCTTAATATCTGTGACGATCTTGGGCTCAATGACCTTGTCGACTTTTGTGTCCAGTTCCTACTGTTGGTCACATTACCGAATTGGACTTAAACCCCAGTATCTTCTGGATCTCGAAAATAAACAGCATTGATGTTTAAAATAATAATTATAACAATATGGGTTTTGCTTACAGTGTGAATTCAGAGACTATTGGCTGAAAACACAACTTTCGGAGATTGACGGCATAGGAAGACTCGACAAAAATAACGAACTTATATTTACACTATTACCTAAAGTGTCCTGCGAGTTGAAGTCATTGAACAAGTAAGTCTTTGAGAAATTTGAGCTGATCTGATAATAAATACAAAGAGTAGGCAACAGTACTCTTCAGATGCAAGCAATAGCTAAACGTAAAAGAAATACATATTTTAATTATCAACAATTAAATGAGCTAAGACTGTATGATGTATATAACTAAAGAGTTAAGATGTTAAATACATTATAATAATAAAGTATTTGTGTAAGAATGTATAATATATATAAAAGCTGTAAGTGTAGCGGTTAAACATTTAAATTCCTGTTTTCAGATTTATGATGAAAGTGCATTTTGATGACATCTATACGGGGCTTGATGGCTTGTTATTCTATCATAAGAAGGGTCACTACCATTCCGGAGTCACGCCGCTAGTGGGCTGGCTTTTCCCATACATGGTGTCGGAGGTTCTGGGAGAAAGTATGTATTTCGATACTAATTTTACTTGACAATGAACTATACTAAGAATGTCTTATCGCTGAAACCTAAACACCACAAAATAAAAAAATAAAACAAATACTAGAACAAAGACGAACCTAAGAATTAGTGGTGAGAAATATGTGTCTGTTTCTGAATAGTTGGATTTTAAACTGTTCACAGCAGATTGTGTGCTGTGAACAGTTTAAAATCCAACTGTTTTTATTATAAATCGACAGTATTTAAAAATACAGGTTCACAATGACATATACCTACTTAATAATATATGACGAAAATGGAAAAAATTACATCTCCATAGTTTCTTGGTGCTGTCTTCTCTGACGGGCGTATTTCCGAAGCACTGATAGAGTTTATGGAGTTACCTTTTCCTGTGCGAGATTCAGCTGAATCTCGTACCTATCTCATACTGATGAGTCACCACTTGAAATAGAAATGTCCTTTTTCTAACTCAAACCATAATCAGTCAATCATTAGTTTCGTAGATCATATTTGATTTATTTTTATATTTTCACTATGTATAAGAGACGTGTTGACTTGTAAAAGTTCATTAGTATTGCCAACTTGCAATAAATGATTTGAGTGTTGAGTTTTGAATAATAATCAATTACAAATATTACAAAATTCATGTTAATAATGGCTCCTTATTGTTTCAGACATAACAGTTAATGCGGCTTGCATGATTGAAAAGCCCGTGAATTATACAAATCAAGCTGACTTTATTAATAGTTTTAATGCCAAAATAGAATACAAGAAGACAAAGGCACAATACAAACATGCCTATAAAAGAATTCAGATGCATACAGCAGATGACAACCAAACTGAGGTAGCTATAACAACTGTGTTATTTAAAACTCTGGAACTGTAGTACTGGGGCCCAATTCTATAACTTAGAGTAAAGCAACACGCTATTGACATACTATCAACTCACTACAGACATTATATTTCCACTGTTGCAAATTTGGCATTCTACGAAAACTCCAATGGTGTCTCAGTGGTGTCTCAGTAGTGTGTCGGTTGTGTGCCTGTGATTGTGTGGTTGTGTTGTGTGGCAGTACAATAGTTTTCAGTGTGGCTAGCAAAAATAATAATTTATAGAATACCAAAAGTCAATGACTATCCTATTGAGACACAACTGACACACAATTGATAGGTTAGTTATTTTATAGAATTGGGCCCCTGTAGTTATGCCAAATAATAATTTGTTGTTTGTAATTCTGATAAAATTTAAAGTTCACTGCATTCATAAAAGCTATGGTATTTTGTACTCAACTATAGTGAAGCAATGAAATGAAAGAATCAGATACTAGGGCAAGGAAATGGTTTAAAATATTAATCTTTTTAAATGACACTTGACTAATATCTCTTACAGTTTACATTTCAGAACACCGTAAAAGCCAAAGAAGCCAAACCAAAAGCTCAAAAAATGCTCGGAGAATATAAAATCAAACCCGAAAACAAGAAATCTAAAGCTAAAATGCAAGAAGACGAGTTAAATACCGAGGAGATGGAAGCTGAGGCAGTTGTGTAAATCCTGCTGATAAAGCAGACTTTTTATTACCCTCCATTTAGCCGGATGCATCACAAGTTGTATCTTAGTTAAATGGTTTAGACCCGTTTTTTACTTACTCTAAGAGATACGCAAATTAGATGGTTAAATGAACCACCTGAGAGCAGAAAATCATTTCATCAATCATTGGATGACAATTGACTACTAACGTTGTGCAGTAACTAAAGTTGCCACATCGATACGGCAATGCTAGGTAACTCTTAAACCAACAGGTAGGACAGCTGTTTGTTATTATGATGCGAATAAGTATATCACCCGCATAATTCCAATTATCCCGCAAGAAATGCGGGAAGAAAACAGCCCATGTCACAAATGTTGAAACACAACTGAAGATTTTGAAAAAACAAGAGTAAAAACAGATGTCTAACCGTGAGTTCATACAGAAACAAATAGAAAAAAGCATGTTCAGTTTTTACCAAATTTTCCAGGCATCTTTTCCAATTTTTCCCTCGACAAATATAAAAAAAAAAAAATAGCCGAGTTTGTCCAGCCGTTATCGAGTTTTGCGCTTAGCAATACATTTTGCTATTATAATATAATTATTAGGGTATTTATTGTGTACTGTTTATTGTGTATTTATTAGGTCTGATCTTTTTTGTAAGTGTGATGGTACCGATTGAAGGTTAATCGTACTAATTATCTAGGATAGCCCAATTGTACATGGCAAGTGGAAAAACAGTCATTTTTGTACATAATGTTACGTTATTATTGTAATCATCAAACACTATTATAATTATTGTGTCTAAACATATGATATTAGTAGTAAATTGAATGTAGAATTACTCGAGTTTGTGATATAGGATACTTTAGCTTGTTTCATTGTCCAAAGCTTCTGTGTCTGTTTATATACATGCCCACTACGCACAGACACGTATTGTAGTCGATTTTAGCCTAAGCTATCGATGTATGAATTCTGTATGGGTATCTCTAGTTGCTATTCAAGCCAACAATTATAACTAAACTGATTTTAGTAGTGCGTCGATATTGCTACCGATACTAAACATCCTTTAAATTGACAATTTGACTTACTTAATTTGACTTAATTTGACTTTAAATTGACTTACTTTAAATTTAAAGTAAGTCCTTGTCGTTGAATTTTTTCTCTTTGTGATTATATTGTGATAGTTTTGTTAAGTTTTATTTGAGTGCGTCATTTTTAATGTATGAGCTAGGTTATTCTTTGTGTCATTAACTGAGGTTCTAATTTAATTTCAATTGGTCAAAGTTGCTCTGAAGTGAATCCGATGTCTGCATTTGGATCGATTCGTGTCTTAAAATTATAAATTTCGTTGTATCTCTAACCGATAATTAATCGGAAATATTTATCAATTAACTATTAAACTTTGATGGAACTATACTGGAATTAAACTTAAGTTCCCAGAATTTGATGAATGGGTACAACATTTTGTATGTATCGAGTATAGTTAAATCTCCACAGGCGAGTGGTTTCTCGCATTATATTCATAGCAACGGGTCTTTTATGGAAAGTAGAGAACGAATTATATGGCCCGTTTAATTAAAAAAAAAAAAGTGTTTTGAAAGTGATATAATGAATTATGTAGGTAAGTCACATCGAGGGTTTACTTTGAGAACCGACTAGCCGTAAATTTTATGTAATGAATTATAATAACATAAATATACATATTTTTTCAAAATCTATCGACTGGTAAAACAAACTAAAAAGAGTTGTTAGGTACATGGTATAATATTTAAAATTAAGCAAATGGACCAATAGTCGATAACTGTACCTTCGACTGTGTTCTTCTTGTGTTTCTGTAGTTCGACCTTACTGTAATGGCATCCGTGGAGTAAGTGGGCGACGAGCCGACTGCGAAGCGTGAGGTTGCGGGTTCGATTCCCGCACAGAGCAATTATTTGTGTCAACCACGGGTGTTTGCTCTGACGCTGGGCGTTTGAGGGACCATAGTCTTCGTGGTTCCTGATTCCCTAGATACAGGGAATTATAGTTTGGGCTTGGGGTCAGTATTTTATTATTAATATTATATTCGGGTAGGTATGTGACCGTGAAGCGTTATTTTTTTTTACTTAATGAGTAATTTTCGCTTAAGAAGTATCAATGAAGATATTTATAAAAAAATAAGTACCTATTTATGCGTTTAAACGTAATTATTACACAATATTATTTCACTAAATTAGCAGTACCTACGTAAATATTTCTTGACACTTACCAAAACATAATCTTAATGTTACATTGCTATTTACATTATTGAAGTCTTTATTTAGAATGCTTTAAGTTAGGAGAGTGCTTTAGTTGAAACATGTAAAAGTGACTCGCTTTAATAAGATTCCACTTTATTTAGCACAACTCTATGTAAAAAGTACTTGCCTTTATAGTTAAATTATAGTACACAAAGAATAGCATAATATAAACCGGCCATAATATAGGTACACCATCTAGTAATGGTTTAGTGGGTACATCGAGCTTCTAAAATAGAAATGATGAACATTTTTTTTAAATAAAATATCTCAAAACCGACTTCACTGCTCTTAACTGCATAGTTCTCACAGTAAACCCTCGATATTATGTATGTTTGTATATAGTAAACTTAAAAAAAAAACTGAAAAGTAGTTTTTTATACAATAATAAAACTATTACATATATTAAATATTATGACTGTTTTCTTTTATGTATTATATAATATCCAGACAGGGTTCCCACAGATCAGGTTTTCCTTTGTAGGTTCATTCCATGTGTCATTAAAAGAACAACAAATTTAAAACTAAACCACACCCCGGACAAATAACTGGTTAGACTTTTTACACATATAAATGAGGTTTGTATATTCGCTGAATACGTGTGTAAGTATTACTTAAAGATACGAGACCAAAACAAAAGACATCCCGCTTAGATATCCCCTTCTATCGGGATATCCATACTAACCCGTTTGTCTATTGTCATTTTGTGGCGTGTAATATATTGAGTATTGACTGACCTCCGGGATTACCTCCGGATTGCGGGTAGAGGTGCAGGGAACCGGATCGCGGGAGGTGTAGTCTCCGTTCTGTATGCAGTGTCTACTATATTTAATTTTAATCTGTGCCCAAACTTTGTGGTTAGATTGACCCTAGGACGAAAAGATAAAAAGTCCTTAGATTGAGCTATGCCAAATCCAACTTTGTGCTGTTCTATTTTTAACCCCGACGAAAACAGGAGTGTTATAACTTTAGCGTGTGTGTTTGTGTATCTCAGATACATACTAAGGTATCTGTATGTGGTCGATGAATCAATTTTGATTTAGTTTTATTCTTGAAAGGTTTGATATTATCGAGACTTCTTTGCTGTGATTCAAGAACATATTCAATTAGACAATAAAACATTATATTTTTCTATGTAGCGAACTAGCATAGGTACGTGGGTAGTAGGTACCTATGGCGGAGGTAAGAAGGGCATAAGTACTTGAAGTTCCTAAATGGGATTTTGGGTGATTGATTACACTCAATTCGAGTAAAGTTGGGTATAGACATAAATTTCAACACGACTTGCTGATCGATACCTATCTGTTTTCTTTGTTACTTGCATTCTTTATTAGTTATCCAGAAAAATGTAACTTTCCCATCGGTACACACCAGACATTGAATCTTTTGATAGTGGTGCGAATCGCCTAAGTTATTTTTTTTTTAATGGGGAGTTTCGCGCCACGCGCGAGGCCAATGTGGTACGAAACTGCGAAAGGCTATTCAAAAAGTTTGCTTGGACGCTTCGCCCCATTACCCGACTTTAGTAGCTATAAATAATACGTCTCAAGTATCTACTTAACTAAGTATAATAAGTAGGTATAAATTGATTATGATCTTCAGATTGACAGTAAGGAAACGCAGTAAAATTTTAATGCTTATTTACAAATCGTAAACCGTCATTTCTCCCGTTTAAACGCAGACGGAATATTAATATAGGCCCGATCGTAAACCGCGCCAGTAATGCCAGATGAATAACAAATATTGTTAAAGATCTCAATCTGTTTAATTGGGATATAGACGCTATTACTAAAGTTATCTACCTACCCGTTGTAAGTAAAAAATACCTAGTATTTTAATCGATTTTTGTGTTTATTGCTGCACCGCCAGTCTTACTCGCCACCTTCTTCAATTCGTAAATATCCAGTAAGATATATTACCCAACATATCACGAATGAGACGGCGGCGTTTACTTAGCAACTCAACGAGTGTCGCTTATACAGTTTTAAGAAAAGAAAACGAAAAATGACATAATTGAAACATCGGACGGGTAACATTGTTTTGGGATAAAGAATATGCAAGTATGCTAGGTAAACGCTACACATGCATGGAAGGAGAGGAGAGGAGAGGAGTAACTCCACCTAACCACAGAATAGATGTGACAGTGAGTTTATTGACACTGGCTGAGTTAATGATGGGGTAAAGGAATATAAAATGGAAGATACACTAAGGTTTAGCTTATATAAATTGCTTATTACTCGCCTCATAATCTCGCCTCCTGGTGGTTTGTTATCGTATTTTATATAGAATAGAATAGAATAGAAAACTCTTTATTGTACACCAGAAACAAAAATAAACACAGCACAGAAAAATTGCAATAGGTAAACAAGGGTAGTACAATGGGCGGTCTTATCGCTGGAAGCGATTTCTTCCAGACAACCTTTGGATGGACAGTAAAAAACATTTTTCGATAGTAGGGTGGGTGGCGTACTTGATAAACACTATACATTTAATACTTATACACACGATACATTTTATATGTTGGAAGGTAATAGATATCGACCTACTTACGTTATTGTCTGCCTTACCCGAATCGTAAATCAAATTTCTAATAGAATCCTTAGATACCCTACGGCTAGTTAGGAATTTATCATACGTTTGCTGCCGATTTATCACGTTCACGGTTCAGTTCTCAATAGTAGTCCATCTCGGTACTAAATCAGTAAAATTTTGACAGGGGGTGAATAGCTGAATCCTTACAATGTTCTGCATTCAGCCCTTAGACATCCGTATAATCTTTCTAGCCTTATCTTGAATGAATAAGTATGCGAATTCGAATTAGAAAACTATTTATAAGCCTACCTACTTACCTTTTTTCTTTGCTTATACATCTCTCACAACATGAGTTATACTCTCTTTACAGAAGTATAAGAAAGCATAGGGAATCATTACATAAATAATAATTGCACTTTTTATGTTATTCAAAAATGAGGCGAGCAGGACGTTCACTTGATAGTAACCGTCAATTATCCTATCTTAATAAGTAGGTAAGTAAAATATATTGGTAGAGTAAATGTAGAGTAGGTACCGCAATCTCATAGATATGATAAATCGTTTTGATTTAACGATGTAGTAGGTTAGCACATAATGAATTGATAACCCATTATAAACCTATTCAATTTTCATGAATCCTAAATTCGTGTTATATTCAGCAACCTTATTTACCCTATGAAAAGGAATCGTAAAACTTTTGCCTAACTGAAGTAGAATTCAAATGATTCGGCGAAAAGTTTGCAATCAACAAAGAAAGAGGGTAGCCCATCCAGAGTCCATGATCGGGCTCATTCTTCGGAGTTATTTGTGAGATAACATCGACCGTCATTTCTTTTGAATAATACTACCACAGCCTAATAAAGATGTACCTAGCTCTTTACACTGTGATACTAATGTGGTCAGAGGCCGACAACATCCCTTTTGAAATTCCCATCCTAGCTGAAATTTTAGCATGATATATAATCCGCATCAAGCATTGTTTTTATCTATTTTTTTCATCAGTGACATATCAGTGAATGTGCGAATGTGCCACAGCGAAGCGTGGCAGGGTACAGCTAGTATATTAATATAAATATAATAGATTCGTTCTAATTGCGAACTTGAATACTAACTTAAAATTTAAAATACACATAATACATAATAAAACGACTAATATAAATAAATATTCAGGGCCCAGATTAGGCAGTTTTATGCGGTCAGTACGAAACCCTATTAAAATAACGTTCATATTAGCGCAACTGACTGCAACGTGGCTGTTACGACAAACTGCAATCGCAAAATATGTCCAAAAGTTAAAATAATAAATTAAAAAAAATGTACACAGACGCGGTTGTTTATTGAAAAAACACATCTTATACAGAAAGTACTTACCAAATGTCAATTATACGTTATTCCCGTTTAAGGTATCGGTTAAAGGTATGGTTTAAGGCAGAAAAGACTCTAAGAGGTAATAAAAATATATTTTTTCCATTAAGCTTTTATATTTATTCGACACTGCAAGCCGATCAATATGAGCTCAAACACCATCAATCTACTGTAACTGACTGGGGAGTTCCGTCGTCTACCTTCCGTCTCTATCGTCAGATCAGCTCGTTGTCAACGTAATATTGTATTGTCATCATAAAAACACTAATTTATTTCGTTAAGCTGCAATACACATAACAGAAAACGAAGTTGGTACGTAACATCAATATTTTCCTTGTTTTACTTTTATATAACTACAGGTAAGTATAAGAAATTATAATACCCTCTCATGCAAGACGCAAATTGGGGCATAATAAAAACAAACGAGTTGGGTTTGGGTACTTTAATCTTCTCATATCTTTTCAGGGGCGAAATTATAACGTCTCAGGTGTTTTTAATAAGAATTCATTTTATGTTAACAATCTTGACGATACCTATATACTTATAAACACCTGTATTGTGTATTACAGTGTTACATTCTTAATAGGTAAGTAAAATGTTCTACTATTTTGTTCAGATATTTATTTAGTTACGTTTTATTTTAGTTGATCCTCGAGAGATGGTGGCCGAGCGGAAACTTGTGTGTGTGCTTTGCAACCGAACGACAATGGGTTCGATGCTCGGCCCGTTTGTTCCAGTATTTCTAACAATTATATATATCTAACGATCTATGTGCTGTAGCTTGTCTAGAATTTTTTTATACTCGTGGGAATAGTTTACTATCTATTTACTAATATATAACGCTGAAAAGTTTGTTTGTTTGTTTGAACGCTATGATCTCCGGAACTGCTGGTTCGAATTTAATAATTATTTTTGTGTTGAATAGTCCATAATATATAAGTATACTTATCAAGTGATAATATGATGAGACACTGTGGAAATAGTATAACCATGATCAGGTATACTCGAACATAAAGGTATTTTTTATTTATACCTGCCCTTCCTCCACAAAACACGTACATACGTACGATGATTTAACGGTTTGTCCGTACATCTTACAATACCTATAGTACATAAACATTATTCATGGCTCTTTTCGCGTTATTACTATAATAAAATCTGCGGAAATAAAAAGCGTAATTTGAGTCTGGCGTCTCGCGGCGAATCCAATACTTATCTTCCAGTATATGGGCGCGTAAAACGCTCATGTTTCCATTCTTTATTGTTTAAGAACCACATAGACATCATATTTTAATAGGTCAAAACGAGATTGGCCCTCAACTTGTCCCGTAGATATCGTAAAATATTTTACATCTGGCCACCACTCACAGTTCGCCAGCTCTGACAGAAAGCAATCTGAAGAGAAATCCTATAAGCTCATAATTATGAGCTTTCATAGTTTTGAGGAAAAGTCCAAGTTAAGTTCCGAAGAAATAAAAGCCAATCACTAGCCAATCATGGATTCGGTTAGACGCGAAGTCGACGCAAATATGTTCCTCAGGGGAAAACTAAGTTAACTACCTACCTAAGTTACTTCGATACTTTCTGAAAGATGTCCTTCAACTTTACCTACTTAATACTTAACTATAGTAAGTAAGTACGAGCACACTTTGTCAGCAACTTAAACAGATAGATATATATTAAATTTAGTAAGCGCTATATCACCGATGATCAATGACAAAAATTGTAAATATTGACACCTAAGTAAATGACTGCCTATACAATTACATTGATTACTTCGGGAAGTAAGGGAGTGCAGCCTACTGACGCATCTGGGCTAATGAAACAGGGACCGACCGGTCCCTCGGGCGTTCGTGCTCGTGTATCATGTCCTATCCTATTTTATTAGGTAGGTACGCGGTCAATTTTAGATGTACTTTAGCTTGAGGCCGGTGATAGCTCCTGAGAGATTATGATATCTGTGCCGGATCGGAATAGACGAAGGCTGTGTGAAGATAGTTGGAAATTGGAATTGGAACGCTCGAATAGGTAGTATTTTTAGCTTAATTGACAGAATTACATTTTGCTTTGCGGAAATCCATATTAAAAATGATGAAGTGTTATAATTATATAGCTTTAATTACATCAAAAGTATCAAAATCAAACTACCACCACAACCTTTCATTTCATTATTTTTTAATACTATACGTAACATAATATTTTTAAAGTTGTTTATCGTACTATTATATTTTATCTTTAAGTAAGAGTCCTAAAGTATGCAGCATAGAGGCAAATCTTCATTAAAATATGGATGATGGATTAGAATAGTGTAGAATAGAAATTACTAGGTTACAAAATACACAGGCAACAGAGTAGGCAAGAATGACATATTTGCAAATCAGATAAAACACGAATAAACCTATTTTATGTGAGCCCGAAAAGATGTAGGGAGAGATTAATCACGCTATACGCTACACGCTATAGTGCTAAACAACTGTCTTAGGTGTCTTAGGTTTTAGGTTAGTGTTGACGGATGGAGTAGTCAGCAAGGAAGTGATGAAAGGTGAGGAGATATGGTGATTTTCAGACTTACCTGCCGTTATTGAGAAACTTATTAACACATATCTACCTACGTAGATTCGACGGAGCATCGCGTCGAATATATCTCTGATGGGTCGCTAACTAGAATGCTAATTTAGAGTAGGTATAATTAAATTATAGAATTTGTGAATATTTTAAAAAGCTAAGAAAGGGGTGATCTTGAACTAATCAAAGCCATGAAGTTTCTCTAAGAGTCAAGAAACTGCGTGACTTGTAAAAAGCTATTTTTAAAACGAAAATCTTCTATTGCTTAGTTATCTAGGACATCTGACTAAAAAAAAGAATGACGCAATAATCTTAGGGGCGCACTCGCGACGAGCTCATTTCTCAGGATTCAACTTATCGTGCTTTCACAAACTGGCAGAGACTCCAAGTCTCCGAGAGCTCCCACATTTGCATTAAGCAATTTTACGTCCATGATGAAACGTTGATGTGACAGGAATACGCGATACATTCAGCGGGATGATGGATGGACAGCACTACGGTTTTCAACTATTGAGAGCTTTTCACTGAAATTTACTGTGAAAACAATTAAGTTGCTGTAAGTAGGACAACCCTGAAATTGCAAAACTGGTTTGTAAAATTTCGTTCATACTTATATTATTACCGATATTATAATCTAATCATGCCACAAAGCACACATAAAGCGGTGAATAGTAAAAAAATTAAGGGTGACTTGAATCTGGAAAGTATGTTTCTCAACCATCGTCAGCTTTTCATCATTAAATAATTTAAATATTATTTATTTATTTATTATTTATTTATTGCATGATAAAATAGTTGTAACATTACAGATGAGATCTAATGCGCTACAATTATCACATTACTTAAAAAAACTACAAAAAAAAAATAAAAAAAAACAAAATAGCATAAAAAGAAACAACATGAAATAGAAAATGTACATTAAAAATAAATAACAAACTTACAAATAAACTTGTTCACAGTAGTGAATAGAGCATTTTACAAATACTGACCACTTATCATTAAATATCTCACATTGTGCTTGTGAGGTGATGAGTGCGTTGAAGTGACGCTGCATGCGGCAGACAGGGGAAGATTACCTACTCAAATAAAATGCGTTGAATATATCGGTTTGAACGAAATCAATTCAAAACAACACGGGACTGTGGCGAGTGGAATTCTAATATCAAGGCGTAATAAAAACTAAGATTCAATCCGAGCTAGAGAAAGACCAGCGAATACAGCTTAGTGTAAGCATGGCTTAATCCGGCAATACAAGAATAAATCCACGCCCGCTCACACTTTGAAACTTTTATACTCTGCTTGAAACTCCGAACAAAATGCAGAAGATTTTTTTCTTGTGAGACACGTGCTATTTATTTGCGTGGATGGAATGAGTAAGTGGACCCTTGTACCTGGATAAAAAACAGTTTTTGTTACAAAGTATCTTTCGAGTTGCTGAAAGTTCGAACTTGTTTTGACAGGAAGTGTGAAAACTGAATGCATCGTGTAGGAAAATGCTGTGTTTATTTGGAACGTGCAAGGTCGTAAAAGTATCAGCTTGCGTACTTTTAAGGCAAAACGATAAGGATAACGGTTTGCCACGCAACATATCTACGACATTGTGTGGTAAGTATTTTGTTACTTCCGCGTCTATAGCAACAAAGACGTAGCTTCAGCATCGCTGAAGTAGCTTACGCAGTTATCATAGCAACGAGCTCGTAAAAGCTATTTTAACGAACGCCTTATTCGCAAGAACGGCTGTTACAGTGACTGAACGGCTTTCAAGCAATAAAGCACGAAGAGACGTCACGTTGGTTTTATTGAAGTTTTTTGTTCAGTACATTTAAGCGGCGCGACATTGATGAGCCATCCTAAGGGATGGATTAGGCTGTCTGCCTCTATTGAACGCGAATTATTCCACGGACAGTGATCGCCGTAAATTACGAGAGCGCTGAATATTCGGTCGGTGACATATTTAAGGATGCCATTATGCATAATGCATAATTCCCCAGCGAGGATCATTAAAGCTGTCGGAAGGCGAAAGCCGGCGGTAATGAACCCCGTGATCGTACGCTGTTGTCTCTCTCGGCACTAATTGCTGCACTCTTATTAAGGTCGAGACGTTGCAACAGTTAAAAATGCACTTTTAACACAAAGAGACCACTTTGAATAGCTACAGGGACATAGTTATTCAGGCGTTTGTTCCGACGAGATTTCACCGCGCTGCCTCGCGAATCATGATTTATGGTTTTAGGAAAACAGGTCTCAGCATCTTACCTGCTGATACCTTTAGTAGAAATAAAATGGCGTTAGACGTTTATATCGAGTGGAATCGAGGTCGTGTCGAGCCCACTACGTGAACTGAATTTATAGAATTTCAGCTACGATTTGTAAGCGTAACCGTAGGCCTGGCGGGGTTTATTTCGCAAGCTGTTCCCACATTAAATGTATTTTTTGTATTCAATAGATTTTCCAATGAATCGTGTGTTATGCTAGCTAATATTTCAGCATGAGAATTCAAAGTCGATGAATGGGAAAATCCCAACAAATTCGAGGCTTGTTTAACAATGGCGGTTACTCTTGAATGAACGTCAAGCTTTTTTTATTCTTTTGCACGTTCAAAGTAGTGCTTTGTTACGTTACGTTTATTTCGTTTGATCTGAAATGAAATGCTGATGAATCACCAATTTTATGTTTTGTATAATGTTTGTGTAATATTATGGAAACAATCGTTGTGTAAAAGTGATCTCTTTGTAGCGATAATGAAGCGTCCAATATTGATTGCTTTTTAATGAGCAGTTAACGCGAGCGCGACATCAGATCGGTTATATCAGCTATAAAGCTACTCGCAGTTACATTTTAGTTACATTGTTTATAATATATTATATCTATCTAGATATACTTACGAGCCATGCCTGTATGTACACTGTTTTTTTTTATAAAACTACGGGACCAACTTTAAAAACACTGAACCCGAAAATAAAGCCATGCCTGATTGTATAAAAGAGATCGATAAGACCGCCCATTGTGAAATTTGTTTTGTTTTAGTTAACTAAAACACAATGGGTTCTAGTTCTAGTTCTAATAATTTTACCCATTTTTTGTTTAATACCTCAATACTCAAAAACTATTGGAGTTGTTTATAATAAAAAATCCGACGTTTGATAGTTTATGTTTGAGCCTACTCCACAAGTTTAATTCATAGCTAAATAATACCGATTGCAGAGTTGTTCAACAATAATTATTTTATTTTGAATTGTTCGCCGACAATCGTCAAAGCGGAAACCGATGCCAAAAACGAATGGTGACGTCGACACCGACGCCGACGCATATACTGATGTAAGTCGATTCTATTTTTTGTGTTGCGTCAAGTTATGTTACGATGAAATATTTTTAGAGCTATACGATTCGACGGGTCACGGAATATGCATGCTGTTCAAAAATCGCTGTATTCCGTTTATGTGCAGCGGAGAAGGAAAAGTGCTGAAAGGGTGCCGAAATTATTCACCGGCATCATAGCGGACAGATTCGGATGGTCCGTTTCCATACAACAGGTCCGAATTTAGAAGAGGGGCCACCTAGGTAGGGGCTTACGAAATTTTTTGAGTATTACTGAAACTTTTTCAGAACAGAACAGAATATCTTTATTGAATTTGTTGTAGTTTTTTAATTGCGAACAGTTTGCTAATTGCGAACATACAATAATAGTAACATTATTATTATTTAATATATTACCTATTTCTATATATTTAGGGTCATTCCGTTCCAAGGGAGCTTAAAAAATGACGAAACTTCCATACAAACTTATAATGCTTTTGTCGCATTAAAAAGTATCCTATGTCCTTTCTTAGGCTCTGGACTATCTCCGTACCAAATTTAATTTCAATCGGTTCAGTAGTTTATGCGTGAAAGAGCAACAGACAGACAGAGTTACTTTCGAATTTATAATATAAATAAGTAGGGATATTGAAAACTTCGTCCCTGAAATATGAGCTACCAACATGATTCGATCAATCCCATTATTATCTTAGGCGCTTGTTTTTATTTTCTGAACACAAGTAAAACAAACACAGTGACGAGTCTACTTGGATCGTTTTCCTCCCTAGGGATAAAACTACGCCAACTTTTCTATTTGCCCAGTTTACACGCCAATAATATGATTAGGATATCTCCTGTGTTTGTTTTGCTTCACTAGTTTTGTAGTGGAACGTTATTTTATTGATTCGTGGATAAGTTTGACTGGTAATATATTACATTATTGAAGCCACGACATGGAATTCATGCCTCAATATGTCTTTCAATATCTAATGACTGGTTGGCATAGTGCGAACTGCTATTCAAGTAAACAGTTGCTCGCATTGTGTAGGGCCGTTGTCAGTAGGTCGGCTCGCCACAGCAGTTATGTAAATAAAGTTGGTACTTTAAACTTTTTGATAAATATGCAAAAATAAATGTCTGTACACGTGGCATTTAAAACCTCCCATAGAAATTGCTCGAATATTGTTAGTTTTTAATGTTAAAGAGGATAAATCATTCTAGATGTTAAATCATTACGTTATCTAGTCCGAAACATAAAACCCGGCTAAAAACTATTACAATTGTAATATAATGTTAGTACTTGTGTATTAATGATTATCATTGTACAATATACAAAAATACTTTGTTACGTCAGTAAAATTACAATCATAGTACTAAATCTTAACAAAGTAGCAAAGTACTTGTTAGAATAAAAGCAATACTAGTGCTTTACTAAATAATCGTTTACGTTATGCAACTTTAGCCCAACTTATTAGGTTCCGTGACTTTAGATAATTAATTAGTGTAGGTAGGCTTTACTCAAATTAACCGACTACAGCTTTGGCCTAACAATATATTTGTTGTACTTATGTTTACACAATGTTGTACTACGGGTGCGCCATAAGGCATCTCGTCAGAGGACGACCCGGCCTACTTTGCAATTCAATTTTAGTCCGCATTGCATCCTCACTCTATTATTCGTTTTCAGTGTACTAAAATTTTGGAGACCGCACTCAACCTCCGAAAACTTTGGGACCGCACACCGCAATGTATAATACATATACTCTACCTTCATTAAAATAAAATTCGAGAAGCTACAAAACCTCTTGCGCTACAATCCCCCTAAAAATATAGAGTCTTTTACCCCACAACTTTGGCCGTAGAGAAGTTCGCTGATATCGTTTTGTATATTTAACAAGAGTTTCACAGTTTTTTACCCTCGAGGGAAATCACTGTTAATGAATGTTTTCGCACTCGAAATTAATAGAAAAGAAGAAAGGTGACTGTCCTTTGCGAAATTTATCACAATTTGGAGAGCCCGTCGACTCTTGTTTTCGTTTCGCTAGAAAAGCTAAAAGTATTTCGGTTGAAAGTATGTTACTAAAAGTTGGAGACGTTACACTTGTTTATTTGTACATTAGAGGTAGAATTTCTTGAGTATCTTGAAAGGGCTAAGCTAAAAGGCATTCGAGTGGTGTTTCAAGTTCCTGCCACTTTGGCGATAGTGAAGCTAATTGCAAAGCAGTGGCGAAGGAAGCGTGCCAAATGTTGTGTTTGTATAACATCATGTGAACTGAGAGCTTCGGATTGTATGCGAGCTGCGAAGACAAGGAATGTCGTCTAAATATTTAATCTTCGTACCTTTCTCTCGGTTCAGGTGGCGTGGTGTCGCCTTGCCAGCCTCATGCCGGAATGAGCAAAAAAAAATTAAACAACCACGCGGAGAATTCTAATTATTTTTCAAGTGCTTTTGGATATTTCAATTTAATTTAGTAGGTAGGTATACGAAGAGGCCTTTGCCCAGCAGTGGGTTGATGTGGGCTGATATCGGTAAGTCATCACCAATTTTAGATCTATTCAGGAAACTTTGATAGTGTATACAACTTTATAAATAATTTTTTCTAGCCGGCGCGTGTCGCATTTACTAACAGTAGATTAAGGCTTAGTTAAAGCTGTGCCTAGTATAAAGTACAGACCTTAATACTGGCCACTTGTGCTCAAGAATAGGGCTATACCTACGGCATGTTATAAACAAATCCTGAGCACTACCTACCTACCTTACCTACTCTACGACGGGTTTATTTTATTATTTAAGATATTACCAATTTTTTTTTGACAATAACATATTGGTACCATATAATACCTATTTCCCTTGGTCACGCCATAACTTGAGAACGACCCGATTTGGATTTTTTTTATTTTAAATGTTCGCAATTTGGCACTAAGCCAAATTGTAAGTTTCCCGAAAAATTGGAAAACCTGGGACAAATTGAACGTGCTTTTTGTATGCACTCACGATTTGCTATTTGTTCTTACTTTTATTTTTTCATGATCTTTAGTAGTTCATTGACATGGGTGTTTTTTTTAACCTTGGAAATGCAGAGTTTTTCCAGGAGACGAATAACGCGGGATAAACCGCGGGGCGCAGCTAGTATATAAATAAATTTATGATGGCAAACAAAATATTAATTTTAAGATTTAAGGCCACAAGCTAGCTACAAATTTACTATGTAAAGTAGTCACTTCAATTTTAACTGAAAGTCCCCAAAGTCAGAGTGAAAAATGAGAGCTTTAAAGAGATCCTTAAACTTTATGACTATCGAAAGATGGACCCAGCTTTTGTTGAATTAATCTGGTGAGTAGAAAGTTGAATAAAAATACCACTGGACTTTTTAGACACTCTTTACTCACACTCATACTCTATATAAAATGACTCCCTAATAAGTTAGAGTCAAACGAATTAAAACTTTGTCTACCCATGGCTTAAATTAAGGTGAATCACAACAATGAAATCTTAGTCCAGAATGGTTGAAACATCAACACATATTTTGTTCAAGATAGGTAGGCACATAATCGTAGCTACGGTAAAGTCTAGATAAATCTATGCAAATCTTTTCAGCTTAATGTAGATTTATATTCTTCGCTTGGCCTGGCAGTAGACGAGTTTATTAAAAGGGTTTTGTGTGAAATACCCACTTTTTATACGTTTACCGAACGCTTGAAATTGACTCATTTATTACTCGAGCAATCTGCCCAAATGCGGTTGCAAACTCAATTTCAATTCGGTTGAATAAATTTCTTTCGTGCTCATAATATTTTGAACTGTTTTTATGGTAAAAACATATTTTTGATCAAGACCAGTTTATTCAAGTTTTTAAATGCATAAAATTAAGCATTTTTCCTTATTTTATACCTATTTCAGGTCATTGGATCTATCTATGTAGGTACCTAATCGCTTTTGTTATTTTGGTGCTTTAACTAATATACTACCTAATGAAAAAAAAACCATTAATTGTGTTTTTATGTTTTCGTGTGTTCAAAAGCAATAAATAACTTTTATCCATGTAATCTATTATAAAGCCAAACAGATAAGTTTTAAAAAACCACATTTATCTTGATTTTACAATTCCATTCACGATTGAAACTAAAACGTGCTTAGATTTATTTTTGTGAAATAATATATACTTATCTTTCGAATGTAGTTTTTATTTTAAGTATAAGGGTTCTAAAGGTTGAGAATGTTTGTTTGGGCTTTGATAAATGAGCGGTCCTCTCGCCGTTTTGTCCTCAAGTATGAAGACAAATTGTTCTACCAGACGCACAAAAAGTACCATACTTTCGCTAAAACGACCTAAACTGGCGAGTGTGACGCTTGGAGGGACGAAACGACTTCGGAATTCCTAATTAAATACCTAGCTACTTTAGTAATAGTGAGGCAAGGACCAAATGATTGCATGGCAGTGACTCGTTAAGAACAACTGAGTTATTTACCTTACTACCTATTTCATCTGTTTCTTTTTAATATTAATTTTTATGATTTTACATTTGTTATATTTGAGAAGAGACTTAGAATAGAATATAATTGAATAGAATAGGTACGTATATTGTCAAAAAATTGTGTAGGTACAAATAAATAATGTGGTTTAAAAATTTAAAAAAAATTCAACAGCCTCTCCTAATGGAGAAATATAATTACGAACATACAACATTTTAAACATGTCATAACATTTTACAATATTTACTTTGAATTGAAGCGCGAACTCTAGACAGACATTAATATGAATTTACATTAAAATTTGCTAGTGTTGAAATGTTGTCTCACCATCAATCAATATCAAGTTGGAAATCTATTGGAAAGTATCGCAATCGTCGAACGGCGGTGAACCAGATAGTCGTTCAACTCTGCTCAATCTCTTCTGTTCCCGTAAGCGGTATCCTGTTGTGCACGTCGTTCGATAAGTATCTTTCTCCACCCATTAATACAAAGAAAGCTATACCAATACGAGTCAGGTGGTGATATTTTTTCATAACTGAGTATTATTCCCGTCGTGTTCAATATATTGCGTTAGTGACGGGTCGCGGCACACGGCTGTATCGCGTGCCGACAGCTGCCTCGGATTGTTTCTAGCCAACTGTTTCCTGCTGTTCCTATTCATAAACAATAGTAGGGTATTATTTGAGTGCTGAACTGGATATTGGACAAGTTCAGGTATCAGCCGGATAAGACGTTTCTACCAACTCGTAGTTATAGAACTCAGCTATGGCTAGAGGATTTGTTGACGTATAGATAATATTATCTATGTCTTCACTTTGTTCTTTTGTTCTTTCTTTGTTTATAATAATGTATTTTTTGATATTAAAATACACATGTACATCTTCTATTAGGGTTCCGTACCCAAAGAGTAAAACGGGACCCTAATACTAAGTGCGCACTTACATTTCCTGCGCGAGTCCGTCTCACACTTGTTATTTTTGTTTTAAAATGTTTTTAAAGTGGTTTAAAATCTAAATAAGACTTGAGTATATAGTATGTGTATGTAAGTATGTCCATAAACATACTATACATATCTAAAGAAAAAAGTTCCCATAATCTTGCTCATAGATCACCCATTCAGTTTCTCGTACATTTCATATGAATGGAGTCTACATAGATATGTCTACTCTATCGCCGGCGGATCACTGAAATGGAAAACTGCTAGCTAGAGGAAACAGCCGCTTCGGACTGGCCTGCTATAACTAACTTACATATAATAATATTCGAATAGAGCACTCATAACATATGAACTACCACTCGTGTCAAGTTATTTGACTGAAGCTCACAGTTACGGTAGAAGAAAATGAGTTTGAACGCTTAAGGAACTAGCTAGAAATGACAGAGAGGGACTAGCCTCGAAATCTGAATGGTTTTAGATAAAGGCATACAGTCAAGCCTTTCTCCCGTTGGGATAGGCAGAGACTACACCTTGCCACATGCTACGATACTAGTGGAAAGCAGATATAGGTCAAGAAAATGACAGCGTTGGAGCAAGGGCCTAACAAACTTATACTGATCGGTAAATCTGCTATTGTTTTATACCCACACCACACAATTGGGACATTTGTGATATCGGTTATTGCGTGTAGACTGTACAACTGTTTTATGTAGTACTTACGTACAATATTCAGTTGTAATCTGTTTAAGTTAGTGGGCACTTCCCCGTTGCAAATATAATGATTCAAGAAACATTTAACGTCATCTGCAAAAAATCTATGCGAAGGTGTGGAACTTTTTGCCTGAGTCTGTGTTTCCGGATAGTTACAACTGAGGAGTCTTCAATTCACTAGTGAATTCATAGGTTACTAGGTACGTCGTAGACGGCATCGTCATGTTCATGATCATCATGTTAGGTACATTAGGTTAGATAGTGACCAAAAGCGAACCTATTGCCACATAACATAAATACTACACAACAGCTTAATTTTCTTATCCTTATTCCACCATCCACAACCTAAGGCACGCGGCATTCATTTAGGTGGACATCCCTCCTGTCCACACCAAACATTTCGTTTCGACCTTCATCACACGGGCTGCTAAGAAATTGATATTTTTTGTCAGTGTCTGTTTCCTGTTCCTGATAGCTATCATGTATGAGTTTCTAAGATGATGAGTACACAAGCGAGTAGGTACGAGTAAACAGATATAGATGATAGCGATAGTAGTGAAGCTAAAAACAAAAATCTGGCAAAACTAGTTCCCTGTGTCGTACGTCATTATATCACAAAAAAAAAAAATACAAACTAAGGAAGTTTTACTAAAGTAAATGGAGTCCATACTAAATTGGCCACTTGTCACTAGTTGTTCACTTGTTTTGTTCACCAAACCGTCCGCAAAGTTTCCAAACTATGAAATAATTTAATATACACCCCCAAAGACGACCTTACGATCTTGTGGATCATACTTGAAATAATAAAATCCATGAGAAGTTTTCTATTTCATTCACTTTCATTTACGCTATATTACTAGACTAGCTGTGCCCCGCGGTTTCACCCGCGTAGTTCCTGTTCCCGCAGGAATATGGGGATAAAATATAGCCTATGTTACTCGCTGTCAATGTAGCTTTCCATTAGTGAAATATTTTTTTAAATTGGTGCAGTGGTTAAGCCGAAACTTGACATATTCCTATACATACTTTCATCCCCTATATTTATTGTACCCCTCAAGGGTAAAGTGTTACAAACTTTGAATGCCAAATTTATTTATATCTAATCAAAAGCCTAAAAAATAAATTTTAAGCTTCTAGCTTCAAAAATGACGATACTTCCATACAAACTTTCATCCCCTATTTCAAACCCTTACAATGCATTTTTTGTGATAAAAAGTAGCCTATGTCCTTCCCTAGGCTCTAGACTATTTCTGTACCAAATTTCATTTCAATCGGTTCAGTAGTTCAGGCGTGAAAGAGCAACAGACAAAGTTACTTTCGCATTTATAATATAAGTAAGGATGTGAATAAGAGAGCTGTGTGAGCGCTGTTTCCTTAAATATTCCTTTCATAACTTATTCTTATTCTTTATCAATCACTAAATTTTTTAGGGTTCAGTTCGCAAAGGTGACTAAAAAGTGGTAGGCACAAACGAACCTAATAAAACCGCTAGTATAATTCTAGATCGCAATTTTTATTATTTCCCATTTTTGCATATTAAATTACAAGGTCTCGAAACAGGATCCAATCCACCTTAAACAATTACTTGTTTGAAGCTTACAATTACGGGAGACGAAAATGTGGTCTGGCGTTTAAGGAAGTACCCAGGACTTAGCTAGAGGGGGACAATAAGCCCTAGATCTGAGTGATCCAAATATCTGTGGTATTCGAAATTAGTAGCGGGAGGTGATTATCCAATAGTGATACCAACTTCTCAATACTTAAAACCTTCATATCAGTATTCGCTACGGCCAGCCGGTAGCCATATGCCAATGGGTACTCGCGGTGTTCACTTCTTCTTAGAGATTTTCGCTCAGTAACACACCCAGTCTTTGTTGTTTCGTCGAATTTCGTTTGCCTAAATTACGTGAAAGTATAAATAACATACATTTAAAACTGTTTAACCACCCTTTTTGTAACCCAGTGATTTACTGACTTTAATTGTAGCTCGACGAGTGCAAAAATTTCTTACTCATTTAGCTGTATAACAGTCATGTTCCGAAAGTCTACCCCTCCCTGGATCTATCAAGTAGGAGTTCCCTGCTAATCGCCGTGGAAATACGGAAGAAAATTTGTTCTAAACTTTGCCAAAGTGGCGAAAGTACCCCAGCATGTTTAACCTTGGCTACGTCCACGCTGGCGTTCCAATCGACCTTTACAACTCAATTATCTTCGATCGTTTTCTTTCTCCGCCAGCCAATGAAGAGGAATAAAAGTCAGCTAATGAAATAATAGGAATCGGCAGCCGGCAGAGTCCTCATCCCTGTTAATTAACGAGACTTATTTCAATACTGTCACAAGAATAGTTTATACTATTTATATCCGTGTGTGTTTTATTAAATAGGTGGGTACTGGCTTTTACCTGAGGCTTCATCCACGTAGACGTCAATGGAATGCAGACGCCAAAGTCGACACCAATTACGGCGAAAACACAAATATATTAAAAAAAAGTAGACTTCGATAAGTTTTGATAAAACCAGCCTTGTTCCTTCAATTAGGCATGTCGTATAGACGCTAGCCATGTGGCTTTGCCAGACCTGTAGATCGATTAAAGGATTCGTTTTCAAATACAATTTGGATGAAATTATCTACATCTCGTTGGCGATCGTCATTCCAGTCTAAATCACGTGCTACAAGTCCTCGATTTGCGTCTTTGAATGTGAATAAGTATATATAGTACACCGAGGCGTGATGGATCATTTTTTACGAAAAGAGCGGTCGTCTGCGAAGCGTCGCTCAGACTGATCCGTGAGGTAATGTGAAGCTAAGTCATTCTCGGGGCGTCCAGGTGTAGGTATATAAGCAATATTATAGTGTGTTGATTGGTTGATTTAGTTAGCCGCAGATTTTGAATTAATGACCGAATTTCTTTGATTCGAAATTTGATCCGATTTGCTTGGATCTACTATACATGTTTTTTTTAATCAATATAATTACAGTTTTGTCACATATATACAGTTTCGGTGTAGTACACCAGTTTTAGAACAGTGTGTTATAACTTTTACTCTTTTAACATAAACTCGGCAATAAGTAGACCACCTACATGCCAATTCAATTGCACCGACATTTTATCGGCCACCGCAGGCCTCTATAGGCTCTCAGTGCTAATATTTCCATGGGGATGCGTATTGTAAATGTCACGTCCCAGTTTCGACGGGGCGCACGTATTCTAGGCAGTATTGTTACAGAAGAGTAACTGAACACTCGCAATGTAATAAAAATCGTGTGATTCCAAAGAAGTGCAATTACATTAGGTTTTACTTAATAAGTTTTTTAATGTTAGCAAATATTTCCACATTTAAGAAGCTTTTAAAAGACATATACCAAGCCAATAACTAAGAAAAATGGCAATGAAACAAGCAAATTAGATACGAGTACGTAGATAAAATGTCGCAATCATTTCCTGAGTCCGTCGGATACTGAAAGATAAAAATTCACCGGAACTGCTGGAACGTAGAATTTTAACATCTGAAAAGTGTTAACACATAAAATCACTCGCTGCGTCGCATAATCGAGATTTCCCAAAGGGTGTCCGTTTTTATTAGGGCACGTTAAGCGCGGACCGGCGACCATCCAATTTGTTCCTAGCGAGAGCGGCTGTCACCCGTGGAATATTTTTATGGATATTCGACTGTCATTGCAATATGTGAAGGTAAATTGCATTTCAAAATGCATAATGCTGGAATATTGTTTCAGAGTTAGAAATACCTAGATGTTGGCAGAATACGATTGAAAACAAATCTGACAGTAGAAAACCACTGGAGTAATCAATCCTTGAGTGTGAAAAAGATTTGGCAGACAGGTTTAAGTTAATTGACATAAGAAAGAAGAGACTTAAATAATGCAGGTTGAGGTTGGCTTGATGATAAGTGTTTTAAAGTAGTTATATAATTGTTATATTATATTTTAAAAGCGTACAGTGGTTACGGAAATACAGTTTTGGTTAGTATAAATATCGGGACTGTAAGTAATTATAGTATATATTTTTACTTAAGGCTAAAATCAGTGTTAAGTAGTAAATTAATACAGATGTTAACCTTTTTATAAATTTCGGCTTTATAAATTCTTGTTCATGGTAAACTTTTTAACAGTAAGTGTTTAAAACTGACTTCACGAAGCTGAGCATCTTTTACGTAGGTACCTACTTATCTGACATCAGAAAACTTTGAAAGATTTATGTTCAAGAGTTCCTGCGCAAACTTTTAGCTCATCTAAAATGTACCCTAGCGAATCGCACCACGCCTTCTAAGGTACTGGATTCGGAAGTAAGGAATATAGCGCTCTTTACCGATTTGAAGGTTTACACTTCCTGTTGACACTTTTGAAACAATCTATGTAAAATGAATCCATCTTTTTATGTTTGAATGATGTAAGTATTTGTGTAGTTTCAAAATATTACCTTTCATTGGGCGTCGAGTCTTAAATTTGTTGGGAAATAACCAATAGTCGTTTTAAAGGAGTTAACACAGGGTCCGTCGTAAGGTAAATTGTTTTCGATTGGATGTAGGTGATATAGAAAATAAACGTTTACGAAATCGAGACCCGAAACGTTGAGAGTAGGAGCACGTTTTCTTTGCAGCAATAAAGTCTATTGCCAATGGGTTTAGGTGCTTAAATAGTGCAGTGAAAGGGTTGGAGCCTTTAGTACTAGGGACAGGTTTAAGAGAAAATAAAGTTTTTGTGTAAGGTGCGAGGGCGTCGTCGCTTTATAAGTGTTAAGCGTTTTCGTAGCGTTGGGTTTAAATGGTATTTGTTGAGTAATGTTAAATGAAGTATTTAGAATAAAGTTTCTACCAACTACCGCAATACTATTCGACTGTACATTTATTATATTTATTAGTCATAGTAGGTACATACCATTATTAATCCTGAATAACACACCTCGTTGGATCTTTATACCTTACTAGCTGTGCCCTGCCACGCTTCGCTATGGCACATTCGCACATTCGCTGATATGTCACTGATGAAAAAAATAGATAAAAAAAATCCTTGATGCCGATTATATGTCATGCTAAAATTTTAGCTCGATCGGTGCAGAACTTTTTGAGTATTTGAAGCTTACAGAAACCAACATAACATTTTTATATATATAGATTTTTTGTGTGGTATGGGTTATGTTCTTTAGTTATTAAGGAGTGTTATTTATAAGTTTTAATAAATAAAGTATAGTTGCCGGCACCTTATTTTAGTTTTATCTGGAGTTTTGTGGCTCTTATTTCGGCATTACCTACTTTTTTCCGTCTTCTTCCTACAGCTTTCAGAGCGTATATTTTAGAGCGTACATTGTAATAAACATTTGAATTTTCATAATCGAATTTCAGACATTAGTCGTAACTAATACGTACATTTATTTTCAATTATTCCAAGAAAATGTAAGTAATTCCATTGAACCTTTTCAATGATTACGTAGGCCTATTGTATTTCTCATAAATGCCTTCCAATGACTGTCAAGAGCATCCTACTCTGTAACTGACAATCATAAATGAAATTTGTTCGGTAGATATGGGTACTTAAAATATGCATAAAGTTTGTAATGAAAGGAAAATGCGATAAGGTATGCTCGAAGAAAAGCTAGAACTTTTGTGAGACTGCTCTTGTAAAACTCTAAAACTATTTGCGGTTTCAAAAGACGAGTCCTCGGTAACACTAATTTTAAGTTTTTAGCACTCAGTTATGTAATCAAGGATTTATTATTATCAAAACCGTTTAGCGTTTAGTTTGGAGTAGGTCTAGGAGTTCGATGATATCTTATTACGTATTCCCAGTCAACAAATTTAATATATATCTAGTAAATTACAATCAGAGCAATTAGGCAGTATATCTTACTTAGATCTAGGAAAGTAACGTCTCGTTTATACACAGACTACATAAATACCTAGTGAGTATATTTTAAGAAAACCACTAACAATGTGCGTCTTACTCGAAAAGAACTCACCGTTTAGTTCTCTTGTTCGTCCAAGTGAAAGTCACAACGTAGTGGAGGCACTACCAGTTTGTCTCAATTGGCTCCAACCAGTATTTTTATTACTCTGTCAACATTGTAGAACGTCTATTCCGTGACTGTATTCACTTTACACGTACGAGTAAGCACCGCTTTTATTGTCTACTTACATTTTTCTATTTCCATCGCCGAATGCTTTTATTAGGGTTGGTTTTATTGAGACTCGATATTGTTTAATTCTATAGGTAGTATGAAGTTGCATGTTACGGCTTTTTCCGCCTATAAACATAAGTATACAAATGTCGGACTGTCGTCCATTGGCGTATATTGAACTACATGAAACAGCGGAGTTTCAAAAGTTACATGAAAGTTAGTACGTGCAGTGTCTGCTGGTCTTATCTCTGGGTATATATAATAATATTATGTTTAATTTATGCTTTAGTCGCGTCCTACGATTCCTGTGTCCCTCACGTCCCATTCAGAGATAAGAACTGGACGCTAATTTATGGAAATTTAAGTGAAAGTCTGTGTTTTTTTTTTCAGAGAAATTAAAAAAATCTGTATTTTAAATTAACTCTTATAATGTAGTTTACATACTCAAAGTGTTAAAGTTTTCATTTTCAGATCGCGGGTATGTCAACCAGCAAGCCCTAATAGACGACAGAACTCCATTACGCCAGTAACTCCAATCCCAGTAATTATTCAATCAAAATGGAGATGAGTTCCGCACTCGTGTGAGCTAGTTTTTATATCATCATATAAATATAAACTAACATCATAAATAAGTGATACCGAGAGGGTGGCGGGGGCTGACATTCTATTCAGTAGCTGGCTGAATTTAAATTTGGTAACGCGTCTAGTTATAGTCGCCTTAACACGTTTTGGAATTATAACGGCTCTCTCCATTGTGCTATAAAAGCCGAAGCTGTAGTTATGTAATCCATAGTAAAGACCAAGAACATTTTTGATTTTATATTGGACGCCCATTAGCTGTTATACGTTGAAAATGTAAAACAAATCTAATGGGTTAGCGTGTAATTTACATTTAAAATCACAACACCACAAGGAATAGTGATCAGCATTTCGTATCAACTAGAGCTGCTCTGCGGCTTTATCCGCGGATGACAAATGCCATATATCCAAACATCATCTATTTTGTACCATCTTTCAGCCATTTTGGTGTGTTTAAATAACACATAAAGAAACATCCAAACGTTCTCATTATTTATTTCAGTTCTTCTTGGTTGGTTCTATTTCGAATCCGTTGGTAGAGTCAGTGAACTTTCACGAGTATCCTCCTGGGGCCTATGTTATTAAAAAATGTTGACTTTGATTCAAGTGGTTTTTCTAATATACAAAAGAATATTGATTGTTGGTAACGGTGGTAGTCCGATGCTCCGAATATGCTACTCTGACTGTTTTAGTTAGTGCTTGTCAAAGGTTCAAACACTACCGCTCGCGGCTATCATGTGACCTTTCAATGCTCGGGGTCAGCATGCATCGTGCTCAGGTCATATTACATTTACCTACAGTGCCTCACTTAGCCAATACTCGTACCTGTGGGCATAGTGTGGCCATGCAATTTGTACTACGTCGGAATAGTATGCATATCTGACTAATCAACTTAATTAACAACAACCGTGGTGTTATTTAGTGATGAGTTGTCTGTAAAGCGTGAGAATTTGGGTTCGATTCCCACACTGGACAAATATTTGTGTTAACTACAGGTATTTGGACTCAATGTACCCACATTAAGTAGTGGGATCAAAATAAGCAAAACACTTTTCAAATAATTCAAAACGGGTTGATTGCTTTCACTCATAGTGTACTCGGAAAAAGGTAGTGAAAGTTAAAATAGCGATATACGAGTAGTAAGCTAAAGTTCACTTAATGTTCCGATCCATTGAGTTTGTTTCCGCCTTCGTTAGCATTTCCTGCTCTGGATACTTTTTGCGGGTAAAGTAAATATGTTTTGGGGTTTCGCTGCAACTTAATCGTAAAGCGGTACTTAAGTTTCGTAGGTAACGTGGGAAAGTTAGGAAATGTGCTTAGTTAGGTCGGGACCGAAAAAATTTACTCTATTACTGCCCAGGGTGTAATGTTATTACCAAACTTTAAATTGAGACCTGTTTGTATAGTAACTTCCTACAGCATTCATTTACTAACTTAATAGTTATTGTATTAACACTTAATTAACTTAGTTAGATTAGCTTGTTTGCGGATTATTTAACGGTTTTTTGCCCCAATTTCAGAAGCTAAATATTAGAATACCAAATAATGTACTTAATAGTAAAATAACATTTTAACATTGGAGTTGATAATTATAATGAATTCGTCATGTAAATTTTAGTGCCTACAACGCCGAGACACGTCGACCTGAAGGTATTACGGCTCAGTGAGCCAGCTCCGGTTGAAGGTCTATTACAGGACGGCAGGAAGTAAACCTAGACGGGAGCTGATTTATTGATCCTTTCGATGGCCACACCGGACATCGAAGTTGCTGGACGAAATTTCAGTCCCCGAGCTCGTTGATCATGTGGTGTTTGCGTCTGGATGTCATCTGTTATACTCAAAGGCGTACGAATAAGAAAAGGTCAGAGCAAGTGTGATAAGTGATATTTTTTTTATTTGACTGAATGACAAGACGAGCAATTCGTCACAAACACAATGCCACAAACTTTTTATTATTACTCAAGAGTTTGTCCGTCCACGTGTCTAAGCAAAGTAGTCCGCAAATGCAAACTATCTGTAAATGCTGTAACGTTTTGAATGTTTCGCAAATTTAACTCACGTTTAACCCGAGTCACGTCGAGGTCGGTCAAAACTACATTTTGTAATTCAACATAAACTATGTCAAACGTTTCAACCTAGTGCAATAACGTGGTAGGTACTTCGCAGCAACGAAATAGCTAAACAGAAATGCAGTTGTCACAGGGGCTTTTGTCGGAGCTGCATAAGTTATGGAATACCTACTCGTGGAGTGCAAGCTTTGAATACTTCCTCAAGATAAGTATAAGTTACCAACAATGTTTCAAAAACGCTGCAAGTCGATATAAATTCTCTTGGGTGCATTTTGCAGTCTTCAAAAATGTTTTAAGATGTTTTCAAGAAGACATGAAACATTAAAAAAATACATGTTCCCGGCCACTGTATGTCAATACTTTGTATGGGACATTTTTTTTTTTGCTTAGATAGAAGATAGGTTAGTTTGTCACAATTGTAATTACGAGTGTGTATCGATGGCCTAGATTATGAACTTGGACTGATCCTTCTTACGAAATTGAGGGGAGACCCATGCTCAGCAGTGGGCGCATATGGATTTGATGATGATGATGATGATGATAACTAGTTCAGTCGCCTGGACTACTGAGTGTGAAATATTTCGACAATAATTTTGTCTTTGAACGAACCATGCTATTTCATAACAACTCATACAAAAAAAACAAACGCAAAAATTGCTATCCACGTTTCCTTCTCGATAGGCTTTTGCGGCTCTCTGAATCAAACACATATTGCGTACAAAGTTTCAAAGGCGCTGTGTGTTGAATCCCGGTTGTATTCCCCACGTGTGCACTTTCGCGCCGTTTGTTGAACAAGGAAGTTTGAAGTCAAGTGTTTGTTGGAGAATACAGTTTGAATTTGAACTTTGTAGAACTCAGATAATTGGAGGTTATGAATGCTGTTACAGAACTTCTAGTGAGATTAAAATTAAGTAGATGTCAAAAGCCCGATGGTCCAATTCACTTTCAATCAATTCTGGATTTTAATTGCATTCTGCTGAAATAACAATAAATAAACAACGTTGCTCGAATGTAAATATTACCAACCGATTATGTGACCGAAAGTTGATCAAAGCAATGTTATTCAAACAAAGAGAATAACCGATGATTTGGTTTTCTCTCCCTTTTTATATACGTCAAAATAGATTTCTTTTATAACTGTACAAGTCGTGTGCAATTATCTATTTTATTGGAAATAGACAAATGATTCCGGTAGAAAAAATTGTAATTGACGTTACACAATGATTTTACTTTTCAGAGGTTCTTAGAGTCGATCCGGAGTTATAGCAAAGTCCTTTGTTACATTTGTTGGCTGAAACGTTACTCCTGAGACCTACAACATGGACGAAGTTTAAAATAAGACACGCAAAAGAAAGCAGCGAAGTAAAATTCACTTTGTTCCATAATTTATTCTACTTAAACGAATAGTTACGATACTAGCTGCCGGTTAAGTTCATTGTTGCACTAAGTATTAAGTAGGTATGACTAAGTAAAACTTTAGTTAGTTAGTGTGTTGCATGTATTTATAATTGTTATAATCCTGGAAAAAAAAACATATGTACGTGATTATCACTCGCTTTTCGGTGAAGGAAAACATCGTGAGGAAACCCACATACCTACCCGAGAATTATTTCGGAGGTAGATAAGTGATCCACCAATCCGGACCTGGCCCCCGTGGTGGATTATGGCCTAACCCTCCTATGGCGATATGGGTTGATGATAATACTGGAAGATGGAAAAAAAGAGAACTTCCCATACAAAGTATATGAAGCTAATATGTCAATTAATATAATGTCAATTAAAGCATGTTTATTTTTTCTTTAAAGTTTCTCTTTTATGAACATTTTGATATGTCAACTTTTAATAGAAGTTGACTCAGAGAAGAATTGCTGCTATGCGCTTATATGGCTTCCACCTACTGCTCGATAAATATAAAAGGTTATATAAAATAAACAGTTATTTGAGAACCAGCCTGACGAATATAGCATCGCCACAGCAACAATTTCCATTCTCATTTCAGCAAGTTGTTGGATATTTGAACTCGCAGTATCCAAAATTAACTAACCTTCTGTTGCGACAAGGTTCTCCATCCGTTACACATTTACGCAGCTGGCTCTATCACGAAAACGACACGGGATCTCGCCCAAAGTGCCTATTAAGTAGATGGTGTGTGGTATTAGGGCTCACTTCAATCGCAGCTTTTACCTACTTTAATTTCCTTTCTACCGCACGAGATTAGATCACAGTCACAACGTAAACACGCCTGCTCTGATTCTAAACTCAAGAGAAATGTTTTCTATCAGCATTGTATCTTGGGCGTGCTTGGAGAATTGACATGGAACCAATTAGTCTCTAAGCGGCGAAGTGACAAAGCAAAGCAATGTCCAAGAGTAACAAAGGCAGTGCGTTGGCTCGCAAGACTGCCTATCTGATGATACTGTGTAATGGGCCATGGTTGGCACTTGCAACTGTTATGGGTGTACGTGGCGTTACCATCTGGTGAACAAGATGCTCGTCTCGTCACTTAGTTTTAAAACAGCTGTGGTGCTAGTTTTTCAAACGGACTGCGGTGTTGTGAGAGACGTTCCTTAGGAGAGTCCAATAGAGACAAATATAGGCCGTTTTTTTTTATATATGACTAAGTAAACACTCGCTTTTCGGTGAAAGAAAACATCGTGAGGAAACCCATATATCTACCCGAGAATTATTCCCGAGGTAGGTATGTTATTCACCAATCTGGATCGGGCCCCCGTGGTGAATTTTGGCCTAGCCCTCCTTACAAAAGTGAGGGGAGACCCGTGCTCAGCAGTGGGACGATATGGGTGATGATGATGATGATTTGACTGAGTATCGAGACGTGCATGTTCTTCTAATGAAAAACGATACGCCTGCCCATAACAGTTACAGATGAGTTCTGCTGAATGATATCAGGACCCCAGCTTCCATTGACAGCATTTCATCTTCCAATACCAGCTGCTTTCATGTAGAACATTGTTGACTTTAGAATAGCCGACTTTAGAGTGTTGGTGTTCAAACTAACAATAAACCTTGAAATTGCCTACTGCTTGAAACTTTGACATAAATTGCTCTAACAACTTCCATTCATATTTTCATCCGCCGCAGATTATTTAACAGTCGGCCCTACATTTGCTGTGATTAGAAGAAGACATCGCCGATATAGTTTTAAACAGTGCAGAAGCTCCGTCGGATTAAAACAAATAGGTTTTGTTGGTGCATGTGAAAAAAAACACGTTTTTATATTTTACTGAGTGACGAGAGGATCAAGTCGTTCACATGATGGTAAGCGGTACGCCTGCCGATAGCAGTTACACTGTTACAGTACCACCCAAAACTTGGCATTGCATAATCCTGCGCAGCACTGCCCTGCGCTCGTCACCCTGAGACATCAACTCTAAAGTCTCATATGCCCAGTAATTTCGCTGGAAACAGTGACCTTCAAACCGGAACACAGTAATGTTTGCACACTACTACCTGCCGGATGAATATCTGGCAAAGCTACCAGGTAGGTATCTGGTAAGGTACTTGCCCAGACGGTATCTTGCAAAAGAGGCCTCTCACTACAAAGAGTCCTCCCACTCCAGCGTTTGTGGCGTGGTGGGTTTGATAGGTGGTGGAATAGAGCGTGACGCACATTAGTATTGTTACTACGTATTATGACGCACCGTGAGCCGCCCTTATGGCTCACATTCGCTATTTCCCGGTAAGTTACAGACCCCGATTAGTTGTAAATTATGAGCACACACTCATAATTAACAACTAATCGAGTTGGGTTGGGTCTGTCTACATATACATAGAATTGTACAATGTATATATGTAATATTTTTTACAGTCTATGTGAAAAAAAAATCAATATGCTGACCTAATGTAAGTTGGTAGTTATAAAACGTCTATGGATTTGTAATCGCATACTACTTAGTAAAAAAACACGCCGGTAATGCGGCGCTTGATAACATTCTTCCGGATCAGAAATAAGTATAGAGTTTTGATACTGTGTGTATTCTGCATTGTCTCACCAGTCGCCAGTGAGGACGCCCAATATCTATCAGACGTAGCTTCCAATATCTCGTAGCAGCGTAGCTCGTAGCTCGTAGCCGGCAGTCAGCTTGCGCGGTCCGAAAGCGGCGGCCGCACGCGGCGCGTCTCCAAATCTATCCATTAATTCGATGATTTAAGTTCACTTTCATTGAAGTGTCGGTGGAGACTTGAAAGTAAGGAACGCGTAGTTTCAGTCAAGTAAGTAACTTGTAATGTACTTTTGTTGGTGTAAGTTACAAATAAGTTCTTTTGTAAAATTAACTTTTGATATTTAGTATAAACTCAATTTCAATTTAAATTTTCATGCTAACATCTTTATTTCGCAATCTTTCGACACAACGGTAATAAAATTGTGATTGGTTTACATAAACCACTTCGGACAACTTTTTTTAATCCGATCGCTGTACTTAAATGGTGCGTGTTCGTGAATTTTAAGAGGTTCAGCTAATAAATATCACATTTATATATATAAACTCTGCAATATCTAGACGAAACAGTCACTATGACAGATTGTCTGCGCCCTACACTCAAGGGTTATATTCCTAGGGATCCGCAGAGCATAATTTCTAAATCAAATATATGTATATTCATACAGGCCTTTAGAGAGCTCTCATGAAAGTTAAATGACTATCACCATATTTGGGATACAACAAACATTGAATTAATTTGAACTACTTGCGCTCTGCGGCTATGTCTGCGTGTTGCTCGTTCTCTTGGGAATATTTTCCAGGGGCACAAGGGAATCTATGTTGATTTTTCTAATTCTTTACTGAATCACCAGAGTGCACGTTACACACTCAGTAAAACGAATGAGTGTTTTCTAGCAAACGGTGTTAGATTATGTAACGAAATTCTTAAGACACTCTGTGACTTACTGCGAAAAATTATGGTGTATTCCCGTTGTCCCCGTACGCCATGTCCCGTCACGGGGACAGCGGGAATCATGATCTAAATTTAAAATTACTTTAATTAAAAAAACGTCGATATGGGTTGATGATGATGATTTTTCTATGTAATAAAAAATAGTGGTGATAGCATTAGTCAGAATAAAGAAATCAATAACAATGATAACCTAAAACCGAATTAAAGATACTCAATCTAAATACCATATAATACAACTAACATTTTGAGAACATTTCCCATTAGTGGCGGCTTCATTGATTAGACATAACATTATATATTTAGTTTTTCTATTTGATTGGATAATTTGTTTGCTATAATAGCTAGTAGTATTGAAAAGACCAAACGGTGTTACAGAACTCGCGATTCGCAAGACTGAGATGACGCAGTTTAGCGGAAAATACTGTTATTTTCGTTGCAATTATTATCAAACTGAATAATGTATGTGTACAAACATTGGAAATAGGCGCGAGGTCACAGCGCGGCTGTCGGAAGGAAACGCGGAGGTAACTGGGCGCATGAAAATATGTAAATCAAAGTCCGCGCTCCCTTCACAGCTGGATAATCTTTAGCACTGTGCAAACATTGTTATCTTGTGCGTATGTATATTTACATTTTACTACCATTTTAAGAGACACAGTCACGGCCTAACATTCAATTTAGCTTTACGCTGTGCAAAGTGCTGTGGGTGTCACCACATCTGCCGATAGATCAACGGTTGGTGGCAATCATCGACGTAGGTCGATATAGCGGTTCATCGGTAACAGATTGTCGATCTATGTTCATACATTGATGAGCTCTCCATGGAATATCAATCATTGACCAATGATCAATCGATAAAAATTGAGCAATCTAACAGATCGATTTGATGTAGTAGTATAATAGTCGATCGATGTCGATTCATGGATTCTGCCATGGATCGATATCATCGATTGACGTAGATCGATTTAGTTGATGAAATTCAAAAGTAAGATTAATTCCGAATACTTTATAGTTATTATCTACTGTTTATTCGCAACACAACCTTAGCTAACTCAAAATAAATAATAAAGCAAAATCCGCAATAAGTTTAACATCCCAAAGTAAACCGGCACCTCATCACGTCCCATTTACCTCAAGCCGCTTGCAAAATGTCATAAGATTTCGCCTCACTCCGAGATTCACGGCATTACGGGTACATTCACGGTTCATGGCCCCCCAATGCAGCGGAGGCTCGAATAATGTGGGACATCCGGATGGATATGAAAGCCTTTTGACTTTTTGCTTATACATACTAAACATTTGAACGGCTTCGTTCTCCGTTTTCACGGAGTTAACCCTCATATTGTTAACGTTCACATTGATTGAGACATTAACATTATTGGGTTTAAGTTAACAGTTAGTTAAATATACTATATCATACATTTTCAGTCAGAAGGCTTCTACAGAAACGTTGATTTTTATGTAAATCTCGAGTTATGAGCTTTAACACCATCCCGTCATTGGCAAATTCAAAAGAATGATCGAAACCCAGGCAGTTCGGTATAAAGCGTCCATAGATAAACTAAGTAAATAAAACTGCCGAACATGATAAAAAATTGTTTTCAGCTAGGATATTATTACTCGCATTTATGATTCGCAAAAAGATACTTCTTTTTGTGAGAAGAAATGTACTATGTGCCCTATTTCTTCCGATATTTCCAAAATTCTGGCATGTTATTTTATTCGGCGTTTTCTGAGAATCTGCTGACGGGAGAATTATACGACCGTTATTTTGACAGGGAGACTTTAATTAATGGCTTCGCTAATTTAGGTTTAACGCTTAAATTACTAATATCATTACTGCGCCTTACGAGCCATAATAAGCAATTCCGTTGATGAATGGCCTGAGCCATATAAAAGCACGTTTTAAATGTGTGTTTTTACCATTTTTCAAAGCACTTAGTTATATTTTACTTAGTAACGAGACGAGCAAGTCGTTCACCTGATGGTTAGCGCCACGCCTGCCCATAACAGCTACATTGTCGCCCTGAATTTTCCATTACAATATTCTGTGCGGCACTGCACTGCGCTCGTTAACCTGAGACATCGGTTCTCGGTTCATCGGTTAGTTCCATGTTGATTGCTTTTTATTGTAAAACTAGCTGCGCCTTGCGATTTCACCCGCATTGACTATTATCTCACAGGAGTCGTTAATTTTTATGGGATAAAAAGTATCCTTTTTTCTATTCCAGAACCTAAAGTTTCTATATACCAAATATCACTGAGCCGTTTCGGAGCCTGTTCGGGACAAATTTTCAGACAAACAAACAAAAATTCAGCTAACGGTCATTTGCGATTAGGCATCGTATAAATACAAGTTTCCACTCAAATTTCGGCATTTATTTTGAAATGACGAACTGACACATTTATTTTATTATTGGTATAAAGATTTGTTAAAATAAATACCAATGATCGTGATAAAAGCCGCTGTGCATGATGAATTTTCCAACTGAACTTTCCTTTCGCCCTCGTTACTCTACAATATTAAAGTTCACATCCCGATTTAATTTCACCTCAGCCTATGATATTTATATATAGGTAGGTCTGTATAGGTACTCGACATTGCATCTCTTTATAACCCCGCAATTTTTATGTAGACTTAACATGTTTACAGTAAGGGCATTAAATATTAACGACTCTCAGTTGCCATCGCGTTTACAACGACTAAAAGTTGAAATTAAATTGAGTTTCATCCTGGGATCAACTCTGTACTTTTCTACGTCTTGTTTCTGTTATATTTCGTACATTTGCTGTGGGTTTCTATGATGATTGTTAATTTGACAACAGAAGGTCAGTAAGTCTTTGACAATAATTTAGTACCAGACAATGTCAGTACAGACAATAGACTTACGACTTTACTCATGAAAACTTCACTTAGTACTGCGCAGTGTAAGATTGTAGTGCGCAATTTTATCAAACGACAAATAACTTTTATAATTTTAACACATTTTGTTAAAGTTCATAAGCTCTAATCGACACTGGCAGTAATATCTCTCACGCTATAAGAAGAACCAGTCGCCGCTATAAAAAAAAAGAAAAGTTCATAAACTTGAACGCCAGAGCCGACGATGTGGTGAACCAGTTTCAAAAATCCCCTTACATAAGCTTAAAACTGCAAAAAACTGTGGAAAAGAAGTCTCTCTACTGCTTATTATTTAATTTTGATGATGCATGAGACTGGGAGCGCGTGGGGAGTGCCATTTATCAATTCCCTGTCAGCCACGTTAATGCTAGTAGTCTCTGATATGTCATCACAAAATATTAGATTATTCTTTAATTTAACTTGAGGACTACCTACTATTTTAAGGGTTCTTTGTTCTTGGTTAGATATAGATAATTAAATCAGATCGGACGATCGGCGAACGCCTTTTTAATATCAATTATATACCATGGCTCGTAGGTATTCGTAATTTAGTACGCGCTTAAGCATAAGAAGAACTATAGTTAAAATATATAGGAGTAGGATAAGTGATTTCACGAGTAAATTTCTTCTGATATTCTCACAATAATATGTTTGTTTTTGTATGCAGTTGTCAGAATAAATATTTTCTTTCTTTTTTTTCCTTCCAAGTTTGAAAGGAATTGCTAGATTCAATTTTACCTACCAAGAATTGTAAGTATAATATGCTATAATATCATACTTTAAGTATGTACGTACGTAGGAAGGGGATGTGAGTATTTATATAGGCACTACGTAATTTATCAAGCTTTTGGCAGGAAGTGGTTCTGCACACTTCTCACTGTGACATGTCACGAGACGCCGGATATTAACCATCCGGACACGTCAGGTTGTTCCTTATATCCATGACTAGCTTTTTTAAATGTTGTGCTTTAAAACCATAATCTACATTAATTACTGTATATTAAAAAACATAAATCTGTTGCAGTAACTCCAGTTTGTTGCGATAAAAAGTATTCAATGACCTCCCCCGGGGCTCAAACTATGTCCATACGAATTTCCTCAAGATTTGTTCAGCCGTTTAGCTGAAAAAAGGGAGCAAATAAACAAAAAGACAGGCAGAGTTACTTCCGCTTTTATAATATTAAGTAGGATATGTGTACACACAACGCCAACGACATATATCACAATATAGACTTCAGTTAAGTGTTTGCGAGTGCTTATTTGCCCGCAATAAACGAGTTCCTATAACCGAAAAAATAAAAAGGTAAAAGTACTTTTTGTTTTCTCTACACCGCTATTTTCCGAGCGCGCGCCTAACCACATCTACACCTTAAAAGCCGCCTTTGGTAATAAACACAGCGAAATGTAGCGTGTTCTCTGCTCGCGTAAATGACAAACTGTGTTGGGGCAATAAGAGGCTTACCGAAGCACAGCGAGTCACGATCTGCAGCTGTAACCGACTACCCGTAGCATAAGATCTTGTATGTATGTGGTATACAGTCGCCGTCAGGGATTAGACTTATGATAGGACTTTGTAATGTGATGGTTTGAGGTAGAACCTTTTTCTGTGTTTGGAGAGAAAAGAAAGGTATGTATGTTGGAACACGCGTTACTGACTTTTGTAATTATTCGATTATGATTCAGTAACTTCTATACCAAAAAATGTAAAACAGGGCGTCAAAGGCGAAATCTTTACAGAACTTATAGACATAATCATAAAGCAATAAAACTTTCCTGAACGACAAAACACATTGTGCCAATTTGAAGTTGTTGGAGTGAAATTTTCAGGCTAAATAAATTGTGTACTGACATGAAGCTCTGAACCCACTGAGTTTTTTTAGGGAAGTTCCATCTATGGAACCTCATAAAAGCCCTCACTAACGAAGAAAAGTTGTTTCGCCATCTATGGACGGATGTTACACGATCTTTCTACGATAGATCAGTAAAATCTACGTCACGCTGCTGTCTAGATTGACGCCGATGGACAAACTGATACAATAAGACGAAAGCAATAGGCCTGTTATCACAAAATCAATCGTCTTCGTGGTTTCCGATTCTATATCCTTATCTCTTACGCTGAATGAAGCACGCTGGATCGGTAGAATGCAATTAACCTATCTCACCCTCATCGCGATATTCACAAATGTAGGTATTTTAAATGCGAATATTAGTGTGAGTTATACAGACGTGGCTAAACCCATTTAAAATAATGATTTTTGAATATGAATGCCGTATTCTTACCCGAGAGGAACCGAGCAAATTTCAATTCAAAATATAGAGAGCATAGAACTAGAAAGGGGCTCTTCTTATAAAACTTAAATGAATCCACGACCGACACCGTTCTGAATGTGCTTGGAAAGCCACGAACTCGGCACCCTGCGAGGTGAAGTTGCAAAAATGGTAAGTTTTTCAACTAAAACACTATTCGACTTCAAATTAATTTACTGAACAAGTTTTTTATTTAGAACCTCAACCTTTATGGAAAAATATCGGAACTTTTTTGCGGGTTCAGTGGTAATTGAACCAAAATTAATATGCGCGATTGACATAAATTTAAAATGACTCCGCCAGCTTTCGTCGTCCCTTCACAATCATGAAATATCGACAAACTCTGAAACGAGTCGAGATGTTGTTGTTTGTACTGCGAAACTTTTAAAAGCTAAAATTGGACCACTTTTTATTTTTAGGTTAATATCCGATTCGAGAAAAAACTCGTTCTCTCGCGAATAGCTACTCACCTACTATATTTGCTTAAAGTGTTATTGGGTCAATAGAAGAGATTATTTGCGTGACCTGATTAAACATATATGTTACCGGTCGGAGGCCAAACCTATACATACAGTAGTAACGTTGTTATCAAACTTTTATTAAATAAATAAATAAAAATCCAACAACTCAATATATTATTCAACTTCAAAGAAAAATGTCGACGAGGTTTCCGCAAAGAAAGAGAAGCTAAAGAGGTGATTAGTATTATATAGGACTCCTTTCCCTATATTTTTACAAAGGCGTCAGAAAAATACAGGGCACTCTTCAACCTCGTTAGCTGGTACTACTGCCCCTCGTGTAGGTGTAACTTAATGCATGTTCTGCGCAGTGTAAGGTAAACAGAACTGTAGTATGTTATTGCGTATTTGAACGAGCTCGTACCTCAAGTTTCCTAGGTGCGCCCCGCGTCTTCACCCACAGATGATGTTAGCGCGGCAGCTAAGCTGTATAGGCTGAGCGCGCCTCCAATGGCGGGGGAAGGATGGCTGGTAGAAGAGTAGTACAAAGGAACTTGGCGACTAACCTGGTCTCCATGCAACTGCAATCACCTCGGTTCGGGTCCGTCTCCAAGCTGCTTGTTCCTTCAGGATGTTATGACGTTCGATGTAGTGGACTGTATTTTAGGCGGTTGGTGCGTGTCGGCAAGGAGCGTTTACGCGGCGGGTTTATAGCGGGTTTTGTTTATATTTGCGCGTCGAATTCACGTGGACCACTACAGAGGAGCAGCAGATCCAGTACTTTGGATTCGGCGAGAGCGGCAGCCGCGAAGGACGAGGGTCGATCGCAGACTACTTGCGGCGGCAAGCAGTTTTCTCGTGGATACCACGATATGAGCGACAGAGATAGTCGCCAAAAAATGATAGGAATAGGAAGGTAGGAAGGTATTATGAGTGCTAATGTAAGTGGCGCGAACATTTGCCCCCGGCCTAAAAACCATTGGTTTTTAAAAGAAAGCGGGAAATAAAAAAAATAAAAATAAGAGTTAAACTCTAAAGCGGTCAACGGGTTAAATATAACATAGCGGTTGACCGGGGAGCAAGGGGTTAAATTATTGGGTAGGTAAGATACATAAACGGACGACGGGTCTCTGGTAGACGCCGGTCGCCGTTTTTACTGACGCTACTCGACAGATGCCATCGCCGCCGACATGAGTGGCCACGACGACGCCGAGAGGCCAGGATAGCGGGGGAATATTATCAGTGATAATAAGAACAATAGAACCTATTGTAATGGGATTCGAAGGTGTATTCCATTTTCCTCTAGATTGAAGTAAGTGAAGATATTCCAACTTCCACCGTTTGGAAAATGATTGTACCATTTGATCCAATAAAGCGTACCGTTTCAATAAGTGTCCAGGTTCATCGGGAACCGTGAAAGCGGGTAAATGCTTCAGCGGTGCGGTCATTAAGAAATGTGAAGCACTCAGCGCGGTCGGCTCAGACGAATCTTCGCTCAATAACGTTATAGGACGAGAATTGATAACGCATTCTATCTGTGTGAGTACGGTTAACATTTCCTCATAGGTGAGTAACTGTGAACCGATCGTCTTATGAAGATGACTTTTAAACGCTTTCACATATATTCCATAATTCCCCCCGAAGTGAGGACTTCGCGGTGGATTGAATTTCCAGTGTATGCGATTAGCTGATAACTCATCTGAGATAGACTTATTATATTCGTCGGAATTTAAAATATCCGTTAACGCATTTTTCGCATTTTTAACGCATTCCGTTAACGCAGAGACGGGAAGGGAGTCAAGGAGCGCGGGTGAGTTAATAGCCCATTTGACGAGATCGAAGCCCCCGGCCTTGAGCAACTCGCGGAGATCGTCTCTGAGTTGTAAACAAGCAGACAGAGTAGGCATGGATTGGCACACGTCGTCCATGTATGTGTTGTCGCTGATAAGAGATGCTGCGAGCGGGAAGCGGGCACCGTCGGCGGCGCACAGCTGTCGCAACACTCGCATTGCAAGGAACGGACTGCTACGTAGACCAAAACAAACGCGGTTGAATTGGTGGGTATCAAGCGGAAAAACGGGATCGAATCGATACAGGAATTTTTGATATTTGCGGTGGTCCTTATTTATCAAAATTTGTAGGTACATCTGTTTAATATCGGATGTAAAAGCGATTGGGTAGAGGCGGAAATCCAAGAGGATTGTAAAAAGATTGTTTTGTAAATTATCCCCGGTATATAAAACTTGATTCAAGGAGAGGCCTGAGTCAGTTTCAGCACTGGCGTCCATCACCATACGCCATCGAGTTGTTGTTTTTTGTAGTCTCGCAATGGCGTGGTGTGGCACGTAATATCCAGTAAAAGGACTATCATTGTCGATCAGTGAAATGTAACCCTTCTGAATGTACTCTTTGATTATAGCATCGTACTCTAAGCGCTGAGCAGGTGTCGCGGCGAGCTTACGTTCGAGATACATGAAGCGTTTTTTAGCGATAGGGTAAGAATTACCCAGAGCGGTCGCGGGATCGCGGGAGAAAGGTAACGCTACAGAATAGCGTCCCGTAGGATCGCGGGAAACGTTATTTGTAAAAATGCGTTCACATTCTATAGCGTCTGGGCTCAAAGTCGGCGTGCATTGCACCTCTTCAAGCTGCCAGAAGCGTTGGACAAGATTATCTAAACGTGGTCCTTCCGTAAAGGTACAGAGGGAAATATGAGAGCGGCATCTATCTTCAACCAAGGGGTCAGTGATAGAAACAACGGTTTCAATATGAGCGGGCGTAACATGAGCGGGAGTAACATGAGCGGGAGTAACGGGAGCGGTCCCGATTACGATAAAACCAAAAATGGTTTCAAAAGCGGTTGGAGTACCAGGCGGACCAGCGGCGCGGCCTGATAGCAATATTTCAGAAAAGAGCGGCGCGCCTATAAGTATGTCGATCTCGGAAGGCGAAGCGAAACTGTCGTCTGCCAGAGGCAGGCAGTTCAGGTATGAAAGGCAGGATACGTAAATTTTCACTGCCGGTAAATTGTCTGTTATGCGGTCGATAACATAGGCGTCAATTGCAATAAAATTATCATTTAGGCGGGAAGATAAAGTAGCAGAAACTGCTCCCTTGATTGGGTTAGATGCGGAACCTATCCCTTTAACAACGGTGTTCGTCACCTTATTGCATTTTAAATTTAATTTAGCGCAACATTTTGAAGTTAAAAAGTTACTTTGGGAAGCCGAATCAATTAAGGCGCGTACTACATGGCGGCGACCATTTAAATCCGTAGCATAAACTTGTACGGTTCCTAGTAAACAAGTAGTGTCATTAGGCTGCGAAGCGGGGCGTATATTACACAGCGACACCTGTTGTTGTGATGACTGATAAGCAGTTGTAGGTAAGTTCGTCAGCTGAGCGCTAGCGGAGCCCGCGACGGGCGGCGGCGATGCCGAAGGCGGCATGTGATCCCCGGCGGCGGAGAAGTTGCCAGTTCGCGCGCGCGGAGGCGGCGCGTGCGCCTGTGACGGAGCGCTAGGGTACGGGCGATTGTCTTCACGGGAAGATGATACTTTGCGGCATAACATAGAATGATGTTTACATCCACAATAACGGCAATTAAATTTAGAATTGCAAGCGGTATTTATATGCGTAGTGCTTAGACAATTAGTGCAACCTTTGCTTTGTTTTACAAAAGTGTACCTGTCGTCGATAGAAAGCTTATCAAATGCAGGGCATCTATATAAGTTAGCGTGATCGGCTTGTTTGCAAAGCGGACAGTGAGTGACGCATGATGCTGCAAAAGACTGCGTAGACCTTGCAGTACCCGGCCTGTTATCACTGCGGCTAAGAGAAACGGTCGTAGTGCGTTCCAATATTTTGCTTTGTTCGCGGATGAATTTTAAAAGTTCATTGTATGTAGGCATAGATTTACCTCGCATGTGCATTTCAAACGACCGTGCAGTACTTGAATCTATTTTCTTCAAAGCGAGCGATAGTAAAATAAAATCAGACACGTTATCGAGCTTGAGAGACTTCAAACTTGACACAGCCGTGCAGAATTTATCTAGGAATAATTCTAAGTTTTTATTCGTCGCGGTGTTAAAAGATTTAAAATCAAGCATTTGATCAAGATAAGCGGAGGCTAGGTTACGTTTGTCGTTATACTTATCGACGAGCGTCTGCCATATGATCGGATAATTATCAGCGTTAGGTACGATACCAGAACAAACTGCAAGGGCCCGGCCTGACAATTTATTAATTAAATATTGGACGCGTTCGTGATCAGTGAGATCGGGATTTTCGTGAATCGTGCGTTTGAATGACTCATAAAATATTCTCCAGGTCATCGGATCTCCATTGAAGACCATCAAATCGAGTTCAGGAATTCTGATAGATTTACGTTGCGGGGCAACATTGAAATCAGCGGTTTTTAAAGGCGGGTTAAGTTTATTATAAACAAACTGACAACGGCAAAACATATCTTCGAAGACGTTTATAGATTGGTAGTTTACCGTGTACGAAGCGTTGAGAGTCAACTCGGTGACATTTAATTTGTTCACAATTTCATTGAAATCGGAGCGTAAGCGGTCTAACGAGATCATTCCACATAGAAATAAATCTTTCTCAGTATCATCAGTGAAAGCCTTTAAAGATCGGTTAAAAATATCTTGTAAGCGGGAAAATATAATGTCACGTTTACCTATCAAGGTCAAACGTTCGACCTGTAACGTATCGAGCGCTTTTGCGTCCTCGTATACTTCACTATCTTTGTCTTTTGAACGAGTAGCCATAGCCATCTTAACAAAGTATAAAAAACTAGATAAAGTATGAAATTCCTAATTTACTGCAACTGCCTACAGCATTTACCTGCCGCGTGCGCGGCGTATTGAATACCCACGTGGAGACGCACGGGCGGTCGTTAGGAATACCTTCACTTTTTAATAAAAATTAAGAATTACGGAAAAATCGTTATTTTTACTATTTAGGAATGCGGAATACACGAAATAAGTATATAAGAGCGTAGTAGGATAGTACAGGGTACTATCTGAACTGTAATTGCGGGCGGGAACACGATAATTATAGGAAATTATCGTTGGTAAAAATACCAATATAAAATTGCGGGCGGTTATAAAGAGGACTATATGAGGCCTAAGAGGGGCCAGAGAATAGCGGGAGGACCAAAGAAGATCCGGCGGCGGAGGACCAACAATATGTTAGCGCGGCAGCTAAGCTGTATAGGCTGAGCGCGCCTCCAATGGCGGGGGAAGGATGGCTGGTAGAAGAGTAGTACAAAGGAACTTGGCGACTAACCTGGTCTCCATGCAACTGCAATCACCTCGGTTCGGGTCCGTCTCCAAGCTGCTTGTTCCTTCAGGATGTTATGACGTTCGATGTAGTGGACTGTATTTTAGGCGGTTGGTGCGTGTCGGCAAGGAGCGTTTACGCGGCGGGTTTATAGCGGGTTTTGTTTATATTTGCGCGTCGAATTCACGTGGACCACTACAGAGGAGCAGCAGATCCAGTACTTTGGATTCGGCGAGAGCGGCAGCCGCGAAGGACGAGGGTCGATCGCAGACTACTTGCGGCGGCAAGCAGTTTTCTCGTGGATACCACGATATGAGCGACAGAGATAGTCGCCAAAAAATGATAGGAATAGGAAGGTAGGAAGGTATTATGAGTGCTAATGTAAGTGGCGCGAACAGATGATAACTAGGTATTCTAACGTACTTATATACTGGTATGAAAGTGCTTTGTTAATTATCCGTTAGTCTTCTTATAAATACTTAAAAGTGTGTGGTTCTAGGACCTGAAGTACCCACACATCAAATACAAAATTTCATCAAATTTGTTTCCTTCGGCCGTCAACATCGTAATAAAAATTATACTTTCATCGAAACCAGTTACGAAACTCCAGCTTCGTGGATGGCTGAAGGGAATCTGTTAAGCCGTTACTGAGTTGAGTGGCAACAAACACATATTTTACCCTTTTCCATTTTATAATATTTTTAGTATAATAAAAACCGCCGTAAATGATATAAACGAAAAAAGGATTGCTCTCAACATTTGAGAACAGGTACGTATCCAGTTAATATGGTGTAAAACAAGAGTCTTGCGAAGAAGCGTTAGAATTATGTATCTATCTGACAGAGTATTGGATAGCTAAATGTCATCATTGGATTGTAGCTGCACAATATTTCCACCAAAATATCCTTTACGCGGCTCACACAAATGTGGAAGGATACAAATAACTAACACATCGAAATATAGGATAATGCCCCTTTAAAGGCTTGCTTTATGGCCAATTTAATGCTTAATAACATCTTGTAAACCCAGCCATTAGTTAATGGACTATGATTGCACCCATGGAACATGACGTAGCCTGCGTAATTAAGTCTTTCGTACCCTAACGACTCATTTCGGTAATCGGTACTACATCACGGTGTTTTTATTGCCCCTACAACTGATGTAAAAAAGGCAGGAGTGTAAAAACTTTATGATACGTCTGTCAGCATTTTCACGAAGTTTAAATGGAATAAAAAATAAGTAAAATAGTAAAAGGTTTCGCTCTAGGTATACTAAAATTACATATACCATTTTTTACCAATCTTTTGTTATTCGTGGGTATTTATAACAACAAAACACAAACTTGTCCTTATTTCTTTTAACTCGTACAAATTAGGTCACTCTCTAAGCGAAAAACATAAATAGCTACGCTCCGATACGAAAAATAAATTACCACCATTAAAGCTGGACCAAATTTTGTTAAATATTATTATGCGCGCGATAAAACTAACTTATCGTATCTTGAATCGGCAAGCTGTCGCTTCGAAAATGAAACCCGAATTTTAAATGGTTTTCACGGCGCGGTATAGATTACCACAACCACACCGTGGAGTGGGTGAAACCCTATTTTACGAAAACGAAATTTTTGTAACTAGAATTTGTAGAACATTTTCGGACATTGAAACCAAAGACAATGTGGCATCATAACTGGCATGAAACAAATCGAATAGGCAATTATCGGGAATTATTCCATACCTATCAGGAATGTGCAATATTACTGCCCGTATTGAGGCATTCCCTTAAAGATTTTCCGTTCTATAGGTACAGTGAAAGTCTCACTGTATTAGGTACACTACAAACTCAAATGAAAAGTTGAAGTAGAAGTGAACTTCGAAAAGGCACACGACCGTCCGTCGCCTGGGAAATCTCCGTTGAAAATGGGAACATGAAAATAGAGAGGCAATATAACCCTAGAAAGTTATATTTATCCGATTTTTTACAGATTTGATTCGTCACTCTAGCGTAGCAGTTGCTTAAATCCCTGAAATTCGTAACGGAAAAAGTTGGTCCTAAGTAAAAAAGATTGTTGAAAGAGGAACGTTTTACCGAAAGAGCGCTTCTCAGATATGGAATTTAGTAATATTGTTTGTGATAAAACGAAGGAATCATGAAATGAAGAACATTGAACATCCATATAATGTGTGTTACAAAACATGTGAGTTTTTTTAAATTTATATTCAACCTACTGAACTTTGGAAAAGTCGTGCAATTAAAAATAAATAATGATCAAACATTTTACCGCAGTTTTAAAAATCACTGGTTTTGACTAATTTTATTACCCATTACTAGTAAATATTCTGTGCTTAAACTGTTTCACAATCAGAATTCGTTTGGTTACTGCCGACATGGCATTGCCAACTCCCTTCGTTCTGTATAAAATATCTCGTTGCAACAATACAGGTAGCAAACAGTAAGGGCTATAGGAAAACCCAATGTCGAGCTTAAATATTATACTACTACTGTATTTTACGATCCATTGTATTATTTGTTGGTTACATTTCACCAATTATTTACTCTGCTATCATAAATATCATATCATGCTATCTATTTATCATAAAGCTATAATACACATCTTCAAGCATTGCAAAGATTACCCTCACTAACTTCCTACATGAGTCATATATCTTCACAAGTGACACAAGCAGAGTCATCAAATCTTCCCTGAGATTAATATCAAAGGTTTGCATAATTTGAGAAGCTGAAGTTTACGTTGTGTGACACAGAACATACTACACTGACAACATAGATAACTAGATCAGTGTGCGCACCGCAACAAACTACTGTGATTAGTCTAGCTAAGAGCCAAATCTAGCCGAGTCATCAACTAAATAATCACTGAGCTTGAAATTAGCGTTTAGCTTAATTCGACAAGATTAGCGCGCTCTATAACATCAATTCGGCTTTGCGCGTATCGTGGCAGTGGCGTAGAGATCTGCTCTAGCATGGCTTGTGACTTCATTCAGGTTACTTGACAATAACCCGAACAACAAGTCTGTGATGGGTTTTTTGTGTGTTGCCCGGATTCTGTACGTGCATTTTTTTATACAAATACGTTGAAAGGATCATTTATTTTTTTGGAGCCGCTGTTATTATTGAATTCAAGCTGTTTCGTGTTAGTCTATGCATTGAGACAGTTGTTGAGACTATGGTTTGTTTAACAGTCACCGGTCGGTCTCGACTCTCGACTGATTCAAAACGAAATGTTTCTACAAATAGTGGATTTGAGCAACTTCATTTTATTTGTCTATAAAAACCATATCGTATAGTCCTCGTTTGTGAAAACTGAAATGAGGCCAACAGAATAAAGAATGACTGTGCCTGCGATATACCTACATTTTCAAAATTGAGCCACTTTTGAAGCTTCAACGATTATACTTTCCGGTAATTTCAATGCCTATGCATTCAGTTAATAGCGAGAATCGATTATACCCAGGATAGAGCTCATTTCCAATTGACAGCGCTGGCTTCATAACCCGCATAACGCTCGGTCCGGCGTCGTATCCCCGCATTTGGGAACCATTTGTATCTGCGATAACATTATGGCATCTGGATTTCGATAGATACAAGTGCCCGTAACATCGGCTTGGTAGTTTTCTTTGCCGTTATCATATGGTGTGAATGGGTGTTATGTTTTTACTCGGGTTTGAGCGGCGGTGAGTTTTTGTCACATTTTGGAGTGGGTCTTATATACAATTGTGCTTATCATTTCATGTATTTTATCGTCTAGCATAAATTTATACTGAACCGGACAATATAAAAAAATATCAAACACTGTCTATGGTAGGTACTCTATACGCTAAGTGGACTGATTATCTTCACAGGGTAAAATGTACAATTTGGGTAGCGTTTGCAGAAATAAATAGTTGTGAGAAACTAAGAGGTAGCCTTGTTGGTAGGCTCTTATAGTGTCCACCTGACTAGCTACCATCCACAAGTATAAAATCTGTCTCCAAACCCCTATCGTGATGATCCGGCAGCGATCCTTGAGAGTCAGTCCTATTCTAGGTTGAGCATGTGTATTAAACGATGACTACTAAATCGTTCCAAGACAAAAAAAAGTATAAAGAATATCCACTGCGTTATACAGTTTGTAAAATAAAGTTATTGCAGTTAATTAATATAATAATATAAATATTTATGTTCATATTCACAAAGGCAGGGAGGTATTAAGTAGGTAGACAATTTTATCTCGTCATTGCCGTTATTACATACAAGGACTGTGGATTAAGTTATAAAATTAAATGGCGAACCCTAATCAAACATGATTAGTCAAACGAGCTTTTAGCAGGTACTTCTACACGGTTAAATATCTTATTGTTTCATAATATATTTTAGAACATCCATTTATTTAATCTTACATGTTCATAATTAACTAAAGTTCAATAAAAAGGTCTATCTATGGTTGTTTGATTTTGATAAAGTATATAAATATTATGTATGAAAACATGTTCATTTATCAAAGTAGCGTTTCGGTTAACTGCTTTTGTACCTACTCCGTAAGTACGGATTAATCAACAGAATCAACGTTAATATTCCGGCATGCCTTAATCAAGTTATTCCTACTAATTTCTAAGTTTCATACGATCCGTATGAAATGTAATACGTGTAACGTAAATCAAGTTATTTGTTTGATTTATGATCGTGTTACGTAAATAATACCTTTGGTATATATTACGTCAGAATTATTAGGTTTCTCTTTGACTGGCACACCTAATACTATGAAACCCGCTATTAATTACTCTCTGACTATTTTTCTCCCATCTTTTTGCGAAATATATTTTTATGATTCATTAAATAGGCCCTTTGAACATAAACATATCAGAGCAGAGTTTACGAACGCTGCTATTATTAATAGAGGGCTGCTTTTAGGTGCCAAAATCATATTACTCTTACTTCCTGACTGGGTACAGTTATTAAAAAACTTCATCATCGTCACCATCATCCCATATCGGTCCACTTCTGAGCACAGGCTTCCCCTCAATTTCGGGAGGAGGATTAGGCCATAATCCACCACAGGGACCCGGTACGCATTGGTGGATCAAATATCTAAGGATCCGAAATAATTCTCGGGGATGTGAGCTTTCTCACGATGTTTTCCTTAACCGAAAAGGGAGTGATAATACCGGACATATATTTTACAAGAAACATATTGGTAAGTGCCCGCACGGGGATTTGAACATACGACCTTCTCCTTGGAAGGCGGACGTTTCCCCGCCAGGCTATCACCGCACAAAAAAGGTACTATTTAATGTCGCGGTATAATACACCAACATCGCTTCCCATCAGCTGAGATTGTGGTCAAATGCTCGCCTAGTATATAATAAAAAAAATACTGGAAATGAGCTAGTCAACTTATAAAGAGCTTGAAAATATTTTCACGTAATACCTAGGTGTGCTTTGCAACTCAACAACACTGAGTACGAAACCCTCATACCAATAATGACTTCATTTCATACGTTATATCCGCATTTATATTGCATTCTTGTTGTCTTATGAACTATTGCATTGAAACCGCCGGTCAGTCGCAATTGCTATCGATTGATAGCTGTCGGCAAAGTTTGAGGCACCGTACCTCATTAGACAAACAAGCAAACAACAACGCAACTAATAAAAAGCGACGTAGAACTAGTGACCTACTCAGTGGTAGTCTACACTCATGATTCACATCACAGTGCTTCGTGGTTAAATCGCAGGCAAACTTTGGAAGTGTTAATCTACTAATGCTCAGTAGAAGAAAGTTGGCGGAAGCACGCAGTCGGCGCCGGCGCTCAGGCGTGAATACGAAATTCTTTAACTTGGGTTAGTTTATGGGATTAGTTGGTGTTTACCATTAGACTAGAGACCCTCATCTAGCGTAACGAGAAAATGGAGGAATAAATAAGCACGCAAGGCGCTTGTTTGCGTTCTGTAATCGTAAATACAGAGTTTCTTGGCCTTTATATTGAGGTAAAGTACATTAATGATCTCTTTCACTATAAAGTGGCTGGACTACCTAACTGTAGGGGTGCGTGAGCATCTTTCGCCAAAGGATTTAGCCACGATCCGAATGTAATTGACATAGTTTCATAATAAATATAATGTAGATTGTAATTGTCTGCGATGCCTGGCAACCAAAACCGACCTATTCTATACTCAAGAATTGACGTTTCCACAAAGAACACAATGTCACACGGTGCTCTTCATTGATTAACAAATACAAATATTCGCCTCTTTCCAGATTAACGTAACTATATTTTAAAATACGGAGAAAAATAAGCCTGCAGCCCAAAACAAAGCTTCAATTAATCCACGGAACTTCCTAAAATTCTTCTTCTCTTCATATGCAGATTCTCTTCATCACATGCGCAGAGCCAACTGTGCTCGGCTGTTGTTCTAACACTGATGTGATTTAGCGCACACTCGTTATTTTCGCAATGAATCTTGACGTACGAGAGTGCCAGTCTGGATCCCATCTCGTTAAGAACTGGCGGAAAATTAAGGCCCCTGTCGACCTGCGCTACGAGCGCGAAAGCGGCCTCACTCATTGCCTATTAACCTCGTAATAGGTTAAATATGCTAAGGAGCTCCCATTCACGAATAGTGTGAAAGCTCCTCAAACTTCGCCCGTATAATACACGATTCGACGAGAACAAACCTACACATGTTTACCTTCGTAATTAAAGGACATTACCTAGTTTGAATGAGACTTGGGTGCGTGATATCGGTGCTTCATCTACTCCGAACTCGGGGACAAATTTATCAAGTTAGGTAACTTTATCTGAATTTATTTTATTGCTCATACTTCAGTCTGATTGAACTGCCGTTGATTGCGATGAGAATTTCGTCATTACAGATCCATTGGCGGACTTAAAACAGCCAAGGAAACAAAGCAAATTGCCGGAACTGAGTAATTAATCCGTTAACGTTTAAAAGAGCTATTGTTCCTAATTGTAATCATTAACAGCAGGAGGTTCGAACGTTCAAGTGTTTCGTTAATTTTTGCTGATATCTATTGAGCCGCTGTCATGGTGAATAAAACGATAAATTCAATTGCTTTAATATAAAATTATCCATATGCTAGCTGCCCGGTGCGCCGCATTACTGGGGGTGTTATTGTTTGACCTACTTCTCACATTCGCTCTGAAGTGGGTATGAGATTAAATTCTGTCACTCAATTGTCGCGTGTTGTGAAACTGTTTTTATTTTCTTAGCAAATTACTTTTACCCCCACGTTTATCTTGTTGAACTTGGACTGCCGTAAGACTTTATAGCCATTTTAGATAGATATAATTTGATAAATCTCAATGATTAACATTAGCTGTGACATTTACGAGCTTATCCGAATTAAATAGAGAAGCTTTTATTGAATAATGTATGTTGTAACAAATTCTAAAAAGCTGTTCTTTTTCTAGCTGATTTATTTTAAAAAAATCGTACCCAGTATTACAATTCGGGGTACCAGGAGGCCTACCATGACGTCTTATAGCGATTCAGTTCAGGACCTAAACTGAGCCGCGTCGCATAATCGTACCGTGACGGCTTATTTTTTATGTTGCTACAATTTTCAACCTAAATTGGATCTAGTTAAGGTTGAAAATGGTAGCAACCTAAATTGAGTCGCTAATAAGCCATTTTCAGCCTAAACTATATCCAGTTTAGGTTGAAAATGGCAGCAACATAAAAAATAATACGTCACGGTACGATTATGCGACGCGGCTCAGTTTAGGTCCTCAACTGAATCGCTATAAGACGTCATGGTAAGCCTCCAGGTACTGAAGCTGATAAAACAGAGAACATCCTGACAGGGATTTGTAAAGCCGATTCGCAAACACAAAATAACTTTGATCATTAGCATTATGTACTCCTTTCCCTGAAACTTATGAGAGAATTAGCATAAGATTGGGGTCGACTGATTGAGATTCATTAAGTTGTCCGTGCAATCCAACTTCTTGATTGCACTTTCCTTTTTGTTGTTAGTGTCCTACCTTTCTTTGAGACTTTTAATAAAGGGTTTGTTCGATTTGCTACAGGCGATGAAGGTATCGAAGGGTTAGGGAATAAATTTGACCTTTCTTGAAGAATTCCGGGTCAAGTTTTAGGTGTTTTTTTAAATAGCTTAGATAACAAACCGTTTAAATTTAACGACACCTAATCTGTCATTGTAGTCGTTATGTTTAACAATATTTAGTTAATCATATAGTTTGAAGTAACTTAATGATATTTTTCTTTCAAGATATGAACGTAAGTCTTTTGCTTTTGTTTTTTTTTTTGTATATAGCTTGAAGTAATCGTATAAGCGTGTGTTACCCTCATTTGCATTCAGTAATGGTCTAGAAAAGGAGATAGTGGAACCCATTACCATCTGTCGATCTTCGTTTAGCAGGTCTCTGAGGCTGACGGCTAATCAAGAGCGGTCACTCTATTTGCTCTGCGAACTTTTGAGTTTGCATAAGCCTTTTATTCCGCCTGTTTGTTTTGAGAACGGATTATTTTTGGTGCTTTTGTGGCTTGTATATTTTTTTTTTTAAATTACATAATAAACCTTCATGGTCTGCTGAGTGACTAGGTACACTCGCAGTAAGATATTATACAGGATGTTAGACAAATAATTTGCAACTAGCAATGCCACGCGGTTTTACCCACGTAACCGAATATTTTATAAAAAATATCTCATTTTATATTCCAGGACCGAAAGTATTAATTTACTTTAGTTCCTGGAATAGAACATAGGGTACTTTTAATCCTGTAAAAATTAACGGTTCCCGTGGGATAAAAGTTATCACGGGTGTAAACGCGGGGCACTGCTAGTTTATAACATTAGTGAGATAAATGGTGAACATTCTAACGCTAAAGTTTCCAAATATTAAATCAATAGAAGGAAAAGCTCTCATCCCTTCCATCAACTTTAAATTGTGAATGAGGAACTTCCACATTATCTTCAGAATGCGGAGTTGTAGAATTCGTAGAACCTGGAAGTAAACTGGTATTACCATAGATCATACATTCATTATTATTAACTGGTTGGTATTTCCATCCTCTAACAAACATCATCATCATGGTAGTGCCCATGACCGCTCGAGTAGTTATCTGAAAGTGTAACTATTAAGACCGTGAATGGAGCATTTTCCTAGTTTTGAACAGAGTATATCGTGTAGGTAGGGATGCTGTTGACCACAAAAAAGAAACAAAAAAAAATGGCGTGTCGTGAATATACTCCATGCAATTTTAAAGAAATCTTCAAGACATCATTTGCTCTATAAGCATGCGAGGTAAGAAAATATATCGATATATTGAAACAGAATACTCGTATATTATAATTATGGGAAAGTGTAATATTAGCTATTAAAACTTCGCATACAATAATTAACAGCAAGCCCAAATAAAACATAACAGAAAGAACTATGCACATTATTATTTGCTTTTCAGTTTATGATTCCGACAATGTCCGCAGTATAGAGTCTGGAGGGTGAGTCAATGTCCAGGGACTATTAATAAAGTATTCATTTCCAAATTCCTCCCGTACCAAGCTTTGTTACATTTATAATTTAGCCTTATTTATAATCAGGACAAATATTGCTATCTACAATTTTTTCGATACCCAAGACTCAGGCCTAAGGTAAGTTTGGTAGTCGCTGATTACCTGTATTGTACCCTCATTGTTAACAGGTTCACTGCTGAAAACACAACTGTCGTGTTTTTCAAAACATCCCGCGAGTACGGGAAAACACAACTGTTGTGTTAGTTGTATGGGAAAACACTATGGAGTGCGCAGAGCAGCACCCGTGGCTAGACAAGCAAATCGGCTCAGCAGTGAAAGTTTTAACCTACTTTACATGTGTAATATTTAGGATAACTAACTCTTTTGGTAAATAATAATTATTATTATTAACTAGCTGTACCCGGCCACGCTTCGCTGTGGCACATTCGGACATTCGTTGATATGCCACTGATGAAAAAAATAGATAAGAACAATCCTTGATGCGGATTATATATCATGCTTAAATTTCAGCTCGATCGGTGCAGAACTTTTTGAGTTGTTGAAGCGTACACAAACCAACATAACATTTTTATATATATAGATTAAAATTTGTATATGAAAATACAAGAAATATCAGGACCATAGTATGTTAGCGTTTCTTATTCCATGATGGCATGATGGCATTCATGTTACGATTGTAGTTAGCACTGCTAAGACAATGCTGAATCTGTACTCTGCAGGCATTATCTACAATAATTTTTAATACATATTATTACCTGATAGGTACAATGCCGATCAAAGCTCAAGAAGTCATGAACGAGGAGAAGCAATTTACTCGAACAATTTTTCTTAAATATTTAATCCTTGCAATATACTTACGACCTAATTTTCGAAAGTGTGGGCTAGTAAATAGCCCAGACAGGTCTTTCTGAAATGTTTAACAACGATTTTCCGATTCCTGCTACCTACATCCACACTGCAAAGATAAGGCTGTGCTAGAACTGTCGTAACTGTTCTGTAGTGTATGCGCAGCCCTCGCAGTATTTGCCTGTGTTTAATTCACGACTGTTCGCAGAACGTGGGGCGAGGTTAACGAGCTCTACTTCGGTACTTACTCAACGTATTTTGATGGTGGTGTAGAGTTCCTGAGAAAACTAGAAATCTATCTGCTGGCTCTTATATTTTAATGTAAATAATAATCAAATGTGTTCCATTCAACATAATCCATGTAATCAACAGGATTAAATTCAATTAAATATATTTTATTCACAGAACCTAAAAAACCGTTATATGATACAATTTAATGTAAAACTAAAACTAACTAAACCTTAAAAATTTAACTAAAGTGCATGGAGCCAAAAACATTGGCTACATTTCCACGTTGAATAGCAATAGCTATTCTCTGTGCGACAATTGAGCCAGCTCTCTTGTAACCAGCGGCGTCTACTAATCGAGGAAATAATTGCTCAAATATTTTTTTCGTACTAGGACAACAATTAAATATCATCTTCAACATCATTAAGCATCTGGTTATATCAAAGTCTAAAATGTATCCAATAATGTTAAGTAACACTGTTATTCTCACTCATGAACTTAAAGTGGGATAGTCATAAAATGAAAACGAGAAAATTTTATTTAGCTATTGCTATTAATGGGGACTTCACTCCGCGACGGTCTTATAAGGATTGTCGATCACATTTGGTTATTTTACGATAACAATAAATTGCTTTTTTCTGAATGGGAATCCGAAATTGATTCTTAAAACTTTGCATCTACCCTTGGGTTATTTTCCTGTCTATACACCTAACATATTAGGCTTATAGTTTCCCCTTGCTTCTATCCTAGTCCCCGCGGGGTAAGCCGTTATTTGCCTGTGTTTAATTCAGTGTCCACGCTCTGCCGGCTACTCTAACGAGCTACGAACTGCAGACGACAGTTTTAGCTTTTATTTTACAGTAATGGCACTGATTTCGTACACGAATGTTGCCTTCAGCGACGGTGGTACGAGGAAACCTATCTGCGACTAAAGAGCGTAGACAGAGCAGAGTACTTAGTGGATCTATTTTTGTTTCATAAACTTTTTTCTTATAGCGTGTATACAGTCCACTCTTGTGGTAAGCTCGTAACATTTTATTCTTTAAGAGCTGAAGGTGGAAACGCTTTGAGCTTTATTTGGAAAGACTTAAGAGTTTAAATTTTATAACAAGTACATTTTCTTACACAACGTTGTGTTAGAAAATGTACTTGTCATCTGTTGTCGTGTCTTGAGAACCCTCTTTTCTGCTTTATACTTTCCTATTTTTGACGAAACCCTAATGACATATTAATCAAATACTCATTAATTCCCATCACAAAACAGATCTATAAATAAATCCATCATGAATTGGATGTATTTTGTAGGGCCTTGCCAAAAATGGCCGTCATCTCTAATATTATTCTCCAAAACCTATTCAGGATTATGACTAATCCGTGGTGTGGGTCGGTTTACGGACACCGTGGACCGTTGAGACCGGTCACTTTACAATACATGGCAACCGATATAGCAAGTTTGATATAGTTATTTATATATACATTAGGCTCTTTCCAATAAGCTTAAGCATAAGTAAGTGCTTGGAGGCAGAATAGTTATTCGTACTTCCGAATTTCTAATGCACCCGAATATTCTCAACTACTGTTTACTATAAAAAAACTAGTTCACCAGTTAAACTAACTTTGCACGTAAAATCAAAGATTACCGCATTTAGTTCTTAACCACAATAATTAATACGTTGTTTATGAGTGATTGTGGCTTTAACCAGTGGGCTAGCGTTTTATTCATCATTGATTCATTTATTGAGTGTAAAATAACTGCTGATTAAAGAACTATATCTTTTTTTGGTTTTACAATACATTTTAAATTGACGAGATGCAGTTTTGATCCCAAGATACTTATTGAGTACAGTTAGGTAACGACGCCACGCTTATTTTATTACATATTGTTAGCGCGGCAGCTAAGCTGTATAGGCTGAGCGCGCCTCCAATGGCGGGGGAAGGATGGCTGGTAGAAGAGTAGTACAAAGGAACTTGGCGACTAACCTGGTCTCCATGCAACTGCAATCACCTCGGTTCGGGTCCGTCTCCAAGCTGCTTGTTCCTTCAGGATGTTATGACGTTCGATGTAGTGGACTGTATTTTTGGCGGTTGGTGCGTGTCGGCAAGGAGCGTTTACGCGGCGGGTTTATAGCGGGTTTTGTTTATATTTGCGCGTCGAATTCACGTGGACCACCACAGAGGAGCAGCAGATCCAGTACTTTGGATTCGGCGAGAGCGGCAGCCGCGAAGGACGAGGGTCGATCGCAGACTACTTGCGGCGGCAAGCAGTTTTCTCGTGGATACCACGATATGAGCGACAGAGCTAGTCGCCAAAAAATGATAGGAATAGGAAGGTAGGAAGGTATTATGAGTGCCAATGTAAGTGGCGCGAACATTTGCCCCCGGCCTAAAAACCATTGGTTTTTAAAAGAAAGCGGGAAATAAAAATATAAAAATAAGAGTTAAACACTTAAGCCGTCAACGGGTTAAACATAACATAGCGGTTGACCGGGGAGCAAGGGGTTAAATTATTGGGTAGGTAAGATACATAAACGGACGACGGGTCTCTGGTAGACGCCGGTCGCCGTTTTTAATGACGCTATTCGACAGATGCCATCGCCGCCGACATGAGTGGCCACGACGACGCCGAGAGGCCAGGATAGCGGGGGAATATTATCAGTGATAATAAGAACAATAGAACCTATTGTAATGGGATTCGAAGGTGTATTCCATTTTCCTCTAGATTGAAGTAAGTGAAGATATTCCAACTTCCACCGTTTGGAAAATGATTGTACCATTTGATCCAATAAAGCGTACCGTTTCAATAAGTGTCCAGGTTCATCGGGAACCGTGCAAGCGGGTAAATGCTTCAGCGGTGCGGTCATTAAGAAATGTGAAGCACTCAGCGCGGTCGGCTCAGACGGATCTTCGCTCAATAACGTTATAGGACGAGAATTGATAACGCATTCTATCTGTGTGAGTACGGTTAACATTTCCTCATAGGTGAGTAACTGTGAACCGATCGTTTTATGAAGATGACTTTTAAACGCTTTCACATATATTTCATAATTCCCCCCGAAGTGAGGACTTCGCGGTGGATTGAATTTCCAGTGTATGCGATTAGCTGATAACTCATCTGAGATAGACTTATTATATTCGTCGGAATTTAAAAGATCCGTTAACGCATTTTTCGCATTTTTAACGCATTCCGTTAACGCAGAGACGGGAAGGGAGTCAAGGAGCGCGGGTGAGTTACTAGCCCATTTGACGAGATCGAAGCCCCCGGCCTTGAGCAACTCGCAGAGATCGTCTCTGAGTTGTAAACAAGCAGACAGAGTAGGCATGGAGTAGCACACGTCGTCCATGTATGTTTTGTCGCTGATAAGAGATGCTGCGAGTGGGAAGCGGGCACCGTCGGCGGCGCACAGCTGTCGCAACACTCGCATTGCAAGGAACGGACTGCTACGTAGACCAAAACAAACGCGGTTGAATTGGTAGGTATCAAGCGGAAAAACGGGATCGAATCGATACAGGAATTTTTGATATTTGCGGTGGTCCTTATTTATCAAAATTTGTAGGTACATCTGTTTAATATCGGATGTAAAAGCGATTGGGTAGAGGCGGAAATCCAAGAGGATTGAAAAAAGATCGTTTTGTAAATTATCCCCGGTATATAAAACTTGATTCAAGGAGAGGCCTGAGTCAGTTTCAGCACTGGCGTCCATCACCATACGCCATCGAGTTGTTGTTTTTTGTAGTCTCGCAATGGCGTGGTGTGGCACGTAATATCCAGTAAAAGGACTATCATTGTCGATCAGTGAAATGTAACCCTTCTGAATGTACTCTTTGATTATAGCATCGTACTCTAAGCGCAGAGCAGGTATCGCGGCGAGCTTACGTTCGAGATACATGAAGCGTTTTTTAGCGATAGGGTAAGAATTACCCAGAGAGGTCGCGGGATCGCGGGAGAAAGGTAACGCTACAGAATAGCGTCCCGTAGGATCGCGGGAAACGTTATTTGTAAAAATGCGTTCACATTCTATAGCGTCTGGGCTCAAAGTCGGCGTGCATTGCACCTCTTCAAGCTGCCAGAAGCGTTGGACAAGATTATCTAAACGTGGTCCTTCCGTAAAGGTACAGAGGGAAATATGAGAGCGGCATCTATCTTCAACCAAGGGGTCAGTGATAGAAACAACGGTTTCAATATGAGCGGGCGTAACATGAGCGGGAGTAACGGGAGCGGTCCCGATTACGATAAAACCAAAAATGGTTTCAAAAGCGGTTGGAGTACCAGGCGGACCAGCGGCGCGGCCTGATAGCAATATTTCAGAAAAGAGCGGCGCGCCTATAAGTATGTCGATCTCGGAAGGCGAAGCGAAACTGTCGTCTGCCAGAGGCAGGCAGTTCAGGTATGAAAGGCAGGATACGTAAATTTTCACTGCCGGTAAATTGTCTGTTATGCGGTCGATAACATAGGCGTCAATTGCAATAAAATTATCATTTAGGCGGGAAGACAAAGTAGCAGAAACTGCTCCCTTGATTGGGTTAGATGCGGAACCTATCCCTTTAACAACGGTGTTCGTCACCTTATTGCATTTTAAATTTAATTTAGCGCAACATTTTGAAGTTAAAAAGTTACTTTGGGAAGCCGAATCAATTAAGGCGCGTACTACATGGCGGCGACCATTTAAATCCGTAGCATAAACTTGTACGGTTCCCAGTAAACAAGTAGTGTCATTAGGCTGCGAAGCGGGGCGTATATTACACAGCGACACCTGTTGTTGTGATGACTGATAAGCAGTTGTAGGTAAGTTCGTCAGCTGAGCGCTAGCGGAGCCCGCGACGGGCGGCGGCGATGCCGAAGGCGGCATGTGATCCCCGGCGGCGGAGAAGTTGCCAGTTCGCGCGCGCGGAGGCGGCGCGTGCGCCTGTGACGGAGCGCTAGGGTACGGGCGATTGTCTTCACGGGAAGATGATACTTTGCGGCATAACATAGAATGATGTTTACATCCACAATAACGGCAATTAAATTTAGAATTGCAAGCAGTATTTATATGCGTAGTGCTTAGACAATTAGTGCAACCTTTGCTTTGTTTTACAAAAGTGTACCTGTCGTCGATAGAAAGCTTATCAAATGCAGGGCATCTATATAAGTTAGCGTGATCGGCTTGTTTGCAAAGCGGACAGTGAGTGACGCATGATGCTGCAAAAGACTGCGTAGACCTTGCAGTACCCGGCCTGTTATCACTGCGGCTAAGAGAAACGGTCGTAGTGCGTTCCAATATTTTGCTTTGTTCGCGGATGAATTTTAAAAGTTCATTGTATGTAGGCATAGATTTACCTCGCATGTGCATTTCAAACGACCGTGCAGTACTTGAATCTATTTTCTTCAAAGCGAGCGATAGTAAAATAAAATCAGACACGTTATCGAGCTTGAGAGACTTCAAACTTGACACAGCCGTGCAGAATTTATCTAGGAATAATTCTAAGTTTTTATTCGTCGCGGTGTTAAAAGATTTAAAATCAAGCATTTGATCAAGATAAGCGGAGGCTAGGTTACGTTTGTCGTTATACCTATCGACGAGCGTCTGCCATATGATCGGATAATTATCACCGTTAGGTACGATACCAGAACAAACTGCAAGGGCCCGGCCTGACAATTTATTAATTAAATATTGGACGCGTTCGTGATCAGTGAGATCGGGATTTTCGTGAATCGTGCGTTTGAATGACTCATAAAATATTCTCCAGGTCATCGGATCTCCATTGAAGACCATCAAATCGAGTTCAGGAATTCTGATAGATTTACGTTGCGGGGCAACATTGAAATCAGCGGTTTTTAAAGGCGGGTTAAGTTTATTATAAACAAACTGACAACGGCAAAACATATCTTCGAAGACGTTTATAGATTGGTAGTTAACCGTGTACGAAGCGTTGAGACTCAACTCGGTGACATTTAATTTGTTCACAATTTCATTGAAATCGGAGCGTAAACGGTCTAACGAGATCATTCCACATAGAAATAAATCCTTCTCAGTATCATCAGTGAAAGCCTTTAAAGATCGGTTAAAAATATCTTGTAAGCGAGAAAATATAATGTCACGTTTACCTATCAAGGTCAAACGTTCGACCTGTAACGTATCGAGCGCTTTTGCGTCCTCGTATACTTCACTATCTTTGTCTTTTGAACGAGTAGCCATAGCCATCTTAACAAAGTATAAAAAACTAGATAAAGTATGAAATTCCTAATTTACTGCAACTGCCTACAGCATTTACCTGCCACGCGCGCGGCGTATTGAATACCCACGTGGAGACGCACGGGCGGTCGTTAGGAATACCTTCACTTTTTAATAAAAATTAAGAATTACGGAAAAATCGTTATTTTACTATTTAGGAATGCGGAATACACGAAATAAGTATATAAGAGCGTAGTAGGATAGTACAGGGTACTATCTGAACTGTAATTGCGGGCGGGAACACGATAATTATAGGAAATTATCGTTGGTAAAAATACCAATATAAAATTGCGGGCGGTTATAAAGAGGACTATATATGAGGCCTAAGAGGGGCCAGAGAATAGCGGGAGGACCAAAGAAGATCCGGCGGCGGAGGACCAACAATATGTTAGCGCGGCAGCTAAGCTGTATAGGCTGAGCGCGCCTCCAATGGCGGGGGAAGGATGGCTGGTAGAAGAGTAGTAGTAACTTGGCGACTAACCTGGTCTCCATGCAACTGCAATCACCTCGGTTCGGGTCCGTCTCCAAGCTGCTTGTTCCTTCAGGATGTTATGACGTTCGATGTAGTGGACTGTATTTTTGGCGGTTGGTGCGTGTCGGCAAGGAGCGTTTACGCGGCGGGTTTATAGCGGGTTTTGTTTATATTTGCGCGTCGAATTCACGTGGACCACCACAGAGGAGCAGCAGATCCAGTACTTTGGATTCGGCGAGAGCGGCAGCCGCGAAGGACGAGGGTCGATCGCAGACTACTTGCGGCGGCAAGCAGTTTTCTCGTGGATACCACGATATGAGCGACAGAGCTAGTCGCCAAAAAATGATAGGAATAGGAAGGTAGGAAGGTATTATGAGTGCCAATGTAAGTGGCGCGAACACATATCTTAGTTTCATTGTTACTCAAGATCAACTCAAAATCAAAGACAATATCCAACAATGGAGCCGGATTGTTGATTATATAAACTGGTGTGCGATATTAGCAGCCACTCAGTGTAACTCCCACAATACCCCAACCATAGTCCAAGCCAAATGAGCCGCGCGGAAGCTCTGAAACCCATCTACTTTACCCACAAATCCTAGAAGAAAAACATTGTCCTGCTTTTCGTACTTTCATACGCATTTCATAAGCATACCAGATCATTGCTTACTAAAAGATGGCGCCTAGGAGACGCAATCACATCACTACAATAATACAAATTTAATTTTACCTACCTACTTACAGACTGTTAAAAAGCTGAATGTGTACTTGAATTTTTTTAATCTATGACATAAATATAAATGTAGCCTCTATAATTGACTGACCGGTACGAACCATTCCTAGAAAGAAGCACGCTTTATTCCGCATTTAATTCAAATCATGATTGAGTTTGCTTGTGACCACTTTTACATACAAGATACATCGAAGTCAAAATTATACAATCGATTATTATCCTTCTCAAAATGCGAATAACCCCGTTATTGAATACAAACTCTTGAGAGAAAGCCTGCGCCTAAACTGCGTGTTGATGATTACATAGGTATTTGGGATCACTAAGATATTACATGTTATTAATTCATTTGGACGAGATTTATTCCAGTAAACAGAATTATCATCATGTATAATATGAAACAGGGGTGTTCTTTGGAGTAAAACTCCGCATTCTATACTATATCCTAGATATAAGTTAACCCTTGAATAGTTACCCAGATTTGTGATAGCAGGGATTTAAAAGAACCCACATCATTCTTGGACCCGACTAGAGGACGGGAGGAACGTTTTTTGAAATTAAAACCCTCATCACGTAAACCTGTTCCACTTTTTATCCCTCTTGCTAAAAGACTTCAACAGACAAAGCATTTATTTTATAACTAACATTGGTAACGGTTCTTCATTCACATTAAAATTTTACATTTATATCTAAGCTAAAGACCATTTGGCATAATATTAACAGAGACAGTTTTTGTAATTAAATTAAGTAGGTACTTACGTCCTTTTTTATAATATTAATGAGAATACAAATTCCACTAATATTAATCTCTTACAATTATTATATAGTATCCTGAAATGTAACATGTCTTTTTTTTGTTTCAGATTATACCAAATTATCGCTAGAAAAAAAAAACATTACAATTGAAACATGTCCATATTAGATGCTAATAAATAAGCTTTAAATGTAACTTGTATAGTTAGCTAAGCTAATAAGTAAGCCAATAATAATAAACACCAATACGTAGTAATAAGTACCTAAAATATTAATTATACTGTGCCTAAGCAAGTGGAAAACAATAACACCAAAATAAGTGAAAACTTTGTGTTGTTCTTCTAAAGTCGCTACAGCTTAGAGCTGTTCCAAGTAATTAGTGATCAATTGGTGAAGTTAAACTAAAAATAAAAAGAAAGAAATAATAATTAAGAAAGTTGGTGTTAAATAATGTTGCCCGTGCCGCAAGATCGTCTATCTGGTCGTCGAAGCAGCTCGATTGTGAGTCGGACGCTGCTCGGCCGTCGAGCTTCCGTCTACGCCACCGGCAACCACCAGGATCCTGCAAAGGTAAAAAGTACTTTTACTCAAATTTACCACGGTATGATTCCCTAGATCACGAAACAATTATTATTTTTTCAACTTTCCCGTTTTTAAAACATTTTTACCCTAAAAAATCAGCAGTATCCAGAGAGCTAAAACTTTTTGCAGAGATGCTATTAGAGCTTTAAGAGAATTTAAACCTATTCCAAGTTTTAATGATGTCGACGCTAAGTCTTAAAAATACATTAAAGTGAATATGGTTTGATTGAAGCTTAAACTTCGACAATCTTCATAAAGTACTCGTTAAAGTGGTAACTAAATAGAGTAGAGTTTACCAAAAACACTAAAAGTGAGTGATATTAATGGATGAATTTTATAAGACAAATTAGATGTAGGGAAATACTAAATATTTACTATTGTTACCGCAAAATATACTCTGCAATTTGATGGAATACTAATTATGTATATCTATGACTTTTGTTTATAATTTCCTAACATTTTTATAAGAAAAATAAGATAAAAGAGGTTTTATTAAGTTTCCTAACATAGAATCGCCCTCAAACACCCACCCCAACCCGGAGCCCCCGAAGCTGCCGCACCAAGATTCCTCCCTCCTAAACATGTCTATTTTTTTGAAATATATAATCGAAAAATAGCTTATAGCACGTGCTTAACTGAAACGTATTGCCCGAGATGAATGTTATGATCTGAGACAAGATAAATACAAATAATCATTATTGTAATCATTACAATGTAATGACTCATTCATATTTGCTTTTGAAAGTTAAGACTACGTCGTGGCGGGTATTATTTATATAGAGCAATTTCGTGACAGCTGAATACAGTTCCACAAGTAATGACGCAGTAATGGATAAACCTAAGTAGTTTTTTAGCACTGTCCGTAAAGTACAGATATTAAATAGTACTGTAGACAACATCGGTAAAACAATAACTTGCAAATAGCTACCGAAACAGCTCAACACTGCTTTTGGTCCACCACAACCCGTTTTTACCCTTATGGTCACTGAAATATGTTCAGATATTCTAGATGCCAAATACATGAGATAGAAGACTTATGAAAGGCGCATCGAGATTTCGTTATAAAACTGTGGAAAATATAAAAAGTTAAGTAAAAGAAAAATTTAGGAATGTGTGTGAATAACGTACAAATTCTACTTATTAAATTACAACTCACAATCTGAGCTCAGGCAGGCGTAAGTGCTTTTATAAAGTAAACGCTTCACTGATTCTGCGAAGCAATGCTATAAAATACTTAGTAAAGTGTAAGATGGTAAGAGCTTTATGCATTCCTGTAGTCCAAAACACAACTTGAGAAGTTGGTGAAGTGTTTGTTAATACTACTTTGAGAAATTCGAAATGCGGGCGCTATTTTCAGTGCCTCGAAAACTATCTGCTAATAATACTTCTCCAGGGACTTATTAACGCAAAAATAAGATACGTCCGCCATTTTACTAGTTAGTTAATCTGTGCAATAAAGTATTAAATAATAATAATAATACAAAGAAAAGTTCTCCTTTCTAAAACACTCGTGACTGGATATCACCTCGAATTCGAATCTGTTTTATGTTTATTGTGGTTCTCTATACTTATTACATCGGTAATGAATATCGGTGAAGAAAGAACACAGACACCAAACATAGACGTACAACGTGCGAGCTTCCATCTGTCTTAAAGTCCAACGTAAACAATAGATATAAGAATATTTTTATATACCATTGGCATAAAAGTTTTCGGGTGGGTATCACCAAATTCCCATCGTAAGATTTGATGAGTCCCTTACCACGCTTCAGAAACTCAGTGAGCTGAAACCTCACTTATTCGATCAACGGCTGAATTCCGCCTGACGGTATTGCGGTAACAGCTGAAGTGAATTTGCATTATAAATCATTTGTTACTCTCGGAAATGGGCGGTATTCGCGAACACAAGTCAATTAGCAGGATACAATTATCAATCCGGATTACAATTGCCGCTTAATGGCACTCCTTTACATATGCGTCGTTCAGGATCAGTGTTATTGTTTAGTAAACGCTTTCCCTGATATCGATCTCGCTGTTGGTTTAGGCAAGGTTTTAGAATGATTGATTAACTCATGAACAGCGCTAAATAAAGTGATTAAGTTAGTAAGCTGGCATTCAAGGCGGGATTAGAGTAGGTACCTATCTGGATTATTCTGAAAAATAAATGAAGCTCATTCTGTGACATAAACGCCGATTGCTTTCTTTTACGTTGATGATAGGTTTACTTTGTGGATTTCGTTATTGGTTCGTTGGGTATTTCGGGTTTTTCAAATGCCATAGTCAAAAAAAGGTTTCATCTTACATCAACCAACTTACTTTTTCCTTAATTATTGCAATAGATTTATATAAAAATAAACAAAGATATGAATCAGGTATTCAATTGGCAATAACAATAGGTATCAGAAATGTTGAGCTAACATAAATTAATTATTCTTTTAAATATTCACAAAAAAACATCCTACATTTAATTGTTACTTTTTCCTGCCAATTAATGAAGGAGTCAAAAATATAAGAGCTGAGCTTGAAGGTCCCATTTGTATTGGTTGCCAAATATTAGCGAGGAACAATGCCGACATCAAATTGTAAATTAAATAACGACTCAACATTTTTATTTCGCCCAAAAAATATACCAACGATGTCGGTACGAATACACATAATTTATAAGTTATACATTAATAAATATGTATTTAGATTCATGTAACAAATTCATAGCAGAAACCTATATGACGTACCACTTGAAATAAAAACCCACATAACCGAACTTCCACAGGTTTTATTTATTTCATTTTATACTCAGAATTGGAATAAAAAAACTTCGTTATACGTAACGACAAAACATCAGTTTTTATAAGAAGTTTGCAGTGTAGATATAAATATGTAATGAGCTCAATTTATCATTTACCAATATCTTAGTATACGTACCTCGGTTAAATGTTTATGATCTATTATATTTTATGACCAAACTCCATACAATATTTTGTACAAAAGTTGGATTCATAATATCAAACCTTGTAGGCATCATTGAGGGTGTGCCTTTCACGGCCCAATACATTGACACTATGTATATTACAATGTGCCTACCTACAAGTTACCCAAAGTCTGTCATTCACAAGTGACTTTATCGCATGGGTTTGCGCCTCTAAAATCCTTTGTTAGCGGCGGTATCCCATATAACGAGCACGGTATATCGCACAATATTTGGGTGTAATACAAGCACGCTTCGCCGCCAGTCTTCGCGCCTCCTTTCTTCCATTCACGCAAAACACAATGTCTTATTTTGAGTAACATGCGAAATTAAACAACCACACACTTGGTAGGCTCATATTTTACGTTAAAGGAAGATTATGTCAGAATTCTATCGCAATACCTTCCATCTGAAATTTAATTTCTAAGCTGGTAAAAGTTTTTGTTAAAATCTTACTTATGCCGCTAACTGTCACCCAGTACCTAATTATAGTAGCCCGACTCCTAACTTTCTCTCAGAAGTAATAAATTACGAATTATCAGTAAAACTCATACATCCATCAAATATTCATGATCTAAATCCTTCATAAACGCCCACTTGTATTTTTATCCATACATAAGCTAAGCATCATAAACATTACAAACATAATATACCTATAGCATGCGAACAGAAACATTCTCGCGCAATTTCTGCCAACGTAATGAAATCCGACTTATCTTTATTCAATCACGCTGCATTTTATAAGAAGATATGATTATATTGGAAGTGTCTCGTCCGCAGCGTGAATGTCGTTAACAGAGTTGCTTTCGACAGCTGAACAATTTGTGGGAGAGGCGTGCTAAAATTTAAAGGCTATATATTGCTGCTAAGCTGGAAACGGTTCAAGATTTATTCTTATTACTAGAGACTGAAAAAGTACAGCTCTTCATCAAGATCACAAGTGTTGCCTTTTTAAGAACAAAGAGCTTCGTTTAATAGATAGATTCGATATTTGATTTTATTGACAGAGTCAAGAAACACTTCATTTCTTCACCTTTAAGACTGTATTTGAATTTCAAAAGCGGAGCTAACAACTTTGGTTCAAGTACAGATAGATAGGGTTCGAGAAGAGAGAAAACGGAAAAAACCTGATCCAATATAAATCGAATTAATCAAGGCATATCCTCCTTATTCCAGAAAACCGAAACCGCACGGTGCTAATAGCTTCGTTTCAAGTTTCAGACACGGTTCGATTGCTCTAACTAATACCACTATGTATATTGTATGTGCACATACTAAGCAGTAGACATTTGTATGACAACATAGCTAATTCTAAGCATTTCGCAGAGTTGAACAATAGTCTACCGTATACGGGTGTTAGATAATGGAATAAGTGCATAATATAAGCACTCTATCTCTGTTATGCACTGCTGGAATCACTTTAAGGGTGAAGACTTATTGTGAATAATATAAGTTCTTTCTTTTTACTACTACTTTTTACTGTACTAGTTACTCTCATTTATTTTTATTTTTTTTCTGATTTGGGCCCAGTGATGTATTGTTACTTGGGTACGATGATACTAATTCCCAGGCGCCATATTCACTACCATCAATTCTCATCTTGTTTCACCTCCATAAATGTATGTTCATTTGGAACATATATTAACGCTGCTGGTAAGCAATAGCTCACTTCTCATTTACTCACTCTTCATATCACTCTTTTATGAGGTGCATTCCACCGTCCAACTCTACGTCTGGAAATTTGAATCACAGTTCCTTTATCAAACCTTGCCAGTCGTGTACTCACTGCCAAAATGTTAAACATTTACACCCGCTAATAGGTCAAAAACCATTCAATAACCACTGTTTATTGCCCTTTAAACGTTAACCGACGTCCATGGGTAAAAATTACTCGAACAATCGCCTGCAATAATCCAAAGGCACGTTCAAACGTTTGTAATAATTCCCGCTATCAGCCACAACTTTCATTGGTCAAGTAATATCACAGATAATGTTCAAAACAAACATGAATTACGAAGCGTGTTGTTGATCGATTCTAGTTTTGGCAGTAGAGATTATTAGGGAGTATCTACTAGTTGGCTGTCAGTGAGGCAGGAGAGTTTTGGCAGAGAATGGTAAAACAAAAGAAAGATTTCAAGGTCACACTATTTCTGAAAGTATCACCACCGCGATCATTGAAACCCAACCGCCCAAATTGCGAGTATGTTATATCGTACTATTTTAAAGTCTTCATTATGATAGATCCTTAGTAGATAGAGCTGAAGCTCTATTTTTAATATATTTAACATCTATAGGCACCTTTCTTTATTTCACAGACCATAAAACCATTGTATCAACATCTCCCTATTGTCGATCAAGAAAATACTGTATTCAAGAATTCACTTGATGTTTTCAACGCAATCCGCATCGAGTAGTGGCAACCTATCCCATTCATTCTACTATCTCACACTAATATTAGTGGAATTTGGTCTATTCTGTGAATTAGGTCTTGTAATAACAGATGGAACTTTATATCTGCGATTGAAGTCACAGATATCCGCTTCGCACCTGGTTCGACCAAAGCTGATGGACCTCAACTATTTAACCTCGACGGATGACATACGCAAAGCTGCCTAGTTGGTACCTAAGGTCATAATTGGGACGAGTTCCTTCAATTGGCTATGTCCCCGCAACTCGCTGTCCCACTGCCTTCATCGTTAATAATTCATGAACCACGTCCTCCATACCAGTGTACGCAGCATTATAATGTATCCCAAGTTAATTCACTAGTATAGTGGAAACAAACATGAGAACCCTGTAAGTACAGAGAATTAATACTCAAACGTGTTATTTATTAGTTTCGTGATAAAAGCTAATAAATAATAAGTTTGTATTAGTTTCCAATGGAAGTGAGATAAATCATAACGTGGCCCGATGAGTTGTTAAAACGATACAATCTTTATCAAGTGAAGCAAAATTTGCTGGATATCAAAATCTTTGTTTATAAATCTTATTGCCTTTAGTAAACCAATGTACAATAAAGCATGGTATTTAATTGTTTTTTCTAATCTACATAACACTTATACCCGCTAGTTTTCCAGCGTATTTTCGTTTCCAAATTAGAAAAGGCAAAGGATAATATGATGGAATTGTCACTGCTATATAGAGTGGAAACAGAAACGCGATTGAGATCAGAAGGGAACGGGTCAACCTTAACTTTCTTCGCAACACAAGCAATGTCTCTAACCAAAGCCAGTCGAAGAACGTCTGTCGTTCTCTTTGTACGTTCACGTCCGCCATATCACTGTATATTCCGTCAGCGTCGGGATATATTCAGTCCAAATCAATTTACCAGTATTCCGTCACAAAGTTATGATTTATCTCGGTCGCATCGGAAACTAATGCAAAGTTATTATTTATTAGCTTTCCGATAGGGCTTGTGATCCCAGATTAATATAATTTCTAAACGTTGCAGCCTGTTTGGTTTCCACTAATGGAACTAAGATTTGTTTGACGATTTGTTTGTACCTAGAGGAGATCCATCCATTAATAAGTAGGACGTGAAGAAATAAAATAGACGTAACTACCGAATGTAACATTTGCCGCATCTCGCTCGTCGGGAAACTTAAAAATACCTCTTACAAAATGTTGTCATAAAACCCGTCTGCTCTCGTCCTAAGCAAGCCATCGGAGTTGTAAACCTTTCAATGGCGCGCCTCAATGGACCGCCTAAAGAAATAGTGGGTGCGAAAGTTTCCTATAAAACATCCGTCTCTTGGCACATTTTGAAACATTTCTGTACCAATCAATATGGGGAAGTTCCGTAACTTAACTCATATCTCGGACGTGTGATGGTGAAATCTAAAGAGCAAACTTTGACATCGCTCAGTCTTATCTTAGTTCGAACATCACGATCGAGTGTTTGTTCAGCACAGTCCAAGGTTTCGAATTTGTGCCAGCCAATGCTTAGCAAGAGTCAAGCATGCCTTCAAGTAAGCAAAAAAACCCGACTATGAACTAAATTGAATCGTGAAATGAAGTTGAAAGCATCACCATTTCATTTCAACTTTGGATTGCAAAGCCTACGACTGCATTCCACGATTCAATTATGTTCGCAGTCGGGTTTTTGTTTTATTACTTAATTTTTTTATTTTCTACTTTTTTATCTTTAAACACTCCAAATTACATTTATACATAGAAATTGCGTATATTTTAGTAAGCCTTTTTTAAAAACCTGTAATTTGGTATCCCGCTCGATATGTTTTGGAGCAAAAAAATGTTTGAAGATGTACATTTTGGCACCAAAAATCCGCCATTTAAATTTTGTATTAATTTTGATTGGTAACTCTCACAGTTAAGATGAATAAACGGCTAGGTGGATTTTAGCTTGAGAGGTTAGCCTCTCAAGCTAAAATCCACCTAGCCGTTGGGGCTACAGAGTGTGCCAAAAAAAAATACATACATACATACATACATACGTAAGTACGTACAGCTCGAAAAACATAACCCTTCTTCTGTCGCAGTCAGGTAAAAAAAAAAGATTACTTATTTGTATTTCTAACTTACCCGACCCTTAAGCTCAGGTAAAGCAACTTCAAAGTCTTCTATAAAGCGTAAATAAAACCATCACACGTCAAGAAAAAACAATTATTATTCGAATTTAAAGAACCAATCAGCGAAAGCGAATCTTTAAAGCCTGGGATTCAGTTATATCATGTTCCAAAGAAAATAACTTCTGCAATGGAAAATTCGAACCTATCGAAGTAGGCTAGCAATAATATTGTAATTTCGCTAGCAATCATAGGGACAAAACAATTATTTAAAACTTTAATTCTTTCTAGTGTGTACATTGTACACACAGTTACACAGTTCCTGCATTATCTATCATTTCCTTTGGTTCAAGGACGATCAGCTAGCGGGGTCAACAAATATTTGTCCCGGAGCGGAAATTGAATCCACGTTCCTTGATTTCCCTCTCGATCACAACACAACCTACTAAATGTATGAAAAGACACGCAAGATGTTATTATGTTATTTTGAAATAGTTTTTATCATATCGATAATACTACATTGATATTAATTTCAACATAAAAGTATAATTTTATAGATAAGTATTATATTTCACGAGGTCAGTGACAAACGATGACGTGGTCGACGGCGGAACATACTTACTTGTTTCGTATATGCATAGAGATGTGATGATAAATCGTTAGGTACTATACGATCAGAGATCTGTCCCCTATAATTCTCATTAGTGTTACGTTGGCGAGATATTGAATAAATTTTTACAATAATTCTAATCTATAATTAAAACTCAAAGAACTCACGCTTCGCTGATTATAATAAGGACGGAAAATAGACATTGAACTTTTATAACTACATAGAAATTATATAGCAGCTGTGTGGTTCTTACTAACTTTTTAAAATACATAAAACCTTTCCCCATTTCGCTTTTGTTTTTATCTTTTCTCTTCAAAAGTTCTGAATTTCTCCTACGTAGTTACAAGGACGTAGATATTACTGCAGCATGTCACGGGGAAACTACTCCGCTTATCGATGTGGGGCAGACAGAGACACCGCATTGTGCTCCGTGATACGACATGATATCATCGACACCAACGTTCGGTTGCATAGTAATATCTTCCTACATACTTGGTGGAGAAATCAGTGCATTGTAAAAGTTTCAAAATTGACTTTACATATTGAATATGTCTAGATTATTGGTTCGATCTTAGTAAATTGAATGTTTTCGAACACAAAATTTCCACCATCCGACCAGAAGACGGACGGAAACACGGCATTCGTATATGGTTGATATTCCTCCCATCCGTACGAAGCGATTTGCATCCACATTTATAATCGAAACAGCGAAGGAATGGAACACCTTACCAGCGTCTATGTTTCCCGAAAACTATAATCTGAAAGTTTTCAAGTCGAAAGTGAATATGTATCTTCTAGGCAAGCATGCTCCATCATCGACCGTGTCGACACTTACCACCAGGTGAGATTGCGGTCAAATGCTTGCTCATTCTACATTTAAAAAAAAAAACAAAATCTACATGTTGTAAATACGTAATACGTAATTTACAATGGACTCGATTTTGAGAAACATAGGAAAAAATTGGTATACAAAAAGCTTCGCGTTTTGCTGGCAAGAAATAAGTTGGAAACTTAAAAACTTACCATCCCTCATTTTCTCACCAAAGAAAACGTTGCCTTACGGTTTTTCATCTCCATTTAGCACGGACACTGGCTTTTATAGCTTTGCTTCAGGCGGATGTGTGTGTTTATATTTACGCCTTTTGGAACACATACACACACATTTTGCGGTCAAGCGCGCCTATTCATTTAACTTTCTGGGTTTGATTGCAAAAAGTAACACACATTCGGCGGTTATGACAAAAGTTTTGATACCACATGCTGAATGGAATTTCAGCACAAAGAGATACAACGTTCCGATAAACCGGCGGTATTCCTGTGAACATGGAAAAGCTTCCACGGAATTATCAAAAACCTTCGAGCATGATCAAACAAGTATGGGTAGCTTTTTAATGCGACCGCGATATTGATTGTTCTCTCATTGCTGTCGAAGCAAAGAAACTGTCATCAAGTAAACTGTCACATACAGGCAGTGGTAAAAAGTTGGTCGAATTCTAATTAAAAATGAACCCTTTATATGAACAAAAGTTCCTACTCAAGTGTGGTTGAAGAGTTAACGTTTAGTAACAAACAAAAACCAGTAAGTACTTAATCAAAATATTAATTCTGCTGACAAACACACTGTTCGTATCGGCCGTTTACTGGACCGGCTAGTAATCGGGAAATTAAAAGAGTCAGTCAAATTTTATGGAAAAATGAACTTCGAACAGATTAACTGAGGTGGAGTTAAATCGACAAAGTTGTCGACAACTGTGCTATTCCCATTCAAGGCGATTCAGCGGCAAGTTTGAATGAAAGCATTCATTATACTTTGTCGACCACTACGGTCGCGCAGGATTGCCTTGCCGTATAGCATGGTACTGTTGGTACTGTTACAAGTGAATAGCTGCAAGTCTAATTATTACTTGTTTGTTTAAGACTTTGATTACATACCCTCATTGCTTAGTTATTAAGATTTATTATGAAGGTATGTGATCCACAAATCTGGATTGGGCCCCCTTGGTGGACAATGGCCTAATCCTTCTCACGAAAGTGTGGAGTGGGGAAGGGGGGCGTGCTCAGCAATAGGCCGATATGGTTGGTTGGTGATGATGATGATAATGGTTAGTTAACTAAAAACTAAAAATACAAGTAATAGTTGAGCTTTTAGGCAGGTTGTAGCTAGGTAGTGGTTAGGTAGTTAGGTAGTGCTGAGGTGCATAGGTAGTGGTGAGGCTGGTGGTTAGGTAGTGCTGTGGAGCATTGGTAGGTACTATAAGGCAGAGCATTTTAATACAGTGAAAATATCGAACCAAAGAGTTTTGAACCTTCAGATCAAAGTATAACAAGATTCTTTCTTGAACTTACGTAGCCAATTATAACAAAACTGAAGAATAGACTAAAAACTGTATTAGTGAAACGAACAAATTCATTCAACAAAGCATAATTGGATGCAACATCATGGAAGTAATGATCTGAATATAAGTATAATGCTCGTTCAATGTGGAAGTATTTCAACAATGGAAAATATAAAATTTATAGAAAATTTGTTCTCTTAAATTCCTTCAGTTTCCTAAGGTGGAAGTCAATTTGCAACAAATCTTTCGGTTAAACACGATAACACAGTTTCCACGCGTCTATTCAATACCAGCGGATTGTACCCGGTTTGTTGGTTCTCGTAGCCACTTTTGTTTATCCAGACGGATCTGCACAGCTGGACTACGCTTATTGCTTTTACAATCCCCTCTTTAAGGAAAGGCTCTTTAATTAAACTCGATAAACAGCTTCTTTCCGAAAACGGGACCCAATTTTATCAAACACCCGATTAATTGACTTCTCCCAAATTTAGAACCTCGACAATACTCTCAAAGTGGCTAAGTTTGGAAATTATGTCGTTTCGATGACACGATGTTGTTCGCAGATGAGTGGGCGGGCTTGTCCATTTTGTGAACATCGAACCCGATAAATCTGCAATCAATCACATTTGCGGACAAGCCACGTAATACTTCCTACATTTGTCTGGATTGTCTCCTCCGTATTTGTTCCAGTGACACAATGACCGGATTACGACACGTGCCCATCTCTTCGGGGATTTATTAAGCTTTGAGAAGTTCCCTTAAGTTACCAAATGACTTCCGGTTCAAGTACAGACCATATAGACGGCAGTAGAAGCCGCACGCAGTTACGTAACACACCACTTGATATTTAGATATCAATGTTTTAATTTATAGAAATAACCATCTAAAGTGTACAACTCATCGACGCCGCGTCGCGCCGTTCGCAACGTATTTCGGGTCCCTCTTAGTCCTTAATGGGCACAGCTTTTCCATTAGAGGATAAAAGGATGTGAAATTTAATGAATGAATGGTTCACACCCTTCCTGAATAAATATTTGATTCTACACACTTAATCCTTTTTACATGACACAGACGAAGTTTTAGAAACATGTTGATGTATCGTTGAGATACATGCCTTGATCTTGATTTTTAGGATAATAAAAAGAGTGGATATTATGAAGCTTTTCTGTTATATTCAAAGATGTGCGTTATATGAAATTGTTTCAGTGGTTATCGTGCGAGATGAAAGTCAAGGACGTTTCATAAACAAAGCCCGAAGATAGATTGATGAGGTGGTAACGTCGATAACGATAATGTGTGAGATGTGAACCAATCCAGACGGATCCGTTCTGTAAGTACTGCGAGACGTTGCGTTTTATGCTGATATCTTGCTAAAAATAAGTATCTGTATTCTAACACCATTGTAGTGTTTGGGGTGTCGTATAAATGTTTGATTTATAGCTATGTTGGTAACGATAAAACAAAAACCATTATATTCGCGATAGACTACGATTCGTTGCTTTCTTTTTCTGAGAACTTTATGATTATTCAGGCGAGCAATAAATTTATATTTTATTTAAGATTGCACTATTTTATTATTTCAATGGGGCTGGTAGGCTATCGCTTTCAGTTTAGTCCCACGTTGCCGCAAGCTCAATGTCTGGCCGCAAAGTCTTAAATCCGTCGTATATAGGACAATAAATTAAGGGTATAATTAAACTTTCTCCGACATTGACGGATATACAGCCTCCTGCAGTGCACAGCAGATTGTGCTTAACCGAACCGAGCGGAAAAAATGAGGCAACGGTCGTCACGTCTCTCTGCCACGATTTATAGGTTGGGGAACAATCTAAAATTAGCTTTTTTTCTTGCAATTTTCTTGGCGTTTATAAAAAGATCGTGAGGGGTGAAAATGTGATTTTGATTTTTATAACGGCCACGGATTTTTCTAAAATATTTTATGGAGCCTGAGCGCCATTTTACAAGCTTTTATTTTAATTATTGGGTTACAAAAATATGTTAGTAGGCGCAGACGGTTGTTTATGAAGTGATTTTTGACCCAGCTTCTGATGTTAAAATTTGGATGCTTCACAACGATTGATTTTGAAGTCACAATGAGCTAATTTGATAATAATTAATAGAACGGAGGGTAGGCAATAGACCTCTTACTGACTAAAAATAGATTAACTCTTTTTGGGCTCATTTGCTTAGCTTGTGGTACCTAATACGTATTATGATATTAATATAAAATAGGTATGCCTGAAAAAAATATATGTTTCAAATGCTTTATACCTTTACAACCAGGCATATCTCGGATCGTTAAAACTCCACGTAGCAGTGATTTTCCTTCGCTCTAATTTCATCCATACGACGACGTTCGTAACGCATGTGAGTATGAAATAAGTAGGAAGGTATATAGATTAGTAATATTATCCATGCGTAGAACTTACCTTAAACTGCTCTCGGATTTAGTAATAAAACTATATTTATTTTAGTGTTGGCATGTTTGTTATTAAACTTAAATATTGTAAAAGAAAGCATATTTAGTGCCATTTTTATTGAAACAGTTGACTTGCAAGGAAACCCATTTCAAAAATATTGTGTAAATCACCAATCGATTTATTACATTTCCCTTTTGATACCTTTATAGTAGACTATAAACCTATATTGTACTGCGAAATTACTGGGCGTGATAAATACTATTTACCAAAGTCTCATAATGACAAGCCCAGTATAGTAAGTACAATGCCACGCAAAATATTGCAATGCAATGTTCTGTGTGACATTGTAATGTAACGTTATCGACAGACGTGGCACTTTCCATCGGGTAATGGTCTTGTTCATCTCTTTACTAAGTAATATATATACACACCGAAAAAATTTGCTAAAACACAAATTAAGCTCTAGACATTTTCTTGATGTTAAATTCGAATGGTGCAATAAAAATATTCTAGAAATATAAACACGAATTGGCTAAAATGTCGCCGAATCCACAAGTCATACACCTGGCTACCCCTAGAGGTGTTAAAATAGTGACGCTTGACTCGAAAAAGTCCGTGGGGTCGCAGCAAAATAAATAATTCATTTTCATAAATATATTCCCAGTTCTCACATCTGCGTTACAAATTCTGCTTGCGTTTACGTTTGAAAATTTTACTAAGAACTTTTCCACGTCTAGAATTTTGGAATAATTGTAAGAATAAACATAAAAATGCTCCATGAAAGTTTAATTTTTATTTTGCCGCAAAACTTTTTGTTAATGGGCAATGCAACGTTAAGATGCAAAATTTAAATACACATCTCTAAAAACTTCAGTACTAAGCTACCTTGGCCTGTTCAATGACTGGAATTTACAATTCAAAAATATTTATTCGGGTAGGTACATTGGCTCAAGGAAACGATAGAAAACTAATGAATATTTACTAACTGTACTACTAGTAATGGTAAAATTAAGTAGTAATCGAATGGTAAGTACTTGGTAGTGGATGCTTAACCGTATGAGTAGTTTGCTTCTATGCATCTCTGTCGTTAACACAAACTAAAAACAAGTGAAATCTAACCAAACTCGACGTAGAGAGAATTTGACGAGCAGCACACGGCTGTACGAAAAAAGCTCGACGCATGGAGACCGCGATAAAAGCGGCGCGGCGCGACGTCGCGAGATTCGACGTTATCGGGAAAATATGCCGGTAACTATTCGGTCGAAGTACGTAAGATCGAAGCACTGAGATTCGAAAGTTCGATATCCCGCTAAAGAATGGCGAATAGTTTAGGAAAAAACCACACGAACTTTTTTGTCCTTCAATTCGGGTCTCAATTTAAGGGGCATCAAGGGAACCCCACAATACATGATTGCTTGGGACATCGAGTCTCATTAATCCGGCACTGAGCGTCTTTGTATTTACTTTCAATGTTGTTTTATTTTCTCTCAATAGCTGTTGGATAAGAGGAAAAAAACTTACCAAAGACCTTGTTTCAAATATAAGCTATCTAAACGTATTTGATAAACACATCATTGTTTTTGGGACCAATTTGGCTATATAAATGCTTTCAGATTCATATCCGGCAAAGATGATTATAACGTTATCTTGTAAGAGGTATACCTACCCACTTGACTTGTTATTTAACTTGATCAAACTCACGCCACCTAGCGATTTTAGTAGGAATAGCACACGCTAACTTCTGAAGCGCAAACACGTATTCAATGAAAGCTACAACCTATAGTTACCACTTGAATGGACAGAGCGTTTCGAAGGAGGAAAGCGTTTTTCCTACAAATTATGTGGCAGTCCGCTAGATGGCGCTGTTAGGAATTATTTTAGCTTTGTAACTTTCCAATAACAATTATGTTGTTGTTAAATGTTTCTGGCTTTGAATTTTATTCTGCATAATATTTGATGTAATTGACGTAACTCCTCCCCTGAGTCAACTGAGTCACAATCACGCGTAATAAGAGATTCTAAAACTTTGACTATTGAAGCAAATGTTTCGTTACGCGCCACTGGGCATTTGTTTGAACTTTACCTACTTACTTTACCATGAAGTAATAAACAATAGACTAGGTACTGATTTAACTTTGGAAAAGGGAAAATTGTGTGTGGTTTATGGTCCGTATTTAGGCTAATACTCGTACGTAGGTACATTAAACCCTTGATGCCGTGATATTATATTAAGTATAATAATAATATAGGTATTTTTCTTAAATATACGAGGGTGAATCAAAAAATTCTTGGAATCAATATTAAAAAATGCAAAGATTTAAATAATAATATTTTATTTTTCTACATAATCTCCCTCCAATGCAATGCATTTAGAATAACGCGTTTCTAACTTCCTTATTCCTTGTGAAAAAAAATTATTTTCTTGACTCTCGAAAAAGTCCTCTACGGCAGCTATAACCGCGTCATTATCGTGAAATTTTGTTCCACGAATTTCCTCTTTTAATTTTGGAAATAAGTGAAAATCACTTGGGGCTAAGTCCGGAGAATATGGTGGGTGGTCAAGGAGATTGAAGCCAGCACAGCGGATTGCGTTGAGCGCAACTTCCGATCGATGAGCAGGAGCGTTATCTTGAAGGAACAACACGCCCAACGACAGTTTTCCACGACGTTTTTCTTTAATCGCTTCACGCACTTTCGGGATTAAATTTGCATAATAGGGTCCAGTAATCGTCTGGCCTTTTGGCATGTAATCAATAAAAAGGATTCCTTCACTATCCCAGAACACAGAGGCCATAACTTTGCCAGCGGTAGGAGCAACTCGAAATTTCTTAATGGATGGAGAGGATGGTCGTTTCCAAGACATGCTTTGTCTTTTAGTTTCAGGATCAAAATGGTGGACCCACGTTTCATCCATGGTGACAAGACGACGGCAAAAATTATCCGAATCACGCTGGAACATTTCGAGATTACGCTTGGAAATTTCCAAACGTCGCTTTTTGTTTTCGTCGGTTAACATTCGTGGCACCCATCTTGCAGACACTTTTTTGAACCCCAGTGAATCAATTAAAATGGATTGAACGCTACCAAAAGATATCTTTAGGATCTCAGCTATATGTTTTATAGTCATTCTTCTGTCTTCCAAAACCAGATTCTCAACCTTTTTGACATTTTCTTCTGTAACGGAGGTTGAAGGCCGCCCAGAACGCGGGTCATCTTTACAGCTTGATCTACCTCTTTTAAATTCAGCCACCCAGTACGCAACCGTAGAATAGGGTACAGCATCACCCCCTAATGTCTGCTGCATGTCCAAAAAAATTTCCTTCGTAGACATTTTTTTCAAACTGAGATATATTATCACCGCACGTAACTCACTTTTATCCATAATTTTAACTTTTTAGCAACTCGTTGCACAAAAAAATTTATTACATGCGAACGAACTGACATAAACAAGTGACAGTCTGCATAAATATAGTGTGATAGACACTCTTTAATTTGAATATCGAACTTGATCCAAAAAGGTTTCATATATATGCACTTCTAAGAACTTTTTGATCCACCCTCGTATTTTTCTGTGTATTGTATATTTATATAAAACTCTGTAAACATTTTAAAATTTTATATAATTATACATACACAGTTGGTACGAAATTTGACTCTAGTAATGTGTCCAAAGTTAAATAAATATAGCATTCATAAAATAACCAACTTGAGTTTTCTCCTGGGAAATTCTTACTCTTCTGGTTTATTTTTATATAGACATTTTATGGCCTAAGAGAATGTTCGTCTTATCACATTATGCTGTACCTTTTTTTAAAGTTTTTATTTCCAATGATAAAAATCAACCATTATGACTATGGTTTATTCAGGCTGAAATTCACCAACATTAAAATTGTGCCGCAGGCGCATTGAATTAAAAAAAATGTTATCAAATAATTAAAAAAAAGTTGGTAATCATAAATGTGTGGATAATGCTTGAATATTATTATTCTATGTTATGATTATTTTGTCATTTAGAGGGTAAAAATCATCAGTCCATACAAATTGTTCTAGTACCTAACTAAAAATTCAAAGTTAGTCTTTGTATTTTTTTCCTAAATACGAGACTGTTTGCATTTTATGTACATTACATTGTAAGAGACCTCCATCAATTGCTTAGTCTTATGACTTACTTTTGAAAGTAAATACTCGTTTACAGAAGCTAATGCGAGATTTTAATCCTAAAGTACTTATTATAAGCCCGCGAGAGAACCGAGGCGCTTAAATTAGGTACAGACAGTTCGTTAACTCATGAAGTGTGACTTTAACTTTATAACAGTACGGATCATTAAGTAATGTATGGCATTAATATAGGGATCTGGAAATATTTTATCACGATAAGGAGTTCTATGGTCTGGTTATTAGACCACTAATTGGAAATTAAAATTGTGGAAAAATAGAACCAATCCGGACCGGGCCCCCGTGGTGGATTATTGCCTAACCCTCCACACGATAGAGAGGGGAGACCCGTGCTCAGCAGTGGGACGGTTTGGGTTGATGATGAAGACGATGATGATTGTGGAAAAAACCGATTGTGATTATACGCCAGAATCTGGAAACTGATCCTTTAAAGTACCTTTCTATTGATGAGCATCAGGATCCGATCCTCCGAACGTTCATAATTTCCTAAACTCAGAACAAAGACTAAAAATCCTAAAAAGAAAAACAGGAATCCTAGTTGATCTATACATTATGTGATCGTGACGCGTTATTTATTTCTTTATTTATCTCTTAAAATGTCCCGCTCGCACTGATCACGCCCATGGCTGATCCCTCGGCCTCCACGCTAGCCCAGAGCCTGGGTGCGGCTTTGAACCGCCGCTACCTAATTAGCATGAGACCTTTGGTTGTGGCTGAAATAATAACACACCCGACTGCGCACGCACTAGATATTTTAGCTTCGGCTCGGGTGAGTTAATTATTGACATGGCATACATGCTATGTAATACGAAAAGTTAATCAAGCGTTGATTTTTGAGATGTGATTGCTCTACCTAAATCTGATGTGATTATAGGTACTCATCAACTGACGGTGTTCTAGAATAGAGCCTTCATATCCGTACTGTGTGATGAGAGATTCCACCAAAGTCAACACGTGATTATTATGCTTGATATTGAATCGAAATTACAAGCAACGCCCATTTCAGTGATGTACCAGAATACATGCTTGTCGAGCATTTTTTGACCGAGCATACGATTCTAATTCAGCGTGGTGTGCTCGTCTGGAAATAGAAATATTTTACGATGTGTGTTGTCATATGAATGACCTTAGAATAAAGCGCAGAATGAATTCATGACTAGTTTTTTGTTGTTGTTCAGACTTTGCACTCACAAATTCCATATGAGATTTTGTGGCCCTTTATAAAAATGCTATGGTATTATATTATTCAAAAATGTCAGCGTGGTCGACCCCGATAAAGGTGGCGTGAAGAACAAGCCACAAATGGCCAACAATTTCATTAAACAAGAAACGGAAGCCTTATCCAAACAGACTTTATCGAGACAGACAATAATAACAATAATCACCATTGTACCACCTGTTTATTAAATGTTTATTGTACAGTGTCTACCTAAGCTGTATGGCGTTCAACAAAGATATATTGTATTGTATTGTACTATTGTAATAATCTCAAATACGTAAATATTTCGATAACATAATAATATTTGTTTAATCAGTGTGTCATTTTATAATGGAAAATATATTACCATAAGTAATATTAAGTTGTTAGGGGAAATCAGTCAACGCTTGAAATAATGTTAACGGCAAAATATCTCTACTGTCGGTAACATTCGTACAAAATCAATCACAATGTAAGCGTTGCCTTGAAACCCTCGTAGTATATTTATTTTAGGTCCATTGTTACAAAAGGCTACGTACAATATAACTCCGCACATATGCTCTGAATTATTCCACAAAATGCCAATAGAATTATTAATTGTCCACGCCAACAGCGCGTGCACTATTAATTATTCCAGTCGTACTAGTGACAAAGGAAAATGTATAGTTCCTCTATTTTAGTTCTATAAACACGAGCAACTTCAATTAGAAATATAGAAATGCAAGCTGCGCCCCGCGGTTTCACCCGCGTAGTTCCCGTTTTATCCCACGGGAACATACTATCGGGATAAAAAGAACCCTATTACTCAATCCTGGTTATAAACTATCTGTGTTCCAAATTTTACTTGAATCCGTTTAGTAGTTTTTGCGTGAAAAAGGAACAAACATCCATTAATCCATCCATTCTCACAAACTTTCGCATTTATAATATTAGTAGGATAGGATCATCTCTAAAAAGGGGTTACGATATCTAGAAGAAAAAAACCACTTATACACGATGGCGCTCAAGTTGCTTACTTGCTAAAAATGCTATTTCTTAAGAATAACAATTTTCCAGTGAAAACATTTTTATTTTCGCTGGTAGGTATGCAATTAAGGAAAAATTACACATTTTTCCTGCGAGCACTGTCGGCAACGACACGAAGTAATAAAGGTTTCTATTGTACGACGTTTTCAAGCTACGATCGATGTGACAGTTCTAATAACGACACAGCTGCTGAATTCTGCGAGATTACTGATGATTAAACAAGAAATACGGGTATTATTGATCAAAGATGATTCGGTTTCGAATACGAACACAGCAATATGGATGGAATTAGGAATACTTAGTATTGAAATGAATGTATTATAAAATCTAGCATTAAAAATGATGGAATTTTTAAATTAACTAAAAACAATACTCAAAAATGTATTACTTTAAATGTTACAGGTAGGGCCAAATTGAAACTATTCTCAGTCATATTTCAATTGAAAGTATCTATTGTTAGCCTCGCTACGTGATTTTAATACAAAAAAGATTCAATTAGCTTCCATAACGTAGCTTCTTTTTGAAATAAGAACTTTTAATAAAATTCCGTTCTTAAAAAAAAGTATACCTACTCCGTCCATAATGAATTAGACTTGAAGTCTTTTCTTTCAAATTAAAAGTCATGAAATGGAGCGCATGCAACGCGTGCCTGAATCGCGTGACTGAAAAACACAGATTATTTTAAAAGTAATTTATGTTAGTAAAAATATTTACTTCTATTTGCACTCTATAATAAAATTAATGATTAAAATATACGAATCGGTAAGTGAAGTATATTATTATTATATGAAGAGTTCATTGAAAGGGATTAGCATGTAAGTGTTAGAAAAAGATTTAAATTTAACAAAACATATAATTATTAATTGCTAAAATGCCTTCTTTCAGTAAAATTCCATCTACAATATTCCAGTTATTTTCCCTCCATGTGGCATATCCGTGGGACGCCCTGTATAAAGACCTTTATCCCACGCTTTGGTGTAATGTATCCATTTCATAAAACTACTCGTGCCTAAACATTTTAACCAATCTACCCTAAATAAGCTTTTATTACAGAAGTTAGAAATATTTTGATTTATAACTTAGGTGACTCATGTAGCGAGCACAATGTTCTGGTTGGATTTCACAGATTACGTTTTACTACCTATATAAGCTTTGATAGCTTTGACGTTCCAAGTTTTATGCCATACGGTTTTCAGCAAAACAACAGACCATTAAATTGTCATAGAAGCTATTTTTAAGTAATCTGTGACCGTCATGAGTCGGTATCACAGACCTAGTAAATCTATGGTTAGTAGATATCTTCTGAGAAACATGATTTTCATAATGGTAAGCTTCAAACTAAATAAAAAAAATTACGTAATGTAATTAATTACAGTAGGTGCAAACCTTAGTTTAAAAAATATTGCCCTCTGTACAAAGGAATGAAAAATGGTCACAGTAAGAAGTGACGTCTCGGCTTGGCGAGCCGCGTCTGTAAATTTTATGTTGGACTTATTGCATTTTTTATGCAGCGTGCAAATTAGATTTTATACTCATTGTGTTGTTTGCGTATTGTGTTTCAGTAAACCGAAATTATTTAGCGAAAGCGCGAACTCAGCGCCACGTTTTGCATGTTGATTGTAGTTTTTGTTTGCGCAGTATTTCAGCAAAATTTTGGAGGAGATGTAGGGCCCTTGGTAGGGCATATAAAATTTGAATACGTGTTGGAAATTTATAATTCAGCCCAAGTTTTATTGTATCATGCCGAAACTTATCTTGAAAGTAAATCAAATGTTTATCTATACAAAAACCATTAATCCTACACTCAAATTACCCCTTTTTAATTGGCTAAGACTATTAATCCTCGTTATAGGCTACTGACCACTATCTCACCTAGGTTCAAATGGCTTTGTGGTCGAACTTATAACTACGGATCTCAAGAGCGGCTGCCGACTTTATACTTTCTTTATCAGAAACTCGTGAAACCGAGTCCCAATTATTAAATTGCATACCGAAAAGGTTATCCAGAATATAGAACAATTCTGATGAACTATAGAGACAATAAAACAATCAGCACTTCCATTCAATGAATTTAATTTGTCAATTCAGCAACTGTTGGATATGCCTTTATAATGCACGATATATAATGTCTGAAGGTAGATAGTGTGTATAATTTAATTAAAAGTTACAGAACATCTTTAGTAGGCATCTTTCAACATCATTTAGGCTCACAAATCGATTGAGTTATTTCTTGATTTAGAGTAGTACTCGGGAGTGCGGCACGTTGCTAAACGAGCGAATGACAGATCTGAAAGGCCGTCATTGGCCTTTGAACCAATGATGGGTGAAACATCGACACGAAAGATGATTTCATTGTTTCCCAATACGAGTATATGTTCGAATCGTGTCTCTATCGTATCGCTAGCTGCAAAGAGCATCCCTGCGAGATTTGTTTTCGAATGAGTAGCTTCGAGCGGCCGCACTCGGCGATCGCGCTCTTGTTTGATTTACCCGCCCTGGTTGTTGCGTTACACATCACTGCTCGGCTCGTGTTTATACTGCTCTACCTCTATAGCGTTAGTTTGTCCTCTTTTCATTATAGAAACGTAATGTTCAGTCACACGTTTGTTTTCTCCCGGGCTTGTAATGTTCATTTACCCACGTAATCCGCTAATATTAAATTCACTGTGCGAATGCGAAAATTCACACGCTGAGATGTGAAAGTGTTCTATTTCAAAGGAATTTTACGCTCATGGAGTATTTTAACTATTTATCTTTTAATCTGTATACAAAATTTAGTAAAATCCAACTTTTGAAACAATTTTTCTGATAAGATTTTGAGGCTAATAATAAGAGAATGAGATTTTTTTTAGTGCAGTTCTATATTTGTATTTTGGCAGGCTACCCTAGCTTTTTGTTAACGCTTAGTTGGAAGTATGTATAAAGTTTTTTTTTTCAGATATTAGATAAAACCCTATATAATATTTTAACTTGAAGCACGTTACAATGCAATACAATACATCACATCACAAGTGAAAATACTGCACCATCTCAGCTTAAAGATGTGTTTAGGGATCGTATGTCCATTAAGCTTAACTGACATTGTTGAAAGCCTGTCGATAAATCATCTTTCCTCCGGTGAACGCCAATAAATATTACGTGCCACAAGCAATAACAGCGGCGGTTGATTCGAAAAATGCAGGCCCGCAATAAGTCACGTGCTGGCCGCAAACGCAATTAGCTATGCAATTAGCCCCGAGTTATTTTGCTGAACTTTTATGAAATAATAAATACGTTTTCAGACAGCCTGTGCCACAGTATGGTAATTTTGCTTTAGCCTCTACGATCACGTGTGAGAAACCTGTTAGAAAATACGAGGTACCGCCATTCCAATCATAGAGGTGCGAGATTGGCAAACCACTAATATACCGAGTTGCTTTGAACATTACGGTTGGAAACCTACTAGAACTATGCTAGGTTAGCTAACGGAATAACGGTTGATTAATCAACATACTTATAGTACCTCTAACTTGCATTAAATGTTACATTCAAGACCCACAAGTTGTCGAATACGAGTAATTCTGGTTGTGCAATGTGTTTAATAGTAAATGTTCAAGGATATGTATTGAATTTTTTGAATTGATTCACAGATTTGTAGGCAATAATGTATTCTATTAAAACTCCTATCAAAACATTATACTATATTATTAATAAATAAAAGCTTGTTAAATATTTTTTTTATTATTAAAAAAGGAATTAATTTTTATAAGGGATTATAGAAATATTAAATTAAAAAAGTAAATAAATATTACCTGAATTAGCCATGACCAAACTACAGTATTTTTTGAAGAACTTAACAATTCATTCTGTTTTTACGTATTTGTTTACGGAAAGGAGACTTTACAGCACCGAATTACGCTGTAAAAAGTGTCTTACGGCGACGATTGTGTTGTAAAACACCCTCTCGGCTCAAATGTGCCCGCGGCTGTACTTTGCAAGTCTACTGAATTTATTTCACACAGGATACCTTTTCATTTTACTAAATTAGAAATACTCCGGCACGTTTCTCATCGTGTTGTTTAATCCTTAGCCAAGATGTAGAGGGTTGCGAGAAAACTCGGAATTAGGATATAAATAATAATGTCTATCTATGGCTTTGTGAGTTTTGAATAGAATGTTTTAGCCTTTATTCATATTGTAGCAGCTTTTAAACACGCTTTTATTAGCTTCGCCTGTATCTATGTAATGGAATCTTTAATCGTAAATTTCACTTATTTTAAGACTTCACACGTATTGAGGAACGATAATAAAAAATTAAATAAAAAAATATTAAATTCACACCTACTAAAACAAGAAAATAAATTATATTAAAAAAAATCTGAGAACACGCTTTAATAGCAAGCTGAACTAAAGCGTAGAAAAATAATAAATTAAATGGTAAAAAAAGCGTGAGGAGCTTGATATCAAAGGTTAATTTATAAGTCTAAAGTAAAAAATAAACCAACGCTATTTTTCAAAACAAATATTTACTTATTAGTTCGGCTTGCTATAAGAGAATGTTATTTTGTTGTTTTTTTTTTTTATTTACAAAATATAGTATAGTGATTTAATAAAATTAAGAAGTGCTCTAACTTTTTTAAAACTGAAGCTTTGTTCCTAGATTAACGAAATCTTATTTATGTAAAAGTTTGGTTTGATTTTGAAAAAAATACATATTTCTGTTCATTTTATTTTGTTATGATAACAGGTTCCGTAACAAAGGAAATAAAGTTAGCTAAGCTTTGGCAAAATTTACTGTGGGGTCGCGTCGGTAATTTTATTATAGTAAATTGAGTAGGCAGTCCTTTCAGGCTTTTAATGTGGTAAGTATGATGTGGACAGATGTTATAAATTAGCTCTGGGAAATTTAGTTCAAACAGCTTTTTTAAGAACAGTTCACCAATAATACAAAATCGTATAGATGTCCTCATATCGGCTGCAGATGAAAGTTGTTTGGCGAAAGGCACTTTGAACGGCTGTATCTTAGACTAACACGTGATCGATAAGCTCGACCACACCATATAACATTATATAAATCAGTAGATGGTAGGAAGCCTTGGCGTTAACCATAGGGAAGTACAAAACCTGTTGTACTTAGGTACTATTTAAAGCCCAGGAATTTGATAGATAGTTACTATACGCCGTCGATAGCTCATTTGTCATAATAATCAAGCATTTTTGCTGTACTTTGTGATAACATTAAAAAACTAGTATATGACTGCTTGCAGTTAATATCAAACCCCCGATTACGAATATTAGACTCCGTTTTGTCTAATAAATATGAATTCAATTCTCGAAAGTTTACGGACTTGTAAAGAAAATCGTATTCACAACATACAAAAACATGCAAATATTCACGTTAAACACAAAGCCTTTGTAGCAACAGTTTGGATCAATTTCAAGATAGTTGATCCATTTAATCTAATAACAGCGCCCACACATCGTCTCTAGATACTTGGAATGGTACTATTCGAGAGCTAACACTAAACTTTGTCGTCTGTCCGTAGCGGTATCCACTTCGTCGTATGATATACCGCACTTACACAGACGTGACGAGAATTTCTGTGGTGTATTATGTTACGAGACTTACCGACTGTGTTAGTACTGTCACTACAACTAGTAATATGTACTTGGCAGTGCCCTGCAGCTAGTGTATGGATTTATACGAGTATACACCTTTGCCAGATATTCATCCACCAAGCCAAGTAGTGTGCAAACATTACTGTGTTCCGGTTTGAAGGGCACTTTTTCCAGCGAAATTACTAAGCATATAAGACTTTAGAGCCGATGTCTCAGGGTGACGAGCGCAGTGCAGTGCCGCGCAGCATTATGGAATGGAAAGTTCTAGGTGGCACTAACTGATATGGGGAGGCGTAGCGCTTATCATCGGGTGAACGACTTGCTCGTCTCGTCACTCAGGCTAGTACAAAAAAAACCTTTTGTCATAGGTCACAGTTTCCGCACAGGTCACTGTTTCCGCAGCGTCGCATCCCAAATGTATTGTCCGAATGCGTCGCTTTTAAACTTGCACCAAAGCTTGCACAGGTTAAATTAGCTAGAAAGTTTTGCAGGATATTGCACTCTATTTCTTTCATACAATTTACATTTACCAAAACAGGCAGCATTTTTGGGCGGTAATGTAACTTTTTGCCCAACATAAAAATAAAAATGTAGTGTATGCCAAAGACACCCAATTTCTAATACAACAGCACAGAGCAATCATAATCCTTTTCTTGGAATATTGTTTCCAAAAAGTCTCAAAGTTGGTTCCCACAAATGCCAACATTATTCACGTTTCGTTTTGCTTGTGGCTATTTATTCTGGGACTGTTTATGTAGGACTAAAAGGCAGTTCACCTGAGCACAAAGCATTGCGTGTAACTTCCGTAAACTTAATCCAAAACTGAAATGGCCAAAAAATACATCGTAGTTTACTTACCCATGCGTACTTCAAATGCATGTGAATGTATAGAATAAGAATTTTTACTCCTCTGAGTACATACTACAATAATAAAATAGGGAAAATAAACAGATATATATTGTATGTTTATTGTATGTTCATGTTAGGCATTCGCCTTCTAGACCGTATTCCAAACGTCGAAATTCGACGTCGCACTAAAGTTGAAGATGTAGGTATACGGATAGCAAGGCTTCAGTGGAGATGGGCAGGACACTTGGCAAGGCGGGATGACCAAAGATGGACGAAGGTAATAACGGAGTGGTGGCCAAGAGGAGCGCAACGCCTGCGAGGCAGACCACCAGCCCGATGGTCGGATGACATCGCAAAGCACGTCGGGATTGAATGGATGAGACTGGCACAGGACCGGAACAAATGGCGTGAAACAGAGGAGGCCCATACCCAGCAGTGGGTGGATACGGGCTGAATAGATAGATAGATAGATATTGTATGTTTAAAAGTAAATTAAAAACACACAGGAATTTATACATACAAATAGGTACTCTCTGATAGTGTAGTAGTAATATAAAAAAGTTGTTTTTTTTTTAATTCTAGTTTTCCAATTTTCTATCATAAATAGTATTGCATGATACCAATTCATGCTTGCAATAATTTTATGTGCAAGCAAGTTTTTATACAAACAAGTAAGAAACAAAACTCAGGTACTTCAAAAGAAATACTTAGCCGACCAAAGTCATTGTTAGCAGCTCACAAACTGGCAAAAGTACTATCGAATTATGTAAAGCGCATTATGATAGCATCAAAGAGACTGTTTATCATAGCGTGGTCGACGGGAGGCGACGGAACTACACCCCTTCCGCACTGCAACAGGTAGCGCTATTGTCGGATACCTTTAGATTATGTTGATAGCCACTATTATTGAGGCTCTCCGTGTTTTACCAGTTTTTATGAATAGAACTGGCTTCACTAGCTTACGTCTGGCTTACGTCTCTAGTGACCGTTGTAGTTATGACAAAGACCCATAGATTAGACAGCAGCGTCTCGATACATGTTTTATCTATTAAAATATATAGTTCTTATCTTATCTGTTATATTTGTATTTGGGCTTACGATTTTATATCGCAGTTCTATACCTGCCTACTCTTTTATGCGCAGACAAATCATTATCCAACAAGAAATCTCCTTTCTGGTATATATTTCGCAATATATACTATATACATATCCCAAATTGTGGCTACTGAATATCTGAGTTCCCATGTGACAGTCAGATACTGCTTCAAGATCACAAATATGCAAATCGAGATCATTCGATAAAATCTACTGTGTAGTGTTTACAATCAAACAAAGATTTGAATGCCTTAAACTGGGACTCAGTTTTCATATCCTTTGGGATTGTAGTTCATTGCAATGTCGATTACATCGGGGCCTTTGATTCTGTTCAATGAAAATTTTTGATGATAAGGCCAACGAAAAGTCAGACAATGTCCGTATATAAGCTTATATTATAAGCTTCTTCGAAGATTACTACTAGCAATAATATCACAACTATTAGATAATCATAAAAATAAGATAATTATTCAGATTAATTCTCTTCGACACTGATCGTCATACCCCATAGGGTAAGTATATAAATATTACGCCTCAAACCACTTGGATTGAGTAAAGCGAGATACAGTTTCAATCGCTATATTATACCGTTGCCTACAATACTTACTTATCCTTATTTACTTTTCCGTGGATACGGAGCTTTCCTTTAAGATGTTTATAGATTTGTAACGTTGGGAAATCGGATATATTTCATTGAATGCTTTGTTGCATCAACGTTCTATATTTTTGAAATATGATGTATTACTATTATTATTTTTAAACTCAATATAGTGCAATTAAAGTAGAACAAAATATATCTACACCATTATTCTAATTCATTCATAAAAATATCATTGCTTGCCCTAAGAGCAGAATGTGGTGTGTGTGTGTTATTTAATATCGTAAGTAAATTTCCGTATATTTATATCAACACAAAACGTTGTTTACGGAAGCGACCGACGTCTTTATCGTAAACCTCAAAAAGCAACGACCCAAAAAAAAATTCAAGTGTTGACATCAATTTTTACTCAATGCTTTCAGACAAATACGTGTTGTCGAGCCAAATATCAGCGAGATGTATCGTCTACTGCTTGGCAAAAGAAACGTGCCGTATTTAGGCAGTGCTATTTGTACCTAATGTGTGTACGTTGTTTTCGGTGTTCTACATTTGCGCTCCGACAAGGTAACTTTAGATTTCCCAGGAGATGTCATGAGCTCTGTACAAATATTTGATCATTTGTTGGTTCAGCCACTAAGGTAGATTATTGCATAAACAATTTGGAGACACTTGTTACAATAGTCATAAACTTACGGCTATCGATTAGACAAATTTTTTTTCCTTTCAGCATGGAACCCTGGTGGCCATTACATAATTTTTGTATGAGAGTAGGACACATTATTTAACAAACAATAATATACAAAAAGAAGACAACAAGAGGGACCGAAAAGAAAAAATGAAAAGTACTATAAAATGTACTATTTAACTTTGTGTTTATCGTCGAAGAAGTCTTGTATTGAGTAATAGAATTTGATTGAGAGATGTGTTTTTAAATTTTTATTGATATAGTAGGTACTCTGCTGTTAAATACTTATTTCTGGATTGATTATAGCAGTGGATATAAGCGGAAAAGTATCCCTCCTAGTAGTAATAAGTGGAAAAAAATTCCATTCTTTCCTATCAGTAGGGATAGATCAGTAGGGATATGTGGAACTGCCGAAATATTTTACTAAATACGAGTACAAAATAAGATCAATTCAGAGTCGCCTAATATATAACAATGTGACATACTTATTATCTCATAACAACGACCTACTTTACTGATCAGTCGTGAATATAATCCGCCTTTTGAAATGTATTGGAAAAGAAGATTTAACTTTCCCGTCACAAGAAAAACAGTAAGGACTCTCCGTTTACTTAACTGGATATGTATTGGCAACATCAAAAGCCGCATAACATTCAAAAACTTTCAAATTACTATTCTACGTATAATTATTGGTGGCTTCCATGGCGTAAGTGGGTGATGAGCCGACTGCAATTTAGTTTTCTTTTTTTTTGCGGATTCAATTTCCGCTGAGGGCAAATATTTGCTTTGAGGTTTTTGTAGGACTATGGTCCTCGTAGTTCTTGATTCCCTATCTTTTTTTTTTTTCCCGGGGAAATGCATTAGGCATACTCACCCAGCCCCGGGGGGGGGGGGGGGGGGGGGTGGCTATGTGGGACTCCCCCGCCAGAACGCGGTCTGACAGGGTTTACCCACTAAAACCCCGGGGTGTTCTCCTCTCCGCATTGTGGAGATGGCCACGGGTACGAACGGCGCTTCCGCGACCACCTCTGCGGGTGCCCTCTCGGGCTCGGCACGTGAGGCTTGGGCCTCTTTCTCCGCTGGGTGCGTCCCGGAACACACGGGCCGCACCTCTGCTCGGGACTTCTGACTTGGGCGTTGGACCCCCCGATCCGCGGCCCAAAAGTCCCCGTTGTGGTCCTTCACTGTGCCCACTGTGCTATCTATGTGATCGTGACGCGTTATTTGTTTATTTATTTGAATATTTTGTCACTTTTTTTTTTATTGAGAAACAACACCAGTTTAAAATGTATTAGATAGCCTTACTGCGGCATATTGTGAATGCCAAGCTTATTAGATATATCACTACGCCTATTTCACATATAAGTGAGACTTCAGCCTCGGTAAGAAGCTTTTAAAATATTCCAAGTGAATATCGTGATTACAATTATAATAATGTTAAATATGACTGTATAAGATATTTATTTAATTAAATATATTATTTTAAATAAAAATGGTCATTTAGAATTTTTTTGATTTCTTTATAGTCTAGCTAGGGTTTAACTACTATATTACAAGAGAGATAACGGTGTGATTGAAGGTGCTAAACACGCCAAGCCTAACATTTACCAAACCGTATCTAAAAATATAGCATCCCCATTAGGTATCGAAATAAATGATTTTATTTACCACTACAGTAACAATGGGATGGGCAGGTCATTTGGCGAGAAGGGAAGACGGCAGATGGACTAGGGCAGTGGCAGAATGGTGGCCAAGGAATGGTCGGAGATTTAGAGGCAGACCACCTGCCCGATGGTCAGACGATATCACGAAGGTTGCAGGAACGCAGGACCGAAGATAATGGCGTGCACATGAGGAGGTCTATACCCAACAGTGGGTTGTTACAAACTACTACATTATTACAAACACACACACAACTACTACAAACAAACAACACACTATAACAACAAAGAAACAAGGAACGACACTATAACAAAGAAACACTGGAAACTACCGCCGCAATCGTTCCAATGTTCCTGTATTTTCTCGTATTTTAGAACCTCTATTAATATTCTTGTTCCTTTTAGCAAAATGTAAAACATTCTCATTGATGCCTCACAACACATATGCTAAGTGGGTATTTAACATTTTTGTTTAACGTGTCGAAGTGGCCTTTATAAATTTATTTATATTGACACAAATTACTTGAAAATCGTAACGAATGGCTGTTTGCTAATGCGTTAAATAATGGCAAAAAGTGACGTGCGGAGATATGGCTTTTCCAGGTGGCATATGTGAAAAATATGGAATGACACAAAATTAAATGAGACTTGTGGCCGTATTTTAAAAGCACTAGTAGAGTTAATGGATGGATAGAGTGGTTAGTTTCCTTTTCCTGTGCTAGATTCAGCCATGAATTACCAATTGAAGGGAAATTTCCTTTTTTAAACTCATGCCATAATCAACTCATTAATTTAGTTGATCATCTTTGGTTTATTTTTCTCAATGTATAAAATATGAAAAGGTAAATAGGTATGTATACACCAATCCGGAGCGGGCCCCCGTGGGGGATTATGGCCTAACCCTCCTCATGAAAGTTAGGGGAGACCCGTGCCCAGCAGTGGGACGATATGGGTAGATGATGATGATGATATGAGACTTAAGTACCTAACACTTGACTTATAAAAGCGCATTAGATTTTCCTACTTACAATAGTGTCGATTTATCTAGCAAACGTGAAGTTAGCCGCAAAAAGTGTCAAATTATACGTATTTCGGAAGCGAGTTAGGATTTGGACAGTTAGCGTTAGTTGCATGCCCACTATTTCCCACCTACAGAGAAAAAGATAAGGCACACTAAAACATTCCTTCGTAACTGTGCATGTGCAAACTCTCCGAGGGCCCGTGTTCACGTTTGCCTAGTAACATCCACACTACTATACAATAAATGATTTGAATTTTGAGTCATAGCAAAATATAAATAAAAAAATAGCCGCTAAATATTAGCAATATCCAAAAACAGAGTTGTCGGTAACGCCCACCGAGCGCTCCGTCGATGGGCCGTGATAAATGACGCCGGTCCCAGTAGACAGCGCATTTTTTATTCGCCCACATATCCCGCGATCCCGGCCGGACAACAACCGCACTTTCACACGCACACGGAGAGTTGTTACCTAATGGGTTCACGTGTGTAACTCGTCAGATTGGCGAGGCAATTGATGATTTGATAAGGCTTCTAAAAATATAACAATTCTCCTATCTTATCTTATCAAATATTGTTACTCCATACGTTTAGTATTATCCTGAAACAATAAATAATAGAGAGTTATCTTATATGTTAAGTAACATATATCAAATGTATTTTAATCAGCTTTGCAATTTACATTACCTATTTCAATTTGTAAACTACTACAGTAAAGGTAAACTTGTGATTCCAAGATTTATGTTCTTACACTTATCTTTAGAATGGAGTATTGGTTGAAAACGTAATTTTATGGTTTACTCGTAATAGAAAAAAAATCTTTCCAATTTTTAACAGTGTATTTTTTTTTAATCCTTGCCATGTTTACCAAAAATCTCATTGGCGTTGAAGTGTTTCTTCAGTTGTTTACTGATCTAAGAAACAGGTGAAGTATTGAGTGAATGATTGGAGTGTGGCGCACAGCGCGCTCTCCGGCCTGCGAGGCCGAGGCGGCGGCACGCTGCGGCAGTCGCGCGCTAGCGGCCGCTGCGACCCGCCGCTCGTAGCCGTAGCACCGTAGCTTCGTAGCCTCGTAGCCGCAGCTACGAGTGTAGCACGCGCGAGCGCACCTACGAAACTGTCTAAAAGTATTTCTAGTGAGTTGCTACGATTATTCGAAGCATAGACAAAAATAATCATTAGTTTTTTTTTTTTTAAAAACTTCGTCAAATTATTTAATTTGTTCTAAAAATATTTATGATTTGAAAAAGGTTTTGTTAGAAAGAGCCTGCACGTGTTCGGCGGTGAACGAGTAATTATTTAGATAAAGTCGACTGTACATTCGAGTACGTGCTATATTACTTGATATGGGCCCTTTTAATTTCCATTAAGTTTGTGCGTGTGTTGCAAGGGTAACGGAATAATTGAGATTTATTAGCTCGGGCGAGCAGATTTGTTACACTTGCACAAACGTGACTGGAATTAACAGATTTCTCTCATGAACAAGTGGCATTTAGAGATAGGATTAACCTTTGCTTTATTCCAATTTCACTAAATTTAACTGATTGTCAAATACATATACAATATAGATATGACTGTGGTCAGTACGCCTTACCCTGGTTAATGATTTGGAAGATGTTTGATTTTTCACTTTTATAGTAGGTATAGATTTTATGAATACCGATTAATAACTGATTTAAAAAATATTATTTTCAAAGTTTTCTTTGTACTCGAAAATGAATCAGAATCAGAATCATATTTATTGCTTAAACTGTGAATACAGAGATGGTAAATTGTGTATATGTCGAACAGAATAATATAATACTTTTGACATCGTTGAGAATGAGTTGATTATGTTTCTGAATCTCTGAATAACTCTGTGCTACAAGTAAGTAAATTCCAGTAAATTTGTCCCAACTCCAGTTCCAGTAAAATATTGCAAAATTCTGATCGTGTCTACTGATACCGTGGCATGGGACAATGGGCGTTGTAACTTGTTTTACCCACTAATGTGTGTAACAGTATTGCACTAGCAACGATCCTCATATAACTAAATGCCCTGTCCAACTATATTAAACCTTTAATGCTGTGCCTTTTCCTGGTGGCTTCCTGGAGGCCTTGGCTATCCCAACCCATTATAAATTTAGCTCAAAAAGCTAATGAAAATATATTTTTGTTACGAGAATATTTCTAAGAAGAAATGTAACGAGCTCAAACTTTTTTTTTTTATAAGTAAGTGTGGTAAGCAAGCTTACGGTTTGTCTTGTGGTAAATGGTTACTATCGCCTATGGACACCTGCAGCACTCGGGGCGTTGTCGATGCGTTCCCTACTACCAAACCAAACCAAACTTAATGGATCAGCAATGGATCCGACCATTATCCAGCTACATCCTTCATAGCTATAATTATCATGAAAGTATGTTTTCAAGTCCGTATTTAAACAGGAAGTAGTTCAATGAAATATCAGTTACTAATTACAAAGTTTGTAACAGACGTACTGGCGGTCACTAAAGCATGGCAAGTTATAAAACACCCATAACAAGGCCTATCCATTAAGGTGAAACAATCCGTTTTCTCCACCTCTAAACGTGGACACAAATCGTATTGGTACATGTCTGCATTCGACTTCTTTTTTTTTTGGCTTTAGCAATATTGCAATTTGATTAAGTTTACCATCATGATGAGTATCGGCGGTCCAGGAGTTTAAGTAAACAAACACGTATAATGCACGACATTTAAACTTTCCGTGTTTATTATAATTATCTTCATTTCATTTTTAGGTCAGCCCGCGGTCCCCTTATTTCCTGCTACAACGTTGGCAATTAATCTCCGCGGAATTGTTAAAATGCGACAATTTTTCATATTTTATGGTATTCATAAAGAAGAAACAGAATTACTGCGGCTAATCCTATTAAATTGAATCCGAGATAAGGGGCGTATCACACTAACAATAATATCACGCGATACTCAGTATTGTGATTCAGTTATTGATGGTATTGACGGATTTCAAAACGTTTTAAAAACCACGATCCAAGGGGGTGTGGCTTCAATAAAACAGTGCGTACGTTTTTTTACCATATAATTAATTATTTTCTACTTTTTAGTCGGCTTTGCATTAAAAAGTCCTAATTTTTTTATTCATACTGAAGACAACGGCTCACTACGGGCTCAACATAATAGATAGATATATAGATATACTCTTTCTTGAAACACCACAAAACCGAGAAAAGTTAAATAATAGAACAAACAAATTTAGCAATTAGTGTCACAATGTGGCGGTCTTGTCGGTCAGAGTGATCTTTTCCAGACAACCATGCATGGACTGGTGTAACAAGGAGATCGGACGGTGGTATTTTTGGTATATACATAAAATAAATAAACACAAATACATATTTAATACAACTTAAAATATGAAATTATATTATAATAATATAATAACATACATACTAATATATATCTACCTACATACATAACCAATACTATATGAGATGAACTAGCAATTATTGCGAAAGGTAATATAATTTTATAGCTGATAATATCACGATATTTGGATCATCAATAATATTGATAGTGTGATAGGCCTCTTATGAGATCGGTAGAACCCTCGTCTTGTTTCATTTTGTTTTTGTAAAACCCAACCTGTAACTTGAGTATGTTATTCTCGCGGCTTAACCGTTTTTTGGCAGTGTATGGCACCGTGTCAGATATTTTCAAATGGTGTGTAGTATTTTCTGAATATCATGAGCTTAAGAAGGGCTTTAAGTCTTTATTGGCACAACTTTTTCAGGCATACTAAACTACGCGCCACGTAATAAGGAGGAAGTAGGTAACTTTTATATTTTTACACAACACACTAACAAGACGAGGAAAATTCCTTTATATGTAACTTGAAAATGGTATCTATATTACCATCTACATAAACCCTGACAAAATCGCCGTCAGACATCTTTTAATACTCGTTGAATAGAAGTTTACCTTTTATAAATAAGCGGAGTTTATTTATAAATGTCGATCCAACAATTCTTGAATGGGTGTGGGTACACGACCGCGTTCTATTTCGCACTAAGTGCTTGGTCTCAAATTTTAAGCCTAACGATTTTTAACTTCAATAAATGGAAGAAAATGTTAATATTTTCTGTAAATTATGGGTAACTTGATAATTTAGATTTGGGGTATCTTATCTAAGAGAATTAACAAAAGATTACTGTTGAAAATGCTAAATAAGATAGTAATTATCCTTAAAACTTAGCGAATACCAAAAGTACACAAAGTCGAACTCCAAATTAAAATTATTCATATTTAAAATTATTTAATTATGAACAGGGATGTCACGATGCAGACATATTGGGAGAAATCCTAACGCTTTTAAATTACTCCCATAACAAAAATTTTGGAATAGAGTCCATAGAGGCGAGCTTCAACCATTTAATACGTACTTCAAATAAACTCGTACCTGTCTAACATTTGTTTAAAGCTCTTTTCTCACCTATAAAGTCTCTGACAGACAAACAAACGAATGAAGACTTGGGGGGGTCACCGCGTACTTTATTCTTATTCCATGCAGTTCATTTTAATGCCTTAAACTGAACGGCCTAAATTGGCACCACACTCTCATAAATGACAAACGTGACCTTACGTTACTCAAAAATAGACTGCATAGAATGAGATGAACCTATAAAAACTCCCATAAATGTAAACAAATTTTTACGATTCTTTGGATAAATGTCTCTGGTCGACTTATGAACGCTGATCGATATTGGTGGTGACTATTAGCTGGGCAGTTCAGCTTAAGGCCTTAAACTCGATGGATGTAACTATTTGTGGTGAGGCCTCTGAGCTAGTTCTGTATAGTAGACTATAAATTTAAAAATACACGTCATGTGGTTAGAATTTCTACAATTCACCGCAACCGCCACAGGAGTTATTTGTCCTTTATTGAGAAATAGTTCATAAATAGGCCAACCACAGAACCCTACCGTGGTTTGCATCGAGGGACTGTAATCCCGGTATGCCGTGGTTCCAACACCTCTCATCCCTCGATAATATTCGACGCTTGGCATTAATCTTATGCAATTAACGCCTACCTTCAATGAGACAGGCCATAATCATAGGCGTATTATATTATATGATTTTGTTAGATAATTATTATCTTGAAACTTTGCGATTTACATTTGCTACGTAAACGTGTCGATTCCGAACTCAATTTATTTTTTATCCTACGTGAAATTTAATGGCTTTATACGAGAAAGGTTTTGAAATTTCGTACTTAATCAAAGCTCAAATTGTTGTCATCTATTTTCAGAAACCGTAAACTCTATCTAAGCCCACAAGTTTCAAAAATAGAATTTGTCATAAAAGTTTAGCCCTTAAATAAATCCAATGATCGCTTATAAATATTCAAATAGGCAAAATAGAAGAAGGTAACGGCTTTTAATCCTTGGATTATCCAGACTTAGCGCGGAAAAGTGGGTGTAATAAAATATTTGTAAGGATAACCTCGAACACGTGTAGCTGCTAACTCAAAGTTAAAGCAGCACTTTTTAAATTCCTTTATGGGTAAACCTCACATTTATTACCCAGTTCTATTATTTTTCTAGGTCATTAATAAAATAAGGGACGGAGTGAGCTTTCTAGTTATTCGAAGTGAATGTTGCGATGTTAGTTGGAGTAGATAGGTGAGACTGAAGTGAGTTTTGTCGCACATGTTGCGTTTCGTTGAAGAGATGTGAGCGAAGGGATGCAGTCTCTGAAGACGGCATGGCGGGGCCAATCAGACACCTCTCCACCTACCATCGTGACACGGAGCCTTCCGCTAATTCGGTAAGTTTTTTATTTTATTTGACTGAGTGACGAGACGAGCAACTCGTTCACCTGGTGATAAGCGCTAAGCCTGCCCATAACAGCTCCAGTGCCACTTAGAACTTTGCATACCACGTCATATTGTTTTCTTATATATTATCTTACATTCTTTATTGTACACATAAAGCATATTATATACAGAGAACTTAATTATAAATTAATGTACAAAGGCGAGCTTAACTCTATGAAGAGTTTTCTTCCAGCAAACCCTCGATGAAAGAGAGCTTTCAGTCGAGTGTGTAGGTTAAGTGTACAACATCCCAAATATAATATATAAATATATACTTATATAGATATAAAATAAATATATGTAAGTATTTTTTGATACTTAGTTGCTTTTTTTACATTAAGTTTGTTTGTTTGGTGAATGAAATAGTGCTAGCTTCTGCACATAACTTATTTATAAGTGCTTGATATGGGACGAGCATCGAACTTGGTGTCTTGGTGTGTTTGGCCGATCTGCAATAGTCTATTTTATTATGTTACCTAGTTTTTTAACGGAACCTATATTAGAATGACAGGTTGTAGTAAAATTTCCATTTCTTTATCATATTTCGCTAGAAAATGAGATCTTGTAACAATATTACAGTCAGTTTGAAATATTAAATAACTGTCTAAGTTGCCAGTCCCTATAATCACACCGTTGGAGTAAAACTTCGAACCAGTTAATATAAAATAAACACAAAGATCCTTTATTGGACTCCAGGGACTTCTTACAAACATAAGAAAGACGAACAGAATAAAGAATTAGGTATGCAGATAAACACGGAAAAAGTGGATGAATTTTCGGCATTGCCTAAAAACTTTGCACTTTAAGCAAACGCCGACTATAAAAATAGAGTTTGCGAATATAAAGCAGCGCAGTTCCGACTTCATGCAATAAACTCTACCCCAAAGCTTTGTGTTGTCAAAGAGGCCAACTGTAAAAAACAAGCCTGGAAAAATTCATTTTGTGAATAGAATTTTGTTAAGACGTCTCTGTATTTTTTATGTAAAAAGACGAGCCTCCTCGAGTTGGATTAATAAATCGTGCCCGAAACCGAACGTCTGGCGCACCTTGGACAGTTGGCGTCATGATGTTCTCGGTGGCTAATTCCGTCCCTACGATGTTCGAACCAAATCGCTTCCAGGACCCTATGTCCCAGCTGCAACTGAGATCTATTTACAGCCTTACCTCATAATGCGACTGCTGAAGATGTGACAAGTAATTAATGCTAATTGGCTAATTTATCGAGACACACGCGTGTAATAAAGATAAAATAACCTACAGTTTTATTAAAAAGAAACAAAAAGGAACTACGTTGAATTTCTTCTTGGAAAGGTTCTTTAGTGGTCTAGAAACCATTGAAAGGTCGTCATATGCCTCTGAATTATATTTGTGACCATAATGGGTGCGTAGGACAAATAAGCGAATTTTCGGTATCCCTACGTTTTTGCGTTCAGAGATTAAATTCTTGGCTTAATGAAAACACATTCGGTTTTCAACTCACATAATATCCTAACATCGTTTAAATGCTGCGGTCTTTTGGTTTAGGAACTGAACAAATATTCCAGACAATGAATTATGCAAATCTAGACCACAGCTACGCCCACACAACAACAATTTAACAAAATTCAAACGTTTCAATTGTTTCTTAATTTGGAGCTCAAATGCTTGGTGGGACCGTAGTATCTACACATTACGCTCTATCGTCAACACAAACTTCATTATGAGCCGTTCTGGCTCATGGAAACTTGCTAACTACTCGCAGTTGGATTAGGAGCAAATCCAGTACTTATTAAATATTCTAGTCCGCTTGCATTTCAAAGGGGAAAATGACGATGTACTCGTCTTTGGGCTTCAAGCTCGTACGCATGCATAGTTTATTCAACTAGTCTTATTATAAAACATTTGTATTTAAATAGTGCTAAAGTAAAATTGTTTCATTTATCTATTCGAGGTAGCCAAGCGCACAGACCGAAATCCTTCAAGGGTATCATAAAATGTCCTTTTTTCCTCGGATTTGCACAATAAAATAAATTAAATGTAGCATAGCCAGTATTCTCATGTTTCAGTAAGGAGGTCATATATCTTCGTCGGCGTGGTCGGCCGGACGGAACGCAAAGCCTCGTGAGCTCACTCAATTTGTACATTTTAGCCGGTATTGTCGACAAACTATGAAGTTAATATTTATGAGGACAATTTCCTCTTTGAAGATTGTAGAATTGTGTTGTGGAAAGCGGTGTTTTTATAGGTTATTTAACTATTACAATACAATGTTGACGCAACCCCAATGGTATTTTGCAAGAAGTAGTGTTCTAACTGTTCTAATGTAAGTTTTAAGTCTATTGTTTTATACAAATGTAACTTTCACAGCGTTATTTCAGTTACATTGATAAACAGTGAGCTAATTTCTCTTACTTTGTTAAAAAATTATACCAAATTAATTATGCTTTTTAAAAAGAGCATAATGACCAGTGCCAACAGTACTCGCGGTCCAGCGGTGTTCCAAGTTAGTGTAAATATACAGCAAAATGAAAACTCATATAATAAAAGCCCCCAACGTTTTTACCGCTTAATTATTCACTTTAGTTGGTCGCTAACGTAAAAGTATCGCTCTCCGACCAAAACGTAACTAACCTACATACCTCCGCTATAATAACTGAATAAGCAGTTAAATAGCCCTTAAAAGTGTTATGTACCTACTAATTCTAGTACAAAAGATAAGATCTCTTTGTTTCTCTCCAAGGCACAGAAGAAAAATAAAAAATAAAATGACGAGTGTTTTTTTTTCTTTTCTTTTAACTGTTTTTAATAGTGTTTAAAAGCTTTTCCATTTGTTTAAACCCTCCCCCTATTTCAAGTTATGCACTAGTATTTTCATCATCATGCGCCCCATTGCATTAATGTGGGTTTCCAGACTTAAATTAACGAACGATTAATATCTTAAATGACCCAGCTTACTTACTAAATGAACTACGGTTTTGACCGCTACTACACTAGCGAATGGAGAACTCTTCCAGGCATTCAAATATGTATTTCTTAGTGTGAAAAAGGTATGCAATAACCGAGAAGGGGCTATCTCATGTACATTAGTTGGCGTTTGTCCATTTCACCGATAACGACAACCGACAAATGACGGTACGATATGGAAGACAATACAATTGGTATGGCCCCCTGTCCGAGAAACCTCCATCAACTGGCACACAAATACTTAAGCTCCCATATCAACGACACATCAGTTCTCTTAATCGATTAACTTGACAAACAGCTTAACTCTCGATTAATGGAGTAACAGAAATTAGTACCAGAGTGGTACTAATGAATGGGTAGGTTATTAAGTAGGTAGCCCGATTGTCTTAACGTTTAATATTCACCTGGATTTCTGAGCTGCTCCAGTTCCAGCGTAGATGTAAATCAGTAAAACACAGAGTAGTGAAATAACGCCAGAATGTATGATGTTTATTTATTTAGAGCTGCGCGCGCGAGCCATGTTTGGTAATAAAAGTGGGCTACAAATGAACGCGATAGATTGCCATCACGCAACCGTTATTGTTTATCCATGCTATTAAGTATTCTGTGGTTTAACTAGGCTTACGTTTTCCTCTTCGTTAGAGACTGCGGACCTAGCTTGCTACCTTTACCCCTACGATGATGCTGTAGATTTACTGTGAACATTCCAGCATAGAAATTGGCTTCTGCATTTTAGTTGACATTATATTTAATTCAAAAATGATATTCGTTTTGGTTACAGTAAAGTTGTAATAGTAATAATAGCAGCTTTTAAAAGTTAACAAACAGTGTCGGAGCTTGCTCACAACGTGGCTGCTCCATTTTTTACATCACTGCGAAACCCAATTTAGAAACAGCGCTGCGCCCAGAGGAGGTCACTTTGCTTTCTCAACTTGACAAGCTTCCAGTCTCCACAGTTTAAAAGAAAAGTCCCTTACCACTTACTTTTTTTCTTAAGTGAATAAAAGAAGAAATACATTAAACAACAAAAGTCTCGAGATACTACTTTCGGAAATCGTGAAAATACGAATGACTCGTAAAGAAGCCAAGAAGTCGAGCTAGCTCATAATTCGTCGGCACATAATGTGCAAGTAGGTGTAAATATCACAGGAGCATAATCATATTTCTGCCGTAAAAATGGAGGATTTCTGGTTGAAATTGACTGAGTCGTTTGTTACAAAAACCGTATTTCCTGTCGCGAACAGAATCAAACTGGATCGGATAACGTGATAAATTGACTGCTCATTTGTGCGGCACTCAAGTGAACCTAACAGGAAATAAAAGGTGTAATTTATTACATAACTAACTGTTTTCCGGATATCGTTCGCTATGGTTTCTATAAACAGCTAGAAATAAGCCATAAAAGTTGGAAAGCTATAATTTTTTAGTATCGAAGCGACGTGAAACTGAATGTGAATTACATTACGTCCTTGAATACATTTCCTATGTATGTGCTATGTATACATAGAATTCATATATGCCCCTTGTTGATTTTCTACCCGTGCCGTGTTACACTTCACCAAACACCGACGCTAATTACTCGTGAAATCGTCACAAATAATTAGTGTTCGGTGTGTCGCACAGGAATCTATTTATTGCCGGTCACCGATACATTTCATTACGGACCTCGCATTCTACGGTTCGGTTGTGTTGCCTGAATATTCGTACAGACAGTAGCAAAACCGTTTTATTTCATTATCTAATATCAACATTTAACTGTTCTAAACTTTCTTTGCATGTAATTTTTTTCTAAATTTGAAATCTTCCCAGCCTCTGCTTTTTGATATAACCTATTTAGCTTGCTTGTCAATATTGTATCAAGCAAGTCAAATCGATTGATAAACGTCGAATAATAACATGTATATACACATCAGTTATAGCCCGTGTGTTTAGTGTTCGAACAAAAATGTTTAGTACCCATTAAACATTTGTTCGAACACTAAACTTAGTCTCCATACATGTGTAGATCAGAGCCTGATGTCATAGGATGACAAGCACAGTACAATGTTACGCATGATTATTATAATACCTTTCTGGGTGGCAATGTAACTGTTATGAGTAGTTGAACGACTAGCGCATCTGGTTACTAACTAACATAAAAATATGGATAATAATTCGGATCTAAATCACTTTCTTGCTTTTCAATATTGCCGTCCGAATTAGTGTGTTGATAACAAAGGCCGTGATCGCTCATCCGTGCGTTCGTTGATTGAACGAACGTGGTTTCTTTGTCTCCGCCCGCGGCATGTGATTTATATTTATTGATACATAGGGAGAAAAATTGGCTATTGAAATTAGTGCTCTCTCATCAAAAGAATAAGAGCCAAATAATGTATTACCTAGTACTATAACTTAAAGGCAAAGTAAAGAAATTTGATCGTGTTAGAAATTGATCACAATCTGAAAAACCATCGAAGTTGCTAGACACCCTTGTAAATAAAATTCGAGCAGTCAAAAAATACGTATTTTATGAAACTAAATATCTAAGAACTAGTTTCAAGAGAGATAATTTATCATAGCTACAGTAGGTATGAGGTTTTGTCAAGAATTGAAAGGTTATTCACCACGCGATATCGAATAGCACAAGCGAGCCATTTAATGCACTACGAATTTGCTTTAATAATTTGATAGGTACTTTCTTTGAAACGGTATTCCTAGGTGTCCTCTTGTAAATACTAATGGGAATAACATTTGACAAATTGGACTGTGTGTCAGAGAATGGCAACCAAAACCAAATAATTAGGTGGGTAATGTAGAAACGTACTGTTCTAGAGTACTGCTATATATAAATAATGCAGACAATGTTTTTACTTATCCCTAGTGTTTTTTTTTTCGATTAAGTGACGAGACACGCAAGTTGTTCACCTAATGGTAAGCGCTACGCCTGCCTGTAACAGTCACAGCACCACCCAGAACACTGCATTGCATAATCCTGCGCGGCACTGCACTGCGCTCGTCACCCTGAGACATCGGATCTAACGTCTCACGTGCCCAGTAATTTCACTGGAAACAATGCCCTTCAAACTGGAAAACAGTAATGTTTGTAAACTACTGTTTGTAACTGATTTTATTTTAAGTACAAATTGATTTTAGTTTGACTTTAACTACGAATTTTACGTAGGTATTTATATATTTATCTAACATAAAATAATTGGAACATCCATTGCGCTACGTAACATCATGTATATTATGTTACGACTAGCAAAATCTAGTGGCGCAAAGGTGTAACTTAATTCACCAGTATTTTTTCTTCAACAGCTACTGACGGAGATCAACGTTCAGCTGGCACTGTTCCGAGACCAGCTCATCCACATCGGGCAGCCTCACGACTGCCCAGAGCTCCGGGAGAGGGTCCGAAGACTGAGGAGGGCCTGCGTAGAGGCCACTAAGACGACCAGCCAGCTTGTCTTGCCTAATTCTAAAAAGTTAGTATACTTATTTATATCTGTGGAAGTAGTTGCTACTGGAACATCTGCCTTTTTAACTTCTTCTTCATCAGTCTACTTATACTATATTTTCACTACTGGAACATGAGCCTTTTGTCAGACAGATGATGAGCCTTAATCCACCTTGCTGACCCAGTGCAGGATGGTGGATGTTATGTTCTCTAGTATTGATTACCTTCTTATTCCAAATTATCTATATAGATAATATAATACTTAGGTCTTTCTTCTTGGAGTCTTTCCTCCGTATTGGCCACACGATTTTAACCCTAAAACAACTTTATGGTCCAAAGACGTTTTGATTGTGGTTTAGTTGCTTTACATAGCAAGTTTGTTATAGGATTACCCGCGAACCCTCCAGCGAAATTGCCTAGATTTGGGTTGATATTTGACGCCGTTCAAATAGCTAAATTTATGGTAAATGACAAAATAGATGTTTGTTGTTGTCTATTGAAACGCGCAAGATATGTTGGTTATAAAGCGCATGTGTGATATGGGGAATAACGATTACAATCTCTATTATATCTATTCATTCCGGCTTCCAAATTGTACTGTCATTCAGCCACCAATTCAAAACGATTAACGATTTAGCCTTATATATAGAGACACGACACCTCCAAAAACGGTCGACATATTATGGCCATACATTTACGTGTTGCTATATATGTGTGTGTGTATAGTGCATGTGTGTAAGTTTTTTTGTGCCCGCGACTCAAAACCTTTGATAATTCTGATAAGGCCTAAAGTGGTAGGTACCTAAACCACTTTCCGTGTCGGGCCCGACCCCGGCTCGACACCCTTAGAATAACGTGACTGTCACGAAATTGGCTCACAAAGTATTTCAACCATTATTATCGGATCAAAATTAGAAAGTGTATTTATAGCAGGGCCTTTCTTCTACGTGTAAAACCGTTTGAAGTATCGCTTATAATAAGCCCAATTTAAATATGGGGACTATTATAATTAAATTTTCTCAATTATTTTAACTCAGATAATATTGCCAATGTAAATCAATGTTTAATGCCTGTTTAACCGCGTATAATCCTAGATCGTTAATATTAAATGAGACAAGGAGTAGTACAATAGGACCGTCAATGGCAAGTTAGGAGCTGGATCTTGCCCCTCGTGGGGCCAAATCGGTCGGTGGATAGATTTATGTCTTCTCAAAGCTAGATATATTGTTTGTAGTTCAATATAAAAAGTATCCCTGGTATATTGCGTGTACCAAAACAATTGACATTTGATTCAAAATGTCTTGGAAAATGTAGATGTAACTTTTCAATACAATATAGTTTTCTTTGCCTAGTTGCTTAATCCGTTCACGAGTGTGTCTTGAAGATCAATATCTTTATCACTCCCCTAAACCATGTTACAGAGGCGGAGTGACGGCACCGATGGCACACAGGGCCGCCACAAGCAAGCTCGCTCTACTACAGAGATAAATAAACATTGTTAAAGTACCCAAGCCTCCTGACACGCCTCTTGATGTGGGTAGGGACTAAAACAGCACGTTTAAATTAATTCTACTCAAATATTTATAAATATAATTAAATATTCCATTGCAATTGCCAGTTTTAACAATCCTGAATGAACATAATAATTTTGATATAGGTTCAAATATTTATCAGAATAGCGTCTCTCAACAGCACAGTTGCAAATTAAGCTATTACCATAGCTATAACATAAAAACGAATTAGGTAACTGGGAGCCAATTATTTGATCCTCTAATGGCACACCAATGCTGGAGTCGATTTGTAAGAGAACTAATTACTACAGTGAACTTTCTGCCTGTTTCACCACTTCTGATGGGAATTCGAAACTAATAAATTTTTCTGCGAAGCTTGGCTTTTATTAGTTTTATCTGAAATACTTACTTATGCTCAACTCGAGGTTGAATTGTTGTATAATTTCCACACTCCCTTCACCTTCTCCTTTCCCTTTTTGATTTTATCGCTTGTGGCGGTGATGCCTAATGGTGTATTTTAAATAAAATATCGGAGTCACATTGATTTCAATATTGGTTTCCATATAACTTAATTACTAATGAACACGTTACAATTCTAAATTATGTTTAAATGTTAAATGATATCGTTGTTATTAAAATAAGCTTCAGAGCTTATTTTAATGATATAAATATACAATAAATCTGACCACAGTCATTTAAACATAATCCTGATGTATAAATAAATAAGCCGGTAAGATAAACTGCGATTTTCATGCTGACCCGGGCCGAGCTTCGTGATCAATAGCAATAAACTGGATCATTTTGAAGCAGTATCCTTTTAAATGTCGAAACATGGTTTTGCTTTTATACAAAATGCTCGAAACAAAACACGATCTAAACTTTTTGTTGTATCTGTAGTATTTAAAAGGTTTTAATTCCACCTCTACCTTGCTCGTAGGTAATTCTCGCCTAGGAGATAAAGCGTGTTTTCCGACTATGCATACTAGGTATTTACCTAATATGCTTAATCTCTGGCTAGGAACTTATTACTTCTGTATTTTAAACACTACACATACCACATACCTACCCGAGAATTATTTTCAGGTAGGTAAATGATCCACCAATCCGGATCTGGCCCCCGTGGTGGATTATGGCCTAACCCTCCTCTCGAAAGTGAGGGGAGACCCGTGCTCAGCAGTGGGACGTCATGGGTTGATGATGATGATGAAACACTACTACCTACGCCCCTGCACTAGGAGTTGACCTGTTTCAATGGGCACCGTATATTTACTTCAGGAAAAGTTCTCTAGGAGCTTATACTGACCATTTTTCTATTGCTACGTTGTTCGAAATAATTTTATTGCAGAAACATAATATAATTATAGTGATTTTGGCAAGTACACCGACGATACAAGAAACGTACCATCACTTCACTAATTAATAGTTAGATGCAGATTGTCAAGTTTCAAGTTTTAAGATAGGCAGTAAAGAAGCCTAGCAGCATCATAATTCGGGGATCGAGAGTTAAAATTATCATAATGACGTAAGAATAATCACGCTCACTGAATTCTTGTGTGAACTTCGTGTGAATCGGGAAAGAAAAATTTGTCGCAAGATTTTGGACTAATTAACAAGGAAAGGTATTACATTAGTGACGAAAAGTAGAAAGTCCTCAAGATTGTGTTTATTGGAAACAAAATTTTGTGGAGTTTGATCAGTTCTCGTCCAAGCCCAAGACTTCACAGCTACCTAAATAATTCAAGTTTAATATACTTGTTCAGCGCTATTCCCTTGGTCCTGCCATCCCACCCTTCTCAGTGTATGGCTGACAGGAATGGCGGTAACTACAGTTTAATCTGTGACTCGACTCGACTTTGACTTCGAGGGTAAATAGATGGACAAATATTCGTATTTATTACATTATTGTTGACCCGAACGCAATATTTGAGGAACCAATATCTGAGGTCCCAGACTAGTGCCTACAATAAATCTAGAATAGGTACGATATAAGTGCCAGTAGTAATTAATTGATACGGTACGAAAAGATTTATTGCCCACCAGTAACGTTTTTTTCTGTATTTGATGTTCGCAAACCTGATATTGAATATTCATTATATTGGTCGTCTGGAAGAAATTGCTTCTTAGCAATAAGGCCGCCCATTTTACCTTTAGTTATAAGATGTTTTTACTTTTGCTTGTATGTCTTGGAGTGCAATAAAGAGTTGTCATCTTATCTGTCATTGTCATGTCATTTTTGCTGTTTTTTAACGAACTTATACTGAGGTTGCGGGTTCGATTCCTGCGCAGGGCAAACATTAGTGTGAATCACAGGTATTTGCTCTGAGTCTGGACGTTTTTGGGACAACGGAATGGAACCTTGGGTACCTTACTTAGAAGGCAGTATATGAACGTGAAGAGCTTACAAAAATCTTGTACCCAGGTCATCGAGCGAGTCGTGTACTGAGCAGCCGCAACTAGTACTGCTGTACTTCATGTCACAACTCCTGCTGCGAGAACTTGCCAAGTGTCACAGACTGGTCCAACTCGTGCCAATGGACATGACCTCTTACTACGGTGAGATACTGTATAAGATACAGATATGACTAGTTTATATTCATGTTTCTAACACCTCATGTAAGAAGATTTTAGATTTAGACTATTTATCTATTTGTACTATTTTAAGGGTGTGCGTTGGGGCAGCAAAACAGGGGTGCTTCTTATCATAGAGATGACTACATTTTCTGATATATTTATTATATTTATTTTTATGAAATTAATATTATAAATTAATCAATTGTAGATAATATCAACTGAAAAAAAAAGAATAAAAAGTATGAAATTATTTCAAGTATCTGTAAGTACAATGGGTATAGACTAAAATTCAATAAAGTAACGCCTAAATATTTCAAAAAAGTCCTTGCATCAAAACTGATAGCAATGAGACGCTGTCCCACTCGTAGTCCGATGCAAATAAAAGAAGTCTGCAAGTTTTGGCTGCGGCCGGCCTCATATCGGTTCTTTTCATTTTATGAGGCGGATGCAACAAAATGACATTTTACTTACTTTGTGGCATGAATGGGGCATTTTTTAAATGGAAACTTGCCAACGTATTTGCAAACCGAGAAGCTAACAATAAGCTTCAAGACTGGCAGTTTCAATATTGAAATCAAGTACCTAAACAAACATTTTAAAAAGAAAAGGACCCCAATGTTGTCGTCCTAAATAAAAAATTTGCTATCTCCAAAATTTTCTTTTTTCTTGTAGAAAACCGAGCAGGCCCGTCTAACTTCGGCAACGTAATCAGCCAGATCCTGCTCTGCAAGCAGATCACGCCAGACTTTAACCAGGAGGAGCTGTGCAGCATCGTTAAGGACACCCAGGAGATCAACAGGATAGTCACCGACATACAGGAACTGTTGCCACAGCACGAAAACTTGAACCATTTAGGTAAGTCTCTTTAATAACTTAAAGTCTGCCCATAATTTATTTTAATGTGTTGCCCCCTATTTTTACCACAATTCTCTCACAATTGGCAACCAATATTGCTATATAGATTAACAATCCAAAAAATTGGTAAATACCCATGTATGTACTTTCATTCCTGGTATGTATTTCGATAAGAATGCCAAAAGCTATGGAACAGATTGGCAATCGTCTCTATACCGCTCAGAATTTTCTTTATGATAAATACCTTCCTAAATCCACGCTTCTACCTACTCGGTACTATATTTATTCTGTGTGTGTTCTAAAGGTGATACACAACACATACTACGCCTGAATCTCTAGTTGTAAGTCTCATATTTCACACTGTTGTAAAAAGCTTACAACTGATTTATGAGGAGCATTAAACGTGATTTCGAACCACGAGCCTAAAACAACAGACACAGCTGAACCCTATTGTTCGTGAACAACAAATATGTAAATACATCATAACCTCCGTTCAAGGAGAGTTGGCGAAAGAAATGTGGAATATAACGCCCATTTGCATAAAGGGATTACGACGTTTACGCCACATCTTGGAAATAGCGGAGCAAGACAGTGACTTGAATCAAAAATTGTAACAGGCGCTCGCAATGCGTACTCTCGGCACATTTTATCTCTATTTTGTGCTCGCCCGAGTATCGCGCGGAACTACTTTATTTTGTAATGTGATTTTATGGAAATAAGGGCTACCATTTAAAAAAATATCATAATATGCTGATCGTGCCAATTTATAAACATGTAGGTAATATTTCAAATGTTTTTACTGCTACGATCCGATCCGTTAATTCGTGATCCGATTATGTGATCTATTGGAAAGCACAACCATTTACAAACACAACGTTGTATTTGTAGACAAAATTGATCGGATTATCCCATGGGAACCGTTAATCTTTACGGGATAAAAAGTATTGTATGTGTTAATCCAAATAATAAACTATGTGTGTGCCAAATTTCATCCAAATCCGTTCTGAAGTTTTTCCATGAAAGATTAACAAACATCCATTCATCCATCCTCACGATGTTTCTCTTTTATAATATGAGCAGGATTAGTAGAATTACTTTAATCAACCTTTTACAATGTACCAATGAAACCAGAATAGTGAGTTAACCTACTGTTATAAATAGGAATTCGTATCTTCATCCTTTATGGACATTATAAACAGTTTTCGACAGTCCCGGAGAAAAATGTCATTTTATATTCAACCCTTGAGGACGTTACCCAAAATTTTGTGATGTCTATGTTGTCATCCCTTGTCTTACCTACTTGATAACGTTTGATATTTTTCATGACAAAAATTTATTGAAACTAAACCCACAGAACGACTTTTAATTGCTTATCTTTTCAAGTTAGTTTGAAAATGTTCAATTTTACTCCGACACCATAATGTCAGAAATTTTTAAACAACGCGTACGAAATAATGCTAGTCTAGAAAGGTAAAAAAATTACCCCATTTGATAATACGTAACGCTCATAAAAACTAATTAAAGTATAGAATAGAATAGAATAGAATAGAATAGAATAGAATAGAAAACTCTTTATTGTACACCAGAAACAAAATTAAACACAGTACAGAAAAATTACAATAGGTAAACAAGGGTAGTACAATGGGCGGTCTTATCGCTGAAAGCGATTTCTTCCAGACAACCTTTGGATGGACAGTAAAAAACATTTTTCGATAGTAGGGTGGGTGGCGTACTTAGTATTTAACAGTCACAATACATTTAATACTTATGTTTTAATAATACACATACACACTATACTCAATAAATAATAAATAATAATAATAATAGTACAATAATAATAATATACACATATTTATAATATACTACACACATGATTATAATAAAATATATATACTATTTAGATACATAAATAATGTTTATAAACCATAGTTTTGAACACTGGGAGGGATTTAGCTTGCCTGATAGGCACGGGCAGCGCATTCCACAAACGGACAGCTTGTACCGTAAAGGACTGGTCGTAGCAGTGGGATGTGTGGACAGGGGTTTTAAGCTGGAGAGTGTTGGAGGATCGCAAGGAACGGGGATTGGAGAGGTGCAAGAACTCAAAACGTTCTTCGTATATTCAATAAGCTTGCTCTATGTATCATATATCTAACGATATATGATAGTATACATTTTGAAAGAAATAGAACCTTATCATTCTGATCGGAATACAGCGAAACTAACTCGAGGTGCTCCTTAAACTTTGCAATTGGATAATGTTAGCTAACACTACTAGGAAAGTTAACGGCGTGACCATAACATGTTTTCTTAATGAAGTTAATCTTGTTTCAGAGAGCAACATAGCACTAAAGGGTGATGACGTGAACGGCCTATGGCGGAACAAGCGAAGAGGGTCCCTATACAAGGGTATGGGAGTCCTCTGTTGTGTTTCACGGCCGAACTACCTCTGAGGGTGACGAGTGTCGCCCACCAGGCGGACCAGTCCAGAACGTTCTACAAGCTCAAAGGCAGACTGATGAGAAAAAGTGACTGTCAGTGATCGAAGTGTTCAGTGCAATGAAGTGTCACAAACAATGTGCAAAGCAAATGAATGGGTCCACTAAATCGTTTATGATGTTTGACGGTATGAATATCGTAGACGTTAAAATTAATTAGTTCAATTTAATTTTAGTGAATAGATAATGAATGTTGAAATGTAATATCATCGTATTGCCTGGAGCGGGATCAATTCAGTTTAAGTAGAATATTTCATGTTATTTTGCGTAGCAACTGTAGTTGTATGAGTTTTGTGTTCCTCTGTTGTTTGTTTGCTGAAACGTGATCAGTTGAACTGGTAAGCCTTTCAGTTGTTATCGTTAATTATTGTTTTTGTTGTCCCATTTCCTCATAACCACTATTACGTTTTATAATCGCAGCAATGTGATATTATTGGACTTTTGAGATTTCAAATTTGTCCTGTTACCTATATATGTTGTTTCCCCTGCGTTTTCGCAAAACGTTTGTTAAGTGATTAGTATTGATGAGATTTACGTTATATAAACCTAACACTGCTTGCACAGGAAATAAATCTTAGATGTACTGACTAGGTTTATAGCAATTATAGCTTTCAAAGTAAGCATAGTTAATAAAAAAACAAATTTAGGCACAGACCTACAGTAGTTCCAACTGCATAATATCTAGCACATTATACTTCACCATTATTAGACTTATATTTAAAGAAAATAATTCCCACCAATAGATAAATAAACGATCTTAACGTTTTATTCTGTCTACTTCAGATTATTACAATATAAGCAATATATCTAATATAAAGTATGATTTAAGACGTCATTTTAAGGTGGTTTAGTTCTGGCATATATTATTAAGTTAGTACCGATGGATGGATATTAATTCGAGTAAAATACCAATGTAGAAATTATCTTAATTTCATATCAACTTCCCTTAAACATTGTTAATTTATTCAACGACCCACCTATTATTTAGCGAGTACCAAACAATGAAACAATTTGCTTGATGTAATAAAACTGTCTGCCGCAGACGAGGAGATAAATATCTGTTCCTACTTAAGAGGTACCTATTGTTGGTGGGAGGCATATTGTAATGAATTATTCATAAGGATTTACATGAAATTTGAGACAAAACATTCCGTATTGTTTATGATTTAGACATGTTGGATTGATCGCTCGCTAGTGGCTTCGCATTATTTAATATCTCACGTGGAGAGCAATCGCAATACAGTTTCGACACCGAATAGGTCCATCTCAATAAAGAAAATTAAACTTGATAGATCTAAAATGACTAGTTACTCGTAATTCCAACTGTATGGATACCAAAGGGATACCACTGAGCTACCATTTTGGGTACAAATGTCACATTTACTACACGTCAATGGAAGATCAAATAATATATCAATGGCTTCAATATCACCATCGCTTTCCATGCGTTACTTTACTTACATTAGTGTATGTGTATTTAAAAAAAAAGATCGCGCAGCGTGACTCCTAAAAAAAGCTTTACTGGTTTTGTATTTCGAGCAATAAGTCAGTACAATTTAATTTGAATTACTTATTCGTATTCCTATTAAACATTAAAGGCCTAGTCAAAATGAGTGAGTGAAAATTGTATGGCGTACTTGAAAATTCTAGTCAATTATCGTATCATTCTAGTCTAATAATAATAGGATAATAGCGGTAAAAAAAGTGCTTATAAAAAGAACTGTTATTATGATGCAGAGTTATTTTCAATTGATAATAAAAATACTGTCGTAAAGTACACAAGATAGTCAGGAAAGGTGGTGTGGAATCAGAGAACCATGTTGTATTTAAACTAAATTTATAGAAACTAGATTTATAGATTTATAGATAATTTATAATTACTTCCTTTGAAATTATTATTCCTAAGGATTCTGCAATGCTCATATTTAAATTTTCTTTACACGAATTGAGCTTCACCAATCAAAGTTACAAATTAAGTTGGAAACTCCATTTTACTCGAGTTTTAAAATTACCACAATCTGTTTACTTCATTGCTGGTGAATTTACTTTACTCAATTGACTTGTTAAGTTCTATTAAAGATTTAGTGAGGTTTAGTGAATGTAAAATATATAAATAGATTGTACTCAGGTGAGCACGTAGATAATATTAGAAATAATCTAGCATTTCTTTTTTACTTTAGACCAGGATTGGTAATATACTTAAATAATGAGTTAGTCATTCATTAGTTTCATTACTGTTATAATGTGACATTTTTGCATACATTACGAGTAGAAAAATATTTCAACCTCAAATATTTTACGTCACTAGATAAAACTATAGAGTTGTTTATATTGTAATTAATAAATAGCGTTCGCATATTTAATATATTCACATAATTGCTATCTACATACACTAACATTATTCAAATAGAATATTAGAAAAATATACTTATATTTACATACGCCTAGCTAGAGATAGTGCACCTAGGCAATCGTTTTCGTATAATTTCTGGCATCTAAAAATATGCCCCTCGTAGTCATTTCATTTTAGAAAATGATTATAATTAATGTGTAAATAAATTATCTATCTTCCTAACATAAACCCACTTACTAAAGTGATGACTGTGATATACTCGTAATATAAAATAATTTATAGAAGATATTATATCATGCATAAGTAAAATATAATATTACTGAATCTCAGGAGACTTTGTTTTATTTTCCGCTATACTGTTGTCCAAAATATGCACAATAAGTGTGGGGTTGTATGAAACCTACCTACAGTGTACATCTCTAAGCGGCAAGTCACACTGAAGAGGCGCGGCGCGCTACGTGACGTCACTCGAGACGCTTTCATACAAATTATATTAAAGTGACAGCGCCACGCAGCGCTATCAAAATGTATCAAAGTGACAGCGCCGCACGCCGCGCTGCACGTCTGCACTAAAAGCACGATTTGAAGCCGTTTTTGTGTCATATTGCTTGTGCACTCTACTCCACGTGAACCCATTTTCCATTGTCAACGGACTGAATGAATAGATCCATTTCTCTTTCTATAAACGGGATCAGCTTGTATGTCCTTTGCGGCGAATTCAATGCACCATTAGTCGATAGCAGCTTTTGAACTTACATTAACAAGATGATCTGTATTCACTATTTACGAGTACATTAGACTCTTGTTGTATTGATTTGGGCAATAAAGACGCAAGGCGGATAAAACGCGCTGAAAAAAGTGAATAACGCTGCAGAAGGTGAGTGAAACTAAAATTGAAGCCGTAACCATCAACGTTTTTTATTAATAACCTCAGTGGTCTCTCTCGTAAATATCGCCGCGGTGTCTGATGTAGGGTATGGCTGTACGTCCTCCTCCGCCGCCGCCGCCACCGCCGTAGTCGTGCTTCTGTCGCTTGGGCCTATAATCGTCATCCATTTCGCCGCCGCCACCCGCACCGTACACTAATCAAAATCGATCGTTTAGTTCATACTGATAAAGATTAATTATTTTAGAGAATCGGAAACTCTATGAGTCATACTCAAGTCATACTGCCAGACGGATATAATAACTCCTTCATTCTTCTACGAACAAAGATTTTTCATATAGTTTGACTCCGGCCTTACTCCGACCAGAGAAATAATCCACCACAGAAATAAACAGAAAGAATCCTATAACCGTAAAAATAGAACAGTTGAGTGATGGACTGCCTTATGCTTGTTTATTTTTTTTACTCATTCAATTACAAATTAGAAACAACTGACAAATTTCCTGGAAGGAAAGGAAAGGCCTTTCCTGTAGCCCTGAGGGAAACAGATACTTCTTAGTATTGTAAGAAATAGAAAATAAAAGATAAGATTTTAAGCTATCAACGAAATGGAATTATATTAACGCCTCGAGAACAATTCAATTAAAACTAGACATGAACAACTAAGTGACACTAAAATTGTTACAGAAGGTATATTTTCGCGACTATCGCCTAAAGTTACAGTGTTCTCCAACAGTACGTTATAGATACGCATGTCTATTCTTCGTATTCGAGCATGTCTTGAAACACAGTTTCAAAGCCACACATCTAACTTTATTTTACATCCATTTTGCAACTTATACAACTTATATTCAGGCATGGATGTTATAGGTCCATAAACAAAACTGATTCGTTATTCACGATGGCTGACAACTGTTGTGGACACCGAGATGTGAACGATATTGATGAGATGGAATTTATTGCATAGCGCGCATCATCTTCCGACTAGATAGAATGACTCCAGTAAAAATCAGGTTGATTTTGAATAATGCACGTCAATTTGACCTCTGTCTTCTACTGCCTAGAAGGAGAGAAAGGGATGTTTCTCTTGCGCTATGTAAAGTGTATAGGTACAGCAATTCTATTGAACAATACTCACTCTCTTTGGACTCTCGTCTGAATCTTCTCGCTGTGCTGTCTTTTACCTTAAACCCTTTGTAACGATTTGTCTTATTTATTTCTGAACGTGCCTTTCCGACAGCAGAGGACGACTGTGATAGTATTTTTGAAACCCTTCACAAATAGGCATAGTAAGTTAAACATTAATTATAATAGTAATAACTTGTTACGATCACATACGCGTCCATAGATCGTGACCCCTAACTAGGATTCCCTGTAGCTAGGGAATCAGGAACTACGAGGACCTTGGTCCCACAAACACCGAGACTCAAAGCAAATACTTGTGGTTCACAAAAATATTTACCCTGTGCGGGAATCGAACCCGTGATCTCACGTTTTGCAGTCGGCTCATTACCCACTACGCCATAGAAGCACGTATATATTTAAAATAAAGGTAGGTATACCTACGAATAAATTTTATCACTTACAAACTTGGGAGATCGACCGAGTCCTTATTCTTTTGAATGGCAATCGGGTCAAGAATTAAGTATATTTTTGAGTATTGATTTAGTCCACCTATTTGCTCCTGTTTATCGTCATCCTTCAAATTATAATTTAGCAATCTGTTGGGAGTCAGGCGTTGGTGGGTGACCTTTTTCAATTGTTTGTTTTTAGCTTGTAACAACTGATCCAGCTCTTTCAGATCGTAAGGGCTTATATCGTTTTTGTTAGTCTCATGTTGGTGGTAATGATATGTTTGATCAACAGCGTTGGTATCGGACCTATGTCTTTGATTTTGAATGCCATTATTAGCTCTATTCTTCAGCTTTTTGGCTTGCTGAATTAATTCTATAACGTTCATGTTTCTGTCAATTTGGCTATCCTCGCTTGCACTGGTACTAGAGGAGTCTTCTGATGTGTTTTCAAGTCCATCTTGTTTTTGGAGCATATTTAAAATCAAGTCAAGGTCTCTATCACGTAGAGGAGAGCCATTTATAGGAATCAGTGTTGATATTAAACCTGTAAAGGTATCAAAATTAATGCATTAGTTAAGACTTTAACTAGATTACTTGAATTTCGCCAATGTTCTCAAAAATTGGAGGAAACCATTTAAGTTAACCATTTAAATTTAAGTTGAAGTTATATAAACACAATGTTCGAAAAGTTAAGTTTAAACAAAATGTGGAATATACAATTTTTTTTACATATTTTAGCGAATGTTAGGGAAATCGGTCAATTCGTACAATAAAGTGACTCTATACAAACCCGTAAATAACACGATGCTTAACATTTCAAGCGTGTTCATAAGAAGCACGCCTCGTTAAAATACGTTTCGAATGTTATCACAACGGAGAACTGCGTTTATTCATGGCAATTTCAAGATTTCATTTTCTCTTATCGTGTTCGGAAATTTTATTTTAAATTCACGTTACGGGATTTAAGTAGGTAGGTGCGCATATAAATGGCACGCGATTTACGGTTCGGTTGTTTTCAAATTGATGAGGAGAAGTTCGGCTTCGGGGAGTTAAGCTGTGTACGGATTATACTCGTACTTAGTAGAGAACCGTTTCAAACGATTATAATCTTTACTTTTAGAAATTTTATGAAATAGTAATGAGCGAAGCGAGTAATGAAAGAAAAATAAACTATACTATATTTTACTTTTTTTTGCTGAAAATAGGACACTTCTCGTAGAAAACTAACCTACACATATTAAAAAAAAACAGATTGGAATACATAATAGTTAGACACTTTTTATTGAGTGGTCGTTTGTGACCTAAAACAAACATGAGCAGAACATGAAAGTTATTAAATCGCAAAGTTTCTCCATTGTGAGAGTTTACAACATTCTCCTGCAACAACAGAATTCATTCCAGCGACTTCATATTACTTGGAAACATCTGAAAAGCTCGGCATTCACTAAAATTATACTTATTCTTTCATTCCACGTAGCAGACTGCGGTGCAGGCGCTCTACTATAGTAGAGCGCCTGCACCGCAGTCTCTACCTTTAATAAGAGAAACTACATTGTTCACTTGGGGGAGCCTCACAAACTATATTTGATGAATTAGGAACATATGAAGGTATGTACTAAGTTGTAAAAGGGAAATAACAGTAGAAGATGTACTTGGAGGACTTGTTCTTGATATTGTTTAGTAAACTGACTATTTTCAAAGCTAAGAAGTTTTACAACATGCCGTTTTCAAATTAGCTAAATAAAGTAAGATGAGCTTAGCAGTTGGAGCACGCCTCTTCAAAAAATCTAAACAGCAAGTTCGTCAGTTATTTCCTTCGAAGTTCTTCGTTGGAAAAGAATTTTTACTTTTGGATTCCTTTGCTTATAGACAATTTTTAGCTCCAAATTTCAGTTCCTATCATTTGACTATCGGACAAAAGATTTTGTTCACTTGCGTATTTTGCTTAGAAAAAGAAGACAGAGTATATATTAGGCCCTCCCTGCATTTTCCTCCATTCCTCGCTGATCATTATCAGAATATCAATTAAACATCGGATATAGGTGACCACAGGCGTACCAAGAGGTGACAAACACGCATAATCTCCATGTCAATGACATAGGACCATAGTACATGGGCGATTCTCCCGCCGCGGGAATCAGCTCCTGTGCTATTTTTAAATCTTGTTTAAAACGGTGTTATTTCATAAAGAGCTAGTAAATTCCGCTATCAAGGGTTGCCGCGTTTAAATCTACATTTTTGTACGCAAAGTAAAATAGGAAAAGGGCTGTATAGTGCCTTGCGTGTATGTATAATGGGTTCGAGGTAATTTGGACCGACGTAACGACCTTTTGCCATCGAAAAGTTGCCAGCAATTAATTATACATGCCAGGAATAACGTTTGATCTATAATTGGCGTAAAAAACGCAGATTTAGGTACGTATTTTAATTGCTCTCTTTGTATTCTACAATGCGTATAAGCAAAATATTTTCTAATTGTAATTATATAACAATACAACAGACGTGTAAAATAAAATTATGAATAAGTCAATTATTGAAACAGATCTGTCCATTCTGATGTCGATGTTTTAACCATTGTGCCTCGGGATATCCAGAATCAGGGTTCTTTTGCGGTGATAGGTTTAGTCAGTTAGACTGCGATATGCAACCAAAATGTGCGCTGAGCGATCAGAGCATTCCATTTAATGAAAGCTACTCAGAGAGGACATTTAGACACCCTTTACATTATAATATATATTTACTGAAAATATACTTTTTCGGGCAAAGGCTGTGTTATTTTACAAGAAAATGTTGTGATAATGAATCAACTCTAGGTCCATTTATATGTGCCTAGATAACTAGCTGCTAACTTCACATCTCGCTGCGTGTACTAACGATGTTGATATAAATGGCAAACAGCTGACGCGAAGCGATGTCTAGACTTGAGACGAGGATAAATGTTCCTTTAATTACGACTTATTTATGATTTAGGTATGCCTCCTGCCAATAAACATATTATTTACCACTGACATGGACCATTGTTTAAAGCTGGAAGCTATATGTGATGGGTCTTTTTCTGAGATATCATCCTTTATTCTTTTGTCGTAGTGCCATAATTAGACAATTTGGTTGCAATGTTGCAGTGGGGATCGATTTATATCAATTCTACTTCTCTTCTTCTTCTCTTCTCTCTCTCTCTCTCTTACACCTGTCTTGTTTAACTTAAATAACTCATTTTAGGTTACATTACTTACAATGGGGTCTTTAACGGGTTGAGCATTGAAATGGCAGTTTTAAAATTATACCTGCTGACTACTGAGTACTATATTACTAAACTATATTAATATTAAACTAGATTAACAAGAAGTGAAATGAATAGTCCTCTCATGTCCAACGGATATGCATAGCCAAATGGATTTGTCACGAATAAATTAATAATAACATGCATGCTGTATTGCATAGTATGGTTGGTTGTTTGTGCCTGTCATGAACTAAGTATTAGAAGAAGTACCTAGTGATCGGTGGTATCAGATATTTTTTTTTTTTTAGTTTTCTTTGGCTATATAAAATACTTGAAGTTAGATTTTACTGATACGAGTAAAAATATAACAAGGTAAATATTCGATCCTTGCTAATGTGTACTAATATAAATACTGGACCTCAAATCTATAAAAAGTGCACATTCAATTGACTTAAAGATTTTTTAAATTCTATATGTAACCTGTGCCCCCATTTCAAAGTATTCGAATCCGATTCCGACAAATTCATTACCGATCCGACGCATTTGAAAAACGTCATTCACAATTATTAACACAAAGTCGTCTTTCGGAAGCGTCGGATCTAACATAGAATGAATTCCTCGGAATCGGACTCGAGAACTTTCCGACGCTTGTGAATGGCTTACAAGCGACAGAATTCCCTTAATAGTCCTAACATTTTTTACTCCTAGCCCTTCACAAGATTCATAATTACACTGACACATAGTTAATTTATTATACAGAAGACCATCCTAAACCAAAAGGCCGCCTACAAAAGGCGGTATCTTTCTAAGCAATCTAAGGAAGTAGTTGCTTAGTTTCTGTCTCGTCATTAATCTAAACCCGGAAGAAAGCCATTAGTCATCTTTATAGATGTGTCAGAACTAATAACTGCACTCTACACCTTCGCGTCGTGTTTTGACTCACAATTTAGGTCAATTAAACCGACTCAAGAAGGCCGCTTAGCTTTACCGATTTATGAAACGACATGTCAAAGTTTTTATATTGTTTTTGTCCCTGTTCCAAGCTGTAATTATTTTGTTTATTTACCTACCTACCTATCATATTTTCAGTTTATTCCTTAATTATTTTTTTTGTGACTAAAGTGACTTTACTTTTATAGTTTTTTTCCATTAGCTAGATACCAAAACAATTTTAGATTTATAACTATTCTAGTGAGATCTACTTAGGTACTTATCACTTTACCAGCTTATTTTCTTAATAAACATTAGTGTGAACGTACTACTGTGATCATATTTCTAAGATGCAGTAGCCAATAATGTTGGCATATGGACTCCATCTGGCCGTAAAAGTTCTGAATAGTACCTGCAATCGTGGCGCTATTCTATTCACTCATCCTATTAAATTTAATAAAAGTAAGATAAAGAGTGAGTGTACCTTTATTGAAATATACCTACCTATTGTGGCAGATAGGTTGGTCTGTAGGTAAAATATGGGTAGCTAAATTTGCATTTTATGGAGCAGCAGACTTTCAATATAGGTACTAATTAAAAATAAATAATTAATTATCGAATGTAGCTAAAAACGTATTCGGTCAAGAGATTACTAGTTTTGACGTAAAAAGCTGACAAATACCGATTGAATAGTCGTCGATTTACTCATGGTGATCGGAGCGGTCTAGACCCACAAATGTCACCTCCGTTGCCGTGTGTTCTCAAATATAAACCTACCGTGTTTCTGTTGACATTGCCGAATCTAGTCAAAACATTCCACTCATTGCGTCTATTGCATCCGATATTGAATGCCTGCGATTACTGATATATTGATATTTACTGGCAAGGTGTGTTGTCAAACTCTTTATGATACTATCAGATTTTGGCCATTGCATAAATGACTGTCTAGTCTAGACTTTGGACGAATGACTAAAACATAGACCGAGCAATCTGTCACGTGCTTTAGTCATTTTGCTAAGGTACTATGTTAGTGTACTACTTATACTATGCATTCAATAATTCGTTCTGAAAAGTATTTCCTCCTCCGCTCAGTAGAAATGATCGTGATATTTGTAACGACTGACATAAATGTTCCTAGTGGAAAGGCGAGATTGCCTGCTAAATTATTATGTAGCATAAGAACAGCAGAGTTGGTATAAAGCCCGAATAAGGTAGACAGAATTATTCAACACTGCAGCAGCGCCTACAGATTGAAGCTATTGGGTAAAATGTTGCGAGTACATAAAACATTGTGTTTTCTCTATGCCGCCGGTCTATTTTCAGTTGTTTTTGAGTAGTGAGTAGGTATGAATAGCGATCCTTGTATCACTTCTTGGTGTAGGTTTATATTGGGGTGAGTGGATGGAAATAATTCTTGGAAAACTGTCTGATAGCAGTTTGGTGTTCCTATTGCATTACTTTAATTGAACAAAGAAAAGCTTGTTACAGAAAGAAATTAGATTTTGAAAATAATATTTCGCTGTCATACGCTCCCTTGTATTCAAACAAAGCACTATAAAATCATAATCAAGATACTTATGCTACGAATTAATCTTCAATCAGTTCTAATTGCCTCCTAAGGAAAAATTAGAACATATTTTAATACCCATTCCTGAATGTAATCTTCGAACTCGATCTCAACAAATCCTGTTTCAAAACAACTTTACAAGACTCAATTCGGTCAGAGAACGTTTTCGAAACACTTAATTTGTTCTGAAGTAGTTTAATCTAGAGTTGCGATGCGTAGGATTGGATTTGCAGTAATTAAAGAAGTCGTCGACCCTTCACTCTCAATATATTCAGGGATGACAGTGAATCAATCGAAGACCCAAGAATTTCAACTTCATATATCCCCAATTGTTACTGGTTTAGAATCCGATCAGGAAAGATCATCCATTTCAACCCACATCACCCACTGTTGATAGCCCCTTCATGAGCACGCCATTCTCTTCTGTCCTCTGAAAGGTCATATCTTATCTAAATTGAGTATGGCTTGCAAATAACGGTGCTGTGACATGCTTAGAAGAATAACCACCATGTACCCACTAAAAGACCCTGTCGCCTCGTTATTCTGTATTCTAAAGAAACTTTCTTAACGGACTTAAACAAGGGTTCCCAATATCGTTCAGAGATCTACCTTGTACGCTTTCCCATTACAGATGGAACATCGTACTCGAGTTTGCTACTTTCGCAATGTATGAACATAAAAAGAAGTGTGCTGACTTTTTCCCCCATCCTTCTGCCAATGAATCTGGCAGCCCTAAACACATTGCTTCCTCAGATTAGCACCAGCTTCCAGTTAATTTCCTGCTTTCAATTCCGGAGTGTGCCATTTACGAAACGTCCTTCTAAATTATATACTGTGACTCGGATGGTACCGTTACGATTACCATTAGAGCTGGTTTAAGTCATGGTATGCCGTTTGTCGACATTTAGCCAGTGCAAATACGACGTCATTATCATCTCCGGTTGTTTCGAGAGAATTGCAATTAATTCGCAAAATGGCCGCAGTAACGTCACGACAGACATAGATGATCGTAGGCTTTACTCGGGATATTTGGGAGAATGTCTATACAGTCGAACATCTGATCGCCTATAAGACAACCCGTTGTTATTTTTAGTAATAAGGTACAATACGCTGCAAACGATGCCTAGTTTATATTGTAGAAGGATGAGGTAATTAGGTTTCCGGCAAGTTAAACCTTAAACGTGGTGCAGATCTACGACGAAGCCAATTACACAAGTGATAAACTCACTTTGATTTCAGAATGCTTCTAGCAAGACAGAACACGAGTGCCAACAAGGACTCATAGATTATTATAAAATTTTCGTTATTTATTATTGTTGATAAGTAGAATGTTAAAATAAAAGGTGATATTTTAGATTAATCATTACGCGTCCTACCTATCTAGTTTCATTGAATCCGAGTGTCGTGCGCGTATTTCACAAAATATATGAGTACAAAAACAAAAAGATTTCGGTTAGGTCTGACTTGATGAAATCATAATTATAGAATAGAATAGAATAGAAAACTCTTTATTGTACACCAGAAACAAAAATAAACACAGTTCAGACGAATTACAATAGGTAAACAAGGGTAGTACAATGGGCGGTCTTATCGCTGAAAGCGATTTCTTCCAGACAACCTTTGGATGGACAGTAAAAAACATTTATCGATAGTAGGGTGGGTGGCGTACTTACAGTATTTAACAGACACAATACATTTAATACTTATGTTTTAATAATACACATACACACTATACTTAATAAATAATAAAAAAGTTATAGTGTAATTACTGGTAGAAAATTTGCTTTCCTACACTGCGGGGGGGTGCGGGCTGGCCTCAGTGAAAATACGGGCTGTTTCAGCCGGGAATCGGATGGTCTCCTGAGGTTGTCGAGGGGTAGCAGTAATTATGTGTATAAAAATGCGGAAAAAGACTACGTACCAATCTAGCACCTCAAGGGGGTCCGTCTCCAGCTACTGTCCATCCAAGTTATCACCCACAGTTCCGTTTTGCCGGCCGGCACACGTGAAATCACGTCACTGCACTATCGTTGCGGTTTGTTTACACAAGCGAGCGGGGGTGAGTTCGACAAACGAGATTCCTATTATAATAAATGCGGGGGATGAAAACACGACACGTTTAATGTTAAATTACGTCGTCGCGGAGCGGAGCATGTGCGATGCGGCGCGTGTGGATTTCGAACTGACCGTTGGAGTGACACAACACGATGCACTTCACTCTTCCGGCACAGATGCGTAAATTGATGCGTTTTGTCTATTAGCCACAGAATATACACATAAAAAGAGCCATCCCCCCGGCCTTCAGGAGTTAAAGAAGACTCCTGAACCAACAAAGAGAGAATGATCACCTAAATTGTGTTATCTAATGTCTAAGGATGCGGAAGCGGACGCGGAAGTAATCCGTCTAATAAAAGATAGGAAAACTTGAAAGATAAAAATAAACTATGACTAAAATTGCGGGTGAAAAATGCGGGGAGGGGTTAAGAATGTAGGTTATTGAGAAGGTAAAACACATAGTTTTACAACAGGGCGAACATAGGTACCATTCTTAGTGCGCACCGTTACCACTCTGACGATTCCGTCAGATGAAGGATGTATATCCTCTACTATGCCTAAAGGCCATTGTAACGGTGGTGAATTTTCAGTTTTTAGCACAACGACAGCTCCTTTAGTCACCGGATTAGACTTAGTATTCCATTTGGCGCGTGTTTGTAGGGTATTAAGATATTCTTGTCTCCAACGATTCCAATATCTCTGAACAACCTGGTCAGTCAAATGTTTACTGCGGACTAAATCTGTCAATGTAGGTTTGTAACGTGAGTCATCATGAAATGACTCAAGCGGACCCATAGTCAGAAAGTCAGAAGGACAAAGTGCCTTGGGCTCTGCGGGGTCGGAACTTAAAACAGCGGTTAGCGGACGACTGTTGAGAAGCGATTCAACTTGAGTTAATACAGTAAGCAGCTCCTCATAAGTAAGCAGAACATCACCGATCACGCGCTTTAAAATTAACTTTACACTGCGGACGTTAGTTTCCCAAATGCCACCGAAATGAGGTGCACTGGGCGGGTTCAAATGCCAAGATATGCCTTGAGATATCGTTTCCTCAGCGAAGGAATCACAAAAGGCCTTGGATTTGAGAAAGCCATTCAACTCGTCCAGCTGGGCTTTAGCGCCTAAGAAGTTTCCACCATTGTCTGAGAACAACTCCAGACAATTGGAACGCCTCGAGATGAATCGACGGAAAGCGCGGAAAAATGAGTCCGTACTCAAGTCTACTGCCAATTCCAAATGAACGGCGCGCGTCACTAAACATGTAAACAAACAGATATATGCCTTTTCTTTGCGGGCACCGCGGTATCTGCTTATCAATATGTTTATTGGACCAGCGTAGTCGACGCCCGTTCGTAAGAATGGTTTAGCCTCGGTGACGCGAGAAGCGGGGAGGGGTGCCATGAAAGGCGCCTCATTACGGGGATTTACTTTAAAACATTTATTACAAAGTCGAAAGCGTTGTTTTACTGTAGTGCGTCCGGAAATTATCCAGAATTTTTGTCTCAACAAAGATAGTAATAAATGTGGTCCGGCATGTAAATATTTGCGGTGATAATAATCTATTAAAATGTTAACGATATGAGCCTTTTTAGGAAGCAATATCGGATGTTTAGCGTCAAAACAAAGCGAAGATTTTTCTAAACGTCCCCCGGTGCGAAGCAAATCATTTTTTAAAAATGGTGAAAGCGGGATTAGCGATTTTGAAACCTTGCGATTGTTTGAGAGGGCGTTTATATCGTCTTTGAAATATTGTTGTTGAAGAGATTTTACAATAATATTTTCTGCATATTGTAAGTGTGAAAGTTCGATTCTATTAGAACGCGGAATTTTTCCTAAGAAGCGGTATAAATATACTATAATGCGGAGAAGCTTGGACCAAGACGATACTTTCTTAGCAAGCGTGCATAGAAATTGCGGTTGTTCATCGGTGGTGATGAAAACATTAGCGCGTTTTTTGATTTCCAACAGCTTTTCATCAGCTGTGGAGTCGAAGGTGAAGCGATTAATAGGCCACGTACGTAGATCGTCACGTGCCCAGGGCGGACCGTGGAGCCATAGCGGATGACTCAACAGTTGAGCGGGAGAAAGTCTGAATTTTAAAATGATTGCGGTTAAATCTGCCTGTAAGTTTGGCCCCGAGTGTAGAATGTCGTTTAAAGCTACTTGAGTGCTTGACTTCGCGCTAGGGTCACATACAAGTCGTAGCGGCTTTTCTGGTCGGCAGACTCCATGATGAGGGATTACATAATATTTGTTATCGGTGTTCAAAGCGGGAGCGGGGGAAACAATACCACCTTTTAAATAATCCGTCATTACCTTGTCGTATTCGCTCTTTAATGTTTTGTTAGTCTGGAATTTATGATCAAGATAAGAATAACGGCGCGTGGCTGTCGTCAAGGAATCTCCTAACAAGTGCGGGGATTTCGAAAATGGCAATGCGGTTACATAACGTCCTGAATTAACGTCGCGGTGCGTATTAGAAACATAGAAATGTTCACATTCTTGGTCAGCTGTCGACATATGTTTTTGTGTAGGTACCGACTCGAGCTGCCAAAATTTAGTAACTAAAGCCTCAATTGACTCGTCACTCGATGTAAAGAACGCGCGGTGAGTTTGATTATGTGCGGGTTTATGATTATCGGCGGGCACTGAGGCCGTGGACCCCATTACTATATATCCAAAGGCGGTTTCTAACGCGTCAGGTTGTCCTGCAGGGCCCAGCGATTTTCCAGGCCGCAAGATTTCGACAAAGACCTCGGAACCCAATAAAACGTCGATGGGTCCGGGCGCGTAAAAATGCGGGTCGGCGAGCGGTAGGTCATAAAGGTGCGTGACCGCGGAAGTGTTTAGAGAACAGCTCGGTAAATCTCCAGAGATTGTTTTAATGACTAGCGGTTGAATCTTCAAGCAAAAGTTCGGATCAAGGCGTGAGTACAATGTTAGGTCAGTAATGCCTGATATAGGCTGGGAGGTGTCACCTATTCCCATTACTGATTGATTACTGGAATCATTAAAGACACGGAGACCCAACTGTTTGCAGGCCTGCTTTGTTATAAAATGGTTTTGAGAACCATTATCGATCAAAAAACGAACTTTCCTAACAGATCCATCATTTGATTTTACGTCAGCGAGGGCTGTACCTAGTAGTACATTTTGTGATTTCCGCCCGTGACTAGCATGCGAGTAGGTATTCATACTGCAAAGTGATAAGGTTCTATCGTCTGACTTAGAAGAAGTCGAGTTACGTGAATTTTCCCTTCCGTTAGCTCCCTCACTACAGCGGGAGGTATTTGTATCGAGCTTCGACGATAAGGAATGCGGGTTTGCATAATCGGATTCAAGAAAATGTAACATACTGTGATGTTTTTGTTGACATTGTTTACATGTGTTTATGGATTTACAAGATTGAGCGGTGTGTGTTTTACTAAGGCAATTAATACAGGCGTTACAACTTTTGATGAACTTGAAACGTTCGCGGGGCGACAGTTTTCTAAAGGTCGAACATAAATATAGATTACTGTGATCAGGTTGTTCACACAAAGAACATTTGTTAGCGGTGTTGTTGTTTACAATAAAAGAACGTACATTAGTTTTTGATGCAATTGTATTCTGGGTCTTAGAACCCGATTGGTCACCAGTACGAGTGAGGACCTTTACGCGGTCGCGGACAAATGAAATTAACCCGTTTAAGTTAGGTAATTCTACACCTCGATTCTCCATTTCAAATAACCGCGCGGACTCTTTGTCTAACTTTTGCAAAAGGGTGTAAGACACAACAAAGTCGCATAGATCAGGTATGTTTAAGTTATTCAATGCTAAGTAGGCATTGGCGAATTGATCTATGAAAGATTCAAGGTTACTGGCGGTTGCGGAAGCGATCGGTTTAAGAGAGAACATCTGATCTAGGTATGTAACGGCTAGACTGCGTTTATCTTCGTATTTCGATATAAGCGCGCTATAAATCGCGTTGTAGTTTTCGGCGCAAGGAACAATACCTGTGCAGATGGATTTGGCTTTACCACTTAGTCTACCAACCAAATAATACATTCTTTCGGTATTAGTTAAAGATGCATTTAAATGTACAGCGTTATGGAATGTGGCATAAAACAATGGCCACTGAAGCCGATCTCCATTAAATTCTGGCATTTCTATCGGCGCTAACCTAATTAAAGATTTAGCGGGGGTAGGTTTAAATTCTGCTTTTGGCGGTGTAAACATGGATAATTTACGTTTAATGCGGCAATACATGTCTTCGAATGATAACCAGCTTTGAGAGTCAGGTACACTTTCTTTATCTATTTTCAACAAGGTTATATTGTATTCTTTCGCGGTTGATTGGAAGTTAGTTCTTACGTCTTCTAAACTTTCAATGGAGCATAGAAAATTATCCAGGGCTTCTGGATCTTTTAAATCGCAACATGAATAGTCGTAAATTGTTTGTAGGCGTTGGAAAAATAATTCCCGTTGAGATTCTAACAATTTCAACTTCTGTTCATTCGCGGCCATTATTATGTAGGTATGTACCTATTGTTCGTAGTGGTGTACAGAGATATTGAAATTGAAATACGCTTATGTAGGTTAAGTTTTTAGCGAAATATGCGGAAATAAATATAATGCGGTTGTTATAGGAGCGTAGTTAGTGTTTTTAGTTAAAAATATTAAAGTTTCGAAGAGATTTTAGCGGATGGCAATATGACGCGTGCGCACTAACAAGGGCAAAAAAAAAAAATGGCGGGGGTGTCTAACTTGAAATGTTTGTTAGAAACAGCTAATTTTCACGGAGAATCCGGTTGCTGAAGGACCATAAAATGGTAGAAAATTTGCTTTCCTACACTGCGGTCGGGTGCGGGCTGGCCTCAGTGAAAATACGGGCTGTTTCAGCCGGGAATCGGATGGTCTCCTGAGGTTGTCGAGGGGTAGCAGTAATTATGTGTATAAAAATGCGGAAAAAGACTACGTACCAATCTAGCACCTCAAGGGGGTCCGTCTCCAGCTACTGTCCATCCAAGTTATCACCCACAGTTCCGTTTTGCCGGCCGGCACACGTGAAATCACGTCACTGCACTATCGTTGTGGTTTGTTTACACAAGCGAGCGGGGGTGAGTTCGACAAACGAGATTCCTATTATAATAAATGCGGGGGATGAAAACACGACACGTTTAATGTTAAATTACGTCGTCGCGGAGCGGAGCATGTGCGATGCGGCGCGTGTGGATTTCGAACTGACCGTTGGAGTGACACAACACGATGCACTTCACTCTTCCGGCACAGATGCGTAAATTGATGCGTTTTGTCTATTAGCCACAGAATATACACATAAAAAGAGCCAATTACTAAGTAATGTACTTAGTAAATACTGTACTAATTGTTTTAAAGCTTGTTCATTAGCATGAGTTAATCACGATAGTTCTAAAATGAGCTTAGAAACCAGTTCTGAAGCCTACATAATTAATCCCTTAGCAACTCGTTGGTTTGTACCCGTACCTAAATGTACCTAAACTTAACTACTAAGCAAATTTACGTATTGTGGAACTCTGTAAGCTACTTATGCAAAGAAACTAAGAGCATCCTGTATCCAAATTTTTACTTGGGTAATGAGGTTTTTATACCTTCGTGGAGATTTAAATAGTCAGAGGAATGGTAGGTAAATCAAAGATTGGTACGATATGTTCTATTGAGTGATGGTGAAAGAGAGGAGGTAGACTATGTAACTAGTATTAAACCAAATATGTACAAACGATTTGAGACTGTTCGGAATTCGCAAGACTTGATGGTACACCAACAATATGAGACAGCCTATGTCTCCTCAGTAATTTCGCTATCTACAAATCTCCACAGTAATGCTTTCCACGAATGTTATGCTTCGTACTTATAATGGGGTTGTGCTATTGTTCTTAAAATTCACGTTTTTTCATCTCAAATGATATACTGTTACACACGCATTAAGGAAGACCATTAAAACTCTTTCATCCCTTCCCCTTTGTCCTTCAACCCCATTTGTGTTTCATGAACACGTTTAGAATTTCACACAATCACATTTAGTTAAGGGGTAGTTGTTTTCAGTCAATTATTTCTTGGTGGAATAGATACTCGTTTTATCAATAAGTCTGTGGCGAAAATAAATCCCGCTAAAGTCGAAGAGAGTTGTTAATGAAGTCTTAATGCGACTGTCGTCACTATTCCCTTAAATCAATATTTAAGGGTTTGTATTAATTATCATTCGCTTTTCGGTGAAAGAAAACATCGTGAGGAAACCCACATGCCTACTCGAGAATTATTTCGGAGGTACGTATGTTATCCACCAATCCGGACCTGGCCCCCGTGGTGGATATGGCCTAACCCTCCTCACGAAAGTGAGGGGAAACCTGTACTCAGCAGTGGGACGTTATGGGATGATGATGATGATAATATAAGTACCTAACATGAGTAAATATTTAAGTAATATAGTAGTGGGAGGCCTCTTCTCCAAGAGACCGTCTGGGACAGTTATTAATCCGCCAAGCAGTAGTGTGCAAGCATTACTGTGTATAGGTTTGAAGGGCATTGTTTCCAGTGAAATTACTGGGCAGTGTCTCGGAGTGACGAGCGCAGTGCAGTGCCGCGCAGGGTTCTAGGTGGTGCTGTGACTGTTATGGGCACGCGTAGCGCTTGCCATCAGGTGAACGACATGCACATCACATCACGCAGTCTAATTAAAAAAAAACTATTTTAAAACGGCAGTGTCGTTGGATATCTCTCTTTTAAGCCAATCTGAATCAGCTTATCATCATCAAATTATTTCAAAGCTCCATACACATAAAAATACTACTATTACTAAACGCCCAGGTCCACACGCATCTTCTATCCAGTCCTAAGTTAGCTTACTTTACTCTAACGGAGATCCTTCTAACATCCAGCAGATATTGACCTTAAAGCAAAACCTAATAAAAGTGTATTATACAAACCTACAATATTCCTTTTTAGAACATATCCGAAGCTCTAAAAGGGTTAGGCCACAATGTGAGGTCGTTGCTCGTCTAAAGCCGGAGCATCACGAGCGCTGCCGCTGTAATTTATTTGGTGCTTAACGTCTGTTGCCTGCAGTGTGTGCTTTGCGGTAGAGATGTGCCAAGCTTATCGACAGGAACTATCTATCGGCGTTTGTACGGTTGGCATACAACATAAATATATTTTGTTTTTAAATTGTTCTTAAAGCAAGCTAGTTTTCATTATAATTATTTGTTTTGACGACGTTACCCGAGTACTAATTTTCATGCTTCCTATCTTTGAAACACACAATAGTCATCGATAGTCATATAAGTCTTTAGAAGCGATGTCTCAAGGTGACAATCGCAGTGTAGTGTCGCGCAAGATTATGCAATACAGTTCTGGGTGGTACTGTAACTGTCATAGGCAGGCGTAGCGTTCTTTGGTATCTAATCAACGTCATGCTAATATTAAGACCGCCCATTGTACTACCCTTGTTTACCTATTGCAATTTTTCTGTACAGTGTTTATTTTTGTTTCTGGTGTACAATAAAGAGTTTTCTATTCTATTCTATGCTATCTCGACTTGAAATTCTCGCCACCTCTGCCTACAAGCCGTTGTGCATCGATATTTAAATCGAGATGTTGCACATCCTTATGGATTTCATTTAATTTTCAGCAGCCTCACCGACACGACACACGTGACATCATTTCAATATGCCCAGTGTAGCTTTAGCACCTAATAACACAGCCTGCACAGTAGGTAGTGAAAACTCATTAAATCTAACCTTGTGTTTTTACTCAATCAATTGTGTTTTTAATAAATCTACATGAGCTTCCTTAGCGTAATTTTAGGGACTCTGAGTACACGAGTAAATTAAAAACGCCCGCGTTTGAAAGTGGATGCGGGACTTACATAACCACTACAACAGGCACATCGACCAACCCTTACACCTGCCTTTACCTACCTATTGGTACCTTTAGAAACAATCAACGTCACAGGTTGACGACCGCGGTGCAGTGCCGCGCAAGATTATGCACTGTAATTTTTATGGACAGGCGTAGCGCTTACCATCAGGTGAACGACATGCTCGTCTCGTTAGTCACTCAAATAAAAAAATGTACCACTGAATACTAAATAATAGTATAATTTACAGTTTTGTATGTTTAAATATTGGACTACATACATGCATACAGTCAAGCCTTCCTCCCGTTTCATTAAATATTGAACTAAGTCGCTAAGAAATCGCTTTCAGCGATAAGACCGCCCATTGTACTACCCTTGTTTACCTATTGTAATTTTTCTGTACTGTGTTGTTTTTGTTTCTGGTGTACAATAAAGAGTTTTTCTATTCTATTCTATTCTAAGAATGTTTATACATCAACTTATATGGATAAAATGTAAAGCTGTAAATACTGAATTTAAAAAACAAACAAGCAAATAAGTCACATTAATTTATTCATAATTCAAGCCTAATTTTGGTAATATTTATTAAATAACTAGTATGCATATATTTATTATTTTCAAAGCCACAATTATTATAAGGGACTTTCCTAATACAAACTGCCTTTTATGGTATTTCCATGAAAAAATACAGACGTCATAAATTTATACAAACATAAAATTAATTGCACGTTATTCGTAAAAATAATGTTTACAATTTTACACCATCACCAAAAAAATGATCGTTTGTCACCGCTCAGGCGCTATAATTTCGTCGTTGACATGCGGCCCCTGGCATTTCTCGCAGACCACTATGAAATTCTGTAAAACATAAATTGAATTCATGAATAAAAATATTTCTGAGAAGCTAGAATTACAGTACCTAAATAGCTACAATACTGTTCATGAAATGCAAATGAACGAAGTAAATTCAAAATGTTGAATTTAATAATCACGTTGCGGTAATATCGATAGTGCACCTATGTTAGCGCGGACACACTAATCAAATTAAATATCGAGACTAGTGCAAGAACTGACTGTGTCTCGATTTTATTCACACACATCGATTTGAATAAAATATCGTCCGTAAGCACTAAAGCCGGTACTCCACTGCGGCGCACGGCCACTACACGAATACGACTTCTATGTGAAGAATTTTGTTTCATCGTTCCGTCCAAAAAGTTTCCACTATAAAGGTTAAAAGAAATTACCATGTTATACTGCTGCCTCAAAAGGATCATAGCATGTTCAAAATCCAGTTCCGATTTGGGAGAGTGTGTTTCCATGAGCTCAACAGTTCTTCGCGCTAACTCCTCAAGTTCCAGGAGCCCTTTGGGTTCAGTATTGTGAACAGCTTTATCTCGTTGTCTGCCGAGTCTCGCTCCCCTGATGTGGTGACTTCGTCGAGTCGCCCGAACACTCCCTCTCTCACCCACCGCTCTTCCCGCTTGTTCAAATGGACTGTTCAATTTCACCATTGTAAGGACTTAAAAGCACTCAAACGAATGAATTAAAAATATTTCGCCAAAAGGGTTTTATACAAAACAGCGGAAGCCTAATGACTACATTAACTCTGACAGTAATTAATAATTGTAAACAAATTTATGTTAAAAATGCGCACCCATTACCGTGCCAACTAAAGACTCGACTAAATCACCATGTTGACAAGAAAAATAACACGAAGAATCAAAGGTGGTCAATAACAATAGTTAGTCAGGTAGTTTTGCCATAGTAAGTGTTAGACAATAGCTTGAACTATTCCAAGAATTCCTTATCCCCACTACTCGCTGAGGACATCTCAGGTAAAGAAAAAACACCACAACTCAGTCTTAAATGTACGCCGACAAGTGAGCAAAAGGGTGCGCAACATGGTGAAGCCACCAAAGGAAGATTTGGAATATCATCTTCAGAATTTGAGGGAGCGGACGTACCGTCATGAAATTAATCGCAACATGCATATCCGCCCGATGAGCCTATTGGAACTGGAGGAGTTTGCTGACGTTGCAGTTAGCTATATGCTAAATGTGACATTTACTCCGGTTAACATAGACCAACTGCGACAGACAGCCATCAATCGAATCAGACAACTGTTTAACATGGTGAGTAGATAAAATAAATATGTTTACTTTTGAAAAACTATAATCACGATGTCCTTCGTGTGTAAAGCAAAGAAGTTTTTGCTTGATAATAAATTATACATGTTAGGCAGACCACAGGTACTTACTTATTGCAGTGGTGCCGATAACTGAATAGCCAGGTACGTAGGCCTACGGCTGCCCCGTACTCAAACTGTTTTTTATTTGACTAGATACGAGCATGTCTTTCACCTTATGGTAAGCGCTACGCCTGCCCCTATCAGTTACAGGGCCACCCAGAACTTTGCATTGCATAATCCTGCGCGGCACTGCACTCCGCTCGTCACCCTGAGACATCGGCTCTAAAAGTCTATTATGCCAGTCTATAATTTCGCTGGAAGCAGTGCCCTTCAAACCGGAACACAGTAATGTTTGCACACTACTGCTTGATGGATAAATATCTGGCAAAGGTTTAGCACTTCCCGAGGCAGTCTCTTGCAGAAGAGGCCTCGCACTACAACTGGTAGTCTATGGGTACAATGCACAGGGTTTTTGTAATTCTACGCTTTATTTTCTGATAGTATGTACAAATTTTAGCAGAAAACTTTTATTTGGTTGTTATTTTAATTGGTGTAGATACCTACCTAAATCATAGTCGCCATTGAACCTGATATACCTATTGATTGTCTGTAAGATATATTATATGCTGTTTACGTCTATCCAAAGTAATTTATGTTAATTATGTGAGTAAGTAAACAAAGCTTATTAAATCGTTCTCTTGCAGGAATTCAAGCTGCGCTGCGATGTTTGCGGTACGGCCCACTACCAAGACGAAGTTACGGCACCAGAACGATAACTTCACTTCATGTCTTTTAACTACGAAATATGTGATATAAAAAGTAAAATAATAAGTATGCTCCTAAAACCGATTTAAACCAAACATAAATCCATTAAATGACAATATGATTCAGACTATAAAGTTTTAAGGTAGGCGAGTAAAAAGGAGCGACTTATAATTTCTAACCTAGCCTAAACCTTCGATCCAAAATTTTGTTTACTACGAACTTTTTGTTTTAAAATGTGACCTGGCTTAGCCTACCCTCTTTAGATCTCATCACCGGCTTCCATCGACATTAAATTTTAAAGTGACACTAAAACATCCAATCCATCATAAACTTCCACCGACAATAAAAGCTTAAACGAAATTGTTAATGTTAAGTTTTGGAGGGAATCACAAAGACTGACTTCGGCCACAAAGCGGAAGCATTACGTTCGGCTCGCAGAATAATCCGTATAAAGCCTGCAATTAAAATACTTATCCTGGTATTTCATCCGCAGACGAGTCTCGGGAATATACCTACTGGTTTGCGTCGAAAATATCCTGGATGAACTTTTTACCCATCTCAATAAAATCGGTAAAAAATGTGAACAGGGGAACAAGCACTTTTCGTGCCTGTCTGGCACATTTGAATGAATTTATTTGAATGTAACAAAGAATTCTGTCAGCGCTTGCTCATTCTTCAAATACCTATGAAATCTACCAGAGAACTGAAACGTATACGTAGTAAAAAAAGCTTAAGAAAAACCACTTGCTTAAGTACCTATATAAAAGTAAGGAGCACATCAATGCCAGCTTACCAAATATTCAATTATAATTACTTACCCACGGCACTTACTTAACGATTTCCGGTTTGTTCATTTGTTTCTGATGATATAATAACTAATTACCTACCCAGATAAGTACATACTTAGATAACACTGTACCTGTTGGCTATACTCCTATCGTAGCAGTCCACTGCAAAATAGTCAGGTTCCTACATATTGTCATACATAATATAATTTTGTATTAGACTTTAGGTAATTCAATAAGCTTGTGACATTATTGCCATCTAAAGATAATAAAATGATCCACCTGATACATTTATTCGGGTCTCTTATCTCACCCAAAGTTGTTTATCGTTCAACTTAGCTGCGACCTGCGACGCCTTACTAAAATATTGACGTTACCCTTAGTTCCGTGCGACACGACACCGATACAACGTAACGAGACTCCAAGTTCTCATGATCGTATTGACAGCTGATTATAAAGTTGTACAAACTTCTATAATGGAGGCAGCGTGTGCCGACTCCGAAACTCGGCGCGTCCCATAAAAGTACGAAAGGGTGTCCTTTAAATTTTAGAAGGAAACTGCGATAAGAAATCTGGGTCTTGTATTTGAGACGGCAAAGTATTTAGCATAGAAGTTTATTGTGTAAAGATCTAAAAAAGCATAGTAGGTAGCCTAGTAGTGAGCTACTTCTAAATTATTGATTTTTCCTCATATTTTTATACATGCTTTTATAAGCTTCACGAGTATCTAAGTAAGTACTACCTACTATAATGTACCTAGAATAATAAGTAAATATGATGGACTCATTCAATCCCTTTTTAGTTCACTTCTAGACAACCGATGACAATAAGTGTACAATGTCTTTTTTTAATGCGCGGTGTTTTAACTATTCTTTACGATGAGAACCATCACGTGGCCAAGGGTCTGCTTCCCTCGTGGACCGTTACACGTCCTTGAAACATTCGATAGCATGAATAATGGGAGCTGTCACATTTATAGGACAGTCTTAAAGGGTTCTCCCTACAGGTTTCATTAAATAATATAAAATTCATATAACAGCCATTAACTTTCCTATTTATTAGGCACCCAACGTTATAAGTAACTAGAAAGACTTTCTAAAAGGATTTTCAGTAACTACCTACTACAATAGGTTTCTTTAGGCTTTTTTAGAAATTATAACGTCAAAAGTATTGTTCATAATTTTAGAACGATATCAACAAGAGAGTACTAAGCACGTCCTTTCGTTAAGCATTACTTAGTAACGACCATCTATCTTGGCATCAGTGTCCAGAAGGTAAACTCATCAATGGCGGAGGCGCGTCCCTTGTTTATCAATCAATCTCGACTGAAAGGCCCGATTCTACCTACAGCGTGATTGCGACTTCCAGATTAGGTGCGAAAACCTTGTATAATTATTCCGTGAAGGCTGAGCTCATCAATCACACTACTTTGGCGTGCCCCCGACATCTCACCGGTTTAGTCTTGCTTAGTTTGTAGGCTGCTCCGAGAGCTAAGTTATCAATGTAACTATATCTGGGTGTGTATTATCAATTTATCACACAATGACTAAAGCGAGAAAATTACTTACGAGCTACTTAGGCTGCATACGTAGACACTGTTCGGGTATTGTGACGCCAACTATATTTCTCATTAGGTAGGTAATTCTAGAGATTGAGATGCCTCACCTAATTGACCCCATAAATTAATGTCAATTGATACAATGACGCAAGACAAACATACCATTAGTTTTATTCAATGTCCATCAGACTGACTTTGTCCAGAATTGGGATGTGTTTAAACTTAGAGTCCTATCAGTGGAGTCAGGAAAGTGACTTGCAGATTTGTACTGAAACGCGAGCCTTTCATTAAAACGTAAAATTAATATGTTAACTTTATTAGAACCGACATTAATTTATACATTGCGACGAGTTTCATATCTTCAGTTTCAACATATTTTAATACTTTCCAACAGCAACACCTTTCACACAGTTGAATAATATGTTTCTACTATTCGGCTCGTACTAGGTAGCTTTTTATTTTTTAACTACAAAACATTTATTCAGGGAGGTAGGTAGGTATATAATTTACCCATCTGACCTCGACCGACTAAACTTTTGCCTTATTTAATTAACCCTTGATGCTTCGCGAAGTATTAAAACGTTCGAGTTAAATTAATTTCTGCAACATCGACGATTCATATTTCAGAGAAGAGCCTTTGAATAATGTAATTTTGTAAGAACACGGAACGGATGGCTACCTTATTAATTGTTTTTTTTTGGTAAGTTAGCAATCATTGGTTTGTTAAAAATATTCTGGTTACATATTTTAAATATGAAGGTTTTTATAAGTGTTTTGAATTCATTTGGGAAACGTCGATCTTTTTCATGTAAAGACTTACTTTACAATATGTAAAGTAATATTTATTTGCCTTAATATTTTTCTTCCATACGTATTTTTGGTTACTTCTGGCAGCATCAAAATAATAATAAAAGTTTTAGAATAGGTAGTAAACAATTTGAAAAAGAAATCAAAAATAAAAGTAAAAACATATATTTTCTTGTACTTTATTGCCCTCATAAAGTATAAAGTGCGTTTGCCTAAAATAAAGTGCAGTACTTTATTATAAAGTGCGGGTGTCAACCCTAGCTGTGGCTAAGTTTAAATTAGTAGGTACCTCAATCTAGTCTTTGTCCCCATCAACTTTTTACTAAAACGAGTAAGTAAAAGGCCCTCACCAATTTTTTTTTAATATTTTGTGATATGATATACCTATAAATTACTTCCATCAACTTTCGTGTCGGAGACGGTACATATACCTACTGCAATCTACTATAGGTTACCGTACTGTCTCCGTAGTCCGTATCATTTCTATCACATAACTCAAAATAAAGTAAACTTCCTTGCCATGCTGCAAACACAAAACACGTCATTAGCATCAGTTCGTTCACTATCAATTTGAAGTGAAGTTTGTTTATCAGTCAGTCAGACAGACTATACAGTGGTTAATGATTTCTGTGGTCAGTCAGATATGTCGGACAGAAAACTCAGCAGACAGACGTCAGTCAGTGTACGTCAGACACCTCATCGTATCGAGTTCAGTTCAACTTTGTTGTATTTTATTGTTTTTCATCAACAAAAAACGGCGATTGTGTTCTGATATACATACATCAAGATGTGGGACCCAACTCACGTCCAAGTAACTGTTCAAAGGGCTCGTGGTTTGCTGATAAAAGGTAAAAATGGTACAAATAACTGTTTTGTTACCATTGCCCTCGGTAAAGAAAAATTCCAAACTTCCGTCAAACACAAAGCCACACAAAATGTAGAATGGGTAGAAGAATGTGAGTTACACATACCTGCTCAAGGAAACACAGCTGAGATCGTCCTTAAAATTTACGATGAAGATTTCGTAAAAGATCATTTATTAGGTCAAGTATCGATTCCGTTAAAAGACCTCGATGTTTACGAGCGGCCACGAAGCCGTTGGTATTCTTTGCTGGGAAAACCTGGCAAAGAGAACGACAAGAACAGAGGCGAGTTGGAGGTGAAAGTCTCCTTCACTGTGAAAGAGGGAAGTCTGACTGATCTTAGCAAAAAGGACAAACACCGATCGTCCCTGTCGAGCCTCGCCCATAACGTCAGCGGTAGTCTCATGAGTATTGGAAGCATCGAAAAACGTAAAAGTATCAAAAAACTTGCTAAAAATCTGGGATCAAAAATGAATTTGACTAAAAAAGATAAAAAGAGTGACTCATCTTCCCTCAGTGGCAGTGTTAGCAATCTAAAGAGCTCTGCCGTGTCGACCCCCGACCATTCAACACCAAAAAGATTACAGGGCGAAGCAGATCCTGGAGTTATTAGTGAAGATGATGATGAATTCGCCTTTGACGACCTCTCACACAAGAGTTCTGGGAGTTCTCTAAATGTTCAATCGGCAAATGTATTTGCTCCCCGAAACAGTATTTATACTCCATCACCTGTTAATGCCTCACTTGAGAATTTAGGAGGAGGAGAGTTTCTCAGGAGATCTACAAGTAGTACTTTGGCAGTCCCTGAAAAATCAGTACCACAAAAACCTGTTCGTCTAAGTCTCGACACTTTCACAGCACCTCAAATTCCAGCTAAAGTGATAGATAAAAATGACGAGTGGCAGCAGAAGCTCTATTCAAATGCAAGCCGTAAATCAGTAAGTCAGACTATGATCGATAAAGAAAAATCTGCAAGTCTCGAACGAAACAAGAAACTTGATAGCCCAAGTTCGCTAAAGGAAAAGCCAAGTCCAAAGTTCTTTAAAAAATTTGGTAATAACAACAAGACAAAGAAATTTATGGAAGAGAGAATTATTGTTGGAGAAGAAAATATTGTTGAAGAAGATGCTGTGAATCCGGCTTACAATAATATACCCCAAACTGCATTACAGCAGTTTGATGGCAAATCACGAGAAGATCTGATAGTAATGATTTACAATATGCAAAAGGATGCTGAGGGTGAAAAGAAAAAGAACAAAGACTTGGAAAACTATCTGGACGAGCTACTGCTGAGGGTCATGGAAACTACTCCGAGAATCCTTCAGAACCCTTACTCTAGAAACAAGAGCATGCATATTAGAAATAAGTAACTGAAATTGGGTTGATGTTTATGTCCCAGTGCTTCACATATATTGCATGATTGCATAAAGTTAGTGTAGCATGCCCTCATATTTTGATGTTTGTGTAATATTATTCCAAGTGTTAAAACTTTCTTCAGTTTATGACTGTTAGTGTTGTGTAGATGTACCTATTTACAAAATTATATTTGTTACTATCTTTACTTTCATATTTGTTCTGACAGTTGATAAGTGGCAACTTTTAAACAGATTTGTTAAAGTTTTGTAGCACTCCTATGACACCCTGCGGCTAAACTAATAGCTGCATCTTTGAAGCAGGTTATGTAACTTGTATGTTATGTTATGTTGTGCCTTAAAATAATGTTTAAATAAGTCTGTGATATGAAGGAATAAAGAATCTGATAAAAAACTTGTCACACAGATTTCTGATAAAGATAAAAAGTTTTAGGTAAACAACTTCGGCAACATTTTCTATTCATTTAAACAATTGTCTCCAGTTAGTACTTCCTATTTCTGGGTTGTCAGATTGACAAAGTTAAGACCAATTTAAACTAACAATGCAAGATACCAACTGCTATAGTTTCTACTTTTGACTGTTATACTTATACTCAGTTTTTGGATGTAAAACTTATTGGAATAATTTAACTTAGTGCCAAACTTTGTACCTATATTTTACAGTGTGTTAAATACTTATTGGCATTAATTTTAAATTATGTGGAGTAAGATAAATTAAAATATTTTTATAGAACTAAGATATGTTGCATTATCAAAGAATAAGAAAATGTTAAAGATTAACATTTTGTATTGCCACTCATGATGACTCATTCTTTAAAAATGATGTTATGATGTCAATGATTCACAATCATAACAATACATGAATACATACATGATAATGACAATAGCCGGGTGTGTGACTAAAGATGCCACAACGCCTAAAGTCTATTTATCTACCTACATATAAGTTATTCAAAAGTCAATTTTAGTATTAAGAAATGTCTAAAGAAATCCATCCAATATTGAGTGATTTTATGGTTTTATTTAATAGCGTAATTAAAATAGGGTCTTTTTATTCTATTAGCTCTTACAGACTGTAATGTTAGAGATCTATTTTGAGGTATATTAAAGGCAAAGCCACACCGTGCAGTGAATTGGGAAGCCTATTATAATAATATGAAAATATTTTAATCCTAGTATATTACTGTTTTTCTTCTATTTTAGCTAAGAACATAGCGAGAAATAATAAGAAATCATTATTTTTGTTGATAAGATGTTAAGCTTGCTAGTTCTTAGTTAACTTACTATTATTGCGTGACCTAATGATTCAGTACAGTACTAAAGAGCCTATGTCCAATATAAATATGGTGTACTTTATTACTGTTTATTTTTACTGTGAAGAATTTGATGTACTAATTTCTTTATTACAACATAATGTGTATGCATAAAATTAACACATAAATGTAAAATAATATACTAGTTTTTGTAAAAGATAAAGTACCACCTAATGGAATAATTACATGATGTAGTTTATTTGCAGGTACGGTAACATTATTAGATTATTACACATTGTGATTATTCTACAAAAGACAAAGAACAAATTATTTTAATCATAGTATAATATTAACAGAAAGCATAGAACTGTATCTAAGTTATAAGTTAACACACAAACTTAGTCCTTTAATCACATGTTCTTATTGATAATAACCAGATTATTTATTAACCTGATAAATTATTTTTCTATTAAAATAATTAAACTACTTACTCTTAAGTTTATTTTATATCAAAAAGTTAAGAGATAAGTATGTTTATGTAAATTTATTGTTTTCTGAGTATGATGATAATAATAAATACATAAAAATACAAATTGTTTATTTTGGAGCAAATTTTTCTTACTAGGTACCAAGTGATGAGTGTAAATAATATTAGTTCAATTCTGTCTGGTGGGTTGAATATCTGGCAAAGGTATGGTACTTCCTTAGGTAAATACTTGCCTATTATGTCTTGATTAATATAGTAAAATTTTATTTCATGATGCATTTGAATGTAGGCTTTTATGCCTGCTTATAAAGGTTGAAAAGGACGGGTTGGTGATGTACAGTTGCCTTATTATATTGATGTATCGGCTGCAGACTCAATTCATTTAACACATTCACTGCTGAAAACACAACTGTGGTGTTAGCTGTATAGGAAAACACTATGGTGTCTGCAGGAGCCGAACCCGTGGCTGGACAAGAAAATCGACTCATTTACATTTAGGCACTGTTATGGACCGTGTGTGCTTTCCAGCAATAGCGTGCCGTCTGTGTGAGCCGCACTGTAATAGCGCCGCGTTAAACAGGCCTGTTTCGCCACACAGCACATAAGCTGCTCTAACACAACAGGTGTGTTTTCACGTGAATGTACGTGTTAACTGTGATCATATTAATAAAAATCTCATTTATGGGAAGTATAAAACATTTATTTTGAAATAAAGCTTAGGCTAGACAAATATACTTATAATAGATTATTTATTTGTGACGACGACTTTTCACAGGCACTGGAACAGGGGCCGCGGTTCCATATGCTTTTTGTGACAGCTTGTTCATGTAGTATATGGTCATCAGGGAGAATATCAAACTGGAAGTAGAAAACGCCAATTTTTATTGCAGATAATTTATAATTCTAACATTTGTAACATGTGTGTAATATATTTTATAGATTGGTATTAACACATTTACTGCTGAACTGTTTTATTTTTTTTGGCTCTTTTACAAATCTTCACACAACTTGTGTGTTTACTCGCTTCGTGTCATACAACTACTAAGTGGTTTGTTAATAAACATGAGTGTTATACTATAATTAATTATTACCTCCAGTCATGTCTCATAGAATATTATTAGAGTATTGACAAAATTAAATGTAGTGACTATAACATGGGCAAGCATAGGACTAACCATGAGGCAAATAAACAGCCAACATATCTCATAATTAAGTTTAATCTCTGGATTGGGAATTTTCAGGGTCATAGTTATTATTGCATTCTGCTGTCATAAACCACAAAAAATTTGATAGGTATTTTATTATCCTGCTGCAGTAATGCTGCTAATGATTATGTTGATGATTTAATTTTAGTGTCGACTCTACTACAGTACTTACATTGTACAATTTAAGTTTATTGAATTGTAACAGATTTACTGTAAATTCTGTTTCAAAATAATTATTAAGTTTACTTTCGGGTAATTTGTGAGTAGGTGTTTAATCTAGGTAAAATTTTGAGTCTTAGTCAGTCAGCAATACAAATATGTAAAGTGATGGATGCTTTTCCGAAACTTCGTAGATAGTTTTGAAGAAATGAGACGAGCAAGCTAGATGCCTGCTGGTGAAAACCATGCTATAACATCTACATGGCAGTTGAGGGGTACTGTAGTTACTTACCATGTAGTGAAACAGATCCTGTGAACCATACCAGCAGCAATTAATGCCACCAACATGGAGATGCAAACTTCTGGAAGCTTCAACTGGAAGTTCTTACCAAATAGTGTAGCTTCTAAATTGCCAACCGCCTGGAGTATGTTGTTAAGGAATTATTTTATTTATTGTATTTTTATGATAAAGCTGGTGCCTGTGGCATTTTTATATCAATATTAGAAGACAGTATCCTACCAAACCCTAGTATACTATTTGGCTCATTGTCTACAAAGAGTTTATCAATTGCCGAGTTTCTTTTCATTGAATTTAGATGAGATGTTGCACAAGTCAAATCCTAAGTTACCAAAGATTATTAACATTGCAGTGGGAGTAGTTTTGAGTGGGAGGCCTCTTCTGCAAGAGACCACCAGGGGAAGTACCACACCACAATATTACTGTGTTCCGGTTTGAAGGGTATTGTTTCCAGTGACATTACTGGGCATGAGACTTTAAAGCCAATGTCTCAGGGTGACGAGCACAGTGCAGTGCCACACAGGATTATGCAATGCAGTATTCTGGGTGGTGCTGTGACTGTTACGGGCAGGCGTAGCGCTTACCATCAGATGAACGACTCGTTCGTTTGTCACTCAGTCAAATCGAAAAATAAAATTGATTCAGAGGTTTTTACATGATACAAAAACAAAGCGTTTTACAATTTATAAAATATGTCTCTTCTGATGATCACTGCTTCATGGGCTTATATTAACACATTCACTGCTGAAAACACAACTGTGGTGTTTGTTGTATGGGAAGACACTATGGTGTGTGCAAAGCTGCACTAGACGAGACAAGAAAATCGTCTCAGCAGTCAATGTTAAGTTGTCTAGACTATAAGAAATTAACCCTCTCTGCCCACATGTCATCAAATACATTATACCTACACATAAAAACTATAATTTTGAGTTGTGTTGTGGGTGGACACAGGTGGGATACAGGTTGTGATGATTATAATGAAATGATCTGTTGTCACAAAAGGGATTGCAATAACTTACTGTATGTACCTACCTACATATGAACCCAAGTTATCTTTTTAGTTTCGGTACACATTACGTGTCTTGAACTCATTTGAATAATTTTGAAAAGGATACGGTTGTGAAAAACATGAACATCACGGATCCAAGGTATCCCCCAAATATAATTGTAATCGGCGACTTAACCAACAGGGGCTTGTACATTTGCATCCCTGAGAATATCAGCAGGGTCAAAATAGAAGATATCACGAAAGACGTGGCGCTGTTGACCGCTGAAACAAGTGAAATTTATTGATAACAGCCGAACTTCGAAATAGCACAAAGCTGCATTATTTACATTATTTAATACTCAACCCATTGTGGAAAACTTGAGGATTATGTATAGCACGAAGAAGTTTTCAGCGTTTTTAATTTTTAATTGATAATTAGGATCTTATTTCAACAGGACGCGCTGCGTGTACCTAGACCGGCGGCAGAGATTTTGAAATGTCAAGTTGTCAAAACTGTCAACTAAATATAAATATTAACTAATGACAATGACATAGGCTTAGGTATAACTGTCCTACTGTCATACACTTTTTTTTTGCATATATTCCGAACTCCGTGCATTTATAATACTTGACACTGGCTCAGGGCAATCGTGCGAAGCCAAAACAAAACACACTGTAAAATCAAACAGAAAAGGACAAGTGATAAAAATATGATAAGGTTCTAAAATGTAATACAATATGTAAATGATAAGTATAATTTAGTATAAACAATTTACTATAGTTCTAGTTTGCGACTTAGTAACAGAATGAATACCTTAGCAAGAAAAATCAAATTTAACTTTAAAGGATCACTCAAATTCCGAAAATTAGTAAGTCTTCAAACCTGCTTTTCAATAGGTAATGATTTTAATAAATTGTAAGTGTTTTATATTTGTAGAGCACCTCAGTTACCGCAGTATCCGACGTGAGAATTTACGAAGTCGGACCAAGAGATGGTCTCCAGAATGAATCAAAGTTTGTTCCGACCGACATTAAAGTCGAACTGATAAATAAACTTGCAGCTGCTGGAATAAAACACATTGAATCTGCCAGGTAAATAATTAATTATAATATATTAATAATAACAGTTAAAATAAGAATTGTCTACCAAGCATAAAGTTACTTGAGTAGGTACCTATTAATATTATTATAGTTTAGGAAGTAGGTACATAAAGTCTGAATACAATTAACACGTTGACTGCTGAACCGGTTTTTATATTTGGGCACCGTTACAAACTGTGTGTGTTTTCCAGCACTGGTGAGCCATCTGTGTGAACCCCCCTGTAGCAGTGCCGCGTTAAACACACATGTCTGTGTTTCGCCTCACAGCCCGCATATAAACTGCACTAACACAAAAGGTGTGTTTTTCCACACTCACGCAACATTATAAAAAACAAAAATGTCTCTATTTTCAGCAGTCAACGTGTTAAGATAGCAGTTTTCCATTGTTTTATTCCACATTCAATTGTTATTTTCACAGTTTTGTGAGTCCCAAATGGGTGAAACAAATGAGTGATGGCGTAGATGTTATGAAAACTATTCCAAGAGCACCCGGTGTTAACTATCCTGTTTTAATACCAAACTTGAAAGGATATGAGACTGCTGTAAGTACAATGAATAAACTACTGTGTACTGAAAGTATGCCTAGTAACTTTGTACTTCTATACAAAGATTTGCCTTTTCCAGCCTTATCTATAAACTGTGATCCATGGTACAAACCAGATAAGACTAAATACTGCAATCCTTGCTCATTACATGTGCAGTGTTAGTAATTTATATGATTTACTAAACAGAATTTGTGACCTGACAATATTTACATTATAAAAATAGAATTTTAATTTGGATTCACCTACCTATGTTCTCTGAATTCAACAAATATAACTGCATAGGGTCGGTAGTTTTCCTCAAAGAGGAGACTATTGAGAGAAATATTTAAAGATATGCAAAACCATAATAGTCCGTTAATAAAAAAAAATGATTATCGGTAGGTAAGGTATATTACCAACGACTTGGTGTATGTTGCAAGAAGTATGAGAACAGTTAGCAACCACTCTTGGTGGCCTTTAATGGGGAAGGTCTTGATTCAGCAGTCAATGTCTTCTGGCTGATGATAATAATGATAATACAACTTGTTAATTTTTATCAGATGCAATGCAACATAGAAGAAGTAGCAATATTCCCAGCAGGTTCTGAAGGCTTCTCTCAAAAGAATCTGAACTGTTCAGTGGAAGAAGGACTGGAGAGGTTCAAGCTGGTCGCTGACCAGGCTGTGAAGGATGGTCTGCGAGTAAGAGGCTATGTGTCATGTGTTGTTGGCTGTCCATATGATGGACCTATTAGTCCAAAAGCTATTGCCAAGGTATGATATATATTTTCACAGATAGCAATTGCTAGATAAACATCACATATCAATGTTTACTGTAATAATAATAATTATCTATAATTATCTTTATTTGAAGCTAGGAAATACTTCATGAAGAATGAATGACATACTTTAAGGGCCATTTTTAACCTTGTACTTTAAGGTTCCTCTAAACTAAAAAATCTATATTAATATGAAGATAAAAATAAAACAGAGATTACTAGAACCTCCTAATTTTATGTTCAACCTTGAAAACTAGTCTTGACAAAAGACAAATTCTATTATAAAGTTAAATAAAATTGAACTGCTTCTACAGTACTGATTTATAAGTAGCATCTCCTATTTGTGATTTCTCACCCTATATTAGTGTGTGTCATTGAGTTTGTGTGGTATTCATGACTTGTCGTTAAACCACAAAATCAATGGCACTAACTTGGACTACCCCATCAGAGCGGAAGGGCCTTGAATCAAATATATAGTCGTAGAGTAGCTCATCTTATTTTGTCCCCACAGATTACTGAAGATCTTTTATCTATGGGGTGCTATGAAGTGTCCTTGGGAGACACTATTGGCGTCGGCACGGCTGGCTCAGTTCGACGCATGTTGAAAGAGGTCTTAACAGTCGCGAAGCCTGACCAATTGGCACTGCATTTCCATGATACTTATGGGCAGGGATTATCCAATTTGTTGGCCGGATTGGAGGTAAGAAAATAAAGTCATCATGTATATGTGTATTTCCAAGATATTACCAATTACTGAACAAAATCTCGCACTTTAGGTTTAGACTTTGTAGTCATGAATTCTTATGCATCACGGCCAAATAGTTGAATAACAATAAGCGATGACGCGCGTCGCTATCACCAGTCCATTTTCGAAGATAAACGACGTTTGCCTATCTCAAAGTGAGGTTCGCATTGCTGTAAGTTCAAGGACTTTTTAAATCGTCCCAGTGTAAGTTACACTTCTGTTTATACAATGACCTAGGGTGATCAAAACGTCCCGACTATGATGTAGAAAGAGAGCCAATGGTCGTAGAGATTACCTCGATAATTCGCGAACTTTGACTTTACGCATTGAATTTTGTAAGGGGCGTTGGACAATCGTCTAGTTTTAGTTGTTGATAATGTGGTTAGAGAGACTAAAATTTGTGGTTGACTACTGCATACCTGTTGCATTTACAACACTTACTGTGGCCTCTGATTTAAATTTTATAAAGGTGGTTTTGTTCGCAAAACACACTGCATTTTTGTAAGTATTCTGATTATAAAAAAGACTTGATTCAATCCCTTAAAAAAGGCATATTTACAACATAATACCAGTAGGAATAGAAATACTTAGACACTTACTTTGATAAGACTTCAAATCTAAGTTTATTTAAAGAAAGAACATTTCCTGCTACACAAAATATACAAGAATATTTATTAGTAAAAATATAAAAAGGTAGCTATATAATATTTTACCTGCTCCTTATCATTGATTCAGATTAACTAATTATATATAATAATTATAACATAGGTAGGCGTGTGTATGTATGCATGTACCCTAGAAAATTTTGTTTTTGTTCAAAATGTCTTTGCGTGAACTAAAAGCAACATGTCAAGTACATGTCAAAGATAAAGTAACCTGCTACTTATCAGCTCATAATAAGAACGAATATAGTAATGCACAGTAAACGTTAGCGCACACAGCCGCTTGCAACCGCTTACGTCATCGAGTCACACCAATCAAAATAACTTGTTTTTGCAGTTTGGAATAAAAACTGTTGATTCGTCGGTGTCTGGACTTGGCGGATGCCCTTACGCCCGCGGAGCCAGCGGGAACCTGGCGACCGAAGACCTAGTCTACTTCCTCTACGGGCTCGGAGTCAACACCGACGTGGACCTCGTCAAACTCGTTGAAGCTGGCCGATACATCTCGAACTTCTTAGGGAAACCGACAGAATCCAAAGTTAATCGAGCACTAGGTGATAGGTTTAAGGATAAGAAAGATGTGGTTAAAATAGCTGCTTGTGATTTCTGATTGAAGCTTGTGATATTTAAACAGGGTGCTATTTACTTAAATCATTTATTAACTGAGACTGTCCATATTATATTGTTCATAAGAAGAGCATAATCAATAAACAGTAATTGATATGAGTTTGTTTTATTTGCGCCGGTAGCGAGGCGCGATTGTAGCCATGAACGTTCGATAGCTATAATACCTACTGTTTTTATCAATTATCATGCGAAGTGGGTACGGCGTCGAAGCCCACTCGCACTAGTCCGGTGGGCGCGCAACGAGCTGCTCGCTTTTATATTAAATTGACCTTATTTATCCGATTTGATCTTGAGCGGGAGGTGAATAAACCTTTCGCTGGGAGTGGCAGCGCCCCTCGACGTCCAGTCGCAGGCGAGAGCCGGTTTCGGTTTGTTTGTTTTCGTAGAACACGCGTAACAACTGTCAAAATGGTCGAAGTCAAGATAACCGAAGACATCAGAATTGGAGGCAGCAACCCGTGTTTTATAATCGCGGAAGTCGGACAAAACCACCAAGGTGACATAGAAATTGCAAAAAAGTTAATAAAAGCCGCTAAGGTGAGTTTTTCTCCACGTTTTTGTTTACAAAGCTCTTTGTGTTGCTAAATAGGAAGCCAAACAAAGGAAGCGTTCTCTTTCCGTAATCCAACAATCACATTTTATTACTCTTTTTCAGTTCCTAGTAGATTTTATATCCAATTTCAAAACTACAGCTCATATATTTCAACCATGCAAACGACGAGTAACAAAGTTGAGAAACTGTGTCAAATGATTAGTTAGGCAATTCACAGCAATATACTGTCGATGATGTAACTAACAATTTGTTCACAAGGCTCTCAAAAACGGCCTAACTATTTAGACATTTAAATAAGTTAAACAATAAAGGACTTTATATACAATCTGGAATCTATACAACGTGTAATTTGATTAGGTACTTTGGTATTCCAGGACGCAGGAGCCAGTTGCGTTAAGTTTCAAAAGACTTGCCTCAACGAAAAGTTCACAAAGAGATACTTAGAGCGTCCATATGACAACGCTAACTCTTGGGGCAAGACATATGGCGATCACAAAAGACATTTGGAGTTCACTGAGAACCAGTACCGAGAAATATTCAAGTATGCAAATGAGGTCGGCATATTGTGTACTGCATCAGCTATGGATATGGTAAGTTTAGTGTTACTTGTTAATAGCGACACATTGTGTTTTATTTTTCCAAGTCGTACTTACCTACCAGAGATTATATTTTGCGACTAAATACAATATGTGAATTTGCAATTGACAAATGCCGTGAATACAGAGAGAGTTATTTCGAAGTAGGATGTTCATAACTAGCAGATAGAAGTTTAGATGTAATCTATCAAGTACAAAGTAGGTAAGTATTTGCGAAAAATGGACATATCGTTCCAAAAAAAGACTAATCTGATCTGATAATCAAAATCAAAGCCGTTTTCAAGGCAGCCAAAAAGTACTGACTGAAAATTAAACATAAGAATGTATAGTTTAAACTGCTACTGACTGAAACATAAACAGAAGAATGTTCAGTCTAGACTACGTATTTTAGGATATCATCACGGTCAAATTTCAATCCACAACGTCACTATGACAAAGATTGAAGAAGAACTCATATTTCAGGTCTCTTTCGACTTTCTCGTGAACAACAAAGTGCCGTTCATAAAAATCGGCTCCGGGGACTCGAACAACCTCCTCTTCCTCAAATACGCAGCCTCCAAGAAGGTTCCCCTCATCATTTCAACGGGAATGGTCGATAAGACCGCTGTCAAGACAATATATGATATCATATCAGCTCAGCATAAGCAGTTCTGCTTATTGCACTGTATATCGGCATACCCAGTGCCGTTCGAAGACTGCAATCTGACTGTGCTACAAGATTATAAGAACACGTTTGATATACCTGTGGGATACTCTGGACAAGAAGTTGGAACTGCCGTAGCACTGGGTGCCGTCGCTTTGGGCGCTAAGGTATTAAAAGTTTTTTGTTGTTTTGACTTCAGCTTGTAAAAGGAGGATCACCATCATAAAAATCACTCATCATTATTTCTAAAGATATGCCTCCCCCCAATTGTTTTTCTGTTTAATAACAGCATGCACTATTATTAGCCGAACGTTCCTTTACTACATGGCTTCGACACCACAACCTTTTTATACCACCGGTTATAAATTAATCGACAAATATATCCCATAGCTTATTTACATTTTATGTTTCGAACTCTCTAGGAAAGTGCATATTACCAACCTATCATTCGCGTATGGTTTATGGTTTTAGTGACCTTTAAACCTTGCCCCTAACTGCAATAGACTCATAGCATTGCATCATTTATCATACAGTACATTGGTTACGGACTACCATCAGGTGATTCATGAGTGGCTTTTTAATTCATCGACCTCTATGTTAAAACGCCGTATCATCTTTGCACCACAGTCTAGCTAGCCAGTCATCACAAATTACATCCGTCTCTGGGCTAAATCGTAAACACTCGATTTGAAAGAAGAAAGTACATTAAAAAACCTTGTTTTAAGAAGATAGTAAGGTAAACAACAAAGTCCACCGACTGTACAATAACACCACCACAATCGGTATATTTATTTTGTCATTTACCTATCTTTGAAGTGATAAACAAACAGTCCTTAGTGGTGGGGCGATAAAGTTACTCAGTATATAGAGATTGGTAAACACAAATAGTGTCTTCATCTGTTGGTTGTTACTCAGCAATCATTTGATCCTCCTGTTGTTGTCAACGCGGTTATGTAACACAGAGCTTGCCAACCTAATCAAATTACTAACTTATTCACTCATGACTGGAAGACTCCAGATTTCAGATCCCAATGAACAATAACAAGTTCCAGTCCGGTCGGTGGTGGTAGTGGTGGTTATGCGAATATTATTAGCATTCAATCAAAAGTCCACTAATACCAAAATAGATTTATTATCACCAGAAATAACATATAAAACCGCCAGTCGTAAATAAGCGACACTCGTATCTTTTTATTATTCTTGCAAAAGATTTAGTGTTTATCAGCCATTGCCTGATTTTATTCCAGTTGTTTCTCTTTTTCAGGGGAAACTGAGAAAAAAATGTTTGTAACCACTGTGTGTGACTCATAGCGATTAGACATGGTAAAAATGGGACTCAGATAAATTAATGTAGTGTACAATACCTACTGAGTTTGTTACGGTGTGCATTTACCGCGTGTCATTTGCCCATTTTTGCAAAGAAATTCAAAAGAACGTTCATAACGAAACAAACACATTTTGTAGTTACGTCCTAAACGATGAGTACTCTCAATTCCAGGTGTTAGAGAAGCATATTACCCTGGATAAAGCGATGAAGGGTACCGACCACGTGTGCTCGCTGACACCCACGGAGTTCCAGCAGTTGGTGCGAGACGTCAGGGTCATCGAGGCCTCTCTTGGCACACCTATCAAGAAAGTCGTTACTTCAGGTAAATATACATCCCCGCAATTTCTTTTACAACTTTCAATATGTAGGGAATGATGGCAGGTCGAATTGAGCTAACCAGTGTGTACCTCTTTCCGAATTGAACATTGCAATAGCGGGTAGATGGGGAAGTCCACCCGTTAAATCGATAATTCGTAAAATTGTATTTTCTCAGATTGAGAGGTTTTTTTTTCGCCATCATCATCATCCGCAGCCTTTATCCTTCGACTGCTGGACATAGGCCTCTCCTTTACCATGCCATTTACCTCGGTCTTGTGCCAATCGGATCTAGGTTCGAACCAGATTTTTTTTCGTTAATTATATTGAATTGGTAAATGTATAATTCATTATTATAATGGAGAAACAGTGTCTGGTTTTTTGAAATAAACATCGCCACTGGCATAATTAATTTATTTATACCACTCGTCCTTTCCACATCGACACTGAATTTTGATCGCTGCTCACTTTCAATACAAAACTGAGCACTCTCCTACCTATACTTATAAAATAACCGTGCCGATGTAGCAATTGTTAACAACATGTCCAGATAAATAAAACATTGATTACTGGCCATCTAAGTATGGGCCCTCAAGGTTCGTGTGAGTTATCTATATAGATAACACTGTTGTTAGGCGTAGTTTTGCAATGTTTTATATACTAGTCACCAGTCAATGACATGTTTGTTTATCCACAATTTTGTTTGCAGTGTACATAAACGTTAAGACCAAAACCACAGCCTAATAATACAGACTTTACAATGTTCCAATACCAAACGTTCTAGCTGGACATGTTCTTTTCTGGTTTAGCTATTATACATAACTCTACATATCACTACATAACTGTAAAAACTAAAAAAAACGAGATGTCCCAATTTTGAAAGCAGTTTAGATAAATACCAATATTTTTAGTCAGGTCTTACATGGTATACTAATGAATACTGATTTCACACATTTCTCGCCCTCTCGCCCTCCTACAATGACAAAGTGATGATTGATTTAAATTGGACGAATCAAATTTTATTACGATTTTTGGTCATCTACCATTCAAGGTAACATTGGTTTACAAATTAATAGTTCAAGTATAGTGCACGAGTAGATAAATTACTCAAAATAGTTTATAAATCAAAAGCGTAGGTATGAAGTGTAATCTAGAAATTGGGCGATGCTGACAAGGTAGTTAGCTATTGCCAGTGACACCACAATAGCTATAGACTACGACCTATGAACTTACACTTCACAAATAGCTATGATTCATTGAAAACACTATTGCCTCCACTTTTGCACCTAATTATCTATCTATCAATGAATGCTTTTATACTTTTCAAAGCCTTATTTTTTTATATAAACGTTCTTGATGTTTGCGCTGTGCATTTACTGGTTAGTCGCGCAGGTCGTTCACCTGGTGGCAAGCGCTATATGCCTAGCCATAACACTTGCAGTGCCACACAAAACTTTGCACTGCAAAACTTGTCTCGAATCCTAGATACATTAGTGACTTAAATTTGAATTTACTTTCTTTCCAGAAATCCCATGCATAGACAAGCTCCAAAAGTCCCTGGTGATGGGCTCCACGAAGAACAAAGGGGAAATCCTCTACCCTGGTGATGTCAAGATCAAAGTTGCCGAACCCAAAGGGCTGAACGCCTTACATTTTGATGGAGTCATATACAAAACTTTAGTATACGACAAGAAGGAAGACGAGCCCTTAAATGAGGGTGATTTTTGTTAAGCTTGGTCAAAACTCAGCATTATGATAACTAACTTTTTTTACTAACTTTTATTTGACTGAGTGACGAGTCGGCTGAGTGAAGATGAGCATCAGGTGTACCACACCTGATGGTAAGCGCTACGGCTGCCTATAACAGTTACAGCGCCACCCAGTACTTCCTACAAAACCTTTTGCGGCACTGCACTGCGCTCGTCACCCTGAGACATCAGCTCTAAAGTCTCATATGCCCAGTAATTTCGCTGGAAACAGTGCCCTTCAAACCGGAACATATTAATGTAACATTTTACTGGGATGTGATGCTTTGTGAAATTCTGACAAAACGCAAATAAGGCATAAGTAAAGGTGTGATTATTTTATGAACTGCGTAGAGAATAATATCTAGGTGCTCATTGTCACAACCCTCTTATAAATGCAGAAACCCATTTTAGCTTACGTCTTGGATTATTTCAGTGGTTTTTAATATAACGTTAATATTTCACAGAAGCAATCTTACCCGCATACATAACCGGAAAGACATTCCATATTATATGCCTTTATAAGTATCTGTATCTACAAAGAGCATATAATTAAAATGTATAAATCTTGACATTATTGATAACGAATCGTTTATTATAATGATCACTTTATAAGTCTGATCACTGCGTGGCTGATACTGCTATATTATGTATTTACTCGTCGCATATAACAAGTGATTAAGACTAACTAACTAAGCATAATATACAAGTAATAATCGAATTTATTCTACACATATCTGAACTGTAAAATAAGTACCATAAACTATACTATAATTAAGTTTTATTGTGTAAAGTTTATATTCGTTATTATTAGCGTATTTTTGTATTAAATATAGTTATGATATCCCTGACCTCCCTACTGTATTATTTTGAACGTTTCAATTTCGTATAAATAACGGCTTTCCATAATTTACGGTATAAGAAAAATAGTTTACTCGCTTTGACGTCAAGCCTCATTCATGAAGATATTATTAAACATTTATCGTGCCAACTTTATATTCGGTACCGGGTAGACACATTTCGACTTGTTTTTTTTGCACTAATCATCAGAATGATTATTTTGAATAGCGTCAGACTGGAATATAGTGTTATTTATTCGCCGGGGCCGAGGAGCGTGCGCGCGCGTCGTCCGGGCCCGCACCCAATGCGACGGCCGAGACCGCGCGCGAGATGCGCCGAGCTCTCTTTCGACGCATTTTATTAGCGAATCGGTTTTATTTTTATTGAGGATGGGACGCGGACGAGGTTCAGCGGCATGTGGTGTAATAGAGCATAAGTGGCGCAGCGGGCGCGCTGGCCGAGTGTTGGCTCGGTGCCCGCGCCGCCGCCAGTCCCCGGAGCGCCGTGCCGCCCGCCGCCCGCCGCCTGCGCCGCCGCGCCGCCGCGCCGCCGTCCCGAGCGCACGCCCGCGCCAGCCCCGGCACCCGTTACACAACCGCGCGCGACCGCCCCGTCGCCGCACCGCTGCCTCGAGGACGGCCGGCGCCTTCGCCGTCTCCACGAGCGACTTTCACCCGACCCTGTATTTACACGGCTAGAAAGCCGGAGAAATAGCGAGTTAGCCCGCCGATTTAGGTCGCCCGGTTCGGTGCTAGCAGCGGGATATTTTTATTGCCACTGTTGGGTGCAGACGTACGAGCGCCCGAGAGCACGTTGCCGACTAAATAAATTTATTATTTATAGAGTGCCCATTATCGTAAAGTTCATTCCATAAACTGTTGCGTAGCCTTAGTTCCCTAGAGGGCGGGCGGAAGAGATTCGACGAGAGCGAGAGTGTGAACGGTGATCTGTTGTAGCATTTAGGCTGGAAACTTTGACATTTGTAAAGTGCATTTGTGAGTAGTGAGGATGCATCACCTGTATCCGCTGGCGAAGGGCGACCCGCTGTGCCCGCTGGGGTTCCACCCGCAGGTGCGCTGGCCGATGCGCTGCAAGCGCTGCTTCCGCGACTACAAGGAGCACGGCGGCGGCGCCGCTAGCGGCAGCCGGAGGCAAGACGACTTCACCGCCTCCACGCCCAGTCTCTCCTCTTGGAACTCGCCAGCGTCACGGTCAGTGTCGCCCAAACGTCTGGGAAACTTGTCAGGAAATATTCATAGTCGGGAACTTCAAAATACTAGAAGATCTGTAATTACAGCTTATAACATATTTCGTTTAGGAAAAAATAATGATGACAATTGATAAGAAGTGGGTATCGTTAGATGCTACAGCTTAAAATGGGAAAGCTTCAGAATAAAATGAAACGCGTAGACATGAAACTAATGAGGAGCAAATGTTCTCTAATAAGTAAGCCCATTAATTAACTGTCCACAATTATCTGGAATCTATAAATAAAGTAGAAACAAAAGTGTACAGTGGCACAATTCCAAATTCCTGAACGTTTTGCGGATTGTTTGTATTGAGCCCGGTAACTCTGACGTTTGACGCAACGAACGCCTCCGTGTGTACCTACGTTACGTGTGTTATGTACTGCATACTATGGCCTAGCAGTATAATTCGCTTCGATCAACAATATAATAATTAAGGAATATAGTAGGTACATATTCAATAAATAGAAGAAACCGCACTGGGCGAACGAGGCGGATTGTGGCCCATCCTCTCTCTCTGACAAACACCTGTCCCAGCAGTGAGGGGAATTTTATAAGCTAATGATAAAGATCATAACTACCGAGAACTGAAGATTCGCAAACAGCATAATTATTTAAAAATATTTCAATAAGCTAACATTTTTATGATGAGCAGTAGTAGTCCAAGCCAAATGTTACAGCTAGACCCCTGTAGTACCTACGTTAATAGTTAGTGCAATTATTATCAACATGTGAGATCTCAACAACAATGCATGGTCTGTGATCTGTAACCATTAGGTACGTTACAGCATTTCCGGTTTACTCTGCAATTTAGTTGATTGACGGTTCAACCATCATTAGATAACTACAGCGTGATCTAACTACATGCTGGCTTCCCTATAGACGCAAATACTCCGTATAGACATTGATAACGATGACGGGAAGAACACCTGGAAACTTTACTACTTTTCACATCATAGGGTTATGTGAAAAATAGTAAAGTTTCCAGGTGTTCATGATAATAATTGGTACTGTGAGATGATAAGGCTATCCATTCATTAGGAGTCGTGATGAAGAAAATGGTGCAGACAGTGGGAAGACGAGTCGTGGATGGGCGTCCAGTACAAACCTCAGTTTGGACGCTGCTAAAAAAGATTCCTTCTCCACCGGTAGGTAAAACAGGGCAGTACATTATTAACTTAAATAATAGATGATTACTTGATTAGCAATCGCTCCTTGGTTATAGAATGGTTAACTTGAAATTGGCAGCTAAGGTATATTTTGCATTAGGTACTTATAAGTTAACGTGACGCACAAATATTATTTAAATTATTATCCATTTCACCGTTCAAATATTAATTATTTGAAAAAATGGTACCACCTGTACACTGTACAACTGGCTTATTCCAGAAATCACCTGCGTGTGTTCCTCGAATAAGGGATTTCAGACTGTATTAGAAATTGAACGTGCTTAGCAGACAAGTGGACAAAATACCTACCAATAGGCATCTATTAGATACATTTTCCATATGTATGAACAATGAACATGTCTATCAAGTTTAAGTACTTATCACTAGAATCAAATACCTACCTATTTGTAAAGAGTACGATTCAAAAAGTTGGACTGCAACTGTGTCCAATTTAGGGACCTACCCTTAAATAATACTCGTACAGATAGATACTGTGAAAGAAAACCACTAAAACTTAGTTAAGTTTTAGGGATATAGGTCTTTACTTACTTTATGTGCCCTCTCTCTCCTTGCTGGTTGATTCTCCAGAGTTCAGTAAAAAAAGCGCCTCGTGGACGTCGACACCTGACTTGGGAGCGGAGATGGACAACACTACAGCTATCACCATCAGTCTCAAGCTGCCGAAGCGGAGGAATACCGGCCCACTGCCTCCTCTAGACACGGGCCAGAATAATGTTGGTAAGGAGCTTTTCTTGTTTGAGGGATGTTATAATGTACTATTAGGTTAATTGTCTAATCCCCACGAGGCTAATAACAATGTCATAATATCCAAAAACGGGCCCTCATTATCCCCACTTAATGTCAAAGCCGATGGGTGGAAATTATAGCCAACCGAAGTGCCAGGGTAGCATATTATTATTGGTATGTGGTAGTATAGGACACAAGGAAGCCTGACTGCTCGTTGCTACGCCTATCTTTTCCCACTGATACATTTAAATTGCAAGGAAGGTAGGTACTACTTATCTCGTGTGCAATATTTAGTACTTTTACTTGTATGATTCTACATAAGTTCCTACATTTCTTCCAATCTTATCTACCCCTGAAGGTTTTTAGGCAAATTGCCTACACACAGTTCATGACCATTCAGTCCATTCACTCATCCGTCTCGCATAACCGATATCCCTTCACCTTCGCTGGTGAATATAGTACAAGTTACAAACCGAAAATATGTGAAAGGTACCTAAATTAATATGCCAACAGATTTGGCATATTATTAAGTCATGTTTGTACCGTTGCAGACACGGTGACCCTCCGGCGCCCTTCGCCGTCGCCGCCCCCAGTTGCAGTCCCACAGACGCAGATTACCATCAACAAGAATGACTCATTGGCTGAACGCGTGAGGAAGGTACGTGAATGGGACACCCGAACCTGTATATGCCATGTAACTGTTACCACGACCTTAATTGATACCACATGTTCGCCACTTGTACTACAACTTTAGTAGGTTAATTTTTACGAGCTTTTTTAATTTCACCTGTCAGCTGTAGGGAAAAGTTACAAGTCGATTTCGACCGGCCAATGACTGTGGCTAAATCTTAAAAAATACCTAAAATTAATTTGTAACAATATTTTCACGGCTATTGAATTCTTCGTCACTACTCAAAGCTGTCTTGCTTGTTTTATTTTTTTGCCCAGCTGGAGGAGCATGTTTAGTTTAATTTAATGCATAAAACCTTGGTACAATACTTTTTTTTTCTGTACAGTCAGCAACCACTTTCAATTTAATATTCAAAACAAAATTTTAATATTTGTCCTTTGAAGACTGTATTGTAAGTTAGGACTTGTTCAGTGGCTTTTGTTGTTGACTATGGCGAAACAGAACAATGCAGCGTCGCGCTGTCAAAATGTACAAATTTCATCAAAGTGACAGCAGCGCCGTACGCCGCCCGCACTGCTTAGATCTGTTTATCGCCAGTACATACTGCAGATACTTCCGTTAATATGTAGCCATATAAGTGCGAAATGTGAAACTTCCCACAGATAATTGCAAAGCTGAAATTATTTTAGGATTGATGTGCAATGCAATCGAGGATGAGGTATATTGTGCCTGGCTAGAAGATACGGCTCAATTGCTTCGGAGAACCATTACATTTAATGGCTTTATTTATAGCATTATTACTGCTACAAATAAAGCCATGCTATATTTAATTCAATTTAAGGCAGGATACGAGTACTTGTCTATCAATTTCGATAGAGTCATGTCCTTTGTACTTACTTACGCATCTTAGTAGAAAACAAAAAATAGATGCGCCACGTATTGTAGACCATAAAGGGAGACTTGTATAAGATGAGTTAGTAGATAATGCCTACGGTATTTCTTTGCTGGATCAAGACTATAAAACAATTTTGAGTAAATTAGACGCATGTAATGAAATATGAACTGAAAGCTAACCTGAATTTAAACAATGTTCACCTTGAAATCTTCTTCAAAACTGTGAAGTGAATTTAAATGGGTCAAGCCAATAGAGCTGTCCGTTGGTTTCAGCTCGCTCCGTTTGCGATGCGTCGCTCGAAATAAACATAAAAGGTCGCCATCGAACTTAGTGCTTGGCAATGCACACGCGCAGGGCATATAATTAATTGCGGAAATGACCTATTATCTGTTTTCACTCGACTACAATATGGAATCGCAAGATTTAACGATATACTAAAAATTAGTGCATTCACCAACATGAAAACATTGTCAAATTTGTTCCAACAGACATTACTTATGACATTAACCCGTTCAACAACGTTATTGTCGTAAATGTGTTCGCACTCACATTTCGGCCGCCATTTGGAAACGCATTAACTAATTTCGGACATATTTGTTTATCTCGAGTATGAGGTACCAATCAGGATAATGCATTACGAGCAAATACGGACGATACCGACTGAATGATTCATATTATTATGTCTCTCACGAATTGAAGCGTAGGACGATGCATACACACCCATCGCGCCATACAACCCTGAAATAGATTAAGAGAAAACATTATTTTTATCACTCTGAAGAAACAAAGAAAATCACGGCTTCGACGATAAAATGTCACACACTAAAAGGTTAATAAAAATGCTTTGTTACAGATGCAGCTGATAAAATCTCAAAATAGTTTTGAAAAGGAATCAAGTATAGAAAAGGAAAGGGAACGTAGAAGTTTATCCAGAAGTAAAGAAGAAGAAAAGACTGTACGATTAAAAGAGGAAAGAACTGCTAAAGAAGATGTTAATTTCATGATACAGGTAATTTGCGGGTATTTCAAAGAACATGAGTTGTTATTTTCATGGTTTAAACACTGGGTGCAATATCACATACTGATTATGTCTTCCGTCTAGGTGAAAAACTCTCGTAATTCCACAAACACCAAGCCTCCGGTGCGGGGAGGGCCTCCTAAAGACAAAGAAGAGTCCGACGACGACACCAGCACGGCCGGCACCGCCACCACCGAAGGCACGCTGGTCGATGCTAATGTTAAAGATTATCAGGTAACAACTAATAAAGTACTAAATCAATTCAAAGTTTTCGCGAATTTGAGACTTTTTTTAAGATAGAGCGCGCAATTGCGCATGTTGAATACTATTTGACTAAAATTTCGAAGCTATAGCCAATATGATGAAGAAAAAATGAGATTTTATGACATCTAAAATTATCTCTAGGTAGCGTAGACACAAGGGTCCGCCTTGACTAGCTTTCTTCTAAAATGAAATAAAGCACTACGTGAGAATATGCAAATCCAATGACTACTTTGTTTACTAAACAAGACTTCGAGTCAATTCCTGTAGTTAGTATATTTTCATCTGCTCCCTGAGTCCGCTCAATGTGTAACAATGCAAATGGTAGGTAGTTATCAAGGCGCCAGGAAATGCCTGTCATTCCATTTAACACGCAGGCTCAAGATAGCGAAACGATCAAAGACGATGGATGGATTTATAGGTTTACATACTGAATGTAACATTTAACGAGTTTGTTGAGATCGAAAATTATAAACGACTAGCTGCGCCCCGCGGTTTCACCCGCGTAGTTCCTGTTGCCTCGGGAATATGGGGATAAAATATAGCCTATGTTACTGTAAATTTAGCTTTCCATTAGTGAAATAATCTTTTAAATCGGCGCAGTGGTTTAGCAGAAACCTTACATATTTCCATCCAAACTTTCATACCCTATTTTTACTTTACCCCATCAAGACTAAAATTTTTACAAACTTTGAATGCCAAATTTATTTATATCTAACCAAAAGCCTAAAAAATAAATTTCAAGCTTCTAGCTTCAAAAATGACGAAACTTCCATACAAACTTTCATCCCCTATTTCAAACCCTTACAATGCTTTTTTCGCATTAAAAAGTATCCTATGTCCTTTTCTCTCTGTACCAAATTTCATTTCAATCGTTCAGACAGACACGAGTTACTTTCGCATTTATAATATAAGTAAGGATACGTAATCCCGGGAACTTATAGTAGTAAGAGAATCTGTTGACATTTTATACGAGTATCTCATTGTTATTTTGTTTTACACTAGTTACGTGTACATACAATCTGAGAATCCTATCCTATTTTACGAAAAATAGTTACGTGTCACGTTCGTGTAGTATCAGCCATGATTCACTATACCTGTTTGTCTTTAGCAGACACTAAAACATCGCGAGTGTTCGACAGATCCGTGGATATCTGAACTTGCTCCAGATGCAAAGAAATGAAATCTATTTATAGCCCGCACGTTTACGCATCCGTGTGCGGCGGCCTTGTTAACCTGCATTTTCGGTGATTATGTCTAGTAACACTAAAAACCTTCAGGGTTACGAGAACTTTGAACGGCGTTATTGCAAAACCCGGTAACCATATTTTACGGACTGTTTACTTATGTCTAAACCATGAAATAGGATAGATCCGTCATCACAATATAAGATGTGGTCGTTTTACCAATAAGAACTACACGCCTTTCAACAGCACTGTAAACAAAAAAAGTAGGTCAGATAAAAACAGAACTACTCGGGCAGTTCCAAATTTGATTTTGCTTCCAGGAGCAAGTAGAAAGTCTGAAAACGGAAGTGGATACGCTGAGGAAGCGATGCGAAAGAGTGGAGAAAGAGAAGAGTGACATCCTGCTGCGAAGACTGGCGAACATTGACACGGCAAATAAGTACACGAGTGGCAGGTCGTCTGAGGTGCTCAAGCTGCAGCAGAAGGTCAACGAACTCACTGCGCAAAATGAAGACCTGCGAGACGAGAAGAAACATGTCACGTTGAGAGTCAGGGAGCTGGAATCGGAGCTTGAGGTGAGTTAGATTAGAGTAGAAAATCGTGACTGCGCCTTATTAATCTCCTCTTGAAAAGCTTTCTGTTATATTTTGACGATCCTCGTCGTCGTAGCAATGGTCTGGTGAAGGATTCATAAATCCCAAAATCCGTACCGGGCCCCCGTTGTGGATTATGGCCTAACCCTCCTCACGAAAGTGAAGGGAGACCCGTTCTCAGCAGTGAGACGATATGGGATGACGATGATGAAATATTATTTAACGTGGTGCATTATATCGGACCATTTCACCTTTAGTTTCATATTACGTGCATAGTAATGAGTCCATTAATTACTACCCTTTAAACCTGTCTGATTTTACAGTCTCGACCATCGGTGGAAGCCCAAGTGCGGCAAATAGAACAGCTCCGCACGAAGTTGTTGGCTGCAGAGACTTTGTGTGAGGAGCTGATGGATGAGAACGAAGACATGAAGAAGGAGCTGCGAGACCTTGAGGAGGAGATTGAGGAGATGCAGGACAACTTCCGGTAAGAATATTTTAACATGGCCAAAAAAGTTTGTAATAGCTTTGTAGAAGTGTTTATTTATTGAAAAGCCCTTGTTAATCCTTCATATTGCACCTGTGAATTTTTTATCTATTTAATCATAAATTGCAAACTATGTATATATGTTTTTCTTTAACTATGATATAGGATATTCTATGCTAAGAATAATGCTTTCGCTGCCCTTGACGCGTCGGCGCGTTAGCTGATGAATAGCACTCAACAACATTCATCGGCCAGTGAACGTGTATCGTATATTTCTTTAGTGAATCAAGTTTTAAAAAAATATTTATAAACAATACTTACTCAGTATAAATTTCTAACCAACGAATATATTACGATTACGGTACGATTTCTAAACAATTGGAGAGAGTGATTGCAATATTCCTTTATTTTTACAGAGAAGACCAAGCAGATGAATACTCATCTATTAGAAGGGAGTTGGAACAGACTATCAAAAACTGTAGAGTTTTATCATTTAAACTGAAAAAGACTGAAAGGAAAGCTGACCAGCTCGAAGCGGAGAAGGCAGACCAAGAGAAGAAACTTTTGGAGGTAAGTTACCGATATTTCCCTAACTAACTCCATAGTTGGATTCCATGATAATTCTCTGAATTAAGATATAATAGGATTGAATTTTTTTATTGATTTTATTTTTTTATTTATATATTTATTTAATTTAATTTTATTTATGACGTAATATAAAAAAGAAAAAAGTGGCAATCAATTGCTGGTTAGTTAATGACAGACACATACGGCATACTGATTCCATAGATTTATTATCTGTGACTAATTCACAGTTTTATACAGTGTGATGTTTTTCCAGATAGTAGGAGGTCAAGACGGAATGCAACGCGAGAAGCGCATCAAAGAACTTGAACAAGAAGTAGCGCGGTCTACCGAGGTCTCGTTGAGGTTACAAAAAGACCTCGCGGAAGCCAACGCCAAGCTTACCGCGGCTTCTGGAGGCCCGCCCGCTAATCTCAATAAACATCACATGGGAGATGGCGTAAGTGATCTTTAACAGATCTCTACTTCAGCAGGATTTCATCGTCATCATCATCCATCCATATCCGTCCTCTGTTGAATACGAGTCTCACCTGACTTCTATAAGGAAGCCATAATCCACCACGGGGCCTGAGATGGTGGACCACATACATCCGAAGTAATTCTTGGCATTTTTTTCTTCACCAAAAAACTACTGATAATTACGTTCATAATGTGTTTTCAAGAAAGACATTGATATGTGCCCGCACTGTGATTCGAACTCGCCCCTCACTCAACTCAACCCTCTTCCCTCTTCTCCCACTAGGCTATCGCTGCGGTCTAATAATTACCACCATTATTTAATTGGCAGCAGAAAGTGTCCCGTTCGTCACTGACCCGCGGAGGTAGCCAAGAAGACCCGGCGCAGCTTCTGCGCGACCTTCAGGACTCACTGGAACGGGAGGCCGACCTCCGGGAACAACTGCGCAACGCAGAGGAAGAGGTACGCTTTACTAAACTATCAAATATTGCCCCGCATTACACAAGTCTTTAAACATAACTTCAATTTCCCAGTAGGAAGTCAAAGTCCAATATTCACGAAAGTGCAAACCCAATTAAAACAATTTGTTTCTACGTCACAATTATCAGACTTTCGAAAGGAAACAACCAATATGTAATAAAACCCCAAACCACCAATGCTATAAAGATACTCATAAAAATTAATGGAACGGAACTCTAAACCACAGAAGAAAGAGCTGTAAGCGTTAAACTAGCGCTGGAAGGTTCGCAATAAATTATCTTCTGGTAAGTTTCCGACGTCACAACTCGTCCGCGTAACAATGTACTCCTTTAATCAGATCCGCGAGGAAACAAAGAGTTCAATAGGACATTTAGCTCTGACACGCTCGCAGCCAATTGGACAGTTGCCAAGCACGTGGCTGACTCAACACATGACACGCATATACAATTCATAAATATTATTTCTTCCACTACGATTTCGACTGTAAAAAAATATTTATAATCGTATAGTAAAGGTGTTATCTTCACAACAGGCTAGTCGGTATCGGCGACGCTACGATGGCAGAAGGGTACCACGGCCAATGATTGTTTCGCACCCGCCTCAGCCTGATCTTATCGCATCTCAAATTTCCTTAGCTCAAAACGCTTTACAAAGTCTCGAACCGAATACAATTCAAAGAATGATGGAGATGCAGTTAACTTTGGATAGGAGCCTATCATCTCTCGACACTAGCCATATGTCCATAGGAGTGAATCAAGCAGCTCAGTCGCCACAAGATCTCATTGTGAACTACTCCGAAGGCAGTCAAACTGACATTATTATGCTGCATGATATCGCTACAGATACAGCAAAAATCACATTAGATTCCAGCGTGCAATGTACGTCTGAAATTCTAGAAATGTACACCCAAACGGACGCAGTGTTCATTAAAAACAAGCATGTGCAAACAACACCTATGGATCTCAACAGTTCCTCGCAAACAGATAGACCAAAAACAAGGAATGCATGCATACAAACACCGCTAAAAAGGAACAGTGATAAATGTCTACAAATCATGAACAGTAGTATTGAGACTGTTGATGTTGGCACAGAGATGGAAGCTCATATCATGTGTGATAAAGAAATCGAAACAGAAAAAGAAACGATAAGCTCAACCAATAAAATGAATGAAACAGATGAGAAAGTTGAAAGATCTCAGGAAAAATCTGATAGTCCTCCTCTTTCTTGCGATAAAGAAACAACAGAAAGTGAACCTCACTACTCTTTCCCCTTGGTTTCAATATTTAGCCCGATGGCCGTAAGGTTACCAAATATAGGTACTTATGAAGATTGTCCCTCTAACTGTATTGTGTTGCATTTCGTAAAATAATTTGTATTTAACAGAATCCTCGATTTACTGGTTCTAAATATATTTTTGGATAATCTTTATTTAACGAAATTTTCCAGGCAAATAACTTGCGTAAAACAGCATCTCGGGTCGAGGAGGACAATGAGTCCTTGCTACTACAGCTGAAGAAAATGGCTACTAAAGCCAAAAGTACGTCAAATGTTGTAGAAAATCCGCTATGTTTGCCTAACGTAACTCATTTCGCAAATCACTTTTTTACCCATATTTGTCCTGTAATAACAACAAAGTCCTTTTCATTCATAACCACGATCGCTAAACAATCTACGTCAACTCTCACTGTGATATCTCGATAACTAACATGCTTTTGTAAATATTTCAAATTGAAAGGCGTATCGACGGTAGCCATTTTCTCCAGTACAGTTTCAAACCTTGAATCTTTTTGAACCTTTGCATTTAAATAGTAACAAATTTGTATCATATTGATTTAATTTTTTTCTTGTGAGTGGTTCCACTATTAATCATAAACTTATTTTTCTTTCACTAGTAACAATGACAATGACAATATAATATAACACAACCATCACTCCTAATATCTTTATCTCCTTTAATCAATAAAACATTATTTTAGGTCGAAAACTTTCACCGACACCTCCAAATAAAAGACTTACTACCGAAACAGCCAATAACAAAGATGATAAATCAGAAGAAGAGGATGCATCTGAATTACGACTTCTCCTTGAACTTAACGAACAGGTACAGTACAAACTTGTCCTTTTACCTGTACTATTTAGTATTCTGTGCTCGAAAACATTTGTTTCTCAATGCCTTTTATTACCATGCTATGTTTAAAGGAAGCTGGAGTTTTGCGACGTAAAGTTGAAGTATTGGAACAGGATAAGGACTTGTTAACAAAGCAAGTGAAAGAGCTGACTGACAAAGTGACTGCAGCTGCGAACAAAACTAATGCCAATTCGACTAACTCGCTTCGTAGAAATGCGAATGCAAAGAGCAACAACTTAGCTGAAGAGAAAATTAAGGTAAACACTTTCGCGATAACTAATGTCTATGAAAAACTAAAATGCAAACCAAATAACTATTTCTAGGTACTGGAAGATGAAATAGATGAACTAAGAAAGAAACTTATAGAGAAAGAACGTGACTGTGAAAGATTGCACGCCGAGCTAAGTCTGGCACAAAAGAAACCCAAAACACTCATAAAGGCCAAGTGAGTATACTCACTAATAATTATGTATATTCTATAAAATAATGCCATTATTTAAATATCTATCGTATTGCTCGTTGCAATAAATGTTCTATTATGTAATCATGATTTCAGATCCCTTGATGCAGGCGATTTACAGAACGTAGATTTGAAACGACAACTTCAAGTAATAGAACAAGAAGCGAGCGTCTTACGATGCAAGACACAGAGCCTGGAAGCTGACAATGAGAAACTACAAGCTGAAAATAAAAAGTTACAAGTAGGTGTAACAGAAGTTAGCTCCGAAATTGAATTAAAGATCCATCTTATTATTGGTGAATGTATTAAACCGATTTCTATTTTCAGCTATTGAAGAACGCCAAGTCATTAAAATCGGATAAATCTCTTGAACAAAGCACACAGAAAATAAGTCAACTAGAGAAGGAGCTCAAAGAAGCATTAGACAAACTAAAGGAATTCGAAAATAGCCAAGACGATAAAGCAGAAAAGAAAGTTAGATTCGGTGGAGATGTCATCAAAAAAGATTCAGAACTGTTGAAGACTAAGCAAGATGAATTAGCTAAATTGAAATTAACACATAGCCGAGTAAGTTAATCTAAATTTCACTTCATATTAACTTTAAACGTTTTATGAGTACGCTATTAAATTGAAATATATATACGCTGTTGTAGTAAATTACATTGGTAATTTTTAATCGCAGTTGGAAAAAGAAAATGCAAAACTTCAAGCAACATTAAAAGCACTGAAAGAAGATGCTATCAAATCTTTCAAGCCACGAACTCCAAAGAAACCTACAGATTTAACAACTAAATTACAAATGAAGAAGATGGTTGAGGAATTAGAAAATGAAATAGGTAATTATAACTCTGGCTTTCGATCTCTATACATAAAAATATAAGAATGAATATTAATCTAACTTTAATAATTTACAGGGGAAATGTTTGTGATAATGAAGAACGCCGGCCTATCGATTAACGAAATTAATAACAAAAAGCAAATGGAAAAAGACATTGAAGATATTAGGTCAAAGTTGTCAAGAAATGATTCAGAATTTTCAAACGAAAAGAATAAGTTACAGACAGAAATAGGCAAACTAAAGGATGTCAATTCAAAGTTAGAATTAGATAAAAATACATTAGAAACAGAACACGAACAGTGTAAAACGCTTAAGGAAGATAAGAAAAATCTAGAAATACAAATAAGTAAACTTAATACTGACCTCAGTAAGTATAGAATAGAATAGAATAGAATAGAAAACTCTTTATTGTACACCAGAAACAAAATTAAACACAGTACAGAAAAAAAAAAAAAAAAAAAAAATGAAAATATTGCAAAGGCGGATAAATGGCGTTATTTTTAATTTTTATTTATACTTCTAACAAATACTTACAGAAAATGCCACATCTCTTCAAACTACAATGTCAGATTGTATGAAAAAAATAGAAGAACTAAAAAAAGATATGGATGTGAAAGATAAAGAAATAGACAAATTGAAGAAACAGGTGGACAATATTAACAAATTAGAACAGGACAAGAGTAAATTGCTCAAAGAGGTAAAGGCATACAATATGTGTGTGTCTGATCTGTAAACCCCATTTTTTTAGTGTATCTCCAAATGTTTCTATCTTTAGCTTTAGTACGGTGGAGTTTCAAATAATCAACGAAGCTAGTGTCTTGGTATAGTTATAATACTAATGTATTTTATAGGTTGGAGACAAAACAAAGAAGATTGTTGAATTAGAAAAGAAACTTAAAGAAGCTGAAGACAAAATCAAGAGAACAGAAAAGCTTCTATCAACTAAAAAAGACCGCGTATCAAAACTAGAGAAAGAAGTAAGTTAATTGAATATAATAAATTCATCGCACTTGATATATTATTAACCTACATTTTTTGTTGATAAATAGCTCTCTGAAGAGAAGGGACAAGCTGAAACGCTATCAAATAGTAACAGACGTCTTTCCATTGAATTTACAAGTGAAAAAGACAGTATTCAAGCCAAACTACTAAAGAGCGAAAGCAAACTTTTAACTTTAGAAACAGATATGAAGGAATTGAAAACCGAATATGATTGCAAAATAACCCACTTGGAGTCAGATTTAGCAGCCAAAGAAACACATATTAAGCAACTGGTACTTTTGTTTGAAGCGATGCACTCCATTGCATGGCCCTTTAGCCTTAGTTGAAATTATACCACACTATAGGCTAATATATAAATAGTAAAAGGAGTGCCAGAATTCAAATATGACATAACAACCCGCATGTGCGTTTACCACGTTTGTGCCCCTAAATTTATATTAGACTAGATTTCCAATAATTTAGGACGATTCCTTTTCGAATTCCATTTAAATCTCACGTTTTTGGTCCAAATAAATATTGGATTCAATTTTGCAGGAAGATGCCTTACGGGAGACATCTAACCAGAAATACGATGAGGCAGTATCGCCGGTTGAAATAGCTCAAATCAAGGAAAAGCTAGACAGAACCAGCAAAGATCTTCAAGAAAAACAAGATGAATTAGAAAAGGCGAAGAGCGACCTCACGAAGACTGGTAAAGAACTGGCAGCATTAAAAACTGAAACAACACAACTAAAATCTGACATTGCTAAATTAGAAAATGATAAGAAAGAATTTGAGAACAAGCTGCAAGCTGAAAAGAAGGAATCTGGCTATTGGGAAAGCAAAGCTTCAGAATTTGAAACAGATATTCAGGTAAATGACTTTATGAAAATATTATATAAAAAAATACATTTTGTAATGAACAATCATAATTCAGAGTCGAGACACAATGTAGAAAAAATGATGTTAAAGTTGAAAAATTGAAATAGCTATTTCAATGTTATAGGCCGAACGTAAGAAACTAGAACGCATAAGAATTTCTCACGATAAGGACATAAAGAACAAAGAAGCAGAACTGGCTACATTGAAGGGCAAGCTTAAGGTCCTGGAACAAAGCTCGGGAGCTGGCGCGAAGAGGATAGCGGATCTCAAGCAAGAATATGAAGAGACTGTTAAAAGTAAATATATGAAAATATAGATATAAGCACCTATCAAATTTATTGTGGCATGCATTTTTATTTGAGAGTGACGACATGTGCATGTCGTTCAACTGATGGTAAACGCTACGCGTGCGCATAACAGTCACAGCACGCCAAAATAAAATACTTATTAGAATCTTATTTCAGAGCTAGAACATTCGCTCGCTGTAGAAAAGGCTGAATACGAAGAACTGACTGGTAAATATGAAATGCTGGAAGAGGAACACGTTGTCACGAAAGCCAGACTTACCGTAGAAAAAGAACAAGCTCAAAGGTATGTCGCACTATCCTCATCAACAAATAACATGTTTGTAGTTGAGCAGTGATTGGTTACCTACTATTCGATTTTACGTTTTTCAGTGAACTAATACACGTGCAGAAAGATTTAAGCAAAGCATTAGAAGAAGTGAAATCTTTTACCAACAACTTTGAAACGCAGTCATCCGCTTGGGAGAAGGAGAAATCAGAGTTCCAGGTCAGTTTGATCATCGGGTGTTGATCTACGTGTGTATTTATTATGGCTTGTGTGTATTTTAAAACAATAAATGCTTTCAGAGTTCAGTATCATCATTACAAGACCGGTTGTGCGGTGGCGGGTGGGAAGTGGAGAAGGCGCGGCTGACGGCGCGACTTGACCAACGCGAGAGGGACCTGCGAGCCGTGCAGGACCAGCGGACCGTGCTGGAACATCATCACGACCAGGTCAAGAAAGAGGTAAGGTCAATTATCGCATCAATCAAGGCCTGAGTTTGGAGTCATCATTATAAAACCAGCTTTGCGGTGGAGACTGGCCTATAGTGAGAAATATGTCCAAGCTACTCGTATGCACAAGCAGCGGAACATACTCGAGTACTATCACGATTAGACAGACCTTCTCTTTACAAACAACAAATTTTGATCAGTAATGATGTAATTACAATAACTGATTGGTCCTCTATTGTTTTTAGTTGGAGGAATATAAAAATAAACTAGAAGACTACGAGAGAGTGTCAAAGATCCAACGCAATCTCACAACCGAAAACAATGATCTGGAAAGAGAGCTGGCAGCATTGCATACGAGACTCGACCAAGCTGAGAAGGCTAGGAGGAGCGAACTGAGCGACACTAAGATGCGGTACGACGGACAGTTGAACACCATGAGAGATGAGCTCAAGTCTTTGCACAACCAGGTAAGATTTACTAAGAAGCTTCAACTTCTAAAATATAAGTTCAGGTGGGTAAAAATAAGTATTACGTTTACAGGTATCCAGATTCAAAAGGGAGAGAGACAACTATAAACAAATGTTGGACGCAGCTCAGAAAACGATCTCCGAGCTCAGAAGCGGAGACAAAAATGCAAGGACGCAGAGGAATTCCATATCGAGCACGGACGAGGTAAACATAATAGCTGACAGTGACGCGTAACTTTACAATTCCACATAACAGTTGCGGCAAGTTAATTAGTTTTCGAGTCTCATCCAAATCTGTACAAACCCTTAAAATGGTCCAAATCGCATCAAAATCTTAAACCAGATCCAGAGTCACGGAGATTCTGGGATCGAACATATCTTAAGCCACCGTCCATTATATTTATTGTTATTCCTCTCCCTGCATTTTGATTACCTGGAAGACATCGCTCTGACCGAAAGACCGCCTATTCGAACACTAATTGTTAGCTTTATTTCTGTTCTAGCTTTAAGTTTTCTTTGTTCTATGATGTTTTAATAAAGAATTATATCTATCTATTTAAGGTTTACCGAACGTGCACCTTGCAGCGTACATAGGGTGTTCCAGACAAAGACGTCCATAATACCCCCAAGCGAACTTCAATAATTAAAAAACTGTTGTTGACTCACCAGGAGGAATACCGCAACAAGGTGGCGACACTGGAGCAGCAGGTGGCGTGCCTGGAGGACGAGCTGTGCGAGGCGCGCCTGCTGTCCTCCAAGCTCAACACGGAGCTCGTCAGCGAGCGCTCCGCCGCGGAGGTGCGCTTCGCGGAGATGCACTCGCGGCTCAACGAGGTCAGTACCGCTCGCGGGCACTAGGTGGCGACACTAGTAGTCCAGAAGCTAAGTTGGTCTAAACCAACTAGCAGGTGGCTCTATGTAATATAGAATGAAACGGTTATCCACGATTGAAGATTCAAAGCTGCTAGCGAGGAAATAATGGATCACGCCAATCACAAATAAATGTGCGTGGCTGCACCATGATTTCTGACATCCGTTCTCTTGTTTTCCACTATAACTAAGCAACTACCACACAGGCGCGGTATTATCCGTAGACAATATCGCAGGCCTCATTGCATTATCTGTTTTTAGCACATTTTGTACTAGTATGCGCGTGATCTTACACACTGCTACGACCATATTGCCGGATTATTGGAATAGCGCTGCGATATTATCGACCGTAATTTCGCCCGTCCGGTAGCGGCTTTATTGTACCTCGTATAGATCGTCAAACAGGCGGAAACCTAATTCAGAAGATGTCGAGTTTCCGAATCGTAGCTTAACGGTTTTGTTACGGGGAGATATTATGGCCTACGAACTTACTTGGGAAATCCGTCGATGGCCTCTCGGATGTGTAATCAGCGCTGTCTTCGGGTTAGATGGGGGATGATGGTGCACAGAGATATATCCATAGGACGCCGATGGGGCGGTTTCTTCTGATCCCGTATCACCTTCCTCCGGGATAGAGGTGTGATCAGGCAATCCACACTACACTTAATCCTGGAGCTCGTCTCCGAGGATGGGAATGGCGTCCACGAAATGGAGCTACCGGTGAAAGCTCAAAACACCGCGACGCGACAAGTGCTCGCACGCGCATTTGAAGGACGACTGACTTCCGGTTGGCCAACCCAAAGTCGTGGGCCATAATAATCTCGTACCAACACAAATATTAAGCGGAATAGTCTTTGTGTAGTTACGTTCGAAAACACTCAAAATAAAAAGAAAAGAAATCTGTTTCAGTACGAAACATGCCGCTCACCTTAAAAGACTGTAAGTTCTTTTAACACGAAAACTCAATGAACAGAAAGTTATTCAATCTATAAACTTAAACTTGATCTAAGGTTGTTGTAAACAACTAGTATAGGTAATTAAAACTTAGGAACTAATTTTACGAATTCGTAAACAATAATCATTCTAAAGGCAGTTTACAATATTTACGATCGCTCGTTTGAATAGACTCTTGCCCGTTTGCAAAGTCACAACTCGCACCTTATTATCGGAGCCCGGATGGAGTGTATGAACACGAGCAAGTTTCCATTGGAGTGGTGGAAGATTATCGTCGCATACCACAACAATGTCGCCTACACAGATAGGAGCACCGCGGTCCTTATACCATTTGCCCTGTTTCAAGGTTTGATAATTCAAAGCACATTGAACAGAGTCATTTTTTAAAAACTCGTACGAATCTCTCAAATAGTTATGACAACCCTGGAAGTTTCCGCAATCAGAGTAAATGTCGCTGCACAAACCTCTGCGCGATGTAAATCGGCGCAGGGCTGCTAAGAACGCCTCAGTAGATAGCTCCGATACGAGCTCCAAGTGTATAGCCTTCACACTCATGCACACGAACACGGCGACATAACATTTGATGATTTTAGCATTACGAACCTTATTAGCTCGCACGTAAAACGGGCCCGCGTAATCAACAGCTGTTTTCATGAATGGGCGCTCGGGTCGCAGCCGGACCGCTGGGAGCGGCGCCATCGCAGGCTGTAGACGTACCGGACGCACACGGAAGCGGCGCACACAACGAAAGATTTGTTTACGTATTATATCTCGGCTAGATAAAATCGCATATTTTTGTAAAGGTAAATATTGAACGGCTTGAGTGCCCGCATGAAGATGCGTAATATGGGCATCGTCAATTATTAAAATCGTAGGAGGGTGTTTTTTGGGTAAAATTAATTGATGTTTTGACTCGTACGACAAAAGGGATTTATGTAGACGTCCGGAGACTCGCAAAAAACTCGAATCATCGATAAACGGATTAAGACGTCTCAATTGGTTTGAGGGCGGTATACCCTGTGAAATGTTTTCAAAATCTTTATGAAACACTTGGTTTTGCACTAAATAAATGAAACGATTAAGCGTGAGTTTATACTCGTGGACTGTGATGTAACTAAGATAGGAACTCTTTTCCTTGTTGACGCGCGATTTTAGAATATAGTAAAAGCGAAAAATATAAGAAGTAATTCTCAATAGTTTACTCAAGGTTGAAAACTGGTTTATGACCTCAACATCGTCGATCAGCGTAGCTGATGCAGACGCGACCGGTGGATTACGTTTCTCCTCACCAGTGCTAGGGATACTTTTAAATACTGGCCACGCAGTAGGATCCTCACGGAGCCATGCTGGGCCGTGAAACCACATGTCGTTCTGTAAGAATGTGGAGGGTAAAAGTCCCCTTGAGTCTCTTATTTTGGTTTGATGGTCATGTTCCATGGGAGCAAAGGGCACCTCTTCCCGCCGCTCACCATGAACCTCTGGCGCCTGAACCGCGGCGAGTATCGCCGGCGAGTTACTGTGCCATTTACGTAGTTCAAACCCAAGTGATTTGCAAATACCTAACAATTGCTCTTGTAATACCAGAGCGTGTGATTCATCGCTCGCGCCCGCGACCACATCGTCGACGAACACTTGGTCGGTTAAAACCTTTGCCGCTAGGGGAAAATTAGATGCTTCGTCACAAGCCAATTGCTTAATGGTACGAAGAGCTAAGTAAGGGGAAGTGCTCACACCAAACGTTACCGTCCGCAGACGATAATCACGGAGGGGTTCATCGGGCGACGTACGCCACAGAATGCGTTGCAAGTCCCTATCAGATTCTTGTACTAGTATATTTCTATACATTTGTTTAATATAGTCCTGCAAGCACGCGTGAGACTCAATTTTAAGACTCGGGTTCCGTTGTAAACGTTGCTCTAACTTATGGAACCGAGCGAGGACAATATCTCGTGATTCACCTAGGGGCGTAGCATCAGGTTTACGTGGTAAAGCTACTGAGTATCGTCCCGTGACGTCACGATAGTGTGAGCGTTCAAATATGGATTCACATAGACGTTCCTCGGGGGTGAGTGCCTTCACCTCAGGCACTGACTCCAGTTTCCAGAATCGTTTCAAGTCGCCGTCATCGGATAATGAGCTAAAACAAGCTTGAACTGAGGATGGAGTCGAAGAGTTGAACGCTATTTTTCCCAACAACAAATAACCGAAAACGCTGTTCATAGCGATCGGCGAACCGGGCGAACCCGTTATTACGTTTCCTAAAATTATGTGAGATAGTACATCTGCACCTAACAACATCTCCACCGGCTGTGGAGTGTGAAACAAAGGATCGGCTAAATTTAAATTTTGAATGTGTGCCCACCCCATACGAGGCAGTGGTACACTAGGCATTTTAGGAATAAGTTTCGGCAATACTAAAACTTCAATCGGTATAGAAGGTTGAAGTTCATTTCTCGGGGTTATGCAACACGAAATCTTTCCCTTTGGTCGTACCGGTTTGGTGTCACCTATCCCGTAAACAGGTACATTCGCATAACAACGCTTTATACCTAGCCGCTGTGCGCACGATTCCGTCATGAACGAAGCCTGGCTTCCCGTATCGATAAGACACCGGACAGTCGAACGCTTTTCATTACCTACACATACATCGATGAGTGCGGTCGAAAGCAGCACAGTATTTGTTGTGCCAAAAGGAGCATTGAACGACGCGCAATTAATTTGTGTCGCTTGACTCGCGGACATAGCGTGCTGAGTACAGGTGCTCGGAATGTTCTCTTCCCGTTCCTCCGTGAGCGGTAAAGAAACACTTCTCTCACTCGCACGGCTAGTATCACCTTCAGAAGTAAAGTGAATCAATGTATGATGACGTTTTTCACACGAACGACAAACAAAACTCGACTTGCATTGAGAAACGTTATGACCTTTGCCTAAACAATTGAAGCAAACATCTTTATTTTTGATAAATGCATACCTATTGCTTGGTGACAAATTCAAAAACTTATTACATTTTCTTAATGGATGCTGAGCATCGCAACATACACAATTCTGATTCTTGCGCGTATTGACAGAAGGCTGAGAATCGCTCGCACCCTGAGTCGAAGTGTGGCTGGCCACGCCGGCAGCCAACGCTCGACGGAACGTTGGAGCGACGTACTCTTTCCTCTGACTACCTACATTTTGAATATTTCTACTGCCAGATTCAACTATTTCGCTGGCGGTTAATTCTCGTTCTAAAAACTCGATTAACAAGTCGACGTTGGGTACATCGGATGGTTTATGCAATGTTAACTCGAATCGCATACGAATGGAAGTAGGTATTTTACGTAGTAAAATATTCAACAACAAAAAACTCCACTGATTTGTAGGAAAATGCATTACTTGTAACGCTTTTATATTCTCATGGTAAATATTCAGCAAATTACGCACACTTTGATTTGATTTCTCGGCACAGGATTGAATATCCAGAATACGATCAATATGTTGAGAAGCTATGACTCGTTTGTTCTCATATCTTGAAATTAAAATATCTAACGCGACGGTATAATTTTCGTCCGTGATAGGTATCGATTTTATTAAGTTATAGGGCTCGTTTTTCAAGGTAAGAAGGAGATACCTAAACTTCTCGTTATCTGTGTAGGCGTCATTATTATCAACCATGGAGCGAAACAGGTCATAAAATGGTGGCCAATCGGTCAATTCTCCCCCGAATGACGGCAACGGAAGATTCGGTAACCTACTACTACAACCCCCGTGAGTCGGTTGTATTGTATTGTTATAGGAAACTCGACTCATGCGCCTACACTCCTCATCGTTTTTCTTCAGAACTTCGACATGGCTGACAATTGCGTAATAAATATCATTGAATTGAGTTCGAATACGTAACTGTTCCTCTCGGTCAAATGTCGACAATTTCATTTGTGACTTCTCAATTTTAGTTTGCAATTTAAGGAATTTTCTCTGAATAGAAAGAATATCTTTTGCTCGCGCTTTAAATTGCTGTTCATTGAGTTCGTAAAACTCTAAAGTACGTTTGACTTCGTCAAGTATAACTTCTCTTTCGAAAATATCTTGTTCCGCCATTTTTAATGGACACGTAATGTCGCACACAAAAACTCAAAAATCGGCAAAATCAAGATGAAAAACTGGGAAATATTGTCGGGACGCGTAACGCCGCTACGACAAACACTAAAATATACTCGGATGGTTTCCAAAAATGGGAAAATATGCACTAATAACGGGATTTGGACAACGTGACTACAGCAAAGAAAATCCGCAGATCCGGCTCGAACGGATCAAAAATGTTACGGGGAGATATTTTGGCCTACGAACTTACTTGGGAAATCCGTCGATGGCCTCTCGGATGTGTAATCAGCGCTGTCTTCGGGTTAGATGGGGGATGATGGTGCACAGAGATATATCCATAGGACGCCGATGGGGCGGTTTCTTCTGATCCCGTATCACCTTCCTCCGGGATAGAGGTGTGATCAGGCAATCCACACTACACTTAATCCTGGAGCTCGTCTCCGAGGATGGGAATGGCGTCCACGAAATGGAGCTACCGGTGAAAGCTCAAAACACCGCGACGCGACAAGTGCTCGCACGCGCATTTGAAGGACGACTGACTTCCGGTTGGCCAACCCAAAGTCGTGGGCCATAATAATCTCGTACCAACACAAATATTAAGCGGAATAGTCTTTGTGTAGTTACGTTCGAAAACACTCAAAATAAAAAGAAAAGAAATCTGTTTCAGTACGAAACAGGTTTAGATACCCATTGTGACACCGGTTGTTAAATTTGTTTTGTTCTAACCTCTCTTTGCTCTGTGGTGTCCCAACGAAGAGAATCTATGTACGCAGTAACCGTCCCTAATGTCCCCAGTACGAGGAAGAGCGCCTGCTGTCGTCGGGGCGGGCGCGCGTGGCGGGCATGGCCACGCGCATGGAGCTGGCGTGGCACAAGGAGCGCGACGAGCAGCAGCGCCTGCTGCAGGAGACCTCCACGCTCGCGCGGGACCTGCGCCAGACGCTGTTCGAGGTACGCGGCCCGGGGGGCTGCAGCACTGTACTGTCGGATGCGTCGGTATTTGTTGCGAGTGGCACCGAAAAATCATTGTCTGTTGAAAACTATGTATAAAATACAGAAGAAAGACAGAGCGAACCGTCTTCTTCTTTAAGTAGATGTAACAACCGTAGTGTCTGTTTTGGTTTAAATATCGTGGTGGGAAATTTTGCCAACAAGACTAAGTCAGTTTAGCTACTCAAAGTGCGTCGGATGTTTTAAAATCATTGGGATTTAATTCAAACGCCATTCCGGGACGTTTCTGTCTTGCACAGCGAAGCGTCAAAGAATAATGATAAATGATAATGCGCCAAGTTTAGATCACTAATCTTTCATTTGTATAACTCAGCATGTTTTTTTGAACAGGTGGAACGCGAACGAGATAAGGAACGTCTGGATATGAAGAGACGAATAGATCAATTAAAGAGAACCACAGAAGAAGAAACCGAAGAGGCCAAGAAAAAGGTCAGTAAAGATTTTCAGTCTTAGAGGAAATATCTGTTTTTTTTATAACATTAATATTGGCACCCGCAACTTTATGCTTCACCCTCGGCTCGTCGCCGGAGGCTGTCATGCTCTCTGTGACCGCGAGCCTACTTTATGTGTGGGATGGTGAGTCGTGGTGAGCGTAATAAGAATAATTGACTTGGATGGCTGAACCGATTTTCTTGTCTAGCCACGGCTATGGATCTGCACACACCGTTGTGTTTTCAGCAGTAAACGTGTCAATAAGTATTATTAAAAGTCCACTCCATACTAAAACCACAAAACTACATCAAGTCAATAAGTGTAGCGATGGGTTGGCACATCCAAATGATCGGAACGCGCGATTGGCGCCGGCGATGTGTCGCTCGCTGCCAGGTCCGGTGTGCCGCAGGTGTCGGAGCTGCAGTGCGACCTGCTGGAGCTGCGCGACGCGCACGCCAAGCTGCGCACGGCCAACGAGAAGCTGCGCCGCGACAAGGAGCGCCACGACCGCGACCGCGACCAGAACAAGCTGCTCGTCGCCTCGCTCAAACGTGCACAGCAGGTTTGATACCGACCGTTTAACCCACGATGCTGAAGACTTTTCTTAAGACTAGCCTGGATGTCCTTGTTATAAGAATAGGGTATTTTATTTGCATATTCTCCAAATTAGAAAAAAAATACTTTGCCTTCCCTCGAATGAATTGTCTCACTATCGAGTAGAGCTACGCGAGGAATATGAGCGGCGCGCTAAACGAAATCAGTAATAAAACTGGCTCATTTGTTTATCTTAGCACAGCGCAGCGACCTCATTGTTGGATTTCCTTGCCATATTCCTCGTAGGGCTCTAGTGGACGATACCTTACAAAACCTTTTGAAACTGGCCGACATTAAATCCATAATCCCCGTCGCGTTCAGGAGGACGACAGAATAATCACGCAACTGCTGGAAACGATAGAAGACCTCATGAAGCAAAGCCCGGACTTGTTCCGCGCCGCGCCCGTCAAACCAGAGAAGAGTTTGATGACTCCGACACCGCCCCGAAGAAATAGGGTAAGATATCTCTACTCAGCGACGAGTTTTTGAATTATAATGAATTCTACTTTTTATAAATGTATGTATTCAATGAAATAAAATTGAATATGTTGGCATTAGCTCATTCAAGTCGTGCGAGGTAGCCGGTCGAGGTCGGGACATGATGTTTTGTGTTTCTTGGCGATCTTTCTGTTATTTTATCGCGACAATTGAAGTGATGTCGGTTCCAGTCGTCCAAGTCTCGGTCGCGGTCGGCGACGCCGGAGAGCGCGGGCGAGGCTGGCGCGGACGCGGCCGCCACCGCCGCGCGCCTCCGCCGCCTCACCGACGAGCTGCGCGCCTCGCGCATCGCCGAGCGCCAGCGCCGCCAGCAGGCCAGCGCCAGGAGGTAACGCCGCCTACCGCCCGAACACTACTGGAATAAAGGAAAATCGTACCGACCGTTACAATTCTCGCTGACGAATATTTTCAGAGCGATGTCGACGGAGCCGCGCGACACGTTGTCGGTGACGCCGGCGCAAACGAGAACACCCTCGCGCGCGCCCTCGCTCAAGAAACGCTCCGTTTCGCTGGAACAAACTACCAAAGAACAGGCGAGTACTTTTTTGTCAAAGTAGACCCTTATTTAGCCACGCATTACGCTACAAACTGGTCCTCTGTTTTTCTCTTTTCTTCTCTAATCGATACTTATCGCTTCTTCTACAGAGCGTGATTTGGAAGTCAGTGGACGACAGCAGCGTATCGTCGATGCAGTCGCTGGATGGCGACGCAGACGCTCGGTTGTTTGCGACTATGCAGCGCGACGCCAGTCTCGACAGGTAACATTTTAATGACTTGAGCTTCAAGTAGGTTGGACTCCCCCACTTATCCGCACCAAACTATGCTATGAGTGCGGTCGGCGATCAATAGCATTTCTTGCTCTAGCGAACGTCGTTTACGAGAGACAAACAGGGATACCCTAAAAAAAATTATTCGTGCGAGCAAGTGGAATCCAACCTATTATATACTTTTCTACAATTGATTTTGTACTGTATTTCTTCTCGTTACAGTCGATTATCTGGAGGATCTGCTCAAAGCGAGATACTTCCCACAGAGAAGAAGAAAAAGAAGAGCATATTCGGCAAGCTCAAAAAGTTGACTAAATCGCGCTCCATCGACGATCAAGTCGATCAAGACATCACTGTGGATTTCAGACCCATTGGCACAGTTTCTCAGGTAAAAGGAAATTATTGCATTACTTTGTCAAAACTATTTTGGTTTCTAAACGAAGTGATAATTGGTTTGTTTGTTTGTTTTATAAATTATGTGATAATTGTGGCAGGGATCCGACTCAGATATGAGTGCAGTAGGCAGCAAACGAGACTTGAGAGGTCGACTTTCAGATATGTTCAGTAGAAAGGGCACACATTCAAGAGGAACCAGGTACTGTTTTTATAATGCACACATACACACACACACACTACAGAGACTATCTTAAATACTATATTTTTGTATAAATACTATACTACTTAATTGGTACAAAAACTTTAGAATACTCCTTTTTGTATGTACTCTTTTTTTTATTTGTATTTTATTTTCAGCAAAGAGCTGTCTCCAGAACGGCCGGCAAGCGCAATAGGCACCGTTAGTAGTGGGTCCCGGAACAGTATGCTGAGAAACTCAAGCAATACCAACTTGACTCGAGCTTCGCCTGCCAAAAAGGTAAAACAATCTTTGTGCGGTATTTATTTCCATATTATAGACATATACGGCGACGGCGACGGCTTCCGTGGCGTAGTGGGTGATGAGCCGACGGCAAAGCTTGAAGTTGCGTGTTCGTTGCTGCACAGGGCAAAAAAATGTGTGAAACACAAGTATTTGAATTGAATCTGGATGTTTGTCGAAGCATGGTCTTCGTAGTTCCTGATTCCCTAGATACAGGGAATCCTAGTTAGTAGTCAGGATATATGTATGTCATCATGCCGCGCTTATATTATTATTATATTCGTTGACTGTCTCGAGGTATGAAATATTCCATGTTCTAACCCTCCGTTTGTTCACAGAACGACCTCCCCAGCTCGCGAGCCTCGAGCGCCACGCCCGCCACCAAGAGGAAGGGGAAATAACTGATACTATCAATATATCGCTTCACTATAGTATATTTATTCATATTCCTATTATTTCCACATAGCATGTAATATCACAATACATATCAATTGTGTTTATTCCGTATAACTTTCGATACCAGATACACACACACACAAGTTCGCCGTATAATTTAATATTTATAGTAAGCGACAGAAAATATAAGCGTTTATCGAGAGTTATACGGGAATATCCGCCGCCCCGTCACAGTGTGTCCGTGACGCCCTATTCCTTCGCCTTCAGTCCCTCGACGAGCGCTCGCGGGGTGAGACGGGCCGCGCTCGCGTCTGTGCTCGCGTATTCTTAATTTTATAATAAAATGTTCAATCAAAGTGTCATCGTGTATTTCACTAAACATCTATTCAATTTAAATATTTCTCTTTACATACAAAATATCAGTTCTTAATTAAAATGCAAACAACAGAAACAAAAATGTAATTGAAACCTGGCGTCGGGGCGCCGGGCGGGCGCGAATAGTCCTGAGTGCGCGGTTAGCTCTGGTCCATGAGGTTGTCCACGCCGCCGGCGCCGCTCGAGTCCTTCAGGATGGACTCGAAGATCGGCTGCAGCTCGGGGAACGACTTGATCTGAGTCACGAAGTCCATCAGGTGGGGGTTCTTATCTGTTATGCCCAACAAATGGATCGAATAGAATAGAAATACTTTATAGTACACCAGTTTACAAAATATACAAGATACATATAGGCAGGTGGCAGATATTGATAGGAATTGTTTAAAGCTAATTTGTGTTGTACCTTAGCTTCCATAATAATAATTAAAAAATACCAGTTTGTTTGTACCAGTAAAGTTTTCACGCAGCAAAAGAGCAATGTTACGTTTGTTCGGCATAGAAATAGACAAAAGAGCTTTTTAAATTTTCCTTGTTCTTTGGGGTTTAAGTAAAAAGTTTATCTATCTGACAAAATGAGCTGGAAACAGATAGGCTACTTTTTATCCCGAATAAATGTACAGGTCCTATGGGATAACAGTCAATGCGAGTGAAACCGCAGGACGCAGCTATGTAGCCCAGCAATACATACCTGCTTCAGGAATTTGTAAGAGAGCGGCGGCAGCACGTAGCGCAGAGCGTTTGAGTTCGTCTTGCTTTTCGTATTCTTGTTTGACAGAATTAGCCTTCACTTTCATCGTGCACGTCGCTCTCAGTGGCTCCACCAAGCTTTCTAGTCCTGAAAATAAAATATCAATTAAAGTTACAAGCAAAATATAAAGTTCTGACAAACTAAAATTACTTGGCCCGACCACGTCTCCCGAATACCGAATGACCACCCAGGGATGTCGCTTGATCAAACGACATCGCGGTAGATCAAGGAATAGGTCATAGTACACAAAGAGGTAAGAGGTAGTAGTAGTGGTACAGTATGGTGGTGGGAGGTATGGTGAGGTGGGAGGTATGGTGAGGTGGGAGGTATGGTGAGGTGGGAGGTATGGTGAGGTGGGAGGTATGGTGAGGTGGGAGGTATGGCGAGGTGGGAGGTATGGTGAGGTGGGAGGTATGGTGAGGTGGGAGGTATGGTGAGGTGGGAGGTATGGTGAGGTGGGAGGTATGGTGAGGTGGGAGGTATGGTGAGGTGGGAGGTATGGTGAGGTGGGAGGTATGGTGAGGTGGGAGGTATGGTGAGGTGGGAGGTATGGTGAGGTGGGAGGTATGGTGAGGTGGGAGGTATGGTGAGGTGGGAGGTATGGTGAGGTGGGAGGTATGGTGAGGTGGGAGGTATGGTAAAGTGGTGGTGCAATGAGCTAGACTTAACGTAGAACATGACAGAAAAACTTTCACTATCTAGGCAGGCTAAAACGTGCATTGAACTGTAAAAGTAAATGACGATCAGAGAAGTTTTGAAACCGATGACAAGTATTTAGTGAAACCGAATATGAATATCGCGGAGCGCTCACTCTGCAGCACGACGGCGGGGCAGAGCTGCGCGAGGCGCGCGCACATGAGGTAGGTGAGCATCTTGATGTCGTAGTGGTCGCGCAGGCCGTCCTCCACGTGGCGCAGGAACTCGAACACGTCCAGGCGGTCCAGGCACGTGCCCAGCAGCGTGTACATGCACTCGAACGCCGCCTTGCGCAGGTCCAGCCCGTCGTCCACGGAGTGCTTGAACGGGCCCATCTCCACCTCGCGGATCAGCTCTTTCTGGAACACGAAACGAATCGGCGTTATCGCACTACGCTCGCCGGCTCGCTCATCTCGGGGAATAAAATATCGGACAGGGAAACGTGTTTACTCGCGCCTCCGGCGGGGTGACTGCCCTCACTTTGCCTTATAAAACACGACGACAGCACACACCATTGTATTTGTCTATTTAAAGTCTGATGGTAAGCGATAATGCAGTCTAAGCATTATTAATAATAATTTGTAAATAATGTTTAGGCCTAAACGGAGCGTTCCATTCCTTGACCATTCAAATGAAGAAGGTAAAAGCGGAGGAAAACTGAAATAAATATCAGTGGAAACTGGGTAGACGCACAAAGAGAAGCGGGCGGTACCTTGACTTTGGTCTCGCTGTAGATGGTGGGCAGCACCCGCGGCAGCAGGTCGCGGATGAGCGAGGGCTTGTTGTGCGCGGCGGAGTTGAAGGCCACGAGCGCCACGCGCCGCACGCCCAGCTCGGGGTCGCGCAGCGGCACCAGCAGCTCCGGCATGCACTCGCGCAGCAGTCCGTCGATGGCTTGCGGCTGCGGACGCAATACGGACCTAGAGATCGGTCTACGAAACGCCGATTGTACGGGCTACATCGAAACTAAATGATGATCTGACGAGTTTCAAAAACCGTAACCGCTATTTAGTTCATTAAACGCTTGTCATAATTATTTTCAATATAATCTGGGTTCTTAAAAATGTCAAAACTCCCTGTCTCTCATTGAATTCTGTAGAGAATAAGAGGAATCTGAATAGAGAGCGAGAGAGGAGGAAATAATGTATTTTTAAAGCATCCGATTATGTATTTTGAAAATAATCATGTATCCGGGTCATAAGTGTTTGTTAGACCATGCCCGTCATAGTTCCCGATTCCCTAAATACAGGGAATCCTAGTTAGGGAGTCAGGATCTATGTATGTGATTGTGACGCGTTATTTATTGATATTCTTCATGATATTATGAAAAACGCTACAGAATTTACTCGAAACAATCATCAAATAAATCACTCACTTGGTCGGAGATGGTGAACTTAACAGCTGTGACGGCGGTGGTTCTCGTCAGGGGCTCCGGCGACTTAAGGAAGGCCTTCAGATGTGGCAATAAGTCTTTAGATTCCAATAGGCACAATTTACCTAAGCACTCTGCTACCTAGAACAAATAAATGCAATTGCAATATGCGCGTTTGATGGAACTTCTACCAAAACATATAATTTTATTTGGCACTATGGAAAGCTATATTATCAGCGAGTAACATAGGCTATATTTGATCCACGTTTTCTCACGGGAAAGGGAACTAAGCGGGTGAAACCGCGGGTATTATATGTTTTTTGATAATACACATACCTACTACATTCGGGCTGATATTCAGAAACGACACCAATTCTGAACTCATGCAGCATTGTCAAAATGTATGTAGGTATGTTGGCCCTGTAGTTATAGGTATGGTGACTTAATTATTATGGGATAAGACTGCATTGTCGTCCTCTATCAATCAATTCAGATACTTACTACATTACGAGATCCTTCCTCCGCGCACTGGCAGTGTTTTGAGAGCTGTACCCATATCTGTGGTATGAATGGCCTTAGCGCTTCCACGCCCTCTGGTGTGCATGATTCGCATGAGATTATCTGGAAAAGAAAAAGCAATCATCATTGTTGACGCAATTTCACTTACAGTTTATGCAATGTCTTACCTGATTTTAACCAACTATGCAGTTTATGATGGTGTACGCTTACCTAGAAGTAACCTATTACTTGGTTCCTTCTATGTAAGCGTGCACGATTCCCAAGCTGTAACTATCGGGAAAGGCCGACTTAGGCAAGGAGTTCCACTCCTTTCTGGTATGCATAAGAGTAAAGGTGGAAGGAATGTCCACTATATAACGATGAGGCATCGCCGTGTCTAGTTGTTGGACGATTGAATGGGTTTGACGGAATTCAATCGTGTAATATCATCACACTCGTTTCTCACCTCTCGGAGTGAATGCAGCAGTAGGTACTGCTGCCTAAGATGGACTTCTATCTTCATGAGGATGAAGGGCAGGTACTCGGGCAGGTTCCCCACCGCGACGGAGCCGAGGGCGTAGCTGGCGGCAGACTTCACCTCCTCCGAGGGAGGGGCGAACGAGTAGAGCAACACTTCTTTTAGGTTCGGGATTGAGCTCAGGTCTCTGAAAATGATTGATGTGTCGTATAAAACTATTTAAACATAGTTTACTAATCGATTGCATGTCAAGAGGTGAATATAATTTCGAAGAGACGGTAAAGCGGCCCCAGGTTTGGAACTCCGTGTCATCGACAAGTTTTTTCGGTCCTTTTGGAATGGATGTAATAAGAATCCAGTGGTAGTCTGTTAATTTTTATAAGTACTCTTTTAGGACCAACAAACACCACCAATTCGGACCGGGCCTTCGACCCGAGCTCAGCAGTGGGCCGATATGGGTAGTTTTTTTAGCATGATGATGATGATGAGTCCTTTAGGAACTACTCAGTAACATAGGACTGTCGGACGGAGAGTGGGCGGCGGAGCACTCACAGGTGGCGGCCGATCTCGGCGATGGCGAGCAGCGCGAACATGTGCTGCGCGTCGGAGGCCGGGTCCTGCGCCTCCCGCAGGAACCCGCGCACCACGTCCAGCGCGTCCTCGCCGCCCTCCACCACCACGGCCGCCACGCACTTGGCCAGCGAGTGGAACGCCTGCAACACGCAACGTGCCGCGTGAGCTCGCAGTCGCCCTTCGGCGCATTATAATATGTTCTACATAGTTACATTTAGATAAAAAAAATAATTTAAACACCACAGAGCAAAGAAAATCTTAAAAAGAGAACACACACAGAACTACACTACACCAATAACGCGACTGCGTAGTACTGCGTGGTGCGTACTTATATACAGAATGGACACTTTTCGCCCTGAGCGAACCGCTTCCTCGAACTTCTACCCGCAGTATTCCGCGCCTAAATGTACGTAGTGGAGCGTCCGGGATGTCTCCTGCTCTCACCGGCGCGTTGGGTGCGGATGTGCGTCGTACCTGCTTGATGTGATGCGCGTTGGCGCTGTGTTCCTGCAGGCGGTGCACGGGCGCCACGAGCAGCGCCAGCAGCTCCCGGCGCGAGCAGCCCGCCACGTCCGCCGCCACCAGCGCGCTCAGCACGCCCAGCATGGCCTTCAGCGCGCCGCCTGCGGGCGGACACGGGTCAGTCTCTCGGCGTCGGGCCGCGTACTGCACGAACCGGGCCTCAGGGTGACGAGCGTGTGCAGTGTGAGTGAAACTGTGGCCGGTATGGGCAGGCGCTTACCATCAAGTGAACGACGCGCTAGTCTCAAAAATTCAATTTTTTTTTGTATAAGTACCTTAAATAAAGCTTATAGGCATGGCACATACCGTGGTTATGTCGATACTAAATGCGACCGATGCGTCAACCTCTCAAATGTAACGCTCGCTGAGCGAATATAACAGTGACGCGACTTCATGTCAGTCGATTCGAGACCGAGACGGCTCGGGCTCATTCAATACTCACAAAATAAAGTACTCAGCGCGCCTAAAGTAGGTTTCACTGAAAAAAAGTGACGGGACCTTGCAGCAGCGGCGACTTGGCGAGCGCCAGGATGTTGGGCGTGAGCGCGGCGCGCGCGTCCGCCGTGAGCGCGGCCGGGCAGCGCAGGCACGCGCCGCGCACCAGCGTCAGCGCCGTCTGCGCGCAGTGCAGGTCCGACTCGTTCACTAGCGCCGGCACCTCCATCAGCACCTACGGGAAGCGCCATACGTAGTAAGGTGGGGTTCAACGACGAATGTCACCGTGGCCCGAGCCGTCATTGAACCGGGGCCTTCTAGGTTGACAGTTGTATACCTTCTAACGGCTTCACTTCACATGACATTTTCAGCTGTCCATGGTACATCTAAAATATCAGACTGTCCCCAAGTACACCTATTTTATCACCAAATCTTCTATACCAACTAGAAAAATTAAATCTTTCAAGATAATAATGACCGGGACGGTGCTCACCTTACTCAACAGTTCAATGCTGATAGCATTGCTGTAGTTTTGCACCAGAGTGTCCAAAAGCACCAGTGTTGATAGTTTCAAGGCTCTTTGATTTTTCCTCAAAAAAGATCCTAATATTGGCACTACATCCGACTGAAACAGAAACGAAATTTCATAAATAATAATTCAATTTACTCATCCATAGATGCTGATTTCTCAATATCTAAAAGAAATAGAAATACACTTACTAATATGGGTCTCAAATCAATCCTCAACGGTGAGGAAGCCACTTTGGTCAGCGCCTTGACTGTGGTCAAGCGAGTAATCTCATTGCGTAGTCTTTCTAAGAATATTGGCAAGCAGATGGGGAGCTCATCCTGTAACAAAAAAAGTAGTGATTAATATAAGCAAAGGGCTAACGAAAAAGGATTCTGGTAATATCTCTACAATCAATTAAACGGACCACCAATACCGTTCATCGGAAGAGGTCTGCCATATTATGCTACACAAAGAGTAATTTTTTTTCACTGAGTAACCAGACAAGCGCGACGTTCACGTGATTGTGAACGCCACGCCGGTCCATAAAGAATAAGGTAATACACTTGTAGACAGCCCCCAAGTGGGACATTAGGAATTGCGGCGGTGGATACCTGCAGGTAGTCCCCGAAGTGGCAGAGCAGCTGTCCGCAGGCGGCGATGGCGCGCTCCTTGACCTCCTGGTCCATGTCGGTGGCGCGCAGCCGCACCAGCGTGCACTCGTACATGGCCGGGATGAACGGGCGCAGCGCCTCCGCCGGCGGCTCGATGCCCACCTCCACCTCGCCGTCCGAGCCCTCCACGTTGTCTGGAGCCAGGAACGTACGTACAACTTGGATTGCATTACAATTGACAACGTCTCAAGATTAAGCGTCGCGAACGCAAATGATTCTCAAGAACTAAAGATGGTGGCCGAACGGTGACTTGTTCGTTTTACAAGCCAACACCGGATCTGATGTAGTTTCTGCCTATCCATTGGGATATGCAGAGACTACATCTTTCCACATGCTACATCCCAGTGAATTCATCATAACATTGATAGCAGTCGTTAAACCACGTCACAGTCCCTTGGACGGCTTGACAAAGTCTGCCACTAGAATTTGACACTACCTCATTTGACAAAACCTATTCCCATTAGGGAACTATTGGAACGAGAAATTGACCCTATTTATTTACGGGTAGAGAACTGTATTCGAGAGCAAAGTGAAAGAGACTAACCGAGCGGGCGCATGACCTTGACCAGCGTCTGCAGCACGCGCAGCGCTTCCGCGGTGACCTTGTAGAAGGGGTCGTGCACGCAGGCCAGCACGGCCGGCATCAGCGCCGCCACGTGCGGCCGCATGATGGCGCCGCTGTGCCCGCGCACAAGGCACACCACGAACACTAGGGTCTCTATCTTCATAGACGACGCTGTGCTTTTATCCCTGTGGAATGTCAAAATAATGTTAAGAATCACCTAATAAAATACGGAGGCTATCAAATCTACCCGCATCCGCGCAGTGAGTAGGGACTAGTTGAGGTGGTAGCACAGTAAGACAGGAGAGTCCGAGGCGTGGCTTTACTGACATGAGCGGCGGCGTGAGCGCGCGGATGACGCGCGCGACGTGGTCGGCGAGGCAGCCCGGCGCCGCGGCCAGCAGCTCCCGCAGCAGCGCCAGCGCGCAGCCGCGCGCGCGCACGCTGCGCCCGCGGATCACGCGCAGCGACCCGCGCACCACCATGGGCACCTGCCGACAAGGCACCCGACGAATCACATCATCCATCCCTGACTCGATCGCGCGACTCGATGACTCGTCGCGCTCGCTCGTCGCCGAGGCTCGAAGGAATCTAACGTACCCTCTGAAGGAGTAGACACTGAGCGGAGTTGTCGTCGCTAGCCATCGACATCTGCATCGAGGGCGGTGGGCGCGTAGCTCGCAGGAGCGCAGTGTACGCACTCAAGATATCACATTTCACGTTCTCTTCGCGTTCTGCAAAGAAAAACTTATACTGAACGAGCGATATGTTTAAGTTTCACTGTCTCGGTTTACTGAAAATCAGCCTCAAAAAATACGAAAAATATTATTGCTAGGATCTCAGTTCCTCTACCTTTAAATCTGGCGATCAAAGCAGGTGACACTGTTAGGTACATCTCCGATAGAAGTTCGTGGCGTGTCGCTATTACGGATTCCAAGCATTTAGCTGCGGCACGCCTTACCTGAAACAAACGACGAGCTCACTCACTCATTCACAAACTTGACTGTTCATACGAGAGAGTTGTTATTTTTTCAGGTTCCAGGCAAAGAATCTATGCATCAATTGATCTTATTTGGTTTATCAGTTCAGGTAAGCTTTAAAAACTAAATGCAATTATTCCTATAAAATATGAAAATTATATCCTTGCAATAAAATTAGCTATTGTTAATATTTAATTTCTTTTCTCTCCGTGTCCCATTTGTTTCCACCCTGTGTACATACCTTCCAGGACATGTCATCATCGTCCGAGTACTCCTCAGAGTCAGACTCGGGCTCGGCGTCAGGTGCGAACGACTCGTCCTCCATCTCCTCGTCCTCACCGCCACCTTCCTCCTCGTCCTCATAATTGTAGTTGGGGTCATACGTGATCATCTTCAGGCATAACTCGATTATCTGGTGGGAAAAATCATGAATCAGATATGGAACAACTTGTGCAAGCATGCAAGTTTTTGTTTAAAAACATACGTAAACATCTACTTATATCCGCTAACTGCTAAGTACGGATCTCAACTCACTTTGTGTGAGCAGAAATTACTGAATTCCATCCTCAATCCAAATTCACCAATTCCAAAATATATAAGGTTCTGAAAGATTGCCTTACCGTTGGTATATGCGGCTGTACTTCCTTAGGGCACTTGAGCACAAATGCCTCTAACGCTTGCAGGCAATGCTCTCGCAGCTCTTCGTCAGCATCGGTGGAGTATTCAAGCACTTTGGGCGCCACTCGCCACAATTGCTCGCCGAATCTGTGTCCCGCTTGACGACTGTAACAATCACATGAATATGATTAGACATCAGTGTTCAATGTGAACATAATAATAAATTCATACAAATGTACTTTTTAAAGTTTAATAGATTGGAATCATATTTTAAAGTACAGTTGGCTATTTTAGTGTAGATTATAAAAATCACATTTTGTTGAACGTCAACATTTCAATCAAGTTGCATTGTCAGTGGACTAATTCAATGTACCTTGAGACCAAGACCCTACTCGATATTAGTAAAAATTAAATTGTTATACAAATATGATTGGATAATAATTTTATTTTCCAAACTTTTTCTTACCAAACAGATGCAATGCACTGAATGTGAGTGCGGCTGACACCTGAAGATGTAGATGAGCCCAGTCCATCCAAAAGGTGGTCTATCAGTTTGTTGTACAGAGGGGAATTGCAGGACATCACCAAATGAGACAGGGCGACAATGGTACGTTTACGAACAGCCTGGTAAAACAGATAGGTGAATTATTAATCATTTTTAATATCATTAAAAAGTTGTGACATTTTTAACATTTAAGAAAGTATTGTTTTATTGTAATAAGTTCTTATAATATTGTACATCCGAAATGGATAAACTGTTGTTTCTAAAATTATACACAATTTACCATCTCTGTATTCACAGTTTAAGTAATAAATATGATTCTGATTCTGATTATTAGAGAAATTACTTGTTGTACCAGCAAACAGCTGTGGCATTGCTGACATATTCTAATAAGATATCAGAAGACATAAGGATATGTTTATCATATTATATTGATAGGATGTTTTTATTTTTTTTATTAGACTGAGTGATGAGATGAGCTAGTCGATCACCTGACAGTAAGCGCTACACGTACTGATAACAGTCACAGCACCACCCAGAACACCGCATTGCATAATCCTGCGGCACTGCACTGTGCTCGTCACCCTGAGACATCGGCTCTAAAGTCTCATATGCCCAGTAATTTCGCTGGAAACAATGCCCTTCAAACCAGAACACAGTAATGCTTGCATGTGTACGTATGAAGGAGCATAAAAGTGTGATGTTTGTGTATTTCAGGTGGATGGTTGTAACAGCAGTCTGACTGAGCCTGTCTTGGACTCAGCTAAAATGCTAGCCTGTATAAACTAGTTTTAAAACCAAGAGATAGAGACTGACTTAATATACCAGGTGAAAATTGCCAGTACCGCTATTTCGAATATGCCACATAATTTTGATAAAACAGCAAAAAAAATACAGTTATAAGACTATGGCAGCAAATTATTGAAAATTGTCAATAATACTAGATAAGCAAGTGTTTAAAGCACTCAGATACATACCTGACGTGGAGATGTCAGTTGTGGGAGCAGAGAGCTCAGAAGCATTGGGTGGAAAGTTATTAAAAGCCCTCCGAATCTACTTAATAGATCGGCTAATATGTCCAGAGCTTCCAACTGTACAGACACATCTTCTTGCTGAAACACAAAATAGGTTGATTATACTAGATATTAATCTTTTAAAAACTTAGAAGACCACCCACTGGGTGGTCTTAAGATAAGATTTATTGGAAATAAGAAAAAAGCACAAATTATATTCTCGAAATGCAAACATATTGTAATTTGTGCGATAGGCATTAAGAATTATAAAGAGGTTTGCTAAAATCTATTTCTCTATTTAAAAAAGCTGTTTAATAAAGAGTTTAACAATACCTTTTCAATAGCACTGCTCAGCTTGCCAGTTATTTTTTTGCACACATTAGCTGCTAATGTGTTTGATCCAAGGGGCAGTTCAGATATGACAGTCTTCAATCCAATACTGCTGATGTCCCGCAGCTGCTCCGTGTCAGAGAGCATATTCACACACAGACTGTCCACAATGCCTTCCACTTGAAACTCCTTCACTTTATTCACAAGGGGACCCAGGCTGTTCCAAAAATTAAATATTTAAGGGTTGTATTTTGAAGTCGATATTACTATAGATAGATAGAAACTTTCTTAAGCACATAAACTGCTAAAACACAGCTATTGTGTTTTTCATAACTCGCTATGAGTATAGGAAAACACGCCTGTAGTGCGAACCCGCATCACTGTATTGTCAATTTTATCACAATAGTTGTGCGTACCCGCACAGCTGATTGAGTTTGGGTACAACGCAATGCCAGTGCTTGTAAACACACATGTTACATGAAGAATTACAAAAGAGCCAAAAAAACGGTTCAGTAGTCAAAGAATTGACAGTCATAATATGATTTAATAGTTGTCGACTTGAGGGCCAGAAATAAATTCCATTAATATAATAGTAATTGAGACCTAGTTTTTAAGACTATGGTTATAGAAAGTGGTTTACCTAAGTCAGATACTCAAGCAATGCATTAGCAATAGCTGTCTAAGCACATTGCATGACTCTTAGCTTCTATTATCATGTTTTTATTAAAATAATTTAATATCATTTGCTTGTTATCACTCCGTCTGGTCTATAATGATGCAATTAGCAATGAAACTTGCTTGCCAATTCATTATTTATTCACTAGAATGGCAAATAAGGATTCAACAGACTGCTACTAAAGTAACCACTTGGCCTGTGACAGTCAAATGGCCATCCATGGTGCTTCTAAACTCAGTAGGCATACATTCTAGCTAGGATATAAAGAAGTTAATGGATAGATACAGTACAGTAATTGCAGCAGAATACAAATGAAACATTTTACTAGCAGCATATACAAGTCGATAAATACGCACCATTTAACTGCTAAATTTTGAACTTCACCATTCTTGTCCTCCAAAAGACGGAGCAGCATTTTCACCACTTTTCGCTCGGAGTCATCATCAAGCTTTATGCTGTCCTTTTGCAGCTCAGTCATCAGATCATTCGTGGCCATAAACCGAAAGTCTTTATCATTGGAGGTCATCTGTAGATTCATATTCTCATTGTTACTCCTGGATCTCAATTTATAACACAATATTTTGGACAAGTCATGCACCGGCGTACTCACCTTCTCCAGAAGATTTGCTATTTGATAGGATACACTAGCCATTTTGATATTTTGTAGTACCAGTTAAATCCAAAGTTAAAAATAAAAACACGATAGAATTACATGAAATATCTTTGAACAAAAATCGTAAAATGTAATCGGAATTTCAAGATCGAAAATTCACTTGGTGCTTTGTGGTTTTTCGTTTCTCTTTTCTTCGTTCGTCGGCAGTATTGCCATGCCGGATAAATTTCTTTCGAAACGTCAAAATTGCCCCAACTAAATCCGGTCGTGGGTTGGCACGGAAATAAAAATTGGCTGAACAACGCTACCGTCTAGCGACGAATGGAAATACTAAAAGCACACTTAGTGAACAACACTGCCTTTTGCTCTGGCTACTCGACACTAGATGGCGCTAAAAGTTTCTTCAAATTAAAATACAAAATAAGCATCCACAAATTAGGTGGATGGTACAGTAGTCACAGGATAATTCCGGAAATCTCCCATGTGGGGGACATATTTTTTGATTGAATTTGATTTTTGCCAAAGTGTGACTCGTTAAGCCTAGGGAGGGTTCTGAAGTTTGTTTCACTCAGTTCTCAAAATAATAATTATTGATTTTGTTTCAACCATTGGACTATGAGATAGCCTGTTTTGGTTAACTTCTGACCGTTCGGCGCACCTTGACAGCCCAACTGCATACTTTAATCCTTTTGCTGTCATCCAATAAAAAACATTTTAGAATTATTTATTTATTTTTAACTTTTAGTACAAAATAAAACTAGTACACAGGGATACATCTCAAACCTAGCATTTGCAATGTTGAATAGTCCGAGGCTTACGACGATAAGTCTTCTCATTTGTACTATTTTAGAACTATAACGTCACACAGTTCAGCTCATATTCCCCATCTAAAAATAAAATTAGTCGTGAGAGATACAAAACTGAATAATGTAATCACTCTTCGAGTCAATCTAAAAATAGAGACAAATTTATTTTATGCCGACGACATATCACTAACTCTAATCGGAGCTTCGGAATCGAATTTACACTTACCTAGTAATATACAAAATACACATTTTGAGGTTTGGAGCGGCTTTCATTTAAGTTTTTTTCAGGCACTATCAAACCAGTGCTTACCAATATTCAAAATACATGAAACCACTCAAAATATAATGTGTAGTGTGTATATGAGATAAAGTGCCTAACCACATTAGGACAATAGACGACGGCAGGTTGTCGAATGGATACATTGATGGCATAACCTACACACTTGTTTCATGTAAACAAGTGTGTGTGTGTCTTTATGTGTATATAAACATTTTGGAATATAAACGACGACATATGATTGAGGTGGTTAGGACATCTTTATGTACAAAAAGTTAGCTGCTACAATTGCGTCAATAAACATGATTAGGGCAAACTATGGACATTAATCCACTTTTAGACACTTTCTAAGAATAAATTACTCAACCTCAGCAATCATTAGCAGCTAGCTTTTTGGATAAAAGACATATTTTAATATTGTTTAAAAATAAGGAGTACTTGACACGTTACTTTTATTTTACATTTTGGGTCGTTTATGTATTTTAAACATACCAATATTATGCAATTTCCCTCGTCAACGAAATAATCGACGACGATCTCAATACTATATTTCCTAAGTTATTTAAACCTACCTTTACATACCAATCGTGTCAAATTCTTATCTTAGTTACAAATAGCAGTGCAATATTCAAAATTATCATAAAACTGCCGTATCGTCATTAAAATCATGATCTTATTTCATTTGTTTTCTTTTTAATTTAAAATATGATTCACATGCAAGTAAAAATGTGGTCCACATCCAGTTACATAATTTTATAATGATTATACATAGCTACAATTAGAAACAAATACAAAATTGTGTGTAAAAAACAATAAGAATATTTAATTTTTAACTGAGAATACATTGTACACTTCGAGCACGCGCTGCATGCGAAACAAAAAAATACCAAAAATTGGTAGTGTCTAATATGTAGCTATATATAATTGAGACTTTTGTAAGGCATTTAGTTTTAACTGTTATCTTGAGTAAAAAATAGTACAAATTGTACACAAAATATTCCTTGGCATTACATTATCATTCATTAATGTCATAAAGTAGATTTTCGCAAAGAATAATAAGTTCTTCTTAGGGGTTGCGGCTTTACACGTTTTACATAACCAACCTTATTTGTGACATTAATGCATGAAAATATGACAGCTTAAATTTTAAATTCCCTTAATTTACATTTCTGTGAGCGCGAAGCCTAATTCGCAATGAAAACATATTGTTAAAAGAGCACTTTTGATTTCTCTCTAAACATTCTATCCCACATTTAATTATGCACTTATAAAATATGTATAAAAACTCGCGATCAATTCACTACAAGTAATAAAATTATAGCACCAGACTAACCACGGTTTGTATTTTTTCTCATATGTTACGAATCTCATTTTTTTTTCATTCATCCAAATATGTAATTTATTATTAAACTCTTAAAATCCTCGTAATTCTACTTCTGAGCATGTGACATGTATACAAATTTTGCATTTTTAATCTTACCATACATCCAAATTATTGCTAAACGAGTACGTCCAGTAATTAAAGTAGTTTAGGCGCTAAAATTAATTAATGATCAATAAACAGATCATAGACTGTCTGAACACAGTGGAAGCTAAACTATTTTGACACTATTATTACATGGCAGTGATGTTATCTAAGTAAAACGTAGCCAATATTTTTTTTAAAAAGATTTAGACTAAATTGATTTAGTTTTAAATTAATTTAGGGACAGATTTACTATAATGCTTAAATTTTTTCGAGCCCAATCGTCACGCGACTTGTGTATCGATTGGCCAGTCACAGTTTTAAAAATAATATCACTTGATTTATATAAAATATTTAAGCCCCTTTTCAATTCTCGTTTAAAAATGCAGTATAAAAGGCTACGATTACTCTTACAAATATAATTGATTTGTTTTGACATGAGATTATTATGTTAATCATATTTATTATTATAATTACAAAGGTCTCAAGTTAAGCTACATTAGCAGTTAAAATGGACTGTAAAGCATTTAACAATGTAAAGGTTTACTTCCTCGTGAGAGTAAGTATATAAAGTATATTGTTGGCTGACATATTTTATAATTTCTTTGGTTAGTTGGCTACACATATCTTCTAGTTCATAAATACACCCTGAAATAATGATGTATGACCACAATAGTGACGGTTTTAGTCCACTAAAACTGCATAAGGTAAACTATCTAGAGATACAGTTTTCTATTTACATTACGTTACTCGTAAATCTTATACCCAATGAAATCGACAGGCATAATAAAATTCTATTATAAAGATTTCCCAAAGAAATGATTGACATTATTCAGACTGAGCATTTCGTAACATCGAAAACTAAAACACAAAACAACAAACATCCATCAAACGACCGGCGTAAGAACGATCCTCTGCGTCGTCACCGAATCATGTATTTCAAACTCTAACACCTAAATGAACACATGAAATACATTCCGCGCTCGACGGAGCGGCGACGTAAAACTACATTTAAATAATTACAAGTCTTAAACATAAAATAAACTCAATAATATACATAATTACATTATATATTCGAAAAATATAACAAAAAACCAAGTCAACATCCGAAGAGCCGATCGGGATCGGCGAGCTCCCGCCGACAGGCGGCGCCGACGGCGCGTCCGGCGCGGGCGGCTGTGATCGCAGTGAAGTAACGCTAGCGCGCGGCGCTAGGGGCGGCCCCGTCACAGCGGCGGCCGCTCCCACTCCACGGGCGGCGGCGCCCCGCTCCACGCGGCGCCCCAGCGCTCGCGCTTGAAGAACCGCTTCTTGAAGTGGTGCGGCAGCGGCGACGGCGACGGCGACGGCGACGGCGAGCGCGCCTCCGCGAGCGGCGTGGCGCCGCCCGGCGGCCCGGCGCTGGAGCGGCCCGCACCGGCCGCCGCCGCCGCCGCCGCCGCCGCGGCCGCCTCGTGCCCGATGCCCGAGTCCGGCGAGGTGTTGCACGCCTCGTCCGACCGCCGCCGCTTGTCCTCCATCGCGGTCGACGCGAACGATATTATCTGGTCGAATCGAAACGCGATACGGTCTTGCCACTTGCTCTCGTCGACTTCCTCGCCGCCCTCGCCTTCTGCAACGATAATCGCGGTCAAATCGAGATCGGGCGCGTACAATTTTTCTGGCTTCGTTCTTTCTACACTATAGAAAAGTCGCGTCGTCACATCGGTGGATAGCGACGGAACGCGCTCGTCTAGAGATGTGTTTATCTTGGAGACTTCGATTTTGAAAGTCAGCTTTATCTCGCACACAGAGGGTCGTAGTTACCGGGCAGGCGGGCGCCGTCCGGCAGCTCGTCGACCAGCGGCGTGGAGGAGTTGGAGTGCGGGTCCGGCGGCGGCGGCGAGCGGCGCCGCGCCTCCTCCTCCGCGCCGCGCCCGCGCCAGTACTCCGACGCCAGAACGCGCGCCTGCAGGCACGCCGCCAAACCTGGAATCGACGATACAATATAACGACCGCTCGCACCGACTTCAAATAAATATTATATTTTTTTACTTTCTATGTATAGGTAGGTGTAAATTCAAATCTATTAAAATAGGCCGTAGACTCGGCGTACCTTCCAGCGGCTGGTGGTGCGGCTCGTGGTAGCGCGCGCTCATGTTGACGGCGGCGTTGATGATGCTCTGGTTGGAGATCTCGAGCGTGCGTTCGATCTCGCCGTTGACGAGGTCGCCGATGGTGCGCGCGCCGCCCGCCGGCGCCGCCAGCCGCTCCGCCGACAGGTGCCGCCGCAGCGCCAGCTTCGCGGGGGACACCTGCTGGAGACGGGCGACAGTCAGACACCGCGTCGAAGGGAGAGCAGGACTCTAACACTTGCGCTTTGATAAAAGACGATGCGATAGCGACAAACGTACCTGCGTGAACTCGGGCGGCGGCGCGTGCAGGCGCGGGTCGAGCGGCGCGAGCGGGCGCGCGTCGCGGCGCTCGAAGGGGTAGCGCTCGCGCCGCAGCTCGCGCGCCCGCGCGTAGCCCACGGGCGACGCGGGCGCGGACGCGGGCGCGGGCGGGGGCGCGGGCCGCGGCGGGAAGGTGTGCGCCGGCCCGCGCACGAATCCGTTGCCGAACCCGTGCGCCGGCGCCGGCTGCCGCGCCGCCTTGCGCTGCTCCTGGTCCTCGTTGAGCACCGAGGTGATGATGCTCTTGAGGCGGTCCTCGAAGTTGATCACCTTGGGGGACTCCTGCACCTTGGCGCCGACGCCCAGCGCCTTGGGCTTGGCGGGGTCGGCGCGCAGCGCGGGCGGCGGCGCGGGCGGCGGCGCGCGCGGCGGCGCGGGGCGCGGCAGCTTGCGCTCGGGCTCGCGCACGTAGCCGTTGCCGTGCTTGGAGGCGGCCTCGAGCTGGCGGCCGGTCTCGAGGATCTTCTGCGCCAGCAGCTCGGGGTTGCGCTCCTCGATCTTGCCGACGTCGGGCACGTCGGGCCACTCGTGCGAGCACGAGCGCTGCTCCCGCTTGCGCGGCTTCACGCAGACGGAGTGCGGCTTCACGGTGGCGACGGGCACGCCGGCCGGCGAGGGCGCGGGCGCGGGCGAGGGCGTGGGCGAGGGCGAGGGCGAGGGCGAGGGCGCCGGCGCCGGCTTGGACTCGCCGGCGCGCTCCATCTGCACGATCTCGCTCTGCAGGTGCGAAACCTGCGCATGTAACCGCTTCCTGTGAGCCAGCGTGGCCGTTATCTCTTTGAGGACGCAGTCGTACTCCGCGCTCGCGGTCACCTCCGCGTTCGGCGGGATGTGACCGAGTTGACGATACTTTTCGGTAATTTCGAAAGTCCGCTGTTTCACTAGCGCTGCTTGGTCGGCCTCTATATTGTTTACCTGAATCGAATGAAAAACAGTTTTGATTCCGATCGAATTTAACGGATCGAGTGAAAGCTTCACCGAGGTACCCGCCCTGATAGAAAGCGCAAGCGTCGACGGACACGACCCGCCCGGGACGGCCGTCCGTCTCATTCGTAACCTTCTAGAGTAGTAATAGTGTTGAGAGTAGCGTTACAAGGCATACCTGCGCCTGCAGCTTGCTCGCCTTGCTCTGCAGTTCCTTGTGCCTGCCGACTATCTCCTTCGCCTTGGCGAGAAGGTCCACCGTGTTGTTCGCGTGAATGCCCAGTTCGCTCATACGTGCCTTTAGTAACGCAACGCTGTCGCTAATCAGCACGCTTATCTGCTTGTCCAACTGCGAGGCGCGCGATTTCAGCTTTTCATTTCTCTCCTGTGTGGGACAATGCGGATTTAAGCACAACTCGATTTGTGACATTGTGATCGACGCCTTTCTTCAGCAACACTATTTTACGGTTCAGATATTTACTTTGAATATTAAACTACTGAAAATTTGCTATAGTAAAGAATTGTTTTTTTTTTTCTAATTTAGAATATAAAAGAGCAACAACCATTTGGGATTAATTAAGGACATATAGCCTATTTGCAACAAGAATGTATTAAGGGGGCGCCCATTAATTACGTGAGGTGTTTGGGGGGCGAGGCGAGGGGGTCCAGCCAAATCTCACCCAATTTCACGTGGGGCAGAGGGGGTCTCAGTAAATACGGCTGATAATAATCCACTAGTGGATATACTAAAGTCATATCTATGTGTGTCACATCTTAGCTGTCATCGTAGCTTATTTTTAGGTAAGTTACTGGCGACCTAACCTATTCTCCAAAAACGAAAAAACTGTTTAAAGTTCAAATTTCCCGCCTTAAGAAAAGTTTCCGATACCAGTAAATAGTGTACTTTTTGTAATGGTAGGTCTGTTCTGCAAAAGTCCGTATGGGGGAGTAGTGTGCAAATATTACTGTGTCCCAGTTTGAAGGGCACTGTTTCCAGCGAAATTACAGGGCATATGACACATTAGAATCAATGTTTCAGGGTGACGAACGCAGTGCAGTGCAATGGATAATTCTGGATGGCATAGTAGCTATTATGCTCGCTCGTTCAGTTATTTACACCGGCGTGCCGTGCGCGTCCGTTACCTTTTCTCTGTCGATCTGTTCCTTGAGCTCGGCGGCGTAGGCGGGGTCGGCCATGCGGCGCACGACGGCCAGGTACTGGTCGCGGAACATGTCCAGCAGCAGCTGCAGGCTGTAGGGCGCGTGCGGCGCGCGCGGGATGTCCAGCTCCGAGTGCAGCGCGGCCGCCGGCTGCAGCGCCACGCCCAGCGCCGACAGCCGCTGCTCCACGCAGCCGGGCGGCGGCGCCGTCACCTGCGCCCGCGCATGCCGGTTAGTGCGTTCAGCCAGTGTCGAGTATTATCGCTCCCGTTGTAACAGCTGTATTTTTCCGGCAGCGGAATTGAACCGCAAGTAACCACAAGTTTGAGGAAAATATTAAAAAAACCGTCATATTTTCGGTTTCCCGCCAAAACTCAATATCACCTTTGTACATTGGCATTGTAATAAAGAGTTCCACTAATAACTAACAGAACTGCTCTCCACTAATGCAAACAGTGATCCCTATCTCGTATCGAACCAGGCAGGCGGTCGCTGGCGATATTGATCCAAATATTATTTGTTATTATGGCAGTGTTAGTGCAACTTACCGCGCCATTGTGCAGCGTGGAGGCCAGCGTGGTGGAGTGCAGCAGGTCGAGGCCGGCGATGGCGGCGGGCGCGCCGCGGCGCGGGCGCTTGGAGCGCGCCGCCTGCCGCCGCCGCCCGCCGCCCACGCTCGCACTGCGCTTGTTGGTCGTGCGCCGACTGCGATCTGTTCACGTGTACTCTTGTTAGAACATACACACAACAACACATTCTATTATTTGTATTAAGTCGTGTACGCCTTATATCCTGTCCTATCTGAGCAAAGTAGCAGCGTTGCCGGCCGAGCTGACGGTGGAGAAACAAACTTGATGCAAACGAGAAGAAACAATTCAAGGCCGGTAAAGTTGGGAGGAAGGGAAGGAAGAGAGGCCTCTGCCCAGCAGTGAGACGGTGCAAGCTGGTATTAATAACAATTAATTATTGAATAGGTTTACGTTTGACCACTATATCACCCGATGTTGAGCGACATTCGGTCGACGATGGTGTAGGCCAACCTAGGAGTTGTCACTAGTGATTTTTGATACTAATACCATACTAAAGTTGTAGTAGTGCTGCGACCATTGGAATCGGCCTCTAGAAAATGTCTAATATGCTGGTACATTACAGCCTATAGCGAATATTATTTGATTTAAAACAACGAACTACCACTAGTTCTCTCTATCCAAAGGTTGACTGAAAGAGACTTTTAGCGATAAGTCCGCTCGTTGTACTTTTTATTTTTGTGAAGTATCTGGTGTACACTAAAAGCATACTATATTCTATTTCACCTAAATTGAAATCACCAACCTTAACAGTATCCTCTAATTTCGTGACGACTTACAACACAAACATTCTAAATTGAATTCTCGTTGGCTGAATATAAGACCTAAATCTATACGACTATATCTAAGTATATGAAGTCGAACCATTAATAAAATTAATGAGCGATGGTTATATGCAGTGATACGTAATAAAACGTACATGTCCATGAACAATGACGAACGTGACAATCTCACTCGTTCGTGACGATAACCTAGTAGTCACCATGTAACAGACGTACTGTCGACTAGATATGGCAACATGCGCTCATTGAGTTAGTCTGCCTTGAACATAAGAAGACAAACGTGTACTCAAGGCGGCCCTTTATGGCAGAACAGCGATACAAGAATTACTTCTTGCTCATGCAACTAAATAAGTCGCTAAATTTGGCTAGCTACTGCGAAATCAATAACTATACAAAGTAAATGCGTAATTTCCATGACCACATTTGATTCAATGAATGCATTCCGAGGATTATCAAAAAGAAATAAGCGCAAAATCTTACCTGCGCTATGAGCGAATCGAGGCACAACTTTGACCGCTGTTCATTAATTCCAGTATCCTCCAGTATTCCATCAACCCTCATCCGCCCACTGCTGTGCACGGGCCTCCCCTCAGTTTCGTGAGGAGGACCAGGCCATAATCCACAACGGGGGCCCGGTCCGGCTTGGTATATCACATATCTTCTAAATAATTCTCGGGTATGTGGATTTGTAGTAGTATTAGACTATTTCATATAATTATAGTTAGTCTTATTTAGCAAAGTAACGCCTGATTCTATCAACTATAATGCCTAGTATCTGTGAAAGTTTGTCCTGCAAGTTAGTATAGTGAGACTCACTGGAGTCGGAGGAGGCCCAGGGCGCGCCCCACTCCCGCGGCGCCGGCTCGGGCCCGGGCGCAGCGTCGTCGGTCCCGCTGGACTCCTCGTCGCTCTCCTCGCTGGACTGGCGCACCTGGCGGCGCTTGGCCGCCGCCGCCCGCGCCCGGGTGCGCCCGTTCTCGCCCCTGGAAAGAAACAACAGTTGAAGTCGGATCGGGACCACGCGACGCGGCTCGTGGCGACAGCGACGCGACACCGGTCTACAACTCGAAATGGTGCAAGCCACAACTTGGATACGACGTAAAGCGCGGACACTTTGCCGTTTTAGTCAAAATTTCATTCTAAACTTAGAAACAAGTCGCGATTCAGAACGGCGAGGCGACCGAGACGTATCCCAGTTGTCGTCATTTTTTCGTGTTCAAAACTACACCTTATTTCCATACGATTTGAATATGACGACAAGGCGTCTGCGCCCTATATCTTAGCAGTGTGGCGGCACTTTCTATGGAACCGGTTACGCGACGCTGCAACGGCTTGTCGCATCGCGCAGACGAGTCCAAACCTTTAACTTCAGCGCACCCACCACCCACTCTCATCCAATTCGTAATGGATGGAACAAAAAACAAGTTAACATGTGTATTGTTTGTGGACGAAATTAACAATCTACAGAGGTGTACTTTTTTGTATGGATATTTTGCATGCGGTTTTTAACTAAAACTTCACAAATACTACTACACAAACATGCTTTAATAATCAAGTACATTTATTAAAGCGAATTTGTTTCAGTTTTCTGTGGGTAGACAGAGACTTTTTTCTGAGTTGCTATAAATAAGGTAAATATTTTTTTTCCAAATAAGAAGATGTAGCATGTAACGTGTACTCTATCACGAACGAGAGCAGTCCTGCCTTTGCCAACGTCGCGTCTAGTGTAAGCTTGCAAGCGAGAACATTCACCTGACAGCCCTAGGCCTAGTGACTTTCCGCCTCCGCTCGGGCAGCGAGCCCGTGCTGTGGTTGCTGTTGCCGTTCATCAGGTCCGGCGTGGATTGCCGCGTCGGCGGCGCGCTCAAGTTACGTTTACTGCTCCCTTCACCGTCGTCGCAACCGTTACCCTGAAAGTTACACGCACCAATGAGTCTCGACGTTTATAAACAAAGGTTCGCGCTATTTCAAGTACGTCTGAAGGAGACCACCCTTTATAATTTAGAATAAAAAACTTGGAACAGACCCTTTTGCTGACCTTGAGTTTCGGATTTTTCAGTCTTTGAAAGTATCTCTCCAATTTGGTCCTATCTATAATATGTAAATAGTATGATACTGGCTTCCCCGTCCACGAGACCGAGCCTTTCAGTGGCGACATCTCGCTGACGTGCATGATGGTCCCGATATCGCTCAGGTTTCGGTCTGTTATCCTGAAGTTGAGAGGGCAGAAACTTTTTGAAGACACGATTTTCGCACCATCTTTCAAATCTGCGAATCTTTCCTTCAATTGATGATCGACGTGAGGTCCGAAGGCGAAGTTGTTTACGAAGACTATTGTGGCTGCATTGATCTTTTCTCTGTGCTCGTCCAATAAAAAATCACCCTTTATTAATTTATACTCTCCACACTTCTTGCCATACCACTTCATCCACATTCTAAAGTGGGAATCCATACTCTGAAAAAAGACAAAATTGACTATATAAAATACTAAAAGACTACATAAAATACTACTTTGATCTGTATCAAATAACGGAATAATATCAAAAACATTTTAACACATTAAAAATTATGTTTTTAATTAATCAATGGTTCATCAAACGTACCTAACGTTTTGTAAGGCAGAAACAACAGGCCGAAGACAACAGAAATTCCATGCAAAAGTTTACAATTTATAGTCCAAAGTCTATAAACGCTATGGTTCTAACCTCTGCGTATTTGCTAGGTACTTCAGCCTTCTCAACGCCGAGACAGACGCGGCACGGTGTGGCGGCTGCCATCTGCAGTACCACCTGGCCCACGCCCGACCCGAGGTCCACGAACACATCCTCCGCCGAGATCTCAATCTGATCTATCATCTGGCACACCAGCTCGAACGATGTCTCCCCATACACCTGGAAATATACAGTAGCTTCATTAGAACCAGTGACGAGTGTAGAAGAATTTTAGACCGGTGTAGAAGAATTTTAGATGATCATGATGATTTATGATGATGATGATGACGATGATGATGACGATGATGATGATGATTTATGATGATGATGATGACGATTTATGATGATGATGCTTTATGATGATGATGATGATGTTGATGATGATGACGATTTATGATATTAATGATGATGATGATGATGATGATGATGATGACGATGATGATGATGATGATGATTTATGATGATGATGATGACGATTTATGATGATGATGATGATGCTTTATGATGATGATGATGATGATGTTGATGATGATGAAGATTTATGATGATGATGTTGATGATGATGACGATTTATGATGATGATGTTGATGATGATGACGATTTATGATGATGATGATGATGATGATGATGTTGATGATGATGATGTTGATAATGATGATGATGACGATTTATGATGATGACGATGATGATGATGATGACGATTTATGATGATGATGATGATGATGATGATGATGATGATGATGATGATTTATGATGATGATGACGATTTATGATGCTGATGATGATGCTTTATGATGATGATGATGATGATGTTGATGATGATGAAGATTTATGATGATGATGTTGATGATGATGACGATGAAGCCTTGCAAAGTATAGTTGACATATAATGCTTAAATTGTTATCTACGCTTTTGTAAAATTATACTAGGTATGTTAGATATGCAAGAAAATAGCCCATAATATAATTCTTATCAGTTATATTTTTACTTGGTAATGCTCAAATGCTTGTAGTTAAATTTGCAGACGTATTCACGTCAAAATATCCCCATTCTATAGCACCGATAAATTATTTAAGAGTGTCAATAAAATCCTAATGATAACAACGAACGAATACAAAAGAAATGTAAACAAAGAAATCGTATCAAAGTTCAAAAGTCGACCCGAACACACTGTTTACGTTTCGTTGCCAAAAAAATCTAGACATACTGTTGCTGCACAAGCTGCATTATTATTTTGCAAATCTACTTTAATTTTTCAAACATGGCGAAGGAAAAGGTCACCCAATATACAAAACAATCAAGAGCAGCGGTTTTCCATTAGCGTTCCGGTCAAAAAGATGCGAGTTTCACTGCATGATTCGCAAGTCCATTGCTAGTCATGTTGATTTGATAAATCCACCTTAATATATTGACGTGAAAGTGTGTCAGTTTGTTCGTAACTGCGTACTTCACGAGGTAAGGGCCTAATCTAGAGCCACTATATGATTATAATGTTTCGTCCGACGACCCAGCGTCTACGCAAAGGAAAGCTACGGCACAGACAGTTTACAGCACCAAGCACTCGATGTAAATTATTGTACTGTTGTTGTTTGCTTAGCTTGTTGTTGACATTAAAAACTAATGATTGTGCAGATAGATACTACTGAATTTGAACATTATTTTATTGCTTATCTGACACTTGAGCTGAAATATTGTGTTCCTTCATTTTAAGCCAAGTGCTAGGCTAGTGTATTCTAATAGCGATAGATTAGATCTGATACCTGCACTATAATTGAACTAAATAACAAAGCACTCACCTCAGGCGAAAATGGTTCATACTGATTTAGCTTGTCTGGATCTGCCACCGCTTGGTTATAAGTCTGCTGGAGTATGTGCTTGAGTAATCCTCGTGAGGGGTATGTGTATCGCTGAACCGGTAATGAAGTGCCCTTTTCCTGTAATAGAAATAGATGTTTGCTTTATTGATGAACATTATAAGTCGACACATCGCTTAGTATATTGCTGGGAAGCAGTTATATTTTTGTTAGTGAGGGTAAACGTATGTGATTTGTTGTTCTTTTAAGTACATAGCTGCAGTTTACAGCTTCAGTAGTTATTAGAAACCGCATCCACGCGCTGCGAACAATTATGCAACACAGAAGTACCTATCTCCCTTCTAAAATCAACATATATTATACAAGAAAAAACACGAGATCAAAGTCCAATAACATATAGCAACCCACCCATCATAAGTTGATATAATTTAAAAATCTCGCAGCCTTGACATTGCGAGCATTGAGAAATATCTGATCGATACAGCAATGCGTCATTTAAGAGCAATGTCGATGACCTTCAGTCTGAACTTGATTCAAGGTCTCACGAAATAAAGTTTTTATACCTACAGATTCGTCTACCTACCAGGTAATTGCGAGAGGTCGTTAGCTTCTGCTAACGTAAATAACAAAAGGTCGCCTTTTGCTTCCGCAACGCTTGCTAGTTCTCAATTCAACGCTGGACTCAACTCCAGATAATAATATGATCATCTTGATCACAGTCATCATGATAGCTTGCAGTAGGTATATGTTATTTTAATGAGCTAATCTATCTCTATACCTACCACTACATAGAGCAAACTAGCCAATATGACCTTCCTCCGATAGCGAGCAAGTGGGTGGAAAAGGCTGAAAACGGAATCACCTTGTCAAGTTGTGACATTACGTGTAAAAAATATTGCAATGATATCAAGCAGCTAAGATAATTTAACTACAGTGTACTTAGTCACAAGTAATTGTATGCTTAGAAAATTTCCTTAGACACACTATTCGTATGAAAGTACGTAGGCTACGTAGTAGGGTTTGTTCCCGGGAATTCTCGTCCCGGGAATTCCCGGGAAATCGGTCGGTCTCGTACCCGGGAAATTCAGCTCGAGAAAAGTCGAGACATCGAGAAGTTTAAATAAACATTTTTACGCTTAGCTTTCTTTGTAAATGCGAGGCGGCAGCGGCATCCTTTGACAAAATTCCATTAAAAAAGCCTTGATTGATTTAGATAGCTCATTTAAATGGAAGGAGGAAAATATTCCTATACTACAAAAATTGCGGTTGATATTGACGCCAACTAAACTTGCAGTTGAAGCATTGAGCAGACAAGATGCCAATTTACTAACTGCAGAGGCTATAACAGATGTGTTGCTAAAACAATTAGAAAGTATCGACGACCCTTTGGCTCTTCAGTTAGTAGAATCTCTTAAAATGAAAATATCAGATCGTCGGAATACACCTCTAATATCGCTGCTACGCTACCTAAACAGCCCCGATAATTTTATTCTCAAAAAGAGTGCTTATTTTACCGATAATAGCAAGACATTTTTAATTGGATACGCTGAAGACTTATTCAATCGTCTATACCCCACTGTCCCCACTACTACAGAACCTTCGACAGGAAATAATTCAGAAGTTGTCGAAGCAGGCGTAAGCGAATCAGAAACTGAACAAGACAACTTTGCAGCTCAATTAGAGAGAGCAATAAAAGGTGTTTCGAGAAATGGTGAATCAACTAATGCTGTGGTGCTTTCCAAATCAATTATAAAAAAAGAGTTTTTGCTATTTGAAAAAACAGGCAAGAGGACCCCTAATCTGGAAACACTATACAAAGCATTAATTTCAGTCAAGCCGACTTCAACAGAAAATGAAAGGGTATTTTCCATATCGGGAAATGTGGTCAGTAAGATTAGGAGCCGGCTGTCTGATAAATCTATTAATGCTTTGGTTTATCTTAAGGCATATTTCATAAGAATTAATAAGCAGGCTTAAAGACAGTTATATTTTTCGTATTAATAGTAGATAGATATCTCTTATTTAATTACATTAAAACTGCCAAAAATTGTGATACCATACCACCCACATAGTGAGATTAGTGAGTGATCTTTAGTTATGATGACAAAAATTATGATTGTTTTTAGTTAAGTAAGATGTTTGTTTTAAGCTGATTGTTAACAGAGATTTTGTTTTTTATTAAAGATTAGTGAGATTAGTTATAATAAGAAGAAGTATGATTGTTTTTAGGTAAGATGTTTGTTTTAAGCTGATTGTTAACAGAGATTTTGTTTTTTATTACAGATTAGTGAGATGAGATTAGTTATGATAAGGAGAAGAAGTATGATTGTTTTTAGTTAGCAATTTTGTTTTGAGCTGATTTTTTATTGAGAACTTGTTTTTTTTGTTAAAAATTATGTTGATTTTTTTCATGTAAAATAAACACAGTTAAATTAAAGACTCTTTTTATTAATTAAACAAAAATTTAGACGTATTTTATTTTTTCTCGACAACCCGAGAAGACCCGAGAAATCAGGCTCGAGAAGTCTCGACACCCGAGAACTAAAAAACCTCGAGAAATCGGAAACCCTACTACGTAGTAAATACGTAAAGACGTTATAGCAATTAAAATAAATTGAACTGTAAACGCAACTATTGATGTTGTCAATTATTATCGAGACCACAAAGTTTGACATACACGTTGTTGGACAAACTCATCGGCATCATTGTTACAATTAGTCCTTTATCAGTTGTTTTATATTGCCTAGATAGGTAGGTAGCCTATATGTATAGATTTGTATGGATAGCGTTTAACGCACTCCACGTGCTTCGCGCTCATGATCCAAAGCATACGTAACGTTCATAATAACTAGAGCTATCGTATCGATAAGTCGATAGAACGACGGCGGACTGCAGCCTATAGATCTGTAGCACAGTCGCGTGCGTCGGTGCACCTAAGTACATTGATATTGGGACTTGTAATAAGTATGCGGTATAATATTACGGAGGACTGTTGCGGGTTCGCCGGAGTGGCAGTGATGCAATCCCAGTGTTCTCACACATTGGGCTAGCCGCGGACGCCCGCGCTCTTGCCGAAACAGCCCATATGGCATTTGTTGATGTTAGCTGATTGCGTCACTCAGCTAGTACCTCGCCCGCCGACTTGGTGGAAATTAGAAAGTGGCTGGCTGCACACCAATTCATTGCATCGCATGCGGTAACATAACACCATACATTGTTTGTTTATTTTATTAGCGAAAAAATGTTTCGATTCCGGTTTGAGCCACCGGCATGGCACCGTGGAAAGTAGTAGGTTGATTGATACCAGTATTTATTATAATCTTGTTTTTATTGACCTGTCTTATTTATTATAGGACAAAAAGCGGGACACCGCCTAAATATAAATCGAGAAAGTAACAGGAACGAATGGACACGATACTTGGCCTGAATAGTAAATGAAAAGTGGCACTACATTGTTAAGATGCAAAAATTACGGGGACCCTTGTTGCGCATCCTTTTGAGACAAGACCTTTTTAAATGCAGGTATATTTTTACACTCGTTTTAGTCAAACGATCCTTTATAATAATAATAACACAAGTACGAGCGCTAAAGGCCAAAACGTGTAGTGAATGAAACCTGTTAGAGCGGAATATCTCAGTCATAGACCAATACCTCTGCACATAAGCAAGGTCTCTCTAAGCTAAGCAAATAGACAGCTAGGTACGGAGCGTCAACGACTCTGGCGCAACCAAAAAAAGGTCATTAACACTACGTGAGACATTCGCGTTCGCTCAATATTGCGGTCATCGCCCCCTCAATTATTGGCCCACGTTAAACCACTCACTTTTATATTATAATAATGTCTTTAATTATATGAATGCCATAATAGTATGCATGTATTTGCATAGATGAGTAGGTATGCAACCAGAATCATACAGCGAAATTCATATCAAGTTACACATACGAGTTTCTAGCAAAATATTTCTACGGACCTTGAAATTAATGTTTTACGGGTAGTAGAGGTACAAACGATTACGTAAGTTTATACTTAGTTGCGTATCATTTTACATGTTATGTTATTATGTGGGCTACATACATACTAGTTAATACTAATGACTCAAATTATTATCAAAGAGGGAACGACAAATCGACGTCCTGTGTGAATTTAACAATAAACGTCAAGTGAATATCATTAAAAAAACATGATTGTAATATTTAGGTATACGAGTTTGTTTACTCTACTGGAGCGCGCTTGTGACGAGGGCAGGGGGTCGCCCGACGCGCGACGCGGGTGCGTGGGGGCTGGGGGCGCCCGCGGCGCGTCAATGACGCGACCGCCCTAGACGCAAGGGTCGGAGAGGCCGACGAATAGAGGTCATAAATAAATGACACAGTTATTACGTTACTTTCACTCTCGCCACCTCAACTGAGCAACGCTCCAGATACCTATTTTTGTTTGATGAATACTTTTATAACACGTATTTCGTTGTCTAAGCTGAGATTCATTTGAAATTCATTTGAAGGTATTTTTTTTTAATTTGGTACATTCACGTGGGGGCATATGACTATGTTTACTTTTATAGACATACACAGATATACTACACGACATTAAAAAGTAAGTAGATACCTACTTTATCCTATTTCACACCGATTGAAATTCACAAATTAGGACATCATCAAAATGATTGATAATGAATTGCCTATTACAAAAATATATTTGTAGTTAGGTAAGAGATCAATGAATGCAAAATCGAAATCACCCATCCCCAAAACACACGGATGATTGGGGTGGGTTTGCTTAATAATACGCTAATGTTTACTTAATAATACGGATTATTAGGTCAACACTTAAAATAATCATACCTATCCAGAATCAATTTTTTTTTTTTTTTATAGATACCTACTAACTACCACTTGGGAACATAGTTATAGGTAGTATAGACTAGAGACATCACCTTTCCTAGTTGGTGAACTTTAAACACACTCGCACCTGCCCTGCACCTGTTTGCATAGATAGTTGAACAAAAACATCTAATCGAGTGCGTGTTTTAATTATTTAAATACACAACAGTACATTATGTAAATTCTCGTAGCCAAATATATTGTCATACAATGCAGAATGAAAAAACCTCTTCATTTCATTCTTTCTCTGTATTGTCAATACACAGGAATACAATGTCCTCTCGGCTATTCGAACAAAAACATAATATTTCCAAATAGATGCTATAAGATTCTATGATCTATCCCGTTTTAGCTAATCATCCCAAGAAGCAGAGGAGGTAAATTCCTAAATCCGTCGCCGCAAGCTTCCAAAATATTTCACGTCATTATGAAAATAGTATGCGTCGGGTATGTGTATAATGTGTATAAATAGAGTTAGCTCGTGCGGCGTCTGCGGACATCGATCGCTGCGTCCTCGCCGCCATCTTGGCCCTCCTGCCTCTCGGCTATTCGCTAAGCCCCTCACTGCCCCACATTCACCGCAGTCGCACAGTTTCGCACACGGCATGCGGTGCGCGTCTGCTCTATTCTGCATCTATTACACTCGGTACAAGAATATCTTCAAGGAGAATATCTCTTCCGCGTTTTTGTTTATTATACCTACATAGGAAATGAATGAGACAGACTCGTTTTTTTTTTACGTTGCATTGCTTTCTACATGATTTGTTGCAGTGTTATTCAGATTCGGTTTGGTTTTAGTTGTTGCGTTTTTTCGTAAAATAACGTGTTTAAATTCTGAATTTAGAGTAGAGTATTTCCAACGCTATTTATATTCAATATTTTTTTAATTTGTGTATATAAAATGTGATAGATAATAAACTTGGAAAAGGGCCCTTTTATTTTTTTTATGATAAGCATTTAGTAAGTTTATTTTCTTATTGCTTAACTAACGTTTATCTTACCTCCAATCAATATTATTCAAGTGTCCGCCTGTCCTTTGAGTTAATATCATATTATGAGAAGGTGTTCAATGCGTAAGGAACCGACATACATGCTCAGGGTGAACAGCACCTGCGCCACACGCAATAAAAAATTGTAAGCTTCCAGCTGCACGTTCAGGTCTCAAATGTGTTTCCTACCCAGAAGCAATAAATAATTCTAACGGGTCGCATTTTAAAATACTACCTGGAAACAATAAGCATTTTGTCCTTGAATTTTATTCACGGGCATTTAAACGGCACTATTTGCAGCTTTCGCTCAGTTATTAGTTTTGTCAGTTTATTTACTTTGCGTAGAATGATTTATCGACAAAAGCACTGGAAGACGAAATTATTTTATGAAGGTAAAATTAGGACATCAAATATATTTCCACACTGTGAAAGAGCTTTGATCGCACAGGATATTCTGATGACGTTTGGGTTATGAATGGTGAAAAATTTTTTTTTTTTTACATTTTGAATTTGCTATGGGCCCCAAACCAGACAATGCCTGTATCATGGGAACCCTCAGTACGTCGTAGTACCATTATATTACAGCACACAACACCGTGTAGAGTTTACACTAGACACTACTATCATAGCTTCTGAAAAGAAAAGCATTATTCATGACAGACAACCAACACAGAAACAATCAACGCCAATCTATATGATATTCATATTGATTGCATTTCGAACCTGTAAAACGCTGGACGTGCCAATGTCGTGGCGTTCACGAAGAGCCCTTATCACGATGGCCCTATTCCATCTACAGATGATCATGAAAAAGGCCGCCTATTTTCAATACAATATGGTCTAGAAAAGATCAGCCTTTGGGCTTCGTAGTACAATGTAAATACTCACCAGTGCAACAACGGAGTCGATGGCGCGGTTGAATCGGTCGCAGAGGCCTCGCATGCTGTCGTACGAATGTGTGTCGTAATCGCACAGAATATTGTGTTCCAGGGCAGCCTTCATCTCCGGGAGGTCGTCGGACACCCACCTGGACAACATTCATACATAAAATTAATAAAATGTTATCTCATATCGGTGGCTGGTCTGGACCACTATTGCGAGGAATGCAGCGAACCCACTGTCTTTCATAGTCGGACAAATAAGGGGTACATACGTACATAAATAATACCTATCTATCTACGTAGTTGGAAGTCTTGCTTTAAATTTTTTTTACTAGGTATCCCTATCTTTTACGAAAAATGCTAGTTGGGCAGTTTTAATAGCTTTTTGTTAACTAAGCCGTTTTAGGTTTTTGCAAAATATTTTGCGTACTGTTAGAAGTTCTTGAATACATATCTGTGCCGTAAATATTACGAAATTTACTAATAAAGTTCAAATAGGTAGTTATACCACAAATTTAGGACTAAGCGTTCCTTAACCTAGATTATAATTTCAAACTGGCTGACCCGTAAACCAAAAATATAACCCAGTGATAAGTTATCACTGTAAATAACCACAGACCACGAATAACTAGCGCAGAGTATAATAGCTATTATTAATTTTAAATCTAATATGTGCCTATATTTATATTCCTGACTACGATTGGTTTGCAGTTAAACGCGTATTTCAACGAAAGACAAAGCTATAGTAGTATAATATGAGCCTATAACAATATCATACAATTGGCAAGAAGTTAGACGTCCTTTTGAAGACGGCATTTTACACCGGAATAGCTGCTCAATTTGAATCAAGCTTAAATTCGTACGTGTATGCACTCCCTACTACGGAATACTACTCTCATCTTCAGGACGGTTCGACCAAGTATCAGCTTGAGGCACTGGAGTCGATTGAGAGGCGATTCAAGAGGCTCATTGATAATGATGCATTGGTCGAGGCAAGGCCGCAGAGCCTTGAGCAACGACACAGAGTTGCCAGCCTATAGGTTTTACATACATTACGGATACATTAGGTCTAGTTACAAAAACATAATAAACTGTTTGCAATTTAAATTTCCCGCTAAAAGCGAAACGTAGCACCTTAACATCAGGTGAGATAGTGGTCAAACGTGAACCTATTAGTGATAAAATAAAACAATCCCATAAAATCAATCCGGCAAAACGTTAACTAGCCGTTTTATTAAAACGCTTCATTTTGTAAAATAATTACCAGCCGTCATCTAAAATACGGTAAATTCTACTATTTGGCTGCGACATACTCGTATCTATCTCATTTTTCTCAAATCGGATCAGCTGCATATACCATACATATCAGCCTGCATTAAACGATACCTTGTTGTGGTAGTCCACCCAACCAGAGATACTATCGTGAATATGCACAAAAAAAAAAAAAAATGTGTATAAAATAATATATTTTCCTGAAGAGCTGGGTTAAACTCTTCGTCCCGTATTTTGCTTTAAGGCCAGGTAAAATTAGCTTCATAACCTTGGAGGGTCCTCAAATAATTTGAAAGGTCATTTCAAAAATATTTCGCTGCGGAATATTCTCTCAGACAGAGAATAAAATTTAGTTACCGTCTGGAATATCGTAAATGGAACTTCGTGCCGACTTAAATTATAGACCGTTGCTTAAAAATCCAACATGTGCAATATGCACATAATATTTGATAGGTTCTAGGTTTATTATAATTTCCACGAGGAATTTACTTCGATAAACAAAACAACAGTTCTATTATTAGATCAGTTTCAAGGGCACGAGCTAAACGTTCAATGTATGCGCACGTCGGGACGAAAGGAGGTCAAAGTGAAGGCTCTTATCTCGGGTTAGGTTAGGACACTCGGATTATCTTATTATGTGGTGTGATCGGTTTTACCAGCAAAGATGGTACTAGATATATTATAGTATGAGTGATTAAACTACTAGTTATAATCTCTTTAGGTTGTTTGTTGGACACTTAGTGCCCTTTATATTAATTCTTACCGTATTGTTTCTACAATTTCCAGAGCCCCGTCGTGCTTGTCCTGTAACAAATAAAGAGTAGGTATATTCAGCTATTTAAAAAAATAACTAAGCTAACAAATTAATTGGATACAGAAGAGTTATGCTACTAAACTAATTTTATAAATTAATGTGAAAGTATTTCTGTGAATGCAAGTTTGCTGCTAGTCAGGTCCAAAACGCCTAAACGATTGTTGATGAGTATTATATCGCAGCCAAATTGTAAAAGCCGCCGCAATACAAAATTTACAAAACAGTTGTTTCGTAAACTAGCTTATTGACGTTTAGCATCAGGATATTATTACAATACGTACGGCTAAATAAAATTAGCACTACAGAATACTAAATAGTGCAGATAGATTTAGTACTTAGTTGCAATAATTTAGCGCTTTATATTTTCCAATGAGCCACGTGACCAACCAAATGCAGCGTAATGAAATTTGGCGCGACGCTTTATAAATTGCTTAGCTCCTAAATGCTTATTGCCGGTGATAAATCTGCACTACCGTGCGTTGGTGTCCGGGCGGTAACTTATACGCTTTACAACCAAACGACACCAGGTTCTATCCCAACCGCACCAATGACTTTCATAAGTTATATGCGGATTTCCATCGCTCCGCGATTCGGATGGCACGTTAAGCCCTCGATCCCGGTTGTTATCGATTCATAGCAGTTTTTAAGCCACGTCAGAGGCCCCTGGGCAACCTGATAAAGTCTGACACCACAGGCCGACATTACCTCATTCGAAAAACAACCAAACTACCATAAAAAATGATTATTACTATGCAATGAGGAATTACAAAACTTTTTTGTAATACTTCAGGCGGACATGGAGACAGACGAAGTGACCAACACAAGGAAGGCTATAATCAGTTAAAATACTAATTAAATATATATACTATTTAAGAGTGTATGCTACAGTAAAGCATGAATATAATTACTGATAAAATCATATTAGCCAGATATGGACCACTCTCAAAACCGCGTATGTACAGACGAAACAAATACAAGTGTGATGTAGGACCAGATTAGAACATCCCTTGTCTGTATTATGGAATAAGGTTGTGACAGAGCTTCGAATCCGATAAGTCGGAACTTCCGGTTGATATTACATATTACACCTTCAGTTCCGAATTCGGCTTCGATACTTTAAAATCATTTGGTAGTCCATTCATTTGATTTCATTTGCTCACTGTTAATGAAAAATTAATGTTTTGCCTATGTCATGTAAGTTTATTATTGTTTAATTGAAATTAAACAGGCTGAGTGAATAATATTTGTACTATTTTATTTTTGACTATTATCTTACAGGAACCGTTATTTTTTACGGGATAAAAAGTATCTTTATGTGTTATTTCAGGACGGATAGTATCCATAACAATTACATCTAAATCAGTTCAGCTGTTATTGCGTGAATAGAGGGCAAGCGTACGCACACACAAACACACATGAGCACGCGCACGCACGCACCCACACACGAACGCGTGTGTGCAACGGCTGAACGGATTTAGATGTTTGTTATGGGGATAGATTAACACATAATAATCTTGTAACTTTTCATCCCGGGAGTCGGAGGTGAAACCGCCGGGATCAACTATATTATATTATTAGTGGGATGCCACACCAGTTTGTCTTCCCTTAGTGCGCCTACACCTGTTCTCCTAAAAAAAAATGCTAGCCACCGATAGTGACACGAATGTGACAATGTTCTAGGCCAAACAAATTTAATTTTAGTCTTTAGAAGGATGAATCACCAACACGAAAAGAAGACCTACTTATTCTTCGGCCTCCTACCCCGGTAGGTATCAATTAGAGATCAGTACTATACTACTTTCTATCCAACAGTATAATTCGTCAGATTCTAAAAGAACACTAGCTGTCCCGGCGAACTTCGTACCGCCTAACAGTCAATGAATGTGTGCATGCTAAGGATTTTAAAATTTATTACAAAAATTTACATATAACTAGCTGCGCCCCGCGGTTTCATCCGCGTTTAAGGGGTTTAGGGGTAACATTTTTACAAACATTGAATGTCGTATTTATTTATATATAACTAAAAGCCTAAAAAATAAGTAAGACAGACAGACAGAGTTACTTTCGCATTTATAATATAAGTAGAGACATCAGATAGATAGCCTACAGTGACTCAGTTTATGGAATAGCTGGTTTTGAATTATTAACTTGGGAATACAAAATTACCAGTTGATGTGCTGTGATACAGAAGGACTGAGAACTCTATCAAACCAGAAATTAAATTAATCACTACACTGTAAATATTATTATTAATTTGCATTCAACACGAAATCAGCAAGGGAAATAATTTTACTTTAATTCTAGGGATTAACATAAAATTACCAAACAATGCTGAATAACTGACACTGAAGTTATCAAAAATACTCTAAAAGGTAGGTGGAAATTAGAGCTACGGTATGCCAAATCCACATCAATATTCTTCCAATACCTTTCAAATTTAAAGGTAACAAAAAATTTACAAAAATTCTAAATATTATGTTATAGGGTTCAGTGATCTTTTAATATTCAACCCCAGATATTTTCTTGCAAAAACATCTGAACAGACATGGTTCAGTTACAGTTTTATAATACTTATTACACATAATCGACCATGTTGACCCAGTGTGGATTGGTGGACGACGGGTACTTGTTTGTTTCATGACTCATTTCAAATGCAAATCAATCCAATATCAAAAAGAATAACCAAATAAATCGAACAAAACAACACAATATAGCAATGACAAAGTTGTACTATACCTAAGTATACAGTTTAGATTGCAAACAACTTTATTATTATTTCATATCTAGGTCCCTATCTAAGTTTCTACCCACTATCTGAATGTTTGGTAGCAACATAACTAAGAGGACATCCTCAAAAGTTTTTCACTTGTTGAATAATGGCACAAGAGTAAACTCATCCCAGCTTTAGACAATAATGGTTGATAAAGATGCAATATATTTTTTCTCTGATCAAATTTATTCATAAGTATTGTCTTTTTATAGTTCAAATGTAAAGATTCATATAAATCCTATTCTAAAAGATGCCTGATTGGTCGTTGACTAATCCTCCCAGCGGATACATTGGATGGAAACTTAACAAAAAAATAATAATTAACAACTAACATGAGTCAAAATGCACTCCTTAATTAACTAGTAAACTCCTCGTGTCACACATACAGTTCCAACAATAGACTCCATGCCATTTATTTTGAGATCACAGACTGATATTTCAGTTTTATTATTGGTATAGATTAACTTTTTGTTTTATATTAATTAACTATTCAGTGGGTCCTACCTGTAATGATAGGTGTAAGTTGAGAATAAAAATAAATAAATAAATACAATTTTCTGAGCAGCAGATTGATTTGATTTATTTTTGCATAAACATAGATCTTTTAAAAGGCCATGAACGTTCCTATGTAATTTTTTTATTTAGATAAATATTCAGTTAGTTGTGAGCGCCGAATGACTAGCAATATGTACTACCCTCTTCAACTTTCAACCATAATATCATCAGTATATCTAGAAAAAATCTAGATTGTAGCACATAACACAATATTCAATTAAATATATATATATATATATATATATACATATATATTTATATATTGTTTATACCTACATTTATGTATATAATATATATATACATAAACAATTTGTATATATATATATGTATATATATACAGGTTTTTTAACTTTTTGTTAGCTATAGAACCCTACCCTACCCTGCACAATGTTCATTATGCACTTAGCCAGTTATTGATTTCTTTAACAAAATATAGTCCATATTAGTGAATAAATGTATGTAAACATTCATTGAAGCTCTGTGAATTGTATGTAGGTATAAAGCATCCTTGATAATAGGTAGATAAAGCAAAAGTAGGTCAGAGTTAAATAGGGCAACATACTTTTGGAAACAGTAAAAAAATCAGACAATGATTTGTCTACAAACACAATTTAATTTGGAATGTCAGACATGGTAACAATTATTGATATACCTTGTTCTAATAATTAACATTTAGCTATAAAATTATTCCCCATTGGATAAAAATATTGAATAGAATCGTAGAAAATGTTTTCATGAAAATTGGAGCACAAATTAGGAAGCACTAGGTCAATATTACCTACTTGACAGTGTTTTCATAACACTTGTTTATCACTATGTGCTATGGACTATAATAAAGAATATACCTAAGGGGACTCTTTTAGATATATGTTGTATATAGCGCAAATCTAGGTGCATGTTCATATTATTGTTATTTTCTTAGGAAAACCAATGTTTTTGTTATAAAGCTGTTTATCAGTTAGTAGCTGAACAGTTTTAATTAGTGCTGACAGAGGAAATAGGTTCTAATCAATATATTTATGGGAAACACAAACTGTGAGAGTAAAGGAAACTTGGTTGATGGCTAATTATCTCATTAGCACTACCAAAAAACTAAATAAATGACAATTAAAAAGTACGCAACGGTGTGTACATATCTAAAAAAAGCCGACACCTTGACAAAACACGAGGTCAATACACTCTTCGAACCCATGTGACGTGAGTTATCTAAATATGATACCATGCAATACGTACATGTATACAAAAGCATATCAAAAGGAATACCTACTTCTGTCTACCAATATGGATAAGCAACGATTGGAGCTAAGCAATGCCGTTAAAAACTTAGCCTGCAAAGCGTGAGTGCTTAGAGTCACGTCTTAGTCCAGCGCTACATCAAAATAATATTCTTTCGTTGATGTTGTTACATCATCAGAAAACGAGGGAAACCATGCAATTACAGATAGTTAAAAGTTAAGTGACATTGATGAGCAATTGTATCAAAACAATAACCTATCACCGAAACCCTAGGTATGATAAATACAAAATATTTCGTACCGAGCCATGACCTGAAGTGAGGGGCCATGTATAAACAACAGGTTCCGCGCCTGCAGGAGAATGCAGGCGTAAATCCAAAGCCATGATAATGAAACCACGGCATTAATGCACACACTTTTCACTTAAAAACTAAAATTATCACTAAAAACACTAGAATATTAACATAATTTCACTGCACTTTCACACACACACACTCCGAACAACCGTGCGCCATGTTGAAATTGTTTCATCAATGGCCGCCACTCGAGTGTTGCCATAGTAAAAAACAATAGAATAAGTCAAATCTTCCATCATTCGTTGTTATCCAAAACGCAACAAGGCCATTTTTTCAACTAGCTTTGCCCCGCGGCTTCACACGCGTAATTCAATTTCCTGCAGGAATTCTACATTTTTCCGGAATAAAAAGCCTATGTCACCCAAGAATAGTGTAGCTTTCTATTAATGAAATAATTTTTAGAATCAGATTAAAAGTTCCAGATATTATATATCTTCTACATTCATAAACTAACCAACAATACGCTCATTTAAAATTGATATCTATAGAAAACTATGGATTTATTCAAATAACTTTAACAATTACCAGTGACTTCTCTTACAGTGATATATTATTTTCATCCCATGTATTCGAAAAGAGGCATTTTGCTCCTTGATAAGTGCGAGCAAAGTGGGTCTTTTCCGCGCACTTAATAACAGTGACGAAATGAGTTTTGAATTTGGAACACTGTTTAATTAAAAAGTTTGAACGCAATTCGCTTCAATAAAGTCCTGGCCGGCAGTAAAAAAACAGCGCGTGCCGACGCGGCATCCAAATTTAAAAAAATTGGTTGTCTGTAAAGTTGGTTTACGGACGATATTTTAACATGACAACGTCGTAACATAACATTGATGAAGTGCTTGCATACTTTTATGAATAACGATAAATCATTTTTTAATAATAAAAGAATAAATACTTGAAATTATACTAGTAATCAGATTTTTAAAATGCAAGAATAATTAACCTGTCAAGAAGAGAAGAGAGATAGATGCGGCGCAAGCGTACAATGAGCGTTACGGAACAATGTGTCAACTTTTTCGTGCATGCATTGATTCATTAGACGTTGTCACTTCAAAAGATTTTTTTCTCGTATGATGAACTTTTCTCATAGCTTGAAAAGTATCGTGTACCACACGGTAACAAAATTATTTAACCTCGAGCGAAGTACTTTGACTCCCTCGCTACGCTTAGGATTCTACTTTAGAACCCCTCGCTACGCTCGGGATTCTACTATAGAATCCTTCGCTTCGCTCTGGATTCAAAAATCGCTCTCGCCGTAAATACATTATTTTGTTCCCTTGTGGTACAATCTACTATTTTATGTCCATACCTAAATAGTTTTACACATAAACCATTCGTCGCGGCGTTGGGTCCACCCCAAGTTATTTTATCAAGTTCCAGTGAGCAAAGTTTGTGCCTTTAGTTATGAGCAATCACTTTCATACAAACTTTACCCCTCTTTTTCACCCCTTTGTGGATGGAATTTCGAAATATTTCTCTCTAGTGCACCTCTAGCGTAGAATATTGCCTTTAAACAAATATCTAGGTCCAGTGGTTTAGTTTAGGCTGTCCATTGTCTATCAGTCAGCTAGTCAAAAAGTCAGTCAGTCCGTCAGTCAGGGTACGTACTATTTCATTGGCGTAGATATTGCGGGGTATTGATCTTTGTTTGGTCTGTTCCAGGCGTTATTCAGATGTTGAGGTAGAACTTACTTTCTATTGCTATTTTTTACTCATTTATTTATTTAGTTATTCTCTTTCTCCATGAAAAACAAATCCAAAAAAATCCCCTAACTGGACACGACATTTGCATGAAATTCTAATGAACCATCTACTAATATTATAAAAACTTGACGCAGTGGAAATGTGCGAAGCCAAAACGAAAACGAAACATTCTTCAGATTGTCAGACAAAATCTTGTCAAAATTCAAAACATCAATCACAAAATCATCTAGATTCGAACTTGTGACGAAGTAGTTATGTTAAATTTTGTTTGTTGTGAAAATAATCACAGGTTCTATTGATTTTACTTTCCATTGTATTGTAATACAACATATTGAACAAAGCTAAGTAGGCACAGTTCAGAGTCAGATTTCCAACTAAACTTGTAAACTTGTAATTCTAAAGGTGTATTCACTGGAAGAGATCGCTTTTGACGTTAGTCCGCCCATTGTACTTTAAATTTAGTTTTTTCTGTAAGTACCTACCTAATACGAGCACTAACAACCTTAAGTATTTTTTTTTCTATTCTATTTCACAGAAGATTATGGTCTAATAGTGTGTTTATAAATAGGTATTTCATTTAGATCGGCTAGGTCAGTGTACCGAATAACTTGTAATTACCTATGTATCGACTTTATATATACCGGAAAAAGTAGGTTTTTCTAAATAAATTGTTTGGGGGCATACTTATACCATAAGTGCATCTGTGTTGCAGGATTTTGCTGGCTACAGATAAAAAAACCCATAGTTCATCCCTTTGAGTAAAACAAGACTAAAATTTATAAAATGTCGGATTCAGATGATTCTGGTGATCAAATTAATGATCTCATTAGTATTAAAACCGAAATTGACACATATAAAACCAATACAGCAACCTCTGGAATGTATGTATCAGGATGGGATGATGCCGATCAAGACATTGAAGTTGTGGAGAATCCTAAAGGTATGATTTATTCATAATTCATTATGATTAGACATGCTCTTTAACACTGACTGCTATGCAAATATTCTTGTCTAGGCACAGGTGCGCCTCTGTATGCTTCTTAGTGTTTTCCTGTACTCGCGGCAAGTTATGAAAAACACATATAACTTTATGGAGGTGCGGGTAAACACACCTGCTGTGTTAGCGCAGCTTACATGCTGGCTGTGTGGCTAAACACAGACATGCAATTTTAAGATGACTCTACTACAGCGCAGCTCACACAGACAGCACACCATTGTTGGAAAACACAGTCCATCACTGTGCCTAAATGAAAAACCATTCAGCAGTCAAAATGTTAATAGTGTAAATAACTAAAACAATATGATGACTATAAAAGGTAGAGAAAAACCATTTTAAACCTGAACACCCCTCCAATGCCTCTACACTCTCTGCCACACAAATACCCCATCTCAAGACCCGTCTGGCGATTGGTTGACTACCGAGTGTGTGAGCGAGTCGTGTTCCATTAAAATCATTGCAAGCACACAAGTAAAAGACGTGATATTTTCTCTCACACATTGAAATAATTTTGTTTCATAGAGGGGCGTTCAGTTTTAGAATGGTTTGTCTCTACTTACCTAAGTACCCATTTGGCTTACACCATAAAAAAAACTGATCTACTTTTTAGATGCAGTTGAAATGGCACTATGGGCAGCTGAAAATGGCAAAGTGGATGTACTCAAGGATCTATTACCATCCAACCACAGCCTACTACATGTACAGGACTCTGATGGTTACACAATTATGCACAGAGCAGCATATGGAAATCATGTAGAAACAATATCTTACTTGCTCAGTCTTGGAGCTAATGTCAGCGTGACAACAGAAATGGGATGGACTCCACTGCATTCTGCTAGTTGCTGGAACAATTACCTTGCTGTTGCTCGACTGCTGGCAGCTGGAGCAGACCCTAAAAGTCTATCAGATGGAGGTAAGTAGTATGTGTTTATGTTGTCGCTTAATTGAAATTCCTATTTCTCGTGTGTCAGGCGTTCAGTTTAACAAGTTCACTGCTGAAAACACAATTGTTCTTTTTATAACTTGCTGCATGTATGGGAAAACACAACTGGGGTGTTAGTTGAATGGGAAAACACAAAGGTGTGTGCATATCTGTACCCGTGGCTAGACAAGAAAATCGGCTAGGCAGAAGATTACACATAATAATAAAATACACAAATAATAAACACACACAACTAATTAAAAAGTAATTGTATAATAATATCTTTTAGTACTATCATTGGAAACGAGATATTTACATGTTTTTCAATAAAATAATATGTGCATCTTCTTTTTCAGAACAAACACCCATGCATCTGGCTTCAGCAAAAAGCCATTGTAAATCTACCCTTCTTGTTTTATTTCTAAGAGATGATACAGTAGATATTGCTAGCATGAAAAACAAGGCAGGTAACACTCCGGAGGAATTGGCTAAAGGACATGGGATATATGGACCCCTTTTTGAAATGATTTGCCCAGAAGCATCTTACATTCGATCATTAGCTTTTACTTGTAATCCATATGTAAGAGTTACAACACAATCGTAATTAAAACTTTATATTTTCTTAATATGCTTTTGAATGTGATGGGGCCTTCCAGACATCCAAATAGGTTTAGTTCAAACTAGTTTTTTTTGTGGTCATGGTGCACTTTGCACATTGTACTTACCATACCATTTTCGAATTTGACATGTTGCAGTGTTATGTATGAATCAGAGATGATACAATAGTTAAAAACTATAATATTAATAATTATATACCAAAGTTTACAATTTTACATGGTTAGTGTGATTTTATAGTTTGTTTTATCACTAAATGTAGGTAGTTTAACTCTTATTGTAAAGCTGTAATAAATATTAATTAAAGGATTCTGAACTTTGCAAATAAAACTACATAAATAATTTATAAAGTAAATATATGGCTTACAATAACCAATTACTTTCTAATCTAAAGATATAAGATAACACAGGTTTCCTTAATTATAAAATGTTTTGTATCATAAAAAACAGTTAACTATACATTCAGACATAAGTTTTCATTATTAGATGTAAAATAATGGAATATATTTCTTATAAACCAATTTATTTATATACTCTAGATGCCATTCTTTCAATAACATGCATAGCTCCAGAAGTGAGATATGTATCAGCTTGTAAATTCTTTATACTAGCAATTAAATTTCTCCTATCTATTTTTTGCAGTTCAGTTAATAATTGTCGAGCCTGAGGAGTCATGTAAGGTAATATTAAACAACCCAATCCAAAGCTCTTCAACCTGACGCAATTTTTCCATATATCTTTTAAATCATCATCTTTGATAACAGGACAAATAGGGAGCAGATTTATCGCATTTAAACATTTTATTTTTTGACGTTCAGTGATAGGATAATCAGCTCGTTGAAATGGAGACAATATGACAGCTCGCCAAGCCGCACATATTACAGTATCAGGAGGGCCAGATATTTTTACCAACAATGGTATCATTTCCTCAAATAAACCAGACCGCAGGAGCAGTGGAATTAAATTTCGGATAATTTGTATGTTTCCGAAATGGCAAGCAATATCAGCAGTAATTTTAAGCCCATCAACATTACCATCAATAGCTTGTAGTAATTGTTCTAATGCACGACACTTGTCTTGCATAAACGTTACCACCACCCAAGGCATGTCGATGTTTTCTAATTTCACAGAACTCAGTAGTTCCAAAAGTGATATCCACAAAGCATCCCTTTCTCTATTTGTAACTTTCATAGCAGTGTCTGGTTCAACCACACTCATCAAACATTGAAGAGCTCGCATCTTCTTACACTTATTGTAATCACTGTCATCGTCGAAGGCAATTCGCGACAAGTATATTGCACCCATTTTTGGACAAGTTGCTTTTAGTATGTATTTTGCGGTCATTAGTTCCTTCAAATTTAGCACTGATCTTTTGTCTTTATTGTTTTGAGATGATTTGTCGAGTAAGTTTTCCAAAATTTGAATTCTTATTGAACTGATATTGATATTGTTTTTGTCAGCAATTTCAGTAGCGGCTCGATTTATGTCGTGACGAGCAATTTTATTCACGAATTCAGGGTGATGATACAACATCCGTATAAGCTGAGCGGGTTCTGTAGCTAAACGAACAAGTTCTTCACACGCCCACTCTATTTTAAACAACACGTGACGAGTAGAAAGTGTGGAATGAAGACGTTCCATTTGTTTAACAGCTCGGTTACCAGGTTGTAGAGCAGCCCAGCGCTGCGCAAACTGATAGCAAAGGTGTGCTGCAGCTACTTGATCTGCTCCACGAGTGCAGCCCTGCAGAACATAAAATAGACAGGCACCTGCCCATTCCATATTGGCTATATGTCTAACACAACGATGTGCAGCACGGAGCAATGGCTCTTCTCGACTTGTCAATCGCCATAGTTCTTTTTCCTTAGCATCGTTATCAGTACCATCATCACGTTTTCTTGTAGTCATTGTTTGTTTCAAAGCATTACTACAAATCATATCCTTGGCGATTTGCGAATCTTTGTCAAGGCATAATAATGAAACTACTGGCAACCAACGCTCGTAAGTTTCTAGCGTTATTTCAGATTTTAAATTGGACCACATGTCTTCACGCATAAATAGATGAAAAGGTAATCTATAATGACCTATTTCTGGAAACATTCCTTTAACTGAGAACAATTCGAATTCATATTGTCTGGGCATACTCACTCTTTTATAGTCTTTCAAAAAGTTCAGCAAATAATATTCTTTAATGCTGCTAGAGTCCATTATCGCGCCCCAAATTAAATAATGTATGCAAAGGAACACTTCATAGTAATATGGATTTACAGAGACAACACGCCCATGTAATGTAACTTCTCCATTTTTCCAAAAGTCGTTTAATACATCTTTGAGAAAGTCTTTATTCTCTATGTTATCCCAAATAATAACACATCTCTCAAAAGTACTGGAGTCGTTTTCGATGGCCATTCGACGACAACCGAACTCATCGCAATAAACTTTGTATTTCAATTCCCAGGTCGATAATAAGGATATCAGTTGCAGGGACAAACCATCATTCATAGATATATTTAAAGCTCTACATAGTTCAGTAAGTCGTTTACAAGTTGTATCTGGATGTTGCTTCAATATATAAAACAGTATTACTTTAACATCCCATGTTTCTTCGTTATTTTCCGGAAGAGTTATCTCCGACAGATTGATATTGAATTTACTTTTAAGTATATATTGAGGAGGATATGCAACTGGACTTCCTTGTATGTAAGTATCAAAGATCCGGCGAATAGTAGGGGTTGAGAGGTATCCGTTAAGAGTAGGAGATAAAGACTCACTCTGGCCTCTTAGAAGTTCCAAAATACAGATATTGTTATCTTCACTTTCACAGGCCTTTAGTAGAACAAGTAGAATAGTGGTCAAAACTTCATCTAGCTCTTGTGCTGCAACTACTCTTGATAATAGTCTTTTAGATACATTTTCTTTGAATTGTTGTATGTTTTCTGGCAAGGCTTCGTTGGTATCCGCATTTACGACAGCACTTGAAATAATTCTAAATGGAATAAAGTCACATTTGCTATGTATGTTCAAGATATTTTGATCAAAATTGTCATTTGCAGTTATATCTTTTGCAAATTCAATAAATTCGTTGATAGCATTGCCTGATGAAATTGGCAGGAATACATAATTGAACTTCCATGCGATTGTTAGATTTTTAACTGTGATATTAGTGTGTACAAGAGCATTTAATACCGATAAATATTTTATTAAATCGTGTAAATTTTCTTCTTCACACCTGTTCACGAGTTCAACCAATATATTGTAAGCCTCTACCAATAAAGAGGCATTTTTACCATCTTTGAATTCACTCAAAACTGAGGAGACCTCGTTGTTGTTACCATTTTTTCCTCTAAGGGACTTTACCAAACTTTCCACAAAAGTTCGTATTCTATGTGTCGCAGATACTCCTCGTAACAACATAAGCAAAGATGAGGGTTTCGCTTCACTCGTTGGTATCAAGCGAGTGATGCTTCCACTGTGACTAAAACAGTCCTTGGTTTCTTTTTCATTTTTGAACCAATCATTCAACTTGTGTGCACAGGTTCTTTCATTATAAATATCATTTATATCAAGTTCAATATTGTAAGAATTCTTCAAACGATATAGATTATCAACATTATTTAATTGAATATCATTAAGCATATGCGTGCCCTTCATAAAATCGATATAGTTTCTCTCTACCATTTTATTGTACAAATTTCCGTTTATTATTTCTTCATATTTGGTGACAATTGTTTTTATTACAATTTTTTTTTCTTTATGAGGCATATTATGGAAGTAGTCTAAAGCAGATCGCGTATCGCAATTTTCGAGACATTTGTTGATGTATAGAACATTTCCATAGTTTGCATAGGAGGACATCACTGTAGTTATAGCTTTAAGATCATATAAGTCAACAACTGGAGAGTCAATTAATTTATGCAAGACCAGAGTATATTCAGTACAAGTCAAAGGAAAGTTATATTTTTTCAAAACCACTTTTACATTGGCATAGTTTAGTTCTTTTTGTATTTCTTGAGCGAGAGTGTGGTCAGAATCAGAAACCGTAAAATCTTTAGTTGCTGATGCAGCTGCGTTGATAGCTAATTGGAGAACATTGGAACTCCAAGGCACATCTAGTACTTTCAGCACATTAAGCAAACAATCCAGTTTACTGCCTAGAGATCGAAATGCATTGAGAATGATTTCCAAGCGAAATCCATCGACAGTACCGCCACTACTAGCTGTTTCACTTTCGACAAAGTTCCTCAAAACTTCGTCCATGTCAAACAAATGACGATTTGCATATGTGGGTAAATAATCTTGCAAGAAAGCTTCGAGGTCTTCAGTATAGCAACGTCGCATCATAATAAGAGCAACTTCACTTGGACTTTGAGAACTAAGCTCACTCAATAACATATTTATCTTATATTTATCTTTCAGCTCCAATATATAGTTGATTCTGTCTTTTAGAACATCTAAATCATCCATGGAAATAGGCCTGACACATATTATTCTTAAGGATGATTCTAAAATGGTTGCTATTTCTTCAATGAATTTTAATCCTATCTTGGGCCAGTAACTTGATTGTTCTAGAATAAATATTCTTTCCATCGCCCATCTTACAAACAAATCTATATAAAATGGGTTTTGTTCTAATAAGGATGGAACAAAATTTTTGAACCATATTAAAATAGCACTCATTTTTGTATTTGTAGGTATGGCATTTAAAATTTCAATAATATCTTCAGATAAAAGTGTCAATTTCAATTCAGAATATTTTAACCAGCAAATTGAGGCAATATCAAAATCCATTTTGGATATAAAAGTAATGCATAGTTGCTTGCAATTCATTTCTAGTAAATTAACCTCTTCATAAAAATTATTCCCCCTGAAAATTATATATTCCATCAAATCTACTTTAATAAGTACATCTGTTACTTTGTGAATGAATTTTCCATCATTTTTTGAAAACACTTTTTTCTGGAGTGTATATAAAATTGGCTTGTACATTTTGTGGAATTTATAAAGATTTATAGCAGCAACTATCAACACATCGAATGCCTCAATGTTATCAAAGAGTGTTTGCATCCGAGCAGAGATAGGAACTGGTTTACCTTCTGCTATTAGTGAATTAATCATAGAATTAATCTCATTAATAAGAGCTTCTTGGGATGATGCTGCAACAGAAAAGTTCTTGGAAACATCTTGATCACTATCAGTTTCGGATGCGGCTGTCGAAACTCTCGCTTCACATATGCACACCTGTAATGTTAGATAAAATGTAATTTAAAATTATGATTTGACTGATAATTAATATTAGATAAAATATTAAATAAAACAGGAGGAATAATTATTATTTTAATAAAAATGAAACAGCACAGACATTATTGCACCACTGAAGTATAAAACTGAAAAGGCCAAACAAAGACAGACAAATTTATGTGATTGTTATCGTAGGCCTCTTCTGCAAAAGATCACTTGGGGAAAAACCACATTGTCAAATATTCAGCCGAGGGTTAGAGATATGTTTATTTTTTTTTAGATGGCTGCTTTGCCCTGATATTTGAATAAATTTCTATGAAATTAAATGTCTCTAATTTGAAATAAATATTTATTTTTGCAACACTTCATCAGAAGGTCACTTGCCAGGGGTTCTCGTTTTGTCTCTGTGCCTAATGCAAGCACTTATATTCAAAAGTTTATGAATCATAGAAGGCTGTACTTACATTGCTATACAAACAAATAAAAATGAAATTAAATAATTACCTCTTGCCCACTGCCTGCAATAAAGTAAAAAATGTTATTGTGTACCATTACAGGAATGAAGTATGACTTGTCATCTCTAAATTCAAAAACAATCTCTGAGTTTTTTATATCCACAATCCATATTTTTGATTTATCTGCCAAAATGATATGATCGCCCCAGGATAAGGCAGAGCACACAGGCAACTGAGATGAAATCTTTTCTTCTTGTCCAGTAAGTGGACATCGGCTGATTAAATTTCCTGCCTCTATATAAAGTTCCAACCCATTTATATTAATAATTGGCGAATCTTTTACATTTTCAAGGCTGATATTAACTTTCTTCAGAGATACAGTAAGTTCGGATAGGCCACCTTTGATTTGCTGTGTCAGCTCTTCTGTGCTGTATTGACTTTTGAGGTATTCACCACTATCACTTTTGAAAAACAAATCCTTGGGATTCGCTTCATGAAGTTTCAAATTTGAATAGTTGTTCACAGTGATTTTTATTTGTAAACCATTTAGTAAGTCGGTCACTAGAAAAACCCCAGATTTGAAAGTCACCCAAAGCAAGTTATCTTGCAGAGCACATTCCGTTATTTCTTCATCCAGTCTATAGAGTTTTTCTCCATCGGGGCGGTCCTCGGGATTACCTCTTAAATCCAATAAACGGAAACTGGTGGGATCTTCAAATATTACTAATTTTGGATAAAAAATCTTCGCTCGCAGTACATTCGAGCTGTCCAACTTATTGAGCTTTTTGATAGTAGACTGTACTATAGTCATTTCTTTAGACGGTGGGAAAACTTTATATAATTTTATTGTAACTGAAAAACGCGAAATATAATTTGAACTTTGAACATAGAGAGTCAACGTGAACGTGTAACTAAACTAAACAAAGCCAACTAAATTTAAAATAACGGCGGCGGGCGGATCAACGATTTCCCAACTTTGAAAACAACAAAAATAAATGATTCTTTGTCATTTGTCAATGTCAAATTGACAAATACCAAGCGGGTTTTCTAAGGCAAAAATTACACGCTCAATCTTATATCAAACCATGGCGTTTAAAGTGGATTGCCAGTGTTGGCACCACGCGACGCGTAAACGAATAATTGATTCTCCCTCCACATCCGCCAGCACGCTGGAAATAGAAAGAGATTAAAATATGCGCAGGAGCGCGTATCTTTTGTTCTGATTTCAATCTCTAAAATCACGAGAATGATTGAAACACTTTGTATTTTAATACGTTCGGTTTTAGGTATTTTCACGTTTCATTGTCGTAGGCTGCCTATTGATAAAAAATTGTATGAATAAATCGTACCCTAGAGTACAACTGCTTAATTGGACCGTGTGTTGATGATTAGATAGTATATCTAATAGTGCCATCTGTTGTTGAGTAGCATTAAAATTATATTCGTTGTCTGAGGTGAACAGTAAAAAAAAATGGCGGGAAACTCAAAAAGTGGCATTTATGATGACATTTTCTCAAATTTGTATCTATCAATCTTTAACGTTACTAATGTGTAATATTGGTGAATAATCATGTTATTCTGTCTGTCTGTCTTTTAATCATTGGGTACGACTGTATGCACATGTTACAAGCCAACTATCATTCGAAGCTCTCCAAACACAGAGAAGTTTCACTATAAACGCACAACATCCCCTTAAATATTCAATAGTGACGGTGATTGCAATGCGACTAGATCGCTGACATCCATCTACTATTATGGTCTGTTTTGCTGACTGACTGGACCTACTTATTTTTTAAATATAGGTAAATTATATGAAATAATAATACAAATAGTAAAGAACAGAAATGAATAAGGTATGTTAAAAATAATTTGTATTTATAAAAATGTGTTTACAATATTATTAATTCCTTCTTTGTTTTTGCGACTTGGACTTGAACCTCCGTTTTAGCTCGACAGATTTTTTAACTTTCGTATTTATCTCTGTATGTATATACTTCTTTGTTTCCTGTATTGCGTGTTCATAACTTTCTGAGAGTCTGCTCAAAACTTCTGTCTCGATGACAATAGCTGGTATCTCAGCTTTGCCGCCTGATTTTAAGATGTCCTGAAAATTGGGAATGTTACATTTTAATTGATTAAGGTTAAATCCCCTACCGACATTGTGAGCAGTCATTCAATTTACCTTGAACAAATTGATTTGATTAGGCAGTAATATGGTAACAGCTTGTCCGACTCGGCCCGCTCTGCCCGTGCGGCCGACTCTGTGAATGTAGGTCTTAATATTTCGCGGCGGATCGTAGGACACGACGTAATTGCAATCCGGTACGTCAATGCCTCTCGCTAAGGCGTCAGTTCCAATTAGGCTGTAATATGAAATTGGATATATGAAAACTACGAACATAATGTAGTGCATATGATTTAAATAGCAAGTATTTATTGCCATCCCGGCAGCAGTAACTAATGATGATAAACATAAAAAATGTGCAGCAAAGACTTGTACTACATTTGACAGTATGGAACAGGCAAATTGTCACTGGTCAGCAGTGTTTCTCGCTCTGATAAATCAATATACGAAATAGCAGAAAACCACATAAAAATGCCTTTTGCATTCTAAAGTGCTGAAGGAGGCCTTCGTCTCGCAAAACACGACGACGCCCAATACCTAATATCAAGAAAAAGCTTTTATTGCAAAAATTACCTCTCTAGATATTATAAGATTATCCATTGAAAATTATATTGGCAATAAAGGCTTATATAATAAACATCTAACCTCAGTATACCATATAATATATATAAAATAATTTTGCTCACACGTTGATTTCAGATTGTGTAAACTTCTTCAACACAGCTTCTCTGGTGGGTCTGTCTAATGATGCTGATAATTCAGCAACTTTTAGCTTATCTCCTCCCCATGTGTTCAGCAAAACTGCTAGCCTATGGGCTGCTTCTGCAGCATTAGTAAAACACAAGACCTTGTCCCATTTTTGATCAACCAAAAAGTGATATAAAACAAGTGGTTTGTTTTCGGCTTCACAACTGACGTAGTTCTCCTTCAATTCAGCCGGTGTGGCATATAATCTAATTTGATCTTCATCTCCAAAATCGGTGATTGGCGCTGCCGAAAACAGTTTAGGTTGAAAAAGTCCCCACTGCTCTAACTTCTCTGGATCCTGAGACAGAGTTGCAGAAAACAACAACTTGTGAGGAGGAGTCCTCTGTTCATTGAGAGTCTGCCAATTTAAATTGGAAACTCGACCTGACATTAGTTCATTTCCTAATTTAATATTTCTGTCAACATGATAAAGCCAGTCATTTTGTATATGGTCCATTATTCTGTCCGCTTCATCAATCACTAAGAATTTCAGATGTTTCAGAGAAAATCCTTCAGTGTTTTGTAAATGTTCTACCAATCTTCCGGCTGTACATACTATGATGTCTACATCACTGATCCACCCTGCTGATTCCGCTGAAATGGAAAAACAATACATTTAAATACACACATACATAAATATATATTTATTCGCGAATATAGGACACGAGTCGCAATTTTTTTACCCGCGAATAGCGAAATCGTGAGTAAGGGAACCGCGAATAAGGAACTTTTACTGTAATGGCTCTTGTTTTCAGGTGTGATAAAAGTATGGGAAAGTTGCTAATACTTACTGTATCTGATAATATTTTGCTGTTCCTGATGCAAGGGTACCGAACCACCTAACAGGGCAACTCTGAGGCTAGTCTTAGTGCAATATCTCTTGAAGACCTTTGCGACTTGCGCTGCTAGTTCCTGCACTGGTAGGACAACCAAAGCTTTCACCTCGCATCCTATCTCATTCATTAGAATCTGAAAATAAATTGTTGACCATATAAATTACTTTAAAATAATTACTATGTATTAAACATCATTGTATAAACATAATACCCAAGTTAGTTCTACAATTATTTCAAAATTATACCTGTACTATCGGCAGGACAAACGATAAAGTTTTTCCACTGCCAGTGGGTGCAGAAACACATATGTCATGTGGTTGGAACGGGTATGGCACTTCATGTTCCTTCAGAATGAAAGGTATGACTTGTGTTTGTACTGGGAATAAGTGTGTTACTCCTTCACTCAATAATGTAGCCTTTAGTGTGCTGTGGAGCCAGTCTTGAGAACCGACATCACAGTCTAGGTTTTGCAAATCTGTTGATACACTGTATGGATGGGATAACCAGTATGGTAGTACTCTGGACACCTGAAAAAAAACAAATTTTGTTGTTTGAAGTTAGTGTCCCACAGAACCTTCTTACTTAAAATTCTAGTTTCACTAAAATGATTAGGAGTTGTGGTGCTTACTATTGCTGAGCGATCTCCTCATCATGACTCTTAAAAACTGCTGCACTCAGAGTAACATATTAGTTCATTATTTAAGTTTTATTATTAATGAAATTAACTGAATGGAATATGATTGATTTTAATATAACATGTTTATTTCTCCAGAGCAAAAGAAATAATTCATATATTCAAGAGTTATGTTCAAGGTAAGAACATAATTACAGACGTGTGGCAGGTAAATGTTTTTTCTTATACCAATGCTTGAAGAACTTTATTATAAATAGCTGTACCCTGCCACGCTTCGCTGTGGCACATTCGCTGATATGTCACTGATGAAAAAAATAGATGAAAACAATCCTTGATGCAGATTATATATCATGCTAAAATTTCAGCTCGATTGGTGCAGAACTTTTTGAGTTTTTGAAGTGTATACAAACCAACATAACATTTTTATATATCTAGATAGATGTTGAAACAAATGTAATAAAGCAACTTGTTTTTTAATTAGTTTTTAATTAAATTTGCTGATTAGTCATTCTAGGATTGAGAAGTCGGCTTTTTCGTAAGCTGTTTTGCAGAAATCGACTTTTTCGGAATTCTAAGTCCAATTTTGCTTCTTCTAGTCTGACTGCTGCTGCTTCTAGTTCTAACATAGCAGTCCGGTTCCTTATTTTTTCAGTATTCAGCTGCAACATGAAAGGAAAATTTATTATTATTTATCATCCAAGAATTTAATATCGGGGACATGTTAGTTAAAATAGCTTGATTATGTTTAGGTACTTATTCGTGTCACTTACAATTGCTTCACATATTTCTGTATGAAACTTGAATTTAGTCTCCAACATTTTGATTCGTAGGGTTCCTTCTCTATGTATGTAGTCACTTGCTTTTCTAACATGTGTACCAGAAGGCCTTGCACTATCTTCAACCTTATCTAAAAGCAATATTTAATGTGTTTTTTTTTTATTTGACTCAGTGACGAGACGAGGAAGTCGTTCATCTGATGGTAAGCGCTATGCCTGCCCGTAACAGTTACAGCGCCACCCAGAACTTTGCATTACGCAACATAATCATGCGCGGCACTGCACTGCGCTCGTCACTTTGAGACAACGGCTCTAAGGTCTCATATGCCCAGAAATTTCGCTGGAAACAGTGCCCTTCAAACCAGAACACAGTAATATATGCACACTACTGCTTGTTGGATGAATATCTGGCAAAGGTGTGGTACTTCCCCAGGCGGTCTCTTGCAGAAGAAGAGGCCTCCAACTACTAATTTTAAATAAGTACGCAAAATATTTATAAGTCATTTTTTGACTTTTCTGTAATTACCGTCTCTCTCTTCAGAGTCTGTGTGCCCCTCTTCAACTGAGGGACTCGTCTCCTTTGTTACAAGTCCATGGACTCATCCTGGTGAGCAATTCCATCAGTGTTGTTATCATCTCTGATTTCACACAAGTGCAAAGGATCAGCCTGTAATGTCAAATTAATTTTTTTACACTACTTCACACAGAAATGAACTAAATGACAGTGTTGTTCGTCAAGTGCACCCCTTCTGGTACTTTTCGTGTTGGCTGTGGAGAATAAATATTCCCTTCTCTTGCTGGCATTAAAGTCTTCCTTTCTACAGAACGCGTCTTGCGGGTGATAGCTGCTTTCAAATTATCCCATGCTCTTTTCAAAGTCGTGACATCACGCTGCAAAATATTTTATTTTTTATGAAGTGTAAATGGAACCACTAACCATTTTGCTAATTGATAAGTAAAGACAAACCCTGTGTACATAGGGCTCACGGTTAAATTCCCGCGCTATTATATCCCATGCCGCTTTTTTTTTTGTTATCGTTTTTCCATCGGTTAATTTGTTTGCAATAATGTGCATTTTGGAGAAAACCAATCTGCTGAGTAATGTTTTTTCTTCAGTTGTAAAATTTCAGTCCCTTTTCTTTACTAGTTTTTTATTTAAATTCTGAAAAGGAAGTTCCTTTCAAGAAAAGTTTAGTTACTAGATAATTCTATAGTTTTTCAGTTAAACGAAATTTAATATGGGCAGCTAAGCGTTCGCCTCCAGATGAACATCCAGGCGGTCTCGTCACTCAGTTGCTAAGAAGAAAACTCACCATTCAAATTATTATATCACTTATCTTAATTTTCAATACTCTCGTTCAAACTAAACTAATCTATGAATAAACTTAAACATTAAAGTGACGTAAGATAAATAATTAAAAATTTTATGAATTGTATGTGATGTAAGTGATGAATATGTATTTGATAGTCTCTTTCTGAGAGGACTAGGTTCGATCAGTAGGATTGTACTATTACAATCCTATGCAGCCTATGCTGATGATGGCAAAAAATATGTATGATTGTGATATAATCTTTATAGAGATGTCAGCATGATATAACATAAATATTGTTGACATAAAACTAAAATACATATAGCATAATTGTTAATACATCCATAAGTACTATTAGTTATTTTTGATAAGTCTCTTATTGTTTAATATTCTGGAATTTAACAAAACTTTACTCATTATGCCCACTTTATTGAAGCTCTCTGAGTGTAGCAGAACAGTTTGTTTTGTTATAAGAAATTAAGATCATAACTGTTGGATTTAGTACTATATCACATCAATATGAAAGAATGATTGGGTAGGTTCCTTAAAATTTAACAAATGGTTGCTTTTAAGTTACTTCTTTGAATAATAATGAGACAATCTGCCTAGATTTTTTTACATTATAAAGGCATTGCATATCTCCTATTCTATGGTATAACAAAATTGTAACTTACCTATTTCTGTACATTGAAGATAATTATCTGCGATAAATTAACTGGGATCGACTATTTAAAGATCATTGAACCCTAAAAACTACCTAGAACTTTTTTTTTGTGTATATGATGCCTTGAATGTCATAAACTACTGTAGGAATTTTGATGGAGATTTTACCATTTGGTAGCTTTGGTTTCTACTTTGAAAATAATTTGTTTTAATGTATGTTGTAACTAAGTGACAACCGGTTGCACAGTTATTCAAATATATTTGTTAAAGAAATTGATACAATTATTACGTTATTTCTAAGAATTGATGTTATTTAATTAACTATATGAATTGAATGCAAAGTAATAATAATGTTTCCACTTTCTAAAAGAATTTCTAGGGTTTGGTGGTAAAATTAAAACTCTGACAAAAACTCAAACTTAACCCATTGCTTAAATTCAATGTTCGGATGTGAACCGGTATGTTTCAAGGTATATGGATATTCCAATGACCACTGAGCTGGAGTTTCTAAAAACTGTTACACAAGTCATATGACATCACCAATGTGATAATCCACATGTACGAAATTGCAGGAAAAAGCTAGCGTCAAAAAAGGCTTCCGCACGGGCCTTGTTTAACTTGGATAAATACAGCTAAGCATTTAAACACAGTATCACCTGATGGAAAGTGATAAAGTCAAAGATGCTTGCTTGAGACCATCCATTAATAAAATAATCACCGCCAGAAACTAACCTTGGTTTTTCTTTCGAAATCATTGTTACCTAAAACTCTGAATTCATGAGTGGGTCTTTCTGCCTTCTCTCTTACTGGTCTCTGAGCTACAGGTTCATCAAATTCAAATTTAATTTCCTTCTCCTCTAAAATTTCAGCTGTAATGTCATTTTCTAGCTGATGTTCTTTTAATGTTATTTCATCGGGTGTTCTGGTTTTCGTATAAGCTGTCTTCCTTTCCTCAATAAGTTGTTTGAGTTTTTCTAGTTCATTTGTTTCCTGATCAGCAATATTAACATCTTCGTTTGTTTCATTATACCTGTAAATGAAAATATGATAGTGATAAGACAAGGTCTTCCCCACTGGCTTAAGATTTATTCCTTGGTAACGTCATACTTTTTTAAAATTCCATTTAATATTTTCATTTGAATGAACCCTTGTTACTTGCCCGCCCCCCAAGCACTGTAAATTCAAAAGCTTATAATCAAACTACCCAAGGTTTATGATCATATCCAGAAATGGCTGATACCAAACCTTTTGCAAGGCGGCAGCTTTATTTTAACAGTCTCTTAAAGTTAAGCACGTAATTCAAATGTTGCACAGTACAAACATTAATTGACGAGTTTAACTTTGATGCTGTTGATTCTGGTATTATTATTTTAGGTAACGCCGCCTTGAAGGCCGCGGACTGGATTTTATACAGACGAAGGAGAATTTGCAACTTAATTCTGATAATTACCACAAAAATGTCGTACCAAGACTTATGAAGTTGCGAGTAGAGTAACAGCTTTTTTTTTTTTTTTTTTCCCGGGGAAATGCATTAGGCATACCACCCGGCCCCGGGGGGGGGGGGGCGGGGTGGTTATGTGGGACTCCCCCGCCAGCTGGTCGGGCGGGGTTTACCCACTAAAACCCCGGGGTGTTCTCCTCTCCGCATTATGGAGGTGGTCACGGGTTCGCACGGCGCTTCCGCGACCACCTCTGCGGGCGCCCTCCCGGGCTCGCCACGTGAGACTTGGGCCTCTTTCTCCGCTGGGTGCGTCCCGGAACACACGGGCCGCACCTCAGCTCGGGACTTCTAACTTGGGCATTGGACCCCCGATCCGCGGCCCAAAAGTCCCCGTTATTGGTCCCTCGCTGTGCCCTCTGCTGATCAGAGGGACACGCGAAGGACCTCTTCTCGCCAGGTTATTTGCTACGGCCACCAATTCCCCTAGGAGAATTGCTGACCGAACCCCAGGGTGCACCGTCCCAGCTGCTGCCCTTCCCTCCGGATGCAACGCATCAAGAGGGACGAACAACAGCCGGGCACTCGTGGAGGTTACCTGGCCCGCACCCCGAATAGAGTAACAGCTAGTCTAGAGTGGTTTAACTAAAGCATAGTTAAATGTGCCATGAGTTAATGTGAGGGTTACAGGGTTAGCGCATGGATTTAGTAAATAAATTTTTGAAAAAATTACATACCTGTTGATCACAAATAAATCCATGGTTCAATGATTGTTTCCTTCAATTAAGTATGCTATCAGTTCGATCTAAATTGTTTTAGTTTCTTACGGAATCTAGTGTATTCCAGTGTCCTTTTACTTAGTTTGTCCACCGACGACCACTGGGCACCGACCACTAGGGATGGCGATCTGAGATCGATTAATCGAAGAATCGATTTTTCGAGCAGAAAATATCGATTTTTAAGAATCGATTTTGTAGGCCTCGATTTTTTCGTGAATCGATTCATTAGACTACGATTCGAATCGATTTAAAAATCGATCTTTTTCGTAAAGAATCGCCATCCCTACCGACCACCTTGCAATTTTCAATGTTTGCGAGTTGTCAGTTGGTTGACAGTTCGGTAGCTTCAAACTTTTTTTTTTCTGTTTGGCAGTGCATGTTTTGTGCATTGAGTCGCTCTCTACCACAAAACGAAGAGTACATCAAGTAGCAGAAGAGAAAAAATTCGTTAAGAAATCAATGTCGTTGTCAAAATAAATGTAATGTCAATATTTTATTATCATCCAATGTCCAGTCCGACTGTGTTACCAATTAAGCTCTTTTGGAGCTAAATTCAGCTCTTCAACATTATCAGCTTAAAAAAAGTATCAAACTCATTCATATTTTCACAACTACAAAATTTCGAAAATTAAGTTTAAGAATTTATCTAGTAATGACAAATCCAAAGCAAACCGTATTATAGTCATTGTTGGTTACGGGCAACAAGCATGTAAAAAATGCAGAACTTACTGAAACTAAAGGCTCGATGACACAGAGCTAGTTTACAAGCTGATAGTCGGCTAGTCTAAAAGCTAGAGAGTGAGTGAGTAAGCGAGTGTCGATGACATAAAACTTTCCACTCGCTCAGTAGCGAACTAACTATAGCTAGTTAGAACCACGATGTTGTTTGCGTGGTTTCTATGAACAACATAGATTGACAGGCGAGACAGCACAGGCTGCCACTAATAAGGTGAAAAGAGTTTCGCAAATATGCAACATTTTCATAAAACCTATAAAAAAAAGAAGAAAAATAAAACAACTTTCAAAATGCAAAGATGCTCGCCACTTGTTCACTAGCAGCAATGATGACACACAGCTAGTTAACTAGCTTACAGGGAAAAACGCCGGTTAATAGCGAATAAATTAGCTCGGCGGTCTAAAATCAAACGTCCCGCGCGCCACGGTAAGAAATTACCTAGTCGGTATAAAGACTTCTGCAATTATTAGCGAGCTAATGACGCACCGGAAGGGGTAGGATAGAAGTAGGGACGCGAGGGGGGGAATGGCGTCAGCCAACTCCTCCACGTCTGTGATTGGTCAGTTCGCGCGTAGTATCCCGCCCGTTCTCGCATCATCCGAAGAGAAAACGGAGGGAAGGAAGCTCTCACGCGTCAGCTCTCACACGTTTCACATGTACTGTTGTTATTTCATTTTGAGTTTACCAGCTGCTCGCGAAATCGCTGGCTTGTAGCTTGTAAACTAGCCCAGTGTCATCGAGCCTTAAGTAATTATGTTTTTTTGATTGGCTGCTTCTGACACAAAAATATAATCTTATTAGCTCTTTTTACGATGCCTCGGAACATTTTTTTCTACATCCACTTGGCAACATTGAGACAATCAGCTGTCATCGTTTTGTTACCGTTGTTGTCAAAATTCAGTTTTCATGAAGACACATTTTACCTTACTTACTTTCGGACGAACTCTCTTTAGAAAACATTTACGAAATGATTTAGAAAAAAACATAAGAATTATTTTTCAAAAAGTGTGCTCGCTCACTTATACTTCATCATTCTTACATCGCTTCACTAAATGTGTCTATTTGTCAACCAAAGGTGTTTACTCGCACCACACAAATGAAATGCAATATTCGTGAACTTGCTCAACTGAGCGATCACCCTTGCGCGATAGAAGGGAGATTAAACTACAAGAAGGTTTCTAATGGCAGTTACCGAAACCCCGCAGGTGAGTACTGTGTATTTGACGCACTGAAAATATAGTAAATCGTGGGGCATTCCAGGGTTATTTTTAGATTGTTTCGTTATGTGTGACTCAATTCAACCTTGTATTCGATGGAAATCATTCGCTTAATCTAATTAAGGAATAATATTATCCCTATCATTGTTAGACATTCCATAGTACACTGATAGTCATGTTCCATTTTGTATGTTTTTAGTCCATAAATTTACGGTATTTGATTTTTATGCATTATAATATGCGATAAGTAGTTTCATTATACATACTTCATCATGAAGAGTTGTGGTGGTAGCTACCAACAGATTTAAAATGAAAATAGTGCTGATAAATTCCTTAGAGTCCAATTGAATTTTAAGTTGTTGGCTAAGGTACTGATCTGGCCACATTTCAATTAAAAATGTATTGTCTCTGTACATACCAAATGCAAGAAAATAATGTTAAGTTTATAAGTATACAATTTTCTCCTCACTGGAACAGCTCCTGAAGAAGATTTTGACGGCAGCCATGAAATATGCATAATGCATCATTATTACTCAGCTCTCACAAGCACACAAAACAAGAATAAAAAATTAAATCTTATCGACCATATTACTGTAGCAGATTTATATTTTACTTTTCTGTTTCAGTATTCAAAGAGAGATGGTTTCGGCTGATAAACAACTACCTGTTCTATTTTAAAATAAGTGAAATGGGAAAGTTTGACACCAAAAACCCAGCTGGGGTGTTTGTCATGGAGAACTCATCCATACAGATGGAACATGGGCAGAGCATACCTTTTTCATTCTCCATCTCATTCATGTAAGTTTTGTTGTGCTTTTGTGTTTATTAAATTTGATGTATTTTAAAATTAACAAGGTAGGAGTTCTCAAAATCAATTCAGCTGTTTGTTTGTTAACACTATGACTGCTGTGCCGATTTTCTTGTCTAGCCACAGGTACGGATCCGTACACACCATGGCGTTTTCTCATACAACTAACACCACAGTTGGGTTTTCCTGTACTCGCTGCAAGCTATGAAAAACACCACAGTTTTGTTTTAAGCAGTGAATGTGTTAAGTGAGCTAGTGCTGATCTCTAGTATCAGTGTTTGTCAGGCCACCCAACGGCATCTTATGGATTAACTTAACAATTGCTAACAACCCAGGCCGCAGCTTAACATGCCATATGAAGCAAGGAGGGATCAAATTTCCCACATAACTTAAAAGAAGTCATTGGTGTGGGGTCTGGGATCAAACTGTGTCATTGGGTTGCAAAGCACACAAGTTACCGCTCATCCACCATCTCTCTTCCTTTCAGTTGTTATGGATTTGGTGATAAACATACTTTCATATGTAAGTAGTTGGCACACATGAAATTGGCATTAATAATATTGATAGGATTTTATAAAACCATTGCTCTCCAGTTAATAATTTGAGAAGTGGTCATTGAGAAAAATTATAAATAAAGAGAGAAGATATTACAGGAAAAATGTGTGACTTAAAATAAATATATTTAACATATTCACTGCTGAAAACACAACTGGTGTGTTTTTAATTACTTGCCACAAGTAAGGGTAAACACAACTGTTGTGTTATGCTCATAAATAACGCGGTAACACAACATAAAAATTATGTAGTGTTGTTTTATTAATGTTGTTTGTACCATTATGTAAAGTAAATTAATATTAATCCAGTAGTTATTTACATAATATGCAAGTCTTTTATTATCTAACTAACTACTACAATGAGTACATGTAACTAATTAAAACTACAAGGCAAGGCCAGAAAACAAAAACAGTACAATTCCATTTATTAAATATTAAAAGCTATGAAATATTGAAATCTACAAGGGTTTTCCCTCAAGTATTTGTTAAACAATTTAGTGGGTGCTTTAAATGTTGCATGACTGTATTGGAAGAAAAACAGGCAACAGTTTAATTTAAACAATTTGTAAACAGTAACATACCTTGTATACCAATAACCAATGCAATCTAAAGATATTAAAAATAGCAGGATGGAGCAGTAAAACATCGAAAATGAGATAATGCAGGTCAAAGATATGTTTCAACCTTTCAACATCAAATAGTATATCACCTAGAGTTTCTATCTGAACTCTGAAGTATATATATTTTTATATTTTCAGCTATAATTCTATTATTTGCCCAGCGGGCGTGCTATTAACTGAACTGTGTCAGTTTTCTTTCATATCGAATTTTTAACCATTGTGTTTGCTCTGTATTGTTCTGGTTGAAATACCGTGGTGACAGAATTAACCAGCTTGACTTCAATACAATTATGGAGTCTTTTCTAAACCCTTGTACAGCCAAGACGCCCCGCAGCAGGGAGGTTCTTGTCTTCCACCCCTTTGACCTATCTTTACAGATAGAATACATTATACTGCTGAGTTTGTTTTGATAAAAAATTATATTAACTGCAGAGATGAACCGGAGAAGCGCCACGTCTTCGCAGCGCGCGCAGAAGACAATGTTATCCATTGGGTGATAAAACTAAGAGAATGCTCATATGAATATCTTCGGAGTCGGCTCTATACACTCCAATCAAAAATTTATAGTATAACTGGAAAGGCAAGTAACCAGTAAGAATGGTGATTTATTAATTTACTTATTTTTTATATACATATGGATTGAGAACCATTCTTACAATGAGTAATAATTATACTACGTCATGATGATATACATAGATCCTGGCCCATAACTAGGATTTCCTGTATCTTGGGAATCAGGATTATGGTTCCACAAATATCCAAACTCAGTAAATACATGTGGTTCACACAAGTAATTGCTCTGTGCCGGAATCGAACCCGCAACCTGATGCTTCGCTATCGGCCTATCATATCTATACTCCATTGAGGCATTTCTATACAGAATTCTTGATTATTTCTGTTTGTTCAAGTGAAGGTTTGATGTTAATTAGTGAAAAAGAAACCTTATTTGTGACTAATTTTGAAAGTTCAGTATAAAACTATTTTTTTCTAACATTTATTTTCTCTTGCTTTCAGGATCCTTTATTACTAGTGCCAAGAAACGAAGGAGCGTGCTTGTGGGCTCCTTCCATCCCCTTTTCAACCACTCCAGCCTGCACGGTAAACACCAGCTCATTCAGCTGCCATCTCCATACAAACGGTGGCTTCTCGCTGGAACGGAGTAAATCCGACGTCCAAGCTCACAAACACATCCGTACCCAGCTTTCCAACAAGACAACCTTTTACACAGACGATATTAACTCAAGTAGCCATGAATTAAAGCAAAGCTCATATCACTTGCAAAGTTCAAATCTCGTGCACAGTTCAAACCTCGTGCATAGTTCAAATCACGTGCAAAGTTCAAATTACGTGCATAGCTCAAACCACGTGCAAGGTTCAAACCACGTGTTTGCTCTAGGGAGAAGTAAGACTTCAGCGTTGTTGCCGGACAGTGCTTCTTTAGTTAACAATTCAATTTTTGATAACCGGCCACTGTACTCTCGGGCGGCTCCAAGCCCTCCAGTGAGACAGAAACTCTCCCCAGGCGTTCGGCGCTTGAACAATACTGATGATGCCAAACAGTTAGCCGAACAAGGTAAGCTTTTAGGCACAACGGGAATTCTAGACGAAGTCCCTGTACCACCTAAAAGGAAATCGTCGCCTAAGTACTTAGAATTTTATGATGCGGAAACCGGTGACGATGATGGTAAAAATAACCAGTCCAGTGAAGATCTTATTCAGTTTTGAGATTACTAGTTTTATAGACATTTTCGATCCCACCTTGTACTTTAATATATTGAAGATTAAAATAATATTTTTGTATAAAAAATAATTAATGGCGCTACACTTGGAGTTTAATTAATTAAGTTTGTACCCATAACCACTATAGCTTTTATAAAAAACGATAAAGAGCCAAAAACTTATCTCTTCGTTACATTTATAATCACAAGATCACATAATACCTAGTATTAAATAATAATGATTTCTAATCAACATCAAACTGTCCCATCATTATTAATTAGAATTCATTCTGTAGTCAACGTATTAATATTTAAATATATTTATTATTGATTAATTAATAAAACATAATGAAGCTAATAACGATGATTTAGAAGTTAAAATTGTGAATTACGAATTCGTACATATAGTATAAACATGTATTTTTGTATGCCTATTGTTTGCCTACCCCAAAAGTAATTGGTGGTTAGATAGATAGTTATCTATTTATACATCATGTGATATTGTGATATAGAAATATAATAATAATTATGGATTCATAAGTAGCGATTAAAAGGCATTGCGTACACTTTGATTTATGTTAATATCAATCGAACCTAAGTTTAGGCTGCACCTTGTCCTAGGATGATGTTTTGGGACTTACTTCCTTGTTCTAGTTGGCTACGAAAATAAAGGAATAGGAAACAGGTTTTATTGCAGGTAAAGATCGCCTGTGGATTTTCATCTTTTGGGGAGCCTAGGGTTTGCTTTCCCGACCCCACACCACGCTCCCTACCGACTTTGTACGCGATATCTCAGCACTACGATTGAGCACACAATCCAATGAGATTCACCCATGTTTCGTTTCGCTAAATACCTCGCTTCAATGTTGAAACCTAAGTTATTGCCGTAGTTATCCAGTATTTATGTAACTGAGTGTGAGATATACTGATACATTAAGCGTCGATCCCAGTTATTTATTTACATAAAGGGCTACATTTTAGTGATGACTGATGATGTTACAAAATGAATCTGACATGTGCTCAGTAACGTTAAAATTGGTTCAATAATATTTGTAATTCGCATAATGTCTTTTGACATTCCATAGAATTCGATCAGCTGACCAAGGCAATTTGTAGAACTCGTTTATTATTGCGGTTTACGTTTCTGAATAAATGTTATTTAGCTTTAATTTCTGGACATCACTTTAAGCAACAATTATTTAGTTTATATTTAGTTTTGCCGTACTTTATTTAGATGGTAATATTTCCACAGCGACTGATTTTTGTTAAAACTAATACTTGAAAGTTTTAAAACATGCAATTGTTTCTATTTTGTCATGCTTACATATTTTTAAAATAGTTATATGAGGCTCCCACGTGCTAGGTGCATGCACACTATGCACATGTTTGACTTTTAGATTAACTTTCTATTTGTAATTTATGTTCAATCAATAGTTATGTGATAACAACTTTTAGATTATTTTAGATCTATATATTTATTCAATAATTGATTTTATTAAATTAATTGACAACATTTTTTACACAAGCATATATATTAATCAGATTACCTTGACTTTATTAGTCGTGCTTATATTTTTCTTAATGGTGCACTTACAGCTCAAACATGAAGACTTGTTAAATTTTTGCATAAACCTTAAATATGCTGCTAGTAAAGTAGCAAAATTTGTACCAATCCTTAGATGTATATTATGTTATTTTAGAAACAACGACATTTATCATGAACAATTTATTAGTCATTAATCATTATGTATTCCTCCCGTTTGTACTATTTTCTAATTGCGTTTCGAAGACTATAATTATGTCCAAATATTAAATATAAAAATAAATTACTTTTTTAATTAATAGTATTTTATTACTAGACCAAGCTTCCTGTTATACTGTTAAGATTAATTATAAATACATCACATTAAACTAAAGCACAGTTAACATAACTGCGCCGGCTTCATTCGAGGCACGACATTTTTACAAACTATAAAACAATGCAAAATACATTACGTATAAGGTAAAATACTAAGCAATTTTGTTCGAAAGTCAAGGGAACCCTACACGATATGTAAATACTAAAAGTGGTTAAATATTTTCCATTACAATATCTTCTGATCACAATAAAATTAAGCCCATTAATACATTTATCAAAATATTATTGGGTTTATTCGGAGATCGAGCTAAACAAAACTGACGCTCACAAAAATATCGTATTTAATTTTGATCTCTAAAATATATTTAGGCACTTCGACTGAATATTTTAAAATTATGTATAATTATGTTAATATTTTAATATGTCTACTTATTTAATATAATAAAATGCGAAAAATGTACTTTGCTACATCATATATAATGTACCTACCTATTAAAATTAAAAGTTTCTGAAACGAGATGAGATTCTATGAAACTACTTAACAAAAGGTCAAAAGGCCACTTTTGGACTTAGTTTCTAGTTTTACTAGTGGAATTAATCCTTGTCCAACAGATAAGTAACCGACGCTTTTTTAAAACTTTTGGAATACTCTATTCATAAGATCTGTAAGTACCTGCCAAGTGACAGCGGTCGGTTGACTAAATAACAACGGCTGCTCGTTGGCAACACGGGCTGTATACTGTATGCCCAAACTAATCCAGTAATCAAAAGAACAAAATGTCAACAGCCTGCCATTTCTATTAATTTTGAGCCCACAGGCATATGATACAGGTCAGCATATAATGACAAACGATCTTTGCATCGAAGAGAACTAAATGCGTTGCAAAGATCTAGCACTTCAATTTGGTACTTTGGTTCAATGGTAAATAATTAGGCCGCTGTCGACAGCTTCTTTACCATAGGGCTTGGTATATAAGTGTTGCGTCCGAATGGTGCGAGGTCGTACTAGTTGCCGCCCAGATCGCGCAGCTCGCGGTTGCCGAGGGGCAGCGTGGGCCGGTAGTTGTGCAGCAGCTCCATGGCGTCCACACCTCTCGACGCCTCGCCACACTTCAGTTTCCGCATCAGTGCCAGCTGGAACCAATCATTTGTGGTTTTAGATGACTTACTGTTTTTTCTGCACTTTTCACGATAGATCGGTTTTCGATCAATGTTGAGGTCGTGCGAAAACGTTTCTTTTGCAACTAAATAATTACTAGCAAAAATATATTTTAAATGTTCAGAAACTGACAGTTTATTACTCAGAATGCAAGATATCTTGGTTTAGTCGTCTTGCGATTAGTTTAGATGTAAAAAAAATACGCAAAAATTTAAATTTGTACCATGCAATCATTTGCAATAAGTCTTGTTTCCACTTATTCCTATTTACGAGTAGGTAAAATGCATAAAATGAATACCTGGTTGTGTTGCGTTTGTATTATAAATAGTACTTAAGTGAATCATTTTGCTTAAACTTGTCCTTGTCCGCTAACCACTTCACTTCAGTGGTGCCAAGTATACCTAGAATAAAACCTTTATCTGCCATTTAAGTGCATTCAGAATTCCAGGAAAACTGACTCACCTGTTCAGCGGAAACTTGCACGGGCTCCTTGAAGAGAATCCACGTGACGGACTCGGTGCATGGAGGCGTGGTGAGAGACCCAGGGTAGGTCCAGTACGCGTGGCGGGCCGGCAGCAGCTTGGCCGGGTCCAGCGGCTCCGAAAACGTCACTTTATCGTTCTTATGCTGAATATACGGGAGCAGCCTTACAACTTTGTCCAACTCCTCGTGCTTGCTGCCACACTGAAAAAAAACCGATGCGATTCGTTACAGACAAGGGCGAGGCTATTGCGGCATTCAAGGCCGAAACAAAAACACAGGAAGTCAAGGTACGTTAACAATTGCAATTTTCGACGTAATAATTTGAACGATAGAGTGGTCGAAATCGAAGGTAAGTATTTATTTAGGAAATATGGATGTGTGTCATGTATTTGATGTATTATTTTACGGGGCCTAACAGGGCCTCATCCATTGAAACTGCTGCTATTGTAGCGTTTCTGCGGTATTGTTCGCTTATTTACTGGACATTCATCAAAGTCTTCTCAAGGAAAAATATTCAAATCGGCTCATTGTATTTAGATTCCGACCTGAAACCTAAGTGGCGCTGATGTCTAGCTGTTTTAAGTGGTAACTAGGTGTACAGTCTTACTGAAAGAATAGTCTTTCACACGTTCTTTTTACACGTGTAAGTTATAGAAGTTGGTATAGACCAACTTCTATAACTTACACGTGTATCCGACAAGGGAAGTATTAAAAAACTAGGCGTACCTACATAACAAATGTATCTTTAGCATAAGTGGCATAAGTGCAGTGCTATGCAAGCGTGTCGTGTCTAAAAGGATTGTACTGGAAGGGTTTCATACTGTATGGTTACGTCGCCATTTTACCTATGTTACATAGGATTTGTATCACTTAAAATATTATGTAAGGCATGTTAACATTATTTACCTGCTTTGCAACATGCCACTCACAATATGGAGGAGGAAAAATTTTGAGTTCTTAGAAATATCTAAGTAGGCATCTATCCTTCTCTATTTGATCCTAATAAAATAACCAGTCTATATCAAAATATACTTTTCCTACCACATTCCAATAAAATAAATCTACCTAGGTTTATAAAGTATTTATACCTATGTCAGGCAGATTACTTAGTAGTTGGTGCATTTCGCATAGAAAGCGCATGATGGATGTTTTCGTATAATAATTTTTTTGTTAGCATTTCAATTGTAGAGCGATGGTGAATTGGTTATTGCCATTGACATGGGTACGGGTCAGAGTCCGCCTGGTCCGGACAAAGAGAAAGTTGTGTTTCATGCGCGGAAGCCGAGAGAATGCTTCCATCCGCTAAATGTAGGGTTACCATAATCGGCGATGCACTTGGAAGATAGAATAGAATAGATAACTCTTTATTGTACACCAGAAAAAATAAAAACTTTTACTCAAAAACTCGCACAATGCATGTAGGTCTTTTCGTGAGTTTAATACATGAAGATAAATTCGACACTGTTCTTTCTCTACACCACACTTGGAAGCCGATTGACATATCGTTTTGTTTTTGTTATCCTAAATAGGTAAACCTACCTAATCTAAATTCTAAGCATTTTTTTCCTCAAACTCTAGCGCCCGTTAGCATAGTTTGGCTGAGATATTTTAACCGATTATCAAAGTTAGGCAACGTCCACGCACCGCAGCCACTTGGATGGCTAACCGTTTAGTGGCATAACATCTTTCGATCAGATAATACAATAAAATTGAGCGATGCCGTGTTTAGGACGCCAACGAGACGTCGGTCCCGCCCGGCTTTTATCGATTGAAAGCAGTATGACACAGGGCCTCTTGATCAAGATGGCGAAGTCTCACACCAGAGGACCACCATTCCAGATCGATGAGTTTCTTCCAAAAAACTTTCTAACAAACAAAAAAATCATAGTCCGAAGAAAAGTCGACGCATTAGCAATATGGCAACTCACTGCACAAATCTCTAGCATAGTCGCGTAACAAGGTGAAACTGATTAAAATCGCCATGAATACATAACCATTACCTGTGATAAGTTTTATGCCGCAGTCACATGACGGTAAATGTAAATAGCATAAAGTTAATCCATGTAAAGAACCGCGGCTCTAATAGAGTCGTTATACTTACTATTGTTGGTCGTAGGGAAAAACGAATCTAACGAAACATTTTATTGAGAATACAAGTTAAAGTACGTGCACAGGTAGGTACGTGTGTATACAGGTTGTCCTAAAACGTCTGGAAGGAACGAAATTGAATGGTGTATGGTTCGGAACTACTTTTTACGAGTTTTTATCAAGTTCCCTATTAATTATAAATGATAGAAGTTTTATTTGTGTAATTTTTTTAAAACTCTACAGTCTCTAAATAATGTAATTAAATTAACTTATATCTATACTAATACTACCTATAGCTACCCATTTCGCGTATTGTCAACAATATACAAACTTGTATTATAAATGCACTCATTGTTATACATATAAGGTTCATTACATTGTGCTAAAAGAACCATGGCCATACCTTTATGTATGAGATGGAGGTATTACAATACAATAAACAATCGCTTAAATACAGTCACAAATACAAAGTGTTAAAACATTAGTGACAGATATGGGCACAGGTATATCGATATCACAGGACATACTTAGGCCATTAAAAAAATTACAATAATGAGACAAGCAGTTCATTCACCCGATGATGGTAAATGACCCGTCACATGCCCTGCCTGCCCATAACAGTTGCAGTGCCACACATAACTTGCATTATAAAATCTTGCGCGGAACTGCGCTACTTGCCTGCCCCGCCCTGACACAAAATTCATATGCCCTCAATCGAATTTCATGGGAAACCGTGATCTTCAAACTAAGTACAACACAGTAATGTTTGCACATTACTGCTTGGCGGATGAATATCTGACATCGTGTACTTCCCTAGGCTTAGAATCAACACATTTGATATCGTGACTAACAATATTCCAAATTATAATAAAACACCCTGTTTACGGGACATCGAATGTCATCAATACGAATTGGTATTCAATTACAATAGCTACCGAAGACCAGCAATGGGTAATATAATATTTTTGCCATTGCCTTTTAATGTAATATCCGATGATCGGCTTGTTTTGTCTTTATAGCGACTGTTTCTTACATCATAACTATACAATTATGTGAAATTAAATGAATGTTTGGAACTTTCTAATAAACATTTACCCACCAATGAAACTTTTAGTGCAAATATGCCGATTTATGGATAAAAAATCCTTGGCCAAGTTGTAAGTGTAAGTGTGGTTTGTTGGTCGTTACAAAGCTAAAAGCATTTACACATTATAGTATTGTATTGAATCGGTGGGTATAATTTTATTTGTGGGACACCTCAGACCAGTGTGTAATGTGAGACGTAGTATCCTTCAGACAGTCATAAATGGGGTCCTTCCCGCCCAATATATATTTATTTATGTAATTATTTATATTCAACAAATATAACCAATAGCTGTGTTGATTATCTGGCTTGTGGGTGTTGGTAATTAAATCCTTTTGCTGTACCAAGTTGATAAAAAAGAGGCAACATTGTCCCTTCAATTGAATACACGTAAATACATTTTCTTAGACATCACGCTCAGGTTTTATAAGCCCTATTAATTTAAGAAACGTATGTTATCTATTCGTTTAGAATTTTAATACAATAATTAAGATAAATTGAGCAATTTAGATAAAAAATGGCGTGACGTTGTGTGGTAATGATCAAGCTCGTCAATGACAGAGCGGACAAAAAATGATCCGAAGTCTAAACAAAGTTCTCTTTATTGAGGATATACCTAATAATAATGAGTAATGGAAACTAGATATCCTTACACAACTGCAGTGCTAAGTTTAACCCTACCCTACATTATGGACATATTTTTACTATGTTATGGACTTCTCACAAGATCATGCTTAAATACAAATGATAGGAAGGTAAAACGCGAATGCAGCACGCTTTTAATGAACCGAACATTGTTACGCCTAATCGAGCCAGTTATAAATTAAATATGTACGCTTTTTAATTTTTACTCATTATACCTAAAACAGAATCTATTTTTGTAGAGATTCTGATGTCATAAGACTTTCTAGTCTGACGTAACACTTTCAGAGCAACAATATATTATTTTTGCTTCTTTGGTCCGTCATTGTAATGTTTGAGCCAGGTGTGGAAAGTTACCTGATAAACTACAAGGCGGCATGACAGAGAGCCAAATTAATAATCGTAACTCTAGGCACTTCTAGGGCAAACGTAACTATACATTATAATGAAATTTTCCTGTTCGGAAAAATGTCGTGTTCGTTTTCATATTGCAGCAGTTTTGTATCGACTTCCTGTAGACGGACGACGTACGAACTGTAACGACGAGTAATAAGTGTCTCATTGTCCTTATCTTCAGGGAAAATTCGCAAGAATGGAGAGACTGTAAAGTACATTATTTACTTGAGGTGAGTCATGGAATCTTTTAGAAGTAGAAAGCGAGACAACTAATAAATATAAAGATAAAATGAATGCTATACTTTAAGTCTGGTTTCATTTTAATTTACTTATTATATCTTTGCTAAAAAAAATAGCGACGCTCCGCTTTTTGGTAATAATAAAACTTTCGGTTACAAGCGGTCAATCAATGAACACACTTCGAGAACAAGACCACGAAGTTTGAATGTAAGGAAACGTATGCGCGTGGACGACGCCCGCGTTATATCACAGAGTTGGAAGGTATAAATGCACACATTCGTAAGTACTTAATACAAAAGTAATTTACCATAAGTAAGACTCCCAGAACAGCCAGCCCATCGGCCTGCCCCGCCGCTTCAGTAAAGCTGTGGTACTTGGAGGTGTTCCAGTGCACCAGGTGGAGCTCCCCCGAGAAAGAGCGCCCGTCGACCGTGTGCTCCGACCCCTCTCCGTTTACGGCGCCCCAGTGGCAGTGCCATTGCTCCAGCTTGTACACGTCATGGCCTAACGGACCGCCTTTCAGCTCTGCAAGGTGAAAAATACATCTATTATAATTACTTACCTAAAAGGATTTAGGTTTGTTTGTTGCGGTTAAAGACAGTTCCAAGAAGTTGCAGCTATTTGCAACACGCTATTAGCAGACGAGAAATTTCGCTGTAGGATACATTTTAAAAAGGAAAATGAACTCTTGTATTGTCATCGATGGTATAGTGTAGTTTTTGCAAACAAAGCTTATTTCGTTTTTTGACCGATGCGTAATCAGTTCACTAATCCGGTGAGTGTGTTGCATTATTCCTTAGCCCCAAATGTTGGGGAACCACGTCGCGTGTGAGCAGGACGCGACTATGACTCATCCTGAGGGGAACCGCTGGAGTTTCAATGGTAATGTAAATTGCTTAACAAATAGGTAGGTAGTAAGTAGGAAGGTACGCCACGAAGATTCGTGGCGTCTGTTCACGTGACCAAACTTGTTAGTGGCGATGATATCTGGATACGCAGTTGATTGGTTTTTGTTATTAGGAAATTCGCGTAGTATAATGTATTGTGTAAAAGTCCGATGCCTGATGCATCTTCTATTTTGCTTTGTCAAGTTCACGTGTTTAAAACAGCTGTAAATTCTAATTTAGTCGACTAAATAATGAATAAACAGACACCTGTAACGTTGCGGTTCCAATTTTCCATTGTTATTTTTTATATTGTGCTACCTACCTACCTACTGCTAACGCGACAGAGCCCTATAAAAATTAATGGAAAATGTAAGCCAGTATCTTTATTAGCATACGGCATACCTAGACTGATGTTAACTAAGTTGAGTACATACAATTTGAGACAGTGACGTAAAAAGGTCTACACGTGGTGCAGGTGTGCCTATCTACCTTCGACAAGAGCTTGCACGAGACTTGATAAGGTACCCGTAATGTAGTATCCTCTGCTTGCAAACATAGAAGTACTTACTTATTTATATACATTAGGTACTTACCTACAATCATAACTAAGCTGGATAAAATTAAGTAGGTACCTATATATAGATGTAGTGTAGTGGACTCATTCAGTGTTTCATCCCACTGCCCGTTCGGCCCAATTAGGTATTAACCTAATGTAGAGTTTTCATGAGCTTCTAATCGATTGGCTGGTGGAATAAAGTCGACTGATGAAAAGTGGGAAGGGGTACCTGAATCGTAGCCGTTTTCATCGACTCTCCAGCAGTAGCCAGGGTTGACGACGGAGCGCGGGTGGTTGACGGAATACTTCCACAGGAGTGGAGGGGCGCAGACTCTATTGCAAGCGAGGGATGTGATGATATCCACGGGACTTTGCCGGGCACCGCGCGCTTCTGGGAACTTCTCGGTCCAGGTGGCAGGTCCTGTGGAAAAGGAAACGATCTTTAGCCTATGAATTGTCGACACTCTTGTAAGTGATGATAAGTTTTGTATAGCTACTTTATAATGGAGCACGAAACGATTATTCTTATACTTCTACGTCGATTTGGCCAAAGTCTTATATTGTGTAATATTCAGCCTAGGATCCATGACAAATAACAAAGCATCATGATGAATTATTTAAGGTAGATCTGGGAATACTAATTGTATTCCTGGAAACTACAGTGTACATATTTAACTGCAGCAACATTTTTGGAATCATGACTACACCAACGTAATAAGAAGAATTATTATTTTATAACCGGAGTTATTTTAAAATAAGTTTAAATTAGTACTTTGGGTAAGCAAAGTGATTAAGCCACCTAAAAATGACCGATCATTCGTATCTGAATTTTATCAACAAGGCTGTATTTCTTGCTGATTGGGCTAATTTACACAGCGTCAGCTGTCGTGTATACTGAGTGAGTAGATCCTGGTTTATTTGGAGCGCTGTTCTGATGAGTGCGCTAACGCATTTAAACCTTATCTTATCTTATCAAAGCGCCACTGCCCGCCGGCTGTCGTCGAGGCTTAACAAGACGTTTATAAAGCCTTACATTGATAAATCTGTTTTGTTTTATGATTTCCGGGAATGATAGGTTAGTGATTAGTGAAAATAATTAGTGCAAACCTTACTTATACTTTTGAATCCTATGATACAATATCAAATGAAAATTATTGCGTTGTGAGATAATGAAAAGAGTTTGGTTCATTAAGTTAGGTATAACTATCTGGAGAATTGGACCTGTAACATAATAGTTAGATAGTCTCTTTATGATCGTCAACCCTGTAACTGGCGAAACGCTTTGCCAGTAGCCCTAGGAGTAGGTAAGTGATCTGTGAGCGGCCCCCAGTCTTAAAAAGGTTTACAAACGAGTAGAGCTTCGAACCACAAGTACCACTTCACAGGTATACTACGGCACTTCCTACCCATCCTCATTACTAATATTTGGTATCACATTCCGTTTATTCTTCTTTGTTTGAGAACACGCTCGCTAACGTGCTTCACACTATTTTCAGAACAAAATTAATCCTTGCCTTGGACTCAAACAGTGAATCCGCAGTTGAAGGTCAAAACATCATAATCATGGTCGGTCCATGGTTCATGTCGATTTGAAAGGCCCATACAATATAAGTAAAAGGTAATTTTAGCTATCAATTGCGTCCTCTCTGCACCGGATGCGTGAAGTCAATGACAATCGCCAAAAATAATATCGATCTGTTTCATATCACTGCGGTCATCACTTCATTCAATCATAATAAAAATATTTACGATTCAATCTATTTAAGTATTTAGGGGAAAAAACAAGCGCAGTGAGAAATAGCGTGTCTACGAGTACCTATATCCTAATTAGTAAGTACTTACATATCTAAATGGAGCTTACGAGTTAAGAAAATCTGGATCAAAATTATGGTTGGTTAATTTTGAACTTGGTTTTTTCGAGATGTATATTTTACAATGCAGACGGTATTGTAAAATATACATCTCCGGAAAAAAAAATATTTCACCAGTTAAAAAGGTCACGAACTAACGAAGCTAAAATATAAATAACATTACTAAAGTTTCATCATCATCATCAACCCATAACGTCCCACTGCACTAAAGTTTATGTTTGTGAAATATTTTTCTGTAAAATTATTGTTGTTGTTCCTGTTTTCAAATATGCCGCTCGGCCTTTAATTTATCTTGAACGACTTGGAAGACCGGTGGTTGTTGATTAGCGAATTTAGCTATGTACATTGTACAGTTGTATACCTACAGCTTTTTTGTGCAAAACCTTTAATAAATCACGGCGTTACTAAATATATTATATAACTAGCTAGTTAATTTGATGGGCTGCTTATTGCACGTTGACGTTGCAGCGCTCCATCCTGTACTTTATCACCAGCAATTCAGTCAATTGAGGGGTTCAGTGCACGGATGACATGCATCCATGTCAAGCGGACTAGGCTGCCGTTAAACCATTCCCACAGCACACGAGTGCAAACTCAAAGTTAAACTAATAAGTAACATGTTAGTTTGATAGCACATTTTTTAGACCCAATAAAAATCAGAACTTTGAAAAAAGCGGGTCAAGTCTTTTCTGCGTTTTCCTAGGTATTGTATAGGAAGTTCGAGAAGAGGCTTGACCTGATTTTTTTGGCGAAGATAAATGGGCGTGTCTATAATAAATTTGCTGAGTAACTAGGTGGTTTAGGTACACCATAAATACAATTTGATACTAGCGAATAAAATATTGGGAAGCATACGCATTCGGGCCGGGATTTTTTCTTTGAGTGTTTTGATTACCATTTATTGGGGCATTACGAATTAGTACTATTTTCTGTATCCCATTTTACGAATAGGTAAGGTAAGGTAGGTTCAATCTAATTTTGAACTTTATTCCCAGGTATAACATAATAATATATAATGTACTATCAATTTTAAACCGATTACGTTATCGTGTGTATTAATACATGTACCTAGTTCATGTGTGTAAGCATCAAGAAACCCAATTCAGTAATATAAAACCGACACAGTATAATTATATACTTATCTACTTAGTGCTAAGATACATTTTGATTTCGAATTCTCATTGAGTCGATCGAACACTTGTTTAAATATATATTCCGCGTGTTGCGAACTGTTACTGTTATTAGATCGGCGGATGTTATCGAAATAAATGATTTACATTCTAACGTTACCTAATGATGCCTACTTACTATATTTACATACATTATAGGTAGGTAATTAATATAAACCGTACTATTTATTTTCTAATGTTTTACGTAATACATATATTTGATTATGTCTTTACCTTACTTTGTAGTGGGTGGTAGTGGTTACTAATGTTGTGTTAATGAAACTCAATATAAATTTTCCGGATTATAAACAATCTAGCTATTTTCGATTCTTCGCGGTACACCAGTACAGTACCAACGTATGTTCCTACTTAATTATATGTCTGAATGAGTCACTCAGGAGGCAATAAGCAGACCTACTCACGTTGAATACGGAAGGATATGGTCATGCCCGTACTTGCTTTCGTAGCCCTATCATGTAGTACGTTAATAATGATTAATCAATCGGCCTGATTGCCACGGTCTCACTGCGAAACCGAGCCCGGCGCGGCGTCGAATCGCGTCGCACACTGCGTCCGTCCGACCTCGGCCTTGCTTATCTCAAACAGATTTATTTATCCAGTTTTAATACGCCCTCGCATGTCGCCTTCACTGTAACGCAAGCAGTTCAACGCCGTTTTCAGAGCATCTATTCCATTCTCGAGGCATGTCTATGAAGCAAGAACCATCGCAGTCAGACTCGGTACGGTGTAGCATGCGTAAAATTGTTATCCTAACGACATGATATCGTGAACTTATGAATTTAAAGTAAATTGCTAACCTTAACAATGTGGAACAAAATTGCACCACCTCGATCGTAACGTAATCAAATTGTAGTTGTCAATTGAACAGTTATCAATGCGAAATTGCTGAAACATTAATTAATATTGAAGTTATAATTGTGCTACGGCCAGGTTACAAATGAATTTCCTTATTGGATATTTTTTATGCTTCGCAGAAATTATGAACCGTTCTTTTTTAACCTTTATTTCCGTACGACGAGATGAAACGAACGAGGTCGCGGGGTCCACTGCCAGTTGAACTGTGGCGCGCTGGCGCATGCGACGGCGTGCGGCGCGGCGCGGCGTGAGCGCAAGCGCAAGCGCACCCACACCATGCCCACACGCTCTCACAATCACATTGTCCATTGTTTACAATGGAATCCATAATCAAGCTCAATGAATCTGCTGTCAAAGTAAATATAGTGTCGGCACAACTTGTTAATGAAGAATGAACAGGAAATCTGTGAGCATTTGTTTGCCTGTGGCCTTTCTAAATAAGTACTTTCTTGCTTTTGTGTTGAACCTAGGTATTAAGCGTAGTACCTAATTTTTAAACAAAATTTTTAGGTAGGTTTACATTTTCTATCATCATTATGATTCCATTATTAGGAAGTGCTTTTTTATTAGTGGGTTGTGTCTAGAATAAGAATCCGTTTCCGAAACGAACGACTTTCTCGCATCAAAATGATCGGAGTGAGCCAAACCACAGTAACGTAAACAAAAAAGGAAAAATATGATAAATAGATAAGAAAATGTAGAAATAAGCCGCCTAAGTTGTCAAATAAATGTATGATAGGACTTCGTAGTTATTCAATCGGATAGATTTACCACAGGGGTTAGATCATCCGATAAAGTCCTATCATACATTCATCTGACAACTTAGACGGAATTAAAACTATATATTTCTACATTTTATTAAATATTATGGATTTCCGCAAAGTAACGCCTGATTCTATTAACTAAAAATAAAATAGTATAATTAATACAATACTGTATAATTTCGGATTATAAAAGTATAAGGGGAAATTCCCTTGTTCGTCACTACTGTTTTTCTGTATTCCTCAGTGTTATAAACTTATCTACCTCTCATTTTCAACACTAATCTCTTTTTGTGACCGCAAGCTTTACTAATAAATAATAAAACATTGGACAAAGATAATTATGACAATATGTTATGTTATGTTCTTCGGCGTATCTAAAACCTGCGAATATTCTATCGCCGACGGGCACTTCTTATTAGTATGTACTTACTTTGTATATTTTTACCATACACTAATATATAATATTATTAATAGTAATGTTCTTATGATAGGTAGTTCTATTTAGACCTAATTTTCTAAACATGTTTGTGGTCGGTCACCCTTTATGATTTATGTTATGCCATATTAAAGTTAAAAGTGCATTAACCGGCACATTCATTCTCATATAAGTTACCTTACCTATCATTATACAATTGGATAAGTACCTTTTTTGTACCTACTATGGGTGTACCTAATTGCACGTATATCTACATCTACATTATAAATAATAACCAGATAAGTATATCTATGTATAATTTTAAATTGCTTCGCTGAAAAATTATAGTGTTTAAACCATCATCATGGGTACCTAGTTATAATGGATTAGGCCGTATTTTTCAGTAGTCTGAACTTTTTTAAAACAAGTAGACTGTCGTATACTTACTAGGTACTGACTTTGATTTAATTAAATAGACTTAGGCAGAGTTGTTGCCGTTTATTTTGATATGGTATAATTATATCGAATAAAACAGCGGAGGAAACTTATAATTTACTTTAATCAGATTTAATCATGCTTAGTTCTCGTTGAAAGAAAAATCTAATTCATTTCAACGGTTTTATCTTAATGTAATATGTTTATGTTATAATTTTCTGTCAGTGTTTAAAGAATTTTACGGTTAACAAGCTATGACATAAGAAATATTTTTCTCATGAATTTTGCGGTCCATGGGCTTTGCACGATGATTTATTTAGTGTTTGTATAATGTATTAAACGTAAAGTTAGACTTACGAGTAGGTAGGTGCTAAAAATCATGACTATAATTGTTTTATAATTGAGTGATATAAACGCGTCACAGATGATTTATAAATACAATGTTTCTCGAGTTTGGAGTATTCTGTAAAATTTAAATTGAAACCTGTATAGTGGTAGATAGAATGGAAAACTCTGTATTGTACACCAGAAATAAACACAATACGGAAAAATTTCAATAGGATTATATTATATTAAGTACATATTTGTTTTGGCCCGAGGTGAAATTATATGTTTATTTTGTTTCTCAATCACGGTATAGCGTCTGGACGAAGAACTAATTATAAATATATGCCCCATGTTATTCTCCATTCTCTCGACAGCTAGAAAACTGCGAGTGACGTCACGGGGCGTAGCTATCTATCTAAAGGACTAAAACCACTTTTGCGAAATAAATAGGTTTATGTTAATCGTCGAACAGCGAATAGGTACGCTCTCCCGAGAAGAAACACTTAGATAATGCACGCTCATTCATATGAAATAGAAGTCTATTTATTTATTTATGATATACATTATTCATTTCAATGTTGTGTTCAATTGATTGGTTGAGGGTCTTGTTTTGGATGTTTCGGGTAAATCGGGTAAATAAACTTTACAGCGACCTTAGAGCTTGTTATTTCCTAAGTGGAAACGAGGGTCAAACAGGACATATCTTTTGACGCATTTAAATAAGTACATTGTAATACTTAACAAAATCCCGTCATTAGATAGATGGACGTTGACATTTTGCACATCCTGTTATATTATCATTTATTTATTACATAAGTTCCAATACAAATATTAATTTATTTCTAGCTGCCAGCATTAACGATTTCTCAAAACGTTACAATACGATCCCTAGAAATACAACCAATCACAGATGCACTCTCGTATTACGAAACAGAAGCTACAGATATTAGAGAAGGTCAACTTTCTGTAACTGCTAATTACCTAAAGATAGATTACACAACATCCTCCACGCCACGTGCTTAAAATCAATATCCTTCAAGATTTCTACGAGGATAATACATATTACACATAACAGGAAGAATGTAAAATCGATACGTTTCACAAACCTGACAGTATATTATTATGACAACGGCTGAACTGATTTGGATGAAACTATAGTTTGATAATGTGAAAGGCTGTAATGTTAGTATGTTTATATCTTTGTTACTCAATCACGCAAAAACGGCTAAACGAATTCGGATGTAATTTGTATTACTTAGATTAACTCATATGATGCTTTTTATCCCTCTAAAAAGCAAATACTCTTACTTGACGCGTGTGAGACAGCGAGGCGCAGCTAGTAGTCGATTTGTATACAATAATCCTTACTTCCTTACTTATATTATAAATGCGAAAGTAACTCTGTCTGTTGCTCTTTCACGCCTGAACTACTGAACCGATTGAAATGAAATTTGGTACAGAAATAGTCTAGAGCCTAGGGAAGGACATAGGCTACTTTTTATAGCAAAAAATGCATTGTAAGGGTTTGAAATAGGGGATGAAAGTTTGTATGGAAGTATCGTCATTTTTGAAGCTAGAAGCTTGAAATTTATTTTTTAGGCTTTTGATTAGATATAAATAAATTTGACATTCAAAGTTTGTAAAACTTTACTCTTGAGGGGTAAAATAAATATAGGGGATGAAAGTATGTATAGGAATATGTAAAGTTTCGGCTTAATTTTCTCTAATGGAAAGCTACATTGACAGCGAGTAACATAGGCTATATTTTATCCCCATATTCCTGCGGGAACAGGAACTACGCGGGTGAAACCGCGGGGCACAGCTAGTCTATAATATTACTATGTATGGTCCTCGTAGTTCCCAATTCCCTAGATCTAGGTATACTATACTGTTCTGTTTCTGTACCATTTGTCTATGTATGTGATCGTGGCGCGTTATTTATTTTATTTATTTATACATAACTGGCAGTTAGGCACCTACTCGTATAACTTTTTCAGTGAACAAGATCGTAACCAAACGACGAGGATGAAATGGCTACAAGAAGTCTTTATTTTTGTAAGAAATACTCGTATATCTCTTTGTGACGAAAGTGACAGATAAAATTGGCGTGAGTAGTGGAACAATTGTCCATATACCACATTTTCTTAACACAATTAGGTAACTTATAAGATTAGCATACATTTTCACCTATTCGTTTCACTGAAAATTACTGGTGTTAAACTTATTCAAATCATTATACACGGTGTATTAAAAGAAGCGAAACCTCCGTCAATAATAAAATATTTTTGAAAATAAGTAAGTTCATAGTAATTAATACATGTTTTTAATATGCTAGCCTAGCATGTTCATTCATATCAGTCGGTACCTATAAAATCAGGAACTAAATTATTTTGAATAATGATTCTTATATGCGCACATCTGTACCGAATTTAAAATTCTCGTAACATTTTTGATCACAGCGAACGGGTGCGTGATACTGATATGTCAATGATTTAAGTGCGCCTGACTCTCAAGAAATTGAATCATTTTAAATATGTGTAAGGTCTATAGGCCTACATTTTGTTTAAATTTATCTTAATTTATTTTTGTTGGCATGTTGACAAACAGATAGTTCTCTCTCCATTGTTCCACCCCCAACTTCCCAGTTAATATGGAACATATTATTGAGTCAATATTTTTTTATTTAAAAACACGCGTAAACAATTTTTGCGATGATTAGAAAATCGGTTCGCTAACAAAAGATAAAACTAATGAAGTAGTGTGTGCCCTTTTGTAGAGATAAAAAATTCTTTTGTGACGGGCCCTTTTGCCGAATAGTATGGTGGGGTGGTGGTATAACAATTTATGTCGAATACACTGTTCGTTTTGCCGAAAACGCCGTTTTCCATTCTAGATAGCATAGGACATAGTAGTTAAAAATATCGATAGATAGGGAGGTAAGTACGAAGTAGTGATAAAAAGTTACTTTCTTCATTAAAGTTAGTAGGTTAGATAGGTAAATGGTAAAACACGCACTCGAGCTATCAACAAGTTTTTGTGGTTCTTACACCCGAGGCGCCTATTAAGAACTCAGTGGGTGGATCGCACAAAAACTGGAAGAAGTTTCATTTGCAGAACCGGCTTACTGAACGGAATAAAGTAGGCCAGCGATCACCGCGCAGCGCCGCACGCGACTTGCGAGCTACCACTTGGCATACATCTGGGTAAGTATTTAATCGCACAAAAAAAAACTAGAGCTGTCAAAACATTTTGTCATTCTGATATTTTTTGTTCCTGTTAGGTACTTGCGGAGAAAAAAATATGCGCGAATTTAGGCCACCAGAGCTGCTGTCAGGCCGCATTTGTAATATGTACCTACGAGTTTGCAAGTTGTAGTTGGGCAGCGACGGACGAGTGTTTAACTCTAGTAGCCGATAAGTGAAAGTAACTTTTATAATTACGGAAGGCGTGAGCAGAACAAGTCAATTGACTTTTAACTTGTTCTTTAAAACGAGTTTTATAACTTCAGTTCTTCTTTTTCATAATAATAATTATCATTGCTTGTAAATGAATAAATATTTTGAAATGCTGTTGACATAATATAATAAAACAGGTGTTGTATTTATGAACGGAAGGAATTCCGATGAACTAAAATATGTTACAATTATTGGCGCTTGAACTATATGTAATCTACGTTACCGTTATCTTTGAAGCAAATTTATATACCAGTGAACTAATAAATAGGTATATATATGCAGAAAACGTGTTGGTCAATGAGTAGATATTTTTATAAATAAGTACTTAACATTAATTATGTTGACACGAATTGATACAAGTCTAGTAAGTATACCTAAGTGAAAAATTCGTTCGGAAGAAGCAAGTTATTTAAATAGTACGGTGTAATAAAAAATATAACCCTCTTTCTGGCGCAGTCGGGTAAAATATAAATGAATCTTATTTAACTGAACGATAGTCAAAAAACTCCTTAAACGCTGCGTTGCATTATGTTGTATAAACTTAGGGAAAACTTTTTAAGTTTATTTACGTTACGAAGAGGTCACGTGCAGAGTCCAACGTAAACAAACCGGTCGCTGAGCCCTTAACTTTAACAGATCTGATAACAAGTAAGTACACTTACCATTTTCAAAGGTGTATCCCCAATCCTGTCCTGCCATTATCACTGAAGGATGTTAGCACTTAGTTTGTTCGCGGGATAATGAATCGAGTAGGGTGATGCGAGTGTCGCGTGTAGACCGAGTGCACGGGCGAGCGTGGCCGGGTCGTGACTGCGTGCGAGTGAGCGCGGCGGCTCCGCTTTATAAGAAGGGCGGGCGGGTTGGCGCTCGAGCGCGAGCGGGCGCGGGAGCGGGAATAGATCGGCTTGACTGACACCGGCGCACGCGCGCGCTTCGCCAGGCCACTGCGGCGCGGCGCAACGTACACCTCGCGCCAGCCCCACGATCGGCTTTCTACTCGCGATTCGCAATTACTACGTAATTATACAATTAACTCATCAAATACCTACCTACATTGCATTGCTGTTTTTATATATCGATGTCAATAATTAAGCTTCCATTCCCAGCAAAAAGTGTAGACAACCACCGCGTGCTTTAGGATATTTTCATAATTTTAACATAAAATCTTTTAAAATGTATCAAACAATGAATAAATAAATACCTTAGTACCTAAACAAGTTTTGTGATGTAATATGTGAAATTCGATATTATTTTGGATAAAAATAACGTCAACACTATAATTACGATGCAAATTATTTTTCAAAAATAATATTATTTTGCCATATCTGTCGCACTTGTATACTGAAATAGGCAACGCACCCCAATAACGCTACTGCTTGTGGTTTGTACTCAAGTTAGTAATCCTGTATTGCAAAAAAGGAACACGGACGAGACTGAACCCAAGCCCGACCGGACACTGGATAAGTTACTGTACCTAGCTTGCGTGCACTTTCATAGGATTATTATTTATTGGTCAAAGAATTTTTAAACTTCTCTTGGGCTTTTGATGTTAGACGTTCATGTAGACATAACACAATTGTATGTTTGTTTATTGAAGTACTCAATATGAATTGCACGTCTTTTTCCTATTCTTTGCTTTCATTTAAATATCTACCGGAATAGTAATGCATCGACTTAGAGTCAAGATAACTAAAAAGTATAGATGTTTCAAAGGTATTTTAAAAGTTTATTAATTACAAAATAACGTCATTTTTATTTTAATTGAATGTAATATTTAATTCTAACACTATTTATAATAAACTAAAACAAATACACATTTTTTTAAAAGAGCAATGTACAGAAAAAATATTGAGGAACATAAAAATGTGCTATGCGTTGAATTCTTTTATTCGATCCATCGCCATCCGCGACACAGATTACGACGTAGTCACATTACTAAACTCGCTTTGGGATGACAATACATTGCAAATAAGCGTTGAAGCACATAATGTGAAGATACAGGACATGCAAATTTTTTTCAGGATCATCTACGATGTTCATATATCTATGTCTTTGTAATGTTAGATGCTGCTGTAATACGTCATTTTCACGTTCATTAATATAAAATACAATTACCTTATGTTTGTTTGAACTGAACAATATTCTGGCCTGTCTGAGGTAATCGTAATTTTAAAAGGTAAATACAGTAGCGGGTGTGTGTTGATAGTTACGATCCGCAACGTAGCTTTACTAGGTGCACTGATGGATAGTCTACACAAATATCAATTATTCATTGTGGATCGCCTTCTGCCATAGATATCTTTGAAAATCCTTCAGCCTGTATAACGTAACATACTTAAGACATAAATTAATATAGACTTAGTTCAGCATAATAATTTGAAGTTAAATTTTGGTATTCTTCTCAGTTTCGTCTATCAATCAGTCACGTCATTCAATGACCAAATAGCCTGTCGTTTTAAAATGAATAGACGAGACGTTACTTTTAAATAGGTGATGTTGTCATGAATTTTAAAGAGACGGATACTTAACATATCCTTTGCGAAAAATTAAGTGAGTGATTGATTTATTGTTATAATAAGTTTATATACTTAACTATCAGTGTATTGTGCTGTATTAAAACAAAATATATGAAAAACATATGAAAATAGGTAAATAATATAGTATGTATTTAAAATATTGTAATTATACGTATACTTACCGAGGTAGGTTCACCAACTACTCTACAAATCAGTTTGTCCATACAACAGTTGTCTGCAAGAAATAGCTCTTACCGATAAGACCGCTCATTATTACTACAAATTCCTCGCGGTCTGTACCTGCCTTATGTTTATGATTTACTTTGTTGTTTTTCTATATTGTTTTAGTAAACAATAAAAAGTTTTCCATTTCGTGACCGGAGAATGACATAATGGTTACAAGAAGATGCTGTTATTGCTGTGACTTGACATGAGGAAACATTCTCTCTAAGGCTTCTTCTAACGTTGCAATATTTGTGGTCAATCACATGACGTCACGACAATTAACAACTTTTTATATCGTTTTAATAGTTCCTTTCTTGGACAGTTTTATGATATCATGTTGCACTATATGCTTAAAGTAAGTATATATACTTTACTACAAGTATTTTGACCCGCGGATAACCTCTGTGCTCCTTTTGACTCACATCTCTATGTAGCTCTCATCGGGTAGTGACTGACCGATTGTAGTGTTGAATGCACTAATAAACAATAATATTTTATCTTCCTTTCACTAATATTTCATTAACGGACTTGTGCCTGTTCTGTCACTTTGAATAAAGATAAAGTTGTCTTGTTTATTACTTGATAAAGGGTATTTATTGTCAGACATGAATCTCAATACTGCGTATTGGAAGCATAGCGAAATTTCATGATTTTTAGAACAGTGTGTTTTTTGTCTTATATTTGATCAGCTTGAAAATACCGAAGTATAAGGATTCAAATATATTCAGGACTTTTATAATCCTACCAATATTATAAATGCGAAAGTTTGTGAGAATGGATGGATGATTGTTCCTCTTTCACGCAAAAACTACTGAACGGAGTCGAATGAAATTTGGAACACAAATAGTTTATAACCAGGATTGAGTAATAGGGTACTTTTTATCCCGATAGTATGTTTCCGTCGGACTAAATGGAAACTGCGCGGGTGAAACCGCGGGGCGCAGTTAGTAAATAATAATATACTCTATGGACCCGACACAAAAGTTAGTCTGCAAACCAAAAAAAAACAACTATGTAGGTACTTTAGTCATGCCTTGGGCGGCCAAACAAAATCAGATACCGGAATACGCCACCAACCTCTTTCGAGATCGATCGATTGACTTTCATTTGTTTTGTAAATTTTGCATGAAAAATAAACTAGGCCTAGGACTTTGCATGGGACTTCCCATGTAAATATTACCTACTTTTACTCACCCGTGCATTATACCACGTGTCACATTATGCGGCGTAACGTACAACATTCATTCGCGTACCTAGTTAAATGATGTTTCATGAATGACGCTACTTGTTGTTAACCCGTGAGTCGGCAAACCACTTTGTTTGACGACACAGAGGTGTGGCAATAAGGGGTGGTCAGGAAACCCAGATTGAGTAGCAAATTGCCAATTAAAGCCTCTGTGTTTGTATTTGAATCTATGGACTCATAGTTCACATAGAGTAAATAAAGGCGATGTCGATGACACTACGCAGGTCGTCGGGTTACGAACTTCTACAGGTAAGGTAAGAGGTGTGTATTGATTGCCCTCAAGGATGGGATATTTGGTTGGTGCAGAGAAGTAATAAAATAAAATAAATCAATGATAAAATAGATGTACTTATCACATTGTTTTACTAGTTGCAATTTTATTTTTGAATCACCTAATTAAATGGCATTCGAATTGGTGCTTTTTTAGTAGCTATGTGTGTGTAGATACTTAAGTAAAAATAACTGAAAATATAATTACGTAACTGTGTAGATTAATTTTATTATTGTATTAGTAAAAGTAAAGCAAAAGCATTAGTTGAGGTTCCACGGATGGCCGTAGGCACCTGCACTGCACACTATGTACGCGACCGCAACGCCGACGTCCGTGCTTACTCCGTTACCGCTTTGGTATATATTTGTATCTAGACTAGTAATAAAAAAAACGTATCAATAATATGATGATCCATAAATATGTTTCCAGAAAATATTTAAAAGATTTGAACGTCATGCAACGCCTACAGCTTTTCTATTGCCTCCTAATAAAAGCTCTTCCTCGTATGGAATAATAATATATTTTATTGAGAATGCTTTTGAGCTGGAGATTTATATTTATCATTTTAATGGTAAACGTCGTAAAATAGTTTAGTGCGTCTGGCAAATAAAATCCAATAAATATTTTACAAATATATTTTCGATCAGAAGGCCTAAAAAAGTTTCGCTCGAATGATTGTTAGGTCCAAACAGATAGCGCTCTATAGATACTCTCCCACTATGTGGAAGATGTGAAATCCGAAGGGCACAGGCAATATGGCAGTTTGCATTTTGCAATGGAACCAATACCCATTAAACATTTTGACAGGCCGTTGTACATTGGGTGTTTTTACCGTTCCTATACCTAATCAAAGCTTAGTAGTACCTAGTTACCTTTATAATTTCATTATAGGTAGTTAGTGGTTATATAAGGACCTATAATGTGTTTCGTATTATATATTTATCGTCACATTGTTTCATTAAAGGTTTCATTTTCAATTGTTTATCTGACCGTAAATAATCTCCACCATCGCACCAGCGTCGTTGTTATTACGTAATTAGCCTTAAAAGTAATGATTTATTAGTTTTTAATTAATATTAATGTGTTAATAATACAATATTGAATCCTGTCCGAATACAATTTATCGGCATGAGTAACATAAATTTTAATGAGCATCAAACAATTGCGAAAGCCTAAAAAATATACCTAGATACTTATTATTTACCAAGTTTCTTCTAAATTATTCTGTAGCGTACCTACACAAGCAAAGTTCTACGCGGAAGTAGCGTGAACTTAGTAACCACAGGTTACAACAACCTATGGGCTAAGCGTTGGCTATGGGTTAACTTAGAACTACTTCAGCTAGGCACTTATTTGTTACTAGTTGAGGAAATAGCTTGTACTAATAGATTGGATATTTATAGCTATGTACAACTTATTACTAGCATTTTTAAACACCTACTTTATCAAAGATTTCAGCGAATGATGAAAATCACCGATGATAAGTTTATCAAATTTTCTTATATTATGGTTATGTTGTGAGTCTCGTTTTCGTGAAAAATCGGGATATTTGGGAAACGTTACGCTACGATTATAATGATATTAACCATCACTCGTAGAGAAAACGCCTGAAATTTCATTATTTTAGATTACAGGTAGGTATTTCATAAATCAACTATATTCTACAGTTATATTCTTTTTAATATTACTATATTTTGACATGGGTATCACTCAATCATAATTATTTCAGTAGTTTATTATTTGACTTTTAATTTGTTAAATATTTTATTATTTATTTGAGAGAATAATTTAATTCAATTATTATGATGATTTTGAGTGTTTTTACAATGATACATAGGTAATATGCTTGTAATTATTTTTGTATGCCAGTTTCTGGTGGACTTCATTAATATAAACATGTTTATTTTACCATGTTTCATGCGAATAAATAATTTCATTGCATTAAATTTTTCCATATAAGTAGGTGAATATATTCTAAAAATACGATTACGAGTCTGCGCAAGAGTATATTTCAGGAAGAGAAACTCTTTCGGTTTACGAGGGCTTTCACCTCTGCATCTTTTAAATTTCCTACCTACTTGATTAAAACGTATGTTTGTATTCTTATCAAGGCTTTCGTATGAAGTTACGATACGAATACAATACAACGTACGTTTAGTAGAATTACTAACAATTTGATTCTTCATTTAAAATAATTTTGAAATGGATCCCTATAGGATTTGTTTTTCCAATCTTTCCTTTCAAAAATCGTAGCTTAGCTATGTCAGCAGTTTAATTATTAACAATAGCCGATGAAAAACAACATGGATTCACTTTTAATAAATTGGACTAGGTAGGTCTATTTTGACGTGCGCTAAATCTGCAAGATTTTTAAAGTTTTTTAAAAGATTTATTTACATTATATTTCAATTCTGTCTTGCATTCAACAGTCAACACAAAAGTAATTATGCTTAGGCTACATATAGCTTTCTCTGTAAGGAAGTACCTACTAATTCATTTGGCCCTCGTCATGCTTGTCATTCTTTATTAAAGTTTATTATAGGTTCGACTTAATATATTACAGTTGCGAATTGAATAACAAACAAATGGTTAACTTATTCTAATTAGGCCACAATATGCGCAAGTAAGCGCAGTCAATCTTTTTGACCTGTCTTTGAATAAACGTACTAATACCTATCTACTTATAAATCACTGCAAACTAGCAAGCTACGGACACCTTTACAATGTGTTTAGTTCTACAGTTTACACGAGGCTATAGAAATAAATGCAAATATGTCTTCAACATTCATCTGGAATCGATCCAGGAAAAGCGCACTAAAGTCTAGTTTTTTATTTTATTGAGTCAAAGAGGAAATAAAGAGTTTGATTCAAAGCCAATCAACAAAAGTAATCCCTAGCTATACAATACATACTATGAGAAGTGCGGCTCGGCAGCGCACAAACAACGAAGCAGATAGAAATCTGAAATGCGTTCCGCTGAAAATAGTCAGTGTAAACTTTAATATTACCTATCTACATCGAATAGTGTTTACGGCACGTTTTCCATTTGTGTTTTCATTTTCAATCTCCATAAAATATTTTAGTTTTTAAACCCGCTGATATGCGAGGCGATGAAAGATTGGCAAACCTTACACAAAACCAGAGCAAGAGTTAACACTGTAGAAAATTCTGTATTTTTCGCGTGTCGAAAGAGTTAAAATTTACTCTGAAGATGAATTAATAACTAATTTACCAAAATGCTCTTGTCATGCTTTTCACCTAGTCGAGACCATACTATATTGCTATACCATATTACAAGCGCGGTGATTCCATACTTATTATTTTAGACAAGGTCTAATTTAATTTAGAAGCTACTGCTAAGTGGTTTATCATTGCAATCTATACTTATACAAACTGTTACGTTGGACTTGATAATACAATTTAAAATTTCCAGTTTTGGCTTATGCTAAGTTCTCATCCACGAAATATTATAACTAATGTTTACGGCAACTTCGCCGCCAGATTGATTGATAAGAATATAACAGCCCTTCAATGTCCATATTTTTTTAACCCCAAACTTGAAAAACCGGGAGTTGATGTGTATGAGGTTGTTTGTGGCCGTTACCAGCCGCACTCAGAGGGTAGTGCAATTTTGATGCGTTTTTTGTTCTGAGATGATTATACGCTGTTACAATGATGAGAAAAAAATAAAAATATAAAAGTAGAGATACATTATTACATATCTAACTGTTCCATATTCTATTAGGTAAATGGAATACTACATGGCTCTGAAGCGACGGGGCCAGCTTTAGAATAAATTTATCATAATTATAATAAGTTACCTCTCTTCCTTTCCTGAAGCCTCTTTTGGCATCATTCAGTACTAGGTAACATTCCTTTATCATATTTTGGTAAGATTTATCTCTAATGTCATATTGTGGCTAGATCCTAACTATAGGCCGTAGTCTATAATTTGAAGTTCTAGGAAGAACATATCCATAAGTGATACTTACCGCTTTTTGATCTCTACGGTAGTTATCTAGTTACGTAAATCCAAGTCACCTCCTGTCATTAGCATGTGATCGTCGGCGGGTAGTTGTTAACCGTCGCATCACGCACGCGCCGCGCGGTGCCGGGTTACTACCTTGTCTAATCGTCAATCACAAACGTAGGTGTATGTAAGTATATGTGAGAACAGCGTTTCTTAATCTGAAGTCCATCGTTCCATGGGTTGTTGGAGGTTTGCAAACTGGAAAGACAATTTCCAAATATAGCAGTTTTTACTATGGGCACAAAGGGCGCTCAGAAGAGAAATGTTTGGATGAATTACACATAAATAATCTAAGAAATGATTTTGATATTTCAGTGAAAAAAATAATTGAGATGTTTCGTCGTTGTATGCAAAAGGGGCCAAAGTCAGAATTCTAAATAAGTATTAGGTTTCAAAACGGATAGAATTAAAATTTTATTATTATTCCTATAGGAACTACTGAAAGAACATTTTAATAGTTTACTATTTAATAATTTTTTAAATAATGTATCATGTTTCTGAAATAACCCGCCTCTAGTAACTCTCGTTTCGGCACTGAATACGAAATAGGTTTTGGGCGCATACTAAAAATAATCTGTTTTGGGTATTTGGCGCACTATAAAATAAACGCAAACATACTCTCATGTTATGTGGCTCGTAATCTTTATTAGAAAAACAAAAAGGTACTTAACTATTTTACAATGATTGGCAATTATTGCTACGCTTATAAATAATTACTAATTAAGAAATAAATATTGTAATCGAAGAAATAAATAAGACTAGCATTCGTGGTGTTTGTTTTTCAAGGATACGATAGATAAATGGAATAGTTATTACTGTTATCCGTAATTGTCTATTTAAAGGCAGAACTCGTAATTCATTATCAATGCCACGCCGTAATTAGTAATACATTGTTCCTCCTTTATCAGCAGTGTCTACTGTTTACCGTTGACTATTGAAATCTTTTGTAATCCTAAACCTAGCATACACATAAATGTATTATTAGTAAGAAGTATAATACTGTTTTCAAATTATTCTTAAGAATACCTATATCTATTAAATGCATTAGCGTTAATTTTAATTTTACATCTATAAACCTGCTTACTAGTACAATCTTTTGGCAAGACAGCGTTTTAGCTTACTTCTATCTACTCTACCTACTTAACAGAAGAGCTATGTCTTCTGAGGTAGAGCTTAGGGTTTAATATAAGTGTAATACCTAGCTTTTCATAGAAAGTTCATCATTGCCTGATCTACACTACTTTAAGATCGTGAATAAAGCGCATGCGCACCACGATGAGTTCGAACTCTAACTTCCTCTAAACTATCTGTGTCCTTCTTCGGTGGCAGTTCCACATAATCGACCACGTCCCAGTTGCCCTCTGGTTCATCGGGCACTTGCGGGGGCAGTGCAGACCGAACCACGGGCACTCCGGCGTCGTCGAGGGTGAGGTAGGCGCGGATGGCAGCCGCCGCCGACTCGTCATCAGACGTCCTGAGAGCTCGCGCGTTGAAAGGCCCGCTGACATCCTCGCTTGGTAGCTCCCAGATGTGAAGTTGAGGCGTCATCTTGAAGTTCTGCCAAAGAAAACGATACGTTAGAAATACTGTGAAGTTATAAAATTAGATAGGACCGAGCTCAAACTTTGGGAGTGCAGTGTCGAGTCAATTCTTTTGAAATAATCTTCTGTAGACAGTGGCTACTATCTAGTGTCTATGCTACAAAATTATACGTGCTACGATTTTGTAGCAATCTGAAATTAGAACGGTCAGCTGAATTACGAAAATATATATATTTAGTTATCTTGGAGTGGAAATGGGAGCTATATAAAATATACCAATGCAGTAGAAAAATTAAAACAGTAAAGTTAAGTAAAGCATTTAGCTACGCCGAATGATATTCGCGCGATATATTTCTTAGAATATAATGGGATATTTAACAAACAATTTACTCACTTCAAGACGACTGAATTATTTGAAATTTTACACGCGTGTTAAGAACCGACGACAATACAATAATAAGAAAATGGAAGTATTTTTTATTATACCTACAGACTGAGTCGAGCCAGTCGATTATCGGATGGAAAGCGCCACACGCCTGCCCATAACAGTACAGTATAAAGTAATTAGGTAACTAGGTACAAATAATTTAGTTTTTCGGCTGCGTGCTCATGTGATGGGATGGGTATCTTCTAATATAAATCGTAACTGCTTGTTGAACGAGATTATATACCATCAGTGCCAGTGTCTATAATATGTACCTTAGTGGTTAGTCACACGCAATCCAATAACAGCAAAACTGAAGGCAGCCGTCGTTGAGCTATATTACTAGATCGTTGGCAGCCATATTTAGTTTTACGACACCGACCCAAGGTTCAGATTAGAAACAAATGAATCTTTACAATTTTAAATCTTCACAAAGTGGTTTTAGAAAAAACGTAACAAATAAGTAATCAGTCGGTTTATGGTAAGTTATGAGCAAATCAGCACGTCTTTGCTTTTAAATGGCATAGATTGACATCCATTCAGCCGTAACGTTACAAGTTATACCGCAACAAATGGTTTCTACCTAACATTATTTTGTTCCGTATACGATATGTTCTTATGTCATTTTCGTTTTTGTTTCACGACATAAGAATACCTACCTAGACATATACACATCACATGTGAAAAAAATACTTTTGTTAGGTAGCTAGTACCTAATACCCCATATTAAAATTGTCTCTATATTCAGGCATGCCATTACGTAAGACCTACGCCATAGGTAAAGAAATCATGAAAAGAATGAAATAATCAGCTTCGCTTAGGACCTACGCAGCTATTATTTATTTCTTTTGCAACTTAGGTACATATAACACCTACGGCATCTATACTGACACACACTAGTAGTGCCTATAGGCTGTACACTGTACAAAGTATACCTACTATTAAGAATTTTGTATATAGTTTCACAAAAGTATCATAATTATCCCCCATACAAACCTTCTGCATGAAATGATTTTAATTACCTTGTGCAATTGTGTAGATCACATTCATTTTGAAAGCGAGTGGTAACTATTATTAATCTAATATTTGATTTTTTATATATATCTCAGAAGGTTGACTTTCAGGCGGCATCTCCATCGACTAATAACTAAATAATTACTAGAGTTGCGAATTCACCATCTAGGTATAGCGTGTACTACGAATTGTCGTGTTTTTTTTCATACTAGATTAATATATAGTGACAGCTACTTTCTTTTTCCTCGGAAAAACATTACGGCATCTGTAAGTTATTATTAGTCAAACAGGTCAGTTGCGTCTCATTTTGGTTTAAATACCTAGTCACTAATTATATTTGATACAAATCAGCACAACAGAAATTGGGGACGAATAACAACTGATCGGAATCGATTCTCTTAATTAAATCAAAGGTTTTTTTAATCAACAAATTGGTAGGCGCAGCAAATAATTACGCATACTATGTGAGCAATAACCATTAGACAAACATCATGGCGTTAACATGTTTACTTACTGTTATTTCTTATTAAAGAAAAAGCTTGGCAGAACTGGAATGTTTGAATAATATTTATTTTACTCTGGTCTCTATCAGCATAATGAGTCAGTGTGTATTTTCAGCTTTCAATACCAAGTTTTTAGATTATAACACAGTATTTTATAGACTAAAATAACATAGGTAAGAGAAATTAAGTTTCAGGGTTGAGTTTACATTTCAGCGCCAACAGTTTAAAGAAGCGTTGTATAGGTTGACGGATAAATCGGCCTACAACCTTCATTGTGACATTGTTAAAGGGTAACCGGTACTCCGAGGGGCTCCATGACCTCTGCGAAGGCAAAATAATAAGCTCTCGTTAATTAACTGTCGGTACAAACTTCCCCTATGATTATAGAGTGGCTGTCCTGCCGTGTTGTGGCTGACAGACGTTTAAAGTTTTCCTTAAAAAAATATTCCATTATAATTATGAATAAAGAGTTATGGATTTTTACATGTGTAAGTTACCTAGTTAGTTCTATTTATACCTACTATTATATGTATTTATTATTTATTGAATACGATAAGCTGATTTAAAACGAAAAGTTATTTTTTATTGGTAAGTAGGAAGGTAGATAATCTGAGGCATATCATACCCTGGTTAGTACTTATTTATTAAACACACAATTACAAGTCACATGTATGTACGTAGCTATGTAAAGTACGTAGATTATATACAAATATATATGTAGCTACACATATTAAGACTGATAATATAATAATAATTCAAACAATGCCCTTGTTCGCTTCCGTTTACACGTAGGCTTTACTTTAACCGGGTGCATATTATTTATACTTATACCATGATAATGCTATTTTTATTCTATTCTATTTATATTATAATTATTGTATTTAATCACGCCTTTTGTAACAATATATCATTTTAACATCAAGCACTACATAGCAGCTGTATCTAAATAAATCTAATTCATTTGACATACCATAAACGTCAAATGAACCCGAGATCCATTTTCATTTGTGTTATATATAATACAACTACAGGCTACAGGTACATGTATATACCAGGTGTGTATACACAATCCACATCCCTAGAAACAAAATATACACTTTTACTTTGTATGTATTATTAACTTTTACATACTTCTAATATTAAGTAAGTGATTATATACTCATACTAGATAAATATTTGCAGTTTTCATCATTGCTACAAGAATGGTCAATTTCCATCGAAGCAATAGCATAGGAAATGATAATAGTGCAATAACACAGAATAACTATTAGTACAAGTGAAATATACGCTGTTATTCTGTGAGGCTAGGTATATATCTACGAGTAAATTATATTTCCTGATGAACTGTCAATGGCAAACTGAAATAATATAATAAACTTTTATTTTAATTGGTTTTCCCGAGCTGAGCAAGCGATGCGCTGCTGATTTCTAAATTAATCAATAGAGATTTCGAATTTTTTTATAATATTTCAGCATTATGAAAACGGCGTCGTCACTTTATAGGCGCTCGTTGACATTACAGAGCTTACAGACATTATTTTAGAGTTTTGTCAACACACAAAACTGTGCGTATTTGACTCTAGGCAAAATTCCGTGTGGTAGATCAGAAACTCTACGTGTTTTGTTAAGTTTTTTTTTTCTTCAATTTGGTTAATGCTGTTAGATTGCCCAGTCCACAGAATCGATAGGTTAGAACTTATTATAAAGGTTGAGTTATAATATTATAAGTGATCTAACAGTGATTATAGAGAAGAAAGCAATTCTAAAACCTGGCAAATTTATCTGTTAAAGCCTTGAACTGTATTTGGAACCAATAAAATAAGACGGATAAGCCTTAAATCGCATTATCTAAGAATGGTCCGTCAGATGTCGCTAATTCCGCTCATATCATGTATCATGCAGGGCCCCTTAAATGTCTAGATAAATCGTGATAAATTACCACTAATTTACGGTAAATAAACAAAATATCGTTGACAGATTCATGACGCATGGAAAAGCATAATGAGCAATATTGTTTGACGGCTAAACAGCATAAATAACTTTGCTTAGACAAAACACACGTGATGAGGCATTGTGTGACGGAGTTCTTTACTTAAACTAACATTTTGACTACAAAGCGAGATAACACTTATCGTTTGTGGAATAATAGGCCGGCAAATGGCTATTCGTTGCAGTTCAGGTCGCAGAGAGACCATAATGTTCTGTTCGTGATTACTCTACCGTACCTACTAAGCTAATTATGATGATCATTTAAATACTTTAGAATCTTTACACCGGGACAATTTTGAAGTTCGGGCGTTGTGTAACGGCGCGTTTAAGTACTTTCAGGTAATACGGATATAATTAGCAATAGTCATGGCTCTATAAATTTTTACCATCACAAAACAAACAAACTTTTTGACAATTTGATTCTCAGATGCATGAGTTGCTGAAAGTTATGTTAAATTCGGAAGTCAATGCTGGTGTTTCGAGAAATTAATTAGCTTGAGGCTTTCTTTCTTTATAACAAATACATTGATGAAGCAAAGTAACAACACCAAGCAAGGTAAGGGAATAAAATTGTATGGTTGACCATCTATTACCTAGGTATCTATCTTAAATACTATTATAACTAAAAATTACGACCTACCTTGAATGTGTTGTGGGTAGATGATTGATACCTACTTAGATACTTAGTATATACGTATTGTAAGTGTTGTCTGTCTATTAAGCGTAATAGATCATTGAATGCGAGATGCGAGAGGTACTGACTACAGAGCTGTATCTACTACACCCACTACTTACACGGAACCATCTATTATGATAAATGCTACTTGCATATCGCATGATGTGCATAAAATGATGCATTGTTTTATCACATATTGCAGATCTGTCAGCAGTTCCTAACGCTAAGTCGCGCTTATTTGAGCAGCACGTGAGATGATGTCACGATGTTCATTGAAAAACCAACAGATTAGGCTACTTTGTCGATCACACAACATCTATAGTTTGAATCACGATACTTTTATTGACAAAGATAAATGCGTAGAGTTGCTTGCATCATCTCCTCAAATACTAGCTAACAATATCCCGCGACGATGGCGACGGCAGAGCTGATATCATGACCATTTTATTCCAGATATCTTCTAGTTGTTGCGGAACATATCGAGTGTCGCGATGTCTTCGACGACTCTTGCGATAAGTGTCGCGGGACATTTTGTCCCCTAGTGAGTTTATGGGTTAAAACCGCCACGAGATGCCAAACAAAAAATCCTCGGTTGGATCCCAAAGATAGAAACACTTTATGAGCACACCAGCAATCAAAGGTAATAGGAAAGTAAGGAGCCCAAAGTAACTTCACTTCGCTGCCCGACGGTAAGCTCATCCTACACAAATAAACAACAAAGACCTACCTCCGGTAAGCAATGGTGTTGCAAGCAGTAGAAGTCCTGCGAGCCGTCATGGTGGCACCAGGTGCCGTCTGGGAAGTACGGGTCGAGGCCGGCGTCGTTGAGTTCGACGCGGGGCGCGTAGAAACCGCCGCCCGATGCGCGCCGGCAGAACACCGCGCAGCCCATCCACATTCGAGCTGATGACAGGACGGTTCTGTATGACTCGTGCAGAAGATTTGAAGAGTTTGTGCAAACATGCCGTCGAGATGACTATTCAGTTATAATTCTACAACGGAGCAATATAGTAAAGAAGCAGTTCTTCTTTCTGCTACCTCGCACAAATCACGAGACTTAATGTGGACGCTATGGCTTATAATTTACTTTTAAAAAGTTTTACAATAAATATAATAAGGTATTTGATTTGAGTCGTACTAAAACTAGATAACCAGGGCCTATCCCAGAAAGCATCTCCGTGACTTTTCAGACTCTAGATAATTTGTCGCCTAATTGAAAAGCATCTTTCTGTGTTTCATGAACATTCTAAAATGAGTTAACATTGTGTACCTTAATAGTAAATAATCAAAAGTTGGATTTGCAACGTGTGGTATAGCAGATGGCTTCGTGGTTATGGGCCCTGGAAGATTAGTACACGGGTACTATGTTGCAAGAAAGACCATTTTCAGTAGGTGAAGATCCTTTCCTTGCAAATAGTCCGACTTACTGGGGTCGTGCGGCGCCTGCAGGCCGCCGCCGCGCGCGTCGAGCTCCGGCAGCAAGGCGGCGTACTCCGCGCACTTCCGCGCCGCCATCTCGGGGGCGTTCACGCGGCTCTTCTTGCCGCACACCTAGAGTGTCTCCAGAGGTATAGTTTTAGTTTGAACATTAGTTAAAAACTTAACAAGTTATAAACTTACTACGAAAGGAAAACCCAATTTTCAATTGCCAATCACCAAATTATCGTCGACGATCTTTTGTAATGGAATGAAATCGAATTGGAATGGAATATTTTTTTAGCAACTGTGTGATGAACACAGACTACGGAGAACTACACTATGAAGAATGTGCACAAGAACTGCATGACCTGATTTCCGCGTCACCATGGCATCACCGCACAACTACACAAACGGCAAGGCGACTTCCTTTTGTGTTGGAGATACCACCGTTAAGAACGAAGCGTCATATTATTCCTCTTCATTCTTAAAAAACCGCAAAGGAATGGGAAGCTTTGCCTTCGTCTGTGTTTCCGTTTAAATATAACCAAGTGTATTTAAGTCAAGAGTGAAAAGGTATTTCTTAGGCAGATGTACTTCAGTTTCGGCCACTTCGTCGCTTCCTATCAGGGGAGATTGAGGTCAAGCATTCGCCCAGTAAGTTATAAAAAAAAACTTATCGGGATGTTTGCATTACTTTTTAGGTCCTGGAAGTGGTGTTTCTCAAGGTGGTATAACTTTTGTTACTGCATAAACAGGCTTACCAGATAGAAACATCTAACCTTCCAGCGTAATTACTGGGCGTATGAAGTCTCATATATCATCTCATATCTCATATCTCATCTATAGTCATAGATCCAGGTCTCAGTGAGACTTTAGTCTCAGAGTGACGAGTGCAGTACAGTGCCGCGCAAGATTATGCTATGCAAAGTTCTGGGTGGCACTGTAACTGTTATGGGCAGGCATAGCGCTTACTATCAGATGAACGATTTGCTCGTCTCGTTATTCAGTAAAAAAAAAAGTAAACCTTCTTGTCATCGCATATCATGACGTCATACGCGGAGCCCTGGCACTCCGCTCCAGCAGGACAGGTCCGCCGGCGCTCCCGGAAGCCCCTCCCCCGCGCCGTGCAGCCCGACTGACAGCTTCCTTCTTGCCACGAGCCCCAACCGGCCGCCGCCGCCGGGGCTCCGGTCGATGTCGCTAATTCCCTCGAGGGAACGCATTCGCCGCCTTGGCACCACTGGAATAAATTGAGAATTGATCCTTTTGTAAATTGGCCAGCTTTAGAAATTGAGTATTAAAGAGATGGCATATCATATTCATATGTTTATACCAGAAAAACTATGGGTATTGGGACTAGGCTAGGATGATTCTCATCTCGGTGGATAATGGCCTAATCCTCCTCGCGAAAGTGAGGTTAGATGCGTGCTTAGCAGCGGATGGATATGTACAATTGTACATTGTGATTATTGTGATTTATTGGTATTTAAGGCTCTATCAATTCGGATGATGGCGGCTGGATCATATATTAGAGTTGCCTAATTGCACACCACAATTCGCAATCGCAAAGACGTTGCTATAAATATTGGTCAGGCAGTTCCTACTGTTGCCATAGTTTGACTGCGGGATGTGCTGCTAGGCGCATGGGTTCATCTCATCATGCAAATCCAAATTATATCCCGAGAATTATATAAAAGGTAGGTTAGGTATATGATGTGATTCACATCACCAAACCGGACCGGTCCTTATGGCCCTGGAATACGGGCTAATCCTCCTCGCGGAAGGTGAGTCGGCGGTGCTCGGCAGTGGGCGGATATGGGTTGTGATGATGATGATGATCACCAGTAATCATCTTTCATAACGTACCATCCGCTGTCCGCACGGTGTCCCCGGCAGCGCGGGGCCGGCGTAGTAGAACCCGGCGCGGTGCGGCGTGCGGCACGCCAGCTGCGCGCAGTGCTCGCCCGCCGGCCCGCCGGGGGACGGCGCCGCGTCCACGTCGCGCAACAGTATCTGAAGAAAAACCGATACAGTTGGAACTCTGGATGCGATGGGGTGGCCCCGGATGGGCCGTGCTTCGCTTAGGGTACTCCTTTTTTCTGCATTGTATTGTATTGATATCTTCGTGTCGTCATCGAAAAAAATTTTATTTCGTCAAGTTACAAACGACGACGTCGCTGTTAAATTCGTTATTGATTTCCAAATCATTTAGAGTTTTATAATCAAATAACTATGTCTATATTTCAACGAATCTAGGCGAAGCGTGACCCCCGTGGTTTTAACAATTTTCAAGAAAGGAACTGTTTGTAAGTCCTGTTGGCAGACCTCGCACTGCTTCTTGGCATTCCAGATGAGGCCGGGCGCGCTCCCGAACCGCTCGTGCTGCAGCTCGTGCGGCGTGCCCAAGCCGTCGTCGCCGTCCGCCAGGCACGTCGCCCACCTGGAACCGACACGCACAATATCGTTATCATCATCATCGCAACACATATTCGGCCACTGCGGAGCTTCGATCTCATCTCACTTTCGTGAGGTAGATTATGATGAACCTGTTGCAAGTACAGCTATTAATATGGGTTCTGTTAACGTTATAATGGAGTTATACCCACTGCAGGTCAGCGACGACCCTGGCACTGCAGGCGGACCAAGAGGCCTCGCCGTTGGTGCCGCGCGACGGCGACATGATGAACCCATCCCGCGCGCAGCTGTTGCCCGTGCCATCGTGGTGCATGCCCAGACTGAAAACGGTGGACAACATCATTTACTATTGTGCAATGAAATTAAATGATTTATTTGTATAAAACATGGTACAATAAAAATGATATATTTATGAAGTCCCATCAAATAATAATAAAATATTTAATAGATTGAAATTCCATGTCAAATAGTGAAACTATGAATGTGAAGATATATAATCATCACTCATACTCATAGCATTATGAGTCATAAGATAGAACACCTGTTCCATTGTCCAAAGTCACCTTACTTATCTAGTTGGGCAAGCTAACCAAACCACAGTTATTGTTACACATAGGTAAAAAAAACACATACATACATGGTCTACAAAAATTACATTCAAATTAATCTTATAACATCTCCAGATAAAATATTATGTCAAAAACAACTAAGTACAATGTTTTGCAATCGAACACTCCCGCATTGTTTTTGAGTTTAAAACATTGGTGTTGTTTGCTAGCCTAATCTTCGTGACAACGATCTATTCAATTAAATAAAAATCTAATACGAAATTCTTAAAAAGCCATTGATTTCAGCTTTTATGCAAGTTACAATATAACAGATACCAACCGTTAGCGTGTTTTCAAGTGGCGTGCATGCAATCATGTTCAATTCAATATTTGTAGATCACCTAACTGCACATAATATTCTGTAAGCACGCGAAATCTACTGCACCAAGATACCAATCAGAAGTCCATTTAAAGTCCGCTGCTATATTCAGTGGAACTAGGTAACGAAAATTACCTAGTGAAGGATACGTTTATGAGAATTTTCAAACATCTTGGCTGTGATCGTGTATACTCGTGTATACTTCAATAAAATTAGGAAACGACTACTTTTCTACCTATAACTATAAGCAAAAAAACTATGTTTTGTACAATAGTGGAAAATAGTTACACGCAACCATATTGATACGTCTTATATCCTTATTTCTTATAACCTTCTTTTTTGAAGGGGAGTATCTAAGAAGCCATAATATAGTCCACCACGCTGGCCAAGTGGAGATTGGTTAAAGCTTTAAATTAGGACTGCTAAAAGTTGATAGATCAAAGTTATCGTGACCGACTTGTGTCCTATCTCGTGCGCGAGGATGTAGACCGATGTGAAGCCGGCGGAAGGGTAGGGGCGGCCCAGCAGGTCCGTCACACCGAACTCCGAGACCACACACGCGTGCGCCGGCAGGCACACGCCGCCCACTGGCGCCAGGCCCATCGTGACACCATTGCGGTGCCCACCTTCCTCTGCGTAGAAGTCCAGCCTGGAAACAAGAAGCATAGTCACAGAGAATACACACCTCAAATGATAATAAGAGAAGCCTAGCTATGACGCGGCTTTTTCTTCATACCTAGTTGGTCCTAGTATGTCGATTGTTCAAACACTGTGTGTATTGAAGGAGACCTTGGGCTGAAACATCGAAGCACGTTAAGTGACCTCCGTGAGATGGATGCAACGGCACGGTGACGCGACGTGTGGGTACACCAAGCATTACTTATCCACACAAAAGTATACCATACCATAATGGGGCAACCGTACACCAAACCTCGAACTCCTAGGATTACATGCAAACAGTAACTGTCTTTTGGTAAAAAAAGCATTCACTGTAAAGTAACTGTATTTTTAGACCATCTAATAAATATTGCTTACCCAGACAAAAGTAGCGCCATGTCCCAATGCTGTGGATCCTCGTCGTCCTCCACATTTAAAGAACGCTGGTATTCACAGAACGAGTCGAGCAGCCTACCGCGCTCGGCGTGAGTAGTCAGCTTAGCGGGCTGGCTGCGAAGCAAGGTCAGACGCACCAAGGATAGCTGGATGTGCGTGCCTAATGACGAGTGCTGGTATAGGGCCTGGACCTGCAAGACACGATCAAAAATGGCAATCAAATCTTGATAAACTAGTTATATTAGGGCAACGGGGTTGGATGATGACGGTCGTAATCTAAGAGGCCAAGAGGGGAGAGGCCTACGTCCAGCAGTGGACGAGTTTGGGCTGATGATGACGAGTAAAGATGGTAAACACAATAAACTCACGCCATTGATGTATGCCAGGAGCATATCACGTAAATCTGCTTCGTTGTAGTTCAGGAAGGGGTAGAATCTTTTATAGGCTGCTTCGTCTAGAAACAGGGCGATTTCAATTGTGTAAGCTGCGGGTCCAGGCTTCAGTCTGGGCTGGAACTTGGAGCGTGGTCTTCGGACACGAGGGCGCAGTAGCCGAGCATCATCGGCTGGGGGCGAGGGGGGAGGTGCACGCCGGATCACGTGGGCAGTCCGCCCGCTGCCGTTCTCTGCACGACCGGCTCCCACCGGTAGGGGGCGGACCTCATACGTCGAGTTGTCCACCACGATTAGCCCGTGCTGTAATAATCAGCAATAATTTGAAGGTCAACATATCGACTAGACTACTTCAGATCAGACTTCAGACAGATAAATAGAATAAAAAGTCCCCAACATTTATAAAACAGTAGTTTTATGCGTGTAAAATTTTTGGATATTATAACGATTTTTTCGTGTTTTTTTTGCTTACCATAAATTACCTAAGATGCGTCTACAATAAACTAACGCTGTAAAGGTTGACACTTACAAGAGCATGATCTCTACAAGCTGAGAAAGCTGCCACTGTGCTGGGTCCTGCGTGCAGAAAGTGGCAGGACGTGTCCACGGCAGTGAGTGGCATTTCTTGCCCCTGCTCGGACCACATCTGGAACTGTGGAGACAGCAGTCGCCGATTTGGCAGTAACTGCAGCTCGAAGTTGCTGAAAAATATGCAACATAATTTTTGTATATTTTTGACAATAGAAATGGAAATTTTCAATTTCTTAGTGCTCGAGTCAGCTCGACCTCAACTTTTCAGATTTCCTTACCGGCCAAATGCATCGAAATTATAGGGTACAGGTATGTCGTCGTAAGGCTGGTCTGCAGCCAGCTGCGCCTCCCTCGGGAGTAGCGCCGGAAGGTAGACCACTTGAACATCATCACCGCCCACCGCGTCCTCCGCTCCATTCCACCATCCATGCAGCGGCAAGAGCTCCTGCAAACATAAAACAGATATCCCCATATAGAGAAGATGAGGAGAACAGGCACTGATATTACGTTAAGGAACAATCAAATTTGTACCAGGACGATGAATCGAAAATATCTCCTTACAATTTTTTTCTGGAAGAGATTATATCTCTATTTTTAACAGTTTTCTTTTATTTGTTTACTTGAAACTGGTGTCTCCAAACACTTTTTGTATTGTAATGTGAAGGTAAGAATTTACGAAACAATACCTCGTGACGTGACTTACTTTTGTAGTTTAACCGAGTTTAACGTTTGAAGCAGCTCATAAGTAGGTATTTCACTTGATGGACTACAGAGCTAGCAAAGCATAAAATAAAAACCGCAAGCGAATTCGTAAACATGACATCATCTATCATAGGAATAATGTCAATTGGTTTTGGCACTGTTAGCCAACGTTTTAAGTTCAAGTAAGTCCTCTAACTGGAGTCTGTACTCCAGATACCCACATAAAATTTTCTAACCGGTTTCAACAGCACAATAAAGATGAAAATCATACACCAAAGATTAATTATCACTTTTCGTGATCATTATGATTATATAGTTAGCCGAAGTAATCAAGTTTTAGGCTTCCTATCTAGAACCACTAAAAAATTTAAAAATCCTGTCAGTTTCTTATACCTTTATTACACACTAGTTCGAAGTATTTTGGAATACAATTCCGTTATTTGGTCTCCGCATTATGCTGTCCATTCAGACCGAATTGAGAAAATACAAAAGAAATGCCTGAATATTTTGTGCTATAGATATGGACTAACACGTAAACTCCAGTCCTATAGTGAAAGACTTTGTAAATTTAATTCGTTGCCTCTGGATACCAGACGTGAATATATTGACTTGATGTGCCTCTTCAAAATCATACATTCAATAGTAGATTCGCCCTCTCTTCTGTCTCTCATAAATTTCAACATAAGACCTAGATCACGCCATCCTCACTTAAACATTTTTTCTCTACAGGTTTATACTAATAATACTTCATTTTACAATCCCATTGTCCGTATGTGTCGCCAATACAACGACCTTATTGTCAGTCATAATACCGACATAGATATCTTTAATGACAACCTATATAAATTTAAAAAAGAAATTTTGGCTATTCTTTCTTCTGAGAGGTGGCTAAAATGTTGTTAATTAATTAATGCACTAACGCGTGTCTTCACTGTGAGGCAGTGAAAACAGCGTCTGTATTGTCTTGTTATAAGTTTAATATTAATAATCTTAAGTCATAATTGTAATCTTGTATAATTTTATCTTGAAAGTATTTTGTTTAATTTCGTTTTTTTTTTTGCTTTCTTTAATTTTCCTCGATGTTAACTGTTACTGTTAATTTCTGTCATGCTGTGTACGCATCTTTTGGGACACTGTCCAGCACTAAACTAATTGTACCTATTTAATGCTAGCAATATTATACTGATAGTGTTCTGTTATGTGTGCCTAAATAAATAAATAAATAAATAAAATAAATAAATAGGATTTTTGGCGTATTGTCGAAAATTTCGGTTATCATCATAATAATGGTCTACCTACTCGATAGAGCTACATCTATTATATATCAAGCAATCAATTGTAGCTATACCTACCGCTCTGGAATGCCCGAAAGCCGATGATTAATGCCGCATTAATCTGGGTCATTTGAAGACAAGGAGAGCGACGCCTCTCGTGGACTGTTTCGCACCAATTGATATTACTCAGACTTGGCCAGTCTCGTATCTAAATACTCTAATTAGCATCGTTACTGGAATCCGCAGGACTCTGCTGGTAGCTTTTTATTTTTCAGGCACATGTTTTAACCAGTCAATTAAAACAATTATTAAACCTTATATAGTACGTGTGCGCTTTGGTCCACTCGTTGCAGCTTCAGTGGAGTGTAGGATATAAATACATTTTATATTTTATTCACAATTTATATGTCTTGCTTGACTTTTATGTACCTTATACGTTCACCTTCAGACTTGTGAGCGGTATGTAGAAAGTACTTCTTTACTAATTAATTATCAGTTGGATCCGCCTGTAATGTAACTAACCCCGAACAAACAAAATTCCTGTGAGATAGGAAGAAGATAAGTTATCGTACGTTACGTTAATTTTTAACCAGGCGGAAAAGAGTTTATATATAGTTATACATTGAGTTTAGTTACCGACTAAGAAATCCGAGAACTTATTTTGGAATGATAGGTATGTACTTATTTATAATAATCTTACATAGGTACCTACTTCTAAATAATGTGTGACAATTTAATTAAGAATTTGGTGTTAAAGAATGTTCAAATTCAAAGAGCTTATTGCATCACGTACGTACCTAGTGGGTGTAACACAAAAGCATAGAAGTTAGAGGTATTGAACAGATGAAGTGATGCTCACAACGTTTGAGTAAGTATCATTTCGCTATGATTGATGATCCCTCAACTAAGAACCTGCCATTCAGTTAAAAAATTAAGTTGTTTGTCTCATGAATCTAACGTAACTATGTACCTACTGAGTAAGTTTCGGCAAGTTAGTCAAACTGACGGAGGTGAAACCGAAATCAACACCACGTGAGTCAGCTAAGTGTAGGCTCAACATTAGCGGATGCGAGCGAAGTAAAGGGGAAAGTTAAACTATTTGTTTTTCCTTTTCTTGGATGCGAGACAATGGAAGAGCGATTGTTTCGACAGCTAGAACGTATCAGACTATTCGGTAATTGGTATTCAATTGCAACTGTTACGTCGGTATGTGGCGGATGATGAAAGTCTGGTATCGATCTCCATTAGTAGAAGCTGCGAGTCGCGACCACCGCCGCGCCCGCCGGCCGCTGCCGCCGTCGCCGCGCGTCGGCATCGCTGCACCACCACGCCCGCCGCCGCACACAGCGCGATTTTCCAAATCCAGCGTAGAAAATCTTTATAACTTTGCGTATATATACCTAATTATATTCCAACAGTATCCTTATGGCGTCACATTATCACTGGCAATGCCAGTTTTCTCATGTCAACCGAACAAAGTGCCGCTATTCAAGTATTTGCGCTAAGATTTTTTTCTATTCCAGTAAATTATTGTGTTCAAGTGTAATGAATATAATATTAAATTGTAAATTCTTATTATTGTTTCGCTAGATTTTGAAAATCATACAGTGTACGCCGTGCACCGTCGCGCTGGTCGAAGACGTCGGATCGCGGATAAATAAAGCCTCCAACTCTACGGTACCAAAGTTTGTGAATCACCTCGCCGGCTGTCTATTGAAAAACTACTCCAACCGGCGCGTGACGTTGGCGCTTGTGTAACAAGCTACGTGATCCAGTACAGGAAAGACATAAAGCCGTATCTTATGTAATGTAATTGCCAAAATAAAATCATAGCTACCAAAAATATCAGGTACTTAGATGCTATTGATTTGGGCGCTGCAATTTGGTGAAAGTTTAGTAGGTAAGCACCTATTTTCGATTACGAAATAATGCGTAAGTAGGTATGTATAACGAATGACTCAACGGACAATATCTAATGCATTAAAAATTTTAAAAATTCAATGAGGTAACAATCTTACTTTGATTCGGTACTTTTGAAGTCAGATTACATAATGTTCCTGTAGTAGACACGTAACTCTACCAATTTCATTGCTAATCCAACACAATCCCAGATACACCTTTTTAATGCCCAGGGGACTAACAACGTGATACGATACAACAGGGAACCTAGATCAACGACAAATCAAGAGAGTTTTTGAGAAGATACAAAAAAGCTAGTTTGGTGGAACACGACAATCCTTTCAGGAGGTTGTTTCCAACGTGACAAAGCAAAGGGTCGTGTTTAGTAAATAGCCATAAATAAAATCCCTTTATGTTCTTATTTATTGTATTACCTACATGCAGTGGTATATGTCGCTGTACAAGTTCAAACTTTTAATTTTCTAGTTTCTTGACGATTTTTCCCGATACTTAGATATCTACTTCGAATCCGGTGGCAGACGCAGTTACCTTTCATGAGTGCATGCCTTTTTGGTGTAATAATCATTTATTTCAGATTTAAAAATCCATACAAAATATCAAATAATTAACTAAATACACAATAAAAATAAAATTACGAAGTACAATTAAATGTCCGAAATTATATTACAACTATGACGAGCGTAAACGCATAGTAAAATTAATCGTAGTTAATACGGTCTTGCTATCCTACAAGCACCGTTTACTTAATATGTAGACTACAGGTACAGGTATTATGTGAAGTTAAGCTTGGATTTAATTTTAGTAAAAATTCTAATTCTGGCTTAGCAAAACAGGTTAGGAAAAAAATTGTGCAAACCTTAAAAACTAAAGACAACAGAAAAGTATTTGGTTTGTTTATATTTACAAATAGATTCTCATTGGCAAAGTAAATATGAGAGGTTTGTCTACATATACTTAAGACTTGTGAGACCTGCTCAAAAGTAGGCATGTTTGTTAAATACTTCAAGACTCAAATGTAAACAACAAAACGTCTACCGTGTGGTTTCTTGGGGTTTCTTAGTTAATTTCTTTTAAATAACAGCGGGAACATGCGGCTCAAACAAAAGCAAATGTCTAAGAAAATTAGTTGGGCGCCGCCCGCCCTCGCGTTTAAGCTTACTCACGGGAAACCGCGCAGGCGCACCGGCTCGTAGCACCAACAGCCACGCCACAACCACTTGAGTTCTGAGCGGCATAGCTGCCTCACATCGCACTCCACCGTTTCCAAGACGAATCGCTTCCTCACCACCTTCACTCAGCTTATAAGCGCGCACGCCGGAAACTAGATGCAGGTGCTTTGAATATTTGCGCGCGATGCACCCGCCCCGAGACGAGGGTACGTATCGGCGATTGTTCCGCGATTAGTGCGCGTATGCTTATGAGGCGCCGGCTACCGAATAAGCGATGCGAGCCCCCGAATGTAATGAACACCTTTCGCACCTCCGAGAGAAAGTCAAAGGAAAGCGCAGATTTTGGCTGACAAGGTGACGCCTACACGTCCCCTGAGGAGCATTGTCACAAGTCATCCATCACTCGGCTTTGCAACATCGGGTTATCGCTAATCAAAACAATTGAACAATACTAACTAACACGCGGTAACACCCCGACTCGATCGATAAACACACCGACGCGACGCGACGCTTTCTGCGAAATGCACAAAGATTTAATTTAATAAATACCCCATAATATTCTCGTTTCTCAATTAATCACTGTCTACTACAATATAAATACAATATAAAGTAGGTTATTGACTGTAACATACTGTGAGAAATCTAACGACTTTACCACTTGGCTCCCGGTCAAGCTATTCAAACAAGGATTAAATTAAATTAAAAGAAAACAAGGATTAGGGATGATTATTAATGTTTTGGGTAGCTTTATAAATTGTAGAGCAGTTCATTTCATATCAATTACATACCGTCAATATACCGAAGAACACACAACAGAGAAGAAGAGTTCCATTCCATATTCTAGTAAAAATAATTGTATAAGTATGTAAAAAAGTATGCCTTATTGGTGTCTGTCTGGGGTTCTGAATGTTCTATCTAGATCTATAGGGCAATCATGTTGCTTGGAGCTCTATGTTACGGGCTATGTGAGTAAGTATATGTTTTTTGATCATTAAAAGCGTATACTCTGAACAGTGTGTTGGTACTTGCACAATTATAACCGACCATTCCACTACGCCTTTCATCAACCCTTTTCGGAACTGCTGAATTAACTTGTTTATGTTGAACGTTATCTATAATTTAATAAGTCTTATAGGTATAGAGAGGTCTTGGATCTTAAATAATCTCCATGAAGACAATAAACTCTCACCCGCATTCTTTTCATTAAGGGCTATCAGCTATGACTCACTAAATGCAGGAAAATTCCCTCGGTAACCGAGTTACAACAAACAAGAAAGATATCGACGACTAACTACCTACTTTTTTGTTCGGAGACTGCGGTAAAATTTTTACTTTGTTAGCATTCAATTAAATGAAGCAAAATGTTGAATACCGTTATACGAGGGTGAATCAAAAAATTCTTGGAATCAATATTAAAAAATGCAAAGATTTAAATAATAATATTTTATTTTTCTACATAATCTCCCTCCAATGCAATGCATTTAGAATAACGCGTTTCTAACTTCCTTATTCCTTGTGAAAAAAAATTATTTTCTTGACTCTCCAAAAAGTCCTCTACGGCAGCTATAACCGCGTCATTATCGTGAAATTTTGTTCCACGAATTTCCTCTTTTAATTTTGGAAATAAGTGAAAATCACTTGGGGCTAAGTCCGGAGAATATGGTGGGTGGTCAAGGAGATTGAAGCCAGCACAGCGGATTGCGTTGAGCGCAACTTCCGATCGATGAGCAGGAGCGTTATCTTGAAGGAACAACACGCCCAACGACAGTTTTCCACGACGTTTTTCTTTAATCGCTTCACGCACTTTCGGGATTAAATTTGCATAATAGGGTCCAGTAATCGTCTGGCCTTTTGGCATGTAATCAATAAAAAGGATTCCTTCACTATCCCAGAACACAGAGGCCATAACTTTGCCAGCGGTAGGAGCAACTCGAAATTTCTTAATGGATGGAGAGGATGGTCGTTTCCAAGACATGCTTTGTCTTTTAGTTTCAGGATCAAAATGGTGGACCCACGTTTCACCATGGTGACAAGACGACGGCAAAAATTATCCGAATCACGCTGGAACATTTCGAGATTACGCTTGGAAATTTCCAAACGTCGCTTTTTGTTTTCGTCGGTTAACATTCGTGGCACCCATCTTGCAGACACTTTTTTGAACCCCAGTGAATCAATTAAAATGGATTGAACGCTACCAAAAGATATCTTTAGGATCTCAGCTATATGTTTTATAGTCATTCTTCTGTCTTCCAAAACCAGATTCTCAACCTTTTTGACATTTTCTTCTGTAACGGAGGTTGAAGGCCGCCCAGAACGCGGGTCATCTTTACAGCTTGATCTACCTCTTTTAAATTCAGCCACCCAGTACGCAACCGTAGAATAGGGTACAGCATCACCCCCTAATGTCTGCTGAATGTCCAAAAAAATTTCCTTCGTAGACATTTTTTTCAAACTGAGATATTTTATCACCGCACGTAACTCACTTTTATCTATAATTTTGACTTTTTAGCAACTCGTTGCACAAAAAAATTTATTACATGCGAACGAACTGACAAAAACAAGTGACAGTCTGCATAAATATAGTGTGATAGACACTCTTTAATTTGAATATCGAACTTGATCCAAAAAGGTTTCATATATATGCACTTCTAAGAACTTTTTGATTCACCCTCGTAGGTATTCCGATGAACTCGTCCTTATGCTCCGCATTACATTTGCCCGCAGCCCGCAATGCGTTTTTCAGGCTCGCTCGTCCTACTTTTTATTCATTTAATGGGAATTATTCATTACCCAACTGCGTAAGCAGGAGCGTTGTCTGTTCATATGATTAGTAAGGTATGTGTTTCTGTTAGGTATCCTGAAAGAAAAATCAGAAAATCGCCACGATGGAGAAAGCCATGGAAAGGCTTTAGTACTGAGCTTTCCACAAAGCTAATGACATTCATTAGGTAGTAAGTATAGCATAATTGAAATTTTATATACCCGCTCAATTGAGAATTCCAGCAGGAAACCATGTACATTTTATTCCTACGTGACCAAAACAAAAAGAACCGGTGACAACTTGCAAAAAACCGTAAGACACCGGACCATAAAATATGGATGGAGTGGATGCCGGTAGTTAACTGCAAACATTGAATAATAATGAACAGAAACACTCCGTTGCTAACGCCCAGCCCTTCGTGAAGCATTATTATTGGCACATTCGATGTCGTCAATTCGCGAAGAGTAATGCACAGACTGGCGAGCGGACAGTTTTGGTGCACGCTTACGTATACAAATTACTGTGGATAAAGTTTAAATTTGTGAGATATACCTACCTACCTGCCTACCTGCAGGCTGGATAAGACGAACATAACCTGGAGGGAAAGTAAGTACTTAGTAGTTACCTATAACTAACATTTTTTTCAAAGGACCTTTATTTTTTTTGAAAGCTTAATATTCACTGATCTCTAAAATAGCTTTACAAACCCGAGCCGGGAATCGAACCGACTTAAATGCAAAATATTTTTAGAACTCCATCAATAGATAAACTGACCATGAACTTCATAATTTCAGTCGTGTTACGAGTCTTATATCTAGGAACTCATGGAATGATTTTATTTATGAAACACCCATATTATGGTTTTACACGTGTACTTCCTGTTTCTACACAGGAACTTTGCATTTCCGGGGTTAAAACATAGCCTATGTAACTATGACTAGAGTACCTACCTGCTACAATCCTACCAACCTACAATACCTACGAACTTTACATAATAAGTATTTGGAAAAGCTACTTTCAGAAAATTATTTTATCGATTATACACTTCTAAAAATGAAGGTTGTTGTTTTTTGTATAATGTATTTATTTATTATATAAATTTTTGGTAATGTTTGTTTTAAATCTATGATTATATGACTAATAAGTATATTCATACTTTCCTTCCAGGTGGAGTTTGTTTCTCCACGATGTATACGTAACGTATTAAAATATACAGACCTTCTTCAGTTAATGTTTTCGCGTTCCATCGCGCGTCGCACATGTTCGTACGGTGATTCACCACAAAAGAAAAAAAATCGTAGAAGGACGGCGCGGCGGAGAACGCGGGTGACGCAGTGTCCGAGTCATTGATCCCGAGAGTCCCGGCCAGTTGCCGCCATGTCGGAGCCGGCGGAGCCCGCGCCCCACCCGCTCCTGCCGCCGCTGGCCCTCGCGGCCTCCGTCGCGTGCGTGGCCGGCGCCGGCGCCCTCGCCAACTGCTCGCTCCTTGCGGCGTTGCTCAAGTCATCAACAAGTGGTAGGTATAAGCCCGGCTTCATTAAAATTTCACGTAAGACTAGGTAAGGAACTCATGCTAGTTATGTGGTGAAATTGCAAAGCAAATTGCAAGCTCTCTCGTTATTTTTACCCGACTGTCCAAAGGATGGTTACGTATTTGAGAGTTAGGTAGGACAATATTTTTGTACCTATTTTTTAAACGCATGTATTTTTTTCTTAATAAGCTTTTACTTGTTCCAAGAACTTGTTTTACATCACGAAACTACTTTCTTTTGGGATAGCGTGATGATCCGTGGTTAAAATTACCTAAGGCACTTGTTTAGTGTTATGGGATGGAAAAACAAAATAATTGTTTTGTTTGTTTCAGGATTGTTCTGTATCTTGCTGCAACTGGCAATAGCGGATATAGCTTTAGGCGCATCCATTAGCACAGAAATATGGTCGTACAACATGAAGAGCTGGACACTGGGTAACTGCAGCTGCATCGCGTATCGAGGCCTGAGTGTATTGGCATCGACAGCATCTGCGTATCTCGTCGCTACCGTAGCTCTACATACACTGGCCACGGCTAATCTCGAAGAGAAGTCACTGGCGAAAAGAATAAGGAGAAATAACCAGGACGAAGACGAAGAAATAAGATCATCACGACACAGCCTCGTCGCCAGCAGTGACTCTTCGACCCCGCCGCGTACCATGAACGTAGAATATAGAGTCAGCGCTTCTAGAGTGCCGATCACGCAGCCAACGATATTTGTTTGGATTTTGGCAATATCCTTAAGCGTGCCAGATTTTGCTCTAGCTACCACGGTAGAGCTAGATCATAACGCTATCGTTTGCACTATTGTGGACTCAAGCCAGCGACTACACTTGTATTCCATATTAGCGCTTTTCAATTTATTCCTACCAGCAATGATTACGATCATTGGAGGTGCTCTAGTGATTATTAAACTAAAATCGAAAAGACTTTTGCTGTCGCAAATCGAGGGATGTGAATCGATAGCAGCCCTAAAATTATCATTATGGCTGATCATAGTATACTTTGTGTTATGTGTCCCTCGTTTGGTTCTGATGACGTACAACGTTTACTCTAGGTCGATGAGAGGTAACGAAACGACTTTAATTGAATCGATACACCATGACAATACGTCGAGTTCGGTGGGCCTGGCACTAAGTTGTATTTGTCTGAGTTCCATACTGGTACGGCCTCTACTTTGCATCGTTTTGCTACCGAGTGTAAGAAAAGCTTTCTCTTATGGTCGCGTAGAGACGGATAATGTGTGATAAGACTGATAAGGTAAATTGCAAATCGAAACTGAAAGATATTTTACGGCTTTTGTACTCAGTAGAATAGTATCAGGTAAGAGAAGTACCGACCAAAGATTTAGTAAAAATAACGCTTATTTTTAATGTGAAACATCTAATACTATGTGTCAGATGCCGATGTTCTCGCATGCCGCATGCCGTGCCGACGCTCGCCAGATAGCCGGTAGATAGATAAACTCATTATTGAAACACCACAGAACAAAGAAAACTTAAAAACTGAGACAAATTAAATTTAACAATTAGTGAGCCGGTCTGACTAGTTATGTCATATTTATTTCTTATAATAAACAATTATCTTTCCATGCATATTTTCTATAAGTACCTAACTACGTCATTAGTTTCGATGTTTCACATCTGCCCAGCGTCCCACGACGGCTTTTCAATTTTACTTTGCTACGAACAAAGACTGTGTTTACTTATTATCGTGCCTTGAGAGTTGTATAATTAAAAAACCAAAATCGTATGCTCAAAAAGACACATGTTGTCTTTATAATGTAAGGATAAAATTATTTTGATAATACCTTTTTTTGATTAACTATTTTTTTAATAAAGTTGGTAAACTGTATAAGTTTTTCACTAATATTGTTGTTTCTTTTTACCTACAAAATCTATAATTACCTAGTTCAATTTTAATCTCCAGAACCGCGTATGACTTAGTACGGATTGGGTTATAGTAAAGGTATAGTATAATATTATTCCCAACGTTGACTGCCCCAGTTGGGGAGCCTGGTGATTATTTTTCCCCGAATAGCCACTAATAATGTTAGTGGGACGATAAGTGGCTAAGCAAATTATTATATTTCGGCCTCAAGAAACTTTCAGTCAATCATTCATAAAATTTTCAGTCTTCTACCTAGCTAGGATTAGACATGAGAGGTAGGAAAGTAACTATGCCCTCCAGCTGTACTGTGGATCACTGATAATATTATTACATAACGCTCAATAATATATTTTTTATTAAATTAGCCATCACAGAAGCAAGTCCTTTTCCACGTCTTAGAATAAAATAATGTCCTATCTGTAACAAAGTAGAAAAATTCAGAAACGCCTAGCTTTAATTGTATAGCACTCGATTGCCGCTGTCGTTGAGTGCTAATTATTATAGCGATACTTCTTAGCTGTATTATTCGTAAAATTTTTTTGATTGTGCACTTCATATATAATTATTATACCTAGTAAACGAGCTTTTTTTGCCCCTCGCGCGTCGCACTTAGTGAGGAATCGTAGGTTTCGCGTGACATAGGAATGCGTTTGCCCACTATCTCAGCTGATGATAACGACGATGCAACGATAACATATGCTTACCTAGACGTGCCTATTCCAAACAAATCTTTTTTATTGTTATATTTTCTTTTTTCTAAGCTATGTATTCATCAGGTTATATAATTTTATATAAACAGACACCAGCCACCTGCGCTGTAGTATCGGTGTGAAGCGCCATCTAACGAGAGGATTAGGTATGTAAGAGCCAAAAAAGTTGGCTTTGGTTTTAGTCCATGAAGCTCAAGATGGTCGGATTTCAGCAGTAGATGCCGTGAGAGTAGCCAAGTTCGTTTCACCACTTTGTCAAGGATCAAAATGCTTTACTATCAGCCAGATACCAAGCAAACTTGTATAATCGAAATGTCGTATTTGCATAAAACATTGTGAATTTTAAAATGACAAATTATGCTTCTTAGTGTAAAATGGTTAGATTGAACAGATATTAATTTACCCGAATCTTCTGTTACTCAGTGCAAATAAAACCGTGTAGCGTAATTATACTTGCACTACCCGAATTCGGTACTTATGAAGTAGGTAAAATTTGTTGTAGTGTTTTGGCTAAATTTTAATTATCAGTAACAGTAAGTTTTCTAAGCAGTGAGTAATGGAAGACTGGCCATTGTAAATCATGTGTCTAGCCGAATTCGGGCTAACAAGGTGTAATTACGACATTAGAAGTCACCGGTTTGTATTTATTTATTTAATAAATAATGTACTAATTTAAAAGGAAACACTTAAAAAATTTCAAGTTTAAAACATCTTTGTAGGGTTAATAGGTGGCGGTTTATTTAAATATTGATTCTAAAACTAAAATTGTATTTAATACAAAAGTTTATTGGTGAAAACATGAAAAATATAATAGATTAATGGCTGATAAAATGCAGCTGAAATGTTACAATATTGGCCATCACAAACTATTTCGCTAATAAATGCCTGAAAATTCAGAATGCTATTTGATAAGTCAGTGATGGGCACAATAAAATGGTTAATGTCGACCATTTAAGATTTTTGGTAATATTAAAGTAGGTATTTTAGAGGACATCACAAAACCACATAAAGACACTAACAAGTTTTTTGTGCCCTAATTTGATACAGCCATTACATAATGGATTCTTAGATTTTACCAGGTATTTGGGCGTAATTTAACAAAGTTTAAATAACTAAACGCATAATTATATCAAAACAACATTCACCATCATGATCTCCATTTCACTGCGGACATGCGGCGAAAGGAATGTTACTTTGGGGCCGACCAGGCTGTTCTGTTCTCTGATATGAAAGGAAAACACTTTTAACTTAAGAAACCGTAATTTTAATAACTTAAGTTATAAATATTTATATTCATCAGGTCAGCTCGATATCTGTAATCCAGTGTAAATACAGAAATACAAAACCGTCAAAGATGACACATAACATTTAATTTTAGACGGAACGTAAAGGTCCGCTGCGAACGACTTTTTAACATTTTTTACAAGCTACGGCTCGCATCGGCGACCAGGGAGCCGCACCGCGCGCCGTTCTCGAATGTTACTCGTTTTCTTATAAAACACCAATGAGAACAAATGCGTGTGCTGGGGGTGAGCGCGGCGCGGGATTAGTTGTCGCCGCCCTCGGCGGGCTCGTCGCCGTCGCCTTGCGTGTCCGACGTCCACAGCGTCAGGTTGTCCCGCAGCAGCTGCATGATCAGGGTCGAGTCTTTGTACGAGTCCTCGTTCAGGGTGTCGAGCTCGGCGATCGCGTCATCGAACGCCTGCAACCGTACAAATCACCGTCAGGAAATACACCCTACGTAAACCCTTCAGACTCAATAATTTTGATAAATGTTTAAATGAAATACTTCATTTGAATAATAAAATTAAAACATCACTCTAATGCTGGCTGGATCGAGGATTAACTTGTTAATTGCCACACTACCATGCCGATTCGGGTGCGATAAGTTTGGTAGAACTGTTAAAAGTTTGTATTTGAAGGCATTTATTGATTTTCATGCAATCCGGTACATATAATATGATGATGCAGTATTTCGACAGTTAGTAATGTTATGGTGCATTCTATCATCAGTAAGAACACTTCAACCATAATGCGAAATAAACCTGTTTAGCTAAGTGGCACGCTCGCGCAGGGGAGTTGATTATCTCGTAATAAAAGACCGAAAAGTTGAGCGCGAGACCGAGCCTGATGGGATGGGTTGGTTGCATTTTGGCTTTAGCAATGTCGAACGCTTCTTGGTAGGCCTTCTGCGAGTCCTCCACGACGGCTGGGGACAAGCGAGCACGTTAATACGCGTAGCCTACTCTCGTGCCAGCCAGCACAGAGCCTATGCATAACTGACACAAATAATGACCTGTTTGGCGAGCTGACACGCCTTGTCTGGTGAATTTAATATCTCATAATAGAACACGGAGAAATTTAACGCCAGACCCAGCCTGATTGGGTGTGTGGGCTGCATTTTCGCCTTGCTGATTTCGAAAGCATCCTGGTATGCTTTCTGTGAATCCTCTACAACAGCTGTAAGGTAAATCAATGTTAGCTACATTTTTAAATGAGATACTTTAGAGAATTAAAAAAGTAACTTCTATTATTCCGAAAATGAGCGAAATCTTGTACTGAATGTTGCTTACAATTTCTGGTTTCTCCTGTGGCCACTTCTGCGAGGTACCTGTAGTAATCTCCCTTCATTTTAAGGTAAAATACTTTACTTTCTGGATTACTAGCTTTAGGGATAAGGTGCTTGTCGAGTAAACCCTGAAACAAAGCATAAATCAAATAAGAAAAAAATATTTAAAACCTAATCAGATGAAGTCATAATTAGTTTAAAATAAAGATGTAGTCACTGCCTACCCCAAGAGGAAAAAGGCGTGACTGTATGTGTGTGTAAGTAAGTTTAAAACAAAATGGCAGATGAACAAGTGCAGCATCAAAGAAATCGATGAGTGAGCAATATGTAGGTATAGTAATAGGCAAGGACGGGGCAACGAACGAAAACGGGATAGCAGCGCGCGCATTGACGCGGCGCAATACGTCACCCGCCCGCCCTGCCGCGAAACTGCCGCACCCCGCCCTGCATGCTCTCTCACGTGCCACCTAGCATTTACGCCCATTGCTAATAAAAACGATTGTGGAGGATATGAGACCATGGCTACTGGCGCTTGCATCACCCCTCGAATTAGTGTCGCGCATATATCATGACGTCATCCGCGTAGGCTTGAGGAGACTCATCAAGCTAATCCTTCTCATTTAGAATGAAATCAGCTTTAGACACATGTATGAAAAATTATAAAGTATGGTACAATAAAATACCTATAGAAAACAATATAGCCAAAAGCTTACCAAAACGTCGTAGCAGATTTCTCTGAGTTCTTTTTCTACTTTAACCCTATATTCTTTAGCCATCTGCTGTTTTCTTTCCGAGCCTTCGGTTTTCTGTTCGATGGAGGAGATTACACGCCATGACGATCGCCGGGCGCCGACCACATTTTTGTAAGCAACTGAGAGAAGGTTTCTTTCCTCGTTGCTCAGTTCGACGCCGGTTTCCGTGACTTCTTTCATCGCGGCCGCCATGTCGTCATATCGTTCGGCCTGCTCTGCGAGCTTGGCGCGCTGCACCAGTTCCTCCTTGTCGACGGACATCGTGGACGATGGGAGAGGACTATTTCACTGATGCCCCTGCAACCAAGGATTAATCACGGTTGAACGCGCCGATCGAATATTCGGGAAACCTAAACGGAATAGTGATCCATCAGAAAGACTAATCGTTGGGCGTCACTTTCACCGAAGTGAATCGCAACTAGGGTATTTGTCATCATGAGAAAAGCACCTTGAATAAGAGGCTCGCGGGCGCACTAGCGCAAAGTGAAATCTCAACGTAGCTCAAAGAGCGTCTTTCACGACAATCGCGACATCGACCCGACGTCCGCTCGGTTTGACAGCATCTCACAGACTCGAGGCCTTACTGGCTGTGAGGCACGCGCCGTGTCGCCGCGCCGCCGCTTGGTCACCGCCACTGCGCCACCGGTATTGATCCGCCGACGCGGGATAAACACTCCAGACGAAATACGACTAGCGCGACGATTGCACACACCCCTTCACCCCCGCAACACCCCCGCGTGCACCGCTCCCGGCGCCCCGGCGCCTACCTCACGCTACCCCCATCTACTATACCTACCCCCTCCCAAGTACCTATATTGCTCAATACCCACCCTTGTTGCTAGGCTATGCACTAACGATTTTTTGAACACCGGGTTTCGCAGACTCGCGGCTTGTTCATTTTACACGCATAGCATTAGATGGCTAGTGCTGTGTAAAAGTATATTTCCCCTAGTACTCCAAAAAACAGAAACCTAAAAGAACAGCATGATTCGGCAAATTATCTCCATGATTGTAATATCAATGGTAGGTAGCCATTTTGTATTTTAGCTATGAAGACGGGGATAACACATAAATCGAGAACGTTGTTTCAAAGACGGGCTGAAATATGGCTACATATCTACTACACCTAATCATACTTTGTGCACATCAGATAAAAAAGGCCACACGAAAGCCACGTGGCGTAGTACGTCGTCTACACTTCGGGAGAAGGGGGAAAGAAGGGCGGTGGATTCCCTTTGTCATACCTAATTGAAATATTGTAGGATAAGACTATTTGATCGAATATTATTGTAGTTTGTGCTCTCTAGAGCACACACCTATGCAATGACGTCGACAAACGAAGAACCATTGTAAATATCGTCCGAAATTATATCTTGACTACTTACAAGAATTCAATATTAAAATCAAGAATAACGAATCTCAAGCGTTTTTTAATATAGTTTCTATCAAAAATCTAATAAACCCCGAGTTGTGTACGTATCTATTTACTATTTAGAAAGATTTCAACAGGTTCAAATGATGCCTAACCTCTAAGAAATAATTTAACACTTTCATTGCTGAGCGGATTCTCTTGTCTAGCCACGGGCGCGGCTCTGCACACTCCATAGTGTTTTCCTATACAATAAACACAAAATTTGTGTTTTTTATAACTTGCCGCGAGTACGGGAAAATACGGCGTTGTGAGCAGATACGTAACCGTGGCTAGACTAGAAAATCAGCTCAGCAGTCTGTGTTAAGGAATTCCAATTCGTCAGAATTTAGAAGTTCTAAAACCAGTAAGTTCCTTTCCTAAGTTACGATGTCAGTAAAATATCAGATCATATCATGTCTATCAGAGTAGACACTAGGGACAGTAACATAGGATTAAAATTTAATATCTAGCTTTAGCCCGCAACTTCATACGCGTGGACCATATCGATGTGTGACATCATTGTTAGTTTTTAGGACCTCCACTCCAGTCGCCGATGTTCATAGGCCGTGAAACAACGGTACATCATATTTAATCACTGAAGTTGGAAGTGTCGGCGGCGATTGGATGGGTGACCGTTTAATCAGGTGTTACAATTTTGCCATGGATTTATTTACCTATGCATTTTTATAAGTTTACCGTGAGCCCAAAAATGTATCCCGAGTATTGAAATATTATAATTATTTTGTATTCAACAGATATCATCAATCGAAAGCCTATAATGAAAGCAAAATGGCCACTTTTTAGCAAAAAATTGATCTCACCGCAACCACTTATTACATGGTCATAAAACAAACCTACTATTTTAGTTTTAACGTAACAAAGAGACAGACAAAAATTCTGAAAACCATATTTTTGGATTCAGTGACCGATTTTAGTTTGTTTGTCAAAAAAATGTATAATGTAGACAGACAGAGATGGCTCAGTTAGTTTCATAATATTCATTCATGAGAGTTCCTAAATAAAACTAATAATCACTTTATGATTTCACCAACTAATAGTATTGCTGTTAAAGATTAGATTTTATAACATCAAACATAATGTGGGAAACTAAATTGAAGCAAAATATAATTATATGAACCTTGTTTCTGTGAGAAATGAGAATGCTGTCGGTTTGTCATGGGCTTGTAGAGCTGATGGGTGTCCACAAGAAATTGTACACAACATTTTCTCGGTGTCCACAGTCATGCCCAGTTGTTGGCCTGATACTTCACTTTCTTACTTTTCCACTCACTATGGGCGTTTCAAAGAAAATGTTTGTCTATGTCCATTCTTATTTCAAGTATCAGTCGTGTTGGGCAGGGTATTGCTCAATAGTATGAAAATAACTGGTGAACCATTAAATTTCTTAAAAATATTGGATGTAAGAACCGGCGCCTTGAGCCAAACCTATATATTACATACATTATTATTAATATATATAAATAATATGTATGTAATTTATAATGTATAATTTATTATACATGTAATTTTTATCTACAGAACTGGAATTCAGGCCAAATCAAGGAGGTGCCTAAGTTTCTATGTGAAGTTTAAAAAAACCTCGTGAATTTTATAAATTATAAATAGTCTTACATCTAAAAAAACAAGGTTTTTGATGACAAAACCCCGAAAATAGGAGGCAGGACTCACTACTTGGCTAGTTAATTTTAAATAGTCAATAATTATTGCTCCTTAATATAAGAGCTTTTTTTAATGTTAATGCAGTTTACTTTAACAGTACCTATAGTAGGTATGTAGGGTTGAGTCATTTATCATAAATACACATGTTTAAAACAAACAGGATCATTAACTATTTTGAACATAACAAATGCACAAAATTGATAATAAATCTATTGACGATTAACTTGTAGGCTGAGTAGGCATGGATGCGGCCAGACAACAATTACAAATCAATTATCTCTGTAAATTCCACATGTGGTGGATTAAATGATTAATAATCATCAATTGAAATCTCTGAGTGCAACAGTCAAAATAGATAAGAAAAAACCAATCTACAGACAAACAATGAGTTCAGTGACCTATCAGTTTTTGAAAAATATCTCAAATTATAGTTTGGCACTCCCAGCGTGCATGAATAAAAATCTACTTGTAATTGAAATGTCAATAATGAGTTGTATGTTACTAAGAACCCAGACTCAATATATTGTCATTGCCAATGCTACTAGGCATTGGAGAAAATATTCTGGAAGGGTTTGAACTGTGTAATACATAGATACGGGAGAAACTGTGTAGCTACTTTTAAATACAGAGTATACATTGTCAACCTTTATAGTTATTGTGTATGAGTCATACTATGAAAGTAGGCTTCATTGCCAAGGATGCATACATAATGGATCATCAATGATTCATTAACAGCCATGTCAGGGTTGCCAACTGAGTGATGTGTGGGTTAATTAAATATGCAATGAGATTATTGCACACCTAGAAAAGAAATGAATGGTGAAATTAATTGAGTAGTCATTGTAACAATTCTAAATAATCGTCAATGAATATGAGGTGTAGAAGCGCGACTATCTATTATTTCATAGATAAATTTGCTCTTGTAATCAGGCGCACGCTGTCCCCGCCTCAATGTCACGCACGTGCCCATCTCGCTCGAAGGCGTCGCGAGACAAGTGTCATGCCAATGATAACTGAATGATTATACTCCAAGTATCCGCCCGCACTCAAGTTTTTCTACAGAATAGGAGTACAATGCGAAATCGTGCGGAATGGCTGCCCCGCTCAATAAAGGAACGTTTTCTCATCTCATTTACGTTTCAAGTAAAACACGGGTTACACCTAACAACTCAGACATTTAGGTTGTTACATCGTTATCGAATAGACCAAGATAACGGCGTGACTACGCACGGCGAAATTACGACGCACTAGTACGTCGCCGCCGTTGGTTACCTCTAGGAAACCGACAAACGAATTCCTGAAACGACTCAACAGTGGATTCCCAGTGCTAAACTAACTACCTTTGGGAAGATTAGCAATCGTAATTCACGACTTAATGAATGAGTAATTATCCAAAAATATAATTTACAGGCACGTCGATGAGACGACCTCAACGGTAATAGGAGCCAATAAAAATTAACTTACTCGATTGATTCTTGTCGAACGAAGTCACAACTACTTGTTACAAGACTACTTCACTATTTGAGTAAAAATTTTGAACGACGCGAATACCATTAAAACCTGATTTCGTAAATTTGAAGTAATAATTAACCGCACCGCAATATCGTGTCGCCGGTTGAGGCAAAATGGCTGCTGCCTGCTGCAAAGGGGCACTCCTTCTATGCGTCACATTCACAGATTCCTAGACGAATTTTAGGGGACCACTGTATGATAAACACTTAAAAATACATCCACTCAACATAATTCATATAGCACTTACTTGTTAGAAGGGGAAAAAAGTAATTAAACCAGCAAATTACACCACAATTTCAGTTTTTCTCTTGCTGTGAACGATATACTACACTGACGGCGGCGGGGCCAGAGGGGAAACGACAACGGAAGAGGGTTCACATTGAAAGGCGGCCATTTTGGAATTTACCGGCGGAACTTCGTACCACGACACCAAGAATGTGCGCGCTTGTCATCAAATAACTAATTTGCGCCTTGTCTAGCACGGGTTGTTAGAAAAAGATAGCAAACATTTTGAGGCGTTGTCCCTTATCGAATGTAACTCATGGTATGAGTAACCGGTAGTGACGTTTTTCGCGCACATATTTTGAACTGTCTCCATGGGACAAAATAAAAATTATTTAAATAACCCATCTGCCCCAGCCAAGGCCCCACTGAAATCCCTGCCATCGTTGACTGCTCGGTTAGCCTGGCCAATCCAACTTATAATAAATCGTGGTCTGTGAACGTGTGCCTAGACTTTAATAACTTTCTTACTCGCACCTAACCTAAACATAAATAATAAACGTTCCTGCTTCACAATGTGTGAACATACCATATTATGCGTCTAAACACATGATGAGGCCACCTGCCTGACAATTTTGAACTGAAATAGTCCTGATGGACGATTACTGCTCGTCCTAAATGAGTTACATATATTACAAAGATCTCAGTTATAATGAATAGGTACCTAATATTACAAAACTCCCAGGAAGTTTATTTCAGTACAGCATCCACTTTAGTGAATCGTGACCTTAACTATTTAGACTACTGACTACCTATCCTGACTGACTGTTGAAATTGGACATTTTAACTATTATGAAATTATAATACGTATTTCAGATACTTATTTGAATTCTAGCTAAATGCACCAATCCTGCGAAGCTAATAGATTAAAAAAAAACATTAATTGAAGTAATCGAGAATTACATTTTGTTGTATGTAACTTTCATTGAAAACATAATATTGTAATTGATTATTTTATTTCTACTGAAATCAGATTCAAAGATCCTAGGAAAGCTGGTAAACATCGATCATACATAAATTTATGTATTTGATGCTGGTAAATAATTATCTAACACTGAAAGTCATTGTCATTTATTATATGTCATTGTCATGTCTGTTCAATCCATCACTATGACAAAACGAAAATAAAAATAAAAAAACACGTGAATCGTGGAGGTTAATTTTGATTATTTGGTTTTTGTATTATAAAACGTGCGCGTGGATTAAATAATTGAAAAGTTTTATTCAGCAGCTAGTACTATAATCAGACGTGAAGACTTAAAATGCCGAAATCCAAAAGAGACAAGAAGGGTAAGATATATTTTTGACCTCACGTCGTTGTAATTTTTATTTTTGTGGTATCGATGCTAGACGACGCAAGAGGATCGTGCTAATGATAGATATGGCACCCCTAAAGGAACTTACATGAACTGAATTGTGAAAGCCATGTATAAACGTTCCAAAAATTATTTTCCCGTTCCATTTACTATATGACTACAGTCCACCTGATCCTTCAAAGCTATTAGCTACCTCTTTTATAAGACTCATCATTTTGGTTATTTTATTTCAGTTTCTCTCACCAAAACAAACAAGAAGGGACTGTTACTCAAGCAAAAAACCATAGAAGAAATAAGAAATTCTTTGTCAAAATATGAGCACATATTTCTTTTCACGGTCGATAATATGAGAAACACAACACTGAAAGATTTACGCAATGAATGGAAAGATTCAAGATTCTTTTTTGGAAAAAACAAAGTCATGGCTATTGCTCTCGGCAAGACTAAAAGTGATGAAGTTGAAGACCAGTTGAATTTAGTAAGTTTATTATCCTACTTTTTTATATTGAGCTTTTCATGTGTAATAGAATGGACCACTCATCCCAGTTTATTCACTGTAATTGAAACAGATGTTTTAATAAGCTTGTATGCATCTGTAGATCTCAACCAACTCTTAACACTTTCACTGCTGAGCCGATTTTCTTATCTAGCCATGGGTGCGGCTCTGCACACTCCTTGGTGTTTTCCCAAACTCGCGACAAGTTATAAGAAAGCACAACAGTTGTGTTTTCAGCAGTAAATGTGTTAAAAATCGAATATGAATTGTCAAAGTTGCATTCTCTTTTTCTTATTATTCATTGAGTCAAAATTTATAAACTCAGAATGCCTATAAGAAAAATAAATAAAGAATGTTTTATTTTTAAATTACAGCTGTCAAGAAAATTAAAAGGCCAGTGTGGCTTGTTAATGACGAACCGGGATGTGCCGGATGTACTGGAATGGTTCAAAGACTATAGTGAAGAAGAATATGCTCGGTCAGGATTTGTTGCTACTAGAGATGTCATACTACCTCAAGGTCCTCTTGAAGATTTCTCACACTCGATAGAACCACATCTGAGACGCCTCGGCCTCCCCACATCTTTGGAAAGAGGTGTCATACACCTTATTAAAGAGTATCAGGTATGTAGACTTTTACTGATTGGCACCAGCATTCTACTGTTACTACCGTTCAGTAACAGTATATTGGGAGTACACAGTAAAGTGGATACAAAATAATCTTTATGATGATGTTTGCTGATGATCGCCTACATAAACTCGGGCAAACCCATCTGACTGCAACAACTTTTCTTGTGTCCATTCAGAGCTATGAGTAAACATTGAAAATGTTTTTGCATTAACACCTTCAGTGCTGAAAACACAACTGTTGTGTCTTTCATAACATACGGCTAGTGCGGGAAAACAACTGCTGTGTTTGTTGTATGGGAAACACTATGGAGTGTGCAGAGCCGCAACTATGGCTAGACAAGAAAATCGGCTTACTAGTGAAAGTGTTAAATGAAAATAAACAATTTTTCTTTGCAGGTTTGCAAAAAAGGAAATACATTAACTCCAGAACAGGCGAGCATATTGAAGCTGTTGGGTATACAATTGGCTGAATTCAAAGTTCTTATAAAATGCCACTGGACTAAGGGCAAAGGGTTCCACAAAGATCACGATGTTCCTAGTGATAATGAGAATGATGATGGTGATGATAACGTATTGGAGGATGAGGTCATGGAGGAAGATGAAACATAACTACTACACACCTGAAGTACTTACTTTAAGTTATATGTATTTGTAATAGGTATTCCACAATATACATTTCATATTTTAAAAAGCCTAATATATCATTTATTCAATTGAAAGGTACCTTTCTTATTGAAAAATGATTAATTTAGATACAGTTTTTATTTTCTTCTGAAAACATACTGTGACTTGGTACTTGGTGAGCGGGCTCTTTTCCGCAATTAGGCCGTCAATCGGCCCTTTTTGCGTGAGCGGGCGGCTGCTGCTACTCCAGCCACCCGATGTCCTCCAGGAAGTCCAGCAGCTTGTGGATCACGCTGCAGGCCTCCCGCAGGGTTCCTGGTGCTCCCAGGAACTCTCATACTGTGACTTATAAATTCGAAACTTTGCATATTCAATGCACATCGTAAGATACCAAAGAAACTTCAAATAAGGCATCTGCTTGAAATGAGGACCGCACAAATAATCTTATCACTGTGATGACAGGGGCAGAGCAGGGTGCAGGTTGCCATCACATTTCTATATTGCCTCAGCAGGTAGCGGTAAAATAAAATATAGCACTCTAATGAAAGGTAGGTTAAAATGTACAAAGAGCATGAGCAGGCAGCATGCACATAGCTGCCAGTAACAGCTTCTGTATTGATGTGGGTTATGTAATATAAGTATAATGAAAGATTAAATGTGCTGTATCACTAAGCAACAAATGTTTGCTCTGCAGAACATGACAAACACTGAGCAGTCATGTTGTCACCTGAAGAATTAATCTATCTATCTATCTATTCAGCCCGTATCCACCCACTGCTGGGTATAGGCCTCCTCTTTTTCATGCCATTTGTTCCGGTCCTGTGCCAGTCTCATACATTCAATCCCGACATGCTTTGAGATGTCATCCGACCATCGAGCTGGTGGTCTGCTTTGCAGGCGTTGCGCTCCTCTTGGCCACCACTCCAGAAGAATTAATAATGTTAATTAAAGTAGTACTTGTGATATTAGCATTTATTTCAAATTGCCATTAGAACCCATTTCTGACTAATTATTACAGGCAATTAGCTAAGGCATTGAGAATGAGCCCTATCGCTAATTGTATGCATTTGTATTAATATGGCTGAAGAAAACACAAGATACATTTCTACAAAATGTTTATTAAAACAATCACAGAAACAATAAATTATATTACAAAATATACCAAAATCAGACAAAACCAGCGATCCATTTCATATAAACTTAATTCGATACTATAATTACAAAGGAATATTTCACTAATTAGTAATGTCTAAAATTCAGTGTAATATTGCAAATTAAATTAATTAAAAATACCTAGCAGAAGCCAAGCCTCCGAATCAATGGATGATTGTGTATTTAAACAAACACATTTAGAATGAACTTAGTACATACGAATATTTTAATCACAGTACAAAAATAAAGCATTGTTTTATCAGTCGACATCACAGTTTACACAATCTGCAAAACCAAATCTTTGCCCATTGACTTAACTAAAAACACCTAACATCCTATATAACGTAATTGCGACTATTGTCTTTGCAATACATGAATTACATAGCAGAATACGAAATAATACACTCATAGGACTCATCTCTATCAAAAGTAAGAATTTCTGAAAATATATTTTCGCTAAGTATGCAAAAACTACTACGACATTGCAAACAGTGCTCATACATTTTCCAGCGTAGTTGTAAAGTGCGAAACATGTTGCGTCTTTTCTAAATAGCTAGCTAACAATTTTTAGTCAACTAAGTATTTACATTTCTAAGGAGCTGTGAACCTGAGATCAGTTTTAATATCACAAGCTACTTTGACACCAGATCAACTCTCTGTAAGCTATTGCTAGTCTTTTTGGTAATGGTAATGGTTAGTTCTAATATTCTAGCGGCGAAAATTTATTTATTTTGTATTCTAATCACTTTTCTGTCATGCTCTTTATATGAAACAAAGAGAATAATAGTTCAATATGACTGTGGTGTTTTTTGAACCCCTTTTGTGTTTTGATGAAGCGCTAAAAGCTCTTGTATTATGTTGTAATATTCTAGTAGCCCTTACCTTATATGTAAATGATGTAGTTACATATTATGACTAATTAACATAAGAAATCAATTTCCGCAAGTAGAAAATCTTGTTTTGGTGGGTCCTTGTTGCAAAATTCTGCTCAAACAATGTCATGTTTTTATCCTATCATTTAAAACGAAATATAAATACATCTACTAAATCCACACTTGAAATACCATACAATAACTTCTAATACTAACTACTGTTGCATGTTAAGCCGTGCAAATTTGCTATTATGTTCTAAATGAAATTACTACATTCACTAATACAATAAATGATCTGTATAATAGTTAACTTTGTGATGGATATCACAGTTGAGCATAGAGATTAATTATCTTCTTATCTCAATACTCCTAATAGCTTTGGGGCTCCCGACCAAGTTTTATAAAGACTTTTCTAAAACAATTCAAAGTATCTGTTGCAAGAATATTCAGAACCCCAAGATGGTTATAAGACCAATTCTACCTTGCATGATGATTAAGCTAAGACATGACCAAATCCAATTTACATTCACAAAAGAGTTACGTAGGTTGGTTTACAACTTTTTTAAATATCCATCATTTACATTATTATTATAATGTCCCCAAAACAAACACACACGTCTAAATTCAATACAAATCCTAAAAAACATATAAAAAATAAAGAGTCAATTCAAGTCAAACAAACGCCAAAGTTCTATTAACTAAGAACATCGATTCGAGACGATACCTTTTCAAAGATTAAAGTCTTAACTTCTGGATTCGAGAAGCAAGGGATATGGTGTAAATTCCTGTTTTGCTTCTCGAATGTTAACGAATCGTTTCTCCAATAGTGTGGAGCGCGGTAGGGTCCGTTCAGTTTTTCAGTTTTTAGGTTTGGTCGGTGGCGGCGCGGCGACGGGCGGCAGCTCCACGGCCGGCAGCGGCTCGCGCCAGAACACCGTCTGGGAGAACTCGTCGCTCGGCTCGCACTGCGCGGGCGGGAACACTTGGTCCACGAGCACAGACATGTGGGAGTACCTGCGGTCAAACGGTTCTTAGTTAGGATTAACTCTTGAAGATGTGTCATGCATGAGTGTTGGTACATTCCGACGTGTCAGTAATAACTTGTGACATATCATTTAATCTCTTTGCAAACATTATAGGCTCAGCACCGGAGATATAATAATGTTCCTGCCCGTGTAACGTGGGCTTTGGTAATTTTGTAGTGGTCAACAGAAACAAGTTTAGCAGAAAGATTTGAGAACGGAAATAAGATTTTAAGAGATCAATCAAAGCCTCAGTGGTGTGGTAAGGTATTTTGGACAACACAAATTATGTCAACAGTTTATGTGTGAGACACAAAACATAACTTTAAGACATACAAATTAATACAGCTTAGCCCCTACACCTGAGAACTTTGATGAAACCAAGCGAAGACTTTGAACACCAGGATGGTTTATAACTGCGAAGACAACCACAAATAGTCAAGCCAAAGTAGACGAACAAATTGTTACCGGAAATATTATAACAAGTCGATGATTGCCAATGGATCTGGTGAACAATATTTTGTTACTGATAGTTTTATTTGATGTTTACTTATTTATTTTGTCCTTTAATCTTTACGCTATATTCGAAAGAATGTGACATTCGAAATTACGACTTTGGACAACTAAAGTCGGGCTCATTGGTAATAGTGAAAAATTGCAAATTCAATTATTAAGGGCTAACTTTGTACATTTCATACCTATCCTTGTTTATTTTTTGGTGTTTAGTAAATAGCCGAAATATCGCGAATTTGCGAAGTCTAGTTCAGTGAATTGACCGTAGTTAGAACTTCAAATATAGGGCATCAATTCAGTTACATAAAAAGTAACTAAATGTACAGAACTACAGCTTTACTATTTATTATGTACGACCAATGACAATGCTTTGACCCTTTCACCACATCCATTGTTATTTTGTAAGTATTCATGAGGGTAAAAATAGCGGTATGGTTAAATTATGTTTTTGGTAAATGGATGAGCACGGCCTGAGACGCGGCCAACGTCATGTCATGCCATACGGCTTACCGGCAGAATTGAGTTCCCTTTTAATTTTGTCACTAACTACTCATTTTTAGTCTACCGCCTAAACCACGATCTAGCTGAAAGCCAGTTCGCTTTTGTCATTATTATCACTTTTCGATGGTGGGAAGAAATCATCGACCATGTCACTTTGCACGTTGTAACTGAAATAAAAATATTTCTCATTACTGAGTGTGTGTATATTACGTTAGTGACTAGGTCAGCGTTAGGCACATAATTAAAAGCTAAGTAAAGCTCGAGGGAAAGGTTTCGAATGAATCACAATTTTATAGACTTACGTGGATTGGAATGTTTGTGTGAGTTCATGTTTGAGCTCGCCCTTGTAGTTGATAGTGAATATTCTCACGATCGGAATGCCAACGGCTTGGTATGCGCACACGTCCTGCCAATGGAAACAAAAATCATCAACTAAAGTTGATATTTAAAATTATAAGCAATACTGGCAATACTTTGTAAAGCTTGATTATAGATAAACCCTAAGTAGAGCCTGTTTTTAGAACGACCAAGTTCGGTCACCAAAGAGTTGTTTTGTTCCGTTTTCGTCTAAATAAATGTTGAAAACTATTTTTTTCATCAGCTAGGCGATTTAGACCGTTTCGATAACTCGGGTATCGATTGATTCGAATTGTTATCGTTCAATTGAATTCTATCGTGTGTTCGTTCGTATCGTTCGATTAACACACTGCACTCTGTAAATTCAACATTTACTGTAATCGATTTGATTATCGTAATCGACAGTTGTCGAATCAAATCGAACACGCTGGGGGATTGTCCTGATTATTGTCGAAGATTTAAGTTACGATATGAGACGATATCAAATCGAATCCAATCTGTTTCATACCGTAAAGTTCTAAATCGTCTAACAGACTTCCTCGACGTGGAATCTAGAGTGTAAAGCTCGGTACGTACATTAACCCTATTCCCGTATCCCGCATAGAAGGGGTTGGAGCCCTGCGGGAACAGCGCCTTGATGTCGGCGAGGCAGGAGATCTTGAACTCCTCGGGTTTCTTCTCGATGACCTCGCGGTGGAAGGCGCGCAGCAGCGACGTGGGGTTGAGCAGCAGCGGCCCGTCCGGCAGCGACAGCTCGCCCTGCTTGATGGAGCGGAGGTACTCGCGCGTCACCTGCGGCCACCAAGGGTTCTAAGCCTTTTCTTTTGTAAAAATATTACTGAGTAACGAGCTACTCGTTCATGTGATGGTGAAGCACCATGCCTGCCCATAACAGTTACAGTGCCATCCTTTGCATTGTATCAGCTCGCGCGGCACTGCACTGCGCTCGTCACCCTGAGACATTGATTGTCAAGTAAGTAAGTAAGTAAGTATTGTGTGGCCTGTAATTTTGCCTTTAAACCGGAACACAGTCATGTTTGCACACTACCGCTTGACGGATGTATATCTGGGAAAGGTGAGGCCTAACACTACAACATGGTACAAGATAGATATGGCATCAAAGTACTGACTACACTCCCCAATTTGAACCATAATCGTTGTACTCACTCTAGCCTGCCCGATAGCGCGAGCCGAGAGGTACAGAAGCTGGTACCCGTTGTTCTTGATCTTGGTGAAGAGCTGGGCGACGCCTGACTGGGCCCAGTCCTTACCGACCAGAGGGAATATGTGACCGAGAACGTCCGATCTGTAAAATTAAAAAATAAAGTTAAAATATTTTTTTGTGACAGTTTCTTGACAGCCAATTGAGTGGGCGAGTTCTAGTATGGAGACCGCGTTTAGGCAAACATAGTGTAAGACGCCCCCCAGCTTGGTGGAGTGCCGACTTGAGACAAGTGGACGAGTACAGGCTAATAATAATAAGATTCGAATTGTAGATACTTATAAATGTATGAAACAAAATATCTAACGACTGGATGATGATGATGGTAGAAAGTATTCGAAGGTGCTCACTTGGTAATGGTGCCGTCGATGTCGGAGATGACGATCTTGTCGTCGTACCGCCAGCGGAACACGTTGCACTTGCAGCGCGTGGTGCCCTGGTACGCCGTCGTCACGCTAAACACCATCTCGTTCATGCCCTCGCGTAGGTTTAAGTTTTTCTGTAATAATAAAGGATAATTAAATCTTCACGACGACATAGACAGACCCCTAACAATGATTCCCTATGACTCTGAGGGTCATGGTCCTAGAAACAGCCAGACTCTTGGATCAACATACAAACACCTGTGATCAATACAAATAATATTAACCCTGTGCGAGAAGAGAATACCTCGGTGTCATTGGCCACGGTAAATGGTAACGCCGATGTCACCGGTGCCACAACATTTGAAACCTGCCCTGCAACCGGGGCAGAGCCACCGGGGAGATGGGAATGAGACATAATTACGACCCATGCGTAGTACATAATTAAAAGTTTGCGACGAAAATGAAACTTTTATTTTGGTATAAATTAACTCTCAGAAATAGCCTATATTTTTTTACATGAGTCAGAATCATTTGCTGCCGTTTTAACAGTATTTGTGTCGTAATTCAACTTTCATGTTATCGTCTAAACTTCTAAATCGTCGTTTCAGCTATCGACGTAAGACAAATAAATTACATAAACGCAGTTGAGTTATTACTTCCATTCTCGCAAATGCCAAATTGCTCGGCGGCATAAGAATAGCATAAGCCTGACGCGATGGGATTCGCTACACCTTTCCATTTATGTGAGTGGATGACGTAATAGAAACACGTGGGCGTCCGCTGTGAAATTCCACGGTGGACTTTACTTATCTACAATACCTACGCTCTAACTACTTATCTACACTTATTACATAATTGGAATAAAAACTGTAGTTTGCTATTGATATGTTGATTTGGATAAAATACGTATGTAAAAAAAATAGTTTTCGTAAATATTTCCCATTTTTTAATAAGTGGCCAAGATAGTGAGGAATTTGTTGAGAATTGAGAATTGGGCATTCTGCGCCTAAGCCGTATTAACCCGGGAAAATGTAGTTTCTGGAATACGGAAATAATGAGGGTGAAACCGACGTGTGCAGCTAGTAATAATTTATGCGAAAAGTAAATAGCCAAGATGTCACGTTATGTCATTTGCAATGAAGCAAAGTCCGTTTGTTTGTTTTTTTTTTTTGCAATCCTATCCTTTTAATTTTATAAAGGGGAACGCATTTGTGAAAGAATATGTTTGTTATCAATCGGCTTCAAAACGCAATTTTAATGCTATTTGGTATAATTCAGGTAGGTATTCGACTCAGTTCAAATGACAGCTTGAGCGTAGATTTGAGTGGCTATAATAATCAACACTAAGATCTGCTCTCAAGTACTTTTATACCGAGCGTCGTTCTGGAACACAGGCCTTAGTTTAGGTCTTGGTATAGCATATAGAGTACTTATCACGTGCCACGTACTTTTCACGGTGAACCTGCTGAGTGCAGATAGTCCAGCACGGAACTGTATTTTTTTTAAGTTTGTTGCATCAGGAACCTTTAACGCGATACAGATGGCCAAGTCGAAATTATTAAGATCCCTAGTTTAAAAATTGGACCCCAACACTATTAAGACAGTAGCAGTAGTCAGTACTCACAATTTGGTCGGAAGAAAGTCGAAGAGTTTTACGGAATGATGAGTATCTCCTCATCGGTCTACCGTCGTCCTGGTCAGAGTCCGACGAGCTGATGTCTTGGCGTTCTGAAAGATTAAAACCTGTTTACAGTAAACGTTTGATAATAAAAATATATAAAGAATCACCGTGTTTTGCCAGTTCTTCTCGATGTTTGGGTGTATTTAGAATCCAGTGGTAGAGTAAGTTAGTTAGTTAGTAAGTTAATTAGTAAGTTAGTTAGTTAGTTATATTAGTTAGTTGCACTCTTGGGTCTTTTTTTGATTTGAATTGATTTAATCAGAAATACCGATATTTAGGTATGAATCAGTTGCGTTTCACCTGCTGTTATTTATAATGTTATCACCAACAAAAACCACGGAAATAAATATATTTCATACTGAGATGTAAATTAAAATAAAGTAGGTCAGAGTCCGGATAGACGTGCCAGATTTTCTAAGTACATAACTACGCAAGCTTGTCGCAGTAAGTATTTTTATATTATCTATCAATCGAGTAAAGATTGGCACAAAGCCCAGCTCTGAAGAAAAGTTTCATTAAGTACCTACTGCCGCATGGCTGCCACAGTGGAAAAAAAAAGCTACTGTTTTCCGGTTTAAAATACATTGTAAGCTAGGGAAATTATTGGAAATTTAATTTAAGACATTATACTCTAAGACTTATACGGATAAGTCTTTGGAATTTTAAGGTGCATTTACACCGGCTATGGCTTTTACCAATCTGCTTGACTGAGACCAACTTCTATCATATTTACATGTCTAAATCGTTATTCTAGTATCAACGCAGCTACTATAAACGATTACACATCTTCTATTATCGGAAAGCACTGTCACTACATTTTTTAACTGTGACGCTGTATAGAAATATACTAATGTTGGCGCCGCCGAGCCGCTTCATTTTAGGTCTCGACGACGCGCCTTGAGCTAGTTCTAAGTTCAGCAGTAGATTGATAAATACCCCATTATTTCTAGTTCCAAAAGAAATGAATCCGGCAACATTTTTAAAATAATATTTTTAAGCGCCACCATGCTTTTGTGTGGAGAATCTAAACAACAAAATCGTGGTATAGATGTGTTGTCAACTTTATTCTGTTGTTATTAGCCCGCGAGTCATGTTATCGTGGTACGTCTCTTCGCTTGATAACGATAATGAACCTAACGAGAGTTACCTTGCTCGTGACTGGATTTATTCTCGGTCACGATCTCCGGCACGTCATCGGCCACCGCGTCTCTCGGCACCGCGTCGACGTTGTCCTCGAACACGTTGTCGTCGTTGTCTTCCACTGCTGCCACCGCGGCCGCCACCGCCGCCGCCACCGCCGCCGCCTCCGGCTCGCTGGATTGCTCCGGCGCGGCGTGGAACTCTGCGGCCTCCATGTGAGTGTGAGGCGGAGCCGAGTCGAGAGACTCGCTCTTTGTTTGAGTTTCTGATCTGTGAATTGGTTTTAATGAGAATTTGATACGTTGTTTCTGATTTCGTAGTACGAGAATCTGGCTTGTATATGAGAAGTCATATAAAACCTTAGATGCGTGGAACGGTTTATTGGCATTTTTCGTTGAATCTCAGGGAAATTTGATTACCGTATTAGGTTAATATTCCCGAATTGTTAGCGATCAGAGTATAAAATGGCTTTAATTGCATTCGAAACGGCACAATGCCATAAAACGTTTCCCCCTAAAGTTTAAAATAAAACGCATGACGTTATACTCAGAATTCGATCCGTGGTTCATATATTTATGCAAAAGGATTTATCTGACACCGGGCGGAAATCGTCCATCAAACCGCTAAACATTAAACAGGAGGGTACGCGGTAAGTGGTACTTAATCTGTGCCGCGAGACACAAATACGCTTCCTTCGCCGAGCGCATCAATTGAAACTCTTGCCAGCGACCGTAAAGGGGGACATAATATCTCTCCACTTACAAAAGCATTATACACTACACGACTATTGCTGTGTCACATCGGGAACAAGAATGACAACTTCATTCATCCATCTATGAATACAATAAAGTCTTGTTTGCTTGTCGAATAAGGTAGTGTAAACCTCTAATGTCAGTTTTTCAGGCCACCCAAGAGGCTTTGACGCAGATTTAATGGATCTATCAATCGATTACAACCTCGACCGACGGATACACGTGCCCTCCGAAACAAGGCGCGATGGAAATCGGCACATAGCATACGAAAACTCATGGGTCCGAACAAATTGCGAACCCGGTGTCGATGGGTTAATAAGCGCATTGCTCGGCCACCACCTCTCCAAAAAAGTATTTCTATGTATAAAAAGAAAGTTTAATAATTTATGCTGATAGATCATATTGACCGAATTTCCCCGATATGCCACCAAAGCCAAAAAATGTACATGCTACATCTTGGATATCTTGCCAAAAATACACTTAAGTCTCTCCACACTACAGTCGTGAATATTGAGGAATGTTAAATAAAATTACGAGCATCCTCTCATAGCACACTTACGCAAATTCTCACGCGCTACTGAATTATTTAGGGCTCAGCATTCTTTATTAAAAAGGACGTCACACGCGCATATAAATGCTTCTGTAATGAACATTCAACCCACTCTCCTAAATGCACTTTACAAGTATTTATTGCATGGTGATAAACTTTAATTAATCTCCTTTTTAGCGCAATATCAGATGTATTACATTTAAATTAGCGCAACAAATGCATTTACAAGCGATAGTAAATATGAACTAAATCTCGATCCTGAGATCGCTTTGCTAAGCGATAAGATCCATACATTTTTAAAGTGTTATAATTTGTGGTAGTGGTGTCGGTCACATGTTTCATCAACCCAACCAGTTTGGTGTTAGAAACAATCACTGACAGACACTTTACAACAACAAAAGGAATAACAAAGGTGCTAACTAGTATTTGTATACTCTTTGGACGTGAAGTGGGCAATGCTTAATTTTTTAAACAACTGTGTGATGTGATGACCTACGAACTTACTTTTGATCATAGCTCACGACCAAATTCTGATTCAATTCTAATTGTGACGTTTTGGACTCATCACTAATAGTCACATTTTAATATTGTTCCAATCGTATTTTTGCTCGAGAGTCATTCTGCTGGTGTTCCGAGATGATAATCGCCACCGCTTACCTCTTGCTAGCCTCAGCGTTGGAGCGCCGCCAGCCCCACCAGGAGTACCCGCGCGACTTGGCTCCGCTCTCCGAAGCACGCTGCTGCGTCTGCGACTCCTCCTTGTCGGCACCTTTCTCTAGGTCTTCTAGCACTCGCTGTTGAACAAATTAACGTTTAGTAGATTCATTGGAGAGAAAAGAAATTTTCTCTACCTTCGTAAAAGATATTCTTGTGATCTATAGCAAAATGAACGGCTTCCTAATCGAGCTGCAGCTTGGAAACAGACCGGTAGATTCGCGCGTCAGGGCCGCGTATTTTTAAATGAGTTACGAAGGGCCGTACAGATATTTGACAGACAAACTAATGACCGTACAGAATAATTTCGAGGAATGTCATCCGTCCATCCGGTGTACAAAGAAGTATTTAATGCGAAGGTCAGGTCGGGCAGCACTCACATTGGGCAGACGGCGTCGGTAGGCGAGGAGCGACAGCAGCAGCGGGCCGGCGCTGCGCCACGGCATCCAGCGGTCCCCGAGGCGCACCACGAGGCGGCCCTCCTGCGCCAGCGCGCCGCCGCGCGAACAGAACTCCTCGAACGGCACCGCGCGCGTCACCATCTCCTCGCGCACGTACACACCCACTTGACCCCTGTCACAGAAGACATAGTTTTAAATACTACATTGGGAATGCCCACTCTCCACCTCTACCCGCAATCGGGTGGAAAATCGGGAGCTTATACGCCCAAATGTAATAGACAAACGGTTTGTATGAACCTTTATATTAGTGGGTTGTCTTTTGTTTTGGTCGCGTAGTATGTTTCTGTACTTACTAACACGCACATTCTGCGCGGGTACAAATGTCATTTATATGTGTGAGTTGTCAAATTAGTTTTTGTATGGAGTGTCCGGAGTGTGCCCCTGCGCACACACGGACGAATCCAATGTACGGTCAGCAAAGAAAGTTTCTAAACATTTCTAAACTTTCAAATAGCTCGTTTACACATAATCTTAATATTTTACGTGCATACTGCGTAAAGTTAAATTGGATATCGTGACATGTTCGGCGACTTTTATAGCTGACTGTCGTTTTTGTGTATAATACATGTATGTTTGTTACCACTTAGATCCGTAATGACTAAACGGATTTTGAAGTTCGGTATATTAATACTTTAGGTTCCAATATAACACTGTCGATATATTTTTTATCACTGTCCATACGAGTGAGCCTATTAGGTGCTGCTATTAAGAAATAAAGTGATCCTTCTGCTTGACTTTTCTCCTTCCGTAATGGATTTCATTAATTGAGAGGTTTCGGCGGACGGGCGTTAAAATTTATGCAAATTATCAAAAGCATTTACTGCTGTATTTCCAAAATAAAGACTAGTTTGTGTTAAAATAAACTTCCAACTGTGCTGAATTCACTTTGGAAATCGAGGCTAGAATATTAAGATAGAAACCTAAAGCTAATTGACGTTACTGGGATTTTCTCATATATTATGTGCTTATTCAAACAAAAAACAGTAAATTTATTAATACGTTACTAGCACTAATGAGTTTTGAATGACTGTTATGGCTGTTTCTTTGATTTTTTGAAAGCGAATTTTGTCCAGAGCCGTCACAGTAAACATAATATTAAAAATAAAATTGCTATCTGTATCCAGAATCACGATCCGTGTTAATAGTGTCATTTTATGCCTCATTTACCCTTCTATCATAGAAAAAAAAAAAACAAGACAACGCGTAGTTTTATTTCTATCCACTGTTTTTTTCTATGGTCGTCCCGCCCGTCTCGGCGGGAGGGCGGCGGCACATTGATGTGGTCTCGCATTATATTCTCTAGTAGTAAAAGAGTGAGGTTTATTACAAATTGAACTTGTTGCGTCTCATACATTGATAACGAACGAATATAGCACGAGCTTAAAATTTCTACTTAATGTATGGCAATAAAGTGCAATTATACGCTCGTGTGGCAATAAAGTCCATGGTCGGCGATCGTGTGGATGCATCAATGAATAGTTCCTTACTTGGCGAGTATCTTGTCGTCGTCGTCGGAGTCTATCTGCGGCTCGAGCGAGGCGGGCGACTGCGGCAGTGAGGGCCCGTTGCCCGACTCGTACTCTTCCTCAGTGGGGCCCGATGAGACGTTGATGTTGGTGGAAGGTCCTGGTGCCAAAACGATACATTACTGGACTGTAATTTTAATTAACCTAATTTGCAAAGATTTTATACGTTTACTTTTGGTCACTTACGTGCCCGTACTAAGAAAATCGTTTAAATAACATATTATTGGTTGTTTAACTAGATATCACGAGTGGTAGACCATATCACGTGATACATTCTTAATAAAAATATGATACTAGCAGAGTAATTTGTCCCATTACACTTTTTTTTTTACAATAAGTTCTATTCTTTCTGTACCTTATGTATTTCTGAACTGGTATACAATAAAGTATTTTCTATTCTATTCTATTATGACAGCTAAATTTATTTATTTAATATTCCTGCTTTATGAGAAGATAATAAAATCACACATGCCAATAAATAATTAATATTTTCTTGAGTCACGCAATCGCAAAAGGTAGGTTACTTATCTTGTAACTCGTGTCGTCAACTTGTATTTTATAGGACTTTGTACTAACTAAATCGTAATGTCATGCAAAAACTAACAGAGGACGTTCGCATGTCGGATACTAGGTACTTTTTACGCGATAAAAAGTTGAATCTTCTTGGTACATTTCCATTTCGTAGTGCAAAAAAAGTGTCTCCCATATTTGGAGTCATTACAAGGGGTAAATGAACTACAAGTACCTAGTTAGTTAGTTAGATGACGGGTGGAGCGGTCAACTGGCGTGCGTGTTTGCTAACCAGTTGAAAAGCTCATATTTAAGATCTATGTCAATGACCGCGTTTTTGTAATCATTCTCATTTCTGATACCTAATTGGTGCTTACGTGTCTGTTTTGTGCATCGAATAATCATGAGCTAGAAGCCTGCTTATTTATCTTGGTTGTGCCAAATGCAACAGACTGTCTGACTCAGTTTCGGTGTCGTTGCTTTCATTTAGTTATGTGGTCGCTTTGTTTTCTTGTGTTCTTAATTAGATTTCATGTAGCATTTGAAGCAATATCTACCTATTACTACATCACTTGATCCTCTTACGAGAAGAACGACGCTTGATAAAAGATATTCTAAAACAACCTTCTTCCATATATTAAATGAGAATGCCCCTGGTCACAAGTAGTTTCAAATTTCAACCACTAGAGGTTCTGACTAGAATCTGTGATGATTTCGATATAACGCATTATGACAGCGATACAAGAGACACTCCCGTAGGCACTTATTAATGTAACATTTTAGCTCAACACGTCTCCTCGCTCGCGTTTAATAGGACGTTGTGCATAGGTAAAGTAATCACTATTGTATTGTAACTTTACTCACCAGTGCGGTATCTCTCTTTGTGGTAAGTAGACAGGTACAAGTTGGGGTCGACCGCGCCCTTGTCCAGGTCATCCAAGTACACGCCCTGAGTAGGCACGTTGTCCTTCGCGATGAGTCGGAACATGCCGCTGAGGACGCCGCGGCCGCTCGGGCGCTCCTCGTCCGAGCTCAGGGGCTCGGTCGGCGACGCGGGCTCGGCGGGCGACGCGGGCTGCGGCGACTGTCGACAAATCGGACATGGGTTAGCATTATAAACACTTGCAGGATAAAAAAATTACACTATAAGCACGATCTAGTGCGCGGACGAGTGCCAAGTTCAGAGTAAAATAGCCGCACGCAAAGGAAAATGTTACAATAAATATTTCCTCTGAAACAATCCGTTTAGTGGAGTTGCGTTCAGTTTTAGAGTAGACGATCTCTAACACGGTGCTAGCTTGGCAGTTTTTTTTAATGCCTGCTAGATGCCGTTAACTACAACAGCCTTACTGAACTCACCTCTAAAGGCGATTCGGGGCAGTCGGCACAAGCGGGCGAGTCCGCCCCTCGCACGGGGGGCTCGGGCAGCTCGCCCCATCGCCACGACTGGGACGACTTGTCGCCCGCGGCCGTGCGCGCCAGTTCCACTTCTGTGTCCGACTGTACCGGCGTACCCCCTCGGGACCCTCCCGTCACATACATGGAGCTGGAAACGAGGAGAACTTGTAGCCTTTGTAATAATATAGTGTGTGTGTGTGTGTGTGTGTCTTTAGTTAATTGAAAGTAGAATAGAATAATAGTATGTATATTCAAACAAGGAAAGTAAGAAAAGGAAATTATTGATTAAGGCAAACAACAGAGGAAAATGTTGTCTCGTGGCCGGGTCTATGAGTATAATCTTAATTTTATTTACTTGGTAACTCACTTAATATAAGAGCACATCGAATAATCTACGAGTACGGCGAATATTAATAGAAATAGTTCAGTACATACTTTACTGTATTAATAGCCAATAATTAGGGTTTGTGAAGATATAGAGGTAGTACATGTAAAATCTACGACAAGCTATTAAAGTACATAACGTTGCAATGGAAACAAGAATGATAACGATATTAAGCGGTTTGTGATCGACAGATTGTGTATGACCATGAATGTTCATTCACTGCACGCTCCAAAAAAGTTGCGTAATTAGAAAATTTCGAATTAGTTACGCATTTTGTATGTACTGTATATTCAACACATTTTGATTTCAAATATGTAACATTTAAGAAGTAGAAGTTAACCCAATCAACCCAAGGTCTTTGACCTCAGAATTAAATTAAATTTTCTTCGATACTCCTCAATAGTCACTAGTTCATTTAAATCGAAATAAAACAAAATACCACTAATTTGATACACGCGACGTGTTAAACTAGGAGAAGACTTTTGTGCAGTAACAGGAAAATATTAAGGCAAGTCACAATACTATTCGTAGTTTTCATTATTTCACCGACAAGGATCAACTAACTTGACCGTTTTGCCGTCTCCCAGTAACTGCTAAATTGCTAATAAACAAGGCGAATGTATCAACGAACTCGCATTTGGGTCAGCAGAGTCGGGAAATGTGATAAACGATTGACTCACACTTGACCACAACAAAAGGAGGTGATTGACCAATAGGAAGGCAGCTTGGACATATTGTTTTCCAATCTCACTAATATTATAAATGCGAAAATTTATGTTTATGTATTTGTGTGTTTGTCCTCTCTTCACGTCGAAACTGCGGAACTGAATTTGATGAAATTTAGTGTTCGCGCCACTTACATTGGCACTCATAATACCTTCCTACCTTCCTATTCCTATCATTTCTTGGCGACTATCTCTGTCGCTCATATCGTGGTATCCACGAGAAAACTGCTTGCCGCCGCAAGTAGTCTGCGATCGACCCTCGTCCTTCGCGGCTGCCGCTCTCGCCGAATCCAAAGTACTGGATCTGCTGCTCCTCTGTGGTGGTCCACGTGAATTCGACGCGCAAATATAAACAAAACCCGCTATAAACCCGCCGCGTAAACGCTCCTTGCCGACACGCACCAACCGCCTAAAATACAGTCCACTACATCGAACGTCATAACATCCTGAAGGAACAAGCAGCTTGGAGACGGACCCGAACCGAGGTGATTGCAGTTGCTTGGCGACTAACCTGGTCTCCATGCAACTGCAATCACCTCGGTTCGGGTCCGTCTCCAAGCTGCTTGTTCCTTCAGGATGTTATGACGTTCGATGTAGTGGACTGTATTTTAGGCGGTTGGTGCGTGTCGGCAAGGAGCGTTTACGCGGCGGGTTTATAGCGGGTTTTGTTTATATTTGCGCGTCGAATTCACGTGGACCACCACAGAGGAGCAGCAGATCCAGTACTTTGGATTCGGCGAGAGCGGCAGCCGCGAAGGACGAGGGTCGATCGCAGACTACTTGCGGCGGCAAGCAGTTTTCTCGTGGATACCACGATATGAGCGACAGAGATAGTCGCCAAGAAATGATAGGAATAGGAAGGTAGGAAGGTATTATGAGTGCCAATGTAAGTGGCGCGAACATTTGCCCCCGGCCTAAAAACCATTGGTTTTTAAAAGAAAGCGGGAAATAAAAAAAATATAAAAATAAGAGTTAAACTCTTAAGCCGTCAACGGGTTAAATATAACATAGCGGTTGACCGGGGAGCAAGGGGTTAAATTATTGGGTAGGTAAGATACATAAACGGACGACGGGTCTCTGGTAGACGCCGGTCGCCGTTTTTACTGACGCTACTCGACAGATGCCATCGCCGCCGACATGAGTGGCCACGACGACGCCGAGAGGCCAGGATAGCGGGGGAATATTATCAGTGATAATAAGAACAATAGAACCTATTGTAATGGGATTCGAAGGTGTATTCCATTTTCCTCTAGATTGAAGTAAGTGAAGATATTCCAACTTCCACCGTTTGGAAAATGATTGTACCATTTGATCCAATAAAGCGTATCGTTTCAATAAGTGTCCAGGTTCATCGGGAACCGTGCAAGCGGGTAAATGCTTCAGCGGTGCGGTCATTAAGAAATGTGAAGCACTCAGCGCGGTCGGCTCAGACGGATCTTCGCTCAATAACGTTATAGGACGAGAATTGATAACGCATTCTATCTGTGTGAGTACGGTTAACATTTCCTCATAGGTGAGTAACTGTGAACCGATCGTCTTATGAAGATGGCTTTTAAACGCTTTCACATATATTTCATAATTCCCCCCGAAGTGAGGACTTCGCGGTGGATTGAATTTCCAGTGTATGCGATTAGCTGATAACTCATCGGAGATAGACTTATTATATTCGTCGGAATTTAAAAGATCCGTTAACGCATTTTTCGCGCCTACGAAGTTCCGACCGTTGTCAGAATACATAAACAGAACAGTACCCCGACGCGCGAGAAACCTCTTGAAAGCGGACAGAAATGAGTTGGTACTCAGATCTGTGGTGAGTTCGACGTGCACTGCGCGAACCACCATACATACAAATATGCATAGGTAGGCCTTTATCGAGCGGACTCCGCGTTTTCTAAACGGAATTATAGATATAGGGCCGGCGTAATCTACGGCGGTATGAATGAAAGGCTTGGCTTCATTCACACGGCAAGCGGGTAAATCTCCCATTAACGGGAACGTAGGTTTAGGTTTAGATTTAAAACAATAGTTACATTTGTGTATAACAGAACGAACTATATTGCGGCAGGAAATGATCCAATATTTCTGTCTGAGTATTGACATAAGCGTAAGCGGGCCAGCGTGACAGTGTCGACGGTGGTAATGTGTAATAATTAGTTCAACAATGCGGTCTTTGCGCGGCAACAGAATAGGATGCTGTTGGTCATAGGACAAGTCAGCATTTCGGAGCCGGCCTCCGACTCGTATGAGTCCGTTAGCGTCTAAAAATGGCACAAGCCGTTGGATTGCTCTTGAGCAGCTGTTATTTGACTTTAGGCATTTAAGTACGTCGTGAAAATAAAAATATTGTAATGATTTCAATATTTGCAATTCTGCGTAGTTAATATCGTCAGCGTTAAAGCAATTAGCACGATGTAATTTTTTAATGAAGCGGTAAATTAAAACGACTATGCGCAGGAGCATTAGCCAGGAAGATACGCGGGCGGGGAGATCTAGCAATGGGTTACAAATCTCATCGATTTTAGGAGTCAAGGGACTCACGGGCAAAGAAATGATTTTCTTTGTCTCAGATAACTCCGAGTCTACTTTAGACGGAGCTACTGAGGTAACTGGCCAATCACTTGGGTCTTGGCGCAGCCATGCGGGACCCGTGAACCACAGCGGGTGGTCCAGCAGTTGAGCGGGCGACAGTCCACGAGACAAGCAGTCACTGGGATTCTGAGAGCCAGAGACGTGCCGGAAACTGTCAGCGGGAATTGAGGTAACAATTTTTGTTATGCGCGTAGCGACGAAAGTTTTGAACCTATGCGGTGAAGCAATGATCCATTGTAGTGCTACCATGGAATCAGTAAAACAGTATATTTTATCAATGGAATGACGTTTTCCATACGTATCGATAACGCGGCGGGCTAGTTTTGACATAAGCAGGCAAGCACAGAGTTCTAGTCTGGCAATTGAAATAGTTTTTAGCGGAGCTACCTTTGATTTGGCGCAAACTAAGCGGGTGACTGGTGAAGAGTTCTCATCAGCCTGAGTTCTAATATAAATAACCGAACCGTAACCGTTCTGACTGGCATCTGCAAAGGCCACAATGGAAACCTTTGAGTTTTCTTTCACGTCTAGATGGCGTTGAAAGCGTAACTTTTGAATACAGGGTAGTTCTCGGGTATAGTTTTGCCAAACATTAGTTATATCTGACGGCGGTTGTTCATCCCAGTCGAGTTTCAATATGTGAAGTTTTTGCAAAATCAGTTTAGCGTATAAAATAACTGGGGCGATAAGACCGAGAACATCATACTGACGCGCAATTAACGATAACATATTGCGTTTCGTAGCTGGACGGTCTTCAATGTTCACTGTGAACATGAATGAGTCACAGCTGGGCGACCACTGCAAGCCTAAAACCTTTAAACTCGTGTCTGGCTCTTCAAAGTTTATGTTAGAGGTGTGACGATCAGAGACGGGAAGGGAGTCAAGGAGCGCGGGTGAGTTACTAGCCCATTTGACGAGATCGAAGCCCCCGGCCTTGAGCAACTCGCGGAGATCGTCTCTGAGTTGTAAACAAGCAGACAGAGTAGGCATGGAGTAGCACACGTCGTCCATGTATGTGTTGTCGCTGATAAGAGATGCTGCGAGTGGGAAGCGGGCACCGTCGGCGGCGCACAGCTGTCGCAAAACTCGCATTGCAAGGAACGGACTGCTACGTAGACCAAAACAAACGCGGTTGAATTGGTAGGTATCAAGCGGAAAAACGGGATCGAATCGATACAGGAATTTTTGATATTTGCGGTGGTCCTTATTTATCAAAATTTGTAGGTACATCTGTTTAATATCGGATGTAAAAGCAATTGGGTAGAGGCGGAAATCCAAGAGGATTGTAAAAAGATCGTTTTGTAAATTATCCCCGGTATATAAAACTTGATTCAAGGAGAGGCCTGAGTCAGTTTCAGCACTGGCGTCCATCACCATACGCCATCGAGTTGTTGTTTTTTGTAGTCTCGCAATGGCGTGGTGTGGCACGTAATATCCAGTAAAAGGACTATCATTGTCGATCAGTGAAATGTAACCCTTCTGAATGTACTCTTTGATTATAGCATCGTACTCTAAGCGCAGAGCAGGTGTCGCGGCGAGCTTACGTTCGAGATACATGAAGCGTTTTTTAGCGATAGGGTAAGAATTACCCAGAGAGGTCGCGGGATCGCGGGAGAAAGGTAACGCTACAGAATAGCGTCCCGTAGGATCGCGGGAAACGTTATTTGTAAAAATGCGTTCACATTCTATAGCGTCTGGGCTCAAAGTCGGCGTGCATTGCACCTCTTCAAGCTGCCAGAAGCGTTGGACAAGATTATCTAAACGTGGTCCTTCCGTAAAGGTACAGAGGGAAATATGAGAGCGGCATCTATCTTCAACCAAGGGGTCAGTGATAGAAACAACGGTTTCAATATGAGCGGGCGTAACATGAGCGGGAGTAACATGAGCGGGAGTAACGGGAGCGGTCCCGATTACGATAAAACCAAAAATGGTTTCAAAAGCGGTTGGAGTACCAGGCGGACCAGCGGCGCGGCCTGATAGCAATATTTCAGAAAAGAGCGGCGCGCCTATAAGTATGTCGATCTCGGAAGGCGAAGCGAAACTGTCGTCTGCCAGAGGCAGGCAGTTCAGGTATGAAAGGCAGGATACGTCAATTTTCACTGCCGGTAAATTGTCTGTTATGCGGTCGATAACATAGGCGTCAATTGCAATAAAATTATCATTTAGGCGGGAAGATAAAGTAGCAGAAACTGCTCCCTTGATTGGGTTAGATGCGGAACCTATCCCTTTAACAACGGTGTTCGTCACCTTATTGCATTTTAAATTTAATTTAGCGCAACATTTTGAAGTTAAAAAGTTACTTTGGGAAGCCGAATTAATTAAGGCGCGTACTACATGGCGGCGACCATTTAAATCCGTAGCATAAACTTGTACGGTTCCCAGTAAACAAGTAGTGTCATTAGGCTGCGAAGCGGGGCGTATATTACACAGCGACACCTGTTGTTGTGATGACTGATAAGCAGTTGTAGGTAAGTTCGTCAGCTGAGCGCTAGCGGAGCCCGCGACGGGCGGCGGCGATGCCGAAGGCGGCATGTGATCCCCGGCGGCGGAGAAGTTGCCAGTTCGCGCGCGCGGAGGCGGCGCGTGCGCCTGTGACGGAGCGCTAGGGTACGGGCGATTGTCTTCACGGGAAGATGATACTTTGCGGCATAACATAGAATGATGTTTACATCCACAATAACGGCAATTAAATTTAGAATTGCAAGCAGTATTTATATGCGTAGTGCTTAGACAATTAGTGCAACCTTTGCTTTGTTTTACAAAAGTGTGCCTGTCGTCGATAGAAAGCTTATCAAATGCAGGGCATCTATATAAGTTAGCGTGATCGGCTTGTTTGCAAAGCGGACAGTGAGTGACGCATGATGCTGCAAAAGACTGCGTAGACCTTGCAGTACGCGGCCTGTTATCACTGCGGCTAAGAGAATCGGTCGTAGTGCGTTCCAATATTTTGCTTTGTTCGCGGATGAATTTTAAAAGTTCATTGTATGTAGGCATAGATTTACCTCGCATGTGCATTTCAAACGACCGTGCAGTACTTGAATCTATTTTCTTCAAAGCGAGCGATAGTAAAATAAAATCAGACACGTTATCGAGCTTGAGAGACTTCAAACTTGACACAGCCGTGCAGAATTTATCTAGGAATAATTCTAAGTTTTTATTCGTCGCGGTGTTAAAAGATTTAAAACCAAGCATTTGATCAAGATAAGCGGAGGCTAGGTTACGTTTGTCGTTATACCTATCGACGAGCGTCTGCCATATGATCGGATAATTATCACCGTTAGGTACGATACCAGAACAAACTGCAAGGGCCCGGCCTGACAATTTATTAATTAAATATTGGACGCGTTCGTGATCAGTGAGATCGGGATTTTCGTGAATCGTGCGTTTGAATGACTCATAAAATATTCTCCAGGTCATCGGATCTCCATTGAAGACCATCAAATCGAGTTCAGGAATTCTGATGGATTTACGTTGCGGGGCAACATTGAAATCAGCGGTTTTTAAAGGCGGGTTAAGTTTATTATAAACAAACTGACAACGGCAAAACATATCTTCGAAGACGTTTATAGATTGGTAGTTTACCGTGTACGAAGCGTTGAGAGTCAACTCGGTGACATTTAATTTGTTCACAATTTCATTGAAATCGGAGCGTAAACGGTCTAACGAGATCATTCCACATAGAAATAAATCTTTCTCAGTATCATCAGTGAAAGCCTTTAAAGATCGGTTAAAAATATCTTGTAAGCGAGAAAATATAATGTCGCGTTTACCTATCAAGGTCAAACGTTCGATCTGTAACGTATCGAGCGCTTTTGCGTCCTCGTATACTTCACTATCTTTGTCTTTTGAACGAGTAGCCATAGCCATCTTAACAAAGTATAAAAAACTAGATAAAGTATGAAATTCCTAATTTACTGCAACTGCCTACAGCATTTACCTGCCGCGTGCGCGGCGTATTGAATACCCACGCGGAGACGCACGGGCGGTCATTAGGAATACCTTCACTTTTTAATAAAAATTAAGAATTACGGAAAAATCGTTATTTTTACTATTTAGGAATGCGGAATACACGAAATAAGTATATAAGAGCGTAGTAGGATAGTACAGGGTACTATCTGAACTGTAATTGCGGGCGGGAACACGATAATTATAGGAAATTATCGTTGGTAAAAATACCAATATAAAATTGCGGGCGGTTATAAAGAGGACTATATGAGGCCTAAGAGGGGCCAGAGAATAGCGGGAGGACCAGAGAAGATCCGGCGGCGGAGGACCAACAATTATGTTAGCGCGGCAGCTAAGCTGTATAGGCTGAGCGCGCCTCCAATGGCGGGGGAAGGATGGCTGGTAGAAGAGTAGTACAAAGGAACTTGGCGACTAACCTGGTCTCCATGCAACTGCAATCACCTCGGTTCGGGTCCGTCTCCAAGCTGCTTGTTCCTTCAGGATGTTATGACGTTCGATGTAGTGGACTGTATTTTAGGCGGTTGGTGCGTGTCGGCAAGGAGCGTTTACGCGGCGGGTTTATAGCGGGTTTTGTTTATATTTGCGCGTCGAATTCACGTGGACCACCACAGAGGAGCAGCAGATCCAGTACTTTGGATTCGGCGAGAGCGGCAGCCGCGAAGGACGAGGGTCGATCGCAGACTACTTGCGGCGGCAAGCAGTTTTCTCGTGGATACCACGATATGAGCGACAGAGATAGTCGCCAAGAAATGATAGGAATAGGAAGGTAGGAAGGTATTATGAGTGCCAATGTAAGTGGCGCGAACATTTAGTATACAGATACTTTCCTTCCAGGTCCTCGAATAAAACATAAGATACTTTTAATCCCGTAAAAATTAACGGTTCTTGTGGGATATAAGTCTACGCGGGTGAAACCGCGGGGCGCTGCTAGTAATTTAGAATCAACGACGTGCAACAAAGCGTGGGCGATATTGCTTGCTGCATGTGTAAATATGCATTAACTTGACTACAGTTTCATAACTATATAAAGGCAGCGTCAATTATTTTCTAATAAGCATAAATCCGGATGTTCTATCGATTTTTGCAACCCTAGTATACAGCTGGCTTTATGCCTGCGATGCAAAACAATACTTGATGAGTCACATATCAACTAATAGTGAATAACTGAATACACACAGTCAATGAAACTATCAATGAAAAATCGATACAGATTGCCCATTGAAAACTGACAACATGGATATTGTGTGACCTACGTAGGTAATGTTTGTAATTACGGATGTCAGAGTTAACATATTTTGTAAGTTTGTCGGGTTTTTCACCATTATTTTAGCTGTTTTTGTTCAATTATTTATAAAAATAAAAATGACTAATCGTTCGCGTGAACTCACCTAATATGATGATAACATTGATAAAGGACAGTGAGTGCGCGAGGTACACGTAAAACATTAATGCTTAAACATTTTGTAGTAGTCTTAAAGCACATAAATAAGGGATTTAGAAGTGTTTCGAATCCGAAGCCACAGAAGAATTACCGTATGTACCTACTACTCGTTATTACGTTTTCATCATAAATAAATTATATTATTTACCTGTGGGGAAAATATGTGATTATCTGCAAGTTAACTAAAAAAGTTGATAAATAACTTACGTCAACTTTCATAATCCAATTCAGGCAAAATACAAGTATCTAGGTATACCTACTTCTCAGTAAGCAACTTTATTTATACTGCTAAGGCTTCCACTAGCGTGAAGAGAGTGAAGCGACAGCGAAATAACATTGTCTATATTACGCACGGCGCACACTTAACCATTATCGGGCCTTACTAATTATCCACTCTGCAGTGTTTTGTTTTTATTCTACGGACTAACGAGACGAGCAAGCTTCCAATAACAGTTGCACCCGTTAAACATCAACCCGTAAGAGAATTATTGTCAGATGACTTGACACCCTTTGTGTCTATATATGCTACTTTCTTAAAACGCAATAGACAATGGTTACTTTTTGCTGTCGCGATCGCTCTCCGCGCTTGTGTGGCGTGAGCCTAACTACTAATATTACACAAAGGGTTATTTAATTTATACATTAATCAGCTAATCACTAACAGTAGATAATAATTACAAACGGATATGAACTAATGCGTTGTAGCGTTACTGCAAGTGGATTAAGATAATTAGATTCGATACTTGGCGTTATATTTTTAAGGATATTTCGTGTATCTAAAAGCGAGCCGTGTTGAAAGTAGAATACGCTCATAATGCGCAACGCTCACCTTAGATGCCTTGTAGTGATAAGCCACGGTGGAGCAAAGAGTCGACTCTGAACAACCACTAGGACCTCGACAGTGACATAGTCGATAGTATTGGTAGTACACTAGTCGTCCCAGCACAACTCTGCTACAGTGGATCATTAGGCTAACGCCTGTGCATCGGGTCAACTCAAAATTCATCATTCAAATACCAGTTGTTAATTTAGATTATTGTTATTCAAAGTCACGAGGGTAGGGTACCGCGTGGGGTCGCCTTTTTCTTTGCTATGCTAAATTGCACCTCATACTAGCATACGTGAGTCTAAATTGGAATGATTATAGTTGAATTAGTGGTAGTCGATATGCGAGTGTTGGTTCGATAAAGTGAGTTATTGAATAAAGGTAATTACGCGTTTCTGGCGATGCCGCCGGCATGCACCTCGAACGCGGTGTCGGACAGCGCGAGAGGGATGCGGTTCTCGCCGTTCAGGTTCATGTTCGACATCTCTTCGCTGCAACCAAGGCACTCGCTCAAACATACAACTACCCGCAAATTATCCTGATAGCGGAATTTTTCTCATCGATTTATGACAGGATTGAAAACTACAACTGTCAATATCAAACAGATTATAAACAAAGAGTAAATATTGCGAAATATTGCAATTTAAATTTTTTATAGCACGGGGACGGAGAAAGATATCGCACCTAATAACTGAGATAACAGTAACTATGAGTTACAATTAAGTGAACGATGCAACCGATTAGTTAACGATGTGTAGTTTTGCTTACCTGAGCGTAACGGAGTTGACCTCGCCGTCGCTAAAGAAGTTGAGGTCGGTCGCGTTCTGGATGGACGCCGACTGGGTGGGGCGCTGCTCGGAGCCGGCGCGGTCCGACTGGCTCGACACGGAGCTCGTCGATGACTTCCTCTGGTGTTTCTTCTTCGAACTGACTTTCCTCGTCTTCTTTTTCTTTTTTCCGTTCCCGTTAAGCTTCGTTTCGTCATTGGCGGGCGCTGCGTCTATAGGTCGGAAGTCGTTGTGCGCGCTGATCTTCTGCACGGCTTGGTTGGCTTCGCTGCCGGCTTCGCCGAGTTGTGTGGCGGCGAACGTCTTCGGCCGTCCGTCCGTCCAGTCGGGCGCGGCTTCGTCTAGGCCTTCCATCTCGAACAGCGCCTCGTTGTCATTGTTAGTGTGTTCTTCTTTGGCACTCTTCTTTGTGAATTTACTCAAGTCAGGTTTTTGCATAGACTGCCCGTCGGCTGTGTACCTGCGAAGGGAGATCATTTTCAATGTATATTAATACGATTGATACAAATATGTTGTTCCGTGTTGTTTGCGCTTGGTGAATAATGCAATAGACGTACAGCTTCGCTTTCAACAACACGCAAAATGCAAATTTGCCGCGATATAAATGTCGCTATCGCTTTCATCGTTCTGATGACTGGTGCCTTTTGAACGTAGGTACGTACGTAGGTAACTTTTTGCTATAATACACCTGGAACCATGTTGTATATTTGCCATATAAAAACAAGCAGACATATATTTTTCCTGTGCAAAAGTTATATGCAAACTCAGATAGAAATCAATTTGTATTAGTAGGTATAATAGATAAAATACACGCCAGAAGTACGAGATACCATCGAATTATTATCGATAACATTGGCAGATTTATAATCTAAGGTTCTTGGCCAAAAGGAGATGATCAATATTTCTCTTCGAACCGAAGCCGACACGTAATACAATCCATTCAAGTATGCTATCAAAATAATCGTTAAACCAACTTCCATAGAGAAATGTGGCCGTCCTCACCTGCGCTTGGTATAGTCTGACGCCTGCCCGTGGTCCGGCTCGACTGCAGACAGCGAGTTCCTACGCCGCGGCTCATACAGTTCTTCAAACCTCGTGGCCGGTATGGGCGAGGTGGCCAGGTGAGCTGAACACTCGGCCTCGTCTTCTCCAACTTCCTCCACGAAGAATGCCTCTCCAGACTCTCCGAGCTTCATATGGATTTTTAACGGTTCACCATTGAGCTCCAAGTCCACCTAAAATAGGAAGGTGGTTAGGTTTCCGCACACAGTGGCCAAGGAATATATTTTTTCAAATGTACGAACATTATATGCCAGAAAGACTTATTGCCGCATTTCATGGTAAAAAGACACTTTTTTTTTATTATTTGAGTTTAGATTCTTGTTTTCAAAACATTACCTCCGCATCCACAATAATACCTATAAAAATACTACGTCATTAGACATCTTTAATCTAACTCAATGAATACGAAAACAAAAATGTTTTCAACGATAACATAAGAATGACCTACCTATAAAACCACTAACAAAGTATTTGTTTTGGTAGAGGCAAGCTATCAATCAAATCGTAATCTATATTCCACGATGATTTTGGAAGATAGGCCTTAGTACTCTCATCTATTCTGTGAACAGTGGACATTCCGCCTTTTGCTTCGAGTATCTATTTCACTACCGAATACGTAATGAGTGTTTCAATGGTAAAATCCACATCGTATAGGCCGGAGATTGGAAGAGCTTACGTAATTTGCTTATCATATATGTAATTTGGTTACAATATGGCCTTGAGGTATTGGTTAGTGGAGATATTTGGCGTTTGTAATTAATTGTTGTCTACAATTTTACGGGATAACTTGTTTGTACTTTTCGCAAAATTATAAAGTGATTTTCAGCACTGCACTGTACGTCCACGTGATATTTATGTAGTTAAAGCCGTGTCTCCTGCGTGTTTTAGTCTACACACTACAAAGAAGCCTTTACACCCAACATTGTCATTTTTGATAACATATCTTGTTTGATACGGAAACATCAAACATTTTCAAAAAATGTTTCGTGAAGTGTGTACACAAAAACATTCGCAGGAGGCACGGCTTTATACAAACAAATATGTTTTCCAAATTAACGAGGGATAATCACTCAACAATGCAGACGGACAAAACCTTTTATCACAAGAGCTAAAGATAGCAGGTGGCCGGACGAAGCAAAATATTTGTGCCAAACTGTTAAAAAATTCAGATTAGAATTGTATCCTTCTTTGGCATTAATCCAATTTTCACCCATCGTGTGAATCAGACGCAGAATCTCGTCTCGTTTTGGCAATGCATGCTCCACGTCCCTAGCTAGGTACTTCCCACGTTGCTCTTGTATATCTGTTGGTTGTTTCCCCACTCAACTCTCTATAATTGTGTATCGATTGCAAAAAGATAGCTTTACTTCCACTATGTGAAAATCATTCAAATCAAATCGATTCATTTGCATAAACATGGGTGCAATTACCAATTTTCCTTAAATGATAATCGATCGCCACAAAAAGCTGTGCAAAATTATTTATAACTACAGACCATTTTATAACACTTGCTGATCAGTTTCAGTGAATAAGTGATTCACAAAATAATAACTATAAATTACATTATAACGACTGGTTATCATCTCGGAGTTTAAAAACTAAGTGTTCATTTGCAGTTTAAATTTGAAAGAGAGAGATAATGAGAAAGATCAACCAATTAGTAAGACAAAATATACAAAGTGAAACCACGTGTTCGAGCACGAACATGAAAGGTGATCGTGTGAGTGTGAAAAGTCTGTCGTCAGTCGCGTCCGAACATTCTAGTCTGGTTAGTGGACGAGAGCACAGAACTAAACGCCTAAACACCGACGAATATGTGTGTGTCTCTCGTCTACATTTCTAATGTGCGGCATTGCCGGCGCGGAATCTCGCCAGTCACGTGATGCGAGCACTCTTTCACCCCAGCGATGGCTATTAACATGCATTCTTTTCTATTGATAATATATTATAGTCGTCATAGATAATTCGATTTTATCAGAAATCACTTTCCGGTTAAATGTTTATTTCATGGTGAAATAATGTATTCATTAGATTCGCCAATTCAAAGAACCAGGTACATTATTACGCTTCTGATGAATCAGAATAAGGCGAAACAGGTCAGTGTAATATTTATTGAGTTTGAAAATAAAAAAGCCACAAATCAAAACAGAATAGATTTACAGAGTAACAACAGGCTATTCGTGATGTTAATAATCTAGTATTTTTATTAATAGGAATGAATGTCCTCATTATGGATTTTAACTACGGAATACGGAATACGGAAACAGACAAACGTTGAAGATTATGGAGGTTAGTATTTTCTGAAGCCTGCATCGGTTATATACTGAATATTTGTTCAGATACTTACGTAAATGCAAATGTGGATAGAATAAACAGAGACGCTTAATAAATTAGTTACGATACCCACAACGAAACACCAATGGAGCGTACAAGGTGTGGCAATTTACCAGCTGTTGTAAACAGTAGACCAGCTACAAAATAGCAATGTTTGCTTTGGTGATATTTTCGGAAGGCTATCCATACAACTGCTGCTTCAAAACTCAAGGTTGAACAGGAATTATTACAATAGAAAACTTTCCAAAAAACATGGACATTATACGCAAAAGACAATCTCCAAAGAACTCTGTTGATTACTTAATTTAGCTCAGTAGGTACTTCATTCGTTTAAACAAAGCAAATGATACTAACCACTAGACCGTGAGACTATCATGATAGCCATAATACGCTCAATTTCCGTTCAGATCCACCCATAAATCTGTTAACTGTGTCACATTGGACACACAATGGTAGAATAGGCATATGTATTTAATGCCCATTGTGTAGATTTACGGGATGGCGTGGACGGACAGCGTATATAGTACGGTTCCGAGCTTAATTAGTCCCAGTTCCAGTGGTACGTTCTATAGTTGTACGGAAACCTAGATTGCAGTGGCAGCTCAGAATAAATAATAGTACTTACTTGGCAGTGCAGACTACAGTACGCCACGGCCCACAGCCATATTTCCTTTTGCGGCCTAATGGACTAAGGGCATGCTATTGGATAATTGCAGCAACTCACCACTTTAAAGTTGGAACGGAGCACGCCGAGCTTGCCGAAGCGCACGTGGAATGGGGAGCAAGTGAAGCTCCCATCAGGCTGTTCCACCACCACCACATCGATAGCTCCGGTCAACGTCGCTCCATTGATCTCATTGTAAAACTCACGGAAGTTCTTTATGAACCTATCGATATAGTGCATAGAATACATGGTCACTGGTTTTTCACTTCACTCCGGTCACAAAATATTCAATATGTTCAAAGTTTTATTCACTGGTCACACTTCGCAAAACTTACCCCATATTGACATAGGGGCAACGAAGCAAGGAATATAAACCTGGAACAAAAGAGCCCATTGTAAATTTGAAATCAGATTCATAATTTTTTTTTAAAGATTCGTCGGCTTAGAATCCATTGTTGTAAGAGCATTGCTCCTGAAAATTATATACCTACACACATTTGAATAAAATATACAATTGAAAAAATAAACACCTAAATTAAGTAGATACATAATATAGATTAGATAGATAACTCACTATTGACACCAAAATGTATAAAACACAGAGAAAAAAAACATAACTTAATAAAATACCCTACCTATCCTTCGAAAATTCATTTGAAAAGGAAACTATTTTTCGGAACGAGATACCTATCTAAGTGAGGCAAATATCCTCTCCATTTCCGTAACAAGTGTAACGTCTAACGTATCTACAATTATTTTACCAAAAGTCCTTACGATATGCTATATAAGCTCCTGTTTCAATAGCCTAAGTCACTTTAATAATCCGTATCGCAACACCATATTAGCATATTACTCATTTGGTGATCGTTATTATTTCCTCTTTTGCTTTACATTTTTAATTCCCCGTCGATAAAAATATCATTGAAAGGTATTCGGGCAATCGATACGGTATCAACAAACGGATCGGTAACACTCAGTAATCTCCTTCTTATCTTCCCAAATTAATCATGATACAATCTTAATAATTCGTAGCTTTTGATGTCTAAATATAGCCTTAATGAAATAGTTCTACTCAATTACGCCTTGGGTTGCGTTGGTGATGATAACACTTGAGTTATTAGGTTGATGCACTGCGAACTAACCACGACTGTACTGAACTCAGAGGATGTTGCATAACATTGCAAAGTCGAGACTTCCAAGATAATAAATTAATAGTACACATATTATGGCTGTACCAGACGCGATCCACATTGAGGTCGCTGACTGACACGTTACATGAACACTGTTTTGACAAAAGCGAAAAGTTAGACTTTAAAATTGAAATGGCACAAGGTAAATTAAAATACCAGTATTTCGTTCAACGATTCGCTGAATGCTTGTGACTGTCGTTGAAGCGAGATTAGTATCCATGTGAATCCCTAGCACGCGATCAAGGCATGCTTCTAGCTGTGTCAGCCGTCGACGCGCCGGGGACTCTGCCCCCAACCGCTTGGACACTATAATGACTAATTTTGTGAGAATAGCCATAAACCATCTTTCATACTCTGTGCTATATTTGTAGATGTAAAGTTTGGCACGAGATTCCTTGTGGTAGGTGAAGTACCTATGATTACCAAGATCATGGCCGGTTGACTTTATTGTGGACAGGAATAGCCAGATGACTCGACATTAAAATGTGTAAATGTGCTTATGAAATGTAATAAAGTAAGTAGGTGTTTATTACTATGTTTATTTTTTTTAATGCAAGTAAATAAAATGATAGCAGATTGTTTCACGTTTGATGAAAAAATTTAATAATACGCCCTAGTAATAAAAGTTACGATATTATTGCTCAAGATAGATTTAATGAAAACCTAGCCGGAGTTTGACAGCCGTGGTGCGAGACAGGGCCAGTGGCAGGTGTCCAAGCAAACCCGACTGACATGACAACCGGCTGTGGTCACCATTTATTTTAGCACCAAGGGCATCAAGTTCAATGGCTATACTATTCGTCGTAGAGATTAGTACAATCAAAGCTTTTCTCGAGTTACATTTGCAATGTGTCTTGTATGCGATGGCGTCGTTGGCTAACTTTAAAGAAAGTTTTTAAACGTTTATAGACCCATCAATAATGCGAATTATTTGAACGATTAAGTTAATTGCAGATAAAATGCCAAACTGCCAATTGAATAATTGAGAATTCACAATTCAGGAGAAACGAGCGCGTCCTTAATTTGTTGGATTGCGGCAATTTACCGTTATCACGGTTTCCGCTTAAAATATTAGCATTTGTCAGAACCTCGTTATAAATTAACAAGTGACCCGACCCAGCTTCGCGAGAGGAAGTGAAGGCTTATCTATATCAACAATCAGACGAGGAACATCAACAACATCAGTTCAGTACTTTCTGAGCTGTCTGCACAGTATGGCTACATGTAACTACAATCTTTTCTGCATGGAGCATCACGAGAAAGGAGTTTTGCTTCCTAAAGAATAGCCTTCTCATATCAACGTAAGATTATGATATATCAGGCATAACGGCTTAGCCTGCCTGTATTGAAACCTTATCTATCCGTCCTTCACGAATGCCACAAGCGTGGGCATAGGTCTTCACGTGTCTTTACACGACACAGCCGTGTTTACATTAGTCGCTCGTACAATTCTACATGTACGGGTAGATGTTTGTCACGATACATCTACCTACAGAATAGATTTTATATCTCTATCAATCTAGAGCACATATTCTGATTGGCATAACTACAAAAATAATCTAGCTCTTGCAGTCAGTTTGCGTATGATTTAATTTTGTATAACTAATAAAAATGAGAGAAAGCCAAATCTCACTGTCCTGGAAGTATGTTAGGTATATTTTGTATATGGTATACTGATGAACGTAAAAGCTGGTAAATAATTTAAATAGTACCGCTAATTATACACAACATAAATTAAACATTTGCCTTTTCTTTGACTTCTGTTTCCTATCGATTAACATTAGTTAGTAATGTTAGTATATTTATACCACACATGACCCCACATGTGACCGTGTAGAAAATTTAAAAATTTGATAACTCTGTGATAATTAATATTATTATCAGCTAACGTCACTTTATTTCACGTTTTAGCATAAACAAGTATGCTTGATAATGTTGCGCAATGCTTTTAGATAAACATTTTTACTGTTTATAATATAAATAGTACGTAATTCTGACGCCACTAGGTCACACTAAAATAAATTGCATTTTTCTTTTCTGAAATTGAAGTTGGGACTATCTTTTTTTCTTTTAAGCCGTATCAACAATGATTTTTATTTTTTTATTTTTACACGTATCCGCCTATGCTTGAACAATATCGGTTCAATATCATAAAAATTTAATATAATATAATGTAAATAGAATATAATATATATAAATATAGAAATAATTTCTTTCATTATTATGTATTGTATTCGGAAGCATCTCTTAGTCACAATCCAGGAACAAGAAAATAAATGCGAAAGATATTGGAATTATAATGAGACAAGGGCAAATAGCGATATCCATTTCAAGATCAAGTAAACTGGTTTCAATGTCTGAGTTCAATTAAGGTAAAGAAGAAAAAATAGACCTCTTTGTGCATTGTGCTGTGTAATCCAACCACTGCACTTAGTAACGTTGCTGCTATAAAGACTTGCCTGCATACTGCGAGCGCGTGCATAATAATAAGTGTTCAATTCAATGACTAATTGCAGCTTTTCCGTTGTATAGCCGTTCCGAGAATAATATATTCCATTACATGTTCGCTAACGGTTACGAAATTCATCATTCCTTGTATATCATCTCGTTCTTTTGTTGCATAATCGTTGAATGTTCATTGTAAACAAGTATCTACTTTACAATTATTTACGTCTTGAGGTGTTTACGACTTTGGTATGATGGCGACTTACCATGACGTACTTTCATAAAAACGCGACCACGGAATGTCAAATGTACCAAGTACTACCTAACTTACCTAAAAGAAATTTAAATATTTTACTGCATTCTCAATCAAATGAGGCACTCGACTGAATCAGAAAGCGAAAATAATTACGAAGCGTACAAATACAAAAATTATAGAGGTGCTGGCGCATGTTTATCAAGAAATAGTTTATTTTCAATAAAAATATACCGAACATAAAATAATTTAACAAGCCTAGGCGTATATTCAAAATTTCTCTATACATTTATTTTTTAGGAACCAATGTTTTAATCATATTAACTTATGCGTCAATAAACATATATTAATTGTTATTTAATCCATGAACAAAACAAAGCAACTACAACAAAAATGGTCAGTAAAAAAGATTATGAATAACAAATATGATTACTTTCATCATAATATTAATTAAATTTAATTAAAGACCGCTAACTAAGATAAATTGGCAAAAAAATCAGCAAAGAGTGTTAAGCAAGCTCACTAATTTACCTACCTTGTAAAATAACTCGGTCACAAAACAGAACCACGATTATTTGGACGATATCACTGGGTTGTTTTAGCAAGATAAGTATTGTTTGATTCCTACTTTGTCAACAAATAGTCGCGAGCAATCGCACACGAGAGAACAATAGGGGAGACTTCGACACGTGGAGTTCGCGTCGACTCTACCAGCAAACTGTGGTTGTGTGTGAGTGGCTGGTGGCGGTGGGCCGATGCGGTGCTACGATGGGCTGACGTTGCGTGACGTACCGCGCGACGAGCATTTAGCAATACTATACACTATACTATAGCGGCTTATTATATCAGTCATACAGAAAATCGCGTCGAGCGACGAGCTCTCCCTTCCCAGAGCCAGTGACAGCACGCAGTTACGCATGAGATTTCAGCTCGAGTCGATATGGTTCGATCGCGCGGCGTGGCGTGATGTCGTACCACTTATTGCGAAAGTTATAGCGGTGCACCAACGAACCAATTATAATCAAAATGGTGTAAGGACATAATTATTATGTTCAAACATGTTGATTAACTGTTTGTCCTTATAAATAACGGTATCTATTGCGAAAGGTACTTTTTGCAGTAGATATTTTGCGACTGATCCAAATGAAACAGTGGAAGTCGTACGAAAAAGATAGAATTTGATTTTAGAAACTAGATATAGAGAAATGGTATGGAAGCCTAATTTTATAACAAAGTTAACCATGTGGTATAAATAGCCAGGAGTAGGGAGTAGCGAGAGATAAGAGGTGGAGTATTGCATTACCTCTACCTACCCAAGAGAAAAAAAAAGACAAATGCCAAAGTGGAACGTCTAAACATTATTGTTGTTAGGTACATGTTTTTGACTATAAAATACCAGTGTGCATTGGTATTTTATAGTACTACTACCAAATCAAATCTAAAGTTAGACATTGAAATTCTAATAAAAACCAGATAACGATTATATCATTAACAATTTTTAAATATCCAATAAATTATTCTTGACATTAAAGCCAACAAGACTGACCGAGCTCGTGAATAAAATTTAACAAGTTATCCTTGGTTATTCCGTGTATCAGCCACCAGCTTGACTTTTTATCTCAGGAAGATGAGACGTTGCCAAAATATCAAACAAATTGCCTCCCAAAACTAAAGCGGCCGTCTCATCTTCCTAGGGTTTAAAGTTGTATCATCATCAGGCCTTTCAACACGGTCGCCCTCATCAGGCCGATTAGTTCCAAGACTAACGGAACGCCAGCACTGATGAGACGAAAGCCCGACGGATAACAGAATTTAACTGGCTGGTAAGTATGTCAAGAAATCTGTGCTGAGCTTCTGGTGTATGCGAGATGACCCGTAGTGGTCAAGCCGGTCCATCATTTCGCCGTAAAAGCAGCAATGTGGCACAAGCAAGGAGTGCGCAATTGCAAACAATTTGTTAGCCTATTTTGGGCAATTTTTTTTTCAGTATAATAGGTTCACCTCCTTCAGGTTTGCACTTTATCCAGGGCCAGGAACACTTGCGTCTTGTAAAATTAAATAATGTAACTCTACAAGGCCGGTACAAGATTTGCCACACCCACAAATTTGTGAGCCTCTCTCGTAACAATATACAGCATCCTTATTAGTCTAGGAATGGGTGTGTCATGACGTGTGTTTACGACAAACAGCGGCGCCGATGGCGCGATGCCTGTTGCGCATTATTTAAGTCCATCACAAGGCCACACTCTTAACTCCGACTTTGAAAAACAACTTCCTGGCGACCTACTTTCAACCGTATATCTATTTGTATAAAAGCTAAAATAGTGTTTGCACAAAAATTGAAAGCAAGCACGCATATGAGTATTATCGCTCGGATGGCCTTCTAGCCTAAAGCACATACCTCTGATAGAGTAGAAAACAGTAACATGTCATGTTTTTAACACAACTATGACTAAACTTATGAAGCATAAAAACAATGTTTTAAGGAAAAATAGAAGAAAACCCAATGGCAAACAACATTGTCCAAAATTGCATTGCACTCCCAAGTTGAAATAAAATGGTAATGCCTTTGACTGCACTTCCTGTTTCAATTTTGTTTGTTGTGTTTTTTGTTATATTTGACTTTTTTTCTAAATAACATAATAAGTGGTACATATTTTTGTAAGGTTTTTTAAAACTCTCACTAACTACACAATTGGTTTTGAAGAATAAACTTTTTGTGAGCAAAGAATTTGCCACCACAAATCTGCCATTTTTTTTACACATGTGATAATATGCCCAGTGTCACTCTCACAATGAAGATGAATACATAATGACACCTCTCAAGCTAAAATCCATCCAGCCGTTGGACTACAGCGCATACCAAAGAAATATACATATGTATACATAAATACACTGGAAAAATATAACGCTCCTTCTGGCGCAGTCCGGTAATAAAGATGAGTTTACTGATTAAAAATAATAATAATAATATTAACTAGGAACCTGTATAATTACTGCTTCAGAATCCAAATATATAATCAGTGAATTTTTCAGATGTGTTAAGGAGTTACTGATTATGATCAGTAACTGTTAGTTCCCTTTAGTAACTCATGTGAGTATTCATGTGAATACTTTTTAGCTTCTTTAATTGAACTCTCATGTAATATTATAAATCACACTGCAAGCTAGACTTTGGGCTATGCTTGGGCAACAGCAGTATACAGTTTTAATACTGAGTGCTGAGCCAATTTTCTTGTCTAGCCATGTGTACGGATCTGCACACACAGTTGTTTTCAGCAGTGAATGTGTTAAAAAATATGGTAATTATACACACATTCGGTCCCTTGTACTGTGTATGAGATGTCCATGAGTTCGTTTTTGTGTCTGTATGTATATAAACATAAAAAGAGTATCCTTATAAGATCACTCTTGTCATCTCATATCTGTATGTTTCAGCTTTTTTTTTCAAAAACTATGAAATTTGGAATTTTTAAAATAGGCATAATTAAAATAGGTGATAATTTCATAATGCATATTGACCCTGATTTTTAAAACCATTTGTTGAGATGGGGCACTGCCTAGTAGAGTGATTTAAATGCCCTTTAGTACATCATTTTCGAAATAATTAGAGACTGGTATCGAAAGTCTGGAAGCAAGCTAATATTCAGCCAACGCCAAAAAAGGGCTGACAAAGTGACCCCTTCAGTTGAGACCTATCTCAGTAACGGATTCCAATCAAACTGGTCTCCTAGGTCAGATTTTCTTATAATGTAAGCCATTTGATAAACAGTGAAGCCGTGTAGAAATATGCGAAATAAATTGAATCTTGATGGCATTTGATAGGTTTTGGTTGGCCCAATAGTCATATTAGGAAGCTTCCTTCATACAGTCTACCTGATGGATTTTCTAATTGGAAATCACACTTCCTGAGGGATCAGTGTGTTTATTAATGGCTGTTCATATGATCAAACCAACCAACCAACTTCAAGGTTCTTGGTATTGCACTCTGTAAGCTCTCAACATAAAATCAAAGGCCGGGTTGGCTACAAAATAGTTGGGCATCTGCTTGAAGGTGAGACATGTGTCACATGCATTTCATAATTATATTGTGGATATTTCGTCTCTAACTATGCATGAAGCATTTCTCATCAGTATCACAAAGTACCGGAGCTCCTTGGCTCAGCAAGACATCAATTTGTATCTGCTTATGACTACCTTCTATTAACTTTCTTGAGGCAATTATGTGTACCTAATAATTACCTACCTCGGGATATAAATGTCTTCAATTTTTTGTGTTATCGACTCTCGATTCGATGTTTTAAGTCGGTCTCTCATTACTGAGACATATTTTCCTTTGTTACACCGAATCTCACGTCACATCTCGAATACGTTTTACGTTTATGAGGAAGGTATACATAGTTAGTACTTACTACCTGTACATGTACTAATGCTTTTTCGCAATTTGAGTTATAATTCTACAAAAATTACACATGTTACACATTAATTGAGGAAGCCTCTTCAAACTAGCACATCAGAATTTCATACAGCGATTTATACCGTGTGTTAACAAAAGACAAAATATTTACTAAGTGAATTAGGTGTGTTACTCACCGAATTTCTTTTTGCCACTAACAAACAAACAGGAATATCGTATTTCAACTAATAATTTACTTTATTCGAGAATAAAGTCCGACTTCGCAATCTATTCTATGCCTTTTACACAAACAAAGGAATCAGCTGTGTTTGTTCCACAGATTATATTATTATATTTTTTTTTTGTTTTAGCTACCTACTATTAATGCAAATGCGTTGAAAATCAAGTGTTCTGATTTCTAAATACATACCTATTATAGTCAGAAACTCAGAATCAAAGAGAATACGTTAATGCCACGGGACTCATCATTCGTATTGAAATGACGAGTCCCGTAGTAATTAAACGTCAAAATGACTCGAGCTGATCCGCACCGTGCCGCATCGCCCCGCTGTCGCTACAACCTACTTATAAGCATTAGCCACTAGTCAGTCTCAGGCAATTCGAAACCGCTTTATACACGTGATTTCAAACTTGGATGTATTTCGTAAGGTTGTAAAGAGCATGGATTACCACTCGGAAAATGGGAATTTGTTAGTGTCACAAACCAACATTAAAAACACCTTGCAATGAATAAAATAAATAATACTTACAATATTATTTTTAATATTCACATAACTAATTATACCATATTATATTATTATTATTAACCTACTTATTGTTTTACAGAAAGCTTTCGAAGTTAGCTAAACAGAAATATTGTTATGCCGGCGTCCACTACGTTTAGCAAAGTAGGCAGCTGTGAGATTTGCTTGCTGCCAATCATTATAAAAATATTGCCTTAGCCTGTGCAGACATCAGCGTACCAGGATAACCAGGCATAACAAGTCATTATTTTCGCTATGGTAGCTGTGGCTGTGAGTGGTCAGATGTACTTTCTGTGGAGTCAATGGCGCCATTTGGTACAGGGTCGGGCGACCCCGATGTAAGGCGTTCTGCCGCTGCAGTGTTCTGGCACTTGTTGCGTAACTCGAACACTTGGGTGATTGCGTCACGGAAGCACAAGAAATTGTAGTCTATCACACCTATAAATAGAAATATACAGCATGAAAATAAATACTTTTTGAAGAAAAATTCTTTAGGCACGCTTCTTTGGGAGTAAGCTAATGAATGCGTTACGAAAAATGGGACTGAGCGAGGCGAATGGAAGTTGAGAGGGACACAATAAGTTAGTGAAGATAGAAGAGAGAGAGTTACGTTAGTTTTTCTGTAGGGGCAAGGGAGAGGTGCGAGCACACATTTTCTTTCTCTTTCTCTCATGGCCAGTTTTATACATACATATTATAAATCGAGCTAAAGAAGTTTTACTTCTGTCGTGTGGTCTAAAGCACACTCGTTTTTTTTGCTAGAAACACTTAGCAAAACTCTCCAGGCTAAAATATTACAAATGCAGGGTAGGTTCCACATACGGAATGAACCTTTGTGATGATTTTTCTATGCAGATATATTGTATCTAATGAAATCGAAGGACCGGCTACACATTCAAGTATCAGTTCACCCATCAGTATCATTAATTTCAATGAACCGTTAAGAACAATTAGGTATATTCCGAACCAAGTTCTCCAAGAACATTATACATAGTAATTTAGCTGGAATAGTCCAGCAGTGGTCATTTCAAAACTTCTATTAGGACCTACTTTATTAAAACACAAATTAATTATTCATATAACCTTGCTTTTGAAAATTCTCTTCCCGTAATATACAGACAAGTGCCAAAAACTTGTTGACTTCTCTCAGGTACAGAACTGTTCCATTATTTAACTTGATTAAACTCGAGCTCTGGTTGTTGAATGTGTTAACTTCAGTTTCATCAACCATGCTGAAACAATAATATGATATAGAATAGTTAAAATCTCCTTTATATTGTACCACCACTTGTAAAAATTGCAAATACTATCATTGTGACAATACTCACCCATAAATGCAGGAAATATCTATGACAACATCAATCATATCACAACACAACTCATAACTCTGCATGTCCACTGGAGAACTGTCTGTTGCGATGTAAATCTTAGAAACCACATCGAATAGGAATGCTTTCTCTATCCCGGAATTCTGAAAAGAGAATGTAGCATGTAAATAACACTGTTTTGAGTAATTGTTATCCTGTATATGTAATTAGCTAGCTTTGGCCTTCAGACTTCTTAGACCTTGAATTCTTATTTGAGATAGGATAATGTCTGCACCAACACCCCTCTTGGAGTGTATTGTGCATTTCCCTCTGTCAACATCTAACGAAGCTATCCTTTATGAATTGAAAAAATAGCTCTTGTGGCAATGGTGGTGCTGATAGTAAAAAAAATCATTGAGATGGCACTCATGAGTTGTGTTAGTCCAAAGCCTGGAAAGTGTCATAACTTACTGAAATTAGTATATTAAGCAAATTTTCTAATGTCGGCAACTGGGGGATCAGTTTCTGAACAACTTTACTGAACGCCTCAAATATGGAGTGGTCATAGATGGAAGTGAGGTGGAATGATAGATGCACATGTTCCAGGCCACCCTCGGCTAAGTCTTCTGTGGCACGGTGGTGAATGTCTCGTTGCGACTCCATCTTGTAGTCATCATTGAGGCCATCAACCTGAAAAATAATATGGTTTAATCAGAAGGATAAAGTGTAATTTTTTCTCACTAAGCTTACTCTAAAGTAGACTAATGATATTCACTGTTGTTTACACAAAAATTGCAAATGGTACCAAATCTATAAAAAGTGCAGATTTAATAAAAAAACCTGAATTAAGACCAATCCATAGTCTATGGAAAATGATTGATGAAAATATTACACTTTTATCAAATCAACAAAGAAAGGCTGGGTAGTAACATGAGTAACAGTATATTCTACTCAGAATGAGTCATGTCACACTTGTAATTGAATAATAGCTAACAAACTTGTTTTGAATTCCCTTATCAGTCCGAGCAATGTTTTGTGCCATCATACATATGAGCATGACCCTTTCAACTTTAGATAGATGCACTCCACATTAGAATAGATTAGTTTATTTGGTATCTAGTTACACAATAATGACATTTATCAGTATATTTAACACTAGCCAGTCTCATAGTTTCACCCACTTATAAAAATATTCAATGTGTTATTCCAGCACTTAAAATACCTGCATTACAAATTTCATCAAACTCCATTCAGCCATTGCATGGCCATGTAGTAACAAACACACAAACAAACACATAAAGCAATAGGATTGTTGCTTAGATAAACAGATTTATAAACTAAATGGGTACTTACTTTGTGAATAAATACTTCAAATTTAATATTACTGTTGACTTTGTATGCTTTTGTTACAGTGATATTCAGTTTATCTAATGCATCTTGGTAGTCATCCTGCAATATAAATGACAATTTAATTTTCAAATAAGTTTGGTAACCAGGAGAGCTAATGTAAATACTATTTAATTAATAGTAAGGCCAAAGCTGTTGAAAAGTATTTGAATGACCATGAATGGAATTAGTTGAATAGCAGGATCAGGCAATTATGAAAAGTATATGTCGAGATATAGCATATTCATTATTAATAATACAGAATAAATAATTGTGCCCTTAACACACATAAGCCACTCTCTGTAACTTCAAGGAGTCGGCTATTTGATGTTAGATGCAGTAATGTGCATCAGCCACAAGTAGATGGTCAGTGATAACTTTTACCAACTCACTTTTGCCTTTTTGGCATGTGGGTGACAAGTGAAAGCATTTTGTATACATAAAAGGCACAAGTGGTGACATCATAGTGTTTGGCTACCACAAGATATGGTGTAGCCACTTCATACAAAATGTAGGACTAGTTTTATATACTGCTTATTGTCAGCAACCTCAGAACCATTGTCTCGAGTAGCCCAAGTATGTGCCGCTTAACACTTTCACTGCTGAGCCAATTTTCTTGTCTAGGTGCAGCTCTGCACACTCCATAGTGTTTTCCAATACTACAAACTAACAGTTGCGTTTTACCACACTCATGGCAAGTTATGAAAAACACGATAGTTGTGTTTTCAGCACTCAACATGTTAAGTTGTACAACTTTATTCACTATGTAGCAAAAACTGTGATCCACTGCTTATTGCTGGCAATCATGGACTGTTATCGGGAGTACTCCATATGTATGCAGCCTAAGTCTTACCTGGGCGTCGATAACAAATACAAGGGCCCCACATCCACCGAAAATTGTGTCAGAATCAAAAGTGGGATCAAAGAAATCAATTTGGCCGGGGAAATCCCAAATTTGGAACTGTACAAAGCTACTATTGTTTATATCATCCTTTACTATCTTGTTGGTAGATTCTAAGAATAAGGTTTCATTTGGGGACATTTTGTGAAACACTACTTTTTGTATGGAAGATTTCCCAGATCTGAAAAGAGCTGAAGATTAATATTTATATAGGTATAACAAGAAAACAGTTAATAATTTTATGAAATTTGAAAAAAAAAACGGTATTTAATAATGAAGGTATTTATTTTACGATACTGATTAATCACTAGTGGGCAACACCTACCTTCTGAGGCCCATTAGCAATATTCGAGGCTTATGATCGTCCTGTAGAGATGTATTGTCGCCATCCCCATTCAGCTCAAAGGGGCCGTAGCTGAAGTCCTTGGGAAAAGAGCCCACGTAGCAACTGGGATCGTCCTGATAGCTCTTGAATTACAAAACGGATCAAGTTTAGTGTGTTACAACAATAGGTACAACTCTACTGGAAAGAGCTCAGAGTACTCACCATTTTATTGTAAAGAGAGATAACAAGTCATGCAATTTTAATACGATGTTATTATTAATTTTAAATACTTTAGGTTTCAAAAATTGCTTCTAACATTTTAAAACATTGCGCAGCAAAATAAATTTCTGCTCCAGAAAATAAGACATTTACTGACCTGACTTTGACATTCTGTCTACCACAGACTATATAGAATTCTAGTTTCCACAGTTTTCCACCACAGAACATCCATACTCCATAGATAAGTACTACCCACAGACCTCGTATCTCGTACTACGTACTAGTTACCTACCAATAGATTTAGGATCTATGTACCTACCCATTTAGAAAGGAATTCAGCAAGGAATATAGTACTCTCGAATTCAGGAACGAACTGTGTTCGCAATAGTTTTCAAAGTAATTTAGCATGGAAGATTTAGAAAATAGGAACCTACCAAAGAAAAAAAATATTTGATGAGTGATATTTTTATTTTATTGATTTACAATCACAACTTTTAGTTAACTAATCTCAAAAATTAGCTCTAGAATGCATTGCGCATGTTATTGGATGATATATGTAATTCTAATCGTTTCTATCTTTCATGTCAAATGAAGTGAGAATTATGAACTAACTAGGTACTGTGTAACGTTTTGACCGATTATGGTTATAGTCGCAGAATAATATTATATTACATTTGAGTTGTGTAGTTCATGCGATGTTTCACGGAATAATTTTCCAGGGATGGATCTGATAGGAACAATGGCAGACCAACGTTTACTGGGCCAGCTACTACTGCGTGTCTAGGTATACCTACCTATTATTTTATAAATTAAGACCGTTATCATGTCTGTGCTGTACTGTACCTACGACATTAAATTGCAAATATTCGCCAATGTAAAATGAAAATACGAGTTTTAAAATGGTTCCCCTGCTTTTTTGTAGGTACCTATGATTAAAATAAATAAGGAGGTCCTACCTAACCTAATACAAAATCATCTACACTATGTAGATGGATAATAATTTAGGCATGATTCATCTATCACGAAGTACCTAACTATAATACCTAACGATATTATAGGTACACGTCATAATACAAATTTAGGTACAAGTGAGTAAAAGTGACGAGTGAGCAGGTCGACCGCCTCGAGGTAACGGCGTTCCCCATAACAATTGCACTGCTATACCCAGAATATTTATTGATGTACTTATAAGTACATCGTAAAATCTTACGCCACACTGCCAGTATGATTAAGAACCATATAATTATAGGTATGTACCTATACATAATTCTTATGTCAGACAAAAGTTTCTTAGTATTCCCCAGCCCAGTGAATCTTGCAGGGAAGGTCTAACGAATACAGCCTATAACATTACAAGTTAAACAAGACGAGTGTCATAGTAGACGTTACTTGATACCGGTTTCCGACTGCATTTAAAATAGCATCCTGAGGTTCCTGTCGCGGTGGTACTGGAATGTACTGAACGGAGTGGAGGGCGCATTGAGCGAGAAGCGGCAGCGGTGAGCTTGTCGGCGCTGGCGGACACGTTCGGAGGATGCAGTCTCCGTTCGCGTTCGTTTCTTGTTCTTTCAAAACGTTCCGCATAGGCAACACTCTTCTGTAACCCAGCGAGACTATCAGTATGAGCAGGAAATTTCTCCAAACTGTTGGCCACCTCTCCGAGTTCAGCTATATCAGTATCGACAATTTCTTTGTGGTTTAATATCATGCCCATATTCAACTTTAGATTAGTCGTTCCGTCTCGAAAGATTAAGTAGACGGTGGCCTGATCTAATACCTTCAATGAAAAATGTTCATTGATTTTCAATGCTTTCATTTTTATCTGGAAAGGTTTGAATGACTGCTTCATTTTTTTGCTTTTCTCTTTTATAAAGTTATCAAATTCAATGGCCAACATTTGATCATCGTTCGAACGTTCAGATTGGCGAGGGTCATTATTTTTGCCCATTTTTAATATTTCCGGGTCTTTATGTGTTACTTGAGTGTCGATCATGACCTGCTGAAGCACGGGTGGGTCGTTCAACGTGTGCCACTTCCAGTGCGTCACTGGACCAATATTCCTATCAAGAACGACACCTTCAGTTTGATTGTATTTCAGTCTGTAAATATTAAAATGAAATTGGGAAAATTAGGTTAAATTAACTGTGATATTTATGGTAATAATATAGTAGTAAGTTTACCTTATTTTACCGCCGTGATCAAACACGACGCCGTTCCCCAAGTAGTCGAATGTAGCCAGAACGGTGTAAGGGCGGGAACGGCCACGCTCGTCAGGTTCTCCGTTACTGTAGATGACGTATCGCTGTTGTGCATTTGATTCTAAAATTGGATAACCATTTGAAATAGTACTGTAATTATTCATGACCAACGTTGTCCATAAAGATGTTAAAAATGAAATAAAACCTTCAGCGTCATAATAGTCCAGAGCCATCCGTCCGTTCTTGTAGTACCAGCGGCCGCGTCCGTCGTCGCCGAACTCTGCCAGCCGCTCTCCGGACTCGTACTGTATCAGGCCCTTGTTCTTGTTCCGCCTGAACCAGTCGAACTCGGGCTGAGCTGGACGCATGCGGTACACGTTCATCTACAGGTTATTATAAAAATCTTCATTTTTGTGGCATTAAGCATCCTATGGGCGTCCAGATCCAAGGCGACCCATAGAAAAAAGGGCTAAAATGGATAATAATTGATCATGTGGGATCTGTCTAATCCCTCCTATTAAGAAACAGTGGGAAAATGATGTACTGTATGGAGTCATTCCCTGATCTCCATAAATAAATAAGCACTTTGCAATAAGTCTTACTTTTCTTACGACTTTTTCAGTAGGTAACATTGTCCAGCCTTTTTCGATAAACGTACGATCCGATAAAGCGTAACGTATAACGCCTTTAGCTTCTGGCTCAACCTGCAATCAATCAGGAATTATTCACCACATTTAAATATAGATATCTACGTGTTTTTAACCTGTAAAAGCGCTTTATTATTGCCTAGCATTATGTTCTTACTACCTTTACTTAACTTAGCTTCCTTAACTTATACCTAGTTCAATAATAGTGGCCAGTGAGCAACTTTTTACAAAATCCACAAAGAGAATGTTAATGGTTGGGGTACGGAGCACTTACATTCGCAGCATTCTTGGGTTTGGACATTTTTAAAATAACTATATTTATCGTAAAAATTAACTGAAGTTGCCACACAGGACTGAAAAGAGAAAGCGCGAAGTACGTGTACCTACGCGAAAAGGCCTAACTATCACGCGGCAGCGGATTTATGTCTGCAGATATAAATAAATCGAAAAAGCACTTAATTCGTTAATAAAAAATCACAAAATTGTAAAATAAAATATATAATGTGTTGTTGCAAAACTTGATTGCTACGCTGTGCATAAAAATCAATGCCATTTGTCAAAGAATAGTAAATAAATTCAAAGAGAGCTCTGCGTTCCAAAAAGATCACATTGTTTTTCAATAACTGGGCATCTCGGCATTGTGGGTATAGGTAGGTATCAAAATTATTACTACTTAATATTATGTATCTTTCGAACGGCTGAATCTATGTTTATATTTATACAATGGCAACGTCCTAATCTCTCCAAAAACACACTTAATTTGCCGAAATATTAAAACCAAATTAACTTATTCAGTTATCATTGTCACACGCTCCGCATGTCTTAACTTTAGCGATGGAAGGGGATGAGGAGTTTAAATTTATTTTCGCTGTTGAAAACACCTGGCGTTCAATATTCCGGCAGGAATGAGCTTTCGTGGATAATTTTTAAACGCCATACTTGATACTCACTTACGTCGATTGATGGTACCTAAATCTCAGTCGGACTAACGAAACGATACGATGGTAATAAACACTTCTTAAGTGTTGATGCAATGTTAAAATATCGCTAAATGTTACTTAATATAAATATTGTTTAATAAAATTACAGAATAAAATATAACAGCTAAAAATGCTAATGTGTTTTATAGCGTTGGATTACATTTTATAACCTCGTATTCGTTATGAGCTTTAATTAGGTACCTAGTCATATGGTTGTTTGACGATTCGAGAAACTTACCAAGCTTTTTATCGATTTTCCACTTTTTGGCGGATATTTATTTTCGTCAATTGGAGGAAGCTCTGCAGCGTTTATAATACCAGTAGCCGGTTCATCAAACTTTGATTGAAATAACAATGGCATTATTTCTTCATCTATGTTTTTTTCTGTAAATTGTGATCTAAATTTACAGAGTTTCTGTCCTCTGACAATTTTAAATACCTCAAAACCTTTCTTCTCCTTGCTTTCATAATCAAGTTCCAAGTCAGAATTTACGCACATAGGACACCTTCCATGTTCGTTTATTCTGTGATGATCGTGATGAGTCTTAATGTCATTAGGTGTCATAATGTTTGATAATCTTCCTTTAAATTGTTTACCCTCTTGTTTTAATCTCACTAACTTTAAAATTAAATCATCCGAAGATGATTTAAGCATTTTGATTTTTGTAATATCTAGGTGTTTCTTATCATCTACAGTTTTTTTTTGTATAGACTTTTTTTCGAGTGCTGCAGCTTCTTTCGCTGCTTGCACCAACTTCCTATTAATTGAATTTTCTTCCTTTGCTTTCTTCATTGAATCATCTTTTAAAAACAAATTTATATATGGTTGCGGTAATTCTTTTTCGGTTGATTGCTTCTGATCAGGTTTTCCTTTTATTTGACCTAGTGGGATATCTGGCTCATCCTGTTGTAATTTAATTTTGTTAAGAGCCACATAAGGTTCCTCGGAATCTTGTGTATTTTTCTTACGAATCTGCGAATCTTCTGGACGTTTCTCTTTCGAAAGTGTCTTAGGCTCCTCAACGCCCTCAAGAACGTTTTTCTTTCCTCCTTGTGCATATTCTTTGTTAGTTTTCATATAAATATCACCTTTCCTTCCTTCTGTATCCTTCCCTTTTCGTTTTTCTATTTGTTCTCCTTTTTGGTTGGGTGTTTTATCTGTTTTTAAACTTTCTCCTATCTTGTCAATTTTGTCTTTGAATTTTTTTTCCTTCTCCTTTTCTATTTGTATTCTTTCTTTTTCTTCGATTTTTTCGCTTTTGACACTACCTTCTTTATCATGTTTCTCTTGATCTTTCTTTTCTTTATTTGCTTTCACATACTTTTCTTGTTCCTTAATTTTTTGTTCTTCGTTTTTTTGAATATCTTGTTTTCTTTCTTTATCTTGCGTCTTTTTCTGGGTTTTTTCTATATCTGCATCGCGTCCAGTCTTTAAAGCTTTTTCAGTTACTTTCTGGTCGTCCCCAAGTGATTTAGGTTCTTTCGACTCCGATTTAGATACTTTTCGTAAAGATTTAAGGTCTGCAGTTGCAGATTTAGGCTCTCTTACTTCAGATTTAGTATCTTTTGTTTCAGATTTAGATTCTTTTGTTACAGATTTAGTTTCGTTTGTTCCTGATTTAGTTTCCTTTGTTTTAGTTTTAGGTTCCTTACTATCAGATTTAGTCCCCTTCGTTTCAGATTTAGCTTCTTTTTGTACAGATCTAAGTTCTTTTGTCTCTTCTAATAAAGATTTGGGTTTTTTTGGTACCGATTTAAGCTCTGTTCTTTCAATTTTACTTTCTTTTAGTGCTGATTTAGACGATTTAGCTTCAGAAATAGGTTCATTTTTTCCCAATTTATTTTTTTGCGATATTAATTTGGATTCATTAGTTTCAGTTGCTTTATATAAAGGCTCTGTTGATTTAGTTTTAGGCTCTTTTTGTTTAAATTCTTGCTGTTGTGGTTCCAATTTTTGTTTCAACTCTTTTATATTACTTTGTGTTTTAGAAATAGTTGTGACAAGTTTATCCTTATATGTATCCTCTTTGCCTGTTTGTTTCTTTTCTCTTTCAGTCCTTTTTTCATTTGTAATAATTTCCGACGAACTTTTGTGACGTATAATTTTTTTCTCAATTTCTTGTGAAACTGAAAAGCTACGTTTTTTTTGTAGCGTATCAGTTTTCGCATCGCCAAAAGATGTTATTTTTGCTTCATTGACTGTTTCCGCTTGTAAATTCTTTTCATTAAATGCTTTAATTTTACTGTGTTTTAGATATTTTTCTTTTGCTACGTATTCTCCATCTACAGATTTCTGGTTGTATTTTTCATCATCGTGTGCATATTGTATATTGGCTGGTAAAATATCATTTATAAAGTAATCAAGATCATCAGCGTCTTTTGAGTGTAATGTTAAATGATGATCTTTATTTAGTTTTCTTTCAGAATGGTCAAAGGTCAACGGTCGATCCAACGCATCAAGGTGCAGATGGTCTAATAGAATATCAAGCTTCTTTTTACCTCTCTCATCAATTATCGGAAGGGTTCTTGCTGATCCTGAATTTTGTAAATCATATAACAGGTCTCTAATGTGCGGCTCGCGTGCAGCTGTAGACTCCCGACGACATAGTTGGTCAATGTGGAGTTGTGATTGGGATCTTTTTGGAGCTCTACTTGTTTCTTTTTTGCCCAAGAATGAATCGTTTAACACATTTTTAATTTTAGATAACCATTCTTTTACCGATTTTTTTATGTTTTCCTTATTAACTTCACTTTTACTAAGAAAAAACTTCTTTATTGCTTCGTGGCAGCCATCACATGGCTGTTCTTTCAGTCTGCAGTGATCGCATATACCTGTGATGTCGTTCTTATTTATGGCTGGCACTTTCTGTAATAGTTTTAAAGCGTGTTCCATTATTTTCCGGCACCGAGCACAGGCAATTTCTCGTTTTTCTGCAAGAACACGAAAATATAGCTTTTTGAATGTTTGTCTGTTTGTTTGTTTGGGATTCATTATCATCATCAACCCATAACGACCCACTGCTGGGCACGGGTCTTTCCTCACTTTCGTGAGGAGGGTTAGGCCATAATCCACTACGGGGGCCCAGTCCGGATTGGTGGATAACATACCTACCTCCGAAATAATTCTCGGATAGGTATGTGGGTTTCCTCACGATGTTTTCCTTCACCGAAAAGCGAGTGATAATTACGTACATATGTTTTACAGAAACACATTGGTACGTGCCCGCACTGGGATTTGAACTCACAACCTTCTGATTGGAAGTCGGACGTTCTCCCACTAGGCTACCACCGCTTATTTGGGATTGGTAAACTCATAAACAATTGGACGGTTTTTGATAGATTCGGCTTTCTCATAGAAATTGTGAATAACGTTTGATGTAAATGAAACAATGCGTATGTATTTAAAATCCTTCAAATATTAAAGTATTAGGTCATACCCATTTCTGGTAAATATTCTTCTGATGTAATGATCGAATTCTTCGTGTTATGTAATATAAATACATCTTCAGTAGTTTTTGTAGCACCTAATATAGTTCCATCATCTTGTTTTGTCTAAAAAATATATGCACATTTAATATAATATTAGAAACTAAAAAATACATATTTCAAAACTAAAACCCTCCCACGGTAGGTAGGTACTCCGTAGGTGCTTTGGGAGCGTAGTTCTTTTCACCTTCTACATTATGTCAATAGACTGGTGAGTACATAACCCCTCCTTCGCTTCGTCGTAGTGGGGTAAAAATCTTAGTACCTATTGAGGTACAAGCAAAAAATCAAGGGTAGATAAAAGAGAAGGGGCGCAAAATAATCCAAACCCTTTATATGTGATCACTGAAAAGAGATTTTATGTACATAAGTGATGTAAGTAGATTTAAAATAACTTTGCAAGCAATGCTTTTTTCAGCGAAGTTTGACGATTCTTATCACAAAACACAGGCGTACACAAGTACGCATTTTATGTCTGGCGATTAGCATTATATTGCTCAAGGAAAACAGCATTAAACAATACGTTATCTGAGCTCAACGCTTCGGCCAATAACGGTCTATCTATCTATGCAAAAGAACGCAAACTAGGAACGCTTGAACGGTTTAAGGGGATCCTATGAGTACATTCAGACATGTCTTACAAGTCCGTATCTAATTTTATTAAGGCACTGTAAGCTCTGAAATATGGACAGACAGACCAATGCGTGGGTTCCGTAGTCTTTAGGTATTAAAACCTCAGTAGTTGAAACCTTGAGAACTCACATCTTCAGTTTTTGTTGTACGGCGATATATGACAAGACCGGCGTTTGCCAAGTCCACGATTTTTTCAAATTCTGTTGTGCAATCCGTACACTGTTTACAGCAAGAGCACAGATTAGCTTTGTCCCTGTAACAGTGATTAAACTGATATAACTTCGGTACGTAATTAACAAAGATCCCAAACCTATGAACATAAACAAACAATACAAGAATACGTAAGTACTTACTTTCACATTAAAATATAATTAAATCTACATACCCATTAACTGTCTCCATAATTGCTTTCCTCAAATAATTACACAAATCGAAATACTCAGTAAAATAAAATGCTTAATTACAAAAAACTCAACACAAGTAAAAACGTAAAAGCACAGCATCTGCCATATAAATTATCTGTGACAAACATATATTTGACATTTTGATAGTCACTACAACAAAGATAATACAGCGAATGTTGACAATGGCATATAGAGAGTGAAAAATCTACCTATGTAAGTATTAATGTACTAGTACATGTATAGTGGATCTATAAATATTACTTCCTTGCATCTACATAAAGTTAGAACCCCGACCTCCGCACACCGCATTTCTACCCTTCGCTTCGGTGGCCTATCCGTTGCAAATTTTTTCGTAGCTTAGAACTACAGATTTGATATCCGTAGCAGTAAAGAGCATAATATAAACACTACGACGTAGTACTTCGTAGCGTTTTCTCTCTGAGGTTCGTAGCATAGATGTAGGATAAAAGTTTGGTCTATTAAATTCGTAGCCACTAGCCGCTGCAATACAAAGAGATTTTGTGAAAGGGCATAGTGTGTAGTTTGAATTTTATTTGCTTTTTTTTGGCTCTAGGATTTAACCTTTGGCGGTTTGAGCCAATAAGTTAAACTATAAAACCTACAAAACCTCTTATGATTCTATATGCTGTATGCTACTACATGACCTGCAGCTGCTGTACTGAATACTAAGGCCTAATCTACACGGGCCTTTCTATGAATTACTTTCTATACAATTTAATATGAAATTTGTGTACGGTGGTAGAACCGCCCGTGTAGTATAGTTTGGCTGCGAGATGTGCTTATAAGCTGGTAATAACTTTGCAGGGACAGTGATTTTCGGTGATGTGAGAGCAAAAGAACAGACACATCATTTTGTAATACATATGGCCGTCAATGCATCATGTCTTGCGTTTAGTCCACAAAAATAATGGTTTAGTCAGACACGTCTCCAAGTGTAGTTATCTCCAAGAACTCCAAGTGTAGTTATTTAAGTTATTCTTTGGGTTGAGTATGTACATTAAAACAGAGATAAAAAATACCTTCTCTTGTACTTTAATCAAAATTCACATTGTTAAAAGAATACTAAATAGGTATTTAAAATAAAAACTAAATATAACTAAAATTAAACTATAAATAAGGAGGAGTGACATTGTTTCGTTATCATATAGCTAATTGTATTTATAATGTATCGATGTTCAATTCTCGAAAAGCAGCAGCGGAGGGTAGTCGGATATCGACTGCCGATGCACCGCGCACTGGTAAAAAATCTGGAGCGCAAGCGGGTGTGAAAGCTAACGCCGCGCGCAACACATCGTATCGGTTGCTTCCTGTAGGAAAGCAAATCTTCTTGTTCTTTCGCGTGTGCTAATCAGACCTAAGTGAATCCCTATAAACAATATAACTAGCCGGCTGGTGGACGACCGAAGGTGGAAGCTCAACGAGTGCTTGCGGCAGTCCAAGGTACGTGAGTGCATTGTATTCGCTGTAGCCTATGTCGAGTTATTGAACATCGTTTTTCATCGTATACGTATTGTCCCAGTGTAGTATAAAGCCACTCCTATTTCGGCTTGGTGCGAATGCTACATCTTTATGGTGCCGAAATCCAGGGACCTTCCATCTACCTACCGTTGTATGCTTATGGTATTTCTGGTCAAATCTTAGTGTCCTAGCTAATAGTGTACGTAAATCTATCGATTAATTCAACTATTAAGTACCTACTGCATTCTAAGTTATTGCACCATCATCTTATCGCAACGTAATCTCACCTAATACCTAACGTACATACGCAAACAAGTTCATTTGTCATCACCATCGAATAGGGATTTATTTTATTATAGTTTCACAGCATAACGGGAATTATTGTAAGATCTCATCGGGCAATCACTAACATTTATCGGTGCTCAATTCTATCGGCTTACAATAATTCCACCATCAAAAGTGTCAAACATATAGTTTGTAATTTAGAGTTTCTAGTTAACCAAAAAACGAATCTTAAATTAGATGTTTTAAACATAAAATCATAAAATATTCTTCATCAAATTCATTTCTCAAAGTGTAGGGTAGAATATATCGATCGGGTGGTGCAACATTCCGGTGCCACCGTACAGCCCCCCGCGCAATTTTACGTACAAATTTGATAATTGGTCATACATTAATTATAAAACTTCAACTTAACTTGCGTGACAGGCTGTAAATCAGTGAAATAACTAATTTATTCTGTACCTCATCGTGCTTACTTTGTACCACATTGGCAATTAACCGCACGCGCTCTTATTTCTTCCTACATAGGGTTGAAGTTAATTTGTTCTCATCAAAGAAATATCGTTTAACTTTTATTTAGTATACTAAAATTTTATTCGTAGGTATCGAATAACAATGTCGCTCATAGGTAAACATTCTACTCGTAAATTTACTTTAAAGAAAAAGAAATCGGTTGATGCTGAGTATTCAGTTAAGGACTTAGCATCATTGCGTAGAAAGCGTACCATCGCATTTAAACGTTTAGCTAAGGCTTTAGAGATCGGTACTTTGGCTACAAGTGATCACTCTCAACACGACTTGTTCTTATCTTATCACGCGGAGGTTCGCGAAGTCGCCTCGAACTTTGAGCATGCGCATTTAACGATCTTAGAACTTATGGATGATCCTGATAATGACGATACTGATTTTCAAGAACAGTTTGATGACATGTATTATCAGGTTTTATCAATTCATCGTGGCTTAACGAAAACTGAATCGGCTCATTCACATAGTGTTTCGTCTCCATTCCACAATGGTTCGTCTTCAAATATTCGCTTGCCAAAAATTACACTACCGAGTTTTTCGGGTAATATTAAACAATGGCCTGAGTATTTTGATACTTTTAACGCTTTGATACACAACTCCACTTCTATTAACGATACGGAGAAGTTTCATTATTTAATTTCTTCTCTTAGCGGTGATGCGTTATCAGTAGTCAGGGCATTCCCGGTTACCCATGAACACTATCACGATGCATATCAAGCGCTTGTTGCTCGCTTCAAGTGTAAACGCACTTTAGCTTTTACGTGTTGGCAAGATATTTTAAATGTTGAATTTAAAACTAGTGACGCGCACGAGTTTCAAAAATCGCTCGATCTTTTCGAAGAAAATTTGTGCATTTTAAAAACGATCGACTTACCAGTTGCGCACTGGGATTTTATTCTGGTTTATCATATTTTATCAAAACTTGACAAAGACTTACGCCGCAGTTTTGAGGAGAAATATTCATTTGTTGAATTACCATCATACGATCAACTGAAAAGTTTCTTACGATCCAAATGCGAAGCTTTAATTCGCGATACACATTTTACTGTATCTCATGATACAATAAAGCCTACACCTAAGTACATGCCTGCGCAGCCCCAACCTAAACGTGTTAACATGTCGCATGCTCTCGTAGCAGCAAATGATCAACCAGAAAATACGAACGAACATCAAACTAGTTCATATTCGAGCAAGTGTTCTTACTGTGACAAACAACACTTAATATCATCATGTCAAGATTTTCTAAGTAAGTCGCTTGACGAACGCATGGCTATTACTAAAACCAAAAATTGGTGCTTTAATTGTCTGAAGCCTTCTCATCAACTAAAAAATTGCAATTCAATTTTTTCGTGCCGTATATGCAACCGGAAACATCATACCTTACTCCATCACGATAATAAATCTAATATCGAATCAAATCTCATCGTATCGTCTTTGGTTTCAAGGTCACAATCGAACATCACCGTGTTGCTTGCGACTGCCATAGTGCAAGTTAAAGATGCTTCAGGCAATATGCAAACGTTCCGTGCCTTATTCGATACCGGAAGCCAAAGCAATTTTATTACCGAATCTGCAGTGAATCGACTGCACCTAGCGGTATCGAAGACTAATGCGAACATCAGTGGATTAGGAGAAGCAGCTGCACCAATCATTGGTGACGTCACTTGTTCCATCGGGACGAACGGTCGAGTTTTGTTCAAATTGGATACGCACGTTATTTCGAAAATATGTGGCGACCAACCTGTCGCGCAACTGAATCCAGCAGGATGGTCACATATTCAATCGCTACGTTTAGGGGACCCTGGTTTCGATATTCCAGGACCCATCGATCTCTTATTCGGTGCCGATGTATTCGCCGACTCTGTGTGCAGTCAGCTCATCAAGGGAAGTGTAAACCAACCCACCGCATTTAACTCTGTGTTCGGTTGGCTCCTCTTAGGCAAAACCCGCCTCACGGCCAGCACTCTTTTGCATACTTTGCCGGATGGCGACGGCGACTTGAATTCGTTAGTTCAACGATTCTGGGATTTAGATTCCTTACCAACATCATCACCTTTGACTCCCGATGAATCGCTCTGTGAACAAACTTTTGTAAACGATCATTCTCGCGATCACTCTGGACGATACGAAGTTCGCATTCCGTTCAAAGGTGAGTCGGAACCTACTTTCAAGGGCTCTCGCGACATCGCACTGAGACGATTCCACGCTATCGAGCGAAAACTACTTCATAACCCGCTATGGTGGGCGGGACCATGTTGGCTATCGCAAGAGCGCACCTCCTGGCCTGTAGGTACAGCTGACCTATCGCACGAGGATGAGGTATCTGTTGACGTTGAAAAGAGAAAACTAACAGTTTTGACATCAAATGCTATAGTGGAACCCACCGTTTTCGAGCGTCTGCTGACGCGTTTTTCTTCGCTGCAAAGGCTCGTGAACATATTAGCTTACATCTACCGTTTCATCAATAATTGTCGCACCCCAACTCAAGTGAATCGTAACAACTTTCTGAACAACGTCGAACGACATAACAGTTTAATGCAACTCGTCAAGTACGTACAAAGGAACGCCTTCTCTGACGAAATCAGCCACCTGGCATCCAGTAAGGCGTTACCAAAACCGTTTCGTAAGCTCAATCCGTTCGTAGACGGATCAGGTGTACTCAGAGTAGGCGGCAGAATATCTCGCGCAGGCTTGGAATTCGAACAGCGACACCCCGCTCTTCTACCGTCTAATCATCCACTCACGTCACTAATAATCGACTTTATTCATCGTAGCTACTTACATCCGGGCATCAACACTACACACTTTCTGCTCTTACAACAATTCTGGATCGTTTCTGCAAAACGTACAATTCGCCGTCGCCTTACTCAATGTATTCAATGCTACCGAACTAACCCCCAACCATTGCAACCGTTCATGAGCGACCTCCCATCGTACCGCGTCAACCAAGTGAAGCCGTTCTCGATCGTAGGCGTAGACTTCGGCGGACCGTTCCGCATAAAACTTGGCCCTCACCGAGGCGCAAAGATCGACAAAGGATATTTATGTTTATTCGTATGTCTTGCGACCAAAGCAGTCCACCTCGAGGTGGTTTCAACCCTTTCAACGGACGGGTTTATCGCTGCACTTCGACGTTTCGTAGCACGTCGCGGCCGTTGCAACGTCATCCACGCCGACTGTGGATCCAATTTCATAGGTGCTAAGAATCAACTTTCGTCTCTCATGCAACAAGCTTCTAGCGCGGAGAAGATTGAATTCAAATTCAACCCTCCATCGGCTCCGCACTTTGGTGGTGTTTGGGAAATACAGATTAAGGCAGCAAAATCTCACTTACTACGCGTTGTAGGAGATCAAGTTTTAACGTTTGAAGAACTTACAACTCTTTTCGTCCAAATCGAAGCCGTTCTGAACTCTAGACCCCTTTACGCAATCAGCTCGGATGCAAACGACTATTCGGTTCTATCGCCAGGCATGTTCCTTACCTTAGAGCCTCTAACAGCTGTCCCCGATGAAGATCTCTCAAACGTTAACATAAACCGGCTTAATCGGTGGCAGCTGATACAAGCTTTTCATCAAAATTTTTGGTCCAGGTGGAAACACGAATATTTAAATTCCCTAACGCAGCGCGCCAAATGGACCAAGGATTCAAAACCGTTGCAACCTGGTTCGATGGTGATCATTAAAGACGATAACCGCGCTCCACTGCACTGGCCTTTGGCCAGAGTCGTGAGTCTCTTGCCTGGTGCTGATGGAATAGCTAGGATTGCAGTGGTCAAGACGTCTAACAATCATATAATTCAACGACCGTTGGTTAAGTTATGCCCTCTTCCAACAGAGGACTAGCTTAAATCGTATCATTTACATTCTTTCGTATTAAACTAATATCATTCAAGTCGCATCAAATCATTGTAATCGTATCAAATCAAAACAAACCATTAGTTCTAGTATTCATAGTTAAGTGTAAGAGTATTAGTGTATCAATCGTTATCTAAGTATCGCTCCGCGTCCACAGATGTATTCTATTTTTCAATTGACCGGAAAATACCATAGGCATTTTGGTGGGCGGGATGTTTCGTTATCATATAGCTAATTGTATTTATAATGTATCGATGTTCAATTCTCGAAAAGCAGCAGCGGAGGGTAGTCGGATATCGACTGCCGATGCACCGCGCACTGGTAAAAAATCTGGAGCGCAAGCGGGTGTGAAAGCTAACGCCGCGCGCAACACATCGTATCGGTTGCTTCCTGTAGGAAAGCAAATCTTCTTGTTCTTTCGCGTGTGCTAATCAGACCTAAGTGAATCCCTATAAACAATATAACTAGCCGGCTGGTGGACGACCGAAGGTGGAAGCTCAACGAGTGCTTGCGGCAGTCCAAGGTACGTGAGTGCATTGTATTCGCTGTAGCCTATGTCGAGTTATTGAACATCGTTTTTCATCGTATACGTATTGTCCCAGTGTAGTATAAAGCCACTCCTATTTCGGCTTGGTGCGAATGCTACAGACATTAAAAATGGCAGTATAAATAGCGGTTAAATAAATTATGATGACGTAAGGTAGACTATGTATAAACCTATGTGACAAAGTATAAAACTATGAGGAATCTACAATGTCGAACAATTTCCTTAGTTTTTCCATTTTTAATAGACTTGCACTTGACCACTCGACTGATAGAAAGCGACGATGCTTGTATAACATAATAATATATTGAACTAATCTTTAAACTATTGTAACGGTCAGCCGTTCTGCCAAGCCGTATGCCGAGCCTGCCAAGCCGTATGCCGAGCCAGCCAAGCCATGCCAAGCCAAGCCAAGCCATGCCAAGCCAAGCCAAGCCAAGCCAAGCCAAGCCAAGCCATGCCATGCCATGTAAAGCCAAGCCCTGCCATGCCGATGCCTAGCCGAGCCCAGCAAGCAAGCCCAACAGCGTTAATTAAGAACCTCAGTTGATTGTTACGTCACGTCCGACTGTTATGACGCGCCTAAATGATTGTCGCTATTTGGTAACCGCCTTTGGTTGCGGTGGGGGTAAGCTCGATATATAGTGCGAGCAGCGCAGTTAAAGGGCATTCTGTAACGTACTCTAGCCTAAGCTGAAACTCTGTACGATTTAAGAAGTGAAATATAAATATCATCATCAACACGTGTTTGCAGTTTTCATTCTGTTTTACTCAGAATTGGGATTATGAAACGAAATCACCAGACTTCCTGTGGTCAAGGAATCCGCCCACCAGGATGGGATTCTTCAAATCATCACCAAGAACAAAATGATGACAGCGATTCTACCCCACATCCTGCCAGAAAATTGCTAAAAAACCTATTGGAGAAAGAGGTCGACATGGCGATTCGCGATCTCGAACAAGGACAACAACGTCTGCACCGCATTACGCCACTTCGAGTTCGAAGGAGTTTCCTACTCCTTACCCGCCACCTTACTTCGAGGGAGCACCGGACATATCAAAGTCGTCAACACGGGTGATAAGGACGTCGTTTGGGAGGCCGGCCAGCTTCTCACGCGAGCCGAGAGCTGTGAAGAGTCAGCAGCACTAAGCCAGGTCAGCCAAGCCATGCCATTTGTACCTAATAAGCCATCTTGCGTAGCCAACTTGCCTGTGTTACCTAATGTGTCTAGATTTACAAATGTGCCTGACGGTTCACCTACCGTCCTAGCGATAAACCATGCCCCTACTCTGAACATAGGCGGTGTTTTACTTGCCGATATTAAGATAGGAAATTTAGATAATGACGACCGCAACAATTTGATTAGTTTGCTACTTAAATATAAAAATAGTTTTGCTAGTAGCACGAAAGAGCTCGGTTGTACTAATTTAGTTCAAATGCCAATTAATCTCACGACCGATCAGTCTATCCATAGGTTATCTCACTCGGAACAGAATATAGTTAATTCTAAAGTCTCGGAGTTATTAGACGCCGGTATCATTAAAGAGTCTGAATCTAGTTATGCATCGCCAGTAATATTAGTTAAGAAAAAAAAACGGCGATAGCAGGTTGTGTGTAGATTATCGTGCGCTTAACGCAATCACCGTTAAGGATAGATATCCACTGCCGAACATTGAGGATCACATATCCAAACTAGCCAGCAAAAAATATTTTACGTGTCTAGATATGGCTCAAGGGTATCACCAGGTCAGTCTGAAACCGGAAGATACACATAAAAGTGCATTCATATGTCAAGCTGGACATTATGAGTATCTCCGCGTTCCCTTTGGTTTAGCCAATTCTCCGTCGGTTTTCATGCGACTAATCAACAAAATAGTGAATTCAATCCAAAAATCAACTAGTGACGGTACTTGCGTTAATGACAATTCATGCGAAATTTTAGCTTTCTTAGACGACATATTACTACCCTCAGTAAATATTAAATCGGGCCTTGACATTTTAGAAACCGTGCTTGATAAGTTCGAGAACGAAAATCTTAAACTGAATATGAAAAAGTGTACATTTTTAGAAGCTCAAGTGACGTATTTAGGACACGAAATTTCTGAAAATGGTGTTCAACCGGCAGAGTCAAAATTAACCGCTGTGTCTCAGTTTCCTGCTGCCAAAAATGTACACGAAGTTCGACAGTTTATCGGATTATGTAGCTATTTTAGAAAGTTTATTTACAAATTTGCACAAATAGCCCGACCACTAACAGAATTAACAAAGAAAGACATGCAATGGAACTGGAGTAGTAAACAATCCGAAAGTTTCGACGAATTAAAGAAATGTCTTTGTTCAAAACCAGTATTAGCAATATACGATCCTGCGTTGCAGACGGAAATACATACAGATGCTTGCAAATTAGTTATAGCGGGTATATTGTTACAAAAACAGCACGATGGTACTTTAAGGCCGGTGATGTACTTTAGTCGAGTAACATCTAAACAAGAATGTATGTATCACAGCTACGAACTCGAAACGTTAGCAGTAGTAGAATCTTTGCGTAAATTTCGTATTTATGTTGTGGGTAAACATATTAAAGTAGTTACGGACTGTACAGCTGTGCGCTCCACCTTGACAAAACGTGACATAATTCCGCGAATTGCGAGATGGTGGTTGTCGATACAAGATTACGACATAAGCGTCGAATATAGGCCAGGTGAGCGCATGAAGCACGTCGACGCGCTTAGTAGGAACCCCATCGACGTGCTAAATGTAAATAGTCTAGAAGTTTTGGATTGGTTTTATACGGTTCAGTGTCAGGATGATAAAGCAAAAAGCATCATCGACCAATTAAAAACTGGTTCAGCGGACCGTGACATAACAAAAGATTTCACACTAATAAATGATAGGTTGTATCGTAAAACGCAAGCGGGAAATCGTCTTGTAGTGCCCGGGCCAGCTAGGTGGAAAATTGTGCAAATGCATCACGATGAAATAGGACATGTAGGCCTAAAACGTTGCTTACATTTGATAAAAAATGATTACTGGTTTCCTAAAATGACGAGATTTATCCGAAAGTATGTCACGGCTTGTTTACATTGCGCTTACGGGAAAGGTGAATATGGGAGAAAGGAAGGCATGCTGCATCCTATGCCCAAACCTACGGAACCCTTTAGGACGATTCACGTCGATCATTTAGGTCCCTTTTGTAGGACAAAGAAAGGTCATGAGTACATGTTGGTTATAACTGACGCATTCTCGAAGTTCGTAATTGCGGAACCAACCCGCACAGTAAATTCGGTAGAAACCGTCCGACTTCTAAAACGAATCTTCAGCTTATTCGGATATCCAGATAGGGTGGTGTCAGATCACGGAAAGGCGTATACTAGTAGGTATTTTAAGAAATTTGCCACCGAGAAACAGTTCAAGCACACTATGACCGCTATTGCGTGTCCACGCGCTAACGGTCAGGTAGAACGCACGAATCGAACCATTCTCAGCGCTTTACGTGCAACCGACCCCAGCGAAACCGCGAATAACTGGTCAAATAGTCTACCTGACGTAGTCTGGGGTATAAATAATACTCTTAACGATACGACTGGCCTTAAACCTTACGATCTGATGTTTTCTCGCAGTGGTAGGTCAGTATGCGACGTTTCGATTCCAGGGCGCGTGGTCGAATCCAACCAGGCAAAACGCACTAAAGCTAGGCAGCGTATTGAACGGGCTAGTATGAAAATGAAACGTCATTTTGATAAGCGTCGCAAAAATTGTCATATCTAAAAAAAAGGGTGAATTAGTTCTTTGGAGACAAGCACCCACCAGTAGCGCTGCTAAAGTAAACACGAAGTTAGATGATCTTTACTCAGGACCCTACATTGTGGCAACAGTTGTTGGCAATGACAGATACCGAATCAGGAGTATTAAAGGCCTAAGAGGTTACAAAACCTTCACCGGATTAGTGTCCGCAGATTCCTTGCGCCCTTACCGAAGCATAGCTCCGGTGTCTGACAGTGCCAGCAGCTCTGACGAGCAGTTAGAAACTGAAGACCTTCTTGATTTATTAGAAAGTTAATGTCCACTGTCTGTTCCCATTGCGGGAGCAATTGTTGCAGGGTGGCCGATTGTAACGGTCAGCCGTTCTGCCAAGCCGTATGCCGAGCCTGCCAAGCCGTATGCCGAGCCAGCCAAGCCATGCCAAGCCAAGCCAAGCCAAGCCAAGCCAAGCCAAGCCATGCCATGCCATGTAAAGCCAAGCCCTGCCATGCCGATGCCTAGCCGAGCCCAGCAAGCAAGCCCAACAGCGTTAATTAAGAACCTCAGTTGATTGTTACGTCACGTCCGACTGTTATGACGCGCCTAAATGATTGTCGCTATTTGGTAACCGCCTTTGGTTGCGGTGGGGGTAAGCTCGATATATAGTGCGAGCAGCGCAGTTAAAGGGCATTCTGTAACGTACTCTAGCCTAAGCTGAAACTCTGTACGATTTAAGAAGTGAAATATAAATATCATCATCAACACGTGTTTGCAGTTTTCATTCTGTTTTACTATGCTATCCATAAATTGAATTAGAACTATGAAAATTATTATATTTACTCTCAATCTATTCACTCATCTTTAGAAGGCACAGAGTATGGGGAGCCACCACGGCTACTTCGATAGAGCAGAGTGGACAATGCATATCTACTTACCGCATTGTGGTTAATATCTTACATGACTTTTTGTCGAGATATTTTGGAATCAGGAGACCTGTATTTTATAAAACTTATCGCCTAGATCAGTAATGGGCAAAGTACGGCCCGCGGGCTAGCTCCGGCCCGCGAAAGCATTTAATCCGACCCGCCGACGGTGAATGAATGGAATATGAATTGTATATGACCCGCGATAATTATATTTTGACGGTCCAGGTTCTACTTAGTAGAATAAACATTTGTGCAAGTGTGTAATGCTGTACCTAATGTTTTTATATGATTAAAAGTTTCAACACAAAATGCATTTTTCCTATGATTCTGGCCCTCCTTTAAAAACTTCTTAAACTTTCTGGCCCCCGATTAAGAAAATTTGCCCACCACTGGCCTAGATGATGCTACGCATGACCGATATGATATTTGTTTGGTTTATCGAATTACGTACTATTACAATAACTAACATCTAGCAGTGGGACAGGTTGAACTCTCAAACTATGTTGCATGTCTTATAAGTTATCCATTATCTTGATTGTATACCAATAACAGTTAGGTGTTTTATGTTTACCTAGTCGGTAAATTAATTACGTATACTAATACTTTAAGGCACTTGCCTGTTTAGAAAAAAAGATGTCCCTCACTGATGTCTGCGTTTCTCAATGTCGTAGCTTCATTTTATCTCAATTTCCAAAGTGTCATATCTAATAAGTGGTCTTCTTGGTTGTCTTGCAGTGATTTACAGCTATATTGCATTTTGATATATGCAGCCGATGTGTAGGTAAAGCTGCACACGTGACCAAACAACACGTGCACCAAGTGCGGTCAGGCTTACGTGCGAATAGCAGATTCTAATTGACTCTTTGGTTATAGTAGACATTATTTGATGACGGCTTTCGACTATACTTGAAACAATTACATGTGGTTCCTGCCCCTGCGCTGCAGGAGTGCACCGTGCGCAGCGGAGAGCGCATCGGGCGAGAGGCAGCGGCCGAGAGTTTGTCGGCGCTGATGGAAGGGTCCAGAGGACGCAGTCTACGATCGCGTTCAGTTCTTGTTCTTTCGAATCGTTCCGCATATGCAACACTCTTCTGTAACCTAGCGAGACTATCAGTACGAGCGGGAAATTTCTCCAAATTATTAGCAACTTCTCCAAGTTCCGCCGTATCAGTATCGATAATTTCTTTGTGGTCTAGTATCATGCCAATATTCAACTTCAGATTAGTCATTCCATCTCGATAAATCAGGTAGATGGTCTCCTGATCTAATACCTTCAATGAAAAATTTTCATTGATTTTTAATGCTTTCATTTTAATCTGGAAAGGTTTAAAAGACTGCGTAATTTTTTTGCTTTTTTCTTTTACAAAGTTATCAAATTCAATGGCCAACATTTGATCATCGTTCGGTCGTTCAGATTGGCGAGGATCATTATTTTTGCCCATTTTTAATATTTCCGGGTCTTTATGTGTTACTTGAGTGTCGATCATGACCTGCTGAAGCACGGGTGGGTCGTTCAACGTGTGCCACTTCCAGTGCGTCACTGGACCAATATTCCTATCAAGAACGACACCTTCAGTTTGGTTGTATTTCAGTCTGTAAATATTAAAATAAAATTGGGAAAATTAAGTTAAATTAACTGTGATATTTATGGTAATAATATAGTAGTAAGTATACCTTATTTTACCGCCGTGGTCAAACACAACGCCGTTCCCCAGGTAGTCGAATGTAGCCAGAACGGTGTAAGGGCGGGAACGACCACGCTCGTCAGGTTCGCCGTTACTGTAGATGACGTATCGCTGTTGTGCATTTGATTCTAAAATTATAAGAAAATTCGAAACAATAAATTTATTCATTTAACGTCGCTGTCGAAGAAAAATGATAACAAATTGGAATAAACCTTGAGCATCATAATAGTCCAGAGCCATCCGTCCGTTCTTGTAGTACCATCGGCCGCGTCCGTCGTCGCCGAACTCTGCCAGCCGCTCTCCGGACTCGTACTGTATCAGGCCCTTGTTCTTGTTCCGCTTGAACCAGTCGAACTTGGGCTGAGCTGGACGCATGCGATACACGTTCATCTACAGGTTATTAAAAATAAGGCCCGTAATAAATATTTCCAAATGGGTAAAATAAATGAACAACTAAGAAAACCAAATACATAATTCTTACTTTTCTTACAACTTTTTCAGTAGGTAACATTGTCCAGCCTTTTTCGATAAACGTACGGTCCGATAGAGCGTAACGTATAACGCCTTTAGCTTCTGGCTCAACCTTCAATCAGAGTAAGATAAGGTAATGACCCTAATCCAACCAATTGTTCAAATTACTTATATCATTTCGATATTCATTATTTTAAGTACTTTTAACGAAGCTTTTAACGTTTTTTTTTTTCAAAAGGTAGTTTTTGTAAATTTATACCTACTTAATCAACTCTTTAAGTAAGATATAATTATATTATTTATAATATCTATAATTTCCTTTCCATTGAGTTTACAAGGCAGTTCAGAATTAAGCTTGCAGCACAAAAAAAAGATTAAGTATTACTTAGCCTGATAAGCGAAATCCTAAGTTTAGGGTAGTCTTACCTATGACTTAATTAATGTCACTTTATATTTTGTGGCATTCGGTTCTAAAGGCTTGATTTATAGCTATGGCGCATGGCGGGGCGGTATCACGTACGCCAGCGCCACTTTCAACCATTAAGAGATACATATATGATAAAAAAAGATTTTTCCAAATAAGTGTTTATAAAAATTACGTAATCAATATATTTTACAAGAAGAGCCCTTCTATCATTCTATTTTCATAGGCTACCTATCATTACCCATGTATTATTATAGATTAAGTAGGAGGTGTACCTACAATTTTATTATGACTTGACCTCCACAAACCTACCGAACATTTTGTTGATTTCCCAGTTTGTAATTGAGGTCTGTTTTTTTCATTAGCTAGCTCTTGGACTGGTTCATTGTACTTTGATTTAAACAACAAAGGTGATACTTCTTTTTCAATATTTTTATCTAAAACTTGTTGTTTCAGTTTACAGATTTTCTTTCCTCTTATAACTTCAGATTCTTCCAAATCTTTCTTGCGTGCTCTTTCGTCAAGTTCAAGTTCCATGTCGGAATGTGCGCACATGAGACATCTTCCACCTTTCGTTCCATGATGGGTTTGTTGGTGATTCCTAATATCATAGGTTTCTGATAATTTTTCTTTGAATTGTTTACCATCTTGTTTTAATCTCACTAAATTTAAAATTAAATTATCTTGGGAAGGCCTTAGCATTTTAAATTTTTTACCATCCATTTGTATTATATCGTTTTTTGTTTTTTGTTCCTTGGATGGTTTATCTAATCCTTTAGCAGCATCCTTTGCTTCTCGCTCCATTTTTCTCATAAGCGCATTTTCTTCCTTTGCTGTCTTTAATGTATCATCTTTGAAAAAAGTATTTAATTTTGGGTCTGCTACTTTTTTCAAAGTTTGTCCTTTTCTTTTGGTAATAGGTATACTTGTAGTATCCGTACCTTGTGCTTTTGTTTTATCTGTCTTAAAAGCATTTTCTTTTCCTTGCTTCTCTTGGCCTTTTTTTTGTTTTTCTGTTTCTTTACTAGGTTTCTCTTGAGCTTTATTCGATCTCCTTGTGGCACTTGTGGCGATTTCTTTTTTATGATTTTTCTGTTCTTTGCTATCTCTGCCGGCATCTAAGTCTGCTGTCTTGGCATTTTCTTTATCTTCTTTTAATATCCGATCTTTGGATTCAGATTTAAACCCACTTTGTTTAGATTTAGGATCTTTCGCCCCTATTTTTTGTGTTTTTTCTGTAGGTTTGCCATTTCTTTTATTTTTTTCATCAACCCGTTTCTTATCTTCTCCAAGATTCACACTTCTTACACCTTGGGTATGTTGAATAATTTCAGATGAACTTTTATTTTGATTAAGTGTTTTACGACTCTTACTTTTTTTTGGAAAAACGTAACTAAATTGTTTCTGAAGCCTTTGTGTTTTCTGGCCACCAGACGTTGTTTTTTTCCTTTCTGATAATAATATATCCGCTGTTCTTTCTGGTAATTTCTTAGCAATATCTTTTCTTGCCGACGATTGGCCCAAGGCGACCTGGCGGCGTTTGTCAGATTTGAAAATACCGTGACTTAAGTATTGTTCTTCATCAGTCCTGTCGCGTACGCCGTGTTTTCTTTCTTTGTCGTGTGCATATTGTCTGGAAAAACCTGCTGCTAAAATATCATCCACAGAATATTCAAGATTTTGTGGTCTTGATTTTGGCAATCTTGTTATGTCAGAAACTCTGTCTTTTCCAGCATCATTTCTTCTTTCTTCAATATCTCTCTCATAATCAAAATCCCTTGATTTGAATGAAACTTTATCTTTGTCTGGCATGTATCTAATTGGATCCCATTTTAGAATAGCTGATTTTGTTTTTCTTCCTGAAAAGTCAAAACTCAACGGTCGGTTTATTGACTCATTCGTTATCGGATGTGTTCTTGCCGTTTCTGGTCTTCGCAAATAATGTAACAGTTCTCTGATGTCCGGCTTGCGTTCACTTGTAGAGGGACACCGGAGTCTAGACTCTCGCTCCCGTCGGCATAAGTCGTCCATGCGTAGCTCAGATCGAGATCTCTGTGGCGCTTCACTTGTGTCCTGTTTGCCCACGAAAGAATCTTTGAACACATTTTTATATTTAGATAACCATTCTATTATCGATCTTTTAGTATTTTCCTTAATAGCTTCACCTTTACTAAGAAAAAACTTTTTTACTGCTTCGTTGCAGTCATTACATGGCTGTTCTTCTAGTCTGCAGCGATCGCATATACCTGTGATGTTGTTCTTACATAAAGCTGGTACTTTTTGTAATAGTTTCAAAGCATGTTCCATTTTTTTCCGGCATCGAACACAGGTTGTTTCTCGTCTTTCTGCAATAACCAGCATCAATAACTAATTAACCTTGGTGCAGTAGCTAACCTAAGTAGTACCTACATAAAAATAATGAAATATGTGTACCGGTTTTTTATTTACCTATACTTTATACATTTATAATGTTGGTTAGGAATTATATCAGGTAGCCTAGCCCGCACAAACTCATACAAATTATCGCTTACAAACCCAGTTCTGTTAAAAAATCCGTCGACGATATGATCTTATCCTTAGTGTTATGCAATATAAATATATCTTCAGTAGTTTTTGTACCACCTTTTGTAGTTACATTATCTTGGTTCACCTGTAAAATTATGTTTGGGTAGTAAGTAGGTAGGCACAAGTTACAAACGGAAATAAATCAACGATATTACCTCTACATTGGGATAGTTCCCGTTTACGAGGGAAGCTTCTTTCACGGCCTAAGTCACGCTACATAAGTAGTAGTTTCTAATTTATAAAAACTCAGTATAAATACAGAATACTAAATAGTACCTAGCTACAGTTATAATCGAGAACTTACATCTTCAGTTTTTGTATGGCGATATATGACAAGGCCGGCGTTTTCTAAGTCCACGACTTTACCGAAACCTGTTGTGCAATTCGCACATGCTTTACAGCAAGGACACGGATTAATTTTGTCGCTGAAAAATAAAAGCATCAAGTTTACCTACTAGTTTAAAAGAGTACCTGTAGTAGGTCCTGTTCTGAAAAATCTCGAAATTTCACGAACACATATAGGGACAAACAATAAATACGAAACGGAAAAGTAGACGGACTTACTTAATAACAGTCTCCATAATTATAACTATTCTCTACGTAATCATTACATAGGTAAATAAAATACTTAAATAAAATGCTTAAGTAATAATATAAAGAAAAAAACAACACAAGTTAAACGTAAAATATGCTTAGTAATAGGTACTGCTTTGAAGGCACTCATTTATACGTCTTGTAGACATATTTCTGTATTTTATATTTCTCTGTAATCTGTGCTTGCACGATGATGGAGGTCGACGATGGAAGAAAGAGATCCACGTCCTCTTTGGGGGTATGTTGGGATATGTCATATAACACCTATATATCTACGTAATTTTCTGTGACCAATACAAGCTAAACAATCATCGCGTACACTAGCTAACCCAATACAAAATTGATCAACGCACGCGCTAGCTAACTCTATACTAAAGACTTCAACGCGCGTATTAGCTAACCCCAAAAAATACTTTCGAAATACTTATAGAAACCTTTATGAAACTGATTTAATTGACCTTTGAAAAAATAACATGGGAATTTAACATTTTCTTACTGATTGTACTCACAGAACACTATACCTTCTAGTAGAGATTGTACTAAGTATGCGCCGTGTAGTGCTGAGCAAGATTTTGTAAAGTACTGGATAGCACTGTTAGTATTATGGCCTTATAGGAAAGTCTGGGGTTATGAATCAGGTGATCTCGTTAGTAGTAAGTAAGTTATTGGTAAGTAGAGTTATCACGGGGTCCCCAGCTGAGACCGCCGTTGCCAAATATGGTTTTGTATGGGTACCAAGTTGTTCATAAGATTATGCCTTTGTTTTAGTTTTAGAACTGCCATACTTCGACTCTAACCAAGCCTCATCGTGAAGTCGAAAGCCGTCTGCAGTAATGTTACCTTTTGCTCACGATTTAAGTAATTGCTTAATGCCGACACATCTTTATTCCTTATCTCTATTATAATAAAAGCGAAAGTAGCTCGGTCTGTCTCTTTGGGAGCTTCACCTTTTCATGGCTAAGGGCTGAACTAATCTTGATGAAATTTGGTGTGGAGATAGTTTGAACCCTGGGGAAGGTCATAAGATACTTTTTATTGCGATAAACTGTAGACCGCACGTATAAAGTCACGACCAAGAATTAGTATATAACATGTAGGTCTTATTTAAATAAAACATACTTTTTTAAAAGAAAACAATTTATTCAGTCTAGTAAAGTTTTGGCTACAGCAAATGTCTTAATCCTTTTTCTTTTTAAATAAATTCATAATTTTCTGTGTTAATGAAACAGATGTGCTCAATGGTTTAAGTATAAGTTCCTTTGTGCAGATATTATGAAGAGGACCAAATGCTAGAGCAACAACAGTGCATGCTAGACAAATAACATTGTACGGCATACTGAAGTCTGGAGTAGGCAAAGATACCATGGCGCCGTTCGTCCTGAATACGGCCGGATACCCTGAAACGATAAAAGAACATTTAAAAAAAACTATGAACTAAAATAATTATTAATAACTTTAAAAACAAGCGAACTAACTTGTATCATCTTAGAAAATAAGGTGAAGATAATTATAAAAGTATGTATCTAGGTAATTGGCAACATAATTTTGTTTGCATAACAATGATAATGGCCTCCATGGTGAAAGTTGGCGAGCCAAATGCAAAGTTTGAGGACTGAGGTAGTGTTTCATGCCCACACTGGGGAAATCAGCTCCAAGTCCTCATAATTCCCAATTCACAAGATATAGAAATCAGAGTTTAGGGTCAAGATTTATATATGTGACCTAAATATTGAAATACACTTACATGGTTTTGAAGCATTGATGACTGAATCAAATAAAGAGCCCGTTAAAGGGAGACTGGTATAATTCCTGGCAGTTGGCAGGTTTGCAGATATCAATGCAGAACCAATGTAGAACCCGTGATTGGCATCTGGAGGATATTCTTGCCATTTGAGGAATACAAATTCAAAATCTATGGTAATGGTTGTAGTTGATCTAGGAGGTAGCTTCAAGAGCAGTTCTAAGTGATATGGCTTTTGCCGACTTCGCCCAGGCGAATAATACTGTGATATGACTAGTTTACTCTCAGCTTCACCATTGATTCTCAAAGTGCTGAGTTGTATTGGCAGCCACCACGGAGCATTTTCCATGACCACAACATGTATAGGAGTCCAAAAATTGTTCATTAGCTCTGTTACAATGCCTCCAAATTCTTTGCCGAAACCAAGAACATATCTATTGAAGTATAGAGGTGGTGGTACTGGTACCACTATGTTGTTTTCATTACTTTCATATTTGGCTGCAATATTGATCATCTGATTGTCTGCTTTTATGTTATATACTGCAAAAGTAGTTTCACTGCCACCCCTTAGTGAAACTACAGTAGATTCCGGTTGAGGGCTCAATTTGAAAGGATGTGTGTCATTAGAAGTCACATCTACATACACTTTGCTGCTAGATGAGAGAGGGCAAGCCCCGGGCAATCCCTGTCCAAAAAGTTTTCTGAAAGACCAGTCGACACCACCAACTATTCTGTGATCATACACAAGAGCTACAGTCTGTTTTATTTCTAGGTTTGTTTCAGTACAGTCTTTTGATTTGCACACATTTCTAACATGAACCCCTATTGAATGGTAGTTAGTATTGTGGATCATCCTAGAGTTTAGCAGTGATGAGAATCCGCGGCTAGACTCACACGGAAGCAGTTTTTTCCAAGGTGTTAAATTTTCTGTACAAACTATTTCTCTTGGCAGGGATGCATATCTCAGCTGTGAGGTGAGATTTTGACTTGGCTTCACAGCGCTTGTGGGCCATAATGGCATTTGAGGTGTCACAGTGTTGAAAGTATCTATAAAGTTCAGTGAAGCGCAGAAGAGGCCAGATAGTGTGGCGCAGAGTTTTCTCCACTGGGTATCCACATCTGTGACTTCTGGTGAAAACCAGGCATATAGTTCAGCACCAGGGCCGGCGTCGAGCACTGGATACCCCCACTTATCATGCCTCCATTGTCCTTCAGTAAGGGTCAAGTGCAATTCCTCCACTTGGAAGTAAGAAATCACTTCAGTAAGGGCTCTTGGAGAGAGATTGGAATGTTCATCTGTAAAGACAAGTTAAATTTACAACGCAAAGTAGTCTGGAAAGAAAACTGTTATCAGATAAGGATTTAGTAAAGCTTGTGGTGATCATAAATTTACAATACTTACATGAAGGATCATGATCTACTAAGGTTATGAACTGAAAATAAGAATACAAATGTGTTGGAGGTAATGGCTTAATGAACAATTCTTCGTTGAACTGGTCTCCATGAACACCAACAATAACGATATGCACCAGAGCAAGGCAAGAAATTATAGCTCGTCCGGCTCCCATTTAGTGCTGTTTTTTCTCTAAGTTTTATGTATAGTTATCCTCGATAGTTACGACCCAGTTTGTTCGTTTATGAAGCGAGAAACCTATCTAACTTTCATTACATTAAATTATGTTTAAATTTATAATTAAATGAAGATTTGAATTTCCCAAGTTTTAGAAACACGAAGGAAAATGTTGACATTTTTTAATGAATGAGACAATGACTAACAGTTGACGTGTGTCAGCGGTGCGCGACTGACTCTAACATGACAGTTGTTTTTTTTTTGTGAGTTCTTTCGCCATTTTTTTTAAGAGAAGCGGTGGTAGGGCCTCGAGCTAGACCTCTCTACCCTGGCTGCGGCTGGAGCACGGAGGTTCCGCACCGCGAGGGGTTCCCTCTGTGTAACTTGGCACAGGCGCTGAGCAGCCAATCAGTTTCTTTTGCAGTTCATTTATTTGTCAGGGATGCCGAATGAGTGATGAGGAGGGAGACTCAATGCCCTTGCCACTGCTGCCTATAATAACAAACGAAACAGCGGAAGAAATAATAATAAAACTTGTTGACAATTAATAGATTACAAAATATGACATTGATACTGACAGCCACATAGAAATATTGATGTCACAGTGTCAGTAATTCACTAACTGTCAAGTCAAGTGGAGTGGAGTAGGGATGGCGATTCTTTACGAAAAAGATCAATTTTTAAATCGATTCGAATCGTAGTCTAATGAATCGATTCACGAAAAAATCGAGGCCTACAAAATCGATTCTTAAAAAATCGATCTTTTTTTCAAGTTTGCGTTTACAATGTAAATTTGTATCAATTTTACTAAAAACAAGATTAATATTGCAATTAACGATATCTTATCAATAAAATCAGGGAATTCAAAAATAGCTATTATTTTTATTAGCGTATCAAACTATAAGATCAACTATAAAAAAAAAAAGTATTTATATACTAACGGCCTTACTAATAAAAAAAAGTTAAACATCTGTGTAACAACTGTATTACTATACAGTGAGTAAGCTATGAATAGGCGTTACACACTCCCTATATTAATAATCCGTGGGTAAACAATGCATAGTTATCAATTCCTTATAACAAAAACCACTGGCAACTTTCGTCAGAAACGTTCGAAAACATTACGTCATAATATCAGAGTCTTAATATTAGTTCTAAAAACGTTCATAACTTTGATGCATTAGTAGTGAAAAATATAAATTTTATTAAATTAACTATCTTTTTCGTTCTTTAATTACTGTTTTACTTTCACTTAGCCATTTAGTAAGAGTAAAGGATACTAAAAATACAGCCATCTCGCGAGTTGAGTAGTTAACTCTTTAACCGGCAGCACTCTTATAATTCAGGCACATTCAACTAAATGCAAATAATTGTATGGTTTATACCAAAACAGAAAAAATCGAATGTCGATTTTCAAGGGTGATATATCGATTCAGTGAATCGATACAGTACTTCAGATCGATTTAAAAAATCGATATTTTCTACTCGAAAAATCGATTCTTCGATTAATCGATCTCAGATCGCCATCCCTAGAGTGGAGTCACTGACTGTCACAGAGTTACAGTGTCACTGTAAAGAAATTCCAAACAAAACAGAAAATTCATTTTAGATTGGACTTTTCAATCGTAGGTTCTTACTTTGTTTCAAAGAAACGATGTAAAATACTACTTAACACAATAATTTATTCAATCGAAATGTTAGTATCAAGAAGAACTAACAAGGAGAGTTACATTTAGTTCACTCTGCTCTTTGGTCGCTTGCTTTACGGCCGCTACCGCTACTCTATTTTCTGAACAGTTTAATTAATAAAAAAATGAAATCAATATATTAAGTCTATTCAAGTGTTCAAACAACTTAACTAAAAAAAGTAGTATCGAAAAACAAAGAAAATAAATAAGTAGGTACACAATAGATTAACCGGGAAGAATTAAAAATGGATAATGAGTTTGTGGACATATCTACTAGCTTGAAGCTCCAACTAGGATTTGGGATCGGTCATGTACTAAACGATGTCTGTGCAAGTTTATGGTTTACATACTTTTTAGTGTTTTTTCACTTGGTTCTGGAGTTTACTGCAACTCAATCTGGGAATTTGATGCTCATTGGACAAGTAGTGGATGCTTTAGCCACCCCTTTTGTGGGATACCATTCTGATCACACAGACAACTTGATCAGTGCAAGATATGGTAGAAGAAAAATTTGGCACTTGTTTGGTGAGTTCCCTTTCCCAACCTTTATGGAAATCATAGTGTCAAATATTTGAACACAAAACCTAGATACCACAAATCAGTGTCTCTTAACCTGTGGGCCATGCTCTCCCAGGGGTCTGCGGATATATGTATGGGGGTCTGCAGTCTCATCTCTGGAACATTTAATACTTTGACTGCTGAGCCGATTTTCTTGGCCAGTCACGGGTATAGATTTGCACAGACCATTGTGTTTTCCCATATAGCTAACACCACAGTTGTGTTTTGAGTAGTAAATGTGTTAAAATAACAAATAAATACCACACAGTATTGTATTTGCTATGCTAACTTTAGCATGGTGAATATGCTTAGTTAGTGTAATTTTTCGAAAATATTATATTTGTATCTGTAGTACTAAACAAAATGGTCCACAATTGATTGCTCTTTTCATTAAGAGGGTCCTTGAAAATAATTGTGCTTGATTTTCTAGGGGTCCATGGCTGAACGTAGTTAGGAGCCGCTGCCATAAATAATTAATTCTTATGTGTATTGTTTTTTTTTTATTTTCCAGGTACAGCCTGTGTTCTAGCCTCATTCCCATTCATATTCTCGGAATGTATTGGTTGTTCGACAACTCACAAATGGGCCCAAATGTTCTACTTTGCTGCATTTATTTTAATATTTCAAATTGGCTGGGCGGCCGTGCAAATATCTCACTTAAGTCTTATACCGGAGCTATCGGAAGATGACCATACAAGGACACATCTAACAGCTGTTAGGTAATTCTTACATTTATTTCATATAATATTTAAATTATAAAAAAAAATACCAAGTTCATTTCGTCATCATCATCCTTAACCCATATCCGCCCACTGCTGAGCACAGGCCTCCCCCACTTTTGTAAGGAGGTTTACGCCATAGTCCACATTTGAAACCACATTTGAAGTTTATAAAATCTTCTAATTGATCAAACTAATTTACAGACAAAACGTTTGACAAATCACTTGGTCATTGATTTCAGTAATACATGTCTGAGAAAAGAATAGCTATTAAAGAAACTAACTCTGTCAACACCTTTAAAAATAAATTTTATGATATATTATTGATACAATAACAAATAACAATTATTTGGGGTTGTATTTTAACATAAGGTACCTTTTAGTCCATAAATGTAACCCTATAATGCAGTGCCAAAATTTATATATAGAAAACAAAACCGCGGGGCACAGCTAGCACCTAATGAAATAATGCTCAGCACAGATGAATAAATGATAAACATCATACATTTATTTTGTTACAGATATGGATTCACAGTATTTTCAAACCTATTTGTGTATATAATCACATGGATTGTATTGCATATATCCGGGGAATGCGATAAGCAAGTTTGTTTCCATTTACCTACTTAATTATAAGTATTTTTAAGAGTAGATACCTCTTATACTATAATTTTGATTAAAAGATAGCTAATGCAATTAGAATTTGTACCCTGTTTACCTATAATGTTTGATTATTGGAAACCCCCAACATAAAGATAATGTGGTACTAAACCATGCTGCAAGCTTTCCCTCCTTCAATATTTTACACAACCAAAGTAAAATATATGAATGTCTACTCAAATATATAGATAATACCATTTCTTTACAACTTGCAATAATTATTGCATATGGTGTACAAGTATTTGAATATTCTCTTTTGTTTTTAGCAAGTGGGTCCAGCAGACGCTTGGAAGTTCAGACATATTGTCTATGTGGTATTAAGTGTGGGGTTTGTAGCCTCAGTTCTGTTTCATAAGCTTGTTAGTGAAAAGAGCACTCTAAGGCACCAAGAGCAATTACTGGAACAGGAGAATAGTGGGACCCACTGTGAGTTCCTACGGAAGCCACTTATGTATCAGGTAACCTGTAAATTGCCTTCATATTCAATTTAGTAAAGCCTGATTAATAATACAAAAGCGGCAATTCATCATCAACAACCCATAACGTCCCACTGCTGGGCACGGGTCTCCCCTCGCTTTCGTGGGGAGGATTAGGCCATAATCCACCACGGGGCCAGATCCGGATTGGTGGATCACATACCTACCTCCGAAATAATTCTATAGGTAGGTATAAAATAAAGCAGCAATTATGAGCCATAATTCATGAACAAAGAATTTGCCTAGACAGTACTAACATTCCAACTAACAGTGCCATATTTTATGTAGTTATAGAATGAGTCATGAGCAGCAAAAGGCATTGTACCTTTTTGTATCTATATCATTATTTAGTTGAGGGAACTACAATATTAAAGCTTATTGCTAGTCATGACAGAGTATAATTTATATTGGATGACCTATGCCGAGACCTACGCTAATTGCTAGTACCTAATTAATATTTGCATTATGTTTTCAGGTGGCCGGTGTATACATGAGCACAAGACTGGTTGTAAACGTATCTCAAGTACTTATCCCGCTGTATCTGCACAGGACTCTTGGCTTGGCTGCACGGGCCTTAGCCGTGATACCACTGTCCATGTACTTAGGCAGCTTAGCGGCAGCTGGAGCTCAGCGGCTAGCGCCAAGGTCCTTTACTAGAAAACTGAACTATTTGATTGGCACAGCATGTGCCCTGTCTGGTTTCATCTGGATCTATATTGGATCTGACGACAACTACAAATTCTATTTTGTCTATTTGGTTGCTGTGCTGATAGGTAAGTTCAATGCTTCAATTATGTTCTTTTATTTTTTTTTTACTAGTTTTTATTTATCTTGGTAGGTATGTATGCTTGAGTGGAATCTTGCAACTCAATTTTGACCTAGTTCCCGTTGTTGAATTGAGTTGATATTTTGCATGCCTATCAAGTTCAGATGACAATACAATATTATGGTGATAACGAGCTGATCTGATGATAGGGACAGAAGGTAGATAACGGAACACCTTGGTGACTAACAGTAGATTGATGGTGTTTGGACTCATTCTAACCAGCTTGCCATACCGAATACGTATTGTTTGGATAAATATATTTTTACCAAAAATTTATTGTGTCATTTCTTATGTGACGAACGAAGTTTGTGACCGACTGCGTTTGTCACAAACGGTCTAATGTGAATTTGCGACCTAATGCGTAAATGACGTACGGCATTTGTGACATGGCACGTATGAACCACTCCTGCTAGTTATTTGTAGATTCGTATCATTCTTCATCTTTGTCAATCTCTGGTTCAATAGAAATGTAAAAATGAGGCATCATCCTCAATAGCGTGCGGCAGTCGGGTAAAATTAAAGCAATACTCGAAAGTTGACGCATGTTTGATTGTACTCAGCGACGATTATTCTGTTATCACATAACAATAATGTATGTCAAACTGTGAGTAACTAATCGTATTTAGCTATATGTACTAATTATAAGTATTGGTAAATGTGTCAAGTGACCAATCACAATGCCCTCCTATCGGTGTTGCTATGGATTTTACGGCCTAAGAATATATTTCATACCGCTTTGCTATCTTATATGCATTCATTCACGTATTAGATAGCTGCTGATACGTACCTACATATTATTATTACGCAATAGATATTGTGAATTCATAGGTATTACGAACATCGAAGTTCGTAACACCTGGAAACAGCTTAGCCGAAGTTATAGTTGTACCATATTAGGCTTCCGTTTGTTTGACCACTACATTCCCGCTTAGCTTTCTAAAGATACCGAAAAAAATAGCAATATTCCCATAAAAAAATAACAGCGATTTATCAGTTTTCATTAGCCACTGGCCTGTTGACCATAATCTCAGCTGGTGTTGTGCCGTAACTATTAGTCCCCACAGACTACAATTTATAACGATCAAATGTATCACATGTCCTTCCCCAAGGATCAAACTATCTCTATATATTATACCAAATTTTATTAGGATCTGTTTAGCTTTGAAACAGGAGCATACATGATGATAATGTTACTTTCGATTTTAATATTTGTAGGATATTTTACGGACACGTGGGACAGAGAATAATGATAATATTATTCTAATGAAAATCTTTTATAATTTTCAGGTTTCGGCGGCGCTATTATGCTGGTGACGAGCCTGGCTCTGACGGCTGACCTGGTCGGTGCGAAGACGGAGGCGTCGGCCTTTGTATATGGCCTCATGAGCTTCACTGACAAGCTGGCATGTGGCATCTCGATAGCACTCATTCAGATGTAGTACGTATAGTTTTGGTTGAAGTATCAGAGATTATCTTTTCTTAACTGGGGTCTGCATAATTCGTATAGTTTGCGGCGACGACATTTCCTTTCAGCGTCTAACAAAATCTACCAATCTCTTACGTAACCTAGTACGGGCTTATGCTGCAGCTTTGGAAATTAAATAGAAAAGAGAAAATGTATCCCTGTCTTGCTTGACCTCAAACACTACACAGAGATGGGGCGTAATTAATGTCATGTTCACTAGAATTAATTACCTACCAATTATACTATCCAAGTACTGGCCGATACTTACGTCATACTATTTGTCACAAAGCAGTCATGTAAATAACTTGTTTTCGAAGTATTATCCCATATATTATTCAATTTAATGCTTCCAGCCTTTAGCATTTGGATTTAGACCTACCTCCCACACATTTTTTTTTAATTTTAATTGGTAGAAAGGAGATCCCTTATGGTTTAGTCATTGGTCATGCATGGCTCTGTCACACACACCTACCTATCGTGGTTTCTGTAAAAAGTGTTCTCATTAAATAATTCTTACAAAGAATGGTCATGCAAGCACATACAAGTATACTTGATGTTGACTTATGACTCATATCAAGTTCTGCCTGCCGTTAATATCTAATCGTGTCTTACGTTTGCTCGTCACAGTTGGTAGTCAGGTAACATTGTGTTACTGTTGAGTAATGTGAATAAAGATATTTGAAAGTTAAATATGATTTCTGATTGAGCATCGTTTGTTTCCAGCGCGGACGGTGCCGAGTCGAGTTACTATCGCGACGCGCTGTCGTGGGTGTGCGGCGGTGCCGCGATCTTGGGACTCTCGCTCACGTTACTACTGCCCAAGTTCTCGCCTGACTCGGAATTGTTAATAAATGGTGTGTATCTTTATTTACACACACACTCACACATACACAAAAACGAAATGTGTGCTGGGACACAAAGTAAAAGTTCAACTTCAACTAAAAAAAAATATATAAAAAAAAAATCATAACGGATATTTTAAAAAATATACGAAACGTAACTCACTCTCTTTTTATCTTCACTAACTTATATCTCCCTCTCAACTTCCTTTCGCCTCGCCCGGTCGCTTTATTCGTAAGGCATTCAGCAGCTTACTCTCCAAGTCAAGCGTGCGTAAAGAAGTTTTACTTCAATAATGTGGTCTGTAAATAGGCGCAGAGCACTTATCAGCGTGACGTCACATAGATTACGCATTATAAAACATATATCCGTTTCTCTCCCGCGTGGGCATGCTATTGTGTCAGTTATTGGTAGAGATACGACAGACAGCATGCTTCAGTTTGAATCATTTGCGTTTTTGCAAATTTGCGTTATATATATTTTTTCTTTCGTACATTATGTAGGTACACTAAAATGAAATTACGTTTGTACTGTCCATATGTCAGGTAATAATTTTATTGACCTCAAAGGTTAGGTTTCATTTCTTATAATAAAATCTAATTGGACCTTCGCATTTAGTTCGACTAGTTAGTAAAGGCGCGATTAGTTTGCCAAGTTATCGCTCGTCGAAAAGTTCTAGTTTCACGCGCCTATTATTACAGCCGATGGCACTAGTATCGCCTGTCTCGTTAAATAGAATATCTGTGTATATGTTTTATAATATTGTCTGTTAGATCGTGTCGTTGCAAGAGTTCGATGGGTCCTTCCTATCATGTGCACCGACGGAAATTATCTATTGAGCGATAGCAGGAAATTATATTTTCATAATCACAATTAGACCCACGCATGACCTTATTCCCACTTGTAGTCAAGTCCTGCATACATTGCAATGAGTTCTGCAGTATCTATAATAATATAGGAGTAAAGGACAAAAGTAGTGTACGTCCATTTTCTTTTTGTTGTTAACTGTACTATTTGTTCACATACATTACAACAGCCTTGTTGCATCACAGACCATCTAATCTTTTAATGTAACACTTTTATCATTGCTGTAAATCCAATAATTTTGTTGTTTCAGATTCAACTTCTATAAATCAGACGGAAGGAGAGACGATAACGCCAGATTATAATATATGAAAACTTCACATAATATAATTTAATTTATTATTATACTTAGGTGTATATAGGAAAATCAATTTCTTTTGTATGTATTGCTTTGTTGCATTACTGTGCCTACGAGTATTTTAAAAGTGATATTATTCTTATTGACAAAGGTGTTCCTTTACGAAAATCTATTGTAAATAAATGTTGCAAAACTGAAGCATAAAATGACGTTATTTTATCTGATCAATTTCATTTTAAGTTCTTATTTGTTATTATTAAAATCGTGTATTGCACAAAATGACAACGCTAAACGGTCCAATATTCTTTGAATTACGTAATTTTTAACTCATTATACTTAACTTTTTGTAATGAAGTACTTAGAATTTTCATACTTTTGTAATTAGTGTCGAAAAATATGTGGTCAGAGCTTGTTTGCTCCAGCTTTATTCTTTGCAGTTATGTGCTCTAAAGGTGTCTCCAAATAAGCTAGGAAATCCGCACAGTTACATAGCTTAAGACTGTACTTTGTAAACAAATCGATTCGAAACGAATCGGTTTTTGTGTAGGTACACCTTACTCAAATTGAATTAAGTGTAACCGCTCTAATTTATTTCTATCCCTTACGCTTTCATAGTTTGAATGCGGCAAGATCATACCGCTCATTTGAACAAGAACGCGTTATCTCCCAACGTGTTGAATTTGAGAAATGTTAGTAGACTCTATATTAGAGCAAAAAAAAAAATACTACGTACCCATAGAATTCACAAACACTAATTGCTTTATTTTATTATATGTTCAAATGTTGTAAAAGTTAATAGTTTCTTTTGGAATTTGTTACATTACCTGACTTGTAAATGAAGTAAAGAATCTTGACACGCTGACTTGTAAGTTCCAATTTATTTCAACAGTTTCTTAATGATTATTTTGTAACCCAGAAATATAGCCTGAATGAAGTACTGAATGTCATCTAGGTAAGTATTAATTATGTTTTTATTGATTTCCATTAAAATATTTAATTTTAGAAAGATAGTTTATATGCCGGAAACTGTTTTTTTTTTTCATAACTCATAATAACCTACAAGCTTCAAGTATGAAATCCAAAATATACATAATACGGCAGTGAGGAAAATGGAACGAGTAGCACAGTGTCTCATTACGTTTCTGGATATTTTGGAGCTTGTTAAGCGAGAGCCCTTCTGTTGTTGTGCTATTATTCATTCTGTGGTATAAGACAAAACAAGCAATAAATAATAGCAAATGTTATAAATCAAAACATAAACCTTTCTTTTGGCTTAGTCAGGTAAAAAAAACCTATGTATAATAATTACCTATGTACTTCATTCAGAAACAATAGCTGTTGTATAACTTGTTGGTGATTTGATTACCTTCCTTCCCAATTCTATTCAGTTTTCATTTATTTTGTAAAAGCACTCATGTGATATACCTTTGATGTGATAAACTTATGTAATCTCAGTTATAGAATGCACTAGTTTATGCTGCAAACCCATTGTCACTATTGGACTGGTGTTATCATAGGTATCACTGACCACACATAAAATAGAATTACTTTACTGTACACCAGTCATCGGTCACATAGTAGCAGTGGTACTGTGGTGCTCTATTTTTGTGTATGGATAAGTTTTCAGCTTTGGGGCGGCCCCAGTGCCTCTCTGAAGGTGCCCTATATAATAGAACGCAGTAGTTATACCAATGTAATCACCAGTAATAGGTATGCTCAGTGATACACCAGTGCATGTTGTGACCATGAGTCTACAGCTTATATGATGTCCTATCCTATTATTAAAATATATTTCTGTTCTAAATATGAATCTTTTAATTCAATTATTCAGATTACCCAGCGTGAAGGTTAATTATTGAAGTCAAGGTAAGCCTATTAAGGTAATAAGCAGGTAAATTGAAAGACAATATCAAAATAAATTAGTGTATTATAATATCACAAATGCTAGCATTGCACTACCAATCAATCTGATCATGCGTGAGATACAAGAATACTTTATTTTATAAGCTTGAATAATTTATTATAAGCTCAGCTTTGATCATAAATATTGTTTCAAATCAGCTGGCTGTAGTCTTTTATTAAAAATTGATATTTTATTCAGCCGCAGTCAAAGCCATTACGGTGAAACGAACTTCATTAGGATCGCGGGCCATGAACTCCTTGCATACTTTAGCAGCATCCTCAAGGAAAGAGTCCTCCGTGGTTGGTCCATGGTTCACAGGAAAAGCTTTGCGCCCATCCAACTCATAAAGGGCCCCATCTCGTTGAACAAGAGTAATAAAATGATGATTAACAGGATCTTCGGCACTCGGAGTGTTGGTCTGTCCTTCTTGAGCTAGTTCCTTGTGGGCATTAATGATGCCCTTACACTTGTCTAGCAGCGAACCACGCCCTGCTGCATCCAGACTCTTGGCTTCATCAAGGAATTGCTTCATGTGTCCATCAGAGAGATTAATCTTATCAATATTGTTAGCCACACCATGAACAAGAGCTACGGTACCACATGCGTTACTGATATTCTGCTTCATGTAGAAAACGTTGGGTGACACTTCTTGGCCCTTGGACAAAATGTCGGCTTCTTCCGCCTTCTTATGTTCGTCGTAGGTTTCAGAGGTCGGGAACAGGAGCATGACGGCGAGGACCGGGCGTGGCACGAACGAAAGCATCTCTTCGTCCAAACCCATTACATCTACCATGTTCCATTTGTTTGGAACACCCAATTTGTCCAAGAATTTGTTCAATACTTCAGGATTAGATTCCAACGGTACCAAAGTTTCAGACATCTTGAATGATTGAATGCAGACTATTTGAGGTTACCGGTACCGGCCGGCGTCACTAACTCGATGAAGCAGACTGCGGTATCTACTCTAGTAATATTGATTTTGCTTTCTTTGGTAACTTTTGACGCCACCCACTTGTCTGTCGTTCTCTCGGAAATTCAACGAACGAAGACAAGGCGAATGAATTATTGATTGACAATTTGACACTGCGCGAACCCACAACCCACAAGATGGAAACTATTTAGACCCGTTCCGTTCCAGTAATCCAGTGAACGTATTGTATTCTTGAAGGTATAAAAGTTTTCATAAAATGTTTTTCTTTGCAATATTTTAGCATCAAAATCAGAATAATAATCAAACGGAGAAAATACAATGACACTTGCACCAACCGATTTTGGTTTTATCGATACTCCCTCCACTCCACAGTTTGTTTTGTTTTCTAACTTTGTTTCATTCATTTGTTTGTTTTTATTTATTTTGTTCGCTAAGGTAAGGTGTTCCCTTTTTTCCACCAAGTAGGTAGGCACGTAGGTAGTGTAGAATATGGGAATATGTATTAAAAAAAGTATGGACTAAAATGAGCTTTCTTCACACTAAATAAATTTATTAATGGAAAGTGTGAAGAAAGGTTTTCCAGAATTAGGTTTGTTTTGTTGCGAGCCAGATCATTTTTTAACTAATTTAAGACGTTCACTGCTGAAGACACAACTGTTGTGTTAGCGGTAGATACGGGAAAACACAACGGTGTGTGCAGATCCGTAACCGCTAGACAAGAAAATCTAAAAACTATAAAAAATAATGGGGTCACTTGCAAAGTAAAGTTGATTTACCTATACAAGAATTACAGTTAGGAGCATTCCTGCAGCGAAGTTCAATCAAATACAAGGCTGGGTAGTCAGTATTTGCGTAACCTAATTCATTTGTACTAAATTAAAATAATTAATAATTGGGTTACATTGAGTAATTTGAAATAAAGTTTATAATTGATTAAAGTTAAAGTAACACCTATTTGTCGTTTAAACCCTACATACTTAGGTACCTAAGTAAAATTAAACAAAAAAACAGTGTTTATTACATAAAATAAATAGTTTAATATCACAAAAGCTTGCATTGCACCATATCAGTAGAAAAGTAAGAATAGGTACTTTATTAAGCTTGACAATATTAAGCTCAGCTTTAAAAAATGGTAGGTACTACAGCTTTATATCAATCAGAACAGCTGCAGGCGGTTTAAAGGCTATAAAAAATATTGAGATTTCAATCAGATGCAGTCAAAGCCATTACAGTGAAGCGAACTTCATTAGGGTCACGGGCCATAAACTCCCTGCAAACTTTAGCAGCATCCTCCAGCAACGAATCTTCAGTAGTAGGTCCATGGTTTATAGGAAATGACTTGTTGCCGTCTAGCTCATAAAGTACCCCATTACTTTGGATGAAAGTGATAAAGTGGTGGTTGACAGGATCCTCAGCCTTTGGAGTGTTAGTTTGGCCCTCCTTTGCCAATTCCATGTGTGCATTGAGAATGTCCTCGGAATTCACAAATAGAGTTCCACGGTCAGCAGGTCCTAGATTCTTGGCCTCATCTAGAAACTTCTTCAGGTGTCCATCGGAAAGCTCAATTTTCTGAGTATTGTTGGCAACTCCATGAACCAGGGCGACAGTGCCACATGCATTGCTAATTTTTTGTTTCATATAGAAAACATTGTCCGAGACTTCCTGACCCTTGGACAAAATCTCAGCTTCTTCAGTCTTCTTGTGTTGCTCATAGGATTCAGAAACTGGGAAGAGAAGCATTACGGCCAGCACCGGGCGCGGCACAAATGAGAGCAGATCCGCATCTAACCCCATCACATCTACCATATTCCATTTGGTAGAAACGCCTAGTTTCTGCAGAAACTTGTTTAGCACTTCAGGGTTGGATTCCAGGGGCACTAAAACTTTTGACGCCATTCTCGGTCACTGAAAATTGAAAAGTTATCGGTTGTAGGTATTTTTTCAGTCAATTTACAGTTAATATATCCATGAAAATCACGTAATTAGTATTTTCGTATATGAAAACTTGAAGGAAGAACTTAAGTAGTCTGGCCACAACACAATACTGTTTCTCTAAATAATGTAGAAACTTAGAAAGAAATATCTAATAAAATGAATTCAAAGCACAACATACGTTTTGAGATGAGAATAAGTTTGAAAAATCAAATCAATACAAAAATTATTGCAAAAAATGCAAGTCAGCGAAATACTCGAAATATTACTATAGCTAGTCAATGGTTAACGCCGGTCAGAGAGTAAATAAAGACCGCCAGCCGACTTTACCATAGCACAGAACTATAGTACAACCACAGACATACAGCGTAGACTATAGTGAAGTACAATACTACGATTAATTTAAAAATAAAGTTACCTTACCCACTTGTGCCTACATATTTAGCAATTTGAATGTATTCGCTGTTGGTAATCATAATCAATTATTCATATCGTGGAACAAAACATAGCTTTAACACCGTTTTCACTAAATTCACCGTTAGAAGTAATAGTATTCTGTGGAAATGAATGAATGATTCATTAATTCGCCAATCAATCAATCAAACGGATTTGTAGTTTTGTACTTTGTAGTTAGATAGTTAAAGTGAGCGAATTTCATGTTGTTTCTTAATTTTCTTTATTTTTCACGAGTGAATTTATTGATTTTCTGAAATAAAGTATGCGTAAATTTACGAAGTATAAACCACTATACTCAACAGTATCGGGAAGCTGCGTTAAATAGCACTCCATCGAGATGGCTGTTTGTGGACTAAGGACGATACTGTTAATCGTCTGCGTACTTGAATTGGTTTGTTTTTTCTTATAGTTTTCAAACAAAGCGATGCTTTTTTACTACTTTTGTTCTATGCGCAATTTTTGTGAAGTAATGTTGTAAAGCAGACGTGCCTTGTTACTCTATTCAAACGAAAACATTGATGATTCATATATTGCTAAACTTGTTCCAAGTTAGGAAATGGGTAATCAAATGATATGTTAGGATACATAAAATATGTTATTTATTATAATTAAACTTGTAATTGTATAACACAGGTAATGTGGTACATTGATGCAAACACTAAACGTAATCTTAGGTCTGTAGAAAGCCATTTAAGAATTGTATTACACAGAAGTTAATTATTTCCCGTTTAACATTATTATGGGTACCTCTTAGCGTTGGATTTAAGTGTTTGGTTTTTAAACGCAGGATGTTGCATTGAAAATTAACATTTAATTATAAATTCAGTAAACTTTAATATAAACAAAGGTTTAGATGTTCTCATTCAACTTCTTAAAAGTTCACTAGCTGCGCTCCGCTGCTTTTGTAATGTGCACAGTGACAAAAGTATCCTTTGTATTATTTTAGGACCGAATTCTCTATCTATATACCAAATTCCATCAAAATCCTAAATTCAAATTTAAAATCCGAGTGCTAGAAAAAGGTCAAAATACAATTTATGCACAATGCATTTTAGAATTTGCAATATTAACAAGATTTTTATGCGATTTTTATACTCACTTCCCATATTTATAAATTGTAATCAAGTTAAATGTTTTATGTATGTTTACAGATAATCACAGTGCAGCGGCAAGTGTTTGACTTCTTAGGGTACATGTGGCTACCAATAATTGCAAACTTCATTAACATATTACTGATCATATTTGGCTCATTCGGAGCTGTACAGTACATTACTAAGTATTTATTAGCTGTAAGTATCGCTAGTTGATCTTGGTGACCTACATAGGCCACTTTCACCTTGCTTAGCAGTTATGTAACATGTAGAATGCCTGCCATAAGGTTGCCCATATGCTTGTTTGCTATCTAATCTAAAGAGAAAATTCTAATATTTAGACCCCAATAGTTGTTTAGTTTGTTTGTACTTCAATCATGCTTTTAATTAACAGTCAAATAAAAAAAATAAAAATAATGCTTTACCGATTTTAATGGAAGTTTGCATGACTTAAAGTAACAAATCAATCAAATCAATCATCAATCTAATCTTAAATTCAACTAAATATTGTTAAAAATAGTTAATATGTTCAGTGCTGAATACACAGCTGTGGTGTTTTTCATAACTTGGAGCGAGTGCGGGAAAACACAACTGTTGTCTTTGTTGTATGGGAGAAAACTATGGAGTGTGCAGAGCTGCACCTTTGGCTAAACAAGAAAATCGGCTCAGCAGTGAAAGTGTTAATAGTGATAGGTTATTGTTATTATTATAATTGTCTTGTTTAACACTTTGACTGCCGAGCCGTTTTGCTTGTCTAGCCACGGGCGACTCTGCACGCGCCATAGTGCTTTCCCAGACAACAAACAAAACAGGTGTGTTTTGCCGTAATCGTAGCAAGTTAGGAAAATACAACAGTTGTGTTTTCAGTAGTGAATTTGTTAATAGAATTAGTTCTTTTGTTTTAGTGTGTTGAAATTAATAATTTTGGATATGTGTTTTTTTTTCCAGTATGCTATATGGAGTTTTGCGTGGCTGATTTGGAATGTGTTTTTAATATGCTACTTTTTGAATTTAGGCTCGCTGAACAGAGTAAGATTTTTATTGTTGTTTATGTTAACATGTTGACTGCTGAACTGGTTTTTACATTTTGGCACTGTTATGGACTATGTGTGTTATCCAGCACTGGCGTGCTGGCTGTGTGAGCCGCACTGTAGTAGCGCCGCGTTAAACACACAAGATCTAGTGTTTCGCCGCACAGCCGGTACGTAAACTGCGCTAACACAACAGATGTGTTTTCCCACACTTGTGTAACATTATAAAAAACAAATGTCTGTGTTTTCAGCAGTCAACGCGTTAAACTTGTTTTGATCTAGTTTTTAAGTTTTCTTTGTTCTGTGGTGTTTCAATACAGAGTTTTCTTTGTATCTATATATATTTTTTTTATTAACCATTCTTATTAAAATACATTTTAATATATTATCAAGTTTATTCTATTATTTTGTTGTATGTATATTAGCTTGTAGACAAAAACAGTGTGAGGGCTGATATTTCAACATCACAATCCACTCCATAAATGTTCTCATTTTGTCCTTCGCTAATTTTAATTTGTGATACAAAACATTCAGTTGTGTAATGTAATCTCTGTTTCAGGAAAGTGGGTTACTGTCACTGAGTACAGGTAGTGTGAGCTGGTGGGAGACAAATGGATGGGGCTGCCAGGCCGTCTGGGCCGAGGTAGATGGACCAGGATCATGGAGGCCCACACGTGTCGATGGATGCTTCCTGCAGTGGGACCATGTGGAACTGGCCCAGTCGGTTTTAGGCGCGCTATTTGCTGCCACCGCCTTGCCACTTGCTATTATTCTCTCCTTTACGTCATTGAAGAAACGGAAACCTGTTGCAGGTGAATTTTTAGAAAAAAATATTTTGGTAATTTGCATTCAAAACTAGGAGACTTAACTCATTAGGTCCTCTTATTTTCAGACAAAAACACGCTATCTCGTCGCCCAGCGTACACAATAGAATTAAGTCCTACAGAAAATACGATAAGTGAAAGCTCATTGAAACCGATGACTCCAAGACGGGTCAAGCGTCGTTCGGGCTCACGAGGGAACAACTCGTCAGTCAGACGCTCCCGCCGTTCATATCGCAACGCTGGCTATATGGCGTCGAGCGCATCTCTGCCGCGCGAACCTAGGACTTCGCGTCCTGCATCGGCACACTCTTCATATTCTAATTTCCACGCGGCGCGCCCCGCTTCCTACCACACAGTGGAAAGAGACAGAGCCTCACCCACTGAAAGTCCGTACGACCCACCACCTATTTCAGAGTCTGTGCCCATCGTTACGAACAGACACAACAGCATAGGACGCAACAGCGTCAAGTCCGGCTACGATGTCGTGGGGCCGTACAAGGAATCGAATCAAAGAAGTAACGAGTCGAGCAACGTTCCATGCGGAGATCTAACCGCACGTATAGACAACATTGCGAGGGTATGGGATTGCGACAGCGGGTGGCAGGCGCCGCCACCACCAGCTCCGCCGTATAGTTCGCACGATACTCCACCGCCGGCGCCACCTTACAGCGCCAGCGCCTCGCCGCCTCCCGGGCAGCAGTATGAGGTTCAAAACACGTTGTCAGGCACGCACTACGGAGCTCACGTTAACCCACCGCCGCCTAGCTCACAGTCGCAATACAATGGCCATCACTCGCCATCACCAGCGCCACATTACAGCGCCAACATGCCGCCAACCCCTCATCAATACGACGCACATTCCAACGCACTCTACGGCCGACCGTACGGCCACGGCACGCCCGTGTCACCGGGCCCGCCTGCATATCAAGCGGTTAACGAAATTTACACTAATATGCCTCCTTGTCAGTAATCTTACAGCCATTAATAGAATAGTTTTAGTTTACAATTCTGATTGCAGCGAGTCATACCTTCAACGAGAGTTATTTAATTTTTACTTAGTACTTAATACTCTGGATGCCTTATTCCCAGTGGTTATTATGTTAGTTGTTATTGCTAAGTTTATTATGAAGGAGTTATCTACTCATAGTTCAGGAACGATACGCGTTTTTGTAAATGCTAATCATACAAAGTTTCTTAAAAAGATGTGTACTTAGATAATTTAAGGAAGGTTAGTGTTTTGAACACACTTAAGGTATTGAATCTCGATTCATTAAGTTTCTTGCTGTTCTTTACACATTTGAATTTATTCTTGGGTTTTTAAACTTTCTTTGGATGAGTACAGGGATCCTACAAAAGTAACATTCCATACCTAAGAATGGGGTGAATAAGGTTAAAACTGGGAAAGCACTCTCTTCGATATACATTTAATGAAGAATTTATAAACATGTAAGAAATTAAGGGTCCAAAAATTACTTTGTTTTTTTGTTATATATAATCCAAGTGTGATCTTATCTTCATGGTCTATCAGGTTGTAACTATAAATAATGTAAAAAGAATCTCACCTATGCTATCAATGGTTATTTATTAAACAGGTTACATAAATATCTAGTTGATTATATATCAACTGCAATGGCTTTTTATAAATTATATCTGATTGTTATTAAATCGAATTGTTGCTGAAAATGTTTGAATGTCTTTTTGAAAACATGCCATTTGACATGTGCATAGTGCCTTTACTGATATCAAGTATTAAACTGATCCGTCCTATTGTATTGTGAACCTTGATATTTGAGTGTACCTTGTATGTACTTATAGATACGATTGTGTTCGTCTTCTGACAAATCTCTGTAATGTTAAGTTTCCTTAGAATTCCAAATGAGCTTTAGTAGTTTAAGAATTTAAAGATTATACTGGAATACGTTTCAGTTAATTTTTATACCAAATATACACAATACACTGAAAAGGGTCTTATTATTTCCTAATGCTAATGTTTATGTCGTTCGAACTTAGGGCATAAAATGACCTTGTTTTAGACAGATGGCTTTAAAATCTCAACATTTATGGTGGACGTCACGAATAAAAGAAACTGTTTGGTATCGAGCATTGTATTTATATTTTCGCAACAACCAATCCTTACACTTACTTAAAAATCACTCGGCACTAAAATATAGCATTCCTTTGGATTAATATTATAGCGATACATAATATAATAATAGTAATCACTTAAAAGGTACTTTAATCTGTTTATAACTACAAAAATACAAATTATAAATGTTCATTGTGATACAAATGCAGGGATGACAAAGCGTCAGTTTAGACAACAAACTGATAAACTAACGAATATAAATGTCACTTACGTAAAGTATACCTATCTACAAGTTATGTACTGACTGCGGAGCTTCAACATAAATCACCGATAATCTATTTACATTTATATCTAACCATTCAACAGCACCATTTCACTTGGAACTAATATTTGGAAAAAAAATCTTTCAAATTGACTCAATATCAAAACTTAATGATCGTTAAGCCAGGCCAGGCGTATTCAAGTGTCGGAAAAATAATTATTTGAACCAAAAGCAGACTTCAAATAGTTTACTAAAACAGCTGAACCATTTTCAATGTAATGAGACAACCGTGGAGGTGTCTTCATGAAAAAATCATTCAAATTGGTCCAGTAATCATCATTCCGTCTAATTAAAAACATCTTTTTAGAAGCCCTAGAAGAAGGGGAACTTCGCGTTTTGGTACTTATATTAAAATTTATAATGCACCTATGGCCAGATAATTCAACCACCAAATAGTATTCTACATTGTCAGTGTAAATGCTTAAACCATGCGATATTCAGACGCGTCTAAAGACGTAATTACGCATTTGGCGCGAATCCAAGATCCAAAGATAACACGTTAATTTTGCACTAATGAGAATAATGAGACGCGGGCCTTGTGATTTACGATCTATCAGGAATTTCTTTGTTCTCCATCACGCTACACGTCTTTATTGTCGACAGCACGATCCGATATCCGACTCGATTTGCTAACAAGACATGTTAGGTATTGACTGTTGTGAATCGGATCGTTATACCTTTCAACAGGTGCCAAACTGTGACGATCTATTTTTAATCCCGCGTTACAGCGCTGTTATTTGCTAGGAAACACATGAGTCAATAAGATTGCTTACATAACTCAAGATTCAGGGTTTCTCCAGATTGCTTACAAAGTTCAAGATCTAGGTCACAACCAAACGACTAGCTTATATTCATCATAATATAACGTTTATGAAAATGGTTTCTGTCTGTTTGAATTCATTAAGGGATTGCAATGTGGTTTTCAGTGTTTAATTGTTTAGATTCGGACTTCTAATCTAAATGCCAGTACAAACCAAGGTATTGATAAAAAACTACAACTGTTTGTAAGTGGTGCGTTGGTATAGATCACCGGCATTTGATGATAAATTGTCTTCTAATATCGACATAGATATAGAAACACATGCCGCCGTAAATGAGGTCTCGAGTAATATCTTTCCCATAAATACAGATAGTAAATTGAAAATTAAACATGTTCAGTTCCTTTAATAGCAGACTGTATCAATTCATATTCAAAAACACCGAGCATATTAGTCAGTTTGAACGTATCTAAGTGAATCTATTTGCTGTGTGGTTTTGGTCATATCAAAGTAACATAAGCTGTGTGTTGTGACTACTATTGTTTCGTCATATAGCGGGTAGTTGTCGTCTCTCGTTGGGCGTGAGGTCGGGATGCCAGACGTCGACGATTAAGACGAGGCGGGTGCCAGTGCCGTTGTGCCAGACCTCGTGCTCGAAGCTATCATCGAACATCAGCACTTTGCCGGTCTGCCATTGTCTGAAATTAAAAGGAATTATAATGTACAGTAAGCCACGAAAGTCGCGAAAAATTTCTAATTCTCAGATTAAATGAGAGTTCGCGACATGTTCAGCGGCTTTTGTTGCTGGTTGTACATATTATAAATGCCAAAGTTTGTTTGTTTGTCTTCTTTTCACGCCGTAACGGCTAAACGGATTCTGATAATATTTGGTATATTATAGACACTTTAGGTCCTGCAAGAGAACATAGGATACCTTATCCCGTATAAATTAAAGGTTCTCGTGGGATTGAGCTCTGCGGGGTACAGCTAGTTGAAATTTTAATACATGTTGTGATTCAAGAATATGAATTTTTAATCTAGAACTGGTTTCTCTTATTTCTCACCTGGTCTCTTGATCCACTCTAATATAAGTATCTTTGGTGTTGCTCAGTCCCAAGTGCATCCGCAGGCGGCAGTTAGTGGGCCCGACGTGCGGGCGAACATGCGTTCCCGTCTCCATCGAGCTGAACTTGACTTGCCCGCGCCGACACCCGATCGCCGCCGCCTCCGATCGCACAATCTTACACGTAACAGGCGCTCGCGAACATCTATCCGGTACCTCCCGACCTCGCACGAACAAATCCAACTGCGACCACTCGCCTCGCTCCTTCAACCCTTCCTTCTCCTGTTCGTAAAGCGCTTGAGCCGCTCGACCTTCTTTCAGAATATCTTTCCACGACTTTTCTAATGCACGTGCCAATCTAGTGTACGGAGTCTTTTCTACGTCCCACCAGGGTTTGCTTTTTAGCCTGTCAACGTTGTATAGTGAACGCTGTGCGGGTGATAGGAAATGGCCGAGTTTTGCTCCGCGTTTGTGAACCTCGTGTGCTTCTTTGAAACGGCCGAGTAATAGAAGCGAGTCTCCTAGGTGATAATAAAAGCGAGCTTCGTTGGCTGGCCCCTCGTCGCCTTCTAAGGCTTTCGTGAACGCGTCAACGGCTTCTTCGACTCGATTGTGAAGGGTTTTAAGAATGAAGCCGTGGTGTGCCAGCGCTATTCGATCGTTTGGCCAGCGGGTGAGGGTTTCTTTTATAACTTCTTCTGCCAAGTCGACTCTGAAAATGAATTGTACTTAATCGTTTCTATTTTATTTTTTATTAAAAGTAGATTAGTTCATGATCCAGTAAATTGAGTTGCAATACCTATTAGCCATGAGGAAGGAGACCGTCAAGTTGTTCCGATGAGTTGGGTCGTCAGGGAATCGTCGAATCAGTAGTCTATAGACAGGCTCTGCTCCTAAGTAGTTTCCTGGAAAATACAACAAAAGTTTATACATCAAAAAAGGTTACCTACAAGTTGCGTACTGCTGCCTAATAAGAGTGTAAGAACGACAGTAGCTTACCTCTGAATTGGATTCTGTCAAGCGCTCGATTGGTGACTTCTCTCAGCTTCTCATCCGAGAGTCGTTCATTCATCTTGAGGAGTTCGAGGTAGGCCGCTATGGCCTTCGTCAGCAGGCCGTTGTCTTGTTTTGCTTCAGCCGCCGAATCAAGCGCCCGCGCGACGATGTAGCGCGCTCGAGCGCTGGAGCCGAGCTGTGTAGCGCTCGCTCGCTGCGTCGCCGCCGTCCACTCGCCCTCCGCAAGTTAGTACACAACATTCTCAAGCACACGCAGCAAACATATAATCACTCGATCGATGAGGTCAGAATCGTGGCCAGATTAAAACAATGAGAGCTAACCTTTACTTTGACATGGATCTCACTTCTGATGACGCCATTTATGGCTTTACAAATTTGAACTCTTTTAAAATTGCTTTAGCCACATTTTTTATGTCACGTCATGTGCGAATCTCAGCCCTCATTGAAGACTCATTATTGAGTCAGCGTTTGTATCAGTCTCATGGGATGCTTCAGCAGCGTTATCTGGCTACGATATCCAAGTATCGATATTTCTATTCTACAAGGGTCGAGTCGTCGGAGACACATCGGGGTCGAACTGCGCGGGGTGCGGGCGCGGAGCGAAACCCGATGGTGTCGCCGATAAGTCAAGGGGGAAAATGGCACAACGAGCAAAGTATAATATAGGGAAAGTCGGATGCAAAAACAGTTAGTCCAGCCAGTCCTGGAATTGAATTTGGTCGGATATTTAACATTGCATTCAGGGATGATTTAGATTGATTTACTTCTATATTGTCAGATAATGCTGGTGTATTTTTATGCCTCCTACTATATTGTCTTAAAAAGGTAGGCATGCAAAAAAAGTTTAGCAAAAGCAAATTATGCAAACGTTATTTGAAAAAAAATCTCATGCGTACATTATCCGATTAAAATGGAAGTACATTATATACATAACACAGATTTAGAAAATACACCAACATGTTATAAACTGATAGAAGTATTTTGTAGTTTGAATTCATATCATATTTAATAGATCCAGTAGAGGTAAAAGACGCCAGGCGAACAGTCTCCAAAAAAAACACGAATTATCAAGGACATGTTTCAATCATAGATAACACCTCGCACTAAAGAATGTCCTGGCAACGGCAAATATTTGCTTCATGAATTCCATTGTAAGTCTAGTTTTAGTACCTGGCGGAGGTCTCGCTCGGCTTGGTCGAGTTCGTCGCGCCAGTAGGCGTCGCTGGGCTCGCCCGGCCACTCGTCCTCTATACTGTTACCGCCGTCCGCTGGAAAATACGTACAATTGTAATTTGTAACTCTTTAATAGGTGAATCGGACCATCATTGGCGCCATAGAGGAATCCGCTATTACACTTAGCTGGTTGAAAAAGGTTCTTCTGTTCGCGTATACGTCAACATATCAATAAGATCTTGAATGAGTAGGTACTTAATTTAACATCAAAACTCTAGCAACAGTTCTACCAAACCCACTGTCCTACGCGAGGAAAAGACGCGATAATCCAAAGAGATGCGAAATGACACGACTCAGTGAGAAAATATAAAATATTAGCCGTAGCTACACTGTCTCGTTGTCAAGTGATCTATGCGAGAACTAGCTACGTGTTCAACTATTATTTGATATTTCCACACTGTGTCGCGTCGCACTCACATAGAGCAATGGGTAACAAAGAAAAGAAACGTCTCATGCATCAGCCTACATTATTATTATACTGCAACTATGAAAATGTTTTTACGAAACACATGAAAACGGTAAAATCTAGAAAATTAAAAAAAATATCATAAATTCACTCACACATGTTAGTCATGCCGTTAGTTGTGTTAGTTTCAAGCACATAGCAACCGATCAGTTTTTATCGAAGACACACGAAGACTATGCTCTTTACTCTTTCTGCCAGGTCTTTCTGGTTCCGGCAACCGTCCGTATTTCGCCTCCAAACGGGAGAGAAGCTCTACGTCATCCACGTCCGATATATCGTCTTCTTCCTCTTCCTCCTCTTCGCCAACATCCTCGTCTTCGATAATTTCAACGTCGTCATCTTCGTATTCTTCTTCGGGGGTCGGTTCCTTTTCTACCGGCTTCGGAGCTTCCTTCTTCTCAATTGGTTTCAGAGTTTCTTTAACCGGAGGTTTTGGTAGTTCTTTGATTGGAGCGGCCGGTTTGGAAGCGGTTGGTTTAGGAGGCTCTCTCTTCTCTTCGGTAATTTCTTCTTCTTCTTCGTCCTCGTCTTCTTCCTCGTCACTATACAGTTCCTTGTTGATAGTGTCTTTTTCGGGGGATACAGGTTCAACATTCTGTGTGGTAATTATTATAAAATTTATGCATTAGGTTGCATTACTCGATTCGTTGCGACTAATAAATCTTATTTTACTTTTTGTATTCGTCTATAACGACTTGATTTGAATAAAAAAAATATGACTTATAATGATTTCTTTGAATTTTATCACTAACATCGGAGGGTACATTTAAACAGCGCGCGTACGCTGGTACTTTCTACTAATAAGTCAAACTTACCTTAGTAACAACAATTTCTTCCTCTTCTTCTTCTTCCACTTCCTCGTCATCTTCTTCTTCTGGTGGTGGTGGAGGTGGGGCAGACTTTACCACAGGCGCTTGTCTTACGACCTCTTTTTGTTCTACCGGTCGAGGTACCTCTTGAGGTTTGGGGATCACTAGAGCATTTCAAAGTATGCGATTTGTACGAATGCCATTAAATATAGTAATTAAAATTTTATAATGGTAACCCATATTATTTGGGAGTTTACTGGCAACTTATACATAAAAGACCAAATTTTTGGCAAACATATTGCTAAAATGTGTTTTGAACTTTTTTCGTTGATGTGAAAGTTCAAGAGTCAAAGCAAGACAAAACACTTTATCAATCATTGTAATTGCTTTTATTCTACAGAGTAACGAGATGAGCAGTTCGTTCGCCTGATGGTAAGCGCCAAACCTGCCCATAATATTTTCAATAGCGCCCAGTACTTTGCTTTACAGATGATATTACTGCAGCATCCAATAACTCATCTTAAAAGCTAATAATAATATTATAATATTGGGTTTTTGATAAAATATTTACTGAAAGCTTTATAACGATCTCACCAGGTGGAGCCACTGGTTCCGCTATGAGAGTCATCCTTCGATCAGACAAAGGCGTTTCTTCCCTGGTAGTATCGACTTCATCTTCAGGTTCTGTCATAATTTATTCACGACTTAGATTCATCTTAAAAAGTGTAGGTAAGTAAATGTTTTACAAATATTAATCGAATAACAACTCAATAGCTACACTAGCTAATTGTACCTTTCCTCTTGCTTCTGTTGTGGTTAAAAGTAAAGCCAAGTACAAACAAGTGTTTATGCGTTGCAGTTTACCTTAGTTGTAGAAATACTGTGTCCTGTTTAATCCGGTTCAATTAGGTATCTATTAATTGATTTGCATTATTTTAACTTATACTTTTTATAAGTACATATCTATTTGTCCTGTGGTGTTTTATCTATCTATCTATCTATATCTAGTATTTTTGAAATAATTAGAACAAAATATATGATCTATCAAATAAGGTTATTGAACTGCTCTTGACAAGGTTAGTTCTTTGACTCTAGGAAGAGTTGATAAAGTATCTATTAGATAAGAGTAACGACGATAAAAGAAAATACATATTAGACAAATTAATATTCATGAATGATCGTTAAATAATGTCGCAGGATGGAGAAACTGTCCGTAGACAAAAAAAAACTTTCAAAAAGAAGTAGTATCAACTATTAAGTGCGTAGTAGAGAGCTCTCAGAATAATTATAGGGCACTGGTTAAATAAAAAAAAATATATATATTCTGCAAAGATTAACATGGCAGCACATGGCGAGGTACTCAAGCACCTCATTCTATCTGAAGACCATTTCGCCTGGTGGGAAGCGACAATGTGGCAAAGTTATCCAAAGCTCAGATATTTAAACAAATGAATATGAACTTAATACGAGGGTAGTTAATGTATGGAATGGTACGCACCGCGCGGCGCCGTGGCGCGGCGGAGAACTGCCTGCGTCGCTACCAGCAGCGCCCCGCCCACCACCAATTTCAGCCACACTGTAACACACACATACGTCTCTCATCCAGAGTTTATACCAGTGTTGTTAGCTAGTAAAATGTAGATAGACCGATTGTTGGTATCCTTCGACGTTAGGTACAGGATGGGCATATCGAACAACTAGGAGCTTACTCTATTGGTGTAAACACAGCTGTTCGGGCCGGTACGGTCAACGGGGGTTTTATTCCAATAACAACAAATTGTCTTAAGCTATGCATCACCTTGTTTCGTCAATTTAGATTTGCGGTTGGTAGCCAGGCTGGTGCCACTGCACATCAGCAGCTCTGATTGGATTCTCTCCTACTGGGAAAGCTCAACGAACATTATTCGTTGTCTACAATAAATGTCACGCGGAATAGTTGCGTGAATAGAGCGCAAAGTGAGCAGCGAATAATCTGTACTGATTTCTTAAATCAAACTAAAAGACGGGAAAAAAGCTTAACATTTCAAATCTTAAAAGGTAAACTTAAACAATAAAATAAAATTAAATAGATTACGAGCTGCGTCAAATAACTTCACAATACGTCACAGAGGCCAAAACAAAACGGAGCGAAATAAAAGAAATATGTATGCTGTTGAATATTTATTTTTACAGTATTATTCAGATGTAAAATCAATATTAATGCTTAATCTCCTTGGGAAGCAGTTTGATGAAGTTGAGCCCATTTAACACAATAAGCCACGGAGCCTAAAATAGCGAATAAAGTCGCCCGTATTAGTGAAGTAGTCAGAGTATTTGTTATTTCAACAGATATTATTTAACTATTAATAGAATCACCCCAAAATAATCCAACCATGCACGATTCAAATAGCTCGAATGTAATGGGAGAAAAGCTTTTTATAAATCATATTAATCAAAATGTAACACTGTTACAAGATTTACAAGTGCCGGGGTTTTGCGACAGCAGTCACTGAGAGCCAGTCCTATTCAGGTCAGGTTCTAGGTTCAGGATGTTTACTACTTTAGATTTAGACTAGGTCAGATTGTGGTCAGATGCTAGCCTATATGTAAAGCATATAAAAATCACAATATCAAGAGAAATGCCCATAAAATTGTTGCGCCACTTAGAATTTTGAATGGCTGTGAATATGTGGAACTGCCAAAGTTGCTCGGACGCTCAAATGCCGTTCAATTTTCATAGGCACAGTTATGTTGGCGGAAGAATAACCTACTCAGATGTACTCTCACATCGTTTCACCCAAGATCCTTAGTTAGGTACTTGATAAAACTTAAGCAAATTAAGTTTTCTCCCACAAATCCAAATCTTATGCTAGCACTTCACATGGCGTCAATTGACTATTATTTGAAAAGAGTTGGAACTACGAAACTGCATAGCTGCATCCGATTCTAAACACCAAACAAGTGCCACCAAACTTAGAATACAACAGATAGTTAAAATTAAAAAGCGCATGCAGCAGAGACTGTTAGATAAACTAGATCCACACTGGAGAAGCGCACAGCACAAGCAAATACATTTTCTACTGTAGTAGAAAGGCTTCATGTAAAATAAGTAGAAACATACATAAGTTGCTGTATGATAATCCGGTGGTTGGGCTTCCTAAATGAATATCACTTACTTCCTTGAGAGGCTTGTTCCTTCTCTCGGCGCAGCGCCTCCTGCTGGCGCTCGTACTCCTCTTCGTCAGCTAGCGTGTCTTGAGGCGTCTCGGTCGATGTGTCTTCCACCTTTGAATAAATAATAAAGAACTGAACTCTTACTCGAAGTCAAATAAACTATCGCGGATAAGTATAATAGAATCCCTGATAATTCTCTGTATCTCTATAAAGCATTGAATATGCGGACTGCTATTATGGTGATACACAATCCAATGGATATAATAAAGGGTGTCATAATATTTGGAACATATTAGAAAATACACATGCGGGTTTTCTCTAAAATCGACATTCCCTTTAATAATAATTTATCTGCATTTACTTGTGATAATTTGGGTTTTAGTCATTTAAATCCATTTCAAAAGTCTAGCGCAAGGTCTCACCGTCTAAACTTCTATTTTAAAATACAGTAATTTAACGTAAGCAAAGCGAAAAGCGTAAGCGTAGTTTTGGTGTGAGGAGGGAAGCAATGTGGGTATCTATGTAATACATACCTCAGCCAGCGGCTTCCCCTTAGGTAATGGTATGGGCAGTTCATCGGGCAAGTCGTCGAGATCACCTGGCTCCAGGAACTCCACGTCATCGTCATCCGCCTCGTCTACGGGAGAAACTTCTTCAGAATTTTCTGTAACCAAGAAACGGGTGTTGGTTGCGCATATTTTTTCGCGAATATTATTTCACAAATTATGTTGTGTTCTGATGCATTTACTGGTACTTATCTTTCTGCAACAAATAGCAGAAAACGGTGCCAGCAACTTAACAAAAAGTGGTTCATTAGCATAAGTAAAGGACAAATAAGTAATTGTAAAGTAATACAGCTCGCACGAGCGAATGTAAGCCGGCTTTGCCGTAATGACCATGCCAAATTCCAAAGGAAAAATTTTGAAGGATTTCAGCAAAAAAGTCTACCTTCGCTCTTGTCGTCTTCAGGCGCTTCAGTCGACACTTCGTTATCAAACACTTCTTTCTCGATACGTTCGACTTCTACATCGGAATCCTCTTCGATTTCTTCATGTTCTTCTTCGTCCTAAACAAAATGTATATTAGTACAGTTTCTAGTATATATTTCTCTTCTAGTAGCACTTTGTTATGCTAGTATTTATCGAGTAATAGTCTATTTTGGTTCTTATTCTCCTACGCTTAAAGTTCACCAGTTATTAATACAATGGGTGTTAATATCAGCAGTACTAACAGGAGCGGTCGACATATTTAATAGGACCATTGTCTCAATCCGAATAATTCATTTCACCGTACGATTACGCCACGTTAAATAAGCGGCGATTTATTTAAAGATAATTAATCTCCAAATAAAAGTAGGTAAGATGTCCTAAATGTATGATGAGATATTTATTGGACCTGAAACAAAAACTAACAGAGACAAGCCGTACCAAAAAGTGATTATTTGCAAATGAGTTGCTTTAACCACTGGCATAGCAAGAAAAAATTAAGTAACAGTGGCAGCATCAGATTTTTCTAAAACATCAAAATCATTGCAAGCATGAACTAACAGAACAGAGCAGAACAGAGCCACAGAAGTTCCAAAAGGCTTCAAAAAGTTACAACAAGAAGTGGTTTGTATGCCACGCATTCACATCACTAATTTAAATTTAAGTTCAAGTTACAAATCCATATTGTTATTCAATCCACAAACATTCACGGTAAGCCAGGTTATAAATATAGCACATACCTAGAAGAAAAAAACACAATTGAGTCGCATTTCAATTTGAAATATCATTCAATAAGAATATTGAATTTAGAAAAGCTTTTGAAATATTAGTGCCAATCATGTCAACACAATTTCAGGTTTTTAATTTATTTGTCACATAAGCATCACACTTCTTTCTAGGCACCTCATTTTCTTGAACTTCGTCTCCATTTTCGTTACTGTCTTCATTATCATCATCATCATCATCATCACCAGCTGTGTCTATTTGACCTTGTTCATCATCATCATCGTCATTTTCTTGACTACCCTCATTCGCCTCATAATTTTTTTGATTATCGTCATCATCGTTTTCTAAGCTTTGATCATCATCATCGTCTTCAGTGTCATCTACTTTTTGTACGTCGTTGTCATCGTCATCATCATCGTCGTCGTCGTCGTTTGCCTGATTTTCGTTTCCCTGGTAGTATCTCCTATAATTGCGTTCTTCAACCTCATCCTATTAAAATGACATAAGATTAACAACTGTAGACTTCTGTAAAATGTTAAATTAATTTAATTTAATCCACACCTCTTCAGCCGTTTCTAAGTTCTGTTCTTCGCTATCGTTTTGTTCGTCATCATCATCATTAGCTTCTTGAGAATCATCATTGACTTCTTGAGAATCTTCATCCTCGTTTTCTTCTTGATTGCTATCTTGCTCATCGTCATCATCCTGATCGTTTTCTTCATCTTCATCATCATGTTCAAGTTCGTCACCATGGTCTTCATCATCATGTTCGTCCCCGTGGTCAAATCCGTGGCCATTATCATCATCATCTTCATCATCCTAATTTAGGGATCTTATGAGATTAACTAGCAAATAATATAAAATTTCAAAAATATGGTTTATGTTACTTTGCCTATAAATACATTTTTTATCTAAACAGCCAAAACTATAATGTGGGACTTCAGGATTCACTGATTGATCCAACAGACTAGAAATATAAGGAAGAGGCTTTACTTATAAATGCCTCTTAAAGTTAACAATGTTATTTAAGTTCTGCATACTACATTTTTGTACTGAGCTTGTTTGTATTTTTGTACATAAAAGAACAAAAGAAGCATTCTAAGAAAAGCCAAAATATATTAAACAAAGCACTTGATGGGATATGTGAGATGTTAAGCTGCCATGTATCATATAATAGATTAACATAGTAAATAAATATAATAGAAAAGATAGTATGTAGATAAAAAAAAGGCAAAATCAATAATGTGATCAAACCTCAAATACTAATAAAATATAAATTGTAGATTCATAATAAACACTGTTTCTAACAGGAATAATTACTAAATGGCGTATGTATTAAATTTCTAACATTGTAAGTACCTTAGTAATTTTAATATCTTTTTTTAAATCAAAAGAAGCGGGTGGGTAATACCTTGATTAATTTATCCTTATAATTGTAAAAGTTTGAATATTGATTTGTTTTTGCAATTACACCAGCATGGTGGAACAGATTTTGAAATTTGGTATACATTCTATGATCATCATCATTGTGAACACAATGAATGCTGAAAACACACACGTTTGTGTTTTTATAATGTTAAGGCAAGCGAAAACACTCCTGGCGTTCATAGCTGCACTGTTGTATTGACAATTTTATCCCCACAGTTGTGTGTCCACACAGCTGATTGAGTTTAGTTACTACACAATGCCAGTAAACAGTAAACACATATGTTCTGTGAAGATTCACAAGAGCCAAAAAAATATTAACATATAAAAATATTAAACTATTAACATAATATTTTGACTTATTTTTTGTATTTCTATACTTATGTATAAGATATTATTTTTGACGTGTAAAAGTGCAATATTTTGCCTATTTTACAATAAATGATTTGAGTTTTGATAATAAACAGATTCAGCAGTCAACGTGTTTATGCTGTTGTTTTATTTTGTATTAAATGAAAAATCAACAGAATGACATGCTTTTTTTTTATTTGACTTGATATTTGGCGTACTTACAAGATGATTCAGTTCCAATGTGTGTTCATCGTGATGATCACTGTCATGACCCTCTTCAAGCCACCCTTCCAGAACTCCCGAATACCTCGACTCAACTGAGTTTGCTTCCACTGTAAACATTAAAACAAATTCCTATATTGAGCTGTGTCTCCTGCGCGTTATTCGGTTTACACTCTACACTTCACAAAATATTTTCATATTTGACAACATATTTATCTGGTTTGATATGATTATATGATAGTCCAGCTGCCGCACTATCGCGCGCGCCAACTCGCCTCTTCCGCGCACCCTTTCTGCACTCAACACTCTCTTGGGTTCCAGTCCTAAGACAAATCTGTTTGTGGATAGATGGTCAGAAATATCATCTGTTTGTCTGAAGTTCTGTGAGAGCGTATGAAAATGTTTAGAGCTGTTAAATTTAAAATTGTTTTTATTTTGATGTTTACATTCTTATAGAAAAGAATAGAAAAACTGTTTATTGTACACCAGAAACAAAAATAAACACAGTACAGAAGAATTACAATAAGTAACAATCTTATATCTATTATTTTACTTTGAAGTCACTGTACATTACCTTAATTTTAATTTTGAATGTTATAATTGTTTTGACATGATATGTGTACTATTAGTTAATGTAATTGGTTATAGCATATTAATTAATTAATGTAAATAAATAAATAAATGAAAAAATCAAACTTTTTTTTTAAATATTACAAATTTGACCATGTTATGTGTAGAATTTTATGTGTAGTGTGTAGACCAAATCATGTGTAGGAGACACGGCTTTTAAAAAACCAGGAATTTATAACTATGCAATTTATATATACCAACGAAAAATATATTAGGGCTCCTAATTTGAGAATAGTACACTACAGAACTAAACTGTTACAGTAGAATAATAATTGTGCAATGTGAGCTATGCTATGATATTAATATACCATTTTTTTCTGAATGCCATCAAAGTAATATAAAACTGACAGTAGATTTATTCAATATGAGCTAATATTATTATTTGTTATTTAATATTTTATAATACAACTATGCAAATTTTTAAAGAATGTCACCAAATTCATGACATTCCAGGGCTTAGTTAGACAGACAAAGAAGAACTAAAAAAGCTCATTTTGCATGAGATATTTCTAAAGACTGGTTGAAATCACATGTAGGTATTGATGGTGTTCTATTCTTTCTTTCTTCTTTTGTACATTTAAATGTGAAATAGTATGGGAAATTGTCACACTTTTTAGCTGTATCAACAATCAGTATCGTCTTACAAAGAATACTCACATTCCGATAGACCTCTGTTCTCTAATATAATTAGTCCAACAAGAGTGATAAGCACTGCTAGCAAGGAGAAGAATATGACTTTAGCACACCAGTGACCCCCGGTGCCGTGTTCGTTTGGCGAGTGCATAAAGATATCACCCTCGCCCAATGCCGCGGCCGTGCCACGAGGCTCTTCAATGCCGAGATCATCTGAAATAGAACCGCAAAACCCAGTGAAAAATTGCCATTGATTAGTTCCAAGAAATGTACAAAATATAACAAAGAATACCTTTCTTTTTCTTTTTATCCTTACGCTTCCTTGGTTGAACGTCGCCTGACATGGTTCACTCCGATCTGGCGCTCGGTAGGCGACAGAAACCGACTTTATTGTTTCATAACCCTGAGTAAACAATGATGTTAGAATGGACCTGCTTATAAGATGACGAATGGTATACAAGATTCCAAATACGTAATTTTCATGAATAAAGAAATATCTGGCGCGCGTTGAAAATTTAAAATAACCTACGTATGTAGTAGTAGGACTAGTAGGTACCGCCGCAGCTTTCTACAATTTATTTTAGAATTGTATGTAACCTAAAAATAACCGGCGAAGACAGCTGACGAGGGAGACAGGGATAATAAAATGATATGATATCTGAATAATTTTTGAACGAATAATTTTATGACTTTTCCGTTTTCAAGTCGAATTCAACCAATTTTAAAGAAAATCGAGTAAAAAATAATAAGATCCTAAGTTTTACATGCATTTTTTTCATAAATTTAAGATTTTGAAGAAATACATGAATTTTGATTGAGTACTTTCTAAACCTTTTAAACGAAATTACAATTTATTTTTTATCGTAAGAAACAGTCCTACGTTCAAGCATAGTGAGAAAACTCAGAAATTGCCTAGATATAGCGAGATTGTTTTCAATTAGCGACAATTTTGTGATATTTATTTCCAACTGTTTAGCTTCAAACTTTGAAGTATTTATAATAAATTTTAAGGCTGACCAACAGCAGCGAATAGATCGTCGGAAAAAAATGTTTACTGTTGATGAATAATTTAGCTTCCACTCCTCTGTGCCTCTATTTCAACTTGATCTAGGTCTAGATATTCTATATTTTAAGGTCTGTGACCTAAATCGTTCAAGTTCATGCGTATTCTGTTTAATCTGTGCTCTTCCTCATTCGCTCTGTATACGTTCCAGGTAAGTCACAATCTCTGTTTCAAGTTTAGTAGTCTGTGGTATAATTTATTTATATTTTCTCTTCGCTTTTCGTTCAAGTTCGCTGATTGATAGCGTATAAACAAAACAAATTAGAAAATAATTTAATAAATTTTATAATACATACTGGCGTAGAGAAAAGTATAGTAACAAAAAGACGCGAGACAGGGTTATTTAAAATTTTAAGAACGCCTATATTTTTAGTCGTACTAACAAAAGTAACGCAGCAATAATTTATAAACATGTGTGAAACTGTAGTTTTATTCGATGGGTATTCCACTATGATCGGTGATAACCAAATGAGCGCCAATTGTAGTTGTGTTCTCATAAAGGGCCCACACACCGTCATAGTAGATACTATGACTTCTTGGGATTCTGATAGAATTAAACATGGCAAGTGTTTAGCCATAAAACTCGAAATGTTTAATGCCTGTTTTTTTCTTCTAATTTAGTTGTATATTTCAGCTCTAACATGTAATGGAGTAAGGCCAGAGGATGTAAACTTTGTCATATCAACTCATGGACATTCTGATCACATTGGAAACAATAATCTGTTTCAAAACGCAACACACATTGTTGGGTTCAGCATTTCAGTTAAAGACATATACTTTATGCATCCCTTTGATAAAGGTATGAATACCTTTCAATAATATTTTCTTTGTTTTCTTGTATTATAATACTCAAAAGATGTATGTAAATTAAAAAAAAACTAAAACTACACCCAATGTCATCTTTGTATTTCTATGTGAATGCAGGTGAAGCATACACCATAAACAACAATGTGAAAGTCATTCCGACTCCAGGACATACTCTTTCTGATGTTACTGTGGTTGTCACAAGCAATGATGGGATGAGGGTTGCCATCACAGGTTAATAAACAATTTTAATTTTCTATGTTATGTACCTTTGCAATTTATATTGATAACAATCTTAACATTGTTAGTGCCACAGCATTTCCCCACTCAAGTATGTTTTATACTCGTAAATCTGATAATCAGCCCGGAGGTATTTTTCAAACAGAACTGCTTGGTGGATCAAAGGTGTGAGAACACACCTTTGCTGGATATTGATCCACCAAGCAATTCTATTTGTAAAATACCTAGAAATATTGCACATGTAAGAAACCATTGAAACTTTAACTCTGAATACCAATACATATGACTTTTACATAACATGATTAACGGCACTATATTCATACAAAAACTGAAACTTATTTTCAATTGACCTTTACAGGTGATCTATTTGAAAAATTTGAAGATATTCAAAACCTGCAGATATGGATGGAAGCGGGCAGTGAAGATCCCGTACAACAGGTAAAGAACCGATCTAAAGTAGCAGATATGGTGGATTGGATTGTACCTGGCCATGGACCAAAGTTCCAAGTGACTGATGAAATTAGGGAGACTTTATGGAGACAAATGGGTGACCAATCAAAAGATACCTAACAATGGCACCAATAGTTTATTTAGAATACATATTATTAAAATGTTTATTTAATGTTGTATGTAAAGGAGGTGTTTATCATTACAGACATTTTTCTTATACAACTATTAGATACTTTAAGATGTTTTACTATTAAGTGGTTCCGCTTATGAGGTGTTCTTTCTACAAAGGCATTTTAAAGTTTTAAGTTTTATCATTTTGTTAGTAAGTACTTCTAATTAGATGATTAATTATATTATTAGACTACTTCCAAATAAAGACAATATTCAAGTAAAACTTTTATTAAACATACAGCAATCCCTTGCTTTCCAATTCAAAGACAAACTAAGCATAGCATCTAATATGAGAAATCTCAATACATGGTATAAAACTGGAAACTCAAAGAGTTCCAGTCGACTACTTAACCAAGGTATAGTGTGAGACTTATAATAGCTCAAGCACATAATAAGCCCATGTCATTTTTGGACTTTAAACATATTGTATGATGAAAAGTTTTCGTAACAATAATTGTGGATTAATCACTGCAAGAAGGTAATCAATTATTTTACAGTGATTGTTGCTATTATCATAATTAGATAAAACGTCAAAACATGTACGATTGCAAAAGTATGCTAGACATTCATAATTATTATATACATTATGATATCTCTATTGAACCGAGCAGTCTAAAAAATCTACAACATAACACTTGAATGTTAATATTTTAGCCCACAAAAGCTAATATTAAGTAGAGAAAAAAAGGTTTCATAAACCATTAATTAACACTTAACAATGGATGCAAAATTACTAGACAGAATTATATAAGATTTTCAAAGTACACTTTATGTTAATTAAACTTTAAAAGTGTGCAAAACTCTTATCGAAACATATTCACACCCATTCAAAATGGAATAGTAAGAAACAAACAATAAAGAAATATAAATAGTAGGGACTCGGTTATCCAGATAACCTATAGATAGTAGAATTTCTACCTTTTAGCCTAAATAGGAAGAAACAATTTCACCAATAAGACTAGATTTAACATGCATGATCATCATTTGATTGTTACTTTTTTATTACTCATAATGCAAGACTGCTACATTTTAATAGGTTGAATTTTTACGTTTTGTAATTATCTTTACAATACATAATAAAATGAAGCTATGTTTTGGATTTGCTGGCTGCTCTGTTTTCAAGGTGGGATCTCTAAAAGTACAATAAACATCTACTTGCATTGATTCAATGTCGTACTACATAATACAGCATTTATAACATACATAGTGCAATTAAAATAATACTAACTTAAGGACCTCCCCAACCCCATGTGAATACTTTTTACTAAAATACACAGGTATTACAGATCTTTTTCACATTTTATGTCACATGTTTTTTTTTTATCACATTCAGTTAAATTATACTATAACTATAAAAAATATAAATTCATTTGAACAGAAAACTAATCGTCTCGATTAGGTACAGTTTGGATAAAATAATAAATTCTTCAATTCTTTGTATAAAGGAAACATCAAAATATGTTTTACTTTTTGTGGCACTCAATTTAGCTATTTTGATCGAATTAGAGCTGTGACAGGCGATCCTACTCTAATACCATAGTATGAAGATTTGTTTTCGTCGATTAAATGCACTCAAAACATCAAAAATCGATTTATATACAAGGCTCGTGATTTGAAAGCACGAGCGATTGCGACTTTATAAAAAACAAAACTTGGTACTTTAGTACGAGATAAGACACCTTGGTCCGTACAAACAACGCATTAATTTTTTTTACGAGTATTTCCAATAGATTTTATTTAGAATTATTTGTGATAAGCAACGTTGCGTTATGCGACAATTTTGATAGAACACATGGAAAAATGGTAGTTATACGTCATTACACGCTGCGTACGTAGATCCAGTCTGTATATAGCTTCAAATTCTAGATGCTAATAGCAATATTCAGATATTGCTGCCAGTGATACCTTCAACGGATATCCGAGTGTCGACGAGTCCGGGCCATAATTGCTGCGTGCAATAATTAAAATAATTTCCTATTAATATATACATACATATTAGGTAGAGCGATTGTATATCACAGCCGAGGATCACTAACGCAACAAAGCTTAAACATGCCCATATCCGTTCCGAATATTAATCGATAGCTGCAACCAAAACAAAAACAAAATATCAAATACAATGTGTACGAAATGCTTAAAATAGATAAAAGGGAGTTGGGGTTGATATAAAAAGATTACATCTATTTGAAATACAGATCAAAATTATTACTCCGCACCATGTAAGGATATGTTTTTAACCATAGTGAATTATTTTTATTTGTACATTTTGTATACTGATATTATACTATTTGTTCAAATGTCCGTATCGTTTAAAACAATGAATATCTTTAGAAGTTACATAAGCCGCGGTAATCCATTTGGATCTGTTGTTCAGTTGTTTTATGATAGACAGAATACAGACAATAATATAGAAGCGCACAAATACAGTGGCGCAAAGGTCGTAAAAGAATAGGCTCTTAGCCGACTTTATGATATATTTGTCATATGATTACCTGAGGGTCAATGCTAGTAGGAACGGGTTGAGATTCGTCAATGCACAAATCAGAGTCAGAATCGGTTCGTCGCAAAGAGTTATCCTGTAAAAGAACAATAGTAATTGAGTATCGAATGTGTAGCTAAGTTCTAAGAGACCTCCATATAAAATTTCATGAAGATTTGAAGTTTTTATGATTATAAGTCAAGTTCTACTCACTCCTTGCGTGTACTGGTGCGTGGTAGTCAGCACACGAGCGACCGGCCTGCAGAAGTCTGGTAACGTCTCAGTTAGAGGAGGCCTAGCGTGCGTCAGCAAAGGCTTCAAGATTTTAGAGTCGACAGCGCCCCAGATTCTCGCCAGGCGCGCCTTCTGGCTGTTATTGCCGTCGCCGGAGCCTCGCGGTGTGTCCTGCCCCCACAAATATTGTTACCAGAAAAAAGTAAAGCGAAACAAATGACTATCGAAAAATTCTTAGAATCAGCGAGCTTACTCTTGAATAAATTTTGAATTGAATGGGATTGCGATTCCTAAAGAAATTGTAAGCACACAGTTGTATTTACAAATGCCTATTGATTCTATCATGCGAGATAGTGTAAGATTTTCTTAATCATTATCGTTATCAGCTTGTGTCAGCCCACTACTAGACATAGGTATTTCCCAAAGTACGCTATCTGTATAGCAACAACGCCTCAAAATATTACATACGGAAGTGTAGGGCATGCGTGGCTAAAAATAAGATACAGACATGACATTTCATACATGCGTTTAGTGTTGAGCGAAAAAGGAAGTATCTACACCATGTTTGATATAATCACACTTATTCTTGAAATAGTATGATCGATATACACTACTATCGCCTTGATATTTAATCCATATTAATAAGTTAATTTCACACCACCGACTTTATGCACTAAGTTGAAAGAATGCATGTAGCATGCACGTGACTAATAGTTTCACCATCCATTGATATATGCTAACTGATGGATAATAAGTAAGAGTAACTTAGATTTTTCTCCAATCAGTGCCAAGGACATCTGATTGTCTTCTTTTTGGTACAAAATCATCTCTTGTAAACCTTAGATTTTAGTGCGGTGAGTAGCTTTGTATTAGTGAGTCAGCTTTCGCATCGTTCGACTGGTAGAATATTATACAGCGCTTGACAGGCATGTCATCAATCAGATAGCATTTATCAGTGTAGAAGACTTAAAATTAATGTAAGAATTAATAATAAAAAAATATTTACATACTTCGTCCAGTTGCCAAGGCATAACCACTTCTTTCGCGCCATTAGCCCATCTAACTATCATGCGGCCTCTCTAGACATTAAAGGAAAACCAAAGAAAGCAATAAGGTAAAGTAAAATTACATGCAAGGTGCAAGTATACTTGACAGTTTCAAGTAAATGTTACCTACTATGTCTAACACATAGGCCCGAAAGTATACCTTTATGAAAAGTGACAACCAAAATAAACTGTGAAAAAATTATATACAATTTCTCTGTATAGATTAACCAAAAGTGAATCTAATAGTACTTTGGGCCAATGTGCGTTTATCCATGACACAAAACCTACTTTGTTAATAGATTAAAAATGCATTGCTTAATAAATATGAGAACATTACAATATTGTGTTATTTATAATATTATATAGGTAGCTTGTTTGTTAAACGGGTGCAAAATAATGTGGTGCAATTTAGTTCAGTTACGTGCTTCATTCTGTTATATAAGTAGGTTTATTGAGTTAACGTGCATCATTATTTTTGTATTGCGTGCATTGTAACATTGTCTTACTGTTGCCCTGTCGCAACTGGCCGGTTGCGTGGGATCCAAGTTTCGAAGACCGAGGCCTATATCGGCAGGCTGAACAATAACATTGAATTTTTAATAGAAATATATTATAGCTAAGATTCAGAAGCTACGCAAAGGCCAGAACAATAGAGCCTTTGCAAGAGGGGATACGGGAGCCGCAGAGCGATTGATTAAACTGACAATTTGAGAATAATTTAATTTGTTTCAACTGAGTGAGTAAGTAGGTATAGTCGGCATCCCACGTAGTTGAGTATATCATCACCAATTTTATACGAACGCTATTTTATATTTTTTAATAAAATTGAAATTGAAGGTTTAGACATGCTCGGCTAATATTGAGGCCGAACCGTACCCACTTATCTTTTTGTTGAAGTTGTATTTTTTTCAATCGATTTGCGACATCTTGTTCAGACGGAATTAGTAAACGTAGAAAATGAATTAACCGTTAATACCCGTGTTAGTTTTGTTTCATAAGGTCATATAATTAACTAATTATATTACCTACACTATTTTTGTGAAGAATATATATTATTTTATATTATGATGACGTGACACATACTTTAGAAAACTATCCCAAACTAAATCACAAAATTAATGTACTTAGACAAATCAAATAAATGTAGTGAGATAAGAAAGTAACAGATGCTAAAAAGTTTAATAAAGTTTAAGTTTAAAGTTTAATAGGTTTGTAGGATAAAGTTTAATTTGAGATAGGTTTGCGGGTATACGACAATTAAAGCACGGTTATCAAAGCACCGGTTAACATCGATGTACTAATGGGCATACGTACCGCTCCGCCTGAGTCCGTGGCTTGGTAGAGCTGCCACAATAATGCATTATTAATTACATGCGAGGCGCCCTAGCCCTACATAGGGCTTGCAGCGTGACCGAGCTCCGATCCCAATAACAATCTGTCCGTCATCCGCATTAAGAGCTGTCAAAACCTCAATACCGGGATGTTTACTTCTGAATTCTGATACAGTGTTTGTACTTTTGTAAATTTGACAGTTCTTCTGTGACCATATGCCCACAACATTATGTGCTATTATAGATAAGTGTATCGAACTGTATGAACGGGGTATCCCACAATCATATCAACGTCAACTATCCTGGGAATGCTGGACTAGTGAGTTTACCAATAAGATGGACTTAAATTGCCTTCTTTAAAAGTAGCTTGTTAACTGAAATAATACACAACAGTGTCAAGTATTGCCAGCGTTAAATATGATTATATGTATTGCAAGTTTTCGTTTGAAATAATCAACATGTCGAGTCCCAGACAGTCATCTAGTCGGTGCCTAGTCAAGATCGACGGCGACGACACGTTTCATGTACTTTAGACAAATGTTCGGTTTTGCGCTAAAAAACAACCCTATATATTGAGGCTTTGAAAGTTTTTATGTTAGAGAAAGCGGGTAGGAAGTCATTGAGATCCCCGGCTTGTGTAAGAATGGGCGACAATGATCTAGCTAGCTCGTTTACGAGTATTGCTTCAGTCAACAAGTTTATAATTTATTGTGCAGTGATTGAAATCTGTCGTCGCCAATATTTCAATGGAAATGTTTATGCTCAAATTATTTATAAAATATTACTAATCTGTAAAAATTACTGGTTAGTTATCGCTATAGGGAAGGAGTGGGTAAATAATTATAAAGAATTTAACATTGTTAATATGAGAAAAAAATATTAGTAATATTTTATATACAAACCAATGTGATATTTAAAACTGGCACTGAATTATTAAACTGACATCACTAAAAGCATCAGAAGGGAGATGTTAAACTAAAATTACTATTGAAAGTAATGTGAGCAAGTAATAAAAGCGTTACAACACAGAGCAACACAGTTTGTTAACACAAAATTTAATAAAAAGCAAACAGATTCGGTTCCGTAGAGGTCCTAGTTTCAAATGATAAACAAGCTCTTAATAAATTCAATAGATATCCATAGAATTATTTGTTTCACTAGATAATTATAATAAAATCTGCCGGAGAATTAGGTATTCATCCATCTTGCCAAAACAACGTATACAAATGAAACATTAAAAAAATATGTTTAGATGAAAATATTGTATTGAATCCCATGAACACGTCTTTGTAATGGACGCTATTGTCTGTATTAGACTGACTATATCATATCGTATACATTTTTAATGCAGATAGAATGGATACTTCCTATTGGAGATTGTATACGCAGTACGACCATTTTTGTTTGGCAATATTAGCGACACACAACATACTAAGACCTACGAGTAAATGTTCAAGTTGAACTTTATAATATTAGCATAACAGATCAAAATTAAAAAATCTGTAGTTTAAAAATAGTCGCCATAAACTCGAATGATTGTACTGAATCAATTCTAATTTCAGAGTAAGAAAATAAATCGTGTTTTTAGCTTTTAAAATAACTAACTAAATTTGTGCTAAGTATAGAGTAAAGGAATAATGTTTATTTTTAATATACTTACACTTCTCACGTCTCTGTATGGTAATGCTTCACTTTCTTCACTGCCCTGACTGAAAAAAAATAGCAATAGATTAAAGAGGTTTTTAAAGCTATTGATTATTTATATTAATATCATCGCTATAATACTAGCACATGACAGTTCACAGCATCAAGCTATCCGCAATATTAGAGAAAATATCTGTGGTTCATTCACTCCGTGCGGAAATTGAACCTGAACCTCATGCTTCACAGTCGGCTCATTACCGACTTATGCCACGGAAGCCGTTATAGGGATAGCGAGTGCGTTCTCAGGAATATATTACTCTAGTGTACATATTATTTTTGGTATATTATAATGTATAAGCATTGTTACAACACATACCCAGTAGGTATACGTAAGTAAGCGAGTGCGTGCGAAGCCGCGCCTCCTTGTAGCACCACGGTCGCGATGACAATCAGCGAGGTGGTCGTCAACATGGCCTGTCGTGCTTCCGACACCGTGTTGCGGATAGCTAGAGCGAATGACATAGCGCCGCGCAGACCTGAAACATTAAAACGAGCATGAAACTCAAGAATAAACGTTCCGTTAGGCGCTTCGGAACTTTTCTATATGATATCGTTTCATATAGAAACCTAAATTTTCGGGCTATTATAAGACGAGATTACAGTATTGTACCGTAATCGACAGTAGTTAAAATCCAATCAAATTCGCAAGTCGAGTGTCCTGATTAGTTCGAAAATTGAAGTTTCGATACGAGGCAATATCGAATCGGTTTCTTATCCAATTGGTCTGAATCTTATACCTGTACCTACTCAGACGCGCGCCATTTTCAAACAAACCTCGAGATGAGTTAGATATTAACCAATCGGCTTTAAGTAAGATAAAAAAAAGAGTTACCTGAAAAGAACAGCATGTGCTGGAAGTTTGTCGGTATCGGCGGTTTGCGTCCCAAATTGAGGAGAAAGGACAGTGGGTAGATGTTCACAGCACGGCCCAACATTGATGTGATCTGATGCGAGGTCAGGAGTATTCATTCAAAAGTTTATGTTTCAGTCATTTGTTTAGTGACAGACAACATTAGCAATAGTTTTTGTCAATGTTAACGAACGTTCTAGAAACTTACAGAACTGAAAAGAGGGAACTGTGCCAAGGTTTCAGCTAATGGCCTTTGTGTTAAGGTAACAGAAAAAAAGAAAAGATTAGCGGGATGGTGTATCTTGAAGCCTTAGCACGTTCACTGCCTAGCAATTTTATTTGAGTGCAAACTTCAAAGGCAAACGAACAGACACGTCAAGGGCAGTGAAAGTGAAGGCTGGCACATAAGTCACGCTTCGTCGTGTTTGTTGTTAAAAGGATACAAATCCAGCGATTATGAACCACGGGTCGAAGTGGTGCTTCGGGAAGGTGAACATCGATACGCCAATGTAGGTGAAGATGAAGTTTTCTGCCAAGAAGTTGAGCAGCTCGAACAACTGCTTGGTGCGGTTGCGCGAGTCGGACGAAAGGTTGTTATACGTGTAGTGAGCCTGGCAAATGCCGCAGAACAGCACTGCTACCACACCTGGAAATGGAAGGTTATTTTTTTAGCGGTATTATTTATAAACACCTCTTAAAGTTATGAACGTCATTTAAGGTCTGCGCAGTAAATATTTATTTTTCGAATGAAAAATGTGCCTGCTTCGTGAACCAGAGTTTATCAAGCCATCCAAAGCCTTCTGAGGTGGCCCTCGTCTCCTGGCGTGGTGGTGATTTTTAATTGACCTATGGCTACTGGCTCTCAGTGCCGACATGGCGAGAACTAATTAGAGTTAGAACAATTTAAAACCAAGGCCCCGAATCCTACTAAACCAAATGTTTATAAATTGCTTGAACTTTCGCAAATATTGATGCTGTACAATAGAGGATCTTACCACAGCCTCACCTAGGATTTACAATGGAGTAGCGTTTTGCGTCTAACTTTACAGTTCACACCCACAATAAAATAAGAATCTTACTATACCTGTCAACTCGCACACTTCCGCGATAAGGAAGGCTGCATACGACATCAGCACGAACAGCGCGGATTCCAGCAGCGGCCACTCTCGGACGTGTGTGAACTTAGTCATGTATTACAGGGTTAAGGAATCATGACAATACAATAACTCAATCACTAATACCTATTAGAGTACATTAAAACGTTGACGTATTCGATATTAAGAACAAGTATTTTGAAAGAAGTAGCCCCCGTGGTCCTTATTTTACTTATTCGGTATTGTAAGCTCCCAAACAATCCACTATTAGTTGCTGAGGAGTTCCGTTCTCTAAATTTGGTTTTTATCATAAGATTAGCTCGCTGTCACAATTATATTGCATTGTTATCTTACTCAATTTTACAATGGAATCTAGATCACAATTGACCTAAACATACATCCATATGTCGTTCATACTAACTAACATAATGAGTTAAATAAAAGCATGTAAAAAGGATATCAATGCAGTCAAACAGCCCATCAGTGCGCCGACGAGCAGTGAAAGGCTGAAGATCCCGATGAAGTCGCCGATCGCACTCAAGAACGCTGTGATCTCGAAGCCACCGTCTTTCGAGTATCGCGTCTCATAGTTTTGTATGGCTCTGAAACAAACAAAACATGAAAAGACTAGCTATTTTTCGCGACATCGTGCCGATGAATCCTACATTTTATTGCAATAATAAGTGCTCGAAGTCCTCCCCCAGGGTTCAAGCTATCTTCATACAAAATTCAAAATTTCATTCAGTGGTTTGGTCGTGTAAAGGGCGCAGTTGGAGAAGTTTAAGGTAATCAATCAATAATCATTATTTAGTTTTCTTTGTTCTGGGGTATTTCAGTAAAGAGTTTACCTTTCTATCAATTCATACCTACTTCTTTATTTATAAAAAGCTATCGAATAATGTCATTCGTATTGTTTGCAATAATCTTATATACATAATCCTCTACTTTGTAAGCACTGTTTACAAATCTAAATAATCTTATCAAAAAAGCATTTGCTAAACCCAAGAGATATATTATGAAAATTCCACAATTGCAATCAAAAACAATAAAATATGTTAATTGCACGCGATAACTATCTTGGGCAAATGAATTAGGCGCCTAACTAACCAATGTTAAATCAATCATTAGCTGATAAGTCTATCAATTATAAAAATCCTTCACATCTTGAGTGGTATGATAAATCAATGCACTTGGAAACTCAAGGCTTTATGTCATCAAGGTTACATTAAATTCAAGTCGATCTTGTATGCTAATTAGTTTATTAATACAGGCATAAAAACGCTTTTAAATACCTAATCTGCTTTATAATACCTATTATACCTATATTATAATGCTTTTTAATACCTATTTTAAAAAAAGATTGTTTTTCAATAAAATTATACAAACTGGGTACCCGATATTAGCATATTATGAATAATAATAACGCGTCACGATCACATACACAGATGCTGACCCCTAACAAAAAAACAACTACCTTACTACCGACTTTACCTTAATAACTAGGTTTCAATGTATCTAGGGAATCAGGCACTACGAGGACCACGGTCCGACAAATTCGCAGGCTCCGTCACTATCACTGTGGTCAAATATTTGTATATAAAAGTAAAAACATACATAGAGTGATAAACACTATACCTTCCTTTGTGTCGCTCAGTGAGGTAAAAAGAAAGTACAATGAAAGAACATAGCTGCAGGTGCCGCCGGATTATGAAGCGCACGTTACCCTTCGCCCACAATAGCATTAACTAATAATGTAAGTATTATACATTTCTATGATAATGTAATGAAATGATTACCCGCTGAGCACCAGAGCCACTGCATCGTTGAGGACGCTCTCACCAAAGATCATAGCGTACAGGTTTACGTCTACCTGAAAAAACATAAAAAAGAAATTGAAATAAATGCTTGTTTCTACTAATTGTGTGTCATTTTTTATTATCTACCTACGAGTAACATCTTAATAACGTGTAAGTCGATAAGGACATTGCGCCGTGGAATGTTTGATTGAGTAAATTAGCTTCCAAAACACACTGCCCAATGTCGCCTTTCGGCCGCAGCAGCTGTGTGTATGTGCCTTTAAACTTTCACATTACTACGGATAAATTATTATTAAAAGTAAGATATTTTTGGTGCAACTAAGGTATACGAAGATCAAGGGTCATAGAAAGATGACTCAATGTTTGCGTATGATCAATAATTAGAAGTTTATTGGGGCGATTTTGCATCATTTTTTATTTGGTATGTGTTTAGCAACGGCAGCTGAACAATACACACTTAATAGTTTTTTCTAGTAGTTTTAAGATAGTGGTGTATAACTGACTCTGTCATCTAGGATTTTATACGTACAGTATTATTTCTAATCTAAAAACGAATACATAGTTTGTTATTATATTAGTATCTAAAATTCGTCGGTAATGTACGTGGAAATATACGGCAGAGAAATACAATAAAATGGGCAATTGGAAACTCCCTTATCTAAATGAGATATCACAAACATCACATGATAGAACTCAGATAAATAATAATATACCTAACGGGTATTAGTCCGTGTTGAGATATTAATCATTTATTTACTATGTATTACCCGCGACTACGTTCGCGGTGGCGTTTGTTTTAATATCGATGTTAAAAGACAGTTTCTTATCAAAGCTTAAAGCTAGTACACTATAATATAGATTTTTTATCGTGACGTGGTTTAAGCCATCTGCGTGCAGTGAGTGCTATCTATACGTAGTCCTACGTAATAATATCCTGTGTCTATACTCAAATGCTAGTGAACATTAAGACATTTGCATGCGCTATGCGCGGAATTATCTTTTGAGCTAGATTTTTAAGACATTTAATAATAATATGTCATGGCCGATCCAGTCGCATCTTTTAAAATGTTTTTTCTTTTGTCCTTTTAGATGGTATCTAAGGTCTCAGGCAAAGTTTTTCTATATTTACAGAATAGAATAGATACTACTTTAAAAACACTAAAGTGGTAAAGGATAAAAAGTCTGTACATCGAAGATACATTAAAAAGAAATGGCCTAAGAGATTTAAAGTACGCCACTAAACAACAAGTGGTTTAATCATAAAAAAAAACCCCGACTGCTTATTTAGCCTGTGTCACTCTCGTGATTATCAAGAATTTAAAGATATCTCATTTATCAAAATCTATCAAGCCGTGTAGGTTATAGGACGTGCCAGAGAAACATCCATGTATACATACGCCCGAAAAACGTAACCTTCTTTTAGGCATTCGGGTAAAAATAAACATTTCTCGCATCACGTAAAAAATACTGACCCGATTGCAATGCGGTTTTCACTGTAGATTACAATCTGATTTGTGCAATGATACACACAGGGTATTTAAATTCCATGAGTAGAAACTGAGCTATTACAGGTAGTTCATAGTAATTATATGAAGCATTCTGAATGCTTGAACACGGCCTCGTTTCGTATTTTAGATACATAATAGTTATTAAGTATTTATGTATAATTTAAATCCTACATTTATTAAAAGGGTCAACAAGATCATTTTCGCATAAACCTTGCCTGCACGCGTCGCTCGGGTCGCCGATGGGGTAATTAATGAATATTACCCACCGAATGGCCCAATTTAACAAGGCACTCCTACAATTAAGTACCTAATTGGGTACTCAGCCACTCCCTATTCTATACGATGGAATTGGCAGTGACATCTATTTAGTAAAGTATTAGATAATTTAGTTTACATAAAAATGGGTAGACTTACCTTGCCCTTAATCACATTACATTATAATTATCGTGAGATGTTAATGCGGTCACACGCCAAAAGTTGTCTACAGAAAATGAAACAAAAGTCCATCCATCAACCGCCTAACAAACTCCCAATCCATCTATAAAAATAATACTAAGACAGTAATAACTAGAAATTATCAGCCACTCACCTTCAATTGCGAGAATATAGCAAGCACAGTCAGAGGATCTGTGGGCGATATCAGTGCACCGAAGTACAGAGTGTCCAGAAACGTGAAACTCGAGGCGAGTGAAGCCGGCATGAGTTGTACACAGCCGTACATTAGAGAGCCTATAACTAGGGCGGAGAGCGCTGTGCCGACCATCGCGAAGGTCAATATCGCTCCCAGGTTCCGGAAGAAATATTTCTATAAAAAAAAACATTCAACATGCAACATTTTTGTTGCGTAACAAATCTTCCACCAAGCAGCATAAAGTCAAGGCTTTATAATTCAAATTTCTGGACAACATTATACAGAATGGTGGCCCATTACCATTTTTGTTATTGAGTTGACTCTAAAAATACTTAGTACCAACTGGTTGACGACTGACCTTTTTTATGTAATTAATTTGATAACAATATTAATATATTGAAAATATATATTAAAAAAATAAGTACATACTATTATTTCAATTGAGGAAAAAAAAAAATTTCTACCAATACATCCTGGTAAAGTCTAATGTTCCGATTGAAATACGAAAAAAATAAGGAAAATCGTTTTTTAAAACATGTTAACTTACTCGTTTTAGGCAATAGCCCGCATGGAATATGATCGGCGGTAGAATGATGTTGAAAAATATCTCAGGATCGAATGTCGCTTTCAGATCGATTTCATTCTGTTCCACATTCACTATTTCTCCCCTGAAGCTGTATGCATATGTTTTGTTTGGCATCGGAGCATCTGCAAATGTGATTGATAAAAAATCTGTTGTGGTAATCATAACATTACAAGCCATATTTGAAGGAAATCCAATCAAAAACTTAGGGCTCATGTGTCCATCTGTAACTAAATAGGATCATTGTGCTTGGAATTAGTCCATCCATAATAGGCATACCTAAAACTGGAAAAAAGCTGATAATAAGGTAGTTGTCTTGGTCAAAAATATTGAATTTTATATTTAGCCTACCAGACATTTGAACCATGTCTAGTAAAATTATCAATTTAGTTTAATATTTTTCAGTGTTATTTCCATTGATTTAATATAAATATTTTAACACCAGCTAGTTCTAGGTACATAAATTCTCACTTCGTTGGTTCAGGCGATAGCAACCATAATTTTTTTGCCTCTCTGCTACTGTCTAAGCATTACGCTATAATTACACACTATGGACTGTTTTGTAGCCAATGTTCTACAATTACTTACGTCTATGTCTATATACTAGTATGTGTGGCTATTATTAGCCTTTTAAGTTATGTAAATGCTGTTAAAGTAGATAAAAATAGGACTAAAACTCTGCCAGCATTTGTTAGTTAACCAGTCTTGCCTTTTTATTACTATGTTATGTGATTTACAAACCTCCAGAATTGATGGGTATTTTATCAGGAAAATGGAACCGTAATATATCAGGTGGCACCGACAGGTTATATTTGGAGTCAGGTGCAGGGTGCACATCCAGGTGTGTGACTGCATTGGTGCTGCTGCCATAGCGAATTATAGCACCAACTATTAAACCTGCAGAAACATTTCATATTATTTATGTAAAATGGTTACAACTCACGGACGGTCACAGGTAGTGTAGAAATGTCTGTCTGGAATTTCAAAATAAAGGCCAAAATTCAGGTTGAAACTGCTATTTATGGGATGCCTAATCAAACATTACTGTTTTTAGAAATTTTGTTTATCTGTCTGATAGTTTGTCTTGCCATGGCTCTGAAACGGCTCAACAGATTGAAACTAAAATTACATGGCTTACAGCAGTGACGTTAACTTAAATTTTCAAGTAAGTTTCATTTCGATATCTTCCAGTGTCCTGAAGATAATGATTACAAGCATAATTCTTCACATCCCGCATGAACAAAGTCACAGGTTATGGCCAGTTTTAAATATATCATCAATGTACAGATTTTTTGTCCATTACTGCTTTTATATTATAGATATAGGCAATAATCATTTTATGTTTAGCATGAGCAATGACAGATTTTTATCAGATAGAAGCAGGTTAATGTACAGTTGTACAAACATTACTGCAGTAGCACTGTGCAAACATTACTGTGTTCTAGTTTGAAGGGCACTGTTTCCAGTGAAATTACTGGGCATATGAGACTTTAGAGCCAATGTGTCAGGCTGACAAACACAGTGCAATGCCGCTCAGGATTATGTATGCAATATAAACTCCTGGGTGGCACTGTATCTGTTATGGGCAGGCAAAGCACTTACTATCAGGTGAACGACTTGCTCGTCTCGTCATGTAGTAAAAGTAAAGTTGAGGGAATAGATTAACTAAAAAAATTATTTTAAATTATTATAGGATGGGTATGAAGGCAGTTAACAATATAAAATGAGGGTAAGTTTTATATAAAGGAGAATTATGAAAATCTGAGTCGTAGGCACTGTTTGTCTTCTCTTCAAGATACCACCCTCATGTGGAAAATCTATGGCCAAACCACTTTCAGGGTGTTCTGGCAGTAAGAAGTCCTTGAGAACCAGACCCATTATAGGTGTAGTGTTTACCACCTCCCATTACACAATTACTTAACACCTGGCCACTTCTTATTTCCATATTAACTTAAAAGGTAAGGATTATGATGAAGGAGTAACTTTGTAATAAAACTATTTGTAAGTAGTTTGAACACTGAAGAGTTCCAAATGTTCCAATGCAATTTTTTTTAGTAAAATTCATTGGTTTGTGACTGATTTTAATAGGATACCTACTAGTCAACAAGGTGAGGGTAGAAAAGTTATATTTCATGCCTAATTTAAACATGCAAGTACACTTCGGGTTTCAGATATGATGATTATCAAGATGATGCATTTTTTAGGCAAGTTTTTACGGTCAAAGTGTAATTGAGCAATCACAACTACATAGGCAGGTACAATAGGTAAAAATACACTGTGATTTAGCAGAAAAGAAGTTCTCAAGGCTACAGGCTATTCATCTGGTTGGTCACATGATTGAGTGTATTTGTGGAATTAGGAAGTTGAAAATAATATGAGTAGGATCTTACCGTATATAACAGCTAGTCCAGTCTCATGCAGCCAGCTCACTCTGCGGTGTTTGAATACCCATATAGTGAGCACAGTAAGCGTCAGAAGACATGTGTATATCAGCAGGTTTAAACTGTCTATTCGATGTAACAAAGTCGCTTTAGCATCCAATTCGATGTCGGCGCCAGATCCTCGACACACCGTCGCCAGGCACAGGAAAATAAAAAACGATCCAACAACGGAATTCATGGTTTTGCTTGTTTCTGTAGCACCGATATCTGTTACATTACAAAATTAGACAACTCGATAGTTTTTACAGTAGCCGGCGAATGCTTGTTTTATAGTCATAACAAAACAGGCTTCTGCAACTAGTTTAATGACGTGAAAATTATTTTTAAGCAAACACTTCATGCGAATACGTATACACTCAAGTAGAAAACGAAATGATGAACGTAGAAAAGGAAAACGGAAAATCGACCCATCAAATTTCAATGACAATAGAGACAGTTATTTATGACTTGTGACATAACTGACAGCTGACACTGACAGTCCAGGGAGTACTTTTTTTTCTATTTCTTCCACTGTTTCTTTTATTTTTCAGGGAATTGCTATTGAGGATCTCGATCTAGACCCCTTTACGAATAAACGAATAAACTGAATTATAATTATGTTTTTTTTTTTAAATTATGCTTTTTCGTGTGTTTATGAGTAGGGTATTGGTGGAATATTAATCATTATGTGTTCGTTAACGTGTACGAGGACAAATGGTACCTACATAATCAAGAAACGCATTTTGTATTCCTTCCAAAACTCCCAAGAAGTTACGGTAAGGTGACCACCACTTTAGCTATGGCATCCACATAGGTTTCGGGGGGTTCCATTGGGGGGTCACAATCCTAATTGCCGACCGCACCGCACCTGTGCGCACCGCGTCAATCACACCAGTGTCATCATGTGAACCAATATGTTCCTCGATTTCTTCGGGCTGTCGATATTGCCTACTGGAGACATATTTACCTAGGTAAAGGTTGGACGTTGAAGATATTTTCGCAAAAATATATCTGGGATAGATTTTATTAGGCGACTGAACATGAAAATGTGATTCATACATTTATTATAATTTTTTTACAACCAACGTCGGTTTTGGTGCAAGCTGAGAATTGAAAGATGTAACATCTATAGGTATCTTTAATTATGGATTTTTCCAGAGCTACCTCCATAACAGGTTTCTATTATTTATTTGTATTTATACCTATAGTTTTTGAAAACGTTTTTGTCAACCACAATATCTACCACACTTTTAAGCCGAGTGACGTAGAATCAACTTAGTTTTTCGATTAGGCACCCATCTACCACCTATCTTGTGAAGGTCATACTGCATTACGGATTTATCCTCAATCGAATGTTAATGAACTATTGTAATGTATGACCTACCTTTTTATTAACTAAAAATAAATAGATATGTGTCACATAATATATAATATTATATCTTAACTTCGTACCTGCAATTAGTAGATAATACCTAGCTACATTTACAGGCGCTTGGAATGCAAGGCAATAGTTACTTACTTGCTGTGGAGCTCTAGGTATGTCAATAATAAAGTTTTAGTACCGTCCTAGGTAGTTAGATAGGTACCTACCTATTATAAGATTATAACTCGAGTTATTGAACTTCCGGAACTAAGCATAGACTAAGTATAAATACATAGGGTAAGTATAGATATACTTGTGCTTTACTCAGAGTAAGACTGCGGCGTTATAATGTATAAATGAATTGTACATTAAGTACCTACCTACAGAAAATTAATTATCGATTTAGTTAGCCAGCGCGTAGGTAGAGTCCAGATCTTGTCCTATAAAATCCTACATACATATATAATGGTAGGTGTAGTAGGTATGTTATTTGCACCTAGGCGAGAAAATGAGCACTTTGTTTTGTCATCAAAAAACTTGAAAAATTAATTTAGTCACAAATAGAATGCAAAATTGCAGACATAGTACAATTCAGTTGCGAGGGTATTGATCCAGGACAAAGTAGTTTTCGGTTTTCATGATAAAACTCAGAACTCAAATCACTTATTATAAGTAGGCAAAAATAATGCACTTTTACAAGCCAGACACATAAATCTCGCATAGAGAAAAATCTAATAAATATGATCAACTTAACTAATGAGTAACTAGAGTAGATATCAAGTCAATTCTACCTTTAATTGTATTTTTAACTTGAAACTTCAGGATTGCGAAAACAACAGGAAAATGTATTTATAGGAGGCATTGATCAATACATCATCATCAGCTGGAAGACGTCCACTGCTGACCATAGGCCCTAATACATATTTCAGTATACGAGTATTATATACTTAAATGATAGGACGTTTTATTTATTAATCCCCGAATCCCGATATAAATAGAGGGGTGTTATATGTTAAGTTTAACGTGTATATCTGTGTGCCTGTCTCTAGCATCGTAGCTCCTAGACGGATGGACCGATTTCGATTAAGTTTTTATTTATTTTAAAGATTACTTTAATTTACTTTTGTCATTAATAGTACCTATATAAAATTCATAGTCCCACAATCATCATCCAAGGAACTGTCATGCAACAAAATCCAAACCATTTCTAAAACACGAACAGGAACACACTGTATAAAGATAGAATGTGCTAGCTTAAATAGTTTATAATAATTATGTCCACCGTGAGTGGTCTTTTTAGATAATATTGAAACATATTCGAGGCTATAATTTAAATTGTAGCCCGTGTGTGACACTTTGTTTCGGACTTTAGTACATACATACATTATACCATTGAATTAGGAACGGCGTTAGAAATCACCGTCGGGAACACGTTTAAAAAATACCTAGGTAGATACGTAAGGTTAGGGTCGTTGTCGTTTATCAGCGCAAAAGGATTCATGAGAAATTGTTAAACTACCTTCAATTTAGCTATTCACAGTCGGTTTTACAAATTCGGTCTCAAGCTACCATCCTGTCAATTGCTGAGGGCGACTGGTCACGAAGTGGCAGGCCAGAATAACAATTTAGCAATCCAACCTGATAAGCTAAAATAGCTATACCTAGGAACTATGCTAGATACTTATTATTAAGATAAGCTCACGACGACGACTGTTATGAATTTATACAGAGTTGTAGCGTGTGTTTTATTTTCTTGATTGCTTTGATCTAGGAAGATTAACTAAAAAGTAGGTCGTAATATTGTCTTACATAAGTACTTACTGAAGATACTATTATAACGACCCGCCCCAGCTTCACACGGGCTGGTAAAGGTTTTCTCTGAATATTTTTTATTGTAATATCTATCACAGTGAAAATAATAAGTATGGACTATGGAATTAGTTAGGCTGTGATAATACTGCCAATATTTCGTTTGCATCTCGTTAGAGAACAGAGAATTTTGCTTCTGTTAGAGAATAATACTTAGCGTTTGTGTGCTAAAGAATAAATAAATAATTCATATTTTGTAAGTACCATTCGTGACTGGACTAACATTCCGACAGAGTACTTACTATTAGTAGGAAATAAAATGTAGGAAGCCAAGCATTAATTCGAGTATTTTTGTTGCTTATAATTCTCAAGCTACCTACCTACTTGTCGACAAATGTTGTGTCAAAAGTAGAGATAATCTACTTACATTAAGGAAGTAATATCCGAATTGATGAATTAAAACAGTATTGTGTACCTCGCTTACAGATAGAGCTCACGGAGAACTAAAAAAAGGAGTTAAAACGGTATGATTTTTAGTACTTACTGAAAAGCGTTTATTTTAGCAAGCTGAAGTGGCATTGTTGACATCTCTTGAAGAACCGATAGCTGATGGGGTCTCGACATGATCTAGAGTGTAGACTGCGTTACCTCTTACTACACCGTGTATGACGCCCGCAGACCCTGGCAAGGTGGAGTGACTACTTACGGAAAACGGCTGGCATAGACTGGATGAGGAGAGCAGAAGATCGGGCTCAGTGGCTGTTGATGATTTTTATTTTGTGCTTCGTGTACTAGTAGGTACCATTTAGTATGGTGCCGCCGTTTTTTTTAATGGAATACTGTATTTTCCAATGCGCTTCACGTATTATCTGATTCACAAAGTGCACGCACGCGAATACACTTCGAAATCTTTTAATTTTGTAGACACTTCACCTCCTGACTTGGACAACTTTGAGGAAAATCGTCATAGATTGGCAAATCAACACAATATAAATTCTAAACGAACTTTCTCAAAATTTGTTCAGTAGTTAGTATAGACGATTGGTGACCTTACAATAAAATACCTACACCTAATAATATAACCAGAGGTTAATTGAATAGTAGGTGTACCTTGTATTATTATAATGCAGGTTTAATGATCCTATAACACTTTAATTGTTCAGCGGTAATTACATTATGATAAACTAAAATCGCAAAGACTTTATGGTTGTTTTGTTTTTAATGCAAGATAGGTATGTATGAGGAAATGGGAAATCAGCCATTTCGGGTTTATAGATATGCATTGAACTCAATTTCAATTAGTAAAATATAAGTATAGTAGACAGAGACGTTTCGGATCACGTTTTATTATTTAACACAAGAAAAGAGCGTTCCTCTGGGAAGCGTCGCCTAGTCCAGGACGACTCGTGACGTAATGTCAAGCTGAGTCATTCTCGGCGCGTTCAGGATAGAAGCAATGTGTTCCACTGATTGGTTTCATTTAGTTAGCCGCAGATTTTGAAACATGACCGAATTTCTTATTGGTGATCCGATTCACACCTCATCCGATCCGCCTCGGTCTAGTATACAGATAAGTGTGCTTAATTGAACAATGGTGCCAATTATTCTGCTGTTAGATACCAAGAAGTCTAAATTTTAGATTACTCCTCACTTCTGTCCAATGATTTGTTGTTTCAACGACACGAAAATGTAAGGAATGGCAATATCTTTAGCACGTAAGATTATTTTAATTCTAAATAAGTTTTATTTACAGAACACAAAAAAACAATAATTACTTAGATAAAATAAAAGACAAAACTAAAACTTATAAATCTAGCAAAAGGGGATGTCCATGAGGCATGGTGCAATAGTTAGTGACGACATAATTGATACCAATATTTATATAAAACTGAACTAAATAGATAAATTGTAAAAAACGATTCAATTACGATATATTTTGAACATCATCAAATATATTATTGTAATAACTGATACAGTTCCATCATTTACACCAAAGCAATAACAACAATAAGAACAACAGTAACAATATTTACAGCAATAAGGCCGCCCATTGTACCTTTAGTTATAAGATGTTTTTACTTTTGCTCGTATGTCTTGGAGTGCAATAAAGAGTTGTCATCTTATCTTATCAAGTATAAAATTATACCAAAATTGTATTTGTAGGTTTTTAATGTCAAACAAGACTCTGTTTTCTATGCTCCATTAATAGACCGAGACTGACGGAGTAAACATCCCGTTAAAGGGTCAAACAGGCTTCCTCTGTTGTGATCTCTATAAATAGCCTCAATTCAAGTCGACCGCATAGAGAAGGCATTTTGCATATCTGACAACTGTGGGAAGATCATTCACAATAAGGATGAACAACAGGGCCAAGTATCGACCCTTGGCTTACTCCGGATTACTTTTGATAGGATCGCGTCTCATAGAGCTCGAGTCAGATATACTGCTGCCGAAATGGCGAAAGTAGTCAGTGATAAAATAAAACGGAGGCGCCTTAAACGCAATCCAAGAGCACTAAGTTTCTTCAGCTCTACGAGTTTGTCAATGTTGACCCTATGAAACGCCTTCCGGAATTCAAAGTAAAGCGCACCTACCTGCCCTCCACGATCCAGTCAAGTGGAAATAAAATCAACAATGGTTAAAAGATTGGTAAATGACAGACCTTTTTTTCTGGAGCAATGTTGTGCATTACACAGAAATATGTAGTTCGTCTTATCTATATTATGTTGGTATGTAACATACACTGAAAATTTTTACTAAGTGTGGTTAATTATTGCTTATAATATAGCATTGCAAAACGAAGATTTTGTTAAAAGATCTTTTATATATTAGATTTTTTAAAGATGGGATTAGCTCATGAATACTCATGGTAGCTTCCATTATATCTGCGGGAACTTTATTCGCGAGGATTATCTACAGGCAGTATTAACAATTCTATCGTCATACGTAAAAACACTAAGGACTTTTATAGAAAACAGCTCAATTTATGCTGAGGACTCCCTAAGTGTTTTTCCTGTGTGTTTCTTCAGCATTGAAACCGTTCGATGAGTGTGGTACAGTGTCGTTTCCAGTTCTTGTACCCGTGGTATAATGTCACACGGGATTTCCAAGCATTGAGCCTAATTATTGCTCATTGCGCGCCACTCATTTCCATTAGTAAACTACTTCCACCAGAAATTTTAGGTAATTCCCTCGTTTAATGTAATATGCAGGTGGAATGGAGCTGAATAATATGCACTTAAGGTTTATCCTCATTTATCCTGAGTTGCAATTTTCCATGAATGTGCAAATCATTGTAGAGTTGCTCTGAAACTTTCCTTGTCAGTTTGAAATATATATTTTTTTATAATGGGAGGAATTTGCGTGACTCACCTATTTTATACTATGGACTGAGAGGGCATTCAGCTATGTTAACTTACTATGTACTTATTACGACGACTTCATCCACACGACAATAAAAAAATAACTAATTTATCGCGATGAAAAATGTTCTGTGTCCTTTCCCAGAGTTCTAACTACTTCCATACTAATATTTTTCAAGATCGGTTGAGTTTATCCGTTTGGTCGTGAAAAGGGAGTAAACAGACAGAGACAGAGTTAATTTCGCTTTTAATAATAGGTACCTAGTAACAATCCTCATACAAAAATTCTGAAGTACCCACCAGGGTTAAATGTTGTAAGATTCTGAACTGTTTTTTTAAGACCCAATATGTATACGTGGAAACATAACAATAAATGAATATGAATTATTAAAAGGATTACATAAACTGAAAATGTAAGTGAGTGAGGTGCCTAACAGTATTCACACATCCATTTTATCCCAAATAATGGGATTGGGAAGAAAAAATCGGGAAGTTGTTAGATGTAAATATAGTTCCTTATCACCCCGTCTACTGTCAGGTTCATGTCTATCGGCGCGGTGGACAGACACCTGCAGCGGCCGAAGTGACGACATCGCACTTGCTTTATCACTGCCACCACTTAAATTGACGCTGAGTTTTGCTACAGTACCACACGACATTGTGATTACTGGCCAAGAGTCTCACGAGATCAGTGCGCGCTCACTTTCCGCGTGCGTAGCACGTCCACCTGAACAATTAAAAAAATATTACGATCAACCAAATGTCCTAACGAAGAAGTAACTTATTTAAATTAAATTATTAAATTATTAACCCTCTCCTAAAGTGATAATTCAGTGATATTTATTTAGACATAGGAGTTAAGTGCAATAAATCAAAATGTATAGAATCGTATTTGTTTTTGCAGTTTTATGCAAAGGGTAAGTTTTAAATTATTATTTTACAGTATTATTAAAAAGTATAGTGATTTTTATCATCATAAGAAGAATGCTATTGTCACTCAAAATAGGCAGACTGGCGGGAAGGATCGTAGCTTCAATAACCGACTTTGAAAAAAATAAGGTTCACATTTCAACTCTATTTTTTATATCTGAGATTTCTAAACTGATATGGACGGATATTTATAATTTTAAATATTCAAGATAATCTCACACAAATTCTATTAAAATTGGTTCGGTAATTATTACCTGATTTTTTGTTCAGAGAATTATTTTGAAATGACGGATAATAAATAATACTTATTGTTTTTCTTTTATTATTAAAAAAAATAACGTCTACGTCTAGTTTTATAACTAGAATTCCCCATATCTATGAAATCAGGAACTATGACGGACGAAGGATCTCTCATTAACATAAGTTTAATTGCAGAAGCCTAACTATTTACTCAAGTGGTACAATTTGAATCGAATGTAGGCATTAATAATAATTTCACAAGCACCTGTTATCGGACGAAAATTATCTAGGTAACTGCATATCGAGCGTTAATTTCAAAGCAACTATCTGACTGCACAAAGACTTGAGGTTTACCTTGTGATTATTTATTCAAATGTCTAAGTAAATAATAGAGCATTTAATTTTATAAAGCATTACCACGTTTTCGTACTCGCCCTTTTCGTCGGGTGGTTTTTTCATATTCGCCCTTTTCGTTGCGTGGTTTTTTATTTGATTGAGTGACGAGACAAGCAAGTCATACACCTGATGGTAAGCGCTACGACTGCCCATTACAGTTGAAATGCTACCTAGGCCTTTGCATTGCATAATCCTGCGTGGAATTGCACTGCGCTCGTCACCCTGAGACATTGGCTATAAAGTCTCATATGCCCAGTAATTTCACTGGAAACTGTGGCCTTCAAACCGGAACACAGTAATGTTTGCACACTACAGCTTGGCGGATAAATATCAGGCAAAGGTGTGGTACTTCTCCAGGCGGTCTCCTGCAGAAGAGGCCTCTCACTTCATATATTTTTGGCTAAATGGGATGGAAAGAAATATATAATGAAAATAATTATATTTCGTAATCAGCGTTTCGTCCTATTGAACTGAACGGGCAGGGGACGACACAGAGGGAGCCATCTGTCCAATACATTTTTTTGAAATAGATTTAAACTAAATTCCAGATGAGTTTGAAAAACCTAGCAATTAAACAAAACAAAGTAAGCAAGCAAGCATAGCTCAAAAATGGACGATGACTATTGGGTTTCAAAAACGTCATCTTAAAAATAATATGAACACTAATTAACGTTAAACCTTAAATAGCCTCTATTTGACTTTGATATTATTGACCAAATAATATCTTTTGAAACAGGTCCTTGAACCCTATATTATTATTGTAGGTAAGTACCATATCTTCTGTTCGGCCTGACATTTTTTTCCATGGTTTGTTGGAAACCGGTGTCATGATTCTGAAATTAGATAAAAAAATAACTTTGGGCCCAAGTTGTATGATTTCTTGGAGAGGAGTGGCATAAGTCCAAAGACCTTAGAAGTATTTGCATAAGCCGTCCGTTCAGTTTTTTTTACAATTTTGACATCGACAATACATTATTTTTATCAATAGACTTTCGTTCGATCTTATCTCTGTTATCTCAACTGATAATAAGGGAATAATTAATTATTCAAATATTAATTATATATATGGTTGCTTCATCAATTAAATGTTAGGAATTGAGCTTTACAATTAACGTTCAATGAGACAGTAAAGTTAGTTAATAGCGTTAATTCTCTAGTAAATGAAATGATTATAACCAACTATTACGACTCATATTTTCTGCGATATAATTGCGTTGGTTACAAATCGTAGGAACGGTCGTGTTTTATTTGTTTCTGGCATGATTTTAACATAGTATTGAAAGTCGGCTCATTCTGCGTTTCGCCTCATTGCCGGTTTGGCTGTCTAAAATATTTAGTTCAATAACCATCACGCCCGGAAAAGCCGGGGAGATGCAATACGTGATCGTAACGGATGGTTTTAGTTTAGTCGTAAGTAAGTAGTTAACGTGTAAGTTCATCATCATCATCAACCGATATTGGCCCACTGCTGAGCACGGGTCTCCCTTCATTTTCTTGAGGAGGATTAGGCTTTAATGCACCACGGGGGCCCGGTCTGGATTGATGGATAACATACCTACCTCCGAAATAATTCTCGGGTAGGTATATGGGTTTCCTCACGATGTTTTCCTTCACCGAAAAGCGAGTGATAATTACGTACATATGTTTTACAAGAAACACATTGGTACGTGCCTGCACTAGGATTTGAACTCACGACCCTCTCCTTGGAAGACGGACGTGCTCCATTATTTAAAACATGTGCTTATTTAAGTATATATTTTGGAATGGGATATTATGGCATGGAATTATTGTTGTAATTGTAGAGCGCTCTACAAATTGTGTAGGTACTGCGCAGTACTTAGTGACGTTAGATAACTTTTTATGAGGTTACTAAATAAACTATACTTACTTACTTTTATCATAAATTATATAAACCACAGGTAAGTACTGCCACCAACGAAATCCAATAGCTTGGCTCTGCGGCTGTTTGTCATTCATTGGGCTCATACAATTAGTCATTGTTTTACAGATCTGAATATTATTAGATGTCTATTGGGCACTACGTAATAAGCAGAACAATAAAATGATGCAGTATAATGTCAGTGCCAGTGCGGGCACGTACCAATGTGTTTCTTGTAAAACATATGTACGTAATTATCACTCGCTTTTCGGTGAAGGAAAACATCGTCAGGAAACCCACATACCATAGTGATATCATGATTGTAATAGTTGAATTAATAACTTGGAATATTGGAAGTGAAGAAGCGACAAAACACATCATAAAGTATAACAGTAATATATAGAGGTTTCGACTTTTACCAGGATAATAATAATGTAATATCTGTTATTATCACTCGCTTTTCGGTGAAGGTAAACATCGCCAGGAAACCCACATACCTACCCGAGAATTATTTCGGAGGTAGGTATGTGATCCACCAATCCGGATCTGGCCCCCGTGGTGGATTATGGCCTAATCCTCCTCACGAAAGTGAGGGGAGACCCGTGCCCAGCAGTGGGACGTTATGGGTTGTTGATGAGTATAATGTCAACCGAAACATTTTTATTGAGAAAACTCAGCTTTATACTGGGAACTCCGGGGAATCCCGGTTTGCCGCCTGTTCATAGTTTTAAGTCATTAACTAAATTACCTGTCACTCTAGCATGTGTTTTCCTCATGACAGCTAGATAAATCTATCTTACCAGGTTTGTAGGTGCTCAATACGTACGGGCGTATTTCCGAAGCACTGGTAGAGTCAATGGAGTTTTCCTTTTCCTGTGCGAGACTCAGGCATGAGTCACCACTTGAAAGGGAAATATCCTTTTTCTAACTCAAACCATAATTAGATAATAATCATTAGTTTCGTAGATCATAAAATGTGACTTATTTTTTTGTATTTCTATACTTATGTATAAGATATTATTTTTTTTGACGTGTAAAAGTGCAATATTTTGCCTATTTACAATAAATGATTTGAGTTTGAGTTTGATACGTTCACTGCTGAAAACACACACGTTTATGTTTTTTAAAAGACGCCCGGCGTGCGAGCCCGCACTGCTATATTGTCGATTATATCACAACAGTTGTATGCGCCCGCACTGCTGATTGAGTTTATTTACGACACAACGCCAGTGCTAGTGGACACACACGTTGCGTGAAGCTCATAAAAGCGTTAAAAAAATAAACCAGTTCAGCAGTCAACGTATTAAGTAGTAACTTAAGTACCCTCGATCCCTCAAGGAGTCACAAGCTTGTCATCGTTTCGTGTCCATCTAACTAAATGTTCCCCGTAAGAAATTGCTAATCCTGTTGCCAATTCTACAATATGCATTTTTTTAAAATATTATCACTATAACTAGCATCGTCACGCGGTTTCACCATGAATTATGCTTTTGTGGAATAATAATCTTAATTCAGTTAATAAACTATATACAATTTTCATATAATACAAATTTCATCCCAATTTGTACAGCTGTTTATGCGTGATTTAGTAACAAACATCCAAACTTCCGAACTTTCAAAGTTCGATGAATTTATTGTATACCGGTAAAATTTTGAACATAATTATATCAGTAATAGTTTCAATTTTTAACGCATCACAGACATTAGTATACTAACAGGTGAAGCTAATGAAAGCGTGTTAAAAGTGCATAGAATACAAGAAAAATGCAAAATGAGAGTTTGGCGTGGTTCAGCGTCTTTTGTTATTGACTGTACTTCTATAACCTTGCTACTATTTCATATCGAGAGATTGTATGCCGAGTGTTTGATTAAGCAGGTTACTAGGAAAGAGTTTGGTCTTGTTTTCCGTAAAACTTGATACGGTAAGGCTCGAAGGGCTTCCGTACGGATATAGTCGATACGAGAACTGCATTGACACTGACACAGTTTGTATTAATTGCAAATAATTTTAACAATTCGAAACCCTTTTATGGGTTTCACATAATGAATTGCAGCAGGACTAATACCTTTTTAATATTGCACAATAATTACACAAGTTTGACTTTGAACTTTTAATGTAAGGAATGTGAAAGTGCTATAAGGACTTTATACAAAAACTAAATAATTAATTTTTGACGGCCTCCGTGGCGTAGTTGACGATGAACCGACTGCGAAGCCTGACGTTGCGGGTTCACTTCCCGCACAGGGCAAAGAACCATGTATGTGTTTGTGTGACCACGGATATTTGCTCTGAGTCTGAGTGTTTGTAGGACCATGGTCCTCGTAGTTTCTGATTCCCTAGACACAGGAAATCCTAGTGAGGGGTCATGATCTATGTATGTTATCTGATCGACTGATCGTGACGCGTTATTATTTTATATTATTTATGTGTATTGTAAATATTTGTTTAGGGAATAATGCGAAGACCTTTAAAGGGTGAATTAAATATAATATTCTAGTTCTATATTTTTCAAGATAATCTCTGTATTCATCTTCTTATTTTTGATATCTGAAACATCAAAGAGGTGTACATATGTTAAGATTGACCTTTGAAGGTCGCAAGCGTATTCGTTGTTATCATGCTGGAAAGATAAAAAATAATGCATACTTTTGCATTTATGATACGTATTGTTTAGTGTTTGTACCTATTCCAGTAATGTATGATTCTCTCATGAATTATCTTCCTAAGAAGTTCCCATATATGTTGTTGAGTTATTGTACGTTGTCGTCTATTCCTTTCCCTATGATAATGTCCATTGAAAAGTTATTTACATATAGGAACACCCATTCTACTACCCATATCTATTGTAAAATGCCTATTATAATAAAAGAAATATAGAATATTGATAATTCATTTCAAATCATCTCAGATTTCTGTACTGGACACTGGATGGATACTGGTCAATTTTAAGAAGATGTTATTTTCATTATACTATTCATTACGTTTACATATATTTATTTGCCTAAATAACAAATCTGGTTTATTCAAGGTTATTGGAGTTGATGATCCGGTTCTGACCTGAATTGTCAAGGGTGGCAATGTTTAGTACCTATAAATTGATGCCACATTATGCCAATTATAATGTTTTTGTTGCAGAAGTGCCCAACTGACAAATTTAGCTGGAGGTTCAAAGTCAAATTACACGTTTCCAAAGGACTTCGTATTCGGCGTTTCGACAGCTGCCTTTCAGATAGAAGGAGCGTGGAACACAGATGGTAAGTTTTTTTTTATGGTAGTGTGGCAAACAAGCTGACGGTCCGCCTGATGGTAAACGGATACCGCTGTCTATGGACACCTGCAACACTCGGGACGTTGTGCCTACGTACGCCTACGTTATGCGGTGCCTACTTTCTTGAGCTCTTTTCATCCTTCTCTTATGGAGCGCCATATTTTAATTCTCAGGAACAACGGCTGATGAAGTGATGACAGCTCATTCAGCAACCTACCTAGTGTTTACAATGTAAATATTCTTGTTTTGTGCTCCATTATACTAAAGGTATTTAAATTGTAGCATCATTGTATAAAATTTAAATTAATAAACATTAAGGCCTAAGAGCTTCCTGAGACGACTAATAAGACTTCAAAATTAATTATGTTGTAATAAGTAGGAATCTGTGAAATAATATATAACTACGCATATCTGATTGATGACAAAGTGGGTCAATAGGCTTCCTTACCTTTTACAACAAATCATATCACAGATAAGAATGCACTGAGCCAGCGATATACATTTATCTCATTGTAACTCTTATTATACAATTTACAGGCAAAACGGAAAGTATATGGGACCATTTGGTCCATACGAACAAAACTTTCGTAAGAGATGGCAGTACGGGCGACGTCGCCGCAGATTCCTACCACTTGTACAAACGAGACGCGGAAATGGTCCACGAATTAGGAGTGGACATCTACAGGTTCTCCATATCCTGGCCCAGGATCTTGCCCAGTGCGCTAACGAACCAGGTTAACCCTCTCGGAATTCAGTATTACGATAACTTAATCAACGAACTGTTGAAGTACAACATCACACCCATGGTCACCATATATCATTGGGATCTACCTCAGCCGTTGCAAAACATTGGCGGGTGGACGAATCCTCTCATAGTTGACTATTACACGGACTATGCTACAATCGTGTTCAAGTATTTTGCTCATAAAGTGAAGTATTGGGTGACCTTTAATGAGCCGATGCAGACCTGTTTAGAAGGTTACGGTGGAACGTACAGGGCACCGGCGTTGAACCGGCACGGCATTGCGGAGTACCTCTGCACGCACAACCTTTTGAAGGCCCACGCAAACGTCTACCATCTCTTTGACAAGGAATATCGTCATTTAGTCAACGGTGAGTTCTGCTTTTTTTTTGGTTAATCAACACACATGCCTTTAAATTATTTCGGAGGTACGTTATCGACCAATCAGGACCGGGCCCCCGTAGTGGATGTGAATGTGAATGGCCTAATCCTCCTCACGAAAGTGAGAAGAGACCCATGCTCAGCAGTGGGCCGATGTGGGTTGATGATGATGATGATAATGAAATGTACCTCTGGGGTGATTTAAAAGTCTTTGGAGTACCTTTAGCAACCATTTCAGAAGTACTGGAAGAGGCAGTTCCTATGAGACTTAAGTTATTACGTATTAGGTATTATATCGTAGAGAAAGATGCTACCGAGATCATACCTATCATTTTATTACGTAAAAATTAACGGTTCCTGTGGTTTTAGTATACCACAGGAACCGTTAATTTTTGAATTTTCTTACCACACTAACACTTACACTAGTTAGTGTGGGTAAAACCGCGATGTTTGAGCGAATTCGAAATACCGCCTATGTAAGAAAACCACCTCTCTAAAAATGACGTTATTTTACAGGTAAAATTGGCATGTCTCTAGACTCCAACTGGGCTGAACCAAAAACTGACACTCCAAAAGACCGCGAAGCAGTCGAGCTTTATTTGCATACACACGTAAGTAAAGATTTAACCAAACAAGGAATGTCTCTACAGACCTTCGAGTCATCAAAATGTTAGTGCCTTAATTGACGTCCTGTACATTATAATGCCAACAATAGCTTGTAACCACTTGCCTTGACATCCATTGGGCGTCAATTGCATTGTATAATGAAGTTATCTTTTCACAATAATTTCTGTCTGGAGTCGGATGGATGATCACGATAGCAAGCACTAAAGAAAGAAACAGAATGCAACCATTTCAACCATGGTGCAAGACGGCAAGAAACTTGCAGCATTAATTAATTACTGGCGCATTTTCCATACTTTCACTTGAGATGAGGATGCACTGATGGCACTTCAAAAAGTAGTTAATGATTGTTTAATTCCTTTTCCAGTTGGGCTGGTATGCGAATCCTATATACTCCCTTGAAGGCAACTATCCTCCGGAACTGATTAAATTAGTGGACGAGAAGAGCGAAAGGCAAAACTACTCGCGGTCGCGTCTGCCAAAGTTCACCCCTGCCGAAGTGAAATACATTCAAGGAACGGCTGATTTCTTTGGCCTCAACCATTACACGACTTACCTCCTCAGCTTTGCGGATAAAGAAGTGGGGGCCATTCCGTCTCATGAGAACGACATTGGTATCGTCAGAGTTCAAGATCCCAAGTGGCCTTCGGAGTCGTCTTCGGCTTGGCTGAAGGTAAACCACTCTGCGACCTAACTTAGATACAATTTGTTGGTAAATAGGCTTGTAGAAACGATAAAATAAATCAATGACGTCAATATATACCTACCTGCATACAAAATTAGCACATATAAGTAGGTATAGTAAGTATATTTGGATTAAATCTAATCGTTTTTACGGCGCTGCTTACAGTTTCACATTTAAAGGCGTAGACGGCTATAATATCTACAGGTTTGTGTGTACACTGTACACCCGTTGATTATAGTTTCTAACATAATAAACTTTATGACAAACGAACAATAGGCAATGTTAATCTCCTTAATAATTTTATTTTAATTGATTATTAAAATATTTTTTGTAATTATTATGTGACACGAATACTACTACAACCTAATTACCGTATAAATTATAACTTATAAGGTAATTAGAAGGTAAAGCGCATAACAGTAGAGCCTCGATGGTTTTATGTCGTGCTTCCTCACGTGAATACGGTGGGTAGTTACACCATAGCGACACAGCCCATTGTTGTCGAAAACAAACTTTCATACAATTAGGTCCCCCGAAATCAACAACGATTAAAATTAAAATATCACAACGACTTGTTCAAGATAAAGAAAAAAGAACACAAAGGTATTTTTTAAAATATTAATGACGACAATCGAAAGACAACAAAAAACAGGTTTGGAGAACTCGGTGATTGAATAACAATAGAACGGCAATAATTGAAGTGTTACGGTCATTGATAACTTACTTATTATATTTGGTAATAATAAACGAGTCAAAATTTGAGCAGAGATTCTGTGTATCACTTTTTGTTATTACGAATACACGACATCGTGTTGTTTTTTGAAATGTTCACCATTTTAAACTCGAAAGTGGCCATTCAAAGCATAGTTTAGAATCTGATGCAATGTTGTACATCAATTTCACTATCCAAATCCAAAAGTTCACAGTTTCTATTCTAATCTCTATATCTATCTATCTATCTCTAATATCTATGTAGTTTTATACGTAGCTCAACATCATATTTTTCTTAAAAATGCAACTCAAGAAAACGTGTAATACTTATTGCTTTTTCAAATAGTACAAGCCCCCAAAATCACGCAACTAATATTTCACGGATTAAAATAGTTATGCAAAAAATCTTAAAAAAATTTAAAAAGCAATAATATAATAGTAGCTAACGTTATGTTTTCGTAGAAGATCTAGGCATATTTCAAAGAGTTACTTCAATGCGCTTAGCGCTTCGTAGTACGCCATGGTATGTGATATCAACACTGCAGCTTATTGTTCTTTGTTAGTTGTTTGTTGCTTAATCACGTAGATCCGGTTATAATATTAATTCATGCACGATTTTTATTTTTTCTGCTCGTGTCCCGGTAGATAATAAATTATAATGTCCTACGTACAAAATGTTGACGATGCCTGTAAAGAACTAGAATGCTTAGTGCTCACACATAGAATTCATTTTCCTGGTTTCCCAATCTTAGACTTGAATGCCCACTTGAAGGCGACTTTGTAAAAATATTCACGACTTGCAGTCAAGTTACCGTCGTCGCCGAAACATAAGTTTCGTCATTAGGTACCTATTGGCTACAACTTTGTTGCAACTCCTGCCTTTTATGATGAACAATATTGAAGACGTCTAAACAATCGGTTAGATGCGACGCGTGACCAATATTTTTGTACTCATTTGGCTAATCGAATTGGCTTTGAAATTCATAGAGCTAATTGGGTATAGTGGAAACATGCGGGTAACCAATAATCCTCTAATGGCTTGTATGTGGTCTAAGTGTTGTATGCAATCCATTAGTAAAAGTGCGCTTAGATTTCGTATTTGATGATGCAAGTATTGAACTTCCAGGTTGTGCCCTTCGGTTTCCGTCGCCTGCTCCAATGGATAACAAAGACATACAACAATGTGCCAATAATAGTCACAGAGAACGGTTACGCGGACTTCGACGGGGTTGAAGACTTGGCCAGGGTGTCCTACTACAAGCATTACTTGAACGCATTGCTGCACGCCATCCACGAAGACAACAGCAACGTGCAGGGATATTTCGCGTGGAGTCTGATGGACAACTTTGAATGGGATGACGGATACGTGTAAGTATAGAATTGTGGATCTACAATAAAAGTTAGGTCACGAGAGAAACAGGAAAAAAATCCTATCATAAGTACGCAAGAGTATTCGACAAGGCGCTTATGACGCTGGCAATAGTATCGAAATATCAATAACTCGCAATAAATACAATATGAGGTAGGTTATTCTATTTCCGTTGGTGTGTTAATTACTGGGTTTGTGATTATGTCGATTAAAAAATCCATGGTATTTACCAATCAAGACTTTATTGACGTAACTTTATTTTTCTAAATGAGCCCAAACACCTACCCTTCTGTTTGTCACTGAGTAAAACCGTGATGAGTGATGGTTCCAACTATACTACAGCTAACAACGGAAATTGAAATAAAGCATGTAACTAGGGAGTCTGACAACAATTGTTTAGCTAATTATAAATTACGTGGGAGAAAAAAGGAAAACACTGATTGATCAACGCTGGGGGCGTATGGGCTGGGTACGAATGAATGACGGGTATGCATATAAAAATTACATAAATTTAGGCGTTGAAAATATAACGAGATAACAACGAAAACTATATAGGTATACTTGAGAAAAATATAAAAATAACCAATAAAAATAACTCTTAATTAACTAAAGTGGAAATTGCCCACTCTTAAATGCTTTGTACTTAATTATAGCTTTTATTACTAATTTGCTATTGATAACAAAATGAATTTATATTATTATATATCTACTCATAGGTAGGTATGTGGGTTAATTACAATTAATTTAATAGGTTTTATGTGCCAATGAAAACTGGTGATCAAGCCCCTCTATTGCGTACTATAAAAACTAAAACCAGTTCTAATGAAAACGTAGCATGAAAAGGTTGGACATTTGTAGAGACCGCTTAACTTTCGGTAGAGCTGTATGTCAATTCATGCAACTTCTGAGAGATGGCAGCACTAGTTTTATACAATTTTTTTAAAATATCGTATATCATACCTATTACGAAAAGGGATTGATTTGGCCAAGTATATTTTGTTATGAAGAAAGATTTTATATTAATTTATTTCATATGATTAATGAAATGAAAATGACTTATTTAACATATTATCGAATATTTAGAAAACGGCAGAAATTACCGATTATGCTGTAAAAGTATTTGATTGATTAAATTTTATTTCAAGGTCTTGATTTTCCCGTATAACTATGAGCGTCCAATTTGATTGATGACGATAAAACTGTTGTTTTTTTATATCAGGTAATTTTCTAATGTGTTTAGTCTGGACGTAGGTATTAAAAATCATCATATGGAAATAATTTTCATGCCTTCAACAGAATTCAAATAGCATTTAAAAAATTGCATGCTGCTAGGTACCTCAGTTGATGAAAAGCGCAGGTGAAACATTCTACAGGATGAAATAAAACACAGCGTCAGTTAAACTCTTTCATGTTATTAATTCACTCGTCATGCTTGTAAATGCAATTACAGGTCCCGCTTCGGTCTTTATCTGGTCGACTTCGATAGTCCGAACAAGACGAGGACGGCGAAGCAGTCGGCGAAGCTTTACTCGAGCGTAGTCTCCTCCCGAGCACTACCCGAAGACTACGACCCCGAAGACTTCAGCGCCTTCTCCTCGGCCAACTTCCTCGCCCCCACCATCCTCCCCATACTATCCCTACACAGGCTCCTAGTCTGATCTCTTGTACAAACAATACTCTTGTATATAAAACAAAGTAGCACTAAACTACGATTACATTAAAGTTTAAGTAATATCCTTAAGTTTGATTTCAACTTGATCCCTTAAAGTTAAGCTTAAGCTAACACTAGTGAGAAGACAGTCCTGCCCACTAAGGGCGAGAGGACAGGGGAGTTCAATATTCGACGGTGGCGAGCTTCTTGGCGTTGTCGCGTGCCACCTCGCGCTTGAGTTGCGCTTGGATGCACGCGAACGACTTGCCCTTGGTCTCTGGCAGCACTGCCAGCATAAACACGAGGCCCAGCAGCGAGAACGCTGAGAAACCCCAAAATACTGTGTAGATTTGGTAGGCATCTTTCACTACCTGAAACAACACAAAATTAACATTAAAGTCATGATAATGCGGTTCTAAAATCATGAGGCTGTCGCCCGGAAAATCAAGTCAGTTGCCGAGCTCAAGAAACGTGGGAAGATTTTAATCTGGAAAAGATTTGGGCCACAGTTAACTCGGATTAATTAGTACGTATTCATTTGGGGAGGACAGACTGACTAGATTTAAAATGAAATATGAAGGACCGAGACGTTCATTTGGAAGAATTAACAGTCATCCATCTTGGGGATTTGCAAATTTAAGGAATATCTTAGCGAATAATAATTAAATATGATTTTATCTAATGGTAGAGATTAATAATAAAATGCAAATTTATAATCAGTAAGTTTTCAGCTGTATTTGAATTATTATTAAGTACTTTGGTATTCATGAACCTAGATAATTTTAAACTAGGATATATAGATAATTATAATTTACCTGGAAGAGTTTTTGCACGGCAAACATTGAAACGCCAGTGTAGATATGTGCGATACAGGAAGCGTACAGTTTGACGTTAGTAGGGAACATTTCTCCGATGATGACATATGGTACCGTGGACAAGCCGATGGCGTAGCAGACGATGTATATGAGAAGAGCCCCCAACGGCAGCCAATGAAGGTTCTCGACGGACGATTTGTTCACGCTGTCGAAGTAGAAATACGTTCCAATGGTTCCATTCATGAGACCCACGCCGAGGGCGGAGAGCAAAAGTAGAGGCTTCCTGCCTACGCGGTCGACGAGAATCACTGACAAAACGCATGTTGCTACTTGCACGCAGCCGAGGATGATTGATTCTTGATACGGCTGTATTCCTGCCGAAGCGGCTTCGACTACAGTACCGTTTGCCGGCGTGCTTGTGCTAGTGGTGCAGTTGAAGATGACTTGAGCGTACGCAACCACGGCAGCGCTGCCGCAAAGCTGCTGAATTGTAAACACTCCCAGAGTTATCCACATAGCTTTTCTGTTCGTAGCTTCAGTTAACAGGTCTCCCCACGATCCTCGATTTTTCATGTCTTCCTGAACGTTTAGCTCTATATTTTTAAGTTCAGTTCTTATATCACCGCTTCTTAGGTTTCTGAGGGATCGTTCTGCCCTCTCGCTGCGTTCAAACTTTAAATAGTAATAAGGAGATTCCGGTAAAAATATGAAGGTTATCACAAATGAAATAGGCAGGATCAAGTTGATTCCGGCTAAGGTCTTCATCGAGACGAAGGGTCCGATGCAGTACTGGGCAAGAATACCGATCTGAAATAGAAGATACAAACACAGTTATAATAAAATGTTGTATCAAGGTTGTAAAACAAAGAAGTGGTACAAATATAAATATATACTACAATAATTTCACGAATGCCTAATCTAAGACCACGAATAGTCAAGATTACTTTAATTCAAAGTTTTCTAGTTGAATATGCATTATAATTTAATTGCACCTTACTACCAGTGAGTAGTACTTGTCGACCATCACGTGTAATTATGCTGTTTAAGACATTGTTTCATAAAGATAAAACAGATCTAAGAGATTATGACAAAAAGATGTCGCTTGCAGTGGATAAGGGTTCAATAAATCATTTATAGCGATAATATTATCTTTAGTGTTTAATGAGGTTGCTATAAAATTGCAATGTAAACGTTTTATTTACGTGTTTGACGCAGTATATGAAAGTACCGGAACCTTTGTTCAATGTGTAATTAAGGCAATGAGTCACGTCTCACGATGGCGACCGTGTGTCGTGTTCATCAGCGTGATACGTGCGTAGGTGTAACTATACTAATAGCTATAGACATCCAGAAACAAAATGAAATTGCGGCAACGTTTTGCACGTTAGCAGTATAAGTTATTTTGTGGCTTAGCTGTATAGTGCCTAATGTAATGATTACCAATATGAGTTGGTGCCGTAGAATCAGTGCGTTTAAAAATAGTCACAACTATGCTCCAACATTGTATTCTGTCTACTATTACAACTGTAGTTACGCTTTGTGGTTATAAGGCACGTCCTCATTCTTCAAAGCTCGAGTGTAATTCTGTTCTAATCTGAAGGGGATGACAGTGATAGTGATGACATTTTGAAAATTGTCTGGAGATTAGATATGGCACAAGGAAATTTTAGGCACGCAGCATTACGCAGTACTGTGTTGAGATATTTTTAGATAATACGCAAGATTATGAAGATAAAGGAAATGTGCAAAGGTTAAAAAATGGTGACAGATCGAAACGAAACTATCTTGAAAATGGGGGTTTACAATAGGTAAAGATAGTATCAGAGAAAGCAAAACACTCACACGTACATATGCACATGAGAATCTCGCAAAAGAAGCCGTTTATTTCCGCATAGCACAACCAGCATTATGGCAACCTCTTGGAAAACTACCAGCAAGTACCACGCAGGTAGTAGGTACCAAATTGTCTGAATAGAAAAGATCGCACAACAATATAATTGTTCACGTCCGACTGAAATTGAAAGAGGATATGGAGCTCAATGTCACAAGCAAACAATGACATTGCCACGGAATTATCGGACAATTGGAGTAATCACTCTCAATAGATAATTGTGATGGTAATCATGAGGTGTAATTGCATGTCTCCGTTACACACACAAAGGGCGTGCACGTCCAACCGTAAAATTTAAAAATCAAATCGAGGAATAACCTTGATCTATGAATTACTGAATTATTCATAAACACCTGCTGACATTCTTAAAATAATATAATACTAATCTGCGTTAGATTTAGATATACGGCACGCCATTAAACACTTAACTAGTGAAACAGATATTACTCACTTTATTCATTAAGGTGATGAGCGTGGAGAGAGCGCCTCTGACTTCGTTAGTGGCGATCTCCCCGGTGTACATGGGAGCGACAGTGTAGACGATGCCGTAGCCGAGCCCGGAGAACATCCGGGCGACGTACAGGACCGTGACTGATTTTGCAAAGATGACCAGCACCCAGCCGAGGATAAAGGGCACCGCTCCGAGGAGTAGAGTTGTTTTTCTCCCGAAGCGGTCGGCGAAGTACGCTGCAGGCACGGGGGTGATAGCCGAGCACAGGATCATGACGGAGACAATCCATGATCCCTGGTCTGCAGAGGTCGGTATCGAACTCTCGGGTGATTGTAAGTACGGCAGTGTTGGAGATGGCCAGCCGTAGCAGGTACCCGCTGTCGCGGTGATAAGCGTTGCTGAAATTGAGAAAAACATGTTTTTCAAAATTTGCATAAAGAACAAAACACTTAGACAAAACGTCTATGCATGGCAATGGATTGTTGAACAATTGAGAATTTTACCGACATTAAAGGACCACCGGATTTTATCGAATCGTTACCGATATCGATCGGGAAGCTTAACGAATTTTAATGCCAAATTTGACATTAAATTCCATTGATGAACTCTCGAGATGGCCGAAAATTTATCGGTAATTTTTTGGCATGTTGCACATCGTTTCTGGATGGTAATAAATAAGAAAGAATCTTATTTCATGCTCAAATTTTAAGAACCGCGTTGAGAACATGCTTGGAAACTGTCAAAACCTTTAGAGATTCATATCTGTATGGAGTTTGATATTGAAATTCGTTAAATTTGCCTATCGTTATCGATAAAGTCCGGTAGGTACAGCCAGCACGGATGTTCGAAAACCACTTTTGTCGTGATAAAAATAAAAAATCAGGCCAAAACAAAGAGCGAGAACGGTGCCAACAGTGTTAATGAGGAAGAATTTGCATTCCCAATTGTGTAAAATGATATGTTTCTTCTTAACTTATATATGATAGGTAATGTAGTAATTGATCATGATCACTGCATAGTGTATAGTGACTGAGAGTCCATTGCCCTCCATATTCTATGAAGCATGTTTGAAGAAGATATGACTGCTCATCACGGCGCGGGGTCTTACTTGCGAAACAAGGTAGGCGTGGAATTGTTTACACTTATGATACAGATGACACATAAGTGCTTAATGAAAATAAGACTTCTTTTTTATTTGGTTCGAGGTGACACCTGCGAATGAACATATCAAGAATAAAAGTAGTTGACACTCAGTGTTCATCCTAAAAATAGTGAACAAAGCATGCAATGACATGAAAACAGACTTTGAATGATAGTAAACAGTGATGATTGACTTGATATTCAAATGGATTCTTCATTCGTTTCTGATATAAAGCAATTAAAATTATTTAATAAAGATTAAAGAAAGTTATATGGACGCTTTGTACCTACTTCTAAAAGCAATTCCATCCATTGCTAGTTTGACATTTATGTAATCGGATCGGACAGAAAACTGTACGACGACTTCATTGCCTATTCATAGGATCGTAAATTTTGTTCAAGAAAAATAAAAGTTAATAAAAGAATGGTATGGATATGAAATATTAAATTAATTTTATTAAAGCCGTCCTGTAATTAAAGTAACTCAAAGGAGTATTTGAGTAAGCGTAAAACTTTTGTTAAACAAAAAGACTTAATTGACCTAGTGCTCTACAGAGATTGTAAAAAAGTAAGCACTTCTTTTGATTTATCTTTATTTATTTTTCTTACGATGTCATATGACATGAGTTAAGAAATCTAACAGCTGCGGGTACCTACCTATGCATGTAACCTAACATGCAACATTGATAATGTCACCGGTCATATCTACACCAAATTGAGTTTAATTTATTGGCTAACATCCTTGGCCTTAATAGACATGGAAAATCCCTACAATAAAATGTAAAATGGGGCCGGAAACGTCTGCATGGAAAGTTACCGACGACACTTTCGAAAAGTCAAAGTCACCGCTATCGGTTAAGCCGATATTTATAAGTCCACTTGTATTTGAAGCTGGATCTTTACGGGGATTATGTATTGGTTTCGGTGTGACTTCCTATGTATTGAAAACAAGTTTGGGAGTGGCGACACTGTCGCGCTATCGTGCCTTATCGCCACTCATGGAAACTTCTGACCACTCTACTGCGTAGCAGTTTGATAATAATTACCAGGATTGGGTTTGATTATAAGCTAACGTATATCTCCGCTATGACTGGAAAGTTTAAAGTTAACCTTACATTGATTGTTGTCATTGAACAGTGCAACTTATGGATAATCTATTAATGAATGCACATATTTCATTGGACTGCCTAGCCGTGCTTTAAACGTTGATGACGGAAGATAGACTTTGGTACTGTATAAAGTTACTCAGTGTAAAATGCCAAACGTCAATGTTACTCGTAGTAATCGAATCGTGTGATTGCGCTCAATTTGCGCGAATTTGCTACATTAGTAAACAAGATCGGACCATATAAATAAAAGGAAACATAATTAGGAGCAGGTTTGGGAACGCATGTCGAATGCCAGTTGGCACAACTGCCGAGTAGAATTTATAGTAATTGACGGCTATACGTCGGCGTCTCGACGCAGACGCCGACGACGCCGGTGCTGACCGCGTCGTCAGCCAACCAATCACGTGTACACACAAAAATAAGCGTTCCTTTCCTTCACTTTTTGCCACAGGTCAACGAATATTGGACAATCCATAATTCAAACATCATGGGACGTCCAGTTTTATCTTAATATTATCATCGAAGCTTGCCCACTACACATTTAATAGGTGGGTAACCTTATCACGTCATGAAATCATTGTAAGTACAATGTACTTTGTTTATACGCTAGCAGAATATCTAAGTAACGTTATTGATCTTTCGATCAATCAGCCAATAGCCTGAAGAATACCTAGAGCTGACGTTGAAAAATTGGTGTGAAGGTATGAAAAATTGGTTCAGAGCGACGCCCTTGAAGGCTGCCTGAAAAATGAATTCTTTATTGCTCTCAGCATAACATTTTTGCATGTGAAATGATTCTACTGTAACGTGTCTATGAAGACAGAAAAACAGAAGTAAGTAGAGACAAAAAGCGGTTGTGAAGTTTAGCTGGAGATGAAAGAGAAAATTACCAAGCCTCAATAGCATATTCGATTTTATGTTAATTCAAATTACATTGTGCCAAGAAATATAATGGCTCAAACAATCATAAAATTGACAGCGCCGTTGACATACTGTCTGAGTGCACGATATGTACTTTTACTATACGATTTATGTATTTTACTAGAAATTAAAATATCACAGTAAGTCTATGTAGGCATGTTTTATTCCGATAAAGTGTATGTATGTGTGCATGTGTGGTGCTATGAATGTCTGAGTGGCCGTGTATGACCTGCGAGGAAGGCTGCGGGGGGCGGAGAGTGCCGGCTGGTGGCTCGCGGTGACGCAAGCCTGCTGAATGTACACTAGGGTGCCTTCACAGCATAGTGGATCTGACTGATATATAAAATATACCAATATGGTGCGCGAGGACGTTATATCGGAAAATGGTATTGGTAAAGATTGAACTAAGTTATGAAAATGAATGTACACTGAACTAATCATGATTGCAAGTAATTGGATTACATGTAATCGGATTACAAAAGTACACGATTACGCTCAACATTACTTTGACTTTACCATTTTTTTTACCATTGATACTGCAACATCCAACTTTTGAATATATGATAATACTTATTAAATTTTGTTTTCTTGTCGTCATGGACACCGCGGCTCAGTTTACGATCGTTCGACATGGGAATGACTCCTAATGATATTATCACAGTGTTTTTCCGTGTTGGAAAAAAATCGGGAGGACCAATAACTAATCTGTGGCAGATTGAATGAAACGCCTATAGTATTTGAAGATATTGTTACGCTGTGATATTACCAAGAAAGAATTAAATGATAATTAGGTATGGATTATATTTAAACTGAATTAACCTTTCGAACTCAATGATTCTGATTAATTAATGATCGAAATCGCAGAAAACATAAATCTATGTTTAGTCTCGTCTGATTGAAATAAACTATTTCAGTAAGTAATACATTTAAAAATAATCTAAGATGTTATTAAAATTTAAACACCCACGTTTCGATTGAGTTTGCTCTCGATGTAAGACTTTGACTTCCAGTGAGTCAGATACTTAAAATGCTTTCATAAACTTGTTTCGGTTTCAAAAAATGATAAATGATGGGTATTAATATTCCTTTTTGTATGCGGATAATAATGTTTTATTGAAAATCAGTGCTCCAGTAATTATTGAGCCAGAATGAGTTTTACAGTCAGAATTATACTGATTGATAAATAAATAAATAATTATTATGTATCAACTCATTAAATAAATACATATAAACTGTTACTTCATCACGATACAAGAAAAACTATATTATTTAGCTATCAAATCGATAATTAATTGACGAGTTAAAATTTAGCCTTTTGCGAAACCTCAATTTCTATTATCCAGGGTTTTTTTCATCATCATCATCAACCCATATCGTCCCACTGCTGAGCACAGGTCTCCCCTCACTATCGTGAGGAGGGCTAGACCATAATTCACCACAGGGGCCGGTCCAGATTGGTGGATAACATACCTACCTCTGATATGATTCTCGGGTAGGTATGTTGGGTTTTTTACTTTAGTCTTTATCGGGTAATTTTTACAGTTATAAACTTGGTCTGTTTTTATTGCATAGTGACTAGAATAATAGGTACCTAATGAACGCGCACTAATATTATTCTGATATGATGTGTACCATACAATGTAGTTCGTTCTTATCATTAGTTTCTATATTGTCCATACCATGAAATTTATACAAGTCTCTTGCGCTGAAAACATTCAGTCAACAACGTAGAACAGTAGGTAGAATACAAGAGTATTATTACATTTCTTCCTTACTTCGCCACGTCATATTTTGTTTAAAGCGAGTGGCTACATGCCCACTCAAAGAAATTTGAGTCCTATTTGCTACAAACAGAACGGAAATTGTGGAATCATTCAAATTCTTGAAACAAACGTAATTACAACATGAGTTGTTAGGTAGTCTAGGGATGTTACGGAGGTGGTTCAACCGGAACCGAAAACGGAGTCGGAATTTTTAAATTTGGTTTGTCGGAACCGGAGTTGGAGTCGGAGGTAGTGGTAGAAGAGCGATGTGTTGAGGTCAGGGCTCGTAAATAAAGTAGTGCAAACATTATTCAATCAGCCTGTTTAATGTCAATTAAATAATAGTAAACTTACAATTGACATGAGCAAAAAATATTCATGTTTTCAATAACAGTTGGCAAATTAAATCAAATCAAAGTGGCAAGACCTCCGCTTAAAACCTCCGATTTAAAGGTGTCTGAACCGGAGGTGTAATATCAATCGGAAGTTACGACTTATCGGAGTCGGAGTCGAAGCTTCGTAACATCCCTATTAGGTACATCCTAATACTATAACCTAACTAATTAGGTACTCCATTTACACTATGCTATCACGATACTAAATGAAAGTCATTGACTACTAAAGTAAGTTGTACATTATTGTAAATTTACAAGGAACACTTTGAATACCTACCCAAATCTTATTATTCTTTTGACCACGACTGGCGCCAAAGCCTTTGAAGATCTTTTTAGAGCCTTTATCTCCATTACCAATCAAAAATACATTTTTATTTTGTGGACCTTCGTCGTTACTTCGACTTTCAAGTCTGCAGAGTTTTATTTATGATTTTGGAGCCTTTCTGCTGGTTTTATTTGGGAATGATTAGGAAATTTGTCTGCCCGCATGTAGAGTTATTTATTACTTTCGAAGGGAAGAATAATTTATCAAAAGAAAGAAAGTATTTTGCTGTATCATTATTCACTGTGTAAAAAGAAGACCTTTTAGTTAAGTATTATGATTGCGAGTAATTTAATTCAATGGCATGATTCATTATCATATTTAATTTTATAGATTGAATTTAATGAAATAGTTACATATTTCGTTTCAAATTTAACTATGACATCATAACCTAGATAGATATAGTATTTTGGAAAAATATTATGCAATGGACGCAAAATTCTACATTTATTATAAGCAACTGTAGGATTTATTAACAACATATTTATTATTATTGGTTATATATATAGGATTTTGGCACCACATTGCATATAAAAATCATCCATTTAAACTGAAGGCATAATGTATAGCTAGCAATGATAATATTATATTAATTTTAAGTCCTAGATAATATATGTTTTAGGCCATAACCGCCAGCTATAGAAGTATTTCGTGTAATGAACACAGATCTATTACAAGCCACTAAATTAATAAACAACCGTATTATATACTTACTACACGTGAGCCGTGCACGTGTTTGCCTCTATATGTCGCAGAGCCAGAGATCAAGACCTTGTGAAACGACAAACTAGAACATAATATAAACTTCGAATATAGAATATACATATGTTTCGAATTAATAATTCGAGAATGTCAACATTAGCTTTTGGCACAAGATACTGCGTTCGGTACGTATATCCATGATTGACTGGAAACGAAGAGTCAACATATGTACCTTGGTAATTGGCATGATATTGGAAAACATTTTCTATAAAAAAAATAAGGAATATCCTTTGCATAAGCCCAAAACTACATCCTTAAAAAGCTGATCAAACATACAGAGATATTGTTTACTGTGTATCATTGATTTGTGAACTGATCGTTATTTAAGCCCTTACACAAACGTTGGATACTATATCAATGTTTATAGTAGAGTGTATTCAGATAGATATGGTTAGGTATGTTTTTGTCAGAAGTTTAGTTGATAGCTAATATGAATAGCGTCATTAGGTTCTAGGAATTTATTACACAATGAACGCATATGCCTTTAAACAACACATATTATACCACACTCACACAAACACTAACTCACACTATACAACAATAAATGAATATGAGTACATATTATACCTACATTTTATCTAACATATTTGATTATTTCATTTTCATAAAAAAGTTAGTTGGTAAGTGAATTGCATGTCATTTAAAGAAATACTCCTAATTAATGTCAGAAAAGGAGGAAATTAAAAACTTCTCTTATCTAACAATAATCTAAATTACGTTTAATATAGATCTTATCCGCTTATCTGGACTCACAAAGACAATCTATTTTGATATATTAATTACAAAAATAATTACGATTCATTACGAGTATGACTTTTTTGGACAACTTTATCAGTGAATAGTCTATGGGTCGGTGTCTGAGTTAAGAATTATAACAATAGTCAAGAAAATGTTTCTTGAATAGTGGATTCACGTTGAACCCACGAAAATTACTACACATAATGTACTATATCATACTTCTACCATTATTCATTCATGACTATAATTGTACGGGGTCAAATCAACAAGTTCATTTTGCTGGAACTCCCAACAAACGGACCGAATTCAACTGTCTTCTTTGATTCCGCATATATCCAAAATTAAATTAACTCTAGTGTTACTTAAGCCAATATTATGAGTACACGAAGCTAACATATTAAAAAAAAGGAACAAAACAACACAACTCTAAACGCCTCATTTCCACGAACAGCCTTTGAAGTGGAACATTGATTCCTGTGGTATTGTTTATAAACACTGACTCTCTCTTTGCTACTCGAGCGAGCGAATCACAGAAAGCTGCAAAACAAACCACTGGCACACCACTAGAGTCACTATCGGATGTCATTGACACTCATGTCTAGCTTAGTCACTGGATCATCAGTCTTAACATCTTAAAAAGACGATTAAAGCAATTTCAAAGTTCTGATTCGTTGTTGTTTTGTTCTATACGCTGCCGTATAAGTGTAGATCCAGTACTTTTGTTGGTGACTCACTAAATAGGCCAACATGAGATACGCAGCTAAGACCGCACCACTGGAAAATAATATGTTTTTGCGAGTCTTTTTAGTGTTAAGTGCTAAACACCGTTCTAATTCAAGTACTTCACAGAAACCTCTTAGGGTAAACGTGCCTTGTTGACCTGTTTTTGTTTCAGGCAAGTATCATTACACAGAAACATTATCAGGTTGACTAAAGAGAAAATTGGAAAATACCTACCTCTATAGAAATGGAGAGATATACAGAATCGATAAAGCCAATCATGTACCTGTCATTAACGTGTTATCAGATCAGGTAATATCATAAATAATAACATTAATATAATGTATGAAACAAGATAAATACTACGATGGTTACATACATAGAGTTTGGTAAGATAAGAAAACATTTTATGGTTACTTAAATATTATTCGAAATAACAGTAACGTTCGTATTATTTGGTTTTACTGAGCATAATTTTGATTTCAAACCCTGAGAGGCCACGCGCATGTTAAAATAAAAATCTAAAAAATTCACGTAAAATTATATATGAAGCATAAGACAGGATCAAGAACCTCAATAATTAATTGATTGATTAATAGCGAAGTAGCTATGTAGTACACGCGATTGAATAAGGATATAAGCCGTTGAAGGAAGTTATAATATATAATTATAACTCTATTCTGTTTACGCAGAAATCCTTTTCATAAATACCTAGTAGATATTTAAGTGAAATAAAATATACAACGGTACTTGTGGCTTATTGCGTTACTCATCATTTAAAAATGGTAGCTCGCAATTGTTATTGAAATAAGAGGAACCGAGTACTCAATGAGTCTCGGTGTAAACATTTAGAACAATTCCTTTTGAGCTTATTGTATGACTACGCAAGGTGAAAAATTGTTTTCAAAACGCAAGTTTTGTTTGACTAGGTATATATACGGTTTACCAAAAGGGATGTTTGCGAAAGGGAATGTCGCCGCTCAGAGGATTGGCAAAACTTTTAGGTAACCGTCAAAGTACTTGAATTATTTTGTACATACAAAAATCGTATTGAACTTGTCGGGTTCTTAATCCCGGAATCTTGAAGCGTTCTCATAATCTTTTAAATACTTCTGTGGATTGATTTTTATTTTAGAGTAACAATAAGTCATAATAGAAAAAGATCTTAAGTAATATCTGTGGCAATGGGCCGTATTTATGTTTTTCATAACCGTTATAAAAATGCTAATCTCCAATAAATAATACGCTTACGTGCATAAAGATAATCACGTTGCGTCCGAGTGTTAATAATCAAATGAACATAAGCAGGGGTAATTGTGTGGCAGTATGAGTAGTGAAACGTAATGTTATGTGTTTAGAAATAGTTGAGTCAGCCGTATTATGTACAAAGTTCTTGTTAAAACAACTCTTTATAATAGCTTATTACCTCATTAGATCCGTTGATTATTTCGACGCTAATAAATTAAGCTTATCAAGTGACCTTGCGTTTTAGCATAGAGTATAAATTCAGCGTTATCATACTGTGTGTTTAACTCGGCAATCACGGGATTTGATGAATACTATAAGGTCAAGAGCGGTTAACGAAAAAATATATTTTTTTTAATAGCGATCACTATGAAGTACTTGTTAAAATGCAATGTACCTTTGTAAATTATAACAAATTATAAAGTTCGATTTAAACGTTATTATATTACCTAATATAGAATTTTAGGAGATCTTTGTGAAGTGACTGTAGGTACAATAAAACCACGAATTCAGGGGGCCTACCATGACGTCTTATAGCGATTCAGTCGAGGACCTAAACTGAGCCGCGTCGCATAATCGTACCGCGACGTCTTATTTTTTATGTTGCTGCCATTTTCAACCTAAACTGGATATAGTTTAGGTTGAAGATGGCTTATTAGGGACTCAATTTAGGAGCCTGCCATTTTCAACCTTAACTGGATCCAGTTTAGGTTGAAAATGGCAGCAACATAAAAAATAAGATATCAGGGTACGATTATGCGACGCGGTTCAGTTTAGGTCTTCAATTGAATCGCTATAAAATGTCATGGTATGCCTCCAGGTCTTAGTACGTAACTACTTATCATATTTGCGAAATTCAAGAATTTTAATATAATTAAGTTTCTTCAGCTTCATTTTAGGATGATATTGAAAGAACAATGGAATGGGAAAAAGTAAATGCATAATTGTTACTTATATTATGCTTAATTATATTAAAGGTGGAGTGGGCGACTAAAAGAGCGATTATTTAATTAGTACAAAACTATTTATTTTAAGAAATTAGTTTTTTTATGTTATAAACCAACTAGGCACACGCATTCTTCACTGGAGATAAATAGAGGTCTAAAACGTTAAACTATTTAATTTTTGGTTAAAGATTAGAAAATTACAAAATGTATTTCTAGTTATTTGAGAAATAATAATGAATTAGCAGAGACTTCAAAAAGGTCCTGTACAGGAATATACTCAGTTTGTCCGTCTGTTTGTTTCGCGACTAGTCAAAAATACTAAACCGATTGCAGCGCGATTTGTACTCTTTGGTAACTTAGAATCTGACTTAAAAACTGATATATGTTGCACTTAAATCAAATAAAACAAAGATATTGATAACAGACTATTACTAGGTGTGCTGGTAGGTATAATGTCACGGGACTTTGGCAAGAAACGTTCTTTTACTAGACCTATACAAAAAATATCCCCGCAAGCAAAGTCGCGGGTAACAGTCACATATATAAAAAGTACATTTTGCTGTGTTGTGATTGTATTGCTGGTCTTCGAGGTACCTTTTTACCTGAGGCCTTGGAATTCTTAGAACCAATGGGTTTTTACCCTTAGAACCACATTCCTCAGTCATTAGTCATTTAGATAAACAAGTTAACAAGTAGAAACCAGTATAATAGTTTAATTTTCCATTTTAGAAAGACTTATAAATCGTAAAATCAAAAGATTTTTGTGTGAACGGTGCTAACATCAAACAACAACCTCCAAATAACTATAAATATCACAAATTATGTCATTTGATTTAAAAAATAAGATAGGTCTGAATAAGACCCAATTTATGGCCTGTCTATTTATTTATCAAATGGTTCTGTTAATTATAAGAAACGTCGGTGAAATCTCACATTAGAATTGCAGATAAATAATATGGTAAAGCGAAACCACGTTATTTGTTACATATAAAGTAATATTACTCATTCAGAAGAGAGCATGCAGCCGGTTGATGCACTTTCACAATTTCACGGCAAATCTGACACATTTACCAGCACATTACCTCACTTAGCGAGATTTACCTACTAGGTATGTTCATTTTAATCAGAATTGCCTGAAATCACCGCGTGCATTTAGACAGTCTCTGATTTGTGGACTTGAAAATCGCTATCTCATGAAAATTACGGGAATAAATATTGTGAGAAGGTCTTTCTGACTTTGCATTATATATTATATGTTACTTTCTTTGTCTCGTAATGTAGAGTCGTTTCAAGATCTTATTAATTCTGATTGCTTATAAAGATTTCACACGTTTCTGCGTTTCTCTGATTCATAACGTACTTTCAAGGAAGCAATTGCTAGAACGAATGTAGGTAAATTATCTGAAGTCTGAATTGCTTGATAACTTCTAACCTTATTCCGTACCGCGGACAATGTGGAAGCAAAGTGATTTTGTTTTCGCTATTTGAGTAAGTATATTAGTTTTTAATATTTCCACTGCGTTGCGTCACCGAATAAAAATTATTATTTTCTAGTAGCAATAGTGACGTGAATGTAACTAAGTGATAATATTATAAATAATATATTAGGTATTACAAGTTAAGTAGGCAGTAGTTAGTTAGTTAGGTAATATAATATACCTTTTATAAAGTATGACACACGTGATTACATATAAAGTTTACGATCCCTTTTTCCTTGTATCACATTCTGATTAGAATAGTGCCGACTCTACCATATTGAACCGTCTTTCATATAAGGTGGAGTTGTGTAAAAAAATAGGTTATGGTTACAATTTTAATGACATTTCTAATGTAAAAAGTCTTAACAAATAAACATTGAGTATGCTAGCTATTTTTAATGATAATGTGTCAAAGATGGCTGCGTGAAACAAGATTGGGTGATGTAAAATGTAAGTTATTGACAAGATTGAACGACATGCAAAATATTTGTAGATGTGTGTATGAGGTAATTTATATGGGCGGTCGATGAAATGGCGGTAAAACGGATACATGAGCAGTGAGCACGCGGAACGCGCTGAACGATAGGTTAGAATTACTACTCACCACATAGAGCTGTTCCATATTCCTTCCAATGCGAACGAGTTTTGGCTGTCATTGTAACTGTTATAATTTGGACTTTTAATGTAATGCGCGATTTGGAATGAGATTATATTGAGCACTGAATTTAATTTTACAAAATACTAAACAATAAAATTCGAACCCATAGTAATGGTTATAAATAATAACAAATATATAAGTAACTAACTAAATATCACAATATAATATATTCGATCTAAAATTTAAGGGAGTTTATTAACAAAACGTTATAACCGATTGCGCTTCATTTTGAAGGTTTATGTGTTGTTGGTCTGCTGGTTCATGGTGCGAGAAGACACGTGCGGAGTCGTGGTGGCGCGACAGCGTCGAGTGAGCAACTAACGAACGAGTCGGCAGCGGGGCGGCCGCGAGCGAGCGAGGCGGACGAACTAATCGCAAGGCACCAAGAGGGATGGAATGAGGCGAAACGGCGCGGGCGCACGCTTTTGCTCCTTGTTTATCGGCCGGTCGAGTAGCTCTTGTTGAGATAAGAAGAAGGTCGATAACGGCGACGAGACACGCGGGTGACGCCGCGTGGACCGCTGTTGACGATGCCACCCCCTCACCGCGCTGCTCCACCGCGCCTCCTGGCATTCCTAGAAACAAGTATTTATAGACTTACTACAAAAATAAAACTGACAATAGTTTTAACGGTATAAAGCACGAGACTAAGTTTTATTGGCAAGTCATACAGCGCCTCATACACGGCGGATGAGAATGACCTAATAACAGTTTGGCGCCCTGCAGCGTGGCCCAGCTGGATGGACGGCTCGTGTTCTATCTAGATATCGTTTTCATATAGTAACATAAACACAAAGTAAATTAAATCAACTATATAAAACATAAAGTAAAATGAACATAGAGAGGATCGTTTATCTAAACCTATTAGGGCAAAAAGTTAATAAATTACATATTACGTTAGTTTATCTCTCCATATAAAATAGAAAAAAATAAAAATTGTAATAAGTTTTATTATACGCAAGCTTTTAGGCAGGAGGTACTTATTTGATTTTATTCAACTTTCTGTTTGTCACCAGACGAATGATTATATTTCTTTGCATACTCTATAATATTGTACTAATAGGTAGTCCCTAGATATATTATAAGCTCCCAGTTTTTATTTTAATTTAATAACCATTAAATATATTAAAAAATAAACAGACATTTATAACAATTTCAACAGTTTTAACCGTTGTTTTAAAACCTCAATCACATACTCGTATAACAAGTGGTTATGACAATGAGCCATCATAATTTACATACTTATTTCTTTCTATTATAAAATTCGACATACTCATCTTAGCGGTGTGGAAATTAAATTAATACAGTTTATAAAGACAGGCATCATGGCAACTCTTTATTTATTCAGTCCAAGATAATGTCTTAGAATTGTTTAACCAGGTTAGGTGTGGCTGTTTTTGCTGATATATAATGTAACGTGAGTGTTTGCTGCTTAAATATTTAGCAGATCATGGTCCTGCGGGATGTAATTTTGTTGAAATCAATATTAATCAAAACTGATTAAGATCCGCCACAGTTAGGTACTAATTTGTAACAATGAGTGTTTTATTTTTAAGCTGTGGATTGAAATTTATTACTACAGTATCAACATTTGCCTTTCAGCAGGCCATTGCTAATGGCTGCCAATTTTGACTAGAGTTAAATACATATTTTTAGCAGTTGATAAAATTAGTGAAAATATATTGATTCTTAATAAATCATTTTCCAAAATTGTACAAATACATATATTTTGAAAACGCTCTACTTAATAATGGGACTCTACCTAAACATTTTCAGATGTACATATTTCAAAGGTTTTGATTAGTAAATATTGCCGAAAGAAAATTCTCTGTTCACATACTCTATTATATAAAACTATTATATATAAAAAATATAACTTTTTTGAGCCTGATTAAACTCACCAAGTGACTTATACACCATATTTTATATAACACTAGTTGATTATTTACTTAATTGGTTCTCTATTTATTTAAAAGTCTCGCCTCATTATAAATGTTAATTTATTTGATAGGTTCGATAACATTGAGACGGAAATTCTAGACTTTTGTTACTTTATTGTTACTTACCTACTGTAAGTTCAAACCGTGACCAATCTGAATTATCACAAAAAAAAGAGCGTGGCAAATAGCTAGCATTGTTATTCTACACAATACTCTATTTTAAAATATCTTTAGAAAACTAATTCAAACTTTACTTTTATATATTACTAGCTGCGCCTCCCGGTTTCACCTGCGTAATCCCAGCTTTCCCGCTAGTACTCTTAATTTCCCAGGTTAAAAACTGCACATGTCACACACGTAATTAAACAACTGAAGCGACAAGCGACGACAAGCCGGGACTTCATACAAAAATCACACAAACCAAAAAACACTTTTCCGGGCAACTTCTCCATTTTCCTAAATTTTTACGAACATTAAAAAATAGCCAGATCGGTTAAATCGTTCTCAAGTTACGGCGTGAAACAGGAATTAATTTTTATCTATATAGATTTTAGAGGAAATATAGCAGAAGGAAATACCTTGTAAAAGGTTTTTAATTTGGATAAGTTTTTAGAAGTTACTATTGTCGTTGAAACTTAACTTTTTGTATAACTATTGATTTATTTGAGAGACAGTATCATAGAAGAGAATATTTTGTATTATGTTTTTAATTGGCGCAAGTTTCTAGAATGTACTATTGTCGTTGTCACTATTAACAATTTACAGCATTTATTCACAGCTCCGGGTCTTATTTTATCCCTTTTCTTGGAAGAGTATTGTTTATTACTTATTTAAAGTCGGTTTTGCTCAATTTCCCGTAATCTGATTTAGTTTAATCGCTGCGCATGCAACGTGAGCTACCTAAATAGAACACACTAAATACCATTTGCTGATGAGGGAATGGATTATTGAGATTGAATTTGTAATTATGTGAAACTCAAATCTGAAATATTTTTTTGCAAAAGGTAAAAAGGTAAAAAAGTTAAAGGTAAAGGTAAAAATAATGCACTTTTAGAAATCAAACACTTAAGTCTAATATACATAGACAAAAAAATTATCAAATATGATCTACTAAACTAATGATTAACTGAACTAACTGATTTGAACTGACAAAAATAAACGGGTATCCCCCACTACGGTCCAGAGCGTGCCGGACCTTGCATTGCGGATATATAAAAAAAACATTTTTTTTTCTGAAAACATCTTTTAGAGCCTACAAGCTTGATTTATATCCGATCTTTAATAATTCAGTTGAAAAGTTACAGTTTTTAGCTGAAACGTAACAACGCATAAGACCTAGGGTGTTGTCTCTTATGTCTAGTTATTTCCCTGGAAACAATACAATGTTTGATACGCCACTGTTTTGACCTTATCGCCATGATACATCCAGATAATTAAGTGCATTAGAGTAATTACTATATTTAACACTATAATACTTTCACTAAACAGTAGCGCGGCTGTAATCAGTGGGTAGATGAATTTTGTTAAAGCACTTATAATTCTGTTTAAACAAAACCGAAAGATATATATCTGAGGAAATGACACGACAATGACACGTTATATTCCCGCGGATCACTGTTTTTACACCGTCTAGATCAAACATTTGAACACTTGTCTTCCACACAAAGTATAATAAATAATATTTTAAGTGATCTATCTTAATTTTTATAATACCTATAGGATGTCCACCCATTATCATAGGGCGGCCATGGTGATTGATTAAAATGATGACAGATTATGGTGATGATAATAATGACAGATCCTTCGTTATTTTTAAATTCCCATTGATGAACTAAGGTTGGTTTTCACAAATTTAAGATAAGTTTTTATAAAATAATAATGCGTATTAAATATTACCAAAACTTATTTTAACTTGTAAAAACGAGAAGAAGAATTTAGCTAACTTGTTAGCACGTGTAACGTCTACGTTAAAAATATATCTACTCAGGACCTAGACAAAGCTTGAAAATCATAAATGTGACAAGATTTTTTCCACATTAGCAGCTGTAACCTTTCGAAGATCATTTCGGCACCGCGTGTTGTGGGTGTGTTTGTGTGGGTATCAATCATAATATTATCAATTGAAAACATTATGAATAATAATTCTCACTTACCTTTTCTATAAAGCTAGGTACACAGTATAGCTTCAACTTTTGTTTATTAATTGGCTCTGCACGATTTGCCAACTACCCTGTAGTAGTGGGTGTATTTTACGTTTTTGTGTGAAATCGTCAGTCAGAGTCAGATTTTTGGAATAAAACTACCCTTTGTTACAACTCCAATCCCATAATCCCAAATAGAGTCTATTTTTGTATTAATGTTAAATTAATCGGTTTTACAAACGGATCTAATTAAAAAAAAAACTAAAAAAACATTCTTACAAACTTTCGTCCTGAAAATAATTATTAAATGTAGTAGGAATAGAATTGGAACTATAGGAATTAAGGCTACATAGTAGGATACAAATCGGGAAAAAATAAAAGATTACCACATTATACTTTTTTTATGTGGAAAAAACGTCATTGTGCAAACCTCTTAATATTTTGCCATAGGTTGCAATTTTTCAGGCGTCGTTTCTTATCGCTTATCATTATTCTGTCGTCAGATAAGGTTCTATAAAAATCTATCATCAAGGCACCGCGTGCTGTGGGTGTGTTCCTTCATCTAATTATCAATAGAAAGTACCGAGATTAAGCCTCATTAATTAGCAGTTTCTTGAAAATTCAAAGAAAATGGCGCAATAAAATTATCGTATCACGTCATCCGTACACGGCAAAAACAACTCAATTGCTACAGTTGGAAACATTAATATGGCGCGAACAAGTGTTCGTGACTCATGCGCTTTTAGGAAATGTTGTTTCACGATGATCACACAAAAGCACATTGTAAAAACATGGTAGCTATCAATTGCATCAAGAATATCAAGATTCTCGGATTGGGAGGTAGCGGTCGCGTGGGCTTCAACTTTAGGCGCCATCGTGAAGCTAAAGGCTATAATTTATTCAAAAGAGCTCATAATCAAGTCTGTTTGAGATCCCTATAGTTAAGTTCTCTCTGCTTCCAAAAACAAGGCCGAAAATGGGATTTGCGATACGCAATTTGCAATCCCAATCATCATTCCTGTTAGGTACGTTTCCACTGCTCGGCCTTGGCATTCCCTCTGATGGCCAAACGCGGGTAGATGGATGCCATATATTTTTGAATTTGGGGCGCTAGAGTGGTATATATGCCGATTTTCTTTTGATGATTTTCCTTTACCGATTTCAAGCTATCGATGGCATCGACACTCGCATACTACTAATATAGTGAGTCATTAGTGCAGGGGTAAGATTTAAGACCGGTGACGTTAGGTTTAGAAGGTGATGATACCCCTTAGCCACTATCACTCCCCGCTTGTAATCTACATACTAATATTATATACATAAATACATACAAAAATCATACAGTCACGCCTTTTTCACGTTGAGGTAGGCAGATACTACATCTTTCCACTTGCTACAATCCGGACACACCTCTTTCACTTCTTGCATTTTCATGAATCCCTTCATACATACTCCGCCAGTCATAGGTACTTTTGACTTGGCCTTTCTTTAGTAGGTAGGTACGTCCTCAATTTCTTCGAGGTATATTCGCCTACATCGACCCCTTCTCGCTGTCCCATTCACACTAGATCCAGAAATCTGTTTCGTCAATCTTTCTCAATCCATCCTCTCTTGATGTCCAAAACATCTAAGCATCCCTTTCTCTATTTTTGTCACTACTTCTTCTACCATTTCATCTTTTACCATTCTTTTACTTTTGTTTATAAAATAGGTGGTAAACAAGCATGCGGCGGTCCAAAACGGTCTAGCCGTGGATCATCGACACTACGAAGAAGAAGATCAGTAAGGACTTACTCTCACTTTCTCAGACTTCTCATTTCTACAACATAAATTTTATGATACTTTTTTGAAAAACCTGAATATAAAATCATTCCATTACCTACTCAAGTTGTCGCATCCTCCACTTCGACTGTACCATTATTACAATCATTATAATCTATATAATTCTCTCCAGCGTTAAATTATGACAATTAGTTACAGCATGGTAAGACAAGGACTTTGCCGGAGGCATTCAAATTACCTAATCAAAGAAAATTGTGCGTAATCAGTTCTTGAATAATATCAGTTCAGTAATAATTATAATGCGTAATCAAACTTCGTGCATTATTTATCAGAGGGATTATTTATGTCAATTTCATAATGACTTTATGTATTTTGAAAAGAAATTAGCTGAAATTTAGGGCTGTCATCCGTCCGGGTTTCCCCAGATTTTTCCTAGTTTAAGGGTTTTCCAGGCGAGGTTTCCAGGAAGCGTCCTGCGAAACCATGAATTCCTTGAGATATCTAAGTTATTTGCAAGGATTACCTTAAAAAAGAAATAGAAAAAACATATTTTGAAATATTTTCAACGGCATCCGGGTAAAAGTCACGATTTTGATCAAATTCCGGGGTTTTTTTAATTTTGTCCGGTGTTGGCAATTTAATTGATGGCATGATGGAAGCTTTAGGCTAATATTACTATACTGGCTGCAGGTAATAAGAGCTAGACCAATATTAGGTGTTAGCGCGGCAGCTAAGCTGTATAGGCTGAGCGCGCCTCCAATGGCGGGGGAAGGATGGCTGGTAGAAGAGTAGTACAAAGGAACTTGGCGACTAACCTGGTCTCCATGCAACTGCAATCACCTCGGTTCGGGTCCGTCTCCAAGCTGCTTGTTCCTTCAGGATGTTATGACGTTCGATGTAGTGGACTGTATTTTAGGCGGTTGGTGCGTGTCGGCAAGGAGCGTTTACGCGGCGGGTTTATAGCGGGTGTTGTTTATATTTGCGCGTCGAATTCACGTGGACCACCGCAGAGGAGCAGCAGATCCAGTACTTTGGATTCGGCGAGAGCGGCAGCCGCGAAGGACGAGGGTCGATCGCAGACTACTTGCGGCGGCAAGCAGTTTTCTCGTGGATACCACGATATGAGCGACAGAGATAGTCGCCAAGAAATGATAGGAATAGGAAGGTAGGAAGGTATTATGAGTGCCAATGTAAGTGGCGCGAACATTTGCCCCCGGCCTAAAAACCATTGGTTTTTAAAGAAAGCGGGAAATAAAAAAAATAAAATAAAAATAAGAGTTAACTCTTAAGCAGTCAACGGGTTAAATATAACATAGCGGTTGACCGGGGAGCAAGGGGTTAAATTATTGGGTAGGTAAGATGCATAAACGGACGACGGGTCTCTGGTAGACGCCGGTCGCCGTTTTTACTGACGCTACTCGACAGATGCCATCGCCGCCGACATGAGTGGCCACGACGACGCCGAGAGGCCAGGATAGCGGGGGAATATTATCAGTGATAATAAGAACAATAGAACCTATTGTAATGGGATTCGAAGGTGTATTCCATTTTCCTCTAGATTGAAGTAAGTGAAGATATTCCAACTTCCACCGTTTGGAAAATGATTGTACCATTTGATCCAATAAAGCGTACCGTTTCAATAAGTGTCCAGGTTCATCGGGAACCGTGCAAGCGGGCAAATGCTTCAGCGGTGCGGTCATTAAGAAATGTGAAGCACTCAGCGCGGTCGGCTCAGACGGATCTTCGCTCAATAACGTTATAGGACGAGAATTGATAACGCATTCTATCTGTGTGAGTACGGTTAACATTTCCTCATACGTGAGTAACTGTGAACCGATCGTCTTATGAAGATGACTTTTAAACGCTTTCACATATATTTCATAATTCCCCCCGAAGTGAGGACTTCGCGGTGGATTGAATTTCCAGTGTATGCGATTAGCTGATAACTCATCTGAGATAGACTTATTATATTCGTCGGAATTTAAAAGATCCGTTAACGCATTTTTCGCATTTTTAACGCATTCCGTTAACGCAGAGACGGGAAGGGAGTCAAGGAGCGCGGGTGAGTTACTAGCCCATTTGACGAGATCGAAGCCCCCGGCCTTGAGCAACTCGCGGAGATCGTCTCTGAGTTGTAAACAAGCAGACAGAGTAGGCATGGAGTAGCACACGTCGTCCATGCATGTGTTGTCGCTGATAAGAGATGCTGCGAGTGGGAAGCGGGCACCGTCGGCGGCGCACAGCTGTCGCAACACTCGCATCGCAAGGAACGGACTGCTACGTAGACCAAAACAAACGCGGTTGAATTGGTAGGTATCAAGCGGAAAAACGGGATCGAATCGATACAGGAATTTTTGATATTTGCGTTGGTCCTTATTTATCAAAATTTGTAGGTACATCTGTTTAATATCGGATGTAAAAGCAATTGGGTAGTGGCGGAAATCCAAGAGGATTGTAAAAAGATCGTTTTGTAAACTATCCCCGGTATATAAAACTTGATTCAAGGAGAGGCCTGAGTCAGTTTCAGCACTGGCGTCCATCACCATACGCCATCGAGTTGTTGTTTTTTTGTAGTCTCGCAATGGCGTGGTGTGGCACGTAATATCCAGTAAAAGGACTATCATTGTCGATCAGTGAAATGTAACCCTTCTGAATGTACTCTTTGATTATAGCATCGTACTCTAAGCGCAGAGCAGGTGTCGCGGCGAGCTTACGTTCGAGATACATAAAGCGTTTTTTAGCGATAGGGTAAGAATTACCCAGATCGGTCGCGGGATCGCGGGAGATAGGTAACGCTACAGAATAGCGTCCCGTAGGATCGCGGGAAACGTTATTTGTAAAAATGCGTTCACATTCTATAGCGTCTGGGCTCAAAGTCGGCGTGCATTGCACCTCTTCAAGCTGCCAGAAGCGTTGGACAAGATTATCTAAGCGTGGTCCTTCCGTAAAGGTACAGAGGGAAATATGAGAGCGGCATCTATCTTCAACCAAGGGGTCAGTGATAGAAACAACGGTTTCAATATGAGCGGGCGTAACATGAGCGGGAGTAACATGAGCGGGAGTAACGGGAGCGGTCCCGATTACGATAAAACCAAAAATGGTTTCAAAAGCGGTTGGAGTACCAGGCGGACCAGCGGCGCGGCCTGATAGCAATATTTCAGAAAAGAGCGGCGCGCCTATAAGTATGTCGATCTCGGAAGGCGAAGCGAAACTGTCGTCTGCCAGAGGCAGGCAGTTCAGGTATGAAAGGCAGGATACGTCAATTTTCACTGTCGGTAAATTGTCTGTTATGCGGTCGATAACATAGGCGTCAATTGCAATAAAATTATCATTTAGGCGGGAAGATAAAGTAGCAGAAACTGCTCCCTTGATTGGGTTAGATGCGGAACCTATCCCTTTAACAACGGTGTTCGTCACCTTATTGCATTTTAAATTTAATTTAGCGCAACATTTTGAAGTTAAAAAGTTACTTTGGGAAGCCGAATCAATTAAGGCGCGTACTACATGGCGGCGACCATTTAAATCCGTAGCATAAACTTGTACGGTTCCCAGTAAACAAGTAGTGTCATTAGGCTGCGAAGCGGGGCGTATATTACACAGCGACACCCGTTGTTGTGATGACTGATAAGCAGTTGTAGGTAAGTTCGTCAGCTGAGCGCTAGCGGAGCCCGCGACGGGCGGCGGCGATGCCGAAGGCGGCATGTGATCCCCGGCGGCGGAGAAGATGCCAGTTCGCGCGCGCGGAGACGGCGCGTGCGCCTGTGACGGAGCGCTAGGGTACGGGCGATTGTCTTCACGGGAAGATGATACTTTGCGGCATAACATAGAATGATGTTTACATCCACAATAACGGCAATTAAATTTAGAATTGCAAGCAGTATTTATATGCGTAGTGCTTAGACAATTAGTGCAACCTTTGCTTTGTTTTACAAAAGTGTACCTGTCGTCGATAGAAAGCTTATCAAATGCAGGGCATCTATATAAGTTAGCGTGATCGGCTTGCTTGCAAAGCGGACAGTGAGTGACGCATGATGCTGCAAAAGACTGCGTAGACCTTGCAGTACCCGGCCTGTTATCACTGCGGCTAAGAGAATCGGTCGTAGTGCGTTCCAATATTTTGCTTTGTTCGCGGGTGAATTTTAAAAGTTCATTGTATGTAGGCATAGATTTACCTCGCATGTGCATTTCAAACGACCGTGCAGTACTTGAATCTATTTTCTTCAAAGCGAGCGATAGTAAAATAAAATCAGACATGTTATCGAGCTTGAGAGACTTCAAACTTGACACAGCCGTGCAGAATTTATCTAGGAATAATTCTAAGTTTTTATTCGTCGCGGTGTTAAAAGATTTAAAATCAAGCATTTGATCAAGATAAGCGGAGGCTAGGTTACGTTTGTCGTTATACTTATCGACGAGCGTCTGCCATATGATCGGATAATTATCACCGTTAGGTACGATACCAGAACAAACTGCAAGGGCCCGGCCTGACAATTTATTAATTAAATATTGGACGCGTTCGTGATCAGTGAGATCGGGATTTTCGTGAATCGTGCGTTTGAATGACTCATAAAATATCCTCCAGGTCATCGGATCTCCATTGAAGACCATCAAATCGAGTTCAGGAATTCTGATGGATTTACGTTGCGGGGCAACATTGAAATCAGCGGTTTTTAAAGGCGGGTTAAGTTTATTATAAACAAACTGACAACGGCAAAACATATCTTCGAAGACGTTTATAGATTGGTAGTTTACCGTGTACGAAGCGTTGAGACTCAACTCGGTGACATTTAATTTGTTCACAATTTCATTGAAATCGGAGCGTAAACGGTCTAACGAGATCATTCCACATAGAAATAAATCTTTCTCAGTATCATCAGTGAAAGCCTTTAAAGATCGGTTAAAAATATCTTGTAAGCGAGAAAATATAATGTCGCGTTTACCTATCAAGGTCAAACGTTCGATCTGTAACGTATCGAGCGCTTTTGCGTCCTCGTATACTTCACTATCTTTGTCTTTTGAACGAGTAGCCATAGCCATCTTAACAAAGTATAAAAAACTAGATAAAGTATGAAATTCCTAATTTACTGCAACTGCCTACAGCATTTACCTGCCGCGCGCGCGGCGTATTGAATACCCACGTGGAGACGCACGGGCGGTCGTTAGGAATACCTTCACTTTTTAATAAAAATTAAGAATTACGGAAAAATCGTTATTTTTACTATTTAGGAATGCGGAATACACGAAATAAGTATATAAGAGCGTAGTAGGATAGTACAGGGTACTATCTGAACTGTAATTGCGGGCGGGAACACGATAATTATAGGAAATTATCGTTGGTAAAAATACCAATATAAAATTGCGGGCGGTTATGAAGAGGACTATATGAGGCCTAAGAGGGGCCAGAGAATAGCGGGAGGACCAAAGAAGATCCGGCGGCGGAGGACCAACAATATGTTAGCGCGGCAGCTAAGCTGTATAGGCTGAGCGCGCCTCCAATGGCGGGGGAAGGATGGCTGGTAGAAGAGTAGTACAAAGGAACTTGGCGACTAACCTGGTCTCCATGCAACTGCAATCACCTCGGTTCGGGTCCGTCTCCAAGCTGCTTGTTCCTTCAGGATGTTATGACGTTCGATGTAGTGGACTGTATTTTAGGCGGTTGGTGCGTGTCGGCAAGGAGCGTTTACGCGGCGGGTTTATAGCGGGTGTTGTTTATATTTGCGCGTCGAATTCACGTGGACCACCGCAGAGGAGCAGCAGATCCAGTACTTTGGATTCGGCGAGAGCGGCAGCCGCGAAGGACGAGGGTCGATCGCAGACTACTTGCGGCGGCAAGCAGTTTTCTCGTGGATACCACGATATGAGCGACAGAGATAGTCGCCAAGAAATGATAGGAATAGGAAGGTAGGAAGGTATTATGAGTGCCAATGTAAGTGGCGCGAACATTAGGTTAGATGTTCTTTGATCGATCGAACACGAATGAAGCAATGGCACCCTCTGGTGACAGAGTTTGTGATGCTTCCCACGGGCCTCTGAAACAGCTTAACGACTGTCATTAATTGATCAACTGACAAGACGGTTTAAATGGCCCCGGAAGATTGAAAGGTTTGCCACTAAAACATCACCGCAACAAAAGACCAAAGGATTCTTTAATATAAAACAATTACGTAAATTGTATGAAATGCACAATGAACGTAAGACATCAATTAGGTACGTTAATATAATTCATCATCATCATCATTAACCCATAATGTCCCACTGCTGAGCACAGGTCTCCCCTCACTTTCGTGAGGAGCGTTAGGCCATAATCCACCCCGGGGGCCAGATCCCGATTGGTGAATCACCTACCTACCTCCGAAATAATTCTCGGGTAGGTATGTGGGTTTCCTCACGATAATAATATAATTATAAGACTAAATTATGTAGTAAGACAAATAATATGGTGCATAATGTGAAAACAAAAAACCTGCTAGCGGTTGCAGATACATGAAAAGATGTGAAGTAACCTACATACGATACTTACCTCCTTTTTGACTATAACACTTGAGCAAGCATACATAACATAAATAACTAAATTGCTCATCCACACAAATACGACTCGAGTTTGAAACCATAGCATAAAATAAATAATAATCTTTTAATAAATAAAATATATTTAATATTTATTCCTATTTATCGTTTAAACTCACATAATGAATACTAAAATCCCAAGTTTTGTACAAGATTCAATAGTATATCATACTTACCTATATTTTTAAATTTACAATTGAAGATATTTTTTTTTAGTGAAACTTCCATAATATTTGCTATGAAAGCTCAGCGAAGTTTTCATTAATTCAGCCTCTTCTATTACCATATATTTACCAAGGTAATTTTATTTAGATTCCATATGTTGGCCATTAGAATACCGAATAATAAAAATTACGTATATTCCATAATACTATACCCATCACAAAACTTTCGAGGTGATGTAAGCAGGCTTAGCATTATGAAGAACCTTCCTATTCCTTTCTAAAAAAAATTCCGCTAACCTGAATTTCCTATTGACAGGAAACTTAAAGTGAACACTCGGGTATTTGCTAATTAAGTCTTACGTTTTCCTATAAGTATAAATAATACCGAGTGCATGGCGTCAACACGACCCAAAATGGACTTTTGCCGCCAGTTTCAATACTTTCAAGAACACAGGAATGTGGACATTGATCAGGCGTCCACCGCGTGAAGTCTGCTCACGCACACACCCACACGTCAACTCGTATGTGTGCCAAATGCCGTACGCATTGTTGGCACACACGCCAGTGTGAAGCACTTTATAGAGGTTAAACGCACACATAGGCAATCAAAGTCGAACGGGTATTTTCAAACTCGCTCGACATTTTTTGCTGAAATAATTTAGTAATTATTTGACTACAAAGGATCACTCAAACTGCGATGACGTCTGTCTCTGGCAAATTCAATTTGACTTGCATTTTTGACGCCAGTCATCGGTATTTATTCATTGAATCTTTATGGAACATCGAGGACAAGTTCTTTTCAGAGAATTATTTTATTCAGCTTTACGCAGTGTGCTGTGATGAATTCTCAAGATGAATTTGAAAGAAATGTTAGATTTTTCATTCATATTTAAACGTAAGAAACAATGTTTATTCATCAGATTTAATCCTTCTCATTGACTCTATCGATTGTTACTCAAAAATACTGGTTTAGTATTTTTCATTTACCGATTTACGTAAGTTTTTCTTTTTTAATAAGCTTAAGGAGTCTTTGTGTAAAGTTTGCTACCTTCAATACTTAAGATGCTTTGCCTTCAGGTGATTTTAATTTATTCCAACTCCGTCTTTCTAAAGAGGAATTTTACAAGAACAGAATGCCTAACTTTATCCATTTATAAATAGTTGATGTTGATACTTGACAAACTGTCCGTACTTAATTACTTATTCAAAGTTCAAAGAAGAACTTGGAACCGAAAACTATATTGGTATGTTCTTTGCTTTATATTTTTTCAGCTTATTCCGTATCTAAGAATAGACCCTGTCATGTGAGTAAGGTTTTAATCGTGAATAATAAGAATAACATGCAACCACTACACATACAAGCTCACGTGTGTGGGGGCGTCAGTACTTGTTCACACATGCAGCTGCACACATACGCAATATTTGCATACCTACATACGAGGTAAGTACAGCACGGTGACGTGTACTACACACCCACAAAGATAATGTCGAGTTAATGATATGCTATTCTTGTTATCAAGCACGTTTTGTTCCTATTTTTTTTTTAATTATGGCTTTATATTAGTCATTAGTCCAGCTAGAGATTGCTGTTTCAGCTATTAGAGGTCATGTGAGTACGTACTTACTCCGAGTGTTTCTATTAGGGCCTATACATACTCGTACTTATTTCCGATAGTTTTGCTCGTTTTTTTTTTTAAAGGTATTAGAAGACAGTATTCCACCAAAGCTGTATTAGCAACTCTAACATGGAGGAGGTAATTCATTGTAATTTTTTTTATTATGTTGCCTTATGTCTTCTTCGTCTCGTGAATACGTAAATAAAAGAGATTTTTTATTTGAAAATATGAGCCTGAGATCTCTCCAGGGTTCCATATAACTTTAATAAAAAATGGTTAAAATATTTTTGGTTCATAAAATCTGTCGCCGCGAGGACGAATCGGGAGCTTTCGGGAATCTCCGGCATTGATCAAAGATACTTCGATTTATTTTATAAGTTTGATCTTAATTTGTAACCTTTAATAATGTTAAACCTTAACATCCATTTTAATAGCGTTTTGTCAATTTACAATCTCTAAGTTAATTTATCAAGCTAAAAGAGTTATGTTTGAGTATATCCGCCGCCGCAATGATAAATCAGGCACCTACGTCATCGAGTCGAAAAGACTCGATTAAGTTAAGATTTGTTTTTGAATATCAGTAATCTGTATGCTTGAATGACATCAAATCTAAGAGTAAATTCTAATTGCGTTGTATCCAGTTAAAACCTTCAAAATGATTACCTAACTTAAAATAGTTCTCAGTTCGATCGTTTCCTATCGTCATTTCAAAGTAGGTTTATTCCTATTTAAAATTATGATTGCTGTAATGCTTATTTACTAGCCGTACTAGGCTTCATAATCTTAGTAATGCTTATTAAAAGCTTCTGCTTAGTAATTGCTAATTCAATAAGCTAGTTCTGATAGTTTGAGGCCGCCATGAGCGCCATCTATCTTCATATCTTGTAATTCGCTACCATCTTATTGGTTGGCGCAAAAAATGGTGGCTGGGAACTATCGGAGCTTGTTTCTTGACGGCACTTTGAGTTTGATTCTCGGTGCGAAAACGTTGTGAGTAAATCCTTGCTAAATAATTCAATAAAATAATTATAATTTTCAGTGATTCATCTGCTTTTATTTCAAACTAAATTCCAAGGTGTGTTTTGTTAGCCTTGTGAGTAAAGTTAACAACTAGGTACTCAAGTTGCGGCGGACCCGAGGGACGTTTTAAAAATACAAAATTAAAGTAAAATTTATGTATTCATTAAGCGAATGCTAAGTACAGACTGAAGTTCTAATACTAATTTCTTACTACTAACAAAAGTGCTCTGTCTACAAAATGACAAGACGCTGAATAAGACATAGCGATCGGCCAAGCGAGAGTGTGTGGGCGACCGGACGCTAACTGCTGATAACGATGGTGCCTGGATGCATAACTCCTTCCTCCCCAAGTTCGAGATTATCTGAAGGATCATCTCGAGTTTTCCTCACACAATATGCTTTCCGAACTGTATACTTAATGGCTAAAATTACAAATATTAATGCTATAATTAACCAAATTACAATGTTTCCTATGCTAACACTTTTTAAAACACTTTCGAATTTTCCACTATCACTATTTTCACTATCACTAAATACCTCACTTCCATCTTTCTGTAATAAGTAATTCAGGAACTGCACATCTGCAAGATTAATTCCGTTAAGGTTTACTGGCTTTCTCTGATTTGATAAGTTGGATATTTTTGGTAGTTGTATTATAGGCAATTTTTCATAGATTATATCTTTTCCATTAATTTGGTGTCTTTTCAGGGTTATTCCCTTAATTTTGACAACACACTCGTCATTCATAGTTAACAGGTACGTCCCACGAACTGTTTCTTGAGTTATTTCATTTTCACAAAATTTTGTCAGTGTTGTTTCAAGGTTTGCGTAAATTATCCAGCGGTTTGGCTGTATAGGGTCAACCTTGACATCATTAATAATAACAGGAATCGGGTGGCAGCTCGAGACATTAGTAGCAAACTGCAGGAGTTCAGCGACACAGTCATCTTTGTCCGACGGTGAGGTGTCGTTCTCGTAGCAGAGGAAATGGTCTTCATCAGCTTCAGAGCATGGTTGGGAGAGCGGCACTGTCTTCAACCCCTTCACAAGGACGTATGGGTATTTGGGTAGGATAAGGGTAGTCTGACCTTTAACATTGTCAAAAATCGGCAATGGTATTAATTTGTAATAATTATAAATCTCGTCTCTAACTAATGGAATATGCAATATGAATTTGATCTGATTTTGTTTGATATAAGCCTTCATTTCTATACATTGTTCGATTTTAATAAGGTTTTCTAAGTTAGCAGAATAAAGTAATTTACCATTGTTCTCTATTTCTCTTAAAAGTAATAACAATTCATCTGTGTCGACAATAGATTGATGCAATACCTTAATTTTACTAAAAGCAACTGCAGTTTCTATTTCACTCAATCTAAGGTACAAAGTTTGGAAATTTTGCATTAATGCACCGTAATTATGAACTATTTTATGTAAATTTTCGTATGTCTTTGATTCGTTTAGAAAAAGGTCTATTTCGCGTATACTTCCCTCGATCTGAATGAAGTTGCTTCTAGTAGAATTTGCTATATTAGTAAAAGTACCCACCATTTCGGTGACAATTGTCATTTTCTTAAATAAAGCGTCTTGTTTTGATTTTAAACTGTTAATTGAGTTTTCATAAAGCAGGGCGTCATCATTATCCAAATTACCTGTAATCATTTTTATCAGAGAGCCAAGAGGGTTTACTAAACCTCGTTTTACCTTTATCGAAGGAATTAACTGTTTATATTTATCTATAGTAATATTCATTATGTAATCAGTTTGAACTTCCGCATCAATTAAATCTGAAACTAAAAATTTGTTGTCTATACAGCTGTGAACCTGATCTCTTAGTGTTACATACCTATTTATATTTAATTCTAATTCCTCGTAAACTAATTTTAAATCTAAAATCTTGATAACCGTCCATTTATCGTAGCTGACGAAAGCTTGACCTTCCCGGACGGGTAACAGTCCTGGGTTCTTGTCAATCAGGTGCAGTTGAAGGCCCTGGCTTCGGATCACATGGATCGCCAGAACGATTAACCTGCGGAGGATGCTTAATGTCTTTAACAGGAACGTTGGTGTTTCGATCGCGTGTAAGAACGGGCACTACATTTCTATGAATCTCTCCGGTGACTTGAGCCTTTTGGTAGCGTGGTTTGTCCTTGCTACGCCTATTATTTACGCCCTTAATGTATACAGTATCTCCTTCATTTATGTTAAATTTTGTTTCACCTCCACGTTTTTGAATTATAGACTGCTTTTTCTGAATTATTTTATCCGTCAAATAGTCGTACAAATGTTTGGTTCTTTTAAAGTGTTCCTTAACGAGCTGTTGCGTAAATTGTTTGTTGAAATCAACCGAAAATGTGCTATTGGATTCGGTGTGGCCGAATACAACTTCGAAGGGTGTCAAATCTGTAGTAGCATGGATTGTATGGTTATAAGACATAACAGCGTATGTCATAATAGATGCAGCATCGGTAATTTTTTGTTCATATTTCGCTATTCTGTATATCTCAATTATTGTAGAGTGGAATCGTTCAATTAGGCCCATTGAATTTGGGTTATGGGGTGTACCAATGTGAAGGTCAACCTTATAAAATGATAGCATTTCTTTTATCAAGACGTTGTTAAATTCCATGCCAGGATCCGAGCTAATCCTGCTTGGAATACCATACAAGGAGAAGTATTTTATTAATGCTCTTACGACCTCGGGGGTGGATCTGTTATTAATTTCGATGGCCTGGCCCAGTTTACTGAATGCGTCGATTAGGGTTAGATATATTTTTCCTTCTATTGTGAATGTGTCAATAAATATTTCCTGAAAAGGTTTTGTTTGCGTTTGGGATAACTGCAGTTCAGGTTTAAGTGGCTTCCGATCATACTTCGTCCTTTTGCATACGTCACAAGCATTTATAATACTAGCTACCGTCTCAGCCATATTGTTCCAGAAAAACGTACGTCTAAGGTGAACTAACGTTTCCTTAATTCCTCTATGACTATTTTTACCTGCGTGGTACTTTATAACAATCTGACGTTGCTCATCTTCTTCCTCTACATAAATCGTTCGTCTGGTGCACTCATAAAATTTAACAGAATCCTTCTTGAAGAGTGATGCGGTAACTATGGAAAATTGTTTGCGATGAATTTCACTCTCAAAGTAAAAGAAATATCTTAATTTGGGTTTTATGTATTCCAAGAGAAATTTCTTAATAAGATCTGGATTATTTTCAGGTAAGTGGACTTCTAATATCTTTTGTTTTGGTCTCGATAAGTTTTTAACTGTAGTTTCGTTTCTGTTCCAAGTATACACAAGTATTTGGTTCGGCTTGGTGTCTATGGCTTCTTCCAATATAAGCATACCTTCCGAATCTAAATTGCAAGCAGAATGAACTGTATCTGTACTACTATTATTTGGCCCTTCAGAGGCAGTGGCTGTGCTGCTATCTACTGAGGGAATTGAGTACGGAGATCGTCGACCATTAATAGGTTCGGTAATACTTAAGGTTTTCTCAGAGTCGGATAAGGATATCGGGGATGACGGTCGTTCATTTAAGTTACTCTGTTGTTGCTTTCTACCTATCTTTGCTATTTCCTCAACTACCTCATTTAACTGTCGCTGAAGTTTTTGTTCTCTCTCATCCAGATTTACTTTCATTGATTCATCATCATTTTCACCTAACGCATTAATCCTTATCCTAGATAACGCATCCGCATTACTATTTTGCTTCCCATTTTTGTATACAACATCATAATCAAATTCTGACAACCGCAGCTTCCATCTCGTGATTTTACTATTTGGTTCGTCCATGGTTTTCAACCATGCCAACGGCCTATGGTCTGTATATATTGTAAATCTTTTTCCGTATAAATAGGGACGGAAATGTTTAACGGCCCAAATGATCGCTAGCATTTCCTTCTCTATTGTGCTGTATCTTGTCTCGGCTTCGTTTAAGGTCCGACTTGCAAATGCCACGGGTTTATCGCTTCCGATTGGGCCTTGTGAAAGGACCGCACCGAGCGCAAAGTTTGATGCATCGGTTGTAATAACAAATGGTCGGGAAAAGTCTGGGAATTGTAAAAGTGGAGCATTGGTCAATAACTCCTTGCACCTTTCAAAAGCATTTATATACTCTTGGGTTATTTCAATTTTATTTCGCTTTTTCAGGCAAGATGTTAACGGCTGAGTGACCTTAGCGAAGTCTTTGATAAATTTCCTATAATAACCGACCAAACCAAGAAAACTCTTAATTTCGGTGGTTGTTCGTGGTATCGGGAAGTCGAGTACTGCTTGTACTTTATCATTGTTAGGCATAAGGCCATTTTTGGTGATTGTGTGGCCTAAATATAAAACTTCTTTCCTAAGAAATTCGCATTTGTCTAGTGTAACTTTTAGATTAGTTTCTCTAAGTCGGTCGAAAATCTTGCGTAATTTTGAGATGTGGTCTTGAAGACTGGACGAATATACGATTATATCGTCCAAATATACAAGGCAATGCAAGCCTTGTAGGCCTCGCAACACATTATCCATGGCCCTTTGGAATGTAGCCGGTGCGGTTTTCAAACCAAAAGGCATACGTTGAAATTCGAAGTGTCCAGCCTGGGTAGTGAACGCGGTTTTAGACCTATCCTTTGGATTGACTTCAATTTGGTGGTAGCCGGAAGCAAGATCTATTGTGCTGAAATATGTTGATTTACCCAATTTATCGAAAAGATCGGTAATGTTGGGCAAGGGGTATTTATCATCAATGGTTATCTCGTTTAACCGGCGGTAGTCTATAACCATTCTAAATTTCCTTTCTCCTGATGCGTCTGATTTCTTAGGCACTAAATGGACTGGGGCGCTCCAGGGTGAATGGGACTCTTGTATAACGTTATCTTTGAGGAGTTTATCTACTTGGTTTTGTATTTCTTCGTTTTGTGTGTGTGGATGTCGATATGGTCGAATGTAAATTGGGTTTTCGTTAACTGTGCGTATTGTGTGTTTCACTTGATTAGCGAAAGATAGAGGAATTTTGTCACAGTAAAATATGTCACGGTACTCATAGCATAATTTGGAAATACTCTCGTACTCCTCTTCATTCGTGTGTTCAAGTCTTAATTTTGTTAAATTCTCTTTCAGGATAGCATCAATCTCACAGTCCTCAGTCACTACGTTTAACTCACATTCTTCATTTTCATACACTGTCACATTAACGGGTTCCTTAAAAGTAAGCGTCATCTTTTCGTCCGAAATGTTCTGAATAACTGTTGTAGCAAAGAAATTGTTACATTTTACGAGGGCAGCTGGCATGCGTACCCCTTCTTTGAACTCCTTAAAATCCATGATAGCGTCACCATTTTGATAGTTGGTCGGTATCCTTACACGCATTTCAGATCTAGGTTCTAATTCTATTTCATAGGGTGGACTGTAAATTATGGCAATTTCAGTATTGAGTGTATGTAAAATCTGATTTCCCATATCCACGTTTGCTGATAGTTTCTTAAGCAGGTCGGATCCTATAAGTCCATCGTATCTACTGTCAACATCATAAATAAAGAATTTATGAGGAAGTTTACTTTTGAAGGTTTTCAATAATGGAATACATATTACTTCATCATGAATGCTCTGTGCATGAGTACTGACAACCGTAAATGGTTCGTGCTGTTTATAGTCACTGAAAAATTCGTTAGCTTTGGCGGGACTTATAAATGACCTACTACTTCCCGTGTCGATCAGAAATTTCGCATTAATTTCGGGGATTTCAATGTGGGGTAGTTTTAAAATGCTATCACAGTAATTGAGGTTTATCATTTCACCACGTTGTTGCAGGCTGGTGTCTGAAAATTTCCAGCTGTGCTATTTTCCTCTGTTACAACATCTTCAGAATTTTCCTGCAGATCGTAATTAGCATGAGGATTCTCTACATAGTCAATGGGGGCTAATTCATAGCAGTTATTGTCATAGCTATCGGGGTAGTAGTCTTGGTAGGGGGGCGAATCCTCGCTGTAAAACAAGTCATCGCAAATCATATTTTGCCTAACGGGTGCCGTGCGCATCGATACATCGGTGTCAAATCTAGGTTTAGTGTATTGTTGATTTTGGGGCTGAACGCCAAATTTATACTGGTTGTTGTTCGGGTGCTGTTGGTTAGGGATACCAAATTTAAACTGTTGTTGCGGGACACCAAATCTAAAACCACCCTGTTGGAAGGGAGGGCGAAACTGTGGTGTTGGCCCTTGGTTAAAGTTTCGTTGAGGCATATTTGGTTGTGCTCCAAGTCGATAACCTTGAGGAGGTACCGACCTATTTGATTGAATGAAATTTGGTCGAAACCCGGAGGGGCTCTGATTTTGAGGGATGCCAAACTTAAAATTATGTTGATTTGGCATGGGGCTAAATGAAGGCCTAACATCAGTCAGAGGTCTCAAAGCATTTTGGGGGTTTGATTGAAGCACTGCGTTCGGTTTCGATTTCTTCGTGTTATATAGTTGTAGGAAATTCACTTCCTCAGTAACAATGTTTAGAGCATGTTCAAGGGTAGAGCAACCTTTTAACCGCACTATACGAATCATATCTTCAGGAAGATTATATAAGAATACGTTCAAGGCTGTATTATTATAGATTATCATTTTCGCAGCTTTAATTCCTTCGTCGGTGATTCTATTTACTTTCGCAAACAAAGAACTCCTAACGTTCTGAATTCTCTTACACAGCTGGCTATATGATTCGCCTTGTTTTATTTTCACGCTCTCCATTTCAATCGCGATACATTCTTCAGATCGTGGATCGCCAAAATGTTGGGTAAGAATTTCTTTTAATTCAATCCATGACGTTAAATGTTGGTGTTCGCTAAGTAGAGTCGCAGCTCTACCTGTCAGCCTACTCGTCACGGAATGAAATACATACAAGTTTTGTGACACATTTCCTTCTAAATGAAAAGCTCTAATCACATATTCACATTTGGCGAGGAATAAATTCAGTAGTTTTTCGTCACCATCGTACATAGGGATTATACAGAGAATTTCCCTAGGAATCATCTTAATTCTTTCACCTTGGTCTTCCATTTTAGCTTCTATTAATTACGGTAATCGCTAAATTCTAAAAATAATCACTAATTTGATTTCGATAATCACTACAACTACAAAACTTATCAATAACACTAACAATCACGAATATTACGATACTTGAATCAAACAAAATCAGATAGACGCAATTAGTTAGGCCGACGATTTTGGGTCGGAAAGTGTGGAATAGATAGGGAATATATGAAAACAGGTGTGAAGAGGTTTACTCACAGTCTGCTCAATCCCATAGTCCTCCTTGTATGAGCCTGCCTTGGCAACTCCGTCAAGTCTCAGGTCTGGTGCACAAACGATTCGCTGATTGAACTGTTTTAAGTGCACGCGCGTCGCGGGAGAGTTATTTCTTTGGTTCGAGGATACCCGATTCACTGCACTGGATTTTTAACGCGTAAAACCGATTTTGGGGTCCTTAAACGTTAGTCCGGCAGCAGGATGTAACGGATATCCTACCGGCTGCGCCACTCAAGTTGCGGCGGACCCGAGGGACGTTTTAAAAATACAAAATTAAAGTAAAATTTATGTATTCATTAAGCGAATGCTAAGTACAGACTGAAGTTCTAATACTAATTTCTTACTACTAACAAAAGTGCTCTGTCTACAAAATGACAAGACGCTGAATAAGACATAGCGATCGGCCAAGCGAGAGTGTGTGGGCGACCGGACGCTAACTGCTGATAACGATGGTGCCTGGATGCATAACTAGGTAGACATTTACATTGCAATAGCAAAGCCGGTGGTCAGCAGGCCAGCGGTTTTGCACTTTTTAAAAAGGGGTGGTCTACCCTTATCACGATATCAGAAGTGGGATGGAATTCAACGATCCTTTTCTGTCCGTTCATAATAATTTTTCAGGTTACTCTAATCACACCCCCGAGAGCAGCGACTAGGCTCCAGGATGGATGCCCCTGAGCCGAACCATGCAGCGCCTGGTGCCCCATCGAGTACAAACGTGTCTACGACATGCGAAGCGACGAGCGGACCTGCCATGGCCCCGATTGCAGCACCACCGGCAATGTTACTACAATCTGGTAATGTACCCCCAGATTTTTTTTTTCTCAAATATGATGACGATGATGCAGCATATGAGTGATCGGTTATTAATGCAACAAACATCCGTCGATAAAGTCAAGATTACGGACGTATTTCTGCCTTCGTACGACCCGGACGGTAACGTCGGAGTTCGGGAGTGGTGCAATCACATATCTACAGCTAAAAGCACGTATAACCACACCGACTACGACATCCGGATGAAAGTAACCGGCTTGCTAAAGGGTCGTGCCAAAATATGGGCTGATAATTGGTTAGTCACGACATCAAGCTGTGGAGGCGGTGATTGGAACGGTGAGTGACGAGCGTCTCCGTATTGAATTAATGAATGCCAGAGCTATCTCAGTGCCCGAATTGATATCTGTTGCCTCTTCTATTCGCGTGAAGCGCCCGATTCAAAGTAATAACAACCAACCACCGTTGAAACGTTCCAAGGTTAATGTTGATTACCGAAATCCCCTTTATTGCACTTTCTGTAAAAGGAGCGGCCATACTTTCAATATTTGTCGCAACAGAAACGATTCAAATGCCCAGCCGACCGATAAAAGTTCCACGATGTCATCCGCTACAATGCCTAGGCCGGTTAGTGATAAGATTTGTTCATTCTGTTCAAAACCAGGTCACACGTTTGACACCTGCTATCGTCGCGAAGAACGGGTAGTTTCTAACGTGAATTCGGTCTCTAACGATAGATCCAGTTTGAATACGATGCGTATTTGCGTTGGTGACAAAATTCTAGATACTGTGTTTGATAGCGGTGCGGAATGCTTTGTGATGCGAGAGTCTGTCGCAAACAGATTGCCCGGGCAAAGACGTCAGGCCATTCAATATTTACGTGGAATAGGTCCTTTTCCTGTTGTTTCAACAAGTACCCTCACTGCGATCTGCATCATTGACAATATAAATGTTGAAATCATGTTCCATGTCCTGTCAGACTACGAAATGACGTCAGACGTGTTAATTGGTGCGAACTTACTTCACGAGACCGGTCTCAGTGTTATAGTAACAAAAAATAGTGCAACTTTGTTATCGCAGCCCCGCGTCTTGCACGTGCGATCGAACTGCCCTTTGTTTGAGAACATTAACCACGACTTGACGAACACATCTGAAATTGACGAATTGATGATTTTGCTTAACAAGTACTCGCATGTTTTTACCCGCGGTTTTGCTAAGTCTCGCGTCAACACTGGTGAATTGGAGATTCGATTAAAGAACCCAGACAAATATGTTGAGCGAAGGCCTTATAGATTGAGCCCGGTCGAGCGCGAGAAAGTTAAACAGATCGTCAGTGAGTTAATTGAGAATAACATTGTCCGTGAAAGTAAATCGCCATATCCTAGTCCAATTATTTTAGTTAAAAAGAAAAACGGCGACGATCGCATGTGTGTAGATTATCGAGAGTTAAATGCCAACACTGTACGCGACCATTTTCCGCTTCCACTGATCGTGGATCAAATTGACCAACTGGCAGGCGGACGGTTCTATTCGACGCTTGACACGGCATCCGGCTTTAACCAAATACCGATTTCTGAACACAGTATTGAGAAAACAGCCTTTGTAACACCTGACGGGTTGTATGAGTATCTCACGATGCCATTTGGTCTCTGCAACGCACCTTCCGTGTACCAGAGATGCATAAATCGCGCCCTAGGGCCCTTGTTGAACGCAGGTAGTGCAAATAGTGACGCTGATAATAATAATAACGACGGTGTAGCGCAGGTTTATATTGATGATGTCATCAGTAAGTGCCGTAATTTTACTAGTGGATTGGCATACTTGGACCGAATTCTGATTGCGTTATGCGAGTCAGGTTTCTCGATAAATATTGAAAAATGACTCTTTTTCAAGCACTCTATTGAGTACCTCGGTAATGTGGTAGAAAACGGTCAGGTTCGTCCAAGTCCCAAAAAAAAAAAAAGTCGAGGCCCTTCTAAAAGCTCCCGTGCCGACTACAGTTAAACAGGTGCGTCAATTTAACGGGCTTGCGAGTTACTTTCGCCGTTTCATTCCTGATTTCGCCCGAACTATGGTTCCCCTGTACGATCTTACTAAACAAAGCACTGGGTGGCAATGGACTCATGTTCATGAGGAGGCACGTCAAAAGATTATCCATCATCTCACCTCTGCGCCTGTCCTTACTATATTCTAAGGAGAGGCTATAGAGCTATACACTGACGCCAGCAGTCTCGGATTTGGTGCGATTCTCGTCCAAGTCATCAACGGCAGACAACATGTGATCGCTTACTTCAGCATGCGCACCACGGACACAGAAAGTAGGTACCATAGTTACGAACTGGAGACATTGGCCGTAGTGCGAGCGATCAAGCACTTTCGTCACTTTGTCTACGGACGTAAGTTCAAAGTGATCACAGATTGCAACGCCTTGAAGGCTTCCAAACATAAGAAAGGCCTGCTACCTCGCATACATAGATGGTGGGCGCATTTACAAAATTTTGACTTCGAAATAGAATACAGGAAGGGCGAGCGGATGCAGCATGCCGACTTTCTCAGTCGGAATCCAGATCCATTGACGGTCAATACCATGACAAACAATCTCGAATGGATCAACATAGAACAACGACTCGACGCCAAAACTGCGTGCCACCTGAGTTACTGCAGTTGGTAAACTTTGATAACACGTCTATAGACTTTGATGCTTTGGATCGGCATGTACAACTTAGAATGACGGAGCTATCTGCAAAAGATAAAATCAGATTCGACAGAGGACGAGCAAGAATTCACAACTTTCAGCGAGGAGATTTTGTTCTCATAAAAAAAAACAACCCCAGAAATCAGACTTCTCTCGATTTGAAATTTAGCGTGCCTTATGAAGTTTACAGAGTCCTAGAGAACGACCGCTACCTCGTCAAGAAGGTGGTGGGCCACCATGGGCGGCCCCGCCAGGTCGCGCACGATCAACTGCGGCGCGCCCCTCAGCCGGGAGACGTCGCCCAGGCGGCCGTGTCGCCTCAAGATCACCAGCAAGCTGCTCTACCCCCGGTGACGCTACAAGCGGTTGACGACACTGATGGTGACGTCGCCGCCACTGAATAACACAACATACATTGCGCATCACTACTATAACAATCATGGTGAGCACGTTTCATTCTACTCTGCTACATCATTCATAAACTAAAACACATCACACATCCATTTACCTATCTTTGAGAAGGGTAAAATAATATTTTCATTTTGTGGGTAAGACTGTACACTGTGACTGTGACTGTACTGTACTTTCCTGGTATCCCTTCCCATTTCTGTCATTTTCAGAGCCTCTGTGGACCACGGTCATAATACTTAAGGCCCAGACCACAGCATCGACCTAGTCCCATTTCCTTTAGAGCCTCTGTGGACCACGGCGTACAAGACCGCCCAGACCACAGCATCATCCCTGTCTACGAGTACCTATATAAAGTAATGCAATTATGCGTGGAGCATTTGCATTAACATAATAACAAAACTACTTGTGCAAAATGCGTGGAGTGTTTGCATCAAGCAAATCATCAACTCAGCTCATTCCTACGTACAGCACTGCAAATCAATTTTATCTATTCCTTAGCAAGACAATGAATGCTTTGAATACATGTGATAATCACTTCATTAACATTGCTTATGGAAATATTTTATGGTACTAAAAAGTTGGCTGATAACTTTGTCATTACCTTAACACTAACAAATACCGACAATGATGTCCGAGTATTATTCTCAATACAACGTTATAACAGGCGGAAAATAAGCGATCGTAAAACTTAGTTATCAGCTAGCGTACCGGTGTACGGATGCCTAGCTCAAATGAAAACTTTAAATTCCAGAAACCGCGGCAGGTGCAGAGCACGCACCGCCTCGCAGAATGGCCGTGTCGCCGCGAGGACGAATCGGGAGCTTTCGGGAATCTCCGGCATTGATCAAAGATACTTCGATTTATTTTATAAGTTTGATCTTAATTTGTAACCTTTAATAATGTTAAACCTTAACATCCATTTTAATAGCGTTTTGTCAATTTACAATCTCTAAGTTAATTTATCAAGCTAAAAGAGTTATGTTTGAGTATATCCGCCGCCGCAATGATAAATCAGGCACCTACGTCATCGAGTCGAAAAGACTCGATTAAGTTAAGATTTGTTTTTGAATATCAGTAATCTGTATGCTTGAATGACATCAAATCTAAGAGTAAATTCTAATTGCGTTGTATCCAGTTAAAACCTTCAAAATGATTACCTAACTTAAAATAGTTCTCAGTTCGATCGTTTCCTATCGTCATTTCAAAGTAGGTTTATTCCTATTTAAAATTATGATTGCTGTAATGCTTATTTACTAGCCGTACTAGGCTTCATAATCTTAGTAATGCTTATTAAAAGCTTCTGCTTAGTAATTGCTAATTCAATAAGCTAGTTCTGATAGTTTGAGGCCGCCATGAGCGCCATCTATCTTCATATCTTGTAATTCGCTACCATCTTATTGGTTGGCGCAAAAAATGGTGGCTGGGAACTATCGGAGCTTGTTTCTTGACGGCACTTTGAGTTTGATTCTCGGTGCGAAAACGTTGTGAGTAAATCCTTGCTAAATAATTCAATAAAATAATTATAATTTTCAGTGATTCATCTGCTTTTATTTCAAACTAAATTCCAAGGTGTGTTTTGTTAGCCTTGTGAGTAAAGTTAACAACTAGGTAGACATTTACATTGCAATAGCAAAGCCGGTGGTCAGCAGGCCAGCGGTTTTGCACTTTTTAAAAAGGGGTGGTCTACCCTTATCACGATAAATCATTATTGAATACACTACAGACAAAGAACTTTTGAATAATGAAGTAGGAAACGTTTCGTGACAGACATGATGATGATAGAGGCGGATATTATAATGTTTTGGAGTCTGTGCCAAAACCGGAGGGAACTGAGAGAGCGGCTGTCTTTTCCATCATTGTGGACTTACCCCAAGAGATCGAGACGTTGATCGCTTCTCTAAAAATACTCAGAAGATTGAGGAAAATACTTACCTCCTTTTATATAAGACGTTATGTTTAAATACTATTTTCCGGTCGACTGGAGGAAATTGCAAAAAAAAACAGCGCTCATTATTTGTATAATGCATCTTTATCAATTATGAGAATTGATTAATTATTGTTATCATCAATAAATATGTAAACATAAATATCGTTGAAGATCAGATAAGTTTTTTAAGAAAATTGATAACGATATTAAAGTTTTGGATTCACCGCAATCTTAAGAAATAGAGGTGTTTTTATTGTCATTTATTGATAATTTTGTTTCCTAGTAGTATTTAATTGTTTATTACCATGGCATTACTATTTTAGATTGTGGTAATACCACAGTATAAAGAGCTAAATTGAAGTAATTTGTTAAGCTGTGTAATTAGTATAGAAGGAGGATGTGACGCAGTCTAACAACCATAATCAAGAACAATACTTTATAATTAAGTAGGTAGTTGCGTAGGTGTTAATGTTTCAAGTAACCAACAATAAGCGAATAAGCGATAATCTCACAGGAAAACCCACTTTAAGTATATGTTTGCAAATGCTAATTTTAATTAAAATAACTATGTTATAGATTAATAACATCGTAATTGTGTAAACATGCCTATTTCACCGTTTCAATTTTCGTAGTGAGCTGCCCACAGAAACTTACGAGTTACTTACCTGGGGGCCTACCATGACGTCTTATAGCGATTCAGTTGAGGACCTAAACTGAGCCGCGTCGCATAATCGTACCTTGACGTCTTATTTTTTATGTGGCTGCCATTTTCAACCTAAACTGGATCCAGTTAAGGTTGAAAATGGCAGGAACCTAGATTGAGCCGCTAATAAGCCATTTTCAACCTAATCTATATTCAGTTTAGGTTGAAAATTGTAGCAACATAAAAAATAAGACGTCACAGTACGATTATGCGACGCGGTTCAGTTTAGGTCCTCAACTGAATCGCTATAAGACGTCATGGTAGGCCTCCTGAACGTAAGCTGATATTATAAGGAACCTTGATAAGTGTATGAATACGTATCTAGACTTTTTATAAGCGCAATCATCGTAACATACGAATCTTTCAAGAAGAACATGAGAAGTTTTACTTTATGAATTGCAATGATCGGTGCGGCGTCAAAGCTAATCGAAAGTTAACAGGCGCACAAACCTTCTCAAATAATACGAGAATGGTACAAATTGGCTTCTATACTTAAGATTATAACCCATCCATTCTGACATTTAGTTAGTTTAACAGAAATCACACAACTGAAATAACTATCCAAATAATAGCAGAAACTCGATATACCTATGTACAATATTAAGTGAAGAATTTTGCTTCTTTGTACCTAACATTGTCAACGTAATTCCCAGTCATCGCAGCATTTCACAGCAGTGGTATGTAATTGAGATAATTATGTAACTTACTTACCTACGTAAGTCCTTGTAATTGGTGAACAATAAAGTATTTTCTATTCTATTCTATTCTACGTATCATGTACCGACGAGTATGTACATAGCTACGTAGTTATTCAAGTAATAGGTATTTTTGATGACAGTTAAATTAGAGAAAACACATTATTCATAAGCTAGGCATTAATATATACAATATTTATTTTGTACTAGCCGCGCCCCGCGGTTTCTCCCACGTTCGCTACTATTTCAAAAGAATCTTACATTTTTCCGGAACAAAAAGCTCTAAGCTTATAATCTTATATTTTTTTCAAACCTGTTTGCTTTGTTACTGGGTGAAGGACAATCCTAAAACCGACACAAACACACACACACACACATACTAATAAAGGGTACTCGTATTTAGGTAAGCTCTAATACAAGGTCTATTTGAATTCTTCGACAGTCATACACAAACTGCAACAACAACAAACTATATAATAGATATTATAAAAAATGTTTCTGCGTTACTAAAGAGCTAGAAATTATAATGAACACGGTCCAAGAAAATAATATTTTCGCTACGTAGAGGGTCTACGAATTATGCAAATAAGAAACAAAAAGATGATGATGGAGTTCCGTAGAGGGTCTACGTCAGCTACGCCCACGAGTATGGAAATAGGATACCTACAAAGAAATTATTGAATTACCCACGTGCAGAATGATTCGCTGAGTTCTAGCTATTTTGAATCATGATTGTAATAGTTGAATTAATAACTTAGAATATTGGAAGTGAAGAAGTGACAAAACACATCATAAAGTTTAGTAATATATAGAGGTTTCGAATTTTACCAGGATAATAATAATGTAATATTTGTTATTATCTCTCGCTTTTCGGTGAAAGAAAACATCGTGAGGAAACCCACATACCTACCCGAGAATTATTTCAGAGGTAGGTAGGTGATCCACCAATACGGATCTGGCTCTCGTGGTGGATTATGGCCTAACCCTCCTCACGAAAGTGAGGGGAGACCCGTGCTCAGCGGTGGGACGTTATGGGTTGCTGACGATGATGAATATCTGCACTAAATATGCACTAAATATGGGTATAAAATATAAAAAAAAGATTCAACAACAATTTCAGAAATATGTTTTTATTTTGATTAAATATTAATTAAATACAAAAGGCCACTTAATGTGTATGTAACATTTAATGCAACATTGACATACATACATATTCTAATTCTAAATTCGGGCGGGCGCCCACCCATGGCGTATCATCTGACATATTTCTATAAAAGTTGAGACTAGTATCAAGAGTGCAAGTTCACGCAAACTTTGATTGGTCGAACCACACGCCACGATACTAAGTTGGGCATCTGGACTAATAATTAAAGTCTTCGCAGACAGGAAGCGGTCAGGTATTCCGTGTTCACGTTCATTCTAGGCTGTTGACCGTCACAGCCCATGAGCATAGCACGCTACGCAAACGAACGACGCAGAACGCTTGTACATTTGATCGCCGTCTGTCTGTTAAGACCTTTAAGGTAGACTTTCATTGGTCGCGGCCTACGCGACTGACGTGCGATAGACGCGCGTGAGACGTCAAACGTATGGCGCCGCTTCCGAGCGCAATCCATTTGTGTTGTCGCGCAGTCCGATCGGCCGCTGTACACAGACGTCTATCTTAATTTAAAGGCACGCGACACGCTGAGACATTCGGAATGTAAATTTTATCACATAATTACAGTAAATGCACTATTTTGGCCTAAGTACTGGAAGTAGAAACACCCGTTTACAATTTCAGGCGATATTCCGCCGACACAGAGTTCTGAGATATGTGAAGTCGGCTCGTAAATAACCAATAGAATACGACAATAGTATCGATTTATGTTTTATTGATGTGAGTCGCCGTCAACTCCACATAAGTGGATTGTTCCCTTTACCACTGGAACATTTTTACTATGTGCAAATGCACAAATTAATTTAAATACTTATTACATAATATTGTATTAAGTTAAAGTGTTATATTATTTTGTACAAAAAAATCTCTATATTCTCCCAATATTATGGGCAGCAGTGGCGATTACGATTATGCGCCTGACCTGCACGAATCGCCACTCAGTTCCATAAAAAGCACCACAATAATGTATGCGATTTAGGCTTTTAATTCTGTCATGCTTGCAAATATAATACAAAAGGGCTATGTATCTTGTAAATAGTTTATCAAGTACCTTGTTCAGACTTATTATACCTATAACAACCTCTTAAAGTTAAGCGTGTCATTTAAGTTAGGCGCACTATATTTTTGTATTGCGCAGCCTTAAACGACGCGCCTAACTTTAAGGATCCGTTTTATGTAAGATCGTTACAAAATATAGGGCCATGAACTTATTTTCCTAGATAGGAATTGTGAAATTAAATGTAATTTAAAAAAAATGCAAAAATACCTTTGATATCAATATATCTAAGATACTTTATGTAGATGCGGTACCTTCATCAAATCTTCATGCATTGCCTGAACAAATCATGACATATTTACAAAATAATTAAAGTATTAATATATTACTACATTATGATTACCACAATTTTAATCTATCATAATACCTACCTAATATTAACTTTTTATAAACAAAAGATTAAAATTGTCAACAACCTAATTATCTAACATAATCCGGTAAATATAAACACTCTGTATCATAAAAAAACTATTTTTGTACTTAAGTAACTACTTTAGGTATTACATAACTTAACTTGCTGAACCGCAAAAGGCCCCAAAATGTTAAGTCCTTTTCGTTATTTATGAGTTATTTTGACGTACACTAATAAGTAACTAACTAGACAATATAACACAGAATAGCTTGTTAATACAACTGGGTAACAGGAGATATGGCAAACATCGTCTTGTGGTAGTTAAATACAGGAAAATCCATAGAAAAAATAAAAAATAACATTTTTTTCCAAAATTTCCGTATTATCGGGCCACCGCGCCGCGCCATAATCAAAAATTAACAAAAAACACAATAATCAAATGTCACAATGAAATTTGTGGCAACAAATAACTTATCTCGTAAAGTTTTAAATTAAATCCAAACTGTGAATATTATTTTTCTTTATCATTTAGCGTATTAAGTACGAAATAACCATAAGAGAAAAACACTTTATTTTTGCCAAAACTTTTGTTATCATTATCACTGTAAATATTCATGTTTACAAAACGTCTACATCATTTATAATTACACACAAGCCGAGTAAGCTCCTCATATATCATTGAAAGCCTTTTTAAAACATTTTATATTTTCACAGGTAAATATTTAACTTACACACAAAAGACCGAATGCTGTTTTTTTTATCACAGTTCATGTTTCCCACCCACAGTGGCAAAAAAAAATTCAGTGATGTTTTGTTACAAATCTAGCAAAATATTTTCTTTGTGTCTCTTTGTTAAGAAATACAATGTCTCAACATTGATAACATTAAGGAGACAATGGGAAAACCCATTTCATTTTTTTGTCATAAATATGAAATAAATTATTTTAAAAAGATTCAGCCGATTCGTTCGCTCATAATTGTGAATTCTAGGAATGTACAGCTCTGTGTTTCTGTAAGTATTATAAATATTCGCGTTGACCCTATCGGAGTAACGTCACCACACCGTGGGTTTATTCCATACATTAAAGCTTCAAATTTTTTTTTTACTTTTCGAGATAACCGTATTGATCAATAGTGTGAAAGCGTTGAAAAACAGAAGGAAACACTTTGGTACGTTATTAACTTTAGATGTTTTTTTTATTGTAATGTTCTTTTGAATTTAGAATATCAGTTTAATTATTTATTTGGCTGAGACAGCGCATCACCACAGTTGAGTAAAATAAATGCACTGTCAGAAGTAGGGTAAGTTTTTAAACTTAATATAGTTTAGTAGATTTATTTTTGCCTTCTGGTAGGGTAAACTCCAGTGGGGTAAACGGGGATACACCAGTTTTGACGTTTATAGCACTTGAGACTCGCTCAACGTTCTCAATTCGGAAAGCCGGCCCTCATCACTCATCATACAACCAGAATACTATAAAAATCTAGCATTATTACATTATGGGTACTTATTGTAAATGAGTTAATTAAATAAAAATAACGATCCATTCGATACCTTAAGTGCGACTTCCCGGACGGAAACAATATTAGGTAATAAAATGATAAGGCATCGATGGGAGAATGTACGCGAAATAGTTAATTAAATTAAATTACAATATACGAGAGTAAACTGCGATAGTGACTTCCGTCGTCAAAAGTTAATTTTTACTCTCGCCATTTGTTCATCGCTCTTATTGTATTCGACTCTGTCGCTTCTGTACAATCTCTCTTGTATAGCAGCGAAAGACTGACCTTTCGTTTCCGGAAGCTGTAAGACTATAAATATCACGCCCGCCATAGACAGGACCCCAAAACCCCAAAAAGCAACGTAATTCCCTAAATTATCCGCAACAACCTGATACAATTTTGTAACAGCAAATGTCATCAAAGCCACAAATATTTGTATCACGCATGTGGCTTTCGATTTAATATTTGTCGGGAATATCTCAGAAGTGATCGCAAACGGCACCGTGGCTAAACCTATCGTATACGAAAATATAAATATTGGTATAAAAACTATAGGAATGAATCTTAAACTAACTATGTAATCACTGTGCGTGTGTTTTAGGAAAAAATACGCGCCTATTATAATGTTGGCTATGCCTACACCGCAGGACGAGATCAACAGCAGAGGTTTTCTGCCTAACCTATCTACTAATTGTGAAGAGATGGCTGCTGTCAGCAGCTGAACGGAGCCGAATAAAATGCAGGACTCTTTCGCCCCTAGACCGCCGTCTGCAGCGCCGAAAATCTGCTGCGCGTACGCTATAATGGCAGTGCTGCCACAGAACTGCTGCGTAAAGTATATTCCCATTAGGATAATAAGTCCCCTCTTATTTCCACCTACGGCGATTAAGTCTCTCCATCTGCCTTTCTCTTTCATGTTTTCTGTCACTAAGCTGGTCATGCTCTCCAGTTCTTCTCTGACGTATGCTCGGCCGCGCAGTTTCTTCAGCGAGGTTTCTGCTTCTTCCTTTTGACCTGATTTGATGTAGTAGTAGGGTGATTCCGGCATGGTGCTGAACGTGACTACGAAGAGAATGGGGATAGCGATGTTAAAGCTGGCGAGGCCTAACATGGAGACGTAAGGCCCGATGCAGTACTGTGACAGGATACCAAACTGAAATAGAAAAACAAAATTTCAAATAAATATCACTTCTAAGTAAGATTTCTTAAATGCAAATACAAATTGGGTTCTGACAGTTTCTAGGTAGGCTTGTAAATTATTCATGTGAAATAGCTATTATGAGAGTTAGTTCTAGGTATCTCTTTAAGTACCCATTACTACCGGCTTAGAAATTTCTAGACTGTCGCAAGGCTGTCGGCAAAGGAAAAACGGAACCTGTTATTTTATTAATCAAATAAATTAACGCTAATAAAGCTAAAGGTTAAGAACTTAAGATACACAAATTTTGCATAGATAGACTCTAGCGCTGCACATAATAATATGAATAGTGATATTTTTATACAATAAGTAGGTATAATGAAGTGATGTAATATTTTCAAATGGCTCAACCTAATTCGAGTTGGTAACAGTTTACGATTAAGTTTTTGTCACGCGATTGTAGGTAGGGCTAATTTTAATTCAGTTGACATATGATTTTTTTGCGGTTGCTAAATACCAACCAGTATGAAGCAAGATAAATGTACCTACCTAAAATCTGCGTAGTTTTTATAGAGTCTTGTAATTTATATTTTAAACCGGTTCAAATTATTGCTTGGACTTAACCTTACGCTTTTTTATAGTTATTGTATTAAATGAACCCTTCTTTCTTATCTAACTTAATAAGTGCAATACAATTACACACAACGTTAAAAATTATGCAATTTTAGTATTGCAGTAATTTTTAATAATCAGTAATACAGTAATAATTACATATTATGTGAGGAGACGCCAGATGAATCTATAGGCATTATGATATATAATACATGATAAGCATTGATTTTCTATATGTACATAGTACAAACATACTATACCTACATGTCAAATTAAATGACACGCGTAATGAACAGCAAACTTGACTTATTTTTTTTTATGTTATCTAATTAATCAAATTATCAGAAATCATATCTCTGCTTAAATAAGGTAACTGACCTATTTTTTTAGGTTATCGTCACCTTGAGAGCGGCTAAAAATATATATTTATTTTTACACACGGGAGCATGCGTACGTATCGTAGGTTTAGGTATCTTCATTTGTTACTCTACCAGTTCGGATATAAACTTTTGTTGTTACTAGTATCTTATTGAAAAGAAGTTCAAATTCAAGGTTCAATCAGATACTAGGCATAAATGAGGTCAAGAAGAATGCACTGTCTGCCATTCAAGATAAAAGTGTCTAGCATCATAGCTTCATAACAGGCATACAGTCTTATTTTGTTAGTGTTTATTTCTTAGCACTTGTATAGAATAGTTTCAACTGAGATTTTCGCAAACCACCATAACATAATCACGTAAAAAATACATAATATTATCTTATTTGTTACCATTGCTAATTTTTAACTGGTGCATTTACCACGAAGTTCTTGCTAATAGTAACAGCTGTTCGAATGCTTGTGAAATATAAAATGTATCTTATCTATTTATACCTACTAGCTAGACCATTATCAGTCGCAAGTTTTAATAAGTTCAAATTGGTGATTGGCGAATTCTTTGTTTGAAGTATTGCGACATTTTCGCCTGTAACAAAACATCTGCTATTTTTGTTAATAATATCCCCGCTGGTTTCGACACTGTTGCACGTTTTTTAACCTGTAATCATTGCGCAATCGCGAGGACGTCTCGGTGGCAAAAACAAAAAACTTGGTATGATATTTTTGGACAATTTGATTTTTTAATTTATGCATGGTGTATTTGTGGCGTAGAGCCCTGACAGAGTTGATATCGCGAACAGCGGAACGATTCTATAGATTTTTGTATAGATATATACATTAATAAACGATACGCGGCTTCAAATGTATAAATGAACAGAGATTTAAATCTATGATATATAAAACTGTTTTACTAAATTATACATAAGTTATAACTGTGTTATACAATTTGCCAAATGGGATCTTTACGAATGGGAATGTAGCCGTATTAACGTTTTTCTGACATTTCATAAACCCTCTAACATTCATATATATTTGCGCAGACTCTGAACAACACACAATTAAATCAATCACAGATTTGTTGTTCTCTTGATTCTTAGGTTATTGAACTGGTCGTCGCGTCTCATGTTATCGTGGTTTATCTGTACGATATAAGGTGCAAAATATTTTGCTTCTAATATCAGCATTCCATAAAATTAATGGGATATTTAGTTCATAGCTAGGGCATTGAGTTGTGGCAACACATTGGCACGAAGTGGGCATTGGCCAGTGTTGCCGGAACATAATAACGTTGCCAACGAGCTTGTCATTGACATTCACTCTAGGGTACCTTCTTACTATTATTTTTTCAGACAAGCTTTTATATCATAACTAGCTGCGCCCCGCGCGCCGCGGTTTCACTAGTGTTGAGTATTATTCCACAGGTACAACAAACATCCATCCATCCATCCCCACAAACGTTCACATTTATAATATTAGAGAAGGATAAGTAGTAAGTATTCGGTATTGCAAGCTGATCAAAATAAGCTAAATCATTAACAATCTACTGGTAGTGACTGATTATTTCCGTAGTGTAGCGTCCAACTCTATCATCAGATGTCACTGAAATTATCTGAGTTTCCTTCCATTTTACAAATATAGTATGTAAGTAAGTAAAAAAAGCTAAATAGTTTATAAAGACCGAATATTTTTTATCATCTACAAAGTTATTTATGAAGCTTGTACGTAAATGTAAAATTAACCCTCTATTCTTAGTGATATGTACATATTTTGCTAGGTTTCTAGTTAGGAAGTCTAGTGTATATTGCGCGCATAAATCTTTACTCATTCTTGATTAAAATTATAGCAACTGTAGGTAAACATAAATAAGAAATACATAGTGGTAGCTAATTTAAACTTTGCAACAACAAGCTTCTATTAAAAAGATTGATTTATTTTTAGAGACGCCACCTTTTGTTTTCTAGGATAAATTTATTTAATATATATCTAGAAAGGTTAGGTAGGTAGATAGTTTTTAGGCAAAGTGAACACATTTTTGATTTTACTCGTAATAATTCAAAAAAATATGAAACCTTGTATTCTAGCGACTTTAGTGAACTTTCTCTGTTAGTAGAAAATACAAATTTAATTCTTGCTACAGAAATGCAATATGGCCGGCTGGATGTTATCAACCACAGTCCAAACATAGATCCAGATTACGATCATTTTTTTCGCGTGTTATCAGAATATTAGATATGCTAGTTTTTTTTATTCGAAAATAATAATTGTGTATAAAACCGGCTTACCTTCGACATAACAGTAATGAGGGTTGCCATCGCACCACGCACTTCATTCGACGCGATCTCACCCAGGTACATCGGTGCAGCTGTATATGCTATGCCATACCCCAACCCTGAGATCAGGCGTGACGCATAGATGGTGGGGACGTTCCCAGCCAGCATTACCAGGATCCAACCGATGATGTAGGGAACGGAAGCGAGGAGGAGTGTCTTCTTTGTGCCGATTCTGTCGGCTAGGTACGAAGCTGGAATTGGACTGGCAGCTGGAAGAATACATTTAGTGGTTTAATTAATCTTTACGTCAATTAGGCAAGTGATTCTGACAAGGAATAAAACGAAAGTTGAGTCCAACAATCATGGCCATCTGATAAAAATTCGTGATGACGTCAAAGTACGAACACGTTCTAGAAGCGATGGACTTTGATTTTTTTGTAATTGAAAATGCGATCTAGAACAATCTTTATTTTATATCTAATAGTAGAGAGTAAGAGAGACGTGACCTCAAAAGTTTTATCGTAGCTATAGCGTTGTAACTATTCGTAACATGCCTATTATACGAACGAGCTTTGAACTTTTTCATACAGCCTTATCGGATTTGAAAGCTTTCCAGAATACTTTTAAATATTCCTCTCTTATCTATACAAAGTTAGGTCGCTAAATTTATACCACGTAGGTACTTAGTGTTATAGTTACACGAGGTTGGATAATTAGGACGTTTGTAATTATTATGCAAGGAATTTTATTATTACTTACAGTGTTAGAATGTAAATGAGGGTTATAGCTTATTCATCTCTTTTATCTCATACTTTATTCCCAAGTATAATGCGGCATACATTATTGTGCAAGTTATCTACTACTCGTAATTCAAGGTTAGTTTTATAATTCTTTTGTCAAGGTATAATTATCAGTAAACATTTGTAAACATGCTATACTAAACACATATCTATGTTTTATAAGCATGCATTTATTGGTTTTACCCAAAACTATTAATTTTAATCCACTTTATTTATTTACTTTTTTAGATTTTAGTTTTGTGATAAAAATAGAATGATAAACTTAGGCATATTATTATGTTAATACCGACAACGGAGCAGAGGTTAAGCCATCGGTGGTCTTGCATACACAGAGGGACCTTCTGACGAATTCATACACTGTCGTTATACCACTTTCTGTTCAGACACCAACCGTGGCATGAAAAGATTATCATTATAGATTACATTTGTATTTCCTCAAAGGAATTAATTAGGTAAGTAGGTACTATTAGCGTGTGCCGTTAAGCGTAGTTATAAATTAATACCTGTAACAGTAATGCAACATAATTAGGGTATCTGAACATTAATTATTATATTATTATTATGTGTAAAGTATAACTTAAATATGTTTCTAATATTATTGTTATAATATTCCCTAAGTAGGTATGTGTAGTTATGCCTATTACGAGTTTATGTATAGTTTTTAAATTAGCATTGTCGTGTGAAGAATTTTCTAAGATTTTCAGTGTCTATGAGACGGAGTAAAGAAGTGGAGCGAGTAACGAGGAGCTGGAAAAATCTTATACGTAAGATTGCTTGAGATGGAAAATTGTAGCGATTCCACAGTTCAATTTTTCCTGTCTCCCGCTCTTTTATCTCACACAGCCTTAGTGCTCAGGCACCAAAGTCCAACTGAAATAATAGTTATCAGCCAAATGCAGAAAACAAAAGATTTTCACCAAAACTTAGGAAAGAGATTAAAAGCGAGATTAAACCGTAACTTCACAGCTGTAAAATTATTGGAGACCGAGGCCCAATAAAATATGTAGGACATTGAACTGACTTATGAATTTTCGGGCTCATTTCGGAAACTAATTTCTCATTGAAACGAGTTTGGGAATATTCTAGAATTTTTGTGTTCATTTTGAGATATCATTCTTTTAAGTTTGAAGTGACATTTAACAGAGACCTCCTAGGATTGTTTTTCTCAAGGAAAAACAAGGTCGTACCTACATTTACAGGTAAGTCTAAATCGTAAAAAATCTAACAGCCCCGCACTGAAAAGTTGGGGCCATTTTATTATGATATTCATAATCACGCGAAAACGGTTGAATATAGAAATTTTGGAAAACCACACATTTTATCGTTTTGTGCAAAAAAACCTGCGCCCGTTTCTTCGCGTGGCTAATTTACTTGAGTTTCATTCGTAGTTTCAAAGATTGCTCGTAATATCACAAGATTTACCTGAACACAAGATCATGATGGACGCAATCCACGAACTCTGGTCCGCCGAGGTCTCGATGGGCGAGTCTGGAGCTAGGAGGATCGGCAGTGTCGGAGACGTCCATCCTACTGTGGTACCGGCTGCTGCTGTGATCAGTGTAGCTGTAACACAAAGATGCTTATAAATATGTGCAAAAGAGACATTAGTCAATGCAAACATACAGTTACGCCTTTCTCCCGTTGGGATAGACAGAGACTACATCTTTTCCCATCCCAGCGGAAAGCAGTACACCAACTCCCTGACACCCTCTACGAGTTTCTGGAACTCCAGACCAATAGGCTGCTTACACTTACGTCGCGTAACTAACATTATACATGGTTAACACCTCTTTATGACGATAATACATACTAAGCTTTTTATTAATACTTTCATGAAAAAATTAAAGCAATAACAATGTAACGTAGAATAATTATAAAGGGCCACGGTGATATTTTTTTTTCAGGAACTGAACCCCGAGGCCTTATCCAAGTTTTAAAAGCAACCAACCAGCTATTTTTTCTTTATTTAACATTACCTAACCCTTGTTGAGTTTAGCCTGAAATTCTCAACAAGCGCTTGAAGGATGCTTATATTAAAAGTGCTTTTTAATTTAGTAGCAATTAAGCTACTAGGTATAATGGACCAGCTTTTCCAGTGGATGGGTCACGAGGCACGGCCTGCGAGCACCAGCGTTATTAACCCATTGTAAATTCCCTTAATTTATTAAATGTGGATGAGCACGGAGCTTTGTAGGTAACACAAAGGGCACTGCTCCCAGGTACTCATACAAGGATATAAAGATAACATTTACACAAACAAAAAACAAACATCTAACCAGATACGCTACTGTTTACCTTTGAAAACAAAACTATTGTTACGATACGTTCGTTGAAGAAAGCAACATTAAACGCCTTCTTGCATTTCTCATTTACTCTAGTGACAAGTCCATACTTATGGCTGAATTTTTTAACATTCATGAAACGATAGAACTGACATATATATGTTAATGGCTACTAAGGAAGTAAGTGGCTGGTTGGTATTTCAATATTTGCACATGACATTAGTAATTGAATGTAAATTCGGTCAATGTAGGGCATCTAGACGTCGCATATTTAATTTATCGTTCAACACATTTATTTCTCTAAAAGAATACAATTCATTTGCAAGGGAAATAAAATAAACTGCAGTTTTCGATATTAATAAAGATAGGTACCTACATGAAAATATGATAGTATCTAATACTAATTAGAGTATTTATTACTTTCTTAAACGTTATTTTAATTAGCAGCGCATCCGCTGAAATTATGCTGACATTATCCATAATCACAATCTAGTGCTGTCGACTCACATCCTGTAAAATCGTAGTAAGTATAAATACAGTAGGTATATTTATCCATGTGGCACTTATGTAGAGAATGGACATAAATTACAGTCTCGGTGAATTAACAAAATACCACCTGGCATGTTGATTGTTCCATATCTATAATGATGTGTGTACTAACATAGTGAGTCGCACAATTAAACAGGTTCACCGTTGTGGTACACACATTTTTTTTAATGTCGTAAAGGTAAGTAAAATTCGACCAAACTATACTATGTGTATTTTTCCCACATTTTCAGATGTTATCTTTTCCCAGGAGATCTGTGCGGCTTTTCTTATTTTTCGTGAGTTTCCAAGGTAAAAATGAATATTAATAACGGAGATAATTGTATTCAAAACTTTTTCAGTTAATGAAAGGTAAGTACCTAAGGTTTTATACTCGTGAAAAAGGAGCTTTGAAGGTGACCTAAGACCCCTATTTTTTCGCTTGGATCTACTCGGGTCAACGTTCAGCCGTAATGAAGTGGCGTGACAGACGTGTCAGCTGTTTCGCGGGAAAAAATCATTATCTCGTCTCCAGAGTTTACTGACAACCCTAATAGCCCTTTGTTGATGCCGACACTGCGTGACAGCCCTGTTATTGCTTACCCGTCTCATCTTACAAGCTGTGAAAAAACCTTTCTAATTATTAGTTTAATTGAGTTGAAATTGGGCTGCGGACGAATCTAGTAATTTGAAAAGAAAAATGTGTTCTGTAGAAACGAAATTTCGCTCGAGTTGATGCGGGATGGAGGTTTTTACTTTACTTCTTAGTTAACTTAAAACTTGGTAAAATACGAACGCAGCACGAGATGCAGTGATATTAAACGAAGACGTTATGCGTCGTTTGTATCCTTGACTTTGAATTTCCTCGCGTGACTGAAGCATGACTGAATCAGCTGAAGGGCGTTCTACATATAATATTACTTACGTCTATGATATATACCTACTTGTGATGGGTGTGCACTGTGCATTCATTCCAATCAATGTCTTGGAAAATGGCAGCTTGATTTGATATGATTAAGGGTAAATTAATCTTACTATCCTATAGCAAAATATGTTTTTTACCACAAAATTTTACTTTCAACAAAAAATATCCTTCTAGAATAAATGTATAACTTAAAAAAAATGTTCAATAGATATTAGCCATAAGAGATAGATAGATAAGAGATAGCCATACTGATAATGACTCATCTTAAACTAAGCAACGAAGCATAGAGTAGGCAGATCATAAGTGTTACAAATGTTTGGGTTTTCTGTTAACAAGCCAGAGCTAAACACAACACACTCACTGTACTAAAAATTGGGGAAATGACTAAGCGTCATGTAATCTGGTTTGCATCAGCTTAAAAAATGGTTACACCACTATTGGTCTAGTGGATCGTACTGCCAATGATTCTTTAGTTTCCTCCATATGGGCTTATAATATTTTTTTTTATCTTAATTTTCACCAAATTTACCAAATCTTAACTTTAATCACTAAAGTGAACAAAGTTCTTACTAAGCCTTATTTTTGTATAGGATTCTTTTCGTCTCGTTACTTAAAGTTATAATAGTAACATAAAAAAGAAAAGTTAAATGTTCTTAAAGCGCTAAAAGCTACGTATTTTGATAGAACATTGTTTATTGGATTATGTTTTAATGAAGTAGTATCGTACCTTTTTATTTATTTGCATTCTTGATATCAGTAAAGAAAATTATGAACTGAGAATATTCGAGACAAATCACCAGGCTGGGCCTCCGTCTAGTTTAAGATATTCTACAGTTCATCGCACTCAATAAACTGTAACTTTTTAAACGGTACTGGATCTTTCGTTCCTTTTATTTATTAGGTATTCAGGCCATTCTGAACGTCATCTCACATGATTGGAAGTCACAACACGTTTAAATATGTTGTAACAATTTTTTGTGATACTTGGCGTTCGATTACATACACAAAAAAAAACAGGTTTGTCATGCTGGTACCTATCACGCGTTTTTTTTTAAATAGGTAACTATGATATCAGTCATTTACGAGTAAAGGGGTAATTTTCCCTGTTTTTTATATTAAAATAAGTGCTATTGGGTCATTTCATAATGTTTCGGATATGAAACTTTATTTTTCTACACTGACACTTTTATCACTGTACATTTATGAAAATTGTAAAGTCGTTTTTATCTTCTCTTTTTAGTATTTTTTTGCGCTGTAGGATTACAATTACACGTCAAATTGAATTCATTTTTAATTTTCCAGTCGTGAAATCTCATTTTCCTCGCTTTAGCAATACAAAAGGTGGTTCGTTGTGCTTTCATTTTTGATGTGCCATTTATGGTGTTGCTATCCTCAGCTTGGAGGTTATTAAAGTTAACAACCTAGGTTCTTTTATTGTTTTAGGACAACTTAAGTGTGTGGGTATTTTAATGCATGTGTGTGCTTATTTAACCTATTTCTAATTAAAAAAAAAGAAATAAACCACGATGGATTGAAATATAAACATATATTGTTAGCTATGAAAAAAAATCTACCCCCTCATTTTATTTAATACATATTTAAATAACCAGTTCGTATTCTAGCTTCTCGTTTTGTAAATAGGTGCTTTAGGTAAGGTACTTTTGTTGGACTTATGATGACTTGAACAATGCAACAAATAAACATAGATAAGGCAAAATCTACCTAAAATCGAGTAACCTTTTGGTCCATGGTTGCATTGCTCTAAAATGAATCCAGTTAGAAAAAGAAAACTAAAAGTACGTACAAATATAAGCGGTTATAGGTTATGCACTAGAAGTCACTGCCGTCATCGACAGCCGATCCTTCTAGATATTGAATTCCTGTACTGCACATAAATCACATACATACATATCTAGTTCCAATAAAGTACTAATGGTCACATGTGAGACATGATGACTCATATGAGTTTAGGTATCTCTCCTAGCAGAAATTCTTAGTTTAAATGTTATCCAATACGACTTCGTCAGTCTTATAAATTTTCCTAATTGCATAAAGTATTTTGTAATTTCATTGCTATTGGTACAATCAAGATTAATTGACTTGTGTCAATCTGAAATTTGTTATTCAAGAAAATTCAGTATCGGTCATTGAAAAAATAGGCCGAAGGATCTCGATTTTTGCAGGATTTAGAAAATATTTAGAACTGAAATGTATTATTTCATTTACCTCAAGATATATGTTTTGTCATAAGGTTACACCATCAGCTTACTTTTACAGCAGTGAAAAAAAAGGTCAAATATAGATAGATATATAAACTCTTTAATGAAACACCACAGAACAAAGAAAACTTAAAAACTAGAACAAAACAAGTTTTACAATTAGTGTAACAATGGGCGGTCTTATCGCACAGAGCGATCTCTTCCAGACAACCATGAATATAGCTGTTTTTAAACGGAGATTTTCAATTCACTGAGAAACGAGACTGATTTAAGCATCAACATTTCTGTGTAGATAAGTCTCTATGTAGATGAGTCTAAACACACACTTCAATTTTATCATTAGATTTTATAAAATGTATAATAAATTTATATTTTAAACAAGTAATAATAGTTTGTTTTGCTCATGCATGTTATTGTTTGAAGACAATTTGAAATTTGACGATTTGTCATGCTCACGAATGCTGGAAGATTACGATTACCTCCAAAAATATGATGAGTGTTAAATCAAAATGAACACCAATTTTCAGTTTATAAAATAGTCAGTCAGTTAAGTGGTGTAGTCTATTCGTCGTTAACGAATCGTTACTATCAATGAATGTTTTTGTTTGTTTACGCCAACGACCGACGTAAACTTTCCGCCATATTTATTTAATATTCTAGTTTTTTGTACAGATGTACTACTATTTTCGTTAAAGTGGTATAGTTTCTTATCATTAGCTTTTTTTTCAGGTTTGTGTCAGATTAATTTTACAGCATTTAAGCTGAAATACAAATGAATAGGTAGTAACAATACTGAAACTGTGTTAGTGGATAGATAATCCAGTAATCAATATATTTTTACAACATTAATAAAGGGTATTAAGAGGTCCGAGATAAGATATTTGACAGATAGGTATAATGTCTCATTAATATTGTATATCTGTCTACCAAATAAATATATTAGTACTGCCAATTACGTTCGAAGGATTCTTTATTTATTAAAGAGTCAATAAATTAATTAATTTGTAATTCACAGAATTATGACACTACTTGTAAATTATTCATTGATATAGCGTGAGCTCATAGCCTGCGTGGTGGTTTTAGGAATATCTGTTTTGAATTTGAACCACTTTCTAACTTCAACGTATTCCCGTATTAAAAAAAATTAAGTATTTGTTCTATGTTGAAATATATTGAAATTTCAAAAAACAATAAATATACATTCATTGTTTATAACCAGACCATTTAAGGTAAGATAGTAATTATTTCTAGCTAAAAGTAGCTGAACATGAGACTAACACGTGGGAGGTCTCTGAAACAATTTATTTATCTATGCTATCGTAAAACTGCAATAACATGGAAATAGTTTAAGCAGTTCTGAAGATTTCAGTCCAATAATTTTATGAGTTGACGATAAACAATTTAAAATGATTTATAATTTGTGCTTGGACACTGAAAACAATTTTCTTTCACAACAAAACCAGTAACCGGGAAATCATTTCAAACCATTTATTCCAATGTCAGTAACATAATATACCTATCAATGATTTATTCCAAATTAGGAACAATGTTTCACCTTTGTAGTTGATTTAAATTTTGCCGTGTAGAATGCTAATTTCTTTGGTTCGTTCTACTAGCAAAAGTGTAAACATGTAAGCTAATAATCATTCAAAGCAGCACAGAGAGCTCGCATAACGATAGCCTTCGTAAAAATATAGGAAGTCGCCGCCATCAGAATGAATCATTTCAGCGGTTACAGAGTCAAGTTCTCTGATATTTGCAGAACCTATAATAAATATAATAATACATTTTTAATTTTGTTTCTGTCCATCCAAGGATTGTCTGGGAGAAACCGCTTTAAGCGATAAGACATTGTACTACCTTGTGTTTTTATTATCTTTTGTTTCTTTATGGGGTAGAGGAAAGAGCATTCTATTTATTATAAGTAAAGTACTAAATCAATAATCTGGTAAGGAAACAAATGACCCTTTGAGCAGCCAACTTTTTATTCTTTCCATGCAAATGCTCTTATGTGATTATAACGTTGAAACAAATAATTATTTATTAAGTATAGTGTGTATGTCTATTATTAAAACATAAGTATTAAATGTATTGTGTCTGTTAAATACTGTAAGTACGCCACCCACCCTACTATCGAAAAATGTTTTTTACTGTCCATCCAAAGGTTGTCTGGAAGAAATAGCTTTCAGCGATAAGACCGCCCATTGTACTACCCTTGTTTACCTATTGTAATTCTTCTGTACTGTGTTTATTTTTGTTTCTGGTGTACAATAAAGAGTTTTTCTATTCTATTCTATTCTATTTAGATGTTATGAACAAAAGAAAATATTGTGCACTAAGCACACTATATCTAAGTTTTAATGGAAGCAAATTTTTAAAGTTTTAAGAAGATTATTCAGCAAAAGCCACAGTGAGCTTTTAGCACAGATTTTATCTGAACTTTCGCCGCTCAAATTGTAGGTACTCATAAATCGTACGAATAATAAAAATGTCTCACTAGGAACCACGTACATGTTTTGTCACAAACTTGTAAGACTTTTTCATAAACACGTATTTCCTCCTGGAACAAGTTTTATGAAATTTCATGCCACTAATATTTTTTTTCGGGTAGCGGAATTTCCCGAATGCGAACCGTGTTCTGTAGCGCTGTCTCTTTATTTTTGCAGTGCTTCCTTTTTCAACATTGCATTGAACGAATTAAAAGTCTATTACCTAGGTCATACTTGCGTTGTACTGGTCGATTCTATTAATACATTAAGGAAATAGTTATTTATTGACAACAATGTCCCAAGTAAAATTGCTGCGTAGGATTCTTCTATGTGAGAACAAACAAATTATTGATATAAAGCTTACAGTGTTGTCCTATTGTTCTTTAATGATTAACAAACACATCTTGTATATATTGATATTAAAAAATAGCGTAAATAAGCGCTTGGCGTAATATAATAGAGTGACGTGAGTAAATAATGTATGAGATCGTCACTGTGATTCATTACCCGGTATAATTATTTTTAAGATCAGTATAACAATAGAAAAAAATGCTCTCCAAAAAAAAATGCATGGAAATTTTATGGGTATTATCCATTTGTACTAGTTAGTTAATCTGTGCAATAAAGTATTAAATAAATAAATAAATATACAGATATGAAATAAATTGAACGCATAATTACCTATTAGCACTTAAGTTAGAAGAAATGTAATTACCTAACACGAATTTTATTTATTTCACAACAACTAGTCACTTATATTTTTATGTTTTTATTGAAATAATATTACGAAGTATGTTTCCTTTTTATTTAGTACCTATTTTATAGCATTAATTTTATGTGCTTCTCATGATTATTTTATTTTTTGTGGGGATGCGGCCTAACACAAAACTATTCATATATTATGATAACCTCAACAGCGTATAACACAGCAATGAAATTGAAACGTGATATACTGATAGTAAAGCAGATTGATATCACGCGCAAACTAAGCCTATATAGTAAGCGATTAGGAACTATCCACTAATCTGTACACTTGACGGAAGCCAGCCCAGTGTTGCCGGCGCGGCTACCCTCACAATATGCATGAATAACTTAACACTTTAAATCATACTATTGAAAAGTTTCCTCCAAAGAAAATTATTAAATAATAAACTAACCGCTGAGTGCTGCGACGTATTCCCTCCACTTGTGGCTGTTGCTCGTCATTGTTGGTGTTGGCTCGCACTTTAGTAACTAACATTTATGTTCTGTGGTCTCGGTCCCGCACTGTGTCACCTACTGGAAAAAGAGGCGCGGGTTTTGCTGCTGCACGCCCGGAATGATGCCGCTCTAATATTAGTTCGCCACGTGCTGTTCGCGTTTCGTCGTAAGCGTGAATGGTTACTTGCCGGCTCGCACTCTAGACAATAATATTCCCGTTTTGTTGACGGTTTCAGCTGTCAATGTGCGCCGGTAGCACAACCGACCGCAGCGAGCCACCGGCATGCCTGTGTGCTGTACACTACTACAAGTCCACATTTGATAATGCTGTTATTTGCTTTATCACGCATTGGTGTGCGTACGGCGGGCGACCGTCGAGACTGATAACGTCACCGACTCGTGTAAACTTCACGGTATAAGGGACGCCTAATTTTTTGTTCCCAAAAATTTACACGGTGGACATTCATCAAAAGCCGTTCTGACAAAAGATCTTAGTTGCAAAGGTATTTATTATTTGTGTTGATCTTCTCATTGTTTCAGTGCATAATAGGCCATATGTTACGGTTGAGTTGATTTCCATGTGACACAATGCGTCTCCTGCCGGTAGTCATCACTCATCGCTGGTACAACAAATTAGTTACGCCAAGTCAGCAAAAAACGTCAACATATATGGGAGGCGTGAGGTTGTATGTTTGTTTCTTTGATAGTCCGATCACGCGTCGAAAAACCGATAACGAATTCACAATGACTCCAAAGTCATACTGGGAATACTCATATTTGCAATGTAAACAGGATCAATCATCGCCGCTCGACATATGGATATCATATACTAATCGGCAGATGATTCCACTCACTGCTTTTTATCAACTTTGCATTAAATTCTGTCTTATATTATAATACACGTGCAGTACTGTCTACCAACTGTACAATTGTACATTGCCAAAATTCTTCACACTTCGGAAAAGTGGTGTAACCTGCCGTTATAACTGTTACACCATCGATAACAATAAAGTTTAAAGTTCAATTACATTGTTGTGTTCCACTTACTTCAGGCAGTTTAAGTAGGTAGCGCTCACAGGTTAAATTGCCGGCGTATTATGATAACTTTATCTGAGCGAGTTGCCAGATGGCATGGCTCTTGTGTAAGAATTCACCAGGTGGGGAGCCGCAGTTCTGTCAGTCATTGTGTCGCCAAATTGTATTTTTAGGTTAATTCGCCGTCTCTGGAGTTTTCGGGCAACTGTGCCGGAAGGAAGGGCTATGAGTTTGAGCTCATTACCATGGTTGTAGCGTTTAGAGGCTACGATCTTTTTTTTAACCTGGGAAAATGAATTAGGCATGTCACCCAGCCCGACGGCGGGCTGTGTGGTTTTGTGCCTGCCTGACAGTGTACCCACTAAAACCCCAGGGTTTCCCTCCGGGACGCCTATTGTCAGGGCTACGGGAACTTAAAACGCCTTCCGCGGCCCTGACGGCGTGGGTCCTCTAAAGAGGACCCCGGCCGAATAGGAGTGGAGAAGAGAGGCTGCGACCCTTGAGTAACTTGGCACATACTCATCTAGTTCATCTGATCATGCTAATAGCTCCCAGTAGCCTGCAGTAATAATGCCCACCCGATGTGGAAGTTTTACTGTCTTCTATTTTCAAGGGATTTACGGAAATAAAATTACTAGGAGCTATGAGATTAATAGTGGTGTATCAGTGTGACTTCGCAGTTCGCAATACAAACTTTGGACAGGTTCACAATCTGACTTGTCATGAGCAGATGTGGCGTTCGCTTATCATGTACCTAAACTAGTTACGTCAACTGTCTTACTTCTTTGGCTCACGTACCTATCGCTGCAATAAGAGTGTCCGTTAAAACTCAATAGATGATTACTGCCTATTCATGTTTCAATATCTAGTCACTTAGTATACAAATGTAATAGGTAGGTAATTGGTTAAGGCCGTCATATGCTACTATTTGTAGATAACAGTAGGCAGGCAGTTAGTTAATGAAGCGAACGACAGGTCATAGATTTTTTTGTTTAAATCATTTCAATGCTGCTAATTCATGAGCCACTTTCTAGGTAGAAAGCGTATCAGTTTGCAATAGTAAGCTGTTCGCTATAGTTATTTTATTATTATTCCTATTGACCAGGTTAAATTCTTCACCACCAAATAATAAATACGGATTAATTATTCGAAACGTGCATTTTAGAGTTATCCCCAACTCACGGCAGTAATTAATAAACAAATAAAGCATAAAAGGACATAATTTATAGCATACAGGAAGTGAAATACCAACATAATAAATATTATTTGTCACATTTCATGCACATATCTGTTCGACCGATCGTGGTCAAGGTTCACTGCAATGCCAATCTGTGTAGCTTATAAAAGGCTTAATTTTTATTTATGATCTAGAACGCATTGCCTTTGTTATAGTTTGTTATAGTTCGTCAACTTTGAATATGGCTATAGAATACCTATATTTTGTATACCCACAGTATGATGTCGGGCGCGGAAGCCATATAAGCAAATTTCAAGAAAGAAAACCGGCCCATAGAGTTACGCTCTTCAATGGGCTTGTTTCGGCGAATAGGTTATTTAAATGTCTTCTGAGAAAACTTAAAATATTTAATACCTATTACACCTATTAAACCTGACATACTTGGATACATCTGCATTCGAATAATGTACGATTATTATAAAATCATCATCATCATCAACAACCCATATAGTCCCACTGTTGAGTACGGGTCTCTCCTCACTTTTGTGAGGAGGATTAGAGTAAAAAAAAATTGAATTAATTATAGAATAATTTGGAAATATTCCGTTTATCCAAAACACCATCGGATGGCTTTGCCATTTGCTATGTTCATAAAATTTCAAGGACTGTAAATAAATAGGTTACGCTTACAGCTGTTTCAGCAATTGTTAATACACGCTTTAATTCATTTTACAGTTGATAGCAAACAGTTTTACAGATCTTTTTATATATGCCAAGGCAAGCTTTGGCAACTGATTAAATCATTCTTATAATGTCATATAGAATATTGTCTCTTATCTAATTTGGTTTTATGCTGAGATAAATAGATTTTACTAAGCTGATGCTAAGCGAGAGGACTTTTAATTCTGTAGACAAAAGTCTAATGTAAGATTGGTAACATATTGAAAAGTGATGTTTGAGCGAGTAAAGTATGTGTAGTATACATAAATATACGAAGGTATGTGTATTAATTTTCTCGGTTCATAGAACTGAATTATACACAGGCAAAAGCGTAGCAAACTATACAATAATTAACGTATGTGTATTGTGTACGTCCTTCTTGGCCTGAACAGAACATGCTTAAAATGAATGTGGTGTACTATCATTAAGAAAAAATGGAAAAAAGTATTAAAATATAGTGGAAAAAATACTGTAGAGTATAAATATCTCTAAGAGAAGATACAAAATTAAACAATAAATCTACTTCCACATCCACGATTGTCAAGTCACAGCATTGTATTTTTGCCTTAAATTAGTAATTTCCTAAATTTTACTTAAAATCAAACTCAAAGAAAATTTTCGTCTTAAAACTAACCATCTCAATACAATTCAAAGGTTTTCTTTCAGCTCGTAAATTTTAGGAAGGTCGGAATTACCAATTCGTAGTTTTTATTGGACGGCAGCTATAAAAATTCTAATAACATTCTTTATGCCAATGCGAGCAGTGTTTTATTTATACCTAAAATAACTTCTGTATAATATTCTTTGATAGCAAGGAAAAATAAGTAAAAATATGGCTAACGTCAATGAAAATGGCCTAACTTTTCACTTACTACTTAATATACGAAACAAAAAGAATTTTCATGCGTTATTGTTACCCGAAAACTATAATCTGAAAGTCTTCAAGTCGAGAGTGAATAGGTATCTTCTAGGCAAGCATGCTCCATCATCGACCGTATCGACAATTACCACCAGGTGAGACTGCGGTCAAACACTAGCCTATTCTGCAATAAAAAAAAGCCGAATTCTGCAGTAAAAAAAAAGCTGAATTGGAAATATGGACATGTCTAATGACTTTTTATTTTTTATTTTTAGTGGCTGACTCTCGCGTATTAAATGTGAGTTAAGTTAAGTTGGAAATAAGGACAGGGGTGGTCGTGGAAGCGCAATCGCGAGCCCGCGGCCACCCCAACATGCGGAGAGAGAACATCCCGGGGTTTTTAGTGGGTATACCCGCCAGCGTGCGTCGCAGGACACGCGCTGGCGGGGGAGCCCCACATAACCAGCCGGCCTCCCCCCGAGGCCGAGGTATGCTAACACATTCCCCCGGGTTAAAAAAAAAAAAAAAAAAAGTTGGAAATAAGGAGGCGTTAAAAATTTTAGTTGCCAACTGTACGGCTGGGTAAAACCAAGGACATTTTTAGCTAAGTCTTGGAAAAGTACTAGAAAATTCCGACTCAAGCTGAATATTTGCTCATTCAGTTAGCGAATATTAAAAATGAAATAACAATCGTCATTGAAAACCCATGACCATGACTACAATGACCCAAGTACTAGGTGACCCTCCAACTGCTAGCCAACCTGGCATTTACTATTAGACGATTGACCTGACAAGTGAGTTGCGTAAGTATATGATGAGCCGACTGCGAAGCGTAAGGAAACAGATTCGACTTCCGCTCTAAGTCTGGGTGGTTGTGGGACCTTTGTCCTTGAAGTTTCTTACTCCCCAAGATACAGAGATGATACATGATTAGTAAAATCTAAAAAAAAATTTGTGATGAGTTGAATATATTCAGCAAATGTTTAACACGTTCAGTGCTGAGAACACAACTGTTGTGTTTGTTGTATGGGAAAACAGTATGGAGCGTGCAGAGTCGCACCCGTGGCTAGACAAGCAAAACGGCTCAGCAGTCAAAGTGTTAAGAAAGACACAGCTCTCCCAAGAGAGCTTAAACGTTGGGTCTAGAATTCTAGAGTTACTTACGTATGCCGGTTGAACCTTACTTTCGCAGCAAATTGAATGGGTCTCGCTCGATATCTTCAAGTAAAGAAAATTGTCAAGAGACATAATAATATGTAATGTAGATGGATATCCATTTTTCATTTGAATTAAGTTTTCCTGAGTAATTGGTCCTATATAAGATTTAGATATTGAAACAAATCATGCGTATTAATGCGTAAAAGACACTGGAGTGTGAGTGAAATAGTACAATAGCAATAGTACATCTTTAGTAGTTTTTGAAGTGAAACTTCTAATGCCACTTCCAACAAGGTTGCGTTAAACGTTTAACGCTACCATAAAGGGGGTATGAAAGCACTGTTGCGTATGAAAAATAATAATTAAAAAATGCGATCAATTGTTAATGTTAATAAAGATTATACAATTCAAAGTTCTGGGTGGCACTGTAACTGTTGTGGGCAGGCGTAGAGCTTACCATCAGGTGGAACGACATGCTCGTCTCATCACTCAGTCAAATAAAAACAAAATAAAAAAAATAGCTCAGCTTAAAATTTCCAAACCTCTAAATACGGATTTTACATCAGCCCGAGACTCGCTAGGGGCAAATTAGAATTTATTTCTTGCTCTGTTGCTAACTTAGCCTCGTTTACAAATCGTTAACGAAACTTATAGAGAAAAACCGTTTAGGGAAATACTCGAAGGTACCGCATGTCTCGTTTTACACTAGAGATACATTACAAAATTAATTTAATAACTACTTAGGTAGGTTAAGGGAATTCATTTCGAAAATTAAGCAAATGAGTTAGTATTTGAACTAACCGGCACTTAACGAGTTATTGATATTCATATATTTTTGGGATTAGAAATCATTTTAACCTTCTTGGATTTTGGCTACACCTAAGATTAGCCGGCTAAACTTGACTTTTTTTTCATAATCTTCTATATCCGTAACACATAATACGAGATGCTTTAAGTTTTTGAAATTAATATAATTTCATCATCATCATTTGATTCTATATAAATTAATAACTTAGTTAACTGAGTAAGTAGGGAAATGGATTTCTGTAAAATCCATTTTGTATTATAGAGAACGAACTTGAAATAAAATCACGACGAAAACATTTTATGTAAAAATGGAGCCAATGCTCGCAACCCTTCTGCTCTTTAATAGCGTTTCGTGTTAGTATATTTATTTGATGGGATTTATTTTTTATTCTTTTTGTATTCTAACTTTATATTCTTATTGGCTGCGTCCCGCAGTTTCACCTGCGTAAATCCGTAAATCCAGTTTTCTCCTTTGAATTTCTCAGGTTAAAAACAGCCCATGTCACACACATAAATAAACAACAGAAGATCGCGAAAATTACAAAAATAAAAACAAATGTCAAACCGTGACTTCATACAAAAATCACACAAAGAAAAAAGCTCTTTCAGTTTTTCCCATAAACTTATCGGGCCACTTTTCCAAATTAGTTTTCGTAAAAAACCTGATCATAACTACTACTATATAATACTTGTCTTTCGGAAAAGGCTTTGATGATCATCAGAGAACAAATAAAACAATTTATACAGCTTAGAACAAAGCTGTAAAAGTTGTTTTCGTACATTTTAATATTTCAAGCGACTCCGTCATAATCTAAAATCCTCTCTAGTATTATCTACAACAAAGTTATGTAAAGATTCAAGAATACGATGAATTGCTTTGAGGAAAGGTACGCTAGAGCCTCGCTTGTCTTGGCAGGGGCACTACGGTGCCTCTAGACTTGCATGCTTTGCATTGCAAATAAATGGCTTTACGAACGAATGCTCAGCCAGTGATCAATGCAGAATGATATTGAAACATTTCGATAACGAAACACCATTTCATTTTCATTTTAAAGAGAATTCCGACGAGTGATTGTAAAATTCGTGCCTATTATTTAAATTGGCGGAAATTTCAGGATTACCTCCGCTATGAATAATTTGAGTTGCTGGTAAATATTGACTTAATTTATTTTAACACCACATTTATTTAATGTACCAACGTAAGGCTTCTAATTGTATCGTTTATTCAAATCTTTGATAGACATAGCTAAAGAATGGTAAAAAAGGCAATTATACAATGAAAATCTTTCTTGTGAATATAACTACTTTTGTTTATTGCTTAGTGGCGAAACGGTCAGGAGGCCTACCATGACGTCTTATAGCGATTCAGTTCAGGACCTAAACTGAGCCGCGTCGCATAAGCGTACCGTGACGTCTTATTTTTCATGTTGCTGCCATTTTCAACCTAAACTGGATTCAATTAAGGTTGAAAATTGCAGCAACCTAAATTGAGTCGCTAATAAGCCAATCTCAACCTAAACTGGATCCAGTATAAGTTGAAAATGGCAGCAACATAAAAAATAAGACGTCACGGTACGATTATGCGACGCGGCTCAATTTAGGTCCTCAACTGAATCGCAATAAGACGTCATGGTAGGCCCCCTGGTCATTCACGCGATGGCAGCTGCTCTTGCTACTCTTGCTTGTACGTAGGGTGAATCCTTTTAAACTATAAAATCCATAGTGTAGCACTAATCCATAGTGTAATTCGAACAATTATAGGAAGGGAGCCGTAGTTCCTAATTCCCTAAATACAAGTTGAGGGCGAGGCTCTATATATGTGATTGTGTGTGACGCATCATTTTATAAAAAAAAAACAAAAACACAACAACGAACACATTTACATGAATCATTTTATGACAATTGCAAAACACTTGCCACAGAAATATCATATTACTGTGATATTACACTTTTTGGAGGACATTAGTGTATTGTTTCCAGGTGCAAATTTGTTTATTGAGCTATAATAACTTTACCTAATTTAGTAATCAGGTGAAGGTGATCAGTACTGTAAAGGTTAAAAATATGTATTGTTTTTCATTGCTTGAATGATTACAGAGACACTAAGACTTTTTTTTGTTATATTTCCAAAATATTCAGTTGCTTTGTGACATGAATGTGGTTTTTAACATTTGCGATTTTCTTCATATGTAGTTATTGTACACTTAACAACAATTGTTGTAACCTTTGCTTTCGTTTGCGTTTCAAGAGAATTAGACCATCATTATAATTTATGTGTTGGTCATAATTTGTATGTGTTTAACAGACTCTACTGATTTTATTACAAGTTTAACTGTCACTTCACATATTAGTATGATTTTTTTTTACCCCGGGAAATGCATTCCGCATGCCACCCGGTCCGAGAGTAGGACCGGATGGTTATGTGGGACTCCCCGCCAGCTAACCTGACGGGTATACCGACTAAACCCCAGGGTGTTCCACCGGGACGCTTGTTGTCGGGAATACGGGTACGTAGAATGTCTTCCGCATGTGTTAGTATGCTTAGGGCAACCCTTGCTAATAAATTTTGACCTCATTTCTATTGCTCACCTGATTTGACATGTTGTATGCATGTCAAATTCCGGTGCCATGATATATGGATAGATAGATAGATAAACTCTTTATTGAAACACCACAGAACAAAGAAAACTTAAAACTAGAACATAACAAATTTTACAATTAGTGTCACAATGGGCGGTCTTATCGCTCAGAGCGATCTCTTCCAGACAACCATGACAAACAATACTACAATACAACACAACAACATTGATAATACAATACTATTGTGACAGTAGACACGGAAAGCATGCAATGCAACCATGGATAGATGATGATCCTTAGGTTTATTTTAATATTTTGCAGTACTAAATACTTATTAATTTCTTAAAAGATTGTCTGAAAAAATATTTTTTATCATAAAAGAAAAATTCTACAATATAACATTCTCAGGATCTGTAATAATATCCATAGACATAGATAAAGTTCAAATAAGCTTATATTAATGCGATCTATTTGGATCAAATAATTTGCTGAATATCCCACACGTAGATGAACACAATCCGTTCAACCGTACTAGAGCATTGTCTTGATTTGTACATATTGATTAGTTCTTGTAAAAGCTAAGGTATAGTTTAATAATGCTAGTTTATAATTGACGAGTATTAATTATAGCGTAGGTACATTTAAACATTACGTAGTTAATGTATGTTCAATGTTCATAGTTCACTAAGCGTGAAAATATTAATGTGCTGAATAATCCCCTTTTCAACCGAAAAGTCTACATCAAATTAAAAAAAAACTACGAAATAACTCAACGAATTTTCATGAAATGGATATGAAATCACGCTGAAGAGCATATAGCTTTTTAAATAAAATTAATCAACCAAATCATATTATATATCGCAGAGGTATTAAAAATGTATATTGCGAACTAATATAATTATGGTAAAACAGTTTGTAGAGAAATATTTTGTTTAATATTAAAAAGATTTATCTGAAAAAAAATTAAGAATAACGAGTGCCAGTAAAATAGTCTTTAAAATAATCCCCCCCAAACCGTAAAATTCAAAATACATGCAGGTTCTTTTACATCCCTTAGTACGAAATTGCATTCAAACGAAATTAAACGAGAAAATCCCGGCATTGTTGTCGTAGTAACCTTTTTTGGGCAATAATGGAGCTCGAAAAACGAGCAGTAAAGAACATAAACGGGAATCCTGATGCGACACTTAATTTCGCAGCTCGTGTTTTCTGTCGGTGTAGAGGAATCTGGGAATCGACGCATGGGCGTGGGAGACAATGGGAAAAACAAGGACGGGTGGAAAAACGATCTATGTCACTTCATATGACGTTGTCCTGTTTTCTAGTACAGTCAATGACAAAAATCACTAAGCATGTTCTAAATTATAAATAATTACAATCCAGATTTTAAACACTACTTTAATTATCTCATAAGTTACTTGTGTTATGCATGAAAAATTCATATATTTTGTTGCGTAGAATAATAAATTGAAAGATTTTAAAAATGGAATATTTCAGCGAGTTTTGTTGCTGACTGCATAATATGGATAAATATGTATGCATGCAATTGAACTAAATCACAGCTGTTGTTGGTACTATAATAAAAACTCTTAAATACCGGCTTTTTCAAAAGCCAAGATGGCGGTGCAAAGGCAATTCCCGGTCAAATGCACAAAGCCTCTCCAAGTATAGGAAGTTTGGGACACCTTGTATATAATATTTAGTATTGTTTTGCGTTTGAATTATATGCGTATTTGAGTTACTTCCTAAAATACACAAATAATAAACTAAAATGACACATGTTGTTTGTAAAATGAAAAGAAAATGTGACTACACATACCTATCAATCTACTTATGTACAGCACACCTATCAGCTCCTCATCTCATACATTAACCTACATGTCAAACCGCGTCAGTAACACAGACAATCCATTAGAAAGCCAACGTTATGTGCCTATTTCATAACCTGCGTTTCATGTCAATGCATAAACGACACAGTGGCTGGGAAAATGCTGGGAAAATTAAATGGACTTTTCACGCGCGCTAGCTGTCACATCCTGTCGAAACTAAAGTATGCGAGATGGCACGTCTGTGAAGGTTACAAATCATTTGCAATCAGCATACGCGGTATTTTACCATTATATCAAACCATTTCATTTATTGTTGTTTCCGCATGCACAATAATTATTGTTGCTAAGCTGTAGTGTGTAGACCAAAACACGCAGGAGACAAGGCTTAAGTTATTCGTGTTTTGTGTATGCCTTTATGAATGACGAGCTATATACATTTTGTTTAAGTCTACTTCTGTAGTTACTATTATTTAAAGAAACATTAATTTATAGAAAACTAGCTGTGCCCTGCCACGCTTCGCTGTGGCGCATTCGCACATTCGCTGATATGTCACTGATGAACAAAATAGATAAAAAGAATCCTTGATGCGGATTATATATCATGGTAAAATTTCAGCTCGATCGCTGCATAACTTTTTGAGTTTTTGAAACGTACACAAACCAACATAACATTTTTATATATATAGATAGGTATAAAAAAGATGAGTAATTTTATTTTAGGAATGACGATGCGATTCATATATGCATAGGTATGACCTTAAAATAGTTAATAATTGGCTTATCTATATAATAACTAATCAGTTCCCATTACTAATCTAATCTATATTGAAAACGCCATACGTTTGAAGGCAGCTGACGAGAGTTGAGTCGAGAAGATGGAGTTGTTTATGTGTTGACAGCCTTTATGGCAAAAATTGTCGATGAGCCGACTGCAAGCGTGATGTTGCGGGTTTGATTCTCGGCCCTCCCAAATATTTATATGACGCATTTCTCTGAGTCTGGATGTTTGTAGGACCCTGGCCTTAGATATGGCGGGAATCCTTGTTAAGAGTCACATGTGATCGGGACGCGCTATTCGTTTTATTTCTAATAAGGTCTAAGGTCTTCTGATGCTCTCTCCATACAAACTTAATAAGTAATCTTCCAAATCCGTTGTTGAGATCTAAAAAATAAACTTTATTTATGCTCTACGCAGCTGTAGTGTAAATAGCCACCGATTGTGCACAGCCATAAAATGTTCCCTTGTAAAGAAAAATCTAGTTTAGGAAATAAAATGGACTGCGCGAGTGGAAGCATCGGTTTCTGGAAATGGAATGATTTGATCCAAATCCAATCGTCAGAACAAATGCAGAGCACATCCCTTTTCTAGTGTTGTTTGTTTATTTGTCGAATGAAATAGTAGCCAGGGGCCTCCCCACGAATAGTTAAATCGATTCAGATTAAGGCCTTACCTTGAACTGCCCTGCTAACTGTCACCATCAATATCGCTCAGCGTTCATAAGTCGACCAGAGACATTTATCCAAAGAGATCCCATTTTTGTTAACATTTGTGGGAGTTTATATAGCTCCATCTCATCCTCTTTTTCTGTCATTCCCCTCAGTCTATTTTTGAGTGACGTCACGTCACATTTGTCTTTTATGAGTGTGCGGTGCCAATCTATGCCGTTCTGTTTAAGGCCTTTAAATAAACTGTATGGAATAAGAATAAGTTCGTGGTTACCCCTCAGAATCTAATGTCAGAGTCTGAGAGGTTTCCCAATGGCTTCTGACGCGTTTATCGACTGCTATAAATCGATAACAACCGGGTTCGATCCGACGCACGAAGTGATGAAAATTCGCACTTAACTTATGAGACGTCATTGGTTGAAGATCGAACCCGGTATCATTGGGCTGCAAAGTGCACAATTTACTACTCGGCCACCACCTTATGTCTGGATAATAGTACGTAAAAATTGAAACATAACAACTTTACTGTAAATAACATATATATTTTGGTTAAAAATGGCCATGAATATTAATAAGTGATATACAGATAACTTACATGCTATCAAAAAAAAAGTTTCATATTAGGTGTTATTCACCTATAAATCTATGAGTCACCTATAAAACTGGTAAAATTGTTAGCACAGCAGGTGACACCCACGAAACAGTTGTAGAGCCTTATATTATGCGTAATAAGTTTCATTCAGTATTTATTTTCAAGTCCGTATTTAAGTAGAGCAGTCGTCTTTATTACGCACCTACTTACTAGGCAATCACGTTAATATCTATTATAAATGTTATGTGAGTTAGTGTGTGCGTCTACTATCTATCTATGTATCTATCTCTGTTTTTAGTATTTGTTGTTATAGCGGTAACAGAAATACATCATCTATGAAAATTTCAATGGTCTAACTATCACGATTCAGGAGATACAGCCTGGCGACTGACAGACAGACAGACAGTCTGCGAAGTCTTAGTAATAGGGTCCCGTTTTACCCTTTGGGTACGGAACCCTAAAAATTAGGTCCTGATTCTGATATGGGAGAGGCCTTAGTTTCGTTATCTTAATTATAAACGAGCTAAGTTTAGAATGGAACTGGCTCATAAGAACTACTGCTACATCCCGAAAAGAATGACAAAATATCAGCTTGAGGAGTTAAGGGTGGTAAAGCTATCCGGACATCAGAAAATACTCTAACACCACTTTTTAATTGCTATGATTGACTTTGGTTTGATTTTGAAAACTGTACCAGAAAATGTTAACAATTATCCTTCCTATCGGTTTGAAGGAGACAATTTAACGAAGTAAAACCTATAAAGTATGGCAACTACTAGTATACTCGAATAGTCCAAGCTCTTTGATCGCAACTTGGAATTTCCGAGAAGTGACTTTAATAAACATAAAATGTGTTGTCAAAAGGACGCTTCATAAAACTGTTTCATTAACTTATGTTATGGGGTGGGCTTTGTGATGGCCAGCCAAGTGTAGGCATAGTTTATTGACGTAATGAAATTTATCTGCTGTTTAGAGTTTCACCAAAGGCCGACACTTTAAAGTTTGGCGATTTCACTAAGTCCTGGGTCGCAATTATTTAACTAATGCTATACCACGTACAATGTTTATACGTGAAGAAATCGTTTTCGGGGGCCGCGGTTCAGCTCTAAGACGCATTGTTTTTGCAGTTCTTAAGCTTATCCGAGACTTGAAGCGCTTACCACTGACCACATTATAGTGGGTACAGGTTATAAGGTATAGGGATTTCGCAATTGGACAGAGTACCAACGTAGTCTTAATTATAATAGCATTTGCTATATTAATGGAATCCTTGTCATCAAGATACACAACATTTTCACAGAAAAATAACTAAGTGCAATGGTTTAAGTTCTTGCAAAAAGCAATTTATTTCAGTTAATAAGTAAATAGTTACAACAGAAAATGCTAACAAAAAGCTGCAAAAAGCTGCTGTTGTTCGGTTGTTTGTTGAATGAGGCAGTGCTGGCCTACAACTACAATGCTAAATTAAATTTATAACGAGGTATTTTTAATACTGTTTGCAAATAAATAGAGGTGCTATTTTGTTTAAATCGGCCATTGCACAGCTAGGTGACTTTCACCATAATTACCTATTAATATTTACACCATTGAAATAATATCGAGCATTAACATTTCTAGTAATATTATATTCAAATACATTTCCGTTTAAATTTACGATGTTCACGTCAATATCTTGTAAATCAGAAAGCAAGTAACTCTTTGAGAGCTTATTCTTAGAAAGGAAACGCTATCCCATAGAACACCTTTTCCGAGAAAATGTAATATTGGACTTACAAGGTTTTTATTCTGAACTACCCGGTACTAAGTGATGATGTGGTTGACAAACTTGTGGTTGGTAAACATGTGCTTAGAAGTTGATAAGCTCCTAAAATTGCTACCAGAATACCAGAAGGGGCTTTGTGAAAGATTTTCTGCTTCATGCCGGTATGTAAATGGGGCATGCCGTATTAATATAATTGAATAATTCAATAGTAAAATAATGCCAAATGATAACATAATTAAAATTAATAAGTCCCCTAGCAACTTTATTATTCATACTAGGTGCATAGTAAAACTTAGTAGTCATCATATACGTCCACTACTGTGTACTACGGGTCTCATTCGTGGATATGATTAGGCCATAATAGGCTATTCAAAGCATAACACATACGAACATAATGCAAAGATTTATGATGAAAACATCCTACATGCCTAGCCTGCTTATGTGAATGGAGAAGGTAGCATATTTGCATAATATTCTGAACGATATGAAGCCAACAGAGTTTTCCTTTGTGTGCGTGAACTTGGAGTGAAACCTTCGTGCTGAGACCTTATAAGAGCTTTTATTGACGCAGGATTGGCTGCATACATACATAAATACATAACTTAACTTAGATTTACGTTGGCGGAATGTGCATCAAAAGCCTGAGCACCTGACGATTTGAAGTAGCAGACATTACAACTAGTGATTTTGTTTTCGACTGCAAACTGATATTATAAAACTATATGTTGCTGTGATTTTGGAGATATATTTTTTCTTTCTAATACATACTTGAATTTCATTGATAAAATATTTACGTGCTAATGACACAAGTACAATTTCAGTAGTCATCCAACAATTTACTGAATCGTGAATTTCACTTGCGTATAAACCACCTCCACTTTTAACTGAAGCAGACTCTACGTTTTGACTATTTTGAACAAAGCCTTGACATTAGCATATTGCACTTTTAATCATAATAAAAGAGCTACCGTTGCCGTATGCTATCTCAAAGCTAGACTCAAACTTTTTATTAGAAATCGTAAAGTTTGAGAAAAGATAAGCAATAATCACAGACAGTTTTGCCTAGCGACTATAAAATATAATTACAATTGGATCGTTAGGGTTTAACCAACCTTTGACACCAGCCTAGATGATCAGCTGGTCATGAATGGGACTGGTCTTGGACAGGGACAATGAAGTGTGAGATTACTTTTACACGTAATTTATTAGGGTAAGAAGTAGGGCCCTTTGCAATGTGTCAGCAGCGTTAGCAGGTAAAGTGCACGACAGCGTGGCGAGGCGCAGTTTCGACTACCCTCTTTGTATCGCAGGCCCAGGAAGGTCCTCCGTCCGTCACTGCCGAGTTATTCTCGCAATTTATCTCTGGCTTGACGCCGGGACTTTCATCTCGAATGGCTCACAGATCCCATTTCGATGGTGCCTTCACTTCATTCCTTTACACGAAACACGAAGGTTGTTTACGCTTCCACCGCTTCTACGTACTCACTCAACGAAATGTAAAAAGGTCTAGAATTTTCTTTTTCACGTTGCAAACTGCAATTTTATTCTGGAATACTTTATTGATATTGTCTCTTTGCTTGGACGACTGTGCGATTTGTTTTCTCTTCTTTTTACGCCAGTAAAATATATTGGCTACGCTTTGTTTGGCCATCATTGGGGAAACTGCTTTTCCACACTTTTGTTAGATGTAACTTATTTAAACATGGTTTTATGATGTTGCAAAAGGAAAACAATATTGTGTTTCTCAGATGTAACAGTTTTGAGAGAAAAATGGCGAACGTAGTCAATTGACTGCAGTGCGCATCACGATCACAGCGTAAACTCTTTGAAGAAGACCGCATTTTCACTTACCATCAGATGAGATAGACGTCAAACACGAACCGAATTATTAAAAAACAAAAAAAAAAGACCTACGCTAAGTCAGTCCACACAAAATACTCCAGTCATTAACATACTAAAGTAAATTATAAGATACCGCAGTATTACAGATGTATAAAAAAAGCTAAAACAGATTTGAATAACAAGTCAAACAAAGGCTCGCTTTGATAGTACAACCGCAAGCAAATATTTCTATATTTGTACACCAAAAGCCTTCAATCATTTTGGAAAAACGACTCGCAAAACAACCTCAGGTCAGATCACATAGGTGTTCCCGAGCGCCGCATGACTGACGGCCCGCATTCGTTTGCCGGCACAGATAAGCCGCGGGCTTTACGGCGTCTGCTTGCTAGATTGCCTTTGTCAGAAGCCCGCGAACATTCAACATACATGAAGCAAGTTATCAGCATGGAAGTTACTTCAAAGCGAGTTACTAGGGACGGACCGACCTGGATATTCGGGGGAAAGGACCTTAGCCCCTGTTTATCGCTTCTTGGATAATGATTTGTAGCTTTTATATAGTTATGGAAAGTTATTGGCAATTAAGTCATTGCAAATTCCCCACCATCCAAAAAGTTCTATGCTGTCATAACTTTTTGCTAAAATAAAAAAAATATATATAAGACTTTATTTCGACCATTACTTCTTAGTGCAATTAGTTTATAAAGGTGTTACTGAGAGCATCTTCAACCGGTGCTGCACGAGACAGCTATAAAACCTCTTGACAAAGATAGATAGGAGGACAGTCTTAATGAGTGCTAATTTGTATTACGCAATGAAAACATGAGTGTTCATTTTGTAATTTTTGTACTCGTCAAGCCCCTGAACTGAAATCTTCAATACGGCCTCGCACGAGAGTAGAACTCTAACATAGTTGCATGAACTTGTATGTAGGTATTATCAGGTGCGACCGCAGTGGAACAAAGGCGCCACCTGCCCGGAAACTGCTTTAAACTTGTCTAACTAATTCGAAATGCCGTATCGTGTCGAAGTTGTGACTTTGGGGTATGAAGTTTGTATGATTATTCAACGCGCGCCTCTCTCAGCCGTTTTAATTATCACACATTACCGTTGATGCTCAATTTTCACATTCCGAAATGGAGATAATACCCGAGCCTCAAGACTTAACCCGAACAGATAGTTAATAATTTGTTGCTTCGATATATATAACTTATGTTTTATATTCGCTTATTAACCTACTCTATTGATCAAGGATTTGGGTCGGAAATAATTTCACTAACAGGATAATTTAAATATGTAATTTTTCGCTAAGAATTTCCATTCTAAGTGCAAATGTTTCATCAAAAAATATTAAAAAAGCAAAGTAAAGAGAGGAAAATCAATTTAACTGCGGAGGGTTCTGTAATGACCCGCCCGACCACTTGACAAGATTGAACTTTAATTGATTAATCAAGACGTTACAGCTTGACCAATTTCTAAAAAATAACGTTGCTTATTTGATCTATCCTCAAAAGTTAAATGGCTCATAATCATTTAATAATCCTAATGAGTGATTACTCTACAAATCCCACGGTAATTATTGAAAAATTAAGTGACAAATTGCAATTAATTTTCCTATTAGGTGCGGCTACATAAACCGAGCAATACCGACAGAATTCATTAATTTAGATGGCTGGCATTTATTTCCCAAATTATATCGGTTTGTGGTGTTGCCCACGTACAATATACAAGAGCACATTGAGTCGTAACGCGCTTCGGTCATTAGGTTCACCGCAACAGGCAACCCAGCCATTCTTTCGACAAATTACATTGTTAATTCATGATTTTATGTTTTTATGCCTGGCCAGTAATTGGACAGGGTTGTTAGAATTACGGGTATAAAAAGGTTTAACGTACTTACCTATATTTGCTACTAGGATTTTGTTACGGACTGCCTTTAGAAACTATTGTCCATAAGAAATAAATCAATTCATTTCATACGGACCTGGTTCTTATCCAGATTTTATTGTAGTGGTACGTCTCTTCTGCAAGAGACCGCCTGGGGAAGTACCAACCAAAGTGTAAGGTATCAAAATGTAAATGACCAAGAGTTTCCGATGAAGGATAATCTTGGAATATGGCATAGTATCCACCTGATGGTCCACTCAAGCAAAACATCTGTGGCCAAGCTCTTAAGGTGGGTATCTGAGCTGAATTCCAAAGGTGTCCACCTTGGACAACAGGTGAGATAAGGATCAACTGTTAGCCTATAATGTGTAAAAAAGGACTACCTATTCATAAATTTATACTTTAAGAACAAACAAATTATATGGACTTTTTCGTAGCGTAACGGGGTGTAGTTAAAATGTGACATTTAAACACTCAGTGATTAATAGAAATTATTATTAGCAAGGCTACTACAGGCCTTCATACTTAACATCAAGCACAACAAAGGGATCAAGCGGCAATCCATTATTAATGCGCCGGATATGTGGATCTCTAACCAGAGGGTTAGTTAGAGGCCTTTGTCAGTTTGGCCTCCGTCGATGGTAATCAACCTAAATGCCATACACAATATACCGTACATAGTATTCGTATTCCGTATCTACTTTACATCCGTAAGTATATCGGAAACGGATGCACCAATATTGATGGATTTACTTCTATTTATAAACCCTATATTTCATTTTGTGACTGTTTTGTTTCTAGATCTTAAAACCAGAAATATAAAAAACGCAAAGTTCATTATTTTTTTATAAAACAAACTCAGTAGGCCTTCAAGTCTCCAAGACTTAAAAAAGTATCTCCCACCACAGCTGATATCCCCAGCAATTCATTTTCGTGAAAGAATTCCCGACAGGATTGGATTTAAAACAGGAATCCGAAAGGTTTTATTTATATTAGTCAGGGAATCGTTTTTGTAGCCGTTCCGGTAATGCTCGGGCTGCATCAGTTTTTCAGGATTATGGAAGAAAAACGACGGCATTATCGGATCTTAGGGAGGTAATCGCTTGGCCCGTGACTGTTTTCTCATTACCATTTTACATTTCGGTTCTTTGGAACTGTTTTAAACATTTAAAACGGTGGCTTACTAGTTTTTACGTGGTCTGAATTTTATGGGAGGCTTAAAAAAGAAAAGGAAATTTGAGGGCAGACCCGTGCTGAGCAGTGGGACGATATGGGTCGATGATGCTGATGATGAATGTAGCTTAATTATTATGTTCTTTTCTATGTATAATTATACATAGAAAAGAAAAATTACAAAACTTATTCAAATACTTAGTTTAATAACAGAATCGTTTACGGTAATTTTAAAGAGGCACGCGCTTAGGCGAGCTAAGTGGACTCAAACACTGGGGTCTTAAGTTTGCTTTGTTCTTTATACTGACACGTGAGTGTATTTGTAAGAGTTTTATTTTTCTTTCTAAACATTTTTTTTAAATATTGTTGTTGTTTGTCGAATAGCATACGAGGATAAGACATAAGCCAAGAATCGAACCCGTTGTCATTGGATTGCAAAGCATACACACTATCGCCCGGCAGTATTTATAATACAATTTTGAATTTGAACGTAAATTTTTGTATAAAATGATTTTGTTACTTTCATTAGACTTTAAATGGTGACACTTTTTAATTCTACTGCGAAGCCTTCTTATTTTCAAGGGCTGAAGCCCAAACTATACTTAGTAAGTGACACAAGCTTTGTTTTAATTAACCTAATCCACCCCATCAGTCCACCCCGTTGACCCGTTCAATGCGTATTAAGGCATCTAATTGGTTGCGTGCCATAGGCCGTTAGTATCCAGATAGTATGGTATTAGCGGCCCGATGCGCAGACTTAGTAGCAACCGAACATGTATATAGCAATATGTATTTAGTAGGCTTTAATCGGATTGCGCAGCATTTCAAATGCAACATGTATTTAGTCGGCATTAGTCGGATTGAGCCTCCTTTCAAATCATTAGTCCATCAAAGAGATTCCAACATCGCTTATGTTTATATATGACGCTGCATTTTCTTAGCTGGACGCTATTCGTGGATACTTATAAACAAAGAGGTCTAGAGAGTAGGCAACGCATCGACAACGCCTCCAGTGTTGCAGGTGACCATAGGCGGCGGTATCAGGTGACCTGGTGCGAGTCGCGGGAAGCCGCTGGATGCAAACAGCTAGCAACCGCTTGTCGTGGCGTTCTATGGGGGAGGCCTTTGTTCAGCAGTGGACGTCTTCTGGCTGATGACGATGACGATGGGCGGCGGTAACCATTTACCATAAGACGAGCCGTCAGCTTATTTGCCATGCACTCTATAATATACAAAAATAACTTGTATTACCATTACTTATTCTGTGAGACCCAAAAACACAGGTTTCATAATATTACAACAATAAACACAAACCTATGCCCTCGGGCTGTGAGGCCTAAATAAATATGTCTCTCGTCCTGTCCCATTTCTGTGCGAAATGTTAGCTAGAAAAAGTCAGTGGTTCCATTCTGTAAACACATTAAGGTGGAATGCTTACAACTGGGTGATAGGCGTTTAGTCCATTGTTAGCTCACCGCGATGAGCCCCGTTAAGTGCTATGTCGTTGATGGGGACTCTTAAGAGGCAATTTATTAACTTTCCCAAGGCTCTCTCTCGTTATTGTCTGAAATAATCAAGTATGTTTCTTGACTCATTCTTTTGCTTAATTTCACGAATAAATATATTATTATTATAAAAGCATTATTTAGAGTGATGATGGCATAGTTATTAGAGCGAATCCAGAGTGGCGAGAGCCAAAATGTCGAATTATTAACAAGGACTCCGCATCAATTAATTATAATGGATTTCCCTATCGGTCAATGTGACAAAGGAAAATAACACAAGTAAATTAAATTAATTCAAGACCAATTAGGCAAGGAACTTAATAAGGATATATGCGGCATTGTAGTGTAAACAAGTGATGGATGATGAAATATGTTACAATGTATTAAAAGAAATATAATTTCCTGTTTTAAATTTATTTATTTATTTTAAATACTCGTAGGTACAAGCCACAGCGTGCCTCCGTGGTGTATTATGGCCTAAGCCTCCTCACGAAAGTAAGAATAGACCCGCGCTCAGCGGGCGGATATGGGGCGACGATGATGATGATGCTGATATGGTATGCGATTACACCTAGGCTATAATAGAAACAATCCTTTTCTGATTGTGTAGATTGTAAAAAGTATATTTATTTATCAAACTAAACTGAAATGCGTTCACACATTGTCAGTATAATCACATATCACCAGTTTGGTAAGGCATGTTAGGCTTAGTGAGTGAAAATAACGCTTGACATTTTTTCTAAGTATCCACTCCAAACGAGTACAAAACACTTCCTACTTCAATACGAGAACGCCAACAGTCTTTGAAACTTAACATTTTGTAAGTTTATAATGTCAGACGCTAATCTATATTCGAAACATAAGTTATTAGCTAGGGTTACATCTCCTATCTTTTATTCGACTGGTGGAACGCTTAACGCCTAACGCTTGGTGGAATTAAAGCTTTCATGTTTTTTAATTTCTATAATATCTTGTTACGTATCACTACAAATATTGTATTGCATTTTGGAATGGCAATACATTGCTGTGAGAACACAAGTCTATAATATTATAAACTATCAGGCGCTTTGAATTGCTACTGAGACTATTCTTTCCATTTTCAGTCAGAATACTAATTATACTCAATTGCATAGGTTTAAGTTGATCTTAAATTTTATAATTTTAAAGAAAAGTAAACTATTTATGGCACACCAAAAATAAAACAAAAAGAATAACATAATTCAAAGGTATAGATATAACTTTATATACACATAAGAAACTTAAGAAACAGTTTTAAAGGATACATAAAAATAAAACTTCAGTAAATATATATAAATTACGTATCTTTAAATCTAAAAGATCTTTGCCCACCCATTGACCGCCCATTGTACTACCCTTGTTTACCTATTGTAATTCTTCTGTACTGTGTTTATTTTTGTTTCTGGTGTACAATAAAGAGTTTTTCTATTCTATTCTATTCTATCTTTATTGGAGGGGAAAGTGCCCAGATTACTGGCAGCATCGCCACACTGAACAGCAATGCTGATTTTTTGGCCTAAATAGAGGACCGCCTTCTGGTCACACGTCGCCTCCACCAAACGTTGAACGTTAATTCAAATAAAATGTAGTGGGGACCACAAACCCAAATAAGTTACCGATAAAAATATATTTTTCCAGGAAAGCTTTTATAAAATACGTATTCGGTACTGCAAGCTGATCAAAATAAGTCCAAACACCACCAATCTACAGCTAGTCACCGAGGAATTCCGTTGTCTACCTTCCGTCTCTATCATCAGATCAGCTCGCTGTCACCATAATGTAATCGGAATTTGAGAGGCATGTAACATTTTAACTCGATTCAAAAACGGGAACAGGGTCAAGATTTCTTTCAAGATTCCACCCGAACAAACATAGATACATTGCAAGTTAAATAAAAGCTTGTAATTAAGAAAAAAAACTTGATTCAATATATATTAAAATTGTGCAGAACAATTGGATCAGAATCGGAGTAGCAAATAAAGGAATATATAAGAATTTGGTGCGGTCTAGGTCTGTGACGAAACAGACTTATAACAAATAAAAATAGCGGCTTTGCAGATGATAAGTATTTTAAAGTCGTACAAAAACTTATAGTAAAAATTTAACCACTGATTTTTTACGTTAATTTAAAATAAATCTACGTTTGTGCGCAATTTTTACCTCAAAAAACAATCAGGCTCCCATTGTTAAAGATGTCGTACTAATGCTGTCGTTTCAAGAAATACAAATAAAATAAAAACTCTACGAGTACCTACTTACTCTTTGTCTTCGACGAGCAAATATTACGCTATGTAATATTCTTTACCCCGCTATCCGGTGGAATCCTACCACTAGGTACTTACAACTTATTAAACGACAAAGCTGTCTGACATATATTTTTAGGTCCCATTTTGTAACCGTAGTGGAAAATTTCTACGAGAAAAAGCCCTTTAATACCCCCGTCGTGAATTTGTTACAAATAAAAGCAATAAAATGGATGTTTTCTTCTCAAAAATGGTTATCTAACGGACGTCCGAGTAAAATTATCGCCAATATAATGGCTCATAAAAGGTGAAATTTACGATTGTCCGCCCGTCCGCCTGCGCGGCAACTTCCGAATGATTAGACTAGGAGGGTCGGGATTACAAAATCGTATATGCATTATAAGTTAATTTTTCCTGAAATTAAATTTTATAAATTTTTTATACATACACTTCCCCCACTTCTTCATTCTTCACTTTCTTTCTCATGTCGAGACAGGCAGACTATATTAAAAACAAAAACAAAGAATATCTCACTCTTCTCTCGTTACTCTCTTAAAATTTTTAATGTGGTATGTTTAACGTTTCCTCAAGAAAAGAGCCGGTTGGTTTCTTTTGGGTGAGCCCCTCTTTTAACCTAAGTACATACTAAAAAAAAATTATTGCGGTCCTTGGTTTTACAGTTTGTTTTAGTTTTTACAGTGTGTTTGAAATGTGCGCTTAAAACCTTAATGATGAATTTCAAGCTATCATTCGCAAAATACTAAAGCGTCACTAATGAGCAGAGTGCGGAAAAGTGACAACAGCATCCTGACAACGGTAGCAGTTTTCTCCTCTTTTTGAGGCATTTTGTGCGGATATAGAGTGATTTTTTTTTGAGTCTTAGTTTTTTTACTAACTCTCATAGAGTTTACATTGTTTTTAATTTAGCATGTGCGTCTTTTGTTATTAGACATAAAGCAATTGAATTTATTTGGGTACCTGCTGTCGTGATATCTGGGTTACTCGCAGTATTGTGATATACCTAAATATTATGCTACTTACTGTGATAAACCGCACCCATTGCACCTAGTCTACATTATCTGATCACACGAACAATGTAACGCCTCTGTCAGACAGAATTATGTGGACCTTCCTGATAATTATACCTGCTGATAAACCATAGTATATTGTCTCCGTGGTAAAATTACAAAGGGACATGTCCGGTAGTTTATTAAAGATATATGAATCAAAATATCTGCCTACAGCAATTATTGCGTGCTTCAACCTCAATTTATATATTTTTGTATAGGCTTGTGACTGTTCAATGTACCAGTTTACTGGATGTTAGTCACCATTTGATTGTTCTGAAATAGGTTGAAGAATTCAAGGTTGTGTTAGTCAGTAAGTGGGTACCCTAGGTACCCTACTACAAGGTACAAGTGCTAGACTTGTCCAGTTTTATTATTCTTTAGGTGCAACTGTTACGAAACTCAGCTCTACAAAACTGCTGAAAGTAGGTATACTTCTTTCCACGATCGCGTGGGGTTTGGCTAATATTATGCTATATATTAACTTAACACTATTGACAAATAGATTAATTTCTGAACAACAATAAATAATTGTAATAAAGTCGTAACTACACTCGTTGAAATACAGAATGCGCTCTATGTAAAGACATTAAAATTTCTAGAAGAAAATCTAATTTTATGCTCGCTCGTTAAGCCAACAATAGTAGGACTCGACTGGAAAATAGATTTTTCTGGAGTTGGCTTTATGACCTAAATCTGAACGACGAACAATTGAACGAACTCATCGAGATACTGTCACCGTTGAAAAAATTTACGATTGAAAAATTATGGTTCGATTCGTAAAAATTCACGAGTCACGTTCGCTCTTCTCCTTGCATCTTCGCTTCAGTAGTTTTATACCCCCAGGCTGGCCCTTAACAATAGGAAATAGCTTGAAAAAAAGTAAATCCTTTGTTAAACCGACCAAACTGCCCATACGTCCATCCTGAATTAGGCAGGTTTATGAAAAATTTCGAATTTTTAACATATGAAAGAGCCGAAAACTGAAGTTAAAAAGCCATAAGCGGGGAAGTTTATGTCGGTAGGAAGTCTAGTCATAAATTTGAGCGGTACAGACGTAGTTCCTTCCTCGTTGCGCCCTCCACTGCGGGTAGTTGCAACTTTTTATTTTTGAGTTTCCGTGCGCTCGAGCTGGTTCTACTATATTTTCCGATTTCTAGCTTCCGTTCGTTTTGTTGTTGGAGTAGTGTGTAATATTAAATTACTGAAAAAGTACGTTTTGTATGCTAAGAAGATTTAGTAGGTTTTTATATTATCTTCTAGTGTCTTTAGACACAGTGCTTACTTTATTATTTTTTTTTGGCAAACCATTGTGCAGGCGATGTTGCAAAAAAAAAGTTGGGATGTAAATTCAATATTTTCGTATAAGCTTTTATAAAATAATAATAATGATGTATGCGGTAGATACTAAAAGTTAATCAAAATGACTCCAAACACCAACAATGTACTGTTGATCACTGAGTAATTGCGTGGTTTATGTCTCACTATCATCAGATCAGCTCATTGTCGCCATTCTATTTTATTATCTTAGCAACTTGAGATGCATACAAAGGTGAACCTAATTAAACAACGAAAAACAGATCAAAATTGACATACAAGATTCGAACTCAACCAACAACATGCTCATATAAAGAGATATATCACGTTTGTGATTCTCACGTTGTCTATCTTTTTCTATAGTTAATCATCGTGAATAGCTCATTCGACCCACTGCAAGCCCACCCTTCCTCTTACGCCATTCATCACGGCTCTAACTCAATTTGGTGCAGTAATCTGGTCTTCTATAGTTACTGTCCCAAAAACTAAACTAATGTATCGCGCTCGCTCGTTTGCATGCGCTCAGGAAATATCCATTAAAACTTGCAAGTGACTTGAATGAAAGTTCAGATTAGTTTTACGAACTAAATCATTAATCTTTCAGAAGTAGTTCTTAGTTGCATAGATGGGTGCTGCGTGGAGCAATGTGTCTACGTATGTACTTCTTGTAAAGTCAGTTGGAAAATCTATGTCAAATGCCACAAGAATAAATCTAAACTGGTGACCCGCCCCAGCCATAAATGGGGTGGTTAAAGTCCATGGTCAAAGTCCTTGTGGTCAAACTAACATACTTGAAAACTCATTGCCTCTGTAAATATTTATTTACTTTCCTTGTCCTTTTAACGTCCTGCAACGGAGCACGTTGTATGAAACCGCGTGAGCCCCGCGTAATGCAGTGTCGGCCCTTATGTTGACTTTCATCACGATAATTATTCTTGGTCAGCTTCCTTTTTCAAAATGCAATAAGCAACTTGAACTATCCTTAAAATCCAGGGAATACTTTTGAATTGCGTTCATATTTCAAAATATAAACCCAAAGTGCGACTAATTCAAAAAGTTACCCATACCTTCGGTCCCACTGAGTCTTAAAGTTTTTCATAATTCAAGAAGGATTCTGTTGACAGAAAAGGTTTTAAATTATATTTTTAATTCTAAAGATTCCGTTGATCAAGAGTTAACGAATTGCAAATGTTGATTCCTAATTAGTTTAACTCCTCGTTCACACAGTAAAGAGACCGAGTTAAAAGCTAGATTTTCAGACGGCTTTAGGAATTTTAAAATGTTTCTATTGACACACGGAACTCGGACTGACAATAGATTGATGGGCATACATGTTTAAAATAAAAATATATTTTTGACTCTCAAGTCTAAATTGTGATTTGGGTAGGTATGTGATTTTGACGGTCTCCGTGGCGCAGTTGGTTATGGATGAGCCGACTGCGAAGCGTGAGATTGTGGGTTCTATGTGTATATGTGTTGTGAGGGCAAAGATTTGTGTGGACCAAAAAATTGCTCTGAGTTTCGTTCTTTACAGGACCATGGTCCTCCTAGTTTCTGATCCATAGATACAGGAATCCTAGTTAGGGGTCGGGATCTATGTATGTGATCGTTACCTATTCATTAATTTATTTATGAACTAGCTGTGCCTCGCGGTTTCACCCGCGTAGTTCCGGTTCCCGCTGGAACATGAAGATAAAAATAGCCTATGTTACTCGCTATCAATGTAGCTTTCCATTAGTGAAAGAATTTAAAAATCGGCCCAGTGGTTTAGCCGAAACCTTACATATTTCCATATATAGTTTCATCCCCTATATTTATTTCACCCCCTCTTGGGTAAATTTTTACAAACTTTGAATGTCATATTTATGTATATCTAATCAAAAGCCTAGAAAATAAATTTCAAGCTTCCAGCTTCATAAATGACGAAACTTCCATACAAACTTTCATCCCCTATATCAACACCTTACAATGCTTTTTTCGCATTAAAAAGTACCCTATGTCCTTTCTCAGACTCTAGACTATTTCTGTACGAAATTTCATTTCAATCGGTTCTGTAGTTTAGGCGTGAAAGAGCAACAGACAGACAGACAGAGTTACTTTCGCATTTATAATATAATCCTTACTTATATTATAAATGCGAAAGTAACTCTGTATTATGAACATAGGTTAAGTAGATAGTTACTATCTTTCAGTTAGTAAACTGTAGGTACATGGTGTTTGTAGATGGTAGACAGCTTAGTTAAACTCTTTAGTTCTAACTCTAACTAAAAGAGGATACTGTTAGAACATTTTCCGCTAACTTGTGAACGGGCTTTAGACAAGTCCGAGGGTAGAAAAACGGAAGAAAATCCCACGTCAACGGTTTTCGATGTTGAGATAAACTCGCTTAGTGATGATCGATGGTTTCACGTGAATAGGGGTTTATCGGAAATCGAGGTTTTCTCGCGGCTGGCTTTCTAAAGTGACGACTTTACCCTGAAAGTGATGGAAAGTTTACCCTATTCGCGGGATTTTACAAAATTAACAACGTTTCTGTGTTATTATGCGGTATTGTTTAGAATGATACCGTAAATTGAAACCAACCAGAACGACGCAACACGCCAAATACACAAATATAAAAGCCAAGGGTATATATAGACTGCGTAGTTTCAGCATTAATCATACCTTCGAACAATGACTATGACATGACACGCAACAATACCTAGAATAATATTTACACTCTAATAACATTATATTAGATAATTATTTAATTATCTCATACAGAATTATTACTATGATTAGCACAGAGCGGTGATTTTCCTCATTCGAACGCTGTTGGTTATTGTTGGTTATAATTTTATGTTAAACCATAATTACACAGGAACCGTAAATTTTTACGGGATAAAAAATATTCTATGTTATATTCCAAAACTTAAATTAAATATCAAATATGAATTTATGGAATTTCATATACAGTCCTTGACCCTCTGTGAAGAAAGGGGGTTATTTTATACCATAATGTATGCCTTAATATATACGGGTTTAAAAGTACCCTATCTTTTATTCTGGACATAAAGTATCTGTATGCTAAATTTCATCAAAATCCGTTTAGCCGTTTCGGCGTGAACAGAGGACAAACACACTTACACACAAACATACAAACACACAACCTTTTGAATTTATAATGTTAGTAAGATTAATAACCGATCGAGAGGAAACCCACATACCTACCTGAGAATTATTTCGGAGGTAGGTATGTTATCCACCAATCCGGACCGGGCCCCCGTGGTGGATTATGGCCTAACCCTCCTCCCGAAAGTGAGGGGAGACCCGTGCTCAGCAGTGTGACGTTATGGGTTGATTATGAGTAAGTTTAATCAACACACACACACGTTTACTAGCTTATAGTAAACAGCCTCACTTTATAACTTTTATTAAAGTAGTCTAATTCGTTATGACTGCATATAACTACTAAAAGGCAGAGTCGATGTGATTTGATTATCGAACAACCGTTGGCAGCGGGAGAGCACTAGAATTTAACGAGTTTTTCTTCGAGTGCAGTCGAGAGCAATTATTTTATTATTATCAATCCTCCGATTTGTTAAGTGAATTCATTCAGAGTTTTAATTGTCCCTCTTAATATCTTTTTTAATGTTAAGTTCTTTGCAAAGTGTTCTTCGTAACTACTTGTATCGATTACCAATAAGTGCATAGTGCCAAACTCACATTTAAAGTCACGACGTGTTTGTCAATTAGTCTTAGTCCTCACATTAGATATTAATCATCAAAATTAGCTTCGTACGGTATGACTTCTCAAGGTTCCATTTATAATTATTTATTATAAGAAATACAACAAACAAAAGACAAAACGGTTCCAAATTACTTAGAAACGGCGTTACCGTGTAATTTGTCTTCTTCAATCTGGTGTTCGATATTTATCAATCACTTAAAGGTCCCGTTAGAAACTTTCTAAAGGAATTAGGTGTTTTGCAAAAGTCTGTCTTATCATAATGTAATACTCGTATAATCTATCTACTGTAACTAAAGTAAAAATATTTGTTTCAGAATAACGTTGTTTTTACAAGGGATATCTTTGTGGCTGATACGTCGAAATACTGCATTTGCTGGAATTCGTTGTTTTTAAACTTCTCAGAATTGATAAACCCGCACCCGCGCTTCTTTTGTTTGTAAGTTAGTGAGATAGTGCAATACCAAAAGCGTTTAAAGCATTTGGAGCAAATTTTGGTAATGTCGATTCATTACTCTAAAGTCTCAGTAGGAAGTTAGTCTGCCCTCCCCACAAAGCACTAAATTATTTTGACTTCTTTCGAAAGTAGCGAGGTGCTGGGAGTTTGCAGACCAAGTTTTTGGATTAGGAATGCAGTAAAATATTCAACTATATAGTTCAAACCTATCTATATTACACACATTAATGTTGTAAAAACATTACATTAAGAAAATTCGTTTGTGAAAAATTACATCCGCGTAGAGTTTTATGGTTCTATTTTCCCGAGTTTCTGTTAGTAATTGTGAATAACATTTTTCGAATGAATTGGATCGGGAATGAATTCGTCGGAATGTGGTTTGAAAACTTTCCGATACGTGTAAATAAGGGTACTGTTGACCATACACTGTTTCTTTACGTTATTATGTAGACATTCTGTTTGTGGAGCGGTCCAAGACCATTAGCAGTAGAAAACGACGTCTGGACGTACAGTCAGCAAAAAACTCACTGCACATCTTTTAACTTAAAATCTAGCTGTATGCACACGAATTTTTTTTTTTATTCATTTATTTTTTTCCAGGGTTTTATCTATAAGATTATGCTACCCTTATAACTAGATCTAAGATAAATTCACAATCTAAGTTTCACAGCCGCCATATACAGATCAAATAGCTTTTTGGCATCATCTGATAGAGGATGAGACACACGAATATTCTTGTTTTATAGAAAAAAATAAATTGTACGGTAGACACGTTCGTAGCTGACTGTACCCACGGAACAAACTTCTTTATACCGCGGACGCACCCTTACCCAGTTCATTGTCTTTTCATCTTAAGATAATAATATGTATGTATACACACACAGGGTGTTAGCAACACCAATACTAATTATTTTATTTCTTGCGATTTCACGTTTCTTGCTTTAAGCCGTGCGTGCCTCAATGCTTAACCATGCAAAGTCTGGACATACACTTCGCAGGTAACATTTGTGAATGTTAGTCGTTTCGCAAAGTGCATTGTACGATCATCTTTGCATACCTCTTGGTTGGTCAACCATAAAATAAAGCGAACAACAAAGTCATGATTGATCTTTGTGCGTTGTTTAGACTCCGCACGCCCATATATGCATTCAAGGAATAATATTTTATACATATTTTCGTAACTGATTATTTATATGCTATATTTTTGGGTGAAGTTGTGATTATCTATACTAAAAACACATTCCAATGTAATTTTAATCTTATACTATGCAATAAACCACCTTGGAAATTCGGTAGTGGAAAATCCCACAAACAATGAAGAGCGTGCTAAAGTATTTTGACTCTTCGTCGAGTTGCCGAGAGTTTAAAAAGAGTTTTGTAAGCGCAACCAACTAATACGAGCAAGCCTGCTTTATAGCGCCCCCAATGTTTACTTGAAGAATCTTGTGATTTATTGCCAAACTATAGTCAATATTCGGGATATACGTCCCTACATCACCATCAAGCGTGTTTGTGTTTGAACTTCAGTTTGTCTGTGTTTATGACAATAATAATAATTGCATCAGTGCCAAAATATTGGAAACTCATGAAAAAATAAATTTTAATGAATCTGTTTAACACCTCAGCTAGAAAAAGAAAAAGAACCACAAAGAATGGTGGTTATTCACTGTCAGTTTAAAAAATCAGGCGTCTAAATTATCACTTGCCAAAAAATATAAAACAGGGTTCCACCTGAAACCTATAACAATTTTCCAAAAATTCAATCATTTAGATAATGGATAATTGATGTTACTCAATTAATTCAACATTTAAATGTTAATGAAACAACTAAACTTTTCACTTATCTTAAATTAACTGGGAAAGTTTCCGATGCGCAGTAATATTTAACTAGTCGGGAACATCGACAAAGCGAGTCAGAGAAAAGCTACTCATTAATGAGCCAGAAAGACCTGATAGAAGATAAATAAGTTAACATCAGAAGACCATTACATCTTAAAACGTTGACTCTCATTTTTCAAATTTCCAAACGCTTATTGCTCTCAAAACGTGAACCAATTTGGTATTTGACGTCACGTCATCTCCTATTACAAAACCCGAAACGACGGCTTTCGAGAGGAAAGGCGACGATAAAACTTCGCCAATATCTCAAACGTTCCATTTCCCTATTGTTTCTTTATTTGTTTACCTAAGGAAGTGATTCAACCCGTACTCAATCAATTTGCATGTGGCCCAAATTCGAGGACACACTTCTTTAGAGGCCCTTTCCACCCCGGGCAATGTGATTGGCCTCATCGGTATGCCACCCGGAACTTGGTAACTTTTATACTTAATAAAAGATTCGCACACAGCACAAATATACAGGTCGTTTTGTTATTCAATAACAGTTTTATTTCTCGCTTAAGAATTATGGAATAAAGTATAAACTAAGAATAAAAAGCCACTTCTCTGAATGAGAGGCACGGAATAAACTTTTACAAGACTTGTTCGTCTTTTGTCGTCAAGTGGCGCAGGAAAAATAATTTGAAAAGCGACATTTAACATCAGAATAGTCGCTAATAATGACCACGTAGGAAGGAAATAAATCTTAGGGAACGACGACGGAGCGGGAACCCTCTTCAACCCTATTCTGACTTCCGTTACAGTTACATAGTTTGTTGTGATTTAAAAGGGTCTTCATATTATTTTTCCATTTAATTTGCATTGGGAAATATAAATGCGACAAATTTAACAAAAAATAACAAGCTGGACTGAAATATTGAGCAAAGTTCCGAACCCCCAATTTTCATACGATCCCAAATGCATAGAAATTTAATCTTAAAATTTACGATAAATGCTCCGATACACTTGCTGCAAAAATTGGAGATAAAATTCGTAACGACATTAACTTCGCTTTGGACTCAGCTAGACATCATAATCCGGTCACAGTTTGGGAAACGGATACACGAACCAATTTAAATTTTACGCAGTCTGCTCTCAAACGGACACGAATTTGCTTTTCCGCAAAAGCCATGCGAATGAGCGTAAAAAGGAATTACATAGTGAGGCGATGCTTACTCTTTTACGGTCTAAAGATCGGGAGACTAAAGTTCTTTTTATTGCTCAGGGGTTATAGCCGTGGTAATAGGCGAATTTGGTGTGCTCAGCGCTGTGGAACTGCCGCCTTATTTAATGCACGTTGGAACTGCACGTCCCGTACTTACTGCTCCCGGACGAGGGGAAAGCTGAACGTTCTTCAGTGTCACTTTGCTATTCTTTGTTATTATGGTGTACAGCGTTTTATCACAAACTTTTATACAAACACTGTGTTAATAAGTTAGTATGGGGGAACGTTTGTTTAGGTCAAATCTTGTAAAAAAATTTTGACCCAATTGAAAGTTTGATGTCAATACAAAATTGATAAATTGATTATAAAGACGGAAGCGAGACAACGGAACTTCTCAGCAACTAGAGTCGATTGATGGCTAATTTTGATCAGCTTGCTGAATATGAAATGAATACAATGAGTGGTATCATTCACTGTATATGGTATTTTATAGCATTTGTCTTTAGGCATGCACTACTGATAATATCTCTCCGCTTGGATAATTTTTCGAATCGTCTGGATCTAGATTTAATGTTAGTTAACGCTTAGGAACTCAAGGCATTGTCTGTAGCTAGAGTCTTTAAATTAGCTTTTGGGGGACGAGGCGTGTTCGTTCACAGTCTTCCAAAATTTACACGAAAGTATAATTGCAGGGGTTTTAATTTTGAATATTTTCTACAATAGGTCCGTGACACGATGACGGGTCGCTCGAAGCCAATGAATATCGGAATTTAATTTCAACGTTTCGCTCGTGGCCACGGCAGCCGGAAAAGTTACTTCGATAATTTCAAATAACATTGTTGTAGCGCTTACAGTTGCAGTGCAGTAGTTTTATTGTTTGACAAAACGTGAGCTGCGTTAAGTTAATTGGTACAAGCGGCACCTTCGGTTATATCCATTGTATTATTGTTTCACTTAATTATATGAACAAAATTGATGACGTCACGAACGACAATTGCTGACTGACACAATAGGCACCTACCTTTTTTCCTTATTTTAATGCATATCCCCAAAGAAAGACATATCTATCACATGACACATACGCCAACGCCATTGCTTTACTTTTATTTTTGACGTTGCGGCATCTTCTACTTTAAAAGGTTCATGATAGTATAGGTACCTGTAAAAGAAGACCCATTCATGTGTAAAAGGAATATTAAAGGAATACTATCAAAAGATGGCGTCACACGTTCCACGCTTTCAAGTATTCTCCTTTAAGGTTTAATCAGCTGGAAAAAACGAGGGTCACAACATTCTTGATCTTACTTATTTACGCAGGACATGCTTAAAGAATTCGCAATAGCAAACCTGCCTTCGAGGGCAAACATAATGTTATCTTCAAGTTGAAGGAAATATGAAAATTCATGTTGAAAATCTCTTAAGTCTCCGGGAGTTTATCTGTGCTAATCTTTTTGAGAGAAATTCGCTTGAAACAAGTCCTTTAAGTAGGAACTTAGTTAAGAGAGTCTCAGTACTCAAAGGGTTAACTTTGTGACTCCTTGCTTTGGAGCTAGCGACACGGCGACGAGACAAGATCTACATTTTAACTTCGTATATCTTTAAAAAAATTACAAACCTTTCTATCCAATCCAATGCAATGGATCTCGATTTCATTCCCGCACTCGACACTTATCTTTGTTTCTCGCTTTCATGGCAATAGTTGTTTCATTCTCTTTTCTTTGCAATCTAGAAAACAAACCAGATGAATAGTTTTGGTCTATATAAAAGGTAAATCTAATAGACAGGAACTTTAATATACATTTTAAACAGCTGATTTACAATGTGACTGATTTCCCTAGTGAGAAGAAACGTGACGAAATGTTGGTTTAGTAGCTACTGGAACTTTACAGTGGGTGAGACTCTATACTTGTTAAAATACTACTAAAATATACTTAGAGCTAGAATACTATAAAAAAAAAATATATAACGATAAAATGTAACGAATTGGTATACATACTTTTTTATACAAATTAATTAATTAGGAGGTTTTCTAATATGTAGATAAAGTTCACCTGAAGTTGCTAATTGTTTAAATAGTATTTTAATGTAAATAAATTTGCAATACAGTGCAGTGTCTCCTAGTAACCTCGCAACGCAAAACTTTTGCGCTATACCAAATATGTGAAAAGGTTTTCACTGTAGTGTACTGAAAAGCCCTGAGAGGAAATTCAAAACTTTCACCGATTCATTTGTTTCAGGCATTTTAAAAACAGAGCAACTATACAATGTAATTTACAGAGATGACATTTTATTAAAAATATTCGAAACAATAATTATATTTAAATAATTTAAGTAATTTTTATTTATTTAAATTGTTTACTCACACCAGATCAAATAAATACAATGTTGTTTACGAAAGAACAAATTAAAATAACTACACCAATAAAAATTACATACGCAAGTGTGTTTTAAAATAATACTAGTAAAATAGTAGTAGATCTAACTATGGAAGTAAAAAATAATCTATTTAATTATTGCTTATAATCCCAGAACTCTGATAACCACTAAGTGTTGATACCGTTAGTTAAGAAACCACCCGCTAAATTTCGATGAGTGGCGTCCAATTACTTGGGAATAATATAGTAATGCAGTAGACTTAAACCATTTAAGCATGTTTAGATTTGAGGTGTAGAAATGAGAAAGTGTACATTGTGTCACGACATCTGACATGCCCAACCAAAACAAGCTAAAATTGTTGCCAAAACCATAATTATTTATGGTCTAACAAAGTCATCGTCAATTAAGCCTATGTGAGATTAGGTGAAACATTACATTTAGATGAATGGAGACCACAAATTGTCGTTCCTAGACAGGGTAATTGTGCGTGCATGATATACATTTGCAGGGCCGTTGCCAGGAACTATATTTGGGGCTATTTACTGGGCCTATTACCGGGGATAAGGATGGACACGACGCTTTCAGCTGAATTTTGAAACACTTCCTTAATAATTGGAATACCTTTAGAATATTAAAATGTGAAGAAACATTAATCAAAACCACGTATTAAATTTTTCGATGCCTGTAAAAAGCGTTGGTGTCACTACAGTGAAGATACACCAATTCGATTCTAGCGGAGGTAATTATAAATAACTTAGGATTTTGGAATTATTTGAACCCTTACTACGTATCTGTAATCACGTCGGCCACAGCCTGTATCCATGTCAGTGATGTCGGAAATATTGAATAATGTTTTAGAAAAAAACATTGAAAACAATAGTGAAAATCGCTATCTCTAAGAGACGCCTAAATATGCCTAAGGATATTTTCCATACGAAATCTGCTTTAGGGATCCGATTTAACATTTTATTAGGGTTCGTGAAAATGGGTGGTTATCAATATGAAAAACTATATGCTCAACAATAAACTAGGCACGTGTATTATAATAAGTAACGTAATTTATACAATTTCAATAATGTAATTTAATAGTTAGGTATTGATGGTATATCATAATATTGTCAATAGAATAATTTATTTTTATATTGTATATTATGGCTTAAAAAAAAAAAAGAATGACTAAAATTTAAAAAATGACATCGCCGTAGAGTTTCTTGGTGCTATCTTCTCTAACGGGCGTATTTCCGAAGCACTGGTAGAGTCAATGGAGTTTTCCTTTTCCTGTGCGAGACTCAGGCATGAGTCACCACTTGAAAGGGAAATATCCTTTTTCTAACTCAAACCATAATTAGATAATAATCATTAGTTTCGTAGATCATAAAATTTGACTTATTTTTTTTGTATTACTATACTTATGTATAAGATATTATTTTTTTGACGTGTAAAAGTGCAATATTTTGCCTATTTACAATAAATGAGTTTTTTTGAGTATTCAATAATAATGGTGGCTTATTGTCTGCAGTGGATCGAATGAGCTGCTTAAGTTGATTATTATTATTATTCAGCCATTGTCGTCCCACTCCAGAACAAAGAAAGGGCTTCCATTACTCTCATAGACTTCTGCGGCCAGTCCTTCCAGAAGACACCCAACTCGTTCCGCCAAAAATAAGCAAGCTGATGATGCTTAATAATGTTTGTAAAAGTATTATGGGAGCAGGAACTAAACTGTATTATCTTATTCTGACTAGTTTTATTTTACACTGAATAACGTAATTTTCTCACGTATATATTTGTTAACCTGTAATTGCAAGAGCTAATTAAAGGTAAGGTTAAGTCAGCGCTGCCTCAGCAGACAGCTTTGATTTTGAGCTTCCGTGTTGACAATTATCGGGAGCTCCACAATTATCGAGATTGCAGGCAACGTTGACAAATTAGGATGTGTGTAGAACTAATTCACCTTATTACATCAAAGAATTTTAAAGGGACATGGTGTGGTTCGCAATTTAGAGGGTCATTTGCGGTACTCGCGCATCATTATACACTCAAACTAAACCCTTGCATTTCCAGTATAATTAAGATTTTTATTGGATTTCACCGGTTCACTGAGTTAGAAAGAGCCAATTTAAACTTTGATATAAACTCTGCTGTCCAATAAGAAAATAATGATTTCAGTTGCAGTGGAATTATCTAACTATTTTTAATAAGATTTATATCTTATACTTGGATTGAGTGTGCGAGACGAACAAAAAATTTATTAAAACAGCATTCGGATATACGCGACTAAAATGAATGGAAATATGCCAGTAAAACAAAAGAGGCTTCGATTTCATAAAGACACAAATGGTACCTACTACAATATTTACCTAACTGCCTATAGCTATGGCTGAAAACGCAATTGGAGACAACTCGCTTACTAGACCTGCATTTTTTTGTTTCATGTTTTATGGGTCAGCATTTGATCACTATTTACCCTGGTGCTAAGTGACGATGTAGTCAAAGGTGGTGAACGTGTTGGGCCTAAAATGGGAGTGGCTCTCAAGGACGGCTGATTGGTTTTTCCTCGCACTCAGCAGTTATGTATCTACCAATGTCATCGTTTGCAGCTGATAACACTGTCTATAAATTTTAATTATCTTTAGGTACCAAATACCAATGATTCACGTAGGTAAGTCATAGAGATAAGAAATACGATCGTGAATGATTTATAACTTTGATAAGAATTAATTTCTTTATAATTATGATAAACTGCTATTCGTGATTGAAATTATTTGCGATAGAGATTAAACTAATACCTAATTGAACATATTAAATGGATCAAGGGCAATTGCATGATTGAGGACTATTGTGGCCGTGAAATGTTTTATGCGAACATTAATTCCTTGAAAATCTTTTGACGTTTTGTTAAAGGTAATCAAATGTTTAACTTAAATGAAAATGGTTTTCATTTGATGTTTCGTCCAGACTATAAACTTAAAATGAAGTCCATTTCCAGTTTCTTTAGAGTTGCTGGTCAGTGAAAGTTTTTTCAAAGACATTAGAAGAAAGTCAATCGGCGTCTGTCTGTACTCCAAAAAACTAATTTCCAGACTAGATTTCTTTGGGTGTTTGAAAAACTTCAGTTGGACTGCGAACCCTATTGCATTATGAAGTTAGTCTGAGTTCTTTAAAATTTTCAGGAACCGCGTGGAACAGCGTTTGGACTAACTTTTTGCAATAACCTTCTACAGCCAGTATGTTATTTCAATAATTGTAAGAGGACCGCTCAACTTCATTATTCTAAAGCTAACTCTATCGCATATTTTTCGAAGACTTATTTGACCGTCACTTACGCAAAAATTACATTCGGTTCAATGAACGCGTACCCAACGGATATTGTTATTGTCTATCTAACCGAAATCTGCTTTGTCCTGTTTCTTCGAAGTTTAAACAAAAGGCTCCTTTTTATTTCGAATTTTATTCCCGCGGAGTTTTATTCGGTATTTTATTCTCCCGCTTTGTTGCAAATCGCACCGGTTAATTTTAGGGCATCCTTGGTATTAGCCTGCTTGGGCTGTTACCCGGCTAAGTTGCGTACGCTAGTTGGCGTTCCTTTCTTGTTTGTTAGTGGGGTTGTGTTGGCTTGGTCGGTTAGTCGGCTTTCTTATCTCCGCGTTGCGTAGTGTCGGTGCGTAACGAGACAGCCACGCCCCCGACTCCTAACTTTACAGAATCGCATACAGTTACTAAGAACCCGTCTTCTGGATCTTAATAACTGATAGGTAGTCTGTGGGCCCAGTGTTCGGGTGTTAAGATGCGCGCGCATTTCTGCTTGAACGTAAGGGTGAGATCACATGGATTGATCTCCTTTAGGGTTATTAGATGTCATAAACAACTACTACAGCGTAAACCTGTTCTGTAACTAAAGTTTTGTCTATTCTACCAAGTAGAAGGCTAGTTGATAATAATTTCAGTTTTGGTACTTAATTTTTAGGGAGAAGATTGTGGCACACACATTTATTTGGATAGACATTACCTACTCTCAGCAATATATTTGAAAGGGTTTTATCAATCATTACCTTTACAAACATAAGATTCTCAATATTAAGCAAACATACGCAAAACAGTATTCTTATGCTTGTACTGCGTATTTGTTCCAAATGCACCTCATTGGCTATGACAGGCAAAATTGACTCTAATTACAGGTTAATAAAGCAACATCTTGGTGTCACTGGGAAGGGTAATCTAATTGTGCGTACGCAAAAGCCTTATGGCTGTAGCCTAACCGCATGTCAGTTGCGTGATGCGTTGGAAAAATCTTCTGTAGACTCAGCAGCACAGCGCCGCGGCTCGGTCGCTGGAGCCAACTGCGTAGTGACGTCACGCGCGCTTCTGACGCCATCTAGCGTCCGACCGGACTGACACACCTGCCCGAGGCCCGAGCCCGCTCACGCCACCAATTTCTCCGTCGCGCTCGCACCAGTGGCACGTAAAAGCTAACCTCAAAACGTCCATCGCGAAACAACCAATTGCCAAAATACGTCCTTCGATACATTAATAACAGTGACACCGACCCTAAACTCGATTAACAGTGTTGTGAACGTGACGTAACCCCCCACGCCTCAGGATTTGATACTACAGTGTTGCCCAACAGTGTTTTTGCCGAAATCGAAAGTTTCCAGGACGAATGTCCCTTTTGGTGGGCTGTCGCTGGGCAGCCCCCAAATCCTGTGCCAATATGTGGTGGCTGTTGCTTCTCAGTGTTATAAACCTTAAGACTTTTGGAGTTTTGGCATCTAACACCACTTTTGCCCCTGTTTCTGACAGTAAGTAGTTTGTACTATTATCTTGAGACGTTCTTCTATTGTTTATTATTGTTGCTTTATTTTTTTATCAATTAGAAAAAGCCTTTGATGTAGAATTGTTTTGGTAGCAATAGTTTGCTTGCTTTAATAATTAATACAATGTGAAGGCTGAGTAAACAAGTATGTTAATGCCAGATTCGATCGTACGATCTTTTCAACAGCTGAGAACGCTACATATTCGTCCGCTGCGTTACATTAGTAATTTTATTTATAAATACAAAAAACTGGTTTGTTACGTACTACGTACTACAGTCGGTGGAATGCACGTGGCCCATACTCTGATAGACACATATTGTTTATGTTGTCTCAAATGGTTATCTCATGAAGTGAATCTGATAGAATGATAAGATATCTGTTAGAATATCACGCCATCCATCGCCGTGATAGGCTGTGAAGGAGTGCTTACCTATTACCTAGGTAAATACTTGTTTTGTATAAAACCATGAATCACAAGATTCACGACGCTTACGACAGCAGAATACTTAGTTACTGCGCATTTAGAAGAATTATTATACAACCATCAAATAATTTTAATAAGACATTAGAGAACAATGTTTACTGCTTTGGTCTTACATTTAAATAGTAAAGACTATATCTTTCCATAGCAATGATAATAATGTAATAAGTATACATTTGCAAGAAAAAATAAATGAAGGACACCAAGAATCAATAACGCGCACAAGTATTCGACATTGTTTATGAATCATTTTTTTTTTATAAGACTAAGATTGAGTAATAATTGATGTTGACGGAAACCCAGTAAGGATTATATATTAAAAATAAATAACAAGAATAATGTTGCAATAATAATCATTACAGTTATAAAGCCTTGTTACTTGATATATTTCTATATATATATATTATGTATGTAACTTTTGAGTGTCGCGTGTACAATATAAACTAAAGAAAACATTTGGGATACAATAAGCTGCATAATATAATATAATATATTGATTTACATGTATACATGAATTAATAAACTAAGATGAAAGGCTCTTCAGGTCCCTTCAGAAAGGTTTTATACATCTGACGCTATCCCCTGAAGAAATAAGTGAGCCCACAGTTCGATTTGCGCGAATTTTTCCACAAAATTTACCATATCACTATTGTTTCAGGACTTCCCATTTTCAGCATCATTAAGTTTATTTTAACAAGTACGATATAAAGAACGGCTCCGATACTGTTCCGATGTTTGTTTGTTCAATGAAGGTACAAGGAAGTTGATTTTAGTGGCTGAGTAAGCATTCATTTGGGCAACATAAACAGTTTTGTGTGTGGATAAGCCTATACCAATTTTTTTGGGGTATTTCTTGTAAGTTATAAGAGCTATAATCATCATAATTTTTGTAATCGGAAATTTTAGGACTTTTCATGGGAAGTCTGGCAGGGGTCTTATAGAATTGTTTAACACATGTATGTATGTATGTAAGTATTTATAACTTTTTTTAATAAAGCAAATTCATATTTCCCATATCAAAAAAATGTGTTAGATGAATCATTCAGTGTACCATTACTTATACCTGCCTGCTGATGAAATAATTCTGCATGAAATAATACGCAAGGTCCCCTGTGGTTTCTGCTAACTTGCATAGTATTTGGTTACCTTTGTAACTTATCCTGTCTCATGTTTGTTATCATACGTAGGTATATTCTTCCTCGTGTTTTTTTTTTCATATCTGCGATACGTCCGCCTGATGTTTTAGCCTTCTGCATTCTTTTTTATATTGTTTCTTTTGGTGTACAATAAAGAGTTTGGGTTTGATTGGATTCCAACATGTGTACCTTCAGACTTATTCGATTTCTAAATAAACTTCTCTACTTTAGATCGCTCTTAGTGATAAGGCCGCACTATGTACCTATCTAAAATAATCACCATTGTTTTTTGTATCTTGGTGTCAAAAAAGAGTTAAATATTCTTATTATGGCGACATATTAGTAAAAATAATAATTTCTTGCCACTTTGCCAATTCTAATTAAATAATCAAGATATTTATTATCATAGTAAGCTCGGAATTTGATATTTGCTATGCTTGCTAACGTCAAACATTTAAAAATCACGCCGTGCCGGTGCCAACAATAAAACGGATAATGCTATCTGCGTTGTAAATTTTAAAGATAATAATGCAAATAATTTTTTTCAGTTTGTAATGTAATGTTTAATAAATAATAAACCACGATAAACTTCTTTCAATATAGCAAAACCACCAAGATGTGCCAAAAGACAGAAATAGAGGCAAACAACCGAAAGTAGCTAAACACGATGAATATCCTGCATCAGTACAAAGTTCAAAACGGTGGTGGCACTAAGCCAATGTATGAAAATGTTATTTTAGAACTGTTTACAGTTCCGAAGAACACCGTGACGCTGATCGAAACACTTCTATTGCTGCTCCCATTACATCTGATGTCAATAGACATTTATTGTAAATGCCAATGGGAGCTAAATAGGTGGTGGCAAGAAAGTAGTTAGTTACTGTCTCAATTTTAGGGACCACGGGTAGCTGACGCGACGACCATAAAAGTCCCACTGATGAAAGAGCACAATCCCATTGTGATGGCTATAAAACGGGCTTTGTGCCCGAAGGAGCCGTCATTATGTGAAAAATGAAAAACGAATCGCACTTGTCATACTCAGTTCAGTTTTATTGGAGACACAGCTGTCTCATTTTAGAAATTTGTCATTTAGGAAAAATATCATCTATTTCGTGCTTTTTTCTCTTGTTTACCTTCAAAATGAATATTCCTAGTGGATAGCAAAATAATAAATGTCAACCTTTCAACCTAACGTATTCAGACGCTAAAGTCGTTTGCGTCACAAATTACGTTAAAAAAGACGTCGTCATTAAGGAAATGCTTAAATAGAATTATTTCTTCATTGGGAATCTACATAAACTAAAAGAAGCTATCCGCCTTTGGAGTATCAATAGCAAGAACAACTAATATTTAACTAAGGGATCCAGACTTCTTTGGGCTCAACTTAAATGAAGGACCAAAACTTTGTTAAGTCGGCACATTGTTATGAACTTTATAGTACTTCAAACGAACCAGAGAAACTATGCGATTGGATAAATGTTTGACAGGTTATGATTCTTTTTGAAAATTATTTATATAGAGACCAATAGGAATGTGAAGGAAGATTTTAGCTAGACCATGTCTGGGATATGTACAATTATACATATGTACGAAATTATCACTCGCTTTTTGGTGAAGGAACACATGGTGAGGAAACCCTAACAGAGAATTATTTCGAAGGTAGGTATGTTATCCACCAATCCGGACCGGGCCCCCGTGGTGGATTATGGCCTAACCCTCCTCACGAAAGTGAGGGGAGCACGGATGCAGTGGGACGTTATGGGTTGGTGAGGATGATGATAATGATGATGTCTGGGATGAATTGAGGACGGCTTAAAAAAACTCAGTGCTTTTTACAAGCTTTTATTTCACTTGCAATGTATGTGTGTAACAATGTTTCACACAATGTGTGTCAATGTCATAATTACTCCTCTCCGTGCATGGTTGTCTGGAAGAGATCGCTCTGAGCGATAAGACCGCCCATTGTGACACTAATTGTAAAATTTATTTTGTTCTAGTTTTTAAGTTTTCTTTGTTCTGTGGTGTTTTAATAAAGAGTTTATCTATCTATCTATCTAATGTTTGTTCGGGTGGAATCTTGCAACTCAATTTTGATCCAGTTTCCATTGTTGAATTGAGTTGAAATTTTGCATTCCTGTCGATTTTCGATGACAATATAATATTACGGTGACAGCGAGCTGATCTGATGATACAGACGGAAGGTAGACGCGGAACTCCTCAGTGACTAGCAGTAGTTTGAAGGTGTTTGGACTCATTCTAATGTGTTCTGTCTGTCCTGTAACAACATAAAGTAAGTACCTACAGATTGATACCTTTGACCAAAATCTATACCCAAAATAAAGCATACTGACATACAATATTTGTCATTTTTGACCGCAGTCAGGCAAAGGGCGCGCTAAAGCCATCCATTACTAGGTGACGCCGACGTGGGATGAGGGTTTCCAAATTGGTTATTTTAACGTAATGTTTGGTCGAATAAATTCCTATAGACGAGGCTTGAGCATGATACACGAGTATATCTTTATGGCGAGTCGTTATGTATCTCATCCACAAGGAAGCATTCACAAGAGTTATTGACTGTTTCAAGGAATATTCGCGAGTACAAATCAGATAAATCATGTTTTTGTAAAGTTACATATTTGGTCGATATAGGTAGGGTAAGAACTCTTTTGAGGACATTTTTGGAGCAGGGGCCTCACCACGAACAGTTAAATCCATCTAAACTAGCGTTCATAAGTCAACCTGAGACATTTATCCAAAGAGATCGGAACAATTTGTTTGCATTAATAGGAGTTTATATAGCTCCAACTCATTCTCTGCAGTCTATTTTTGAGTGACGTCACGTCACGTTTGTCATTTATGAGTATGTGGTGTCAATGTAGGCCGTTCAGTTTAAGGCCTTAAAATAAACTGCATGGAATAAGAATAAGTACGTGGTTACCCCCTGGTCTGAAAAACAAATGAAAAATAGATAGATAAACTCTTTATTGAAACACCACAGAACATAGGAAACTTAAAAACTAAAAAAAAAACAAATTTAACAAATCACCTGAACTTCACCAAAGCCTACGGGCGCTAGATAAAAAAAAGGCCATGTACGCCTTTCCTTTTGGAAAATGTTTTCGTACACGGGAATAATTCGCTTGAACATTGTACTCAGCAATTTTTGCAAATGACAATAGAGTGCGGAAGCTAAAAGGAGTGAATTTGGGCTTTATATTTTAAGAAGTCGGTAGACACAGTAGTTAACACTTTGACTGCTGAGCCGTTTTGGCTTGTCTAGCCACGGCTGCGGCTCTGCACGCGCCATAGTGTTATCCCATACAACAAACACAACAGTTGTGTTTTGCCGTACTCGTGGCTAGTTATGAAAAATACGACAGTTGTGTTTTCAGCAGTGAACGTGTTAAGGAAATAAAAAAATAAGTTACATTTTATCGACAGCTACCTACGTTCTTACCGGATGAAGATATTGGCCATACCAACAATTGCTATATATTTTTATCATCTTAGGAAAAGCCGCTGTTTCAAGGAAATATGTTCATAGCACTGATCTCTGAATCACAATTATTAATTATACATACGAACTTATATTCCTACCTACCTACGAGCAGTTTCGCAGAAACAAATATTCCATATACAAAATGTTATATGTTACCGGAAACAACCTAACGAGAACAATACATTTGCAATATATGTCAACATTATTTAGTTTCAAGCATACATAATAATTTATTGAATTTTGTTAATATGAGGTATAGGCATTCAAAGTTCAAGTCGTTCACCTGATGGTAAGCACTACGTCTGCTCATAACAGTTACAGTGCCACAAAAAACTTTGCATTGCATAATCTTGCACGGCACTGTACTGCGCTCGACACTGCGACATCCTATAATGGTGTAATAACACACGGTAGTAAGCTATGTAATAAAATCAGTGACCTCTTTCCATTACAAAAATAGTAAGAGAAACACCCAACTTTTACGATCCCAAACAAGGTGTAATTGATTGATCATAGTTCTCGCTATCCATCACTGTAGGACAAATTAAGAACTCGAATACCATCCAGTGACAACGAGAGAATGTGCCACGATCTGTCACCCGAGAGACTGCTCTGATATTAAGGTGACTGTTTTGTATTCTCTTACTTTTATCAAGATACTAGTACCCGTGACCTTGTGGACTTATTAAAAATACTATATTTTATTGTGATTGAAAGCATCTTATGTCCTTCAGGGCACAGAAAACATATAAGTAGTACTATACATAACTTGGGTTCAAACAACATTTTATCAAGATCGGTTCAACCGTTTGCCCGTGAAAAGGGCGCAAGGCAGACAGGCAGACAGAGTTACTTTCGCTTTAATAACATTAGTAGGAAGTTTAGAACGGCAAAATTTGAATGGTTTTTTTATGAATTCTATGTCTTTCTATGTCTTTGTGAAGCGGTGGTAGCCTAGTGGGAGAACGTCCGACTTCTAATCAGAAGGTCGTGAGTTCAAATCCCAGTGCAGGCACGTACCAATGTGTTTCTGTAAAACATATGTACGGAATGATCACTCGCTTTTCGGTGAAGGAAAACATCATGAGGAAACCCACATACCTACCCAAGAATTATTTCGGAGGTAGGGTATGTTATGCACCAATCCGGACCGGGCCCCCGTGGTGGATTATGGCCTAACCCTCCTCACGACAGTGAGGGGAGACCCGTGCTAAGCAGTGGGACGTTATGGGTTGATGATGATGATGATGTCTTTCTAATTATAATGGGGAGATTACGTTCTTTTACAAGGCACAATTTTAACAATCGTTTATTTAACTAACCGTGACCTTACAAATTACGTCATACCATACGATAACAGCGTTGAACTGGTATTTATCGATATTAATTTTATTAGAGGTCGGTGCTAGTTCCGCGGACTGTGCGATAACCGCTCAATTAAGGGTTGCTGCCAAGTCCAATGCGACACTTAGCGCTGACCTCGATCCTGTATTCGACCCGACCGTTGTCATTAAGCTTACTGCCACCCCTATGCTGCGATGATACAGATATAATTAGGTTGGGTGGTACTGCTGAATCCAGTTACTGATGCGTTGTCGTGTTTGTGAATGAAAATGTGAGTTTTATCTTTTAACAGTTATTCTGTGGAGCTACGAAATTTAGTAACAATTTCAAGTGTGCATGTATCGAGGATATTTCTCTTTTTCTAGGTTTCTCGACGATTGGCTATTTCTGTGATTTAATTGGTTTTAAAATGTTAGCGTTATTCTAAGTAGGTATAAGATAAAAAGCTTTTTATGTTTAATCAAATGTAATATTTTTATCTGATATAAAAATCTTTTTCCTCGCTATCTTTCCTCAAGGGTTTGCTGGAAGAAAACTCTTCATAGGGTTAAACTTGCCTTTGTACATTAATTTATTACTAAGTTCTCTGTAAATATGCTTTATGTGTACAATAGAGCATATAAGAAAAAAATCGGAAAGTTTTTTTTATTGATTCCCGAATAATTATTAATTTTGTAATTTTTCTCAAATCTTCAAATGTAATAAAGAAATTCATCTTCTTGAGACCTTACGCATTAGATCACCAGGCAAGAACTCTAACTTAAGCATTAGATCAAAGTTGCAAACACAATACAGTTGCAAGTTGTTACAGTTGCAAATATAATAAGTACACCAATAAAACTGCAGTTCTGTGAAATAACAAAACACTCCCTTACCTTCTAATCTAACTCGTTCAATAAGCGAGGGTTAGATCGAGAATTGGAAACCATTTCAATGCGCGCACGGGAATATGATGCCCAACCTGCCATATTTAAGTTCGATATTTGTTTGAATATCGATCGCAGATAGACCTTTTATGCTGTTGATTGGTCATTAGGTTTGGAACGTGTACTAATTGCAAGGGCTCCGGATATTCAACTGACCGGCGCCAATTGCATGTTATTTTTCCATTCCGACAGTTACCAGTCCAACATTTTAAACACGGAGTTTTCGAAAGAATTTGGATCTATCAGTTTAGCTTTTAAATTTTCCTCTCTTTTGACAGTTTATTACGGATACAACAAAAACCTAGTGACTAGTGGTCCAACATTTGATAAGCTATGCTTTTGATTCTGGGTGTATTAAAATTATTGTTGTCCCTTTTGTTTACACTAGTTTTTGAATTGACGTTAATTTAAAATATAGTTTTTTTAAATTAGCACACTTAGAATTGGCCCCAGTAGTTAGTTTTAGCCCCGGTATTTTTGTCATCGAGCTTTTATACAATCAGTCTGTCTCAATGTGTTTGTTCCCTGTTTTAATCAATAGGAACTTATACTAATTGGGAGAGACAATTTTTACACTTATTGAATTACGAAACGAAAGTGTTGATATAAAAGTTCGCTAAGACAATATTGTGAAATTTGTGGAGTTAAAGCAATAAAGTTGTAAGTTATTCGCGCTTGCTAATGAGCTAACTACATTCTCAACTCACGGTCTTCATTAGGAGGCTACACCCGATTCAATAATAGCAGCGAAGGACTTAGTTTCTTAATTGAAGAAGTTCAACAATTCGCTGAAATTAATAATAGTTAGCGCCTCTGAAAGAATAATAGCGCAAACAGTAAGTTCTTGAGACTTGAAAATACTTATTGAATGTTCTATAGAATGACAATAGAACAGTTCGTACCAACTTCTAGTTTACGAGTCAGAAGGTTCAACTCTAAGTGAATACTGAACTCTGCTTGGTACTTTTTATTGTAAAATTAATTAATTAATTTTGAATTATCGTTGCTTACCTTTTCAATAAATGTTAATCAGTTATGAATACTGAATATATAGCAGTTGTAAATTTTGTCGTTTTTCACTCCGTGTGCATTTTCTTCGTTATTCATATTTTACAACCGCCATTCCACAAAGTACGAGACGAACAATTCCCCAGTGTTGGCGCGAAGATATTACCATAACGCAGTTTCAACGTTACCCAGTACCCGATGTCGTTAAAAGCAACTGTTTTCCCGTCATGTAATAATACAGTGGAGTTTTCCACTTTTTCTTACATTTTCATGAAATTTTGAGCACGCCCATCGTAAGCGGCGTATCTGGCGGAGGAAGTTTGGGCATTAGCAGAACCGGAAAAAGGGGGTGAAAAAGTTGAAGACAACTTCCGAAAGGAAGACACTAAAATTGTGGAGTTTTGAAAGTAAAGTTTAAAGTTAGCGCCGGGTTTTGAACGGTGTTGTTAAACAGGTTTAGCCGACGCCGGGCAAATGGTTTTCTTGAGTTTAGGGGAGGACAAGGCAACCAATTTCTAAATTAAAAATTGATTTATCTTATTAAATTAATTCAGCATTTTCAAGTAGATTCTCGTATCGAGCTGCTTTGGGAATGATATACCTACCAAAGTATCCAATTGACTTGAAGTCTGTGGCCTAACTTGACCCGCGTGATGGCTTTTTTATATAATATACTTTAGCACACAATTAACATGGTTAAGAGAGACTTAATACTATGTAGCGTTCCCTACTATTCAGTCGAAGATATTTAATTTAATATTCTTTAAGAATATATATACTCATAATCCAAAGTTTGGAAATATTTCAATTAACTGTAGTTTTTATGTAGGCCATACACCATACTGCCTATTGTCCATTCGGCATGACATGACGCTGCGGATCAAGTGAAACTGACCGTGTGTGGGCGTGAATTGGCATGACATTATGGCATATGGCATAATTATGACGGTGGATTTTAGCCTAACTCTCCTCACGAAAGTGAGAGGAGTCCCGTGCTCAGTAGTGGCGATATGTGTTGATAATGATGAGGACGACGATAGGCAATGTGGTGTATTACCTAACATATATAACGCGATCCAGTGGCCAAATTAAAAAGGAATATGTTTCTTGAAGTATGTCTCCAAAAATTGAAAGAATCAAACGAAACAAAATGAGAATGCAGACGTTCCGAAAATGAGCAACTAACGAGAATAGTTAAACGGACCTGTAATTTGCATACAGATTGGCTTTCGGGGATAAACGGCCGATTTGTATTCAAACGCAGGCAACGGCTTGGTGGCCGGCCATTTATCCAGTCCAGGATTCGGATCCACTGGTATCATCCGTTTATCGATAATCATCACTTCTTCATTACTTTCTTGGAATGGGTTCTTATGGACTCCATTGAGGACATTACGAAGTAGCAAAACGTGTTGCGCGATAGTGGCTTTTGTGACTGAGAAGGAAACTTAACTTAGGTACATCATAGGTATACACTTGTTACGGAGTTGTTTAAGTTGTTAGTTTTCCATACCTCGGTAGGAAACATATTTTCAATAGTATTCTTTCCCAGAATAACTTCATCCAACTACGATGATGATAAAATTCGGCCCCCGTGGCGTAGTGGGTGATGAGCCGACTTCGAAGCGTGGGGTTGCGGGTTCGATTCCCGCATAAGGCAAACAATTGTGTGAACCACAACTATTTGCACAAACTTTCATATTCATAATATTAGTAGGATTTAGCACCAAAAATCAATAAATTCATTAATTAAAAGTATTAATACCTACGCTCTGAGTAGGCATCTACTTAGTATACCTACATATGACAAATTTCTTTGTTCCCTTTATCTGTATAGGGAAAACTAAGGATAGGAAATATTTTTGGAAGTATGAGATTACAACTTCGAAAGATAAAAAACGCATGATTATTTCATGCTTCAGAATACTACGTTCGTGTAATTTAATTTGAAGCTATCTACCATAACAGGAAACAAAACGTGCAGTTGGTCATTTCATTTAAAATTTTATATACCTAACTACAATTATTGCCGTATACCTACCGCGAGTACTCTTTCGCTACTATACTGGCTCCATGTCGTCGAGGCATATGCTACTTTAACAGTTTAACAATAAGCAAGTTAACCGCGTGGCGGCTTGTATGTCAGAATTAACGTAGCTGAATCTGACCATTACGAGTGAAAGACAATGAATAGGCACTGGTCGTAGAACAGAGACAGGGTGAATGACATATGAGAAGAGAATGGTAGACGGGAGAAACGAAAATAGGCCAAGTTGGAATGTCTATTGTTTTTATCTTACTAACCAATAGTTATCAGCATGTTGATTGGGACAAGCGGTTAGTTTTTGAGTGTTTAACTACACAGCCCTCAAACATTTTTCGGAGCTTCTCCGTGCATTTCCTCCGAACGAAAGTTATTCGCATGATATGAACAAGAGATTTTACCCTCGCAAAATTAACTGAACATGTTGGTTTAAGACTAGTAAAGCGGAATGAAAGCGACCGGAACTGCCGAGCTGCATCCAACTACGAGCACACGCAGTGAAGATAATTCCATGTAAAGTTAAGACAGGGGAAGCAAGTCACTCAGGCTTACATCGCCCTAAGCCATACACTCCGCACTTTGTTTTGAAGAAGTCGTGTCTGTTACAGAAACTTCGGCTTAATTATTCGTGTAAGTTAAATTATATTACATTATGAAAATAAACAGTTATAGCTTAGGCATAAATTAAAATGTATAATTATTCCCGTAAAGCTTAATTGAAGCGTCCAGGAACTGTACTCTAATTCAACAAAGTCGCTATTAACTTGAGTTTTGATTAAGTAGTAGATCAAAGTCCAAACAGCTTTACGAAAGGCAGGTGGGCATCCAATTAATCTGTCCTAATGGAAACTTCAGATCGACATATTGGGCATGGGTTCGTTCTGTCCAATAGAGGGATTGATTTAATCGCCTGCCAACCGCATCGCGCCCAAACAAGCTCTGTTGATGTAGGTACGCAATGTACGCGAAGCTTGCGCATGTCCTGCGAATTTGGACCGTAAATAGGCTTAGTTGCGGTCATAAGTGTAATACACAAATTTGTCGGCCGGTTCTCCTGGCCGAGTGATTTATTCTCAATGAGACATGCGAGAGGGCTCTCTGAGCAGATTGGATGTCAAATGGACTGAGTGTGGAGTTACCGAACATTTAGTGTTTTTGGACAGCTCTGGAGTGAAATTGGTGACCCCTTTTTTAAAGTTATAGGTTGATTTCTGATATACTTAAAGCAATAATAACTTACCTACAAATCATAATCTTATGTTTATGAAACGGTGATTTTCAGACATTTCGCATATCAGTTTCGGTTCTTTATGCATTGATTGATATACATAAAATTATACAAAAATAAGTGATATAGGAAGTTTGCGCCGTGTCATAATCTAAAGTTAATACGGAAGTATGTCGCTACTTACCTTGACTATCAAAGTAACATTAAATCCCCTAAACGACAAAACAACCCGACCCGACCCAACCCGAATAAGTTGAGTAAATACCTAAATACAGCAAAGAGCCAGACATATTTCATTTCATCACTTACTTCTTGAATGAATCAGGAGCACCCTAGTTACAAACACCCTAGTTCAGTCCAAAAAATAATATGTAGGAAACATAGTGGTTGTACACAGAAATCGTTGTCTTGGAGAATCAAACCCCACGCTCTTCGCAGTAGGCTTACGCCACCGCAGCCCTCGAGTTATACCAATGTTGTCACGAAATAGCATCCTATAAATAATAATAATCCCGAATATAATTTTATTTGAGTTCAGAAATAATTTTAATTGGTGGCAACAATGAAGTTTATATTCCTCCTCCTGATATTTCATTAAGTCAGAATGCAGCAGTGAAATATAGCCACAAAGTGTTCTGCTCCATTTGAATATAAATTAAATTCAACACCGGACTGATGCATAATTTAAAATTTGTAGCTGCTACGGCTGGACAGTGGACAGCTATTAATTAAATTAAATTAATGCTCCATTTGATGCCTGTGAAAGCTTTCCAATTGAACGTCATTAAATCATTGAAACATTCGCCTTCCAAGAAGAGCGTCATGGGCTCAAATCCCAGCGCGAGCTTGTACTAATGTGTTTCTTGCAAAACATATGTACTCAATTATTACTCGTTTTCGGTGAAGGAAAACATTGTGAGGAAACCCACATATCGACCCGAAAATTATTTCTGTGGCAGGTATGTATGTATCCACCAATCCAGGCGGGGTCCCCGTGGTGAATTAACGACTAATCCTCACAAAAGTGAGGAGATACCCGTGCTCAGCAGTGGGTCGATATGCGTTGATGATGATGATGAAATCATTGAATTTAACATTGCGGCTTAGTGAATTTACTTTCATTCATATTTCCTACTGAGTAACGAGACGAGCAGGTCATTCACTTGATGGTTATGATTGTACACAATGTTACGTACTATTCAAAAGCAAGACAGCATTTCTTGGTACACTACGTAATATCATAAATGCGAAAGTTTATGTATTTGTTTGTTTTTCTTATCGCCGCAACGACTGAACGGTTTTTGATGATAATAGATACTTTAGATATTGAAACAAAAAAAAAAATATTGAAAGCTTTGTAATCTTTAACGGTTCCTGTGGGATAATAGTTAACGTGGGTGAAACCGCGGGGCGCAGTAAGTATGTTTAATTTTCTTTTATTAGAACTAAATTAGGACCAAACATCATTGTTATCCTTGAAAGCAATCAAAACTAATAAAAAAGAGCAGATAAGCTCCAATCGCTTCAAATCCAGCCACGTACACCGAAGCTAACCTCGAATCCCAATTTGAAATCCAAATCTTACCGCAGAACCGCAGTTCCTTTCTCATTCACTGCATAGGATAACCGTTATGTAAATTATGACGACACCTAATATTCCATGTAGAGTGGAATCGTATCTTGAAAATAGTGGCGCATAAATCAGTTCACTGGACAGGAGATAGCCCTTCCATTGTAGTGGATGTCCTGACTCCTGGCTTCTTGTGCCCAAATTCATAATCCTATACTATCCTACCCTTCTCAAACAATAAATGCGAAGGCTGGGATGTTTGCCTATCTATTATTCAATCACGCCAAAATGATAATAATAAAGTTTGATAAAATAATTATATCAGGTTGGTAATTGTAAGTAGGCAATAATAACTTTGGATGTCAAACCTATATTCAGCAGTGGCCGCCTTCCGATTGATGTTGATAAAGCTAAGGTGCCGCTTTCATGTGTTACTGACATTATAGTATACTAGCTGCGCCCCGCGGTTCCACCCGCGTAGTTCCTGTTCCCGCGGGAATATGCAGATAACATATAGCCCATGTTACTCGCTGTCAATGTAGCTTTCCATAAGTGAAAAATTTTTTTAAATCGGTGCAGTGGTTTAGCCCAAACCTTACATATTTCCATAGATACTTTCATCCCCTACATTTATTATACCCCCTCATGTGTTAATATTTACAAACTTTGAATGCCAAATTTATTTATATCTAAGCAAAAGCCTAAAAAATAAATTTCAAGCTTCAAAAATTACGATACTTCCATACAAACTTTCATCCCCTATTTCAAACCCTTACAATGCATTTTTTGCGATAAAAAGTAGCCTATGTCCTTCCCTAGGCTCTAGACTATTTCTATACCAAATTTCATTTCAATCGGTTCAGTAGTTCAGGCGTGAAAGAGCAACAGACAGAGTTACTTTCGCATTTATAATATAAATAAAAGAAAGGACTATATTAGTTATACTGCGATCTTAACCGTTAGAAGAGGAATAGTTAGGGAATAATATTGTACTGGACCCAAACACGTCGCAAGGAACTCGCTCGAGCCGGTAGCGTTAACGGTCGCTATATACTTACCTATCTACTTAAATTGCTCTGTCAGTAAATTATCTTTATTGCCTTTTGTTTATTATATTTGGTTACCTTAAATTATATTTATATTTGTACTTTGAATGAAATAATTCCAAGTATTATTTGTATGAACGATTGTAATGTCCACGATTTAAAATTCGCCGGACTCATCGTCCCATCCATTTTTTTTTTGTACACTGTTTATGAAATGATCGTTTCATGTTTCTAACTAAAATAATTAATTGCATCAAAATTGATACAGATACGTTGCTTTTGGGTCAGTTGATCTGGTCTTACTTTTAACTTTTTATTATTTCCTGATGTTACATATAAAAGTTTTTGTCGGAAAATATTTTTTGTCAGACAAACTTCATACGTAACACGTATGTTAGATGTAATCGGTACAGCAAGTAAATAAAAATGAGTTTCAACATTCGTCACCAATCTACTGTTGGTCCAGTGATTATGTATCAGTATGCATTCTGTTGTCTACCTTCCGTCTCTATCATCAGGTCAGCTCGCTGTTGCCTAATGTTGTACTGTCATTGAAACATAACAGCCTTGCAAAATTTTAACTCAATTGAGTCATGGAATCTGGTTTAAAAATTACTTGCAATATTTAACCCAAACTTTCATTACATTTAACTATCTATCTATAGTGTAAGACTAGGTATCACTATTCTAGGCCCCGTCGAAGTAAGTTTATTAAATTATAAAACTTTACTTAACACTTTCACTGTTTTTATTTCTTTTTCTCATAGAAAATCATATATTTTTAAATAACAAAGTCGTTCGCTCGATTCCAATTTTAGAATGCCGCACTGACATACATTCCTCCTTTTTTCCCTTTTTCTTTTCGTCCGACTAAGGTCCGACTACTCAACCAAAAAGTTGTCAGCATAAAAAGGTATTAAGTAACTATTTAGTTAATTGATATCGATTCATTGTTACAAATTTACAAACCCTACCAATAGTAGCCGACAAACAACTGCAGATCGATATTTCTTTCATGTCCCAGTTACGGAAAAAGAACTATAAAATATTACAGTAGGAAAATGCTAGAATAGCAGTGGGAGGTCTCTTCTGGAAGAGACCGCCTGGGGAAGTATCGCACCTTTGCCAGTTATTCATGCGCCAAGCAGTCGTATGCAAACATTACTGTGTTCTGGTATGAAGGGCACTGTTTCCAGCGTAATTAGTGGGCATATGACACTTTAGAGCCGATGTCTCAGGGAGACAAGCGCAGTGCAGTGCCGCGCAGGATTATGCAATGCAAAGTTATGGGTGGCACTGTAACTGTTATTGGCAGGCGTAGCGCTTACAATTAGATGAACTACAAGCTCGTCTCGTCTCTAGTAAAATAAAAAAAAAATTATGTGACTTAGGTAATTGTAGTATGGGGGGAATAAAGCTACTTGTGTAGGGTCTTTTCGGACGGAAGAATGGACGTTGAAAGCATACCTTGAACGCCTTGAAAATAAACGGCAGTTTTTTACTTGAGATAGCTACCTAAGTGGTAAAGTTCGCAGTGATCATCAGTCGCTTTAATTTTATCTGTTATTTTGTTTCAGCGGTGTGTCCCATCAAGCAATTCCACTGTGCGAACGGGAAGTGTATTCCGATTTCGTGGGTGTGCGAGGGAGAGAACGACTGTGGTGACAACTCCGACGAAAACATCGAGGAATGCAAAAAAGGTCAGTGCAGCTTTATCTTAGGTTATTAAAGCAGCTTGTAAGCACAGAATAAATATATAAATTGTGTAATGCGAGTACTCGTCGTAGTTTACATTCCGAAGCTTCTTCTAAAGGTCTATTTAATAAGATTTTATCAATTTACAGCATTCCGTGAAACAAATTAATTTCCTTACAAACCGTTTGTAGGAATATTGAATACCAAGCCCAAGACAAATCAGCGATTGTTGGAGTTATCACTTCGATTGCTTCTCTATATATAATTGGACGTTCAAATCGACGCCAATTGATTTAAATGGCCACTCGTGTTTGCTCTGGCTTTAATAACTATAAATAAATAACTGCAATAATGTACGAGTAAATGCTTTTGTGCTTCTGTACAGTGGAATTTGTCAAGTATATCATCAGTATAGGATACAGGTTACATTGCTCGCATACTAGTAATGGCTCTAAATGGCATTCTCTTTTTATCAATTTATTTTTTAGCTTAAGAACTGCTGTTGGTCTTTCAAATACGAAAATAAATAATACTGTGATGAGTGGATATACCTTTCGATAAATATATTCGTTATTCGCTTCACTTCCCAAAATACTGTCTCGAAAGTTTTATAAGTTATTTGTGAAAAAATATATGCCAATAAGGTGCATAATATATTTATTCAACGCTGTATCATAATCAAAATGAGCTCTAATACCGTCAATCTACTTTTATTCACTGAAGAGTTCCGTTGTCTACCTTCCATCTCTATCATCAGATACGAAGTTTGCTCTGTCACTGCTGTATTGCTATTGAAACTTCACAAGCAAACTTCATCTCAATTGAACAGCGGAAATTGGGTCCAAATTGACTTGCAAGATTTGACCGACTTATCCGACCGATTGATCCGACCATACCACAGATCCATACTAATACAGTGAATTATATAAAAAGGTTGTAAAACGTGTAGCAAAAGCAAATCAAGTATGCAGTCCAAGCTGTTTCCTTAGTGTAGTTACGCAGCCGAGAGCGTGAGTATTTTAATTCGCTGCTTCTTTGTAGTACATTTTAAATAATACTACACATGTCCTCGATCTCCGGAAAGTGTTCCTACACGAAATCGTGTCGGATCGCCAGCAACAAAGGTCCGTTTGTTGACTGGCCATCAATATTTATTGGAGGAAATAGCTCGCGTAACTTGACGACCCGCTCCTAATTTCAGATCAATTGGGATCTCTCAAGTTATTCAATTTAATTCCCAGAACCAATTTATGGAGATGCCAATATCGATATTTCTCACGGGGCAGGTTTGCGTGGGACTATTCAATTTTGAGTAGGTCAAGTTCATTGAAGTTAATTGTATAGTGTAGGCACAGTTGCCCTGGCAGCGTCCTGGCGACGCGTGCGACCCTTTGAAGTTAGCAGCCCTGCTATTTTTTGCTTGGAAACTCGAAACTTCGTTAGCCATATTAAGGGCAAAGGTTCAGCCTATAATTTATTTTAATAAAAAAGGACTTTGTTGTAAAACTGAATTTTAAAAGGTGAATTTTTTTAAATTAGCACTCAAGTTTTTCTGATTTATTTTCTTAATTAACAATTATACTCTTGAGTTTGCTATTGTTTTTTTAAGCAGTGCACTGATAGTTGCTAATAATATAATAAGATTAATGAGTAAATATCATAGGCATAAATGGTAGAAACATTTCTAATTTAGAAGTTCTTTAGTTTATCAGTAGGTAGATATGCAGCATATATGTACCTACGGGGCATTGGCGGTGTTGATGTAGGAATCAGCCCTGAGCTCGTTTGCTAGTTGATTGCCATTTGGCTTCGTTTATTGATGGGACCTCCCGACTCAGTGGCGCCCGTGTTAGAACTCACTTCGCATGCGTCGCCGCACTTGCAGTAATGCTTTGTCATGGAATTGAAAAGCACTATTTATTTATTTATACGTTGGAGATTAATTTATCAGGAATTTGTAGATTCAATATATTATAACATGGTAGTGGTTGAGTTAAATAACTCAATTTTAGCTGAGTTGTGGATACAACAGAACTAAGGGGTGTGCATTTTTATTATATAGCTTTGTAATCATACTGTATCGTCCATGGTTAACTGATTCTGTAGATGGAGGAAATCTTAATTAGAGTCATCATCGTTAGATGTCGTTAAAGGTAAATAAAGGTAATTATAAGACCGCCCATTGTACTACCCTTGTTTACCTATTGTAATTCTTCTGTACTGTGTTTATTTTTGTTTCTGGTGTACAATAAAGAGTTTTTCTATTCCCTTTTCTATTTCTACAATAACAGGTAACTTTTCGCACTATATTTGGAGATTTAGTGACAATAAATTTTCTCACAATCTTTCGAAGCGCATAAAGAAGTTTATTGAAATGTTCTCGATATCGTTAAAATGTAGTGGCAAAAGTTTTGAAAAATTTGTCGTGAATTGAACCCGGCACGTATTAGGAATAGAAACGAACAGGCGTCCAAGAAGTTAAAAGTTTTAAAACTGATGACATAAAGTGACTATAAAGCTAAAAATTTTGAAATGATAAGTCGCCAAAAGTTGCCTAACTTTCTTTCCGTAGATGCCAAATGGATTCCAAAGTAGTTACCTATAAAATTAACCATGTATTGCTATTTATTCACTTTATAAACTTGTCAACATTAAAAATAGTTTGTCGAGCATTAGTCGGTAGTGTTCATTACCGAGCACACTGGTTGATATTCCATAGCTCAATAGAAACCATTCCATAAATAACTACCTAATTGGGTCATTCGTCCTCAGTTAAATTGATATCAATCAAGCTCTTACTAGATACAAGCACTTATAAGCCTGTCCCGGTCATGTGTGAAGATCTTCGATGAGATCTTCAAAAGCTATGGCTTTAGGGAGCCTCGGAAAATACTTTAACATATATTTCATATTTCTACAAATATTTCGTACTAGATCGTGACTTCGATCTCACACAGTAGTTCACAGTAGTTCTTTGGTATTACGTTTATATCGATATTTGAAGTCAGTTTTCCACCAAAGCCCGGTGGCCTACGCCGCGGCGCGTTAACCGTTGAGTTTTTAACTTTTTCCGTTTAATTTAGATGTAACATTAAAAATTAAAGTCAGATTCTAAGCTATAAAACAGTGAAAGCCGTATTGCAATCAGTTCAGTTGTTTATACGTGAACCTAAAACAAAGAGACATCTTTTCTTCTTGAGTTGGTTATTGTGAGTCTCCTAGACCATTTTTCGTACCAATATTAACACCTTCAGTGCTGAGAATACAACTGTCGTGTTTTTCATAACTTGCCACGAGTGCGGGAAAACACAACTCTTGTGTTTGTTGTATGGGAAAACACTATGGAGTGTGCAGAGCCGCACCCGTGGCTAGACAAGCAAATCGGCTCAGCAGTGAAAGTGTTAATACGTGTTAGATCAGTTTTCGTAAAGACTGCTGACTGACTGACATAGTTTTTCCTTTTCGTTGTTAGCGAACTGTGCGGTGTTTGCAAATTTTTTTTTTTTTTGTAATGCTTCTTATTAATAAGTACATCATTAAAATTACGATCTAGCCTGAAAGACTAATGAGTAATTTGCGTTTAACATAAATTGCTAAGTAGAGTTATTGCTAAGATTGTGTAGTTTGTGAAGTGTTTGCAAATGGCTAAATTTTCCCTAAAATCACGGGTTTTTGTTATAAGTTAAAACAGACCACGAAGGCTGGCACCACGTGTTTGAAAGTTCCTGAATTCTGACGCGACTGCCTTTTCAACGTTTCCTTTCCGCATTATCTTTATTCGGCCTGTGTAATTTGCGGAGCCACGGTGACCGCTGGATCCGCCTCGTCTGAGGAATCATTGTTCTGAAATGTTCTGGCCCCATCTGTAATTACGCAGGTGTAACTGCAAATTGGTAACGGTTTTATCGTACCCTTCTTATTTTAGGTCAGTGATTTTTACATGACATGTCTTTTTCTCGGGATGGTGATAGACTAGCTATTTGGATGTGTGGAGGTACTTCTTTAAAATGGTAACTCATTGATTGCATTCATAGCATTATCAACCTTATCATTTTCAAAGGGGCTCAAATTAAATGGACTACGCATAAAGTAAATGCTAGAAATAAATGAATAGTTGGTGAATATGAGTCTCCTCATATCATATACCTAGTACTGAATTCAAAATCAGAGCTGACTATTTGAGATGACGCTCAATATTAATTTATGTTTTCATCAGATCAGAATGTTTGATCGTTTTATCCTATCCATCTCAGCCAGTCCCGAGAGTAATCCACCAACTTGCCAAACAACTGGAAAACAAAGTACGGCCTTTGATTAAATTACAAAAGTACCTTCAGATCTGATTCATTATAAATTATTTTCAAAGTAAAGCCGCTCACTTTTGATGGAAGAGAAACTGCAAGGTATTGAAAATAGTAATTTTATGTGCCTTTTACATTTTTAGCAATTTTATCGCTGCGTCCGATTATTATTTTTACTAAAGGCCTGTTAAATATTTATATGGTTTAGTCTGGAATTAGCTTTTTAGGAATTGTGAGAAAGAGGGACTATGAATTTTTCACAGGAATATTCTGTACTCTGATGTTGCCATACGTGTCGGTACTGTCGGTCTATATTACAAAATACTAGGAATGTAAGGGAGATGAATAAAAAAATAATGAACGTTTTATAAAAAAGGGTGCAGAGCGAACCAACTCTAAACGAGAAAAAGTCCCAAAACAAACAGTTAGATTTAATTAGAAATTTGATTTAATATTTGGCTGGAAATTGAGAAAATTTCACTCATTATTTCGCCAACCACGCCATAAAGTCGGAATGAAATCCGCCCTTTTGAGCTAAAGTGTGATAAAAGTTTTCGCCTATCAGATGGAAGCGTTCCACCGCCTTGCAAGATTGCCTGGAGCTGCTTTATTTCATAATCTTTTGTAGGATTTAGGTATTAGGTCCCTTTATATGGAATATTTCTACATCAGGACGGGATATTATTAGTTCTTGGAACACGGGATAGAGAATCATATATCAGATGAAATTAAATGTTAATTGAAGTAAAATATTAACTGATATGTCGATCACAACTTATAATATAATTTATAATTATATGGGAACATAGGAAAACAAACAAACTGTTTAAGTATAAGATCTTTGGTTATGCCATCACCTTTTTTCCTCTCCCCACCCGCATCAGTTGTCATGATCAGTTGTCCGCATCAGCTGTCATCATCATCAGTTGGCATCATCATCAAGTTGCGGACATGACACCCCAGTCTTTGTCGTCAATACTCAAAACTTAAATCATGTATTGCAAGTTAACAAAAATAATGTACTTTTAAAAGTCAAACACTTCAGTCTCATACACATTAGAAAAAAAAACGGTTATGATCAACTAAACTAATGATAAACTTATTGTGGTGTGAGTTTGAAAAAGGAAACGGTGGTAATTCATGCCTGAATGAATCTCTTCATCAACCAGTGCTTCAGAAATACGCCAAATCCGTACACACACAATGTACCCACATTCAACATGTGCACGAGTAACTACCCATTCTTATTTTATCTACGTCCAATTTATATACGCCACCTGCATTTGATTCCGGCCTTTTCACATGTGTGTAATAAAGTGCCGGTGACTCCGAAATCTGGTCACGCGCCTCTCTCAATAGCCTGCGTGCCGAAAAATGGTGCGTATACCCCTCGATATATGAAATGTTATAGATAGGGAGACCTCGGTTGAAATCCTGTTTTGTGTGAGTAATACCTGAAATATTGGTACTAGATATATGAGAGTGCTTTGGCCTTTTCTACGGGGGAAATGTTCATACTTTCCTATAAGCTTATCGAGTTTGTGAAGTATATATCCATAGAGTTTCTTGGTGCTATGTTCTCTGACGGGTGTATTACCGAAGCACTGGTAGAGTTCTTGGAGTTTCCTTTTCCTGTGTGAGATTTGGGCATGAATCAGTGTATTTCCGAAGCACTGGTAGAGTTCTTGGAGTTTCCTTTTCTTGTTTGAGATTTGGGCATGAATCAGTGTATTTCCGAAGCACTGGTAGAGTTCTTGGAGTTTCCTTTTCTTGTTTGAGATTTGGGCATGAATCACCAATTGAAAGGGAAATTTTCTTTTTCAACTCAAACCACAATTGTTAGATGATATTTGTTTATTTTTTAATTTTTGTCTTTGATTGTAAAAGTGCATTATTTTTTTTTACTTACATTAATGATTTGAGTTTTGAATTTTACATTACATACCTACACAAGAGATACTTTTATATTGTAATCTGATTTGATTATTTATCTTAATCTTTTTCTTTTTCTATCAAATTGTCTATTACTTTTTGTTCTGCTGCTGGTTGTTCAAGAATCGAAGTACAAGGAAGAGAATCGGAAAGTACAAGGACTATGCTCCCACAAACACCCAGACCCAAATCAAACACTGTACAATGTTCATTAAAATATCAATGGTCATTAGAACTAAATGTGAATTCAACAGGGACATCCAGTTTGTGATTGTAAATATTGACTTCAGATTCATATTTTGTTTGTTCTACCTTGAAATTGAAATGTTGGCACACTTCACCATTCGGTGTGTCCGTATGACACTTAAAACATTATTCTGAGTAAATTTCCAGCAGCTACAACTGTTGACACCTGAAATACAAACGAGGACGATCCCTAAATAGATGTTCCTATCTAACCTATGCATTTATAATAATATATATGTATAATATCAGTTTAAATGATACCAGACCCGTAAATAATATGATTATACTGTGTCAGGCTTACTGCGAATTTTATGCGCCATTAACTGTCGTTTGCGGCAACGTCAGCTTTATATAAAGTGACAACCCTTTTCCAGGCTGTCCCAAAATATTTTACGGTATATTGAATCTTAAAGCGTACAGATAAAAACGTTTTTCCTCCGTAGCCGGAATTTAAATATATGAGTTGTACCCCTCCAATACTGCTTTAGAAATGTAAGGTACACGTAATGAGGCAGAAGCTAAGCACTTTTTTATATTACGGTCGACACTTATTATTGCGAAATGTCGATAGAAAGTATTTTCTGTTACGGCTATGGAAATGAACTCGCTTAATTAAAAGTTGCTACAAAGACAAACAGTCCTGGTTGTGAAAGAGAATGAAAATCGCCAGCGGCGGGATCCAAGTCTATAGCCGACGAGCCCTTTTGGTACGAGCATTTTATACATGTCACTAATATTATAAATGTGAAAGTTTTTGCGTTTGTATGTCTGTGTGTTTGTCCACTCTTCACGCTGAAACAGATGAACGTATTTTGATGAAATTAGTATATATGTAGATACTTTAGGTCCCGGAATTAAGCATAGGGATGAAACCGCGGGGAGCTGCTAGTACGAGGGTGAATCAAAAAGTTCTTAGAAGTGCATATATATGAAACCTTTTTGGATCAAGTTCGATATTCAAATTAAAGAGTGTCTATCACACTATATTTATGCAGACTGTCACTTGTTTTTGTCAGTTCGTTCGCATGTAATAAATTTTTTTGTGCAACGAGTTGCTAAAAAGTCAAAATTATGGATAAAAGTGAGTTACGTGCGGTGATAAAATATCTCAGTTTGAAAAAAATGTCTACGAAGGAAATTTTTTTGGACATTCAGCAGACATTAGGGGGCGATGCTGTACCCTATTCTACGGTTGCGTACTGGGTGGCTGAATTTAAAAGAGGTAGATCAAGCTGTAAAGATGACCCGCGTTCTGGGCGGCCTTCAACCTCCGTTACAGAAGAAAATGTCAAAAAGGTTGAGAATCTGGTTTTGGAAGACAGAAGAATGACTATAAAACATATAGCTGAGATCCTAAAGATATCTTTTGGTAGCGTTCAATCCATTTTAATTGATTCACTGGGGTTCAAAAAAGTGTCTGCAAGATGGGTGCCACGAATGTTAACCGACGAAAACAAAAAGCGACGTTTGGAAATTTCCAAGCGTAATCTCGAAATGTTCCAGCGTGATTCGGATAATTTTTGCCGTCGTCTTGTCACCATGGATGAAACGTGGGTCCACCATTTTGATCCTGAAACTAAAAGACAAAGCATGTTTTGGAAACGACCATCCTCTCCATCCATTAAGAAATTTCGAGTTGCTCCTACCGCTGGCAAAGTTATGGCCTCTGTGTTCTGGGATAGTGAAGGAATCCTTTTTATTGATTACATGCCAAAAGGCCAGACGATTACTGGACCCTATTATGCAAATTTTATCCCGAAAGTGCGTGAAGCGATTAAAGAAAAACGTCGTGGAAAACTGTCGTTGGGCGTGTTGTTCCTTCAAGATAACGCTCCTGCTCATCGATCGGAAGGTGCGCTCAACGCAATCCGCTGTGCTGGCTTCAATCTCCTTGACCACCCACCATATTCTCCGGACTTAGCCCCAAGTGATTTTCACTTATTTCCAAAATTAAAAGAGGAAATTCGTGGAACAAAATTTCACGATAATGACGCGGTTATAGCTGCCGTAGAGGACTTTTTCGAGAGTCAAGAAAATATTTTTTTTTACAAAGAATAAGGAAGTTAGAAACGCGTTATTCTAAATGCATTGCATTGGAGGGAGATTATGTAGAAAAATAAAATATTATTATTTAAATCTTTGCATTTTTTAATATTGATTCCAAGAATTTTTTGATTCACCCTCGTACAATATAATCCACGCAAATTACGTAGATATATTTTTATTAGGTTTATTTATAAAGAAAGTAGAATCTAAATACATCCTACGTTCAGTGAAGCCAAATTGAGATTAATTAGGCTAATAATCTTAATTCTGAGGGAGTCCTAGTTAAGGTTCAACATCTATGTATGTGAAAATGACGCGTTATATACTAGTTTGAATTGTTATTTCTGCTAAGATTGCTTCGAAAACATAAGTGAAAAATGCCAAGGCCAACTTAGATCTATAATTACCAACTTCGTAGAAAAAAACTTAATAAACTGAGAACTAATTTTTTCTTTTTATTTGACTGAGTGACGAGACGAGCAAATCGTTCATCTGATGGTAAGCGCTACGCCTGCCCATAACAGTTACATTGTCACTCAGAACTTTGCATTGAATAATCCTGCGCGGCATTGCATTGCGCTCGTCACCCTGAGACATAGGCTCTAAAGTCTCATATGCCCAGTAATTTCGAAAAAAAAAAAGAAACATTCAGATACCTCTACCTATTAAACAACTCAAACTTAATGAAATACAACATGATACCATATTGGTGCGAGATTGATATGTAGCTAATGTTATGCGAAGCGTCTTGATATCAATTGCGAGGATGTCATGAAGGCGTAACGAGATGCCTGAATTTGATGACTTTGGGTTTATGTTGTCGTATAAACTGAAACGGCAGCGCGTTAATCGTAGAATATTCTGATGTATCTATATAAACTTACTATATGTGTACCAGGGACGGTTGGCGTACAACGGAGTTGTCACGCGAATTGCAGGGAATCAGAAGTTGCGCTAGACATTGAAAAGTGATAGTTTTTATAATTTAGCTAAGACTCTTGGCAAGGCCTCAAGAGACGGCCTTGGGCAGTACCACACCGCCAAGCGAACATTACTATGTTCCAGTTTGAAGGGCACTGTTTCCAGCGTAATTACTGGGCATATGGGACTTTAGAGCCGATGTCTCAAGGTGACGAGCGCAGTGCAGTGCTGCGCAGGATCATACAATGCAAAGTTCTGGGTGGCGCTGTAACTGTTTTGGGCAGGCATGCTCGTCTCGTCACTCAGTCAAATTAAAAAAAAACTTCGTTGGGCTACCAGGTAACTGACGCATGAATGAACTATAATTTCACCCATTCTGTACTTTATATAGTAACTTTGTTCGTACAGTTCTTCTATTCAAACTGTACTGTTTTGAAGTAGGCAATAAACAGCAAGGGTGTCTTAGACACGGTCATAATGTAGGCACTCTTTTGTATTTAAGTGTATGCTTATATTGGCATTGCCAGGACCAAATTAATCTTGGAATGGTTTCTCCGTTGGGTATCTACGGATTTATGCACCGAAAGCTCATTTCGAAACGCACTCACCGATTATTGCCTACGTCAAAGCGGCAAAGTTAAAATGCGATAATCTCAAACCAGTTCCAAGAAGGTTCCAGGAAGTTCAGTGGTTGCTTATATAAAAATGGAATTTGACCTAAATATATCAACTACTAGAGCCAAAAAAGTAAAACTTTTCAAATAATTTGTTAACAATCTAAAGTTTTGGATTGATTGCTAACTTACTATAATGTTTGCTATAACCCCGAACACCTATAAAAGACCAAACCAATCCACGGTATTTCCGAGATGAAGGGTAGTAATTGCCTCCATAAAATGTGGTGTCCCAAAATCGAACCCGGCCGATATTAAATTTTAGTGCTCTCCCAAGTTTTTGGCCTTAAATCTCTTATCGATCCCGCTGTCCCGAGGGTTTATTTTTAAAATCTAAACTCTCGGAGCTATTGAAAAGAATAAGAATGCGTATCATAGATAATGTTTCTTGAATATGAATTATTTCAATTACTTTTCGAGATAAATTAGATACAGGAGGGGATATTTCGGTACTGAGTTTAGGTTTCACTTTGATAATGTATTTTTTAACTAATAATCTTTTATTAGGTATAATTTTAGGAAGAAGCGTTTTCCTCGTAGCCAATAATTATTTATTTCCTTTAACGGCAATTCAATATTTTTTTCCTTGTGGTTTTTATTTGAAAGTGATTGCGGAGTTGCCAATTTCAGTAATTTGCCAATTATAGGGAAAATATGGAGATGAAAGTTTCTTGATTTTCTCAATTTATTTACGTCGGATGTCTATGAAAAAATGTAATTCAGTAAAAAAACGATAAAGATAAAAATAAATACATATCTTTACCTCACGGTTTCACTCGCTTCGGGTTATTCCAAGATCTATAATAAATAAAGTATATAACTACTCTTGAGTATTTCGAATAATATATTTATGCTAAATACGTGGTGCAATAATAATAAAATATTTAAACATAAATGACTTGTTTTTAGGAGAAAATAAACAGAATCAATGAGTTTCAAACAGAATTTATCGGATTTCCATTAAATACATTGAAAATAAAACACCGCTAACCTAAAATAAAAGTCAATCGTCACATAATGCATTTTGACGACCCTAAGCATGAGTGCGCTGTCTAAAAAGCAAACACTTAAGAATACATGGTGTACCGCATTTGTAGCACTTGTGTATGGAAGAAACAAGGCGGTCTCCCATTGTCACTCTAGTCACGTCCTGTGGCAGGGTTGCCTCCAGCTAAAATTGTACGCAGCTGTACCATACAGGGCGGTGCGCGAACTACTCGGCACGGCGACCCAATTTCTCGACGGCATCAGCCCTGTTTCCATTTCATTGCGCCAATTATGAACTACCGCAAAATTCATAAAATAAGCAATTTGCGTAGTAAGTCTACCGACAGCCCCTGTTGAATGGCAATTTCAGTTTTGTGTGCCAGCTTACTTGGCTTTAAATTATGAACAGGTAGCTGAAAATTATTAACACATCGACGCTTAGGTGTGGTTTATATTTTGCCGATAGATAATACCAATGTCGGTATAACTTAACTTAATGGGATTTGTGTATTCATAAATAAGAGTGCTACCCCACTTTCAGCATCACGAATCTTTAAGTTGTGCTTCTGACTTGTCTACAAAATATAAATCTCCACTGTGACCTACATATCATAAAGTTGCGGAATCATTTCTGAATCCTGGCAACTTGGATATCTAAATATAGCGACTAGCCACTTGAGCCTGATCGATGGACCTCTCTGCTTCATACATTATGATGAAAGATAGAAACTATTACAAACTGATTTGTTTTGATCCTCGTAAATTGTCATTTGTTTGATTAGGATAGACAGAAGCCCATTAATATTGGACTGGTTATTTACCCTAGCCTTTGAATAGATTTACGACATTTACGTTTAGGTAAACGCGTGCCCAAAATGCTGGTGCTAATAATCCAACAGGGCAATGCCAACAGCACGTTGGATATACTGCCAAAAGGATAAGAACTGGAACACTAACATTAGGGCTAATTACGTAAGAATATAATGGTTAAAAGATTCCTCTTCAATCGTTCCCTCATTGTTGAGGATCGTGACTCCTTCTAACTATGGCCACATGTTATCTCCACCTGCTTCAATCTTCAGCTTTGTTGAGTGCCACGTTGGTGGATTTTCAGCTGTTATGACACCTGGTCAGATCAACGTTTCGGGCTGTGGCCTCATGGTCTTTTTCCCGGTTACAAGATAGATAGCACAGTGCAGTGCCGCGCAGAATTATGCAATGGAAAGTTCTGGGTGGCACTGTAACTGTTATGGGCAGGCGTAGCGCTTACCATCAGAAGAACGACTTGCTCGTCTCGTCAATCAGTAAAAAAAAACTCTTTTTCAGCCAGATGTATAAACGACAGAAAGGGTACAGCGGGTGGTCTTAACGCTCAAACCGACCTTTACCAGACAACTTTTGGTTATGTAGTAGTTAGTTGTATCACAGCCTAAGAAATTAAGTTCTTTACATTGTGTATAGTCTGTATATATATAAGCTGATATAAGTAATATTCTATTCTGATGATACAAAGACGCTTTTCAAACAAATTAAATTACCTCCAACGAATACCACTCACCCAAATATAAAGTTACGACTAAATTAACTTGCCGCTACGACAAAAGCGTCTGCAGTGACAATAAAATTGTAAGTACATCTCTACAATGAAATTTAAAGAAAGCAAAAGTCGAGGAGTACTTCACCCAATTTACATGAAATTTCCGTCATGGAGAATATTTTCTTTCTTTCCCCTCGCCTCGGGATGGTAATGAGGGTCGGTTGGAACATTCCATGAGCAGATTAGATTTTGCTCGATGCTATATTGTCTGTCTGATCAGATGGAGGCGTTCGGATCCGTGCGATTTATTAGGTGTCATTGATATTTTGTGACACGGAACGGACGTGAACTCTGCGGTGAAATTGACTTGTAATTTGTATTTTTTGAGTTTTTTAACCTTATCAATTTATAAAACTTTTTAACAGTAACCAGCGTTAATATGAAAAAGCTTTCGCATACCTTTTCCATTGCTTGCCAGATTAATATTGAATTTTCTTTACGTTCCGTGACATTATACTTTATCTTCATTGAGGTCCCTGATTAAGCTTGGGTTACATACTACCTTATCCTGAAATGTACATGATGTATATGTAAAATAAATGTAAATGTACTCTTGAAAGAAATACTCGTAGGTGTACCCATCAGATAATGTCACATGGGATCTCATTGTAGGTTTCTGACACCATAAATAACAGGAATCCTACTATGATACCATGATCTGTTGCGTATTCAAGACGTGACAATGTAGCTGTAGCGAACCGTAAATGGCTAATTTCCTATAAGCAATGTAATCACACAAATAAAGTAGAGCAGCATTTGGGCGACCAAATTAGGCGCCCATATTCAAAATGGCCACCATTACCGAATTAGGTTTGTTAACAAAACAGTTCAAACAATTCAAATTAATATAACATTGGGTTTGTAATGAACGTAAACAGAACAAATTAGCTGGAAAATAAGCCGAATGTCCTGTGGAACAGCGGTCGTTATTGGTAACTTAACAATGTTCGGTTGCCAGCAATCAACTAAAACTGTAATAAGCAAACTGAAACTTATGCAAGTTTTGTACACATACAGCAATAAAGAAGCTTTTACTATGATAAAATAGAAGACAATAGCTTATACAATACTAATGTTGGGGACCATGTTACTGTGAAATCTTATATTGACAATGGCTAAGATTAATAAATACTTACAATAGGATGGAATAATGTAGGAGAAGCCAATAAAGACCTAAGGACTAGTGGGTAAATAATGAGATGTTTCTAAAACTTAGTTCATTTTTCTATCAATTAGGTTTTCTTAATTAAAGCAATCGCTTCTCAAAAATATATTGGTACTTTTAATAAAAATAACTTCAAAATTGGTTAAGTTCTTATTACATTTCTTATACTTTTACTAGCAGCGGTTTCATCGTAGCACCCATCCATTTTTCAGGATAAAAAGTATTCCATGTCCGATTTCAGGACCTAAAGTATCTGTATACGAAATTTCATGAAAATCTGTTCAGCCGTTTCGGTGTCAATATTATTGTGACAGAGAGCTCATCTAATGCTTGAGACGGAACATAGACAGCAAAATTACTAAATGACAATAAATTGAAAATGTTTGATTTGAGCACATTTTGATTAGCGTGTAGTTGCAAAAGCTTATTAAGTAACACGTATTTAGCAAGAAAACCCTAATCACCACACATTTTCCTAAAAACAGGTTGACTTATTACAAGATTCCACTGCAAGATTTCATTTCCGTTCCATTATTTTAATGAGATGCAATTTAAGGGGACAATAACTCTTAAGATTTATATCGCGCTTTGTTTATCTCATTAAAATTGGCCCAAGTACTCGCAATTTATGGTTTGGGGCCAATTTTACATGACGTACATATACTAATAAAATAAATGACTTACATTTACAATAACTGACTTTACAAAGAAGTGAAACACATCACCGACAACGACCAAGATAGACACTATATAAACCAAAAAGAAAAGTTGTGTAGTATACTTCCAAGTTGATATCGTCAAAACATCGAAGCTCCTTTTAGTAAACATAAATAATAAAATGGAAATTTCGAACACGACCAATATAAATAGAATGATTTAAAGTAGGAAATAAAAACCAATTGAGCAATAACGTAGAAGGCAAAGATAAGGCTTGTACGGAAAACGACCGCGCTGTCGGACTGAGATCTCAGATATTTTACTACCCTTTTATGGGAAGAAATCGTGAATTTTTGACTTGAACGTAAAAAAAGACTTAAATGAGAGAGTTTTTATTTCAAGAATTTGTTCAAGATTAAAACGTGAAACAATCATAATAAAAGAAATCAAATTTGCACATTTTCTATACAGGCGTTCACATATAAAACTGTACTGTGTGTTCTTCTGTACTGGGTTTATTTTTGTTTCTGGTGTACAATAAAGTGTTTTTCTATTCTATTCTATTCTATAAAACTGCCTGTAGATACCAATTCTGTCAATTTGTGTAGGGCTGGGTAAAGGATTATGATTAAAATCCCTTAAAACCTACTTAGGAGCACTCTACTTTTATAGAAATAACTTTTATCTAGTCTTAATAAATGATTATGAGAAATCCTTAAGATTATTTTGTTTTCCAGTGGCATTGTTGCTTTAATATTCTATCAATCCTTACATTGTGGTTTAAAAATACATTATACGTTTTATTTTACATACATTAATTAGAACGTCCTATAATAACGGTCTACTCGTATAATATGTAGGTATACTCCTATAATAAAATATTTGTGCAAACAAAAGCTCCCAAAAATTATTATTCTGTAACAAAATATAACGTCAAGCTTACGTCGTAAAATTACACTGAATAATATAGCATTGCGACCTCGTACCTTCCTTTACTTAACAAACACAGAATTGTATGGACAAAAGTACGTAACAGATTATGGGCTGCTCTCATATTAACTTTTGCTGTGACATCACATCTCTCAGCGTAATTTGACGTCAAGAGGCGTCGCCTCAAGTCGTAATAATGTTACGCTGCATAATCCAGCGCTTTGGCTGGATAAGCTGCGAATTTTCCGCATCATTACTCGGCACCGCGAGTGAAGGCTAGAGAAACAAACCAGTTGGCTTTGCTTTATTGCCTACCGTTGTTTTTACACCTGCCTCACTACATCCATAGAAATGATCGGCATTAAACCTGGTGAAAACAAAGCTTCAGCGTCTACGAGTAATCATGTTAAAAGTACTCGCTGTTCTTTGTTAACCTAGCTAAGGTTAAGTAGGTTAGACGGCGAATAAACGTTGCGCACGGTGAAGCTTCGAAGAGAGTAAGTAGGTGAAACTTTGGCCAGTTGTTTACTGAGGAGCGAAATGCCTTCGGTGATTTTCGACTCACGTCCCGAGAAACTCCCGGGGCGCTTGAAAAAAAAAATCGCTTGTCTGTGAACAAATTTCCGCAAATACCGCCCGCCGCGATTGGCTCCGAACCTCCGAAGGAACGGCCGTATAAATTAAGTTACCTACATCTACCTGAGATTACATTCTGTACTATTATTTATTCTGTGCTGAGATGAAGTTTTACATTTCGTTTTAGTCTGCGGAGTCCTGTGACCTTTGCGTTTTGACCGTTGTGAATGGTGATACATACATTTTTCGTTTGAAACGTCAAAAATGTTCGCCGTGGCCGCGGAATTTGTGATCCGGCTCCGTATTTGCTACATAATTTATAAGCGGATGAGCTTGCACTCGTGTTTCAATGGCGGGCAGCGGGCGGTCTATTCACGATCCGTATTTTTCAGCTTTCAGAACGAGATCGTATGCTAATAAGCCTCTCGGTACGCAGCATAAAACATGGAACGAAGCACATTTTTTTACATTTTTGTTTCAATTACCTGCCATTTATTTATCTGACTATGCCTTAAAGCTTTTAATTTTATAAAAAGCTCTCTGCAAAATAATTAGGCACTTGTCATTGTAATTCTATTCTCAATGAGAAGTGCCAAGTAAATTAAAAAAAAATATTAACATACTACACAAAAAAATAATTACGGCTCATGTTAATAAAAGTCTTGTTTTTTTATATTATGGATTCGCAGAATTTATACCTCCAGTTTGAAGATATTTACATTTCGAGTTATTGTTTAAACCACTCAAAAGGACGAGGCTCAGTTAGTCACTGGTTCAACAACGTCAATTCAGGCTGTGAAAGGATGTAAATAGAGTCGTTCAAATTAGTCGAGTGTTTTGTTTCAAATTAGTTTCAGACACAGCCACGGCACAATACAGCGATCCATTACAGCCTGCTACAGCTCTCGTATCGTGTACTGTAAGCTAATTGCATGTAAAATTGCCTCCCGAATTGATAGTGCGCAATTTGGTGCGGTAACGAACGCACGCTCGGAAGTCAATGAATATTTTTCAATATCATCAGCTACAAATCGTAGAAAACAATTTACAATTATTCAGTTTGCATGTCACCATCACCCTAGAGGCTTCTCTTTATAAAGACTAGCTGCGCCCCGCAGTTTCACCCGCGTCAATCCAGTTTTCCTGCAAGAGCTCTGCATTTCTCAGGTAAAAGACAGACGTGTCACACGTGTAAATGAACTGAAGTTCGCGAAAAAACAAAAGTAAACTCAAATGTCAAATCGCGAGTTTAGTCAAAAATCACCCATAAAAAAGCACTGAAAATAAAAAGAAGATCGCGAAAAAAAGTTATAAGAATAAATATAGTAAGACGCAGCAACGATGAAAAAACAAGTAACGTAATAAGATTGTTGGTGTATTATGATTATTGTAACGAAAGCTGCGATTGTTTCCCAAATAAACTAATGATTGCCTATCATCGAGAAACAGACGGAGCGAGTCCCAACAAATAATGCCAACAAACCCGAAAGCGAAGCGACCAATGTTTGTCGTGTAATGGCGCTTATTTTGTCACATTCGCGTCGCATAAACGTGACGGAGCGGGCACAATAACGCGTAGCCTATGCCGTAATGGCCGAGTCCTCTGATTTATCCCTGTTTCTTTTATGTGCCAACCGAATGGCTTTCTTTCAGCGTTCCTTTTCGGGCAAGAGTCGGTGTCGCGCTGCGCTAAGTGAGTTACTGCGCCGTGTTTTCATATTAAACTTAGGTGCTATTACAAACGTTAAACAGAACCTAATCGGAATATACGCGAGAAAATTAGGTGTACATTTTGTATCAGTTAATATGATCTGTGTATTCACGAAAATTGGTCCCTTGTTCTTTTTTTGCGCGTGTGACACCGTGGGACGATAAATCAAGTGTGAACAGCAAACTCACGCGAGTCGGAGATAAGAGACATGGAACAAAGGGGTTCCATAAATCGTTATTAACTACCGCCTCCAACCCTTTTCAACTGAAGTGTATTGAAATATGCCGATAGTGTGATATTCGTTCGCTGCCCCAGTTTACGAAAATAGAAACGATGCGAATTTAGATTCGGAGGGAATATGAAAATGATCCATGTGGGTTTGTTGGTTATTAATACTATGAATAGATTAATGTTGTACCCCCAACGAGACACTGTAAAAGGATAATGGATGAGTGAACTAAATTTGAACTTAACCGCACGAATCCATTCGCAACCCAGCTACTCGTTTTACGATTGCTTCCGAACCTCACGTACTTGTAATAGGTATGTGGAATAGACGTCCACCTGAGGTCTTCCCACCGAGCTATGATTCGGACAGCTTCAATGGAAGGGTCAAGAACCCTCACTGATAAAGCCTTTGGTATTACCACGGAAATTTAAAAATTTGTGAATATTTCAGATGTTCATGCATGGGTGTGATCAAAAGTCTTCTTAATAGTTTGCTTCTCCCTAAATTTTTTATGTATATTATGCATATCATATGCATCACTCTAGTATTGTAATTTTTTAGGTATCATGATTTTTCTAAATACGGGTTTGTCATGTTTGTGAGCTTTACTTTTTTTTTATCAAACAAGTGTGTTCAACATAGCTTGCCATTAGAATTAACCTAAGTTCTAAAATCTTCAATTTTATTCCAAAAGGCTCATTTATGGGACCAGGTTGGCTCAAATAATATGACGTGTTGCAGGTTCATAATATCTGTTTACCATCACAATTTCCTAGTTTGTCACAAGGCATAGTAAAATGATGTATTTCTTGTGTTTGTTTGGAGTTATAATGGTTTCTACCGAGATAATGACCGAGGCGTAAAGTCGGCAACAACTAACGTTGGTATATATATATATTCGCTGGTAACAATATCAATTTCCGCCCAAGGATACAAGCTATACGTTCTATTCCGAAATAAATGATGTAAAAACAGGAGATGGGGCGCGTAACATAATTCTGTGTGTTCCCACAATGGTGATGCTCCGATAAGTAAACACACACGTTATGTATATAGAGATAACATGAAGGAGAAACAAGAGAAAACGTACACGTTATCGGTATTATTGTCGTTTTATAAGCTCGCGCGAGGAAATTATCGTCGCTTGTTGGACAGGGTGATAAAAGGTCTTCACTCTTAGCGATATTTTAAGCACTATCATGATGCGTTAGCAAAATTTACACCTTTTGATACTTTAGCAGTGTGGCGCGTTCGATACTGAATGTTCAAGTTAGAACAGTGCATCAAAATGCGGTAAGCGGAATTTATAAATATTTTTATAAGTTGTAGGTACAGTAGGATCGAAATACGAGAGGCTCGAAGGGGCAGTTTGTTTTTTATTGTTTTTGGCTTAAAAATTTATGCAATGCACAGGACTCGGTACTTTGAATGATTGAATGCCTCCTTGACAAGAAGAAGAAAACTTTCAACAAAATCATTTCTAATTATTTGGTGTATTTTTAAACCGCTCTGTATGAAATGATGGTATTAATTTGGATTCTGGTGGTACTCATTGCAATTGAAGCGGGGAATGAAAAACTCAAACCTCCAATCATTTATTGCAAGTAGGCAAAAATAATGCACTTTTACAAGTCAACGACCTAAGTCTCATATACATAGAGAAAACTAAAAAATAAACCAATTAATGTTCTTGAATGCCACCAGCTTATTGGATACCTGGTAGTGGGCTAGAACACTTGGCCCCCCCGTTAGCCTATAATGTATTGATAATATGTTTTCCAATGGTTTATGAAGTAGTTAGCAAGTTAAATAAGTAGTATTCAGTATAGTTATTATTAAATATAGTTACGTGCCCGTCAAATGAATTCATGTTGACATAACTTTGCTTAAATATACTTCTTTTATGTTATAGAAGGTTAAGTACTCGTACTTACTATTAAAGTAAAAAGTCACCTTGACTGACACCTCTAACGACTTGATGGCCTTCCTTTTCAAGTTGATTGTCTAGTCCCGGTAAACATCAGTGAACTTGGTACTTATAAGACAGATGCAAGTTAATTACCTACTTGTGCTGATTTATTATTTCTTCGAGGCATCTCCATTGACATTATTGAGAGTTATTCGATAGCTTTCATCAGCAGAAATAAATAGGTATGGTTAATATATCATTGCCACTAAACTAATTGGAGCGTCAGATACATTTGCGTCAAATATCGGCCAAATATGGATTGCCAGTGTTGCGGACAGGCATTTTGGGAGCTGACAGTTCGATAGGTTTAATTAATTGACTATTGAAATATATTATGAGCTTTGTTTGTATTTAAATCAATGTATTTAAGGTTATTAATGGGTTGAAATAGTCATGATAGTGGTTCCGCTGGGGCAAGATGGTGACTGCTAGCGCGACCCCATCTTGCCCCACGCTTGCTCACGGGAGGGGGGGGGGGGTGTATTCAAATCCCCCCTCTCTTCGTCACCACCGTAGCGAACTCTTCACTCAGTCAAATAAAAAAAATAATTACAAAATGACAGTTTCGATTTCCCGCCAAAAATCCTTGCGGTTTACTTGCTGTGACAGACTGTACCTACAGACATACATATACACCAAAGTTCCACTATAATATGTGTTCCTTTTAATTTTTGGGATTTTAACAGTTAAAAAAAACTCATTTTCATTTCAAGAAAGCTTTTCAAACCTGGCAAAGCTCCCTTGGGCTAAATTCTTGAAGTTTCCCTTTCAGAAAATGGGTAAAGATACTAAACCTAATACCACATAATGGAAACAGAAAATGGCTGAACTGAACGATAATGTTTCTCTTTGCTCCAAGATTTTTGGACCTGCTTGAGACATTCCACGAAAATTTGCCAGTTAACCACGTTAAATAGGTAATATAGTTTTAAGTATTAAATGGTACAACCATGGCTTATGTATTTAATCGTTTAATAATAGACTTCTGATCATAACTTTTGTTTGTGACGCGGGTCTGTCTGTTTTCTTCACTTCTTTTTTTTTAATTGACTGAGTAACGAGACGAGCAAGTCGTTCACCCGATGGTAAGCGCCACGCCTGCTCATAACAGTCACAGCACCACCCAGAACACTGCATTGCATAATAATGCGCGGCACTGCACCGAGCTCGTCACCCTGTGATATCGGCTAGAAATAGTGCCCTTCAAACCGGATACCAATCAATGGACAACTCAGTGCAATATAACTGGAACTAATTAACGTTGAGTTTATAGGCCTTGATCACTAATGGAGAAAACCTTTCCACAGAAAATCCATCTTCAAGTATTTGATACTGAAGCGGGCTACATTTTGGTGTAAGTGAACCTCTTAAGCAGCTTAATAAGAGTTTACTGGCAGTTATTACAGCTAACGACTCCAGCTAATTCTCGGCTCGGCGTGCTGAGTTTGAGACAAGCATGACACGAGCGGGGTAATGGAGCCGATCGACGTAGTTAATGATTCGGATAGGGACACAGAACTTTTTAATAAGTACGTCGCAGAAAAGTTTGAAATAAATGTAGAAAAAGGAGGGCAATGGCTTCAAATCTTACCTTTAACTATAATGTAGGAGATAAGTACATACAGTTTTTGAAAGGAAGAAATTGTGAGTGCTAAGTCTATTAATTTGAAGTGTGTGTGTGTGTGATGGCAAGTGCTACCTACGCCTGCCCATAACAGTTACAGCACCACCCAGAACTTTGCATTGCATAATCACCCGTGGCACTGCACTGCGCTCGTCACCCTGAGACTTTGGTTTGTCAGTGTGTGTGTGCTCTTGTAAGCAGGTTAGATTTTTTTCGATTGAACGATATAATCTCTATGACAAACATAGTAGAGCTGTCCATTATATACTATAGGTCGTATTAATCAGTAAATTGTATATATGAAAAAAATTGGTAATCTTCAGCAAATAATGGAATAATACAGTTCTTTTTATACTCACAGTGAATCATGTTAAAAAATACCATTTTATAAACCTGCTGGAAGCACTCATAATCAAGCAACAATATTGAATTTAATTAAAAATATATTGTGGCCGCACCTCTCAAATTGGTTCGATTACATAGAAATATTTTTACCATCGATAAAAAAGAGGGTTATGTCTAAAATGCAAAATATCTGTATAATGTTTAATTCCAACAAATATATAAGAGAAGGAATTATAAAAGCATTTACATTAATAAAGTATTTGTATCTTCGAGTCCTAGCTACATTTTAATTTGAAATGCTGATAAAAAATCCATACGTAAATAACTGACTTAACAAAATTAGATGCGGCTTCAATTCAATGCAACCTATTTTTTAAACAAGAACCTGTTGGTCCGCCTAGTCCACTATTTAAACAAAATATATACATTTTAGATACTACTCTATACTCGTAGATATAGTCCGAGATAACGTAATACCTTATGTCCGAGCTTATGTTCCTTCACTATCATGATTACGCGTTACGACCTCTACCCTGCCCATATTTAGAATAAGCCAGTCATAGTGGAAGTTAAAGTCAGTGATAAAACTTTACACAAATGTCTCTAGATAGTATATCTAGAACCTTTTCATACAAATTGTAACGCGCGCTTTTATACGGAAGAACGATATCTTGTGACGCAAACATCGTGAGGAAACCGGCATATCTTAGAACCTGAACATTCAAGGGCATGTGACATTCATTGGGTGAACGTGGTTGATTATAGCCCATCGTCTTTCATAGATAAGGCCGGTGTCCTGTGATATTTTAATGGTGAATCTGGCGTCTTGCTGGTCATATTTTTATGGTAGAGCAATATTTATCCCCATCTTTTTAAAACTCGTGTTTTAAGTCGAATTGAAACTATGTATTTGGAATATTGTTGGTATATTTTTGGCGTTTGGAAAACTATTTGAATCAGCCAATCTATTCAACGAAGTAGCGTCGTGGGTTCTTTGGCACCTGCCTGCAGCCAGCCATTTCTATTTTTATCCTTTAATTCACAGTACAAATGTATGTGTATATCTTACTCGCAAAACACCCCATTTGATTTCGCCAAATGGACAGTAAAAATAACTAAAGCAAAGTCGAGATTCGTCTACTCTGGATTTGCAGCTGCATCTAATTTCGTACTAGCATCTGAACAGTCTACTTTTTTCAACGCATCATTGCTTTTCTCCAACATTATTTTCATTGATATCACAAAGCAAAGACTTCAATTGACAGTCCACAGTAAATTTTTATTTTTATTATGATAGTCAGAGTTTTTTGTTATTTGACTGTAGAAAGAAGCCTGCCAATAACCACCTAGAACTTTGCATTCATGATCATTTGCGGCATTGCACTGCGCTCGTCACCCTGAGACATCGGTTCTAAAGTCTCATATTATTATGCGCAGTAATTTCGCTGGAAACAATGCCATTCGAACCGGAACACAGTGTGTGCGGAGTTTCAGAAATGAGTAATAATAAAGATTGCCTACTGCCTAGACGAGCGTAAGCACTGCGGTCCGGCGCTATCGTGACTCGTACATTATGTACGGATCCCGGTTATATAATCCCAGAGATTAATGGACTACCATTCCAAATAAATTACACCGACTGTTAACATGATAGCCTTTTTGGGAAGGTTTGCTAATTTTATTTTTGCCCTCGCACAATTCGCGCCGCTTGTTTTATTCAAATTTGATAGCGAAACATATTTCATGCCGGGTTTTCTAGGTCGGAGTATGATGATGCTATTCTCGAGTGAAATGGATGGGAATAAGTGCGTTACTGAATAATGAAAACTTTAGCATAACAAAGCTTCAATCTTTTGCTGAGCTACTTTCTTCAACATTGTTGGAAAGAAAAAGGCTTTTCAGGTTACTATGAACTTACTCAGGGCAATAAGTAACGGAGCTAATGCTGTTACAGTAGGTATTTAATATTTTTTATAACTGAGACTTGAGTCGTTGGTGACAGATGGGATTCTATTAGGATAGGCACCAGGAGGCATACCATGACATCTTATAACAATTCAATTGAAGACCTAAACTGGCTTATTAGCGACTCAATTTAGGTTGTTGCCATTTTCAACCTAAATTGAATCCATTTTAGGTTGAAAATGGCAGCAACTTAAAAAATAAGACGTCACGGTGCGATTATGCGACGCGGTTCAGTTTAGGCCTTCAATTGAATCGCTATAAGATGTCACGGTAGGCCTCCAGCTCGATTAAAACATTTAAATCATCAAGAAAAATGTTTGTCTACTCGAATTTAAATTATTCAGCCCAGTTTACTTTCTTATTTGTTTGCGATTGAAACGGGATGATTGCTAGAAAACGAGTGTATAAGGGACTCCGATTTCCCAACGTTTTAAGCGATTGATTGAAATCCGGATTCGAGTATTCTGCGAGAGTATAATGGGAATTTCTTCTTGTAATCTCCTGACTTGAAAATGGAGACAGATTCCAAATCCATTTCTGTTTGCCTCGATACAGTCAAATGATAAGGAGGAAGAACGGACCGTTGAAGGAGTGTTTAATCGAATTTGAATCTTAATAAGATGAGATAATTATTTTCGCCGTCGCAAATGATAGCATGTTTACCAGCTTTTAATTAACACGTACACTGCTGAAAATACAGACGTTGTGTTTTTATAACTTTACGTGGGTGCGGGAAAACACACCTGTTGTGTTAGCGCAGCTTATGTGCCGGCTGTGCGGCGACACAGATGTGTGTGGTTAACGCGGCGCTATTACAGTGCGCCTCACCCAGACGGCACGCCATTGCTGGAAAACACACACGGCCCGTAACGGTGCCCAAAAGTAAAAACAGGTTCAGCCGTCAACGTGTTAACTTACAATGTTTGTACCTATGTTTGGGAAAAATCTTGGCATTCAATGATAAAATTGACAGCGAGCTGATCTGATGATAGAAACGGAAGGTAGACACGGAACTCCTCAGTGACTAACAGTAGATTGATGGTGTTTGGATTAATTCTGATAAGCTTTCAGTATAAAAGCTGTCTGGTAATAAAAATATACCAAAAACTTTTTTTAAGTGTTTTTGCCGTATAATCGTGTGAACAGATACACGTGTCTATTTCAAGATGAAAGATCCCCAAAATCGCAAGCAATCAAATCAAATTGGACCTGAACTACCTTCTATTCACCTCTAATGGTTCGTAAGCGTAACCGTTTCGAGTGCTACAGCTACGAGCGGGACGTGCTACGGCGTAGTACTCGTAGCAGATTGTAGCGCCACGCTCAAGTGCGGTTACGACAAACCTGCGCGAGCCCAATTCCAATTCCAGTTAAAATAAATCGGGCCTAAAAATAGTGCAAAATAAAATAAAATATGACGTAGATAACGTTTTATTATGACTATGACATAAACTGTTACTCGTAAAAATGTAGTTCCAACGATATCCATAAAATAGCAGTCTGTGGTGATAAATAACATTTTATTAACGTCAGTGCCCACAGTGCTTTGTCATAAATTAGAGGATTACGAGCTGTAATTAATAAAGATCGTTATTAATAAGTTGTATCTGTATTCGAAATGATAATAATGAATATTTGAAGATTTTCGTTCTTAGTCTAAACTCTTGTTTGAAGAAATTGTGGTATTCTATTCTCAATTATACCTACGAGTATAATTGAGAGCAATATTGATATGAAATAATTGCCTTTGGATAATCGCATCTCAAAGTTTACACGGAGCAAGGTATCAAATAAAAAATGTGTTCAATTAATCGCTAGAAGTTTGAGTGTGAAATTATTGAACTCAAAATAAAGTTCCATTCCGGTATTCAAATGAATGTTTTTTTAATGGCGTATGTACGGTGACTTGACGTGTGACGCGTGTGTGACGTTATGTGTCTATGTGACGTATGTGACTCGCGTTCGATCTTATCAGGAGGCCTACCATGACGTCTTATAGCGATTCAGTTGAGGACCTAAACTGAGCCGCGTCGCATAATCGTACCGTGACGTCTTATTTTTTATGTTGCTGCCATTTTCAACCTAAACTGGATATAGTTTAGGCTGAAAATGGCTTATTAGCGACTCAATTTAGGTTGCTACCATTTTCAACCTTAACTGGATCCAGTTTAGGTTGAAAATTGTAGCAACATAAAAAATAAGACGTCACGGTACGATTATGCGACACGGTTCAGTTTAGGTCTTCAATTGAATCGCTATAAGAGGTCATGGTATGCCTCCTGATGGGAAACGACGTGGCCGAAGGTGAAGTACGCTTGCCATTGTACGCTAGATATTGATTATAATACCAAATCTGTGACCTAAAAAAAACCCGACCGCGAACAAAACTGAATCTTGAAATGCAGTCACTGGCATTGCAGGCCAAATTTGAAATCAAATGGTGATGCCGCGAACTGCATTTCACGATTCAATTTTGTTCGCAGTCGTGTTTTTGAAGTAAAACTTCTTTAAGAACGCTTGACTTGGGGAGTAAGCAGGTGAATGCGTTACGAAAAATGTGATCGGGCGAGGCGAACGGAAGTTGAGAGGTAGACATAAATATAAGTTAGTGAAGATAGAAAGGGAGAAAGTAAAGTTTCGTATATTTTGTAAATATGTAAAGATTTTTTATTAGTTTTTTCTTTAAAAATTTTGTTGAATTTTTTTTTTTTATTTACTTTTACTACGTGTCCCGGTGCACATTTTTTTTTAAATTTTAATAGAGTGGCAAATAGGCTGATAACCAGACCGTCTGATGGTAAACGGTTACCGCCGCCTATAGACACCTACAACACTCGGGGCGCTAATTGTCCTAGAGCTCTTTTCATTTTTCCCATTAAAAGGCCCATATTGTACATCTCCGGAAAAACGTATGAGTGATAAGGCCGCCCATTGCGACACTTATAGCTAAGTTTGCTTCGTTCTAGTTTTAAGTTTCCTTTGTTCTGTGGTGTTTCAATAAAGAGTTTATCTATCTCTCTAACATTTCACGCCGCTCCCGACCACGTCTCTCATCCAATTTTCCACGCGATATTTATTTATTTGCTGAAGAAAATAAGCGAGCACGCCTCTCAGTAGTTAATGCCGTTAGGTCCGGTCACGCGCCGAGTAATTATCACCCGAAGCCCGGACCAAATAACCAAAAAAACCAGTAAAGCCAGAAACTACATAATAAGGTTCCGTACAATATAATAAAATTAAGGTCATGTAGGGACTTGAAATAATTTTAGACGGAACTTAGCATCAATAGTGAAGGTTAACATCGTGAGGAAACCCACATGTACGAGAACTATTTTAGAGGTATGTGATCCGCCGATCCGGACCGGGCTCCCGTGGTAGTTTATGGCCTTATCCTCCTCACGAAAGTGAGCGGAGACCCATATGCGTTGATGATGATGACCTACGTTACTAGATTTTAAAAACTTTTGTCCTTGCCTGCTGCCTGAAGAAAAATTGATAAGTTATTTATATGCAACGGATCATATGATCCGATTGGAATAGAAAGTGTGATCCATTAATGACGTCATCCAATCATGTGATCCGACGGGAACTACCCTAATTAGAGACGTCAATTATATATTTGTAATCCACAGGTATTTGCCTTGGATCTGCGTTTGTGTGACTATAGCCTTTGTAATAGTTACCGATTCCCTAGATACAGGAAACCCTACTTAGAGGTTATGTAAGTAATTGTGATGCGTCATCTCATTAACGTTAATTGGCAATGTAGCAAAATGTACGATTTAATTTGGTTAAGTTAACTGACATCTCTGAGTGTGGGAGTGATAGGGAAATGGTAGAAAAGCGTTCTGTGGGCTTAATAACAATTAGCAAAAACAAATTTTCATAGGTCTACTCCTTCTCGAAATACTTTAAGGATGACGACCAAAAAGACCATATGACGGTAAAAAGACAAAAAGGGATTGTGGTTCCATTTTCCTTTAGTCAAAAGGAACCCTGAAAGCTAATAGGAAACTTTGTAAAATACGAGCACTAATCGCATCTCGATGTTTGCTAGAAAGTCTGATAGATACATCTTAATCTTTTGACCCTGTTTCAATAATGATTCAAACACGGTTACTACCATGGAATGCTTGATTTTGGCTCTGGATATACTTACCTACCGCATCTGCTAGAAGAAATATACATAAAGTTTGTTTAACTATAATATTATTAATTACCTTGATCTTTGTGTCTTGAACAAAAATACACACTTTACTTTTGTCTCTTAATAAGTACGTTGTTCGCTGTTGTGTGCAGTTGTGTCAGAATAAATCTTTTTTCTTTCTTTCTTTCTTTCTTTCTTTCTTTAGATCGCTTTATGCAGTAGGTACCTTATTCGATATGCTAAATAAATTCCCACAAAAAATACAAAAACTCATAAAATATTCCACCCACTGCAATAAACCAACGAAAAATCTAGTTCCATTCACGTTTACCCAGAAAAGCACGGCTTTCCCCGAACAAAATAATCTGTTACCAACGAGAGTTTTCACATTGTTATAGAAAATGACATGAAAACGTGAATTTACGGGCACGGCTCACTCGCAGCCGAGAAATGAGTTTCCGACTTTAAACATTCCTTGCTGTTCGCGCTCTTGTTTAACTTTCATTTGAACATTTGCCGTTATGAAATTGCTTACAAAAACCCTAAAGTTCCTAGTTTACGTTTTCTTACTTTTTATGGATTCGGTAGAAAGTTGGAGCGACCTTTGCCTTACAGTACCTAGGTTAGACTTAGGTTACTAAAATATGTTAAAAGTAACAGTAGGTATATAATATAAGCTATGCTACTAGCGAGTGGTTTGAATTTTGGCATCGCTTTATTTTTTTTTTACCCCTATACGGATTATTCAATATGAATATATGGGTTACATATTTAGAGGTAATTACGGAAAGTCAACCAGGTTACAAAAAAAAAAAAACATTTGGTAATCTATCGATAGGGTAATAATTTAATTAGGTTATAATGAAAACTAGTGGCGTATTATGAAGTAGATAACCACAGCACCTTACTCCGCAAGCATGACTTGCACTTGACCGGTTTTTTTTAACTTTATCTTCTTGCTTCAGTTAGTTTACTCAGGGTTTATTGACAAGGGATCGGGGTTCTTTATCGTAATTAGTATTGTTTGCATACGTTCGTGAAATAAACGGTCGTCGTTATCGCGTGCCCGCGCGGGATTAGATGTCCGCCGTCTGCATAATAAATTAGATCAATACACGACCTTGTCCGCCCATCGCCTTGTTTATTAACGAGCTTAGTCGGGTATCTTTCCAAAGATCCAGCCTTAATGGAACCTCCTATTTAAAATGAATGACAGAATGACATGCTCATTTATTTATATAATCAATAAATGTTTACACCAATTACTCTAATTATTCCAATTACAGTTAATAATAATTTACACTACACAATTTCACACAATCATTCGTTCCTCTCGCAATAATTTAAGCACTCTGACAAAATAATCTGCCATCCATATTCTTACATATACCACAAATGAAATAGTAAGAAATTATATTATATATTATGTATTAGGTATTCGTACCATAAATATAAAATATGATATTATGATCAAATGAACTTCACGTGTGAAGTTCGATCATTATTATATGATTTAGCTTCATTTGAAGATATAAATAGATAGGTAGACTATGTAGATGTTTAGAGTAAAAAGTTTTGTCCATCATTATAGGGTCTAGGTATAATAATTTATTTATTTATTTTTATTTTATATTTTTAACACGGAGACGTGCTCGTTGCCTCGCACGAAAAAAGAATGAAACTAGGGCGGTGCGGCGGTTGGACGCCACCATAGACTATAGAAGAGGTATCGATTATCGATTTGTTTCAAAAATCATTCGATTTTACTTTTTAAATGTGCGAAGTTGCCTAGTAGGTTGAAAGTACTACATAGTCTACCTATCTATTTATATCTGAAAAATGAAGCTAAAGAAATATAATTAAAAATATATAAAAATAAACATAAAAACAATAGTTCACGGTTTCGTCAATATTGTGTGAAAAAAATAACGCGTCACGATCACACACATAAAACCTGACCCTAGGATGGAAATTCTAGTTAGGGGTCTTATGAATTCTAGGAATTAGGGATCATTCGAAGAATTCATGTTCCTTTTCTTCTAGCCTTAACTTTTCAACGTTCTGTGGTGTTTCAATAAAAAGTTTCTACCTACGAGTATTTACAATGAACAAATATTTTGTTCCTCGTATTGCAGATTCTCTGAGACTGGGTGTTAAAATACGAGTTTACGAGAAGTTTTCCTTAACTTCCTTACTCTGCTTTTCTCCTCTGGGACAACGGGGAAGTTTGCCGGAAGGTTCCAGTAGATTTTATTTCACCTTGATTACTTACAATTCACTAAAAAAACATTCCACTGTTTGTTCAAGCTACCTCACCATTTCACTGTTATGTTAACCCGTATTTATAGTATCCCCTTTGGCAAAACTTTGGATTTAATAGCTACAATTTAAATTTCATTTTACTGCTAATATTAGCTATGTCCGAGAGTTATTTTACATGTAAAAGCTGCATTAATATTCATGTTCTCTCGTTAATTCGGCTGTTTGTTCAAAATGTTAATATTTTATTTGGAATTCTCGTTTTCGTGCCGTTGTTTGTTGTACTTTCACATGTAAGGGTAGTTCACCGAGTGAGCTGCGTGTATTTATGTGAAAATGACCTACAAATGATCGCGGTGGCGGCACGGTTACCATCCATACAACTAAAAAGCTGTAACTAAACCATACTAATAAAAATAACATCTGAAAATGAAATTAATTTGCACCTCAGAAATCAATCTACAGTCCCGCCAAGTGGCATTGCCTCCATCGATTTCTATACACACAAACATACAGTCACGATTGTCTCCCGTTGAGATAGGCAGAAACTACATATTTACACATGCTACGATCCCAGAGGAAAGCAACCACAAACTCCCTGACACCCTCTACTGGTTTCAGGAACTCCAGATCAATAGGCGGTGTAGATGCGTGGTGGCGTCACATCCTTTCCGCCCGGTCTCATTCACAACGGAACTCCTCAGTAACTAGCAGTAGATTGATGGTGCTGGCTTATTTTGATCATATTGCAGTTCCCAATTTGGGACTATAAAAGCTTAGTATCATGGTTATCTAGCGTGGTTAGCTATACGTTATCCACCGTCATCGAGCGTTTCACCGTAGTATTTGTACGAGGCTATACGGTATTTAGATATAAAGATCTCGATAGGTCTAATGTGAGTGGCATCCTCACTGAGCCTCCGAAATTACGTGACATGGTAACGAAAGTTCATAAAGAGCCTGAGGTGCGCTCACGTAGAATCTCAAGGCAAAAAGTAAACTCGGTTATATCTTCAGCCAATAACGTTTTTGTATTATTTTTGTTCTTGGCAAAAGGATTTATATTTCTTGAACGTCTGGAGGTCTATTTAGTTTAGTAATCTTGACAGTGAGCCATTTTTCACGATTCGTATCTTACTTTTGTTACGTCCATTTTACACTATCAATATTATTGATGATCCAGATATCGTAATAATATCACCAATAAAATGATTGCAGTAGTAATCATAAGCTCGTAATGTCTTCAGTATAGAAAAATGAGAAAAATAAATTAATAAATACACTAAAATCACACTTAAATAGCAAGCCGAAGTTAAAAGAAGAAAAATAATTAATTATATATTATGGTCAAAAACGTACGCACTGTTAATATTATTGAAGCCACGCCCCTTGGATTGTGGATTTACAGAACGTTTTCAATTCCGTCAATACCATCAATAACACATCAGTTCTGGATGACGATATCAAGTATCGTGTCATAGTATTGATAGTGCGATAAGCCCTATAGGTATGTATCACAATACCTATAATGGTTTTCGTATAACTAATGTCATTGTTTTTCTTAGGTAACCTACACTAACACCGTAACATATGAATGTTGCGTCATAGAGATAAAAAATGTTTTTATAAGTGGTTTAATTCAGTTTGAAGTCAAGTTTTACACTATAAATCGTAGTTTCATCTAAATACTGCGTAAAAAAGACGCCAGTATGTCAGCCCAGATTAGAAGTCAGAAAGTCGTTTATAAAATTAAATATGCTCGTGTCTGATTTTGCAATTCTGAAACTGATTGCATGTTGAACTGTTTCACCAGTTCGTTAACTGTAAGGACAGTTCGTACCAAAAACCAAACTTGACTTCACTACTTGCACTAGTTACTTACTGGTCGGTGTTTGACATGCATAAGTTAACAAAGTGAGGAAGTTCTTGACATAGATTGAAGCTTTCCATCAATATTTAAACGTGACGGGCACTTAAACCCACACCCATACACATAAAGATATATAAACGGATAATAAATGGTCCTATTCCTATCCTACATACTTATGTGTGTTTGTTAGTACTTTGGACTTCTAGTCTGTGTAAGACTAAGTATCACTATTCTAGGCCCCGTCGGAGTAAGTTTATTAAATGATAAAACATTACTTAACACGTTCACTGTTTTTATTCATTTTTCTCATAGATAATCATATATTTTAAAATAACAAAGTCGTTCGCTCGATTCCAATTTGTGAATGCCGCACTGACAAACATTCCTCCTTTTTTCCCTTTTTCTTTTCGTCCGGCTAAGGTCCGACTACTCAACCAAAAAGATGTCAACCAAAAAGTTGTCAGCATAAAGAGGTATTAAGTAACTATTTAGTTAATTGATATCGAATAATTGTTACAAATTTACAAACCCTAACATCTGTAAGGCATTAAAACCACGTAATCTCTGTAAGTCCCTGTCAAAGTTGCCGATTTTGCCAGTTTTTGTATGGAAAAACAATCTAAATCAGCGATTTGCAGCAATAACACGGTTCAATAGCTATCAAAATTGAATCCCAGGTTCGTTACAGCTGAATGAGTGTTGACGAAATGTCGTATAGGACTTTATGTCCTAGAATAACACAGGGTACTATGCACGCGGGTGAAACCGCGGGGCGAAGCTAGTTTTAAAATATTTAGGATGGTTATTGCTTAGAAAGTGACGTAAGAGCCTCCGGTCCGGTTAAAGCTAGACATTGATAAATGTTTCATCCCTTCGATGCAAGAGCCTCGTATTTCTCAAGCTCGTGTATTTTGTTCATTGTTTAATTTGTAGTCTCCCTGTTTTTTTAAGCGTTTTTTATTTTGGGCTTGTTAACGATGCGGAAATTAAGCGTGCGTATTGTTTGTACATAAAATGGTTATTCTGAAATTAAATTTTCCTATTTTGTTTGATATATTACCCACCCACATATAATTTGTTAAATTATGTAAAAGTTTATAATTACGGGTACGTCATTGTTCTTGAATCGATAAAAAAACAGCTTACAATATTTAATTGTATTATTTTTCTGTTTCAGGTAATAAAACAAACACATCACGTCACAACTGTAGTTGATCAGTCAAATTGTCAAAGGTAACGCTGCCAGTGTTAAATCCTGCATTGAATTGAATATTTATCTCTTGATGAATTATCAAGGGTTTGAATTTCGATGAGATTGCTCCACCGGTTGAAGTCCTATGAAGTCAACTCTCTTGTTTACACAAGAGATAACTGACGATATCTCACGTTCAACACGTGAGATGATACGTTCTTGTCGTAAGAGATCAATATATAATAGTATTTTTCTCGTTTGCGGTGTTAAAGTTTGGAGCCCGGTGGAACGTATGTACGGATAGTTGCAGTTTTAGAATAAGAGTTTTGGAGCGCAATGGTAACTCCTCAGTACTATAAGCCACTGAGGAGTTACTCTATCATCAGATCATTCGCCATTACAATGCCACAATAATACTGTATGAACTTACCAGGCACGCAAAATTTCAACTCCATCGAACAACGGAAACTGGGTCAAAAGTGATTTGCGAAATTTGTGCCAATCATACTACTCACAAATAAAGCAAAGCTTACAAGTAAGTTAACGAGTTACCCAACTACAATCTTGTGAAATTTTGATCTTCAAAGCAGCTCACCGCGGAAAACTGTTGCGAAAAATGTTAAATACACGCCTTGACAGTAAATAATGTGCGAACAGCTACGATAAAGGGTCGGCAATATGAGTGGCCCCAAGGGACAGATCGGGGAGCGTAGTCTGCCCTTCGCCAAGTATTTATTGTTTATTTTTACTGCTAAACTGGTTTATGCAGGAATGGTGAACATGGGGCCTTGCTGTTCAGAAAATATTAGATTTTGCGGTGAATTGGTTACTGGGGAGTTATTTTTCATTACAACAACAACAAATTTAGGCCTAATGCAGAGTCAGAAGCAAATATGGGATAGAAGTTACTAAATATGCTAAGCAAACGTACATACTGAATTATGTTCTAAACGTGGACATTAACTCTTAACTTAATTAATACGTTTCCACTGCTGGTACACAGGATTCTTCTCAGAGATAAAGAAATGATGGGCTGTATCCAGAAAACAGATGTCAATTTCACGTAGCGTTTCATTAATGGACCCTCTATTACAGAATATCTACTTGTACAAATAGGTTGGTACATGTAGTTATGATTACCCCATGCGAAAGAAACCCTCCTATTTTCCAAAACATATAGGTAATAACACAAACAAAAAGAGAATAAATAAACGACTGAAGCACAATTACAGTGTTCAATTATAAAATACCGAACAGCAAGACGGCGTAAGTAAATCCTTGAAGATCCTAAAATCGGAACCGCTTCAAATTACGCAGATGTTATTCCAAATCAACCGTTGATCACAATCTACGCTTCAATCTGAGGTTTTAATGGAAATAAATAATGGTACCAAGAATCTCATATTTTGCCAGAAAACATAATCGTTTTTCCATTTCCGTACGTTCCAAAAGAGATGGTATATCTTTGACGTTAGGACTTACATCTTGATCATAGTATCACCCAAGGCTCCACCATCTTGATGCGAGTATGTTACTTTTTCTAATACTTCATTCAGTAAATTTTAAAATGGTATAAAAATAATGTTAAGAACATTAGAATTTTTATGAACATTCAATCGGGCCCATTTGGAGCAATATCCATTGTAGACTACCTATTGATTAACTCGTGAAATATAGATGACGAATTGTATTGTCAAACTGTACTTCTATACCTATAGCTTTAGACATTAAGAAGCATGCACAAACTAGCCACATTTTATTTCTGCTAAAATTAGACCAAACTTGATGAAGACGGCAAAACGAGGTGGAACGCACAGAATACATAAGAACCCGACCTTAATCTAAGTAAACGTGGAAACTATCTAAAAGGATTAGCTGATGCCATAAATAAGGGATTAATGAGGTTTAATTAGATAGCGTTTTACCCCCCACGAACCTACCCCATGAGGCTTTCAGCTCACGTACAAGTTTCGCACACCACGCAACAAATGGAACCATCAACTTAGGACCATCTTATTGATGGAATAATCTATTGGAATCCTCAGATATTCTGGGAGGATGAAGAATGGTACGGTCCGGTTAGTTTATATAAAGCCATCACATAAACGGGAAATTTCCTTTTAAAAACTCAAACCATAATCAGTTACTAATTAGTTCAGTAGGTTATATTTGATTTGATTTTTCTCTATGTATATGAAACTTAAGTATTTGACTTGCAAAAGTGCATTATTGTTTCTCTACTTACAATAAATTATTTGACTTTTCAGATGTTCTGGTAGAATGAGGAATGGTACGATCCGTTTAGTTTAAAGACAACTAGCTCATAATAGCTAATTATAGCTAGTAGTTCCCGTTTTGTCCCACGGGAACATACTATCGGGATAAAAAGTACCCTATTACTCATTCCTGGTTATAAACTATCTGTGTTCCAAATTTCATTTGAATCCGTTCTGTGGTTTTTGCGTGAAAGAGGTACAAATATCTATCCATCCATTCTCACAAGCTTTCGCATTTATACTATTATTAGGATCGTTTAATAATTGATACAGTTATATAGTTTACGTTAGACAGAACGGTAGAAGCCCCCTTAAAACTCTTGCTTGTCATAAATAATACTATATAATTTTGTTCGTCCTATCGACTTGTAAATGATCAGTGCAGATATTAGCACCTTCTGACATTATAACTAATGCAGAAGTTGACCTTTCACGGCAGTATGCCGCAGAGTTCATCACGTATTACGTATGTATGATGAACGAAGTCGTATGTAGGCGTATGCCTTCATAAAAAATGATTTAGATCGGTACATGGTCTGGAACAGGTGTGTTGAATACAGATAACTGCATAACTTTTGTTTCTAGGGAAAGTTGGCAAAGACTTATATGGCAAAGGTTGGAAAAGTCACTTGTTTATGTAAAAAAGAGATGGAGAGTGGCATATATTGTAATAACAAACTGGAAAAGTGTACAGTAGGTATTAAAAATACAATTTGCGACACAGGAGAGCCCTTAAGTGTAGCGGATTGTTTAATTTTCTTGTACGTTTCAAAAGCTCGAGATCTGGAAAATAAAAATAAATTATTCCTTTTCATATTTTTGCAGTGTTTTCAACTTAAAAGCCCAGACTAAATAGATTGAAATTGATGTGAGACTATTAATCCTAAATTTATTTTCTCGTGTGATTTATCTGATATTAATATTTGATGAAGACTTTTGATTAAAAATGCAGAAAAAGGTTATTTGGAATTTGAACGTAGCTTAATATTGGCATCCAAATTGAACTGATTGTAGAATGTAGACTGAAATTCATATTCCTATCTAAAGTCGACAGGAATTTTTGCTAGTTATTTCATTTCACGCCACCAGCTTAGTCCTAAGAGCAAGGGAAAAATATAATTAACTATAGGACAAATATTAACAAGCAAAAGTCTCATTATATTTACAAAAGAAAAAAACAGATACTTAACCACGATACGAGTATTATGAAACAATAAAGATGCACATTTTTATTTAACCAAATAATTCCAAAATACGTAAAAGGCCACAGAATAACTGATAAAATGGAATAAATCACGCAAACATTGTCACATAGATGGCGTAAATTGAACGACATCTGGCGATCCACCGTCCAGAATAGCGATGAGTCCCAAAAGCATCTTTGAAACAAAACTTCAGGTATTGTTCCTGCGAGCACTGTTAATACAAACTATTTCTAGAGAAATAGCATTTTTCCTCCAAAAGCACTTTATAAAAACTTGTGAATACAACATAAAAGTATGATAATATGAATTGGAAATAAAACCCGAAGTAGGGATAACTTTTGTCTAATGTGTTCCTAGGAATGAATACTGTGTAAGTTGTTTACGAGTATGGAATATCGTCACAAATGTAATGAATACGTTACTTGGTGGCTGCGGATTTTAATGTGTTTGGTCTTCGTGTCATAGAAAGCACTTCACACCTTTGCCAGATATTCAACCGCCAAGCAGTTGTGTGCAAACATTACTGTGTTCCGTTTAGAAAGGCACTGTTTCCAGCGAAATTGCTGGGCATATGAGACTTAAGAGCCGACGTCTCAGAGCGACGAGCGCAGTGCAGCGCCGCGCAGGATTATGCAATGTAAAGTTCTGGGTGACACTGTAACTGTTATGGCCAAGCGTAGCGCTTACCATCAGGTGAAGGACTTCCTCATCTCGTCAAACAGTCAAATAAACTCTGTGCAGAGGATACCTGGAGGTAGAGGAAACGGCCTCGCATGTGCTCCTGGAGTGTGGGGGCGTAGCGTCTCAAAGGCCGCAGTACCTGGAGACATCAGGAACCCTGTAGGAGGCCTGCAACGAAATCGACAAGTTGTTGACCTTCCTGGAGGACATCGCATGGATGGACTAGCAACCACCACCCGTCTCCACGCAAAAAACGCCTATAAACGTTCTAGTTACACGGAAAAGAGCCCGCACGCACACCAAGTACCAAGAGTATTTTTAGAACAACTTGTTTCCTTTCTTTAAGGGCCGTTCTTTGGAGTATTTCTTTGCCATATATCTGAAGCTATGTTCGGTAGTTGGTTGAAATGATTTCCCTGTAGAAAAAAAATCTGTCGTCCAGTCTAATCCAAAGGAGTTGCTGAACTATGCTTATATTTTGAGGTCGACCCCCATATTCTACGCTAATAATAGTGTGGTTAGTGCCAGCGACAATCCCCAATTTACTCTAAGCACTTTAGTGTTGGGTAAAACTAGAGATCTGTTCATTATTTCCTATAACTTTAATAAGACTATAAGATTAAACTGAAATGATCACTCATATAAGTATTATCGTGAGGAAATCCACATACCTACCCGAGAATTATTTCGGAGGTAGGTATGTGATCCACCAATCCGGATCTGGCCCCTGTGGTGGATGATGGCCTAATCCTCCTCACGAAAGTGAGGGGAGACCCGTGCCCAGCAGTGGGACGTTATGGGTTATTGATGATAAGTATTATCATTGGAAACTATAAACAAACATGGCAAATAACCCGTTTACAAATCTATCTTTTAAAATTAGCAAAAAACAATATTACGTAACAAAACACTTCTAATATCAGAAGATTCAATAGTGTTTTTTTTTATTAACCTGAGTGACGAGACGAGCAAGTCGTTCACCTGATAGTAAGCTCTATACCTGCCCATAACAGTTACAAATTAAATTCTATCAAATGTCAATATATAATGTTGTCTAAAACCTGATCTGGTTGTATAACTCTACGATTGTTGCGACGCAATGTTGTCACTCAAATTTCTAGAAATTTGAATTTCCGTGGAAAGTCCTTGAACCCAACCTATTTCCCACTTATTACACACTAGTTACACTACATTTTACACACAAATGCAATGCCGACCAGTAACTGTATCAGACCGCGCTAAAGTCTCAAGTTATTTGCCCCACTCATAGTTATGTCCACTAATTTAGTCTGCCCTCGGAATGTATTAGTTCGTGATTGGTAACCGAGGGGCGGCATTCTGTGGGCTGCCGCTGGCATTGCCCGAATGTGCCGCAACATTGGGATCCGTAGCACCTACCAAGTAAAACAGCTATATCTTCTACTATCTATATAGGGTCATAGGTACTGTGAACCTTTAAAGGAGGCGTTGCGTTCGTGATGCGGAGTAAGATCAACGTCTTTTTGTTGGAAACTTGAGATTTGTCTGCTGAAAACACAGATGTTTGTGTTTTTATAACGTTACGCGAGTGCGGGAAAACACACCTGTTGTGTTAGTGCAGTTTACATGCTGGCTGTGCAGCGAAATACAGACGAGTGTGTTTAACGCGGCGCTATTACAGTGCGGCACACACTGACGCCACGCCAGTGTTGGAAAACACACACGGTTTCGTAACGGCGCCCAAATGTAAAAACCGGTTCGGTAGTCAACGTGTTAAACAAAGGTCCAAAAAGGCAAGAACATAAGATTTACACAAAATTTGAACTAAATATTATTAGGTGAGCTTTTATGAAATATACGTAGATATTTGGTTCTGTAAAATAAGCCCAAACACCCATCAATCGACTCATAAGCACTGAAGAGTACCGTTGTCAACCTTTCGTTTCCATCATCAGATCAGGAGGCATACCATGACCTCTTATAGCGATTCAATTGAAGACTTAAACTGAACCGCGTCGCATAATCGTACCGTGACGTCTTATTTTTATGTTGCTGCCATTTTCAACCTAAACTTGATCCAGTTAAGGTTGAAAATGGCAGGAACCTAAATTGAGTCACTAATAAGCCATTTTCAGGTCCTCAACTGAATCGCTATAAGACGTTATAGTAGGCCCCCAGTTCTCTATCATCATCATTATTGTATTTTCATCGGAATAAGAATAGATTTCAGCTACAAAAATTTGTGAAAAGTTAGGTTTACTTACTGGGTCACTCGTAGAACAATTAATTATCCACATTTTGATTGACATGAAGACAAAAATTTATTTCATACAAAATAATTATTCGAAAGTCTACAGAAGTAGGTAGGTGTAAGAGAATGAAAACACATATTAAAAAAATTTCCGTTCTTCATGTTGAAAATAATAGGCTAAAATATACGAAGGGATGTTCGAAACGCGTGGCACATTTATATTTGGATTACGCAAAAAAAACCTGGGAGCTCATAATTTATCTTTCCTACATAATTTATTTTCGTTCCAATGTTTTGTTTCGTACTTAGCTAACCTTTCTGTGTAAATGAGAAAGTAACTCCAATTAAAATGTCTTTTGACAGGCGAACGATGTTTGAAACTTCATACCATTTTGTAGGTACTGTCCCCTCTTTAAAAATTGTGAAATGATGAGCTGTTGTTTCAATATCTGATGTTGTAAGAGCTTTTTACGTGACTAATTGAATATTTCTCGTCAGTTCGCTTCCGTGCTGAGTGCTCGATGAATAATTAAAAGGATTTTTCTTGAGTGCTCTCACAGTTGCCTTTTGCAGATGCCTTTGAACCTTTGGGTTGCGAAGCCCTTTTAATGCATTGAGGATGGAACATTTAAAGTTTCACCTGATCACTGACTGAAACAAAAACTCCATTCTACTATTATAATAAAATAATAATAACGCGTCACGTTCACATACGTAGTTCCTGATCCGTGACTCTAATTCTCTATATCTAGGGAATCAGGAACTACGAGTGCCATGGTCCCATAAACATCCAGACTCAAAGCAAACACTTGTGGTTCACATAATTCTTTGCCCCTCAGTCGGAATCGAATCCCCAACCTCACTCTTCGCAGTCAGCTCATCACCCACAGCGCCACGGAAGCCGTCAACACTCGAGCTTATGTAACCTTGTGATAAGCAGTTAATTTTGAATGAAAACCACATTTGCAAGACGCTAAAAGCTGCGAGCTTTAACTGAATCTTACTTGTGAGTTTGATCGCAAGTATTTTCAGATGAGTTTTGTCTCTACCATATACCATGATGCTTCCAGTTTATTACTCCATAACATGGCAACGTTTCTTAACTTGAGTATCAGTGAATACTGAATATAAACAGAATTTATATTATCCACCGTTATGTCGTCACCATCATAAAATTCACATGCTGTTGAATTATAGAGTTAATATTTTCGAGCAGTGATCGTGTCGTATACGTCGTTACGTATTTATTTAGATCATCTCTTGGTAACGGCATTAATATTTTACCCCACATTTGATTTACTAGCTTATTTGGGACGGAGCAGAGGCGTCGACTATAGATCACGAAAAATGTCTAACCCGCGTATGGAATTTCAAAACTGATAGTGTATTTGTAGGCTATCTATTACCATTGCAAGCCTATAAAGTCTGTAAAGCTTGTAAAAATAGGCGTTACCTCGCCATTCTGGCCAAATGGTGGACGTTAGCGAACGTGTGAAACGTTCTTCCACTACATAAATCAAAAACTTCGGAAACGAGGACTGTTGGAGCATCCCGACTTAAGGAACAAAGGCAGCTGTTTAGAGAATAACAAAGAAAAAGAAATTTAATATTTCTTACCTCTCAGTCGCTAAGTGATTCCCTTTATTTTTTAAGATCTTTTAATTTGTGTTTACGAAAAGCTCCAGGGTGCAGGCGCGGTTGCTAATTAATTAATTTTTGTCTTAAATTTTCTCGTTAACATTAAAGGTAATAAGGTAAACAGTAGGCCTGCTGAGTTGTTCCTGTTATTAGCACAAAGTTATTACTGTATTAATTCTGTTCAATTAATTCTTCTCAACAATTAAATTGTACTCCTATTGCTAAGTTAACTAGTGCAACAATCTTGAGGAAATAATAGCATCGTAGAACCACCCCCGTAGATCTTGCGGCTACAGCGTGCAGCGAACCTCCGACTCGGTGGCACCTCGAATAAATCTCGCTTTGTCCAAGGACATTATGCATGCTAACGGGCCATTGCCCTGAGCCTTCATACCAAACACTAAACCATCTATATCGTGGTTAACGTTTTGAGAAGGTTTATTGTGACTATTTCTAGTGATAATTTGACGACACAAAATTTATCTGAAACGCTCCTTGTTCTCTTCAAAAGAGGTGCTTCAGCTGTCGGCGTTTCTACTCGGCCGCTATCTTGAAATTTAGCAAGCGACGAGAAACTGATATTTTCGCTGAATTTACACTTTTATAACGCCATTATCATTAAAAAAAAACACTAGCTATCCCGATGTTTGACAACGTCCATGCTAAACACGTTTTTATACGTAATGTAGATTGTGAATTCTAGTGCATTTCTGTATTTTCGTGTGGAGTCTAATTAGTATATAACATAGATTTGACGATATATTTCCAAATCCCGATGACTATTAATTTAATGCGTTTTAAGATATGGGATAGCACAAAGAGGATTTGGTGAGCGCCATCAGAACGATGTTGTCGGCTTAAGTAGAAATGTTTTACCTCTTAATAGTTCTTGAGATAAAATGCCACAAATCTCGGTGATTTTCATGACTCAGTATAAAAAGAAAACATGTAGGCAGCACAGAAGTTCTATAGAGATCCAATCATTTGAATACTTCGGAAACTTTTGATCCTTCGGGTGGAGTGAACTACTACTAAAATTGGAATAAGCTGGGTACGCGTGAGTGAACTCTCGGATTCTTTGGCATTTTCGGACGGTGCTAGAGGGGACAATTGCCTTTCCCTTTTGCTAACAAAGAAGTGTCCTTTACCTATCTTGTTGGATTTGGAGTTTTCGTGAGTTTGAATTGTAAATGTAATCTTTTGGAAAACATTCCAACAGATTATCAACCAGATGTTATTATGGCAATTATGTATTTGCCAACGCCCAAAGAAATCTTAGTTATTCAGATACTGTTACTTAGTTACTGTTCAGATAAAGAAAGATAATTAGTAATTAAGCTACGCTTTTATTAGCTTCACCTGAATCTATGTAACAGAATCTTTGAACGTAAATTTCGCCAAACTCAAGACGTCCGATTAACTTGAAATTTTGCGCAAGTATTAAGAATCGAAGACAATATAATAATAATAAAAAAATTGCGAGATTTTCAATTTTTTATACCATATATTTGTTTCAATATATTCATCTTTTTAACTCCTTTACGCATAGTGCCGCTAGATTCTAATAACTCTTGATGAGATAACAAAACTAGGTTTTTCCAAGGGTCTTAAGTAACATGTCTAGTTGAGACTTGACAGAAAACTAGTAAGCGTCCTGGAAATAGGCAAGTCACGGGGGCAGCCCGACATTTATTGGCTGCGACGACCCGCCGCCGCCGACATTGACGTACGATCGACCAAATGCGATACTTTCGACTTATTGGTGACGATTTTTCAAAGTCACCCGTTTGACACGTCGCTTCCTCGTCTAACTAGTTTTACAACTACATTTGTACCTACCATTTACTGCATTGCCTTGGTCCTGGAGGCCACCAACTTGTATTCGCAGCAAGGACCAAATAATTTGGAAATAATAAAATTGTGTCCACTTTTTTTTTTTTTTTTCAATGCTTACTTATATGAGTACATGAATAGGTATAACCCTTTAGATGTAGGTATGTTTGTTTAGTTTTTGAAGCCACTCGCTGTCGAAAAAATCCAGCTCAGAGCGCATTCTACGTATTTCGTAGCTAATATTCATGATTTCACGGGTCGAAAAATAGGCCTGCTAAATTTAAAGTATTAAGTGAGGCTTTATTTTCTGAATAACGTTTAATATTTCTGCCTTAGAACCCCAAAAAGGTCCGTCCCAATTATCAAACATTGAACAAAAAATAATTAAATTGGTTACCTATCGCATAATAATTCTTATAATCAAGTTACCTATTCGTTTCTTCTGACACAGTGGTTACAATTAACTAATGGAGCTATTTAATGATCCATAATGAACTTATCTACACAAAGGTACGTAATTTTGTAAATTCATTTAATTAAAACTTAACAAGATAAGACTCAAAGGGATTTCTGGGAAAATGTCTTACATATTAACTTTAATTTTGACAAAAAGCAACCTTATAGAAATTACGTTAGTCTTTACAGTGGTGGCCAATGGAAAAAATAAAAAAAAAAAACAGTTAGCTTCAAGGCGAATTTTCAGTTGTTAATTCAATGTGTACTTTATTTAAAATACCTGCTTGATTCCACTTAAAAGGAGATGCTATTCTATGAATATAAATCAATCTTCTACCTATTTGTATGATACAAGCTTAGGTTTCATTGATCATAAAAAATAGTGATGACATCAAAATGCTGTGACATTTTTCAAACAACGGACAAAATGCCTATTTAACATAAAACAACTTAAATGTTAATTTATTTATATCTTTCGTTAATTCTTAGAAAACTTAGTGTATGGACACATTAGCAACGAGTGCTCTATTAGCGATAGTGTCATTCCATATAAAGGCGTAGACTCATTTAAGATCGAGTGACAAATTTTGGTTGCCCACACACCCAGACCCTCAAGCCAGTAATTAAACTGTAAATTACAGTTAAGTGCACGCTCGCCCTAAGGTCGTATCGGAACACCCAAGAATACCAATGAGTCAATAACTCGGTAACCTTAGGCAAAAAACAGATCAATGCAGCGCGGCGTGCGGCGCTATAAGATTGAGACAATTTGTACATTTAGACAGCGCTGGACGGCGCTGTGATTTTGATGAAAATGTATTTTTGATGAAAGTGCTGTCATGCAGCGCTTAACATAACGCCATGCCGCGCCGCACGTTTCAGTGAGGCTTGCCGCATACGGCGCTTAACATGACGTCATGCAGCGCGCCGCAGCTCTTCAGTGTGGCTTGCCGCCTATTAGGTTCGTAATCAGAAATTTATTCTGTACGAATGTTTGTAAGTATAGGTCGGACTATTACAGAATGGCTCTTTATGTCTGGTCCTTTATTAGAATAATAATGGTTGGGTTTTGCGATTATTGTTTTCCGGGAATTTCGTGCCATTTTCAGAATAATTTCAATCTCTAAGTAGAAAGTTAAGGCGGTAAGTTGAAGCGAATTACTGAATCATTATATTATTCGGTAACATTGGTCCCAGAAGAAAATTGAATTCGATAGCTACATTTCTACTCCTATTCTAAAATAAATCATATGTATCATGAAATAATTGGATGCATTAAGGGGCAAATTCTTTTCAGAATAAATAATTTTTTGTTGAATCAGGTACGACAAAAAAGTGTTCTGAATTATTTGAGTCAGCAGAAAATATTGAAACAAAATGGAAAAAAAATCATACATACGCAATAGCCTACTAATTTATAGGTTCTCAAAATGAAATACGTGTAATAATTCCATTTAACACATTCGTGATAGGATTTTCAATTACATTTTTGACTTACGCTTTGGTTTTTGTAAGTGAAAATGTTTATATTCCGTATCCGCAGAATATTACGACAATGATAAACGAGGGACGTCCGTCTGACACACGGCGAAATTACGCCACAATTTCTCATTTATGCTATTTTGTTTCACTCACGCCCAATGTGTAGGATGTTCGGAAATTGAGCAGACATAAATCGGAATACTAGACCGGGGAAACATAAAACTATCAGGAAAGGTTTGAGTTAAGCTAGATTCACATTTGTCTGACGTGTCGTGTCGTGATGCATCAGATAGGTCTCGGTATCATACATTTAACACAAGCCGTCACAACATACTACATCAGAGAAATGTGAACGCTGCCATATTAAATGTATGAAACCAATACCCTTTCTGATGCATCACGACACACGTCAGACAAATGTGTCGGCGGCTTTAAGTAGTGCTAGGTGACAAACCGTGCAAACTAACGAATGAGAGATAGGCCAACAATCAGCTGATGATAAGAGCCGCACTGAAGGATATACTGTATACTATCTGTAGTTGGGGTAAGTTATTGCTCAAAAGAAAAAAAAAGAATATAATATTGATGTTCAAATCCTATCGTATCTCCTACTAATATTATAAATGTGAAACTTAGTGAGGATGAATGGATGGATAGATGTTTGTTACTCTTTCACTCAAAAACTACCGAACTGATTTAGATAAATTTTGGCACACGGATAGTTTATTACCCGGATTACCACATAAGATAATTTTTATCCTGTAAAAATTAACGGTTCCTGTGGGATAATACTAAAAGCGGCTGAAACCGCGGGGTGCACTAGTATAATCTAAATCTGTTGAGCTTGGTATACTTCCATACAATATATCCACAATAATTCTCACATTACTTATTACACTTCAGAGTCAGTGAGACCAATTCGATCTGTACCTTATACTTGGAACATACGAGATATCAGAGCACGCAAAGAATCTAATAATGTGAATATCAAGGAGAGTGCCTACTGAGTGCCTTCATACATGCAAAGGTGTAAGTGAACGCGCTTATGAGTGGCGATCGATGAATTTGTGCTCGAATAATTCTGTATATTTTCTTTCAAAGGAGCATACCGATTTTGTTATATTTGACAGGAAATAGGTATGTTGAAGAAATGTATAAAGAGATCTCTCACTAGATTAGGTATGTGGGACGAATAGGAAAATATTTCAGAAACGAAATGAGACATTTGTAAGGTAAAGTTGATGAGACTTTCAGTTAAAAACCACCCACGTAGCTATGAAGGATCAAAATAAAAATCTGAATGCTTCATGGAAAAGATCACGAAATCGTTTCGCTCAGCTTGGTAGAGTAGACGGTAATTGTAAAATTCAAAAACAAAAGGAAAAGCTCAGCAATTCTCTGATAGACTTTTTAAATAATCATAAAGCTCTTAGAATACGAAAGTTTTCAGAGATCATTACGCAAACATCAGCTTGCGAGCGAAGATAAGCCACATCCATATTCAAAAGCAGATTTAATTACAAGTCCACTCACAAAATGCGGCTAAAAATCCACAAAAAGTTGAAAGCGGAAAGTAGCGATTCAGTCTAGGATTCGGAAGAGAAAAACCGTTTTGGCAAGGGTCCTATGCCAGTTACGAGTGGAACAGCTTGTTTGGTTCAGTTTTCATTTGAAAAACTACGATTGCAACGTTAAACCTGGCTACTTTGAGGCTTAGTGACTGAAATTCCAGGATTTAAAGTCACATTCGCCACAGCCATGAACAACCGCCGGTGTGGGTGAACAATTAAGCTGGCAAGAACGTTCCTAAAGATATTAGCAAAGTTGCTACATGAAGTGATCCCGTGACCAAACTTCCCCGGTGCCGTTTAGCTCGTAAAAGAACGTAACTGCCGTTCTGAATAGATAATAAGGATTTTATTAAAATTCCTTGTCCTTGTTGTGCCATTCCCATGGCTCCTTCTGGCGAGCGCCCTTTGTTCTGGTGGCATGCGAGTCTTAAATTCTCCCATAGTTGTCCTCAATGAAATTTCACGGCCTCATTTATAGGTCCCTTTTGTGTTTGTTTTTGTATCGAATTTATTTGCTATGATTGTAAAAGACTTTTTTGTCGTTTGCTTATCTTACCTTAATTTACTTAGGACCTGAATTCATGGATTTTACAGACAAAACAGTAATGTAAACATCACAGACGCGGAATAAAGCCAAGGTAACATTATATTTTGGGCAAACAATGACGCCTAAAACAAATAGATAAGGCAAATAACAAGCTTTTTCAATTCCATCGTTCATGACATTGAAACACAATGGCGACTCAAATGAAAACTGAATGTGCAGGATCCACTGATACTTTCACAACTAGCGTATGCATTACATTGATGATTAATCGGATGTTTTAATTAATTCCTCCATACGAGAAATAACCACGGAAATTCAATTTTCTAGTTTAATGAGTGGCGGCCGCCAGCGCACGGTTTCTATGCGGTCGCAGTATTCAGTTTCCGTTCTTTATTTCCATATAAAAGTTATACAATATGTATTGTATATTGCCCACTCTGACATGCCAATAATAGAGTTTCTGTATCAATAACTACGCAACGGGCAATATTATGAATTTCGTTTTGAGGAATATTTGTAGAGTTACTCTGCAGTGCCCACTCAACTGTCGTCCCATAGGAGTCGTAGGAAGAAAATTGTGCCTACTTGTAACTTTCTCATTCACGTGTTCTTTGCTACCAATGGATATTTTATTGCTCCACCTCTATAAATATGGTTGGCAAAAAGTATGTAGGTACATTCGGGAGTTCGGAACGCTAACAACTATTTCACAACTTCAAATTGGGCTTGTGTTTGCAACCCTCGTGAAACCTAGATTGTGGCTCGTTTAAAAGTAACGTTTGGACAACAACCTTGAGTTGAAATGAAATGTTTATTGTCTTGTACCGCGACGGCGAAAACATCTCGCTTCTCATACAACTTTGTCTACATAAAGTGAGAATTTGTTAGTTGACTGACGCCGAATAACTTTGAACTTTGCTGAGTTTCGAGGAATTATATTGAATATTGGATAGGTTGGGTCGGCAGAACGATAAACTTATACTTATTTTTGTGATGTTGACAAATAAATGTTCATATTTAGTGCACAAAACTAAATAATGTATTTTGGGATAATAATTGCAATTTATGTTCTTGCTAAAACGAATAAGCAGATTGTGGGCAGAATTCATTTCAGATCTCTGTGTAGAGAGTACTATATTCCTTGTTTCAGATGAAGCATTATACGTTCCTGTTTCTACCAACTGTCATTCGGTAGCGTGATGTAGCTGGATACGTCAGTTGTCACGCTTGCTTAGTGTCGTTTAACATCAGACTGTTATGTTCTAATGGACTTTTTATTTGTACGTACAATTCGTTTCAAAGTATTTGGACCATCAATACCAGCCTTACAACTATGGAGAATTCTTGTTTTCACGAAATTGAGTTTGGATGAGAATAGGAATAAAACCTACTTTCATTATCGGATACTCTAGTTTAGCTCGTTTCCTTGAATTTTCTCAAAGATGAGACCGTGGTCAATCGATTTTTGGAACCCTTATATGTGTAACCTGCGAATAGATAGATAGATAGATAAACTCTTTATTGAAACACCACAGAACAAAGAAAACTAAATTAAAAAAAAAAAAATTCAGCGAATTCCATCGAAGAAAGCGAAACATATATACATTTTAGATTAAATAAGACTAGCTCATTTTATAATACCTAGGATGCACGTACTAATTTAGGTACTATATAAGGTAACAGGCCTAGATGATATCTCAATGCTTTATTCATAAGGAAATATCTGATTTCACTTAGAATGTTCAGCAATCAATATTGAGAGTGTATTAGGGGCACAATGGACCCTCACTTAACCCTTGCCGAATATCAATTTGATTGATTTTGGAGTAGTTGAAGTGAACAGGGTAGAGATCTGAAGCCCTGAACTATTTAATTATCACCCTTGGGAGTAGGTACCTTCTTAAGTCCTGACCATTTCCTTCGGCTCTCCTTTGCTTGGATAGGGCTTTGGTTTATTTAAAGCCGCTATGATATCTTGAAATTGGTAGTACATTTCACAGAGTACTCGTCCTTAGTGACTAACTTTGGAAAGTTTTTGTAGCTATAACTGGAATGAAATCCGAATTTTGATTTACAACGTCCTAAGTGTCGCCTTAAGGTGAAAAACGGATCAATGCAGCGTGGTGTGCGGCGCTGTCATTTTTATACATTTTAACAGCGTCACGTGGCGCTGTCACTTTGATGAAAATGCATTAAAATGACAGCGCAGCGCGGCGCCGTTCGCCGCACTACATTGAATTGACTTTCGCCTAAGACTTAGTGTAAGCGGACATCAGGGTCCGACGAGGCTCTAAAATGTAAAGCCACAGTTCTAAAATGCCGTAAACCAAGTTATGTTGAGATTTCGCTAAGTTACGGATTAATCGATTACATTGCGGGCAAGATTGGACAAGTTTACCCGGGTTGAAGTTCCCACATTTGTCTGTAACATGCCTAAGTTCTAGCGACAAGATATGACGCTGCGATATTATCAACATTGCACAGCGGTCGAGCTTTATTGTTGTTGTTTTGGATACATTATATCTACTGGATCTGAGGTTATAGCCAACTGTTGAGGGAGAATAATGCCTTGTTTTGAATTGGACAGATAGGAATAACTGGCATTATGAGATATCCAAATTAGTTGCTGTGAAAAAGACATTTCGATAGTAAATTGACGGTAATAACCTTATAATCTTTAAGCCCATGGCAATTTCTTCTAAATCGTAAACGAAATCAAACGTAAAATAAGTCTTACATCATCATAAATTAAATGATAATGCTACGGGAAATCAATTTTCCGCCTGGTTACATTGCGTTGAGGATTTGAATGGTCGTGCACGTCATTTGGCAATTTTAAAATTATCATTACATGGGGTGGAGGCGATATGGTTGGAATGGGAATCTCGTTCATGGTTGGTAAAAACGGGCATAAATCTTAGAAAAAGAAATCCTATTTCCTATCCTATCCTACTAATTACTAATGTGAAAGTTTGTGAGGATGGATCAATGTTTATTACTCTTTTACTGCGGACGGATTTAGACCAAATTTGGCACACAGATAGTTTATTACCTGGATTAATACATAAGATACTTTTTATTCCGTAAAATTTTGCTGTTAATACTCAACGCGGGTGAAACTGCGGGGTGCAGCTAGTAATTATATAAGTTGGTAAATTTGGAAGTATAGAGCCTGCCTGATGATTAGCTGATGAGAGCATTCCAGTATTCGTGTTCACCACCTATCCTCAGTTCAATTAAGAGACTTAGTCGCCGAGCGGTATCTTGTGCGCTTTGCAATCTAACGCCTCTGGATTGATGCACCAATGACTCCTCTTAACACGTTCACTACTGAAAACAGAGCTGTTGTGTTTTTTTTTAACTTTACGCGGGTGTGGAAAAACACACCTGTTGTCTTAGCACAGTTTACGTGCTGACTGTGCGGCGAAACCTAGACGTGTGCTTAACGCGGCGCTATTACAGTGCGGCTCACACAGACGGCATGCCACTGCTGGAAAACACACACGGTCCGTAACGGTGCTCAAATGTTGAGTTCAGGAGTCAACGTGTTAAGTTATGTGCAGATTTGCAGCCGCCTTAGTGGTCATCGATTGATAGCAACCGTAAAGTCATGTCAGATACACTTGGACGGCCTGACAAGTTTGGAAACTTGGCTGACTCTACTTCATTAGACAAACAAACATCTCAGAACCTGTTGTGTCTTAAACCTTTTATTTCATTAGGGTCATCCGGTGGGCTAGTAAACACAGCCAGTAATAGCATTATAAATGAGTAACAAGACCTTTAGTCCTTTCTTACGTAAGGTGTAGATTTTATGGGCTCAATTACGAACTCCCTTGAACGGCAAACTTTCCTATTTGTGAACACTGCGTATCCTCGCAGGAAACTCAGTCAATAATTGAACTAGTTGTTGCCGATCTAATAGCGAAACTATGTGACTTCAGATGCTTGCATCGAACCTATGCCGCTTGCTTATATTACCTACGTGACTTTGGAGGTATCAATTCAGAGTTTCAAATGCTTGGATGGAAATTGGTACTTGCTGGTAATAAGCGGTGGTAGCCTAGTGGAAGAACGTCCGCCTTCCAATCAGAAGGTCGTGAGTTCAAATCCCAGTGCAGGCACGTACCAATGTGTTTCTGTAAAAACATATGTACGAAATTATCACTCGCTTTTCGGTGAAGGAAAACATCGTGAGGAAACCCACATACCTACCCAAGAATTATTTCGGAGGTAGGTATGTTATCCACCAATCCGGACTGGGCCCCTGTGGTGGATTATAGCCTAATCCTGCTCACGAAAGTGAGGAGAGACCCGTGCCCAGCAGTGGGACGTTATGGGTTGATGATGATGATGATGGTAATAAGACTAAGTTGTTATTACATACACATATGTACTTACAGTAACGCCTTTCTACCGTTCGGATAGGCAGAGACTACATCTTTCCACATGCTACGATTCCAGCTAAAAACAGTACACCAACTCCCAGACTCACTTTACTGACTCTCTCTCTCTTATTACTACGAAAAAAAGTGGAGTAGAGAGCTGCAGTAGACCAGTACTGGTCGAGCACTAATCTGCGCGCTTTGCAAATCAACAAACCGAAAACTAACGGCTAGTTTCTGGAACGTTTGTTAACTTTAACAACTGATTAAGTCTATCGTTGTTTCTATCTGGCACTAAACAAATGAAAAGGACAGCAATAGATTTAATCTGTTTTCAAAGTTAACTAACGTTCCAGAAACCGGGCGTCAGTCAATGACTCAATTAATTTTAACTTTATTTCATACGAGTAAGTCCTGACTGGAACTACGCCACTCTGTGCTTCTGAGAGCATGCCTCGGTTGTTATCGATTGATAGCAGAGAGGCTTTTGAGCGACTTGACAAAGTATAACACAAGAAGCCGGCATTGTCTTATTCGACGACCGAACAAAACCGATACCATACATACTCGTACAGGCACCTTAGTTTTAGGACAGCCTTAATGCAGCTCTGTAGTTTTAGTATATTTTTAGGACTAGTAAGATATTCTAAGTCGCAATTTTCGTAGTGCCCGAATTCGGTAACAAAAGCTTTCAAAGTTAACCCAATACACACTGGGATAGGACTTCTATCATCGTGACGTCACAATAAAATATCTCAGCTCGTGCAATCAGGATGCTGGCGGGAAAAATGCACATATTTTATATGAAAACATTTTCCCGCATACTTTTTTCATATGATAAATGTTGCATCCATTCCCATGTTCCATTTCATGCGTGAAAAAGTAATGATTTACATTGCAGCGATAGGATTCATACATATATACGAGTATAATATATTTTAGTAGTGGTGAAAATAGCTTAGACGTGATATTTATGAGTGTATTGTCAGCCTACCTTGAGAATATTTTCTGAACATATCTAAATGTCGTTGTATGTTGCAATGGATAATCAGCAACTATGTAAACAATGTGAATAGGTGTTATGATGAAAAATACATGGTCAGCGAGTTTTATCGCTAACTGTACTATCAATAACTATGTCATAAATAAGCGGGTTCTGTTTGCTTATAAATTGCTGCACTTAATTTTCATCATTTTCTTTTGTTTAATGAGCGATAGCCTAGGTAGGTGTTAGGCGGTGGTAGCCTAGTGGGAGAACGCCCGCCTTCCAACAAGAAGGTCGTGAGTTCAAATCCCAGTGCAGGCACGTACCAACGTGTTTCTACAAAACATATGTACGTAATGATCACTCGCTTTTCGGTGAAGGAAAACATCGTGAGGAAACCCACACACCTACCCGAGAATTATTTCGGAGGTAGGTATGTTATCCACCAATCCGGACTGGGCCCCCGTGGTGGTTTATGGCCTAACCCTCCTCACGAAAGTGGGAGAGACCCGTGCTCAGCAGTGGGACGTTATGGGTTGATGATGATGATGATGAATGAGCGATAGCTTTTTACAATGATCCTTCATGTAATACAATAGAGGTCAAAATATTTGAAGTTAAATTAGGTTTCACTATAAGTTTAGGTAATAACGGAAACTAATAGGAGATATATTTTTGCATTTATGAGCTCCCGTCACCCGTTCTTGAGAAGGGTTAAAGATGACAACAACCGACAGAGGTCGCCTTTTATGCGCACTGCTAAAGGATTATGTCCCTGGCCCTATTCAGAGATAGGTCACACGTAGTATATCAATCTGTAAATGTTTACTCGTTGGTAGGACTCTATGTGCCTACCAAACCCAGCCAAATTAATCTTGACTCTAGATCTAGAGTCTATAATATGAAACGCGAGTCGTTAATTAAAAAAAAAAAAACTAACGTTAAAGTGTAAGCACATAATTATTATCACCTAATAGTTCTTACTAAGTGTTGATAAATAGGGGGAGGCCAGACTATGAGTTATATTGAAATGTTCAAAAACTTCTTGTACACGCAGTAATACATTATGATATGTGTGTCAATTCATCACTCATCAACTATAACCAAAAATCATGTTCATCATCATCATCATCCTCCTCAACTCTAATCGGCCTAATGCTGAGCACGGGTTTCACCTTACTTTTGTGAGGAGGATTAGGCCCACCACGGGGCGCCATCCGGATTGGAGAAATACTCGTACATACCTCTGAAATAATTCTCGGATAAAAATAAAATCAAACCACACATATTCCCAATAAATACCAATAATTCCCTTTGAGAATTCGTAGTAATAAAATATTACTGACGTATATTTATTTTATACAAAAATGAATGGGTATCCAACAAACAAATTGCACGAGAAAATCTTAAATAGGCAAAAAAGTAGTTTAAAATGAGATGCCTGAGGGGATGAGTATAACTGAAAATGTTTTGAACGAAACATTTTCAAGTTAGATGGTGCTTACTGAAAGAAATATGGCAGTTTATAAAAGCTTCGTTTATTATAATATTATGTAGATATACACAAGAGCATCAAAGGTTTGCTTGCTTCTTTTCAGTCTTGTGGTTTTTGATGTCACGTTATGATGAAAATATACCGGTACTATTTTCTATGTTATTAAAAAAAGATAGGGTTATTGGTTTTATTCAGACCTGAAAGCACCGACATTCAAACTGTTTCTACCATTGAGTGTTGCACAGTTTAAACAAAATTTCCACATCATAATGATTTTCAGCCGTGAATTAAGGACAGAAAACAGATATTTATTTAACAAAATTAAACTACAATTAGCCATTCATTAAGTTTTGTTATTCTTATTTTTGAAACCTAAGTGTTTGACTTGTAAAAGTGATATATTACGTACTTCAATAAAATCATTTTTGTAAAACGTTTTTGTGAACACAGTTACATGGAAAATGTAGGTCAATTTAATCTACTGTGGATATAAATAGATATTATGCGCTAAAGTTTAACCACAGTGTAAGAGTAAGAGTGTTTGGAAACTCCAGCCTGCATTGATTGTCTTAAAGTGATGGCAAAATCTCCAAACTGGCTTAAATCACCCCTCACTATTTACCCATCGACCAGTAACTAAGTTTTACTATGCTGAAAATCACAAATAACTGGTGGAACTGCGCAGAAACTAGTTACAGAATTGAAGGCAGTTAACAACTAGGTAAGCGTCGAAGTACCAGCAGACTTCCGAAGTCATTTAAACTGTACTCTCCTGCACATTTGATGTGTTGAATTGTTGGAACATTGTTATAAGTACGTATCGTTAGTTTAATTCTATCTCGTTGAGTATTTCAGATAATAAACGCCTACAATGTTCTACATTCTAAGTTTAATTGTTAGCGTTAGATCCACGTAGAAAATATTTGTAAGTTTACGTGTTATGTATTTAATTACGTAGGCACTTCAGTTCTCAAGTAAAATTTACTGGGTAAAAGGCTTCGCTTCTATGATGTAGTGATAAAGCCTTGCATGGCGCCGTAACTGTTATGGGCAGGCGTAATGCTTACCATCAAGAGTAGACCAGGACCAGGAACTCTATTGTTAAACAAACTATTGACCCGGCATGCGGATTCCCAAAGCTTCGGGCTTCGAAGGGAACGTTAAGCCGTCGGTCCCGGTTGTTATCATTGTATTCGTAGTAAGTCCCATCAGAAGCTCCTGGAAGCCCTGACAAACTCTAACACCAGACGCCAGCATACTCGTAAATACCTCATTCGACAAAAAAACAAGCACTGAACGTTAGAATAATACAACATGAAAACGTAGAAAATAGTTCTGAAAAGGAGAGTGAACCGTTTCATGTAATTGCTAATGTGGGAAGCATGGGCGAAGCTATTAGTGTTCTGTTCAACCTCCCACCCACATTATCTCTACAGAGACATAAACGTGAATAAGTTAGCAAGGCAGGTACAACGCCACTGTATCCCCGCGATGGAATGGAAGTTCAGTGCACTAATTAAATACAGTACCTTAACTAAACCCATTTCGAACAGTCGTTATCACCGACGACGTTTTCAATTTTGTATGTCCATGATACTTAATTGGATTAAAATAGCAAATTTCAAATAATTGTATTTTAATTCCTAGTTACTGAATTGCTACATGTGTTAAGGGCAATTAGAAAATAATTTAATGGATGAGTTTTACCTAGTTTTGAAGGGAAACAAAAAATGTGATGTGGTCGATTTTGTATATCTTTTCAAATTGTGTTATTAATATTGGTGAAAATATAACTCTAGTAATTATATTAGCTATGTCGATGGTACTAATATTGGTAGCGTGAAGTATCCACCTCATTAGTGAATTGTGACGGTTACTGCTGAATACATGATACAGCTACTGAATACAGACAGACATCCAGAAAGAAAGACAGACGGACAACAAAGTGATCCAATAAGGGTTCCCTGTTTGCTTCTGGGGTACGGAACTCTAAAAAAACCTAAACATGCCCATGAGTTTAGTGCCAAACTTTTCACTCGTCTGAGTCCATAACATGCAAGATGGGCAACTGTCGTTCACTATACGCATCGATTATTATACCTTCGCTACCAGGGAATGCAATTCCACCGGGAAATATCACGGCTTGATTGCTTTATCGAAGGTAACTTATATTACCTACTATGGTAATGTTGTATTGGATATTGTCTACCGCTTCTGCTTTCTAACGTATGCTTATTAAATACCGTGCGAGTAATAATTATGAATATAAATTTGATATTATACCGTAGCTTTGTTATATCGTCAATTTATTTTACAGGTGTATTTTATGAAATTACAAGTATGTTTTACGAAATATAGAGTTCTCGAATGAATTAGTTTTTTGTGGTGTTTGAGTTTAGCATTGAGGTTATGACGGTTTAGCACGTAAACTCTCAGTAAACGGAAACGGTTACCCATCTAAACGTATGCCACTGGAGACGCTGCTTAATTTAGACGATCAGCTAAAATTCCTATCCAATTATGTCAACGCAAATGAGATAAAAACTTTGTTTTGAATCCAGTGACTCACCCCTGCTTGATGATTCTTAGACACTCTCTCTGTCTCTTTCTCTTACAGAAACCCATAGATCATGGCCATAATAACCACATTGATTCAAAGAGACAATAATAGACGATCTTTTAAGCTTCCATAAAAGTATATTTAGAGGATTTTTTACATTAGACTACTTCGGTTTAGCATTACAACGTATGTCTGCGGTGTAAGTGTTGGTTATATTGCCAAAAATCATCAACTGTGTCGGTCTACTTCAAATATGTAGTTATTTAAATATAAATAAATAAATAACGCGTCACAAATGCGTTTAAGAATTGGTAGCAACACGACCTATGTAACACGCTTTCAAATCCGCTTTGGCACCTATGATAAGGTATCTTACTTAATAAGGGTAGCCCTTATAATTAATGTGCAATGTACGGGGCTCTGACATTTTCGGAACTCACGCAACCCTAGCGGTTTCCGGTTCATTAATATTTCTGTACAGACGCCGTATACTGGACGCTTTACCATTATCAAGTAAGCGTGTTTTTTCTTTATATTATATCAATCAAAATAAAGGTTAACATCGAAATTTGTAGTTTAAAAAATATCCTAATTTTATTTTTCGATATATCTTCATAATAATTCCAAAGACGCTGTTGGTTTACAGGGATTTTAGGTCTTGTAAGATATTTTATAAATGCAAACTAATTATCTTCTTCAAAACTTTTTTCTGTTTAATCTTTACTTATAGACGTACAACACCCCTGCTAACTTGATTAAACTTCGCCAGATCTTTCGGGATTTTTCGGCAAAATTTATTCGACGCCGACATCTAGGTACCAGCCTGCAGAATATTTTTAAATCACATTTTAATTACGTTTAGAACTGGTACTCAGCACGGCATCAAACTCGTGTAAGCATCGACATCGTTTTAGGTAGACACTCCAACAAATAACTTTGTTGTTGAGGATAAACGGACGGAGAGAACTTGTACCCCTAGAGGCCACTTAAAACTTATGTGGCTTCGTTATCCATAGTCAAGATACGCTCAGTACAGTGGAGAATCTTCAGGACGAGTGCATAATTTTACTCACACATATACACGCTTATCAAGTTTATTACTTATAGCGAGTGTCCGTGCTTACTCACACAGGCACGTTTTTCAAGTTTGTTGGAGTTATAGAGTGCACGGTGCAATATTTGTTGGTTGATTTAATGCCTCAATTAATGAGCAGAAGTAGACGTTGTTCTAAAGGATTCAGCATTTCCTCGCGGATAAGATATAATCTATGAATATTTATTTTCAAGAAGTATTGCTACGTTGGCCACGACTGTTTCTACGTTGCGATCCTGATGTATTTATATGTGTATAAGTGTAATCAGGAGGCCTACCATGACATCTTATAGCGATTCAATTGAAGACCTAAACTGAACCGTACGGTGACTTCTTATTTTTTATGTTGCTGCCATTTTCAAACTTAAATGGATCCTGTTAAGGGTAGTAAAACATCGTGAGGAAACCCACATACCTACCCGATAATTATTTCGGAGGTAGGTATGTGATCCACCAATCCGGATCTGGCCGCCGTGGTGGTTTATGGCCTAATCCTCCTCACGAAAGTGAGGGGAGACCCGTGCCCAGCAGTGGGACGTTATGGGTTGTTGATGAGAGGAGTAGGCCTCCTGGTGTTTTGTCTATTCATTCGCTACCAGTCTATATCTGACTGAGCCTCTATCTGTACTCCGAATGTTATAATAATATAGCAGATACAGAATAACACAATAAGGCTCTCTCGAGTGAATCAACCGCGCCGTGTCATGGTTCATGGCGTCGTTTTAGCTATCAGAACATTAATAAAACCGCAATGGCTTTAATTAGAATACCATTGTTTTTCATCTTGCGTGTACTGAAACTAATGAACTAATGAATGAGTCAAGGGCCTCATGTTTTACTAGCTGTGCCTCGCGACTTCTGCCACGTGGACTAGGTTGGAAAGGTCGATGAAAAATATTCCACGTGTTTTATCAGGATCTTAAGTTTCTATGCTTACACTGAATTTTCATCAACATCCTTTCAAGTGTTTTAGAGCTGGATAGTAACAAACAGGCACACACATACTTTTGCATTTGGTAAGATAGGATTTGCATCACCCGGGAATAGCCGTAGTTTTCACAAGAAAACACTATTTCAACGGATATAAGAAAAGTCTGTTTTTCTACAAAATTTGTATGTTGAAGTAAATTGGCACTACAAACACGCTGTTGTTTACAGACGTTAACTGGAAAATAAAATTATCTAACACGTTAATTTGTATTTGTATAAATTCGAAATTTACTCCGAGAAGACTTTAAATTATTAAAATATCCATTCAAATTAGAATTAGAGTATATTTGTAACAGATATGCGAAATACCAGACCAGTGTTTATTGTTCAAAGTACACCCTTCATCAAAGTCGGCACAACACCCAGTAAAGCAAAGTTTGCAATCGAAACAACAACTAAAGTGATTGTGATCATAGGAAACTTATCGGCCGAGGCTATCTAAGCTCATTGTCTTATGAAGTTATGACTCTTATGAGACTTTTGAATCTTTAATGTGTTTAGAAACAAATAAAATGTAATTATATGTTAACTCATTCATGATGAGTATCGTGTCCTTATAAATGTCATTCCCATTATCATAACTTTCTATGCTTAAATTGAAGCAGTGTCGGACAAAATATTCTTATATATGTACATTGTAAATATAGTTAATAGAATCAGGCGTTACTTTGCGGTAATCCGCAATCAATAAGAAAATGTATAAATATATCGTTTTAATTCATCTGACAATTGAGGCGGAATTAAGACTATATATTTCGAACTCAAACTCAAATCATTTATTGTAATTAGGCAAAATATTGCACATTTACACGTCAAAAAAAAATAATATCTTATACATAAGTATAGAAATACAAAAAAATAAGTCAAAATATTATGATCTACGAAACTAATGATTATTATCTAATTATGGTTTGAGTTAGAAAAAGGATATTTCCCTTTCAAGTGGTGACTCATGCCTGAGTCTCGCACAGGAAACATTTACTTTAAACTCTACATTTTCTTATTGTAAATATACTAAATATAAATCCACCATGTTCGAAGTGATTTGAAATATGCAAACAATTGATTCAAGTGACTTAAAATATACAACTATAGAACAAAAATTATCAACTTTTTAAATAGTGTCTGTTTGTATGTTTTCGCATCATCTCAGAAGACAATATAGCTAGTAGTTATATCGAAGCGTTTTGGATCACTTTTTGCGAAAAGAGTGGTCCTGTGGGAAGGGTCGTCCAGTCTGACCCGTGAGAAAATGTTAAGATAAATCATTCTCGGTGCGTTAAGGTGGATAAAGGCAATGGGTTGCGCTGAATAGTTTCATTTAGTTAGCCGCGGATTTTGAATCAGACCGATTCCTTATTAATGATCCGATTCACCTCCTGATCCGATTCGCCTCGGCATGTAGTACTAGAGAACCGATTAAAAGTGGTTTCCTCTGTTTGTTTGTTTGATTCCGACGTAGGCAATAACATACCATATCTAAATATAGTAAGCGGTGGTAGCCTAGTGGGAGAACGTCCGCCTTCCAAACAGAAGGTCGTGAGTTCAAATCCCAGTGCGGGCACGTACCAATGCAATCGCTTTTCGGTGACGGAAAACATCGTGAGGAAACCCACATACCTACCCGAGAATTATTTCGGAGGTAGGTATGTTATCCACCAATCCGGACTTGGCCTCTTGGCCTTGGTGGAATATGGCCTAACCCTCCTCACGAAAGTGAGGAGAGACCCGTGCCCAGCAGTGGGACGTTATGGGTTGATGATGATCTAAATCTAACGGATAGAAATCGAGCTTTTGATAAAACTCTGTTTGGAGGTGGATCACTGGCTTAGGCCAGATATCGTTATAAAAAAATTCCACTATGAAGGAACTCGTGGGTCGCAGTAGAGATCAGGTAGTTTCTCTTTGCAATCACATCCATGTGAGACCCGCTTTACACTCAATGTAACAATTATGTAGTCGATTTATCTTAGTGCCACAATTTAAAATATCACCTCATGATTACATTCTTAATTAATATTTTAGCTCGTTTAAATGATAATGTCACGTCAAAACGCTGATAATAACATTTATCAAGACTCGTCAACGTTAATTTATTAATTTGATATTCTTGTATAAATAATGCTTGAACTTCTCTACGGCTTTAGCCAAAGCCTCCGTGATTTAAGTTACTAATGAGATACACTCCATTATGTTCACAAACGAATATTCTAGTTTCTGTACTTTGTTAAATGATTATTTACATTGTCATGATTAGAAGCCGTTTTATTGAACAGTCGTTACAACGAGCTTCATTGATTTGTTTGCGACCTTTACAATTGTCTGGACCGACGCAGTTTCAAGGACAGAGTAAATTATCTTAATAACTGAATGCCCTTTAAATTTGTGCGCATTATTTATGGTGGTAGCCTAGAATGGGAGAACACCCACCTTCCAAGGAAAAGGTCGGGAGTTCAAATCCCAATGGGGCCATGTAACGATGTGTTTCTTGTAAATATATACGTAGGTAATTATTACTCGCTTTTCGGTGAAGAAAAACATCGTAAGGAAACCCACTCCAGAATTATTTCGGCGGCAGGTATGATATCCATCAATCCGGACCGGGCTTCTGTAGTGGATTAAGGCCTTATCCTCTTCACGAAAGCGAGGGAGACTCGTGTTCAGCAGTGGGACAATATGGGTTAGTAATGATGATGATGATGCAAGTTCCCATTAGAATGCAGATACTTGAATTTTCCTATAGAAATCAAATGTAAAGCACATACTTCCGTTTTCCGAATTTACTCTATTTTCGTACAATACCAAAATGCTACGGCAGGCAAAGCTAACCAGCATGAAAGTATTCAACCCTTTGAAAATACAGCGCGCAACCAGTTTATTTATCGGGCCCCGTCGAGAGTGCGACGTTTCCCCAACAAAAATGACAAAGCAAGTTACGTCCCAACGCTCGGATGCTCGGTAAATAGAGGTGTTCGAACTGTCTGGCTCTAGAACATTGTGAAATGGAGTTGTGCATATTTCAGAAAACGGTATGCGCCGACAATCTGGCTGGAGTGCCATTCGGATTCTGCGGAACCAACATTTCGTGGGCAGCACATAAACTCGTGCAATATTAGAAAATAAGTTCAATGAAGCTTACTGGAATCGAGACATGAGACGGTCTCTTGATGAACACTTTACGTAAAAGAATTATAAGTCAAACCGTCTATAAAACTGCGCTCTCACTGTATGTACCTATACCAACAATGATAATTTAACCAAGCTAATTTTAAAAAGAAGCATTCTAATTGTCTTTTGTTTCCAACAGTCATTTGTTTTATTCGGTTATCCTTTGCTCGCAATTGTCTTTTTTTTTACAATTATATTAGTAAGTGTGTTTATTTGTCTGCACACGCTACTTTCACTGCAAGATAACGGGCTGCCCGGTTTTCATGAAATACCTGTAAATTATTGCAATTGCAATCCTCCCCAGGAAAGTGAGGGAAGCCGGTGCTCATCAGTGGGCGGATATGGGTTGATGATGATTGCAATTAGAACTGTGAGAGAATAAATCTGCTAAAACATCCATAGCATTTGCTAAGTAAGTAAGTAGAAAGTATAACATGCGTAAGGCAGATCAACACGCTATGCTCAATTTATAATAAACTCAATAAACTCCGGGACATTGACGTCATTATATGCCCACGCCAGCAGTTGAGATGACGTAGCTCGCGCGACATCTGAAAAAGAAAACCTTACAATATGAACTTCTTAATGTGGGAAATTTGTAGTGACGTAAAATATCTACTGCTACTGTACTTGCTGTGTCTATTATTGTCTTCGGTACTTTAGTGGTATGACATTGTTGGAAATACCGATCTCAACTGCAGGTACCGATACCTACTCGGCGAGGTCTGGATAGGGAAACCTCTATTATAGCAAGCAGAGGCAAAATTAACCATTGTTAAACTGTAGATACAATTGAATACAAAAGTGAAATATTTATTTATAAAGGTTAATTATTACTCAGGATTAAGATCAGAAAGGTTTAACATACGTTAATTCTTTCCTTTATTATTAAGAGCTTGTTAATGTCTTCAGAGTTTTGTATTTTTTGACTAAGTCATTGTTTGAAATTACCACTGATCTATTAAAATAGAAATTCCCAAAGCTTTTCCAGATATACAAAGAATGAAACATCATGCAGACAATTGCAAATTCATATAGTTAAGTATAAGTGTATAACCTAACCTAGTTTTATCTTTAAAGACGTGACCATATCTTTGAGATTTGCCCAATTGTCTAAATTGAGAAATGGAATAAATGTCGTATCTACAAAGTTATAATTTCTTTAGAAATCTCTTAGTAACAACATCTACTGAGTAGAATTAAAAGTTTTACCTCTTTTATTAGTTTGGTAAATAGATTATTATGTTGAGTTAGCAAAGTACAGAGTTAACAAAATCATAAGCATTTCTGTGTGTTCAGGGTAAGTAGAGGTACTGGTGTTAAGATTAAAACGATAGCATGAATTTTTATATTTAAATTGCACGAATTCCAGAAAATGTGGTTTATATGTTTACAAATAAATAATAATTAGCAGTATTTTGTGTACATGCTAAATTTTAATTATTTCTCCCTATATATATCACAGAGAACACAAAATTATAATTATTAAATCTGTGGTAATGGCATCTAACGTGTCATGCATTATGAGGGTAAGTAGGTACCTGCGAGTTTCTATCTGAACTTCCGAAATAGCAATACTGTAGCAATATTGGCTACCTAATCAGAGTTAGTTCTGAAAATGTTGCCGACAAATTGGGCTGCGGTGTTGCCACTATTAAATTCATAACACAAACAGTAGGTGTACCTACGTTTGCAGCACAAATACTGTAGCGAAGCAGGCGCCTGCCTGAAATTTGTTATTTAACTGGTAAGAAACCACGTTGCGGTGCACTTGCTTGCAGGCGCTGTTATTTAGAGACGATTTTAACGTCCTGATTTTGTTTTCACAGGTAACACAGACATTTATCATCAATAGTTATGACCTGGCAGGTGGAGGTGAGTTATGAACAGTTTTCACAACCTCACATCTAGATAGGTTCAGTCAGTCACATGTGATAGAAACAATCCGCTCAAACGTCCATGAAAATTTATCCCTTAATAATAATTGTATCATTACAGGAGCTAAAGGAACAACTTTTTTTAATTTCTATTTGATTCCTAGGTACCTAACTTGCGAAATTGCTATTTCCACTATAAAAGCGGTGCTGCGCCGGTAGTTTTTGTTGTCTCTTATGGAGTAAGTAATTATACCTACCTTCCAATATAGGCTAAAGTAATTTCAAATCAGCAGAATGTGGTATCAAAAAATATATCCCCGTAGAGTTTCGGGCGCATTTCCAAAGCACTGGTAGAGTCAATGAAGTTTTCCTTTTCCTGTGCGTGATTCAGGCATGAGTCACCACTTGAAATGAAAATATCCTTTTTCAAACTCGGTTTGAGTTTGAAAAAGGATATTTTCATTTCATAATTAGATAATAATCATTAGTTTCGTAGATAATAATAGTTTGACTTATTTTTTTGTTTTTCTATTCTTATGTATAAGATACTAGCTGCCACGCTTCGTTGTGGCAAATTCGCACATTCGCTGATATGTCACTGATGAAAAAAATAGATAAAAACAATTCTTGATGCGGATTATATATCATGCTAAAATTTCAGCTCGATCGGTGCAGAACTTTTTGAGTTTTTGAAGCGTACACAAACCAACATAACATTTTTATATATATAGATACATTATTTTTGACGTGTGAAAGTGCAATATCTTGCCTATTTAAAATAAATGATTTGAGTTTTGAGTTTTATGCACAAATATTGTCTTACCGACTTACTTGGTTTTCAGTAATCCAATAATGTTTCGTCTAATACCAATAAGTAAATAACGGTATTCCTCTAGGAATAACACTAATACACAACATAACAATACGAGCCCTAAACAAGCAAATAAGGTTCAGGTACAGAGCTATTATTTATCGTGTAGTTCGGGTAAATAGCATAGGTTAGGTTATGCCTTTAATTTCCCCTAGGACGTGAGTAAACTATTAAATTTAAGTATGTTATGCCCATGATGGAATATTAAATGAGCTGATTTATTTAAACAGCTCATATTTACAGCGATGTGAATTTCTCCGATCCTCTAATAAATTAATTTTGAGATGGGTAGTCGCTAATTAGTAATTATTGCAAGGTGCTCTACCGTTAAAGCTTCTTTTACAGTTCACGAGGCCGGGTTTGGTGTAATTTTGAATTTTGTTATGGATTCAGCGTTAAGAGTTATGTGTGATAAATATTTTGTTTTTCATAATGATTTGGACCTATTGTGTCAAAAAAAGATGTCGTAATAAACAACAACAGTATAATACAAACTGCATTAATTGCAAGTACCTACTCGAACTTTACTTAAATTATCCAAAGACATTAAACATTTTACCCTTAAGGGGGTAAAATAAAAATAGGATGAAAGTATATATGGAAATTTAAAAAAAAATCGATTTTAAAAATTATTTCACTACTGGGAAGCTATATTATCAGCGAGTAGCATACGCTTTATTTTATCCCCATATTCCCATAGGAACGGGAACTACGTGGGTGAAACAGCGGGGTGCAGCTAGTCTAAAATAATATTGCGTACCTAAAAGATTTCCCGACTTCTTCTTCAATGGCAACGTTACTGGCCTACTTGGCAATATACCTATGAATACTTTTTCGCAGAATAAATGTTATCTAACTATAGACACACTTATAGTGAAAGCGTAGGTAGTTCTTCTAAAAGCTTTCTATTAATAGATCAAGTCACAGAATGTTGCAACTTACTCGGAGCTAATGCGGTTTCAGGTCAAACCCCAGCGAGGGCGCTTTATGGACGGCAGTGGTCGTGTGTCTAATTTTAGAACGTCTGTAGGACTCTAGATATCTTCGTACATGTTTGTCTTTTTATTTCAAAAGGAGTGTACTCAATTGTGTCTTCGTCGTGTCAAAGGCTGAAACTTTTAAATGGGATCGTACCAAAACGATTTGCGATCTCCACCGCATTATTGGTAGCCAAGTGAAGGTACTGTCTTGGACACTGAGCGGAGTATGGAAGACAAAAGAGAAGATGCGATAAGGACTGGACGGGAGGGCTGCCATCGCACTTCACCTAATTGTATCTTATACCCATCTGTGTAAGTTTCTTGACAGCTTGACACCTACTTTACTGTATGAGAATAATGTGATCTGTTCTAAAGAGCAAAATGACTAGAAACAGGGCTTGTTACAGAGATTGACCAAGAAGATACTGGAAAGCAATCGAAAACAATCATAAAAATGGTAGAATGGAGCTATTTCGGAGAAAAACATCTTCTAAAAGCACGACACTGGACGTGGTCCTATTTTCCATTAAATTATATGTGCGTACTTACTTAAATAGGCAATAAAGAAAAGAGACTCAGAAAAAGCTTAGGTACTTTAGCTGAAACAGACAAGACTTTTACCATCTATTTTAATATAGTACTTTTTTAAGTGGGTAGCTCAAAAATCTCTGTTATTTTCATTCTGTCTCGGGAGTTATACTTGAGTTAATTTATTATTCTGTGAACAGCATTTGCTCAGCCATGTCACTTTGCCGGGAATTTAGTGCACTTTCAGTTCTGATGATGACAAACAGAATTATTCAAACACATTTTTATTTCAGCGGTATATTTTTTTTAAAAGGTCGTAATCACATTTAATTTTAGCCTCTAACTAGGTTTCTTGATATCTAGCGAATCGAGAACTACTAGGAAAATGATCCCATAAACACTCCGATTCCGAGGAAACACCAATGCATCACACCAATATTTGGGCTGTACGGGAATCGAACCCGCAACCTCCCACTTTTGTTACAGTTGCACGACTTGACTGCTGAGCCGATTTTCTTGTCTAGCCACGGTTACGGATCTGCACACATCGTTGTGTTTCCCGTATCGCTAACACAACAGTTGTGTTTTCCCGTACTGGCGGCAAGTTATAAAAAACACAACAGTTGTGTTTCCACAGTGAACGTGAGAAGCGACAGAAGCCGCCTTGCTATTGCGGCAAACACTCACAATACCGTGTACATTATAATCCCAGTGCAGTCTATCTAAATAAAAAAATAGCCTCGATATTCTAAACATTTCTGACTTCTGTTTCTAAATAACATAAGTAGTACACAATACTCGGGAAACTTCATCCAACAGTAGCTTTATATTTACCGCAGTTTAACTCTGTAGCCAGGAAGGTACTTTGAGGCTTTTAAGTTTCACTAAGTTATTTAAACTATGGTTATGTATAAGTTTAACAGTTGGCACGTTAATCCATGGGGTTGCCGTAGTTTAAAGTTAGACAACATAAATTAATGAGTTTGCTACGGATCCCTTTAATGGACCTAATTTTCCTTGTTATGGCAATTCTAATGTAGGTAGGTATGGAAATAAAACTTTTTAATAATAATAATGATAACGCGTCACGATCAAATACATAGAACTTGATCCCTAATTAGAATTCCCGGTATCTATGGAATCAGGGCCTACGAGGACCATGGTCCTACAAACACGCAGACTCAGAGCTAATATTTGTGGTTCACACAAATCTTTGCTTTGTGCGGGAATCTAACCCGCAACCTCACGCTTCGCAGTCGGCTTACTTAATTACGCCACAAAAGTCGCCATATATTATACTAGCTGCGCCCTGCGGTTTCAACCGCATAATTCAAGTTTTCCCGCAATAACTCTCTTAAAAGCAATATTTTCCCCGTTTTTGCCACATTCTTCATTGATGCTTTTCTCCTATTAATCTTAGTGTGATGTTATATAGCCTATAACCTTCCTCGATAAATGGACTATTCAACACAAAGGAATTGTTCAATTCGAACCAGTAGTTCCTGAGATCCTAGCGTTCAAACAAACAAACTCTTCAGCTTTATATATTAGTATAGATAAAATATTTCGCTAATATGTGTTATATATTATAACATGTAGTTTCAGTGTTAATGATGGTTTTGATTAGGTATTCAGTTTATGGAATTATGTTTGTTTTAACAATTTTATGTAAGATATTAATATATTTAATTTAATTTAATATATTAATATATTTAATATATTAATTATTAATATATTTGAGCAACAAAATAACGTTAAATTGACAACCTAACTAAATTTTATATTTCTACGAGATAAGTACAACTTGAAAGCTATAGCATAGTATTTTAGAATTTTATGATATGGCCTAGTTTTTCTCATAAAAGTGCGGTGGGATTCGTGTTCAGCAGTATAATGATGATCAGATATTGATTATGTCAGACATGGGCTGTGATTGTGACGATAACGAATGATGATTAACTGATAGTTCAGTCATATGTGTGTGTTATCTTGTGATCATGATTATTTAAATAAAGGCATATCTTAGCATGTTTTCTTGAACCTATATTAAAAATTTTCGTTTTTGATTTTATGTTTTACATTTTTTGTTAGAAACACTATAACTGGAGTTGATGTTTAACCTTTTTATTAAAATACACTCTACGCCTGAAATAACAATTTCCATTCTTTTCTTATTCTTCTATGTGATAGCATGGCTTTTGTTAGGTTTGATTTTTGGCAAACGCCAAAAACCCATCCATATTTCCGTGTAAAAACAATCTCTATTTTTATTGCTTCTTTGGGTATGATATTTTGCTTTGGAACATTTTCGCCGTTGCTTATTTGCATCCTCAATGTATTTCTAAGGATTTCGTATCAAAAGGGCTTATTAAAGAAAATGCATTCCAAGCTCGGTTAGAATCTAGAACGTTGTTTCTGTTTCCTTTGATAGAGTCAACGTAATCGAAATCGCTTGGAATGGATGTAAATTCTACAATTTTCAATTTTATTCACGACTAGGTTGTATATACAGTAACAGACAAAGATAGTCGATATATAGATTTATTTGATTATGTGTTGTTGCTATACATTCTTGCTCTTGCATTGCTTTGGACATAAATTAGGTTTCATAATAAATAAATAACGATTGAATAAATAACGCGTCACGATCAGATACCTAGATCCTGACCCCTAACTAGGATTCCCTGTATCTAGGGAATCAGGAATTACGAGAACCATGGTGCTACAAACACCCAGACTCAGAGAAAATACCTGTTTCACAAAGATCTTTCCCTGTGCGGGAATCCGCGACCTCACGCTTCGCAGTTGGCTCATCACCCTCTACTCCGCGGCGGCAGTCGAATTATTCGTGTAATGAAATTACGCAAAATACTATTTTAAACAAACTCCGGATATGTCTACCTCTAAATGAAGCTAACAGTATAATGAACATGATATATCTCTAAAAGTTTGTTTCCGTCATACTACGAACAGTTAACTACGTAACTAAGCAAACATCAGCGTTATAATATTAACGGTCCGTACAGTATAACATAGTTTGCAATGGACAAACACTACGTACCTACTACAAATTCAAAATTATAATACCTATACTTCACTTTGAAGCACTCGTAGAGATGGGAAATTCGCTTCGCTATTCGATAAAAATACATTTTAAATAGTTTAAAAGGGGTCTCCGTGCTCTTTTGGGAACCGGAATTTCTTCAACTTATAATAAACTAAACAAATGTTAATTATATAATGTAGACTAAAAACTGTGTTATTTCCTTACTAAAGAACAAACGGAACATAAAACACATAGCTAATAGTTAGTCACACTAGTTTCTTCTCGAAGACTAAGTTGCCCCAAACAGCGCTTTGGTGAATTTTTATATTTGAATTAGGAAATGAAATCCAATTGACAATACAAAAATCGAAGCTACATCTCGTCTATCCAGCCATTCAACATCGGCTGTCAGTGGGGCCGAGCATTATTGAATTTCAATATAGAACGTCTGCTACAAAAGGCCTTCGAGAATTTCCTAGAAAGCTCGGCAAACATTCTCTGCGTTTGTTTACCTCTGCGCATTGACTAGGAAATTCTACTAAGCGAATATTGCTGCAGTGAGTTTTTGGGAATTAACTGTGTTGTTTTGCACTATTATAAGGAGACCTGATTCGTAATCATTTGGTGTCGGTCCATCGCTAACCCACGCGTATAATAAAAAAAACAACAAAATTAAAAAATCCTTCACTGGTTGTATAGAAATGTACAAGATTAACGACAGTAGAAAACTGTGTGTCGTAATTTAGAAAACTGTCAATTCCGTCTGATTTACAATTGTTTTTTTTTTAAATTGTTGTCCGCAATCCTATTCAGTCGCGGTGGTGGTGATGACGCGGCCGAATATAGAGCAATTTTGCCTTGAAGATGTCCAGATTGTACTTTTTACGCAGTACAGATGTTGTTGTTCCATTGCTTGGCTGTTCGCATAATAAATGTAGAAGCGAAGCTCTTAGTCAGATTGAATTGATCTATTGAATTTGTAAGTGAAACGTAGTTTTATGCGACGTCTCTAGAGATTCCTAGTTTATACCTCCGGGATAGACAGTGAAGGTATGTACTAGGTTTCTTTGTACTTAAATGCCTGTCGCTGAGAGTTGAGCGCCCCTTGCGCTTTGTGGAAGGCAACAAGTATCGCTAAGTGTTTGTATGCTCGAGTATGTTCGTAATCGACTAGCAAAACCTATTCAGTCGTATATTTCCATGCGGGTAATATTAGTTCAAAGCGTTATCATTTCCTAACGGGTTGTTTTACGTTAGAAAAGCATTGTCACCAATAAAATTAAGCGAATAACGAGACTCATCTTGACGACCATGGTCATAGTATACCCATCATGGTTAAAAGTGGCTTTTTCCGAAAAATCCGAAAATTAAATTTAAATTTCTTTGAAAATAAGAACTTTCCATGAAACTTAAATATTGTACACTTGTTAGAAAAAATATTGAAGATACCGTATTTTTTGACATTTTGGTGTCATTGATCTAAATAAGGTTAATAGCGAGGTATAAAGCAATAGCATATACATTTATTTACGTATATCCGGCCCTTTCCTGTAGAACACAAGGTCTAACGAATCATAAGTTCAGAAATAAATCCTTTTGTGAAGAACAAACAAATTTCCTTTCAATTAAGGTCGTCTTCTGAGTTATTTTTGATTTCGTTGGTTTTCGGTGAAGTAAATTAATTGAATTGGTTCGTTATATAATTCATTCATCTTGCTCATCCTGGTTATTTGTGTTCACCTTTATTTTCTGCACCTTTTTACGGGTTGATAAAATTTCAATAAAACAAAACAAACGACAGCTACGTTCATAATGTCCATATTTAATCATTTATGTAATACAGTACTGCGTCCATATATAAGTTGTAGTCCATATACAGTTCATCATCATCATCAACCCATAACGTCCCACTGCTGGGCACGGGTCTCTCCTCACTTTCGTGAGGAGGGTACATACAGTTAATTATCCGTAACAATATCATGTAACACGGAGATCATAAAAAAATAGAAAGGCTTTTTTCAGGTATTCTCTTGTGCAGATCATAAAATTAAAGTGTACAAAGTGCAGTATGACAGAATGGAAGAGCGTACCGTAAGTGTAAAGTCTGTCGCGCCTTTTTACCGAAGCTGGCTCGTCGCCAATGAGCAGACAACGTTGTTATGAGAATGTTCTACCCCGGAATTACCGTAACAACACAGCCTTATTTATGGGTCACCCACAACAACTCACTAAACTCACTTAATCTCTCGCCAACTATAACGTTAGTCTTTCTTCTGAAATCCGATTACGGTTACGGTCTCCACGTCTACGGCTCTAGTTTCGTAGAGATAAACTTTTTGCCGTCTATTTGTCTGTATGCCGATGCATTATGGTTAGAAATGTGGTGACTTTCTGTCAGTTCCGAAAATAGGTTTTAGGAAGTTTATGGGTCGCTGTGTTGTCTTATTATAACATAGATGGAACCACTAATGATAACATAAGTATTTAAACTTCACTGTGTTTTGTTTAATGTACCTTTCAATGATTTAAATACCACGAATAATCTATTGTCAAGAAAATTAATCTAGAAAATAAAAAACAAAATACAAAAATAAAAATTGCGTTGTTACCGGGACCAACTTTTAAACTAACTAATAGACAAATCGTATGAACAGAATAACTATATTGTTATCACCTCATAGATTTCACGTTATCCTTTTGACGTTGGAATAAAAACTGATAGCTAAACATCATAAAGATAAAACACGACAGGGACATGTAACCAATTTATGTGATAATTTTCAGCAGTCACATCCCAATCCGCAGAAGCATCGGGCTTTTTGGAAACTTTTTTGGTAATACATTGGCTTTGCCGACCAATTTCAATCCAATTTACATTTCAATCGGGAGCTTCATGTAAAAACATGAGCCGTAGAGAGCATGCCGCCGCTCGTCGGATGCCTATGAAATAATGTTACGGTATCCGCGTACTTTCGCAACATTTACCTGCCTCTATAATTTTACATCCGTTTACCAAAATATTCCTCGTAATTTACTGGGAGACAAAGTCGCAAGGGAGCTATAAATATTTCGCACGAACACCTTTTGCAACCCAGGCTTTAATATTCTCAAGCGCGCAACTGATAGGACTGTATTCCACAAGCTCTTCTAAAATTAGTATCGGATTTGCTTAACCTTTTCTATTTACAGAACAAGTACATAATTAAAAAAGAAACATTATCTGGTAATATAAACTGACCTTATAATAAAACTCACCCTTGTTTAGCAAATCGCTACAAGAAGGCCGATTTTTAAGCCTCACTACTTGACTAAACGGTCGAATTTCGCTAATTTCTTACAGTAAAAACGACCATCTTAATGAAATTTATCACCCAATCAGATTGAAAAATTGGTACTCAGTAAGCAACGTTCTCATAATGCTGGTAGCATTACCAGGTTGTATGGAAACACTTTTTCTTTGGCCTTCTTTGAGTAAACTACAGGCCAGCATTTAGGCCTCGTTGGCTACGACCAGAGTCCCCTGAATAAAGTGCCGCTGGCATAGGAACAAGTAGTAACCATATGAACCATAATATTTGTCTAAAACGTGTGTAGATGGTACTTAACAATAGGTTATTATGGAAATTGCATTTATTAGTCTTGGGGGATTGTTTGCCTCGAGGCTAGAATTAATTGCACAGTTAGATTTACGATAGGTACAAACTTTGAGATTGGATTCAAATAAAGCATACTTAACTCTTTGAGATTGGCACTTTCTATGACGGTACATTATCATAGTATCGTTTCATACTTTCGACTTATATTATAATCGCTCTCACTATTTTCACCATAAAAATCCGAAGTATATACAGTAGAAACAAATTGGCGCTTCACTCGATAATATATTTAAACATGCACGAACAAAATACGTGGTGGGATCTTTCGCTATACATTCTGTGGGTACACGTCAGCTGCAAAAGTTATGAAACTTTTTAGTCGATTTGCAACCTTATTTCTAAGGAACAAAGTTTACTGTATAAATAGTGCATTTTGTAGTTTTACGCGAGAATCAGTTTACAGATGAAGTTGCTAAGCGCAGGCCCCTGGCGTGTGCTGTAAAGTACTTTTATTCGACCATAACAATAGCCCCTTGAGAGCAAAACATGTCTCGTGAACTCTCGTGCAGTCTCAGCATTTCTTGCTGCTTCACTCTCAAGTCTGCACTTTTAAGATTTTATTACAAATAAATGGTCTACGAGACTTAAACTACTGAAAACTATACGTTTTTAAAATTATCTTTGCATGCTCGCTTTCTCATCAGGTAGAAAATACTCAACCATTTGTAATGCGGTTTTCACTGTTTGTTAGCTTAGAATCTTACTCTTAATGATATACAGTACATACATATAAATCCCACGTATAGAAAACGATTGGCGCGCTGGAGCAGGTGATCGGGTGTTGATGGGAAATTGTCTTCCATTATAATATAAAAAAAGATTTCGTGAACGAAGTCGCGGGGTAACAGCTAGTTTCATATTTATGTAGGGGTGGTTTTTATTCGCCTTTGATGGGGCACGTTGATATCCTAATGTTTTGGGGCGAACGTTAACAGAAAAGTATTGGTTGGGTGCGTTGTACATATCAGCAAGGTAATGGTTTTGGCGTAATACTCATAATGTTGGGTGAGAACCACTTTGAAAGCGAAGGAGACGATAGGTAACTGTTATCGTTCGTTACGTAGGATATGTGAGATATTTATATACATTAATTTCATTATTACATGGGGCTGTTTAAGAGAAGGGTGAAAAGAGCTATAGTGAGTAGGCAAAGCATTGGCAACGTCCCGAGTGTTGCAGGTGTCCATAGGCAGCGATAACCGTTACCATCAGATGGGCCGTCAGCTTGATTGCCACTTTATTAAGTAAAAAAAAAACATTTCAAATTGAATAAGGAAATAAAGTCCTTTTTGAAACACTACTAAATAAATAAAACTAAAACAAAAAACAAACCTAACAATAAGTGTCACATTTACAAAACAAAACAACATTACACAAGCATTCTTTAATAAGATTTTTTAGAAAAAACAAATTTTAAACGAGTTTCTATGAAATTGGTGTTCATAGATGTTCAGTAGTTACTGCAAGTTGATCAACTTTAAGTCCAAACACCATCAACTACTGTGACTGAGTTGTATCAATGTTTACCTTCCGTCTCTAACGTCAGCTCAGTTCTAATTTATTTTCTAAATAATAAATTACGCTGTAAGTGCAAAGCTTTATGTAGTACTAGCTGTACCCTGCCACGCTTCGCTGTGGCAAATTCGCTGATATGTCACTGATGAAAAAAATAGATAAAAACAATCCTTGATGCGGATTATATATCATGCTACAATTTCAGCTCGATCGGTGCAGAACATTTTGAGTTTTTGAAGCGTACACAAACCAACATAACATTTATATATATATATATATATATATAGATTGTATTATCGTATCTACACATAGCGCAGCACAGCGATACCTTTCTGTCTCGTATTTTTCGCAGATTATGTTAATTCTGACCTCAAACTTTGCATAATCTGTGTTAAAATAATACAGTTTCAACTAGCACCGCGCTAATATTCACAGACGGCTCACCGCGTCAACACTCGCTGAAGCTGTCACAACTGCCACTTCTGGGAATACTCTATTGGAAGCTGCAGATAGGATAGCTTTGTTTGAGATCTGCATTTTATTACGAGTTTACTTGGAGGAGTCAAATTAAATATTGTGAAACAAAAATTGAGCAGCCAGTTAAATTATAGTGATACTAGCTGACCCGGCAAACGTTGTTTTGCCATATAAATAATTAAAAACAAAATAGGGGTTGGTGATAAAAGGGTAAACACTTAGGGTTGTATGTATTTTTAATGCGACATAATAAAAAATAAAGAAATTAAAAAATTGTCTAAAAATTTAAGAAAAATGTTAAGGGTGGACAACCCTTATCACTAAGGGGTATGAAAAATAGATGTTGGCAGATTCTCAGACCTACTCAATATGCTCACCAAATTTCATGAGAATCGGTCAAGCCGTTTCGGAGGAGTACGGGAACGAACATTGTGACACGAGAATTTTATATATAAGAAGAAAGATTTACCTACATAAAGTAAAGACACTAGGTATGTACTTCGCTTTTAGGAAGCGGCGTCAATATGAGCTTTTGGATATTTGTTTTAAAAAAAGGTAATACACACATATTTTATATACCAAAATAAATAAAAACAATTTCGTTTGTCTTACCTCAAAAAGATGTTTTGCTAAGCAGGTGTTAATGCTTAAATCATAGGTATGATATTATTTGTACAATAAATAATTTTCTATTGATATATCTATAACGACAAACAACAATTTAGGCAAGCGTTGTTCCCACAACATCCTGAAACAATTCGTAGGTGGCAATTCCCTGGATACAGAAACATTTTGTGAACAAAAGTGTCAGTGAATAAAACATTCGCAAAACAAGGTGATATATGGCCGAAATTCTACACCTCCCGGTATATTAGATCTGTGTCCCTAAAGCGCCCTCCGTGATAAATAAGCTTTCAAGGGCTACTCCTGTACGTATGCAAAAAAGGCCATGTCATCTAAAATGCTGGCATCCAAAATTTATACCCAGTACTGGTGCGCGAATCTGCACAACTGCGTGAAAACTGAGAGGAATTTTGCACAAATCAGCAAAATCTCAGAACAGATTAGAAGACAATGTTGCATACAACTACAGGCTTTGTAGTGGGTCCCGAATAAACTTCGGCATTACATTTAAATCTGAATATTAAATAATCGAAAGCTCACATGCAGACTAGAACATTTTCACTTAATAACTAACTATTAACACGTTTAGTGCTGAGAACACAACTGTCGTGTTTTTCATAACTTGCCGCGAGTGCGGGAAAACAACTGTTGTGTTTGTTGTATGGAAAAACACCATGGAGTGTGCAGAGCCGCACCCGTGGCTAGACAAGCAAATCGGCACAGCAGTGAAAGTGGTAAGTAACGTGTTATTAACTTATAGCGTTTAGGTACTCACCTTGTACAACTAAAAAAGAAGCTTGATTTCTACCTTCTAAAAATTATAATTTACCTGTTTGAATTATTTCTCTTTTATAAACCAGATCGCAATACCATTCCCGTCGTGCTCGATTCAAAATAGATCCATTTTAGCTTAAATAGTATGTCATATTCATTAAATAAATATGGGTTTATTCCCGTACATTTTAATACCAAAATATCATTTCGACATACCTCGACGTTTCGGTTAAGTTGCCTACGTTTGTGAAGAGTAGGTATATGCTCACTTTTATGCTCGCCTCTCGGCAGTAAGGCCTCCGTGAGTTGGTAAAACGAGGTTTACAAGTGAAAAGCTTTTGTTAAGCTTCTTAGTTCATAAGAGGAAGTTCATCCGTGTTTTTGCCATCATGGAAATACTGTACACTCTAAAAATTACGTTGGAAACCTTTCAAGGTGTACCTTTTGTATTTTTAATGTAGGTACTTACTCATCAAAAAGATTCAGGAGGAACATTTTCTTCTTCAGTAATTTTCAATGAACTAATTATTATTTTGTTTCCACAACTTAATGTTTGAAATTAATTTCCAAGTTTGATATAAACAATTCTACAACAGAATGTTGGTTTCGTAAATCTTCTAATCGGAGCTTGCGAATACGCGAGCCGTCTCAAGGCATTGTATCTACGAGTAAGTCTGCCTCCGAACACTCAAGAAGTTATTGTTTTCGCATGTCACGCGAAGATGTATCGTTTCGCCTCAGATATGAAAACTGCTCACAATTTCACAATTTCACCGACTCGACCCAAGTTTTCATTTACATGCTGATATTATTACCACGCGCGCTCATCCGTCGATGGAATATCAATGCGAAAATCTAAATGTTCATACTAAATCAAATTCTGTAAATATTTACATAGAGTTTCGTAGTTTTTCGTTATTTATGATTTCAGCGAAATATCTACTCGTAAACCTCTGAATTGTATATGTGCCGATACCCTTGCTCAAATTTCACCTTCTAGAACTGAAAGGTTGATGCTCTGTAATTGATATGAGTGATTTATGTATGTTCGGAATTTAGCTCAACATAAAGTAGGTTTGGCAAACAATGTGGAGGTTATTGACAGGCAAAATAGGCCCAGATTTTGTAGCTGATATCCGAGCCATTTGCGATGTATGAAAAAATAATGTCGACCTTCGCTTTGTAGATAAACATATTGGTTTGTGCTATAAGAGAAAATCACAAGGATTACAACCCCGTTAGCATTTTCATCAGCTTTGTGGCTTGTAATTTATGGAGGTATGTTTGAGGAATATTTTGTTTCTTAATGTTAATGTTGTTCTTAATCATATTGACAAAGGAATTATCCATGATTTTAAAGAAATTTACCGCAAAATTGATATAAAGAAACCAAAAGCTTCGATTCAAAGAACCTTCGCATAATAAAGATAGTCGCCCACGATCAAACAACATCCATACCTACGTCTATTCTAAGTAAGTATTCACCAGCCGCCGGTCGGCGGTCACCACGAAACTGAGGAGGACATGAGTAACCGCCACTATTTATCTGAGACAATATGGCCACCGCAGACTGATGTCTCCTTGAAGCCGGGACACTTAATCAGATTTCGCGTGAGAAAGCTACCTCATTCGTTTCAGTTAAGGTACAGCCGACTACACATAATGAAAAGATAAAAGAGACATTATGTTTAATGAGGGGTTCGAAAGATACTGGTGTGTCTTTTACTTTGGGAGCAGTGTGTCAAAATTTGATTATATTTAGAGTAACAAGAAATGGGAGCGAGACATGATCTCTGTCAAATTGTATTTATGATTTCTGTCTATCTGATCTTTAGCCAATATGGTTGCTGTTATGAAAAAAGAATACCATCCAAATTTGCAAATATGATACTTAAAAGCATTCTGGTCACTTGGCCCTTCCGTACTTTGACATCCTAAAATATTATACTATTCTGTATAGAAATTTAAAAAATTGTACTTCGAATACCAATTGATTTACGATCCCAATGTATTGTCTTACCGAAGAGGACTTAATATTTAAACCAAAAAGTTTTTATTTTTGGTAATGGCTCGCCGTGTTCGGAGGCTCAGACTTGTTTCCTCTGCGAATCGTAGCGCCGTAGGTGGACGACTGTTTGTATTCAAATATTTGCTCCAGCTTCGCGAGTAAATAGAGCAATCTGACTGAAGTGAAGACTTCTGTATAACAAACATCACTTTTGCAGGGATGTTATTGAAAATTATAATTTTGCATGAGAAATATCCGTAGGCGACTTTAAAACGTGCGGTGGTGCAGCACACTAAATCACTCCGAACAAATTACCCCCAACATTAACTTGATTAAAATCAAGATCGAACACAAAAATAGACGTTACAAACAGGATATTAACAATTTGTTGTTTTTGTTATGAGTTATCGGTTAAACTTGCATTACTGCCGAAATACTGGGAACTCATAAAACAAATAGGATAAAAATCTCGTTAATGACGTCAATGGCCCATCCATCATCATCGCCACTAACATGGTTACTAACGTCATAAAGGGAATGTTGGTTAACCATGATGGGGTCACCATAGTTAACCGAAAGATAAAAAACAGGTAACTTGTATGTCTCATACATTTTCTTTAACTATATTTAAAATGTGGACGAACTTTAGCCTTTATGTAGTCGCAACTCTTATTACAGTCAGTAACAGGAAATTAATGTTTCTTTACAATCCAAACCATTTACAGCCGTTTTAACCTTTAAAGGTATATGTGTAGGTGCGAGCGTGGGACGCCCCCCACGAGGTGGAACGACAACCTGGTGTGAGTCCCAGGGAATTGCTGGGTGCTAACAGACAGGTAAAGCTCGCTCAGTGTGGCGTGCTGCAGAATAGAATAGAATAGAAAACTCTTTATTGTACACCAAAAAAAAAAAACAGTACACAAAATATGTACAGTATGGGCGTCTTTAGGCTGACAGTGTGCAGTCATTGTCCACTTCCTCAGTACGGAGATTCCTTTACTAGAAATAGAGATTTGACAAAAACTTTAAAACAAACAAGGGCACTGTTTCCAGCGAAATTACTGGGCATATGAGATTTTAGAGCCGATGTCTCAGGGTGCCGAGCGCAGTGCAGTGCCGCGCAGGATTATGCAATGCAAAGTTCTGAGTGGCACTGTAACTGTTATGGGCAGGCGTAGCGCTTATCATCAGGTTAACGACCAGCTCGTCTCGTCACTCAGTGAAAAAAAAAAAACAAAGTTTTTAAGCACACATAATGCATCTGTAGCGGAATACAGAAACAACTGATACGAAACGACCTGTCTAATCACTATGCTACGAAAAATTTTACAGTCGCTCATAAAACGTAGCTCCATGAATAAATCCTCGCATATTTATACAACTAAAATACTTTTCGCGGTCGTACTACGAGTAAGCACCCGTACATATGCCGTCCACCATACTAATTTACATTCGAGTAAGTACTTACATGTGTATACTACTCATATTATGAACGTGTCATTGCTTAATTTTCTCAGCCCCCACGTTTCGAATACAGCATCATAAAAACCGAATAAAATTCACAATTTGCCGTATAAACGAAAATTTAATTGTACCAATAAACACCTGAAATAATGAAATGTTATATGTACCATACGTGTGGAATATTAAAATTTTGGGAGTGGTGACTATATGAAAGTAGGAATCTACTAACTTTTTATGGATAGTATGATAACCATCTCACTGAAAAGTGTCATATACAATGAGTTATAATGACCTGATACTTTAATATTTGAAATACATATCACATACAAAATATTATAGATCCTGAACCCTACCTACGGTTCCCTGTACTTACAAAATCAGGAACTATAAGGACCATGGTCCTACGAACGCCCAGACTCAGTGAACATATATGTGTTTCACGCAAATTTTTGCCCTGTGCGGGAATCGAACCCGCAACCTCACGCTTCGCAGTCGGCTCATCAGCCGCTTACGCCACGGAGATCGATCTATTCTTCTGAACCGTGCTCAGCAGTGGGCCGATATGGGTTGACGACAATGACGATGATTTCTTCAGATTTCTACTAAGTACTTAATTATTTATTACTAAGAACAAACCAAATAACAAGTTTATATGATGCATAATTCTTAAAGCTCTAAAGATAAGAAGCTCTTGAGTTTAATTTCAGTGTTATATCTGCATACTAATCCGTAAGAGGGAAGCACTCTCATTCTGAAAGAAAATCCACGTGGCATTACATCCAAAGCAAGCAAATATTTACAAGAAACGCGAATAACATACACGACTATATTATACAAACAGTAAGGACACTATAGAAAAGCGTACTGGATCAAAATAGTTCAGAGGTTTTCCAATTAAAATTTAAGTGGAAAATAAATATAAAGGCTGCAATGTGCAAACGCAACATTGTAGAGGTATAGAGAATTTATAAGACTGGTAGAGTAATGGTTAACGTATGTTACTTAAAGATGTAAATATTTTCTAAAATTATACAAACAAAGGCGAGATGATGGTGGTATAAGAACCTTACTATCGGCATCATATTCCAACCGGTCTTTTTGCTGCGATATCCATACTGCTAAAGAGTTACTCGTAGCATAGGCCTGGCTGAGCATCCATAAGCCCGGGCGCACACTGGCAAATGGTCCCGGTTCTTGGCCCGTAGCCAAAACCGGCCAGCACGGTGGCCGCGCACGTAAACTGGCAAAAACTATCGCTTAATACTAACAGCACTATCTGTTCCGGCCACTTTGGCAGTATTTTTTTCTTTATATTGCTTAACACATGCGTCCAATTGACACTAAAAATTTAAGCGCTGCGCTACATCGACGCTGTCTTGTTTGCTTGAAATTCGGATTTTAAAATAAGTTATTTTTTAAATAGAGATGTTTTTTTTTAAAGTATTCGGACTTGAACTGAAAAGCTGATCAAAATGAGCCCAAACACCACCAATCTACTGTTCATCGCTGAGAAGTTCTGCTGTCTACCTCTGTTTCCATCATTAGATTAACTCGCCGTTTCCCTTATATTATATTCTGTATTGTCATGCTTGACACATGAAATTGATCAACGGAAACTTATTCAACTTTTGATATATATCCAAACTGTCAGATTGACTGTGAGTTAAATAAAAGCTTGTCCAACCAAAACTATTCATTATTGCAAATCCTTAACGCAAAACGTTATTGAAACACTAACTATTATAGCCCTAATTATTAAGTAGGCCTAGTTACTGGAGAGAACAAGCTGACCTAGCAAACTAGCATCCTCAACATATAGATGACCTTTTAGGTGTAGTTTGACCTAAACCAAAGATCTTACGAGCGTTGAATTATTAAGGTGACCTAGATTAAGGTTGCTTTAATAACTAATTCTATTTAATCCTATGTGTTCAAATATTTAGTTTGCTTGGGCAAAGGTCAATTTTCAATTCCAATCAACGCAAGCCTAGCTTAAATAGCGGTCTCAAGTAAATGTATAGTAAACCTAGATATATGCATATCTGAATAGTTCAGGTTCGTAATACTTGATCAGTTTTATGACTAAATAAATGTCACTTATATTTTAAATGAGAAAGGGTGTGTATATGTGTACGTGTGTATGTGTGTATATACAAAATTTCATCAAAATCCGTGCACCCGTTTTGGTGTCACGATGGAACTATCATGACGCCAAAACGGATGCACGGATTTTGATGAAATTTTGTATACAGATACTTTATATCCTGGAATAGAACATAGGATACATTTTATTCCGTCAAAATTAACGGTTCCTGTGGGATAACAGTTAATGCGAGTGAAACCGCGAGGTGCAGCTAGTGACTAAATAAACTGAAATTTTGAGGATACATTTTGTCAATACGGTCAGGTGTAAGGTACTTCACTATTTGTTAAAAAATGTACTTTAGGTTGCAGGATTTGATATTAAACTAAATAAATAACAAATACGTAGATTATAGACAAGCGCGGATTCCCACAACCACCTTCAAACATTGTATGGGCCAAACAAAACAAGCCAATTCAGCGTAACAAAGCGGGCCAGAAAATTCTAAAACGCGAATTGGTTTCCTGTTATGTTCTCGTATTTATTTTATTCCGTGTAGCGGCCACTGACGTAGGTCGACGTACAATTTCCGTTCCGCGGTCGGCTCTGACCGCTGCTCTTTCCCGGGAGGCTCTGACAACCTGGAAATGTCCCGGATATGGGACGTCAAGGCGGCCCACTTTAGGTGCAGGCCCGTCGAAATTGCTTCCGACTAACGTGTACGCACGACATGGTCGAGTGACCTAGAAGGAGCCAAGGGTATTGAGTTAGTGAGTGGTAGAAGAACAAAAGACGACCATTAAGGAAAGAAGGGAAGAAGTTGAACATCATCAATAAATATTTATAATAATCAGACAGGCAGTTTAATGGTACTATGACGTTTTCTGTGCAGCTCTTGTTTGAAAAAAAAAAACTGGTAGCTAAACACATCTATCTAACATGTTCACGGCTGAAAACACAACTGTTGTGCTTTTTATAACTTGCCGCGAGTTCGGGAAAACACAACTGTTGTGTTAGCGGTACGCGAAAACGGTGTGGGCAGATCCGTAACCGTGGCTAGATAAGAAAATAATCGGCTCAGCAGTCAAAGTGTTAAACTTCAGCAAACTATGTAAACTTCTTTTGTAACGCTACAACAATTTTACAAATGCTTTTGCAAGTCATATGAGATAGTATTACACAAGAAGTCTGTGAGAAAGCACTGGAGAAGCCTTTTTGTGTACCGTCAAGCGTTCAGAAAAGATTTGCGTTTCCGATAGGTGAACGCATCAGTGAAAATGCGACATAAATAATTCAGCGGCAGCGTATCAGCATTCGGAGGTTCTGCGAGCGAGTGCGGTGGTGCTTGGGACGGGTAGCAACAACAATAAAACAAAAGAATACCAGGTTTATAGGTATCTATTCCATCAAGCAGTTGGATCGTTTGAGTTCAAACGTGAATAAGATCGGCTCAAGATCCGTTCAGAAGACGTTATTCTAACCGAAATAGTAAAGCATTTAGGTTTGGCAGAGTTTATTTAATTTGGCTTGGTTACTTAATCGTAAAAAACCAATAATTATAGGCATCGTGGTTGTTTCTGGAAACATTTCCACTATCCTACTCATATATGGTTGAAGGAAAGTGGATGATCAAAGGATAGAGGATAAGCAAGACAGCCTTAGATGCTAAAGCGTTACCGTCACGTCATGATATTAGTTTGTTCATGTATGATAGGTACCATATTTTATTTATTAAAATCTTCATATATTAGGTGGTTATCACAAGGTGAGTCTCGCGGTTTCTTCAGATTCAGGAACGGATCATTTTTACAGTATTGAATGTACCCTTTACTCTTTTCCGTTTCCCATTTCCGTCAATTCGTTACTTGGTAACAGAATAATGGGAAACTTTACTACCGAGGATTCACAACGTACACATAAGTTCCTAATAAGTAATACGTTGAACCAAGACTGCTCTGAGAGTAGACATCCTAGTATCAATATTTGTTGCTTAGATCGATTGACATCAAATATTTGGTTACACTATTCCGTGCTACCCTCCTTTTCTGTACGAAGCAACATTAATATCAGTTTACTGTTTAGGTCGAGTCCTATCAAAATAATAGGATCTACACAACAATTTACGGGTTGCTACGGAAACTATGAAATAATGTGACGCCTGCTACCATTCCCTCAGATCAATTTCAACTTTGTTTTTCGTATAAAGACGCGAGGAAACTCACTTACCTACCCGAGAATTATTTCGGAGGTAGGTGATCCACCAATCCGGATCTGGCCCCGTGGTGGATTATGGCCTAACCCTCCTCACGAAATTGAGGGGAGAACTGTGCTCAGCAGTGGGACGATATGGGTTGATGATAATGATGATGATGATAAAGACGTGCTTATTTGCAAACAGCTATTGAGACTTTTGAGAAATAAAAATAATTCAGGCGTAAGACAGATCAATGCAGCCCGCCGTATGAAAAAGGCATTGAGTGAAATTACGCAGTGCGTCGCATGCCACACGCCGCACACCACACCGCATTGATTTATCTTGCGCCTTATCGGTAAGCTGACAAAAGATGCGCGGCGCGGCGGCTTGCAGCATGCGGCGCGCTGCATGATGAGATGACACTCGAAATCTTTTTCATAGAAAATGTATCAGTGACAGCACCGCGCTGCATTGGTCTATCTTTCGCCTTAGGTATTTATTTGTTAAACTGGCTGTACTAACTTCAACAAGTTCAACAGAAGGTTAACCAAATGGGATGTAAAACATGTAATTATTTAAAAGTTTACCAAAATGAACTTGGGAAAGAAGAGAAGCTTTCGTAATGGGACGTATCTGAATTTTATAGGAGTAGACACAAAATGTTCTTTTAATGTTTTCCACTCTCAGCAATGGGCTCTTAACAATACTGACGGCTTACGTGGGTGATGAGCCGACTGCAAAGCGTAAGGTTGCGGATTCAATTCCCGCACAGAGCAAACTTGTGTGCCAACCACAAATATCTACTGAGTCAAAAGTGTTTGTAGGGCCATGGACCTCGTAGTTCCCCATTACCTAGCTACAGAGAACCCTAATTAGCTGTCAGGATCTATGTATGGGCTCGCGACGCGTTATTTCTTTCTTATTGATGACAGAATATTAAAACGCGCTACAGTCTAACCCCACATGCTTGTAACGCAAAGGCGCTAGCAAACAGAACACCCGTTCCCGCATACGGAATAGAAGTTGCCCCATATCTTGATCCTCTTCAACATAGTGGCAGGTACATTGAAATTGGTTCCCTCCTTACCTGAGTATACGATTAGTTAGAGCGGGCATCTACATCGGTATTCAAGGGGTACCCGACAGCAATTTGTTGTTATTAGTACGCACAAACCTTTGACTGCTAATGGAATTGCAACCACTTCCCTCATCATACCTGTTCCGTTGAAGACCTTTCAGAAGGTATCATAATAGGCATAATTGTTTAACGGGCACTTATGCTATTAAGGTGTAGGAACGACATCAAATATAGATTGTTCAATAAGACCTTTAGTTTAAAGTTCGTCAGCAAAACCTTATAAAACTCACAAGCTTTTTTTATAATGATGCTTAAATGTACGTTTCGCTTATGGAGGGAAATTCAAATTTTAAGCCGTTTATTGCACTTAATTTTAGATGCAATAGAATTAAAAGAAGTGGCACAGTATAAATAACAGTACAGCATTGTGGAGCGTTGAAACAAGAGGCTTGAAAAATAACTGCAGATAGATATTATAAGAGACAAGAAACAAAATATTTCAAAGTGAGCGCATGCTAGGAGGGTTTGGTCCACCCAACAATAGTTTAGTATATAAAAAAATGTTTTGTTCTTCTACCTTTAGTTAGTTAAGAATAGGTACAGTAATAACATAATAAATTTGCAAAAAATATATGACTCTATGAATTTTAATACATGAGATAGAAGTTAATCGTCAACCCCGACAGTACATCTCGGCACAAAATATCCCATCTTGTATCACCCAGTGCTTATCTACTTCACTGTCTAAAAAGTTAATGACTATTCCGAAACTTTAATAGCTTCCTAAAGCAATTTCAAACGGCCCTAAATCTCCTTTGCGTCCCGAGAAGATTTGCAGACGGGCGGATTATGTCCATAGATCCGCTGAGGCGAGGAAAATGTGGTGACGCAGATGCATTTCGAATGCGGATTTTCTAGATGAATAGAAATAAGAACATTGGAAAGAACAAAAGCGGTGAAAGGTTCCGTAGAAGCAAACGAAATCACAGGGCGCGGCGAAGTATTTACTCGTAAGTATTAGAAAATTGCAAAGCACGTCGGGATTGAATGGATGAGACTGGCACAGGACCGGAACAAATGGCGTGAAACAGAGGAGGCCTATACCCAGCAGTGGGTGGATACGGGCTGAATAGATAGATAGATTCGAAAATGACACTGTAAAAATTCCATAGATCGACATTGAATGAAATTGAAATTAGTTATATGCCACGTCATAAATAAAGCTATTAAGAGTACTGTACCTGACATACTTATTAAAATATCAAAAGCAGACCCGTGCTATGAACGTTTCAAATAATTTCAATAGAATTTGCAATAGAAAATGTGGTACTTAATGGAAATAAGATAATAAAATATTCTCAAAGAGACCTCAAAGATAAACTGATAATCCGAGACGTGAAACATTAAATGCAATCAAAGGCAAAGCGAAACAAGTTGAAGACAAAGAACCGAGAGTTCAACAGTAAACAAGCGGTAGGGATTTCACAGATAGACAAGGAATCTTGCAATTCGAGAATATAATTTGTGCCTACTTAAAATACTATATCTAAAGTTATCGATTTACTCGTATATTTTTTTTTAAATTTTAATTATAAAAGCCGTTATTAGAGGCGTCGTTATTAAAATACGCTAGCTTCATACACTTACTGTCGCTACAACACTACACTTTAGTTTTTACGTTTACCTATCACTTAGGAATGGTTTCTATAATATGTCTCGTATATTATGATAAGCGGTGGTAGCCTAGTGGTAGAACGTCCGCTTTCCAATCAGAAGGTCGTGAGTTCAAATCCCAGTGCGGGCACGTACCAATGTGTTTCTGTAAAAACACATGTACGTAATTATCACTCGCTTTTCGGTGAAGGAAAACATCGTGAGGAAACCCACATACCTACCCGAGAATTATTTCGGAGGTAGGAATGTTATCCACCAATCCGGACTTGGCCTCTTGGCCTTGGTGGAATATGGCCTAACCCTCCTCACAAAAGTGAGGAGAGACCCGTGCCCAGCAGTGGGACGTTATGGGTTGATGATGATGATATAATGACAAGATTTCGCTTCTTGTACGTATAATGTTTTCATAACTATGCTCATTGTTAATAGCTATAATATGTGTGGCATTAAACTACTAAAGATATTTACAAAACTGTTTCAACATAACATCGCAATAATTAATAACTTATTGGTAAGATATTAGAAATTAATTACGATAATTATTTACGTTTTGCAATAACAAATTAACGATAAAAAGGGTAGTGATAAAATGGACGGATTTATAAATAGCTAGTCATAAAAATGGCATGATTAAAATTACCAACAATTGTTATTTTCTCATTTATTTGACAATACGTATGAAACTGCAAAAGACGTAAAACGCTGAATTCCGTGTTAGATAAACTATCTTTGCATAACTTAACTCGAATAGCATCCAGCAATTCTTATACTTTAGTTTCCACCGCGTACGTTTCCACTTGGTTCGCAGCGGACGTCGCGCTCCAGGTAGGTAGGTACTATACAAAGATGCCAAGATTTAAAAGCTGGAAAAATAAGAGCTTTTGTTTTATTTTTTTCTCAACTTCCGATTTTTTTCTTGGGATTCACACTGAAAATCTCTGTAAGTACTGCGCTACGCTTACTTGTGCAAATGACGGTCTTTTTCCTCGTTTTCATTTTTTACCACGAATAAACAACATTTTTACATTAAATCGTACTGTAGTTTGAAACTAGATTGAATTCAGAATGAAAATGGAATTTGTTGGAAAACCCGTCGACAAAATCGCGTTTACTATGACAATATGGCCATGATTGTGGCTGGATTTCGACGATGCTCGAGTTGATATGCCTCTGATGCGATTGCAGGCAAATCACATCAGATGACAGTGTGGCTTGACGTTTAGTCAACTAACCACTGACCACTTGAACACAAACCACATCACAAAGCAAAAATTCATTTGCATTGGAATTCATTCCTGTAATTTATTCCGTTTAAATTGATTCCCATGTATTTGCATGGACGTGCTCCGGACAAGAGAATAAAAACAGCGGGTAAGCTAGTCTGGGCTAAATAAACAAGTGGTATTAAATCCTGTCACGATCCACGATAAACTAAAGTCACCGAGAAGCCTATTTAATCCGTAACTATATGGTAGCTATGGGGGACCAAAGCCTCTACTAGAATATAAGAGTAACAGAAACCACTATCTATAAACCTACGAGTATATAGATGAGTTATTCAACTGTGTTGAAATAAAGTTTGTTTTCCCACCATACTAGGCAGCCTTACTATATTTTACACTGTGATACTAGTTTCGTACAAAAGTTGTAACATGGAAATTGTTTTGTTTGTAACTAGTTATTCATCGTTGTACAATCATAGGCTATTTTATATTTCGAAATAGCAAAGTACTCGGCATTTCCCAGGTTAAAAACAGCCTATGTCACACGAAAATAAACAACTGAAGATCACGAAAAAAACAACAGTGAAATGTCAAGCCTTGACTTAGTACAAAAATTACACAGAGTAAAAAGGTATTTTCATGTTTTCCCAAATTTTTCTGACAATATATTTCATTTTTTTGCGTAAAATTCTGATCGTGTTTATTACGAACATTTTAAACCCAAAAACAGACAAATTGGTCCGGCCGTTCTCAAGTTATGGCGTGACGAACAGAATTAATAGAGATTAATTTTTAAGATTTGTTTTTGTTTTTGGAGTAGAGTTATGTTCATCGAAGCTGATTTAACTAAGACGTGAAACTTCCAATCAGCAGCAAAGGTAGGACCACGCAGAGATACACCGAGGCTTCTAGTTTACCCAGCACACACACCCGTCATCAATTCTCTTGAATCGAAACGGCAATTTATGTTTGTGCTCTCGTGTACGAGGTTAAACCAGTTAAAGCTGATGCATCGGCTTAATCAATTTCAATTAAGTTTTTCCAGCGGGCTATGGAGTATTTTGCAACGTTTCAATCAATGTTGTTTAATACCACCTACGATATATAAAATATTTCGAAAGGAATATAGGTAAGTGATTTAAGTACCCACTATTATCTTCGTTGTGCGTCATTTTCTTGTCATGTCTTACGATGTGTAAGTGTTAATTGTTGTGTGCAGTTGTGTCAGAATGAATGTTTTCTTTCTTTCTTTCTTTCTTGATTTATTATCGTTTTGGTTCTCAATGAGCGAAACTAACGAGACAAGGTCACTAGCTTAGGCAGTAGATAAGGATAAAAAAACTAAGGAAAAGCTGCCACTTCAAATTTCCTTGCTAAAATGGAACTTTTATTTTTAATTTTATATTTTCACTATTTGAAATAAATCCTATAAACTTTCCGTTGCTCACCAGACCTGATAATGGATTCCAGAGATGGAGAAGTCGGTTTCACCTTTAAAACGAATAATAGCTGAATGAAAGCAATTGAGGGTAGATAATTCATTGTCGACGTCTAAGGCATCCCGGACTCGCGGAGGCAATTCCGAGCGACTTTCAGACGAAGAACGATTTATTCCATTCATGAGTGGGATCAGCAGGATCGGAACATCGTGTTCGTGGCACTTAAAAAGTAATAAATTAGCGTTGGTCGGCCGCAGCCGGTGAGGTGAGCCTTTACGTGAATAATGACCATAATTTGGAGCAAGACTTCTTAGACGAAATTTCTCCTCTTTTTAGAACGCTTTGTAATCTCGGGTATGATTAGGGTATTTTTGGATAATCCATTGCATATACAAACACAAAAAGGGTAAAACGACGCCCTAGGGTAAAACAATACAACTGGCGAGAACCAAGAGAAGAGCTAAAAGAGTATCTACACTGAGAAGGGTAATAGGCCCGGGTTTTATGGAGTATCTCCTCAGAATGTGGTTACCTCATTCACTATCAACATGATCAACTCAAATGAAGTTCGAATTATGCTCCTTGTATTAAATTATAATAATTCGGGTAAAAGCCTTCTCCAGTGACGTTTGTATCATTTGATTGCATAGATTATAAAACGTACGTCTTCATAGATTGACTAGCAGCGCCCCGCGGTTTCACTCGCGTTATTCCAGTATTCTCACAAAACTATCGCGTTACTTAGGAATAGCTGAAGATCGTGAATAAATCAAATGTCAAATCGCGAGATTATACAAAAAAATTTAGTATTGAATTTGAACGTAGTATTGAATTTTACTTTTTCAGAAAATAAAAAATAAATTGTATGGATAGAAAGAGGTAGATACGTTTCTATGGAAGAAAACTCGACAGATGTAATTCAAAAAAAATGTTTTGAATAAAACCAATAGAAGCCCGAGTGGGATTAAAAATATCATTAAATAGTTTATTACTTACTTTTGAATTCATCTCTACGAAATATGTATTGCAAAAGTAACTTAATGTTTGGTAGTCGTGTGTGACGTCAGAATCGGGACAAATTCTCGATCAACTTACGGAATCTCACCACGTCCAGTATTTAATGGAACACCTGTTTCGTTTACCCTGACGTCTAGTAGTTTCTAGCTTTTGTCCAGATTCCCGTGGTACCGCGGCAGGCCACTTAAATGGCTATAAATTAGTAGTAGATGCCCGCAAACGCCGAGGTGGGTGGCTCGTCGAGTGAATAATGGCCCCCAACTGACCCAACGATGCCTGTAATGTAATGTTAAAGAACTCCCCATTCACAAAATGTTAAATATTTCCGCCATTTTATTGCGGGTACAAATAAATATAAATTCCAATTTCGGTAGGCGCATAAGGGGATGCTAAATTAGGTAAAGCTCTAGTTCCCTCGGCGAAAATATTTCAAGTTCCTTTGATAGTTGCAAAGAAAATCTTTGTTACGAAACGTTAGGTCGGAAGTTATCACTATATTAGACAAGGGTATTGCCCACCTTACTATATAACTGATTGTTTTCCAGTTCCTTAAAAAAATTTGCTTACTTACCTCCAAACTATTCATCTAAAGACAACACCAATATATTACTGAAATAGTTACAATCATAATTTATTGATAAGGTGTATTTTGAAACATATTTCAACGGAAGCCCATCACAGGCATCAATCAATAATGTCAGAGCACAATTTAATATCAACGCAAAAGAAAAAATATGTCAAAATTCGAACATCATAATAAAAAATAACTTCCTTTGTTTCAGGTACGCCCCCCCAATCCACTACGCCGTTAAGTTTCCGTTCCGTAAGTAAATAAGTCAAGGTCATGTCTTCAAGCGTCGTTCGCACCAAAACAAAGAGAGTAAGAACTTAGATGTCGCATTATGTTTAACATAGACGATAAGTAATTGGGTCAGACGGGTCGCGTCTGGGCACCAGTCAGATAACCTAGAGCACGCGTTGTGTCCCAACGTCATATCTTGATAGGATGTGTATGAAATTATCAGCTGCGATGTGCGACGCAAAATGTGGGACCGGAAATTGGTACTCTGTCCCCTTTTGCTCTAAAACTGTGTCAAAACGGGGGTGGATGACGTCTTACTTAAACGATTTGTGCATTTCCTTTTGCCTGAATCAATCCTATTTGCACCTTTTATTTTTGTACTTACTACAAATCTACTATAAGGTAACCAATAATTCTATCCAAAATATTTTATTGAAAGCTTTACTGGTTGTAGGGATCCGGTGTTTTACTTCCTTCAAATAACAGTAGGTACAAAAGTACTTTAAGTGGGCCTTGACATTATCGAGTGAAATGTCGATCTCATGGAAATAAAAAAGAGAAGGAAAAGAAAAGAAAGTAATCTGGAAAATAACTCGATTGCAGGCAGATAATACGAATCCATCTTACCCTACGTGTTCAAGGACTTTGTTAGGTAAATTTATTACCAGACTCTATCCTTCTCAGGTATTATCAAGAACTACTTTGACAAAAAGGTCTGTCCTGCTACCTAGTCAGGGCTTTGTAACCATAACCCGTATTGCGAGGGTCTTCAAGGTCCATACATTTGGGCTATGAGTTCTCATATACGATGGAGGTAGGTATGAAGCTGTCCGAAATAATTTTCTCAGACCTGAAAGGACAGTTTCTTAGAATATTACTGGTTGAGAGAGAGACCTTTCTCAAATTTCATCGTTTATTATTTGTGCCAATCATTGTCTCAGATATTCAAAAACCTGCCAATTTGCTCAATTCTATTTCAGCAGACTTAATTTTATCAATTCTCTTTTTTGTCTAACTTTTGTTTATACCTGCCTAAGTCTAAAAGAGGTCGTATCATTTATAATTAATAGGCTTAGGATCGTATTATAATCGTGTTATCGTAATCGTATTCAGAAAGATGGACTTCGTCAGCGTTGGTCCGCACATCGTCTAGAAGTAGGCAGACTACAAAATCAAAACAGAAATGATGTGTCCATTGGGCACAACTAGGGTCTGATCTATTCGAAATATATGGCAGAATCTATGTAGATAGTTGTAGGACACTTCTGCAAGTCAGCCTGTGGAAGTACTATATTTTTGCATGATATCCAGCCGCAAAGCAGTAGTGTGCGTGCAAATATTAGTGTCTCACGGTGACAACGGCAACGCAGTGTATAAAATCTTGCAATACAAAGTTCTGGGTGTATCTGCAACTATTATGGGTTGGTAGCACTTACCACCAAGTAAACAAAAGGTTCGTCTCTTTTGTATAAACATTTTCCAGGTTTTTATATCGAGGTTCTGTCGATCCCAGTACAAGGTGCCTATTGGTTTTATTTTCCGACATTTATGACGCTTCATCTCTGCAAAAGCAACATTTTTCGCATTTATCGCTGTATTTCTTTGTAGCATTTCTATCCTCACCTTATTTTTACAAAGTAACTTGAGAAATAAACTTCGCACTTTTATTACTTCTTCCGAGCATTATGAAAGCAGTTTCGTTTGAAGTTCGAACCATATTTGCAGCTAGTATATCACTGCGTCTAAATAGGTCGCTCGCTTTATCCTGCAAGGATGTATCTGTACCTAGACCGCTTGACTTTCTATTTCCGTTCGTTTCAAGCTCGTATCCTGCGGGATCTTTGGGACGATAAATGAGGAAACTTGCTTCCCGGGCTTTGTCTTAGTTAAGTGGGATGCGAGCCGATTGAGAGTTCATTTCGAGTTCTCGTTTCGCGCGATCGAATGTAGGTCTGTGCGATAAGTGACGTACTGCCGTAATTATCACTATTAAATACGCTTCATTAATTCAAAAAGATAAGGTTATGTAATAATAATAGAGAATTTCGTCAGAGAAAAACTTGACTAGCTGATACGTAAAAACATACACAAGCTTGCTGTTGTTTAAGTTTTTGTAGCCGTAAATCTTTTGGGCTTCGATTTGCAAAGACCGCAGCACAGGAGCGAATATTAATATCTCCGCCTTATATTTTTGAAAATGACAGCAGAGAATGTGTTTGCTGTGCTCGGTTCACGATATTGTATTGTATTCAAAGAAAATATTGCAATTCCAGCCCGCGTGATATTGCGATTCCATGTGGTGCACTTTTCGTCCATTTATTCTGGTTTTGTACGTATTTTGAATAAACACAAATCTGTACTATAATCTGTACCGTACTGTAATCTGATTACGATTAAAAATACCTACGGATACGTCATAAAACATGTAAAAACCGTTGCCTAGATTTCATATAAAATTAAATACCTTGCCACATTTATATTTCAAAATGGCTCTCAGTCGCTGCTGAATAACGTCGCCCATTACATCAGTCTTTTGATAATGACATAAAACTAAGAAGGTATGAGACACGGCTGCGAGCTCCAAAGAATGGAAGTTTGCGCATAAATTGAGAGTTAAGAAATGGCAGCGAGACGACGACGGCAACTCTATCAGGGCACCTGCGCCCAGGGTCTACGAATTTATATTAGTGCATCCCAACTCCTCGGAGGCAACACTCAAAGTTTTCTCCGACGGAAATCGTATAAATGTTAATGAAAGTCAGACGTCTCTAATGAGATTACCGCACCCGTGAAATTGGATTCCCGTGGGACTTCTTTAATTTTCAGTCATCGTGAAAATTAGGTGGATCAGAAGGCTACGTCAGACTTCGCGACGTCGATTCAATGGGAGCCAATGAGCTCTTTTATGGTATTGAATTGTAATATCAAAGGGTTTGAATGAACTGAAGCATTGTGACTATTAATTAATCTCCCTCGATGCTACGGAAGGGCTTTGTGACTATCGTTACTATAGAAAGGTGTCATTGTATATGCAACGGACGCCGAACGTTGAAGTTTGTAACAATGCTCCTAAATTTTGCTAATTAGAATGATGCAGGGTGATTGAAATAATTACAAGTCTGTGATTAAACCAAAGCTTTGAAACCGTAATCATGGCTAGACTATTCATACAAGCTGTACCTTGAATCGATTGACGTATTCATACGGCAGCTTACACACATAGAGCTCAATCAGTCAGAAGTCTCGGCACACGTCATGAATTTCACAGCAGGTAGGTGTGCAATATTCACCCTGTATAGTATGTCGCTACGTACACACGGTTTATGGATATATCTCCGCTCGTGTTTACTTTATGAAATCCTTCTTTGTGTCATACTTTTTTATATTTTGTCGTAAAATCCTACCCAACGTATGAAGTTGTTGTGTACGAGCATATGCATTCTCTATTTCTGTCAAGGTCTAATCTAAAGGCCATCTCGTCGATAAAACCGTTTATGCCTCAATTTAAGGATAAAGGCTCAATCTCAAGGCGGAATGGGTAAAGATGCAGAGCGGTGAGCTCCGGCGATTGTCGAGCGCTAGTTGCGGCCACGGATCGGCTGCGGAGTTGCGGCCCGATTGCTCCGTACCAATTGAGAGGCGAGCGGCTCAGTGCAAATTGAAAGCGTTTCCGAATTTGTGCAGACCTTTGTATTTTCTAACCAATTCCGTAGCGTCGAGAATCAATCAGGGTAATGGGGGTTTGTCCAAATCTGCTTGGATTAGTCGCGGCACGAGCAGGCCAGTATGTCCAATGCCCATGGACTTCCAAATGCAACGACGCTCGCCTCGCTTTGTTGAACTGATTGAATAGACTACATTCAGAGTTGGGTTCAAACTTTCAAACTACCAGCACGTATCAAGTGTACTCATTCGTGGGTGCGTGCCATTGGTGTTTCAAGCCTGTACAATTATGCTGAATGAACTGTAGGTATTTCAGGAAATTTCCGTATAAATTTGCAACTTTCCCCGGATTTCAACATTCCGCGTGCAAGCTACGGGCATATAAATTTTGTTAATTTGGTATACGTTTTTGAACGATGTGGAATACAAAATACAATCTGAAATATTAATAGTATGGTCAGATATATACGTACGGCAGCATTTAAATATGTAATTACTTGATTTGAGTAACATTGTGGTTAGAATTTATCGATTCTAACCACAATGTTTGGAAAGGTCCTTCAATATGCAAGATTAGACACCTTCTTCTCGACTCCGTCTGCAATAATCCGGGATCAGGTGCCAGATGAAACGTTGAAATCTAAATGTTAATGCGCTTCTCCATCACGTGAAGCAATACGGTCTGGACGCATTTATCAAACGACGCTTCAAGTTTACTAGTTTCACTTGAATTGTTTTCAATTTAACTTAGTGCATTGTGATCGCTTCGGATACATTTATTTAACATTACATCAGCAAAAGCCAGCCTTTGAATGATGCTCATCAAGACAAAGGCAAGTGTCGTGAAAAATTTACGCAATCTAAACATTTCAGAGAACATAATGACGATTAGAAACCACACTAATTCCAACTGAATAACGATGGCATATCTCCATGGCTCTTGATTTCCGAATGGGGATGCAGGGAGTTAAAAGCTCACTGGGACTTTAGAGTACAATAGCGGCACGGACCACATGAGCCAATAACGTGACCGTACACAAAGCACTTACAGATTGCGGGCAAGCCTGCGGTGCGCCGCTTCAGCGCAAAGCTTTGGGAATAGCCCCAACCACCACCGGGTCTAACAATTAGCGTAATAGACGTTTGACCGACTCGACATTGCATTCCAAATCTGCATGCTCTTAATTACATTATTGCGTAGCATTCTAAGCTGGCCAGAGAGGTTAAAAGAAGCAAATTAAAAAACTAAATGACCATAATTAGGTGCTTTAAGAAAAACTAGGCGAGGCATCCAGCCTAATATTATAACGAAGCGGCATAATTGCGCTCTGCGAAGTTGAAGTTTCTTTTGTTTGAAACAATGAGTTTCTGCGAGGGACTTCGCGTTCGTCTAGCTGAACAGGCGGTGGCGGGCAAAAAGGGAGACCGCTGGCATACGAATGAGGGTTCTAGGAACTGGACAGTTGCACGTGCCTTTGTCACATCAGTGTCGTAGCACTAAGGACTGCAGGAGTAACTCGACGCTTCTACAGTTTTGAAAGCTTGCAAGCTGGTTTATCTGTTCAACACGAAGCAACATAATACGGTTTCGTTTTCTTGAATTCGAATGGAACTTGCAACAAAATCTGGAGTCAGTAGAGTTTTTTCCTTAGTATATTTTATATTTTCGAGGAAAACTGCACATTTAGTATTAAAAAGTGGAGAAATTATGTGGAAACTTTTGCAGTTAGTAACAATGCACCTACGTAGGTTACTTTTTATCCTACTTCAACTCCACTTTCTGAAATAAATCGCAAACTGTGTCAAACCCGTTTCTCACAAAGATTTCACATTCACAGTGATGGACAGTGTCACTTCAAAAGGATATAAAAGTTACGTCACATCGCTTCAGAACTTAACATTATTCAATGCCAACATGAAATATTACGACTTCATTTTTCACAGTTCCGTTTCACAACGAAATAAAAGCAGCTTAACCTCTGTCCTCATTATGAGAGCTGGACAATTCGCCTTTGAACATCTCATCATCATTGCGACTGTACTCTGGAAAGGTCCTTCTAAATCTCATGATAGTGCTTATAAAGTGCGAAGTGTAGTACTAATTACAAGTCTAGAGGAACAAAGAGCTCGCGTATACCCCTTTATTAAACAACACCACCGGAGAGTGTGTCTATAGTTGCCCCTCTTATTCCGTACTTGATTTATGAGGCTGTTAAATGAAAAGGTGAAATTAGCCGATCTCAGTGTTTCAGCAAACTACTCGCTGCTAGATGAAACATAAAATCGTACGCCGACGGGCAAACTTTATAATCAATTCAATCCCGCGACTCTCCGCGTGTCGTGTTTGTTTGGGAACAAGAAAAGTTCGTGTTGTTTTTTCCCTTTCCACACATTTTCATTTACGCAAACGTTTTTTAATAAACAACGCCGACAGAGGCAGCGAAATAAAGCTCTAATTTGAGTCATTTGTTAAATTTATTGCTCGATAAAACTTCGGTTGGGAACCGTGTTTGAGGCATTAATAATTTTCCTTCAGACCGTTTCGACAACATTTTCGGTTTGATTCTCTGGGAAAACTGCGACATAAACATCGTGATTGTTCTTGTCTTGATATCAGTCGAAATTAAGTGCCTCTTTTTAAGGGTTGGATCTTACTTGCTTGCATTGAATCGTACTTTTTCCCTAGCTTTATCCTTTTCTGTCGCTCAGAGACGTCGTTTGCTAGAATGAGAAACATTGATTAGTCACCCGTAGGATCCAGCCCTAACCTACATAAATCACTGTACATGCCGGTTAAACGTCTATATCAGTTCAAGGTGATTATACTGCATTGATTGACCAATTGCTGGCATAACATCTGACGAGAATCGGATGGCACGTTAATTATTGATAACCGGTATTCAATTCATCTCAGAGGGCCTTTGGCAGCCTAAAAAAGTCTAACATTAGAGGGCGCCGCTACCCCAAGCGAGATCGGTCGAATTACCACACAGCAAGATATGTCGATCAATATCCAATAGGCAACGCAGCACCACACTCGACACGAGCCGTACAATACGCGCCACCGCCACCTCAAATGAAATTACCTATTGCCGATTCATATTCCGTACGCGACCATTCCGACAGGACGTCAATTCTGTGGAAAATTGATTGATTGATTAGTTTATTCTGAAACAAAACACGTTCATTTACTAGTCGCTCACCCCGAAACGAAAGGTCGGATTGTACCGATATATTTACATTTTGGCATTTGGCTTTACTGCAAAGCCTAAATATGCAAAAATAAGGGTTTTGTAATGTTAATTAAAGGCCTTTCATATGACACTTCACTTGAACTCGTTCATTTTTATTTAACCTATTAGAATGTTTAACCTATTTGACCCCTATAATATTTCAGTTACCCCTGAACGTTTTGACTTACCTACTTTAACCGTTAATAAGTATTTACATTCCGAGTTATTTTCAGGGTATTATTCTAATTGTATTTCAATAAGAAATATTAAATCCAATCTAATATCAAATCGTCCTAGTTCACAAGTTCATAATCAAAACGTATTTATTTCATAGGTCTCTATGAATTACTTTAGTCAGTGAATGGGAGACTTAGATCAAACAAGATGGCATTGCTCTCCAATGCTGGCTTTCTACAAGTTTTAAACTTTCCTACAGATAGGTGACTTGGTGTCGCATCGTATTGGTTGCCAAGATCTTTTAAACCGAGAAAAATTCTTTTTTTATCCCTCCCAGTGCCGATCGATGTGGATTAGTATTTTGAGTCTGCGAGCGGCTTCGAGCGAAAATCACTTCGGCCTCAAAAGGGTAAAAGCTAAAACGAGTTTTTTGCGTTTCGGGATCAACCCGTCCTTCGTTTCCTTTCGGTTTGTCGCTGGGAATAAAGCTCGTATTTGTTGGAATCCAACAAACGAAAGAACAAAGGACTGTCATAACAATGCAACTGAACCTTAGTTTTTGTCCTCTTCGTCCATTTCAATTTGAGTGTAACCTAAAGTTTTTTTTATTAGAAGTTTAGAGCAATGGAAAATATGTTTAATTAATGTCAACCCGTGTAGCGATGATAAAGTATACACAACATGGCTGATGCAATTGGAAAAGAAAAACTGAAATTAGGCGGTGTGACTTTTGGGTATATATTGAGTATATAATTATATATATATATATATATATATATATATATTTGTATATATATATTGGGTATATAACTGATGATTCGATGAATGGTGATTGATATAGTGTTAGTGAGATATAATATTGTTATCAAGTCTATATTATATTAAAGTTATTTCAAATTATCCGGCAAATTTACACGAATTATTCGTATATGATTACTATATTTAACGGTACACTGTTTTACTGTACTGATGAATATTATTAATTTAATTTGAATATAATTAATTATTGACGAAAATTTTGTTAATTATACGTTGTGACATTGAGCGATTACAACGATATTGAATTTTCCTCTAAAAGGTTACATGTGTTTTTCAATTTCACGTTTTATATTTTAAATCCTTAAACGAAACGAAAGTTGTTAGCTCATTAATATGTAGGTAGAAGCATTTTATGAGTTACTTTTATTTTATTGATGATACATTTGGATTAAAAGCTTGCATAGGAAATAGGCTTGCATATTACTTGGACAAATAAACACGGTCTTTTAGAGAAATTTCGGAGAGTGCGCTTTGGAATTGCACACAGCAATCCGCCAACCTCTTTCCATCACTGTACGAATAGAAGCACAGGTTTGCGTCAACTTTTTTTTTATTTGACTGAGTGACGAGACGAGCAGGTCGTTCACCTGATGTTCTGTTCATCTAACACATTTATGGTTCACAACCCTCCTGTTTGTACCAAGCTTTTTGCTTTAACTTTCATCATCCGTACGGTCAAGGAGAGGAACTCTCTGCCTGCGTCTGTTTCCCAATAAGCGTAAATTGGGGTCTTTAAGACGATATGGAATATTTATATTCTAGGCAAATGTACTCCATCGTCGACCGAATTATTGAGATAGTGGTCAATAGTGAGTTTATTTGAAACAAGTTAATGTTACAAATAAATACGTGCAAGATTGATCTATGACGAACGTTTATTTCTTTGGAATGGATCGCTTGTTCATAACCAACGAGCGACTCCCTAAAGCATTGCGCTCGTCGGAGAGAGCGTAACACGTGGTACTGACCAATTTATTTGTGGTTAAGTGCACACAATAAATTTCTCAAATGGCCCGTGTTTACACCGACGAAGGCTGTCTGCTATTTATATCCACAGTTCGAGGTTTATCGTCGAACCTGCTGACATATTGTGGTAGACAATGGACCTAAGATTTGTCACATGATGTGATCATAAAAAGCACGCATTACCTGCTATTTGTCGTGTAATATACGCTTTAACAGCCCTATTATACCTCGAAGGACCATAGCCACTAAACGAGCGATATTATTTAACGTTCGACCTTTTAGAAAACGTTCGGGTTTGAATTCCTTTTAATCGCGAAATCTTAATTAACATAAAAACTGCCGAATGGCGCTGGGTTAATTAAAAAACGCTAATTGTTTTGACTGGGCCCCGATGAGTTGACTTGATAAACAATTTAAAGGGATTGAGGAGGAACAAACAGGGAACCAAGGGTGGAAGGGAGTGGGGTAAAGAACAACGGGGCTCGTTAGCGGATATTGAATGTTCCTTGAAAACAAAGCCGCAATCGAATCAAGCAATTGACTGGTAAACCTCGGTGCCTTTTTCAACTAGCTTGTTCGGGCGGTAACAGGAAGCTCCAAGAGTATTTCGTGCTTGAATGTTATTGAACTTTATACTTATCTTGTGCCGGTAAAATCTAAGCCTTCAACTCCAAAAAAAGTCGATACGGGAATCTCTTCACACTGAGTTATTTAAAGTGTTTAATAAGTCGATAACTGGAATGATTCTCGAACCCATGATATGCAATGTTGATATTGAGTTCCGCCACCATAACTCAAACATAACTTTAGATGAACAGGTCTATATAACATAGAATCGGCGGAAGTGTAAAATAAGTCTTTCGCCTTGCAGTGGGACATTCGAGCCTTACCCATATTTTTTCTTAACCTACTCTGTCCCAATACTGCGCAAAAGAATTCTACATTTCCTTCCGTGAATCTTGGTCATGTGCCACATCCAGCTAACAGCTACATTTTAACTCCAATAATAAATTTACCTTTACACTAGAGAATTTTCAACGGCAAATACTCGTGCCCATTCTCATAATAGCACACAAACAAAATTGCTGTGCTACAGGTTTATTAGCTTTAGGGATGCAGTTTCTTCTTATTACCTAAGGGGTAATAAAAATAAGGTGTTCGCAAGGTATTAATGGCCAGTGTTAACGCCTCCATTTATGCACCGGCACGAAACGAAGTCATTACACTGCAGTGCCAACTTTGTATCACAAACTTCGTAATGAATGTCCGGTTTTATAATTTCCCCGCCGTGTGCAATATTAAAGTTGTTAGGCGATATTTTGACCATGCAATGCACTGGCGCAAGTTTAGCAAGCTAAACTTTGCTTTATGGGTGAAACGATGCTCATATTGGAGGAGGTACGAGCATGAACTGTGAGCTGAGTGCTTTATTTACGAACGCCATTTAACTTAACGGAAGCCGGATGGGGAATTTAGCGTTTCACTGCCAAAAACTACCATAGTTGAAATACGTGATAGGTACGTATTACGTTTTTCTACTACAAAAGTTTAGTCTCATATCAGACATCAGATGTCTGACAGCTCACTGCTCACTGGGTGGTTTTAGTGGGTTCGAGTGCCCACACACCCCCGCGGCGGAGGGGATAGTACGACGGCATTTCCTCCTAAAAAAAAAGGTTTAGCGGACAGACGTCGTATATGCCATGCATCATCATTTGCAGCTCTTCTCTGCCCATATTAGTAAAGTACCGTTTTACAACATACTCGTAAGTCCGTATTTAGAAATTTAGTGTTGTCATAAAATACCTATATATATACCATATGTCATATAACAAATTTATTCTTACGATTCTAATCATTCATATCACCCCAAATTCATCGAGTGTACAAACATGAAAATAAATCTACGGATAAATGGACTTTTTCCACATTCATTTCGTATTTTCCGATAATAATCATTGCGTAATAGTCCGTTGGGGTCACATTTGCAAGTCGTAATAACGTTGACGTCATACGGACGCACTTCACTTTCTCGGCCGAATCGAGGGCCCGCCGACCCACGGGAGTCCTTTGGACGGCAAATTGCTCTAGAATGACTATTCAATGCGGCGTGCCCCTCGGCACGAAACTGCCCCTCAGAAGCCTCCACATAAAGCCTACATACTCTATGTCACTTTGACGAGTAAGCGGGTCTTCTTGCTTTATTTTCTCCGGCCCACATCGTAACATCAAGGGCGAAAAAGAGCGTTGGTCGGCTTTAATAATCGAGAAACTTCTTCTGGTCCTGTTATTTATAAGCAAATTAAATCAAAGCCAGATTGCCTTCTCCCGGCGGGACTATTGACTCATTAGTTCCTTAACGACGACCGCGAGTTCCCAGTAAATACCAACTTTTTATTCGATTCACCCTCATTGTTGGGAGTTTTATTCAAATTGCCCCTGAATTCGTAACCATTACTGACCGCGGGGCTTCACAAATTGCTCTTGGCTACATGAAATACGCGACAAGTTGTGGATCCTAATTGGAAATCAACTATGCTACGTAAAACAACAACACTTTATCTTAAAGTTTTAAACATCCGAAGCAGTTTATAAAACTAATTGGGTAATGTTTAATATCTCATTTGGCGTGGCGGGAACATGTTTCGAAAGTGTTAACATTTTCATTAGTGATTAAGTATTAGCTTTATTTATACGGAACCAATTAAAAATCCGTTAAAAAATATTCTTTTTTGACCTTTTGTTCATAGCAAATTTATGTATTACCAGTAGCTCTAGGAGGAAAGTATATTAAAAATGTCAGTGGAAAATCTTTCAACAAATAAGGATAACCTTAGAGTTTGCACAGGGTAATGGATTGCGTTGCCTTTTTGGAGATCATCTGAAATGAATTATGAGAAGGTTTAATTTATGATAAGTTGTCACAGCTAAGTTTAAGACAAAGGAAACACATTATATTACACAATTATTAATAATGTACTATTTAATTATAAGTAGCGGCATATCCACAGATGATCATATAACTAAACTGACATTTTGAACAGACGCTGTCTGCTCTAAATAATTACATTCGACACAGCTGACGCTCTTAGATGTAAAATATTTGTACATTGCAAAAATGCGCCACAAAGTTCTCTTAGTTTCGCAAAAAATCCTCAGTTACATCCTTCTGCAGATTAGGTACAGCAGTGTCTCTGGTACTCAGGGCAAAATAGTATTATAACCGCAAGAGCACTGTAAAAGTCTTGTGGCCAGTTAGACAAACGGGATTCGCGTGAAATGGCGCGGGACAGGCGCTGCCGGTGGCAGATCCACTGATGAAATTACACAAATGCTAATGAAAGCCGCTGCTCGGGCGAGATTAGCGTCGTGTACTCCTCGACTCCGAGCCGAGAAATTGGACCTGTTTAGGGGCCAATTTCCCTCCGTTCCGGGAATTTGTGACTTTCCTCGCGTTTTTCATTTTCCTTGGGTTGTAATAACAGATTTCTTTGTCGTTGGACGTTTGGGGAAACATGGTGTTTTTCGGGTGATTGGGGCGAAAGTAGGATCAAGCTGTGTTGCCAATTAAGTGTCGAATTGCCTAAGTCTCGTCGTTTTAAACCTCTACTTTTGTTTCAGAAGTTAACTAATAAACAAGTGACAGTAGATCGCGGCGAAACCTAGATAAAGCTAATGATAAATATGACACTTCTTAGAAATCAACAGACAGACATTTTTATATAAGCATATAAACCAATAAAACATTATAGATTTGTTTAAAACCACTACGTATATAAATAATAGAAATAACTACAGGCAAAACCTTTTGAAAACTGAGATAATGAAAGTCCGAGGGAAGAAAGGAAAAATCCCGGGTTGAAACGTTTTCCCGAACAATAACTACCACGACATTAATTTCATGACAATATCTTCCACTAGTTAAATAAAAGCAACATTCTCGCTCGACTGGACACGAGCGACGAACAATAGAATAGGGCTGGGAGCACCTATTGCCTATTGTTATGAAATAAATAACTAAAACTTGCCCTGGGGATTTTAATGATTAAAAAGTACCGAATGTTGAAGCGTTCAATTCATGAAGGTCACTGAACTCGTATGTCTCTTGTCATAACAAAAGACGAGCGAGTTTAACGATCGTCATTTACATAAGAGGCCATACGAAAATCTATAAATCCAAGGTTGATCCTTCTTCATGAAATCTTGGTTCATATTAAAAAACAACTTTAACGTTGAGCTGAATCGGTTTGGGGGTTGTTGAGATATAGAGGGTAAAAAAATGTTAAGTGGGGCAATCGGGTCAAGGGGTATGTTCCAGCATAGCATTTCATTTCATGTTAAGGTAGTCTCCCAGAAAAATTTGCAACTCCTTAAAAAACTAAATTTAGAGTATTAAGCATGAGCATTGGGCAACCTTTTTTTCAAATTGTTTTTTTTTGGAAATTTTTTGTTATCTATCATACATTTAAAGGTTTAGATTCGATTTCTTTAACTGGTAATTCATATATCAACCTTAACCCCAGTAGAATCCGTCGTTATTAAAATCCTGTTAGTTAAATACCACCACGAATGGTCATTCAAAGTTTGAAAGCAGCCATTATTGTGAAAGCCTAGAGTGATATGAATAGAGATTCATTCCATATTGTTCCTTCACTGTTGAAGTCACATTGTAATCAGAGATTCCTATATTTCTTTTCAATATTAATAGGTATGCTGATGGGTAGGTAAGCTTTAATTTTCAGTGATGTACTAAACTCAAATAGGTAAAACTTTTTGTTTATTGTCTCAAAACAAATACGGGTTTTAAAACAGTAAGTACATTAATAAAAAAACATATAATTTGGGAATATTATTGGGACAAAAGCGAAGCTAAAGTTAAAAAAAGAGTTAACGTTGGCCTGAAATATTTTGCTGTAGGTACTTCGCATTTGCTACGTGTTTACAAAACTGTGTGATAGTGAATATTGAGGGCAAGAGAAGCACTGACAAGGGTAAATATAATTAGAAATTCTTCTAACGCCAGCTCTTATTGGTGACCCTGTTTTCTTCGTTCAGTGGACACGCGCGCTGATCTCCCCGTTATGAGAATCTTCCATATTTACCCTTTCAGTGTCCTCGGCGTTAATTGAACTCCTCTGTCTTTTCTATTTATGTTTCCCGCTATAATAATGATGATGAAAAAGCTTAGGGATAACATGGAAAATAGTTGGAAAACAGTTCTTCTGTAATATTTTTGCAAAAGTTTTTGCTGAGGTATTTTAAACCCAGTTACTTTAATTTCAGGGTCGATATCATGTTATACAGAGTTTGAAATAATTATGAAGGAAGGGTAGGATTTTGATTTACGTACCATACCTGTCACCTAGAACGCGATTACGTAAAGGTTCTTTTGCAAACAATTTCAGTCAACTGATTGCCTCTCATTATCAAATCGTACTAACTTTGTATCGTCAATGGCTATAACAATCAGTTTTTATTGGAATTGGTTCGATAAAGATACGTAATCACCCCACAGGGCACTATAATTCTTAATTTACGAAGTTTAAGTTTCTGTAATAGTAACATATATATAGCACGCGTGACAAGAGATAATACTTATTTAGTAGGGAGGTACATCATTATATAGCTTGAGTAGCCTTAACCCTTGAAATGAAGGAGATCTCCGTTACGCCTATAACAATTTATGATGAGATTTTAGTGGATATTGCAGGTAAATACAGTTCTACTAATATTATAAATGTGAAAGATTGTGAGGGTGGATGGATGGATGTTTGTTACTCTTTCACGCAAAAACGACTCCATGAATTTGGCTGAATTTTGGCATACAGATAGTTTATTACTTGAATTACTACATAGGATACTTTTTATCCCGTAAACATTAACGGTACTACCTGTGGAATAACACAAAAGGCAGGAGGAACCGTGGGGCGCGGCTGCTTAAATATAAAATGATGCATCATCATCATCAACCCATAACGTCCCACTGCTGAGCACGGGTCTCTCCTCACTTTCGTGAGGAGGGTTAGGCCATAATCCACCACGGGGGCCCGATCCGGATTGGTGGATTACCTACCTACCTCCGAAATAATTCTCGGGTAGGTATGTGGGTTTCCTCACGATGTTTTCCTTCACCGAAAACCGTGTGATAATTACATACATATCTTTTACAGAAACACATTGGTACCTGCCTGCACTGGGATTTGAACTCACGACCTTCTGATTGGAAGGCGGACATTCTCCCACTAGGCTACCACCGCTTCGCTAAAATAAAAAATATATGATAAAAAAAAATGAAATAAAATGATTGCTGATACTCAAATGAGATCTTCAAGAAGGCAGGAAGCAAGAAGGCAGTAGATTCGCTTAGTGCAGGACCAGAAAGAGTGGCAAGGAGGTCTTTACCAAGCAGTAGGTGGTGTAGGTTAATATAGATAGATATAATAAATGTTAGACATTTTACAATGCATAAATAAAATGAGTCAACCGGACATTATCTTTTAAATGCAGTCACATAAAGCTGACCGATGAATATGATAATAAAAATTGCACCATTAAATAAGCCAATGAATCACTGACTTTTTAATTACTTTTTTATGCGCGCAGAACAGATTTCGAACAAGGTTTTCAGACTGAACGCTCGCGTGAAACTTTTCAGAGTTAGGTCAAAGTGATTTTTCTCTAGCACTGTTACAAATCACGAAAATATTCATATTGTGTTTGTTGAAACAGTTAGCGACAAATGGGCGAACAAAAGGGCTTTTGTAAGGCAGTGGAGCTTACTGGGCCCTTATTCGCTATGCCACATGAGATTCCTTGCCGAAAATTTCTGATGTCATAATTTTGAACGGACAATATGGGTTGTTGATGATGATGATGAGTTAACTATAAAACTCCATTTCTACTCATTTAAATGCGAATTTTGTTAACCTGATTGTTTGGGCCGTTTAAATTCTCTGAAAACTCTCAATTAATAAGTTGTTTGAAACAGAGGGAACGTTAATTAGCCTGCTGTATTTAGGTTTCTTTGTTGTCTGCTTGTCTCCCTTCACTCTTAGGGTAGGTGTACCTTTATCTTACTAGTGTGTTGTCTTGTTATAGGTACGTACTGTCATATCTCCCAATAAATCAAAGCGACGCGACGCGACGACCTGTGTGGAGTGACTGGATATAGAAATGAAAATCCAGGTCAGTGAATAAGATAAAAAAAACACGACTAAGGAACTACCAAAATATTTGGTATCATTATAAAAAAATGTGTAAAACTCTTCATTTAATACAAATAGATAAGTAATTTAGAGCAAATAAATGACTTAAATGCAGAAGAAAATGTATCTCAAACGAAGGAAAGTTACCTTTTATTTTTTAAAGATTGGGTACCTAGCTCTGTATTATATAATGTATAGTTAACGTTACTTTTAGGCCACACACAGATGTCAGAACTTTATCAGATTTTGTTTTATTTCCATTCTTCCTAAAGTGTTCGCAATTACCCCACTCCCCCCTACACAAGTCCATTGTTACGAAAGGAGCGCTTATTTTTAACATAGCACATGATAAAAATGTCATAACTTGAACTGCAAGTGTCTTTGCTCGATACATTGAAAACATATCCACATAATTACAAGTTTATTGAAACTGTTGGAAATTTGTTTATACAGATCTCAGTAATGGGAGCATTACGGACGTAATTAAAAATTAATAGTGAGCATAAATCGGTAATAAATTTATTTAACGATCGGTGCAAATAAGATCATTCAATATTATGACTATCAGAGCGTACAATAAATAAATTTTAATCGCTTATTGTTTTATTTTATGACGTGTGTGTACTGTGTGTGGTTAATAGGGATTTATTGGGATTATAGAGAGAATGGGGGATAGGGGATTGAGAGTTTCATAAGGATTAACGAAATGTTTCGCTGTCAGTGAACTGGTAAGTTAATAACATTTTATGTATATACCTACATTGTATTATAATTAAACCTGGCTATAATGGAACCATTAGGGGCTTATGTGCCATCAGTAAGCGACCGAATTGTCTCTTGAAATATTAACTTCGAATCTAACTTGCGTACATTAGTACTCAAATTGTGCGTAGAATGTAAGCACTAATTTAAAAAAAAAAACTAGGCCTTTGACGTCAACTGTACCTATATACATGGTTGTCTGGATGAGATCGCTCTCAGTGATAAGACCGCCCATTGTGACACTAATTGTTGAATTTCATTTGTTTTAGTTTTTAAGTTTTCTTTGTTCTGTAGTGTTTCAATAAAGAGTTTATCTATCTATCTTTATATATCCAGTATTTTTTTAAGACAAATTAGCTATGAACTTATGAGGAAAAAACATCTTTGTTTTCTCACAAATTATTTACAGATCTGTTAGAGTTCTGACATTACCAGTTTCTTCTTAAAATCGCAGCCGCCGGTAATAATAAACTAAGTAAACATTGGTAGCTATGATGGGTATAGATAAGTATAAAGTATAAATTCATTAAATAACAAAGGTCGTCTTGGCCGAGCTAATGAAGAGGGACGTCCTTTAATTACCTTCTGTAATTTTTCAACTAACCAGGTCGGGTATAAATTAATTTTCTTTCAGCCCGCCTATGAGCACCATTGTGGAGCTCGCTTTTGTTGGATACAACCTGGTTGACTTTTCAAAGTTTTTAAAGTTTATTACATTCATCCGTAAATTGTATTTACTAGTTAAATATTTTTGTGACAAATTATATTTATAGATTGTGGTGTAAAATGCGTTATTCGACGCACTCAATCAAACTTTATCAAATTTAGTAATTTAAATTTTTTCTCTAATATTATGGTAGACCATGTCTAATTTAATGCTGGAATATCATTAATTAAGGTCTATGAGCTTACGGCGTTATCCAAAAATCATTTTGTAATCAAAATGATCTTATAATTTAGGTAACGGCTGTACTTATATCTACTAAATACGAGAAACGCAATAAAACTGAGACAAAATAATATTTACGCGTCTCGATCACATTCATAGCCTGACCCCTACCAAAGATTCTTTGTTTATTTATAATTCCTAATGAGTTTTATTTCGTATTAGCGCAAAGACATTATCAAATGTTTGTCTATAAAATAGACAGGTACTTAGCACCCGGAGTCGCCTACCTAAAGCTCTGTGGGATTCGTTTAAACAGCTCCGGACCCAAACTTTTCCAATATTTTTTTCATCACGTTTGTCAACTTCCACGGTTTCGTATCACGGCAACAAACAAACAAGTATTCTCCCCAGGCGACATGAGTTTTTCGAACTCATTTCCATTTGCAAGCGCGCGCCTAAGAATTTATTGGCTCCTAAGTTATGGGCAAGTTAATCTTTTACCGAATTGTATGGACGGTCGCAATTGTGTCGTCGCTCCGTCTTAGTTAGGAAGGCATCGCTTTTCATTAGCCACCGCCGTGACAGCCTTGTGTATTCCACCAGCGACACTAACTGCCAAGAGACTTTGCTAACTTATCGGGGAACTTTTTATATGTGCGAGCACCCGTCGACGTTAATACATTTCCCTGATAGAACGCCTCGGGAATACTATTTATAGACATTAGGAAAATTATTTTTCCAGGAAGTATACTTTGATGCTTTTAACGTTTTCACCTTAGGGAATAGTCGTAAGCTCTCCACTCTGTCGGAAAATAAAAAAAGAGAACTAATTTTGAGGGAATGACTTTTAAATACCTAGTAGGCAGGTAACTCACAAAATTACAAACAAAAAGTTTGAACGGGTTTGAAAGTCGACCGGGTCAGAATTTTATTTCATGAATTTATTTAGGTTGACTCTACTGGCTGGAGAAAATCCACGTTCCTACAATATTTCGTATTACTTATTCACCCGACTCTTAACTAAATAGAGTTGGAGTGGAAAGGTATCTAGCTATAAGTATATTACAAGATATAATACTAGCTGGAAAACTTCTTCTTGAAATAAGTTTAATATAATAACACACTATCATACTTTTTGTGAACGACTATTTATAAAACCAATTTCTTTTAAAGAGCGATTTGATGTAATGTTGGTCAAAAGTCGACTTAACAGGGCTGACTATCACATAAGGCTAGATAAATGCGCCAGTGGACAGTAAGTAGGTCATGCGTATCCGGAGTATCGTTATCTGCACATATCGTCGCTGTTAATGCACTAGCTGTCACAGTTATGGCTCCATTAGAACAGTGCAGATGAATAATTTAAAATACAATGTATCTTTAAGCGTTTTTCTAGGATACTCTTCGTATCCGGCATCGTTAATGTTAATGCTACTGTACTTGAACTCTTGACCGTTTAAAAACAATAACATATTGTGTTTATTTTGGTTATCAAAATGACCTGTGTGTATTTTTGTCATCACCCACGAAATGTTTACAAATTATTTCTATACCAATTCCGTCTTAGATAAAAGCGGCACAAACTACAAAGATAAGGAAAGGTTCAATGTCATTATTTACAAGCGACATGGCTTATAGACACGCCATAAAAGTGCCGCAAGCTTGTATGGACGTTTTTGCTATTACTGAGTTAACGGTAGCTATAAAGAGTGAACTTTGGGCCCGTTTAGATTTTTCACATAAAATTCGATGTGGGGCTGTAATCTGCAGGGACGTAGCGGACTCACGTTAATAGTTCACAATCTTCTATTTGGAGCCGGCAGAAACCCATGGGACGTGGCTGTCTTCGCGACTTGCCTTTAAAATATCAGAATACGTTTTACTGGATGTGACGGTCGAATCGTAACTTTCTATTTGCTCCTTAAGTTATAGTAAAGAGTTATATTTTCTTATGACTACGCTATAAAAGTTCAAGAATTTTCTCAGTGGCATCTTTAAGATACTCTAGCTGTTACCTGCCACTTTTTTCGCAGCGGTATTCTTTATATATTCGATTTTAAATTATGGATATATAGATAGATCGATACTCTTTATTGAAACATCACAGAACAAAGAAAACAAAAAGAAAAAAAGAAGAAAGATAAACATTATAGTTTACCCCCAAAGCCTATGAAGACGCAAGGTGTACAAACAGGTTTATTTTCTCTATTCGTTGGAATTAGATTTAACGTCCTTATAATATAAGTTTTACGGTCAGATTCTAAGCTACCAAAACAGTGAAAACTGCATTGCTATCAGTTCAATACTTTTAACGTGATACATAAAAAATAAACAGACATAAGCCATTTAGAAGTAGGTTCAATGTATAAACTTTGTCTTTTACTGCTTTTACAATTAGTGCTGAAGTCTTACTAAAAAACTTCAAAGCTCAGGTTTTCTTTAATCAAAAGTTGCACACAATTAGCTGTTTCCATTAAAGCTATCCAATTTTGCAATAAATCAACTGGTTGACTTGTTATGCTTCGGCGGAGGCAACAGAAAAATGCATAGATACGTTAGTTAACGAATTGCTATTTCCACCTATTCAATTTCATAGTCAACCCTCAGTGACCGCGGTTTGCATTTTATAATTGGCAATATTTCAAACCTCTGTGATGGACCTACTTCTTTAAAGTTTTCTATCTATTTGCATTCATATCTTACTCACTTAATTTTCTGCTCTGTGAAGTGTAGTAATTTGTAGCGAGCGTTGTGGAATACCGGCAATAAATCGAGATTCTAAATTGCTATGACATAACTAAGCTATTATTTATTCTGTGACTTATGTAGCTACATAACATATCAAAGCTCCCAGAATTGTACCGTGCAATACAATATCATTTTTTGCAATACAGACAAAAATTGTAGTTCTATACTTTATATTCTATATCATTGCATTTTGCAATTTGTTCTTCTATTTTACCTATACCAGTATTTAGTGATAACAAATAAACTATCATTATTTGTTCAACGCCAGTTCTGATTTTAGCGCAATTATAAACCAGTAATAAAGTTATTCAGTTGTACTCAACTAGGCCAAGCGTGAGTAGTAAAAAAACAAATAAAAATAAAACACATTCTTCTTTTTCGGATCTGATGTATGAAAATTTGGCTGTGTTTTATTTCTACGGAATTCGTGGAAAGAACCCACGTTTTCGTGCTTGAAAAACGGCGTAGTATAACAACACATCCAGTTAAAAGAAGGTCTGCGCTGGTGTCGCACTAGACATTTTTATTTATAACGTAAACTCGCAATAACGTTTAAGAATGGTGCGTCGTAATTCCGACCTTCTGGCGCGCCTTGAATTGCGGTTGCGGGTATAAATTTGCTTGCGGAGGGATATAGGATTTCTGTTACAAATTAACGAGGGAGTCAGTCAAGTGTCATGTCGTCGGGGCTCATTGCTCCGAGACGATATGTGATGTGCGGCTGACACAATCTTACGCCCGCTTTGATAATGTAAACACAGATTTGCGTCGCATCAGAGGATGATTTGCGAAGGAATTAGATACTGTAAGAGCCCTTGGATGTTCTGGAAAACGTTTATAAGAATTCACGGTAGATTAATCGAGCTTCAAAGTTTATGATACGCTATGATCTCGGTCCCTTTTAAGTCGAGGGTTATTAGGTATCTGTCGAGTGAGAGTGTCCTTGGGAGATATTCTCAAACGAGATTTTCTTATGTGTGCCTAATCTATTTTTAACTCGTTGATGGCAATTTTACTGGTTATATGTTAGTATCTTACGTCCAGTAATATAAATACGTGTGCATAAGATACTTGCCAACTAAGCTTGGGTTTAAGTGAGCCCGGGGGATCACTGGAACTGAAGCTATTTAATTTACATGGCTTGCTATGGAGGGAACATAACGTATGGCTATTAAAGCGAAGTACCCTAGTTGTTTTAGAACTCCGGTAGGTTCCTAACATGGTCTGATTTGTTAATAACTTCTCGAGGGTTTAGTAGGTCGTGTTCTATTTCATAGGGGAAGGTCGTTCGGCGGTGCCAATGTCAAGAACATTGCACGTGCAAAATTAGATGTAATCCTGCGTTCAAAGTTTTGGACACCTACCTAACACGATGGTGTACAACTTTCTAACGTTCAAACATTATATTTTCAACTAAATTCTGTTTAAGAAAATTACATTCACGATGCAAGTATTTGTTAGGGTTCAATTAATCATAGTACGCACGTAAAAACAACCGTACATAATTGAAAATAACTATTGTATTACAAATTCAAAGATAAATTATTGTCTCCCTGCAATTTATTTCACCATTCCGCTTCTTATAAAAACGCCTGGGTTTTACTTACAGACAATTTGCCTCAATTATAATACCGGTCACTTATCGCAGACGGCTGGATATTGCATCAGGACAAATACCTTGTTTTGCAAACCAGTAGATATATATGCAATAACTTTGTCTTCTCGTTTTACCGTGTAGATTCAAGACACATTTATTTATGAAATTAGGCGAAGATGACACCGATGACTATTAAGTGCCACAAACACCCAGACCCAAAGCAAAAAGCGATATAGCGTAGTTACTACATAATAGAATATAATAGAATAGAATAGAAAAACTCTTTATTGTACACCAGAAACAAAAATAAACACAGTACAGAAAAAAATATATTATGTGTGAAACTTCAAAAGCTATGAAAAACAACCGCTGCTGTTCTGAGGCGTGCGCAAGACTTGGCATGCAATTCAAACAGTATGTAATTAATAATAATTAATTAGGTCTATTGTCTGCTAACCTATGCCTGGACTTATGTCCAGGCAAAGGTTAGCAGACAATAGACCTTCTCAAATTTTTTATTTGTATAATGATGGTCCCGTACTTCATGTTCCGATTGTCCCTGTTGCATAGCAAACACTGTAAGCTCATATGCAATACCGTTCGTTCTGTATTCGATGGCAATACCACTGCCAGAACACCCTGAAAGAAGTATCAAAAATTAAATGCGCGCTTGACACTACACATACGACTCAAAGACACGAAGTATATGATCTTTGAAGGCACATAAGAGTTGACACTTTGACATTAAGGTTTAATGAAAGAAGTTTGAAATAAGACAAACAGATCGGGAATAAGAGATTATCAAAGAGTACACAAAGGTTTAAATAGGTTTTGTATAGACATCTCTTCTCTGTTGTCCTCTGTGATTATAGAAGAGGCAAAGATCTTATACTTTAAAATCATCGAGATGAGGAATAGTCTTTGAAAATAGAACTTTAACAACGTTCAAACTTAAAATTTAAATGAATTATGGCCGATGTTCGACTACTGGGCGACCACTTCAGAATAATTAAGCCTTTGTTCCACTCTTTTTCACCTAGCTAGCGTGCGTTTATAAAAGTTCTGTGGCGGTATTCATCAAACAATAGCCTTCTAACTTCTAATACGCACTTGTACTTAGCACTTTTTTCAATCTAGTTCCTTAGAACACTGATTAAAAGGGCTTTCAGTAGTTCAGTAGGTACTAGAATTACATTGTGTTGTTTCACTTAGTTTGTAGGGCTCCCTTCAGAAAAGGTCTGGGAGTTAGAAAACTATGGTATACCGAGAAACAGAAGCGGGAACGAGGTCAGATTGTGAACAAGTTATAATTATTAACACTGAAGTTAGCGTTCACCATTCACCGTAGTTCTCTAAAGTACCTACAGCTATATTTTCCAAGACCGCAATTTAAATTTCATGATAATTAAATACCGGCAAGTATTAACCATAAAACAGGTAAGTAACATGAAAAAAAACTTTACACAGTCTTTTAAAAGTAACTAAAATTTCGGGTCTGAGATCCCAGATCAGTAATATAATTTGTAGTGTATATCTATTTATTGATACACATACATATAAACGAAGCTGCATCTGTTCTCCCGTTCATCATTATAATTAATTTGAAGTAGGTACCCATACCATCCTACAATTTCACATTTACAATACCTATTGGCGAGGACTTTTTATTGCCTTAGTCTATTACATAACGGATTTTAACACTAGGGTACGTTAGCAATTTACGAGATTGCAAGGACGGTAATTTACAACATTAGATTAGGAGATCGAGCGCACGATCGATCGGATTTGTGAGGGCGACCTGCATATTTTCTGACGCAACTTAAACGCAGTCGCAGCGAGAAACCTGCGTAGAGCTTTTGAAATTACTTTTTAAGAATGCATGAGGTTGCCATCATTCTAACAAAATCTATTTTAATATGAAATAATATACTTTGAGCATCTAGGTATTTTTTTAATTTTACTTATTGTTTGAAAACAATTGTCTGAATATTAAAAAAAAGAAGAATTTTATCGTCGCTAATACGCCTCCCAGGCTTAAATTCTTGAAATACTTTTTCAATAATAAAATAAGTGAAAAAATGAGTGGGAAGCTATGGAAATAGGTAGGTCTAAAAAACCTTTTTTTATAAGAGAATTCGGCGAAAAAGTAAATCTTTTACCTAGTTATAAGCACTGAATTTCTTTGCACCGTTAAAGTTTTCCAAAAGAAACTAACGTATGACAAAAGACTTACAATAACATTCTATACGACACGTGCTTTTTGCTACAGACCCACTGGCTCTCGAAGTATGCACGCGCACCTGTATTCGCAACAAGTCTGATGTAAGAAATCATTAACTCCGCATCATTGTTGGGAGATGATAAAACTTTACACGTAAATTGCGTTTTAATGACTTTCCTTAGAAACTCTGGTTACTTTATTGTGTTGAGCTTTTATTTGCCTTTTACCTCCTCTTAATTTAGTTTCGAGACCTTTATCTTGGTGTGGAAATGGAAAATTATGGGAATTTAGATGGAATGTACTTAACGGGTGATTGATGAATCGCTTTCGCCGACACACCCAAAAAGGGATCAGACATGAAGATGTTAAGAATGTATGAAGATTAGCAAAGGGCACGAAAAATAAGAAAATATACCACGTCTAAGTTGAGTAGGTACATAAACAACAAGCTGCTAATTAGAAGTTAAGATTTACAAACTGTACCTACAAAGGCTAAGAAAACGACTTATTCTGGAAAAAAGCTTCCATTTTAGGGCCGCGCCGCCGCTGCCTGAAAAGAAATTGTTTGGCTCTACAAAAAGTATTTATTACGGCATCCGCAAAACCACTAAGGTTTAGTGTTACAAAGCTTTTAGTGGGAAATAACATTCCGTACAAGTTGATTCCGCGGCACCTAATCGCCGTTTTAGCACAAAGGGCCAACCGACGACGCAACGGCGACCCCTTTTCAATAAAATTCGCGTTTTCTTTCACAAGTCACATGACTGTATGATGGCTGGTAACATTCATGGCGGAGTTTAGTGACTTCCGAAGTAGCAGGTTATCAGACGTGGGGGGATGGAAGGGGTACGGAGCGGCGCGGGGAGGGGGCGGGGAGAGTGGAGGAAAGCTGGATGCTGGTGGTGTTTTCGCCCCCGCATTCGCGTTTCGACACCCGACGCGCTCGGTCGCGTCCTATCCGCGATACAACTCATTACCGATTTATTTACGCGTCAGCTTTTATTTTTATTTACGCAGCGTCTGTTTTCTTATTCATGTGTTTTGGAGGTTCGTTGTGACTATTGGAAGTGACGTTGTGATTTTTACGGTTCCCTTCGCCCCGGTGGTGCTGGTATTTCTCTTTGAAATTTTCTTTGTTTGTATTCTATGGATTTCTATATTAATGTAATTTAGCTCCCGCTTAAAATTCTCTTTATATTGAGCATTTAAATTTAGAATTTTATGTAATTTAGAAACTGAAAAATATGTTATTAGAATTTTATTTAACAAATGATTGATAAAATGATTTGAATTTTGGCGAAAAAATGCCTGAATTTAGCTCTCCTTTAAACTTCTGGAACTGTAAGTTGATATATTGCTAAAACAATATAGATAAAGCCCTTTAACCACTTGAGTGCAAAGCCTAATTGCGTTAAGTGTAAGCCATCCGATAAATCTAATTTAGACTTTAGATGCGGTTAAGTTCGTCTAGGTTTCAAAGTCAATAGGTTGAAACCCACCATTTTACCCAGTAACGCTTATATTTGACGTTGTATTTTAAAATAATTTGGTCAGATCGTAGGTCAAGGTATGAGCAGAATAATTCTAAAGTGACGTTAATTTAATGTTACCGCGTTGAGTTATGTTGGCATAGTGAGTATAGGTAAATGATATCTTAATGACTTTCAAAATAAGACTTTTTTTATCATGAAAACCACGTTCGTGTCCAAACATGTTAACACTTTGACTGCTGAGCCGATTAGCTTGTCTAGCCACGGGTGCGGCTCTGCACGCGCCATAGTGTTTTCCCATACAACAAACACACCAGTTCTGTTTTGCCGTACTCGTGGCAAGTTGTGAAAAACACGGCAGTTGTTTTCAACAGTGAACGTGTTAAATAATCACAGAAAAAATCAGTTATATGGGTATCCTTTTGTTGTTGAAGAAAATACTTACAATTATTATAAGAAATAATTCTGAATCAAGACAATGTTTTGTATTATATATCGAGATGTATCTGGTAATATAAAAAAATCTATAAATATTATTTACGGGTGATTTTGTGCAGTAACCCCTTAGCGTAGCGAACGCTGACAGTAGAATAGTTTATCTGTAAGTACCTACTACCTAAATTATTATTATTTATATAATGCTTGACCGCAGTGATTTATATTATCTTCTGATATTATTAGTAAGCTCTTTTCCTAGTTGAAAAGAATAAGAAAATGAGTAGGTTTTCAACTGGCATGATAACTTAAGTACGTTAGGATTTACATCGTATACGATTATTTTTTAAATGGTAGGTGTAACGAGTTATTTATCTTTATCGTACTTGGTAAATATCCCGTTTACTATGATGATACCTAGTAAACTTAGTATCGTATGTTTTATCTATACAATTCGACTATTCACTAGTTTAACCACACCTTACCTAATTTTATTTTGTGTTGCTTTTCTGGGTACGATTTTTAGTCTCAGGGTCGGATTTTACTTTATCATCAGCCTATATTCGTCCACTTCTCCACGTAGGCCTCTCCTAGTGAGTGCCACTGAGCCCGAATTTCGGCTCTTCTCATCCAGTAAAGTTTTACTTATTTTTTCTTAAATTTTAATATCTGAAGACAAAACACACATATTATATATCTCGATAAATCTAAGTGAGACCTCATTGTTAACTTTGCGTGGGTTGCTGGGTCGATATTACCTCTTGTAGCGCAAAAATTATACGTCAACGCAAGCACCTTTCCTCTGAAATATGGCGCCCTTTCACTTGTTTTTCGCGTCCCGGATTTGCCTTTTCCAAACATTTCGGGGATAGCTGTCACGTCCGAGAAAGTGAAAGCCGCCTGCCGTCCCTGGAAAATTTAAAACGAAAGCAGGCGTAAAGTTAAACGAGTCCCCCAAACAGGCTATAGATACGGATCTACCTGTATTTAAGGCGGGCGCTATTTGTAAGCGGCCCTGAAAAATTTGATTATTTTATTTGGTCCTCATGTACTTTATATGTAAGTGGGTGGAATCAGATGAGTGACATAGCGGGTGAGTTTCAATTTCGGTCAGAGCTTCTTTCGATTAATCAGATTTTATATGACACTTACATGTTTATCAGTGAACAACATTTGAAATTCACAATATTGTCAAAAATGGTCTGAGAGAAATAAAATAAGCTATTAATCAAGAATATTTATGATAAAATATTTGAAAATGATGTTTATTCTGCAATACGTACCCACATAGTCTGGTATAAAGGTCGGCGCATACGCGATGGCAGTGAAGTTCCTAGTTCCCCGTCCTACTCTACTTATAAGGCAGCTGCGCAATGTGGCCCTTGCGCATAAAAACTATAAAAGCGCGCTTTCGATCCGGAACCAAAGCTAGTTTCTATCTGGGATGGTAACTGCGTATATACGCGCGGAAGCTTGCCCCCATTTATGATTTTCGCTAAGATTGGGATAGAGTAGCGAGCGATAAGCATTTAGGTGTATACTTTACTTAAACCCGCGGCTCTTTCCGGAAATCTTAACTCGCACTAGACGTAAATTCAGAAAGGGTCCGTACAACATACCATTTTTTAAATATGGACCTTTTTGGAATTAGATAAAAATATCATTTTATAAATTAAATGACTAAGAAGGTTGTTTTCGATTTGAAAAGCAATAATATACAAATAGGACTATAAAAATACCAGGACTTATTCCACTGCGCTTCAAAACCGTTGTTTTCAAAAAGCAACTATTCTTGCATAATATTTGAAAAAAAAAAATAACAAAATTTTGATCTATCCCTTAAAAATTCATCGACTCAGACATTTCAGACATGGACTGAACTTTATGATAAATCTAACCCGATTTCTCTTGATGCAAATTCTAATTTATTCATAAAATTAAAGTGAAAAGTTGAGGTTATTCAGACCGGTCATTTACGTGACTAAAATTATCGAACGGCTTTGCGCTCTCGCTCTCTCAAGATGGATCATTTCTTTAGTACTTAAATTGTAAAACTTGATAATGTTTTATGTTGATAGTTGTTGATAGTTTTATGAAAGTTCTGATACGCTCGGGGCATAGTTTGGCTGAGCTATCTTAACCGGTCATCAATTTTAAACATCGCTACTCAAAAAATTGGTGAAAAAATTGTGTTTAACAGACGTATGGACGACCCCTACGAGGACCATGGTCTACAAACAACCTGACTCAGAGCAAATACTTGTGATTCACACAAATGTTTGCCCCGTGCGGGATCGACCCCGCAACTTCACGCCTCGGAATCGGCTAATCACCCACTACGTCACGGAGGCCATCCACCACCAGGGACACTATGGTGATTATTAAAAGCTATATACATTTAACAAGATCAAAGCATTGCTTATTAGAATGCTGTTCTGGAACACTTATGTATATCTACCACTTGAGTATACCTAACACGTTTACTGCTGAAAACACAACTGTCGTGTTTTTCATAACTTGCCACGAGTACTGTTGTATTTGTTGTATGGGAAAACAATATGAGACGTGCAGAGCCGCACCCGTGGCTAGACAAGCAACACGGCTCAGCAGTCAAAGTGAAATACCCATTATTGAAATAGTGTTTTCGTAAAGAAATACGATTTAGGTTACAAAATAAAATATTTATCTCAGATATTCAGTCAATTTATCTTCAAAAACGCAAGAAAGTAACGAGACACCTGAAATAAATCGACTTAAAGGATTTCCGTGTTTAATGTAGTTCTCAAAGATAGAATCCCATTCGGATCCGAATCTATAAGGTTTACGTCTGTAATCGGATTATAGATAACATCGATTTACTGGGACGGACAAACGAAATATTGAAGACGAACACTTTTGCTTGGATTTTATTGCAAATACCTACTAAAGTAAAATATACAAAAAATCATCACTTGAGTTTGTAAGCTTTTTGTAAATACGAGTAGCAAACCCTCGAAACTCAAACATTTTGATGAAGTCTTCTATTTGAGTTTTGTGAACACAGAGGTCAATAAACCGTTTTTACTTTTTCTAGAAAGGCATAGGTCACTTTTACACGCTTTTATAATTACCGTCATCTATTACTTTGAATTGTAAAGTTCTGTACGGCAACGCACTACGCTCGTCATGTTTATTTTTTATTATTACTTCTTGTGCTATAAAGTTTTACTAGTTGTAGTGTTCAAAATAAATTAATAATAGTATAGTAGTAGTAGTACCACTGTTAGGTGTGTAAAATAATTTGTTGTGTTTTGCACATTTCATTCCTACTTTAGAAACAATTTTAACCACAAAAATGTTAACTCCTACCTACTTATCTAAAATCATAACTAGGTTGCGGTGGGCGTGTTAGTTTTGCTCTGAAAAAAGTTATTATTTTTCACAGTACAACTTTTTGGGTCCAAATACCAACACCAAAATTCGCAAATGCCATTTCATCCACTGAATAGGAAAAGTTTTAATTTCTTCAAGTTGGGACCGGTATCCCTATGGTGCACGCCACATCGGTTTCGTCTGCACTCATAACCCACAGAACTCTAGTCTCTAGCTGCATACACTAGAGTCCCACACTAAAATGTATTCATTAACCAAAACTACAAAAAAATATATTAACTTAGTCAGTTTTCTAGCGAAATTTTCTAGTCTCTCAATTCCACCTCGTCGACAGTGGTCGTTCTCATTTTTTTAGTGGATTTGTTTAAATTAGTTTTTCCTGAAATGGGGACTATGAACTCGGCCACCTTCAGAGTTTGATGGATAAACTTACTAAACAAAACAGTAGTGTGCAGCAATGGTGAAATATATAAATGTTAGTAGGTACTTACGAGCTTTTCGCACATATATTTTTAGTCTAGCCGTTTGCTGCATATATCCCGTTGTAGTTTTCCCATTTCAGAGAAGGAATATCGCTTTTTCCACGGTGAAATGTGGTTTACATTACTTTTCAATGTTCAAGGTATTTTGCTGGAAAGTATTTCCAACTAAAATAATGTCTTACCCATACACACACACACAACTTCAGTTAGATATTTCACATTGCATCAATTTCAAATGCGTACGAGATAATTAAAGAAAGAAATCAATACACTTTTAAACGTATTTGTGTATGAATAAAATAGTAGTAAAGGCCAAGCAAAGTAAATCAGATCTAACACAGTCGGTGGCACAAATGAGACCAAAAAGGTGCCTCATAGTGCTAAATAAAGCCCTAAAAAGAACGTTTTCATAAATGCTCGTCCGTTAGAGCCGTATAAAATAAAGTCTTTTACGTACCGAATGAGAGCTGTAAAAGTCTTATTATTAAATATCGCGGCTTACTTCGAGTGGTACTACGCGTTTAATGGCCTATGTTGGATTGGGCTCATCCACTGAGAACGCGAAGGCACACTCAATGTCAGTAGTTATGAACTTTTGACATTCTACTATCTCATAAATGCTAATTTTTCTCATATATTTAAGGCTTCAAGACATTTTTGCTTATCGGAGCGTAAGTAAGTTGCACGTTTCTAGAAAAGATTTTTATTATGACCTCTTTTCGTCTCTCGCAAAATAAATAGTTGTTTCTAATATATTTGTTTCGATTTCTCATGATTTGAAATTCGATGTAAATTTACAGATGGATAACGTATTCTAATTTTTAGACGTTACGGTAAAAATGTTGCGTCCTGAAAAGTACCTAAAATACGTGTTCCTAGGAAGTAATCTATTTGCTTTTTTTTATATTTTCTCTCGGTAAGTAATTGTTAGTCGGTTTTCTATTATTTCGATATCCGATGATTAATTACTTAGTGGTAAATACAAAAAATGGTAAACCTCTTACAAATACTTAATGATTGATGGTTACGCCAAGGTGTGCAAAATGAAAGTGATTTATTGGAGAACCTTTCCGAAAAATTTATCAAAACATAATAAGATCTCACGATGGAAGATGTGAGTTAGAGTTAGGTATAGGTAACATGATAAAAATAAAATCTCATATTCATTTCGTTTACAGATAAAGAGAGCTTATAGGTGATTTAATAGTCCTCTGAAATTTATTCCATAGGTAGTTGGTTTCATTGCAAGTGTTAAGAGTTTTAATTTTAGTCAGTACGTACTTATTTTATACCTTGAAATATAAATTATTATTACATATAGTAATTAGTGAATGCTAGATGTGCTTTGAGGTTCAATTCGAAATCTTTCATGTTACTTTAACAATTTCATTAGATATGGAAATATTACAACTCGACTAGCAAATGGTGGAAAATAATAAAAGAAGGTGAATAGAAAATATTGTTCTACAAACGTGCATACACGAGATGCATATGTCTACCAGTGGAATTCCTAGCCAACATATTCATAGTTACATTAATTTACCAATTTCATGTTTGAACAATTGATTAAACATAGTAAAGTTTGCTATCTTAAGGTAACGGCAATTATTATTCTTAGGGGAAAGACAAATCAATGCAAATTTCATACAGTTTCATCGAAATGACAGCGCCGTGCGGCGCTGTCAAAATGTACAAAGTGTATTGAAGTGACAGCGCCAAGCGGCGCGGCGCACGCCACGCTGCATTGGTGTTTTTAGCCTTAGGGGACTGTTCCCTCCTAGAATATAAATTCCATTATGAAATCTAAGTAACAATATAGGTACCTAACTTCTAAAAATAAAATGTCAGAATCTATTTTTAATTAATGTAAATAACGTAACTTCTACATGAACATCAAATTGTAGGCAAGGTTTCGATATCAATAGCTAAAGTCATTCAATAAAGGAATAAAAATACAGAAAAAACATCAAAACGCCTCCGCCCGGCGATATTAGATGCAAATGAATGCATGAAACTCTTACCATATCCATTCAATAGTGAGTTAGTGACCAATTCAGTGAACTTTGGCCTCCATTCCAGTGTTAGTTAGTCAGGTACGGGTTTATTTACCTAAATTTGTTATTATGATTTCGTCATTCTGTAAAACGAAGGAACGTTGTACGTACCTACTCTACGCAATCAGGTACAACAGAAATTTCGTGAATATTAAGTAGGTACCAACTTGAGACTGTTACCACTGACTTAATTTAAAAGTTATCTGCGGTTTGCATCGCTCCAAGCTTTAGGAAGCACGTTAAGCCTTTACTCCTGCTTGTTACCGATTGGTCGCTGTCATTGCTATGTGAAGCAATTGGGCGGCGCGGAAAGCTAAGACTAAAATCTAGTACGACCTCATTCCACAAACAAACTAACAACTGTTGTATCTCGACTAAAGGGTTTCAAAAGCTCGATTATTTATAACGTTAATTTTTTAAGTCCCTAAAATAATTTTCAGACGTCTGTACTGTCGATGTTTCAGTCATTGCACGCTAAGATGTTTCGGTCGAAATATCGTGGGGTTACGGAAAGAGCTAATTTGACTGCGATAATGCAGTCTAGTTGCCCAGGGTCAAACAAAATTACAGGGATCGATTTATCAAAACGCTGCGCAGGGAGGGGTCGAGGCAAAAAAGTAATCTAAGCAGGACTTGATATGTACTTATTTATTCAAACCCCATTTGTTCGCAACAGTCGCGCAGCAAATCCAATTATTAAAACTACAGAAAATTTTAATTACTCGACAGCTTTTTAGAAAATAATGGATCTGAAATGTTTCGCCAAATCATTCATGATTTTAGTTCGAAGTAGTTTTAAAATCTGTACTTTCAATCATTAAATTCTCGGTTACGGTTTATTCGAGCAAGCGAACAGAATATAAAGGGGCGTGAACACTGACGAGTGTGAATTTGACAGCAGCTGTTAATTATACGGTTGTCAGTGTCGATCGGCAGCTCCAAAGCAGCTCCTTGTGGTTCGAAGCAAAATTACGAGTACCGAATACGCCTCGTTTAACACGCTTTCGGTATAATGACGTCGTAAAAAGGAAATTCTGAGGTACGAAACGGTGTTTTTTTATATCCTTTGTAAATTTTACACCATGGAAATTTGTGTTATACGACTTATACGGTGAAAATGCTGGGCTGTTAAATTATATGTGTGAAGTTCAAAGAGCGTACGACATTACTGTCAAGTTACTACTATTTATTTTAAGCGTTTTATATGATGAGACGGGCAGAAATTATGCCATATTTTATCCCATGTTTTGCCTAAAACATAAGCCAAGTAATAAAGAGTAAGTCATAAAAAGTTTAATATAGCTCTACTATTATAAATAAGGTCCAGAAGTAGTACCACAATGTTTCAGGTAACATAACAGTGTAAAATACTTGTAGGTACGCACTTTATGACAAGTACTGTGACATTACTGTGTGTCATTAGCTATGACATTACTGTGTTCCGGTTTGAAGGGCACTGTTTCCAGCGAAATTACAGGGCATATGAGACCTTAGAGCTGATGTGTCTGGGTGACGACCGCAGTGCAATTATACTGTTATTGACAGACGTACTGCTTGCCATCAGGTAAACGACTTGCTAGTTTCGTCGCACAACTATATAAAAAAAAAACTTATTCGTAGCAGGTGGTTTTCAGGTGAAAGTTCCTTTCTGGTAAGAAATCGATTGGATTAAAGGAAAAATACTAATTATCTGGACTCTTTTTACCAAACGCTCTCCTCTCCGAATGGCCGAGGGTTGAAGGTTGGTAATACCATTGTATCAAATAAACCTAGAAATAAGCACTAGGTACAATTAGGTTCATGAAGTAGTTTGAAACAGTTTACCAACTATTTACGTAATTTACTAAGTTATTTAGGCAGTAAAACCGCTAGTAAATAGGTACTTATTCCATACCCAAGAGAACTTAACTAGCAACATTTAATTACTTTCGATTCTTGCGAATTAAGCAATGCTTGTAACTTGAAAGGGAGTGCTTGCTAATGTATTACAAGCTTAATTACCAATTTTGTAGATTATGTCTTACGTAATTAGTATATTGGTACCACATGGGCATCCGCCTAAGCGAAGCCCTTTATATTAGAAGTTATTTATTGAACTTTTAAGACGTTCACTGCTGAAAACACACCTGTGGTGTTTTTCATAATTTGCCGCGAGTGCGTGAAAACACAATTGTGGTGTTACCTGTATGGGAAAACACTGCGGTGTGTGCAGGCCGCACCCGTGGCTAGACAAGAAAATCAGCTCAGCAGTCAAAGTGCTGTTCATCTATATATTTTCTTTGTTGAAATCAAGGGTTTTTTTGCGTATTACGTTCTTATTCGAAGATAAAGTTGGTGATATTGGAACCAGATAATCCCGGGCTTAACTTCGATAAGCTTGTAATTTTAGCGAATCCATCAAGCCATTTATCTGAACATCTCTTACTAAATTCCAGGGAATCCTTGAACTAAACCGAGTAAGTTTCGCAAAGCAAGCGGTTGAATTCTAAACATTGCGGTCACAATAAGCGTGGCATCTCCCTATTTCACTTCAACATCAAAACTGTAATCGGTCACGAAGCTTCAGATCAATGCTAAGTGATTAGTTTCGTTGTTTTGGCATCGGCTTCTGTCGATAATACCAATGTAGTATCACAGTAAGGACCTTTCTTGCTAATCGTTTTGCTAAATAAGGTGAAAAGGCTCAGAGGCGCCGATACGTAGGTTTTTTAGAGCAACTTAACAGGTTTATAAACTGACTTTTATACATCAAAATTGACTAGCTCCCATTTTTTTTTGCATAAGGTTATGTCTATTAGGCCACATTTCGTTCTGCTCTACTGTTAGTACCACCTGAGCACTGTGGCCACGGTTGGCTTCGCTTGCAAACCCAACGGCCGGTCCAGAATAATAGCTAGTTTAATTGACGGGACTCCAAACTCCCTGGTAATAATTAATTTCCGACTTGGGCCGATCAATCGAGTTTACAAGGAATTAGTAAGGATTTGGCTTCTTAGTAGCTGTGACGGAAGTCAAGGCGTGTCCTTATTAGTGTGTATTAGTTAAACATATTGTAAAGGTTTTTAGTCTACGAAACTATCAATAAATTAAAAAAAAAAACAGAAAGTAATAGTATAATCTACGCTCTGTAGATCGACCAATTAATTTGTAGATGTAAAAAATTACCTGTTAAGGCTATATATAATAGAAAACGTTTCTCAGATAGTGGCACCGTGCAAAAGCCAAAAGGTTCTAGGTATAGGAAAGTTGGTTGACCTACAAAGATTCAGCCATTGATCCAAGAAAAAGCAAAAAACAAAGTTTAGCACATCCAGATCGCTTATAGCCTTGTATAAGCAGCGCAACACAAACTTTGCTCATTTGATGCTCCCCGAAAGGATCAATTTTGCGAAACAACTTTTCCAGATGATCTTTCTTCGGAAAGTTTCAACGGGGGCGCTGAATTGGGTTAGGTTCACTTTAAAATCGACTAATCGACTACTTTTATTCGACTACTCAGTCTTAAACACGAAATAATCGATTCACAGTTTTAGAAATAATCGATTCTCGTTCTCAGTTTTAGAAATAGCACTTTTATTTGTACGTGATGATATTTTTTTTATATCAATACAAATCGCCTAATAACAGTTTTAATCAATAGTTCTGACTCTACTTGTGAGATTTAGGTAAACGTAATGTATACGTATAACATTGCAAAATTTAGATTCTTGACCCTTAATGACCAATGTAAAGTTGGATTTATTCTGATCTTTCCATGTAAAACAGGGTCGGGGGTAAGCTCGAACCGGATACCTACCGACAAAGCGCGTGTGCCGAGTTTCCGTCCTAAGAAAATATTATTTTAGTGTGGTCATATCGGCCAAAAGAAAAACCTACCAGATAATTTTTAAGTTTTTATAACATCTGGCGTGGCGCAGTTTTAGGTAGATATACGAACTTAGATATATTTCTAAGATAACGGCCATTTTTTGAAATAGTATTGAGTCTTATAATTGAGATATTTCGCCAGGGAATTCTGTATTAACTTTGCTTAGAGAGTTATTCTAGTTACTCGTATATCTCGGCAGATACCTAGCCTTTCTATTAAATTGATCTTACTGTTTACGCAATAGATGAAGATAAATTGTTATTCGAAATTGTAATCTACTAAAATAAAGTAAATTACGTAAACCCAAGGCTCTAAAGCTTGTCAAGTGTGTTTATAAATATGTATTTACTTTAAGCTCGACGTCAACCGCGAAAGAAACTATCATAGTACCAACTAACATATTCTTTACACCGTGGTAGTATTGAATTTAAGTAGATAAAGGTTTTAAGACATATATACATTTTTATTATCAAGCTGAGTATGAACTTTTAAGCAGCGTAGTCACGTATCCGGCCACACAACCATTAGAATTGTATTTTTCTCAAGATCCATCAGTGGATCTTTACAATGAATTTTCACACATTCGTTCTAAAAATCCACTTTGTAAAAACTCATGGATAACGGATTAAAGTGGATATAAAGGTGCAAACCGATTCATCAGTGGATCTCGACAGTGGATTTTACTGAACCCAGATATGCGAGAGATTGATAGTTGTTGCTTTATGCTTATTTAAATCTTTATACTTTCACCCTACTTAGATTATTATTATTATTCCACAATATCATTGAGAGAAAGTTAGTTTATTTTAAAATTTGAAATCATTCATACGGCTTTCAAGTGGAAGTTCCACTGTTATTATACAGGTGCATATGGTCATAGGTAAATATTATCTTCCAGTAGCACCGCAAAATAAGCGCAAAGGAAGTTGCGTGAAGCACTAGCTTAATTTCCCTCTGAGTGGGTGACGGGTAAACTCATAATTATGCTATGTATACACGTTAGTGATTAGTTTTATGAGTGTTCTCTGACCTTATCACGAAAGGCCCCAAATTTAAACCGAAAATGTGTGGCTTACTAAAATTGTGTAAGGCGTTAAGATGATAGTAGAGGTTGGAAGGATTAGTTCTTTGGTAACCTTAGGTCATGGAATGCTTAATTAGGTGGCATAAGGTCTAGGTTTAAAAGCTTAACGCAGGGTGGGGGGATAGCTGCGCCTTAAATTTAACGTACCTAAAAGTTACTTACCGTGTGTTATCTACCATTCCAGACCGGGCCCCCGTGGTGGATTATGGCTTAATCCCCTAGGGGAGACCCGTACTCAGCAGTGGGCCGATATGGATTGATGATGATGATGAAGTTACTGACCTACTTTTTTTTGTCTTGGTTCCGCACAACTTTTGCATTTAGCAAGTGTTATACTTTAAGATTTACTTACTGTAAAGTCATTCGTGTTTCGACTGAAATGAGTACAATTCAAACTATTAGTCCCAGTCAGATGAGGTAGTAATGTAATCAACTTACGGTCTTACGTCACGATTCAATTAAGTGGTGGATGCTTTACTGGACTACCCAATGTTAACGGCTTTTTGCAATTTTTTGTACTTAATTAGAGAATTTACCAGTAAATAGTAAAAACTACCTATATTATTCAAATAACTAATTAGTATAAGTAATTGCTTGTTCTGCACTCGTACGCGTTTGAATAGTCTGTTGTTTAAAATAGAATACAGTTTAATTTCATTAATCAACGGTTCTATGACTAAATTAAGTTCGGCTCTGTTTTCAGTTATTTTTAATATATACACAATAAAAGGTCAAACAGTCTGTGTTTACAATTAACAAATATTTATACAAAATCGTTTGGGAAAATAAGCTAATGAACAAATATATTGCTTAATTTTTGAAAATGATGTCAGTATGTAAGTTTGTTTGTTATTGAATCAGTCAAAAATTCGATTGCAGCTTTTGTCTGTTTGTTACCTTAGAATCTTTCTAATGAAACGATAATATCTAAATCTAAGAAGCAAAACTTGGATTATTGACAAAAACCTGTTTGTGCGCACCGTCGGCATAGGCTGTTGAGCCGGTGGCTTTGTTGCGAATGTGTTTACTAATATCGAAGATAAAAACAAAATTTTTAAATCGCATATTAAGTATCACAGGTATAAAAATCTCGATGAACTCATTTTTCAAACTAAAAAAACTAAATCAAAATCGGTCCATCTGTTTGGAAGCTACGATGCCACAGACAGACACACTACAAACTTATAACACCCCGCTTTTTCGTCGGGGGTTAAAAAGAAAGGCCGTAAACGAAGTCGCGGGTATCAAATAGTACCTAATAATAGGATAAAATTGTGCGAAAAAGCAATATTTATTTTTCGTTTGTTGTTCAATGTAGCTACATTTTTAATTAAAATGGTAAACCTACTAAGGAATTCTCATTTACCGAGAGCTCCCTATGAAACATTTTTGTTTCCAAACACCTTTTGTACGCTTTTTCCTTCCGCTAATTCATTTCTTCATTATTTCCATTTCACCATGGTCTATCCAGGCGTAGGAATAAGAATAAAAGGAAAGTAATCTTCTGCTAGTTACAAGCTCGACATACCAACTAGAAAAATCTGTCAAAATAAATATATCTACTAACATAAAATGTAGAAAAATACAACAACAATAGTTTTTTATTGATCACCATAAATAACAACTGATAACAAATTATACATAGATGAACTGAAAAATATGTTAGACAGGACAATGAACGGCCTTATTGCCACTAGAAGTTCCTTACAATAAATCATTTGCACTTCAGGCCTTCAACTATATTATAATAAATAACTTTACGTTAATTATTATAATATAGTTGACTAAATCAGGCGTTATTTTGAAGATAACATGCACATTCGAATAGATTTAAAATATAATAGGTAGCATTAGTTGTCAAACAGGTAGACTAATCAATAGTTATCAAAGATATGACTGGGATAACTTATCAGCGGAATTGATGCTATCCTCTTTGAAAACTTTGGTAAAAACAGAAATATTATTTGGTGATACCGTGAAATCGACGAGTGCTTACGGAATACAAAGTCGTCCAAATATTAGTTTGATCTTTAAACCTCCCTTTTCACGATCACATAGATCCAGGCCAGTATCACTTTTATGTAGAGAATTGGAAACTACAGGAAATAGAGTCTCAGAAGAAATAAATCGTTACCTGCGCTTTTCCGTAAAAAGATATGTGTGTCCCGAGCTCCAACCCTCCATCTCATGCGCGCCTATTTTATCTCTAGTAGCAAATTTTTAATGATCTGACTAGAAATGCTGCGCATCGTGTTATCCATGCCATGAACATACGAATAGTCCTTGACTATGAGCAGACAGAGCCTAGAATGGGTCTAGCACCCAAGGTCTACTGCTGAAACAACCCGAAAGGGGCTACTACGTATTCAAAGTACCTTTTTTATACATCAGACAGAAATGAAGGTAGTCGGAAACGAGTGCTTAAGTAGGTACCTATTTTATGCAAGAGTAGGTATCGCATTAGGTAAAAGCCTGTAGCGGTTACTGATCACATCTAGTGAGGAAACCGGCTCCGTAATTGCTTCTCCACCGCTGATACAATTTCCTTTCAAGTGGTCTCGTTTAGAAAATTGAAGCTTTTAACAAGTACGAAACACATGGGGATGACGACGTTGTACATACTGTAAATTTTGTTTTTCACGGCTGAGGGTACTTCAAAAAGGAATAAACAATAAAGCAATTATAAAATTACATATTTACGCATTTTAATCAAACATTACAACTCGGTGACAATCAGGCTCATCCGAAAAAAGGAAAAAGGGAAAACAAAGAGTCAGAAAAACTTCGAATCCGGGTTTTCGGAATTTGGAATTAGTAAATTAATCACTCCTAGTCACAAATTGTGTTACTCGGCCTACATTATAACGGCGAGTTGCCTTTTAGGCCAAATAAATGACTTATTTTCATTATTACCAAAAGAAAAACGCGAGTTCATAAGTAATACCTTAACCCAATAGAATAGTCTTATTTGTCTCAATGGAAAAAAAAAGTGATAGATAGAATAGAATAGAATAGAATAGAAAACTCTTTATTGTACACCAGAAACAAAATTAAACACAGTACAGAAAAATTACAATAGGTAAACAAGGGTAGTACAATGGGCGGTCTTATCGCTGAAAGCGATAAGACAAGAGACAAGACAAGCGATAAGATAGATAATGATAACTATTAGGGTAGGTAGCGACAGCTACACATATACAAAACAATTAAATATAATACTATCCCTTGGCTGTCACGTCTTCCAGTAATATAACCAGGGCAATCAAAATCATAGAATTCGCAACAATAAGCGTACAATAGCATCCGTCATACTTCCGACCAACGTAGAATAGGAGGCAACTAATCATGAAGTACACACAATCACTGACCCATTTAGGCTCCTGGCCTAGAACTAATAAATTACTCGGTATCACGTGGTCCCAGCAATCAGGGCCGCGAGTGAAGAAATTTATTGCGTCAGATAGTAGAATTAGTGAATCCCATTCAAACGGCGAACCACTAAATCGGACCAAATCGAGATTCGCATTTGACTTTTAATCAGTGGGACTGCAGCTTGTTTTAGATTAGATTCATCGGTATTATTGATTATTCTAAACTCGCTGGCTATATTAGCTTCATCTTTATCTTTCTTCTTCTATTCTTCTTCTTCTTCTTAAACTTATGTAATCTAACTAAGTAAAACAAGAACTTGTAACCAAAAGAAAGTCTTTAAACTATAATATAATTCTACTTCAATAGGAAAATATTAATTACTTAGGAAGAAAGATTCCCTAAAAGTATTTTTTTCTGTGAACTGTGTGTAGATTTCTACGTTTTCATTATCCCATCTAAGAAAGTATTTAAGAAAATCTTAGAAATCTTTTTAATGTTGACTGTGCTACTGTTTCTTGGAAATGAAATTGTACAAAAAGCCTAGCTAAAAAGTTGTAGATCGAGCTGGTAACAAAGTCATGGATCTGGGAAGTAGCCATATTTAATAAGTATAACTTTTCAAAGGCCAGCTCCCAGAGCAACAAGGACTAAGGGATCGCACGAATTACCCAACCCACCTGTTTTATTAGGGCATTTCCCTGTTGCTTCATAATTTTCAGCTTTATTAGTAACTGCTGATACACCAAGTTTACTTATTCACTGGTTGGTATCGCAAATCTCTAAGGTTTGACGCGTAGGTATTTTGTTACGAATCAAGTTTCGGGTTCGCTAATCAAGAGATTTGCAAGTCGCTCTTCGGATTTCTAATTGAATTTTGAGATGGGAACCGTAAAAATAGCAAGGAGGAAATTAAATTGATTTTCGTTACTTGACTTTCGATCTTGATTGAATAATTCAATTTTACTGCCTCAGATGATTTTGCGCGGCAGCTACGTTCTCAGAGATGGAACTGTAAATTCATGGTTATTGTGAGTTGCAGTTACATTTGGGAGAGCTAATTTGAGTCAATTTCAAGCGAATTGTATGTATCTTATTATTACCGTCTGTATGGATTATTATTGAGTCGGAACGAACCTATCGAGCGCGTTAGTTTCTTAAGTGTTCTGTCACTCCCTCAAGCGACCTCAGTAGTGCTGAATACCTCACAATTTCCGCAGCTCAAGAGACACTGATGTAGAAAGTGCAAGTCAACTAACAGTGCTATACAACAAACTTAATTAGTGAGTGGAGAAACAATGGCGAATTACTGGATTATTTGGCTGGCAACGGTCGCGCTCGCGGCTAGCAGTAATGCAACAATTTATGACCACGATTACGACGACTACACACAGTATTATGACCCCAAGGCCTCAGGTGAGTTAACTTTAATCTCATACATTTACTATTAATATGTAACAGACGGCATCGATAACAATTTCCTAGATGGAATTTTCTCATTTCCTGTAAAAGTACTTCACGGCACGCAAGGATGACCTCATCGTTGGATCGATTACACGATCTACGGATACGCTTCTACTTGTGAAATTGTGAAGAAACAGTGAACGCAACATTTGAAAACTCAGTTTTATCGCGTCAGGGTATCTTGGGTCTGTAGCTATAACAAAGCCATCAAAATAAGAATTAAAAGCACTTTAAAAAATGTTATCTCAGCAGTTTTCGTGAGACCCTACCACAAACCCAGCAAGTGGGTACAGAAGACCCAATTTGATTTTAGCCATTACGCCTTTCAATACAGCAGAATAGCATCCCAAATTGAGTTTTGTAACAAAGCCTTCGAGGCAATAGTCGGCGAATGGAGCCTTTAAACTAGATTTTCTTCAGCGCCCGAAGGGACTTACTGGGGTAGCACATAATCCATACAGCTCTAGCGAAGACCAATGTTACAAGCATTATTTCGTTAATTCCAAGCTGTAACATGTAAAATTAATTCGAATTTGTTAAAGACGAAAACTGCCACCACATTAACAAACGAGGGCCCGTTTAAATGTGGAACGAGTATCTGAGCTATAACTTCTTGAGAATATTAAAATGGATTCTGTGAAACGCCCAACTTTCAAGATTAGCGAATTAAGTTTCAATTTCGTGAGTGTTCTTTAGTATTCCAAACGCTGTTTGCTGGATCGTAGCTAAATACTGTAACAAAAACTACCGTTCTAACCGTAGCAATATCTACGGCAAAGCTTGTATTGACTACAATGTAGCAAACATGTCTGTAGTTACCAGAAGGCTACGAGAAAGCAATTTAACTCTTTCACTGCACAATGAAAACCCAAACAATGTAGGGGCGAGATGACACAAACAAGGTGTCGATAGCAGAGCAGCGCAATACTGGCTGGATGCTGTAATAAGTATCTCTGAACCTCCGCTGAGAACACCTCAAGTAACATGTGCGAGCACTTGAAAGCTCCCAGTTAAGGTAACGAATGCACTCATCGACCTCTCCTGCAAGGCCCGGTAATACAATTTCCCGCTGCTCTGACGCTATTGCCATCTTGGGGACGATTTGGCGTAATGCTTATGCATCCCGTATTTGCAACGAACACTGTTTAAAATATTTCACGAAAACGGCTATTGTCTGGTGGCGAGTTTCAAGGAAATTGGAACTGGTAACAGGAGATAAAACATATGCATATGTTTGACTATGTGGATGACCTCTTTGTGAAAGTGGATTATGTTTCGAAGATAAAAGGCGACCTCATTTGTCTTCGTATAAAATGTTACCGTAAAACTCCGTGGGGTAAGATTTAGAACTAAGTGGAAGGCATTTTCTAACATTTACTTAAAGATTGAGGTTAAAGTGGTAAGTTATTATTATGGTTTTACTTTATCATAAGTGACTTTTATCACCTCATTATCTCTCTGAAAATACAGACTACAACTTACGTTAAAAAGTTTTCAGGGTTTCTTTTATCTTACATGGATAAATGGATGAAATCATAATAAATCTAAAAAACATAGGTATATGAATACTCGTATATCATGGATTAATTTTGAATATTCCATAATCTTACAACTTCGAAATGTATAATTGTACAATATATGCACTATCTAACTCTGTTTGTTTTCGATAAAATAGCTTTTACCATGAGTTTTTAGTTTCACACAAACATCTCAAATTCTTTCATGAAACGCCAGGTTCGACGAATTTCCGACAGTAGCATGGTAACAAGAGGATCTTTCACAAAATAATCATGTATTGTTCGTTTCAAAGCTTTTGAAATATAGACCCTTGTCGGCTCGTTATACTTTCCACTCACAACCGCAATTCCGAACAGTAGTGGAGCTTAACCGGACTTTTGTTACCGTTACAACATTAATGTGGTTTGGTATTGAATCTCAACAATTATTAAATAGGATTGAAGCAACTGGTTGTTTGACGGTAAAGTCGTGGAAATAAACGTTTACGTAACGTGGCGTAGACGGCTTGTGGTTTACGTTTCTATGATCTGAGTATACAGGGACCTATATCAGTTGCTAAGTAACACTGATTGTAAGAAAACAGATTATGTACTGGCATAATGGCCTGGAAGAAATAATTTCGAAATATATTATAATATTATAGATAGTCTTTCCTTTGAGTTCACGTAAAGTCTTAATAAAACCGTCGCGAATTCAAGTAATAGGTAATATTATTTGATCTACTGGGGTTTAGCTGGTATTTAATCTCCGTGCTCCAGTTTCCTGGTATCTACCATAAAATCTAATGTTAGATAAGCCTGCCTAATTATCATAATTATAGCTGTCCCCTGTGTTATACGAGCCCAGGTAAGTTCACTGTAATCCGATCAACGGCCGGATCCCATTCGCATTACGAAATAAGGACGGTGTTCCGGAAAGATAAACATAAAACATTTACATTTTATAGCAGTTTTCTGCAAACTTACATTCAAATAAATACTTATGTACCTACCCAGTCTAGAGGGCATTGCAAGCTTTACTCTGAAGACTTTGCACGTAACGAAGTTCCACTAAGTTAGAATAGGTATATTGTTGTAAAGTAAGAACATAAGTGCTCGCTGTTTGGAGGTTTCTTGAATTGTAAAACAATTCTGAGTTGATCTTAAGTTCGCGTGTTTATTCTGGGATGTTTACACAATTCTAAAATGAATAGAATTTATAACGTTTAGAGGTACTGTCTCAAATGGAATTCAACTAGAGGGGAATCGAAACCAATTTAACAACGAATGATCGACGGAACAATAACTTAGATTGTCATCTTAATGTCCCGGAAAACAGTACACGATCCAATGTGAACACGACCCGTCATCCGACCAATGAAGATCGCGAATCTCGGGGCTTTGGGGCTTGAGAAGTAATTTCGCGGACGCCAATTTTTGTCGCCATTTCACGTTGTGTGATTTCATTCCAAGAAAATACATATCCGTCGAAATAGCTTACGGACGAGGACAGAGTGATCATTATTTACTCGTTTCCCGTTCTAGGAGCTTGATGGGAACGATACTTAGATTTACTATTAATTTATTAGGATGCCGGATAGTACTGAAACAACATTTCCTAAGTTGCAACTTTTCGTTAACAATATGAAAAGCTTAGTATTTCGTAAACGCTTGAGGCATGTTTATTTTTCAAAGTCTTCTTTCTTCTCGGCTTGTTCAATTTTTTCTCTTGTTTACGAGTGTATCTTCAAAAACAATTTTAAGCAAAGATAACATGAGAATGTTTTTACACGGCCGGGAAAGAAATACAATGCGTCTATTATAGAATAGTAGATTGTACCACAAGGGAACAAAATAATGTATTTACGGCGAGAACGATTTTTGAATCCAGAGCGAAGCGAAGGATTCTATAGTAGAATCCCGAGCGTAGCGAGGGGTTCTAGAGTAGAATCCTAAGCGTAGCGAGGGAGTCAAAGTACTTCGCTCGAGCTTAAATAATTTTGTTACCGTGTGGTACACGATACTTTTCATCCCGAGCTATGAGAAAAGTTCATCATACAAGAAAAAAATCTTTTGACGTGACAACGTCTAATGAATCGATGCATGCACGAAAAAGTTGACACATTGTCCCGTAACGCTCATTGTTCCGTTACGCTCATTGTATGCTTGCGCCGCATCTATCTTCTTGACAGGTTAATTATTCTTGCATTTTTAAAATCTGATTACTAGTATAACTTCAAGTATTTATTCTTTTATTAATAAAAATAATTCATCTTTATTCATAAAAGTATGCAATCACTTCATCAATGTTATGTTACGAAGTTGTCACGTTAAAATATCGCCCGTAAACCAATTTTACAGACAACCAATTTTTTTAAATTTGGATAGCCAATGCCGCGTCGGCACGCGCTTTGTTTTTATTGCCGGCCAGGACTTTATTGAAGCGAATTGCGTTCAAACTTTTCAATTAAACAGTGTTCCAAATTCAAAACTCATTTCGTCACTGTTATTAAGTGCGCGGAAAAGACACACTTTGCTCGCACTTATCGACGAGCAAATGCCTATTTTCGAATACATGGGATGAAAATACAGTTTATTGGTTCCGATGTGAACGGAGAAGAACGTTTATAGAATTTTGTTCCAATTTGATTACTTATTCATGGCCCTATCGGTGTCCCAACTTGCTTGCTTACCGTAAGGATAATGGAACCGTGTCCAATGGATTAATTAACTATGCTATTGCGTACTGGATTATCTATGCTATAGAAACTAATATGGGTCTAAAGTTACGTAGCCAAATTTAACTTTTCTAATTAACAATTTGTATAATTGCCTCAATTATTACAGTTGGCATAAGTTCTCATTCTAAATTATAATTTCATGGTCTTACGGGTTATGAAACGGATTAGAATGAATGTCGCGTTAAGAGGAGGTATTTCGGTAATTTCTTCATTCCTAACTAATTACCGACCAGTGGAATGTTTGAAAACCCTCACGTAATGCTGTAATGGGAAAGTGCGCGCGATAACCACGTGTTTCAACGAGAATTGAGGCGCGACTCGTTGTGAAGATGCTCGGTATTAACATTCCTGAGTGGAGGAGGCAATAATGTGGGTGCTACAAGGTGAACGTTTCACTCGAGCAAACGACCCCGCTTCGGTGGCGTTAGGAAATATGTAGGTACCTATTTCCTAACGTAACGGGTAGTCGGCTAGTGTTGCCCTGAGAAAAAACACGGCTGTTGCACAGGTCGTTCACTTCCTAATCTGGGATTTCTCGAAAAAGAAACGTAGAATTGAGTGAAAGGCGTTTCGCCAACGACGGGCTACCTTACCTTGATCTAAAAACTTACTACGCGACGTGTAGCTATGTAGGCGAAGTATGTTTAGGAAATGTAAGTACATACAGGTTTGTATAGGCGACTGACTCTATGATCAAGAGTAATTAAAAGATGGTCACTATTATGTTGACGTTGACAAAGCTTAGATTTAGTTTGGTTTAGAAAATTAACTAAAGTGCTCGTCTAACGCATGACTACAAAACAACTCAGCGTAGTAAGTATATTTCCAACCAGAAACGGTATTCAAACAATTTTTATTCCATGGAGCAACCGAATTTCGAGAAATACAGTTTTACGACAATCTCTGATAGTACAGTTGAATTTATCGGTGGGGTTATTCTGAAAGGGCTTGGAGCTCGTCTACGGGGTGATATTATTCGACGAGGGTGCGTTTTGTTTACAAATTGCTTGCCGGCGCGTGCCTTGCCTTCGTTCGAATCACCTCGACTTCGGTTGAATCACCTCTACTCCTGGAACGCCCTGCAGATAAAGCGGCCGCGACTACTTGCGTCTAATTTTCTCCAAGCTTGTTTTATACGAACGCCAATTTCAACCGCGAATGGATTGATCCGGTTTACGGGCTCCTTACAACTTTCAACAGTTTCGACCCGTAAGAATGAAAGCGACTGTAAAAGGAAAACTCGAGGAAATCCACTCGGAACGCCAAATGTATATTCACTTTCAGAGTCAAAAATAAATTCGACGATTACCAACTGTTCGCTTGAAATTGTTGCCATATGAAATTTCATAACATTTTGTCTTGTAAATATTTTACTTAGAAAATAGCTTGACAGGGACATCTCTGGAGAGGTTTTTGTAAAATAAGTACCGAAGTGAAAAAAAGGTAAAGAACAACACAAAGCTTTTTATATTTCATATGCTGTTGAAACTTTACCCTCGTTGGCTGTCCGCTGGGGCGCCATTAGAACGTAATAAATGTTTCTTTAATTTTGTTGTCGTATCTGCATTTTATGAAATAAAGAATAAGAAAGCGACAGAGGATGACAAAATAGGGCGCTTCCCTTCGTAGCATTAAGTCGCAGGTAGGTACACGAGTCTAATATAACTGAAGATTAAAGACCCCCAAAAGCGCCGACGTGTTCGTCGTCACATCTTTCAAATAAATTAAAAGACGGAACAAGACGCCGACGCACAACAAAGGCGTTTATTGCTGGAGCGTTAAAGTCGCTTTTACATCAGCACGTGACGTTCACCAAAATGTTTATCTTCAAAATTGTGGTTGGTCGGAAAGTAATGAAAAATTTAGCCTGGGTGCGACTTGTGTAACTAAACTCTTAACGGCATTGCTATTTTCTTTTATCGCCCATTGTTTATGATTTATTCAAAATTATTAAGATTGATTAAATTCGGATTTAATAGCCTAATAGAACAAGTCGTATACGTAACAGTAACCCATTGGTATACAGTACACCATTACTGGCTTTGATCTTTCTGTACCTATTTTTATTATAACAGGACGATGAAACGTTACGAACGGAAACGTGAATGATCAATGGAAAAGGAGCTTAAGATATAATACGACTGGATAAAAAAGAATGGCGGTCTCTATACCGTATCTGTAGTAGTAATAACTGGTTAACTTTAATTGGTTGTTTTTCTTTGCAGAAAGTCGGACGTGTACTGTGTCAGAGTTCCGATGCAAGACTGGAAGGTGCATACCGGCGTCGTGGAAGTGCGACAGTGAGAAGGACTGTTCAGATGGATCAGACGAAGACTCAAGCATATGCAGTAAGTGCTGTTCTAGCAAACTTCAAGTTTTTTAAGAAGGGCAATAGTTTTGAAGACTTGCTACGACTTGAAAATTGTTAGTGTTATCTCAAATCGTATCGATGAAAGTTAAGATTTATGATTTCTCTATGTTTGCAATGTAAATATAGCACTCATAGTTATGTCGTTTCAACGCAAGTGCCTTTTTGTAATACTTAAATTAATAATGACATAGTTTCCACATACCTACCCGTGAATTATTTCGGAGGTAGGTATGTTATCCACCAACCCGGACTGGGCTCCCGTGGTGGATTATGGCCTAACCCCTCCTCACGAAAGTGAAGAGAGACCCGTGCCCAGCAGTGGGACGTTATGGGTTGATGATGATGATGATGATGATAGTTTCTTACCCTGTTACTAGGATTATCTTAATCTAGGAAATCCTAGTTCTGATATTGATTAAATCGGTTTCAATTATTATATTTTTAAATGTTCTTGTTTTTAATCGTTTCGCTTTGAGAAATAAAGTGAAAATTAAAATAATTTATTCCAGTAAACATTAGCGTTTACCGGATTAAAACATCATTTCGTACATCGAAATAAATAGAAAAAGCAAAAAGATAAACCGACTCCGCCGTCGTGAAATATAAATCACCGGTCTAATCTAAATTCCTAGTTTACAAGAAAAACGAAGGGCAGAATTTGTCTAAAACGAAGCTTTTAAACTTAATAAAGAAACACATATAATATTCTTAAGCAGTACATCAATCTTACTCAAAAATTAGGTAGAAGAGACGAGCGAAATGTTAAAAGAGAAAAGAAAGTTAAACAAGCCAAGCAGGCTGGGTGGCTACGATAGAACACGTAGTTATTTGAAGGGCGGAGCTTCTGAGTTCCTCCGACCATAAAACTAGGAAAACGTGAAACAAACAACGACCTACTTAGCTAAATTTGTGTGCCGAAAACGCAAAACCCAGTTTACTTATTCGCAAAGTTTACTTTGGGGTGAGATGACCTGACCCTTACTGTTCAGAAGTGTAACAATGAAAAAACAACACTCTGCGAAGTCCCCTCAAAATGACAATGTCAGATTTGAGATTATAAACACTGGCCAGGCTAAGGGTTAACAGTTTATTTACTAAGGCAAAAAGTTCGTGAGCATCTTTCTTTGGATTTGAATAATCACCTCATTTTTTGTGAAGATTATACCGAAGCTTAGACAGTTTGTTTCCAAAACCTTCTTTAGGTATTCCAGTAGCAGGTTTAACAGTACGAGTGGATGATCAAGTGCCTATGGGCACATTATGAACCGCCAATAAATGAACACAAAATGTAGCCGTAAATAGCTACATGGTGCTAAACCAAACAAAAAACCAACAAAATAATGTACCAACCAACACCAAATAATAACCAACCAAACCAAATAATGCCTACTTTAGAATGAAAATTATAATCATTTTATGCTCTTGACCAAGTTGGCACTTACCACCAGATGGGACTGCAATCAAATGCTTCCCACAATATTTTTTTGTAGCCCTAGGCTTTTCTATCTATTCTGCAAATAACGCAGTTACGCACGTATTTTCGGCATTATACATCGAAATATCAGTTTAATTTAAAAATCAGTCCATTAAAGGGTAAGCCGAGGAATGAAGGGCATTTTTAGTCACATCTCAGGCAGGCAACCCTTTGAAAGGGTTAATTTCCTTCACGAAAGAGTTAAAAATAATTTTATCAAACAATTTATGAGAAAAGTTCTGAAGCTCTCTACGCGTATTTCGTACTAGGCAAGACTCTTTAGCGTAGATTAAAATCTTAATTACGACCAAGTTTTCGGGATTAATTTTACAATCTTCGCCCGCTGCTTTACCTGGTTTTGTCGTGAATTGTATATTCGACTCGAAAAGTTCATCTATTGTAAGTACAGTTTTTGTAAAATTACTTGAAGATGATAATGTATCACTCGTTTGTTTCGCGGTTTCTAGACTTTTAAACTTTCCACTGAAAGCATTATTGAAGTAGATGCGCGGGCAGGTAGGTACCAATTCAATTTACTATAAGTATAGACTGAAGAATTGCGTTTTAATCGCGTATAGGGGTCACCTTATTACATTCTATGTTGACCTGTTACGTCTTTGACCTACTTTACACCATTCTCACTCATTACTCGTGGAATAACAGTAAAGTTTATTGAGTCTTAAACGAGGGTGCGTATTTTCATGACGGCCTACGTCTTAATGTTGCATTAAATTGATAGTTAAGGCAAATGTTGCATATATACTATTAATGAGCGGTAAAAATATAATTGTATACGGAATTGCTATTGTATTTTACGAAAGTTCATCAAAAGCTTAGTAAATACAATTTCAAAAGGTGAAAATTCCTATAGATATAAAGTATTCTGAGTACATACTCTGAGAAAGATAATGCTGAAGTTATGTGTTAATAATATTATTATAAGAAGACTAAACGAAAATTATCCCATAATGTAAGATCATTGTGCGAACATTAACGTAATTTGGTAAATACGAAAGCGCTAAAAGACATGCCAGTGGTATCTAATGAATTTTGCCTTTGAGGCATTTCAATGAAACACGTAGTAAGTCTAAGAATATTTGGAGACGGCGTAAAGGTTAACATTGGCTTACTTTTTGTTAACTCATTAGATAATGTTTTATTTCAATGGTTACCAAGGTACATAGAAATTTTCACTTTGATGTTAATTAAAACAACATTAATTATGTCTTTTGTATAGCAACCATTCGTTTATAAACACTAACGGTCGACCTAACCAAGGCCTCCATAAAAAGCAGAACCTTTTGAAATAATTAGTTTAGAGAAACAAGCTATTAATTTCACTTCGCAACTAATAAATTCTTAATAAAGCAATCCGTCTCGCCGAGAATGCCCCAAAGCCAAAAACAAATACGAAAACAACGTCATCTGTTGAAAGAAAAATCGCCCCTTCCATATTCCGCTCCGATGAAAATATTCGAAAAAAGTTGGGCAGTTCCCGGGCGTCAAGAGGACTTTTAATTCCTTGTTTTTGTCAAACTGCAACATTGTGTTATAAAAAGCTTGTGGAAGTTCCCAAGGTTTTATTCGAGGGTTTGTGGGGTAGGCAACCGCGGGCGCGTAACTTTGTTACACTTACTGCCACTGTAAGTCACCCTACATAATGGGAAATCCTTTTTTATTTGGCAGGGACATTCACTGTTTTGTAGGCGGGAAGATACCCACGCTTTTGGGTAAGGTAAAATCTTTGTATGTAGAAGATATGGGTGAAATATAACTTGTATTCTATTCACCTCTACTTTACGGTCATACTTAACAGATTTTTATGCTACTGGCGAATCTGCAGATAAGACCTACTGTAATCCACGCTCATTCGTTAACAAAGTAAAATTACAATGCAATTAAGGTCTGTTTAAAGCCATTAATTACTTTTGGCCCCTGCTTGCCGTTTGCATTTATTATTTCGGGAGCACTCGTCCCTAGAATTTTAATCGTGTTTGCAGTGTCAACGTCAGTGAAGATACTACGATAGCATCGTTTTGTTCGTTTGTAGAGTTAATTTTCTGCTAAATTATGTTTGTTAACAACCCTTTTGAACTTTACCATAACCTGAGTAGGTACATTATGGAAGATGTAATTAGACATTACATTTTCAATGCAGCCTGCCTAAGAAGGTCTCTACTAAGAAGGGGTCAGATTAGCCGTATTTGACGGACTCAAAACAATTTCACTAGGCCACGTGTATCTTGGCCTACCACATTCGGTACTTTAGGCAATAACATACAGCTTAGGAGAATTCCGGAGGTACATCCAAAGTTTCAAATGCAGCTGGCGATCGCCGTTGCCCCGAGCACAAGTTTCTGTGTGCGACTGGACATTGTATACCGGCCTCTTGGCATTGCGACGACGCCGCCGATTGTCCCGACGGCTCAGACGAGCATCAGTGCGGTAAGAGCATGCTCCCAGAACAACACGGGCAGCATGAATTGGCATCATCCTTAGGAGGAACATTCAAAATTTCATCAGATTCAACGAGCATGCGACATGACGGCACCACAGGGCTACGGACTACATATCATCGGTTTACTTAGATGTACTATCAGACGCGATCTATCGCCAATTAATGGTATTGTTTATTTAGGTTACTCCCGATAATAGGCATACACCGGTACATGTTAAGTACCAGGCACGTGTATTGATTTTAAACAATAATGCACAGTTAAGTTATGCAAACAGTCATAAAACTCAATAATTCAACTAATGCGTTGTTCTATTTTTCCTTGAAAAAGAAAACACGAAACGTCGAACACTTGCGCGGAGTACAGTTGAATACGAAATCAGAAGCGACAAAAGGGGAGAATGATGAAAGCGAAACATTGTGTGTTTATCGTGTCTATTTGCATCACACTTAGCATGAGCATGAATTGGGTTGGCAGAAGTGGAGCCGTGCGGCGCGGATGAGTTCACGTGCCGGGGAAAAGCAGGCGAGTGCATCCCGCTGACGTGGATGTGCGACGACAACGCGGACTGCTCCGACGGATCCGATGAGAAAGCATGCAGTAAGGGTTTACACTCATTATACCTACAACTTGTTCGCTAGGTCTCAGCCGCTCTTGAACTATGTGAGCATAAGCACTGCAAGTCCTCATCTTCAAACCTCGCCACATATCGCAGTAGCGGCTTAGATCTTGCGTACAGCTTGAATTCATTTGTGTCTCCTTTTTCCAGTGTCTCGGAATTTTAGCAAAAGTTGCCAGACTGCCTCTCGCAGTTCATTAATGTAATTACTCAGACGTGAGATTAGAAAATAGGCGCCCATATTTCTGTCTGTGATAATACAAGCTCATGTTATTTCCAATGAGCTCAAGATTAAATTTTATTAAACAAAAACGTAAAGCTTTTTAACGTAAAGCACTCATTAAAAGGAACAACTTTAGTTAAGCCTTCTAGTACAAAGTTCAACTGCTATCCAACATTTTAATGTTCGCTCGAAGTCTGCTGATAAACTTTACTTCGTCATTAAATGAACTTTGGCAAAATCGTGATAGCGGTTGGTCTAAATCTCGAGGTCGGAAGTAATTATGTAAACATACATTCATAAACTGGAGCGAAACTTGACATAGTGAGTTTGGTCCCGGCAGCGTAGAAAGGAAATCTGCGACGAAGTTTTTTTGTCATTAATTTGCAAGCTTGCAAAAACTGAAAGGAAAATATGCACGTATTTTTCACGCATCCGAAAACTTGTACTGCATTTTACTCGTTATTTCAACCATGTACTAGTCTATGCAAATGAGTTACAGCTTTATACTTCGTATCATTAAACTGTGGCAAATTATTGAGCCTTGTTTGTCGACTTAATTGCTGTTTACTTGGTTTGCATAATTGTTCCAGACCACCTGTTCTATGTTGTCATTATTTAGGAGACATGGTCAGCATTCATGCATTATCTAATTCGGTATCATTGGTGACATTAGTTTAATATTATTGATTGCGAATCAATCAGAACATAGTCGACTTAATGGTGTAAATTACATTTGTCCAATAATTTTGATCCTTTATATTACATGTTTTTACATCGATTAAGTTGTATTTTACTTCACTAGCATGTTTCGGACTATCGAAATTGCGCAAATTGAATTGCTAATTATGTTTGTGGAAATTGCATGATGCCGACCTACATCCCTTATCTATTATTTTAGGATAATTGTAGTGCAAAGAGCGCGTCGTTGGACTAGTTTCATTGCTAGAAATAGTATATTAGTCTATTTAACTTCAAGATTGCAACATAGAACAGGTTCTTACTTGACCTGTGTTGCCAGGGATAAGATGATCAAAGAAAAGTAGGTTAGTTCCTACCAATATCTAAAATTGTTGGTCGAACAGTGCGGCGCGGCGTCCAGTATACGTCAAACTTTAACTATTCCTCTAAGATATTGACGGTCTCAATCAATCATTGGGGTGGGCTGGGGTAAACACTCTTGTATTCTATCAACGACCGCCTCATCCGTCCATAAATTCTTATCTGGCAGCACCGGACCTGCCGTAAAGGTTGAGTGATGACGTTGCGTGTGTATTTTGGAGCCATAAGCTGCCTTGCAAAATATCTTATAGTATGATTACATAGGTACGCCCATCCCGGCTCAGCCATATAGTAGTATCCTTTGCAATTATGTCAGCGTTTTCCTTGAAATATGAGACGCTTCATGAACTTCCCCAGCTCTCATTAAAGCTCTTGAAATGTCTGAATGCGCTGCATTTCATACACTCACACAACAATGCACTGTTGAAAAGACAACTGTTACATTCGCCTCCAAAGGAATTTAATTAAATGTAAGGACAGCCCGCTCGCGGAACAACCGACAATAATATTTTTACAAAAAGAAATCCTCAAGAATTATACGAGGTCTGCAAGAGAATGAAACTAGTTCACTGACGATAAAATACCGCAGCGCTCTTTTGGCGTAAGACAATTATTCTTAATTTATTTCATTACCAGCCCACTGAAGATGTAAATTACTGGAATAGAATTTTAATTCACCTTGCACTTGTACAACTATAGTTTTATACTGTGTTTTCTTGAACGCAAATTAAAAGTTGCAAGAATTCGCTCCCCTTGAAGTTAGTAGAAAGTGTAGGTACATGAATATTAATAGAATTGAAGTTGAATGTTTCGCGAAGTTGTCAACGAGGTTCAATAAAACTTTTTCTACTTAGATGAGACTTGCCGGTCGGACGAGTTTACGTGTGGCAATGGCAAGTGTATACAGTCTCGTTGGATTTGCGACGGTGACGACGATTGCGGCGACAATTCTGATGAAGCCAAGTGTCCTGCGCCTACTTGCCAGCCGCAGACACACTTCTCTTGTGCGGATGGACACTGCATCTCAGCGTGGTGGCGTTGCGACGGAGACGTCGATTGCCCCGATAGCAGTGATGAAGTGGTAAGACAAAATAGCTTATTTTAATCTTAACCAGAATTATAAGTGTGAATGTGTGTGTGTTTGATAGTGTGTGAATGTGTAACAGCTGAACGGATTTTGTTGATATTTGGTTTTAGGGAAAAGTTTAAACTAGTTTGGAATCTATTAGGTTCTGGAATAATACCAATAGTACTTTTCACGAGTGATATATTAATGAATCTATATAAGACGCGCGACGTTATAGTAACATGGGTATTCGCATTCATTACCTGATTCTTTGGTGATTTAACTGTAAAAATTGAAACTAACCAACTACAAATCAAGGAATTTGTGGAGTTTACGGTGTCGAAGTTTCGATAGTGTTTCAAAGTTATGGTCAGACAAGGAATCCATAGCATTGTCTCTCAGAGTTTTAGAAGCAATACGATTATTTTTAATTTTGAACTCTATTTCAATCTTCTCTTATCTTCTTTTCTTCTCTTATTTGGTTATATCAACATGGCAATTCAACTAACCTGCTCAATGTGGCTTCAACTTGGCCTGCTCGTTTCGTTAAATAGAAACATAAAAAAATGGCTAAAAAGTAGGTCCTTTCGAATATAAAGTAAAACTTAGAGAAAGAGAGAAAGAAAAAGTGTGCTCGCACCTCTCTCTCTCTTGCCCCTACAGTAATATACAAAACATAACTCTCTCTTTCTAGCTTCACTAACTGATATCTCCCTCTGAACTTCCGTTCACCTCGCCCAATCACACTTTTCGTAACGCTCTCTTTACGCATTCACCAGCTTACTCCCCAAATCGAGCGTGCGTAAAGAAGTTTTACTTCAAAAATAAAAACTGACTCAACAACCAACATCGTTCCAATTTCAGGGTTGCGCCACAACGCCGAAAGTCCGATCACCGTGCATCTCAACAGAGTACGAGTGTCACGATCGCATGACGTGCGTCCATCAGGCCTGGGTCTGCGATGGCGACCGCGACTGTCCGGACGGCGGGGACGAATCCCCAGAAGTCTGCAGAGGAAACGTAACTTGCCGACTGGATCAGTTCCAATGCAAGGACCACAGCTGCATCCCTGGCGCGTTGTACTGCAATGGAGACAAGGACTGTCCCGACGGCAGCGACGAAGTGAACTGCAGTAAGTATTGTTGGTTTGCTTAACACGTTCACTGCTGAAAACACAACTGTTGTGTTTCTATAACTTGCCGCGAGTACGGGAAAATAACTGTTGTGTTAGCGATACGGAAAAAAACACACGTGTGCAGATTCGCAATCGTGCCTTGACAAGAAAATAGGCTCAGCAAGCAGTCAGTGTTAAATAACGCTTGATTCTATCAATTATTATTCAGTTATTACTCACACACTCAAATAGACTAAATTCTCAACAGGTTTCATTCATAATGAGAAATCCTGATGGACATAGCTTTGTTTAGAAGTGAATGAAGTCACTGAATAATTCCAAACTTTCAAAGTATTATGGTACTCCATTATTTTTTAATGTTATTTGTTATGTGGTGTTTTAATAATAAAGAGTATCTATCTATGCGTGTGATAATCTAAGTTGGAAGATAGAATATGATGGTACCTAGATTTCAATTACCGACGCTGATAATACAAAGCTGCTTGACGTTAATTAGATAATAATCTACATTAGACACGCTATTCGGTTTGGAATATTATTGTCAGTTATCGGAGCTCAAATGAAACAGAACCACAAATAGACCAATAGAACGATATTCGTAGGTCCCAGAGTTAAGTTCGATTCGTAGTTACTTTTTATATTTTCCAAAATGTAAAGTTAATTGATTCTGGTGATTCACGCGTCGCGTGTCAACCACGTGTAGAATTTTTTGCATTCTTTTGTTTAAACGCACTTTCACGTGAAACTCCGCGGCATTTATTCGGGTAACGCTCATTGTCCCGTTATGCTCATTGTACGCTTGCGCCGCATCTAGCTCTCTTCTCTTCTTGATAGGTTAATTGCACTGATTTCCACAAATCTGATAACTAGTATAATTTCAAGTATTTGTTCTTTTATTGTTAAAAAATGATTAAATTTTATCCATAAAAGTATGCAATCATTTCGTCAATGTTTTATTATGACGTTGTCACGTTAAAATATCGTCCGTAAACCAACTTTACAGACAATCAATTTTTTTTTTCTTTACAGCACGTCCAGTGACCGTATGCGACAAGAAGACCGAGTTCGACTGCGGCGGCGGCATGTGCATACCTCTATCCAAAGTCTGCGACAAAAAGCCCGACTGCCCCAACTTTGAAGACGAGCCTAAAGACCGATGTGGAGAAAACGAATGTGCGAAGAACAATGGCGGATGCACGCAGAAATGCGTCGACATCCCTGTGGGATACTACTGCGACTGCGACAAGGGATACAAGCTCGTTGATAACAGGACATGCGAAGGTAAATAGGCCAGTCTACGCAAATAGTACAGTACAGATATAGTGCGGGAATTTCACCCTTCGAGTGGGCTCATCCCACACTAACGCCACGGAGGCCATTAATGTACATTTCTTAGTACACATCTCAATAATATTTATGACATAATTTTTACTATGTATTTTAACTTACTTTTGAATAAGCCTTAGTCAGGTTTTTGTTCACCTATAATACCAAAAGTTGGGTCCACAATTAAAGAACAGCAGCGTTTTAATGATATTAATCATTGACCGAGTCACTTTGCTGGATAAGCACTTCATTTTACTTAGCGTATGCTTAGTAACGTCAATCCATTGCGGCCTAAGTTATCTCGTCTCGTAGCAAACAAAACATATACGTTTGAGGAAATACCTGTCGTGTACAAATATAACCTGCGACAGACTCCGCATAAGTTGGGTCTCGAGGGAACGGTAGGCGCAGCTAATCAATATACTCGTAGAATATCACGGCCGTGATAAGTCTGTACTGAGTGGTACCGACACATGAACTCGTGTTTATACCCAGGGGACAGGAATAAGGATGTTATTCAAATATTCATAGCAAACTATGAGCTCATCTACTTACTTCTCTCGCATATAAAGTTAGCTTTGACCTGGAAAATGAGTTTATTTACCGACAAGTTGGTTCCGTCAGTGTTTGATTTTATGGGATGTGATTTAACCTAGTTATTTTGTGCCAAAATGTATGGAGAATATAACTGCCTTTGTTTTATCGTTATATTTTGACTATAAATCAAACAAAGAGAGAAAGGGTCTGACGAGTTTCAGTTCAAATGTGTAGTAAATAATTTTAAACATTTTAACAAAAAAAAGCAACTACGCAATTTCGGTTACTTGCATAACATTTTTTACCAGTTATTTTGATTTAAACACCTAAGCTACTAAACCGATTATGATGAGATTTCTATGGGGCTAATCCTTTAAAAATACAAACCTTACCTCAAAAAAAAATTTAGTCCTAACGATGTACACGTGGAAAATAAAAATAAATTTGTGTATCTGTGCTATTTCAGACGTGGACGAATGCGCAGACCCCGGTGCGTGCTCCCAAATGTGCATCAATGAGAAAGGCACCTTTAAATGCGAGTGCCACGCCGGCTACGCGCGTGACCCGCGCGACCGCACCCGCTGCAAGGCTACTGAAGGCCACCCATCACTACTCTTCGCCAGACGCTTCGACATCAGGAAGATCAGCTTGGATCATCATGAAATGGTCGCCATTGTAAACGACACCAAGTCGGCTACAGCGCTAGATTACGTATTCAGAACTGGCATGATATTCTGGAGCGATGTTACGGATGAGAAGATATACAAGTGAGTTAATTGACCGAGCAAGCGAAGCGAGCGAAGTGTCTCCGCTTCAAGTCTGACAAAATTTGCTCTCCTCTGTCACTTTGTTGGTACTCCTCTAGAGGTCGTATTTTTACAACCGATCGGAATTAAACTTGGTATACAGGTTTAACGACTTTATAGATCGGTTTTGTTGTCGGGGATTCCTGATTGGTGGGATACTTCCTCCAAAAGGGGCAAAAAAGGGGCGACTGGATATCTCCGTCTTATAAGATCCGATTTAGATGGTTCTTTTTTAATAGGAAATGTAGTAATTAAAAAAAATTGAGTATTCACAACATAATGCAAATAATATTAATTACATATTACATATCTATTTATATAGTTTGTTCTCGACAATATATCATTAGATAGGAATTATTTAAAGACTGCTCTTAGATTACGCTCGGGACACATTCCATCAAACAAGTTTGCATTTTTAATGAAAAAAGTCTCGTCGCCGAATTGTAACGAATGCGGAGTACTTGAAGATGTTCAACACATTTTGATGGAATGTGTCCGGAACGATACATTAAGGAGATCAATGTTTGGTGGACAACTTTGCACATTGGACTTCTGAACAGTACTTTGTCTTGTCCCACATCAGAAGCCAAAATATTGTATCGGTTAGCAGATCTAGCCTTGACAAAATAACTGTTAATTTTGTTACTGTTTTGTTGTTTTTTAATCTCTGTCTATAGTTTCTACAGGACGATGTGGTCGCCTAGCGACAAAGTCCTTTAAATAAATGAAAAAAAAAAATAGTTTGTTCTCGTGAGGCCTACTATTCACAGAACTACTTGTATTATTTGTTTTAGTTGTTGTTTAACTTATATTTTTGTTCGCGGTAGGGCATCACTGCCAAGCTCGCTATTACCTTAATATTAAATTAAAATTCGTCCTTAATCCTTTTCTGGGAAGTTCTGGAAGATTAGAAGTCAAGTTCTGGAATTCATTTTTGTGTTAAATGTTACCTCCTTTCATCACATCGTCACTTATTACCAAGTTAGATAGTGATTAATCGCTAGCCTAAAACGAATAAAAAACGAAACAATAACTCAATTCGCGTTAAAAGGTGGTTGCTTTGCAAAATGAACAAGTCGCAAAACCTTTTTGTCAAATCGATTGAAGTACAAAATATCGCTATAATAAATAAAATCGCAAAAAGCATCTTTCATAGTTCACTTCGGAATATAAAAAAAAAAAAACATTTGAATTGGACCTATTTCTTCCTAGAGCACCAATCGACGAAGGCACGCAGCGCACCGTGGTCATCGGCGATCAGCTGATCACCTCCGATGGGTTGGCAGTGGACTGGATCTACAACCACTTGTACTGGACCGATACTGGCAAGAACCACATCGAGCTGTCAGACCTGCAAGGAAACATGAGGAAAATTCTTATAAGAGACCGCCTTGAAGAACCTAGGGCGATCGCTCTGAATCCTTTGGATGGGTAAGGCTGTTTCATCTGCGGAATTTCCTTCTTCCCGCAAAACTGCATCTTTAGAAATAAAAAATAACTATAGCACTCAAGAAAAATAAAATAATAAAACTTTCTGTTATTAAACGAATTGTCAGAAATGAACGAGTAGTTCCGAAGATTACCTTCTACAAACTCACAAACCCGATTTTGCAATTCATTTTCTTTGTATGTCACTTATTTGTCAGTGAACCCAGTAAACAAGGCGCCAAGCCAAATAATAGATAAGTTCTAGTAACCTACTGCTTACGCCTGAACGAATAACTCTCAGAGATATTTATTTCCTAAGGTCACTTAACCACGTAAGCGCTAGTTATTGTTAAACACTACATTTGCTGTTATAAGGCGTGTGTTCCACAGTTGGATGTACTGGACCGACTGGGGCCAAACGCCGAAGATCGAAAGAGCTGGCATGGACGGGTCGCACAGACAGACCATTGTCTCCTACGATGTCAAATGGCCCAACGGCCTTACGCTGGATCTCGTGAGGAAACGCGTTTACTGGGTAAGATTAATTATAAAAAAAAATACGTTATTCAGACCTTGTGGTCCATTGTGGTCGCCCAGTGGGAGAACGTCTGTCTGCCTTCCAAGGAGAGAGCCGTAACTTCCAATCCCATTGCGCGCACGTACCAATGTGTTTATGTAAAAACCATTATGTACGTAATTATCACTCGCTTTACGGTAAAGGAAAACATCGTGAGGAAACCCACATATCTACCCGAAAATGATTTCGTAGGTAGGTAAGTATCCACCAATCCGGAACGGGCCCCCGTGATTGATTATGGTCGAACTCGGTACATGAAAGTGAGGGGAGATCCGTACTCAGTAGTGGGCCGATATGGGTTCATGATGATGATAATGGTCCATAGAAATTAGGCTGAAACTTTTATGTCCGATTACAAAATTAAAAGTAATCATGTTTTGAACAATCGATAATTTGTAAAACAAAACACGTTGATCGCGAGTGATTTTGGGAACTCTCATGTGATCGATCAATGATTAATGAAGTTACGATCTAACATCGGACTATCAACTTATAGTTCGATAAAATACCGATTCTATCTTCAATCGACGTCAACAGGCCTATATCTATATTAAAAATAACACCATCGATTACCTATATCACACCATTTCCTTCTCTGGTGTATTTTTTTTATTGCCGAATAGGTAAGCATTCGACCGCAGTCTCAATTGATGGCAAGCGAGTTAATCGCAATGTCCAGGGTCCTTACTCGCTATACCACATGAGATTCCTTGCCGAAAACGAGTGATATCATAACGCGCTTTTAACTTATTTTGAACCTTAAAACTTCTCGAAAGCGCTAGCTTCCCACTCGTTATTGTGACAGTTCAAAACGAGCACGTTACGAGTCTATGAGGTCCTAGCGAATGAGGGCCCTGTTTTTACAATATAGAAATAATGAACAAGCCTCCGACTCCGAGTGTGAGCTTATCTTTTTTCAACTTCTAAAGCCACCACACTAACACAAATACTATATTTTTTTGTATCAAAATGATATGATTTTAAGACATTATGAAACCCCCATAAATTTTTAATTATTCGAATTAATAATTAAAATTCAATAAGGATTTCAAAGGTTACGCGCAAAACATTCCCAAGGCATTCAATAGAGTATAAATTTCAACATTATATGTAGTTGAATACAACCATTGAGAACTCAGTTACAGTTGAACACAACAGTGGAAAATATGAACGGAACCCGTTAATGAATTTAACAAACATGGTACAAAGACCAGATCAGAAATGAGCCACCAATATAGGAATATCCAGTTAGCATGTCTATGAAGATTGAATTATGCTTTGTTTTTAATTCTCCAACGGATGTATACAAATGTAAAGGAGGCCGATAGGTCTCCTAACACGTGTTGTTTTATTTACTCGTCACAACTGCTAGTTATTTTGTATTGTAAAGGATGTAAGATTTCCGATATGAGATTTCCATGAATCAATCAAGAATATAATACCTAATTAAACGTTTCGATACCTTCACATTCACTGGGTACTCTGGTACGACATAGATATAAGATTGAATCTGTCTCGTCTATCCTATCCTACTAATATTATAAATGTGACACTTTGTGAGGATATATGGATGAATGGTTGTTTGTTACTTTCATGCAAAAACTACTGCATGGATTTAGATGAAATTTGGCAAACAGATAGTTTATCACCTGGATTCACATATAGAATACTTTTTATCCCGTAAAAATGAACAGTTATTGCGGGATTGTAGTAGTAACACCCTTAACTCCTCGTATGTCTCATTTCGAGACAAGATATTTTTAGAGTACGGCAAACACAACTGTTGTGTCAGCGGTACGGGAAAACAAAACGGTGTGTGCAGATCCCGTAACCGTGGCTAGACAAGAAAATCGGCGCAGTGTTAAGTGTTAAAGACAAAATAACTAACCTTATGTCTACCTCAGGTGGACGCGAAAATGAACACCATATCTTCATGCGGCTACGATGGCTCCGGGCGCCGGGTCGTCTTGTACTCCACCGATGTGCTTCGCCACCCATTCTCCATCACCACGTTCGAGGACTGGGTCTACTGGACCGATTGGGACAAGACTGCAGTATACCGCGCCAACAAGTTCAACGGAAAGGATGTAGAGGCCATCACTTCTACTCATACTGTAAGTAAACGGGAAAAGACCAAGCAGGTGCGAGATAATATCCGTCAAAACAAATGTTGTTTTCAGCCTACTTTTCCTGTAATGTACTTATAAGTTAATATCTGTCGAAATATATATTGTTTTCAACATCCTTTTCCTGGAAGGCATAATAAAATCTAAGCATTTTTGCTAGTGTTTTGTTTTGGACATCGGCTGGTTCGATTCCGGCTAAAGAAGAAAGTAGATATCAAAGAATCTTACGATTTCCTTTCAGTTTTCTGCAAAATTGAACACAACTTATTTCAAAATTTCCCGTTGTTCCTACTCTGGATGTCAAATTATAAAAAAAAAGTTGGACTATGTAACTCAGTTGAAAAATGCACCATGTATGTATATACGGATATTTTATACTTATGAGTTCCATTGTAGTCCATTGTAATTATCATAGATACGCCTTACATCAGAATAATAAAAACAGCTTACCTAACCTGCCCTTGTTATGGTAAAGACGTCACCATATAGAAATGCAAGCTATGAATGCGTGAGACACTGCAAAAAAAAACCTTCTATTGCAAAAACTAGAATACCGACGAAAAAATTGTCTATTGTATTGAAAATATCGATGTGATGTCTACAGATCGTTTAATTTTTAAGTAGGAAGAGCGTCATGAATTGACGCATGTTGGTTTTCCCGTGATGATTTTGGGCGTAAACAACATCGCTGCGGTCTTAACTAATTTACTATGGAATTTTTATGTGGTTGAAGCGAATATTAGGCTGATTTTATCAGCTAGAGGAAAATTTAATCTAGAAAGGAGGCATGTTATTAGAACTAATAAATCGATTGAGTTTTCAATGATAATAGCTAAAGCAGATAATTCAAGACTTGCACGGAATGTACGTTCAATTCGCTAATCTACATGTTATCTTCTGCCTATAGTTATGTTATATTTTTTTACATTTTATCCTAATTTTGATAGCTATTAAGTGGCGACCCTAAACATACGCATCGAACCTTTTTTTAACTGCATACATGCAATCACGCCTTTCTCCCGTTGGTATACGCGTAACATCTTTTTACATGCCACGATCCCAAGAGAAAGTAAAACAAAAAAAAAATACCTTCCAAAAACTCTTAAAAACTACATTTTCCCAACAGCTCCAAAACCCGATGGTCATTCACGTGTACCACCCGTACCGGCAACCAGACGGCGTGAACCACTGCGCTGCTGTCAATGGTCACTGCTCGCATCTCTGCCTGCCTGCGCCTAGGATCGGCGCGCAGTCGCCGCGGGTGTCCTGCGCCTGCCCTAACGGACTGCGGCTACTGCCTGACAATCAGATGTGCGTCGAAGACAGTAAGTACAAACCCTGTTTCTATAATTAAAGAAGATTCGCCGTATATTTGGCGTAACAAACGGAACAAGCAAAAACATAAAGAAGGAATAGAAATTATGAAAAGGACAATAAGTTGTGTTGTGTAATTTTTTTAATTAGTTTTATCTTCTACACACGCATTTTAGCCGTATCTCGAGTTTTTGGCACGTAGACTGTTTGACGTAGAACAAAAAAGTTGAGTCGATCACGGGATTGAGGGTGGTGTCCACAAACGGACGAATAACCATGAACTAATTAGATATAGACACAGCAAAAGGAAGCGATTTTCTAGATATTTTTTTCCCATAACCACAGAGCTGTTATAATGGACTAGAATGATCTCAAAGTATCTGGGACGGTGTTATGTCTACATGTAGTGAGAGTTTTAAAACACTCAGTATGAGTATTCCGAATGTTTTCAATCATAATTGTTAAACGAACTAGTGGGAGAAAATTATCTGATACATTGGGTATATTTTAGCTTGTATATAATGCAGAGTTAAATGTCTGTTAATTTAATGTTAAGAGCTGCAAATCTGTTTCGTAGGCAGATGCATTGTCTACAATACGAATCAATCGTAAATTATTGTCTTAAGAATTAAGTTACGAGGGTTTAAAATGATCGTAAGTACCGTGAGTGTAAATAAAAAAGCTTTAAAATTAATCACTGTTTGAAAAAGAGAACAGCTAGAGACGTAGATAAATATGCAAAACGATAGAAAAATAAAGATTAAAAAAATACAAACTATCAGTTAAAGTTATGCACATCGATAAACATAAGTTAACTAAATAATGTAATGACTGTACTAATTAAGTTTTAATTCTATGAGTAATAGGTACCTTATTTATTATCGTAATTTTCCTTTTAATGTTATTAATTGGTTATTGATATGCGCGTGACTAACGATAAGAGATTATGGCATAAAGATAACTTAGATTTAAAAAATCGCAGACATAATAATAATTTAGATTAAGTAGATTTAGATTAAAAAAAAGAGACAGCTACTTAATCAGCTCTTTTACCTACATACGTATACCTACGTATAGTAAAACCTCATTGCATATTTAAGTTAGAGTCGGGCACAAAAAAGTTTTAACTTATCCTTTTTGGTCAACCTATTAACGTAGTTGCACGTCGATGGTTTTGCTAGAATTGAGGTCTGTTTACGGTTGAGGAATGTAGCATACTGTATTTGGGCTTGCGATACCTACCGTGGTCTGATCTTATTCCTGGTTTCTATATTGCAACTGGTTTGAGTAGGTGTGGAGCTTACCATCACAACCTACTCAGCTCTCCGTTGTACACATAAAAAAACAACGAAGTTCGCGGTTAAAAAGTTATAATGAGTTGCTATGTTTGGGCGTTAAATATACTAATTTTTTAATTAACGTCATTTTATCTCAACACGGGCGTACTTTTGAAAATATCTCAAGGTGAATTCTTGCCATCAATTAACAGTTACGCATGATCTAACTAAGAAGTACTTATGGATGTAAATTATGATAACGCTTAAAATTTCCTTAAAAACAAACCCATCACGGGAATTTTCGAGGTTGATTGATATCAGTTAATGATATTATATTACTGCGTGGTATCCATAATTAGGCACTATAATCGTCAGATTGATGAGCCAAAATAATTATAAAAAAATGCAATAATCGCAGACATTGATAACGGTATAAAGTTATAATATAATATAAACATTCAACAATGAAGAAAATAGTGATTATTAAGAACACAAAATATTGCATTGAATATTTCTCTTATGAAAAAATATCGGTTACAAACGGCATTCGAATCTGCAATCATCAATTACTTTGACACTTACCATCAGGTGAACGACTTGCTCGTCTCGTCACTCAGTCTTATAATTAATAATAATAATATGCTTTAAATCAATGCAATTACTGTAATAAATAAGTAAAAACATATTATTACATTAGGTATCTGAAATTCCTTCTCTAGTCTTTTTGAGGGCCCGTCTTATAGGGACGGTAACGTCATCCAATTGATAAGACGCACGAACTGTCGATAGATTTGTCTGTATGTCTGTCAGAGTACCAGAACAGGCGTTACTGTTAAAATCATATAATTACAGACATTACATAACAAGTGTGGTACGTAATGAATTAAATAAATTACCTACTGAACATTGCTAATTTAAAAAACACCTGCGGCTAAAAATTGCCTTATCAAAATCTGTAGACAATTCATAGTCCATGGGTAACAAAGATATATATTGGAGTCCCAATACAATGGACACATTCTTCGTTCCATTACACCACAATTGATCGGTCAATAAAGAATAATTTAGAGATGATTGATGCAGTGACCGAATCGATTATGAACATGGCACAACTTCTTCATTTTGGTATCTTCCAATAAATTAATTGAGTGATTTATTATTTAGACGATATTTTGATGTACATTGGGCTCTTTGTTGTGATATGGATAGTGACCTAAAACGTTAAAAGCCCCAACTATACGTTGAAATAATCCTTAACAGTTTTATAGGCGTATACTCATTATATCGTCAAGTACTTGGAGTAAAATGTTATCTACAAACAGAGACACAAAACGATATTCTCGAATTCATAAAGGCATAGAATACCGATAGGTACCGACAGTTCATAATTATGCCAATTATATTTTGTACAAACACATTTAAAGACTTCAATGTAGGCACGCAGGATAATTGCTGTCGAAACTAAAAATAATACGTAGGTACTCGTAGCTACCTAAAATGTAATGTATTTCCTCCAAATCACTAAATTATTGAATTATATTGTGTCGTAGTAGTACCTAGAATATTAAATGGTAGGAAGGAAGGAAAATTAAAGAAAATCATTAATTCACTAAAACGGGATTTTTCGATGAGAATCGTTATCGAGGTTCTTCTTGTTTTGTACGGAAGTAATAAATTACAAGGACGAGAAACGCTTCTTTTGGAAACGGGTGCTACGACATTTACCTATTAAGAAATAAACTTTAGGCAATACACCTACGAACATGTCAATGAATAATGGAGTATAATTTCATATTGACTTGTATTCGACGGATATAAATGTCAAGTGAGGAAAAGAACCACGAATAGAATAGAATAGAAAAACTCTTTATTCATATCTCTTTTTCTTTTTTTTTCTCTCTTTTCTCTTTTTTTTGTCTTCATGTAAATTAACTTCATAATTATAGCCAGTGAGTGCTGTTGTTCGTTATTGCGCTGTATTTCCTAATTTTCCCACTGGAAACTGTTATCTTATAAAGATAAAATTTTCCACTGAACAAAGAACATTATATTATTATAGAAAAGTTAATTATAGCGTTAACTTGAGTTGGTTCCGTGAAAGGATACTTCTTGCTGCCGAAAAAGTGTTCCTTGGCATCTACACGCAACGGTAAAGTGATTTTTTCTGCCATTTACATTAGATACATTTATTTCTGGCATCTCTTTTTGTGACGATTTTTGTCTTGTAAGGACAATAGTATTTCGAGGGTAATTTATTTCAATAGGTTTCCAGAAATGGTTATCTCTCGGTAAAAACTGGCACCGAACCGGATCGCCTTCGGTAAAGATTGTTCTAGGGAGTTCCAAATTACAATGCTTGATTATTTTGTTTACTCTTATTGCACTACCAATTGATACGAGTCGATGTTTATACTTTGTAAGATTATATACATATATGACATTAGTTTCGGCAGTATATGAATTATTATATTATCTGAGGTGAGTCAGGTTTTATAATGTTGGTAGATAAATCGTATCATGAATATTATTTACAATCAGGTTACAAATAGATGACCAGTTTTCTCAGATAGGTTTAAATTAACACATGACCACGCCTAATAGTTCTAAAAACAAGATTGTCTTTATAAATACCTATGTTGAATCAGCCGGGCGATCACGCCACAAAATCCACGTCATGCAATGACGACACATAGTACGATGTTTTTATCATTGCTAAAATTTAAACAGCCTTGCAATTTGTGATACTGTCCAAATTATACCGACCAAATGTTCCGATAGGAATAAACCACGCCTCCAACTCTTATCTCATTTCTGTATCGCCAACAAATTACAATTATGCCACAATTATATTACTCATTGTTTACGTTACATTGGCTAGCAGACGCAGCGTGTGAATTTGTATAAGATAAATGACTCTGCGTTTTACGATTCCTGATTACAAATGCAATAGGTAGAATTAATAGACGTTGCATTTGCTGCATAGTTGCAATGTCAGTACATCGCGACGACAGGTTGCTTTCTATTTCTATTAAACCAAGTAGCAGCGCGTGTGATATTTATTTAACTGTGATCATAAGCGTCTGGTCATCAATGACATGACCATGTTTTTTTAATATTTGACTCAGCTTGAATGACCTCATACGTGCAACGCCTAAGCACCGATCGGACCCAGTTACTTTCGTTATGATGAAAACGCGCTGTGACCAATAGTCTAACAGCTGGCGGGTAAGGCGAGGTGACGTCATCACATCACGCCACCTTTTGTATTAGTGAGTGCGAGCGCGATCCGGCATGCTACTCGCACATGGTCGGTTTCACCTAAAAGAACTGACATTACAACAAACAAACGGTTAAAGTTCAAAAGTACCTCTATCTACGTACTCAAGTTTTTAATTTCAGCATAAGTTTCTGTCATGTTCATTCATAATCTGCTTAAAATAATGTACATACGCAAGAATTATTTTCCTCATGATAAATAATTGTATAGGTACACGTAAAACTACCAATTGGAGTCTTATCTATAACGTTTAAAATAATGGTTTGTCTAAAGTTACCTAATAAGTAATTTAATTTACGAAAAAATACTTGACCGCGACCGAAAGAAAATAGTTATAGTAGCAAAATTCTACTATTTTTTAATTTATGAAGTTGAGTAACAACTAATTTCCCAAAAAGTAATTTTGGGACAAATTTGTGTTTATTTGGTTATTCTATATTTTGTTCGACAATAACTTGTGCAGGTACCGTTGGTCCTATCTTCATGTAGACTTTCTTAGATGTACATATAATTTTGAAGTTCGAGTATGAGCTAAATCGGTCCAGGGGCTGTTAAGATATAGAGGTTGCGAGGTCCAGTTCGGGACGAACTATTAGTATACATTTTACAAACCAAGCTGTTAAAATTTTGGTTAGTCTTCGATCAGACGGTTAAGAGTGTTCGGCGGATCGCTAACAGTTAAATTGACTGAACGAACGGAGGTGGAACGTCATTGGCGGTGTGGCGCGCGACCGGCATTCCTGGCCGACTCATTTCGCATCGTGGCATTGCCGCAGTCGCGCGTGTCCGGAGCACCACTCGTTCTAACCTCAGTGACACAAACCAAAGAAACGAAAACAAATCTACCTTTGGATATCAAACAGAATACTACAAGTTTATTTTAAATACAATCTACAGATACGATAGAACAACCAGTGGAGGTGCTAAAACCGATTCATGGTTCAAATTCAACTAAAGTAGTTGAAGAAAAACCCAATAGCAGTGAGTATTTTTGTAATCCATACATCCCATTTTAGTTGAACCTGTTTTCCCGTCCTTGATTATTTCCTGAGTTTTCAATGGATCCATTCTGCGGCGTTCAGGCGTGAGGTTAAACTTTAACTTAACCGGTTGATGAAAGTGAATGGTGATTTGTTGAGTTTTAAGTTGAAGGTAGTTGAAACAGTGTTTTAAAGTTATTGCTACTATAATAAATAGCGCCGCAGATTGGATCAAACATGAATGGGGTGAATCATTCTAATCATATCGATAGATAAGATAAGAATTTCATCTACGATTACCATCGGGCCAGGGTATAAAGGCATAACTAACATCCATAGCATCATTAAAATCAAATTAACAGCTCATTGTGAATGTTCCAACAATATATCTGTGTGTCTTCAAATTGGGATTCGTTGACTGATTTTCAGGGCATGTCAAACAACTAGTTACAAATCTGGTGCATATTTATATTGAATGCCAATGATTAAACGGGAAGCTTGACCCATATGGTGAATTTACAAAGAGAAGGGCTTGGCCTTCTCTTGAAGTGGGGACGCGCACTCCTTAAAAGTGAGGATACGACTGAGGATCCGGAACAGACAGAAGAACCAGAGCCTTCGACCACAGTAGACCCTGAAGCCGAGCCAATGAAGGCGTACTGGGAAGCCGACCAAAAAGCTTACGGCATCAGAAACCAACCATTCATTGATCTATACCTGAAAGGCTCAGCTCTCGAAAGGATACCAGATACGACAGAGGAGCCAGTCAAAGAATCTCATTATAAATTTAAAAGCTTTAATCTATTCCACTTGCCCGATGCTTTGAAAAACATACATTTAAATGGTAAAGTATCTAACACTATTTATTATACTATTGTTGATGTCAACTTACATAATACTGGGAAGACACACAGATTCATTCTGAACTGGGTGCATGATACCGCTTTTAAATATGAATGATTACTAATAACTCTAACGCATATTCATGGCTAACGTGTAGTCGGATAGGATTGTAAATAGGAACTGAATCCGAAATCAGTGTTGTGAACTCTTGCATTCATTATTTTAGAGATCCATCAAATGAAGTTGTGGAATGAATGTCCGGCATCGTTTTATGTGGCGTGATCATTGTAATCGAGTGTCGTTTTACGCTTTGATGACCAGAATGAAAGCTTAAACGAGAACAAATTGCAGTTAATTCATTTAATTATATGGCCCAAGGCCTGTGAGGGGGTGCTTTGTTTGAAAATACCTTCCCTTCCTGTCCTTTTATTGTTTTGTTTCAATAGAAAATAGCAATTGTATAACGCACAGGTGTCATTGATGCTAAACGAGCGTGTGAAAATCTATACGGATTTGTAAATGTAGGTTGCAATATTTTAGTTTAACAGAATTTAGTTGGCACGTTTCATTGACACTAACTAGCTTTAAATAGAATGTCTGGTTCAAACTAGTTAAGGCACCTGCACTATATGTACACTTAAAAGAATTTATGTGCTCTTATGTAATGAAAATAACGTAGTTACTTCGTTAGCAAAAGAAAAACATTTACGTAAATTATCTCGTATAGATACTGTCGTCATAGACATCAATATTTAGCTGATCATTGACAATGAACTTGCAAACGAGAATAATAGACCATTAAATATTGTTCTTACAATATGGTCAGAGGTGGTACATTAGCGCGTACTCTGACAATACAAATTCTACATCGCCTATTGTCTCATTCTGCGAAGGATCACGGATCGGGAAGTAAATATCACTCATTGGAGTTGGTTCTTCGACCATAGTGATAACATATTGCTAGGATAGTTATCAGTTCTTTGACATTTCAGCTTTATCGTCTAACACTTTCACAGCATCGCTGTCGCGCTTTGTCCAATGGTGGAGGATTCCTGTATCACCGTTTGTGAATAACGAATCAATTAACTAATGACATTAAAAAATTTGGCATCTGCAATGTTATGAGTTTGCTCAATATAATTATAATCTTAATGTTCATTGCGAAGTCTTCAACCGTAGTAAAAATTACCTGTATTTCGTAAATTAGCTAGGTACTTCCTCATTTGCGGTTGTAGCGTTGGTTTAATTGCTATTTAAACTGTCGCGTTTATTATATCTATGAGACTAATCAACTTGCAGATGTCAATGACTAAATTAGTTTTATAGCAAATTAATGTTATTTTTTTTTAATTATCCCTTTTCAGATGTGCCTGAACCACCAAAAGCTGGAACGGGAATTTCAAGCAGCGGACGTGACGCGGGCGTTGTCGCGGGTATTGTGATAGCTGTAATCTCAGGAATTATTATTTTGGCTGCACTGGTAAGCATTAAATTACTTTTTAATTTATTCAGCCTAAGATTATTTTTAATAAGATAGATAGATAAACTCTTTATTGAAACACCACAGAACAAAGAAAACTTAAAACTGGATAAAACAAATTTTACAATGGCAATAAGCAAACTTTTACCTACTACGTTATAAATGCTTCAGAAAACGTCTCTGAAAGACGATTGAATTTAATCTTATGGAATTGATTAGGTTTTAAGCAAGACCTTATTCTAGCTAGACTGTTCATTCAGGTCAAAAATCAAATTCAATTTACATTTCATAAAAACATTGTCTCGCTGATTGAAGATAATATCTGAACATATTTATATAATGGCAATAGGATTATAAATGTTCTTGCGCGTTTCAAGCTATAATTGCATAGTCAGGTATCAGCACCTTTGGAATATTCTAGTACGCAGTAAAATTCTGCTCGATCATTCAGACATCAAAATTATCAACCTATTGACATTCCTCATTCACAATACGGCGTAAGTTTTATTCGTGTATTGTCTCGAATGCTAATTATTCAATTAATGTCCTCGCGATTAAAATTCATACAACAAGAGTTGTTTATCATTCATGTCTCCTTTTCAAAACTGTGTTATTGGTTATTGGGACCGGCTGAAGCATTCCATGACGTTAAATGTTAAACTGAGTTAATGAACCTTGAAAGGAAATAAGAACTGTTTAACTAGGTATGTTATAAATTGAAACGCGTCTTAACATCGGACCAATAAACTGAATGACGTAAGATTACTCTCTTTATTCCGTCATCAACTATAAAATGGTTCCGCCGTAGGTACCCACTCTAATTGCATTTTATTACATCTGAGCAACGCGGCAATATTTCTTATAGGCCTCAATAATGGTTTGTCTCCGTCGGTTCCAATTCTGCCTACGCAACTTCGAGAACAAATCGGTTCTATTTTGGAAATCATGTTCAAATTAACTTGTTTCAGATCGCAGTGGTTATGTACAAGCACTACGTTCATCGTAACGTGACTTCGATGAACTTTGACAACCCCGTGTACCGCAAGACGACTGAAGATCAGTTCGCTTTGGAGAAAAATGGATATGCACCGGGCAGCAAGCTGTATCCGAGCACAGTGGGAGAAGAGGTGAGGGCTCTTACTGCCATGGAGTGTACCCTCAATATACAAAACAGCCTTAGATAAGTCCCCGGGGTAGCGCCCTGCCCTCCACCAAGGAGCCAATTATGATCCAGTGTCCGACCCACTGGTCACAATTAGAACTTAATTTTTCATATATTTTTACTATAACATATTTTAACACATCACTTCGACTTCTCTCGTGTACAATGAATTGACATTAGACCCCGATAAAGGCCAAAAATATTGTAAATATCAAATTTATAAGTAAGATTAATAGGATAATCATAAGGTCTGCCTAAGACATTTTAAACTTGATGTATCTAGGGTTATATTTACTAGCGACTATATAAGAATCTATAGGATATATTTTCGTTTAGATTTAACTATTGAGGCAATTTGTGTGCCAACATTTTTACCGCATCAGTATTAAAACATAGTTGCCAAATTATAGTTTTAACGGTAGGTATGTAAAATGCTGTAAATAGTCCCTTTTGATAGTGTGTATGATTTTGTCTGCTCTTAGCTTGATATAGTTATCAATGTTTTACTGCTGATACAATTTATTTTTCATGCATTTACTTACGAGGGTTCTAAATGGTAAGTTGTGTAGAAAGCGTATCAATACAAAACTGTCTTATGGCGAACTATTTGCTGTTTTGAAGCTTCAGTAGCGTTGATATCCACGTCAAGAAACTGAAGAACGTTAATTAATACTATTTTTTTTCTTTCCAGGCCCAAGAACCACTCAACACACCCGGCACAAATGAATTTGTATAGTGCCCATGCGGGGAGTAAATACACTATATTGTCATTGAATGTGAAAAGAAAAAGACGATTGTGATACTTGAAAATAGTGCTAACCAGTGATGGGACAAAAGCTAACATTAGTGAACTCTAAAAAAGTTAGCATTAGTGAAGTGAAGTGTAAAGTAATTGGAACTAAGTTCTGTTTGCTGCCTCGCGACGGAAAGGATCTCAAAAATGATAAATTTCATAAGCTGTCATATCACGCTCATTTATTATGATTATGAGATCTTGGTGGAGCTTTTGTAATTATTGTTAGTATCACATTTCGGTAGAAAAGGGACGTCGCTATTATTTCTTATTAGACTGTGAACTAGCATAGAGATTCTAATTGCTTTATCGAGCAAAATGCCTGGTGCATTGTAATTATTTATATAGAGTTTTACAATTTTTATACTTATTCCACTTTTAGTTAGGGCTCCCAAAGATTCTGTAACTAAAAGTTCTCTGTGAATATTTAAGACCAATTCTCTATCTATTTCATCTATGTTCCATAAACATGAAGCTCATACTGTGTAGTGAGATGTACTTATTATTTTATAACAATTATGATTTCCAAATATTTTTATCAAATATGTATAAATTTATAATAATAAAAATGGCTGAAATATCTCATTTCGGGGTGTATGTCAATAGATTTTAATTAATACTATTTATTTGGAAATACTAGAAAAATTAGAATAAAATTAACAATTTATTATTGTGCCAATCGTAGTAAAATTTTACAATAAATTGCCAAATTATTACTAAAATCTAGTGTAAATTGAATTTGGTTAACATGTTTGTTGCGTCATAGTATGTTATATTTATTTGTAATATATAAAAATGTTATATTTATTATCACAGTTTATCGGTTATTGTATTTTATGTACAGGTTGAGTTTTACCACATGATAATTCTATACTATCGCCTAATCTGTTTGGAATGAATTTGTCAAGCAATATCCTGCCAGAATCCTCTAACTGTAAATTAATTATATTTGTAATGTAATTGGATTACATTAATTATTGATGCACATTTCATACAGTACGCCTAGCTCAATAAGTGTGGTCACTAAAAATGTGTAAATATTGTCAGTAAAATATATGTAAAAGGTGTTAAATTATTTGATTTTTTCCTTTCGCCTATCCCTTTTTCTCGAATATGATAAGCAGCCATAACTAAAGGCAAGTGAGTTATAGTAGTCTACCTGTTATTCTCTATTACAGGAAGGCTTTCAATTACTTAGCTCAAACTAGAGTATTGTTTTTATCAGTTATAAACTTACTTTAATAAACCTTAACTTAATAAACTTACTTTATCTCAACTTAAATTAACCGACTTAAAGTAACAATAAAAGAAAAGTGTTTTAATGTCTTAGTAATCATTTATTGAAGCCAAATTAAAACTAAAAACAATTACAATGTGATATATTAGAACTAACTTTAAATTAAACTATAAAAAGGCGGTCGTTTAGAATTTAATTTCAACACCCTATCACTGACAATGGATCATTAAATATTGACGTTCATAAATTGTGTGTTCTTTTGATTGCTGATAAGAGCAGAGCACCTGTAGCCGATTATAGCTTAAATATTATCGAAATCACTGCACTATCTGACCATCATGCTAGCAGTATGGGCAATAATGCGTTAACAATCGCACTTTTACTGATACAAGAGTACCAAAAATTTATTAGCAAGGAAGGAAACTGTTTTATTGCCTTATAGACGAAAAAACAAATCCTCCTTTAAAAAAACACTAACAAGTAATTCTAATATGGGTAGGCAAAGCACCGACAATGCCCCTGGCGTTGCAGATATCCATAGGCAGCGGTGATAACTTAACATCGGGTGGGCCGCATGGTTCTTTGCCGCATATTTTATTTAAAAACAATAGACTGGTATTTGACAGCAGTCTCACCTGATGGTACGTGATTACACAGTTGACTGTGGAGCCTGCTTTCCTAGAGGACTCCCTAAAAACACTTGACTGGAAGATTCTCACAATAATGTGGTATGGGGTAGCTATAAAGATATCTGATATACGTTATTTTCTGTTGACGTTTGAATATTATGACTGTTTGTACGAGAAGCGGCTCTCCAATGGAAAAGTAACAGAATACAAGTATCGTTATTTTACCCATACTGCTAAAAAAGGTGAGTAAATGGATTGGTTTGATAACACAAAAGTCTGGCCAGCGGCCTCTCTAATCACCAATTAAAGTATTAGCGTAAAATTTTAACAACTGATTAGTTTATGCCAATAATTAATTACAAAAACGTGTTATGACATCAAAGTTATTAAGCGCGAAATATTATCTACACTGATAATAACACAAAGGAGTAAAGTTTCTTGGTGATTTGTATGATGCGGCTAATCTGTGAAACTACCGATCCGATCGTGAAAATTCTTCCACTAATAAAAAAGCTACAGTATTCGTAATAGAAAATAGAAATAGAAAGCCTGCGGAGGTAAAAGGTAATTGTTACGGGGAGATATTATGGCCTACGAACTTACTTGGGAAATCCGTCGATGGCCTCTCGGGTGTGTAATCAGCGCTGTCTTCGGGGTAGATGGGGAATGATGGTGCACAGAGATATATCCATAGGACGCCGATGGGGCGGTTTCTTCTGATCCCGTATCACCTTCCTCCGGGATAGAGGTGTGATCAGGCAATCCACACTACACTTAATCCTGGAGCTCGTCTCCGAGGATGGGAATGGCGTCCACGAAATGGAGCTACCGGTGAAAGCTCAAAACACCGCGACGCGACAAGTGCTCGCACGCGCATTTGAAGGACGACTGACCCTCGGTTGGCCCACCCAAAGTCGTGGGCCATAATAATCTCGTACCAACACAAAATATTAAGCGGAATAGTCTTTGTGTAGTTACGTTCGAAAACACTCAAAATAAAAAGAAAAGAAATCTGTTTCAGTACGAAACATGCCGCTCACCTTAAAAGACTGTAAGTTCTTTTAACACGAAAACTCAATGAACAGAAAGTCATTCAATCTATAAACTTAAACTTGATCTAAGGTTGTTGTAAACAACTAGTATAGGTAATTAAAACTTAGGAACTAATTTTACGAATTCGTAAACAATAATCATTCTAAAGGAAGTTTACAAATTTTTACGATCGCTCGTTTGAATAGACTCTTGCCCGTTTGCAAAGTCACAACTCGCACCTTATTATCGGAGCCCGGATGGAGTGTATGAACACGAGCAAGTTTCCATTGGAGTGGTGGAAGATTATCGTCGCATACCACAACAATGTCGCCTACACAGATAGGAGCACCGCGGTCCTTATACCATTTGCCCTGTTTCAAGGTTTGATAATTCAAAGCACATTGAACAGAGTCATTTTTTAAAAACTCGTACGAATCTCTCAAATAGTTATGACAACCCTGGAAGTTTCCGCAATCAGAGTAAATGTCGCTGCACAAACCTCTGCGCGATGTAAATCGGCGCAGGGCTGCTAAGAACGCCTCAGTAGATAGCTCCGATACGAGCTCCAAGTGTATAGCCTTCACACTCATACACACGAACACGGCGACATAACATTTGATGATTTTAGCATTACGAACCCTATTAGCTCGCATGTAAAACGGGCCCGCGTAATCAACAGCTGTTTTCATGAATGGGCGCTCGGGTCGCAGCCGGACCGCTGGGAGCGGCGCCATCGCAGGCTGTAGACGTACCGGACGCACACGGAAGCAGCGCACACAACGAAAGATTTGTTTACGTATTATATCTCGGCTAGATAAAATCCAATATTTTTGTAAAAGTAAATATTGAACGGCTTGAGTGCCCGCATGAAGATGCGTAATATGGGCATCGTCAATTATTAAAATCGTAAGAGGATGTTTTTTGGGTAAAATTAATTGATGTTTTGACTCGTACGACAAAAGGGATTTATGTAGACGTCCGGAGACTCGCAAAAAACTCGAATCATCGATAAACGGATTAAGACGTCTCAATTGGTTTGAGGGCGGTTTACCCTGTGAAATGTTTTCAAAATCTTTATGAAACACTTGGTGTTGCACTAGATAAATGAAACGATTAAGCGTGAGTTTATACTCGTGGACTGTGATGTAACTAGGATAGGAACTCTTTTCCTTGTTGACGCGAGATTTAAGAATATTGTAAAAGCGAAAAATATAAGAAGTTATTCTCAACAATTTACTCAAGATTGAAAACTGGTTTATGACATCAACATCGTCGATCAGCGTAGCTGATGCAGACGCGACCGGTGGATTACGTTTCTCCTCACCAGTGCTAGGGATACTTTTAAATACTGGCCACGCAGTAGGATCCTCACGGAGCCATGCTGGGCCGTGAAACCACATGTCGTTCTGTAAGAATGTGGAGGGTAAAAGTCCCCTTGAGTCCCTTATTTTGGTTTGATGGTCATGTTCCATGGGAGCAAAGGGCACCTCTTCCCGCCGCTCACCATGAACCTCTGGCGCCTGAACCGCGGCGAGTATCGCCGGCGAGTTACTGTGCCATTTACATAGTTCAAACCCAAGTGATTTGCAAATACCTAACAATTGCTGTTGTAATACTAGAGCGTGTGATTCATCGCTCGCGCCCGTGACCACATCGTCGACGAACACTTGGTCGGTTAAAACCTTTGCCGCTAGGGGAAAATTAGATGCTTCGTCACAAGCCAATTGCTTAATGGTACGAAGAGCTAAGTAAGGGGAAGTGCTCACACCAAATGTTACCGTCCGCAGACGATAATCACAGAGGGGTTCATCGGGCGACGTACGCCACAGAATGCGTTGCAAGTCCCTATCAGATTCTTGTACTAGTATATTTCTATACATTTGTTTAAGATAGTCCTGCAAGCACGCGTGAGACTCAATTTTAAGACTCGGGTTCCGTTGTAAACGTTGCTCTAATTTATGGAACCGAGCGAGGACAATATCTCGTGATTTACCTAGGGGCGTAGTATCAGGTTTACGTGGTAAAGCTACTGTGTATCGTCCCGTGACGTCACGATAGTGTGAGCGTTAAAATATGGATTCACATAGCCGTTCCTCGGGGATGAGTGCCTTCACCTCAGGCACTGACTCCAGTTCCCAGAATCGTTTCAAGTCGCCGTCATCGGATAATGAGCTAAAACAAGCTTGAACTGAGGATGGAGTCGGAGAGTTGAACGCTATTTTTCCCAACAACAAATAACCGAAAACGCTGTTCATAGCGATCGGCGAACCGGGCGAACCCGTTATTACGTTTCCTAAAATTATGTGAGATAGTACATCTGCACCTAACAACATCTCCACCGGCTGTGGAGTGTGAAACAAAGGATCGGCTAAATTTAAATTTTGAATGTGTGCCCACCCCATACGAGGCAGTGGTACACTAGGCATTTTAGGAATAAGTTTCGGCAATACTAAAACTTCAATCGGTATAGAAGGTTGAAGTTCATTTCTCGGAGTTATGCAACACGAAATCTTTCCCATTGGTCGTACCGGTTTGGTGTCACCTATCCCGTAAACAGGTACATTCGCATAACAACGCTTTATACCTAGCCGCTGTGCGCACGATTCCGTCATGAACGAAGCCTGGCTTCCCGTATCGATAAGACACCGGACAGTCGAACGCTTTTCATTACCTACACATACATCGATGAGTGCGGTCGAAAGCAACACAGTATTTGTTGTGCCAAAAGGAGCATTGAACGACGCGCAATTAATTTGTGTCGCTTGACTCGCGGACATAGCGTGCTGAGTACAGGTGCTCGGAATGTTCTCTTCCCGTTCCTCCGTGAGCGGTAAAGAAACACTTCTCTCACTCGCACGGCTAGTATCACCTTCAGAAGTAAAGTGAATCAATGTATGATGACGTTTTTCACACGAACGACAAACAAAACTCGACTTGCATTGAGAAACGTTATGACCTTTGCGTAAACAATTGAAACAAACATCTTTATTTTTGATAAACGCATACCTATTGCTTGGTGACAAATTCAAAAACTTATTACATTTTGTTAATGGATGTTGAGCATCGCAACATACACAATTCTGGTTCTTGCGCGTATTGACAGAAGGTTGAGAATCGCTCGCACCCTGAGTCGAAGTGCGGCTGGCCACGCCGGCAGCCAACGCTCGACGGAACGTTGGAGCGACGTACTCTTTCCTCTGACTACCTACATTTTGAATATTTCTACTGCCAGATTCAACTATTTCGCTGGCGGTTAATTCTCGTTCTAAAAACTCGATTAACAAGTCGACGTTGGGTACATCGGATGGTTTATGCAATGTTAACTCGAATCGCATCCGAATGGAAGTAGGTATTTTACGTAGTAAAATATTCAACAACAAAAAACTCCACTGATTTGTAGGAAAATGCATTACTTGTAACGCTTTTATATTCTCATGGTAAATATTCAACAAATTACGCACACTTTGATTTGATTTCTCGGCACAGGATTGAATATCCAGAATACGATCAATATGTTGAGAAGCTATGACTCGTTTGTTCTCATATCTTGAAATTAAAATATCTAACGCGACGGTATAATTTTCGTCCGTGATAGGTATCGATTTTATTAAGTTATAAGGCTCGTTTTTCAAGGTAAGAAGGAGATACCTAAACTTCTCGCTATCTGTGTAGGCGTCATTATTATCAACCATGGAGCGAAATAGGTCATAAAATGGGGGCCAATCGGTCAATTCTCCCCCGAATGACGGCAACGGAAGATTCGGTAACCTACTACTACAACCCCCGTGAGTCGGTTGTATTGTATTGTTAAAGGAAACTCGACTCATGCGCCTGCACTCCTCATCGTTTTTCTTCAGAACTTCGACATGGCTAACAATTGCGTAATAAATATCATTGAATTGAGTTCGAATACGTAACTGTTCCTCTCGGTCAAATGTCGACAATTTCATTTGTGACTTCTCAATTTTAGTTTGCAATTTAAGGAATTTTCTCTGAATAGAAAGAATATCTTTTGCTCGCGCTTTAAATTGCTGTTCATTGAGTTCGTAAAACTCTAAAGTACGTTTGACTTCGTCAAGTATAACTTCTCTTTCGAAAATATCTTGTTCCGCCATTTTTAATGGACACGTAATGTCGCACACAAAAAATCAAAAATCGGCAAAATCAAGATGAAAAACTGGGAAATATTGTCGGGACGCGTAACGCCGCTACGACAAACACTAAAATATACTCGGATGGTTTCCAAAAATGGGAAAATATGCACTAATAACGGGATTTGGACAACGTGACTACAGCAAAGAAAATCCGCAGATCCGGCTCGAACGGATCAAAAATGTTACGGGGAGATATTATGGCCTACGAACTTACTTGGGAAATCCGTCGATGGCCTCTCGGGTGTGTAATCAGCGCTGTCTTCGGGGTAGATGGGGAATGATGGTGCACAGAGATATATCCATAGGACGCCGATGGGGCGGTTTCTTCTGATCCCGTATCACCTTCCTCCGGGATAGAGGTGTGATCAGGCAATCCACACTACACTTAATCCTGGAGCTCGTCTCCGAGGATGGGAATGGCGTCCACGAAATGGAGCTACCGGTGAAAGCTCAAAACACCGCGACGCGACAAGTGCTCGCACGCGCATTTGAAGGACGACTGACCCTCGGTTGGCCCACCCAAAGTCGTGGGCCATAATAATCTCGTACCAACACAAAATATTAAGCGGAATAGTCTTTGTGTAGTTACGTTCGAAAACACTCAAAATAAAAAGAAAAGAAATCTGTTTCAGTACGAAACAGTAATCTATGGAACTATTTATCCGATAACGAAAATTATTTCACTGGTAGAAGGCTGCACTTTTTCTAAGTGACATAGGTTATGTTTTTTGATAGTCAATTGCAGGATTCCGGCGGGATCAATGGAGATAAGACGGGTGAAACCGCGGGCTGCAGCTGGTTGCTAATAATAATACACATTTACGTGTCAACAATGATAATGGGGCTTATCACACTATCAATAATATCACGCGATATTCGTTATCGTGATATTATTGACGGATTTCAAAACGTTTTAAAATCCACGATCCAAGGGGGAGTGGCTTCAATAATATTAACAGTGCGTACGTTTTTTACCATAAAATAACTATTTTCTACGTTTTAGTTCAGCTTGCTAATAAAGTGTATTTTTTAGTTTTGTTCAACTATTTTTTTCGGTTATCAATACTAATGACAACAGCACATTACGAGCTCGCATTGCTGATGTCAATACTGGGATTACTACCTCGTTTTTAGTCCCTAGATGGTTTAGATTTGCAATTGGACTCCGTAGAAAATGGTTTATAATATGATTTAATAATATAATAATAAGATCCAGTGTTTGGCAGTGCGATCGGACTCTAGGACTTTATTTTATTTCAGCCAGTGGTCAATAAGGTAGATATTTCAACATATTGGTAAATATTAAGCCCTACTTTTAGAACAACGTCTAACGGTTCACTAGTCTAGGTATAGTTTTTTTTAATTGCTAAGCATTATTCATTGCTGTTGCCAATAAAGCACGGTAATCCATTAGCTAAAAGCTAGTTAGCGTAATGAATTAACGTTTTTGTACTGTAATTGATCACAAAACACGGTTATTTTAATTATTTCCTACTTTAATCTTATTATAATATTAAAATAGTATTATAGCTAGATATACAAAACAGCCCTAAATGCAAACGTGAATAATCCTAAGATACACTTCCATACGTTTAATTAAATTACGCACAGTCAGGGACAAAAGTGTCAGGATTTGTTTTGTTGTTTAATATTTATTCTTTTAAATATTCACTAAATGGTAACATGTTCACTTATTATTATATATTTTTAAGTAATATAATATAATATTTCCGCGGGTGGTCGATGCCGCTGGTGACAAGAAGGCCGGCTTATTTCTCGTACAGATAATAGCTATTGCTATTCAACATTGAACATTGAAATGCAGCCAGTGTTCTTGGCACCTAAGCTCATGAGGACACCCACTTTTATTAGACTGTTTAGGTGTAGTTATTTTGGTTTTATATTTAATTTAATTTAATTAGTTTTTCAACTTACCATTCAATTAATAATAAAAAGGATATTTGTTAAATATTCAATATTATGGGTATCTATCTCATTCAAAGTTTTGGATAAATTAATTGGCTCTCAACTGCTAGTAAGTTGGAAGTTAGGACATACTTAGTGACTTTTGTCGCTGACTGTTCAAATAAATTTTACATTATCTTATAATTTACTATAGTAACTTATCTATTAAAACTATAAAACTATAAATAGCAATAATTGTTGTTGTAAAAATAACTTAAATAAACCGCCCGCAGTATTACAAAAATTTATAGCTAATCCGAATTTATGATACGAAGCTAAATTAGCTTGTCTTTGTTAAAATATTTGGTTCAAAAAGTTATCACATATTATGCATGTCGAGTTTTTATCACTATGGTAGGTACTTATTTTTAAGCCAACGGCCATAAAGTAAGTATGATTGAAACGCCTACATAAGTTAACTTATTTCTATGTTTCACTTAACGTGCTCGAGAAATTCTTCTAGATTTCATATCTATAAAAAATAAACTTGTGACTTCTCGAGAAAGTCGTAATTACGACAACTAGAAACTAATGTCTTGTATATTGTGAGAAAATGTTCGCGCAGTCTATGTCAACAATTGAAGGCACTTCTTATAGTAACTAAAGGTACCTCTACACGTTCGTCGATGGTAGATGAGATCGTCTAGCATCACTTATTTCAACGTCAACGTTTAGTCATTGCGGTTCGATTTTATACCAGTCATAATAATTACAGACAGACAGTGTAATTTGACTAGCCTATCTGTGGAATGTTTTTTTTTTAACTATAAGTGCAAGCGCACATTAATCCACTAAAGTCGACAACAAGTGGCCGGCACCGGTGGCCAAACCGAGCCATTAGACAGACACCAGACGCAGTCACTAGTGGATGGACGCGGTTAACAATCGTAGCATCGAGGCAAAGCAGGCGACTGAGGTCGAGTGTCTGCGGGCTGTAGGCGATAAAACGCGGCCACAAGTAGCGATCACCGACCTCTTCCGCCGCTTGTGACTCGGAAGTAGCCTTCGCTCAGTGTACGCCAATAGGATACAAGTTGTATGAAAAATTCCGTCAACAGTTTGACGCGGCCACTGGTGGTTTTGTTTTGGCCGCCACTGGTGGCTATGTTGTGGACGCAACTGGTTGGTTTGTTGGTGCCGTCACTGGTGGTTATGTTGCGGCCGCCACTGGCGGGTATGCTGTGGACGCCACTGGTAGCCCTAGTGTGCGGCAGCCCTTTTATAACGCTAAATCACCGCTCATTCTACGAAGTTGCTTAATTCCGTTGAGTCCCGCTCTATGGAACGTAAAAGCACCGAGCAAGATTAGACGTCTAGAGGTACCATAATTATTGATTCTATTGCATTAGAGCAGAATGACAAATATTATTAAATATATCCTATAAATCTATACAATACAATATTTTCGGCACTAATGCTGAAATATGTTTCAGATTAGACGTTATATGTTTATATTAAGACACATGTCTATTGCTTATAAGGATTATAATACTAGATAATTTATTATGCAAGTTGATTTCTGTTAAATTCAGTAAATAGAATTTGTTATACTTTGTAATATCTCAAAATTAAGCTATTAGTAAATCTATTAGTTACTTACTCAATGCATTTTTTTTTTCTTGTTTTTGTCTTACATTTTGTACTATGCTACTTATTTCCATAAAAATGTTACTCACATTTTTTTTTATAAATCTTAACAAAAATCCGTTCAACAATGTTCGTATCTTCATTCCCTCCAATGTCTCGCGTAAGTTTAATACGAAACTCTAAAAACAAACACTGTTTTGTTGGAAAACTTGGATAAAAATTCGACAACATTACGATTACGATTTTTAGCATCCTCGGTCAAGCACCCTGTTTTATTAGACCACAGTAAGACTTAATCTCTAAGCCCACGTTTACATAAAGGTCTCAAACATATCGACGCTTGAAAGCGTAAACGCTGTAACCTTGAAACGCAAAATTGTTCACCAAAGCCAAAAAACTTTTTTTTTGTTGAAAAAAAATCATAACTCAATATCTACTCGACCTAAAAACGTAAATTTTGGATATTTGGTGTGTTTCATACTAAGCTACAATACTGCTACCTTGGTTATATCCTAAAGTTCCTAGGGGACGTTGAAATATGGGTTACAGCGTTTGTTTCCAAATATGTAAAAAAAGTATTTTCGGGTCGGTCAAAGGGTTACAGCGTTTACGCTTTCTAGCGTCGATATTATTATACCTACCCATGAGATCTTTCATCCCTCTTACTCCATAAAAAATATCCAATGCACGAAGAGAGGCTCCATCTAAGATCTGATGCTTAAGATTAGAAGACGTGTGAACACGGAGTAACAGAAGACAAAATCAAATAACACTAACTACAATCAACGTCTAAAATTAAAATACTGATTCAATCACCATTAACTACACTACGGGCAATGACTCCATTACTCACTCGTATCTTTTTCACTGGCTTAGTTTCTTTAACCCTTTCTGTGTTTTTACCATTAAGTTCCAACTTTCCATTCAACACTGGATGTGATGTAAACAGTTCATATTGGTCAGTGATGTGTTTCTTAAAGGTAGGAAAAGTGTCTGCGGCGATATGATGACGGGCGTGACGAAACAACTGATCGAAGTGATGCAGATTATGACTGAAATTGAATGAAGTAAGTATTATGGAGACGATCGATTAAGGTCAGAATCTATTAACCTTATTTGAATCTTGAATGACGGCAGATAGACAATCATTGACGCACGTGCGGTTTGGATGTTTTTAATTGTAGTAAACTAGATCACGTGCGTTATAGATTTATTGATAACGCTGCAAAAATGCACTCCTATATGCGGTTTGTTTACTATGGCTATTAAAATAACATTGTTTGTTAAATACTCGATTAGGTAATAAATTTGGTCCTTCATATTTTAAGTTGTTATTTTTCTCTCTTTGTAAGTGCTATTATATTACACACTTTTAAGATTCGGAATTATATACTATTTTACAAGCTCTGATTTAACTTGATGTGTTGGTATGTTTGTTTAATTAAAATCATGGAAGTCAATTTTAATTTGGATAAATTTTAGAATGGTATTAAGCATATACTTTCGCTTTCTACTTGGATACATCTATCTATCTTAACCCCAGTCTTCTACATACATACTTACATGCTTAACAAAACCGAAGCAAGCATTTCTCGGGTATTCAAAAGGTGCTGGATGTAAGCACGAGTGTGTTTTTTGCAGGTCAGACATTCGCATCCTTCTAGCACTGGTTTGAAGTCATCTTTATAGCTGAAAGTAACAAACAATAATAGACTTTGAATAGAACAAGCACTTGTTTAATTAAGTGCCAAACAGATGCAAACAGCTCGCAACTGCTCGTTGTACTGTTAAATGGGGGAGGCTAAATGACTAGCAGTGAACGGCTTTCGGCTGATTAAAAAACTGAGTATAATTTGGAAAATTACATGTTTTCTACTGTATAATAGTGTACTTATTGATTTGTGTGTACTAATTAATTTCTTTGTTGCACTTTGACGGCTGAGCCGATTTTCTTGTCTAGCCACGGGTGTGGCTCTGTACACACCGTAGAGGTTTCCCATACAGTTAACACCACATTTGTATTTTACCACACTCAGTAAGTTATGAAAAACACCACAGTTGTGTTTTCAGCAGTGAATGTGTTAAGTCATTTTAATCATAGTTTCAACATTTGTGTTAGATACTAAAGAAAACATCAATGTTGAGGTTCATACCCACTAATTAATATGTTAGGTATCATTTATGCAAGCATTCTGGAGATTGCTTTTGAATGGTTTTTGCTAGAGCAAAACAAAAACTTATCTGATAGGCAGGTATAATTAGTGACGTTATTTACGACTGAACCTTCTCATTTTTGTCGCCGTTTACTAATTATGATGAGTCATAAATAGCTACATACAAATATGAATGAATTATGTTAAAATTTGCAAATCTTAACATAAAATTTGCAATATCATGGTGAATTGTAATTTGAGTTTTTTCTGTGACCTTTGAATTTTCGATGACTGTACTAACTATAATTTTCCTTTACTTAAATCTATTTGTTTAGAATGATCAATCTTCATGGTTTATCAATTTTGAAGCATGCAGAGGTGGAAGGAACATTACTATACACCACATAGCCCTTTCATAACATAATAAAAGATTCACCTAGCATTGTTTAAATCCAAAACACACAATTGGCCACTATTTCGATTGACATCAAAGTTCAAGGCCAACGCATGGCCAGCGTTTGTTAGTTTGACTGTGTACGAGCCATCAAACACATCCCAGCCGTATTCTATTGCAGACACAATGACTGCAGGATTCCAGCAACCTTCAAGGAAACGGACTAGATCCTTTGGGATTGCATCCTGAAACACAGATAATGGTTTTGTTAATTCAGAGATTAGTTTATGGCTTTTATCTATAATGATAATAATAACGCATAACAATCTCATACATGGGATAGATCCTGACTGCTATCTTGAATTCTCTGTACTTTAGAAATGAAAAATTTTGAAGACCATGATCCATAACCTCAGATTCTAGAATTTTTAGTTTGATCATGATATTGAAATCAGAGTTGGCAAATTCCATTAAAACTTTTCATACTCTCAAGATAATAGGAAGTATATGAATTGTGGTTGTCAAAAGTCTCCCTAGTCAAAATCTTGAGTTGTGGTGTTATATTTCTATGAAATTTTTAACACTATAAGGCAAAAAACAAATTGATGAAGTGTGGTGTGGTTGATTCATTTTGCACATTTTGACAACGCCGCGCAGCGTTGTCATTGATTTGTCTTTTGCTTACCCCCACTCTTTTAAAAACATCACCAAGTATTTGGACTGGTGTTTTGTATGATTCCTCACTGCCATCCGAGATCCCTGACAATGCAACACCGGTGAGATGTTCCTTATGCTTAAGGATGTGTTGAATGCAGTGGTCACATTTCTTCTCATCAACAGAACCAACTATGACACCTGAAATGTGAAACTATGAAGGTTGGAATTTTTAAAACATTTAGCAATAGTATTTCGGTAAAAGAAACTGTTTTAGTATGTGCTTTGGGTTAAAACAATGTATAATTTATACAAAATATAAACATTTAAATATAGCAGGTACAGCATGTTAGTAACATGATAATTTTTTTTTTTATGTAAAAGGTTGTTCGATATATTAATATTAATATGACCTGCGTAATGAATACCTGGCTTTGAATATTAAATGATTTATTCGATTTATCTTCATTTGTGTCAGTGTTTCAACCACTGTCGTCATTAATTTACATAATCATCATCATCATCAACCCATATCTACTCACTGCGGAGCATGGGTCTCCCCTCACTTTCGTGAGGATTAGGTCATAGTCCACCATGAGGACCCAGTGTTTAAATTATTACAGTGAATAAATTAACCAACTAGTCAGCAATGACACAGCACAGCCCAAGATATGTCAGAATGTTTTAAATCACAGATAGTGACGGATAAAGAATGATACTAACCGATGAGTGAACTGTTCCGGAGCTGCTTTGAGGTCTTATATCGATACACACACTTATCCAACATGGTGCATGTTCTGTCAACAGATTTACTAATCCTCTTGAGTCCATCACTGAGTGAAATCTGGCTATCTGCAACCGCCAAAATTATGTCTGGTTTGAATATTTCCATCACATCCATATATCTGAAATTTGTTTAAAGCAGTATGGTAAGTTACTGGTATTAATGGGGTTGCGTCACAATCAGACATAGATCCTGAGCGCTAACTAAAATTCCCTGTACCTAGGGAATCAGGAACTAAAAGGACCATGGTCCTACAAATACCCAGACTCAGAGCAAATATTTGTGGTTCACACAAATCTTTGCTTAATGCGGAAGTCGGACCTGCAATCTCATGCTTTGTAATTGCCTCATAACCCACTTATGGAGGCTACATAGTATAGACAGTTATTGAACTCCAATACGATGATAAGCATAAAGAGATGACATTATTATTGTCTTCAATGTCAAAAGTAATTACATATTTACAAAGCAAGCATACTGTAATCTAGCTTAATTGTTAGGTGAGTAAGGCTGTCACCACACCAATAGAACTATTCAGCATTGGCTGACAGAGTAACTGTCGAGCAAAGACGACTGATTTCATTCTACCAATGATCAACAGATGATCAATTGGTGTGGTAACGCCTTTAGATCTGTTATTACCTTAGGGCCCCAATTCAGTCTGCAAAATGATCAATCTATAAGGTTTTTAATTGGCAAAATTATCTATAATCTACTCTAAAGTAAATTTGTTATTAAATTAAGGTTACCTTTCTGCAGTAATCAATTTCTTTCCTTGCTTAGTCCACAATGGCACCTTATCAGATTCAAAATGTCCTGCCGGCGTAGATTCATTCATATTATTTAATGTTGCGCAAGTGATATGGTCCTGGAGACCTGCAAATTTCGCAACACCTTCCCCCTGTGCTTGCGCACCATTTTCTAAATGGATTGAGTTGGATAGCGGCAGCCAGAGAAGTTGTGGGTTTGTGAACACCTTGGCTAGTACTTCAGCAGATAGATGCACTACACTGCCACCCTGTAACGCGAGAACAGTAATTCTGAGTTACGAATAGTTTGTATACTAAAATTAGAGGACATGTTATTCACTAGTTGACTGCTGAACCAGTTTTTTATTGACACTTTTGCTAATCTGCACTCAATTAATTTACTATCAATTTATTGTGTGTTTATTAGCACTAGTAATGCATCATAACTAAACTCAATCAGCTGTGTGGGCGCACACACCTGTAGTGATAAAATTGTCGATACAGCAGTGCGGGTTTGCACACCAGGCGTGTTTTTGTTTACCATAACATTATAAAATCAGTTTTAAGTTTAACATAGTGTAAAAATTAAATAAGTAACTATTTTTCTGGTCTGTGTTGTTTTACGTTGTTGGTATCTAACTTACGACTAGGGATAGGAAGGTTAATAATTCACTTATGATATTTGATGCATACGGCTAAATACTTAATGTCTTTCTAATATAAAGTAGAGACTAGTAAGCCGGTTGTGAGATTTTTATAATAAAAAAAAGAATTCAAGGCCATTCTTGACTCTTGACGTAAAACACATGGAGGAAAACATGAACTTGGTTATGATTACGTGTATCTACATGTTCAATGCTAAAGTAGCAGTTTCCGTCGCTGGAAACAAGAAATAGTCATGAAACTAATAAAAAGTTTCAACTTACTTGTGTGAGTAAACTAAAAGCCGGCGTTTCTATGACCGCGTTGGGAGATTTAACAAATGCTGATAGATATCCAATTCTTTCACTTCCACAGCCGGTTTTTCTTATTGTGAAGCGCATTTTGCAATAAACTTTACAACTGTTTGTTTTTATTATTTTAGCACCTGTCTATCCTAATCCTACAACGCGTGCTAACCTTACACAACTCAAACAGTGTTGCCAGGTGGCTTTCTCACTTAGCTCAGTTTCCCTCCAAAACTTAAAATTCCCACAAGTTTCTAGGTTTTCAGGAAAAACCCTCAAAATATAAATGAGCTTTATCTATATCTACTTGAACATAGTTATTCGTTTAATTTGAGCCTACCGTGGCCGTACACTGCATCTTCAACAAACTACCTTGTTCTCGATGTATGTAAGCATAACTAGAAAAAAAAAACAATCGATGACATGAAATTAGTGTCAACTTTAAGATACTGCATACCTGTTTTTGCCCTTCCTTTGCATTTTAAAAATTCCTCAACCAATTTCCCTCCGATTATTTATTATTTTATATTACTTCCCTGAAAAATCTCCTAAGGTTCGGGGGAAATATTTTGATTTGGCATTACTGTACTTAATAAAAAAAAAAACGGAAGTGTCAAATGTCAATTCTCTGTGGTGTCAATGCTTCGAGAACGTCAATCAAATTGCTTTTTTTTTTGTTTTGGCTTAGCATGATTTTTCATATATTTATCCAGATTGTCAAGTTTATTATCATAATAATAAAAGTGAAAATAGTCAAAATTATGTGTCCCAGACAGACACAGTCAGTTGTCAGTCAGCTCAGTTCGGTGGCCTGCTAAACTCTGACACCCAGAGGTCGGCACATCACTATCACATAATAATTCACATTCGACAAAAACCAAAAAACACAACAGACCCAAAGTCACGATTTAGTAAAATGGTAATTATGCTTTACTGAAACTTCCAGGAATTTATTGGGATGTTTTTTTCGGTTTCAATCATTTGTCGACTCTGCTGTTATAATAAGTAGATAGGTAGGTACCTAATTATGTACATAGGTACCGACCTTCCTGTCTCCTATCCGTCTTAGTGGCTCCTAGTGATATGACAGGTAGCTGTAACTACACTAATTAGTAAAAAGTATAGGCATAGGCACCTAGTAGGTACTCTGTATCGACTTAGCCTTTCATTTCGGAAATAATCTTACCCTATTTGCAGGGGAAGGGTGCCACCCCTACAGATTTATTGTTTCAACGAATATTGCTTAATGAAGATGTTAATTAAGTTTACTCATTTACGACTGAGGCTAGTGCTTTGTACTATTTTATGATACGTCCCTGTTGAATACAAATTGGCGGATATTTTTCAAAGCCTGCAAGGCTAAAGTCGCTTAGTATGCCGGTAGCTTGAGGCGTTTCAATTATTTATTAATTTTCATAACGCTGCATTTAGTGAGAGGGCAAGGGGTAAAGATTTCACTCAAACAAAAAGGAAGTTGCAGGCTAGAAAAGGTAAGTAAGTAATACCGTTATGAAGTTATTGGCTTTTGCTAAATAATTCAAATAACGGCTGATGAAAATGCATAAATTCAAACTTTGATACGTACAGTTTTGATTTTGCCTATAAGTACTTCCTAACTAGGTACGTAAAATGACGTTCTATATATGCCTAGGCAAGTTTTGATGTCTTATGAATCTAGAATTTTGTTCATCTTCACTTTTGTATGTTAATAATCCCCTCTCATAACGTGGTTCCTATTATCCCAAAGTACCCAGGACATCAAATAGGTTCAAAAAACGGTCCTTTATACGCACAATGGTCACAAAACTGTTACCTACCTATACGCCTACAATATTTATAAGAGCAACAAAGTTAAATAATAACTCAACGAGTTAATTTCCAACCCCGCATTTCACAACGTAGACGGGCCTGAAAAAGCTAAAGCAACAAAAGCTGAGGAAAAACTTGGCATAATAAGTTCCTCATACGTGCAGGCGTGGTCACGCCCCGCGCGTTGGTGCATTAATGCCTTACAACTTAATGCAGGCCTGCACGCGCCTCTTATGCCGCCTGTAGCCGTACGAAGTCTGCAAAGAGTACCTAGTAGAGATATATAAACAGGCGGCTTTTGCACCTACCTCTATTAAAGATTGTATTAGTTTGTGTTATTAAAGATTGTATTAGTGGTGTGGTACCGCTGGGAACTTATTTTTCCGAACTGTCATAATATTATTGTTATGGTTTAAATCTAAGGTTTGAATGTAATTCATAGGCTGGACAAAATAAGGTTATTTTCTAGACACGCGTTAAAAGAATATTTATCCCGCAGGTACTGTAAGCTGTCAAGTCCAGTTATTTACGCCATTTTAGCAGGTGTCGATCACGATGACGTTTTCCTCAAGATGAAACTCAGACGGTTGTTATTTTGCAACGCATATGAGAAATCTGTCTAACCAGCCATTTTAGCTATGTCAATAAAAACTGGTAAAAACCTTCTACCCAGTCTAATCTATGGCCACAACTCTCCCACGGCCAGCCGGTGGCTAAAAGTCTGAAAGCCTTTGTACCAGCGCAGCGTTGAAATCTAGGACCATTTGCACAGCTTAGTACTTCCGTGTTTGTATTTACATTTGAATGCATTATTTGAACACAAAAGTGCACTTTCATTGCGATTTTAAACAATGTAGGAAACTGAAGCGATGCGTGAGAACGTAGGTCGTATAAGTTGGGTCAAAGTGAGTAACTAATGCGAATTGTATTTAAATTATCAATGGTAAAAATATGCTTTGTGTTTACGAAAGAAGGTACCTTTTTATACCTACACGTGCCTAACTAGAGATGATAAGTGGGAGATGGCAGGTACCTAGGTAATTTCGACTTGAGCGAAAACTTTTCATAGTGTAAAGCTTCTGAAATATTCCACAAATCCTTTCAAGTCAGCGGAAAATTTAATTTTTGATGAAGCGTGAGATTTTATTTCTTGGAACGACTCCATGGAGAAATCGTAAAGCTAAAATAGTCTTAAAAAGGTAAGGTATTTTGTCATAACGATTGTTATGCAGCAAATAGATGTAGGTACTTACCACCCGCATTGAGTATATGGGAGTATGGCTCTTATGGGGCGATGTATGTTTTTTAATGCAAACACAGCTTACAATTCCAAAATGAAGAATAATCATATTTAATAATATTATACAGAAATTCATTTTGTGTTGAAATATAAATTAATTCGACCGTTCGTTTATTCGTTCGATTGGTTGATTGATTGATTGATTAAGTTCAACCAACTGAATTACCCATTTTACCTGTTTAAAAGCTTTTCTCGGACATGCGTGTGTCGGTTGAACTTAATCATTCTATCAATCAGTTCATCAGTCCATCAGCCAATCAGTCTGTCAGTCCATCAAATCATCAGCTCATCAGTCTGTCAGTCCATCAGTCCATCAGTCCATTAATTCATCAGCCAATCAGACCATCAGTTCATCAGTCAGTCAATCAACCAGTCCATCAGTCCATCAGTCCATTAATCCGTCAGTCCGTTAAAGTTTATATGGAGAAGAAGATGAAACAAAATGGCTGCTTTAGTCGTTGAAAATAAAATCATATATATAGTCAGATTAATCTGATTTAAGAATCGTTATACATAACATAACATGAAATCATAACTAAAGCCAATTTCAGTGCGAGCTTGGTTGCGAATACGAATACAATCTTAATATCCTTTTGCTCATATCAAACGCCCAGGAAGTTTGCCAAATGTCTTCTTTGTCTTGTGTATCTCTTCATCTACATAAGTAGAAGGAACCAGGAGATCAAACCATTTATGTACTATAATGAAAACGTGGAAAACTATCCCCTCTTCAGGCTAAAAATTCACGCTGGACAGTCATTTAGCCAAACATTTTAAAATCACTTTCAGCCGAAGATCCCGAAGGCACCGCTCCCTCCTACAAGATAGCTTTTAGCGTATAACGCCCACATCCAATATCAATTCAAACCCTTTTTCGCTCTTCGGTGAAGATAAACACCCGCGTTTCTACCAGGTCTAGGGTGATCTAGGCGCTGCGATAATATCTACACTGAAACCCGATAAAAAGGTAAATGGCGTTTGGCAAAGTGGGTCAGGATCTACGAATAAATCTAAACTGGGTAATGTGTGGACACATTAACGTCTCTTGGGGACGTTGTAACGGTAACTAAGTCGTAGAGAACAATATTGAAACTGGCTCCACATACTTTGCGGTTTTTCTGTTGTTATTAGCTTGCGTACAGAGCCATAAAAATGGAACTAAGAAGTAGGAAACTACTTATAATAAAAAAAAGAAAATGCGCGAAAAAAATTAAACCCTTTCGTGTAACCCATTAGAATATTGCAATTATCTTGCTATATTATACTTAGTGGGTGCGTCCCGCAGTTTTGCCCGCAATGGGTATATTATTCCACAGAATCTGTTAATTTTTACGGGATAAAATGTATTCTATGTAACCCAGACAATAAACTATCTGTGTGCAAAATTTCATTTAAATCCGTTCAGTAGTTTTTGCGTGTAAGAGTAACAAACATCCATGCATCCATTCAGCCTCAGAAACTATCACATTTAAAATATTTGTGGGATATAATAAAATAGGATAGGAAGTAGAATAGTAGGATTAGATAAATCATAAACTTTCATAACCACGCTTCCTACACATTTATTAAAAAAAAACTTGATACCTCGATCTATGCTCTATTTGTGCGGTAGTATTTCGATGCATGCAATCAATTAAACTTGTTTAGGGACTTCTATGTGGGATTTGATTTATTATGAACACTGTTGACAACACCTGGATGCTATAGACAGCTTAACACCTATAGATACACCGGTAACGAAAGAAGCTCTTCAATATGCCACAGATCGATACAAAACTACGCAAACATCTGTTCCATAAACATATATAAGTACATTGTTATGTTATATACAATTGTATCTCCAAAACATGTTATCCTCAGAGTTAAATCCCGCATAACCGGGTGCTGTAATTTAAATAACCTAATCCTCGCGCATGCGGCAGTGGACAGTAATCAGTCGTCCGCGCGGAACACCAAGGGATTTAGTTTCAATCACGCCGGTAACCGCTCGCCTCTGATTAATGCATACTAAACAGGATACATAGTAGCTTCCAGATAATTTACTTTCTGGTCTAGTTATTGGAGTTGCTTGCGGTGACTGGTGGGCTTCATGGCAATGTTTTTTAATAACCCACGTAACCCATTTTGTGCGCAATACACGAAAATTAGTTGAACAGTTTTAACCTATAAGTTTTATTTAATGATTTCTAACCTAATAGTACCTTAGTATAAGTAAGATTTTCGTTTGAAAAAGGATACCTTAGGTTTAGCCAGTAATTATACCCAATGAGTATAGGCTTTAATGAGCGCTTTTATCGCTTATAAGCAATTTATGTCAATTTAAAACTGCGTTTGCATGGACATGTCCAATTGTACAGGTTCAGCTAATGAGTTTGTTTACTGTTTGATAAAGGTACTATTATAATAACTCCAAATATTTATTTAATTTAGTGATAATATTAAAATATGTAGATACTTAATATGCGTGTAATTTTAGATAGAAATATAAAATGAAACCCCCAAGAATTAAGAGTGTCCTTTTTTTTAGAGTGACCTTTAAATTAAACTTTAAATTGCTTTAAATTGCTCACTACAATTTTGTACTGCTTAGTACTAAGTGACGTTTGATAACTTTTTATCAATAAGCCCATAGCCGTTTATTATTTAAAAACATAAATAGGTTATCTACCTACCTCTGTTGATCCAAAGTATAACTCACATTTTATCCATAAATATAAATCGGCGAAAAAACTACAACAATGAATTTTTCATGTTTACTAGATGAAAATACAATTTTCCAACAAGCAATAAACAATCCACGTGCAATAAGAGTAATCACGAGTTTCCACCTGTAACGGTGCAGGGTAATAAATCCATTTAACACTGAAGGGGGTGCTGATTTCTCGAACAAAACCGAAGCGGTCATGCACTATTGCTACCAGTATCCAAGCTCATGCGCTGTGTCGATCCGGTTCTTCCACTTTCATGAGTCCCTTCATACACGCTCGCTAGTTATAGGTAGGTACTTTTGACTTTTACTTTTCATGTAGAGAAGAATAATATTATGTGAGGTTTGGTTTTAAAATCTTACTTGGACTGTAGCATCGTCTTTCAAGCAACTTTGGCAAACGCTCGACAAAGCTAAGCTTATTTTTAACTATTTAAATAGACTTGTGTTTATTATAATCAACGATTTTTCTTTGTAGGTTGATAAACGTCAGGAATAAAAAAAAACTTTCTTTTTAAGAAAGGAGAAACAAAAAAGTACATTTTTTTTTATTTTATGATTTTGCATGGGAGTATCAAGGAACTTTTAATGTTGACTGTACATTACAATCATCAGTTCTAAATAAACTTAATTCGAGAAACAGATCAATGTGGAGGCGGCGTGCGGCGCGCCCTGTCACTTCGTATATTTTCATGAAAGTGACAGAGTCGCGCGGCTCATTTGATACATTTTGTATGAAAAAGGCAAGTAGCGCGCCGCACGTTTCAGCGTGGCTTGCCGCTTAGGTACTCACTGTCACAATAGTTTACATTGTGACCGAAGTGGCCAATTTAAACTTTGCACTAGCGCCCGGCTCTGCCCGTAACGTCATTAGCGAGAAATTAGTTTTGTCTAAGTTCTCAGTTTTGTTTGCAAATGATTTTTTAACTTAGTTGCAGATGATGCAATTAACTACCTTGTCGAGTAAAAGCGCAGGTGGCGAGGAGACAAAATTAACAATTTTCGTATAATAGAGATATTAAAGATACTTACCAAGAGTTTTAGTTACAGTAGAGTTTTTATCTATCTTCTATGTATTTCTAGCAACTAAAAGTACGTAAGTATACTACTTAAATAAAGTCCCCTAAATTTTTAGGTGAAGACGGTTTTTGCAATTAAATAATTTTGTAATGTCGCAAGTCAAAATTTGTCTTTGGTCATTGGTCGTTTGTCATTGGTCATTGGTCATTGGTCATCTGTCGTCTCCCACCTACCTTTTGTCATTAGTCCTCTGTCATCTGTCACCTTATTGACCCAATTTCCATTCGCCTTGCCCGGTCACATTTTTCGTAACGCATTCACCAGTTTACTCCCCAATCCAAGCGTGCGTAAAGAAGTTTTACTTCAAAAACTACGAACAACCCCAATACAATACAATACCTATCTAGACACCTTAGGAAAGGATAATACATCATTATTTGAATCACAATATTTATGATAATAAGAAAACAGTTCCCTTGATATTTAGATAAAAGCGCGTAATAAATTCCCATAAATCAGGCATCAACCCGAAACGGCGCGTTGCCGAAACCAGTGTCCGTTTCTAATATATTAAAACTTTTTCTCTTCACCGCTCCACTGAAAGAGAAAACGAAGAGCGCTTTTTGCGTCCCTGAAAAAGTGGTGTAATTTATTTTCCTTCACTGCAATATTTAGTTCTGTCCATTACTACAGTTCGCGACCGAACATTATTCACGAACATCCATCTTTTTTTTTCTCGGTCTCACGCGCGTGCAGACCTCTATTATTAACTTTTTCATTCATATTCTTCGCATTCGGTCCAATAAAAGAAATTGTTATTGGATAGAAAACATTGTTATGATATCGGCAACTTTGAGATGTGATGGCTTTGCTGATTCAACAGGGCTAGGGTCAGTAACAGGGTTATGATCATCTTACATATAATTTTGACGCAGTCTAGTTGCCCAGGGTGTGATGAGCGAAAAGTCCGGTTTTATTAAAATTAATTGAACAACAATAAAATGAATAATATAATTATGTTTATTTTAACACTAATCTGCGAGGCTCCTGTCTCACACCCTATGTATTTTATTTTATTGTATTAGGGACGTCTAAAGATTTTTTTATCTGACTGTGTGACGAAACGAGCATGTCGTTCATTTGATGGTAAGCGCTACGCCTGCCCATAACAGTACATCACCACCCAGAACCCTGTAGTGCATAATCATACTCGGCACTGCACCGTGCCCGTCACCCGGAGACACCACTACCAATATTATAAATGCGAAACTTTGTGTGTTAGTCCTCTCTTCATGCCGAAACAGCTGAATGGATTTTGATGGAATTTAATATATAGGTACATACTTTAGGTCCTAGATTAGAATATAGGATACTTTCGATTTCGTAAAAAATGATGGTTCCGATGAGATAATAGTAAACGCGGCTGAAACCGCGGGGCGCTGCTAGTAAGTCATATAGCTAAGTGCGAAGCGCATTAGCAATGCGACGCCCGTCGCCGCCGGATGTCCGTGACATTACAGCTTCAGTTTCATAAACTCAGCCATACCAGACTACGTTCTACAAGCTGGTAAATAAAACCTAAGCGGGTAAATGTATGTTATGCTTATTTCACAAAAAGGCAGGACAATAAGGTAAAGTAATGAGCAGCTACTATTAGGGCAGAATAGCGTTACCCTCACGGTTTCTTACAAAAGACGCCCGCGTCAGTCCCTGCGACGGAGCTCTTGTATGAAACATCGCGAGCGCCCACGTAACGCAGTTTTTGCCCTTTGCTGCAATGTTTTTTTTATATTATGTACTCTATGACATGCATCTGCAAACAAAAAATATATCAGTTTTGGTCACGGCGAAGACACTACACTAGTGATTACAAAGATCGATGAAAGTGGTCGGCGATCGCGAGATTACACCGGTATATGAACACTCAATCATATCGTTTAGGAAGAGGGGTGAGCGTCAGCGTGCATGGTCCAGTGGTTAGATCGTGTAGCTGCTTCAGAATAGTACGAATATTGAACGTTTTGCTCTACTTCTGCTCTGTATCACTATTACGAGATTTTCTAACTACAATCACTAGCGAATACAGTAACATTTTAGTATGAAAGACGTTTATATGTAGTTACCGCTAGGGGCGCTGCTCTGAATTTCATACATATGTTTTAATATAGCCGCTTACTACTGTCCTTGTGAGAAATGTGCATTATGATAACAAGAAGCGCATTCAGTTACGTGTATACGTGATTGAGCTAAGTGCACAGCGCATTAGTGGCTCGACGCCGGCGGAAGTCCGCTCCGTCCGCGACATCACTTCACGCGCACTCTGTTATGTAAACATAGCCTTACAGCCCGCAGCTAGGTCTTGAAGAAAATTAAACCTTCAAATGAAATTGTTAAACTGGATAAAATAGAAGATAGATAGATTAACTCTTCATTGAAACTCTAGAGAACAAAGGAAACTACAAGATTAAGATAGTTACATACACACATTTATACAATTACAGTCACGCAATTTTTCGCTTCTTCCATTTTTATGAGTCCCTTCATATATGCTCGCCGGTTAAAGGTACTTTTGACTTGGCCATTCTTTAGTATGTCCTCGATTTAGATAGTTGCGAGCAAATATAGAAAAATAATGATGAGTTGTTCGGATGTATCTTCCAGAAGTGTCCAATTGAAGAATCCAATTCTTAATTTTATTATATTTATAAGTTAAACTGGACTAGAACCGAACTTGAGTCTGGCAAATCCGCCAATTCCAACTTATTTAAACAAAAAAGCTTTAAGATGTTAAACAACGTTAAAGTTGCTATGTCAAACTACAGTTAAAATCGGCAAAAGATATGCAGTGCAAGTTTAATTTTTTTAATTTTCAAATAAAGTTATATTAGTTCAACATTTCAGTTTATAAACGCAAGTGTGTAAATAAACCGCTGCTGATGACAAGTGACTGACTGGCGGGCAATTAGCCACCGAGGCCGAGCCAACAAAAGGGCCTCTTTGTTTCACTTAATTATAAAAGAAAAACGCGCAAGACTCTCTGGGTACCTCTAGAGGAAAGAAGTTAGCTGCTTCCTCCAGTTGACTGTCGCTCTTTAAGTTGTAGAGAATAAATAGTTCTAGATTGTTAGGTATTGTCTCCAGAACATAGGAACAACTTACAAATTCTTCTCTTTCAAGATAATGAGATGTGAAATGCAATATTTCTACAGACTATACCTACCTACTGACGGCCAGTTTCTGGAACGTTTATTTATGTTAACTTTGACAGTAGATTAAATCTATTGCTGTCTTTATCTGGCATTTAACAAATGACAAAGACAGCAAAAATATTAAATCTGCGTAAAAGTTAACAGACGTTCCAGAAACCGACCGCAATATTTGACCAATCGAGCACAGACTGTCTCGTCCGCGTTGCTAGCATCATATTAAAGATTTTCAAACCAAATTGGTTCATCTACAGTTGGCCAAGTTCGTGAATGAAAGAGGCGAGTCGTCTGCCTACCTTAATGATGGCCCCAGGGCCCAGTCTCGTATTGTGCAGCCTGCACTGTGCACGCATCGCTCATGGCCGCCGGAAAATTATGGAATTTGAATTTGTATGGAACTTCGCATTAGTTCAACGTCTTGGTCTTTATAACGAGTAGTTTGTAAATACTACAAACTCTATAACTAAGGACGCTTCTGTAACTTATGGAAATTCCTAATGCATTGTGTAAAACGCATTAGAAATTCAATAATGTAGAAAATAGCTAAGTGGGTATGCTTGTTTCCGTGATCAAAGCTAACGTTTAGTGTATACTCAGTGTGTACGGTAACCTCGTTTGGTCTGCAGTGGCAGCCAATTCAATTTCTAAAGAAAATATAGTTGTATAGGTCCGTAATGTTCGAGTGTCTTTTCACATGTATGAGAAGACACTCGAACATTATGGACGTGTCTGCGTTTCACGACAATACTAAACAAACATGTTCCATAAAAACGCGCTTCTTTTCTTCGATATATTGATATCGAGTGAGGAAATTTGTCAGTCCGCCTTAAAGCCACTGACTTGACTTAACGACTGCTAACAATGGATAACAATTGAAACTCAGGATTGAGCGTACCCTGTATCAAACGCAAGTTCCACCATTGTATGGAATAGTGCGGCCACCTCTGGGAAGGTTCAGCTAAATATGAACTCGAAGACTTAAACTCCATTGGAAGTGGAAAAAATGACTCACTGACAGCGAATCACCGATGAAGGATAGACTTGAAAGCCTCAAATATTTTCGTAAAGGTGCCAGTCTTTCAGTCTTTTATAGTATACTAGCTGTAACCTGCCTCGCTGTGGCACATTCGCACATTCGCTGATATGTCACTGATTAAAAAAATAGATAAAAACAATCCTTGATACGGATTCTATATCATGCTAAAATTTCAGCTCGATCGGTGCAGAACTTTTTAAGTTTTTGAAGCGTACACAAACCAACATAACATTTTTATATATATAGATTTAAGAGACTGTGTGCGACGTATTTGCACAACTTGATTCTTCCATCTCCATTCCACCATCGTTCAGACGTACGGAAATACGGCATTACTGAAGCACGGACACATTCTGATGTTATACCCCTAAAAACGGTCCTCTACTACGTACCTATAATAAAATTGGTGCTGCTAATTTATAATAAAACCATACCTACTCAGTATCAGCCGCGTCCGTAAGTACCCACTTCGAAGGGTAAATTTTTAAGGGGTAAAATATACTCCGTAATTAGCGGAAGGCTCGGCCAAGGATGCCCCGAAGGAATGTAATTCTACATAAACCCAGCTGTTTCCTTTAACTGTTATTCGTACGGGGTTAATGAATACCTACTACTGAAGCTGGGCGTTTAGCTCGATTATGAGTAATTTGTTTTACATAAATGTTTATGGTTTATAACAAGCAATTAACATCTTAAAATTTCAAATTGTTCTATAGACATAAACTTCTAGGATCGGTTTTGTCTGTAGAAAATGGATTGAATTCGATGTTTAAAATACTTGCCAGACTCTGCAAATTTCACAAACATGGTGGCGTCTTAGTTTAGTGGTTTACTATGCATGCATGTTTATTTTGAGTAAACGACCGTGGTAAATCATCTAGATAAATAAAAAATGGTAAATCCTGATCCCTCTAGAAGTCTAAATGATTTACATCTAGATGATTTAGGCAGTCGTGGTTAGGTTAGTTCATACTCAGACTTTATACTTCATACTCAATTCTATCACTTCGCAAGCATTCGAGAACAAAGTCTAAGTGAAAGCGCATTAACAAACAACTCCATTAAAACTTTCAAGATAATATCCCTATGTATTTAATGAGCCGTATACGGTGCCACGGCATCCGAGTCCCGCAAAGAATTAAAGGCTGAAGATTTTAGTGCCACCATTCCCCTGTTACTTTCAACCCCTGCAATTATAACGCACCCGAAGGGTTGCAGCGCTCTCCAAATTGCAAACACGTCCATTGTTTTAATCTACTCCTCTTCCAAGAATCCAGGATATAATACTGGAATAATGCTTCCTAGTTTACTTTGACCTATCTGTCAGGAAGAGCCACATTGAAGAATATTTACCGCAATGGGTCAAAGTTGAATGGTCGTCGCCAGTGGCGCGGAATTCGCCATCGTATACTTGATTGAAATATTAATTTCGACAGTGCCCTCAACCATGATGGCTGACAGAATTAAAGACGCTCAACAAATCTTGGTGTTCGTACCCTTTTAAAGAGTTAGTCCTTCTCAATTCACCAAATAGATAGTATAGTGAAATATTCAATATGAAATTGCTTATGAACGACTAGGTAACAAATTCTTATTTTATTTAGGTTTATAATAATGAAATTGTGTTATATTGGAATCATCTACTTTCTTACGACCTTCGTGAAAAAAAGGGTTAGGTAATACTTAGTCGCAAACGATTGTCCAAGACATGCTATTACCTACTACATAATTAACGACGACACCATTAGATAAAATGGACGCCTAATAATGAGTTAAAAACGTAATAATATGTCTCCGCAATAGGCATTTTTCCGTGAAAATTAACACTCGGAGGTATTATAGAGGCACTATAAAATAACTTCGCTAGATTTCGAAAAGAGTAGAAAGGAGAATGACGTCGTCGCGGCAGTCTGATATTTTCAAAAACAATTTCGCGTTCTGGAAAGTTTTCGGATTATGGTCTGGAAGAAAACCAAACAAAAACTACAAATACTATTCTTGTGTTTACCTTTTTGTAACTCTTGTGCTATATAACATTCTTCTGACCCTTAATCTGGCGTTCACTCCTCCCAAAATCGAATATTTAATTCGGGAAGTGATCTTTTACTTTACTGAAATTGCTGTAACGAGTAAAGTTTTTATGATCATCATTATGCGGGACAAGATTCTTGAGGCGTTCAATCTTATTGACGGAAAAGATCTGGAGGCAGACGACGATATTAGCAAGAAAATTATCGAAAAGGACAATGCAGATTTTGGAACTTTCTGGAAATTGTTTGCTACTATGTCCCATATAGCATACTCGACCCAAGTCTTCATCCCAGTACTGGTACACTTCTTATTTAGTACGCGATTAGAATTGCCTATCTGCCAGTATTATTTTTTGTCCGATGAACTTCGAGATAATTATTTCATTTATTGGTTCATTTACCAATCTTGGGGAATGTATGGGCACATGACTTACAATGTTACTGTTGATTCATTCTCTGCTGGGTTATTGCTCACGGCCATATCTCAAATTAAGGTTCTGAATTCTAAGTTGATGAATTTGAAATTAAGCGATGAAGAGAAGACGTTGAGTCTTGATATACAAGAAAAGATTCAAGCTAATAGACTGCGGGTGTGTCTGAGGCGTTATGATATATTGTTGAAGTAAGTAAGCCATTGAGTAAGTAAGCCATTGTTTTCAATTCCAAGTAGGTCTACGTTTGATTACCACCTCACTTGATGGTAAGCTTATGGTAAGCGATGATATGCCGACTATGAAGCACGTAGGGTTATTTCGTTTCTCACACCAGTACTCGTATTAGGGAATAGAAGATGTATAGGATTTAGGCACTTCTTATTCACTCCAGTATTGAAGTGATCCATAATCTAGATTATACTGTTCCATTTGGCTATTATTTCTAATCTTTCTATGTATTCTTTCTATTTTGGGGTTATGTTAGAAATTTTGGTAATTAACGTTTTTAGAGTACAACTTATCATTTTTTTTTTAATGTTTGTTTTATTTTAGATATTGTGATATTATTCAGAGCATAATGGACATTACAATGTTCATAGTATTTGGAATTTCATCGGTAATCATTTGCGTGGTGATGTGCGGATTACTTTTGGTAAGTATTTTTAACATAGAACTGACCTCTATAATAGTATACTTATAAATGGTGAAGCTACATTGTTCTTGATACTTATGTCAGAATAAGGGTTAAAGTTTATGTTCGTTTTACAGCCATCGTCAACGGAAACTTTTGTCTTCATGGTGATTTACTTATTCGTTATGACATTACAAATTTTTATGCCTGGATATTTGGGAAGTCAACTCAACTACGAGGTAACTGCTATTTAGCCATCTCTCCCTACTCCATTCATTATCATGATTAACTCATATCGTCCCACTGCTGACCACGGGTTTCCCCTCACTTTCGTGAAGAGGATAAGGCCAATCCACAAATCCCAGGGTCAAACCAATCCCAATCAGGGGGGCTCGGTCCGGATTAGCGGATAACATTCCTTTCTATACATTCCTACGAAATTATTCGCGGGTAGGTGTGGGACTGTGGGTTTCCTCACGATGTTTTCCTTCATCGAATAGCTAGTGTATAATGACGTACATAATACTTTTTACATAAACACATTGGTACGTGCCCGCATTAGGATTTGAGCTCACGACCTTCTCCTTGGTAGGCAGACGTTCACCCACTAGGCCACCGCTTGATAAACTCCATTACAGTCATTTTATACGATTGTTTTTGCGTTATAGAGCCAGGAGCTGATGTATGCAGCTTATTGCACAGAATGGATACCAAGATCGGAATCTTTCAAAAGGAGTATTAGAATACTTGTGTGCCGAGCCAATAAGCCTATTCAAATGTCAGGTCTTAACATGCTACCCTTGTCCCTTTCAACATTTACCTCGGTATGTTTTCCTCGGTCTATCAAGGATCTGTAGAGAAGTTACAGAATATGTAGAGATATGAATGTGTGCGTGTGTGTATGTATGTTTGTGTGTGATGTCGGAAAATGTATGTACGTGAATGTAAAAAAAAAGGTAGAGCTGATGTATCTACTTTAGATACTTTGATCATGATTTTTTTAAGATATTATTATTAATATGATAATAATAATAACGCGTCACGATCACATATATAGATCCTGTCCCCTAACTAGTATTCCCTGTAAGGAATGAGGAACTACGATGACCATAGTCCTACAGACACCCAGACTCAGAGCAAATACTTGTGGTTCACACAAATCTTTGCCCCGTGCGGGAATCGAATCCACAGCTTCACGCTTCGCAGTCAGATTACTTACGCCACGGAGGCCTTCAAATATAGGACCTACATTTTGTTTAAAGCATGTGTTTGGAAGTCCAAGCGGGTAATGTGAAGACTTTCCATCCTTGACATGAACAACTTCATCTACTCAATCAGTTTTATTTTGTATTTTCAGATCGTAAAGTCAGCATACTCTTTCTTCGCGTTGATCAGTAGCTTTCAACAAAAATAAACATCTACTGATACCTTCTTGTATTTAATGTTTCTAGTGTACTTAGAATTAGTTTGTTTGCACCTAAACTAGAAAAAAAAAACGATATAATACACCTCTAAATCTAAGATTCTACTATATAATAAATGCGATGGATTGTGTTTTTGTCCCATGTACAGGCTGAAACGGTTGACTTATTTTGATGAAACTTAATATACAGATACTTTAGGTCCTGGAATAGAACAAAGGATACTTTTACCCGAAAAAATAACGGTTACCGTGGGAAATTAGCCACGCGGGTGAAACCGCGGGGCGCTGTTCCTTTTACATACATGATTCTTTTACATACCTATTTTTTGATATTAATCTTAGGATATTAGTAATTATATGTATTCCTTCTCACCTCAATCCACTTATTAATTCTTAATTAAATATAGGTACCTAGTAGTCAGAACGTGAAGCAAACTAATGAAAGTTTAATGTCGTCGTGAAGCCGGCAAATCGTTAACTACAATCACATAGGCAATGCCATATGGAAAGCGCCTACTAAACGATTAGTAATAAGATCTCACGTCTCTCGCTAATAGGTGGCGCCACCTGTCGAATCTCATTTGTTCGAGAACTTTCGAACCGACGACGATTAAAACCACTAATGACTCGTATCGGAGCCAGCCACGTATATTGCTTTAATTAGTGTGATTTAATGATAATTAATATTTTTATGAAGGGCTTAAATCACGACAATTTGTGGGGGAGGTTGTTGTTTTGATCGTTATCGGTGTGGGCAGCCATTTAGATGGTTTTCCCTGGTTAAAACGACGGACATCATTCAATTTAACCTGTAAAAATACAGTTTCCAGTCATGGTTTCACTGAAGTGCTTAGGCCAAAACATAGGTTGTGTTAAGACGAGTGGACTGTATCTAGGGGTGTTGAGGTTATGAAGAGGAAAATTGGTTGGAAAAAAACTCACCGGTGGTCGGCACTTAACTTCCTTTGGAGGCGTCGTTGGGGGCCCCCTTTTGCTAATTGTTGATGGTACACTGATGGTTATTCACTGATTATATTTTATTTCATGTTTTTGATGGAGCGACGCACCGTGTCGGTTCGTTAGAGTTTTGGAAGAGTGTCAAAGAATGAAAAGGATTGGTAGAGTGAATGTGTAGAAAGGACTGAACGTCCATAATGGGAACGAATGAAAGGGCGGGAAGGTTTTAATTTGGAATGGTTGAATAAGAGGCTTTAACAGGTTGATAGTTTTGTTATTGGTTTAGGATGGAAAATAAAGTATCTAATTATACAACTAAGTTATTTTTTTCAGTTGGATCATAGTCTATAGTTCTAGTTTAAAAAAAAAGTTATGCTTCTAGTATTAATTAGGCACAATAATAATAATAATGTCCGCTTCATTCATGACGAAATTTGAATTATGATAGAATAGAATAGAATAGAAAAACTCTTTATTGTACACCAGAAACAAAATTAAACACAGGACAGAAAAATTACAATAGGTAAACAAGGGTAGTACAATGGGCGGTCTTATCGCTGAAAGCGATTTCTTCCAGACAACCTTAGGTAACACAACCTTAGATAACAACCTTAGATAGGTAACAGACAATCTAAAAAGAGAAATTGATTTCCTGTTATATCTTTGCTTGTGTACTCTATAGTAAGTATAATTATGTTTAAGTCTTGCTTGGAACAAACGCGTGGTTAGAATCACTTCTATTTCTAGTTTTGTCAGTAAATAAAGTTTTAACCACAACGATACAGTTTTACTTCTATCATAACATCTAACGCTTGAAGTTACTAGTGGAGGAAATCCACAGAGCAGTAATGTCAGAACAACAAGGACTGGCAAACGACACAGGGTAAAAACAATGGGTGAAGTTTGTGTATCTACACGGTTAATGCGCTGGGGTGTCACTTCACGTGGGGATAGCGCTAATGGTTCAACTCATTACAGGAAAGTGGCATACTGTAGTAGATAAGTATACAGGTTCTAAGGAAAAAGATAGAATAGATAATACTGGTGTATGTACTACGTAGATTTTTGTAGAATCTATCTATATATATAAAAATGTTATGTTGGTTAATGTACGCTTCAAAAACTCAAAAAGTTCGGCACCGATCGAGCTGAAATTTGAGCATGATATATAATCCGCATCAAGGATTGTTTTTATCTATTTTTTTCATCAGTGACATATCAGCGAATATGCGAATGTGCCACAGCGAAGCGTGGCAGAGTACAGCTAGTACTAATATATAAAGCTGAAGAGTTTGTTTGTTTGAACGCTAGGTTCTCGGGAACTACTGGTTCGAATTGAACAATTCTTTTTGTGTTGAATAGTCCATTTATCGAGAAAGGTTATAGGCTATATAACATCACGCTACGACTAATAGAAGCGGAGCATCAATGAAGAATGTGGCAAAAACGGGGAAAATATATTGCTTTTAAGAGAGTTATTGCGGGAAAACTTGAATTATGCGGGTGAAACCGCAGGGCGCAGCTAGTATATTATACTTAAAGTGATTGTTGAAAAACGTTTATAGAAAAGTTTACAATTACCCACTGCAAGCTGATGAAAAGAGTCCGCACACGGTCAATCTACTGTTAGTCGCCGAAGAGTCTACTTGTCAACCTTCCGTGTCATACGTGTCAACTCATACCCCTCCCCTATTCACAAGTGTCGGAAAGTTTCCAAATCCGATTCCGACGAATTCATTCCCGATCCGACGCATTCGAAAAACATTGACAGTTAGGTACTATCGGAAAATCGTTTTTCGAATGCGTCGAATAGGGACTGAATTCGTCGGAATTGGATTCGAAAACTTTCCAACACTTGCGAATAGGGGGTACAGATCAGCTCACTGTCACCATAATATTGTATTGTTACCAGAACTTGACAGCTATTCCAAATTTCAAATCGATTGAACAACAAAAACTTGTTCAATATTTGACTTTAATAAAACAAAACAAAAATCCATTCATGCTTCCATGCAGACAAAAAATAGTTAAAACACGGGTAAATAAAAAGGTTGTAAAACATATAAGGCATTCTACTTATACACCCAGAAGATGATCAATTAACCTCTGATACATGCACTTGACACTAGGGACAAAGGGCTGCCCAATAATAGCCAAAAGAGGCTGAAATTGTTTTAGTCTGCTTATTAGCTTTGGGCGCTTTTGCCAATTAAGGAATGTCGGTAATATTGTATAGGTACTGAATTCGTTAGTTTATTATATCTGCAATTGGTTTACATGGTCTAAATTTTATTTAAGCACTTCGTCGTAACTTTGTTAACGTTTGACGGACTGACTTGACTGTATACTGTGACTTGGAATAACCTAATGAAACTATTTTTTTTTAATCGCTATAGCTCCTACACACTCGCACTGTACTGCCAGCGTGGGTTTGTTTATGCCGGGCAGGCTTCCTGGACCTTTTGCCCGTGTAACCAGTGATTTTTCCAGCAGGCTTTACGGCAGCGTGTGTATGAGCCTTTAGCCGTATAAGCCTATTTAAGTACTGTTTTTTCTTTTTCATTTCACCAGCCAACCTATTTACTAGAACCGCCTTTCATATTTTATATACTTCCCTAACCAGACTCATAGGTGTACTTAGGCTCCAAAGAATATTTGCTCGTGTGTGTGGGGTGAACCTTAGCTCATTTCCTGGGCACGCACACAAGTGTGATGAAACGACCAGGCTCATTAGGACTAACTAGAGTGGCCTTAAGACCGAACGCTGGTCAGCGCTGTTAGGTAAACGCATTTTAGAAAGAGAACCGAAGCTTTGTAGGTCTACCTTTTCAAGCTTTTTCGCGTCAGACATATCCCTCATTTCCGGCAAGAACGTGTTATGTACTTAATATATTATTGAGGAGTAATATAGTATGTAGCACCTAATTAACTAGGATGGCACAAGGGCCGAAAATTAGTCTTGGCCTCCGACAATAAGAGTCGCCAGTTTGGTCTGTAATACTATATACTTCTATGTAATTCGTATTAATGTTATCTACTACAGGTAGACATATATATTATTGTACCTATATTAGTTTTGATTGAAAAATTTCTTCTCTAATATCAAAGAGATTTTTAATGAGCGCATTGGTGTCGTTTCCTGGTCTTATAATTTCATTTAAATCGTAGACCTCTACAACACCCCACCATGTTGTATCAAAAACTCAGCTTATAAAAATTTGTGAGACACTTTTTGAGGATAACTACCCAAAGTAAAGCAGATAAAAAACCATAGAATACCAGAAAGATTTTTCTTCTAGAATACTAGGAAGGTAGATAAAACCTGTATAGTGTTCTGAGTACGAATATAATTAAAAACTGAACCGAAGTGACCTGTCCCAAAATAGCGCACTCAGTAAAAATACTGTGCTAAAAGTTCCAAATAATTTCAGCTCGTCCATATTGGTTGGTTAAATTTTTATTACTTGGGATAGTTTGGAGAAAAATGTGAGGAAAGTTACCGAACTTCCTGTTAATTGAAATAGTTTCGTTGCTCCGGAGTTTACAGAGACGTGTTTTGTACCTTTTTGTTAGTTACATAGTAGAGCATTGTTTATCAGACCGTCCGTAATACGAATGATTGGTAACCAAACTGCTGTGGCAGACCCGACTTCGCGATTTTTAACATTACACAGCGGTAAAACAGACAAAAGAAGCGTGGCAAGCGGCGCGCTGTATGCTGTCACTCGATTCCTTTTTCAAACAAAATGTATCAAAGTGACAGCGCCGCGATGCACGCCGCACGCTGCACTGCATTAAACTGTCTTATACCATAGGTTACGTACTCAAGGTAAAGGTTAGTTCGGTCTAGCCAGCCATAACCGGCTGCCCCCTAGGAGGCAGGATAAAAAGGTCGCCGTTGTCGGATACGACAAGGAGGCCATCATTATAATCATCATCATCATCAGTCAGACAAATAAAATGTTACGTAGAAGAAATTTACGAGTTTCCGTGAATTTCGTGAGGAGGATTAGGCCACCACGGGGGCCCGGTCCAGATTGGTGAATAACATATCTGCCTCTGAATAATTCTCGGGTAGGTTAGGTTTCCTCACGATGTTTTCCTTCATCGAAAAGCTAGTGATAATTACGTACATGCTTTACAGAAACACATTGGTACGTGCCCGCACTGGGATTTGAACTCACGTCCTTCTTTTTGGAAGGCGGATGTTCTCCCACTAGGCTACTACCGCAACTCTGTTTACGTATTCATAAATGTATCAGAACATAATATGGAGTATTATTTCCCTATGATATTAACTAATTACGAAGCTATAACATTTCCCACGATACATAGGTGTAGTTCGTGTTTATTCTATAACCAAATTATGTAATATAGCATTATATGCCTCCGGCTTTAGAATGTTATTGAATTCATAATGTAACAAACAGTTATGAAGATTACATATATATATTAATTACTAGCTGTACCCTGCCATGCTTCGCTATGGCACATTCGCACATTCGCTGATATGTCACTGATGAAAAAAATAGATAAAAACAATCCTTGATGCGGATTATATATCATGCTAAAATTTCAGCTCGTTCGGTGCAGAACTTTTAGAGTTTTTGAAGCGTACACAAACCAACATAACTTTTTTATATATATAGATAATCTAAAAACATGTACATGAAATCCGAATAGATTAGTCTCGAAACAAAGTTACTTACTACTAATCCGGGTCCAATAAATCTATATATATAAGATATCTTATGTAAGGTCCGACGACTTCCGTAAATAAACTCAACTGCGTTTCTGTAATTAAAGTTTTATTTGTTTACAAACTATTGTTTTATAAAGAAAGTACTCAGTGCTTTACAAAACGTTACTTTACCTGTAATTAAAGAAACAACATTCAAAGCTTTTAAATTCACGAATATCGTCTCCTTTACAAATATTCTTCAGGTATTTTATTTAACAAGTTTTCGGTTTTCTTCCTAACCTTCAAAATCCCAATGACGCGCGCAATGCTGACATAAGACATGCTAGTGTCATTGTCTTATTCACTTCAGTCTGTCATTTATTGTAACTTTCATGTTGTCTGTCTAATCGGTCATTCACTTGAATGAGCGCGGGTAAATTCAAATTAAAGGAATGATACGTATGTAAGTAGGTTATCATTCCTTTACATCCCCCCCCTTCGGGAAGAGAATTGCTTCATAACATCATATCATATGTCTTCTAAACTGTCGCCTCCAAATGTAGGAGCCGGGACTAATTTGGTGATATGGAAGAGATTTGATTCTGATTTTCTATGTCCTGTATTTATTCTGTATATTGAGTTGGACAGTTTTTCTATTATTTCATATGGTCCTATCTTCAATTCATCCAGTTTTCTTCTGTTTAATTTATTGCCATTTTCTGCAAATACCATGTCTCCCACTTTAAACTCATAATATTTTCTATTTCTATCATATAGTTTTTTATTGTAGTTGTGTGATTTTATACTGTTTCTCAGTGCCAATTTTCGATCTCTCAATAATTCGTTTTCTGTTCTTTCTGCTTTTAATTCATCGATAATTGGTGTAAATGTAATATGTTTTCCTTGTAACAAGTACACGGGTGCAAAGCCTGTAACAGTGTGCTCGGTTTCATTGTACTTTTCCACGCATTTTTGTGCTATTGTTGTCCATGCTCTTTTTTTATTTTCTTCATTTACTTTGCATCTTATTTTATTGACCAATGTTTGATTAAGTCTTTCATTGATTCCATTTGAAAAAGGTGCATTTACTGCTGTGAAGACAATCGGAATATTTTTTTCTTGTAAGAATGCTTTAAACTCTTTTGAGTTTATTCCTGGGTACTGATCTGTTAAGATCATACCAATACTATTATTATCTTCTGTGACATTCTTGACAAGTTTTATAAAGTCATTTGAATTCTGTGTTTTTGAAGTGACAATGTATGCATATCTAGTAAAATGATCCACTAAGAGGTGCATGTACTTCTTTGTCGATCTTGAGCCCCCAAATCCACCAATTGTGTCTATGGACATTATTTCAAAAGGATGTGTGGCTGGTCCTAGATGAGACATTAGTCCAAACTTATCCTGACCTCTTGATTTGTTCCTAATGCAAATTTCACATTGTTTACATATATTCTTTATATTCTGTCTTAGATTTTTAGCTGTGTAGTATGGTGTAATTTTATTTTGCATTTGTGTAATTCCAATGTGACAGTATTCTTTATGTATTTTCTTGATGAAATTTAGACTAAAGTTTTCTGATAAAACAATTTTTTCTTTATTCTTGATTTTCTTGTAGTATATTGAGTGCTTTGATATTAACTTATTTTTTTCCTTTTGTATATCCTCGTTATTTTCTTGATCACTAATGATATCCTCAAGTTGTATCCAATTGACAACTTTCAACTTTTCTTCTTCATTTTCATGTGCTTCTAATACAGGATTTCTGCTAAGGCAGTCAGCTTCAAGATTATTTTTTCCTGGTGAGTATTTTATCTCAAAGTCATATTGAGAAAGGTAATAAGTCAAGTCTCCGAGTTCTTCGTCTGTTCTTGATTTAATGTTCATTTTTTCCAATGGTTTATGATCAGAAAATACTGTAAATCGTTTACCTATGAGCCAATGTTGCCAGTATTTAACAGCTTCCTTTATTGCTAGGCATTCTAAATAAATGGCTTTTTTTCTTTTCTGTACTTCATTTAATTTCTTGGAAAAATATGCAACTGGTTTTTCTTTTGTGTTTTGTTGTCTCTGTTTCAATACTGCTCCTACGCCTTGTATACTTGCATCTGTGTAAATTAGTATAGGTAAATCTGGGTCAAATATCTCTAATATAGGTTGAGAACACAGTAGTTGTTTCATTTTTTCAAAAGATTTTTGACATTCTTCTGTCCAAATAAATTTTTGATTCTTCCTTAGTAAGTTATGTAGTGGGTCCAATGTTATCGCAATATTTGGTACATATTCGTTATAAAAATTTATTTTCCCCAAGAACTGCCTCACATTTTTTTGATTTTGGGGCACTGGGAAATTTCTTATTGATATTAAATTATCTTTTATTGGGCGTACTGAGTTGTTATGAATAATGTGCCCTAAATATTTTACTGAATCTGATGCGAATGTGCATTTAGAAAATTTCAGTCTAAAGCCTTCCTTCTTAATCGCCTCTAATAATTTAGTTAAGTGGTTTATGTGTTCGGGAAAGGATTTTGAGAACAGCAATATATCATCGATGTAATTTACTGCGAATTCCGTAAGTCCGTGTTTTCTTATAATATTACTCAATATTCTTTGAAATATTGCTGGTGATGTTTTAAGTCCAAATGGCAGACAGGTCCACTGAAAATGGCTGTCTTGTGTTACAAAAGCTGTTTTTCTTCTATCTTCGATTCGTAATGGTATGGACCAGAATGCAGAATTTAAGTCCAGAATAGAGTAATATTTGCAATTTCTTGTTTTTACCATTAAATCTTCAATTAGAGGAAATGGTTGTGACTGTGGAATAACAAGTTTATTTAAATCGCGAAAGTCTATACAAAGTCTTGATTTTCTATTGTCTTCTTTTTTGTATGCCAATGTTACCGGGGCGGCAAATGGACTGTATGATTCTTCAATGAGGTTTTTCTCCAATAACTTTGATACTTGACTCTCTATTTCCTTCTTATCCTCAATACTGCATCTATAAGGTCTTTTGCTGCAATATTTATCGATCATTAAATCAATTCTGGCTTCATAGTCTCTTACAGTTCCAACATCGTACTTGTCTTTTGCGAAGATCGATTTATATTTTTCAATTAATTTATTTATTTCTGCTTCTTGTTTATATTCAAGCTGGTTTATTGAAATTTTAAAGTTGGTTTCATCAACATGTTCGTTGAAGTTCACTGTAAACTTGTCATCCATTTTTGTTTCCTTTTTTTCTGTTTCCATTTCTGTATTTCTACTTATTTCTTGTGTTTTTTGTGTAATTTCTAACTTTTCATTTTGGATCAATTTAAATTGTTTAATCATATCCAATCCAATTAAAAAATCGTAGTTGAAATTGTTCTTGTTGATTACAAACACATTCACTTCTTCTTCAATTTCAAAGATTTTTATTCTCATTTTTACTATTCCGTTTGTTTTTTTCACACCATTAATCGTAGTTAACTCCACAGTCTGTGCATTACTTATTTCTTCATCTTTTAACTTTAGCAATTTTGAATTAATTAATGAGATATTTGAACCGGAATCATATATTCCGAATGCATCCAGTGTGTTATTTAATGTTAATTTGATTTTGATTAATGGTGGCACTACTAGTTTTTTTGGTCCATATTATTTAGTTCGGTTTCTACTTCAGAGTTGTTAACAAAATTGATAAAATTTTGTTTTTCTTTAATGTTTTCATTTGTTTTAAACCAGCATGAGTCTTCAGGGTGATATCTATTTCCTTTATTTTGTTTTTTACAAATCTTACATGGTTCTTTAACCTCTTTTGTTTTTACTGCGAAATTGGTGATTTTCTTTTTATCCAAACCTTTTTTGTTAACTAAATGTTCCAAGCTTTTTACTTCATTAAAAAGATCTTTGGTTTCCTTTATTTTTTTCTTATCAATCCTGTCTGTAATAAAACTAGGTAGACCTACTGCAATCAGATCAATCAGAGTACTTTTGTTTATTGTGCGGTCCATTTCTAACAGTATTTTCTCTTTTCTTATTGCATAGTCTAATAGCGATCCTGTTTTGTATTTAAAATCGATCGCATATCTTATTGGTGTCCAACCTTTATTCTCATAAGTGTCACAAAAATCTTCCTTCCATTGTTTCCATTCCGAAGTAAGCGTAAGTCTTATTAACATAGAACTGTACCAATTCAAGCACGATTTGTCCAAGAACAGTCTAAAGATCTCGATTTTTTTTTCATCCTCGACTATTTCAAATCGATCACATTCTTTTTCAAAAGTAGCCATCCATTGAGTTACATTTGAGTTTTCTCCGGTGAATTTCTCGATTACAAATTTGTCTGAGATCTTTTTTAAATTAGTCTGCTTTGGTAACTGTGGATTCATATTTGTAATTTTTTCAAGGATTCTTGACAGAGATTCTTCCGATATACCCTCATTCATTATAGGTTGTGTAATTCCAGTTGTAGTTGTCACTTCTTCCAGAAAATAGTCTTTGAATCGTATATTGTCATCGTCATCCATATAAGCCTCTTTTAATTCATCAGATAAGGTTATCCATAAACATCTTTTTTCATGTCTCCTTTGCAATGTCTTTTTTAATGTTTTATAAGTCTCAGTTTCCATTAATGTCTCATGGTGTTTTATTGACTGCAGTTCTTGTGGCACAAGGTAAATCTTACCCTCTTTTGTAGTTATTGAGGTTACTGCGAGTACGTTAGTTTTCGGGTCTTCGACACTTTTAATTGTAAACTCAAACTTTAGTTTATCCATTTCTGCACAGTGTCCTTTGCAAAGAATGTTGTTTTATAAGATATCTTATGTAAGGTCCGACGACTTCCGTAAATAAACTCAACTGCGTTTCTGTAATTAAAGTTTTATTTGTTTACAAACTATTGTTTTATAAAGAAAGTACTCAGTGCTTTACAAAACGTTACTTTACCTGTAATTAAAGAAACAACATTCAAAGCTTTTAAATTCACGAATATCGTCTCCTTTACAAATATTCTTCAGGTATTTTATTTAACAAGTTTTCGGTTTTCTTCCTAACCTTCAAAATCCCAATGACGCGCGCAATGCTGACATAAGACATGCTAGTGTCATTGTCTTATTCACTTCAGTCTGTCATTTATTGTAACTTTCATGTTGTCTGTCTAATCGGTCATTCACTTGAATGAGCGCGGGTAAATTCAAATTAAAGGAATGATACGTATGTAAGTAGGTTATCATTCCTTTACATATATATATAAATGTTATGTTGGTTTGTGTTCGCTTCAAAAACTCAGAAAGTTCTGCACCAACCGAGCTGAAATTTTAGCATGGTATATAATCCGCATCAAGGATTGTTTTTATCTATTTTTTTCATCAGTGACATATCAGCGAATGTGCGAATGTGCCATAGCGAAGCGTGGCAGGGCACAGCTAGTATTATTATAAAATCTGTAGTACATGCTCATTTTTATACATTATTAGAGACGATCGAAACTGGAGACTTATGGTATGATAGCTGACTCATTAAATTTAATCAAACCAAAATACGTAAATCTTATAAAATATGGAGAAAGCATTTCCAGTTCAATGCGGCTTAATCACCGCCTACAATCTGTTTAAAAATTCAAATTATCTGCTGTACGGGTACTTTCCCAATTCTGTTCCAAAACAGGAATTAATATTTAAAATTTCGCCTGTTAAAGTACTTTTCCGGGAGCTTACGTTCGAGAAACAATAGAGAGGTAAAGAGGTTCCATTGGGAAGTGAGGGATGATCCTCGCTCGGTAACGAACCCCTGCAGGCATGGTTTATCCCGTGAATAAAAATAACACGCTGTATTCACAATCAGAGGCGCACCTGTAAATACGCGTCTCGCTGAATGTGTCTGTGTTTACGTTACCAGTCGCATTTGCGGAAAATATTCGGGAAAATGCAATAGTGTTTCGAGATATGTATTAAGTAGAAGGAAAATATCTGTATTTCTATTAAGAATTATTCTATATTATTTTCTTTTATCTCCGCGTGATGGTTAACTATGTCAAGGAAGTAAAGTTTAAGGTTTATAATACGGTTTAGTTTTTTCTGCAAATGTTTTTTAAATATTTTATTTACGATCTCACAATGTATCAAAAGTGACCCTTTTTCAGTTTTGGTGAAAATTGCTTCATAGCTTATGAGTTTTTGGCCATTTCTGAAAAATTGTGAATGATGTAAAAATTGCTACTTTTGATAAGACACTCTTCTTAATCATTTAAATTAAAGGCGGCTGTCATTTATTATTCTTACTGTGTGATAGTTTCCTGATTGCGGCAAAAGTTACGTAATTTCTTTACAGGCACAAAAATAAACAATAAAGTTCAAAGCCGTTGAAAGCGGTACAGAGTTCACACATAATAGTCAAAGAGTTAATAAAAAGAAACCATGTTTTCCAAATATATTTTGTTAGGTTACTTTAGAAGTCAAAGGTCACCTGTTGATCTAAACTTTGCCTTATAAGAGAAAATATTTTATCAAGTCTCTGTCAGACGGGACCAAAGTTTGGAAGGTGGGTAATATTTTATGGAACTGACAAAGTATGCAACAATTTTAAATTATTTAACATACGACCTACATAGCCAATCTTGAATCTATAGCAAATTTAAATGAAGCCGTATATACCAAAATGTATATACCTACCTTGAATATGTAAATTAAAAAGTTAAGGTGGCGAGTTTTACTTATGGCGGGAAATTTAAATTATTTATTTAATAAAATCTGGTGTGTAAAAATGATGTTTTTTATAACTTGACTAGTTAATCTATTTATTTGTATTTACGTTTTATTGCAAGTATATTTAGGTGACTTAGCAGCAAACCGCATCGTTTACGATAAGGAACTTCTACGAAATTCTATGAAACATTTCTTTGCTAAAATAAATAGAAAATATTAAGCGGTTGCCGAGAGTAACTAAAGCCAGCAACAAAAGAAAATTCTTCAAGGTATTTTTATAGAAAACTCCAGAAGGCGACTGCGCCTGTTAATTAGAACGGATTCCTGGACCATTTCGCGGCTGGACGAGCGTCACCTTCACTAATTGCATCTCATTTAAAAAACCTACGGTTCCTGCAATTAACCTACATCCAGTCTCAACCCTAACTATATTTATTTAAAAATGTGATTGCTATGTGTAATTAAAGATAATTTTAATTATAAGGAACCTAGACGTCTCAACTGAACCGAACTGGACTGACTGACATCATCATTATCGTTAGCAACCCATATCCGCCTACTGGCGAGGACCGATCTCCCCTCATTTTCGTGAGAAGGAGGATTAGGCCATAATTCACCACGTGGGCCTGGTTCTGATGGTGGATCACATACCTCCAAAATAATTCTCGGGTATATGGGTTTCTTCGTGATGGTTTCCTTCACCAAAATGTGAATTATAATAACGTACATTTATTTTAACCAGAAACACATTGGTACATGCCCGCATCGGGATTTGAATTCGCGACCCTCTCCTTAGAAGGTGGATGTTCTCCCATTAAACTACCACCGTTCCTGGCCTTATTGACCTCTAAACATAGGTTAATTTCGTACTGTTTAATTTAAGGTTTGATCTTACAATAGTTTACCTCGATAACTATTAAAATGATTTAGACAAGTGTTTTGGACATTATTATACCTCCCGAATGAAAAGAAGTTGGATGAAATATTTAAAACGCGCACAAAGTCGTGTGGAAATGCTTGTATTTTATAAGTATCGTGCTGTCCAAAGCAATTATAAAAACGCCTTTGAAAAATACACAATAAATTTATAGAGACAGGATGACAATTGGCAGAATAATAGACTTGGGGCTTCCGAGGAACGCGCTCTTTTAATTAGGAAATTGCATTTTTACCGAAGTAGGTACGCTTAATTACAGGATAGATTCTCCTTTGTGGTTTTACTAACAGCTCACTCACTTACTGTAGCGGACGTGTCAGAGTTAAATTTTATTAGAATATTCAGAGCGTTTAAACTAAAATATCGTTGCCAATAATGGCTCCCAAACAAATCGACTGCTTCTACATAAACCTTGCATATTTGAAGTTTTTAGGTCTATGGCAGGGCGATTTGTCCTCTCGCTATTACAAATACTATTCAAGAATATTCATACTATTCTTTCTTATAACCTATGTCATAATTTTATGTGCAAACTTTTTTTTCTTGCCGAAACAGCTTGACGTTATTGTTGAAGAAATGATATTCTATTTCACCGAAGCAGCTATCGCGACAAAAGTGCTGACGTTTTATCTAAAGCGGGATGATATCAAAGACATTATTGCCACATTAGAAAGTGATCTATTTCAACCAAACACTGAAGATGGTTTGAAGATCGTGGACAATGCCAAACGTTTCATTGTCAGATTTTGGAAAATAGCAGCTGTGATCTCTCATATCGCCAATTTGAGTCATGTTCTATCTCCTTTGATAGCTCATTTGTTTTTCCCTATCGGTTTGACTTTACCAGTATCCAGCTACTCCTTTATACCTGACGATGTCAAAGAAAAATTCATTTATCCATTGTATTTATATCAAAGTATTGGAATGCATTTTCACATGCTTTACAACGTAAATATTGATGGGTTCTTTTTAGGGCTGATAATTTTAACTATAGCGCAGTTGGAGGTATTAGATTATAATTTACGACGGGTAACTGATTATGGTAAAACTGCAAACACGGAGATGATACAAAATCCGTCAGAAAGAGAACGGGTCTTAAAGTTTGAGCTTGATAAATGTATCATACAATTTGATAAGATTTACAAGTAAGAATTGTACGACGTTTTGTTAACATAGTTTGTATGTTACAATGTCCTGGAAAGTGGGCTGATCGATGTTCTAATTCAGTGATCCTTAATAACTATTGCAGTGCTTGCACAAACTTTGGATTGGCTGAACGATGCTTGCATTGATTGATAATTAATAATTATTGCAGTGCTTTCATAAACTTCGGATTGGCTGAACGATGTTCGCATTGAGTGATCGTGAATAACTATTGCAGTGCTTTCGCAAACTTTGGATTGGCTGATCGATGATCAAATTGAGTGATCGCTAATAACTACTGCAGTGCTTTCATAAATTTTGGATTGCAACGTCTTAGCGGCACTGCTTTGGTCATGACTCTTTGGAAGATATATTAGTCAGTAGTTTACATCGTAACACTGTCTTTCAGCTGAACGAGCTTCCAAAATAACTTTCCTAGAGTTTTGAGTTGTATTGTATACATAAATAATGGATGTACTATTTTTTTTTTTTACTTCTAGTTACTTTTCTATTTAATTATTGTTATTTTTCAGATTCAACAATTTAGTCCAAAAAGTATTCAGTTGGTCAATGTTTGTACTAGTCACTATGTCATCGTGTATTATATGCGTTTGCCTGTTCAGGTTTACTTTGGTAAGATTTTATTATAATTTACTATAAAATGTAATAACGCTTTACTACCACTACAGGTAACTTTAGCATTGTTACTAACTACTTAAATTGATTTAATTTTCCAGCCAGCACCCACTTCGTATTACATTTTCCTCACTACTTACATGGCAGCCATGGTATTGCAAATAATGGTGCCATGCTGGTTTGGAAGTCGAGTTATGGAAACGGTAAGCAGAAATCTTTGGTAACTCATTTTAATTCGTTGTTATTCACCCTCACTCTTTGTATATACTTGCAAAGTTTTTTTCTGAACCAGCCTCATTTAAGACCATCTTGCAAATCACTAAGTTCCAATCTTTGGTAGAACTAAACACGTTCACTGCTGAAAACACAGACGTTGTGTTCTTTATAACTTTACGCAGCTGCGGGAAAACACACCTATTGTGTTAGCACAGCTTACGTGCTGGTTGTGCGGTGAAACACAGACGTGTGTGTTTAACGCGGTGCTATTACAGTGCGGCTCACACAGTTGGCATGCCATAGCTGGAAAACACACACGGTCCGTAACGTTTCCCAAATGTAAAAACCGGTTCAGCAGGAAACGCGTTAACTATTGTATCATTTGTATGTAGTACTCGCTTTCAGCGATAAGACCGCCCATTGTACTACCCTTGTTTACCTATTGTAATTTTTCTGTACTGTGTTTATTTTTGTTTCTGGTGTACAATAAAGAGTTTTCTATGCTATTCTACTCCATTACCTGTTACTTGAAGTTGTAATAAAATAATAATGTATTGTATTATTATGTATTTTACTTCATTTTCAGAGTTCATTGCTTACATTGGCTGTGTACAATTGCGATTGGACAGCACGACCACGTGACTTCAAGATCAATGTGTGTCTATTCGCTGAAAGGATGAAGAAGCCATTGTCTTTAGTGGCAATGAAAATGTTCCCTCTTTCACTTACTACTTTCACTAGTGTACGTTTATTTTGGAATTATAACTCGAAATAAAACCATTATCATACGGGTGTGATGATATCGGTCAATAATATCGCAAGCGTCTATTAAACCTGATCTGAATCGTCTTTAAATACTGCTTTTTTTTCAGTAAAGAATGTCCGCTTCGTAATGTCTGCATTACGACAAATAGGTTTTTTTGGGCACTGGGCGTGAGGGCTCCGTCCGCAAAACTAGTTTCTACGGATATTATTATAGTTTAGACCAATTTTGCTCATAAGCTCCGCGCAATTAAAAAAAAACAGTGTTCTAACTTTCTGTTTTTTATTTTATTGACAAATGCGCGGAGCACATTATTTTGTGCAAAATAAAAGCAAATTTTAACAAGTGCATATATGAACAATTAATTTTAATTATAAGATGTTAAATTTATAGTTTAATACGTTTATTTGTTTCAGATAATGAACTCGGCTTATTCGTTCTTCACTCTGCTTCGACATATGCAGACTCGAGATGCCTAATTTAATTAGCAACTTTTTTCTTCTTATCTTTGACGTTATATGATTAGCTTGCTTCTTACAAATGCTTCTTGTTTTATTCTAAAATAAAACACAAGTCTTAAATTACTCTATGATTGATGAACCTTTGATGAAAATTAACTAAATCTAACAAAATTTTGCGAATACACTTCGTTAGCTAATTTACTTACGAGTCTTGGAAATACTGCTAGAGATTCATTAAGAAGGAGCTGTAAGCTGCGAGACGGGCGTCATAGAATAAAAACAATTCGGAATAGTTATTTAAATTTAAATTTTGCTACGATAAATTGTTTTTTTATTAAATACTAGCTGCGTTCCGAGGTTTCACCAGCATTAAGTATTATCCCACAGGAACTGTTAATTTTAAAGTACAATATATTCTATGTGTTAATCGTGGTAATGAAAAATTACTGTGCCAAATTTCAGTGTAATATTGAATAACAAACATCCACATACAATACTTACCATACAAACCGTACAAACTTTCACATTTACAATATTATTAGGAAAAGGAGTCATAGAGTATTCTCTACAAGAAGGTCACGCAAACGGCGCAACACAACAACAAATTGTAAAGAACACATAAATAAATAGTCGTATCTAGGACGCGCAATTTTTTCTCCTCGCCAGGAACAAATGTCACACACAGAGGTCGAGGACAATGGTCCCGTTCACCAGTTCATCTGTTACCCCTGGCCGTAATAAGGCGTGTTTTTGCCCAAACACACAACGAAAAAGGAAACAATGATTTTGCCAGTGACTAGATAAATAAGATGTCCGGACGTGACGAGGGTACCATTACAGTTTTTATGGAATCTTTCAGCGGGCGCAGCAGCCCACAATCCACCTGGCCCTCTTTGTTTAGGCCTTTGAATACATTGTTAATGCTGGTTTCGGGTAAAGTAATGGCGGATGCGAAAGTCACACTGATTTGCTATCTTTCTACAGAAAGACTAATGGAATTGCCCACAAAGAAATAGAAGAGGAGACGTAAGCATGTAATTATTATGGATGCCATTCGATTTTCATTTGTTTCCGACTATGAAAAAAGTATAAAAATTGGTTCCGCACGCGTCCTTCCGCCGGTTGCAAACGATGATTTAGTGGCGATCCCTGGATTTATAGAGCAACCCTCCCCCCCAGCGACTTCAATGAATAATAAATTGAAGATCTTTTTCGATATTATTGATACTTCGGGTTTCTCAGGGAGATGTATGTTCGGGTGAGAATTGAAACCCTTTTATTAAAACATATATTACAGGACACGTCCCGCTAGTGACACTGAATAATACGCTCCTTGTTGCGACTATTCTTCGCCGGATTCTCTCTTATTTCGGCTTTTATTACTCTAGGATTATTTATTGTAATGTCTGTTTATAAGCAGACAGTAGTCTAGTCATAAATCTTTAACTTTATTATGTTTCTTATTACCATATAAAACATATTTCTATAACGTAGCCACATTAAATGTTTGCTTATTTCTTCGCAGTAGACAGCGAAACAATATTTTTGTATCGTTTGTATCGTTTGTATGGATACCTAGAAGTGTACCACAATAAATAAATCTATGTAATAAGAATGTCCCACTTAGATAGAACAAACTTAACGTTTTTCGTTCTATGTAGTTGGCCCACTATTTGAGAATCTGAGTAAACTTCAGCAAGTCTAGCGTATTCGTTCTGGAAACTCGAGGATGACTTCTACAAGTATATTTGAATTTGTCGAGTTAATTCAGAAGGCTGTACCAGTTTGTCTTACAAGCTACGTCTGAAATTCCGACTAGACGAAGGCAGGGGCAACGCAAACAGATGGCAGTGGGGTTAAAACTCGCTCCGCATGTAAAATTAGTTAAATAACTCTCTGGGAATCTTCACTCTGTATGGTTACACGTCTTTGCTCTAAAGCCGAGCAAATTAGACCGGCTAACTTGTGCATTACACTCGCTTTCCAAATTAATCTGCGCTCTGTGGCTAATTAAGAAAAAACATTGTTAGAGAACTCGTATTTGCATTGTTTGCTTCACGCAAACTTGGCACAAACCGAGTGTGGATTTGAACGGATTTGCAAAATGAGAACCTCCTTCTTTTTTGAACATGGTTAATAAGTGTCGATGAAATTATTCTGAGACTGCACTGGACACTTATAGACGTATGTGTTTATTAACAATAAATAAATAACGCGTCATGATTACACACATAGATCCTGACCCCAACTAGGGTTCCCTGTATCCAAGGAATCAGAAACTACGAGGATCATGGTCCTTCAAACACCCAGACCCAGAACAGATACCTGTGGTTCATGCAAACTTTGCCATGTGAGGGAATCAAGCCTGCGATCTCACGCTTCGCAATCAGTTCATCACCCAAAAACTATTCAACAATATTCGACAGAACACACTATCGTGATAAACAGTAAAACCACCAATTTATTTATTCACAATAGAAATGTACAAGGAGTACTTAATGCTAACTAGTATTCTCTACAAGTCATTCTCGAGGCACAGTATAAAGAAATAAAAAAAAAGTAAGCAATAGTATAAATCAAGGTATTATTAGCTGCTTTAATTATTGTCTTACTGCAAACGCTCTCTATACATCCTAGCGCAATGTAAGCACTGATTAACGCCGAGTGGTCGACTGCGGCCTCTCCTTGCTACAACACATACAATCTAACTACAAACAAAGAAGAGTGTGGAAATGGAAGAACTTCATAATAGTGATATGTGGCATCGTTAGTCTGTGTAGAGGCTGGTAATAATAGGCTGGTTTTAGTAATTCTCGTTTCAGTCGGTGAGAGAAATGAGAACGTAATTTCCGAGTTAGTTTATTACAATTGGCACATTTTGCAGTCGCGTTTTGTTTCGTACATATTGCTACGCAGGCGTAAGCCGTAGGCGTAGCAAGGGATACTTACATTTTGCCGTATGTTTTGTTTTTTACATTGGTGACTTATCTTACGCTTCGGGCACAAAGTACCCACTACTTACACAGCAAAGAGATTATGTCATTTTTGAAGTTGTAATGGCAGACTTTACTAATGAATTTATGATACCCACGCATTGCCATTCGGCCATTAATAATTGGATGTAAAAAAATATAAAATAGATAGAAAAGCAAGTATCGTTATCGAAAACTCATACACTTGTCTATAATAATAGATCTGTCAATACTCATAACAACAATGCTGAAAAGATTTTACACTAGATAAAGATTTCGAATAACTATGTTATTACACAAGCAAATAGTTTAATCTATCTGTTAAAACTATAAACCGTACAAACGAAGAGAGAGAGAGAGAAAGGGAGAGAGAAAGAGCCTTCATGTGCGTATGTCAATAAAGGCATTTCATTTTCAAAAGACACTTACAAAATGCACTTTACAAACTTACGCCATACCTACAACAAATATCCGATTCACTGCAGCTCGTTCCGCCAAGCTCGCTTCTCGGCCACAAACATAAATTAACAATTCATTGCCCATTTATCTAAGCATCGTAGTTTTTCACGAGGACTTTATTATCCTACTTAAAGGGTAGAGTACCCTCTTCCAGTTACTTTAAATTCAAGGCCACATTTATCGGTTTTAGTGATCGCGGCACCCCGGAACTGGTGGGGAATGAGATTTCTATTTATTTAAAGAGTGAACAGAGTTTCAGAGCGGTGGCCATTCTGTTCACAGATATAAAGGAAATGGATTCTGACAGTTTCTTTATGAGTTTATTAAAAACGACAATAAAGTTGTTCATGAAGTTTGATGGCCTTCGTGGCTTAGTGGGTGATAAGCTGACTGCGAAACGCGAAGTTGGGGGTTCGACGGGGAATCCTAGTCAGGGGTTAGGATCTATGTATATGTTATTATTATTATTTATTTATTTATTTATTTTATTTATTTGATGCACAAAACAAATTACAATCGTTGAAACTTATGAGTTAATATTTGAGTTATTATTGTTATTAAGTACACGTTTAAGTTTATGCTTTTACATTTTTTAATGAAAAATAATAAATAACAATAATGTTTTTAGGTGCAACTTCATAAAATTCTAGAAAATCAAACGAGACGCATATTTCTTAACGATCTTTTTTTTTCTTTCCTGACGATAAATTAAACATTGCTGTAAATCTAGGGTAGGTTGGGACAAAGGCAGTTTTTTTCTATTTCATTTGACTGTTAAACGAGGCGAGCAAATAGTTGACCCGATGGTTAGTAAGCCCTAGGCCTGCCTGTAACAGTTGCAGGGCCACTCAGAACTTTGCATTGCATCGTTCGTGGCACTGCCCTGTGTTCGTCATCCTGAGACATTCGTTCTAAAGTTACATAAAACAAAATAAAAAACAATGGTTAAAATTTGTTCATAAAATTTATTAGAATACCATTCCTTAAGGCCTCTGTAGCAATGACTGCAGTCCAGCTGGTCATGCTGAGTAGCTATTTTGTCTATAATATATAGTTGTCGGCGCTACCTAGTAGATGCAGTTTCTACTTAGCTCCAATTTTGACCAAACATTGACAGCAAAGTTTACTTCGCTGTGGCATCTAGTCCCTTTTAATCTGCCGGTGGCTGAGACTAGTCGTGGAACGTTTTACGCCGTCACTGGTCTTGTGTTTGTTTGAGGTTTGTTATAATCAATGTATGTAGAGTGGGAGTTATTTGACTCTTTGTGAAAAACTAGCCTATTGAGTATACGCCCTGGTTTAGGTTTTTAATGTATTAGTATTGCTATGTATTGTGAGTGCGTTGTCTTTAAATCATTTGAATATTGAGTTCATTAATATCTGATCTTCGAAGTCTTTATCTAATAACTTGTCTTGGCGTCTATTTCTAAAGCCTTATCAATTCATCAGCAGCTTTAGACTTGTGGTTCCAGCCATACCCCAGTGGAGTGATTATGTATCTTGGTTACAATCAATTTCAATCAAAAACGATTAGCCCGACCGTTCATCAATACTACACAATGTGACAACGAGTGTCACAATTATTTAATTGAAATTGTTTCCTATTGAAATTACGTCTCTCCTCACTTTCGTCAGGAGGGTTAGGCCATAATCCACCACGGGGGCCTAGTCCGGATTGGTGGATAACATACCTACCTCCGAAATAATTTTCGGGAAGGTATGTGGGTTTCCTCACGATGTTTTCCTTCACCGAAAAGCGAGTGATAATTAAGTACATATGTTTTTACAGAAACACATAGGTACGTGCCCGCACCTAGCCCACCCGAGCCCAGCAGTGGGACGTTATGGGTTGATTATGATCATGATGATGATTGAAATTACGTAATCACATCGTCTGAACTTACATACCTTATGTTAAAGCCCAACTTTTTTTTTTTTATTTGACTGTTTGACGAGACGAGCACGTCGTTCACCTGATGGTAAGCTCCACGCCTACTCATAACAGTTACAGTGCCAACCAGAACCATAATCCTGCGCTGCATTACACTGCGCTCGTCACCCTGAGACTTCGGCTCTAAAGTCTCATATGCCCAGTAATTTCGTTGAAAACAGTGCCCTTCAAACTGGAGCACAGTAATGTTTGCACACTACTGCATTGAACTTAGTCAATCTCCTTTGGGTACTAAGAGTATAGTCCAAGAGCAGATACAGGGTAAGGGTGGTAAGGGATATCATTTCAATGGGCTACATAAAACAATTGATCTAACAATACTAGAACAGTAGTGTACAGTAGACTAGTTCTAAAAGCGGAACCCTGTACGTCGCACCGCAAAATGTTTGAACTGTTGTTCAAAACTTTTAGTCGAACGGGATCAACTCCAAGCCTTTCTTGTGCTCTACACTTTCAAGAGGCCATGTGTCTTTAAAACGCTGAATAATGGACTTCTTCGGTAGTGCCAATGGAACCCAATAAACTTTTATTAACCTCATTTTGATGGAAAATCAAAACTTATTTTGGTACACTGATTCATATGCGTGTATGTGTGTGTGTAGCTTGATAGAGTTCGATATTAAGTACTTGAATTTAGATTTTTATTTGTGTTAAGTTACTGAAGTAAAACCTATGTTTGATTTGATGGACTAGATATATATTTTTATATTACTAAGTAAGGAGACGAGCAATTCGCCCGCCTGATGGTAAGCGCCACGCCTGCCCATAACATCTATAGGGCCACACATAATCTGTTGGCACTGCACTGCGTTCATCACCCTGAGACAGGTTCTAAAGTCTCAAATGCCTAGTAACATACAATACTACTGACATTGGCAGGCTACATTTCTAATGGCCGATACTGTACAATATAATAAAAAACAAACTATTTAATGATGCTAATTGAATATTACAAAGGAAATGACTTCAAGTATCACTCACCTTACAACTCTACCTTTATATTATTAAAAATCAATTGACTGGTATATTATTGTATTATTATCATCAAATCTGTGCTTAATTTCAAATTTTCATAATCATACAATAAACAGAAGTGGCCAAATTCCGAATTCATACATTTGTTAGCAAACTTATAATATATTTTTGAAAAGAATTACAAAAAAAAATCGTATACTGATTTAATAATGTGTTCGCGCCACTTACATTGGCACTCATAATACCTTCCTACCTTCCTATTCCTATTTTTTCTTGGCGACTATCTCTGTCGCTCATATCGTGGTATCCACGAGAAAACTGCTTGCCGCCGCAAGTAGTCTGCGATCGACCCTCGTCCTTCGCGGCTGCCGCTCTCGCCGAATCCAAAGTACTGGATCTGCTGCTCCTCTGCGGTGGTCCACGTGAATTCGACGCGCAAATATAAACAACACCCGCTATAAACCCGCCGCGTAAACGCTCCTTGCCGACACGCACCAACCGCCTAAAATACAGTCCACTACATCGATCGTCATAACATCCTGAAGGAACAAGCAGCTTGGAGACGGACCCGAACCGAGGTGATTGCAGTTGCATGGAGACCAGGTTAGTCGCCAAGTTCCTTTGTACTACTCTTCTACCAGCCATCCTTCCCCCGCCATTGGAGGCGCGCTCAGCCTATACAGCTTAGCTGCCGCGCTAACATATTGTTGGTCCTCCGCCGCCGGATCTTCTCTGGTCCTCCCGCTATTCTCTGGCCCCTCTTAGGCCTCATATAGTCCTCTTTATAACCGCCCGCAATTTTATATTGGTATTTTTACCAACGATAATTTCCTATAATTATCGTGTTCCCGCCCGCAATTACAGTTCAGATAGTACCCTGTACTATCCTACTACGCTATTATATACTTATTTCGTGTATTCCGCATTCCTAAATAGTAAAAATAACGATTTTTCCGTAATTCTTAATTTTTATTAAAAAGTGAAGGTATTCCTAACGACCGCCCGTGCGTCTCCGCGTGGGTATTCAATACGCCGCGCGCGCGGCAGGTAAATGCTGTAGGCAGTTGCAGTAAATTAGGAATTTCATACTTTATCTAGTTTTTTATACTTTGTTAAGATCGCTATGGCTACTCGTTCAAAAGACAAAGATAGTGAAGTATACGAGGACGCAAAAGCGCTCGATACGTTACAGATCGAACGTTTGACCTTGATAGGTAAACGTGACATTATATTTTCCCGCTTACAAGATATTTTTAACCGATCTTTAAAGGCTTTCACTGATGATACTGAAAAGGATTTATTTCTATGTGGAATGATCTCGTTAGACCGCTTACGCTCCGATTTCAATGAAATTGTGAACAAATTAAATGTCACCGAGTTGACTCTCAACGCTTCGTACACGGTAAACTACCAATCTATAAACGTCTTCGAAGATATGTTTTGCCGTTGTCAGTTTGTTTATAATAAACTTAACCCGCCTTTAAAAACCGCTGATTTCAATGTTGCCCCGCAACGTAAATCTATCAGAATTCCTGAACTCGATTTGATGGTCTTCAATGGAGATCCGATGACCTGGAGGATATTTTATGAGTCATTCAAACGCACGATTCACGAAAATCCCGATCTCACTGATCACGAACGCGTCCAATATTTAATTAATAAATTGTCAGGCCGGGCCCTTGCAGTTTGTTCTGGTATCGTACCTAACGGTGATAATTATCCGATCATATGGCAGACGCTCGTCGATAAGTATAACGACAAACGTAACCTAGCCTCCGCTTATCTTGATCAAATGCTTGATTTTAAATCTTTTAACACCGCGACGAATAAAAACTTAGAATTATTCCTAGATAAATTCTGCACGGCTGTGTCAAGTTTGAAGTCTCTCAAGCTCGATAACGTGTCTGATTTTATTTTACTATCGCTCGCTTTGAAGAAAATAGATTCAAGTACTGCACGGTCGTTTGAAATGCACATGCGAGGTAAATCTATGCCTACATACAATGAACTTTTAAAATTCATCCGCGAACAAAGCAAAATATTGGAACGCACTACGACCGTTTCTCTTAGCCGCAGTGATAACAGGCCGGGTACTGCAAGGTCTACGCAGTCTTTTGCAGCATCATGCGTCACTCACTGTCCGCTTTGCAAACAAGCCGATCACGCTAACTTATATAGATGCCCTGCATTTGATAAGCTTTCTATCGACGACAGGTACACTTTTGTAAAACAAAGCAAAGGTTGCACTAATTGTCTAAGCACTACGCATATAAATACTGCTTGCAATTCTAAATTTAATTGCCGTTATTGTGGATGTAAACATCATTCTATGTTATGCCGCAAAGTATCATCTTCCCGTGAAGACAATCGCCCGTACCCTAGCGCTCCGTCACAGGCGCACGCGCCGCCTCCGCGCGCGCGAACTGGCAACTTCTCCGCCGCCGGGGATCACATGCCGCCTTCGGCATCGCCGCCGCCCGTCGCGGGCTCCGCTAGCGCTCAGCTGACGAACTTACCTACAACTGCTTATCAGTCATCACAACAACAGGTGTCGCTGTGTAATATACGCCCCGCTTCGCAGCCTAATGACACTACTTGTTTACTGGGAACCGTACAAGTTTATGCTACGGATTTAAATGGTCGCCGCCATGTAGTACGCGCCTTAATTGATTCGGCTTCCCAAAGTAACTTTTTAACTTCAAAATGTTGCGCTAAATTAAATTTAAAATGCAATAAGGTGACGAACACCGTTGTTAAAGGGATAGGTTCCGCATCTAACCCAATCAAGGGAGCAGTTTCTGCTACTTTGTCTTCCCGCCTAAATGATAATTTTATTGCAATTGACGCCTATGTTATCGACCGCATAACAGACAATTTACCGGCAGTGAAAATTGACGTATCCTGCCTTTCATACCTGAACTGCCTGCCTCTGGCAGACGACAGTTTCGCTTCGCCTTCCGAGATCGACATACTTATAGGCGCGCTGCTCTTTTCTGAAATATTGCTATCAGGCCGCGCCGCTGGTCCGCCTGGTACTCCAACCGCTTTTGAAACCATTTTTGGTTTTATCGTAATCGGGACCGCTCCCGTTACTCCCGCTCATGTTACGCCCGCTCATATTGAAACCGTTGTTTCTATCACTGACCCCTTGGTTGAAGATAGATGCCGCTCTCATATTTCCCTCTGTACCTTTACGGAAGGACCACGTTTAGATAATCTTGTCCAACGCTTCTGGCAGCTTGAAGAGGTGCAATGCACGCCGACTTTGAGCCCAGACGCTATAGAATGTGAACGCATTTTTACAAATAACGTTTCCCGCGATCCTACGGGACGCTATTCTGTAGCGTCACCTTTCTCCCGCGATCCCGCGACCTCTCTGGGTAATTCTTACCCTATCGCTAAAAAACGCTTCATGTATCTCGAACGTAAGCTCGCCGCGACACCTGCTCTGCGCTTAGAGTACGATGCTATAATCAAAGAGTACATTCAGAAGGGTTACATTTCACTGATCGACAATGATAGTCCTTTTACTGGATATTACGTGCCACACCACGCCATTGCGAGACTACAAAAAACAACAACTCGATGGCGTATGGTGATGGACGCCAGTGCTGAAACTGACTCAGGCCTCTCCTTGAATCAAGTTTTATATACCGGGGATAATTTACAAAACGATCTTTTTACAATCCTCTTGGATTTCCGCCTCTACCCAATCGCTTTTACATCCGATATTAAACAGATGTACCTACAAATTTTGATAAATAAGGACCAACGCAAATATCAAAAATTCCTGTATCGATTCGATCCCGTTTTTCCGCTTGATACCTACCAATTCAACCGCGTTTGTTTTGGTCTACGTAGCAGTCCGTTCCTTGCGATGCGAGTGTTGCGACAGCTGTGCGCCGCCGACGGTGCCCGCTTCCCACTCGCAGCATCTCTTATCAGCGACAACACATACATGGACGACGTGTGCTACTCCATGCCTACTCTGTCTGCTTGTTTACAACTCAGAGACGATCTCCGCGAGTTGCTCAAGGCCGGGGGCTTCGATCTCGTCAAATGGGCTAGTAACTCACCCGCGCTCCTTGACTCCCTTCCCATCTCTGCGTTAACGGAATGCGTTAAAAATGCGAAAAATGCGTTAACGGATCTTTTAAATTCCGACGAATATAATAAGTCTATCTCAGATGAGTTATCAGCTAATCGCATACACTGGAAATTCAATCCACCGCGAAGTCCTCACTTCGGGGGGAATTATGAAATATATGTGAAAGCGTTTAAAAGTCATCTTCATAAGACGATCGGTTCACAGTTACTCACCTATGAAAAAATGTTAACCGTACTCACACAGATAGAATGCGTTATCAATTCTCGTCCTATAACGTTATTGAGCGAAGATCCGTCTGAGCCGACCGCGCTGAGTGCTTCACATTTCTTAATGACCGCACCGCTGAAGCATTTACCCGCTTGCACGGTTCCCGATGAACCTGGACACTTATTGAAACGGTACGCTTTATTGGATCAAATGGTACGATCATTTTCCAAACGGTGGAAGTTGGAATATCTTCACTTACTTCAATCTAGAGGAAAATGGAATACACCTTCGAATCCCATTACAATAGGTTCTATTGTTCTTATTATCACTGATAATATTCCCCCGCTATCCTGGCCTCTCGGCGTCGTCGTGGCCACTCATGTCGGCGGCGATGGCATCTGTCGAGTAGCGTCAGTAAAAACGGCGACCGGCGTCTACCAGAGACCCGTCGTCCGTTTATGCATCTTACCTACCCAATAATTTAACCCCTTGCTCCCCGGTCAACCGCTATGTTATATTTAACCCGTTGACTGCTTAAGAGTTAACTCTTATTTTTATTTTTTTTTTTTATTTCCCGCTTTCTTTTAAAAACCAATGGTTTTTAGGCCGGGGGCAAATGTTCGCGCCACTTACATTGGCACTCATAATACCTTCCTACCTTCCTATTCCTATTTTTTCTTGGCGACTATCTCTGTCGCTCATATCGTGGTATCCACGAGAAAACTGCTTGCCGCCGCAAGTAGTCTGCGATCGACCCTCGTCCTTCGCGGCTGCCGCTCTCGCCGAATCCAAAGTACTGGATCTGCTGCTCCTCTGCGGTGGTCCACGTGAATTCGACGCGCAAATATAAACAACACCCGCTATAAACCCGCCGCGTAAACGCTCCTTGCCGACACGCACCAACCGCCTAAAATACAGTCCACTACATCGATCGTCATAACATCCTGAAGGAACAAGCAGCTTGGAGACGGACCCGAACCGAGGTGATTGCAGTTGCATGGAGACCAGGTTAGTCGCCAAGTTCCTTTGTACTACTCTTCTACCAGCCATCCTTCCCCCGCCATTGGAGGCGCGCTCAGCCTATACAGCTTAGCTGCCGCGCTAACATAATGAATGACCTTATATATTACAAACAGGTAGGTCGGGAGGTTAACATTACATTGCATTACAGGGTGCTCTATTCATGTTGATCGTAACTTTAAAACAGCGTCATGTATGAGTGTGACATACGTTTCAAATATAAGTGAAACCCAGCTTTCCAGGAAATATTCATGCACTACCTTTTAAGGTTAATGATTGGCCCTAATTATGTAATTTATATGCAAATGTTACTGATATGACTTTATGACGAAGCTGTTATTATCATGAAGGTGCGGACGTAGGTGAGTATGGCTTCCTGTTAACCCATAAACGATTACACCGATGGCTATAACAATAAACAAAACTGTGTCTTTGCATAATTTAGCCATGAGAATTAACTTTAATTATTCCATAAATTGAAACAATCGCCCCTCACATTATTAGCATTCAGAACGTAACTACAGTTCCGAATAAAAGGGTCCAAATATTTAAGGTCAAAGTAAATTTGTAGGCAAATTGCGAGTTAATTCCACCCTGTTAAGAGTCCGTTTCGTTTGTACGTACCGCTTCCCGACTTTGTAGTCGCAATTAATTTAGTATGAGGAAATCTTCATTCCCTGACAATGTTACAGCATTTACTTTTCTTGCAGCCGTGACTTTCATTTATAATTCAAAGGAACGTCTAAATGCTGGGACGAAATTCGTTACACAGTTCAATAAAATACATTTTATTTATTAACTTTGCCGTTTCCGAGCGCTTTCACCAACTTTGCCCTAAATGATTTTGATTTTGAAGTAATAATGAATATGCCTATTGTTTCGGTGCCCGTTTAGACGGCTTTAGAAAGACCAATAGTATTGAAAATCTTAAAAAAGGCTGTATATTTATTTCGTATCTTTATTTTTTTTAAATCGTTTTTACGGAGTCTGCCCACAAGTAACTTATGACGAGTTCATGTAATAAAAAACTCAATATTACTGTTATTTCTCGGGTCCCCTCCAAGGTAATCCATAGCAACATCAACTTTCGATAAAAAGTTGCCCATTTGCTATTTCAGTGGATAAATAAGAGAAGCATCACCCGCGGGAGCAATTCATCACATGACCGGACTTTAAGAAGTGGCTTCCTTTTAAGCCCCTGCCAAAATCAAAACTGCAACCTGGACCATATTTATATGCAGATAGAGTATGAATTTCAGTGATTTGTATTCTGAAGGTGTTACACTTTACAGAGAATTCCGGCCGTCCAAGAGTAATGTGCTTGTGAGGAGCAATGATTTTATTCCAGTGCCGGAAGATGTATGGACCGATTAGTCAATTGGTCTACGACTACCCCAGGTTTAAAAAACTACGTGATGTTGATATGATTTACTTCTGACGTCTACAAAAGTTATTGCTCTGTGACCTTTCTCAGCAAAAAAAGGTCTTATGTTTACACAAAGCTTACTTAGATATTTCTAGGTAAAATCATGCTATTTGCGTGGCCTTTTTTCTCGGTAGGCACTGTTTGGAATCAATGCCTTTAGGCTTAAATCCTTACATGAATCAGAAAAAAATCAATGTTTGTTATCCTACACACACACTTGATATGACTAGTAATAATAAATAAAAATATTTGAATATAATATCGTTTTCGTAGAATAAATGGACGCATTTGAGAACAATCCAGAAACCACAATTTTAGAAGTCTTTTTCGGTGCTCCAGGTTAATCAAAATGAGCCCAAATATCAATAATCTACTGTCGCGCATGATTTTACAATGCGAAGTACTGGGTGGCGCTGGTGTTATGTGTAGACATGGCGCTTACCATCAGGTGAATGACCTGTTGTCCATTACTCTATAGTACAAACAACACCTATTATTTATTTTATTTCACGATAAAACATTACCAATTTCATTATGTTCGAATTAGGACAGGCAAACATAATCCGATTCGTACAAATCAATGTTGGCCTAAAGCAAAATTAACAGGTTTCCCATTGTATGTAGTTAATTGTACAAATAGCTGATCAAATGATCGTTAATAATGAACAGCGGTTCTATTGGAAGTCTAGTTAAATAATGGCTTGGAGTTTGATCGAATTCTACAAAGTATTTCTTGACTGAAAGTTCTTCGACGCGTACTTACTCTTTCTTTTTGGGAGGAGAGTTACTCTATCTATGATACTTGTGTAACGTTGCACCATCAGGATATAACCGAGTGGTAATTTGTGCGCTTTGCAACTCAATGACACTAGGTCGATCCTCGCCCAATGAGATATTTTCCTAGGTTATACGGATTCCCATCACTCCGTGCTTCGGAAGGCATATCGATTCCGGTTGTTATCGATTGATAGCAGTGGTAGAGCGATATCAGGAGCCTTTGGGCCCTTAATACTAGAGGCCATCACTGGCTCATACGACAAACACACATCTTAAAACCATGATCCCTATTAAAAGTACCTAAAACTTCACAGTTACTATGAATTATTTTGCTATAAACCACAAAACTTCAAGCATAAACATTCAGCCGCTTGAGTTATCAACTGACTGCGAAGGAAAACTACAGAAAAATGAGGGTACCTAATGAAACGCGATTGTTTCCGCGCCGCACCTGATGCCATGTCGCTGGCTTCTCTACCTGTATTCGCAACAAAAGGAAACCCACTGCCTGAGATGAAAACATTTCCATTCTTCACGTTTGCTCCGTTGCAGTGGGCCTTTGAACTTTTATTTACAGAAATGACGTGTTCCAAAAAGCTTTTGCGGTTGTTTTTCGCACGACTGCGCCCTAATGAGCCGTGCGCATGTTGCGTATGCTTAATTTGTGATACGTAGTTAGTTCCATGTTCCATGTTCCATGTTTATTCCATGATCCTCGTAATTTTTAAATGCTTAGTTGAATTTGATACAGGTAAAATCTAAAGATTAATTTGCACAAAGCGGCTGAATCCTATTTATTATTATTTTTAGCCGTGATCATCCCACTGCAGGGCAAAGGCCTCTCTGCCCTTTCACCAATCCTCACAGTTGAGAGCTTTATTTAATCCTATTTATGCTATAACAAAATCAACAAAACAATTGAAAGAATTTTTCAAAAGTGCGATATTTACATTTCGTTTGATTTTGTTGATATTGATATTGAACCAATCCACTTTAAATTTGAAACTCCAATGAGCTGTCCACTTATTTCCTCTCTCAAGGAAATCTGGAGTGTTCTCGTGAGTTATCGTTAAACATAACACTAAATCTAAATTTGGACAGAAGTGTGGGATATAAATCTATGAGATGTTATGCGTGACTCGTGTGCGTGGGTCTTTATTTGCAATTTATTGTTAGGGAAAAGAAAACGCAGTGACCGGCACGCAGAATAATATTCAAACGTTTTTTTAAGAATACTGCTTGTATTTCCTACAGTTTGTCATCCATTGGAAAAGAATTTACTCTTATGGATCAGCCATTTGATTATGAAATTTTTAGAGTTATGTGGGGTGCCACCTAACCAACATTAGAGACATTAGAGGGAAAACCCCGAATCAACATAAATAGAAAAAACTTCTCTTGATATCTCAACAAAATATTACGTCTTTTCAAGGCAGAAAAAAAACTAGTGGCTTTGATTATGCCCCAGGCTGATAACTAGTTCCTGCTCCAACGTTTTGTCGTTTAGCATTTTGGCGAACTCCAACATAAAATGGCCCCATTTTGGCGTGTCACAGCATGCGGCAGACATTATCTTCGCAAGTGGCGACTGAGCCAAGTCGTTAGTGAATCCTGTCGTGGCGACACCCGGATCATAGCTGTGGCTTTCTTGATCAAGATATATTACGGAGACAAACGATGTGAGTGTTATAAAAAATTTTGAAGTAAATATATGGGCGGCAACTGATCGATTTCTTAAATACAACTTTATATGTAGGTCCGTGAGTCCATGCTTATATTATAAACATGCATGCATGATGCACGAACTTAACAAAAAAACGAAACATGTGCTAGGACACATATCGTAGTAGAAGTAAAACTTCAATTGTAAATTACTTAAAAAAAGATTTTGTCATAAAATATATTTTAAAACTCATACCTAACGTAACACTCTCTCTTTCTATCTTCGATAACTTATATCTCCCTCTCAACTTCCGTTCGGCTCGCCCGATCCTGATTTTCGTAACGCATTCACCAGCTTACTCCCCAAGTCAAGCGTGCGTAAATAAGTTTAACTTCAAAAACGTTAAGTATTTTGACAGCAACATTGATTGTTAATACTTACTATACCACACGGTTTCACCCGTTCTTAATACGGAGTAGTTACAGTACAGTAGTTACGGAATTGGGTTGTAACAAACACACGTAAGTGCTTAAATTTGAATTCTCATTCATCAACAACCTATAACGTCCCACTGCTGGGCACGGGTCTCCCCTGACTTTCGTGAGGAATATTAGACCATAATCCACCACTGGGGCCAGATCCGGATTGGTGGATCACATACCTACCTCCAAAATAATTCTCGGGTAGGTATGTGGGTTTCCTCACGATGTTTTCCTTCACCGAAAAGCGAGTGATAATTACGTACATATGTTTTACAAGAAACACATTGGTACGTGCCTGCACTGGGATTTGAACTCACGACCTTCTGCTTGGAAGGCGGACGTTCTCCCACTAGACTACCACCGCTTATCTCATTATTTATATCTAATTTCATTTTCAATATACTTTATTTTCAGAATAAAGTAATAACAATTACAATGATTTAATTTTTAATACATATTTATAATTTTGGTCGGATATTTTCAAATTATACAAAGAGACGAAACCTGAAAACCACTACTATAACCACCCGACCACAATAGACCAGTACAAATCCAACCCATTCATCCCGCGTAGCCAATGTAATTACACTATGTGCGTACCAAATAAAGCACTAACTAATCTGAAACTGTTTGGGAAATTAATTATTCCAATGCAAATTGAGTAATCTGCAAACACTGAATGTCTGATAAAGTGAGTTACGTTTATTAGCAAGAAACTTACAGTCAATCTGAATATGGCCGGAATGAGCGCTCATTCAGAGTTAAACAGGTTATGTTTCTCCGTACATGAGTAAACTTTAATATCTCACTTCTAGGTTTATGATTAAATTAATTATATATACCTAATACCAGAACCTAGACAGTCTATTGATCTTGGGTTAGATTCGCTTAACATCCATGCGATGTCAGTGTTTGTTACACCACCCAAGAGCCTCTAATATGAGCGCTATTTCGATAACAGACAAAGCCGAAACCTCCGAAGCACGGAAATGGTTAGATATTATGAATGCATATCTTAATCTCGCATAGGAGTAAAAGTGTTCATAATTTTTGAGATAGGCATAGATAGGGTTCCAAAAAGATGAAGCGTAATTTTTCTGCAAAGTTTGGATTTCTGAAAAGTAACGCCTGCGAATAATATCAACTATAGAGGTTCCACCAGAAGGTTAGAAATTTGTGACAAGTGCAGCAATCAGGTCAGGTGAAAAAAACTTAGGACATTTCAAAAGAATCTTTACTTGTTTTGCCTTTAGTACAAATCTTAAACTCTTTTTAATTTAATGAAAAAGTTTAGAATTTGAATCTACAATAATAAATCAGGCTCTTGGAAACAGCAAATTAAAGCTTCATTTTACTGATTCATTGCTTATTAATAAGTTTCTAAATTAGGCTTTACAATTAAAACGAAAATGTAATATGTAAAAGTCTTTAGGGCTTTTCAAGCGTCCAGCAGCAATTCAGGTACACTTCAGCAGTTCACCAACTGCAACTCGGTTTCATATTACTACGCAATATCCTGGAATTAACCATTTTTTTCAGACAGGGTATAACAGCTCATACGTTGTGGTATTCAGAGATTTTCGCAATATAAACATCGTGAGTTCGGCACAATATGTCGAAAACATATGGCGAATTTCGATTGAAAACCAATTTTCATATCCTTGGAATGTGACAATAGTGATACCGATTCCCAGTGTTGAAGCGGTGGACATTTTTGGTATAATTTTTCGTAGAGATTTGCGAAACCATGTTTTGATTGGGGCGCATCAGTGCATGATTTAAATGTAATCACACAATAAGATAATGTAGAAATATATAGTTTTAATTCCGCCTAAGTTGTCTGATGAATGTATGATAGGACTTTGTAGGAGGTTATTGATTATGGATTTCCGCAAAATAACGCCTGATTCGATTAACTATCTGTAATCACACATTCAAAGAGATAGTTGTTGAAATAATGAAGATGGCCTTTAACCATTTTTAACGTTCTTTGCCAAATATTCATCCGCCAAGCAGTAGTGTGCAAACTGTGTTCCGGTTTGAAGGGCACTGTTTCCAGCGAAATTACTGGGTACATGAGACTTTAGAGCCGATGTCTCAGGGCAGTGCTGAGCAAGATTATGTAATGCAAAGTTCTGGGTAGCACTGTAACTGTTATGGGCAGGCGTAAGGCACCACCAGGTGAACGACTTACTCGTCTCGTCACAGAGTCAAAAAAAAAAACGAATCCTCATTTCCTGTACCGTACTAAGTCCATGCCTGTATTGTGCACCACTTAGCCACCACGCCACTCATCTTCTCTCCTGCATATGAGTTTCACGTCATTTTGGGCGAATTTTCAAAGCATAACAAAAATTGTTCAGTGGTACAGCCTCGGGTTTAATAACACTGGTTAACTTTTCGCGTAGTGACGGGGTACGCGATTTTTTTCGAGAACGCGATTTTTAACGAGTTGATTAAAACCGGTCGTATTTTTTTCTCGAGAAATAAATTTTCGCGTTTGCGCAAGCGAAAATAGGCGGCCCTTATTATGTAGGCAAATGAACCGTCTCGGCGAAGCTATTTATATGAAGTTGTTATTTATAATGTAACAGTGTTTGCCTCGGAATGTCTCTTTGTTTACTTACTCATTTTGTTATCTGTTACTAGTTGAGACAGGTGACTAATTGTGATAGAATAGTCACATAAAAATAGCATATGTTATTTTGCGCTTCTCTGAGTGTATAATTTTATTTTGAGCATACAATTCTTCATGGAGTCTTACTCTGCCTCAAACACTACTTTTAGGTCATACAGAATATTTTATCTAGAAATTATATTTGCCTTTTCTCCAGTTGTTTAATCACGGTCCCTACCATTAACATAATTATACAGCTGGAAAAAAGATCTGCCAACCCTAAAGCAGATAATCTGTCGCCAATTCACAGCGAGGTGTGCAAAAGACATTTAAATTCTATAAAAGTATTATTATATAATTACTTAAAAACACTATTCATATCACTTCGCAGGTATCCGATATTTCCCCTGAGTATAGAAGGGCCACGAGGTTATTCGAAAAATTTAATTCTTACCCACTAATTTGTATGCATACCGCGACTGCAGTATATTAGAAATGCACCGCCGACCCTTGCGGGGTCTAAAATAAAATGGTCAACTCTATTTCAGCGATCATAATTCAGCTATAAAGTTTGTCACTTTCTCAAGCGTAAAATCATGACGAGCTGAAATGACGATTTCGTCTTTTAAGGTTTTGTGAAAATGACATAAAATATTTAGAAACTTGTTTAAAAATTAACGGACTTCAACGATGTGTTTTGGAAACTAGCATACTTTTAGTACAAGAAACAATGTATGAATATGAACAGGGACGTAGGTACCGTTTATTTCTAGTTTTAGATGTGAATCCAATAAAATATCCGTAAAATTTATCTAATTTAGAGTATAGCTCTATAACACGATTTGTTGTCTTCCGAATCCCATAAAAATAAAAGGGTTCAGTATACGGTAATAAAAACAGTACATCAACTAAATAAAAAATAGCATCCAAACTTGAATTCACAACACCAACCAATTTCACTGCGCCAAACACTCCAACACCACCGAAGTTGTTCCAACCGATCGCTTACAAAGTAAACGTCTGGGACTCCATGAAATATGCATTAAATATTTACACAGCCCCAAGGCGAGCCGTTCCCTTGAAGTCGACTGAACCGAACAGATTTGCAATTCACCGAACATCCTTTTGGAAAAAAGCGCCACTGAACAAAGCCGGGGAAGTCGTGGAATCGAAATGAACCACTAAATACTCACTTGGGCTGTGATTGAATGACTTTATTCGCATGCTTAACTGTGAATGCCGTTAGCTCTTGCCTACGTTTTTTTTTCAACTATGCTTTATTAGGGAAACTTCAATGTTACTTTTGTAGCTACAAAAATATCAAATTAAATTAAATCACGTATCTATATCTATATATATAAAAATGTTATGTTGGTTTGTGTACGCTAAAACTCAAAAAGTTCTACACCGATCGAGCTGAAATTTTAGCATGACATATAATCCGCATCAAGCATTTTTTCCGCACCGTCGCGTAAGTAAGTAAGCAAGCTACGAAGAGTGGTTTCAGGTTCTATTCCTGCGCAGAGCTAATATTTGTGTAGGTAGCAGGTATTTTCTCTGAATCTGGATGTTTGTGCTCCTAGGATTTTTAGACTAAAAAACTTCATAATCTGTAAAATTGGTTGCATAATGTTGTAGGTACATCGTTTACCAGGCCTGCTAAATAGAGAAATATTGAATTGCAGCATTCCTGGTTGATTATTTACTGTAGCAGTCAGGTTTTTGAACTCTCTTCTCTTCTATGTTCGTAGACCAGCTTTTAAACATTTTGTTAGCAAGACTAGCTTCATTGCCAGCTACTTACCATTTTGCTCTTGATTTAGTTTATTAGTTTTAATTTAAAACCGTAAGTCTTGGACTCCAACTACGGATTATTAACATTATGCTATTTTTCTTATGAAATATCTCACTTTGTCACTTTATAAAAAAACTTAAGCTTTATGAAAATTAAGTAATTATAGTTGTTTCAAAATTAAGTGGCCCATTAACTTAAGTACTTTGTGTTAATTATACTACTACCATAAATCTAGCTTAATCTACTAAATTAAGGTTTGACTTTTACTTACAAGTACGCTGAAATTTTCTAGATAAAAATTTCAGTAAGCAATGATTTAGTGCTTTATAAAAGAGCGCTGCGTCATATCGACGATGCAAACAGTAAGGACAGTTGTCTAATAACTTACTTAACATATTGTTTATAGATCATGTCGTAGAAGATGACCTGTTTCCTTACATATCCAAACATTACCTTATTATCCTTACATTACCTGTTACATATCCAAACTGTGGGGAACTAAATTTTAACACCACGTCCATACTTACTGTATTGTTTCGAACAGCTATCTAGAGCAGTACTTACTGCTCGCTGAAACTTACTTTATTATAACGTAAGCTACCCTTGAGGTTTTAAATTGTTGCTCATCTTAGTCTAAATATGTTAGAACTAGTTTTAATTATCGTTGTAATGGAGTTAGACTAAAGTTCTGTTGGATTTAAGTTCTATCGTGTTAAGTAATTAAGTAGATTAACTTGAGAATTTGCTAATTGGAAGACTGTTAATTTATAAAATTAAGGACTGTTATTCAGGCCAAAAAATGTGATATAGTACAGCCTAATTAAAATAAGATCAAACGTAAGCTTTATTTACAGATATTTCTAATTTTAGTAATAACGGTATCGTGTTTTTTTATATTTCTTAATAATCGCAGATGTCAACAGTTTTCAACATCGATATAAATGGAACAAATTATCGATTATTGTCATCGCGCCCCCTGATTTATCGATATTAGATGGCGAATGGTAGTGGAACGACAGTTAAGAATCGCTCGTTGACTGTTACGTCCCCGCAGGCATTCTAATAGACTTCGCTACTGGATACGTGGATGTTGTAATAGAATACTACTAGAAGAGATATTAAATTATTTATAGTTTTAGCCACCTGCGATGGCTATGGAACTGAGTCAAAATTGATTTACAACCTTACTTAACTCACACATTCATCCTAACTAACAAACATGAGCTTGATCTTTAAATCACGACATCCATAAAGCATGATGCAAACAACTTTGGTTGCATTAAGATAAGTCATCTGAGGTATGAAGAAGGAGATACATTAATTTCTCAGGTAAATGTTTTATCCCGTAGACCTTATCTGACTGTCGAAAAATTCAAAATTTGACTATTAAAGGAATAGATCTTCATCTGAGGAATGAAACATTGGCTCTTAGTCACATCTAGCAAATAGAATGCCGAAAACCGTTTCCGTTATTAAACACATCAATTCGAGGCCCAGCACAGAGATAAGGCGTGCACTCACGATCTCGACGCGACAGTTATTGCCCTCTAATGTAATGCTGGTTCGGCAATGCCGTAGATATTGTGGCACGATGAAGTTATGTGAGTGAAGATGTAGCATCCCTTCGGAATGTAGAACTGGGTTTAAACTGTTCGTCAGAAATAGGTCTATGCCTTGTTGAGCCAAAGAGAGAACGTGTGCATTTCAGATCTTGATATTGAAGTCATTAGCTTTTATTGTAATGCTAACTTGGCATTATAATGGAAAGAAGAATGTAGAAATGAGGTTTAGCTATTAATCAGAAGTATAATAATTGTATAAATTGTTGTTAATAAATGTTAAAACTACAATATTAAAACAGGGCATTGTTTTATTGAAAACTCGTAAAACGGCTTTAAATCACGAATTGTAGCGATTAAATAAAAAAACATCCTGTATATGAGTAAATCTCGCGAGATTTTTCGTACTTTATGGCTAACGAACTAGGATGGCGGAGTGATTCAAAATTAAACTCTAATATATTATTATAATGTAGTACATTCTAACATTGTCGCAAGATAATGTAGATTCATTATTTCACAGATGAGTAAAAATAAACGTACAGGGTACCCCATTTATTAGGTCTCAAAGAAAATAAACCAAAAGAAACCGTTTCAACATTTATTTCACTAATAGCTTCATTACTCCACGCTCACTATTTCTACATAACAATCCATCCAAGTATCCACACATCGGCGTTCACAACCTGATTACAACGCACGAGCTGATAAGGGGGGTCAAAAAGAGTAGGATTAAAAGCTATTGGCTCCCTGCCCATCCAATTTTCTTTGTTGACGTCTCCCGGGAGCCACACGAAGATTATCTTAACAAAGCAAAGGCGTCGGGGCAACTTCGCACGCCTTGAAACAATGTTATCCGATGTCGGACAAAGAAAACAATTACAACTTTTTTACTGCTAATACATTACGATACTTTGATGTTCTTGGTGTTTAGAGACGTAAAATATAGCTTTGGGTTGTTTATTTTATTGGAATTGAGTGTTGTACTCAGTACTTTAACAAAGCTTGCGCCTTCAGTATAGCAACTGGGGTCCAATGTACCAAAGTGCATCAGCCACGTACGATAATGTGACTCACTTGCTTTTTTCAATTTGAATGTATCGCCTTACCAATTTGAACTCATACCTGCAAATCCCATTGAAAATATGGAGGTGATTTAATTAAACAAACATTAAAATTAAAACAAGCAGTAGTATTATATAACAATATTCCACAGAAGAGATATCCCCTTTCAATCTCTTTAGCGTCACGCCCCATAGCAAAAATAAACAATTCACTCATTTGCGAGAAGAACGTGTTAGCTCTTCAATATACCGTTAAGAATATTTATTTGTTTCGCAAATGAGCGAAAAAGTAGTTCAAACTTCGTACTTCTGATCTTTACAATATGCTCTTGTTGTTTTTAAAATTATGTCACAGAACACCTAATAGCTGGGTTATAGTAAAAGCAGTCTTAAAATTAATATCTAGTTTAATTCCCGACTCAAAGTTCTAGAAATCAACGCATGCCAACACTTCGTCTCGCGTCGTAATGACCGAAAACTCGACGCGTCCGTAACGACCGTCGGGCTATTTCAGGCTGTTCCAATAGACGTAATGCCTGCTCATATGACTCGGACATTCCACCATGGGTAATGGGCGTTGAGACTCGAGATTAAGTGGTGTTTCGAGGCTCAGCTTTGAAGGCAGGAGTGCATTACTCCAGTTATAGCTATGACTTTAGTTAAAACTAACTGTAAATTTTACTAGAATGTATTACTGCATTTAACTAGTGACGTTACTTCAGTTTATTGTTTTACTGGCTGCGCCCCGCGGTTTCAGCCGCGTAGTTCGAGTTTTGTCCCACGGGAACATACTATCGGGATAAAAAGTATCCTATTACTCAATTCTGGTTATAAACTAACTAACTATCTGTGTTCCAAATTTCATTTGAATCCGTCCAGTGGTTTCTGCGTGAAAGAGGAACAAACATCCATCCATCCATCTATTCTCACAAACTTTCGCATTTATAATATTAGTAGGATTTTAAACTAGCTGCACTCCGTGAATTCTACCGCGTAGTCTCCGTTCCTGTAGAAATGCGGGGATAAAATATAGCTTATGTTACCCGCTGATAATGTAGCTTTCCATTGGTGACATAATTTTAGTTCGGTTGCTGTTTGTGCAATGCAAGGTTCTAAGTTGTGCTATGACTGTTATGGGCAGGCGTAGCGCTTACAATCAGGTGAACTTCACGTCTCGTCACTCAGTCAAATAAAAAAAATATTAGGTAAATCAGTACGAAATTTTATCTTCAATTCTAACATAAATCTGTACGCCCACGTTGTATCAGATTTTGAAAATAGACTAACACGCTCCCAACTTTAGATATTTAGACACTCTACTAGTAGTTATCTCATGTTTACTGAATCTACCGAACCCAGTTCTAATTTTCATAGAGCTTTACAAAATTTATACCCATTGTGTGCCGTTACCAAATATGTAAGTAACTCCTAACTCAGTTTCATCAACTAAAACCATTCTAGTAACAGCTAAACTAACATTGGAATGCCACAGTCCAATAAATATCGATTCTCGATTCAATAGATGTCTTGCCACTGGTGGTGGCTATAAGATATTGATGCCCCAGATATCGGCACATCCTGTAGATTTCCGTCAGCTGAGTAATGCGTTCGCCTTAACGACCCTACGTGTACCTACGTATATGGGTTTGAATGTGTGTCAGCGGGTAACTGATGTCAGTTATGTCTTTTGATATTAGTCTATTTAAATCATTTTTCATCCGTTTAGCCATTGAAGACGTAACTTTATTTTATTGTATCATCATCATCATCAACCCATGTCGTCTCAATGCTGAGCACGGGTCTGCACTCAGGATTGGTGGCTACCATACCTACCTCTGAAATAATTCTCGGGTAGGTATGTGGATTTCCTCACGATGTTTTCCTTCATCGAAAAGCGAGTGATAAATACATACATATGCTTTACAGAAACACATTGGTATGTGCCCTGGGATTTGAACTCACGACCTTTTCCTTGGAAAGCAGACGTTCTCCCGCTAGCCAACGTCCTGTATATCTAATCTATTTTGCGTCAGTTAGCCGTTTTTTATACACGCGTAATTTACCATTATTTATTTTCTCCAACTTTTTGTTTCTTCAATGTTAAGTATACATATACATATACATATACATATACATATACATCTTTATGTATTTTAATATTAGTTACTATGATCATAGGATTCAATTCCTCAGTTAAAACGATTTTCTTGTGTGTCTCGGAATAGCTTGATTATGGTCGTAAAAAAAAAAAATCAACCTTAGAGTGTTTTAAGGTTAATTTCCTTATTTAATATCGACGCCGTCGTCGAACAACTTATTAACAATATTGTTTCCAAATTATTTTCCAAGTCTTGTCTCCCATCAGACGCGTATTGTCCCTGTCACCCTACAAGTGACAATTAATTTATCACGCGATCCAATAACAGAGCGACGTTGTCTTGTCGATGCGCACGTGTTGAGGACACGGTGACCAGATCAAAGACAATCTTTAGGAATTATTAGGTAATTTAGTATGTAGTTACGTTCTAGAGTAGTTTTGATAAAAAATGCTCGTTGTTTATTATAGAAGGGAGTTACCGTTGTTTATCTACAAAATCAATAAAAAGTTTTAGTCCTATTTACTATAGGTCTGCTAATCTGCTTAGTGGACGACGAGATATGGACATTTTAAGTGCCGTCAGGTGGTGCTTTTAGTTTCATTAGGCTGAATCTAACGCTACTGTTAGTCAAAAATCACACTGCTAAAACATATAAATATTCTTAAATAAAAATACACTCGAATTCGACTAAATCTCCAATTAAATTATTATAAAAATATTTTTTAAGCCAAACCAATCGGTTCACTGTCAAAATATCTCAACCATTTAATTTTTTGTTTGTTACATCTCAAAATCCATACACGAAATTGAGTTGTTGAATTGTTATAATGCAATTAGTTGACCTATTGTTTTTTTTTAAGTTGTGTTACGTGTTTATTCCCAAAATGTCCCATCCATTATTAACTTTGTACCTGCTCGCATTAAACAATCATTTTCATTCCCCCGCCTGCTGACTGCCATACAGATGTTGCAACCCTAGTTTGCCCGGTTTTTCGAACTTTACAAATATGCGCCTCGTAGATAAGGGTCTACCTGCATCAGGGATCCTAATGGCACATTATGGCAGACAGTTTCCGGGTCGTTTCAGAGGGTAAGGGTTAACTGGTATGAACAAACTTGCATTCGCTATTAGCATTTTGTGTTTGACGTTTTGTTTTCGGTACTTATGAAAGCTTTTGGAGTTTATTTTGGCTGTTAAATTGTATAGAATTTTGGTAGAAATAGAAATAAACAATGTACAAAATTCATAATTGAGTTTTTTTGCAAACTATAGGTTGTTTTTTTGTAAGCATACAAAAATTATTTGTGAGGTAAAAGGGTACAAGATCGTGCTTAAAAAAACTGTTTGACTTTGTATTGATATCAAAATCTTCTAGTCTACTGAATCATTACTTCTAGTTCGCAATTTGTCGTTTTTTTGTTACAGCTCTTTAGTTTTGTTTTGATTGTTCATAATTTTTAAGTCACGTCGAATAATAGTTAAACTTGTATTATCATTTTCTGAGCTGAAAATGAGAAGAAGATGACAAACTCCTATCGCCTTTATAGAGGGAAAAAAATGATTTCATAACACAATATCTTGAAAAATAGTCTATTTAATCTCCAGCTGTAATCGACAGATGATATAGCTGCGGCGGTCGATCGTTGGCCTCTCATCCATCCATCCATCTTGATAGCACAAATGTAATTCAAAAATTTTACTCATAGATGATGAAGAGCAGAAACATTATCGTATTTGGATTACATTTTATGATTGATCTAGTGTCTATGAATTTTTGATAGATGGATTTGACAGAACTCCGCATAAGGTCGGGGTTAAAAATCTATCCTATATAATAAAGAGGAAAGATTTAATGATTGGTTTGTTTATAGCTATAACAGTTAGAGATATGATGTCGCAACACTTTTTGTAGATAATGAAGTGTTCTGCAAGGTCGTAGTACATCATTTTGTTGTTTCATCAACAGTTTTCGCAGGGCACCCGATGTGAGGTATTTTTAGGTCATTTTTTTACACCTTGGGTTACATTATATTGTGCAATTTTTTCCATTCATTAAAATTAAATTTCTAGCCGTATAAACTTGAGATTCTACATTGATTGAATGGAATTAACACTGATGCCAAAGCAGCAGGTGTGTTTGACAAATTTGTGTCCCTTTCCAATTTGTTAGGTTTAAGCTAACGGCTAAGCAAGCCTATCCCTTATCTTGACGTCATCCGATATTTTAGGGCGGCAAAGGTGTGGAGAGGTTTCAATTATTTCTAAGAAATCTAAAGTTCTGATCTTGACATTAAGACCTGGCATTTCTCTAACGTTTGTTAAAGGCTTACTCATTTCACAGTTCCAAGAATAAGATAAATACGCTATCCGTATTAATGATAATTTTACGGATAAATACTACTCCAGGTAGTACAACTTAGCAAAATTTATCAGAATAATAATTGAAAGTCCGATTCCAATTTATGTTTTTTTTTTTAGTATTTGTGTATTTTATTACATAACACCATAATGTTTTATTTTAAAATAACGGTTTTTGTACATATTACGAGTTTATTCCACCAAAAAGGATTAAATCGATGCTTTCAATTTTGATTTAACATATTTTGAGCAATAATATATTCAGGGGGCATACCATGACGTCTTATAGCGCCTTAGTTGAGAACCTAAACTGAGTCGCGTCGCATAATCGTACCGTGACGTTTTATTTTTTATGTTGCTGCCATTCTCAACCTAAACTGGATCCAGTTAAGGTTGAAAATGGTAGCAACCTAAATTGAGTCGCTAATAAGCCATTTTCAACCTAAATTATATGAAGTTTAGGTTGAAAATGGCAGCAGCATAAAAAATAAGACGTCACGGTACGATTATGCGACGCGGCTCAGTTTAGGTCCTCAACTGAATCGCTATAAGACGTCATGGTAGGCCTCCAGGTTTATTTTACAACAACGGATATTATTGTACAATAAGTGAAAATTTAAATACCTACATTTATTCACACGGATCTCAGGAAGATACTCTTAAAGGTTGCGTGACTACCACCAGTGATGCCATACAAAGTTTTCTATAATTATTGTAGGTGATTCCCAGTCTTCATATCTATTTTCCTTTAGCTTTGTAGTTTTTTGTTCTTGCAGTAAGACGATTTGAGGTTATAATGGCTAACCGTCTAATTATTAGTAACTCCTCGCTACACGATACTTTAGCATCCTGATACGATATAAAAACGGGATCTAAGCGGTGATGGATGCGACCCAAGGGTAATCATAGCGCTGAATCTATATAACAGCCTGGAAGGAACCGCAATTTAAGATAGTGCTATGCGTTAAATCGGTTTTTTGAATAAACGGTGCTTAGGATCATTTAGCATATACAATACACCTACCTATAGAGAGGTAGGGAAATGTTATTAAATGTTTAAAAAAATAAGCAAAGACAAGTCGAATTGATTGGAAAACCATAATTTCCAAAAAACACTATTAAAAACAAAAACCGAAACAGATAAAAATCTACAACGGTTTTTGCCAGCACACGACTTTACTTGTCGGATTAATTATTTTGTTTTTACGTAGAACAAATATTTTTTATCGAATTAAAAACTCAATTTATTAATAACTTTTGTATTTTCAGAAAGGTAGATTGGACCAAAGAACTTTTCTCTAGGATTTAATCTCAAACTAAGGACTCCGATTATAATTTTTTTAAATGCTCAGTTAATGCTAGTCACGGCCAGGGACCATTGACTAGTCATGGTCATTATGCGTGTAAATGAAATGCTATAAAGGTATGCGACTATGCAATGTCGTTGTCGCGTGAATGAATTTAGTTTTCTTTTGTTCAAACACACTACGTGAAACTCAAGGAAGGTATGTGTTCTATTATTTCCTTGTCTTTTTGACATTCCAAAAGCTGAACAGCGCTACAAAGAGCTAGTCGCTCGTAGCATCGCGTGCTAAAAGTTAATCTGACGTCTGTTAGTACCTATTTCATTCATTGTACACCTGTTACAAGGTGCCTTGTCTAATCTGACATCGGGCGAGACCCCAAACAACTATTAATTAAGAGCCCGGGGTCATCCTGACAAGACAGCTGTCTACATCCCCCCGTGTGCAAATGATTGACGGACTTTTTTCAGGAAACCGGATGTTTGCTTAAGGATTTCGTTGTGTAACTGAAATGAGAGGAGAAAAATACCTGTGGGATATAACAATGGAATCTAAGTTTAATTCATCATCATCATCATCAACCAGAAGACGTCCACCGCTGAACATAGGCCTCCCCCATAGAACCCCACAGCGAGCGGTTGCTAGCTGTTTGCAACCAGCGGCTAAGTTTAATTACGTTGGCCAACAGCGGCAGTGTAGCTAAATTTTTTGAACGTCTAGTCTCTCAGTCTATAAAGAGTCAGATGTTTAGCCAAGTCTCAGTCAACGTCACGATTCAGTATTAGATGAATGTTCTACTAAAACTACCCAATCTACACTAAATTACTAGTTAAAGTCCAAAAATACTATTTATATTTATCCTTATGAGCATAAAAGTTACGCAACCAAAGTGTAGGGCTCCATGAAACAATGTCTTAGTGATCCCTATTCCCATATCACCTTTGACGTGAATTTACGAACACATGTACGCGATATCCACCTGTACGTGTTATGACGCGAGGACTTATTCTCAAAACCGTGCTACAAAGAAAATAGCGAGGTAAATTCGTAGCCAACGAATTTGTAGATATTTCGTAGCTGCTCGAGGTTAGTAGACAATCCATTGTACATTTTTCTACCTCTATTTGGCAGATATTTCGTAGTTGCTGATAGATTGTATGGACGTCAAAAAAAATTGTGTCCGCATTTACCAACTAGAAAGGGTCTAGTTTGCATACAGATATCTTAGTTGCATTTGTTTAGTACAGCTGATTCAGCATACAAATTCGTGGTTTAGAGACGTATACGTTAAGTCATCGATCATGGCCGTTATCGTCAGAGACATTTGGGTGGCTTGTCAAAGTCTAACACCGGGAGGCTAACACTACCTCATTCGATAAACAAGTAGCAAACAATTCTATTACAATTTTTCAATACACATCTACTAGATATCAGATCCATATTACTGTGACACTATCTTAGACTTGTTTATACCGATAATTTTTGTCAAGTTATGTCTCTGTATTAATGTTTTTTATAGGTACAATGTTATCTTAAACATTTCGGTCTGTTACGCTAATCCGCCATGCAAACAACGTTTCAATTCATGTTATGAAAGTCATTTATTAGCGGCTTTACGATAAAGAATTGCGTGTCAACTAATTATTTGAGTAAATTATAGCACGGAGAGTGGATTCATAAAAGTCAAAGTCATCGAAAAGCAACTGAAACACATAAAGGTCACGCTGGCGTTTCTGATAAACGTACAAAGTAAGCGATTGTTATCGGAAGCTTATGACAAAGAGATTATAGTTTTTTGAGGATATTTTGGTAGCTACGACAAAGTTTTATCTGCCAACATTCTCGCTTACCCAATCGTTTGGCTTAAAATATGATCTCAGATGTACAATAAACTTCACGGTCTTTCTCTCGAGTCTCGATCAACTTGTCGTTGTCGTATCGAGTGTTTCCATAATAGGTCCCCAAGATGCCTCGTCAGGTGCTCCCAAATGCGTGAATTGCTTGTTTAACATATTTTTTTCATGTCTGTCTCGTTTACGTTGAACGTAACGACTTCACGTTATGTACTCAAATCAGAATTTGGATGTATGAATATAAAAATGATTGTTCTTTTCCTTTGCTTTTTTTCACTTTTTGCGACAACTTTATATTTTAAATTTATTAAATAATTGTTTGCCCTTTTAATCTGATACTTTAACGTTTACGATGTATTGTATGTATTGCAAAGAACAAAATGGACAAATTTTAAAATATGTGGGAAATAACTCCCTGAAAAACGAAAATGTTGCCAGATAAGTAAAAGATTATTAATTTTTTATATCACCTTTCAATTTCCATTACAAATAACCTATGTTATAAGTTAACACGGCCTGACTTTCTCTGTACATATACCAGAAAATGTGTGAATGAATATCTAGGATAAGTAAAGTTAAACGAAAAAACAGTGTTTCGTACTGAAACAGATTTCTTTTCTTTTTATTTTGAGTGTTTTCGAACGTAACTACACAAATACTATTCCGCTTAATATTTTGTGTTGGTACGAGATTATTATGGCCCACGACTTTGGGTGGGCCAACCGGAAGTCAGTCGTCCTTCAAGTGCGCGTGCGAGCACTTGTCGCGTCGCGGTGTTTTGAGCTTTCACCGGTAGCTCCATTTCGTGGACGCCATTCCCATCCTCGGAGACGAGCTCCAGGATTAAGTGTAGTGTGGATTGCCTGATCACACCTCTATCCCGGAGGAAGGTGATACGGGATCAGAAGAAACCGCCCCATCGGCGTCCTATGGATATATCTCTGTGCACCATCATCCCCCATCTAACCCGAAGACAGCGCTGATTACACACCCGAGAGGCCATCGACGGATTTCCCAAGTAAGTTCGTAGGCCATAATATCTCCCCGTAACATTTTTGATCCGTTCGAGCCGGATCTGCGGATTTTCTTTGCTGTAGTCACGTTGTCCAAATCCCGTTATTAGTGCATATTTTCCCATTTTTGGAAACCATCCGAGTATATTTTAGTGTTTGTCGTAGCGGCGTTACGCGTCCCGACAATATTTCCCATTTTTCATCTTGATTTTGCCGATTTTTGATTTTTTGTGTGCGACATTACGTGTCCATTAAAAATGGCGGAACAAGATATTTTCGAAAGAGAAGTTATACTTGACGAAGTCAAACGTACTTTAGAGTTTTACGAACTCAATGAACAGCAATTTAAAGCGCGAGCAAAAGATATTCTTTCTATTCAGAGAAAATTCCTTAAATTGCAAACTAAAATTGAAAAGTCACAAATGAAATTGTCGACATTTGACCGAGAGGAACAGTTACGTATTCGAACTCAATTCAATGATATTTATTACGCAATTGTTAGCCATGTCGAAGTTCTGAAGAAAAACGATGAGGAGTGTAGGCGCATGAGTCGAGTTTCCTTTAACAATACAATACAACCGACTCACGGGGGTTGCTGTAGTAGGTTACCGAATCTTCCGTTGCCGTCATTCGGGGGAGAATTGACCGATTGGCCACCATTTTATGACCTATTTCGCTCCATGGTTGATAATAATGACGCCTACACAGATAACGAGAAGTTTAGGTATCTCCTTCTTACTTTGAAAAACGAGCCCTATAACTTAATAAAATCGATACCTATCACGGACGAAAATTATACCGTCGCGTTAGATATTTTAATTTCAAGATATGAGAACAAACGAGTCATAGCTTCTCAACATATTGATCGTATTCTGGATATTCAATCCTGTGCCGAGAAATCAAATCAAAGTGTGCGTAATTTGTTGAATATTTACCATGAGAATATAAAAGCGTTACAAGTAATGCATTTTCCTACAAATCAGTGGAGTTTTTTGTTGTTGAATATTTTACTACGTAAAATACCTACTTCCATTCGGATGCGATTCGAGTTAACATTGCATAAACCATCCGATGTACCCAACGTCGACTTGTTAATCGAGTTTTTAGAACGAGAATTAACCGCCAGCGAAATAGTTGAATCTGGCAGTAGAAATATTCAAAATGTAGGTAGTCAGAGGAAAGAGTACGTCGCTCCAACGTTCCGTCGAGCGTTGGCTGCCGGCGTGGCCAGCCGCACTTCGACTCAGGGTGCGAGCGATTCTCAACCTTCTGTCAATACGCGCAAGAATCAGAATTGTGTATGTTGCGATGCTCAGCATCCATTAAGAAAATGTAATAAGTTTTTGAATTTGTCACCAAGCAATAGGTATGCGTTTATCAAAAATAAAGATGTTTGTTTCAATTGTTTAGGCAAAGGTCATAACGTTTCTCAATGCAAGTCGAGTTTTGTTTGTCGTTCGTGTGAAAAACGTCATCATACATTGATTCACTTTACTTCTGAAGGTGATACTAGCCGTGCGAGTGAGAGAAGTGTTTCTTTACCGCTCACGGAGGAACGGGAAGAGAACATTCCGAGCACCTGTACTCAGCACGCTATGTCCGCGAGTCAAGCGACACAAATTAATTGCGCGTCGTTCAATGCTCCTTTTGGCACAACAAATACTGTGCTGCTTTCGACCGCACTCATCGATGTATGTGTAGGTAATGAAAAGCGTTCGACTGTCCGGTGTCTTATCGATACGGGAAGCCAGGCTTCGTTCATGACGGAATCGTGCGCACAGCGGCTAGGTATAAAGCGTTGTTATGCGAATGTACCTGTTTACGGGATAGGTGACACCAAACCGGTACGACCAAAGGGAAAGATTTCGTGTTGCATAACCCCGAGAAATGAACTTCAACCTTCTATACCGATTGAAGTTTTAGTATTGCCGAAACTTATTCCTAAAATGCCTAGTGTACCACTGCCTCATAAGGGGTGGGCACACATTCAAAATTTAAATTTAGCCGATCCTTTGTTTCACACTCCACAGCCGGTGGAGATGTTGTTAGGTGCAGATGTACTATCTCACATAATTTTAGGAAACGTAATAACGGGTTCGCCCGGTTCGCCGATCGCTATGAACAGCGTTTTCGGTTATTTGTTGTTGGGAAAAATAGCGTTCAACTCTCCGACTCCATCCTCAGTTCAAGCTTGTTTTAGCTCATTATCCGATGACGGCGACTTGAAACGATTCTGGGAACTGGAGTCAGTGCCTGAGGTGAAGGCACTCACCCCCGAGGAACGTCTATGTGAATCCATATTTGAACGCTCACACTATCGTGACGTCACGGGACGATACACAGTAGCTTTACCACGTAAACCTGATGCTACGCCCCTAGGTGAATCACGAGATATTGTCCTCGCTCGGTTCCATAAATTAGAGCAACGTTTACAACGGAACCCGAGTCTTAAAATTGAGTCTCACGCGTGCTTGCAGGACTATATTAAACAAATGTATAGAAATATACTAGTACAAGAATCTGATAGGGACTTGCAACGCATTCTGTGGCGTACGTCGCCCGATGAACCCCTCCGTGATTATCGTCTGCGGACGGTAACGTTTGGTGTGAGCACTTCCCCTTACTTAGCTCTTCGTACCATTAAGCAATTGGCTTGTGACGAAGCATCTAATTTTCCCCTAGCGACAAAGGTTTTAACCGACCAAGTGTTCGTCGACGATGTGGTCGCGGGCGCGAGCGATGAATCACACGCTCTGGTATTACAACAGCAATTGTTAGGTATTTGCAAATCACTTGGGTTTGAACTACGTAAATGGCACAGTAACTCGCCGGCGATACTCGCCGCGGTTCAGGCGCCAGAGGTTCATGGTGAGCGGCGGGAAGAGGTGCCCTTTGCTCCCATGGAACATGACCATCAAACCAAAATAAGGGACTCAAGGGGACTTTTACCCTCCACATTCTTACAGAACGACATGTGGTTTCACGGCCCAGCATGGCTCCGTGAGGATCCTACTGCGTGGCCAGTATTTAAAAGTATCCCTAGCACTGGTGAGGAGAAACGTAATCCACCGGTCGCGTCTGCATCAGCTACGCTGATCGACGATGTTGAGGTCATAAACCATTTTTCCACCTTGAGTAAACTATTGAGAATTACTTCTTATATTTTTCGCTTTTACTATATTCTTAAATCGCGCGTCAACAAGGAAAAGAGTTCCTATCCTAGTTACATCACAGTCCACGAGTATAAACTCACGCTTAATCGTTTCATTTATTTAGTGCAACACCAAGTGTTTCATAAAGATTTTGAAAACATTTCACAGGGTAAACCGCCCTCAAACCAATTGAGACGTCTTAATCCGTTTATCGATGATTCGAGTTTTTTGCGAGTCTCCGGACGTCTACATAAATCCCTTTTGTCGTACGAGTCAAAACATCAATTAATTTTACCCAAAAAACACCCTCTTACGATTTTAATAATTGACGATGCCCATATTACGCATCTTCATGCGGGCACTCAAGCCGTTCAATATTTACCTTTACAAAAATATGCGATTTTATCTAGCCGAGATATAATACGTAAACAAATCTTTCGTTGTGTGCGCCGCTTCCGTGTGCGTCCGGTACGTCTACAGCCTGCGATGGCGCCGCTCCCAGCGGTCCGGCTGCGACCCGAGCGCCCATTCATGAAAACAGCTGTTGATTACGCGGGCCCGTTTTACATGCGAGCTAGTAGGGTTCGTAATGCTAAAATCATCAAATGTTATGTCGCCGTGTTCGTGTGTATGAGTGTGAAGGCTATACACTTGGAGCTCGTATCGGAGCTATCTACTGAGGCGTTCTTAGCAGCCCTGCGCCGATTTACATCGCGCAGAGGTTTGTGCAGCGACATTTACTCTGATTGCGGAAAGAACTTCCAGGGTTGTCATAACTATTTGAGAGATTCGTACGAGTTTTTAAAAAATGACTCTGTTCAATGTGCTTTGAATTATCAAACCTTGAAACAGGGCAAATGGTATAAGGACCGCGGTGCTCCTATCTGTGTAGGCGACATTGTTGTGGTATGCGACGATAATCTTCCACCACTCCAATGGAAACTTGCTCGTGTTCATACACTCCATCCGGGCTCCGATAATAAGGTGCGAGTTGTGACTTTGCAAACGGGCAAGAGTCTATTCAAACGAGCGATCGTAAATATTGTAAACTGCCTTTAGAATGATTATTGTTTACGAATTCGTAAAATTAGTTCCTAAGTTTTAATTACCTATACTAGTTGTTTACAACAACCTTAGATCAAGTTTAAGTTTATAGATTGAATAACTTTCTGTTCATTGAGTTTTCGTGTTAAAAGAACTTACAGTCTTTTAAGGTGAGCGGCATGTTTCGTACTGAAACAGATTTCTTTTCTTTTTATTTTGAGTGTTTTCGAACGTAACTACACAAATACTATTCCGCTTAATATTTTGTGTTGGTACGAGATTATTATGGCCCACGACTTTGGGTGGGCCAACCGGAAGTCAGTCGTCCTTCAAGTGCGCGTGCGAGCACTTGTCGCGTCGCGGTGTTTTGAGCTTTCACCGGTAGCTCCATTTCGTGGACGCCATTCCCATCCTCGGAGACGAGCTCCAGGATTAAGTGTAGTGTGGATTGCCTGATCACACCTCTATCCCGGAGGAAGGTGATACGGGATCAGAAGAAACCGCCCCATCGGCGTCCTATGGATATATCTCTGTGCACCATCATCCCCCATCTAACCCGAAGACAGCGCTGATTACACACCCGAGAGGCCATCGACGGATTTCCCAAGTAAGTTCGTAGGCCATAATATCTCCCCGTAACAAACAGGTATGGAAAATACCTTACCTAATACAAAAAAACACATGATGACCCGAAAATTATTTCAGGTATGTTATTCACTAATCGGAACTGGAGCCCCGTGGTGGAATATGGTCTACTCTTCCTTACGAAAGTGAGGGGGCAGACCAGCGCTCAGCACTGGTTGAATACGGGTTGATGATGATGATGATGATACTTATAAAAAATAGAATAGAATAGAATAGAAAAACTCTTTATTGTACACAAGAAACAAAAATAATCACAGTACAGAAGAATTACAATAGGTAAACAAGGGTAGCACAATGGGCGGTCTTATCGCTGAAAGCGATTTCTTCCAGACAACGTTTGGATGGACAGTAAAAAACATTTTTCGATAGTAGGGTGGGTGGTGTACTTACAGTATTTAACAGACATAATACATTTAATACTTATGTTTTAATAATACACATACACACTATACTCAATAAATAATAAAAAAAAATAATAATAATGTACATATAATAAGGTTCCTTCTTATATTAGGATATGAAGAAAAGGCGTAAATTGCGTTGCTCTGCAAAACGAGAGATTTATTTAGTTATCACATTACAATGTTAAACAATATCAGCATCTATTTATAATCTAATCAACTTACCTGCAAAACGAGAGAAACAAGTTTTCAATGCCTTTAATTCAGGACTTTTTTATAATAACAAATAATTATTAAACTGAAAATTCAAATGGTGGAAGTATATTAGTCACGTGACAAATTCTACAACCCTTCATATTTTACTAAATGTCACAACTGTCAGTGTCAGCTGTTGTGACACCTAGCAGGCTTTGCCAATAAAGCAGCAAAGCCAAACTTAAAGAAAAACTCATATTATGAGTGAAATGGTTTTCTTTACATACATATATTTATAATATACTAGCTGTACCCTGCCACGCTTCGCTGTGGCACATTCGCACATTCGCTGATATGTCACTGATGAAAAAAATAGATAAAAACAATCCTTGATGCGGATTATATATCATGCTAAAATTTCAGCTCGATCGGTGCAGAACTTTTTGAGTTTTTGAAGCGCACACAAACCAACACAACATTTATATATATATAAGACTACACACATGATTATAATAAAATATATACACTATTTAGATACATAAATAATGTTTATAAACCATAGTTTTGAACACTGGGAGGGATATAGCTTGCCTGATAGGCACGGGCAGCAAATATTAACAATTAACCCACTTAAACAGCTAAGTGCGTCTCCGTAGCAAGTACAGTGAGTCCAGCGCTAATACAATTTTAGCACAGTACCATTTCGCGGCTGGCTTCGTTCTTACTCTTCTTTATTTATTACTTGCACACCGTACGTGCTCAACACGAATTTGTTTTCATAATATTTTCTCCGCCATTATTTTAGACTACAACGCATTTTCTACTCTAACGCTGAACGAAAAGGTTGAACTTTAAGTAAGTGTTTAGTAAAGCATGTACATTTGTCTCTTTATTTACTTTATTGCGACATTTTATAATATTGTACGTAGATAAGGAGAAGACGCTCAACCGTTACAAAGTGCTTTTTGTTTGGTAATCATAAGGAACATTGACCTTTCAAGGTTGACAATTTTGTGTTTAAGGTTACATAAATAGGGACTTTTCCATAGATCATTTCTATAGATGTGTTTTTTTAAAAGGCAATGTTTAACAATTTTAGACGCCACTCTACCGATTAAATGCAAATTTATTCTGAAGTGGGAATTTACTTACGTATTTTATTAATTCTACTAAGAAACGAGATTGGTAGTAAAATCGCTTTACCGTCTGCTTCAGAGAAGGTGCACTAATGGCATGTTCGAAATTAGATTTCTATTCAATTACAACTACCTAGATGTGTGTAATGAAATTATAAAATATACCTGTCCCACGAATTTTAGCTGCTGGAATTTTGGCGCCTAAAAAATATACAGGACTCCGTGCGTAAAATATACATTGCACTATGACTTTCAACATACAGACGTGACACAGGTGAATGACTGCCTCCTTTCGTGATACTGTAAGATAAAAAAAAAAGTTAATTTGATAAAATGTTTACCACCTCTGCTCTCCAATGTCCATCTGTCCATCGAACCCACACCTGCCACGTCTGAGAAGTTTCCGTTTCAACGTTTGTTCGGAACTCGTTTTCATTTGTTATTGTTTTCGATCACCGAAGTTCAATGGCAAAGGAGAACTTTTATGGCAAATGTAATAGTGAAACTTTGTCATTGAACTTTGTGGTGAAGGCAGTAGTTTGATCTTTGGCCACGCTTTTAAATTTATAAACTGCTTTTTCGACAATCACCTGTGGGTACAATTTAGTGAAAAATTTCGTTTCTGTACCTTAGGATATTCTGAAAGGAAAAAAGAGAGAAATATATTTATTTTTGCTACAATACACACGTAAAGATGAAAAAAAAATAACAAAATGTGTGCTGGGACAGATAGTAGAAGTAAATCTTCAACAAAAAAATATTTTTTATAATTTTTAAATAAAAAATCCATTGAAGATATTTTTTAAAATATATGTAACGTAACTCTCTCTCTTTCTATCTTTACTATCTTATATCTCCCTCTCAACTTCCGTTCGCCTCGCTCGATCACATTTTTCGTAACGCATTCACCAGCTTACTCCCCAAGTTACAGGACGTAAAGAAGAATTACTTAAAAATAAATATTGATGGTGAAAATTGTTACAAAATGGCCCCAGCCCAGCATGTTGCTGACTATGAATAATTAGCGTTTAAATCTTCAATCGTAATATATCTATTACCTATAGTATATATAAATATTTAGAGATCGCTCTGAACGATAAGACTGCCTATTGTGACACTAATTGTTAAATCTGTTTTGTTCTAGTTTTTAAGTTTTCTTTGTTCTGTGGTGTTTCTATAAAAAGTTTATCAATCTATATATCTTTGATAATTAATCTAAGCAGGCATTGATTACTAAATACGTATATCAAAATGTAATAACTAACTACCCATAGCAAAATACTTACCACGAAAGCACGTATCTACTTGTAGTTTATATTTTCATAGAAGCGTCCTTCCTTTCCTATTAGCAATAATTTGTAACAAAGATCCAAATCTTGTACAAACAATACAATATAATTAATCTTGCGTCCGGTCGCGCGAACCTATAAATCTGCTATGAATTGTGTCGCCGTATTTCAAAAGGCAATTACTTATTAAAGAATTATGCACACATTGTGGCGGGCTCTGTGGCTTAGAAACGGTGGCTGTGAAAAGAGATTCTGAATATTGTAGCATTTTATTTCTATCCTGGTTAATAATGTCCAATCCCTTTGTATTCCGTTCGGTAGTCCTAAGTACATACGATTATCTTTTATTATAAATCACCGCTAAAACAGCCATTTTATTTAGGTCTAAGTATTCAACAGTATTTTTCTCGTCTCAGGGAAAGTTGGTGTAATTTTCCGTCGATTTGGTTTCTTATAAAAATAAATTGTTTGACTTTGTTAAAAGCATGTAAACATAAAGTTACATTTCTACAACGCAAGTTAAGGCAAAAGAAGTGATATCTTCTATTACTGTGGCTCTTACCCTTATCCACTGTTAGGGCGAGTATATAAGAAACCAATGACTTTATTAAAATCAGCTCAGGTCGTTATCACTTTCAACAGAACCCATTCCAAGCAATAATCACTCCACAAAGTCTCACTTAAATCGTCACAATAGGCGCAAGAATTATGTTTTAAAGGCAGGCACGCGACGGCGTAAGGCGGGCGGGCCGAGTAACAATTACTTGGTCATGCAAGCGAGCCATCCATCACCTACTTGCGGGCTGGGGCCCTTGCGGCCTGTGGTGCCACTGGCAACGGCTACTCTAAGGCAATTTCCGGCGGGCTTATCTGCGCCGACCTGCAAGCATTTACTTGGCGGTCTTAGCGTGGTTTGTTTAACAGAATTAATCCAGTTGACAACGATCTTTGGCAAGGCCGTGTGTTTGCGCTCGAGGATTGGTTTGGCCTGGTTTGGTCGATCGAACTCGGGTATTGGAAACATTTATGAGGTTTTAGAAGTGCAAGGTGGGAATTGGTTTTCTTTATTTGTTCGGCCTTTTTACTTTCTTACGGAAACTGTTCACGTTATCGGAATAAATGTCAGTCTCTCTGACCTTTGCGGTTTATTGAAGTGCGGGGGTGTAGAGAATGTTTCAGAATTATTTTGAGAATTCATTAATTATGTTATGTTGACTTCCAAATTTCATCTGAAGGTGTAATAGCGTCCATGTAAAAATAGCTTATGTATTTGCAAAAATATTTGCCAGTACATTAGCGATACAAATAGGGCTGCGATGTTGCGATTGTCAGTTCAGTTTGTTTTCGATTCGGTTCAACAAATCGGACTGTGGATGCGAGCTTGTCGCAGCATTTGTTACACATCGATGGTTCTATTCCATATCTAGATGCACAGTATCTAGTTTGCAGTACTGGAAAAATGAAATATAAATAATAAAAAACAAAATCATTCTGCAAACATCAAGAAAACATCGTATATAAATCCATTTCAATCAATTACATTTCAACACTACGCAGCCTTTTTGCTCTTTCTCTCCAATTTCAATATTTAAACGGCTTTTTACAATTTCCATTGAATTAGGTACGTACAAAATACGATAAATAAAGCGTAGTATTGGACATTTAGTGTATTTTTGTATTGCGTATTTCCTGTTACATTTATTTTATAGGAAACAGGTAAAATATTTACAGACACTTTTCCCTGGTGCCGTTTATTTTCGTGAGAAAATTCGCTTCAGAATAAAGGGGACAAGTGTGAGTCTGATCTCACAAGACTAGAGTTCCGTACTTTAGCAGTATTAGATTGCATTTTACCTAAGCACCAACCTACCAAAGAAACACGCCTCACACTAACCCCCTCCCCTCTAACTACCTCCTAATTTCCAAACTATTAAACTAAAACCAAACATAGCCACGCATGGCCACGACGACGTGTACGATTTCTTTATACTATCGTCAAGCAAATAATCTGACATATTTTATTTTTGTATGAAATTTGTGAAAGTGAGGAAACGAAAACGAAACGTCAAACGTGCTCCTCACGAAAGTTAGGAGAAACCCGTGCCCAGCAGTGGGACGTTATGGGTTTGATGATGATGATGATGAAATTTGTAGTATTAAAGATATAGCTGTGTAACCATTTTAAAATAAAAACTCAAATTATCAGGTACATTCAGCAGTAGGTTCCTATTGTAGATTTTGTTGTAATATACTCGTACGTTGAATATGTACGTGATTATCACTTGCTTTTCGGTGAAGGAAAACATCCCGAGGAAACCCACATACCCGAGAATTATTTTAGAATTATGTTATCCGGGCCCCCGTGTTGGATTAAGGCCTAACTCTCATTACGAAAATCAGGGGAGACCCGTGCTCAGCAGTGGGACAATATGGGTTGATAAAGATGATGATACGTTGAATTGTAGTGTGTATTGTTAATACTACTTTACTAGTGATGTAGAATCGCGAATCATTTTCAGCTAACGCCGATTGGATTCCGGACATATCTGAATAATGCATTCGTTGTCCATCGCTGTAACGATAAATGTTACTTGTTTGATCCGATTGTTACACACCGATGACTGTCATGATTTATTCTATACGCTGTCTATTTGCTAAATCAAAACTGTCGAGGATTTTGTTGTTTGCGACTAGAGATAACGAGATATCAATTATCTATATTAAAATAACCGCTTTACTACTACTACGTAATACTACATGCATATGAATGTATATACGGTACATATACCAAAATCACATTTTATATAATTTTTGTCTGTCTTTCTGTTTGTTCCGGATAAGCTCTGGAACGGCTGGACCGAATTTGACGGGACTTTTACTGGCAGATAGTTGATGTAATAAGGAGTAACTTAGGCTACTTGTGTTTTAGAAAAAATCTAAAATTATTGAATTCCACACGAACGAAGTCGCGGGCACAGCTAGTTAATAATAAACATAGTAACATTGTTGATTACAAAATCGATAAAAGTTTTGGGCTGATCAATTTTGACTTCATCAATTTAGGCTTTCAGACAGATTCAATTTAACTTAATTCAATTAGCTTGTATTTATCTCACTGCTTAGTTATATCAATGTGTGGTGTGTTTAGATCAAATGTTATTAGCCAATTTTGATCCAACAACTTGATTGTTCAGTTGAGTTGAAATTTTGCATACCTGTCAATTTCTGATGACAACATGATATGGTGACAGCTAGCTGATCTGGTGATAAAAAGGGTGGTAGATAACGGTACTCCTGAGTGATTACAGTAAAATTGATCGACGTTCGGGTTCATTTTGATCAGCTTATATTACCAAAGACGTATTTTATAGTAGCTTGTCTGGGGAAAAAGAGGCTTGTCTAGGAAAAAAGCTTGATTACCAAAAGTGTTTTAAATTAAAAAAAATACTTTGTAGCCCACAAGTAGGTATCGGTTCTAAAAATAGAAAACAATCATTAAGACGCGTGACCAAGCAGAACTCATTGGCTCGAGATTTTCCTCATCCATTGAAATATGAAGCTTTTCGGCATAAATAAGCGAAATCACATATTCTTAGAAGCTGACGGCAGATTATTGCTCGAGTCAGTTATGTATTATTCATAGTTGTCTGTTCGTATTATCGCTGCCATATTTTAGGATGACTCCCCCTTTTTTATAACAATAAGTAATCTGTAACTTATGGTGCTGCTTACGCATGACATTAGTTATACTTTTGGTCTTTTCTTGGATGACAAATTGTTTATTTTTATGAAATCCGTATTCGGTAGTGTAACTTCTGGGTGTTACAGTAGAGTTCCTGATTCCCTAGATACAGGGAACCCTAGTTAGGGATAGGTTCTATGTATGTGATCGTGACGCGTTATGACTATTATTAAATAGATCAAAATGAACTTAAAGACCATTCATCTTCTGCTGGTCACTAAAAAGTTATGTTGTCTACTTTTCGTCTCTATCATCAGATCAGCTGGCTGTCACTATTGCAAGATTTCAAATCAATTGAACAATCAAAACTGACTGACAAAATATTGATCCAAAAAATGATGCATCCATATTATCATCTTTTATTATCCTTATTACATTATAATATCATACTGACCGGCCACCGCCTGACCTCCATTGCAGCAAATATGTTTGTCTCATAATATTGCAAGTAATTTATTTTTAATTTAATTCAATTTATTTATAGGCTTGCGTTTGACCAAGTGACGTGATGATGGGGGCGGCGATAGGGCACGCTTGCCAAGAAGAAATTAACAATAATTTTGTAATTATAATACATAGAGGACATTCAATATAAACTAAAATGAACATAAGCGAACAGCGTATGTGTTAACATTAAAGGTACTCTTCATATAAAATAGCAACTAAGTAAATATAGTTTTATATAAAGACTTATAACAAAGATTAATAACAGTTTTTGTTATATTCCTTTGGCAAAATAAGACGTTACAATTTGACATAAAAATTAATGTGCAGTTTTCAACAGTTAATGGGAACTTGGCGTGATGATAAGATTGTGTTTTGTTCTAAACCCTCATTCCAAAGAAGCGAATACTTGTTCATTCTGTCTACATTAAGATGTGGAGGGAGAGTAATAATTATTTTAACTATTATAGCTGAGAATAATTGTTATTAGTTTCATCATTTGCGTAATTTTGTTGAGAATTCAAAAGTAATGGTAACAATTCTACCTTTATACCAGTTAGTAAATGTAAGAGTATCATAGGTATTGAATAAGATATGGTTATATGAATTAGAAAAGCTTGTAAAAACGTCTCCTTCGATGTCTATAGTAAAAAGCACTAGACTAAAGCTAGGCCTAAAGATACAAACAGATCTAGGCGGGCAGAAAAAATTGCAGATGCGAACCATTCAAATTTAAAAAAAGGAAAAAAGGTACCTCACAGTTGTATTATTAAATTACTGTTTCCAGCGAAATCACCGGGCATATGCGACTTTAGAGCCGATGTCTCAGGGTGACGAGCGCAGGGCAGTGCCGCGCCAGATTATGCAATGCAAAGTTCTGCGTGGCACTGTAACCGTTATGGGCAGGCATAGAGTTTACCATTAGGTGAACGACTTGCTCGTCTCGTCACTAACTCAAATAAAAAAAAAGGTAATGTATTGTAAAATAAAACAGGAAATTCGTTTTTGTTCATCAACTATTATCATTGACTGTACTTTAACAAGCTATGAAATCTCACTCAAATGTGTGAGAAGTTTAACTCACCCACGTCTTTGCCTATTAGTGGATGTAGAGAAAGTACGTGGAGGTAAGCGTACCTTCGTTAGTACAACTTTACTTTACAACTTGTCGGTAGTTTCCAGTAGGTTTGTAGGGAATTCAGCCAAGTTTTGCTAACTTATTAAAGATTTATACATGCTTGATGATTTTAGTACGGTCGACCGAATTTCACTTCAAGATAGTTTTCCGCGTACCTGGTACGTACCTTCTTTTTGGTACTTGGTGATAGCATTTTCTTCAAGGTTTTGTGTTCTAGATATGTAAAGGGTAAGTGTAATGAAGAAAAAAAAACATTTTTACAAAAACATCACGTTGGGACCGCATTTATACGTATTAGTGTGTACTCCTGACAGTCAATATCATGTCCAACTTATGAGCAAATATCTCTACCATTATTCCTTTTTCTATTACATTTTCATTTTGTTCCGTTTCTCTGCAATCCCTCTTTACAGGAAAACGTAGCGCAACTTATTTCAAGGATGGTCATTTTCTACGTTTATGCAATTTTTGAGAAACTCTGTAGAACTGGCTGGAAGAAAATCCAGACTTGCATACAAAAATTGCTAAGACCTTCTATGGTACAAAGTCTCTGATTTTTCGGAGCGCCCAATTTAGATACGCTTATTTTGTAAGTTTGTAAGTTCCTTACATTTTTTGGAGCAACACCGGTTTTTAATTTAAAAAATAGTTTCGTCTGAAAATGTAATTGCATTGCCTGTTTTGTAGTTACAAGAGAAAATCTGGATGAATTTATGCAAACATGCAATAGTTGTAATCAGATACGCTACGTGCTTGCGTCTCTTGTCTACTGTCTGCTTGAAGGGTAGGACCTGAATTCTGAAAGCGTCTGGACGTTCAATGCTTTAATAAGAGAGAAAATTTAGAAGGAATATTCCGAATCTCAAGCAATTTAGAATTTATATCCATTTAGGCGTTCACATGTTTTATGCTCACTTTTTACCCCAGATGCAGTTAGCACTTTCTGTAGTTGGCGGCTCTGCACGCTCCATAGTGTTTTCCCAACAAACACAACCGTTGTGTTTTGCCACACTCGCGGCAAGTTGTGGAAAACAAGACAGTTGTGTTCTCAGCACTGAAAGTGTTAAATGTTGATCAATAGATTATTAGAATCGTTTCCGCCTTAAAATCGATAACCATATTACCAAGTATCCACGAACTTTCCTATAACTGTTTTTTTTTAAGATTGCCACTGTGGCATTGAGCTGTTTCGCTTCAAGATGATATCACACTATTTGTCAGTCCAAAAAACGAAAAGCTACGAGGCATTTTAAACAAATTAATTATCATAGAGTATCAATTCAGTAAAATGCGTTCAAATTGTGCAGTATATGTCTGAAAATAAAGTTACAATCGAAAATGTTCAATTGTAGCCATTTGTTGAAAATCCCGCACAAATAGCTGAAACAACATCAATTTCGCTGCAGAAATGCAATCAGCTGCACACAATACTTTTCTCGGTCACAACATGACGCCGGACCGACCCGACCAATAACCGGGTCTCGAATTCACATCATCTGCGGCTATTGAAAATATAATAAAACTGACCAGTGGCCTGTCGCCTAGTCGTGGCGAGATTCACTTACAGGGTAACTTCTTGGGTGTTTTTAAATGAAGGAAAACAAATGACAATTATGACTTTCAAAACCTACTGGATGAATTTTGATGGTAGATTTCACTAATATATTCAGTACCTTCTTCAAGATTTTATTAAGATCTATGTATAGAAGATAAAATTATAGAAGGTTTAGCAAAATCTACTCACGTGCTGTCTGCTGGTATACAAAGTCGCTTTGCTGTACGTTTTTCATGATAAGCGGGACCTTATCAAGAGAAGATCCTGGGCATGAGGCACGTTCCGCTCGACTTGCATTATTAGAACGGATCTACTCGTGCGAATCCATTTTGTTTTTCAATTTAACTAAGTGCTCTGAATATTATTAAGGCAAGCATACAACGAGCGAGGCTTCGTTACTCGTTATTGCCTCTTGAAGTTTACGTCTTTCACATCTTATTACCTGCGTTTAGCAACCTTGAGCTGGCTTCAGTTAGATGTGTACATTTTTTATACCCTCCCACAAAATGGCTGAGGGTTTTTGGCTGTAAATATTCTGTTCTTTAATAACGAGAGAACATGGCCTATTTTTCAGTAAGGATTCATAAAAAATATTTCGATGAGTTTCCATGAAATATCTAGGCGGTCTATAAGTTTGTATGTATAATTGTATACTAGTTCCTCTTATCCATATAATGTTAGATATACGACGTTTAGTAGAATTGTGCACTTTCGTGACGAAAAGTGACGTTTGATATTTTTTATATGAATAAGAGGGTAAGGTAACATTTTTATTTACAGAACAAATAATGCTAACTACACAAAACAACGAACCAATAATGAAAAAAAAATGCTAACTTAAATCTAACTACCAGTATACCTGTACTATAATAAGTCATCACTGGTAGGCAACGTTGCTAAATGCTGGCAGCATTGCCACGTTGTATGGCAAGCTTAGTCTTTAGCCAAATAAAGCTAGCATTTTTGGTGTAAATTGTGTACAATAATGGTACGTATTAATATATACGTATTATAAAATATATAGTATACATGATTATGAAACATTGCAGTCAAAAGCCTATTTTGAACAATCTCGAAAACATTCTGAGCAAATGTTACACTTTGCGTTAAACTCAGATTAAAGTAAAGAAATCCAAGTGACAAGTTGACGGGTTGCGTGTATTTTGAGGGCGCACAAGAGGGGTGCATAACCTCTATTATTTTTCAATTAAGCGTGATTAGCGCGATACCAGTTCGTAATACTGCATTTTGTTGATTTTAATTCTATATAGGCGCGGTTATCTTTTAACTAAATTACTGTTTTTTGACAGACAGTTCACGGATGCCCATTATGTAGAGTGCTTTTCAAATTGCTTTTAGAACGGTCTAGTTTTCTAATATAGTGTCGGAATTTTCATTTCAGAAATGTTAATTGCGCTTCAAAGTCGTTTTGTCTGAAATGGTCTCGTTACGTTTCGTGCAAAGCGTGGAGAAAATTATTGTTATTAAGAAAATATAAATTATCCTACATTTTTGTCTATACTCTCTATACAATATAAGCAATTTTTTTATTTGTGGCGGAATAGTTAAAAAGTTCTTTGTATTTAGGCAACAATCAACAAGTTTTGAAAATTTGAACATCGATCGTCACGTGATTTATCATTAAGGTGCGTTCAATGCATCGTCTAAAGAACTGAGTTTCGGTGCTTAAGGCACATAAAATAAACCCTTACTGCTAATCGCCGCACTTAAGTAATACACTTAATTCACGACTGACGCAAAAAGTGCATTATAAGCGATCAACTAGTCTTTTTCATAAAATTTTCGTGGGCAAGCTCAATACATTGACATGGCCTATTAAGCTCACGCAATGTAATGATCTTCAAACACGACATTAAGTCCTACTTAATATGCTAATGTATGGTAAGTAATATTGAACAATGCTCGCATCAGGTGCAACGGCCGTAATATGTCACTGTCGAGTACAATCGTCAAGAGTATCAACCAGTAGGTATGTGAGGTACGTATAGGTTCAGGGTAAATTATGGTAACGTAGGGATTGGAGCATGATTTCAAACGTATCAGGTAATGTTTTTAAAAAAAACTTTTGATAGAAACATTTACTGTGTTCTGGTTTGAAGGGCACTTTTTACAGGGCATATGAGATTTTAGAGCTGGTGTCTCAGGGTGACGAGCGCAGTGCGGTGCCGCATAAAATAATGCAATGCAAAGTTCTTGGTGGCACTGTAACTGTTATGGGCAGGCGTAGCGCTTGCCATCAGGTGTGCGACTTGCTTGTATCGTCACAAAGTCAATAAAAAAAAATGTAGAAAAACAAACCAAATACATAAATACTGACATTGTTCGTCGTACGTTGGTTGTCACGTGGTAAATGGATACAGGACTAATCCTGTATCCATTATGTAGCTGGCTAACCAGCTAGGAAGTAGATGGAAAAATTACAGACAGTCTTTGATACTAATAAAAAAAAACTTAATCGCAGGCCACGTTACTTACATAGCCTTAGCTTGATGTGGTGTCTCTTCATCTCTCGCCTCTTCTAACTACAAAGTTATCACAGTGTTGCAATTGTCAAAAAATAAAATTAATACATTTGAATATTTTATCGCAGAGAAGTACTTAAGTATCTACTTAAATAAATTATTAAACGAATTCGGCTTAAAAAGCTTTTAGTCGTGAACTTTCTTTTACCCAAAACGGATTAGTTGACATTCTTGCAAACTTTCCTAAAGAAAATAAACAATTATAGATAAGTAATTCACAAATTATTTGCAAACACTTTATGACAAAACAAAGTTTGTTTAGTTCATTGGATTTTTATTGGTACGCAAAAATATAATAAATGTTCTTAGAAACGAATTATTAACTAATTTTCACTACCAACCCCCTCCGCACCTGCATCAGATTATTTATATTTTGGTCTTTTTTCAAAAATGTCACAGTTAATTCAAAACTGCAGTTATATTTAATAATAATAATTCACGTATTGATTAATGTTTAACAACGCACCGTTCATTATTAACCATTTCATTTCAACCGCTTTCCTTTTTTTTCCTCTGTTATATTAAGCCTCTGTGTAGAGTACCTGAAAATGTTGACCAGTATAACACCTAACTATAATGTAAAAAAATATGAAAACCGATAATCAAGAACGGCAAAAACGTATGACGCAGCTCTTAATCCAATTAAATTGAGTCTCCAAGATGGAACTTCAGAGATAGGCAACAATTTTAAATGTGGTGGACCAATTTCACGCATTGCGACCACTGGCCGACGTTTGAGCGCCAACAGGCCTGAAATGAAATATTGCCATCTCTTATCCTCGACTTGAGCTTAATGCGAATATTCATTGTGAAACATTTAGGCGAAGAGACCAAAATGTTGTCGGAATTGAAGTTACGGCACATAAAAAATATGAGAATAATTGATTAAGAGGCCAATTTAGATTAGTGCGATGATTGCAAATGTGATAACTTTTGTGAGATGTAAAACGCGTTATCATGACAATGGTGTAAGTCATTAACCAACATTAGTTAAATAATAGAGTGATAAGGAGATTTATACTATATTGAATAAATATACGGAATTACGGAGATGTGAACTTACATCGACCATTACAAAACAGGAAGAGTACAAAACTTGGCAACATGGATGAGACTCCGTACGACGAAACGCCAATGAACTCATCCTGAGTAATCGACTATGTGTTCTGTTTTAATCGATAAGTGGTCCCTTAATGCTAAATATTCAACAAATTTGCTATACAAATATCACCCAGAAAAAATAAAAACTATTACCTTTATATTTTGTTGATCATCTATAAGGTAAATCAAACCCATCAACAAGCTAGCTCCTCATACTTCTACAGTAATAATTTCCTATTAGGAAAGAAGTGCCCAGTTGCTAGACACTAGAAAAACAAATAATTTAAGAAACACAAAGGAAGCATTGTTACGCAAATAGGTACGCGCTATAGTTGTTGTAGCGAAAAATGGAACTAGTCTGCCTCTGTTTAACAAGGGTTGTTAACCTCGCATAGGGCGGGAACAGCCCTCAACTTTGCGCTCCGTCACACTGCAAAACAGTAACAGAACTTTAAGCAGATAGAAGTGGTGTGTGTGGTCGTGGTGGGTACCGTTTTCAATAGATTCAAAGAAAGGACATGGCGTCTATGTATTGCAAACACCGGCCGCTAAACCTGCGGTACTTATATGTCTAGCGCCTTATCTTAGCCGAGGGTAATTTTATATCTCCCGACCAGATATTTTGTCCAACCAGAGTTTATAGAAAGGGAAAAGTAAAATTGAATATCCTTGCATGTCAGAAACTGTGACAAGTAACGACCTAGTTGCGATTGGATGATCAATATACCTCAAGATATTTGAAGGTAATATTTTGTCTTAAGCTCGAATGGTGTGTCATTAAAATATACGCGGATATTGTCAATAAGAAGCAACGAAAATCGCTTCAAAGGCTTCTTTAAATCCTAATATTGATAAAACCCAATCTTAGAAATAACAACCTTATGTAGTATATGACATAAGTTATTTTATTGAATTAACGCAACTATGAGATAGCTTTGATTGAATTTGTGTAACTGACTGGTCGTCTGTTCAACCGGACGCTCTATTATTAATGACAGGCCCTTGCCCCGCCCTCGGGCCGCCTGGGCCGGTGTAATGCAAATTATTGCGTTTCGCGATATTTTGTTTGTGGAAAGTAAACGAACGGTACAGTTTGACCAAGATAATCAAGTCACATCGACCCTTCAGTTCGAGCTTTTTAGATTGATAAAATACGTGTGGAGCTTATATATGCAACTATAATATAAAAAATTCAAAAAGCAACATGAAAATTTAAATTTCAATCGTGTTAAAAGTCTCTTTTACGCGTAAGAAACTGAAAAAGTAGAGAATTTCGCAAAAAACGGATTTGGTTGATAATATCTTTTTGTGAATTTCATTGTGTATTTAAATACAATGTGTCCTAAAAAGTAGGAGCTGATTGAAGCCACGCAAAGCAGAGACAGATGCTCAAAGAGATATATAATCTAGAACCAATCAGCCCTATCCTATCAGCGTAATCCGACTGTAGCAGCGAATGCACGCGATCCCAGTTTCGTAGGGTATTATTAGTCCTCACCGTGAGGAAGGCAATGACGTGATTTGCATAACGTATAATCATGTGCTTTACAGTTTTTAATTTTAGGTTACTTCTAAGTTCCATGTCGCGGGGTTCAAAATCTGAATCTAACGTGTTAAAAATTATAACACAAATTTGTAATTACAAATACATAACTGAAATAAATCATAATAATACCTAAACGCTTTGTTTGATAACCGACTTTTTTAAAATGTCAAAAGACATCATGTCAAAAGTCTAGGGCTAAAAATTTTAAGATACTCAAAGTAAAAGTGAGTTTAATTTTACCTGTGAGTTTTACACCTTATATTGGGCGTCGAAGGTTTCATACATTAAAATATTTCCAGTGATATAGTTTTATAGATGTCCACTGGGCAGGCAAGACAAATTGGATAATTGAATAAACGTTTAACTTAAAGTAAAATATAATATTACAATTGAGAATATTTTGCAAAGAATTTAGGCACGTCAAATTGTACGAAGTCTACCATTTTACGAGCCGAAAAGAATAACAAAAACAAAATAAAAAATCCTCTCTACCCCGGTTACTTTCATAACAACACTGAACCTACTACGTGTTTTAAAGTATACAGCCTTATAATAACATTAACGTAAAAGCTCCAATGTTTATGGAAACAACATAAAATTAAAACCTGATTTTCGCGCGGCGTTAATCAAATACGGGGACAAAATTAATCTGTCTGGACCACCCCTTTCAGTGCCTAAGCCAATTTCATACAATAACACATCATATTTGTCCGGCCTTAATAGAAACGTACACTCGTTTATTTACACTTGTTTATAATTTATATTTGGGGTTGCCATATTATTATTATACATTACGCACTAATATGATATTTGGTTGAATGTCTAAATCTAATGCAATGAAGTCGCGGGCTGTATAGGCATGGATGCGATTAGCACAGCATTATAGAAATTGGAAAAAGCGGTTGAGATCTATTCCCAGCAGTGGACGTAATAAGGGCGAAAATAACAATGACTATGATGATGTCATTGTTTTTTACATTTTCAACTGGAAAGCTTTTCTTTTCAGGGCCATATGAACCATAATAACAGACTTTTCATAGAGTTAATTAAAAAATCGTTGAATGTAATAAAATTCCTTAAATTAATTAAACGTGGTAACCCTAATCGTATTCAGTACATAAAGGGGTGAAATGCAAAACAAATCGGTAAATTTGATTGGATTTCATCATAGAACTTTTTGCGATACACACGTAGGTCTGATTCAATAAACAAACCCTTTCATTTTTATTTTGCATGCAGATATTTTTTTTTTTGTTGATGGATACCTTGGAGGTTTTATCTAAGTGAAAAGAGAATAAATAATATCGACATCTAACAAAATCCAAAACGCATTTAGCTTAACTACGTACGAGTACATACTATAAAATAAAATATTCGTTATTTGTATTATCAGAGTGAACAAAAGTACGGACTATTTTTATAATTGATTTTAACAGAATTAGTGACCTTTGAAAATTTGGCGTCGGCGCGGAAAACATGGTAGACCTGCACTGTTTTTACCCAACTGTCCCAGAAAACCTATAATAGGTTTATAGGACTAGGTGCCAATTAATGGTTGCATTAAAGAGCAACCGTCGCTTTAAGCATGCACTATTTACCTGACATCCGTATCCGTAGTAAATTTCCTCACCAAAACCGAGTTAAAAAACGAATGTCTATTCTCTCGTTTGAAAAAAAAAACGGATAAGTCATTAAAAGTGCCGACGGAGCGTAAGAATAAAGAGAACCCGGTAGAGTGGTCGAATCCAGTGAAGCTTGCTTCTTATCGAAACTTGGCTCTGGTATGGTTCCTATCCAGCGAACGTTATTAAACTTTTCTTTACTTTAACGAGTGGAACGTCAAATTTCTTGAATAGTTATTCAACTTTCGTAGGGAGTTGTGATAGTTTCGCTTCTCGACGAATATAGCTAACTTAGAGTAAGTTATCCCCTCTTATAGTTATCTTGGACCGCCAAAGACAATTTCATATGGATTGAGAGGCGTACTAAATAGTGGATAATATCAATGGTTATAATAAAATAGAAGAACTGGTATTTAAGAGTATGACACAATGCAGAACTAGTTTGATTAAATGTGACGAAACGAAACTATAGCCTCAGCTGATCGTAGTGATTTTTGTATCATTCTGGAATAGAAGTGGGAGGCCTCTTATGCAAGAGATCGCCTGGGGAATTACCACACTTTTGCCAGATATTCATCCGCCAAGTAGTAGTGTGCAAACATTACTGTGTTCCAGTTTGAAGGGCATTGTTTCCAGCGAAATAACTGGGCTTATGATACTTTAGAGCCCATGACTCAGGGTGACGACCGCAGTGCAATGCCGCGCAGGATTATGTAATGCAGGGTTCTGGCTTGTGCTGTAACTGTTATGGGCAGGCGTAGCGCTTACCATCAGATGAACGACTGTGTCATATCATCACTCAGTCAATAAAAAAAAAAAATTAAGCGAAAAAATATGTGTTGTACCAGAAAAATATGTGAAAATGTTTTCAACCCGATTACGATTTTTGCTTCTCGGTTGTAACCGTAGGAAGAAAACCCAAAACTGAAACTAGGAAGTCATTCTATAAAACCCGTGTAATTATATTGTACCTAGGCAGGTACAATATAATTAGTGAAGGCTCACTAAAGAGTCCTTGCCCCATCATTTCGATTGACCGCTCCCCCTACTGAGACCAATTCTCTTCTCTTTATATTCCTTTAAGCTTCTATCTCAGCTTTAAAGAAACTGCTGCCGTGTCCGCTTGAATACAAAGCTGTGTGCACACGGCACAAAGTTCGTACAGTTTTCACGTGCTTCGCCTTTGAAGGCTAAGCGATATTTTGGATGGTAGGTAGTTACCTACGTTGTGTATTTTTCTTAAGACGCTTGCAGTTTGAATGTGGTTGGGGGTTTAAAAATTTAAAGCAATTCAAGAGTACAAGGCTTAGTCACAGAGTTTAGATTAGTATTAAATCATGCAAATGCGCAGGAACCATTGATTTTTATACGATAAAAAGTATCCTATGTTCTATTTCAAGACTAACCAGGATGACTGGTAGAAAATGCTACTTAGCATTAAGTACTCCTTGTGCTAAAGAATAAATAAATAAATAAATAAATAAATAAATAAATAAATAAATAAATAAATAAATAAATAAATAAATAAATAAATAAATAAATAAATAAATAAATAAATAAATAAATAAATAAATAAATAAATAAATAAATAAATAAATAAATAAATAACCCCCTTATTCCTAAAAAGTTATGTGACGTTTCATAAAATCGCGCACTACAATTTGTACTGCTCGGTACTAAGTGACATTCGATAACTTTTTATGAATAAGGGGGTTAAAGTATATTGTATGCCAAATTTCATCAAAACTTATTGAGCCGTTGCTGCGCGAAGAGGAATCAAACACACACATACACACACACCAACTTTCGCATCTCTATATATGAAATAAAAACGCTAAAATGTATGTACGCACATTATTTCGTAATGACTGATCCAAACTGGATAATTCTTTAATAGTTGTGTTTGCTATTTTCAGAACAAGGTTTGCACAAAAGATATAAAAGTGAGTGAGATAGAAGACAGTTCGTGAGATCTTGAACATTTTGTCACAATTTTGACACACTGACGTTGAGATTAGATTTTGTCTCATTTTTTTTATTGGGTAGGTACATCCGTGCGAAGACTGGGCGGGAATCTAGTTTATAATATTCACGAGACAATACTTGATTATGATTAATTTTTGCTTGTAAAAATGTTTTTATCTTATGTCATGACATAACAAATATTATAATATAGAGAAATTTTTCCATGTAAACCAATTGTAGTCGAAACTTTTCGTCATTCTCAACATTCTATTTCATCTTCTGCAATGTTCGACTAATTTAACAAACAATAGCAATCAGTCCAAATTAGGATAATTGACACACGAGAGCACTTTCCCCTTTTCTCCCCTCTGTCTACTTGTTTCCCCTTAGTCTAGTTAGTAAAGTTTTAATTTTGTTTTGTGTAATATAAAGTGCAGTAAATTATAACGCATTAAAGGGTAGGCTAATAATGGCCCGACTGCCTCGCTTATGGAGACTGTCGAAATTAATAGCGTGAATAGTGATGTGCTGGTTTGAGCTATCGATACTATACGGCCGCTTTCTAAAAGTTAACAAACTTATTGAAGAATACATTTTAATCAATGACATCTATCTGTTTCTTATTAAATTGCAACCCTAGTGGGTATATATGACGCTTTTTTTAAAGATCTATGTAACATAATAATGTATGTTGCAATAAATGATTGAATTGGAATTTAAGTGAACACAAAAACCACAAAGATAGATAACTATTATTTTGGTTATTTAGAGACAAACATATATTTAATACCCGCTTACACTACGTCAAACTTGCCTGCAATAATATTTAGTACAATATGGGATAAACTTATATCAAAAGTTTCAAACAATATTATCAGCTATTTCTATTTTGCTAATTTAACTTATCCTTTCAACTTTAACTGGCAGTCTGGTTAATACAGTCACTTCTCTCGGGAGCTCCCCTTTTAGTCTAGCCGAAACTACTTAAAACAACGCAGATGCTTAAGCATAATTATTTTTGTTTCAAACTATCGATAACTGTAGTTTTAAGCACAACACTACTCGTTCTTTAGAGACGCGCCAGGGCGTAAGGGGGATTTCCGTCACTTGAGGCCGGCCTGCTAATATAGCTGTCCTTGCTCGGGGCCCGTCCTCACTCGGCCTAGCGAGGAACCCATTAAAATTACACACGGGGACAAAAGCACCCATCACCAAAACAAGTTGTGAAACACCTTAGGTTTTGAGGTAAAAAGGATCATTTAATTGAAACACTGTGAGTATAGAACGTTATTTATTTGGAAATGCGTTAGTTTCATCCAACATTAGTAAGTTGCAATGTCGTTATCAAATGAAAATGGTGCTTAGAAATATGGTTATAAATCGCCGAATGCGTAATGCCAGATTTTCTGCGTACCCGTCACGTTACATTTGTTTCTTTTCTTACAATTTCGAAGAAACGATGTTTGGAAAATTGATCCATTCCTTCTGAAATGAGAAAAATCCCGTTACGTATGCAAGGATTTTGCTTCAATAAATATTGGGCATTCAATTTACAATGGGCAAGAACCTTTATTATGTAACTACTATAACGTAAGTAGGTACCTTATTTGTTTCATTATTTGATGCCCCTACAGCAGATAGTGGGGAAATAATGAACCTAACTTAATTTATTGTAATAATATGAACGTATCTCATAGATAAATAGTATCAGAAGACGCTATAGAATCTCAATCTGATTTAGTAGCTTCCAATTTTAATCACATGAGTATCTGATGCGAACTGAAATCCCAATAAGAAAAGGTTTCATTCGCCAATCCCAACAGTTCCGGTCAGCGGTTTCAATACATGAATTTCATTCTAATAACTCACTCACACCGAAAATTAGATGACTCTTGAATTTGTCACGGGGCTTCGACCGACCGCAATGAACAATAAAGCCTGGCAATCTCGGCGTCCCGCGGGCATTTCACGCCGTCTTGGAGTTTGCAATGAATTCGTTCTGAGAAAATTATTACTTTATGACGTCCATGGAGCCTGGAAGCCTGCTTTGCATTGGTTATAAAGTGAAGGCAGCTATGCGGTAGAGCTATTTTTATTGTGGTCGCGTCTATTTGAATATTATAATGCGAATGGGAAGTGGAAATGTTACGGGCAATAATGATGAGTGACAAAATAAATTAATGCACTGAAATTATTGACTAAATGTACAGTTTAGTCGCTGAAAATGTTCAAACTTTCAATCTGTCCAACGTTTTTTTTGTGACCTAAAAGCTTAAGAATCTATTTATACTGTTTGTACATCTGTTTATTTCATTGCTATATGACGTCACGACGCGTAATGTTAATGACGTCATAAATTTACATGACGTAAATCTGAACACCGAAAGGCATAATTAACGAGATGGACACTGGTTGTGACACCATCAAAGCTTCATTCGGCTAGCTACTCTGAAAGTCCTAGAGGGCTATAAATAGACTGAGAGAGCATCTGTAGGTAACCATACCTGATCGAGTACTAGCAGAAGAAATCCTTACTTATATTATAAATGCGAAAGTAACTCTGTCTGTTGCTCTTTCACGCCTAAACTACTGAACCGATTGAAGTGAAATTTGGTACAGACTTTTTATCGCGAAAAAAGCATTGTAAGAGTTTGAAATAGGGGATGAAAGTTTGTATGGAAGTTTCGTTATTTTTGAAGCTAAACGCTGGAAATTTATTTTATAGGCTTTTGATTAGATATAAATAAATTTGGCATTTAAAGTTGTTAAAACTTTACCCTTGAGGGGGTAAAATAAATATAGGGGATGAAAGTATGTATAGAAATATTTAAGGTTTCAGCTTAACCACTGCACCGATTTAAAAAAAATATTTCACTAATGGAAAGCCACATTGACAGCGAGTAACATAGGCTATATTTTATCCCCATATTCCCGCGGGAACAGGAACTACGCGGGTGAAACCGCGGGGCGCAGCTAGTTCCCTATAAAGACAAGCACAAAAATTAATTCCAAAAAGTTGGTCGGTTATAATCATAATTTTTCATAATGTTAACCAGTCTTAGCTCTTTTTTAGGAGATGCTACGCGAAAGGGCATGTTTAATATATATTATTTTTTAATTATTATTTAGATTGAAACCTAAAGCAATCATTTAAAAAACATTGTATAGATTGTTTACTGAGGTGATAGAGCAACATTAAGGTAGCTCAGCAAACGCTTTGGCTAAGTAACGTAACGTCTATCTATTTCGGGTCTTTTTCTGCTCACAGCGTTGTGAAAGTTTGTTTCACAGTAGCACCACAGGCTATAATTACCATGTTCTGTCGGCACCGAACACAATGGAGCATGTTTAGATGCTTCAATATATCGCAGAGACAATCGACAGACAAATAGACCGCCTGAATAGGCTGCGATCGATGTAGCCAATAAATTACAGCTGGGAGGCTAGGTAGTTCTATGTTATGACTGTCATAATATGTGTGTATATTGCGTAATTTTTTTTATGATGAAAGATTTTTGCATTTGGCCAGTGACAGGGTTTATTGAAGTAAAATTTCTTTACGCACGCTTGACTTGGGGGTAAGTTGATGAATGCGTTACGAAAAATGTGATCGGGCGAGGCGAACAGAAGTTGAGAGGGAGATATAAGTTAGTGAAGATAGAAAGAGAGAAAGCTACGTTTCGTATATTTTTTCAAAAATCTTTTATTATAATTTTATTGAAATATTTTTTTGGTTGAAGTTTAACTTCTACTATTTGTCCCAGCACACATTTTTTTATATTTTAAGGTTATGTTTACATAAGGCAACATTTTCGATTCCATATCGGTTAGATAGTTATTTGTCTACTCAAGCCATACGATTCAGTAAAGCGCACTGGAGGCCTACCATGACGTCTTATAGCGAATCAGTTGAGGACCTAAACTGAGCCGCGTCGCATAATCGTACCGTGACGTCTTATTTTTTATGTTCCTGCCATTTTCAACCTTAACTGGATCCAGTTTAGGTTGAAAATGGCAGCCACATCAAAAATAAGACTTCATGGTACGATTATGCGACGCGGTTCAGTTTAGGTCTTCAATTGAATCGCTATAAGAGGTCATTGAATGCCTCCTGCACTAAACATGACTGTTTGAAACATTGAGCACTGATTTTGGTAAAAGGTGTGACGTTATTGCTTTTGAACATTTTCGAACTTTTGCTTCTTCATGTAACGTTAATTAAGTGTATAACGTTAATTAAGTGTAATGTATATAGGATTAAGTTTCAGCAAACCATTGACTATTTTACTGAACACAGACTAAATATTTTAATTTATTTTATTTTTTTCTCAAGCAATTACCTAAAGTCTTAAATAATTGTAAAATATTTAATTCAGCAATGTCAAACATGCCTTGAAGCTATGACAAGCGTTTAAGTAAACCAATTCCAGGCTAAACATTATCTAAATTCTCATTTCCCAGCATTTTACAAATTCAATTACTTCGCTACAAAAGTTTTTGAATTAGACAAATTATTTAGAATTCCATTAGGGACTATAATACATTGTACGGCGATGGAACGCCGGCTTTAAAAAGAATTGTTAGCTATCGACTATACAAACATCGTAGATACAAAATGATGTCCAATAAAAAAACAATTATTTTAAAATATAAGTTACCAAATGGGCATACCGTAGTGACATAACAGTAATTATGGTTTTTAAAGGAAAATTGGGTTCTAAAATTCCATGGCTATTAACACTAATTGGGGTTTGGCACAACGACACTACTTAGACACTAGGTTAGATCCATTATATCAGTTAATCACTAGTTTATTAGGTCATATTATTAATTTGACTTATTGACTTGTAAAAGTGCCCCATTTAAACCTACTTGCGATAAAAGATTTGAGTTTTAAATTAAAGTCGCACATTTTAAATTCTAATATTAACAAATTTTTTCAATGCCTCATCTACGAGATTTTTTTTGACTGAGTGACGTGACGAGCTTGTCGTTCACCTGATGGTAAGCGCTACGCCTGCCCTTAACAGTAGTGTAGTGTGTGTGTAGTGTAGTGAAGTATACTTACATCTGGCCTGTTTAGCGTCGCAGGCAGCTTTGTGACTCTACAAATTAATTTGATTTAATTACTGAAATTTGGATGTTTTGATGTAAGAACTATTCATTTATTTAAGTAGTTAGCTACATATTTAAACTGAAAAGAAGTAAGTTAAGTTAAGTTTTCTTTTTCTATTGTTTTATTATTGTATTTGAAAACTATTTTGTTTTTTTTTATTGTGTTTGTCTGTAGAATTAAAATTGTCCCCCGGATGGTTACTAAGGGCCTGGCAAACTTGCGCAGTGGAAATAATCCGACGTGTATCTGTTTCATAAGTGTATGTTCCATATTTACAGCTGCGAGTCAAAGGGGTTTCCTGTATCTACCTGCCATGCCGTTTTAATTTAAATATTTGCTCCGGAATGGTGATACTTCGTTATCATAATGGAGGATCACGCTTAAAGCTGTTTCTGAGAAGAGATTTTGTCAATTTAAAAGTGAGTTGTTCAGAGTTGAATATACGTTTGTAACGTGAGTTTTGGAAAACCAAGTGCCTACTTTAGCTCACTCGACTTTGAAAGACCTTCCAATCTCAACGTTTGAAGTAGATGTTTAACATGGTTTGAACCATATTTCGTACTCATTATAATGTGCTGGCGTAATTCGTAGAACTTAATCGATATTTCTTAATCAAAGAACCTCAAATTGTGTTTCTAATTGAATTTTCCATTGGGTTAAAAACCAACACCATCATTTATTATGTTATTAATGAAATTTGTTCTACTGTTAGCCCACGCATATGGAGAGCACGTTATTTCGATAGTAGACGATACAGTATAATGGTATTAAACACCATTGTTGATGAATGATTTCCACACTTACACCAATACAGTGTAGAGATGTGTCTTTGTGGTAGTGTGTCTATTATTTTTCACAGACAGAGAACATCGCTAAACAATAGCTACTCGTAGTTTGCGATTGTGCGCGCCAACACGTCCCCGTCAAAGCCTCAAAGCCGCAAACCGACAATAGAAATTATTCCCCCTAAGTATTGTATGTAAATACAAAAATACGCGTCTACGGTGACGTTGAGTGATATCCCGCCACCTCATTGTCTGCCAGTTGAAAGAGATTGCAGAGTATGAAATACTCCAGTGAATCGTTGGTGCTGTATTGGTGCGCGTCTATTCTTCTAAATTATTCATACGGATCAGAACAGCAGATGCATTTTTTAGCCCGAAGTAATCTTTTCTGTTGAGCTATTTTACAGTGAAGGAAAACATTGTGAGAAAATCACATATCTACCCGACAATTATTTCGGAGGTAAGTATGTTATTCACCAATACGGACCAGGCCCCGTGGTGGATTATGGCCTAACCCTCCTCACGAAACTGAAGGGAGACCCATGCTCAACAGTGTGCCTATATGGGTTGATGGCGATGATGAGCTATTTAACCAAAAATAGGGAAACAAACCTTTGATTCATAGTTATTGGCCATAACAACTTTAGTCATTTCGAAATTTTGTTTAACCGCAAAAAAGATTACAAACAAAACTCGACAGCCCCTTTCAAGGAAATTTCGCCGTCTTCATATGAGCTCAACAAAGTCATTTGTCATCCAATTCTAGGCGTCTGAAAATTACAACAGTTTTATTTTCGCTGTTCCTAAAAGCCTCGTTTAGCAGCCAAGACTCCGTAATCCGTATCATTAATCACCTATCAGCGGAGCGTGATAAGGCTCTGATTCATTGGCAAGAAGGCTCGCGACTGTCAGGAGTAATATTTTGCTTGTTGCCTTTTTTCCGCCTCTTATTTCCAGTCTAGCATCGAACAATTAAATTTAGTCCTGTCTTCAATTCATCAGCTTTATTCTGTTCACTACTACTGATGGGTATAGACCTCCATTTGCTTATGCCAGTTTCAACTTCAACGGTCCAGTGCTAATCGCAATTTGTGCGACTTTCACAATTGCTGCGGTTGCATGAGTCATGTCACAAGTCAGCTTCACAAGTCTTACCATTACCTTTAAATCTGTCACATGGCTAAAGTTCCACGGCTACTGGTCGCTTTATCAGTGCGCCAACAAGACTGCGAGCTTACTCGCCAGTGGATCACCCGTTACGGAAAATAAAATATGGCATTTCGTTCCGCAGAACCGAGCTGTCAACTCGATGATGTATTTGAGCATTTTCATGGTGGCTGGGGGTGGTTTGTCAACGTCCTGAGTAGGGGTCATCGCTCATGACACAGCCTTAGTGTGGGCTACTTCTCATGAGATTTGTGAATACTGATGCGGGTCTAATGAGCCTTTTATAACTCGAATGCTTAAAAAGTACTTTTCTTAGTGCTTTAGAGGTAACTACGAAAAAAATTTTTTTCGTAGATTTGAAAATGACAGACATGTTTTGCTACTTTTAAATGCGATCGTACACAGTAAATATATTTTAATATTTAGAGTTGGATTCAGAATAATAAAAACATTCTAAATTTTTGATAGAAATAGCTTCATACAAAAAATATGAATTTTAGTGAAAACTTAAAAATAGTTAGGTTTACTTGCGCAAATAAAAATGATGTTAATTATATTAAGGTCTCACCTAATTTACGTTTTGAAACTAATATTATGATTATTGACCTAGTTTATTACTTTAAACTATGAATAAAGCTCACGCTAATTTCTATAGAAACATCAATGTTTTTTATTAGTGTTATACAGATTATAATCTAAGCTGGAAAGATATAAATATTCCCTCGTAGAAAAGGATATTTTTCCTATAAAAGAAACCGTCTTACTCAGTAGCCAAGCTTACAACCAGATCCAAACAAATTCCCGGGTCATTATCGCCACTCGACAAGCGGCCCGTAAGCCACGGTGGAGTAATGCAGCTTCCGCGATTGCAGACCGTCTACGGACGGATCAAGCATTGCTCAAGCTTAGCCAGAACTGGAGCAGAAGTTAGCCTTCTATAAGAAATGCTTTAGAAGTCCATTTCGCAATTAAATTGTCATGAAACAAAGAGGTATGTCAGAAGCTAAAAAGGCGTGTCAGGGTCGTAGCATGTGGAAATATGTAGTCTCTGCCTACCCCAACGAGAAAAAGGCGTGACTGTATGTATGTGAAACGAAGACAAGCAACCAGTTTCTGTATTATACAAATGCTCTAGGTATATCCGGCGATAATATAATAGTACACTACGAAAGGTTGACAATGTGCTATTTTTTCTTAATTACAATAGTGTTGTAAGTCAAAGTACAAAGTCTAGTCTTGTAAGTCAATTTTGACCCTGTTTTTTTTTTATTTAACAAGTGGCGAGACGAGCAAGTCGTTTGCCTGATGGTAAGCGCTACGCCTGCCCATAACAGTTACAGCGCCATCCATAACTTTGCATTGCATAATCATGCGCCACACTGTACTGCACTCATCATCCTGAGACATCGGCTCTAAGGTCTCATATGCCCAGTAATTTCGCTAGAAACACCTGTTTTCGTTGTTTAAATTTTGTTGAAGTTATGCATTGCTGTCAAGCGAGCTGATCTGATGACAAAGAAAGAAAGTAGCTAACGGAACTTTTTAATGACATTTGATTGGTGTTATTTAAGCTCATATTGACTACCTTGGGCTATCTATCGAATAGATATTGTGTATGTAAACCTATTTAGAAAAATATATTTCTTAATGAACAAAATTAATTTAAATAAACATTCAGTATTATAGCAGCGTAGGAAATATATTAGAGGTATTTTTTTGTTTTCTGCTCCAAAATTGTGAATTTATTTTAAATAAAGCAGTACAGAACACGCTGTTGTTAACGAGCCAAGTGTAAAATTGCCGACATTCAGAAGTAAAATGAAAATTTTCACTTAGATAAGTCGTCAGTATTTCCCTACCATCTCACTTTCAAGTTTAATATAGCTGTTCGACTTCAATAATTACTTTCATCGGCAGGCGCGGAGGAAAGCTGAATTTCTCGACACGCACGACATCTGGCGGCGCGCACCTGCCATTCATAACTTTCCTTTTCAATAAACTCAACAGAAACACGTTGTTTTGTTGAGGAACGAAAACTGACTGTTAAGACATGTTTGCAAGAGCCGAACTGAAGGACCGATTATTGAATCTTAAACTAACGAATAGTCAAACTATATTTGGGTAAAACGTAGTCTTCCTTCTGGGCAGTGTGGTAAAAAAATATAATGATTTTCCTCATATAAGTGACTCACAGTTCGTTTTACTATGTCTAAAACAATTATTATTGTCCTTAATTAAGTTGCAATAATCAAATTGCACTTAATCTTTTGGCGTTATTTTCACAAAAAGTGGTCATATTCCATGATTTTAGAACTGAAACTAAACCGAAACGTAATCGTGTAATATCGTGATCATCACCCCTACAGTCTACGTCGTACAATAGAAAAGTTTATTACAGCACCCGTGGGTGAAGTCAGGTTTCTCGTTAAGAGGTAAATATTTGCACAGTGCGCGGCGACGTGTGAGCACGAGTAAATAATGAAGCCTACGCTCGTAACGAGATGAATGTTTGCGGAATACCACCGGAAGTAATTAAGAGTTTAACAAGAGTAAAGGAATAAGACTGTTTTATCAAAAGTTTTGACAGGACACGTGATTATGATGTGTTGTCGCGGAACGCGTTACGCCATCAGATTAGTTAATAATGGCTATAGGTGGGTTGTTATTTAATTTAAGAGCTTAGAAACATAGGGTCTATCTCGTTTTTTTTTTAATGTGTAATAGGTATACAAAATTATAATCTGATTCTCAAACAATCTTTTCTATGTAAGTAGAAAACAGCGAAGCAATAAATATTAAAATTGAATGTCATGAAATCTCAATAAAAACTTATATATGCCTCTTATATTCGTGAACGCTTACACATAAATTATTTTCACAATACTTATCAAATCTTCTCATATGTATTCTTTAACTAGAAAATAAAAGCTTTATTAAATCAGTACCAAGATAAAAGCCAGCATCTGTGGAATTATTAATATATTATACCTCGTGGCGGAGAAAAATATTTCTATAAAGTTAATATTAACTGTACCAGCTTGTTTGTACGATGCATCAGTGTGTTTGAAGGTGTGGGGAGCTTGCAAAAACAAAAAAAAACTTGACGAAGAAATATTGGTACGTTAATGAAACTAAGCTATTCCAACCTGAGAACGTACTTAGGTACATCAGTACAGTGAAACTATTGTACAACAAATTTTGATTTGCTTATATGTATTTCCGATTAAAATTAAGATAATACCTATAAATTTTAAAATAGCATTTTTTAAGCTTTTGCTAATTGAAATTGTTGTTTTAGTTGGAAATATAAATTCAATTTAAAACTAGGTCACGCCTCTTTAGCTACCTACATTTCTGTTTTCCCACCACCATGCATCTTTCCCCAAGATTTATAAAACCCATGTTGCTACGAAAAATAGCTATATTTATCTTAATAAACCGGCATTGGTCCGGTGACCGACGTAAGGGCACGATAGAGTAATCCAGGCCGACCCACACTTCGTCACTGTCTGGCCGTGTAACGCAGTACACAAGCTTCGGATAAACTACTTTATCTTATTTGTCAAGTACAATGTTCGATCTCAATCCTAATCCGTATCTAATTTCATATCATATCATGTAAGTATGTTTGATGGAATGTATATCTGAACAAACCTGATTATTAGATTAAGTACGTCTGATTTAAGCGTACGATAGATAGATAAGCCTCAATTACTGTAACTGTACAGTAATTAACGCGTAATTAACCTAAATAATAACAACTTAATAACTGACTGCAGTTATTAAGTTGTTATTATTTAGGTTAATTACGCGTGTAAATCCGCGGCGCCCAGCTGGAAACTTATATTTTTACATAGTTGGCCAGAAACTATAATACTTTAATTATTTTAGCTGATAGAGCGGAATATTTCATCACACACGTATCTGTTGATCATATGTATGATTGTAAATAATCCTGAAGGTATGATTGTGATAAATCCTGAAGGCAGCAACGGGAAGCATTTCGTAACCTTATGCACTGAGAACAATGTACAGTACTTTTACTGACCTATCGATGTTTTTGCAAACATGTTCGATTTTAAAGATTCAGTGGCTAATGCGGTCAGGTAAAGTATCCAGAGCTTAATCTTAGGTCACCTTAAGAGGGCTTAGATATACAGTTACTGCTCTTTCATTAAATTTGTTTAAGAAATATTTGAAGATTACAGTTAGCTGTTTAATGTTTCTATAAGATAAGTCCACTTGTTTTTGGAACTTCAGGTTTCCTTGGAATTTCATAACGTTTTCTGCCGTGAATCTCTTGTCAAATGTTTTACCTTGCATCGGAACTATCTTTACCGGAGAAAAATAATTCAGTGAAGTTAAATAGTGACTTATAACATCGAAAACTTTTATAAAGTAAACTGTACTATGAAGTGTGGCTGCAACAGAAATAGACTGTATGAGTAAAATAAAGCTACACATTTTTAACCCGTCATTATGTTACACCAACACCGCAAAAAAACCTAATGGGTTCGGAAATCGAACATCAGTCCAAATGTCCTGCACGATCATTTCTGTAACGCCTTTAGCAACACATTTTGCGTTAAAAACGAGCGGCGATTTGTCTTAATAACTGGAATCGCTCCGGTCCGATATCCCGTTCGGATAATCCCAACCCGGTCCTCAGTCATTGTCGCAACAGTCTATTTAAAGAGACAGTGTCAAAGGTATCATTAACCTTTATGATGTAGCCTTAAACCACCGACGCTAACAGTTTGACCGTGTGTATTTGTGTATCTATGTATCTGTCTGGCATTATAGTATCCAAGCAGATAAACTGAATTTGATTTATTACTTTTGTTTTGGTCTAGCCCCGTTGTGGATAATGGCCTAATCCTCCTCACGAAAGTGAGGGGAGACCCGTGCTCAGAAATTGTACGATATGGGCTGATGACGATGATGAGGATATTTTCGTTTGCAAGATTAATTGATCGAAAGTGTTCTCAGTTATGATTCAAGATTTTTTTTCAGCCGTTTGATTGGATGTCGTCCTCTTTTATCTTGTTGCAATTAAGTGTTTTGTTAATTTTTAATTTTACTTATAGATCGCTGTATCGATTGCTCAAAAATATTATTTCTTATCTTTACTTCATTGCTACTTGATTTTTAGATCCAATGCAGGTTGTGATAAGTAATTCCTGGGTTTGGTGCTGTGGCCATAACAAAATGATGTTTTTTTTGACGTTACTGCCCCTCGTTTAACCAAACTCATACAGTTAGCTTTGATTATTTGAAAAATTATCGTTTATGGAATTAGACAAAATGTAATCTAGCTCAAGTGTTTGAACCTTATGTACTGTCATACGTTGCATTTTCGCGGTACACTGGCTAACCATCGAACAGTCGATAGGATTAGTCGACACATGTCGGATTTGGTACATTCGATGCAAGAACTATTTCGATGCTATCGAAATGACATAATGCCGTCGATATGTAACATTTACAATATATCCGACAATCTTTTGACGTCAGCAAACAAGGATTTGGTTACGCATGTCCTCCAACCAACCAATACCCACTTCCAATGTTGCGGTTTTCTCAGCAGGGGTTCGAACTCGACCGCTAGTTAAAATGTCACGTCTACTATAGTATTTGACCAGAAATGTATGTACCAAAAAAAATTATGACAATCGTACGTAGTCATAAAAATCCCCATTTGTTGCCGTAATCAGACCGACAAAAAACGTCCTTGATTCCTTTTGACATTGTAGACTTACGAAACTTCTGTACCTTATTACCATACCCCAGAAAAGTCGTACACTTGACTTACTTTTATACGCGACCGTAACTGACCTATTTCCTTTGCCACATTTTGTACATTTTATAAAAACATAAAACATACCACCCTGTATAAAACTGTTTGTTTATAAGGAAGCCCTGGTGCGTGCGACCGATCGCAGGCTCACGACCGTAAGTAACGGAGAGGTCGACGATATTTGCCCGACGGGTCTCCCAAAATCCTCAACGCATGAAATTTTCATCGACAAGAGCCTTCTATTGTGTCGGAGTGTGAGAGGTGTTCATGCCTATTGACATTTTAACTTCTCAAGCTGTGAGATCAATTCGTGTTTTTATGTAAGTGTGACGATGCATGAGTTCTGGGGCGATACCTAAAATAGTTGCATAACAATAATAACAATCTATATGTATTGACATTTTATAGAATAACAGATTGAAGATAAATTACAAAGAATAATATTACAATTTATTATAATATATCTATCTATATACATCTATCTAGATACTTGGTACCGATATAACTAGTGGGTGAATGTAATTTGTAAGTAGGTAATAAACCCATAAGAGAGATGTTCCAGGCTGAAAGGCAATGTTTCCAGCGAAATTTTTGATCCGATGATGTTTCAAGGTGAAGAGCGCAGTGCAGTGCCGCACAAGATTTTGTAATGGAAAGTTCTGAGTGACAGCTGTTATGGGCAGGCGTGGCGCTTACCATATTTTTTATGAAAAATAAAGAATATAATGTATATAGGTACTGCCATTAAAATCTCAAGAATTGTAGAGAACAGAGAAGAACAGAGAATTATTTTAATTTCTTTAGTTTGACTTGCTTTTAGTACCTAGTATTAGAAAATTACCTTACATAAAATCCAACTATTTTCTAAAACGAGTCATTAGACTTTGAGTTAAATTTAATTAATTCATGAAATAACATAAAATTTTATAACCAAATCTTTTTGAAAACGTGAGCTTAGGTAATAATGAGCGCAATCAACTTTCTAACCCTTACAAAATTAACGAGACATAGCTTCATAATTGCTTTAAACTAGGGTAGATAAAAACCCAAAAAGGTTCCCCTTGTAACAAATCAAAGTGAAATGGCCTAATAAAATGGCAGCGACCGAGCGAAACTTAGATACAATCCCCTCCTTATTAAAAACGGTTCATATAATGCACCTGGACAGTAGGAGTGGAAAACTGGAGGAATTAGGGAAGGCGAGTGAAATAATTCGAGTCATAAATTCAAGTTTTATAACCGCGGAGCGTAACTACGACGGTTGCGGCGGTCTAGGGTGCAATATAATGAACAGTATGGACTTTCATGCCTAGTCATACCGTGTTTTGTAACAGGATAGGTACCAGTTCCAGGTGTGTCTAAAGAGTGTGACTTATGACTCTCAGCAAATAAAAGGCGAAAAAAAGGTGATTACTGAAAGACTGAACCTATAAAAGAGATTATATGACTTTAAATAAGCTTCAGGAACACATCATCATCATCATCATCAACCCATAACGTCCCACTGCTGGGCACGGGTCTCTCCTCACTTTCGTAAGGAGGGTAAGGCCATTATCCACCACGGGGGCCCAGTCTGGGTTGGTGGATAACGTACCTACCTCCGAAATAATTCTCGGGTAGGTATGTGGGTTTCCTCACGATTTTTTCCTTCACCGAAAAGCGAGTGATAATTACGTACATGTGTTTTTACAGAAACACATTGGTACGTGCCTGCACTGGGATTTGAACTCACGACCTTCTGATTGGAAGGCGGACGTTCTCCCACTAGGCTACCACCGCTTTGTGAACACATAGTAAAAAAAAACACGTAACTAATCGCGAGTAACCACCAGTTAACTGTTAACTATAAACTAACGCACTATTACAGTTACATAATACGTAATTCTATAATTTTTCACAAACCCTAATAAGTTTAAGCCTGGGTTTGGTGGGAGATGGATAAAAGTGGATGCCCGGAATGTTGTATAGCTAAGGTCCCCGGTTTCTGTGAGTTCGTGTGCGTAGAACATGACTGTCCGTATGAAGTGTGCATACTGTTAACACATGCGACCTCCGCTTTGAGCAGGCAGATCGACATAATTTAACTTTTTCCTATTATCTTTATGCTGACGTCGTTAAGTGCCTCACTCACATATTGCCGAGCGAGCGCTTCTCTTATAATTTGGAACTGGAGGTCGAGTTCTTTCAAAGTTGGAATGTTTTCGGCATTTTATTAGGATTTGAGAATGTGAGCTATTGGTTGGCGTTTTTACCTTTAGTTTTGAAGTTAAGAGTAAGGATATGTTTGATATTCGATTTGTTTGATCTTTGAGCTTAATAATATTTGGTTTCTTTAATTTGTATTACAAATGAAAACTTTTTTCTTTGGATTTTAAATCATCATTGGGGACCAGTTTTATTTTTTATTGTCACATCTAACTAAACTAGCTTATTTTTGATTAAGTAGATAAGATGCGCTAACGTTTGACCAACATCTCATCATTTTGTTCAACCATTATAAAACACTGGTGATGAAACAATCTAAAAACAATCCTAGCCAAATCAGCAAAAACAATTAAACCTAAAGAAACAAGAACTCTCTACTATACATTTAAAAAGCTCTCTGCCGAGATAACTTTAAAACTACCAACAGTAGAGTGCCATTAACAGTTGCAAGTTTTCAAGTAGGACAACTACAGTCTTGGTGCCTCACGGCGATAGCATTTACATCCGTAGAGGCAGCAGAGAAACATCGTTTCGCTTTTAAACACATCGTCCCACCAAACGCTAGCCAGCCTCAAGTCAAAGTTCCTTCAGGCCAAATCTATAAGAGTGTTTTGCCACATGATCGCTTCCACGATTTGCCAAGAAAATAAAGTTCGTCTCTACAAGAGAACTGCGAACCGCAAGCTGATAAAAGTCGGGTATCTCTGCCACGTTCCTCTGTACTCGAAGTTCGGTAGTGAATATGAAACAGTTCGTAACAACGTGCCAAGTTTAAATACGTATCTTTGTACAAGCTTCTCATTGCAGTAATAAGTTCTGCATTTTAAATATCTTGATAATTTATCTTGGGGAGACGGTTTAACATTTCTTTTGAATACGTTTTGCTGCCATGAAATATTGGGCTTTGGTCATAAAACTTTTATGGCGGTTTTTTTTTTTCCTTTTTTTTACGGCGGTGGTAGCCTAGTGGGAGAACGTCCGCCTTCCAAGCACGTACCAATGTGTTTCTTGTAAAACATATGTACTTAATTATCACTCGCTTTTCGGTGAAGGAAAACATTGTGAGGAAACCCACACCTACCCGAGAATTATTTCGGAGGTAGGTAGGTGATCCACCAATCCGGATCTGGCCCCCGTGGTGGATTATGGCCTAATGCTCCTCACGAAAGTGAGGGGAGACCCGTGCCCAGCAGTGGGACGTTATGGGTTGTTGATTGATAACCTTTTATGCATACAGCGTACTAAGTAAAATACAATGCCACCAAACAAATTTAACATGTTAAAAAAGCAAGTCTCGTAACACAGTTCATCTGCCGTAAAAAGTTAATTTATTTAGTACCATTCTATAGGACCATCTATCCAACAACTTTGTCATTGGTTATTAGCTAATTAATTAAATAACAATATTATAGCGACCATATATTACACATCTTTGTTTTCTATACTAAATAGGATTACCATTTATCTATACTAATATATAAAGCTGAAGAGTTTGTTTGTTTGTTTGTTTGAACGCTAGGATCTCAGGATCTACTGATTGATATTGAAAAATTCCTTTTATGTTGAATAGTCCATTTATCGAGGAAGTTTATAGGCTATATAACACCACGCTACGACCAATAGGAGCGGAACATCAATGAATAATGTGGCAAAAACGGGGAAAATATATTGCTTTTAATAGAGTTATTGCGGGAAAACTTGAATTATGCGGATGAAACCGCAGGGCGCAGCTAGTAAATTTATATTGGTAAACCTCGGTATTACTTTCAATATAATTGTATGGTGTTTTAAGTTTGAATGATGTCTAAGAATTTCAATACCAGCCATTTTGTATGATTATCGATTGACGTTAACAATTCAGATCTGAAATAATCAACGGCAGAAGTTCAAAACGGACACCGACAGCTTGATGGATGGCTACGGGGAGTTCCAGAAACGCCTTTAGGGAATACTGAAACGTCGGAAAACCTGAACAATATTGAACCTTATTCTGAAATGCTAAGGTAGAATTTACAGATGAAGTTGTGGAAGATATCGTGCAGTGTTATCTTAGAGCAGTTCCTTAAAACTCGGCTGAGGGATTAGCGATAAAGCGCTTCGTAGCCAGCTGAAGTTGGGCGGATTGGCCAGATTTACAAATCAATCTTTGGATTGTTTACGTGAAGACAATTGGAGTTGAGAAAGGCCACCTGTCTTCTGGTATTGAAGTCTTGGTTAACAATGTAATGTATTTTGTCTTTTTACGTTTTGGTCAAATGCTAGCTTGAGAGAAAAGAAGGTAATTTTACTTACGTATAAGGAATTTCTCAGATACAGGAAATCCTAGTTCAGCTTCAGGATCTATGTAAGTGGTCGGGAAGCGTTTAATTTGTATTTACACTCAATGCAGGTGAAGTCTATGACTGCTAGCGGAGAAAAAAATTAAAAAAAAAATATGTCCCAAATTCTACATAGAGAAAATAAAATGGATACAAGTCCAGCAAACAAACTCACTAGCTAAAATAAAGACATTATTCAAAGAATAGTAAACAGGGCATCCAAAGGGTGTTCCATATTAATTAAGGGTTGTACCAAAGGCGACGAAGACAAATGCTGGCACCTTTTCGTAATGTATTTTTCCGGGCCGAAGCAGGACGAAACAAATGATAATCGGCGAAGAATAAAGTCAACATTAACGACTTGTCATTAATTGTGGCGTAGGTTAGTGATAGCAATGTGCTTAATGGTATTGTCCCTGAAGGTTTAATTTCGTTTGAATTTGTTATTAATTTACTACCTATTTAATGTAACATAGTTTCAGTAACTTACATTAAAATTACAAGTTCAAGGAGGTTAAAATAACTCTGGCTATTAAACAAATTCAAAGCATTTGTCTTTTATTTTCAACTATTATCTCCGCCACAATTTTAGTTTCATCATCATCATCATCAACCCATAACGGCCAACTGCTTAACACGGGTCTCACCTCGCTTCCTTGAGGAGCATTAGGCCATAATCCACGACAGAGGCCCATTTCGAATTGCTGGATCACATATCTCCGAAGTATGTTAACTATCGGGTTTCCTCATGATGTTTTCCTTAATTTTTGTCTAATTGTACTGATTTAAATATTAATACTGTAGTAAACCTCTTCCGCGCGTGCATGCGTCATATCTGTCATGCGTGTCAGTCACGTGAGCAGCCCACGGAAGTCTACTTTAAAGCGTCAACAGTCGGTACATGTACTACGAGTACTTCCATCCTAATTTCACAGGAAACCACCTAAAGCATGGCATAATAAAACATAGCTAACCAATTTATCCCATCTTATGTTATCTTACCAATTCCTGTAAACACTAGATCATGCTCAAGTCGCGAAGTATTTATATTAGTATCATAAATTCATAAGTAGTAGCTACTAGAGATGAAGTAGTTGTCCGGCCAATATCCGTCCAAAAGTTTTCCTTCCGGATAAAAATAGACAATTGTTAGTAATAGAAAGTCATGCACGTATACTATTCAAGAGGATTTAAATGTTATGTAATTTTTAACAACAGTCATGATTCACTTTAATAGTTCAAACGAACAACAAGTAAATTTTTCATACAAATACATATTTTCTTTTTATTTAAGAACCTTGCTCTTGTCGGTGGAGTAATTGCTAGCGTTCTATTTCTTTATCCAAGATCTTGACTTATGTTACATGCATACTTTTACAAAATTTGTTTCTAATCCGCCTATAGAATGATGCGAAACGTGTTAGCTTTACTTATAATCATTACACAACACATCACACAATACAAACACTTCATAGGTATCTCCCAGGTCAATGTTTTAGCTATTGCTCAGAATAATTAGCGACTTTACAAATTCCGATTTTTACTAATCCGATTCCAATGACACGCCCATACTGCCCTACCGAAAGTACGCTGGTCTTTCTTACAATCACAGGTATTAAATTTTAGTATCGATAAGCATCCGGCAAAATCGTTGACTGTTGCATTTCTAGTAGCCTCTATAGAGATACCGGCACGCACCGCGCACCCTCCTTGGAATTATTAATGAAAATGGAATATTTAGAATTCCTAACACCTATGTGATCGATGATGGGGAAAGTTTGTGATGCGGTCGTAATTAACGTAGTTATTGGTGGTTTCTGTTTCACGTAGCACTCAATTTTGGCTTGCTAAGTATTATAGTAAGGAATTTACAGTGTTGTACCTTTGAATGTAGGGTGTTTTTAATGCAAAATACGCTACTTAATTAATCTTGCACTTTTTGATGTAGTTTTTAAAACAAGACAATTGAATGCATTCCATACATTGGCTCTTGAATTTAAACATTTTGTAAAATCGACATAATACCCACAATTTATGTTTCAAAAAATGTTATAAGAGTATTTATACGTTCTACAATAATTTTAAAATTTCTATGACACATTATCATAATATTAAACATTAAACATAATTATATTACATTAACTTCAGCTATTTTAAAGGGATCCTCGATTTTTGATCTCCTAAGTAGCTTTCAGCAATATAAATATGAATTTCATAAAATGTAATCAGCATTATTAAATAAAATGTTCATCTGCTCAAACCCAAATAAATTCAGCATCCAAAAAATCCACTATCTAAATCAGAATCGTATCACAATAATTATTATTCCCATCGCACCCTGCCCGAAAACAAATGTATGATTTACTGGTGAATTTCTCTTTCGTTATCAGTGGTCGGGGGTTTGATTTACACGACTCCTGAACCCGCAGCTATCTCTCGAACGGGATCTACAGCCGCAATCTAAGCACATAAAGAAACAAAACGAGCTTAAACAATACAAAGCAACACTGATAAACAATTTCCATAGGGATGCTGGGCATCCGGCCTCTTTAAATTCCTAAATGTTTCCGGCATAAAATGAATATATAATCAAATATTTTTTCAGGCCATAATTATTATGAGGAGTAGATACTCTTTATTTACACCAATTTGCAAAAAAAAATTGCTACAATGAGCGGTCTTAAAGCTTAAAACGACCTCTATCAGACAACCTTTTGATGAACCTGATAGAGAACAGGGACCGGGACATACAACATACATACTAATAATTACATAAATAAGCGTTTTATAATATACATATTTTAACCGTGGTTTTATGCAAGCTAATCTTAAATAAAAACAATTTAATAATTGGAATTTGGCTCTCTGAACATTTAGTACCCGGTTACATCACTGCTCAATATCCAACATCAATAATAATAATGTCAACTCCCTACTATTGTTACCTTAAAACAGCTTTTAAAACAGTAATTACGAACGCAGATACAACTCGGATGTCGTCATAAATCTTTCCAACAGAAATTGAAAATCAAGAATCGTCTGTAAAGAGTACACAAACCGCCAGAGGATAAATAAAAATATATGAATTAGAAGTAGTATAAAAATGCTCTTGTGAATCTCATTGCTAGAAGATAACTTTTGAAAAAGTGCTCTATGACTCTAATGTAAAATCTTAACTAACGTATAAACGTGCTGTAGCCTCAAGTATCAAATAGAAACGACAAAAAACTACAAAAATACTTGTTACAAAAATAGTAAACATAATATAATTTGTGTTTCACTAATGTAAAGACAAAGTTTCAAGGCTCACAGCTGGTATGTAAAACGTTTGTTAACTTTGCAAATTAACTTTACGTTGTTTTTGCCGTTTGCTTAGTGCGATGCGATAAAGATAGCGCTAGACTAAATCTCCTGTCAATGTTAATAAACGTTAAAGAGCAGACTGTTAGTATTTCACCTCTATTAGGCTGTGTCTTCAATGAATGTAGGTGATGAAAAAAACGCCAGTTTCAGGACAAATTAATTAGCGACACGGCACCCTGTGTATCGAATTTCAGCGTAGCTTTTCTATTCATTTTGAATGCAACTGCATTGAACTATTGGTGTAAAGATTGATGCTCATCTAGTGCTCTTAATGATGTGTTGAAGAGAGAGTTTTGACTTTTAACTTCTTTGTGTATCAGGGTTAATTAACAAGCTGCGAATATAATTAGCTTTTTCGGTGATCAAAATATAAATTATGAAATTTTTGTTAACGCTCCAAGGCGTTGTTTAACAGCGCTGTGGAGGGTGGTGTAATATAAATAAGGGTGTTTCGATGACATTTTTATTACTTCTTTCCCGCCCCCTGGCGTAGTTTATGCACACACACCTCGCTAACTGTCTTCGTCCTCGCAAGCTACCCAATAGTCCGAATAAAAAAAAACCATTGATTAAAAAACCCTTGAAAATTCATAGTATCATCTTCTTAAACTTAAAAGGTATTCCACTAGATACTTAAACCAGTTTTCTACTATCCCTTTATCTCAACCTCTTCAACCATAAATTGTATTCCTAAAACACGGCAACGTCAAACCGCGTTAACAAAATAAATGGCGCACAATATTTTATTGTCTGTTAGTCCGATCGCGAAATTAATGTGTTACGTTATCAATACGTGTGCTGGGGTTCTGTTCGGTAGTCGCACATTCATCAATCAGGGGCCTCTGAACTCGTTACCGAGTTTTGGAAACAAACGTCGATGAAACCCACGCTCAATATGTTCGTGGAAACTTTTTAGATCATTCACTTCCGCCCGAAAGGGTGTCGGCAAAACTATTTGATGAAGGTAGCTCTTATAGCTTATCTCTACTATTTTGGTTGAGAGTATGCTTAAAATTAGACGACCATCACAAAAAAAAGGAATAAAACAAACTGATAAAACTGATCGATATCAATCGTATGGCATTGTGGATAACTTGACATACAATCCAAAGATTGGTTAATGTTACAATCTAGATATTACTGCAATTTAGACATCTTGTAAGTCAAAGTTTCTTGAATCCGTGGTAATTTCAAGACAACTGCACCAAAAAGGGACGTCTTAATAAATTAAGATGAAAATACCTACACTTTTACCAAAAGTGCCATTGATTGGTACTTAATTAAAAACGCAGCGACCAGTAAACCGGATAAAAGTTAACAAGTTTCGAAGACGACTTTAAACAAAGGGATATTTAATAGGAATTGGAAACAGGAAGTTAATCAGAGCTTGTGTAACAGCCGACGACACAGTACAGCTGAGAGTAGTAGAACATGTAACGCGCTACACAAACCATTTTTTTTTTAAACTGGCTGGCTTATGAACAATCAGAAAAACAAGGCCAAAGCAGTTTAATCTCTTATCCCATCTTATTAATCCTATGTTGACAACACCTCTTGTTATCATTCTTATTACATCGGAATTGTTGTCAAACGTTGCTAGCTCAGTCGAAAATCATACTATATTACAATAAAATTATAAATGTGAAAGGTTGTGTATGTCTGTTTGTTTGTCTTTCTTCAAGCTGCAACGGTTGAACGAAATTTGATAAAATTCGGTATATACAATTATATATTTAAGGCTCTGAAATAGAACATGGACTTCTTTTTATCCCGTATAAATTTACGGTTATAATTAATCCGGGGCGCTGCTAGTAAGATAAAATATATTATGTAAGGCGTAGTCAGAAGAATACAAAATTATCAAAAACTAATCAAATCCATTCAAATTCCTTACTGTATTAACTGTGTCCGAAGCAAAGGCGACATCAAATTAAATGGGTCAGGCGTGCCCGGGGCGGGACAGGACTAAGTACGAGACGAGACTGTTGGCCTAAAGTCAGGTTCATATGGCTATCAGCTATTTGTAACTACGCTAGCTTTAAGCCAACTACTGTCGACGGCTTAAATTGAAAGGATAGGTGGACACTCGCTGAGTGCTTTAGACATTGTGGATTGTTAAAATTATTATGGTAACGAAACTATCGGTTTCAACACAGGTTTTAGAGTTTCGTGACCAAATGGAAAAACTAAACATTATATAATCCGTTTCGTCCGTCCGTATGTTTTTTACAGCTATTTTATTTACTTCAAGACTATGTGAAACGTGTTCTCTGTAAATTGTCTTATAGTGGTTAAGTAGTGAAATTTCGAAAAAATAGGGTTGACACTCCATGCCTTAAGTTGAAGAAAATTTTAAACCGCTCAGTGAAATTAATGTGGATGAAAACTAAAGAAATAAATAAAAACCAATAGAGAGGTTACTTAAGTTCTCCAATATGGACAGTGCTTAACTGTGCGACGAGTCAACTGCCGGTCTGAACACGCTCCTTCAATTGCTTTAAATTAGGTAAATAGTCGACCCTTGTTGAAACGTCTTTTATTAGTTTAAGACTTACTTCTAGCGACTGGGTACTACTTAGTGTTAGCTATGAAGCTAGTGCCTATGTAGTTGAGTTCGAACTGTCGTTTATTGGTGACAAGTTGCGAATGCTATTTTTGTTTGCGATGGTAGCCTAGTCGGAGAACGTCCGCCTTCCAATCAGAAGGTCGTGATTTCAAATCCCAGTGCAGGCACGTACCAATGTGTTTCTGTAAAACATGTGTACGTATCACTCGCTTTTCGGTGAAGGAAAACATCGTGAGGAATCCCACATACTTACCTGAGAATTATTTCAGAGGTAGGTATGTTATCCACCAATCCGGACCGGGCCCCCGTGGTGGATTATGGCCTAATCCTCCTCACGAAAGTAAGAGGAGACCCGTGCTCAGCAGTGGGACGTTATGGCTTGATGATGATAATAATGATTTTTGTTTGGCTATTTATTTTTATCAAGAAAGACATAATTGGTTTCTCTTTAATGGTTTACCTTCCTTCTTTAAGCAGGGTTGTGGTATAGGGGGAACCTATGCATGTTATGTGAATTTGGTACTATGTATGTATGAGGATGATCTATATTATATTATTGTAACTTGTACTATAGTAACAATCCCCCCGACTGGATTTTCACAATTTAGAATTGCTAAATCAAGCATCTAAAATTTGTTTGTCTCTTTTCAACAGTCTCACTTATTCGCAGTTAAATATTTTATTTTCTAATATTATTGTTTACTACTACAAAACAAGTATATAGTGTGACTTACGTCAACTAGATCATGTGTATCCAATACAAGATTAAGCTATATACAATATTCAATGAACACTCAACCGCTCGTCGGTTACGGACGGACGTTTCAATTTGTAGAGCTCTGTGGGATTGATTAGTGATGTGTAGCATACGGCTAGCAGACAATACGGATGGTAACGATGAAAACCGCTTAGGAACACTTGCGGCAATCAGGGTTAACATTATTAACTCTGAGCTAATTATATGCAGTAGGTACATTTATTAACATTGACAAATCATTCAACAAATAGATACTGACATCCGATTCATTTATTTTATTCAACTATCAAAACTAATATTTTTATGTGTTTATATGTATGTGTGTGTGACTGTACAAAAGGATTTGGACGTAACTTTGGGCAGAGATAGAAAATACCAAAGACTACCAATTAAAATAGTTTTTATCTCGGGAATATCGAGTAAAACCGCGAAGAATATGCTAGTTCATAATTATATCAGTAAAAACGTAATAAATATTTTAAAAACATTATCTTGTCGAAATTAACGCCATGGCATCGTGTTGTAATTTTTCCTGAGGCTTCAGTTTCCTGAATTTTCCGACATTTTTCTGAGTATTTTTATCATTGGAAGCGAAATTCAAACATCATCATCCGGTCACCCATCCAAGTAAAGACCGTGGCTGAAATTGCATTCCTGTATTGCTTGGAGGAAAATTGGTACCCTTAAGGCGTTACGGAAATTGGCTACGGGAGGTTCTAGAACGCGCAAAAGTCTAAATAATAACAACTATTATCTATTAGATCTGTTGGTGTTGTCTTTATTCGATAATAGGGTAATATTTTTACTTAGATAGGTAGGTATACTAGCATCAAAAAACCGACCAAGAGCGTGTCGGATCGCGCCCTACTAATACACCTTGTGTATTGACTTCATTATAAGTAAAGTAGTAATAGACTTTACTTTCATAGTTATTATATCTTTTCATGGCGATTTTTTTATTGATTTATGTAATTTCAATTCGAATTGATTATATGTTTATAGTATAAAGTAACAATTTAGTAACTAGGTACGCTTGTGTCAATCGGGCATTTAAATAAGGCCTTTCATCTTCACGACCTTTAATAATTAGGTAATCACTTACCTTTAACACAAGCGATTCAGAGAAACACGCCCCTGTTTCGTTAATTAGCTTATGAAAGTGCCTGTTAAGTTTAAACAGGCAAACTGCCACTTCGCGATTACCGCTTTAGTCTTTAATTAGGAGCTTTAGGTACTAACTTTATATAATTCCTTTTGTTACTGCTTTATTAGAGAGTTGAGTTAAATTTAATCTGAGCGTCTAGCATTTAATTTTCTAAAAATAAAATTGGTAGGCAAATAATTCGACCAAGGGGCCGATTTTTAAATCTCACTGGGTGATAAAATGGTCGACATTCACTGATTTCTGAGAGGAAATCGGTAATTTTAGTAAAATTCAGTCACCTGTAAATCGAATCCTAGTGCGACGTAGCCACAGTATTTGCAGGAGGTATTCTAGCATACTTACTATAATTATTATAAAGGTGTTCTGTACTAATTATTATTCAAGTAGCCTGTAGTAAGAATATCTAATTATTCCATGCAATTTAATAACAGTTAACTCGTAATTAAGTCTATTTAATTATCAGCGGCCAAAAAGTGCGCATGACAAATTGAAACAAAACCCAGTTATATTAATTTTTTTTCACAAACATGAACCGCGGAGAGCTTCGTTTGTTGCTCCTAAGTCCAAGTCGTTAATTTCCTAATTACAGTTTCGGAATGAAGGAAAATAAAGGACTTGTTTTTGTTCTGTCTCGACGTCGCTTCCGCGGTTCCGGCCCGCCCCGAAGGTTAATGGAAGAAAAAATACGCTGTACCAAATTTGCATTCCATTTTTTCTCTGAGCCGAAGTTACCAGCGCTCGGCGCTTTTTTATTATCTCTTATATGGCCTACTATGATATAAATTTATCTACTGATATTTTTAAACACAAATAGACTGCTTACCTTTAATTTTTCAAAGTGTAGCTGCTGGCTTCTATGCTGCAGTTTTTAAGGAAGAGTTATTTTATACCTATAAAATAATCTTTTTAACACATTGATAAGTGAATAAACTACAGTTTAACTAAATGACGATAAATAACTAAGTCGGTGTCAAGGCAAGTTATTGATACAGTCTGCCAAGTTGAAACTGGCGTAGGTCCGGTGGGAAATCTGCAATCTTGGCCTTCCGCTAACAAAGTTTTCAACTAAAATCCTATTGTGCTCAGAGTCGGGAGTACACTTGATTAGTATGAAGTCTTGAAAGTTGATGCAAAACCGCAGGAGAAACTTTGTTTGTTCCACGCATTGGGAATATCCAAGTGTCGAGAATCACGATTTGCTGACAATTATAAGTTCACAAAAGGGTATGTCCCCTTTGTGCATTTTTGTGTAAGAGGGTTTTTTGTGAATGGACATTTCAATTGAACAGCATAATCCGATTTTTGTCTTACTATCAACGAACTTAGCCTAATTTTCTGATAGCTATTGAATCGCTACAAATCGCTGTCAAACTCGGCATTATTTACATGAATATTGCTGTTACAGAATGGAGGTAATAAGATGAGATCTAGGGACTGCTTCCTAAGTAGTCAGGTGTTAAGTTCAAAGTTAAGTTAAGTAGTTAGGCAGGTGTTAAGTTCGATCAAAATAGGCGACCATTTCGAAATACTATCCGCACTTGACACTCTCACTGACTATATTAACTATGCAGGATGCACAATCTATTACGCATTAGGTCCTTCAATATAATAGGTTCATCGCGATCTAATTTAGTTTTAAAGAATATGTCATGCAGACCTTGGAGAATCAAAATTTGTTCTTAGAATGAAAGTTAGTTTGTATCTACCGTAGACTATGCTAATTGAATTGACTTTGGATGTTATATAGCTAAAGGAATTTCCAATTCGCAAAAAACACGAATTGTTTCGCGATTATCTGCATTTAACTAGATTACTGTGACGTAATGTGTGCTTTAGATCTTTATCACAAAAATATGTCACGTAAAGTAAATTATTTATATATAAGAGTTAGGTATATATCTGTTTTAAAGAATGTTTTTTTAGAACAAAACTAACGATAATTTCTTCGGCATCTTTTATATTGAGAGTAAGGGATATGTGAAGACGTGATCAGAATAGAAAAGCCTGTTATGGGACGAAAATCTATTTTTCTCATGTTCAACAAAATATTTATCTTTTTATTTATTTATCTATTTCTCTGCTGCTGTAAACAGAACGTTATGATAACTGCTGCGATTCCTATACACATTCCGAAAGTGCTCTACCTAATAAAATTAATTCAAGAAAACAGAAACTGGTCCTTCGGCGCCGCCGGCGACGCCTAGGTCAATGTATTCATAATTAAAATTTAAAAATAACTCAATAACAAATTAGAGTACAGAAAAAATGAAGCGAATTTAAATAGATTACAATTAATTATTTGATATTAATTCTTAATATTAAATATTTTGGTAAAAACGTAGAATATCGTCAAATGGTTTTTTCCATACGTATGAGTAAACATAATAACAAAATCCTGATCTTTTCAGCAAGCTTTAACTTTTATTAAAGGCACAACGCCGTGAAAGAGACCGGAGTGGCAAAATTAAATTAATAAACGAAAAATCACAGTAAACAAAACAATACAAAATAAAGATTAAGAAAGTCTAGACAAAGAGAGTAACTACTAAGTAACAACACATGCGATAAGCCCTGTTCCCGCGATTTGATCGCGCAAATCAAACGTTCCCTCGACGCTAGAGCGGTTTGAGCGAAAGAAAATATAGCAGAGAGTGGAAAACGTTTACAATCCGTTTGGGATCCTACCCTATTACAGGCTGGATGCTGTAATCGAAAGAAAATTAAATGGCGCCTTCCGCGGGGGCTAGTTTTGTAGCCTCGTAAACTGAGGGAATATAAATTATGTTCAGCGAAGAATGAACAGCAAACAACCGACATGTAGGTACCCCTTAATTTCCTGACATTGCTATCACGTTCTTTGACCTATAAAATACAAAGAACTTTTATAGTTCTTTTTACCGCAACACGTATTACATCACATCGTATTTATTTAGGAACGTTATTTTGTAAAGTAAACGAAGATTTGACACTATTGTTTACGACGAAGGGCTAAGGCACTTTATTCTAGTTTTTTTTACGCGTCTCTATATCTTACATAGAGCCTGACCCCTTACTAGGATTCCCTGTATCTAAGGAATAAGGAACTACGAGGGCCATATTCAGAGCAAATACTAGTGGTTAACACAAATCTTTACCCTGTGCGGGAAACGAACCCACAACCTCGTACTTGGCAGTAGGCTCATCATTCACTACGCCACGGAGGCCATCCAATCATCTTCTATGAGCAGACGAATGAAATACATTTTGTGATTTGAAATCGTAATGATTTTACCCAAAGCGCAATTTAAATTACGAATTTGTTAGTCAACCATAAACTTAATGACATCAGAATGCCAAATGCAAAACGTACTTACGTAACACTTAAAACATCCAGTTTACATTAAATTGGGTTTGGCCTGCCTACTCGTGTTAAAAATAGATCAAATAAATTACAAATAATTTTAAGCGATAAAACTTGGTTAAGACTAATTTATAGATTTTATAGCCGGTTTGCATTTACGAGATAAGTAGGCGGATCTGTGACATATGCTTAATCATAATTGATATCAGAAAAATGCGAACCGTCAAGTGTATCTTCCTTATGACGATGGATGTTTGGATTGGAATTCGACGGAACAAGATAACGATGTTTAGCGTAAATTCAAAATGTATATCGACGTCAATGTTTTACATTATGAGTAGTTATTACTCATTTATAATTAAGATCGCGTTTGGAGAACGTCCGCCTTCCAAGGAGAGGGTCGTGAGTTCAAATTCCAGTGCAGGCACGTACCAACGTGTTTCTTGTAAAACATATATGTATACGTAAAAAGAAAAAATGGAAATGTGGAGTTTTAATTCTGTCCAAGTCAAGCCTTAGCCAAGCTAAGTAAACAAGCAAGCAAGCTAAATCAAGTTAAGTTTATTTTTGTCAAGTCTTAGGCGGAATTGAAAATGAAAATGAAAAACAATTTATTCACTGCAAAATAACACAAGCATATCTTAAAACTAAGTGCTTAAACATATCTTTAAACTAGATGTTTGAGAATGGTGTTGGATACATTTAGAAATATTGCAGTGGAAGGTATTAAATTAATTATTAATTAAATTACATCTACATATTTTCACTTTTTCTTGTTGAATATGGATTTCCGCAAAGTAACGCCTAATTCTATTAACTACCATATGTACGTAATTATCACTCACTTTTCGGCGAAGGAAAACATCGTGAGGAAACACACCCGAGACTTATTTCGGAGGTATGTAATCCACCAATCCGGACCAGGCCCCGTGGTGGACTATGGATTAATCCTCCTCACGAAAGTGAGGGGAGACCCGTGCTCAGCAGGTGCTGATTTATGGGTCGATGACATTAAATATAAGAAATGCGTAATTAACTACTACGTTATTATCCACCAATAACTCGATTCTAGATTAAAGATATCTAATGTATTGCCATAGTACTATAATTATTATAGTGCATCCTCAAGTGACGCGTAATCACGGCGGACTAATGGCGATCATAACCATGCATGTAAATTGAAATTATGTCTTAATGCTTTGTCTGGTAATGTGCTTAGGTACCTACGTCACCATCAAACCAATACTTAGTGGAACAACCACTGCAAAAAAATTGTGGATGGAACCCTGACGGACTATACTGACCCAATCCAGATTTTTAGGCGAGAATAATCTGTAAAGATCTAGAAAGATGAAATAAAGCAAAGTAAAGATAACCTCCGATCATCATGTCAGTTGACAGTTTTTTTTAAATGACTACTCAGTCATTTAAAAAAAAACGAGCGAAACGATCAAGTCGTTCACCTGATGGTAAGGGCTACGCCTTCCCATTACAGTTACAGCGCCACGCCAAGTCTCATATGCCCAGTGATTTCGCTGGAAACAGTGCCCTTCAAACCGGAACATAGTAATATTTGCAAACTACTGCTCGACGGATGAATATTCTGCAAAGGTGCGCGCGTAAAGTCGTGTCTGCCTACACCATGTGTAGGCCACCATCTATAATTCTAGCGTAAGTGTTTTCTCATAGAAATTATTTCATAAAATCTTTAAAGGCGCTTGCCCTTGTGAATGACATTTCAGATTTCTAGTTTTCGAGGCGCCACCGTGTCACTTTTCCAAGTGTTCCATTGTCAAACGCAACGCAAAGAATAAGAATTTCAATCGGACTGCAGAAAGGACATAGCAGTACCGTACAATTTATAACCTAACTTAAGGTAGGCTTGCTCAAATCAATACATATTATTAATCATTATCATTCATGAGTGCTTATATTATCATGAAGCTAAAACGTGTTTTTTACAAAGCAAAGTACTTTTTTTCTAATAGGACTCTAAAAATATCTTTCATTAATACCGGATACCAGATACCGGATCCCAGACACCTAACACCATACAACTGACATCAGACACCTCACACCAGACGCCGACGCCAACGCCGACAACGACAGCGGACCAGCCACCAGCCACCAGCCACCAGACACCTGTGTGTTTGATGTCTGGTGTCTGCTATCTGGTGGCTGCTGGCTGCTGGCTGCTGGCTGCTGGCTGGTGGCTGGTGGCTGGTGTCTGGTGTCTGGTTTCTGGTGTCTGATATCCGGTATCTGGTATCCAGTTTCCGGTATTCGGATTCCGGTATCAGGTATTCGGTTTCCGGTACCCGGTTTCCATTATCCGGTATCCTGTTTCCGGGGGTCTGATATCTGATTTCTGGTGTCTGTTGTCTGGAGTCTGGAGTCTGGTGTCTGGTGTCTGGTGTCTGGTGTCTGGTGTCTGGTGCCTGGTGTCTGGTGAATGGTGCCTGGTGTCTGGTGTCTGGTGTCTGGTGTCTGGTGTCTGGTGTCTGGTGTCTGGTGTCTGGTATCCGGTATCCGGAATCTGGTAGCCGGTGTCTGATCTCCAGTGTCTGGTGTCAGTTATCTGGTGTCCGGTATCCAGTAACCGGAATCTGGTATTAGGTGTCTGATATCCGGTATCCAGTTTCCTGTTTACGGTATCCGGTTTCCAGAATCCGGAATCTGGTATCCAGTGTTTGGTGTCAGATGTCTGGTGTCAGGTGTCCGGTGTCTGGTGTCAGGTGTCTGGTGTTGGTGTCGGTGTCTTCCTAGTCTTACCACTACTACAAAAAACAGTCGTCTAAAACTGATCACTATCACGTAGACCTTGTTATCATCATCATTCCCACAAAAAACTCCTTAGATAAACTCTTTATTAAAAGACTTCTACTTTATTAGAAGATTTTTTTCTCTTTATTAGTTAAGATAATATAACAACTCTCTATTGCACTCCTTTTGTGTATTGAGTTGTAATATTTTTTGGGTTTCATCATTGTAATTCATAAAAATATTCTTGCTAGCACATAATGTCATTTAATGAAAGAGAAAAAAAACCAAATTGTAAGTATTCAAATTATTATTTCTTCACGTGACCCAATCGTTAACCTTAGACTGATAACAAGGATCTAACCCTAGCTGGAATTCGGATGGTATTCAGAACAGCCTTGACATTCGATCCGACTTACATCACAGTCAAAGTGTATTAATTATTCACTTTCATTATTACCAATTTAAAATACCATCTTTTACGATCGTCCATCTTCTGAATGAATAAATTGATCGATTTTAATCCATTAAGTTTATAATGCGACTGATATTTGTACATTTGAGTTGCAATAATTATGGCAAAACACTTAAATGGAAATGGGCAGGCCATATGCTAAGAGAGAAAAATGAGATATGGACTAAAATTATATCTGAGGTCGACAAAGGTCCACAAACAAAACGTTGTGAAGATGAGCTCAACGGAGCTGCTGGTTCAGAATTGACCAGAATTGTACGAGACAGAGAAAGGTGGAAATGTTTGGAGGAGGCATTTGTCGAAGGGCAAGTTGCTATTGGAAAACCGATCGTCAGTAACAAAAATGGTTACAACATTGTAAACTATTATAAAACAGTAATAAGAGATTATTTTATTTATTTATTTATTAACTATGGTGGATATACTTTCCTTTGAATTATTACGACAAGGAAGTTAGCAAAAATACAACATCTACTTGTGACAAATAGTAATTTACAGCTTTTTTGAATCCATAGGCTTTTGAACTAGTAAAAACGGTGTTTCAGGAACCAGTGGGTTCTCATACATGAATGAGCTAATTAAAAACAATTAAAATATAGTATTTGGCGATACATGATGATCGTGAAATTTCAATAATACCCCAATATTGAAACTTATTACGTATCCTATATATGGTATATCGTAAAGTTCCCTGTTCTTCAAGCAATCCCGTATTAAAATTAATCGGAGCAACCCTATTAGACTACTTAGAACGTCAAGATTCCAAAATATTTGAAACTAGGTTTTATAATATCCGAAGAAACTAAGCTGAATTTGAATTGCGATAGTGCAATCTTTATTAACATAGGAATGCTAAAAAATGCTGTAATTTTTATGAAAACGTTTGCAAATTGAAAGAGCCGTCACTATAACCTCTACAATTTAGTGTTGTAACTTTAAAATCTTAATTTAGATCTTTATTAACATTATAATGGTGTGATTAATAAAACACATGTCAAGGACCTAATATTGATAAGAGGTGTTTGTTTTGAAACGCTAAGAAATAAATTATCATAGTTGTTATAAATAGCAGAAACTAAACCGTGTGAAAAAACGACAACAGATACGTTTTACTATCATAATAAAATGTTCATAAGGGTCTTTTCCAAATGGTCCACGATTCCACAAATTTCTTTTCCCATAATGAGAGAGAGACACAGTGTATAACTATAACTCTATAGATTACATACATGTATCCAGACCCTTAACTAGGATTATTTGTACTTATTTAGGGAATCAGGAACTCTCACAAACACCTTCCGAGTCTAGGTACACCTATACTCAGATTACCGCGAAGTAAATATCTATGGTTCGAAAAGAACAAACCTGCAACCTATCGCTTCATAGTCCGTTCATCACTTACTTACACCACAAAGGCTATAGATAGTGACGTCATGTCACAAACTAGTCGTCTGTAAAGGTAGTCCACGATAACATGTGAGGGTTTGTGACATACCAATGTATTAAAATGACACAGAGCTGCATAATATGTTTTCGTGTCACGCTAATATAGGTTTATAACATTAAAGTATACTGCTCATTCTCCACCTTCCTCTCCTTATCATTCCTCTCTTCATCCTCCTTCTCATGATAAAAACTCGAAGCATTTATTGCTTACCGACAAATAGTAGATGCCGCTTGAAAGCAAAGTATATACAAAATTTGAAAATTAATAAATTATTGACGTTTTCTTTAACCCCCCACCCCTCACCCCCCCACTCGATTTCATAAAATTCCCCCGGGTTGGTTCCTTCGACAGTTGGCAACCCTAACTATAGGTCAAACACTTAATCTGACACATCCTTCCAAATATTTTTGCGTCAGTTGCCTAGCATCCTTGATTTTAATGACGTCATCAAGTAACGTAATATTTAATGTTAATTTAATTAAACTTCTTATCTGAACTCTATCGATACTTGTATCATCAAAGCATAATTTACGTCATTGAACCTTAAGACGTTAAACCAGACTTATATTTCTTGTTTTAAATGATATTGAACCAGTTAGATTTTATCAAATTTGATATCTCAATATTACACTATTAAAATTACAATATTTTTCTCTACAAGTAATATTGTTTAGATCTACTAGATATAAAATGATTCACCACAACCTGTCATATACCTGAGCTAAGTTTTCCCGGTAGCCGGGACCTGTGCTTGGGTTAAAATTGAGATCACGGTTAAGATATCTTGTCTCCTAACAATGTCACGGATCAAGAAATTAAGGATTACGATCAATCTAATCCTTCAATAATTTGATTTATTTCGGTTTTCTGTTCAATCGTTAAATTACACTTACTCGTAGCATTATTGATAGATGCATTTCGAGCGGCGAGTCATGTTATAGTATTATATTAAAGTACATTTTGCTTATAGCGGGAAATTTATTTTTTACAGATAATGGAATATGCGAAAATATTAGATATTTTTTATGATATTCTGTACAGGATTGTTCAAATAAAACTGACGTTTTTACTGACTTATTTAAGTATCAGCTGCATAATATGTGTTTAATATCTCTATGAAATAATGTGAAAATATGTCGTGGAATATAGCAAATTTCTTTATCAGTTCCCCAGTTTAGGTACAAAAAGTAAAAACTATTTGAATTTCCCGCCATAAGTAAAACGAGCCACCTAACGTAGAATATCCTTAATTATTATAATAGTGCAGTGTCGCACTACATCGCCTATGCTTACTAGTTCTAATTACATACCAACTATTATAAATTATATTTCGTATAGTTGTGGAACTATCTGCGGGCGTGAAAGCCAGTGGCATCTGACATTTCCAATTAACACCGTTTCCGGGTTTCCTCTCCTCACTAGGAAGCCGGGGCTGACGGCTCGCGCTTTCTAATGGCGTGATCTTGATCCCTGTAGGTACAGGACTATTATAATTAGTGGCTTAAGACAAGCAAATGTGGGTCTTATAGTTGAGACAGTAGACCTAAACTTTTTAAAGCAGCGGTCACTGTGTTGGAAATGTGCCTACTTAAGTTACATGTAGAAAAGAAAAAATGTCATATGATTCAAAGTTAAGGCGTGTTCTACGTGTAACAATGGGATAGATACATGGCGTTTGGATAGAACTTTAGATTTTTTTAGTGTTACGTAAAGATAAATATTATTACCACTCGCTTTTCGGTGAAGGAAAACATCGTGAGGAAACCCACATACCTACCCGAGAATTATTTCGGAGGTAGGTAGGTGATCCACCAATCCGGATCTGGCCCCCTTGGTGGATTATGGCCTAACTCTCCTCACGAAAGTGAGGGGAGACCCGTGCTCAGCAGTGGGACGTTATGGGTTGATGATGATGAAATATTTTTATATCCAGTATTATCCAAAAACAGCTTGTGAAAATAGGAAATATCCAAGTCACGTGATATGTTCGACAAAAAATATATACAAAATTCTGTTATCAAAAAATGACAGATATGAACAAAGTCATTAAAAAATAAATCCCAAATCATAAAACACAAAAGTGGCAACAAAGCAAGAAATTAAACCTCCGCGAATAAATTATCTCACCGCTCAGCATATCCTTAATTCGCCCACATTACTCACAGCTAAAAAAAAAAACAAAAAGGAAATCAACTTCATTATCAAACGTATCTCGAAGGAACGACGCCAACTGAACGATGTTTAAGCGACAAAGTAATATTTCAGGAGGCATATCTGTGGACGAGATCTACTGATATACCTAAAAGTAATTCTGTCGGTTAAGAGTTGCGTCTGACGTCGTTGATTGATGGGGCTGCCACCGACAAATTCACTTCGCCTCTGGAAGAGAAAATCTTGCGAGAATAAAATTGTATAGACTGAAATTGCTAAAGACGTGAACGATATTTGAGCGTCCGTCATTTTTTCTCTCGACGCGGTATCAAACCGCATAATCCAAAACTGCGAAAAATTCCTTCGCAACTTTTATGCTATTCACCTGCAAATTGGATCGTTCCGAAGGTATAACTCAGTATGAGAGGTTTCAATACTGTTTTAGTTCTATTTTTCCCCACAGTTCCAATGCCTTTAAGCTGCTATTAGGTATAAAATATATATAAGCTGGGAAAATAGCCTCAAGAGAACATTTGGTTAATCGTACCAATTTTATCCCAATCACTTTCAATTTATTAAAGCATAACCAATTTTCCGTTAAAGATTGAAAACAGTTGAGATTGCGATTGGGATTCGATTGGCGTTAAAAATATCCCTACAAGTGGTCAAACGCTAGCTGACTAATATTGTAAAGAAAACCACGCCACGTCACGGCCTCTCTTTCAATACTTGATAAAAACAGTGAGTCAATATTAAAGATGAAACCTTTGGTCTTCCCCACCAACCTCAGTCAAGCAACGCAAATTATAGTTACTCATTTAATCTCCCAGTAAACTCTTCCTGTAAGTATTCAAGAACAGCGTTAAAAGTGATGTTTATGCGCACACGCAGAACATATGACAATTGCAATAATATTAATGTTTTGCTGCATTCCGGTAAAACTAGTACTAATGGAATGCAATTCTCGGTAACGTTGCATAACTGTCGACTATGTTGTGTGAGATTCTATGCTATTTCAATGTTGATATCATCACTTGCCTACGTGTCCATAGGGCCGTAGGATACTCCAATTGACTGGTTATCACAGTCTATCAAAACTCAAATATTTTTTTGCAAGTAGGCAAAAATAATGCACTTAAGTCCCATATATACATAGAGAACAATAAAAATAAGTCGATTATGTTCTACTAATTTATTGATTTACAGCTTATGGTTTCAGTTTAAAAAGGGACTTTTCCCTTTCAAGTGGTGACTCATGCCTGAATCTCGCAAAGGAAATGGAAACTCCATTTACTCTACCAGCGCTTCAGAAATACGCCCGTCAGAGAAGATAGCACCAGGCAACTCTACGGGGATGTAATGTTTTTCCATTTTCGTCATTCAATTTTATTATGCCACTTAAGTTACAATATAAAAAAAAAAAAATTTCAAGTGCCAATAGGATGCCTCAAAATAGCAATTTTATAGAAAGAAATAAATAAAAACAAATAAAAGCGGCAATTAACACAAGTTATGAGAAACCAGACTGGTATCTGTCAATCCCGTCACAATGTTTGAACAAATTCCTTCTTAGGGTTCAAAGTCGTTGCTGCGCAGTCCAATGCAAAGCAAAGCAATGTAGTTGAGTACTAAGTCCATAGATTTTTTTCTTAAATCAGTTGGGTACGTTCAGAACAAAGAACCCTTTTAGTTTGGTAATGATTCCGATGTCATGAAACTCTCATTTCCTGGAAGGCTTTGCGATCCGGATGACCCCTGACAACCCATGTCTTAAACATGAAAGTCTTACGTGCATACAAGACGGATCTTGTATTCTTTTAATTCCAGTGTTAGTCTTTAGTTCAAATTAAAGTCCATTCAACTCGATACATCTGTAGATATCTATCTAGATATCGATGCAGTTGTAGCCTTATGGGAAAAGTCAGCCTTCAATGAAGAGGGTCGTGAGTTCAAATTCCAGTGTGGGCAAGTACCAATGTGTTTCTTGTAAAAACATAATGTACATAATTATTATTCAATTTTCAGTGTAGGAAAACATCGCGAGAAAACCCACATACCTACCCGAGAATTATTTTAGAGGTGTCTTAATACTCCTCACGAAAGTAAGGGAAGACCCGTTCTGACCCTTTTAGTTCTATTTGAGAACTAAATACAACCTAACGTACAACATAGCCCTTTATTTCTGGGCAGTCGGGTAAATATGTAATACAATTTATGACATTTCTGTAAGAATGCTGATACAGTTCGGGCAATATCCATCCGAATAATCGTAAAAGGCCATTGCATCGTGAATTTAGGTGCAGTGCTGTTAAAAATATAATAAAATGAAGAGATTTGCCTCAATGAACAGTCCGAATTTTAACACCTCGGTCCTACCTATCTCCAAGATCAAAAATACGTAAGGTTAGAAACTTTGTATCGTTTTAATGTATGTCCTGCGCACACTTGATATTTTTAGTAACCACAATCAGTGACGGACACTTCCTAAGAATCCGTAGGCAAGAATCCGTCGCTTTCCCGGATATTTGATGGCCAAGCAAAACTGTGCAATAACCATTGTGTTCCGGTCTGAAGTGCACTGTAGCCGGGAAAATTACTGGCTTATTGAGTTTTGCACTATTATTTTCTTTTTCCTAGCCTCAATCTAGGGAGCTTAAAAAAACTAAGCTGGAGCTAAGACCGGTCCAAAAAGTGTAGGTACAGTCAACTTAACTTACAATAATATCAGTACCTTACAAAGGACGAAATCGTTGAGCGTTGATATTAAAGTATCGAGTGTGTGAAGGGCGTTAATGCACGTCGGAAAAGGTATTCCAAAAAAAAAAAAGGTCGCACCCGGACGCGGTTTAGCCAATCAGATGTGTCAGAAAGAAGGTGGGAGCTTACACATTTTGCGTGGGCTTTGCACTAAAATCATAAATCAAGCATTTATTTCGTGAGGCACGGACCGTTGCGGGTAGGGTACGTGCTTATCTGTTGTTTGCAGCGGAACGCAACACCATGGTTATGATGTAGTCAGTTACAGTACGCCAGCTTGCGCGTAATCGCCGCAAATGACACATTTGTTGAGATGGTAGATGAACTCTCTTACAAAATAAAAATCACTTTACTCAATTTTATATCTTTACTGCAATATTTACTCTACTATTCAGTTAAATAAATAAATATGTAACACGTCGTGAAGTCTTCACAAGCACACACTTTCACACACACGCGCGCATTTACTTACTTTGCCTTAGTCTCGAAATATATTAAAAAGAAATAAAAAATATGTAGGTATACAAAAATCCTTACGGAGGGCGGTGTTGCCTGTGATACCGTTTTTTACTACTTCTGGCACCATCGATGTATAAAAAAGTTAATAGTCTTTGTTTAAGTGCATTGTAAATTAAGCCTCATTAAGGTATGTTAACTTTAAGATATGGCAATAAATATCTTTATTATTAATATCGTTATCATTTAAATGGTGTGTCGTTCGTCTACTAGCTTAGAATATCGGAATGATACTGGCTCAATCAGACGGCTGCTTCTGGAACATCACAAAACCTTAAACATGAGACACTCTGCACATCCGACCCGCCCGAAATCCCGAAAAACGCTGATTAAACTTCCTATCCGCTTGTACAAAACCCCCAACACTATCATGCACCAACGCGTCGCTACGTCGGTGGTTTTCGCCTACATGTTGATAAATATTGGGGTAGATCCACTGTAATGCCAGCACCGCCTAGTGGTTTGTTGATAGCTCCGCGAATCGAGTTTCGCTGAATCTAAACACACTCAAGTCCAGGGTACGTGGTCCTGTAAATTATTGCTCAATCGCCTGTGATTTAACAGTTTGTTGTTACAGCTTGTTTTGTTGATGGATCTTCAATGGATAGCTACTAGCAACTCTAGGGCAGTGAACTAATATCTGACTTTGATTAATTGCTATTGAATAATCTTATATATATATAAAAATGTTATGTTGGTTTGTGTACGCTTCAAAAACTCAAAAAGTTCTGCACCGATCGAGCTGAAATTTTAGCATGATATATAATCCGCATCAAGGATTGTTTTTATCTATTTTTTTCATCAGTGACATATCAGCGAATGTGCGAATGAGCCACAGCGAAGCGTGGCAGGGCACAGCTAGTAATAAATAAATAAAATAATGCGTGGAGTCCCTAAGCGCGGAAGAAGTGAAACTTCGTAATGTGGAAATGAAAATAAGAAGGGGTAGAAATTGATATTTAGTGAAATCATATTGTTTCTTTAAGACAAACTTTATTAACATTGCTTCCAATTCACAATTGATCGCATCCTTTAATTATCATTTTCGAGTGGAGAAATATCCAAATCTAACACATTTACAATGGGATTGTGATAACTAAAGAGCGTTGAAAGTTTAACACAACAGTGCTTTCATACCACCTCCATGGTAGCGTTAAAGGTTTAACGCAACCTTGTTGGAAATCGCATTAGAAGTTTCACTTCAATAATAATAATAATAACGTGCAATCAAGGCATTATATTAAAACTTACCTTTCCTAAAACACCATGTTGTGTGTACCTTTCCCAAACCAACATAAATCATACATACTTGTGTATAATAATTCCCAAACACGAGGGATTACGATAGTAATAGTTAACACTGAACGCATCCATCAACATGGCTTAATGGCTTATCCAAATCAATTAGAAACTTGAAGCTTGTGTGCAGAGTATCAGGTGGCAGGTTGGTATGTATGTACCTTCACGCACTTTACTTACGCATTTTTACCTAAAACGAATTAAGTGTAACATTTGCATTAATTTTAATATTTATTAGATCAACCCGCGTTTCACCCGCGTTTAATTTATCCTTCAAGAACCGTTGATTTTAACGGGATTAAAAGTATCTGATATTCAATTCTAGGACCTACATTATCTATATCTATATTACATATAGTATCTACATTACAAAATTTCATCAAAATCTGTTCAGCCGTTTCGGCGTGAAGAGAGGACAAACACAAACACAGAAACTTTTTCATTTATAATATATAGCTGTACCCTGCCACGCTTCGCTGTGGCACATTCGCACATTCGCTGATATGTCTCTGATGAAAAAAATAGATAAAAACAATCCTTGATGCGGATTATATATCATGCTAAAATTTCAGCTCGATCGGTGCAGAACTTTTTGATCTTTTGAAGCGTACACAAACCAACATAACATTTTTATATATATAGAAGTATTAGTAAGACTTTATGTAAACAAATAACTCTGGTACTTGTCATCATTACCCACGAGGATGCAGCCGCAGGCGCAGCCAGCTCCAATACAAATGCTTCATTCACTTAGTCATAGCATCAAATAATGTTATTCAATGTCATCGACAGAAGCAATGAACCTTGATGCAATTTCTTATCACACGTCCAAAGGTCACCCGTTGGGAAATCGATGACTAATCAAATACTTGAACGTAAAAAATACGCAGTGTTGATTGATCAAACAAACTTTAACACTTCCTAATTTGCTATTCGTATAATTACAAAACAACGCAATGCGTAGTTCATTTCGGCAACCACAAGGGTAACTATACGTTTAAAACACAGGTAAGTTCTAAATTTTGAGAATTCATATGAAATATATGTAACGGTATACCGCATGGTACAATACAAGTAAATCTCGTACAAACGAGTAAACGCTTTATACGGCACAAGCGCTACAGTTCGTGCGAATTAACATGACACGTTTGCAAACGCTTATGCATTTCCGTAAACAGACGAAGCAGCATCAGAGCTTCAGACTCAGTATGATACTAAAGATTAATACGTTGAAACATCTTTAGGCTCGATATTTTATCCAATGAGAAACTTCAATTTTTTGGATTATTACCGATCTTCAGTTGGCGACAAAAAGCGATGAACAACTCTCAGCTCTTTAAAACGTTAAGCTTGCCTTCAAATACTCTTTCCAAAGATAATTATTGTATATATTATGCTCTATATGTACAATAAATAACATATTATTGATAATTTTATTTTATCATGCCCTATATTGTAATTTACTATTACCCTTCAAAATATCTACTTGAATTTTGTCTAAAGTAGGTACCAGATTAAGAGTTGAGACTTGGCAATGCAGTCAGGCATTTGGAAACGTTGCCTAGTGGCTTGTTATATTAGATTTAGGTTTACTATTAATTAAGATTTTAAGTTTGTTTGATAAGTTATTTGTTGGCTTGAGATTCTTGATGGTTCTTGAATTAATATTTTGTTTAGATTACCAAAATAAATGTTTATTCAAAAATAGAATAGAATAGAAAAACTCTTTATTGTACACCAGAAACAAAATTAAACACAGTACAGAAGAATTACAATAGGTAAACAAGGACAAGAACCATTATGAAACTGAAAACAAAATATAAATAAAAATACTAAATACATCATAGCGAGATTAATGCGCTGTTTGTACGAATAATTGTGGTATCGCTATGATATATTATACAAATAAAAAAAAATAAGAATTTATTTCTTGGCCTTTTCGGTGTGATTCGTCATCATAGATCTTTCTTCCCTAAGCACTTAGTTAGGGGTCAAAATTGATTAAATGTATGTTGGTATAAAAAGTTGTCAGCATAATTTGGCATAATTCATATAGAGCATTCAACTGTTCAATGCCAGTCAACCAATTTATCGCCAAGTTAATTCTGGGAAGTCCAGCGGCTTTACAAAGACTAATTTGGTGCATGGCTTTAATAAAAGTTAGTCTTAATTTATGAGGGTGCAGTCTTCTAACTTAATAAAATGCATACATTCCTCAGGGTCGCTTTAATATACAATTTAAGTCAGTTAAAAATTATACGTTAAGACTAAAAGTTCCATTTCAAAAAATCTTGTTTCTGCCGAGACTTTTTTTAATAACATATATTCACCAGAAGTTAAAATAAAATTCAAATAATAATTAACAGAAATACTCAATATTGATTCTACTGCTATTTAAACTGTTAATATGTGCATAATTGTTTTGAAATTTGATACTTAACACCTCTAATGGCTATTAAAAAAATACAAACAAAAATATTTTTAATAGACTAGACAAGTCTTATGTAGATAAGTAACCCGACGCGGATGGCGTCTGATTGTGTCCCATTCAGCTTCACATCAGCTGATTGGCGAGTTTTATACAAAAATAGATCATTGTACTATTTTTTTTTATTATACTGAGTGACGAGACGAGCATGTTGTTCACCTGATGGCAAGCGCTACGCCTGCCCATAACAGTCACAGCACCACCCAGAACTATGCATTGCATAATCCTGCGCGGCACTGCACTGTGCTCGTCACCCCGAGACATCGACTCTAAAGTTTCATATCCCCAGTAATTTCGCTGGAAACAATGCCCTTCAAACCAATGACTTTCATGTGAAATTATTATTAATGTGTAGATGTCTAGAAGTTAAAAAAAATGGTTGTGTTCTTTCGTTGCAGAGGCCGTTATGTTGTTTTCTCGTAGCTCGGATTAGCTACTACCTATTAGGCTACCACCAAAAAGATTAGACTTGAGATTTGAATAAATATACGCAATAAAATAATAGAATATTGAAATCGAATTATAAAAAACAGACTAAAGCGTTAGCCTACTTACATAATGAAGTTTTAGGTAATAATATAAATAAAGATTACAAAGTGGTGCAAAATCTTGACTGGTGAAATTGTTTTCGAGAAATTTCGACATCACTGTTGTGGATCTTTTCACATTTAGAGAAAACTGATTCAATTGACCACCAATCGACGTATCGGCTAAATTGATTTCTAGACTTAGTTATTACCAAACCCTTTTGAGATGTTCTGGTGACTTGAGAGACCCATTTATAGCTCTGCATTATACCTACTACCGGCGACTACACTGTCAGTTGACACGTTCGCTGCGGAGTCACTTTTCATGGACTTTTAGCCAGTGCGTATGAGGTCTTTTAGAGGTAAAGTTGAACTTCTTTGCAGTGCGTATTATATCTTTCCGGCCTCACAAAGTGATGTTTCTAAAAAAACACCAATATAGCCCAAATTTGACAATAATTGCTTGAAGCTCTCCCACTATAAACTTAAATAGATGCTAAAGTTGAATCCCGCTTCGCCCACAGTAATCCTTATATTTTACTTATATATTATACATATATTTTACTTACTATATTATTATTATTTTATTATAATTTATAAACTATTATTATTATAAATTATATAAATGCGAAAGTAACTATGTCTGTCTGTCTGTTGTTCTTTCCCGCCTAAACTACTAAACCAATTGAAATGAAATTTGGTACAGAGATAGTCTAGAGCCTAAGAAAGGACATAGGGTACTTTTTAATGCGAAAAAAGCATTGAAAGGGTTTGAAATAGGGGATGAAAGTTTCGTCATTTTTAAAGTTAGAAGCTTTAAACTTATTTATTAGGCTTTTAATTAAATTTAAATAAATATGACATTCAAAGTTCGTAAAAATTTTACCCTTTGTGGGGTAAAGTAAAAATAGGGGATGAAAGTTGGTATGGAAATATGTAAACCACTGCACCGATTTAAAAAAAAATATTACACTAATGGAAATCTACATTGACAGCGAGTAACATACGCTACATATTATCCCCATATTCCCGCGGGAACAGGAACTACGCGGGTGAAACCGCGGGGCGCAGCTAGTGATTTAATATATTGCATAAAATAAATATAGGTAAATTTATGTCTGTTACACTCATTGAAAAGTTAACATAGCTGTCCCGCGCATAGATGAAAGAAAGTGATTTTCTCCACTCTGCCGCACCTGCGAGAAGTCACGCATGTGGCTTATTCGACCTCATAATGCAGTGAATGTGTTAACACGGTAAGATTGACGATACATTAACATAGCATTGGAATGTCCGAAAATAAATAAAAACATGTTGGAATGTCGAAAATTACCTGACGCCTACGCATATGAATATATTAAGTTTGTTTTGATGTCTGCTCTAGTTTTAAAATGGTTTTATTGGCCTGGCTGCTTATATTGTATTTTTTACGTATTTATTTAGCAGACTAGACTCTATAACTGTATAGATACTTGTGTAAATAATAGCTTTGTTTAAAGTGTTGAAGCTCCAAAATAAAAACAATCAGTATAGTGTATTCATTTAATTTGGGTATAGTACGTATATAAATGGGTATAGTACGTATAAAAAGCGGTGGTAGCCTAGTGGGAGAACGTCCGCCTTCCAATCAGAAGGACGTGAGTTCAAATCCCAGTGCAGGCACGTACCAATGTGTTTCTGTAAAACATATGTACGTAATTAACACTCGCTTTTCGGTGAAGGAAAACATCGTGAGGAAACCCACATACCTACCCGAGAATTATTTCGGAGGTACGTATGTTATCCACCAATCCGGACTGGGCCTTCGTGGTGGATTATGGCCTTACCCTCCTTACGAAAGTGAGGAGAGACCCGTGCCCAGCAGTGGGACGTTATGGGTTGATGATGATGATGATGACGTATATAAATAAAAAAAGAAAATATTTTTAAATTATACATTACTCAATTACTTATGACGAATTACAAATAAAAAGACGTCGGCTCTAAGCATAGATCTATGCTTAAAGCCGATGTCTCAGGGTGACGAGCGCAGTGCAGTGCTGCGCAAGATTATGCAATGTAATTTTTTTTGTGGCACTGTAACTCTTATAGGCAGGCGTAGCTCTTACCATCAGGTGAATGACATGCTCGTCTCGTCACCTAGACGAATAAAAAATAAAATTATATTCCGTACACAATTACGCATACAGAATAGCGTATAAAAAGAAAAAAAAGAAAAGAGAAATATCTCTTTTAGAAATATGTCTTTCAGATTCTAGCGGTTTTATTATTTTTTTAAATATTTCTCATCTACCTACGTCTTAATAAGTAGGTAGGTATCTTATAATATTGATTCAAATAAATAATTAACTGGAATCTTCTGCATGTCATGTGACATCAGGGTCAAATAAATGCGTATCTAGAATAACGATACCACTGTGGAATCCTTGTGAATGTCTGCCGAAAACATCGGAAAATTAATATTTGCAACTTACATAGTTGAATTAATGAAATATCGCCCGCTGGCGAATAAATTACAGTGATGCCAAATTTATTCTTGATTAACACATCACTGGAACCTTTTTAGTAGATATTTAAGTACATTCCGATGTCTAAGCTGTCCGAAAATTTGGCCGACGTGGCTGCACTACAAGCCAAATTTTTCGGAGAATCGCTGAACATCCATTTTTTAAGATAGATAAACTCTTTATTGAAACACCACAAAAAAAAAATAACAACTAAAACAAAAGAATAACCCTAACATTTAGTGTACAATGGATCTTATCACCCCGTCAGATTTGTTTTAGACAACCGTATCTGGAGGGGAATAATAATTATGCAAAAATCAGCAGTAGGTACATATTAAATACGTTCTATATTCCTACCTCTCCCATAGACACTACTGCATTTCCGGAGTACTCATATTTATTGTGCTTACTGTTTAGTTCCACTGGTCACTACGACAGTTGACTAAACGGACAGTCCCTAGGCATGTAGGTAAGTAATCGGCAATAAACTCCATCTTTTATTAAGCTTCTGTTAATTAACACATAAAAATGTTACATAAATTGTCTGTTAACGAGACTTCGTCAATGGCTGCACAAGTGTTGTATCTTCTTTAGTGAAATAGCCCACGTGACTATAAATAAGCATGGACGAAGTAACCTCAAAGTAAAATAGTTCGTTTTTTTTAGAAAACTAATACGTATTATTCAGGCTTATCTAAGCAGTACAAATAAGCTATATTTTCTGTACATCACTGATGACTTACAATCATAAATTATGTGGGTACTTTACCCTTCTAAACTTTTAATTTTTTACTGGTCCCTTTAAAACGAATAAAGGGTATAATTACGACCAAACTTTTAAAGTGCAACTGACACAAAATTAAAAGAAAACCTGAACTTACACGTCTATAGACATTACCTAATCTTAATCAGGTGATAGTAACTTGTGTTACTATTTAAACAAGCAGAAGTCAGGACTTACCTTGATTACTCACTTTTCTTTGTAGATCGGAGTCCAAGATCTGAGGTCATCGGAATGCGACGGCCTTGCGCGGTCGCCGACCAAAGATGACACCGCGACCCACGACATTTGGAATCTCGCCTCGTGCTTCGTATGGACACTAATATTCATTCAAAATGTAAATCTATCAAAAACAACTAAGACTCAATTTTGAATAGCACAAGCTAATGTTATTAATGTTTATCCGTGTAGGTGGGATTTTGCGATGTTTATTAATATGAATATGAATTATATTCTATCAGCAAAATGGAGCACTTTGTTGAACTTAAAGTGTTCTAGATATCACTGCATTAACATTTTCTGTAAACAAGATTGTTTTTGTCTTAGTTAAATTATTTTTAAAGCAAGTATTAGACGTTAAATAAAAGATAATACGTTAAATGAAATGCATTTGGCTATTAGTTATGAGGGCAATTCATTTTTAGTGTTATTGATAAAATTTAGTTTGAGATAAGAAGACCTACGTTGTTTTTTGATTTAAAATATGCATGAACTGGAAACAACAGAAAAATAGACTAGATTTGGGTCTACTTTATAGAAATGCAAGGTATGTTAAAAATAACGTATTTTATATAATTTTTATAAAATGCGGTCATAACACCTCAAAGTAGGAATAATTAAAACCAGTAAATTTGTATCTAGAAAGTACTGTAAGTCACATAGACTTTTCCTGTTAAAACTTTCGATCTCACTACTGGCAAAAGTCTCTTTCCATTGATCTTTCTTTATTCTTCTTTGTGGTCAGTAGACTTAAAACCACAAAGTCAATTGTAAAATGTGATCTAGTCAACATTCTAGTTTATAGTTAGAAAAAAAAAATAGAAAGAACATAATAATTATGAATTTATAATGTTAACATAAAAATATAATTAAATAAAAATATCTAGTTTTAGTGGTACAAGCCTCTGGAATCTTCAACAGGATGTCAACTATTAAATATCTAACCAATTAAAACAAATGCAAATTTTAATGGCCATTAAAAAGTTAATAAAATTCCTCTAAAACAGTGATCCAATTATTGAATCAAATAGAATTAAACGTCTACGATTGTCTCGATAAAAAGAAACGCAGTGAATTGATCGATTCTGGTAGAATACGTACCAAAAATATACATAAAATAAACATTTTAAATTTGATTACAGTTTTTGTAAACTTAAGTGATCATTAATCAATGTTTAAAACTGCATTAAGTTTTTATCGGGTAGGTAATGTTCATTTGAGTCTAGAAAGAAATTCGTACATTAACACCTAACGGGACTTGAAAGCTAGGATTTGAAATGTATGTCAATAATGACACGCCCAAAATATAATAGTCATTCAATAACTGTTCAATTTTTTTTTTTGATGGGGCTTTATTAACATTAATAAGTAACTATGACAACGTTTCAATCAACTAACTATTAGGTACATTACAACATTTGGACAACCAATAAATGATAACAAGATAATAATTATGTAACTAAGCTTTGGTGGACACTATTTTCTCTCGATCTAAAAAAACACCGTAATACAAAGCCTCGGGTAACAGCTAGTCCGTAATAAAAGAAAATATAAATTAAACTACGAAGCACGACGTAAACAGTGGCAGAAGACGCATGCACCACCACCTGAGTTTATCCCACCGGCTGAGGAACTTCCTGCAGGCTGTGACTTGCCGTGGCCCACGCGGAAGTCTCTTAACAGACTCCGGACCCAAGTGGGCCGCTGCAAGAGCAACCTGACTAAATGGGGTTATCTCGCCCCTGACAGGTCACAATGTGACTGTGGCGTTTCTGCGCAAACGATGCAGCATTTGCTGTCGTGCCCTCAGTGCCCTAACACCTGCACCTTAACCGACCTCTATGAGGCTTCTGCCCCCGGCGTGGCAGTAGCCAATTACTGGTCCAAAACAATCTCAAACTCAAACTCAAATCATTTATTGTAAATAGGCAAAATATTGCACTTTTACACGTCAAAAAAAAATAATATCTTATACATAAGTATAGAAATACAAAAAAAATAAGTCAAATTTTATGATCTACGAAACTAATGATTATTATCTAATTATGGTTTGAGTTAGAAAAAGGATATTTCCCTTTCAAGTGGTGACCCATGCCTGAGTCTTGCACACGAAAAGGAAAACTCCATTGACTCTACCAGTGCTTCGGAAATACGCCCGTTAGAGAAGATAGCACCAAGAAACTCTACGGAGATGTCATTTTTTAAATTTTAGTCATTCTTTTTTTTTTTTTTAAAGCCATCATATACGATATAAAAATAAATTATTCTATTGACAATATTATGATATACCATCATTACCAAACTATTAAATTACATTATTGAAATTGTATAAATTACGTTTAGCCGTGGATCATCGACACGACGAAGAAGAGAACTACAATTTTAAATTAAATATCCAAAAAGTACAGGCCAATCTGTACGTTGTACAGTAGTATAACTTAAAAAAGAATAAATAAAAAAAAACAGTAACGAACAAAAACTCTATCTATTTCGATATACGATAAACCAGCAGATGTTACGTTCAAAAGTCACAAAACCCAGTAAAAAGTTAAGGTAGGTAATGGCAAAAATGAATAGATGTAAAGCAATAAATATCGTTTTATAGCTCTTTGTAGCGGTAATCTCTCATTCACCCGTACACTAGTTCTATTACCATTTCACCTTTGACTCGGCTCCGTGATTGATATCTCAGTTATGCTATCTTTATTTCTCTTAAATGTATAATTACTGAACCTCTAAATATTAATGGCCGACACATTAATCACTCGCGTAGTTATTTCGAACAGTGATCAGTAATTATCTCAGTCGAAAATTATTAATTGCAACTGTGATATATGATTGATATTTCAATTTGGGCCGTCTAACTGTTTATAGATCCATTGAACTGCAGAAACTGTTGCTCAAACAATGATAACTAAAATATAGTAACGTGTAATATTAATGATCAATGTGAGATGATGAGCTGAGATTGTGTTGTTGAAAAAAGGTTTATTGTTCATCCTGTCAGAAATGATAAAGATTGGCGCATGCCGTTATTAAACGTGATTCCATCCTAACATTTCAAATAAACGGTTTTATGTTAGGAAAAAATATTCCTTTCTTTTTCAATTGGTAAGTTTTTTCTTACACTATAAAATTTCCGGTTATAAGTTCTCACAGCCTCTAGCGCTATCATTAAATTAATGAATAGGTTACTTAACATAACCTTTGACAAGCTCCTAAATAGTAACATAACAGTACTAAATAGCTGTTCAAATGTAACCTACAGCAATTTAGAATAGAGATCGTTTTTTTTAATGACAGTTATACAAAATACTATGAGATCTAGTCTAGTATTATAAAATCTAATCTTAAGATACCGTTAAATACCTAATAAAAATTTCATTACTCGTAGTAACATTCTAAAAAACGTTCATGCTACCACAATATAACTGTTACATGCAAATTTTATAGTGTCAAAGTAACCGTTAAATTCCATATTCTTACAGAATGGTAACAAGTAAAGCTCTTTTACAAAATATGTAAAAGTAACTGGCCACTTTATAATAAAAATAAACAGCCTTAAAAAAAATCGTTCTGCATTCTACCGAATTTGGCGCCGGAGTCGATAACCAAGTCGCGGGTCCGCGAGGATCCTGTTTAAGAATGATCGGAATGCGATGCTATTAATTTTGTTTTGGGAGGATGTCGTGTCGCCGTCGTTAAGGCGTCGGGTTGTCGTTGAAATTTGCGTCACGATACGGCGGCGCCTGCGACGGCGGCCATAGTCGTGCCGCGTAAATATCACCACATGGGCGAGGCAGACGTGTTACGTACGTGCGATATGCAATTACACTTTGTATTTATTACTTCAAGTATCAGGTATACATATGGTTTAGTGAAAATAAAACAATAGATTCGACATAATCTGTGGAAGCTGTCTTTGGCTTTTATTTTCCCATTTTTATCGAGACTGTATACTTGATGTCGGATATTGTAATAGTATTCTTGTGTGCCCGATGTCAGATCAGGCAATAAAATTGTATTGGTTAGTAGATTTAGCATTAAGCTAAGTACTTGTATATAATATGTTGTTATTGTTGATTTGTTTGTCTCACTAGGCGATGTGGTTGCTAAGCAAAAAAGCGCATTCAATAAATAAAAAAACATTTACATGTTCAAATAGCTATGGTAGCTGTAAAGTGTAAGCTCCCGAATATTGTAAAATAACATAAAATAAATAATACGATACGTTAAGGGTTAAAAAAATTATGAAAATTGAACTTCGTTATAAATGTACCTATAAAATAATAAGGACTATTGACAATAATTAACAAGTCCACGACTTTCTATAAACACCCGTTATAAGTTCTTCTGTATTATTTACTTTAAAAAGTATCATGAAATTTTACTATCAGTTGTATTCCTAATATTAAATAATTTTTTGATCCATACAGGCTCAACCGAGCTTACGAAATCTCAAAGCAAAAAAATTACAGATGACCCAAAAAATTACCATTTACTAAAAATGTATTGCTTGGATTACATTTTTTTGAAATGACGTGTTTGTCTGTGTATCCAGTCTGCAACGCCATAATTTTTGCAACACGCCCAACCAAAAACAACTACAAATGATTACCATATTAGCATCGAAGCAGATGTTGGATGACATATGGTTTAACAAAAAATTCCACATTCCATCAAAAACCAGTCAATTTATATTTGTGACCGTAAATTCTTAATATTTGCATTTTCCGGCGACACCGACTTGATTAACTCATTTAAAGGTGTTTTTCATTAAAATACATACGTCATTTTGCTAAAAACAAAGAATTTGATTGATTTATATATGTTAATATTTAAATAATCAAAAATCCATCGCGTAATATGGGTCTTCTGTAGGAATTTGTTACCTGCCATGGTAATAATTTATGTACCTATATAATAAACTTGTAAAACACCTTTACCTACCAATAGTTTATTTTAATAATTCTGGTTTATTAACAATATAATGACATCGCAAAGCACGTCGGGATTGAATGGATGAGACTGGCACAGGACCGGAACAAATGGCGTGAAACAGAGGAGGCCTATACCCAGCAGTGGGTGGATACGGGCTGTTAAAAAAAAACAATATAATACCTTTTAATGGAATATTAATAATAATAAACAAACTCGTAAAACACGGACAGTAAGAGTATTATAATATATAATACTTTTGATTGAATTTATGTAACAGAAAAGAAATATGTTGTCCGAATTTTTTATCCTCGCGTAAATTTTAAAAATCCTTGTGCCTGGTTCCTATCTTATAAAAATGTATTTAATAATATCGATGAATTAATTATAAATATAGGATCGGATTACAAAACCACATATTTATTAATAAATAATCATTTGCAAAACGCACAAGATTTAGCTTATTTAAATTACAAATTAGGCAAATAGTGGCTCATCATCTCAGCGCCCTTAATTAGTTTAAATCTAAAAATATGAAATAAAATTAAAATCTATTGACGCATTAAATATATTGTGTTCAAGTTAAAATTCACTGACGCAATAATGCTAATAAATCTAGTAACAAATAAATATAATAATTACCTATTCTACCAATTAATTAAGTAAATACCTTAATAGTGGCAAGAATTTCGGTCAGAGGTCGTTTATTGTTGTACGATTTGAAATTGATCATATAACATTGAGAGCTTACTTAAAACCAGTAAGCAGGAAGATTATTCGTCAGCCTTTTGAAAGCGTCGACCTCGACAATCGTTTATGTCGGGATGAATCCATATTGTCGATTCTATGAATTATTTAATGATAGGCATCAGATGAAATAGTAACCGCATATCAGAAATATACGCACGATTTGTCTAGTTCAAAGAGACGGAACTATCCGTTACTTTTGTTCACGACACGACTAGCATGTGCAACTGTGGTTTATACTAGGCAGAGGCGGGTGGAAAATATTCCTAGGTAGTGCTTATAAACTCAGTCTTTCATCTCGCCTTTCATCGTCATCATCAAACCCATAACGTCCCACTGCTGAGCACGGGTCTCCCCTAAGTTTCGCGAGGAGGGTTAGACCATAATCCACCTAGGGGCTTAACTTTGCTCTACGTGAATTTTCTTCACTCCTTGAACTCACTTCCGCGAACTTCCATGGCCATATCTAGTTTTCAGAAAAGTGGGAAATTTAGCCCTCTGATTTCGTTGACATATCTCCTGCTAACAGAAGTACTTTTGAAGAACAGTTGGTCCTTGATGTTTGAAACTCAACTTGAATGTCTTACCCATACATTTTGTTGCAAACATCCATAAGTTCAAGGCCAAGATAGAGAGTTTACTAAGCCGATGCTAAGTTAAAATACGGAGGTACTAATTCATAGAATAAATCTTTAAGTACGTGATGCTAATTAGAGCCATACCAAAGCTTATCTAAAAATATTTCCTAAACGTTTATTTGTACAAATTTAAGAGTGATTCAAAAGCAGCACTTAGCCCGTGTTTTAGGTAAGAAACTTTTGTGTAACTCGCCCTAAGAGTTTGCTTCAAAGATGCGTTAGGGTTGTTACAAAAGGAATTTCATGGACCTTTTCACTTTGCAAAGCGGGAAAAAAGGAGCAAAAGTGGTGCGATATGCGGAGCCAAAATCTCGAGTACGGACGGTGGGAACGGTCGCATTCCATTGCAGTATAATGGTCTTTAGATAAGGCTAAGCATCCGTCCATTGGCACCTTGGGATAAGATTTACGAAAAATCATTGTGGACTCAACGTGGTGGTTCTTAATTTTTGTTGTACAGTAGATCTAAAAATTGCTTATAAAATCTTAGGGCCTTATTCGCTATTACCACCTAGACACGTAACGCGCTCGTTTTGAACTGTCAATTTAAATGTCAGAATAATGTGCGGGAAGCTAGCACGTTTCAGGCGCATTTCGAGAAGTTTTCAGGTTAAAAATAAGTTTAAAGCGCGTTATGACATCACGCGTTTATGGCAAGTGGCATAGCAAATAAGGGCCTTGCCTAAGATTACAATTATAAAAACTACTTATTTTACAGTTAGTATGGAAAAAAAAAAAACAAATGTACGTGATTTAAGAAACCCTTGTCGCGTGTGTTTATTTACTTAACACAACCACAGATATAATTAAAGAACATGGGAGTGAGGCCCAAGAAGCAAATACAAAACGCCGAAGCCAGTACAAACTCGACTGGCTTGTACTAGCTTTTGCATTTATATTTGCTTTTTGGGCCTCAGTGTCGTGTTCCCCGAACTCTGTATGTTATTTTAATCCATGGACACAACTATTACATTTTTTACGTTCTCCCTCTACAAAACACAAAGGTACAAAGGTTGTCTGGAAGAAATCGCTTTCAGCGATAAGACCGCCCATTGTACTACCCTTGTAATTTTTCACATTGCATTGCATTACATTGTAATTTTTCTGTACTGTGTTTATTTTTGTTTCTGGTGTACAATAAAGAGTTTTTCTATTCTATTCTATTCTAAACCACATGTGTCAATTTACCTATAATATTTTATTTCGCAACATTAGACTTAGACTTTAACTTAGTTTAACTGTCATAGATAAGCTGGATTAAGCACTTTTAGTAAAGACATTTAACTTTATAATCTTTTCTTGGCCTTGTTTTAGTCTAGTCTATGTTGTAATAGGCTAAAATATTGTTACGGTATTGAACTATCAAAATAATCAGTAGCGAAACGAGCTCTGATGGTAAGTACCACGCTTCATCATCATCATCATCATCATTAACCCACATCCGCCCACTGTTGAGCACGGGTCTCCTCTCACTTTCATGAGGAGGATTAGGCCATTACCCACCACGGAGGCCCGGTGCTGATTGGTGGATCACAAACCTCCGAATAATTTTAAGTAAGCATGTGGGTTTCCTCACGATGTCTTCCTTCACTCAAAAGTGAGTGATAATTACGAACACATTTATATATATATATATATATATATATATATATATATATATATATATATATATATAAATGTTATGTTGGTTTGTGTACGCTTCAAAAACTCTAAAAGATCTGCACCGATCGAGCTGAAATTTTAGCATGATATATAATCCGCATCTAGGATTATTTTTATCTATTTTTTTCATCAGTGACATATCAACGAATGTGCGAATGTGCCACAGCGAAGCGTGGCAGGGCACAGCTAGTACTCTATAATATAATATTTAATAGTTTTTACTTGCTACCTATATAAGTATAAATTAAATTTGATAGATAGATATTTCAATATAAAGTGGCAGCTATTGAAAACATATTCGATTTTAATAAAGATAATCCGATGAATATACCGATATAAGCACATCAATATGGAATTGGAGTATTAATTTGAATAATATTTAATGCATCCTTGTGTTCAGTGATATCGTCGTTTAACTTTGGTCTAGACAGGTGACCTCGATTTGTGGTAAATTATCTATAAAGGCACAAATGTGAGAATAACTAAAATATCTCATCATCGTCATCTGATGATGATAATGATGAATAATAAATAGCCATAACGTATAACGTACAAATGCCTGCTTTCATAGACAGGGTGGGTTATAATTTATAACGATAGAAATTAGTAGAAACTATAAAACTTGAATCGTAATGCATCATGCTTGATCAGTACATAATGTCATTGAGTTATATTCCTGTACTTGCTGATCCCCTAACAAACAATGTATTCCTTCACAGTTTGACCCAAGCAATATACTTTAGATTAGTATTTTATTGTTGTGGTAAGTGTGTTGCATACGCAAAAGTTAAAAGTCTCACGTAGACCACCATAAGTACAATGCTTTCTATATTTAGAGTTTACTCCTTAAGAATCGATTTTCATGTTAAGGCCCCGGTATGAATGATAGATATAAATCGAATAATGTTTGGTTGAGTGACTTCAACGTCAGATTGACATTGCCAAGATGACGTATACTTGTACGATTCGAACAATTTGAACATATTGGGGGCCAAATAAACCAAAAATCTTTCATTACATTAGTTTAGTAACTTACTAGCTGCGCCCCGCGGTTTCACCGGCGTAGTTCCCGTTTTGTCCCACGGGAACATACTATCGGAATAAAAAGTACCCTATTACTCAATCCTGGTAATAAACTATCTGAGTTCCCAATTTCATTCGAATCCGTTGAGTAGTTTTTGCGTGAAAAAGGAACAAACATCCATCCATTCCAAAAAACTTTCGCATTTATAATATTAGTAGGATGCGTTTATTTGCCCCTTTTGCGTATTGCATATTCAAAGACATAAGTCGGAGCTGACACACAAACTAATATACTTTTTGATGTTGGCAAGAAAAGACCAGCGGTGGTAGCCTAGTGGTAGAACGTCCGCCTTCCAAGCGGAAGGTCGTGAGTTCACATCCCAGTGCAGGCACGTACCAATGTGTTTCTTGTAAAAACATATGTACGTAATTATCACTCGCTTTTCGGTGAAGGAAAACATCGTGAGGAAACCCACATACCTACCCGAGAATTATTTCGGAGGTAGGTATGTGATTCCCCCAATCCGGATCTGGCCCCCGTGGTGGACTATGGCCTAATCCTCCTCACGAAAGTGAGGGGAGACCCGTGCCCAGCAGTGGGACGTTATGGGTTGTTGATGATGATGATGAAGAAAAAAAAGAAAAGTCTAAAGTCAAATCTGCGCCGGTACCGGGGTAGAGCCACCGGGGCCGAAGGGAGCAAGTTCAATTTTACTTAGAGGCCATACTCAAACCAATAAAAGGTGCATAACCGAGTCCCTGCAAGATTTATTCTCATCTAAATATAGCAATAGTGGCAAAAGGTCGCCAGAGAAGGTGACACCGAGAGGCCGAGTCGTGACACTTGTGGAAATGGCAGGAAGAAAGAGACATTATGTTACTTAATAGGTGGCAGCTCTGCCGTTTATGGTTACCATTTAAGACACAGAATTGTAAATAAATTATTCATTACTATCATCATCAGTCTATATTCTTCCACTGATCGACGTAGGCCACTATTACTGAATGCCACTGAGCCAGTCTTCTGATTACAACTAGGCATCTGTCTCAGAATCAGAATCTAAGATATTCAGGTGCTCATCTGAAATACGTTCCCGACCACGTCTTACGCTGTGGTTGTTTATTGATGTCACGCACGAAAGCCACTTTAATTAAAGTAAAAAGATTAATATATCAATGATAACTATTATTTACAGTGCAATTAAAATTATATTTTTACTGTTGGCAACACGCACAAGACTTCGTTCATTGCGGTTAAAGTAAAATAACAAGTTTAAGTCTAATACATATTTATAAATAAATCAAAATAATTAATATTAGGATAATAAAAATAACCAAACTCTCTTTTCCAAGCAATTGAAATAATTATACAAAAGAATCCTTTCAAAATAATGAACTGCCGTTTTTACAGAGTTCAATAACTTCAAAACACGCGTAAAATTTGTAATGACCTATCAACGCATGCGCACCCAAATCATTTTGATATCAATACAATCAGACTACCTTTCTGTTGTTATGATAAGAAAAACATGAATTGAGTTATTAATTGAAAAAAAAAGCGGATAAGTGCGTGTCAGACTCGTGCACCGAGAGTTCAGTACCAATTTGTAGGTTCAAAATACAATACAAATAATACATAACCTATGAAAGCACTGAACATTGTTGTAACGAACTAGATTGATGGACAAACTCAACTATGCCATTGGAAAATTATTGTCCCGATACATTGACATAGGTTGCGGTCAGTTTACCAACTGCAGAAAAAAAAGGTTTTTGTGATGTAACTACATATTTATGGTTTTCGGAAGTTTCCCTTTACTTCTGCTGTAAGATTATTGCCGCTTGTCAAATTTTAATTCAACAGGAAGTACCCTATAGGTTTTAATTCCATTGGTACACAACGAAGTGATCCTATAAGGGTTCATTTTTCCTTTTGAGGCACGGAACCCTAAAAAAATACAGTACAAATTATTCTCACATGTACTTGTTGCTTTTTTTTGCAATGAATATGATTAAAGTGAAACCCCAAATAAACAATCTTTCTCTTTGAGGATAATAATTATAATATTACAATATTGACTTAATGATTTGCAAAAAGTCATCAGTTAAACTTTACATAGGTATAATGTTGTCCATTTTCGTTTGAACCTATTTAATTTGATATAAATAAATAAACATGAATAATATTATTAAATAGAATACTGTTTCTTATTTCATTGTATGTAAGATTTCTGGATTCAGCTAACTGTATGCAAAATTGATTTATTTTAAATTTAGAAACTTTAATAATAATCAATAAATTATCCACAGTAAATTCTTAATGGTAATTACATGTATCACATTTTAAACAACATAAGTGGTAATTGATAAATATGTATAATTTTTTTTACAAAAAATATAATAATGTAAAATGTATTAATCAAACCTTTTAATGGTTCATTAAGGACATAGTTTATTTTTTAAGCAATATATCTAAACTGACATTAATACGATCTGAATACCACGAGAAATTTACAAAATCTGGTGACACCAAACCCTGGCATTTTGGTGACAAAAATAAAATATTAAATCTATAAATTAATCAACAATATGCTATATGATAATTTAGCTTGGCGATATAACGAACTGCTTTTAAATTGGTTTTGTTTCACAAAAATCTTCAAGACGACCTACGCGATCTGTGGAACTGCAAAACTGAAAATTTACTTTTTTTTTTATTTGACTGGGTGACGAAACTCTATCGAGCTGATACATTTTTCAGTTTGGTCAACCTACTACGCTAAAGATAGGTATCTGCTGCAACTGAGAGCGTAACAAAAAAGGAACAAATTTCGTAAAGCACTCGTAATTTTACAAGCTTTTATTTAACTTGCAATGTATGTATGTTCATTCGGGTGGAATCTTGCAAAGCAATTTTCACCTAGTTCCCGTTGTTGAATTGAGTTGAAATTGTACATGCCTGTCAAGCTCCGATGACAATACAATATTATGGTGATAACGAGCTGAGCTGATGACAGAGACAGAAGGTGGACAACAGAACTGTTCAGTGATTAAAAGTAGATTGGTGGTTTTTGGACTCATTCTGACCAGCTTGCCATACCGAATACATATTTTACAAAATCTTCCCTGGAAAAAAAAAACAAAAACTTTGGCTTTCTAGTCGAGGCGCTGGCGCAGGTATGCCCAAAGCTTATAACTTGCTAATTCTACGGAATCAACCTATATTTTGACAGTTGACCTTTTGATTGCTTTATTTAGCAAATTGATTGTATAGTTAACATTTAAAGCGGAAGTTCTATTTGTTTTTAAAATTGATTTAAATTTTGTTAACTCATAAATTACTTGCCTTGAGTCCCTCCAGGCTATGTGTTATAATATTCATTCGCACAGTAGGTGCCTACATAATGATTTGAAAATTAATGGCCCTAGCAAATAGATATTATATGCTTAGTTGATTATAAACTGTCTTATGTCAATAATTTGTGAATTTTACGGCAAATTTAGATGAAATGAGTTTGCAAAAAATTTAATGGCAACATAATTCGAAATCCGTGTTAATTAAAAAATAGCGGTAACTTGTATTTTAATTAATATATTTTAATATTAACAGTGCTACGGACTATACTGGAATTACGACTATTCATAACGTATACCTTCCGTTCCAATAAAAAAATAAAATCAAACCAAAAACAAAACGAAGCTTGATAAAAACATAAAGTAAAGACGAAACTTGAAAATGTTACACCAGAGAAAGTTTTAATATTGAGCTGCAATATCTATGCAATAAAATATAAGTGTATTTGGGACAAAAGCTGAGCTGCTAATTAATTTATAACCACGCTAATATGTTCGATACTTTCTTTACACAAAAAAACACTTCAGATTTTTATTTGATACCTAGAAAACGGGGATACCATCATTGCTGATAATAAGATATCATACTGTGAGTTAACTGGATTATTTCAGATATTTTTTTTGATAAAGTGTTTTCTATTCTACTTAACTACTATCTTTTCTCCGCGACTTCGTAAGTGTGGACTATCACGATATTACATAATATGACTTGCTAAACAGTTTTTAGAACTTCCAGTTGCCAAGTTCTCCGGGATGAAACAGTCGGTATGAATAGTCGATCCCAGTTATTTACATGGCTCTGTTACAGTTTTATACATACATACAATCATGCCCTTTCCCGTTGGAATAGGCAGAGACTACATCTTTCCATATGCTACGATCCCAGCGGAAAGCAGTACAGGAGGCATACCATGACCTCTTATAGCGATTCAATTGAAGACCTAAACTGAACCACGTCTTATTTTTTATGTTGCTTCCATTTCCAACCTAAACTGGATATAGTTTAGGTTGAAAAACGCAGCAACATAAAAAATAAGACGTCACGGTATGAGTATGCGACGCGGTTCAGTTTAGGTTTTCAATTGAATCGCTATAAGAGGTCATGGTATGCCTCCAGTTTTAGAACAGTAAAGACAATAATCATAATGTTAAGCTTTCCCGAAAATATTCATGATTATTGTAAAACTTAGATAAATAGCATAAAATACATATTTGGGTGGTCTTGTTGTCTAACTAAAACGGTCTCTACTAGTATACGTTTAAAACCAAGATATGAGTTGAAAATGTCGCAGCAGCACTGAGTTATAGTAATAGAAATTAATAAGTAACGCAACGATGTGGCGCTAATTGACAACTGAGTGAAAACAGAACAATAAATAAATAAAATAACCATAAACAAAATAATACAATGTCATGCAATATTAATTGATGTTCCTTGAAGCAAGTCGTAGTAGCCTTTAGCTAATTCATTAAATCGCATAAAATATGAAGCAACATATTAAGTTCTGTATCAATAACTCCCAAGATTCAGTAATTATGTAATTATGTGAGACGTTAATGACTAGATTATAATATATCTAAGTAAACACATCTAATTTAATTTAATATTATACTAATGTTTTTGTTTTCTGTTGTAGCCTAGGATAAGATTATTGTCGTTGCAAAACATAGTCTGTTCCTAAAATTACATTTAAATAAATTTGTTTTTGTAAATTTAAATAAGATTTTCCCCATTTACAGATAAATGTTATTATGAAAACTGGGATAATCCTCGCCATATTTACTTGGATAAACGACAGTCTTGACCGTATTAAATTGAATAGGTATCTCCTAAGGTAGATACTTTTATTGTTTTGCGTGGGTGGGACCTTTATTCGTATTAAAAGGTACATTTGTGGCAATCACATTTAACCGTTCATAAAACTTAATTATGCGGCCAATTAGTCAATCATTCACCAAATTAAAAGGATTTGTCATAATGTGTCATTAGGATCAGTGATCGATCAACCACAAGTCACTCAAAGATTTATTGGTCTCCGCCTTCGACAGCTCACTCTTTTAGTTTAAAAAGTTTCTTGAAAGACATCAAGACAGACAGACAACGTAGTCTTATAAGGGTTCCTTATTCCCTTGGAAGTACGGACCCCTAAAAATTAAATAATATTCTTGAAACTGAATTCTTTAACTTTAATCCGCAGGGTAATTGCGTTGCTTTCAGTGTTTATCACGCACAATTTATTATTCTGTTATCGTATCAACTAGCGACCAGGAAAACTGCAACGTTAAACACGTCAGGGAAAAATGACAAAAACATTCGTATTATCGAATTTATCAACGTATTAACCAAATAAAATGCATTAAAACCCGCATCGTTTCTTGTTGATATCATTGAATTATTTATCTTTTACCATTTTCAAGAGCGAAATCTGAGTTAAGTTATAATTTTAAGCATTGTCGAGAGACACAGTGGGTGGGTGTCAGTCTCTTCATTGTTAAAAGCCTTTTTGAGAAGGCGGAAACGGGTCGTATGCAGGTCTTTTTTTATAATGAAAGTTTTATGTTGAAAAATTTACTTTACCAGACAAGGGTTTATGAAATACTAATTCAGGACTGCAAGCTGATCAAAATGTGTCCCAAAACTATTAAATCTCTTGTCAAAATTCCGTTGTCTTTTTTTCTGATTCTATCATCAGAACAGTATAATAATAATATTGTATTGTCATCGAACAAAACAAAACATGCAAGACACATACAAACTGTCATGCAAAATTTCAACTGAATTGAACATCGGAAACTGAAAAGATTTGTCCCTAACATGCCACCAAGATAACATAAATTGAAATAAAGCTTCTAAAACTAAATAAATGCTTGATATCTACAAAATATGTGTATTATTAAAACATAAGTATTAAATGTATTGTGTCTGTTAAATACTGCAAGTACGCCACCCACCCTACTATCGAAAAATGTTTTTCCTGTCCATCCAAAAGTTGTCTGGAAGAAATCGCTTTCAGCGATATGACCGCCCATTGTACTACCCCTGTTTACCTATTGTAATTCTTCTGTACTGTGTTTATTTTTGTTTCTGGTGTACAATAAAGAGTTTTTTCATTCTACTCTATTCTATTCTACAGTTAAGTTACTATTAAACACTCACAAATGTATCGTATTACTCAATTTACCCGTAATATGGCATAGAAAGATATTTTTATATCATTTGTTTAAATGACACGTACGAATACATTTATATGACATATTTATGTTAAAAATAGTTTATTAAATTAATACTTAGTAGGTCATTTAGACCATTAGTTTTAATGATGGACAGCGGCGCCGGCGCTCGCCACTATACCTACCGCGCGTCTAATAGAAATTATTTGCGGTCAAAAGGTGTCGGATAAAAACAGGTTCCGGTGTAAACAGTAGCCGACCTTGATGATGATCTTTCGAAAATACATTTTGTACGAAAAAAGTTATTGACTTTATTTGTAGAATCTTAGATAGAAGAAATTAGAATACTTTTCTGAAATTTATTTAGGTGGTTTGTGTGTGAAAATAATTTTATGTCATTTTCAGAAGAAAGGTTGAGTGATGGTAGAGTCAAAATTTGATCTGAGTTTGGGTGTTTGTAGGACCATGGTCCTCGTAGTTCTTGGTTTTCATTGTACTAGGTATTCCTAATAAGGGATCAGAATCTATGTTTAATTATGATTGTGACGCGTTGTTCTTATTATCTATCTATATATATAAAAATGTTATGTTGGTTTGTGTACGCTTCAAAACCTCAAAAAGTTCTGCACTTATCGAGCTGAAATTTTAGCATGATATATAATCCGCATCAAGGATTGTTTTTATCTATTTTTTTCATCAGTGACATATCAGCGAATGTGCGAATGTGTCACAGCGAAGCGTAGCAGGGTACAGCTAGTAACTTATATTATAGTAGTAAAGTTTTTTTTTAAATTCAAATTTTACTTTTTTCTGCATTTCGTCGTGGTTATCGGGGAGAGATCACTCTGAGCAATAAGACGGCCAATTGTGTCACTATTTGTTAAATTTTGTTATAGAAGTTTTTTATTTATTTAATATTTTATTGCACAAATTAACTACTAGTACAAATGGCGGACTTAACGCTAAGAGCATTTTCTACCAGTCAACCACCCATAGTGAAGGAGAACCCACAAATCTATTTTAGTCAAATAAAATGGTTTGGTTGGAAGTGTTTGCGTCACTAGATTTAGCCCGAAATTTAGTCATCTGAGGTAAACAGGCGTTTCCAATACATCCGTTCTAATAGGTTCTCAGAAAGGCTTAATTCATAAAGGGACTTAATATAAAGTACGCTTTCAATAAACACTGATTGCAGCAATTTGTTTAAGTTTATGGTCCATGGTTGGATACATTTACCTGTTAAATGTAATGAGTAACAGTTAACGTATCCAAAATATGATCAAATATAAAATAATCTATTATATATATAGGAAGTAGGAAAGTGTTGAGATTTTTTCCTATAATAAAACAGATAAATACTGTACTGTGTTTATTTTTATTTCTGGTGTACAATAAAGAGTTTTTCTATTCTATTTTCTATAAATGTAATGCAGTTTCATAATAATCAGTGTGGGTTCAACAATAAAGCCACAAACTTGGAAATTTCAGAACATTATGGCTCCATCTTGTATGACACCATCAAGTATACAAACAACAACCACACTCGAAATCATTTCCTTCTAAAATTCAAATAGGAATAGAAGGAAAAAAATCTGTCATTAATAACATTAAACTATAGTCGGTAGCTGAATAGACGTAAAGTAATTGATAACGTTAAATCCATAAACTATACTAAATAATGAACTAAATATACCATTTATCAGTAAAATGTTATCTTAACTACGCTTAGTTCAAAGATAACGTAGCCTCTTTATGTAGACATGCTACGCGTAACGTCTACGGCTACGAAATAGCCGCTTCGTTTTCAGTTGGTTTCATTTCATGAAAGTGATTTTGTCCATAAGGGTAAAATATTTTTATACATAAATACAAGTTCATAAAAGAATAATATATTAAAATGTCCCTTTTAAAAAATATGTCATGCAAATTTATAAAACAATTCATCATCATCATCATCAACCCATAACGTCGCACTGTTGGGCACGGGTCTCTCCTCACTTTCGTGAGGAGGGTTAGGCGATATTCCGCCACGGGGGCCAAGTCCGGATTGGTGGATAACATACCTACCTCCGAAATAATTCTCGGGTAGGTATGTGGGTTTCCTCACGATGTTTTCTTAAAACAATAGAACAATTAGTTTATTATATTTTCTCGTTCAGGTTTAGATACCATATCATAAAAGGTGAGTCAGTAGGTGGCTTACTAGTGTTTAGGTGACGATACTTTTATTATTAGTCGTCAACTGTAAGGTATTTCACCTTTTGTATTAACGTCAGAATTAAATATGCAAGATAACTATCAGAATTGGGTGCAGTTGAATTTATTGATTTGGTGATTCATTTGTGGTGGACGTAAAGAATCTAAAGGCGTGGTTGGCTTTTGTGAATGAGAGTTAAAGGTAATTTTCTTAATAATTGATTTGGAAACACTAGGTTGATATGAAACCGGACTCACCATCGGATATGTATGAGACGTCACATCGAGTGGCGGGTGAAAGAAGGTAATAAGTTTGGTAGGTTTCTAGTATTTTATATTAGTTTAAGTGGAAAACTTTGCAGTATTAGTTACATATAATATACCATATTCCTGATTTCCAACAAACATTATTAATATTGTATTCCATATTTTGTTATAATATTTTATTTAACTCACTCTATGTTGAATGTATGATCAAACAGATCAAAGCAAACACAATCAAATTATCAACCAACCAAACCAAAACCACCAACCAAAAAGAACAAACCAAACCAATCAATCAATCAAAAAAGCAACCAATTAAATTTTGTTAGAATTTTTTTAACAAGTTCCGTTGTCCAATTGTAATAAATTTGGCATGCCTGTCAAGTACAGATAACAATACAATATTAAGATAACAGTGAGCTGACCCGACGATAGAAACGGAAGCTAGACAACGGAACTTCTCATTGAGTAACAATAGACTGATGGTGTATAGGTAAATTTTGACTTGCAGTACCGAATATTTATTTAACAAAATACGAGAAAAATATATTGACAACAACAAACCTATTTTGATGAAGCAAGATGACCGTCAAACGCAGGTAAACTTGTACTTTTTGATGTTACTTAGTACCTTTTAGGTTCTCCAATATTTACTTTTAAATGTCAATTAGTGCATGCAAAGGTAGGTATGAATAGATTTAACTTGCTAGTCTTTATCTTTATCTTTATCTACCTGTATGTACACGCCACACGAGGACCACGTGTGCATCGATTTAAAAACAGCATAAAGTTTAAATTGGTCAAAGTTAATAAAGTACGAGTGAGTAGTTATGATTAGTTTAAATCTTACTTCGAAATTATCTAGCGCAAGGGACGTGACTTAACTTAGACGGCTGTAAAGACGAAGTTACAAACTAAGCTGCCGCGAAAGTTGATGCTTAATAAGCCAAGCATATTACAACCGATTAAACTGAAACGTTGAAAAGTGTACAATTTAAGTCAATTTGTGGCAAACTTGACGCTAAACTGATTGAAAGTTTTCGTCACAAAAACTACTTGTAATTTATTTAATTGCTGATTAATATTTACTAAACATATGGGTTAGTGTTTTTCATATTGCACACTGAAATTCTCCCTCAAATCATTAAACTGGTGTATTAAACGTATTTAGATTCACAACACTTCCTCTTAAAATATGACACACCGTTCAAAGTCTCTCCTGTCGGTTAATTCCTCGGTAAAATGAATATTTATGCAGAAGCCTTCGCTATCACAACTGTTTCCTTCACTAGGTAACTAAAACGGTCTAATAAACAAGCACTTCTCAGTAATCATTTATGAATCAATTCAGAAGAGGTGACAACCTCCATAATCCGCCGGCGGCGCCGAAATATGTATACTCCACGTCACTGGCGCCACCTGATAAAATTTTCCCAAGAAGGCCATTACATTAATACTATTTAAAATTTCTGCGACGAACAAACACGGTGACAGATTTTAATTCTACGAAAAAACGACTATATTTGTATCAAATATTAATGTTATTAGCCGGATACGTAGACACGTTTGAATTAATGAATTCATTTAGAATAATAAGGCTGCCGTTACGAAGATGCGACGCAGGTTGACAAATATTTGAAACATTTCGTACGGTAGCCAAAAGGAAAAAAGTTAAGGCTATAAATTAAGCCACTACTTAGGAATTCTAAATATTCATGTATAACAACGTGATATAATAGCATCATGTGAAGCCATATTGTGTTATTTATGCTTCTATGTTAAAACATTTTGCTGAGGTGTCTTGTACTGCAACACATCATTTAGATTAGATTACATGTTATTGAGCTATATTTTTCGTATTGCGTCCACTATGTATAGATTAATTTATGTGTTTCGCTAGTTAACGATAAGTATCGTAATGGCTTATAAAATTACGCGGTGTCAATGACACTACACAATAAAAAAGATACCTTTGAAGTTCAGATGAATCACGAATCTTTTTCAACATTCTATGAGCAAGAAAGTACGTAAATCATGGTTATAAAAACTGTCGATGAATAGCTTTGAAGAGTCCCGTATGATTTACCGTCTCACCTGCCAATTTATTACATTGTTAAAATGTTTGGACATCCAAACATGCAGTGGGAATTACGACTCAGTGGGTTTTGACTGCCGTATAATGGAATGCTGTAGAAAAGATGGTAAATCCACAATTCTATTAATAAAAGAATACTCTCACTGAATAAGTTGGGTAAATCCGATCATTAGACGATTGATTACCTTACTACCAATTCTCTTATTTTATGCAAAACTGAAATGATATACGGTGAAATTTTTATAAATCCAAACTCAAAATGCACCGAAATGATTTATGGCTGTTTATACAGAGATTAGATTAATTCTTTACCAATACTGGTTTCTTACGTTATAAAATGATTTAGAGTTATAGAAACTAATTGGTTGACAAAAGAAAAACACTTTGATGGTAATGATGTTGAACAGGTCTAAATTGCTGTAATTGATGGTGATTTCTTGCTTATGATTAGGTTAATATTAGGGCCAGTATTTTATATTGCGATTCTAACTAGATAGATATATAGATAAACTCCTTATTGAAACACCACAGGACAAGGAAAATTTTAAAACTAGGATAAAACAAGATTCAATTAGCGTCACAATGGGGGATCTACCTGTTTTCATATTTTCCATATAAACTTTGACTCCCCATTTCACCCTTTTTGGAGTCAATTTTTAGATCGAAGTCGGTATTAATTATTAAAATATACGCTATTTGGAGAGGCTTGCATCTTTGCTTACACAATCTCACTAATACTATGAATGTGAAAGTTTGTGTGTTTGTGTATTTGTCCTCTCTTCACTCCGAAACGGTTGAACGTATTTTGATGAAATTTAGTAGGTATACAGATACTTTAGGTCCTGTAATATAAAATCCTTTTAATCCTGTAAAAACTGTCGCTTCCTTTGGGATATTAAAAATCGCAGGTGACACCAAATGCTAAGGTTCTATAATTATTTTAACATTTGTAAAATATCAGAAATAAATCGCTCTGAAATACCGCTTTGTAACCTTCATTTTATTGACGTTGCGGATCGCAACATCATTATAAACAGCAATAAGGAAGAAAACTAGACTACACGTGTCATATTAAAGATTTCATTAGAGTTTCGATACCTACATACTGAAATCAGCATTAAAAAGCATTGAAATTTAGCATAATATATACATCAGTAAAAGACCAGAATTCTGTACAATGGAGATTTAAAAAAAAATGCCTATGAAGTCTCTTTTAATAGGCTTACTGAATAAGAATAAAATACTTATGCAATGGTGCCTGTGTGTTTGTTTCCGTATCACTATTGAACTGATTGCAATGTAATGTTCACCGTTTAGTTCAAATTCTGGCCCCAATTAAAATACGTTGCATCTAAAACCAAAGAGAAAAAGCAGAGCTATCGATTAAAAACCTGTTTGTAAGCGGCGCACCGTCATAGGGAACCGGGAATGTGGGAAACTGCGGGAAACTGTATTTTAATATCGATGTAGAAATCGAATCGCGGGTGCGAGCTAGCTTTGAATATTTAAACCGCAAAACAAGAGCAGATGTACAAGGACGAAACCACATTCCGATGTTGTCATTTTATCCTAAAACGTTGTTTTATTGGGCGACTGTATAAAATTATGATATTTAAAAACATCATTGCACCGCCATTTAAGCTTATTTATTTACATTAATGGCCCATAGCCCACAAAAGCATCAAAAGCAATGAAAAAAACAATATTTTTATTGTTATATTGTAATTGCACAACTTTGCAAATAAGGCAGGGTTCAACGCGAACGCCCAAAATATTCGTCCCCACTCAAAGGTGAAACGCATAAATTGGAGCCATTTTCTTTGTTATCTTGCAAAAGGAGTAGGTATGAAAAAAAAAATCAACACCCCGGGAGATGGTAGTACGGGTACCATATATTTCTTTTTGACGGAGTTATTTGTCAAAAGAAATTTTAGTGCACGCTCGATTAACGTTGCTTTCGAGGTGCCAGTTTTGAGATAATTTTGTGACACCGATACTCCAATAAAGTAAATCTGTCCAACGATGGTATGCAAAGATGATAAAAAAAATGCGTAAGCTCCCCGCGTGTGTGTGACGCGAACGTGTGACGCACGGCGCGCTTGTGTTTGTTATCCTGCAAAGTTGATGTTGCAAATGTATAAAAGCGAAGCGCTGATTTCACAATCATCACAACGATTTGAAATTCTCTAAGGAGTGCACACGGATAGGAGTGTGACCGTGAACATTGTTTCCGCATTGTATCGTGAACTGTTGCAGTGAACAAGTGGCCTGAAGAACTGTAGCGCTTCCAGTTGAAATTATTTGTGAAGAAAAAAACGTGACAAGTGTTTTAGGATGAACTCCGTACAGGTACTTTATACTTTTATTTTCTTATTAATTTAGACCCAAAATATTAAAAAAAGAAGATTTTTTAAATTTAATTTATTTTCGTAATTTTTTTTTTAATAATTTTTTGAATGTCTGATTACATTAATAATATTTTGTTATTTTCACAGTATATGATCGCTTTTTGCGCTGTTGCTGTGGCTGGTATCCCCCTGGGAGATGGTGTATGGGACCCTTACAAGTACGGCGACTCCGGCAAGTAAGTACTAAATGTCAATATATTTGCTAACATTTGCCCAGTTTAGAAAACCGCATAGGAATGCTGCTCTATTGCATTTCATTAATGTACAAATGAGAAAATTAACCTCGTAAGAATCTTCAATAACAATCTTTGTTACGTATCATAAACTTATGAATAAAACGACTGTCTAGATACACGAGTTAATAATGGTGTAAATAAATAGGATGGTAGGACTCAGTCAACTTTTATGAGGGCCCTTTTGGGGCCCATAAAAATAGAGATTATTAACATTTAATCTAAAATCCACAAATATATCTCTGGGTCTTATGTAATGGAAATATATTTAAAATAAATAATTAACAAAAATTTATCACACAAATTAATTTACGAATCTAATAAGACAACAAGCACAGCCTTTTTAACAAGTTTCTCAATCAAAAAATTTATTTCCCGAGCAGATTTATTTTTCCTTTTTATTCTTTTCGCGGTTCGATTCCCGCACACGGCAAAAAATTGTGTGAACCACAAGTATTTGCTCTGAGTCGGGATGTTTGTAGGACCACGTTGCTCATAGTTTCTAATTCTCTAGATACATGTAATCCTAGTTATGGGTCAGGATCTAAGTGATGGTGACGCGTTATTTATTAACTTTTTTTTTCTCCAGATACATCCCTACTAACGAAGGTAAATACATCCACATCCCGAACCCTTACATCCACATCGATAACCCTTACGATGGAGGTTTCGGCCCTTACGCCCACGACTACGAACCGTACGAAGAGGCAGCGACAGTGGACCAGTACAGACTAGTCCTGACGCCCCCTAAAGACATACCCTACTACAAGAACGGGTACTACAAGAATAATGGAATTAAGATCATCAGGCAGAAGCACAACTACAACGAAGACAAATACGACTTCGAGTGAGTATTTTTCTTATTTACCGACATAAAATATCAAATAATACTATCTTACCCAAAAAATTATAAACGAACAGAATATTCTATTGACAAAGAAAATTCATGTAGCAACCTAAGTAAAAAATAAAAAATGAATTCCATCATAAAAATAATTTTAATAAGAAATAGTAAATAGTGAGTGAAACTAAATAAGCTCGCATTTTTACAGTAATTGAAGCATATTCTTAGCTTGATAACTTTATGATGAATTAGAATATTAACGAATAAAGATAAATCCGCCGCCAAGCCGATATCTAATGAAACAGATAACAATAAACCAATATTTATTTATGACTTTTTTGACGAAAACTATCACGTAAATATTAAAATTAACATACGAGTTGTAATCAGTAAAATTTATAAGCTTCCCGTCTCCTAAGCATATTCTAGCCTTGCTAAGCTGAATGTCAAGCTTATCAAAGAATTTACATATCCGTGTCTGAAGTAAAGACACAGTCGTAAAGTACAATGAAAGCATAAAGTCAAAAGCTCAAGATGAATTGCCTCGATTATAATGTTACAGCAATACCCTGGGAAGGCACAAGATGGCAGGCAGGAGCAAAAGCGCAAATAAAAATGTCATCCAGATAAATTAGAACGATAAATTATGCATGGCTTTTATTCGTCCAGGCAACAGTTTTAAAATCTCAATTCAAACTCGCAAAGAACCAAGTGACTCTACTTCCGCTATGAATCACGCTATCTCATCATCCAAACATTGAAAAGTTTACAAGTGAAGCCCTTGGTAGCACAAAAGCAGATCAGTTCCTCAACAAAAAAATACCCTTGACCGATAACACATCGCAGCCTGAATGGGTCAGAGTTCAAAACTATTTATAATCATTTACGACATCCGATTTGACATTCTTTGAAACTCGGTACATGATTAGGAGCTACGTGTAGAGAATCAATACAAATTCATAGCTCGGTATGCGTTAATTAAAATCTGTTAAGTATAATCCGATTTGACGGAAATTAGGAAATTAGTTAATAAAATATTAATAAGATATTCATGCTCACCTCCGGAAACCACTAATTACATTTTGATATTGATTGTAATATTATTCCGAAATTCCTAAGCGCTGCATTTTGTGTTCATTAATTATTGAGTGACAAATCGATCCAAATCAACTTGTCAGGCCTTGAAGATGTGTAACTTGAATAATACTGTGATAAAAAAGAACATAAATTAACAATGGAATGTTTTTTGCAGTTTCGAAACAGAAAACAAGATTCGTGCTGAAGAGAAAGCTGTTCTGAAGAACCCGAACACTCAGGAAGAAGGCATCGCTTCTCAGGGATTCTATGAGTATATTGGACCTGACGGTTTCATGTACAGGGTTGACTACACCGCCGACGAGAACGGATTCCTTCCCAGAGTCCGACGACTAGAAACCAAGTACTCCGGAAAATGGACCCTGGAGAAGGTTAATTAGAGCTACATTACTGAATCATCACCATTCTTGTAAAATCAGTATTTTCATTAAGTAGGCAATACCTCTTCACGTCTTTACTAAATCTATTCGTGTTCCGACTGACTGTTCTTAATAACGGCTATTCTTTTCAATTGGATCACGAACGCGCAGTCTATCACGATTATGACATTTCGATTTGGTTTAGGACGACTTATTACAGTTTAAATTGACCGATTAACATCCATCAATCTCATCAAAAAGTTTGTGTTGTGAATGAAACCTCGAAGTTTGTTTGTTTTGCTTAGTACAAAATTATGTATGAGTAAGTTTTACATGATGCTCTTAAAAATATCTTACAGTGTTAATTTATCTCTTAGAAATAAGCGCTTAGGTTTATAAAATTTAGATAATTATTTATGGAAAATGTGATAATAAATTTTAAATGCTGTAAACTGAATAAATATTTTTTTACTACCATTCACCATACCTTTAGTTTTAAATTATTTAGATATCTAAAGAAACTTGGGTATTTTAGGAGTAAAAGTAGCTGAGTGGTCGACTGTGCCTTACACAATCCGACTGCACACGGTTCATATCCTGCAGAAATGACATATTTGATAGTTACGTGCAGATTTTGTTTTAGAAAATTTAATTAAAGAAACCAGTATGTTTAAGACTCTAAAAATTCTAAGACATGTGACATCCACCAACTTTACGGGGTCAGCATGGTGCATTATGGCCTATTCTCTCTCTCTCTCTCTCTGAGAAGGCTTGTGTCCCAGCAGTGGCCCAGTAAGCTATTCTTTGTTACTGTTTGAATTTTGCTCATCAGTCAACTGGGATAACTTATTTTTATTTAATTTTACTATTCAAGTTAAACGGTTAACTTAAATAGCGTTAACTTTCCAGACTTTGAGCTATGCTATTCTTCAAATATTAATAAACACTAAATTAAGAAAGTTTAAATCAAATTATTGTTTTACAGCTGAGCCCGCGGTTTTACTTGACTTATCGACTATTTTTCCTGAAGAAACGTTAATTTTTCAGGATAAAAGTGACATATGTCTTCCTCGGCCTTTTACCTTTGTGTAAAAAAAACAACACGTCAATCCTTTGTTCGGTTGCTGTGAACAAAGGACAAACTAACAAACATACTTTTGCATTCATAATATTAGGTAGGCGTAAGACAGATCAATGCAGTGCGCCGCGCCTCTGACTTGCCGCTTAGATTAGTTGAAATAACAAAAACGTTAATAATTTTAAAAAGCAAATTCGGCTAAATCCTATTTGGTGATGCTCCATAAGCGGATATGGGACGGTTGTAGGTATACTTAGGTATCGAAACATAAAAAAGTTTAACGCTGATAAGTTGCACTAAAAGTATAATCTGTTATACAGATATATCTCCTAAGTTACGCTTTTTAGGACTTTGCTTTTACGAGGATTTTATGAAGGTCCAGTATTAAAGGAGGTTACAAATCAAATGCAGTTAAGTTTATGGTTAGTTTTTTGCAAAAAGGTCTGTTGCTAAATAAAATTACGTTGTGGTTTTCCTTAGTAGAATATTTATTGTTTAATTTTATTTATTTTTTTAATAGAAGATAATATTAAACAAAAATTGTACTAGTCGTCTACTTAGCATTTACGATAATCAATAAAATAGACATACATTTACATACATATTGGGCATATATAACTAAGGGGTACGTAGGAAAAAAGTTCCAGAGCTCAAATTACGCTTTGGATTTTTTATTATTTATATTACACTTATTATATTTTATTTCTTTAGAGCACACACTAACGAAACGGGCAGGTCATTCGCCTGTTCAAGAAATCATAAAACTTAATTTATTTTTCGGAAGAATTTGGTCTTATTCGTAACCGATATTTTTCCTTTAGATACATTAAAGTACCTATATGAAATAGCTGTTATAATTTAAGTATCTGCAAATTTATACAAGAAATCAATGCAAAAGTTTTGTTTTTCTTTTATCCAAACATGTTTTTTTCGTCCATCCTTACCTACCATTGATTTGCGTGGGCGCAATAAGTTAAAGAACTCATGCAAGTTTCCAATTCTTATGTTCTAGATCTTGCTTGTTTTCTGTGTGCGAGTATACTCTTTTGCATAATTATATTGATAATATAAAGGAGGAGTTGGTTTTCTTATATGAAAAGTAAGTGAAAGCGACCAAAGCTATTTTAATATTTGCTCTTTATAAATAGACTTAAATAAGCTTTGCTATAGAAGTGAATAATTATTAAATTAATTCATACTGTGATCAATAATTAAGACTCCCAAAAAAGTCTGTCATTCCTCTTCAATATAACAACCTACATAATTTTAACACGATAAATCATCAGTAATTTACAGTCGTCGCACTACACTACAAAAATAAAATGAAAACAACCCACTTAATTAAATCGCTACAAACATAAGACATTGTAAATTAACACCATTAAGATCGCTTATGATTCGAAAGATTAATTACGGCCAGGTTAAGTAGGGTCTGTAACTGCAATCAAAATTCCTCACTGTATATAAATTGGGAGGGCGGCTTATGGCAACCAAGCCCGCACTCGAGCAATAAACATCGGGATGCGAAGGGCAATATTTGATCTGATAACGCGATAAATAAATACCGAGGCGCCACGAATTTCAATAAAAATATCACAAGACCAAAATAAACGAGTCCCGGAGAGAGGAGCGGAAGGATCGTAAAATCATGCGTGTTAGGGCATTGGCAAGAAATTTGGTGAAATTGTTTTGGCTCAAGCCGCGGAGGCTTTTATGGAGGACAGGGACGTTGACCGAGCGCCTTGCCAAGTGGCCGGCGCCGCTCTGGCCGACGCACTGCGATCCACAAATGCTGCAGTGCGCACCGCCTTATCTCTCCACTGCCTCGAACGAAATAATTTACAACCATAACGATACATTCCACTGCCAAACAGGTCCAGGTCTCCGGAATTTCCCTAAACGGAACCGTATCTGTAATTTTTGAATTCGATAAGTGCAGCGACCTCCCCTCGTATCCGGCCGAAGGACGTTCCAAGGCAAACCAACGTATAAAATTTCTGTCTTTTTGTAATTATGTACCAAATGAAGGAGGCTGCACGATATCTGTATGCAAATGAGGATGCGTTCGATTATAGTGTCTTGTAGCGAAGACGTTTAAGACTACTTCGTTACGCTGAATTTTTCGTAAAAAGAAATAATTATGATCAAAACGTATGATAAGAACTGAATCATTTCGTCTTAATTAAAATGTATGGGGTGTTAATACGATGTACCAATAATGTATGTAAAGTTTAATTACACTGAAATAATAATAATCATAATGGGGTAAAAAGGAACATGATCGATCGTAAAGTTTATTATTTAAAATTATATAATAAAATAATGTAAAGCCTTAAAAATATTTTTAAAGTTGTTTAGTGGTCCATGAATCATATATTTATTTGAAGAAAAAGCGGTTTTTGTGCTGTATTCATAGTGTTTAAATTATTTTTATTTACTATCATAATGATAACGATCTATTTACAAACGCTGATTTACTACTAACATTAAAGTATACTGTAATAGTAAATTATAAAAGAAGTTACTATGTCTACTTACTCCTGTTCCTACTGGCCGCTGTTTATTTAAAACACCTACTAACTGAAAAATCGATCTCGACATCAATAGCCACTTTTGGGCAAACCCCCTTAATTCTTCTTCTCTCTTGTTCATGTTTTCACCATGTTTGGTATGAACATCGTGGAGTCTGAACGAGTCCACAAGTTTGCGATATCAAATCTGTAGATATGGATTTTTAGCGCAATTAAATGCTTTGCATTTGGAAGATTCAGAGAGTTTGGATTTAGCATGGACCATGATTTTTAAGGAGCGCAACAAGTTCAACAAACAATTTGTTTTGTTTCACACTAATTGTCTGACTAGCCGATGTCTCAGGGTGTCGAACGCAGTGCAGTGCCGCGCAGGATTACCCAATGCAATGTTCTGGCAAAACGTAGCTGGCAGGCTTAGCCCTTCCATTAGGTGAACGACTTGCTCGTCTCGTCACTTAAGTCAAATAAAATAAAAATAAAACATAAGAGGAACAGATTCCTCATCCTCATCCCGATAGGCTTATTGGACTTGTGATGTAAGTTGTTAAGTTTTTGCTTCTTCTTGAACTGTTTGTAAATTAGGCTTTCATCACAGATTTTATTCTAGTTGCTTTCGATGTCTATTAGTAGCAGTCGTATAAACACTGCAAAGATTAATGAGCATGTATGTCTTTTTTTTTTACTAAAGCTTTCTCGCATTCGCTTCTACAATCTGAAACGTTTGTTAGTTTTCATATTATTTCGGAAAGCTACAGAAAAAAGACCAGCTTATTGCAAGTTTCCAATCACAAAATAATACTGTGCCGGGTATCAAAACGGCAATTCTTTCAGTTTAACCACATTGAAATAAAAACTTTGTCGGGGTGCCTGGAGTCGATCCAAATAAGGTGACTGGCTGCGACATACGCCTGGTGCGACAATAAAACTCCTGCGAACTTTATTTTACACTCGTTTTGAACTTTAACTTCGAAACCATAAAGTCTAGAGTTAATGCGACAGGTCAGCGATACCACGGATTATAGGCAACTGCTCGCTTCCGCAGTTAGTGGTTCTCGTTGAGTTTTATTAGGAATTGATTGAACTTCTAGGTTACAATGTAGTAGCCTATCTTTTAGCCTACTACTGAAGAATGGTAAAATACGGTCTGAAAGTACCTACTCTAGTAGATCTTAAAATAGTATTACCCACCTAAACATAATAAATCCCTTTTTTTGTTCCTTCCTAATTACGAATTTTAGCAATAAAAGAGCTCTCAATAACAATTCGTGCTGTCAGTTTGCCTTTACTTGCAAATAGATTTTATGAATTTATGCCTTAATTTATTAGTCCTTACCTAAAATAAACTTTTCTGCCGTCGCATATTACTACTAAGAAACAAGTAATTTTCCTTTTCGTTAAATACAAATCGATCTACTATAATATAAGATCATTATAAGTAGTCAATCTGTACCTAAATGTTGATGGACAGCACCACCTGTTGGAAGCCTTACAAACTTTGTAGCAGACTAACGATTCAAAATCAGTGTGGTACAAAGCTATCGCCACATAAGTACCTACTGTTAAATAATTAAGTTAAAGGCGATTTCAAGATATACTCGTAGGTACAACTTTGCTTAATAATGTTCTACTTACTCTTTTTAAATTGTGTCCATTGAGGCTAAATTAAAACATAAATTATTCTACGATTTAAATAATTGGGCTATTTCAACTCATAATAGTTCAAAACCACTCAGTAGATGGCGTTAATTCCAATTGAAACCAAACTATGAAACAGTTGAAAATTTATAGTCCCCAGAGCTTAGTGTTTAATTATGTCAGTACATAAACACTGGGCTCTAGTAATTGCTTCTGGCCAAAAAATAATGGGTTTCACTGCAGGTGTTGTTACCATAAGAGTAAAAGCCGTCCATTAAAATATTTTGAATAATAGAGGCTCTCCTCAAAGGGAAAACTGTATTTTTAAAAGCCATTAGCGCGAGCGTCGGATCTTTTTCAGCTTTCATTTCATAAACTATTTGATTGCCTATGCATGCGTAATGAGCCGTGTATAGAAGAATATTATATAGTTAGATATATGAAGTAAAACTATAACTAGGTACGTGTTATCATAAATTTAATGATAAAAAGTAGATTGTACCACAAGGGAACAAAATAATGTATTTACGGTGAGAGCGATTTTTGAATCCAGAGCGAAGCGAAGGATTCTGTAGTAGAATCCCGAGCGTAGCGAGGGGTTCTAGCGTAGAATCCCAAGCGTAGCGAGGGAGTCAAAGTACTTCGCTCGAGCTTAAATAATTTTGTTACCGTGTGGTACACGATATTTTTCATCCCAAGCTATGAGAAAATATTCATCATACGAGAAAAAAATCTTTTGACGTGACAACGTCTAATAAATCGATGAACGCCGGCAGCATGCACGAAAAAGTTGACACATTGTCCCGTAACGCTCATTGTCTCGTTACGCTCATTGTACGCTTGCGCCGCATCTATCTCTCTTCTATTCTTGACAGGTTAATTATTCTTGCATTTTTAAAATCTGATTTCTTGTATAATTTCAAGTAATTTAATTTAATTTAATAAAAAGAAACAATAAAAAACAAAATTTAAAAAAATAATATGTTCGATAATTTTAAAAGTTTACTATACTTGAGTATTTTGCTTGTTATAATGAGCTATGAGAAGTTAATTTACAATAGCTAGCTTCTCCTAAGATAAATTTCTTGATTAACAATCTTCAAAAAGCAATTAGCTTCGAATATCGACTAACGAAGAAAGAAAATAACTAGTTACAAAATAACAAAAAAAGCCATATTATTTTGCCATAAAAGGAGCCAATGAGCAATCTCGATAAAGTCTGCTAACTGAATCAACGTCAAAAGATTTATGATATCTACTAAAATAAAAGTCTACGATTATAGCTACCACTAAAACTCACTGCTAATTCACTTAAGCTCATCGCAATGAGCATAAAATTGAATAAATTCACATCTGCGGCAGAACAAACTGCCAAGTGTCTAGGAGACCGCTTCCCCTAAAACTACAATCGTAAAACTGCTCGTATATAGAACACTCGTCTTGAGAGTAACGTATGCTAAAAAATGCAAACAGGAAAATTTAATGGTACGTGAAGTGAACCCGCTACGCGCCGCGCCAGGCGCCCCAAAGTTTGCTTCCATTTTCAACTTCGCGGCGTTACTATGGTGCTATCCCGAATCAAACTCGATTCTAATTATGTAATTGTATTTATTTTCCTGGAAAGAAGAGGTAAAATTGCAAATATAATTCTTAGAAAATATTTTAGTTTTATTATTCCAGTTTTGAAGTAACGAAATATCAAGATTATAGGCTCAGCCAAATAGATAATCAAAAGCCGTTGAATATGTAGGACGAAAACTTTTAATTCAAACGCCGTAATACTGGAGATAAATTAAAGTTAAAAAGCCATATCTTTATTTTGGCTAGTACACTTGAATTATAAATTAAGTACAAATACTAAGACTTAGCCATTGCCATTGATATTGGCGAGCATGGTAGGGGGTAGTGGATGGTCCATACAATATAATATATAGCTCATAATGTTAATAAAAGATATTATTATTTCTAAGACAAAAATAATTTAAATAAATTTATCCAATAATAAGTATTTCTATACTGGTGTTTCGAATTTCTATTCCGTTCAAGTGAAACTTAATCGAGAACAAATGGTACCTCAAAACCCATAGAGGGCTGTTATGTGGATTTCCTTAATATTACTTACTATAGCTTATTATTCTGAGCTATTGACTTGAACATGAAAATTGCGTTCCGTTTTGTTTATGTTGGGAGGGATGGGAAAGAACGCATGTCGTCAGAGATAAGGAATATAATCCCAATAAGGTAGAGATTGCCATGCACTTTATACATCATGTTATTAGCATAAATCTTCTGATATTGGGGTGAATTTTAATATTATTGTGATATTTATTGATGCCTGTTTTGATTAAGATTCGATCGACATTATAATTTTAATAAAAATAATAATAATATATCAACGTATAATATAAATAAATTATTGACATACATAATATTAATAATAAATATCTATTACACCCGAAACTCTCGATATATTCAAAAGCCGAGTGGTAATCGTCAATAACTTTACAGATAACCGTACATAACTTAATATTTCTAATAGTAATAATTATAAAATTATTTGATATTTTTCATGACTTTTATTACTGTTTTTATTACCTATAGGTTTTATGTTTTCAGTCGTTTTTATTGGAATAAGTTATTAGATTGTTCTGCCTCATCACTTTAAATAATTAACATTTGTGAGTTTAGTCATTGTCACGATAAGTATGTTTCTTAGTTATTATAGACCAGCTGCGCCCCGCGGTTTCACTCGTATTGAGTATCATCGAACAGGACCCTTTAATTTTCTCGGGATATAAAAGTTTTCTACGTGATAATCCAGGTAATAAATTATATCTGTATGCCAAATTTCACACAAATTTGTTCAGTGTTTTGGCGTAAATATCCAAACATGATGTTGGATAAAATATTCCTTAATCAATTCTCTAGTAATGCGTAACAATCTATTTCAAATATTTAGAAACTTCTGACTATTTCTAAAGCTCAACTAGCCTTTTAATAAAGCGTTACTTGATATTTCTTTCAAGGGCCTCATCCATACCGCGTATAATTTACACAGTAAATAAATTAACAGTAGGTAAGGAACCCAGACCACTTCTCGGCACTTTTCGGACATGCCATTCCGAGTGACACTCCAGTATTTAATTAAATGCAAAGAGAAACTGAGAAGCTACCTACTGAAGTACCGGCCGTCTAGGTAGGGTAATTTGTCAAAATTAATTAAAAAGAGAACGTAGCTATACCGACTTTTAACAAGACTAAGGATACAAAGAATTCCACTGAATGGGAGCTATTAGTTTTGGCTGAATTACGAGTGTTTTTCATTAGAAAACAAAACTAGGACGTGAATGCGAATGTTTATAAGATGGAGAATTTTCTTAACAATTTGCGTTCTTTATCACAGTTTTTCTTTAGATAAAGTAAAGTAAAAAGAGTATCTACTTTTAATTCGGTTGGTTATATTTAGAAATTAAGACGTTCGCTGCTGAAAACCCACGTCTGTTTTTATAATTTTACGGCAAGCGAAAACACGGCTGATTGAGTTCAGTTACGATACAACGCCAGTAAACACACGTGTTGTATGATGATTCGCAAAAGAACCAAAAAAAGTAAAACGGTTCAGCAGTGAACGTGTTAATTAGCAATAGGTGAGATTTTTAAGAAGATATCTATAACGAAGAAACATAAAACGATACTTGAACAATTAAGAGCATCGACACTTGTCAATTGGGTAATTGTGAGTGAAACAGACGACGATCCATGTGGACTACCTCTTGAGTTTTCCATATGAAATATTTTTTTAAATCTGTATTCTCTCAAAACCAATTCACGGTGCCTACATGCACGTCTACTTTGTGCTCCAACAACAAAGAAGTGCAGCACCCCAATACTCCACATTTCACACCTTCCAATATTTCCTTCGCTTTACAATGCGCATAAAGAGTTGAGCCATGAACGAGCCAATCCGCTGGATTCTATCTAGCGCTCACAACCAGGGCCGTTTTAAGGGGAATAGTTTTAGAAGCGTAGCCTGTAATAGCCTATTTATTTCTCAAAATATCAGAAATATTGAGGAATGCGTTGCATTAAAAAGGCAACGGAAGTAAAATAAGCTTGGTTCAATCCTTTAATGTGTCTTGATATTAATCCATAAATCTAATTGCATGTTAGTTAGTTCATTTTATTTTATGGATTCATGTTCAATAGTATAATCTTAAACGTATTGGATATACTATTTGTTTGGATACGTTCCATACTCCAATCACATAAGCCTGTTTTTAAATTAAGTCAATAGTACCACTAACGTACGGCCACCCGTTTGATAAGGTCAGAAGTATTGCAACATTAAAGTTTTAAAAAATCCTTTACCATCACCCCCTAAAGTTGATCCTGACTACAAGCCTGTCCTCGGCTTCAGCGGATGCGGTCTTTACATACAAAAGACCGAATTGCCTTTACTGATTGAATTATGTCCCGCCTTTCCTGGTTTCGAAGGGTCAGGGGTTGTTATATTTATTGGTGCTAGTTGAATATTTTTATGACCACTATGTAATAATAAAAAACAACGGCGGTTGGCTATTTGAAAATTAGATTTTTACGGGAAAATGGGAATAGGAAAACTTAACATTTTCTTTTGAAATTTGTTTCATAATGGTGTTTAGTTTATAGCCCCTTAACTGAAGTTCTTACGATTGTTTTAAATATTTTTAAAACCTGTGCATTACATTTGGATAGCTTGTTAACCTTGTTCTTATTGTAGTCCTATAAAAGAAACCATTATGGTATCATAATAAACCAAATTGAAAGCTAACACGAATTTCAATCTTCACCGCCTTCAAACCCATTTCAACAATGGTAGAGTAAGTAGACCAAGCAAAGAAGTGGACTGTCCTTAAGCTTTTACAAACTACAAAACAATATTTCCACAAATCCCTAAAAACCAAGCCAATTGAATTTCGAAGCCGTCAAGTAACCACGAAATTTATTCAAAGAATAAATCTGAAAATTTGTAGATCTGAAGGCGTAGCCGTGGAGTGGCGCCGACGACGCGTCAACACAAAGGAATTCCTAAATTTCACGACTTCCGGCTTGACTGTTTGTGTTTATATGAGAGTGGGTGAAATGACAAACGACGGTCGGGAAAATTGTGAAAACTGGTGCCGTGTAAAACAGTACCAAAGCTAAAGGATTTCATCTTAGCACTCGTTTGCATAGCACACACTTGATTAAGAGGCCGTTTAGCAGCATAAAATTCGTTGTGCTAAAGGGATCCCCGTTTTTATCAATTTATAGCAGTACGTAGCATAAGAAGTTGGGCGGCTTGACTTCCTCTGGCACCAGAGGACGCACCTAACTCATTGGATATTGATTCATTGAGTCTAAGAGGAGTTATTGGGAGTTTTATTACTAGATCTAAATAGAGGGCAAGACTTTGGTACCCAATATTTTCGGGAGTTTTTCCGTGGTAAATGTAACAGCATATTTAGCACAAAGTTTTACACAGTTTCATCGATTTTGCCATCAGCCATTCAAGTGACAATAACAAATATACACAAAAACTCTAATTTGATGAATCAATGAAAAATGAAGCCTTAACTGATTAGTATTTCAATTGTTAATTTAAAATTTGTAATATTCACCTTCTATTTATTTAGTGCACCTAATTTAAAACGTCAACAATGGTCAGCATTGGATCTAATGTACTGTTAAGATAATTACGAATACTAGGTGTGAGTAGGCAATCTTACGCGCTGTCGCCGGGAGGGCTAACTACCCACTATTGTGCCACCCTCCGTGGAAGCACTGGAGTGTCAAGTTGGTTAGTTTCCCTCGGCTCTTGGCTTGACACAGGGGTTTTACATCTGTGGAGCCGGAGGGTTGATTTCCTGTGCTAATAATTTTTATTTCATTATTTTTTAATACTATCGCCGTAAGAGTCTCTGGATTATACCCAAGCTTAGGTGGAATGTACTAGTCCACACACAGTTTGAGAGTAGGTTGGAGTACCTACATGGAATAGATATCTACTAGGTACGTTACCCTTGGCGTATCGTCACTTAACGTAAATACCCCAATTTTTTATTTTTGTTATTTTTAACCATTAAAAATAATTAACAATTAAAAACACAAAAACAAACAATTAGAAATTGGGGTAACTGAGTTGGTGCCCAGACAAAATGTTGTTAAAAGGTAGTTTTAATTTTCTTGAAAAAAAAAAACAAACGTATCTCAATTGACGGACGATCTTTTTTTTTTAAACATTTTCAGTGTTTACTAAATTAGTTTTACCACTATTATGACGGGTTGCTCGTGTAATGAACCCAACTCAAAAAGTGCTAAACTGAGAGGAATTAGTAAAAGGCGTGCGAGTAACGCGGCGCCTGACTCAAAACATTTGTACCCAGCTGGCGCAGTTTAGCTCTTGCAGCTGTATTTCTAACAGGCGCTCGTGAAAAACAACGCAAGTAAACGTTAGGATGAGAATGTTTTAGTTCCTTGGAGCTAAATGCCAATTTACTAGAACGTAGGTAATGTTTATGTTCTTTGTACAGGTGCATGTTGAAGTCCTTAAAAGCATCCAATAGAATCCCGTGGTCTTCAGCATGGCTTGAAATTAATAAAGCGTTCTTTGGCATAATTTAGGCAGATTAGTGGCTTAATATCTACCTAAGCGCATGTTAAGTCATTGGTCTCAGTTGTTATCGATCTACATCTATCGGTAATTCATGTCAAAAAAGCGTGCTGCACAAGCAGCCTGGCAAACTCTAACATAATATGAAGACGCTCTACTATCTTATCCAAGATCGACCAAGAATATCCAATTTTTTAAAACTGTTGGTCTGACACAAATAATTATGCATAATAAGGTACGCTATTATTTCTTTCTAGTATGTAATTATCTTATTTGTCCTCAAATATTTAATCAAATTTACATAATTATGATTAAATATTGTAGTTCCTACTTATTAAAATAATTCTAAATTCAATCGCTTTCCCAACAATGGAATCTACAACTCGAAACTGCAATAAAAATAAACAATTGTAAGGATTCCGTATATTTCAAGGAAACTTGAAAACTCGGTCTAACCAATTTACATTAATTAAATTAAAATAATATACCCAGCCACCTGGTGCCTTGCACTTTACGAAAAGCATTCTCCTGGAGAGTATAGCTGACGTTTATAGTGAAGGCGCACTTATGATAAATTAACTATAGTTAAATAACAAAAAAAAATTTTAGGGCCTACCACGCTGGTTATAGAAGCTATTTTTATGTATACTTAATAAAAAAAATGGCACAGGCATTTAAGATCACGAAAAAAAAAATTGGAAAAAAAAACAGTTATGCTCATGTAATGGCGTTCAGGATTGCCTATTCTAAGTTTCATACTAGCAAGTTCTAACTGTCATAGCATAGAATACAAGTTTGCCATCACATCGGGTGAAGTAATAGTTCTCCTATTAGGTAATTCAGATATGTGTAGTTTAACAAAAAAATCAAGTAAATCGATTGTTCTTCAGGTACAATCAGACCAACGCCGAGGCAGTGGCATTCCATAAAAAAGGTTAGTGTTTTTTTTTTCTACATAAGTACTGTGTTCAGTAACGAAAATAGTATATTTTACAAATCTTTACTTTCCATCCAAGGGTTGTTTGAAAGAAACAGCTCCAAGCAACAAGACGGCCCATTGTGCTACGTTATCTTTACCTTTTGTTGTTATATTATATATTTTATTTAAATTGCGGTTTGAATTTAATAAAATGGCCTTCGATTAGATACTCCAGCTACTGTAAAATAATTTAAAATTTTAAGCTTTCAAAGATTGCTACAAAATGGCCCATACAGCTTCATCGACATGCTTAACATGCTGCAACCACAAGCTGTCAACAGCTTTAGACAGCGTGCAGCAGTAACAAAGTACTTTACTGTGCTGCTTACTCTCTTATGGCGTGTTATATAGAGCTGTTAAAACGAAAACTTCCGCGTAGTAAAGTAAAGAGTACTCTTGGAAGGTATTGCCACTACGGACCGTCAGAGACATTAGCGCTAGTTTAGCTACAAAGTAAATAACTAGCTAACATAAAACCTCTAAATATAAAAAATATATATATGTTAAAAACGAGTTTGAACAACTCTGTTATGACATGATTTGATCAACAATATATGAAGGTTTAAGTTTGTACAACAGGGAATTACGGATTTAAATTGGCTTGCATTATTTGATGTATAGAAACAGCCATACTAACACAATTAATTATAAATAAAAGCTTGTAATTCATAGATTTATTCGTGAAAAGTGAAGTCAAGAACTACAAGAAACGCCAGTTTATATCTAAAGCGTTTTACTGGCCGTACTTTACTTTACTTTTTGTCTACAGAATGTCCTGTAAAGGCGTAAATTCGAATATTTAGAACTTTCTAGATTCATTTAACAGCCCAATAAATAACTTCCATGAATAAGGCGAATAAACATGCATAAGTTTCTACGACTTTATAGCTCGCAGATCGTAAAACTCGCCCTTCAAACTTTAAGCCTTTCAGCGCTGAATAACTACGCCCGTTTCGCCCTTTTATCGTAGTTGCAACAAATAAATCGACTGACAACCCTATCACCATCCGCTAGACAGCATAGGCGTAACCAGGATAAAAGGTGGGGCAATCAGTTAAACTTTAACTGATTGCCCCACCTTCTTTACAGTGAGAAGCACTTCCATACCTAAACGATTTGCTTCCTAATAAATCTGAATGATCGTAAATTGTTTTCTTATTTTCTTTTAATAATAAACAGGTTCGTGTTTGACCGCTATCTCACCTGATTTTAAGTGACAATGCGGTCTACGCGGTAGCTATTGTATCTAGAAGTAATGTATTCCTCTTAATTTTCAGTGAAGTCAGTCCGAAGTTTTAAATAAATGCAAAAACTGTATTTTGCTGTGATTTTAAAGTTTATATAAGACCACAATGGTAAGCTACAGCAACGAAGCCGAGGATGGAGCACGCAGAACTTCTCAACCTGAATCCTAGTTTGCAATTTGTTTTGAAGTTCGTCTGCACCCCTCATCTAAATCCTCACTACGTCCACGCTAGACTCCAATAAAACAACGCCAAATTGTTTTCTTTCACCAGATGTGGGGTGAGGCAACCCTGTAAATGGGGCTGTCAATTAAACTTGTAACACAATAACATTAAAAATAAATCGACGTGTAACTGACATTGCTTGTGAAGCAATAGTATTCACGCTTGACATAGAAAAATATTATTTTCTAGTACAGAAAAAAATATCTAAAAAAGATCGCTCTCAGTACCTGCTCATCATCGTTGAGATAACTTGAATCAGCTTTTTTATTTTCTTTGGAATGGTGTTTCTCTATTCACCTGACTTTACAAAAATATTTATGTGGGAATTTATGAAAAGAGTTGTACGTAAAAACTATGACGATTAAATCATAAAGCTGTCGTCTTCAACAAGGTGACCAAATTATTTTTCCAATGATAACAACCTACAATGATCTTTAGAACCGATGTTTCAGGGTGTCAAGCGCAGTGCAGTGCCGCACAAGATTTTGAAATGGAAAGTTCTGGATGGCACCTATAGCTGCTATAGGTAGGCGTGGCGCTTACCATAAAGTGAACGACTTGCTTGTCTCGTTACTTGTTAACAAAAATCATCATACCGGCTGCAATTTAGTTGACATTCAAACAAAACTTTTAACTAAAATGTCCAAAAACAAATAAAAAGTAAACTTATAGGTTCTAAAATTAACATACTCGTATTACAGATATTTTTTCCAAAAGTTACGTTAAAATTAAAAACAAACGATCTTTTTCCACTATTCAACTAAATAACATGCATTTAACTCATGTTCATTAATTTGTGATGCATAGATGAGCATCATTATCGAGAAATATAAACAACGTCAGTAAATCGTTATAATTTCATATGTAAATACAAAACCATAAGTCACGGCGGTAACAAACCCGAAACCTATCCACGGCGTGTAATTTACAACCTTTGTTTGAACAAATATTTTATCCAATTCAAACTCTCTGTAGAGAAATAATTTATCCATTTAGTTAGATGGATGCTGTATCATTGATTTTATAATTAAAGTCTGCCGCTGTGATCCGATGCAGCCGCGTGAGAAACCAATGTTCAAAGCATAGATTCGAAATTAATTTAAGCTAGTGTTAATATCGGGTATACACTTGAAGCCGGAGAAGATAACGCAACTGAGAATGATAAGGTTCTATTGATTTAAATTGTTTTGATTATCAAATTGATTACGTTAAATACTTTTTAGTTCATAATTAAATTATGTATGAAATAATAAAGTCAATACCTAATGAAAAAAAGTTAGTAATTTTAATAAAGCCTTATTTTAAGAATAACAAAAGAGATTGTGGTTAATTTCTCTTCCTGATTAAAATAGTAAACACCTAACTTGAAACCTGACCTGAACTAAATTTTCTTATATTTGTATGTCTATAAAACGAATGGTTAGTTAAATCAATACACCCTAGTAAGGCACCAAATGTATATTTTTAAAATAACGATGTATCTTTTTCTTGCCACCAAGTGTAACCCTTGGATGCCGACGGCTTCGCGTTTCAATAAATCAGAAGAAATGACGGCAGGCGCGTTAAGCAGTCATCGCCGCGATGGGTGGCCACCGGAGACCAGTTCACGCTTATTTCACGCCGCCTAACTACAAATAGACTGACGCGGAAACGTACTTGTATATGAGCTGTACACTAGCTAATAAAGGCGGTGGTAATGGACACTAAATATCACTTGTTCTTATTATAGTTTACGGATAGGTAATGACGGGTGTAACTGTCCGAGGTAGAAAGACATCTTCTATCTATATATATAAAAATGTTATGTTGGTTTGTGTACGCTTCAAAAACTCAAAAAGTTCTGCACCGATCGAGCTGAAATTTTAGCATGATATATAATCTGCATCAAGGATTGTTTTTATCTATTTTTTTTATCAGTGACATATCAGCGAATGTGCGAATGTGCCACAGCGAAGCGTGGCAGGGTACAGCTAGTTCACTATAAAACTTAGTGACCCTGCGTATATGGGTTAGCGTATTTGAATCCCGCATGAGCTTTCAGTTGACATACTTGTCTGTTTCTAATACAGTGGTACATATTTTAAGGTTTTAGAGTTGAAACTGATGGAAAAGTGGGGTTATGTACGTTATTGTATAGCAATGTACCACTATTGCAGCCGAAGGTGTTGGTCATCGGCGGTGGGTGGAATTTCTCCTGAGATAATATATCGACATCATTATTATCATAAGCCCTGATATTCGTATGTAAATTTTATGACGCTTTCATTCGGGACAAAGAAAAAGGTAGGTCTATTCTGCATACTAAGATAAAAACTTGATATTCAAATAACTGACTACAGCTACGAAATAAGTTTAAAGTTGATAAAAATCTTAACAAGTTAACAACCACTAGCGAGTAGCTCGCAGTCTTTGTCAAGTAAATTCTTAAATACTTTTCCGTGCGGCTTAGCTAGTGCTCATCCAGAATCTACTGTTCACGCTTCGTTCAGCATTCGTAGATTTTTAATTTCTTCCTCTACAGTAAATCTAAATGAAATTCTTTAAGCATACGTAATATCTCTTCCACAATTTTATAAAGTTGTACCGTACTGTACGAGAGTTCTAGATACCTACTACTTTTATCATTTGTAACCGAAGTCAATTAATCACGTCGAGCTAACATTAATGACTTAAAACCGCCCTCGGCCAAGCAATTTCTAACAAATAAATAAAATAAAACTCAACAACGCAGAAGCTATAGAAAAAATACTGGTTGGCGTTAAACGAGCTGTGAAAAAGAAGAATAATAAGATGGGAGCAGAACACAAATTACATTTTTTTTCGCAGGTGAGGGGAAAATGTGCGCACAACAACTTAAACAATTTGCAGAAGCGCCACTCGAAAGTGTTAAGTGAATTTGGGAACGTTAGGACTTACTTACATTGGTCTCAAACGACGCTACCAATGCTTGCGTTAGCGATACCATCACGACTGTTTTTCTTTACAATCTTAATACAGTAAACGATAGAATTCGTAGAACATATCAACACATTTATTTAATATCTTAATTAAAAATGTATTGTTCTAGAAACGTAATAGAATAAGAACCACGTTTTGATGATTTAATCACTGACTATAAGCGCTCTCTTATACACCTTTTCAGTTTATAAGATATTGCGTTTATTTCTAGGTATAAGAGTTTGATGCCATTGTCTTCGTATTAGAACTCGAATTAAGACATCCATCATCCCAAAACATAACCCTTCCAACTCAGCATACTGACCCACTGACTTGTCAAAGCAATTCAGTCTTAATGTAGGGCATATTGCAGAAAGGGAATTCAGTCAAACAAACGAAACTCATCGACAAGATTCTATCAAGCTGAGTTTAAGAGTAATTTTTCTCTTAAAGCCAAACAAATGAGGCGCCATTAGATGGAGTGAGAGCGCTTAATCTATTTCTGACGAGTTCAGTGACGCCGACAAAGACAAATCGACATTAGTCTACCCACACGGCGCAAACGTTCCACTTCTGTTTCAATTCGACTCTTATTTGCGGATTAACTTCTTATTAGTCATTGTGCCGCGGGACTGGAGCCTATCACAAGCCTTATGAATGGCTCAATTATTTCGCAGATTCAGTGCGGATCCTAGAGACTTTAAACGGAGTCGCACGAACTAAGCATGACTGATTTGATTCAATTTGATTCAGAACCCAAGCCCGACCTCAATCTTCAGCTGATTGTTAAACTGTACGTCGCGAAGAATAATGCTTTGACTAAACGTGTTAATCGTTAAAAAGTGCCCCCGTTGTCAAACACGTGTTAGCCTATACAAAGTAACACGAGTATTAATAAACTGACAACATATTTATGTTCTCCCAGCGACAGAAATAATGGTCTATAAATTTAGTGTGATTAAACATTCACCGTTTAAATGACAGTGAATTATTATTTCAAAAGTATCTGCTCATCAAAAAACTAGAACAAAGAATATGAAAAGAATGTAAACGAACTGATTGCTCAGTTAACCCGCAACGTCCGTTATTAGCTCGCTCAAGATTTTAGATTTTTAGTTTTTGTATGTTCTCATTAGCATGACTGCATTGTGTTCAGAATAGCCATTTCTAACAACTGTTGCCCTTCTAATTGCAATCTTATAGCTAAAGCGTTAAGAGATATAATCTTTTTTCCATAGGTGTCAGACAGTAAGGAGCAGAAATAAATAAAAAGGAGTGGCGGAACACGTATTTCAGAACCGACAAGTTGAAGAATGTCGAAATGTGTCATCTGTCAGTCGGTATTTAAAACGATATGTTATTCTGGAAGTGTCTCTCTCTGTCGTATTTCTAAATAGTCGAGGCAGCTGTCTCGTAGTAAACATTGGGCATTTTCAGAGGAACCAATGAAAATTCCGATGTCTAAAAGGCGTTTTCCGCGTAAGACTGTTATGTTTATAAATTGTTAAAAAGTAAGTATAGCATTCCAAGTTTGGAGTGAATCAGGTTGTTTATAAACTATAAATTTGGGTGCTTTTCCAAGTTTACTCTGAACTTAAAGTGGCGATTCAAAACAAAAAATAACTTGTGGTTTTTACGGCTTGATTTTTTTTCTATACTCATTATAGTAACATCTGTTAATGTACTCATACATCTGTCTAATGGATAAAGTGACGTTAATGAACCCTTAATAAGAACACTTATTTAAAAAAAAAAAACTTCAGAAATATGATAAATAATCTTAAAAATGCGATTAATTAGCTAAAATTTATACAACTATCATACCAACAATACGATCATGTATAAGATCATCAAAATAATAATAAATTCAGTAGTAATACGTTAGATTAAAAAAAAAACAGGAATTTAAATTATAATTATTTCAGTTAAAGATACTTATTTACGTGAAAGATAACTAGTGAACCTAATACTGTAGTGAAGATTACGTCACTATTTGTCATTTAAAAGAAGAAGAAGAAGATGAAATAAACTGCACAACTTTCCTAACTCATAGTTACAGCAAAACTAAAGACCACTGCACCAAAAACAAGGATATCTGTACTCCTAAAACTTTAAATGCTATCGGCTCTCCCCCCCTTAATATTTCGTCTACCTTTGTTTTGCAGAAGGGAAGCTCTGTACAAACTGACCACTTCCAACGTCAATGGGAGGTATTACGTTGCATGCTCAGCAGTTGTGCACTTGGAATGCTGAGGTTGAGAATAGGGTGGTGAGCGGTAGCGGTTTATACCTACCTAATAATAACAACGCGTCAAATTCATACAGATAGATCTTGACCTCTAATTTTAATTCTCTGTATATAGAACAGAACAGAACAGAACAGAACAGAACAGAACAGAACAGAACAGAACAGAACAGAACAGAACAGAACAGAACAGATCAGAACAGAACAGAACAGAACAGAACAGAACAGAATACGTTTATTGTTAAAAACTAGGGTATCAAGAACTTCACACATACCTATTTGCCATGAGCGGGAATCTTATTCTTAGTTTTACGCTTCGGAATTGCCTACCCATCTTGCACCATGGAACCCTTGGTTACCTAGTCTGGGCGGAATCCATTGTTGGGTTAGGGAGATGCCATTTTAGAGGCAAGAATACGTCACTAACGAGATGTATAGATCCATTTGAGTCGGTATTGATCCACTGCGATATAAGTATAAGCGATTATCTACCACTCTCTCTAACCTATTCCGGTCTCATACCGGTCTTACCATAAGATGACATCATTTTGGTCATCTAGCTCTGATAACTGGCCTTATTTTTATTTCGAATAAGATTGAGTAAAGTTTAAAGTAAAGGCGCTAAGTGCTATAGTCGCTCACTTCTACACCGCATTAGACGCCTTATTCTGTGAGCAATAACGATTTTCCGCAAACTACTTCAGGTAATGGCTGTCGTATAAATTATATCGAATGCATCGTGGATTTTATTTAGGATGTTGAATTTTAATGAAGTCTTTTACGTATCTACTACTACATATATTTTTATTTTACCAGTTGTAACCCAGTTTCTTTTGTTCAATTGTGTTGAAATATTAGATGAATGTCAAATGCTCTTAAACATACAAAATAAAACACACAATACATGATATACTATGGCTGATCTTTGTCTGAGAGAATAGAATAGAATAGAAAACTCTTTCTTCTTTCTTTTTTTTTTCTTTCGGTCTGAGCATTTGATGACAGCGACAAAAAGTATAAAATGAAACTCCTCAGTAGATTGATAGAGTTTGAATTCATTGTGACCAGCTAGCAGTATGAAATACGCGCATTTTTTATTTATTTTAGGTCGTCTGTATCTAGGGAATCGTCTAGGGGGGTAGGGGTCTAGTTAGGGGTCAGGATCTATGTACGCCATTGTCATGCGTTATTATTATTTTGCACTTTATTTATTTATATTTTTAGGTGCATTTTATCTACAGTATTTCTAGCAAAGATAATTATTCAAAATATAATATTATTTAAAAAAAAACTTAATTTTGGTGTACCACCGGTAGCGGAGCTGGGGCCAAGCTAGTCGGTTAGGGCTGCAGAGAGAGGAACCTCCTGACATTACGCGCCGTGTCGAGGAGTACTGCCTTCTGCATCCGACCCTTAATCCAGCCGTCTAGCGAAAGCCTCTTAAAATGTTGGTTAACGCTCTTCTTATTATTATTATATATTTTCCACATAAAGTTTAATTTAACTTTGATATCAAAATTAATTAATAGTAACATTTAATACCAAAGAAACATCCGCGTAACCTTTAAATAAAAATAACATTATTATAGTTAGTTTCATCTGCGTATCACATGTCTGAGGTTATATAAAAGCACAACGAACGACCTTCACCTTTCCTTGAACTTTGCTATTCTTTGACCTAAAGCCGATGTCGATTATTTATTTGGTACCGGGAAATGTAAATAAAATATGTAACTTAATTAGTTGAGGGAACTATCTGAGTTCTAAGCTCGTTACCTTTGTTTCTTAAAGTTTCGGAATGTAGACACTTTTTCGTTGGTGGAAATTTGAATAGGCAGCGAGAAGAAAAGTTTTTAATTTTTCAATATTTTTAATAGATAACGGTGTGATATAACGAGAACGAGAAAAAGAAACCGAGAAAACGACGAATACGAGAATTATCTCGGAGGTATGTATGTTATCCACCAATTCGGACCGGGCCCCCGTGGTGGGTTATTTCGTAACCCTCCTCACGAAAGTGAGGAGAGACCCGTGCCTAGCAGTGGGACGATATGGGTTGATGATAAACCGTGTGATATACCTACAATACTTTTTAAGCTAATAATTAAAGTATGCATAAAAGCATTTGCAGATGCCAATAATTACTTCAGCTACTAATTTTTTTTTTTCGATAAAGATATTAGATACTACTTCGTATAAATATATTTTTATGTAAACTCAAATTGACGTTACAAATGGGCAAACCATTATTATTCATGATATATCTATTCTATATAATAATGTCTATATCTATACTGTGAAATATATATAGCTGAAGAGTTTGTTTTTTTTGTTTGTTTGAAGGCTAGGATCTCAGGAACTACTGGTTCGAATTGAATAATTATTTTTGTGTTGAATAGTCCATTTATCGAGGAAGGTTATAGGCTATATACCATCACGCTACGACCAATAGGAGCTGAGCATAAATGAGGAATGTGGCAAAACCGGGGAAAATATATTGCTTTTAAGAGAGTTATTGACTTGAAACTTGAATTATGCGAGTGAAATCGCAGGGCGCAGCTAGTATAATATATGTAATACTTAGGTATAATATTACTTTGTAATTCATGCAAGTGTGCGTTTTCGAACCGTTGGAAAGAGTTATGGCCTTAATACTGTTAAGGGTCTTTATATATCCGGGTTTTTCTCAAAGACTTCTCAAATAAGTACCGCAGATCCAGCATTATGTAACCTTTCCGATTCAGTATACAAGTTTCTTGTTATCCAACAGGATCTCGGAAACGAAGTTAAGAAGCGTCAGTGCTTCTAACAAGGGTAGAATATCAGCGAACCAATGATAACTTTTAAAGATTACGCAGCCCTTCTCGAATTTAAAGTTTAATTAATAAGGAAAATTTAGGTGTTGCTGAAATAACTGTTAATTGTTGGAATAAGTTTTACGCCTCTCTGCCTATTTTAATTAGTTCAAAACTCTTCTCGTCTCGGATTTCAAGGTTGTCGAAGGTGCGTAACTAATAGTTTGGATTTGATGTAACTGCGTAAAAGCTCAATTATTATGACCTTCAATTGGATTATCAAATCTCTAAGTAGGAACATACTAAGTTTGTTTAATAATTAGTTTTAGACGTTTTCAATTTCGATATTTTTTCGGTAATAGATATAAATTCGAACCTACCCACTGGAAAAGTTTTTTTTAATGAAAGTATTCATCAACATCAACAACCCATAACGTCCCACTGCTGGGCACGGGTCTCTCCTCACTTTCGTGAGGGGGGTTAGGCCATAATCCACCACGGGGGCCCGGTCCGGATTGGTGGATAACATACCTACATCCAAAATAATTCTCGGGTAGATATGTGGGTTTCCTCACGATGTTTTCCTTCACCGAAAAGCGAGTGATAATTACGTACATATGTTTTACAGAAACACATTGGTACGTGCCTGCACTGGGATTTAAAAAGTATTAAAACTTTTTTTTCTGGTTATGGATCTACTTTAATTGAGTCGTAATCCTTACTTATATTATAAATGCGAAAGTAACTCTGTCTGTCTGTTGCTCTTTCACGCCTAAACTACTGAACCGATTGAAATGAAATTTGGTACAGAGATAGTCTAGAGCCTGAGAAAGGACATAGGCTATATTTTATCCCCATATTCCCGTGGGAACAGGAACTACGCGGGTAAAACCGCGGCGCGCAGCTAGTTACGAATAAAAAAAACTTTCAAAAAATATGGTATGTAGTTTTGTAGTGATAGTAATAATTTATTAGTTGTTTATTAATATCGTCACTTCAGTATTGATAACATTGAAATCCCTACTTATATTATAAATGTGAAAGTAACTCTGTCTATCTGTTGCTCTTTCACGCCTCAACTACTGAACCGATTGAAATTAAATTTGGTACAGAGATAGTCTAGAGCCTAGGAAAGGACATAGGGTACTTTTTATCGCGAAAAAAATATTCTAAGGGTTTGAAATAGGGGGTGAAAGTTTGTATGGAATTTTCGTCATTTTTAAAGATAGAAGCTTCAAATTTCGTTTTCAGGCTTTTGATTAGATATAAATAAATATAACATTCTACGCGGGTGAAACCGCGGGGCGCAGCTAGTTAGTCAGTAAGTTAGTAATTAGTCAGTATTAGTTTCATCAGTAATTCTGCACCTTTCCCACTTACAAGCTCAGTTGCCATTCAGCCTCCAATATAAAGTAAAGCCTCAAGTCCTATCTTGGCTTGTCTGTGTCAGCGGCCGAAGTTCAGGATTTCGGCTATTTATTGCGATCCCAAAGGATTCGAGAATTTACGCGCGGAACGATAAAAGAACCGCAGTTTTGTAAGGAGAACCCGTTAGAATCGATGCTACATTTTATGTACTAAACCATACAAGTTGTTAAGAAAAGTGTGAGGGAGTATTCTTTGAGTATCTACATATCTGGTTATTAGTTTTTTTTTTCTTTTCACAATCTGCACCTAGCGGTTCCATCCCAGTAATTCCAGTTTTCCCCGAGAAACTTTGCATTTTTATGAAATAAAACATAGTAGATATCATTGGAGATAATGTAGCTTCCTATTAGTCAAGAAATTTCCAGAATCGGATCGGTAGTTCGGATTAATTACTACAAAGAAACAAAATGACAAAGTTTACGTCTTTATAATATTAGTTTAACAGTATAGATTTGACATGTGCCAAGAAATTGAATTAAAGTAAATGAAGTCAAAACATGGAGTGCACGCCACGCACGTGACTCGCACGCTCCGCAACAGCCACGCACCCGTCCCGCACACGTTGCGTTCCAATACAACAATAGTCGACGCAAAGTAATTTTAGCAGTCATTAATTAGTGAGAGTTAGCGGTTACTTGTCTGGTGGTAGGCGAATGAACTCAGATGTTCTATTTAGACAACGATACAATAGACTAGATATTTCTGTTCCTTGTACGAAGATGGAACCCAGGGGCCCTGGCGGTGGCCACTAAAATGGATTAGACGGTATTCATTTGCTAGTAGGGAAGTACACAGTAGACGAGGTTTGAGATATCTTTATTTCTCAGAAAAATTCAATAACTTACTTACATGAGAAATTATTATAAGTTTTATTAAAGTAACTTATTAGCCTTACAAAATAAATCCCATTTCCATAAATCCCAGCCCTCACCAACTTTTTTGTGGTATTTCCTTTGAAAAGTGCCGTACTCGAATTCACAAAAAAAGAAACGTCTTTCGTCCCACTGCTGGGCAAGGGTCTCTCCTCACTTTCGTGAGGAGGTATAGGCCATAATCCACCACGGGGGCCAAGTCCGGATTGGTGATAACATACATACCTCCGAAATAATTATCGGGAAGGTATGTGGGTTTCCTCACGATGTTTTCCTTCACCGAAAAGCGAGTGATAATTACGTACATACTCGTATGTTTTACATAAACACATTGGTACGTGCCCGCACTGGAATTTAAGATTTAAGATTCTAAGATTCTACCATAGTTTAAATAAGGTGTTTATGTAACCCCTAATCTTTGTACAGATGGAATATATGTATATACCAAAAAAAGTAGGCATTAGCTTTACAGTTAAATTTGCATTTTTATGAGCAGATATTCATTTTAGATAGCTGAACTGCAAATGAGCTAAATTTTTATTTGTACTCAAACTGTATTACATTACCAAAAGTGCTGTTATGTCTTGCTAAGTTCAAATATATGATAATAAACACTAACATATAAGAAACTAGCAGTGCCCCGCGGTTTCACCCGCGTAGTTCCTGTTCCCGCAGGAATATGGGGATAAAATATAGCCTATGTTACTCGCTGTCAATGTAGCTTTCCATTAGAGAAAATTAAGCCGAAACTTTACATATTCCTATACATACTTTCATCCCCTATATTTATTTTACCCCTCAAGGGTAAAGTTTTACAAACTTTGAATGTCAAATTTATTTATATCTAATCAAAAGCCTAAAAAATAAATTTCAAGCTTCTAGCTTCAAAAATGACGATACTTCCATACAAACTTTCATCCCCTATTTCAAACCCTTACAATGCATTTTTTGCGATAAAAAGTAGGCTATGTCCTTCCCTAGGCTCTAGACTATATCTGTACCAAATTACATTTCAATCGGTTCAGTAGTTCAGGCGTGAAAGAGCAACAGACAGAGTTACTTTGGCATTTATAATATAAGTAAGGAAGTAAGGATTTAAGATAAGTTCCAATGATAGTTTTTTTCATCAAGATCACAGTTAAGGCTGTAATTTCAAATAGAAAAATGTGTTAAAAGGGGATGTAAAGGTAACTTGCTCTCAACTTTAGCTCTGAAAAATACCAATACGTAGCTAATTCTAATTCGATCCCTCAAAGACGACAATTTGTATTTCTCCTTCTTATTGTCTCCGTCCCTTTGATGAGTTCGAAGTTTTATTCTGAATCACAAATTACAAAGACAGAAGGATTACCCTGTAAGCGACACGCAACCAACCAAAAAGAGCGTGGCGGCCGTGGATGCGTATACTCCTGAAACACTCAACTTTTCGATCCTTGCTGCGTTAGCTTTAAGGTTGAATTTAGCTTGGCTGTTTGGGGGATGGTGTGTATGGTTGGACAAATAAAGTATGAGAGAACAATGCTCGTCGACTCAGTGAATAATTTTAGCTCGGCGCACCATCGGCGCGACGCGCTGGGTACGTGAGGAGAGACAAAGTATCGCTGGATGTGGCTAAAAGAGAAATTAGATATTGCTGTCACAGAGTTAAAGTCATATATTGTTTACAGAAAGAGAAAACCAGCTTATCAACTGACACGCATAATTAGAGGTTGATTAAAATGTCACTAGGTAGATACAATAGCTTACAAGTATAAAATCTGCATGTATAATATATCCGTAAAAAAGTTACAATAAAAGTAACATTTTTACAATAAATAAAAATATACACGTGCAATAATAAACCTTTTAAGCCCAATTGTCCAAAGGTCTAAACATAACCCTATGTTTATTTTACCAAATGAAACAAAAGTGTTGGCTCATAGTAATCTGGTACAGAGTTTCAATACGGTATTAATGCAACCTGTCTATTTGGACCATGTTTCATGAACACCACCTTTTTTAGATTATTAAATGTTTTATTAAAATTCTAAAGTTATCTTAATTAACACGTTCACTGCTGAATACACAACTGTCGTGTTTTTCATAACTTACCATGAGTACGACAAAACACAACTGTTGTGTTTGTTGTATGGGAAAACACTATGGCGCGTGAAGAGACGCACCCGTGGCTAGACAAGCAAAACGGCTCGGCAGTCAAAGTGTTAATAGTTTATGTTTTTATACAGTTTATATTGAAGAACAAGATCTGTATTCCACATAGATTAAATATATACCTACCATTTCCAGCATCCATTTTTCTACTTCATCGTCCAACGCTATCTTTACCGCCCTCCAGGGAAATAACGTACTGTCACGCAGAATATACTGGTCCGCCACAATTAGAGATCGCCAGAAATTGCGTAATTAGAACCCGTTAATCGATCTTGCATACGCTCCCCTTTGTTCTTGCGGAACCCGTTTGTTTATTGGCCGATGCGGTTCTAGCTGCTGTGGGTAGTGATGTATTGGTGGGATGAGTTCTGGAGAGGAGTGGGATTATTGGATATTACGTAATATTTGATTGCTTTCCCATTGGGGTTTGTTGCTTTACGCTATTTTAGGTTCAATGTTTTGAATTTTATGTAATTTGTTGCAGTAGTGTGGAAACAATACCGTGTTCCGGTTTGGACGGCACAGTTTCCAGCAAAATTATTGGGCATTAGACTTAAGAACCGATGTCTCAAGGTGAAGAGCGCAGGGCAATGCCGGCTTCGATCATGGATTTTTGACGAAGAATGCCGCGCAAGATAATGCAATGTAAAGTTATGGATGGCACAGTAACTGTTATAGGCAGGCGTAGCGCTTAGCATCAGGTGAACAAGTGCTTCGTTTGTAACTCTGTCAAATAAAAAACAAATAAAGTATGTTTCTATTAAATATCAGCTCTTTGTATGTACCTAGAGATTCATTAAAGTAACCTCAATGTACCGTAGCACCCCATTTATTTTTGTCTGTGATATAAAATATGATATTCCGTTGTAAAAATGTAATTCGTGGTATATTGTGTTCCTCCATTCAACCATGGGCTGTGAATATAATTACTGAGATATTATGTCTCACATTGAGCATTACATCAAAATATTACCAAAAAATTTTACTTCAACCCAATATTTTCTCCGCCCACATAAACCCACATTCACACTCACCCTATCTAACCAAAAAGCCTCTAATTTACCAAAGCACCACCAATTTTACAATAACGCCCTCTCACCGTCACCCGTAATTTCCCAAATAGAATACCCAGGAAGTAGTTTCCCCGCGTACGGTCAACTTTTTGTCCGCAGACGCACCTACAAGTACAGTCAGCGACAGAAATCACTGAAATTGACCGAAATTTAGCTTTACACACGTAAAATAAGCGTAAGCGGTGTTAGCCTAGTGGGAGAACGTTCGCCTTCCAATCAGAAGGTCGTGAGTTCAAATCCCAGTGCAGGCACGTACCAATGTGTTTCTGTAAAATATATGTACGTAATTATCACTCGCTTTTCGGTGAAGGAAAACATCGTGAGGAAACCCACATACCTACCCGAGAATTATTTCGGAGGTAGGTATGTTATCCACCAATCCGGACTGGGCCCCCGTGGTGGATTATGGCCTTACCCTCCTCACGAAAGTGAGGAGAGACCCGTGCCCAGCAGTGGGACGTTATGGGTTGATGATGATGATGATGACACGTAAAATGTCGGTTTGCCAATTGAAAGTTTCGATAAAGCCGTGTTTTTTAGTCTACACACTACACAAAACATTGCCATATTTGACCATTTTTTTTTAATTTTTGATGTTTATATTTCAATCAAGATACGTGTATGTATGTTGTCAAAAATTACAATGTTTTGTTTAGAGGTTTTTGTGTAATGTTTAGACCAAAATACGCGTAGGAGATACGGTTTTAGCTCAGCAACTTTTATCATTGGCTACACAAGTGCCTTTTTGTACCATGTCCACTAGATTACACTAATCTTAATATTATTAAATTTAAGTCTTGTCCAGATTGGTGGATAATATACCTACCTCCGATATATTTCTCGGGGAGGTATGTGGGTTTCCTCATGATGTTTTATTTCACCGAAAAGACTCGCGTTTCGGTGAAATAACTACGTACATATGTTTTATAGCAACACGATGGTACGTGGGATTGGAACTCACGACCTTTTCCTTGGAAGGTGGACTTTTTCTCATTCTCTAACCACGTCAAAATGCCACAGTTTATGAAGATGAATACTCGTATAGTGCCCATACCACACGTACGTCTATAAAGACGTGGAATAAACGGCAATTACGGCTACTCAATGGAATGGCCTCCGCTGCAGTTTCATTATTGCCTCCCCTAGACAGGGCTCATTGAATCGGACGATAAGGTGCCACAGTAATTTCCTGCCATTTACTATCATTACTCGTGTACTGATCAGCGGCTAACTGGTTTTTGATAGGTGTGTTATGTAACAGGCATTCGTAGTAAAGAAAAAGTACCTAACTCAAATCGAAAAAGAAATTATCTATAGCTAAACACAGGGTATCCTAGATGTTTACAAATGACATTTTATTTTAGTTACATTTTCACTAAATTACCTAATAGCTGAAAAATAATCGTACAGTTATCATCAAAATTAAATGTTAACTGGTCTAAGGATAAAATAGTAATGCTGACCCTAAGGTGTTGTTAGATAAATCACCCTAGGTACAGCCATATGACATTACCACGTACATCCAAGTATCGTTATAACTTTTAATAATACTGAAAGCAATAAAGTTTATCTAGTTTCTAGCTTAGTCTTAATAGTTTACCCGGGGGATAAAGAGTCATGCTCATGAAAAGAATATAAGACAACTAGACACGTTTACACACAAACCATTAAGAGTTTACACCTGTATTGCTCGTATGAGTCGTATGAAACTCAATATACAGCCCGGAGCGAATTTAACCTCCGATAAAACGTGCGCCGCATAAGTTAAGTCGAATCTTAAGGGAACATTTGTTCAGTAAAAACGCGTGACGAAATTGCGGGTAGGTACGACATTGCCGACGCTTTTCGATCACTCTCTCGCCCCTTACACTTAGCCTTCCCTTTTTACCAATTTCAAGAGCTTTTTTCACACATCAATCTCGTTCAATACGAGAGTAATATGATGTAAAAGCGTCGCTCTGCCGCCGGGTGTTAGCAAAAATTTGTTAGGAAAAATATTGACGAGTATTTTGACTGGGTTCGTGGATCTTTTAAAGCTGAAATATTCAATCATGTTGTTGTATTCAAATTTCTGAAAACACTTTCGTGGTTATACATTACTATATTATAATACGTTTATGTAACAAAATAACAAACGTAACAAAATTAATAGAGATGTATAATTTTTTTATATTATAAATTTTAGTAAATTTAGTTGGTAAATTTTACCAATGTGTTTGTCGTAAGGTGTAGCATTCGCACCAAGCCGAAATAGGAGTGGCTTTATACTACACTGGGACAATACGTATACGATGAAAAACGATGTTCAATAACTCGACATAGGCTACAGCGAATACAATGCACTCACGTACCTTGGACTGCTGCAAGCACTCGTTGAGCTTCCACCTTCGGTCGTCCACCAGCCGGCTAGTTATATTGTTTATAGGGATTCACTTAGGTCTGATTAGCACACGCGAAAGAACAAGAAGATTTGCTTTCCTACAGGAAGCAACCGATACGATGTGTTGCGCGCGGCGTTAGCTTTCACACTCGCTTGCGCTCCCGATTTTTTACCAGTGCGCGGTGCATCGGCAGTCGATATCCGACTACCCTCCGCTGCTGCTTTTCGAGAATTGAACATCGATACATTATAAATACAATTAGCTATATGATAACGAAACATAAGGTATATATTATGTAGTTCGCTTTTCGGTGGAGGAAATGATGGTGAGGAAACCCGAGAATTATTTCGGAGTTAGGTGTGTTATCCACCAGCCCGAACCGGGCATCCTGATGAATTACGGCCTAATCCTCCTCACGAAAGAGAGGGGAAACCCGTGCTCAGCAGTGGGCCGATATGGGTTGTTGATGTTGATGAATACTTTCATTAAAAAAAACTTTTCCAGTGGGTAGGTTCGAATTTATATCTATTACCGAAAAAATATCGAAATTGAAAACGTCTAAAACTAATTATTAAACATGATGATGATGGGATGATGAGTCCAACTTTTATAATGAGATACATCAAAGTTGAATAACACAGTATAATTAGAGACCATACTGATGCCATTGTTGAATGTTGATTAACAAAATTAAGTCAATGAGGTAAGCTAGAAGAAATCATAAGTAAAATTATATCATCTGCTCTTACCTCTTATTATCATAATAATAATCTAAACAGAATTTTGTACAGTCAACAACAAAAAATTCCGAACATTGAACTTTTAACTTAGGTTTACGTAGGCAAAATACTAAACTAATGCGTAGAAGAGTAAATTTGAAGTTTGAAAATGATAGCAACTTTTGTTATGGACTGCACCTACTTACTTACCAAACTTTGTCGCCCAGGAACTGGGATCAGAATAACACAAGCAAAGCGTAGGCGAAAAGCTATCAAAGAAAACACAAAGAAAATGTTCGTGGTTAATAACAGAATTTTGTTTTTATTACTACGTACCTATCAGACTTTATTTTGTTTACGGATACTATACCTTTATAAAGGGCGAGAATGGCCCCAAAAAGCTAATAGCCGCTACTTTAATGAGATAAGTCTATTTCCTGGCTAAATCCTTATCGGGCCGGCACAAGGCGCAACACAATAATAAAGTGAGCTACAGTATAGAAAAAGTTACAGCCTCGCTGGAGCGTCGCTTGATTAGGTCGGGTTCCGAACGACCGTAGTCGCTATAAACATTTTTGGGTAAACGTAATATCGCGTCGTTAGGGTAATAGAACCGGCCGCAACACGCCCGGACGAGCAGTTAGTGGGGATTCGACCATTTACTTCATGTAAAGTGACAGAAAAAGAAATAGACGACGTAACGAGCTCATTTTCCGATGTGCGGAAAGCTTCGTTCGCTTTTTGAATTATTGTAATGCACCTATTCTACATTTTGATTTTGGAAGGAGAAATTGGATAAGAATTGTAAGCGGCACCAACCTTTTTTTTGGTTAGGAAAACCTTTTTAGTTCGTTAAAACTTTATTTATGAATGTGGAGGAAAGATTAAAAACAAAAGAAGAAGATTTGGTTTTTTCGCCGTAGTATAGTTGTTTTATTTTTGCTCGGGTAAGCTCTTTGCTGAATATATAATTTTATCTTCCTGAATTACCTGTTTTATTCGAGGGAGATCTGTCTTCTACAATAATATATAGCGGCACTTATCCTCATCCAGTAAAAAAAATGTTAAAATACTTCTTCAAACAAGTATTAGTAACTTGAAACTTGAATTAATACAAAATTACATAAGTTTCTAGAACTTTCTTATCACAACGACTGAAACAATCACGTCTCGCCTAATGTGTTACTTAAATTTAAAGCATCGTTTATTTGACTTAAACAGCTGTGTGAAGTTTTATCTTGTTCTTGTACGTTTTAAATAATCTATATATTTAAAAATGTTATGTTGGTTTGTGTACGCTTCAAAAACTCAAAAAGTTCTGCATCGATCGAGCTGAAATTTTAGCATGATATATAATCCGCATCAAGGATTGTTTTTATTTATTTTTTTCATCAGTGACATATCAGCGAATGTGCGAATGTGCCACAGCGAAGCGTGGCAGGGCACAGCTAGTAAATTAATAATATATTACATAATATTATACTTAGTCGTACCAAATTACATTCATGGAAAATAAAAAAATATATAATATATATATATAATTTTGGATGTGTTAACATCTTTACTCTCGCTTTCCTGCATCTGTCCCTTAAAAATGAATAGTCCATGTATGTTCATAATGGGGTGCGGGCCAGGTAACCTCCACGAGTGCCCGGCTGTTGTTCGTCCCTCTTGATGCGTTGCATCCGGAGGGAAGGGCAGCAGCTGGGACGGTGCACCCTGGGGTTCGGTCAGCAATTCTCCTAGGGGAATTGGTGGCCGTAGCAAATAACCTGGCGAGAAGAGGTCCTTCGCGTGTCCCTCTGATCAGCAGAGGGCACGGCGAGGGACCAATAAAGGGGACTTTTGGGCCGCGGATCGGGGGTCCAACGCCCAAGTTAGAAGTCCCGAGCTGAGGTGCGGCCCGTGTGTTCCGGGACGCACCCAGCGGAGAAAGAGGCCCAAGCCTCACGTGGCGAGCCCGGGAGGGCGCCCGCAGAGGTGGTCGCGGAAGCGCCGTGCGAACCCGTGACCACCTCCATAATGCGGAGAGGAGAACACCCCGGGGTTTTAGTGGGTAAACCCAGACCAGCTGGCGGGGGAGTCCCACATAACCACCCCCCCCGCCCCGGGGGCCGGGTGGTATGCCTAATGCATTTCCCCGGGAAAAAAAAAAAAAAAAAAAAAATGTATGTTCATAATGAAGCGAAGAAATATAATTATCTACAGGGGTCAAGATCTACGTAATAATTATGTGAAAGCATTGTTTATTTAAGTTACCTAATTATTTCTCTGTATTTAGTTTAATTTAGTAGCGTTATTGTAGATAGCTTTTGCTTCGACCGCGATTCGTTTTGTTTGCACCTCAAACCTACGCGAAAAACGACTCGGTACCTCTCACTAGTATCTCATTGGTGGATCTAAATTGAATCGTACTATGGGGTGCACAGTCCATAAACTACCCTCGTGTAAGTAACGTATCAGAAACTGGTATATCTTGCGATAGAGATTTCGTATTAGGTCATTTACGAAGCGGGAAGATTGGTGTGTGAAGCTTGCCAAACATGATGTTTTCATATTTTTGGTATGCAATTTCGTATCGCGTAGATTCATCGTGTTACTGATTTTCGAGAGTGTTGAGTTTTGATTAATACAGAATGTTTGGCGAAGGGTTAGGAAAACTGAACAGGCGTGTAGGTGGACCTATTTGGAAAATACATATTTCAATAACCTCTAATATAAAATATCCATAATATAGATTTTGTGATACAAACAAACACAGAGACAACATTTTTACAAATACTAAGACTGTAATGGCAACACTGTATATACAAACAAACAACTATTTCTTATGTTGCGGAAATCCAAATATAAAAATTTGAAATATTTCATGAGGAAAAAAAATCTGCTTTATTTATTTTTATAATAAGTTATTTTTGGCGGTATCGAGTTACCTTTTTCATGTATTTGAAACAATGAACACATGCCGTAGGCGTAGAATCCATTATAAAAAACTCTTAGCCTAACTCCTCTTTCAAGGTTATAAATAAGAACGTTTTAGGTAAAGTAGGCTTGGAAATTACGGTAAGTAGCAGCACAAGGTTTCCTTTATTTCCTAAGGTAGGCAATCTTTCTAAGTTGTTTGCGAGTATTTAATTTATCATGGCTACTGTTAACACTTACGTTGGCACTTCAAACGATGATAATCATCGTGATATGATAAACCTGGGTGTGTTCAAGTCAAGAGTGAAAAGATATCTTCTAGGCTAGTTCTTTTCACCTTCGGCCACATCTTCGCTTCCCATTAGGTGAGATTGTGATTAAATCTTGGTCTAGTTACGTCATAACAAGTCATCATCATCATCATCATCAGCCCACACTTGTCCACTGCTGGACGTAGGCACAAAAAAAAGAAAAAAAAAAGTATATAAAAAGCATAAAAAATACATATTATTATTTTCATATCTTTTACACAGATTTCTCAAGCGGCGGCAATTTGTGCACTTTCCAATCAGTTAGCACCTCGATAAGTTAGATGCGAATTTGGTCAAATAAAAAAACTCAGCACGAGGAAACCAGCATGTTTAAGAACTTCACTATCCTAAGACATAATATGGCTTCTACAAGCCCTCTCTTTTTTTTTTTACCTAGGGCATGCGTTACGCATACCACCAGACCCGGGTGAGGGCCGGGTGGTTATGTGGGACTCCCCTGCCAGCTAGTCTGACGAGTATACCCACTAAACCCCGGGGTGTTCCACCGGGACGCCTTTGTTGTCGGGGCTACGGGTGCGAGAGTGGAGTTCCGCGGCCCCGACGGCGCCAGCCCTCTCTGGGCCAAGGTGTTTGACCTATACCTTATATCTGTAAGAGAATGTCCTAGCAATTGAAATAGGCTGAGAAATAGTTGCAACTTGATGTTGCATTCAATCCATTCATTCATTTGTTTCATTCATTTGTTGAGGACATCCTCATAATTAAAGCTCACCCCAAACAGCACTAATCACCATCTAATTTCCAACAAACCTTCCGTTTCCTTCCCTATCCAACATTAATAACAGTCAGCATTACCTAAGTGAAAAGTTGAATACGCTAAATGGCACGGGAAACCGTCCCCCGTCATTTGTTACAGTCACCGCGTAAGATGAAAGCCTCTGATTAGGGATGTAGGGGATATCCGGCAAGTCTTCGTCATAATATGACCATGTATTATTCTTTCATACGCAGCGGATTGATAGAGTTAGGAGTATAAGCCAATTTTTGATCTCTTCTAAAGTCCGTAGTAATGCTTACTCAAATTTTAATAATGTATTTATATTTATAAATTATTTCTTTGGGCAGCTAGACTGCAATGCTCCGGCTAGATAGGCGAAAACTGATCAATGCCCGGTGCGCCGCGAGCCGCGCTGCGCAGGGAGCGTGATAAATTTTGACAGCGCTGCCCGGCGCTGTCTTTTCGATGAAAAAATATAGTAAGGCATCGAGTGACGTCATTCAGTGCATCGCATCTCTTCACTGTGGCTTGCCGATTAGATAATCCAGTAACCACGACATTTTAATCAAAACAGCTAATCTCAAAACAACGGATAAAAATCAACATGAAAGATGAGCGTTTAATTATAATTAAATTAAATTTAATACTTTCTGTACTTAGTGTTTTGTTTTAACAAGAAAACGGTTCAACATTTCCGGCTTTTATTAAATTTCTAAAAGTATGTTTCATATCCGGCCAAAATGATATCGATACAACTCTATCACCGATACAAAACGTCTCGCTTCACGTCTCGGTAACCAATGGGCGGACACTGCGTTCTGCTCCGTACACACTGAGGAATGATTTGTAGTGCATGGTGTGCCAAAATAATTTGCGGGCTCGGAACTATTCAGAATTAAATTCAACGTTCTTTGTTACACCGATATTTTTGAAACAAATACAAAGAACAATGGCAGAACCACATGTTATTATGTTCTGTTCTCAGAATTTTCTTGCTGGTTCTTCTATCAAGTTGTTTTAAGTTCTCAATAATACTAGTGTTACTGACCATAATATTATGTTACTTTAAAACCTTTTATTAAGTCTGACAACTTTCATAAAGGCCTTCTTAACGGAATTTTTACATGGCATTCAAATGAATTCTTAGAAATATTTATCAAAACTAGAGCCGCGACCATAACTGTCTCTAAATTCTAAACCAACTGAGCTACTGTGGCAAATACCAACACATCCTATTTTCTTTTTCAAGCTCTCATACACCCATCATGTGGAATCCGTCCGTAACGAATTATTTTCCTTTTGAAAAATTAACGTATTACGACTTCGTAAGCTGGCATTACTGATTAATCTTATGCTAGAGACCATTAGGTTTCTTTTTATATGCTGAGATATATTGCTCAACATTATAAATAACGACTCAAGGCGGAGCAAACCCCTACTGTCGCCAGATCTTTATCCGGATACCGTCTCGATATCCGCTCCATTATGGTATAGATAAAACTTTGATTTGATTTCGTATAAGTTGTTCGGTATCCAAGAACTTTATTTGCAACTTTATTGTGGCTGCCGTATCTTTTTTGTGGCTGATGGAGCGAATCTTTTAGCTAAAACAAGTGTTTATGTTGGATTAATAATATGGATTGTGCATTGCATTAACTAAATAAAGAAAAGTTGTGGTTATTGTGATTTTGCTGTATGGAATTCTAAAATAAGTACAAAGTTTGACGAATCACTCAGTAGAAGAAGAAAGAAGAAGAAAAACACTTTATTGTACACCAGAAACAAAATTAAACACAGTACAGAAAAATTACAATAGGTAAACAAGGGTAGTACAATGGGCGGTCTTATCGCTGAAAGCGATTTCTTCCAGACAACCATGCACGGAGAGGAGTAATTATGACATCGGACGGTGGCTTTTCGTATATACATAGAATAAAATAAATAAATAAATAGATAAATATTATACACAAAATAAACTTAACTAATAGATAAACTTAATATATACCATAATATAATAAACATACATACTAATACAAATACATACAGTAGTGCGAAAACAATACTGAAATTACTGTGCATGAGACTTTAGAATCAATGTCTTATGTTTACGAGCGCAGTGCAATGATTAACACAAGATTATGCAATACAAAGTTCTGGGTGGCATTGTAACTATTATGGGCAGGCGTAGCGCTTACCACCAGGAGAACGACTTGCTCGTCTCGTAACCCAGTGAAATAAAATAAAAGTTTCTGGTCTATTTAAATGTTGTTGCTGACTGTATTTGACATGTGGTGATCCCTGTTATTGTGCCTACAAGTCCTACATCCTTATTTTAAAAGACTTCTCGCGTAGGTGGAGACAAAGGGATGACAACTCTTTGCTAGGTATATAATATATACTTAGTTTGAGATTTAGGCTACGTAAGTTTCGTACATAAACCTGAGCTAATGAATATTAATGAGAGAGTAATTTTAAGCAACATTTTGAGGTCGTCTCCTGCTCAAATGAAACGAGATTAGCCTGGTCATAAGGTAAACTTTGCTAAATAAAGCTCAAAGAGACAGGTGCGTTGTTTTTGATCCTTCGTCATAATATAACCATGACATGTAGACAGAAACCTATCTTCATTTACAACAGAGACACAGCAACCCGTGGTCAATTGAGACAGAGATACAGAAACCTATCGTCAACCACAACAGAGATACATAAACCTATACTCAATTACGACAGAGATACAGAAACCAAACGTCAACTACAACAGAGATACAGAAACCAAGCGTCAACTACAACAGAGATACAGAAACCCAGCGTCAACTACAACATAGATACAGAAACCTATCGTCAATTACGCCAGAGATAATGAAATCTATCATAAACTACAACAGAGATACAGAAACCTATCATCAACCACGACAGAGATACAGAAACCTATCATCAACTACAACAGAGATACAGAAACCAAGCGTCAACTACAACAGAGATACAGAAACCAAGCGTCAACTACAACAGAGATACAGAAACCTATCGTCAATTACGCCAGAGATACAGAAATCTATCACCAACTACAACAGAGATACAGAAACCTATCATCAACCACAACAGAGATTCCAAAACCAAGCGTCAATTACGACAGAGATACAGAAACCAAGCGTCAACTACAACAGAGATACAGAAACCAAGCGTCAACTACAACAGAGATACAGAAACCTATCGCCATTACGCCAGAGATACAGAAATCTATCACCAACTACAACAGAGATACAGAAACCTATCATCAACCACAACAGAGATTCCAAAACCAAGCGTCAATTACGACAGAGATACAGAAACCAAGCGTCAACTACAACAGAGATACAGAAACCAAGCGTCAACTACAACAGAGATACAGAAACCTATCGTCAATTACGCCAGAGATACAGAAATCTATCACCAACTACAACAGAGATACAGAAACCTATCATCAACCACAACAGAGATTCCAAAACCAAGCGTCAATTACGACAGAGATACAGAAACCAAGCGTCAACTACAATTAAATAGATAAAAGCAGAAACCTATCAAAAATTGTGACAGATAGAAACCTATCACCAACTACACAGCAGAGATACAAAAACCTATTGTCAACTACAATGCACACACAGAAACCCCAAACACCTTCCTATTTCGCCGTTCGAAACGTTTCTATTTTATTTTATCGGTAGATATTTGCCTAACCTTTCTCAATTCCAAGTAGAAACTAAGCAGCCCTTTGTTCAAGATTCCAGGCCACGTAGTTTCGCACGTTCTCTAATCAAGTACCGACATAATACCTGTTCGGGCTCCTTGCAAAGTTTCAGGTCATCAATCAACGGAGTTGGGGAGCGGGAGTGTTTTATAAAGTACCTATTACGATACATGTAAAGGTACCTTGTGAGCTGTGTGGGTTGGATGTGTGTGTTCTTGGTTTATTTACAAGGAACGCTCAGTAAGTTACATGCTAGCTTTCTTGGTTAACTTAGCTATTTGCGACTTTTGTTGATATACAACTGGATTTTTCGTGGTCTTGTTATATTTTTCATTGTAATATAATTCGTATAGTGAACATTCAAACGCTCTCTGGTATTAGCCGTGCGTATCGGATGTGTGCTTCTTGCTTGATTTGAGAGAAAGGCTTGATAAGTTACTAATGGTAATTAAGTAAGCGATTTGACTCTTACATGAGTTTGCAAATGATTTTATTTCCGTCTGCTTGTTATTATTTTCGATATAAAAAAAAAAAAACAAAAATTAAAAACTTAAAATTTAATTCTGGGTAAAATTGATGTTACTTAATACCACTGTGTGGTTATTATTTTTTTAAATGTACTTACATGACAACAATAAAAACTTCTGTTAACTTAACCTGGGTAAGAAAATAGAATAGAATAGAAAATATTTCATTGTACAGCAGTTCAGAAATACACAAGGTACAGGAATAGAATTTATTGAAATAAATATATTACAATGGGCAGAATTATCGCTAAAAGCGATCTCTTCCAGTCAACCTTTGATGGAGAGAAGCAATGGAGCGTCACAGGTTGGCGGTGTAAATACATAATACATGATGTACATAAATAATTTAAAAATATACCTACATCATTATCATCATCAACCCATAACGTCCCACTGTTGGGCACGGGTCTCCCCTCATTTTCGTGAGGAGGAATAGGCCATAATCCTCCACGGGGGCCCAGTCCGGATTGGTGGATAACATACCTACCTCCGAAAAAATTCTCGGGTAGGTATTTAAGTTTCCTCACGATGTTTTCCTTCACCGAAAAGCGAGTGATAATTACGTACATATGTTTTACAGAAACAAATTGGTACGTGCCTGCACTGAGCAAATCTCACGACCTTTTGATTGGAAGGCAGACGTTCTCCCACTAGGCTACAACCGCTCCTACATAAATTAAGATAAATAATAATTAGGAGATACGGAGGGAATATTAGTAAATAAGATAAATAAATAAATAAATAAATAATAAATTGTTTATTGCCATTAAATGCTTTTACAATAAAAATCACACAAAAAAAAAACAAAACTAGAGGCTTCACGATAACACGACAAACTGGTCAGACAGCCCGAAACAACCTGTCATGTGATCGCGCAGCACCCAGTATACAGGTCGTGGAAGCGCAATCGCGAGCCCGCGGCCACCCCAACATGCGGAGAGAGAACATCCCGGGGTTTTTTAGTGGGTACACCCAGTCAGCGCGCATCACTAGGATGCGCACTGGCGGGGGACCCCCACATAACCATCCGGCCTCCCCCAAGGCCGGTGGTATCAATAAGGTAATTTCCCCCGGGCAAAAAAAAAAAAAAAAAAAAAAAGCACCCAGTATACAACCCAACCCAACCCTACTATCATAGAGAATACATAGTTACAATAACCATGTGCTATATTATTTTGTCTCCGTGTCGTATGCAGTTTATCCACACCACAGTAATCCGACTTGACGGTAGGTAGGAGTAACAAGATCCTTTGTTGGAAACGAGGGATTTTACCACGAACGAATAACACAACGAAGGGGGGATATTATTTACAAGGCACCGTAATATGAAAATAATAAAAAATAGCGTCAGAATGCTATTGGGAAGAGACCCGAGCTACGTAGAGCCACTCGATTTCATCCATAGAGAGTTCACGCCATGGAAATAGCGATATGGAATGGGCTTCGGTATTTTTACTTTGGCCAATTAGAAGTAGGTATATAATGCAATTTTCATTTTCCACGTTTATCTTTTAAGTGAAAGAGTGTCTAGTTATAAAACCGGGATGTTTAGGAAACAAAAAAGGTCATTTTGGCGTGATAATGATGCGAACTAAAATATAACCCATTGCATCGAAAACAATACCTAATTGAACAAACAATGCCAAACTTTTGAAGAATACATGACTATTTTCAGGAAAATCTACCATTATATAACGAATGAATACATATTATATTTGGTTCTAACTGCGCCCCGCGGTTTCACCCGCATTAAGCATTATGCCACGGAAACCTTCAATTTTTACGAGATAAAAAGTATGTTTTAATCCAGGTCATAAACTGTCTCTGTGGCCAAATTCATTCAAATTCGTTCAGTAGTTTATGCGTGACTACAAACATCCAAACATACAAAGTTTCACATTTATAATATTAGTAGGATAACTAAGGATAAAGTTTAATTAACTCCATCTTCGCCAGCCTAAACGTCTTTGTGATAAATAGAAGCCTGGAGGACCCGTCACGTAATAAACTTTCAATGACAAAATAATGAGCTACAATAACAAGTCAACAACATCTAATAACTATAAATTAAACTATAAAAAACTTCCACCTCGAAGAACTTCCACGGTTATTGTCTTTTTATTTCCTACGGGGACGTCTGCATTACTACAGCATAGGGACGCACCTATCACAAAAACTGAACTTTAATAAAGAAAACGATTTTAGCTTTATTCGGTAAACGGATTCCGTCCCCTTTTCCAATGTCCATAAAATTTGTTGTATAGTAGCTAACAAAGCTTGGTAACCTCACTACAATCAGTATGGGAAGTGCGTAGACGTAATTTGATTCGTCGCACTCACACATACAAAGGGTTTTAAAGTAAATAAAAATAGAACTGGTGTTATGTTTGAATTGCTTAATTTGCAGTCTAGGTATAAAGGGCTACTTTTGGCATTGCGTTTTATTTATTGAAACCCCGCTGTTACGGAGTTACTTAACAAATTAAATTGCCGTGCCAATTCGGATAGTTTACAGAAAACCTCGACCAAAACAATCAGATTTTTCTTAAACCACAACACACGTAAAGGAGTAACTAAAACAGAAAAAAAGCGAAGAGCAGTGTAAAGCGTTGTTACTTTATCGTGTGTTTTAAATTGTTGGTTAATGTGCGTACGCTGCTAATAATGGGCCCGTCATTTGAAATCACTGATAAGCGCATATACTCATACGTGTTGCTAGTGAAGGATTCAATGATTAGCTTGGGTGAGCTAGTTAAAGTCCTCATTACGTTTAACTCACTGGTCAGCATAGAAAAACAAAGAAAGATAAAAAACATTACCACTATCATACCACATCATTCATTAACATAGCATACCGGCATTGCTAGCAAGGGTGTTATTTCGAGTCACTACTGGTTATAGTACACTGTACGTGTGCTGCTACTAAAAGTCCTTACTATCACAATAACTCACTAGCATTGTTGATCTCATCCGATGGAAAATGCTGACTGTGAGTTTTATGAAAAAATATTTATGGGTCTGCGTTGTTGTCAGTTTGTTTTGTGCACCTTTATTTTTGACAAGCAAGCTGTATCCGAGCAAAACTGGCCGATAGAAAAATGCAGCAGCGTTTCATAAAACTTGTAAACTTTAAGCGATGTTGGTACAGCGGAATATAACTTTTATTGTTTTATTGCTTTATTTGACTGAGTGACAAGACGAGCATGTCGTTCACCTGATGGTAAGCGCTACGCCTGCCAATAACAGTCATAGCACCACCCAGAACACAGCATTACTAATCCTGCGCAGCACAGCACTGCGCTCGTTACCCTTTTTTTTTTTTTTTTTTTTTTTTTTCCCGGGGAAATGCATTAGGCATACCACCCGGCCCCGGGGGGGGGCGGGGTGGTTATGTGGGACTCCCCCGCCAGCTGGTCTGGCGGGGTTTACCCACTAAAACCCCGGGGTGTTCTCCTCTCCGCATTATGGAGGTGGTCACGGGTTCGCACGGCGCTTCCGCGACCACCTCTGCGGGCGCCCTCCCGGGCTCGCCACGTGAGGCTTGGGCCTCTTTCTCCGCTGGGTGCGTCCCGGAACACACGGGCCGCACCTCAGCTCGGGACTTCTAACTTGGGCGTTGGACCCCCGATCCGCGGCCCAAAAGTCCCCGTTATTGGTCCCTCGCTGTGCCCTCTGCTGATCAGAGGGACACGCGAAGGACCTCTTCTCGCCAGGTTATTTGCTACGGCCACCAATTCCCCTAGGAGAATTGCTGACCGAACCCCAGGGTGCACCGTCCCAGCTGCTGCCCTTCCCTCCGGATGCAACGCATCAAGAGGGACGAACAACAGCCGGGCACTCGTGGAGGTTACCTGGCCCGCACCCCTGCGCTCGTTACCCTGAGACATCGGCTCTCAAGTCGGAATAACGGAATAACTGGAATTTGCAGCGTTTAAGAGAAATATTCAGAGAATGTAATGGACCGAGATTTGTTACAAGAAATCTGAAGTAATCTGATAAACAAGATGCTTCTAGGTCTAGTAATGGTAATGCCCTATACAAAACTTAAAACAAATAAACCAACCACTAACCTTCAATTTGTGTGATATGGGTTTATGATGGTATGGGATATTATGATGATGATGAAAGCGTTTACCTCAGTTGTATTTTATTGAACTCTGTATTCGTTTAACCATTTCGAGCTTTCGAGATATATTATGCAGCAGATGAAGGCAAAGTAAGCATTCAAAAAACTTACGTATTTAAAAACTATTTTCAAGTAAGTATGCCCAAGAATAATTCATATTTCACTTTGAATTACTTATTTCGGCACCTGAAAGCTCAACCAGCGAAGGATTCACGGAAGCTCAAAATATTCCTACCATTGAAATTCATTCACAACACGAAAGCGACCGCTACTTGCACACAAAGAATTTTAGGTTATTTTTCTCATTTCAAATTCTCCATCCCCGCGACTAGAATCGTAAAAAGCGGATTATAGTCAGAATGGGCGTGTTCAGGAGGGGGGCAATGGTCTAAATGCCCCCAGCAGTGATCTTTACTTGATAAAACAACCAGAAATTCTGGGTTCTGGGTGGTGCTGTGACTGTTATGGGCAAGCGTAGCGCTAACCATCAGGTGAACGACTTGCTCGTCTCGTCACTCGGTCAAATAAAAAATATCAAATGTTTTATTTGATTTCCTTCTACTCATTTGATATCAAGCAAAACTCTCATTGTGGTAAAACCAACTGAAATACATTTGAGTTTATTTTCTGTAAAGGACAGCTGCTCAGAAATCAAATTCTCAATTAAATTCCTATACTATCAGCAGAAAACAACACAATTTTTTGTTGGGTATTGTTCTCTCTCCCCCTCCTAAATAAATCCTGGCTACGTCCACGATAGTCGGTGGAGCTCGCGTGGAGGATAGAATTCGTGAGAATAAGCCGAGACTGCAATATGGGTGGTTTATTTACTCCTAGCCACTAAGCTGCATATAATGAAAACGCACTGTCGCGGGCGTCAAAGCGCGCTGGCACACGTAAAAATATCTAGTCATCGAGCGACACTTCTTGATACTTGGCCTTGAATATCAATGTAAGTCTCATCCTTCTCCTTCATCTGTTTGCTTACTGCTGAGTGTCCTGGTGTACTAGACTTACTAGCTAAATGATATTCAACAAATTGCAGTCATCATCATCATCATCATCAACCCATAACGTCCCACTGCTGGGCACGGGTCTCTCCTCACTTTCGTGAGGAGGGTTAGGCCATATTCCACCACGGGTGCCAAGTCCGGATTGGTGGATAACATACCTCCGAAATAATTCTCGGGTAGGTATGTGGGTTTCCTCACGATGTTTTCCTTCACCGAAAAGCGAGTTATAATTCGGTACATATGTTTTTACAGAAACACATTGGTACGTGCCCGCACTGGGATTTGAACTCACGACCTTCTGATTGGAAGGCGGACGTTCGCCCACTAGGCTACCACCGCTTCCAAACAAATTGTAGTACCGGTACATATATATGGACATTTATGTACACCGCTTTAACACAGCGCTTAATTTCGTGCAAACATGCAATTGCAAATGTTTCACGTATTTTAATTTCATGATAATGTGATTTGTTATTTAGTAAATACAACACTTTTGAATATGAATTAACAGGTTTGCTTTATTGTATTCTGTAACAGAATGTGCAATTAGCATGCTATGTTAAGTGCGATAGTGTTTCATCGTTTTTCATCGGTTTTTTTTTAACAATTTTCAGGATTTTAATGGAAGTTATGCACGCTAGTGTTGCATTTTGTTTACTTAATATAAGCTGAAGCTTATAAAAAGCCTAGCTTTAAAAAGCTTCCGTATCTTGTTTTTTATAATAGCACTTTTTTTTAAAATAAGTATAGTACGTTACTATAAGCTTTTAATAACTCTAGAGCTTAACTTCTCGAGCATTATTTCGTATGTTATTAAGGTATGTTATACACTATTCCGGACCAGGCTTCCATAGTGGAATCTTTGGTAATCCTCCTCACGAATGTGTAAGACTAGATATCTCTATTCTAGGCCCCGTCGGAGTAAGTTTATTAAAAGATAAAACATTTCTTAACACGTTCACTGTTTTTATTTCTTTTTCTCAAGACAATCATATATTCTTTTTTTAAATAACAAAGTCGTTCGCTCGATTCCAATTTTTGAATGCCGCACTGACATACATTCCTCCTTTTTTCCCTTTTTCTTTTCGTCCGACTAAGGTCCGACTACTCAACCAAAAAGATCTCAACCAAAAAGTTGTCAGCATAAAGAGGTATAAAGTAACTATTTAGTTAATTGATATCGATTAATTGTAACAAATTTACAAACCCTAACAAATGGAAGGGGACAGCTATGCGCAGAAGTGGGACAATATGGGTTGATAATGGTAATAATTAGAATAATTATAATGTTTTAATACTATTTATTATACTCTTATAAAATAATTCGGAAAATCTGGATTTTGAGATGAACAAAGCAGATATTACCTAACTTCAACTACCATAGGTATTTAATACTCAAAGTAAGTAATTCAATTTGTTTTTTAGTGTCCCGATAACATACTTTGATTGATCTTGAGACCTGAGGTTCCATGTAGCTTAGCAAACCGGAACAACAAAGACCATGGTCCGACAAACACCCAGCCTCCGAGCCACTACCTCCGGCTCTTGGCCTAAAGACTAAAGGAAAGCCCCAAAGTTGACTCTTTTATCTTGGTTAACACGTTCACTGCTGAAATACAAATCTTGTGTTTTTTATAACTTGCCGCGATTACGGGAAAATACACCTGTTGTGTTAAACACGTTTAACGCGGCGCTACTTAATTCCGGCTCACACAGACGGCACGCTATTGCTGGAAAACACACACGGTCCATACCGGTGCTTAAATGTACAAGCCGGTTCGGCAGTCAGCGTGTTAAAAAATAAATATTCTATTCTAATATTTCCAAAGATCAAAACTACTCACTCACAGTAAAGGCAACTCGTACGGTTATCCGCACACGTCGCGAGATGTCACTTGTCGCACGCGACGTTGACTCCCCTTCTTGCGACAATGAAACTCTATAGGAGTTTTCCTGTTACATACAAATGTTATCTTAACTCGATGATTAATAACATGCTTTGTTGAGGAGCTTAGCCGCTGCTTTGAGAAGTGATTCAAACTATGATATGACGAGTACCGTGGACCTAAATGTTTGAATACTGAATAGTCAGTAAAATCATTATAAAATAAACTATAGAATAAAATTCCAGACGATCAAATGAAATGAGATTATTAGTATGTACAACCATGAAAGCAACAGAAAATTACGCAATTCAAGAAAAATATAGAAAATACACAAATATGATTATTATATGGTTATGGTTTCAAATATGATAAAAACCACCTCGACATATGTACCTATAGTTGGGTATTAAATAACAACTTAAAATTAATTTAAAGCACACTAAACAAACTAAACTAACATAAACCAAAAATCTTAAAATATAGATAACTAGCTGCGCCCCGCGGTTTCACCCGCGTAGCTCCTGTTCCCGCGGGAATATGGGGATAAAATATAGCCCATGTTACTCGCTTGTCAATGTAGCTTTCCATTAGAGAAATCATTTTTTAAATCGGTACAGTGGTTTAGCCGAAACCTTACATATTTCCATACATACTTTCATCCCCTATATTTATTTTACCCCCTCAAGGGTAATTTTTTACAAACTTTGAATGTCATATTTAAATATATCTAATTAAAATCCTAAAAAATTAATTTCAAGCTTATAGCTGCAAAAATGACGAAACTTCCATACAAACTATCACCCGCTATTTCAAACCCTTAGAATATTTTTTTCGCGATATGTCCTTTCCTAGGCTCTAGACTATCTCTGTACCAAATTTCATTTCAATCGTTTCAGTAGTTTAGGCGTGAAAGAGCAACAGACAGACAGAGTTACTTTCACATTACATAATATAAGTAGGGATTGCAAAGTTTCTGAAATATCGAAAACGAATTTCTAATGTCTAGGTGTATGTAGAGTATTGAAAAGTACCAATTTGTGCGTATGTACTTGTTTATACTTAATATTTTACAATACACGCATTGCATAATTCTGCCGTTCATAACATTAAATCACCTTTATATCCACTCAAAATCCGTACCAATAAATACTGAAACATGATCCCATAGACGTATAGAATTGCACAAAAGTGGAGTAAGCGACGACGCAACAAAATATGTGACAATACAATTTTATATGCGTCTATAAATTGCCTTCTTCTTATTTCCACGAAGAGCTTGAAGGCATTCATGGCGCGGCATTGGACTTATATCAGTTCCCATAAAAATGTTTTATGTTAGAGGCTAATAAATGACATCAGCGAATTCCGTAAGACAATATGAGAGGCGCTGTCTGCATTCGCTCTATCCATTTGGCTGCCTCCCCCTAGCAATCATTGTTTCGACCCAACTATAGTGTCTACGGGGTGTTTGTTTCCTGTAAACAAATGTTAAGATTTGTACGAAGACGTGTGCGAATGTTGAACATAATTATATTTTTTTAAATTATAAGGCAGGGGAGGGAGACCCGTGCTCAGCAGTGGGCCGATAAGGGTTAATTGTGTTAATGTAGATGTGTCGTTTGACTTTGACCGCTATCTCACATGTGATGTTAGGTACCTAAATGTCGACGCATGTATTGAAAACCTTTAAATTATATTTATTAGAATACAACCCAGGCATCTGCATTTTTGAAAACAATGTCGGCTATACTCGGCATCGTAAATGTCTATCTGTGTTATGTAAAATATGACTCAATTTCTGTATGTTCTCAAATAGAATACATATTATTATATGTTCAGTATGAAACTTCCAAACATAAAATGGCTACATTAATGCTAATCCTTAGACTGCTTTTATAGAAGGCTTGTGTAGATTTTATTTTATGTTTCAAAACAGGATAATACCTCATGTTGTGTGGGTATTCTCTAACAATTGATGCAATTTCTTTATAATAAAAATAATACACAGTGGACACTCACAATATGGGACTAAAATAGTCGTTAACTGACACCAAGGATTTTAATAACATTAGATTTAAAAAAACTACTCAAGAGCTTAGTGCTAGTCTCTGTAGAAATAGAAACAGATTATTAACTATTAGTTAATTAGTACGTGGTGGTTGTGTTATGTTAGTTCTTTAAATATTACAATAGTGCCCTTGGTACAAATCACCCTGTATTCGTTTTTAGTTTGGCTAAGATCATGGGTGCCGACTCGTCATATCGGCTGGGCACTCAGCTAATATCGCCTCTGTTTTTGTTAAGCTTTGCGTGTGGTTATACCGTCAATGTCCCATAATTGGTTTCCCTTGTATCGGTTATGGGATAATAAGGGGTTATTTTGCAACTGTAAAATAAAGTCTAGGGGCCGGAATAGAATTCGTGTTGCGAACGTGGTTCCAAGTAGTCCCTTAGTTTCATGAGGGGTTCTGTTAGGGGTTTTACGGCCATTATTATTTCAAGGTTCGCATAGTGTTTTCCATTCATATTCATGTGAGATGGCTTCAAAATAAAAATTAAAAGTAGTAAGTAAAGAAGAAAGACGGCGGTTTTCCATGTAGATAGTGAAACGCATAATAATATGTTATCATTTAACCATTTGCTCTACTTCCTAATATGAATTTGTGGCACAGGGGCCTCACCACAAACAGTTAAATCCATCCAGTCTAAAGCCTTAAACTGAACTGCCCTGCTAACTGTCACCACCAATATCTCTCAGCGTTCATAAGTCGACCAGAGACATTTATCCAAAGAGATCGGAACAATTTGTTTGCATTTATGGGAGTTTATATAGCTCCATCTCATTCTCTTTCTCTCTCATCATCTGCAGTCTATTTTTGAGTGACGTCACGTCATGTTTGTCATTTATGTGTGGTGCCAATCTAGATGGAATAAGAATAAGTAAATGGTGACCCCCCAGGTAGTTATTTACTAACTTTGACAATTTACAGAGACCAATGAAACTATAACGCTATGTATTATAAATTTCAGGATTTCTCATTTATAAAGCTAGTTCAGTGTACACGAAACGACGCCAGGGTAATATTAACTCGGTAACATTTTATACTCGGTAAACTGGTCTATACAAACACAATCAACGTGTGTGCATTACAGCTCCTGCGGAACTGTTAGCTAAGCAATATTGGAGACCGCTCATAAACTAGTTAAGTCTGTTCGAGAATTATGCAGACGTAGGGACTTTGGGAACTTACATTATCTCATTACATGGTTTATTTCTGCGTGCTACTGAGTACTTCTACGGTTGTAGTTAAACTGTCTCTGAAAAAACAGAAAGTCGATCGACTTTCAGAACACACTGTTCAGCGACTTTGTATGTTATCATAAATGTCTCAGGTGAGGATATGTTATTGTGTTGGCGTAACGAGCCAATGTTACTTACATTAGTCCTTTCAAAATCTAGATTTTACTAACACAACTTTCACTCTTTAACAATGCTCGCCACATTAGCAAGAAAACCACAAGTCACTCTATTTTCGACTTTAAGGGACACAAGAAACAAAGTCCCCATATTCGCTGAAAGTGCTTGTCATCTATCCTTTTCCTCGTACGATCCTATTGTTTGACTCCCTCTCGCATTCTACCAAGATTGGTTTCACACTTTTACTCACTAAAGTTATTGTTCTAAGGCCACATGTCATTTATCATAGATAAATAGGGATGTGACGAGTCCGGCCATTTTTAAAGTATTGACCTATTCCGCCGTTTTATATCTTACGGTTGATGGCCGGAAAGATATCGCTAAAAGACTAATAAACTTTATATAATAGTATAAAAGTATTTTAATGATAGATGTATTCATCTGAATACATGCGTTATAGGTATTTAAATCAGTCAAAATTGAAAAAATTAAACATTTGTTTTGCAGCAAACCTTTCGTAATAAATAAGGACATCTCTTATTTAGGTATAAGGTTTACATTTTAACAGCAAAAGTCAAATTTATAACTCAGCATGTTATAATGTTTTATTATTGCACTATTTGGTATTACGCAGAACTAACCTAAAAAAAAAAAAACGGGTACGGATTCCGGCTAAATTTACTCGGCATAAACAAAACATATTCTACGCCTCTATTCATATATCTTACAAATGCGAACACTTTGCTGCAAATAGGGTGGACGGTAGCATTTTCCATTAAGCATCAATCCTTGTTTGTAATATTGCGATGATGTGACTCCGAGACAGCTGCGGCTTGAAATATTGTACAGCTAAGTTGGTATGATGTTATATCAATATGAATAAACAAAGACAATGTTGGATCTGAATATTCAGAATTGCATTTATGTTCAAATTTAAAATACCGCGAGACTCTGGGTGATAAACACAATGTAGAGATAGAGACCCACAATTATACATTTCAACACATTGAAATGCTTGCTATAGTAATCATCATCAACCCATAACGTCCCAGTGCTGGGCACGGGTCTCTCCTCACTTTCGTGAGGAGGATATTCCACAAAAATACAAATTTCATCAAGTCAAATTTTGATTCCAGAAGATTGCTGTTCAATGAGCCAATTCAATCAAAATTCACACATAATTAAACACACATATCTACATAATTCAAACACAAATACTCATACAGACTAATCAATTTACACACACAAACACACATAAATTTATTGTATAAGATAAACATAGTTCGAATTCAATGTGATTTTATATTTCTTATCCATAGTAAAAAAAATGGATATTGCACAGAGTATAGCCAAACAAATATCTTACCTAACACCGAGTATCTACATACAAAGTTCTGGGTGACGCTGTTGCTGTTATGAGCAGGCGTGGCGCTTACTATCATGTGAACGACGTGTTCGTCTCGTTAGTTAGTGATATTAAAATAATACAAAAGTCGCTATAAGAACCTATAAATGCGTGTCTTTTGTGCGTGTTTTGGTCTAAATACTACACAAAAATCACTAACAAAACATTGTTGTAAAAAATGCACGAGACACGGCTTAAAAAAATCTGGATTCTACGTATTCAAAAGACGCCAAACATTAGCCTTTCATCCACTTCAATAAAGCAGTGCCGAATTATTATTCTATGCCGCCTACGCGCAGACTTTTTTATAACTTCAGCACACTAAGCCGCCTGATCCCACCTAACAGGTAGGTAATAAACGCACGTCGACGTTATAGAAATTCGTTGGGTACACCGAAAAAAAATCTTTTAGTGAGAAAATATCCAAGTCTTCATCCCCAATGTTTACTCTTGGTGGTTAAGCTGCATCTAATGAAATCCCCTGTCAGGGTATCCTTGCATCGAATCTTAGTCTGACAATGCAGTTTTGATACTTTTGAGATGATCAGAGCTTTTTCCTGACTCATCAAGTTTTTAACGGGCTTCGCGTGAAGTAACAAAATTTCCACCTATTTTAAAGAGTTTTTTGTAGTTCATTATTCTGGACACATATTTACGTATGAGTCAGTAGTCGGGAATAATTTATTTACGTTCTTAGTAACTCAATACTAGTAGCAACGTAGTAAAGTAATGCAAATAATGGGATAATGCTTAAAAAAGTTAATAGTTCATAATGTGTATATTTGTCATGTTTGTATTTGTGCCGCGGTATGATGGGCCTTGTGGATTTTGAATCATGCAACAATGCTATTAATTTTTTAGTAGCTAACGATTTAGTATAGTGAAATGATCAAGAAGTGAGAAGCATAGTACCAAGAATAGACACGTGGACTTTGAGTATTTTCAGTGTCGTCCCCGGTTTATTTCGGGATGTTATTCCGATCACGATGTTACTAGCCTTGCTTATTGAATAAACTTCTATAAGCATAATACCAACTACAGATTTCACTTAATTCCGGTCCAGACCCGATAAATTGTTAGTGGTATCCAAACAAAAAGATAAGGGAGAAAATTCAATCAGAGCCAATTCAAACTTTTGTGCCGCTAAAGGGTTCTAAGAAATCTTCGACCGTTAGAACGGTTAGAACGTATCTTTGAATAAAACCCCTTGGATTGAACAATGGGTCGTCGGTTCAGCGTAGTGGACATATAACGGTTGACCAATTTTCTTTTGTGCGAATGCCTACGAATTGAGAATATCAAACGGGGTGTTCAGACGGAGTGCTGATTGACACTCTCTTTGTACGAAAATCCATTGATTTTAACCAATTCAGTGAACAATATTACATGCACTGAAAATAAAATCCGAGTAGTTGATAGAGCACGGAGGGAGTTTGTATATACAGCGATGTAGCTTTCGTTGTGGCAGCTGGCAGGCAGTCACGGCTTGTAACTTTTGTAAGGTAATGATGTTATGTCCATGAAAGCATTTTCTGCTCGTGGAGCGAGATGGTACTAGAAGTTGGCAACGCTCCTATTTTTATTAGACTTTATTTTATTTAATTTTTTTTTATTTGGAAAGTCTATTAGGTCAGATAGGTGGTGATAGGGTGTGGAAGGTTTGATATGATTTGAGTAGGGTAAAAGCCGAATGCATTTAAATGGACGCATTCTGAATACTGAGCACGCTAAAGGTCCCGTAAACTAAACCAAATGACGTCCGTGCATTTCAAAATTTCATATGGTAAAAACTGACCCGTTTTCTCAGTAACTACACTGTGATACATTTCATTTGGACGGTTTTTATTAAGAGGCCTTAGTTGTCTTCAATAGTGCGTGAATAAGTGTCCTTTTGGGTAGCATGCTTTACCAACGACCGCGACATCGTTTATCAGCAGGTCAAGCTGTGGACAATAAATTTGAAAACACTTTTAATTAAAAGTAAAGGCATTGGATTTTAGATTATTTTATATTCCAATAGTGTTAACGTATCACGATCACGTACGTAGCTCTAACCCCTAATTACTATTCCCTGTATCTAGGGAATCAGGAACTACGAAGGTCCTGACCTTTCACTACGGAAGCGACTATAAGTGAATTATTAGTTAATTAATTAGCTCTCGTGAATTACGCCGCCGATCTGTTGCCAATATTATAATATCAACAGCCCAAATTGTATAGCAAACCTAATATCTCCACACTCCGTCGTATCACGACTAAGTTCCACGCCACCGAATACCGCAAGTGGTGTTTGTTTGCTGTCGACAGCAACGCCATTAGGTGTACGAACAAAATTTATAATGCAAATACGATTACGCGCCCGCCCCGAGTTGTGAGAGCTAATGCACTAGACGACGAAGCTATGAATTGCAAACTCCTGTGAGCTGCTTTCAATAGGCCAAATAACTACAGTTGCGGGACCATTTTTATATAAAATCTTTTCTATGTAACACCGATTTTTACGATAATGCACGTTCGGGTTTTATGAAATTTCATAATTTCAAACTTTTAAAAAAATTGCTATAAAATATTAATAATTATGAGAAATCATATTGTAGTAAAAATGTATGTGATAGCCTATAGAAAAACATCTGCCTTCCAAGGAGTGTTATAAGTCAAATACCAGTGCGGCCATGTCAGTTTCAGGACTGGCAAAATTTACTTTCGTCTGTCTGTTTGTTGGTTTAAAAAATATATTTTACTACCGACCTGGACGAAACTTGTATACGGGTTTTACAACTTTAAAGATTTTTGTCGTTGGGGATTTCCGATTGGAGGAACTTTCTCAAAAGGGGACAAAAAGGGGGCTATTGAAAATCTCCGCCTTAAGAGATCCGTTTTAGTTCTTTTTTTTAAATGTAGTAAAGACTTAAATGTGGTTTCATACAATTTGGTAAATATCTGATGACGATCTTCGGCATGATGAGCAAAATAACTCCTCAAAATGCAGTAAATCTCAGTAGAACTAAAATGTTATACTCGTGTAAACGTCAAAACGCTCACGTTCGAACTCGAGTCACTTGAAATACTAATAAAAACTTGTTAAAATAGATAGTAATGATTTGAAGTTGGTTATCTTTAGATATCTTTTCATTACTTATCTAATTTGCATAGTAAACTGTAGTATTTGAATAAACTAATTATACTGTTAAGCGTTGCATTCTAGGAGGCAGCGTCTTAGAGAAACCGCTGGTAAAATGGTTGCGGGCCGGGTAGACCGCAACCCTCTGGCTACACTGTCAGCTATGCGGGTGGCATCGTGACATAGCTTACTGGTTAATAGTAAACTGTGGTACAGGTAAGTATGATACTTGAGTGAGTCAAAACAACGACGCGTGACGTCATCATCATCGTCATCATCGACCCATATCAGCCCACCGGTCGGCCGGTTTGAAGGGCACTAATTCCAGCAAAATAACTGGTCATATGAGACTTTAGCACCAACATCTCAGGGTGGCGAGCGCAGCGCAGTTCCGCCCAAGATTATGCAATGTAAAATTCTAGGTGGCACTGTATCTGTTATAGGCAGGCGTAGCGCTTACCATCAGGTGAACGACTTGCTCGTCTCGTAACATAGAAAAATAAAAAATATAAAAACTGCTGAGCACGGATCTCGTGAGGAGGTTAGGTCATAATTCTCCGCGGGGCCTCGGTCTGGATTAGTAAATAGCACAACTATACTCGAATTCTCGGGTACCATGTGGGTTTCCTCACGCTGTTTTCCTTCACCAAAAAGCGTGTGATAATTACGTACGCATGTTTTACAAGAAACACGTGTAAGTTCCTGCCCTGGGATTTGAACTCACTACCCTCTCCTTGAAAGACAGACGTTCTCCCACGACGCTACCACCGCTTCGACCACTAGGCTATGACACGTGACGATGTTTTTTTTAATGTTGTATTATGTTCTGATTTATTATGTTGTTTTAACACAACAAATAGATAGTGGTTATTGCAATGAACCATCATGCAGCCCACAATATTATGTCATTGAGTTAGTTATTTCCAAAATAATATTACCACTGTATTTCATCTCCTTAGAAACATTGAAGTGTAAAATGATAAATAAAGTCCAGACCAACGAATAAAAGCTCATTGGGATTAAAATAAAAACGGAATAACTTAGACATCCTAACTCAATTTTATTTATTTAAATTTCCTAACACTTCGAGCACTTTGCAGCAAATAAAGCCGCAATATCAATACATTCCAATCACGAACACTTAAAAAATCACTTCGAGTGATTACTTAATTTTAAGCACTTGCAAATGTTCAAAGCCATTCATAACCGACAACAACGTTTCATTATAAACTCCTAAAGAATGCAAAGAATCAATTTTGTAGCTTCCGCGCCTCCACAAGCCGTTCACTAGTAAAGGAATTTAATAATTTATCGTCGCAAATGGGAAATAGCCGCTTCGGTGCCGAGGCGTCTAATTTAGCTGCGTTGTACTTCGACTGTATATTTATTTCCGTGGGCTTTGTTCTTCTATCCGCGAATTAAGCGAGATCTGCCGCAGAGTTCGGATTTGAGAGAAGGATCCTTGCGGTTTTATTTGGCGGCCTCCATAGCGTAAGCGGGCGATGAGCTAACTGCGAAGCCTGAGATTACACGGTTCGATACTCGAAAAAAAGAAAAGAAAGAAGAAACAACAAAAAAGAAAGAAAGAAGAAGAAAGAAAGCCACGGAAAGAGCGGTTGAAAGATTTGTGTGATCCACAAATATTTGCTCTATGAGTGGGTGTTTGTAGGACCGTGGCTGTGACCGTGGTCCACGTAGTTTCTGATTTCCCAGATACAGTAAATCTTAGTTAGTGGTCAGGATCTATGTGTGTGATCGTGATGTGTTATTATTATTATTATTTCAGTAATACTGACAAAGTGAAGAAGATGAACTCCAACTTGAGCGATGGTAGGAAGTCACGCAGAACAGAGGAAAGGGTCATTAGAAGTTATGTTTATTGCACACAGTTATCGAGGATAAATTCCACTAAAATAATAAAATCAATTAACAATTTAACATTAACTAAAAAAACATGACTTAGAATAAATTGAAACTACTTCAATAACTTACTTTCCTTAGTAATTTTTTTTCACCAAAAATCGACTGACGATTCCGTACTACATATGTTTTATACAAGAAACGCATTGGCACGTGTCTGAACTGGAATTTGAATTCACGGCCCTCTACTTGGAAAACGGATATCGTCTCACTAGGTTGTCGCCGCCTAGTGCTTTCCTTTTATAAAGAGGGTCTATCTAATTCATACCACCATTCCTCCGCAAGTAATTCCTGTGGTAAATTAAGCAGGATCGCGGCGCGTCGAATGATTTATATAGGCAACGTTCATCCCAGTATATTTACGATTCCCGTTCTACAGAATAATTACAGGCCGCATAAACGCGAATGTAAAAAGGGATTTACCCTTTAATGATTACAAAGTAATTGCTTCGGAATTAGGACGTGAAACCAACGGCGACGACGGTAGAAATATGTTGCGGTTGTGTACTAACTTAATATTATTACTTTGAGGCATTTATATTTATTTTTAATTTCTTTGTTAATAAATAGGTGTTGACTAACTCTTCTGATTTTAAATGACCACGCGGTCTACAATTTTTAAGTAAAACCACTCTTAATTTCATGTTATCTAGGGTATTTTTCTGCTCATCAAAGTAGAAATATCTCTAATGAGATCCGTTTATTGGGTACTTTTTTGTATGGGATAAACCATGATTAAAGCATTCATAGAACTTGACTATTATAATACTTGTCGGGAATGTGTAGTACTTACGACTACAGTGAAAACGCAAGTCAGTGTTAGCAAGCGTAGGTTTGGATATTGGCTGCGGCGACAGGGGTTGAGACGGGAAAGAACACAGAGACAGATAGTGATTGGTTGCGTGTATCTGTTCTATACCATGACATCTACCTTCTTGCATTTACCTATCTAGGGATAGTAACCAACGTGGTCATAATTTATTAACCATCCAAGACATGTCGTGATTAATATTTCCAATCTCGAGGTACTCAATGCGCCCATCTCAATGCACCCATCAAGGCTGAAGCTGAAAAACAAGCAGAAAACTATCCTGCTGCGATATGCTTTTAGATACTTATCAACAGCACTAAGTGCTATGCTACGAATATTGACTTCATTTTAATTTAGAAAAATAATCGTCTTGTTTAGGAATTCGATGTTAATTACCTTCTGTATTTTGCGGGAAAAATGAAGGGGTACCCAACATTTTGATGACTACACAAATGTTATTCAAGTATAAAATTAAATTACCTGTGATAACAATAAAAAAAGTCGACAGAATTTTTCAAGCTCAAGGCTTTTTTGCCTCCATTTGTAATCATTAAATGAAAGAAAAACAAAGCGGGCAATTTGGGCGCAATAATTATTTACCCTCCTACGCAGCGCGGGTGAGCATAAACAATTTCTACATACGCTAATAAAACAATAGGTGAGCGGAACCTAAACATTTCTGTTTATGTTATCCACAAAAGGAGAAAAAGGATAAAAAAATGTTTTTAGTAGACCGTTAGCCTTATTCAGGCGGTTGGTGCTGCGGGTACCATTGTTGCCTATCAGAATCCTTTTTCCTTTAAAGGGAGGGAACATTCAAATTAGTCCATTGTGATTTATTTTTCTTGGCGCCCTTCTGAATAACGTATCCCAAATGTTTAATGTTCAGTGTCATGAAAAAGGTCACCCATAATTTTTATCGTTGACTTTTTATTTGATTTTCTAGTGGTGACTGTTTTGCTTTTTTAGCTTAGAATGCAGGCCATTTTAAATTTAAATCGTAGTGGGAAATAGAGTACGGCCCTCGTTGTTTTTTTTATCTGATTGAGTGAGGAAGTCGTTCACCTGATAGTAAGCGCTACGCCTGCCCATAACAGTCACAGCGCCACCCATAACTTTGCATTGCATAATCCTGTGCGGTACTGCACTGCGTTCGTCACCCTGAAACATCGGCTCTAAAGTCTCATATGCCCAGTAATTTCGCTGGAAACAATGCCCTCCAAACCGGAACACCGTATAGTCTTCATACTCTTGCTTGGCGGAAGAATATCTGGCAAAAACGTGATACTTCCCCAGGCGGTCTCTTGCAGAAGAGGCCTCCCGCTACATCTTATACCCACTTACTAATTTTACTGTTCCTTATCTAAGTTACGAACGAACATGGTTATTTTATTTCTTGGTTCATAGGGACACTAAGCAAATACTAAGCAAATAAAAATAAACCTTAGCTATCAATCTGACTAGAAAACTACATCGAAGGAACTAGCAATAAAGCAATTTCCATTAGTTATTCATCATAAAGCTTTTATCTATAAACTGGTTCCAATTAGTAGTTGCAGGCAAGCCTTTATATTATACTAGTTACGTCTCGTGGTTTTACATGCGTAGTTTATATTTGCCCTGCAAAAACTTAGCATTTTTCGATATTTTACATAGCTTTTAACACATAGACATCATGCGGCTTTCAATTTTATTTATTTAATTATTAACGTAATCCGACAGCGTTTTACAATTAATATAAACAAACAGTACAGTAATTTTGGTATAAAAATATGGCCAAGACAGGATTACTTATTTAATATAACTTAATTAATATAAGTTCTAGTTGACAGTTTTACAATTATTTTGGTGAATTATGGCACAGTGTGTGTGTATATGTGTGTGTGTGTGTGCGTATGGGTGTGTTTTCATAATCAGAACATTGTTCTAAAGATTACCTTCTACAAACTAACGAACAAACTTGACCTCTTTATGAGTGTAGATATTTTGTAAATTGCTGTATAAATAGCATGAATATCACGACCTATAACTTCCTATGAGTCATATGGCACTTTCCCATAAAAGTTAAAGGCGTCCAATATCCCTATTAGTTTTTTGAGAATGCAATGGATTGAAAATTAATTTACTAGTAAATTGTTTTTTGGAATGCGTATTTTGTGATGTCTACATTTTGCAGCATTAGCTTAACACTTTGACTGCTGAGCCGTTTTGCTTTTCTAGACACGAGTGCGGCTCTGCACGCTCCATAGCGTTTTCCCATACAACAAAAACAACAGTTGTGTTTTGCCGTACTCGTGGCAAGTTGTGAAAAACACTACCGTTGTGTTCTCAGCACTGAAAGTGTTAAACGTAATAAAGCTTCAAATTCATTAGATTTTATCATATTCTCAAAGCAGTCGTATCTTGTATCTGATCGACTAGTGTACGCTCTAGCTAATATGCAGGTAAAGGTGAATCCTACAGATAATACAGTCAATCTGTCTCTTAGGCCCGTATTCAAGAACACTATTTGATACTTAAGTGATTGCTTTACTCACAGATTAAGTAATCATTTTATGTACAAAACTTTCAAACTAACAAACCTTGCGTATCGTGCCCACCATTGACTATGAAGATTTCAAACTCAAACTCTCAAATCATTTATTGTAAATAGGCAAAATATTGCACTTTTACACGTCAAAAAAAAAAAATCTTATAGATAAGTATAGAAATACAAAAAAAAATAATTCAAATATTATGATCTACGAAACTAATGATTATTATCTAATTATTTATCTTTGGTGTTCACTATGCAAGCTCATAGTAACGTTTGAGAATATAACGGTTACAATGAAAGTTGTTTAGTGCTAATGTTAGTACGAAAAATAATGAATACAAAAGCAAATCAGCTAAGTATTTTAATAAACAATTTCAACAAAAGAACACTTCGAATCCAGTGCAAGTCTTCGAAAGTTGTCAAGTTCTTAAGACCAAAACTTTAGTTGACATTCGTTCTATGAAAACCAAGTTACAGCAAAACTTTCCTACAAACAAAATTAAAAGGCACTTTGTATAATTTCTTTAAAAAATCGTCTGCATCAAAGAAAGAAACGTCACAAGAAGCTCTCATCTCATAACAAACACATTACGGGCAAAACTTGTTAAGGGTCCACGGAGTGGCAAGAAAAACACCTAAGTACAGTCGGGAACAAAAGTGTTCACAATCTTTATGACTGGCTGCCGTTTCATCACTTGGGAACAAATGAAAAAATCAGGGTAGGCTGTTACCGGGGTTCGCAATATACTATAAAACTTTTATTACACTAGGCATTTAACCGAGGATAATGAGATATCTAATGGTGTGGGAATATTTCTAATATTTTTTTTCATTTCACGAAGCTTGGCGTTCGGCCAACTAACCATTTTTTTTATTACTTGGTTTTTGCTCAGGAATATATACGTTAGATTAAATTAAAACGATCATTTTGGGAGAAGAAATTCTTAGGGTAGGAACATTTTGGGAAAAATACATCATCATCAAACCCCGCAACACTCAAAACCTCTTTTTTATTTAAAGGTTTGCTGAAAGAAATCCTGCTTCCTAATAATAAGAAATGTACAACTAATATAAAAATGCACCACTAATTTATACCCTAAAGAATACTTACCAACTCAGAAAGTATTCGCTAAACATCCGTAAATCAAATTTACTACAAAACCATGAAATCTTATGATATACCTTCCCACTTCTTTCTTTTGTTGATAAACATCCCAAGTAAGTGTTTGCATGGTGTAAGGAAAGTCAGGGTCATTAATGCACCCCAGGTTGGCACCCTCACATTCAGATAAGTAAGTAAAACAACTTTATTTGATGTTTTGCGTCAGTGGACGCCACGTCATGACACGGGGGACGTGATAAAATACCTCAGTGGTATGTACCCGGGTTGTTTACATGTTCCGGATCGGATCAGGGACGTCGGCGAGGGATCGTGTAATCCAAGCCACTGCATGATTTTTTTTTTACTAGTAGTTTCCGATTTTGGACCTAACGATTAAGAAAAATAATATAATACAGACCACTGTAATGAAATAAATTTTAGAGTAACTCTTGAAATAAATAATATAGAATAGATATGAAAAGCGGTCACTTCCGCAGATAAATTTTGTAGAATAGACAAATGGAACTCTGAGTTATGTATGACAGATAACATTGATTTATTTTAATACAAGGTAATGGTTTATCCAACCAGGTTTAATTATTAATGAATTTCTCATAAATTTAATACATTAAACATAATCATCTAGTATCTTTCTACCACGTGTCTGAGATGTGAATCGGCCTTCACAGTTGGTGAATTATGTTGATGGCAGGGCGCCCCCACATTGGCGTGTCGCGTTGAATCCTCAATTGCGGCGCATGCTTCCTGCAGCATTAATGTCGAGAGTGAAAATTTAAATAGGCCTCTTCAGACGGCTACCTGAAAAAGAAACACGTTTTAAATTACTGTTACACTCCCGTATGCGTAATTTTATGGACTACGGTATGTAAATTTGTTCTAAAATTACTTTATTATGGTGACAGATTTAATAGTATGCAGGATTCTGTGCCATTTGCGTTTTACGTGAAATAGAATGTCCGGGATATGTATATTTTGCGAAAACCACTACTTGGGTCATTCTTTTGTGAAATGACATTTGGGCAACCTTTAACAACTGGTACTGTCAACGTCAAAAATTAGAGAACATCTCATAACTTGTTATCCAACTTGACGAGCTCAAAATATTGTAATTTTTCATGGAACTGTACATTGTTAGTTCTGAGATGTTAAACAACTTTTGTCGCTGACTGTTCAGCAGAATCTTTCAAAAGCTTCAGTTGCACTGAATCACGTTTGTTATTCTATGAATATGGCTATAATCAGAACGGATTTTTTTGTAGATTTTATGTTTTTCATATATTACGGCAATGTCATCATCAGGCCGGTTTTTCCTGTATCTCCCTTTTTGTCTAGTAAATATGAACACCTAATTATTTAACAGGAACATTTTCATTAAACTGAACAGATTAGGGCATCCTTTCTGCATAAACTACTTATAGCTCTAATCAGGATGAATGAGGACGTCAGTCGTCCGTTCATCGCACTGCAGAGCTTTGATCCACTCCGCTGGGCGCCCACTAATAAAAATACTTCCCTCGTATGTTAGAAAGTAACCTCACCATATCAGAATGCTAAGCTAAGCAGTGCTATACACGAAAAAGTTGGTTTACGGACGATATTTTAACATGACAACGTCATAACAAAACATTGATGAAATGATTGCATACTTTTATGAAAAACAGTTTTTTTTTTTAATAATAACATAATATATACTTGAAATTATACTAGTAATCAGATTTTTAAAATGGAAGAATAATTAACCTGTCAAGAAGAGAAGATATATAGATACGGCGCAAGCGTACAATGAGCGTTACGGGACAATGTGTCAACATTTTCGTGTATGCAGCCGGCGTTCATCGATTTATTAGACGTTGTCACGTCAAAAATTAAACTACTACAAAAAGCTTTCGTTTTATTTTATTGTATTGTGTTTTTTTTGTGTAGTTAAACGAAGTGATTGTGTATTTTTAAATTGCTGATTTTAAATTACACCTAGCCGTAGTTAACTTTTCTCTCAGTATCAGTGTTTTAGAGACACAAACTTTATTATGGTAACACATGAAAGCATGCCACTAAATTATCGCGCAGCCAACAACGCAAAAAATAAAAAAAATGGTCTGTCAGCCCGGTCCTCAATAAGCAGCACCGCTTTTCTTGTAAAACTTAACAAGTATTACTTTCGACAGGTAAAAACACTGAGCACACGCGGCCGACAGAGCAACCGAGAGGGGACATCGAGACCGCGAAATCTAGCAAGAACATTTGAAGTTCACAATTTCATCTCATCGCGTTTGAAACTAAGAGGAGTGCCAACCTTCTACTGCACTGTAAATGCTCGCAGCGCCCCACAAATGGATCGCTGGATAGGCTTTCCACTGAAACGGTTCTGCATGGAGACAATTGTTCTTAAAAAACTGCAGTCACTTAAAACGTCCTACTTCGCATCACAAAGGAACTTTTACGATTGCACTCTGTCTCGAGGGTCGCTGACTGACTTGTTCATGATTTTGGGACTTGAAATAGACTGAATACTGAATAGTAATATGGTGGTAGCAATCGTATGGCTCTGTATAACTTTTTTTTTATGAGTTGATAGGTTGAACTAGCGCTCGGTGAAATATTTTTCACCTGGTGCCAAGTGATCAAAGACGATGTAAGGTTTCAGAGTAACACAGTCACTAATAATTCTCATTGTCATGGTCATGGCCCCATTTTCAATGGTTAGACAAAGTGAAGGTGATATAAGGTCTCAAAGTAACATGGTCACTAATGGTCATGGTCATGGTCCCATTTTCAATGGTACTACTAATGACAAAGTGGTCAAAGCTGATATAAGATTTCCAAGTAACATGGTCTCTAATGGTCATGGTCATGGTCCAATTTTCAATGATAATACTTATGATCACGATAAACGTAGAAAGAGACTAGGTCTCAAAGATGGCACCCGGATTCTCACAATACTATTACCACTAGCGGAGACCGGAATACCAAGAAATGAAGGGTTCTCGTTACTGAGTTTCAGTCTGAGGCTGGTAGCTAGCCAGGTGGACACTAAAGTGTCCTTTTGTTGTTTACTTAGTACAGAACACGACACTGCTGAATCAATCTGGGAATCGACTGAGCAAGATTTATAGATCGTCAAGCAATAACCAATCTTATGGTGGATTATGAAAGGACTCAATCTCAATGACGCTACGCCTGAAAATTAAAACGATTGGATTTGTGATGTTAGAAAAGGTTTAGAATTTACGATTATCCATGTGTGAATTATACAAATAGTTGCCATCAGGTTCGGTCCGAGTTTCAATCACTTATCAGGACGCAACCACCAGATGGTGCAGTGGAATCCGCGGCAATCCTAAATTTATTATCTGTTTGTGACCATTTGCTGCAACGCTGCAATGCAATACAATCCGGCAAACACCGGTGTTGACGGTCGAAATGAATGCGCGCGAAATCCCACCAATCTACGAGTAGGTACTGTGAAGGCATTTGTAACCAGTAGATAATACGCAGACTGCTCAGGGTACCAAAGTATCTACGCCTTTTACACGTTTTATTTTTTCCTCCCTAGTAAAACTAACTACTAGCGTAAAACGAGCTTGACACGTTAGACAAAAATTGACAGACAATAGCCCAGGATCACAAGGAGTAGGAAAATTGGAAGAATAGAACATTACAGTATAGACTAAACACAACAAAAACAAAACGAACGAAACCTAAACCATAAAAATCTAATAATACCTTGGCGTCTATATATAAAAGCATGACTGTTTTTGTCCGAGCCTTTTGACTATTGGTGTGATTACAAATAAAACCATTTGGTTTTTATTTATTTTTATTTTTATTTTCACGCAGTGTTCGCGTTATAGATTCTCCAACAGTACACCATTCCACCCAGATAGCGGTGTGCAGATTGTACAAGATCCGCATCAAAATGGCAGAGTTAAACAAATTCAACCAATAGTGACCTACTTTCGAAGATTTATCTGGTGCTAGCTTGAAATTTTGAAACACGTCATACACATCTACAAGCTTTGTTTATCATGCGAACGATTCTACGAGACAGTACTGACTGGATATAATTAGAAAAATAAAAATACTAAAAATAGTCATAAAATAACTACAAAAGAATTGAACAAGAATTGTTCGGATGCGTTTTACACTTAGAATAAAAATATTTTTTAAAATTTTATTTTACTAAGTATTTCAATAGTAATAATTATGAATTCTTGAAGTTCGACATTAAAGTTAGCTCAAGATTGTTTTTGCCTTAGATGAAAAACAGATGAATTCAGTGTGCCGTACCTCTTCTGTGTAGCTTGCCGCTTAGTGTGGCTTATCAAGTATATATTATGTACTTACTTAAAGACAAATAATAATAATAGCTATTTATTTCTCAAAGAAACTTAATACATAATTTCAGCATTATATCGTAATGTATTTACCTTGTGCGTGGCTGTGTTCAAATAAATATTTTTATTTACAATTTTTTATTATAAAAACGTACGTTGTAGGTAAAAAAAGATCGTGGAAATGGCTTCAAAAAAGAATTACGAAAACTGTAATATAGCCTCTCTAATAAACTTCAAAATAAATAAACTATATTTCCGGCCGATGCGATCGTGTTACCTCGCCGTAGAAACTTCCAAACTTTCTAACCTACTAACCACGGAAACTGTCAACTAAATTCCGACACAGCCTACATAAACACGTACAACTGTGGTTTTAATGACCTGCATTCGCGACGCAGATGTGTCTGCAAATCCGCGTAAGCCAGGACTTAGTCCTGCTCGTGTTGTAATCGCGATGGCAACGCAGTTAATGCCAGTACGTAATCTACGTGCTATTTCGATTATTTCACACGCACACGTAAGTAAGTTGTAAGACTATAAGGCACACATACACAGGCACACACAGAGAGAGAACACACAAACTACAAGGAATTCTAATTATGGGTCTGGATGTATATAAGTGACCGAGCCGGAAAAAAAGAAAGATTGTATGAATCTTTTTTGTTGCTAATGTTTTTGATACTGCTTTGCAGAAAATATAATCATTTCAGAAAAAGATGCCCCTTCGTGGACACCACAGTTAAATTTCTGTTCTAAAATTAAACATTTTATTTCAATGATTAATTTTTTAGATAGTAGGTAAACAATAAAAAAAACTGCACAAAATCCACTTCACACATACTAAGCAGAATGGGTTTAGCAAATATTTGTCGGATTAAACTAAAAGCCCGCGCTTTAAGTGAATAAACAATGCATTAGAACGCGGTTTAAATTAACTTTACCAAAAAGTTGCCTGTGAAGATCTTTGCTCTGCCACGAGCGCAACACCCAATCTTCTTTCACCCTTCGACAACTTATTCATTTCAACTTCACGCTCAAGTTCACGTACTGTCTAGTAAAATACTGTTGTCGCACAGTAATCGCGACGGCTCCCACACTTGAATTATCGTCCGTTTTAAATACAATTGTTTCGGTTGGACGCGGGATTTGGGTTAAATAGTTGCGTTAATGTAGGTAGGTACCTGCGTGCCGGAAATAACGAGCTTTGGATTAATTGGACAATGTTCTGCACTAGAAGTGCAAATTGATGAATATCAGGCTTTAAGGTATTATTAATTTTAGCTGTTGTTTTTTAACACTTTTATTTGTGTATGTTTTATGTATGTCATAGCAGAATTACCTAACTAAAATTATGTGCGGTTTTGATAAACATTGACCATAAACGTGCGCAAATTGTTTAACCTAAGTAAATTTTTTAGAAGTTCTTGTAAATCAACTCATTGACATCAAAGAGATTGGTTAAGAACTGCTTAGGTATTAGTGTATTCTTTATAGTTATGTTACAAATAGCTACAATTATGTATTAATTCTATATAATGCTATTTTCTGTCCTGGAGATAGAATAGAATAGAATAGAATAGAAAACTTATTATTTTACACCAAACAAATAAATAAAAATAGTACAGAAAACAGAGACACAGAGATGTGAACTAAAAGCAATGTTAATTTTTTTATCGTTCTGAAACAAAATTCCCATAGGTACAGGGGCAAAATCTTACAATAAAAATTCAGTAGATCCCACCAAAAATTTCCATCTTACCGAAACCGAAATTGCGTGTGCAGAAAAGAGAGATGAAAAGAGAAATTGAATTACACCCATAGTATTCAAAGTCGAGAACTCTGTGATGTTTGTTTGTGGCAATAGAGGAAAAGTGAATACATTAGACATCGCACCCCTACGTTCCCCATCGCATAAGAACAACTAGTATACATTTTATGATCAGTAGTTAAACTCAAAACTTTCTGAAGGAAAACTGTTTTATAGGGCCGCATAATCGCGACGATAAAGTTGCAAGGAACGCATTAGCTGAATACTTACTTACATTGATGTTAACTATCCTATTAAATAGTCAAAATATGACATCACCTCGATAGTCAACACAATATATTATGTACTCGAATAAAGTTTTCAACGGAATACTAATAAGGAGTGAAAATAGACAATCCAAGCGAATCGGTGAGCAACAGAGCTCCATAAAACACTTTCAAGATACTTACAAGTGGCCGTTGTGAGCAACCACCTAAATTCAATAGCTTTATTTGACCGTCATTGATAAATAAATACCTATTTCACATACAACTAATTACGTCAACAAATCAACACAGCTTTTTTTCGTACTAAGCATTCGTATGAAGCTTAGTTACTGTTCCACGGCGATATAGGTGGAAAGAATTCCTGGACCCTTCACTTGCACTACCATGAATATTTTAGACCCGCTTACGGCACGTAAAGTGGCGAATATGCTTTCAGGATAATAATGCCGTGCTGGTTTTGGATACCTTTCAGCAGTGACCTTATCTTTGATTTGCGATTTCTTTATGCAAAATAGATTTTGTGTCTGATGCAATACTGAAGTGCATTTGAAAATTTTTTGCTTTAAAGAAAATCTAGGTATAGATCGGGAGAAATGTTGTTTAGTTCAATTTTTCGAGTAAATAATAATTTAAAGTCAACATTGAAACGTAGGACAATAAATATATATATTGCTCATGTGATGATAGAGACGGCAGATATAGAACGGAACTCCTCGGTGACTAGCAGAAGACGATATTTGGGATCGTATTGATCAGCTTGCAGTGCCAAATACATTCCACAAAAACTTTTAAATCTCACAGATATAGCTAACTTTGTCGTGTCGTCTCTTGAAAAAAATCTCTAACAGCATTAGCCTGCAGACTTTCCAAGCTAAAATGCGAGAGAAAACGTAAAATACGTATGTGCTTTGAGCCAATTAAGTCCATGTAATTAACCATTTAAATCCTATGTAATTAAGCATTTGAGGGACCTAAAGTGTTTTGCAAATAATTGCGCGGGCAGTCGTAATTTTTCTTCCTTATCCCACATTCTGTGGACTGGGTTTTAACTTTTATTCTGTACAAACGAGTTTGTTACTTTAACAAGCCGAAATGCTTCAGCATTTTTACAAGCAGTAGGTATTCTAAAGTATTAGTGTTTAACTACAAAATGCGAGTGCCAACTAGAATTTAAAAGCTAACCTAATTTATTTATTCTAAAAATGTATGAAGTCAGAAATAATTAATTGATTACAAAAATTTTATCCAAACAATTTAACATTGCCAATAATCAATTATTTTAGGTACCTGCCTACCAATTAATAAAAAACAAAAACTAGAATATTGGCTGATATTGTTGGTAATTAATTAAGTTTAATAATACAATTTTACATTACATTATGATGTTGTTTACGTAACTCTCACAATTAAATCCAATGTTCATAACCCGCGTTAAATATATCTACCAGAACTATATCATTAATCTCCCAAATCGACATCAAAATATTATTCCAATTGATAGATAATAATTACAGAACATAATTCGTAGATTTAATTTGATCGTGTTTGCTTTCTATCTGGGTTAATATATTGAAATTATTCTCGTTAATTTGGCTCTATACAACGGCCTGTTTAATTATTCATCTCATTAGAGAAGTTTCTAGGCGTTCCTTTGTACTGAGGTAGACTGCTGGAGCGAATGCAATACCGATAGCCTAGTTTTCAACGGCAAACTTGCGCCTTAGAAGTTTTGAGAATGTGTCGTGCCCAACTTAATGCCTTCCAATTGGGATTCAAAGATAATATATTCTGAATTTCTGAATATACAAGTTCATTGCGCCTGTCAAAAACATAGCAGACAATTTCCTGTCTAATGGAAGAGAATGGCTTTAGGAAGTTTTGCGCTGTTCAAGATTATCGTAGTGGGAGATACCTAATTCGAGATAATGAATGTTATAAGGAAGGTTTTGGCGATAAAGTTTGTAAGAGCCGAGAGTGGATTGGTTTCTTGTTTATGTCACTATTTCGGGATGGAAAATTGCAAATCCAAGGACTCAAAACTATCTACATTTACGTTTTATCTAAACATAGACACAAATAAAGCAAAATGTACAAGTCCATGCACATTTCAATCAAAAGCTAAGCGCGCCGTCACAGTGCAGACAAGCATGGCGAATCGCGCGTCGAACGCAGGCAGGCCTTGGGCTGCGGGTAGCCGTAGTCTGGACTGATGGTCTAATATCGATGCGAAAGATTATTCATCGAAATAGAAATGTTCTTCTTTTTGTATCGATATTCCTGAAAGAAAAACGCTCTACAAGTCATTACTAAGTCGAGATAGAATCAGATAATGAGCACGTGCTGAGAACTAAATAAATAGCGCTCAAAACTCACTAATAAGTAATTGACCATTACTAGTTTGTGAATAAGCTTTTTACTTATTATAATAATGTCAGATAAATGCGTGTAAAACTAAAGGAAAGCAGCTTTAATAACAATACTTAACAAGTCCTTTCATTTGTTTTATTAACCTCGGTCGATTTCAAAATACTTGCAAGTATGTTTACTCAGAGGTCATAAACATGTAGATGTTTCTACGATGTATAAATATTCAATTGAAAAAAAAGCATTCACCATGCGCTAAATCAACATAAAAGTGTTAAAAAATAGGAGAAACAGCAAATTTTGTCGACATCAATATAGTTTTTTTAATTCTTTTAATTTCAAGTATTTATTCTTTCATCATTAAGAAATGATTATATTTTATTCATAAAAGTATGCAATCATTTCATCGATTTTTTTTTATGGCGTTGTCACGTTAAAATATCGTCCGTAAACCAACTTTACAGACAACCAATTATTTTAATATATTTTTTTTATTTAGTGTTTTATCTATAAAATTATGCTACCCTTATATCTAGATCTAAAGATAAATTCACAATCTAAGATTCACAGCTGCCACATAAAGATGAAATAGCTTTTTGGCATCATCTGATATAGGATGAAACAACATAGCGTTACAATCAATATCGTTAGATTTTGTCTTTATCAAAATTCCACGTACTTATTTATAATCTAAAATTAAACCGGCGATACCCATCGCTTCCCGAAACATCGATGATCGCGATCATCCCTCGGTCAGGACCGTGACGAGGGGAACGTCACAAGCACCGTCCCGGATTAACTTGCTTCTGTTTATAGCAATTCATTTGTTTTCATAGTGGAGGAAAACTATTATAGCTGTGTGTGAGGCAGTTGACAACAGAGAATGTTTTATTTATTTATTTATACTGTTACACATAAATTACTTGTATGAGGAGGACCTTAATGCTAAGTACCATTTTCTTAGATAACAGTCCTTCTATTGAAACGGGTATTATAATATCAATATCGAGTAGGTGAAGAAAAATACAAAAATCGATGCAGTTTTTGACGTAAAAATAGCGGACTAATCGCTTAAAAACAAGTCTTGAGTCTTGGGCCTTTGACATCATCATCATCATCATATGCAGCTCATCTAACCCACTGCAGGGCATAAGCCTCCTTTCTCTTACGCCATTCATCCCGGCTTTGGGCTGATCTGGTCCATGTATTACCCAACAACATTTTGATGTCGTCGACCCACCGTTGTATCGGTCTTCCGCAGCTGCGCTTTAAAGGCAAAGGCTGGGTACCTTTGCCTTTGACATACCGAAATTAAAATGGAGTATTATTTTTATGTTTTATATAATAAAATTCCCGCAATAACTCTGCATTTCCCAGCTGTAAACCGCCGATGTTACACATGAAAATAAACATGTAAACACTGCAAAAAAAAAACTAAATGTCAACTCGTGAGTTCATACGAAATTCCACAGAAAAAGCTTGTTCAGTTATAGCCAAATTTTGAAATATTCGAGCAACTATTTTGATATTTTTTCCCCTAAGAGCAAAGTTTTGGCAAGTATCAAACTATTTATTGTAAAAATGCTTTAAGTAGAAGTAAGCAACTATACGTTAGATACATTGCCACAATCCCATAGCAATACCGCGGCTGTGGCGTGCCGATAACACTGCGTGACACCACGTACGTCATTTGTCACGTCAAGCCCTGTTGTTCTTTTTATTAATTGATTACCATGCATTATACATCGTTATATTTTAAAAATTGAAAACCAACTTCAGGGATCAGTTGCTCGCATATTACAATAGATACCTTGGGCGTTATATTTGATGCAACTAAGTGTGCAACTTAATGAATCTATTATGATTTTTATGTCTATCACAAGTATTATGAATATGTAGATACGTTTCTTCATCATCATCAACCCATAACGTCCCACTGCTGAGCACGGGTCTCCCATCCCTATTTATCGTGAGGAGGGACGTTCCTTATATTTACTAAATATACATACGGAAAATCATTTTTATTTTTGTAATATCTAACTGTCATTGGCAATAAAAAACATTGTATCATTCATTTAATTTTCCCTAAGCCTAAAATGAAGAATAATGCTACATAAGAAAAAAACTGGTGCTGATTCATTATTCTTACAATCTTACAAACACGAAGACAAAAACGTGCAACAAACCACTATAGTTCTATCATATTCATAATCATGGAGGAATATAGTAGCTGTGGCACGTCGATAACACCGCGTGACACCTGCAGATCATTTGTCACGTCTGGCCTTGTTGTTTTTTCCGCGATATTGAACTTGTTTGCTTATGTCCCGTCTATAGCCTGTCGGCTCTTTGCCGCGGCTTTGTCGACAAATTGCTCTGATTTTGTAAGGGGTTGGCGTGCAAGGGTTACCGTGTAATACCGGTCAGATTAATATTGTATTCATTTGAGAGTTGTAATTAATTTATTGCAAACAAAAAAGCTTTGTTGCTAAAAGCTATGGGACGTTGTGTATCAAAAGTAGATAAATTAAAAAAAAGATTGCTTAAAAATGAAAAAATATGAATGTTTCTATTGTTTTTATATCTAAACAGCTATTTTTTAGTTTAATTTTGAGTAAAATGTATTGGATTTTGTTTTTTTTTAATCGTAACGTTAGGTCTGGCTACTGTTTGTATAAAATATTATGTGATTCATCTTCGAGGGAGATTTGATTTTTTATTAAACCGTTTTTCTTTTGTGTCGTTTGAGTGAATGAATCAAAGTTAAATAAAGAAACAATCCAAGAAAGAGAAAAGCGTTTTTATGGACGTTTCAATTCCGTTACTTAACTTGTAGTATTAAAAAATGTTCCGCTCAAATTTCTAAAAGTAATTTTAACAGCCATTCGCAAAGTAAAGCGTGGATGCGTAATTAAAAATCCAAATGAGATTTACTTATCGCAAATAAATAATTTCAAATGGAAAGGAAAGCTTTTACATCTCTTGTAAATTAACATGTAAATTAAGGGCCAGGAGTCGGTAAATGGGTTTTTTCTTCGGCCTCTTAACATTGGTGCCCTCTACTGTCTAAACGTTGGACAGGACTTGTTCAAGTTTGCTAATTTACTCTTAAGTATGACCTTTTCTTTAACAATGTTTACGTTCGTAAAGAATAATTTTGTACGGTTCTCCAATGTAATAATTTTAGAAATTTGACGTTATGACATTATAATTCTAAAGTGACTAAGAGCAACCTACCTCTTATTTACGAATTTATTGTTATCTAATGTTGGCTAATTACAAAGACCAATGAATAGCTAATAGAAGAATTACCGCTGCATGTTTTTCTTTTGAAACAAACTCTTTATGAAAACCTATCACAGCGTTATTACGCTGTATATTATAATGTACTAGCTGTACCCTGCCACGCTTCGCTGTGGCACATTCGCACATTCACTGATATGTCACTGATGAAAAAAATAGACAAAAACAATCCTTGATGCGGATTATATATCATGCTAAAATTTCAGCTCGATCGGTGCAGAACTTTTTGAGTTTTTTAAGCGTACACAAACCAATATAACATTTATTTATTCTGATAAATATATCAATATATATATATATATATATATATATATATTGATATATATATATATATATATTGATATATCAACCTTTATCTGATGCAAAAACAAATGCAAACATTATCTTTTAAAAAAAGTTAGTAATCCTTGTTTATTCCTTCCTTATTTTAAGTATCCTACACCAATTTTATAACAATTTCCACGTACAGTTTATTTGTCTTACACCTGCGCTGTTAAGTAGGGTAGGTAAGGATAGATTTATAAACTTACCATTACAACAAACAAGCAAATAGTTAAGTGCGTAAATCACCAAATCTGAACAAGCTCTAAGCCAGGAACAATTTAGCACCCCAGGCTCCTGAATCGATAAGCTTGACGCTTGACACTTGGAAAGTCGCGGGTTCCCACATGCCATTTGTCAACTGGAAGCGACGCTACATTATCTGCTTCAACGCAACGCAGACTGACGTATCTGATACACTTTACTCTAGACTTTGCTGTTATCTTGTTTACGTAAGTATTTGACACCTCAGTTGTTAAAGTAATTTGTGTCTTTGTAGAGTTTCGTGTTCACTGGCTTTAGGGAGGATTTTGCCACAATTTAGCCACTAAGTTAATAGTCAAGTGTACAGTTCTAAGATTTAAATTTTAACTTCCATCAAATTCCAGCTTATCTTAGCCAAAAGTTATCGCTAAATTAAGATGAGTAACCATACTTTGTTCTTCCATAGGTAATACATAATCATCATCATCATCATCAACCCATATCGTCCCACTGCTGGGCACGGGCCTCCCCGCACTTTCGTGAGGAGGGTTAGGCCATAATCCACCACGCGGGCCAGGTCCGGATTGGTGGATAACATACCTACCTCGGAAATGATTCTCGGGTAGGTGTGTGGGTTTCCTCACGATGTTTTCCTTCACCGAAAAGCGAGTGATAATTACGTACATTTGTTTTACAAGAAAGACTTAAATATACATAATATTAAGAGTAAATTATTAAACGCAAATAAATAAACAACAAAGCGCAATATAACAAATCTCTTTTTCAAATGCTTACCAATCTCAAACTCTACCAAAACCATCAACAATTAAAATATTTCACAGTTCACACAAACCTGAAATTTTAACAGCATCGTTAGCAACATGATTTATTTCCACCCTTTACAAATAACAAATTACCTTCTTACCAAACTGCCTTATCAGTTTTGCGATAAAAACTTCAGAGATACCGCACCCGGCTGCGGTCGCTCTGACAAATTAAATTCCTTCCTCTTGAAGAAGCAGTCAAATTCATCAGACGTGAATGGTTTGAGCTCAACAAAGTTTCTTATTTGTACCTGGTTTTATTGGATATCGCGTATCCTCCTTTGTTGGGATCAGTGAGTTAAATTTTATTTTATAACTGCTGGTTGGAAGCTTTCAGCAAGCAATAATTAAGAAAATTTCTGAGGTTTTGGAGAAGTTAAAGGTAGAACCTTGAAAAATAAAGCGCGAAGATAATATAGCTTAGCAAACAGAGCCTGCGTATTACATCAAAGCACTCAGGTCACTGCTTAAATATGAAAGATCTAGACTGATTTTTATCAAAAAATGCTAGTCTTAAACATTCACCTATTTGAACTAAGTCAGCTTAGAGAATTATGGTTTAATCTCTACTACCTATTATTATTTAAAAGGAATCAACACAAATAAAGGATAGTAAATTTTTACTAAAGCAAAAACAATATTTTTGCAAAGCCAGTTCATTCCAAAAATAACTTCAGAGAAAAGAAGAAAATATCTCCAACAGGATACGCTAACTAAAAGGAAAAGTGTCTCTCAAAAAAGGTTTCGCAAATGCAATACCGATAAGTCATGCAAACGCCGCGACATCACGAGTCACGTTGTTGTACCACAATGAATATTAACACTCGAATATCGCGCAATAGTCCCGTGAAGATAAATTTATCCGCGTGTCGGGAAATGGACCATTTTTCACGGCACCTAACGCTAGGTGTCACACGAACGTGAAGATGGCACAGTGGAACAAAAGAAGAATGTTAAGTTTAGACAGCTGTTAGTAACTACTGGCTGCGTCTCCTGGCTTCACCGGCATCGACTATGGCTATAGTTTCGAGATGATGACGATGAAATGTATTCTGTGTCATCCCAGGACCCAATGCCGGGCAGTAGCGTTTCATTAAAATCTATTCAACCATTGCAGCGTTGAGTGGCAAAAAAAACATACCTACACACACACAAAGACACACAATCTTCTACATTTATAACATCAGTAGGGTTATAACATCGTTAGACATTTAGTTAAACTATGTTGTTATTATTTAACAAGCTTTTATTTAATGTCTGTGTTTGCAATATTAAAGATGTTTGTTAAAGTTTAATCGTTCAAGTAAATTTTGACCCAGATTTCGTTGTACAATTAAATTGTAATGTTTGTCTGTCATGTCTGTAAAGTCTCGATGACAATACAATAATATTATTTAAGTAACATATGTTGTTGGGGACGAAAATTAGACATTTTATTAGTGATCAGCAGTAGATTGTTATAGTTTGAGCACTTTTTGATTAGCTCGCAGTATTGTACCGTAAAAGTATTTTATAAACTAAACTCGAGTTATCCCACTGCCTTCCGTTTGCTGCACCCTAAGGCTAGGTGTCACACGCGAGCTGCGAAGATGCCGTTACTTACGAACGACGTGAGAAGAATACAACAAGTATGGAACACGTGCGCCGCCGAATTAGCTTTCGTGCTTTCTTTATATTGCTGTTTGTTGTTTCATTACGGGAATCAACAGGCGAAGGGTCCCCAGACGGTTATGATAGTGTTTATTGCGAAAGTGAAGAAATTTTCTAGTGAGTGAAGAGGGTTAAGGCATACTTGTGTTAGATAGTAAAATAAAGTGAGCTATGATTATGTTTTTTTAGAAACAACTTCTGCTTACTTTTACGTTACGTTAGTACTTACGTTTTAACTTTATTTTAATGCGACTCAAAGTACAGTTTCCACACAAATCGAAAATGAAATTGAGCAATAATTACGCATATTCCTTTACGGTTATTTTAATCATATGCCGCTACTACCATAATTGGACCATGTTTATTACATGGACTATGGTCCTTGAAGCTCCATATCTCTAGATGCAGGGAATACTAGTTAGGAGTCACAATCTATATTATTTAATACTGTCGCGCTAAATAAACAGTTATTTTTCGTAAATTGTAGCATGAGAATTGTAATTTATCGATGAAAGATATTTTTTGTGATTTTGTGATATGTATTTGCAATTTTAATACTAAAATGTTATACAAGCTCCTATCCTTGTATCCTGTAAATATGATACCTAGTGTTGTAAATATTCGATAAAATAATGTGTGTATAACCTACCTAATTATCTTTGTGTGCTAAACTGCATTCCAAAAAAATAATAAGTACAACTTTAATACTATTTTTGGTCACCCTATAATCCACTTATGGCCACTTAAGAGGTTTACTTTATTTTTCCTCAGCCTTTACCTTTTCGAGAAAAATAACGCAATTATACTATACTCATGAAATATTATCTCGCCCTCCACACATGGCTGAAAGAGCTTAATAACTACTAGAGATGCACCGTATCTATCCGGCCATATCTATCCGGCTTCAAACTAGTTATTGTTTTATTGTTATTAATCAGCCGGATATTAAGATCGGAGCTCTTGGGGCAGACCAAAACCAATGACTTCAAGTCGTATGTGCTCCAAGTTTCGACGGCGTATCAAAGGTGTTTCTCACCCGGTACTGCCTCACTAGAGTAGTCTACTGCCAACTTAATGAACGTAGGCGAAATCAGTTCCCAGTGGTACATCTTAGTACTTACTACAATTTTTTTCTAAAATTTGTGCCAAATACCAACCAGCAACCAACAACCAACCAACCAACCAGCTCAGCTCAGCTTTGTGGCAACCAGCTCATCTGATGGTAAATGGTCCTCGCCGTCCGTTGACATTTTTTTTTTATTTAACAGAGTGCTAAGACGAGCATGTCGTTTATATTCTGATGGTAAGCGCTACGCCTGCACATAACAGTTACAGTGCCACCTAGAACTTTGCGTTGCATAATCCTGCGCGGCACTGCACTGCGCTCGTCACCCTGAGACATCGGCTCTAAAGTCTTATATGCCCAGTAATTTCGCTGGAAACAGTGCCCTTTAAACTAGAACACAGTAATGTTTGCACACTGCTGCTTAGCTTGACATCTGCAGCACCAGGGACAAGCAAGTGCATTGTCTAACCCTTAATTTCTTGCATGCGTCATTTACAGAGACAATCGATTTTGAATTGATTCCTGGCTAGAATTTAATAAAGACTTCTCTTTTCACTTTTTGTATTTATGACCATGAAATAGCTATTAAAACTCGGTAGTCGGCCAAAGCACAACCAATTACATCACTAGTGAGTGCGCTAAATCGCTAACTGTTATTACAGGTATGAATACAATAGGTGACAATGCGAATGTTTCACGGCTGATATCACGTCACTGTGGTTTCAGCTACCGTTTGAAATAATATGCATTACTGGCTGCGGCGGCCGGTGAAAATATTTTCATTTGGTCTATTTTAATCTCAGTGGCGTTGCTAATTAAGTTTTAATAAAGGAATTGGTACTGTTTACGTTTATCGTCGCGTATTAATTTTTAATGATATTGGTTTTTTACTTTGGTTTCTTTCTGGGGTTACAAATGGATAATTTCGTATGAGTTCCTTGAACTAGTCAATGACTATGGACGATACATAAATTAATTATATTTAAAGATGAAATTATTGTAATTCAACTGTAGTTATATTTCATAGTTCAGCTTTTAGCTAATGCTGGCTTAAACGCTGAATTAGGTGAAGACACCATCACTGATACGAGCGATTTTAACGATGATGCCATCTATTTATGAATGTCCCTCCATTTACCAAGAAACTTAAAAAAAAAAAAAAATATTTTCATATTTATTCGTGACGTATAAGTGAAGTATACTTGTATATTTTAGTCTTTTTTATTATATTATAACATTCTTTAGCTACACAATGTTCTGTCAATATAAACTTCAAATATAATACTTACAAAATGAATGTTTTTTTGTAATTTCACTGGAATTCTATTCTTAATTTGATCATTAAATGTGTAGGTTAATTTAAAAAACTCCCAATAATTTAAATTGGCTGACTAACAGATTTTCATACCGCCAAACCGCATTGTTTTTCGTCGTTATTTAATTCAGCAAAAAAGACCCTCGCAAATATTTTAAACCGATGACAAAGGCAATGCACTGAAAATGTCACGAGACCACAACGCAAAACCAATTAACCGTATATCTGCCTATAATTTCTGTACTAGTGATGTGGCGATGTAAAATAAATATCGATAGTGAAGAAGATATAGGAATGAATGCAGTAATAATGAGTGCATTCGTAATTTAATCGTATAATCAGCAAAATATCTACCTGAATACGCCCTAGCTTTCGTTCTAACTTTTTACAGATATAAATACAGAGATCTTGCGTTAAATAGTAAATTAAAAGCTTGAACATATTCAGCTATTTTCGTGGCTGACAGTTAATCAAACTTAAACATTATATTAGACCAAACAAGCTACCTAGTGTTTTTTTACTTTTAGGCACTGAAAGTTAAATTCCGGTCGCAAAAGTCTATAAATAAATGTCAGTAGAAGACGCCACTACTTAATCGCGAAGGATCGGCGATCGTTTCTTCAGCCTATTACTTTGCCTCTACTGCTTCTCCTTGAAAAAGCGTATTGTGGATTAGGGCCTCCTAACATATCGATACTTTAAACAAAACAACGTCCCTGCCTTAAGGCGCTAGGGTGGTTCCACACCATGCAGAAATATGACAAAAATGGTGCAGAGACCAGACGACGCTAATTCAATTGTCGCCGGTCAGAACTGATCAGTGCTAGGCAGATCAACGTGAAATCTGATATTTGCCGGGGATGGCCAATCTTCTTCCCGGACTAATGGATGAGGGGAGAATGCAATTATTCATACTAACGACGCGTATGGTGTGTTGTCACTGGTTTTGTCATACACGGTAATTTAAGTTCTTCATTCGTCAGCTAGAAAAAAAAAAGAGGAAATTAAACATTTTCGAAAAAGTTATCTATCTACCTTAGTACGTAGCTTTGCTCATTGCATTTCTCTTTAAAACTAATTTTAAAAGGATATCTTGATGTAATTTCACAAATGGATTTGTACTAAATAGTAGCAGTAAAGGTATTATACTGCTTATGTAGTAGATTTCAAAGCTTGAAAGGTAGCCGCATAAGTTCAGGTCAGCACCGAGTTAAAAGTATGGTTCTCTGGATTTCAAATCGCGGGTTTTATCTTCAAGATGTTAGTATCACTCCGTAATTTATCCAGCTATAGTTTCATTATTAATTGCAATGTAATTAAACAAAATTTCGACATAATTTAAATAATGGATACGAGATTCAACGTTATTTAACGTAGAGTGCTGATAATTACTTTCAAATACTTAACGATTTAAAGTCGGAATTTGCAATTAACTCGAGGACACACACATACACTCATTTCGTCAACTCATTACCAGTAAAATTTTGTGCAGATAAGTTATTTTAATTGAAGTTATCATCGAGTGAAATAAATTGCTTTTGAATTCGAAAAGTTGTTTTAATGAAGCAAAACTGACGCAGCTAATTTTCAGAACCCTTTTGAACACCAAATAAGGTATTCTAATATTGTTTATGATATTGATCTCTATAAACTTATACGAAAAAGTGAATACTGAACTTAACCCAAACCTTGAAAGGCTAGCATGAGTTATAATAGCTATAATGTTTAATATTACTGGGCCTATGGGACTTCAGAGCCCATGTCTCAAGGTGACGAGCACAGTGCAGTGCCGCGCAGGATTATATAATGCAGAGTTCTTGGTGGTGCTGTGACTGTTATGGGCAGGCGTAGCGCTTACCATCAGGTAAACAACTTGCTTGTCTCGTCACTCAGTGAAACAAAAAAAAATAAAAATTGAATAATAGTAATAAAAGACACTGGCTGCATTTCCGCATTAAATACAAATACATTTTGATCAAGCTCCGACTACGTAAAATGGTCGGTTTCTCTCAGCCTAGCAGGGACTGTGATAATTTGTCTGCGGTGCTCTTATCGGGTCCGTACGCGTCATTTCATCCTGTTGATGCATCAGCTCATGGCTGTAACGTCAACTCCATGATATCCAATTGTTTGGATGGCTGTGCTTCTTGTTGACAGTTTCTGACTACAATGTAAACAGAACGCTCGAGGGAAGAGATTTAATTGATTGTTTACATTGTTTTCAGGAAGTTTGGGTATGTCTTTGCGATTTAATTGAACAATCAAATTGATTTGAGGGTTTAGACTTTTGTTGTTGACGTGTTATTAATAATTGTTTCGCAAAAGTGGGTTGAGCAATTGAGCATGGGAACATCGTTTATTTTTCGACACTCAGTTTGTAATCATTTTTACTCATTCTAAAGTTCATGCATAACAATATGTTGTAACTTTTAACAAATATTCATAACATTCTATATTTCTTAGAATATTTTTATAAACGAAACAAACATTCGAAATAACATATTATTTACCAAAAAGCTCGTACCTAAACAAACAGAACTAAGTAAACCGAATATTATGTGCTACGTATTTTGTTATTTCAGGATTTACGAGCACCACTTGTCTGGATTATGAAATGTGACAGCTACATGGTCTATATTCTAAGTTACAGCCTAAGGCAACTGTCAAGCAGATTGTGAAAGTGGCCGTGACAAGAATTTGCATGAAACGAGAATAATTTGTTCTATAAATGGTTATGAGCCGAATAAATTAAGCTCATATACTGTGGTTTATTTTTATTTGACTGAGTTACGAGACGAGCAAGTCGTACCCAATGGTAACCGCTACGCCTGTCCATAACAGTTACAGTTCCACCCGAAACTTTGCATTGCATGATCATGCGCGGCACTGCACTGCGTTCGTCCGCCTGAGACATCGGTTCTAAAGTCTTGTATGCCCAATAATTTCAGTAAAGTGTTTTTTGTGGTGTATGGTTTAAACGTCTCTGTTTACGATTTTGGTTTTTGATTCAGGCCCTTGAAACAAAATTTTGTACGCAGCCAATCAGAGTAGGTCTGTATAAGTCAAGAGTGAACAGGTATCTTCTAGGCAAGCGTGCTGAAGCACGCCAACCCTCTTGAAAAATGCCAAGAACGTCAACGACTGTGAAGGTGTACCTTCGGCCACATTGTCACTTCCTATCAGGCAAGATTATACACTGGTATAGTAGGTCAAAAATCATTAAAAAAAATAACCAAAACACTTTTCTTTTACATTATTTACTAGAACATTTACAACGTAAACCAGCTCCTAATATAACTAATATCACCTCGAGTTCTCCAAGGCATACCTTGTCGTAACAAGGGCTAACTTTTCCACAAGAAATGCTGTCTAAAACAGTTGAATTATTTTCTTCCAAAATTGAATTTATTTAGACAGCGAATGCAACCGCCTGTCTCTACAGTTATTCCAAGTTAGTGAGACAAAGTCCAAGCCGTAACACGACAAAGTAAGTGATTGCTCCCCGCGACTGGTACAAACCGAGGGATTTCACATGTCAATTGGAACGAGAGCTGTGCGTGCGAGCAGAAAACTCGATTTGCAAGCGCTGAGGGGCGCAGTCGTATCACCGAGTGTCACCAGCAGTTAATGCCACTGAATGCAGCTGTATCTCTCCAATTGTTTACTAGCTTTTGACCGCAGGACTTCGGTCGCCTTTGTTCCCAATTTTACGAGAAACATGACTGTGAGCACATCAGCTATTTTTATTTGTATGCTGTTTTCTTTATGGCAGTGCGCAGGTCACGTAGCTCGTAGAAACGATAACCGTTGGGGAAGAAAGGTTCTTGAGTGGCAACCACGGATCAGAAGACGCAGCGTAGGACAGCCCCCACGAGGTAGATTGATGACGCCGCTTGACGCAAATAGCTAGCAACCGCTCGTTGTAGCGTTCTACGGGGGAGGCCTAAGTTCAGCAGTGAACATCTTTTGGCAGATGATAAGCTTTATCTATAACAAAAGTCAGCAGTTCCGATTGACAATTTTCTCCGGAATTGCACAGGAGTGTCAGGAGTTCCATCCCAATTTGAATTAAACAGACACTACACAACACAATAGGTAAAGATACAATGTATAAGCTCCTATAGGCTGTACGTAGCATAGAAACATGCTCTCTAAGTAAAGGGAATTGCCCTAACTTCCCAACGAGAACCCTTCCCCTGCAGGTTGTTAGCTAACAAGAGTAACAAGATTACTTCTCCCTGTACAAGTCTGGTTTAAACTATTAGCCGCTCCGAAATTGTATCAAGTACGGTATTGTGTCTTATCTGGTCCAATGAAGGGATTTTGGGATTATCTTATAGGTTTTAATTGTGGACTAAAGTAATTTTTTTTATGATTTTTTATTGTACCTTATTATGTCACGATCAAATACATAGATCTAGAGTTTTCTGGAAGTATTAAAAACTAAAGCGATAAATTTATTTAAAACGCCAGATCGAGAGGGTTCTGCCTCCTGTCTTGCGCTTTGCACACCAATGACGCCAGGTTCAAAACCTGGGTCACCGATGATTTTCACACGTGGAAATTTAAATCTCTCTGTGCTTCGGCCGTCGGTGTCAGTGTTTTTTTCACATAATCCAACAGTGTTTTACAATAAATATAAACAATCATTTTAGTATAAAAATTTGATGATATGATTATAGATTGATAGCAATTGTTAAGCGATAACAAAGGCTTTTGGGTGGATTACCATCAAACATTGCCACCAAAAGCTACACTACCGTATTCAAAAAACAACAAACAGGAACAAGGTACTAAAACTAAACAATTTCAACACCAAGACTTCCAATACGATCATGAAGATTGATCCACCGGCAAACAAAGCATAACTTTAACTATCCCAACTGACAACTTTGTAAACTTGTCAAGCAACCGACACGCTTTACAAGAAGGTCTACACTCAGTACTAATGATCAGAAATTCGAAGGAAACTGAGAAGTTGAGTATTAATTTGATCAAGTAACGCCGTCAAAGTTCGTAGCGTTAACTGTGCTGGTTAGATGAGACCTAGATACAAATCTACCGTTTAAATGGAGGGATTTTAATCATAAGGTGTATGTACAGATAGTGTTACATTGACGTCAGTCGTAAACTTCCGTAGCACCTTAGAAGAAACACAGTACTACATATTAACGCGTAGCAATGTATATCATACGCGCTACCACCATTTACAAATGGTTGCACATTTTTGTTATTGTATAGGTGATATTTGTATACAATTGCTACGCATGACCGAAACCCACCGACGGACATGTCGGAGAATCAATTTCCAGCCATAGTCCAGCTTGCGAGATAACGTTTTAGCTTCAAGACAGCTAATGCAATACGCACGTGCAATTAAGCACTAGCATGCTACGCGAATAGTTTGCTAACTACGCGTATGGTAGCTAAAACGCTTCGCTGAAAACTTTACAAATGACTTTGTTCTCAATGCCATTTGATGGGGAAAATATTATGTTTGTAATTCACATAAATAAGATTTTTTTAATAATATCTCAGAAATGTACAAAAATATGTATGTAGGTATGGCAAGGACTAGGTATTTAAGGTGTAGCCAAGCCCATGTTTTATTTCGTTAAGGCACTATAAGCCTGTACCAGATAGACAGACAGCTTTGCTAAAGGAATAGGCTTACACAATTACAATTAAATATGATTAGGATTATGCAATGCAGTGTTGTAGGTGGTGCTGTGACTGATATGGGCAGACGTAGCGCTTACCATCAGGTGAACGACTTGCTCGTCTCGTCACTCAGTCAAATAAAAAAAACATATAATTAAATACTCTTTGGGTACGAAACTCTAAAGGTAAATAAAAGAAAATGAAATCACTGCTATTTTTTATAGTCAACTTTTTAGTTACTTGAAATAATTCCAGGTATAAGCGCTTTCAGGCTTTTGTAAACTTTGCCCCTAACGAAATAGCAAAATTCATTTGTTTATTTAATATCAATTAAGTAGTTCTGGGAGAAACTTCACTGATTATTTGGTTTGTAAATATTAACCTCGTTTAGGCTATCGTTGTAGATTATTAAGAGCAGTTTAATTCATTAATTTTAGAGGCTTTTAGTCTGGTTTATGTCTAGTCATCAATTTGTTTTAGTGCCTTCTTCATTAATGGGTTTGGTTTATATTTTAGGGGATAAAAGTATGACATTTTGTTCATATTTTTTAACAGTCATCTGCACTTAAGTTAGTACTAATCCGAAACATGATGATTACGATTTAATATCAAATACATTTTTATCACGTTTTTTATATTACCAATTGACGAGACGAGCAAGTCATTCACCAGATGGTAAGCGCTACCTACGCCTGTCCTTAACAGCTACAGTGCGATCCAGAACAAAATTACAAAATCTTGTGTGGCGCTGCACTGCGCTCGTCACACTGAGACATCGGTTCTAAAATCTCATTAGCCCAGTAATTTCGCTGGAAACAGAGCCCTTAAAACCGAAACAGAAATGTTTACACACTACTGTTTGGCGGATGAATATCTGGCAAAGGTGGTGTATCTTCTTGGAGGGCAATTTATCTCAAAGGCAGGTGTTATATCCAAAAATACCTAATATTGATACTTAAGAAATAGTAACAAAAGAAACCAATTTCTGAAAACTCAACAAAATTGTACACAACAATCATTACAATTATTGATTTCGAAACGTTAGGCTACATCATAGAAATAAAAGATTACGAATCGGTTTACCTATCACCTTAAGTTTTCCGTGATAATTATAATGCAGTGTAGAGCCGCACAAGAATTTACAATTGAATGTTCTGGGTATCACTGCAACTGTTATGGACCGGCATGTGGCGTGGCGCTTACCATCAAGAGAATGACCTGCTCTTCTCGTTACTCAGTTACATAAAAAATTATAACAGTAGACGGAGACAAAGCCCCATTCATCACTTTACATCCTAACGCTTTATTACAAACACAGACAGAGTTTATTACAATAGGGTGCCTGCAGCTACAGTCGAGCCCCAGACTGCTCAGTGAGCCCGCGGCAGTCTGGGTGACTACTTCATTTGAATACTCCCTGAGGTTCTCATTTAGGGGGGTCGCTCACGGCTACTTTTTGCAGCGATTCAGAAGCAATACAAACGCGACACAGTTGCGATAGTCGCTGGTCGTATACCTTCGCTCACGAACGCACGATTTTGCATCGCTACAGACGTGACGCACCATCGATACAGTCCCGACGCAGCATAGATGCACTCGCGCGTTGCAAATGCGACAAGCGGCCAAAAGTAGCTACGCAGACGCGCGTTAACGTAACGCGCTACTGCGTCGCTGCAAATTCGAGCCGTGGGCGACCTCCCTTAGCTGGTGGAGACGAGCAGTTTTAGATTTATATGAAATATTATTCCGGAATTGTTGTAAACAGTTTATGTTGTTGTAATAAAAGTTTAATCGAAATGCTTACAAAACGTTGACCTACATATTTGAGTCTGGGTGTTTTTAGGACCATGGTCCTCGTAGTTCCTGGTTAGAGGTCAGGATGTATAACTGGTGCGTAATTATTATTATTGCGAGTATTGCCTACGGGCGTGCTTAGTATCGTTCAAAACGGGGCTATACTCCTAAATGCTCGGAATTATTTAAAACATAATTTGAAAAAAAAAAAAACTAATGGTTACCTAAAAATTTGTAATGATTTTTTAAGAAAACTAATGTTTTGAATGCCAGGAAACGTTTCAAACTCAGCCTTATTTTATACAATGTGGAGTTACGGTCTAGTTTTAAAATTATTTTCGTATCCATAATATAACAATCAGGCAAACGAGATGCTCATCATAAAAAAATAAAATTAACTTACATAATTAAAAAACATCAAAATTATAACTCACGCAACTCTCTGAAGCCTGAACCAACATATAAATTAATGATTTTTTCGCATCGCTTATCACATCGGTAGCCAGAAACAAATTACCGCCACACCTACATTCTCCCATTTTAATATGAACTCAATTAACTAATGCATCATGGGAGCGCAAACATATTTGGTACTTCAATTAAAACGTATGTACGTATCTACAAAAAGTACTGCGTGTCACTCAGACGGTGTAACAACATATTTCAGTGCAGGGAAACTTTTCAATTGGCATAAAGTTCGCGTGGCGGGCGCCTGATCAAATTATTACGATGTTGCGGCGCCGACCTACCGCGTCAGAGTTGTATCTAGTACCGTGAGGTTCTAGGTTACGATAGATTTGTTGGCAATCGATTTTAAACCACACTGTTGAATCGATCACAGAATCGCTTTCACAGTTGTATTTTCAGCAGTGAACGTGTTAAGAGGCAGCCAAAGAAGATCATCAGCATCATCAAACTATATAGGCCCACTGCTGAGCATGGGTCTCCAGTAAGTAGGGACTTTCGTGAAGAGAATTAGGCTATAATCCACCACGGGGTCCGGATTCCGGGGTGGAAGGTAAGAAGATACAAATATGTAAAATGCAGTAATGTAATCCTTTAAATTTAAAAAAGGAGTTATGAACATCCAAAGATGAGCTGCTCAAAACTCGATTTTTTCACATCACTACGTGTGTTTCACGGAATCAAAAAATCATATGTGCCACCTACCGACACAGAACCTGCAACCTTCTCGTTATAATTCAAGACGTTGGAGTCCTAAGTGTAAACATGATACGCTCACCTCGAGGCCTTCAAAGTTCGCAGTCTCCAAAGTTGACAGGAATGATTACATACTGTGTGGGAACTTCTTAATAAGTCTTCACAACATTTGCATCGACGTGGATAGCGAGGCTTCCACTGAAACGTTCACTAAGTTACTTCTTGTGCCGAGTTTGTTTGTTGTGTGGTGTATTCTTAGTTTCAGCGTAGTGTTGACGTTTAATTATCAGCGTGTTTGCTTTTTAAAGCGCTTCTACGATGAATATTGACGATGGTACGAAACGGCCCTGGTTGTGCCAGTAATCCGTAAAGTTTAAAATTGACAGGTTTTTGAGTCAGCTTTGACAGGTTTTATGAATCGTCATCGTCAACTGATTGCACTGTAGGCCCATATCGCAAAACAACGCTCTATGTGAAGGTTAACTTGAGGCTATTTTAGTGTAAATTTGTATGGAGATCTAAACTCAAATATATGCTCAAGTCGAGTTTAAAAATAGACGTCGTCGTGCTGAAATTCGGGTCATTGTACCAATTGGAAAATGTTCCCATATTCCACATATTGAGTTTAGTTACAAAGGATAATATATATTTGCTAGACATACACGAATATTATTCCCGCACAGATTAGAATCAAATTTTAATTTAAGACCCGTTTATCAAGTATATTTGAATTCACTTCACGAAAGTTTAACAATCTCTAAAGGAGGTGTAAGTAATCTATATATGTAAAAATGTTATGTTGGTTTGTGCACGCTTCAAAAACTCAAAAAGTTCTGCTTCGATCGAGCTGAAAGTTTAGCATGATATATAATCCGCATCAAGGTCTTTATCTATTTTTTTCATCAGTGACATATCAGCGAATGTGCGAATGTGCCACAGCGGAGCTCGGCAGGGTACAGCTATAGGCTATATTTTATCCCCATATTCCCGTGGGAACAGGAACTACGCGGGTGAAACCGCGGGGCGCAGCTAGTATATACATAAAAAAAGAAAACGTAGGTACCTCCAAGCAGTAGTGTGCAAACATTACATGAAGAGCACTTTTTCCAGCGAAATTACTGGGCATATGAGACTTTAGAGCCGATGTCTCAGGGTAACGAGCGCAGTGCAGTGCCGCACAGGATTATGCAATGTAAGTTCTGGGTGGCATTAGAACTGTTATGGGCAGGCGTAGCGCTTACCATCAGGTGAACGACATGCTCGTCTCATCACTCAGTCGAATAAAAAAACCTTTTTAAAAGTCTAATCTAAGACACTATTGTCACTTAAAAATTCCGAAGGGGTCTCTACAGTACACACCGAAGCCTCCGGGTCGTTGGTAAAGCCGGATAGGGGGTGCTAATTTCTATCGAGCTTACAACTATTTGATCCAATCGGGTTAACCAGCCACCGCTGCCGGCAAGAGCCGCCAGGCGGCGCCTATAGTATGTAGACCCCTTAAACCCACTCAGACTAGTAACTCCAGCAATATTCAGGAAAAATTTCGCTAGGCTCATAATCGTTAAACTCCACTAGTACCTAATATTCGCACAACATGTGCTGTAATGTATAATAGGGCCATAAAAGCTGATTATAACACCCTTAGCCACTTCAGCCGGGATTTTTGCATCGAATGTTAAAGGTTGGTTATACGCTTTTAGAATAATAGGATATTTTTGTAAGACACGATTGCATTTTAAAGGTAAGTATGTTGAAACGAAATTATGTTATAGTTAAAATGCCACCGCACAAGGTAGGCTTACTCAAAAACTAGAGTTAGGGTGAGGAGGAAAAGTTAGCTAGAGCAAAACTATTAGCCGCAGGTCTTTATCTGCTCTGTGCGTGGGTGTCTGTCGTACCACGTTCGCGTTGTTGGAGCAAAATTACTGGGCGTATGAGACAATGAAACAATCCAATTTCTCAGGGTGACGAGCGCAGTGCAGTGCCGTAGGTACAATAAGATGAAATGCAAAGTTCTCGGTGCCACAGTAACTGTTATAGCCGGGCGTAGCGCTTACCATGTATGTGACGTGACGCATAATTATTTTTTTAGTTAATTTTCCTCTCGCGTCGCTTCTCTACCAAGGCACCGCCTGTAATCCAAATCATATAGTAGATATAATCAACATTTAATTTCTGCAACAGTGTATTTACAAAGCGCCTAACACTGCGGAAGCAACAGATGCAAACTAATTAACTCGACTGAGAACTGCAATGAAAACTGATTTTCTATCCCGTTTTATGAAAGCCAATGATAATATGGGTTCGGTCAGTACTTCTTTGAGAGCTCTCTGGGATTCAATTAGGGGCTTAAAAAGAAAAAAGCGATGCTAAACTTTTCAACTCGAATTAAACGCACACTCGGCAGCTCAAAAATGCAGTTTTCGCGTTAGCAAAGAGGGATTGCGTCGTTTCCTCTGCCAGGCAGTGGTCATCGGTCAAACCGAATGGCTGCCACTACAGACAAGGGGATTGCCGCCCTCAATTCACTTTATTTTTTTATTACAATTTGGATTCGCACTATGAGCATTTAGCCAGTCTCGAGTTTTATTATTTTTCGAGTGTTATTTTCAGTTCCAGCCAGTCAAGTTGTTAATGCTTACTGAGACCAAGGTTAACGTCAGAAATTCAGTGCCTAAAGTGCACAAAAAGTTTTGGTGAGCACGTGATGTTATACCTTTTTTGTATTCTTATGTTTTACCCATACTCGTGGCCTAAAATTATTTCTCCAATATTTTAATAAACAGTAACACACAAAGAAACTCAAAGTTAAGAAGAAAAAAAAAAACAACAATATATGGCAATATCGGTCTCCCGCCAAAATTAAATAGTGTGAATTCATACGCTACTATTTGTTCCCCCGCCTCGTTTGTCATTCCTGTCAAAGATTTGAATTCAGAAACTGGAATGACGGCATGGCGGAAAGCGATGCAAATGAAATCTCATGAGCTCAACTTTTATGTTTATTGCTGTCAGGTATTACAGCCGGTACCTATCTGCTTAATTTACTATTGTGATTTCAAATGTGGGTTAGAATTGTAGAATTGCACGTTTACTGGTTACGTTATTGATAGTTAAAATTTAGTGCCACGTAAATTAGAGGTCGATATGGGTTTGGTTTGGAATGTTCCATGACTTTCATGGCTTTGTATGGGGTGTTAAGTTTTAAAGCCACATAAATTTTCCACTGAAAAAGCTGACCAAGTACCTACTTCTCTTTAAAGTTGTAATTCGTGCAAATTTTTAGTAGTTTTCATTTGTTTTCTGGATTTAAATCTCACGATTCATGACGGTATCTTAGATAAATAATGGTATGGAAGGTAAGGTTTCTTCACTGCTTTTATCTGTGTTTAAGCACCTGTAACCAAGAGTGTTATTCCGTAGATTAATTTCAGCCCTATCATCATTCGTTAAAAATACCCAAAGGTCTCAAAAACCTCTCTTCCCACTTTAAATTGTTTTTGGTCTACTGCTTTTATTTCGAATTATTTTCCGTGTCGGTCAAGATCATCCCTCCACCTGTCATCTAGGCCACCCACGCTGCCATCTAACTACACAAAAACGTCTTGAGTCACATTTATTTTTACGCCTTATATAAGCCAACATTTGTACTGAAATAAACAGCTGCGAACCACGATGAACTTCAGTGCAACGCTAATGGATCCTGCAATATACCACCTCATATCTCAAGGAAGCGACGCGAAATGAATTCCACATCCACATCTTCAAGCTCAACGCAGTGCAAAATGAATTCTGCCAACTCTTTGTCAGCGCGATGAAGTGAAGCCACTCCGGGTGACTGATGACTCGCGAGGAACTATAGTGCTCTCGTGCCACACTTGTGGTGGTCAGGTTTTCAGACCTTGTTTTGTTACGCTTTAGCTCGAAAATACTTTATGAAATATCTGGCTTCACTGGAACGGAAAGTCTCGTATTAACTGCCCGAGAAATAATGGGTGGCTCATACATTTTCCATATACGAGTTAGAAAATAATAACTATATATTTATTTTCCAAATTAAGAAGATTTATAATTATATGGTACATATAAATTATTATACGTTCTTCTCACGAAAGTAAGGGAAGACCAGTGCTTAGCAGAGGGCAGATAGATATGATTTGATGATTATGGCTTAAATATTAAGCCAGAATTATATTAAACGATGTATTACTTTCTCTCTCTACATCGCTCCGTATAAATTTAAAGCAAACAGTAATGTTACTACTGTACTATCGCAAATTAAACACGTACATCTATAAGCGCATCCCTGTCTTATGTTATTCTGCTCTAAATAACTAGTCAACGATCAACCCTCAGCGCTGCACATTAAACGAATCTTAAATTATACAGAGAACGTATCACGTACACTGTTAACCGCCTCGCTTTGCCACATTATTATTACCCGATGTCGTCCCATTCGCAAAGCAAATGTCCCAATTATCATAGCTAATGCGCCGAAGAGTTGGAGCACCACCAAACAGAAGGAAACAAGCGCCTTTGTAGCCCGAGAGCCGGTGACGTCAATATTCATGTCGTTTCTGGAAGACAGTTCTGGTAGCGGTTGGTTTGTTTTCGTTGGCTTGTCTTATTATTTTCTATGCTAGCTAATTACTAAGGCTCGACCCAAGCCCTCCTACGATACATGTAGAACAATGCTGGTCAGCTCTACTGCGCCATGGGTGATAGCACATTTAAAACAAAATTCGGTCTAGCGAGTCATCTCAGGGCGCATGCTAGGAGATAAAATAAAAAGGTCGCCGTTGTCGGATATGACAAGGAGACCATCATCATCATCATCAATTGCTTCTAAGACGCTTCCAGCTTTTGAAACATAGTTCTATTATACAATAAGTAGGTATAGGTAGTATTAATTTTCTTTTCTAATTGTATTTGGTAAATATTAATTGTACGTTGATTCGCCTAATATTATATTTGTAATAAAAAAATATACTGAAATTGTGTAATTTTTTGTATGGTTGGCTCTTGATCCAACAACACATTCCCAAGTATTCCCAGCGCTTTTTGTTTGGCGCGGGCTGATTTGATTGTGTTCTTGTGTGGAGTGACAGTACTCGTTCAGTTTGCGTCAAATATTTTTATGCTTGTCATGATCATGAAAATAGCTTCGCAGAAAACGTTTGCTTGGAAAATAACACGAATTTTTAGAATAAAAGCACATGTATAAGACTTTATAACAAGAGAACACAAAACTTTATGTCTCCACACGCAACTCGCCCATCATCCAGAAAATAAAAGTTAGCATAAAGCTTCTCGTAGCATTTGGTAGATCTAAGAAAATAAAACTTAGCGCGTACGTTAAGATTTTTTCAGCCGATAGCGTGACCAAAATTTCGTAAGACGTCGAATTTTTATATCTCGGTTAAGCCGAACAAGACAGCCCGTTTATCTTACGACCAGCGTTGAATTGAGTTTAACTGCTTGAGAATAAAGATGTCCCTAAGATAAAAGTGTCCGATGGGGAAGAAAGAATTTTCTAGCTTTGGAACGGTCTCGGTAGCAGAGGGTCGGACGTCGACGAGTGACAATAAAATTAGATAAGTACAGGATATCCCCGCTTCGTTCCGGCGTCTGTCTTGCGGACGGAATCAATCGCAGTAAAACATGCTCGGTGTACCCGAAACCGAATATACCGTAAACCGAATATCACGTAGATATATTTTATTCAAGTCTCAACTCTATTTACATGAGGCGAGGTGCTCTAACATTTTTCCAGTTCGTAAAAGCTCCATCTGTCCATGTGTATATCACTCCGCTTTCCTGTAATGACACGAAACGAGTGGACTTTGAACGAAACTAGGATATCAGAATGGATTACACTTGTGAAATGGCGAGACGAAAAATGCACGCTTCTAAAATAGATCTTCACTTCTCTATAGAATTCTGTTTTAAAACTTTACGGCGTCGTGAAGATTTAATAAGTCGGAGTGTTTACTGTTGACTCGTTCAAATAAATAATCTTACAGGAAAATCTTTTGAGTATAAAAATAAATTATGCGAATTCCATTTACTTTTGTAGCGCTTTAAGCTCGTAAGAAAATTGTGGTTTCAATCGCCATAACATTAATGCACGTGTCGAAAAATGAAATTGATTTTGCCCTCGCGCCGTCTGCGTGCCGTATCACCGAGTTTCGAGTGGTTGGGGAGAGGCAGCGCTAATAACTAGCGGGAACCCGCCAAGAGATGTTTATTTAATGGCATGCCCATAGAACCCTAATGGGGATTCGCACTCGCACCCGCGTATCTCTGATGCTCCGAAGCCGCTTGACGCCCCGCAAAATTATTTTTCGACGTAAAAACGTGTTTCTGTCTAACCACAACCTGCGTTGGAGATACACCGGTAAAGCCTGCTTCGAAAGGGTTTACATGCACAGAGAAAAGCTGAATCTTTTTTAGGGAAGTGTGAAAACACCGCATGGAGAGCTCGTTACCACAGTTTTAAATGACGTTCGCTTAATGAATACACTGTTGTATTTTTTTAACCTCAACGGGGTTCTGACGCGGCGAATATGCTCTAAATTATTTTGAATAGGTACTACAACCCGTATTTTACTCTCATCAATTGCAACCGTATCATAATAAACTGTGTCTAAAACTAGCAATGATCTTTACCGGTCGTTAAACTAAATTACATTCTAGACTGCGGAAGCACAACAATAATATATCGCCGAAACATAAGGGTGCTCGAGCACTTACGTTTGCCTACAGTCAGGTAACGCGTTTAAATCAAGCTAATGTGACAAGCTCGGCATCGGTGTTACCTTGGTGTTACCACAAGAATAATTCTCAAAGCGTATGCTGAGATTATCATTTGAATGTGCCCTCAGACGATTGTTGGATTCCGTGAGAGTGGCACAATGGGGAAGCTGCCCCGAAGCGAAATATTTTCGTATAAAGACCGGTGTTTTCGCTACTCGGGGAAATTACATTTTTATCACGAGTCACATTTCGCGTTTCGGTGTTATCTCGCGTTTCCTCTTTTGTGTTAAGTCGCTTTGCTCGTTACATTGTTCTTTATGATTGTATAATCAATACGTTTACTGAATATCGAACGCGTATGTGCTACGTTGTGAACACTGCCCAAAATGTTTCATTTAAAATGTTAAGATATTTGATTTTCTAGCAACGGGATAGATGTTTATATAAGACGTGGGTAGGTTTAGGATAAACCAGAATAAATATATATTTGTACAAAAAGTAAATATTGAAGTAAATATAGTCTATATTTCAATTTAGCATGATCTTTTGTGAGTCAAACATAGAATAGAATAGAATAGAAAAACTCTTTATTGTACACCGGAAACGAAAATAAACACAGTACAGAAGAATTACAATAGCTAAACAAGGGTAGTACAATGGGCGGTCTTATCGCTGAAAGCGATTTCTTCCAGACAACCTTTGGATGGACAGTAAAAAATATTTTTCGATAGTAGGGTGGGTGGCGTAACAACTGAATAATTTTATTTCGGCAGTGTAGGTTCACCCGTTTTATTATTAGCGAAAGACATATTACGTTAGCATAGTAAGAATGAGCTGTACTTAGAAAAACATCAATGAATAATAAATATCTATACAACATTTTTCCCAGTCATCGTTACCTAATCATAGGAATGGGGGAAAACGCCATAATTTTGGTCGTTTACCATAACGCAGGATGATAAAGCACGAAAAATCATATCAGAATGTTTTTGTAAATATTTTCACTCCACCATTATTAAAAATATAAATCGTGCTTATATTTTGTAAAACGGTGGTATAGAATTTTTTTATGGAATGCAAAAAATAAATCAAGTTTCAGTGTACATAGAACCCTATGTTTCGGACTGCCTGAAATGTAGTAAAAATGCCTACGTCTAACTCATACGGAAATACCATGATAATAATTTATGTATTGTATTCTGTAAGAATTAAAAACTAAACATCAATGTCAAAATATTTTATTATTCACCAAAACTGCAACTGAAAATATGCATAAAGTATTATTATAAATTTCCGTATAGTTTCCTCTAATTTATATTAACATTATGAACAATGAAACCTTAAAACGGAATACTGGAGGAACTAAAAGGGTTGCCTAATTATAATGATGATGGTTCCAGAGGCTCCCAGGTGGGATTGAGAATCCCAAATTATTAATAACGATAGTTTAACTCGAAAGGAAATGGAACCATTATGCAATATCTTCAATGCCAAGAGAGCTTATATTTGAATAGCAATGTTCAGGTTATGTTTTAGGCGTGTAATGAAAATTATACATTGTGTCACAAAGGTCTTTTAAACAAAAGAAAACCATATCAACATTATTATCAGTGGAACTTAGTGGAATAAATCCTATGTAGTCTTTCTAGCGTGTTATTATTAAGTGCGACGCGTGACCACAAATTTAATTCATTTAAAGGCAATGTGGTTTGAAGGAAAAAAAAACAAATATGAAACAGTTAAAGAAACATAGATAATAATAAAAAAAAAAACAAACATTTTAATAAGAAATAATAAAACGTGAAATTCGTGACGTGACGTGATTTTTTGTGAATATCAATAAAATAACAAAAGCATTGTCCTAAAATGGATAATAGTTTAAATGGCACCTAAATGTTTATCGATAAATTTAATTTGGGGAAACTGTCAAGACATAATAGATGTCTTCAGAATAGAAAGCGTAAAAAAAATCCTTTGGGATCCGTATTAAAATACAGCTGACAGTCAAGCTCCAGACTTTTCCTCGGAGACACCCCCGAAACTTTACAAAACTAAAACCGAGCTGAAAATAATTAATCCTCAGTCCATTTGCAAATCAAATTGTAGGATTAACAGCAAAGAAACCTTAATCTAGATAGCTTTCCCAGACCGGTAGCGAAGAAACAAATCGTTGGCGGAAGAACCCGCGTTGAAATTGATTTCACTTGGCTCCAGGCGTTGCGGCCTTCCATTTGGTACCACTATAGAGTACTCGGTATAGTAGGTAGTGAGATAAATAGCACGTTACTTAGTGAGGTACGTCTAACTTTTTTCTTTGCTTCTTTTCTTTTATCCGATGGAGAGCTTTCGAGTCTCATTCAAATCGATAATATTAATTAGGTATCGATCACACACATAATCATGAGTAGGACTGCCACGGATCATAGAATATGATAAGACTGAGGGATATGTAAAAATTATCTATATAGGTGTTAGCTGAGCTTATTAATAAGTGCGACAATTAAGGGACAGTTAATATTATTATCTTAATTAGCCCATTACTCATCTCGTTTAGCCAAAGTACCATATCCATGCCACTCACTGTAGATCGTATAGTATTTTACCTCACCCACCGTCTATCTTGTCTCGACAAACGAGCGTAATAAGATTTTTTTGTTACGCCAAAGTAATAAACAAACGCAGACACGATTGATCTTTTCGGCACAAATTGGATGCGGGGAAGAAAACCTTTGGCTTTGTGTTCCATTTTTTTGTGCCCGCATTAGTTTGTCACGAAACTGGATGAAATTGTCTTTCGTGGACCTAAATTAGGTCTTGTTCCGAAGTCAATTAAGCAAATCAGAATCTCACAGCCGTTCTTTGAAAGTGGTTTTCTTTCTCTACCTTTCACGATCACTACCCTTGTGCTTTATAACCTTTTTGAGGCTCACCATTGATCCATTGTCTGTACCCTAAATCCTTTTTGCCGAACGCCGCCTACGTATATTTCAGTTTGCTCTTGGTACCCTGATTTAGGTCTATTGGTTGCGCTATCTGTGCCAAAGGAAACTCAGCTTTATTCCTAGTCAAGTAGGAATGCCGTTGATAATGAGTTGAGCCTTGTTTGTCCCTCATCATATCGACAGTCAGCTTTACTGAGATTACAAGGTGCTGATTCTGTTTGTGAAATATTTGCCTCGTTTTAACAAGATGTGTGATTTAACCCTTGTTATCCCTTGTTTGTTTTCCACTTGTAAGAAAAGTGTGTTTTTGAATGTTTCTACACGGAACATTTTGGCCTTTGCTGTTAATGTGTTTGCGGTTTTAATAAGTGAACGTTTGTTAATTTGTGTACCGAAATATTATGTAGTTTAAATCTGGCATTCACTTAAAAATAATTAATTTTAAAGGTAGTAGGCATATATTAGTATTCACAAACTATTTTTTGAATGTTTTGTATTATAATATTAATTATATATATTGTTAGCGCGGCAGCTAAGCTGTATAGGCTGAGCGCGCCTCCAATGGCGGGGGAAGGATGGCTGGTAGAAGAGTAGTACAAAGGAACTTGGCGACTAACCTGGTCTCCATGCAACTGCAATCACCTCGGTTCGGGTCCGTCTCCAAGCTGCTTGTTCCTTCAGGATGTTATGACGATCGATGTAGTGGACTGTATTTTTGGCGGTTGGTGCGTGTCGGCAAGGAGCGTTTACGCGGCGGGTTTATAGCGGATTTTGTTTATATTTTCGCGTCGAATTCACGTGGACCACCACATAGGAGCAGCAGATCCAGTACTTTGGATTCGGCGAGAGCGGCAGCCGCGAAGGACGAGGGTCGATCGCAGACTACTTGCGGCGGCAAGCAGTTTTCTCGTGGATACCACGATATGAGCGACAGAGATAGTCGCCAAGAAATGATAGGAATAGGAAGGTAGGAAGGTATTATGAGTGCCTATGTAAGTGGCGCGAACATTTGCCCCCGGCCTAAAAACCATTGGTTTTTAAAAGAAAGCGGGAAATAAAAAAATATAAAAATAAGAGTTAAACTCTTAAGCCGTCAACGGGTTAAATATAACATAGCGGTTGACCGGGGAGCAAGGGGTTAAATTATTGGGTAGGTAAGATACATAAACGGACGACGGGTCTCTGGTAGACGCCGGTCGCCGTTTTTACTGACGCTACTCGACAGATGCCATCGCCGCCGACATGAGTGGCCACGACGACGCCGAGAGGCCAGGATAGCGGGGGAATATTATCAGTGATAATAAGAACAATAGAACCTATTGTAATGGGATTCGAAGGTGTATTCCATTTTCCTCTAGATTGAAGTAAGTGAAGATATTCCAACTTCCACCGTTTGGAAAATGATTGTACCATTTGATCCAATAAAGCGTACCGTTTCAATAAGTGTCCAGGTTCATCGGTAACCGTGCAAGCGGGTAAATGCTTCAGCGGTGCGGTCATTAAGAAATGTGAAGCACTCAGCGCGGTCGGCTCAGACGGATCTTCGCTCAATAACGTTATAGGACGAGAATTGATAACGCATTCTATCTGTGTGAGTACGGTTAACATTTCCTCATACGTGAGTAACTGTGAACCGATCGTCTTATGAAGATGACTTTTAAACGCTTTCACATATATTTCATAATTCCCCCCGAAGTGAGGACTTCGCGGTGGATTGAATTTCCAGTGTATGCGATTAGCTGATAACTCATCTGAGATAGACTTATTATATTCGTCGGAATTTAAAAGATCCGTTAACGCATTTTTCGCATTTTTAATGCATTCCGTTAACGCAGAGACGGGAAGGGAGTCAAGGAGCGCGGGTGAGTTACTAGCCCATTTGACGAGATCGAAGCCCCCGGCCTTGAGCAACTCGCGGAGATCGTCTCTGAGTTGTAAACAAGCAGACAGAGTAGGCATGGAGTAGCACACGTCGTCCATGTATGTGTTGTCGCTGATAAGAGATGCTGCGAGTGGGAAGCGGGCACCGTCGGCGGCGCACAGCTGTCGCAACACTCGCATCGCAAGGAACGGACTGCTACGTAGACCAAAACAAACGCGGTTGAATTGGTAGGTATCAAGCGGAAAAACGGGATCGAATCGATACAGGAATTTTTGATATTTGCGTTGGTCCTTATTTATCAAAATTTGTAGGTACATCTGTTTAATATCGGATGTAAAAGCGATTGGGTAGTGGCGGAAATCCAAGAGGATTGTAAAAAGATCGTTTTGTAAATTATCCCCGGTATATAAAACTTGATTCAAGGAGAGGCCTGAGTCAGTTTCAGCACTGGCGTCCATCACCATACGCCATCGAGTTGTTGTTTTTTGTAGTCTCGCAATGGCGTGGTGTGGCACGTAATATCCAGTAAAAGGGCTATCATTGTCGATCAGTGAAATGTAACCCTTCTGAATGTACTCTTTGATTATAGCATCGTACTCTAAGCGCAGAGCAGGTGTCGCGGCGAGCTTACGTTCGAGATACATGAAGCGTTTTTTAGCGATAGGGTAAGAATTACCCAGAGAGGTCGCGGGATCGCGGGAGAAAGGTGACGCTACAGAATAGCGTCCCGTAGGATCGCGGGAAACGTTATTTGTAAAAATGCGTTCACATTCTATAGCGTCTGGGCTCAAAGTCGGCGTGCATTGCACCTCTTCAAGCTGCCAGAAGCGTTGGACAAGATTATCTAAACGTGGTCCTTCCGTAAAGGTACAGAGGGAAATATGAGAGCGGCATCTATCTTCAACCAAGGGGTCAGTGATAGAAACAACGGTTTCAATATGAGCGGGCGTAACATGAGCGGGAGTAACATGAGCGGGAGTAACGGGAGCGGTCCCGATTACGATAAAACCAAAAATGGTTTCAAAAGCGGTTGGAGTACCAGGCGGACCAGCGGCGCGGCCTGATAGCAATATTTCAGAAAAGAGCGGCGCGCCTATAAGTATGTCGATCTCGGAAGGCGAAGCGAAACTGTCGTCTGCCAGAGGCAGGCAGTTCAGGTATGAAAGGCAGGATACGTCAATTTTCACTGCCGGTAAATTGTCTGTTATGCGGTCGATAACATAGGCGTCAATTGCAATAAAATTATCATTTAGGCGGGAAGATAAAGTAGCAGAAACTGCTCCCTTGATTGGGTTAGATGCGGAACCTATCCCTTTAACAACGGTGTTCGTCACCTTATTGCATTTTAAATTTAATTTAGCGCAACATTTTGAAGTTAAAAAGTTACTTTGGGAAGCCGAATCAATTAAGGCGCGTACTACATGGCGGCGACCATTTAAATCCGTAGCATAAACTTGTACGGTTCCCAGTAAACAAGTAGTGTCATTAGGCTGCGAAGCGGGGCGTATATTACACAGCGACACCTGTTGTTGTGATGACTGATAAGCAGTTGTAGGTAAGTTCGTCAGCTGAGCGCTAGCGGAGCCCGCGACGGGCGGCGGCGATGCCGAAGGCGGCATGTGATCCCCGGCGGCGGAGAAGTTGCCAGTTCGCGCGCGCGGAGGCGGCGCGTGCGCCTGTGACGGAGCGCTAGGGTACGGGCGATTGTCTTCACGGGAAGATGATACTTTGCGGCATAACATAGAATGATGTTTACATCCACAATAACGGCAATTAAATTTAGAATTGCAAGCAGTATTTATATGCGTAGTGCTTAGACAATTAGTGCAACCTTTGCTTTGTTTTACAAAAGTGTACCTGTCGTCGATAGAAAGCTTATCAAATACAGGGCATCTATATAAGTTAGCGTGATCGGCTTGTTTGCAAAGCGGACAGTGAGTGACGCATGATGCTGCAAAAGACTGCGTAGACCTTGCAGTACCCGGCCTGTTATCACTGCGGCTAAGAGAATCGGTCGTAGTGCGTTCCAATATTTTGCTTTGTTCGCGGATGAATTTTAAAAGTTCATTGTATGTAGGCATAGATTTACCTCGCATGTGCATTTCAAACGACCGTGCAGTACTTGAATCTATTTTCTTCAAAGCGAGCGATAGTAAAATAAAATCAGACATGTTATCGAGCTTGAGAGACTTCAAACTTGACACAGCCGTGCAGAATTTATCTAGGAATAATTCTAAGTTTTTATTCGTCGCGGTGTTAAAAGATTTAAAATCAAGCATTTGATCAAGATAAGCGGAGGCTAGGTTACGTTTGTCGTTATACTTATCGACGAGCGTCTGCCATATGATCGAATAATTATCACCGTTAGGTACGATACCAGAACAAACTGCAAGGGCCCGGCCTGACAATTTATTAATTAAATATTGGACGCGTTCGTGATCAGTGAGATCGGGATTTTCGTGAATCGTGCGTTTGAATGACTCATAAAATATCCTCCAGGTCATCGGATCTCCATTGAAGACCATCAAATCGAGTTCAGGAATTCTGATGGATTTACGTTGCGGGGCAACATTGAAATCAGCGGTTTTTAAAGGCGGGTTAAGTTTATTATAAACAAACTGACAACGGCAAAACATATCTTCGAAGACGTTTATAGATTGGTAGTTTACCGTGTACGAAGCGTTGAGACTCAACTCGGTGACATTTAATTTGTTCACAATTTCATTGAAATCGGAGCGTAAACGGTCTAACGAGATCATTCCACATAGAAATAAATCTTTCTCAGTATCATCAGTGAAAGCCTTTAAAGATCGGTTAAAAATATCTTGTAAGCGAGAAAATATAATGTCGCGTTTACCTATCAAGGTCAAACGTTCGATCTGTAACGTATCGAGCGCTTTTGCGTCCTCGTATACTTCACTATCTTTGTCTTTTGAACGAGTAGCCATAGCCATCTTAACAAAGTATAAAAAACTAGATAAAGTATGAAATTCCTAATTTACTGCAACTGCCTACAGCATTTACCTGCCGCGCGCGCGGCGTATTGAATACCCACGTGGAGACGCACGGGTGGTCGTTAGGAATACCTTCACTTTTTAATAAAAATTAAGAATTACGGAAAAATCGTTATTTTTACTATTTAGGAATGCGGAATACACGAAATAAGTATATAAGAGCGTAGTAGGATAGTACAGGGTACTATCTGAACTGTAATTGCGGGCGGGAACACGATAATTATAGGAAATTATCGTTGGTAAAAATACCAATATAAAATTGCGGGCGGTTATAAAGAGGACTATATGAGGCCTAAGAGGGGCCAGAGAATAGCGGGAGGACCAAAGAAGATCCGGCGGCGGAGGACCAACAATATGTTAGCGCGGCAGCTAAGCTGTATAGGCTGAGCGCGCCTCCAATGGCGGGGGAAGGATGGCTGGTAGAAGAGTAGTACAAAGGAACTTGGCGACTAACCTGGTCTCCATGCAACTGCAATCACCTCGGTTCGGGTCCGTCTCCAAGCTGCTTGTTCCTTCAGGATGTTATGACGATCGATGTAGTGGACTGTATTTTTGGCGGTTGGTGCGTGTCGGCAAGGAGCGTTTACGCGGCGGGTTTATAGCGGATTTTGTTTATATTTTCGCGTCGAATTCACGTGGACCACCACATAGGAGCAGCAGATCCAGTACTTTGGATTCGGCGAGAGCGGCAGCCGCGAAGGACGAGGGTCGATCGCAGACTACTTGCGGCGGCAAGCAGTTTTCTCGTGGATACCACGATATGAGCGACAGAGATAGTCGCCAAGAAATGATAGGAATAGGAAGGTAGGAAGGTATTATGAGTGCCTATGTAAGTGGCGCGAACATATATTATATTATATATAAATAAATTGCTAATAGGTTGATAGATATTTCATCATCAACCCATAACGTCTCAGTGCTGAGCACGGGTCTCCCCTCACTTTTGTGGGGAGGGTCCACCACGGGGGCCAGATCCGTATTGGTGGATCACATACCTACCTCCGAAATAATTCTCGGGTAGGTACGTGGGTTTCCTCACGATGTTTTCCTTCACCGAAAAGCGAGTGATAATTACGTATATTTTACAGAAACTCATTGGTACGTGCATGGGATTTGAACTCACGACCTTCTCCTTGGAAGGTAGACGTTCTCCCACTAGGCTACCACTGTTTGATACTTAATTATATTCAAAATAGCAAAAATATCCTTCGTGCAAAAAAATAATCATTCGCAAAGAATAATTTATTTTTCAGAAATGGCTTCCAAATTGAAGGTTGTGGAAAAACAACAAGCTGACCGCAGACGGTTGCGGTGGACGAATTCATTTCACGATATTTATTACGTTTTGATAATCTGTCATTCCCGAACTGAATTTCAATCGGCGGCTATTGCCGAGAAAATATGTCAATTTTACGTAAATAAATTATAAGGATTGACGTGTCCCAGTTTGAATGTTATTCATAAAGATTTTAAGCTTTTCCGTATAAAAACGTGAGTCAGTGAAACGTGAGTGTTGATATTTTCACTGCTTTAATTTCAGAATAGGTGCTATTTAGTCAACCGTGCTCTGGTTTGATATGTGATTTTTATTAAATCGATCTTTATATTCATAACCTTAGCACCCACAAGGAGGCGAACCACCTCCGCGATCAGATAAAGTAACGTGGGTACAATGAATGAGACTTGCACATACTTGAATTGTACCCCTACTCATAAGTGTCGGAAAATTTTCGAATCCAATTCCGTCAGATTCATTCCCATTCTGACTCATTCGAAAACAACTTTCCGATATGCATCGGATGCGTCGGATCGGGAATGAATTCGTAGGAATCGGATTCGAATACTTTCAGACACTGAATAGTTCTGAGCTTTGAAGAAGCTGATCCAAACAAGAAGCTTATGACATAGATAGATGATAGAATAGAATAGAATAGAATATCATTACATCACTCAGTAATCATCAATTGTTTAATATTTATATCTCCCCGCAATAAAGTCAAATATGTCATTTTTTTTTTAATATGGTTCGTCACGATCTTGTTACATAGATCCTGATCCTGATCAATCTTCCCAATCGAAGTAGAATTAACTTTTCATCTTCCTTGTGTTTGAAAATGCATTTTTGTCAAGATAATATACCAGTCAGTATCGACAACTGGCGTTCCCTATGCAATCCAGCTTGCAAATAAAGCTGCAAAACCAGCCGCCAACCAGAAATGTTGCAGTTTGCTGCTCGGGTAACCTTTCACTGGATCTGCAATACATTATTTCGTCCCACTGTCCGCGTCTGCATGTAAACAATTTCTCTTATAGATAAGATAGTTCTGTGTGCAGAAAATCGTGAGTTGTTTATTGGGTGGGACGTAGAAATCTAGAAACAAGTTTACGTTTAAATGAGGACGTTGAGATAAGAAATGTTTATTTTTTCATATTGACAGATTTTTCAGCTGAAATCTTTGGAAAGCTTCCCTGTTATTTTGTTTGGGGTATGGCATTTCGTTCATCGTTATTGTTCGAGATGACTTGATGTGTAGTGACGAACGTTCACATACAAAATGCTCTTGTCTTGTTTTTAGCAATTGTGAACTACGGGGTCTACAAGTTGATACAGACCATAGCCATCTTACTTCCTTCAAAGTTAATAATATAAATGTGAAAGTTTGTGAGTATGGATGAATAGATGGATAGAGATAGAGGATGGATGGTGAAATCGTGGAGCGCAGCTAGTAACTTCATATTTTAGTAAATTTCTTCAATTGAAGAATCTACTTAGTATTTCCAACATATATTTTAAAGTTTCGCCCATAATACTGTACCCGATCTGATTCACGCCAATCCCCAGCACTTTATTATTCCACCACACACCAGAAATATTTTCTCCTTTCCTAATCTAGGATAGTAAGCGGATCACGTCAGCTTATTTGTGTTTGTTATGAGATCGAGCCCCCCGGCGCCAAGCAATGCAGTTGTCTTGACTTCGAGCATTTTACTGTGCAAATTGAACTGGCTGCTATTACGTTATCTAGGTACCTGCTTGCTGGCGGAACATGTAACGGTCCCGAATTGGACTCGCTACATTTCACAAAATAAAAATACACATTTGTCAATTTTGGCAGAATACTGAGATTTGCATTGACAGATTGGTGAGATTTTGGCTACACATAAATATTGCATTCAATTTGGAAAAAAGCTAATTATTGCAAAGGTAGAAACTCAATGGTAAGAGATTAAAAGGTCAAGTCGTATCGTAAGGCGGAAATGGAAAACGGATCAATTAAATAATTAATAATTATGAAATTCGAAGGGAATGGTTAAAAGTACGGGAAGGACCTCGCGATGTTGGTAACACTGGAAGGAATGGGCGAATGAGACAACAGCATTGTTAGGAAAAAGAGGGAGACGGAAGATTTAGAGCGGAGGTGGAGAGAGGCGTGAGAGTCTCTGGCTTCTTGGCTTGCGAAACTGCGAAGAGAACGGACGTGCTTAGGAAAGTGAGAAAACCAAAATGGCGAAGTAGTGAAAAGCGCGTAGGAATATGTTTTACGGATCGCTAGGTCTCTTCCAAAGGGGATTTAGTGATCCTTAAAAGCGATTCTGGGGAGATAGGAAGTGATACTAGGGCCTGTGTTAGCTTGAGTCAAACTGCGAATGTTCTGATTCTTGTTGATACTGGTAGGGCGCGTAGGTTGGCGAATTGAAACGGTGCTTGCCAAGAGTTTAGCTGATAGCCTGAGGAATGTGGTGACCTCAGGGGCGTCTTCCGGCATGGGTGGCTAGAAGCGCCTGACCACCCATTTTTATCGTATTTTGTGTACGGGCGGAGTGATTCCTCTAGACAGTGACGAAAATATATCTGCCTGTGCATAAAGTCGATCTGAATGGTCCCCCACACACACACACGGCATTCCTACATGGTTAGGGCGATTTCCAACGACATAAACTCCCTTCCCAGTATGACATCCGGGGCGACAAACTACGACGATAGGTTGCCGTTTGGAAATCTTAGGGTGGCCTAGGGCTTAGAAATAAGCAAAACTCCCGGTGCCTCCGGACTTTAAATAGCTAGTTAGAAAAGGACAACCTTGGAACTTCCCTGTGGGACTTCTCCATGCACAATTAACTTGGGAAAATCTGGTTATCATGACTCCGAAGTTGTGATAATCAGGATTGCTTCTGTTAGATACACACCATTTTCTTAGAAGCTAGACAGGTTTTAGTTCTTAAGAAACTTAGGGTAAGTAGATAAAGATTCATAAGAGTATGAGTGTTATTTATAAGAGCTACCTAGATTATAATGTTAACGATAAGAGGTGCTAGCCATAGGAGGTTCGTAAGTCCCTATGAGTTAGCTAGTTTATAAGAGCGTAGGGCCACACACACACACACACATTGGACTTTCCTTACACCGGGTCTGTTCCAATTTCGATAGGTAAAGTTAAATGTGGGCTCCGGACAGCCCTGAGTGTTTGACAGGTAGGTACACATATCTTTAGCCTAGGTTTCTTCTGATAGGAAGGGATTAATGCTGTAAGACAGGATCATCTTAAACTATAGGAAACTGCATGAAATCAAGTTAAATATAAAACAACCACTAAGGGGAAATTAAAAGTTTAATACCATGACAAAGAAGGTACACACATACCTTTAGCCTAGGGTTCTTCTGATAGGGAGGTATTAATGCTGTAAGACAGGATCATCTTAAACTATAGGAAACTACATGAAATCAAGTCAAATATAAAACAACCACTAAGGGGAAATTAAAAGTTTAATACCATGACAAAGAAGGTACACACACACACCTTTAGCCTAGGGTTCTTCTGATAGGGAGGTATTAATGCTGTAAGACAGGGTCATCTTAAACTATAGGAAACTACATAAAATTAAGCCAACACAACAAAATATAAAACAAACACTCGGGGAAATTAAAGATACTATGACAAAGAAATGAACTGGTGAAACATAAACTTCCTTGGGAATCAATTGTAATACTATAGACTATATTGTACTAGATTTACAGAGTTATTAGGTCAAACATGAACAAGCAAACATCTAAACAATATGATGCCCGGCAATCAAACTGATAAAACTAATCATTACATATGTACCTACATTGAATGAAAGAAGTTGTAATACGGTTTAATCATTTTATTATACATCATAACAATGCTATAGAGCCTAAATATAACTTTACATACTCATAAAGTAAACATCTGGGGAAACAATTAAGAAATTAATATAATTTGTGACGGAAAGAAAACGAACGATGAAAACTAAACATAACTGATAAATAATCAATTAAATCACAATAAGTAGGACTACTGAATGAAAATGCAAGGATTAAATATAACCTACCTATAAATAAAGTAATAATCTGGATAAATTAACTATAATTTAACTTAGGCTTGGTTCGGAAAGAATAATTCTGATTTCAAGATTAATTAATTGCACAAAGGCACTGGACGACAGATATGACTAAGTTTGTCTCTTTTGGATTGGCTACTTATGGGCAATGACCTATTACCTTCCCTGGATTTTCTTATGACTAAAAAAGAGTGAGATTCTCCATAAGGCTCTTCGAAAGTCACTAACTGAGGCTTACTTTCAACTTGAATCGCTCCAATGTTGAATCCTTCCATGCAATAGTTATGGTATTAATATGGCACTAGAATTCCTAGTGTTTACAGAATTATCTAGAAGAACTTTCTAAAAATCCTCCGATAGAGAGATAACCTGAAATCAACAAAGAATTGGCATTATACTTAATGGAAACTACCATCAAACCTTAGAACAAGGCTTCTTAACATACTATTTAAATAAAACTAGTACTACACCAGAAAAATGGTTCGAAAGGAATAATTCTGTCCTTAACATTAATTACAAGAAACAACGAACGACAAAAATGAATGAGTTCGTCTCTGTTAGATTGACTACTTATGGGCAATGACCTATTACCTTCCCTGGATTTTCTTATGACTAAAAAAGAGTGAGATTCTCCATAAGGCTCTTCGAAAGTCACTAACTGGGACCTACCTCTGACTTGAATCGTTCCATCATTGAACTCTTCCATGAATAGATATGGAAAGAACTACAGCTCCACACTAGAAATCTTAGTGTTACAGAATTATCTAGACGAACTGTCACTTTCTGGAATTAAAACAATTCCTAGGTTTTCCAATGAGAAATAACCTGAAACAATAAATCATTGTTGTTACCTACACCTAAAGGAAAAATATCCTTAAACCTTAGAACAATGCTTCTGAAATACTAACTAAATAAAACCAGTATTATTACACCGGGGGAAAAATATGACCTCTTACCACATAATATAGTTCTACAAATAGAAACCTGGACAATAGTCCCATATTAAGCTAAATAAGCTAGGCGTATGTACAGATGGGTAAATAAAGCCTAATGTATTATGTAGTTGCTCCTAGTAGGTAGAGCTAGGATAGGTTTAACGAGATTTTACATCTCTAAATATTGGGGCCTCTTTCCCTTTTGCTAAAATAAGTAAGTGGGATTGAGGAACCGCATGAACTAGATAAGAAGGATGGAAATTCGACCATGGCGGGGGTTATGTCCGCTGATAACCCTTCATCCTCGTTGAATCATGAATGGAGGTTGTGAGATTGTTTACAAACCGGGTATGAATGAGATCGAACCGTGAATACTCTCTAGATAAAAGAAAAGAAGTCCCTCTTTATGAAGTTCCCTTGCTTAGATATACTAGACTTATAGTAATAGGCGAGTTTCACGGTATTTTCTAGCGGTAACATAAAGATTTCACATCTGTTTAAATGAGTTCGGACGGGTGACTTTGACAAGTAAGCTTATTGTCATGGAGCGATGTTAGCTGTTGTCAGTGTCATTTGTCCTGTGAGAGTGACGGATAATAGAACGATGAATTGAAATTTGATGGAAGACCACAGATAGACAAACATAGTAAATTAAATGAAAGTAAATACTTTCCGTCGAGATTTCGTAACTGCGAGGCGGTACTTAATCCCGACAAGCGGTGGAGAATATCCAAGTCTGGTCCGACGAAATTCACAACTTAGGGCGGGGCGGGGCTCTAAGTCATAGCCGCTGTCATGATCGTAGATTCAGAATGGAAGTTTTAATCATAGGCTCTCGTGATAATTACAAAACTATAAGGTCGAGCGAAAGGTTGATGAGTTACGAAAAATGTAAGGTTGATGAAAAGTTGATGGAAGGTTGACGATTATTAATTTATAATTTTGAATGAAAGGTTATATATGGGACAACGAAGGGCTAGGATTAAGATCTACTTTGTCAGATATTTAGATAATACGGATTTGATGAGAGGTAGAACGGAACGAGAATATTAGGTTGAGTTTATTTAGGGACGCCATATAATAATTTAGGAATGGTAGAAAACGTATGGTATTAATTCAGCGAAATCTAAATTCAAATTATTTATCTCTTTTAATATTGACTACTGACGGATTGCGAAGCCATACTGAACATTCAAAGGATTTAGGTTGCTACACGCGGAACACAACGAAGGGTTACTAGACGATCATCGGGCCAAAACAAAGTAAAATAAAATAAAGTAAGGTAAAGTAAAGTAAGGTAAAGTAGAATAGAGGAGAGTGAGTTAGGTGCGTGTTATACGGAGTTGTACTGTACTGAACGTTATTATTATTATTATTAGGAGAGATTAGGAGAGAGTAGGGTGAGGCGATTAGTTTAAGATTAGTCTAGTTGAAGATTAGTTTAAGTTTAGTTAATTATTTAAATTCGAAAAATTTAGTATGAGGTAGAGTACTTAAACAGGGGGAGAGAAAGGAGAGAAGGGGGGAGTTACAATTGGTGCCGTGACCAGGATAGTCGAAACCAGAATAACGTGACCAGGATAGTCGAAACCAGAATAACGTGATCAGGATTGTCGAAACCAGAATAGCGTGACCAGGATAGACAAAACTAAAATAACGTGACCAGGATAGTGAAAGCTAGAACAACGTGACCAGGATAGTCGAAACCAGAATAACGTGACCAGGATAGTTGAAACTAGAATAGCGTGACCAGGATAGTCAACACTAGAATAACGTAACCAGGATAGTCAACACTAGAATAACGTGACCAGGATAGTCAACACTAGAATACCGTGACCAGAATAGACAAAACTAGAATAGCGTGACCAGGACAGTCAAAACTAGAATAGCGAAACCAGGATAGTTTAAGAACAGGGTCGGTTGTATTTATGACTAGGATTAGCTTATTGGTTATGATTATTATTAGATGCAATTTAGATTAGAATCTTTAAAGGAAAATTTATTAGAAGGTAATTAGGTTCAGTATAACTTCGTCTTCGGTGACTAAGTAATTAGTCACAATTGTTGCCGTGAAATAGGATGGTGTTCGGTATGGCATTGTAATCCGGAAGGTGGTTGATGTTTATGGAGGGAAATATATTATTATAGAATAAATAGATAGATAGATAGATAGATAAACTCTTTATTGAGGCACCGCAGAACAAAGAAAAATTAAAACTAGAACAAAACAAATTTTACAATTAGTGTCACAATGGGCGGTCTTATCGCTCAGAGCGATCTCTTCCAGATAACCATACACGGAGAGGAGAAAATAGGACATCGGACGGTGGCTTTCTTTATATACGTAGATTAAAATAAATAAATAAATAGATACATATTATACACAAAATAAACTTAAATACATAGTAACACAATAGATAAACTTAATATATACCATAATATAATAAACAATTAGGGAAAAGGCAAAATAAAAGGCTAAATCGTAGAATACACAAATCTTAGTAAGAAAAATAGGCAGCGACTAGAGAAAAAAATTATATACAATTATTAGATTCACCAGAGGGGAAATGTCGGGGGGTTGTCACCATCTATAAATACGATTTGGTGGTAACTTATCTAACTTAACTGTTACAGGAAATATAAAATTTTACACGGATTAGTTATAAAGAAGAAGAAATATAAACGTAAAGAGAAGAAACATAAATGTAAAATGGAATAGAAGATTGTAAAGCAGACTTTTAACAACTTAGTAATAATAGTCCAACGAATATTGTTTAAAAATATAATTACTGTAATAGATATAGAAAGGGATCATAAGAGCTGATGGTAAATAAGATTTAATAAGATGGAAGCGGTGGTAGCCTAATGGGAGAGCGTCCGCCTTTCGGTCGGAGGGTCGTGGGTTCGAGTCCCAGTGCGGGCACGTGCCGATGTGTTTCTGTAAAACATATGTGCGTAGTTGTCGCTCGCTTTTCCGTGAGGGAAAGCATCGTATGGGGAGGGGCCCGTGCCCAGCAGCGGGACGTGATAGGTTGATGTTGGAATATAGTTTGAAAGAACTCTGTAAGAAAATAATATGAAATAATCATAAAAACAAAAAAAAAATTATACATATATCTAGTTTTATTTGAAAAAAATTGGTAATTGAAAAAGGTAAAGGTAACTAAGAAAGGTAAAGGTAACTGAAAAAGGTAAAGGTAAATGAAAGGAGGTAATGGTAACGGTAATAAAACGAAACAAACATAATAGAATACTATTGCATAAATTTAAATTCGGGGGGTTGTTTTACGTTGTTGAAATAAATTCATAATTCGTGTCTTATAATCCGTGCGGGTTTGGTGCTTTGCTTGAGTAGCGTGAAACCGCTGAGAGATTTATGAAAAGGATTTTAGTCGAATGAAGGACTCTAGTAAACCATCAACCTGGGTTTGAGACGGTTTGTCACGATTTGACTTCAAATCGACACACTACACTTACAACGTTTCTTTATGAAGGAGAATTTGGTGTTAGGATAGATCAGCTGATAAAATCATCGGTATAAGCCGATTTCATAAAGAATCCACTCCACACGTTAGTCCCGGGGCTAAGACCAAGGCACACTACACATGCTCTGAATCATAAGCTTTACTATCAAGAATTCGGGAGTGAACTGGAAAGTTGCGAACATCGACAATTTATGTACCTTAAGCCGCGCACGGCATGTCCGAGTTTAGAGGGGTAATGTAAGTATGTATCTCTTATATCGAAAAATAAGTAGAATGGGGGATAAGCGCTTACATAATATCATTAGGATAGAGACGCCTCACAACCGTCTTTTCTTCTGGGCTTTGGGATGTCCAGGTGATGAGAGCGATTTTTGGGGATGTTCAATGCGGGGAATGTTCACGTACTGGTTCTAATAATAAAGTTTTAGGATACAGTTTAAAAACACAAACATTTATTTATCTATTTATCATATACACAATTGTACTTGTTACAATATATACACACACACGATTGAAGTCAAATACGAGCAAATTAGAATGAATGATAAGTAAGGGGGCCTTTTCCGTATTCTTATGTTTGTAAAACTGGTACTGTGGTAACTCCGGAGAGGAAAATATTACTCCGGTGATATAAATAAATGCACCTGCGAATATTTTGGGGGTTGGCTGTAACGGTCCCAACTTGGACTCGCCACATTTTACAAGATGAGGGTTACACATTTATAGATTTTGACTGAATAAAAGATTGGAAAAAATGGGGGTTGTTTGGTATTCTTATGTTTGTGAAATAATTACTGTTGTAATTCCAGAGAGGTAAAAATATTACTTCGGTGATTTAAATAAATACACCTGCGAATATTTTGGGGGTTGGCTGTAACGGTCCCGAATTGGACTCGCTACATTTCACAAAATAAAAATACACATTTGTCAATTTTGGCAGAATACTGAGATTTGCATTGACAGATTGGTGAGATTTTGGCTACACATAAATATTGCATTCAATTTGGAAAAAAGCTAATTATTGCAAAGGTAGAAACTCAATGGTAAGAGATTAAAAGGTCAAGTCGTATCGTAAGGCGGAAATGGAAAACGGATCAATTAAATAATTAATAATTATGAAATTCGAAGGGAATGGTTAAAAGTACGGGAAGGACCTCGCGATGTTGGTAACACTGGAAGGAATGGGCGAATGAGACAACAGCATTGTTAGGAAAAAGAGGGAGACGGAAGATTTAGAGCGGAGGTGGAGAGAGGCGTGAGAGTCTCTGGCTTCTTGGCTTGCGAAACTGCGAAGAGAACGGACGTGCTTAGGAAAGTGAGAAAACCAAAATGGCGAAGTAGTGAAAAGCGCGTAGGAATATGTTTTACGGATCGCTAGGTCTCTTCCAAAGGGGATTTAGTGATCCTTAAAAGCGATTCTGGGGAGATAGGAAGTGATACTAGGGCCTGTGTTAGCTTGAGTCAAACTGCGAATGTTCTGATTCTTGTTGATACTGGTAGGGCGCGTAGGTTGGCGAATTGAAACGGTGCTTGCCAAGAGTTTAGCTGATAGCCTGAGGAATGTGGTGACCTCAGGGGCGTCTTCCGGCATGGGTGGCTAGAAGCGCCTGACCACCCATTTTTATCGTATTTTGTGTACGGGCGGAGTGATTCCTCTAGACAGTGACGAAAATATATCTGCCTGTGCATAAAGTCGATCTGAATGGTCCCCCACACACACACACGGCATTCCTACATGGTTAGGGCGATTTCCAACGACATAAACTCCCTTCCCAGTATGACATCCGGGGCGACAAACTACGACGATAGGTTGCCGTTTGGAAATCTTAGGGTGGCCTAGGGCTTAGAAATAAGCAAAACTCCCGGTGCCTCCGGACTTTAAATAGCTAGTTAGAAAAGGACAACCTTGGAACTTCCCTGTGGGACTTCTCCATGCACAATTAACTTGGGAAAATCTGGTTATCATGACTCCGAAGTTGTGATAATCAGGATTGCTTCTGTTAGATACACACCATTTTCTTAGAAGCTAGACAGGTTTTAGTTCTTAAGAAACTTAGGGTAAGTAGATAAAGATTCATAAGAGTATGAGTGTTATTTATAAGAGCTACCTAGATTATAATGTTAACGATAAGAGGTGCTAGCCATAGGAGGTTCGTAAGTCCCTATGAGTTAGCTAGTTTATAAGAGCGTAGGGCCACACACACACACACACATTGGACTTTCCTTACACCGGGTCTGTTCCAATTTCGATAGGTAAAGTTAAATGTGGGCTCCGGACAGCCCTGAGTGTTTGACAGGTAGGTACACATATCTTTAGCCTAGGTTTCTTCTGATAGGAAGGGATTAATGCTGTAAGACAGGATCATCTTAAACTATAGGAAACTGCATGAAATCAAGTTAAATATAAAACAACCACTAAGGGGAAATTAAAAGTTTAATACCATGACAAAGAAGGTACACACATACCTTTAGCCTAGGGTTCTTCTGATAGGGAGGTATTAATGCTGTAAGACAGGATCATCTTAAACTATAGGAAACTACATGAAATCAAGTCAAATATAAAACAACCACTAAGGGGAAATTAAAAGTTTAATACCATGACAAAGAAGGTACACACACACACCTTTAGCCTAGGGTTCTTCTGATAGGGAGGTATTAATGCTGTAAGACAGGGTCATCTTAAACTATAGGAAACTACATAAAATTAAGCCAACACAACAAAATATAAAACAAACACTCGGGGAAATTAAAGATACTATGACAAAGAAATGAACTGGTGAAACATAAACTTCCTTGGGAATCAATTGTAATACTATAGACTATATTGTACTAGATTTACAGAGTTATTAGGTCAAACATGAACAAGCAAACATCTAAACAATATGATGCCCGGCAATCAAACTGATAAAACTAATCATTACATATGTACCTACATTGAATGAAAGAAGTTGTAATACGGTTTAATCATTTTATTATACATCATAACAATGCTATAGAGCCTAAATATAACTTTACATACTCATAAAGTAAACATCTGGGGAAACAATTAAGAAATTAATATAATTTGTGACGGAAAGAAAACGAACGATGAAAACTAAACATAACTGATAAATAATCAATTAAATCACAATAAGTAGGACTACTGAATGAAAATGCAAGGATTAAATATAACCTACCTATAAATAAAGTAATAATCTGGATAAATTAACTATAATTTAACTTAGGCTTGGTTCGGAAAGAATAATTCTGATTTCAAGATTAATTAATTGCACAAAGGCACTGGACGACAGATATGACTAAGTTTGTCTCTTTTGGATTGGCTACTTATGGGCAATGACCTATTACCTTCCCTGGATTTTCTTATGACTAAAAAAGAGTGAGATTCTCCATAAGGCTCTTCGAAAGTCACTAACTGAGGCTTACTTTCAACTTGAATCGCTCCAATGTTGAATCCTTCCATGCAATAGTTATGGTATTAATATGGCACTAGAATTCCTAGTGTTTACAGAATTATCTAGAAGAACTTTCTAAAAATCCTCCGATAGAGAGATAACCTGAAATCAACAAAGAATTGGCATTATACTTAATGGAAACTACCATCAAACCTTAGAACAAGGCTTCTTAACATACTATTTAAATAAAACTAGTACTACACCAGAAAAATGGTTCGAAAGGAATAATTCTGTCCTTAACATTAATTACAAGAAACAACGAACGACAAAAATGAATGAGTTCGTCTCTGTTAGATTGACTACTTATGGGCAATGACCTATTACCTTCCCTGGATTTTCTTATGACTAAAAAAGAGTGAGATTCTCCATAAGGCTCTTCGAAAGTCACTAACTGGGACCTACCTCTGACTTGAATCGTTCCATCATTGAACTCTTCCATGAATAGATATGGAAAGAACTACAGCTCCACACTAGAAATCTTAGTGTTACAGAATTATCTAGACGAACTGTCACTTTCTGGAATTAAAACAATTCCTAGGTTTTCCAATGAGAAATAACCTGAAACAATAAATCATTGTTGTTACCTACACCTAAAGGAAAAATATCCTTAAACCTTAGAACAATGCTTCTGAAATACTAACTAAATAAAACCAGTATTATTACACCGGGGGAAAAATATGACCTCTTACCACATAATATAGTTCTACAAATAGAAACCTGGACAATAGTCCCATATTAAGCTAAATAAGCTAGGCGTATGTACAGATGGGTAAATAAAGCCTAATGTATTATGTAGTTGCTCCTAGTAGGTAGAGCTAGGATAGGTTTAACGAGATTTTACATCTCTAAATATTGGGGCCTCTTTCCCTTTTGCTAAAATAAGTAAGTGGGATTGAGGAACCGCATGAACTAGATAAGAAGGATGGAAATTCGACCATGGCGGGGGTTATGTCCGCTGATAACCCTTCATCCTCGTTGAATCATGAATGGAGGTTGTGAGATTGTTTACAAACCGGGTATGAATGAGATCGAACCGTGAATACTCTCTAGATAAAAGAAAAGAAGTCCCTCTTTATGAAGTTCCCTTGCTTAGATATACTAGACTTATAGTAATAGGCGAGTTTCACGGTATTTTCTAGCGGTAACATAAAGATTTCACATCTGTTTAAATGAGTTCGGACGGGTGACTTTGACAAGTAAGCTTATTGTCATGGAGCGATGTTAGCTGTTGTCAGTGTCATTTGTCCTGTGAGAGTGACGGATAATAGAACGATGAATTGAAATTTGATGGAAGACCACAGATAGACAAACATAGTAAATTAAATGAAAGTAAATACTTTCCGTCGAGATTTCGTAACTGCGAGGCGGTACTTAATCCCGACAAGCGGTGGAGAATATCCAAGTCTGGTCCGACGAAATTCACAACTTAGGGCGGGGCGGGGCTCTAAGTCATAGCCGCTGTCATGATCGTAGATTCAGAATGGAAGTTTTAATCATAGGCTCTCGTGATAATTACAAAACTATAAGGTCGAGCGAAAGGTTGATGAGTTACGAAAAATGTAAGGTTGATGAAAAGTTGATGGAAGGTTGACGATTATTAATTTATAATTTTGAATGAAAGGTTATATATGGGACAACGAAGGGCTAGGATTAAGATCTACTTTGTCAGATATTTAGATAATACGGATTTGATGAGAGGTAGAACGGAACGAGAATATTAGGTTGAGTTTATTTAGGGACGCCATATAATAATTTAGGAATGGTAGAAAACGTATGGTATTAATTCAGCGAAATCTAAATTCAAATTATTTATCTCTTTTAATATTGACTACTGACGGATTGCGAAGCCATACTGAACATTCAAAGGATTTAGGTTGCTACACGCGGAACACAACGAAGGGTTACTAGACGATCATCGGGCCAAAACAAAGTAAAATAAAATAAAGTAAGGTAAAGTAAAGTAAGGTAAAGTAGAATAGAGGAGAGTGAGTTAGGTGCGTGTTATACGGAGTTGTACTGTACTGAACGTTATTATTATTATTATTAGGAGAGATTAGGAGAGAGTAGGGTGAGGCGAGGAGTTTAAGATTAGTTCAAGTTTAATTAAGTTTTATTAATTATTAATTTTGAAAAAAAAATAGAGTAGATGTCGGGGCAGTTAGAGGGAAGAAGAAGAGGGGGGAGTTACAAACAATAGCGTAATTTATGGTCTGGTCTCTAGAGTAATGATAAAGGTAACAAGCTGCTGAATTGTAATGTGGTCTGCATAAATCTAAAATTACGTAAGCTTGGCTCTGCATTTCGGTGAGGTGAAACCTCATTGCGTATGAACTTGGATTCAGGATTCTTGTATGTTGTATAATACAGAGTTTAATTCATTTTCTGTTTTCTTTTGTTTAGTTAGTATTTTCGAGAAAGTAGGTAGATAGTAAGGTTCATATATATACTGAAGACGTGACCACAGATGTTGTCTAAACAATTATAAAAGTAATTTACCTTTTGCCTATTTATTATAATAAAATGTTCACAAAAGAAATAACTAAAAACAATACCTTCCCCTTACAATCTGGATGAAATTTGTTTCTGTTTATTTCATGCCCGGGGGGCAGTAGGTACATTTTCTAGTATTTGGAAAGATTATTTCAAGTTGTTCTAGCGAGAACTGCAGGCTAAGGATACACTGAAAGTCTTTGATGATGAAATGTCAAAAGTATTCTTATCTAAACTTAAAATAATAAATATTTTTTTAAGAATGTTATGAAACATATTTTCTGTATCATATTTGTACGAGCTTGATATACAGAATGCTTAATAGTACACCAGAAGGTTATTAACGGTCTACTAAGTTCTAAAATAAATGTAATTAAAGTTATTACTTTTAGATACTGAAACCAATTTCTCTACCGCACTGGGGTAACTATTGCAATATTTATAGTGTTTTGAGGAGTGTATTATATGAAATTCGGTCGTAGAGAGAGTCAGCTAAGTTTTTGTGTCCAAATCAATAAATATTGTATCCATATTTGAAATGTTTTTTTTTTATTTGTCTTTTAAATGATTTGATTTTACTTTTCCTTCAATTTCGTAATTCTTTGCTCAAGGTTTTTTTGATGCCGTGTTTATCATCGCCTTGAATTATGATAAATTAATAATAATTGAAGTTAAGTTTTTAAATGAAGAGCTAAATTTTCAAACAAACTTTAAACTTTCATGTGTAATGTTTACACATAATTACGTATATTATACGTAGGTACTGCATTTGTAAACCTACCGAAATTATTATTTATAATAGAAAAAAATATTTCCGTGTAAATTTCATGAAAATCAGTTTTGCAAATTTTCAGTCCCTTTTTTATTCAAAGCTTAAGCTGTTATGCTTTTTTAAAAGTATCGAGTGCGTCGCGTAATACTTTGCACTGCTTCTATTTTGAGCAGGTGGCGTTTACCGTCAGATCAACTAGTCGCTCGTCTTTTTAATAAAAAATAAATAAAGAAAGACATAGATAAAAGATACAGTTTCAGTGTGTCAATACCCCAATAGCAGTAAAACTGCAGGTAACTGGAAACAGAAGCGCCGATGGCTATCGCATTCGAGTCACATGCGCGTTAACATTCCTCGTAGGTAGGTGAGTTTAGCTTTGAACCAGTTGGACCGTCTGTTTTCTAAGGACTGTAGTGTACTTTATACAATGGAGTTGCTGTAATGTTAGTGTAAATTCAGCTTTGTATGGTACACGTTGGTAGATACGACATAGTCTCATAGGGATATACATTTTCGTTTACTGGTATTATCTGTGTTTAAGCGAAGCGATGCATTTGTATGAATGTTTTAAGTACTTTGTATGTTTTTCCTAGATAACTTTTCGGACGATGATCCTACTCTTAAAAAGGTAGGTCTAACCTTTTAGATTTATATCATTACTAGCTGCGCCCCGCGGTTTACCCGCGTTAAGTATTATCCAGCAAGAAATATTTTTTTGAACTATTTCTTTTTACAAGATTAAAAGTATTCTATATGTTACTCCAGATAATAAACTATCTGTGTGCCAAATTTCATCCAAATTCGTTGAGTAGTTTATGTGTGAAAGTGTAACAAACTTCCATACATACAAAGCTTCACGTTAATAATATTAGTAAGGATGACCTAAATCGAATTCAGGTTATTGAAGATATCGGGAGCAAAAGCACAAAAGGGGGTAAAATGATACAATCCGGTCGTCAGGGCTCAACGGCACTGAACACATTTACTTACATACCTACTTACACACAAACTTTCGTGTTTTTAATATTGTTTAGGATACTTCTGATTTAGAAAAAGGTACTTCATATTAGTTTAAGTGAGTATTTATTTATTATATGACCACACCTTATATAGTGAACACCGCTTGCTTACACGGCTTAATGTCCGCATAAATCTATTACTAATTGAATAGAATCCAGTCACTTGACTTCAATGGGGGGCATAATACCGGCTTGTTATGATTATCCTTATTTGCGGATTAAGTTGTGCATATTTGATATTTATGTGCCGGACCGCAGTGCTTGTAAAATCTTATTATTGGATAAACTGTGTATCCTACTAATATTAAATATGTGAAAGTTTGTGAAAATGGACGGATGTTTGTTACTCTATAACGCAAAAAGTTCTGAACGGATTTGGGTGAAATTTGGCACACAAATAGTTTATAACCAGTATTGAGTGATAGTATGTTACCGTGGGACAAAACGAGAACTACGCGGGTGAAACCGCGGGGCGCAGCTAGTAATAAAATAATAGAATTTATGGACTATGCAACTCATTCATAAAAAACGGAAAATCGGGAATACCCACCCTAAGGCTCAAAAATCTGTGACCGTAGTTCAATCTGAACCCTGGATCTCTTTTCCGAGCCGCAGTTTCAAACTCATTGCCTAATTAATAGCTGACCTCCGATATAAGAAATTAGAATGAAATGTAAGAAATTTATAACGGAGTAGTAGGCCTCTTCTGCAAGAGTCCGGCTGGTGAAGTACATTTACCAGATATTCATTCACCAAGCAGAAGCTTACAAACATTTTTGAGTTCCGGTTTGAAGGGCACTGTTTCCAGTGAAATTACTGTGCATAATATGGTACTGAAGAGCTCATGTCTCAGGATGTTGAGCGCAGTGCAATGCTGCGCCAGATTTTGCAATGCAAAGTACGGCACTGGATCTGTTATGGGCTAACGCAGAAATAACCATCAGGTGGACGACATGCTCGTCTCGTTGCTTGGCAGTAGATAAAAAATACTCTGCTATGTTTATAAAGCATCGCGCTTATTTAACTCGATCGCTTTATATCGTACTAAAATAAAGCAAAATGGATAGTTTTATTGTAACTATCCAGCGTCAAGAATTTTATAGTTTGCGACATCCGACTTAAAACATAAAGCCCGGTGTTATTGAAAAGCAAATCGTTACGACTGAACACAAACACAATATTGCTAAATGTTTGCTGTTGTTGCTTTAGCATTAAGATGTCGTGTCGTAGGTGTAAATGCCTTTTGGGTAAATGCTGGAAGAAATTTGTGTAGTAGTTTTGTGTAGGTACTTATGGTCGTACTTTTAGATTCTGACCTCATACTAGGACTTTCTGCATTAACTTATTACGTAGGTACGAATACCTTATGAGATTGGTACCTGCAGATAATAGCTCGCCTAACTTGTTAAGTAAGCTTACGTTCTGTAAATTGATCATTCATAGTTATTATGATCTCGGATAGGCATATAACTAATCTATGATGTATATCAGAATATAGGCATTGGCATGGTGAAACGGACCTTATTGTTCTTTGCTTCAAAAGCTTTATTTAGTTTGGCTTTTCTCTGGCTATATTATCATAACTATCATCACTTTCAGAACAATATTGAACATTATTTCACCGGCATCTGCTAAGAAAGCCTGAGTTATCGCAGCTTTAGTTTTTTTTTTATAAAATTGTGCTTTCAGTGGTTTAAATTATGGTAATAGCCAGTCGCAGGCTAAATGCCACAAATGGTGGCTAACACGTGTAATGGATTGCTACACAAATATGCAAATCACACAATTTCAGTCATTATTAAAACGTTCCGCAAAAGAAGGATCGTAATTTCATAACATTTTATATATAGGGTTGGCAAAAAAGTTATTCCATAAAATAAAGAAGCCCAGAGTTGGGCTGCTCAGCTATTTTTCTTATCAACGAGTAATATTAACCGGTTTATTTTTGATTCATAATAGATTTTTCTATTTTTTATTAAAATCATCGATAATTGTATCGAAAAACTAAAACACATCCTACTGCTACCACATATTTTTTTAGCTGACTGTGTTAATTGGTTCAGACGATAAAAATGTTAACGCTTTCTGGCACTATTTCGCCAGTTGCAATTTAACTGAATTAGTAATTTTTCACGTAACACTATATTTTTAGTGCAATTGGCAAATATGGTCACGAAATAACTGCATTGGAAGACTAATCAAATATTTTGTCAGTCGGAAAATACGAATCCGAAATTTAACTCTAGAGTGGTCACGCACGCCGCCTGTAAAGCGTACGCAAATTGGTTTCAAATAAAATCAAATCAAACTAAAAGTAAACTTCAGACAATTAGCGGTTGTCAACCCTAGTTGTTGGTCGCGTAAACACAAGTCGCTAACGAACCAAAACGAGGCCCCTGCACAAATTTGCAATTTCGATTGCTACCTCGCATGTACCATGTACTGGGCCTGCATTGTACTTGTACTGCCTCTTTATATGGCTAAATAAATAAAATAGAGCCTATTCCTGCTGCACCAACTTTAATTATAATTACTTATTAAGGACTACTATAACTGTAACTTCCAAGTCGTTGCGCGGGCTCGCGACTGAACTCTGTAAGGTTATTTTTGTTTTTTTTTTTACTGGGAAAGGAGAAAAGCAAGTCGTTCACCTGATGGTAAGTACCACGCTTGCCCATAACAGTTACAGTGCCACCCAGATTTTTCCATTACAGAACCTTGAGCGGCACTGCACTGCGCTCGTCGCCCTTAGACATCGGTTTTAAATTCTCATGTGTCTAATTACGCTGTAAATGGTAGAAAATTTGCTTTCCTACACTGCGGGGGGGTGCGGGCTGGCCTCAGTGAAAATACGGGCTGTTTCAGCCGGGAATCGGATGGTCTCCTGAGGTTGTCGAGGGGTAGCAGTAATTATGTGCATAAAAATGCGGAAAAAGACTACGTACCAATCTAGCACCTCAAGGGGGTCCGTCTCCAGCTACTGTCCATCCAAGTTATCACCCACAGTTCCGTTTTGCCGGCCGGCACACGTGAAATCACGTCACTGCACTATCGTTGCGGTTTGTTTACACAAGCGAGCGGGGGTGAGTTCGACAAACGAGATTCCTATTATAATAAATGCGGGGGATGAAAACACGACACGTTTAATGTTAAATTACGTCGTCGCGGAGCGGAGCATGTGCGATGCGGCGCGTGTGGATTTCGAACTGACCGTTGGAGTGAGTCAACACGATGCACTTCACTCTTCCGGCACAGATGCGTAAATTGATGCGTTTTGTCTATTAGCCACAGAATACACACATAAAAAGAGCCATCCCCCCGGCCTTCAGGAGTTAAAGAAGACTCCTGAACCAACAAAGAGAGAATGATCACCTAAATTGTGTTATCTAATGTCTAAGGATGCGGAAGCGGATGCGGAAGTAATCCGTCTAATAAAAGATAGGAAAACTTGAAAGATAAAAATAAACTATGACTAAAATTGCGGGTGAAAAATGCGGGGAGGGGTTAAGAATGTAGGTTATTGAGAAGGTAAAACACATAGTTTTACAACAGGGCGAACATAGGTACCATTCTTAGTGCGCACCGTTACCACTCTGACGATTCCGTCAGATGAAGGATGTATATCCTCTACTATGCCTAAAGGCCATTGTAACGGTGGTGAATTTTCAGTTTTTAGCACAACGACAGCTCCTTTAGTCACCGGATTAGACTTAGTATTCCATTTGGCGCGTGTTTGTAGGGTATTAAGATATTCTTGTCTCCAACGATTCCAATATCTCTGAACAACCTGGTCAGTCAAATGTTTACTGCGGACTAAATCTGTCAATGTAGGTTTGTAACGTGAGTCATCATGAAATGACTCAAGCGGACCCATAGTCAGAAAGTCAGAAGGACAAAGTGCCTTGGGCTCTGCGGGGTCAGAACTTAAAACAGCGGTTAGCGGACGACTGTTGAGAAGCGATTCAACTTGAGTTAATACGGTAAGCAGCTCCTCATAAGTAAGCAGAACATCACCGATCACGCGCTTTAAAATTAACTTTACACTGCGGACGTTAGTTTCCCAAATGCCACCGAAATGAGGTGCACTGGGCGGGTTCAAATGCCAAGATATGCCTTGAGATATCGTTTCCTCAGCGAAGGAATCACAAAAGGCCTTGGATTTGAGAAAGCCATTCAACTCGTCCAGCTGGGCTTTAGCGCCTAAGAAGTTTCCACCATTGTCTGAGAACAACTCCAGACAATTGGAACGCCTCGAGATGAATCGACGGAAAGCGCGGAAAAATGAGTCCGTACTCAAGTCTACTGCCAATTCCAAATGAACGGCGCGCGTCACTAAACATGTAAACAAACAGATATATGCCTTTTCTTTGCGGGCACCGCGGTATCTGCTTATCAATACGTTTATTGGACCAGCGTAGTCGACGCCCGTTCGTAAGAATGGTTTAGCCTCGGTGACGCGAGAAGCGGGGAGGGGTGCCATGAAAGGCGCCTCATTACGGGGATTTACTTTAAAACATTTATTACAAAGTCGAAAGCGTTGTTTTACTGTAGTGCGTCCGGAAATTATCCAGAATTTTTGTCTCAACAAAGATAGTAATAAATGTGGTCCGGCGTGTAAATATTTGCGGTGATAATAATCTATTAAAATGTTAACGATATGATCCTTTTTAGGAAGCAATATCGGAAGTTTAGCGTCAAAACAAAGCGAAGATTTTTCTAAACGTCCCCCGGTGCGAAGCAAATCATTTTTTAAAAATGGTGAAAGCGGGATTAGCGATTTTGAAACCTTGCGATTGTTTGAGAGGGCGTTTATATCGTCTTTGAAATATTGTTGTTGAAGAGATTTTACAATAATATTTTCTGCATATTGTAAGTGTGAAAGTTCGATTCTATTAGAACGCGGAATTTTTCCTAAGAAGCGGTATAAATATACTATAATGCGGAGAAGCTTGGACCAAGACGATACTTTCTTAGCAAGCGTGCATAGAAATTGCGGTTGCTCATCGGTGGTGATGAAAACATTAGCGCGTTTTTTGATTTCCAACAGCTTTTCATCAGCTGTGGAGTCGAAAGTGAAGCGATTAATAGGCCACGTACGTAGATCGTCACGTGCCCAGGGCGGACCGTGGAGCCATAGCGGATGACTCAACAGTTGAGCGGGAGAAAGTCTGAATTTTAAAATGATTGCGGTTAAATCTGCCTGTAAGTTTGGCCCCGAGTGTAGAATGTCGTTTAAAGCTACTTGAGTGCTTGACTTCGCGCTAGGGTCACATACAAGTCGTAGCGGCTTTTCTGGTCGGCAGACTCCATGATGAGGGATTACATAATATTTGTTATCGGTGTTCAAAGCGGGAGCGGGGGAAACAATACCACCTTTTAAATAATCCGTCATTACCTTGTCGTATTCGCTCTTTAATGTTTTGTTAGTCTGGAATTTATGATCAAGATAAGAATAACGGCGCGTGGCTGTCGTCAAGGAATCTCCTAACAAGTGCGGGGATTTCGAAAATGGCAATGCGGTTACATAACGTCCTGAATTAACGTCGCGGTGCGTATTAGAAACATAGAAATGTTCACATTCTTGGTCAGCTGTCGACATATGTTTTTGTGTAGGTACCGACTCGAGCTGCCAAAATTTAGTAACTAAAGCCTCAATTGACTCGTCACTCGATGTAAAGAACGCGCGGTGAGTTTGATTATGTGCGGGTTTATGATTATCGGCGGGCACTGAGGCCGTGGACCCCATTACTATATATCCAAAGGCGGTTTCTAACGCGTCAGGTTGTCCTGCAGGGCCCAGCGATTTTCCAGGCCGCAAGATTTCGACAAAGACCTCGGAACCCAATAAAACGTCGATGGGTCCGGGCGCGTAAAAATGCGGGTCGGCGAGCGGTAGGTCATAAAGGTGCGTGACCGCGGAAGTGTTTAGAGAACAGCTCGGTAAATCTCCAGAGATTGTTTTAATGACTAGCGGTTGAATCTTCAAGCAAAAGTTCGGATCAAGGCGTGAGTACAATGTTAGGTCAGTAATGCCTGATATAGGCTGGGAGGTGTCACCTATTCCCATTACTGATTGATTACTGGAATCATTAAAGACACGGAGACCCAACTGTTTGCAGGCCTGCTTTGTTATAAAATGGTTTTGAGAACCATTATCGATCAAAAAACGAACTTTCCTAACAGATCCATCATTTGATTTTACGTCAGCGAGGGCTGTACCTAGTAGTACATTTTGTGATTTCCGCCCGTGACTAGCATGCGAGTAGGTATTCATACTGCAAAGTGATAAGGTTCTATCGTCTGACTTAGAAGAAGTCGAGTTACGTGAATTTTCCCTTCCGTTAGCTCCCTCACTACAGCGGGAGGTATTTGTATCGAGCTTCGACGATAAGGAATGCGGGTTTGCATAATCGGATTCAAGAAAATGTAACATACTGTGATGTTTTTGTTGACATTGTTTACATGTGTTTATGGATTTACAAGATTGAGCGGTGTGTGTTTTACTAAGGCAATTAATACAGGCGTTACAACTTTTGATGAACTTGAAACGTTCGCGGGGCGACAGTTTTCTAAAGGTCGAACATAAATAGAGATTACTGTGATCAGGTTGATCACACAAAGAACATTTGTTAGCGGTGTTGTTGTTTACAATAAAAGAACGTACATTAGTTTTTGATGCAATTGTATTCTGGGTCTTAGAACCCGATTGGTCACCAGTACGAGTGAGGACCTTTACGCGGTCGCGGACAAATGAAATTAACCCGTTTAAGTTAGGTAATTCTACACCTCGATTCTCCATTTCAAATAACCGCGCGGACTCTTTGTCTAACTTTTGCAAAAGGGTGTAAGACATAACAAAGTCGCATAGATCAGGTATGTTTAAGTTATTCAATGCTAAGTAGGCATTGGCGAATTGATCTATGAAAGATTCAAGGTTACTGGCGGTTGCGGAAGCGATCGGTTTAAGAGAGAACATCTGATCTAGGTATGTAACGGCTAGACTGCGTTTATCTTCGTATTTCGATATAAGCGCGCTATAAATCGCGTTGTAGTTTTCGGCGCAAGGAACAATACCTGTGCAGATGGATTTGGCTTTACCACTTAGTCTACCAACCAAATAATACATTCTTTCGGTATTAGTTAAAGATGCATTTAAATGTACAGCGTTATGGAATGTGGCATAAAACAATGGCCACTGAAGCCGATCTCCATTAAATTCTGGCATTTCTATCGGCGCTAACCTAATTAAAGATTTAGCGGGGGTAGGTTTAAATTCTGCTTTTGGCGGTGTAAACATGGATAATTTACGTTTAATGCGGCAATACATGTCTTCGAATGATAACCAGCTTTGAGAGTCAGGTACACTTTCTTTATCTATTTTCAACAAGGTTATATTGTATTCTTTCGCGGTTGATTGGAAGTTAGTTCTTACGTCTTCTAAACTTTCAATGGAGCATAGAAAATTATCCAGGGCTTCTGGATCTTTTAAATCGCAACATGAATAGTCGTAAATTGTTTGTAGGCGTTGGAAAAATAATTCCCGTTGAGATTCTAACAATTTCAACTTCTGTTCATTCGCGGCCATTATTATGTAGGTATGTACCTATTGTTCGTAGTGGTGTACAGAGATATTGAAATTGAAATACGCTTATGTAGGTTAAGTTTTTAGCGAAATATGCGGAAATAAATATAATGCGGTTGTTATAGGAGCGTAGTTAGTGTTTTTAGTTAAAAATATTAAAGTTTCGAAGAGATTTTAGCGGATGGCAATATGACGCGTGCGCACTAACAAGGGCAAAAAAAAATGGCGGGGGTGTCTAACTTGAAATGTTTGTTAGAAACAGCTAATTTTCACGGAGAATCCGGTTGCTGAAGGACCATAAAATGGTAGAAAATTTGCTTTCCTACACTGCGGGGGGGTGCGGGCTGGCCTCAGTGAAAATACGGGCTGTTTCAGCCGGGAATCGGATGGTCTCCTGAGGTTGTCGAGGGGTAGCAGTAATTATGTGCATAAAAATGCGGAAAAAGACTACGTACCAATCTAGCACCTCAAGGGGGTCCGTCTCCAGCTACTGTCCATCCAAGTTATCACCCACAGTTCCGTTTTGCCGGCCGGCACACGTGAAATCACGTCACTGCACTATCGTTGCGGTTTGTTTACACAAGCGAGCGGGGGTGAGTTCGACAAACGAGATTCCTATTATAATAAATGCGGGGGATGAAAACACGACACGTTTAATGTTAAATTACGTCGTCGCGGAGCGGAGCATGTGCGATGCGGCGCGTGTGGATTTCGAACTGACCGTTGGAGTGAGTCAACACGATGCACTTCACTCTTCCGGCACAGATGCGTAAATTGATGCGTTTTGTCTATTAGCCACAGAATACACACATAAAAAGAGCCAGTAAAAAGGTATCAAAAAAACTGTACGCGAAATTTTAAGTTAAGATCCTTGTATTAAATTGTCCTTGATTGTAATTAATTGTGATTGATCCTTGGTTTTGTTTGTTTTTAATTTTCATTGAAATCTGTTGAGCCGTTTCGGAGCCTTTGCGAGACAAACTTTCAAACAGACAAAAATAAAATAAACAGATAATTAATTATACTAGTATATATAGCCACAGTATACACAAGTATAAATTATCTAAGTCCCAATACAACTTTTATAAGTTTATTAGCACTAGTTGCCTTTCATTATTAACATTATTTTATAACGAAATAAATAAAAAAAGGGTTTAACTAAACTTAGGAAAAGTTATCGTCGTCCAATAATCAATAGTCAGTCGCATGCTCCAAACAATGCGAGCTTCCCCAAAAACATTGTTCTGTTCTGTTACCTATTACATTTATTTTGAATAACGACTTTAATCTGGGCTTAAAAAGTTAGTTTTTCGTTAATTTCAAAAGAACTGATAAACAATAGAAGAAAAAGCTATAACTGTTAAACCAATACAACGTTGCTTTACCTTCTATTTAGGGTAAAAAGTCCACCGTCTAGACCGTTCCGTGCAAGGGACGTTAGAAAAAAACCCGTCATATAAGTGATTTAAAAATGCAAACTAAAGCCAAAGGAAGTCCGCACCGCTTAGTCTGTGTTGAATAAGTAATTTTATAAATTGTTTGTTAGCATGAATCATTGCGGTAGCTATAACTCAGAGAAAAAAAAAGCAGTTACCTGATTCATAGTAATAAAGTTTAGTCACTGCCTTATCTTTAATCAGGTTGCATTATAAAATAACTAGTGTTTATCAGGTTCTGTACACACATTAAAAAACAAAACACATATCGATAATTTTTGATCGTCATTTTTATTTTTGAGGAAAAATCGTAGGAGTATAGGATGTAGTATCCTCTCCTTCTTATCCTACTAATATTATAAGTATGAAAGTTTATGAGGAGAAATGTATGTTTGTCACTCTTTCACGTAAAAACGACGGATTTAGATGAAATTTGGCACACAGATAGTTTATTACCTGTTTTAACATATACAATACTTTTTATTCCGAAAAAATTAACAATTCTTGCGAGAAAGTACTTGACGTAGGTGAAACCATAGGACACAGTCAGTCATTTAAATTAGTAAATGCCGAATGTTAATACTACTTCGGAAAAACCGACTTCTAAATCAAGGAAATTCGCGTGCTACATTTTAGGCAGTAAAATATGATAATTGTTTAGACAGGCAGTACGAGGTTGCAGACTAGTATAGGTCATACACCATGCTTCCTATCATCCAATTGGCTGGACGCTGCAGGCTTTATCCATCCTGCAAACCGTTCAAATACACCACATGCGAATTCACGCCCACACACGGTCAGTTCTACTTGATCCAATCGGCAGCGTCAAGCCGATTGGTCGATAGGCAGCATGATGTATGGCCTACATTACGTGTATATATTTTATTTCGAAAAATACAGATAGTCTACGCATATAGTAGTGGGAGGCCTCTTCTGCAGAAACCGCCTGGGGAAGTACCACACCCTTGCCAGATATTCATCCACCAGTAGTGTGTAAACAATGTTTCCAGCGAAATTACTGGGCATATGAGACTTTAGAGCCGATGTCTCAGGGTGACGAGCGCAGTGCAGTGCCGCGCAGGATTATGCAATGCAGAGTTCTAGGTGGTGCTATGACAGTTATGGGCAGGCGTAGCGCTTACCATCAGGGGAACGACTTGATCGTCTCGTCACTCAGTGAAATAAAAAAAAAACTTGAGAATACCTTATTCTACAAAACTCATTCACGGCTGAATAATGTTACAACTCGGAAGGGGACTCTATCATAGACAAACAATTTTATGTACATTTTATTCATAAACAGGGAGCTTCGATTTGCGTGTTCTGATAGAATCGTAAAATCATTTTTTATGGTCTCTAGGACGCCTTCCCATAGGAGTTTGGTTACGAAGTTGCGTTTATATGATTTGGTTCAATGCAATATTGAGAACGATTTCACTATTGATGGGAAATTTGAGTAACCTTTATAGGTAATAGGTATACATTACCTATATGATTATGTTACTTTGTAACAAAAACCCGAGCTTTCTTTTAGGAAGGTATCCGTTATTCCGAATAAAGTCCATCTTTTATTTTGTTCTCTAGAATTTTTCTTTACACTGTATATATCGTATATAATTTACTAGTGTTTTTTTATAATTTTGGTAATTATTTACTTTAACGAGGTTTTATTTAATTCAGCTGTATTATTTTGTGTAGGTATGTTGACTTTATGTGTTAGAGATTTACGAACTGGGACATTTTTTTATTTCAGGAGGTAAAACTTCGGAATGGTCTCATATAAATTTAACGAAAAATTGTTCAGTGCTTTTACAGTAAATTTATGCTAAAGTCGCTATACTATTGGTTCAGTGAAATATTTATACGAGGCTTGTAATAACGACTTTTTGCTACGTGATAACAAAGACGAAAAAAAAAACGATTTAAAAATATTTTGAGTGTATTAACGTTCCTTTTTAATTGTTGGTTATTGACTCAATTTAAGGGCTCCGCTGTAAAGAATAACCTATAACCGTGCAGTCTAAAGTTCTTTTGTGCTATCAAAATAGAGTTACGGAAAATTACGTCACGGTATAGAGAGTACGCGTATGAAATAAAACCGGCGCGGAACGTCCGCTCGAAATATTGTTAAACTTGCAAAACGACTGAGTGGACGCTGCAAAGCGAAACTGCCAATTTGTCTCCAGCGAATAACGATGCGATTTTTGTACACGGCCAAGTAAATGTTTGCCCCTTTTTTTTCGCTTTTCAAAGGGTTTATCCTTTACGTCTTCAGTTAAACTCTCAGCACCGGAAATAGATGTAAAAAAATAGCTGCAGCAGTACACTTAAAAAAAAAACATTGCCAACAACCATAATTATTCGTTTAATCGTGTAATCGTTTTGCGTAATTTTTAATGGTAGGTAAAAAATAAATAGAATAGAATATAAACTCTTTATTGTACATTAGAAAAAAAATAAACACAGTACAGAAAAATTACAACAAATGTGTTATTGACAAGACCCTTCATTATGAAAGTTTATTTTCGAGAACAATGGACTGTGGATCTATGGGAACAACCCCTACAATGGTCCGCGTATATTGTTATTCAATCTATTTGATTCAATTCTCAATTGTTTCTTAAATTAGTAGAAGCTCTAATCTCAAACTCTGATGGCAATGACACCCAATTTCCCTGCCCTCAGCACCAAACGACATAATCGACCTGCCAAAATCTAATTAAAATTTCTTATTAGCACAAAACCGATAATAAATCTAATAGCTGTTACCGGCGACAACGGCGGCAGTTCATCGATTAGTTGCTTGAACCGACCTGCGATACAGTTAATTAAAATCCAATATTGTCTAACCAAAATTGATTGCTGGAAACCACGCTAGCGCTAACTAAATAGAACTGGCGATGATTACCAACAAATCGATTATAATTGGAAATAAAAATCGATTCTGGATTAGTTTTGTCCAATAAGATTTTATTGTTTTTGGACCAGTTGCATTTTTGTCAGTAATTTACTATGTGAAATTGGAAAACTTTAAATCTCGTACTGCCATAAAGGCTAGCAATTACATGTTACTGTGCATAATATATTTCAAATCACAAAATAAAATATTTTCGTGTCATTATTTCCGCTAAATCGATTAAGTTCACCAAATCGAGTTAGTTTTTTAAAATCTTTTATCCGATTAATCGATACCAAGTCGCCATCCTTACTGCTTAATCTACCTACGGAAGCACTTGAGATCCTGATGTATTGTTGCAATATCGTTTAGGGAGCTGGTATTTTCGCAACATTTGTCGGTGAAGAGTGTGAAATATCGACTGCCTCTTGGAGCGGTGAAAATTAAATAAGTAGTAACCAGTATGCTATGTAGTAAAGATATTTTTTTTAAGCTGTTTTTAAACTTAACCATTTTATAAACTTAATTAAATAATGAAAAGAACCAGAAATATTTTGGATATGGATAAAACTTAATAGCCACCGAATAAACCATACGTTTTCATAAATACTTTAAAAAATAAATTACTTAGAGCAAACCAGACAGATAAAAATCTACAATTAGATATAGAAAACAAACCATTTGTAATCACGAAAATAGGTATCCACACTCGTTCAAAGCCGTAAAATCAAATTGCCAGACGAACAGTCCCCCATCAAAATCACACCTTTATGAACGTGAAATGGAATAATAAAATCCAATTTTCGCGTTCTATTAATCTGTTACTATCGGAGTAAGTCCAATTGTTCTTTGATTTTGTAGAATTGACTAGTGAATCGGTCCGACAGACAATGCGTGCCCGAGCGCGCCATGTTTGCTGAGACAATAACGAATTATTCATATACCGTGATGGAATGTAAACAGAATATGATTGGCTATTAGCATGCGGGGTGCCGACGACGCACCGACACCCCTGGGACCGAAGGGACACGCGGCTTCGACCCATGGATCATCTCCCTCGGCTATTAACAACTTGCCGGTAGCCACATCGAACTTTGTTCCTAACGTATTCCGAACTTAATTTAATTAATTACGAACCCCTCCTTACTCCAGAGTCCATTTCGCTAAATATTATTTCGAGGGGACTATAACTGAGATCAAACGAACACACGAGTAATAATTCAGAATGGTCGAGTTCATCAAAGAAAGTTGAGTGAAATTATATCATGTGTTTTAAGGCGTGTTATTAAAAGCCGTTTGGGATTTTCAGAGGCCATTTTTGGTTGGATTTTATTGATCATTATTCATTTTAAATGTTGACGTTACAGGCTGGTGCATGTTGTATGAAGTTGTTAAGGGGCCTGTGCCTATAAAAATGAAATGACTACACAAAATGGCACTTGAAATAAAATTGTGACTCGATAAATAAACGTGTACACAGTTGAAATTACCCGTCTTTTGTAATAGAAAAGTTTTTTAGTCGCTCTTTTGAAAAGTTTATTTTGAATCTTCTGCAATTTTTTTTCTAGTTATTTAGGCAATAAAAGTTACGTTGTTACAGTTTTAGTTTTAACCTAGAACAAGAATAACTTATATCTCGGTATGATTTCACGTCTAACAATGTAATATTCGTTGAAAAATTGATTTTGTCTGCCATTGGTTCCGAGCAACATATTGCTGGCGTGGAAACGTGAGAATTTAATAAAACGAAAACTGTAAAGCTCCAAAAGCACGTAAATATCATAATATTTGTACGAAATATCGTAAATAGAAGTAATATTCATTTAGTATGTAGTAAAATTGAGTAAGTTATTATTTTTTATGTGAAACAACATTGAGTTGTAATTTAGGTACAAATTCAACACTACACCGATACATTTTTTTCTTGATTTGATTACTTTTTCAGTTGCATTATTCCCGGCTTTAAAAGATCCTATCTTGTCAACGCGAGTTGCATTGCTAACGAAGCTGTACTAAAATTTGCAATTTTGATTGGCGCTCTGGCAACACAATGCTATCTACATTTTGCATGTTAGAGTCGATCGGTAAATTATAATTGAATTGCGAGGTAAATGATTGAAAACAATGTCAATTTCGCCGTTGAAATAAACGCAATTGCAATCAAATCAACATTCGATAGTCGAATAAATTGTAGGAATCGATCACGAATTCAAGATGATTTAATTAAAGTAATTTCATAATTAAAAAATATATTTCATTTTCATATTTAGTATTAGAAGATTTATTTGGATTAATGCACTAATCACATAAATCAAATAAAACAGGATCAAAGTATATCTTAACTACCGAAAGGAATTAGGTTCGTATCCCATAACTAGGAACAAAACATTAACTCGTAGTTAACGCTTGAACCACTATACTACCTAGTACCTAGCCTGACATGGTCCAGACTCAGTCACAGTCTGTTTCATTCGATTTATTTTATTGGCCGTAAACAATGCTGCCAACTCCTGCCACTCTCGTTTGACGTTTATGGTAAATAAGATTTTACGACGACGCGAATCTCCAATACCTCCTTTTCTATACTATTTTCTCTTTCCATGCAAATGATACTAACCATAAAATGTATTGTGTTCGCACCACTATTGCAGTTCTAGACAATACAAATGTTAAGTTCTCACAAATTATGTGCCCATTCAAAACAAGAGAGCGAGATATTCATTAAGCTATCCAATTTTAGTATCATTCGCTGCAGTATTTCCTTACAAATTGTGCTAATTTTATTTTCCTTGTTCCAATAATTATGATGAAAAATGTTGTCTGAGAAAAAAACAAAAGCAACTAGCAGCAAAAGTTTTTTCCGCATTTCCACGAAATCGAAGTTCTCGGTTTCATACTACGACACGATTTTTAATAACCGCGTCTGCTCAATGTTCGAATTCTAATCGAGTTTTAAATTGCAGTCATTCTTGTCTGGTGTGCGCTCTGAACTCGATCTGAACTTTCGTCTCTCGTCCATGGACCTATTCCTCGTTAGCTTCTCCTTAAAAGTTGTCCGGAGACTCGGACAAGTTTTTAACTTGACTGGAAGTCGGTTCCCATGATTAATTAATTCGATTGTGCGTGAGCTATTTGCGACGTGATCGGTTTCTGCGGTGTCCATTATTTCGCGATTTAGGTCGAGGGGAGCTTTCACGGTTGGGGTCGATTCTGCTCGGTCACTGCACTAAACAGTCTTGTTACATTCCCGCTTTACAGTTGGCGTCTTTTTTATTCGAGAGTTGAAAGGGGAGGCGTGTTTCTTACGGCGCGAGGACAACTTCATTTAGGCGGTAATAATTCTTTTGAGAAAGAATAATTTATTACTTTTTCTCGGTCAGCCTTACGGCAGATGAAAATGATGAGATGGCTGGCCTATTAAATATAGATTTGATTTTCCTTTCAAGACTGTTTTCGTGAATATTATTGAGGAAACCTTATTTTCTTACTTTCAAATAATATTGGCTTTTAATGTAACCTTCAACCTTGAGAATTCTGCCTACCTACTTATTAAATGATTAAAAAAATCTATCCTGTTTATTTATTCTTTACCACATGAATACAAAAAGGTCTTTGCTATGAAGCACATGTACCAGTCAAAGCAGAATTTTTTTACGATAAATACAAATGAAGAATACCTTCTCAGCGTCTTTGTTTCCCGAGAGCTGGAAGTTTTCAATTCAAGAGTGGATAAGTAAGCGTGCTCCACCATCGACCGTGACATCACTTACCATCAGTTGAGACTGCCGTCAAATGCTCGTCTTATCACAAATTAAAAAAAACGTATTTAAATCTTTGCAGCAAAGTAATAAGACGCTATTTCCTGAGCCAACAGAGCTTTCAGTATTTATATAAACTTTACAAGTCATAAAAAAGGTAAACACTCCCCTTATACATGTTCGCCGACTTGCGGCTTTCTAAGCACGCGATGTAATTTAATTAAAAGCTCTATATAAAACATGTGCGTATGGCGGTGCTTAAGGGAACCTTAATTCGCGTCCTGATGAACTTCCCACGTGTAGATCCCCTTAATGATCGCATTATTCAGGTGAAGTCGGGATAGGATGATTGTTTATTTGCGGATTTGCGGTGTTCTTACTTGTTTTTGTTTCTAATTAGTGACTTCGAATGCATGTAGGCTCGTAGCTTTATTATGCATGCATAATTGTATGTGCTTCATTTAAAAGTGAAAACTATAGTACTTATAACAGATTATGTTATTGTATTATAACATCTGAGCCCTTCCGAACTTATAAGGTTCTGGGGGGTCACCACGTACTTAGTCTTATTCCACGCAGTTCATTTTAAGGCCCTAAACTGAACGGCCTAGATTGGCACCACACACTCATAAATTGCAAACGTGACGTAACGTCACTCAAAAATAGACTGCAGAGAATGAAATGGAGCTATATAAAGTATTATAAATGCAAAAAAAAAGTTCCGATCTCTTTAGATAAATGTCTCTGGTCGACTTATGAACGCTGAGCGATATTGGTGGTGACAGTTAGCAGGGCAATTCAGTTTAAGGCCTTAAACTGGATGGATTTAACAGTTTGTGGTGAGGCCCCTGGTTGTTATCGAGTGATAGTGGTCGTTGAGCCAAATGTCAGAGGCCTTTGGGCGGCTTGACAAACTTTGACACCAGGAGTCACCAAGATTAAAAATCCCTACTTATATTATAAATGCGAAAGTAACTCTGTCTGTCTGTTGCTTTTTCACGCCTAAACCACTAAACCGATTTAAATGAAATTTAGTACAGAGATAGTCTAGAACCTAAGAAAGGACATAGGGTACTTTCTAATCCGAAAAAAGCATTGTAAGGGTTTGAAATAGGGGATGAAAGTTTGTATGGAAGTTTCGTCATTTTTGAAGCTAGAAGCTTGAAATTTTTTTTTTAGGCTTTTGATTAGATATAAATATATAGTATATTTTATCACAATATTCCCGTGGGAACAGGAACTACGCGGGTGAAACCACGGGGCGCAGCTAGTAAATAATAATAATAACGCATCACGATCACTTATGTAGATCCTGACCCTTAACTCCTAGTTACCTGAAGGCATCTAGGTGATCAGGAACTACGAAGACCGTTGTCCTATAAGCAGCCAGACTCAGAGCAAATATTTGTGGTTCACACAAATCTTTGCCTTGAGAGATCCTTCCAGATAGAAAATTTCTCCTGAGAGTTGAGATTTAATATCGATCCATAAATTTAACAATAACATTTAAAAATAAAAAAATGCTTTAGTTCCAAAAGCGCGACTCACCTAGAGATGAACACATAACTAATTGGCTGTAAAAATATTTTTTTATATAATCAGAATCTCAAAAATATGCGTCTATAATTTTATTACCTACATTTTTAAAACCAGAGGGTAACGTCTGGATTTTTCTTTACTCCATTCAATAGCCTTTTCAATAACAACCCTCGTGATTTCGAGAAATTATGAATATGAAGGGGGTTTTTTGTGAAGGCGTCACTGGCAATATAATTTTCCTCTTCCTATTTCTGAGAGCAGTTCTTAGAAACCCTTAGAAATGTAAACAAGAGAATACTTAATCTAACATCTAGTTCAGTTGGTTCGGAGAACATGAAATATGATTTAGCATTTCCAATAAATTATTCTGTAACAAAATGTATTAAAATCATTGTTTGTTATTTTGGTGGATTGTTGCCAAAGCTCAAAGTAGAAATAGCAAATATTTTTTTTAAGTTGATAGAGGATTATTAAATAAAAATGTAATATAATAAGATATATTGCTCCTAAAACGTCAACATACTGATTTATACATTATAGAAGAAAAAACAAAATATTACGATAAAAAAAAAAAAAAATTGTAATCAATATTGTTAGTTTGTAAACAAAAAAGTACATAAATAAATCATATTAAAGCACATAATTACTAAAGTGTCACGTCAATTCTAAGAGCTTTCTCTTTAAAAAAAATACATGACATGACAGAATTAAAACAAAATAGCTTTTCAATTATTCAAGAGCCGTGTTTCTTAATGTAAAAACACAAAGTGGGAGAAATAATCCACTCTTCTACAAAGTGGTGATTCAATATCTCCGACATTTGCAAACAAAATAAGCGTAGCGCCGCAAGAAAAGCTACCGAGAGCGTAAGAACCTACATAAATAAAAGATTCCTATCGATGGAACGAACAAAGAAACAGCAGCCGAAGAGGGGACAATAATTAATTAAATTAAGTCTGAATAAAGTTTGTTATCTCTTCTTTTTATCCCGCTAACTCTATTGGAGTTAAGAAAGATAAACTCTTTCATAATTATATTTTTCAGAAGCCCAGTGGACCACAAGGCCGAACAATTATTTACGAGGAAAATCTATAATAAATTGCTGTTAGACTTTATCCAAATATTTGTAAAGACATTTTTCTGGTTAAAACGATAGTTTTGCTAGCAATAACGACTCGGCTCAAAAAAAAAACTGATAATATAATTATTACTTATAATGTGGTAGTTTTCCTGGTTTTGATAATACAGGTTTCGAGCCAAGTGTGGCCTAATTAATCTAATTTTATGTTGTAACATATAACCCTTGTTCCAAAATAAATATTTTCAGTTGTTTTTGTTTATTTTCATATTTTATTAAGTATAATTTGATAGGTACGCAACGGATTTTATTTTAGCTTTGAGAATTCTATGTGAAAGCAGATTTAGTATACAATTTTATTTGACTGCAATATTCATCGGATCAAGTGACAGGCAATGAGACCCTCCTACCTTCTCCCGCTTTCCTTTTCCTTCCTTGATATTACCTTATTGTTCTCTGAATCTTTACTTTTCATTTTCTTAGAAATATTTTTCTTACATTATCTGTAGTTAAGTAGAGACAAGTCTGACTTATCTGAATGTCAATTAAACTAATTCCTATTCAGACATGACTTAGGATGACAAAAATAACGGAAAGGTAAAAAATCTTTCATATTCCAATTTTATTGCGACTAAAATGTCCTTAAAATATAAAAGACCTAATTATAAAGAGAATATTTCCCAGAGCTTTTTGAAATTCAAACACGTTGAACACCCATTCACTGTTGTACATAAATTCTCTATTTCAAATTCATAGCAATGTCGTAACCTTTTCTTTGGGCGCGTCACGTAGTGCCCTTTACGCACACACACGAAATCCATTCGTCCGTGTCTTTTGATGGTCTTTTGTTTGAGGAAAATTCTTGTTTTTATTACAAAGTATCATATTTCTTATGAGTTATAACTCTTCTGTCTGATAGGATGAATGTGAGCGGGAGGTGTGATGTCGCGATGTTTGCTACGTAGAATTATTTAGCTCTATTTTCATATTCAAGGTGTTAAGAGGTAAGCGTGCTCTCCGAATCACGAAGTGATGGAATTCCGCACATAACTAATTAAGGAATTAGGTCGAGATTTCGAAAACAATTTCATTAAGTCGCAAAGACTTGACCACCTTTTCAAAATAATGTAGCAACTTACACTTTATAATGCAGTCACTATATGACTCAAAATTAGGTCAAACAATCACAGCTTAATTTCCCAAGAGACTATGTTATTCCAACAATTTGTGGACAAGATAAGCGTTTACGAAAGCACCTAACTCTAGCAAAAACGTCCGATGGGGAATGCCGCGGGCGCGGTCGTCATACAGTCACATCTGTACATACGCATTTACCTACCTACATGTATGTTTGTTGTGTGATACCAGGATATTTATCTTACCCTCGGTTATCTACTCGATAATATATTACAGCTGTTGTGATAATTTCGTAATTATCGAGGGAGCTTCCGAAACTTTTTTTGCTGTGAATGTTATTTGTTTTATTTTGCTTGCTTGGCGTACATTTTTCATAATGGTCACAGGACAAAGAGTTGCATGGTACCTACTATGGTTGAAGACTTAGTGGAGTTAATAGGGAATTAGCCATGAATATCCACTTGAAAAGGAAATTTCCCTTTTCAAAATCAAACCATAATCAGTTTAGTTAATCATACGTCATTTATCTTTTATTGTTCTTTATGTATACGGTTAGGTTAGACTTATCTGTTTGACTTAAATGTAATTATGCTTTATTTTTACCTACTTACAATACTGATTTCCGGTTTGAGTAGTTTTTTTTTGTCCATTTCTAAAGTATTTTATTTATTTTGCATTTACTATTTAAGGATATCTTTGAACTCTAAAAAACTAACACAATTTAAATAAACGCTTAAATATAAAAAAACTTTTTATAACATATTTTTTTTATGAAATATTTTACGTCTAGTTAAGTGGCAGGTGGGTTATATTCACGTTTCGCACAATTACTCGCTGAATTCTGTCTAATTCAAATTCACATAAAAAGGTTTTGAGTATTATTTTAAATCGCAAATTTATTTGCCTAGAAGTTAACAACTTGAAAAAACAATTGAAATTTGTACAACATACAATACGAGTATATTATAGCACAAATAATATATAATAGTATATTTTTCTAAGTAGAAACTGCGAAGGGTAGAAAATGCGTTACGCGGGCGTCCGCGCGGTGTGTATGAACCGCCAAAAGACTCCCGCGCGGTTTCATACACAACCGGTTTTGTATGGAACCGCGCGGGAGTACGCATGACGCAGTTTCTACCCTAACCGCACCCACACATTGCCGGATTTCGGTTGACCCCGTCTTACAAGTAATAAGTTTAACTCGGGCGTGAAGTGTCGCTGGCGCCCGGCCAGTATTACTGCCAAATAGATATCTTTTATTCAGTAAAGCTCAAACTTTTCGCAGCATAAATTCCACAAGTAGAGGGCACCTTCATGAAATTGTAATGAGGAAGAACTATTTATGGCTAATCCTTTCGGAATAAACTGCGGACTGTTACTACGTTTGTAGTTTGTATTTCTACACATGGTTGCGGAGTTGCGGGGTAGTTGCTAAGTGCCTGCTGGTGTTTTAATATGTCTGCATCAAAAAGCGGCGACAGAAAAGAACAGATAGATGGAAAATCGTAATAGTGTGAAAGGGAAGTGCGATTTAGACATTTAAGTTAGAAGGGAGAGTGAATTTTTGAATTGCAAATAGGGGAAATGAAACCACCGCCTCGGTCGGAGCCTTCCTCCGCCCTAGACCTCTTCCGGTGCTATAATCATCGTTAATAATACTGGAGTAGTTTAATGAATTTATGTTACCATCAAAGCAAGGAGCTAACTTTAAGAAACTTGAAACGTATGCGTTTGAGTTTAGGGATTACATTAATCCGGTTTTCGTGGTTGCGTTTCTCATTTGTTAACCAAAATAGAGGCTTATATTAGCTAAGAACTTACTTTAAAGTGCGGAGAATGAATGAATATTCAATTCGCCGCAGTTTTAGATGTAATAACTTATTTTTTATTAACTGTGAATAAACAAGTAACATTAAGCCGAACATGAGCCAAAACAAAGCTGATAAAATTAAATGAAGCATTAAAACCTTTGTTTGGCAAATAAACTTTGGTTCTCCGTTTAATTTAGTAACGATACGAAGGTCTTCTTTAAATATTAAAGGATTTTCATTTATTTGTACTAGTAAAAGAAGTAGAATTGGCTTCACGCCATGATAGTACATACAACATTTTTTTTCATGGCCCAGTATGTCACTATTTTGTAGTGATCAACAAGACAGACGTTAAAGCACGGTTAAAGCCTAGACTCTGTTTAACAAGATTTTTTTTTCTTGTGTTTATCCTTTCGTATCGTATTTTGAAGGGCGTGAAACACAGCTGGTCATTCCGCAATCTCACTGATCCAGAGCGCAAAAGAAGAGCAGAAAGCAGTGAGCCACACAAAAATGCGGTTCTATTTAAGCAAGAGGAGTCCAACTCTAACGTTTCATCTAAATTTAACTACTTTTACTAAAGTCGGTCACCACTAAAAGAAATATCCTACTATGAGCGAGCTCAAATTTAATTCAGCTATGCGCATAGCTCTGCAGATTGCATTCCTCCACCGACGCCTGCCTGAAACCACTTGACGGCTGATGGAGTTGTGTGTGAAATATTTTCATTATGGACGGGTAGGTAAAAGTAGGACTTCGAGGACTGCGCTTTTAAAGCAAGTAATTTTACGTGCAACGTGAATTTGGCACATTATAATATGATGAGGTTTGGCTAATTCTCACATTTTCGTGTCGAAACGGTACATAATTAATTGGTTTGAATAACTGAACTAAGTTCAGAAACTCTTAAGGGTTTTTAGGTTCCCTGGTTCTACAAACCATCGATTTAGGTTGGTGGGTAGAGTTTCACGGAGTCCAAGCTGTCAGATTGCAACGAAACCTAAGCCAGCGGTTTCATCCGCGTAGTTTCCGTTTTTATGGGAATACGGGGACAAAATATAGCCTATGATACTTGCTGATAATGTAGTTTTTAAGATCGGTTTAGCTGTTTTGGTGTGAAAACTTAACAAATAAACAAAGTCACATTCACATTTATAATACTAAAGTTAGGATTACGATTACTGCTTACTCTTTTACTCTTTTACTATTTTACTCTTTGTTTTATCTCCTTCATTTGTTTTCATATCATCAACATCCCATAACGTCCCACTGCTGGGCACGGGTCTCCCCTCACTTTCGTGAGGAGGATTAGGCCATAATCCACCACGGGGGCCAGATCCGGATTGGTGGATCACATACCTACCTCCGAAATAATTCTCGGGTAGGTATGTGGGTTTCCTCACGATGTTTTCCTTCACCGAAAAGCGAGTGATAATTACGTACATATATTTTACAGAAACACATTGGTACGTGCCTGCACTGGGATTTGAACTCACGACCTTCTGCTTGGAAGGTGGACGTTCTCCCACTAGGCTACCACCGCTTTTTTCATATAAAAATCAGTAAAAGTAAGGTATTTTTTAAACTTTGGCTAAGCTTTAATAAAGGGGAGACAAAATTATGAAACTAATATTATTGAAATAAATTATTAACAAATATTTGTCTCTACAGACCAGCTAGCCTTAATGAAGCTTGCTCCTATAGCTGTAGACATTTCTATCTCAAACAGACAGGTAGTTCACCTTTTTTGCGCTCTCAGAAAATCTAATTATTTTCATCATCCGTTTCAACGGTCATTAAAACTGCGCATATGCTCCGAATCTTTTTTACTTACTCCTTTTCCAACAAAACTTAGCCTGCCCTACATTCGTTCCAGCACTCAACCAACATATGCCAATGCAACTCAGTAATGTTTAAGGCAGCTCCACACGATCACTCGTTAACCTGACAATGACATGAGATCGAGAAATTTGAACTGACTTATATATTGATAGTATGCTATATATAATTGTGGATATTATGTTTTTCAGTATTAGGAATATGGAAAACGATCTGACGGCATCTCGTCTCGTCATGTGATATTTTGAAAACTCAACATAAGCAAGCAAATCCCTTTTTTCAGATTTATGAATAACTAAGATACGATGAAATACTTAGTTAAATACTTAGTTTGAGTATATAGATACTGAAACTTATTATTACAGTATTTCGTCTTCGTCTTATCGTTTCGTCGTATTTTAGTAGTTGTTTGTTTAGTTGTTATTTTAGTATTTTCTTTATAGAAAGACTACCGAAAAATTACTATTGGACACTCGTATGTAATCAACATGACTTAGTTATATAACCAACACAACTAATCTTTCTTTATTCAAGCAAGCAAACTGATCGCGTAGACCAGGCATAATGGCAAACATCTCATGTTTATGAATATCACATTAACTTGAGCGTTTAACGTTTCGCGTTTGCGTTTCACATTTTTCAAACTGCTAGATTTAACCCTATAATTTTGTGCTTAAGCCTAGGTAGGACCGAACTCATATAAATTGAGTATATGGGAGGTAGGATCTATGCAGTCGTGCATAAGTGATGCGGTAATTTATTTTAAAGCTTTAAGGACGGGATTTGCATTTAAATATGCTTTAAATTAGAGATTTTAATGTGAGTAGAGTGAGCATTAGAGATTTAGTTTTCCTTGCTTTGATATATTGGAAATGCGAACCATTTACGATTTATCTCAAACGAACGTATGTATCCACAAAGTGTATTACAGAAGCATTATAGTCTAATTTACAAGTTATTTTAACAGGTCGGATGGACAGTCCGTGCTTAAGATATAAAGGCTAACAAATACGTACACAATCTGAAATCCATTTTCAGTAATAACGTTGTCAAGTTGATGTACATTTCAAATTCAGTTTCAGTGTGGCTTCCGACAGATGAACGTTTTGTTCGAGCCTTAGTCACTTGTTGGTCAAGGTAAGAGTTGTAGCGGTTAACTGAGATTTTATTTTAAGTAAAAATGTTTCAGGCTTTAGTATCCGTGAAGAGTGCCAAAGATAAACAGTGACAGAGTCAGCGACAGCAAGCGCGGCAAAAGCAGTATGTGTATCTAACTCTCAAGGACGGTTGCCGGAACACCTTACCTGATAAGGGTTTACTGACAAATTTTCCACTAGAGCGTGGTAGCTATCCAGGCCAACGCTATGATGGCCGAAAACGAAAAAAACCACTCTCACACTTTAACATGCTTATGATAGTGCCGAAAAAATTCTATTCTCATAAAAAGACGGTCTTAACTGTTTAAATTCACCCACTCCAGCCATAACATAGCGCAGTGAATTAAAATAATAATTACTCGCCCCTCTCTCGCATAGTGGCGGGACCCCAAATATTTTGACACAGAGCTGTTATTCGCACAAATTCTGTGCTAAATTTGACTGTTGCTGGTGGCATTCTTCACTCGGCGTATAGCCTGGCCGTGGTTTACGTGCAATATATGCACTGTGCAGGAATGTACCAAATTGTTCTGTCGAATAAGGTAACATTTAAGGTTAATAAATTAATTCTGGGTGTTTTTAACTAATTTTACAATAAACGAAAAGGTTATTTTCTAAAAATTAAATTTGACAACGACAAACGTGTGATAGATTATTTTTAGACATACCTTTTTTCAATTCAATCCGTTCAGCTGATTTGACATGATGGAGGACAAACAGATATCCAAACTTTCGCATTTCTTATATTAGTAGACTAGTATTATTATCACAACTAATTATTATTTTATGTTAAAAATAATCAACAATGTATTCAGTATTCAGCATTTTTTATTAAATATATGCGTTGAACAAATATCATCTGTCCTTTAAAGTCGGTCGACAAATATTCTGTTGATGTTATGTATCATTTCATACATTTTTCACTAATATTCGAACGAAAATTCATTTCTGCTGATCTACAAACTAGTGGAGTGTAATAATGAAAATGAATACAAATAGCAAAAGGATTGTTTCAAAGGGACAACACTCGAAACCACTCGGTTGCAGTGTAGAGCATGCAAATTGATAGCACTCCAACATCGCGACAGCAGAGTAGGTACGTCATTGCAACTCTACCATGAGTTTTATTCTCGTACTAGCAACGTCCCGCGGTTTGCCTTACGCTTATTTGTGCTATTATTAGTATGTTTGTAGAGGCGGTGGTAGCCTAGTGGGAAAACGTCCGCCTTCCAATCAGAAGGTCGTGAGTTCAAATCCCAGTGCGGGCACGTACCAATGTGTTTCTGTAAAAACATATGTACGTAATTATCACTCGCTTTTCGGTGAAGGAAAACATCGTGAGGAAACCCACATACCTACCCGAGAATTATTTCGGAGGTAGGTATGTTATCCACCAATCCGGACCGGGCCCCTGTGGTGTATTATGGCCTAACCCTCCTAATGAATGCGAGGAGAGACCCGTGCTCAGCAGTGGGACGTTATGGGTTGATGATGATGATGATGTGTTGATATTTTGACACTGATGTCAAATAGGTCAGCCCTATTTCTGCTCTCTAATTTGTCCATCCAAAGGTTGTCTGGCAGAGATCGCTTTAAGCGATAAGACCGCCCATTGTACCTATAATTAAGTTATGTTTAAGTCAATAAAGAGTTATCTCTCTATCTTTCCCCCACGTTTACTAATATCCGACAGAAACCAAGCAGTAGTGTGCAAACATTACTGTGTACCAATTTGAAGTAATTACTGGGCAGACTTTAGAGCCGATCTCTCAGGGTGACGAGCGCATTGCAGTGCCGCGCAGGATTAAGCAATGCAAAGTTCTCGGTGGCTATGTAACTGTTATGGGCAGGCGTAGCGCTTACCATCAGGTGAACGACTTGCTCGTCTCGTCAACTAAAATAAAAAACCTGTTTTTTCTGAGCTAAAAAATATCGTAATATGTGTTATTCGAGGTAAATTGTAAATATCGATAATATATGCTATAGTTAATTCAAGGTCCAAATTTCTGAAATAAATACTTTACAACGAGATGAAAAATACTCGTAAATACATACGTCTCGGAGGTATATTCTAAAGGTGAATTTCTTTGTCAAAGAAACGCTCAAACAAATTCAATTTCACAGTAATTGCTCGACTATTCGAGTAATGTTTATTAGACCAATTTTTTTTTTCAATAATTTCTAACGTAATTTTTAACGAAATAAGTAGCAGTGCTGTAATTATATATGATAAAATTATATAACAGTACCAATTATATGTCACTTTGATTTTGAAGAAAAACTTCTTTACGCACGCTTGACTTGGGGAGTAAGCTGGTGAATGCGTGACGAGAGCGTTACGAAAGGTGTGATCGATGAAGTTGAAAGGGAGATATAAGTTACTGGAGATAGAAAGAGAAGCAGTGAGTTTCGAATAATATCGTAGGGGCGAGAGAGAGAGAGAGGTGCGAGCACACATTTTCTTTCTCTCTTTCTCTCATAGCGAAGTTTTATTTCAGTCGTATGGTCTATAGCACAGTCGTTTTTTTTCTGTAACGTCAATTTCATTTAATATAATAATTTATTTTTGTTTTCAATTTGTATATTACTAAGTCCAAAAAGGTTAGTGCTGGGTTAAAAAGGACCAAAACATGTATAATAAACGTACATGGTTTTGTCTTTTGTCTACTTTTTGTCGGACAGGCATTTAATAAAACCTTGGGAATTTTCGCCGTCCTGTTTTCTCTTTTGCCGCACTAATTTCGAGCTCAAAAGCCAGCCCATGTCACGAACATCCAAAACTTGTCACATTTTATACCGACCACTATTAGATAGTGTTCCCATTCTGTCGGATAAAAGCCTCATACTAAGTCTAAAGTTAATTTAAGCCGATAGTCATTTTAGCAAATTTGTTTCATAATATGCTTGTGGCCTGATCCTTATTAGTGGGATTTAGTAGTGGGACGCTTCTTCTACAAGAGAACGCCTGAGGAAGTACCTCATCTTTGCCAGATACGCATCAGCCAAGCAGTAGTGTCAACAATACTGTGTTGCCGTTTGAAGGGCATTGTTTCCAGCGAAATTACGGGCATATGAGACTTTAGAGCCGATGTCTCAGGGCGACGAGCGCTGTGCAGTGCCACGCAAGATTATGCAACGCAAAGTTCTAGGTGGCACTGTAACTGTTATGGGCATGCGTTATGCTTATCATTAGATGAACGACCTGCTCGTCTCGTCACTCAGTCAAATAAAAAATTATAATATGTGAATACCGATTCAGTTTTTCATACATACGAATGTTTCATGGTCGACGTGAATTTGATTACTTCTTTTAAATCAATGTACTATACATAATCCAAAGGTAGGTTTTCAATGGAACACTAGACGTTATTCCCCAAATAAAGCTATCGGGTTGAGATAGGTGCACATTTTTTTTTAGCTCAGCCGAATAGATGTCGTTGAATGACTACAGACTCAGCAATATCAGATATGGGACAAATATGTTTATCCAAGGCTATCTAATTTTATTCATGTCATCCAACATACTGAAAACAGGCACCTAGACTCGCGACAAAGCCTAGCAGGACATAATGAAATAGCCCCTCGAGGCGGTGGTAGTGCAAATTTTAGCTTGGGCTTATTACAGTATAATCATTTTGATGGAATTTCGCTGTCATGGCCTGTGTCGGCTCCGAGGCACCAATCAATTTACCTGTTAACTTGCACTTTATAACTATTCATGAGTTCTTCTAAATATGGTTTTCATTTTTGTGCTAAAATATAATGAGGTTACAGACTAGTTTTGTTATAATAATTCTAATTTATATATTTTTTTAACGAAATCATTTTACTTTTCACATTATGCATCCGACGCTACAAATAAAACTGTATCTATAGTAGCACTGACAGGCGTATCAAAGACTCAGCGTAAAATGCGTTTCATTTTCCAAATATTTTTGACACAGCGGTGCTTATCTGGCTACAAAATTTCACCGTCACATTTTTATGCCCCGACAATTTAACCCGGAAATATTCAAATAAAAACTCATCAGCGTAAGCCTTTACCCGAAAGAATTAGAAACAACCCTCCAGAGAACGACAGTACACATTTAATCCGATTCAATTTACATTGACTTAATTACCGGAAGAGCACATTCTCTTGCAGTCGGCGCCCCGGTCCGGGTAATTACTCTCAGAACGAGGGCAAACCCGATAGTTTCATTTATAAATTAAAAACACGGACTGCATGCTTTACAAGCAATAAAGTTATTAAGTCCGGATGCAGTCGACAGAACAAAAAGTTTATGGCGCAGCGCAGAAGTCGGTAAAAACTGGCCAAAATACATTTAGCAAAATATATCGCTGGTCCGGCAGCGTTGCTTTGTAAATATGCTGGGCGGAAGTAAAGCTACATCTCATTGTTGCCGAACATTAACTACTGATTGTAAATTTCCCAGTGTCCTGGATTCGCTGCGTTTAGACTCTGCAATGCTGTGCGAATAAAATGAACGAATACAATGCTTGTGATGAGTGATGACCGTTAATCTTCTGCCAAGCATTATTTCTTTGAGCAGTGCCAGCTTTATATATCACTGCTAGTATACAGACAAACTTGCATAAAATAAAAGCTAAATCCAGCTTACAATAACAAAAAAATATCTTAAATTTATTCAAATTAAAAACAATTACCTTCAAGAGACACACAAAGCGTAATAGGTAAGATTTTCATTAAAATCAGTTATAACACGCGCCGTTGAATGAAACTTGATAAATTTCCCCGCATAATGGAAACGTAATAAGAAATCGTAATTTATTTCTTATTGAAATGAGGATAATAGACGCCCAGCCGCCCTGAGACGTCCCGAAATCACAGCATAGTAATGGAGACAGTACCTGAGCTTACATTGATACAGATACGAGTATCTAGCTACGAGTATATAATTGTACGAAAATCATTCCAATCTTACCACAAACGTTATTCACGATAAGCAAGTATTTTGTGACTAAAAACGTACTTAATATTTGTAGTGGGAGGATGTAGAGAACAATGACGCCCTTTATAGTTAGCGCAGACCAAAAGCCATTAAAGGTCATTTCATAATATAAATACAACATTGTTCAATAAACAGAATAGTACGGTTTAGTTTCTGAATGCATAGCTAAAATGTACAGATACCACTTGATATGAGCCATACCAGCCATGCCGAGTGTCAGTGATTTGGTCTGAACCTTGTCCTCTGTTTTTACTACCTACACATTGCGCCGAAATTGTTCCCCGCCGAGCAAGCCCTGTAGAAATGGTGATATTAACATTATAATCCAATTTGTGGCTTGAACCGAGGTGGAACTCATTAACAGACTTCCTGCATTATTGCATACGGCATTAGATTCGCAGAGCACGTCATTTCCAACTTAAAATGCATTTTGTATCAGCCAAACGTCAGTTAAGCAAGCGCAATTCCCTTGGGGTGGTTTTTAATAAGATTTGCGTACGTCGCATTACTGTCAGAACCTAATTGGAAAAGTTTTAAACTGAATGTTGAATTGAAAATAATTACTGATACCTCCCAGCTACATTTCTAGTACTTGTCCGGGTAGGAATGTCTGGATTTGTTATTTTGAGCTCGTTTATTAAAAGTGCTGGCACTTGTTCTCAGAATAAAATACAGACCACTACAAATAAAATAAATTAAATATTAAATAAATCAATTAAACATATGTGTGTGAAAATATTACAGTAATGGGATAGACATATACAGACAGCCTTGTGGGAGAACGACTGCCTTCCAAGAGGATCGTGAGTTCAAATACCAGCGCGGGCTAATGTGTTTCATGTAAAAACATTTGTACGAAATTATCACTCGCTTTCGGTAAAGGAAAACATCGTGAGGAAAGCCGCATGCCCGAATTATTTCGAAGGTATATGATCCACCAATCCGAACTGGGCATGCGTGGTGGTCTATGACCTTATCCTCCTCGTGGAAGTGAGGGGAGACCTGTGCTCAGCGGCGGATGGATATAGGTTGATATTGGATAAATTAATACAGTGATAAAAAATAGAAAGAATCTTGATTAAGTGAACCTGGCTGGTTTAGCTTCCCTGAAACCAAGTAGCTCAGTAGCTATTTGGTTTCAGGGAAGCTTCTCACTTCAGTAAGTAAGAGCGTATTAAAAAATATACACAATATTTAGGCACCTTTCTCTAAAGACCCTCACAAAGATTATGCTGCCCAGAAAACCGCACTTTTACTTGTAATTTTTTCCAACAGTAAGTAGATTACAATGTTAATTTTATTGATGCGAAGGCCTACGATGGATAGACGGTTCGAGTTAGGGATGTGAGCTCGTGAAATATATCGATAAATTAATGTACTTGTGTAACCGTTAAAATAAACTACGGTATCATTTTAATATAGTCCTAAATCTAATTTAATCAAGCCTGTAGATAAAAATTATAAACCAAAATGCTACCAACATTAATTTTAGATATTTTCTCTTTTCACTCTCCTACACATATTTTACATGATAAAAATTATAAATTGAATATTTATTGACTTCGTTCATTGTATCTAAAAAATCTAAACAGAAACGTATAGTCGTATATTTACTGTTTGTTTCTCTGTGTTTTTTATTATTGTCATAATAATTTAAGGTGCTTGACGCCGCAAACGTCGATATTTATGAAAATAAACATTATCGATACCGTTAAAAATTTACACTTACGTCACACCCTATTTGAGGGTCCCGTATTAGTATTCCGATGGCGGGAAAAGATAAATTTGTTGGTGGAGCATTTAATTTATGCGATTTTGGGAACAGAAGTGCTGTTGCTAGATGTTCTTTGAAAATAAGTTTGAGCGGAAAATGCTTAAGGGTCGTAGACAAAACTTGAAGGCCGTTTGTTGGGAAATGAGTTGAGACTGAAAACAAGGTTGAAAGTTTTTCTTGTATTTTTAGGTAAAAACATGATTAATAGCTGGTTGGTATAAACAACAAATTTTTAGAGAGCTAGGCTCAGGCTGGGTCTCATGAATTACTATAATATTTGGTTTGCATTAAGCTGGGATAAATTATGTTATGCATTACAAAATAGTAATTTTACGATCTTTTACGTTGCAAAGAGAGAAATGTTTTGTTATAACGATTTTATATTAATAAAATGTATTTTTTAAATTTTACATTAGGTCAACTCGCTGTCATTGCAATAAATTGTCATTGAAATTTAGTTGGCATGTCACATTTCATCAGAATAACGAAAACAGGATCAAATGGACTTGGATTTTTTTAAAACAAACATCCATTAACACTAATTTAACTAACATACTCGTAGTTTTCATAAAATCAGTGAAAATTAAATCGACCATATTTTAAATCTAGGTGTTAATTCACAATTTTACATTTACTCCTATAACATCATAACTTTGCTATGGGGTATATACATACCTTTTCCATTTTCCTTGCATAACTCAGTCATTAGGGGAGTGGCCCTCGTAAACCAGTGGTAATGGGTTTTATCTCGGACTATAAAATTTATTTACACATCTAGTAGTATATTATCGAAACCTCATTTCGTAATGCGTACTGAAAATAGTTATTTATGTGACGCGAATAAATTTGAGTTAACGGTTACGTCTTTTGATCATGGCGATAAGAGGGGGGACGGAAACTGGGTTTCTGAGAACTGCAAATCTTCCATATACAGTGGTTAGAAAATTTAACGTATTTGTAGGGTTTTTTTTAACCTGTATTATTGTCCCACTATCTCTATTTAAAGAGTAAAGGTTGTCGTGTATTTATATTATTTTAAGGTTAAAAGTTTTTTTTTTATTTTGATAATCGAGGTAGCGCCCTTATTTTTACTACAACTTACAACGAATTTTGTAATATTGTATAATGTTTTAATCAATTACTTTAATTTATCGTGACATTTTTAACATATTGGTGTCATTTAAATGTATGGCACGAAGGCTCACATTTCTTTCATCATCATCAACCCATAACGTCCCACTGCTGAGCATGGGTCTCCCTTCACATTCGTAAGGAGGGTTAGGCCAAAATCCCTCACGTGGCCGGGATTGGTGGATTACATACCTACCTGTCTAACTCACATTTATTTGTATTGTTGTAATTTTTTTTTTCCTCACCTACTATACGATATAATATATCCTTATCTATGTTTATCTATTTTATATTGTATTTATTAGTCCATTATAACGTTATATATTTAGTTGCATTATAATAAAATACTCTATCACTAAATATCTTTTAAATATACTTTTCTCTGCTCTCTCGTTTTGCCACACCACCACCATTTCAGTTACACCTCCAGGATGACTGGTAGAAAATGCTACTTAGGATTAAGTACTCCTTGTACTCTATTTGTGTGCTAAATAATAAATAAATAAATAAATAAAAATATGCGATACACATTCGTAGGTTACTTGATTGTCGAGTCAATTTATTGTAGATCCTCTTTACCCACTATTTAAATTTCTGTTTTACCTCTCAAGCTAGTTTGCAACTATTGTTCTAGTAAACGAATTAGCCAACATCAATTGCTACAAAATGTGTAACTAACCGTCTGACATTGAGTTTCACGAGTTAATAAGTCAATGATTAATAGTCCTTAAAATGAAACAGATGAAACGTTAAATGAAAGTTAAGTGACGGTCTAAAACGTTGACGCAAAATAAATCTTTCGAAATTTAATTAGATTTTGCAGTGAGGACGAAGAAAAATTACGAATGAGAAGATAATAAAAATTGTTTTTTAAGTTATTGTCTCAAATGGTTATTACTGTTTTTATAGTTTAAGATTAAATTTAAGTTATTATTCGAATACTGTTTATAATATACTCGTATAACACTATATGACAGTAGAAAGGAAGGATTTATTAGGTTGTTTGTTCTATATGTTAGTTCAATTTCATTTTAGGTATATATTCTGTAAATATTTATATAAGGTATTCAAAAACTTTGATGACATGCGCCTTTAATTTACTTCAAAAAAGGAGGAGATTCGGAATTAAACTGCATTTTTTTTTGTTTGTTAGAAATATCAGTAGAGTGTATTATTTGATTTTCTAGCCATCTATTTCAATCAGACAAACACAGACTTGTCACAGCTGTCAAAATTATGCAACCAGTGAATTTCAGCGAGTTTTAACACCTTCAGTGCTGAAAACATAACTGTCGTGTTTTTCATAACTCGCCGCGAGTGCGGGAAGACACAACTGTTGTGTATATTGGAGAACACTATGGAGTGTGCGGAGCCGCTATCAAGAAAATCGGCTCAACAGTGAAAGTGTTAAATAGCAACCGATTGCAATATGATATATTAATCTAATTGCCCTGCAAGTAAACAAATCTCAGTTAGCGGTGTACCGACACGTCGTTTTTGCTTCATTACCGATATTTTACTTTCAATCAGAACAAAATAATTAAAGTTTAACCACCGCAGTTGGGGAACAAGCAAAATACTGTTTGTCCTCATTACACGAGTTTCAATATTGTGTTCGAAAACATACATTGTTGCTTTGCAACTTTACGCAATCGAATTTAATTAACAAGGCTGGGAAAGTGGGAACGAAACTCTGTGGGAATTGGGCGTCCCACGTAAAATTAGCTGTGAGCGATCTTGCGATCTGCGGTCGTAAAGTACCGTGTGTAGTGCCCTTTACCAGGAATGGATTAAGAAATTAAGAACGGCCTCCGTGGCGTAGCTGGTTGATGAGCCGACTGCCAAGCGTGGGGTTGTGGGTTCGATTCCCGCGCAGGGCAAAGATTTGTGTTTTTTTTTACATGTATTTGGTTCCCCGTGGTGGATTATGGCCTAACCCTCCTCACGAAAAAAAGGTTAGGGAATATAGGTACCTAAGATAGCAACGATGTGTTCCTATGGGTATAGTGGCTATCAAAATCATTGAATTATTATGGAAGGGTATACAATTTCTTCATCACTTCTAAAGCATCTATTATAAAACAGAGACACCGACCGCAATTGCATATCTTATTAATATTATAAACTTATGTATGTGTATAATTATGTGTCCACTCTTCACGCCGAAACGGGTGAACAGATTTTGACGAATTTTAGTGAATAAGATACATTAGACCCTAGAATAGAACATAATATACTATTTATCACGCAGTTGAAACGAGTAACTTCCTATAACAAAGAAATATTCAGAAAAAAAACATTTACCATCCCGTGTAAAACCGGAGCAAGTTGCATAATTATTGTAAGCTAGCTGCGCCCCGCGGGTTCACCCGCGTTGTTTCCGTATAGTCCCACGAGAGCATACTATCGGGATAAAAAGTACCTGATCACTTAATCCTGGTTATATTCTATTTGTGAGCCAAACTTCATCCAAATCCATTCAGCAGTTTTTGCGTTAAAGAGTAACAAACATCCGTCCATTCTCACAAACTTTCACATTTATAATATTAGTAGGATAGTAGGATCTAGTAACAACTAACTATTACCGATTTTCCACTTAGTACTCGTAAAATAGTAAAAGACAGTTTCTCAAACATTGTCTCGAGGAGAATTTCTTAAATGTTGGAAATCTTCCAATTCAGTCCTGAATTTGAGGGCGTTGCAGGCTGCATTCCGTACCATCGTCCCTTCGGTGCCATAACGAGTGCTGTCGTGAAATAAATCTCGCCACCCCAGCTGGCAACGCCGTTTCAGCCTTCACGAGCCAGATAAAACCTCTTTATTTTTTTCTCGTTGAAGCCCTTTTATGTTCACTGTTTTGATTGGTCGGATTTTATTGGAAGTTGATTGTTGTTTTCAGCTGTTTTGTGTTTAAAACGGTCGCGTCTTGTGGGAACGTTTGTTTGGTGAAATTGGTTTTATGTTTGGGAAAAGGAATTACAATTTGGTTGTGTATAGGGTATTTTGGGAAGGTTCAGAGTGAAATTGGTGCTGCGGTGCTGCCCTAACAAAACGGTAGGTAGGATGCTAATTTATTAAGTTTGCGATTTCGCAAACTAATCAGTAGATAGCTGTACTTACTAACTACTATATGATAACATATTTTTCTCGATGGTTTCATCCTGATATTTTTGTTATTTTTTTTGTTATTTTTTTTGTTATTTTGTTATTTTCTAGTGTTTACATTTTAAAAACATTATTTTTTATTTTATTTAACTGAGTGACGATACTAGCAAGTCGTTCACCTGATCATAAGCGCTGCGCCTGCCCATAACAACTACAATGCCACCCAGAACTTTGCGCTGCATAATCCGGCGTGACACTGCACTGCGCTTGCCACCCTGAGACATCGGCTCTAAAGTCTCAAATGCCCAGTAATTTTGCTGGAAACAGTGCCCTGCAAACTATAACACTAACACAACAATTACTATATAACAATTCTAGTCTGAATAATTTATTTTAGGATTTCTTTAATCTCATAAACATTTCAACGGGACAGCACGACAGATGTCTCCGTTTAAATCAATCAGCAGTGACGGACGCAGCACAACAGGCCCGGGTTTGCACCAGACAAATAAATTAAAAGTCCAGGCCCGGATGCTTCGGAAAAAATCGGAATTGGCCGGCCAACGCAAAAGGTGCCCAAAATTTATGCTACACTTTTCACTCCCTTACATAGGCCATTAAAACTGTCCGTCCATCCGTTTGCAGATTTAAAGCAAACGGTTGGTTGTCACGAAAAAATGCTGGTCAAATGCCTACTGGTCTCTCTAGCGAGGGTACCGTAGCGGAATGTTGGTGGAACGTTACACGGGATCGGTCACCGCACCTTGATACAAAATGCACGTGCGTGTTTTTGCGTTGAGCAGCCAGCTATCTCGTTTTCTATCCAGGCGCCTTAAATATTAGACCACTTCGTTAGTAAAAATAATATCCTTTCGCACAAGCTTTAAGTTTTTGGTCACCGTGGATTCCGCAGTGTGCGAACTATTATTTGCTGGCATTTGTATCAATTTATGCCAAGGTTCCGTGGGTTAAAAATTATTATACTGTAAGACTAGTAGTTGAACAAAAACTTCAATTGAAATTGAACATTACTACAATTAATTCAAAGTGTATTTAAGATCTACATACAAATTAAAATACAGATAAAGAAAAATACAAATGGATGGAAACCCTAAAATCATCCCTCCATTCCACCGTCACGGGTTCGCGGGCAAGAAGCGTGTTATTAGTGTATTTTTCATTGGCTGTTGTTGGCCGAAGTAATGGAGCGTATTTATGGCTCCACAGTTCTAATCATTTGGGTTGGAATCGTTCGTTTACTTTGTTTTAAAGTACCATAAACTGGAAGTAATTCATTCGCTACTGCATGATTGTTTAAAAATCTGAGGGGTCACCACGTACTAATTCTTATTCCATGCAGTTTATTTTAAGGCCTTAAACTGAACGGCCTATATTGACACCACACACTCACAAATGACAATCGTGACGTGACGTCACTCAAAAAGAGACTGAAGAGAATAGGAGAGAAAGAGAATGAGATGGACCTGTATAAACTCCGATAAATGCAAACAAATTGTTACGATCTCTTTGGATAAATGTCTCTGGTCGACTTATGAACGCTAAGCGATCTTGGTGGTGACAGTTAGTAGGGCAGTTCAGTTTAAGTTAAGGCCTTAAACTGGATGGATTTAGCTGTTCGCGGTGAGGCCCCCGTCTAGATCAATATTAGCTCTTGAAAGTTGACTTTACGTGTCACTGCCACCGAGTTGTAGAAGTATTTGAAAATTGTCCGTTCGGGAAAATCTGTATGTATGTAGCTGATACGTTTTTTTATAAGTGTGGCAGACAAACTAACGGCCCGTCTGAAGGTAAAAGGTTACCATCGCCTATCGACACCTGCAACACTCGGGGTGTTGTCGATGCGTTGCCTACTCTCTAGGCCTCTTTTCACGCTTCTCTTGAGGAGCCTTATATTACATTTTTCCGAAAAAACGTATGATGGTAGCATCGGAAAAGCGGACAGTGCGGGCCTTCCACAAATCCACTGTATATGGGAAAACTTTTTCTGATACTTGCTACGCCAATCTTCTTGTGACCAATGCAAATTCATTGAATTATTTATTGAAGCATAACAAATTTATATTTTCATAGAAAAAATATGTTGGAACTATAAACATCTTGCCGATACGTATTTCACGTTTTTAGAATGGAATGGAATGGACTTATTTACTTTATGATACGCTCGAGCTCTCAAAAACAAAATGTATTAACTGTAATTAAAATATCACATGTAAAAACCAAATCAAACAAAACGAACAAACATACAAACGTGTAAAAACAATTGAAGTACATTACGCGAACTGACCAAACACGCATAAAAATAACCTTCATAAATAAGGGTCTGTCCACATGGCACGGGATACGCTATCGGCACGGCTATCACGCTCATTACCGAGCCTACTACTAAGGGGAGTACACACCCGGGACTCGTTGCCGGTCGGGTATACCTCCGCAGATCTATAATGGAGATAAATGAATGTCAAAGCACTCAAATTGCCACGAGCTGGTCCCGGCTCAAAAGTAAAATTGCACGGGTTACTGCCGCTGTAATGGAGTAAACGTGTAGGACATTTATTTTACAATTAGTCCCATTTTAAACGTTGATTTTGTTTGTATCCTATTCTGTATCCTTTATTAAATGAGCGCATCCGTGTGTGTAGGGCAGGTAATAAAAGAAGGTGCGGCGATATTTTGTTTAGGCTTCCGGGTGTAATTAAAGCTGAGGGTTACAATATTCCAATTAATTTTGGAATATAATCGCATCCTTTTGTTGTGTTGCCAGTGACTAAATGAATGAAAATAGCTAGCAGCAGTAGTAAGACCTATTGATTTAAGATTTTAAAATGTATTTAGACATGACCAACTTTTTTAAATTGGTAGGAGTAAGTTAAAACAAAATTGCTGTGGGAGATTTTTAGTATCTATTTTAGCACAGCCCTATCAAATGTTGATATAGCTGTAACGGTCCCGAATTGGACTCGCTACATTTCACAAAATAAAAATACACATTTGTCAATTTTGGTAGAATACTGAGATTTGCATTGACAGATTGGTGAGATTTTGGCTACGCATAAATATTGCATTCAATTTGGAAAAAAGCTAATTATTGCAAAGGTAGAAACTCAATGGTAAGAGATTAAAAGGTCAAGTCGTATCGTAAGGCGGAAATGGAAAACGGATCAATTAAATAATTAATAATTATGAAATTCGAAGGGAATGGTAAAAAGTACGGGGAGGACTTCGCGATGTTGGTAACACTGTAAGGAATGGGCGAATGAGACAACAGCATTGTTAAAGAAAAGAGTGAGACGGAAGATTTAGAGTGGAGGTAAGGAGAGGCGCGAGAGTCTCTGGCTTCTTGACTTGCGAAACTGCGAAGAGAGCGGACGTGCTTAGGAAAGTGAGAAAACCAAGATGGCGAAGTAGTGAAAAGCGCGTAGGAATATGTTTTACGGATCGCTAGGTCTCTTCCAAAGGGGATTTAGTGATCCTTAAAAGCGATTCTGGGGAGATAGGAAGTGATACTAGGGCCTGTGTTAGCTTGAGTCAAACTGCGAATGTTCTGATTCTTGTTGATACTGGTAGGGCGCGTAGGATGGCGAATTGAAACGGTGCTTGCCAAGAGTTTAGCTGATAGCCTGAGGAATGTGGTGACCTCAGGGGCGTCTTCCGGCATGGGTGGCTAGAAGCGCCTGACCACCCATTTCGATCGTATTTTGTGTACGGGCGGAGTGATTCCTCTAGACAGTGACGAAAATATATTTGCCTGTGCATAAAGTCGATCTGAATGGTCCCCCGCACACACACACGGCATTCCTACATGGTTAGGGCGATTTCCAACGACATAAACTCCCTTCCCAGTATGACATCCGGGGCGACAAACTACGACGATAGGTTGCCGTTTGGAAATCTTAGGATGGCCTAGGGCTTAGAAATAAGCAAAACTCCCGGTGCCTCCGGACTTTAGATAGCTAGTTAGAAAAGGACAACCTTGGAATTTCCCTGTGGGACTTCTCCATGCACAATTAACTTGGGAAAATCTGGTTATCATGACTCCGAAGTTGTGATAATCAGGCTTGCTTCTGTTAGGTACACACCATTTTCTTAGAAGTTAGACAGGTTTTAGTTCTTAAGAAACTTAGGGTAAGTAGATAAAGATTCATAAGTGTATGAGTGTTATTTATAAGAGCTACCTAGATTATAATGTTAACGATAAGAGGTGCTAGCCATAGGAGGTTCGTAAGTCCCTATGAGTTAGCTAGTTTATAAGAGCGTAGGGCCACACACACACACACATTGGACTTTCCTTGCACCGGGTCTGTTCCAATTTCGATAGGTAAAGTTAAATGTGGGCTCCGGACAGCCCTGAGTGTTTGACAGGTAGGTACACATATCTTTAGCCTAGGTTTCTTCTGATAGGAAGGGATTAATGCTGTAAGACAGGATCATCTTAAACTATAGGAAACTGCATGAAATCAAGTTAAATATAAAACAACCACTAAGGGGAAATTAAAAGTTTAATACCATGACAAAGAAGGTACACACACACCTTTAGCCTAGGGTTCTTCTGATAGGGAGGTATTAATGCTGTAAGACAGGGTCATCTTAAACTATAGGAAACTACATAAAATTAAGCCAACACAACAAAATATAAAACGAACACTCGGGGAAATTAAAGATACTATGACCAAGAAATGAACTGGTGAAACATAGACTTCCTTGGGAATCAATTATAATACTATAAACTATATTGTAATAAACTTACAGAGTCATTAAGTCAAACATGAATGAGTAAACATCTAAACAATATGATGCCCGGCAATCAAACTGATAAAACTAATCATTAAATATGTACCTACTTTGAAAGAAACAAGTTGTAATACAGGTTAATTATTTTATTATACATCATAACAATGCTATAGAGCCTAAATATAACTTTACATACTCATAAAGTAAACATTTGGGGAAACAATTAAGAAATTAATATAATTTGTGACGGAAAGAAAACGAACGATGAAAACTAAACATAACTGATAAATAATCAATTAAATCACAATAAGTAGGACTACTGAATGAAACTGCAAGGATTAAATATAACCTACCTATAAATAAAGTAATAATCTGGACAAATTAACTATAATTTAACTTAGGCTTGGTTCGGAAAGAATAATTCTGATTTCAAGATTAATTATTTGCACAAAGGCACTGGACGACAGATATGACTAAGTTTGTCTCTTTTGGATTGGCTACTTATGGGCAATGACCTATTACCTTCCCTGGATTTTCTTATGACTAAAAAAGAGTGAGATTCTCCATAAGGCTCTTCGAAAGTCACTAACTGAGGCTTACTTTCAACTTGAATCGCTCCAATGTTGAATCCTTCCATGCAATAGATATGGTATTAACTATGGCACTAGAATTCTTAGTGTTACAGAATTATCTAGAAGAACTTTCTAAAAATCCTCCGATAGAGAGATAACCTGAAATCAACAAAGAATTGACATTATACTTAATGGAAACTACCATCAAACCTTAGAACAAGGCTTCTTAACATACTATTTAAATAAAACTAGTACTACACCAGAAAAATGGTTCGAAAGGAATAATTCTGTCCTTAACATTAATTACAAGAAACAACGAACGACAAATATGAATGGGTTCGTCTCTGTTAGATTGACTACTTATGGGCAATGACCTATTACCTTCCCTGGATTTTCTTATGACTAAAAAAGAGTGAGATTCTCCATAAGGCTCTTCGAAAGTCACTAACTGGGACCTACCTCTGACTTGAATCGTTCCATCGTTGAACTCTTCCATGAATAGATATGGAAAGAACTACAGCTCCACACTAGAAATCTTAGTGTTACAGAATTATCTAGACGAACTGTCACTTTCTGGAATTAAAACAATTCCTAGGTTTTCCAATGAGAAATAACCTGAAACAATAAATAATTGTTGTTACCTACACCTAAAGGAAAAATATCCTTAAACCTTAGAACAATGCTTCTGAAATACTAACTAAATAAAACCAGTATTATTACAACAGGGGAAAATATAACCTCTTACCACATAATATAATTCTACAAATAGAAACCTGGACAATAGTCCCATATTATGCTAAATAAGCTAGGCGTATGTACAGATGGGTAAATAAAGCCTAATGTATTATGTAGTTGCTCCTAGTAGGTAGAGCTAGGATAGGTTTAACGAGATTTTAGATCTCTAAATATTGGGGCCTCTTTCCCTTTTGCTAAAATAAGTAAGTGGGATTGAGGAACCGCATGAACTAGATAAGAAGGATGGAAATTCGACCATGGCGGGGGTTATGTCCGCTGATAACCCTTCATCCTCGTTGAATCATGAATGGAGGTTGTGAGATTGTTTACAAACCGGGTATGAATGAGATCGAACCGTGAATACTCTTTAGATAAAAGAAAAGAAGTCCCTCTTTATGAAGTTCTCTTGCTTAGACATACTAGACTTATTATAATAGGCGAGTTTCACGGTATTTTCTAGCAGTAACATAAATATTTCACATCTGTTTAAATGAGTTCGGACGGGTGACTTTGACAAGTAAGCTTATTGTCATGTAGCGATGTTAGCTGCTGTCAGTGTCATTTGTCCTGTGAGAGCGACGGACAATAGAACGATGAATTGAGATTTGATGGAAGACCACAGATAGACAAACATAGTAAAATAAATGAAAGTAAATACTTTCCGTCGAGATTTCGTAACTGCGAGGCGGTACTTAATCCCGACAAGCGGTGGAGAATATCCAAGTCTGGTCCGACGAAATTCACAACTTAGGGCGGGGCGGGGCTCTAAGTCATAGCCGCTGTCATGATCGTAGATTCAGAATGGAAGTTTTAATCATAGACTCTCGTGATAATTACAAAGGTTAAGGTTAAGGTCGAGCGAAAGGTTGATGAGTTACGAAAAATGTAAGGTTGACGAAAAGTTGATAAAAGGTTGACGATTATTAAATTATACTTTCGAGTGAAAGGTTGTAAATGGGACAACGAAGGACTAGGATTAAGACCTACTTGGTTAGATAGTTAGATAATACAGATTTGGTAAGAGGTAGAACAGAACGGAAATATTAGGTTGAGTTTATTTAGGGCTGCCTTATAATAATTTAGGAATGGTAGAAAATGAATGGTATTAATTCAGCGAAACCTAAATTCAAATTATTTATCTCTTTTAATATTGACTACTGACGGATTGCGAAGCCATACTGACCACTCAAAGAATTTAGGTTACTACACGCGGAACACAACGAAGGGTTACTAGACGATCATCGGGCCAAAACAAAATAAAGTAAAACAAAGTAAAGTTAAGTAAGGTAGAGTAGAGTAGGTTAGGTGCGGAGTTTGTGGAGTTGTACTGAACGTTATTATTATTATTAGGAGAGAGTAGTAGAGAGTAGGGGGAGACGATTAGTTTAAGATTAGTTTAGTTGAAGATTAGTTTAAGTTTAATTAAATTTATTAATTCGAAAAAAAATGTTATGAGGTAGAGTATTTAAACAGGGGGGGGTTACATAACGTGTAGTGAATCGTAGATTTATATGATACCTTAATTTATCTTATAAAAGAACATTAATGAAGTTTGTAGGTATAGAGGTCTGTAAATTCTTAATCTACAATGGAATCATTTGATAAATGTTGCCAGCATTTGAGGAAAGCACTACCCCCACTGGTAGATTACTGGTAGCAGTTTATTATACTAGGTGGCTAGATTTATTTTTAATCTAGTTTTAGATAAGCAAAGTAACTCATTGTATTGTTACCATTGCCATTGTATCCAAATAAAAGTTATTACTTTAATTATAACATCACTGATTCTGTAAGACTATTGTGTGAACTAGGCTTTATGTTAAACAAGACGATATACAATTTCTGAAATTGTATTTATTCTGACTGCAGGCCGAAATCGTTTTCGCCAACGGGTATTCACATAATTAATTATCATTTTTCAATATTTACTCAACATTCGTATTGAATAACCGTTTACATGTTTTTCTTATGATTTCTGTTTTGATTTCATTTGTGTTTAATTTGTGCAAAGTACTACCTACCTGTGTTTACGTTACGTGATTTACGTAGCGCTTGGTGAAAAATGAGTTAACACGAAAATATGTATATTTTGGGTAAAATATATTATTCAGGCAACATTTTATAAAATATGTATTCGGTGCTGTAAGTTAATTAAAATGAGCCCAATCACCATCAATCAACTTTTAGTAACTGAGGAGTTGTACTGTCTACTATCCGTCTCTATCGTCGTATCAGCTCAGTATTACCAAAACATTGTGTTGTCATTGAAGTGCATGCAAAATTTCAACTCATTTCAATAACAGAATCTGGCTACATCACCTTGCAAGATTAGACTTAAGCAAACAGACATATAATGCAAGTTAAATAAAAAAAAAAAAACTGTGATCTCTGAATCCTACGCGGACGTAGTCCGATGCACATTGAACAGTACTTTTAATTCAACATAACTATGATAAAAACCTGATTTAAGCCAATGAACGTACCAATCCCAGATGTCACATTAACCGATCAACGTCCAATTCGTTGGTAATTGTGCATGATAAAAAGGCAATGAATGGCGTTGAATGGAGTTGAACGACGTTATTCGCGAGCCGTCCGCTTTCAATGGCTGTCATTCCGTAACTGGCATGCCGTTTGACTTCATTCCGGTAACTAGCGTCTGTGTTCCTATTAATTTTGTATTTAAATAATTTAGATTATTTATTATTTAACTGAGTGACGAGACGAGCAAGTCGTTCACCTGATGGTAAGCGCTACGTCTGCCCATAACAGTTACAGTGCCCAGAACTTTGCGTTGCATAATCTTGCGCGGCACTGCACTGAGACATCGTCACTCTGAGACATCGGCTCTAAAGTCTCATATGCCCAGTATGTTTGCAGTCGTTGGAAGTGGTGGGAACTTATGCTTAAAAATCTTGACTAGCCTACGTCTAATGTGATTAGATATATGCACATTGTGCACATAGCTAAACGAAACAATTAACAGGCAGGTGAATTTTGTACGTAAGTATCTACTTGTGGTTATTTTAAGTTGCTAAAGATGTACCTTTTTCACAGAATTTTAAAATATAAATTATTAGATATTAAAATTTCTTGTATTGTGCACATTTCTGTGCATGGATACTTCACTGATGCTCAAAAAGGAACTATACTATTTTTTTTTAAAGAGATTCGAGTGTATAATATGTATTATGCGAGAAAGAAATACAACGCTTATTTTAATTTAAAAAAAAAGTATAAATAAAAAGCAATACATGTTTTTATTTTTTTTATTTTCTCGTTTGTTTTTAATGCATTATATTTTTAAATAAGTTCGATAACAAAAGTTTAAAAGTAGAGTAATGTATAAATAGGCTTACACTATCATTACGACTGATGGTTTTGTCCACTGAATAGGTAGGTATTGATTTTCGGTTACATAGTGCGGGTATATAATTTAAGAAATTCTTAGGAATAGGTATAGTGTAATTTATAAAAACTGATTTTGCAGTTAACAATCTGCGGTTAAATCTAAAATTTGCGATCTTAAATCACTTTCTAACTTATAGGCAAATAATAATGACAGAAGTGCAAATGGATACTTTAAAATCATCTTTACAACAAAATTGACAAGATATCATTTAAATAAAACTCAAACATTTTTCGTAAACAAATATAACCAACTTCACAATTAACTTAACTAACATATCTGTAAACCAATACACAGCTCAAAGGTCTGCAAAATGCATGAAACCAATACACATCTCAAACTTGGGGTCTAGAAAATGCATGTTACTTAATAACTTATTCACGTCTAATAATTTAGCTATCTAGGTGCTAGTAACGTTTGCATACTTGATAGTACCTTAGGTATGTGCTTAACTAAGAGTTGTATAGGGGGGGGGGGGGGGGTAAAGGGTTTTTTCTGTGTTTAACTAAACTAAAATGAAAACTTCAACGGCTCTAAAATAATTGCTGTCACTGTCAAATCATATTTCATGTCCTAGCAGTTTCTGGTTCCGTAGATACATTGAATCCTACTTAGAGGTATGTATGTGATCTCGTATTGGGAGTAACGTGCTATTCATTTTCATGTACTATACTTAACGTAGCACGATCAAATTTATTTTATTAATCCATAACACCTAAAAAAAGTCTTGGTTGTAGTGATACTAAAAATATTTAGAAACAACCCACTAGAAATCTCTACGTCTAAGAAACCAGGAACTGCGGACCATGGTCTAAGAAATACTTAGAGTCAGGAAATTTCTACCAATGTTTCACACAAATGTAAGCCCTGTATGAGAATCCAACCCGCTACTTAAAAATTTGGAGCTTGCTCGTCACTGACTCATGCCTTAAAGGCCGTTTTACGACGAAAAGGGCAGCAAATATTTCGAGCTTTAAATTTAGTTCAGTTTAGTTCAGTGCAGATGTATCAATAGGTACTGTTTTGGTTCAAGTATGTGCTGTAAGATTACTAGTAGCTTATATTCGTGAACAAGATACTAAGCGAAATGTATTATTCAGTCTACACACCAAACAAAAATGCTTTTCAACCTAAACTCTCTTAATTTCAATAATTCAAGATCGGAAACTTTTAGATTTACCCAATGCATATTCACTAAGTACAAAAATATTAATTTCAATTATCTATCAATAACATAATTTATTTAAATATTTTTAAAAATTATTTATTATGTAACCATTAAGGCTAAAAACCACAGTGTCGTGGCGATGAAACGAAAGACGTTAAATAGTATTCATAATCACATAGGCTTTCCGTAATGATTTATTCCTTAAATGATCTTAATATTTTGTCTGTCAGTTCATAGCATTCAGGGGCTGTGGTTTTCATATTTTATTTGCACCCCTTCCCATCAGAGCGACTGGTTCTAGCTTTTATATTTTTATCTATATTTATTTTTATGAACGTGTACAATATAATGTTCTAAGCATGATATACATAGTATATTGAAAATGTTTCCCTCTAAATAACTAATTAGTTTGATATAACAATATCTTAAATAAAATTAACGACGTAATAATATTTAAGAATAATTAATTAGTTAATCTATATTGCTTGTTTTTGTACAAAGTTTTCATTAAGTATTATTGGTGTTTCAATTCTGAAAATATACATGTATTCTATACAATTACATGAATATACATCGTATTCGATAGGGTAATTTATATAATGTTATAAAGCGCTTAACTATTTCATTACCCATATTGCTGAGGAACTAGTAAAAAAACAAAACAATCCAAAACTTAAAATCTAAGTCACCAAAATGAATGAAAAATTTGGAGTATAAACATGACTAAAGATTTAAGTACAAAATGGAGAATATTCTACCTATTTATAGTAATGTCTTTATCCGCAATAATATGTACATGTCTATATACAAAGCTATCACAAATTACATTTTATTCGTATCACTATATACATTATTGCATTAATTTCTCGTCATATTGACGACGATATACAGAGTCCGTCTTATTATAACGTAGCAAAGAATATATATCTGGGATATTGTCCTTTGCACACAACTTTTGTTAAACGTACACTATATGAGGTTTCTCGGGCGTTCTGTGAGCAGGGATCGTTTCGTAAGCAAACTGTTGGTAGATGTGCTCATCACTGTCTTCTTGGTAATAAGGATTCTTATCGACACTGTTCCAAGGAGGATTAAGAGAGTGGAAGTTATTAGTCACAGATGAACCAATCATTAGATACCGGTCCACTTCTCGCTTGTTGTCCTGTTCTCTACTGCGCGTAGAATACCCTAGCCCGTTCCCTAATTTTGACACATCACCATTTAACATCACACTAGTCATCACTTGTTTTGATTTGTCCCCTTTACACTTTTTCAGAGGTCCCATAAAGTACAAAACACCACCTACGAGACTTATCACGATACTCACAGTCAGTACCACTATAGCTACAACAACCCATCCGTTTGAGCACCCGAATTCCGACTCCGGAATCTTCACAAACAAAGCGCCTTTTAAATGCATCGGCGCAGCGCACTTCACATCTTCATAGTCTATCTTCAATATGGTACTGGTGTTCCTTGATTTTCTGCTATTTATTTCACTCTCGATTCCAAGTTTCCACAACCATAACAGTGAGCAATTGCAAACGAACGGGTTACCCGATATTTCCAACTCTTGCAATCTGTCAATTGGAAAATGAGCGGCCTCCAAAGTTTCCAGAGCATTGTTCCTCATGTATATGTGCGTCAGTTTTGGATTTCCGTGGAATAATCTTGGAGGAACTTCCCTGACTTTAATGTTTTCATTCATCCATATCTTTTGAAGATTTATGTTATCCACAAAGGCTCTAGAGTCAATCTTCTCCAGATCAAAAAGTCTGCTCAAGTGTAAATGTTTTAAGTGGAAGAGACTTTGGAACGAAAGGGCCGTTACGTTCTGAAAGAAGTTTCCACTTAGATACAAATGGGATAAGTTTGATAGTTTAGATAAAGCAGATGTAGGTATTGAGGTCATGTTGTTGTTGCTCAAATCCAAGTGACGCAGCAGAGGCAAATTGTGGAAACCCAATTGATCAATGTTTCCAATGACGTTAGAATTAAAATCTAAGAGCTTTAATTCCTTTAAATATGGTATTCCGTGTCTTGGTATATCCTCTACTAAATTCAGCGACAAGTCCAAATATTCTAATCGAACTAAGAAAGCAAAGTTTGTTGTAGGTAAGTCCATTATGGAATTATTCTTCAGTGATAATATCTGCAATGACTTCAAAGGTTCAAAAGTGCTCTTTTGAAAACTGACCAATTTGTTTCCCGACAAATCGAGTCGCTCTAATACGGCCAAATCTTGAAACGTTTGCGAATGTATGTCGGATAATTGATTGTTTGACAAATCTAAATCGACAAGTGTCTTCAGACCAACAAAAGTTTCTTTATCCAGTCGTTTGAGAAAATTCTCTGTGAGGTTGAGATGAGTCATCTCCATGTTGTTCTCGAAGTTCTTACTACCGAGGTCTTCGATTCTGTTGTACGAGATATCGAGGACAGTGAGTTGGGTGTAGAAACCGAAGGTGTAGAGAAGGTTGTCGATAGCATTGTGGGTGAGATTGATGTGAGTTGCTTCCGGGTTGAGTTGTATAGGTACAATTTCGAGGCCGGCGTTTGCGCAGGAGGCGGCGCGTAAGGCATCGTCGCAGGAGCAGCGCGCAGGGCAGAGTGTTCGCGCCGTTGCACTCCACGCCCACGCTACCACCACCACCCACCAGCGCCACCGAGCTACCGAGAAGCCCATAACATCTCATGTATGCGCCACGAGGACCTGGAACAAACAACAACTTACATTAGCATAAACACAGACATAAATACAGGCATACATTTAGAATAACCACATGCAGTGTCACAGAATAATACAAAGTCGGATAAACATCGAGACTGTGACTAACAGAATGGGAAACCATACAAACAAAGGGAAATCTCATTGTTATAGATGAGATCTAGTTTATTTTTCCCGTAATTTATTGTTATCATAAAATCCGAGCCACCCTCGGGGTATGTTGCTGGAGATGCGAGAAAGGAAAGTAAAAATATACAACATTATCGCTAGAGAACATCTTAATATAATTTCTAGCGAAAACTGCAGATAACAAATGTGCCTCTCCGCAATTTGTATGAGGGGGGAATGGAATTGTTTGATCCAAATTAGGCCGATAAGAGACGTGCCGCGCCGGCGGAATGGTAGCTCTACCACAGAAACTTTTTTATTATCTTTTGTTACGCTGGCGAATAGAGCAAGGAAAGTTTCGTTGGAGCGTATTGCACGGACGCTATTTACGTCCTTGATTTGTTATTCAATATGCCATTAAGGTTGAATTCCCGTCATTTCTCCCCGCGGCGTTGTCGTGGCGGCACGTGGCAAGGGGGTTAATGCGTTTCGCGGCCACCTGCTCCCGGCCGCCTCACCTCGTGAACGCATATTGCCCACCTTTATTTATCGTCCCTTACTCCCTAAGACGAATGTTCGGCGTAACCGGGACTAGCGGCTAATCCGCCTCAGCGCGTCAACAATACCTCCAAAATTCTCGGCGATTTAACAAAGGACTTCTCGGCGGGTACTTCAAATTAAACGTTCGGCTTTACAATTCGACGGAATGTATAATGAATAGCACCGTAACATCTGTTAACGAAGGCGAACGATCTAGAAAGTTTTCACGCGCGGGAATAACTAATTGCGAAGGTTGGAATTCAATTTATGGCTTCTAGTGCGCCTCTGGAGAGATGACGCCATGCTAAAGTATTAATAATGCAAAACAGTGTCACGGAAAGTTTTTGATTCGAAATGCAAATTGAATTAGGAAACAAAGTTGTGAGTGTTGAGCTGCTGAACCGTGGTTACGTCGTCGTCTGTATTATGCTAAATGATTAACATCCATTCAACTAATCAACATGGGCCGTTCGTTCCACAAATTCTGATGAGGTTGAGATTGAGCCATGAAATTGACTTAAGTTCGGATTATGCTAACCGGACCATGTTGTTGGGAAGTAATTTTAAGGTTACTTGAGTCAAATTGTAATAAAAACCTAAACAAGTTGTAAATCTGGCCAGGAACAAAATTAAAGACCTATGGGAAGGACCCACCCAAACTAGCCAAACATAATTATACCTATCTCCGAAAAACATTTGATTTTGAACAAAAGTCCAAGTCCTACTGAAGAACAGAGTGAGAAAATGTGATGAGTTTAATTGGAACATTTAAAACTTATTCTCATTGTATCACTAAAACAATTATGTAAACTGTCTGTAATCATTTAACACTTTCGTACACTAAGCACATGGGTATGAAACGTAAAGTCGTGAGAAGACGGCCCCAGTCACCCCAGTAACCCGATATGATCCGCTGTGAAGGGATTACCAGCCCCCACCTGAATTACAGAAACCATACGTACGATACACATTAGAGGTCCCGTATTAGGACTTTAGGATGGATTAATCCTGCTACATTCCAAATGTATTCTACGCCACGTGAACCACGAAGATTGCAATTTCGAATCAGAAACGTGATTACGATTGCAAACATTATGGCCTCTCTTAGTATTAAAAATAATTACATTGAAGCGTCAGCTTTAAATAAATGTAAATAGCAATATTCGGGTTGAGAAGAAGTTAGACACATTTTTAGTAATATTTAGCATTTTAATGAAGGTGGTTGCGGTTTGATGAACGTGAAAAAAGGCGAAAGGGGGCCACGCCCTCCATTTCCGAGCCTATACTGCTCTGGCCGGCACTCTTTTGTCTTTTAATTTCCTGTCCGCCAGAGTACGCGCCCATCGTGAATTTCGCTTTCGTGAGCTTCGTTAACTTGTATCGGCCTTTGTTGTTGCCTATTGAACTTTTCCATTACCAGCGTCATCGATTGAAACCACTAAATTCGTTGGAAAATTCCTGTTTGTTGAAATCGGCGCCAGAATACACCCCCTCGATATGAACAGCAGTCTTTTCATTTTCCTTTTATAAATCGAGTGTGTTCCCAAGTTTTTGTTTTGTTTTCGCTCGCGACGGAACTTTTCGAAATGGAAATTAAATATTTCCTTATTGAAAAGTTAGAATGTTAGCATTTAGATGCTGGATTTTAATAATTGTAAGGGAGTTTTGTTGCTATGAAACCCCGACGTTGAGTTGCCAGGATTTTTCATTAAAAATTTAATGAGGAGTTATCATAGCCGTACGTATTCATATCATTAACTTTATCGACTAAAGCAGAGCGTTAATGGTTGTCACGTAGTGCCGTTTATTTTTATTAGGCTTTATTATTTATTTTTTCCTTTTAGGAACTTGTGTTATCGAGCATTGAATTTACTTTTGACGCTTCCTGTCTCCCTTATAAAGTTAGGTCGAGTATTAGTATCACATTTGGAGAATATTCACCCCTAAACTGGCTTTGTAAAGCGTGGGTACTCGACCCGACACTGGCGACCTTCCTAATTACACTATAACATCTAAACACCGTTTAGGCCTCGCAAAGGGATGCTCGTAATTTATTACGCAGTTTCCGTGCGCTTACCAAATTCAATATCAAAGGGACCAAACCTTCAGCATTAATAGCGGCGAACACCATCGGCTCCATTTAAGTTATTATTATCAAAACTATCCGCTTCTGCCTAATTGCGGGCGATGGTAATCGGAATTATCACCCGAAGTTATCACGGCGTTATTACTATTGCGAGAGTAACAAAGAGAGGGTCCGAGACAATAAAACCAGTGTAAAAGTCGGGTAACCGCTCTCTCACCCGAGAATTTGAGGAGAAACGTTCGAGCCCTCGCCGCTTTATGAGTTACTTAAGTCGTGCGCTACCGTTTTTAAAACAGTCCCCCAGCTTAAGCGGCGAAAAGTTTCCGTAACGTATTGAAATAGAAGATGTTTTAGTTTGTGTGGGGTTGCAGTAGGAGAGAGTTCGTCCGAGTGCGTATACGTGCTCTTAGTTTGACGGCCGTAAGTATTAGTGTGAGTGTCGGCAGGCACTAAAGGGAATAATGAGAAAACTTGGTCGGGCCGAGGAGGTTCCCGTAGCCCCACTAGTTACCCGTAGTTGGGAGCAAAAACGGCGCAAAGCGGCTGGCGTTGATTCGATTGTAAATTCGCAACTTCACGGTGAGCCACTGAAACGAATTACTGTTTTTGCTCTTATAATATCATGGAAACTTTTTCTGTTTTGTCATGATACGCTATGATGTTTAACAGGAAAAAAGGCGTAGGAAAAAAAAAGCTGCCAAAGCACGAGTAGAAAATGAGTAATGCAGAAATCAACCAAACCTTTTTTTTTTCTAAAATAATCCATTTTTTTTATTGGACTGAGTGATGACATGAGCTAGTTGTTCGGCTGATGGTAAGCGCTACGCCTGCCTATAACAGTTACAGTGCTACCCAGATCTTTGCATTGCATAATCCTGCGCGGCACTGCACTACGCTCGTCACCCTGAGACATCGCCCTAATTCCTCAATTTAAATAATAGACTAAAAGAAGCTCTGCAATACCATTAAAGCTTAATATTACAATACTACTACTGTTATACATTTTATTTAGTTCTCAAGCATCCGCGCCAAGATCTCAAGGTGTTGGTATGAAATAAATAATTTTATCTCCGCGATTCAAACATCTCGAAGATGTAGAGTTTCAAGTTGGTACGCTTAAGTGCACTTCACGGTTCGGAAGTAGTTTCTGTTTTAACATCCTATGACATTGTAAGTAGCCTGGAACTTTACTAATGGGAAATAATTAAAAGCGACGGTTATAAAAATAAAAGGGCTCCTAAATGAAATGACGGCACAAAATTAACAACTTTTGGTGCTATTTCAGATAACAGTAACCCAAATACTTTACGTAGCGTGAACTGCGATCGTATTTAATTAGAGGGTGGCCGAAATTAACTTGGATAAACGTTGATTAGCGACGTGTTCGCGCCCTAATCGGTGGCCACTCACAAATTTTAATATCACCGGCACACCTCCTCACCTGCTGATGTCGATAGTTGCACGCCCAAACGCTATTGATTTTGCAATCAAAGCCCTGTTAGAGAACTACGCCACTTGCCCGCTATTATGGGCAGGTATTAATTTCCGAGCGCTAACGTTGTTTCAACGAGCACCATTCAGCCATGCGTGCAGTTATGGGCGCAAAATCTTGACAACTTCTTGCCAACATTACGCAGTCCTAGTTTCTATCTGGAAAGGCGTTCAGGATTTCCTGTCGTGCAAAAACCAATCTGACGACCACCCATAACAAAACCGATAAAAACAAATACCACGCGAGAAAAAGCGACCGATGTACGCGAAAGTCGACCGCTTTATTTTACGTCTCCCTATTACTTTAATGTGAAACGTTAACTAAATAACGTTAGAAACGTCACGTCATTACGTGCACAATGCTGGATGTCGCTACAAAATATCCTCAGATGCTTCAGTAGCCGTGTAGCGGTACGGATAAAAAAGAAACTTTAGCGAACAAAACCGTCTACACAATTCCATTTTCTCTTTCAGCGGCGGAGCAAGTCTTAGTGAATCAGGCTTCTGTATGGGCGCCTTTATAAACGCAATAATGAGGAGTGCTAAGGCGGTATTCAGCCGTGCGCCCTAACGAGAGGTCCCGATGAATCACCCATGAGGCGAGCACAAAACTTGCCACTTGCCGCGGTAATGGCGAGCGCCTCCGCGGCGCTCTGCCGCATGCCAGCCGCGTCGCGTCGCCGCTCCTCGCGCAACCTCGACGCCTCGCCAAAGGGCTTTTAGCGTATACACCAACTCGCTTAGCTTTGACTTTCATAGCCGGGCGCGGCTAGCAGAGCCTCAGCTCGATTGGATGCGGCCTACGGATGAATAGTCAACGAATTTAGGCCAAGCGACAACGCGGGATGACACAAATTGAATTCTAGTTAACTGTTTCGTGCCAGGTTCAATTTTATTTGAACACAGTTTTAAAGAAAGTTCTCTGTTATGCTCTGTGCGGCCACTCTCGCGTATTACTTCTTTGCGTGGAGAACGGAAGTTTAGTCCACGAAATGACACGGCTTTATTCCCTAAAGCTTTCAGGGATGGAGGTTGAAGCGCATTCGTGGATGTACACTATAATATACCCGTATTTTACAGTTATACAGTCTCTGCAGCAGGAGTACAGTTTTCGACACAGGTTTTAAAACTTCAACTCCGCCTCTCCCAAACGGCGGAAAAACAACTCCTATGAATTGTTTGACTGTTATTAAAACTTTTCCTTTGAGATATGGAGTCTATAAAATTAAAAGTTAGCGTTTGCATTATCGTAAGTTAAATTTAGGGTAGATGAGGTTAAGAGGCTTTCCTGCGTCGAGGGAGCCGTGAGCTGCAAATGACGTGCTTACAGAGCGGATCCGGCGCTAAGCCCGCGAAATGGTCTCGACCTAAATGAGGCTGGCGCGTGGCATCTTCTAGGTAGGTACGGTACTGTGTGAAAATTAGTCAATCCTATCGCAGCCATCTCCTGCGGACCCACCGAGGCTGAATAATGAAATAGCCTGTTCAGACGGAGGATAGGCGTTATCGACACCGTCGCCGCGACGGGCGCCATTGGAACGCGATCGCGGCAACCGAGCACGGGCGAAAATCCTACGGATTCCGTGTGAGATATCTGCCAGCTCTTTTAGGGTTATTAAGTGGAGTGGGTTTTAGGGAAATGAGTCGGGAAATAAATCTATCCCTTTGGAATGGAAGAATCTGTGTTTTCGTAACAAATAATGCCCATGAAATAAATTAGATGGGGTCGTACATTGTCTTCATTGGATGGTGTAAAAGCGGTAGACAGATAAAAATCCGCGCTCGCACGGATTCGGGCGAGCTGCCAATAAGGAGAATGGAACTGGAGCAGATATTGCCACTAAAACTATTGTTCTTGTTTACAGAAATGGAAGTGAGAAAATAGAAATAGAAATTATATTAGATTGAAACCAAATTGCTTTTCAGTGTATTTCACAGTAAAGCTTTCCTTTGGCTTTCCGTATTTACATTTATATTTTTCTAGTAACAATATAACAGAATACCGCAGTAGCTGCTTTGTCATAATACGATTCTTTCATTTTTAACGCAAGTCATATATCCCCAATTAAACATTTAAAAATTTAAGACCGAGAATAATTAACTTGGAAGGCATTGTACCAACAATTTCAAATAGAGCAGCGTGAAACACACTCAGGCTAAAAATATCATACTTTCCGATCTCCGTCGGAGCAAAGTGACATATTAATTTCTTTCCTGTGGGTTTTATTACACGAGAAAACAAAATGCAGCACAGTGGACCCAGCGCTGGCACAAAGCTGCAGTGCACGCCCGCCGAAGGCTGCGGGAGTAAGCTCGCCCGGCAGTCCGAAGCGTAACTCGCGACAAAATCCCGCGTTTTCCTTTCCGTTCCATATTGCTGTGTTCACGGGATTCCCTTTAACGTATTCCGTGTTCGCAACCGAGACGCCCGGTGTTAGGGCCGGAGCTACTGACGGTAATGCGCTTTATGAATGAATGAGCGAATGGAAGGATTTCATTTCCAACTAACCATAGAGTTGAGCAAAAGCGCAGTCGACGCACTAAGATGCTTTTCGTTATGAAGGATCTTCACTACTAGCGATAAATTTTTGAACAGTTCCGCTCTATAGCGAAATGGAATGGATTTGTTTGATAAACCTGCTAGAGTTTCGAAGGACGACAAAGGTATGCAGTTTTACGATGCATAAAGCTAAAGATCAAAATATGAGCCAGTTTACGAGCGTTGACAAAGAGAATGGCGAAGGTGACGCACGTAATTTAAGGTACAATTTTCGCTACTCCTCGGACTATATTTCGTAGATGTCGTAACGTAATTTTGATTAAAATTTTACACCGTGCTCACGAATTTTTATGGCCTTATTATCTTAGTTTGTTACGGTCGCGAGATAAGGTCAAATGCGTTAATTTTTTTAATAGATAGGGGAGCTTGTTTTGTGATAATGTAAACATGCTTTGTTCCAACAATTACAGATCGGTGGTTTGATAAATCACACCACCACAGAATCACGCCTAATTCAGCGTTACCAATTACCACACGCCAGTCAGTATTAGTGTTCTTGACATACACCATTTTCACCACGCTTGTCTGATAAAGGCATCGCTTCTACTAATTCCTTAAACGTTCTACACGCTAAATAAGTAATGTACCCAAAAAAATAAAGAAAGCTGTAATGTCACAATGGCAACCAATATTAAGGCAAAAAATGTTGGGAAAACCGTAGTTTAATTTTTTATTGAAAAGATTTAAATACATTACTATCGTTAACTAACAAAATGGTTGTATGTCGAAGTGTCAGCCTTAGGTGTCAGAGGTTGATTTTTGACCCCAAAAGTTTTTTTTTTTTTTTTTTTTTTTTTCAAATAATATAAAAAATAAGATTAGCTAAAGCTGAAGTTTCCATGAACTGCAGAATAACGTTGAAGCACGACGTCTGAACGGTTACTTACAAGTTGTACCTTATAGAATTATAATTGTTACATTTAGTTATCCTACTAATATTATAAATGTGACAGCTTGTATGTTTGGATGCTTGTTACGCAATTACGCAAAAAAGGCTGAACGGATTTAGATGAAATTTCACACTCAGACAGTTTATTATCTGAATTAACACATAACGTAGGATGCTTTAAAAATGAACGGTTCCCATAGGAAAATATCATGGGGCCACAGCTAGTTTTTGTAAAAAATTAAGTAGCCATCAACGTTGCTGAACTAGTAAGAGGCAGAAGCACGGTTATTCAAAAAGTGTCACTTCTTCTCTTGTTTAAATTTACTAAAAGTGAATCGAGCTGGAAACCTTTCACCCCAGAAGGTTAGAAGGGTACTATTTATAATCACTGTGACTGCAAGCGGCCGCCGACACTGAAAGGCCAGATGAGTTGATTAATTCGATTTTCCCTTTGGACGGTTTGATTGCGATTGCAATGGAAGCAAAACTGTTTTCTATCAGCGTACTTTGATTAGATGTTTGTTGCTTGCGTCTCTCGGAAATGAGACTCAAGTGTTGGAGTTTATAATTTTCATTAGTTTTTTTTTTTAAATAAGAGTGGCATAGGAGAGAAAGTGATTAGGCGTTATTACATTAATTTCGTAGGAGAAAAAAGATAATATAGTTATTTAGTAATTAATTGCTTTAATAACGTTGTTCGAGCGCTGTTATTGATGATAACTTCATATATCTTAATTATTTTTTTCAAGTTCTGTATAAATTTAGTGAACCTGGAGCACAGTTTTGTTTTAAGCTAGCTGCGTCCCGTGGTTTTACCCTGTTGACCATTATATCACAGGAACCGTTATTTTTTACAGGACTAAAAGCATCAAGCAAGTAGTTCCAGGACCTAAAGTATAAAACACAACAAAAAATAATCATCCAAATTGGTCGAGCCGTTTTTATGCGTCAATTCGTATTTATTTAGGCGAGAAAGATTCAGTATTGATATGATTCATCCAAATGAAAACGGTAAAACATGGAATACTTTACAAACAATTTCCAAAGAAAATTCTAACTAGAGATCCAAGTTCCAGTTTGTATCCTGCCTTCACAGAGTAAAAACATCGATTGCGCGAGCGCATAACTGACGTATACATCACAGCCCAGCAAATATAGACCTTAAAGAAAGGGATAAACGTTTATTATTCTTTTAGAGGTTGACGAAAATTCTTTCCCAGTACCGTAACGAGTCGTGTTTACAACCTGTCTCATTTGACAGGTGCTTCCTTTGAATCCAGCTAACGCTAGGAGAGCAGACTACTTATTTTATGCCTTCAAACGTCAATAGATCATCGTCAATGTCATCTGATTTTATTCGATAAAGGTAGGTTGTATATTTACAAGGCAATCCAAATACGTAAAATTTTTAGAGATTTTTTTTTCGAGATAAGATTTTAGAGATAAGATATTTATTTGGTATAAAGCAAGCTAATCAGAATGAGCCTAAATCCTTAAAACTTTAAAGCTATATCTAGGTACTGATAGATACTAAGGAGTTCCGCTGTATACCTTCTGTCTCCATCATCACATCAGCTTGTTGTAGCCAAAATATTGTATTGTCTTTGGAACTTGATAAGCATGGAAAAAATCTATTTATTTCAACAACTGTGACCAAGTCAAGATTAACGCGATAAGATTCGCCTTTCACAAAATATCCATCCAAGGTCCACAATAAATATCAATTAACACAGTTAGTTAAATAATAGCTTGTTCAAATTTAAATTCAAACTACTGTATTAAATTGAGCTAATTTTGTCTTCATAAAACACCGCACCATTTACTCAACCATTATTTAGAAACTTTTAATACTACGATCTTACGAAGGCGACCGTTATAACTTACTTTTAATAATATTTAAATGAGGGTTCTTAACCAGTCAAGAAGTCACTGTAAACATTCAAATTCAACCTCTAATCCAACCTTTAAAGTATCAATAAACAAACTTTTCTACAATATTTAGAATTTGAACCAAAAAGCGCTGTCACCACATTGAACAGCATAACGTGACACTGTGCAGTAAAACACGTTATAAACGGCCCAACTCTGATCGCCACGTGTGAAATCGAAACTTTGTTCCCATGAAACGGTATAAACGTCAAAAATATACGTCTAAACGATATCTCACGGTGCACGGGCTTGCCTCAGTGGCCGCTTTCCATTGATCTCCATAGCTGGGACATTTACCTCGGTTATTACCCAATGCAGCGGTGTATCGGATATCGTTTGGTAGCCATCGGACGTTAACAATACGATCTGACGTGGCCCTATGGACCGTGAAACCACATTTTCAACCGGCTAGCTCTAAATTATGATAAAGCTATAAAATGTACAGTGATATTACGGCTTAGTCAGATTCGAAATGCTGTTAGTATGTAACAAGTAGTTTATTTCATTATGATAAAATCTAGTGCGCCTATTTAACTTTAGGTTTATTAAAAGTAATAAAAGGAAAGTAGAATAGAATTGGGAGGCCTCTTGTGCAAGAGACCGCCTTGGGAAGTACTACACCTTTGCCAGATATTCATTCGACAAGCAGCAGTGTGAAAACTTTACTGTGTTGCGGTTTGAAGGGCACTGTTTCTAGCGAAATTACTGGGCATATGAGACTTTAGAACAGATGTCTCAGGATGACGAGCGCAGTGCAGTGCCACGCAAGATTATGCAATGCAAAGTTCTGGGCACTGTAACTGTTATGGGCAGACGTAGCGCTTACCATCAGGTGAAAGACTTGGTCGTCTCGCTAGGTACTCAATAAAAAAAATATTGCCGATATTTTAAATCCTAACATTCTTTTATCATCAATTTTAAATGATTCAATCAGATGATATATAAATACTACGTAACTTAAAATGAAAGCAAATAGAGCTATTAATGGTAGGTAGTTATTCTTACCACAAGTTCAAAAGTTTCCAAGTTCTCAAAACTTCGTGAAATAATCTAATCTTGCGGCACAAAAACCTCAACCTTCCGTTCAGTATCAAATGTGGATTAACAAAATTTGAAAAGTTCTCACCGATTCGGTCCACTGCCCGTGAATATAACATCTCACAGTGCTTCACCAGTATACAAATTCTAATGCAGTAGCCTAACTTCGTAGATAAGCTTCATGAGTTAGTTTGCCATACAATAATCTAACCTACGCAACGTAGACGGAAGTTCGTTATTTGGTCGAATTGACTGGATTCTAACTGCTTGTTCCAAATTGACATACTGATCGAGTTTGTACCATAAAACTCGTACAATAATAATTATTTTCCTTGTGAACTACAATTACAATATTAGTCACGATCTCTATGACTTGAACCTTTATTGTTGTTATTTGGATGTCGGTAAAAACTATTACGAATTCTTTATAATTGATAGCAGAGTAGTCATAACTCGGGAGGCGATTGAAATCGAATTGCCTGACGCAGTATTTGATGTTAAAATAGCACGTGAAATTGGCTGAGAAAGAAAGAAAACAGTGCAATCTAAAACTAATAAAACGGATTGTAATAATTGTAGGCAGAGATTTAAACGTATGTTAGCTATAGAAGTAAAAGAGATCATAAAAATGATTGTTGATGAAAAAGAGGACACAGAAAAAAGTACGCAGTAATCTATGTTGTCAATAAAAAGAAATTGACTATGAAATTTTAATATGGTTTCCCAGAATTGTATGTTCTAAGAAATATTGGTTGACACGTGTATTGGATGTTCAAGTTCACGAAAGAAACCTAGGAAAAGATGAAAGCATACAAAAGTGTTCATGCTATGATATTTTGTGAAAAAGGTTCCAGTTTTAGGTATATTTGGTGACAATGACAAATACCATACTTTAACACTGGATGAAAACAGTCGCACGTGTATGTAATATAGTACGTGCCTACTTAGGTGTTATTGTGAAATATCTATAACGGGGTGCCCAAAAAAGTGGACAAAGACTCAATGCTATTACAGATTATTTTGCCAGGCATCCTGATAGTGCAAAAAATGTGGTATATAGAAGTGCACTTTCGGCAATAAGATAGCTAACTAAAACCGTACAGTAGAATAAATAGACGTTTATAATGTTACACTATGAACGTTACTTACAACCCTTGAAAGGTGTATTTGTATTACGTAAGTATTAAAATCAGAGAAAGACGAGCCTGTATTACTGGAAAAGATGAAACTAAACTTTTAGGTGGGCACTACAATAAAATTTGAGGGCTAGTGTGACGCTAACCATCGGGTGTATGACCTGCTCGTATCATCCCTAAGTTGTGTCAAAAAGTACATGTGAGGCATTGACGGTGGTAATACGATTAAAAATTTAGAACCTTAATTATTTGGATCCCGAATTTTCAGCACATCCTAGCTTTTGACCTACAAAAGGATCCACCGCCTTCATAATATTACCATACTAATCCTACTTTGCATTTCTCCACAATGTACAAGGTAGGTATTATGTTCACAATATCTGACACCGTTCCATCTTCTGTGTCTTATTCAAAGCTTCGATACCTACTGAACATACAGTGTTAAGGCAGACGAGTCCCATTTGAATTCACGTCAAGTCGGCGTGTTTGTAATTCAACACGAGGTCCCCATAGTATACCTATTGTTTTACCTACTGCTTAAGGCAAAGTGCATTGTACGACATTGGAATATGTGGCGTTTAAGGCATAGATAGGTGATATTTGAGAGCCTTTTGTTAGTATAATGATAAAAAATTTAGACATGTTGTCATATGTGATAGCTGTGATAACGTTTCGATTAGAGCTATAATAAACTGCAATCTACTGCCAAATGTTATTATGAGAGATCAAATCACAATCGCTATAGGAGCCGTGGTCACCTTTGGAATCCAACGAGAGACGACATCGAGTTCGAAACCTCTCCACCAATAATTACTTAATTATATTATAAGTTATTTGCAGATTTACATTGCTTTGTGCCACGAAGGGAATATAGCAGTAGTTGGTCTATATCAGAAGCCTCGACAAACCAGAGACCTCATTCGACAAACAAATTTATATTTTAACATATAATATTTGTAAATTTAACGAACACCGTAAGCGATCCAATATAAATAAAAAATTACGTAACAACTTTTTTTAAGAACAACATAAAACTAGAACAGAGTCAAATTCAGAACCAATTTACCAACGTATTCGTTAACAAATCTAGTTTGTGTAATTAAAATAAACGAGTAAACGGGCAATAATAGCAGCCCACTGGTCCTAAAGTTGATTACAAGAAACCGAAAATTTTCTTTAACTGCTTCTACAACAATAAAAACACATCGTTTAGGCGCTGATTTGAGAACTTTACGGTTTAATGATCAACGATGTCTTTATCAAATACTAAAAATAAAATTCACTCACTTAAACCATCATTCAATAAAGTAGACTAAGTTATGACTAACAATTTGAGCAATCGATGTATAATAAATAAATATTTAAACTACTTGTTTAATACAAAATGAACCAATTACTAACTAAGCTAACAACTCTTGACTGTCGAGTTTCTATACCAAGCTAAATGAATAGCATACCAAAACAGACTGTTAACTATAGTCTCTTGGAACGTTCCCACAACATGCAAATCAAATCGAAAGCCAAGCTAGAACTCTTAAGCATTCCGCATCTGCTACATGTATGCAAACCAATTTAGGGGTGAATCTAATTTGGGCGTGTAGCTACAGTCCACGTAAACCGCTGTTGAGATGACGGACGTGAGCTTTCCACGTCCGAGATGCTCCTCTTCATTAAGAGAGAAGGGCGGGACGGGGGAGACCGGGCGATGGCTTTATGGGACAATTTGCATTTACACGAGCCCTAGCGCAGATTACGTCCGCACTTATCCGCCTGCCGAAATGAGGATCTCACGCCGCTCACAACCTACGACCAAACAAGCCTTTGTTTATGTTCCCTTGTATTTTTCACTCGCCATTTGTTTTGACGGCCCATTTCTGTAACATGAAGGTTTTGAAGCACCGAAATGCTTTATGACGGTTGTCCGCTAGCGCTTTTGATTTTTTCCGACGCACTTTTTTACGGTTATCCTCGTCCTAACGCAGTTTGGACAGCTGTTCATTATTTCACAAAATAGAAAATATCAAGTTAAACGCAGCCTCCGTTTAGTGAGAGAAGAAACTGTCAACTGGCGATTTTATAACAACGTATTGTAAATGCCTAACTCGCACAAAACAGGAACTGCAACAGTTTGCCATTTGCTGAAACTATATGTGTTTCCGATGTCGGTAAAATAAGACAAGAGAGCGTTTTCAGCTTCGCTAGCAATCTCCAATGTTGCGAGTCATCTCGGAGCTATCAAACCACGTAAACTGAACATTCTAAATGGTTGTCACAAAGCTGAAAGGGCTTGTGGAGTGGTCGTCCCAATAGACGAGGAGCGCGTATAAGTGAATACAGCGTTCGCAGATCTATGTTGACCTATTTACGGGTAACCACCTTTGAACTGGTCTGACAAAAGCATGTCGATGCAAGAACATTATGTCTGACCGACTTGTGAAGCTCAATTTAGAGCCCGCATGTGCCTATCAGGATAAGCTCGAACAACGAAGCAGTGCCTCGTACGCCATAACTGTTAAATCTATTACGATAAACGAAACTCGGAATGAACCATAAAATTTTATCTAGCTGCCCCGATTCCGAATAGTCTGCTATGTGATGTTAACCCTTGTAACAACTTCCCATTTACTCGAGGGCAATATTGTTAGTGAAATAGTGTTCCATAATTTTTCCGTCAACCTATCCTCCTTTTTTAGTTAACTGCCATACTGCTCGATTCTAAGCTCAACTGAACTTTAGCATTATTATCCGAGTGCGTACGTAAGTACTTCACTCCCTTTAATATAACTTTTCGAAGTAGATACCTCATTCCACGCAGACAGAAACAGAGCAAAACGGATCAAGTACTGATGAAACGACCGATTTAATATGTAAGTCACCCATTTCTGTACACGTTAGGATAAGATTCTATCCCTGCTTAGATTGAACTCGGAGTCATGGGCGTTTCGAATGTTTGGAAGCACCTACTCTAATAACATTCTTTCAATAGGCACGCCTACAGAATCGGTTCATATACGTAGTACTTTCTTTTTATGAATATACAGTTTATACAGATACATTCTACGCAGTGTTTCATTCGGAACAAATTTTGTGTGCTCCAATTTGGAAAGCTAACAGAAAGCATTGAACTGGACAGTTGAAACCTGGGTTCAAACTATTCAAAAATAATAAAAATCGTACTGCGTTTCGGTTATTTGGTTATGAATAAACCGACACCGTACCTTTTCAGGCAGCTTTTTGAGATTCTTTTTCGATGCATGTTTATTTATGGAAAGTTTATAATCATCATCAACCCATATCGTCCCACTGCTGGGCACGGGTCTCCTTCACTTTCGTGAGAAATGTTAGGCCATAATCCACACGGTCGGGATTGGTGGATAGCATACCTACCTCTAAAATAATTTTCTGGTGGGTATGTGGGTTTCCTCACAGTGTTTTCCTGCACCAAAAACCGAGTGATAATGCAAAAAATTTAATAAGTTAAAATTTTATAATATTACACATTACATAAAACTGTTATTAAAACTGATCAGGACAATGTTTTAAGACATAGTATATTTTTAAATCTCCGTAGTATGCTTACAAACATAAGACATAGATGGGATTAAGGTCAATCTCAATAATCCCACTGATCCCTGATCCAAGATTAAAGTTGTCACGAATAACACACTCGCATCTACCAGTCTCCAATCAAGTGGTGAGATCATTTTTCAGCTAAAATCGGTCAAAAAGATGTGGATTGCCTTAAAATATTAACAATAATAACCTAAAATTAGGATAAAACGTAATTATTCTATAATTTTAAAATGCCACAATTAATGCATAATAAATACTAGAAAATATAAAAAATACATAATGCAAAGTTAAAATAACTTCGTAGAGAACTTTCCAAATAAACCGATGCAGTATTAAAGTGGGGAATTAATAGATACCCGCTCTAAATTGTAACAAGTCAATTGGCGACAAATTGCATGCCGAAACAATTGCTACCATAACACGACATCTAAAATTAACTTCGCCATAAATATTCATGGTTACCGCCTATTTGACGGTCTGTCGCCACCGTAGGTAGGATACCGGCACCCTTAATCAGGGAAATTGCTAAGTAATAGCACGGAATGTACTGGAGTAGTGGAACCATAGACAGTAATTAAGATCGAGCGACACTGAATTTCCCGCTCTAAAACGATTTAACATAAATCATTTTAAAATGCTGTGTCCAAGAATTACTAACGTGAGGTCGAATAAAAGATAAATTAAGGAAGAAATTAACTGTCGTGTTTAGAACTAATAGTCATAGTTTCTGTTTATTTCTCATACTGTTTAATCTTTGCTTATACAAAAAAAAAAACATTGCATCACAGTAACTATAAATAAGTGCTACATATCCCGTAGAACCTTAACTACGAAATTATTTTTTTAAATTAATTGACGTTTCAGGCTTTGGTAGCTTAAGCCCTCGTGCTAGCTTAGACAAATAAATATGAATCGCTCTGTCCACAGACTTTAGTCACTGTTCCTGTGTACATTGAGTTAAACTAAAATTTGTATGATAATGAAAGTGCGGCCCACCGTTTGCGCAGACCTCGCGGTGATTTCATACCGTTGAATGAGCGAGAATAGGGATAAAAATGGAACGAATTATGGTAATTTGTTGGGACATTGTCTTTTATTGGAATAGTGGGTGATATTATCTGAATGTAATGAGGTGTATTGAATAAGGTCATGGCCACCATTTTTTTAAAAGACGCTATAAGCTTTAATAATGTTACATGCCGGATTGAAATTGTTCTTGTAAAAATATACCTACTTCCTAAATGTTGACGAATACCACAATGACAAGTATTTTTTTTAATAAACCTATTTATATTACCTAGTTACATACATAGGTACTCTACAACTGACGATCCAGCAGAAAAAAAATGCTCAACATAAAAACTCAATTTTAAAGACTTCTTCTCATTTTAATAATCTTGATAAACCTCATAAATCTAAATTGACTAAAACTATTATAAAATAGAGAATATGAAGAAAACAAACGAATTTACCAAGGAGTAAACAAAATGACAAAATATAACTTTTATGACGACTAACCTTATCAACCTTCGTTAATTTTAATTATTAACCTTTTGTTAATCAGTTAAGTACCCCACCTATGTTAAATTTTTATGAGCTCTGCCAATTAACCCTTTTGACGTCCGCTTTTATTTAATTAGGCATGAAGCTCTAATATTTAAGTAAAAAAGTTATGACGTAAAACGTTTTTAAATTGATCCTACATTTTTAATGACAACTGATGAATGCTATTTTTGAGTGAAAAGCTTTTGTAAGAAATCTTGCTACATTATTTTAGAAACTACGATTTACGCATCTTTCCGAACTATTAACTACCCATAAAATTACCGTGTTTTGTAAGTTAGATACATATTATTTTCTAGTAGAACTAATGTTTTGATTAGTACCTGATTTTTTCTCTACTTGCTGTGTTCTTCGTAAAGTTTATTTTTTACACTACCTATATACTTTTAATCAACTTAACCAAGTTTTGCTAATTTCATCTATACTATAATAGATACATGCGTCTGTTGGTGCAAAAGTCAACACTACCCTATCAATTCATATCTTTCAAAAACCCCAAAATCTGACATCTGCCAGCAACAAGCCGCGCATGATGGGCAATAAATTAATCAATATTTAACGCTTTTCAGAACTGCCCGCAATTTAACCCTACAATAGCTATCTGAACTGTCATTCCTGCCCCCGGCCCTGATCATTTGGAGTCAGCCATTCATGTGATTGACACATTCGAAATACGCGTCGTTCGAAGTGAACACAGCTTTAAATCTGTCCGAGAGGGGTGTCATTGAAAAATGATTGGTCATATTTTGTTTGGACTCGACGCACGCGTGCTCGCCTCTATAGAGAGAAATGAATGGAGCTGGTCGAATAGGAAATGAAATGATTTAGGCACAAGTTTGTCTCTGCTAGACAGTTTTTGTTGATTTTATTTGTCTATTTGGTTAAGTCGACGGTATTATGTCGGCTAGACGGTATTTGTTGAGTTTACGGCACGTGTGTGTTGAGTGATTAGGTTGATTACTCATAGCAATGAAAGGGTCGTATGGAATGGAATTCAAAGGTTGTTTTGAAAGCATTTTCCGAAGTGCCTACAAAAAGTCTTTGGCGCTGATAAAATTTGTTTAGAGATAAATTCAAAATACAAAAAGATTCTTTTATACTATAAATAAGAATGCGCTCACCGGGTTTTGGGATGCTTTAATATTAGGCGTCCTAAAGTTAGAAAGCGTCGTCGGCCAGAAAATTAAGGCTCAGTCTGGGATATTTCAAAACAACCTTTCCTTTATAATTTTGGAACTCTCCATTAAGAAACAAATTAAAAATAGAGTCCCAAAATTAATCGTGAATGACCACGTTGGGTCGTTGAACTTATCAAAAATTAGGGAAAACTTTTCCTATTTTCGGAATATACGCTAGATTGCTACCTCATTGATTGATTGATTGTTAACTCATTTTTCAGTTTATTATGAACTTGTCAATTAAAAATCTATTGTCTCTGTAAATTTCATATACAAACGATTAATTTAAGGCTAGTTAACTTAACCCCTTTTATATCCATTACATGTCACCTACCACTAGCAAGACCTTTATCCTATAATAATTGCCCATATTAAACCCAGAAATTCCAACTTTTATTTACGTTACAAACTACAACATGACCGCTAACATTAAACACCCGCGTCCCATTACACGACAAACAGCAAACTCACCACGACAAAAGCGCAACTACATAAACAAACGTTAGCAACATACGACTGAGCGGCAAACTGTTGCAACATACAACCAGAAACAGTTTTTCAATCTCGCTACAAATGGTGTAACATTTACAAAGCTTCAAGCTTAGAGGGAGGAGCACAAATAGCCAGGCACAGGTGTTGCTTTATTGAAAAAAAGATATAAATTACCCCTTTCTGCGCGATTTGATGCTAGATTGATGCCTCTGAAAGGCGAAGGTTTTTTTTGTTCTGGGAGCACTTTTTACTGATTGAAAATTTTGAATCGAACAGGCTACGTATAAATAACATTTTAGACTGTTTTAAACAAAGCATAAAACATTTTCAATTGTTTTACATTATTGCTGTCCGCGTTCAGTAACACTACAGTGTTCTAGATTCTAGAATAATTTTTTAGTCGGTACTAAATATTGAGAGAGAACTTACATAAATTCAAGATGTTGGCTTGATGTTATAACTCAGCTTTATTAAAATTCATGAGGTTTGATTTCTTCACGAAGATTTTGAACAAAATCCTGAAACAATAAGAAATAACATAATATTAATATTAATGTTCTAAAATAACTATTAATAAAATGTAAAGGTTTTTCATCAAGGAGCGCGTTTAATTTAATGCGTGGTTTATTTATTACATTTTCGGATAACCGTTACAACCATTATAAAATATCGATAAAGAAGGCTCTCCCTTAGGGCCCTATAAAAGCAGACCTTCATAAACAAGCAATATCTTTTATACATCCTCATAACTCGTTTCTTTCCCGGTTCTAAGAGGATGATAGAAAAACACGAATAAATTATTACCAGACAAATATGAATGATATTGGTATTGGCGATTCCTTGAGAAAGTTACAGCTGAGAAAAGTAAAGCAAATAGGAATTACACTCATGCCTATAAAGAGGAAACAGCTTACAAAATATCGGGTCTAAAATTTGGAGTCCTCTAAAGTTAAACCTTGGCACCCGCATCGCACTGTGTTCAGCGATAAAACTTTGTCGGGAAACGTACTGAATTCCAAAACAAAACGTACCGAAAAGTCGGTTCGCAGATGGCGCAGGTGTCCTGGGCAACGCGCACGTCCTCTAATCAAGCGGAAATGTGTGCTTGGGCGACCAGACCGGCAGAGCGGGCCCGCCCGCCTGACCCGCCGACCCGCCGACCCGCCTATAGACTAAAGCTGAATGCTACAATCCCCGGTCCGGAATCTGAATCGAGTTCGCCATCGGTCAATTCTAACAGGAAATTTGGATCCCGTTCTGACCTATCTTTCTGTTTATTCACTTGATTTGTTGCACAAACGGTTTTTCGTCCACTTTATCCACAGTTTCGTAAGCGGCGCGGCGTGGATGCGACGAAAGCCTAGATAAGAAACAATTGGTGTGATAAAAAGACTCATTCAATCAATTTAATAACTGAGATTACATCACGGGCTCGAATTAATGTGTTGGGTCAGACAAAGAGCCGGAGTGCTTATCAAAGAGAAAGCGAGGCGCGTCGGACCGTCCGGGTCGTCACTCTGCCGACCGACGGAAACACATCGATATCCCAAAAGAGATTTAGATGACGTAAATTCTCATTGTTACGCTTTCAAAAGTATGACCCTCTCCATCTAATTAACGTTTCGTAAATAAACGTATAATTAAAGGCCAGTTTAATACTTTTGTGACAGCTGTTGTTATGTAGGACCTACTGAAACATTCGTAGATCATATGAAATGATGTTAAAGTTTGAATTTGAAACACTGAAAGTCTGTTTGAAGATAGAGCTCAACCCAATTTATTTCTTTTACGGTTTCTACTGAGCGTGCCAATGCCCGCAAAGTGGAGTGGTCATTCTTTTGTTTCCATTGCGGATAACCGCGCGTCGTTACGGAGATCTTCGTAAACCTTTTGACATTCCGCTAAAAGGTTCATTTCAGCTGATTAATGTTGTAATTCCATCGGTTGAACGAACAAAAAAGACACTAGGAGCATTTATGCGGTGACGGGCGCGAGCTCCGAGAAAAATGAAGGGAATTTATCTGGGCCGTGTATCGCAACGGCCCGGGCAATGGGCAGCTATTTTAATGCGAGTGTTATAGTTAAAGAAAAGTTACTGCAACAAAAAGTGGGGGCTCGGTTTCGACTTTCAGGAGTGTTCCTGTCCCCACTGAGTTTGTTCGGTAACTGCGTCGGCATTACTATGCAAAACGTCGAGGGAAAGTTGTGGGTGCATAAATTGCGGCGAATTTATCTTGGTAGGTATATTTAGCTAGTTTTACAGTCGGATGCTCTGACTCATACAGTTGTATTTGAATAGAACTGATAGTTTGAGGGTTCCGCACCCTAATAGGCACGTTACACATTTAATTCAGTTAGGATAATGTGTGCGTTCGTTACAAATGTTCTATCGATAGCCGTTAGATAACAGCTTGTTGGGGCACCGGTCTCTTTATGTCTTTATTGCCCCATAACAACCGCATAAACCGCACGGCAGGGGTGGTTTGACTGACACATGAAATTGAAAAATTGTCATAGATAATAACATTTAAAAATAAAATTTCTTCTAGCGTAGAATGTTTTCGCACATTAATGAAGTTCCGCGCAAAGCTAAACACAAGCACCTGCCACAAAGGCTGCGTCAGGCGGGAGTTAACAATCTAGCTCATTAGCACCGAGAATTTCCTTTGCAAAAATTGAAAAAAATAATCATTGCAGATTAATTTGAGTTCTGTAATATTTTGCTGCGCCCGTTAACGAGGTAACTCGTTGCGCCTAACAAAGTTACGTGCTGCAACGACTTGGACAAGAACGCTTTTAGAATCTACGCCGTCCTCGGGAACCTTAATTTTCTTTTGAAACTCTTTAAATTTTCCGTTGCCTTTAGGAATCCCGTCTACGGTGCGCTTTGCCGTGAGAAACTGCGTCTACGCCATGGACACTTTGCCACGTTTTTAAATTACGTTTTAAGATGTAATAACGAGCGTAAAGTTTACAATCGCCCAGTGGAGCCTGAGTTATGTAGGTAAAACCTTTTTATTAGGTTGTATTTTTATCGATTTATCCCGACGTGGGGTATTAAGTGTTTTGTAAGCCGTGGGCAGGGCGTTAAAGTGAGCGTAGGCGGTTTATTTTATTCATATGCTTTGTAGACGAGCGCTTTTGTTATAAAACCAGTGTACCAAGTCTTCTCTATGTAGAACAGGCATTTTTCATTGATTGTATCGGCGATACAGACTGTTTATAACAAGATCTCGAGACTATTTTGTATTTTAAGATTAGTTTAAGCACATAAAACTACAGATGTGCTTATTAGTCGCTGTCATATTTGTAGCATATGGTTATGCTTTCACTTAAAGTTGGCTCAACGACTTCATATTTGCAATACGATGGCGCTCTAAGTTAATCTTTTGTTTATGGTCAGATATTTTCAGAATATAAATTTAAAACAAGTTACGATACAACTTGAAGTTTGTATCTGATTTGTTTCAGAGGAGGTCGGATAAGGACTTCGGAGAACTCCGTCCCTATCTTAATAACACTTATGAATGTCCAACTGTAATTAGGCACCCGTTGGGTAATTACGACCAGCCTCGATATGGTTTGGCCAGGTGTGTCTCAGATGCTGTAATTTGATTGTGATTAAAATAGAAACGTGGACGGTGGATGGCTCACCTGCTTTCAACTTTACAACATGGTTTTTGATGAACAGATGAAACGAGTTTTATAGTTATTATTTCCTGTCACCTGATCATTAATACAGGTGGAATTTAGATGCTGTTTTTATATTATAGTCAATCTTTATTACTGTTACATCAAATAAATTAAGTTTCTTTATGTTAGAGTACGTACAGTTATTAGAACTGCCAAGATCCAGCTTATTTACAGTTTTGTTTGAACCTGATAGAAGTAGAAAATGATCGTGTACAGCGTTTGACATCTTTATTAGCTGTTCGCTATCAGGTATGCAAGTTAAGTAAATTGTCCCTTAACTGCTGATAAAGGTTCCTTTTCGAGGAAGTAATCAGAAACTAACCGGAAAACATTAATGGTTACCTTACGACGTAGTCGCATGTGCAGCAAAGCTTTTTTATTATTAGTAAAGCGTTAGATACTTAACCTATATTTTTACGGACGTTTTTGCTTCAGAAAACACTATTTACACAGTTCAGTTAACACGGTCGCGAGACTTGTGAGTCGTACGTGAAGCAATATAAACACCCCTTACTTGGGGTACACGCGAACCGGGGACACGACGAAGGTACGTGTACAGGTAAGTTAAAAACTTCTAACTTCTGTTATTTTCTGCTCTGTGGCTGTGAACGGTGTAGTCTGTTAAATATTTGTTATGAATTCGTCGTGAATTGTTTCCTTTCCAAAATTTCCGGTTTGTGGCTAGCGTTTACTGATAATACAATGCACTATATAAGATATGACCGAAAAATCGTCTAGAAGCAAAACCACAGTATCAACAGAAAAAAATTTGTAACAATGGAATTTTTACCTAAAATTCTTCATATTTCAATTGTATAGTTTCTCCAAATTGCAATGAATTTTACCAGATGTCTCATACAGTGCACATTTTACATCAATTCCATTAATTATATTAACCTTTATAATGAAATTGTCGTTTTCGAAACGATATTACACAGTTGGCAGTTTAAAATTATTATTAATCGCGGTGACGGCATGCGGTATATTTACCACGGGGGTAAAAAAATGCAAAATACACATTTCATTTAAACCCTCCGAGGGGGATTGGCACCCACCTATTAATTAATTAGATACCCACCTGCTACACGAAACTGGCTGTAGTTATATTTGCGTCATAAAAAGTATGGCCAGCCGTTAACAGCCCATGACAAAATTATTATTTGGTCATAACAACTCCAAAATTACAAGGTTACGAGGTTAGTAAAAAAGTTTTAGAACCCCTTAAAAGTTTCGTTGAAGTTCTCAAAAATATTCGCAACGTTTTGACAAGCGTAAAAGGTTTTAAAACTCTTAAAAGTAATTCTTTCAAATTATTCAAGTCGAAGTGAACTTAAAAGCTTTTAATAAAAGTTCTTTTAACCTAGTCTCAGTCGATTGGAGATTTGATTGATTTATGGGCGAGTGTGGTGCACGATTGCATATTGCCTTTTACGTTCACTGGCCAGAGACCTGAGCGTTATTTCTTTGAAAAATTGTTTCTGGCTTGTACAATGGGCGAATTTGTGAGTAATATTTATGGAGGCACAGAGCGTAATAATGACATGTATATTATTTGGGCCGGTTCAAGCGCCAAGGGAGCGCGCTCTAACGGCAGCATTTGTCAATGCCTGCGCAGGTGGGCCCTCCTATGATCCTAGTATTATTACTTTATTTTTTGGTTCATTTCAATAACCCGCGTAGCTACTTTATATGCTTACTCACAGGAGCCTTTTTCTCGAACATTAACTTCGGGCCGTGTGTGGTCTCATAACTTTTCTGATTCGTTTTCTTGTTTATGTTTAACTTGAATGAGTACGTAGCCGTAGAATATTTGAAGTTATTATTCTATTAAGTAAGCAATTTTAACTTCACCTGAATTTAACTTTACGTGATTAATGTAAAACGCTGTTGTAATTGATGGCATTGCTAATGAAACTGACGTCGCCAAGGAAAGCGGCATTAATTCATCAGAGCTGACGTTTTTATCCAACGCCTCGCCTTGGTAGTCCTAAGACAATTTAATAAATGTCAGATAAGTGAGCAATAATCCCCACCAGTCATTGACCGGATCATAACCGAAAATCTTCAGTAAGTCAGTGAGCGGGCTCACGGCGAGACGTGAAAAACGACGTCCATTAAGGAAGTGAATACATTTAAAATAATCGGCTTAGCCGTCCGACGTTGACGTATATTCGTACTTATCTCACGGAGATACCGGCACAGATATCCCGAACTAATCCCTTACACAAACATCTGAAAAAGACTCGGCACTCCTTGTAAGGCTGATCCGTAATTGAATGGGCCGCAAGCAGCTCTTTGACTTGAACAAAAGTGCCTAATAATTTATGCCTATAATCTGACGCGCGCTTGCTCATGTTTACTTTTATTCGTTTTTGGTTCGGGAACTTTATTTCCCTTTGTGGGATTCGGATATTAACTGTAGTGTCGGCGACAGTCACAACATTAGCCGATTGCAGGTTACTTTATCCAATTCTTTAGTAGCTGTCACGTGCAATATTTATGTTCCACCAGTTTGAGAAAACATTAACAATACTTGGAGCTTTTTACATATTGGAAATGGCAGGATTATAAGGACGCCTGAGTCAACAGAAATAGACGCCGACTAAATACGGCATACCTCAGAGTAATCAGGATGTCTCCATTAATTTTTAAGGACTTCCTTTGAAGAGGACCGTGTTTACTTCTAAAACAAGGAAACTTTTAATGGAGTTACAATTCGTTGACCCTCAAAAGTAGGTACAAGATCTTAAAAGTTTCACAACACCGCAACTTGAATAGTCTTCGTTAATTTTGTGGGATAAGCTCGTTATTAGAAAAAAGGCTAATACATTTTTTCGGGCTCAACACTTGCACTGCTGAGCCGATTTCTTGTCTAGCCACGGGCGCGGCTCTGCACACTCCATAGTGTTTTCCCACACAACAAACACAAGAGTTGTGTTTTCCCGCACTCGCGGCAAGTTATGCAAAACACGACAGTTGTGTTTTCAGCACTGAACGTGTTAACAAAATTTAATTAATTTATATTTAGGAGGCATTAACAACACTCTATAGACAGTGGCAAATAGATTGTCCATATGTATAAGCAGCTGTAGTATAATTTTGTAGTAAAAAAGTACCTAACCAGCTACATGTCAAAACACGTCAGAATTAATTCTTTCGATACAAAGGTCTCCTTACTTCAATCTAACATTAATCTAATAGTATTAGTACAACCCAAAATTATCTGAAACACATCAGCCCTCGCCTTCGTTCGAGCCTGTACCCCTTCGCACTGCAGCTCACAGAATGCAAATTCCATTAATTAACGGATATGTGTATACTCTACACGAACTACACAGTAACAAGGGTTTAATCTGTGTTACTGTGGTGTATACAAAATAGCATACTCGTTGAATATTCCCTCGACGTGCATCCTAAACACAACTTATCGATTATAGGGCTAAAACTGTAATCTGCCTTTAAATTATTACGCGCACGGAATACAAAGCAAAGACGGTAATAGCTTAAACTGATACTTATTTTTAGACATGACTGTCACTGGCTTTGCAATGTAGACGTTCTATGAAAAGCCTGGGAATTTTAAAATTATTTCTACGTGGTAGACCACGTAAATACATAATTTGAACTTCCAAGTATAGTTGACCGGAACCATAGCGCACCTGTTTTTTTTTAAGATTTGGTTAGAAAATCGTATAAATTTATCAACAGCCTATTTCGTTTTTCTATCTTTAAACTCAGGTATTTACACAAAAACTTGCGATTCTGGGTCTTGTGCAGATTGGTGGAGATAAATGTATATTATTAACAACATTGGACACAATTTTTAGCTACGTTACAGAATCATCATCATCAGCATAAACCCTTAACGGCCCACTGCTGAACACGGGTCTCCCCTCACGTTGTCGGGTTTATTATAAACATTAGTGACTTATGTTTACTAGACAAAAACGGGCCGCATTCACGAAGGTAACTTAAGAACTTTCATAAGTACTTGCTTATCAGTAACGTCCCCAAAAGTGGAATTCATGCAAATAACAACTGTATAATTTGAAAACTATCAGTTATGAAGTACTTAGGCTTCGTAATAAAATACGATTAAATACACCCACATAAGGATAGAAAATAAACTGCCATCTTATCTAGGACCTGTAGTATTAGGTTCCTACTTAATTCAAACGGGGCTTAAATAAATATATCTACCTAGCTGATATTCTGTGCACTAACTAACCAACTTACGTAATGAGCTCAACCGTCTTTCCGATAAGCAGCTAAGGGCTTGCTTAATGTTCTATTTGCTATGTTAATTAGACGCTTTATGCAGAAATTATCTAGTTCAGAATTAATTGAAATCAATTTGCTCTTAGTGATATATTCAAAAGCAGCATTGATTGCACGTAGTTAAGAAGTTGAAACCTGACTTTATTAGCGAGTTAGATTTTCCATTTCATTTTTATAGAAGAGTGTGGTGTTCTAATTAGATTTATAACCACTCGAGTGTCTCCCGGACTGGTTAAATACGAAAGAAAACAACTATCTCATGACGTGACGCGCGACGGGTTAAATGTAAAAAACATGGAGCTGTGAGCAAAAATAAATGACATTGACATAATTACATTAAGAAAGTATGATAAAATCTGTTTTAAATGTGTAAACTACGAAAGCAAACCGACTAAGTTTTCTTGGACGGGTGAAAAGTCGAGCAGGGGGTGAACCTTATGGTAAGCGCCCTGCCCATTACAGTTGCCATGTAGATTCTACATTTATTGGAAGCAGCGCTCGTTACCTTGAGATATTGGCTCTTAAATCTCTCATTATATCGAGTAAGTTTCTGATACCTACTCTTCTCCGGTATTTAAATTTGAAACTAAGGTCATTTTTCACAACTTTTAAACCTACATACCTTCCAATAAGTTTAATCCCCGAAACAAGAAGAGTAAAAATTCCAATGAAACACAGTCAAACTCGACTTTCTATGACACTCAACACGAATTGAAGTATTTCCTACATCGTAACGACATCTTCATAATTCCGAGACGTATTCTGAAGTTGTGTTTTGACGGGAGTCCCCTCATACAAATAATTATGACAGTTCTCACAGGAGTGACGCTTGAAGCACCTGAGTACAGGAATGTCAAGTTTATTTATGTTGTTTGAATTGAAACTGGAAAGCCAGTAGTGGATGCTTCGTGGATGCTAGTAGAGTTGTTTTTTATAGGCAGTTTTACGGTTACAATTTTCATGTTAATAAGAAGTGAATAAATCGTTTACTGTGCAATACTGAACAGATAAGTTTCATAAGATTTTGCTTGAAAGCATTCCATAGAAATGTTGTGTTCGACATATCTTATTAAATTTCAACATACATATAAATATCAGATCAAATCTAAATGCTAGTTGTATCGTTACATACAGTTTATGGCCTAGCGGTCTATTTAAAGGGTTTGGAACTAATTGCTTACAAATTCGTCGCTACTAAGCTATCGTCAACTGTTCAGCCGCGAAGGGCTTCCAAACCTAAGTTCTTCGAGTCGATTGATTGTTATCGCGTTTAGTAGTCAATAACCATAGAATTTTAAGTAGGTAACACAGAGATAAACACAAATCGTTCGTCGGCAGCACTCAACAAAGCCCGCGTCGAATGTGACAACTCCATCCGCGTCGCTCCCGCGCATTAACTAACATCCTCGGCGCCTGCGCACATGTACCAATGTTTTAAAACCCTCTTCCCGTCTCGATGACTCTGACGAATTAAGTTATTAACGCTCCGGGCAGCTGCTCTACACAAATCAAAGTGCCGGGAGTAGGCACTCTGAAAGCACGATCGCTCCTCATAGACTTTACGAGCTTTTTATGGCCCTTTTCATATTCAACTTTCAGTCACAACGCTCTTAAGCCCTGCCCTGAGTGCGATTGTTTCCATGACAAAATAAATTAATGCGGGCGACTCGTAAACGTGTTTATTTTACGCTCTGTCTCACGATATCCCGGTTATTGTTCTTTGAAGTTAACATCGAGCTTTGACGTTTCGACACCTTTGATGTTCTCGATAGTGACGCCGCGCTGATACGTTCCTTAATAATGCGGCGGGGATGTTTCATAAATCATATCCACCTTACATCTGTCGAGTGGAGCGTGAGTTTGGTTTGCGCGTAATATTACTTACCTAATGCCGTAACGGCTTTGATGTGCCCGCGCGGCGGAATACTAAGCTCTGGAAACGTGGTTTCAGTATATCGTCAGCAATAATTCTACTTAACGTAATGTTGCGACGAGCAATATTATCCCGGGCTCGGCTTGTCATCGCTTTGGTGGAAACATCGTAAAATACCACGGTTATAAATTATTAAGAGTTCCGAAGCGTGTATTTGTCACCCCAGGCCGAGGTGGGTATTAAGATATTGCTTCGTATTCCTGCGGGTCTCATTACAGGCGGGGCGGGGTCCGGACGCCTCTAATATTTCATCCTTAGCGGGTCCCTGACGATGCGCACAAAACGGTTTCTTCTAAAGCGATACACGCGTATTCCTCAGACTTTCCTTATTTTCATAAAACACCGGGAGTGCGTTATTTTCCAGTGGTTATTTATTTACTCTTAATTTCATTAGGAGCAATGTTTTGTGGGAAAGAACGAAGAGCGATCCGCTAAAAAGGTTGTTTTGATGTTAGTTACATTAAGGTAATTGGTGTACGGCTCCGAAACACTTTTATGGGCCATGGTGGCGGCCGTCCGGAGCTGCGCTACGCCCATCGTTGTCAGTCTTCCCAAGTTTAATACGCCATAGTATGTTATTGGAACGATTTAAGTATCTGACGGATTAATTGGCTCTCAAGATTTATAGAACAACATCGCTAAATTGGTACTTAGATTAAAACCGCCAGAATTTATGAACGTTTGCTCCAAACTGTCAAGTTTTCAACAATTTTATTTAAATAAAAATGGGCTTCCTCTTGATCACTTTCTCGTCTGATGGTTAGCGATGATGCGGCCCAGGACGTGAAGCACTTGCCTGCTTACTTAAAGTGGTTTACACTCGCTTTGAAAGCTTTAAAATTCCGAGATTGTAGTTATATCGGGAAACTTCCTCTTTCACAACGATGTGACATCACGATTTCTATCACATTCTCAATCAAATTGACATAAATACTACATACACTCATACATCGGGGTTTATGATTACAACAGCTTAAAAATATGGTTCCATTCCAATCCAATTGTATAATTGCGATTGCGCCCTCGCCCATCAGAAAGGTCTACGGATCAATTTACTCTCACAATGACCTTAATATAAAGTCATCTCGGTGCAATGAATGGGCTGTAATAATTTTCATGCCAGCATTAAAGAAATTCTATGTCGATGTTATCTCGAGCATGAGTCGCGTGTGCGAGAGGAAACTGAGAGGCGACGATATTAAAAAAGCACATGTGGTGCAAGATGCGTATCGCAGACTGTTAATTACTTTTGACGGGCAGCATATGATTCAATTATCATATGATTTACGCGGGGCGAAGGGCGCGGGATCCGCTCGGGATATGCCATCGATTTATTTAAGCGTTAAGCATCGCATTAATTACGAACAAGGATCGCATTCCGCGCAGATGGCAACAAAATCAAGACGCTTTTTGTTCAAACACTAATCGCGTTAACACGCTACCGATTTGTGTGGGCCAAAATTTTGGGAGCGGAATGCGAAAGATGCCAAATATTTCCTACGAAACAGTGGACTTCCCGTTCTTCAGATATTCAGCTAGCTGTAAACGTAGGAGACAAAAATGACCATACACATTTGCCTCAACACTTATAAAACAATAAATTCTTGATTATCGCGTGCCACATCTTGTGGTGAGCCGGCGTTGTTCACATAAAAACCAGCTTTAATTGCTTAACTCGTCCGTCTCAAACCGCATAACTTACATCAGGCCGCTTTCACACCAAAGATTACTCCAAACACGAGGTCTACTAGAACCAGTTGGTAATAAATACTAATTACTAGCAGAACACACGATAACATCGCCGAAATTCTTAACACTGTTATGCCGCAACGGGCTGTTGGAATAAAAAGCAGTTGATGCCTATACATAGTAAATCTTGCGTGACGCATAATGGTTTTAAGGGTTTTATTTATCGCTGTCGGTCGTTTAAAGTGAACAGTTTAATAAATATTATCACAGTCTAGCCGTCAACAAACGTGAGAAGATAGCCGTTGACCCGGTTCGTGATATTTGTCTCATTTTGGGGATTAAAAGTGATCGCTTCCGAACGACGTCTTCTGTTTGTAGAATCTGTCTTTACAATAAACATCGTGGGTTGCTATAAGGATCGACGACGAGAGACTTGTATAATTAGACCCGTACAAAATGGCTCTGCTATTCGAGTGTTCTTCAACAACAAAAGAGGATTTATAGCTTTAAATAGAAGGCATTCGTTTAATTCTTAATGTGCTTCAATGACATCCCGAAACGTGAAGCATTATTTGAAGGTAATGTTTTTTAAATGCGCTTCCGGTTTAATAAGATGGAGTGTTCCGTAACAACAAAAAACTAAAGAGGATAAAGAACTCTACACGTGGGATTTGTTAAGAAATGTGTAAAAATAATCGAATCCAAGCACGTTTTCGTTGCATCCCCAATAATTCCAATTATTGATATCTGCTTATTTGTATTATTAATGTTGCTTTAGTAACTTAAACTATTGATAACGACATTATGGATGTCACCTTTAACATTATGTTATCATGACACATGTTAAATCAAAGCTGTACAAGCTGACAAAAGCATTGAAAACAATTCCATTATCATTTTTGTTTTTGAAACCGACCATTTTTAAAGCAACAATGGTGTAACAATCTCTTTAGTAGGACAGAGTCTTGGCGGGGTTCCCACATTTGGCACCACATGCTCACAGTGAAACGTATCTCCACTACCTACTTTCAATAAATCCGGATTATCATTTATTTGACACGAACACGGGGTCCCATTTAAAAATGTTTATTATTTATTCAGTGGCAAGGTTTAAAATTCAATAAGGTGGCAACGAAATGTGCAACCGTGTTCCGATGTTCTTTCGGAGTGGAGGAAGTTCGTGTTATTGCAGCTTATGTTTCGAAACCGCCCGCTGAGATATTCGAAGCACCCGTCCGTTTTTTGTGACAGACCAACCGAGTGCCATAAATAATAGGTAGGGGTTCCCGAAGCGAGCTTTGTAATAAATTCGATGCTCTTTTGGTAGCAAAGTAGCGGCCCATCCACGATTGAATTATGGTGATGCGTTAAGCCAGCAGACTCAGTTGGAATCCGTATTTTTTATTTCCATTTCGCACTGAGTTTCTGCTTATTGAGTCATTATAATATACATTCTGAGAAGGCAGTCTTGGAGTCTCAGTGCTGTACAATAGGTTTATTTTGCTACACGTTCCCGGTGTATTAGGTTACTACTCCCGTCCATTTGAGTAAGACAACGAGCAGATGGAGACGCGGCGCATCCGTATAAGCTTTCTCTTAAAACGGGAGACAGTTAAATCACATGGGAGCGTCAATATTTCCTTTCGTCGGTACAAAGGCGATTGTCTGAGGCAGCCGGTTCTAAACTAAGATAGATTAGTGCTGGTCGCTTGCACGACACGACACGACGAGGGACACAGGCGAGTTTACAGAACTATGTTTGGATACCATTTTGTTTACTCGATCTTAGGTACTCTATGTAGATGGGGCATTGTTTCTGTGGAGTTGTCTTCGATAAAAATAAAGTAAGATATAGAAGCAAACATCAGAAAATCAGCTTAAAATTCTTGTAGACTTTACAAGAAATCTGATATAATATCTAAATTAAAACACTCTTTACGTGGTAGATATTCTGAATGTAGAGTTCATTTTATAATGGAGGCCGATTATAACGGTGACATTTCCTTACGCAATTTCACGCCAGTTTTAAACTTCAAAATGAGTTATGAAATCTTTGATATATGTATCTGGATACCTGTCACCGCCGAGTAGTGTTTGCTTGGGCGGAGGTATAAAGTTACTCGCCAGAGAGACTGCCGGCTGGCCAACGGAGTGCGTCCACGCATCAGGAGGGCCTCTCAAGTTACCTCCGGATAAGTCAATCATGAAACGTTCACGTTTTACCTAAAATAAAACACACGTTCAAATGTTGCGTGTGGCGCTCAGGCATTAATGCGCAGCGACAACCGACATGTTTTGTGCGAGAAAATAAAATTGATGGCACGGGAGCGCTTGAGACTTAAATAGCCCAGTTATTCGTGCTGTAGCTAAACGCTTTTGTCTACTTTATAACCGGCGTCACGTCTCCGTATTTATTTTGTTTCGTGTAACGTATTAGTTTTTCCGACAACTATTCGTGTCGCACGGAAATTGCTCTGTCACAAAATGTTTATCTTTGAAACGCTAGCGTCTTCTATGAAAACAAGTGGTCGCATTTAACAGTTAAACTGTCGAAAAGGAAGTAATCGGACAAGTGTTAGCGAAGTCGAAACTGCGTTCGAGGTCCAATTTCCTGCTCCGACCGCAGTCTTCGACGTGCAAATAGCTCTTTGCAAATCAAACACGAGGCCGTCTGGCTGGTCCACATATCAACTTCGCATTGTTTCTATCCCGTCATTCGGGGCTAACCAGAGGCGTTTTCGATTATCCGCCCTCCGGAGAACAAAGCCGGTGACCGCAGAACCGAGTCAATTACATAGTTCAACAACTCAGCCCTTATAACTTTCATGGGCTACCACCGGAATACAGAAAAGGGTATCTGTTTTCAATACGCAGGGTCGAGCGATGCGATTGACCCTTTCGAGTGTCCGCATTGACTTTTAAATTACTAATCCCGCGGGAGTAAACAGAAAAAGCGCCTCCGGGTGCGCTTGTTTACCGCGTCGAGTGTACTTGCACATCTTCATTAGCTGTATCCAGCGCTGGGTTGCTTGCTCAACACTTGTACGCCCGACAATGCCTCGGAATTCTTATTAACTTTTCTTCTTTTCGAAACGCGAAATGAATTTTAACGACATAATTATGAACCTTGTCTTCAGACGCATGAATAACCCCGTAACGATTAACCTAAACGCTGAATTATGCATACGTGAACACACAAAATTGATACGTATCTGAACAAAACATACGCATAATGAATTTAACATTCTTTCACATCGTTCGCCTTCAACTGGATGGAGCATAACTCGTTTTCCGGAAACAATTTAACTTGCCAACCGCTATTTTAGATACATATAGAATAGGGAATACCGTAGGGACTTATTAATGTTTATCTAAAGATCGGAATAAGAATGCGTTTGGCGGGAGAGCGAGTGGTCGCCGGCAGCGGTCGGCCGGAGCCAACGGAGCGTGCCCATTTCGACTGATGGCTCTATACCAGGCTTTTTCTACGTCAGACACAAACAAGCTACCCTTTCAACCCGAATGAATTACTTAATTTTTCTATATCGGGCACGGACCCTCTGCGATACTCGACGTCGAAATAAATTAGCGTTGCCCATTGTGTGTTGTAAAGGAAGCGATATGCCGTGAATTGGATTTGAGTGGTTTTTTGGTTCATGAGCAGCGAGGGAGATGCGATTTGGACAAATATTTGCTGCTGGTTCTGAATTTTTTTTTTAACAACCTCATCAAATATTGTTAAGGGGTTGTATAATAAAAGAATAAACGTTAATAACGAAATTATAAGCGCACTACCGTCCATCCATACAAATTACTACCGCTCCGACAACCTTGTATTTCGTCATTTTCGACATCAATCTTGCCCGGGTCGTTGGAATGTTTTTAATGTTTAAACTCGAGAGATAATGAAACAGTGCGATCATAAATAAAGTGCCATTATCTGTGAGCTTTTAAAAAGCCTGGTGCCCATTATATCTGACACAAATACAGAGTAGCGGCGGTTTAGCGGTGTACGATTCAAATGAAACATAACATGTTATTAATGCGAACGTTACCATTGGCCGCTGCTGCTGTGAATGCATCGCACAGCGCACTAAACGCATTCTCTTTCGCTCCACTGCTTATTAATGATACCGAATTGTTAATAACGGCTGCGGATAGACTAAAAAATAGACGATTAATAGTGTTAAACTACCGTAACCGATCGGAATTCGGCTCGCCAGTTTTGGTAGACTATTGTACTCGAAATAATAAGACTATTTATGTTTTGGGTGCCGTTTTTGTGTCAGAAAAAATTTAATAATCACCCGTCTACCTGGGACGGTGGGCTATCCATCAAACGTTATAACGAGAAATTATTATTGTCTGTTTTTATTGCCTTTCTAGGAATAGATGTGGCAATAAGATGGAGGCTCACGTCTTTATTTGCAAACATTGTATGATAAAGGTATAAATTAACTTTATATTTCCTATTGTGTGCGTTCACAAAAGAATTTTTGCTGAGTTCGACATGTTTGATGTCTGTTTCAGCTGCTAGATGGAGCCTGTTATGTTTATGCATAGGTTCAACAATGTTGTGTTTGAAAATCAAATAACAAGGTAATACTTGCTTCCGAATCAAAGGGTTCTAACTCTTATTACAAGATGTTAGTGTATATATTAGAACGGTTAATATTTTGACACGTGTGCAGTTGAGTTTGTGTATTCAATATTATGCAGATTAGCGGAGGGATACTTGTCCGCGCCGCCCAGCGCCGGGTTCAGAGCACACGCACGTTGGCTCGTGGAGAAATTATCATTGTTTAGCTTTTACCCACCTTTATGCAGAGTAACTGAGATTATGCAAGGGAAAGGCTTAAGCGTTAACAAAATGTTTACTTGGGTCTGATTTTTAAATAATCACGTCTAAATAAAACAATTGAAAGCAAGGGTTAATGCTCGTCCTAGCTAATTATTTAAATTTTACAAAATGTGTGTCCGCTTTCACTCAGCTCTAATTAAACATGGTGTATAATTATGCTTATTTGACTTCTCTCAATATTCATAGATAGTCAAAGTTAAATTAAACAAAGAGTAAGTTCCCACTTCATGTTGACTCAAAGCTCTGCGAGAAGAAGTGACTAAGTCGCATGCTAATATTGACAGGAACCACACAAACCTCGCCAGAGTATAATAACGTTAAGTAGTAAGCACATTTACTTTAAGTGGTCATAATAAACTAACCAGTATACACAAGTCAAGCAAGATGCTTGTCGCTGGCAAGACGCCAGATTCAAATGAAATTTTTAAAGCTAGTACTGACATTGCTACTGCATATATTAGGCTCGAAACCACCGAGCTCACTAGGGAATACTAGATACACTACCATGTTAGAAAAACTCAGCCCAATCCGTTGAACTTACAGCGGTTGCAAAGGTCTCCCTTAGATAGTCGAATGACTGGGAGATAAATTACACTTTAAATAGTAAAGTGAATCGTTACCCGCTACGAATCGTTGAAAATATTATATCACGTGACTTTCTGCCATCAAAAAAAGTTCCATGGTAATTTTAACCGATGCTTGCTAATACACTACACTACACTGGCCTAAGTACAGCTGCCCAATTGGCCCTTATACGAATAGTTATATATTCCATTTCTATTATGTTTACGTAAACTTTAAGTTGCATTGCTGGATAGACGTTTTCCACCGACGACCCTTCATTAATGCGAAAGTCACACAAAAATATACAGTCAACTCTTTTGTGCTCATTTCATGCTCGTCGCTTTATAATGCACTCGAGTTCCACAATTCAATACACAAAGATGTACTCGTATACGAACCGAACATTAGGTTTCAAATAAATGTGCATATCGTTACACTAACAAGAGACTGCGGATGTGTGTGGTCCTCAACATATTCCACGTCCATTCTTTTTCCTTTTTTTTACATCATTTTTTTATTCGTACCAATTAATGGTCTACAAGCCGGGACTCGTGTAAGCCATTTAAGTCATTTGGGTCATTAGATGAAGGCTTGAATTCGGAAACGAAACCTTTAATTAATTAATGTCTATTAAGTAAATGATAGTTATTATTCAGGATTGCCTTAGGACAGTCGTGCTTTACTACCGTTAATGGAGGTGCTTTGGTGCTACGAAAGTGATGTATTTCTACATTGAGTATTGATGAGTTATATTTATTTTATCTTGGTGTTGCTTTTCTATGTGTTCACGTACAGTTAACATCAAAAGTAATTGATGATCAAAAAAGTTTACAAAACCATGACCCGTATTTAGTGCATTAAAAGGTCCCAAGTCTATTCATAGATTTGTTGATTGTCGAGTCTATTAATAGACCCGACAAACAACAGAATTCAGTGAGGGCCAGGGCTTTATAACCTTTTTTGGAATCAGATTATACTGAAATTAATTATGACAAGCGATTAATGCAATAAATACCGGTCATGGTTATTGATACATGTCGGATCTTCATTTACTTTTGACTGTACAGTTGAATGCTTATTCATAATACCTAAACCATAAAGAAATCCCGAGCAAAATCTAAAGATGACAAACGAAGCGATTGTTTTTAACTCTTCCCACACATCAATAGAAACTCTTCTTGCTCTAAGTAACCGCGAGTTAGCTGCACTTATCTCCTATTTTATATCATCAAATCTATCCCATACTTCCGTGCTTTTTATCCATACGCCCCCATACATTTTCATCGGTTGTACTCTAGTGGTTTATTCATTTGTTTTTCTTTGTAGCATGTTAACAACAATGCTCAGTGGAGCATGATGCGATGACTTGCCGGAATCAAACGGATCTTAGAGTGATTAGAAGGGGTATTGTTTATTCATTTCTGTACACCTGGTCTTGTTATGATGGTGAGTTGGAGAGCAGATGTACTCGTAACAATTTATTTATTGTGTTAGAAGTTGACTTAAAAAACTAAGAAAAGCCACTTACAAGCCTCCACATATAGAGAGATATAGTATTTGAATGAGTATCGAGACAATAAAGTGACCACCTGATGGTGAGCGCTATGTCTGCCCATAACAGTTACAGAGCCAGAACTTTGCGTTGCACAATCTTCCGTTGCATTGCGCTCGTCACCCTTAGATATTGGTTCTTTAGTCTCCTACGCCCAGTAGTTTTACTGGATACGTTGTAACGTTACACCCCTTTACCAATTTTGGCAAAAGAGTGTAAAGTACACGTTATCAAGGGCTACCTCCCTATTCCTATGGGAAGGACCCAAAAGAAGGAAAAACAAAGGAGACAGCTTAAAATATATATATTAAAATAAGAAATTAGAATTAAGGATTAAAGTCTTTGAAGATAGAAAGAGAAAAGTAGTCACACGCGATAATTAACAGGAAGTTGTCTTTAGAAATAAATGGTTAGAAATAGTCGGTCTAGAATGTAGCACTGTTAAGACGATAAATACGTAATGTTCTTCATGAGGATACTTATGAGGAATGACCCCAGGCTAGGGCAGGCGAGGTCTGCGGCAGAAAGCTGGTGTCCAAAGTCGGGGAGGCGCTCGTGGAGAGCGGCCTTCACCGGAGGGTTATAGGGCTCCGATGTTTTAAGCTTCAAGACTTCTTCAGGACTATCACAATTAGGTAAAGATTTAAAAGTGCTTGAGGACTTCTTCATGCAATTTTCAAGGCTTTAGAGGCTCAAACCAAAGCCAAACCAGAACTTGAACTCGACCGACTCGACTCGACTCCAAATCAACTCGACCGTCAGCCGTTTTTTCAGGCATCACTTCCAAAACTGTCAATAAGTAATTCTGCAATTTGAATATTTGAAAAATTAAGAAAGATAAGGTTAAAAGCTGCCTGATACAATAAGATAAATTAAAACTAAAACTGTATACAAAATTATTGAATTGTACGAGAATACAACAGAATTTAGAAATAAGATTATAAATGACATTAGTAAAATTAGACATCTTTCAGTAATGTTTACAAACAATATAAAAATAGAGACATAAGAATTTAGAATTAATAAACGAATAAAAGTAAAGAATAAGAAATAAATAGTGGCACGCAAGGACTGGAGTAAAAGAGATCAAGGGTTAAGAAACAGAAATTTAAGAAAAAGTATACAGAAATAGAAAACCTTACATTACCCCAAAAACCCCGGAAAATTTTCGACTCGAGAAAATTTTGCTTGTTAAGAATATACCTTGCCCTTTCACACACTTCTTTCGCTTCTACAATCACTCACATACTAACATACATAGGGGATATGGTTCACATTCGATGACGCATACTCCTCAAGGAAATATTCTGGAGAATAATGAAGGCTTATTTATTTAAATTAGGTGTCATTACCCGCACCTTTTTGAAAACCCAATAAAAAGAAATATTTACACATCTCACAAGGCTTATTTAAGGAGTTGAGTACCGCTCCAAGAGAAGACGCCATGGCAGGGCATTGGATTCAAGTTGAACCTAAGGAAGGCAAGAGTACCTGCCCTGCCACGAGTGCAAAGTTCAAGAACGAAGCAAGTCAAGGTTAAGAAAATAAAGAAAACAAAGTAAAATTAAGTAATGGGAGATATAAAAATTGCCGAGAGTGGGTTTAGATTTCCTTGAGAAGTATTTACAGAATATTTACAGATCAGAAAAAGTAGAATTATAAAATAAAATATTATATAAGATTTTGAAGTCCCTGACGTACCACTTCACAAAAAGTTCCATAGAAAAAAAAAAGAATAACAAAGGTTAAGTTCGAGAAGGCTTAGTTTGAAGGTTTAGTATAAAGAAGGTTCAGTTTAAGAAGGTTTAAGACGCCAAACTGTATCACCGACATTAAACCTTACATTTTGTTTGTTTAAAAACGAGTATCTAATTATTCCAGTCATGATCGAAAATTCCGAAAGTCAAAAACAAGGAACAAAAAGAAGGTTGAAGTATAGATTCGATTAATTTAAGAAGGTTTAATATAGGAAAGTTTGGTATAAGAAGGTTTAATTTAAGAATTATAGGCCAAATTGGCAAAAAACAAAGTATTAAGATAATCCGAAAGTTCAGACAAGAAAAATTATTCCAACCATGTCCTCAGAGAAATATATTAAACAGTTTTTTTAAGACATTAACAAGAGCAAAGAGTGTAAAATGTAATAAGAGTAGTGAGAATGTCATGTCAAAATTTACTTGAGAACCTGCGTGAACGTCTACCACAGGATATTCTCCTGCAGCACGCCGTATAGTCTACCAAAACCCCACTTGAGAGTGACCACTAGGGTTTAACACATCCCAAGAGAAGAATGGATGTGGTTTGCGTTAACAAAACCGTTAGTGATGTTTTGTGTGTGGGGTGCGGTGTAATGTTGTAAGAGTTCTGTATAGTGTGTTAGCTACGCAAAGAGTAATGTTTGAAAAGTATTGAAAGTAACCAAATAATATATTTTTCACAAACCAGGTTGAAGAAGTAATTTCTGAAAGAAAGACGAAAGAAATTAGAATACTTGTATAAGTAAAATTTTAGAATTTAGGAGAGATGATTTTCGAGGGATTTTAGAATTTAAGGGGGGTTCTTTTAGTTGGGCGCCAAACTGTAACGTTACACCCCTTTACCAATTTTGGCAAAAGAGTGTAAAGTACACGTTATCAAGGGCTACCTCCCTATTCCTATGGGAAGGACCCAAAAGAAGGAAAAACAAAGGAGACAGCTTAAAATATATATATTAAAATAAGAAATTAGAATTAAGGATTAAAGTCTTTGAAGATAGAAAGAGAAAAGTAGTCACACGCGATAATTAACAGGAAGTTGTCTTTAGAAATAAATGGTTAGAAATAGTCGGTCTAGAATGTAGCACTGTTAAGACGATAAATACGTAATGTTCTTCATGAGGATACTTATGAGGAATGACCCCAGGCTAGGGCAGGCGAGGTCTGCGGCAGAAAGCTGGTGTCCAAAGTCGGGGAGGCGCTCGTGGAGAGCGGCCTTCACCGGAGGGTTATAGGGCTCCGATGTTTTAAGCTTCAAGACTTCTTCAGGACTATCACAATTAGGTAAAGATTTAAAAGTGCTTGAGGACTTCTTCATGCAATTTTCAAGGCTTTAGAGGCTCAAACCAAAGCCAAACCAGAACTTGAACTCGACCGACTCGACTCGACTCCAAATCAACTCGACCGTCAGCCGTTTTTTCAGGCATCACTTCCAAAACTGTCAATAAGTAATTCTGCAATTTGAATATTTGAAAAATTAAGAAAGATAAGGTTAAAAGCTGCCTGATACAATAAGATAAATTAAAACTAAAACTGTATACAAAATTATTGAATTGTACGAGAATACAACAGAATTTAGAAATAAGATTATAAATGACATTAGTAAAATTAGACATCTTTCAGTAGTGTTCACAAACAATATAAAAATAGAGACATAAGAATTTAGAATTAATAAACGAATAAAAGTAAAGAATAAGAAATAAATAGTGGCACGCAAGGACTCGAGTAAAAGAGATCAAGGGTTAAGAAACAGAAAGATATGAAAAAGTATACAGAAATAGAAAACCTTACAACGTTGCCTTACATAACGGAACACAGTATTGTTTTAACACTACTGCTCGGTGGATAAATATCTGGCGAAGGTGGTACTTCCCCAGGCGGTCTTTAACAGAAAAAGCTTACCATTATAAAAAGTTTTCAGTTTGAAATTTTTATCCTGTACTATAATATTGTTAAATAGATGCAGCTATTGATACGTAGATAAAATTTAAAGTCTACCCTGTAATTGTATTCTAGACATTAGAGTACGAGAAAGAATGTAAATGCTTTTAAACTTAATGTTAAGTCACAACTCGGTTCTGGAGGTAAAGCTAATGTCAACTTATACTTGATAGAATTCGGATGGAGTGTTTTAAATTATTTTTTTTATAAAAATCTAATTTATCCGTCCAATTCATTAACATTTATGAGATAGTAATGAAAAAGCACTACAATATTTCCTGTTCGCTATCAAAAATTAATTTACAATCAAACACGTATCATCTTAAAAAATCTCATCATCATCATCATCATCATCAACCCATAACGTCCCACTGCTGGGCACGGGTCTCCCCTCACTTTTGTGAGGAGGGGTTAGGCCATATTCCACCACGGGGCCGAGTCCGGATTGGTGGATAACATACCTACCCCCGAAATAATTCTCGGGTAGGTATGTGGGTTTCCTCACGATGTTTTCCTTCACCGAAAAGCGAGTGATAATTACGTACCTATGTTTTACAGAAACACATTGGTACGGGCCCGCACTGGGATTTGAACTCACGACCTTCTGATTGGAAGGCGGACGTTCTCCCACTAGGCTACCACCGCGTCGTAAAAAATCTCACTCACTACAAATTAAGTATCATATTACAGCCATCGAATATGCTAATGCGAGTATAATGGGCTTTGAAACAATAAGAAACACAGTAATAGAATCCGTAGTAACTTGCCGTGGAGGCTCCATTAATCATAAGAGATATCGAATATGATCTTATCTGAAATGGAACTCATCATTTATAGATCTGTCCGTCGTCGGTGCTGACCGACTGTTATTAATAGATTTTTATCTGGTCATCAAATGAATCTAGTAACGGTAACCTCGCTCGTATTGTCGGCTACATAATATCGGTAACAAATTATTACTCTCTAACAAGCCAAGCCACATGCGGAGCAGGGAATGTAGCCGACAATACAGAAAATTTGATTCTAGATCAAATTGCCCACTCGTATTTTTGACAGCGACAAGCATTTTCATATGAATTCAAATTTCCATTCATAAAAATTCAGCGTCACCATAACGGCGAGAAAACATTCCTAGATACATAAAATCAACACAAAGAACGTATTGTTTGACAGTAATTTCCCTATTTGTAAGCGGAGTGACTTAATCAATAGAAATTCTAATAAACTTTCAAATATTATGTAGCTTATCTGGTTAGTAATGAAAAGTAAGAAGCTACTTCATATTTATCGATAAAATTATGTGAATTGAATTTGAGCTTTCGTAGCTAAGTGGTACGGTTGGAAACTGCTGAAGCGCCGGCCGCATCCACTAATATTGTGGTACTTGACGATTTCGTAACTTTACTGGTCATTTCATGAGATGTGAGATTAGTACCACTCCCAGTAACGATACTTTACGTATTTTTTATGGTATGATAATCGCATCAGCTCGCGCTGGAGATGGAAGCGTATGATAAATAAAAAAAGCTTGTCAATATCATTATACATGTACCAACGGACTTACTTAACAAGATTGTAGGCTTCGTGTATAGATAATGATGGTATTTTATTAGAACTGTGTTCGACACGAAATATTCCTGTATCGTTTTGATAGACTATTGTACCTACGGTTCCGTAGATGATTGTCCGGAATTATTCAATAAAAACTTGTGCATTTGCTTTGTATCGATTTAGTATACACATTTTTAAGTAGATAAAAATCAAATTAAAGTGGCGCAATATAAATGCAAATCGTATCTGATACGCTCTTCATATCTGTAATAAAATATAATGTAAGAAAATCAGTCCTTTCATAAAAGTATCTTTTGAAACGATGTTAAACCGTTTATTATCATAACCATAACAATATAATAAGTGTACATATATTATTATAATATGATTTTATTATAGTTCCACCCCAATTCTAACTAGATTATGAAGTCATTGAGATTTTCTTATGAAAGAGACTGTTCTATTAAAGTTTTAAGTTATTTTATTGCTATCATCTGATCTTGAACATTGGCACCCTCTATACAGCTTAGCATTAAGTCCGCCATTTGTACTAGTTATTTAAACTGTGCAATAAAGTATTAAATAAATAAATAATAAATACATAGAACAGATATAACGATACCTCATCCCAATTCGTCACAACAATGTCCATTAAGAACTGTCTATTTAGCAAAAGAAACTCATATTGTAAGCAAAGTTAGGCAAGCCACCAAGTGTAGTCGATTATAAATCTGTCACTCAAGCAGTATCAGAGGTGGAATGAATAGGCCTTTCTTTCGAATCGTCACGCATTTACGTTGCATCAATTTACATAACACCTAGATGCATCATGCCCGCCTACCCATATTTAATAGGTTTACTCAGCAGAAACTCACTCCACTGAGCATTCTCAAACACGCCTTGTGGACTAACGTTTAGTCGCTTACACCAATATATTCGGCAGGTGTCCGTATATTAACATACAATTTACGAATACACGTATTATATCTCTGCGTCTTTGGATTTGGTGGGATTGGTTCAGTGAAGTTTCTTTTTGGATAATATCGAATTATCAAAGTTGTTGGGTCGTATTAAGTTGGAAGTTTATTGTAGAGCATTTGCTACACACGACGTACATGCACATTGAATGGTCACATGATTTTTTACGATAAAAAGTTCTAGATTTATCAGGCATAAATATTTATATAAAAAAATAAAAATTAATACTATATATTTTTATTTAATTTTTTTTTTTTTAATGTTAGTACCTGGATATGTCTATATTATACAGAGGCACTACTTTTTCTTTTTCGTGTAATAGGATGAAAATCTACGGTTATTAAATTGCTGTAGACCAAAACTTGGCAACCTACATTGCATGATCAGTGGCCTCACTAATGTCCAGTCTTGTGCATTGAGCATTATACTACTCTAGTAAAAGTACATGATGGTGATAAAATTATGTAATGTCAAAAAACATCTACTATATCGACTGCGGTGGTAGCCTAGTGGGAGAACGTCCGCCTTCCAATCAGAAGGTCGTGACTTCAAATCCCAATGCAGGCGCGTACCAATGTGTTTCTTGTAAAACATATGTACGTTATTATCACTCGCTTTTCGGTGAAGGAAAACATCGTGAGGAAACCCACATACCTACCCGAGAATTATTTCGGAGGTAGGTAGGTGATCCACCAATCCGCATCTGGCCCCCGTGGTGGATTATGGCCTAACCCTCCTCACGAAAGTGAGGGGAGACCCGTGCTCAGCAGTGGGACGTTATGGGTTGATGATGATGATATCGACTGCATTAAGCAAAGAATAAATCCAAGGATATAATAATATGCAATTACTATAACGTGACTTGTTTACTCAATTTGCTAGTAAACACCAGGTTTGAATGTAAACAAATTGACTCCTATTGCCGTCATTAGTTTACTGCATCCGATCGAGTCGTTAGTATCAAGCAATCTAGTTAAAGTTTCACTACACTTGCCATCAAACTAGTTCTGAACTAGTTCGTAAAACGTTTATACGATTCTAAATCTAAGTTATCGTTCTACCGCAAGATTTGCAGAACTAGACCGAAGTAAACTTATCAGTAAGCTTAGCTAGTAAATCTATATAGCATGCTAACATAGTAAGCAGTTTTATTGGCTAACCCGCAGAACGTTAAGCGTTCTAACCACTTTTCATTAGTCTGCGACCAAAATTATTGTCGGGTCTTTAAGTTCAGAGAAATCTTTTTTAGGATTTCTCCAAGAAATATCTGTTCATAGGTGTGTAGCATTAAAATGTAGCATGCATGTGACGAATTCACGAAAGAGTGTTAAAAGTAAATTTGTCGGAAATGCAGTGCTTTTTTTTATATTCCTTCATTGATTTACCATTATCATTGGATTGTGGTCATGATTTTTATGACTTGACGCCAATGCTCTAAAGCGATGGCATAATAAAACGCAACAAATTCACCACTTTGTAGTTCCTACCTAAGAAGTCCCATATAAACTAAGAACCTACACCCAAGCAAATAGCTTTACCAGTTAACAAAGCACTTTAAACTCTATGACATCGGCACAGCGACTACCCAAATTCCGGATGACTTTACATAGAGCATGGGTCTGTAATTTTCAGACGGATTCCACGGAAGTTCTAGTCAAATGCAGCGAGCGTACTGTCTAAACAACCGCACATCGACTGATTAAAAGAGCAAGCTAGTCCAAATTGCACTAGAGCCCCGAATAACTAATAGTAGATACTAGAACTAGAGTTAAGCATTTAGTTCGTTGCCAAAGTACGTGCATCAGCGTATAAGTTCTCTAATCTAGCAGGCAAACTCAATGTGGTCGCTGTTTAACAATTGAAAACATTCGTAATACATTATCATTAAGTTTAATGTAGGGAAATTATTATATATTCTAGAACAAGCAACGCGTTTACCTAATCGCATTATCGTATTAATAAACATATTAAGTTCTGTTTCACACTGCCCTTCCACACCTGTTGGTGCCACCTTTTCCTTCCTAATCCCTCTAAATTTGGTCTACCTTCGACTTTAAGCGTATTTATTCCACCAATGTTTCACGGACCGTATAATATTTGAAACACAAATTATGACGTTCTTAAAAACAGCTCGATAAAAATTTGTTGTACAGTAAGTAAGTGAGTCTTGTGAACATTCCATTAGCTAAATACATAATCCTATATTTTTAGCAATTCTGTAATCATAGATGTGTACGAAACAGGAAACGCTGAGCAAACAAAGCGCATAGAGCCTGCCCACCCCGGGCTAGGGCTGTGCTGCCCACGATCGTCGTGATGCGCACTGCCTTCTGCACTAGATGTGGCGAGGGCGTAGTGCAAGCGATCAGCGTATTCAGCATGTCGAGAAAAAGGCCACTTTATAGTGGGAAGAAAGTTGTATTTTTTCCTCTTATCCCCACTGGAGAGACGAAGCTGATGGAGAGAAAATGAATAACCCTTAATAGTCAGCGTTTAGTGACGTTAAGCAGTTAAACACAATCACTTCTTAAAAAAAGAATGTTGTAAAGCAACGAAATTACAAACATAGCGGACATAACTTTGAGGCAGATTAGTAAATCGACATTCGTGAATAATAATGCATTATCGGATATGCATTAATATACACTAATATAAAACAGAGCATGATAGTCGATAGGTATCGCTAGATTTATAATGTGGAACAACCGAAAGGTACTCTGAATGAGAAACAGCCAACACTTTATTCTGAAAAGGGAACCCACTGCACAGTGCTCACTCAGCCTTATTGATTGAATAAGCAAGCTCGACCACCGCTGCTCGCATATATTACATTTAGCATTCCGCCTCCGCTCGAGGCGGATGGGCGTTCCGCCGTCACTCGCACCCAGACTTATGCTCACGTAAAGTTTTATATCCACCGCTGATATCTTCGTCGATGCGCTTAGAATATCAATAGGCAACGCAAACTACAAATGAAATACTCAACCGTAAGCGAATCTCCCCGTTGTTTAGCTGAGGTGTTGTTTTAATAAATAGCTTTAGGGATCGCTGTTTAGTTTATAAATTGATTTTGTTCAATAACTTTCAACTTCCAGTTTGACTTACCAACTTTACTTAGTCACTTTTCCCTCTGATTAATCTCGTTTGAACTCCAGCAGAGTGTCAAAAATTGGTACATAATACGTTTTATTATTATTGTTTGTGAATATGTACTGAAAGTTTTTAATTAATTGTGTACCATGTCTTGAAGAAACAGATATGATAAGCCATTACGGTGACTGAAATGAATACCACGTACCTATTATCAATATTTGTTATCGTAGTTCTGTCCCTTTTATATTCGGGGGACGCTTTTATTATGCAGTAAATATTTTATTCGACGATAAGAACCGAGTATAGATAGAGCAAATTGATCGAGCCATAGAGACAGAGATTTTGAAGCTTTAAGTGACAAGTGGGTGGACTGAACTGATACGAAAGATTGTGCGAATGACGACATACGACTACGTGTATAATTCAATAATAATTATTTCGAGACGTCATCTGCGTCTGCCACTTAGAATCCGGTACTAATAATCCAAAACGCAAGTCACTAAGATATTAATAACGTAGGTGCCTCCACATCTGACGTTACGGTTTCGCATTCACGTACACAAGTAAACAATAATCAAATATCCAATATTGTCTTAAACATATTACATGAGCATAACGCTCCAAAATCAATATAATCATGTTTAACTAGCAGTGAGTGAACCTAATTTACTTGGATTTGCCTCAACATTAGTCCCATTGGAACATAGCCTACAGCGATACCTCCCTTAACTTACACCGTTGTAAATATAAGCAAGTATAAATTAATTTTCCCATAGTATAAATATGAGGCGTTCCCCCTTTTGATATGAGCACACACAGCGGATTTTTATTAAGATTTAATTAAGTTCTCGAAGCTGTCGCATTGCATTAGGCGCGTGCTTGGAGATTACATAAAATCCGCTGATGCTTAAGCAAACCCGCTCCATATTGTTCGATAATAGAAAGCTGTATTATGTGCCTTAACCCTAATAGTATGTTATCGAGCATCTTATGTTTTATTCAGAGGAGATTAGCGCCGGGCCCGTCGGGCCCCGCGTGCCTTCTAGGATTTTTCTTAACGTTTATATCGCGAGTACTTCTTTCAAAGTTGTTTTGTATTAAACTCAGCGGGGTACCGACCTCAATTTACGCTTGAAATAAAATAATTAAAATGTCTGATGTTGATTAATTAATACTAGAATTGATTTCGGGAGCGTTCGCTGCTCGTCGTTCCAATTTATTTGTTTTGAGAAAAGATATACTGAACGAGCAATTTGATGGAAAGTTATTGTTTAATTATTAAGTAAATATAACAACAAGGGTTTCATTGGTTGTCAAGAAATAATGATGTTAAATTTAGTTGGATAATTAACTTTCATAAGTATTTATATGTTGTTAATTCTGTGTGCCTTAATTGCTTTAACAAAAAGCGTTGAAATGATTGATAAAAAAGCTCGTTATATTTCCAATGTATATCGGTGGCATAGTAGGATTAAAAAAAAATCTACATGCATTGTTTATAGGTAGGTGTAGGTACATAAATAAACAGATCCAACGAGATATTTGCTAAAGGCTTGGTAGTGTTTAGATTTTTGGAACAATAATCAAATATTCTCTAAAACCATATTTGAACGACCTCATTGACATATAGGACACAATTTGGTGAGCGTAACCTAGTTGTGGTATACATTCATCAGCCTATTTAGAGCGATAAAGCGCAGGCATGCCGAAATTGCCAACTAATTTTAGTGAAAGCGTTGCCATATAGAATTAGAAGTAATGACTGTCGGTTAATATTTGTGGAATTCGTTTTGTTCAAAAAGGACGACGCAGTCCGGTCGGGCGCGGCTCGAATCGAGGCCCGCTTGACGGGCAGCTGCAGATGAAATTATGAGCATTTTTATTTCCCGGCGCAAAGCCGCGGCCCTCCACCTGCCCGGCCCGGCCGCGATTGACACCTACCCCATTATTCCCGAACGATCCTCGCATGCCTCTAAAAAATCCTAACAATAGATTCCCGATCGCAGCCGCATGAGAACTTATTATTGGCCCCTTTATAAGGCAGGCCATTCATTTTTATACATCTTCATACAATCCTGACCATTAGCCGAGGCGTGTGGGCAGTGGGCTCGCAGCTAAATAAAACTATTGTTGCGCCTAACAATTCATCCAAGTGAACATCTTCATGAGAGTCTCGACTCGGTCCTATTGTTACCAGCGATGTCCCGCTTGCCCCGTAGCGACATTTTAGAAGGGAATTTATTGCCAATTTCAGGAAATGTTTACCGAAAGTGAGTGAATGGTAGACGAGTGAATTACTTATTGTAATGAAATAAAGGAGGCCAGATTGAAAGCGTCCGATGAAAGCTGACATCGGCGCTGGCACGGAATACTGTTTGATGGTAATGATTTATGGCGACAAAATCACGATGCGACTATAGCGTTAATGCACGAAAAGATAAATGCGTTGACAGTTTCTTTGCGGAGGTCGTGAAAAATAGATGTCGTCATTTAAATACAAAAGGCAACAATTTTATTTCGCCTTTTACGGTGGGAAGGCGAGTAGTACAACCTAAACAAACACGTCGCGAATGAAATGGGAACGGAACGAGGTTCCCGACGTGACTGTGAGAAATTTTCGGTACGAGACGTCAAAACCTCATAACTGGAGCCGACCGCAGGTGTGAACAAAAACGTGCCACCGCAGGCGCGCCGAACTAACCGCAGTCTGTTCACAGAGCAATCATCTCGCTACATGCTATTCTATATTTAGTACAAGACTGGATTAGTGAGCGCAAGGTGCAAGGTATCTCGTCGCCACACGCGACACATAATACTCGTCTCACAAGCAAATTACCATGTTATACACAAACGACTTCCAAGAAAAATCGTCAGAATCAAGCACGCAGGTTAATTAATACATTGTATCTGAAACGTTGATGGTTATTACCCGACAGGGAGAGATTAAATACGGCCACGAAATTGTCTTGTGTCCACGACGGTACTGCGTTAATGATTCTGAAGCGTCGTCGCCTTATTCGGGGGCGAAACTCAACCTTCCGGTTATGAGGCGGGTTGAGCCTGGACGAGCGACTTCGTTAGTCGCCGCTCCTGTAATGACTCGCTTAATTCGAGATAATTACGCTTCCAGCAAACGCAAACGTGGGCCAGAGAATTTATCGGAACTAGTCGACGCTGGGACGGGACGTGCTCCGCAATATTTCCTTTCGTGTAGATATTACTCAGACTCGGTGTAGGCACCGTTTACGTTCTCTTAATAGGACATCATAAATCAGCCGCGAGCTATAAAATCTCGGCTAAATACTGGCTTTATTCGATTTTAAACGCGGACCTTAATTTGTATGCTCAAAATGACGAAGCCGCTTCCTTTCACGAAGTTTAAATATCCGCTCATGTTTTAATAAACAATGTTGTTTCTTAAAATCACGTGCGTATCAGTCATCCGGTCTAAAATCGCTTCTCTTTAATCAGGACTGAGTGAAGCGGTTAATATTCGCGACCTGGCCGCTGCGGCACGACTGAAGACATCCTGCCATTTTAATATTCCTCTTTTTCCAAACAGTTCTCTTTATGCGAAACTTTTCCCCTTTAAGGGTATTCAACTTATTGTTTTTTTCTGAGTGTCGTTTAGGCATTCTGTCTGTCAGTTCGGAATAATTCAGATTAAATACACCTACCGCGTCGTGGTCGCCCTGTGAATGTTAAGGAGCGGCGCCGCTCGCTCTCGGAATTGAAAACGAGTGCGGTTGATGTTTTGTTTTAATAAACTCACATATTTGCCTTCAAAGTAAGAGCTTTTATTTGATTTATTCTCTCCGAACGAACTCCAGTTTAACGACGAAGGGTTGGCATTGGCTTGGATACGGGGAAAAGCGAAGCTCACTTCAATTTAAGAGCTTTCATTGGAACAACCGTTTATTAACACTTACAATCTTACAAAACAGCGACTTCTTATTCATTTCACTGGAAAATAATATAAATCTAAATAAGATGACGTGGTTTACGCTAAATTTGCGTTGTTAAAGTTCGCTTATAAAGGTGTGATCCGAAACACATTGTGAAGACAAGCAAAAGCACTTTATCACAGGCTCCTTGTTTGAAACTATGAAATACGTCCGCGATATTACTCCTCAGAAATATTATGTCTAGACCGGCGAGAATGTTCCGCGAGAAAAACGAATGCACTGAAGTAAGCTATGCACCGAGCTTACTGCGGAGTCCGGCCTATTGTTAGCGTGATACACCGCGGTAAATTCTCAGCAAACTACCGCCTATCGCATCTATCTCCTTACTATAATTACTCCTATAATTACGCCATAAATATTACTAGCTTTCGCTAAGGTGCCTCATCGCCATTAATTATCGAAATCACCAGTAAAAGCTTGGACAAATTTATCGCCAGTAATCATAATTATCGTTTCTATGTTATCAGTTTATTGACTATCGAAATTGCCACTATCACGCTCGTGACTGCGTTTTGTTCGTGTCGAGCGAGAAATATTTTTTTTGTTCGGTGACCGCTACGGTGTGTTGGACGGAATAGTGCGCGACGTCCCTCTGGCAACATTTATTTTAATCTAGTCCTCTTTCACTTTGTTGCGGGACGTTAAGCCCGAATTCATTCTTTATTTATACTTTTACACCTGCAAAGCCGGTGCGATTTCAGCGTTCCTGGAAAATAAACCTCGCCTGGTGAATTATTTAGGTATTGATTGTGCCGCAGTGAGACGTTTATGATTAAGTAATTATACTTGTGTGAACTCGTGCGCCAGTAACTTTGACGTGTTATTTAATTAAGATATATTGTGCGCCTAACCGAGGCGTGACTTTGCTTTTAAAAACTGGATCCCGTTTCACATTCCCTATTAGGCATGCGCCTTGCTTTCCGTAATTTAGATAATGTATCTTCATTATTGTTAGGTAGGTAGCGTACATTAGTTTCACACAAACTTCAGACAGGGAGCTACACCTCTGAATAATTTATCATCTACGAAACAGATCGTATCTTTTGTATCTGAGCTTTCTATTAAAATATGAATGCCATAATTTAAACTGATCTTGTGCTTGAATTTTATTCTGTTCTAGCTTATAGTATTTGAATACCTCGATTGATATTTACAAAGTCGTTAAAATTGATCTAACCGCACAAAAAACTTTGCGAACAAAAAGCTTGGGAATGAATAGTAGGTAAATATTTAGATCATTAACCGGGGCGTTATTCTGTGAACAGGGGATTTAGATACGGTCTTTATTGATTCGATGTTGGATATCGCGATACCTATTAATTCGAAACAACAATAGCAAAGCCCGAAGCTGCGCCATGTTTTCCATCTCGCACTCCGCAGCTGTACATTGTTGTTTATAATTGATTTTTTATTCGTCGAACCGATTGTACGATTAGTTATAAGCTCAACACGAAACGATGTTAAAAAGAGACGGCGAAATCCAATCTAAACTCCAAAGTAAACACCGCGAAAGACGGCCGAGACGAACCGTAGACAGAAGAAAAACAAAACTCGAAGAACGATCAATGCTACCGAGGGGCGAGCTCAGTGAAAAATCAAAACTGTAGAGAAAAAAAGGATGAAAAATATCCCATAAATTACACCTGCTCCCACGAAATATAAAGCGAAGATATTGTTTTAAAAGTAAGACCCGAGCGGGTGATTACGGCAGCTAACCCAGACTTGAAATTCCGATAGTTTTTGCGTCAGTAAAAACTGATATTCCGTTCGGCCGCGTTCTGTCCGCCGTATATTGAGTTAATGTCGGTCGTGATTGTGAGCCTGTCCTTTTTAACCGGACGGGTGTGAGCGAGATGAGGCTTTGTTTCACCGGGGTTGGCTCGAATCGCATTTTATGGTAAGTTGGCGGGCCGGCAGCGGCAGGTGTAGCGATGCACCTGCGGCGCGGTCGAGCGGGATCGCATCGCAAGGACGTCGAACCCGCTCTCAGTTCTTGTACGGACGAGTATCTCAACATAGATAACGCACTCCACATAATTCTGTACAGAATGCTACATAAATTAACTAATGATATGTGGTGAAAGAACGAGACCGGGATAAGGACTCGGCAGACGCTTTACCCTGCCGATACGCGGCAGAGATAATGAAAATCGCGTCTGCGGTGTCCGTGTCGTGTAGAGAAATGCAAAATTGTATCTGTCCGAAGGTATCGCAGTGGATAAATGGTGTTGGTTTAAGGTAGGCGAGATCCAGAATGTGATTGTATGGTCCATGTTCGCTCCTATTTATAACATTACGAAGATTAGTGGTACTTGATAAAATGTTTCTACGATTTGCGCTGTAAGAACATTTCTCAACGAGCACTTGCTGAACTTGAATTATAAAGTTACATGCGCAACTTTGAACATACCTCGTTAAAACAAATGAGGTTTGCATTGAATTTCATCCTTGCAAACAATATTGTTCTATACAAACTGTAAATTGAAATATTCAGAAAGAAATTTTAAAGTTGAAGTGGCCATGTTATACCTGGAGCTTTTTCTTATAACTACGAATTATAATGACTTATTTTCAGCAGCATAATCATCATAAATTACTAAGTGTTGGAGGCCGCAATAATGCTACTAAGCCACCAGAACGTAAAATTCTTTCACGCACACATTTTGATGTTTTAGCAACCGCCTTGATCGCTTCCAAGTATATGTAAGCTATAGGTTTACTAAACTCTATGACTTTTACCCTTTTAGTGGTAGTACAGAGCCTAAGGGTCATCGAATCATGCCATTCAAACTTTCATCCCTTTATTTTCTCAGTTTGTGTCAATATATTCATTGAATACTCGACTCAATAACATATAATAATAATTCAAGAGACTAATAACTAGTGTCTGAAAAGTTTTACTAGTGTACATTTAGACAACTTTGTCTATCTTTTGTAAACTTTTAGAGAAGCAATGAAGGCTTTGAAAAATCAACGCAGAGTGTAAACGAGAAGTTTCCAAATTAAGCTTAAAAGAAGATGAAACAAATGAAAATCACTAGTCACATATTAAAGTTAATAAATGGCTATAACTCGGTATCAATAAGTGCGTATGCAATTGACATTGGATGTGCTTTTGATTAATAAAATGTATTTTATATATTCTAGTCTTTATTGTACACATAAAGCATATATACAGAGAACTTAATAATAAATGAATGTACAAAGGCGAGCTTAACCCTATCAAGAGTTTTCTTCCAGCAAACCCTTGAGGAAAGAGAGCATTCAGTCGAGTATATAGATTAAGTGTACAATATCCCAAATATATCTAAGTATCACACAAGTCATCCTACGAGAATTGTAGTGATTACAATAATGATGGAGCTAGATCATATTGGTGTTCTCATTGGTATTCATATACCAAAATATTTCTAAAAATTGTTGCTACTGACATATCCAGGACTAAACAATTTGACAAATTATGAGCAAAACGCTGTGAATTAGGTATGCTATTTTATATTTTTGCACAAAATTAGCCAATCGATAGAGACTGCTTTAGATATTATCAAAGCGCAAATTGTGTACGTAATAAAGTTACAATATACTCGTATATATGTGGACTTCAATAGTTACTAAACAACGCATTTACAAGCATCTACTTGTAGCAATTAATACGATATTGTTAATCTTATTACCATAACAGTAGTAATTGACTGGTTAATTGAGTGCCTATTGATTACCAATAAACTTAATTATCAATTGGACAACGAGCATTGGTTATGTATTTTACTCGTTGTATTGTATTGCGGTTCCACCGCTAATTCACGTAATAAAAAGTAGGTATATTATGTTTTAATCCAAGGTCTAATCTATCTCCACACTAAATATAATTCACAATAATTCAGTCATTGCAACGGGATGAGGAAACAAACACACACACAGTTGCAACTCTACTAATATGAAATAAAAAAAAGGTCTGAAGAGAAGTTTCTATGTTAAAGTGTGTATGTTTGTTACCCAATCACGCCAAAACGGTTAAAATGAGGAGGATACTTCTTATCCTGTCAAAATTAACTGTTCCCTTGGGATACTTGACGTGGGTGAAACCGCAGGGCGCAGCTAGGTTATAATAATTCTGTAATGTACATTATTTGTAATTACTATGTGTCATTCTATCTGTCATTAAAAATCTGGGTGACAATCACTGGGTATGGGATTCATAACAAAAAGTGACTATCGAATAGTCCATGGGTCATGTCTTCCAAAAGTTTTGGCGTAAGTAAATAAAGCCTCTAGAACGGTCTCACAGGTCAAGAAATAGATCACGAAGATCTTCGAGAAAAGAAATAAACAAACCAGTAGTGCCTACTAGAAACTAGAAGTTATTGCGTTGTTCAAATATGCGAGTTTATTATTCATATCGAAAAGCTTACCGTTCGGTGATTTTCACGTATGTTTTTCTAGTGGATTACCTGGAATAAATGGAGTTTGATTTATTAATGGATATGTACAGGCGAGTATTGTAACGAGGAATCACATTTCAAAATATTGAGTAATAAAATAATAAATGTTTAACAAATCTGGTTGAAAGCGTGACGTGAATGCTTTTTCCAGACCATCGTAGTACACAGGAGTAAAAAATATATTGCTGATACTCTCATTCCGATCTGGAGGCATACCATGACCTCTTATAGCGATTCAATTGAAGACCCAAACTGAACCGCATCGCAAAATCGTACCGTGACGTCTTATTTGTTATGTTGCTGCCATTTTCAACCTAAACGGGATCCAATTAAAGTTGAAAATGGCAGCAACATAAAAATAAGACGTAGCGGTACGAATTTGCGACGCGGCTCAGTTTAGGTCCTCAACTGAATCGCTATAAGACGTCATGGTAGGCCTTCAGTTAGTATAATTTATGTCAGTTTTAATTGCATTTTGTTGTATGTGACCACTATATTATCATCCTAGCGTGAAGTAATGATATGAGTAAGGTGTTAAAAACGATACGTAGCGTAGCTAGTCTCTTAAGAACTGCCTAAACACCTCGCCACATAAATTAGACTTTGATTCAACTTGAAAAATCGATGTGGCTTTAGCTGAGAATATAACTTGCAGACCACTGAAATAACTATTTTATATTATTTTCATTCTAAAAGCTCGGATCATTATCTTTCTTCTAACTATTTACAAAATGAAACCGAAATTGAATTCAGACCGAAATAAATTTAAAGTTATTACAAATTGATTTGAAACGGTGTTTAATATTACGCACCATTTAATTAACACAGTAAATAAAGCGCTTATAACAATTATACAGCGGATGCTGTAAATAATATCTAGAGCTTATCGAAATTCAATCATTGCAAAACGACACATACCCTTTTAATTATCTTACCCGTATTCACTTGTTAACTGGTAACCGGTACATATAAATCCGGTACTGTTCGGTGTATCCGGTTTATCCGGCGATCGGAAGAGGCGAGTCTCGTCCGGATATTGAATATTGATCGTACGCCCTTAACTGTGATGTATCGCCGGTGCTGGCCCTTAGGGTAAAGGGATATTTAGCCATCATTCAATTGTGGTGCGGCGAAAAACAATAACCGACTTTGTCGCGGAAAGAGTGATGGAAATTGAGCACCTAACGTCGTTTAAGGCTTATTTTTTCCGGTACTCTTTGATAGAATTTTTCTAAAACAGGAAAAGGTGTTGGAAGGCTACTAAAATCCTTGAGAGAGCCTATGAAAATAAGATGACCTTATAGACATAGAGTAGAGTATGTAACTCTACTTGAAGGCTTACTTCAAGCACGATGTGAGTATAATCACCTTCCTTCAAATAGAGCATATTTTCCAGCTCTCATTCCATATTAAAATACCTATGTACTCAAAATCTGTCGCTTGCGTCGCAAACCGCCCCGTGGGCCGTGAATGTCGATTATAATACACTATTAAAATATGTTTTGTAACTACCAGGAAGCGGGCTAACCTAGGCCTGTGTCGAAATAACTTATTCAGACCCGGCGGTGTTCAGGCCCCTATGTATACGTGAGTTGTATGCGGACGACGTATATGGGACAACTTTGTGGCACCCTGTTGGAGGTTGGAGTCATGTTTTTCTATAAATATTTTACTTCTAATGATGTGGCGTGGTTGGGCAAGATGCAGACTGCACCTGGCTTATTGATGAGATGTCTACGGGATGCCAATAGAGAATTAAATTGCTTTGAGACTTTAAAAGGCGCTAAGTGAAAAGCTGTATTTCTCAAAATGTAATCAATGTGATCGTGATAATTTGTTATCTTCTAGGGTCAGGTTTAAATGATGGAATTATATAGAGAAGCGTAGAATTTAATTTTATCATATTTGATTTACCTATCATTATTATGGAAAAAGAAGACATTAAATAATATAAAATGACTAAATAAAGTCAAAAATAATCGAAAAGTTTCGGACTGATTATTAATTATATCACTTTTGTTAATGCACAAAATAATTATGCTCATATACGAGTAATATGGTTAGATTCATTGATATGTGGGAGAACGCGAAAAATAAATATCGAAATCTTACTCAAATTAGCCCGTGTAATAAAACAGAACAAAACACGCGCGTTCCTTCTAACAAAAATTAAATAAAACAACTCGAAGTACACTCAACTCCTAAACACAGATAGCACGAAATAAAAACCTACTGTTCCCTACATAAAACCGTAAAAATATCAAGCGCTCCCCAAACCGCGAGACTCCACGACTCGAAAAGTAAAATGTTTATGAATGTAAGAAGAAAGTTCTCTCGAAGTTTGAACTCAGAGCCCGCTTTGAGTTCACTGCCAGGATAACACGGGAATTGCGTTAGGTCAACCGCCTTCCATCTGGCGATAATGGAATAAAACTGGTACCTTTCACGGGGATTTAATTCAGATCGGTGGAATAATCCTATCAGTCAATAAGTGGCGACGCGCAGTTTAAAAGTTTCTCAGTAGGTTATACTTTCAAGGGACTGGGTATCGTGTTTTTGTTATTCTGATGTATCTGGCGACAATACGTGGCTCGCTACTATCCTCATACAAGTTATTAAATTCTTAGACAAAACATAAATAAACATTAGAAGCACATTTCATTATTATACCACCATTCTTTTTGCCACAAATACCAGCTGAATTTATATTAGAATAGGTGGCCCTATTGCTAAACTTTAATCTAACTTTTAACGGTGGATGGTTAATTAGAAAAAAAAATAAACCTTTGCGCATATACATAGTATCCTAACAATATATTAAAATAATGACTAAAATAGCTCCTATTGCTTTACCTTATAATAATACTAGTGCTAATTTAAATTACCTAGATTAAAGACCCTAGAACAATTCCAGCTTAGTTTGATCCAGTTTTCAAGCCTAGTTTGTTATTCAGAGAATGAGCCAAGCTTTTTCAAAGTTATTCTTTGTTCACTTAAATTTAAGACCCGATAAGCCGATAAGCTTCTTGTGTAAAGATTTTTGTTTTAAAAACTTTTGCCTTGACTTTCAGAATTGATTTGGTATTTTACCGGCTTATAAAATCAATTTTTATGTTGTGTAATCCTATAAAATAAATTGAAAATAATTTCAATCATGATTTTCCAAATATTCGAGTTTATTTTGAACGTAGGCGAGTCACGTGAGAAAAAATACAAAATTCGAAAGCAATATATCAAACATCACACTACCCGAGTGCAATCTAGAACAGTTCTGTATAAATCAAAGCGTTATTATATGTGACGGTAACCTGTGATTATTCCACGAAAAAATAACGTTGGAAGGTAATCCACGCAAATATAGCTTCGGGCAATGAGTCATAGATAACTTTGGAGTTAAGAAAAAAAATAACGATTCTGACGTTCCAATTAATGGGAAAAATAATAAATAATTGGTAGCGCTCTGTATACCGAAACGTGGGGCTATTTATTTTAACCACACCTGGCCGTTTGGCCTGAGGCGCCGTGGAGCTCACTTGCTCCAGATGCAAGTGCTAACCTCTGGGAACGGCATATAAACTCGTAATATATAATAGCTGTACTTTTGGAAAATGTAATAGGTCATTTAGCTAACACAGAAACTACATTAGAGAGCAAAGGTAAAGTTATATAATATTATTTTTAGCAGTAACGCATGCGCGCGATTAGAGTTAAACGAGGAATTTTGTATGCCTCGTATAATTATAACATTAGCACTGTTCGTTCAGAGTATTATGCTGTACAGAGACATTGACAAATCCTGTCAGTAACAGTGTGGAATCAAAAATGAATTTCACTTCTAGGTACGTAGGCACTTTATAATTACGCGCTCATTACAAGGTAATCGCCAGATTTTCAATCAACCCATTCTGGGCTGAGCATGTTAACCACCTTTGACGACATCGCGCCATGTAAGATAATGGACAAAGTTAATGCTCAAATGTGTTTTTTTTAACCCTATTTTCCAAGTAAGGGCCAAGCACAGACCTATCTAATCATAATTTTTACATATATCCAAGAAAACATTACTCCCACTTTTAAATGTTTGCTAACTAAAGGTATATATATATATCAATAATCAATATATCTCAAAACCGAAGAACGATCATTTCAATCAATTCGAGAGTTATAAGCTCGATACGAAAACACGTTTCCGAGTGATTTCAAGTTTACTACAAAATTTTATTGTACTCTAATTGGGCTGATATGGATGCCTATAAATTTGTTGATGAACCACGGACAAATTGTACCCAAACTATGAATTTAATTACGGCCCTGATGAACTCTGATTTGATTTCTTAAGCCGCGTTTATAATAAGAACTTTCCATGCCATATTCATTTGTAATATTTACAGGCGTCCACGTAACATGGTTAACACTTCGTCAACTTTAAGCAGCAAGCCACAGTGAACATTACGCTGCATGACAGCGCCGGCATGAAAGTGACAGCGCCGCGCGGCGCGCCGCACGCGTTTTGTCTATCTGTCATTCACCTAACGTCACTCAATGCCTTTATCATACAAAATGTTCCAAAGTAACAGCGCTTTGCAGCGCTGTCAAAATGTGCAAAATGTATCAAAGTGACAGCAGCGCACGTCGCGCTGCATCTATCTGTTTTTCACGTAACATCTCTATCAATGGTTTCCTCTACTAACTTTTCTATAGCTACCACAATCAATAAATGTAGAATGAACTAGATTGGCTAAAAAAGGTTCGTTGCTTTCATGCGAGCACTGTCTCTATATATAGCAAATTAAATCCTTCAATTCTTACAGAAATGTCTATTCAAATCACAGAATTATGACGTCATACAGTACGTAGGGAGGTAACCGGTTGGCGCTTGGTTCAGCGGGTGTGCTGTGCACGAATCATTATCGTCGTCGGTTGTTTATACATTACATTTTACAATTAGGTGCTACAGATCAACTTTGCTTCGTGTTCTCCATAAACTTCAGCATAATTATGCATGCATAGCTTATGTATGCATGAGCAAACTGTCATCTACTCCATTAGATAATTAGATTGGTGTCCATATCGGTCCAGCCCATATCCAATCGGACCCGTTACAAGACATTAATTCCACTATACTGGTTGTGATGAAGCGATGATGAGTGTTCAGTTGAACGTGTGGTCGTATGTCACGCTGTAGGTTGTGGGTGGGAAAACTAACTAACCGTGTAAAAATGAGTATGAGCTTCCTACGAATGAAAACAGCTAAAAGCTTAGCACGCTACCTTCAAGAAAATATATGAAATAGAAGCTCACAAAGTTATGGTGTTATTCATCCGACAGCAATCCTTGAGAGCTACTTTTAATTATGTCTACCACCTTCAACCGCGCGTAACTTCAAACGCTAGTCTACAAAAAATCTCGTATTTTATCGAAATATCGGTTGAGATGCGTACGACAAGATATCGACCACGGCGGTCGGTAGATCAATTTTCTGTTTACAACCGGGTGGTCATCAAAGCCGGCCGCTCGCTCGCCTAATTGGTGGTAATGGTACACTTATAAACCATCTTACCACGGTTTATTGGTAGTAGGAAGTATTATTACCCTACACATGTCTGGTATTAGAATGATAAATATTTATTAGTAACCTAATTAGATTACTATCGGATTTGGTTCTCTTCGTTTGGGTGTAAGGGAATTTGGATAAATAATCATTAAATTATTTTGGAAATAATTATACGACCACAAACAAAACTTTCACTTATGAGTATTATGACTGTAGAAATGGTTTTTCGTCGTTTTATAAAGAACTATTATTTGATCTGTGGTTTTACCCAAAACAACTAAGCTAATTCGTAATCTTCCTAAAGATGCCGCGATTAGGAGTTACGACGAATAATCGGTTAGCAATTATTCGGTATTTCCATGGCGAATAATAGTTGCTAACTGGGCATCTCCAATATTTCTTGTTTTAGACGTAATATCGATTTTTTATACTATAATTACTGACTGTTAGGCACTGACTGTTCTTTAGTGGGAAATATTTTCCAAAAATAGATAAAAACTAGCAGTGATTAAATGATACTATTAAACAAATTTACCGACAAAAAACTAAACTCTCCTTCTGAGCAGTCAGTTCGTGGAACAATCATTCGAATGAATCGATAGACGAATTGATCACATTTGCATGAAAAAGTTCTTTTATTTTAGAAGATATAAACAACAATTCCGTCATCTATTAAACTAAAAGACTCTCAAACATGATATTTCTCCCACTTAACCCAACACTCAGTCTCATTAATAAACAAGTGAGGGGTAACTCAATACGTCTACAGAATTCCCAGTTACAGTGCTCTCTGTTTGATCGCAACGGCATCGGCACCTAAAGTCAACTCACAACTAGTTTTCCAATTAAAATTTTCGACTCGGGAACGAATGTTGGTGAAAACTTCATCGATAAGTTAACAAACATTACTTAAAACATTAATGAACTGTGCACTCGGAGTTAATTTAGCTAGTTGGTGTTGTGAATTCAAACTGGAACTGTTGCGTGGTGACGTCATGCGCTAACTTTGATCGTTTTATTTAATGTTTTTTTTTTAGTACCATACCTTGCCAGATATTCATCCACCAAATAGAAGTGTGCAAACATTACAGACTCTGTTCCGGTTTGAAGGGAATTGTTTCCAGCGAAATTACTGGGCATATGAGACTTTAGAGCCGATGTCTCAGGGTGACGAGCGCAGAGCAGTGTCGCGCAGGATTATGCAATGCAGGGTTCTGGCGCGTGCAGAGACTTTTATGGGCAGGCGTAGCGCTTACCATCAGGTGAACGATTTGCTCGTCTCGTCACACAGTCAAATTTAAAAAAAACGACCTATACTGCTCGTGCAAGTCTTTCCAGAAAAATTTCGTCTATCCAGCGGAATAGCAAAAGGTAGTACAAGGTTCACCAAAGTGGCTGCTCTTTTTATCGGAGGCGAGAAATTATTTTGGGCCACTGTGCCACATCAATTATTTAGGTACTTCAATAAGGCATTTTATATTGAAATCATTATTGTACGATTTGCGGATAGTTCTATCGGCTACCATTTTGCAAACCTTCCAATTGTTTCAGATGTCGAAATATCGCGCTCCGTATTTAGCTAATTATCAACTTCCACGGAGACCGGATTGAGATGTAGTTGGTTTTTAATTTTAATTGACACTGTAGAGCGCAATCCCTTTTAGCGCAAACCTGCGAGGCGCGAGTACGGATTCGATTTCTGTTCAGGTCAAATATTTGTCAGAAATACAGGTACTTCATTTGAGCCTAGGAATTTGTGTTATGTAAGGCTACGGTCCTCGTAGTTCCTGTTTCCTTAGGCGTAAGACAAATCAATGCAGCACGGCGTTGTCTTTTTGTTACGTTTTGTATGAAAAAGGTAACAAGTGACGTCATGCAGCAAGCCGCACGCGCACACCGCGCTTCTTTTTTCTGGCTTGCTGCTTAGATACCAGAATTATTAGTCCAAAGTAGGATCACACGACGATCACGATTACGTGATCGTAATGTTTCGAATTATGACTGTCCAAAGATTTAAATATGTGTCATCGTATTTACAGAGGCCGTCGTTATGCAGCCAGATTTGTATTTGCCTAATCTATACTAATATATAAAGCTGAAGAGTTTGTTTGTTTGAACGCTAGGATCTCAGGAACTATTGGTCCGAATTGAACAATTCTTTTTGTGTTGAATAGTACATTTATTGAGGAAGGTTGTAGGCTATATAACATCACGCTACGGCTAATGGGAGCGGAGCACTGATGAAGAATGTCGCAAAATGGGGGAAATTATTGCTTTTAAGAGTTTATGCGGGAAAACTTGAATTATGCGGGTGAAACCGCGGAGCGCAGCTAGTGTCATATAAGGATTGAACTACTTTCGTATCGACTAGATGATCTGTACTATCATTTCCAAGGCACAAGAGATAAAAAGGTAAACTTTTCCGCGAAGCTATAAAACTTTAAGGTTGCTAACATCTAATTTCTTCATAAAATGTATTTATATTGGCTCGCGTTCAAAAGGATTTTCTTGAAGAGTAACGTTAGCAAAGTGGAAATTCCAGGCATGCCTGATCCGGTACACACATACCGGAAAACTATAGTTATATCGTGAAACGATCTTATAAGCACGCTAGTTATTGGAATATTCCATTTTTCGGAATTACAGTAAAAAATGCTGGTATCATTTTTCTAGGTAGATCTGCTGGATGGATAAATTTTCTGGGAAAATCTGCTAGATACATTTCTCGAAGAAATAAGTAATACGGAGTTTGTACTTGACAGTCTAAAGGATGAAAAAGTATTTTATAATATACTAGTTGTATTGCGACGTACGTACGTAGCTGTAAATTTATTTCTTAAGCTGACTAACAGTCGGTTTCTGGAACGCATGTTAACTTTAACAGCAGATTAAGCCTATCGTTGTCTCTGTCTGACACTAAGAAAACAACAAGGACAGGAATATACTTAATCGATTGTCAAAGTTAACTATCGTTCCAGAAACCAGTCGTAACAGTTTGGTAGAATTAACCAGCATTCAATTTATCTCTTTCATGTTATTGAATTAGGTTTTTTAATGCAAATAATAAATATTCCTCCAATATTTATTAACGTGAACAAACACAAAAATATTACAAAATTTTCCCTAGGCAAGAAATAACGAGACAACATAAAAGAAAAGGTAAAAATAAAATGACCTTTATGTATGGCTAATTTATTTTGACAAAGGTATCCTTGTTGTCCCGGCCAACGTTAGGAAGGACAGCAGAAATGAATAATTTTATTCCTATTAGGAACAAGTCAAATTTGTCCCAGTTTATACGTATAAGGGTAACCCATACAAACAGAGACGAATAAAATTATGTTTTTTTTTTTTTATATTTTATCACTTATTTTGGAAACTCATTTTATTTTGTGCGCTAAAATGAAGAAGGCTCGCGCACTGCGCGCTCGTCACCCTGAGACATTATGTATTTAAGGCATTCAATTGGAATCAAAAAGAGTTTAAGATAAAATCTACAATTTTTTTCTTGCTAGATAGGCAGTCATTTGGCCAGAAGATATTTGTCTATTTTTTACGACATTCCGGGAACCCAATAAATCATTTTTCTACTGATACATTATAAACTACAGATCACAAGTGGTGTAATTTTTTTTATAAATCATACAAAGAAACTGCATAATTTCTTTAAATGGGTAGGAAGGGTCGTCTTACATCCGGATATCGGATAACTCGGTCCATTCTTGTTTATACTCATCTTTTGTTATAACCGTATATCTTTTGGGTTCAAAAGATTCAAAAGTATATGTTCGCGCCACTTACATTGGCACTCATAATACCTTCCTACCTTCCTATTCCTATCATTTCTTGGCGACTATCTCTGTCGCTCATATCGTGGTATCCACGAGAAAACTGCTTGCCGCCGCAAGTAGTCTGCGATCGACCCTCGTCCTTCGCGGCTGCCGCTCTCGCCGAATCCAAAAAGTACTGGATCTGCTGCTCCTCTGTAGTGGTCCACGTGAATTCGACGCGCAAATATAAACAAAACCCGCTATAAACCCGCCGCGTAAACGCTCCTTGCCGACACGCACCAACCGCCAAAAATACAGTCCACTACATCGAACGTCATAACATCCTGAAGGAACAAGCAGCTTGGAGACGGACCCGAACCGAGGTGATTGCAGTTGCATGGAGACCAGGTTAGTCGCCAAGTTCCTTTGTACTACTCTTCTACCAGCCATCCTTCCCCCGCCATTGGAGGCGCGCTCAGCCTATACAGCTTAGCTGCCGCGCTAACATATTGTTGGTCCTCCGCCGCCGGATCTTCTCTGGTCCTCCCGCTATTCTCTGGCCCCTCTTAGGCCTCATATAGTCCTCTTTATAACCGCCCGCAATTTTATATTGGTATTTTTACCAACGATAATTTCCTATAATTATCGTGTTCCCGCCCGCAATTACAGTTCAGATAGTACCCTGTACTATCCTACTACGCTATTATATACTTATTTCGTGTATTCCGCATTCCTAAATAGTAAAAATAACGATTTTTCCGTAATTCTTAATTTTTATTAAAAAGTGAAGGTATTCCTAACGACCGCCCGTGCGTCTCCGCGTGGGTATTCAATACGCCGCGCGCGCGGCAGGTAAATGCTGTAGGCAGTTGCAGTAAGTTAGGAATTTCATACTTTATCTAGTTTTTTTATACTTTGTTAAGATGGCTATGGCTACTCGTTCAAAAGACAAAGATAGTGAAGTATACGAGGACGCAAAGGCGCTCGATACGTTACAGGTCGAACGTTTGACCTTGATAGGTAAACGTGACATTATATTTTCCCGCTTACAAGATATTTTTAACCGATCTTTAAAGGCTTTCACTGATGATACTGAGAAAGATTTATTTCTATGTGGAATGATCTCGTTAGACCGTTTACGCTCCGATTTCAATGAAATTGTGAACAAATTAAATGTCACCGAGTTGAGTCTCAACGCTTCGTACACGGTAAACTACCAATCTATAAACGTCTTCGAAGATATGTTTTGCCGTTGTCAGTTTGTTTATAATAAACTTAACCCGCCTTTAAAAACCGCTGATTTCAATGTTGCCCCGCAACGTAAATCTATCAGAATTCCTGAACTCGATTTGATGGTCTTCAATGGAGATCCGATGACCTGGAGGATATTTTATGAGTCATTCAAACGCACGATTCACGAAAATCCCGATCTCACTGATCACGAACGCGTCCAATATTTAATTAATAAATTGTCAGGCCGGGCCCTTGCAGTTTGTTCTGGTATCGTACCTAACGGTGATAATTATCCGATCATATGGCAGACGCTCGTCGATAAGTATAACGACAAACGTAACCTAGCCTCCGCTTATCTTGATCAAATGCTTGATTTTAAATCTTTTAACACCGCGACGAATAAAAACTTAGAATTATTCCTAGATAAATTCTGCACGGCTGTGTCAAGTTTGAAGTCTCTCAAGCTCGATAACGTGTCTGATTTTATTTTACTATCGCTCGCTTTGAAGAAAATAGATTCAAGTACTGCACGGTCGTTTGAAATGCACATGCGAGGTAAATCTATGCCTACATACAATGAACTTTTAAAATTCATCCGCGAACAAAGCAAAATATTGGAACGCACTACGACCGATTCTCTTAGCCGCAGTGATAACAGGCCGCGTACTGCAAGGTCTACGCAGTCTTTTGCAGCATCATGCGTCACTCACTGTCCGCTTTGCAAACAAGCCGATCACGCTAACTTATATAGATGCCCTGCATTTGATAAGCTTTCTATCGACGACAGGTACACTTTTGTAAAACAAAGCAAAGGTTGCACTAATTGTCTAAGCACTACGCATATAAATACTGCTTGCAATTCTAAATTTAATTGCCGTTATTGTGGATGTAAACATCATTCTATGTTATGCCGCAAAGTATCATCTTCCCGTGAAGACAATCGCCCGTACCCTAGCGCTCCGTCACAGGCGCACGCGCCGCCTCCGCGCGCGCGAACTGGCAACTTCTCCGCCGCCGGGGATCACATGCCGCCTTCGGCATCGCCGCCGCCCGTCGCGGGCTCCGCTAGCGCTCAGCTGACGAACTTACCTACAACTGCTTATCAGTCATCACAACAACAGGTGTCGCTGTGTAATATACGCCCCGCTTCGCAGCCTAATGACACTACTTGTTTACTGGGAACCGTACAAGTTTATGCTACGGATTTAAATGGTCGCCGCCATGTAGTACGCGCCTTAATTGATTCGGCTTCCCAAAGTAACTTTTTAACTTCAAAATGTTGCGCTAAATTAAATTTAAAATGCAATAAGGTGACGAACACCGTTGTTAAAGGGATAGGTTCCGCATCTAACCCAATCAAGGGAGCAGTTTCTGCTACTTTATCTTCCCGCCTAAATGATAATTTTATTGCAATTGACGCCTATGTTATCGACCGCATAACAGACAATTTACCGGCAGTGAAAATTGACGTATCCTGCCTTTCATACCTGAACTGCCTGCCTCTGGCAGACGACAGTTTCGCTTCGCCTTCCGAGATCGACATACTTATAGGCGCGCCGCTCTTTTCTGAAATATTGCTATCAGGCCGCGCCGCTGGTCCGCCTGGTACTCCAACCGCTTTTGAAACCATTTTTGGTTTTATCGTAATCGGGACCGCTCCCGTTACTCCCGCTCATGTTACTCCCGCTCATGTTACGCCCGCTCATATTGAAACCGTTGTTTCTATCACTGACCCCTTGGTTGAAGATAGATGCCGCTCTCATATTTCCCTTTGTACCTTTACGGAAGGACCACGTTTAGATAATCTTGTCCAACGCTTCTGGCAGCTTGAAGAGGTGCAATGCACGCCGACTTTGAGCCCAGACGCTATAGAATGTGAACGCATTTTTACAAATAACGTTTCCCGCGATCCTACGGGACGCTATTCTGTAGCGTTGCCTTTCTCCCGCGATCCCGCGACCTCTCTGGGTAATTCTTACCCTATCGCTAAAAAACGCTTCATGTATCTCGAACGTAAGCTCGCCGCGACACCTGCTCTGCGCTTAGAGTACGATGCTATAATCAAAGAGTACATTCAGAAGGGTTACATTTCACTGATCGACAATGATAGTCCTTTTACTGGATATTACGTGCCACACCACGCCATTGCGAGACTACAAAAAACAACAACTCGATGGCGTATGGTGATGGACGCCAGTGCTGAAACTGACTCAGGCCTCTCCTTGAATCAAGTTTTATATACCGGGGATAATTTACAAAACGATCTTTTTACAATCCTCTTGGATTTCCGCCTCTACCCAATCGCTTTTACATCCGATATTAAACAGATGTACCTACAAATTTTGATAAATAAGGACCACCGCAAATATCAAAAATTCCTGTATCGATTCGATCCCGTTTTTCCGCTTGATACCTACCAATTCAACCGCGTTTGTTTTGGTCTACGTAGCAGTCCGTTCCTTGCAATGCGAGTGTTGCGACAGCTGTGCGCCGCCGACGGTGCCCGCTTCCCACTCGCAGCATCTCTTATCAGCGACAACACATACATGGACGACGTGTGCTACTCCATGCCTACTCTGTCTGCTTGTTTACAACTCAGAGACGATCTCCGCGAGTTGCTCAAGGCCGGGGGCTTCGATCTCGTCAAATGGGCTAGTAACTCACCCGCGCTCCTTGACTCCCTTCCCGTCTCTGCGTTAACGGAATGCGTTAAAAATGCGAAAAATGCGTTAACGGATCTTTTAAATTCCGACGAATATAATAAGTCTATCTCAGATGAGTTATCAGCTAATCGCATACACTGGAAATTCAATCCACCGCGAAGTCCTCACTTCGGGGGGAATTATGAAATATATGTGAAAGCGTTTAAAAGTCATCTTCATAAGACGATCGGTTCACAGTTACTCACGTATGAGGAAATGTTAACCGTACTCACACAGATAGAATGCGTTATCAATTCTCGTCCTGTAACGTTATTGAGCGAAGATCCGTCTGAGCCGACCGCGCTGAGTGCTTCACATTTCTTAATGACCGCACCGCTGAAGCATTTGCCCGCTTGCACGGTTCCCGATGAACCTGGACACTTATTGAAACGGTACGCTTTATTGGATCAAATGGTACAATCATTTTCCAAACGGTGGAAGTTGGAATATCTTCACTTACTTCAATCTAGAGGAAAATGGAATACACCTTCGAATCCCATTACAATAGGTTCTATTGTTCTTATTATCACTGATAATATTCCCCCGCTATCCTGGCCTCTCGGCGTCGTCGTGGCCACTCATGTCGGCGGCGATGGCATCTGTCGAGTAGCGTCAGTAAAAACGGCGACCGGCGTCTACCAGAGACCCGTCGTCCGTTTATGTATCTTACCTACCCAATAATTTAACCCCTTGCTCCCCGGTCAACCGCTATGTTATATTTAACCCGTTGACCGCTTTAGAGTTTAACTCTTATTTTTATTTTTTTTATTTCCCGCTTTCTTTTAAAAACCAATGGTTTTTAGGCCGGGGGCAAATGTTCGCGCCACTTACATTGGCACTCATAATACCTTCCTACCTTCCTATTCCTATCATTTCTTGGCGACTATCTCTGTCGCTCATATCGTGGTATCCACGAGAAAACTGCTTGCCGCCGCAAGTAGTCTGCGATCGACCCTCGTCCTTCGCGGCTGCCGCTCTCGCCGAATCCAAAAAGTACTGGATCTGCTGCTCCTCTGTAGTGGTCCACGTGAATTCGACGCGCAAATATAAACAAAACCCGCTATAAACCCGCCGCGTAAACGCTCCTTGCCGACACGCACCAACCGCCAAAAATACAGTCCACTACATCGAACGTCATAACATCCTGAAGGAACAAGCAGCTTGGAGACGGACCCGAACCGAGGTGATTGCAGTTGCATGGAGACCAGGTTAGTCGCCAAGTTCCTTTGTACTACTCTTCTACCAGCCATCCTTCCCCCGCCATTGGAGGCGCGCTCAGCCTATACAGCTTAGCTGCCGCGCTAACAGTATAGTTTTTTGTTATTTCAGTTATATGAGTAAAAGTTTTCATAATAGTGTAATAAAATTATTATATCCCAAAGAATTATGTTTCTGGTGATAATTTTAGCTTTTGCAACTACATCGTTATGGCGTTAAAATCATTATCCTACATTATTAATTTACTCGGTAGCCTAGCGGGAGAATGCTCTATCTTCCAAAGAGAAAGTCGTGAGTTCAAATCCCAGTGCGGGCACGTGCCAATGTGTTTCTTGTAAAACATATTATCACTCGCTTTTATGTGAAGCTAAACATTGTTAAGAAACCTACATACCTACCCCAAAATTATTTCAGAGGCAGGTATGTTAACCACTAATCCGAACCGGGCCTCAGCGGTGGATTAAAACCTAACCCTAAACTTAAAGAGGAGACCCGAGCTCAGCGATGGGACGGTATAGGTTAATGATGATGATTAATTTAATATATTAATTTGGCTACTTCCCATAGGTCCACAGCTCATTGTTCATAGGTAGGTATCCGACAAAATTATCTCTAATGCCTACCACACACGCTAGGTTATCTCTGACAGTTTAACCTGTTCAGGCAAACCGTAGTATGTATCTCGTACATCTGTGCGGCTTTTTTATATATATATTTCTTTTTTTTCTTTTTCTTTTTTTTTTGGCTTTTTTACTTTACTTGTACAGAGCACTGTACAGGCAAACCTGTCAGGTGGGAGTATACCCTAGCGTGTATGGCAGACATTATTATGAGAAAAAAGACAGAGAAACAATCAAGGCAGACAAATCTTCGAAGTAAGTTCGGACTCTTACCAAACTAACCACAACCGGGGAAATGATAAGGCAAGTTACGAGAAAAACATGATATATCATCAACAGTCTCTACCTACAGTTTATGGAGATAATAAATTAAATTCAAACGTATGTATATACAGTGTATAGAGTTCTTATCTTCCCGATTGAATGCGTAATGAGTAAGGCAGTGTCATATGTTATCTCCCAAGTTCTATAAACTTTAATTTATACAAATGAATGATTCTAGTTAGATGAGGAACGGAGCCATAACCGACCGTAGTTAAAATAATCTGATTTATTCAATATACTTTTAATAGCGCACGGAAACTTTATGACATTGATGGGGAAGCGATTTTAAAAGACCAGGAGGCCTACCATGACGTCTTATAGCGATTCAGTTCAGGACCTAAACTGAGCCGCGTTGCATAATCGTACCGTGACGTATTATTTTTTATGTTGCTGCCATTTTCAACCTAAACTGAATCCAGTTAACGTTGAAAATGGTAGCAGCCTAAATTGAGTCGCTAATAAGCCATTTTCAACCTAACTTATATCCAGTTTAGGTTGAAAATGGCAGCAACATTAAAAATAAGACGTCACGGTACGATTATGCAACGCGGCTCAGTTTAGGTCCTGAACTGAATCGCTATAAGACGTCATGGTAGGCCTCCAGTTCTTTTTAGGTTTCTGACTGGACTTGACGGCCAGAATCAGAAGCATAGAAAAAAATTTACTTTTTTTTTTAATTGAGTGACGAGACGAGCATGTCGGTCTCCTAATGGCAAGCGCTACGCCTGCCCGTAACAGTCACAGTACCACCTAGAACTCTGCATTGCATGATTCAATACCAATAATATTATCTTATCTATCCGCCTCTAAATTCTCATTTATGCCCAGTAATTTCGCTGGATATATTATTATAACTTCCTGCCTTTATTTTGAAATGACAGACATTAACTTAAGTTTTATTAATTAGTAAGGATATTGCTTCTGTGATTTAGTACTTGTTAAAAGAATTCAATAGATTTAAAATCTTCTTAGACATCACTGAACCGTGAGAAAAATTCGTTACTAAAATCCTGTTACAATTTTATATAGAACGAAGGAAGGAACACCTTACCAGCGTCTATGTTTCCTGAAAACTATAATCTGAAAGTCTTCAAGTTTAAAGTGAATAGGCATGTTGTAGGCAAGCATGCTCCATCATCGACCGTGTCGTCACTTACCACCAGGTGAGACCGCGTTCAAATGCTTGACTATTATGCAATAAAGAATAAATGAAAAAAAACAATATGAATCGTATATTTGTATGTTCGAGTATGTTATCTTTAAATTAAACCAATAAAAAATTAAGTTCTGTTTAAAAGTATATCACTACCGTATAGTGTCAAAATGAAGTAGGAGATAAAATATTAATATTTATAAACAAAATAATATGATACCAAATGTACTTACTACATAAGATAAGTAAGTGATGTTTTTGTATTTACAATTTCATCATACGGACTTATGTATGACACAAATTAGCCAATAATTTAAGCAAGAAGTCTTTTTAAGTACAGACGCGTTCCTTGTATTATCCACCAACGGAAAGTAGACAAGAAAATCCCAAAAACCTTTATCATGTTGACTATACAATATACAACTATATCTTGGGTGTACTTAGTTTAAAAAAAAATTAAATGGTACTTATAAAAAAGCTAAAGCTGAAAGCTGTGTCTGGTTGGAAACAAAATCATGGACCTATGAAAAATTACCAAATTGAAGTGATAGCATGAACTGAAAAATATGTTCTGCTTTTATATATTTCAAGGCTCAAACTCAAAGCATTTATCAGCAGGCAATATTAGAAATCTATACCTAGTCACGGAATAATAATAAATTATAATAAAATATATAATACTCGTGATGCGTGGACAATACGTGGAAAAATAATGTTTTATGAATTGTCTATTTACAAAGCTCAAAGCTTTACCTAGCAGAATGGTCATTAATCTGGAACTTACAATTTAAATTACCAAATGGACTACCGAAATTCAATATGAAATAACATTTTATTAACACTAACTTAGCTTAATTGTGTTAATAATTCTATGTTAAGTAGCCGCTCGCCGTTAAACGGTTTAGTGTCAAAATTACAATAATCAGTTCATTTTAAACGTTAATAATAAGCGCCAATGGTTTTACGGTTGAACTGAGAAGGTTAAGTTCGTAAACGGGAACTTGTTAAGATGGTGCGTTTCGCTCGTGGAGGGAAAATCAAATTTTAAGCAGTTTTTTATGTTTAACGCGACACCGGGTAAGTAATTTAAATGAACATCAATAATAGATCATTATTTGCGGTATTATGTAGAGATATAGCACTACTGCTCCAAATTGTTCAAATAAGTGAGTTAACCCTTAAACTAACAACTGTAGTGTTTATTGACTTATGAGAGTTATCAGGTGCATATGTTGTAAATTTCTGTATGAAATAATTTGCAAAGTATAATTATTGTTAATTTTATTATTTGGAATAATTACCAGGTGATTTGATTTGATTTGAAATACAATTCTTCAAGTTTAATAATGAATGCAGGAAATGTCTAGCTAACAAACTACACGATAAACAAAAATAAACCAATGCAAAATAAAATTCTAACCATGAATTAAAAAAAATACCAACCTTAAATCCTCCAAAAACTCCGCGAATTCTCAAAGAGTTAATTCATGAAAAACCGGTGAAACTCAACGAACAGTCACAGAAAAGTTCACGGGACATCCACACGTACAATTCAAAATCCAGTTCTGTACACGAGAGCACTGTATTTCCTTTATAGAATCGAGTTTATGTACTTTATGTTAATGCCGGGATCGGGAAGTTGTGGGGACGGGACGCGTGCGCTCCGCACGCTAGCGAAGCTCTGACTGCCGACAGCCGGCTAGGAGCATTTCTAAATATACACCCCCCGCGCAACCCTACTATATAGGGTGTAGGGTTTGTTGGGTCTGCTGGGCGCAACTCGGGCCATGCAATTTTCTATAAATTTTCGCATAAGCTCTCGAAGCCGCTGTCAAAAGATGTTTTTGCCGGTAAGCCGTGCACGCCTTAATTGAATTAAGGTCGTTATTTGACGCGATGCGTGAGATAACTTTTCAGATTTTGTTAGGGTGGTAGGGATTTGATATAACATATTTCATGAATATTAATAATTTTAATTATGCATTCTTTATGTACCAATAGGTACGATTTCAATTACAAATTTATAGAAACAGTAATTGGATTACTCACAAAAATAACTCAAACAAAAAAATGACACTAGAATCCCAATCTATAGCAGTAGTAGTGGGAAGCCTCTCCTGCAAGAGACCGCCTGAGGAATTACCACACCTTTGCCAGATATTCATCCGCCAAGCAGTAGTGTGCAAACATTACTGTGTTCTGGTTTGAAGGGCATTGTTTCCAGCGAAATTACTGGGCATATGAGACATTAGAGCCGATGTCTCAGGGTGACGAGCGCAGTGCAATGCCGCGCAGGATTATGCGATGCAGGGTTCTGGGTGGTGCTGTGACTGTTATGCACAGGCGTAGCGCTTACCATCAGGTAAACGACTTGCTCGTCTCGTCGCTCAGTCAAATAAAATAAATGACGCCAAAATCACAATCCATAGAAGTGGAAAAAATCATATCGATATTTTGGAATCTTAATGTATCGGCTCCGCGGACCACTTCCTTGTGCTATACCTTAATTGTGGTGTTTTATAACAGTGTTAAATTTAATTACGAATTCACTGAAAGTTGGTAAAAAAAAATCATCTAATAGACAAGATAATATTACTGGACCGCCCATTGTACTACCCTTGTTTACCTATTGTAATTCTTCTGTACTGTGTTTATTTTTGTTTTTGGTGTACAATAAAGAGTTCTTCTATTCTATTCTAATCTATTCTATTCTTAAGTCTTGTTTGAGTAAAGTGACTCATAACCGTTAAGTACCTACTGAATTTGTATTCATTGCAGTTTCTGAAGATTTTATTCTCCCGCCAAGCTAATATCAACGAATTAAGCTTCAGCTATTTACATATGTTTTGTTACTACAGTTTCACATAAAGCTGGTAATCCGGCTTGTTCTTGCCGTTTTGGTGCTACGGTCGTAGCGCTACGCATTGTTTCGCGTAGCCGGTCATTGAATTGTGTTCTACGAATATTATAATAATCATCATAATCAACCCATAACGTCCCACAGCTGGGCACGGGTCTCCCCTCACTTTCGTGAGGACGGTCAGGCCGTAATCCACCACGGGGGCCCGATCCGGGTTGGTGGATCACCTACCTACCTCCGAAATAACTCTCGGGTAGGTATGTGGGTTTCCTCACGATGTTTTCCTTCACCGAAAAGCGAGTGATAATTGTAATAATACATAACCTTTTTGGATAATAGAAAACGTTTATTCTTACTACTAGCAGCGCTCGCGGCTTCACTCGCGCTGACTATTATCGTTAAGCACCTTACATTTTTACGGGATAATTAATTCTTATGTTCAATTCCGCGACCTATAGTATATATTATTATACAGAATTATATCAAACTCCGTTAAGCCGTTTTGGCGTAAAGAGAGGACAAACAAACAGACACATAAACGCACGAACACACAAAGATACGTTTATTTAATAAAAAAATTCACTTGAAGTTAAATAACTATTTCGAAAAATGTTATTTGTCGGTTAGATTATTTTGAATGACAGATTTGGCAATACAAAAAACCTAGTCCTACATGAAACAATTTAATAACTGTAAATGTAAATGTAAATGTAATGTAAATGTAAATGTAAATGTAAATGTAAATGTAATGTACATGTGTAGAACGCGGATTGTCCGGATTACGCCTGTTCTATTAACATCGTGAAGAAACCATACCTACCCGAGAATTATTTCGGAGGTAGAAATGTTATCCACCTATCCGGACCGGGCCTCCGTGGTGGATTATGGCCTAATCCTTCTCAGGAGCGTGCTCAACGGTGGGTCGATATGGGTTGATGATGATAAAAAAGTTTATAGAATAGAATACAAAATTCTTTATTGTACCAAAGAGAAACACAATACAGAAATATAACAAAGGTTAAGCATAGATTAGTACAATGGGCGGTCTTATCGCTTAAAGCCATAAAAATATGAATTCCCAGGCGACGTACCTAAAACGATCAATTTTAAAATTTCAATTTCTGTTTTAAATACTTGTTCAAAGGAAAAAATATATATTATAGAATAAACAGAAAAATTAATGCAGACTTCAAACATTGATTCTAGAATTACCTAAAAAAAAGTTTTCGTGGGTAACACTGAATTGGCTACATTTTTATTTGAATTCAAATAAAGTCATAACTTTGCAATTATAGCCGTCCTCGTCTCCAACAGAAAATACTATTAGTATGCACGATACCGACTAAAACTTAGATTGGAAAAACTTAGTAGAAAAGCGAAGTAGATTATACTACATTTTATAATCTGAAGTAAAATAGGTAGTTCCAAAACTAGACTGGCACAAAAGGAAAAAAGGTAACCCAATTATTTTGTTGAACATTGCTCGTTGCAAATTTTGAAATTTAATGGTAGATTTCTGTATAGTCTTAATAAAAGTGCACAAGGACTTCCTATTGACTACCACGCTACCCTTAAGTAGGTACTTAGTTTTAATTTTAGTATGTAATTTAAAATGCGAGTATATGAAAAATAAACGGTCTTTTATCCACAAAAATAAAACAAAATAAAAAAGGCGTGAGAGTGAAAAATAAAACACCTAAAAACGATACATACGTGTGAATGAAAAAAAAAAGCTGTAGGTACATTATGTCAGTCCATTTGCTTTTTTTACATCATGTATAAATAAGGCACTGATTAACATTTTGTACTTTAAAAAATATCAGAGTCAAAGTCAAAAATATTTATTCACATGGGCCCCAAGAGGGCACTTATCAAAGTTCTTCAACTCTACCACTGAATTCAGAATACATTAAACCGAGAAGAACCGACAAGAAACTCGTTGGCATATTTGTTCAGTATGTATTCTTACATTATACTTAAGTTGCATATAAATCTAAACGGAAGTTAAGAAATTGATAATAAAAATAATCATATTTACAAGTACTAGTACAATATTTATGTTACAAGTGTGGCAACGGCTAGTATGAAATATTGAAAGAATTCATCACTGAGGTTTTTGCCACTTTTTCTCGAGTGCTTGTGTTCCAATTTTGGTGGTAGTCATTTAACTTTCATGAGTTCTCTTAGGGTATGTTTATTAATGATTTTGTTGCGTGTGATGAATCATACGGTTCAGTCAAGAGTGAATTCAATCCCAATGGGAATATAAACCGTCATGAACAATGGTTCGGTTGGTACAAGCTGTATAGTTTATTGTTTTAAATTAACACTTCTAAAGGCGTCTCTCCCGCGCGTGGTTTAGTCTACAAACTACACAAAAGCCTCTTTTACTGTGTATTTTTTTGTTCGCAATTATATTGACATTAGTTGGCATTATTGCTGTATAAATTTTCAACTACAACTTCTAGGGTTCTTAACTAAGCGCCCTCTGGCATAAAACTCTAGCAATATGAACAACCTCATATTATACACCGTGCCTCGTAAGCCAGACTACGGCAAAATAAGCTTGCTAGTTTATGTATATTCCGCTAGATGACTCTTTTTTAACTTAAAAATGTGGTCCAGTATAATAATAATTATGTAAAGTTGTAACACTAATGAAAATGTAAAATTTACGCTTTATAATTACAGCATTATTTTTATTCATCAAAATGTGTCTCATAATATGTGTGCTCATGATTGAGGATAGGCTAACGTGGTGGTAAGTAAGTACCGTGATTTTTCATGCGTGAAACATTTTTTTTTAATTTGGTTCATTTATTTACAAGGTTGGCTAGTTATCGACGTGGCTCCTTACATGCCTTCTAAGAACCCCAAATTAGCACGTACTCGCATTCAAAGCTAATGAACTATGGCCGTATAAGTCGAGGAAACTAAGTTGAGGATGCACTGTGGACAAACTTCAGGTTGAGTATCAGCCTTAAGTGAGTGGCATAATGTTATTGTCCTCTTTAATTGTACCTTTTTTTTTAACTGAGTGAAGAGACGAGCAAGTCCTACCTACCTATTACCTATGGTAAGCGCTACCTGCCCGTAACAGTTACAGTGCCACCTAAAACTTTGCGTTACATAATCCTACGTGGCACTGCACTGCGCTCGTCTCCCTGAAACATCGGCTCTATAGTTTCATATGTCCAGTAATTTGAATTTTAATAATTACATTCATGGGTATTGAATCAGCGAGCTCAAAAAGCTAGCATTTGGAATATTATGTTGCAAGCACTTATAATGAACGACTAATGGTTTGTAAGTAGCTGATAAATGTTTTTAAGCATCATAGATCCCGTCCGTGGTAATGCACAAAAATAGTCAATCATGACACATAACTAGGTGTATGGAAAAAAAACGTGATTAGAACAGTGAGTGTTGTAATTTGAAAAATGTTATCATTAGCACATGAAAACCCATACTTCTGATTGCAGTCCCATACATAACCTAAAACTCAAATCATTTACAGTCAAAACTTAAGTCTCTTATAGTTACATATAGATAAAAAAAAGATAAAAAATAGAAAATCAATTATGATCTCCTAAACTATTGATTAACTGATTATGGTTTGAGTTTGAAAAGGGACATTTCCCTTCCAAGTGGTGACTCATGCCTGAATCTCGCACAGGAAAAGGAAACACCATTAACTCTACCAGTGCTTCGCAAATGCGCCCGTCAGAGAAGATAGCACCAAGAAACTCTACAGGGGTGTAATTTTTTTCAATGTTTTTATGCCATATACCGTAAGGTACATTTCCATGGCGCAAAATTAAAAGAATCACAGCGTCAAAATCATTACTAGCGGCTATTTTCATTGCCGGTAACGCCGTACGCTTTCAAGTTTCAAACGAAACCAAGAAGTGTTTGAAGTATTCGTTATATTTTTCAGTGTAGCAAGACCTTTATCTAATCTGTGTTACACAGGTAACATCAGGTAACGAGGCTCGGGCAAACGTGTATAACAACCCTCGTTACTAGGTGTTCTAATTAGATACAGTGTAGGTAGTTTAAGGACGAAAACCGATACGTCATGAACTGGTGAAGGTAGAGGCCACCAAAGCGGAAATAATTGCTATATTCTGAGACGAGAAACTTATTTAACTAATCGAGTTCCAAACCTTCAACTTTATCATTAGTATGAAATACGCAACTATCAAAAATAGCTTTCTAGAAAATTTACACATATGAATTCACGTATGTGACACATTGAGGTCGTTAATTCATTCATAAATCTTGAGGATTATGGTCTTTAGATAAGTTAGTTTTTTCCTTGATTGTCATATGTTCTGTCTGTCTCAATTGAGTGGATCAGTATCACACCCACCGCGACCGCCACTGCAGTGATTTATTCGAATACATAATTTTTATACCACGCATTTGTTCCCGACAGCTATCTATAATTGGGATGTTTTCAAGTCAATAGGTGAATAAGTATCTTCTAGGTAAGCATGTTCCACTGTCGACCGCGTCGTCGCTTACCATCAGGTGAGACTGCGGCCAAAAGCTTGTGCAATCGCAGTAAAAATATCCTACTTAGAAAGAAGTGAAACCATCGGGATATCTGTGATATGACAAGCGAAGTGTATACTAGGCAAAATATTTATTTTCGGAATGTAGAATATACAGAGTGTTAAAAATATGTCACACGACCTGTTTAAATTTTTGGAAAATAAAAACGTACAAAATTATCCACCGTGTCAAGAATAGGTTTAAACTGAAGGAAAACCTTTCATACCATTTTTTGTTTTATTCTTAACACTTTCACTGCTGAGCCGATTTGCTTGTCTAGCCACCGCTCTGCACACTCCATAGTGTTTTCCCATGCAACAAACACAACAGTTGTGTTTTCCCGCGCACGCGGCAAGTTATGAAAAACACGAAAGTTGTATTCTCAGCACTGAACGTGTTAAACGAGGTTCGACTGATTGTACCATCTCATGTTTTCGTATAAGATATTCTGTCTAAAGAATAATATTTATTTATTTATTTATTTAATACTTTATTGCACAGATTAACTAACTAGTACAAATGGCGGACTTAACGCTAAGAGCATTTTCTACCAGTCAACCACCCATAGTGAAGGAGAGACGGTGTAGGCGTGCATCAAAATATCTCATTAAGAAAAAAAAAAAAAAAATAATAATAATAAACAATAATGGAAAATAATACAGCTTAATACAAAAACAACATGAATGTAATATAATAAAATATAAAATAATATAATATAGTAATTAATATATATAATATAAAATAATATATTATAATAAATAACAATATAATATAATAAATAGAATCAATATTCTGTGCTAATAACTCTATTTGCAGTGCCGAAGGTCCGTAGCATGAATGTTCTAATGAATTTGTGTGATGTATGGTTAGCCGGACAATGGCAATTGTATAACGAACTCAATCTTTTAACTATTCCGGTTCGAACAAGACCATTGTAACTGAAAAACGCTGTTTTAAAAACACAAATCAATCGCTTTGATTTTATTTATGCGATAACAGTTAACTTTTTGACTTCTAACTTTATCCAAGCTCTATTTTTGGCAAACAAAATGGCGGCGTGAGCGTGGTTATTGTATAACATGTACAAAATATATTATTAATCTATATTTTTTATAGCAAACAAAGTTTTTTTTTTAATTTTGGATAGTGTGGTGTAAAACCCTAGTTAATTAATTATTTTCATTTCCTATGGATATGAAAAAATATTTTCAGATATAATTCATCATTTCTGACAAAGCATGCTCAGTAAGTCGATAATTCTTATCATAAGCTGTTCAATATCTTTGCCTGTAGAGTGGAGCATATCAGTTTTAATCGATGTACTCAGATTATTGTGCTATTCTTTTAGTATTACTAAATCGATGTTTTGAGTTGGTTGTATCGATTTGTTTGTGATTTTGTTTATTTTTAATTCATTGCGTTGTGTGATGCTTAGTTTGGAATCCAGATGACGAATATGGTAAGTGAATTTTCTTAACAATTGGTTTTTATATGTACGGATTGTGGTAAGTTATAAAATGCTTAGTACCTATAGTATCGTTTCGCAATTTTTAAATTCATTAATAGTGTTCTAATAATAGCCGTGTGTAATATTGCATCTGTTCGTTGATATTTTTATATATTTTTTTCAAGGCTTCTTAAGTTAAGAGGTATAATTTAACCCACTACACGCTCCATCCACTAGGTTTATGTATTCGAAGCCCATGGAAGAAAATTGGTAAATATCTGCATCGGTTACAATGTTTTATCGTGAGAGTATACCTATAATGCACTTTACATGCAACCTAATAAGAGCTTCTTTCGTTTGGAGCAATAGCTAACACTAGATTAAAACTAGGCTAGGAAACAGGGATCCTGAACTGGATGAGGTGACGGTGAGCTGTATATTTCTATAATATTTTTCCACCTTCTTTCACAGGTGAAATTTCTATTCATGTTTATTATTTTTCCTAGTACCTACACAAAATACCAAATTTCCTCAAAATCCGTTCAGCCATGGCGTCGTGAATACAGGACAAACATACATACATACTTTGTACTATTTGTGAGATACATATACCGATAAAAAAAATTCAGTGACTGGCTATGATTTAAAAATAAATGCAAAAATGTAAGATATATCTGCTATTTATACGAAGCCTAATCATAAATTAACGTTTTAGTGTTTTTGCCTTTCAGTCTGTCTGTCCGTCTACTTGTCTGAAAGTTTATCTTTCACCATTCATCCCAGTTTTGAGCCAATCTGGTCCAGGTTTTCCCATAAAGTTGTACAATATTGTAGACCCATCGTGAACCTAGCAGCTCGTCGCGGTTTCACTCGCGTTAGCTAATATCCCACAGAAACCGTCCGTTTTTACAGGATAAAAATTATTCTACGTTCCATTCCAATACCTAAAGTATATAGGTATATACTAAGCTTCATCAAAATCTGTTTAGCCGTTTCGACGTGAAGAGAGTACAAACACACTAATACACAAACACACAAACTTTTGTGTATATAAAATATATAATATGTGAGATAGTGAGACTAATTATAGTAGAAGAAGAAGTATGTAGAACTATATATGAAACAGTTATCATTTTTCTTTGGCAAGATAACTAGGTCTTATCTTAGTTCCGGGGAACCCCTTTTAGTTGTAAAAAGGGATTTAAGCTATCAGAATAATTCATTAAGTATTATAATTATTTGAATACACTGAATTCAAAGAAAAATTAATCGCAATTTTTCATAACACCACCTAGCAATACCTATTTATTCCGTGTTACCAAGACAAACTGGCCGTACCAGCGCCAGCGCCTACCCATAACAACTGAAGTTCCTTTCAGAACATTGCAATTTTTATTATATTTTACTAATGAGACGGGTGAGTCGTTCCCCTGGTGGTAAGCGCTATGCCTGCGCGTAACAGTTACAGCACCACCCAGAACTTTGCTTTGCATAATCCTGCGTGGCATTGCACTGCGCTCGTAACCCTAAGATAATTGATCCAAAGTCCCATTGTTTTCACACCACTGCTTGGCGGATGAATATCTGTTAAAAGTGGTCACTTGCAGAAGAGGTCTACCACTACGGAAATATCTGGCAAAGGTGTACTTCCAACTGAATCCTTCTGCGCCAGAAAATATATACCATATTTTACAAGCTATTTGTTTTAACTTCACTTGCTAGTATGATTGGGCACAGAAGTTGCAACATAGCTAAAGAATAATATTACAAGCAAATTTTGACCTAGTTTTCGTTATTTAATATTATTGTGACACCGAGCCGATTTTATGATAGACGAAAGAACGACCACAGAACCCCTAACTAGACTAGACGATGGCGTTTCGGTTCTTTTTGATCAATTTAAGTATAATTTCCTGCAGAATCTTCGAATTTAGAGTCATTTTAAAAAGGTTCCGTATATACTTAGTTGGAGAATTAGGAACTACGAAGACCATGGCCTACAAATACCCTGACTCAAAGCAAATGCATGTGGTTCACACCAATTTGTCCCTGACACAACAACACAACAACAACAACTACTAAACAACACAACAACAAACAACTAAACAACACAACAACTAAACTTATAAATAGGACTACAAGTATTAAAACAGTTTACCAGCTACCGTAAAAAAAAAAAATCTTACGCCTCCACAAGACAATGAAAGACATTACTTATAACATTCTCCACACATGAGTGTTCCAGACCTGTGGCGCCTATACAATATATAAAGCAACATTTGAACATTACTGATATGATATTATTAAGATAAGAGTCTGTTGTGATACTACAAATGTATGATTTGCACGTGTGTGCTGTGCATTTGGAAGGAATTATATCTTATCAGTAATGAGATTTGCTGTATTAAACAATTACATTTGTGTAGCGATTGGTTATCCGAATTGTGAAATCAGTCACATCATGGAACTGCTATGTTTCCAATTGTTCTGTGCCTATGGTGTGTATGTCAATGATGAAAGAGAGGTGATGAAGTACGGGAAATCATCTATCATCATCACCATCATCTAGTATATATAGTATAGTATAGTACTCTAGTCATCCACTGCTCAACGTAGTGAACGCCAGTGACCCTGATCTTCGGCTCTCCTCATCCAGTCTTTGCCAGTCCTTTCTATTTTTAATCAGTAATGAACAGCAAGTCTGTTTAACATATTAAAGGTAAGTAAGTATTTCTTTAAAATTAAGTATCGTTGTTACACGGCCCTTTAATATTTGCTAAAGCTTTGAGAAATTAACAAAGTTTTCATAGATAAAATTCCGGTAGGTAGCTCTACTAAAGATTGTTATCTTCCATTCGCACCTATAACATTGGAGTTAGTGCAAATAGATATTTAATTAATAAATTACTGAAAAGTAGATAATGTTTTAGATAATACGTTTGTGATTAATCGGACACTTGTTTTTTATCTGTGAATTTCCTCGCATATGATTTTGAAGGCGGAGAATAAACAATTAACCCTATAAATACAAATCTGACGGGTGACAAATTTTTAGCTATCTTCAATGAGTTTGAATAAATGCATTTTCACAAGTTAAACATTTCATTGATATACCTTACTAGGCTTACCTTTACATGCGTTATATTCCCAGGATGACGGCAGCATCATGCGGACCATGGGATCCGTGGTGATCCAAGTGGGCGCCCTGGAGCTGCTGGCCAGGTACTCCATGAACTCTGGCAGGGCGACCAGCGTGCTGTCTTCCTTGCACGAATTCAGGGTGCATGAGGTTGAGACGGCTGGAGGCAAACAGTGGAATTGGAAGTATTTGAGAGTAAGTTCTATTAGATTCACACTTTATTTATTTGAGACAATCTTTCTATCTATAAGCACAGTATATTTATTAGTTTGTGCTAGTTAGGGTGTGCTGTGCATGTTCGATTAATTTTTTTTGTTTTTTATCAGTTTTTAGGAAATTTTTATCAAAAGATGTAGAATAGAATAGAATAGAATAGAATAGAAACCTTTTTATTGAACACCAAAAAAAAAACAGAGTTACAGAAAAAATACATTAGGTAAACAAGCCACAAGGGTAGTACAATGGGATGTATATTATATTTCTAAGATTATACCAATATACTTTTAAGATAAAAAAAAATAGCATCTAGGTTTTAAAAACTAATTTTAGTCTTCAAAGTTTTGCAATTACTTAACTAATAATTATAGTTAAAATTAAAAAAAAAAAGGTTTAGTATCTGTTAAAACAATAAATTCTATGTCATACATTAATTACATGCTAAAATTATGTTAAGTACCAGTATCTACTCGTACTTGTGTGTTGCAAATATTGTTTCTGTCAATGACAAATCAATCAATATGGTATCTTATACGAAAAACCTTTAATCATTTCAATTCGGGTGCCAAAATTATAATCTCACTACGTACAATACAAGTGTATCTTATTTTACAAGCTGTGGAATTGAGATGAACAATATGTCTCTAGTCCTCTCATCCCTTGAGATAACTTTGTCCCTCAATCTCGTTGAGAAGCTAGACTCCGAGAAACAATAGATTTTTGTACTAAATAAGCCTGACTTATCTTGTAAGACAACGAACTCTTACTCCTCAAGGACTTGGTTGTAGTGCGCTTATTAAATCAAGAGATTAATATTCGTTGAAGGGTTCAAGAGTCCTGTCAGACAAGGCTTTTGATTAGATAGTACAAAGAACAAACAAACCAACAGCCTTTTGACATTTAGATGTCTATGCGTTGAATTCACATTGATATCTCACAGAGATACTGTTTCCTTTGGGTTCTATAATTTTCAGCTACGATTATATACCTGAAATGCAGAATTTCTGAATATTTACTCATTAATATGGACTCACAATTATTTAATTTTTTCCTTCTCTCATTTTCTATGTATTTCAGAAACATATAATAGTATGTGACATATAATAGAAAAACTATAGAGAGTGAACATAAGGTATAACGTGCAGTCTTATCGCTTAGAGCGATGTCACCCAAACGGCCTGTGTATGGAAAGAAAGAAAAATATTGTAGTATAATTTGTACATACCACTTTACATTCTAAAAAAAAACAGGTTAATGTGAAAACGGATAGCGCGTACGCAAACAGGGTGCAGTAATTAATAATACTCGTACAAAACTATAAAAATGTAGAGATATCAATTTATGGCGCCAAGCAATCACTATTATCTAACTGATAGTAATCATGTTGTATACGTTGAGAAATCAATTTCCATTCAACTTTGCCCTAGTTGGAAATCCATATAAAAAGATAAATTAGATTTCGCCAAAAATCCAGTTAGATTCAATGAAAGATAGGAATATGATAGTAGAGTTAACCCTAGCTAGTTAAACCCTACCCACTCTATAAAAGCGAAAAATAATAGAAATTTAGTGGCCAATACAGACAATTATTAGGGACGCCAATTATATGTACTATTTTTTTAATAATATGAATGTTGTTGTTCCTTTCAGGATCAATTCGACCAAAAAGATTTAGAAGGCTTGTACCGGAAATACGACGATAAGCTGAAAGAAACGCTGATACACATTTTTATAACTCTGCTGGTGTTTTTTTCGACCATTCACATTGTTCTAGTCGTAGTGGGAACCTATGTGGAGGTAAGTTTCCCACTACTTGTATCTTAAATAATAAATGATGGTCACGGGTCGATTTCTAAGTAAATAGGGCCTATCACACTTTCAATATTATCACGCGATACTCGACTATACTGTGATCATAACTGTGTATAAAGGTCTTCCATGTAATTTTTTTATGGTATCAACACTTCTCCCATTCCGGGCGTACAAAATTGTTAATTATTATCAAAGTAAACATTAGCGTAATATCTATAATAGGTATGACTATGCTATGTAATATGCTAAACATCGTAGTAATATTCCTTTTTATTATAAAATACTTTGATAATTTACCAATCTTTGGGAGACTTCTCAACATTTCTTGCTTTTCCTTCGACTTTTGTCTAATCTACGAGTCTCTCTATACACTATAAATTTTTTTTTTACAGGAGGTACAATCACAATCAACGTATTTGACAATGGCGATGTATGTTTTAAGGATTCTCGTACCAATAGTTTCACTCTGGAAAAGACTTTATAAACCTCTCAAAGAGAAATACTTCTGTACTCCTGTCTTGGTAACCTTCGTCATAACTATTGATGTGGTTTTTACTGGTACGTATTAAATGCATAGTAGGCAAAGACTACATCTTTCCTCATGCTATCGTCCTGGCACATCTCTATCGCTTCTTCCACTTTCATGAGTCCCTTCATACAAGCTTGCCGGTTTTAGGTACTATTGACTTCGCCTTTCTTTAGAACATCCTCGATTTGATCTTGGTACGTTCGCCTATGTCGAACTTTACCGGCTGGCCCGTTCTTACTAGATCCATAAATTGTTTTCGTCAATCTTCCTCCATCCGTTTTTTCCATGTCTTTACTAATAAGTTCTAGTCTGATAAAACATGGAAATATCTTCCTCGTGTATTAGATATACTTTACTAAATATATAATTACATACACTGCTAAAAATATGACCCTTCATTTGTCTCATTTATGTATTTATCAAATAAAATCATTCATTTGTTAAAACAATTTGTTAACAGGACAATCAATGCATAAGCCAGATGAATTAGTCTGGGTGTTTGTAGAACTATGATGTTCATACATCCTGAGTTCTCTAGACACTGGGATTCCTAGTCAATTCAGGGGTATGCTAAATATTCTAAATTGATTTCCAGATGTGGCTGTCAGTATTTACAGTTTTTCCGAAGGCATATTGTTAAGGCCTGCCTACGCTACAATGGTCCTGCTCTCAATCTACGTCTTCTTGCCGATGAGGAACAACTTCCTCGCGATCCTCCTGGGAATATTAGTCAGCACCATCTATGTGCTGAGCTTAGCATTCTTCACGTATGACAACAGCCAAGATGAAATTGGTATCGTGGTAAGAGTATGTATAGTATTCTTGTGACTAATACCAAATTTCGAAGGTTTTGTAATGTTTATAAATGTAGGTTGTAAGTACCTATGAATGAGGTAGTAACGTGATCTATTTATGTAGGCATTTTTTCACATATTCGAAAAAAACTATTTTTTAAGATTTTGAGCATTATCACAAAATAGATAGTACTACGGCATGGAATTAGCCTTAGCCAGAAATAAGAGTCGCGTCGTGCGGCGTGCGCTGTATGACGTCATTCGATAGCTTTATCATACAATATTTAGGTACCTGTCAATGTGACAGTTGACATTGATAGGTACCTAAATTTTGTATGAAAAAGCTATCGAATCGGTCTACGTTGCATTGCTCTGTTTTAAACCTTATATTGTGTTGCTTACTTGGCTATTTTTGTTCATTTCTAACCGGTCAAGGCTTTTGATTACCTATATCACATTCATACTTAATCATTAAATGATTCATTCAATTACATATTAATTATTTATTTATGTTTAAAATATTATTGCTCAAAAGGTTTTTCGTGAATCATTTCGTATTTAATCCGCTGACGCAAACAGTTCTACGTGGCATGTCTTTTGTTTACGATTATTTATTATCAGATTATAACTATAAGTAGATATAGATTATGTTTTACATAGGCTACTGAACAAGAATAATAATAACGCTTAATGTTCGCTCGTCCGTCTGTCTGTCTGTTTGTTTTCAAATCACGTAAATACTGCTGAACCTATTGCAACGCGGTTTTCGGCAATGGTATGCATTGCATCGCTTGTGCATGACGTCTAAATCGAACCCAGATATTGAAAAAAAAGAGTGATTGTGTGATGTGCTGTAGGGTGTCACTGGTATAAATAAATAGATTAACAAGCTTTGGTGATAAACTGTCTTTCAATATCGATATAAAAGAATACCATTGTAAACGAAGTCACGTGTAACAGCTAGGCTCGATATGCTACTTTTTAAAACCCCCTCCGAAAATTTGTGTCTGTCTGAGGCATCGTAGCTACCAAACGGATGGACCGATGTTGAATCAGTTTGTTTTGTTTGAAAGGTGACATCATCGAAAGTGTACTTAGCTATATTTCAAGAAAATCGGTTCAGCCGTTTGAAAATTATCAGCTCTTTTCTAATTGATGAAGGGATGTGAGCAATTTGCACAGTTATCATTGATTTGAAATTTTGTACCCTGTTACTCTAAGTATATTAACCAGATCAGTGTAACCTTGACCCGATGTTGAGCGTCAGCTGGAGTATGAAAAATGCCCCAACTGTTCGCCAACATGCCGCAGAGGTATCGTGTTTGGGCTCATTCGAACGAGCATAGATAGAAGATGATCGAGGTTTATTGTTTTTCAAATTTATTTCTATAAGTACCAAATTCTTTTACCTCTCTTCCACTGAAAACGTTGCTCTACAATCAGTTATTGCAGATTTCATCAGATATAATTTACTTGATCGGAGTAAATCTCATGGGGCTGTACTTCAGATTGATGAACGAAATAGTTACAAGACGATCTTTCTTAGACAGAAGAGCGTGTGTTGAAAGCACTCTGCGGTTGAAATTTGTAAGAGACCAAGAGGTAAGTCGAAACTGTGATTCAGATATCCATCCTGTGCAAACATATAAAATTAGTGGTAAATGTTAAATTGTAATTTAAGAAAGTATTGTTTTTTTGTAATAAGTTCTTATAATATTGTAGATCCGAAATGGATAAACTGTTGTTTCTAAAATTATACACAATTTACCATCTCTGTATTCACAGTTTAAGCAATAAATATGATTCTGATTCTGATTCTGTAATAAAATGGTGGAGAACTAAATCATTTAAAGAATATTTGTTGTTTCAGGAACGTCTGATGATGAGTATTCTCCCAGAACACATTGTGGCTAAAGTACGCCAGGATATCAGAAGTATGTTTTTGGACATACAAACTCACAACATGAGCCAAGCCATGAGATCTTTCAAGTAAGTATTATGAACATATTAACTCTTCGCATTTTTTATTTCCAGACAAGTAGATTTTTAAATAGTTCTTAAAACATACGTCTTTCTAAAAATAAGTATGGTAAGACTCAACCTTACTCAACCATAAGATATGGGGCTAAAATCATAGTCTAACGAACAAAATGTCTTAACTTTCAAAGTGTCCACTTAACATCACCAAACACAAAACAAAAATCCAACAAAAAAAAAACAAAATCAAATTAATCCAGATAACACAAAATGAAATCGATTAGAACAATTTTGCTTTTTTTTTCTCGGTATGTTTTATTGTTATTTAAGTTATAACAATAAGGAATACCCATTTGGATATTTTATCTAAGTAAATAAAAATTATTAAGTAATTGTAAATCAGTGATTGATCAACCGATTATTGCATCAGACACTCGTTTTGCACGCGAAGTGCCGCGCGCTCCTGTGCTATGCACAATTTAAAAGTATTTAAGCTATATAATTTCTTCTTTTTCTAAAAATTTTAAATGTTTTAAGTCATAAATATTTTTTACAGTCAGATGTATGTAGAAGAACATGATAATGTGAGCATTTTGTATGCAGACGTTGTAAACTACACAATGATATCGACTACCTTATCTCCCATGCGAATGGTAGAACTACTGAATGAACTATTCGGAAGATTTGATGAAGCATCCGAGGTAAATAAATAAATAATCGATTATTTTACAATGTAGACAGATAAGAGCAGAGATAATCTAATAGTTCTTAAGAATAAGAGTCCCTAGACAATGCAAAATCATCCAATAAATCGGTTATAGATCGATTCTGTTTAAATCTATCAATGAATCGAAGTATTGCATTGTCGTAATCGAATAAAATCCGCAGATCAATTGTGTTGAATCGCTCGAAAATTCGATACAAGACGATATCGCATTGATCAATTCGGCTTGTTATCGAAAAGTTCTGGATCACCTAGCAGTACCGACCCAACTTGATACGATCTTGGTTGATCCCATCCGGTTTCTATCTATGCACTTGTATTTCAGGAGCATGACGTGCTAAGAATAAAGTTTCTGGGTGATTGCTACTATTGCGTGAGTGGAGTACCAAAACCCACCGCCCAGCATGCCAAAAACTGCGTTGACTTGGGCCTTGAAATGATCCATATTATTAAGGACGTAAGGTAACTTTCTGCCAGTTTTTGTGTATTTAATATAATCGTTAAGTACTTATCATCATGACGCCGTAAAAATTACGTACACTTTCAGTCGAAATCACTAAGTTGCAGTAAGATCACATAAACCGTTCTTTCACGTATAAACCAGAGAGTTTACGAAAAATGGAATATCGAGTAACAGTAATTGCGTTATTGTACATTTGTACTCATCTATTATTATTGTAACATCTGTAGCTAAAATAATATAACATAGGTATACATACTGTCTATATTTATTGTTCCAAAAAAAATATTTATTCATATTTCTGTTGAATGTTTTAGAGAAAAACGTTCATTGAACATTGATATGAGAATCGGAGTGCATTCAGGGAAGATTCTGTGTGGCCTTATTGGAATCAGGAAGTGGCAGTTTGATGTATGGTCTAAAGATGTAACAATAGCGAATAAGATGGAATCTACTGGCAAAGCCGGGTGAGTACCTGCCAAGTAGGTACTACTAAACCTATATTATCTAGGTTTAGAGTATTTTCAAATCATAATTAGTAACGCCATATCTTTATGATAAATCCGGACAGAAGCGCTCTTTCATAAACCAATCAAAACAGATAATTATGCAGATAGACGTATAATTTTATGGAATTTGGGAAATGTATCATCGCACCGGTAATATTGTGAACTTCTTTCTGATCGGTCGCTCTCTCGCCGTGTTTCTCGTCGTAGAGTTACGAATTAAACACTCCAGTGGAGAATTTTAGGTTTTTTCATCATCGTCATTTGGACTTACTGCTGGATAAAGTGTCTCTTTTTGACCATGCCATTTGCTTTTGTACTGTGCTAGCTGGATCTAAGTTCGACCCGCAATCTTGATAAAATGGTCGGCCCATTGCTGCAGGACGGTCAACGTGTATTGCTAATTAATATACCAACGAGTAAACTGAGTTAAATTTCTTTATTAATCTTTCAGAAAAGTACACGTGACAAAGCAGACGCTCGAACTCATATTGGAATATGCAAGGGAATATATAATAGAACCAAACTTTGAATCTCAAAATGATCCTTTCATTATGAAAAATATGCTGGAAACTTATCTACTGTCGAGACCACGAGCACGGGTTAGCTTTTCAATAATAGCTCCTATAGTATTCGCTTTGAAATATGTTATACCTATCCATCGATAAAAATGATGTTTATCTTATTACCATAGAAAAGCTAGTGTATAAGTAACTAAGTACTAAGTAACGAGGCGAGCAAGTCGTTCACCTGATGGAAAGCGCCACGCCTGCCCTTAACAGCTACAGTGTCACATGTATTTTGGATTAACAGATTAACTTTCTTCCTTTACTTTGATAACAATAACTACAGTCAGCAGCAAAAATCACTTAACAAATGTTAAGTATTAGCTAATAAAATACTTCGCAAACCCTAAAACCCCCACTGTACCCACTAACAACAATATTTTCAACACGCAGACTCAAGAATCGTACAAACCCTTCAGGAGAGCTTCACTCGGGTTCAACAAGATCATCACTAAAACATCAGCCACTAGAGTAAGTAAGTGGACTCTTCATAAAACTTTCTCCTCAGCAGACATCCAGCCTTGTAATCTATACCATATAATTTCCAGTAGCGAGCGGAAAATAGGAGCTCATCGAATGTAAGGAGGACCACCACGTTCATGGATGAGAACCTGGTGGAATATCAGCAAATGTTGAAGGCTGCTGATGCGCAGATGGCTAAAGAGATCGAGGATATGACAAACGGAAAGTTAGTAATGTTTTTGTTAAAATAGATTCCTGTGTTCATAGATTTGAAGGCGCTTCATCGAACTTCACAGTTGCAGTCATTTGTTTATAATGTACTCATGGGTTTATTATACGTACGAATAAGTCGGTAAATAATAAATGATTAGATTTTTTTTTGTTTTGTTAGCATTGACGCAGGACGAATACTTGCACGCTGCTGTGGACGCAAATTTATACGCTTTTGTTTAGCTTTCCTTAACAACCCTTTCTTACTTACATAAGCTGATATAATAGCTTGGCTTTCTCTCCCGATATGAATTTTTATAAGTACTTTTTAACAACAATTTTTTTTTATATATTCCAGGGAGCATTTCAGACAAGAATCGAAACTAAACAGGTTTACACTGATGTATAAAAGCTGCGAACTTGAGAAGCACTTTCTGCTTCTTCCAGATCCTTTGTTCAAATATTACATAACTTGTTGTTTAACAATTTTATGTCTGATCACGTTGATCAACGGATTGACTACAAACTGGTAAGAAAAAGCTTAATACAGTTTTAAATCAATAGGATATGATTATTTCAGTCGTTGTTGTTTAATATCGATGATAAAATATGTTTGAACCTTGAAAATTAACTGTAACCATTTTGCATTCTAGGCTTAAAGGCTTCGTGTGGTATACTTGGATAATATTTGGAGGTTTCTTACTCAGCCTAATTGTAATACAACCGCTGACATGGTTTCAATTTCTATGGACAAAATACAAAGGTTATGCGGAGCCGCGCAACAAGCACCTGCGGTGGTTTTACGACAGATCAGCGGGCATCATCAAATCAGCAAAAATACGGACAGTATTGTATCTGCTGATTAGTGTTGGACTAGCTGCCACTTCAGTGGTGAATGTTATCGGATGTACGGAAGCTCAGGTGGAGCCAGCTATAGCTGAAACCGTTCTCTCGAACTGTGTTTCGCCGTGGGTAATCACATTTCCATGTTACATATCACTAGTAGTATTTTTTCATATTTAGATGCAAATTCTAAGCTTTCTATTCCTTGCAGCATGTCACACAGTGTTGGATCCTTGCGTTGCTGTTGAATTTCTTATTCAGTAGGGTCTTCTTCATTTTCAAATGGATTGTGGCTGGAGGAATGACTGCTTTCTACTTGTGGGTGGTTTGGGAGATCAAGACCCCGCTGTTTGCTATTGACACTACTTGGAACGTCGGTATGGACCCGAGAGTCTCCCACACCCTTTCTGTCGTGTTCATTACGATAACTCTATACTGGATTGATAGAACAACAGAGTTTAGGAACCGTTTGGATCACCTCTGGCAGCTGCAATTGACTGAGGAACAACGAGAAGCTGAGACTATGTTGAAAGTTAATAGCATGCTTTTGGAGAACATATTACCGGCTCATGTTAGTAAGTATTCCTTGAATTGTAATAATTGAGTTAACACAATCTCGTAAATTAACAAGCAAAGCAAGCTTTTAACACGTCTTTGTTACAAACTAATACAGTTTTAGCAATTAGATTCGCTAAGTTCTGGTTCGCATTGCGACTGTTATGGGCAGGCGTGACGCTTACCATCAGGTAAGCGACCTGCCCGTCTCGGTACTTAGTAGCATAAAAGTAACTATGACTTTTTAGTGGATAGTGGTATCAACTGTCGTTACCAAACAAACTTTGTATTGCAAAGTTGTGGAGGAAATCGATAACCTTACAATTTTATATGTAAGCCAAGAACTTGACCTTATCTTTATATTCCAGTACAAGTGTACCTGAACTTGAACAGATCGATAGACGAGCTTTACTACGAGAAGTATGAGAACGTGGCCGTGATGTTCGCGTCCCTTACGGACTACAAGCTGGGGGTAGAAGCTGACGCCGATATGAGCGACAAATTCGTTCTAAGTATACTGGATGAAGTCATCTCAGATTTTGATAGGGTACGTAGTGTTTATATAAATCAGGAGTAGGTAGTATGTTTTAATAGAATAGAATAGAAAACTCTTTATTAGTACACCAGAAACAAAAATAAACACTGCACAGAAAAATAACAAAAAAAAATTAAAATATAAAAAAATAAAAAGTAAATAATATTAAAAAATGAAAAATGAATGAATGATGATGATTATTATTTTTTTTATTATTATTCACTTTATTTATTTTACTTCTTATTTTTTTTTTATTAATATTATTATTTAATGCGTCAATTGTCTGTGGAATATTTGTACATTCAGCCAGTGTCATGTATTATTTCTATTTATCTTTTATTTTTAATTATTGCATTTAGCTAATGTCAAGTATAACAATTGAGAATCTTCCTTGTCCAAGGCGTGTGATAAACTAGCTACGCCGCGCGGTTTCACCCGCATTAACTATGATCCCTTAAAATATCCAGTGGGCTATTCCAAGGTACTGTTTCAGAGATACGCTACAGTATCTATATGCCAAACTTCATCCAAATCAGTCGTTACGGCGCGGCGTGAAGAGACGACAAACAAACCAATAATTTTTCACATTTCTAATACTTGCTGCGACCCGCGATTACACCCACAGGAATCGTTCCTTTTTCAGGACAAAAAATATCCAAAGTATTAATTCAGGTAATAAACTATCTGAGTACCCAATTTCATCCAAATCCGTTCAGTAGTTTTGGCGTGAGAGAGTAACAAACGTCCATTGGATTGATATCCAGTCTCACAAACTTTCACAGTTATAATATTAATAGGATAGGAATAGGATAAGATTAGGATGTTGCTTAACTCGTTCACTGCTGAAAACACAACTGTTGTGTTTTTCATAACTTGCCGTTAGTGCGGGAAAACACAACTGTCTTGTGTTTTTTGTATGGATGTAATCACTATGGAGTGTGCAGAGCCGCACTCGTGGCTAGACAAGAAAATCGGCTCAGCAGTGAAAGTGTTAAAGTAGATACCTGATTTCAGTTGTTACTTACTGGAACTTCAGTATACAAAGTGGAGAAAATAAAAATGGCCGGCTGGACTTACATGGCTGCTTGTGGCTTGGACCCGAACAGAAGGGATTCAATCGGGTCTTCCTCCTTAGCATCCAATACCAAAGTGAACAACCCTTACGATGGGGCTGTCGTGGTAACGATGGTGGAGTTTGCTGCAGCAATGATGATGCAGCTTCAGACCTTCAACCGAGGCTCTTTTCAGAGTTTCGAAGGATTGAATTTACGTGTCGGTAAGCTATGTACCTACCTATATGCATACCAGTACATTACATTACTACAACGGACTACTAAGTAACTAATACTACATACAAAATTGTAACAACGTAAAAATTCGGCCAAGAGCGTGCGTATTGTAAAATTTACCAATGGAAAGTTGACAAGATAATCCTGAAAAAAAAATAGCTTTATTATGTCATTTTTTTACATAATTAAGTAACGACACGACGTTCATCTGGTGGTAAGCACCTTGCTTACCCATAACAGTTACAGTGTCACCCAGATTTTTCCATTACAAAATCCTGCGCGTCACTGCACTGCGCTCGTCACCCTGTGACGTCGGTTCAAAATTCTCACACGCCCAGTAATTTCGCTGGAAACATTGCAATTTAAACCGGAACACTGCAATGTTGGCACACTACTATTTGGCGGATGAATATCTGGCAAAGGCGTAGTACTGCCCCCGGCGATCTCTTGTAAAAGAGGCCTACCCCTACTAAAACTGCTATACTATTGGATGTCCTTGGGAAACATGGGAAAACTGTATAAAAAAACATGGGTAATAAGTTGTGGATGAGGCTCGGAATAAAATGGACCTATGGTCGTTAGTTCAAATCCCAGTGCGGGCACGTACCAATGTGTTTCTGTAAAAAAATATGTACGTAATTATCACACGCTTTTCCGTGAAGGAAAACATCGTGAGGAAACCCACATACCTATCCGAGAATTATGTCGGAATTAGGTGTGTTATCTACCAATCCGGACCGGGCCCCCGTGGTGATTATGGCCTAACTCTCCTCACGAAAGTGAGGGGAGACCCGTGCTCAGCAGTGGGACATTATGGGTCGATGATGATGATGATGGGAAGTAGCCCCATTGCGGGCTCACAGGTAACCCAAGCTGTCTTATTCTAACCCACAGTTGGCAGCGCACGCACTCAACATTTCTGAAATTGTTTTTTAATAAGTATTATCGCATTATCATTGGGAACGGTATATTTGCCATGTACTACTGTTAGTGAGCTTATATCGTTGTGTAATATTCCAGGTATATCTAACGGAGAGGTAGCGGCGGGTGTAGTCGGTTCACTGAAACCGCTCTATGACATTTGGGGACATGCTGTCAATATGGCCTCGCGAATGGACTCCACTGGAGAGACCGGCAAAATACAGGTCACAACAAACTTGTTTACTTTTAGTCTATACGTTTTAATTCTGTAAAAAAGCTTAGAATAAAAAAGTATTGTAGTGGAGCCCTCCAGAACTTAACGCTGGCACTGTTACTGTTATGGGGAAGCGTAGCGCTGCTTACCATTAGGTGAACCAATTGCTCATCTCGATATACAGTCAAACAAAAAAAAATAGTAGGTACCATTTATGAAATTCCAAATGCATGATTGTTAAATATTTCTAGGTAACTGAAAACACGGCCGTTATATTGGACGAGTGCGGCATTCTGACGCAGTACCGCGGCGAGACCTTTGTCAAAGGCGCTGGCTACATTAAAACTTACTTCGTCCCTCTGGACGAACAATTCAATCTTATCAAGAAACACCAAAGCATGAATTACTATAGAATTCAAGATCGCGGCCGCTACTATACCTTGAAGAATTCAATCTTTAACGATAGTCTAGACAGTTTGAATGAAATAGATTCAACGTCGCAAGGGTCGACGTACGGTATTAGGAACTTAGGAATGGGAAGTGACAGTGACACTAATGATGAAAAAAGCTCCTCACCAGTTGATGAAAAGATGAGTGAATCTTCGGCAAGTGTGAAGGAGACTCGTTGCTAGTAGAGAACATAGCTTTTTTCTACATTTTATTTGCACAACACCAAAGTCAATAAAAAAGATTCAACGACAATGTTTCGCAACAATCAAAATCGTTTCTCACTATTTCCCACAAAATGGTAATTACATATTTGTTAGGATTCATTATCTTATAAATAATTTATTCATTAGTATAATATAATGTACAATAATTTTAATGTAAATGTAGTTGTTAGTTGAAGCTATGGCTGAAGGTACTTATATAATAAAATATTTTGAAATTATACGTGTCAGTTTATTGTATGTAAATTGGTGTCACACGGCTTTTATAATTCTTACAACATTAAATTAAATATAGGTACAACTAGAGAACATTTGCCTTGTACGGGATTCGAAACCGCAATCTCACGCATAGCAGTCGGTTTATCACAACACACAAGACGCTTGAGATATGAAATTCATCTGAAAGTGGAAAAAGCGTGAAACAACAGACACAACATTTAAAGAACATGATAAGACATTAAAATTTATTAAAGATAATTCTACTACATATCTTATTTCAAAAATTAAACATAAAAAAATAGAATAGCAAAACTCTTTATTGTACAAAAAAGAACAAAACACAGGAACAAGAACAAGAACTCAGTAAACAAATAACTATTAATCAAAGATATTAAAATAAACTTAAACCAAAAAACATAATATAGGTACAAACAGCTAGAAAACCTACAAACCAGTAGCTCAGATAGGTAGCCTAAGTCTTCTTATGTATACTTAATATTATTTGCCACTACAACAAACTAAATTTACCCTAATACGAACTAACAACAGTAAATATCGGTTCCAAAATAATACTTAACAGCATTGCTACGTTGCATAGGAAAAGACCAGCATATTGTAATTCTTCTGTACTGTGTCTATTTTTGTTTCTGGTGTACAATAAAGAGTTTTTCTATTCTATTCTATTCTATTGATAACAGGGTGCTCTGACCAATTGTATTGCCATCTTACTCCAAAATAATCTTTCTTACTTAGTTATAGCAAAAGTTCGGTTTTTGTTAGTAATACTCAATTTTAAAAATTCGCCTGAACGGATTTTGATGAAATTTGGTACAACCATAGAGTATAATTTTGGGATCGTGTCATTCATACTTACAATATCTCTAATTGCATAAAAACATTACGGGGTACCAAAGTATTTCTTATGGAAACAAATACGTGTGGAACTGTTAGTTTTAAACCAATAATATAAATTTCGAACAATTCCATAAAAAAAATTTTTGTTAATTTTTTCTTTACTTTTATATTGATTTGTGCATAGTAGTACTATACAGTTCAGAACATAATGTGTAGATGTGATGTGCTACACGCTACAAGACCTGAATAAGAACAGGGGAAGTGTCTTGAAAACATTTGAAGGAGAGAAAACAAGTCTCCACCGGACCCGGTCCAACAATTTTACAATCTTTCAAGGCTTTGTGGAGATCTAAATCTTCCGGAAATTTCTCAACTATAAACTCTATGTTTTTTGTTCCATCTTTTTTAACGAATCCTGAATTACTCAATGCACAATAAAGTATATTTTTATATGCGGCATCTTCTTGGTACTTTCCCGCGGCAAAAAGTTTAAAGAAATCCTCAATATCTTCAGGTTTTGAAAAACAGTGATGGATAGCCACAAGTATAGCGTCGCTCATTTCTTTTGGGATTTTAAGGATTCGCTGAAAGTATAAAATATTGGTTATGTTAACACATATTCTTTCGAACCACATGTCTGTATTCCTAATGTAACTTATTATTCGATATAAATTAGCTAGCGTTTGAACACGATCAGTTAAACGCACCAAGTCTAGTCTAGAATATAATTAGATCGCATTGATTGCCTAAAGAACGATACATAAAAAGTAACTTGAATAGGAATAGTCTCACGGCAATAATATTATAAATACGAAAGTTTGTGTGTTTGTCCTCTCTTCACACTGAAACGGCTCAACGGATTTTGATGAAATTTTGTACATACATACTTTAAATAAAACATAGAATACTTTTTTCCCCGTAAGACTGAAAGTTTTCTTTAGGATATTACGCTACGCGATTGAAACCGCGGGGCGCTGCCAGAATAATAATTATTTATTAGCTACTTTACTTCAATGTCACTATCCCGCAAGAATTATTCATTTTTACGGGATAAAATGTATTTTATATGTCAATCCAGGTAACAAAAATTATATGTGCCATATTTCATCAAAATCCGTGCAGTAGGTTTTGCGTGAGAGAGTAACAAACATCCATCCATCCATTCTCACAAACTTTCACATTTATAATATTGGTGGGATAGGGTAAGAAGTAGGATAGTCTGGTATACTATGAAATTTAATATATACCTACTATTATGCCCTATCTATACGAATTGTAAATGAACAGGCGATGTTTCTTGAAAACATTTGAAAGTTAGAAAAGTACTTTCTTCCACATTTGGTCCAATAGTTCTACAGTGAGTCAAGGCCTTGTGGAAATCTAATTCATCTGGAAATACCGAATCTAAATAATCTATGTTTTTGCTTCCATCTTTGTGAATGAATCCAGATTTAAAGAGCACACAATAGAGTACTTTCTTAAATTCGGCGTCTTCTTTGTACTTTCCTTCTTTTACAAGCTTAAAAAATTCCGGTAGATCATCTTCTGGGTTTGAGAAACAGTTACGGGTAACGGCTAATAAAGCATCGCTGACTTCTTTTCGAACTTTGAAGATTCGCTAAAAATAGGAAATGTTATCTTTATCACTACCATATTATTTCGATCCCAGAAACAAAATTGTGAGTAACATTTTTTTTTTTTTTTTTACCACCCGCGATTTCGAGCACGGTGCTATTTTTTATAGTAGCTGCGCCCCGCGGTGTCATCTGCGTAGTTCCCGTTTTGTTCCACGGGAACATACTGTCGGGATAAAAAGTACCCTATTACTCAATCCTGGTTATGAACTGTCTGTGTTCCAAATTTCATTCGAACCTGAATTCATTTCAGTAGTTTTTGCGTGAAAGAGGAACAACCATCTATACATTCTTACAAACTTTCGCATTTATAATATTAGTAGGATTATTAGATGAAAGCGCTCAAATGTTTGTTCCAGAATCTATAATTCCGTCCATAGTGGTTACAAATCAAGACATAGTTATAAAAACGGTATTGTAAAGAAAATAGGTTGGTCAAAAGGGGCTTCGAAACTGGCAAATCGGAAGGTTCAAGCCCACTACAGAACACACCACACCTTGAGAAGTTTGTGCTACAAACTACATAACCTTAATCCCGCATTACCATCCATCACTCCACAACCAGATACCACCAATAGGCGACACCAAATTATGGTGGAAATATCATCTATAACAACGAATCGTTATGCATCTTATTTTATTTTAAGAACCGCAAACGAATGGATTGCTTCGACTTCGATTGTGTTCTAGGAAAACGTGTTTCACCTTTGGTCACGTCGCATCTTCTAGTGAGATAAACGTTCAGAAGGAACGTCATAAAAAATATAAAACATAATTTAATTATATTGATAAAGCTATTGCTATTCAACGTGGGAATGCTGCCAGTGTTCTTGGCACCATGCCTCATGGACACCCCTCTTTTGTTAGATTTTTAAGTTTTAATTTTAGTTATTTTTCCTTTTATTTATACTGTGTCAATTAATGTGTCATTTAAGTTGTGTCAATTAATATTTGAATATTTATTAAAAAAAAAAAACAAAAAAAAATATATAAACAAAGTATCTATGATAAAATATAACTTACAGGCTCCGCTTCAGTGCATCCAATCAAAACGACACATAGGATCAGCGAGTACTTAAGAATCATATTTAATTCTATTGGGATAGGCAATGTATGTATTTATAATTTACTCAAAAACTGTTGTTCTTGTGAAACTGCGTTCACGTTTGAATAAAAATAATTCGTATGTCCTGTATTTATAAGCATCGCAAACAATCACATAGGTAGCTATTAATACCAAAATATTATTTTAATGCTTAAATGTCTTTTTGTAGTTATGAAATCCATTTAAGATTTTCCCAACAGATTAAAGAGTATAAATACTAATTAAAATCAAAATATCATTTAGACAATTCGACAATAAATTGAAGTTTTCATGATTTTTTTAGAATTTACACTGACTTATGAATAATTTTAAATCGTGAGTACTGCTTCCGTTTGTACGTAGATTAATTTCCATTATATTTTACATAATGCTGTGTTTAATTTGTTTGGTGTACAATAAAGAGTTTTCAATTCTATGATATTCGATTCTAGAATTATTTATTATTACCTTCAAATGCCTAAATATCTTACTAATATAATAAATAAGAAAGTTTGTGTGTTTGTAGAGGACAAACACACAAACCTTGACGCCGAAACGGCTTAAGGGATTTTTTTTTTAGGGATATATAGAATAAAATATATATATATATATATATATATATATATATTATTCTATTCTATTCCATATTCCAAAAACACACGGGGTTGTGACACCCATAGAAGCATGAATGATAAACTACTACTATTACCTTGTACTATTATTTATCCTATGATATTACTTTTTTAATCTTTTTATTATTTTTATTATCCGACTGCAAAGCGTGAGGTCGCGGGTTCGATTCCCGCACAGGGTACAGATTTATGTGAAACACAAATATTTGCTATTAGTCTCGGTGTTTGTAGACCATGGTCCTTGTAGTCCCTGATTGCCTAGATACAGGCAATCCTAGTTAGGGGTCAGGATCTATGTGTGTAATCGTGACGCGTTATTTATTATATTTATTTATAATCAAACACAGAAGGGTGAAGGCGTATAATAATAGCTATTTAGTTTAATATCAATCATAACATTAGTCAACACCAGCCGATTCTATCGAGCTTACCGGATCCAACGGTAGAGTCAGTTAACTTTTACGAACTTTAACTATTCTTGATCGCGCCAAAGTATAATTCTATTTGATCTTCGACAAAGTTATGAACATGTAAAATATGGTACGCACAACCAAGAGCGGAGAGGAGGGAACGAAGGGAAACATGCAGCAAATACCTCAGAACAGCGGCGCCTCCGATCACAGACGCGGGCGTCCAGACGCTCAGGCACGCGGGCAGCTCCCAGATCCCAGTCCTCACAACACACTCCAGAATGCACTCGCGAACAGCGCGATCACAAGAATATGAAAAATTACAAGGCCGCAATGGCACGGGGAACAAGAAGAAATACTTCCGGCGGTGCGATTGTCTTATAACGACGAGCTCGTTTCACATTTGAACCGGAACTAACAAATGGCGAACTGATTGACAGCTCGCCTACAATTTTTTCTCACGCCAGAGGGCGTTTCGGCGCGGGCGCATTTAGTATTGCATACATGTATAAAGGTATAATATAGGAAAGGGTGAAAAGGGATTGTACCATTAAAATATTAAATTAATTTATAAAATTATTATAAATACTTTGGCGTCAACATCCACCCGCCCTTAATGGGTCACCTTTAATAGACAATCATAAGGTGAGATGAGATATACAAATGCTCTATGACTCTAGACGAAGCGCTCAATGCGCGCGGTTAAGAATATGAGTAAGCCGTAGAGTCACGGCGAAGCGGGGCTATATAAGGTTTAATAATAAAGTGAAACGATTTAAAAATATTACGAGATAAACTAAGCGATATTTTACTATAAATAGTTATGTTAATTTACTGTTTTGGGAGAGGACACAGACGAACGACCGGACGGAGATACGTTCCCTTGGCGGTTCTCACGGTAGCAACGCGCACGATGCCGTCTTTAGAGGGATGGACTTCGTCAACAATCGCTAATGGCCAGGCTAAGGTCGGAGAGTTGTCGTTCATCACAACAACGACAGTCCCGGAAGTAATAGGAGTGGAAGGAGTATTCCACTTCTGCCTAACCTGCAAGCTGTGCAGATATTCCATCCTCCAGCGATCCCAAAACGACTGAACTAATTTGTCCAGTAGCGAGTGCCTGTGAAGTAAATTGACAGAGTCAGATTTGACTTCAGGCGCGGGTAAAGAAAGTAGCGGAGCGGTATGTAGAAAGTGACTCGGGGTAAGCGCCGAAGCTTCACTTGGCGAAGAACTGAGAACTGTCAGCGGCCTGCTGTTGAGTACGCACTCAATCTGGGTGAGAACAGTGCAAAGTTCCTCGTAAGAAAGAAGCTGCTGTCCGATTACTTTGTAAAGGAATTGTTTTATGACCTTTACCATGCTCTCCCAAGCGCCTCCAAAGTGTGGAGAGTTGGGACAGATAAATTTCCATGTTATGCGACTCTCAGCACATTCTTGCTCCAGCTTAAGACGATATTCATCATTGAGAAATTTATAGAGATCCCGGAGGTAAGAAGCACTCCCCTTGTAGTTAGTAGCATTGTCGGAATGCAAAACCTGAACAGGTCCGCGTCGAGCGAGGAAGCGCTTCAACGCGGCGAGAAAGCTGGGGGTGCTGAGGTCAGTGGCGACTTCAATGTGCACTGCACGAGTCGTAAGGCATGTAAAAATGCACAGATAGGCCTTCTCACTGCGGACGCCACGGCGGCGCACAGGAGTGTAGGCGATGGGACCGGCATAATCGCAGCCCGTATGCGTGAATGCCTTGACGACCGGACGTGTGCGCACATCGGGTAAGTCAGCCATGAGCGGGTAACTTGGACGCGGTTTTAATCGGAAGCAGATATTACAAGTGTGGACTCGTTGTCTCACAATGCGGCGTGCGGACAGGATCCAGAATTTTTGGCGAAGCAGCGACATTAATAATTCTGGTCCGGCATGTAAATATGTAACATGATAATAATCAATGATCATGTTCACTACATGATCATTGCGCGGTAAAATAACTGGATGCATTTGTGCATATTCCAGCGCGGAATTAGAAAGCCGACCGCCGACGAGGATCAGGCCGTCATTTACAAAAGGTCTCAAGCGATTGAGAGCCGGTGAGCAAGATTTATTTTTAATTATATTTGAGTATTCCTCTGCAAAGTATCGTCTTTGCAGGGCGCGAAGTATTACCTTTTCTGCAAACTTAAAATCCTCAGCAGTCACTGCAGTAGTGCTGCGGCGGGGCAATAACTTTGCAAACTTACAAACGTATGCAGTTATACGAAGAAGTTTACTCCATGAGGAGAAGCGGAGCGCGAGTGCATATAAAGCGCAATGCTTTACAGGCGTGCACACAATGTGCGCTAAAACCCTTTGTTCAGGTATGTCTGCAATAGACAGTCCGTCCAGACTCCTAAGAGGCCACTGAGACGGGTCGAGTGAAGCCCACGGAGGCCCGTGGAGCCACAGTGGGTGCGAGATTAATTTGTGGGGCAAAATCCCACGACTCAATATGTCAGCGGGATTTTCAATACCCGCCACGTGATAAAAGTTGTCAGCTGGAATATTATCCGTGATCTGAACAACGCGGTTAGCAACAAATGTTTGCCACCTGTGTGGCGAACTCCTTATCCAATATAAGGCGACTTTAGAGTCAATAAATGCGTAAGTCTTGATTGAAATGTGACGAGAATAATTATCTAGAACTGTGCGAAGCAGCTTTGATAATAATACGGCACCACAAAGTTCCAAGCGAGCGATCGAATTTCCTAGCGTATATACATCCTCGTTAAATGGCAGGCCAACTTTGTATCTACCACTAACGGGATCGCGGGTTGTAATATTTGTATAGAAGTTATCGCATTCAACATGAGCGGGGTGCTGAATGGGCGGTGAGAGGGGAACCTCTTCGAGTTCCCAAAATCGCCTGACTAAGGAGTCAATAGCGGCAGGTTCCTGAACATGGCAGCATGTCAAGACCTGGCGAGTAAGTGTGCGGGCGGTGGGTACTGAACCCATAATTACGTACCCTAACACCGTGCGTAAAGCAGGGGGCGCCGACGAGTGTCGAGAAGCGTGCACTACGTCGGGGAGAAGCAGATGTGGGAAGAGGGAAGCACCGATTAATGCATCGATTTTATTAGGCACTCCGAAGCTCTCATCTGCAAGCGATATTTCGCTTAAATGTGATAGGACAGACGTATCTACCACAGCGGTCGGCAATAAGTCGGTAATTTGGTCAACAACAAGCGGTGCGATATTAAACGTAATGTTGTTGTCAAAACGCGAGTAAAACTTTAAATTTGTTGATTTAGTCTCGATGGGTTTTTCAATTCCACCGAACCCCTTAACAATAGTACGTTCGGTGTCTTGAATCTGAATACCTAATCGATCACAGCACTCTTTCGTAATGAAGTGGCTTTGTGAAGCGGAATCTAACAACGCGCGAATAACATGTCGGTCGCCATTAATATCGTAAGCGACGACTTGAGCGGTTGATAATAAAATTGTAGAATGTTTATTATTAATTGAAGACGCATCGAGCGGCGATGAGCGAGATGAGTTATCAGATGTACACGTATTATAGGTAGCGCACAACGCAACGTCCGAGCGCGCGCTCGTAACAGGTTGCGGCTGCGCGGCTACAGGTGCGCGCGCTGGGCTTGCCTGGCTAGGCTGAGCGGCCGGTGGCGGGGCGCTAGCTGTGCGCGCGGGCGCCGCGGCCGCGGGGACCGCGGGGCTCGACATCTCGGCACGCTTGAAGTGTAGCAACGTGTGGTGTTTAAGTTTACATACGCGGCAATCAGAATTAGACGAGCAATTAGAAACTCGGTGCTGTAAACTAAGACAGTTCACACACGCATTTTTATCTTTCACACATTTAAAGCGTTCCTGAGGAGTCATTTTATTAAAGTCAGCACATTTAAATAAATGCTGATGTGTGATGTTTGTGCAAAGACACTTGCTCGCGGGATCAACCGTAGTACTAACGTAGGTTTGGTACTTCGGCGGCGGAGGGTTATTTACGTTATTAGCTCGTCTATTATTATTATTAGGACGAGTGCACAATGCTTGACTTGCTGCGCTTGAGTTGATGTTAGTGCGTTCCAAAACCTTAGCGCGGGTTGTAATAAAATCAACAAAGTCGTCGAAAGTAGGTATTTTAGAGCTACAAGTCAACTCGAAAGCGCGAACGGTATCTAAATCTATCTTCTTGAGCGCAATATGAAGTATAATTAAATCAGTTAAATTGTCTAACTTTAGATTGTTTAAGGCGCGTACTGCACTTATAAAGCTATCTGTAAATAAATCAAAGTTCGTAACAGAAGCAGCTTGCATAGGTTTGAACTCAAACATTTGATTTAAATACGCGGAAGCGAGCATTCGCTTATCTTCATATTTGTCAATTAACGCTTGTAATAACAAGTTATAATTCTCAGCGCACGGAGCTATACCTGCACATACATTACTCGCCTTGCCCGAAAGTTTACCCAATAAATAGTATAACTTCTCGGCATCACTGAGGGATGGATTATCATGTACAGTAGACTTAAAACTGGCATAAAATAGTGGCCATGAGCGAATGTCACCCGAAAAGTCCATCAATTGAATCGGCGGAAGTGTAGGCCTAGCCTTACGCGGTGCAGAGATATCACGTGACTCCTGCGACGAACGTGATTGCGAATATTGAGATCGTAATTGATTAATTCGACCGTATAATGACTCAAATGCAACGAGGCTTTTATAATCAGGGTTATCTAGCGGATTTACTGATAACAAGCGGGAGTTATAATCATCGAGATTCTGTTCAAACTTATCACGCAATGAATCTATTTGTGAAGACTCGGCAAGAAAACGTTCTCTCGCCACGGGGTTTGTATGAATACCTGAAGATAGGTCATACATGTTTTGCACTATCTCAAATATAGCTTTGCGTTTAGCTCGCAATATAGTTAATCGCGAATCTTGAACGCGTTCGTCAAAACTATCGTCATCAGCGTCAGCTGATCCGGTAGGTTTCTTAGGAGGCATGATTTATCGTTATTTAAAATAGGTCAAATATATACGGCAAAATACGGAAGGTTATTTCACGCGATCGGAAGTAATCGGAAGTGTTCGCAAGGGCGATGCGCGTGAGCGTGCCTTACACCACGCGGTCGGGCTATATCGAACGGTAGGCAATGGACGATCGTGCCGGCCCGCGTAGGAGCGGTGAATGAATGAGCTGAGGGTAGGTATAAATACGAACAGTTTCGATTTTAACGATTAATTATAGGTTTAAATGAATAAACTACGTAGATAATTATGTATATATAACGTATCTAGGCGGGGAACCACGTAATTTAACTTTACGGGCGAGGATTGGGGATATTTTCGCGATGAAAAGTAAGTGACGCAATGTCACGTTTACCGACGCGAAAACAGTTACAATGATATTCGCAATGAATATGCTGTAAGAAATCACTTATTAGGGCCTATCTAAGTATCCTAATAAGGGCGGGGGACGTATCCAGGCTTCGAAGGGCCACCTATGATCGCGCCAAAGTATAATTCTATTTGATCTTCGACAAAGTTATGAACATGTAAAATATGGTACGCACAACCAAGAGCGGAGAGGAGGGAACGAAGGGAAACATGCAGCAAATACCTCAGAACAGCGGCGCCTCCGATCACAGACGCGGGCGTCCAGACGCTCAGGCACGCGGGCAGCTCCCAGATCCCAGTCCTCACAACACACTCCAGAATGCACTCGCGAACAGCGCGATCACAAGAATATGAAAAATTACAAGGCCGCAATGGCACGGGGAACAAGAAGAAATACTTCCGGCGGTGCGATTGTCTTATAACGACGAGCTCGTTTCACATTTGAACCGGAACTAACAAATGGCGAACTGATTGACAGCTCGCCTACAATTTTTTCTCACGCCAGAGGGCGTTTCGGCGCGGGCGCATTTAGTATTGCATACATGTATAAAGGTATAATATAGGTGTTTAGTGTATTAAGGTTCATATTGCTCTAATGGAAACGGTTTGAATTAAAAGAACGTCCTCTCTCATTGATGGTTTTTATTGCACTGTCATAGTAAAAAATACATGCGTTTACTTAGTATTGGACATACCGCCCACCAAAAACAATAGTTTTTAAACATAATAATTTCTTAGGACAATGGACTGTATACATTCAGGTAGGTAACAAATAGTTCATAGCAAATCGATCTTATATATCACTCATGCACAAATAATTATATCACTTCACATTTCTAACATTTCCTTATTTCAAAATACAGTTAGTTTGGTCTAGCTTCCCTCCGTAGTTCACATATTTTCTGTCTCTTTTGGTAAAGGTATCAGCTTTGATAAAGGTCTTTTCAATTCATGATTTCCCTTGCATTGGACTGTTACTACTCGGACTAGATTGTCTGCTCCAGGATGAAGATATTTGATTTTTCCAAGCAACCATTTAGTTGCAGGCATATCTTCATCTTTTATAATTACAATGTCACCGATAGCAGGTGATGGAACTGTAACTTGCCATTTATATCTCTGTTGTAACGTATTAAGATATTCAGTCTGCCATCTATGCCAAAAATCCTGTTTCATCCGCTGAATTAATTGCCATCTGGATAAAAGACTGATCTTCATGTTCTTATATTGAAGATCGGGGACACCGATTAGAGGTTCACCCACCAAGAAATGACCAGGAGTCAGTGGCGTGTCTGTTGTGTTGTCTATCTGGCACAGAGGACGGCTATTGAGACATGCCTCAATCTGAGTTAGCAAGGTTGCCAATTCTTCATAGGTTAGTTTAGTGTCCTTGCTAACTCTGGTCAAGTGTCTTTTGGCTGATTGCACTCCTGCTTCCCAAAGTCCTCCACATGTGGGCATTCTAGGTGGTATAAAGTGCCATGTTGTTCCATCATTAGCTAATAGTTCGGCTACTTCTCTGGCTACGTTATCCTTGCCTATTTGAAACATCTCCTTTAATTCTTTGGAAGCACCTATAAAATTGCCACCATTGTCACTCCATAAATTCAGGCAACTACCCCTGCGGGCCACAAATCTTCGAAATGCTGCTATGAAAGCTTGTGAAGTGAGATCTGTGACTGCTTCAAGATGAATAGCACGAGTAGCCATGCATACAAATAAGCAAATATACCCTTTCGTGGTATGGTGTCCACGCCCTTTGGATGTTCTGATCGAAATAGGCCCAGCATAATCGACTCCACTATTAATGAAAGCTCGATGTTGGTTGACTCTAACTGCTGGCAGTTGACCCATTAACTGAGTTTTCACCTTACTCTTATCAATAAGACAAGTCTTGCATAGTCTGATGCATTTCTTGACAGCTGATTTTAGTCCAATCACCCAATACTTGGTTCTCACATAGGCCATCATTAATTGAATACCGCCATGCAATGTTTTAATGTGCGCTTCATTCATGATTAGTTTCGTAATGTGTTGATTGCTAGGTATTATGATTGGATGTTTGGTTGTTTCTGCTATTGAAGCATTTTGAAGTCTTCCTCCCATTCTTATCAATCCCTTATCATCCAAAAACGGTGAAAGTGTGATAAGTGAACTTCTTTTTTTAACTCTTCCATCTTTCTTTAGTTCTTTAACTTCCTTTTCGTACAGTGCATTTTGATAATATCTTATACAATTTTCTAATATTTTTTCCATTTCATATGCTGTCAAATATTTCTCTTTAATTTCTGTTGTTTTGCTTCTTATAAATCTTCTGCAATAAGCCAGTACCCTTTTCATTTTAGACAATGTCGAAAATCTTTCCCATATTGGTTTCTCTTCTTGGTGTTCTACAGTTATGTGAAGGGAACCTTTCATTTCCAATTCAGTTTGTGGAATATCACACTTGTCAAATGCTACATTTTCTTGGCTTAACCATTTTGGTCCAGTCCACCATAACTCCGAAGAAGCTAAATCGCTTGCTTCAATTCCTCTGGTAGCGATATCAGCGGGATTGTCAACTGACTGAACATGACCCCATCTGTCGTTGTCTAAAACTCGTGTAATATCTGCTACTCTGTTTGCAACAAATGTTCGCCAGCGACTTGGATGAGACTTTAACCATGATAAAACTACCATTGAATCTGTCCATACAAAGATTCGGTTTTTTGGAATGTCCAGCAGTTCCATAAGATCATTGATTAGTTCCGCTAGTAATGCTGCAGCGCAAAGCTCTAATTTAGGTACTGATAGCTGCTTCAATGGTGCAACCTTGGTTCGAGATGAAATCAGCGCTACTTTAACTATCTGATTTTCAACAATTCTGAGGTAAGTCACAGCAGCAAATCCAAGTGTAGAAGCATCTGCAAAACCATGTATTTGTATGTTTTCCTTATTTTGTGACGTAGTGTTCAACCATCTTGGTATTTTTATGTTTTGCAAATGTGTCAATTCCCTTCGGTATCTTAACCACTCCTCGCTCAAGTTGGATAGTACTTCATCATCCCAATCCAGGCCACTGAGCCATAATTTTTGGATTAAGATCTTGGCTGTGATGACTACTGGTGACAACCATCCAAACGGATCGAAAAGACGGGCAACATCAGAAAGTATAGCTCTTTTCGTAATAGGATATCTCATTTCAGGTAAATTTACTGTAATTTTAAATGTGTCATCTTTCCTATCCCATGTCAATCCCAAAATCCGTATAACCTTATCCAGTTTGATCTCTATTGTGTCCTTTACACCCTTCTCGCCTTGTAAATATTCTAATACTTCTTCTGAGTTACTCGACCATTTTTGCATGTTAAATCCTCCCTTCTTTAATATTGTTCTTATCTCTTCACACATTGTCTTTGTCTTCTCTATGCTGTCGTTACCGGTCATCAAATCATCCATATAGAATCCGTTTTTAATCACAGGAGCAGTGTCTGGATACTCGTGTGCTTCATCGTCGGCTAATTGGTTCAGCGTTCGTACAGCTAAATATGGAGCCGCCGCTGTACCAAATGTTACTGTCGTCAGGTTATAGCTTTCAAGTTCTCCGTCAGGAGTATCTCGCCAAACGATGCGTTGTAAATTTGTGTGTTCCTTTGTCATATTGATCATTCGATACATCTTGACTATGTCTCCTACTACACATATTTTATGTTTTCGCCAAGTAACAATCAAACTTCTTAAATCAGGCTGTATAACAGGTCCAACCAGCATAGTTTCGTTCAGAGAGTGGTTTTTGGAGCCCTTTGCGCTCGCATCATAAACCACTCGAACTCGACTGGTTTCCTTGTCCTCGCGAACTACAGCGTGATGAGCTAAATATATTGCATTTTTATCATCTGGTGCTTTTAATATTTTCATATGTCCCATTTCCTGATACTCATGTATTACTTTCGTATACTCTGTCTTAAACTTCGGATCCCTTTCAAATTTCCTTTCTAACTGTTTGAATCTAGTTATAGCTTGTTGTTTTGTATTTCCACACTTATCAACTGTTTCTCTAATGCTTTGTTTCAAAGGTAAATGTACTATGTATTTTCCAGTTTCATCTCTCTTAGTCGTATTTTTGTATATTTCTTCACACTTTTCTTCTTCTTTTGTTAATATCTTCTTATTTTTGTACATATCAGTTTCTATTTCCCAGAACTTTCTTAACATGTCATTGTCTTCCGTAACCATCCTTGTGATATGTAATGTAATTACATTGTGTTGGTTGCTTATCATTTTTTCTTCTCTTTGACCCGAAAGGATCCATCCTAAACATGTTTTCTGAGCTACTATACCGTCAGGCATTTTAACTAAGCCATCTTCAATAATCTTACCAAACACATCGGCCCCGAGCAATAGGTCGATATGGCCGGGTGTGCGATAAGTAGGGTCAGCCAACTTTAATGTTTGGAGCCGTGGCCAGTTCATCGTGACTTGTTTCGATGGTAAGGTTGTTGATATCTTCTTCAAAACGTAAGCCTTTACTGCAATCGATTCACTTTCTTTAAATCGCGATGAAACTGACAGGTCAACTAAATGTTTTATAGGTATTTGAGTTCCTTCTCCCACCCCAGAGACTACGCCGTTGATATTGGTTCTCGCCAGACGCAACAGGTCAACTACTCTTGCAGACACGAACGAAGCCTCAGATCCCTGGTCAATTAAAGCACGAAGTAGGTGCGTATCTCCATTACTCGACTTAACTTCTACTTGTGCTGTTGCAAGTAACACTTCATAGCCAGGTTGTTCTTGAGAGAAGTGTGCGGTTGTGATTTTTTGTTCTGGTTGTAGTGGTGCATCTCTCTCTTGATTTGTTGATCTTACTTCATGTAAGAGAGAGTGGTGTCTTCTTCTGCAGACTCGACACGACGTTCTTTGTTTACATGTAAATACATTATGATTTGGAACTAGGCAGTTGTAGCATAAATGATTCTTCTTCACATAATCTCTTCTTTGTTCTACAGATTGTTTTATAAATTCCTTACAATTGAATATATAGTGGCCGCCCTTGCAGTAGGTACATGACGGCTGCGAATTAAGACTTGCGTGTGCGGACTGAAATATGTCGTTATCACATTCTTTAGCTGTGGCGTGGAATGACTTTTGTGGTTGAGGCTTCTCCCGCGAAGATGTTGAAAGCGGAGCGATTAGTTCGAGTGTACGGAACTTTGATCCGAGAAACCCTTTCATTTCCACCCATGTAGACATCACATCGCTATTCTCCTTGTGCGCATATTGTTCCCAGTCCTTCAGAGACTCTGTGTCCAACTTCTGTGATACCAGAAATATAATTAAAGGATCCCAAGAGTCCGTGCAAATCTTCAAATTATTCAAGCTGTTATTTATTTATTTATTTATTTAATACTTTATTGCACAGATTAACTAACTAGTACAAATGGCGGACTTAACGCTAAGAGCATTTTCTACCAGTCAACCACCCATAGTGAAGGAGAGACGGTGTAGGCGTGCATCAAAAATATCTCATCAAGAAAAAAAAAAAATTAAAAATAATAATAATAAACAATAATGGAAAATAATACAGCTTAACACAAAAACAACATGAATGTAATATAATAAAATATAAAATAATATAATATAGTAATATATATATATAATATAAAATAATATAATATAATAATATATATAATAAATAATAATATAATTTAAGTGATAGCTAAATAGGTGACAAATCTCTTAAAAAGTGTTTACGGATGAGCCGCTTGAATATATCTTTGGATGGCGCTTTTTTAATTATTAGAGGAAGTTCGTTCCACAATCTGACTGCGACGACTCCAAAAGAGTTGTCTAGGACGGAAGACGAATGCTTAGGGGTACAGAGGAGTAGGGCATTAGTGGATCTCAGGGTACGTTCATGGGTGTCGGAGAGAAAAGTAAACGAATCTTTTAAATAGGAAGGTGATTTGGGGTCATTTAAAATCGAGAAAAGTAGACAGAGTATTCTGGCATTCCGCCTGTCTCGGATTTTAAGCCACTTTAGCTTAGATCGATACTCAGATATATGGTCAAACTTTCGAAGACCAAAAATGAAGCGGATACATGTGTTGAGTAATCGTTCCAATCTATTTAGATGCTCCTCAGTAATATCTAGGTAACAAATGTCAGCGTAATCGATAATTGGAAGAAGGAGAGTGTTGACAAGAGAAATTTTAGTATTACAAGGAAGAAAGTTTTTAAACCTGATTATAGAGTGCAAGGATGCATAGAATTTCCTAGAAACATCACTGAGTTGGGCAGTCCAAGAGAGGTTAGAGTCTATTAGTAAGCCAAGGTCTTTAACAGTGGAGGAAAAGGGGATGACGCTACCATTATATTTAAGTATGGTTAGATCAGAATAGTTTATTTTGCACAGTTGACGCAGACTACCAATTATTATAGCTTGACACTTATTGGGGTTCACTTCGATACCAAAACGTTTGGACCACGACAGTAGTTGGTTAAGATCATTATTGAGGGAGGTCACTGCCTCGTCAAGACTTTGAGTGCAGGTATGGCGGTAAAGTTGCAGGTCATCAGCATAGAAATGATAAAGACAGTGTAGGTAAGGGGAGAGCATATTAATAAAAAGCGAAAAAAGAAGAGGGGATAATATTCCTCCCTGAGGGACACCAGCTTCCAAGTCACACCATTCAGAGAGTGATTGGCCAGCACGGATCGCCTGTCTGCGTCCCTTTAGGTAGGAAGTAAACCAGCTGGCCGAAATAGCAGAAAAGTTGAGATGGCGTAGTATAGCAGTGAGCAAGTCATGATCGACCGCATTGAACGCGTTACTGAAATCAATAAGAACAAGAACTGTTACTTGAGAGATCTCCATTTTTGTTCTAATATCCTCGGTTACCTTCAGCAACGCGGTGGTAGTGCTATGTCCTGCTCGGAAACCTGACTGTAGTGGGTTGAATAAATTAGCGTTAGAGAGAAATTCAGTGACTTGCTTGTGGACAACAGATTCAATAACCTTCGAGAGAAAAGGGAGAATAGAAATGGGTCGAAATTGATTAGGAAGGAGAGGGTTAGGAATCTTAGGAAGAGGTAGTACGTGAGCTTTACGCCACATATCAGGAAAAGACCCAGTGGCTAAGGAGAAGTTAATTATGTGTGCAAGCGCATGAAGGAGGTGTTTAAGGATGAACATTATCATAACACGGCCAATGTCGTCGCTACCCACTGCTTTTGATTTCAGTGATTGGATAGTTTTGTGTATAAAATCTTGACTCACAAGTTCAAAATCAAAAGCAGCTGCAACTGGGTGTGGTTGGTTCTCAATTTCATTAAGAGTTTTAAGTTTCATGGCGGGATCTAGACTAGTGCAAGAGGTAAAGTGGACATTAAGAGAATTTAAATCAAATGGAACCTTAGAGTTAAACGATTTTGGTTTCCCAATTCCGATTGACCTCAAGAATTTCCAGATGCCTGCGGGAGTGGACAATTCAATTTGCTCAGCTATATGTCGTCGCTTTGCGTTACGACACATCATGTTACACCTGTTCCTAAACCTTCTATAAATTTCCCAGGTCTCCTCATTTCTGTCTCGCTTGTATTTACGGAAAGCCCGATTCCTTCTCATCATTGCTTTGCGTATTGCATCATTCAGCCAAGGGGATGGTTTATGTTTGAGCTTAACTGGGCGTAAAGGAGCGTGACGATCAAATAGATTTATAATGTTTACCCTTAAAAACTCGATTTTTTCATCAACAGAATCCAGTTTTTCGACCATCGCCCAGTTCATTGATGAGGCATCATTGTCTAATTTAGTTAGGTTCATACGAGCAAAGTTCCTTTGATTTATAATGACAGCTCTAGGTTTAGGAATTCTAATTTTAAGTGACGCATATATTAAATCATGATGGGAGAAACCGGGGGCATCCAACTGACCATGGGTGCTGATAAGGTCGACTTCAGTGGTTATGATAAGGTCAAGTAAGGAATCGTTAGTGTGAGAGTGATGGGTGGGTGCAAGATCGAGAAAGTTAAGGTTAGATGAAACGACGAGAGATGATAGTTTATGAGATCGAGTATCTTGCTTCATCAAGCACGTATTGAAATCTCCCATTATTAGAACCCTATTGAAGTCAAGGAGTAAGTTCTCAAGCAAACCTTCAAGTTTAGAAAAATAGTCAACATTGGGTGGGCAGTACACCACACCTAAAAGGAACTTAATACCCAAATCAACCTCAATGAATAGATATTCAGGGGAAGAGCTATAGGCTGAGGGAGACTGAAGCACTATTTTATAAGGAAGATGACTTTTCAAATAGATTGAAACGCCACCACCACCCTTGCCAGTACGATCATTGCGTATTAAGACACAATTTGGTAACGGGAATGAGGTGGACAGAAGAGAAGGCTTAAGCCAACTCTCCGAAACCAGCACCGCGTCTATAGAGTTGGACGAAAAGGTATCAAGTAGTTCAGTAAAATGAGCAGGAATGCTTTGAGCATTTATGTGACAAACATTAAAATTTTTAGGGTAAGGAGTAAATTCTTTATCCAATAAGCACCCAAGAGTGGGTACGCTATCATCAGCACTTAAAAAACAAGAGCTATCAGAGTCGGAAGCGGTTTCGAAAGATTCATCACTAGAACACATAATAAAATAATAATAATAAAATAAAATAAAATAAAAATTAAATACTATAGTAATATGATACACTTAATAGACAGTAAAATATATTATAGAAGTATTAAGTAACTAAAAATTTACTAGGTACTTTACTTGGCAGTCTTTGTTGCATACCTTGCCGGCAGAAAATAGAAAACTAATTACAAGCTATGGCGATTACAATATCCATTGAAGATGTCTTTAAATACTTATGAAATTAAAAACGAGTGAGAACATTACTACAATAACAGTTTGCTTCTAAGTAAAGAGAAATTAACATAACAAATCGCAAAGAGGAACATAATTATTTTTATGAAAGAAAAAGTACAAAAAAGAATATGTAAACATAACAGTTAATGTAGGTAAAAATTAAGACCTAATATAATGAGTTTATACAAGAATATGCTTTCTAAACGGAGAATTGCAGAGAAAAATGAAATAGTAATTATTATTACAAAAAAAAAAAAAAACAAAAACAAAACATAGCTTGGAGTGCCAAAAATATACGACGTCGAAACTAAGAAAAAAAAAAACAAAACAAGATTACATGATTAATGAAAATGACATACGTCAAACAGCTGTCACATGCCAAACAGAAATCAAGTAAACAAGTTGATTGTGAAAGTGTGAAATTAGGAATAATAATTATAAAACCGAGGGTAAAGAACCACAAACCAAGTAAATCCTACAATGCACTACACAATAACTATGCAGAGTTCAGAAACCACAGTGGAATGGAGCCGGCTTCATTTGCTCATTTTGGCCTTTGCCGCAAGGTTCCTGCGAGTTACAGGAGGCTCGGGAACAGCGGCCGAGGGCGTTGGATTGATTCCAGCAGGTCGGGACACCGCGGGCACTCTAGCGGACAACTCAGAGCCCTTTTTGACGATTCCTGTTATCGGAAATTTGGAAATAAGAGCGTCCAACTCCTGCGCCGTCAGAATCCGTTTACGGTCATTATCTGGGAGTTTTACATAAACTTGTCCGTCCTGTGTCCAGCAGCGAGTTATGCCAAAGTGTTTGCGCGCAGTGATAAATACATCTTGCCTGGTTTTTGTAAGAAACTCGCTGAGTACTGCAGAGCCAGATTTTAGCCGTTTCTTTTCTCTCCATAGCAGATTGCGACTTGCAATATCAGTGAAGCGGACAAGTATTGGTCGATTTCTCTTATCATTCTTAAGTCCTAGGCGATGGCAGAGCAGAAAAGAGGATTTCTGAAAGTCCACCAACCCCATTTTGGAGTGAATAACATTGAGAATGGTTGCCATGCAATCTTCACCGTCACATTCCTGAACACCACTGAAAAGCAGTGCATTCCGGCGGCTTTGGTTATCCAAATCATCTACTTTATAAGTGAGAGAGGTAACGAGTGACCGGAGAAGTGTCAATATGGACCACACTGAGTTTTTAAATTCTTCAAATTCATTACATAATCTCTCCAAGCTAGGCTTAATATCTGGTGTGGTGGCCTTCAGCTGCTTCTCAAAACCAGCCATCCTTGACAGGAAAGTGTCTTCAATCTGCCTCTGGGTGTCTAGAACCTCTTGCAAGTTCGACATCTTGTTGAATTGAGCTATGGATTGTAGCACAGAAAGGGAGTAGCCAGCAGGTAGGTGCACTACTACTTAGACTGCATAAGAGTAGCCTTCAATGATTGAATATGGAAAAGAACCACTAAGTAGTAACTTATATGCCACTTTTGTATCAAATACTTCACAATAACTAATTTTAAACTTAATAAAAGAAGCGAGCTATAATTTTTAGATGTTTACATTTTTATCGCCTACCCACAAAAAAAAGTGTTAATACATTCTGTAGTTGTATCCAGTATAGATTTAATTTGGCCAGCTGACTGGTGAATCACTTTCTTTTGACCGAATAATCGTTTGAGAAGAGAAGTCACAATCATTTTTTTATTCCCGAAGCGGCCTTTAAGTAGTTCCCACGCCTGTTCATAATTACTATCTGTTATTTGGATGTGACGTAATAACATTTCAGCTTCGCCAGAAATACTTGTTTTTAAATAATGAAGCTTCTGTACATTGCTTAAATTCGTATTGTGGACTAGTGCCGTAAACAGATCCTGATATGTGGGCCAGTCTTCATATCGACCTCCAAACGTAGGAAGTTGGATCCTTGGAAGCCTGGATAGTGATAACAGACCAGGTTGACCGTCGTTCGATTCAGCTGACATATTTGAAGACTCGCCACTTTTCTGTCGTGCTTCTAACGATGATAATAGGTCACTTATATCACCTTGTAAACAAAGATACAAATCCTCATATTTGTAGAACTCTTCGTTTAGGAAATACGGCAAACATCCCCTTTGTTCCCGCGGCGTGCACTTAGTAAGAGCATTGTGTGCGATTTTAAAGGTATTCCAGTAATCTTCAATAGTTTTTAATCTGACTCGTACATAACCTTCTGTAAGTCTTGCCTTGGGGCACTTCTTCATATTTATTTGAGCCTTTTGTATCATACTAGCCACATCTTCTAACGTAGATAAATAACCACTTTGTTCATTCGTAGGCGCTGTCATTTTTGTTTATTACGAAACTACTTATCAAATTTATTCCACGATTACTTCACTAACAAAGTCAATCCAAATATTTTGTTTTTCAAAACAAAGTCAATTTATATGTTTTATTCACTCTGGTTAAATAACTTTCTATAAAAATGCACTTTACACGTAAACAACTCCGCGCGGTTATCAGTTTCTTTTGTCTTCGCATGCGGAGCTCGCTTGGCCGTTCCACTCACAAATCCGACTCGTAGGACCTTATGTTTAGTGTATTAAGGTTCATATTGCTCTAATGGAAACGGTTTGAATTAAAAGAACGTCCTCTCTCATTGATGGTTTTTATTGCACTGTCATAGTAAAAAATACATGCGTTTACTTAGTATTGGACAATAGGAAAGGGTGAAAAGGGATTGTACCATTAAAATATTAAATTAATTTATAAAATTATTATAAATACTTTGGCGTCAACAATTCTGTTTTATTTGGTTTTACTTACCTAGCATTATAAATAGATGAACAGCTGAATAGTTAAAGTTAGAACGTAAATATTTTATTAAAGAGTCAACTGCACGGCTGCGGTATCAGTAAAACATTTAAAAAACTTAAACAGGTTCTCTTTCGCATTTCCTCCATTCTCTTGGCTACACCGTTTTATTCCTTCTACTACTAAGGGTTCATTTCGGAATGGTGCTATAGCTTTTTCTTCATCTATGTAACCGTCTTTGCGCAGAAACCCAGCCGATTTGTAGCTGCAGAATATGAAGTTTTTGAACTGCTCATCTTCACGGTATTTTCCTTCAAAAATGAGCAGTAGAGTGTCGGCTCCGATCCCAGTTTCCGGTTGGCACTTCTGAACGGCTACAAAAATTGCTCCTGCTATTTCTGGCGGTATATGTACTGCTTTCTAAAAAAAAACAGTGAAATCGGCAAATATTATGATGAAATCATAAAGAGCCTACTCATCTTTTGGTCCAATGTAAACGCTAGATCGTATAGAATTAAAAAAAAACAACCGCCTGATTAAATACATTAAGCCTGACCTTTATCTAGAATTATCTGTATGTAGGTTATCATAAACAACGAGGCCACGAACAACCAGACTCAGAGCAAACGAGGATCAAACCAGCAACCTTACGCTTTGCAGTTGGCTGGTCACTTATATCAAGATTTTAATATTTATATTTTGAGGACATCTTAACCTGGCTATGCTAATATTTCACTTAAATACTTTCTTATAGCTCTCAAAGATGGCAGCTGCCAGTACATCTGCAATGGGGCATCGCTGTTGGTATAGTAAAGCTCTACCACCCGCAGTAAAAACTAGGTTGACACTTTACAATATTAGATTATTTAAAAATATATAATTAAATTATAGGCTTACCTTGGCAACACTACAATTGGAATAACCTAATAACATTACAAGTTTAATCAGAACGAATATAAATTTTGACATGTCGTAGGTATAATATTCAGATTCGTAATGAATACAATGATAGACAAGGTATAACTGTAATATCCTATTTAAATTCCACAAGAACTGAGAAATCTCGACCTAGTTGAATGCTTTTATGCCTTCTATAATTATAATGAACAGGACCTCACGTAACAATTATACCTACATTCTCTGTAAAAATGGTTGACAGTGTTTATAATTGGCATAGGAAAGCCAGAACAATAGATTGTTACTCGACTTGATGACAACAGACGATGTGGCAATGCATCGAAGAAAAACTATGCGGAAAAGATAAAATTACCTGACAGAAGGTATGTATAATCCTTCAGATTGTAGTTACTATAAAATACACTAGTACAGGTAAGATCAGCAACGAAAGTCGCTTACCGTGTCCCAATTTTTAATTTGAGAAGACCAATACCTTTTTTCACAGACTGCAGGTAACCAATAAAACAGGAGATTGTCTTCATCAATTTAATCACTTGGATAATGCAACAAAAGTTAATAAATTATTTCACTTAACATACTCGGTTCTTGTCAACTGTGACACAAGAGAACGCCTTAACCTCTTTCGAGATTTCTTCCAAATCTTACAGTAAGATATGGGTTTTGGTTCCGGTACTATAACACTTGAATATTTCAAAGGCAGTCTCCGTCGCGTCTTTTCCTTTCTTGTTCTTGCAGTCCTCCAACACCTTGGCAACTTCAGCCTTGTCAACTCCAGCGGGCACCTTCGCTAGAGCAACCTCCATGTTCAGATTTGCGTCAGTGTCTAAGATTCCTGACTTTTGTAAAATGCAGAATATGAACTTCTTAAAGCCTTCGTCATTGCTTAAGTTTCCTTTCTTCACTTCGGCTATTACTTCGGGTTTTACTCCAGTTTCTTTGATGCATTCCATGGCCAATTGATTGGCCTTATCTTTTTGTGCGCCGGCGAGGTGAACAGACTGTGAATCAATAAAATAATATGGGTTATTTCAATGTTCTCATACCATGGGACCTTGAAAATGACGCTGACCTTAAACTCAAAACATTTTTTCAAAATTCTGTATAAATACGGACATATTATATGTTTCTGCCCAAAGGTAGCTTGGCATTATAAGATTGTGTTGCTTATATTTATCATCGACTAAAACCACTCTATTAGCATTCCTGAACTCTCTAGATAACTGGTGGTTTATATTAAGGTTCAGATAATTAGGTAACATGTAGTCCTGATTGGATAAAATGTGACGCACTCGAATTCTATTTAGAACTCATCTTCCTAATTAAAATTTCGTTCATAACTAATATTAATATATATATATATATATATATATATATATATATATATATATATATATCACGCCACGTCTTACCTATATATATATATATATATATAGGTAAGACGTGGCAATATATTTTGACAAGAAAACTATTTTCTTTACAAGAAAATGGTACTCACGCCAGCTTCGAGTCCCACGACGGCAAAAGCCAGACACAAAACCAAAGATGCCTTCATTTTGTGCGTGTTTAGTACGTACTAAGTTTCGCAGACTGCCTGTATCGCACAGGACATTTCCTTTTATACACTCAACCGAAGGAAATCAACTTGAATGGCAACAACTTTTTTGTAAGGAAGTCTGCAAAGTGACCATACCTTAGCTTAGCCTGTTATTTGGTCAGACGCTTCTTAGCTTAATAATAGAAAAAAAAGTAACATGACTCGGCAAAGATCGATAAAATCTTTAGGCACTTTTTTATTGCAAATATGAGCAGAAACTATTCCAAGATAAAATGAGCTGATAAGTTAGACAGTTCTATAAAATATACATATATTAATAATATATTAATGCCTTGATATTTTTAGAATCGCAGCCAAGTGGCAAAAACAGATTCTTATGTTTTTTGTGACGGTCTGTCGAATTAAATATTGTCAAAAAACTTCTCATATTCATATTTGACTTCACAAAATAATGCGCAATACCTAACATTTGCAGCTTTTTTTCATTTGGTTGTCAATACTACTAACCTGCCTGTGGCGGCTTCCACTTAAACATAAACAATATAGTTTACAAATTGGGATCAAATTCATGAGTGCCAAGCCCCATGTATAAGTAACTGTAATGGAAAGGCCTGGCGCTTACTATTAAGAGAACGATTTGCTCCTATCCGTTACTCAGTAACATAAAAAAGATGGAAAGGCGTGTTAGGAATAAACTTAACCCACGAAGGTTTTGGTTTAATATCATAACTAGGTGTCAACTGAAGTACCTACCTACTTTTAATTGCCAAGCTAGTCCTTAGCATGTAAATCTAAGGCAGTATCCAATTATACTGCAGGACAAGTTTGCTTTGCTACTTAACTGGCCTCTACCTTTATGTAGGCCGCACCGATTATGGTAAAATACCTAGACGACTAATTATTAATAAGTGTAAAATACGTATAAACGCGCATAGATTAAAATAAATAATTGGATCAAGAAGGACCAATCGTTCCTAAACAACATTTAGATGTTATCTCAATCTCTTTATAGAGCTAGTTTTGCAAGGAACATTCAAACACTATGATACAAACACGTATTTTTAGAAATTACTGGCTGCGCCCCGGGTTTCACACGCGTTAACATTATTCCACAGGAACCGTTAAGTTTTATTAAATTAACACTATATGTACTTTGTGTTAATCGATAATTTATAGACTTTATAGTACTTACCTTTATGCCTAATTTCATCAAAATCCGAACAGCCGTTGTGGCGTGCAAAAAAATGGTGACGATAATTGAAAAATTACATCCCCGTAAAGTTTCTTAGTGCTACCTTCTCTGACGGCCGTATTTCCTAAGCATTAGTAGAGTTAATAGAGTTTTTTTTCCCTGTGCGAGATTCAGGCATAAGTCACCACTTGAAAGGGAAATGTCCTTTTTCAAACCATTATTAGATAATCATTAGTTTAGTAGGTAATATTTGATTAATTTTTATATTTTTCTCTATGTATATATGTTTCTCTTAACTTGACGTTGGCCTGTAAAAGTGCATTATTGAAGAAAAGACAAACACACGCACATACACACACACAGACGCACGCAAACTAGTGCATTTACCTTAGGGAAATTTACCTTTTACCTTTACCTTTACATTTGCATTTTACATAGAGAATGGAATAGCTGGCATAAGGGTACCTACGAATATGTCATACTAGTTCAATTTGTTTTTTGCTTATAAATATGATTAGATTTTTATTTTCGACAAGCACGTGTTTACATAAGACACATAATTATAAAGGTACATACCTAAGACACGTGCCTAAGAAACTGTCACCAGCACGTTTGCCTGTGCCTATGTTATACTTACATACCTACCTGTCTACTTATTGAAACGAAAAATATATTAGCATTGGAACTGGGAATCCTCACAAGTGACAGAGTTTACCAACCTTTCACATAAGGACCTAGGTACCAACAAAGTTATTAAAATAATTAAGTATTAAATCACTTATTAGTTGTTCACCTTGAACTGAGAACGATTGCATGATCTCAGTACAATCAAAAAAATCTACATCATAAATTAAACAAAAATATGGTTGAAATATATATAAATATATACCTTTCATATTATTACTCTTGACTTGATTGTATCATTTAATTTTTATCCCCCATCGGATCCCCACTGCTTATATCAAACCTAAGACAGTTTTGTTCATTAATAGACTGCTGGTGAATATGAGGTTTTTTCGTTTGAATTTGGAGTTTGAAGTTTGAACACATATTTATGGATCCTGAAATGTATATAGATACTTACTTAGGTATGTACTTTTTATTGAAGCTGATTGTACCATATCTACGAGTAAATTTTTTTGATTTGTTTTGGTTGACCTACACACAAAAAGTTCCTCTTATTTACAACTTTAAAATGAAATAAGACAAAATCAAACATACATAAACTGGTAAATCTAGCCCCAATCAGAAGAAATCGGATCAAGGTCTAATTAATAAATATAAAGTTACGAATCGAATTGCTTGGTAATGTCATAATACTTTGCAATAAGGATAATATTTTAATGTCGCAAACTTTTTTTACTAGACTTTAGTTACAGGGTGTTACTTAAAATCAGGACGATGTTATTTTATTTTATTAACCGGGAGTATGTTTGCATATGAAGGCCAAACATTACCGCGTTAGGTAGGTAGATATGTAGATAGATACGTAACTAAAAATGTATGCTTTAGTAGATAATTAAAGCAAAAGTTTGAAGGAAAAACTGAAAATGTTGGCGACTTCTGGAAGAAAACAGTGCAGATTATCGCGTAAGGCTTCGCCCTGTCCGCGAGCCCCAATCTACTTAGTAGCTTCCAGTCACAGTTTAGATCACCCGTTTTATGGCCAGTGCTCAATAACAGAAAAACAACAATATAGAAGAACATTTTACAGAATCCAAAATAATTTGGACAAAACGTTGGTAAGTTAAAGGTCCAACTATGTTAGACCAAATCGTAAGCAGGTAGGCAATTACTGTTCGGTTTACCTATGCCAATCTATGATATAATCATGTAAATAAATTTCTTTACCCATAAGGGTAGGACCCCTCACTAGCAAAGCGCCATACTTTTCTGTAGCTCTGTCCTTTTTATTCTCTTGGTGACGGCGTTCGCTAAAACGAATAGCAGTGCTGACACATGAAACGTGAAGACATAATTACTATCACAAATTCGGCAAACTTACGTACACCAAGCTAAACTTTGCTTAACTCAAACATGTCCTTTGACACTCATGCTTAGTTTGTTGCTTCTTTCGATCATGAAAATTCACTGCTTAGAAGCCTATAAAATAAATTTCTCTTCTTCACGACATTCTTTGTCGAATTTCATAACAATTTTTTTTGTTTAATACTACCTATTCCATTTCAGATTTAGCAATAAAGAAAGTGTACCATGGCTGAAGAACCAGAATGTCAGCTACGCCGCAGGAGGTTATCAGGTAACCGCAACATGGACCTGAACCTAGAAGGTGGTTACCAGATTACTGAAGGGAACCCTGATGATGGCACCCCTTCTCCCAGCAAGCCGTTCCCTGGATCGTCGAAAAGACCATCTTCTGCTCAACTACTCGATTTCAAAAACAAGCAACAGTCCTTTGACATACACATAATTCATGTGAGTTAATAAACCAATTCACGCATTTTTTAATTCATCGTCATCAACAGCAGCCCATTTGACCTACTGCAACGCACAAGAGTCATTCCCCTTACACCGTCCATTCTGATTTTGAACCAATCTGGTCATCTTTATATAAGGTCGATCCATCGTCAATCTTCTAATCGACCTTTTAATTGAATTGAAAACAAAACTTATGTAACAAATAAAAGGCTCAAAAAGACTGAAAAAGACTGAATATAAAGTGTTTCCAAAGAGTTTTATAGTGTTATTTAAAGTTTGTATAACACACAGCACTAACAATTGCTTGTCCAGTAAGGCAAATTCTTAAACTATATCCCAGATTCTAATGACAACATAATTATATCAGGTGGAGGAATGTGAAGAGGAAGAGATCATCGTGGACAGCGATGATGAAGCCGATGAGAACGGGGCGTCCGCGTCGGGCATCGAGCGAGCCGTCACTCCCACGCCTATACAAGACTTTGGCGCTAACACTCTTTATACGGAAGGTATCAAAACCTATTATAATTAAGTATTATGAAAGTGTCTTTTGTCGACTACCCAACAGCAGTTAAGATAATTTTCGTGCAACAATAATGACTGAGTAGAACTAAGGGACACAAATTAAACACAATGCCATGATCATTCTGAACATTTTTCATGATAAGTTCTAATAGGAGACTGAAATTGGCCGTTATAAATATGGAAGGAACTATGTCAACCTATTGTTGGGTAAATACGTCTCAGCCAAATGGGTAATCTTCTGCCTCTATGCTGCGATTTCTGCGATTCTCTCACTACTGATGTAATTAATCACCATCATCTTTAGCCTACATGCATCTTCTGCACTCGTCCACTGCTCGATGTATGCTTCTCCCATTGAACGCTTCTTAAGAGCTTCGGTTTTTTTTTGAGTGACGAGACGAGCATGTTGTTCACCTGATGGTAGCGCTACGCCTGCCTATGACAGTCACAGCCCCACTCAGAAAACTGCATTGCATAGTCCTGCGCGACACTGCACTGCGCTCGTCACCCTGAGACATCGGCTCTAAAGTCCCATAATGCCCAGTAATTTCGCTGGAAACAATGCCCTTCAAAACGGAACACAATATAGTTTTCACACTACTGCTTGGCGGATCAATATCTGGAAAAGGTGTGGTACATCCCCAGGCGGTCTTTTGCAGAAGAGGCCTTCCACTACTTTAGTTCTCATCCAGTCCTTACCAGCAGTGTTCTGCAAATCATCATACCACCTGACCGGCAAGCGTCTTACACTACGTTTGCAACACATATTTGCATGACTGTTACCAATCAATGAGTATTTGTTTTGTAATATTTCAGGGCCTCATTCCACGGACTTCCTGAGAGTGAAAACTTTAGAAAACGACTGCTATACTGACGTTTCGGATGCTGATACAGAAGAGGAAGAATAATAAACGGGACATACTCGTAACTCTACGTGTTTTTACATGAATACTGTTGGTGAATATATAACCGAATAGATAAGCTTGAAATCAAACCATTGAGAAACTCAAAACGACTGTCTGCCTTGCTGGCTGACAATAGAGATCATAATACAATATTTAGTTGTTTTTTGTTAAATTATATTTTTATAGACAAGATTATAGAAAATATCTACCTATTTCTTACTGCAAGTACAATATAGAGACAGAGAGTTAAATTCCGCGTGGATATAGCCACATTAATAAACTTTTCATTTCATTCAGAAGATGTATTCATGTCAACACATACTTAAATAGTAACCAATGATTATTTTATTGAGTAACATATATCTATTTACGTTTCATACTACGATCGCTGGGATCATGAATAATAAAATAGTATTGTATTATAAAAAATGCTGTTTTACTTGTCCATTGACGCGAAAGCCTAAGGTTTGGTATAATATCGAGTTAGCATCTTGGGTAGCAATATCAAATAAATAGTACGATAGACACTATTGAGTCATAATCATCTAAATTTATACCTATAACTTAAACAGATTTCGTAAATATAGTATCGATAAAAATCGAGCAAATCTATGGACGCCTAATAAGCTACAATTTTCTAAGACTACTTCCAAAGCTTAAAACACACGTACCGTCATCATCAATCCATATTCCCCTGCTGAGCAAGTCTGGCCTCGCTTTCGTGACGAGAATTATCGTGGACTGATCCTTGTCAGATCCATATCTAAACCAGGATTAGTCCAGGGGCCCAGTCCGGATTGGTGAATCACACACCTCCGAAATTAATATCAGGGATGTGGCTTTTCTCACGATGTTTTTCTTCCCCGAAAAGTGACTTATAATTAAGTACATTTTCATTTTACAAGATACACAATGGTACGTGCCCGCACTAGGATTTTCGCACTAGAATCTTAGAAATCACTTTTAGAAAACAATACTTTATGTGTGGCATTCTAAGTCAAAAAGACAAAAGAGAAAACAAATGATATACTGTATTTTATTGTTATTTATAAAATTAATATGTCGTAGTTTATCTACACTCAAGGAAACAATGTAATGAGGTTATTAACCCGATAACAGACTAACTCCGAGGTAATCATACGACATCACTATTATGTTTATAATACAAAATCATTTTAAATAATTTTAATGTGATCTGTGCAGTTCATTATAATAGTAGACACGGTCGTTTAACCCGAATGCCTATGGAAGCATATGTACTGTGCACAAGTGACTAGCAAAACCTGTTCGTTTATTAGACTTATCTTTTTGTTAAATACACATATTTGTTTAAATGAAGGCGTCTCCTGTCCGTGTTTTGGTTTACACACTACACAAAATATCAAAAAAGATATGTTTTAAAAAATTACAATGATTTATGTAGAGGTTCTTGTGTAGTGTGTAGACTGAAACACGCGCAGAATACACGCCTTTACAATATACAGATAAAAATACTAATTTGGCTTGAATAAAAACACCAATCTCTACAGTTACCAATTACTTAATAACGAGTCTGGACTACCTTGAAATATTAGGCCCTTTTCACATATACAAGTTTGCGGCATAAACAGTCACAGCACCACCCAGAACTCTGCATTGCACAATCCTACGCGGCACTGCACTGTGCTCGTCACCCTGAGACATCGGCTCTCAAGTCTCATATGCCCGGTAACTTCGCTGCAAACAATGCCCTGCTGGAAACAATGAGCGTGACGCACGATACCGGATAGTCCACCATTTATTGGTGATACGTGTGTACGTGTGAAAAGGGCCTTACACCACTATATCTCTCCGTATATATCATTTCCGACAAAAACGTGTCATCTCCCTAAACGTGTAGAATGGGAGAAAGCACGTTTTAGTCGCAAATGATCGATATATTCAGTATTGAAACGCAGCCACTTGTTTCATAAGAGACGTAACACGACGTTGCGCGATATTATATTAAAAATGATATATTTTCGCTTGACGTATTTGGCAACATTTCTAGTCTATTTCATATACAAATTTATACAAGTTTAATGATAGGAAAATATCTATGTACAGTGAAATCGAATTCCGGTGGCGAAGTGGAGTCCCTCTTGTGTCCTCCCGCTAAGAGCTTCAGAACTACGAAATTTGTTTTGGCTACCTTTAGGAGATCCGTTACCTGTAAAAGAAAAATGCTTATTTCTTTAAATCCCTTTAAACAATTAATCGTTCAATAAACATGTTAGCGTGCATTTATCAATAAATTCACACTTCATACTTTAATATTCTCATATAATGAGCATGATAATAGAATCTCATGCCCATTTTGACATGGATGGTTGTATTTGAACATCACGACATTGTGTGGCATTGTGTGTCCACATGACCAACTCAGCAGTCATTCTGAGGTATCTGGGATAGATCAAATATTATTAAGTTACCTCTTGATCAGGAGATGAAACAGTTTCCAACATAGTCCGCGCTTCCTGGAAATGCTTGCAGCCACCAAGGTATAATATCATAGGATTTTCGTATCTGAAATATTTCAAAGGTACAATTTTGATATTTTTGTATGCAATAAAAAAAATGGGATCACTTTAAAGGTCAAAAAAAATCATTAAAAAAAAACTGTTTCCATATGTATGGATTTTAAATATTTTATACACGCGCCAAATGTGTGTGTAAGCACCTAAACATACTACTCAACGAAAACAAAAGACAACCAGCTAGTATGAAGCTTCATACAAACCATTTGTCTATTACAACCCGGTCACAATATCTGTGCACCTGACCTCGTGACGTCATATCGGCGGTCTCGCACTCCCCGGTGCGAGAGAGAGAGAGCGAGGCGCGGTATTCCAGCGAGGTGCACAGATATTCTGACCGGGTGTTCATTTGGGCGTGTAATAGCGACTGCCCTTCCAATTGTGAATAGAGGGGGGGAGTAAATGACGATCAGTCAAATTTCAAAAACCAAAAAAATTTAAATAAATTAGACCGGTACTTAAAAATTTGATCCCAAATCTATTAGAAGCTTCAACAACAACAACACGACATTTTTAAAGATTCAGATTGTATTGTAAATAATAATTAAGACAAGCGTTTCATGCGTGTTCGTCATGGTTTTTGAAACTTGTCTGAACGTCATTTACTTCAGGTGTTGACTGTAGTATATTAATACTATGATATAAGGTGCACTTACTGCAGCGGCTGCGTCATCTCGCGGTACTCGTGGTAGTGAACCTGCGGCGGCGACAGCACGGCCAGCGGCGCGAAGCGATGCTTGTACCGCACCGCCTCGTTGTCGAACTCGGACTGCGGCTGCCGGATCTTGCCTTGCAGCTTGAAGCCTACCAGCGCCTGGAAGAGAGAATAAACAATGAAAATAAGAAATAACAATAAACTTGTGGTCGCCCAGTGGTCGAAAATCGACCATAATTCATTGAAATGTTAAGTCTGAACGTTGTTAAGGTTATATTGGCGTTGACGTATCTTGTAGAAATTTGACTCAGATACCTTATAGACACTAGACGTACCTTATAAAACCCACCGCACATGTTCTGCATGACCTGACACATGAGGCCCTCCCTAGCGTAAGGCTTGACCTTCTTCTTCTGTTTCTTCTCCTTGCGTTTGTAGTCGCCGGTGCGCCGGGCGCTCTCTCCCGCCAGGCCCTCCGCGCGGCTCAGCGCTGACACCAGCCAGCTGTACAGGAACTGGTACAGGTACCTGGAGGTTTTCATAAAAGTTCGTATAGGACATACCATAGGCAATCATTTTTGGTAGCTTAGCATCTGGAGGCCTACCATGACCTCTTATAGCAATTCAATTGAAGACCTAAACTGAACCGCGTCGCATAATCGTACCGTGACGTCTTATTTTTTATGTTGCTGCCATTTTCAACCTAAACTGGATCCAGTTTAGGTTGAGATTGGCTTATTAGCGACTCAATTTAGGTTGCTGCAATTTTCAACCTTAACTGTATCTAGTTTAGGTTTATAATGGCAGCAACATGAAAAATAAGACGTCACGGTACGCTTATGCGAAGCGGCTCAGTTTAGGTCCTGAACTGAATCGCTATAAGACGTCATGGTAGGCCTCCTGATCTCTACAGTGGTTGTTTTATGTTAGGAGTGGCAAACAAGCTGACGGCTCGTCTGATGGTAAACGGTGACCGCCGCATATGGTCACCTGCAACATTCGGGGCGTTGTCGCTTACTCTCTAGAGATAGATAGATAAACTCTTTATTGAAACACCACAGAACAAAGAAAACTTAAAAACTATAACAAAACAAGTTAAACAATTAGTAACACAACGCGCGGTCTTATCGCTCAGAGCGATCTCTTCCAGACAACTATGCATGGAGAGGAGTAACTAGAAGATCGGATGGACATCAAAATTTTATTGAAGTGAAATTTAACCCTAAAATGCATGATTCTATAAAACTTGTTATCGTCGGATAAATAAATAAGGAAATACGGATTAAATATATAAACATTTTGTAATGTTGATGCATTTAAGGGTTAAATAAAAAATAAACAATAAGTAGAAACCGAGCTATTTATAAATAAAAAAACGGGTTGCATGCGGCGCGCCGATATAGGTATCAGGACTTTGGTTGAAAGACTGCCTTTTAGAAAAAGTCCCGGGTAACTTCTACTTAGTATTAGTGGGGTAAGATATCATACGGTACTCACCAGAATATGTAATGATACTCATGCACGCTGTACAGTTCTAGCTCCAAGCCGGATAGCAGATAGGCGACCATGACCCGCAGCACGTGGTACAGGACCCACGTGCCGAAGAACGAGCGCGGCGGCGTCACGCCTGTCGCGTCGCTCACCAAAGTGTCCAAGTTCTCCGCCTGACATTATAATAACATTTAATTCAAAGTACAATAGTGTCGATTTATCTAGGCAATCTTGAACTTAGACGCTGAAAGCGTCAAAGAATTCGTATTTTAGAAGCGAGTTAGGATTTGGACAGTTAGGGTTGGTCGCCTGGCATTTCCCACTATTTCCCACTTACTGAGAAAAAGGCAAGGCATTTCTTCGTGACTGTGCATGCGCAAACTTTCCGAGGGTCTGTGTTCACGTTTGCCTAGATCCGTCGACACTACTATATGTATGTGATCATGACGCGTTTTCTTTTTAATAAAGCCCTTTTAGTTTTTCCTGATTTTTTCAGTTTTTTGGGCAACTTTTCCAAATTTTTTTTTTCTTAGGTAAAAACCTTACCTGAACTATTACAACCATTTTAAAACACCTGGTGATTTTAAAACACGGTGATACCTACCACAGTGGCCCAGTCTGGATTTGTTCTTACAAGAAAAACGCAAAACGCACCCAGCAGAGGCTAGGAACGTGAACGTTCTCCTTCTAGGCTATCACCGCTTTTTGTATCACATAATTTCTAAACTTGTCCTAAACCTACCTCCTCCTGCAAAGTGGCGAAATCGTCCAGCAGTAGTGCGAACTTGTCCCGCTGCCGCGCGCGGTTGTGCCCGCACACTTGCAGTAGTACTGCGAACGGACGCACGCACCGGGTCAGGAAATTCTCTACGTACTCGCGGGCCTGGGAACAATGATATAAGTATAATAACTAAATACGACCACAGTATAGACATTCCTGAAGGAGAAACAGCCAAATGTAAAAATAAACCTAAAACATGTCATTATTTTGTACCTGTGGCGTGGCCACTATGGGAGATTTCGGCATCAACGCAGGCGGGTTGACAAATGTCTTGATCGACTCCCGCAGTATCTCAATGAACGCTTGTTGGGGGCGCGGCGAGGCGCACGCGGCGGCCGAGCTCTGAGCCATGGACGCGGTGTTGGCAGGCGACGGACTCAGATATAGCAGTTGCAACGCCGAACGGGAGAGAATGCACGCGCGTTGCCGGCTAAACTCCATGAAGAAATCCTGGAAATTAAATGGTGAACTTAAGTCTTACTAGACAGAACTTGAAACTGTACAACCTTTGATTTTAAAGCTAATACGGGAATGATTTTTTCGAGAAAGGATCATAGAATCTACTGGTGCTATTAAGGCGTGTTTTTTAGTTCGTAAAACTATAATTTATTTTCCTTTTTTTTTCATGGATATGATTTTTTTTTTTCATTATGTATTGTCATCATTCCTCAATACGTGTTAATTTTCCAATTAATCAGATGTCTTGATGCTGGTGAAATTTACGTTCAAACATTCCGTTACATAGATATGGGCGAAGCTAATAAAAGCGTGTTAAAAAGGTTAGAAGGGTCACAGTTACCAGTGCCGTATGGAAGTTAGTGGCCGAGGTGATCTTCCACGCGCGCCGCAGCCGCGTCACCATCTCGTCGAAGTATTGCAGCGCCTCGCTACGCGGCTTGATGCGAGTGTACCGCGGGAAGGTCGGAGGCAGCAGGCGCTGGTTAATCATGGGTTCAAAGCCCATAGGGTTAGGCGAGTCTGCTGGAAAGAATAGTTGATGGAATTAAAAAAACGACAATTTATGAACAAAAAACGCATCACAATCACATAATAGAGGTTGCCAACCCCCAACTAGGATTCCCTGTAATTAGGTAATCAAGAACTATGTGGAATAATTGTTTATACAATCAATTATATTTACTTTTACCCTGGTTTCCATCGTTGTTGCAGTATAATAACTCAGATAGGAAAGAAAATAAGGAAGCTAAATCTCCCTGGCCATGACTCCAGACTGTCTTTTCAGAGGACCTTCATTGGAGTACAACACTCAATGACTGTCATAATTCCTTGGAATATTAAATGTTTGCAATATTAAGTCTGCTTTTTACTGAGTTATCTAGAGTTATTATTATAAAAAACCAACTCTATTCCTCTCAAAATAAGAGAGTTAATTCTTCTTTAGTCCTGCTTTGTAGCGCATGTTATGCTGTTGGTACTGGTTGTTGTCGATTGTTAGAAGATATTTAGCTGCATCAAAGGCCTCAGCCGGCCTGGCAACTCAACATCAACAACTGACACTGGAGAATAACAAGCAATCTTTGCCTAGGTGAATACAGCCTTCTTTGTGCAATCATAACTTACAACTGTCTGAAGGCTGCGTTCCTTTCCCAGCTGTCTTTATAATGACCTTCATCATTTCCGAACACCCATTCAAAAGAGCTACGCAGTCAGCGCCTGAAGTTGAGTCCTTCTTTGTGATCAGGAGTAGGGCTTGGTAAAACATTCTGGTAAACCTGATACGTGCCGCCAATGCTGTCCAGAGATTGTTAATCTGAAATAAAACATATAAACATATAAACATATAAACATATAAACATAATACTACCAGAATGTATTAGAAATGACTAGAACATATCCAAAATGAAATAGCAAAGATAATAAAGGCTGAAATGCCTGTAATGAGAGTAAAACAAAGAATACTGAAGAGTCAAAGTTAGTCAATTGTTAAATAGGGGTATATTTTTGTAGTAATAGGCGTCTTCTGCATCAGTCCGCCAGGGAAGTACTATACCTTTGCCAGATATTTATCTACCAAGCAGTACTGTGAATACAATAATGTGTACTGCGTTGAAAGGCAATGATTCCAGCAAAATTGCTGGACATATGAAACTTTAGAACCAATGTCTCAAGGTGACGAGCGCAGTGCAGTGCGGCGCAAGATTATTCATTTCAAAGTTCTGAGTGGCACTGTATGTCATGGGCAGATGTAGCGGTTAACTACTCGTCTCGTTAGCCAGTAAAATTTAAAATTTAAAATTTTGAACTTAAAACCTTGAGAAATAGGACGCATCAATTGGCAACTGCTCATCTGATGCTATTTTTTAAAATAATATTACCGTAGCCTTGTTAAATAAATTAAATCTTACATACCTCATCTTCAGTAGTCCTAGCCTTCTTGTTCAACTCTTCCTCCTGTTCCCGAAGCATTGCAACACATTTTTGCTCGCTGACCTCTAAGGAGGCATCATAGGAGCTCCCTGTCTGAGGATTTGAGCCCAGCCTATACCCGTAACCCATTGGTTGGAAGTCCTCCTCTTCAAACACTTGGGCTCTGTGAAACATGATATCCATTTTAATCTAGTATGACATGCAGTTATTGCTAAACATTAATTGTGTTTAACACCAATAGTTAATGCATATTTTGTCTATAGAAATGTAAAGCCTCTAGCGGCATGTTTTAACATGAATCATACATTCTTCATACAAACTATTTGTATACATATACATGGTGACAGTTTGACAGTGAAAGTAAATTCGATTGACGTGTAGCAAAACCTCTCACTAGGCTTTCTAGTGACCACTGCTCACCCATAATCTTAGAATCATAAGCAATTCTATTGAAAGCAGGAAATTATTTCACCCATTTGTAAGAAAAAGGTGTTACCTCACATTCAACATGTTAACACATTCACTGCTGAAAACACAGATGTTGTGTTTTTTTAACTTTAAGCTTGTGCGAGAAAATTCACCTGTTGTGATAGCGCAGGTTACGTGCTGGCTCTGTGGCGAAACACATACATGTGTATAACGCTGCACTACAATAGTGCGGATCACACAGACAGCATGCCATTGCTGGAAAGCACACACGGTCCATACCGGTACCTAAACGTAAAAACCGGTTCACCAGTCAACTCATAGAGATAACACATTATTGTTGCAAATGAGCAATTTATTGGATAACTTACTTGTTAATACATTCCCTGATGCAATCTAGCAGTTTGTAAACTGCAATGCAATAGGCTTTGAGCGGTTTGTTGATAATGGAATGTGGCTGGTGCAGATATAGGTTTGTGAAGACCGTCTGAGCCAGCGAATGTCCTTCGAGCCATGAGACGATGCAGGCCACAGTTGCATCCATGATGCCAATGAGCTCACTGGGGTCCAGATCATCTATCTTTAATTTTCCAGCCTGGAAGGTTACAATAAATAGTATATTAACTCTGCATAAAAATAAAAAATTAAGTTTGCACAATAATATTATTTGCAATGATGAATGGTATGTAACCTAGAACGAGAAAACAGTAATAAAAACCAAAAACTAAATATTCAAACAGTGTAACATAAAAATATCAATATTATATCTGTTCACAGCATACGGATGGCCTATTCCTAAGAAGCCTACCACTCTTTTAGCAATTTTTCTCCAAAGCTAAGTCAACAAGTTCAATCTATAGATGTTTTAATTATTAATACCTACATACATACATTTATGACCATATTACACATTAGTTACTTTGAAAGGAGAGTAATAATTGTGTGACTCTGCAGTTTATTGGGACAAGGTACTTACAGCAACAGCTTGTTGGAAGTTCAGGGGTTTGGCCTGACCTCGGTTGCACAGCATCCCAGCATCCATTTTGGGGTCCATCATCTCAATGGCTGACATTGCCTCAAAAAGTCCAAACAGTTGCCCGTCATGTAGTAATTCTCCAAGTTGAAGATCTTGAAAACAAGTACTATTCTGATCACAATTGATTTTTGATGTTAACACTTTCACTGCTGTAAACACAACTGTGGTGTTTTTCATAACTTGCCACAGGTGTGGGAAAACATAACTGTGGTGTTTGTTGTATGGGAAAACACTATGGAGTGTGGAGAGCCACACCCGTGGCTAGACAAGAAAATCGGCTCAGCAGTGACAGTGTTAAACAGAACTACACTATGAATGACTGATTGAAATATATTTAATAGATATTTGATTTGTTGAAAATGGTATAGGTACCGATTTATAAAGTAAGTGGCTACTTAATTTTATCAAAATCCTGTTTCTATATTAAATGAAAACCTGACTATATATATCAAAAATGTATCATCATCATCATCATCAACCCATAACGTCCCACTGCTGGGCACAGGTCTCTCTTCACTTTCGTGAGGATTAGGACATAATCCACCACAGGGGCCCAGTCCGGATTGGTGGATAACATACCTACCGCCGAAATAATTCTCGGGTAGATATGTGGGTTTCCTCACGATGTTTTCCTTCACCGAAAAGCGAGTGATAATTACATACATATGTTTTACAGAAACACATTGGTATGTGCCTGCACTGGGATTTGAACTCACGACCTTCTGATTGGAAGGCGGACGTTCTCCCACTAGGCTACCACTGCTTCACAAAATTGTATAAAGAGGCTTATTTGAAGAAAATATCTGGCTTTCTACCTTCAATATTCTTAAAAAAGTCAGTAGTTATTTCAACCCAGTTGTATGTGACTTCAGGTGCGGAAGTGAGTGTGTCCATTCTCCTGTAACATTGAAATTTTTGACCTTTAGTAGACCTAAAGACCTATAACTATAACTTTTTTAGATCCTTCTAAAATCTAACTACTTGTAGGTAGGGGTATATAATAGGTTTATATCATAATTAGTTTCAAGCTGTAAACTACCGACGCTGTGATAGGAAAATTAATTTATAATGTGAAATAAAAAGGACATACTACAATTTTTAAATTCTTGAAACACCAAAGTCAAGCGAAGAGCGAACCATGCAATGTACTAACCCATCACCCTCAAAGTAATCTTCAATTAAATCAGCCATAATAGGAATACCTCATTTAGGTAAAAGGGCTGATATTACCAACTAGCACTAAATTTTCAATGAAAATGGTATTTTCTGTGAAAAACGCCGAATGAACTTCACCGTATCGCCGACTTAAAAATCGATATTTATTTGGAGTTGACATTAGTTGACATCAATGACGTTGACTGATGTCCGTCAGCCATCATCTATTGACGTTGACAACAATAAGTCTCTGGATAGATTTTTGTTCGGAATCATTGGTAAAAATTTTATGTTTTGACTTCGCATGATTCGTACATTTAGCTCACAGACGTCTCTCTAGACGAGAGTTAATTTCAGATAATTAGATCACAAAGCCCCAAAAACATAAGTTTAAGTATAAGATCTTTGCATATCCATAACTTCCTATCCAGCTGGACAGGAAGCCTCCTTGTCATGAATAATAAAAGACAATTAATAAAATTTAAGATGTAAGTACCTGTGTAAGTATCCTATACCTAGGTTTAATTATACAATGGAATAAAAAAAACACAAAGCACCGTTAAAATATTATTTATTATATTATAAATATTTCACAAACTTTGTAAAGGGGTATGCAGTAGTATTCGACTTTTGGTCTACATGATCGAATACATCGGCATCCAGTTGGACAGGCTCCACTGGCGTAGGATTGTCGGCCCCAAGGTCAGGAGACAAGTTCGGGCTGGTCCCGCTAGGCTTGGAAAGCATGACTCCGCTAAAACCCATGTCCATACAATCGAAATGGAGCACCTGCAAATATTCAAAAGTTGCAATACTATTATTTATTCTGTGGTTGTGAGCGGCACAACGAGGCGAGGGCGAGGTGGACCCATGGAATGACAAATAAAATAGTAGGAAAGTATCCCAAAATTCTGTACCATTTTGCAGAGCTACCTGAAATTTTACCTCTTATACTTAATTCGAAACCATCTATGTGAGCTTAGCCTGGTTCCGATGCAGCAACCGAGCGGTCACGCGAGCAACTATAAAGTCGCTAGAGCGACTAACCAGCTGCCGAGTACCTACCTATTACAAAAGACGCAAAAGCAGCTGAAAAGCTGTAGCTGCATCTAGGTGGCACTGCAATTATGGGCAGACGTAAGATATTTTGACCCTTACCATCCGCGAACATCCTGTCCTGCTCGTCACTCAGTTGTAGGCTTAAATCTAAGTTGCTCAGTAAAAAGAGTACTAAACTAGGTTTGCTTACCAACACAGGAGCCATATCAATCCTCGTATCCATATCCATACAGACGTGCAACTTCTGGTCAACCACGTTGAGGTCAAACAGTCTAATACACATGTCTACGAGGCCCGGAGGTAAGTAAGGCACGGGAATCGGCACGCAGAATGGCGGAGGGTTCCGGGCTGAAGAAAAAAAATTACATAATAATAATAGATGCTTTAATTCTTGGCTAGATTTATAAGTTAAATAGAACTATATCAGCGCGTCTGTTGGAAGAATCTTTAACTAACATAATCCATCATTCGCTTTTATCAAACTTCCAAATAATCGCAAAAACATATACTTAACCAGTTTTACGATAATATCGAAAAAATTTGCCCGCATGAGTGGTGAAAGAAACTGGTGTGACTTTCGTATTGTAATTTTCAATTACCTGAATAACTGTTTCTGTATACAGTGTCGTTGTTCATTTTCACTTCCAAATCTATCATCGATTCCATTGGGTCATAAGTTAGTATCGCACAAGCTGCAAAAGAAAATGATTGGGTTTTAGGTATCTATCAAATGTACACTGCCAAGTGCCAGCTTGAAGATCACATAGTAAACCACAAAGGTATCCTATAACCTACTATCTAAGTATTAAGATTCACTTCGAGATGATTGCCCTCATCTTCAGATGAATGCGAAGAAAATGCTTGCTAATATTGAAATCACTGATGACTACTGATGAGATATACCTACTAAGTACCTAACTATAACTGTGTATATCATTGATCATTATTGTTTATCTCAATATATCAGTATCTATTCAGATCTCAGGCGTTTCACTTTCTCCCAAGCCCTATCCTTATATACACTGAAAACCACGACTTCAGTATTTTAAGTAATCATGCACCTACCCTAGTATGATTTTTAGACAAGAACTGTTGGATTAGATAAGTTGATCCCTTAATTTATTAAAGTAATCCTCTCATCACGGTGTTCATAACAACAAATACGACAAGAACGTGTTATCTCACGTTCAATCTTTATTATACCTGTGTAAGCAATGGTATTTTAGCCCTGATACAGGCTGTTTTTGTTGCATCCACACGAAAAAGAAAAGGATACAATTGAGACATTACCTGATCTTAGGATGTTAGTAAGCAAGTGCCTACTTAATTAAGGTATTGACGTGGATAAACCACGTTGTGAAACCTACTATACTAAGCTATATTATGACATCTAAGTAAGTCTTAGTTATACTTATTTATTAATACGTTCACTGCTGAAAACACAGACGTTGTGTTTTTTATAACTTTACGCAGGTGCGCACACCTGTTGTGTTAGCTCAGCTTACGTGGCGAAGTACAGACGTGTGTGTTTAACGCAGCACTACTACAGTACGGCTCATACAGAAGGCACGCCATTGCTGGAAAACACAAGTCCGTAACGGTGCCCAAATGGCAACCGCATCAGCAATCAACGTGTAAGAGCCGAGTGGTGTAGGGGCGTAGGTGCAAGAAGAAAATACTATTACTTCTTCTGTCGAAATTGAAGGTTTCAATACGAATGCCAGTGCAACATCTGCATTGTAGACCATCACAGTTACACCTTCCACCAGTGAAAGGTAATCTTAGCAGCCATCCCGGCTTGTACCAGGGACGCGGCATCATTTTTCTTATCGTCTGGAAGTGATAGAAGGAAACAGATTAATAATAGAAGAAATATAAAGACAAGTTTTAAAAATAATTAATGACAAAATAGGTTGATTTATTGTAATGAGAGATATACCTATCCTTAAATTAATAATGTATTTAAACAAAAAAACAAATGCTAGTGATTTTTCTACAAATGAATAAACCAATTTTTATTAAATTAATATAATATCAAGCTCCTCGGGTTTACTATTTCAAATAAAAAAGAACCATCCAAATCAGTTCAGAAATTCCAAAGACATGGAATAAAATTATTAAAAAATACGATTGAAATGGAATTACCTCATTCGTCTCTAAGTCGTAATATATTGATAACTCAGAAACATCCACTCCATTGTCAGAACCCTTTGAATTCCCATTGAAAAAGGTTCTTTCGTTTTTGCTCCAACCTGAAATAAATTAAAATAATTTACTTGTAAAAGTAGGGCCCTGCAGCATACCTCAAATAAAATATTTGTCAGGGACTTCAAAGTATACAATTAAATTAGATCCTAGTACCTTCACCACCCTTCAATAACTCTCCGAAATTTCATCGTAATCGGAACCAATTTTATTTCTCATTATGTCGTTAAAAGACGCACTAACTTATAAATAGAAAACGTTTCACTTTTATTCATTGTTTATCGGTTCACGCAACATTTCATGAAATAGCTCTGATAAAGTAGCAACAGGGTTGTACAGTCACTTACCGGTACAAAAGGGCACACACCACACAACGAAAAACAAAACTGCCGCGCTTGTTTTCGTTTTCATTTTAACGAAAGTTCATTAAACCTAATAGTAGTTACGAGTAAGTCTACTACCAGCTCTAGGGACACTATTCAAATGACACCAAACCTACGTCAATGCTAAAACAATGGAATTGGTTAAACTGTGGTCAGACAATTTGTATGCAGTGGCATGCGCACGCGCAACTGTCTTGCGGGACTTTCTAGAGAAACTCCTGCACGGATCGCCAGTACATACCACCACTGTCCGTGTGTAATATTCATCGCTGGATTCGCGGATTGAAACCAGACGTTATATTAGTCAAGAGAGGGAAAAACCACAAAAAAATGTTTGCATAAATAACAAATATATTAAGTTTTAAGTACTTAAATCTATCCATGACGTCCACATCAAAAACAAAAAGTAAACTATAATTTATGTGACAAGAAAAAAACAATCCCAAGACTTTGAAGTCCACGTGGATTAAGTCGCGAACGAGAGCTAATCTTCTAATAAATAGTTATGTTAAAATTATTACATTTATGACCCAATATCAAATTGACTAAAACCTTCTGCGTCGATTGATCAAATTGCATTGATTTTGTTATAATGGCATTTTAACTTAAATATAGTGATCGCCTCGGATCACTGTGAGATATTTCAATTCAATTGGTTAACGTATTATCGGTCTTCATCATCATCATCATCATCGTCATCGTCATCATCAAACAGATCTCCCAATAGGGATCTCACGACGTTTTCGTCGTAATCATCAATGTCTTCATCTCCAGTATCGATGACAGCATCGACACCTCCTTGGGGATTCGGCACGGGAAGGCCACCACCTTCGTCTGGTCCCACCATTGTCACTCCATTTGCTCCCATCCTGTTTTAAAAGGTTATTTTTTCATAAATTATGTCACCTCCTTTTTTATGAGCACAAGCGTTAAAATTCTAATCCAAAGGTGTCCAAATCAACTTGGGCAAATCGGAGTTTTTGTAATCTACATGCTTGTTAGTGCAATGATTTTCATAAAATTAGGTAACGAATTTGGGTTTGGTTTGGTGGCTGCAAATGGTTTGTTAAGTCAATCAGTTGTTGAAATATGATCTATGGGGATCACCTTATTGATTAGTTTTGTCTTGCAGGTTTTCGGATAAAAACTAAGAAATTAAATAATAGGTACATCCCCAGGTATGGGACAAACAACTAGCTACATCCGAGAAAGCACACTAACCTCAAACAGTCAAACGCGAAGTTGAAGAGTTCATATGCTCTCCATTGTCCTGTCATCGCCAGACAGAAGTGAAAGTTACGTCCCGGGAAGAAAACGTTGTAAAATTTCGCACACACTTTCAAATTGGATAATCTTGGAGGGCTTATGCATATTGGTCTCGGATTTTTTCCTGAGAACAAAAATCGCATGAGTAAATTACTTCTTTAAAATTAACGAGTATTGTTCTATATATCTATATTGATGTTATTTTTATTTATTAATTTGATCTATTTAAAACCAGTTTGATATATTAAAATTATAATTTAATTTAGCTTTATGTTAGCTAAATATCAATTTTAAAAGAAAGTTAAATATATACGTACATCAAAATTATAAAGAATTTATAAGTTGAGAAATTACTTAGTTACCTGACATAGAGTTCTCGTAAAGAATCCTGTTGTTCAAAGACATTGCCACATCAAAAGCGAAGTCCCCTGGATGATACGTGATTTTCATGCAAGCTTTTTGTCTTAGCAAGTCCATAATATAACCAGTGCAACATTTACACACTCCCATGTTGCAAGAACATCTTCTAGAAGTCGACGGTGAACTAGAGTTCGTCCCATTTTGGACAACATTCTGTCTCGCTCTTGCAAATTCTAATATTGACAAGTTTTTCTTCAATCGAACCAAGTTCAATAAAAAACTGTCTGGCACTTCAACACCTTGGACGTAATTGGATATTTGCGTTTTATTTTCTTGTATGTCGAATTTGTCTATAAAACGTTAGTTAACCGTTAATTATTTTTAATTCATAATTGGACATAATGTAATTATTTTTAAAGCTTACCTCCACCGATGCTTTGTAAACATAGCGTAGCTAGAAAAAACGCCACTATAAACACCATTCTAAAGGTTAATGTCACACGGTGCGCGTGCGTCTGACGTCTGAATAAAGCAGGCACTCCAATTGGCATGCACAGAACGGAACCGGTTCAGTGACGACAGGAAATGTGTTCAGCTTCAACTCTTGACTCAATTGACTAACCACTTTCACGTGAATCATGATGTAGATTTGACGCATCCACCATTATCCATTCATTAACAACTTGTTTTGTTTATAAACTTTTATTTTCATTCTTTATGCTAATTGTAAAATAAATTATGGCTAAAATAAATATATCACTCGTCGGTAACTAAATGGTCAACATCACAGCTAATCGATACTTCTGCCATCTAAAAAGTCTCCAAATGCGTCGCCAATGGCATCAAAAGGTCCACCGTCGTCATCTCCACCTCCTCCGAATATGCCACCGCCATCCCCGCCGAAGATTCCACCGTTGTCGCCACCCCCTCCTAGGAGCCCTCCTTCGGATCCTCCTCCAAATAAGCCTTCGCCACCACCTAGAACTGCTTCTGCTGCGTTTGCAATAAAACCACCTTGTTCTTCTCCGCCACTACCAAAAAGATTTACTGGCTTTGGGCCTGGGTTTATAGGCTTTTTTGGTTTTTGCCCTGTCTTGACTCCCGATGATCCCAAACTGAAAAAAGGATGATACATACCTATTTTTGTTTTATTTGAAAAAAAAGTATTTTTTTAAGAACTTTGAAACATGGCTCATATTGTACCTGAAACATTTGAATGATGCTGAATACACCTGAAATCCACCTATGTCGGCTTTGATATCCAAACAGGCATGTGCGTTCCTATTTCTGATTCTTATGTTTGAAATCTCAGCGCAGACTCTGACAAACGGTGCTCTTCGTGGATTAAAACATATAGGTGGTGGATCGCTGGCTGCAATTAAAAAGTAATTTAAAAACGTAATATAATAATTTAAGCCAGCAATATTTTTAATGTATCAAGTATAATGTTACCTGAAACCCTTCTTCGAACAACTGTGTTATTGTTGACGTTCAGCCTAACGTCAAATACGAAATCTTCAGGTTCAAAAGTCATATTTCCACATGCCTTCATTCGAAATCTCTCCATGATTGCCCCAGTGCAGCAACCACACTGGCCATCTAAGCACGAGCAAGGAAACCTTATCACTTGTCCTGGCACATCTTGCTGCGGATCCTGTGGGACTTCATCTTGCACTACAGGAGCCTCGGTTGCAGCAACTAGCGCAGGTGTGTTTACAATTTCATCCTGAACTGGATTAACAACTTCGTCCGGGACCACGGCTTCTACTTGCTCATCGTTATCGACTAAAGTTACGTCAACTGACACATTGTCGACAACTTCTTCTTCAGCATCATCGACTTCTTCATACACTTCATTACCTTCCTCTCCTTGGACATTGATAGGTAGGACAATGGTAACTGGAGACTTGAGAATCGGTGGCGTCGGCCGTAAAGCTTGTTTCCAGACTACGTGTGGCACTTTAAATTTTACAACGTCGTATTCGCTTCCGTCAAAAGATTTGGCTTCCGCTGTTAAGAAAACGATTCGATTATTGAACCCGTTTGTCTACTTTCTATTTAATATAATTATGCTATTAAAACTCACCTAACACTGAATATTTCCGGACAATAAAAGCGTACACCAGTAACGACAAATAAAGTTTAACCATTGCGTTCATTTTCTGCACATGTAAAATACGATGAAGGAGAGTGCTTGCGCGTCCAGTACAAATCGTTACTGTGACCACTTCGAGAGTATTTAACCGGTCTCTCACTAAATGTTTATTTAAACGCACTACCATTGACAAGGAACAAGTTTAAAATTTTAATGTGAGACGAGAGAAAGTCGTCACTTAATTGATTGTATGCCCGCCCACTTTCAAAGGAAGATGCGTGGTCTGCATCGATTTACAATAATGATATTGTATTGAGCAATCAGAGTTATACAACATTATGTGCGGTGCTTTATAATTTTTCCTTACATCATTGTTTTCCTAAATAGAAAACATTCAGAGATCGTGACAATTAAACGTTATTGAATTCGAACACAGCCTAATTATATTTGTATAACCTGATTGCGTTAATCTTGGTGTCATTTTATTAGAAAAACCTTATTTATTAGAAAACATAATTAATATTATAATTTTTTTCCTAGTGGTACCTAGATTTTTATCAAAACCTAACGAACTACATGTTTTATGGACTGTTTTGTTATGTAGAGGTAGGTGTGTATTTACGCTTTTGACTTATTTAGCTGGCTAATGTTTTTATTAGTACTATTGCTTACCTACTAACTGGTAGTTTTGTTGCTACGATTATTATTGCCTAGTTTAAAACGATACAATAACATAATATTATACAATTTATACAAACTATCTGCAAAGATTGCAAATCAAAAAGTGTCGTACTCATTGGCACTGATTGAATTAAATTATCTTACCTAGTTAATAACAATTAAAAATGTTTTTAAACAAAGGATATTTAGTTATACTAAATACTCTTCTAACACTGGTCTTATTCTTCATCCTACTAATTAACAAGCTATCTTTATAATTTATAAATGTAACAAAATATATTTTATTAATGTATATTATATTTCATTTAAAGTTATTGAGAAAAATATCAGGGATGGAAAACCAGACCAAAAATTCAATTACTCACTAGGTAATCGGTAATTCGGAAAAAAATCCGAGTAGATTTTGAAATAAAGTAGAAAATAATATGTAGAAGAAAACACAAATGTAAATAAGCCAAAATAAACGAATATCTTTATCTGAAGAATTTTTAATAATAACGTTCAGTCATGCACGATAAATAACCACTTACAAAAAGACTATTTACACACTTACAGATTAAAGACATAAATTAATTAGAAAGAGAAATAAATACTATAAATCTACTTAAGAACTATCGCAACCTTTACGTCATGCTTCAGACCATTCACCACGCATCATTTTATTCTGTCTTCTTCTATCTTTCTTGTTTCTATTTCCCTTATTATTTCTTGCCAGTAGAAGGGCATCTTCCATAGTATCTACAACCTCATGGTAATCACTGTAGTCGGGTTCTTTTTCTTCGGTGTGCCGGTTCTGTCTCTTTTTGGCTCCGAATATTCCAAGTTGGTCTCCAATAGTTTCTCCGATACGAGTCAAATCAAGAATATCTAAATCTTCTAACTGGAATTCGTCCTTCTCTTTCTTTTTGGGTAACCTAAGGCCTTCGTAAGATCCACCGCGGATGGTGCCATAGTGATATTTATATCCGCGACTCTCTTCGGCATTAATTACATCTTTACCAGAACTAGCTTCCTCAGTGGAATCAAGGGATTGCACTATTTGCACCATGTCATCATTGACTTCGTTATCGGATACAGTCGGAGCTTGAGGAGTTATCATCACTACCTTTTCATATGCCATTTCTTTTTCAACTTTACTTGAACCTTTAGCATCATCGGGTTTAAGCGGTAATACTGGCATAGATGAAAGTTGGCCTGTTATATGTGCTAGAGACATTTCCAATCCGGGATCTTCGAAATTAGTTACGCTTTTTACTGTAGTAGATGGAAGTCTATTGGCAACGATCGGTTCAAAAGTTTCGTCACTTACTGAAGTCATCTGAATCTCTTTTTCTGGTTGAATTTTAGCAGTAACTGGGTTCAGTAACGGAGTAGCAGCTGTGGTTGATAAAGTTGAGAAAATGGAAGAAGAAATATCTTCTACACTGGCAGTTATTGGTTTTCTTGTAGTATGGGGTCTGCGAGTAGTTGTTCGCCTGCCTGGACGTATCCTCACCGTGGTAGATCTAGTGTTTCGAAGCGAGGTAGTTCTAATAGGTCTAGTCGTAGTTGTCCTTGTATTAGGTCTTCTTGCAGGTCGACGAGTTGGTCTGGGACGTCTTGTAGTTGTAGTAGAAGGAGAAGGAGCTTGCTTCTTCTTATTTTTGTTCGGTTTCTTGCCGCCTGATGAACCAAACAGGTCTCCTAATAAGTCTTCTCCCAAAAGACTGAATCCTGTATAGTCCGCGCCATCCACATCATTGACGGCGTCGAGTTCACCTGCAATACATGAAAAACATGAATATAAATTGGTATGTATTTATAGCTATATTGGATCGGATAATAATTGCCCCTTACTTTTGACGTCCAATTTAGATATTTTAACTTACTTTCTTCATCATCATCGTCGTCGTCATCATCATCATCCGCGCCAAGCCCGTAATCGTCGTCGTCGTCCTCATCATCATCATCGTCGTCGGTACCCTTCTCATCGGGTATCAACGGCAAAGGGTCGGCGGGTTCAGAAGTCACTCCTTTAGATCCAAATTTGAAGCAAGACACTCTTACTGCGGCCTCTACTGTACTCTTCGACTGGAGCTCTAAGCCGAGACATGCTCGGAAGTCCTCGCCAGTTCTTGCAATGTTGTAAACGCGTCCGCAGAATTTGGATATACCACCGGGTAATGGCATACATACGGGACTTGGCTTTTTACCTGAAAAAAGATTGTTCAGTTGGTTAAGATATGCTTCATTATAAAATTCAAGCCAGTGTACGCGGCACAGACCAAATACTCGCATTTTGCTTGGGATTTGAACCCGATAACTCTATGTATGAGCTGACCTCCCCAACCTGTATACTAGCTGTACCACATTCTATGACATTACGGCAGCCACCAAACAAAACACAAAAAGTAAAGACCTCATAGGCAATCACGGCTTTCTTCATACTCATTAAAAGTCACAAAAGGAAATAAAAACTTACTCGAAAGAGTCCGGTTCGTGATGACCTTCTTTCCAAAGCTAAGAGACACCGCCATCTTGTCTCCGTTAAGGTATGTTAGCCTTGCGCATCCTGGAAGAAAGTTGGCTATTAGTAGGTAAACAAGCAACTTTAATTAATTGCCCGCACTTCAGCAGTGGTAGAGTAGGCCTATAGACAAATAATTATGAATGTAAGTAGATATGTATGTCTGTTATCGTGGCGCTTTATTATTATTTTTTTTATTTTTAAACAACTAGTGAGTCCAAGGCAGTATAATTGAGTTTTCCCTCCTATTGCAAAACTTACTATCCATCAACCGGATTCAATTAAGAAGCGCATTAAACTTTAGTTTTAGATGTGATTCGAAAAATAATCACACGTTTTCAGAACCGATATTTAGAAGTTTTTTTTTGTTAGGTGCTGATGTTAAACACGTAACAGCCAGAACTTTCTATTGCCGATGATATCTGGTAAATAAACTTGATATAGTTACCTGGTCCGTTCAAATTCACCAATGGAAGTGCAAAGTCTCTGCAACAGTTGCAATACGCATCAGCACATTTGCAATATTTATTGATACTGTTATCCTCAATAGGACCAATGTCCGTTTCAGTGTCCTTCTGCAGTCCTTTCTTGTTATTCTTTCTGTTCTCTGTAACAGGAACAAATGCATTTTATAAAAGTAAGAAAAAAAACAGCCAATCATTCGATTAATTATTTAGATTTATTTATATTGTTATTCAATGTCAATCACCAATCCGGACTGGGCCCCCGTAGTGGATTATGGCCTTACCCTCCTCACGAAAGTGAGGAGAGACCCGTGCCCAGCAGTGGGACGTTATGGGTTGATGATGATGATTCAATAAATAATATATTTCCATCTCAAAGAAAAAAAAAACGATTATTCATTAATAGATTATTTTTATGATTTTTAATCAGTAGCTTATGTAATTGTTATTATTCAAATATTTAGAAGATTTTTTCTATCATTCATTATTAATCAATAGATTCAAACAGAGTTGTGTAGATTCGTGCGTATCAATGGTAAAATATCACCAGATGTCACGGCAATGTTCCTTAATTGGTGACTGTCAGCATTATAAAAAACTTTCACGAAATCATCACAGTCATCTCATACTAAGTATGCAGCTATTCGTCTAAATATTGCTAGCTATAAATAAATCCGTTCAAATATTACGTTCTTTTTTTTTTCTATTTATGACTCAGGATCTGTGGCTTATTTCCATAGGTCCATAGGTTTAACAAATAAATTAAAAAAACATCCACTAAATATACAGTAAAATGAATAAGGTTTTTGACAACTTTCTGTTGTTGTTTCATTCATAAGGACGTAATGTACGTGATTGTGACGTGTTATTTATTTTATTAATTAATAATGTACTTACTGATACTCTTGGAGGCTGCAAAAGCCAAGAGCACGAAGATTAAAAGAAGCTCGAATACCAGGGAGAGCTTCATTCTGAAGCTTGACTCCCTGTCTGCAAAGAAACATAAATGTAATATAATAGAAGTAATTTAGTGTATTATAAAGAATATTAATATTTAAAATAAACTTATTAGAGTACCCAGCTAATAACGCATAGAGTAATTCTAAAAATTAAAAAAACTTTATTTTATATGCAATTAATATATTTTTTTAAATAAATAGAATAGAAATGATACCGTTAATATTTTTATATTTAACAATAACATTATTATTTAGCAAGAAAAACCGACGTAGTAACGCCCTAAGGCTTTTTTAAGACGTGTAGCCTCAGAAAAGACTTCAACGCGCTTCGTCATTTTTCGTAAATAAAATTTGTTGTTAGTACCTACAGAATTATTGTGTCTCTATTTCATAAGCTGCGTAATTATTTTACTATACCTAATTATAAAAAAGAAACAAATGACATACCTTTATGTAAAAATCGCTCAAGTAAACTTTGTAGTTCAACACTTCGAAAACAATGTTGCTGAAGTCACACCTCTCCAAAGGTTCACGATCTATTACAACAATTATTAGATTTAACACGGATAGCCCTAAAATGCAGACAACACCAACGTACCACCAACACTGGATTCGAATAGCCGCCTCAACTCCCGCCAAGAGAAAAGTTCTCTGACGTACACACTCTGAGAAAGGAAAACTGTCGATTCCACCTCTCTTTCACTCGTCAAGCAACTGTGAAGGACGGGTGAAAGCAAAAGACTCAGTTGGCCGCCTATGTAGAATTCAGTGTCAAGTTGAGCATGCGCATAGCTAATGTGGACGGACGGTATCGTGGACCGAATTGTATGCAAAGAAATTATATGATTAGATTAACCTCTTATAGCTCCAAAGTCGTGTCCTTTCACTAAATTATTTATTGCAAAGGTACTAGTAGAATTTATTACTTCCGTTAACTTTCAAAAATGGTTAAACAATCCACTTAAGCGAGATTAATTACATGTTTTTAAAATAATTAGTGATTAGTACTTTTTCATCGACAGGTTCGTAACAATATAAACTGGTGAAATCGGGAACTGCGCCACCTATCATTAAATTCCGTATGCGGCTATCAAAGTGTAATAACTGAATAAATCTCTATAAAAAAATTAATGAAATGAACAATGTTATAATCTATCGCGTTAACCGCGCACGGATAGTGAGTTACGAAGTTTTATATAAGTTTTATAGAATATGATCAAAGTTATTCATGGAATAGATAGAAGTAAGGAAATCTTAATGTTAGGCAATCATTTTATTACGATTTCTGACTCAAGGAATATTCTAGAGTCGTTATAAGCAGTGCAATGATCTCGGATATAGTTATGTAGGCTCGAATTGGTCTGAATATAATTAACAATAAAAAAACGAGTGAGCCTTACAGCATTCGCATTATGATGTGTAGCATCTGACATTTCACCTTGGTAATAAGCTACATTAACATTAAATACTGAAAAAAAAAATTGTTGGTACCGTGTTACGGCCAACTCCCTGTGCGCGCTTATTGGTCAAATCAAAAAGCGCGCATTTCCCCGGTTGCTTGTTACACACTGCCGTCCCTTTTTACAAAATCACAGAGATTGCAGGAAAGCGAGAGGAAAGATGTATAATATGACAGCTTCATTTCAGGAATGTAAAATTTGAAATGGTTTTCTTAGGTTCCCTATCCGTTTTATTAGCTTAGGTACAGCTAAGTAGTAACATGCACATTTTAAAATGTTTAATGGCATTTTGTTTCTGTATGTAATAAATGGCCTTATCCTCTTCACGAAAGGGAGTGAGACCCGTGCACAGCAGTCAGCCGGTATGGACTGATGATGATGCAATAAATAGCTTAATTCATATTAATTTTACTGGCTAAGGATTCCAATATTGAAAAACCTTAACCTAGAGTACTGCTGGTAGCACCGTTATAGAACGGGATCCAGGATCTAATAAATAAAGCAAGTGTGCATTAGTGAGAAACATGCCACGCGCTGTTCTTGTCAAAACATTGTGTTTACTAGTTTAATTATGTTCAATGTCTCGTCGTCGTGGCAAGGTATTTATTATGAGGTTTTGCCACGTGCGAAATATCTCGGCTGTCTCAGTTGGTTAACTTGTATGAAATTCTAAAACACTCAATTACAGTTGTCTTGAATTTAAATTATGACAGTCGTGACCACACTCCTTAACGCTACAGGATTAGACTGCTTATAATTTAAAAAAAATGCACACGACCAATTCTCGCAATATTGACCAAAACCAGCCCCGCCGCGCCGATAAGCGCCCAAACAGCCAGTTAGGCACATGGTCACTTTCTACAGGAGAAAGTGGTCGAGACGGCACTGTGACCACATTCGTGTCAGTTTGTTTTTCTGTTCAAACTTCACACTCCAATCGCTAATACTAGCCACTAAAATAGTTTGACAGGCTGGTGAGGTTATGAAATCGTCTGCTAATGAATGCGGTAAACAAAAACAATGCAGAAAAAGTAGCCGGTGTTTCCGCAATATTTGGACGGGTGAAATATTTTTTGTCGCATTAATAACGAAGTTGAATTATTAGATGGGAATGCTTGTTCATAGTCGTAGATAATTTATAGCCTTTTGCGGTTTAACCGTAAACAAATCATACCTAACTTGGTTCACTGATCATCTCTTGCACTCTTGCACGGCACTCCCAGATACATCTTGACAAATGTAAAAACCTAAAACTACCATTTGAGAACTAAACAACTTTACTTTGTAAAAAAAAACCTAAAAATTACAAAAAATACAAATTATCGAACAATTTACGCAAAACATTAATGACTTTCTGTACAAATTGTCCACTAACGCAAATTCATTGAATCAGATCATGAATATTTACTTTTTTTTTATACATACGGTCATACATTATATTTACGGAACTTAAAAAACTATAAATAAATTTGAAAATTATTTAAGCCTTAAAAATCAAGCAAAATCTTGGCACAATTTAAAAATGTTCAATACCAGTGCACAATATAGTGCCTCGAAAAAAAAAGATGCATCTGATTAAATTTTGCATCATTGTGCATTTTATTGGCATGGAAAATCTATTTCGTGGAAAGTTCACACTACCACGGCTAACTTGATCAAGGTAGATATGAACACCGCCCCTGCTGGCACACACGTTGGATCGAGCCAGCACAACGACCTCTATGTAGGGCAGTGGTGCGCTGCACTTGTCTGTATGCACGCAACGGGCATGAAGCTGGACGACATAGACGGACTTTCTCTACAGGCATTTTGATTTTAATTTAATTTCCAATGTCCAAATGTAATGAATAAAAGAAACTAGCCAACTGACGCCCGGACTATCTATTCTGTGGCCCGAATTGCACAGAAGTATTCTAGTTTTCTTGAAAAACATCCTACTAAAACACAGAAAACATTATAGTATGTAAGCTATAGATCAACAAACAGCTGAGCTACAAACAGAATGGCCACTCTCTACCCGCGCAATCCGGGTCGTCGCACCTCTACCCGCAATCAGGTGGACAATTGGGAAGACTGTCAATATTACACGCCCAAACGTAGTAGACAAATGGTTCCTATAAACCTTCATACTAGCAGGTTGTCTTTTATTCTGGTCGTGTAGTATGTTTGTGTATTAACTCACGCATATGGCGCGTGTGCAAACGTCATTTGTATGAGTGAGTTTTTAAAATTAAAATAACGCGTAACCATCACATACATGGATCCTGACCCCATCCTAGGATTCCCTGAACTTAAGGTATCAGGAACTACAAAAATCATGGCCCTACAAACTCCCAGATTCATAGCAAATATTTGTGGCTCACACAAATCTTTACCCTGTGCGGGAATTGAACCGGCAACCCCCGCTCTTAAGTCAGCTGATCAACCACTTACGCGTGGCTTACGCCATGGAGGCCGTCAATTTGCTAAATTAGCTTTTGTATGAAGTGTCCGGGTTGTTGCTTTGTCCTTCTTTTAGGCATTAAGGGTGTTTTTAGAATGCGGATTCGGTCACGCACTCGGGATTAATGAGTTCTGCCCTGCGTCCCGCTTGCTTGGAGCAAACAACAAAATAAACACTGAATGAAAGCGCTCGATCGATATTTGAAAACGGCATCTGCGATACAACCCAACAGCCAACAGTAACTCTAGCTGCACCTTTTTATCCACAAGTTACATACATGCAGTGCAATTACAGTGTCCTGGGTGGCGCTGTGACTGATATCGACAGGCGTAGCGCTTACCATCAGGTGAACGATTTGCTCGTCTTGTCACTCAGTCAAATAAAAAAAAACATTACTCGAGCTACGAGGAACACTTACGCAGTTACGAGTATCAATTGGCCGTTAAGTTACGTATCATTAAAATTTGTGTCAATCAGAAGTAGAGCATGACAAAGATGATTATAGCACAGTGTAAAAACTAGGTACTTAAGATTTATTAGGCTGTGATAATAGTGCATTCATAATATATAATTTATTTCTCTAGAAGTTACTGAAGAAAATTTCGTCGAAAAGATAAACGATACTCTTATAAGCGTTATGGACAGTTTTTTTAATTCGTTTATAGTACACTAAACCCCACCCAAACATGATATTCTTTTAAACAAATTAAAGAATAAAAAAGTAATTCTAATAACTTATCTAGCTAGGTGCTCTTTATCTAGCTAGAGTCAACAAATACATCCAACGTAAGCCTAAATATTAAATATATTATTTCTTATAAGTATTATTTACTGTACATATAAAGCATATTTACAGAGAACTTAGTAATAAATAGCATAAAAATAGTAGAAGTAGTAGTTTTAGTATTAAAAATTAAATTGTCTAATTCTAGTACTAGCTGCGCCCTGGCTTTACCCGCGCTGGATATAATAATAAGCTGCGGATGACGATGATAAAAATAATCCTATGTTTTATTCCAGGCCTTAAAGTATGTATTTAACAAATTTCATCAAAATCCGTCCAGCTGTTGCGATGTGAAGATAGAACACACACACACACACACTCCCAAGAGCACACACATACTTTCGCGTAAATAATATTGTTCGGAAACAAATGCTTACAAAATCTTACGTCTCTGGTTTGTCAGTGCAATCCATAATTATTAAAATTAGTGATTTATAACAAAAATAGCGAAAATTCTTATACTTAATTAATAATTCTATCAGTTAATTTTATGTACACACATATAATAATTTAATAGCGTTAGAGACTATGCACTTAAATTGATTATTGTTAAGCACTGCACTGCATGTGAAAAGTGCGCAGCTTTCTCAATGCATCTCACCGATGCATGTCATTTATTATTATAGGTACTGCGTTATGCTTTATTTAAATTTCACCTTCTATTGTGAGCGAGGTGAAACGGAGACAGCGAGATCTGAGGGAAGGAGCAGTGTCGGCTCGGCGGCGGCCACGATCGCCTCTTTCGAACATACCCGTCTATCTCCTTAATAAATTGCGCGAGAGTTTAAAATTCATAAATCGTTTTGTTTGAATTTAATCGTTTCGGAAGATTTGACAGGTCGACATGTCGATCAAACTGACGCTTTCTCTGGCCGTTGCGGTGTTAGCTGTTGGTTACTGCGCAAACATTTTGGGTGAGTATTTTATCAAACAAAGTTATTGAGTATATTGGTAGCTGGTACTTAACTTAAGGGAGTGTTTTGCATTGATAATAAGCGGGGATATAATATATTTTAGGATATGGATTTGTCTAATTATGTTATTAGGTAATTGTATTTCTGAAAATAAAAATCTCTTCATTTTTATAATATTTATTGACAGAACTTAAATAACAAAATAAATAAAAGAAAAACAAACTAAAACTAAAAACTTAAAAATCTAACAAAAGAAGGTGTCCATATGAGGCATGGTGCCAAGAACACTGACTGCATTTCCACGTTGAATAGCAATAGCTATTAATTAATATCTATCTTCATTTTAATTTTACAATTGTACCCGCAGGTAATTATTTTAGTAGTGTATTTATTTATTTAACACTTTGTTGCACAGATTAAATAACTAGTACATATGACGGACTTAATGTTTAGAGCATTTTCTACCAGTCAACCACCCATAATGGAAGATACAGAGATGTAGGCGTGTATCAAAATATTATCTATTAATTGATTGTTTTAGTTACCTTATTCAGTTATTGAATAACTCTACATTCCGTTGAGTTTCAAATACATTTATAAAAGTGTTTTTTAACAAATGCTTACGAGTGTTTGTCGGCTAGTACTAATTCTTAAAAGTTATACTACGAGTCTAGTCTTTAAGTTTTATGTATAGCACCTACTCTAATTCTAGGTAAAGCTACTAATCCATATAAACAATCAAGTCGGTACCTACATTAATTACTTGGATATGTTGAAAAACTTTGTAGCTACTGAATTTTTCTGAAGACTGTGGGCGACAACGACCTCAATGTCTCTTAAGAGGCCCTAACATGTAACGTTACTCAACATATCTTGCATTACATAACATGAGAGGACAAAGAACTCCGCGTGAGCCGTAACTGACAGACTCAAAGTGCGCACGCACCAGTGAAAGTAGAAAATGCACTTCGCCGCGAAAGCGTGCGCAATATTTGGACAAGAAAAAACAATAGGAACATGTTATGAGAATGGAGTGACAGACGTTGAAATATGGTTTTCTACGGATATTATGCTTTATACAAACTAAAATGCTTAATAAACCGTTAACGTTTCAAATTACGCACTTTTATCCGAACATAAGACCCATCATAGCAATCTTGCCTTCAAATCAGAAGCTTAGAAATAAATTACCTATGTCACATAAAATATAATATTCCCTTATTTTTATGCCTATGACAGCCATGGCGTGGTGGTGTAGTTCAATTCCCTCCACTATCCCACAGGAACCCTTCAAATTTCACGGGATAAAAAGTATTCTACGTTTTATTTAGTACCCAAAGGATCAACATGCCAAGTATCATCAAAATCCGTTGAGCCGTTTTAGAGCTATAAGCTCATCAAGCTATAAGCTCAGCTCAAGCCGACACTAACTCATTTTATTCTCTCAAGCTCCCTGAAACCATTGAACTACATTGTAGGACTGATATAATTTTCATTTTTGGTTCCAAGCAGATTACTTCGATTTCGATGATGGCAAGAAGCTGATAGAAGTTCCAGAACTGCGAGCTGACCAGCCTAACCGGAACTGCATGTGTAAAGGCCCTGCTTGCGTTTGCTGTGTGGACTTCAATATCACAATCGTCGATCTTGGAGGACCAGGTAACTGCAGGCTTTCATGAAAAAATATCAAGACCAGTTCTTATAAAAAATAAATAAAAAAACATGTACACGTAAAAACGTAAACGTAAATAAGGACTTGTTACTGCAAGCTGGTCAAAATGAGTTCAAACTCCATCTACTATAGGTCACTGAAGAGTGGGTCTAGTACCTCCAACCTATATTATCAGATCAGTTTCCTGTCACCATCATATTGTAATGTCATCGGAACTTGACGAGCCTGTAAAATTATGAACAACGGAAACTGGGTCAAAATTAACTTGCAAGATATGACCGAAACAAAATATCATTCATCCATACCTAACTAACACCGAAAGGCTGGTTTTCCACTGCCAATTAGCAATTTCTCGCATTCCAGCGTTCATTTATTTTCTCCAACATTCATTCTCATATTCTCATATATACTTAGTGTTATTTGTATAGTTTATTCCAAAAATCTCTTGCGACTATCCTGCGAAGGAGATTTTTTTACTTTTTATCCAGAAATCCTCTGTGCGTGCTGCTTTCATGCTGGAAAGGGTAAATTGGACAAAAAGTCCAGAAATATTTTTGAATAACTGATGTAAAAAAACATTCTAATTAACTGTGGCTAGTGGTAGTCAAATTACTCTATTGATTAACATAACTTATAACTAGCATAAATTCCATACTCTCAGAAATTCATACACGAAATTATTTATGTGCTTATCATTTTATTTAATGCTACTGTTTTCTAATTTTCAGGATGTGTTCACATGAAGTACGTATCGCCAGAAGATGGTTTCTCGGTGAAAGTTTCCTACGGCAAGAATCTTATTCACAATTCGAAAATCCAAGGTAAACTCTACTTTAGCTTTTATTTGAGCTATCATATAATCAAATTTCACTTTGAAATGGTGGCGTAGTAAATTACGTGCGGCAAAATTATTCAGATAACGTAAAAACACTTAGTAGCTCTGCCGATTTCGATGACAAAGAATTATGGGTTTAAAATATCTACTAGGGTCTCATACTCGGAAAATAAAGGCGCTAGCTCTTACTTTATTGCTATTTATTGTTCGGTGCAATAGTAGATAAATTTCTCCATTTTATGTTCTAGATTTATGTTTGCAACTAACCTAAGGTAAATACAGCTTGAATTTCTCCAACTATGTAAACAAATTTCACAATGTATTTTATGGGCCAGAGCCTATCGAAGAGAAACTCAATAAGGCAAACTGCATTTCTAAAGAAAGTTGTTCCGGCGATAGGTATAATGGGTGCAATCATGTAGGCATATTTGCATCTAGTGGTTTCTCCAACGAAAGCTTTATTACGCGACATGGACATAATGCTGTTTTTGATGAAAGTATAAATAGAGTTTTAGTTTTCAACACAATTTTTTTTACCATTGGTAGGCAATCGTGCGTTCACAACTCATTAAATGGGAAGTGGTCTCCATTGTCTACATAAACCACTTATAGGTAATATATAGGTTTGGTACATATATGTATTTATGTGCGAAGTGCGCGGCGCACGCAGCCGCAGACGTCAAGCCATCAGACCATCGCGGAGCCCCACCGTGATGCCATCGTTTCGCTTGCACCGTTACAATGATACTTTGTAATAATCAGCGCAACTCTATTACGTTGGCTGTCATCCTTATTTTAATTTAAAACATTTGATACCTACGCATACCATCTGCAGGCCAGGTGCATTTTGCAAGCCAATATTTTAAGATAATAAGTCCATAGTGCTTAGTGATATTCCTACCACTTTTATCACGGCAGGTTCCTACTAAAGACATCGGAGTGGTTCATTTTATTTGTACTACATTTTTTTTCGTTATTGCAGGGGCAAACCCACCGCCCATTTGCCTGGAAGTTTTCGGCCGCTTCGCCCAAGTTTGTGCCAAGTTCCACGACTTGGCGCCAACAGCTGATGGTCTCCGAGGATGTCTTGAACTCCAGCCAAAACTGTTAGGAGAAACCCAGCTGGAATTCCCTATTGGATGCTTTAAGTCTACTGCTGGGGGTATGGAAATGGAAGATCCACCAGCAGAACCTGAATCGTGAGTATTCGCGTAGTATAATTCTAAAATACGAGATATCATTTTGACAGTTCCCAGTTGGCTAGTACCACAAACACAGTAGACTAAAATCGATCCAGGGTGAGTTATTGGCACAGATCACAAAATTAGTACCATATGTGATTAATATCTCAACCTAGTGTAATGTAATTCAAAGATGTTTAGCTAGCTATAGACATCTGAACTTCTACATTTCTAGAGGCTACACAACAAACTCACAGAAAATTAAATAACGAAACCCACAATACATCATTTGTATTGGATGGTAATACAGTTATTTCAAATTACGTTTTCCATTTCAGAGCCACCGAAGAAGATGCCGAAGAAAGCAGTTCAGAAGACGACAAAGATACATTCGACGCCGAGAGTTTCCTACTCGGAGTCTACAAGACCGCTGAACAAGGAGTGGCATTCCTCAGCAGTCTTCTCGACATACCTAGAAATGCCACTCAGGCCACCACAACCACCCCAAAGCCCCAAGAATCAGTTGAAACCTCTCAAAGAAGTTCCAAAAGTCTAAAACATCCTAATCAATTGTGATAGCATTTACTATAAGTCCACTTTGGACGCAATACTTCCACATTTTGCTCGAAGTTCAAAACAGAAGAAGAAAAGACTGAAAGTAAATAAGAATCTTCTAAAAAGCTGCATAATTTTAGTGGATTTGACGTAAAAAAAAAACAAATATCTTGATTTATGCCTCCGATGTTTCTTGAAGCTCGCGCCTATTATTGAAAGTATCGCATCCAAAGTAGCATAATATCTACCTTATAATCTATTCCTAATAAAAAATAAGTACAAAATGGCATTTCTAGGTTTTAGCTTGCCCATATAAGAAGAGCTCTCTTAGCGCTTGAATAAGGAAACATCCTATTTATTGCTTTAAATTGTATTTTGCTAGGATTTAGTCTTAATTAATTAAATATCGTTTTGACTAATCAGTTCTTTTCATTATCAATCTGTGGAGTATAAAGCTTCTTTCTTTATCCTTGAGAGAATGGTGGAGCAGCGTTTGTTTCCAAAAGGTAGACGCCACTTGATCTGAAACAAAAAAAACATGACGTTTTATGGTAATTCTTTGTCACGGACCAGCCTTGATGATAGGTACGGCATCTGAACAAATTTACCCAATCTTAGGCCTGAGACCACCCATCTGCAGTCTTCCAGGTAACAAGTCACAGGTGTTCAAAACAGCTGCGAAGTAGTTCAAGCACTGCCTTCCAGTGAAACCTCCAGAGTTGAGAGACTCTGCGAAGTAGAAATAGCTCCTCGCATGGTCGCAAGCATGCGAGTCACATCCAGGCATGGAAATACCGCCGTTAGGGTAAAAATCCACTTGGGCAAGGTCTCCAAGGTACCCGTTGATCCCATAGTTAGTATGGATAACTTCAGTGTAAAGGGCATCGTTAGGGCTGAAACGGTCGACGTGGTTCACCCAGCCGATAAGAGCAGGGTCGAGACCTGAGAGAAGAAATGTTAGTTGAGACGACAGATTTCTTTACATTCAATTAACTATCTTAATCATTCAAACTTCAGGATAAGCTATATGAATCATTCAGTTTCAGATATTTTAGGTCAATGCATAGCCTTACCAGTAATATAAGCTACATTTCCAGTAACATGCCTTCCAATTATGCCCGCTTGGTGTCCTCCAAACCCATGGCCTACAATGTGGTACTGGACTCCACTGGAAGCCGTCTCTTGATTAATCCAATCGATGAACTGGGCCACAGCCTGTCCTGAAGCTATTGTGTTTCGGATGACAGTGCGGTAGTCCACAGAACTAGCACCGACGCTCCAGTCCACAACGATTATGTTCACATCTTCAGCTTCGAGGAACGCTGGCGAAAAATGAGAAAAGTAATTAACTAGCTAGAAGATTAATAGATAGATAGATGTATAGATAAACTCTTTATTAAAACACCACAGAACCAAGAAAACAGATATTTGATGAGTTATTTTTTTTAATTTATCTTTCAGAACAAACACAAAAAAGTAACTAAAAGTACGTCTATGCAAATGACAAAGAAACAAATGACAGCCTATCCGCACATAGCGCTAATGAATGGAACTCACTATCAGCCATCTTTGTTATTTCCTGCCAGATACAAAAATCTATCTATATATATATATATAAAAATGTTATGTTGGTTTGTGTACGCTTCAAAAACTCAAAAAGTTCTGCACCGATCGAGCTGAAATTTTAGCATGATATATAATCCGCATCAAGGATTGTTTTTATCTATTTTTTTCATCAGTGACATATCAGCGAATGTGACACAGCGAAGCGTGGCAGGGTACAGCTAGTATATTATAATTACTATCGCATACGTCAACTTCGACTTCTTCACTTCGATCAGATAAAAGGAAGTCATACGTAAGTTCTATTGAATTTAAAAAAAACACTACTGCCAACTTTGCATTCCTACCATATGAATGACTAAGATGTTAAAATTCAAGTATATTTTCACCTGGGATAAGTACACTGTTGAAGTCAGAAGTAGCGGAGTCCAACCATCCATGGATTAGCACCACGGTTCTTCTGCTGTTCTGGTAGTTAGTCAGTTCAAGGAGTCCAGGAACGTTTATAAGGAGAGGTTGGCTCACCGTAGGGTTGTCCCTGGAGTTAAAGTATGTTTTGATAAAGTCAAATTTGAACAATATAAACCAGTGGTTTTAGTATATAAGTTATTTAATATAGTTTAGGTACCGGACAGAGAGAATTGTGCTGTTATCACTCCTGGTGTTATGTGATAGTCAAAAGTGGTATACCAGGAATGGGGCTGGCTTTTAATGGACAGGTGCAGGAGTGCCCCGAAATAGCTTGGCGACATAATATAAAGCGGAGACTAATGGCACTCTCACAACAAGGTTCTTGCACTGTTAGTTGGTTTTGAACCCACGACCTGCACCTTAGCGTCCGACCACAACCAACTGAGCAGACATCTTTTAAATTGAGTAATTTATATTGGTTAAACTTTTCAATCTCATGGAAACTAATTATGCTGATTTCTATCGATGGCTTTTACCTGGTAAACAAATGGTAGACATTGGACCGGGTAGGGTCATATCTGGCAGAGTCGAGGACGTTGTCCACGGTCAGTGCGAGGTCTGCCAAGTGAAGGTTGCCTTTGGAATCCGTAGCGTATTGGAAACGAGGGCCATGGCCAAGCTGATGAATCACAGGGCTTGGAAGTGCTGATGAAGAGAAAAATATCTTATATTATAATAGATTCCGATTTTTATCTTGAATTTTTTTTATTTGATCGGTGACAAGACTTGCGCGTCGTTCATCTGACGATATCAGTCACAGCACCACCCAGAACACTGAATTGCATAATCCTGCGCGGCACTGCACTGCGCTCGTCAACCTGAGACATCGGCTCTAAAGTCTCATATGCCCAGAATAAAACAATAGAAGGGATATAACTACTTAAAGGCCATCGTCCATAATGGAGCGTTCATAAATTGCAGAAGTAGACTGCGAGTGCAAGGGTTTAGTGAGTAAGAGGAAGAATCGTGACAGCCAATCACGAAGCTGTCTCAATTCTTCGTCTCACTAGCGCAAGCACACGTATCTGTGAGAACATAACCACAGAATATAAAATTAGTATGAAGTACCTACTACACGTAAGTTTTAGATAAGGCAGATCTTGAACGCTGTCGTGATACGTACCGTAATTTGTGCTTTAATGTCATAAGTGACAAGCATGCATATCTCCTGCCTAATGTAAGTGGACGCCATTTCCTATTTGTAAACACTTGCAATATATTAAGTGCAAACCCATTAGGCACCCGTGTTGTAACTCCGAAGAAAGACGGTAGATGGCCATGACGCTTAAGCCTTTTTGCACATTATCTATCCAGAAAGTCAACAATGACGTTCGCTAATCCAGAGATAAAAAAACATGAATAGTAATTATATTATTATGAAATTGACAATTAAGTATCATAATTTAATCAACTTTGTTATTTCCGCTCGCAATCATCAGATTGCATAACATTCATCATTAAGTAAAACAAAAAAGTATAACCAATCAAAAATTACTTTAACTATGTTACATAAACAAATTGATGAACTCGTGAATAAAAAAAAACGAAGAACAGAAATAACAAAAATATCTATATCTAATAATGATAAATAATGTAAAGTAAAACATACCCAAGCTAAAACCTGCGAAGCACAAACAAACAATAGATGTAATTTTGTACATGGCTAATGAGCTAGTGTTTCACAGAAAAGTTCGTAATAATTTAATATTATCAAATTGATTCGATTATCTATAATTATTAGGTAATCTCCATATCAGTCAGAAGTCGAGTGATCGTTACAATTTAAATTTGAATAATCTGTAGCATCGTACCAAGAAATAAATTTGGATGAGTATCTGCTGCTTGCTGATAAGCATTTTATTTTCACCTGAATATTCGATATTGAGAAAAATCGTGAATCAAACTTAATCTACATCTGCACTAATATAATAAACTATCAACTTTTAATAAAAGTTCCCTTCGTCTAGCAGAACAAAATGCGAAATCATCGCAGCTATACGAACGACAGTCGAGCGCCGAACGTTCGCAGCGCCTGGCTGAAAATAGAGACAAAAACTCACAAGCACGCGCAAGGTTATGTAGCTATTAAATAAATAAATAAAAAAACAATAAGCTTCGAGAATAAAAATATAAAATTTGTATGTCCTGCATAAAGATACATTTACCCTACGTTTACCCCAAAATGCTTAAAAAATAAATGTCCACCCGTGCGTAGCTGGGACGGGCCGCTGGATGGATGAAAGTCGAATCTTGCGAGTAAATTTTGACCCAGTCACTATTGAAATTCTGCATACCTATCAAGAATTATAGAATAATATTGGAAACAGCAGCTGGTGTTTTGATCTTTAAGAAGCGAAGTAGTTCACAAAACTCCTCAGTGCTATTTGATCAGCTTGCAGGACCAAATTATGTACCTACTTTTGAAGGTCAAAGGATCGATGATGATCCACTCCGCAAGCGCCGCCAATATTCCGCGAAGTCTTCCGAATCATCTATACACTTGTTATATAGGTGTAAGTATCGAGTTTTAGCCAGATATCGTCGCAAATAAGATGTTTTGTCATCAGAATATGCAGCCAATGTCGGTAGTAATATCATTTCGACAGATTTATAGCAGGTTTAAACAATCATCATCCGGATTAATCGATTCGTGATCCTCGATAAAGCGAATTAATATAAGTCCATGGTTTCGTCTTTCGGTAGTTCATAGTGACTTATTAAAAAAATGGTTGGCCTTGTAAAGTGTGTACTATTACTCTCCGCTGCAGTTGCAGGTTAGATTTTAAGAAAATATCAATCTTTGGATCTTTGTCATTGGGAACAGATACTGCACCATCATCGCTATCATAATCAACAGTTATTATTCCAAGTAGGCTAGGCTAGGCTTCTTTCCGTGCCAATTTCTTCAATCAAGTGAAAATTGCATTCATATTACCATATCAGCTCGTATCAATTCCCTGCTAGACTATGTCTGTCCTTTGATATACCACTCTTTTCGGTCCTAAAGCAGTCACAATTCACATCCACGTTCTTCTCTGAATTCTAACTATGTCGTCGACCCATATAGCATGTAGTTTGCTTACTAGTCCTTTTACTTCTGTGCTTTCATATCCGCTATTTTACTCCTAGCCGGCGCTTCTCGTTTTTTACTGTTTTACTTAAACTTTTTTACCTACTTTTGCAAAAGTCTCTATTCAAATGCCTCCTCCAATTCCTTTCAGGAAAAAAACACTTTGTCGAACATTCTAGTACATCCACCATTATGTGTAGATAGGGTGGCCATCCGAACTTTCGTCTAAATCGGGATTTTTCCCCGAACACTTTTGAAAATGTTGCAAGATTTTAATATTAATTTATTTAATGACGTCCCCGGACGCCCCCAAAATTAAGACGGAGTAGGTAGCTTGGACGAATGCCAACCTATGTATATAGATGACAATAGCAACTTACTGGGTGCTTAAAGATCGAAGAATAAAACGCAGAACATATAAAAAAAAAACATTTATTAGATACTTCAGTTAGCTTACCTAATTTACTAGTTCTTTATTTGCGTGATGACAATCAAATAGTCCCTTTAAACGCACGGCTCGGTTTATATACCTCGGCCAAGTCAAATCATAATTATTTTAACCTCAAAATAGTTCTATCTAATTATCACCTAGAAATTCTGGAATGTTAATTAAGATCGATGATATTCATATAATTATTTCTACTTCGGCTTCGTATCTTTTTGTTTTTCTTCATGTATCTTCTATCTAGGTAGGTACATGATGTGTTTTGAAACTGTTTTAAGTATCGTAATATTGGGAACTTGAAATACCTACCTAATAATTACATAGATAACACCACGATACGTATTTAATCTCATAATCCTGCGCAGCTGATACTGACTTTTATCTCATTCTAGAAAGAGTTCTAAAATTAAAAACCGTTACCTACCTGCCTACCCACAAGTGGTTATTTTTTGCAATTTATTTGATTACATCATGAGTCCTCCTTGACCTAGAGACTTTCCAGTAGATGATGCTATGATAGGCTGTGGCCTAGCATTTAATTACAGGGTTGCTTACCATCAGGCAAGATAATAGTCAAATGACAACTGTATTTTGAATATCAAAATCCCCCCCCCCCCCCCCCCCCCCTTATCCCCTCTCCCTCTATATCAAATATTTTGAGGGAAAACTAATGTTTCGAAAAAAAATTCTCCGAATTTATTTTCGGTTCTTCTCGCATAAATTTATTCCATTTCCGGTGGTATAATAATCAGTTAATCAGTGTTTGAATTGTTCAATAAGTATATTTAGTTCGCACAGTAGAAGTAGCAGTGTGAAAACAACACTGCGTTCAGGTTTGAAGGGCACTGTTTCCAGCTAATTTACTGGGCGTATGCGACGTAAGAATCAATGTCTCTTGCAGTGCCGCGCAAGGTTATGCACTGAAAAGTTATGGGTGGATCTGTAACTGTTATGGGCAGCCGTAGCGTTTACCACCAGGTCAATGACTTACACGTCTCGTTACTCAGTAAAAAAAAGAATGTGTGTACTTATGTACACGCGTTAGAAGTTATACTTCTAATTATATTATATATATTATATTATTATTATATTCTATTGTATTATTTTCTTCTTTTACAGTATTGTGCATTTCGTTGAATAATATCTTCAGACATCTCGGAAACTAAAACAGAAATTGAAATTTAATCATGTAGTATTATTAGTTTCAGAGAAACCTGCAAAAGATCATAGGTAGATAGATACGAATTAGTATAGAAAATTATTTATATTGTTCTATTTAAGTTTATTTAAATTTTAAATTTATTTATCAAAATTTATTTAAGTTTATTTATGAGAATTTATTTTTGATTATTTCAAGTACTACTTTAATAGATTGAAAATATATGTTTATATAAATATATCATGTTAAGCTCAGTGCTCGTTATTTTTAGAGTTATTTAATAAAATTTGTTTGTTTTAATAAAAATATAATAAAAAATAATTGAAATATCAATAAATCAAATTTTAACGAATAGTTAAGATCAAAGATAAAATAAACATTCAGCATTTAAGGTTAATATAAACAAGTATAGAAAATTTATTATTTTTTTTTATTTATACATAAAATTTGTTAATATTCCAGAAATAAAACAAAACGAAAAAAATAATTAGTTTTTAGATAATAATGTAATAATTTTTAATTAACGATGTAAATAAATTATACATACCGACAATTAACCTCAAATCTATAAATGCACTCAAAACAGTTTATTCAAATCAGTTTTATCACTAATATTCAATATATGTATATATATATAGATATACTAATAAATAATAAATTATTAGTATCACCGTCGTATATGAAATTGATTTAATAAAAACACCAAAATAATATTTATTTATACACACTGTTTAATTGTACCCTTACGAAACACGTGTTCTACATATAAAAATACTAGAATATACAACTTGAACATAGTTATCAATTTTCATACCACCTAGAACTAACTTCATGCTGTTAAATTTAGGTGTCGGTGTGCGCGCGCATCGTAAAAATTCACTCTCATCATTTTTCTCCATCGCGCCAAAAGAAGTATAACTTCAAAAAAAAAAAATATATTTTACAAACTATAATTATGTCTAATGGATTTTCCCGAATTTTTCAGCATCGGGATTCGTTCTCGGTGAGAATGACATCATTTTTCATCTGTTCACGAGGTGAGTTCTACCTAATTCAAGCGCGATTTAAGATGCACCTTCTGAAGAAACACTTGTTTGTAACTCAACTACTTTTTACTTCTGATTAATTAATCTCACAATGTCTTTTATGTTATTTCAGAGTCAATCCTGAGATGAGCCAACCGCTCCTACCTAATACGGCATCCATCCTAGTGTCCAGCTTCTCGATTTCACGCCTCACCCTGGTTACCATCCATAGTAACGGTGAAACCGTTGGAGGAAACTTCAACGCTTTTGTAGTCCCTGGTAAGATACACTACAGTATACAATCCTATTTTTCAACATTCCAGTGATGTAACAAATTTGGACATCTTTTTGTAGCTCATCTCAGTGCTGAAGATGTGAACCTCGTGGCCGTTGATTGGAGCATCGGCGCCGGCATGTACACTGAAGGTCTGGGCAATGCACCGCAAGTCGGCACAGTCATTGCTTCCTTTATCAACATTCTCTGGAGAGACTTTGGCTACAGTCCTCGCAACGTGCGTATCGTCGGTCATGGTCTTGGCGGACACATTGCTGGTATCGCTGCCAGGAACATCGACGTAGAACTTCCTCATATTATTGGTAAGTTTAACATCCTCGAAAAATAGTATTCCGTCTGTATCAGCAGCTATTTCGAGAACTCAGCCTATATATTTTAAAGATGAAGTTTTGTTTGCCAAATTGATTGGATGGAAACATTTCATCGTTGCTAGCTCAAGTTTCGGCTAGGCAAATATCATTATTATAGACAAACAAAAAACATTTGAAATACACTAGATTTCGCAATTATTGATAGTGGTGTCCATCAAACATACAGTTGTGCAATTTACGCTGAGGCCCGAGAGTAAGCCGAAACGCCCATTAAAAAACAGTACTTGAGCGATTCTCAACGTAGTAGTGCGAACTGGACGTGGTACTAATGTCCCAATACTTAAAAATTTCAGCCATCGACCCAATTCTCATCGGTTGGTCCCACCACCCTGACAAGCTTAACGCTGATGATGCTGATGTAGTGGAGGTGCTGCACGCCACTGCTGGCACTATAGGCTATGACCTTCCTCTTGGTGACCTGGACTTCTACCCAAACGGTGGCAGCGCTCAGCTGGGTTGTGGCTCTGACATCTCCTGCTCCCACATATATGCTTACGCCTTCTACGCCGAGTCTGTGAGCAGAGACGTCAACGGAGGCGAGAGGTTCATCGGCACTGCCTGTGATAGTTACGAGCAAGCCACCACTCTACAGTGCAGCGGCAACCGAGATGTTCATTTTGGAGGAACTGAAGTTAAAACCGGGTAAGGACAGAAACAATACACAATTTATAGTAACTCACCACCCTTTGGAGTTTCATCCTCATCAAGAATAGTCAGAATAGTCTCATGGATGCTGAACCAGCGATACGAAGAAGAAGAAGATCCTCATCTACAATATTGTATTAATTGGTGTAGGTCGAGAAACCTAATACTTCTTTAGAAATTTCATTTCTCCCTACTAGTAGATAGTGAATAGTCCTAATAATACATCAGGTATTAAAACTTTTTGCTTAAAAAAATACATAACATAAATACAGGTTACATAACCAGATATTTTTAGTTAACACTTTAACTGCTGAGCCGTTTTGTTTGTCTAGCCAAGGGTGCGGCTCTGCACGCTCCATAGTGTTTTCCCATACAACAAACACAACAGTTGTGTTTTGCCGCACTCGCGGCGAGTTGTGAAAAACACGACAGTTATGTTCTCAGCACTGAAAGTGTTAACTACTTCTGTATTATTGTTTCAGGGTTTCCGGTATTTACTCCTTCGTCACCAACATGATACCACCCTTCGCCAGAGGCTAAAAATGATTATTTAAATAATTTTACTTAAACCTTGTTGTTTCAATTAATTTATAAGATATTATTATTACCATTATGAAATAATTACTTTTATCATAAATACTGATACAAGATCGACGGTATAGATAAGTACGCTTCGATAACATGTTATTCAGCTCCACAAAAGCAAACTACCAACATGTAAGACTGTGACATAAAGCCTGACATGAATATGAGGATGCACTTTAACAACACATGAAACTAATCATAGATTTGTTGTTCGCTTTCAATTAACGTAGTTTATCTTTATAAAATATTGGATGCGCTTACCGGCTACCATACGATTATTCAAGCCGGAGATTTAATCAAATTCTGGGACTTCCTTCTAGAATTCATTTAACACGATAGTCGTCAATATCAGTTTGTATCAATTTAATTAATATTTAGGTAGAATGGACTAATTGAAAATTACCTATCTGTGCGTCGATTATTCGATTCTCCGAAGGAGGTTATCTTTGATAAATAGTTTTAATAAAAGTCCAAGACTCTGGTCGGTTTTAGTTACTCGTTCACCAAAATGGCCGGTCTCGTGAAGTGTGTGCTCTTTCTTTCGGCTGCTGTTGCAGGTATGTTCCAGAAGACTCCATGCCACCTTCCTCTCTATTGGTGGGACATAACCATATGGACTATAGGAATAACCCTTCAGGTTGGGCGTTAAACGTAATAAGAAAATAATAAGTGTTAAGTGTTGGTATATATGGACTTGCGCAAAGTGGGTATACCTATAGATTCACCGATAGTCCCAGGCAGATAAAAGAAAATTATGTTCGTACTTAGTTATTAAGAATTCGACTGACTTTATCTGCATAAAAGTATAGCAGACGAAGGCGAATCGGATCAGGGAGTGAACCGAATCATCAATATATTCGAATCATCAATAAGAAATTCGGTCACATTTCGAAATCATGGGCTAGCTAAATGAAAACCATCAGTTCAGCGCATTGCTTTTATACACCTGGACGCACCGAGAATGATTTAGCTTAACATTGCGTCACGGGTCAGTCTGAGCGACGCTTCCTTGAGGACCGCTCTCGGTCATAGTACATACATAATAATACATTTTCGAATTAAAGTACTATTGTATATGGTAACATAGAATTCGGTGCTATGCTATGGATAATTGACACGGCGCGGCACCGCAAGCGCGCCGCGGCAGCTATGACGAGGGCTGTCTTTTCTAATATAATATCGATGTTAAAAATATCAGCGCAAAAAAAGTTGCGGATAAAGACAAGTATAAAAAAATACGTACGCAAGTTTTACCTTTCATGTTCATGCAGTTGTATTATTCATACGTATTACGTATCTTATGTAAAGATGTTGTGAAGCATGCGGTCGCTTGTATATGCGGTGAGGCCACTAGGTTTCCACAATATTCGACATAAGACCAACAAAACCAATAGTAATTTTGATAGAATAAAGAATTTATGCTGATAAAACCTTACGAATAGCTGCATGATGAAATTGCGATGATCTTGTCGTGATAGTCAATTATTGACCGAAAAACCTGCTATCGTTTTTTTAACTTTCTTATTCTCTTCGATAAGACCGCCCATTGTACTACCCTTGTTTACCTATTGTAATTTTTCTGTACTGTGTTTAATTTTGTTTCTGGTGTACAATAAAGAGTTTTCTATTCTATTCTATTCTATTCTCTTTTTTCCAGCGTCAGGTTTCAATCTTGGTGAGAGTGATGTCGTTTTTCATCTATTCACGAGGTGAGTGCTCAAGTAAAGAAACTCAAGTAACAATTAGGTATAAGTAGGTATATATATATATAAATAACATGTAATTTATAATGTATATATATTTAAAAGCCCGACACATTTATACTGATTTCCTTTTTCTGCTCCACCATCAGACCTTGATCACTATTTGTCAATAACATATTCATTGAGATTATTCCAATGCGCCACACCACGCAGTTCTGTTGTTAGAGTATCCTGCAGATTGCGGGTGGAGCTGTAGCGTTAGGTCAAGGATGCCATGTCCTTGCAATACCATTAAAGTAACAGGTTACCAAATTTCAAATCGATCACACCTCTGGTAGTTGCTCATATCCTTCCATCAACTAGAAATGAGCTGAATAGCTTCAAACGGCTGAACAGATTTTCTTAAAACATAGCTAAGAACACTTTTGTTCAAGTCACCTTTCAAATACATAAACTAAATCAAAATCAGTTCATCCGTTTGTGAGCCATGAGGCAGAAACAGATACACACTACAAACTTATAACACCCCACTTTTTACGTCAGGGGCTAAATACAGCACAAAATACCTTTCTATTCCTTGTACCTATGTATTTCTGAACTGGTGTACCTACAATAAAGTATTTTCTATTCTAAGAAAGCATCTAACTAATGATCACAAGTCAAGCTAAGCCGAATAGTAGTAATTGTTTATAATAAACGACATCGGTAGGTAACTAACTTGTAAGAAATAAATCTCACAATGTGTTATCTGTCACTTCAGAACGAACCCTGAGCTGAGCCAGCCGCTGTTCCCTACTACGGCATCCATCGTGGTTTCCGCCTTCTCGATAGGACGCCCAACCGTCATGACCATTCACAACTTTGGAGAAAACGTCGGAGGAAACTTCAACGCTTTTGTTGTCCCTGGTAAGGTTATCATACACTCCTATTATAATATTAGTTTTTTTTTGATACATGTTTAATAGTCAAAATGTATGTATGAAATTTGTGTAAAGATTTTAGTACATTATGGGTAATTTGTTGTAACATCTTTTTCCAGCTCATCTTAGCGCAGAAGATGTAAACCTCATCGCCGTCGACTGGAGCGTCGGCGCCGGCATGTACAGTGAAGGTCTGGGAAACGCACCGCAAGTCGGCAGAGTCATAGCTGAATTCGCTAACCTTCTTTCGAGAGAGTTTGGCTACAGCTCTAGCAACTTACGCATTGTCGGCGTTGGTCTCGGTGGTCACATCGCCGGCATCGCTTCTAGGAATTTAGATTCACCTGCTCCTCATATTATTGGTAAGTTGGCAATAAAAATTATACATCAGAGAGTTTTAGTTAGGTACGTCTACGAAAGCAAGATCACTTTCTTCATCATGAACATCATCATCAATCCATATCGCTGCTGAGCATGGATCTCCACTTTCTTAATCAACTCATAAACCAGCTGATTTAAGAAACTTTCAAATATCCCAATCTTAGAGGTTTTTTCATTAACGTACCTACCTGTACGCAGTTTAACAATGAGTTGATTTCAGCTATCGACCCCTCTTTCGCTGGCTGGACCCACCATCCTGAGAAGCTGAACGCTGATGATGCTGATGTTGTGGAGGTGGTGCATACCACTGCTGGCACCATGGGTTACGACTTTCCCCTTGGAGACCTTGACTTCTACGCAAACGGTGGCAGCGCCCAGATGGGTTGCGGCTCTGATATCTCCTGCTCCCACATCTATGGATACGTCTTCTATGCCGAGTCTATAGCGAGAGACGTCAACGGAGGCCAAAGATTCATCGGCACTGCTTGTGACAGTTACGAAACTGCCATCACTGTGCAATGCAGTGGTGACCAAGACGTACATTTCGGAGGAACGGAGGTTAAGACCGGGTAAGGAAGTTGAAGATATTCTTCATCACCTAATATTATATTGGTTAGAAGATTTTTAATTACTTGATTTTGGGCTTTCGTCATTTTTTTGCAAAGTACCTACTGCACTCATCATCTAGGCTAGATAGTCTACCACTATAGACATTCGTTTTTGATCAGATTTTTTACCTGACTACTCAAAAGCAGGGTTATGTTTTTAATCTTTTAATTAGTGGAGGGCCCTTCATACCAGAAGACAGCAGTATAATAAACTTTTACGAATGGTGGCTATTATATAGTACACTAACTGATTCATTTATATTTGTAATGTATTTTATTTTAAAAAGTGGATACCTATTATTTCTTATTATTTCAGCGTTTCCGGTATCTACATCTTCATAACAAACATGGTCCCACCCTTCGCCAGAGGCTAAGAACATGTTGATTTAAATACATACTTAATTTATAAGTACAAATTTATGTTGTTTTATTTATTAACCACTTACCTTACGCATTAGTTAAACCATTAGTTAGTTATTAGTAGTTAAACCAGCAGCGCTAACAAGGATCTTTTTTGGTGCCGACCGAAAAAGTTAGCGAAGCTTACATTCATGTATTGTGTGTTGTTGTATGTTTGTCGAATAAAGAAGTAATATAATAAAGAAACAGTAGCAAAGTAATGTATTTTGTAAATAGCCTAAAGAATTTCTAGTTTTTTTTTTGTTTAACTATCACACACAGTTCCTGATGCTGATCATTTTCTTTGTTCTATGGTGTTTCAATAAAGAGTTAATCTATCTGACCACTACCTCCTCCTCACGCTACGCCGTCAGCTAATCACTCACGCCACGTACGCCGTAATAAAATTAAATAAGAAATAGAGTTATTAATACATTATTATTTTGAACGAATTCTAAGTATAGGCTTTGATCTATGTAATCTGTCTGCTCGTAATCAATAAATATTGCAATGCCCTAGCGGGTACATATTATATAACGTTATAATTTATAATTAAGCCCGATTGGAGAACACGTTAAAAGAATTAATACTTGAAATTATACTAGTAATCAGATTTTTAAAATGCAAGTATAATTAACCGGTCAAGTAGAGAAGAAAGATAGATGCCTAACCACCTAACCACCCGAAAAGAAACCGACCATGGTCCAGGCTGTAATTGATTGAAAGCAGAGAGGCCCTTGCGCAAAAACTTTAAACCCAGAGACAGCCTAGCGTCTCCTAATTCGAGATTGATTGATAGAATGAGATAAATAAATAAAATGATAAATGAATTTTTATTGCCAAAAAAGTTTGTTTTACAAATACAATTTACAATAAGAGCAAACATTACGTTGAAAAAAGGATTAACAATGAGTTCCAAACTAGGCGCAGGGCCTGTGTCTTGGGACCCGAATGCGTGTTACCAGAACAATTGCGAGGGTGTGTGAGAGTGTGGGTTGAGAGGGTGTGTGAGAATGGTGGTTGCGAGGGTGTGTGTATGTGTGTATGTGAGTGTGTGTGTGTGTGTGTGTGTGTGTGTAGTGAGTTTGAAGTAAGTGAGGGAGGAGAATTTTCGTGTGAGTGTATGTAGTATATGTATGTAGTGAATGTGCCTTCACTCATGTGTGATTTGCCGTTACGGTGTTATCAATTAAATTACTTGTTCAGTCTCGTCGTTCGAGAGTTTTAGTAGCCATGCTTTTATTGTCTTTTTACATTTAGGCACAGACAGGTTTTTAATTTGACACAAGTTGCAGACTTTGTTGTAAGTATTTATGTGAGAGTAGGCAGGGCTACGTCTAGCCAATAACGATTTAGCGCGGGGAAGTGGAAGTCTGTAGACGCGTCTGTTAACGACTTCCTCGTAATCGCTGCGACTCTTCAAATGTCTGTGAACTTTTAGAGTTGCATTATAAATGAAGAGTTGCCGCACGCGCATGACTTTAAAGTCTGCGTATACCTTTTAAACCTTAACCTTTTAGGTTTCCGTAACAAAACTTTTATCAGGGCCCGCTGGGCTCTTTCAATGTCAAAGATCTTTCTACACAACTTATTGAAAGAAGTCTTTCTTGAAAATGGGGTATAACCTTTACCACCTAAAAAAAAGTTTATTTCGCCACCCAAGAGAAGTCTAGTGTGACGACAGGTATTTTCTCTTAGACAAAATGTTCGTATGACATGGTCATCTTAATTCCTAATTATCTAGACACGAGAATTCTAGTTAGATAATATAATATAACATGACAAAGTAAACAAATAATTAAATAGAGTCCAATTCCAGGCCATCGATTTATTCTCATTTGGATGAGAAAATTCTCATTTTATTAATTAATAATGTCGTATCTTTGAATGCTCCATTACATTTATGTTATACATAACAATTATAAGAAAGAGAAATTTTTTTTTTTTTGAAACGACGTTTTCAAATATGTAATCGGTTAGAATAGGCCGTATTGTCACCTAAAGCGATTCAAAAATCGGTGCCCAGAACCCTAAAACAGATTTAGTTTAAGAATGTCCCTATCTTTGTAGAATTTGGTTTCAGTAAGTAATTACTAGTGATTAGCTTTTTGTAATGTGATTTATTCATGATTGATCACAGTTTTTGTTACACGTTTTGTTACTTATCAATGACTAGCTATGCCCCACGGTATCATCCGCACAGAAAATGAAGGCTTAGGCACAGGTTCAGGTTAAATCTTACAAGTAATTTTTTGCTCTTGCCACAGTCTTAACTTACTTTTAGAAATATATGCTTATAATCCCTACAGTTGCAAATCTTAAATTCTCATATTTAGTAGTTTTCATATTTGTGTGTACATGGTAAATTCTGATATTCTTTGATTTGTTTTAGTAAAAGGCTACGGTCTCCCGCGAGACAGGCATGCCGTAGTACGAGGGTCTTTAGTACCTAATCTGTGTATTAGTTTATTGTAATCTATTTTTGGTGAAATTAATTATTTTGTCTGTTTATTTGTTTGTTCAGTTGAGTTGAAATATTCCATGCCTGATGACGATACAATATAATAATGATGACAGTGATCTGATGATAGACACGGAAGTCTGACAAGGAAACTCTTCAGTTAACAACAATAAGTTGATGATATTTGGGCTTATTTTGATCAGCTTGCAGACCTTGCAAAACAGATTACTTCCTACTAATATTATAAATGCGAAAGTTTGTGAGAATGGATGGATGGATGGATGTTTCACGCAAAAACTACTGAACGGATTCGAATGAAATGTTGGAACACAGATAAGTTTATAACCAGGATTGAGTGATAGTAATATTTTTATCCCTATAGTATGTTCCCGTGGGACAAAACGGGAACTACGCGGTTGAAACCGCGGGGCGCAGCTAGTCTCATATAAAAGCTTATTAACTGTCATGAAATTTATGATGTGTATGAAACATTTTTATTTTTTTAGGTATGACATACTTAGCCATGAATTATGAACTCGTGACCTTGTGAAGAATCTCAGTTATAGCATACACTGTTATTTGGATTTTGTTATACCAAAATCGTATCTGGATGGATGAGAAAAAATCCTGATTTATTTCTTTTTCTACAAACAAACCAACATGCTCAAATAAATTTTCTATTTAATTGAAATTATACACAGTCATGCCTCATCAATTAATCAAAAAGAATAACAGGTTATGGTACAAGGGGGTTAGTCACTCCAGTGATTTCTTTATCGAACGATTGAGATAGTGCATTTTTTAAGAGATAGCACCTGCATAAATAGTGGTCACTCATGACTCGTTGTCATTTTCGTCAATAGATCACTATGAAGCTCATTATAGTGCTAGCTGGTGTCGTAGCTTGTAAGTCCTTAGTTTCTTCCATCAAGCTTCTATTTTAAATTTCATATATCAAATACGACTTTCAATAATTTTTAGGCTAAGTATTCCGCTGTATCAAAGTTTGGTCATTTTTACATAAGCATCTGTGTTTACGTACATATCGTAAATACCTAATTAATCTCAAAAATATGAATTCGTCATCATTACATCTGATTTAGACAGTATTTCAGATAAAAAATATTATTTTTACAAATAAAAATATTATTTTTCCTTCTTTTTTTTTGTCTGAGTGACGAGACGAGCATGCCGTTAATCGATGGTAAGCGCTACGCTTGCCAATAACAAAAAAAGTTTAAAGTTAACAGTTTAAATTTTGGTAGCATGTTTTTTTTTTAAATATTCCAGTTACTGTCCTTATTCGTGAACCAATCCGGAGATGCCAGCTTTCAAATAAAACGCAGCATCGGTAAAAGTGAGGTCTCGAGCTGTATAACCTTTTCTGCTTCTCAGGAAAGGTATTTACAAGAAATCTTCTACAAATTCTGAAGATTCTCACCGAGCTCGTATCGAAAATCGAGAATCAGATTAATAAACGACACTATTATTTAACACTCTTCAATTTACCGTACCTAGTCACTAACAACAAAGATTCCCTCTGTAATTCAAGGATTTGTTACGACAAATCCTTGATACGACAAATTTGGCCTCTAGAGAGTATCATTTATAATTTCAGTGTGTGCGGGAAACGCAATCCCCACTGTCCCCGGCGACAATAGCCACTATGTGGAGGGGGAAAGCCGCTACATTTGGATGCCTGATGGCGAAGGAGTTCCTCAACTAGTGGACCTCGAAGAGCCCGTCGACGAAGAACTGCTCAAAACCAGAAATGGAGCCAACAACCAATACTGGCTTTTTACCAGGTGAGTTTTTTAATTACGCTATTGTTTTATGCCTACATGCGTAAGGGACAGATGCAGTAAATACATATACTTAGTTAAGTCCAATTGTCCAACATCAAAAGTCCAAATACGTGTTACTTAAAATGCAAAACTTCTTGTTGCTTTAACATGAAATTCCCTATTTTTCAACAGACAAAACCCTAACAGCCGGCAAATTATTGTAAATGGAAACGCTAACACTATCTGGAGTTCCAATTATCGTGCTGCCCGTCCTCTCAAGGTCATCGTTCATGGATGGAATAACAATGGAGATACCGCGATGAACCCTCTCATCACATCTGCCTTCCTTGCTGTCCAAGATGCTAACGTCATCGTGGTTGATTGGCGCGCTCTGGCCAACTCTGCGTACTCCACTGCGGCTAATGGTGTCCCGAACGTGGGCCAGCATTTGGGCAACTTCTTGGTCTGGCTGATCAACACTGCTGGAGGAAACTGGAATAATGTCCATCTGGTTGGCTTCAGTTTGGGCGCTCACGTTGTGGGCAATGCCGGACGTCAGGCTGGCGGTCGTCCCGCTCGTGTTACTGGTAATAATTATTTCTAAGACCCAGATTTTTTTAGAGAGAAATAGTTTATTGTATGTAATGATGTTTAGTCCCATCAATTATGCAAACAAATATTCAGACATACTAAATCTAAACTTTATTCAACAAGCCGCTACCAGTAAGCAAGGTCCCCAAAATGCTTGCCGCATTGCTACGTTCTACGCTGTGCTTTGTCTTAAATAAAGGCTACCACTTTGACCAGGTGCTTAGACAATTCTAGGTAGTTTAATATATGGTACAAGATTATGTCGTTTTTCCACAGGACTGGACCCAGCAGGTCCCACGTGGACCAACAACGGTAATGCTCTTAACAGAAACGCCGGACAGTACGTCGAAGCTATTCACACGGACGGCCGTCTTCTCGGTATTTTCAACGCTATTGCTGACGCTGACTTCTACCCGAACGGAGGCATGAACCCTCAGCCTGGCTGCTGGATCAGCACCTGCTCCCACGGACGTGCTACTGAGCTGTTCGCCTCCAGTGTCCGCACCAACCACTTTGTTGGCAGGCGTTGCGCTAACATTTGGGAAGCCGAGCTTTCAACCTGTTCTGGAGCCGCTTTCAATATGGGCAATGGCATCGTAGGCAAGCGGGGGTAAGTTAATCCTTTAATAAATTTATTTATTTACATAATTTTTGTGTGAAATACTGAGTGCAAATAGAAGTACTTGTCTCTTTCGAGAATGTGCTAAAGGCACACAACTTATTTATAATATTTTCATTATAATTATTATGATTACCGTAAACAGATAAAAAATAGAAAAATCTGTCGGATTGAAAAGCTCCTCTTTTTTACTGACAATTGGCTCGCTCTTGACCACTATCTCACCCATTAGTAAGTCTTTGTGCGGTTCATTTGAATTCGGTTTAATAACACATTCCTGTTAACTTTTATTACCTACCTAATAAGTGTAAATTAAAATAAAACTTGTATTTCCTTATTTGCAGCTCTGGAATCCATGGACTCCGCACTGGCGCTTCATGGCCTTTCTAAACCCACAACTCGCTTATTCTTGACTGAAATACATTTTATTTTAACTATACTTCATTATTTTATTTTCCTGATATGATAATTATAACATTATAAGGCATTAACTAAATCATTCAATTTATTCATAATAGAAGTAGACTGACAACCGGTGAAGAAGAACGAGTGACGACCACAGACCAGAAGACTTAGCGTACTTAGCGTATAGCGTATTTTGGAAAGTCCTATGTTCAGCAGTGGACGTCTTTTGACTGATGATGACGATATAATTATCTGTCGAAGCCAATTTACGGATCAACGTTTGACCTTATTTTCATTCCAATACGTTCTACTATACGGCGGCCCACGCAAAATAGGACGTCTAAAATCAAAACTACGTACATATGACTTTTCACCGAGTTTAGGCGAAGCTTGATGTCCAGTGGATTAAAAGGTTAAGAAGAAGGTTAAAAGGATAAAGCGAGAAGCGAAGTGAAGCTGCCCCCCGTTGAAGATTTCATACATGAGCAAAAATCTGAAATAAAATACTATGACTCTGGCTTAAAAACCGACGAAGATAAATCAATTCCAATGATATTAATTGGCTTTCAACAGATTGATAAGAAGAAAATATTTCTAGCGGATTAAAATGATTAAGTTGGTACCTACATGCAAATGTTATGGAGTAAGAACACGTACATAGTATGGCCTCCATAAGTCATCACCACTTACTGCGATGCCACTGAAACCTGCAAACTCATGCATGAGCCTGCAGGTTTTGTTTGAATTGGTTCTGACTTTGGTTGATTGTAGGAACATGGTCCTAGTAACTCCTGATTTCCTAAAAACAGAGAATCATAGGGAATCAGGATCAATGTATGTGATCGCATTGCATGATTATTATTATACGACTGTTAGAGTAGGCCTCTTTCCGGCTTGGTGGAGCAACGATAGGTATAATCTACTACAAGGTGGCTGGCAACGGTTGAAAAAGGAGAGTCAATGATCAGGCTAAGTCCCGTTCTGTAGACTGCAGCAGTCAATCAGTCATGTATAGTAGTGCTTTTCTAGTTTCAGAGTTTAGCATGCCACCAAAAGGCGGCTATCAATAGATAGAAGCCCCGACCTCCGAAGCATGAAAATCCTCTGATGGTATACCATTAAACGGACACTTACATGCAAGTGTGTGCCGCTGAGGCTGGGAGGGAATTATCGGTTAAAATCTGTGGACCAGGGTTTAACTTTACTGACAAGCTATTTCATTTATCAAAAGATTGTGATTTAATTATGATTATACATTTCTAACAGATAAACAGGTGCTTAAATAGGTAGTAATTATCATTATTATTTCTGTCTATTGCTCGATATGAAGCTTATTGTAGTGCTAGCTGGTGTCGTAGCTTGTAAGTGCTTTGTTTCTTGGAACATTCTACTCTTATTTTCACAGTTTTCAATCATATTTAAAGGTTTTTTTGCTAGTTTTTCCTGATTCTCTAGTAAAGGGATCAGGTTCTATGTGTGTGATCGTGACGCGTTATTATTAATAAGTACTATTAAAACCATTTATCAAACGCCGGCTTGCGAATAAAGCTAAAGGCATCGGTTAACATGAAGTCCCGAGCTTTATAATCTTTCACGCATCTCCGCTTATAAGATGAGAGGGACTTCGTATGAAATTTTTAGGAAAACGTCACTCTAATTTGAGGTCGCGAGCACGTATCGAGAATCAGGTTCTATTATGTATAATTATAATCAAGTCGCCTTGTTATTTTATGATTATTGTCAAATTTCCGCTATTTCGCTCTGTGCCATTTAACATGGATATTATCCTTGAATAACTGAGCATTGTGATTTAAATAGGGAATGTTGGTGAAATTTTAAAGGGGCTCTAGAGCGTAAAATTTATAATTTCAGTGTGCGCGGGAAACGCAATTCCCACAGTCCCGGGGGACAATAGCCACTATGTGGAGGGGGAAAGCCGCTACATTTGGATGCCTGACGGCGAAGGTGTTCCTCAACTAGTGGACCTCGAAGAGTCCGTCGACGAAGAACTGCTCAATACCAGAAATGGAGCCAACAACCAATACTGGCTTTTTACCAGGTGAGTTTTTTAATTACGCTATTGTTTTATGCCTACAGTCATGTGTAAGGGACAGATGCAGTAAATACATATACTTAGTTAAGTCCAATTGTCCAACATCAAAAGTCCAAATACGTGTTACTTAAAATGCAAAACTTCTTGTTGCTTTAACATGATATTCTTTATTTTTCAACAGACAAAACCCTTACAATCGGCAGATTATTGTAAATGGAAACGCTAACACTATCTGGGGTTCTAATTATAATGGTGGTCGCCCCCTCAAGGTCATCGTTCACGGATGGAATAGCAACGGGGACACTGGGATGAATCCTCTTATCACATCTGCCTTCCTTGCTGTCCAAGATGCCAACGTCATCGTGGTTGATTGGCGCGCTCTGGCCAACTCTGCATACTCCACTGCGGCTAATGGTGTCCCGAACGTGGGCCAGCATTTGGGCAACTTCTTGGTCTGGCTGATCAACACTGCTGGAGGAAACTGGAATAATGTCCATCTGGTTGGCTTCAGTTTGGGCGCTCACGTTGTGGGCAATGCCGGACGTCAGGCTGGCGGTCGTCCCGATCGTGTTACTGGTAATAATTATTTCTAAGACCCAGATTTTTTTAGAGAGAAATAGTTTATTGTATCAATTATGCAAAGAAATATTCAGACATACTAAATCTAAACTTTATTTAACAAGCCGCTACCACTAAGCAATGTCCCCAAAATGCTCGCCGCATCGTTACGTTCTACGTTGTGCTTTGTTCTAAATAAAGGCCACCACTTTGACCAGATGTCCAAACAGTTTTAGATAGTTTAGTAGAAGGTACAATATCATGTCATTTTTCCACAGGACTGGACCCAGCAGGTCCCACATGGACCAACAACGGTAATGCTCTTAACAGATACGCCGGACAGTACGTCGAAGCTATTCACACGGACGGCCGTCTTCTCGGTATATTCAACCCAATTGCTGACGCTGACTTCTACCCGAACGGAGGCATGAACCCTCAGCCTGGCTGCTGGATCAGCACCTGCTCCCACGGACGTGCCACTGAGCTGTTCGCCTCCAGTGTCCGCAGCAACCACTTCGTTGGCAGGCAATGTCCTAACATTTGGGAAGCTGAGCTTTCAACCTGTTATGGAAATGCTTTCAATATGGGCAATGGCAACGTAGGCAAGCGCGGGTAAGTTAATGCTTTAATTCAATAAATATTTTTACTAATCAAAATTCCAAATTCGATTAGACATATGGTAAAAACGTTCTGAACGTATTTTTACCAGAAAACACGAATAAAAATAGAATAAACTGACGAATTTGGAACCTTTTTTACTCGACTGCGCCAGGAGAGTTATGTTTTTAGAGTATGTAAGTACCTAAGTACTATTTCTTTGGCACATTTTGTAGCAACAACGGCTTGATGAATGTGAGCTTGAGAGATGTCGTTAGATTCGTTTTATTTGTGAGAATGACATTGAGTAAGTAATTAAGTATAGCAAAATAATATGACAGATTTTTAGCGCCAAATTTTAAGTCTTCATATGTTTTTCTTCAAAAGTGTAGAATCAAAAATCGGTTTTTAAAAAAGCCTTACAAAAATATATGCGTCTTATATTTTTCAATGTAATTTTTGATGTGAATGCTAGGAGTACAGATGCTACACAATTAGGTGCTGATTGCAATAGCGTAGTTTAAATAAAATAATTGCTTATAATAAAACTTGTAATCCTTTATTTGCAGCTCTGGAATCTACGGACTCCGCACTGGTGCTTCATGGCCTTTCTAATCCCAATAGTCTCAGAACTCGCCCAATTTTGACTGAAATATATTTTATTTTGTACTCTATTTTTTTAATTTTCCTGGTAATTATACTTACTGTAAAAGAACCTAAGAATTTATTCATGCAATGGGTATATTTACCAAAAAATATTTTTTATGGTATTTTTATTTAGGTTTAGTTATGGGTCAGGATCTATAATTACGTGATAGTGACGCGGAAAAAAGAATACCAGATTTTAAAAACGAACATTTTAAATGGCCTCTACAAGGGCGTTACACAGGTATTGATTTGTCAATGTCCTACGAGAGTTTAAAATTGAAAAACAGCTGAAGTTACTATAAATAGTTACCTATACCAATTCTAGGGTAGGTAACTCTTATTATAATTAGAAAAGACAGTAAAAACAGTAGCAAATAATGTATATCAATGTCATTGTCAAATCTAATCTACTTAAATAACGTTTATGATTAATTATTTCCGGCTTAATGTACAAAATTCATAATTTCAACAACATAGAACAGTAAATTACTTTAGGAAAAAATATTTATCAAGACATCCCCTCCTTTGTTTAGCAGTCTATCTTCCAACACGACACTACGTGGTTTTTGATAAATGAGGAGACACTACCACAGGCCGCCATTTCACCATCGCCATAGCAATAATCAAACATTACGTCCAGCGAGATAAAATCAGGACAACCTGCCTGCATCATAGGCTTTTCTTATAAAATTGTTTAGATATCTCCTCAATTATAGAACAGGTGTGCCGTGTTACTAGGTAGGTATCGATAGCTTAATTATTATGGGACACAGCGCAGGTGTCACACGATATAATCAAAATTTGTATCAGATGTCGTCATGTGATATACCTACGACCGAAAATCTGAACAAAATACTATAATCTCAGGCTTAAAAACAAATGCAGATAAATCAATTCCAATAACATTATTATTATTCACTCTGATAAAAATAATTATCGAGTATATTAAAAGGTGAAAATTTAATACAAATACAACTGATTTGATACACCAAGATACCAAATGTAATGATGATGCAATTATATTCCTCTGCAATTGAGTGCTCTTGAGTGTAGTCCTCGCCCTTTTAAATTTTTTGTTTGTTTATCTATTAAAGACTTTATTAGTGACAAAACAAGGTGGAGAATGTGAGCTATTTGAATGGCATCTATTGCACTCCAAGACTTATTTAAGCAAAATACAAAAGCCTACAAAAGTAAAGGTGGACAATGGACGGTCATTCGCACAGATTTACAGCTGAGAGCTGTCAGAGAATACAACTGAATTACAACTGAACGGCTGCTTTAGTTAAAATGCGCAGCAAGGTACAAGTTACAGTGCCATCCTGAACTTACCAGTCTAAAGGCGTCTGGGAGGACGCATTCAGTTTTTTAAGAAAATACTGTTTCATTCAAATTCTTATAGACGCAGTTCAGTGATCTGAAACTGAAGCCTGAAAATAGACTCTGGGGAAGCGCGAGGGCGGGTGGAGCTGGTTCGGGCACCTAGCGTTTCGATCGATAAGCAGTGCCTCTACTCATACACACTACCTGTCTCATTTCTCTGCTTTGTATGAACCTTGGTTGTGTCACAGAATACTAACCAATTTGTATTGGGTTCGTTTATAAGTGGAGGGGATTCAAGCTGCAGCAACGGCGACGACGCAACGAAATGCGGCAAACAACAAGGTAAGGTGGTTATATAGAATATAATAGGTCTACAAAGATATCACAAAACTTTGTTTCGATACACATTTTTGTTGATATAAATGCAGATGTTTCATGTTTTCATATCAAGCAGCAGAGCATGAGACTAAATGTGTTTTGTGAGGAGGTTTTTGTCTCCGCAATATGTACATACCTACCTGTATATTATTCAACATAAATAAAACTGCCTAATCTTCATTTGGTGTCGGAATCGCTGATTAACTGTACTAAGTATTTAAAATTTGTTCAATCTTTGAAAATATCTCGTAAAACTTTAAACTAATAATCATCTCTAAACTATTTTTTTTTGCATGATGTTATAGAAATAAAAAAAACGAGTGTGCTTTATACCACACGACTGATGTAAAACTTCTTTACCTCTTTGTTATTTTTTATTTTATTGATTTAAATATCATTTAATTTTTTATTTATTATAGTTTTTGTATTATTTTTATATTTATCATTTATCCCCTCATCCCCTCGTCCCCTCATCCCCGATTGTGTCGATAATATACCCATACTTAATCCAATTACAATACATAACAAAAGAAAGGTCATTTTATTACCCAGCTTGCCTTCTCAAAAAATTTTGATAGGATGTTAAGATTATAATGTTAATTTTTTTCATTAGGTAGGTTAAGTGTTCCTAACGTATTATACGTTATCGAACACATTATGTAGGAACAGTTAATTATACAATACAAGTGTGTGAATGGTGACTTTGACTACACTACCTACTGACTGATACTTGACATTTTCACTATTGACTACGCAAAATCTAAAAAAAAATTGAAAACGGGTTATTTGTGGGTTCATCACACTTGAACGCAAAATTCGTGCGGAGCCAAAACGAAAAAAAAACGTCAGTACCACTGTCCGCTTGTGCTGCTGCCTGCTGGCCGCTGACAACGACAGTCAGTTGTATTGTGGCACTTGTGGCAGTATAGTTTAGACTAGTGACAGTTGTAGCTAGACCAACGTGTGTATTGTGACTTGTGGCTATGTTGTGGCCTTGATAATAGTAATTGTCTCAAAATTATGTAAAGAAATTATGCCTTATTATAAAACGGATTGGAGTAACGAGACAATTTTCGAATTCCTAATGCTATTAGAGAAAGAACCATGCATTTGGGATAACAAAAATATTAATGCTCGGAATCAATGTCTCATCAGACAGGCGTGGAACAGAATTAAAAACGGCTTATCTGGCCAGTTCTCACTCAAAGTGATAAAACATAATAAGAGTAATTTGCTGACAAAGTACAGGCGCCGTCTTAAAAAAATTAGAGACTCGTCTAATGAAACTAATTCGACTGTCTACAAACCGACTTGGTTCGCATTTGATTTAATGGACCGGTATCTTCGCAAAATTTATGACCGTCAGCACTCTTTGAAAGTTAAAGTAAGTCGTATTTACCTACTACCAACATAGAATAGAATAGAATAGAAAAATCTTTATTGTACACCAGAAACAAAATTAAACACAGGACAGAAAAATTAAATTAAAAATATTAATTAATTAATAATAATAAATAATAATTAATAATAAATTAATAATTAATTTTTAATTATTAATTTTATTTTCTGTAGGACGTCAGACAGTGTTGCTTCATACGTACGGTATGTGAGTTGGATAAGCGCTCGTCTCTCTCACTCTTATGACAAATCATTGCGTGAGAACAAGAGATAAAAAGCTGCTGCTATACAAAGGACAAAATATAACGTGTGAGCAGAACGGAGTTATGGTATGGCTATGGCGCGCTCTTTTGCACTTAGAGGTGTTATGGCAACGTGGTCGTGTAGTGATGTACAGCGCTCGTGTACAAAGAGTAATTATAAATAACACTACGATAGACTCGTGTCGACAAATTATAGGTTTTAACAAAACTGTATAATTATAAAAAAAAAAAACCAAGAGTAATAAAGATAGATAGATAGATAAATAAACTCTTTATTGAAACACCACGGAACAAAGAAAACTTAAAAACTAAGACGTATTAAACTTAACAATTAGTGTCAAAATGGGCTTGTTATGGGCAATGGGATTGCTAGAGTTGTTGTTATCTTACATGGATGACAAATTTTGGTTTATTAAATTATAATGTGTCTGATAGGTATAAATTTCTTTAAATTTCACCTGGATCTTGTTAAAAATGTATAAACATAGTTATAATAATTATGTATAACAGTGCCCTCTTGTTGAAACAGATTTAATATCGCTCCGAAACAGTGTCTATGACGTAATAATATTCAATTACCTACCTACGCAGTTATAAGTAACTAGCTACGCCCCGTGGTATGTGGTCACCCGCATAGTTTCCGTTCCTGTGGGAACACGGGGATAAAGTTTAGCCTAAGTCACTCGCTGATAATGTAGCTTTCCATTAGAGAAAGAAATTTTAAAATTGACGCATTTGTTTAGCCGAAACCATACATATTTCCATACAAACTTTTAACCCCTATTATATTTTACCCCTTAAAGCTATTTTTTTACAAAATTTGAATGTCATATCTATTTGTATTTAATCAAAAGCGTAAAAAATAAGTTTCAAGCTTCTAGCTAGACGAAACTTCCATACTAACTTTCAACCCCTTAAAACCCTGTATTCGCATTACAAAGCCTATGTCCTTTCTCAGGCTCTAGACTGTCTCTGTACCAAATTTCATTTCAATCGGTTCAGTAGTTTGGGCTTGAAAGCGTAACAGACAGACAGAGTTACTTTCGCATTAATAATTGAAGGGACGTAGGGATTACGCGTTGCCAGACCTATAAATGAATGAAAGCGCGTGCCCACGACTAATCCGCTCGATTATTATCGAAAGAATACCCTACATTTTCACATAACTATGCTAAACACATAGATATGATTTATAACTCGATGCAGCGACATAATATCATTATTACTCAGAGTACAGGTAGTCGCTTCTCTTCCTTACGTAATAAAATTATATAAGAACTAGTTGATGATCATAATTAGAGATGCGCCGAATAGTGGTTTCACCGAATAGGTGACCGAAAACCGAATATTATTCGGTTTACCATTACATTGTTTTGCCCAACAAACAGGTTCTAACATGTACACTACATGTTGCTGCTGGCTAGATGACGCGCGAGCCGTACCTCACCGCCCGCTACCCCCACACACTGCGCTGTCTCCTTGCTTCAAACATCGCACGATTAAGTTACAACATTGATTTAAGGTTTCAAATAAATGTTGAATATACTAACTATAGGTTAAGCAATAAATATGATTTCTTTGATAATAATAACATAAATCTTACAAATGAAGTTTTATCTTTTAGTTCTACACCATGTCATGTAGCCAAGAGAAGATAGAAATGCTTGAACCGAATATATTCGGCAACAAAACCGAATAATTCGGTCGAATACAAATAGTCAAAAAGATGCCGCACACAATCATGACATTGCATGACGTGGATAAAGAGTCGAAATGCATGTCAATAACTGACTAGCATAAGAATAAAAATCATTAAGTCTAAGTATAGTTCGTAAGTCGGATAATCGATAATATTGCTATAAATGAAGTGGTTTTACTATAAGTAGTCCTAACCAAAATGGTTCCGGGCGAGAGAGAGAGGACGCGCCGCCGAGCGAGACAGGAAAGGTCATCGGCCGGCATGCGGCACCTCGCCACAGAATATATAAGCAACCTGGCGCTATGGCGTCTGCAATCGGTAGCTTTTCGTAGTCTCTACTAAACTAAACCTACCAGCATCAATAGCTGCAATCGATATACACAAAGCTGTGATTAAAAACAACCTTTTAATATACTACCTACACACTAAAATTATAGAAAGTAATTAGGTAGGTAATTAATAATTACTTACTTGAGTTAAGGCACATACTTACATAACAAATTTCAAAATGATCAACGGCTCAAAAGTTTTTGTCGACGATCAAAAGACATGCCGAATTGGTTGATTTGAAGACCTCACTCGATCAATAATTACTAATAAGTAGGTACATGATAGCAGAAAAAAACATTAATAGGGTCGGTGAAAATAGTCGTATGTTATTATCTATATTATAATAAAATATGTGTAACATTTCGAAACAATGTTACCAAATTGGAGTCACGAGTGGTTTGGGCAGAGGCGGAAGGTAGGAGAGAGGGGCAGGAACGCGCCGCCGCGCCGCCGCCGCCCGCACCCAGTCTAGTTTTAGCACTCGTGAAAGAAACATGTCTCTAAACACTGTAACTGTCAACTGGAACCACTCACAAGTTTTAAAACTAATTAAATTGTTTCAAGAAAGAGAAATACTATGGAACAAGTCCAGGAGAGAATTTAGGGATCGTGTTAAAATACGTGAGGCTTGGGGCGAAATTGCGAGCGCGCTGAATCTAAAGAATGGAATTATTGCTGAAAAGAAAATGAAATCTTTAATGAGTCAGTTCCATCGAGAGTTAAAGAAATCATCTGGGACTGATGAATGCTGCCAATGGTTCGCTTACAAGAAGTTAATGTTTTTAAAAAATATGATTAAATCGAGAAAAACTTCTGATGTTGGATTGAAGGTACCTATACCTAATTTACTTTAATAATGTCTTATCAATTAATCGTAAATGCAATATTCATACTAACTAGTTATTTGCTAACTAGTTACAAAACCCTAAAGGCGCTCACACACTAGATTTATAAAATGTGAAATATAGTTAAAAAATATTGATAAACATTCTAAAACTTTTGTGGGGTCCTGGCGCACGGCTTATAATTATAAAAAAACCAACGGATCATCTGATATTTTCATACAATACTGAACAGTGCCTCCAAACGACCGCCCGGCCTAAATACGCAGACAATATTATCCAAGGTGCAAGCGAGACAGAAGAATACAACCCCGCGTTCGCCTGCGGGGGGAGGGTATTCGTTGTTACGCAGTTGTTATAACGTCACCACGTCCTCGTCGGTCGCCGCCCTGCTTCTGAAGAAAAAAAACATTATCATCATTAGTTTAATCAGAGAATCCGCTATTTGGAATACCTTGTTGGCGGATAGTAATCTTTAAAATAATAGGCAGGATGCTATAGATGAAGTAGCCAAATTTCACCACATGATCTATAAATTGTGAAGCAGCCTTCGCAGTCAGTTTAACCGCAAAAATAAGAAAATAGCTGAGAATATTCATGTTAGTCCCCTATAGACCATAAAATGTTTTGCGTATAATGCGATGGAGTGGAGAGTCTAATGACTGAAAACATACCTCAAAATTCCGTACCTATCTAATTTAGTAAACAGTGTAGTGATTAGGAAATAAAATCATTTATCATCATCATCGACCAATAGGTATCTTGCCCGCTGCTGAGCACGGGTCTCCCCTCACTTGGCCATAATCCACCATTTATCCGGATTGTTGGATAGCATACCTGCCCTAATTCTCGGATAGGTATGTGGGTTACCTCACGATGTTTACGTTCACCGAAACGCGAGGATAATACATGTGTTTTACAAGAATCACATTGGTTCGTGCCCGTACTGGGATTTGAGCACACGATCCTCTCCTTGGAAGGCAGACGTTCGCCACTAGTAGTAATAATATACATGCCCAAGTAAAATACATAATTATGTCATTGTATTTTTTGATTGCAGAAAAGCGAGACGGTGAAATTGGACGCATGTGAGGATCCAGAAATAGAGAAAAATTTGCACGATCCACGAGAAATACTATCACCGCGGACTTATACTACGTACCCGGAAAATGAAAAATCTACCTTCAATCCACCTCTCGAAGAAAAACAGAGACATACAGAGTCTGCTCAGAATGTAGACACACATAAAAAAACACAGTTTGTCAGTACCGCTGAGCTGGCTGGCTTAGACGATAGCAAAGCATATGCGAATTATCTTGCCTGCAAATTCAGTCAGTACTCGCGACAGACCAGGAATGCTTTGCAGTATGAAACAAGCCGCTTACTCTTCCAAGCTGACAATGGATACTTCGAAACACCAGCTTATGGAACATACCCAACGGATCTCCGGAGCAACGATCCCCTCTCTACGTGCTCTTCATCTACTGATAATGTCGATTATACTTTAAAGGTATCTGAAATTGGAAATGATGCTGATAATTAATGATCAAACGAACTTCCCCGATGTGAAGTTCGATCATTATTATATGAGTCGCTTCATTCGAAGATATGATATAGTTAACTGACCCACCACAAACTTGAAAAACTTGATGATTAAAGAAAGATTATCTAATAAGATATTCTTTTATTGGCGCCTGAATTTACTGATGTTATCTGAACATAACAACTAAGTAATACTGTTACTAGGTACCTACTTGTTTTGTCGGTGATAAACGGGTTGTACAAAAAAGTATTAGTTTAAAAATTTCTGCCTCTTTATTTAATTTAATGATCCCAAAAAATATATAGGTAGTCTTGTGTTTCGATTAACATAGGTAAGTAATCCCGTAAGAAAAAGTTTGAAAACGTGTTTTTTTTTTGTAGTTACATATTTATGCTACTTTGAGGGATAAATGGGGGGGGGGGGTGCTTTTGGGGGGCTTATTATAATTGAACCTGTGGACAATATATTCGTTTTCTATGCTGTGGTTGTTCAATTACTGCGACGTGTTTGAAATAGATATTTTATCTCGAAAAAAATATAGGTAGTCGATTAAAAATGATCGATTAACCAATTATGGATTCATGCGCTTACCTACCTACTTACGGAAGTTATTTATATTCTTACTATCAGGTGCTTATAATTTTCACGTAAGCACCTAATTAATTAATAAATGTGTCATTAGTAAATAATTAGGGGAGTAGGTAGGCAAGATAAGGAAGTCGAAGACGCAATATTATGAGTGTTATAATGCTTCATAATATTATGCTTAACAATTTGATTGGCTCATCCGCGTTAGATATGTACTTATATTTGCGAGTAGGTATATTTAGACATCGATATGACACGTATTCCGAATCCGTCCGCGTGTTGTCCGTCGTCCGTTCATTGTACTTACATTTTCCTTTGTATTATAGTATTATTATTATATTATTAGTTACACCTCCAGGATGACTGGTAGAAAATGCTACTTAGCATTAAGTACTCCTTGTACTCTATTTGTGTGCTAAAGAATAAATAAATAAAAAGTAGGTATGTTATTATGGTGTATAAGAATTATTCTATTGTATCCAATTTTGAGTTTAAGCACAGGTTTGAAATGTGAAAGTTTGTGAGGGAAGATGGATGGATGGATATAAGTGGCTCTTTTACGGAAAATCTACTGAATGGATTTGAATTAAATTTGGCAGACAGATAGCACACAGATTAACAATTTGACTGCTGAGCCGTTTTGCTTGTCTAGCCACGGTTGCGGCTCTGCACGCGCCATAGTGTTTTCCTATACAACAAATACAACAGTTGTGTTTGACCGTACTCGTGGCAACTTATGAAAAACACGACAGTTGTGTTTTCAGCAGTGAACGTGTTAACACATAGAATTATTTCATTTTCTGTGAGATAATACTCAACGTAAGAGAAACTGCGGGGCGCAGCTTGTCTTTTATAACTTAATACTTACCACCGTCTTCTCTTTCCAATGCTGTCTGGATTAATCCTAAAAAGTGACTGTGTTCATAAATTGTTCAGATCTTATGAAAATAAACGGAAAACTTGTACCTTTTTTATCCTCTTATACCTATTAGACATACAGGTAATAAAATAAGTAGTTTACCCCTAAAAATGCATGGCAGCAATGTTGATATTTTGCACCTGAAAACCGGCTATAAATATCGTTTTTTTATAGCTATATGAATGTTAGTGCACTGTAATGGTAAGGTGGTATATTTTCTACAGGCGTTCTTATAATTATGTATTTGGGAGGCTATAACCTTAGGCCTTAGAACAATACAGGACGCCAAGAGGATTTCACATAGTTACCTACATAAATACAAATATAAAAAAGCACCACGGGGCGGGGTGTTGAAGGTTGTCAGCTTAATTTAAACATATATATATATATATATATATATATATATATATATATATACATATATATATATACATATATATATATATATATACCTACATAGTTACATACATTTATCCATCTAACAGGCAATAATTATAAATAAGATTTTCGAAAAACATTTTTTCCTATGTTTTTATAAAATATCTACTATCTATCACTGAGAAAATGTCTCATTAGTTTCCATTTCCATCATTAGATATCACCGGAATATTGTATTCTCATTGGATCTTGACGGAACAGAACAAAAATAGAATAGAATAGACTACTCTACACTCAGAATCAGAAAAGGAAAATCTCTCAGGAATCTTCTCAGGTTCAGAATTACACAAGGTACATAAAAGAATCGAACTCATTGAAATCAATTATAGTACAATGGGCGGACTTATCGCTAAAAGCAAATAGCACGGAAGAATAACGGGAATTGAGGGCAAATGATTCAAACCAAAGAACGTTTAATGTTGTGTTCTCGCACACTCCCTGGATATTTCAGTGAAGCATCCAATACTACACTGAATTGTGACCTACAAGCGACTCGAATATACAAGATCGACTTTTTTTTAAATTGCATAATATGCAAGCATTTGACCGCAGTCTCACGTGGTGGTAAGTGTCAACACGGTCGATGGTGGAGCATGCTTGCCTAGAGGATACCTATTCACTCTCGACTTGAAGACTTTCAGATTATAGTTTTCGGGAAACATGACCTTGATAAGGTGTTCCATTCCTTCGCTGTTCGGATTATAAATGTGGATGCAAATCGCTTTGCGCGGATCGAAGGAATATCAACCATGCGGATGCTTCAAATTACGAGTACTACGACTATTACTACGAGTCCCTGTAGTCTTTGTACTTCAACTACGAGTCCCAGTAGTGCGAGTACTTTAACTACAAGTCGCCATGAGTACCTACTATACAACTACATGTTGGCCTTTGTTTCACTAACTTTCGTAATGTATTCATCTCCCTGCGCTTCCAACTGCAATTTAAAACCCACAATCTATTATTATTATCTGTTTAAAAATAGGTAAGTATGTATGTATCTATTCTAATCCATACTTATCTTCTAATCTTCCATTCCTTCAATCTCTTCGAAATCTGTTAAGCCGTTATACTTAGGTGTTTATGTTGTAGGTATGTTATGTAACAAAGTAAAAAATGGAAGTAACCGAATTTCACTTTAGACTGTTGCTTCATGATTAAAATTTCTTTCTTAGTGATGAAGATTTAGAAGAGCCAGAAGTTTTCTAACTCTGCCAAGGATGTCTGAGAAAAGCTATGTGATAGGAGAGACATCGAATCGAGTCTTACTGTAAGTATAAATTGCGAATCGGTGGCGAATTTTATTCCATCCCTCACTTTCCACCTGGATGAATTGAGCTATTACAGTGCCTACTATATAGGCTAAATTAATACAGGGAAAAAATGCCTATGCAAAGTTTCCACACAAAAAATTAGGCTGACCCCAATTATTATTGTGACTTTATTTTGTGATTAAATGTAAGATAGTTTGGGTGTGAGAATTGGACATTCTACGACTTAATAGCGAGAACCTCACAAACAATTAACTTTTATGCTTTGGTAAGGATAGAGATTTAGCGTACTTTTCCCGACTGCCAAAAGGAGGGTTATTTTTTCTGATGTATGAATGAACCTTAGTCAGGCACGACCTTACAGTCAGCGTAAACGCCTTGATGATTTTGATTAATGTGGTATCATTCTCGTCTCAATCACAGGAGTATAGAGGCTATGATAAAATTTCATCAAACAAAATGGTGGCAGTAAGCAGCCATATTAGATTTTTAATGGAACTAAAATTTACCAAAGCCTCTCAAGTGAGGTATTTAAAAGACCACTCCAAAAAAATACAACACCTATAGGTACCTAAACAGCATCGCGTAAGGAGGAAATATAAAAAAATATATAAAGAAATAAAAATCTAACTGCGAGTTTTCTTTGTTTTGTGGTGTTTCAATAAAGAGTTTATCTATCTATCTATCTAACAATGAATGAAACGTTACATGCAGTCATATGCATTTCAGTCAAAAGTCGAAATTAAATGGTGATGCCCAGACTGCATTTCACGCTTCAGTATTATTCACAGTCGTGTTTTTTTTAATACTTTTATTCTATCAGTAACTTAAAAAATGTAAGATATTATACCTACCTACGATATTATTGTTACTGTTTTATCAATTAGAAGTATCCCTATCGGTTCACTCATCGATCACACAGATGCCATTTTGGCAACAAACCACGTGAAATCTTATCGCATAGTTATTCACGTATCCACTAATTATAGTGATTTGTAAGATAAATGAAATAATAAATAACAGCGCGTGTAGGATTGAGAGTCGCAAGTTATCCAGAGACATGAAGGTTATTGTGGTAGTGGCTGCGTTTATAGCGTGTTAGTAATTCAATTTTAATAAATTCACATTCGTAATTCAATCTTTAGGGGGCCGTTTTGATCAAACTTCTTCTTATAGTTTTATAAAATGTGAAATCTTACTAATACTATGTATTCTGAGCTAATATGCACGCATGCAGCTTCTTGCAGACCTCCAATTTTAAATCATTCTGATGCATGCACAAACTTTTTGTATTTGTGTATTTATTTATATAAACTAAATATTTTTGTAGTGATTTTGCGGTTACACGTTAAGCCGTGTCTCCAGCGCGTGTTTTGATCCGCTCACATTGTCATTTTTGATAACTTAAATCTTGTTTGACATGAAAACATTAAAGGTTTTTAAAAAAATTACAATTCTAGCAATGATTTGTGTAGTGTGTAGACCAAAACACGCGGAAAAAACACGGCTTTGGAATAGCAGCTATTCGTATGGCTGAATAGTGTCAAATGCTATCCCTATGCAATATTATAAGCGCATCACATCAATTCGCATCCTAAGAGGGTACTTTTACATCTCATTTTGACTTTGCAGTGTGCTCCGCCAATGCAATCCCCTTCATCCCAGGGGATAACAGCCACTATGTAGAGGGTGAGTCCCGCTACCTCTGGATACCTGATGGCGAAGGAGTCCCCCAGCTTGTAGATCTCCAGGCACCAGTCGATGAAGATTTGTTATCCAGAAATGGAGCTAACAATCAGTACTGGCTTTTCACCAGGTAAGATTCTTATTCAAAATTAAAAATCGTACAAAAATATGTCTTCTTTTAGTCTCAGAAATGGCAAATGGCAACTCAATTGTTATAATTATGCCTATTTATTGAAACTTTGTCAGTTTCTAGTTATTCAATAATATTTTTTAACTACGACCATTAAAAAGTTCTAGAATGTGCCCAGTGTCATTGAAGAACCTTAAAATTCTTTAAGATAATTACGTTTTAATTACAATGATAATTAAGTTTGATTATCATTTGGCATAATAGCAAATCGCGAACTACAGTGTCACCATATTTGTACTATATTTTCAGGCAAAACCCTAACAACGCACAAATCATTGTGAACGGCAACGCTAACACTATTTGGAGCTCCAACTACGTCGCCAGTCGACCCTTGAAGGTCATCGTCCACGGCTGGAACAGCAATGGAAACTCCGAAATCAACCCTCTCGTCAGATCCGCCTTCCTGGCTGTCCAGGACGCTAACGTCATTGTCGTCGATTGGAGGTCCCTCGCCAACTCTAACTACATCACCGCTGCGAACGGAGTCCCCGGCGTCGGACAGTTCTTGGGCAACTTCTTGGTCTGGCTGATCAACACTGCTGGAGGCAACTGGAACAATGTTCACTTGGTTGGATTCAGTTTGGGCGCTCACGTTGTGGGCAATGCTGGACGTCAGGCTGGCGGTCGCCCATCCAGAGTCACTGGTAATTACGTTTTATTATCGTTTTGTATGCTTAGAGAATGTTATCCTGATTCCTAAGACTCTGATAAGACTACCTAGGGAACCACGACCTTCAAGGTGCAGCCTATTGTATGCAAGATTATTAGCCACAATTTCAAACATAGAAAAACAAAAGAAAACAGAGCACTTTACAATTTCGTGGTTGTTTATAATTAGTAATTAACTGAATTTGTCTTTCTAAGGTTTGGACCCGGCCGGTCCTCTATGGGGAGGTAACGGCAATGCCTTGAACACGCAAGGTGGACAGTACGTCGAGGCTATCCACACCGATGGCGGTCTCCTCGGTATTTTCGATAGGATCGCTAATGCCGACTTCTACCCCAACGGCGGAAGGAACCCCCAACCTGGCTGCTGGATCAGCACCTGCTCTCACAGCCGTGCCTATGAGTTCTTCGCGTCTTCAGTCCGCACTAACCACTTTGTCGGACGCTCCTGTACCAATATTAACCAGGCTCAAAATAACCAGTGCACTGGAGGCACATTAAACATGGGCAACGCTATTTTGAATAAGAGAGGGTAAGAATAGAATTCAATGTGTGATACAGTAAACAGACATAGATATAAATTAATTTAAACTGACCCCAGAGGCTCTCTACGTGTAATGGCTATAAAAATAGCAGCGAAAGGAACATCGTGTCTAATAATCAATAAATACTAATAAGTATTAATGGTGGATAACATAATGGTGGATTATGGTCTAACCCTCCTCACGACAAGGAGACCCGTGCTCAGCAGTGGGACCGTATGGGTTGATGATGATGGTGAATAATTATAAATGAATACATGATAATCATATTCTGATCTCGTACTGTGTAAAATATGAATTATTGAAAATTCATAATGTTTATCGTAGCAATTATGGCTTAAAATTTCCCGTATTTTTTATACCCTACCTACTACTTTAAGCCGGTCATGATTTTTTTTTAAATATTTTCTTGCCTTTTTTCTTCTTTTTTCTTTTCTTTTCTTTTGTTACATTTTGTTATCATCTCTCAACTGTCTAATTTTCTTTTCAGAAACGGCATCTTCGGTCTGACAACTCGCAACGCTTGGCCTTTCTAAAATACCTGATTATGTTAATATTAAAATAGAAAACATTCCTGCCTATTATTTCGTTTTTCATTGATCAATTTTAGCTATTTACATATTTTATATTTTAATTACACGAATCATATAAAAATTTGTACACCTACGCACCGACTGAATTAAAATTGTAATAAAATATTAAAAATTATTGTGTTTTTAATGATTTTAGGGTTAAGTTTTAATAAAACCCATGAAAGTACGTATCAGACTACGCACAGTGTTAGAGGATATTGAAAATGTGCAAGCTTGCCATTTTTTGATGAAATATATATTATTATTATAAGTAAATATTCATTTGAATAAAAAAAGTCACATAAGAATCTTTTAGTTTAACAATACCCTTCTATAGCCGTATAGTGTTGTTTAGGTAGGTACGTCATATTAATTAGTTTTTTATCTCCAAATATAATCGAGTTATTTGTTATTACTTTTGTGACGTCCAAATAATAATCACTGTAGGTATTGTCGCCATGTCGTCGTGCAAAATATAAGTCTCTAAACCTGCATTATCGTTGAAGATCACATCAATTGGTGCATTATTGCTTGTAGATTAGAAGATAAGCTGGCTTATATAGGTACATAAATAAATGTAAAGAACTCAGCTGCTTGATCCCACAATTAAATTAATAAAGAGTGGGGATCGACATCGGTCAGCGAGTTTTGTGCCTACATTTTGGGTATAGGGCGAGCAAGAAAAACTATCGAGACAGTGTTTTTGGTTCATACATTTCCTTTAAGTAAAACACCCCCGGCACCACCACCACCTGCTCAATAACCGAAATTGTAGGGTACTTACAGATTGCATACATTAATTTTGTATAATTTGTAACCATGAAATTGACCTAAGTATCTTAAAATATTGAGTGGTCATGCCAGAAAGGTACTGCCCAGCACGACCACGACCCCTATGCTGTAATACCGAAACTACTAGGGTCACTCTTTAAATTCAAATGTCCATAAAAGTATGAAGTTTCATGTATGTGTACTACAGGAAAAGAAAGAAAATCCTCCGTGTTCGTGCTTCTTCTTTATGAGTCGATGGTTGTAGCTCATAAGACCTTGGCTAAGAATTTAGCCAAAGTCGCCGCGTTGTCTGAGGCCGCGGTAAGTTCCTCTACTGTGCAGGGTGTAGGGCACGAGGGGCATGGCAGTAGGTGAAGTATGGTTTGTTTTGGAGCTCCACAGTTACAATGCTCGAGAGATTGGTCTATGAAGCCCCATTTGGCCAAGTTGTACCCCTTTTCGTGCTGTAAATTATGAGACGAAAAGTTCGTGTTTGCCCTGACCGCGGCCGTAGCTGCGTAGCGCTACGATGTCTCTACTGCGTCGTCTGTACACTAAGAAGGTAATACCTAGGTATAGCTGTTCTACTATGGTACAGTTCTGTATTATTCGAAAAAAAAGTCTATCATGATTGATCGTCCTAGATTTGCTTTTATCTAACTAAGTAACATATACAGTGAAAACATGTTTATATTCGCAGGTGTTCCTACGTAGTTTTCCCTTATCTTGGATTGGAAAATCGCATTTCCACGGGCTTCAAAACGGAGGTTATCTATTCATTACATTTATTTTTCTAAGTACCTTATGTGTACAACCTTACTTCATATATTACCTCCTATCAGTGAATTCTGAACTTGCGTGATTCTTTTTTTCTTTGGCAAGGGAAGCTAAATTTGTCCCATAATATTACATTAACTTTGGTTGACTAGTTTTTTAACCAGCTTCACTGAGATGAATAAGACGTGATCTGTGCATATAATACATTGACATGAACAATTTATAAATACGTACAGTAGGTATTTATAAACAATTTTATTTACCTCATACTTTTTCGAAAATGTCTTTTTTTTACACAACTTTTACCTAAAAATCTACATTTCTGTATCCTGTTACTACATCAAGCTGCCTGATCCATATTCCATTGCACAAGCTTTTGCCCGCAACTTCGTCCGCTCTAATAAAAACATATTTTAACTAATAAACCGACTTCGAATACATTCTAAAAAATTACAGAAAAGCAAATTACGCATTTTCTGTTACTTGGATGACTATTATTTTTTAGATATTTTGATTCATTACGCTATCCGCATTATTGCGCTCAATCACGCAAAAACTAACTAATAAAGCAATTAATTGCATTATTGGGTTGAATAACACAAAACTAGGTTTTAATCTTTACCTAAGTATAGATAGATAGATATATAGATAGATAACTCTTTATTGACACCAACATATTTAAGTATACTAAAGTCGTAAAAGACAACAAGTCTGTTTAATGATGATTAATTAAAAATAAATGGTCTAGGAGACCTAAAGTAACGTAATAAACAATAACACAATATATAATTCATAATATCAGTGTTTAAAGTAATAATATAATAATTGTTAATATGTTGAAACTACGTTAAAATGACTGAAACGATTGCGATGAGGTTTTCACTGTAGCTTAGAATCTGCCTTGTACAAAAATTTTTACTAACTATATCTAAATCCGACGCTTAGAAACCAAGCTGTCCAACCAAGTTCTTGGTTAAGAATGTTTTTTTTCGGTATTTTTTTTTATAAAATACGTATTACGTACTGCAAAGTTCCATTTCCACCTTCTGTCTCTATCATTAGATCAGCTCGCTGTCACCATAATATTGTATTGCCTCCGGAAATTGGCAGATATGCAAAATTTGAACTCAATCAACAATGGGAACTGGGTCAACATTGATTTGATAAATTTCAACCGAACATAGTATAATATACACATACAATATAGTTACATACAAACATCGCAAGTTTATCAAAAACTTGTAGAAAACCGTTTGTAAGCGGTGCCCCAGGATAAGCCACTGCTTGGTAGAAAACTATGCCTCTTTCATCATCATCATCATCAATCCATATCGTCCCACTGCTGAGCACGTGTCTCCTCTCACTTTCGTGAGGAGGATAAGGCCATAATCCGCCACGGGAGCCAGATCCGGATTGGTGGATCACATACCTACCTCTGAAACAATTCTTAGGTAGGTATGTGGGTTTCCTCATAATAACCTATTTAATATTGTTAAAAAACCGCCATAAATGAAGTCGCGGGTCACAGCTAGTGGATTATTAACAGACTGTCATACATAAATACAGATAGTATCAAAAATCATACAAACTGATAAGAAATCGAAACATGCACATACTAGAGATATATTGTATGACTGAACACGCTGCCTCGCTCGAACAATGATAACGTTTAACGTCACGTTATCATATTAATTAGTAGATAATCACTGAAGTAAAATTATAAAAACAAATAGTTACTTACTTTAATTTATATTTTGATCCAAGTCTATGGAAATATGAAGTTCCTTCTACCACTTTTCGTCGCCATAGCAGGTAAAAATCAGAACTTTATTTATTTTATCAATTTGTTTTTCAATTGAACCCGACGCGATAGGATTTTTATTTTGTGCGTCATTACGTAGTACTATTTATTCTGTGGTTATGTTGAGGAATTAAAAAAATCTATATATCTATCTATTCAGCCCGCATCCACTCACTGCGGGGTATAGGCCTCCTCTGTTTCTTGCCATTTGTTCCGGTCCTGACGACGCAATTCCCGGGAATTTCAATGTTTCATGAATTTATAGTTTAGTAACTATTATTTTCAAATATTTCTGTCATGTTGTTACATCCATCATTGAAGATCCGTTAGAACAGTGTTTTTCAACCTTTTTCATGACACGGCCCCTTTAGTATGAAGAAATATTTTCATACAAATGATTATGTACTTTTGTTAACATTTAAACTTCATTGTTTTTTTTACTACAGTAGCTTTCCCAACCTTTTGCAACTCGCGACCCCCTTAAAGAAATGAGATGGGAGAGAACCCCGGGGGTCGCGACCCCCACATTGAAAAACACTGCGTTAGATGAATACACACACACACACATATGTCTATTCATCATGTAAGCAAATCAATGCATTCGTTTTTCTTTTTTTTTTTTTCGTTTTCGATTGTGAGGTTTCGTTATTGTTCTCAATACGAAGCGTCAAATTCTAATGACGATCCAAATCCATTTTCTTAAGAGCACTTCCAAGTCGACTGGATAGGTCATGACTTAGAAGTTTTAAATGTGGTAAGCATTTTAACCCACCTTCATTCTCCATATCTACAGTTTGTTCTGCGGGCGTAGTCGAAGACCCCACCGCGGGTTACCAGGAAGGTGATAGGTTCTTCTACTTCCCGGGCGACGGTGATGACAAGCTGCACCTGGTCGACTCCCACGAGCCAGTCGATGAAGAGTTCATCAGGGATTACGCCAGGAACCCTAATAACAATGCTTACTGGTTGTATACTAGGTTGGTAACTAGGATTAATATTTATTTGCCCGGCTCAGCAGTTTCACCAGCATTGATATTTCAGGAACCTAAATTAGGTACCTGTAGACCTTTCGCTGCTGGAACCCCTTTAGCCGCTTCGATATTATTGTGTAATAAGCAAACAAACATCCATAATTTTACGAAATAGTCTTAAAATATTACCTTAGATACTAAAAACTAATATTTTCACTTGCAAATAACTAATTAATTACCCGTTTAAGACCGTGTCAAACAGACAATGAAAAATGACAAAATTCAAGCGACTCCATACATAAAAATAGGTGAACCAAATGCAATAAGGTTTTCATCATTCAGTAGCTTAAAATTATACTAGCATTTCAAGGACTATGGAAATAACTAAAATGGAAATTATAGGGTTCCATCCACAGTCTGCCGGAGCCAGCCCCCACGTATGTCTTTATCTAACAAAACAATTAGGTAGCGTCATTAGTACTATCTACTAACAGCCTTCTTAAGAATTCCAATGAGTCAGTCGATAAACACCAAAAGCCACTTTTATCTCATCAGCCTATTAATTAAATATTATCCGCATTAAAAAATCTACTAGATAGGTCACTAATGACGTTGTTTCTTTTTTAGAGACAACCCTTCATCAGCTCAAGTGCTAATTCAGGGAGATGCAAACAGCGTTCAGTATTCCAACTTCAATAACAACAAGGACACAGTATTCCTTGCTCATGGGTGGAACGGAAATGGCAACAACGGCATGAACAGGGCTTTAACTCAGGGTAAGTTAACTTTATAATATGTTCTCTTATTTGATTAGTAAGTTCCAGTTAATTTTAAGCCTGTTTTCGTTGTGCAATTATTAATAACAAGAACAATAATAACGCGTCACAATCACATACATATTATTATGTGATTTAAATTTCCAATTCATTCCATTTTTAATTTTCAGTGAAATTACTGGGCACATGAGACTTTAGAACCGATGTCTCAGAGTGATAAACGCAGTACAGTGCCACGCAGAATTATACATTCAAAGTTCTGAGTGGCACTGTAACTGTTATGGGCAGGCGTAGCGCTTACCACGAGGTAAACGAATTGTTCGGTTCGTTACTTAACCAATTAAAAAAATAGATACTTACCCCTAACTAGGATTCACTGTATCTAAGCAATCAGAAACTATGACGACCATGATCCTACAAACACCCAGACTAAAGTTAAGGTTAAGGTTTTTGATTAATTTTACTCAACTTGGAATTCTACGTCTCTTTATTGACCTAGAGAACCTGGGTTTAGATAGATTGACAATGACTCTTTTCCTCTACTCCAGCTTTCCTTCAAGACAACGACGTGAATGTCATCGTCCTCGACTGGAGTCGCCTCGCTAACAGGAACTACGTTACTGCCAAAGGCGGTACCGCCGCAGTAGGCAGGGGTCTTGGCGAGTTTGTCAACTGGCTTTCGACCTTCGGCGTCGCTTACCAGAAGATCCACCTCGTTGGGTTCAGTCTTGGCGGTCACCTCGTTGGTAACGCTGGTAGATCGACATCGGGCAGAGTTGGTAGAGTTACAGGTATAATTAATTTTATTACATTTTGTTGAATGAAAACTCCCTATGTTATTCAAGACGGATTAGTTTTAAAAGACCATAAAATTCTCGTGTCTGCACATTATGCGAAATGTTTTCTACGGACCGCGAGATACCTAGATGTGTGAGTTTTGGATCTTTTCGCACTTTAGTATTGAGGTGACTCAAGGATAAAGTTTACCCAGATCAATTTTTACTATTTGATATTATGCGAAGTTCAGCAGATGTCACTTTGTTAAAGGAATTAAAAGACCTGCAACCCTTTGCTTCATCAGGTAGAGTAACCTACCTACAAAAATTGTTATTTTCTACTTGTTGTCTTCTATTGATAACATTTTCTTCTTTCAGCTTTGGATCCAGCTGGTCCCCTATGGCTCTGGGATAGCGATCGCGTGCGCCCTTCCGACGGTCAATACGTAGAGGTCATTCACACCAACACCGCCTTCCTCGGGTACAGCGACCCTTGCGGCGTCGCCGATTTCTATCCCAACGGCGGGTCTAGCATGCCTGGCTGCTTCATGAACTCCTGTTCACACGGCAAGGCAGTCGATTACATGGTCAGCACGGTGAGGCATAACCATCTCCACGCGAACGAGTGCGGTTCCTTGAGAGATGCCACTCGCGATCGTTGCACTGGTTCTGTCAACCCTATGGGCAACAGCGACATCAACAAATCACGGTATTTATTAACGACCTATTTACCAATTAACACGTTCACTGCTGAACCTTTTGTTTTTGGCAATTTTGCGAAACTTTACACGCCGTGATTGTTTACTGTTTATAGGCATGTATAGTAACTTAACTTAACTAAAAAAAAAAAAAATGCCGTAAAATTATAAAAACACAAACATGTGAGTTTCAGCAGTCAACGTGTTAATTAGCCTACATAAGGCAATTGCTGACTGGACTACGTGCTTACTGCAAGCCCTTATTCTAATATAATATTAATAATTTTTTCAGATCTGGAATCTTCAGGGTCAACACTGGAAGAAATTATCCCTACTAGAATACTCACGCTAACGACTCATGCAATAAGATAGGATAAATTAAAAATCTGGTTTATTACTAGGGCGTAAACATAAGGAAATAATAACTTTGGCATTAATATTTTATTTATTTTTAGTCATAACCATTGTCCTCCAACTTTGTTTTTAATTCCACTTCAACCTGAAACAAAAACATTCTTAAAATAGACGCCATTTACTAAAATAAAAACACTATACTTACTTTACTCTGTGGTACATTGTGATATTCAATTGTACAAAATTGTCATTGATAACAATTATTTCGATAAATAATTACTTATTACTTATCAATATTTACAATTCTATATGATCGGCCGACCTATTGTACAATATTTTTATATTTTTCTTATAATTTTATCAATTCATACCAAACAATAACTGGGCCACTGTGGCTTTGATAAATTAAAATACGCGTTACTTTTGCAGGTTACCCCATACACTTAACTGTATATGTGGGGTAAAAATATGTTTAAACTTATGACTTGAGATAAGATGACATAATTATAATGACCAGCCTCTTTAACTTACCGGTTGCTTCCCTTTAATCCATTTCCTTACAAACGGAGCAAACAATCTCTTGTCTCTTGTATCTCTAGGACGTCTCAAGCTCATCATGCAAGCTATAATCACGGACACGCTACATCCAAAACTGGTGAACCAGAGATAAGAAATGCGGTAGAGGTAGGGAACATTACTGAAACAGAAAAGGATCCCTAAATAATTGAACAGCTACCCTATTCGACAAGTAAAACTGTTACGAAACATTTTCCCTTTCAATTTCAAAACGGCCGAGGGGGCGTATTGTTACAGAAACAAACAACAACCTTTCTAAAGCTTCTCGAAGGAACACACAATATGAAGCCATATTAACCACTTTTTACTTTGATGTAAAAGGAAATTTTAATTGCTTTTACAACTAATGGATTTTGCGAGAGGAAAAATCGTTAAGAATCCGTATCAACGACTTGTTTACTTTGGAAGAAAATTAAATTATAATTGACTTTACGTAACCAAAGGTTTTGGCAAGGCAGTGTAAAAAATATTGTTTGAATTAACTTAGGCAATTTTTAATCAAGGGTAGTTTCGTCACAAATAGAGTATACTAATTTCTAAAAGGTGAAACTATAAGAACGTACATTGAATTTACAACAAATACCTTTCATCTTCAGCCTCACTGACAGTAACATCAAAAATATAGGTGCAGTTGTCTGTAAACCTTGGTTTCTCTTTAAACTTCAAGATGCCTTTGGCTTGAGCAAGTTGTGAAAAGGCTGCGACCCACCAAGCTGATATCAAACCTGATATTCCACCAGTTAGGGCGCTCTGAAAAGAATTTTATGTAAAACATTGTAATTTCTGTACACAATGCCTATACTAGTCATGAGATAAGCTTTAGAAACAATTACCGTTGAATCAATAAAAGGCAGAAATATTCCCATAGCGAAGATTCCGGTTAGTGGTCCCATCGACGCCGAAGATAAGCTCATTGTTAACTGCAATACAGATCCCAGCTTTTCCACCACAAACACCAAAGCTGAAAGCATATTAAGCTCTATCAGTGAAGAATCAAAGATCAGATTAGCTTATAACATTATAATAGTGTATTGTTCTTACCCATACAAATAACACCCAATATAACTACAACAGCTCGAACAAGAACTTGCGTTTCTCTATAAGATAGCTCTTTGAAGAAAGGTTTCCAGAAATCTTCTAAAACCACGGCAGCCATTGAATTGAGGCCAGTGGATAGGGAACTGAAACGTGGCAGACAAAGCACATTTAAATTTGACGACAACAAACGAGAAAGTTCGGATAATCTCATAAAGCCAATAATTGCTCTGGAAACCAAACCCTTCAAATTGGGGTAAATCAGTCACACTTGGTTGATGATAGAATATCAAAATTTAAGTAGATTTTTTTTAATATATTGCTGTTGTTAATATTTGTGATTATTTATGGTTCTTACCTAAGAGCAGCACTAAAAACACCAGCCACAAAAATTCCCGTCATTCCGTTCCAGTCAGCTAGTACATCCATTACTAACAACGGTAATATTTGATCCTTCGCTAATGCTAGGTTTGATTTCAACGGATCACAATCGTGGTATCTAGCATATGCTACCATACCGCTGTATCCACAAATGAATACTATGAAAATAACACCACAAAGAAAACCCCACATGGCCCTGGAATTACAAGAGTAATTAAGTAAATATACAATACAATTGAAGTATCTTGAGCCATAACCACACCATAGAAATGTATTGATATTAATTTAATCATTATTATTATTAAAGTGCTCGAAATTTAATGAAGTTAAAGCCAGCGATGCTGGAAAGCAAATTATTGACTCAGAACTGATAACATTTTGGGTAAGTAGGTAATATAGAACTTCAGTTTGGACGAACCTTCTAGATTGCTTAAGGTCAGGCAAAGACAAAAACCTTTGCATCATCGACTGGTTAACGGCAATGTTTCCAACCCAGTAGAATGTTGACCCAATAGACACTGACCATATGGAGTGTCTTTCGGTCAAGTCAAATTTAAGACTGAAATAAAAATTACGATGAAATAAATATTTTATAATCGTTACTATTGAAGCAAATGACAAAGACCGATTTTATCATGCGCAGTCAAAACTGTAATTGTCAAATTGTATTGAGAAAAAAATATCTTTTTTTTTTCTATACAGTCATATTGTAGTTAAACTGGGGATCAAACAATAGGATCTATAAGGTGGAAGGATATTTACGAGGGAAATTCAATTCTTCCAGAGTCCCAGTTCTTTTTCATAACTTCTTGGAAACCACCAACCATCAATGTGCCTTGGACGATAACCAAAATCATAGCACCAATCATAATGATGGTTTGGAAGACATCCGTCCAAACAACTGCTTTGAGACCACCCTAAAAAGTTTCAAAATTGGTTCAGTAAACTAAAAATTTAACAATAACCATGTTAGAACTAAATTATTAAAATAAATAACGTTAGATACGTTACAAGCAAAGTTACGAGATATATCATGAAAAGTTGTAATAACAGCCAGTAATTATGTGTGAAATCTAAATAAGCTTGAGGTAAGCACCAAGTTTTCACGATCATGGAAGACGAAGTGCCACTTACCAATGTTGTGTAAAATATACAAACAATACAGACTATTGGAGTTACTATGTGAATATTGACACCGGTCACTGAAAAAATAACGGTAATTATTGGAAAAATATTATAATTTTCATCGTTTCCACCATTAGGCTACATGATTTCTCAGACTCGGTAAGTAAGTTACGTGTTCTTAAATTTGTTTTGTCCTAGATGTGCCTATTTCTGCACGATGTTTTCTTTCGCCTTTATTGAGATATGTCTTAGGAATCCATCCGTATTTGACCCGGGTTAACACTCGGCTACTACTGCTCATAAAATCTAGCAGGTAGGTAAATACAAATCAATAATATAGCAATACTTAGTAAAAAATAAAACATTAGTATGTAATTAAGCTCAAACCTTGATTAAAAGCTAAAGCTGGTACATAAATGACTATTGGTAACCACGCAATCTGCAAAAAAACACAAGACAACATTACTTGTAAAAATTTAATTGAGACACAATTAATAAAATTAAAAAAAGATTCTTACCAAATAAACGCTGAATATCACTGACCCAAATACTCTCAATCGCTTATTGAAACGTAGTTCCAAGTACTGAAAAAGATAATAGGTACAATTTTATAATCACTCATTTTGTAAGCAATCGAGATAGCTGTTTACTTACTTCGTAAGCAGATGTCAACTGTAGATCGTGCAATACGGGAAGAAACGTATATGATACTATTATTGACATAAACAGAGTCCCAATTAACAAGAACACGTACGATGTACCGTAAATGTAAAGTTCTGTTGGGGTTCCCAAAAGGGATATACCTGAAATAAAACTGAAGAGAAATTGTTAAGCTAGTTGAAATTTCTAAAACAGACTTAACGATCATGGAATAAGAAAAGTGTATGCAGACTATTTAAATAGATTACAGAAGACATTGAAATACAAATAAAGTGAGGTAGTAAATTAATATTACTCCTTACCTGGCCACTAAAGAGAATACCACAGGTATCAATTTCATATTCCTACCACCCATTAAATAGTCTTGGGTAGACTTTTGTTTCTTTATAAAACCGAAATACACACCAATTCCTCCACATATTGCCAGCATAAATACAAATAACACATAATCGAGCACTGAGAAATGCTGCATAGATGCCCTAACAGCTGTGACTGATAACTTCTCTTCAGACATTTTGATATTATTTTTCTTGTATTTGTGTCCCTTATTATCTTCTTTGTTTTCAGCCAGATCCTGTTTATTCTTTTTATCTATCTGTAGAAGCTATTATTTTTGCCATTACTTGGATATTTTACTTAATTTACTGTAACATTTATCATATTAATTAAAGAAGCACTTGTTCTGAAGAAGCGATGTTTCATCTTACTTTACACAAGCTCATCGCAATTCACACATCTTAACAATATAAATAGCCACTACTGAATGAGCCTGATGCCGAGCAATCTTTCTATTGCCGCCCGCGATTTTCTTGACCACATGGACTTGAGCTATTTTTGGCCTTAAATTGCCTACATCCTCAGTTGAAGCAGACAGTATACTGATCAGCTTCATTTGATTCTGGATTATCAATGATGAACTTGTAGGTGTATTTGTTACTGTAAATTTCTGAAACACTGTGTCTTCTTCTAGTCTATCGATAGCTTTACGGGTTAGGCAAAACAAGAGTTTTATTTAATATTATATATGAAAGACTTAATAAATAAATAAAACATCTTAATTTTCGTTTATCGTGTCAACAAATAATTAACTAATATCTTCGCAGTCATCTATTGGCTTCAAATTCAGGGTATTGATATGGCAGGATTCCTGCATGAAAAAAACATTGATTAGATACCAGCCTCCCAGTTAGATTTTTTTATGTATTAGCTTTATAGAAGTTTCTATAAAAATACCTTGATTAGACCTACCTTAGTATTCCCATAAGCTCTTATAAAAGGATCCTCAGACGGATGAGGAGGTTCCTTGAAGAAACGTCTCAGTTGGGGTGCCAATAATTTTGGAGAAGGCAATATGTGTGTCTGTTTACGCACACGTCGTAGTACAAACGCTATCACTGCTCCCATGAAAACAGTCACAAGTGCACCGCAGAATGTGTACCACATGTATGACACTCGCAGAATGGGATTCACTTCAGAGCTAGAATATAAATTAGAAAAAAGCCTAGTGACTATTATTCAGCACTTCAACAATAATTAAAAGACTAACTATTTCACGTACCTATTGCTTTACCTCTAGCGTCTGATTTTCAGACCAAGCTCGTTATTTAGTTCTCAATAGAATGTGGAATTTTTAAAATGACAAAAGTGGCGCCCAAGCGTGGTCATTAAAAACGTTAATTTTTTCGAATACTACAACTACCTACAACAGTTAACTTAATATCAAATAGGCCTCTCATATGAGAAAAGAATTACCTCAATTCTTCAAGATGCGTCACAGGTTCAACCAGAGTGAAGTTATACTGACATCCTTCAACAGTCAATGGTTTGTGGGGATCTGTGATTTCACCTCGGGCTATGGCCAGTTGAGCAGTGAGACACCACCACGACATTATTGCTATTCCGATAAAACCGCCGAAAAGGGCACTCTGTAAATAATAGATATAGATTTAATTTGACCAATTTTATTTGAGTGGCCATCAAACGTAAAACGTATTCTTAAAAGTGGTGCCCAAAATGGGACCTTAAGAAATTTAAAAGGAAATTCAAAACGCGATATACTTAGACGGCTAAATAATCTTAACTAATAATGACTTTCACTAATACACTAATAATGAGTAGTTTCACTAAAAACCACATATACCAAGGACTTTGATCCTTGTTACATGTAAATAATTTATCACAAGGATGAATAAAACGAACCGTAGCATCGACCCAGGGCATGAATATTCCCAATGAAAACACTCCAAGCTGTGGACCCATTGTCATGGACTCCAGCGTCATTGTCAGTTGCAAAATCGTGCCCATCTTCTCAACGACGAACACCAGGCCTGAATCAAGTAAAATATTTTAGGTTAACATCTACTAATGATGAAAATACAAAATAAATCAATTTAAAAAAATTTACTTAAATAATACAATATTTACCTACACAGAGCGTTCCAAGTAGAATCACCACACTTCTCATTAGCCAAGCGGTCCCTCTCTCAGAAAGTTCACGTTTGAAGAAAGGCTTATAGAAATCTTCTAGAACTACAGCAGACATGGAATTCAGGCTCGTTGATAGAGAACTGCAAATCAATAAAACTTTTCAACCTTGATTTTTATACATAGTAATGAGTCTTATCTTACTAGAAAATAGGGTCAAACTTGCCTTAAAGCTGCACTGAAAATTCCTGCAACGAAAACACCTGGCAGTCCGGGTATGTCCCCTAAAACGTCCATCACAAGTAGTGGCAAAAGTTGGTCCTTCGCTTTAGCTAACTGAAAAAGGGAAGTACCTGTATTACTATATTATATCTTGCTATTAAATATAAGGATGATAGAACCTTGTTGTTGGAAAATCATAACATAATTATACTCTATATTAAGTAAAACTGATACATAATCATCGTCGTGCAATTCTCACCTTAGTTTGTAGGGGATCACAGTCATGATATTTTGCGTAAATCAACAGACCGCAATACAGACAGAAACCATATAGGGCTGATATTCCGATGGAGAACAGGAAAACTGCCCTGGAAATTACAAAGAAGTTTTTTTTTTTTAATTTCTAATTAAGTAAAATAACTGCGCATTCAATAAGATGCTACTATACTGTACTAAAGTGAAAACTTATAGATATTGAATTTTATTGAAAAATATTAGTATTTCTCTAGGCAAGCTTTAATAAAATACATATTGGTAGGTACTCCAAAATAATCCATATGATACTAATGTCTACTGTAATTAATTATTCACTGAGGAGTTCTGTTGTCTACTTCCCGTGTTCATCATCCGACCATCTGGCTTTAACTTTAATTCCGTAAAAAATAATCAGACCAATGAGATATTATTACACACAGCATCATATAATTAGAGACAGCGGGGAAAGAAATTACTAGCAATATAATAAAATATTACCAAAACAAACATCCATCCTTACACATGCTGTTTCGTGTATAAAGTTAACATTGCTCACCATTTAGCGCCTTTCAAAGTGGGTAGAGCCAAGTATCTCTGCATCATAGTCTGATTAACGGCGTTAGCTTGCAGCCAGTAAATTACTCCACCGATTACTAAACTCCATATCGTATGTCTTGTCAAAGGGTTGGGATCCCAACTGAAAAATATATCAAATTTTGAACACTCCCTTACTAAATTACTAAGTTTTAAAATTAGTTGATAGGTACATTTGACAAAGAGAGGTGGTTCTACAGTCGACCAGGTAATCTTTCTTGTTGATATCTTCTCTGATGGGCGTATTTCTGGAGAATTGGAAGAGTTAATGGAGTTTCCTTTTCCGGTGCGAGATTCAGGCAGACTTGTAGTGGTAGGCCGCTTCTGCTAAAGGCCGCCTGTGGAGGTACCACACCTCTATATTCATGGTGATAATCAGCCGCAAAGCCGTAGTGTGCAAACATTACTCTGTTCCGGTTTGAAGGGCACTGTTTCCAGCGAAATTACTGCGAATATGAGACTTTTGAGCCAATGTCTTAGAGTGTCGAGTGCTGTGCAGTGCCGCGGAAGATTATGCAATGCAAAGTTCTGTGTGGCACTGTAGCTGTTATGGGCAGGCGTAGCACTAACCATTAGGTGAACGAATTGTTCAGACATCATAAGAATTCCTACAAATGATAGTGACATACACACATAGCTCGGTGCTTGGTGGTAAGTATACGCACCTATTTATACGGCATGGTTTAAGCAACTCAAATCATATGCGTAGATAAAAAAAGATGTCTGAATAGGTATAGTACATTAATGTGGCAGGAATAGCATAATCAGTTAAAATAGAAAGAATAATATATTCTGTGTAGGTCGATGGGCAAACAAAGGACATTAAAATATGTGTCTACCTACACAACAAACCCACTTAGTACCTGTAATTAGGAAGCTATTCCACCTCATTCTGGTCAATTTCTTACATATCTGGTAGAAAAACTAAATTTAGCCTAAGTATTTTTCTAGGCCTTTCCGGCCCATATTTGGGAAAGCCATAAAATGTTTCTACTAATTAGCAATACAACCACCTATGTAATTAGGCCTCTAGAAACACCATAATTCTTAGCTTACTTTGGTGGTTCGATCCTCCCGCTGTCCATATTTCTCTGCCATACAACGCCAATGCCTCCAATATCCATGGTTCCTTTTACGGCGACCAGAGCCATGGCACCGAACATCGCTGTGATCTGAATCACGTCCGTCCATACTACAGCTTGTAAACCTCCCTAAAAGTACCAAAAACCATAGGCAAAGTTACGGCAAAGTACCGTAGGTACGGTAGGTAAGGCAAATAGAACGTGCTGTCTAGAAAAACAATAGGAGAGTAGGCGTGCGAGTTGAATGCAGTTGAGGCCTTGAGATACACTTCTTATTAAGTTCGGCATTCAACTCGCATACCTACTGTTGTAGCTAGTATTGACTATGAACATTTATTTTGGTACCTAGCTATAGTGTGAGGAATAGTTTTACCTAGAATGATGAAAGGTATAAGTAAAAAGCGAGCTTAGACTTCGCTCAGCCTTTAATTTTTTCAAATTAGGCTGAATTTTGCTAAGCACTCTCAGGTTTCGAGTAAGTCCCAGGTAGGAAAATCCGACCTAGACGAATAAATGATGTCATTCTAAGGTCAGTACTTTATTCGTCGATTATGTACGTCCCACAGACGTCAATTTAGCGCCAGGTTTTTAAGGGTCGTGAATGTACGTTTTAGCGACGTCTCTTTACGTATGGCTGTGACAAATTGACGTCATCTGCGGAGGCTCCCGACGTAGTAAAATGACGTCAGATACGTCTAAAATGACTGTAAGCGGACGTCAAACTGACGTAAAATTCCTACCCGGGGTATACTGTCCAGATATGCTAAACCAATACTTAAGTAAGTGTGTTGAGATATTATGGATGTTAGGAAAAGGAACGGTCAATACTACTTTATTAAAACAAAACGTAAACAAAACTTACAACGCTAGTGTAGAAAATGCAGACTAAACACACGATGGGTGTTATTATGTGGATGTTGATTCCAGTCACTAAAACAAACATTTTGTTACCATTAGCAATCTATATTCGATCAAAATCTGTAACAAACCAGTTAATTGTTAGAATAGTTTGATTTACTTACCTTGATTAAAAGCTAGGGCTGGAACGTAAATAACAATAGGCAGCCATCCTATCTGTAAAATAAAGTAGATTTATCAGTCACATTGGTACTTAAATACTTACTTAATCAGTTAATCAAAATCGGAGTAATGTAGAGGTACTTACCAAAGTGAAAGCAAACAGAAATGACCCAAACAATCGCACTCGGTTGTCGAATCTTAGAGATAAGTACTGAAAAAACATTCAAAATATTTTAAAATCAAAACAAATAAGGCAAATATTGATCATTCATTATCATCTAAGTATATTGTAGCTTTCGCCCGCATCTTTGTCCGCGCAGGGTCCTAGGTCCTACGTCCTTTCCCAAGATGCAATCTATCTGCTTGCCAAGTTCATTACCAGCGCCCCGCGGCTGAACCCGCCGTTCCCGTTCCCGTGGGTACACGGGAATAAAATATAGCATATGTTACTCGCTGATAATGTAGCTTTCCATGGGTAAAAGAATTTTTAAAATCGGATTAGTGGTTTAGGCGTGAAAGCGTAACAAAGAAGCAAACTCACATTCGCATTTATAATATTAGTTCATAATAATTATATTATTATTATTCATTTATAATATGTTACATATCAAATTAAAAACATCATCTGAAATCTGGCACTGACCCAGGGAACTTGTGTTCTCATTGCTAAGTAGTCATTACACATTGGCCTATATATTTTTAAACAATGGAAAAAAATTACTATACGGCACTCCCATATGAACCACAAAAATCAAGGTTATGTAACATTTTGTACCTGATTGTATGTAACAAACCACATTGGCACACCGTCTTTCCTGTAGGTGTATTTTGGGAAGACCAGCTATCCACCGCACTTGCAGTGAGTAGGTAATTAGATTTTTCGGGTTGAGATCTGTTATAAGGTAGTTAGTAGAAAATAAGCTGTAACTAACTAAGCTTGAAATCTATAGAGCGAACGTATCTCCGCCTTTGCTAAGAAGTTAAATTAAAAAAATATATATTACACAAGCTTTATTCAGCTCCAGTTAAGCTTAGCATACTCCAGGCAAACTTAAACTCTAAACTGATTGTGCTAAGCAAACACTCAACCTAGGTCGAGATAAGGGCCGATTAAAGTCAGTCTCTATAGATTTCACCTTTATTTTATCTTACTTCGTAGTTCGAGGTCAATTTGAGGTCATGGAATACTGGCAAGTAGATCTGTGTCATAACGATGCTCATCAGGAAGATAGCTCCAATAATGTACGCGTATTGAGTTCCGTTCATGTATACTTCTGTTGGCGACCCCAATAGTGTGATCCCTGACACGAAACTGGAAGACACGAACATTGCTCTTAGTGTGGGTAAGTGCCTACGTAAGTCGGATCCAGTATTTGTCTGTAAGTTTTCCACGAAAGATCGGCGAAAGGGACCGTAAAAATTAAATAGTACTTGATAAAAGTTATTAAAATATGTCTGAAATCTTTGAAGTCTTTTATAAAAGAAGCAGAGCTAGTGGAGTAACACAGAAGAAAACGGTTACAGAAATTAATTACGGATTTCATATTTTCATCACTTCATCGGCATAATCAACGACTTTACCTCGCCACGAGCGACATCGCAACAGGCACGACCTTCATGTTCCTGCCCCCAAGCAAATAATCGGCCTGAGTGGACTGCTTCTTCATGAACCCCCAGTAGACTCCAACCACTGCACTTATTGCCAACATGAGCACAAAAACCACATAGTCCGCGGTAGAAAACCGCTGCATCAGATGCAACATCTCGTCAACCTGCGTGTCACCCATCGTGCCCTACCTAAACTAAACTAGTGTCATAGAAAAACAAAAGACGACCTAGAACCTAGATCATAGCTGATCCACTCGACGGCACCCAAGCCACGTGAACTCACTGAGACGTATGCTCAATCTGTTACTGTGAAACAATTACGATAACTCGCAATTTAACAGAGGATGTTGCGAGATCCCCCTCGGCTAGGAACGAACCGGGAACCTAATAGGTACGTGGGCACTTGAAAACGGGTGGAGGTCATGTTGGTAGGTCGCGATTACAATGGAATTTTCGTGGGCTCATCTGCTTGCTGGTTGAAATGATTACTGCGTCCATTTTATTGTTATTTAAATCAATGAAAGTGTCCATTAGCTAGCTAGATGCGGCATGCTTGTTATTTTTCCAAATGTTTTGATAAGTTCATAATATTCACCTAGGTAGGTAACCTGCTGCCAAATCTCGACTTAATCATAATGATTCTCTAATTATAAAATTAGATGTGGCTTTTAACATAATATTAATTAAGGACCTTTGGACGGAGATAACAAAGTACTTAGGTACCTGTGAGTTCCGTTTATGCATTTGTTACGTATGGAACGGAACCTATCTATTCTGTGACGGAACCCTGAAAAGACCGAAAGGTCACATATGCATGACATAAGTGATATCAATTGGCCGAATGTCGTTAAATTGTAACTAATAATTATATCATAGAGGAAACTGAAATCTGTCTGTCACACACAATTTACCTATGATATTCGACTACTTTCTTCATACTACCTATATAATAGTTATAATTATACCCTTGGCTTTTACTGCGACAATATTGCATTAATTTTTTTCGAGGCTTTTTGTGATTTTGTTCATTATGGACATTACGGTTACCTACTTATATTAATAGACCTTAGCAAAAAAGCTGGGAGTCCTAGGGATGGTCAGGCGGTATTTCACACCGGGGCAGCTTTTAAATCTGTGCCAAGCACTAGTCAGGAACTCCATAGAAAAACGTGCAAGGTAGACATTATGAATTTTTAATTTGCCGGATTTTTCAGTGTCTACTTTCGTTGGCCAGGCTCTATTTTATTATCTCAAAAAAAAACTTGACACCGGCTACATGCACAAATCATGCGAAGCCAAAACATTAGACACCTCTCAATCCGTCAAATTAAGATAATTGTCAATATCAATATTATCCAACATGTACTATTGTGTGACTGAGAAATACAATAAATAAACAAATCGCACCCGCGGTTTAATTTAAAGTTTCTTTTAATATTTAAAATACAGAAAAAGTGTAATCCATTTTATTTATAAACCACAGAAATGGCTAGCCGTTTATTAAGTTCCACTGAAAAAAGTTACATTATTCAGGGAGTGCAGGCAAGTAAACATAACCTATAAAAGCTTAAAACTTTATTAACGTTTAATTTTTAGATTAATTCAATCGATTATCACATCTTTTGTCTACAACTACCTTCCTATTATAACTTGGAATAAATAAAATTGTATTGAGAGCATACTAAATTTAAAACTACTTTCTAAAACCCAAAACTTAAGTAAAACATATTATTACACAGGATGATTTTCGTTCAGACGGCAGATCTAACATTGACTACAGGCCTATGGAACTGGAGACTGACGTAGTGAGTCATGCTAGTGGCTCAGCACGTCTCAGACTGGCTAACACAGACATCCTTGTTGGTGTAAAAACTGAGATAGACACACCAGCAGTCAAGACCCCAAAGTTAGGCAAAATCGAGTTCTTTGTGGATTGGTAAGCCTAACATCATCATCATCGGCCTGTTATATGACTTCTGCTGGATTTAGCCCAGGTCTTAAGCTTAACTTAAAGGATATTACAAAAACTGGCCAGTGTAGGCGACTTAGAATCTGTGATTCTTAAATATGTCTCTCTAATGAGTGTGATAAACAGACCGATAGACCACCTGCCCAATGGTACAAGTGATTGAGGTTTCAAAAAAGCAGGGGGATTCAATTAACGCAAGATCGGAAAGATATGTAGAGGCCTAAACCCAGCTGTTGGTTGGTTTACGCCGATATAGATAGGACTTACTTTGATATGTTATGACTTAGATAATTTATCTTTATGATGGGACATTATGTTGTGGTACTTGGTACTTTGTGAGCGGGCTCTTTTCTGCAATTGGGCTGTCAATCGGCCCTATGCGTGTGAGCGGGTGACGGCAGCTACTCCAGCCACCCGATGTCCTCCAGGAAGTCCAGCAGCTTGCGTGTCATGATGCAGGCCCCCTGCAGGGTTCCCGGTGCTCCCAGGAACTTCGCCCTTTGAGATACCACGCTTTCACACTCCAAGAGCACTTGCATGGCCGTCTCATCTACCTCCAGGCATCCTCTGCACAGGGGGCTGTCTGTGACACCTATGGTGGTGAGAGAGGTGTTTGTTGTGATATGGCTGAAAATTTTGGTATACATCAAAAAATTCTGTTTTCAGTTCAGCTAATGCAACACCTGAGTTTGAAGGTAGAGGGGGAGAACAATTAGCCAGCAGTATTTCAAACATGATGCAGCGCTCCTTCCACTCGTCACAGGCATTCAACTTGCAGCAGCTTTGTATACTGGAAGAAAAGCAATGCTGGAAGTTATATGTGGATATATTGGTAGGTTTTTTATTACGAATATTTAGAAGGGGTTTGAAAATATTTAGATTTTCTTTACTAAATGCAGAAATAAAAGTGTTCCGGTCAATTGCTGCCCTCATAATTATGTCATTCTGGTTTTTGTTCCAAAGATAATAGAAAAATCAGCTTCGGCAGTTCATGGCTGATTATTATATCTACCTATTAAATATGTATTGATTATTTCAGATCCTAGAATGTGGTGGTAACCTATGTGATGCTGTATCATTAGCCGTCAAAGCAGCATTATTCAACACTCGGATACCACAAGTTAAAGCAGTGCTTATGGACGGAGGCAATGTAGACTTGCAACTGTCAGATGACCTCTATGATAGTAAATTTTTAGAAGCCGGTCCTGCCCCGCTATTGGTACTTATAAACTCATATTTCTCTGACCCATCAACTTATCAGTTAGGATTAAAAAAGAAAAGACTAATAGTCAATTACATGAAAACTTCCGAGAACCTTATCAATTAAACAAAGCTTTACTATACTCTGAAGCCCTTGGCAAGTATTTCAGCAAACACATTCACTGCTGAGCCGATTTTCCTGTCTAGCCACGAGTGTGGTTCTGCACACGCCATAGTGTTTTCCCATACAGCTAACACCACAGTTGTGTTTTCAGCAGTGAATGTGTTTAGTAACTCACAATAATAATTAACTCCTCATTTTGTTATTTTACTTCTATTTTTTTTGTTTTGTTATTCCACTTATTTAGACTCCGGGAATTAATTTGTAACTATGATAACAATAAAACATTATTTTTCTTTAGGTAACTCTATGTAAAATAGGTGAAAATTGCGTGGTAGACCCGACAGCAGAAGAGGAAAGCTGCAGCGCAGTGTCGTTAGTGGTTGGAATTACTGGAAACCCCAAATATTACATCAATAGTGTAGAAGCAGAAGAAACCCCAGATATAGTAGGAAAATGCACCACTATAGGAATGAATGGAGCTGGAAGCATCTCCACTAATACATTGAAAGATGCTCTTGAACAAGGAGAGTAAGTTCACACATGTTCACAGCATACTAAGTCTGATCTGATTCTTTCAATTGACTGATAACAACCAATTCATCAGTCAGGCATATGCATATAAATCTACACTTTAACAGTACCCCAGACACTCCATACAAAAAAATAATTTGTCAACTCACACAGACATATAAATGTCATTTGTACATGTGCCACATGTGTGTGCTAAACACTTTGACTGCTGAGCCGATTTTTGTCTAGCGACAGGTGTGACTGTGCTCACACCATAGTGTTCCCATGCAACAAACACCGCAGTGTTTTCCCGCACTCGCGGCAAGTTATGAAAAACACCACAGTTGTATTTTCAGCAGTGAATGTGTTAAACATACTACGCAACCAAAACAAAAGACAACCTACTAGTGTGAAGGTTTATACAAACCATTTGCCTATTGCACCTGGGTGTGTATTATGTAATACTAGCTGCGCCCCGCGGTTTGTTGTTCCCGCGGGAATATGGGGATAAAATATAGCCCATGTTACTCGCTGTCAATGTAGCTTTCCATTAGTGAAATATTTTTTTTAAATCGGTGTTGTGGTTTAGCCGAAACCTTACATATTTCCATACAAACTTTCGTCTCCTATTTTTACTTTACCCCATCAAAGGTAAAATTTTTACAAACTTTGAATGCCAAATTTATTTATATCTAATTAAAACCCTAAAAATAGGTTTTAACTTCTAGCTTAAAAAAGGACGTAACTTTCATATAAACTTTCATCCCCTATTTCAAACCTTTACAATGCTTTTTTCGCATTAAAAAGTACCCTATGTCCTTTCTTAGGCTCTAGACTATCTCTGTACCAAATTTCATTTCAATCGGTTCAGTAGTTTAGGCGTGAAAGAGTAACAGACAGACAGAGTTACTTTCGCATTTATAATATAAGTAGGGATTGACTGCCTCCGACTACCCTTCCGATTGCGGGGAAGCGGAATGCGCGGTGTGGAATATCCATTCTGTATGTAGGACTACATACTAATGTCTTCTGTGATTTTACACTAATATTACAAAGAGGTAGGACCTACATAGTCAGTTTGACACTTGTTTTATCCACATTTCTCAGGTGACACTGGGATGCAGTTATTTTATAAACAGCCAAAAATAAAGTCATATTTTTGCCCTCGCTTCGCTCAAGTCTTACTTTCATGTTTTCTCATTATTAATTGATCTGCAGTGTTCAATAGACACAAATAACAGCTTAGTTTTAACTTGTACTAAGTACCTACCTACCTCATCAATAATTTTTTTTTATTTTCAGTTTTGCTGTAAAGTCTCTAGATGAAGCCTTAGGACGAGCTCTCCAACGGGAAAGGAAGGAAAATGTCTCAATGAAGAAACATTCATATGGGTTTTTGAAATAAATAACCACTTATTACGTTTTCCATTGCTTTATTAACACCAAGAGAGAAAAAATGTAGTAGGTACATTGTCAAATCTTAAATTTATATCTAGACAAAAATTTCCGACTTGTCCTCAGTGTATTGTTGCTTTCTTCTACAAGAAGTCTTTTTGACCCTGGTCAGATGTTAACGCTTACCCTTTCGTTCCTTAAAACTAACATCTATGTGGATATGCATCTTAGAAAGTAAACAGCTACTCGATTATTATGTAAAGCAGTTTCAAAGTACTGCTTAGAGAAAAGAATCTAGATTAACACCTTAACAAGTTATCCTATATTATATAGAATACCAGAAAAAAAAATAGAATAAAGAATTAAAGTTACATAAAATAAAGTACAACAAAGCTTAGTTACAAGATAAGATATAAATAAGATGCGTGTTAAAATTGCAAATCAATATAAATCACTTAAATCCATTTTCATATCACAGTATAAATAATAGCAAGATTTAAATACAATAATATATTGTTTCAAACATCAACCTAAGGAAAAGAAAAGAAGAGAAGAAAATTATAAAAACAAAATTAAATTCCCTACACCATTATTCGGGAAATATAGCGGATTGAGATGTACAGTATGTATCAACATCCATAGACACCGAATCTAATGATTAAAAGTTAATAAAATGTATTCTACGGTGACGACTTATGTCTGCCACTATATAATATTGGATTATTATCCTTTCCTACAACACTACACATAAAATTCTATAATGTGGGCTATTCCCCCTACTGAGACAATGGTAGGGCTAATCCCTCTACAGAATAATTATATTAGGTATGTAACCATGTCAGGCTTAAAAGATAACAATATTAATGATATTGATATCATTCTAATCTCAATCCATAATAACCTAATCCAACTTATAGTTACTAAACACCATTCCAACAAATCAGTATGTTCACTTCATACAATCATACAAGCAATCTGGTTTGCAAACCTATACCTAAATTGTTTTCTACTGTCGATAAATCTTGTGAATAAATTGTAAAATGTATCTATTGACACAACTTCGAAAACCATGTGACCCGTTGTGAATCGATTGCATACATTTTGTTGAAAAGGACAAGCGTTTGCGGTAGTAGAAAACATATTTGTTATACCTTTCAAGTGTGTGTGTGTCTGTGCGTATGAGTGTGTGGTGTTGCTATCCTAGCATTCCCGATGTAGCCTAAAATCTTTCTAGAATGGCCGCAGTGTCCGTGTTAGGGTTGAGTCTCGTCGGTCGCCTGTTTACTTCCTGTGCGGGTTCACGGGAGTGAGCAAGTCGAGGACGGCAGCGATGTTGCCATCCTTGCTCTCCAGCAGCTGAGTCAGCCATCCGCCCTCGTTGGTGAATCCCATAGCAATCATTTGATGAACAGCAGCGTCAATGTGGGGAACTGAAAACAGGCTCGATGTCAATCGCGGTTCGGTCCATACTGTTTAAGCAAGGGGTCTATACGAAACCAAAAAATAGAAACAAGTGAAAACATGTCAAGTGATCTACGAGACAAAAAAGTTTGGGGACCATTGGTTTGAGTCTATATGAAGCGATTGTGGTGAGACACCTTGCCATTTTTGTGCGACTTCATGTCTATTGTAATTTTCAGACTTATTATAAAGCCTATAAACATATAACTCCACTATGCCCAATCAATCCAATCATTAAAATGACACGAAACGTAAATTTGCGCGTTGCTTAGTGCTCACTAGGCTTGAATAAATACCATGATCATTTTATTTCAATGAATGCTTCGTTACCGATGTACCAATATGGGTCATATCAATATTTGGGTTGTTGGTGGTTTTATCATCGTATTTTGCCGATTCATGTAAATAATGTAGAACGATAAACTATTGTAATCAACTGTTGAAGTAAAACCACGCCCGAGATATAAATAAGTGCTTGCTTTTTACTAGGTATAATTGATTCATTGTTTCTTTTTATGAATCATTCCTATTGACGTGTGTTCAACTTTCTTTCACTGCTGAGCCGATGAGTTTTTCCATACAACAAACACAGTTGTGTTTTCCCGCACTCGTGAAAAGTTATGAAAAACACGACAGTTGCGTTCTCAGCACTGAAGGTGTTAATATACTTCATCCGACTACGAAGTCGTATGCCTACTATTTAATTTAAATGCCGAATGATGCTCACGGATGATATGTTATTTTATTATACAGTGCTTGTTTTTGGATGTAAGCACATTTGGGTATAATGGTTTGTGGGTTGACCAACTGTTGAATATAGTAATTAGTTAGGTTCAAATTATAGTAGTAAGTATTAGTTAAAAAGGCATTTGCCCGTTTAAAACAAAAATCTCTTTGTCTCTTTCCTGAAAATATATTTTATCTCTTGTAGAATGAAATCCAGATAAATCAAATATTGAGACCCGACACAATAAAGATAAAAACAAAGAGCGATCGTTTTATTTATTTATTTATTTATTTATTTATTTATACTTTGGATCTCCAACAGAGATTACACTATACATGGTATTAGTATGTTCTAGGTATGGCTATTATACATTGTGTTTCTCTAATTATAGGAGACCACATCATGCAATACAGTTTCGACTAAACTATCGTTGCTATTTCATCGTACTAGAGCTGCAATAGGGTTACCTACCGGCATGGTGTTTTTGTTTCTCCGGCTTAGCCGACGGCGCCGACTGCTGGGCGGCAGCAGGCGCAGCGGATGTCGAGGTTGTAGCATTCGTCACGGACCCATTGTTAGGATCGTAAGGAGTCCAGATTTGGGCGGGCTTTGGGGCCTTAGCGGCGGCTCCAGCCAGCGCGGTGTCCTCCACGGTTGCTTTGGAATCGTACACTATTGTTAAAAAATACTCTGTGTATTAACGAGTGTATTAGGTACGAGTTACAGTAGAAGTAAGAGGAATTTATAGCTACAGAATGGGGTTCCCTGGCACTCAGAGTTTATTCAACGATGTACCTATTTGCTACCTCATAAATAAAATTCTTCTTCCTTCTACTGTGGTAATTCGATTGGTTTCTATGGTAACAGATCGGTACAGATTTCGAAAGAGAATTGACAGAATTACTTTTATGATCTGATCATAAAAGTACCTATAGTAGAAACAGAAATTATTTTAAGTCGGTAGATACCTGGTATAACGTAGGTAGGGCCGAATTCATGTTCAGTGTAAAAGAATAGAACTTCTTTACCGGGTGGCGCACTCGCTGCGAACATTGATTTGCTATTAACAATTATGAATACCGTATCCGCATCTATTTATTGTGTTTGAAGTAAAACTTCCTTACGCACGCTTGACTTGGGAGTAAGCTGGTGAACGCGTTACGAAAACTGTGATCGGGCGAGGCGATCGGAAGTTGAGAGGGAGATATAAGTTAGTGGAGATAGAAAGAGTGAGAGTTAAGTTTAATATATTTTATGACTTCTTTTTTGATATAATTTTTAGTTGAAGTTTTAAGTGTGAGTCCCAGCACACATTTCGTTTTTTTTTTACCATAAATACACAGTTGTATAGTATACAGTATAAGTAGGTACATATAAAACTTAGAGATAGGGCATCCGAGCTAGAGTACCTATTTGAATCCCACACGGACCTCGACAGGACATACTTTTCTGTTTCTACTATGAATAAAGTAATTTTGTCTGAAGGGAAATTTACCATATAATTTGTGTGTGCTATGTGCCATCCTGTCTTGCAATAAAGGATCTATATACTTCAAAACCGTTGATCCGAAATAGATTTATAATGATTACAAGGAATCAGGGCAGGAAATACCAACTGAAGACTGAAACCGTGAAATCTAAAATTTTATATTGTATGCGCATTCTGAGTCTTAATACGTTGACTGTTGAACCGGTATTTACATTTAGGCGACTTTACGGACCATGTGTTTTCATGCAATGGCGTGCCGTCTGTTTGAACTGCACTGTAGTAGCGCCATGTTAAACACACACGTGTGTGTTTCGCCGCACAGCCGGCACGTGAGCTGTGCTAACACAACAGGTGTGTTTTCCCGCACCCGCGTAAATTTATAAAAAACACAACGTCTGTATTTTTAGTAGTGAGCGTGTTAAGTTTTTAATTTAGAAATCTGATCGTTGGTTATGGAAACCATCAGATATAGCCAATGAGTACTTAGGAGTTATCCAGTCGGATCGTGGTTTTAATTTTCAGAATCATCAGTAAGTTATGTCCGGCAGCACAATAATAAATAATGACGCGTCACGAACACGTAGCACCTGTATCTAGTGAATCAGGGGCTAGAATCAGGACCATGGTCCAACAAACACCTAGGCTCGGAACTTAGACAAAAATACACAAATATATGCCATGCGGGGTATCGAACCCTCACGCTTCGCAGTCAACTCATCAACTACGCCAAGGAGGTCGTCAAATGGCGCGCCTCGCTTCTCAGTTTACTAACACACATTAAAATAGACAAAACATTGATTGCTGCCAATTCTGTTGTTACAAGCTAGTTTAAATTTTGGTTTAGTCCTATCAATGATTTGTTGTCACTTTTCAACCCGATGAAAATGAAAGAAATAGCAATAACTTACGAGCTGTAACATTAAGTTATGTTTAGTTTGTGCCAACAGAATTGGTGTCAATAATTAATACACAAAAAACACAATTACAAATAAATAATAATGTACGCAACATAATTTACCTCAAAGTCTGCAAATAATTAAGTCCATACAAGAATAAAGAAATCTGTAAAAAAATGTAATAAGCAAACTTTGCTAAACTACGAGAACGCAAAATGAAACTCTAATCAATTAGTACTCATTAACTTTCCGCTAACCTTTGAGGTTGTGATGGTGAGGATGAAAAGTCCTTAAAAACGTACCAGCGGTCGATGTGTTCAGTGGCGGATAAATCGGGTCATGGGTGGCGCCTTTGCGAACTTTGAACTCCCCAGGTAGGATCTCATCGGGCACTATGCCAGAATCAGCGGTAGCGGCATTCTCTTCAAAATCTACAAATAATTCAGTAGGCTATACGGCTTTGAACAAATTCATCATACCCTACGTACCTACACCATACGCAGGGTAATCAGGTAATTTTTTTCTTATCGATTCGGCTTAGCATGTTTGTACATGTAGCGTTGGCTATTGTAAAGTTTAAGTCAAGTTATTGTTCAAAAATAATATTCAAATTGTCGAGTCCCAGTCAGTCAGATAGTGAACAAGCTAGTCAAGTCGCTCAACGTCACTGTTCAGTATAGTGGTATATGACTTCTTTGCTTGACCTTTTCGGTTTCCTGTACCGACCCTCTCACTTAGATCTTTTGCGATTATCAAGAGTTGACCCATTATTATCAATGTTATTTTAGCTTAAGATAAACGTCTATCGCGAATATCGCGATATTTTTATTTATAAGTCATATTAACGGTTAGTTTACTACATACATTTTAGTTACAACCGTTGACTAGCATATCAACGGCGGGCGTTAGGTATATTTATGACGAATGCGGTCGAAGGAGTACATGTAAACACGTTTAACCTAGAGTGAGGTAGTGTGCTAATTTCAAGTATTTAACAAAATTTGTTACAAATGAAAATTGTAAAAATTGTTGTTTGTTTGTTGTTGAATGTTTGTTTGTTGTTGTTTGTTTGTTTTGTTTGTTATTTGTTGTTGTTTGTTTTGTTTGTTATTTGTTGTTGTTTGTTTTGGTTTGTTGTTTGTTGTGTTTGTTTTGGTTTGTTTGTTTGTTGTTGTGTTTGTGTTTGTTTGTTTTGTTTGTTGAATTATTACCTTTGTCGTTGTTCACCATGGTCCAATCATCGCCTTTGTCGGGAGACTCATCACGGTTCTCGTTCACGAATTCAGCGCTATCATCCGATTTAGGGTAGTCAATCTCGGGCTTCATAGGAGTAGGCGAAGCCGGAGGCGTTAGTGGAGTGGGCAGAGGAGGCCGCTGGCTGATCGGGGCCGGTGGAGAGGCTGGGGGGGTAGCTGGAGCTTGTGAGGCAGCTGGGGCTTGTAGGGTAGCCGGGGCTTGTGGGGTAGCCGGGGCTTGTGGGGTAGCCGGGTCTTGTGGGGCAGCCGGAGCTTGTGGGGCAACCGGAGCTTGTGGGGATGCCGAGGCATGTGGAGCAAACGGGATCAAATCGCTGTACGGTTTTGTGAGAGGCATACCCGACTTATTCACGCCCGGCGCAACCAGGATAGTAGGGCGCGAAGTCGGGGCAATTTGGGTACTGGAGACAACTTGGGTGGCCGTGGGCGAAGCAGGGATAGTTTGGGCAGCCAGGGGTGTAGTCGGAGCCTGGGTGGAAAATAATTCAGGCGAAGTAGCAATTGGTGATGCCTTAGAAGCCTTCGACTTAGAGGCAACAGAAGTATTCATGGAAGTGGATGCTTCAAAAGAGGCTGCCCGGTCACCAAACTTAGTCAGCTCCCGGTTAAGTACAAGCAATGGGCACTCATCAGACTTGGATTCCATGCAAGTTTTCATGATCTGCTCGAGTTCTGACGGTTTCAAATTGAACTGGTTCTTCATAATCATTTCTTCGGCCACCTGTTGGGCGAGCTGGGCATTCTTTCGCTCGGCAGCATCAGTGCCAACACTGCCAGCGCGGATGTGGTCCGCGGCCAAGTTCGCGAATTGGTCCATGTATTTGGAGAAGACTTCCATCCAGCCACGGCGGGGTTGGCGCGGAGTATTTTCACGCTTTTCGCGGCGCTCTTCTTGGCGTTCATCGCGGCGCTCTTGACGCTCATCCCGGGCTGCCTGACGCTTCTCCTGGCGTTCATCGCGGCGTTCCTCACGACGTTCCTTTACAACACCATGTTTCGGCACGGGCGGCTTGTGCGTGCAACGAAGGTTCATCGGGCACTGGCCATTCGCATAGTTGCTAGCAGCACAACAAGCTAGCTCAAGCATAGTATGCAGCGATCGCTCGTGCTCTTTTTGAGCATCAGCCGACGTGAACGCCCCAATATTCTTCAAAACAACGCGGGCCTTCTTCGTATGGTCCTTCGCCACTACGATCTGCAAAACATTTGTTATTAATTTTTGAGCTACAACTGCAATGTATGGTTTAAAGAAAAATCTTCACTTACCGACAAGTTGGGGGTTGGGATGCGCATGAAGCAGTGCTCGGGGTGGACACGCATACCCTCGCATTGAGAGCACAAGTCGAAGTCATCGCAGCTGATGCACTTGTAACGGAAGCCAACTACACGGCGGTTGCAGCCATCGCAACACACGCCCGCGTGCACATTGATTCCGGGGCCCGGAGGGTGCGCTACAAAAAAGCAAAGTCGATCAAAATCAGCGTTGCCGCAAAGTAGCGTCGTTATTATATGACTGTATGTATGTGTGTTATAACCGGGTCAATCGGTGTTCAACGTAGGCAAATCTATAAAGAAGTAATCCCATGTACTTACGGTTTTGAGTAATGGCCACGTTGATAACCTGGCCTTCCGATTTCATTTCAGAGGTCGGGATGGCCGTTTTGTCGAGATGCACGAGCAGCTTAACGGTGGATTCGGTCTGGGCGGCCAGCATGACCGTGACCTCGTTATCGCTGGACATCTTCACCTCGTCACCATCCTCGTCTAAGGATAAAGAAAGAGTGTACACTGTAGCAACCTGCCTTGTGTGATCGTTACTGACTATTCTCCTAGGTACTTCCTATAGGTCGATACCCCATTGTTCTCGTTGGTCATCGCGCAGAAAAAGGACTAAATATATTCCTGCATTTCCATAATCAGTCATGCGCAAGAAGATAAAATTATACCGTGGCGTGCACCTTCCTTCACTTAGATACTTGCCTAAATAAGTTAGCGAGATTTTTTCCTCTGCTTTTTTTTATTTTTAATAAGACAAGCTACTATGCTTGCCTATAAAAAAGTTACAGTGCCTCGCATAACTTAAAAAGTTAAATAAAATCTGATCGAGTAAAAATATCAGAGCTATTCTTTTTTAATTTTATTTACGTCATGTGATCCGCCATTTTGTGCCTTCTGTTCTTCGTGGTAAGGTGGCGGCTCTCTAGAGCATGTCTGGTTATCGGGTCTGTGGAGCACGCGCAGTACAGTTACCAAAGTAGGTTGTAGCTGAACATGTTTCCCCATTTAGATATGCCTAGGCAGATATGAATAAGAAGCTATACAAACAACTCTGCTATCTAACGTTATCAAACGAAATTTTTCCCAAAGGCCTTATCATTTTATCATAATCGGTGAATACAATCACCTCAACATATTGGGCTTTCTTTGTTGTAAATAAAACGCGCATGCATCAACATTGAGGCCAGAAGAGTGACATCCCAAAAACATAATTACTGAGCATTTAAGCCTTGGAAATCAATAATATCTAAGGGTTACGAGAGGAAAAAAGAGCAGATCCGCGTTAAATTTTAAAAAAGAACAATAACAAATATACATAAAAACATATAGTCCAATTGAGAACCTCCTTATTTGAAGTCGGGTAAACATTAAATTCTGGGTTGCACTGCTGAGCAGGCGAAGAGATCGGCACGCGAGTTTTATAAAAAAGATCTGAACAGAAGGCAGCAAAAACGCGTACCCGGAAGACCAAGGGTGAGAAGCCGAAGTATTGATATTTAATAAAGGCTCTTTTCAAAATGATATACCGAGTAGGTATGTGTAAAAAGATACATAATCGACTTTGTAACTCTCCAATAGCCATTGATAACGTCATAGTTGGTAATCCGCCATATTGTTTGCGTCTTTGTTCGAGAGATGGTGATTGACAACAGCCACTCGTAAAGCGCAGGTCACAACGCGAGCGAAGCTAACTTAACTTTGCTCAAGTAGGTAGCTCAGCGTTCCATTACTATGCGGATTAAGCTACGCTTCGCGAGCTAAACCAAACTATGCGAGATATAAATATGAAGAAGGCTTTTAGTCAATTAGCCAGCTCACATAGTTCAGTTAGCACGCTTAAATCTGTAGTTCGCGGTGTGAACCAAAGTATTAAAAGACGCTATAGCTAATTACGTCAGTTAAGCTATATTAGCATCGCTCGCGGTCGTGGCGGCAGGCTTTGGTCCCGGTAGAAGTGTCCCATCCGAAACGGCAGGCAGAGAGCATGCGCCAAAACAAGGGTCGATAACGTTCCTAGCCTGATTCCCATTTGCTAAACCAAGAAGTCCCGTTCCAAAGATGACCCGTCTAGGTATTGTAAGTATGGACAAGAATTTTGTCCCTAGTGTAGTGTTGGGGTTTACTGTTCAATCATTTGCTTTCATTATTCTGAGTCTAGGTGGCATCATTGGGGCCCGAAGTGGGAATTTAGGGCGTTATGTAGGGTGGGGCAAGACATGCGCAGTAACAAGGATAGATCTAAGAGTTTTTTTTTTGTTTAACTAAATCTGGAAGGTTTCTCGACAAGATTATTGTTATTTATTATTATTACTTTTTAAGCTTTAATTGTACTTTTTGCACAAATAAAATTTCTTGTTATTATTGGGCGGTATCGATTTTATTACAGAAAATGTCCGAAGTGGACATTTTCAACATACGTTCAAATCACCGTTTGTTTTCTTAGTCCAATGGAAGAATGGACAAATGACGGAAAATCGCTGGACTATTCGCTAGGATATAATAAGCATAATTAAGACAAATCAATGCTGCGCGCCACATGCCGCGCCGCATCGATCTGTCTTACGCCTTGGGTAGTACCGTGTGAACTACGTCAATCGCAATAAGTTGAGATCAAGTAAAAATAATTAATCCGAAATGGGATTATTTATTTACTATAATTGTACAAAAATATATTTGAACGATTAGACCCAGCACTGGAATGGGTAGGTTGGGTATTAATCTGAATGTAAATTAATAAATTGATATGAGATTGATATAAAATTATTTGGTAGATGAGAGGAGGTAGTGGGGGGTCCCACCCCTTGCTCTCGCCCGAAAGGTGAGCGATAGGGTGGCTGGGAGTGCCCGGTGGAGGGAGTATTCCACCCATCTCCTGGCCTCCTTTACTTGCCCCACCCCCCTTTTTCTGGTACGAACAAAGAACCCGGCCATTGCCAATTTTTCGCATTTAAGTCCGACTTGTTTTTAACATGAAAATGTACCTAGATACATAGATAGAAAATAATAAATGAATATAATTATTAGTAACTTTACCTTTCCAATAGACGCTGAAGCTCTTGTCCTTCAATTTGGGGTACACATCAACGATCTTCATCTGCAAGTAAGTGAAGCTTGTCACGATGTTCCTATCCATCGAAAATCGACGAACCTCCGGCTTCGTCGATGACTCGCGCCAGAAGGTGAACACCTTGATCGGTACTTGGTCCTCCATGGCTATAGCTGGGAAACAATGAGGCTGTCCGATAAAGCTGCGTCCGATATGCATATTGTGACTAAAACTGCTATTGCACAGATTAGTATTAATCGAGATGTAGTACTTGGCGAATCTGTGTAACCTCTCGGTTAGTTTTAGCAAGGTGAAAATCACTATGGCAAATGTACAAATTAATATACATGGATGGGGCATAATCACTTGAGTAATCGAATACTGCTCAATAGGCATTAATTAAAGCCAGTACAATTTGGGCACTTCCTTTCGCGGGAACCTTAGCACTGGATTGAACAGCGGAACTTCGAAAATGTTGCGACCACTCCCTAGATCAGGTAAGATGGCCACCGCACTTGGAAGAGACTAGAGCACAGGTGTCACGTCGGTGACGGTACCGGCGACACTGCGGGCCTGAGCCGGGGATTGCGCATGACTCCAAGTGCTGCGCGCGCAGCTTCCAGCCCAGTTTCCTTTGTTTGAGACCTGCCGGACTAGTCTAGAATTCTGCCGATCGCGGACAGCGCCACTATTGATTTATGACCAGAATAGCATATAAATCATTTATATTATGTGCAAGGGGGATACATTGGATGCAGGGTGGCGTTGCTTGTTTGGATACAGTCGTGTGCAAAACATTGCGCCACCTAATAAACTATCTACCATTTTGAAAATGCTTACGACTCCTTCACTATCAAGGGTTAGATGGCTGGCGGCTTATTAATTATGTTACTTATTGATCTAAAGCAAATTATGGTCATGAAATTTATCAAGTTTTTAAAACATTTTGTCCTCTAACGAAAAGGTTCATCATGATATTATTCATAGTGGTGTTCTTTAGATTAGATGAGATGTTTTTGATTTGTACAAAGATACTTTATGATGTAGGTGGTACTAGAGATATTTATTGACATGTTTATCCAAAGGACAAACAGAAAGATTTCGCATTTAACGAAATACACGATAACAATCTAACTAAAGCTAAGCGTGGTTATTATTATTATTATATGCCATAAGACGTTAATGCATGTCAGTTATTGTGGCATATGTAAGTTTTGTTTGGTTAGGGACTCCCTGATTTCATGATCTATTTGTCTAAACATCATGACCGATAATCTTGAGGTCATCGCACTACTCAAAAATATCAAGGAAATCGCCTGGCTGTATGCACATTTCTGATTGCCTGTACTGCAAAGTAAATAAGGGCCGCCATATTGGTGTTTCCCGGTAAAGGGTGGCTGCATTTGGGGTGGTGGGTGGTGAGGTGGTCTCCCTATATTCCAGAAAGTTCCACGACTGTTATATGGAGTTTTCCAGCGAAGGGTGGCTGCGTTCGGGGTGGAAGGGTGGTAAGGTTGCCCCCCTATATTCCGGAAAGTTCCACGGGCTGCTGTGTGCTGTTTTCCAGTGAGGGGTGGCTGCATTTGGGGTGGAAGGGTGGTCAGGTGCCCCCCCATGTTCTAGAACGTTCCACGGGCCGTTAACTATAGCATTGGCAGTTGTATGTAGTTAGTGCTCTGACTAGATATTGCCGGTAACTACTAGTCACACATTGAGATCAACATTTTTCAAAATTTTACAATACTCATCACAAAACTTGGCGGCTTTTACATTCTGCGGTATAACTGCCGAGGTCGTCGAAAAGTCTTAGGATCTATTTATCAAAATGCCATTTTGGGGAATTGCAAACTTGCAATGTTCTACACTCCATTCTTACAACATGATATTGCATACGTTTGCAACATTGCAACCTTCTGTAGTTGGATTTATTTAGAACCACTTTATATTGTACCGAGCACATAACGCCTTGCATTGCAAAAGCTTTCCAACGTTCTGTTTCGAGACCCTATCTAATTAAATACAGCGGAGGTTGCACGCTTCGAAAGACATACACCTATTAGTACGTAAAACTACAACTTAAGTACATAATAACCTACGTACGTATAAGGTCCTATTCTCTTTCCAAGAAAGTATGAAGTGATAGTGTTATTAGTGTAATTTATTGACATTAACAATTCTTATCTTTGTCGCTAGGCAGTGGTCGGCAATGTTAAAAAGTACAAACTAAAGTGCATTTGCCGCACGAAGGAAAATAAAAATAATAATTGGTACTATGATCTTATTCAGTGACTAAACTCAATAAAACTCTATCGAGTCTGAAGTAAAAGCGAGAAAACGGATAGTAAAGTGAGTCTAAGTACGGTTCATGGATATAGAACCGCGATAAAAATATCTATCAGTAACATACTATAACTATAGACGTATCTTCTAGGCAAACATGCTCCATCATCGACCGTGTCGACACTTACCACCAGGTGAGACTGCGGTCTAATGCTTGCCTATTACGCAATAATAATAAAAAAATACATAATTATAAAATAGGTACGTTGTGAAGTTATCTCTTAATGAGTTTAACGTGGATAAAACGTTTGGTCAGATTTTAAAAATGATGCACCTAATCTCTCAAATTTGCCTCGAAATTACACAACATTGTTTGTAGTAGGTACCTACATCGTTCGGACTAATAGTTTTCAGTGGCCTATATATTTGCCTTGATGGCAGATATGGCGGTATACCTAGGTAATTTGATAACTGTAGGGCGAGGCGGGAGAAGACCTCATCCCAAACGACTGCAATGCAGTATCTCTCAATTTCATGTCTATATATGGTCATGCCAGTGAATCCGATTTCCAGATAGGGCGTTGCTAGGTAGTGCAAATGGGGTGACCTGAAACAACACCCTACCCGAACCCTAAGCAAACCACCGCCCTAGTTACCACCCAGCCACCCAGTTTACCCCCCTTTAATAACTTGCGTATCTGCCCGTGATGTTTTGTATAAAATATTTTTTTTATGTCACTGAATAACGAGATGAGCACGTCGTTCACTTGATGGTAAGCGCCACGCCTGCCCCAGTTACAGTGCCGCTCAGAAATTTGCATTGCATAATCTTGGGCGGCACTGTTTTACGCTCGTCACCCTGAGACATTGGTTCTGGTTTCAAATGTCCAGTAATTTCGCTGGAAACAGTAGCCTTTAAACACAGTAATATTTGCACACTACTCCTTGGCGGATGAATATCAGGCAAAAGTGTGGTACTTCCCCAGGCGGATTCGGATGTATGGACCAGGGATGGTGCAGATATTCGCATCCGCATCCGCATCTGCATCAATTAATGCGGAGCAATCGCGGATGCGGATTTATATCAACAAGGCTCAACCAGCAAGTAATGACATGTAAAAAAAGTGGACGGAGCCCAAATTAAGTGTTACAAATAAAATTTACAAAAAGAGCAAACATTATGTTGAAACAAGGATATTTTTTTTATTTTACTAAGTAACGAGACAAGCAAGTCGTTCACCTGATGGTAAGCGCCACGCCTGCTCATAACAGCTACAGCGCCACCCAGAACATTGCATTTTGACTTTGAACTAACTTGAACTTTTTTTTTTGAACTTTGTTTTTTACTAAGCATTATCCACCAATTCGGACCGGGCCCTAGTGGTGGATTATCGCTAAACCCTCCTCGAGAAAGTGAGGCGAGACCCATGCTCAGCAGTGGGACATTATGGGTTGATGATGATGATGATTGGCTACTATACTGGAGCATGTCCACGAGGCAAACTGTGGCTTTCAAATATGAACCTAGTTAGAAGTGCACAATGTTTAAAATAACTTGCCTAACTAATGGGACAACAGTGGAAAAGGAAAATCCTTACTTCCTTACTTATATTATAAATGCGAAAGTAACTCTGTCTGTTGCTCTTTCACGCCTGAACTACTGAACCGATTGAAATGAAATTTGGTACAGAAATAGTCTAGAGCCTAGGGAAAGGACATAGGCTACTTTTTATCGCAAAAATGCATTGAAGGGTTTGAAATAGGGGATGAAAGTTTGTATGGAAGTATCGTCATTTTTGAAGCTAGAAGCTTGAAATTTATTTTTTAGGCTTTTGATTAGTTATAAATAAATTTGACATTCAAAGTTTGTAAAACTTTAACCTTGAGGGGTAAAATAAATATAGGGGATGAAAGTATGTATAGGAATATGTAAAGTTTCGGCTTAATTTTCTCTAATGGAAAGCTACATTGACAGCGAGTAACATAGGCTATATTTTATCCCCATATTCCTGCGAGAACAGGAACTATGCGGGTGAAACCGCGGGGCACAGCTAGTATATTATATATTTGTACTTGCATTATAGTAGGTACTATAATGTTATTGTCATTACAGTCAGTAGACTACTAGGTATGTACATAAATTTTAATTTAAGGTCCATTGAAGTGAGCAAGTTTTGAATTTACAGTTACTAAAGTTAAATTAAGTTTTTGGTTAGCCAACAACCTGACGTGCACATTATTTAAGTTGACCTTACATATTAATCATGGAAAATTATTAAAAGTTAACCGAAATCAATGTTGTTTTTGAAAATAATCTATGATATAAGAATCGGGATTATAGGTTAAGCGAAAAGATTTTGATGAAATTTAGTATACTCTATAAATACTTTAGGTCTTGTAAATGAACTTTTTATCCCATAAAAATTGATGGTTCCTGTGGGATAAAATAATTTCCAGTTCACTTCACAATGGATCAAAGAGTGTACATATGAATTTTTTCAAATAGATACTTTATCTGCTGGAATATAACTGATACTTTTTATCCTGTAAAAATTGAGGGTCCTGTGGGATAATAGTTGATGCATGTGAAACCATGGGGCGCTACTAGTAGCATAAACAAATATTACTGCTACATGTTTTCTTCTAATGGCTCTGGTCTACCTGGGGAAATACCACATTACTGCCGGATATTAAAACTCCTTGTGTCCCAATTATTAATGAGGCATCTTTTCTTTTGTTTAAACTCAGTTTAAGCATAATACTCAAGAGTTAAACCACCAAGTGGTGTGCAAACATTACTACCTTCTAGTTTGATGGAAGAAATGAATCAGAGAATGAGCTCAGTATGGTGACATGCAAGATTTGACAATCCAAAGGAGTAGTTCTGCAATGATTGATACAAACAAGCGCGGCACTTTCCATCAAGTAAACACTACTTGTTTCATTACATTGTGACGGGTCCAGTAATAGTGGCCAGAAAAAAGATGTGACACTCATTAAGAAATTAAACTATCACAGTATGAATCTGCACCTTCAATAAAACGGCCAGGTAAAATAAAAGTACGAATATATATGTACGAGTATATATATATATATATATATATATATATATACATATATAATAACAATTGCCATAGAATACTTATTTAAAAGCATGAAAATGTTTTCTATCAGACAACCATACATAGTAGAAGAAATATGGGTGTAAATTCTCATCATTATTGTGCAAACGCCATTTCATTTTTTGAAGGTAACAAAATGTACGTCGTACGGTATATTAACTTAATATGAATTCAAAAAGTTATACACTAATGAAGCATTTAATGTAAAAATGAATGGTGTGGCTTTAATTTAATTATTTACCAGCAGAATGATGTAAATAACCGGTTTCCAATAAATAAACAACACGAAACCACGAACGAACAGTCTCACTTCGCACAGAAATAATCACTGAATGGTGACGCTCGCGGCCCCTCGTTTAAATATGTGTTTACGTCTAGAATGTTATTATAATATGAATCATCAAGCCGCGGCCCGCGATGCCTGCGAAAGGATAGTATTTTGTTGTGCAATCAACAAACAATACAAAATCCAAAACACAAAACTCACGATAAGCAAGAAATTGTCAATTTGACATTGACACGAAAACACACAGTTGTCAAAACTCACACCGCTGAGCTTTCAACTGACGATACTGTCAATGTCAACAAACATGTAGGGAGAGCTGCAACAAGGCATGATCGATTTTTTTTTAGTGTTCAGTTAGGTATTCGATTCCATTCGTAGCGTTAAAAATGTTGGGATTTGATTCTGTTATTCTGGTCCCTTTTTAAAAGTGTAAACATTAATATTCAAAAATGAAATTTACCAAGATTCTACATACTAGACTGACTAGACTACATCACCATCAACCCATATCGACCCACTGCCAAGCACGGTCTCCCCTCGTTTCGTGAGAAGGATTAGGCCATAAACCACCACGGGGGCCTGGTCCAAATTGGTGAATAACATATCTTCTTCTGAAATAATTCTCGGGTAGTTTGTGTTTAAATATTGTCGGTATTACCTTACTTACACAAAAGGTGGTCACGCTGAATATTGGAATCGTGTGCTGTGTCTGTGACGCATGCATGAGTGTGTGATTGTGAAAGACACTGCTTACGCGAATGTTCAAGTTTAAGATTTGCACCATTTGACATGCGTCAAAAAGCCGATAGAGCTTGGAATATCACAAATGCTGTCAAAACTTTGCAAATTAATTCCTAAATGTCATGCGCGGTTCTATTCGTGATATTATAATATGAGACACTTAATTATTATCTATTGTGTCATGTATCATAATACCTAACTTACTTTAGTTTTCCGTTTCAGTAGATATTATGAAGAATAATTATAACTTTATAACACAATTTATGAAGGTACTTGTAAAAATCGAATGTAGAATAAATAACTCTTTGATGTTATACTATGACCTAGTTTAAAGTTTTCTTTTCGAAGACTTCTATTGATTACAACTCGAATCCTTAATAATACAATCGATAGTCTTTAAAAAACTCACTTCACTATTTGGTATCGCTTCGTTCAATACATAATATTTTTTTGTTCTGGCTCCGCACGATTAATGCAATAACCGTAAATTATTTTAGAACTTAAATTTTATGAAGCTCATCTTAAGCCTTTCTCAAGTAGCTTTTTGTGTACCTATTTCACAAAATCATTTTTTTTTTAATTTTGGGATTCGCTTGATTTTAGGTTTTTTAATTTTCTGTTTTTTGCGAAAGGGAAATACTCTTATTGGGCAATGGTAAGCCGTTGCCCAATAATTTTATTATATTATGGTTGGTGAAAGTTGTAGCCTGGATACTTTTCTTGGCTTCATCATGGAAAATATCAAACCATCCAAATTATAGGCTACAGATAGTTACAACCCTCATGTATGCACCACTCAACGAATTCACTTGAGAGGTGATCAGTAATCAGTTGTCCCTAATGCATAACGACTAAAGTTAAAAATAAAAAATCAGTAGTCTGCATCAATCAAAACTTTTATTAGTTAACAAAACAAATATACATTACAGTAAGTACCAACTAAATAATCAATTATAATCTTTCAATACATAGGTACTAAAAGACATACATGTACATATTTTATTGTACTATTAGTTGTCAAGAACAAGTTAATCTTGGTGTTCCTTCTCCACCCCTTTACTCGGTAGATGCCGGTATTTATGCTCATCTGCAAATTTGGTAGGTCCACCCAATTGTACAGTTTCTGGAATGTTCAATTCTTCATTCAGCTTCTTGGCTAGGAAGTATATTTCTGCTAGTGCAATAACTAGTGCACACATAACGCCTAGAAGTAGTCGAAAACCAAATTCGAGATTGCCAACCATCCACTCGACCCCTCTGAAACCAAACAGGAACCCGGCGAAGATGGAAATGATGAACTGGCCAATCGCAATCAGTTGACGGTTGAGTTGTTTCACTGTAACAGAAATTTCATCATCCATTAAGGAATGTTGTCAGATCATGATGTGGTGAATATGCAAATTCTATGGGGTGAGTAACCAAAGGTTTGGAATACGTTAATATTACATTAACTTGAGAAACCCAGTATCTATGAGTAATTTAATTAATAATTGAATTTCAAATAAGCCCTATTTTATATGTAGAACTTGCTACGCCCAATTTCATCCGTGTTGATTATTATCATACAAGAATTGCAAATTTATCCAGTATAAAAAGTACCCTGTTACTGTAGTGTTTTCCCTATTAATTATTTATTCACATATTGCTTAAAACATTATATTATATTTATATTTTCACACATTAGTAGGGTATATGATTGAGTGTGCTGAATTATTTATACAATTTATCAACTATTGAGACTTGTCCTACACAATGCATGACTGGAAAATAAACTCAAAGTTTACTTATTAACTTACTTTGATAAGAAATGCTGTCTTCAGGGAACCTCATTCTTACATTATCTACAGTCTTTGTCATTTTCCGGTATTCTCTGGCTTCTTGCTGTGCCCTCAATTTGACACACCTAGCTTCAAGTAGGGGGTTCCTTTTGATAACCCTGTTCTCTGGCATTTCAACATTAGCTCCTTCAAGAAGAGAATGCAAGTATGGGACATCATCTCCTTTGCTTTTCCTCTTTTGCAAATAAGAATATAACCAATCTATGTCAGAGGTAGTTAGGAAGGGCTTGGAGTCACCTTCCACTGATTCTTTTTCTTCGGAATCTTTGGCGCTAGCCAATTCTTTTTCAGTGGAATCTTTGGCAGCTTGTTTTTCAGGGGTATCACCAGACTTTTCCTTGTCATTGCAAATTACTTTTATATCATCTGACTTTTTATTATCTTCAGATTCAGGTTCTAGTTCATTCACATCAGTCTTGGGAAGTCTGGTTTTACCTTCTACAAACTTGCTGATTTTATTTAAGTTTTCTAGGTCTTCAGTATTAAGTTGCACTGGTTTTAGCAAAACAGTATCTTCATTCAATAAGCCTTTGCAGTCTCTATTAATCAATTTCAAAATGTTTACGGGAATGTCATCATGGTATGGTAACGTATTTAAGAATGTGGTGAAATGTTGTGCCGGGTATATCCTAAGTCGGGTGTCAACAAGGGATCCTTTAAGGTCCATGGCTCAGTTGTTAGCGATGTTAAGTTTGTGATTGAGGTCAGCGTACAAGTCTCGCAGCTCTTCTTCTTTCTCTTCAAATGCGTTGTCTATTCTCTGGCATTTAAAGTTCATGTCATCAATGAACTGATTCCATTCCTTCTGTCTCTTTTCACGGTTTTCTGATCTTCTCTTTTCGTAAACCTGCAAGTTACATGTTCAGATATAATAATTATAACCTTGGAAAAATCTATTAGTAATAATTGAATCTCAGAAGTGATTGGAAATGTTGTTTGATTTTAAAAATAAACTAAAATTGTGCAAATTCAACACCTTCAGTGCTGAAAATACAACCATTGTGTTTGATGTACGGGAAAACACTATGGAGTGTGCAGAGCCGCACCCGTGGCTAGACCAGAAAATCAGCTCAGCAGTGAGTGTTAAAGTAAATGTAACTGTATTCTCACAAATAAATAAATAGGCCTTTCTAAGTGTCAGGAAATATGTATGTAGTACCAGGCACTTATTATTTAAAAAAATAGGTAAATAGTAATTATTTTCCACAAAAACAAAAAAAGATAAGTATCAAGATACCATGATGTGGCATATTTTCAGTAATTTGTAGGTTCTTTACATGCTATGATTCATTACAAAAGTATATTTAATTACCTTTCTTATTTCCAGGTAGTCAGTGTCCACTTCGTTGCAGAGCTGCAAGGCTTGATCCAGCTTCTCCTTCAAAATAGGCAGACCTGTTTCCCCGCTCTTTCTTATTTTGACAATTTGGCTGTCTTTGATCTCGGTCAGCTTCTCGAGAATAGCAAATAGGTTTTCTACTTCACGATCACCTCTTTTTTCCTGAAGAAAAGAAACACTGATCATACTAGTCTAGTGACTACTAATAGATATCAAAGTTCATTGGGTACTACTGACAAATGTTATATAATTAACATTAGTGTGTTCCAGTTTGAAGGGAACTGTTTTCAGCTAATTACAGGGCTTATGAGACTTTAGAGTCGATGTCTCATGGTGACGAGTGCAGTGCAGTGCCGCACAGGATTATGCAATGCAAAATTATGGGTAGCAGCGTAACTGTTATGGGCGGGCGTAGCTCTTACCATCAGGCAAACAACTTGCTTGTCTCATCACTCAGTCGAATAAAAAATAAAAAATTCTCAAGTTGTTAGCATAGTTCATATTATAACATTAATGATACAATGTACAGTACCTACCTCAAATTCTCTCAGCATATATTTTATTTCACCGTTGAGAAAAGGACGATGGTCAAACAGCCTCGACCAGATTTCGCCAATTTCTGAAAAATGTAAAATAATAATTTTTGAAGTTCAGTAACAGAACAATAGACATTATTATTAATTGCATTATTATTAACATTGTTGTGAAATTTAGAAGGAAAATACAAAAAACGATCAAAAATCCAGGTCAAACTGCTTGCAAAGTTCTCTAATATTTGGCCAGGCATTACCTTGGTTTGGCAAATAAATACACTAGATTCCATATGAATATAACATTAATAATAATTTTAGTTATTAATGAAGATATTTATACTATAATTTAATACAGTTACTTAGAATTTTGTAAATAAATTTTCAAAAATAATTGAATGACACAAACCTCGTGACAGCTCCGTCATTGTCATTCACTCACTTACACATGACACAATTCGTTTTATTTTTCATTCGTTCATGACATCATTCGTATTTTAACAAGGGCTGCCAAATATTTGTCAATGAATCTCCTAAGTATATATAAACGATAGTTCGAGTATAATCATTAATTACTAGATGTACCCTGCCACGCTTCGCTGTGGCACATTCGCACATTCGTTGATATGTCACTGATGAAAAAAATAAATAAAAACAATCCTTGATGCGGATTATATATCATGCTAAAATTTCAGCTCGATCGGTGCAAAACTTTTTGAGTTTTTGAAGCATACACAAACCAACATAACATTTATATATATATATATATATATATTTATTTATTTATGTAGGCACACATAACAGAACAGTCTCAGTATAATATTGCTAGCATAAAATATGTACAATTAGTTTAGTGCTGGACAGTGTCGCAAAAGATGCGTACACAGCATGACAGAAATTTGAAAACAGTTAACATCGAGGAAAATTATTAAAAAAGAAAAAAAAACAAAATCTTTGAAGATAAAATTATACAAGATTACAATTATGACTTAAAATTATTAATATTAAACTAAAAAACACGTTATTAAGAAACGCGTTAGTGCATTAATTAACTAACAAAATTTACATGTGTTTCTGATAGGAAGCCAAATCACACCGAGGTATGATTTAGCCTCCTCTCAGAAGAAAGAATAGCCAAAATCTCTATTTTAAATTTATATAGATTGCTATTAAAGATATCTATGTCATTATTATGATTGGCAAATATATAGATTGTCTTTGAAAGATGGGGCGTAGATTATAGAAAGAGACTACTTGCATCGTTACTACAGAGCGCATCTGTATTCTGTAAAGTAAACCCTATCATGAACACAGAATGCAATAAAATATTATTTTATTTTATTTCCTTCTATCATCAAATTGGATAGAGCCATACAAAGGAAGGGTTGGACATTGTTGCGGCGCTGCTCTGTGGCATGGCGCGGAGAGTGGCATTGTTACTTCATAGCCACAACATTAATTATCTGAGAAAAAATTACCTTGTAATCTATAAAAACAAGTCCTGTTGAAGTAGTAATATCACAGTGACGTCATGTTGAAGCTATTTTCAATGATTTTCAGACGCAACCACCGTATAAATGTAGGAGTAGGCTTTACAGAAATCAGAAACGCATAGTAGAAATTGCTAGTGTACACCTCTCTATGTATCCTGATAGAGGGATTTTTTTTTAAATTGGTAACATAGATTTGTATCATCCACAGATTAAAATGATGTTTTTAGTCGCTCACCTTCCCGAGTGATCAGTAAAATAGCAAGAATAATTTTTGTAACCGGAAGTCGTCGATTCCTTTTTATTTTCATTCGTTCAACTTCATTCTCTACCTAGTCTGTGGTTTCATTCTTACTTAAGTTCCTTTCCTTCATTCATTCGGTTGGTGATCAATCAATTTAGTAATTTCATTCACCGAGTCGAGAATGGGCGGATTGTGAGTTGGCGAAACTAGATGCGACATTGTTTTTATTTGCGCAAAAGTGTTTTGTCCGCGACAATGTTTACATTGTGTTTTGTTTATCGTTAATTTCAGTGTTTTGTGGACTGCACGGATGTGAAGTTTGAGACTTTTATTTTGTGGAGAATTGTAATTGTCACCATTCACCATGCCGGGTGTTGTTGGAATCGGCGAATTCATCGAGGAAACTCGGGAGGATTACAACTCGCCGACAACGTCCACGTTCGTCTCTCGAATGCCACAATTTCGCCAGACCATCACGTCTTTGGAGGAGGTAATTAGAATTTTCTTTTATCGTTTAATTCATTTTCAAGATAAGGAAAACAACACATCTAAGTGCAACTCTGCAATAAAACAGCCTTGGTGGCATGTTTTTACATTTTGTCTTGAACAGGAAATAAGTATATCATGCTTACCTTTTTAGGCAAGTAGCAACCATTGTATGAGTTAACCATCATCGTTATCAGGCCGTTTGGAGTCGGCACAGTAATCTGAACACCACATTAATTTTTATCCTCATATTCTAACTGTATTTGGTGGCTCTGAAGTAATTGAAAATCCTAAGAGATGGACTGTGCTGTTGCCAAAATAAATGTTATGCACATTTTTCCTTCTCGGTAATAATGACTTAGAAAAAAGCCATGAATTGTCTGGAATTTATTACTGAGTATAGAAAAAAAACCAAAAATGGTCTGAAAAGGGAAGAACTGTATACTGGAGAAGTGATTCTATAAATAAATTAAAACAAGGAAATCATCAACATTATATAAATATTAAGAAATAAAAATGTAAGGCCATGAACTCAATTATAAGTTAACCAACAACTATAGGAGGTAACTAGTCCGATTTCCCTTTCTGATATAAGTAAATATACCATCCACTGCTGTAATTTCCTAGTCATATCTTCAGAGGATTATCTTTATATTATGAAACATGCACTTCATGATTAGATTACATTTCTTATTGACTCACAACACACACAAGTTCACATGTCCCCAAAACTAGCTTGCAAGATAGCTTGTTCTTTAGTCTACTCTGTTAATGAATATCAGATCTAGATCTTCATTAAACATTTCTTTATAGTTTAGCTTGCCTTTGGTCATCCTTTTCACTTGTAACTTAATATACTATAAGTTTACAATTTAGAATATAAGGAAGTAAACAAGATAAAAACAAATCCATTTTGACTGATAAGCCGATTTTCTTGTCTAGCCACGGGTGCGGATCTGCACACACCACATTGTTTTCCCATACAGTTAACACCACAGTTGTGTCTTTAGCAGTGAACACTGAACATGTTAAAACTTGTGTCTAACATAGAGATAATGCTGTACAGGCTAGTTCAAAGGAAATAGTTACTCTAGGATGTCCAGTGTGTTATTGAAACATAAATGGCTGTGTAAAGTATTGTAAACTTGAAGAAAAGTACTATACCACAGACTGCCTACCTACAGTTGGATTAAACAGTATGGTTAAAAACAGTAAAAAAAAAAGAAATATCATAAAAAAAAGCAGCTAAGGCCTCCCAAATTAAAAATACGAGAAGACTGGACAAAACATTACACGACAAGACGTCAATATAGTACAGGTAGGTACAAAATTAGTCATGAACAGGTTAGTTCTTTGTTTGTTGACCTTCCAATTCTTATTACAGTACTAAACATAATTATCAAGAATCATGGAAAAGTTGAATCAGCAAAGTGGAATTTGTCTTAAATTAGATCCTTATTCAGATATGCAAAAAAGGATTTGATCAAAATAAAAAAACTATACGAAATATCAGACTAAAGCCAACTTTACATTTTGAATTAATAATTTAGTTTGGAAGAAATCGCTTTCAGTGATAAGACCGCCCATTGTACTACCCTTGTTACCTATTGTAATTTTTCTGTACTGTGTTTATTTTTGTTTCCGGTGTACAATAAAGAGTTTTCTATTCTATTCTATCTACACAATCATAGAACTAGGTATTAAATTGTAGCTTATTATTATTATTTATTTAATACATTATTGCACAGATTAACTAACTAGTACAAATGGCGGACTTAACGCTAAGAGCATTTTCTACCAGTCAACCATCCATAGTGAAGGAGAGAGGGGTGTAGGCGTGCATCAAAATATCTTAAATAGCTTAGGTTTTAGAATACTAAAACCAAAGCTACAATTTAATACCAGTTATCGCCCAAGTAGGTTAAAAACTAATAGATTAATAGAAAATGTAAATGCAATATGTTTTTATTGTCGACACAGTTTCCTGGGAAAGTGTTGAACTACTACTGACCGTAATATCGGAGCATCCGCTAAAAAGTTAAACAAACTTAGATAGAAAGTCGCGGTTATAACCACATGTGCACGTTACTGGGTCACTAAAGTGTTTCGATATGGAAATCTGACAAATAACTTGAACCTCTTAAATCATCATTGTAGACATGTGTAGCAGCAAGCGATTTGAACGCGGATTTCGCATTGTGTAACATGATACGATTCCCAACGCGTGTTCGCAACGCTACATCCAAATTGGTACCAAGACTACTTTAAGTTTATAAACCTTAGTCACATATGACATACGCTGACACCTAGTTTTCTGCCATATTTTAACGCATTGTACCCAGCTAGACAAGGCATACTCATCATCATTATCAACTCATATCGTCCCACTGTTGAGCACGGGTTTTCCCTTACTTTCGTGAGGAGGGCTCGGCCATAACCCTCCAGGGCCCGGTCCGAATTGGTGGATAATATACTTACCTCCGAAATATTTCTCGGGTAGGTATGTAAAAAAGACATTGATTCGTGCCCGCAATGGAATTTGAACTCACGCCCTTCTCCTTGGAAGGCAGACGCTCTTCCACTTGGCTACCACCGCTTACAAGGCACACTGGCTTGCCGTTTTTATCGCCACTGGCTCCAATTTCTCACGAATGAAATCCCAGCAACACTTCTGGAAGTACTTACTTACCTATCTCAGTATTACTTTCAGCTCCATTAGATTACAATGTCTAAATATCAAGCACTCTCACCGACATCAAAACAGACACTTGAAATCCCGAGCCTTTCTCCGAAACTCCGAAAGGAATACGCTTGGTAGCATTGTAACACGAGAAGTGAAACATCGGAACCCGCTTTGAGATTGATGTACAAGCACTGATGTTGAAAGGAATCAGGTTACAGTACGGAGAGAAATGGCACGTTATACTTTTGGGGTTCGAACTTGTTATGAATAAATTGGTAGTTCGAGCCATGGGAGCTATAATAATTTATAACCGGCTGTGGATGTGTTTCAGCAGGAATTTTATGAAAGACCAAAGCTCTCTAAGACTGCCACTGAAGTGACTTTAATATCTCCTCTAGACTTTCCTTCACCCGACTCTGAACTCTTCTCATACTTGGCCAACGACACTCTTCACGTTATCCATCTATCTGGCTGAATTTTGGCACGCTGAACACACTAAAACTGCAGTTCTGCGTCACCAATGAACTTGACTGTCTATAAATTAATTTTACTATCGGGAATTACGTTTGATAAATGACGCTGAGACCACTATATCATTACGACAGCACGTCGACGCGCGACGCCCTGATAAGCCGGTGAGTGTCGGTTCACGATGCAGCCACGAAAGTGAATTATCAACGCTAGTCGAGAGCGCGTTCGCTGAATGCTGATGAGTTTCTGACGACCAGACACTTACGCCTCCAAAATGTTGTATTTTCTATTTGAAATATTTCCGACAATGATGGTACATGTTTCAAATCCCGTAGCGGGTGGACGTTAAGATGATTATAAACAATTATATCATTACATTATGGCGTAATATTTTTGTGCAAATCGCAGCAAAGATAGTTAGGTCACTCTGCGGTTCACGTATTCATGGCGTCCTCCATTGCGTATGAATATATACTAAACTGATTTTTGTTTCCAAAACTGTAGACGCAGAATCATTTCAGAAAATACTTACAATTTTACAAAATGTTTCATTACCGTTTTATTAAGTGCCTCTAACCATCGATTCCGTATCGACCATTTGGCAAACATCCAAAGAGTGCAGAGAATGAACAAATTGAATAAGGAAAAAAGGAATAGCACTTTATCACTGTCAGGAACCCAGCGGCTCCCAGAAAAACGTAAACTCCACGACCACAATATATTATGTGGTACTTATGTAGAACAAACGTAGGTAAACGTCGTATTAAATAATAAGTAGTATCTTTTGCACGTAATTTAGTTCATGTAATCTAGCTTCTTTTATTTCTCGCTAAACATGTTCAAAGCACTCTGCATCATAGCTCGAGCTAGTTGCATCTCACTTGTGGGAACTGTTTTTGAAAAAGTCTAACATAAATTCTTTACCATGGTACTGCAGGAAGTATAGACGTAAGCCTCGCTACTTTAAAAATATTCTAAGCGCTTCCTTTTTAATCACGAACTTGGGACTTAAGCTAGCAGTGAAAGCATTCAAAAGCTTAACCCATTTAAGTTTGGACGAAGAGCTACCGCCGCCGCGTTAATGAATAGGCTTCGAAAGGTCAACAACCAATGACTCAACGATTGCGGTGCCACCATCTCGTTGCGAAGGAGACTGGCACCTGTGATTGTACGAGAAAAACTCGTACACATTGACTCATCTGCGGTACAGTCGAAATTTTACACATGTTAAAGAGGATGTTGACACAAGATATAGTATACCTATTTGAAGTATGAGTATTGAACGATGTGATATTCTTCGCCTACTTCCCGCACTGCAGTAGCCTCGAGTATTCTACCCCATGATCTTTGAAAGAATATCGGCTTCTCAGCAGTCATCTCCATAAAGTTGACTGGAGCCGAATATAGAACCCGACTGTATAAAAATGTGATCAGTAAGAGCTTTCTATAAAAAATTACAAACAGAAGTAGCTAACGAGAAGTACTGTACGCCTCTTTGATTAAGTTGCCGAGTACACAGTATTACCTTAATGAAATCTAAACACTCGTTGCTGCGAAGTAAAGATAAAATGGGACCACGAAGCACTCACCGCAGCTTAATTGCCTTACTGTACCTGGAGAGCACTTAAACCGTTTATCCTCATAGGTACTTTATAACACATAAGGGACCTAATGCTTTAAATCACTGTCTAGCTAGAATATCGCATAGTTCTTGCGTTTGACCCGGCTTGGCGTGCTTAAGTGCGCATAACTTTATCGCTGAGGAACCCGGGGCCGGTTGGATGTATGCTTCACGGTTCCTTAGATGTAGACATGCATAAAATATGTGGGCCTGTGTGAATGTACCTAATTGGCGTAAGAGTTTCGGCCCTTAAACACCCTTAAGTCTTAGAGGACTTGGAGTGTCGAAAAGGGGTTACACAAAGATTTTAAGCAAAGCGCAGGTTGAGTTTCACTTCACATAAGTCTTCGTAGTGCTCTGACTACAAAGTCATGCCTCATTTAAGTCCTTTGTTAAAGTTTCAAGCTTTTAAAGCTCAAAATACGGATTGAAATCGCCAGAGCTCAGACGTGTTTGCGAGAGAAAGTTTTTATCCGCTCAGAGCCGCGGCACACTTGGACGAAATTCGTTTTCGGCCTAAGTTTCGACTTTGTTTTCTAGTTATGTCGTTTTATACATTTATATTTTGGAATATAATCCGCATTTCCAGTCCTTATTCTAATTACTGAGGCATTTTCATTAACCGTGATCCACATACAGGTCCTGACGCTACCAAAATATTATTTTGCTGAATTACATTGTCTACGATAATTAATAATTATTGATTACCCTAAATATTGCCATGAAGAACAAACCTTGTTGCTTCATCTTCGGCTAGTTGCTTTCTTGTAGTACTATCTGCTTTCGATGCCATCTTGCAGAAGAAGTGTGGATAAATGAGCAAGGTCAACAACTTTCACTGTCGTATGCGATGTACTTATCGTTAAACCTCTCAACAGTTGCCTCAGGTGTTCCCATTGGAGCATGAAAGTTCCGTAGCTTTCGATTAAACCACGTTCAATTTGAACGTCGTTTATTTTAATCGAATATAGTTACATACATACTTTCAAACGTTATTTATATGGCCTTTCATAAGCAATACGTTATAGGAGATACTTCCTACGATATATTGCTTTACATAGTGACTGCTTGAGTCATCTACCTAAGCAAATATATTTGTTTTCTGAAAGGCTACGCCCACGAAACTTTTATCATTTCTATTATACCTAAAGTACAGCTCTGTGGCTTACTCATCTTATGCGAAACACGTTTAAAATAAGCTTATAAAACGAAAACATCCTTGTATCATGTCACTTCATTGGATAATCGACCTATATCTAACATTGTTTATTTTATTGCACATTTAATTAGATAAATGAGTATAGAAACTTTTGTCACAGCTGTTTAGTGATACTCACAGTTCGTAATTAAGTGCTATTTAACGTCTGTTAGTTTATTTGAGAGCTGTTTATTTTTGTTTTAAATAAATTCCCAGGCCACACATATTAAATTTATACGTAACGCAATTTTAAAATGTACGGCAAACAAATGTTGTGAATTCTCACTTGTAAACAAGTATGCTTGATGTTCTTTAAATACGAAACGTTATCTAGGTATAACCCTAATCGTTTGTAGATTTAATTAGAAATAACTGATAAGCAAGTAATCTATCATCTATCATTATGTTCCCATCGTTTATTAAATTTCGACAGCAAGTTAGAGCTACGTCATTTTAAAACTGCGTCCCGTAAAGAATTGATAAATAATAATTGTAGCTATAATTAACGTGATTATTTCTGATTGCGTAGTTTACGCAACTCTTCTTGCGTCGCTGCTCTCGAGTAAGAAAGCGAATCTGTTCGTCGTGCTTCCAATCTTAATATACAAGCTCATCACTCAATCTCATTAATAAATAGTTAACTCTATTGTTCGACTTCTGACGTGGCATGAAAAAGCAATTAATTGTGCCCTTTGCTTATTTTTCTTAGAGTTTGTAATAGAAGAGACAAACGGTTTAAACTTCTGAGTTTTTTTTTTTGGATCATAATCATTTTGATCATAATTGAAGCGGTGGTACACACAATAAGTCTTTTAGGTACGTGCGATATTCCAGATATTATCATTTATTATTATGTAGTGTGGCGGCAGTGGAAAATACATGCGTAATACACCTTCAAAAGATGAAATACACGAATTTCCGCCACCTATCTTGTTCTTTCAAAGAAATTGTGGTAACATTCGAATTATTAAAATCATCGACTCTTTTATCACGTTGACTGCTGAAAACACACACGTTTGTTTTTAAATTTTTACGGCAAGCGAATACACGCCTGCCACACTGCTATGTTGACAATTTTAGCACAACAGTTGTGTGCGCTCGCACTGTTGATTGAGTTTATTTACGACACAACGCCAGTAAACATTTAACACACGTTGTATGAAGATTCGCAAAGCTGCCAAAAAAAAAGTAAAACAGTTCAGCAGTGAACGTGTTAATCAATAGCTATCTAACTAATCTGTGGATAAAAGGCAAAATACATTGTTCTATTCGTAATTACCTGAATCATATCGTGTGTTTATTAGTGTCAAACACATGCCTGAATTTACGCCCCTTTGCTAAGTTATTGTTTCAATGCACACAATCGCCTGTCGTTTCCAGACAAAACGGGTAGCGGTTCATATTAATTGGTCACGTTTCATTGAACAATTTAATCGGTGAACTAGGAGGGCTTTAATGGAACGATGATATTGAAATATCGTTTATTGACTCACTGGCGTTAATTACGCCGTTTATTACCTAAGTTTTTTCTGACAAGCTCCAATTATTATCATTGGTAATGCTGACTGCTACTATTTCCACTACTACCTTTGCTGTAAGTTGTTTTAAGGTTGGTATTGGTATATTGTGCATTCCATTTCGTTATTTATCGTTTATATCTAAGGGACTATATTCCTTTGACTTTATCTCTAAGTAATATTTTTAATTAAGCAATGAATGGTTCACGTCACGCTACGCAGTTTTTGGAGTTCTCATAATTACAGCAAAAGCGAATCAGAATTATTGACAAGGAAAAATATATTATAATATAATTGTAACGCCTTTCTAGAATAGAACCTGCAGAACAAAATCCATAAAGCTGCATCAATTAAACAACTGAATTGAGTCACTCCACACAACGAGGGAAACGAGGGCAAACTTCCAACAACAACACAGAGTGCAAACGTTTACGTTCTTTATATTATGACTAGCTGTTACACGCGACTTCGTTCACGGTGGTATTTTTTTCAAATAGGTATTTAAATTTCCCACCAAAACCCTATGGAAAATGCCGGCGCGCCACTTTCAAACAGTTGTTTATCAACTGCTCTACTCATTATATTTAGATGTAATGCATAAATTTCTAAGTCAATAAATAGTCAAAATTGTATTGTAATCGGTTCTGTAATTTTACGTGATGCGTAAACTTATAGAGACCATTTTCAGAAATGTTATATTATTCAGTAGCTATTTTCCGTCTACCGAACCGTTTATTTTTAATATATCTTCAATGTCCAGACTGTGTGCCCTTTACTGCTTTATTTCAAGTATGTATAGATAGTTTATATGGGACGCGGTACCAGAGGGGCTTTGATTAATAGCTGTCTTTTCTGACCCCGGTTGGGACGACAGATGTTCGATGCCACTGCGTGAATGGTCCGTGGCTATTGTGTAATGCAAGTGATAACCGTTAAAAATTGAAGCGAGCTCGTCGCAAAATTGGAAGCAGGTCTGACAAAAATAACGCTTTCGAGACTTGAGCCGAAATTTTGTGCGTTAAATGCAGATAAACGTGGTTGTTTTTTGAAACATTGATTAAATTAAATTCGGGTTTAGTTATGATTTCACTGGCTATTACTATAAATGTATTTGAAAACATTCCATTAATTTACAACCAACTGGTTGTTTCTTCATTAACTGCGTGGAACGCAATGTCGACTTTTACTACGTTAGTTGCCTTAAAATCTTCACATCTAATGGTTCCTGCGATTTTCACATATATATAGTAACAGTACTACTGTTTATAGTTTCTTCTTTTGCAATTCTAAAAGACTAATATTGTTACAGACATTGGACTTCGACAGAGATGGGTTGACGAAATTAAAGAAGGCAATCAAGGCGATACACAACTCTGGAAATGGTAAGTTACTGCGTTGAGAACCACTGGATTTGAAAACAAAGCAGAAATAGTTTAAGATGCATCAAATAGGTACTTGCAGCTGGAGCACGCATAATGTATTACATACTATACGAGTATATATACAAAACTAAACTAACTATTATTATACATTTATACACGTACTACAGTTAAGAGAAAAGTCTAGTTTGCACAGGTGGTTTTCTTTATTATTGGAGATGTGGGGAAGTGACTTCGCAGTAAGCCTAAATAGTAAGAACTAATTTGAATTACTCGTATGTATTGGTATAGCAAAAAAAGCGTCTCTTCACGAAGCAAGCTCTTTACGACCCTTAATTACATCTGATCCTCTATTTGTATTCCCATCCCGTGCCGCATTATAGTGGCGACAGAGGAACGAGCCCAAACTATAAATAATCTTACTAGAGGAAGTATACGGTATGAATAGACTAGGGCAGGAATAGACATATCCGATGATGCTCAGGCGACAGGCGACAGGAATTCCACTTTATATGATAACTAGCGAACCGCCCTGTGTTCGCATGGGGTGCTAAAGGCTTTTTCTGAATATTTTTTTCATAATAATTATGTTATGTCCACCGCCCGCGTCCCCTCTCGCTCGCACTGTACCGACATCTCAGAATAACCAATGGTATGTAAGAAGACGTTCTGGCATGGAATTCATTTAATTCCACTTACTACTTTCCAACTACTCTTGAATATATATTTCAAAAGAAGAATTAATATACTTAACTGAGAAATACTATGCATAATATTTAATTTAACAGTATTGAATACTGAGCTTTAGAAAATTGTGTCGAAAACATATGATTGCATAGTATACTAAAAGCGTTTATTTTTGACTTTGTGTAATATTAACGTCCATGTTATGGTGCCGCGGACCATTTTATAGACCTTTTTAATGAGAACCATTTTGTAGTACACCATTCGCACGTATCTCTGATGGTTTACACAGCACACGGTTTTCGTAAAATTTTCTGACATAATTCTTACAATATCTCTTCGTGCACCTTGCCAATTTCCGTTGGATGATGTCTCGAAGAAAACTCTACCGACCATCAATCGTGCTATCTATCTCGCTAAATGATCATGTACGTCACAAGATCAAGTTTTGATGATTGATGTGCGTATGTGCGTATTATGAACCCTAACAAGGGAAAATAAATACAGCTTGATTTATATTTTTTCTATGAACTGTTTAATACAAACCTCTCGAAAGTGTCATTCTTAATTGATAGTTCATTTTGATCGCTACGCAAGGCTCTTGATCAAGCCATATATTTAATTTCAAACTACTAATTGCAGTGCTTGTAGTGCATTGCACTCATCCCCATCTGCATTGTTCATAAAGCTACGAACAAGCATTGTCTTTGCTCTATTAGAAGCAAGCGATTTGGAACTGTCTTTGAAACTTGTTCGTCTTGAATTATTTGAAATCATTAGATAACATCAATCAAACTAACTTTGTGCTTCTTCATAGATTATTTTATCTATGTGACCTAGTATTAATAGTTGGTAAAGTTTTATGTGAAGTTTAAGCTTCATTACTCTTAACAAAATACTCGTAAAAAAATAAAACTAATCCTAAATTCTTATAGAGAACTCAAATTATCATGTTTGTTATAAATCCACTATTCTGTGGTTTTCTATTTGTACGTATCATTAGAATATCATCCAGGTATACAACAATAAGTTGATTGGATTGTTCATTATTTTTAGTGTAATATGTGTAAGTACTACAGGTTTAGCACAGGTCTATCTGAACACAGAGAACCGGCTTCCTAGGACGAAAGGTCGTTCAACTCTCTGAACTAGAATGACCCAAATATTGCAACGTATATACCTGATTGAAGACATACACTGAACTCAGGCTAGAGCGTAATAACCATAAACTTGATTAATTTACTTTCTTTCGAAAACCTGTATTGCAAATGGTCATTTGGATACCAGTTTAGAATTGGTGTAACCTACAATTTATACGTCCCCTTATTCACACCGAACCAAGTGTGATACTTATCTACTTTTTATATTACAAGCTTTTATACAGCTTCACTCCTTACTACTACGTATGTTTAGATCAAATCTTGCAAGTAAGTTTTGACTCAATTTCCGTTGTTCTATTAAGTTGAAAGTTTTCTTTGCTTGGCCGCCAATATCCGATGACATCGCCCTGATCTGATGATAAAAACAGCAGGTGGACGAAGGAACTCTTCAGTGGCTTACGTAACTACAGTAGCTTGATGGTGTGCGGGCTCATTTTAATCAGCTTACAGTACCGAACACGTATTTTATTAAAGCTTGTCTGAAAAAGACACTTTTCTACATAAATATCTTTATTCCTCCATGTCTAAAGATTCAAAGCTAAAAATATTTCCACATGTCATGTAAAGTTAATAGTTTGTAAATCTCTTTGGGCAGTCTGAAAAGTCAATACTTGCATAATATATGAAATCATAGATATCTGGATAATGGAGGAGAAGGATCCAGAATGGTAGCAATGCCTGGAGCAGCTGTAAAACGCAATTTCTCGCGAGACTTGTCTAGCCTTCTTGTCAAGGGAATAATCATTCTGTCTTATTTATTACCTCCTCCACGTCGAGTTCTCTACCATTTAGGTCATTTATTATGGTTGTATTTTTAAAATGTTCGTATATGGTTAAATACAGATTGAAATATAAAACGGCGTGTCGCGGTGTCCGATCGCAAATGAATTTCCCTTCATGTTCGAGTTGTCAAGGAAAGTAGGTCGAACATCTGGTTTCGCTTGCAACCAGGCATATTAGATTATTGTTACCAACCTCAGGTAAAATATACGTATAGGGGTAAACTGGCTCACACCTGCCCTGTCCCGCGTCCGTGTTGCGAATGTGAAGCGAAACGTGATTTATTTGTATTGAAGGTTCGCTCGATCCCATCACGCCTGCACTGTTCGGAGATATCTATTTACGTTGGGCACATCCGAAAAGATTGGTAAATTACACAATTCGTATATATAGCTATAGCTATTAAGAATTATTCTATCCTTCCTTCTACTTCTATGATAAAGATTTCGCATCTAACATGTCAGAGATGAAGTAAGATTCCAACTATATATAGCTCTAATTTGATTTGTTGCCTATTCGGAACGAACGTAAGTAGCTCTTCAATTAGCCGCGCCTATCGGTTAAATTTTATTTTTTCCCCCTATGTAGAACAGCAGGTTCTGCGCAAAGCGATTCCATCGCGTGCTAGAGTTAGTTTATAGCGGCTGCAAGCGCTCGGTCGGAACTGGTTGTTCGAGTTCGGGTCGCCCGAAGCCGCGCGGGCGCAGCTGGCAAGGTCGTATGCTTACGCGCACGCGCCCGCAAAAACAACCAATCGGATTCACCGGCATTCCAGCACAATGATGCAGTGTTTAGGAAACAACCGCTTTACTTTAAGTATTGTGTCTGCAAATCTTTCACACACTTAGCTTCGAGATACGTAGACGTTCATGAAATCTTAAAACGAATCTTGGATTCGTTCCAAAGGTTTTTAACGTTGGTCACTCGAGATTTAAAATACATTTGTCTCTCTGTTACTTAGTATTGTACGAATTTAATTTATTATTTGTTCGCTCCGCAAACTGAGCCCTCTCGTGTTAAAAAAACAAAGATTACATTTTAAAAATAAATGTTTCGTAATGTGTAAGCTCTTTTATTATGGATACCACATTTGACTTCGTCGTCTCACTTCGACATTTTTAATTCCCAGTCTGACCCCTGTATCTCAAATATCCATTGACCGATTCGGCTCATCTAAAAACATAAAAATTCTATGACCACTTTTCATGAAGATCGAATCCAGCTTCGCCCATATTGATTTTAAGATCTTCAACGTGCTCCTCAATTATATCGATAGAGCAACAGCAGTTCTTTACATTCGTAGTTGGCACAGTTTATGTTCCATTAGTACCCGAAAAAAACATAAAAACCAGCATAACAACCTAGCCCGTTAAATTTTTCTAATCAACCTTGACGTTGAATGTAAACAAAACGGCAAAACAGGCGTACATGATGTTAGTATAATATGCGAACGAAACACGAAGCGGCAGCCCATTGTCTTGACAAAGAAAAAGTCTCAACAGTAAATTATAACGTAACCTTGGCGTCTTTTAATTAGTAACGTTATCGCAGACCACGGAACACTTTCTTTATGGTAAAATGTGTTTGACTTTAGCGCGTCCAGTTTTGATGAAAGCCCTGAGAAGACGCGCGGAACATATTAAGTGGACGTTTAGAGATGAGTACAGAGAAATTGAAAGGCGTTTGGTTGTTCTTCGCCATTTAGTATTCAGAAAGCGTTGGCGGGATCGAGCAGACGAGCTAGGCAAATGTGGGCCGCGACACGGATGTCCAAGACTCTTTCAATGCTGGTCCGGTGCCTCTATTTGAATACTTATTTTTAAACTCAAACCCGGTCCAGAACCCTCCCTACAAAATCGATGAATGGATGCTATTTAAATATGAATAGCTTCCCGGCCCGACTAACTTTAGAAACATCACAACAACTTCAGATGTAAATGAAATTGTTTGGACTGCTAACCAATTGCTTAGTTTTGAAGTAGGAAACAACTAAATGAAGAGTAAATTAAAATTACAGATACTTGAAAACAGGAATTACAAGTGAGGAAGAATTGATTTAGAGTTGCCGTGAACAAACGAAAACATGTTCCAAATCGTAATTAAAGAATGATAGTCAAATAATAGGAATAAAACTAAAGCTTCATTGACATCGAAGACAGAGATAGAGCAGAATATAGGATTGTATAGCGTCGCATTTCCCAACCAAGTTAATCTGCGTCGGAAACTAATTAAATGTCCGGTAACAAGATCCGCTCTAGGAAGACGAGATGAAGCGGGCCTTCGTTATGCAGCTAAACAATTTTGTAGGGATACAGTTTAATACTAAATAAGGCAGTTGTAATGTTAAGTGGCATATATTTAAGCTACTGGGTTTTTTTTTTAAACTCATTCCAACTAACATCCGTAAAAATAAGAAACCGGAAATTGAGCGTTGCAAGCGGTGACTAAGAATAATGGTTGACCGAGACAGAGACTATGAGGTCATACCTAATAATCCGCCTCATTTCTTCAAATCTCTTACTAACTTTTCAAAGATTATTAGGAGTCAGCGTTATCATATCCATCGGAAATTCGTAAGATGATGATACATAACAATTGGGATAGTGCGTTTTGTAAGACGCGGCGTTCATATCTCGAAAGCCTAATAAGAGAGTAAAAACAAGTAATACTTTAATTTGTTTGCAGCCCACGTGGATAATGAGATGTATCTGTCGCGGGCGCTGGAACGGCTTGGCGGGAATGCGCTCAGCAAAGATCCAGAGCCAGACATCGGCGCAGCGTTCATCAAGTTCGCTGTCGTTACCAAGGAACTGTCGGCTCTCATGAAGACGCTGGTAAGATCATTTTCTAAACGGTTTTTCTTCTCGACAGGATCGTTTCGGTGGTGAACCGGTTCATCAGTTTTCTGTTAAAAGAGGAAGTGCTGGCCTCTGGAGTCTTAAGAATGTTAACGACCGGGAGCGACAGCCTAAGGGTACCTATGCACTATGCGGTTAACCGGACGGCCCTACGGCGTTGGACGGTTGCTATAAACACTACGCGGATAGATTGCGCTTGCCTTGCAACCGTATCCTGCGGCCCGCCGCGCCGGACGGCTGTCCATAACGCGGCTAGCCGCTTAGTGGCTTAAGGTGTTCTCCAAAGCCCGAAGCACATCGCCAGTAATTTTCTTAGTGGACTTTTGAGTAAAATACTTATCATCAGGGGTCTTCTAAGGTATTTCAAAAGTACTAATCTGGAAATATACAACTTGATTGGTCCTTCGATAGTTCGGTGTCCCTGTATACCTCCACATGGATTTCGGTAAACTGGTCATGTCTGTTCTCATCCACAAGGCAATAACTTATCTTTCTTGAAAGAAAAGTTTCCTGATTAGGTCCTTTTCTTCTTGTTTGTGATCATCACAACTTCGAAGCCATAAATTTTTGTCTTGGCAAGTTCCGAAGTTTTTTGATTGTCTATGTCATTCCAAATTAGGAACTCATTCTCTAACTTTTCCTACAGATTATTTCTATTCCCAAGAAGAACTAAAACTGGGTATAAGGTTATGTATTTAGCTAGCTGTATATCCCATAAGGAATTAAGGATAATAACATTTTTTTTATTTTTTCATAGAAATGACAGGCTTCGCTCAGGCGCTGAGGCGTACTTCCAGATATTTTAAGCATAATCAGTTAGATATCCTTGTCTCTATTATTAATTTTACAAGCTTTTATTTAACTCGCTGTGTTACTAAGTATAGATGTTTGTTAAGGTTAAATCTTGCAAGTCGATCTTGACTCAGTTTCCGTAGTTCAGTTCAGTTCAAATCTTGCACGCCTGTCCAGTTCTGATAGCTATACAGTGTTATGGTGGCAGCGAGCAAATCTGATGATAAAGACTCCGCAGTGACTAACAGTAGAGTTAAGGTGGAGCTGATTTGGATCAGGTTGTCGTAGCGAATACGAATCTTATAAAATCTTGTCTGAGAAAATCTTGATTGAATTCATCGCAGATTTACAATTGATTCAAAACCACAGTTCGCACTGAGTTACGAATCATACCTACCCCAAATAAATGCTCTACAAAAGGGCCAGAATTCATAGTTCAAGCCCTTCCAGTGAGCGGTGCTGAATTCGTTTAAAACAACGTGCTTTAAATGTTACCAGTTACTGTTGAGTACATGCAGTCGCAGTGGCACTAGCGCGTGTCCTACTTTTGTCTTGTTTGCACGAAACGGTAACTAATACGGCCAACGACCGACATACAATCGTGCAAAACTATATGTTACCATGTGGACATATTTATACCCCCATTTTTCGCATGTCGACTAACTATTATTTCTTGCAAATCCCTTGGGGGACAGTAAAAAGGCCAAATTTTGATAATCCTATTATATGGACATGTTTAAATACTATACTTACTAAAAACTATAGTTTCTAATTTCGCGAAAAGTGTCGCTAATCATCATAATTAATCCCTTATCAAATTCCACATGGTGAATTACATAACCGATACGATCTTATTGATAAACCATTGCAAAGATAAATTCGCCTACAATGGGAGCTTGAATATGGTCGGCTATCTGCGTGTTTTGGAAATAATCGATAAATGCTATCTTTGTTCCAATTTGGTTCATATTCTTTCATGTTTTAAGTAGTAGTAGTTTAAGTTTAAGTAGTTCCAAATACATATTTCCATGGCCGCGATTAAAATACGCTTTCATACTGAAATCAGTAACCTTGTTGAAAATGTGAAACGCCATTGTGAAATTTCTTACGCTGCCAATAGGTTCTCGAATGTTCTCTCTGAATATCGTATTGAAGAAACCTAATCCAGATTTACAAAGTGAAATTAAACGAGCGTTTTTGACGTCTCTCATTCATTTAATTCCCCAACTCCTCAAACTAATCAAAATCTGTTGCAGACAGCCAGCGGATATTAACACTATCGTGCGCCCTCTGCGGATGTCTCGCGGCAATCTCTCATTGTGAGACGGATGAAACACAAATCAGTCCCTCTATTTCAATATCACTTTAGTACTTCGTCGCAATAAGGAAGAGAAACATCTCTACGACTCGTAAAATAGGTGTCAGATAATTTATAGCAACAAGATACTAAAGTTTCGCGAGCGTCCATCGTCGTTCGATTGGAAGGGAATGAAACATAAATTGGCACCAGACAGAATAGTTCCGCCCTTAAACTACAGCGATATCACTTTATTATCCTGTCGCAGTTTAAATGTGATTTTGTCGTTGTTGTTGCGAAGATAGTAACCATGTATATTGGTACTGCCACAAAAAATTAGATAACCTGTGGGTACAAAGGACTAAAAAAGTATGTATCTACTTAACTATTTATTGCGAAAAGTGAGCAAGGAGGATTATGTCCTAAAGTTAAACATCAAATGCGAAAAAAAAACAGATTCAATATCTGGCTTGTTTGCTGAATAATAGAATGAAGATTTAATCCTAATTTCATACTTGTCATCGTCGTTCGCTTGAAACGATTATGACTTCGCAGAAAATATCAAATGGGATTTGTTTGGAACTTCACGATCAAAGACAGGTAATGAATGAGTGACCCCGGAATCTGTTATTATGAGATTTATGAGACAGTGATCAACGTTGCCTGTGTTGTTCCTTCATTACGTTAATAGTAAGGCGAGTGTGAGTTATTTCGTATCCAAATACTTTATAGCTATTGATAATTTCAATAATTTAGTTTAGCCACAAAATTAAAATTTCCCAAATTGCCATACGGCCCTAGAATTAGTAATTTAAGTACTCCGGTAAACGTAAATAATTATTGAGTTCCTTAAAGTACAGAGTAATGAAGTAAATGCAAGGCCCGCATGCAGCTTCCAATAGGTAGGTATAGGTATTTGGCAGGCAATGCAGGAATCGGTGTTATGTGGTAGTACGCGATGTTTATAGGTTAAGTAACAAACCATCCCGTGTCAGTATCTCTGATCACTAGTTCGATGAAAGAGAGGTGATATCTGATTCCCGAGTCATCATTTTGATCAAGACCCAACCTAGCCAAGAACCCAACTGTTTAACGATATATCATGTGCCTGCATGTGTTAGTTTCCTTCTCTATTTTATTTTCACCGCGTAGGTTTTCCCTTTGTTCTATGAACACATTACCGCTTGACATATTCTCATCATCACACAAATCAAATTCCTTACAGACAGGTTTCTCATCCGTTTTTCGACCAGACCAACGTCCGACATATTATTATGTATAATAGATAGAATGAGCGCTTATGTATCGAGATCAACTTGTATTATTTTAGCTTCACGCTGATCGCAGTGTTTCTATGTTCAAGGAATTTAAAGGTTGAACGATCCCGTCGAAAATCTCGTTAACTACTGACTGACGTAGTTACTGCGTGGGCGCAGCGGATTTGCTTGTAAATGGGTCAGGGTGATGAGACCTGCCAAATGTTGCCAGACCCGATACACTATATTTATTGTTCACGATAAACATGATCATTTAATTAGTAACTACACAGGCTCGGAGTTTTTAAAAAGGACGGATAGAATATTCTTATCCATATTCGAAGTACCTATTTGGATAAATTAATCAAATGGTTCGGATATCATGCGGTCTACTTGAAGGTCCAGTCGCCTTTTACCATAGACGACGCATTGTAGCATACCTACTCTATTTAAACCACCCAACTTGTTCAATTAATTAAGTCCCTTTGTTTTACTTTGGATTATACATGTTTGAAAAGGCCTATTCAAACTCATATGTTTGTTTATCCGCAACTTCTCATTATTCGATTCAATATCCGTAACTAACCAACATAATTTATGCTTTCAGTTCTCGAACCTCTATTATTATACATAATATTATTTTGAAAGTACTGATGACGCAACCCCAACTTATTGAGGCATGGTGAATAGTAAAATATATCTATTCGTATGTTCGTACTTTTCCTTTCCAATGTTAAGAAAATTTAATTTTGCAATAGGTGTATCTAACTAATAGGTTTGAATTTTTACACTTCAATTTCCAATGTTCGTGTCTAGATAAATATTCATTCTACTGATTGCAAATGATTCACTGTCGCTAATTGACACTATTTGGCACATCCAAGTGTTGTAAAATAATACCTTATTTTATAATACTTTTTCAATGAATACTCTTTCTTTATAGAAAGATAGATAGCCAACTCTTTATTGACACCTAAATGTATAAAAACACCATGATTACAAAAAAAAAACATAACAACAGCGGGGCTATGCAGCACGGTGCGGATCAGCTCGACGAGTCCCGAGGCAATCAAACGTCAAAATGAAACGAACTCGAGCTGACCCGCACCGAGCTGCATAGCCCTGCTGGACTGTACTTTTGTTTAATGTCACCCAAAATATAAAAAACTTGCAATTAACATCGTTTTTCCTTCCATAAATTCCAACACTAAGAAATCCAATGAGAAACTAAACTGACTTTAGAGAATGGTTCATTCGTGGCACTAAATTGCAGGTAGATAAAATCTTATAGTATTTTATAAATATTTTCCTCATACATGGTTTCATTCTAATTTGGGATTCGAGAGTTTATCGATGGAATCTGTACCGCCAGGACGATTCATAAGAGATCTTATAATATTCAGGTATAAAATTGAAATATTATTTAAAAAAATGTTATATCTTTCCAGTATAATTCTTTTTAATGCAATATGAGCAATAATTTGACTGCGATCTCACGATAAGTAAGTAGCGATGAGGTCAAAGGTGAAGCATGCCTGCAATGACTTTGTCGCTGTTTTATTTTTTTCGTACTAGTACCGAGATGCGTTAGATGTTACACGTCAACTGCCTGAGGAAAGTCTGAAACCCAGTGGTCTATATTAGATCCTTGACTCCACCTCGCTTCAATTAGTTAAACTACCAGTGTTCCCTCTGCACCCACTTGTTACGCAAGGGCGAAACTGTCATCAAATTCAACCTCGCTTGGTACTTGTAAAGTTGTAACCTCGCCCTCGCCCCAAATATGCACTCCTTCATATAACACGAGCCCAGCTCTGAGCTTCCGGGAACTCGCAGTGCGCAGAATCCCTGGCCTGCCCTTGACATGTTGCAATCCTTTGTCCTTCCAAGCTTCCAACCAGCCTCGGGGTCGCTCAGGGTCTTTGATTTAGTATAGTATTTTGTTAAATAACTCTGCCTTTTGTGTTGATGAAGCTTATTGCAAGTGACAGTTAACAATTGTAAACGCTTTTATGGTTATATGTTAGAATCGGTTTCGCATTGTTGAGTCTATTGAGGGCAAGACTCCTGAAGCTGATGTTTCTTAATTCATATGCTAAGTTAACGTCTTGCGGGATTAGATTCGCGTCGACTCGCTAAGATTTGTTTCCATCTATTTGCGAAAACTTAATTGCTTTCGACTTTCGAACAATCGCTTGAATCTTCATGGGTAGAAGTAAAATATAAATTATTTAGCGTTAGTCCAAAGTATACCTTGTAACATTAGTCAGCGAGCCGACAACTTGTCGCGTTTCGCATGAGATCCCCTGGAGTTCCTCGGTCCGTTTCCCTCCCCAAATTGTCTGCCGCAACAGTGCTATGGTTTTATTATTCCGCTTCAAAGTTTAGAAATTCTATAATAGCTTATATCTAAATTACGAATAGCAGATATCGAACAAATTGTAAAGCAATTTGCATCTATGTACTTACATAAGTCCCCAAAGACCTGTTTAGTCGTTTTGCTGCTTCAAAAGAAAATACTTCTTTGATCATAAAGACGTCCTTAGCTGGTAAGTGAACTTAAGTGCCAGCAATTTTCTGTAAGCTTCTAAGCATCGTTTTAATATTTAATTTCGTTCTGCTCTGCCCTAAATATTTAATTCGTTTAGCGGAATCTTCGGATCGTAACCGTTTTATGCTTCGTTCAACAGACGTTTTGGCTACAGCAAACAAGTTTGGAGAAAATTGAGATTTGCTCGACATTCTAACTGACATTGTGGAAATACTTAACATATATGTTAGTCATGTTATGTAATGTTATTTTACAATGTGAAAAGTTTCGCCCTGAAAGTTGAGGTAAAAGTTTAGATGGCTTCATTAAATTCGTGAGTTTAGCTTTTGACAATTTCGCTTCGATTCCAACCATAGTTTATATTGTTTATTTTCCCTGTGACCGGGTATATTTTATCTACATCCTTACACATTTATATCTACTGGAAAACGGAAATATACAATATCCTTATCCAATGATTATGACGTAACGGATTTTGTAACAAACACATCGTTTTATAATATTATGATTAACATTGTTAACGTTTAGTTTGCGGACTTTTGTATATTTTATGCTGCGGCATTATGTTTTACCGTGCGAGTTTGAATTAGCACACAATAGTCGTGCATAAAGGTCTCGCACGTGCCCGCGATCCTAACAATGATCATTGTTACTTTTAACATTTCATTTCTCAGAAGCGTTCACATAGTAAAAACTGTGTTGACACCTCTGAACATAACAATTTGTCTGGTAATGCTCGTTTGTCTATTAATTGTCTTGTTTTATAAGATGCCATGATAGTTGGCATTGCTTCTAACGCTTGTAGAAAATGAGTTCTAGTATTATCATTTATCAGAGAAGGCTTGTGTCCCAGCAGTTGGGACGTGATTGACTGATAATGAGTACTAAAAGAGTCTTCGTTTTATGTTATTGACCACAGACAAGTTTGGATTCAAAATAAGTTGACTTTACTTTAAAATAACTCTAATGGCAAACACAACATAGAATACAATCGCAATGATACCGTCATTATAATCATCAACTTCATCATTCAGGCACACCACATCCTACCACCGGTCTTCGAAACGGTCTCGCCTTTCACGCTGCCCAATAAATTCGATACTTCCAACTCCCAAAGCCTACACTTGTGCAACTTCACAGAACTAGGAAAGCGAAACCCCACTGGGAATTCAATTCGCTGTTCAGATAATCACTCCTGATTAATCGAGCGTATTATGACGTGTTACTATGGGAAAATCGCGTGGAATATTGTATTGTGCTCCGGATTCAACGAGATTGCGCTTGTACCTGTATTGATGTGCTAGTGAGATGCTCTGTTAAGCTTATGAAAGTGAATTTGATTCGTATTATTTTTCATTGTAAAAAGTAATTACTGCTATGTAACAACTTTACTTAATATTGGAACCCGCCTGCAGAGCCGCAGTCATTATATAAATCACAAACATCCTAAACTCATATCTCAGATCAGCGTCAGTGAAGATACTTGTTTGGTCTTGTATTTTAATATTGTATGCTTGGATGGAACTCTTGACCCAGCTTTTACCAACATTACGTTTTACGAGTGTTTCGTATGAACTACGTGCTTTTACGAACAATTTATTGCGCAGTATCTGCTTTTTAATAAGATAAGGTTGGGTACAATACAACGTCCAGAAAATTTTGGCCACGTATTTCTTCCGAATATAATCTTACCGTTAGCAAACTATACCATAATTGTGTGCAAGGTTGCAAATAGATATTGAATTACTGGTAGAACACCGCTAATTTGTCCCTCGATGTAACAATTAGCACTGTTCAGTGGCCGGCGATGGTGTTCAGGAAGGGTTTCATCGTACATGTCAACCCTTTGTGTAGAGTTCCCCCTAGAGTCTCGTCTGTCACCAGCGCATTCGCTTCATTGATTACATAATCGGCCTCGTAAATGGGTTTCCACTTACCGACGACTTTTTTATGTTTCGTATCTCGTTTAATTACATTCTGTTAGGGCAATCATTCAACAGTCGACCGTGTTAATTACTGTATCTGTTTCAACCATTTGTTTTACTGCGTCAAGTACTTACGTTTTATTGTATTGGGTAGTTGTTAGATTGAAAAGCTACAAATAGAGGATAATGATGATACGGTATTACTATCAATACACCAATTTACTATTTGGGGTCAGGGTTATCGGTAAATCTCATATGTCAATGATGCATTACTCACGTTGCCATGTCAGTTGCTCAATTGGCATCGTTATTCGGATCACGATTGTAAGTTTGGCGTCTATTCAGGCGGTGCATTCGCTTCCAAGTCTGGTGTGGTTTGTCTATCCGAAGGTAGTGAACGAAGTGGTACATAGATAGCTTCAAGCGCAACCGAATGCCTTTTGGAATGCAAACGTTGTGCAACGAAATAACCGCGACGATATTTTACTTGATCTAGTCACTCGGTGCCGCATGAAATTATTCGCAAATGTATTTGTTTATTACTCGACCTTGTCTATAAACTTGTCTGGCATTCTTTGCTAACTATCGGATGCCAAATAAGATTTTAATGTCATCTTAAAATAACTAGACGAATTGTCGACAGATGCAGAATATCAACAACATAGTCATGTTCCCTGTGGACAGTCTTCTAAAAGGGGACTTGAGGGGAGTCAAGGGCGATCTGAAGAGGCCTTTTGACAAGGCGTCTAAGGACTACGAGTCAAAGTACCTAAAGCTGGAGAAGGAGAAGAAGTCTCAAGCGAAGGAAGCTGGTCTTATCAGGAGCGAAGTTACACCTGCGGAAATTGCTGACGAAATGGAGAAAGAGAGGCGGCTGTTTCAACTGCAGATGTGTGAGGTAAAGCGCGTAATCTATTAACTGTATGAGTCAACCTTTTACACATATTTCTGATTTGAGAAAACTTGACTAGCGTTTTCATTTAGCTAGATATAATCACAATCTTTGGTCATCCTCTTATGACATTACTAATCAAGTGCTTCAATTCAATGTACACAATATCTTTCTGATTTGTGAAAAGTTGACTAGCTTTTTCCTTGATTTTTGATAGCTGCGCAATCTTTCCTATTTTGAGATTAAGAAGATTAACAAGAGATTCTTTGTGATCTACCGGACTATCTAATATTAAATTAGTTTGCTAACTATTTACAAATTGATTAGTCGAAAGTTGAGAAAATACTTGTGTACATTATGAACGCACTTTGAGAACTTCAACCATCATTTATTTGTTTACAGTTCACTTTTTATGTGGCAGGTTTAATACGTTACCGTTTTGGTTTCATTAGCATCCTCTACGAATGTGTTTATCTTTTTTAATTAGTTTGTCAGGTTCTCATTTAGCTCTTGTTTATTTGCATTATAATGTTTGTGTTTCTTCTCACGTGAGTTTAAATTCTAACTAGAAAGCATGCGAAATGTTTTCACTAGCGGTTTTCTGGAAGCTGTAATACTTCTGTAATACTTAACACATTCTTTAGCTAAGTAACGTCTATATACGATATAAGCAAATACTCAGTTCCTTAAAACTGCTGACCATGTTTTATAATTGTTTTCTCAACAGCTGATGTTTAAATTTTCTATGATCCTTCTTTAAAATGTCCGTCTCAACGGTCCCGTAAATTCCAATGCTAATCTTCGGCTTTACGAGGGTTTATCGCCAACTATGCGGATGTTTAGTTAGACTAAGATATTCTTAGAGGAATTTTAGTTTTTCCCAACGAGGAGACTACAACAGTAAACGCATTTGGAATACTAATGGAATGTGTTTCTTACTTTAAATTGACAATCCACTTTTTCATAAATTTCATAGATGACCTACCCTTACCCGCAGGTGTGTGCCAAATTATTAATCGCATCTAAGCAATTTGCGGTTTCGTCCATTCCCCCGGTCACAGAATATTTAATAGTACAACCCCCTAGTGAGCAACCTGTTGGAACTTTAATAACTCACTGTATAGATTATGCATCATAGTATGCATATCGACGCTAGAAAGCGTAAACGCTGTAACCTTGAAACGCAAAATTGTTCACCAGAACCAAAAAACTTTTTTTTTGTTGAAAAAAAATCATATCTCAATATCTACTCGACCTAAAACCGTAAATTTTGGATATTTGGTGTGTTTCATACAAAGCTATACTGCTACCTTGGTTATATCCTAAAGTTCATAGGGGACGTTGAAATGTGGGTTACAGCGTTTGTTTCAAAATATGTAAAAAAAGTATTTTCGGGTCGGTCAAAGGGTTACAGCGTTTACGCTTTCTAGCGTCGATATGCATACTATATAATTTGTACCACTGATTAGGTACTCTACCGTGCTCAATAACACCGTCTCGTTTGTTTGTTTGCTCGTTTGCTGCGGACAATACTCCCTCTGGGCGTAACAATGTACATAAATATTTCGGGATCTAATGGTCTCTAATAAATCTCTACACAAACGAGAGGATTTGTACGTTTCAGATCTTGTTTGCCTTACCCAGTCATGGGTGACCCTTTTCTCTCGTGTATTGTGATCTATATTGAACTTGCTAGATAGGAAATGTTAATGCGTTGGTGGACCATTGTTTCTTTTGTAGATTCTGTCCGAGACCAGAAAAAATGAAATGAGCTTTTTCGCTTTAATTGCATTGAATACAGAATTTCTTGGATTCATCGGTTCCACTAGTCACGTATCGCGTGGCTTTATCTAATTTAACCACAATAATTATAGTTACCGTCAATATTATCTGTGTGTGTAATTCAATATAAGTTAGAGAACGACCTCGTTCATGCAACTCGGATGGAATTTATCCGTTGAACATAGAAAAATTATCATTTTAGGGTCTTAAAACTAATGTATCAAGGTAGAAGTGACAGAGGTTGCGGTTTGAAGTTCTAGGTGGCACTAGAATAGCTAATCAGGGGTATCTAACCACTTTATAAAAAGTCAGGAATAGTTGAACTAACTCAAGGTGGTCAGGACGTGTCAGTGAAATGGAGGGGTTCACCGGGAAAGTCGGGGAATAAATGAGATTATTACACTGTTTACCTCTGTTTACCCATTTGTTGTAAAAGGCACTTGTGCTCAGCTCTTACCGATCAGTAGTAGCATATACCAATATTAATTCTATTATATTAGATTTTTAGTGTAGTGTCTTTTCGTGCTTTTTGAACTCTGTTATTTATTTTATTTCTTATTGGTTAATATTAATTTATTACCCACTATAATAGTCCTACTGCAGGGCAAAGCCCTTCCTCCCACCCTCCTTCCACTTAAGTCTCGTACAATTGTAAACAGTTCGTTCTCAATGCATTTAGCATTCATTCTACGTATGAACTGTTTCCCAGACTGTTACGTAATGTTTGATAACTTTACAAGGGAAGTCAGGAGCATGATTCATCAGTTAAGTAAGAACTGACAAGGATAATTATATTAGAACGCTTATCATATTCAAATATAAAGATAACGATTAGGTTCCCTTTTTTAAAGAATATTCTATCCTTTTATATAGAATATTCTATTATATATTCTATTTTATTTCCTTTTCCTTTTCGATATTCTATTTTATACCAATTTTTGCCCCGACTGACTCGTTCCTTTTTTATAGAAATAACACCAAATAATACTGAAATCTACTTGTGAATATCTGGCACATTCATACTTTTTACTTTATAAAAATAAACTGAAACACACCCACAATCCGGTCTCTACCTGCGATCGCTTTATCACCTCGCTTTCGAGTTTACAAAGATAAGGTGCGCTCACTTACTTCATTAACAACCCTCACGTTTTTCAAGTAAGTACGACTTTTCCTCCTTGCTTCGTTACCGACGCGTCCGTGACATCTCCGTTTATTTCAGTCATTTCAGTATTGCATCGTATCAGATTGCAAACCGGAATGCAATTAACAACGCTTGTGAGTTGCGTTAGAATGTGTAGTGACAATACGTGGACCGTGGTGTTGTCCTCCACAATAGACACCGTCTGCCAACTCGCTAGATCAGATGGGTATTTTTTACCCTGATATAGTGTACAATAGTGTCTTGGCAAATACAATGCTCTTTCATTGACTGGGTGTTAGTGAGCTATGTAAAATTAACTCCTTTTAAGACTACGCAAGGGACGAGAACCATAAATACTTACTATGGTTTCTATACGACATGTTAGGTATAGTACTTTTATTTGAAGACATAGACTTTATATTTGTGACTTGAGAAGACTTCGTGAATGATCGTCAGATAAAGTTGGCGCTAAGATTATAGCATTCTTCTGTCTCGTGCCAGGCTAAAACAAAGCTAAAACATTTTCAGAGACGCAGAGTTGCTTACAAGTAGGAGAGTGACGCCTTTGGTTATAATCAGCATCTTCTATTTTAAAACTAACATTTGTAGAATTTGTCTTCCGGTAAATGTACACACAGTGCCTGCATTACACTTGCCGTATATAGATAACTATTTACATGCACTTGAAACGCTGCAAAGTAAAGCACGATGTCAACAAAGATAAGATAACAGCGAACAAGTAGCTAATAGACTACAGTTTATAGATTCATAAATAAATCAACCGTATCAGAGAGTTGCATTGAAAGCGATTGCGCAGTCATTTTGGACTATGAATTTACGATATAAATTGGCTAGAGCTCTACGAGGCATCCCATTGAGAACAAAACATAAGCCTGAGCGCAATGCCAAGTCACGCCAAGTGTCTGTCTGTGTAGCTAAGTAGACGCATTATCTTTAGCTCTAATAAATGCAGATGCCAAATTGCAGGGTGGTTGGGTTCACGGACGGTTGCTCAATCAACTAGGATGTAGACCCGTGCAAGAATAATGATGCATATTAGCATTTATGCGGATGTCAGTTTGAGATAAATGCTTTGGCTGGTTGGTTTTACGCCAAATTACTACGTATATAATCTTGGGTATTGTAATGGATTCTGAAATGCTGATAAATGTTGTGGTATGTTCAATATCTTCTCGTTATTGTGTTGTTCCCAGTTTAAATGAATTACGTCACACAACATTGCCAGCTCGGAATATATTTTAAGTGATTGCTACACATTTATTTAGGCATATAATTATACATAGGTTTTCGGGGATGTAGTGTCTTTTCGAATGTTTTCCCTCTTGCAACACTCTATTCTTGTACAAAGTTATGTGTCAGTTTACAAAACGATGATGTCCCGTGTTATAGCTGATGATAATAATATCTATAGTGGTTCACTGCAGCACGCAGTCAGAGTAATACACACGCACCTAATTGAAATGACTGGTGGTGAGCATGTTGTACCAAAACAATGCTATTTAATTTAAAGGTCATTGTCCTAGCTTGTTTATTCAGAAAGCTTAGTAAACATTTTACTGTTGTCTAAAAGTATGCATCAGTGAGTCAATATCGCAGGTAGAGATAGAATCGAGCGTGCTTGCTCCGACAAGATTCATTAACGATTTTTCATTTGACAATCCGTATACATCCAGTTGTGTTCAAAGAGTAATACGAATTCACTAAAGAAACTCTAGAGCTTTTAATTGAAACGTTTACTGGAACAAAAACAGTTCTCGTCACGACGAAGTCGTTAACACTTGCAACCACTGGCGTGAATGCGCGTTCCATTGTCGAGTGCTAAAAAAAGAAAGCTAGGCACGTTTGCGACTAGGCTAGGAGTTGTGCCTTTGGTCGGTGCGGTACCGCGGAGGCGCGCGGCAGGTCGACGACCGGCCTTGCGCCGCGCAGGGCCGGTCGCCGCCGACGCTATGACCCTCGCTTTGTTCACGACTCGTTCCGCACTCAGTGCAAGCACCTCGTCCGCACTTCACCCGCAGCCCACGCTCTGGTGGAGTACCTTTCTCGGCATTTCACCCAAGTTACCCACACCCTACTCACTCCACCAAAACCTAACATACGAACACTATTTTAACGTAATCAGAATCGAAAAGACAGGATCAGCCGGCGGCGGCGGCTCGCCAAGAAAGTTGTGCAAGGTCAGGCGGCAGCTTTATTATTATTGCACAACTCTAAAAGACAGATTTGGATCCTCTATACTCGAATGGCGTGCGCGTGCGTCATCTCGCGTAATTTTAACTCGCGGAAGGGCATGCCGCATGGTGTAATTGGTTCGTTTCCACAGTCCGAGTGTCGCTCGTGGCTAACCAGCCGCGTTTCGCCACAGCTCTGATGAAGCGATGAGGGCTTGCCCACGCGTCATCGTGCGGCGTCGCACTGTCTGCCCTGTTGACAGTACTTTACGTTTGTTGTGACTAGACTGTTTTCCTTCTAGTACCTGATAAAATTCAACGAGATAAAGACAAAGAAGGGGATCGAATTGCTACAGCACTTGGTGGAGTATTATCACGCGCAGACGAATTACTTTCAAGACGGATTGAAGACCATTGAGCACTTTGGAGTTTATGTTGCGGACTTGAGCGTGCAGTTGCAAAAAATTCGGCAACAGCAAGACGACGAGAGGCGGAGGTTGTTGGAGCTGAGGAACATGCTGCGAGCGGCCGCGCCGCAGGACCGAGAGGTGAGCCCCTTTGTCGTGTCGCTTGGCGCAATTGATCTATCTAGTGTGCTGAATTGAGCAGTTTGCTAACAATGGCACCCGAACTAGGTCAGAGTTGAACGGGATGTTATGATCAAATGTTTGCGCCCTTCGGTAATTCAGACAACAGCATTAGGCTTCACTTAAATTTCTATGGTTCTGTATCGTCCATTGGGCTAATAAGTGAGGATCTTCTAAAATCATATAAAAATAGTCTCTAGTTATCGATAGTCGCCTGACTATCGCGGTCATCGCCACAGGTCGTGGTAGCTAAACTTAACTATCAGTCGATAGTTTTGTTAATTTTATTTTTGTTAGTTGCTATCTTACCTTATTTTCCTTCCCCAAATTCCAGGTAGCGTCATCTGTAGGCGGCTACTCCCTCCACCAGCTGCAAGGCGACAAGCAGCACGGCGTCACTCGCAGCGGCTACCTCTTGAAGAAGTCAGAAGGCAAAGTCCGTCGCGTCTGGCAGAAGAGGCGATGTCGAGTCACCGCTGAGGGGTTCCTTGACATATTTCATGCAGATGAGAACAAAACTCCAGCGAGAGTGAACCTTCTCACGTGCCAGATAAAAGTCGCTGCCGAGGATGGAAGGGCGTTTGATCTAGTCTCTTGTAAGTTACTTTTAGAAGTGTTAGGTCTAAAAGCTGGTGCGCATCCCAACGACACGATATCGTTTCATTACATGATGCCGTGTCACGATGAGACTAATTATCGTGAAAGACTACGGCTTTCGATGTAAAAATAATTGATGCGATGTCGAATCGGTGCATGACCCAACGCGACCTCAGACTTTTGGCAGGTTAACTCGAGATATGGACCACACTAAGATTTAAAGATTTAAAGTTGTGTCCTGCAACAATATAACGTCTTATTGAGCCCTAAGCAAGGAATATTAAACATATTATCTATTATAGGTAAAAAAAACTGATAAGGGCCCGAAAATCATAACGACGTCTACAGAGTTCGTCACTGTGTCTCGTGCCAGTATTGCAACAAATTATTTTCTTTAAAATTAACAAGTCTTCGAAAGTCGTGATCTTTTCATTTAACCCTGTGTCGTTCCATTAAACAACATTGGCTAAAATCTCTTATGTTAACACATTGAGTGAACTGGTGCGGTCTAGTTAGCAACGAAATAGGCACACCAATCGTGATTTGTTATTATTGTCACTGCACAATTGAATTAAATTAGTACCACATTTCGCGTTACTCTATGTGCGATTTTTTGACGCCTACCGATTTAGTGGATAGTGACACTTTATTATATCATACCATCAGCTTAAATAAAACCATGTCTAAAACACAGGACAAGTTAATATACATTTAATACAGGTTGCTCGTGGTCATTTGTAGAAGACTGAAAAACTATTGGAAAAATCCCTTAACCACCAAATAGATTAAACAATCGCTATGTATTAAAATATTAATTGGCCATCTAACATTTTGACAAAAAAGAACACTCGTGCTCTTAATTTTTGAAAACAGTGTACAGCCAGTGAAAAAAATTACATATCTATGTGCTGACTGTACAAGGATTCCGTAAAATGATGAATTTCTCCGAAGTTATACCCTGTACTATTTAGTATTCTGTGGCTATACTAAATAATAATATACATACTAATTTAAACCTTGATATTTCAGATAACCGTACTTACCACTTCCAAGCTGAAGATGAGAACGAGCAACGCGCGTGGACGTCTGTGCTAGTCAACTGTAAAGAAGGAGCACTCATGAGGGCGTTCCACCAACAGGCCGGAGAGCCGAACAACGACCCCGGACACTCGCTGCTGGACCTACAGAGGTCCATCATCAGGGCCGTGCGAGCCATGCCCGGCAACCAACTGTGTGCTGACTGCGGCTCTACGAACGGTAACCATTGTTCATTCACTCATTCATTTAAGGCAATAAGAAGGAAGGGAAAGGTAGGCTCTTCTTTAACTCACGCTAGGGAGGTGAACATCCTCATAAGTCCATCTTCAGAATAATACCGAAGATGTGCTCATTGAATGCTGAGTATGGCTCGTAATTCGTTCAATTGTTCATTCATTTTTGCTATTATAAAATTTGTAACAAAATATTGTTAGGCTTGCAAAGGTTCATTATCAGAACAGCTTATGCGGAGATTATAAATGTTTCACAGAATAACAGATTCTATTTTACAAAACTACGAAAAATTATACCCTCATAACATATCTCAGCTAAAACAAACATTACAGATCCCACATGGCTATCGACGAATTTCGGCGTCATAGTGTGCATAGAATGCTCCGGCAGCCATCGGGAGCTGGGGGTGCACATATCGAGAATCCAGTCGTTGACTCTTGACCGGCTCAGCACGTCACAGCTGCTGCTGGCGAGGCACATGGGAAACCAGATGTTCAACGAGATTATGGAGAACACGCTCGATGAAAGGGACAAACTCACCCCGGAAAGTACTATGTAAGTCATCATAGTCGTACATAGCTTTTCTCGTCCCTATTCCAGGACATAAAGTATGTACCTATTTACAAAATTTCATATACACTCCTTGACCGTTGTAAAGTAAATTGGAAATTATTGAATCCCACAGGAACCCTTAATTTATACGGGATAAAAAGTACCCTATATTCTATTACAGGACCTAAAGTATCTATAAACAGAATTTCATCAAAACCCGTTCAGCCTTTTCGGCGTGAAAATAGGACAAACACGCAAACACACAAGCTTTCGCATTAATGAGATAGTAAAATATTATTTATTCGTCCAGGGAAGACCGCCTGAGGTTCATTCGAGAGAAGTACGTGTACCGAGCGTGGGTGGCGGCCACGTGCTGCGACGCGGCGGAGCGCCAGTCCGAGGTGGAGCACGCCGTCAACAACGGCCACCTGCAGAACCTGCTGCAGGCGCTCGCCGAGGGCGCCGACCTGGCGGCGCCGCTGCCCTGCTCCGTACGTAGCTTGCTAGCTCGCCTAACGTTCCAGAACGGTAACCCGCATGCCCGAGATGGCATGGACCGGGTGGATGTGCGCTGTGAATTATGGCCAAAGCCTACGCACGAAAGTGAGGCGAGATCCATGCTCAGTCAAGATGATGATTTGTGAAAGATACAGCGCATACGAATATAATATGGATGGATATAGACAACATATAAATACATAGTTAATAATGAGTACATGCGGCAAGTCAGTCGAAATTCACCTATGATTCATACCGTAATCTATGATAGTTCTCTTTGTAAGCGCTATATTATATTATCTACTTACAATAAATGATTGGACTTTGAACACATACCAGTTTCTCTTTAATTACAGGATTGTGGTGAAACGGCACTGCACCTAGCCATATCTCGGGAGCTAGGCGACGGATCAAGCCTCCACATAGTCGATTTTCTAGTCCAAAACGGTGGAGCGGCGCTCCTCGACAAAGCTACCACGACTGGCATGACAGCGTTACATCTGTGCGCGCTGACTGATAGAACGGAACCTATGAAGCTGTTGCTGAAAGCGGGAGCCGATGCGAGCATCAAGGACGGGGCGGGACGAACGCCCTTGCAGATCGCTAGGCATTTGGGACATCTTGGCTGTCAGGAATTGGTAATATATCTTTGTTTATATTGGTACTACTTTTGTGGGCACAAACAACACTCATACTTAATTCGACAGCTCTAAAGTAACTTCTTTGTTAATAAGGTTGAAAAGTGACAACACCAATGGTATTGAATTAATTAATTACATTATTTTACTTAACTATGACAAAGTTATTGAATACCAAGATATTACTAGAATTACTGAAGAGAGACAGGGAATTTTGTTTCTGGGTTATCGATCTTTTTAATTTTGGTATATTTTTAAATATTTGACCCAGTTTTCCTTTCTTCAATTGAGTTGAAATTCTATGGTGATAGCGATATCATAGAATTTCAATTCAAATCGTGTTGATATTATTATAGAGACAGAAGATAGACAGCATAACTCTTCGATGACTAAATGTAGATTGATGGTATTGATGGTATACTTGCCACGTATTTTATACGAGCTTGTCTAATTAAATATATTTCTTCACAATAAACCTTTTTTTTGTTTTCAGTTAGAAAGTGTGGACAAACGGGAGAAGAGTATATTCGAGAACATTAACATAGATTGGAATTTGTCACATGACGACGGCTCTACTGATTTCTCAGACGACGACACGGTTATCGACGAACGGGTAAGTTTCACTGCCAACTCATTAATACCCCTAGTTATAAATACTCTATCTTATATCTTTAAATGAGCAATTCTTGTATATATAAATATAATTGGAATCTCGGAATCGGCTCCAACGATTTTCATGAAATTTAGTATATAGGGGGGTTTCGGGAGCGATAAATCGAGCTAGGAATCATTTTTAGATATTGTCATTTAAAAATAAAAAAATACCGAGCAAAGCTCGGTCATCCAGGTACTTATTGTTATAAGAGGAACTTCGTTTATTAGTCAATTTAGAATATTAAATAAAATTCGAGCTGCTCAGTAAATTATATTTATTTTAAAAAGAGAGATCGGTTTATGCGATATTACGTCTATTGTACGTATTATTAAAATAATGTAAGTACGCCACTCACCCTACTATCTAAAAATTATTTTTACTGGCCATCCAAAGGTTGTCTGAAAGAAATCGCTTTCAGCGATAAGACAACACATTGTACTGTGTTTATTTTTTTGGTGTACAATAAAGGGTTTTCTATGAAATTCTATTCTATTCTATTATAACATCAAGTCCGAAAGTGTGTCTTTCATCAAATCAAATGATAAGAATCATCAAATGTGTGTCCTCATCACCATCGGAATAAGAAAACTAAACTGTTATGACCACATTTCGTAAGTTTGATGTTCGTAGATAATTCACTATCTTAAAATTATTATCCGTAACTATTTCTTTTTTCATTACTATCGTTCAAATTCACATTGATAGCATGCTAAGTTTTATTTGACTAACACACTGTTGGTGTATATTTTCACTTGTATTCTAGTAAGTATCTACACATTCAAACTCCTTCGGCATAACATGTTTTAGCAACTTGGTATTCAGAAGTAGCATTAGTGAACGTTTCATTTTCCGATCCCCCTATTTTTTAAGTCTCACGTAATGTCCACAATAGCACAGTATATATCGACGCTAGAAAGCGTAAACGCTGTAACCTTGAAACGCAAAATTGTTCACCAGAGTCAAAAAACTTTTTGATTGTTGAAAAAAAATCATAACTCAATATCTACTCGACCTAAAAACGTAAATTTTGGATATTTGGTGTGTTTCATACAAAGCTACAATACTGCTACCTTGGTTATATCCTAAAGTTTCTAGGGGACGTTGAAATGTGGGTTACAGCGTTTGTCTCCAAATATGTAAAAAAAGTATTTTCGGGTCGGTCAAAGGGTTACAGCGTTTACGCTTTCTAGCGTCGATATAGAAATCCTTATGTACTTTTCACTAGTATACAATCAAATGACGATAGCATAGTCCTTAGTCGACCCATTAACTGTACCGCATGCCATTTCTGCATGATACTAATAACTCCACCCTTCACTAACAAATCTTTTTCAGATATTCATGGATTGGTTTTCAAAATTGCAGCAAAACGGCAGCGTGACGCCTGAAAAGAAATGTCCGCGGTCCCGACCGCCCTCGTACGCCGGGGGCATGGTCACTGAACGCCCGGTCACGGGAGGGGGGGAGTCCCCGGTCTTACGGTCTAGGTCTTCCACTTGTGACTCTTTGCACCACGCGCCGCCGACGCCCACTACGTTGCCTAGGAAACCTAATGTTTGTAAGTACTCAATTGCCATAGCAAATACTAGTAACTATAGTCAATTCCCGACTGCTTTAGTGCTTGTTACCTATTTTCTCTCTCTTTCTCTCTCTCCCACTCTATCTCCTCTCTTCTCTCTCTCTCCTCTTTCTCTCTCTTCGGAGCAGGTCACGTGGATCCCAGCAGCAGGGAATGTAAGAGGCTGATGATGGCATAGCATATGTAGAGTGATTAGCATGGCGGTCTCTTGTTAGAGATAATTGTTATATTGATGCCCGTGTTTTTGCCATTTCATTGGTCGACCTCACTCGAGGGTCTCTAATAAAAAACAATACTCCTGACGCAGTCGGGTAAAAAAGGAAAGAAAGCTCTTGATAGAGAAACCGTCATTACCCTGTAGGACTAACATTCTTATTTTGGCATACGACATCATCATCACAAACAGCTCCTTTCACCATTAATCCCGGTTTTGAGTTCATCTGGTCAAGTCTGGTCTCAGTAGCTAGAGTTTCCAAACTTATCGAAATGTATAGTTTTGAGATTAGTCTAAAATGTACTTTATTTTCAGACAATTTAGGCAGTTTGAAGAAGCGCGCCGCACCGCTTCCTCCAGCCGTCGCCCTGTCTCACCCGCCGCCGCACCCGCGCTCGACCCCTTCGCCCTCGGCGGACAGCGCACGATCTCTACAAGGTAACGTCAAATTTTGAGGTCAAATGTTGCGATGAAATTTTGACCCAGTTCCCGTTGTTTATTGAGTTGAATTTTGCGTGCTTGTCAAATCTCGATGATATTACAATATGAAATCCTATCTGCGCCCCGCGGTTTCATACGCTCTGAGCTTACAGGATATAAAGTATCGCATGTTTTATTCCAGGACGCAAAGTATTTAAATAACGAATTTAATCAAATTACGTTCTGCTGTTCCATCGTTAAAAGGGAGCAAAGACACTAACACCCACACACACACACATACAAACACACTTAGTGAGACTTTGATGGTTCTTCTAACTAACTAAATGTTTCATTTCTCCAGTGGCTAGCGGCATAATAAAGCATAGGCCTCAGCAGCCGCCTCCGACCCCGCCGCCCGCCACTCTACATAACGGAGCTCATCACAGGGATGAACCCACCCCACCCCCTAGAAAGGTAAATACTTTAGTAATAAATTTTCGAAGAATATTTTCCTATTATTATTGGGATAGGTTTAAAAATAGTTTATGTTGTGCAGAGATAAAACTCCTGAGAAGGCTTGGAAGGCGATTGACTCAAGGTCTTTTCAATGTACATTTATGATTATTTAAGAAAAAATATTTAAGAATCTTAAGTAAAAAAAAGTGCGTTATTATAATTATGTTAGTTATTACAGGATTGGCTGCAGCCCGTGTTAATGTACATGTAATATCATATTTAGTATCTTATTTTCATTACAAAATTAATTGTGAATTCTATCAAATACCTTTTATGTTAAGTATCAGGAAGTTGGAGTTTCTAGTTTAGATAATCTATAACTACTACTAAAGTAAAACAAAGCAGTGAAAGACAAAAAGTCTATACTTTCAAGAACTACCGAACCGATTACAATACGGTTTCACTGTTTGCTAGCATAGAATCTGACAAAGTTAAAAATCTTATGAGTAAAAAAAACCTAGCTATTGATTAATACGTTCACTGTTGAATCGTTATACTTGTTTTGGCTATTTTGCGAATCTTCACACACCGTGTGTGTTTACTGTTTACTGGCGTTGTGTCGTAACTAAACTCAATCACCTGTGCGGGGGCGCACACAACTGCTGTGATAAAATTGTCGATACAGCGGGTTCGCAGGTAAAATTATAAAAACACAGACGTGTGTGTTTTCAACAGTGAACGTGTTAGTAACTTTTTTAGTTGGCGGTGCGCTGACATCGGCCATTGAGCTGACGCCTTTGATGGCTGTCTTCTAATATTATAATAGCGATGTAAAAACAAACACCATGAACGAAGTCGCGCGTAGCAACAGTTAGTTACTACTAAACGAGTACAGAGTTAATTTGTTTTTGCTTCAGAAGAAAAATAGATTGCATCTGGATAAGACGAAAGCGAAACTGAGAAGGGTAACGAACTAAGAATTAAAAAAATCATAATATAATGCTTACCCTCGTTTGAGTTACGCCATTATTAATATTTTGTTCACATTTTTAACCGCCTTTTTGTCAAGGGATACCAAATTGTAAAACTTTTATTCGTTATGTGCGTGCATAAAGTTCGGGAATCGATTTTCGAATCGATATTTGGCACCTCACGATTTTCCTTAACAATATTGCTTATGTATCTTAGATGGTTTACTTGTCTATGTAATTAGTGTCTCGCATATGCATTTGTTTGGCATTTATATTATCGGCTGTAGAGCCTATAGAGATTTCGTTTTGGCAATTATTTTATCATAATAATATATATATTTCTGTTCTCTTGACAATAGGTTTCAATGTTCATTAAATAACGCGTTTAAGTGTAGTTTGTGAGCTTTTTGAATTAATGCATGTTCTATTTCTAACAGCTATCGACGAGGCGTGCAAAAATTACTCAAACCAAATCGGAATATACCATATTTTATTAATTACGGTCTCACTAGGATAGTTTACAATCTCAATAAGCACTTATTACATAGAAAAAACATACCTAGATTTACAGATAATTTTAATAGTGCCTGTATAATTATGATTTGCTTCATATCCAATGTTCTAACTTGTGATTTGTTTGCCATTAACATGTGCATGGACAACACACGTAACATCTAGATTATTCTAGTCTTTAGATTAAAATCACTTCAGGCTAATAATAGAATACGTATTTTTAAATATATTTTAGGTTTCAATCCTTTAGCTTCTCAAAATAGAAGGACGATCAGTAGCTTACTTTTTTCTAGACTAGGTCCTAGACGTCGCTTCTAAATGTTCTGAAAAATATAAAATGACGCCTCTGAATTTCAAGAACTTGAATTCGTGGAAGCGTCCTATAATACAAGCTTTACGTACGTGGCACGTTTGTTAACTTTGAGAACTATGATACTTAAATCTGTTGCTGTCTCAGTCTGACATTTAACAAATAACAAAGACAGCAACAGAATTAAGCTGTCGTCAAAGTTAACCAGCGTTCGGCGGCTAGCTACATACTGGACGCTTGTTTTCCAGGAGTGTTCTAGTCAAGACTCTTCGTTAGAGCTATGCGACATGACGGACGCGTGCCTGGACGACAGCCGGCTGCAGTCGGCGCTGTCGTGCGACAGCTCGCGCTCGCGCGACCGCTCGCGGCGCAGCGACAGCCGCTCGCTCGACGTGTCGGACACCTCCAGCGTGCACTCGCGGTCGCCGTCTGCTTCGATCACTATGGTAACCTTTTTTTAGCTATTGTTCATAGCCTATTGTAGCTAGCCAGATGGAAATCAAAGCACCCAACGAAAAATGTTTCTAACGAAATTGTCTATTACCCAAAATTTGTGACCAATTCGAGTTGTTCGATCACACAAACAATAATTGATCAGTGATCTCATCAAAATATAGCATTAGCAAAGACAAAGACGTTAATTTTCTTATCGATAAATGTATAAGAATTCGCTCAGCGTGAAATCGACTTAAACAATTGGGAATGCAAGATTTATTTTCAAACGATTGACGTTGGTTTAAACTCAAACGGTTAAAGTAAGGGTAAGCAACAGTGTAGCTTTTTTCCGAATGGGCTTAACTAAAGAGAATTTATTTTCCAGATGGGCGGCGTTAGGCGGTGTAGGGCTCTATACGACTGTTCCGCCGACAATGAAGACGAGCTCTCATTCCGCGAGGGAGAAATCATAGTCGTCATCAACGAACGGACCGAGGACGACAACTGGATGGAGGGCCAAGTGGAAGGCACCGGACGCCGCGGCATGTTCCCCGTCTCTTTCGTACACATGCTACCCGACTAATACCGACAGAGACAGCGATACATGAACCCAACAAGAACCAAGCTCAGAGTTTTGTAGTTTGAGCTTCGTACTGCAGTATTAATATGGCCATAGAGTTGTAGATAGCACTACAGTCATATTGTACCTTATGGCTAAGGTATAAGGATTATAATTGAAGTGCAGTCTATTTACGAAGATATGAAATTTGACTGCAATATCAAGTAATTCAACAGTCTCATCCCATAGAATGGAAAATTGAGATCAGAGAAAAGAAAAACTTGATTTTCCGTTCTGTGTTTTATCATAATATGCTGTATGGAGACTATCGTTTTGTAAAGAGAGGTCGATATCATTGTAAAGTATGGACTGTTTTGAAACACCATTGAATCTGATTTTATAGTTTGCATTGAACTTTGGCCTAAAGCTTACGGCTTTCATTTGTACGGCTAAGAGCTTATTTTGACTAGTATTATAAATATTCGCACATTGTACAAAATTGATTCATTTTTGATATTTTCAAGGCGAATTGGCTGCCGTTGACTTTAAAATCTTAAGATCATCTTGAAAATATTGTTCATTTTGAGTCTTTACTCAAACTAATATTTTGACACAAAATGGCTCTACTCATTTTCATTGTTATCAACAGAATGGGTTCTTATACAAGTTTTAATACTCATACGTTTTAACCATTCCACGTTTGGATACAACATCTACGTACACATATAAATTATATAGAACGTTTGTGTGTTCGTATCGAGGTGTGTTTAGCGATCGCTATGAATTACACCAATAACGCAAGATGCCAGTAGATAATCCGTCCTCATGCGGATTTTTTAATTCAAGTTTTTATTTTCATTTCTTTATGTGTAGAATAAATGTCGGTAGCCTGAATGTGTAGATCTTTTGAAATTAATTTTTTTCTATGTATTAATGTGTGTCACATATATAAACGACTTGTTTTACATCTCTCCGATAAATGTTAGTTGTTGAAACGTGTTTAAAATGTTATTGACTCTAGTAAATGTCTTCAAGTAAATATGTCCAATCTGCAATTTCTGCAATCTTTATTAGCAAGATGTAGCACAAATCTTAATATGTAATTTCACTGTCTTCTCTAAAGCAATTTCCTAAATATTGATGTTATAGAATTGTGAACTTCCCCATTATAGAACGGTAGCGTCATAGACTTATATTATGTACAGCTCATTATGAAAGTGATTTGCCAAAAATATATGTGATCAGTAGAAGAGTTGTAGATAATATTGACAAACTGAAACGGACCATTTGACTGTATGTTTGTTGTTCTTCGTAGATATTGAGGTGTCTTAGATTGTTGGTGCATGCTAACTATAGAGTGTGTGAGCGAGACCGTGCGCCGAAAACTCATAAAATTCTATAAATTTCGCAATTTATTTGGCGTTTTATATTGTTTTTTATATCGGACCAAAGATATTTATTTCGGCTACGGCCTCGCTCGCGGTCGAGATTTAAAAATTGTTGTTACATGTTAAATTTTATCTATTCCACATTTTAATATAGCAATAGATATTCAATGTTGGTATACTTAACCTTTGGTAACTTGTTACATTAGGCTATGGTTTTACTACGACAGATGGCAGCATCATTTGAACTGTCCGGATCTTTTAGGATTCCTACGACGCTTCGTTTTCACTGTTTGCAAAGAAAGTAGCTATGTGTGGCGCTGTTCTGCTACAGACAGATAGTACTCATGTTCAAACGTCCCTTAATAGCTATATTATAGGATATACGTGATTCCGTTACATCCGTTAAACCTTTGACACTGAATCCAACAGTATTAAATTTAAAATGAACCTCTGCATAAAACATTCTCTTAGCGTGATATCGTGCAACGATTTGTCGTAGTTAACCCATAGCTTTAGCGTATATTAAATTAACATACAGATTGACAGACTTATTTGTGCGATCGCCAGTTCACAGAAGTGACATCTATGTTTTGAAATGGTAAAACTCTAAAATATTGTCTCTCGCACAAACAAGTTTTAGTCAACTGTATTTTTATCGATGTTATAAAATTACTCACTAACTACATTCCCATTCTTGTAATATGTTAAAATATTTCTGTATATTATGTTCTATCTTATAGTCAAGTTGTATTCATAGTTCGTAAGTGATACATACTGGTTACTGAATATAAATAATAGTTACCTAAATAACGCGCATTGTTGCCATATGCTAGTATTATCAGAACGATGTATGTTTTAGTGTTATCGAGCAGTTTTACTGATAAGATTGGTCTGGATAAAAAACGTTTTGAAAATAATACGTAGCCTCAAAATTTTATAGAACGGTCGGCCTCTAAAGTTTATGAACATAATCTACGTATATACGTACGTACATTCACGTCTTTCTCCCGTAGGGATATATACTTAACATTATTTATAGGTACTTACCTTAAATTACCTATTCTACAGACAAAAATATTTTTTACGTCTGTAATGTTTAAAAATTAGGGTGTGAGGCCGACTGAGGCCTTACGTCTGAGGCCGACTTTACCAGTGTGACCTAAGTATGCCCAGGTACCTAAATACTTCATGTAAACATGTCAAAGGCCCGGATTCAGATGCGATCTTGAGTTTAAACTTAATCCTACGAGATGTCAAAGCAACATATTTCAAGATAGTAAACCTACAGTTCAAGCTAGAGTTAATTTTTAAATCTAGACCTAATTCTCCAGACCGATCTTGAAGAGTTAAAACAGTGAACTATAAATAGCTCATTAGAAATCAGACTCGTTAATTACCATTTGAATATGTGATTCCAAAATAAACACCAGTCATCGACCAGAGGTTATCTTTTGTGAATTGACATGCTTGTAAAGTTTCACATCATTACTCACGATCCGATAATTTAACTTGTAAGTTATCTGAAGTTGGAATCGATGTGTAAAGCCATCAAAATAATTCTCAACGCTGCAGTCTTGTAAATAAGTATTTTACCTATTTAGTATAAAGCATGCAACATATAGATTGTATGTATGCGTTCGTAAGAACTAGTTCAGTAGGATATTAATTTATATTAATTTCGATTAAGTATGACAAAAAAAATACTACCAATATCTGTGTATATTCTGATGCTCTTATAAAAAGCGTATTTATTTATTAATATTATTGTGAAATGTAATGTGATGATGTATTTTAATGCCATTTTAGCCTGTCGTCAAGTATTTTACTTTATAAAAGAAGTTATACTTTATAACCAAATGAAGCTATGAATAGTGTAAGATATTTTATTCATTGTAGATAAAATAGTTTTTTTTTTCTATTGTGTACCTATTATGTGGCGAAAATGTATGAATTTATTAATACATCACTTGGATGTCTATGTTGCATTTTATTTGGTGCAAGCTGCGCCCTGCGGTTTCATCCCCATTGACTATTTATACCTGAGAAACCATGAACATTTTTCAAGTGTGTACCTGTAGGTGGTTAATTTATCTATCTAAACGTTGCGTCAGTTTATCACTCCAAGGAAATAGAATAAATCAAAACAAACTTTTGAAGAATACAATCTTGAATCATTTGTCTGAGAATACAATACATATTATGTCGATCTAACTAACTTAATACCGCAATCAAACAAATTTTATTTATATTATTATGTAGTTCTTTACACTGCACTGTGGCAGACAGTAGTAACTGGCAGGACAGGTGTGGACAATGTGGTGCGGTCTCCAAAACCCAGGAAGTTAAGAAGGGCATTTTACTGGTTAATGCACAAATCATCAGAAGCCCAAATATAAAAACAAACATAGTTGTCAATGTCAAAAATAACGAAAACTGTCTAATGTCAAAGAAGTCGTGATCGTGTCGCCAGATTGCAGGTTTTTTCCTAATTTTGGAGGAAAAAACATAATTTTTATGGTACTTTGGCGGAAAAAATGATTACATACAACATTAATATTGGACATAATTATTCTTTCATCGTGAATATAATATTATAATTATGTTATTCATTCTGCGTGATTTGTTGCCTAAGCTGTGTGTGCTTGCGCTTTTATCAGAATTTTCTGCACCAATATGGTTAAATATGTTGGTTCTATTGATGTTTTAGTACCATGTTGGTATCGTTTTGAGGAATTTATTTTGACTTATTGGGAAATCTCATTAACTTCATCTGGAGACCCTGAGTCTACAGCAGATTTGTAGAAGTAGGTAGGTACTATTAGATATTTATTATGGAGAATTATGTAGAATAGATTGAACTTGTTTACCTTGATCAAAGCGCTGTGAAAAACCGCCAATATTATAAAAATAGCAGACAATTACATAAATACCATGCCTACTTTTTGGTAATGAATGTACTTGTAATTGCGTATGATAACAATATTATTGACGTAATGACTGAACAGTACCATAATAAGAACCAATATTTTTATTTAAGTATTCTTTGGTAGCAACAGTAATGAAATCATGGAATGATAATAAGATAAGAATGCCCCCTTACAACTAAAGTTCGAAAGTCATTCTTGTGAATTCTGTGCCATAATCAGACGTAAAAATGGTTTCGCGTAAACGAGTTTTTGATTTGTTCAGGACTATGAATGTGGCTTCGTAAGTACCTCATTACTTTCTTATTTGATTAGATAAAGTATTATCAAGACGACGGAAATAATTGTTACATCAACTACGCAGTTACTTAATATAACTGTTTTATTTGTATTTGCCTCCATATTCTTTAACGAAGGTTTTTGCACAAAATCGTGAATATTTTGAATGTAGAACTTGAAGATGGTTTTATGTAGGTACCTATAGCCAGATTAGCCAGTACCGGGTCAATTCCTTTACATGGTAATATTAATTATACCGTGCCATGTGGATGGCGTCAATGAGATCAATAAAGTCGCGGGTTGCTGGATGCGATTAGCATGGGATCCTAGAAGATGGCATAAGTATAAGTGACAAAAGGTCTAACCACAGCAGAGAGTGGAATAAGGCTGATGCCAATGAATATGTCTCCTACTAAGTAGTTGCTGTACCTAATTGCGGATATTCCAGTTAGTGTTTTTTTACCAATGCTGTGACACTGCTGGGTAAATGTCTCCCCCATTCGTGTTCAACTCTTGCAATAAAGACCATCCCCTCCTGAACATTAATTACTGGCCTTAAATGTACCTACTGAACTTTAGTTATAAATTAATTATTTCCAGATGTTCATGCCCTGCTCATGGTTACCGCGGGAATATCCATGTTTCTAATTCTACACCACTCAAGGATTACGCTTTTGAAGTAAGTATGTAATGTATTTACCTATAATAGGGTTTAAATTTAAATTACAGTTTCCATATATAAAGCTGTTTCCATGGGTGAGAATTATGACAGTTTTAAAAATCTCTCATTTTCTCCATCAAAAATGTCAATTCTGGTTGGTGGGGATTATTTTAATTTTCCCTACAAATTTGATTGTTATTATGTCCATGCACATTATTTTGCTGTTTGTAAGCTCATGATCTTGTCAGTTACACACAGACATGTTTATCCATCTGCACACTTATCCATCCATCTTTATCCATCTACTACAGCCAAGCCTGAGCGGTCTTCATGAAATATACTATAAATAATATAAAATTTAAAGTTTTAAATTAAATATTCATTAATTATTTCAGATAAAATGCTCAACCGTGCGGTACGGATTAGGTGTAACTCGAGAGGTTGGAATGGACTTGGTGAACCTCCAGGCTAAAAATGTCTGCGTCATGACTGATCCAAATGTTGTCAACTTGAAGCCGTTGAAGGCTGTTCTGGACTCGCTGACCACGAATGGTGTTACTTACAAAGTGTTTGACAGATGCCATGTGGAGCCTACTGATTCTAGGTGAATTTTAATAAAAATATGATTGCTAATTAGAGATTTACCTCATTATTTCGAAGGAGGAGATTGCAGAGGTAGAATGTATAAGATTTATTGGTAGAGTTTGTATTTGTATTATTTGGGAAAACATAAAGAATTAGTTGGTAAACTTTAATTTTTGTGTTTCTACATAATACTACATTTGCTAGAACTAAACTCAGTAAGTACTGGACGGATTTTGAAATTTCTTTTATTGTATACTGCAAGTGCAAGCCTATAGATTACACTTTGATAAATTACTTCTATTTATCAAAGAGATTACAATAATAAAAAAATGCCAAACAAAATCCAATAGTATCAACTTTTATAAATTTAACTTCTTTAACTATATCCTTCTTCTTCTTTCTTATTTCAGCTTTAAAGAAGCCATAAAGTTCGCAAAGGCAAACAACTTCGATAGCTTTGTGGCAGTTGGTGGAGGTTCCGTCATGGATACTTGCAAAGCAGCCAATCTTTACTATTGCGACCCTGACGCAGACTTCTTGGATTATGTAAATGCACCAGTGGGTAAAGGAAAGCCGGTGGAGGTGCAGTTGAAGCCTATGATTGCTAGTAAGTTGTGAACTGACTACCTCTATGTTATGAACTCTCAACCACACATTGTGAACTCTCTACCTCCTAACTATAAACTTTCAGCCTCTTAACTTATTCATTAAGTTTCTTAACTCGTTAGGAAGTTTTCAGGTAGAAACTGAATAATCTTCGCACCCTCTGACTCTCAAGTACTTTGTATTAATAATAGCTGTTTTCACTTAACCTAGGCACTGCTTAAATTGTGATTTTTCATATAAATTGTTAATTTGACAAAACGGACATAAGTTTGATTACAACTATGTTTCAGTTCCAACAACCAGTGGCACCGGAAGTGAGACTACAGGTGTCAGTATTTTTGACTATGAAGAAATCCACACCAAGACCGGCATTTCCCATGGTGCCCTACGTCCGATGCTGGCAATTATTGATCCTCTTCACACACTGAGCATCCCGGAAAAGGTGATATATTACGTATATAAGACGATTCCATGCGGTAGCAAGTATTGTGCGAAATGAAATTTCAAGCTTGGGCTCGTTTGTCTTTGTCCGTTATCATTATCATTGAATGTGTGGTGCCTGCCGCCATTATATTTTGTATAATTACTGTGCGATCCGTATCTACATTTTTCAACACCATGGTTACTGGCCTGATAGTAAATGAGTGGTTTATTCCATCGCTTGAAAGGTTATCTATGGTCTCCGTAATCTATTTTAAAATTGTAAACAAATATGGAACTCGAAATGACCACACATTTGCATGCTTGTTTTGTTTTTAATCATCTATTACTGTAATAATTATGTAGGTTGTACTAGTACTTATTCTGTGGCTACACTACGATGGATAAAGGCCTCATCCCATTTTCGATGTGCTTTAGTGGACTGGTCACATTTTAACCATAAATTCGACTATTAAATAGCGCTCACTAACCTCAATGTTAACAAACATTTTTTCTTTCAGGTTTCGAACTATTCAGGGTTCGACATATTCTGCCACGCATTGGAAAGCTTCACAGCGGTTCCGTACACGGAGCGAGGCCCCGCCCCCGCCAACCCCTCGCTCCGCCCCAACTACCAGGGCAGCAACCCGATCTCCGACGTGTGGGCCAGGTTCTGCTTGACGGTAATTCTTAACTATACCCACACATATATGAAATTTTTACATGCATCAAATGTGTGTATAATATAAGTACACCAAACATACTAAGCGACCAAAACAAAAGACAACCCACTTTTATGAAGGTTCATATACACCGTTGGTCTATTACATATTTTAAGCCCATTTACTGTCTCCATGATGGCCGGTAGAGGTACGGAGACGCTGATTGCGCAGGGTAGAGTGTCCATTCTGTACTAAACTTCTATGAATTAACTTCCGCTAAGGTTATGGTCAAAAGCTAGTCGATAGAGAAAACCGGCGTATGTCTGACCATGCATCATTGTGCACCACAGTACACACACACAGTTATACAGTACACAGTAGTTACAATATGACAGTTCGTTTTTGAACTCATTCAAGTCTTTTCAAACATAATTTGCCACTTCCAGACGCTACAGAAATATTTCAAGCGTGCAGTTTTCAACCCGGACGACATCGAGGCTCGTTCCAGTATGCACCTCGCGGCCACCATGGCCGGTGTTGGCATCGGTAACGCCGGCGTCCACCTCTGTCATGGACTGGCGTATCCTATAGCAGGGAAGGTGAAAACTTTCGTGCCTCAGGACTATGGGTAACTATCTCGCTATCTGGCTAATAAGTATAAAAAGTATGTCAAACGATAACGTGGCGCGTTCGAACATGCACCTTGCAGCGTCGGTAATGTCGGGGTCTACCTCTATCGCGGACTAGCGTATTAGAATATGTCAGTTCCGTAGCTGGGAAAGTCTGTTATCTGTCACATATCTGTATAGACTTTGCTTTCTACCAGCCAGAAAATGATAGTCGCCATGACTAAGCAAGACCAATCGACTTGCTACCATAATTATTGCGTTGCTGTGGCAAAAAAACCACGTAGCGTGTTTACACGTTAACACGTTAACACGTTGACTGCTGAACCGGTTTGTACATTTAGGCACCGTTACGGACCATGTGTGTTTTCCAGCAATGGCGTGCCGGCTGTGTGAGCCGTACTGTAGTAGCGCCACGTTAACCACACACGTGTGTTTCGCCACACAGCCGGCACGTAAGCTGCGCTAACACAACAGGTGTGTTTTCCTGCACCCGCGGAAAGTTATAAAAAACACAACGTCTGTGTTTTCAGCAGTGAACGTGTTAAAATAGTATCTAAATGGCCGCCTATAACCAATAAAAATTTAAAAAAATAAGCTCATTTTTTAATTTTACCTCTGACGTGAGCATAGTGTTAGTAGTATGGGTAAATACTGTACTTGTAAACAACATTTCGTATGTTAAATATTCACAGAAATGGTGCGCTACGACTTCGTGAATATTCAATTACAGCAAAACAGAATAACAAACCTAAAGCGCGGCGTGTTTCCCGAAGAAATTATTATAAATATCTATGTCTATGTCGTGTATGTTTTGAAGATGCTGCAGCGGGTTTCCCCAAATCTTTTCGCTTACAATAATAGCGTGTTTATAAATAAAGCACATTTATAAAGAAGTTACACAGATTTTTATAAAGGAAATTTAACATTAGTTTTGCTATGATTCCGCACGGATCCTCAGTCGTTACGGTCACTCACCATGTCTAATGATGCCTTGAGTTTTTTTTGATACCCTATTATCGCAGATCCTTTTCAATCTAATAGCTTTAAAACGTTCAGTGCTGAAAACACAACTGTTGTGTTTTTTATATGTTGCCGCGAGGACGGGTAAACACAACTGTAGTGTTAGCGGTATGGGAAAACAACGTGTGTGCAGATCCGCACCCGTGGCTAGACAAGAAAATCGGCTCAGCACTGAAAGTGTTAATACGCGCCTCGTTCCTTCAGCTCCAAACCCCAATCCCACATGGACCCTCAGTTGTGCTCACGACGGCGCCTGGAGTCCGCTACCTCTTGAGTTTTTGTTTGTTTTCATAAATGCCTTGTTCCCACAGCTCCAAACCTATGATCCCGCACGGCCTCTCGGTAGTAGTTACGGCGCCTGCGGTCTTCCGCTACACGGCTCCGAGCGATCCCGAGAAGCACCTCGAAGCGGCCGCTCTACTGGGCACTGATATCTCTAACGCGAAGAAGGAAGATGCGGGGAAAGTTCTATCAGAGACCGTGTTGAAGTATATGGATATGATGAAGATTGAGAACGGGCTCGGAGCGTTGGGATATACGAAGGACCATATTCCGGATTTGGTGAAAGGAGCGTTGCCGCAGGTACGAATCAATACATACGTCAGGTACATGGCCTGAAGCGTCTATATTCTGCGGAAGACACGTGGATGTCAGGCTATTCAAATTCACTGTCATAATTTGGTTGAAGTTGTTTATCAGAATTGATTTTTAGGAAAAGGTTCGAAGGTTTATTTTCGTGTAGATTGCTATTTCATCTAAGGTAGGTGTTGTTTTTCTCATCTAGTAACATTGCGTATTACATTAGTATAAATAAACTAAGATAAAAAGACGGTAAAAAGTTCATCTATCCAAATTCCATGTACTTCTAACATTTATTTTACATATCCATCCAAGTTCTGCGAAAATTTTGCGGTGTAGCGGCGTTCTTTTATAATTTGTGGCATACCTACTAATGAATTTTAAGGGGACAGCTCAGATTTATGTTATTACTATATCATAAAGTAACTTACCGTGTGTAGGAAATACTCATTTTATAGTATAAAGATCCCCCTTTTCAAACGTAACGCGCACTTTTTCGTAATTATAGTAAAAAGTGGCGCGACTACCGCATACAAGGACGTCGGAAACAGGAGGCCTACCATGACATCTTATAGCGATTCAATTGAAGACCTAAACTGAACCGCGTCGCATAATCGTACCGTGACGTCTTATTTTTTATGTTGCTGCCATTTTCAACCTAAACTGGATCCAGTTTAGGTTGAGATTGGCTTATTAGCGACTCAATTTAGGTTGCTGCAATTTTCAACCTTAACTGTATCTAGTTTAGGTTTATAATGGCAGCAACATGAAAAATAAGACGTCACGGTACGCTTATGCGAAGCGGCTCAGTTTAGGTCCTGAACTGAATCGCTATAAGACGTCATGGTAGGCCTCCAGCTCGAAACAAAGGATTGTTTTCTAACCTTAATCATAATGTCTCGAGCGATACGATTGTTCTCTCGGGTAATTGATAAGATCTGCATTTCTCGGAATTATCTTATCATCTATCTCAGTTCCAATGATCGCCGGGTTCGACTACATCCTTATCATATCACGTATATTCTTGAAGTGCATCACATTTTTTTTATATTACTGAATAACGACGCAAGACGTTCACCTGATTGTAAGCGCATGCCTGCCCATAAAATTTGCAGTGCCACCCAAAAATCTGCATTATAAAATCTTGGGCTGCACTGCACTCGTCACTGAGACATTGGATCTGGCTGCACTGCACTCGTCACTGAGACATTGGATCTAAAGTCTCATAAGCAGAGTAATTTTGCTGGAAACAATGCCCTTCAAACCGGAACACAGTAATGTTTGCACATTACTGCTTGGCGGATGAATATGAATATTTATTTTGTTGCCAGAAACTTTACTAAATACTAACAAATATAATCATGACCAGGAAAACATCGTGAGGAAACCCACATACCTACCCCAGAATTATTTCGGAGGTAGGTATGTGATCCACCAATCCGGATCTGGCCCCCGTGGTGGATTATGGCCTAATCCTCCTCACGAAAGTGAGGGGAGACCCGTGCCCATCAGTGGGACGTTGTGGGTTGTTGATGATAATCATGATTTGTCGTCATTTTCTATGTTCGTTCAAGGAGTATCTACACGAAAAAAGAAGGAAGACGTTATTTTGTCTCGACAATGATCCTTGAAAACAAGAAAAATATAACTGTTTCAGATTTATATTCTGTGTTGCAGAAACGGCTGCTCAACATGTCGCCTCTACCACAGACTGAAGAAGATTTAGCCACGCTTCTTGAAGATTCTTTGACAATTTACTAAACTGCGTGTTTTCATTACTAACGAGTCTGATTTACACATTCACGAGTTAACTTGTGAAATCATTACCAAAATTATGGACAGGCATTATTATTTTAATCGTCAAATTACTACTTAATTGGCTAATCTCAGTCAAAACGTTGTTATAAGGAATGAACTCGCCCAGTTTTGCAAGTTAACTCGTCACTTAACTAATGAAGTGTGAATCAGCCATAATCTCTCATAGAGCAGATATTCTAAGCATTTAATGCTTCGGGTTAGTATTTCAAATTTTCATTTGGGTCAATAAAAGAATAAATGTAAGTCACACTTTGTGATTTATTGGTGCTCAGTGTTATAGATATATTAAATGTAATATTTTTTGTTAATATACCTACCTACGTATTCTTGCCATGTGTAACAAAACAAACATGTCATAGGCAACTTGAAGAAGTACTTGCCTAATAGTTTTATAAGTATATGGTCACAAATGTTTAAAAATAAACAGGGTTGTTTACTAAAAATGTTATTTTATTTCTTACAAATAGATAGGGTAAGTAGGGGGTAACAATCAAACAAGATTCCTTAGTGTTTAATTTTTAATAATTTTAAGTACATAAAATAACCTAACAACTAATTTGTATAATATATAATATGTATAATCTTAAATTAATTTGTTGTAATTTGACTTGTTACTTTAATAATAAAAAGCGCTAGATGGGAAACATTGGTCGTGGCGTTGTTCGAGAGTTCGTAAAGGCACTGTACTAACGTTAGATATGCATTCGGTTGTGACTAGCGCTTATACAACTATCACTTACTGCTTATGTAAGAGTTAACGCAGTTGTTAGTTAAACTGTGCGCGGATTGTACTCACACATGCTCGGGCACGATGTTGGTGTGGTGGAAGGGACTGCTTTCGTACGACATGTTGGAAGCGTTCACGGTGACGCTGTGCAGAGGCTGGTAGCGGTTCAGTTTCGGAGTCTTCGGTCCCGTCAGGTCCTCTGACAACTGCTGGTACACCAAACCGCAATCCTTCTTCGTGCGGTTCTGGTTGCTCATGGCGGCGATTATGGCACTGTTATATCTGACCTGCTGGTTCCTCTTGTTGCACATCATCATGACGACCTTTGCCGTGATGACCAGCAGAAGCAAGGCGCCTATGATGGCGATTGAGATGGGCCACAAGTACTCGTACTTGCCGTGGCGCTCCTGCTTCGAAGACACTTCCTCGTACTCGGGTTCCATATCGTCGTACATGTTGTCGAGGAACTTGATGTCGATTCTGACCTTCTCGGTTTGAGACGACTGCGAGATATCCTCAAAAACGGGCGCAGCGGTCGTGGATTTCTCGATAAGTTTGACTTTAAGGTTGACGTCGTCATCGTCACCGTCATCGTTGTCCTCGCTGGCATCATCGTCATCGTCTTCGTCGTCCTCTTCCTCGTCATCTTCTTCCTCGTCGTTAGCCAAATCGTCTTTGAAAGATTCCTCGTCGATTGTGTATTCAGGGTTAACTTTCTTAACCACCGTGTCGTCGGGAACCGCAACTTTGCCGTCTTCCAAAGTTTCCTTCAAATCAAAATTGCCATCGGCATCTTTGTCGATCCTCTCCCAAATCTCCTCGTCTGAGACAGCTTCAGGCAGAGGCTCGACTGGGTGCGAAATAGCGCTGCCGCAAGTCTTGTGAGTAAGGAACTCCCAGCTGTATGTCTCGTCTTCGTCTTTAACGTCCTTCGCTAAGTTGGCGATGCTATCGGAAATTGTGTTGGGCGAAACCTTGCGTTTGCTCAGCCAAGTCATCAGGTTTTCGAAGTCGCGGCTGCACGCGAGCGGGTTGTTGCTAATGTCCAGAGTGCGTAGCTTGTTGAAATTGTCTAACTCTGCTTGTTTGATCTCTGTGATGCGATTGTGGGAGATGTTCAAGAAGGTCAGGTTGCTGAGCAGTTCCGCGGTATGATTTTTCTCAGACTTCCAAAGAGTGGTTAATTCAGCGTGGCTCATATCCAGCCAGGTCATGAGCGGAGTATGGGTGAACACTTCCGCGGAGAATACAGTCAGAGGGTTACCTTGTAAGTTCAGTTTACCGAGTTCGTTATTTTTCTCGAAAATTTTAGAATCAAGCGTCATCAATTTGTTATTAGCCAGATTGATCTCAACCAACTTTGGGCAGAAAGAAAATACTTTGCTGCCGATAGTTGAGATTTTGTTGTCGGCAAGATTTATGACAGATAAAGCGGTGAATGTTTGCAGAGAGTTATCGTACATCTCTTCAAGACCACAATTGGAAGCATCGAACAAATAAATGTTGAACTGATCAGCCGAGCATTCAAAGCCTTCAGAAGGCAGATGATTCACCCTAGGGTTGTTTGAGATCTTGAAAATGTCTAGTTCAATGTTTTCTTTGATAAGAATGTTTGAAATAAAGTCCAAATTATTGTAGGATAGATCCAAATAGTTAAGTTCGACCAGCTTGTGGAAAGCCTGGTTGTGAATCTTTTCGATACTGTTTCCACTAAGATTAAGATTGGCGATGTAAGTCATGCCGTTGAACATGGAAGGCCCAACAAATTTGATGCTAGTTTGTCCAGCGTTTAGAGTCAACAAGTCGGAGATCTGCAGACCATAGACTGTGTCAATAGGGTTCTTCAGAATGTGGAGCGTAGCGAGCTCGGTGTTCTCTGAGAAGATGTCATCCGGCAAAGATTTGATTTTGTTGTCACTGAGATCGAGCTCTTCCAAGTCCAAAAGTTTCTTGAAAGTGTTAGGGTCCATTTTGGAAAGATTATTACCGGCGACGTTCAAGTACATAAGGCCTGGCATATTCTTGAAAGTATTTTCATTGATGTAATTTATGTTACAATACGATACGTCCAATTCTTGCACGGAAGATGCGTTCAAGAAGTAATCTTCAGGACCAGCTGTGGTAATATTCAAAGGGTTGTTTGAGAGCGTCAGGAGAAGAAGTTTCTTGTTGCTCGCGAATGTTTCCGGATGCAGGCGTTTCAGCTTATTGTTGGAAAGGTTCACGGCATAGAGTTCATGAAGGCCGTGGAACGCGTTAGGGGCCACATTTCCGATTGTGCTGTTCACAATCTTGATGGTCGCAACTTGATGAAGGCCGAGCTTCTTAAAGATGAAATCATCGAGATCAATGGCAAATCTTGGGTCAGCGTGTTCGATCACGAGGTCTGTGATATCATCCCCAAATTTCTGGGTACCGACTTCGAGACGGTTACACTTGGCTATCCTGTATCCTTGGGATACAGTACAGGTGCAGTCCCTCGGGCAGGGTCTATCCTCGTTGAACAAGACTTCTTGGTCGTCAGCGGAATCGTAATCTTCATACTGGTAGAGGAAGTTATCGCTGTCCTTAGCGTCCTTGGTGTCTTTCTTGGTAGTCTTGTTGGTAGAATCGGCGGCTGCCAGCGCGCATGCTGCCAGGAGCAGTAACAACTCCCGGTACCTCACCCCCATTTCTTAGCGAACTCTGGAAAATATACAAAGGGAAATATTAATATCGAGATTGAAAAGGTCAAGTGCGAGGTTTTAACAATAAAGTTATTAATCTCAGTCAAACATCCTGACTTCATCGTCAAAGTTAGTGCAATACACAACCGTGCTTACTTGACGCATCATTCCTAACAAGAGTTATAGTTCTAAGTCAAGTTAAGAAACATCATGTGAGATAGCCGCTGAAATATTTACAGTTACAATCACAATTGGTAATTAGGTTAGGAAATATTCTACAAACACGAGGTGGGTCACGTTACAAATGTGTAACTATAGCTGCATTGAGAAACAATAGTTTCCACAACATTTTTTGTAAAACTTCAGCTAACAATACTCCACACGTTTCAGAACAATGAGAGTTTAAAAATGTTTTAGATTTCAGAACGGCGCTCCAAACTTTATACAACACGTGTACCTTCTTAAACTGTACAAATATTAGATTAAATTATTGCTACATCTCCCATTTATACTAGCCATCTGTTTACACAAATAAACCCATCATAAATACAACATAATACTCATATGTAGACTATTTTATAAGTACCTACGTTGTACAATTTGTATGTAACATTTTATAGGCACATGCTGTTAAGCAGATGTTGCCTGGCATTGTTCTAGTGAAATCTTATCTGCCATCCATCTGTCGGTCTGTCGTCGTGACTTTACCGAGAGATTTGATATGGACCTAATAATGCTGCTTATGTGGGGATAAAATTCAGAATATTCTGACTTTAAAACTGATTAAAAACTGAGGAATAAAGAACTTAGAACCTTCAAATAACAGTGCAAAACAGCGCTTCCCTCAAGAATTCAATAGAAAGGTTCAGAAAACCCGAGAATGAAATGTATAGTCCGCGGTAAGATGAATCGCTGGTTTTACAAGCTTTGCAATATTTGGTCTAGTCATCTTATATTTGGCTTTATTGTGCTTTTCTGTAAAGAAAGGTCGTATTTGTGCCGAATGTTTTTCACTGCATCGCCTTGTGTAGTGTACGAAATAAACTAATAGTTTACTTCAAGGCTTTGGAAGCAATCTTAATTTAGCATTCCATCGATTTTCTTTGAGTTTTCCTTCAACTCAACCTTGAAACGCTAACAACGCCTGCAGGTCGCCGGCGGTAGTTATTACTATTTATGACTGAATATTTCCATATTATGTTAAAGGAATACCTACGAATAGTAAAATGTTTTCCGTTTGTACAGTGCAAAAATATTGTTATACATGTGGGTAATTATAGTATTAAATTATTTAAGTAATATGTAGGTATGTATCTTTTCTAGTACTTATTACAATATCAGAGTATCAATCGCTACAGTAGTGTAGAGGTTACACGCTAAATATCGAAGTTTACCAACACGTGTACTGTAGTGTCAAAATAGGAAACAATGAAAATTACCTTAACTACCTATTGAAAACAATTTACAATTTCTGTTTTCTCGAGTTAAAATATTTTTCTCATTCTAAATTCTTCGAATTTGCTTTGCTTTTGACAAGTTGTTTTGCCTACAGTTGGCAATTTGACAGCTATTTAGAATCAAAATATTATTTTTGGATCTATGTTTGTTTCTCAGGTTTGTTTATGTTTTTTCATTGAATTAATAATGTAATAAGAGTTATACCACAGAATAGATAGTACTACCTTATACTTACTACGTTGTGTAGTATATAATGCGCATTAATTCCATGTTTTTTTAATAATATTGAGGCCTCCAGTCTTTCACCAGCCTGCACTGAGCCCGCTAAATGTCAACCAAATTAGTAGAGGTCTAATATCGGTAGTATTGCAACCAGTTCTCTCTTTCTCCGTTAGAAAAGTGCGAAAACGTTATCAGGTTTTCGCACTGACCTATTCAAATATAGCCTGAGAATGATAAATAAATGGAGTTTGATATATTCAAGTTGGAACATAGAAATTTAAGATTCTTTACGGAAAAATGGATTACAAACTTGCAATTAATAATATTTATGAAAACTTAAAAGTAAGCATTACTTCTTAATATTTTTTTTCCTCTCCATTTAAAATGGTTTTGATCTATAAAATGAGCTAAAGCTATTTAAATAATGTCTTCAAAGTACGAACCCTTTAGGAAATATCATGAGAATAAGAACAAGCTAGGAAGATTAAACCTTACAGCTGTCTCATAGCTAATACTACAGCTTACATCTAGTAACACAGCGTACACGAGAGTGAGTGAAACAGAAGACTTTCCATTGTTTTTATTATTTCAAGTATGGTAGACAAGATAGATTGGTCAAGTTGTCTATTTGCTACTAAACGATGGCATGGCTTGGAAGCTTTGTAGACGGTTTGGTGTACAAGTGATATGTTGCCAATTTAAAATGGGTTCCAATTACTTTAGTAAAACTTCCTTGGAAAAACCTATAAACCTGTCGTTTAGTTTTAATAAATCGGTGTCGTGTCACTGACTTCCAACTTTACCAACAAACAAAAGCTGTTCGCCACAGCTTTTGTTTGTTGGTAAAGTCACAGAAGTCAGATATAGTAAGTAAAGTCTGAATTTTGTAGTAACAGCTGGGCCGTTATTGGCTATGACCATCTAGACTCGTAACTCGCTCATTTTGAACTGTCAAAATAACGCGCGGAAAGCTAGGGCGTTTCGAGAAGTTTTAAGGTTCAAAATGACATCAAGCGATTTCGGAAATAAATCCCATGTGGCATAGCGAATAGGGCCCTGGTTAATTTCGAGCATCAGCTCTTCAAACAAAGTAAAAGGTAAACGAATTTGGTGTTTATTTTCCGAAGTGCCTTAACAATTTCTATAGAAATCACGTAGTTGGGCGAAACGTTTGTCATGATTGTATGTATTTCGAAAGTAAAATTAAATGACGTAACTTTAAGTATTTATCTAGTTTTTAGGTTTATGTCTAGGTATACCTAAATACTCGTAATATGTGAAAACTGTACTGTAAAACAGTAGAAACGAAAATATTTTCCTCGCTTTTTATCTGTTAGTAGTACGCAACTAGGTACAGCGGGGCTATGCAGCACGGTTCGGATCAGCTCGAGTTCGTTTCATTTTGACGTTTGATTGCCACGGGACTCGTCATTTCAATACGAATGATGAGTGCCGTGGCAATTAAACCGCACCGTGCTGCATAGCCCCGCTGGATTTAATCTATAAAATAATATCAGTATATTCCAAACAATGATTTTACAGCCAATAAAAGTAACAAAAAAAACTTACTGAGATAAATATAGCTAATAAATTTTCCACACCTTACACTGTTAAACCTAAACTAATAAATGTAGAGGTAGTCGCACTAGCGGTAATAAATATTGATTTTACTCAAGTAGGGGGCAGCCGTGGCGCTTACCATTAGGTAAACGACTGGTTCGTCTCGTTACTCAGTAAATTAAAAGATTTTATGAATCTCATTATAATATTTTAGTTAATAGCCCAGTGTGAAGACTACGGTGGATCTATTAAGCAGTGATAAAAGTGTAATAGGCGAACTACCTAACATACCTTTATGGGTACATCTATAAATTAATAAATCAATATAAAAAAATACGGTCTGTTTGTGACTTCAAAATAAATGCCAAAATTTAAGTGGAATCTGCTATTTAGACGAAATTTTGTCTGTCTGTCTGAATGTTTGTCTTGGATAGGCTCAGACACGGCGCAACGGATTTCAATGAAAATTACATGGATTAAAACAGAGATGTTTATTTAAATTTTCGTGTATATTTCACTTCGATATCTTTGAGTGTACCGAAGATATGAACCTCAATATATTTCTACAAGTACTGCGCGAACGAAGCTAGTACCTACTTACTATACCTAGTAATTATAATCCTTTTCGCTCTGGATGGATACAAGTAGTGTTAATTTACATGCAGACCGGTCGACCTTAGAATAACGTGATTTTTCCTTCGTATTTCGCAACGCGGCGTTTAATATTTGCATGTTAATAGATTGTGTCAATTACAACGTGATTTCTGGGGAAATAGAGCCCGGGGTTCTGTTTATAACTTTATATGGAAGTCAAGCCATAGATGTTTCCTTAAATGACTTGAGCGTACCTTAACTGTGGTACGAGATCGACTTCAGCATTCTCAGCCTTTATTTCAATGGACTGATGGAACTAATCGAACAGGATGTATTATATTATGTAGAGTCTAATGGATTGCTTTTGCATAAAAGAGGGACAAATAGTTTGAGTGTGCAAGGCAGTTGAAAGGTCGTAAGCGCCAATCAAAAACTCATAGAACTGAAACTGATTTACAGAACTGTGGAATTAGTTATTAGTTACCTACTTGTCACAGTACAAAATATCTTGTAATATTGTAAGGTTGAAAACCATATCAAAACGTGTGCGAAACAAAGTATTTTGCATTGACGTGCCTAAGTAAAGGTATTTTCATGATTTTACTATCGTGTTTTTTTCGTATAGTTTTTTCACGATTACAGAACCAAAATCAATATCTCCTATAAAATTAGCTAGTTTGTTAGATCTTATATTTACCGACTTCTAAAATAGGGAGATTTTCATTTCGAGTGTACTTTGTTGAACACGAAAAGAAAAAGATAAGTACAAATTAAACAACAGATAGTCAACGCCCTCTGAATCTCCGATAACAGAACAATCTTGGTTACAAACCATAGAAACTTAACGAAGAAAACAAAAAAACAACTCACATTTAAATGCAATAAAATGATGATTGTCTCTTATCACGAAAACTTGAAACTCGATACACTGGATATAGAAAGTTAAGGCACTTTCACACGGTCACTCTCGCACAGCACGATTCAACACAACCCGTTCGAATGTTATTCACCGACTGAATGAAGGGCACCGGTCGTCGCCGGTCTCGACGTCTGATAATCACCAACACAAAGGTAATACTGTAGTACTCTGCACCCAGTACGCAATCTTGCGACACCAAAAGATACAATGACGGCACGGTAGATGTGAACTGCGTGAACGAACGAGAATTGCTACTAGTCACGCATGTCTGGGGGATTACCACTCGATGCGGGAGATACTTGGTGCAAAATATCTGACGTCATGGCCATGGTCAACTCCTTTTTATTCTCGCTAGCAAAGAAGTCAAATACTCGTTTACTAGATAGGCGTTTTGCCAGTTTGCCAGTTCGCTGTTTACTTAAACTGATTAGATGTTCATCTGAAAATCTTCTGATAATATTTGATAATAACAGCTGTGCAAATATGTGAATCTTTATTATTCTACAAACGCCTATAAGCAGCTGGCTGATTCTGTCATCACCACGAAAAGAGCGTATCTGCTCATGGCGTAGGAAACAATAGCAAAGAAAAACTACTTATATTACATATCGTCATGTATTATTTTGAAGAATAGCGAATGTGTTCTCGATTGATAATAAAAGTTGCGTAGAATGGGGGGTCATCGACAATCGTTAAAAATATGCGTGCGCTTATGGCAGCCGTTTTTCTTTTTTAGAGTTTTGACTCTGTTCTCCACTGTGGCAATATCGCAGGTCCAATCCGTAGGTGTTTGTAGTAAACACACACATGGACATCTGTTTGCACAACACTCCATACTATAAAGTGTATAGTTTGGTAAGTCTGTATAGGTAGGTATATAATACAGCCGGGCGCTAAAATCGTTTAAATATGTTATTGAAAAAAAAAACCGCCATTTAGCGGTGTGCCGAGTCACAGGTGTCTGCTATAAATTGATAAATAATTAATACATAGGTGTTTCATACGCCGATATGATCATATTTAATACTATATTCGATAATAATAAATTCTAGCACAATTTTTGTGTACAGTCAACATCAAAATTTGATCAGTTAAGATTCAAAAACCATGACCGGTATTTGCTGCAGACTTCCATAATTATTTTCCACATAATCGGATTCCATAAGAAGTAACATAACTCCCGCCTCTCTTCCTGTCTATTCAAAAGTTAATCCAAAATCTATTAATAGATTTCGTGTCAACAGGATTCAGTTATGATTTTTTGAAGGAAACAGATTATATTGAAAATAATTATGACAAGCGTTCAATGCATCAAGTACCGGTCATGGATTTGAAACTTGTTTGATCATATTTTACTTTTATGTTGACTGTACCTACCTACAACTTTATTGTTGCATATTAGCATGTAAGGTACCTTTGTATATATAATATTTTTGTGGTTACTAAGTATGTAAAGGTCAGTTTTTGCTTATCCGCTAGTACAGACAACACCGGTCCGGTCCGGTGGTCCAGTGACAGTTTTCATATCTGTTTTCTTCGGGTGTTCAATTTGAGATTGCAGTAAATGTACGAAAAATCTAAAATAAAAATCACATAAATGCTGTATTTTAATACATAAAACTGAAATCACATATTATACCGTACCCACTCATTGTATATTTTTTGGTACAATGTAGTACGTACAGGTAAAGCTAAAGTGTGGTATATTTAACTATGTGGACACTTATAGAGCCACTATCTTTATCAGCTGCGCCGTGCCATCGGAGAATCCTTGATAAGATAACAAGCGGGGCGCTCCAAATAGCGTTCATGTTGATACCATTCGAGAGAGTTACTAGGTAGGTAGGTGCACCTACTGAAAAATACTATGTATTGTAAAGTGACTAAAACGAGAGGTGGAGTAAGGTATTCTAAAGTGGAGCAGGTTGTCAATTAAACTATTTTTTTTAATGTAAAACATATCTTTGTGCTTTTCTTAATCGATTTGTAGAGTTCGTTTTTTTATTCAAAATTACGGCAACATTTCACGAAGGTAATAGTTACCTCAAATTTATTTAGTTAATCCGTATAACGGCGGGTTTTTTGGGTCAAAAATATAAATTCAGAATACCGAAGAATAAACTGATAATATATTTGAACTACGGAGAAACCCATGCTCAGTATTTGTTTGAGAAATAAAATCCCGAATGCATACCTATATAAATATAATATATCCCGCAAAATAACTAAAGTAACTGAAAAACCTAGAGGCTTTCAGAATCAGCAAACTGAAGTGGTAACGCGCAATGTAGAGCCACATAGCTCATAGAAGCGATAAACCTTAGGGAAGAAAGGTTCTCAAATGGCGACCATGGACCGGAACATGGAGCGTAGGATGGCCCCCCACGAGGTGGACCGATGACCCGGTGTGAGTAGCTAGCATGTTTGCAGTAACCACTCGCTCTTTAAGGAAGGCGTGAACGTCTTCCGGTTGACGATGAAGATGACAACGCATATGATTTTTTTAACCATCCCACTGTAAAGTTTGTAATTTTTGGCGGTTATCTCTTTTTAGCTGCTAGGCATTGATATGTATTTACTCAAGCTCCTTCTAGCCAGTCTATCTACCGACATTATTTTTATAATTGTAGAGGTTGCTTCACATTAAAACTAATTTGCTTTGATTACAGCACTCGACGTAATTTTCAATCGTAAACATCTTATGTTAGTTTCTTATAGTTCAACTTGGCAAAACCCGCAATTTCGTATAATTTTGGATATTACAATGTAAACACATATGATTATGCTTATGATCTTTGACTGCATGGCTGAATGTTTCATTGTTTTACATAATTTAAGTATATTTATTAAAACTTAAAATTTTCTTGGAATTGTTGAAATTGATGTTTCAAATATAAGTTAGATAGGTGCTTCCAAACATAAAAACATGATTTACCGACCTCACTGAGAGTGGGATGATGATTAGGCCCATAATGCCTATGGATTTAATTCATAATATGAATGATATTTCAGAAATTACTCGTTAACTCAAAAATGATCTACGGCGGTCTACCTTTCTCCTTTAAAAGACAGTTTCTGAGAAAGCATTATTGTTTGAATTATGCCATCATTAGCTATGCAAGGCAAGAGCTATGATTAATTACATAATGCTCATTAATAACTGGAAGGGAACGCCTGTAGCGTAGGTTGTAAATTAATATTTATGATAACCCAAATCAGATTTCTTTATCCATAACACTTATTGCTATATTTATTAAAAGTTTTTATTTAAATCGTTGTTAGTATGGATGTTTATTTAGGTCAAATATTGCGAATCAATTTAGTTAGACCCTATTTCCGTTTTTTCTCTTTGGTCAATTGAATTGAAATGCATGTTTGTCAAGCTGTTCAAGTTTTTCACGCTTTTCAAGTATCAATATTCAAAATAGCTTAAATATCGAGTCCCAGCTGGTAGGTAGTCTAGTGGAAGTCATGATTCAGTAAAGTGGTGGCTGTGGGTGGTGGGTGCTTTACTAAAACTTCTTGGCAGTTTTGGAGGGAACACGAAATGGTTCGTTTTTTGGGTTTATAATTTACCCACACCCGTACACGTTAATGAACAGGAACAACAAGATTGAAAAAAAATATACAAAAACAATAAGGTTCCATTTTTGATTACCTGTCAAAAGTCTTGCCTGTCACGTTTCGATAATAATTCTCGAAAACTCCCAAATAAAAAAAACAAAGACCTACGTCGCAAAGGATTGAAAAGGTTTCTCTACTTTTGCTCGAACTTTGCAGTCAGTAATATGTCAAAAGTTGTTCAAAAGTATTTGTTCAGTTGGAAGATTTCTTCGTATCACATCAGCACATAATTAAATTACGTCAACAATTCCTTGTACATTAATCTACGCACGAATTAACTCGCAACAATGCCGAAAGCGAATTATATCGCGAAGAACATTATGCGGATCGCTCGTTTGATAAATTATATATTTTGCATACAATCGACTATGATCGGCACTATATAATTAAAGATCAGTAAATAAACTTCATAGTAAACCGACCACTTATTCGGTTTCTGAAGACGCGTTACCAATCTCTGAAAAAAAAATCTGTTGCTGAAATTCGATGTAAAAAATGTTTAAGTTACGTCTTCAATTTATTTAATTTTAAACATAATTTTGTAAATAATTTTTTAGATATTTTTACTCATTTTATAATTTTATCTTCTGCTTTTTTAATTGGTTTTTGTTTTTTTTCTGATCACTTAACATGTTTTTTCTTGATGATTCGGCACACATAGGTTGGTAAATTGATTAAGCGAGCGGTAGCCATAATAAATATAAAAATATTATAATATAATTTATATAATTATGTCTATAGGTAGTAATTCTTCTTCTTCTTTGACCCCTTCATTAGAAAAAAATATTGAATGGTACTTAGTATACTGCGCAGTACAAAATTGTTGTGCGAACTTTTATTAAACGTCAGATATTTTTTAACAGGTAGTAATTGAAAATTTACGTAATAAACAAAACTCCCCTTTGTTTGTACGTGATGCTCCTTATCCTATTATTGAAATTACTCCGAAAATAAATTGGTCCTGTCATTTTGCAAATTATTATTACTTCAAATAAAGTTTTTTAAATCTATAATGGTAGGTAGGTACACAATATACGTCATTATATCTGTAGGCAATGTGGGCTTGCACTGACGTCATAATGCGTGTAGAAATGTAACGAACAGATTATTAAAAAATACTTTGTAATTGGGTTTTCACGTTAATGGAACGATGAATCACATGACGACATAAGCTATTACAATGCACCAATGTAACCTAAATTCTTTGGTTATTCGTTGTTTATTAATTAGTGGCTTATTTTTTTTTTCATGTGTATGTCCTTGTTTTATGTGCCATGAAAAAAAGGCCTGTGTCAAAGGTGTATAATCACTATCCTACGTTTGGTTGTATATAAACTAGAAAACTTGTGTTTATTTGTGAAAACCAGCAGCGGATAGATAACTACTATTTTCTTAGGTAACATTTAGTGACTGCAGACTGCACACTGCCGTGTCTAAACCGTAAAATTTGACCCCTTCATTAGAAAAAAATATCGAATGGTACTTAGTATACTGCGCAGTACAAAATTGTTGTGCGAAATTTTATTAAACGTCAGATATTTTTTTTATGAATTGTCCAGTGAATAATGATTTACGTGTATGTAGGTCCTACCATACTATGTATGTAGGTACCTTATTATGTCAATATACCTTAATGAATATGTTACTATCTATGTAAATATATGTATGCTTGTATGGGTTATATGTAAGTGAAAAAAGAAACACCTGTAACTACAGCATAAATAGCAATATTTTTAATCATAAGTGGAAATGGAAACAGCCATATCAACTTCAACTTCATTATTAATCCATAATCCACCACGGGGGCCTGGTCCGGATTGGTGGATAACATACCTCCGAAATAATTCTCGGGTAGGTATGTGGGTTTCCTCGCGATGTTTTCCTTCACCGAAAAGCGAGTGATAAAACAGATAAACAGCCATATAGGTAGTCAATTTTATGTGATTATTTCTACCACCAGATGACAATTGTTAGTAAAAACCTGCATAATTAAATAGGAATTTTCCTCATTTTGCACAATATTGCGACAATACTTTAAAATATAATACAACGTAGGATTACAATGTGCGTAACTGATTTTGGCCTTCCTGAAGTTAGTGAAAGTGACATCGCAGTTAGCCGGACAGTTTCATTTGCGTCCCTGCAACTGAACGAACGAGGAAGAGAGTTCGGAGGCCCTTTTACAATGTAGCCAAGAATTGTTGCACCTATTGTATTGGAGGTATACTATAGATAATATTAATAAGATATACACACCTATGACCACGTTCAGCCAGCCAGTGACTTCTTTGTTGTAAACCTGCAACGAGAGGATATAGATATTAGTAGGTTGTATGAAGCTGTGTACATAGAATAGGTTCAACGACCCGTGATGCCAGTCTTAGGTTCTCCTACGTGGATGTCCTAGATTGGGATCAAGATAATTGACAAGAAAATATATCTCTAAAGTTTATGTGTTCCGTGGGTCTAAACTAAAGCAAGATATGTACAGGTATCTACTTAGAGATGTCTTTACAATTAGAGACAGAAATCGTTGAACGTGTTCAAATTTTTAATAAGTACTATGCTATATTTAACGCAACATTTTAAAAGGTATTTGCCTACGTCTATCTAAACGGATGATTAAGATTAGTTAAATTATCATTGTTAATTAATTATTATTTTAACAAAAATCACAAGCAGCATGAATCTTGTATACAAGCATGTACCCACTATGATTCCTGCGCTATCCATTCCAATATAATTACCCGATGGAAAACGGATACAGCGATTAGGCATCAATTTCTTCTAAGTATACGTAGGCATACTATAATTATAATGTCGTACATAAACATGTAGGTACAGCATTAGATAGATGATCATAAAAATAGAGCTAGCTTGCTAATAATCTCCAAAGGGCATAGCCCTGACGTGGTCGATGACAGTTTACATAATAAACCGTAGGCGTTATTTAAATATGAAAATAACTCCTGGTGTAGGTAAGGACAATCAACTGAAGGAAATATGCCTAATCATCGTTATGTCCACAGAGTATAGACTAGATCATTAAATTCAAACAAAAGTAAAAGCATCAAAACAGATGGCCGGGTCACTGGCCGGTGGTCTACTGATGGACGCCCCAGAGTTCACGTTCCAATTGCTATATCGATTCTGCATACAAATAATTTATCGTTAATCGACTGTACATCGGAGATCAATCGTTACGCTTAGAGATGAGTAACCGTAGTTCCAGACAGAGCTCCTAGAACTCTGAAGTTATGTTATATAATTGTATCGATGATGATCTGGTATCGATTTATTAATAAGGAATGGGTCGGAATCCTGCAACTCTATCATTTATATTAGTTGAGCATTTTGATTGTATAGACGCTATAACTACAAATATACACGATTGTTTAGTTATTAGATAATTATATTGTTTTCCTAGCGTTGTTTTTCGTCACCGATGCGAGTAAAAAAACATTTGTCACATTCTCTATCCTATAGCTGTTTTTCCTGCTGAAAACACAACTGTTGTGTTTGTTGTATGGGAAAACACTATGGCGCGTGCAGAGCCGCACCCGTGGCTAGACAAAACGGCTTAGCAGTCAAATAGTTAAGCACAAATACTCGTTGCAACGCTTATCTTCAAAACAGCACTCATCAAAACTATGCAGTTCACTAATGCAGCCCAGGCATTATACAGGCGTGGTTAGACAACCTATGCGAGTACCTAGACTGGTTCCAGTCCAGGCTGGCTTTGCTTTCGTGTTGTAAGCTAGAGGAAGTATGAAGCTAAATATTGCCTGTGTAATAGCAAAGTTGATTTTATGATCGCAAATGAGACAATCTAAGGCATTTTGTCCGAGCCGCGGCTAGTCCGTGATGAAGATGATTTTTACTATATGTAGCTAATACAAAACACATATTTTTTGTTTAAATGCCTTAATTAGAATGCAAAATTCGCATAATAATATAAAATAATGAAATAAAAATAAGAAAAAAAAAATTTTTTTTTTGGAGCTTTCATAATAATATCAAAATACTTATTTATACAATAATATACGTAGCTCTCGACGACAGAGTTTTCCACCATGATACTTAGTACTTACTACTCTTTGTTAATTGTCACAAAATATCTATTTTAATAATAAATAATATATAACATCATAATCATAATATACTCGTACTTATGGAGTAACATTAAATCTGTGATACACATTTACCCCCTTATTCATAAAAAGTTATATGACGTTTAATAAAAGTACGTACTACAATATTGTACTGCGCAGTAGGTACTAGGCACTAAGTCTTGTTCGATATTTTTTTTATAATATGTTATACTTTTTTTCCTAGTTAATTAAAAACTTCGCCCACTCACTCTCTGTTGTATAAGTTTTACGATCGGAAATTGTTATAAGGAAGTAAGTTTATAGGTAGGGATATAGGGACAGGTATTTGCGGTGGATATTTCCTTGGGTGATGAATTGTCGTGTAGTATTGTGTATACCACATATTTTAATGTTGTTTAAATTTAAATCTTATTGCTTCGGATTAAGGCTCATATTATATGTTTTGAAGTTGTATTGCAGAACGTGGTGTGATTATAAATTAAATTCCGTTTCATTAATAAATACGTTTATTGTTCTATCCTGTAGTGCTTAGTTTCCAAATTGTATAAAAATAAATAAATTAAATTTAATAGTTCCAAACAGTATTGGGTTTACCAGCAACTAGATAATATTTTCTGTAAATTATGGATGTTCGTAAATTTTTGAGGAGTCAGCAATAACGTAGGGTCATAATCCAATATAAAAATCCATTGAGTCGAAATCCATTCCATATTGACCCTGAAAGTTACAGTAACTTCACATCCAACGACTGGACAGAACTGTATTACACAGTAGCTAAACAAAATATGTAGTAGGTACCTTTACCTGCCTAACATAAAGACTAACCAATCAACCAACAAAAAAATAACGTGGCCTCCATAGCAAAAGCGAATTAAATGTTCACCCAAGCCGTACACAGTGAATTATTCTACGACCCAAGCAAGAAAGATTCTGTAACAATGGACTATAAAGAAAACGTTAATGATTTAATGGAACAATCAATTAGGATGTTACGAAGAGCAATGATAGAAACTGAGATAAAACTGGGCAATTGAATTTTATTAGCTCGTTTAAAAGGTTTTTGTATTAGAACGATACCTATATTGTGTGTTGAAGAAGATTTATTCAATAAATTTGAAAGATATTTTACAAAAAATGTATACTTCTTTTATTGAACACCCAAATATACAATATATATATATTTTTATTTGATTTTGTTACGAGTTACGAGACGAGCAAGTCGTTCACCTGATGGTAAGCTCTCCGCCTGCCCATAACTGTTACAGTGCCATCCAGAACTTAGCGTTGCATAATCTTGCGCTGCACTGCACTGTGAGACATCGGTTCTAACATAAAGTTTCATATGCCCAGTGATTTCGCTGGAAACAATGCCCTTCAATCCGGAACACAGTATTGTTTTCACACTATTGCTTGGCAGATTAATATCTGGTACTTCCCCAGACGGTCTCTTGCAGAAGAGGCCTACCACTACAAAATTTACACCAGTTCTCATCTGGGCAAATGCAATATAACACTATATATAGGATAGAATGAGAAGAGCCGCAGATCGGGCTCAGTGGCGTTCGCTGTAGCAGAGCCCTATATAGAACAATGGACGATGATGATGATGACGTTAATAATGCAGGGGATCCACATTATGTAACCGATGATCTGTCTTTATCAAGATAAGCTTAAAACAAAGACACTGCTAAATTGCTAATCCATGCTAATATGTTTAGAGTTCATGTCGCATTTTAGATAGAAACAATTTATAGACAATAGGTAGGACAACTTTGAAGCCTAATTTAACTATCAGCATTGGGGACAAATGACACGGCCAGATGACAATGTGGCAGCTGTTCACGATTCTGAACTAGGATCGCCTTGAACACGGCGGCTCGTAAAATATTTCCATGGTTTGAATAGCAATGGTTGAGGCCGAACAACAGCAGTTGTCTTTTAATGGTCCTTCTGACTATGGGAAAGAAACAATGAAATATTTCATAGCATGCCTAACTGTAATTTTTAATTATTTTTGGCTTTAATTTCAAGTAATTACAAAGTAATACGCACATTAACCCCTCTATCCATAAAAAGTTTTGTCACGTTCATCAATAAGAATATAGATATATTTTTACTGGTTTATAATTTCTTTGAAAAAGCTGTCACAGGCATTCAGGAAAGTTACATTTTTGAAAATAATATCTATGATGACTATCTGTTTGTTTTTAGCGTTGAGTAAAAACTACTAAACCGATTAAAATGAGGCTTACACTATTTGATAGCTTGAAAGTCTGAATAGAGTAGAAAATGCTTTATTGTACACCAGTTAAAAATATACTATATCTACTATAATTATATAGATACAATAGGTAAATCTAAAAATAAAGTGGAAAACGAGCTATTGATAAAAATCTACCTGTTGGAAGTTTGCCGGTATAGGCCAACGAGGTTAATTGGGTCTGTCTTCTAATATAAATTTTAAGAGAGTACACAGGTACAAAGTCGCGGGTAACAGCTAGTCTTCAATGTAAATGACATTTAAAGTTCTATTTGAATAGAGCTACTGCACTGTTTATTATATTCGTATCCAGAGGTTCCTTATATAGAAACTTGGCCTGAGTCTGTCTGCACGTAAAAGGATTGGCAATAATTCCAGACCTTTGGACTAGTTACACGTAACTTTAGATTTCAAATTGATATGTCAAGAAAGCAAGGTTTTACTAAAGGGTTTTTTCTCGTATCTCGTAATCCTGGGTAGAGGTCAGAATATTTACACTTTGTCACCCCTAACAAGGATTCCTTGTATGTTATATGATCAGGATTGTAAGTGATCGTGACACGTTATTAATTTTTTTGTGTTTTATGCAATCATCAACAACCCATAACGTCCCACTGCTGGGCACTGGTCTCCCCTCAGTTTCGCGAGGAGGATTAGGCCATAATCCACCACGGGGGCCAGATCCGGATTGGTGGATCACATAGTACCTACCTCCGAAATAATACTCGGGTAGGTATGTGGGTTTCCTCACGATGTTTTCCTTCACCGAAAAGCGAGTGAAAATTACGTACTTATGTTTTACAAGAAACACATTGGTACGTGCCTGCACTTGGATTTGAACTCACGACCTTCTGCTTGGTAGGCGGACGTTCTCCCACTAGGCTACCACCGCTTGTTTTATGCAATGGTGTATTGTTTTATTACTATTTGAATGGTTATTCATTGTGGCTTTGCACTATCTTGAATTAGCATTACCTACTTATAACTTTGACGTAATCAGTATAATTATGGAGTGTTAGACTAACTGATGGCTTTAGGAGAGTGGGTGTAAGCACAGTACAAGAAGTGCAGGTCTTAAATTATGATTTACTTCCTTAACAGCTACTTCTCTTAGAATAGGTATTGTATGATGCGATATTAATTCCCTTTAACCTTGGCATATTTTCATAGAAACATATTGTGACTAAACGGCGCTTGCGCGGTATTTACGAGGAACTACATTCAATCCAATAGATACATTATCTATACAAATACCTTTTTGAATGAGGAAATCTTGGGTGCCAATGACAAAGCGGTAAAACCGCCATGAAGAAAAATTGAAGGCCTATGATTGGATGAAAAACTAAAGGAAGTAATGTATTTTGTACCAAGCATATTATTTAGATTTGCAATTATTGTGTTTATAAAACTAATTTATTTATTGATATCAAGTAATTTTATAGCTTTTTTTTTTATTTACAGGCTCTTGATCTAGTGTAAACTGTTTCAGGAGCCTGTGGCTTCTTCCATATTAATGGCCAATTAATAACGAGTATTTTAAAATATCTAAGTTAAATTTTGTTAATACTCAACAATTAATGTTGTTTTGTTCATGATCCTTCCTTATTACAATTTTAACTACACACATAACCCGGCACTAAGCTTGCAGAGCTTTCTTTTCTCACAGATCTCTAACTGGATTAAAAGTGCCTAAGCTATGTTATGTAAAAATTGTGACTATGTGAAAATGTCCGTGTCTTCGATTTCCCCAAAATTTTTAATACATTTTCTGTGTAATTTCATTTACTTAAACAGTATATTTATTTGATGACATAGAGCAGATGTTTTTTATTTGCCTGATGTTAATTTAATAGTGACGTCTATCTGCACACCTGTTGTACCTCCTGATTCTTGATATCCCATGTGAATCATTGTTCGCGAGCTTGAAGTAGTTTTTCGGCAATATCAGGTTACTCGCGGCGACCACCTGGCTGGATCGAGTGGTTATATAGAATGTCCCAAAAATAGTGGACAATAATGACTTGTTTTTGAAAAAAGATGTGATATTTATTTAAACTGGGTATAATTACCTAGTATAAAACATCTATTACATATAGGTAGGTTGAGTGGATGTTTTGTTTTACTTATTATGAAAGTAAGCGTACATGTTATTTGAAATTAGAAAATTAGACACTTGCTGTTCCTCGCGATTTCACCAGCGAATCCCAGGATAAAAAGTATCTCATGTTTAGTCCAGGATTCTAACCTATCTCTACTCCAAATTTCATTAAAATCAGTTCGGCCGTTTTGGAGCGAAGAGGGAACACACGTTTACACGTGTTATTCTCTATAGTAATGTTGAGGGTGGAGTCGATGTTCAGTTTTAAACTTTAAACATAATTTCCAGAACACCCTGTATAATTATCCATATGCAAATGCTGTGCTGCCGGTGTGTTTGTTGTATTGGTTTACATTCAGAGGGGCAGACGGCGGACCTTGTTTTCACGGTTCTCGCACTCAATATTCAATACTGAACTACCTAGTTTTGAGGTTGTGAAGTTTTGTAAACCGAACATCTGTTAAGTGAAGATTTTTACTTAATTATTTTAGTCGTACTTCATTTGTTTTTGGAAACGAAAGCCAATGGCAGATGATTTTTGCCCCAGTGGGGATTAGTATAACTTAGATTCAGTAAATTGTTGTTCTTGTTAAAATATTTACTGAGCTGTTAATTTCGGAAAGTCCCTTGAATCAAAAGCATGAAAGTAGAAAATCTCATCTATTTTTCATTGAAGAGCATTTTTGCGGCGTGTTTAATAGATATTGCCGATGTTGTCATTCGTATATCAAGAAATACTTATGTTGGTAACATAATAATATCATTGAGAAAAAGTGTAAGTGAAAAAACTGTGCCTTGTGGTACGCCAGTAAAAATTGTCATGATATTGAAGCCAGATCCCCCTATAACAGCTTTAAAACTTCGGATGATAAAACATGATTAGTAATCTACTTGCATTCTTCCTCCAAAGTCGGTAATACATAGTAATACTAAGAGAGCTTTGTGTCAGACTCGGTCAATAGCTTTACCGATATCAGAGCTTACTGCTAAATTATCATCTTCGCTTTGGCCTAACGGTGACCTGTTGATGCCAATAACTATAACGACAATGTATTTTTATGACAGTTAACTAAAAGACTATATTAACTTAGGATATAAAGTGTGATTATGCGTCAGTGTATTTTATGTATAGTACAAGCACTGTTAGTTCCTTTTTGTTGGGCAGAATAAGTCAAAAGGTCCTTACAAAGACTTAGCTGTATTTTTTTATGACGCCATTGTGAGTCTCAGAGTTTGAAAGACAATAGGTTCTTGTCTTGGCTTCTTTCTTAGATCAAAGAATGTTACGTTTTACGATCGACGAAGAACGATTTTCATTAACAAATTAGTAAAGGTGTAGAAAGAACTTTTCCTTGTGAAACAATCAATTAACAGGTTAAAAAAATCTTAATAATTTCAGGCTTTACACATCTATTACAGATAGGCCAAGTCCACCAACTCATCATGGATAAAAGTATATTATTTATTGAGTTGAAATATAACAAATAAAATCACTAATATGACCCAATTAAAAATTCTAGCAAATATATACTGGCAATGTAATGACAAAAACTGGTAAACAATAGCAAAGGACCGCTGTAGACGGCAATATTAGGAGAAGCTCCCTCTAGCTGTGAAACGGTACAGAATAAATACAACAGCAAACGAATGATTTAGCTTATCAAGCGTTATAGTTACTGAGCAGCTTACTTATAAAAATGCAGTCCTTGTGTTCAATACCGGTGCATCTGCAAGATGTTTGTCAAATAAGAAAACAGCATCTGCCAGGTGGCAACCTTAACATCTGCACGTACCAGACAAACCAGTTGTTTGGCGTAAGCCGCAACTTCGCGGTGACGCCGAAGCCAACAGGGATGGTGCAAGGTTCACTTATAACTTAAGACAATCTCTTCGGCGTTTTAAATTGATATAGGGATTATGCCCATTTTATTTTATTAGATAATCTGTAAATGTAACGGTCTCATTACTTTGCTTTTTGTGAAATAAAAATAAGCTTCTCGCTTGCTAAGTAGATCTAAATATTATAATTTACTAATAAAGTTTTTAAAAGTATTAAAGAAAAATTAATATTAATAAATCATGTACCTACACCGCTAAATAGGTATAATAAACTATTTGTATACTCTAAGATCTTGTATAACAAAATATCAGAGAACTGATGGGGACTCCCTGATTTATTGGACGTGGGTTGTTACCCTTTCGGCCCACACCTCCCTCCGACTCTGTGAAGGAGACGTGTCATAATACAAAAGACCATAATTATCACGACTGTTGCTCTCAACGACTTCGCAAACCATTTTAAGTAGATTTTAATTATGAACAAGCTTTCAATTTGTTTTGTACCAAGCAGGCTTAAGAAACTCTTTTATGTAAGAGTAATACAAAGAAATTAAAAGTTTTCGAATTTTAATGGATGTTCTGTTACGTGTAGGTTATTGGAACTGTGAAATAGAAGAGTTTACTATTAACGATCTTATGGCATGGTCTTTAAGTTAAACTGAAAACGACACCGACAGTGTAATACAGGCAAATGACTCATAATGCGTCGAGTAGGACGTGAGTCTCCCCGAGTCGCGTTTTAAGAAATGGACCCCTGTGATTCCAATAATTTCGGGCGCACCCTAGAAAGCCACACTGAATCATCGCAGCTAACTAATCCTGTCACCACGACACTTCAACAAAAACAACCCCTCTCAAGGGTCTGGGTTGAAATATCGACACGAAAAAAGAAAACGCATCCAGAGAGGCGTGAATGTTAGAGAAGTAGGTGCATCCCTGCAAACATGTTTAATATTCCATTATCACGAACAAAACCAATGTCAAATGATCACAATTGATCGTGTGAAGTAGGACAATCTCAGAAAACAAAACCACCTTTATAAAGGGAGACAAATAGATTGGCAGGTCAAATAGTTCAGAGAATTCTCAGCTGGCAACGTATTATCACTGGATTACGACACTGCCCGTATAATTTTAGGTAGTGCTTACCCTGTGAACTACATAGGGTGAAAACCCATCGAGGTCTGGTAAGCGGAGAATTCTATGATGCAACAAGATAGCGGAATGAATCTCAAACTGCAAGAAAAGTACAGGATATGTAAGATTGTCCTCAATTTGCGTAAAATCCTGGCAGTAGTGTGGGAAAAAGTTAGCATAAATTTACATAGTTTTATCCTGGTGTTTTTTTACATACCCGAGAATTATTTCGGAGGTAGGTATGTTATCCACCAATCCGGACTGGGCCCCCGTGGTGGATTATGGCCTTACCCTCCTCACGAAAGTGAGGAGAGACCCGTGCCCAGCAGTGGGACGTTATGGGTTGATGATGATGATGATCCTGGTACTTTTATCCAAAATGGCGCGCCAGTCACATCGTAACCTAAATAAAATTACTGACTACCCAGAACGTTAATTGATGCTTAAACATGTCCAATAGTAACATCGCAGCTTCCGAATTTACACAGTTGATTAAACGAATTCCAACTTATCGTACTCTTACTACATGCTATTTCTTACTCGTTATTCGACGTCATATTTAACCTAGGAAGCTCTAATGGTATTGAAATCTCCTTAACCAGCCATTTCTTTTTCACCAAAGAGGCAACTAATGGTTGAAAATTACCATGTTTTTTTTTAGTTCTCCTAATTTTAGAGGGTATCTGATTCAATGACTTTGCAATATGATTAAGTTGCGCTGCATTGGTTGCCGGGCCTAGTGGGTATAGAAGGTAAATATTTAGAATGGCGTATGAATTTGCGTGTTGGCTGAACCGCGATCGCCATAATATAGACGCTTTGTTAAGAAATGTGGGTTATTCAACCACCCGAATGAGAAAGCGTTGCGCAAAGTTCTCGCGGATCTTTTAAATTGTATTGTAATTTGTTTTCTTTTAGTAAGTTTACATCGAGTTGATATTACGTAAAACGATTAGTTGATTCAGTGAATGTAAGTATAGCGAGTACTTTATTATCTGCTTATCCTATCTTCCTATCTCGGTTAGGTATCATAACATTCTCATATACTCGTATGTAGGTATGACTAAGCGTGATTTTGGTAATAATATGAGATACTAAATTATCGCATGGGTAATTTTTTATCATAGAAATTATATTTTTAATTTTCTGTTTGTTAGCAAGCGAATTAAAATTCCTTAAGCTTCATTGAAATTATTGTAAAATCAATTATTTTGTGCGTTAAATAAAGTTCAGCTAACTCTAATGGCCACCTGTTTTTAAAATTTTATATTATACTATAAAATTACTAAAATTCTATTTGTCATACCAAATAATTACATTTAAATAATCATATATAATTGTTTTCACCAATTTTTCAAATAAAAATGATACCTAAATTCTAACCATCGCTGTAATAATTATGCACCTTGTTATACTGTTATACGTAGTGTTCAAACTTATATTATAACCATAATTTTAATTGAAATTAGTACTTAAAAATTATTGAAGTGTTCATTTAATAAAATAAAGTTCTATTCCAGTATTTATAAGTTCTGCATAATTATCTACATGCAGTGCAAGTTTTAAGTTTCAACTTTCATTTCGATAAGCAATAACTGATTCGTTATGGAATCCAAACTTTAGACGATGAAACTTTATAATTTTTCATTATTGAGTTCAACAATACTATTAACAAAGCTCAAAGTAAGCACAACTTTGACAAGCGCGTAACTTTAAAGCATGTCAATCACAAACAAAACCAATAGAAAAATCAACCACTCTCATAAGCACAATTGTTGGGGTCACCGGCATTTCCTGAATACGTTGTTATATTTACCGCGCCGGCACTGGTTTCATTGTGTCCGTAAATGCCATGGCACCATAAATCGTGAGCCATGGAGAGACATTGTACGACATAGTATGTTTAAATATACATACCCACATATAAAGTATACTACCTAAGGCTGAATTCACACTAAACAACAACGACCTAGCAATGTACATAGATTGATTGACTCTTTATTGACACCAACAAGAACACAAAACAAAGCGAAATATGTGGTTACAAAGGACGGTCTTTTCGCGATTTCCATTAAACAACCTTTGGATGGACAATATAGAGGTCGGAAAGGAAACTACGTAATATTTAATTTAATGTGATATGTGACGGATAGCGCGGTCGTACAGGGAAGATATCCCTATTAGGTAAATCAGAGTTGTAACGGATCTCGATCTCAGACGATACAACTTTCCAGGATACGTTGATGCAAAATCGCGGGATCCGCTGATAAAAACTCTATCTGCCGTGAGTTCAGTCTACATGACAATGCGACGTAATGTCAATTTTGACCTTCCACCTTAAGTACTGATCCTGTAGTGGTGGTACTGTCAACTGCTAATTTTGAATAAATACAATTGTGGCCATTTTGGGTACCAATTATACACGTTTGCTGCCCGACATTTTTTTTAGAGTATCCTCTATTTATCTTCAAAATAACAGATGCGTCAAAGTTCGAGAAGTGCAGAGACTTTATCATTGAACCCCAAAATCAACTCTACAACCCTTTAGTTACAGCCTTTAGTGCACGAATTCGCGCAACTTTCTTTATTAATGTGAAACAAGGCTAATAAGACCCATTCAGCCTTTATAAAGGTGTATAGAGAACGAGACATTGACCTATATCAATAGGGGACATTTGGGGACTGTTGACGTGATTTTATGGGGCCCGAAACATCTAGTCACTTGATGCTTGTTTTTGTTTGTAAATTGGGGTATTTAACACGCTTTTATTAGCTTGGTATATATGTATCTATGTAACGGCATCTTTGGACGTGGTCAACGTCGTTTTCACCTACATAGAAACGTCGGATCACATTGAAACGCATTGCACTTATCAAGGGCCGATGACAATACAATAATAAGTTTAAAAAATATCAAATAAAAATTTAAACGCACTAAAAAAAAATATGATTAAAACACTATACTTTTACCGTTAAACTTAGTGGTAAGAAACATTTTGTGGGCGGCACACTCTGGCTCCGGTGGAAAAAAAAATAACAAACCAAACAAATAGGCAGGTAACAGCATTACTAATTATCAATATCAAATATTAACGTAATACGGTTAATAATAATGATTTAGCTCTTGTATTAGGTACACCAACGGAAGTCAATTAGAGTACACCAATTACCTACTAATCATTTACTTATTAATGTAACGGAAGTCGGTATATAACATGATAATTGCGACAGAATAGAGCTTAATTCTTTATAGTTAGGACAAATTCGGGTCACAGACCGTAAACAACGTGTACCTATGCCAAATGATGTCATGTTTGGTCTTTATTGCGGACCATCTGGTTTAGAAAAAGCATGTTTAGTTATGTTTTTTTAAAAAAATGACTGGCATTGGATATAAACTACTAATATGCTATAATGTATTAGATAAATATAGAGAGTATACTATCGGTTTTTAGACCAGCTTTTGCGCGTAGTGCACGTCTTATTTTATTATCCTAAGTGATATTAAAATATTATAACTTTGAAATTTTTGATGTTTGTTTGTTTGTAACTCAAGCACGGTAAAATTGCTGAACGCATCTTAATGAAAATTGCTATAAATATGTACTCTAGATCCTGGAATAATAACAAGTATAATAATAAACTTTTTATCTGCTAATGAAACAATGGGATGGAACCGCTAGTGAAAATGCAGAAGACATTATATCGCTTGAAAATTAGAAAGAAAATGATGAAGTATATGGATAATATGGATTTATGCAAGAAACGCCTGAATCAATATCAATTAGAAACACCCTTAGGTTAATTATACCTTGCCGCAATTTGCAGTAGTCATTACGTTACAGCAGATATAAAGATTGGGCGATTTTTTCTTTTAAAATTTCATTTTAATAAGCTTGAGAAGCAGCGATGCGAAGTGGTTACCGAAAAAAATATCTCAATAAATCATGAATTCACTGTATCCACGAGCGTTTCCAATTAGCACAAAAGTGCGCGGAATTCGAAATGGGAAGAATTTGAGGTTAGTAATTATGCTAGGAAAAAAAGTATAGCTACTGAATAATCATGAAATAATAATATGATGGAGTCACCCAGCGAGTAAATTATTTTTTCTTGGTTTGGGCTGAGACTACTTCTTTCATTCTTTTTCTCCTTTTTTTTCTTCTTTTCTCCATTATTTATTGTTTTATCTATTTTTTAGAAACCTCTGCTTGCAGCTTGTGTATAAATATGTGACACGACTATTTCTGACTACTTCCTGCAGCTCGCCTTGAACCGCAGTAGTTAATTATTATGAGCGTCAATTAACTTCTTACGTCATTTTCTAAGCCGACTTGGTCTATCAATTTTATAAACACCTATATAACCCATTTTTTATTGATCTAGAGAACTGGCACACTATTTGACTAGAATTAGGCTAGGCACCTACATTTTTGTTTGAAAGGAAATTTGAAATGATCCAAACTCATTTTAAACTAGCTTAACCCTGCGGTTTCACCAGCATTTTCCAGGATAAAGACCGTCCACGTCACATACGAAAATAAACAATAGAAGGACGCGAAAAAAACAAATGTTAAACCATGAGTTCTTATTAAAATCACAAAGCACGTTCAGTTTTAACAAAATTTCATATTTTTTAAATTCCAAAAGATAATTAAAAGAGTCACCAAAATACCACCGATAACCTGAAATTTCTTTTATACTCTTCTTACCTAATCGTTTATACTCTGTAAGCACACTTGATACTTTTTCATCGCGATACATTTCCATTTTGTCCTATTTAAACCCCTTAAGAAATCGATATCTCTTATAAATACGTTTCGTTCCGTTAAATTGAAATCCATAAACGAATATGGGCCTATGAGTGTCATGGGAGAAATTTATTACGAGGTGGAACTAGCCGGACCTCCATGAAAGGTTTCTTGATACTTCGACATTTCTGTTTGGACGCTAGGAAAACGCTTTAGAAATGTACCTATCAGATGTATCATTAATCGTGGTTGAAGGAAAGCTTGAAGAGACGGTAGAGAAATTGATAATAAAGAGAATAATGAATAATAAAGAGGACATTTAAACTTGCTAAGACGTACCTAAATCTAACAACTTAGCGTAGACCTTTTTAAAGTAGACGTGTGTCAACAGAGGTTCGCATAGTATAGTAGTGACTGCTATAACGAGTAACTCTGAATGAAAATGAATGGAGTCTGACATTCAACAATTTAAGGCGTTAACATACTGCGCTGCTGTGAGTGACAAAACTAAATTTTTCGAGTAAAAATTGTAGAAAATCTCACAACGATATTATTTTTTTCATATTTCTTTGACCCCATTTCTTTCAAACGGAATGGGAAACACTGGGATAATCCGCATAGTGAAAAGAAATACTAGACTTCAATCTTTATATCAAAGGGATAAGGTTTAAAATTTGTTGATTATTTTCCCCCCTGATATGCAAGTACCCTGCTTTCTATATTTTCGGGGTCAGCCATTACTTCCGGAGTGAATCATTCTATTGGCTATGACTATGATGCTATGAATCAGTTATTTATAAGCCGACGTACAAACATCAGTTTTAAATCGGATCTGCAGCGAAACTGGCACAGGATTTTAATAAATTATCGATTTGCGAAGTTTTTTAATTATATTTTTAGTTGAGCAATATCAGACATAAAGGTCGAAAAAGATACATATATTTACTGGTTAATATAATAATTACAGCAACGACTCAAATTGTCTACTGTAATCCACTTCTTCAGCATTTCTGTTTGCATCAATATGGAACGTAATTCAGGGGATCCCTGTTAAGTTGTATTACTTTAAATTTCTACATTATAATCAAGTTGAAAAAACCATTGAACGTTCGGCTGCTCAGGTTCCCATGAAACGTGAAATCTATTTGAGATGTTGATGTCTGCTGCTGCCGGTACCACAATACCTTATTGTTGTGCTGCCATAAGCCTAATTCAAGGCCCAAATCATTGAGCCTGTTAGAACATGGTGCATGTGCCTCTGATCTCCATGTGTTCGCGTCATGCTGATGACTTCATAGCATTATAAACAAGTTTACAGGATTATTGGGCGCAAATTAAACTGGAGCGGATGAACTGGGTAGTAAGAACTCTTTGTGCTCCTGACTAAGGAATACTTCAGGCTGGCAGGTATGCCACAGAAAACAAAATTCTTATATTATGCGCAACCTTTTTGACTACATTCCATGTTTTATCTTTCGAATTATTGTAATCACCTAACAGATTACCATCCTATTATACTTAGCACTCGGCGTCAAAGTGGCATGATGTCATTAATTCGGTCCCATAGCGCAACCAGTAAATCCTTCTTGGCTCATGATGTGAATTTAAAAGTTTAATACAATGGATGACAGGTTTATTACGGTCCGTTTAAAGTTGGCCACCCATCGCCCATTTTATTGCTAGACTTGGTTTGCAATATGTTTTATTCATTAGACTTGGCTACTTATCTAGGCAACTAGGTAGGTACTTAGTCTAAAGTATTAAATCAGACGAATTTGGTTACGTGCTTTAATTTTATGCACCTACAACTTCCATTCACCTAGGACCTCAGTAAGCATAAGTGGAGTGATTTCTTATCTATGACCTCTTTAGCCTTCTTCCGTGATTTTAAAGTATAAGTAGGCTATTCTTCATCGTTTATTCCATCCTGTACTAGCCAGTTCCATCACATTCCTTTGCAAGATCTGTTTGGACACGAGATCGAGATCGAGATCGTTTTGGACACTGGAACATGATTTGTATACATTTTCTCTCTTAAAATCAATTCTAGCTTTAAATAACAATTATAATATCAATCTTAAACACGTTTCTAAAACATATTGATTATCGTTTTCGAAGAATACTTATTTATAAATTGGTTACAAAGAGAAACAGGCTCTTCTTAGACCAAACCTAATATAATAGAATCAAATCAATGGCGGTCAAGGGTAAAGCCGTGCTTCTGATTCTCAGAGGCTGTTTACAATAATTAGAGCCTCATATCCATTACTTATATTATGTGGGTTGTGATTACCGAAGTCTCCAATTTGTAAAAGTTGTACACATTCAACGAAACCGTCGCTGCCAATGTAGGTCGATACATCAGACAATCTTTAATTGATTGAGTGTATTTCTAATGGATTGAAATTGACTTTGATCACTCATTGTTCAGTGGCGATGACAAGAGCTACTCACTTCTAGAATTGTATTTATCAAAACATAGTTAATAGAATCAGGCGTTATTTTGCGGAAATCCATAATCAATAAGATAATGTAGAAATATATAGTTTTAATTCCGCCTAAGTTACACATACATACATTCGTCAGACAACTTAGGCGGAATTAAAACTATATATTTCTACATTATCTTATTTATCAAAACATATTGACCTTCACATAGAGAGCCCTTAAATTTTGAATATCTGATTCACTCGCGGAGTTATGCCTAAAAATGTTTTCTTAGTGAGCTAAGTTGGATTATAATTAATAAAATTTTCAGGCCAACATTCTTTGCAGAATCATGAGTTCAAGTTATGATTGAAATTTCAATTAGTGCCTCCTCACCTTCAAGTCCTTGAGCGATTGACGACCGATCAGCGAGTAAGGCAGGGGCTGGCACGTCATCGATTAAAATAAATCAATGGTACACACTGACATTGAGTTCTGTCAACTACTATTTAGTCTGTGATGTCGGTTGCACCTACTATTGGTTATTCTGGCGCTATTTTGTGTCGAAGTTACGCCTGGTGGTTAAAGAAAGAAGAAGAAAAGAAGAAAGAAGAAGAAGAAAGAAGTTTCTTTTGATCATTTAGAAATAGTTATATACAACGTGTCATTTGGATAAGATATTAATCCTGAGGGTTATTACTTAATAAAAATAAGAAAACATTTGTAAGACAATGTAATCTAAATTATACAGAATTTTAATGCCAAATATACCAGAGCAGATAATTTCTACAGTTTTCTACCGTAAAATTGAATACCGACTCGGCAAATATTTGAAATGCAAAAGAAAGGCTTCCGAAGACAAACGTAATTATTTGAAGAAATATAAGTGTGTTTCATAAACAAGATCTGAGAAAGCCAAACAAGAAAATTACCGTTGCTTGTTTAAAGATACCAGCAAACATGGAGCAAGCTAAAGTCAAACCATGTTCGGCTCAAGTTCTCGGGTCTTGCACTCTTGGCTGTGATGTTAACAGTAGGTTCCCGCATTTCCCGTTATTCAGGCCTTTATCTTTACTTCGAAAGTGTTTTAGTTTGGTTGTTATCAACAGGCGGTAATTAGGTACCTAAACACAACGAAGACGCTGTTATTTGCGTCTACTACGACTTGGCGGATCGGTTACATAGATGGCAGAGAACTTTATGATTTACAGCTTGCTTGTGATCTTACTGTACCTACTAGTGAACGAAATTCATATTTTTTTTGAAGAACAAGCTTTCTTGAAGACCTTTCAAGTCCAAGGAGTTACAAGTCTATTTATTTATTTATTTTATTCTATGTATATAAGGAAAGCCACCGTCCGATGTCCTAATTACTCCTCTCCGTGCATGGTTGTCTGGAGGAGATCGCTCTGAGCGATAACACCGCCCATTGTGACACTGATTGTAAAACTTGTTTTGTTCTAGTTTTTAAGTTTTCTTTTTTTTGTGGTGTTTCAATAAATAGTTTATCTATCTAAGGAGGTGAGTATGGCATCACCACATTAACATTAGCTTGTTTAATTTTTTAGTAAAAATTATGTTGAAGCGTACTAAGAATAAAACTAATACAAAACGTATTACGCTAAACCAAATATATAACACTAAGCAATGAATAAACGTAATAATACAAAAAATAAGGCCCCTTCAGAAATAAATGAAATACGAACGTATGAAATTAGACGCTTCTAAAAGATTACAGAGCACGATCATAAGCAAGAATCTCGCCTAGACAAGTCGGGAGGCCTCTAGCACTTGCTTAATGTTTACCTTATTACTTACTGCCACCAACACGCTTGCCAACAGAAATAAAAACATACGGCCACATGACTATAATACTGACATAAAGAGAACGCCAACAGTTCAACGGTAGACGGTTACAAGAAGGGTCTTCTCAATTCGGTCGTGATATCGAGGCTGGTGAGAGAAGACAAGTAATGGATACAAATAGTAGGGTTAGCAATATAGCAATTTTAGTAAGGTTAAGCGGTCGCGAGTTCGGATCGAAAACTCAAGATATTATAGTACAGTAACTATTGGAAGATTGTTCTAACAGCAGTATTTGTATATCTAATACAAAAGAAAAAAATGTTTCTAATGCAACGTAATATCGAAAAATATCATCATCATCATCAACCCATAACGTCCCACTGCTGAGCACGGGTCTCCCCTCACTTTCGTGAGGAGGGTTAGGCCATAATCCATCGAAAAATATACTTTATTCATTTTGTATTGTGGGCTCATATCGTATTCAATTCAAATAAGAGTTATGAAGAACACACAAGACACCTCAAAACTCGTTCAAGGAAAATTAGAACAGATGTTAGCCCTATTACCATTTGTAGTATAGCTATATCTATGAATGAATAGCCGCTTATCTATCCCTTTCACGCTAACGAATTCCGAGGCAATGGAAGAAAAGCTTTTAAAACATATTCCAAACGAGAACTCCTAAGTAATAACATTGAACAAACGCTGAGACTATTTATACATTCCTTTGTTTTGTGCGTGGAAGGAAATTTTAAAGGAAAGAATGGATGTAGAGATGCAATGCGCATGCGAATTAATATTACGAAGGGAACACTTGTAAACGGTTCCGTATCGGTAGGGGATTTATATTTCCTGAAAGATATTACTGAAACAAAGCTTTATGTTCCGATGATATTCACTATAGAATACGATGATTTAGTCTTATATAATAATTATACAGTTTATTTGATTGTAAACTGTGCCCAACAGTGCTCATGTTCTAATATTTTTAATGTTTGAAAAAACAAAAGACGATGTTCGAAAAATCGTCACTTATTTTCAAAGGGGGACAAGTTCTTTGAATTTAAGGAACTAAGGAATTTGTACTAGGGTGTTCACTGAAATGAAGCTTGTTTATCGTGGTTATGAATGACTAAAAGGTAAAACACTTTTCGTAACTAATGTCCAATGTCTGGTGACCTCACTCTGTCAATACCTAAGAGTACGTCACTAAATAGTTTAGTTACACCAATTTTCTAGTTGTTTTCAACTTCCACAGCCGTAATACAGCCTCCATTGTCCACGATGATTCTTCTAAACGAGTAATTGAGAGGCAATGAAGTGTCAAATTGCGTAAGCAATAGTCAGTAATGTTATGGCTGGCTAAACTACTTGATATGAGAGCGTATATTTGCTTTACCTGAGAAAAATATTAGTGAATTTCGGAATGGAACAGCTAATGATCTTGACGCTGTTTCGTCATGTGTTTTTTTCTTTTGTGAAACATAAATGTGTAACTTACCTTTTAGCCTAACGCTCGCTACTGTTAAGAAGGATTCCCTTCCCTGTAATAATAAAAAAAACATATGATTAATTATTTAACAATAATTTCAAAATGGTGATAGTCTAACGTCTGCCTTCCAAGCATAGAGTTAGTTAAAATCCGGTACATTCATTTTAGTGCAGGCCGTTTTTTTCCCTTAAAAATTTAGATACCTCGTGGGGGATTTCCGGGAAGAAGATTCCTGTAATCCCCCACATAGCTCGAGCATTAGCATCGCACATCCGACCGGGCCACGGTGGTGGAATGTGGCCTAATCCTCTTCACCAAGTGCAGCTGTAGGCGAGAATGAGTATCCACCCCTTCTACACTCTACACTACACACATACACAGGGATGCGTATGTGTGTTAAAGCACACGATAACGTTAAAAAGCGAATAATAGAGAACACAGTCGTGTTTTCTTTATTCGCTGTGATGTCGCCTTGTTTGAATTAGCCGGAGCCTTATCTCGAGTTCTTCGAAAGTCAGGATCAAAATATCTCGGTATTCTCGGTTTGCAGTACTTCTTTGTTTGAGTAAAACATTCCGCAGCGATAACGCGACCGCGTCGCCGAATTTTAACTGTGCCATCATTTAGACGTGGTGTTTAAAACTAATACAATTAAGTTGCACACATCACTAAGTACTGAATTATTATAATTAAATGTGTGTCTAAAATCAATATCATCCTTATCATCATTAAAAATTTAAAAATCTATTTATATTGTAATGCAAAATGTATATTTAGCTCGTATTATCATTGATTATTATTAACCATATTATATGTTACTAGCTGCGCCCCGCGGTTTCACCCGCGTAGTTCCTGTTCCCGCGAGAATATGGGGATAAAATATAGCCTATGTTACTTGCTGTCAATATATCTTTCCATTAGTGAAATATTTTTTTAAATCGGTGCAGTGGTGTAGCCGAAACCTTACATATTTCCATACATACTTTCAACCCCTATATTTATTTTACCCCTCAAGGGTAAAGTTTTACTAACTTTGAATGCCAAATTAATTTATATCTAATCAAAAGCCTAAAAAATAAATTTCAAGCTTCTAGTTTTAAAAATGACCATACTTCCATACAAACTTTCATCCCCTATTTCAAACCCTTACAATGCATTATTTGCGATAAAAAGTAGCCTATGTCCTTCCCTAGGCTCTAGACTATCTCTGTACCAAATTTCATTTCAATCGGTTCAGTAGTTCAGGCGTGAAAGAGCAACAGAGTTACTTTCGCATTTATAATATAAGTAGGGATGTTTGTTTTGAATTCCCGATACACCTCGAGTTTCCGAAATATTAGGAAGTCAAAACCAATATCATCATCAACCCATATCGGCCTACTGCTGAGCACGGGTTTCTCACTTCCGTGAGAAGGATTAAGCCATAATCTACCACGAAGGCGCGGTTTAGATTGGTGAATAACATACCTACCTCTGAAATAAATCTCGGGTAGGTGTGTGGGTTTCTTCGCGATGTTTTTCTTCACCGAAAAGTGAGTGATCATTACGTACATATGCTTTATAAGAAACGGGCCCGCACTGGGATTTAAAATCACGACCCTCTCCTAGGAAGGCGGACGAGCTACCACTAAGCTACCACCGCTTCAAATCAAACAACACATGTTAATTATCCGTGATAGTACTAGTGTTATAGACCACGCTACTTTAAAAGCTTGTATATTGAGATTCTATTGAATTCATTGACTTTGGTATAATATCTTGATACAAAATATTTTACGTCAGTTATCTAACACATGTAATTCAAACTTTTTAGGTGTTGGACTGTTGGTACTATTTCTTGTTAGTAAGTATTCCATTTCTAAAGTGAATATGGAACATGGACCTCGTAAAGAGTTTGATCGTTCTATAAAACACGGTTCTAAATTCTGATAAATAAGCAGGGATTGTGGTTAATGAGGCAGGTGAAGGGTTGGAACTGATGTTATTGCCATCTAGAACATTGGTTTGGTATGTATTAAGTTGGTACCAGAAATTGGCATCATCATTGGTTAATGTGTCATTTTGTGGTTTATACATAACCTACATTTTGAAGTTAGTCACTTGTTTTTGATTGATAGTTAGCCCATCTTCAGGTAAACAGCAGGTTGTTGACTCTTTGACTTGGCCTCTAGATATACCATAGATAAACATTGTATTCAGGTTATCAAGAAAATCAACGGACGGGCAGAGTAATAAAGAACGGGTCGACAAAATCTACTTTGAAATTACCTACATAATACAAGAGACGCAAGAAAAGCTTGGTAATAATTATAAGATACATACTACGAGTATGTCATAATGATTTAACGAGAATTAAATTTTGTTGTTCAAATTAAAGGATAATAATAACAAGGAAAATAATTTTCTGGACGTAGGTCTGATTCAAAAATGTATGACACATAGTGATAGTGGTGTATCGGGTCGTGTATGGAATTCTGGATCAAGATTCTGCAAATTGGTATTTAACCTCGATGTAGCAGGAAAATCTGTTGGGGGTTTGAGTAGAAACAAATGTAAACAGAAACAGCAAACAGGATAGCATAGAAAGGGACGAAGTTGGTTATCTTTAGGATTTTCAAATTCATTGTATTGAGTACTGAAAATAGAGCATAAATTAATTTAAAAAAATCTTGTGGAAAAGGTCGCACCGCTGTCTAATATCCAAGTTTAGACAGCCGTACTCTATCCCCTAGAGCTCATCTATATCCATGGTTAAGTATTGACTGGACGTAGTATCTATATCCGTGGTTAAGTATTGACTGGACGTAGTTTTTGGTCAATTTTCAATCATAACTCTGAATTTAGCCTACATTTTAGCATTCAAAACTTACAGTTCAATTCGAAATAAGCTTCTTTGTGTGGTTTTAGGATTGGTTGACTTGTTTGTCACACCTTGTATAGATACAGTAGTAAATCACACACCCTGCAAGTTTGTCATCCATCCGTGATTGTTTCTAGTCATGAATTATGACGATTGTCACCCATTATTCTTATTAATAGGTATGAAATATGTGCATAGAGCATAAGTGTTAACTTTATCACGCTTACGTAACGTATAGAACTCAACATCGAGCTAATGTGCTGGGCTCCTGATTTGTAGAGTTCGACTCTTAATGGTACACAAATAAAGTTTACAGTTGCACATTTTAGCTATTCCTTGTCCTTTTCTAATTTTTTTAGTTTGTCTTCTGTATATCAAACTAAATTCTTAAGAGCAGAGAGTAATGTAATTTCGGGTTTGTGAACTTCAAACACAAAATGAAAGGAAGGATGGTGATTGAAATTATGGAACTGCCCGAAACTTAACTATCTTCGATAAATCTCACATTTCTATCGACAATTTGTACGCCACTCAATAGTTCCACGTTCTAGTTGCCTCAAAATACGAAAACTATACGAATTAACAACTACATTTGTAATCTTCAAAGCCATATTGTAGAATTTATTGTAAAATTTCCAAGACGTATTGTAGAACCGCCCCGTTCTCCGAATCACATAATTCGTTTCGCGTCGACTACGAGATGGGTTACTGGTCCGAAGCCTTCAAATAGAAACATCTCATTTAGCTTACGTCATGCCTCAATACCCCAAGTAATAAAGCCTGGTGTTAGGTGTCTGCCCACATCATTTGGGCGACAAGGCTCTTTTACCAGATCTTTATGAGCGATTTTAGTGGCGTCAACACAAACTGTAGGTGTTACAAAGAATTTGTGATAAGTTGAGTAACGACTACCTACGTTCCATTTGCTGCTACATCTAGAACAGCTTTATCTCTAGCGCACGTCCCATGTTAAACACCCGCAGAACTAAATTACTTCCTTAAAATGCAAAGAAAACTATTACGAAGCGCTTCGCGTGCACAAAAGATTGGCAGCGTTAAAGGTTCCATTTCAAATGCTATCGAATTTAAAGCTTTACAGCTGTTAGTTAGAGTTCACATTCACGATTTTACTCCCAGGTTGCTTGTGTTCACTTTGCAGAATGATCGGAATGTACCGTGCGCTTCCGAGAACACGGCTGGCCCTTCATTCCTGCCCTTAGGCAGTACAATTTGCTCCATTAGCTTTTTACAAAACCTTAATATGATGCCGCTCGCTGACTGCTTTGATATCTAATTCCCGTCTTTGGTAAAAAAGATAACATGTGAAGCATACATAATAAAGGGATAATCTTTCCTTTCCTTTAAATATGTTAAGAGAGACCACTCAAGATGTTAACCTTGTGTCGAGTAGTCTTATTCCCGAGTCACGTCAGGATCTATAACGCCCAGGGATGTCAGACGTACCAACTTCTTGGTAAACATACTAGTTTTTAATATCACGTACCATGCACCAAGACTACTCGGTCCATGTATGCAAAAATACCAAGATTGGCCGTTAATCGACTAAAATACACAGATAATACTGAAAAACCGACAAATTGTAGAGATGCATATGAAAAAAAAAACATTCCATTTCATTCCATCATTCCATTTTAATATAATATCAAAAATAAAGGTTTAAAGTGATGTTTTCTCGGTGCTTTCGATAAATACTGCCCTCTGTTAACGGTATACGAAATTGAAATATCAAATTTTTTCACTAGGATGCGATTTCCGACACAGTTTATATATCAGTGTTAGCAGCGCCGCAGCGGAGCACAGGCGCACTAGTTTTTTGTTTTTAATACCAGCTTTCAGCAAGCTCGGTACAAGGATTTCGAAGTGGCCGTCTAACATCCCTGTTAACGCCTGGAAATTTAACGTTGACGAAAAGGTAATAAATATGCTATTAAACATAATTATCATAGATAAACTTCACAAGGAAATATTTTATTAAACGGGCAACACTAACAAACGTCAAACTAAGATTAAAACCACTTAAGGCTCATCAGCACCGAGGTATTGTGTTTCTAGTTATCTAATATCACAACGTTTAGAGACAATCTGACATATACCTACTTATTATCGAACAATAAGAAATCTTAGTCACACAGTGTTTGAACAACTACAAGGTCCATCTTTGGCCGAGGTCTTGATGGCCATCAACTCAATAATTTACCATTGCTTTTATTGATAGAACTGCATGTTCTTTGCGACTCTGTTCGAAGTAGTATTTTCTTATCCTATCCTACTAATATTATAAATGTGAAAGTTTGTGAAGATGGATGGATGTTCGTTACTCTTTCACACAAAAACCACTGAACGAATTGGGATGAAATTTGGCACACAGATATTTTATTACCTAGATTAACACATGTAATACTTTTTATCCCGTAAAATGAACGGCTCCTGTGGGATAATACACAACGCGTGTGAAGCTGCAGGGCGCTGCTAGTATTTTTATAATGTTTAAATTAGAAGACAGTTCCCTGCCAACGCTCCGGTGGAATATCATCAATGGTTTTGATCGATTAATATTTGACTTAAAGTTTAAATAGTAAAGTGGCGTTTAATAAAATATTGTACTGCGCAGTACTAAGTGACGTTCGATAGCTTATTTATGATTATGAGGGTTATTATCCTTTAATTATATATAGATAAATACATAGGTAAAGTAAAAAGATGGACATGAACAGCATGACTCTTTGATGACGACTACAATAACCGAATTATTAGATTTTCAATTTTTTTTATTAATTTTTTTTCTATGGAGCTTATATTATACATACATTGTTTCCTGATCCTTGGAGCCAAGGGCTGAAGTACCTATTTAATTGCAAATATTTGTTACACCCATTGAACATAATATTGTCTAGCACCTAGCTAGGTATATGGTATTTAGGTTTAAACTAAAGTATTATGTATGACTCACAAATCGCGCGGAACCAAATTAACTTTAATAACAACTCAAAATGAATTTGGAACGATAAGAATAATATTTCTTTGCACTTGTAAATACTGCGCTTATTTCTCAAGTCTAGAATTTCTCGTTGCTGGAATTTTGTGTTTGAACGCAAACAATACTGTTTCCAAGTAGGTCATGTTTAACGTTTCGGAAAATAGTACAAATGCGGTTTAAACATGGATCTTACCCAGATCTCTATTTACATATACTAGACCGAGACGAATACGATCAGATTTCAATAACTAAATGAAACCAATCGGCGCATCACATTGAATCCATCTGGTTGCGCCGAAAATGATTTACCTGGACATTACCTCACGGGTCAGTCTGGCGACGCTTCAGAAAGATCGCTCTTTTCATAAAAAGTGATTCGAATCGGTTAGTCTACTATTCTAAAGTACAGCTACACGCGTCTACAAAACACGTATACCAAAAAAAAAAAGTTGATATAACATTTTTAGTAGAAATGTTTTTACAATATGAAGATTTATAGCAAAAGAAAATTGTACTCGTTGCTCTGCAATGGATCACAAATTCATAATTCATAATATATTTAAAATATAATTCAACGAACAGATAATTCTGCCAAGGTCTAACCAAAAGCCAAGCTAGTATACAAAGTCGCAGACAAAACCTGTGAGTTATTGTTTTTCCTAACAGCAATGTAACGGGTAAAAGCTTTATAAAGAAGAAAGTTTGAAACCAAAGATACAGTTTAGATAACGGTTTTGTTCATAATTCGTCTCAAATATCATTCGCGTCGGAGTTAAGCCATCGACTGGTTCGGCACAAAAGATCACATGGCTGAGTTTGCTCAGTAACTCGGTTTTTTCCGATCGTCTGAGCCGAGTTTGAATCAACCGGTCGCATTAGCAATTGCTTGATTGATTGCCACAATTGCTCGACTGGCTGATGTCACGTCGCGCCTTGTTCCTTTTCCGAAAGTTCTTAATGAGGGCAATAAGGTCAGTTAGGACGTTAATTTAAGCCCGAGTTTGTAATACAATTGTTGTGTTCAACATCAATACAAATTGGTCATCGATCGAAATTGGTCATGTGCATTGAAATAAAAAGTTGTTTTAACAAAAACTGGTGATTTACCATCGTCTGTTTTTTATTCAGATCCTTGAGCGCATGAGTAGGTGGGATCCAATTGCAGGAAGCAGTTGAATGGTTAAGATTCTATGGTAGAGCGAGATGGGGATATATCGTTCAATGAATGGGATAATTTCAATTCGAGGAAGAGCAAAATAGCTCTTCAATTCAAAGCTAATTTTGGGAACTCTAAGAACAATGAAGTAAAACCGTTATTTTCTGTTACACATTCTAAACATATTTTAGACGGCATCAATACTGCTGGGGTGAATTTAGATAAATATTCACAATGCATAAGTTAAAGCGTCATTTGTGTCAATTGTTAAAGTTTAACACAAACAAGGATATTTTCCAATTTTTTTATACAGGGGAAGATAAACATCACCAAGACAATTGATCAGTTCAATAGGGCAGACAGATAAAAACTGCAATGCCAAATTTCGAGGTAATATAATTGCGGACTTCCTTTTCATGAATCATTTGGGTCAGAGAATGATGTCGGTGTAATGAAAAATGTCAAATGAATATCAAGCGTCATTTCATTTATCATACTAAAAATGATGATTGAGAATTTTGGACTGTAAAGTCTATATTGGAATATTGAGATTCCCAGACAAGCTATCCGTCATGTTATTGCATCCGATCTGAAGGTCATACCTATGAACAGTTTAAATAATATTATTTAGTCACTTCGTTTTTACTTCAAAACCTGTAATAACATTTACTTTGTCGTCAGATACGTCACCATCCTCGATGATTTCTTGAAATTACAATTCTTTCACTTCAAAGGTGTTGTTTGTTGATGTTCTCTTACATCAACTTGCCTGACGATGGTGGTTTTACACTCTATGCGACGACATAACGACACTCTTTTCCTTTTCTGAGGATTTTTGCATATTTTAAATAATTACATACCTAATAGGACTTGAAATGTCATGTCATGTCTTTAAAAAACTTTTTATTCCCACATTGCGCAAATTTGTGAACGTGTGTTTTCTGTTGATCATCGCATTCAATTGTTTTATAATATCTGTTGGAAGCTCAGATAACAATCGTTTTGTGTAAAACCAGACGCTGAAATAGCAGATCATGAGCGCAAGTTTTATCATTTTGTTTAGCGCCATTCAACGCACCTTGATAATCATGAATTGTTAGGTATTTATAGTTCGTATTTGATACCTATTAGGGCTAATTGCTGTTGATTGGGCTTATCTAACAGACTTTGAGTCATTTTGTTTTTCATTTCCAAGGAAACGCGTATTTTAGCCTGTGATAGTGTGTAGAACTGTTTACGCTTTCTATTTCTGTCCCCATTAGAGGTTTTCTTCATACAATACGCCGAATACGCACTATATAGATACGTTTATATGTATCGTTTAGTTTGTGATAATGCTTAGATGCCAAATAATCTCAATACGTGACTCCATTATCAACAGAATTTCATAAAATAGGCGCCTTCATGTTTACTGTCGTGACGCTAGATAAGACCAAAACTCGAAGGATTACCCAGGTAAGCTGTCATTGTCAGTATAATTTCATGCGTCACCGCTAGAATCGAAGACGGAACGTTCACAAGTTTCACAACACAAAGAAACTGTAACCTTATTGTTGGGTTATTGTATCCGAATAGACGTCGACCGCCGTCGGAGCACGAAACAAATCACCACGCGACACAAACAAAGAGCACAAGTCACAGTAACACCGAGAAGTTGCACGTGATTAACTAAAATTGACACATTTCATGGATCTCATGTGTGCTGCGCAGGCGACGGAGGCAGCCCCGCTCGCCGCGCCTCGCCGTCGAGCCTTCGACTCGCTTGTATGCACACACCGCCCTCGGTTAAATTCTTTGCATAAATAACCGAGAAAGCTTCTCCACAAATTATACCCACAACAATCACTTCACGAAACTTTATCGCACTACTTCCGAAACAACTAAAAACAAACTTTCTTACCTTACACTGCGCAGTAACGATGTTCTAACACGATCGATGGTGGAAAACGAGCAAAAACCAGGCACAGTCACGTTGTACGGATACGTCGAGAGCAATGGCGCCTCCGGTTCGTTCGTTGGTCGAGTCTCTCACAGACTAGGCAGGCAAGCCTTGTTTGCTCGGTGACGTGAGCCCTAGCATCTCCTCGCCTTTTCGTTGCAGCGCGATTCAGCACTCGACGGAACGAGATAGCGTTACATTTACCAGTTCCGTCTGTTACCTGAGTTGTTGCAGCAACCTACATCACCCGGTGCGTCGAATAAATTGAACAATGTCAATTCTCGTGTTTGCTTCATCATTTCAAAAATTATGCGAAGCCTTGCGCATTTTGAATCCATGTTAAACGTCACAGATCACCTGCGTGTTGTGACCTGGAATGCTATGTATGATTTGCGTGACTTTTTGTAGTTGCTACGCCTGAATAAGGTGCGTCACGCATTATTTAGGTAGGTACCTAAGTAACATCGAATATGTACATAGACCAAACACTCCAAATAGGTTTACCTACCTTAAAGCAAAAGTCAAAACGAGTCGAACGATTTGCAAAAATTGTTCACAATTCAACCCTTCTCAGACAGATTAGAAACATCACTGAAAGTGATCTGGGCGTTATTTATCAAAAAGTATTGTATGAATCATTGAAACTGATCAATAAGTACATATTAATTGCATGACTATTTGAAATAAAACCAATCCGCATTATTTTGTAACTCACGTAATGCTGTAAGACTTCTAAAAAATAAAAACTTCAAAAAACATACAATACTGCTGCCATCTACTGCCTAACATTAGTAGTACGATGTCAGATAGCATTCAACATTATAAATGTTTCACATAGGTTTAGGACGACTTACGCCTCACAGGCCTTGCCATTATATAGTTGTTGCAGTTTGCGCAATAACTGTTAGATGGCGCTGTTAAGAATATTTCCCGCTGCTCTACAAAATGTAGAGCTAATATAGGAACCCCCTAAGAGACCTTTCCTGCTATAGCAGCTTGAAAGCCTGGTGGTAGCTTCAATACAGGCCAAACCATACTTACTTATTGATTTATTACGTATAATAATAATTGATCCACTGTAGAGTTGGTTCTCAAGGCTAAGGCATGCGCTATAATTCACTTTGCTGGTAAGTATATATAGGTTAAAAAAAATCCCCTGTAATCAACAGTGTTGAACTAAATGTACATTTTTTTCCATTTCCTACATGTACCATTAGCATAGAACAGTTGGATCCTATTTATTTAGATAGATTATGCAATGCAAAGTTCTGGGTGGCTCTGTAACTCTTATAGGCAGGCGTAGAGCTTACCATCAGGTGAACAACTTGCTCGTCTCGTCACACAGTCAAATAAAAAATAAAATGGAAAATATAGAAGAATTTATGACGACCAATCAGACCTAGTAGAGAAACGGCACCGTAAGTAAAAAATATCCTTGCACTTCTTTCAAAAAAATCGGTCTCCATAAAGATCGGACAGACGTCGGTATCCAGTTTGCGATGATGCTGCTTACTAATCTAGTGGGCTAATTATGGCACTAAAATGTTTCAAACATCCCACTAAAGTTGAAACATCGACCTTAAAGAAGAAAGAAGTGTATTGTCCCCAGCCTATATCAGAGTCGATAGTGATCCGCACACTGCACACTTTATATAAGATTTTATTTGCAAACCACTTGTTTCTTAGATGAAAACTTTCATTGGCCTCCGAATCCTAAGACTAACGCAAGTAAATATAACACGAGCTGTGATGAATTGATTCCGCGGAAGCCACTTTCCAACCAGTAGTCATTATACACTTAGATGGCAATAAATGAAAACGGCGAAGCCATACTTCACGACCAGTGCTTTACTCTAGCCGCCGGTGAATTATTGAAATTTCGCTGTAGGACGGAGAGGAATAAAACTGGAGAGAAGGCAGACATGCTATTTGGAAGAAATAGACAAAGTTTGCATTCTAGTGCACGGTGATATTGGATTATGATATATCCTGTCGCTACGAAATATGACATATATCCCAGTTGTTTGAATGCTGATGAAGCGTTCGTATCCAAACAGTTAATAGTTCGTAATCAGACAACACCCGACTTAATGGCTTCACCAATAACTTAGAAAATACTATTTAACTATCTATCTTTTAACTTGTTTTGTTCTAGTTTTTAAGTTTTCTTTGTTCTGTGGTGTTTCAATAAAGGGTTTATCTATCTATCTATGTAGCTATCAAGCTACTCCCCGAAAATAGATACAGTTCTTAAGTTCTAAGCTCTGGATCAATTTGCCAAGTTTAACCAGCGCACTTCTACTAGAAGTTATTTCCTCATCTAATTCCCTCTAAGTTTTCCTTTACTCGTCCAACTTACCTCCAAACACTACCTTATCACTCATCCCATATGTTCCCACATCTGGGGGGCTAACCTTCAAAGCAAGCCGTGTGCTTTCACCGCCATCGAGAGTGCTCATTATTTAGCTTACCTCGCCTCGACTGGCACGATACGATGCACCCGGGTAACAATAAAACTAAACGATCCTGCGAACGGATGCTAAACGCTTAGATCAATCCATCGAAGCCAATTCATGTAGGTGGATCCATTAAAAATGTATTTAAATGATGATGATATTATATGAAAATATTTTTTACCGCACAGTGCAATGATTTGTATGAACCACAAATATTTGCTCTGAGACTGGATGTTTGTAGGACCATGGTCCTCGTAGTTCCTGATTCCCAGTTAGGGGTCAGGTTTTATGTAATGTATGTGATCGTGATGCGATATTATTATTATTATAAATTTGTATACATTTTATTTTCTCTCGTGAAACGAGGGAGACTAAATTTTTCGCGGGCTTTTGGCCAAACGAAAAACTGATTATTTTCACTGGTTTAAGGATAAGAACTTCCGTACAATACGGCAAGTGTTTAGGATGGTTGCTTTTTGAAGTTGTAAGTATGTCAGTTTGTGTATGTTCAGGGTTTCAAGGCTAGTGTGGAGCGTGTAAGGTATGACGCCGGTAGTTGAGAGGACAACAGGAACGGTTTTGACTGTATCTACTTTCCACTGAGTTTTGAGCTCTATTGCTAGATCTGTATATTTAGTAATTTTTTCCGTGTGTGTAGTGTTAAGATTGTGTGTGTTTGGTATGGCTATATCTATGAGGTAGACTATTTTGTTGTTTTTGTCATGTAAAGTAATATCAGGTCTATTGAAGTGGACAGTTTTGTCAGTGATTATGGTTCTATCCCAGTATAGCTTATGGTTTATGGATTCCAGTATTATTTCGGGTTTATATTTATAGTATGAAGTTGTATCTTTGATTAATTTGTATTTAATAGCTAGGTACTGATGAATAATAGCAGCAACTTGGTCGTGGCGGTGTTTATAGTCCGTTTGTGCAATAGATCTGCAAGCTCCTGTTATGTGCTGAATCGTTTCAGAATTACTGTGGCATTGTCGGCATAGGTCTGTTTGTAAGGTGTTGTCACGGATAATATGTTTTCTATAATTTCGGGTGTCTATTATTTGGTCCTGTATCGCTATCATAAATCCTTCCGTTTCTGGGAAGAGCTCGCCAGACTTGAGCCACGCGTTCGATGCAATCTTATCGACATTTGGGTCCATCAAGTCACGGCGGTGTCTTCCGTGGAGAGATTTCTGTAGCCAGGAGTTGAGTTTTTGTAACGCGGAAGTTATATTTTCATTTTTTTGAGTGGTTCGGTTGTTTAGATTAAGTGGTGTGAATTTAATATCTGCTTGTACCGTCGCGTCATGTAATAGAGAATTTTGTGCTTTTAAATGAAAGAATTTACGGAGAGTAGTAATTTGTGTGTTGTGTAGGTTTTGAATATCGATTAGGCCCCTTCCACCCTCGATATTCGGGAGTGTTAGTCTTTCGGAGCATGCTCTGGGATGGTGTTTCCTATATTTGGTCATGTGTGTGTTGATCATGCGTTGAAGTTTTATAAGATTTGTTTTTGACCAGTGTATAATTCCGAACGAGTAAGTGAGTATAGGTATAGCGTAGGTATTAATGGCTTTAATTGTGTTTTTGGCATTTAGGTGTGTGTTAAGAATTTTGTGTAAACGGCTTTTGAATTTTTGTTCTATTGCTGCTCTGGTTTGTTTCTGGTGTATTTGTCTGGTTTGCTGATAGCCTAAGTATTTGTAACCACTTTCCACGTCTACTGATTCAATTGTTTCTTCTGTGTTCAATTGGAACGAATTTTCTTCTATTTTACCTCTCCTTACCGAAAGTGTTTTGCATTTGTCTATCCCGAATTCCATATGTATGTCTGAGGAGAAAGTTTGTGTGATATCTGCTAGGTGTTCTATTTCTTTTAAGTTAGTGCCGAAGAGCTTAATATCGTCCATATACATTAAGTGTGAGAGTGTACAATGAGTCGTTTCGAATTTGATTTTAAATCCTTTATTGCTATCGTTTAGGAGGTTGGAAAGGGGGTTCAGTGCGAGACAGAACCAGAGCGGACTTAAAGAGTCTCCCTGAAAAATACCCCTTCGTATTGCGATCGAATCTGTTTGTAATTGAGTTTCCCCAAGTTTAAGTTTTAATACGGTTTTCCACTTATTCATAGTATTTCCTAGAAATTGGACGATAATGGGATGAATTTTGTAGTGCTCAAGGATATATAAGAGCCAGGTGTGCGGTACTGAGTCAAACGCTTTTTTATAATCAATATACATTGTGTATATATTTCGGCTTTTGACTAGCGCTTGTTTAGAAACTACGGCGTCGATGGTTAGTTGTTCCTTACAACCTTGGCTATGTCGTCTACATCCTTTTTGTTGCTCAGCTAATATGCTATTGGAGTTAGTGTGTCTGTAGATTATTTCAGTGATACATGAAGTGATTATTTTGTAAATATTCTGTAGGCAAGTGATGGGTCTATATTTGGCAGGGTTTTTCATGTCAGATTTGTCTTTTGGCAACATATAAGTCGTACCAAGAGTTACGTACTCTGGCATGGTTTCTGGTGATTTGATAAAATTGTTTATGTGATTGAGTATTATGGGGTGTAAATATGTGAACTTCTTATACCAGAAGTTATGGATATTATCTGAGCCTGTTGCTTTCCAATTATGCAGTTTACCTATTACAACTTTTAACGTATCTAAGTTTAAATTATCGAATTCCATGTCAGGTATGTTGTGTAAAGTTTGTTTGTCTTGTTTTATCCATTGAGATTCAGCGTGTTCTTTGGGGACAGACCAGATATTGGACCAAAATTCCTTTAAGACTTCGGGTTCTGGGCTCTCCGCAGGTGTGTTATTATTTTGTTCTTCGTTGAGTGACCTATAGAATAGTTTTTCATTATTGTTAAATTTTGCATTCTGGGATTTCCTTTTGGTTGTAAGTTTGTATCGTCGGAGCCGGCTTGCTAGAGCACTAAGTTTTTGTTTTAATGTATCTAAGAAATGTGATAGCTCGGTGTTTTCTCCTTCGTGTTGTGAGTGTATCTTATATCGGGTTTTTATTTCATCTACAGTCTTCTTCAGTCTTTCACTTCTATTTCCTTTGATGAATTCGGAGAGTCTCCCTATATTTGCTCTTATATCTTGAATTCGTTTTCCTAATCGTTTTTGCCACATCGGGGTCTTAGTGTTGGGTGTTCGATTCGTGGTTTGTGTAGTAGCTATATTTTCCCTAACCTTACCACCATTTCGGGTAACCGCGGTGTACGCTGCACAGTAAATAGCTGTTTGAGAGTCTTCAAAACTTGACTCTTCGGTTATATGTTTAGGTAGTATATTAGTATTTATGAAGTGAACTATGGCAGCAAACTTTTTAGAGGTTTTTTGTCTGGGTAGCGAAGGTCTTGATATTGGATCAGTAGTTTTAAAGCTTTCTAAAGTTTTGGTATATGCTTCTTCTATTTGATTTTGGTGTTCTTGCGGTAAATTAGTCGTTTGTTCTTGTGATAAATTAGACGTTTGTATTTGTGTCGGGTTTTCTATATTATCTTCTGTATTAAATATGTCCGATTGTGGTGTATTTGTGTGAGATCCATGTGTTAATGCAGTTTCATTTAAGTTTTGTGTTGAACACTGGGCTTGATTTGGGTAGTTTTGGGGGATTGGAGCTAAGTTCTCCATATTATCAGAAGTAATTCTGCTTTCAGTGGGTTGGGGACTAGGTGGTTGGTCTAGTTCCCGGGAGACATCGTCACGTATTTGCTCTAATCGTTCATCTGCAATGAGTTTATTATTGACTATAACGCGTCGTTGGTCAGCTATTCTTTGTTCAGAGAGGTGTGAAAGGTGTGGGTACTTAGCTATAAAAGTTTGGTGTAAAGGCTGCCTATAAGCTGTAATATTTGTGTTTAAATGTGTTATTTTGTAGTAGATACGCATGATGGTTTCATTGATCTCATTTGACCATCTCATTCTTTGACCGGGGGTTTCTGTGTTAGTAGTTTGTGTAGAAATGAGTTCATTTGTGGGGTGTTGTAGTATGGCCTCAGCTTCTTTTCGTATTTTATCAATTTTATCAGTGCTCAGTAGTTTTCTATTCACGATAGCTCTTCGTTGGTCACCGATGCGTTGTCGACTAACCTCAATTTCTGGGAATTGTTTAGTAAATCTTTTGTGTAATTCAGCTAGGTACGATTTGGTGTCCGTTTCCAGTATGGTCAATATAAAGTATGTGCGCAAAATAAACGTGTTCATATCATCTGTCCATTTCTTGCGCGCACGAGGTTTAGCTTTGGTGGGTGCAGGGTTATCGGCGCTTGCCTCCTGCACAACATCCTCAGCCGTTGAAGAAATAAAAATTGCGGAGTCCGTTTGACATGCATTGGTCGTTTGACAGTTTATCGATCTCACGCGGAGATTCATTTTGCCCCTGGTCACGGAGGGTACTTGCTTACTGTCATCAGCCTCCCCTCTAGAGCCTCCGTTGGCGCTGTTTCCAGTAACATTCACTAGCAAAGGGGCCTGGTCACCTACCCCAGTGCAGTCTTCGGTAACATATTTCCCACTCACAGGCCCGGAAAGCTGAGAGCGCCGGGCGTTAGCCGGATCGCATAACAAATCACATTCGTTAGCTGACATTTCCATAGTGTTTTTTTGGGAAATTATCTTGGTACTTTCCCAAGGTGCCAAGTCCACTCTTTTTAAGGCCATTTAATTCCTTATGGTCCGTGGTGACCGTTTTACGGGTTAATTAACCGTCGCCCGTGGTTCGGCGTTACTGCTCGTTTGGCACCAACCAGGGGGCACGTGTAGGGTGAGTCTAAGAGAAGATGGTAATTCCTACGGACGCGAGCAGAGGTCACCCCCCTTATTATTATTATTATTTAAAGGCAGGCGTCAACAAATAATTTTAGTCCTAAACTGTGAATAGAATTTAGCAAAATTGGAGTGCACAGATCTATTATCAGTCCACTCCAATTTTGCTTTTTGAATGTAAATTCATGTATGATATTTAAATTCAAACCAAAACACATAATAGAACATAATACTTCGGGTCTAGACTTTTACTTTTCGAATACCTATCAATTATTGGTACTATAATATCTATAATACCCCTGTAAATTTTATCTTCATCGAATGTATGCGTTAGGACGCGCCATTAAAACGGGTCCAGTCGATTTTCGAAAGTGAGCTTGTCCATCAAATACATAACAAAAACTGTTAGAAATTATTTTGATATATTATTACAGATAGTTAACAGCCAGTTAGACATCGATTAGCCTCGATTTACGATCATTTATTAATCAAAGTTGTAGGGTTACAACTGTGCCATTATCTTGGTCCTCTGGTATGGTATTTTATGCGATAAGCGGTACACCGTTATGTTTATCGTAAAATATAAGTATCATGTCCTCTCTCATTAGTAATTACTCAAGTATCTATCGATAAACGGCAGAGGTGGTCCTATTTCCAACTGATCAAAATTGCTTTATCAGAAACAAGATTTACGGCGGTTTATTTTTCAGTCGTGTAAACATATTTGTATAGAGAAATCGTGGAAATGCTATGAGCTCATTGAACAACTTTAGTTCAAATGAAATGAGTAAAATTTATAAAGGAGAAACGGCTTTGTATCATTCCATTCAATTGTTTATATATTATTAAATGTGGATCAATTCACATCTTGAAGGAAGAAATGATGCGTCCAATAATGAAATGCATTGAGGAAGAAATCCTATCTTACTCTAAATACTAGTATAAGGGTAAGGATGTTTGGATATCTATATAGGTACTTAAGTATCACGTATACAAGGTAACCTACCCGACAATTATTTTGGACGTTGGCATGTTCCACCAATCCGGACCGGGCCTCCGTGCTGAAAATGGCCTAATCTTCTTCACAAATGTGAGGGGAGACCCGTGCTCAGCAGTGGGTCGCTATGGGTTGATAATGATAATGGACAATGTATAAATATTAAAATAAATATTCAAATTATTCCGTTTATAGCATAGTAGCTTCATAGAATTATCGCATGGACGCCTATTTTCACAAACACGTGTCTAGTTGTCTAGCTAGACTAACTTTTTCACGCTTCGTTGTTTTAACCTAGGTTTACTCACCTTTGTTCAGGCAGTCTGGTTTTTTGCCGCCTTGGAATTGATTTTCAGGTCGTGAACGCTTTTTACGGTCTGACATAAAGGTACGTTTTTGAGCTGAGCGTGGGAATCTAGATTACCGACGAAAACAGAGTTAGTTCGAACAGGATCTGTTTTAATAATTATAAGGATTTTTAGAAATAATGTTATCGTATTCATGACATTTAATTTTCTACTAATACAGGTTTAGAACCGGGACGAATAGCGTTAAATGTAGGAGGCTTTTGCCCTGCAGTAGTGGGTCAAATGAGCTGGTTCAGATGGTGATAATGATCACTATAAATGCGAAAGTTTGTCTATTGATACGTCCTTCTTTCATGGAGCTTGCTTTGCTTCTTTGCGCTTTTTTTTTACTACGCAACGTATATCTAGGGACATCAAAAAAATGGTTTAAGAGACTTATAAATAATGATTTTAAATGTACTCGTATAATGCTTTTTTATAACAAAAATATTGCACAAGCATGTAATATGTAACTTTTCAAAATGGTGGACGTGTGTCTCTTTATTTCCATATTTTGTTGTTAACTCCAAGCTCTACCACTCCGTTATTTTACCCCACATAAAAGTTGGCTGGAAGAGATGGTTTTAAGTGATAAGTCAGCCCATGGTACTTTAGATTCATTTACATATTTTTCTGTGTATTTGGTGAACAATAAAGAGTGTTGTACGCTGTTCTATGGTTATGGTGTGGATGTTTTCGATCTCTGATCTCGTTTGATTATATGATCACGATTCAAACGCACATTAACAACCGGCGGAGTTGAATGCTAATCAGCGGTACAATGAATGGGCGCGTACAATCGGTAAAAAAATATTTTTACTAGCTTTTTTGTCACCATCATCATCATCTTTGTTCTTACTGCTGCAAAGCGTGAGGTTGCCGGATCGATTCCCGCACTGGCCAAAGATTTTTGTAAACCATGAGTATGGGTGTTTGTGGGACCATGCTCAGTGCTCCTCGTAGGTCCTGATTCCCTAAATACAGGGAATCCTAGTTAAGGCCTGCGCTGACGAGGAACAGTCTTTGGGGGTACTTGTTTGCCTGCCAGATATTCATGCGCCAAGGAGTAGTGTGCTAACATTACTGTGTTCCGGTTTGAAGGGCACTGTTTCCAGGGAAATTTCGGTGGTCACGAGACTTTAGAACCGATGTCTCAGGGTGACGAGCGAAGTGCAGTGCCAAGCAAGATTTTATAATGGAGGGTTCTGTGTGGCACTGCGGCACTTGCGGACAAAAAAGAAAAATGATGAGATACTAAAATTAATATTTCCACTTCTGTGCGCACCGCTCCATGCGCACGCGCACATCCTGCCGACGTGTTTGGTAAATATCGCCTGAACTCCGTGACCTGAACCCTCCACGTGCGTTGCACATTCAGCTAACAGATATAATTGTTTACATTGCAATTTATGATTGCAGTTTGTTCAAAGCCGTTGGTTATATTACGACTTCTAATTCCGGCCTTTTGTGCGGTAACTTTGCTTTGATTTAATGTGGGATGAGTATCAGTAATGCGAGTTTAATGCTAAAGAATATGTTTGTCCAGGCTAGTATTTAAATTATTTGTATTTCGTACTGCAAGCTGATCGAAATGAGCCTAAAAATTGGGTGCAAAACTAAACGAACTTCTTTGAAAATACAGAAAACTTGTTGAGTTAGAAAATGTAGTAAATACCTCTATACACTACTGAACCACTCAAAATGATTGATAAATAAACCAAAAGTTAAATTGTAGTTAGTTTCCCTTCTGATATACACTGTATTCTTCGGATCTTTGGTGAGCTTTCGAACGCTAAGTCGGTAAAATTGCAGATTCATAGATACACAGAACTCTATGATGAAAGTTGCGAATCCTACTTTCTACCATTTGTTTGCTGCTTTCATTAGCATGCTCAAAATTTGCAACGTCGCGTAACACTATCAAGAGCATGCTAAAACCATAGCCTAACTACGAGTAATTATGCAGTTATATACATACAGTGTGCTGAAACGGTAAATAACAGAATCTAGAATAGGATTAGGGCCTAACTGGATAGTAATTTAGCGGCTACATAACGTTATTATATGCATGGTACAAATAGGAAAGATCGAAATGTACTGTAAATGTAATTGACTGAGTGACGAGACGATCAGGTCGTTTACCAGATCGTAAGCGCTACGCCTACCCGTAACAGCTACAGGGTCACCCAGAACTTTGCATTGCATAATCCTGCGGGGCACTGCTCTGCGCTCGTCACTCTGAGACATCGGCTCTAAAGCCTCATATGCCCAGTAATTTTGCTGGAATTATTGTATTGTTGTATTGTACTCACTGTTTACTTCAATTTGGTTATAGTCAGAAATTATACCCTTCTGTATTACACTTTTTCACATCGGCACCTTAACTACCAGCAATATATCGACTACTTGGTTTTTCCTTTCGCAACCGGCAGATTTTTATCCGTCTGAGGCGCTTCCCACTAGTCAGTCGAGTGCTAGTAGTGTAACTCAGTAACTTAACAGAAATTAAATAAACACTGGGAATTAAAACACCACTGATTGATTACACTAGTAAAGCTAGACACTAGATATATATAAATAGGGCTTACGGGCATACATGGGCTTACATGTCACTATTTTATAATTATTAGGCAAGCATTTGGCCGCAGTTTCACCTTATGGTAAGTGACGACGCGGTTAGCTGCTTGCCTAAAAGAAAAAAAGGTATAATAAAATACGATAAGGAACTAATTCTGTGCTACAAAATAATCATTACAGTCAGAATTTATTCTATTGCATCAAGTCCTGGTAGAAACGCAATAGACCACTCGGAGACATCCTGCGATTTACAGCGGTGGTTGAGTCTAAACTGTCTTTGAGCAATTTGAATCGTTAAATTGAGTCTAGAAGCATTTAGTGCTTACAAAGATTGGGTACATCCGACTTCAAATTGCTTGATCTATAAAAGTATAGGGAGACTACTAACCCCATCAAATTCGTTCATGTAGGTACGAACGGTGAATATCAATAACTTTTCATCTAAATTCTTGCCGGAATTATTTGTTTACAGTATTTTGATGAATAATTGATTAAAGTCAATCTACTACTATAAGCGGTGGTAGCCTAATGGGAGAATGTCTGCCTTCCAAGGAGAAGGACGTGAGTTCAGTGCTGACACGTACCAATGTGTTTCTGTAAAGCATATGTACGTAATTGTCACTCGCTTTTCAGTGAAGGAAAACATCGTGAGGAAACCCACATACCTACCCGAGAATTATTTCGGAGATAGGTATGTTATCCACCAATCCGGACGGGGCCCCCGTGGAGGAGTAGGGCTTAATTCTCCTCATGAAAGTGAGGAGAGACCCGTGCTCAACAGTGGGACGATATGGGTTGATGATGAATCTACTACGGCACAGCATAAACAGCTGTTAATTTTTTCTTTGGGAAAATATCAGTCTAGTAGAAGGATATTAAATTCAAAATTGGAACGCTGTATGGAGACATTTGACATAGATTCACATAATGAATAGCCTACCTCTACGAGTACGTCTAAATATTTATTAATTTCAATACATAAACGAGACGAATGCGCGCGCACGGTCCCATACAAAACTTGCTTTCTATTGTTATGAAGAAATTTTGTATTTTAATGTTAATCAGATTACTGAGAGGTTATAAAAACGGTTGTCACTTCTGTCATACATAATGGGGGACCACCCGAACGCCATAGATTAGGTACGTCGCAGGCCCTTTGTTTGAGAGACGGATTTTAATTTATTTTGACAATGGGCGTTATTTGTTATGACAAATATAAAATACAGCTGGTTATTTAGAACTGAGAAACAACAAAACGAGCCTCGGAAAATTTATAAGAATTCAAGATTGTTCTAAGAAATATCAGCGAAATAAGATAGCTTAGTCAGATGCCAAAGATCTCATCTATGACCTAGCTCTTCATTTGATACGATCGGTGATTTCAGAATTTAACGGAAAAAGACCTTCAAACAAATGCCTTTACCTGGAACATGGAACTTACGTGTTTTACTTTTCCTATGAGAAATTCAGCCATTAATTCATGATTGAGAGAGAAAATTCCTTTTCAAATTCAAACCAGGTATTTGGTTCAATAGTTTATTATGTTTCAGTTTTATTTTTATTAGGTGTAGTGTAAGTAAAATTTTCGAATGCGCAAAGCAGCAAAGTTAATTGGTATCTATCGCTTTAGTGGGTACAGACAGTTATGCTAATAACGGAACCCTGTGAGCTATTACAATGCATCTACCACGGCTCAAATAATTGAACGGACGACACTGCATTGATTTTAAGAAAACATTACCTACGTGGTTAAACAGAAACGCGTCTGCTAGCGGTTCACGGGAAACCGACCGATCGGATTACGAGCTGACATTCTTGACTACAATACTGTATGAAATGTATGCCTTAACGCGATATAGCGACGTGGATTTATCACGGTCACACTCGTACCTCGTACCTCGTACCGTCACACTCGTACAAGTTTGCTTGAGTTGGAGATTTACTTAAGTTAAGCCTCTACTATAACCAACCAAGATGGAACAACCATTTAGTTTAATTGATCATCTATATTCTTGATTCTTCTTGTAATGCATTTTTACGAAAAGTGCGCGGACGGAGGAGTAGAGGTCCTCCACATTACCGCGCGAATCGCTCGCGAATTTGAGAATTACCCGTGATCTATGAGTGTGGATCCGATTCACATATTCTTCGCGGCTTTGCGTCGCATTCACGCCTCGTTCCCGAAAATTGTAGGTTTTTTGTCCCGCAACAAAGGATTCGCGAATTGTACTGTGAACCTGGCGCGAATTACATTGAATGTGGAACCGAAGAAGTTCTTGCCGTGTTTCGCGCAGCGATTCGACGTGACTTGCGCCGTGAATCGCGCGGGAATGTGGAGAGGCAATAAGAAATTGGTCACAGTTGAAGTTTATATGGAAAAGAAGTGCAAAAAGCGGATTTCACTAGCATTGACTATTATCCCACAGGACCTGTATAGTTTTCGACAACTGTACACTTTTCAGTAACCAGCCCTATTTCCTTCTGTCCCGATATGATATATTACTAAAAGTTATGGCCCAAAGCCGGGATGAATGGCATAAGATGGAGGAGGCTTATGCCCTGCAGTGGGTTGGATGAGCTGCATATGATGATGATGTCCAAAATACAGGAAAAGTAGGGATTATAGAATGATACTAAGTCAGGACATCCTTTGATTGTCCTCTGCTTAGTAACACCTATCTCGGTCTCAGTCTCTCAGAAAAGTAGGCCTATTTTTAGTAGAAGAACTGCAACTGTAGTGGGTGGCCTCTTCTGCGAGAGACCGCCTGGGGAAGTACCACCACCTTTGCCAGATATTCATCCGCCAAGCAGTAGAGTGTAAACATTAGTGTGTTCCGGTTTGAAGGGCATTGTTTCCAGTGAAATTACTGGGCATATGAGACTTTAGAGCCGATGTCTCAGGGTGACGAGCGCAGAGCAGTGCCGCGTAGGATTATGCAAGGCTGGGTTCTGAATGGAGCTGTGACTGCTATGGGCAGGCAAAACGCTTACCATCAGGCGAACGACTTGCTCATCTCATCACAACGTCAAATATAAAAAAAAAAACTGCAACAGGCTATGGAGTTGTTGCACTTGTACCGAAGCTTTTACTCAAGACATCATCAAGTCAAACCTATCTTATCGCGATATCCAAATAAACCAACATTTTTCCCCAATGTCTGTCGACACTGTACAATGAGAAAGGCTTCCGTCAGCATTATTATTCATTTATATCCTTCCCTTTGTCCTCGACATCCTGTCGGGTCCTTAAATTGTAGACGGATAAAAAGTTGTCTATTTAAAAAACAAACATTGGATTGTATGGGAGCTCACAGGAGCTTTAAGTTGAGACGTTGACTCCTAACCCATAATTATATAGCTAGAGTGAGATCTCTCCTGTATTTTTATGCATCTTCGAGTCAGTAAAGATCTGACCAGTTTTAGATATGATGTACCACTAAATTGTAGTAGAACAGTAACCGCTTTATTGACAAAAGTATTTTTACTAATTAATTAAAAAAACAATCCCAATTTACAGGAATTTACACATTAAAAATGGAAGAAATGTTACTTTATTATTATGTTATATTTATTACTAAGTTCTCTGTAAATATGCTTTATGTGTACAATAAAGAATATAAGAATTAGAATATACACATAAGAAACGTAGGCGTCGTGAGGTCAGCTATCAAGCACACTGGGAGCATTTCTGCGTTGAATAATACATATTCAGCTATTTAGCTACCTACCCGAGAATTATTTTTGGGTAGGTATGGTATCCAGTTCCAGGCCCCGTGGTGGATTAAGGCTTAATCCTCCTCACGAAAGTGTGGGGAGACCCGTACTTAGCAGTGGCCCGATATAGGTTGATAATGATGATATAATAAATGAATCTGTCTGGTAAAAATGTCATACTTTGCATTTCAGACATAAAAGTTAGAAAAAGCTACAAATTCCTGATAACACTATCGCTATGACGAACATCCTTCTGTACACAGCGATATGCATAGAAGTTCGTTGTTCCTCCAAAGTTTTGACTTATGCTGGTATTCAACAAAAGCTTTTGTTTTATATCCTGTTAGATAGCAACGAACCGCCTTGTGTGGTTTTTGATTTATCACTAATTTTCTTTGCGGTTTGTTGTGACTGTTTTAATTTGGCCTTAATTATTATTATGTTTAATTCAGAGAAACGCACACAGTATACCTACATCATAACATGAAAATAATATTTATTAATAATTATGCACATAATAATTTTCATAGAAAATGTTCGTCGCGAGGCAATGTTTTCAAAATAATGACAGCATCGCCATGTTTAAGAGAAATATTGCTCAGCATTTTGGTTACGTGTTGCTTCCGCCAGACGTTTATGCTAAACGTCTGGCTTTGTCTGCTGGTAGGAACTTTTCTATGACAAATTGTTTGCGTTTAATTATTTTAGACTGTTCTCTTAAAAATAAGACGAGCTTCTGATGCTCAGGATGTCTGAGCCTGTGATCTGTGGTAGTATATAACCTCAAAAAGGCCGATCGCATGTATCTATTTTATCAAAAGGTATTACCTGCTTTCCTGCGTTTAATTAGAGCTTGTTTAAAGGAAATTAATTATGTATTTCAAATTATTGTTAAGGAAAAACCGTCTGTTATTCAGAGATGGAAGTTTTCTTTACAAAGAAACAATGAAATCACTTGTTTTTGGCCCGAAATAGGTATTGGACCTTCTGATTTATTCATGTGAATTGTTCATATGAGTAATTTCATTGGCCAATAAGTTAATTACTAATTTCTAAGTATAGGAGTGTTGTCATACTACACTTTTAACAAAGTTTTCGATATTGATTAGTCGTTATTTATGATTTATTTTCATTATTATCTTAAAAAGGAATCAAAATATTGCCATTCATATTTAAAATTCCTGGAATTTCATTGGTAAATAATATGTAACATTTTATCTTTAACTAGGTTTACGATGCTCGTTTGTAGCTTTTAATTTTTCAGATATTAAAATGTTGAATTCATTATTTAACTTTCTAATTGCCTAATGAAAGCTTTAATTCCACCTACACCATCACCAATTCATTATTGCATTGTTATTTTTATTGAACGATTCAATTCAACTTAGTGTTTCAAAACTGTAGTGACTGGCTGAAAGCATTGTGATTTGCTATTACGTAACTTTTTGCGTTACAAAATTAAACGTAATATATTTTGCACAATAGTCCGTTGCAAGCTCCACATAGTTCATATGAAACATCGTCCGATTTTAGACTTTATCAGCCCTGTCAAAGTGAACAAGGTTGTTTGTTATCAAAAGTTGTCGGTAATATTATTAATTCCATAATACGACGGTAGGCCGAATCGGCGAGATGTCGACGCCAAGTCGTCTCGTAACTTGTTATGTTGCGTGCCTAGTTGTTTTACAAGTTCTAAGTTGCTAGACTTGGATTGACTTGGAGACACCTTCGCAGTGACAGTTGTGTAAGCAATAGAAGTGATTGAGGTAAGCTTACTAGCGTTAAGGTAGTGGTGGGCGGGCGGTAACTTATGTGCTTAGAAGCCAACGAAAGTTCGAAGTACCAGCACCAATGACTCAGTTTTATAAGTTATGTACGGATTTCCATCTATCCGTGTTTCAGATGCCACGTTAAGCCTTCGATCCCGGTTATTATAGATTGTTAACAGTCGCTTAGCCACGTCAGAGGTTGTTGGGCAGCCTGACAACCTCTGACACCAAAGGCCAGCACTACTACATTCGACAAACAAACAAGCTTAGCTTTATAGCTACGACTGCGGTGAGACAATATGGATCTTTATTGTAAGCAAGTATATGGCTGAATATATCCATATAATTTCAATTAAATATACTTAAATAACAATCCACACCTCGATACTCCATGTTATTATAATGTTTTTAACCAATATCTCTGTACAAACATCCGCCCGTTTTTTTCGGTTCCGGTGACCATCCGGCGAATTATTATTGTAAATACTAGATTTTATTTGACAGGCGTGTTTTAGACACCCCGGGCCATAATGTGAGTATTACAGTTTTAAATTTCAGAACCAACCAATAATTTAAAAGAACTCATTAAGAGTCGTCGGTCGCGTCAAATGACTGTATTACATGGGGCACTCGACACGTTCTTTATCGGTTCTCTGGTTGCATTGCAATGTGGTTTCATATCAGTTTTGTGGGCGATGGAATTGGTCTGCATGAAGGAAGTTCAAAGTTTGGGATAGCTTGGGCATCTAACTTAGAACACGGTACATTTATACACTACAGTATAATAACCACGTTCTTTGGAAGTAAACACCGAATACGCCAATGCTGTCTATCGTAAAATTAGCTTAAGTACACACCTATGCTAATTTAAGTACACAAGTAACTTGACTACACAGTCAAGTTACTTGTGTACTTAGTCAAGAAAGTCTTACTACAGTAAAACAAATAAAGACCATGGCAGATTTCTGTTTCACTCCCTCTAATTTACGTTTTATTTCAAAAACTGAATAAGAGAGCCGTGAGACAGCTGTTGCCTTTAATCGTCGTTCTATAGCTTCTTCTTATTCCATGTGTAGTATAATTATAATTCAATTTAAAAATATGAAGCTGATGGAATTCCCAAAGACCAACTCCTGTCACTGTAATTGAATCGTGATCGTGATAGTTAATAATTGTCGAGGTAAGGAGTGTAACTTGTAAGCAGTACGTCCACTGTCGGCAGTTGACTCCCACGACGATATGGCTCGGTGCAAGGAAAAACCTGTTGAACTGTTAATGTTGGAAAATGGTCGCTAATTATAAGCTTTTATAGTATAGTATGGATATAGGTTTAGTTTAGATCTTGCTAGGCAATTTTGATCCAGGTTCCGTGGTTCAATTGAATCGAAATTTACAAGCCTGAAAATTTGTCAAAACGATTGTGACATTCTTGCCTAGTATACTGGTAAGAAGAATTAAAAAAATAAAGAAATTCTAGAAATACAAGCTTACTCACAAACACTATCCACAACCCTACCTACACTCCTCGGTACATTGATGGAGTTAAAGGTAATTTTGATCAACTTTTAGATTCGTGATTCAGTGCTATCTCGCCTGATATTGAGCAACGATGCGATCTTCGGTAGTCAAAGATTCAGGCTTCATGGTCAATGGCGGTAATGCTAATCTATTCCATTGTGTCTTGGGGTCCAAATGCGTGTTTTATAAAAGCTCAACCACATAAACTTATTATCACAATTAAAACGAAGGGACACGCTTTTTACTACAGTCTCTGTCGTATAATTAACATAAGCAGTTCTCAAACATCATTTCGTTTTTAACTTACACCACAAAGCTATTAATGTATGTACGTCATCTACATGTTTGTATGGAGAAGACTTAATAATGTCTAATAGCCCCGTGGCGGGCCTTAGACACAACACGGTGATAACAGTGTGTATGCGGAACCACTGGTTTCGATTACACTTAATATCTGCTTCGAAGACCACCTGTAACCGGCATTATGCTGTGGTATTCCATGTGAATAGAATTATATAAATGTTCTACGCATGACGTGTATCCAAAACATCTACGTCTTATATCTATAATTATAATAGAGCACAAGACATAAAGTCTGTACATGGAAGATAAAACTAAACAGAATTTATTAAATGATTACAATGGTGTCTGTCTTTAAGTGGGTTTTGTAACCCCCCCCCCCTCTCTCTTCTTACTCTCTCCCCCTTTTTATATATTTACTCTATCTTCATACTAAATTTTTCAAATCAAAATAATTAATAAAACTAAATTAAACTAATCTTCTCTCCTCTCAACCTACTCTCTTCTACTCTCTCCTAATAATAATCATAATACACCTAATAAATAATACTACATTTCAGTACTAATACTAATACGTTCAGTACAACTCCGTATACCACGCACCTAACTCACTCTCCTCTTTACTTTACCTTACTTTATTTTACTTTATTTTGGCCCGATGATCGTCTAGTAACCCTTCGTTGTGTTCCGCGTGTAGTAACCTAAATTCTTTGAGTGGTCAGTATGGCTTCGCAATCCGTCAGTAGTCAATATCAAAAGAGATAATTATTTGAATTTAGATTTCGCTGAAGTAATACAATTTGTTTTCTACTATTCCTAAACTATTATAAGGCAGCCCTAAATAAACTCAACCTAATATTCTCGTTCCGTTCTACCTCTCATCAAATCCGTATTATCTAAATATCTGACAAAGTAGATCTTAATCCTAGCCCTTCGTTGTCCCATATATAACCTTTCATTCAAAATTATAAATTAATAATCGTCAACCTTCCATCAACTTTTCATCAACCTTACATTTTTCGTAACTCATCAACCTTTCGCTCGACCTTATAGTTTTGTAATTATCACGAGAGCCTATGATTAAAACTTCCATTCTGAATCTACGATCATGACAGCGGCTATGACTTAGAGCCCCGCCCCGCCCTAAGTTGTGAATTTCGTCGGACCAGACTTGGATATTCTCCACCGCTTGTCGGGATTAAGTACCGCCTCGCAGTTACGAAATCTCGACGGAAAGTATTTACTTTCATTTAATTTACTATGTTTGTCTATCTGTGGTCTTCCATCAAATTTCAATTCATCGTTCTATTATCCGTCACTCTCACAGGACAAATGACACTGACAGCAGCTAACATCGCTCCATGACAATAAGCTTACTTGTCAAAGTCACCCGTCCGAACTCATTTAAACAGATGTGAAATCTTTATGTTATCGCTAGAAAATACCGTGAAACTCGCCTATTACTATAAGTCTAGTATATCTAAGCAAGAGAACTTCATAAAGAGGGACTTCTTTTCTTTTATCTAAAGAGTATTCACGGTTCGATCTCATTCATACCCGGTTTGTAAACAATCTCACAACCTCCATTCATGATTCAACGAGGATGAAGGGTTATCAGCGGACATAACCCCCGCCATGGTCGAATTTCCATCCTTCTTATCTAGTTCATGCGGTTCCTCAATCCCACTTACTTATTTTAGCAAAAGGGAAAGAGGCCCCAATATTTAGAGATCTAAAATCTCGTTAAACCTATCCTAGCTCTACCTACTAGGAGCAACTACATAATACATTAGGCTTTATTTACCCATCTGTACATACGCCTAGCTTATTTAGCATAATATGGGACTATTGTCCAGGTTTCTATTTGTAGAATTATATTATGTGGTAAGAGGTTATATTTTCCCCTGTTGTAATAATACTGGTTTTATTTAGTTAGTATTTCAGAAGCATTGTTCTAAGGTTTAAGGATATTTTTCCTTTAGGTGTAGGTAACAACAATTATTTATTGTTTCAGGTTATTTCTCATTGGAAAACCTAGGAATTGTTTTAATTCCAGAAAGTGACAGTTCGTCTAGATAATTCTGTAACACTAAGATTTCTAGTGTGGAGCTGTAGTTCTTTCCATATCTATTCATGGAAGAGTTCAACGATGGAACGATTCAAGTCAGAGGTAGGTCCCAGTTAGTGACTTTCGAAGAGCCTTATGGAGAATCTCACTCTTTTTTAGTCATAAGAAAATCCAGGGAAGGTAATAGGTCATTGCCCATAAGTAGTCAATCTAACAGAGACGAACTCATTCATATTTGTCGTTCGTTGTTTCTTGTAATTAATGTTAAGGACAGAATTATTCCTTTCGAACCATTTTTCTGGTGTAGTACTAGTTTTATTTAAATAGTATGTTAAGAAGCCTTGTTCTAAGGTTTGATGGTAGTTTCCATTAAGTATAATGTCAATTCTTTGTTGATTTCAGGTTATCTCTCTATCGGAGGATTTTTAGAAAGTTCTTCTAGATAATTCTGTAAACACTAAGAATTCTAGTGCCATAGTTAATACCATATCTATTGCATGGAAGGATTCAACATTGGAGCGATTCAAGTTGAAAGTAAGCCTCAGTTAGTGACTTTCGAAGAGCCTTATGGAGAATCTCACTCTTTTTTAGTCATAAGAAAATCCAGGGAAGGTAATAGGTCATTGCCCATAAGTAGCCAATCCAAAAGAGACAAACTTAGTCATATCTGTCGTCCATTGCCTTTGTGCAATTAATTAATCTTGAAATCAGAATTATTCTTTCCGAACCAAGCCTAAGTTAAATTATAGTTAATTTGTCCTGATTATTACTTTATTTATAGGTAGGTTATATTAAATACTTGCAGTTTCATTCAGTAGTCCTAACTTATTGTGATTTAATTGATTCCTTTATCAGTTATGTTTAGTTTTCATCGTTCATTTTCTTTCCGTCACAAATTATATTAATTTCTTATTTGTTTTCCCAGATGTTTTCTTTATGAGTATGTAAAGTTATATTTAGGCTCTATAGCATTGTTATGATGGATAATAAAATGATTAAACCATATTACAACTTCTTTCTTTCAAAGTAGGTACATATTTAATGATTAGTTTTATCAATTTGTTTGCCGGGCATAATATTGTTTAGATGTTTACTCATTCATGTTTGTCCTAATGACTCTGTAAATTTATTACAATATAGTTTATAGTATTATAATTGATTCCTAAGGAAGTTTACGTTTCACCAGTTCATTTCTTTGTCATAGTATCTTTAATTTCCCCGAGTGTTTGTTTTATATTTTGTTGTGTTGGCTTAATTTTATGCAGTTTCCTATAGTTTAAGTTGACCCTGTCTTACAGCATTAATACCTCCCTATCGGAAGAAACCTAGGCTAAAGATATGTGTGTACCTTCTTTGTCATGGTATTAAACTTTTAATTTCCCCTTAGTGGTTGTTTTATATTTAACTTGATTTCATGCAGTTTCCTATAGTTTAAGATGATCCTGTCTTACAGCATTAATCCCTTCCTATCAGAAGAAACCTAGGCTAAAGATATGTGTACCTACCTGTCAAACACTCAGGACTGTCCGAAGCCCACATTTAACTTTACCTATCGAAATTGGAACAGACCCGGTGTAAGGAAAGTCCAATGTGTGTGTGTGTGTGGCCCTACGCTCTTATAAACTAGCTAACTCATAGGGACTTACGAACCTCCTATGGCTAGCACCTCTTATCGTTAACATTATAATCTAGGTAGCTCTTATAAATAACTCATACTCTTATGAATCTTTATCTACTTACCCTAAGTTTCTTAAGAACTAAAACCTGTCTAGCTTCTAAGAAAATGGTGTGTACCTAACAGAAGCAAGCCTGATTGTCACAACTTCGGAGTCATGATAACCAGATTTTCCCAAGTTAATTGTGCATGGAGAAGTCCCACAGGGAAATTCCAAGGTTGTCCTTTTCTAACTAGCTATCTCAAGTCCGGAGGCACCGGGAGTTTTGCTTATTTCTAAGCCCTAGGCCACCCTAAGATTTCCAAACGGCAACCTATCGTCGTAGTTTGTCGCCCCGGATGTCATACTGGGAAGGGAGTTTATGTCGTTGGAAATCGCCCTAACCATGTAGGAATGCCGTGTGTGTGTGTGCGGGGGACCATTCAGATCGACTTTATGCACAGGCAAATACATTTTCGTCACTGTCTAGAGGAATCACTCCGCCCGTACACAAAATACGATCGAAATGGGTGGTCAGGCGCTTCTAGCCACCCATGCCGGAAGACGCCCCTGAGGTCACCACATTCCTCAGGCTATCAGCTAAACTCTTGGCAAGCACCGTTTCAATTCGCCAACCTACGCGCCCTACCAGTATCAACAAGAATCAGAACATTCGCAGTTTGACTCAAGCTAACACAGGCCCTAGTATCACTTCCTATCTCCCGAGAATCGCTTTTAAGGATCACTAAATCCCCTTTGGAAGAGACCTAGCGATCCGTAAAACATATTCCTACGCACTTTTCACTACTTCGCCATTTTGGTTTTCTCACTTTCCTAAGCACGTCCGTTCTCTTCGCAGTTTCGCAAGTCAAGAGGCCAGAGACTCTCGCGCCTCTCCTTACCTCCACTCTAAATCTTCCGTCTCACTCTTTTTTTTAACAATGCTGTTGTCTCATTCGCCCATTCCTTACAGTGTTACCAACATCGCGAAGTCCTCCCCGTACTTTTTACCATTCCCTTCGAATTTCATAATTATTAATTATTTAATTGATCCGTTTTCCATTTCCGCCTTACGATACGACTTGACCTTTTAATCTCTTACCATTGAGTTTCTACCTTTGCAATAATTAGCTTTTTTCCAAATTGAATGCAATATTTATGCGTAGCCAAAATCTCACCAATCTGTCAATGCAAATCTCAGTATTCTACCAAAATTGACAAATGTGTATTTTTATTTTGTGAAATGTAGCGAGTCCAATTCGGGACCGTTACAGCCAACCCCCAAAATATTCGCAGGTGTATTTATTTAAATCACCGAAGTAATATTTTTACCTCTCTGGAATTACAACAGTAATTATTTCACAAACATAAGAATACCAAACAACCCCCATTTTTCCAATCTTTTATTCAGTCAAAATCGATAAATGTGTAACCCTCATCTTGTGAAATGTAGCGAGTCCAATTCGGGACCGTTACAGCCAACCCCCAAAATATTCGCAGGTGTATTTATTTAAATCACCGAAGTAATATTTTTACCTCTCTGGAATTACAACAGTAATTATTTCACAAACATAAGAATACCAAACAACCCCCATTTTTCCAATCTTTTATTCAGTCAAAATCGATAAATGTGTAACCCTCATCTTGTAAAATGTGGCGAGTCCAAGTTGGGACCGTTACAGCCAACCCCCAAAATATTCGCAGGTGCATTTATTTATATCACCGGAGTAATATTTTCCTCTCCGGAATTACCACAGTACCAGTTTTACAAACATAAGAATACTAAAAGGCCCCCTTACTTATTATTCCTTCTAATTTGCTCGTATTTGACTTCAATCGTGTCTGTGTGTATATATTGTAACAAGTACAATTGTGTATATGATAAATAGATAAATAATTGTTTGTGTTTTTAAACTGTATCCTAAAACTTTATTATTAGAACCAGTACGTGAACATTCCCCGCATTGAACATCACCAAAAATCGCTCTCATCACCTGGACATCCCAAAGCCCAGAAGAAAAGACGGTTGTGAGGCGTCTCTATCCTAATGATATTATGTAAGCGCTTATCCCCCAATCTACTTATTTTTCGATATAAGAGATACATACTTACATTACCCCTCTAAACTCGGACATGCCGTGCGCGGCTTAAGGTACATAAATTGTCGATGTTCGCAACTTTCCAGTTCACTCCCGAATTCTTGATAGTAAAGCTTATGATTCAGAGCATGTGTAGTGTGCCTTGGTCTTAGCCCCGGGGCTTGCACGTAGAGTGGATTCTTTATGAAATCGGCTTATACCGATGATTTTTATCAGCTGATCTAACCTAACACCAAATTCTCCTTCATAAAGAAACGTTGTAAGTGTAGTGTGTCGATTTGAAGTCAAACAGTGACAAACCGTCTCAAACCCAGGTCGATGGTTTACTAAAGCCCTTCATTCGACTAAAATCCTTTTCATAAATCTCTCAGCAACCCCCCTTCCAAACAACTTTCAGTCTCAAAATATTTGCACACCTTTCAGAACGTAAACTCCCATTGTTTTTCACGCTACTCAAGCAAAGCACCAAACCCGCACGAATTATAAGACACGAATTATGAATTTATTTCAACAATGTAAAACAACCCCCCGAATTTAAATTTATGCAATAGTATTCTATTATGTTTGTTTCGTTTTATTACCATTACCTTTACCTTTACCTCCTTTCATTTACCTTTACCTTTTTCAGTTACCTTTACCTTTTCCTTTTACCTTTACCATTTTTTTTTCGTTACCTTTACCATTTTTTTTCAAATAAAACTAGATATATATATATATATATATATTTTTTTTTTTTTTTTTTTTTTATGATTATTTCATATTATTTTCTTACAGAGTTCTTTCAAACAATATTTCAACATCAACCTATCACGTCCCACTGCTGGGCACGGGCCCCTCTCCTCACGATGCTTTCCCTCACCGAAAAGCGAGCGACAACTACGCCCATATGTTTTACAGAAACACACCGGCACGCGCCCGCACTGGGATTCGAACCCACGACCCTCCGACTGAAAGACGGACGCTCTCCCGCTAGGCTACCACCGCTTCCATCTTATTAAATCTTATTTACCATCAGCTCTTATGATCCCTTTCTATATCTATTACAATCATTATATTTTTAAACAATATTCGTTGGACTATTATTACTAAGTTGTTAAAAGTCTGCTTTACAATCTTCTATTCCATTTTACATTTAGGTTTCTTCTCTTTATGTTTATATTCCTTCTTCATTATAACAAATTTTTCTAAAAATTTATATTTCCTGCAACAGTTAATTTAGATAAGTTAACACCAAATCTCATTTATAGATGGTGACAACCCCCCGTCATTTCCCCTCTGGTGAATCTAATAATTTTTATATTCTTTTCTCTAGTCGCTGCCTATTTTTCTTACTAAGATTTGTGTATTCTACGATTTAGCCTTTTATTTTGCCTTTTCCCTAATTGTTTATTATATTATGGTATATATTAAGTTTATTTATTATGTTACTATGTATTTAAGTTTATTTTGTGTATAATATGTATCTATTTATTTATTTATTTAATTCTACGTATATAAGGAAAGCCACCGTCCGACGTCCCATTTACTCTTCTCCGTGCATGGTTGTCTGGAAGAGATCGCTCTGAGCGATAAGACCGCCCACTGTGACACTAATTGTAAAATTTGTTTTGTTCTAGTTTTAATTTTTCTCTGCTCTGCGGTGCTTCAATAAAGAGTTTATCTATCTATCTATCTATTTATTCTATAATAATATATTTCCCTCCATAAACATCAACCAACTTCCGGACTACAATGCCATACCGAACACCATCCTGGTCACGGCACCAATTGTAACTAATTACTTAGTCACCGAAGACGAAGTTATACTGAACCTAATTACCTTCTAATAAATTTTCTTTTAAAGATTCTATTCTAAATTGCATCTAATAATAATCATAACCAATAAGCTAATCCTAGTCATAAGTACAAACGATCCTGTTATTAAACTATCCTGATTTTAAAATATCCTGATTTTAAGCTACCCTGGTCCTAACTATCCTGGTCTTGTCCATCCTGATCACGCCACTCTAGTGTTGACAATCCTGGTCCACTCAATTCTGGTTTCGACTATCCTGGTCACGCTATTTTAGTTCTGACTATCCTGGTCACGTTATTCTAGTTTCAACTATCCTGGTCACGCTATTCTAGTTTCAACTATCCTGGTCACGCTATTCTAGTTTTGTCTATCCTGGTTACTCTATTCTAGGTTTGACTATCCTGGTCACGCTATTCTAACATAGTTTCGACTATCCTGGTCATTCTATTTTGGTTTCGACTATCCTAATCACGTTATTCTAGTTTTGACTATCCTGGTCACGCTATTTTAGTTCTGACTATCCTGGTCACGGCACCAATTGTAACTCCCCCCTTTCTTCTCTCCCCGCTTTATATATACTCTATCTTCATACTAAATTTTTCAAATCAAAATAATTAATAAAACTAAATTAAACTAATCTTCTCTCCTCTCAACCTACTCTCTTCTACTCTCTCCTAATAATAATCATAATACACCTAATAAATAATACTACATTTCAGTACTAATACTAATACGTTCAGTACAACTCCGTATACCACGCACCTAACTCACTCTCCTCTTTACTTTACCTTACTTTATTTTACTTTATTTTGGCCCGATGATCGTCTAGTAACCCTTCGTTGTGTTCCGCGTGTAGTAACCTAAATTCTTTGAGTGGTCAGTATGGCTTCGCAATCCGTCAGTAGTCAATATCAAAAGAGATAATTATTTGAATTTAGATTTCGCTGAAGTAATACAATTTGTTTTCTACTATTCCTAAACTATTATAAGGCAGCCCTAAATAAACTCAACCTAATATTCTCGTTCCGTTCTACCTCTCATCAAATCCGTATTATCTAAATATCTGACAAAGTAGATCTTAATCCTAGCCCTTCGTTGTCCCATATATAACCTTTCATTCAAAATTATAAATTAATAATCGTCAACCTTCCATCAACTTTTCATCAACCTTACATTTTTCGTAACTCATCAACCTTTCGCTCGACCTTATAGTTTTGTAATTATCACGAGAGCCTATGATTAAAACTTCCATTCTGAATCTACGATCATGACAGCGGCTATGACTTAGAGCCCCGCCCCGCCCTAAGTTGTGAATTTCGTCGGACCAGACTTGGATATTCTCCACCGCTTGTCGGGATTAAGTACCGCCTCGCAGTTACGAAATCTCGACGGAAAGTATTTACTTTCATTTAATTTACTATGTTTGTCTATCTGTGGTCTTCCATCAAATTTCAATTCATCGTTCTATTATCCGTCACTCTCACAGGACAAATGACACTGACAGCAGCTAACATCGCTCCATGACAATAAGCTTACTTGTCAAAGTCACCCGTCCGAACTCATTTAAACAGATGTGAAATCTTTATGTTATCGCTAGAAAATACCGTGAAACTCGCCTATTACTATAAGTCTAGTATATCTAAGCAAGAGAACTTCATAAAGAGGGACTTCTTTTCTTTTATCTAAAGAGTATTCACGGTTCGATCTCATTCATACCCGGTTTGTAAACAATCTCACAACCTCCATTCATGATTCAACGAGGATGAAGGGTTATCAGCGGACATAACCCCCGCCATGGTCGAATTTCCATCCTTCTTATCTAGTTCATGCGGTTCCTCAATCCCACTTACTTATTTTAGCAAAAGGGAAAGAGGCCCCAATATTTAGAGATCTAAAATCTCGTTAAACCTATCCTAGCTCTACCTACTAGGAGCAACTACATAATACATTAGGCTTTATTTACCCATCTGTACATACGCCTAGCTTATTTAGCATAATATGGGACTATTGTCCAGGTTTCTATTTGTAGAATTATATTATGTGGTAAGAGGTTATATTTTCCCCTGTTGTAATAATACTGGTTTTATTTAGTTAGTATTTCAGAAGCATTGTTCTAAGGTTTAAGGATATTTTTCCTTTAGGTGTAGGTAACAACAATTATTTATTGTTTCAGGTTATTTCTCATTGGAAAACCTAGGAATTGTTTTAATTCCAGAAAGTGACAGTTCGTCTAGATAATTCTGTAACACTAAGATTTCTAGTGTGGAGCTGTAGTTCTTTCCATATCTATTCATGGAAGAGTTCAACGATGGAACGATTCAAGTCAGAGGTAGGTCCCAGTTAGTGACTTTCGAAGAGCCTTATGGAGAATCTCACTCTTTTTTAGTCATAAGAAAATCCAGGGAAGGTAATAGGTCATTGCCCATAAGTAGTCAATCTAACAGAGACGAACTCATTCATATTTGTCGTTCGTTGTTTCTTGTAATTAATGTTAAGGACAGAATTATTCCTTTCGAACCATTTTTCTGGTGTAGTACTAGTTTTATTTAAATAGTATGTTAAGAAGCCTTGTTCTAAGGTTTGATGGTAGTTTCCATTAAGTATAATGTCAATTCTTTGTTGATTTCAGGTTATCTCTCTATCGGAGGATTTTTAGAAAGTTCTTCTAGATAATTCTGTAAACACTAAGAATTCTAGTGCCATAGTTAATACCATATCTATTGCATGGAAGGATTCAACATTGGAGCGATTCAAGTTGAAAGTAAGCCTCAGTTAGTGACTTTCGAAGAGCCTTATGGAGAATCTCACTCTTTTTTAGTCATAAGAAAATCCAGGGAAGGTAATAGGTCATTGCCCATAAGTAGCCAATCCAAAAGAGACAAACTTAGTCATATCTGTCGTCCATTGCCTTTGTGCAATTAATTAATCTTGAAATCAGAATTATTCTTTCCGAACCAAGCCTAAGTTAAATTATAGTTAATTTGTCCTGATTATTACTTTATTTATAGGTAGGTTATATTAAATACTTGCAGTTTCATTCAGTAGTCCTAACTTATTGTGATTTAATTGATTCCTTTATCAGTTATGTTTAGTTTTCATCGTTCATTTTCTTTCCGTCACAAATTATATTAATTTCTTATTTGTTTTCCCAGATGTTTTCTTTATGAGTATGTAAAGTTATATTTAGGCTCTATAGCATTGTTATGATGGATAATAAAATGATTAAACCATATTACAACTTCTTTCTTTCAAAGTAGGTACATATTTAATGATTAGTTTTATCAATTTGTTTGCCGGGCATAATATTGTTTAGATGTTTACTCATTCATGTTTGTCCTAATGACTCTGTAAATTTATTACAATATAGTTTATAGTATTATAATTGATTCCTAAGGAAGTTTACGTTTCACCAGTTCATTTCTTTGTCATAGTATCTTTAATTTCCCCGAGTGTTTGTTTTATATTTTGTTGTGTTGGCTTAATTTTATGCAGTTTCCTATAGTTTAAGTTGACCCTGTCTTACAGCATTAATACCTCCCTATCGGAAGAAACCTAGGCTAAAGATATGTGTGTACCTTCTTTGTCATGGTATTAAACTTTTAATTTCCCCTTAGTGGTTGTTTTATATTTAACTTGATTTCATGCAGTTTCCTATAGTTTAAGATGATCCTGTCTTACAGCATTAATCCCTTCCTATCAGAAGAAACCTAGGCTAAAGATATGTGTACCTACCTGTCAAACACTCAGGACTGTCCGAAGCCCACATTTAACTTTACCTATCGAAATTGGAACAGACCCGGTGTAAGGAAAGTCCAATGTGTGTGTGTGTGTGGCCCTACGCTCTTATAAACTAGCTAACTCATAGGGACTTACGAACCTCCTATGGCTAGCACCTCTTATCGTTAACATTATAATCTAGGTAGCTCTTATAAATAACTCATACTCTTATGAATCTTTATCTACTTACCCTAAGTTTCTTAAGAACTAAAACCTGTCTAGCTTCTAAGAAAATGGTGTGTACCTAACAGAAGCAAGCCTGATTATCACAACTTCGGAGTCATGATAACCAGATTTTCCCAAGTTAATTGTGCATGGAGAAGTCCCACAGGGAAATTCCAAGGTTGTCCTTTTCTAACTAGCTATCTCAAGTCCGGAGGCACCGGGAGTTTTGCTTATTTCTAAGCCCTAGGCCACCCTAAGATTTCCAAACGGCAACCTATCGTCGTAGTTTGTCGCCCCGGATGTCATACTGGGAAGGGAGTTTATGTCGTTGGAAATCGCCCTAACCATGTAGGAATGCCGTGTGTGTGTGTGCGGGGGACCATTCAGATCGACTTTATGCACAGGCAAATATATTTTCGTCACTGTCTAGAGGAATCACTCCGCCCGTACACAAAATACGATCGAAATGGGTGGTCAGGCGCTTCTAGCCACCCATGCCGGAAGACGCCCCTGAGGTCACCACATTCCTCAGGCTATCAGCTAAACTCTTGGCAAGCACCGTTTCAATTCGCCAACCTACGCGCCCTACCAGTATCAACAAGAATCAGAACATTCGCAGTTTGACTCAAGCTAACACAGGCCCTAGTATCACTTCCTATCTCCCGAGAATCGCTTTTAAGGATCACTAAATCCCCTTTGGAAGAGACCTAGCGATCCGTAAAACATATTCCTACGCACTTTTCACTACTTCGCCATTTTGGTTTTCTCACTTTCCTAAGCACGTCCGTTCTCTTCGCAGTTTCGCAAGTCAAGAGGCCAGAGACTCTCGCGCCTCTCCTTACCTCCACTCTAAATCTTCCGTCTCACTCTTTTTTTTAACAATGCTGTTGTCTCATTCGCCCATTCCTTACAGTGTTACCAACATCGCGAAGTCCTCCCCGTACTTTTTACCATTCCCTTCGAATTTCATAATTATTAATTATTTAATTGATCCGTTTTCCATTTCCGCCTTACGATACGACTTGACCTTTTAATCTCTTACCATTGAGTTTCTACCTTTGCAATAATTAGCTTTTTTCCAAATTGAATGCAATATTTATGCGTAGCCAAAATCTCACCAATCTGTCAATGCAAATCTCAGTATTCTACCAAAATTGACAAATGTGTATTTTTATTTTGTGAAATGTAGCGAGTCCAATTCGGGACCGTTACAGCCAACCCCCAAAATATTCGCAGGTGTATTTATTTAAATCACCGAAGTAATATTTTTACCTCTCTGGAATTACAACAGTAATTATTTCACAAACATAAGAATACCAAACAACCCCCATTTTTCCAATCTTTTATTCAGTCAAAATCGATAAATGTGTAACCCTCATCTTGTGAAATGTAGCGAGTCCAATTCGGGACCGTTACAGCCAACCCCCAAAATATTCGCAGGTGTATTTATTTAAATCACCGAAGTAATATTTTTACCTCTCTGGAATTACAACAGTAATTATTTCACAAACATAAGAATACCAAACAACCCCCATTTTTCCAATCTTTTATTCAGTCAAAATCGATAAATGTGTAACCCTCATCTTGTAAAATGTGGCGAGTCCAAGTTGGGACCGTTACAGTTTCAGCATTGTAAATAATACTGGAATGATTGGAATGCGGTTTTTAGTATTTGCTAGGTTAGAATTTAGGTTAGGATTAACATTGCATCTAAGCCCACGAAGAAGAAGAGCTATTGATAAATTGGGCAACCTAGAGAATGTCTTAAACATTACAAAACGTTTTTTGAAAAGAAATTTCCTGTTTACCAATTATTGTATCATAAATAATTTAATACTTACTCGATGAAAGTATTATAATTTCAATAAGATTAGATATTATAAAGCATGTGATGATAAATAAAAGGTAGTTAAAAACGTCTGTAAGTTAAAATTAATCTGTCCCACTCGAAGCCCAAGTACCCGCCTAGGTACTTACTACTTTAAGGCTTTGATAAATATTCCATTAACATTCTTAAGGCAGTGTGAAAAGATGAATGTATAGTGCCGGTACCTGTCGTCTTATAGGATTAGAGGGTTTATAAATAAAGGGCGGATTAAAAACTAACTTTATATCACAGGATAAATAAGACACACTCTAGTTTAGACCACTTACTTGTTATATCTATATATATAAGATGTTATGTTGGTTTGTGTACGCTTCAAAAACAAAAAAAGTTCTGCACCGATCGAGCTGAAATTTAGCATGATATATAATCCGCATCAAGGATTGTTTTTATCTATTTTTATCATCAGTGACATATGAGCGAATGTGCGAATGTGCCACAGCAAAGCGTGGCCGGGTACAGCTAGTACGACATATATTTACTAAGAAAAAAGGTACGTTATTAACTCAAATATTTTATTTTTTTAATTTAAATAAAAAATCTGTCCGGTAATCTTCCGCGAAGCCTTTTAATTTGTCCATGAAAACTGCATATTTAGAGTTGTTTACATAAAAATACTAAAATTTTACTAGAATATTAGGTGAATGATGCAACGATACGATGCTAGATATTATCATTCCAATTCCACTAATATTATGTTCGTTTTGATCATAAATCCTGATAATATGTCTTGCATACGCTTCACATCAGGGGGTAAATAATTAAACGAAAGAGCATCTAATTAAATAGCATTTATATCTATGAATATTAATCGAAACTATTAATTTTTGGTATGATGTAAATAGATGCAGCTCAAGTAATAATTTGATTATAAATATTTTACTTAAAAATTTAAAGTTGGTAGCCATAACCTGGCAGAAAATAAACATACCTACATTACCATGATTGGGAAATGCCATTATAAGACAGAAGCTTTTAGAAAACTAGCTATATATTATGTGGGATTGAGAGAACAGGTCGAAAAATCTCAAATTTGTAGTAAGTACAAAACCTACATACTAATATAGCTCTCTCTCTCTTTCTCTATTGTTCTCAGGTTAATGTTTGTCGATCATTGACTAATATTGATATCTCACTGTGATATTTTGTATATTATTTTATAGAATAAATGTTAATTTAATTTAATTTTCTGAAACTGCTGGCTTCCACCGTCTCGCTTTCATGTCTATCGTTTATTGACTTTCCTTTCCCCATATGTTTCTCAGCCGAGGCAAACTCTAATTAAAAAGATATAAAAGGGAAAGGTTCCAATTATCACGATGAAGTGGTTTTATGGAAAACTGGTATAGCTTAGTCATATTGAACATCACACTTAGAAGGAAGTAATTGCAATTTTAACCTGTTCAGGAGTTCTCGACCGGTTGGACTAACACTATTACGTTAAAAGCTCTGTGTAATAAATGCGAAATTTTCTATGTAGAATGGATTTCAATGACGTTCCCATCAAGGTCACATTTAGTACCACATAGATAGATTCTGACCCTTACCTAGGATTTCCCGTATTTAGGGTATCAGGTACTACAAGAACCACAGGCTTATAAGCACCCAGGCTGAGAACAAATACCTGTACATTTTATTTATTTGACTGAGTGACGAGACGAGCTAGTCATTCACCTGATGGTTAGCGCTACGCCTGCTCATAGCAGCACCACATAGAACCCTGCATTGCATAATCCTGCGCGGCACTGCCTAAGCCCGTCACCCTGAGCCATAGACTCTAAAGTCTCATATGCCCAGTACTTTCATTGGAAACAATGCCCTTTAAACCGAAACACAGTAATGTTTGCACACTACTGCTTGGTGGATGAATATTTGGCAAAGGCGTGGTACTTCCCAAGGCGGTCTCTTGCAGAAGAGGCCGCCCACTACTACGTCCCATTTAACGGTACTAAGTCTTTTTTAAATTTCATTCTAAGCATTAAAAAGAGCATTCCAACCTCCTTTATTTAGAAAACTCTACTTCAGATACATATCTACTTTACACACTGTAGTGTAGGTGCACTTTTGTTCCCTTTGATTTTTATTATTGTGTAGCGCAGGTTTACTGTGGGTACTATAACTTGACTGGTTTATGAACAAGTTAGTCCAGGAATGGTTTTCTTTTTAACAATAACTCGCATCCGGTGCTGCTCGCCTTTTGCACCTGCTGTTAGAGCGGTGGTAAAGCGGTTGTAAGTTCAAATCCCAATGCGAACACGTAGCAATATCTTTATGTAAAAAGCATGTTATGTACGTAATTATCACTCGCTTTTCGGTGAAGGAAAACATTGTTAGGAATCCCATATACCAACGTGAGAATTATTTCGGAGGTTAGTATGTGCACCAACACGGACGGGCCCCCGTGGTGGATTATCGACTCGCCCTCCTCACGAAAGTGTGGGGAGACCCGTGCTCAGCAGTGGGACGATATGGGTCGTTGCTGATAAAAACTAAATTCACTTTTTCGTTTTCTTTGTTGAGCTCAAAATCCCGTAAAATAATTATACTTTGGCTCCATGGCCTATTGCGCGATGTGGATATACAGCAAACATCAAGAGAGAAGTTTGCTTCTAAATCAAATTAGCTTAAATTGTTCTTGTCGCTAAACAATTACCTTGAGATTGATGGTTACCACTTTCTTTATGGTGAAATTGTTTGTGGTAGCTAGCGCACCTCGGTTTAGGAGCGGTAACCGAAAGTAGCCCTGGGGCTGCCTTAAGGCTCTATCCCAATTGTAAATGTCATTATTGACTATAATCTAAATACGATACCGCTTTAGTATCAAAAACTTCATTCACCATAGGAAAATTCAATGACAATTTATTTTTGTTAACAGAGATTTTGTACTTTTTTTTATTTATCTGATTGATGAGACGAGCAAGTCGTCGTACCTGATGGTAGGCGCTACCGTCTGCCCATAACAGTTACAGTGCCACCCAGAACTTTCCCACGCTGTGTCGACTCCAAACATTGCAATTTAGTTTCAGTAAGTAATACATGTTTTAATTACTGAGTTCCTTCAATATACAAAATATGTAATTTACAGTACCCAAAAAATAAAAACTAGATAAAAATAAGTTGAAAACTAAAACTTTAAAATCTAACAAAGGTGGAGTCCATGAAGCATGGTGCCAAGAACACTGGCTGCATTTCCACGTTGAATAGCAACAGATGTTCTCTGTGCGAGAAATGAGCCAGCGCTCTTGTCACCGGCAGTGTCGACTAATCGAGGAAATAATTGCATAACAAAAATTCGTACTAGGATTCCATGGACCAAAGTTTCGAAGCCAAGCGGCACAAATATGTAGTCGTTAGATAGCTAAAATATAAAAAAATAAACAATAATAAATAAAGTCAAAATACTAGCTATTTTAAAAATAAATGACTTAGGTTTTGGTAAAACTTAACAATTCAATTTCAACATGTAAAATTTCGAAGACAAACTTCAGTTCCAGTTTTGTTACATATTTTAGTTCAATTACCGGGTTCAGATTCTGTACATGTGGATTTTCAACTGCTCCAAAAGTAAACACGTAGACTGTAGACAGATGTTATTGTAATACATACTATAGTGGTTGTGAACGTTGACCGCGAAAGCTGTCAGTCTTCATACAGCTTTTCATACAGCTTGATTGATGTTCGGACCGTATTTATTGCAGCTTAGGCTACTATGAAACTTACAAATATTAAGCATTGCCATACAAAGAGGCAATGCAGCCAGAATTTGTAATTAGTTATCTTTAATTTAATAGTGGTTTGCTTAGTAAAATTTTACAATCTCACTTGTTCCGGTTCCGCATCATTCTGATCCATAATTTCAAATTATTTTAATATATTAGCCGTAAACTCTAATAAAACTATTCTGTCAATGTTGCTCGTACTCAGAATGGTTTCAATTTTGATTTTACGTAATTTATATTTTTGCTATATTACTGAGCAAGAGTAATAGATTCTGTGGTAAGTAAGAGTCATGAACGAAATTTCTTTTAAATTGGGCATTTAAGATTTTGTAAACAAATCATCAAATTACTATATTTCCAGAGGAAAGCAAACCACAAAATGGACAGATGACCCGAATAAATTGGTGGTACATTATGGCTAAGGAATGCAAACAATAGTACAGCAGCTGGTAAGGCCTACGTGTCGTAGGACACGTTGATTGTAAAGACGGGAAAACCCGTTCAAAATTATAATACTAGTAAATATTAATCAGTAACAAAGGCTTATATAAACAATTTGTATTACCAATCACTCCTAATAAAACGAGATATTTACCATTTATATGTTTTTTTTTATTGAATCTCTGACATTTTAGTACCTTTGCAGGCGCCATAACCGTGATATTAGGGATCATATTACTATAAAACCTTATAATCATAATCCCTCTTATAAAAGGTACTCCTAATGAATTAATCTACCTTACACCATTTTGCTTTTGTTTCTCAGTAGCTCTTCTATCGATAGAGAAAGGCAATGAAAGTGATTTTAAATTAATTTCTTCGTGTTGCTGTAATGACAATAACAAACTTGTAGCTCAACATGTGGGACAACTGTGGAGACATGGATTGATCTCTTTTGTACTTTTGGTCTGGCTCGATTAGTTACTAATCCAATGTGCACTGCACATGTTTGAAGAGTTTTTGACACTGGTGATTATTCGACCCTTTGTTTGACAAAAAAATATAGTTTTTGAAGGTTGGTGACGCTCCACATGGCCAGACAAAGAGGTGTAAAATGGTTCGGGGCAAAGTGACTTTTTATAAGATACGTATCAAACTATAATCAACATAATTATCATCATTATCATCAGCCCATATCGTCCCACTGCTGAGCACGGGTCTCCCTTCAATTTCGTGTGGAAGGTAGGCCATAATCTTCATTGTTCTTGATTCACTAGATAGATGCAGGGATTCCTAGTTAAGGATATATCTAGGTGAAGCGACAACAAACGAAGTCAAGACTAGCATAAGTAGAAAAGGTAGATTTGAAGACCGGGCTTGGGTTTACGAGAAGTTCAATGCTGTGAGCTAAAACAGACTAGATTACAATTATCATAAAGAGAAAGGTTGTTTATTGGTAAACGTAAACGAAATCTTGGAATGATTATAGATTAAGTACCTATTCCCCAAGCAAACAGGACCTAAGTTCCGTTCACATCACACCGATGTCAGGCCTCGACGCAGACAGCGGCGGGTGCCGGACCGGAACGGCCGATACGGTTGCCGATCGCAGCATCATCAGGTTACCCATTACCAATATACTTTTTGTCATCAATAACTGTTTTATTAAAGGAATTTCAACGCTCATACTTCGTGATAAGATTGAGAGAGTGGTTTGGAGAGGTAAACAAGGCCTTTGCGAAGTGCTATTGGCGACGCGCCAGAATTATTCTGCTAATATCAATCAATGATCAGTGCACAAGGTACCTTTTTATCACAATAATTTGCGTGAGACTTCTTCACCTTGACTTTTATAGGTGATACTGGAATCGAAATTAATCGAAATTTATGGAGGCATGGTTTTCAAGAATGTATCTATTTGTATCTATTGTTGATAACTGATAACCGATAGGTTGATGACGAATAGCATCGGGCTGATAACGCTATTCGTCATCACCCTTGGTTGTCTAGCTAAAACATTCTCATAGATAAATAGAGAATAAATAGAGAAAGAAGGCGAGTACGAAGTCCTTCTCTGGTTCGCTACACAAGGCGTTGGTGAAGACGGGGATTAATAGCTGTCACATGAACCCTTAGAATATGTAAAACTTTTCTTCCAGCACTTTGAGAAAAGGCAGAGCAGCAGAAATCACACTTCGCTGTCTGTTTAAAAATTCTTTCAAGGCCTTCTATAAAATCCACGTATTCTCGTAAACCTTATCTAATGTTGACGTCGTGACTGCGAAAGCTACAACATAGTACGAGTATTCTGCTCATGACATTTCATGATGTTATTCGTGAAAATCCCAAGAGAAAGGTGATATGCATAGACCTTCGACTTTTGGCTAACCTAACAAACCTTACACTAGATATCCAAGTCACGAATTCGAAAGATATACCCACATTTTGGCAGAATAAGTTTCCAGTTTAGGACTATTATTGTTTTATACGCTTTGGAAATCGTTCATCAGAGGTGGGAAAGATCTAACGATAACTTTGACAAGGTACTTAAACGTCAAGGGCTGTGTCCTAGATGCATTTATAAGAGCAATGTCGATATCAAGTGAAATTATTTGATAAATTGCGCTATCATGACATGGTGGCCCACCCGCGTAGTGGACACTGGACTCATTTGTCACTTGAGAACTGAAGCCATCGTTAGCCGTAGGGGCATTCAGACGTACAACTTTCGAACCACATCGCCGCCACATAAAGTCGTCAGCAGCGAATTTGTATTTTTTTTTAACAAGAAACCAGTTAGGGCATAGATGTTCCTTCATGTTTTTGTTCTCTAATGGATTACGGCGAACTAAATAATTATCTTATTTTGCACCATCAATTAAACTAAATTGTTTTTTTTTTTACGACTAACTTTTGTTTGAATCCTCGGATGGGTAATCTTTTTCGACTTGTCATTCATCTTTCATGAGCTACATAACTTGAAATCCTTTCCAATTATCAAAATATTATCATAATGAATTAATCCATTCAATACTAAACTATTGGAAAACATTGAAGGTAATTTAATGATTGATTTTGAAGTATTAGGCCTAGTTTGCTTCTCTAATCACAATACCATCAATAAAAGTTTAGATAGAAGTCATTTGTTATGTTTAAAATTGTATGATCATGTCATAGATCTTACTAAGCGAAAGTTTGATAAAGAGTGTATTTCAAAATGATTATCTAGGTTCAACATTTGACTGTTTATCCTTATTCTGTATCCAGCAAATCCATGCAGGTAAATATTCAATTAAAATTATTTGCTTAGCAGTTACCTTACCTTCAAAATAATTAAAACGATCAAAATCTACCACTTCAGTCAGAGTAGCCAATGTGATTACTTTAGTAGCGAGAAAAAGTTCAAAGGCACGTTACGATACAATCAACCACAACAATCACCATTGCTGCGTTGGATTAAACTGAAGTTCCTGACACAAATAACAATAAAGCAATGTGTGTTTAACTAATAGATAGTGTAGTTTGTTAATAAGTTTCTGGTGTCGAGTCACCGTCTAGTGGCGGTCTAGTCGCTCAAGCCAACGGCAGGCCCACTTTCCCAGACGAAATCACGTCATGTATTTTTTTCTATCCGTTACAATAACTGGACCAACAATTGTTATTACGAAGCACGGCGACTTAATAACAATTATTCTTCGGGTTAATTATGTTCTTGAGGGATTGCTCTCATTTATGCTCAGGTGTGGTCTTTTAAGTGATGCGTTGAAATATGAGCCATATTTGTTGATAACTTAATTGTGCGGTCATATGAGTATCTACTAACTAGATTATATATATAGCAGCGCCCTGCGGTTTCACCTGCGTTAACTATTATCCCACAGGAATCGTAATTTTTCACGGGCAAAAAAGTATCGTACGTTTAATGTAGTATATGATCGTAACGCGCTCTTATTAATTTTAATTATTATTATTCAAGAACCTAAATTATCTTGATGCTCAATTTCATCAAAATCCGTTTAGCTGTTTTGGGGTGAACTTTCCATTACAACATTTTGCGCGGCACTGCACTGCGCTTATCACCCTGAGACATCGGTTCTCAAGTCTCATATGCCCAGTAATTTCGCTGAAAACAGTGTCTTTTAAACCAGAACAGTAATGTTTTCACACTACTCGTTGACGGGTGGAACGATTACTTGAACCGGAGTGGATTATTTAAAGTAACATTCCAAGGCGATTTATCTTCCATTATTGTATTATGTTAAAACGGGATTTTTAATTCTGCATTGTTCAGATCTTGAGCATTCGCTTCAGCCAAACCAATTCATAACATAATAATATAAGAGAAATAACATAGTCATCTAAGGAATTCGCCTACTTCCAAGTACGTCGACCTAAGAGCCTTTACAGACGGTGGTAGTTTTAAGTGGTAGTTGTAAGGCGCGTTTGTAGAACAATAATTGTAGGTATTACAGTCAGGGATAAAAGTCGCTAAACATTCCTAAGCTTTCCACTTCATATCTGATTAAAATTTAAATAAGGATTTTGAGTAAAATTACATTGGAAATTAGAAATGTTCAGACACTTTTGTTGTTGACTATACCGCAAAATATCACAGCAAACAAAAAAGTCAGACTGATCAAGTTGTTTGACCAAAAAATAAGCATACGCTCATCTCTGAAAGAAAATTCAGGTTACATAGAACAAGTGCCTACCACTGCGAATGAATATTCAGCAATAAATGTGTTTTTTTATACGTCAGGAGGACTACGAAAAGTTTCTAAAAACGATATAATCGTTGTCAAACGTGCCTTTATAATAAATAGATTTACCATGAAAACATCAGACAACAAACTGCGACGATACATTGACAAACGTTTTTTACGGGAACCAACGCACGATTGTGCGGTAAAAAGTCGCCGTGTATACGGGCTCTATCCTAGATCTAATCTATGGAACAAGATGAAACGGCCAATGTTCCAAACAAGTTTTATTCGGGTAACTTTTCTAATACAGTTACGCATTCTCAGGACTTAGAAATCGGGTCAGTTACTATTTACTTCGTAACTGTAATTAGCATTTATGTTAGAAACTCAATTTCCTTTTTGCGCCTCTAGCGTTAGAGGCGTTTCATGTTCAAAGGCGAGGCGATACTCGGCCTGACTTCGACTACCTTACTCTATTATTTTGCATTCATTATAGCTTCTTGATGAGTTTTATGAGCAAGAAACTTGACCTGGATTATCTTTTTAAAAGTAAAGCGTGTTAGGTTACTGTTTTAATCATTTCAAATGCAAGTACCTCTACGTAAGTGACTACTATTATAGTTCCTGTGGTACTACTCTATGATTTATGAACTGTTTACTTACATACACACATGCATTTTATGTTACTTACTCATACGTGACCAGCTTCATGTCCCAGTAACTTTAGTTCTAAAACTCTAGAAATATGCAGCAAAATTTGGACGTTTCCTCAAACTCTTACCTACAAAATTTAACGACTTCGTCACTTGACACGGTAGGATAATAATCCAAGACTAGCTTAAAGCCGATTACAAAAAAGCAATCTCCATCATCAAACAACCAGACGTACGGCGATGCGCCTCTGTTACATGGTGGTTATTCCATGTGTATTGTGTATGTACGAAGCAGTTTGCCTCCACATTTATTATGCGTAATTGCGTACCGCAAAGGAGTGGAACTCCTTGCCTGAGTCTGTGTTTCCCGAAAGTTACAACCTAGGAGTCTTATAGTCACGAGTGAATAGGTTACTTCTAGGTATGCGTGCACCATCGTAGACCGCATTGTAACTTATCATTAGGTGAGATAGTGGTCAAACGCAAACCTATTTATTAATAAAAAAAAAGCAAACAGCTCGTGCCAATCGTATAGTTTAGTCAAGGATCCTGCCAGACCACAATTAAAAATATATTGTGTCTGGTTGTTCTGTCACGCGCCAGACGTCAATTGTCTTTTTGTTGTTCTTTGAAACTTACCTTAGACCCTAGTATTCAACTTCCTCGGTTTAGGATACGCCCAAGGACAGACGGCTACGTGTATTTCCTGCGACGGCTGGCGGAACTACTACTTGTGTCCTGGCCTCAAGGTCGCGCCGACCGCTAACTGTATCAATGCGAAGATTGCCGTTGAAATGCGGGCCCACTGGACGGACAGCAAAAAAGGTTTGCTGATTCTTTTTTAAAAAATCTGACTAATTTTAAAGTTTTAATGTTTTCGCTTCATACTCCTCCATGATGTATTATTTAAATTATTAGTACTTACCTTTTCGCTTTTGACCAAACTAAAGCTGTATATTTTTTCTTTTATATATTTTTTTTACATTCTAATGATTAAAGCAATCTGTTGGAATATAAAATATATATTGATATTATTTTCAGTCAAGAAAAAATCAGGGTTCCAAATAATAATATTCGACGTATGATTTAGAAGTGCCACGTTTTTTTTACTGGAATCCTAGTTAGGGGTCAGAATTTACGTTTGTGATCGTGACGCTTTATTATTATTATTATAGTCTTGGCGAGGCACTGCCGCCGCCGTGCCCTTTCATGAATTCAAAGCCTTCAGTAAAATAGATAATCTTTTTTTAATAGATCGAGGAGAACTTGTTGACTATAACATCGTGCTGAGCTCATCAATAAAATACTCTCTAAACATAATAAATATGACTTGTTCAAGGGTACAATAAAACTTCCCGACACGGGTAAATAAAGGAGGGTTAAGTGATTAATGGCTCAATAGAGGAAGTTTCCTTGACTTCAAATCTACGTTGTTTAGTTCCTGTATTTTACACTTTTGCCTTCCGTTTTGTCGAGGAGTAGAAAATATTATGAGCTATCTATCTATGAGCAGTACTACCGATTGACTAACGAGAAAAAATAAAATATTGACAGTACCCAGTTCCTTATTATGACAGGATTACTAAAGTATCTCTTAAAGAGTTGTTGTTCGTTGAGTAAGAGTAGTTTGCGATATTAAATATTTATTAAAAATTAACAGTGCACGCGAGCAAAGTCACCGTTTATATAAGAACCACCTGCCACCCTGACTTTTGAAATCTGTTACGTTTGAATTAGCAGTTTTCTCTCTAAAACTCCCGGGAAATTATACCAACGTTAAATTATCCACCACTTTACTGAAACGTAACTTTGGCAACGACTTGATTAGACAAACTAATTGAGAATCGACATATGACATAGACTATTTTAACAAACATTTTAATAATTTGAAATATCATAGAATTACAAAATGCAAAAAACTTGCGAGCAAAAAAAAAAAAAACAACAAGGAATTACTTTTTCTGCGGCTAGTACTGTAGAAGCCAAGTTTAGCTCTCGTATGAAGATTGATAGCGCCCACCCTGGGCCTGAGTTGTCAACACAACAGTCTGAGGTGACGGTGCACTGCTCCCCAGGACGTCCTTATTCAGTGGCAGGAACGTCTGTGGTCACGTTTGATTGCTTTTTGACTTACTGCTATTTTTCCGGTAACGGTCAATATCTACAGAATATATGTATAGTCGAGAGGGCGCCACCGTCGAAGATGCTAGCTGACAGCGACTTCGGCTCCATTTTTGTTACCTCTACTATGAGTGACATGAGTTAACATACTAAAGTTCTTCATTGACCTCTACAGTAAATAGGTGGCGTACTAGCTTAATTTTATAGCTTAATTTAAAAAATATATAAATGTCTAGAGCGTGTACTTTTAGGTAAAGTCAAGTAAAAGCGATAAAAACTCCCTCTAGATTTAATAAAATGGTGCCGAAACCTGTGCTGAAAAAAAAAAGTTTTTTTGGAAACCTTGCCTAGTTTGCTGCTTCATTCTACTCAAATCACACAAACCTTTGGAAACGGCAATATACATGCTAGATGCTAGTTTATGCTATTACTGACGTTGGTTTCGGCGTCTGCAAGTTTATTGAAAAAGGTCTTGACAACTCAAAGATCTTTAGAAAATATATCCTAACTATAAGCTAGCATAAATATTTTTACGACTCCTCTTACCCCTCAGTTTGATTTATTAAGCATAAAGGAAGCTTTATTGATGACCGCTTGATGAGTCTGGTAGCTAATTAGTTGGCGCCTTTTTTGCTAATAAATCTGTAATAGTTATGGCTATTTGTTTTTATTTCAGAGAAAGAGAGAAAGTACATCATTAAAACGGTTAAGTAGCTAGTTTAAGAGTTACTGCTTTCATTATGCTGACGAATTTTAAAAGCAACGCGGCAGAGAAGATGACGTGGAACTTCTACTGAAAGTTATTTTTCATGAATACTCTATACAATGAAATAAAAATGAATTGTCTGTTAATAATTTCAAATTAACAGCTTTTCACTTTAATGCATATGAAAGTATGGTACTTACATCAACAATTCAATTTTTTTTTCTGTCTGTCTGTTTCGGCTATTCTTTGAAACGCCTAGATCGATTTTGACGGGACTTTCACCCGCAGGTAGCTAATGTCATAAGGAGTAACTTGGGCTACTTTTATGACTTTTTATCCCGTAAAAATGAATAGTTCTTGCGGGATAATACTTAACGCGTGTGAAACCGCGGGGCGCAGCTAGTTATTATATAAAAATAGAGTCTCGAGGGGCTCCTATAAGTTCTATAAGTTCCTATTCTGAAGAACACCAAAATTCTATTTTCAAATTTTACACAACAAGACCGAGGCTTTCACAAAAGAGGAAGCATTTATCGTAGACGCTTCACTAAAATCGCAGTCCAAGTCCACGAGACAAATCGCTTTCAAATCCAGCACCTTGAGCTATTTCGCCCACAGCATCCGCCTCGATTGCAATTTATTGTTGCCAGTGTCTGCCACTCCGAGATGTTGAATAACAGGAGTGTATTGTCAGACCCACAGACTGCGATACGACCGGTCTATTTATAGACCCCAATTGCCCTATGTATAGAAAAATGTTGTTTGTTGTATTTAATGTTTATTTTGTTATGTTTGTTGTGTAATAAAGTCTTCTAATTCAATTTTATTTAAGCTGTCCCATTATTATTATAGCTTTACGACGAGCTCAAGGTGGTTCGGTCGCTGATGGCGGGAAATTTAAAATTCGAACAGTTTTTTTCGTTATTGGAGATAACTAATGTACCGTAGATCGTTCTTTCTATTATTTTGGGGAGATATTTAGCGATAATGCACTGGATTGCTTATATAAGTCAATAAGCTGTTAAACAGATAATTCCAATATTTATTTGAGTAATCAGGGGCATAGGCGTATTTCTACAAAATAACATAAAGAGTGATCTACGGTTGTCGCGAATTCCATTGTCATTTAAAATAGTCTAGATCTAAAAACGAAAAACTGTTTGATACTTAAATTTGTCGCCATGAGCGACCGAACCACCTTAAGTAGATTTTTAACTATTGAAGATATAATTATATAATTGTTATCTTCAGCTTATTGAAATATTATATCAGACTTTTGACTGTGTGTTGAATGTTGTAAGATCATCCCAACCTCTGCCCACAGCTGAGCAAAATTTTCACCTCACTTTCGTTAAGAGGATTAGGCCGATTCAGATTGGTGGATATACCTCCGAAATAATGTTCGGGCGTGTGAATTCTCTCACAAAGTTTTCCTTCACTGAAATATCGAGTGATAATTACATTGTTTTTTTTTTGTTAAAAACACATTTGGTACGTGCACTGGGATTTGAAATTTCAGCAGATCATAAGCCTCGTTTACGCTTATCTGATAGCCTGGGCATTATTTAATAATTCTTATCTTAAAAGTAGCTAGTAAGTATCAGCAATAGGAACGATACGTCAAATCGTTCGCAGTAAGTAAACCTCTCCAGGTACCAGGTTCGTGCTAAGGCGCACACCCACCGCCTGCTTTACGATACAACCAGCATTTGTTGTCGCCGACATCCGTTGATTTACCGTCGTCACTTTAATATCAACCATTTCCCTTTGGAGTATGGATGTGAATGTATAAGTGGAGGTGAGGGATAATTTAAACTTTTGTCTCTTGCGATGGTTTCATATTGTCGTTAAATCTTCTTTTTACTAGATTACTAGATGAAATTTGTGGTGGTAGGCATTCTTCTGCAAGAGACCGCCTGGGGAAGTACCACACTTTTGCCAGATATTCATCCGCCAAGCCGTAGTGTGTAAACATTACTGTGTTCCGGTTTGAAACGCACTGTTTACAGCGAAATTTCTGGGATAAGAGACTTTATAGCCGATGTCTCAGAGTGACGAACAGTGCAGTGCCGCGCAGAGTTGTGTAGTTCAAAGTTCTGGATGGTACTGTATCTGTTATGGGCAGGCGTAGCGCTTACCATCAGACGAACAACTTGCTCGTCTCGGCACACAGTCAAATAAAAAAAAAATACGTTATTATCATCGACGATGATAGACAATTAAATTGTTTGTCTTTTCTACGAAATGCAAGATAATTCTATAAAGTTTTACTCAAATCTAAATCTGTTCTATCTTGATCATATGTATGCGTATGATCCAGTTGGCATATTGATTGCCAATTGGTTTGAGACTCCTGTATTATTGTTGAAAAAGTTGCAATAAAGCCATTTTAACGAGATTATGACTTCGTTCGTCTATTTTTTTCGGTTTCGCGAAAACTTTACAACTCGTTTCAGATATCTAACAGCCAAATATTACAGTAAAGGGCTTTTTTTTTCAAAGCATCATGGTTTTAGTGACGAGCGCTATGCAGTGCCTCGCAACATTTGACAGATCTAAGTTTTGGAAGGAACTGCACATACCAATAAGTGGACGACCTGCTTGCCTTCTCACTTTACTACTATAAAAAACTTTGCTTTTGTCTATAATATATTCAGAATCCAATACTTTGCTATCAGTTTAATAATTTTAAACGTTATTTTAAACGACCATTAGTTTTCAAATGTACTTCTTAAAAATAAACAAACCCTCTTTACAATCCTTTCATAATACCAGTAAGTAATAAATATACGGCATCGCGTCTGACTATGAATCATCTAAAGTGACCGTCCAAAACATAGCCATTAAGTTTCTTCTCCATTACGTGTACCGATACTTCGAAGTAAACAAAATACTTAAGTGAGATAGTTAGTTAAGTAATACTAAGAACGAGTAGTCAAGTTCGTTTACGATTAGATTAAGTTTAAGTGTTTATTGATGTCGTGGTACGGTTAACTTTTTACACACAATGGGAAATTAAGGTCGACGTCGTTGGGCCTATCTAAAAACGTATTTCACTTTGGTAAAGTAAAAATTTGGGACAAGATGATAGGACGGAGTTTTGATACAAGAAAGATTACATAGCTTTAAGCAATATATATTGCTAAAATATCTAAAAAAAACTATAATATGTTTCCAAACAAAAGTCATAACATTATTTATTGTCGCAACTTAAATAAAAATATATATAAATAAACAAAAAAAAACATTAAATAACATTTAATTAGTAAATAATAATAATTTTCATTTCATAATTGTAAATCTAAGATTAGAGGTTACGTGACACTGGGTTGTAATAATTTTATTGTATATGACAAAGTATTTAAAGTGGTTCGTTTCTGTAATGGCGGGATATTTCAAATACAAACAGTTTTTTCGTTTTTAGAGCTGTTCTGGGTAACTAAAATAAACGAGAATGTAAACCACGACAAGCGTAAATCATTATTTAAAAGTCAAAGTCAAACTGATGTGACTGTGTTTATTAACTTAATTGTGTAATCAGGGGCATGTGTCAAATATCTTTGCAAAATACGGTGAACAAGCAATCTTGGATTAACGCGAATTTACCATTTACAATAGTAACCCGGTCTATCTCCAAAAACGAAAAACTGTTTAATAATTTATGTTTTCCGCCATAAACAAAACGTGCTACCTTACGCAATTTCTACTGTAAGTATTCCTTTTCGTTACGTTATCTATAGTTCTTGCATTTTTTATAAATAATCTTCTTGATTTAGTTTCAGGTAATTGTTGCCACTTATCAGGTTTAATATATTGCCGTCTAATAATATCTAATAATATGGCTGTAACAATTTAGCACAGTTTCTATTGAATCGCTATCGATCCTAACTTAAGTATGGCTGTATCATTTATTCATCCCAGTTTGGTAGCATGGTCGTGTCTTTGGCCTTGTTAATTGTTCTGTATAGTAAGCGTAGAAAGCTGCCTATTTATGAGTTAAGCTATAATTAAAATAAGCAAAAGCGGGAAATGTATTTCAAAGGTAAAGCAAGCAGGCAGGCAGACAGGCAGGCTGGCAGGCAGGTAGACAGTCAGGCAGGCAGGTAGGCAAGCATGCAGGCAATTACTATACAGTAGAGTAACTATATCTCAGTTTTAAAATGTGCAAAAATAACTTGTCCGGTTTTAAATTGTCTTTGTTATTTTTTTTCGTAAATGTAATAGTTGTACGGCCAAGTCGGTAGTAGCGTGTTTATTAATATAAAAACGAGTTTTACAATTTCAGTTTCTAGTAAACTCGCAAATTTTCCTGTATCCAAGCAAATTTGTATTATTCCGGGCGTGAATCAATTTGTGTTGTTCGAGTAGGTATCCCAAAATTCAAGCCACCCACGCAAATTTTATCGAAATCTGTTGAGCAGTAGATAATAATTATCTATATATATATATAAATGTTATGTTGGTTTGTGTACGCTTCAAAAACTCAAAAAGTACTGCACCGATCGAGCTGAAATTTTAGCATGATATATAATCCGCATCAAGAATTGTTATTATCAATTTTTTTCATCAGTGACATATCAGCGAATGTGAATGTGCCACAGCGAAGCGTGGCAGGGCACAGCTAGTAATTACATAGAAATCAATCTCATCCGATGTCGGCTCTCATGCCACCAGTCTATTAAATAGCTACCGTTATTAATTAAGACTGGCTATAGGTTCATTAATCGTTGGTGGAACGAATATATTGTGACTTTCACTTCGATTTATCTGGAAAACGATGCAAGTGCACTACCATAACAGCACACACTCGAAGATTTATAAGACATACTTATGACGAGAAATTTAAATATCTAACAGTTTTTTCGCTTTTGGCGCTAGACCAGGTAACTTATTCAAATGATAATGGAATTTACGACAATAGTAGATGCCACAATAGTAATTTTCACTAGATACCATTAGGAACAAATTGAATCTGTTTATTTTATTAACTTTACCACGTCCGAGTGAGTTTAGTGGGGAACGTTTTAGGGGACACAAATTTATTGGTCGTGTTAACCGCAATTTCTTTAATTTGTAACCGGACAATAAAGGGACAAAATATTTTATAAAAGGGGGATATTGACATTGATGTACACTTGTGGGTGTTTAGCACCCCGCGCGTTGATCACGCAATAAGATGTATTGTCATTGGATTTAATGTTAATGCATCGAACTGTAATTCGGTTCGGGTTCGTGGGCCCCGTCAAAGGATTTAACTTACCCCGACCCTAAAATTGTATTATAAATATGTTTGTTTATTCTTCAGTTAATAAACAAGGACGCAAATGGCTGTAAACGTCTTGCTTTCGTCTCATAAACGTTTTGAATTGTAACGTAAAACTTATTCAAGACAACAGTTGCTTCACCATCACCTTCATAAACATCGTAATACTAGTTCAACTACGGCAAAAACACCTGATTTCATTGACCTCTCAACATTTATTACAATCAGCTATGTGACCAATGAACTATCTCCGCTTTTCCGGCACTGCAAGGGACCCGTGGCTGTACCTACTCTTTCACCGGCCCCCTCCGGCCAATTTTCATTTAGCACGGGCAACGACATTTGACATTGAGCCGGGATTCAAATTGTGGTTGTTGACATCTCATCCTGCTGCAGGCGTGGTAGGTTTTCGAACACTTGGGATATTGGTCGGTTTACAGTATAGCCTGTATTGAGTGTAGTGGATGCAATTGATGCGAATCTAAATCAGAAGCGGTGTCTGCCTTTATAATCTGCGAGGGCATTTCGGGTGAAGGTTAACTTTCCTATTTTCGTATTTATTCTATCATCAACAACCCATAACGTCCCACTGCTGGGCACGGGTCTCCCCTCACTTTCGTGAGGGGAATTAGGCCATAATCCACCACGGGGGCCAGATCCGGATTGGTGTATCACATACCTACCTCCGAAATAATTCTCGGGTAGGTATGTGGGTTTCCTCACGATGTTTTCCTTCACCGAAAAGCGAGTGATAATTACGTACATATGTTTTACAAGAAACACATTGGTACGTGCCTGCACTGGGGTTTGAACTCACGACCTTCTGCTTGGAAGGCGGACGTTCTCCCACTAGGCTACCACCGCTTGTGTTTATTCTATAGAGAAAGTGTATTTACATTTAAAATACTACGCTGAGTTCACCGTATCACATACCATGACTGTAACCATACCGATAATTGGAAAACATAATAGCCTCAGCGAAGAGTTGGAGACATAAAAAAAGGCAGGTTGGATGTAAAACTAGATTGGAGATATAATATTGCTTAAAATGAGATAATGATGTCTCCGTTGCTTTGACATCCCTTGTCTACGCAGAACCAGTACTATTTACTCCTCTCCGTGCATGGTTGTCTGGAAGAGATCGCTCTGAGCGATAAGACCGCCCATTGTGACAATAATTGTAAAATTTGTTTTGTTCTAGTTTTAAGTTTTCTTTGTTCTGTGGTGTTTCAATAAAGAGTTTATCTATCTATCTATCTAACCAGGAAGCAACTTGCCAATATCATCTTATTGATTGCTTTAGTGTACCTACGTCGAATATAATTGTAATTCTAGAGCCCAACACTGACAATACTTTCATAAGTGGAAAAATAAATATTCCGGACTAAAGTCTGTAAATCATTTTTTCGTTACCAAAGGTCTTTGTACTCCAACGGTATTTAAGTTCAAGTTCTAACTTAATTAACATAACTAGTGTTAATAACTTAAGTGGCGCATGATTTATATAGATCGCTAATGTACAAATTGTAGCACCTTAGCAGTTGGGAAAGGAAAAACTGCAGTTAAAGCTAATGTTTCGCTTTGGTATCTAGATATCGATCGTAGTTAAACCATCCTATTTACAATTTTTTTTCTCTGGAAAGTGTTTTTATTGTACAAAACAAAATAAATCTTCGCTTCCAATACTAAATGTTACTACTTTACTCAGTCCTACCCAAAATCCTTCCAATCCATAAGTTTATGTTATTTTATTCGGAAAACACACATGGATATGTTACTAAAGTATTAATAACTAGCTGTACCCTGCCACGCTTCGCTGTGGCACATTCGCACATTCGCTGATATGTCACTGATGAAAAAAATAGATAAAAACAATCCTTGATGCGGATTATATATCATACTAAAATTTCAGCTCGATCGGTGCAGAACTTTTTGAGTTTTTGAAGCGTACACAAACCAACATAACATTTTTATATATAAAGATATGCAGTTATGGCAGAATCTTCTGCACTCCGTATTTAGACCCTGACTAAGCAAACTAGTTCATATCTAAAGGAAGGTTTACCAAGCGTGCTTTATTATAGACCACATAATTAATTGTTGAGATAGTGGACAAATGCAATACAAATATTTAGAAAATAGATAAACGAAACTAGAGTACACGAGGACATTGTGGCTTTCTAGCAATGTTATGTTTACAGTCTGCCGGCCTTCTTCCACGACAACCATCAAACTTTAGTACACCATTTCTATAACTACTTTTGTCCAAGTAGAAATTTTATTTTCCGTCTATCCATCACGACTAATGTTTATTACTCAACTTTCGAAAACCATTGCATTGGAGTAACTGTTAGATAGGACTGTTTTACATCAGTTACTGGTTTTATGATCGAAGGCTTTGACTTTTTTAGGGTTCTACGGAACCAACATTTAGTATGTAGCAGTAAAATGGCCAGTTATAAGTTATATTATCCCCTTTTCTAACAACCGTTGTAAATACTAGTTGGTGTACTTGTGCTATTGGTTATTCCGTGGGTGGAGTACCGGCATGGTGATTACGCATTTTCGTTGCAACCAGTTTTGATCAAACGATTGAGCCCTGTGCTGTCAAAAGTTGCACTTTCAATGAGTTTCAAATAGCAACAGATTATAGTAAAAGACAGATTATGTTCAGCCAATCAAGTTCGTTTTTTAAAAAGTGTATATATTTAGGCCGCTTGTGGATAAGAGTGGTGGTATATAAGTGGATGTTAAGAAATTCAATTGTGGTCATTTTTTCACTGAACCGGCTTTTCTATCAACTACCTTGGTGCAAGCGAATTACACACACGTATATTTACTTATTGCTAATAGCAAAGTATACGAACGAAGATAACGTTACAAGTATCTGGTTCACCAAGTTTCGCTCGTTATTCCAAGCTTTCTAAACTATTCTCATCTCATCGTTAAGGTCTACCCTGAATTTTCGATTTCCAGAGCCCTAATAATAATAATTCATCACGATCACGTACATATCGACGCTAGAAAGCGTAAACGCTGTAACCCTTTGACCGACCCGAAAATATTTTTTTTACATATTTGGAAACAAACGCCGTAACCCACATTTCAACGTCCCCTAGGAACTTTAGGATATAACCAAGGTAGCAGTATTGTAGCCTTGTATGAAACACACCAAATATCCAAAATTTACGTTTTTAGGTCGAGTAGATATTGAGTTATGATTTTTTTTCAACAAAAAAAAAGTTCTTTGGTTCTGGTGAACAATTTTGCGTTTCAAGGTTACAGCGTTTACGCTTTCTAGCGTCGATATAGATCCTGACCCTGATCCCTGTATCAAGGTATTCAGGAACTACGAGGACCATGGTCCTACAAACATCCAGACTCACAGCAAATATTTGTGGATCACACAAATCTTAGCCCGATGCGGGAATCGAGCCCGCAAACGCGCGAAATATCTCGTACTTTTTTGAATAAAGTTGGATAATATACGTGAAAACGCAGGAACAAAAAAAAACGATTCAGCTGACATAATTTGAAAATTAACGTTAGGTAATAATAGGTTCACTGTGGATGGCCTCCATGGAGTTCAAGTCCCACGCAGGGTACGTATTTGTGTGAACCGCACGGATATATATGTATTAACTCGAACCTGGTATTATGTGGATCCTTGATCATTTTAGTTTTAGAATCCCTAGATATAGAAATCATAGCTAGAGTACAGGATGACATACATAATTTCAATAATGCAGTTATGACACTTTATTATTATTTCCCGGTACATTCAGGTCTCTTTCAATTAACTTAAAATAGGCCAGAACATCGCGGCAGTTTAACTGCTATTATCTTTAGCGAGACAATTGTCTGTTATCGTCCGTTGACACGGTGGCAGCCGAGCGATCGTAGGTGAGCGGATTTTACGTAATCGTGTCAACTTCTTAGGTTGGAACATAATACACGAAAAACAACTTATGCTTAGTACGTAATAGACTGACCACTCGTGACTAAAATGCTCGCCTATATCTAGGGCCGAATATTTGCCTCGCTATACAGCGTAGCAACACCGCCAGCATTTTAGGCGGACATAAGAAATAGCTGAAACTTTAGATGTATCATTTTACGATTGTTCTTTTACAGTTGAAGCCGTGCGACTGTGGAATGAGCTGCCTGTGGACATAAAGCGCACAACTTCGCTAAATTTAAAATTCGTGTTAAATCTTATTATCTTTTGAATTAATTTTCTAGTTGCTGCATATTATACATTTGTATTAGTAGGTATGTATGTTTTTTATATTAGGGTATATATTAAGTTTATCTATTACTTTACTATGTATTTAAGTTTATTTTGTGTATAATATGTATCTATTTATTTATTTATTTTATTCTATGTATATAAGGAAAGCCACCGTCCGATGTCCTAATTACTCTTCTCCGTGCATGGTTATCTGGAAAAGATCGCTTTGAGCTATAAGACCGCCCATTGACACTAATTGTAAAATTTGTTTTGTTCTAGTTTTAAGTTTTCTTTGTTCTGTGGTGTTTCAATAAAGAGTTTATCTATCTATCTACAGTATTGATGTATTTAAAAGAAGTTTTTTGGTAAAAACAGACAAAGTTTTATTAAATATTTATTCGGCACTGCAAGCCGATCAATATGAGCCTAAACACCCTCAATCTACTGTTAGTCACTGGGGAGTTCCGTCCTCTACCTTCCGTCTCTATCGTCAGATCAACTCGCTGTCACCATAATATTGTATTGTTTTCAAAGGATGATGTTGTTTTTTTGTATAAAGGTCCTGTGTGACTGTATGCATAATATTAATTGTCATCGCAAAATTATCATTATTACATAACTGATTATGATTAATGTGACAAAATTATGATTAGTTTATATTTATCAATTAAATACGTCACGTGATGATTATGAGCGCCTATTATCTTTGTAGATATATGTTTGCATAACGTGTGTGTTATTATGTCTATGTAGCGTCAGGTAGACGTTATTCGGCCAATGGCCCCACGAAAAGTTGAATATTTTGCCCAATTATTGGACTGGTTTTGGCGTTTATTTATGTATAAAACAGTTCTTAATTATGCATAGTAATTAATTTGATTGCTAAATTTTTATCAAAATTTGAAGTGCATGCAAATGCTAACTGAACCATTAAACCAGTATACATTGTATTCGCTACCCCCTTTTTTAATAATAATGCATTGTAAGTTATCAGGAGGCCTACCATGACGTCTTATAGCGATTCAGTTGAGGACCTAAACTGAGCCGCGTCGCATAATCGTACCGTGACGTCTTATTTTTCATGTTGCTGCCATTTTCAACCTAAACTGGGTCCAGTTAAAGTTGAAAATTGAAGCAACCTGAATGGAGTCGCTAATAAGTCAATCTCAACCTAAACTGGATCAGGTTTAGGTTGAAAATGGCAGCAACATAAAAAATAAGACGTCACGGTACGATTATGCGACGCGGTTCAGTTTAGGTCTTCAATTGAATCGCTATAAGAGGTCATGGTATGCCTCCAGACCATAATTGTTAGAGTTTTTGGATATATATTTTTTCTGAATTCCTACGTTAGAAGATATGAAATTCATTAGCAGAAACTGCTATTGATAAAAAGCTTTAATTGTAGACAATTAATTGTAAATAAAAAGTATATCCCAATGAAGGAATGCCAAAATGTAAAGTATAATAAAAGGAAAGGAATACGTCAAGAGTACGTATCCATAGCTGGATGGCCCGGTTTAGCAGATGGTCAATATGCTTTGTTAGTTTAACTACAGAATAAATAATAGTAAATGCTTCAACTTACTATCTCAAGTGATTTAATACCTATTTCGAGAACCTAGGTAGCTGAGTACTATCGAAAATTCAACCTCCAGATGTCAGAGATTCATATCTTAGCCTATGCAGCTGTGCTTAAATGAAATTAATATTTAAAACTAATTTTACTAAAGTTTTCCATCATAACATTTTGATTGAGCAATATTATTAAATGACGTGGCTGTGAATTCAAATACTGCTGAAATGCTAATTTACCACTGTTAGTGTCTAATATCTATCATTATTCAAAATTCAAGTCATGACGTCCAATTCAAATTTAAACAGAAGTTGACTGACAGACAGTTGAATTGAATAAAAACATATCACAGCATAGAAAAAGATAATGATTCTTATTAGATAATTAGATTTGATACACGAAACTAGACTGTGATATAACTGGACCTAATAACGCGATTGTTGAAGTTACAGCAATTAAAGAACAGGTAAACATAGTTGTTGAAAAAAAGTCAAAACTGAGAGGCGGGTTTGAATAGCCGAGGTGGCGCGATAGTCATACGATCTTGAACTCGACACACGAAACGTTTTCCAACTATGAACACAGTGTCCTAATATCGTCGTTGTCTTCTACGTTATCAATGTTCAAACTCTTTTTTTCAGCGTTATAAATAAATAACGCATCTATTTAAATATAAATATGAAGGTCGCATGCGCCATGTTACTATGACGTGTTGAAGATTTTACAGTTTGTATTAGTTGATCTGTTTCAGCAACCGTTTCGTATTTTGTATTTTATCCATTATTCCTTTAGATCTTTATCTTACACCTGCGTTTCCCGTCCACGTGGCTTCAATTCCACCTGTTGCGTTTCCATCTGTTTTATTTCGCGTTGCGCCATTGCCAATAGCTATTTATTAGAATTCAAGTTCACAAAGCGAGTTCTTTCCCTAACGAATTCGCAGAAAATTTCGCACGGAATACCCCACGCTATCGGCCAGCTGCGACGGCGGCACCGTGGTGCAGCCGCCGCTGTCCCTATTCTGTGTCTAGTGAAGTAGTCTGTAGTCGGTCCCACAATCACATCGTCGGCATCAGGCCGGCGGCGCGCTCGGCACGCAGCAACCAGTGAGCCAGTCAGCCTCGGCCCGACGACACGAACCCACGCAATAGTTCCTCACAACTCGTGATAACTTTACAAAAAGCCGGTCGTGCGAAAAGTGACAGTGCGACAGTGAGCGGAATTGTGTGATTCGGAATTTGACTTTGCAAACACGAGACGAACCGATATTTTTAACGATTAATCTATTTGCACATTTTATTCGGTGAGTACTTTTTCTATTTTGAAGATTATAATCGTAATCGTCAATATTCAGCAGCCTTGACTAAGTAAAATTGCAAATCGTGAATTTTATTAAGCTTGGATGGATATAAAATTAGCACCTGTATTCGGCTATTGTTACCGCGGTGTTTAAATTGTTTTTGCTTCTTTTTTGTTGTAACTTAAATAGCGATTTAACTAATAACATGTTACTGTCAAATATTGTCTAGTATCATGATGAGAAGATGACAAACTGGTTTTCAAGGTTTAAAAACGTCATAATATCCTATTTTACTTTTTATGGTGGTTGCGTAAATCTATAAAAACTGTAATAATTATGGTAGAATATAACTTTAAGCAATTCTGAAACAGTTATAAATATATATGAACTGGTCAAAGACAGGTGTTAACTACGTTTTAACCAGTGGTTAAGTATTATTGCTCCTGTAATTTATGGGTAATTCAAAATTTCCAGTTATTTGCTTATTGATATTGGCAGTTAACCTGGATTACTGTAATGTAATAACATTTTAAGCTAAAAAAACTTGTAAAATTGTTGTAATGGAGGCCTCTTCCGCTAGAGGAAGTGTCACATTTTCGACAAATATTCAACCACTAAGCAGGCAATGCCGTATGCAAAGGTTACTGTTTTCCGGTTTGAAGAGCAATAATATGTCCAGGGAAATTACCGATTCTATGAAACTCCCAACCAACGTCTCAGGGTGACGAGGACAGTGCAGGGTCACTCAACTTTTTCAAATTTTTAGGATTTGGGTGTTTAGGCAATTGTTATACGCAAGCATGGTGCTTACTTTCAGACGAACCACTTGTTTCCACATTCAGATGTACTTAAAAAAACGTATTACATTTCTTTTTTCTTTTTATTAAATTACCCGCATTTCTTATGTCACGATTCACGCATGAATGAAGATTAATCTGCTTCTTTTTTTGCGATCCTTTATTGTTTATTTCGTTGAAATCTACCCGCCCGCATGCTGTAATTGATTGACAGCTCTTCGTTAAATTATCACATGACTATTTTGCGAGCTGTCACATTCAAATTTCGAACGGTATGGAGTCATTTAATTGGAGTGAGATTCCGATAAGTACTTAATCCGAGAGTGTCAATAAAATGGCATTTTAATTGCAAATGCATAAATTGGCAACGTGCTGTAATTACCGACTTCACACAGGAAGTTAATTATACTTACAGTTGCGGTTTTTTTATATTTATTATTTCGACATCTGTTTGCGGCTGGTTGGGAAACTGCACTGCTGTATTTACTATATTCATAATGATTTTAAGGTCTGTCCGCAACTCTCTAGTGCTGATAAATGGTGAGTTGGATATTTAGTTGGAAAGACACGACCTTCCGAATTAGTTCACCTAATGCCATTTCATGCCATTAATTTTTGTTCCTTTGATTGATTTTGAAATAAATTAGTTAATTAGGTAATGTTGCAATTTATTTATCACTGCCACTTAATAACTTTCAACAAAATGGTTTATGTTATAAGTCGAAACGGTCTGACCACGTACATACAAATTGTTAGTTATGGCAAGAGTCTTCATTTGACTTTTTATGTGCAAAATTTGGAGGGTAAATGTAGTCTTCTCTAGTGGTTCTGTATATTGGTGTTGGCTGCCCAGAAGCGAATTGGAATGAAGATATGATACTAATAAACGAGAAAAGGCAGTTTTCTCTATTAACATAATAAGAGGGTGTCTCATAACAATTACCGTGGCACCCGTACCTTTAAGCAAAACTTTTCGAATTTTCTTCGAAAATACTGTACAGTTGCGTGCTGTCAAGTGCACTTAGCACGCTAGTCCACTGGTATAAGTGAAAATGATTCAGTCAGTTCTATGTGATTCAGTTGCAACCGCAATTTGCACCAGAGTACCCCAGACCAGTCTGAGTCCGGGCGCAGGTTGCCATCCGCCATTAGCGTAATAGTCATGCGATTAGAGTCTCGGTTCTCTATTAACCTCGCGACCACCACGAGGCAACCCCACAGCCTCATTTCCTCGTTCTAACTACTGGCATTTAATGCCTTCACGACTCTTACACGCTTATTGAAGTCACACATGGATTAAACATGGGCTTTTAAGGTTGACCCTTTCGTGTTATAATTCATTTAACACGATAGTCAGCTATGTTAACGCAATTACAGTTACTAAAAAGTAGTATAAATTGGAGAAATGTACATCTTGTGAGTAAATTTTGACTCGGTTTCCGTTGCTTAACTGCTTTGAAATTTCGCATGGTTTTCGAATTCCAATGAAAATGCGATTTTTGGTGACATGTCGCTGTTTGTATGTTCACTGTCGCGACTGTGAGAAGATCTTCTGATAAAGAACATTACTGTATCTTGACTAATAGTATATTGATGGTGTTGGGATTCTCTTTGATCAGATTGCAGTACCGAATACGTATTTGGTACGTAAAAGGTGGACTGGAAAAATATATATGGTCTACGTAAGCGTCTCGTGCTTTCTTAACTGTTTCTTCTCTTTGATTCCCCGGCTCAGTTCATAAGAGATTACTTCTTGTTATTTTTTTTCTATCTCCCGCATAGCACAACCATCCATCAAAGTAGCTCTAGACAGATTTTTTCGTTACACAGTATTGTTGGCATCTGCATCCCAAAGTCGCCACCGGTTTTTAGAGTAGGTATACTACAAACAATTTATTTGTAAACACAACAGCATTACCCAGTGCGCCCGTAAAATTGGCAGCTAAATTTAAACTTTGCTAATTAGTCAAAGGTTTTTCAACTGAGAACTTGAATCGGAGACAAAGTCATAATGGCACATAAGAAAGAATTCAGTGAGTCATTTGAAATAATGGGATTAAAATATCTCTCTTCGTGTATAAGATTGTCTCTAGGATCCAGGGCATTGTAAAAATGATTCCCACGGGCTGTTCTTGCATATATTTTTAAACTCGTACGTTAATGTGTAATAAAATTATTTTATTCATGCGCTACACCCGAGTGTCAACTACCGTCGCGTCGAGCGTGGAAAGTAAAACAATCTTAAACAACATGTGCAAAGTTTCTTGGTTTATAGTTTTTGCTATGCGTGTTGGCATAGTCTGATCACCAAAGTCCCCAGTGCCATACACAAGGACGGGGGACCGTATATTTGTTTGGCATTAAATATTTGTTTCTGTCGGTATTTTTTTGAGGTGAAACTTCTAATGCGACAACAAGGTTGCGTTAAACGTTTTACGCTTCCATGGAGGGGGTATGAAAGCACTGTTGCGTTTGAAAAATGATATTTAACAGATGCGATCAATTTTGAATTGTAAGCAATGTTAATAAAGTTTCTCTTAAAGAAACAATATGATTTCACTAAAAATCAATCTCTACCCCTTCCTATTTTCATATCCAGATTACGAAGTTTCACTTTTACCGCGCGGAGGGACTCTACGTACTATTTTTTTTTATATAAAAGGCCCTTGACAGTTACGTGCTTGACATTGTCTCAATTCGCATCTACGGCAGACACAACAAAACTACACATGAGGTTTAACAGTCGGACAAAACCAGTTGGCTAGTCAGAAAAATAATATTTGAGCAGCGGAACGGAACGGAAAGTCAAATTACAGGTAATAAACTTTTGTAATGATTATTGTTGTGATTGCCGATCGGATGTTCATTTCAGCCATTACATTTCGACGAGCCCGTTTTTGCAATTGAGTATAAAATTGACTGGTGAGTTTCATTGTCGTAACTATCTTTAGCGGATCCTCAGGATGGTCTATAATTATTGTTTATTGATAATAAATTTGCGAGTTTTTTGCTTTTGACCAGTTGAATCGCACGAAATCTGTTCCTTTTGTTATGTATTTGGTGTTGATAGAAACCGTTGTGTTCGTAAGCAAAAATTGCCAAAAATGGTTGTCTTTTCAATTAAATATATCGTCAAGAGTATCTTGCAGCGAGATGCCCTTAAATATCTCAAAAAGTAGTTTAATTTTAAATACGTAATTTTCTTGTAGACTGTCATTCAATGCCACGATAAACGCACGATAACACAGTGATTACAAAAATAATCCTTAGATAAGTCCTCACATACTTCGGTGATGTCACTTTGCAGGGAGGTCAAGTTTTACGTATACGTATATTTGACGTGAGAAATGTACCTATATCACGGCTTTAAATGTTTTTCGTAGAAGTTTTAGGCAAATAAGAACTATATTTTCATCGATATAACGACCATAAATAAATAATTTGATTTGATCGTTTGATCATTAATCGATTATTTAGGGTTTAGTCATAAACGATTGTTTAGGGTCGTTACATTTTAATAAATTACGAATTTTAATCTCTATTTGTAAAGAATATTAACAAATTTTAAACCACGAAAACGTAAACAGGATTTCAACGGTATCTATCTTTGCGGTTTATATACAACTAGAATATATATAAAACTAGCAGCGCCCCGAGGTTTCACCCGCACGGACTACTATCCCACAGGAACCTTTGCTTTTTATGTGTTTAAAATATCATATGTTCTATTTTAGAGCCGAGAATCTATAATATGCCAAATTTCACATAAATCCCTTCACCGTTTGCAGCGTAAAGAGGGAACAAGTACACATACATTACATACTATTGCATTTATAACATCAGTGTGATTAATATTTTTCTTACCTCATTCATAGTTTGTATGCCAACAATAAAAATCATTGTTCCTTTTAAAGTTAATTAACATCTTTTAACAATTTTCCTATCTTCAATGTTATCTATTCTATCACAGTCGTTGTACTCAGTTACTTCATTCATTTCGTTTCAACTATTTTCAACTATCTGTAATTCTTTCATGTCCCGATGAACTTGAAATCTTTCACGGAAGTCATAACTTTGCAGTCGTGCAATAATTTAGCGTACACTTCATAATGAACAAAATAGTATCCCAGTTTATTCTCTACAGCCTGGGTTTTAAGACTTACTTTTGAATTTTCAGATATGTCCTTGATAGGCATTCCGAATATTACCTACTATTTGTATTCGATATTTACATTTGATAAACTTTTGTGGATATAATAAGTGACGTGATCTGTCTGAACGTGATCGATGGTTTATTACATTTTACGGTCACGATTGCGAATCTGAATATTTGTCTGAACCGCTTTAGTTTTAATTATGATTGTACTACTATTTAGAGCAACGGTTAAATGTTTTTCCGAATACATAATATAGAACTCCCATGTAAGTTATATCAAAATAATATCTGATAACATAGAAGGTTAGTAATAATGTTATTTTTAGGGTCCCTTATGCACAGTACTTTATGGACCCCTGTAATAAAATAAATAAATAAATAAATCCTCTTTATAAAAGTGAGGTGAAGCCCGTGGTCAGACGAATGAAGAATGGATTGATGTGATGATGATGTTGATCATGATGATGATGATACATGCACAACCAACTCTTATAGTTAAACTTATGCACCTTTGTTGCATAATGCACCAATCCTTTCATTGACAGTCCACGTAATCAAAAGAGTGAATTAAATACCAATACCATTAAAAACGACCCCGTAACAACTCGGCCCGTCAACGTTTTCGGCAATTGCGTTAAACACGAGTCTCCTGAGCTATCAGTTATTAATCTCCGAGATTGCATCCAAAATGTCTTGAGACTCTGGAGCTGAAATGTATCTGTTGAATGCAGTGAAAGCACACCTACTTTCACCCCCAGTTTAAAATGATTTGGTCCGCGAATTTGTATCAACACTTGCGCATGAGCCGGCAAAAAAATTGGGGCCAATAGGTCTTCAACCGATGAATGATGTCGGGCATTGAAATATTAGCTAGCTTTGTATTACATAGCGTTTTTTATCGTTTCAAGTTAAACAAAGCCATGTCGTGAAATATATTTGCAGAGGCAATGAACTTACACTAAGACGGTGTAAGGAAGATTCTAGAATGAACAATACGAACTTGGAAGTACTATATTGAAATAAGGTACATAGAAACGAGTACTAAGAAGAAGAGTAAAGAAGAATAAATTTAAAAAATATCGCCTGCGTGATATAGACGCCTTGAGACGCCTTTCAGATGAAATCGCAATTTGCAAGACTTTTGGTGAGACAACTTGGTAAATACAAGGTAATAACAAAATCAAATAGCGCATTAAAAGAAATACATGTCAAATACATGCGCTTCTGGGATAGGGAAAAGTGTTTTTAATTAACAAGAGTTTGTTGACATAATGTGAAACGAATGTAAGTTGAATTCAGATGTTATTCTCTGATAAATAATAGCTTTATCATCAAATGCCGATTTAGACTTGGTTACACAATCTGAAATTTCTGAAATGATAAGTAGGTAGGTACAATACAATTTCGAAACAACATTTTACTAAGTAAACTATATCTAATTTCCCAGATAACATTATTTACTGGCACAGTTTCTACTTAATTCCTAGTTTTGTGGTCGCAAGAAAGCCAGTGGTTTCGAGCTACTTGTGCATTATCAGTATTGCATTTATTAGGTGGTTCTGTATCAACTAGTATCACGTTAAGTAATTTGATATTTTGCCGCGATTGTATTTCGTGTTTGTTGGCGCAAATGGAAATCAACGTTCAAATTGGAAGGCTATCTATGTCATTAAAAATATCATCAGCATCATCAGCATCAACCCATAATGTCCCACTGCTGAGCACGGGTCTCCCCTCACTTTCGTGAGGAGGGTTAGGCCATAATCCACCACGGGGGCCAGATCAGGATTGGTGGATCACCTACCTACCTCCTAAATAATTCTCGGGTAGGTTTGTGGGTTTCCTCACAATGTTTTCCTTCACCAAAAAGCGTGTGATAATTACGTACATATGTTTTACAGAAACACATTGGTACGTGCCCGCACTGGGATTTGGACTCACGATCTTCTGATTGGAAGGCGGACGTTCTCCCACTAGGCTACCACCGCAAGTTTTAAATATAATGATTGTTATTTAAAACGGGCAAATTATAATGATGGCAGTGGCGTTGGACGTAAAATTATACAGTCACATTCATTGCATCAAAAATTTTGCATGATCACGATAATTTGTTCAAAACGTCGCCAGCAGTCATCGATGAAAGCCTGGCTATTAAAAATTGGATTTTGTTTCAATATATTAAAAGATTATAATAAAATACAGCTTTATAGCGGAGTTAACTATAATATGCGACAAGACATACGTCCGGAATTTCGCAATTAAACACAGATGTATTGTCTAGGTTTGCGTAATATTAATGCAGTTATAGCATACTTACAGTTGTATGTGTGTATCAGTCTATTGTTTCAAGTTTCGTCTGATTGTTGGCTCTGATGACATCAATACTTTTGAATATTGTAATTTAACAATGTGTATGCATGCTCCGCTTGTGCATAAATTACCCACTTCTAATTATTTTGAATTTAATGTAGGTGGTCAGGCGTTGCTGTAGACGTGTAAATGGACGGCAATGATGTGAGAATTTAGATTACGTAATTATCCCATCGGCTATAAGGGCTTTTAGAAGTCCAATACCGGAACAGTTTGCGTCGTGACATGCTGGATGGTGGTAAATTTATAGGTATTGATCTGTTAACGCAACTCCTAGAGGCCTTGTAACCCTTTATATTAACAGCGTTCATTTGTTTTACGATTTAAGTTATTGTTTCATTTTTGAAACTTTTCAAAAGTTATTACCTACGTGAACCAATTACAAAGAAATTGCTTAGTCGCTTTACCTAACGGATTAAGAGTTGCTTAACTTAACTTTAGGTCAAGTTAATAAGCTTACCTATATCAAATTTTTGCGCAATTTTGATGTTTAATTAAAACGACAGTGTAATGCTCAGTGAACTGTACTGTAGGGTTGCCAGCTTTTGGAAGTAGTAAAAAGGTTGGATTGAATACATCAGAGTTTAACTATTATTTGTTAAATCATTCTTGTTTCTAACCCTCCTATTTCCCTTAACTAACGCAAAACTATAAGACAAAGGCAATCTGCTAATGTTTATACATAAAGATATCATTTTCTGGACTCTGGACTCCATTACATCAATCGGCAGAGTACCTACAAGTCCTACAACGTATCGCGCACGTTCACAACTATGTTTAGTAGCACGAATAATACAATACAATTTTGAGTGAATCACACAATGAAACAGTAATAAAGTAAAATCCATACTAATATATAAAGAGTTTGTTTGTTTGTTTATTTGAACGCTAGGATCTCAGGAACTACTGGACCGAATTGAACAATACTTTTTGTGTTGAATTAGTCCATTTATCGCGGAAGGTTATGGGTTATATAACATCACGCTACGTCCAATAGGGGTGGAGCATCAATGAAGAATGCGGCAAAGGCGAGGAAAATATATTGCTTTTAAGAGAGTTATTGCGGGAAAACTTGAGTTATGCGGGTGAAACTACGGGGCGCAGCTAGTATAAAATATAATGAGACAACCCTACACTAACAGGTAACGCGTGACTGAGCCTGTATGACGTTATTCATCAGCTCGCGTAAATAGGGCGTCTCTAGTGGGTAAAGGTGTGTCCACACGTTGGTTCGTAGACTTCATAGACATAGGCCATTATGCGACGATCGAGCCATCACAGAAGCTATTGTGAATGTTGCCAGTCCATTGTACACGTTACAATATACGATATTACCATATATTAACGGTTATAACATCATTTGTATGGTTTTGTTTGGGATACTTACTATTTGTTCAGTAAATTCTTGTACCATATCATATTAAATTTAATATAGTTTACCGGTGTTTATATTTAGAACTATATAAATGGTTTTCAAATTAAATTTTCGGTGCTTTATCAAAGAAATAGTTGCCTCTTTGAATAACAATCAATATAATATAAAAAAGGGTGTCTGTAATAGTGTATACACGTTATTAGATAAACTATTTCTTCTTATTTGTCTCTCATTCCGACCCGTCAATGTTCTATGTAGAGGCCTTGTCGAGGTTTAATGAAAGAAGGAAAAACATTCATGAAATACTCTATTGATTAAAGTTAAAGTCAAACTGAGAACTGAGAAGAGATGTCAATACAAAACCTTTTTAAACCTTTATATAATTTATGGTGACCTCTTACTCCCAGACTCTTTGTCTTATTCCGAACTTCTTTCAATAAACCTTCATGTCAAAGTGTCAACTCTTACGTGACGGTCGAGCGTAAAAGAAAAGTCTGACGAGTGCTATAAAATTTCTCCCTTAAGTTATTACTCCCAAAAAGGTCCACTTCAAAAAAATTAATAAAAAATTACTTAAAAACAAAACCATACAAATAAAAACATTGGTAATCGTTTAGAAAGGTACTATCTCTCCATATTTCTTTAAAACAAAAGACCTCTTGAATCTATTGTGTGCTAATTACGTACCCAACACACACTTGAGTCTTGATGACATTTTACTATGCATATAAATAGCCAATAAAACACGGAACGACAGTAAAAAATACATTATCCACGACTGAGAATTTCAATTTGAATGCAGCCTATTAATAAAGCTGTTTTTTTTATTTGATTGAGTGACCAGACGAGCAATTTGTTCACCTGTTGGTTAGCGCTACGCCTGCCCATAACAGTTACAGCACCACCAAGGACACTGCACTGCATAATACTGCGCGGCAACTGCACTGCGCTCGTCACCCTGAGACATCGGCTCTCATTTGCCCAGTAATTTCGCTGGAAACAATGCCCTACTAACACTACTGCTTGGCGGATGAATATCTGGCAAAGGTGTGGTACTTCCCCAGGCAGCCTCTAGCAGAAGAGGCCTCCCACTTTAAAAAAATATCTCATTATAAAAACAATACCTTCCTTTGCGTCGCTCAGTCAGGTAATAACTGATTTCACAATTATTTTTCTTATGGAATAACACTAGAAGCGTTGGTTTTTTTCTGTTCTTTTTCATATGAAAGTAAATAGGTAGATTGTATTTCAGATTGTGCAGTGAGTTTTGTTTGTTTTCTGGATTAAAATGGATTTTATAAACAGAAGTTCAATTATTATATTCTTCCTCTTTCGTGCCGATGTTTCCACAATTACGTCCTGAGACAAGCTTAATCGGTTGAAACATAGTGGTTCAAGATTTAATAAATGAACCGATATGTATTGAATTCTCTAACGTAAATAGACTAAAGATACACTAGCCCTGACCTTAACGTGATAAAGGGATTTTAATTTTAAATATCCGATTGGAACACATCCGTTTAACCCTCGCTATCATATTTTATCTACAGGGGTTCAATTAAACATGTTATTCGACATGACATCCATTATTTTTAGTTTAGTTTACACTTGCAACACTTTTGGAGTAACACCATTTTACGTACTTCGTCGTAAATGGGTGACGTCCACCACAAGCGCCACTAAAACAAAAGACCGAAAATAGTTTTCCATGCTCCAACGGTCATGAAACAAAAATAAACAAAATAAGTAGGCCATGATTGTTATAGTAAGCAAGCTAATTTTCTAGATTATATACATAGTTAGGTACTTCAAGTAGTTTATTACTACACAACCCCCCTATCACTGATACCATTTATCTACAAATCGATAAAGGCACAACACTATCATTCAGTATAGGTACTGAGAATCGAGTAATCTCGATTTAAATAAATCACGAGGAGTCAAGAGCATGAGGTATCGATTAAACCAAAGAACTGTTTGTTCACAGTTGTTATCTGTTTTGTAAACTTTCTCATGGTCTCCACAATGAGCTCTTTGAACTGACAAATAAAGAGCACACATAGCAACCGTGACTAATCTGTAAAACTTGAGACCAAAAATGTAAAACAGTTCACAAAACATTAAAAAAAAAACGGAGACCATGTTCGGAAAGTGAAGCGAAGACTGAGGATGCTTAGATAATTATTGATACACATATTAGCAAACGTAAAGAGAAAATAGAAAGAGGTAAAGAGCTGGACCCTGCAATGGATTACAACTACGAACAGATCGAAATCAAAATGGAAACTATTAAATAAAACGTATGTAATTAAGATCGCAATTGATAGAAATCTAAACCTAGCACATATTAAATATCTAAGAGTTAATAGATAATAAAATTATATATTAGTATAATAGTTCCGTAAATATCATCGCCACAGATAAGTGAGATCAAAGTCTTGATTTTACACGTGTTAGTCTGACTGTTTTCATCCACTCTAGGTTGTGCTCTGTAGATTAGGTATTAATTAGGTATGTAAATTAATTGAAACTAATCTAGGTGCTCCATCAATCCGGACCGGGCCCCCGCTATGGATTAAGGCCTAACCCTCCTCACGAAACTAAGGCAAGACCCGTGCTCAGCAGTGGGACGATATGGATTGATGTTGAATTGATGATGATGATGAATCTAGGTGCTAAAAATGGGAGTTAAAACTATGGCAAAAAGCTGTAGTCGAAATCTTTATAAATATGGCAAGTTTTCGTAAGTGCCTCTACGTTTGCTTAGAATTTTTGTGTTGTATAATTTTGATACTCATTATTATTGGAAGTAATGGAGCAAATTTAAGGACGACTCTTCGTCAGGAGTGCAATTATCTATAATCACGTGTACTAACATTCCAAGTGTGTGTGTGTGTGTGTGTGTAGTGGATCTAGCTAGGCGCCGCCACCGTCACTGCCGCCGCCGATTCTACGAGTATCAACTTTTTGCCATCTGACTACACAAACAAGTAATGTTATAATACGCTTTAATTACCATCGAATGACTGCGTAGGTATTTAAACGTTAACTTACGATGTTTGCATTAAAGATTGAGAAAAAAAAGAATAGACGTCAATCCAACAGGTATCTATAGTCTCTAGTATATTCTCTTGATGTTATCTGCACATTTAGTTTGTAACTTGGTAATGTTATCTTGGAATTAGCACCTTATAAAGCTTTATTTGTTAAACGCATTATGTTGAATATTAGATGAATCTAAATCGGCTGTCATGGTCAGTTTAAAGGTTAATCTATATACTAGCATACGTTTTGAAAAGGCGTAGTTTGATATTGAAATTCACTGGGATAGTTGGAAGTCAAGTCAAGCTAAAATGTTTGCGGAAATAAACAGTTTTTGTGTTGTGTTTTTTTCTTGCACTAATAATATGCTGTGTTAGATGAACTAATCTGACGCAACCGTCTTATACTATTTTATCATTTGTCGTGATGCCATTTGGCATGAAAATAATGTCATAGCATCTTTACTAACCAACCCATCAAGTTAGCACCTTGTAATAGCTCTAGCTAATTTCAAAACCTGATGCCGAGGTATTCTCCACTAACAAGCCTATCAGTTTCTATATAGTTGGCATTATTTAAATACTTCTTTTTTTAGTTCCCAACCAGTCTTACCACAACGGATCTTGAACACGGAAGGCTAACTTGTTTCATCCCTATAAGGGGACTAGTAAGTCCTAGTTTGTACCTAGTACTAGCAAACCAGTAGTACGGGATGATTAGGTAGGGGCCTGTGGCGAAAATAACAGTGTACGCAGTTAAAGCAGCCCCTTATGGCTAGATGCCAGTATATGTAAACGAGGCATGGAAGTAGTGCCTATTAGGAGCAAACTGTTTTGATACTCGGATGATGACTTTCCTCGTAAATGGTTCTTGGAAAATATGAATAATCATTGGTAATATCTTGCTTTACAAATCTCAAAAGTTACAAATATTTTAGTCTCAGAAAATAGAGTCATTTTTTTTCTTGACGGCAATAATAATATAAAAAATTCTGGCATGATGCATTGCTGTTCAATAATGGGGTACAATGTTTACACGGGGTTAGATGGTGCTTACAATTCAATGGGACTCCAGGAAGGGTTTTCTAAATTGGTCTCTTCCCTTGGGGTTATCACCACACCAAAGAATAACAAGACAGTAGAGAAGCTCTGTGGTTTTAGAATTAATTGCCACTTCACGTCTGGTTAGGTACTATTGATTGGGAAATTAGGCAATTTCCGTGACGAGATGTATGTAGGAACGTTATGAATACTTGGATACCAGCTAATCCAACCTCAGAATCAATACAATGCATTACAGTGTGAAACCCAATAAACAGGCAATAAGTTACCAATTTGTACCTACTACGACTAAATGTCACATTGTGTAAAATTCTGCAGAACTCCGCAAGATAACAATGTCCATAGGATAAAATATCGAATCACATTAATTCAAGTAAATTCTTTAAAATTCAGTCTCATCTGTGAAGTTTTGTCACTGCCTATTTATACATTGCGCTTGGCTGTCACGATTTTATTTATTTGCTATTTGAATGCGACCATAAAGTGGATTTTATTCTATTCCAAGACGAGGGTAATGATTGAATTTCAAATATTTACATCAATATATACGGTGCATTTAAATTCAATGCCATTGTAAGAAAAAAGGATGACATAAATGTGACGATTTGCATTCCCCTTTTAGAGCTCTGCGTGGATAAGGAATGGGAACGTTTACAACCAAATATTAAAAAACCCTTTTCAATACTTCAGGGGACAATAAGCCTACATTATCATTGGTGAACAAAAGGAGGCATTGTGATAAATTGCGTTCCAAGTCCCCAGATACATGACTATCGAAAAGTGATCCAACATGTTTTAAAGCCTGAGAGGACTTTAAAAAAAATTCAAGAACATTATCGACGTTTCAAGGGCCATTGAAATAATGAGAAGAGGCTTCAAAATTAGCTGCCAAGGTTTGTTTTAATCTCAAAAACATGCGCAAACTAAACGCGTGTTTCATTTTAGGTAAGCAAACCTATAGTTTATAGAAAACATGTTACATCCCTTCGCAGTATTGGTTAATCATCTCAACCTTGGTGTTTGCTTACACGCTGTTTAATAACAAATTCGGCACATGTGTAAACTGAAAGTACATCGAACTGCTTATTAGTTTAGAACATACATTCTGAGGTAACAATTCAAGGTTCACTTTATATAAAGAAGATCCTTGAGAACCAATCCCGTCTTAGGCTTAGCATGTTTACCGCCGATCACATTGTCACAACACCGGTGAGATAGTGGTCAAATAAAACAAAAAACAAACGGAGGAATATACAAAAACTATGATAGCCTATAGCTCAAATGTATGAAATTTAAACTGGAATGCATTAGAAGTATATATGTATCTTCATCAACCCATAACGTCCCACTGCTGGGCACGGCATATGTATAATCAAAATAAATATTTAACTGCAGTTAGAAATTAGAATACCGTTAAACTATAGCCTAACGATGAGTTTGTGAAACATTATGATAGGTATTTTAACTGTGGTTGAATTACTACCGTGGTTAAGAAAACTCGTGACTGAATTTTTCCTTTCCAATAATTAATTTCGTAGCTATCGTGAATTGTCGTCCTTTACTAGTTTCTTATAATTATTTATAGATTTAGAATTCTTTACAACTGTGGAATAAATTGTTTACAGTCGTACTCTACGCACCTAACTATGGCGTTGAAAGTTTTATCCGAACCTACTTGGCTATATAACTGTTAGTGTCCGTATAAAATTCGTTTTAAAATACAGGTGCCTTACTAAAACCATAATGTTTACTTTATCGAACATCTTACGTAATGTAATGGAACTTGATCTCGGTAAAATCCGTTTGGAAGGTCAAGGTTTGCTACTTGTAACATGATCAACTGTTAAAGCAATAGTACGGCTATTTATTATTGCAAAAAGTTTAACAAGATGTACAATTTGTTCTTCTGTGACAAGGCTAGTTTTTTTAGTTTACAAGCCGCAGTTGATGGTTACATGATTGAAAAAATACGTGAACATAGGTTAATAATTATTTGAAGCACTATTTGGTAACCCAGTTTGGTACGCCATGACTTTAAGTGATCATTTAAGCATAAAAAGTACACTTCCTTATTTTTTTAGTTTTTGTCATATTAATCATAAAATAGTTTTATTTTATTACCCGTTAGGTTAGCTAATTGTGTGCGAAGTCGAAAGCCGTATAAGTCTCGTGAAGAATGAGATATGTCTTCCGTAACCCCAAGGGAGTCCTGACACAGCAGAACGTGGGCGAACAGTTTCTTATTTATTTGTTTACATGCATATTGAACTAAATCTGTAGTTGTAGTAAATCAAGTAGTACCTACCTTTTAGAGGTTGAAGAAGAGTAACTTTTTTCTATTGTTTTTCCAACCATTCTGCAGACCGTCGCGTACGTTTACCAGCCTAAACGTTTGCTTCCCAAATACAGTAAATAATTTTAATTAAGAACCAACAGCATAAGCTGACCAAAGTTACAATTTATCCACGTCATTACTAAACCAAATATGGTAAGTATAACATGACGTGAACCAGTTGTAGCGTTACATAGTGTTTATTTTTTAATTAATTTACTTACTGGTTTTGTAGTTCGTAAATCTACTCATAACACAGCCACAGCTTGGGTATAGCCAGATGACATTACTAAGGGTCATTGCGCCTACCACTCTAAGCCCTAGAACTTCAGGTCCAACAATACAGGTCCCTCGCCCACGTTGACAACTCTCCACCATTTGCTATTCCAACTTTCCAATAAACAGGAATCGAACACAGCAATAAACACAGACTCGATTATCGAATTGAATCGCCATTCGATTATCCAAAGTTTAAGATTGCGTTGCGACGTTAACGTCTACGTCCAGTCTATTTTATTACCCCGATCCAGTGTTAATTTAATGCAAATGTTGAGCCTGAATAATCGATAGTAGTTCACGATGAAAACACAATCGATTGAATGAAACTTGGAGCGAATAGACTGTATCTATGACATTTTTGTTGCAGTTCATTGATCCGGATGATCAGTTTGTTACTTAAACATCGTTACGTCAGTTTTTTAACTTTAATTGTCTTCAGGGTTCAATGAATTTAGTCAATTGATAACCATTTCGTGACGACAGTGACAAATTATTATTAACGAGGGAACTATAATTATCTCAATACAAACTAAATTTAGATAGATAACATATGTACTAATAACATAGGAAGCTAAAAAGATTACTATTAGAGACGAGACAAAATCTTCGAAATGTTTCAAAATCCTCAAGTTGATTTGTAGTGACGTTCAAACACATCAAGGTAATTTTAAAAAAACATTACTTGTACAAGCAGATGACCTTTAGTGGTCACAGTTACAGCTTCCAGCAAAATGCCATTTTACTTTGATCTTTACGCAAATAATATAAAGTCTATAAAGGTCTGCGGGTGGCACACAATTTTGGAGGACATACCTCACCGCAAGTGTCACCAAAAAAATGTCCGGAAATATTCGGCATTTTAACTAATTAGGGGTTTAAAGGCACCGCGAGACGTAGACTGATGCAGTCCATTACTTCAGGCAAGTTTTGCCGTAAAGATTTCATTATGGCAAGTTTTGCCGTAGAGATCTCATTATGGGTTCCCCTCGTGTTGTGGCTAAGGACCATAAATTCTTACTACCTTATTAGATTTGCCGTCCAACATAGAATTATGTTTTATGGATTGAGCGGACGTGAATGACTGATGCTTTCGATATTTTAGATCTTTTCTTTCTGATAGATGCAACAATCAGCGTATTTGAGAAAATCTGCACCAAGTTTCCTCTTAGAGTGTTCCGTTTGATATGTTCTTCAAGATGGCGATTACTTTGATACTTAGTTTAAAATTAAACAAGTACTTCGTTTAGTTTTTAGTTTAGTTGATGATTTAATGTGATATAGAAGTTCATAGCTATTTACTATTCGTTATTAGCAAATATTTAATAACACTAATAACAGAAATACAAACTTCATACTCAATGAGGCGGCTAAGGTTACTAAGCACAGGGTTAATATCTAGAATCTTTGAAACGCCAACCTGATTAACACTTGCCTTGGATATCTAACATGGTCAATGAAAATAATGATACTATAATACCAGTTTTCAACACAAAAAACGTAACCAATTTAGTAACACGCAAATATAAACTGTGTCAGTTAATTTTGGCAAGTCAGCGTTATGAGAGCTCAATTTCTGTAGGTAGTTAGTTTAGTCTAGATCTGTCAGGTTATGACGAAGGAAGTAACAGTTATCAATCAGGCTAAAACAATTATTGCTGAGATACTGGGTCGAGTTATCGCAAACTCATTTCACCTCGGACATTGGGTAAATATGTTTTTGATGCCTCAGAGTAGGTACAGCGGGATCAAGGTTCCTTTACTTATGTTAAAGTATATTGAAAGAGGGGTTTATTATTTTGTTTTTTTGTGTTTTACTCGCATGTGATAATATTGATGGTAAGTCACTATCTGACGTGACGGCAGTTATTATCTTCTTCGTAAAATGTTTTTTTTTTTATTTGAAGTCATTAGTTATTTCAGTGTCTTCGGTGTTTAATATGTGAATTAATACCGCGGCCTATTTACTCAATCAATCAACTAAACTTTGCATAATATTTCTACTATGACACATTATGTCAATAAGTCCATCGCTAAGCTGCAAAAAGTTGCTAATTTATTCCTTCCATGTTTCACCCGAAATTTTGGCAATGATTACTCACTACTGCTTCCGTCTATTATTCCGATCAATTCAATGAAATAATCAAATTAATCTTAGCTCATGTGTCATAATATTTTGGCGTTGTAGCACTGTATTGTATTAAGAATATAATTATGACGTTCCTTTGGTCAGTCACAAGAATTTTTGTACTAATTGTGACAGGGTTCCGAAATGATAACATAATAATAATGGTTAGTACATGGTATGTTGTATTGTTTTGCATTGCAGTGCATCGGGATATTGGTACGTGATTGGCATAATTGGTAGCTGATAGAGACTCAATTGTTTCAATGTATCATTATGGCTTCATCTGATTGTTATGTTAACGCAGGGCTGCACGAAGATTAACTGGATCGTCGTGACTTTACAGACTTTGTTCAGTACCTAAATTATCTAGATTTATAAAAAGATTAAAGTCTAAGTTGGTACTCGTCGAGATTTTACGCTCACATGGTCACGGACCAAATAATTAAAATTAGAAACGGGATATTAACCTTGTTTTATGCAAATATTCCGTTTGAAATTATAATTCTTATCTATATATTGATCCTTAAAAACTCCAACACAACCTTCATCTTATATTATTATAATACATCAATATATAGCTAAAAAACTTTTCTAAACCCATCATCGCACTTTTATAAACATTACAACGTTCTTACAACATTTTTAAAGTAATAAAATTGAGTTAAAAGTTCAAAGTAAACGTCACCACATTCGAATCGTTAAATATTTAGGTGTGCACATGAATACGGTTGACCTGCTCGGTCTTCAACATATTATTCAAGGGCAGCAGACGGAGGGCACACAACATTAATACAGTTGAGGGTCCGGTATTGTACGGGGCTGGGCTTCGAAGTTTTTGTCTACGTTGACCTCGCGCCAAGGACGACCACTAACAGAACAGGGTAGATAAAAAACGTAATGGTAAGTTTTACCATGCATCCGGCGTGGAATCCGATGGGTTTGAAGAAAAATGTGACAAAATAACTAAAGCGGTTATGTTGTTTCAGAAAAATGTTAAGTCTAGACAACAGATGGGGTTTTGTGAATAACTGGATTTCTCCGTAATTCACTAAAATCCATTTGGTACTGCTAATATCTTTATACTAGTAGTTTCAATGTAATATTTGTATGTTGGAATCTCTTTATTCTTTTTTAGATGGAAATTAATACATTTAGGGTAACTTACCTCCCAGAATTTATAGTAGCCGGTGATTCAACTATTGACGCAAGTAATTCAAAAGATAGGCTAGACTTACACAGCATTCCGACCGCAAATGGGCAGACCGTGTACCGGAATCAAACGATCGGAGATCTAAGAAAGCACTATAAGTACCTTGAATTCTCTGATAATAAGAAAAATAAAACGCAAAGCTAATGTTACAAGTAACGCAGTCACGTATGTAGCGAGGCCGTCCATATTTGTGCAAACACAGATAGCAAAGTTTGTACTCGTAAGTAACAAAGATAATATCAGAATGCAGAGCAAATGTGGAGAAATTCGTTCCTACCTGAGTCGGACGCGACAAAAAACAGTTCGTATGTAGAAAAAGGCATTTGGTAAGAAAAAAACGTTTCCTTTACATTCTATTTACAAGACCTCCGACACTGAGGTCCTTTGAGCCCGCCCTTCCATGGTCCTTACCTACGATCCTTTTTTTGTCCGCATGTTTGTCGATTATTGGATTGCAAAGCTGCTAAAACTTCGATATGTTGACTGTCATTTGTTTAGCCGAATTGGACAACAGTCGGATTACTTGTCTTTACATAAATTTTAGCATGCTTCCTTTTTGTCTCCTCAACTTTGTCAATTTCATTAACAATATGTTTGTAGTGAGTATTGAATGCAGTGGTAATGTTGTTTGTATTAACTATTTCTAATATCAGTAAACTATATCGATTAAAATTTAATCACATTACTGTTATAACAACGACGTGTTACTCAGAAGTTGTTTAACCTGCTTCGAAATTCCAGTTACAAATTAGTAGTCAAACTTGCTAATATTTCATAAGCAATCTACAAATTGGGAAAATTGCATTCTTCCGTTATGTTATTTAGGTTATTCTTTCTGACATAAATAAATATATTCACTGAATTACGTTCTAATATAAAATAATCATTATGATTTGCTTTTACTAATATAGGTTGTGTAATATCTTGCTGTAAGAGATGTTTTAATTTTCATGTATCGTTTTGGTCCAATTCTTGTGATTTTATTAATGCACTGTTATTTTATCAATTAGTTTTTATTAAATTATGTGTGTCAGTGGCGTGGTGCTACATAATCGAAAGTGTTCCGCGTCGTCGCGTGCGTGATAGGCTCATTTGCATGGATGATATCACTGTGAGTCGTCCAAGATATGTCAGAATTCTGTTACATATTATTATTATTATATTTAGTTTCTACAGTGTGATATTTTTCTGTGCTGTGTTTATTTTTGTTTCTGGTGTACAATAAAGAGTTTTCTATTCTATTCTATTCTATTCTATATTCAGCAATTTATCTCAAGTGTATTATATTTATTATTTTGGATTCATCAATCCGGACGGCCTCCATGGTGGATAATGAGCTAATCCTTCTCACGTAAGTGAGGTGGGAGTCGTGCTCAGCAGTGGATTGATGATGATGATGAGGATGAAGACTATTGAAGATGATGATTATCTCTAGTGTCCAAAAATTAAGACATGGGATAACTAATTTATGCGCGACATGCCGTATTTCATCATTTTGAATACATATTTCATTTTATTTCTTGTCATTTGATATCGGAACAGAACTAGCTCTCTGTCAATATTCTGGCTAATCTGATATTGTTGGAATATCCACAATGTCAGATGACACAATGCCAGAAAGTATAAGTATCATTGGAGACAAAAATAATGAGTCAACACACACCTACTAACACGCCCCCTGCAGTTGATGCAATAATTTCTGTGAACAATGACCTAATGTATTCGAAGCCTGCTATTTACGAAACGTTAATTTCTAAAAACTAAATCCTTGAGTAAAATACGTGACGTACAAAAAGTCGTAAAACTGTTAAAATACATGGTGAAAGAATCATCATCAAAAACTAAATTATTTAAAAAAAATTACATTGACGATTTGACATTGTTAAGGATTGAAGACAGCGAACATAATCGTACGTAAAAAATGGCAATACCTTATGAGAAAAACAATGATTTTTGACTTTAAAAATTATCATAATAATGTGACTTTTTTTTATTATACTGTGACAGACGCAATAACAAGATGCAACGAAAATATTGCAATTGTAATTAAAAACGAAAAATTTAACGCAATCTGTAAATATTTGCGTGTTTATAATCGATTTATCATCCCGAGAGCATTGTCACCATGTTATCATTGTTTATATTAAATTCAATTGATTAGCTAATATACAGCTAATCATGTCTTTCAGTAAGAAAAATATAATATACGGCCTACCGTATTACAATGCTTTAATTGACTTTGACTGGACAAACATTCCTTATCTTTGTATTCTGTAAGTGACTGGAATTTGTTCTGTTAACCATTTTTGCTATCTCGCCCTTTATCAGTATTTACTTAATGAATAGTATCTTGAAAGTAGCGATCCATGATAACGCGGTAACATAATTTTACATCACAATAGTCAAATATTCCTAAGTACCTATCATACATTTTGTTGCTCCTAATTTCAATCGTAAGCTCCAAACGCTAGTTTGGAATCTATTCTCGACACAAAGCAATACTGTTTATTTCTATTTAACAAATTTTTGGATTAGTTGGAAATAGATTGAGAAAATCGTCCCTATTTGTAGCTAATAAAGGAAAGCTCTTGGGGACGATGAAAACAAAAGTCTATTTTTGCCGCAAGTCTTTCTTTAAATATTTCTTAAGCCAAATTGAGACCGTCAGCGCTTGACAGCTTAACGTGATCCTACGAACAAAAAATAAAACCTTTTAGTCATGAATCAAATGGACCGTTTCAGAGTAGATGCTCCGCTTCCAACAGATGATGTTACTTAGTAAAGTTCCCACGAAATGCAGCTAAGTTGCACGCTAATAAGTCAAACGAGATTATAGCTCAGTACGTACTACGTAAAAGCAATTTACGCTCCAATGCGTTACTATCAGTAACCGCAAATGTGTCTGATTTTGTAAATCCCGTCGTAAATGAGCAATAAGTAATCTTCTGGTATTACAAGTTTTTGAGCAACAGCACACGCACGGCGTAACGTGTTATCCGCAACGTCCGTTTTAACTAGCTTCTTCATATTATTAGCTGATGGCATAATTTTGTTTACTAGGTGAATGTTTACCGTAATTGCTTTAACATTGACTTCATTTATTTTGGTTATAGCTTGAAGTTTGGCTTTATATTAATTTCTTATACATAGGGTATCAAACCCTATGTCTAATACGACACAGTTGTAGGTACCTATTTTGGCTTCAAATATCTCTACTTGCCTCAAAATATGACTAATCTTATCGAGATGCAATTGTTAATAATTGTTTAAAATAGCCCTCGTAACAGTTTATTTAATTTGATTAATATAAAATTTTGGTTTCTATGTAAGTGATGGTCAAAAAAATCGGTTAAATTATTCAGTCGGACCTTTTGCATTAGTTTTATATTTTGAATTGTTTCATTCATATGGCAACTAAAGTGTCACGCTACTTAGATGGTTTGATTTCCCATTGTCTTATTGATAGTTCTTCTTTGAAATATTTCATTCGGTTTTTGCAATCAAAAAAGAACACGTCTAGGATTGAAATTAACGCGATCATAACAGAACATAAGTTTTAAAGTTAATTGATGCTTGTTTCGTTTTCAAGCTACGGATTTCTTTGAACGATATATAAAAGTTAATTATGTTTTTGTCAACAGGCAAGTTGACAACGATTAATAGCTTCGTGTTAGCATAGATTAATTCCTGATTGACATCTGTATGATCCATTTTGCAAGTATCGCCCACGATCTTATTATTTGCAAAGTTACTTTCTCTTCGCCTCCATGTAAGCTATTGGGCAGTTCAATTGTCCATTAAACTGAACTGTGTCAGCCATTAAAGACGTCCTTATTTTATTATTAGTAATAAATATATTAAGAGAGATTTGACACTTGGAAATGTATTTAGCGTTTTATGACCCTGCCTCTAGTATATTTACTACAAGTGGTAATCCTTACTTCCTTACTTTATATTATAAATGCGAAAGTAACTCTGTCTGTTGCTCTTTCACGCCTAAACCACTGAACCGATTTAAATGAAATTTGGTACAGACATAGTCTAGAGCCTGAAAAAGGACATAGGCTACTTTTTATTGCAAAAAATGCATTGAAAGGGTTTGAAATAGGGGATGAAAGTTTGTATGGAAGTATCGTCATTTTTGAAGCTAGAAGCTTGAAATTTATTTTTTAGGCTTTTGATTAGATGTAAATAAATATGACATTCAAAGTTTGTAAGGGGGTTGTACCCCCTTTAGGGGGTAAAATAAATATAGGGGATGAAAGTATGTATGGAAATATGTAAGGTTTCGGCTAAACCACTGCACCGATTTAAAAAACTATTTCACTAATGGAAAGCTACATTGACAGCGAGTAACAGGCTATTTTTATCCCATATTCCCGCGGGAACAGGAACTACGCGGGTGAAACCGCGGGGCGCAGCTAGTAACTTTTAATTGTAATAATTATTTTGCAATAGGCAAGTTACAGTGAAAGTTATGAAGCCGATAAGAAATGATACTTACCATGTATTTATCAGTTACTTGAAATTTACCTTACTGTTATTGTTCCTTATGAACAATTATTTCTTCTTCCACTATTAAACGTCCTTTTACTTATTGTATCTCACCCACCCACTTCTTGATACTATATTAAGAATTGTTGTCAACGCATTTAGTATGTTTTTCTTGTGCATTTTTATCCTTATTGCATTTTATTTGTCCGCGTATAAACTACTCGAGCTTTTTTATTGTGCTAATAGTTTTATTCTTTATACACTAGAGATGCTAGTTTAGCAATTTGTTACAGCCTTGCATTATAACGGTAATGTGAAACGGGAAATACTAGTGGTCACGAAACGGATGGTGCCATTTTTGTCATTGTCATTTTGGTGTTATCATGAATCTGACTCCAAGGCTGCGCATACGTTTTGGGATGATATTCAATAAGTACGCATTTGTAGACTGTATGAATAGTCGAATCTAGGGAACTAGGACGCAGATGTTCCAAAACATAGTGATCAAATTACGAGACTTCTAAAGACCTAAAGCTTGTAAGACATAATTTTAAAGCTAAACATAAAATCAAATGGAACTGACAGCGAGGTGTCTTTATGGTTTTTATAATTATCGACAGTAAATGGCCTGGCTATTATACAATACGTTTTATTTCATTTTTCATCCAGCCAGTGCCAATTACCTGCAGTTTTTTCTAATAGTTTTATACAATATTTATTTTCATTCTTGTCAGTTACATTGGCTCAATACGAAGTTCTACTTACGCTGTTTATTTTTGAATATTCGTGAGACAGACGTCCTAATTTGGCTATAAAGCCGTTGCATCTAAAGGCCACTTTTGGTTTATATCTCGTACCTACGGTATTTGCAGCGGTTTGTTCACCGTTACTTTAACTACCAGCAAACCTAGTGCTGTTTGTAATAAGCCATGCAATATTTTCATTGAGCTTTATGAGCCTAGTTTACCATAAGGTACCTGTATTTATTGTTTCAATACCTAGCTTGTCTGCTGTCGTCTCGCTTCAGCTATAACTCTAAGCATGATGTCAGATGAATTACTTTTCAGTGTCGCTTATCTAGTATGATATACTTTACCATTATTAAGGTGTCTGTTGCGTATGATATGGGTGAAGTCAGCGCCATGACAGATAACAAATACGTTAGTTTTTTTATGGTTTTGGTTTACACGATTTGTGCATTTATCCAGTGTATTTTTTTAATAGTAATATAATCGAGTATCTGTTTAAGGTTGAATTTTGTTTGTAAACAATACTAAAAATGAGGTTTGTTGTTTTGTACCTAAGAGTCTAAAGTGTGAACAAAAATGCACTTTAATGGCACTCCTGCGTAATGATTTTGTTGAACACGAATACTTACAATGTGCATAAAGTGACCTTATCTGTGTATCGAGTCAAATAAAAGTCAAATCTTATCAAAACAGTATAAAAAAGTATATAACTTATACTGCAGTAGATATAACCTTGTCACATTAAATAGGTCTTGTGGTCATGACGTAAGTTTACTTTATTTATTCATGTCCGTTGGTTTCAGTTCTTGGTTTTACCCTTTATGCAATGTTGATCCTCAATGATACGAGTTTTGAGAAATATCGTAACATAAGTTACGTCAGTTAAATTATACGTCCACCCAAGGTTTTTAGTCACATTCAAGTTCGTGAGTCATTTGATTAGCAAACCCAAAATCCTATTTAAATATTCCAAGTTCAAAATTCTAAAGCAGCAAAGAATTGCTAATACTGATAATCCTGTAAAACTTGATGCGAAATGATAACATATATTATTCTATGAACTATTTTAGTTTTATCTAATTTGAAACAATAGCCTTTTAAAAAATAGGAAGCAAAGACCTTCGTGAGACAGTCATTGTCATTATTTCTTTCAAAAAACATGTTGAATAGTTTGGGGCACATTAATGCCCCTTGTGGTACACCGCACTGTTTAGTCGTTTTATGACAAGTTATAAATGCTGGGCAATCTGTGCGATAACATTATGATGACATAGAGGTCTTAATGACGAACTGGGATTATAACATAAACTTAATTAGTATTTTGATTAGGGCAAACTAATTAATAAGCGTTCGAGAATGTCTCTCGAAAGCCTTATCAAATTTTATAACATAATGTTTCAATGCAAGACAAATTTTGAAATCGGTCTTTTTGCAGTTTAATTCGAGAGACCGTACCTTCGTAAATTGAATGAGAGATGTGATCGGATGATATTTTACCTGCGCAGTAATAATAGTTTGCCGCGGGTCATGCAACAGCTGTTTGGGCTTTTGATAAAAGATTGAATGAACTTAATATGCCTTCATTTCGTTGCGTTGCGACTTCTTTGAGATTTTCGTTCAACAGCTGTTTATGGCTGTTCTGTACATTCAAGCTTTATAAATTCTTTATACTTATGGAAATGTTGTTTGTTACAGAAGTGCAAGAGGGGGGATGCCTCGAGACATCTGATGACGTCTTACTAAACGGTACGTTCTTATAAACTAAAAATTTACATAATCGTTCAAGTTCATTTAGAATTGATGTTATTAGGTCCAGTTCTTGCAAAGAAGTAAGCAAATACTGCTATTAAAATGATGGATCTATGAGATTTTTATCAATTCTGCGAATCGGTTGCTCTTGATCTTGACATTAGAACGTCCATTTCCGCCATTGTGGCCTAATAAATCGAAAATACTTGTGTATAATTTAAAGTAAATAAACGTGTACTTGATAAGAACTGTAGATAAAACAAATGAATTAACTGCAATGCACAGCAAGCAATTGCCTTCAATTGACGACCAATAAAGTGAATTGAAGGTCTCTTCTTTCAGTTTTCCTTTTGGCGCATCGACTTCTTACCCTTTCGAATATAATTGTTTAAATCGGTTTGGTCTCAGACAAACTTTGTTAGGCACTCAACCAGGATAATGCCTCTCTACAGACGTTTTTTGTTGAGTCAGTCTGGTACTACCGCAGTTTTACAAAGAGATTCTTTGGTATAATTTTTAAAACCTATCTATAAATATATTCTACATTGCGATGACTATAGTTATTTCAATGGCTTTGATATTGCCGTGATCTTTCATTGAGATAAGAAAAGTGATAGGGAACTGAATCTTAACTTTTAATATTCAAATACAAGCTCTTAATTTAGAGCACTAGGCAAAGAAGAATCCTATCAACAAATCTTAATTGAATTTGGAATAACTTTTGAAAAAGACTGTTCTCTTCTGACTTCTTTTTGTTTTTTTTTTGTATTGTGTGTCAGCTCTTTAAGTGTTTTATGTCATGTCAGTAAGATTAACTTGTTTTGTTTTAGTCTTTAAGTTTTCTTTGTTCTGTGGTGTTTCAATAAAGAGTTTATCTATCTATTAACTAATGTTAGCTTACGGTATCCATGTACCTTCATGTAGGTTGGTATCACTGCATGGGTACGTGTATGATTGATGAATTCAAGGGAACTATGCCACTATTTGTTTCATGGAACAGCTAACTTGACCCTGTTCAAGTAATCTTCTTGACCCAATATTATTATTGTAGGTAAATATAACCGTTGGCTTATAATTGACGTTACGTATATTCAATTATATATAAATTTCTGACGCCAAATATGTTGCTTTCTGATGTTGCTTTGTCTGGTATGTTATAAATTTTATCACAATTAAGTACATAGTAACATGACAAACAAACAATTTAAATCATTTATTAGTAGAAAGTATGATAGTACTTCCGGTGCATCCGATTGCAGTAACGTCACTGCATTTGTATGTAATCACACAATAGCGATACCGTATGACCATTGGCCAACAAAATGAATCACATAATTTCGTAAAAAAAATGCCATTTCCTTTTGGAAAAAAACGTTTTTTATCTCCCCTATTCAACAGGATATGCAAACTATTGACATGACGTCATAGAGCTTAACAGAATCTTATCTAGTGTTAGATAACGGTAGTTACTTTTGGCATCGAATTTTTACCCAGAATTCCTATATAAAAGCCAAACGTCCGTTTTAGTGTTTCCTTTAACAAAAAATGTAAGTGATTTTAACTTTTTGCGGGGCTCAATAACTTTGCAAACTTAAATGTATGTCAAGCGTCGATCGTGTTTCTGCTGAAAAAGCGAATCTAGTTTTTGTTGATGCTACTTATTTTTATGGGTCACTGTCTCTACTATAGGAAGTAACACTTTAGCACGACTGAGGAAACGAGTAAACTGATGTAAACTAGAACTTCCTTTATTAAACCTAGACATGGCAACGCACTGTGCGTTTTAAAATAGTTAAAGAGTAGAATAGAATAGAAAATACTTTATTGTGGGTACACCAGTTCAGCAATACACAACCTACATAAGACTACACAAATAAAAGTTAGTTAACTACAATCGTATTGCTACATTACCGTTGACTAGCTACGTCCTGAGGTTTCACGCGCGTTGACTCTTAACAATTTTTTTTCCGGGATAACAAGTAGTCCTTCCAGTTAATCTAGATAAGATTAGATTAGATTATATAATACATAAAATATTTAAAATCACGCCAATTGTAACAAAATTAGAACTCAATGTACGAAACTAAAAATGTGTGACCGAATTGTCATTCGGTCCAAAATGCCCTAATTTTTACTAACCAGAGATATGTCTTCTATCTTATTCTTAGCTTTCATTCCTTAACTAACTATTTAAAAAAAAAAATTAAAAAAAAAAAAAAAAAAAATGTTAAAATGTTATGTTAATCTATTTAAAATGTTTTTTACTGTCCATCCAAAGGTTGTCTGGAAGAAATCGCTTTCAGCGATAAGACCGCCCATTGTACTACCCTTGTTTACCTATTGTAATTTTTCTGTACTGTGTTTAATTTTGTTTCTGGTGTACAATAAAGAGTTTTCTATTCTATTCTATTCTATTTGGCAGAAAGTAAAGTGACATTATTATCTTTTAAATCTTTGTCTGAATATAGTTACGTGTCATCACCGAAATCAACCCATATCGTCCCACTGCTGAGTCTATCCTCACTTTCGCGAGGAGGGTTAGGCCATAACGTACGTTAAGTTACGTAATTATTTAATCAAATTTCAATACAATATTTTTTATCAGTTCACATAATTATAGTAATAACAATATTACGAGGATGATTTTTGTAATATATTAACATAATGGAGTAATTTATTTATAGCTTATCGGTTAACGAGGTTGACAGAGTTCAATTGGTGGATGATATGATAAGTTGTCTCGATGTAGCTTAATGGTGATTATTCTGCCTATTAACTACATTGAGTAAACAAAACTTCGTGAAATATAAATAAATGTGTGTGATAAGATACATAAATTTAACGTTTAAATTTAAAGAGGTCATACACGATTAAATGAGTATAACAGAAAGAAAAAGAAAAAAAAAGAAAAAAAAAAAAGGGAAAAGAATTGTACCAAAATGTATGATAGTCGCCAATACTATTGGTAAGCTTTTGATTTATTTGATTGATATTGTAATTAATGTAGAACTCTAGAACCCTTTCTTTCATGAAAAATATACTTACGAAAATTTTAGGAAACAGAAACTTGTTTTTTTTTAGATACAAGAATAAATTGATAATTGTGGATTTAACATAAATCCTCTGTTTATTCAACTAAATTACCATCAAGGTAAATTCCAAAACACTTTACTTAAAATCGGAGTTCAAAGCTCACATAAATATGACTTTGCAGTTAGAGAACCGGTCAAGAAGTTTTAATAATAGGCACGACTATTGTGAGTAAAATGATTAAGGAACTTAAAACTAGATATAATTAACTTAATTCATACCTAAAGTACTGACTGAGCTGTTTTTTTATAGACTAGCAGCGCCCTGCGGTTTCACCCGCGTGTAGTATAATATTTTCACATCGAAGATTTGCAATTGACGCTCTTGTTATGTCGTCGCTAGGCGACCGACCTCGACGGTACATAATGGGGCCACGAGTATAACAATTATCTCTCCTACAGGAACCTTTAATTTTTACGGGATAAAAGAATCCTATACTCTATTCCAGGTAGTAAAGAATATTTATGCTAAATTTCATCAAAATCAATATTTGAACGTGAAGAGAGGACAAACGCACAAACACACAGATTTTCGCATTTATAATGTTAGTGAGATACAAAACAGGTAATTTTATGAATACACGCTAACCATTTAAAATATAATAGTTTTTCGTACGGTTTGTTATTTCTATTACCCATAAAAGAAGGATAGCTAACTATATTATGACATAAGAATAAGACAACAAACAAACATAAAACACAACACACTCTTACATAATACACATACAACCACATAAGATGCAGATGATAAAAAGAGGTACAAAATACAGATATTATAAAAAATGCTTGAAATTACCACATAATACGAGCCTTTACGGAAAAGCCTTTATTTTAATCATTTTAATTTGCGGTTCTAAATGTTGACGCGCAACAAACCTTGTCGAACGTCACTCTCACACAAGTAATACTTCAAAACCTAAGAGTATCAAAACCTTTTCACGACAACGCCATAGTCTGCGTAGGTTAGGTTCCTTAATTCCATCTTTACGTATTCTGTGACGCGTCATAGAAGTCGAAGATCGTATGTTACATAGATTAAAAACTTGTTTCTACGATTTATGCGTAAAAACGCAATTAAAGAACCTCACCTAACACAGCCTTTGACACTGTTAGAGTAACTGCCCTCTCCATAACTTACATTGTATAATAGTTATAAAAGACTAGCTGCCGACGCGGTTTTACCCGCGTTGATTATAATACCTAAGAACTGTATTTTTGTACCGAATAAATAGTATCATATGTGGCAATCCAGGTAATGAATTATCAGTGCGCCAAATTTTATCCAAATTTGTTCAGTAGTTTACTGAAATATTTCCAGTATATTTTAAGATTTTGAAAAATCGTAGAATCCCAACGGATTTAGATAAAGTAAAACAATTACGATATAATTCGACCTTTCGATAAGAAAGAGTGCTTGTGCCAAATTTCGTGTAAAACATTACTAAATATCTAAAGCAAATAAAAATCTGCATAATTATTTATAATTATTTCTGTTACGCTAAGTTACCACGTCAGAGATCCTTGGGCGATCTACGAAACGACACTAGTAGCTGGCACTGCCAATATATCTCGGCCTCAGGCGACAAAACTAAACAATTAGATAGAGGGCTAATGCTTAATTTAAATACATGGTATCCTTATTTGAATTTTATTTTATTTTATTATCAAAGGAAAACCATCAGCTAGGTAAAATTTTACAAAAATTCAAAAGAATTGAAGAATCTTACATACACGATTAACTATTTTTCCTGTTATTGTATTAGAAAACGAGTAGGTACCTATCCATCCACCCAATACAGTGAAACCTGGTTAACTGGGATTTCAAGGGACCTACATATTTTCATCACTTAAGATAGATTTTTTAGGTAATTTAAACATTGAAAAAAATCTATGAAAACTAATATCAGTTTACAAGATTTGAACACATCTAGTAACAGTGGTATTTCACTGCAAAAGTGTCGAGACTTCATTTTAATTATCAATAGCAGAGGTTTCTCACATATCCAGGGCCCAGTTAACTAGGTTTCACTGTATGTATATTATTTGCCTACCATAGTTTCGCCGTATTGATTAGTCAATAAGGAAAAATAGTTGGTAGGATCCACTTGCGAACTTCACTACAGCGAAAAATTCATGGACTTTTTCAAATGGTGAAGCTCGAGGGTAGTAGGTACAAGTGTATACTTTTTTTATATACAATGTCTTAGATGATAGTTGAATGTAATGTTCAATTTCAAAGTAAACCTGATTTGACTTACTCAAATCTTGACCTCCAACTAGGATTCCTGTAGGTAACATAAACAAGATATCCGAAGCTACGAAGAACATGGACCTAACGAACGCCTAAACTTTTAGCCTATGGTTCACACAAATATTTGCCCTTTGGGAGGATTGAACACGCAACTTTCGTTTCGCAGTTCGCAGTAGGTTCAACACAAACTTAGACACAAAAGCCGTCAATGCAAAACGTTGTCTTACATCTATTTATCTAGTGGGTAGTCATATTCTATCGCTTAGTCAAATTTACGTGAAACTGTAAAATTAGATACATGTATGTTACCACATTTAGAATTATGCATGTTTGTGCAAACAGAAAAAAAAAGCAAGACATAAGAACAGGTACTGACACTCTTCTATAAATAGTTGTAGTAATATTAGCAGTTATTTAGGTGTTGCAAGATAAATGTAAGATGAAGATAATGAGTTTGATAAAATATTACGTGATAACTTTGTGTTATTTATGGATGGATGGTTAATTATTTATTGTCAACTGGAAATTGACTAGCGTGTCCTGATCAAGGCGATTTAGTTGATAGTGGAACAACACGTGTTGTGACCATTTAACACAAAAAAAAAACTTTTGCTATAAACCAAACTGCACTGAATGCAATGACTGTAGGAATATACAAACCTGAAAATGTATAACCTAATTACACAAAGACCAAAACGTCTTTACGCATAAAAATAATTCTTGGTCAATAAGTTAGAGATTTAAAGCAAAGTACATATTATTATAGCATAGTAGTTAGTTATTAGTTAATAAACGCCTGGATAAAAGTACATAGCGAGATAATGATTTAAACAAATTTGCATACTGAATCGATGTTCACAAACCCACACACACACTGGATAGAACAACTCATATTGATTAGTTTAAGGATAATATTTTGTACACTGCCTATTAATTTTTTTTTATTATACAATTACGATTACAATTTATACCTATTACATACAATCCAACCTTAGATAAATATCCAACAGATTCCCATTATTATAATACCAAACGTGGCCAAAAAAAATTGACCCATTAAATTACTAATCATATGATGAAGTAAGACAAGACCGTCATTCTAGTAACCAATTATTATAACGATTGGATGTTGGACTGAAAAAAACCTGTAATCGTTGTGGGGCAAAAATTATTTACGGCTGTTAATTTTAGCATACAAAGGTTGTAAAGATTAATGGTTTAACGGTATTTAGTGTGGTTCTCAACCTCTACAAATGAGTTCTAATATTTAGTAGTGTATCGGCTGATTTACCGCCCAAGGCGCTGGTATCTGTTGGATGAGTGTGGTTATTGAACACGTTTTTGACTACGATTAGAAATCCTTCTAATATTATAAATGTGAAAGTTTGGGAGGATTCATGGGTGGATGATGGATAGATAAATTTGGCATACAGATTGTTTATTATCTGGATTAACATCATTATAAAAAAGGTTCAGAGGTCCAAAGGTTGACTGGAATTATCGCTTTTGCCGATAAGTCCGCCCATTGTACTATATTTGTTTCAATTAGTTCTATTCCTGTACCTTGTGTATTTCTGAACTGGTGCACAATAAAGTATTTTCCATTCTATTTTCTATTTTCATTCATAAATTTCTATTTCTATTTTGGTTACAAACCAAAATCTAACTACACAACTACTATATAATACTAGTGTAGTGAGACTTTAGAACCAATGTCTCAGATGACGAGCGCAGTGCAGTGCCGCGCAAGATGCAAAGTTCTGAATGGCACTATAACTGTTATGAGTCTTATAAGCTTACTATCGGGGGCACGACATGCTCGTTTCATTTCTAACTAAAAAAAAAAACAAAAGAATAGTGTAATGTATCTAGTGATTTAAAAATCGCAATTGCCCGGGTTTTTCTAAAATAATGAAGTGTACAATTTCTCTGTCTAAATATATTTTAATTGTAGTCATAACGTCATTAAATGTAGGTTAGAAACTGGCTGGCGGCCAATGTAGGCTCGGGAGACTCGATGTCGCCTCCCCATCGTTTGCGATGGGGCATTTATTGTTGAACTTTTATTTTTCACACACACTTAAGTCATGAATGAAGCTGAACACTTGAGAAGAGAGAATCTGGAATAAATTTTTGTTCAACAGTATAATATAGTTTCTACTACGACATTCTTGTAGTTCGTTGATCATAGTAAAAACAATGTTATACTTTATGTTAAGAGAGGCCCAATTTCAGCAATGGATGTCTTCCAGCTTATTAAAATGATAGTTTAGTATACTCCTAGAATATGTAATGTATGTAAAAAGTAGAAACTCCAGTTTAAAAAAAAACAGATGGCTCTATAGAAAAATCATTTATATCGTTACAAAAATTTTGTTGACGTGTTTGTCACTTGTTTGCTTAAGTTGGTACACACAAACTAACTCTATGATTAAAAAGAACCCTACCAACCTTATATTTAGAAATGATTTTCCTCTACCAATCAGTAAATAAGATTCTGTTTGTTTACCGAGAGGTAAAAATAGGTAGAGCCGTGACAGACATAAGGGCGCCTGCTAAACGTTCACTTTAGCAAAATACGTAGATAAATCGTCTATTCTAACCAAGTATACCGAAAAATAACACTTTGGTTTTCAATGATATCTATGACGCACAAAGCGGGTCTTGAATGAATAAAAAATCAACGCGTGTACGCGTGTACGCGTGTAATTATACAATACAATTGAATACTGTCTCTGGGAGGTAACCACGTACTTATTCTTATTCCACGCAGTTCATTTTAAGGCCTTAAACTGAACGGCCTATATTGGCATCACACACTCATAACTGACATACGTGACGTGACGGCACTCAAAAATAGACTGCAGAGAATGAGAGAGAAAGACAATAAGATGGAGCTATATAAACTCCATAAATGCAAAGAAATTGTTCCGATCTCTTTGGATAAATGTCTCTGGTCGACTTATGAACACTGAGCGATATTGGTGGTGACAGTTAGCAGGGCAGTTCAGTTTAAGGCCTTAAACTGGATAGATTTAACTGTTCGTGGTGAGGCCCCTGGTGTGAGTTAACACACTGACACTTTTTATTAATCTGCATGAATTGCATTTACGTCACAGGCCGAGGCGTTTGAATTGCAATTTTAAGTATACTCAAAAAACTTATATAATCTCTAGCCGTGACCTTTGCTAAAAGCTAGCCAGGCCATTGATCTGAGTTAGAACACCGACTGGTGGGTAATCTGTAACCTAACTGTCGTGATTTAGATATGGTACATTCAAGTTGTCAATTTTAATGGACTTGTATAAATCTTTTGTCGTGTTGAATATTAATGTGCTTTTGAGGTAATGCGGTATTACTGTTTTGTGGTCTGCCTACTGCATTAGTTTATTGGGCTAATAATAACTTGCCCCTACAGGGGGTCGACAGACGGAAGCCAAGCTCTGGATAAAAAAGGCCTTTGAAATATTCTTACCATAATCCATAAACTAGAGGTACGAATATGTTTACCCTGGAATATAGGAAGGCAGGCAGCTAAAAAAACCAAGATAATTAATTTAAAAAACTCTAGATAAAAAGGGCATTACAGTGTCTTTGACCGTTATCCTGTGATTAATCATAGTTAAACTTACGCTAAACACCGTAAAACCTTACTAGAATATACTAGAGGAAATTCCACTCCACACAGTAAAAGTAGACGTTCACTGAAAGTTAACAACTAATCGGAAAATTAGCCTACCCAAATTGCCTCAATACGTTAATTGGGTAAGTAGGTTAAGGGGCGATTACACGGTGGATCAGTCGTCACCCGAACACGTGCAGATAACAATTAGTTCGTTACAACTTTCGGGTTCTTTCTTTTCTATGTTGGCAGGTATCCAATAGGCCTACACTGCCATCAGTCAGCTCAACCTTGGAAAGCTACCGCAAATAAATTTCTCGGCTTTCCTAGTTACAGTTTATTGTGTGATCGGAACATTGCGCTGTCTGTGCTCAGTACAGTGATCGTTTTGGCATTCAGATTAGATTACAAAACTCAATAAGAATTTGCAATCATTAATTTTATTTCTGAAACAAACCTTGTACGCCAATCATATGGACCGCCAGTTCATCTTCCGAAGAGAAATCACTTTTGTAGATCCTAAAAGAGTGTAAATAAAAAAAAGATAGAATTAATAAATTTAAACACTGTATACGTAACAAAAAATATCAAAACAAATTACGAAAATAACCTAAAAATTAAACCTATTATAAATGTAAATGTTAATCAATTCATAGTATTTATCAACACAATTTTATTGTGGTATAATTGCAGCGATTCCTGGCCTTCAATTTTCAATGTATCATATTCAATTCTAGAAACGGCTTCAGGGAAAACGCAGCGTTCAGTGAAATCTCATATTTCGAACGGACGAGTGAAACGTGAGTTTGTTTGAAATAACCCGCATGTTTGTGGACACAGCGTGTGTCATGTTGTCTCTTATACGGTGTTTGTTAGTGTCTTACGTCCGTGTGTGTCATCACCTTAATTATAGTCATTCCGCAAAGTGTGAGAAATTTCATAAAATAAAAATTTAGGAAAATTCTAAAATGAATAAGCATCGACGTACCCACTGCTACTTCAATCATTTCATTCATCAGCTGTAGGAATTTCATCGCTATTAATTTTTTTGGCTGATTTCCCAAAGGTAAACTTGTATTTTCATAGCAGGTAGGTACTTGGTCTTCGCATTTTTGACGTCGAGGCGAAAAGGTCCTTATCAGAAACACCACTCTTATCGATAAAGTGTGGACCTCTAACATATAAAAGACACTATCGACATTAAAACCTTGGATCACCATTTTGGATTCCGCGAGACCTTTGTAATATTTGGGTTGCCTAGAGCGATTTTTGGGATACGCTCTACTTTATTAAGTTATTCCCAGTAGTTTAGTTGGTTTATTAGTTTACGTGTGTACACGAATGTGTCCATGCCTTAGTTTTAATGAGACTCACCTAAGCGTTAATGACTGCCACACGAATTCTGAAAGCTTACGTCACACACTGTCACAACACATTTATGTATGTCACATGCAAAGGTGACATGCAATATCATAATTTTTGATGTCTAGTTGTTCGAAATTAATGTTTCTTGATTTTTTTTAATAAAACGGCAATGGTACAAAAATTTATGTACCACGTGTGGTAACTCTGGCGTAGTAACGTTAAAGTTTTTTTATTGATCACAATTAATTCAAATCTGGTTTCACGAATGGCTATTCCTTTTCCGCAATGGAATGGCGTGTATTTCTATTCATTTAACATCCTTATTAAAAGATCATATCTAAGTTTGAATGAATTGTTTTTATACAACTATTCTATCTAGATAATTATTTCCGGGCCCTCGTGATGGACTAGCGCCTAACCCTCTTCACGAAAATGAGGGAGATCCATAATCAGCAGTGGGAGGATATGGGTCGATGATGATGATGATGATGAACTATTCTGTCTAGACTCCTTACTCACACGGCCGTTCTGTATCAGACAAGACATCAAAAACTGAAACTTTTTAAAAAACTCGTTTAAATATAGATTTCATGACCTACACACAACTTACTTCGCGAGATGACGAAATTAGTAGACATAAATGTAAAGAGAAATGAGTAGGAGTGCGTCTGCGCTTTTCTGCATTACAATCTCATACAATGTCACATTGGACAACATGAGTAATTATAAATAGAACGAACATCCAATTTTATTTGGAAGATTGAGTGAACGTATTAAGATTTGCCGTAGAGCTAGCATAGATAATAAATATATCTCTTTGTATGATGAAATGCAGAAACTAATCATGTAAGAATTATTATGATTACTGGCTAAAATAAAACGTTCCTTCAAAGACTATTCGTCCAGAAACAGCGAGAGCCAAGCGGAGAGATTTTACGACGAACTGCGGCCGCGCATAAACCTGGCAACATTAAAACGTGCGAAAGTGGAAGGAGAGCTTCGTGTTTTATAGCTTCGAGAAATACTGAGACTATTGCACTTGAAAGTACAGACAGCGACGAAAGTCTAAAATTTATATGGAAATTGCCTTTACAGAAAAAAAAGTCTACGATAAAAGTCTTGAGGCATACTTATGTGTAGCATAATGGGAAACATGAGCCTGACTAATCTATTAAGTACTCTACATATAATAATGGTAGATTTCTCTTTTTACAATATTGTCCCAAAACCACACCAGTAACCGATTTGATGCGACTGTCAGTTCAAATCACTCAATACCATGTATTATCGCATAGAGTGACTTAATATGTCTGAAACAAACCAAGTGACAAGAGAGCTGGCTCATTTCTCGCACAGAGAATAGCTATTGCTATTCAACGTGGAAATGCAGCCAGTGTTCTTGGCACCATGCCTCATGGACAACCCTCTTTTATTAGATTTTAAAATTTTAGTTTTAGTTAGTTTTCCTATTATTTATATTGTTATTTAAGTTGTGTCAATAAATGTTATTTATGAAACCAAGTTCTGCACAAAAGATATTTGTAGAGCATATTCTGGGGCTTTACCTCGTTCAGTAATAAAGGTATGTAGTGATTTAAGTTTTTGACTGTACACATTGACCAGTGCACAATCTCAAGGCTAATTCTAATGCCCTGTGCTTGTGTTTTCGATAGCATTCTGCCAGACAGATATCGGAGAGTCTAAAAATAACGTTTTTTTAACACTATTGCAATTGAGCAGTTAGCGTCTGTAATAATCGCTGAACACTTTCGATGAATAAATGTATGAGTATCAGAATAATGGACAAATCGGAGAAGCAGCTGTTTTTAACACACACGCATATAATTTGTGTCCACATAAAAAATACACCTATACACTCTGAATTCGTGGATTACCGCCACTTTTGGAATCAGCTTGCTTGTTATCGTATTAAAGCTACCGACCATTTCTAGTAATCCCACAGCATTTCCACGTAGATTAAAAATAGCATTGTTGTAAAGACACAGCGTTTACAAACCCATTGCAGTGACGAATGAAAATGTCGGCATTAAATGCGTATGAACATTTTCCTTTCCATTGTGTTAGCGGTGTTGGCTTAAAAACATTATGATGGCCGGTTAGTAAACGCATTAAGTGCGTGTACGTAACGTTCCCAGTGCGGTCGTCAGATCAACAACCGTATTATGTAACTACAATTAACACGAAAATGGTATTTATTTGATGTTTTTAGTGTGGACAACATGTCCAAAGAAAACCATTTTCATTGGAGTTACGAAATAAGGCTGTAGGGTGATGCCAAGCGCAAGAAGCGGTGACATTTGACAAACAAAAGTTTTAGTAAAGCGCCGACCACTTTACTCAATCGTCACGTTCATTATGACCTGACAAAACTTCTGACTACTTCACTGACTGGAACATGACATTTTAATAAAAACTTGAACTTATTATTTTATTTAGTTATAATAAGTATTTTAATTGATACTGTATCAATTGATAAAGAACATAGACCAAGCGAAAATATAAAAAGGTGGGTAACTGTCATCTGCTTATATTACAAAGAGTCTTTAGTGACACACTATAGAATAGTTCTCACTCACATAACTGTTCCCACTGCACTGGCTCAATAGATAGTGCTAACAGATAATAAATAATTTCAAAATTCGTAGTTGAATACTTGAATTAGGTCTATATTGTGTGTGGTTTGCGTTGTTTGACTGTTTTGGATTGACAGTCTCAAACTGTCTAAGACCATCTACTTGAAACTGTGAATGCTTGAAGGTGTCGTTGAAAATATTTATTCTGATGCATTAACCACTGCTTTGACCAGTCTGCATCTCTACATGATGGTAAAAGTATAAAGGGATAAAATCACAGTGTTGCCAACACACTTTCCAGTATCTCGTTATATTTCCTGCCCAATGTATTCTCTACAATTGAACTTGACTAACCACAACACCGCAAACAATCTTGGTACTAGTGGCTTGCCCATGTAATAAATTGTTAGATAAATAATGCTGTAGATTGCGTGCGAAAATATTTCCCTGCCAATATTGTGGGAAAGGAGAGATATCTACTGGTAGGGTTATCAATTATCAGTCACAGGATTTCCTTGGTCAATGACCTTGTACAATCAGCGACATATGTGATGTCTTTTTTATGCTACGGGTTACGAGACGAGCAGGTCGTTCCCCCTATGGTAAGCATTTATCTAAACTTTACTCGCATTTTATTTTTTATTTTTTTTCTTTGCTTGCGTAAAGATAAATTGGACATTAGGATATTCTATGAAAATATATTGTACGAAAATATATATTTATCTTAATTTTGAAAAGAAAATTTAAAAAGCGATGTATTGGGTCAATTTTTTTACGGTGTTTACGGTAACCCTAATTTCGTAGATACTAGATACTTTAAACAGATGTTAGATAACAATGATTTGCGTGTGCGCAAGAGAGAAATGACGCGCGCAATGATATTGAACTAATGCCGTTCTGCAGATGTTACGTACATAAATATTAAGAAGTCAATAATAAATAATGAAGTTGAGATAGATAACGTACTTAGCATAGTTACCTCTAGTGAAAACAGGAGGCATACCATGACCTCTTATAGCGATTCAATTGAAGACCTAAACTGAACCGCGTCGCATAATCGTACCGTGACGTCTTATTTTTGATGTGGCTGCCATTTTCAACCTAAACTGGATCCAGTTAAGGTTGAAAATGGTAACAACCTTAATTGAGTCGCTATTAAGCCATTTTCAACCTAAACTATATCATGTTTAGGTTTAAAATGGCAGCAACATAAAAAATAAGACGTCACGGTACGATTATGCGACGCGGCTCAGTTTAGGTCCTGAACTGAATCGCTATAAGACGTCATGGTAGGCCTCCAGGTCTTAGAATGATACGATCTAATGTCAAAATGTAGACATGTCGCTAGCAGATAATTTCACCTTTAGCGCAAATGAAACAGAAGCCAGGACTGAACTGTTTTCCTTTGTAACTAAATCGACTTTAAACCTAAAGCCAATTTTCATTTTACTGCAAACGGACGGAAGGATGGAAACGTATAACATACCTTCCTACGGTCTGTTCTTGGTCACTATGGACTAGCTTAAAGATTTGGCACGACTTAAAGTAGTATTACAAAACATAATGAATTTAACGTAAACAGCAAATACACGAGCGTTAGTATAATTTAATAAACGTAGTCTGAGTCTGGACTGCAAAGGTCTGAGTGGATAATAACCTAGATCCAGTTTTCCCATTCACGGTTGAGTGGTACGCCCGCAGTATCAGGTTCGGTTCCCGGCTAATGAACACTGTCTGTTTGTTTTACTGACTTATAAAAGGCACAAATAAAATAACATTTGCAGTTAGCACGTTATTCTGCATTGGATTATTTCCAACGCGTTCATCCAATTTTCAAGGCGGCAACGAGAGTAAACAAATGTAGGCATGTTTGATTTGAACTTGTTCCCAATTTTAATTAAATTAAAATTTAATTATTGTCAATATATCGCTTTTTTTTATTTGTGTGGATTTTATTTATCTCTCAAGGGCGGAGTGACACTGGCACCTAAAACCCTAAAATATAACTTGTATCCAATGCTCCCAGGTTTTCATATAACGTGGGAAACCAGTATACCTTATGATTAATTAATCAATTAATTCACAGCGACGATAAATTATCATTTTCCTGTTGGTATGTTATGTATTTCTAAACAGCCGATAATTTGGACCAAACTTACCTATATATTAAATCTATTTTTTGATTCGACAACTTATGATTTTTGGAACCTTGGAATTTTGGAATTTTGGTTTTTCTTTGAAAACTATAAAACATTCTTGGTATGAAATGGCGATGATTTTCAGCAAACTTTTTCACTTTTCTTGGTCAACAATAGAGTTACACTTTTTTTTTATTCTTAGAATACATAAACAGGTTTATATCAAAGGGAAAGGCAACTCATAAAACAATAATTATCACCACTTTGATGGAAGAACCAACGTCTCGTATAAAATGCAGTATAAACATTTGTAAAGTCTCGTATTTTCAAGTCATGGATGTTATTTTATCAAACAGAACTAAATTAGCGGAAATCCCTTTGGTTGTAAAATAAACTACCAACATCATAAAATTAAATGTAACGTATTGGTATTTTTAGTTACGTAATTGAGTCGTAGATTTATAATTATAATTTTCTGCATTACTATATATAATCCCAATTATGTTAACATACAACTTCCTATTGTTCTAATAATATTTCCTTATTTCCACGGTCATCAATAAATAATTAATTAGTTAAAATATTTTTTTTTATGCAAATAAACAATAATACTAGCAGCATACATTTTAATATAAAAAGTATTTTAAAAGTAGCCGCACCCTGCAGTTTCACCCGTGGCTCTCCACGGGTGAAACCGCAGGGTGCGGCTAGTTTTAAAATACTTTTTATATTAAAATGTATGCTGCTAGTATTATTATTAAAAAATTAACGGTTGCTCAGGGATAATACTCTTATTATCCCTGAGCAACCGTTAATTTTTACTGTACAAAAAGTATCCTATTTTCTATTCCAAGACCTAAAGTATCTGTACACTAAATCTCATCAAAACCTGTTCAGCCGTTACGGCGTGAAGAGGGAACAAAGAAAAAAAAACACAAACACACTAACTTTCGCATTTATGATCATCATCAAGGCCATAATCCACCACGGGGGCCCAGTCCGGATTGGTGGATAACATACCTACCTCCGAAATAATTCTCGGGTAGGTGTGTGGGTTTCCTCACGCTGTTTTCCTTCACCGAAAAGCGAGTATAAATAAAGCGAGCATTTATGATATTGGTAAGATATATTTTATTCTAAAGGAATTCGTAATTTTAACTTTATTAGTGATCCAGAAGTGTATGATGAAAAAAATGCTCGGGTACTCCCCACGGTATACATCATCATCATCATCATATGCAGCTCATCCAACCCACTGCAGGGCATAAGCCTCCTCCCTCTTACGCCATTCATCCCGGCTTTGGGCCGATCTGGTCCATGCATTACCCAACAACATTTTTATGTCGTCGACGGTATACATAATTTTCAAAATTCAAATTTTTCTTCATTCAAAATTCATTTTATTCGTAAAATATCTATAATATCCTTCTCATGAAAGTGAGGGGACCCGTATTTCGCAGTAGTGATTCTGTGGTAGTGGTTGTGGGAACGTTTATCGCATTCGCGTGTCATACATGTGAAATTATTCATTTATTTCATGCAAACTGTGCTTAATTCAACTCAAGAGTTACCACCGTATCGTGGCATATCGTATAGTGGTGATGAAACAGACCCATCACACCGAGGACCAGTATACTGACCTTTCCACGATGTAACCTTGATCTGTGGTTTTACTTTCGTTCATACGACGAGTAAATAGCAAAGGGCAAAGGTACTACTTTTTGATGAATTTGAACAAAAATTTTCTACGTGTTCAAGAATTACTGCTATAACAGACGAGCACGAAGAGTAATCTTGTGCTTCTATTTTTTTTTAGATTATGTTTTTAACCTCAAATTTTTTTTTATTGATTAATGCTTTTATATGGATTAGTCATTTCGATACCGCAATATTGATACAATACAAAAAAAAATACATTATTTATCAATTAGCAGTGGTTAATATAAATGGAAGCGGTGGTAGCCTAGTGGGAGAACGTCCGCCTTCCAATCAGAAGGCCGTGAGTTCAAATCCCAGTGCGGGCACGTACCAATGTGCTTCTGTAAAACATATGTACGTAAATATCACTCGTTTTTCGGTGAAGGAAAACATCGTGAGGAAACCCACATACCTACCCGAGAATTATTTCGGAGGTAGGTAGGTGATCCACCAATCCGGACTGGGCCCCCGTGGTGGATTATGGCCTAACCTTCCTCACGAAAGTGAGGAGAGACCCGTGCCCAGCCGTGGGACGTTATGGGTCGATGATGAATATAAATGACATTAATTTGATTTTTCTGTCCAGCTAATTTACAATGATCTACTTGTCTTGTCCTAGTAGGTATCATTCCAATAACTGTAACAAGGCTGAATGCATAAATGTTACTGTGAAACTTGCGTCCAAGCGTATGGAAGCATGCCATTACATACATCAGTCGTGTTTTGCATTTATACATGTAACATAGCTTATATGACGCATGCACATTATAGGGGACGATTTATTATAATTATGTACATGTAATACTGATGTTTACAAAACAATTTTTCTTGAATACTATTGACCTATCAACATTATGGAAAACGTCCGCCTTCTAAGGAGGGTCGAGAGATCAAATCCCAGTGCGGGCACGTACTAATGTGTTTCTAGTAAAACATGTATGTCATTATTGTCACTCGCTTTTCGGTGAAGGAAAACCTCGTGCGGAAACTCACATATCCGAGAATTATTTCGGTGGTATGTGATCCGGATCGGGCCCCCGTGGCCCAATCCTCTGCACAAAATTGAGGGGAGACCCGTGCCCAGTAGCGGGCTAATATGGATGGGTGGATGGTGAAAATATTATGATAATGGGGAACAGTCATGTCGCGTACGGATAATGAATTGTTAAACCAAATTATTCCATGGCCCAGTTAATTTTAAATTCGATAGAGATTAAACGACCGCTGAATTTCCATAAGCATTGTATTTTCTTTGCTCAGCCCAAACCATTAATGGACATACTCTACATAAAGTAAAGCACTAAAGTGCCTACACTACAGGTTAATATTCTGAAAGAGCGTGAGTAATGGCCATCTCATATAACCAAAATAATATTCGAACAGTAAACCAATACATTTATGTCCAAGATCAGGGTTAAACAAACAGAGATCTGAATAATTACCCTGTAATTTTTAATATTACCAAGCATACGAAAGAGGTTTTTACATAAATCTGTGTGCCATTTAGAGTCCACGGTCGACCAGTGAATTGGCCTGCTTGAGGCTTCAGCCTTGCTCTTCTGAGTCACTGTCCTACCATTACCACTCTACCCTTTCATTTTATTCACAACTTGCTTCATTAACTATGTTATAACTCCCTTTATCGAGCATTGACGACCGTGTATGGACTTGTTTGTTGAATCTGCCGCCGAATGATTTATGTTAATGTTCTGGTTTATTACATGAGATGTTATTTGTATAACTTTGTTTTTGTACTCCTTTCTTCTGATTCGGAGATTATCGTTGATTTATCGAGTTGAATGAGATTTTGCTTGCTTTTTTTTGATACATTGGGAATGATATGTATTCTAAAATATTACAATTGCTGGCAGGTTACTGAAAAAACTACGTAATAGTGTAGTGATTTTGTGAAATTATTTATTGATTCAGACCACATCGTTCCAGTGGTAGGCAAAGGCATATTTATCCACTTCCCAGTTTTTTACAGTATAATGCCTGTGTGGATCAATCTATCTGGATAGCATCATTATCGGCCATATCTTCATCTGGCGTCAAACTTCCTATGGGACCCAGCTGTTAGACTATCTATAACCTAGATCTCTTCTGGCATGCCGCAAGTGTGCCCTGCCCAGTCTCAATTTGAAAAAAGCAAAGTAAAGGCGTTAGATACACTATTATACTATTCTGACCAAATGATTCCCTTGGGAAATTAGAAACGGGTGTAGCTGCAGAGTGCAGTTTGGTTTTTATCAAGATAATGTTTCTATAATGTGTTTATTGTCTGTTACCTGAATAAAACATGGAGAGTAACATTACCAAATTTTCATAAATATGACAGCTTTTTTTTTATATTCTATTGTAAGACTAGGTATCACTATTCTAGGCCCCGTCGGAGTAAGTTTATTAAATGATAAAACATTACTTAACACGTTCACTGTTTTTATATCTTTTTCTGAAGACAATCATATATTCTTTTCAAAATAACAAAGTCGTTCGCTCGATTCCAATTTTCGAATGCCGCACTGACATACATTCCTCCTTTTTTCCCCTTTTTCTTTTCGTCCGACTAAGGTCCGACTACTCAACCAAAAAGATCTCAACCAAAAAGTTGTCAGCATAAAGAGGTATTAAGTAACTATTTAGTTAATTGATATCGATTAATTGTAACAAATTTACAAACCCTAACACTATAAACTTGTTTTCGAACTTCAATGCGTTGTTTATTCATTATCATTATCATATCTTTAGTCACCTGTCCTCAATAAAAGACCTTGCCTGTTAACATTTTTGGCACCATTGACAAATACTGTCGCTTCCTGTGATTTTTCTGTTAAAGGCGCTGTAAACGTATTGTTGATTTAACCAATTGGAATCGGTGAAATGACGTCAAGGTCGGCATAATGAGGGTGTGTTTATAGTCCGTTGTCCGTGGCGCTTGAAGTGTTTATATTACTTCTTCGGCAACAGGTCCTGTACAAGTTGTCAATAATACTTATAATTTTAAAATCATATCTTCCATTTTTAATTTATCATTATAGAATTTCCAATTTGGCTAAGTACGATGGGATATCATTGTTAGTCATCTTAAATGCAAACTCAAAACAAACGTAAAACATGGTAAATAAATCCTTAAGAATGATAATACCAGTAGGTATTTAAATTCAATTTTAATTAAAAAACCTTTATTTTGCCATAGACCTATTACCATTCAACGTGAGAGCGCTCGCAAAATTTTAGGAACATTGTCTGCTGGAAGCGATTTTTTAGACTGACTTTTTTATGCGTTATTTTAAGGCTAGTATTAGGATATTATTGCAATACTGGAAACAGCTAAGGAATGGAATACCCTCCCGACGTATTTGTTTCTCGAGAGCTATAATTTGGAAGTTTTTAAGTCGGGAGTGAATAGATGTCTTCAAGACAAGCATGTTCCTCCGCCAGCCTCGTCGTTGCTTTCCATCTGAGACTGCGGCCAAATGCTTGTCTATTTTTTTTAATTGCATAAAAGGCAAGCATTTGACCACAGTCTCACCTGGTGGTAAGTGTCTTTTAAAAAAAAAAAAAAAAATAAGCGTAAATCTGTTTTTAAAAATTTATTATGAGGCTTTGGCCATGAATTAAATAGATATATTTATAAAAAGTTAACCACGTAAATAAATAAAAAGCGCGAAGAATCTGCTATCCCAAACTACGCCTCCGCAGTGGCACAGAATCCACCGTCGTTAGGTGTGACTGAATCGGCACATTCGCACAACTGGTTAACTGCCATCTTCCTGCCCAGTTAACATTGAACCACTTCTTGGCCGGCCAAGTGCACCGAGGATGTTATTATGTAGCCATAAATAGAATCAAATTCACATTACATCACGGCAGAACAGGTAGGAAGCTCTTGATATAAATGGACGCGGAAGGGCGTTTGTTTACTCCGAAGCCGAGAAGAGTAATAGGAAAACAAAAAATCTAATTCACGTTTCTCCTACTTTTCCCATTCTCATAGTTATAATAGTTTGTACTTTTCAAAGATACATAGAAACATCCGCAAAACGTTCCGGAAAATTGAGTTATTACCCGATTTCAAGATGCCGTTATGAATGAAAGGAAGCGCGTAGATTCAAATTGCAGACTAACTGCAGCTGCGATAATTGGAGAGGTTCAGTGGGTAATGGACCGCAGGGGACCGTTCGCCTATAACTTATTCTATCCTATATTTAGATGGCAGTTTGCAAGCAGGGATGTTGTGATTTATTTAATAGCTCGCAATAACTGACTGTCTTACTAAGATTGCTTCGATAAACTGTACAGTTTTCAACACACACATTTCCTAAAAACCTCGTGTTGCCATAATTACATCGGATACTGAATAAGTGTTTACAAAACACGTGTTGATTACAGTACATTGCGGCTGAAATTCGAGACTTGAACGCGATGCGACCGCTAACAGATTAGCGTTAAATGCACTTGGACGTGATATACCTCTTGTCATCAAACCTTTAGTGAATACAAACCTTTTGTATTTAAAAGTTTTTTTTTATTTCTATTGCAGGTGCCAAGAACCAGTGAAGATGATGTGGCTCCAAGTATCTGCCTGCTTCTTGACGGTCTCCGTACTGCTCGCGCCGACTCTAGCTTCCGTTTGTCCCGAAGCTTGCGTATGCGCGACCACTCGCGATGGTCTTCACCGCGCCACCTGCAGTAACCTCGCCGAGCTGTACAAGTTTACTCTGCGCCAGAAACACCACAACATAAACATCCTCGATCTCTCACACAACAACATCACAAAATTAAGTCACGAGCTCGACCGGCTTACTGAAATCGTCACGTTGGATCTCTCTACCAATGGCATACAAAACCTCAACAAATTCCTACATAACGCCAAAAAATTGGTACACTTGAATTTGGCAAATAACAGGATACAACAACTTTCGCTAACTTATTTGCCCAATAGTGTCAGCTCCCTAGATTTGACCAACAACCTGTTAAAAGATGTGCCTTCGGATCTTGGACATTTAGTTAGTTTAGAACACTTGGAGATGGAAGGAAATCCACTTGACTGTTCATGTGAAAATATTTTAGCGCGAGACCGCTTACTTCTTGCTAATGTTTTTATTGATAATGCCAAGTGTGTTTCACCAGCTAAAGAAAAAGGAAAATCTTGGCTTGAGCTTAAAATGAAAGAAATTTGTAAAGCGCCCAAAGCAGAAATAAACTATTTGGATATGATGATGGGTGATCAACCAGTTGACGCTGTACAAGTTGGTGAAGACACCACTGCTTTGAAATCTATGCCATTGATAGCAATTAGTGATCTTGAAGACGGCAATGTGATACATGGTAGTAGTAACATCGAAGATGATGACAATCAATTTCTCAAAGTTGGTAAACTTCCTACAACACCACATTCTAATGAAATTGAAGGATCTGGTGAATATGAAAGCACAACAATTTCAGAATTTCTCATCGAACCAAAACTACAACCCAAACTACATGCAACCTTGATGGCAGATGATGAAGTGATACCCGTTGAAGATAATACTCTGACTACCATTGATCTTTGGGAGGGATCCGCTGAAGGATCTGGATATGGTGAAGAAAAAGAAAGTACAACTGAATCATTTCATTACCCAGGTCCCGTAGTCCCAATTTTTGAAGATGACACTGACAAATATACAACGGAATTTCCTTTGCCTTTACCTCCATCTGTATATGAAGGTGGTGTTAACTGGAATAGAGAAAGTAGTCCACCTGGATCTACAGAAAAACCACCAGTTATACCAACTCCCAGAGATACAACAGTATCTGAGCAAATTAGAGTGACTCAAGCTACTGATGTAGGTCAAGTGCAGACATCAAGTGAAAATGTTGCCCCTCATAAAACTGGTACATACGTCTGTATTGCAATAATTGTCGTGTTGTTGGTTGGCTTAATCGGCTTTGCTATTATTAAGGGGCAAATGAGAAAGAGGAGAGATCGAAGACTTCTTCGTCAACAAAAGAGGGACGTCGAAAAGGCTTCAAAAGAAATGGTAGACATGAATAAATCTTTACTAGGTAAGCCTGCTCCTTTGGAAGAACCTATCGAAAAGAAAGTAAATGGAAAATACGAACTTGTTCCCACACACGAAGTTCACCAAAAGAAGAGTGAAAACGGTGATGTAGCCAACGGAATCAAACATAACGAACCAAATACGATAAGGACTGATAGTCCTCGAGATTCTAATCAGAACAAGAGCAGTTCCAAAGACAATAATTTGAATGAACATGATCAAACACCACAACAAGAAACTTCGTTTGAATCTGCTGCTTCACCTGATTCGAGAAAAGACACAAATTCATTAGATAGCGAAGACATATTCGTTCCCATTAATGATGATGACCCCAAACTAAATGGTACTGCCGACTCTGATATCTCGCATCCTCTTATAAATGGAGATCGGAACACTGATTCTGATTACTTGTCGCCGTCACGCGAATACGTCCCAGTTTACTCTCCTGATATGGGAAGAGTCCGCATAAAGATGTCGGAGACTCCAAAGCCCAAAACGCCAGTACTAGTCACCAGGAGCAGATCGAACGCTGGAGACATCGTCATTGTCCCTTCGGGAGATGCGAACGCCCGTAAATCAACCACTTGAAATTTGGTCTCAAATAAATGGACACTAAACGTTCTGTGTAGGTTTTAAATAGTGTCAATGAACAAACACTTCACATTTGGCATATTCTGTGATTTATGTGCGTGCTAAGACTAAGTATGAGTATGTGGGATTGAAATTTTGTTTGGAAAAGACTGTGTATCATGAGAACTTTTGCTGCCAAAGTGTGTTTGTAGTCGACAGTGCCTTGTATTTAGTGGATTAATAGTATATTTATGAGAATATATTGCGCAATAAGTGAAAAATATTTTTATACGTGTAAAAAGTGTTGCCATGTTCACGATACATAGCTGTAAAACTTTTTTGTTAAGGTTGTATAATTTCATGTCAGTTTGCGAACACATAATTATTAACGTTAACTAACGCATGGTGTACAATAATTATTGCTTCTTTTATGTTTCTGTTTTGCATTTTCTGTAAGTATTTATTTAATCGCGGATACAATATTTGAATTCTGTTCAAGGGTTGTGTACTTATTTTCCGCGAAGCTTTATATATTGTTACGAACCATGTATAACGTAAGTTTAGAATTTGGTTACGTTATGTTTTTTTTTTCATTATTTCCACGCATCGAGAATTATTATATTTCATTGTCTGGCTAACTGTAAGTTCCTTTAATACCTATTTTTATTGAGTTTAGAACATAAGGATGTGATACCATTTATTTTAAGTAATCCATGCTGATTCTTGATTTGTATGTACAGATATGTAATTTCCAATCCTTAGTGTAAAATCTAGATCTTTTGAAATTATTTTATTTTATGGTTAATATTTTTAATTAATCGTTCTTTATGATCATGCTTGCTTTGACATACAAAATACTAAATTAAATTTTTCTGTACGAAAAATTTGAATAGTATAATAATTAACAATTGAATTTTATGAAAGTGATCAAAACAGAACAATAAATAGTTGAATAAGAAGATTTTATAAATTAATAATGTAATTTTATTTCAAGAAATACAAATATAAATGGTTGATTCGACTTGTGTGTATAATTTGAAATATTCCTTTGCATGTAATCATTTACCCAATGGTAGTTTATGAACAGGCTTAAGATAACAGCTCATAAACTATAACTAGTTAATGAGCTGTTACTATTAGGTAAATATCATGCTTATAATTGATTATAGACTAGTCTCTGACCATTATCTCACCTGCTGGTGTTAAAAGAGAAATTACTAGAGATTTTTTCTGAAACTTAATACAGCATCTCAAGATTAGTTATTTTTACCAAACTTTTGATTATTGTTTTTTTTAGTATAATATACTTGCACAATTTGCTTAGTTGCAAGGCAACTGAATAGTACTAATTTGTGATCATAAGTTATTAATACCTTCCTTGAGGAAATTTATGAGATTCGTATTTATTTAATTAATAAATAGGCTTGAGTTGGACCACTATCTCACCTGATGTTAAGTGACAAAGCGGTCAACGATGGTGCATGCTTACCTAGAAGTAACCTATCTGTACCACCTACCTATCTTACACAGACTTTGAATTTAATAATCCAAATAAAGTCACACGGACACTTAGCTCATACCAGCAGTAGGTATAGCCTAATAAATCCTCTAGTAGTCTTTAGTTATCAAACACATTACCTGCCTAACTTTGCGTCGCTTAGTCAAGATGATTTATTAATGCAATATAGTGACACCTATCGTAGAGTTTAGAAAGCTTTTACGTTATCAGAATTCGGCAGAATCAGTAGAGGGCGTTAAAGGCCAAGTATTTGGTAGGAGAAAAGGGGTACTATGTTTGTATTGTTTGCGAGTAGTTCTAACTTTATCTGTAAGATGGCAGTGCTAGGCAATAACCTTAATCATTTTTTTTCATCAACATACCTACTCCGAAACATTAACCTATAAGAATAGAGGTGAGAAGTATTACATAATATATAGTTAAACTTGACCCCTAACTAGGATGCCCTGTATAATAGAGAAGCAGGAACTACGAGGACCACTACATGACATCATATCTATCACAAGTTATCTGTTATTGATATAATTTGTGAAGGTACCTATTGTCAGCAACTGATCAAGAATTCTCGCCCTAGGCTTATTTATGAAGACACTAAATTGTCTCGGTTTGTCTCAAATGTTCTCGGTCTAGATGAAATATGTAGGGTGCATGCGAAGACACGATTTCGCGCCCCCCCATCCTCGTGCCTTAGGCTACAGCCTAATTAGCCTAAGCGCCAATCAGGCCCTGCCTATTGTAAGTTGATTTTCCAACTTATCAATATTTTTACATACAAAATATGGGGACGTAAAGTGTATTATGGAACGATAAATTATGGAACGTGTAAAACTTTTTCGTAAAATAGGACCCATGCAATAAAAGCATAATCATGAAAACTATATACAAAAAAAGATACCAGGTACTGTTGAAATATGAAACATTCATGTGTAGGGATGTAAAACAAAAACTTTTTTCTATAAAAAAAAACAACATATGTAATTCAGAAAAGCGTTCTAAGGTTAATACGATTAAATTATACTTAATTAATAAATGACTATTTATTATTTACAAACTTCTATTAATGTTTTAAATAACAGATTCTTCATGTAGAAGAATCCGTTTCTACGCCGTTACAGTTATTTTATTCTCTGACTCGGTGAAGAAATAATTAGAAAATAGTCTAGCTACACATATTCATTACAAAAAACTTATAATTTACAAGTTTCATACGCGCGGAGGGATTCTAAAAATTGCTCTCTCTTGGAACATTGTCATCTCTGGGATTTAGAGGCTCTTCTAATTCAGCTTGGATCTCGACGGTGATGGTGTCACCAGTATCAATACCATACTCTGACATTCGTCTCCGTCGAACTCCAGGAGAATTGTCAAGTTCTGGAATTTCATGACTTCCGTACCTCTTGACTCTTCGCCGTCTTCTACGACGGCTATCATCTTGTATTTCTTCCAATTCGTAATCTTCTAAAACGGGCGCTTCACCATTTCTCTCAGTCTCGTCTAGAAGATCCCCACTTGATTTCGTTTTCCTCCTACCTCTTTTTTTTCTTGTTTTTCCTGATCCGGTTTCATTTAATGAATGGCATGAGGCATTCAATTTTGGCATTGAGAGAGCTTCATCGTAGGATGGTGGCGCAATCAAATCTCTAGGATCTGGAGTATTAACCATGCTCTCTTGTTCTGCGCGTATTCGTAGCTGTCGGAGTCGGTCTCTTGCTTCTTCCACTTGTCTCTCTCTTTCTGCCTGTATTGCCTCTAAACGGCGTTTCATTGACTTTCTGATGCATTGTACTAATATAAAAGTGAAACATAACCCAAGTATCATGACTATAATAAACCAAATCAGACTATCAGCGTCAGCTGTTTGCTGGTTAGGGTACCAAGTAAAGTAGCAGGCTTCGAACCAAGTTTGGCCAATAACGGTCATGGGGCTATTACAAATTAGATTAAAGGACTCTTCTTTCTTGTTCGGTTCTAATGTAACGAATTCATAGAAGTCAAACGTATTGCTGTCAGTGCAGTCGCAGCGCCACATATTGTCACTGAGATCGAGTCTTTCTAAGTAAGGATTGGATTCAAAATATGATTTTTTCCAAATAGTTGTAAATCTGTTACCAATAACGCCCAGACCAGACAAACGAGGCAGCATAAAGAAAGTAAAGTTATTTATGAAACTAATTCTATTGTAATTCAAGTTCAAATACTTTAACGTGTTGGATGAGATGCTGTCAGGAATATGTGACAAAAGGTTTCTGGATAAGTCCAAATCTATCAAAGACTGCAATCCCTCTAAAGAATCCTTTCCAATTACGCTTATTTCACAAGAACTCATGTCAAGCACTGTCACTGATGTAGATCTTAAATGTCCAACGCGCGTAAGATAATTCCGGGCTAATTTTACTTGCATTAATGAAGGCATTGCCGTTAAAGTGTCCTCGGGAATGTTGCCAATTTCATTCCAAGACAAGTCCAAATGTTTCAGCATACCAAGACCACGAAAAGTGTCACTTTTCAGAGATCCTATATTGTTATAAGACAAGTCGAGATACTCCAATTTCGTGTTGTTGAAGAATTCATTACTGCCCAGATATCTTACCATGTTGTGATTGAGTAATACTTTCCGAAGATTGGGAAAACCTTGCAGATGAGGTTGTAGCATATTGCAGTAGGATACATCTAAAAACTTCAGCGAGTCAGAAAACAAATTGTACGCAGAAGAAGAAAGCTCCAATCGATTATTATGTGACATTTTTAGATACGTCAGAGATGGTAAGTACATCAGTTCATTGTGGTTTATTGTGCTCAGCTGACAGTTACTGACGTACAGACTCTTCAATGTTGATGATATAAGATTCTGTATGCGTACCAAAGGATTGAAATTCAGTTTGAGCACTCTTATGTTTATCAGTCCGCTTAATGGAGATCTTCCATGTATGGAGTCTATTTCGCAGTTATCTAAAATTAAGTTTTCGAGTGAAGGGCTTATTAGAAGTTCCTGGTTTGCTAAATTCCCCATGGTCTTGAATTTGTTGTGTGATAAATCTAATATTTTAAGACTCGTTGCCGATTGAAGAACCTCGTTTGGATTGACGTTGAGCCAAGATTCGAAATAATTTCTTGATAAATTAAGCACCTCTAACGCCGTCAGATTTTGAAGTGCAGTTTCTGGCAATTCACTGAGACGGTTACCACTGACGTCTAAGTTGACTAGATTGTAAAATCTGTTTAAAGTCTTCGGGAAAACAGATATTTCGTTATTTGAAATATTGAGGAGCTTAACCTGAAAATGGAAATAGTTGACAGTTGGTTAGTCATGTAACAATTAAATCTTAATTGAATGAATTAGGAAGCATAATGGTAAATAATATAATGTAATCTAAGCTACCTGTTCACTTAATCCATCTGGAAGATCAATAAGACCTCTTCGCGAGCAATCTACGCTTGTGAAATCTGGGCTACATGAACACAGATAGCAAAGGTCTAAGCCTTTGTCATCGAAATCTAGCATCTGTCCATTGGCAGTAAAACTCAAGAACAGCAGCAGCCCAAGGATGGATATCGTATACAGAAGCATCACGTCCCGATTTCATTACTCTCTGAAAAATTACAATACACATTTCTAGCGTTAGCACGATCAAGGTTACGATGGTATACAAAGAAGATCAGTAACTGAAGAATGGATAGCATAATACTGAAGCATTACGCCTCGATTTCATTACATACCACAGTTTCAAGACATTCCTAGTGTAAGTATGATCAGAGTAACGATGGTATACAAAGACATTCAAGGTTAAAATTGAAAAACGATAAGGAAAGCGAAACCTTAACGCTTTTAAGTACATCAGTTTGTTGACTCGTCACGTGTCAAAGTAAAAATGGATCAAATGAAACACCTGCACAATTATCGATCAGATTTTTCTTGTCACGTACAAGTTCACGCCCAAAACCGTGGTAAGATCCTTTTTAAAAGGTTGGTATGACGCTCATTGTACGAACCCGAGTAAGTCAACATATTAGTACATACAACAATTTTATCTTCGTTATCAGCTATTGATAAAGCAGCGGGTGTAGGGCACTCGAATTTGGGTCGCCTAAGTTTATACATACCTGTTACAAAGTCGTGATTTATCCACTGTGGGTATCATGCCTTAATTGGCTTAGCCATGTATTGGTCCTTATAGCTCCTGAAATAAACCAAACATTAAATGTTTACTCGTCGATTGATTTGTGTATTCCTTATACACCCTAACTATTTATTTGTCGTAATAAAATGCAGTGTGTAGATATTTCTAATATATTTAATATATATAATATCCGGACTGGGCCCCCGTGGTGGATTATGGCCTAACCCTCCTCACGAAAGTGAGGAGAGACCCGTGCCCAGCAGTGGGACGTTATGGGTTGATGATGATGATGATGATGATATATAATATAATTTATAATAAATATAATAAATTATTAATAATATATAGAGGATAATTTCAATATCGTTTTCCTCTATTTACGTAGGTGCCTATTTTTATTCTGTAATTACCTATGGTTTTTCAGCTTACGGTTTATAACATAATGATTTGAACTCAATTAGATGGTTGCCTAAACAAAAATTTGAAAAAACTGTGTAATTAAGTAGTTTAATTACCAAAAAGCTAGATGAATAAAAGGTAGAAGACGTAAATATGTATCTGGTAACCCCTACACTAACAAACCCAATACTAACATAAGTTTTCCGTTTCTATAGAGAAATGTAAAATAAACAGAAATGGCCAGTGACGTCTTGCCAAATCTTTTTAATTTGCGATAGATAAAAAACTTAAATAAGAGCAACGCCGGTACGCACCTGTTACACATTTTCGCATAAGGTCATATAGGTAATTTTCATTATCTTAACGATACACACACTGCACTTGAGATAACTATATCTACAATTTTATTAATTTTATATCACTTTATTATTCCAAAGAATTTTTTTTCAACGTGTGGTCTCCAGTAGGTGATTACATTGTGTGAGTCAAATAAGTGACGCGCTATCATTGATAAATGATAAGAGCGGCCAATTGTAAGGCTAAAGCGTAATCTCTGTTTAGTTGCCTATGGGAGTTTCTGAGTATAGTGCTATAATTAGAGATATTTGTAATGATTTGTATAGTATTACTTAAATATTTAAGGAGGTGTCACGATTTTGGTTTTGGTGACTATGGACACTACAATACCCGCAGGATGTTTAAAAAATTAGTCATCAGTTTACAAACTTATTGTGTACTTATAGACGGATACCTACTTAATCGTCATTTGAAAATAATAAAATTATTATTTTTTATGATTGGGCATGGGTATATGGTATATGGGTATGTGGGTATGGTATCTATCTAAATAGAATGACAAACATTTAGTTTGCTCATAAAGTTTTTTTAATAGGACATGTATTTCTTATTAATATGAATATAATTACAGTAAAAGGTAAAAGGTGCAAGATTCATATTATTATTTTTGTGCGAAGATTTATATTTTGTATTCACACATACAGTATACGAATAATCTTTTCGTAATATTTTTACGCCACCTGTACCAGGTGCAATGAACTAAACGGCACAGTCACTTTCAGTGGCATTCAAACAGCGGCGTCGCTCTTTTAAATGATGTATATCCAATCGGTAGATGGCGCTAGTCATACCTAGCTATAAAAAAAATATTGATGAATGAAATTTATATCTGGGAGGTTTCAACACATATTTTATTAACTACACATAAAATGACTCTTTATAAAAATAACAATTATTTTTAAAATTAACTTAGTAATTCATAATTTAATAACTTATTATTTACACGGCTTAAAAATAGGCATACTTACAATACATTATGGTCAAAGAATACTTAATGAATTATACTAGAATTGAAACAAAATTATACCCTGGCATTCTTCTTCACGTCTTGATTACATATATAATAGAGGAAACTAAACCTGCACAATACTAGGCGATATGAATTTCAACCGTCCGTCTGACAGATCGTCTATCGATCGTTCTCGGTCGGTATTCGGTAAGATCACCAATGGACCTCGATCTGCGATACCGCCGAGGGTTCTCATTCTCATCCTCATCTATGAAATCGGGTAAGGAATGGAAGGACGTGTTCAGTCGAGGCATCAGTAGCGCCTCATCATAACTAGGAGGTAGGTCTTCTTCGTGTAATGGAACTCTCATAATAACTGAATCTGCTCTAGGCTGCGCAGTACCATTCAAGTTGACGACCGTGGTATCCCTCGCAGGTGGTCTTGGTGGTTCGGGTTTACCTAAAGACATGAGTCCTCGACAAACCATCGACGTTATCACAATACCAATTATAACGCCAATCATTACAGCTATTGTTGTATAAGACTCGGTACCGGTGTCATTCGGATGCCAAGTCAAAATGTATGCTTGTTGCCAGCTCATCTGCGTCACGTTCGAAGGCGAGTAGCATATCAACGACGCTTGATCAGCAATCTTTGGTGGCTCTTTTGTCAAAAACTCGTATGTCAACAGAAGATTTACGCTGAACTCTTCGCAGCTCCAGCGGTTTCCCTTCACATAGATTTCCCTCAAAAATGGGTTCGAGGAAAAGTGTGAAGTCGACCATACCTCCTTGAACTCGTTCCCTCTCAAATCCAATACCGCGAGATGCGGTAGAGATGAGAAAGTGTTGTCGGTGAGTTTACTTATCTCATTATAACTCAAATCCAAATCCTGAAGAGTATTCGAGCCTAAATTGTCAGGAATTTCCTCAATTTGATTTATGGACAGGTCTATTTCCAGCAAAGAATTCATTCCTCTTAGCGAATCGACATTTATGTTCACGATTTGACAGTTGCTCAAGCGTACGCTTCTCAGAGAACGAGATTGGAAACTGGGAACATCGGAAAAATAATTTCTGGATAGAAGGAGGCTGTCCAAGTTTTTCGCTTCGACGAATATTCTCGGTGGCAAATCATTGATTCTGTTTTCAGATAAATCCAGAAAGTGTAATTTAGGCATCTTGTTGAAAGATCCCTCATCTATACTGTTTATTTTATTCTTGGACAAGTCGAGGGTTCTAATATTGTACAGGCCAGTGCTGGTCCAAGTTTCGTAGTTATTGTTCGATAAGTTTAATGTATTCAGTCCACTCCAGCGTTCAAAATAGGTAGGCAACGGACTGTTTATATGATTTCCCGATAAATCCAACATTTCCACTTGAGAGAAGTTTTCCAATTGTGTTGGGAAGGCTGCAAAGTTGTTGTTAGCTAGCAGCAGTACCTGTGCCTGTAATAAAACATTAGTGATAATATTAATGGTCATCTAATGTATTACGAATTAAGGACGCGCATAATTAATCAATGAACATTCGTCACTAATTCTGAAATTTGAACATTTTAAAGGATTTCCGGAACAGGTATGTCAACCAAACTGAAGATGAACAGACTGTCTAAAATTTCCAAGAAATGAATTCTAAGAATCAACATGTTGAATACTAGATTAGATATCTTAAAATAGACGTGACTGTATTCCCCTACATCATAATTCAATCCTTGTGGGAGTTCCGTGAGGCATCTATCAGTGCAGTCCAGGTGGAGCAGGCCACCCAAGGTATAGGTGCGGCAAAGGGGATCATCTAAGTCCTCATCCAGCTGCCGAAAGACTCCAGCAGTCACCATCGCTGGCAGCAGCCATAACCACAGCGCTAGTTTCAGTGCATCTGTAATTCAGAGAAATAGAGATTGAGTCATTCTAGTCAATTGCAACCAATCTTATCAATGAGAAAGTGTGTGTGTAAGAACGCAAGTCTGTCTGTCTGTGTTGCCATTCAGCTCTGTAATAGACCGGATTTTGATGGTATATCGTCATTATATTTCCCGCCTTCAGATCAACGATGGTGACCCTTTTTTTTATTTGACTTAGTGACGATACGATCAAGTCGTTCATCTGAAGGTAAGTGGCATGCCTGCCCATATCGGTTACATTGCGACCCAGAAATTCGCAAAACAACACAACAAAATCTTGCTCAACATCTACATTTTGCTTAACATTTCATTTTTTTTTGTTTCCTAATTACTCCTCTCCGTGCATGGTTGTCTGGAAGAGATCGCTCTGAGCGATATGACCGCCCATTGTGACACTAGTTGTAAAATTTGTTTTGTTCTAGTTTTAAGTTTTCTTTGCTCTGTGGTGTTTCAATAAAGAGTTTATCTATCTATCTATCTATCTATTGTGATTAGTTTTTACTTTGTCTTGGAAGCTTAATAGCTTACTTAAGTTGCTGAGCTTAGAGCTTATTTTGTTTGGCAGATAGTGAATAGGATTGATCTGATATATTTTGTTAAATAAAGTAATTAAGGTTTACTAAACTGACAACGATTATCACAACATTCATTCATTCCTGACCTTGAATCATATATTTTATCAATACAATTTTTTTAGATAGTATAATGTAGTAGTTCAATATTATATTACATATCTTATAATATATTTTATATACTAGTTCATATTAAGGAAGAATTCTCAAAACAACGATATTAAGTCTAATTAAAAACATCATCACGCATATTAGTCAATTTGTTCAACATTTCTTGCATGTTACACCCGACTCAAAAGAAAGTATTTATGTCTAACTAGCTGTACCCTGCCACGCTTCTCTGTGCCACATTCGCTGATATGTCACTGATGAAAAAAATAGATGAAAATAATCCTTGATGCGGATTATATATCATGCTAAAATTTCAACTCGATCGGTGCAGAACTTTTTGATCTTTTGAAGCGTACACAAACCAACATAACATTTTTATATATGTCTAATAAAACACTCAATCACTCAAACGTGAGTCATATCACATTGTACCGAAAACGGACTCACCCGATCCCATTAGAAATTCTTTATCACATGTTCTAATGCTTTCACATATTCCACTTATTTCATGTCCACGTTAATTTCAACTTTCACGTAAACTGTTGAGCGCTTAATACTGCGTAAAGCATTAAAAATTCTCTATGCCTTACTCGGCTCAAAGTAATTTTCACTGACGTGTTTGGCAATGGAAGATAATGTTAACAAATACTAGGTGGGTTCTTAGCTCCGAGTGGCATGATCTACAGGATGTGTCATATAAGAAATGTCTTTTTTACTTGTTAAACCTACTTGTTTCATGGATATGACGTGAAAGGTAAGCTATCGTTACTGATAAAATATTATTAAATCAGTGTACTGGTGGTGCCTGAGCTGCTGATATGAGGTAATATAAGGCTGTTCAAATAATAATAATAAATACTTGATTTGACGTTTGAAATAATTTTTGTATTTATATTTTGATTCCAAATTCATTTCTTGCCAGTTGACATATAACCAATTATGTTTTATTATCTACTCTAGTTTTATGTACAGCTATCTCAAGTAAAAGAATACTGAATCTCACCAGACACAAAACAACGCTACGGTAACGATCTTGAATGAAATTATGAACTTATGCGAACTAGCGTGCGAGTTGAAATGGCCAGCTGCTGCAGCACAGTTACCTGTACTACATTAACTAATCATCTGATATACTTTGAAGTGCTAATTGACTAGTAACTCGCATCTCAGTTACATTTTTGTTTTTACTTGCCACTCGCCACGCCTTACCATGTCGTTCCCAAGGACCTTGAAACTCTTACAAGTGAGTAATTCAAAACCCAACTCATAGTGCCAGGGTAGCCACTGATAATGCAAGCCACTTGCACTGTGTAAATCAGACATAAAATATTATATTAAATAACTAATAGCTAAAAAACAATAAGAAGAAAAGTAAAAAAAATAAAATTACAGAAGGTTTTAAGGTTTCGCTGATCTTTGCACGAATTGGTGTATAATTTTGGTTGGATTGTAGTTTTTTTTACTAATCTTTCTAAAACCAACCTTTTTGTGACCTTTCAAATATTTGTGTAAGAATACTTACTCAATAATTTTTAAAACACCCTATAATATGTCGTTCTGTTATCGACGTTGTCTTATCTCTGATTAGGTATCGACTTATCGTTAGCCAAAGAAATAGTATCACCTCGAAAAAAATGTGAATCACACACGAAAATACTTGTAGTCTTTTCGAAATTAGCGTTGCTTTTGTTTTTGCAGAGAGAAAGTTCTTTTGGAAAGATAAATCTCGTAATACGGCTCGCATTAATATTTTTGTTTATTATTATCATTAATAATTATATTATTTATATTTATTTATATTATTTATAATCATTTGTTTTATTTTTTTCTGATCGCTCGGTAAATTATTGAAACTATTGTAGAGTTCTTGATTTTAATTCTAATCAAATAACCACCATTTATTTCCATTTATTCTAACACTTATATAGTAATTAAATAAATATTTTTACGTATTCATTATTCCAACTATGCTATCTACGAGTATAACTCAGAAAAATGGGTTTATGTCGAGAGCTAATCTGCATCTTGCGTAGTAATGTTAGATAAGATAAACGGAAAACGTGTTTTTCCTTTTCTCTTTAGACAATTGATAGTTAAATGTAATATGTTACTAGAACCTACGACACTCTTGGTGGTACTTGGTGAGCGGGCTCTTTTCAGCAATTAGGCCGTCAGTCGACCTTTTTTGCGTGAGCGGTGGCGGTAGCTACTCCATCCGCCCGATGTCCCCCTGGAAGTCCAGCAACTTGCGTATCACGCTGCAGGCCTCCCGTAGGGTTCCTGGTGTTCCCAGGAATACCTACGACACTCCTTTTTACTCCTTAGAAAAGGATTTAGCTACCATGATATTAGGTACCTAGCTACATAACGGGACATAAAGATAAGTATTAGCTATTTATTATTGTGTTTTTTTCAGGGTGGCAATTTTTCGTAACGCATTGATTCTAAATGAAATGGCAAAGATTTTGCGTTACAGCGGCCACGTAAAATTTGAGGACCAGAAAATATTATATATAATTCATGATAACGAGTCTAGATTTCTTTATATCGTCTGGATCACATTCCCAAATCCTGACTTATCTAATACATCCCGTATCTAGTAGTGAATTCAGAACTTAGAGAACCGTGGGAAAAAAAGAAAAAGTCAAAAACAAAAAAAGAAAAACAAATGAAAAGCCAAAAAAAGCCTGAAAATAAAAGTAAAACAAAATTAAAAAGAAAAAACAATGGCCTAGACAGAGTAAAAACCTACCTGTAAATTAAGGTATCCTATATTAGCTGCGCATGAGAACCGAACTTGTTATTTTACTACATAACGAGACTGGCAATTCGTTCATCTGATAGTAACCACACTTGCCCATAACAGCTGCATCTCCACCCAGAATCTGTTGCAGCACTGCACTGCGCTCGTCACCCTGAGACATGGTTCTAAGGTCTCAAATTCAAAACTCGTGAAATTTTGGAGAAAAAAAATATATTACAAGGATATTGCACACATCAATATACTCATACGGGACCTCATCTAGGACTAATCACCAACTCAGCACGCCATGGAAGCTGTCAACTAGATAGACAAAGTCAATTCTCATTTATCTCACTTAAGTTACTGTAACGCCTTCGTTTTCTCAAACATTTCATCCACCGCTGTGAGTTGTCGAATCAAATCCTGCGGCACTCAGGATTACCAGGTGGTTGGTATTTTGCGACACTCCCGCTACGCCTGTCTCGTCGCGTTTGCAATCAATGGAGGGGGTAAGTCATATTGATTCCTGCTATTTTGAGGTGGAATTAGAGTAGCACAAGGCGTGATAGTAGTAACTGTGTTTCTAATAAAAGACGATCTAGCGAAACTGCTCTTCTTAGCTTCATGCGTTCCTTTACAACTTTTATACAAAGTTCAGCTGTAAATATCAGCCCCAATATCTAGAGAAGGGGTCTTCATCATCATCATCATCAACCCATATAGTCCCGCTGCTGTGCACGGGTCTCCCCTAACTTTCATGAGGTGGATTAGGCCATAATCCACCACGGGAGCCAGATCCGGATTGATGGTTAACATACGTACCTTCGAAATAATTCTCGGGTAGGTATGTGGGTTTATCACGATGTTTTCCTTCACCGAAAAGCGAGTGATAATTACGTATAAGAGGGATCTTGATAGGTATTTTTTTTTTAGACTGATGTTGAGGCGAGCATGTCGTTCGCCTGATGGTAAGCGCTACGACTACCCATAACAGTCACAGCACCATTGCGCGGCCCTGCACTGTGCTCGTCACCCTGAGACATCGGATTTGAATGTCCACGGACCGCTCAATTAGTGGATACTAGTGGATACGACTTATCACGATCGGTGGGTCCACCACACAGATCACTTGATCCGGCACAAGAAGCCCTAAAGTTTTAAGCTTATCAAACGACTCTTTCTATACAGGTTATTACGTTCTCACTTCGCAAGCCTCAAGATGCTCAAGATTAAGTTTCCTCGGAATATGTCACGTTCCTCACACCTGTCTGAGCTCGTTTGTGACCTGTTTGTAACCCGGCGTGGAGTTAGTCAATCAAAGGGGAGGTCGGGAGGTGATAAGCCAGATCGATTAGATCGGAGTGTTTTAAGTAAGTAGGGCGGGGGGGGGGGGGGGGGGGGCGCTATTGAAATATTGGCTGTGAACGAATTTAAATGGTATATAAAGCATTGTAAAAAAATACGAGACTTGCTACGCTGGCATGGAATTCTATGCTGTCATAGTGGCTCTATAAATTATTTTTAAGATAATGGTAATTATTGGTGGAAAAATTACAATAGGTAAACAAGGGTAGTACAATGGGCGGTCTTATCGGTGAAAGCGATTTCTTCCAGACAACCATTGGATGGACAATAAAAAATATGAAATATTGATGAAGTAACAAAAGTATTGATCTTAATATGTACCCCATTAGTAATAATTGTTTTTTCGTAATTTGTACACAACAAAACAAATTCAAATTTTTTTGATTTTGAAATAAATTAAAACTTTAAATGTTGGTATAATTAACTTTAAACCACATTGCTTATAATTATACAGATTTTCTCATTTTCAACCACAACTTTTCCGCTGTAAGTATAAATCGGGAAAACTTTTAACGCTACCGTAACGAGTCAGGTCCGGGAGCTCAATAAATAAGGATAAGGACCATTAGAGACGGTCCAGCAAATCTTCGGACGCCGAACGCCACTTACTTAGACTTAAAGTGTACCGGAGCGCTATTTTGTTAAAGATTTTGGATCCGTTTTGATCTACAACGATGAAGATGCAGGTCGGTTGTTAACTTGTTATGGTACAGGAATATGCTGAAATATATTTAGGTGCAAGAGAGCAAGTTTTTAGATAGCACTGGGTGGAGACTGGCCATACGACCATGAAAATGGGCATGAGCTTTTACCAAAGGACCTTATAAAACTTTGGAGGCAGGAAACTTTTTAGTCGTTGCTTGATGCAGAAAATCTATCGCCATACCCCTTTTAGAGTATTCTGGCAATAGTCTTTGAAGGGCTAAAAAGTTTCCACTTTAAGTAAAATTTCTTTAAATTTCCCACTATTGATAAAGAACACAAACTCTGTCTTACTATTTTGTAAGCGACATGATTTGAAATACCACTATATTTTCGAGTTATTGAAAGAAGATGTTTTTGCCCGAATAGTTACTACTATTTAGATATAACATAGATAGTCATAATATAAATTAAATATCTATCAGCAGTCAATAAAAAAGTGATCTTAATACCTTATTGCCGAAAACTATCTGCAGATCAAGGAGCTAGTAGAAATTGCGGTCATCCTATTTCGTAAATAGGGTTGGCACCTGTAACTTATTTCTGTACTCCAACGACATGTCGCTAGCTTACAGAAACATATTTAAAATATTATAAATAAGAAGGATGATAATCGAATCCAATATAAGAAATAAGTTATGATAAATAAAATGAATTAAAAAGAAAATGGCTGTGAAACGACACAATAGTCATGGAAAATATACTATAATACATGAATATGGCAATATCTACTTGAAAACTAGACGGTGTTTGGTGCATGGGGTCTCGATTTTATTTTCTTTATTAACAGATGAAGTATCAGTTTTTGATAACCCTATTCATGGGTCAAACGGCTTAACATACGAAGGGGTATCCTTAGTAGACACAAATAATGCGAAGCTCCTTACGAATCATATTTCGCTGATCCCTAATATGGAATGGTTAGGGTCAGATATCAAGCATTCGTAATTCATTGTTTTTATCCTTTAGTGGACGATTGTGTTTTTGTGAACATTGTGTTTTTGTAAAGTGTTTCTATTGCTCTGATTGATTCTAATTTAATGGACTTATAATACATTCTAGGTTGGATATGTATATGATTTTCTGAGATTGAAAGAGGCGAGAAAGCAGACAACAAGTCAATAATTATGTCTCAGAAGTGAGATAATTATTATTTATAAAACAATTAAACGAACTACTTGAAGGAACATAAATAAAAATACTTTAAGTATTTTATATTTGACCTAACAACTGTACACGTGGAAGCAGAATAATAAATAATCACAGATTAAACAAAGAGAAGGTTATCTGACTTGAAGTTGTTTTTTTTTTTTCAATAATATTTTAATCAACATTTCCAAGCCTGCCCCGTAGAACCTTTATAGTGTAATACTTATATGACAAAAACGGTGTTATAAATTTTCTAAAGTGAAATTTTCATTAGTTCAGTTATTGATCGTCTTCTGAAATTGATTAATATTCACAAGTGAATTCACGTTATGATTATATGCAAGAAAGATAAATCAGCCAACGCAATGGCCCATGATAAAACCGTGGGTGGCAGCATCAAAACAGCCATAGAGCCAGTCCAATAGACCATTCTTATAACCCGACTATTTAAAAATGTTTTAGGTAAAAAGGCAAGTGTCTTAGCTCCCCTTTGATTAGAAACTTCGACTAATAAGCTCTCAGACAATGCTCACAAAGCCGGGAGCTCGATATTTGAACAACTGCTGAATATTTGCCATTACCAAGAAGTACGTATTTTGCGACTTTGTCTCCGGATCCGCTACCCCGCTCGTCTTCGGTCTCAAATGTCAATCCTTTTATATTAGGGAGTCAAGTGTCGATGATATGACATCGATGAACTAGCAGAACTATTAGCTTCAAATTTACGTGACCTCCAGAATTTAGTAGGGTAATACTTGTTATCCATCAAAAATGTGAAAGAATTTTTAGATTTTTAGATCTGTCATATGAAACGAGATTTTTTTGTGATTCTTTAGCAATATATCTAGAACAAGTTAACAACATGTGAATTATTCAACTTAGCTCAATAAAAAATTCAAGCTTAATAATAAGGTAGGGTTATTTAAGTATTGAATAGCAATTCAGACTTTCGATGTCATAGTGCATGTGCATGTTTTTTTACATTGCGTGTCATTATATATCACAAATATTTTATTATAATCATGTGTGTAGTATATGATAAATATGTGTATATTATTATTATTGTATTCATATTATTATTATTCACTATATTTATTTAACTTCTTAAATTTAAATTTCTTTTACAATGCTTTACAAAACTAATAAAAATACAGTCTAACTAGTAAAAATATTATATTATATTATTATTATTTTTATTATTTATTGAGTATAGTGTGTATGTGTATTATTAAAACATAAGTATTAAATGTATAAAATACTGTAAGTACGCCACCCACCCTACTATCTAAAAATGTTTTTTTACTGTCCATCCAAAGGTTGTCTGGAAGAAATTGCTTTCAGCGATAAGACCGCCCATTGTACTACCCTTGTTTACCTATTGTAATTTTTCTGTCCTGTGTTTAATTTTGTTTCTGGTGTACAATAAAGAGTTTTTCTATTCTATTCTATTCTATTCTATAATGTGACATGACTGTGGTGTTAATATAATTAAAAACTACGGACCTCCAAGAACTTTGTCACTGAAAACTAAATTATCGACATCTGAGTACAACTCCACCGTTCACGACCGTTTTAAGTATTGATGGCAGCAGAATAAAACAGCATTCAGTCGATGTCGCATCCCTAAACCTTGCCGTCGAGAAACAGGCTTATTCCTCCGATGAGTGCTATCGTTCGTGACTGGGGATGTAACTAGGACCTTTTTAGGGGGACGAAACCTACAACGTTCGTACGGGACGGGATAAGGGGGAAGTTCCTTAAAGCCTATAAAAAACTTCACCCCATTTTTAAAGCTGTATGTAACAGAACAAGCCTTGAAACATATGCGCCCCTAACACTTCCTTGAATACGCCCACGTTCATGGCCTTTTAGAGCTGGAGCTCGTCTCCCGGGAGCTCAGCCTTTTACAGTGTGTACGCGGCTTTGTACGATCGACTTTCAATATGAATTTCAGATGGGTTATGAGATTGGTAAGCTCTGTGTTTCGAAAACGTATTTGATAAATGGCTTTCCGATTCGACGTTTTGATGTATCGGTGTATTGAGTTGTTTCGGTTAGGTTGCTCCAGATAATGTTAAATGTGACTTTCGTGAATGACGACGAGAAATGTTTCGTGAAGGTCATTAATCTACGTAGGTATGTTTATAGTCTATAAATAAGTGGAAGTATTTTTAGATACTTATCAAGTGGGTTACCTTCTCCTTCAGCCTTTTCCATTTCTGGAAAGGTTTCTCCCTCAATTTTTACATGACTTGTGCAACTCTTTATAACAACACCTATAGCTTCAGTGGCATCTTTACGATGCATTTAACCACTTAACCTTATTTTAGTGGTATTTATAAGCTACTAGCTGCGCCCCGCGGTTTCACCCGCGTAGTGCCTGTTCCCGTGGGAATATGGGGATAAAATATAGCCTATGTTACTCGCTGTCAATGTAGCTTTCCATTAGTGAAATATTTTTTTAAATCGGTGCAGTGGTTTAGCCGAAACCTTACATATTTCCACACAAACTTTCATCCCCTATTTCAAACCCTTATAATGCTTTTTTCGCATTAAAAAGTACCCTAAGTCCTTTCTTAGACTCTAGATTATCTCTGTATCAAATTTCATTTCAATCGGTTCAGTAGTTTGAGCGTGAAAGAGCAACAGACAGACAGAGTTACTTTCGCATTTATAATATAAGTAGGGATAAGGATTGATTATGGAACATATTTTCTAGCTAGAAGCTAGGAGGTCAAATAAGAATTTATGATTCGATTGACAGCCATTCCTCTTCTATCGTATCGAAGCTATGAGGGCCTGCGGAGGGTTATTTTGATAAAACATCGTAGGCAAAAAATGTGCGAAAAACAACTTGGTCTTTAATTAAATATAAATACATTCGGTCCTGAACTTGTCCATAGGAAGGCGACATAGAAGTCATAACGAAAATTAAATACGCTTTGATAAATTTTTGTTGGAAGCCACGTCTTACTCGTGCTTCAGAGCTTCTGTATAAGTTTTCATAAAGTTATAGTTTCTCAAAGCCCGTCGCGACTGCGGAACATTCCGGAAAATGAAGAAGCAAAGCATCGGAGTGAAACGCAGACGGCGGCTGAGGCGGAATAAAGTTGACATTTTTGCAAAGCTACGAAGGAATTTCAACAAAATTAAATGTGGCAGTACACGGAACTGGTATAGTGTGAGGGGAGGGGGTGTCGCCCACCTCCTCGAGTTCTCGCGCCCTATTTTTGTGGAGAATTCTCAAGTTACGCTAGTAACAAGGTGTAACAAGATGAATAAGAAGTAAGCAAGTTTCTAATTATATATCTTCGTTGTATGGCTCTTCTTGGCACATTTTAGAAAATATTGTAATATTAGAAATGTGAACGATTTTATGTTCGTTTTTGGTTATTTGTTAACAAACGACTAAGCAAATTTGCATAAAATTTGGCACACAAATAGCTTATTACTTAAATTACAGCAATAAATACTTTTTAACCTTTAATAAATACATATTAATAATCAACGTGAGTGAACCGGCAGGTCACAGGTAGTTATATAATACTATACGCACCTGATATAGAGTATATATATATATGTAACTTTCTGCAAAACTAACATGAGATTATAAATGACATAACGAACATTAAAAAAAAATAAAAATATTCAAACAATATTCATCGCTGGTTAAATGCAAATGGCCCACAAATAAAAAGAAATGAAATTCCAATATTTTGTAAAATTACGATTAAAAGTAGTCATTCTTTGATATGAGAAGATGACACACACCGTTAGTGTTTTTTTGGAAAGAGGCCCCTTCGCATTTAACTAGCAATTAATCGTAGCTCTAAATATCTTTTAAAACCTTTACTATGAGTTTCTATTACACGAATGAATTCAAGTAAACTTTACCCACTCAAAATCAGCCCGTGCAAAATGCTAGATGCAAACGATGCAGCAGACATTAGCAGAACGAATAACCCTGCCGCGACTATCTCACCAGACATAAACTACCCCGCACATTACCGAAACGACACTCACAGTAATACAAATAGAAAAATACGCGGAGAGTGAGTAACAAGCTGACATAATAAGCTTGATATTAGAAATATCTGTAATAATATTTTTTTGTGCAAAAATAGAATTTTCAACGCTTTTATGAAACTAGCTGCAGCAGCTTGACCCGGGTTTAATATGATTATGATTATGATGGTGAAAGTTATGATAAAAGTATTTTATACTAAACTTCATGAAAATCATTTCAGCTGACTCAGAACTGTGTACTGGTTCAGTACGTCTAACACGCACACAAAATTTACAATTGTAATACTCGTATGATAATATATATTCAGTATTGCATAATTATCTAATGAGCCCAAATGTCATGAATCAACTAGCATATTGTTGTTCAAACTTAAACTGTCGGAAGTGCTACGATAGTGCTACGGCTACGACCCGTATTCGATTCTACGGTCTACGATTAAATACCGAAAACCTCGCCTACAGGGCAGTCGGGTAAAAAGCTATATTTTGTTCATTAGCAGCATTTTACATTTGTTCCAACATTGAACTTTGTCAAGAAATTTAAGGGAAACGCTGTCAAGTTTAGCTGGCCGTGTGTAAGGTGCGGTACACACTACTCTTATCAGGACCGCACTATCATTTGGCTAATGTCTTTGATCGAGCTTATGAATTTCATGACAGTTTTACTGCTATTCACGTAAATATTGCACTTAAGCTTAAGTATCGGTATATTGCAAAAGTGATAGCATAATGACCAAATTACAATTAAGAAATCCTGTCTACTTTAAGATTTTATTAAGGACAACGCGCAGCTAGCTATGACACAGATTACACAGACATTAGAAAGATAATATCGTTAGAAAGACAATAATAACATAGAATAACATTGTCGAACCCATCGTGTACGACGATTCTTTATTCAATCGCCCTAGACTGCGCACTACTATAGCTGAAGAATAATTCAATATCCAAGGCAAATACAGAGAAGCCAGCATTTTTAAATTAAGTTTGTAGGGCCAGACGTGACCCCAGTTTGTATGCACGGTACTTCAATACTTTTTTTATGTTACTAATTGACGAGAAGAGCAAGTCGTTCACCTGATGGTAAGCGCCATGCCAGCTACAGTGTCACCCAGTACTTTAATACTCTTACTATCAAAACTTTTGGTACGTAAACATACCCGCATATCTTAGAAAACAACGGGCCTGTATAATCAATATGACTTCTTTCAGCGCTTTGGATAATCTAGTGAAGAAAATACAAGATGACCAAAAGAAACATCTTTCAAAAACTAGCTTGGGTAATAGGAAAGTTTTATTTATTTGACTGAGTAACGAGATGAGCAGGTCGTTCACCTGATGGTAAGCGCTACGCCTGTCCATTATAGTTACCGTGCCACACAGAACCCCACATTGCATAACTCTGCACGGCATCGCACCGCGCTCGTTACCCTGAGACAACGGTTCTAATGTCTCATACGCCCAGTAATTTCACTGTAAAACCGTGCCCTTCAACCGGAACACAGTAATGTTTGCACACTACTGCTTGGCGAATGAATATCTGGTGCTTCCCAGGCGGTCTCTTGCGAACTGCGAACTTAATATTTATCATCTATTTAAATAAATACGAGCGCTATAAACTCGCAAAGTATCTCAAAGCTTATGACTGTCATTACTCACCCAAGCCGGACCATCTAGGGTATCACTACCATTTATCGGCACAGTTGAACTCGAGCTAAATGTTGGCCAACGTGGCCAATGTGGCTCGTAATTGGCTCGAGTCCATCTGCAGGCAATTAGGAGGCGGGCGCGTTTTAAAAGATCCATATTTATTTCCCAAGCCTTGCCACTTCGCTTCTAAATGTCCTTGCAGTACTCTGATTACTCTGATTACGCAATGAGTTCTGTATTACGATGCTTGGCTGTTTTAATATATTTTTCTTTATGGCTGTTCTTCTTTTAGTATACGGTATAAATCTGTACACCTGTGTGTTTTCGTTGCATTAAATATTTGGAGTTTGAAGTACAGCTACATACTTTTAAAGTTTAGTCATAGTTGACAATTGTAGTCATAAAATGCCTGTACGAGTCTTCTGTAGTGTAGTGGTAAGCCTCTTCTGCAAGAGACCGCCTGGGGAAGTACCACATATACCTAGTTACACATAACTTTGCTAGATATTTATCTGCAAAGCGGTAGTGTAAAACAAGACCGTGTTCCGGCTTGAAGGGCATTGTTTTCAGCGAAATTACTGGGCATAAGATGAGACTTTAGAACCAATGTCTCAGGGTAACAAGCACAGTGCAGTACCATGCAAGATTATGCAATGCAAAGTTCTGGTTGGTAATGTAACTTGTTATAAGCAAGCGCTTACCATCAGGTGAAAGACTAGCTTGACTAGTTAGTCACTAATAAAAAAAAGGCCGAAAATCGAAATTGTCGACTGATGGAGGCAGATGAGAATTGTGTGAACCACGGTATTAGCTCTGAATCTGGATGTTTGGAGAACCATGATCCTCGCAGTCTCTGCTTGCCTAGAGACACGGAACCCTAGTTAGAGGTCTAGTTAAATTGTATGTGAACGTGACGCGTTATTTATTCTGTAACAGAATTATTAGTTTGTCGTTTCACTCAACTGAACAGCCAAGCCCACCACTAAAGACTTTGAGGTCGATCTAATATTACATCGATCAAAAACCAAGATGCTCTAATGCACAAGGCGATGCCCACATATTGAATTATTAAGCCCCAAACGTTCTAGATTCAAAAGCTTCCAAGCCCCTTTCTGGATGATAATGACCCTTCGCATGGCCAGTAACTCAGCCAAACTTGTCTATACCCTGGCCAACTATTAGATACTAACAGCAAAAGTGTCATTTACCTTATTTCTGTAGAATTAAGGTTGGTTTTCGCGAAGCAGTGTTATAATTTTAGTGAAATGCACGTTGTGTAGTTTTGTAAGATGTTAGAAGCACAATGCACTAATTATATCAGTATTTCTGAGAAAGCCTCTAACTAGCCCCTTAACAGTTTTCCATGGCATCGGAGAGGCATTAGTGCATTTCCCCGTAATGCTCCTAAAGACGGTCGGTTGCGATGACCAAAGAGGTTGGCCGGCTTCACGATGGGTAAGTTTAAGGTAACGGTTGATTATTTTTAACGGGTAATTCTTGTATCTGTGTTATAATTTATCAAGTTGTATCGGTTTGTCAAGTTGTCACTCAAGCTTAATTAATGTAGAAAATCGCTGCAAGCGCTTGTACCGACCTAAATCAATATGTAGAGGACACGATGCGTGGTATTCGCATCGACATTGACTTCAATGATTTACCGCATGTTGTTTCGAACCAGTTCCATATAATTATTTTTTAAATTAAACACAGTCTTTAGTCAACTTTAAAATAAAATTACATCGTTTATAAAACTCTCTTTTAGCCATTGCACTAAAATATACTTCGCTAACTTAATAATCAATAATAAATAATAAATAATAATTTTAAGCTTGACCTTTTAACTACAGGGTCAAGCTTAAAATTACTTAATCCTCGGTTTATCCTATAGTCGACCAATTTGCAGCTTTTACGTACGTAAAGCGCTCATAAACTGGTCTCCTATTTAAAAAGCTAGTTCCGGATCCTCGGTTAAACCTGAGTGTAACCGGTCCTTGGCTAATTTAGAACTATCGGCCAGTAAAGTGCTTCTAGTTGGAGCGTCTTGCGGTAGCGGCCGAGCCATCGAACTTGCCAACTAGTTATTATGGGTCACCCATCACTTTGGCTACAACTTGATTCTGCATGGTCATCTTGCAGTATTTTGTATGCAATAATATTTGAATTAAGTTTAATAGCTAACTACAGGTTAACAGTTTGCTATGGTAGTAGATTTATGGTATTTGGGCTCATTTTGAGCAGCTTGCAGTAGCGATTATGTATTTCAATCTTAGAAAAACTCTATGTAAATAGGTACCTTTTCTGACATACTTGCTATTTGTTATTTTGCAAATCATTACAAATTGGTTGAAAATATGATTTTCGATATTCACATTTTAGTTTTTTTTTTGTTACACAAACTAATCTATCTCTACCAGACGCTTAAGATTTTTTATGAACACACGCAAAAGTCTATCTGCATACAGCTGCCAATCACTCGACACAGCTTAAAGACAATTTAGTAAACAAGCTTCAAATAATAGCAGTCGACAATAAATACTTTTCAATCTCATTAGATCACATACGTATCTAACCCTTTACTTTATTAAGTGGTCCAATTAAGGATCCCCTCACGGTCAGACACTCAAAATCTCACAAAGGGCCAAATGGACGGCACGACTAAGTAACATCAACTTCGTCTTACCTTTAAGACGTAGTGCGACGAAAACTAAACTCGTAATTGGCCGAATCGAGTTACAAAACGGGGAATCGAACCCCCGATCCCGCACTTAGCAGTCAGGGATCCATTTAACGGTTTAGTGGAGACAGATCCCTTTTGCGAGACGATATTTAGCAATTAAGGGATGGCGGTGATTTGGTTAATTGTTGTTCTCGATAGGGTAAGGTAAGTATCGGACATTCTGGACGGTAGATACCGGATAATTGGAGACGTGTGTGTATAGTAAGTACTGTTTATTGTTTAGTAATCTGTCGAAGTAATAACTTTTGAGCTTTGAATAAATCTCTGCCAATCTTAAGCTGCAATTAATAATTTATCTCAACTTAGTAAACCTAACTAAACGTTAATGATAAGTAGTAAAAGACATGTTATGTTGGTGTTGGATTTGAATGTACCAAATTTTTGGCGCTAGACATGGATATTCCCTTATATTGTATCGAAATGCGGGAGTTTCTCCCCAATTGAGGTTAAATCACTTTGACATTTCGTTTAAACAATTCAACGTATTCCTTAAACGGACTACTTTCTATATCCATTGATATTGTAACTACTATTATAGCTATACATAATATTACTGGCTGAAATATTAACAATGTTCATAAGAATCCGCCCTTGTTCATTATTTTCAAATTTTCCGTGTGACAGCTGGGCGGGCGGCGCAAGGCGTGGCGAAATCCGGATATAGCGCATCCGGGCGACTATATCCGAGTATATCCGCTGGGGGCGGATCAGCCGGATCACCAACAGGTGTGGGATGAGCCGCGTAAGATCCGCCCACCGACACGTGGAATACTTTTTTTAGAAATTGGATTTGTAGAAAGTTTACGTTTAGAAGTTATATTCAGTCAGGGTGGGGTGTGGGGTGTCCCTGTGTTAAGGATTTTGGAACTGATTTGAAATTTGAATTTCTATTTGTTTTGATAGGCTAATGATATAGTGTTAAGTAATGCCAACTCTAGTTTAGTTTTAATTAGGTGTAAGTTTTTAAATGTGGAAGGACATAGGCGGATTGTGGAATTCCATGATTACGTTGTAGTTTTTCCATCCAAAGATTGCCTTTACCACGTTGACCGAGGACTCAATGACGTCACATTGACCACAACACAAGTAGAGTGATGAGATTATAGACTACTATGAGCGCCCTGCGGTATCACCCGCGTTAACCGTTATCCCACAGGAACTGTGCATTTTTACGAAATAAAAAGTATCCTCTTTTGTATTCTAGAACCTAAAGTATCTCATTACTAAAATTCATCAAAATTCATTCATACGTTTCAGTGTGAAGAGGGAACACACACACACACACACACATTTTCGCATTTATATAATAATATCAGTCAGGCACTATCTCTGAGAAGAGAAGAAGTACTTCTCATCTCTTTTTCGTTCTTGGTTTGACCAGACCAGTAGGAAAACAGGCGATAAGGAAGGTTGGCTATGTTTTTTCGAAAAAGTCATAATTGTTATCATTTTAACTGACTTCATAGTTAATATTTACGGCTGAAGTTACACCCATTAAATAGAAGGGGATTTTCCTTCGAACTTGGAATACATAAAATAAATCTAGAGCTGTTTTAATATTGTTAAATAGTGAGCCAAAATAATCACCAGACCGAAATTTATTGGGACATTTGGGTAGTTAATGCGCAAAATTGACGAAAGCAGCCGTTTTGTGTCCAAAAGTAGGACTTTGGGGTAGAAAAGTTTGTTGGAGGTGTCATTATAGTCAAATCAATCAGTGGAATGGTTGTCCCAGTACGCGGGGGATTCTGAATAGGTATAAGTGTGATACTGACTTTATTTATGGTAATCACTAGTGGGGGTGTATTGGAAAGCTTCAGTTTTTGTGAGGGCGTACTGAAGATAAATAACGGTAGACCTACTATGAGGTATTTTGTTGTTGTTGTTGTTGTCGTCTGTTGCGTCGTTGAGGTATTATGTTGTTGTTGCCTTTGGATCTCATTGCATAAATTTTTTACAATATTTATTTTACTAGTTATGTTTTGTGTGCTTGGAAATATAAAGGGTTTACTTACACACGTAAGAAGTGAAATTATTCCTTCTTATTTTTTCTCATTCCGACCCGTCAATGTTCTGTGTCGAGGCCTAGACAAGTTATAATGAAAGTAGAAAAAAAATTCATTAAATACTCCTTTGATTATTAAAGTCTGTGGTCAAACTGAAAACTGAGAAGAGATGTAAATGATTAACTTACTCCCGAACTCAATGAGTTTCAAACTCATTTCAATAAGCCTTCACGTCAAAGTGTCAACTCTTACGTGACGGTTGAGCGTAAAAGAAAAGTGTGACGATTACTATAAAACTTCTCCCATACGTCGGTAAAAAAATTACACTTCAAAAACTGGCAAGTAGATTGGGATCCAGTTTCCATTGTTATTATTATTGTAACAGTGAGTTGATCTAAGCTAGTCTAAAGTCGCCATCGGGGCCGCGGAAGTCCACTCTCGCACCCGTAGCCCCGACAACAAAGGCGTCCCGGTGGAACACCCCGGGGTTTAGTGCGTATACCCGTCAGACTAGCTGGCGTGGGAGTCCCACATAACCACCCGGCCCTCACCGGGGTCTGGTGGTATGCGTAATGCATTTCCCAGGTAAAAAAAAAAAGCTAGGCTAATGTCGGTGACACTATAATTTAACCTACCACGGTGTGTCGAGACGCTTTTAGAATTAGAGGAATCTAGTTATTAAAACGTAATTCGGAGAGGGTCCTCTTTTACAATTATAGTCATAAAATCGAGTTATCTATGGCCGGTTGACATTACGCTAGTTTTTAGTAGAGTGCCTTAATGCATCTTTTTTTTTAAATTGCAGAATAGGCAAGCATTTGACCGCAGTCTCCGCAGTCTGGTGGTAAGTGCCAACGCGGTCGATGAGCATGCTTGCCTAGAAGATACCAATTCACTCTCGACTTAAAGACTTTCAGATTACAGTTTTCAGGAAACATAGGCAGAACAAGATAAGTGCTTCGTTACGGCTTACATATATAATTTTACTGAAGTAAATAATAGTACACGTTTTAACTAAAGTACTATACTAAAGACTTGAACAAGGTTAACTGGTCTTACGTGTAAAAATACCTTTTTAAGAATGGCTAACGAAAGCTCCATAAACAAACGTGCCATTAAAATTCCATCCAACAGGATAGAAAGCCAAATCTCCAGCGCCAATATTTTATCAAAATTAATAACAATCAAACACACGCCCATGTATCCTCGGTTATTTGTCGCCTCGTCCTTTAATACCCAAATTAATAGTCGGAACTTGGGATCCCGCACGCTCGTCTTACTGCATCCACAGAAGACATATAGCATCACATACAGAACGGACACTGCACCCCTAGCGATCCGCTTCCCCTCACCTCTACCCGCAAACCGGGGGGCAATCGGGAGGTCAGTCAATATTACACTACAAATGACAGTAGAAAAACGGGTTAATGTTTTTATTATTATTTGACTGAGTGACGAGCCGCGCAAGTCTTTCACCTGATGGTAAGCGCTACGCCTGCCCATAACAGTCTAAGCACCATCCAGAACACTGCGTCGCAAAATCCTGCGCGGCACTGCACTGCATCTTCATACTAGCGAGTTGTCTTTTTGATTTGTTTGTCTAAGCTTTTGTACGAAGTGTCCGAGGTGTGCTACAGCTTCGAGCAGCGTTACTTTAACTTAGTCGCCAATTAATTTATTGCGCTAACTTTACTTTCCATTCTTTACCTTACCACTTATACGTCTGAGATGGTGTTACTAGGATACACGGGAAAATTTCCCCTTAATGATATTACAATTGGCGAGTAAGCAATCGATCAATATATTGAGGAGATCTAAGAGGAAAATTTTCAAAGATTTTTCTGTGTTTTTGTAGATTTTTCTGACATTATAATTATTTAAGGAAGTAATAAAGGTTCCTAAAAGTAACATCCACGCAGTCGTGAATACTTAAAAAACTACAAACTCCACTAACTTTTTCCTTTTTTTTCTTTTTATTCCTTTAGTTCTCATAATCTTTTAGTTGCTGGATTTTACGTATGCATTTATGTCTTACTTTTAAAAATTCCAATTATTTCCCCCTAAACCAATCCAAGTTCGCATAACTGGCAACTTCACACACACAAGCCTACCCCTCGCGATAACCGCGCGAAAGAGATTTATTATTTCGCGAACTTGTTATAACTTCATCATTCTACCGTATTATCGGCAATGTGTGCCGCTTGCACGCTGCTTGACTTTAATAAACTTGATTAATATGCTAAATTAAAAAAAAAAAACATATATCGTCATCGTCATCATCTTCAACCCATATCGGCACACTGCTGAGGATGGGTCTCCCATCACTTTCGTATAGAGGATTAGGCCATAATCCACCACGGCGGCCGGTCCGGGTTAGTGGATAACATACCTACCTACCTCCGAAATAATTCTCCAGTAGCTATGTGGGTTTCCTCGTTTTTTTTTTATTTGACTGACTGACGAGACGAGCAACTCGTTCATCTGATGGTAAGCGCTACGCCTGCCCGTAACAGTTACAGTACCACCCAGAACTTCACCGAAAAGCGTTTGTGAAATAGCAACTTGTACCATGAGAAGACATTTAGATAAGTAATGTCTATTAATGGGAGCGATCACAGATGATTAAGGATCACAGAGCCATTGAGACATCATTTTAAATGATAAAACCCAATACTACAAGTGACTAACATTTTAACTATTAATTCAAGTGTAATCTCTAATAGTATGTCGGTGTGCGGAAATCTATTGGGTGGTATAGGCAGAATGCCGACATTCTGCCTAATAGATTTCCGCTATAGATTTTCCCGCATTTCTCAAATAAATCTTCAAAGATAACGCTTGCTGGTACCTCCATTTACTTCCATCGCCGCGCCGTTAAGAAAACCTAAAGCGCCTATTCTGTAGTCGAAAGGCAATTCTAATTAGCCCTCCTTATTTATGATTCATAAGCCGAAGTACAATAAATTCTCGGAGAATCTTTCCGTCCCACATGTGTTAGTAAGCCGTGGCATTAGCGAATGTTGAATGTAGGTTCTCGCCTAATAAGAGATGGGATGTAAGGAATCGCACTGATTACTATATAATTTATTACGCTACGTGCCGCCCGTGTAAACGCTTCCTAATACTCCTATCTACGCTCGCGTCTTGGAACTTTTCCACAATAACTTGTGTGTATCTTTTCTAAGAAATTGTTGGCGAGGTTAGGGAGTGCGTGTTGTGCGAAGGTTCCATTAGCGGTGTAGGTGTAACGCCATCTATCAAATGGGGTAACGATTAAGTGAGTTGCAGCGGCGCGCGGCACCTATGAGATTTTTAATTATTGCCAGTATTAAATCGTGATTAATGTGAACCATGCTTTATGGCTGCAGCTTTAAGGCTGTGGAAATGCTGAGGCAATGTTATGAGCATCGTCTTTAGTTTTTGTAAGAAAAACTAGTTCTCAGAAATCAGTTGTTCTAAAAATCAAAGATAATTAAACATTTACCCAGATTTAAAATAAACTCGTATTTCAGAGCACCGCTTAATTTTTTTTTAATATGGCAATTTAATTAGTAATCAACTTTTTGTCTGCCTGGCTACTGCTGGCGTATCACGAACGCAATTGACAGAAATGAACTTAACCACAAACACCAATTTCAACTTTTTTGTACCAAACTCTATCACATAAACCAAGTTAAAGTTACTGCACAAACATTATAAATATTCATTTAAATTATCTCTATATCGCAAGGAGGCGAGACATTGTAAGCTAAAGATTGCGTTTGAAGCAGAAATTCTACTTATCCTCTCAGAACCTGTTCAAACTAAGTCGTATGAACTGAAAAAATAGAGTAACTTCAAAGTGGAGTTCTGACGTATCGTACTGAATCCCTTTTTGTTCATTTTGTTTTTCTACTGCTTTTTTGTTTTTGTAAACTGACATTTGTTAGTTATGTTCTAATCAACTGCCTTGGCGTGAGTTAGTGATAAGCTGACTGCGAACCGTGAGGTCGCGGGTTCGATTTCCAAGTAAATCTGAATTGACCTCAAGAATTTTCGATGAGTTAGGGTGTTTGTGAGACTATGGTCTTGCGAGTTTCTGATTTTCTAGATACATGCACGATCTATGGAATAAGATGACTACATAGACCACAAACCAAGCTATTCATAGTAGGAACAAGGAGTTAGAAATAATCAGAGGTAAGGAGATAGGAAGATATACGGGTGTCATTATTCACAAGACTTTGTCAACATGCGGCTGATAAATTTACTTTGGCGGGGTTACAGAGTATAATCATTTTTGTGGTGTGATTTGGTTGGTGATATATGAAAATTTAAATCTTATGTGACTCACATGCTCAAAATTATGAAGCAGACTTAACGCAAAGTGGTCATACTTTGGAGTATTTTAACTACGTTTTCAAATTCATTGGTACTTTGGAATGCAAGATGAGGCAAACAATTTCAACGAAAGTCGCCCGGTCATTTGAATTTCAACTTGTATTGATCCACCAAACAAAGCAATTCTCTTTTCTTCGGTGATATCATTAATATCCTCACTTTTCAATCCAAATTACATACCTTTCTCATTAAAAATAAAAAAAATAAAAAAAACTATTATTTATGTATAACAAAAGTAAAGTTTCCATTCAACATCATCATCGACCCATATCGTCCCATTGCTGAGCACAAGTCTCCCCTCACTTTCGTGTGGACGATTCATCATCAACCCATAACGTCCCACAGCTGGGCACGGGTCTCTCTTCACTTTCGTGAGGAGGGGTTAGGCCATAATCCAGCACGGGGGCCCAGTCCGGATTGGTGGATAACATACCTACCACCGAAATAATTCTCGGGTAGGTATGTGGGTTTCCTCACGATGTTTTCCTTCACCGAAAAGCGAGTGATAATTACGCACATGTTTTACAGAAACTCCAATGTGTTTCTGTAAAACATATGCACGTACCAATGTACGTGCCCGCATTGGGATTTGAACTCACGACCTTCTGATTGGAAGGCGGACGTCTGATTGGAAGGCGGACGTTCTCCCACTAGGCTACCACCGCTTACCGCGTGTGGACGATTAGGCCATAATTATTAATTATTCCTTTAATCATTATTATTATTTAAAAATTGACATTATACTATTATAAAATTTGGTTCATTTGGTGGGGAATGACATTTGATATTATTATTTTATTTTATACTTCTTTTTTGTTTTAACTTGGATCTATATTTCTTTTTCGGCCATCTCTCCAAAATTTTGCACGCCTAATTAGGCAAAACATGTTTGTACATTTACTTAGAATTTTATAAGATCTTGCATGCATTGTTATTTAATTAGTGTACCTATGCATGTAATCGCACGTGTTTATGCAAATAAATGAATCTTTATCTTTATAATTTTTCATCAAAACTTAATTTCAAACTTGTCAACGTAACTGCTAAATACCAACATAACTTTAGGTACCACTATTTATCAGTAACGTTAAACTATTATACCTTGGTTACTGGCAGCAAGATTCCTTAAAAGATCTTTCCACAGGTGCGAGGGTGAAAACTCTTCATCATCCTTACGGCCCGTAATCTACGTCTCGAAATTATTATTTATATGGTAATTACAATACACGCTATCTTACCCGGCTAATGTTATTTATGTGGGGATATAAGAAACGAGCAGTTTTTGCATAACGCCCCTGTAATGTGCCAGGATTGAATGATACAAGTGTGGGAGTGATTTTGAGATAGCTTTCGTCGGAGAGGGTGAAGATTATATGGAACTACGGTAGAATAGCGAACAGCAGACCCGGACAGATCGATTTCTAAAGTTGATTCTTAAAATTAGCGATAGGCGCGTCCGAGATGCTTTAGTTATTGCTCGAAAATCTTGATGGTTCTCGATGAATCCAAGTTATTGGCACAAGATGTTTGTAGACTTCGTTGTAATTTGCATTATATGCGATTATTTCAATTGTTCAAACACCCTGGTTGGCCATTTGTCTGATGGATCGAGTCTCAGACAATGTGGAGTCTTTTGATGCTGGAACTGCTTAAAGTAAAGTTATTGACCAATATATTGGACCCAAGCTACGACCAAACTTATATAAATTCTTATCTACCAAGGTATAGGTGCCAATATTCGACACCGCCGTTCCTAACTTTATTATCGGTTTCCGCTAACCAATGTACTCGGTACCGACGTATCCCAAACTTATTTTGCATGTTAGCCGCGATATGGCGCGAGTGTTGCACTTCCGAAAGAAAGTTATGAGTTATGGGACACATTGGAGGCGTTTACCCCATATCTCTACTTTGAAGGAACAAAGATTAAGTGAAACACTTTATTCGTGCCCATGACGGAACTTCAGTTCTAGGGAGAATGTAATTGTGTTTCTCTGTGCATCTTTCAAAATACCTGAAATATGTTTATAGTTAGTTAGCTAAATAATTTTGAACGTTATTGTATTTAGATGTAGGGTGCAAAACTCATTACAGCTTCGTTATATGATTATTCATATTCACACCAGTTTAAGCTTAGAAAGTAGACGTAGTTCCATTGAAACTCCTAACATAACCGACACACACACTGCCTGCTATGCTTAAAGATATTTTCACTGAAAGCACACTACACTAAGTATTCCTTGACCTGATTTCAACATCGCCTCCGAGGTATAAAGGTTGTGACACTAAACACCTCTTAAGGGAGCTATATCCACTACTTAAAGAAAATCATATTCATAGAGGCGATAAATTCTCGAACTCGCACACCTCTTTAACTGTATTATTTTAGCGTAAACCGCCTTCCCACCTCTCTTTCATACACGTAAATTTTGAGGTAGTCGTGTCTCTTTCCGTTTTTGGAGGATATCTTAATAAGATTCATGAAAGGACGCCATATTTTATATCCGACTCTGTCCTCTATCTCCTTATATTATCCGAGCAAGAAGAGGTTTTGAAATATGTGCTTGGTTGGGAATTTCCGATCTTTCAATTACAGCAGTGTTAGGAAGTTTGGAAACTTGGGAAATTCACGCGGGGGGATGATGTAACGACGCTTGGTTTAATTAGGTATTGAGCTTAAACATCCTATCCTAATAATATATAATATTATAAATGTGAAAGTTTGTAAGAATGGCTGAACGGATTTTGATGAAATTTGGCACACTGATAGTTTATTATCTGGATTAACATATATAACGTTTTATCCTTAACGCGGATGAAACCGCGGGGTGCAGTTAGTAGGTTAATAAAATTGCTTTACATTTATTCTTTCATACAAACAAACATACTAGTGTGTTTTATTTGCGTTAGATGTTTCACACCTATTCTATTCTTGTTTTTGTGACGTTATCGGCTGGTGTTACTAATCATCCTTGTAGAGTCATAGAAGTAAAATGTATAAGGGCTGATATATGGTAGGATTTTCTCCCAGACATATAATAACTTAGTACTTTAATGTAGTTACTAATAAGTATGTTAGTAATTTACTATTTCGACTAGCGACGGTAGCAATTTCCCACCGTGTGATAATAATATCCCATACAAATTGGCTTGTTTCCAGCTTACCTTGAAATATAATATTATAAAAAACTAGCTGTACCCGGCCACGCTTCGCTGTGGCACATTCGCACATTCGCTGATATGTCACTGATGAAAAAAATAGATAAAAACAATCCTTGATGCGGATTATATGTCATGCTAAAATTTCAGCTCGATCGGTGCAGAACTTTTTGAGTTTTTGAAGCGTACACAAACCAACATAACATTTTTATATACATATATAGATAACTATTCCACCATTAAAACACTGGTTGTAGGAGCCAATTTTTATTTTTATCTACTTGGGTTAACCAATATAAAATTTGACGTTGCAGCTTAAAAGTTTACCAAGGGGTGTGGATGAACACCGATATTAAATAAAGTTCCGCTATAAATATTCCTTCGCTAACTCTGAGACAGGTAAAAAGGCTCTAGATCTTCATTCGGCTTATGAGGTAAATAGATTTATGGTAAAACGTTGGATATGAGAAAGGTAATTAAAAAGGAGGCTTAACAAAATTTAATAAAAAAAAAAACAATTGAAACTCGATAAATGCCATCTACAATATTTATTATAAAGCTATATTTATTTTTGTTATGGACAAAATGAGTTTTAACTAGTTTTAGCCCGTAACTTTGTCCGCTTTTTCTTTTTTTTTAGCTTATCATGATAAATATCTTATGGTATTTAATCTATCTATTGCGATCCATTCCGCTGTTTAGTTGTGAAAAGGTTACAAACATAGCTTATTTTAATATTAATATATATTAAATGGGTATTATTATAGTATAATTAGTATATAATATAGTATAATATAGATTTTGTTATAAGAAAAATATAACAAAGGTATTAGATACATTACCACGCTAAACATCGCTTAGCGAAAACTTGGTAGTGGGAGTCCTCTTCTGCAAGAGACCGCCTGGGGAAGTGCCACACCTTTGCCAGATATTCATCCGCCAAACAGTAGTGTGAAAACATTATTGTGTTCCGATTTAAACGGCACTGTTTCCAGCGAAATTCCTGGGAAAATGAGACTTTAGGACCGATGTCTCAGGGCGACGAGCGCAGTGCAGTGCCGCGCAAGTCCATGAAAAGTTCTGGGTTGCACTAATAACCGTTATGAGCTGGCGTAGCACTTACCGTCAGATAAACGCCTTGCTCATCTGATACAAAGTAAAAAAACAAAAAAAAAAACATATCCTCGCTCGTTTTTCACCAAAGAAATCTAACCATGTAGTGGCAACTTTTTCCATTGACTCATGTCTCCCAGCTTATTTCGCGGGACGTAATATAATTCCTCGGTCGTAAATCTTAACTTTAAGCGAAGCCAGGAGGGGGATTAAAGATCAGTAATCTTAGGCGCGGATGAGTTATGGCCGCCGCTACGATCCTCTTTATTGTGACTTTAAGAAACTAAGAGGAGATTTTCTTAAAGGTTCGAAATTAATTTAGATAATGATTAATGGTATCTACTGTAAGCAGGAAGCTCGGGGAAGGTATTTGCATAATTGGAAGGTTTAGTTCTGCGGTGAATATTTGCGGTCGTATTGTTTTATTGGATTTGGTAGTTTGATAGTGTTTACGCTGGGATGTGCCCGCTGGCCGCTTTGTTTGTGTAATTATATTGTCTTTTGGTTTAGTTAGAATAAATGTCAGTTCAATACCAGCTTTAAAAAAAACGTTATTAAGTTTGACAATATTGATACACAATCAATTATTAAATGATCTGTTGTCACACTCACAAACGTTCATTATAGCTGTATTAAAATTATATCAAAATACTCCCCCCACCGGTTTTACTCTTTCAATGTATGTCACCTTGAAAGGAATAAAAAATTTGAGAAACTTACGCCACGAAGGCTATCACGTTCAGAATGTTCTATGAAGAGTTCCAGAAAAATCCGATAAATTGAAAACCTATATTTTTACAGAAAACACTAAAGAATTTTTTATACTATTTATATATGAATAGTTATGTTTTTTGCTAAACAAAAATATGACAAAAAAAAATTCATTTCAAATATTCATTATCGTCGTCAACCCATATCATGCCAATGCTGTGCACGGTTCTCCCCTCACTTTCGTGAGGTGGATTAGGCCATAATCCATCACGGGTCCCAGGTCCGAATTGGTGGATAACATACCTACCTCCGAAATAATTCTCAGGTAGACATGTGGGTTTCCTCACGATGTTTTCTTTCACCGCAAAGTGATAATTATGTACATATGTTGTACAAGAAACACATTTCTACGTGCCCGCACTGGAACTTGAACTCATGACCCTCTCCTTGGAAGCTGGACGTTCTCCTACTAGGCTCCTATATTTCCTGTAGGAACTGGGGCACAAAAGCTCGAAACGCTAAGAAATTAGTCATACCTCTTTATCGGCGATCGCCCCACCACAGGCTTATTCATAAATCTGGGCGGGCATTATTCGCGGAAGGTGAAACAACAAACATTATACACATAAATCTGCAACCTATCTCAGACGAGAGTTATTTGAGTGACACACGGGTAAAGAAACTTCAATACTTTGCTCTCAAAGCGTGCAAAATTAAGAGTTCATAAACTCTTGCGAAATTGAATTTATATTTTCATTTTGTCGGGTAGAAATCGTATTATGTGCGCGAATTAGATAGTAACAAAGAAGGAGGAGGTTATCAATTGATCGGTTTTTTTTAGATATAATTATAATAGGTAACTAATTACTACATACATAATATCCATCTACTCTACACTACCTACTTGGCTTGGCTGGCGCCGACTTCAAATAGATGAGTGGGTAGCGCTTTTAATAATTATATCAATTTATTTTTAGTTTTTTTGTGGCTATTTGTGGTTTTGAAGTCGGTTTTCTTTGTTAATTTTTTTATCTAGTTCTTTTTCAATAAAAGCTGTTGTTTTTCTAGTCTATTTCTCATAATGGTTTTTTAATCAAAATATTTAAAATAAATTAACAATGCCCATTCGTCTCCCACAACCCTGCATTTCCTACGTTAAAAACCGCCTACGTCATTCATAAAAATAACCAACTGAAGGTCATCAAAAAACTATACCTAAGTAAAAATAAATTTCGAATCGTTAATTAATACAAAAATGACATAGAAAAAGCACGATCTGTTTTTCCCGGCAATTTTTCCAATTTTTTCCCGATTAGAAACTTTTTTGGAGCTATTGCGAAAATTAAATAAAAAACAAGCCAAATCGGTTAAGTCGTTCTCAAGTAATGGCCTGATAAAGGGAAATGGAGATGATTCATATATTTACGTACACACTTATAAATACAAAAAATAAAACACATTTTTACTACTAATACCTACATACTTTTGGCGATTTTCACTAACTTTTATTTTTTTTAGTTTTAAGACAGAATGTTCGCCAGATCCACCGCCCGTGTGTCCCCTACGTTATCTAACGGAGTCGCGCCATAAGACAATAGTAACGTAATAATAAAAATGTTGAATAGCCCCCGTAATGATACCGAGTAACGCATTGTACCACGATAACGGATAAACTGTACCCAGAAGACATATAACGCCGTTTGTTTTGACTTATTGTGTTTTATCTTTTAAGAGTTTATTTTTTGGATTATGCGTAATATAATTACATTTTTTTTTTGTCTGACCAGGTATTTTGATAGATAGATAGATAAACTCTTCATTGAAACACCACAGAACAAAGAAAACTAAAACAAATCAAATTTAACACTTAGAGTCACAATGGGCGGTCGTGTCGCTGAGAGCGATCGCTTCCAGACAACCATGCATGGAGAAGAGCATCAAAGAGATGGGACGGTAGTTTACCGTTCAACCAGATAGATGTTAAAGTTCATCAATCCCGTTTGGATCTAGAGGGATTTTGGTTTGTAAGTTTTGAAAATGAATTAATATTTAACGAATTAACCAATTAATTTTGTACGTGTAGGTAATAAATGAATCATTTTAACCGCGTTTTTTTTGCTAAATTTTACTTAAAACATTCGTCTTTCATAGTGTATGTATAGAATCAGCTTTCATAAGCGTATATTCAGTGTTCTGGGTGGTGCTGTGACTGTTATGGGCAGGCGTAGCGCTTACCATCAGGTGAACGTCATGCTCATCTCGTCACTCTTAAAAAAAAAACGTACCAAAAATATTATTTACCTTCCCAAATCATCGGCTCACAGTTCCCAAAATTAACCCTATATATTATCCAGCCTTCTTCTCAATATTTACTTTTCAATTTACTCCAATAACCTAACATAAGAAAAAACAATATAAGAACAAACTTCGCTGGCTTATTTACGGCAGCCATCAAGATTTTCTTTCAAATTTCCCCGAAGCGAGCGCGCATATTTCCACCGTTTATTATCCGCACGTCGACCTCCTTACTTATCTTCATATTGTTAAAAACATGATGACTTAGGAACTGAAACTCCCATTAAGTAGACGTCTCTATTCATGTGGCAACACGGGCGCGGAAGGGGGTCGGGGTGGAGCGGGGGACGGAATAAATACAAATAAAGAAGTGAGTTGTTTAAAAATGGAACAAGCGCGGGTATGGTGAGATAAGGCTGCGTTTCCGGCGGGCCCCTCGTCGGTGTGACACTGGCTGGAATTATTTCAGCGGTTCGACGAGAAAACCCGATGCCGAGCGCTGTCGCATTCAACACTCTATCTTTAAAAATGGCTGGTGATGGGAACAGTGCTAATTAAATTGTGTACATATCGATGTGTTTTTCTAAATTTAAATTTTACGATGGTAACAAACAATGACCTAGATACAACGTACATACCCAAATGAAAATTATAATGATAATAATTTAGCAATAATAAATACCAAAGCATTATTATACCGGTAGAAAAAAAAAATAAACATCACCCTCATCATTATAGGCCATTGATGGTTTTTAAAAGGTAGTCAGTAATTTAGAGAGTCTGGTGAACTTTAGCTATAGATATACCAAGTTACTACCAATGTTTATGCATTGCCTAAACAATCTCGTAGTAATCAAATTATACCAAATTTTATATTATTAAAACAAATAATAGGTGATTAAATGAAATCAACTTCGACACTGTTTTAAGTACCTAAGTAATCTATGTATATAACATTACTTTATGTATAAATAGCAGTTCCTGCTGATTCACCCGCATTTTCAGGTGTACAAAAAGTTTATTTGTTCATCCAAAGTAGTATCTATCTCCACACCTTTAATTTAAATCCATTTCATCAATGTAGCGTAAATAACAAGCACACACAGACACACTCACACACTCTACTCAAACTTTCACATATATAATATTAGTGTGAAGTGTGATTATAAAGTTATATCGACAATATCGTGGGAACCGTCCCCTCACTATATCCAGATCTGTAAAGAGCCGCAGTGTCAGATGCCCGCCGCTGTTTCTTAATTTCCTCTTGCCAAGATAAGATTGGCTTTTAGCTTTTTATTGAATTTTCTGTGTTAGACGTCGCATTTTACAAGTTACGCCGTGAAAGCTTCGCAGATACAAGTAAGAGTAGTAGATATCTGTTGGTAAACTGTTATTACACAAGTGAAATTCGCAACCGAAGGCCTGTATAATATTTATTCATTTGAAAGACCAACAGCAGAAGAATTCAAACTAATAGACAATTTGATGATAAAAGAATGCCATTTAGAGGTCCTCAAGGCTAACATAAATGTGATCATTATTGTAGAAACTAACACATTATAATTAAACAATCATGATAGTAATAATATATAACTAGCTGCGCCCTGCGGTCACACCCGCGGTAATTATTATCCCACAGGAATCGTTAGTTTTAACGGGATTAAAATTATCCTATGTTCTATTGCAGGACCTAGAGTATCTGTATTTTTTTTTTATTTGACTGAGTGACGAGTCGTTCACATGATGGTAAGCGCTACGCCTACCCATAACAGTCACAGTACCACCCAGAACCCCGCATTGCATTATCCTGCGCGGCACTGCACTTCGGCACCTGGGCGGCTCCAAAGTAGTATTAGTCGTAGTAGTGTATAGTAATTTCATCAAAATCCGTTCAGCCATTTCGGCGCGAAGAAAGGACTAACACACAAATTTTCGTATTTATAATATAATGATATAGGCATTGTATGAAAACATAATGTAGGTAATTATTCCTCCCTTTTCAGTAAAGTTAAACATTTTGAGGAAACCCACATATCCGAAAATTGCAAGTAAGCAAAAATAACACACTTTTACTAGTCACATAGGTAAGTACTTAAGTCTCAGGTATATAGAGAAAAATAAAAAATAAATCAAATATGATCCACCAAACTAATGATTAACTGATCATGGTTTGAATTTCATTTAAATAAAGACTCAATTTTAGAAAGTATACACTGCTAAGTAAAAAATATTACACGTGAAAACGAATCTATACAAGTTAAGTTGTAAATCATAATGACACGAGTAAACCAACAAGTGAATAAATTAATAAACCACCGTTTGCAATCAACGCGAATGTCCAAAGGGGCCGTTTAAACAAAACAAGTTAATTTTTAACGAGCGCTCGTCAAATGGTTTAATTACGTCCTCGGGGATAGGAGGACTAATCAACCGTTTAAAGAAAACCGTAACTCTGGCGATAAAGCGTCCCTTGGATGGAGATGATTCAGGAAATTAGCTCTTCGAATTGTAGAGTAAGAGTGGGGAAGAAGGCTGCAGTGTTCTGTACAATTATTATTTATATTTTTCGTGTATTTTTTTGTTATTGCTGTCAGATAGATATAAGATATTTATTTAATTGAATCGGGCGTTACTTTGCGAAAATCCATATTCAATAAGAAAAAATAGCTTCCATTTCTTTTTGTTTTCAAGATATTTTTTTAATGTAACTTCAATTTACCATCGCATTTCACACACACAACCCAAATCGTACTGGTACAGTTGTAGAAAAAAAAAAATGGTAAGACCGTGATGGTGGTCGTGATCGTTATAGCCAAAAGCGAAATATTTTTTATTTTTATCTTTATTGACATCTCAATCATGCGTAGTGACTAAATTTAATTTTAGACTGTAATGTGGTTAGTTAGTTAAATAGTATATTTATGGTTAACTTTTTGCCAACCTCATAAAAGGATCCCTAATAAAACCCACCCTAATTTTTGACAGCGTTCCTCCCCCACGATCACTGCAGTTCATTCAAGAATCTGTTACTTCGCCAACTCTTAAGACAATTGCACAGATAATTTCAACGTATTTTTTTCATTTCACAGATAATTTCAACGCGTTTTTTGTTTCACAGATAATTTTATCGTGCTTTTATAATTCGTTTTGTTCAACGCGTCGCCGAGACATTTCAGGTGGAAGTGCTTTATAAAGGTTTTGGTTTTATTATTTGTACTCCATAATGTTTATCTTGCGTATTGCAATGTAACTTTATTTAAGTTTGCTTGATATTAAATTTACCTGTTTTTTTTTTTTAGTTTCTTTTCTTAGTAGTTGTATTGACAAACTGATCTAGGAGTAATTATTTCTTGTCATATGTTAGATCATTGTAGCTTTAGGTAATAAGACCGCCTATTGTAACTTTCATTAAGTTACGTCTTTTCAGTTACATCTTGGTATCATCAAGAGTTATCAATCAATCCATTTTACATTTGAATAAAAAACATGAGTTTGAATACAGAAATCATAAGCTAAGTTTCACTTTTTGAAAGAAACCACCCAAAAACAATGTAACTCGCCTTATCTCTCACTTTACGTCGAATATAAAGATTGTGCATCGGAATACATTTGCGTTTGGCCTTATCTGGCGCATAAACCGGGCGTTAGCAACGCTGCACATTTCCGCTTTCGCGAGTATATTTTATTCACTCTGTTTCCGCTTAAATGCGCTATTAGACGGTTGATGGTGATGATGTGTCATTCGCCTTATAAGAGATATGAATCTTAAGTCTGTATTTGAATTCTTTCACTCAGATTTGTTAAAGTTAGAGGTACTTGGAAATGTTGATGACACCTTTTATCTATTCTGAAATGGCACTGTAGCACTGGAATTTATTGGTTAAAAAAAGATTACAATTGAATACTGGATTAATGTTATACCTTTTTTTAATAAAACTGTTATAAGTTCATAGTTTAGTGTCTAAAGTAGTCGAAAGTAAAAAAATAGTTTCTTATATAAGATATAGAAGTAATAATTGAATATTACATTTTATACTTTATGAACCAAGGCTAGACACATGGAAAAAGCTTAGCGCTGTAAGCACATGAACGTAAAATCAACGAAATACAATAAGCTTGAGGACAACTGAATAAAATTTAGAAGCTAGACCTGTCACAAAGGAAGTCTTGCTTTACAAGTATTGTTGTATTTGCTGTGAGGACAGACAGTTAAGCTATGGCAGACGGGTAAGCGTGGGATCTTTTCACCTGAGGCCGCGGTAAACAACGCGGTGTGGATGTGTGGTATCTATATAGAGTTGTGAGCATCAACGGTTTGTAACGGATTTTGACATTTGATATTTAAAATGTTATTGCTTATAGATAATGAATACTTTGCGAATCGATTTCACACGTTACCCGTGTCGTTTTATTTTACGTTATTGATCCTAATCGTGGTAGTTAAAGAATTGTGCCTTTATATTACATCGATAGTGCGCACGCGATGGCAAACGATGAAAGAGAAAGGAATTTGAAATTTAAATAATTACTACTATAAGTTAGTCGTGTTGACAACATCATTGGTGAATAATTAAACTCTTAAAGTGTTAACAGTCATAAACGGATAAAATCAATTGGCCAAGTAAATATGAGAAACGGACATTTAATTCTTATCTCGTTAATAATTATATCGTTAATAATTCTTATCTCTCTTATCTCGTCTTATCTCTTTAACACAATGATAGTTCTAAATTCGACAAATTGTGACAAGGTCAATCTGTTTTTATTAGCCTTACATTTATGTGTAAATATTATATTTTGCATTTACGTGCATTTTTATTCATTATATTTATCCTTTTCTTGGTGTTATCATCTCTATATAATTACTCACAGCAGGTTGCATGCAAGTACTATTTAGCGAGATGTCAGAGTGTGCGACGTAACTCATGCGTTAATTTTGTGAGACGCGACAAATTAATTCAAGCATAGATTTAGATGCGAATATAATTAACTACCAACGCTATTATTTTCAAAGTTGTTTTTGTAAGTTGGATTTGAAAATACAAAACAATAGACAAACTATTAGCATACGAATATTGCGCACATTATAGTGAGTAAAGCTGCATTATAATAAAAGTAAATCTTTATACACACTCCAATTTAACGGTACCGTTCTATTATCCGCTTATATGAAAGAAAATGAGCCTAATCTTAAATATGAGCCAGATTATACCGATTAGTTGCGTGTCCATAGAGCGAGATAAAAATAATAGCCAAGCTTCCCGCGCCCTACACCGCCCGTCGTAATCACGTGAAGGTCGCTTCGTAGTGGATCGTAGCGCCGGCGTAGCCCGTAGCATCGCCTAGAATTTACTGCATAAGTTTGATACAAATTACATACAGTCATGCCTTTTTCCTGGGGTAGGCAGAGACTCAATTTTCCACATGCCACGATCCTCACATTCTTCTTTCGCTTCTTCCAATTTCATGAGTCCTTTCATACATGCTCGACGGTTATAAGTACTTTTGACTGGCCCTTTCTTTAGTATGTCCTAGATTTGATCGATTTGATTTTGATTTCGTAGGTAGGTATGTTATCCACCAATCCGGACTGGGCCCCCGTGGTGGAATATGGCCTAATCCTCCTCATGAAAGTGAGGGGAGACCCGTGCCCAGCAGTGGGACGTTATTTGTTGTTCATGAGATTTGATCGAAGTACGTTCGCCTACGTCGACCCCTGCCGGCTGGCCCATTCGTACTAATCCTTCTCCATTCATCCTTTATAGATGTCGCAACATAAAACTACATTGAATCATAATAACACATTATGTTGTAACGAATTAAACTATGTTTTTTCATAATTAATCAATCATCAGTAGAAGACTGATTTCAAAAAGCGACTGTCAACTCGATTACACCTCAATCTGACTCAACAACGGACGAATTGAGATGAATATCCGTCGCAATGAATAAAAAATAAGCCACGGCTCAAAAAAACGGGAGGGAGTAAAAAAATAATATTATCCTGTGGAAATGAATTAAGCAACTCGCAGATACTGTGGCTTGGGATACGAGGTGAAGCGGATTGTGGGTAAGTGTGGAATGGGCTTTATACAAATAAACAGTGTGGTCTATAACAAGCAATATTTGTGCATTCATGAATACTATATATAGCTATATAAATTAAAATTCAATGTAATCGTCAAGCACGTTGGGATAGACTGGATGAGACTGACACAGGAAACAAGGGCAAATGACGTGAAACAGAGGAGGCCCATACACATACAGAGGAGGAGGATACCCAGCAGGGGGGTGGGTATGGGCTGAATAGATAGATTTCTTTTTTTTTGCCTTTGAAAAGATGTAGTCTCTGCCTCACCCAAGTAGATATTATGTGATCCACCAATCCAAACTGGACCTTGTGTTGGATTATAGTCTAATCCTCCTCACGAAAGTGCGGTAAGAACCGTGCTCAGCAGTGGCTTGATGTGGGTCGATGGTGACGATTATATCATAGTGCTTAAAGATACATACAGTCACGCCTTTCTCTCTTTGGGATAGGTGGAGACTACACCTTTCCATATGACAGATCATATGGAAAGAATCCCAGCAGAAAGCAGTACACCAACTCCCTGACACCCTCTACTGGTTTCTGGAACACAGACCAATAAGCTATGTTGGTCCAGCGCTTATAATAAAGCTTATATTAATATTTCATATCAGGAAGTCGTCTCCATACTTATTTCCCTCTGTCTCCCGATCCCAGGGTAAGTAGGGAATAAAATTAACCGCGGATGATCGCTAATGAAAATAAATTGGCGGCAGGAGATTTGAGATTACACCGTCCGCGACGAGAGAGAAAAATACTCCGAGTTCGGAATAGGACACTCTGTTCACTGTTTCTGTTAGGAAGAAACTAGAAGTGGCCGAGGAGGGGAAATATAATTTTAGGTTTAGGACGTAGTGCTATCTATTCTGTGGTTCAGGGTTCCATTTTAAGGAGAATTAGCTCTTGTCTTGTTTATTATGCGTATTATTCCTGTCCATTCAAAAGTGGCCTGTTAGAAGTAGCTGATTGCGATAAGGCCGCCCATTGTTCAATATGATATGTTTTATAAATTACTAGCTGTACCCCTGCCACGCTTCGCTGTGGCACATTCGCACATTCGCTGATATGTCATTGATGAAAAAAATAGATATAATCAATCCTTGATGCGGATTATATATCATGCTAAAATTTCAGCTCGATCGGTGCAGAACTTTTTGAGTTTTTGAAGCGTACACAAACCAACATAACATTTTTATATATATACATTTTTACTATGGCGTTAAACATATATATATATATTTGTATGACGTTCTAATGGCGTGTAGATAAGAGCAGCTTTGAACGTAGTTATTAAATGGTATAAAGGAGGCTTTTTATGAAAGAGGCGTTTGAGCCGTTATCACTGAATTGACTAGTCATTGTTCAAGCAGATTTAAGCTAGCGTGTCTGTTTTTAAAAACAAACTCTAAATTTATATACTTAAAGATTATTATTAAATAGTAAGGTATAATTATGACTTTTGTATCTGCATTCTTCTGCTTGTTCAATTGGATCCGAGAAAACAAGTATATTGAAATATAAACCCTAGTTCTCTACACTAAAAGATAATTTTAAAATAATAATTATATCGTTCTTTCCTAGAGCTTCCAATCATGTAGGTGTCCTACGTGCAGTTATCAAAGACAGAGGTTGTTGCGAAAATGAAAGCTATACATCCGAGGGTAGTACGTCTTCTTAAGTCAATGTAAGGATCAACCCTGAGTTATGGGTCGGACTGGGGTAGTTATTAAAGAAGATTTACGTTTTTGGAGGAATTAACTTTGATGTGTTTTCCTTTTGTTTGTTACAGATGCAGTAAAGTGGAACTTCTTGGCACTGCCTTTGTTAAGCTGGGCGGCATTGCGTTAACTATGAAGCGGACGATCTAATCTTCTATATTAAATTCATGAATAAAATTTTAACACACCCTTTAAATCGTGACATGTATCTATCTATCTATCTATCTATGAAACGGAATCTTTGAACTTAAATAAATTTCACCAATTTCAAGACGTCTTAACTTAAAGTTTTTGCCCACGAATTGTGGACCAATCACAATACAATAATAAAAACTATATGCGTGTTTTTTTTCATTTTTTTAAAACTATAATGTATTATGTTATTAATACAACTTATTTACCTATTACTGGAGTTATTTATAAAAAAAGATACCAATAAAAATACTTTTAAAATATGTTGCAGACATTTTTTTTATTAATCGCACATTCGTTCCAGGTTCGCTAACATCCTCGAAAACACCGAAACCGTTATGAATCTTAAAACCTCTTAAAAATAATCTACAATGTTTCGTTTAAGTTTAATTTTCACTAAGCCACGGCGCAGGCGACATCTCGGCAATCTCTGCACGACAATAAAACTCTTAAGCCCCATCGCCGACGGAAGATTTACTCCACAACTTAATACAGCAATATTATCGTTGTCTGTACACCGCCTTAGTGGCCGGCAAATAAGCGAAATGGGCGGGAAAATGGAAGTGAAAGAACGAGTAACGTTCAGAATAAACGGTGCTTAGCTCTAGCAAAATGTAAGCTCTCTTGAAACATTCCTTTTACTCCAGCTTTTGTCATTTGATTGTAGCTAATGCAAGCCTCTCCCAATTACTTAAATAGGTAGTATTTATAGCCACTTTAACTCGTAAGTCCCAGGATACAAACTCATTTAAAACAAAAGGCGATCTTGATGATCCGTGTACTTTTGGTAAATTGGTATGGACTCCATAGAAGCAAAAAAATTTCATATTTGATATTTCCGATTCTACGAGAAAAATAAATATTTCGCATACCTAAGGAAAATAATATTTGAAATGATGACTTAATCACCAACTCCTGAGTCTGACTATGTTCTTTCTAAAATGTGTTTTGTCATTGATCAAATATTGCTTCGTAAATTTCTCTGTAAGCATGCTAAGGCAATTTTTTACATTTCGGTTTTCCAACCTAATAATATAGCTTGAAGAAGTTATTTACGCCTACATAAAACTAACAAGCAATAAGTCCTACTGCGTATTTTCATCGCAGTGTCACCACTACGTTGTATCTGCACTCAACAGTACAACTAATCAATAGTGCTACATTGTGAACAGTAGCTAAAAATAATATCATGAAAAGCCCAACATGTAAAAAACGCCTCACTTAAAGTTTGATTTTTTCTCAGCTGAAAGAAACAGTAAATTCCGGTATTTGATGTAAATTTCAACTTGATACCATTACACGTTTCTGAAAAAAAATGGTCTCGACAGACAGACATATGGACAAAAAAGTGATCCTAAAAGGGATCCTTATTCCTTTTGAGGTACGAAGCCTAAAAATAATTAAAGTAGAAGGATACATTCAGCTTCTTCTGAGGCCGACTGTACCAGAGCTTGGGTACTGAATCAATAAACTGTATTGCTCTACCAGGCTTTAGTTATGATATAACAAGGACGACAGCTAAGCCAAGCTTACGGTAGATTTAATTAATTGACATGACGTTTTTTGCCCTCCATGTTGTCGGGACATGAAAGATTGGGGTTTCGTTACGGTTGGATAAGTGTTTTTGTCTACTTAAGTTTTCGGTACATGGTAGTCATTTATAGTAAAAGGTATTAATGTAAATAGTCTTGATGTAAACATTCTTATCAAGTATAATAATTTGAGGGAATTTGTGTAGGTGTTTTTTATAATATTGGATGCTTCATTTTTTCTAGCGCTTAAGACTTATGTGTTAAAATATGTGTAGAATAATATATTATCTAAATGTATACTTATATACTTACATAATTATATTTGTGAATAATTTACATTCTATGGAAGCTAGTGTGAATATATTATATTTGTGAATAGATACATTCATAATATTTGCCTTTAGGCATATCATTATATTCGTTTTTAAAATCATTTTGCAGTATCATCATTTTTCGCTTGTTCAAAAATAAGTCCAAGTATAATACAAAAACACTTAGTGAACTTTGTATATTTAGAAAACACATGATAATATCTTGTAGCTGGCGTAGCTGGTAATAAATTGCTTTATTACAAACTCCGTCATAATCCTAATTTAACTAACATTAATGCGCGGCTTCGCTTGCGATGCGGCACTTTGTTTAGATTAAAATCTAATGCTTCAACTGATATTAATATGCTGTTTTTTTGTTTATAGGAAGAACGGTTATTGCACTGGGGTTTTTATGAAAATCATCACTACTAGCTACTGATACATAATTGATACTACAGGGGCCCAATTCTATAACTTAGAGTAAAGTAACACGCCATTGACATACTATCGACACACTACAGACATATATTGCCACTGTTGCAAATTTGGCATTCTGCGAAATCTCCAATGGTGTCTCAGTGGTGTCTCAGTAGTGTGTCGATTGTGTGACTGTGGTGTGTCTGTTGTGTGGCAGTACAATAGTTTTCAGTGGTGCTAGCAAAAATAATAATTTATAGAATACCAAATGTCAATGACTATCCTATTGAGACACTACCGACACACAATTGATAGGTTAGTTATTTTATAGAATTGGGCCCCTGGCCTTCTGTCACGCGCCTGCTCGAAATCTGATAGCAAAAAGGTAGAACAACGATTGATTAATTGAAATTACCCTGTTCAATGATGTTCAGTATAATTATGAAACAACTCTTTTTCATCGGATAAAACTAGGTATGCCCTGTGGCTTTTCTCTTGATCAAAATTTAGATTGTATTCCAATTTCGGGTGTGATACTTCATATCTAGTCTGATTCAGCACGAAACATAATTTCCAATAACAATACTATAAGCGACACAAACCTCTTTAGTATAACAAACCTTTTTTGGTTAAGAAAACCTTTTAGTTTGAAAGACTTTATTTTTGAAATTAGAAAAAAAAGGATAACAAAAAAGGTTTTTTTTCACGTAGTTTCAATCGTTGTTTTATTTTCGCCGAAATAAGTTATTTTCTGATTATATATATGTTACTTCCTGAATAACCTGTTTTTCATTCGAGAGAGACCTGCGTCTTCTACAACTACGATTTTAGTTTCGATCAAATTTCAAGACTAAGCTTACGGAATTTTGAGTGGCATATATTTTGTAAATGTGTTATTTCATTAGATTACACAATCTACAAAACAGCAAGAGTCTACCTACTTAATGGATAAGAATACCTTGTGAGTTCCCAAAGAGCGATCGAAGAATTATTCCTACCATTGTAAAGCTCTCTAATTGGTATAATCCTTGCCAGTTCATTCGATCGTTTCTATCATTGGCGTACTTGCAAGAGGTTTAATATTACTCCTACTTTGAGGGATAAGTAGGAATATTTTCTTATAAGAAGCATAATCATTTTAATGAAGATCTTGATGGGGGACTGAGACGCCTGATGATAAATTATTGCAATGCACCAACAATATCTTGAGTTCTTTGCATTTTTTTGTCGATGGGCACTTTAGTTTGAATAATTGCTTTTTAATTCAAACAGAAAACAACATTTTTATATCTATCTATATATATATATATATATATATATATATATATATATATAGATAGATAGATATATATAAATGTTATGTTGGTTTGTGTACGCTTCAAAAACTCAAAAAGTTCTGCACCGATCGAGCTGAAATTTTAGCATGATATATAATCCGCATCAAGGATTGTTTTTAAAAATTTTATTCATCAGTGACATATCAGCGAATGTGCGAATGTGCCACAGCGAAGCGTGGCAGGGTACAGCTAGTTACTTATAATATAAACATACTGTCTTACCGCTGATGGTAAGCGCCACGCCTCCCTTCAATAATATTAGCACTATCCGAAACTTAATGTAAAATCATGGTTTCTATTATTTAGCTGTCTGAAATCGTAATAAGTATTGAAATATCCGGTCCAACCTGATTCTGGATATCTGGATCATCCAAAGGTTTTTTGATAAAGAAAGCTTTCTTCGGTAAGACCAAACCATCTGCCTTTTAGTTAGTAATGTATTTTTTATTTTATAGATTCTTCAATAAAGCCTGTCTAACTAATTTGTATTATGTCAAGTACAGTCGGCCTCAGAACCTTGTGAACGTTGTTTAATTTTATAGAACAACAAATTGAAGGTACAAAAGATGTTCAGCCTTTTTTGAGGCCAATGGTACCAATGCGGAACTCCGTTTGAATCAGATTTCTGATTGTATAGAAGATTCCTTACCGCCATTTGCAAACTTGAATACCTAAGCAGACATACCTACAAGTATCGCAGCGTAAACTCCCAAAACAGTCAACAGTCGGTCATTCACCATGAGATCGAAGACGCGACAAAGACGTCTGCAGATATCGTGGCCGATTACACCAAGACTTCAAGTTTAGTTTGACAGGTGATTTGGGTCTCCCAGCTCCAGCCGGTCGCTTCCGCCTCGTCTCTACCGAAGGCCTCAGATATCTATTGACACATGTATTGTCCAGTCCACAAACAGTTGTAGTAATATTTCCCGAGATAACGATGCGTGTTTGGATTTTGTTGTTGATACTGCAAAATTATAGACACGCAAGTTGTTTTGTTATGTGTATTACATAGTACGAAGTGTGCCTACTTTAGTATCTACTAAGGGTAAATAGTTATACAAGTACTACAAGCGACTAGTTTCTATAAAACTAGCTGCGCCCGCGTTCTCCGGGTTAAAAACCGCCTATGTCACACGCAAATAAATAAAAAACTGAAGATCGCGAAAAAAACAAAAGTCAAACCGTGAGTTCACACAAAAATAACAAGGAGAAAAACATGCTGAGTTTTCCCAAAACCTTCCAATTATTGTTTTACCTAAATTTACAGATATCCTTATTTTTCCGGTATATTTATGTAGATAGATAGATTTAAAGAGTGCCGTTAACCAACTTTTGAATCTTGGATTGAATTGTCATACATTTTGATAAATTACGACCTAATCACTGCTGAAATGTTAGCCAGTGTGTGTATGAATAGTGTTTTAATGTGTTTTTGTAATTTTATCACACATCACACATCTATTAGGTATACCATTTTGCCTACGAATTTGTACCTATTTATATTTTTCTTGCAGTTTTATACTTACATTCTCAATGTAGATTTTTATTCGACGTAAAATAATAATATGGTTAAGAACTTAGTGGAAACGGTAAAAATAAAAGATAAGCACAATCTTTTCATATTATATTCAATTAAATTTTCGTTTTATATAATTGAATCGATAAACATTTAGCCAATATTTTCATAACTAAGCAGTAAACGCTTAATTGTTTGTGTGAGCCTAGTGACGTAGTTTCACGTTAAAAACCTTATTTTAACATTAGATAAAAATATTTACAATTATTTGGAAATTTCATCACAGCTTCACAAAAACAAGCATAACATTGGAACAATAAAACAATCCGTTTAAATTTTTAACTAGGGATGTGTCTAAAACTATAAAACAATATCGATCTATGGAAATGTAGTGAACAGCCTCAATCTATAAATGCGTAAATACTGAAACTTACAATAATCTAGAAAACTTTTCATTACGCGATGCCGTCTTAATATAATTAGCGATTACTTAAAATCTCTTAATTAGTAATGTATTTTATAGACAAATATACAATACAGTACGTGTTACAAATCTCTAACGTTTCCAGTAACACCCACTAGTCGCCAAGTCATATGGTTCTGTACCCCACATTCTGATATGTCGAGCCTTTACTCACTCTTAAAACAATACCACTCTTTGGACTGAGGAAGCATAATACTACTACAAAATAAACTGATACGGAATGTGCGTAAACTACTTATTAGCGAAGATCGATGTAGCTCAAAATTGTATACTAGTGTGCAATACAATATCGCTTTTATTACACTATAATACAAACAATATACAATTAGAATAACATTGAATACTATTCTAAACGTGAATCAAGTTATAACACTAGAATTTTATAGTATAAGTGGAACGTTATCGAAAGTTCTCTATCTTAGCGTACGAGCAATAATATTTTTATACAGCTACTGTAAAATTTAATAAATAAACCGAGAATATGTGTCTATATACATACATTTATATCTTAAACTATATTATAGTCCATGAGATTCATAAACAAACAGTTGTGACGTGTCCTTTGATAGCAATTTAATTGTACATCTATGTACACAATACGATGTGATCGCTGCTCTAAAATAGATACATACATAGATATCCTACCTCTATGCTTACACAGATTTCATACCTTAAGTGAAACTACCGAATAATCTACAAGAGTAAAGTCGTCTGAATAATACAAGCAGTTAAAATTGGGATGACGCAACCCATTTTAATACTAACATGGCACTGCACACCATAACGATTCCGTTCAGTCTTTCGTGTTAATATGCCGATGGGACACCACAAACACAAAATCCACGAGTCAAATCCTTCCTGGGATTTAAGCAACTCAAAAAATTCAGACCAATTTCCTCTCGGCAATGGCATGCGGATGCCCCGGGTGAGAGTAGTGACTGGGAGATGACGGCTCGTACAAAGACATTTTCAGTCTCTTGCACTTCGCCCGTCTATTCTTAAACCAGAACTGCACGTTCTTCGACTCCAGTCTTGGAAACTTCTGCCTGTAAGGCATCCTGTTCAGTTCTTCTGTGTATTTGAGTATTAGGTTGTGCGAGGGGTGCGTATTCATTGAGAACCATTGCTCGAGCACAGGGACCTCGGATACTGGATCTATAAAGGTCCGGTTACGCTTGCGGCGTTCGTCTGATGCCCCTGCGAGGGCTAAGTTCAGTCCGCCAGCACTCTCACCAGGTACTGGTCCAACTCCAGGAAATCCGCTCATGTATTGACTCATATACATGATCCCATGTCCAAACATGGGATGGTTAGGAACCATTGGAAAGGGCAGACGTTCGAGGTGAGGCGATGTAGGCCTGTAATGCCTTTCCTGCATCACTTCGTCATCAGAGACTTCGTGATCATCAGCGACGCCATTTTCATCTTCGTTGTTGTTATTGTTGCTGTTGTTGTTGTGTGAACTGTCACTGTTCTTAGCTGGAGATCGTTGTGGTGAGTGGGTTTGATCCGGTTTGCTCAGATCTCTTGGCTCCTGTTTGATGTCGTGAACCTATGACAAAAACAAGCAAGGGTCAGGAAATTCAAGTAAGCATACCGGAGGATTAAAAAGGTTAAATGTTTTTGAAAATTACCTTTATAATGTCTGGAGGTTTTGGAGATTCTTGCGGTGTATCTTCTGAATCATTATTATTTTTCTTAGTAGTGATCAATGAAAGTGGTGCATCTGGGCTATCAGGTCTGTCGTCAGGGTTTAAGTCGCCTCCGTCATCTTCCAAATCCGAGCCCCCATTGGATAAGTTATCTTCAGACATGACTGACATTGGATATCGGCCAGGGCTGCCAGAAAGCTGCATGGGGCTTTTCATTGAGTTGTGATCTTGGGATACGTAGCTGTCATTACCCATCATTGAGCCGTTACTTGGGCTGTGGCTACGACTGTTAAATCCATTAACACCAAGGTGACAACCTAGGCCTCCAATATTACGTAGCTCAGCACGTTTCTGCGCAGCGCGCGCGTTTTTGAACCAGTACACTACATTGTTGACGTCGAGCGGTTTTCGTCCTCGCCGCGACTCGAGATTGTTCAGCTCTCGCACGTATTGCTGTATTTGCTGCCGACTCGGGTGCTGGTTCTCAGAAAACCAACGTTGGAGCTTTGGCAACTCCAATTCTGGATCAAAACTTGTCCGCATTCGAGTTTTCTGTGTCGGATATTGACTCTGAACTGTTTGTAGCGCAGGATGGAGATGTTCCGGCATGGTGTTGAGAGTCGGAGAGCGGTTTTTTGGTCCGGGTGATGGGTACCGCCGAGGACTGAACGGAGGAGGTCTAGGAGATACTTGCGCACTCCACCAAGATTCAAATTTCCTTCGCATCTCCTCCGAGGGCTCGTGAAAGTTATGCGGTCCCGGCGTCCTATCCTGTCCTCGGCAAATCTGAGCAAGCGTTACCTGCAACAAGAGAAACGTTTTACGTCAAAATCGTCACAAGTAGCTTGAAGAATAAATAAAGAAAAAAGATACCGCAAACAATTTTAGATGGTTTTAACGAGGTCAGTCTAACCAGCAACAGATACAGAGATAATTGTTTGAGTAAACATGGAGCATTGTTTCACAGAACATCGCCATTAGATTATGAAAATATTAGGTCGGCTGTTAATGCATGTGTCATGCGCGAGCGGTCGGCCGGGGCTCTGACGCGGGAGTGTTTGCTTGGTGGTTAGTGCGCATCACTCGCGCTCCGCACGCCGCCAAACTTCAATCATGGTCTGCTCTAAAACAATGAGCGGGAAGGGCGTCTTTCCAATTAGCGTCCACCCACTTCGCCCTCAACTAGGCGCCGTCATCGCCGCTTCGTACCGCTGCTCACTAAGTGCTTAAAACGCTTCCGCGGTAAGTATACCCAAAAACTCATCTCTAAACATCCAGACGATCTCGCCGCTATTTAACCGACAAATAGACCGTGCGACTAGAAAATAATTCCAATGTCTTGTTTATATTTCATAACTATTTATTCAGCACGATAGCGCAAATGCATATTTAGATAGGTATTAATCGCGGAGCAAGTAGTCAATCATAAAGAACTTGTCAGATTATAGCTCTGTCGTGGAGTTTACCCAGCTTGACAGTTATGCAAGTGAGATCTGTTCATATCGTCAGATTACATAGAACAATGCCAGCGATTACGTCGTCAAGCGACTTGTCAGCCGAGCCGTTTGCTCTACAACTGTTGCTAAATCATAGAGTTAAAATTAAATGTAGAGCGCTGAGATTGCGCCTATAAATCATGTCAGAGGCATTAGCGAGCTAGAGTGATACGTTAATCCACTTCTTTGTTTTATATTTTTAAATAGTCAGGCCATATTTGCTTTCAGATATTGTCTGTTTCAGCTACGTGGAAGATTTACAAGAGCTGGCGCCTGCGCGTGATAACTCGCGTCACGTGTAATCCGCCTAAGTACGTAATTCGGTGTGTGATTGCGAACATTGCTTGATATACTCGTACTTATAGAGGACAACTTTGAACACAATAGGCTTAGTCTTATCTAATATTATTTCGTTGTGTGTACATACGCCACTTACGCGCTTCAAGATGTGATTAAATTGTAACGGGTTACCTTGAAATATAAAAAGGATTTGGTAGAACAGTAGGGCTATGGAAAGGCCTAAGAAAATTGATGGTGTCAAATTAATCTTCCAGTGCGCCTCGAAGACGCTCAGTGAAAATACTTTACAATCATTCGAAACTTTGTTCCGAGTTGAAATCGAAGCGGCACAAATTGCCGTGAGATAAATTACCATAACATCATAGAGCTCAGTTCATCTGGCGTTTAGCTGCCAACTTTGCTCGAAGTGTTTGATTATCTCACTCGGAGTTCCTTTGCTTCATTTGTTCGAACTTCGCCTTCCGGTATCTATCTTACAAACTTCAGCATTCGAATCGAAAGCAAAATTAGCCCACCACTTAACCGAAAATGCCAAATTGAAATCGGGTTGCCGCGAATCGGGTTAAGCCTCGAGAAGGGAACGCATCGAGCGCTAACCTCGCGTTTAATAAGATTATAAAGCATTATTTTATGGTATTAATAAGATCAAAAGCGTTCGTACATCTAAAACTCCTTTTAACCCTCTTTCGCGGGCCGGAGTTGGTAAGACGAGGGGGGTCGCTTCGCTCGCTGTAACCCGTTCGCAAGAAGGCGGCTGGCGGATATTTTGAAAATATAATAAGGCCTCGCGAGGAAGGATGAGACTGAGATTCAATTAAATTTATTATGTATGGAGATCTGGCGTGTGAGGCGGGTGCTCATCGCGTCGACAAATTGCTGTATCTACTCGCATCTTGGGAGATTTAAACCTCCCTCCGCCAGGTATTTTAGAAGATTGCCTTATAACGATTGGTGTTAGTTAATATATCGCCAGTGTTGAATAATTTATTTAAAAGCTTTTGTTATTATTAGTCTTCGTCTATCTTGACTTTTATGAGTTTTATAATTTTTTTGTCAGGCGACCGTGAAGCAAGGTTGAGGAAACAGGGGAAGCAAAGCGTTGGTCATCCAGCAACAGGATGGGTTGGGCCTGGATGCAATTGTGACAGGACATGACCAATGGCGTTTAAAAAAAGAATTTATTCAGTAAGACGAGAAACACTGGGGTTGCTGATGAACTGTACGAGAATATTTACAAGACAACCGATTGTGATTTCTCAATCGTGTGTTTACGAAGACTTTAAGAACATGATAAGAAATATTTCAATCATACTAAAGTCAGGTCACATGAAGGCGAAAACGTAGAATCATGTCAGCGAACATCTCAAAATATAACTCCTATAAACACGAGAACAATGGAATTTACATTATCTTCCGTAAAGACGCTGAGCGCCCGCGAACATCAAAACAAATGTTGCTTTAATTCTTCTCCCGAGTGATGATCCCTATTAGCAGGGACTTAGGAGTAACCTCGGAAATTATAACGAACTCCCTGTATTGTACGCAGTTGGATGCAAAAGTATGTTATCGTCATAGAACCTTGTCAGATTTAGAGTAATTTGATGTTTATTTTGCTGCTGGAGGAAACTTGAGATCTTTATTATTAGCGATATGATACCTAAGTATCAAAACATATTCATGGGAGTATGTAGAAGTAGAGTTAATGAAAGGCGTTTGCGCGCTTAACAACGTATCGTGTAAATTAGATTTTTCATTTATCACTACATAATTATATTTTATGAACATCACATTGACACTTATTGTTATTTTAGTAGTGGGAGGCTTCTTCTGCAAGAGACCGACTGACGATGTACCACACCTTTGCCAGATATTCATCCGCTAAGCAGTAGTGTGCAAACATTACTGTGTTCCGGTTTGAAGGGCGCTGTTTCTGTATCAAGGTGACGACCGCAGTGCAGTGCCGCGCTAGATTATGCAATGCAAAGTTCTGAGTGGCACTGTTACTGGTATGGGCAGGCGTAGCGCTTACCAGGTGAACGACTGACTCGTCTCGTCACACAGTCAAATAAAAAAATAATTAAATGTTAATTCCAATTAAATAAATTTAAAAACGAAACCACTCGATTTCAATTGTCGGTCCGTATTCAATAGGGAACTTAAAATATGGAAAACAATGAGCTTCCAGGTAAATAAGGGGGTAAAGGTTTAGTGCGCGGCCATTGTAGAACACCGTGGTAATGTTGGCATATTTGGACAATGTTTGGCATTGTCAAACAGCCCGGGGTTACAACAATCGGCATTAAAGATCAGAAGCGTCGGTTCAGCCCAGTAGTGCAGTGTACCGTAGAAGCTTTGTGAATCTCATGATAATGATGCGCGAACTTTGATACGGCTTGACAGATGTATTTGAACGGCTTAAGAATTTGTTTGCGGAGGTGTGAATTAATCGTGTAGGTGTAGGTTAAAGCTTTTTATGTATTTCGGGGTGGTTTATTTTTAGCATGGACATTCATCCCCGTATTTTGTTTAGGGTACGAAACAATAAAATATAAGCATTGGTTAATTTGTTATTGTCGTTAAAATTTATAAAACTTATAAACTGGTAAATTTATGTTTGCGATTTATCGGATTTTAGAAATATTTCACAGTCTACTTGTTAATGACAATGTTAACGGTAAGTAAGTGTTATTAACTAAGTAAGTATGGTGATCCTTTAATGTCAAAGTTGTTTATTCTATTCGCGTAACGTTATATATAGCTCAAGAAACGTCAACTGTAAAACAATCAAACTCTTTAGAAAATACTATTTGCAGTAGTCTTCCAGTATTAATAGACTGATAGGAGATGATGATGCTATACATAAACCATTAAATAATTACCTCATCCAAAGGACATCCAGTTGACATCAACAACGGCCTACTCTGGACCAGCAGCAACCTCAACAGCTTGTCCTTAATGTCCTGGAGTGGAGTAGGCCTGGGTCTGAGGAGCTGAATCCGAAGAGTGGCCACGGTCGTCAGCTCGCCGAGCACTTCGCCAACTGTGGCCAGGGGACCGTCTGATATGCGTTCGAAAGGAAGTGGTTTCCAGTTGTTGATGACTACAGAACCTGGTGACAATAGATACATTTTAATGCAAATTTTAAAAGAGCTAAATTGACTAAAGACTAAACGAACAATTGACAATCGCAATTGACCGTCTCTGACAGTTGAAAAGTCCTCTAACCTTTGGCAGAAGCAGCTAACTCGTGAGGGTACCCGAGTCTCATCATAGCTGCTGGAACTAGCTCGTGGAAGGCGGTGGCTGCCGGGATGATGACGTAACTGTCAGTTTCCACAATAGCTCGTCGTCGCCACGCGCCTTCTTCCAACGAGGACACGGCTTCTACCACGCAGTGCACTGGCAGGGTTTTACCTGAGAAAGAAAAAAAGAGTAAGTAAAATTGTTTTTTTTTTTTTTTTTCAATTTTTTCAGCCCAAGTTATGCTGTAAGCTGCGAGTTGCAATTTAGAGACTCATACATTTTCAGGTCATGTGCCAGCTTGATCTGACCCATTGACCTCCATCCTTTACCTTTCTTTTATTATCAATAAAACTACGTGCACGTGACGGTTGCACCCGCCTTATCTTTTGTCCGACAGGAACTGTTCATTTGACGGGATAAAATTATCCTTTGCTCTATTCCAGGATCTAAGGTATGTGTATACTAAATTTCATCAAAACCGTCAATAAAGTCGGTTTGGCGTGACGAGGGAACCTATACACACACACACATGTAAACACACAAACTTTCGCATTATAATATTAGCAAGATTTGTTTCTAACATTTATTTTGAACATTATGGCTTCTTTCTAGAGCGTTATAACTTCAACAAAGACTAAAGATCGCCCGTGACAATCACGGAAAAAAGAAAACGTTTGAAAGACTCTTTCCGAAGCTTCCTCTTAAAAGTCTACTTTGACGTAGAAGCACTGTCGTTAAGAAGCATCTTAATTATTTAACAACTTTCCAAGTGGAAACGCAATTCTTTTGACTTGCTCACGGCAAAAAACCAAGCGAAATGTTAAAATAATAATTAATCCTTGCATCTCGCGGCCGACGGGCAGCGCTGCAGCGCTTTGTGCTTCGATATTAAATGGGTTTTGCTGCTTCAATGCCTTTTTTTACAGCAGAACGTTTTAAGAGCGCCGCAAGCTTTATTGAAGTCTCTTTAAAAGCTGTAGCGAAGTGTGAATATTCTTTGACAGCTATACTTAGATTTTTAGATGAAAAATCAACAAAAAATAAGAGACAATTGTAATGAAAAAGTCCAAAATTGATACACCTAAAAGACGTATGTGCTTTTGAAATGGGAGGAAAAAGTGTAGTGGAATATTCTCGTCATATAAATTAATTTCTATGAAATATAATATAAAAACTACCAAAATGTAAGAAACAAACCCTACACCAACAACACACTCAATTCATTATAATCAGCCATGCCATATATTAATAAGAGCTGCTATCGAAAACAATACACACCTGAAACAAGGATATAATGAATTCACATAACGTTATCCGGGAACAATACCTTACCAAGGGTGGGCTATAACTGTGAATTTCACCAATCTCTTAATTCACCCGCGGTAACTTGCGTTATAAAGTTTAAAATCACTGTATGTCCGGAGCCGTAATCACGCTAAATAACTTCCAATAGGTTTGAAATAACAGTTAATCGCATAAAGTAAATTTCAATAGTTTTCGTTATCGCGTAAAGCATATTTTAATTGTTTCGGTTATAGCAGTTAATCGCGTAAGCACTGTTCAATAGTTTTCGTTATAAATGTTATTTAGTTTGAGAAATGTGGGATCCCGAAGGTAGTTTTCGGTTAGCACCTATGGTTTAATGTAAAGCTTGGATTATTTAAGGTTTAGTCATGGAACCGCCGGACGGGCCGGTCTTTTGGTCACCTAATCCCTTAGTTATGAAACTAGTGGACTTCGGTATTAATTTAACAGGATAATAGTACGGCGGTATTTTCAATATATAGTTTGAAAAAGCTTGATTCTTAATTTATCTTTGTAGAAATACTTTTTTATCTATGAGATAATTCTCACCTTATAAAAAACGTACAGGTCGGTGATGGTTAATCGAGAACTATTATGAGGCTAATAACTTCTCTTGTGCCCATTGTGACACTAATTGTAAAATTTGTTTTGTTCTATTTTTAAGTTTTCTTTGTTCTGTGGTGTTTCAATAAAGAGTTTATCTATCTATCTATATATCTTCAGAATTACGAGTAACATTCACGTTTTGTATACAAAACTAAGAAAGCCAGGCCATTATGACTATGACCACTTAAACTCGTAACGCGCTCATTTTGAACTGTCAAAATAACGTTAAGTTTAAAGCGCATTATGATATCACGCGTTTTCGGTAAGGAATCTCATGTGGCATGACGAATAAGGGCCCAGAATCAGAAAAAGAAGAAGAAGGGCGTATCTTACAAGAATTTCACATATTCGTAATTACATCAGAGTCATATTAATTTTAAATCTTAGAACTATTTTTAATATTTTTATCAGATTGAAAATGCAAAAGCATATCGAGATTCAATTCCTTTTATCGCTAGTTGCCGTATTTAGAATAGTTTATTAATATCCACTTATCAACTAAACCGATATCTAATCTGCAGATTCGATTAAGATATTGTGAATAATTAAATAATATCTATAGTATTTTATTTATAAAATTAACAATTTTAGTATAATTTGCGCCAAAGGCCACAAAATATTGCAAATGACGACACGATCATAAGTTCTAAGAGACGCTTTAATTGTTACAGGCAGCCACTTACTATCAGGTGAAGAACCTGCTTGTCAACATTAAGAACATACGAGTGTATACCATTAATGGCATTGTAAAAAAATTGCAAATGAGACTGGGTTCGTTCGTTAGTTGGTAGCAAAAATGGTTTGAGATATTAATACATAATTTACCAATTAAAACTCATTTATTATATACAAATAATATTCAATTAATGTAAAAAATAAACATTTTTTTTCTTTTTTTTTTAAATAAACATAACTTATCCCAGCTATTTGATACCAATGTCAAATCGAACAACATTACTAAAATGCTGGCTGCATTGCCAAGTTATATATTTTTTTATTTGACTGAATGAGGAGACGAGGAAGTCGTTCACCTGATGGTAAGCGTCGCGCCTGCCTACAGCAGTTACAGTGCCACACAGAACCTTGCGCTGCATAATCCCGCACGGCAACCCTGAGACATCGACTCTAAAGTCTCTTAATGCCCAGTAATATTGACATAATTGATCTTTTTAAAGAAAATTAACAATAAAAAGCCTAACTAATTATTGTTTACACTGCGCTATTATCGATAACATCTTTATAAAGAAAACCTGATCTATAATACGGCCATTAGTGCAGTACAAAAGCAATCAGACGCTAAGCGCTCCCAAGAACATTCTTAGTGGAGCTTTGAACAGTCCTGAGTTTTCTCGTAGACCGAACGCTCTTAGAAAGATTTCACCCAAAGGGTGGTAAGTCATGTGGGCAGGTATCTACTAACCAAGGCAGGGACCCACCTACCTTGGTTAGTAAATTAAGACTTTGAAGTATTAAGAATCATTAAAACAATACGTTGAATGAGTACCTACCTTTACTTATGAACGTCATTATAAATAATTTATAAATGATATACTTGTTCTAATGTAAGTGACTATTGTAGTCTTTGTTGAGAATAAATTTCTTTAAACCTAGAAGTTGAGTTGAAACCGCGAGCCCTTGAAGGCAAGGCGACTTGGTATTGCCGATAATTGCTTTGTGAAAATCTTTTTACAACGCCTATTGCCAATATTTGTAGTTCAGGGCCGATAAACACACGCATACAAACATAAAATCACAACATCATCATATAATTTAAAAAAAAGTTTTTCGTGTCAGTCACTATTTCACTAACCGATTTAAAAAAATAGCTACGTCATAACTTTTTTCAATAATTTATTTACGTCATAACATTAGACGCTAAAAAAGTGAAAGCAAGTTAACTTAACAAAATAACAATTTTAAGTACACATTAACTTTAGCCATGTTACGTTAAAATCTCATTGACTACTTTTAACTTGGCAAAGCTCGTGTCAGATTGGAGGTAGAGGCTTAAACTTTAAACAGATATGTCCGAAATCTAATTTTCTATTCGTCGAGCTCTCTAATAAGCCCCTGTACCTACCCCTGCTTTGTTTACATGCGTTTTAGTAGGACTAATGGAAGTGTCCGAACATATTGCTTAGTTGTTTTAATACTGTACCAAACATTTTTGTATTTTTTAAAACAATTGTGAATTAAGTCCACATGAATAGCTGAGCCAAAATTCAAAGAATTTTTGAACTATATGTGCTAAGACAGTGTCATTTATTTACTTGTTTGCCTTTGAATTTCAATTCGGAATGGAAAGGCATAAAAAAAAACCAAAAAAAAAAACTTATAAAAGTTTTATACGGTTGGTCTACATTATTTGATCTATGCGGTTGGTGAAAAATATACACAAAATACAATCTATGATGATAATGACATATTATTTAAATGTTTTACTGCAGTAATCAATCTTTTGCTCGAACAACTGTTGTCTCTTCCAGGAGATACAAGAACAACCCCTTTGGAATTAACAACGAACTGAGAGCGACGTGTGTACTTAACGTAGAGTTAGCATAAGTATTCCGCTAAAAGTCTCATCCTAAGCCCCCTACTAGGAAACGGAAAGACGCTTGATTAAGTTTTCTCGCGTTAAAATATGCAATTTGAGAGTTTAATTCGTAATCCTGTAGTGATAGGCAGGTGATGCATTTTTATTGCAGATGGACTTATAAAATTATCACTTCAACGTGAGAAAGAAATACAAGAAAAAAAATCATTGACATTTAAAGCTATATTATCAACTATATGTAATTTTGGAAAGTTTACTCAGGTTGTTTGTTTGAGCTTCAGGTTCGCATAATAGTGATTCCTTACGGAACCTAGACGTCATCATAATCGTCGTGCATTGATTACTAAAAACACACAACAAATATAACGACAACAACACAACAACAAAAACACGTAACATTTAAAAAAAAATATTATGTTTCATAAGTTACCCAAATAAAGTGTTATTATTAAAAAGTATTTACCATGTATAACCAACTAGGTATATAATTGGTGTTATGTGTACCTAACTATGTGCAAAACACAGGTCTGTTCGTGTCGCAGCGAATGATATTGGATTTGCGTGTATCGCTCTATTCGTGAGCGATGATCTATTTAGATTGGCTAAGTCGTGGCGTGACGGATGCTGAAACCTCGCAAATACAACATGCGATTTACATCCGGTTTGAAAATATATTTGTTGAATGGATTTTATGATGGTTTGTCAATGGGAAAGTGTGAAAATTGTGGGTCATTAAAACTGTTATATGTAATCGGTGCATTAGTCTGTTTATTTAAAAATATATTAATGGTTTTTTGAGGATTGCTCTATATAAAAAGTATGTTTTTACTTAACATAACGTAGCGTGACGTAACGTAACGTAACGCGTCACGATAACAGTCATAGAATTTGACCCCTAGCTAGGATTATCTGTATCTAAGGACTCAGGAACTACAAGGACCATGGTCCCACAAATACCCAGACTCAGACCAAATATTTGTACTTTCGAGATGCTAACCGAAAAATACATGACTGCATTGGACTCGACATTTTGATCATAATGAAAACATTATAAAATACTTCATACTGGCGAATGCACAAACTGCCCCTGAAATCGTGACTTTGCTGCAAAGCCCTACTTCAAATAACTAATTCTCATTATTATTATAGTTCTAAGCCACCCACGAGTATTCAAAGCTTTATTGTCTTACGAAAGCTAAGGCAAAGTTACACCTCTCCAATATCTAACTAGAGATGTAGCTAAAGCCTACGTAGGACGTAATCCCTTTCACCGGACCCTGAAACTTTCACCTGACCACGCAGACTGGCTAATTCTATACTATTGTTCTCACAATCCGGCCCTGCTAATGTGTAAAAACTAGCTTAGAAGAGTTCAAAAGCCTGGTTCTCCCTACTTTAATCATGGTTTATCACTTAATGACAAATGTGTCCTTTACTAATCTATAAGTCTACATTAAGATCTCTTACACCGATATCGATAGTCCTTCCTCTAGATTTCCTTAACTCCACTTCATCTCACTTATGTGTTTTGGTATTTTCACTTTTTAACTTTATGTTGCATTAGACAGATATCCCAATATCAGTTGATAAATATACGACCAATACGTCCTCCACGACGTTTGATATTTTCATGTTTAAGAAAACGACACATCAGATATTTCAATAGCTTTTTAGCCTAAGCCATATCTAGTTTAAAAGTGAAGTAACGACTAACACTAACCGACCGTTCTGTCTAGGAAGGTAACATGACTCCTAGGTCTTTGAAACGTGCACTAGGGCTTACTTGCCTTAAGCCTCGCCACCTTTATTATACTCTACTTTAATACTCGGCTTAAACTTTACAATAACTTCCCGGTTGAATGAACTTTAAGTTTTTAACGTATGTGCGGTAAGGAAATGTTTTTTTTTTAATCTTGTACCATTGCTGCGCGCCTTATTATTTTGAACTATCCTAAAAATTGCGTGCTGAACTGAGGTGGTGAGGTTTTTTTATAATATCCAAAAATAATAGAGCTTTAATTTTTAAATTTTCAAGGCACTTTATTCTCTTTTTGTATTCCGTCTCACTTCAATGTCAAACTAGCTGTATATAGATGAATAAGGTAATCAATCCCGGATTGGAAGTATTAGGCGTTTGTGCATAGAATTATTAAGGGTGTCTTCTGAAAAACTCTCTGAAAGTCTGAAACTCCTCAAATTTTACAACAGAAAAGTCTATTGCAGTCTTTATCTGACCCTAACTAAAAGAAAAGGATAGATAATAGACTAAGGGCCAATTGTTTCATCCAAAGTTAAACTTTAACAGACGTTCCACAAACCGGCCCTAAGTTATTTGTAAGTAAAGTCTACTAACAATTGCACGAAACAATTGGCAATATACAAGTTTATGTACAACAAGCTACGGAAATCTACTATACATCCGCAAAGATCTAATCAACTTCTTAGTACATTGTAATAAAGTTTAATTTCCTTAACCATTGTGTTCTATACATTCACATCATAAAGAGAAGTACACAATAAGATACAAGATAACGCGAACAATTATTGTGAAGGCGTTACATCTGTCAAAGGGCGTGTTCAGGTTTTAATTAAGAAACTCGGTTCATCCCTTCTGAAGAGCTTGGCCCAGTTCAAATGGCCTTGTTGTATTATAAATTTGCTAAGGTTTATCAAGTATTTCAGTAAATAATTATTGTTTGGTGTAATTCGGGTTTTCGAAATTAAGCACTGCTTCTTTTGTTTTCGAAAAGGTTGTCAGGTAAAAGATCGTTGTTTTGATTCCATAAACATAAGCTTCTCGACTTATAATAAACTTAGATTATAAAATAGAGATTGTACTTTTCTTATTAAGCTTGATTTCATTTAAAACCGTCATCAGGTAGGTACTGTCATATTAATAATATTAAAAAAAAAAATACAACATCATCAACTTGAAGTGAAACTTCAACGTTCAACAAGGCCTAATATATTCTAATCCTTCATTGTTATTTATACAAAATTGCCCTCTATATGTAGAACAGTAAAATTCTAACTAAAATCTACTAAAGGTGAAGGCACGTCATTATTATCCAATGAACGGATCGATGGAGTAACTACACAATATCCACGTATCTGCCTATTGTTTATTCCCGTCAATCGCTAACACATTTACCTACTTACAGCTCCATGAAAACTTGCAAAACAGCATTGTTAAGTACCCCATACACGATACAACGGCTGTCGCAGCGGCACGCTTATCGACGCGCGTCAAAGAAGTTCAAAAGCACGGTTTAGACTTTCCCTATCGCCTCTCGTTTGTCAGTTTACGCCGGGAGGTGCGATTGTCTCGAACAAATGGGCTTTTTGAGGCCACAGTTTAATTGACATCGCGAATGAATAATGTTTCTTCTGGTATTGAATACGTTCCCTTGCGCGGTGTGACTTCATTGTTGTTTCCACGTGACATTTTCATTAAGGATATCTTTGAAGTCTTCACGCTTTTGAATATGCCGATAATGTGGGTCGCCTCAGATCTTACACGTTCTAAGCTTCCTTGAAAATCGACTTTGACATTTGACATTTAAAGCTAACATTTGCTTTTCTGGAAAATCGGAAAAACATACCGGCATTTACAGTTGATGTTTATGTTTATGTTATAGGAAATGGGAAGTCATTTCCACTTCAAAATAAATACTGTTATGTTGGCATGTGGTTTAATGTTATGTTAAACCGAAAACTCGAAATAACGCGTCACGATCATATACAAAGAAACAGGAAAAAAAAAACAAAACAACAGAAACATTCCTACAGGAACGGGAAACCTAGGGGCGCAGCTAGTTTAGCATAAAATCGGTGCTGTTCGAAGGAGATGCAACTTTTCTTTTTAACGATACTTTTCGTTAATTCCCTCCGGTCTTCGTCATATGTGTGGCGGCGGGTTAATCTCATTTGTGTAATAAAATCTGTATTAGCCGAGCCGGCGGCAAGCCGTGATCCGGCCGTGAAATGCCTGCTCCTCACGATAATCCTGTTAGGTTAAGAAGGTTTCTACATATTACGTGCTCTGCTTCGCCTTAAGGATTAAAACGACGTACGCATTAAGGGAACACGTTCCTTTGTCATATTGATTTTGTTTTAAGTAAAGCAGTCGCCGGCAGTGATTTTACTAGTAGCTGTTGTTTTAGTAAATGTTTAGCTGTATCTTAAAGTTTTTGTTTAACTTCTTTCCAGGGCATATTCTTTCGTCTTTTATGTTTTACGATTAATGAAAATAAAAACTAAATAATTTGTAACTTGCTTTAACACGAGAGAAAAGAAAAAAAAAATCTTTTGGATACTTATGAGTTTATAATCCTAGGAATGAAATGTTAATTAGTTTTCATACGTACAAGGCCTTAATGTTTTTTTAATATCGTACGATTTTAAAACAATGACGTGATCATGTATGGTCACTTTAACAAAAATTTATATATTTCTATAGCAACACAATTTATAGGTATTAATTCAGCAGACCCTAAGCCAGGCTTAAGCGATTACGGCACGGCAAAGATGCAACGTAGATTTAGAGCAAAGCTCGCCATGACAAGGTGGTCATCGCAAACCCCCAGATCTTTACGCCGGACAATGAAGACAAAGGAGGTATAAATTATTCAGCCAAAGCAAATTCTACTTTATCGTTGGAGCCTTAAGGGTTATTTGTTAATATTAAAGCGTGCGCGTCAATTTTGCGTTAAGACGAGTAGTTTGCATGAAAGAGGAATCGGAGAGCGTCTGGGAGCTAAACCTGCCCCGGGGCAGTGGCCGTCCATAAATAATTAATCTGCGTTGTGCGTCCGAAGGTTTACTAAATCCTGTCGTGGTTTAGGTAACCGTCCGTCTGGGATAGCTAACATTGTTTCTTGGTGCGTTTGTTTTGTTTCAACGACCATGTGTTCCGATATTTGGTAGGTCTAAATTAGTAAGTATTCGTTTTTGGTCTGATTTTAAATCTACGTAAAATAAAATTTGGGATTGCTCCAGCAAGAAATATGGGCTTATAGACAGAAATAACTTTCTAAAAACAAACGCCAAAAATTTATCTGTGGCGTAGACTGCTACGAATAGTCTACGAGATACGTAGAAGTGTAAAAACTTCATATTAAAAATAGTATCTTGATCAAAATGAATATAGCGTGTTACGAAAATCTATCGAATACGTTAATCTTACGAAGAAATTAATTTAGGAATTAAATATTTTTAAACCTACATTTGTAGGTAAAAAGCTTTCTGTTTGTGGCCATATAGGCTAAAAAAAGTTGTCAATTATGATTATGCATGGAGTTTCCGGATGTGAATATACGATAGCTAACAGCTATAGTGCAGTTGATATAGCCACTAGCCAGTGGGCTGTCTCGAGCGGGTAAAGCTGACTAATCCGCGCCGATCCACCGCCGCAAGACGCTGCTTGTTGCTCGCTAGTGGGGCTTCCGAGGCTATAAACTATTTAAATATGCTTGCATTAGACAATGGTTATTAAATACATTGTATAAATATGGTAGGGTTTCCTATAACTTTGTAGCGGGGTGTCTTCTTCACGTGAAATAGCCTGCTCATTCATTTTTATTTTATTTATATTTTCAATATTCTCTAAAGAAATGTTATATTTAAATAAATCCACGAACTAAAAAGTTACTTTTGATGTTGGTACCAATTCTTGCATATCATCACACCGCCCCATTCTGTCCCACTGCTGAGCATGGGTCTCCCCTCATTTTTGCGAGGAGGGTTAGGTCATAATCCACCACGGGGGCCCGGTCCGGATTAGTGGATAACATACCTACCTCCGAAATAATTATCGGGTAGGTAAACATGTACATAATCTAGCATAAATGAATTTGACAGCTCATCAGTTATTGCTACTTTAGTTTTTATAAGGCCGTGTCTCGTAGTTTGATCTACATTACTTCTGTCTACAATACTAGACAAATAAAAAAATAAAAAAATACAAAAAATATATAATAAAGTCAATACTTTATTATATATTTTTTTTCATATTAAACAAGATATGTTGTCAAACATTTTTTTTTTTTTGTAGAGGTTTTTGTGTAGTGTGTAGACTTTAAAAAAAATGGTAAAATAAACAATAATATTTTTTTAAATAACTAAAACAACCCGTAACCCGAACTAAAAAAATATTGTTTTATGGTAAAAAAAGCATGGGGTGCTTGATATCAAACTTTAATCATTAATGAATAGTAAAAACAGGACCCTCCGTCTGGCGCTGTCGGGTAAAAAGCACCTAACGCTTTTTTACCATAAAATTAACTAAATATATATATTTTGCAAGTTATAGTAATACTAACAAAGAGATCTGGCATCCGCCTCACAAAATTGACTTACCTTCACTCGAAAAGCTTCGGCTCGAATAGAGTGCGTCTAAACTGAATTCTGCTGAAAACTACGCTTGGATATTGGATTAGGAACAATTCTGTGTCAAACTTTCTCCATATAGGGCTGCCGACTTTTGTCTGAGCGTAGGACGTGGTATTTGCGTAATATTTATTCTATTTATTGCACAGGGTGCTTGGGTAACACACTACACGACTAAAAAGTCGATGTGTAGAAATTGTATGATTTTATTTTTATTAGAACTGACATTCATAAAGTGGTAAACTAAAAATATAAAAAAGGAAACTCTAAAACATGCTAAATTGTAAAAATAAATAAATTTCACTTATTTTTATTTATCGCAGGAAGCTATACATCAGACAATTAAATTATCAAACAATTATACGTCAAACAGGTACCATATTATGTAATACTGTAATTAATATAATTTTTATTTCCATTGTATATTTCTTTATAAACTTGTTATATTACGTTATATGCTTAGAGAGTTTATTTAATTCGTGTCAACCCTATCATGACAGCAAATTGAATCCGGAGACCTATGTCGCTTGTTTTAATTGCTTTACGCGACTTTCACGTGATTCATTCATGTCACTTTTTAATCCTTTAAAAACTTTAGTATTATGTATTCATTAAAGACACACACACACACACGAGTCACATTAAGCCATTTTAATAAGTAGCAGACAAAATATTTGAAATTTAAGTGTAAAGTAGTAGACGAGTCATTTTGAGCTCTATGAGTTTGAACACAAAAAGTCCTGCCAATTACCACTCAATAAGGCTAATAAATATTTGGTAATTGTTACTTTCGCTACACATAATTATAAGATGAAAGATATGGAAAAACAAATGAATTTGCGGAAAAAGACTATCAAAAAAACTTTCAATGCGATGTAAAAATGCATGAGTACGTTGAATTAATCGAGCCATAGACAAAAATAATTGCAAATCGCAACAAGCTGCCATATTTCAGCGCAGATTATCGCCTGATACAGACAAAACCGTACCTTTTAATTAATTAAACTGCTAAAACGGCATTAACGGCTACGCAGTCGCCAAAACCGCACTATTCTCAATCAGTGTTGGTCAAAATGGCGTTCAAATAATCGGTGGGCAGTTAATGAACGCATTTGAAAAGTTAAAAGCCCGCTGTTAGGCCGCGTACACGCCCGCGACTAATTAACGTTGGGCGGTAATGCCGCTAGTGTGAACGGGGACTTAGAGCATTATCGTCTAAATTGTCCTAATGTTTAGTTGTGAGCGTGTGTCATTAGTGATTTCGGATACAAATTGGGGCCTGCGCATTGGATTTTGTGTAATTTCAAAAGTAGGTAGGTACGAAATTATTTGAAATTGGAACGCCGATCATCCAATAGTTTTACGAATTAGAATTTCTAATAGTTTGTGAAATTGCACAAATATACACTACGTTATTTGGCCAATGTTTTTAATGTAGAAAAATGAAGCATAAAAATCAGATAATAATTATTTTTATTTTTTTATTTCAATTGAATAAAGTTCCATTGGACTTTCCCATTAAGTGCGCGAATACGCAACGTGAAGTGCTGCTTAAGGACAAGATCGAAGCAAGAGTAAGCAGCTTAATGCGTGTCAGCGCAAAAATCGATCGAAATTACTTAAACATTACGTTCATATTAACGCGCGCAGTAAAATTGTAAAAAAATATATTTTATCTTCCGACTAGCAAAAAGTTAAAACTCTACAAGGCAATAACTTGCAATTACTATGTACTGAAAACAAAGGAGGTAAGTTAAATCCAGCCGCCCCATAATTGTGTAGGCTTTGAAACGAATCGTATTTAGAGAACACAGACAGCCTCGATTTAGTAATTAATTTACCCGCGCGAAGTGCTCTAAATGCACTAGAAACTATAATCCTCATTAAAATGGGAAATAGGCGACTGACTATTCACTTTGCCATCGAATTTAATTTTGGCTTCTACTAACCGAAACATAATTACGAATTTCTGCAAATCCATTGCACGCTATTCAACGCAAAATGTACATTTAATAACGTCATCTTTCCAACTGGCGTGCGTGTAATGTTTTATGCAAATACCTAATCAGAGGTACCTACCATCGGGAATTAGTCTGCCCAAATGGAACGTTTGCCCGACAACAAAACATTTCCACAATAAACATTCGAATTTATTCCCGATACCTAGTAAGTAGTTATTTGGAGAACGACAAACCTACAAGAATAAAATTATACGAGGCGATCATTTTCATTTGCTTCCCGGCCGCCCAATTTTTCGCATAACGCACTATCCAATGAAAACACAAATTAATCTCCTCATTTTTTGCATACAATTTTATATCATTGAGCTCAAATATCCGAATGCGATGCATTTCATGATGCGTAATCCCGCGTCACATTGATATTTATGGATTACTTTTGTCTCGATTGAATTAATTCGTAGGTTAAAATATATTAATTTACTATAACGTCAGTCGGTGCGAGGAAATAATCCGCAAAAGATCCAATTTCGCTTTGTTTACGTGCGCTTTTATGAAGGTGTGGCGTAAAATCCGAAATCAATATAGGCGAGTATAGAAACAAGAGTGCCGGCGAGGGCTGTGTCGACGCGATATCCAACACGGGTACGGATTAAGCGACGTCAAATCCGGGATTAAGCGGGACGGGGATAAAACGAAGGCCGGGATCGGCTCGAGCGCGGGTCAGCGGGATTTGAGCGCGTCGCTGGGGCAATAAAAGTGTCTGCAGCCGATTTAGCTTGAGCCCGCAGGCAATTCGGCGCGGCTACCAATTGCTAGGTAATTTCGGTGTGCGAGCGCGATCTGTCCGCACAAAGCCGCTCTAATGCCTGCCAATGGGATTAGCCTAGTGTCGTGCGCCCTTTGAGATTTATTAGATAGAATTACTTGTCTGAATTGATTCCTGAAAACTTTTTTCGGGTCATAATGTTAAATATCAAATCAGGTTAAATCGCATTAGTTTCTATTCCACAAACAAACACGTCTCAATCACTTGACAAAAACATAGACACAGACAACAAAACCGGGTCATTAGTCAGTACCGTAGTTTCACATTGTCCAAGTTGCGGTTTCCAATGAGGCCCGTTGCACTCGACCAATCAAAGTTTTTCTAAACTAATCCCGCTCGTTTGCAATGGCCGTCGTTGAGCCATTATAGGGGCCCCTCGGTAATCCGGATCGGAGATTCATTAGGGCGAGATTATACTCTATTGAAATCCGGCATGAGCGGCCATGGGCAGAGTGGATAGCGGGCTGTGAATTGCGAAATGGAAGTAGGTAAGAACGGCATGTGAACAGACCAGAACACTTGTTATTCTTGTATGAGGACAAATGAAAATATACTTTAATATCAATGTGTTTATAGTAGATGATTGAATACAAATTATTCATTATTAGCATTGTAGTAGATGTTGGGCTATGTGTCGGGTCACTCCATTGTTGTGGTAAATCTTATTGGCACTGTAAAATGTGTCAATTATTTAATTACATACTAAGTCCACTAAAATAATATTAAACTACGAAAAAGAAATTGCAGGACGAATGATTGATGGACAGACACTATAATATAATAATACTGTAATATAATATACTTGCAATGAATATTGATTGAATAATTAAATAATCAGACGTAAAAGTCTTACCTTACCTTTGAATGAACATTAATTTACTTTTCCCGAAAACATTTTCGCAAAAAGCCATCAATCAGCAAATGATTAATCAACTTAACCCACCAACCGCCTCATTCCCAACGCATAGACATAAATTCCCAATACGTGTGTATACTTTCCTGATACCTCAGTATATCCCAATACGTAGTCATAATGTGAGGTGCTTTCCCAAGCATTAATAATATTGGATAAGTCGAAACGTATATCAAACGTCTCGACACTGTGGTAAACAAAACCCAAACAGTCGGATGAAAAGGTACACGTAATTACGGCTATATTTTATTCTACCTTTGAAGGAAGGGAATGTCAATACGTAATGTGAGTGATAGGTACGGCTGTATCAATCTTATTTAGGTAGATGCAATCAGGTTAATAAGAAGGTAGGTAAAGAAAGAAAATATGACTAGTGGTTTTAGTGGGTATTGGGGAGCGTTTACGAGGTAACGTATAAGTAAACATTTACAAAAATACCCACTAAGGTAAAAAGGTACGGTACTATGATAAAAATACACCTAAAGTTTTGCTTTAAAAATCTTTACTGAGCGGAACACACATCCAAATTATCTAGGTTTAAGAAATTTATAATAGTTTTTCTAAAAATCGATAAATGGTTGTTAATATCTAAATAATTATACATTCATCAACATTGTCTAGAGTCTAGACCATGTTGATGAGTGAATAAGTAAATATCAAATCAATCTGTTTACGCACAAATGAACATGAAAATACGGCTGTGCGTGCATGCTTTGATCTGATAACTTGTATCTGATGGCCGCGTGCATAATCTAAACTCTCCTGCTGTTATTTGGATCGAAGTATTTTTACAACTATAATCATCATCATCAACCCATATTGTCCCACTGCCAAGCGCGAGTCTCCCCTCACTTTCGAGATGGGTTAGGCCTTAATCCACCACGGGGGCCCGGTCCGGTTTGGTGGATCACATACCTCCGAAATAATTCTCGGATATGTGAGTTTCCTCACGATCTTTTCCTTCACCGAAAAGCGAGTGATAATTGCGTACATTTGTTTTACAAGAAACACATTGGTACATGCCCGCACTGCGGTATGAACTCACAACCTTCTCTTTGGAAGGCAGAGGTTCTCCAACTAGGCTACCACTACTTTACAACTAGGTAGACATAAATAAAGTAATTGCTAATCTAACCAAGATAACTTAAATACCATTTAAAAAAAATCACACATATCACGACCACGCAACCGTATTAATGGGATAAATTCGTACAATGACCAGAAAATCGTTCAAAAACTCAACACTTAATCGTACTAGGAGCTTATCTCTTTTTGTAGTCGTCCACGCGGGATTATTCACCAAGCGGCTTTATCCCGGAATAAAATATTTATAACGCACGTAACGAGCGGCTGGAGTGCGGACTATCAGCTGACTTTCGATAATGTTGGAACGGTTGGAACGGGAACGGGACACGCGTTTGCGGAACCACGTGTCACACATGTATGCATGGTCCTACAAACACTAGACTCAGAGCAAATACTAGTGGACCACACAAATCATTGCCCTGTGCGGGAATCGAACCCGTAACCTCTAGTTTCGCAGCCGGTTCATCACCCACTTACGCCACGGATGCCGCACGTTACGGAATTAGCATACAAAAGAAAGACACTAATAATATTTTGGACGCGAAAGTTTCGTCAACTCTCCAACCCCTATGGTAGGTCGCGGTTTTACCCGTAAGGTTCATTGACTAACACAGTAAACCCCTTGTTTACATCAACAAAGTAATATAAGCCGTACACTTCTGGCAATAAAAGTTATATTCCCATGAAAATGTTGCTACTTTAGCTTTCCACTGCAAGCTCAAGATAAGCCGACGGATTAGTTCGACGGAACGAAAAATAAGAATAAAAAGTATGAACTACAGCTTTGATTGCGTTTTACTCTTTTTGATCCACGGAATTAGGGAGCGTAACAACCCTAATCAAAATAAGCACACACAATGCAATGCTAAAACCATTTTTGTGTTATATTTATAAATGAATAATTTATTAACATTAGATTATAATATTTAGGCGAATCACTTAAATGATCTATATGGCATTGCTATCAATAAAGGTGGATACTCAATTACTGACTGTTGATTATGGTTATCCATCTATTGATGTTACATAATAATAATTAAAAAAAAGTTAAAAGCCAAAAATAATATTTCATTACATAAATAAAACAGTGATCGATAACGCTGATAATAATAAATATCTTAAAACGCAGAAAATAGTGTGAATAAAAATAAAAAACCGTCCAAAAGGACTAAGGCTTGGAAATCCTTTACGAGGACGGCACGTGCAAATCCCGGATACAAGGATTGTACCCTATCCCGGCTTACCTTAATCCTACTACCGAAATATACGCAAATACACTACGGTGTATGGAAGCGCGTTTTGAAGGACCTCGAGATGGATGAACCAGAAATATAGATAGATAGATGGATAGGTTAACTTATTATTGAACCCCAGATTTTAAACAAATTACATTTTATTTCTTAACTTAGGAACATTAATCTCACCTTTACAAAATAATTAGGATAAGGTGATTTGTCAGTTTACTAAATATTAAAAATCAAATGATATTTGGCAAATAAAATACAGATAATAAATTAAAAAATACAGCCATTTATATTGCATCCAATAGATTTTGCTGATACGATAACTAATTTTAAACACATATACGTATCCAGATTTATTCTAATGAACATAATTTAGGATGATTCACACCACTAATACAGGTGGAAGACTAATACATACGACTTATCGCATTTTAAATGAAAAAATTGTGAAATATTATCGAAGATTAAGAAATATCACATCTGATAAATTTGATGACTATTTTTACGTACCTTTTTTAGATGGGTCACTACTGAATGAGGCACCGTAGCTACCTTAGAAGAATAACCTTGACCTTAGAATAATTTCTTTTAAGGTCTTTACAGAGTTAAGCAGCCTTAATAAACTCTCCGGCAGACCAGAGTGTTAAGGGCTTTTTTAGAAACGTTACACTAAAAGCTGAAAGTTTTAAAATACATATGAAGTTTCCTCAATATATTTAATGCAAATCATAATACCTAAATCCAACTTTACAACTACTTTGACAACACATATAACGTATAGCGGCATTTGGCTCGGTCCGTCGGGAGATAATCCCATTGTCTGTCCCTCTCCCACCCAAAGGTCGTGTGCGCAAATCCTGGTTGCGTCCTTCTCTAATCCCTTATTTGAATCTTATCAGATCTCAGGAGATACACCGGTAGTGGTCTGAGTCCGCGTGTGGTTGTAGCTTTATCCCTTAGGGTTGTCGGTAAAAAATGAGGGATATAGTTCCCTTGTGTATGCTTAGTTTGTCTTAGGTACTTAAGTAGGGGTGTCGCTTTCCATTTTGTAGACAAATAACAATGATACAGTTAAATAAATAAATTATTTTAACCACCAACGTCTGACAAACTTGATAGATATGACGCCTCTATAATTATACAATATACCTATATATTTTAGGACCTCAAAAGTAGAAGTGTGATTAGTGTGATTAATGGTTATAAATTCTCTCATAACCTAAAAATATGAAACAACGTCATTCAAAATAGCTGCTTTGAATTGATTGCTAATTAGTCAAACTCAGTTAATTATTATCTCTACAGAATGTTCAATCGGACAAACGTAAAGGGCGTCCTTAAACCATACATTAAGGTCCGTCCACACCGAACGCGATTAATGGCTTTCAACGCGCGATAGAAGCTAAATTTATGTTTCTGCAACGCGTCACACGATTACGGCGACAGCGCACTGAGCATGCAGCTGCCTTGATCCGTCTCTGAGATCCAAGGATCAGTGCAAGGATTTGCTGAAATAGATATTAGGAGCTTTGTACATGATTGGTTAAGAATGTTTTAGAATAGGCTGCTATGTATACTTTTTGTTTTATAATTGCTATTTTATTTATTTATTGTAATTAGCTACTGACGTCAATGGTCATGTTTAGCATAATTATTGTTTACTTAGTTCTTTTAAGTATGTCCGTGTCGTGATGTCACCGAATGGTCCCAGCGGATGATCTGCGCTGTTCGTCCGCAGCCAGCATCATGCTGGTTTTGTAACAATTTTCCAAGTATTAATTTATTATTTTATGTTAATGTAACAAATAAAAAAATCTTCTTCTTTTTTCTTCTATTACAATTGGAAGCAATTGGAACTGTTAGCGCGGCAGCTAAGCTGTATAGGCTGAGCGCGCCTCCAATGGCGGGGGAAGGATGGCTGGTAGAAGAGTAGTACAAAGGAACTTGGCGACTAACCTGGTCTCCATGCAACTGCAATCACCTCGGTTCGGGTCCGTCTCCAAGCTGCTTGTTCCTTCAGGATGTTATGACGTTCGATGTAGTGGACTGTATTTTTGGCGGTTGGTGCGTGTCGGCAAGGAGCGTTTACGCGGCGGGTTTATAGCGGGTTTTGTTTATATTTTCGCGTCGAATTCACGTGGACCACCACAGAGGAGCAGCAGATCCAGTACTTTGGATTCGGCGAGAGCGGCAGCCGCGAAGGACGAGGGTCGATCGCAGACTACTTGCGGCGGCAAGCAGTTTTCTCGTGGATACCACGATATGAGCGACAGAGATAGTCGCCAAGAAATGATAGGAATAGGAAGGTAGGAAGGTATTATGAGTGCCAATGTAAGTGGCGCGAACATTTGCCCCCGGCCTAAAAACCATTGGTTTTTAAAAGAAAGCGGGAAATAAAAATATAAAAATAAGAGTTAAACTCTTAAGCCGTCAACGGGTTAAATATAACATAGCGGTTGACCGGGGAGCAAGGGGTTAAATTATTGGGTAGGTAAGATACATAAACGGACGACGGGTCTCTGGTAGACGCCGGTCGCCGTTTTTACTGACGCTATTCGACAGATGCCATCGCCGCCGACATGAGTGGCCACGACGACGCCGAGAGGCCAGGATAGCGGGGGAATATTATCAGTGATAATAAGAACAATAGAACCTATTGTAATGGGATTCGAAGGTGTATTCCATTTTCCTCTAGATTGAAGTAAGTGAAGATATTCCAACTTCCACCGTTTGGAAAATGATTGTACCATTGGATCCAATAAAGCGTACCGTTTCAATAAGTGTCCAGGTTCATCGGGAACCGTGCAAGCGGGCAAATGCTTCAGCGGTGCGGTCATTAAGAAATGTGAAGCACTCAGCGCGGTCGGCTCAGACGGATCTTCGCTCAATAACGTTATAGGACGAGAATTGATAACGCATTCTATCTGTGTGAGTACGGTTAACATTTTTTCATAGGTGAGTAACTGTGAACCGATCGTTTTATGAAGATGACTTTTAAACGCTTTCACATATATTTCATAATTCCCCCCGAAGTGAGGACTTCGCGGTGGATTGAATTTCCAGTGTATGCGATTAGCTGATAACTCATCTGAGATAGACTTATTATATTCGTCGGAATTTAAAAGATCCGTTAACGCATTTTTCGCATTTTTAACGCATTCCGTTAACGCAGAGACGGGAAGGGAGTCAAGGAGCGCGGGTGAGTTACTAGCCCATTTGACGAGATCGAAGCCCCCGGCCTTGAGCAACTCGCAGAGATCGTCTCTGAGTTGTAAACAAGCCGACAGAGTAGGCATGGAGTAGCACACGTCGTCCATGTATGTGTTGTCGCTGATAAGAGATGCTGCGAGTGGGAAGCGGGCACCGTCGGCGGCGCACAGCTTTCGCAACACTCGCATTGCAAGGAACGGACTGCTACGTAGACCAAAACAAACGCGGTTGAATTGGTAGGTATCAAGCGGAAAAACGGGATCGAATCGATACAGGAATTTTTGATATTTGCGGTGGTCCTTATTTATCAAAATTTGTAGGTACATCTGTTTAATATCGGATGTAAAAGCGATTGGGTAGAGGCGGAAATCCAAGAGGATTGTAAAAAGATCGTTTTGTAAATTATCCCCGGTATATAAAACTTGATTCAAGGAGAGGCCTGAGTCAGTTTCAGCACCGGCGTCCATCACCATACGCCATCGACTTGTTGTTTTTTGTAGTCTCGCAATGGCGTGGTGTGGCACGTAATATCCAGTAAAAGGACTATCATTGTCGATCAGTGAAATGTAACCCTTTTGAATGTACTCTTTGATTATAGCATCGTACTCTAAGCGCAGAGCAGGTGTCGCGGCGAGCTTACGTTCGAGATACATGAAGCGTTTTTTAGCGATAGGGTAAGAATTACCCAGAGCGGTCGCGGGATCGCGGGAGAAAGGTAACGCTACAGAATAGCGTCCCGTAGGATCGCGGGAAACGTTATTTGTAAAAATGCGTTCACATTCTATAGCGTCTGGGCTCAAAGTCGGCGTGCATTGCACCTCTTCAAGCTGCCAGAAGCGTTGGACAAGATTATCTAAACGTGGTCCTTCCATAAAGGTACAGAGGGAAATATGAGAACGGCATCTATCTTCAACCAAGGGGTCAGTGATAGAAACAACGGTTCCAATATGAGCGGGCGTAACATGAGCGGGAGTAACATGAGCGGGAGTAACGGGAGCGGTCCCGATTACGATAAAACCAAAAATGGTTTCAAAAGCGGTTGGAGTACCAGGCGGACCAGCGGCGCGGCCTGATAGCATAGGCGTCAATTGCAATAAAATTATCATTTAGGCGGGAAGATAAAGTAGCAGAAACTGCTCCCTTGATTGGGTTAGATGCGGAACCTATCCCTTTAACAACGGTGTTCGTCACCTTATTGCATTTTAAATTTAATTTAGCGCAACATTTTGAAGTTAAAAAGTTACTTTGGGAAGCCGAATCAATTAAGGCGCGTACTACATGGCGGCGACCATTTAAATCCGTAGCATAAACTTGTACGGTTCCCAGTAAACAAGTAGTGTCATTAGGCTGCGAAGCGGGGCGTATATTACACAGCGACACCTGTTGTTGTGATGACTGATAAGCAGTTGTAGGTAAGTTCGTCAGCTGAGCGCTAGCGGAGCCCGCGACGGGCGGCGGCGATGCCGAAGGCGGCATGTGATCCCCGGCGGCGGAGAAGTTGCCAGTTCGCGCGCGCGGAGGCGGCGCGTGCGCCTGTGACGGAGCGCTAGGGTACGGGCGATTGTCTTCACGGGAAGATGATACTTTGCGGCATAACATGGAATGATGTTTACATCCACAATAACGGCAATTAAATTTAGAATTGCAAGCAGTATTTATATGCGTAGTGCTTAGACAATTAGTGCAACCTTTGCTTTGTTTTACAAAAGTGTACCTGTCGTCGATAGAAAGCTTATCAAATGCAGGGCATCTATATAAGTTAGCGTGATCGGCTTGTTTGCAAAGCGGACAGTGAGTGACGCATGATGCTGCAAAAGACTGCGTAGACCTTGCAGTACCCGGCCTGTTATCACTGCGGCTAAGAGAATCGGTCGTAGTGCGTTCCAATATTTTGCTTTGTTCGCGGATGAATTTTAAAAGTTCATTGTATGTAGGCATAGATTTACCTCGCATGTGCATTTCAAACGACCGTGCAGTACTTGAATCTATTTTCTTCAAAGCGAGCGATAGTAAAATAAAATCAGACACGTTATCGAGCTTGAGAGACTTCAAACTTGACACAGCCGTGCAGAATTTATCTAGAAATAATTCTAAGTTTTTATTCGTCGCGGTGTTAAAAGATTTAAAATCAAGCATTTGATCAAGATAAGCGGAGGCTAGGTTACGTTTGTCGTTATACTTATCGACGAGCGTCTGCCATATGATCGGATAATTATCACCGTTAGGTACGATACCAGAACAAACTGCAAGGGCCCGGCCTGACAATTTATTAATTAAATATTGGACGCGTTCGTGATCAGTGAGATCGGGATTTTCGTGAATCGTGCGTTTGAATGACTCATAAAATATTCTCCAGGTCATCGGATCTCCATTGAAGACCATCAAATCGAGTTCAGGAATTCTGATGGATTTACGTTGCGGGGCAACATTGAAATCAGCGGTTTTTAAAGGCGGGTTAAGTTTATTATAAACAAACTGACAACGGCAAAACATATCTTCGAAGACGTTTATAGATTGGTAGTTTACCGTGTACGAAGCGTTGAGAGTCAACTCGGTGACATTTAATTTGTTCACAATTTCATTGAAATCGGAGCGTAAACGGTCTAACGAGATCATTCCACATAGAAATAAATCCTTTTCAGTATCATCAGTGAAAGCCTTTAAAGATCGGTTAAAAATATCTTGTAAGCGGGAAAATATAATGTCACGTTTACCTATCAAGGTCAAACGTTCGATCTGTAACGTATCGAGCGCTTTTGCGTCCTCGTATACTTCACTATCTTTGTCTTTTGAACGAGTAGCCATAGCGATCTTAACAAAGTATAAAAAACTAGATAAAGTATGAAATTCCTAATTTACTGCAACTGCCTACAGCATTTACCTGCCACGCGCGCGGCGTATTGAATACCCACGTGGAGACGCACGGGCGGTCGTTAGGAATACCTTCACTTTTTAATAAAAATTAAGAATTACGGAAAAATCGTTATTTTTACTATTTAGGAATGCGGAATACACGAAATAAGTATATAAGAGCGTAGTAGGATAGTACAGGGTACTATCTGAACTGTAATTGCGGGCGGGAACACGATAATTATAGGAAATTATCGTTGGTAAAAATACCAATATAAAATTGCGGGCGGTTATAAAGAGGACTATATGAGGCCTAAGAGGGGCCAGAGAATAGCGGGAGGACCAGAGAAGATCCGGCGGCGGAGGACCAACAATATGTTAGCGCGGCAGCTAAGCTGTATAGGCTGAGCGCGCCTCCAATGGCGGGGGAAGGATGGCTGGTAGAAGAGTAGTACAAAGGAACTTGGCGACTAACCTGGTCTCCATGCAACTGCAATCACCTCGGTTCGGGTCCGTCTCCAAGCTGCTTGTTCCTTCAGGATGTTATGACGTTCGATGTAGTGGACTGTATTTTTGGCGGTTGGTGCGTGTCGGCAAGGAGCGTTTACGCGGCGGGTTTATAGCGGGTTTTGTTTATATTTTCGCGTCGAATTCACGTGGACCACCACAGAGGAGCAGCAGATCCAGTACTTTGGATTCGGCGAGAGCGGCAGCCGCGAAGGACGAGGGTCGATCGCAGACTACTTGCGGCGGCAAGCAGTTTTCTCGTGGATACCACGATATGAGCGACAGAGATAGTCGCCAAGAAATGATAGGAATAGGAAGGTAGGAAGGTATTATGAGTGCCAATGTAAGTGGCGCGAACAGGAACTAAGTAGATTATAATTATTACGATTCAAACTTTAAAAATACAGGAATAGATTTTCCTACGGCTCTTGATTATCTTTTTCAAAAATAGCAGAAGTTAAATGTTGTCTACGCTTAAAATATTGATTATTAACAATATTCGATAGAAGTATTAAAAAATATGAGGTATCTGTTAAATCAGAAAGATGTTTCCGTCCTTATTCTATAATGTAAATTAGACTAAGTACATAATAACAAAATGTATTCTATTTTCACAGATAATACACAAGTTTTATCTCATAGAGATAAAAAAGTATGGCCCATTATTAATTATGCTAGGCCTGGGCAAAAAAGAAACTCTACGTAGGTATACAATAAAATCAATTCCCTACCCATAAAACGTCTCCCACTCATAATTTAAAGGAAGCGCCTTGAATTAAGGGTTTATTTCTTGCCAGTGTAATAAGATAATATTACTAACCCTTTGTAGGGATTAAGATTTTGTTAAGGGCACGGTCCCTAAGCCCAGCCAGACGGGGTCCCGATTAGGGAACCAGCCCTTTGCCGCTCACTTCTATGGTTTTTACGATGCTCTAAACAATGAAAACCATTATCCTTGTAAAATATTTTAGATGAACTATAAATAGGTATATCTAATTGTGAAATTGCTATGTTTTTATTTTCATTTTGAACTCATAAAATAAAATCAACAAAAAAGCTGTCAATCAAATTGATTTGCATATGTGTCATAGAAGAATAGCACATCCGGATTTGTAGCACCACATGGCTGAATATATTTAGAAGAAACTACAGTGACGCGCGTTTAATGTAATTACGGTTCTACATACAAATTATCTTTGACACGCGCTTTAATTTACAGCAAAGCAAATTCAAGTACAGATAAATCTTAATCGGTTAAAACCAGTTCTATTTCGACCGTACAAGACGGGCGAGGAAGTGAAACGGTCTGAAGCTAGGCCGATCCGCGCTCGCCTCCGTAAACCTAATCTTGACAAATGGTCCGGATCATCCGTAACCACGCTGCCGTCCACGTATTTGTTCACACAACCACGACCGCTACGATTTTTTATCGATTGATCACCGGCTCAGCTGATTGCGCCTCTGTGTTGTTGCCGACGGATTGACACACACAGACGCCCGTGTAGACACGGCATTAACGATATTATAAAGTCACACACAAAGGAATGATCGTAAAGGATTTGCGTTATTATACGCACACACACGTGCGATAATTCGTTTTGATTTTTGAGCAAGGCTTGTTCTTGTTTGTGTGAGTAGGTTTGTTGGTGTGCGTTAAGCTGAATGCATGCCTCAAATTGGGCTGAAGTGCAGGAGATTATCTCGAGATGATTGATGGAGGAGCCCCCACTTCGATACGGAACCGACAGTTAAGCCCCCGGCGGCGGCGCGGCGGTGCTTCAATATGATTGGGCGAAGATTGTTTCTTTACGCATTTTTATATCTTATCCCTAAAACTTAAGATTTCACGCCTGAAAATCTTGACCATTGCGTATGAAATATATATTCTTTTATATCTCTATAATTTGCTTTGAAGTAGAGTATTGATTCCGTAATTCTAGAAAACTACCTTAGCGCCAGGAGCAGTGGCAAAATCCCTCATTTTCATTTTCTATTATCGGAAATAACCAAATCCATCCAAATAAGACTTCGAAGTTCGTATCCGAACAAAGAGCTGAGAAACATACACAACTTAAAGACAGTAAGGGCAGTATAAAAAAAATAATAAAAAAAAGTAGCTGTTCTTGTGGTCAAGTAAATTTAGCTTAATTATCCTACCGACTAGATTAATTTTAATGTAAAATTGGAGCTTAGAAGGCCTATCTATAATCTACGCTTACCTCAATTCTTTAGAATTGATAGATGAATTTACTTTTCACCATAATAGTAAAAAGTTAAAGTACAAACTCTATAATAGATGAAGCTATTATAGAGATAGATAATTAAGGTTTTTGGTTACTATACTTAAGAAATCGTATCTAATCTTGTATAAACACAATCTAGAATATGGTCATACTAGAACTCTTTATTCTATTCTTGACTCATGGATTTCCAAATTGTGTGCAGAAACTTTTACCACAATATTCTAAATACAGAATCAACTAAGTACCTTTAATTTAATTTACCATTTAATAACAGACTTTACGTCATTGTTATAAGGATACGATGTCGTAAGAGTATGGTCGAAATGGATTATTTTTACGACCGGATATGAGTAAATTGTTAGGAAACATTGAGAAAGACCTTACTGTTTATTCAAGTACATGGAACTAAGGCAGAGCACACACGTAGTACTAAGAAGAGCTTCATCCGGATGAGCTCAGATTAGATGGAAGCGGCTGCCCACCGTCCGGGTATCTCAGACCGGATTACTGAGATCCGGATTTCGCTGAATATCTTGCTATGGATTTATAGGAGGAGAAAAAATCTCCGTGAAGTCAGGGTGTTATTGGCGAAAGGAAGTTGTGATGGTGAAAATAAGTTTATTTAAGAAATACAAAAATGAGTTTTCTCATTGTGTAAATTTTTTTTTGGCAATAAATCACGTTTTAATTTCTTTTGTTTATTTGCAACTCTTTCAAAGACTTAACTCATAAAGTTATCTTTTTATTTTCATACATTGTTGAGTAACGAGACGGTAAGGTCATTCAATACGATTGTAATGTTTACATAAACAACTGCTTTTATGTATTACAGAATATGGTAATTAAAAATTAAATTCTCGTCAACATACCCAAAGGCTGTGATATTGTTCAGTCATTTTGATGACAAAATCAAGTTATGGAAAAACCAACGCGCGCAACTCGGGTAAGCGTTAATTATTATCTCAAAATCCCCGAATCTCTGTAGGTTTATTAGTCATTGTTATTATTATCTATTCATTGGCGAATATCGTTAAAAACAACAAACACTGCTCAATGTGAATCATAATTTATTATTATTTAGAAGTTTTGGTGTAATCCGTTCCCCAATTGAAAATGTCCAAAGTCTTAACTTTCAAGAACTTTCTTTAGCATAAAGATCTACGAGTAATTTTATAAAAAAAACTTTCTCTCGTAATTAACATTCATCCATATGACTACGATAATAATTCAACACACAAAAGTGTTACCAGAACCAGTTCCTAACTCTACATCAAAGCGTTGAAATATTCCGCAGTTACCACACGCAAGAAGGTCGAGACAATACAAATGTAGGGTGTGCACACACACGTGGATCAGGGCTAAGCCGGATTACGCGACCGGCGGATCTGGATTGGAGGCAGGCCGGAGACCGGAGAGGTTGGGATATTATGGATTTACGTATGAAAAATGTTCAAAAGCTGTTGAAAAAAGTAAATGTATGCGTTGCTATTACGGCGCTTTCTCACTTTTTTTTATTTTGTGTGATGATTTTTAAGTACCTGTAAACCACAGTAACAGTTTACACCCATATCTTTTATACAATATTCACTTTTAAAAACACGAATATTAAATTACTTATAATCCAAATAAAGTTCGTTAAAAGCCCAGTCAGCAAACAAAATCAAAGATCTGTAAAAATTTTGCTCCGGCTTATGGTTGTAAAGTAACGTATAACATATCATAATGAGCTACTAGATAATATTATTAGTTTCTACATCACATACATAAGACACGGACATATCAGACGCTATTCAATATCAACAAATACACACATACACCAGCGCGACGGGATCGCGTGATCATCCGGATTAGCCGCGACCGGATCAGCTCGTGTCGGCCGGAGATAAAACGCGTGTGCAACCCTCCTACACAGACACAGTGACTGCGACTCGACAGTAGGGATATTAGAAGGAAGTAGATCACGACTTACTTACACTTACATACAGAATTAAGTACGTAGCTTTGGAATTGTTCCTCATTCACCATTCTTTACATCTTCTGACTTAAAGATTGACTTAAAAATTTAATAGAAAAAAATGGTTGTTTGAATATAAATGGTTGTTGGTCATGCCTGTTTTTTTGGGGGGGGTGTTTTTCATGACAACTTCAAAGGTCTTTAGGATGACCGCCGATACGTAAATCGTAATGATAAACGTATTTAATTTACATTTCGCCCTTACTAAAAACCTCACAAGAATATGTAGTTCAGTAGTCTAAGAATGGATCCCCCTACACCGCAACATTATATGATAATATCGGCGATCACCCTACTGATTATCTAATATTTTTTAACGGGACCCGTTTTTCGTTTATTCTATGACTCTCTTTATTTTACTGTGTCTGTATTGTAGAGTGGACTGTGAGTGCTGATTTAAAGGGGAAGTTACAAACTGGGATAGTGCAATTTTTCTACAAGACTCGAGTTTTGAGTTTTTTTTAGTTTTAGCCCCGATGTCGCCGGTGACGAGCGCAGTGCAGTGTCGCGCAGGATTATGCAATGCAAAGTTCTGGGTGGCACTGTAGCTGTTATGGGCAGATGTAGCGCTTACCATCAGGTAACGAAATGCTCGTCTCATCACTCAGTCTAATAAAAAAAACTCTACCAGTGAAAATGTATTAACGCCTTCCGCTTTTTTTTATCTCGACCTACACGCTAGATACCTACCCATTCAACATCCATTAAACACTATCGCGCTAGTCAATCTCTCTCATCCAAATAATAAAAATCCAAAGTTGTTGAATTTTCGAACAAGATGTATCTTTAGATTAGTCAAATATTGTTATTTAATAGTCCATAGTTAGCTATAAAACTTTAAAATTATAGATTAATTTACATTCAATCTTTACAGGATCCCGTTGATTTTAGCAATAAAATCATGCTTTACTATACACGTTATGTCTTACATACAAAATAAAAGATATAATACGGCACTATAAAAAATATAAATCGGCTTATCTGTATAAAACCAGCTTATTCCTATAAAATAGAGACTGCAAAAAAGATTCATATTTTACACGAATGTATTTCTCATTTCACATCAAAATGGATGTTATTACACAGAAACTGAAAATTTTGCTTGTTTTAATACTGTGTTAAAAAATGTGATTCACTTGTAAAGCGTGGCTGAGCGCTTAATATTCGAGATTTTAACTATACATTTTATTTTTATTAAACGAGCATCAACAACTGCATTATCTATAATCAAATTATTATTACCAACCACCGTAAAGTGGTGTTATAATTATTATTTACGCCACTTTAATAACCTATACCGATATCCTAAAAAAAAAGTTTTAACTAATGTGTCTGATCTCACAATAAAATAACGGTCTGTTGCTTGCTTGTTCCAACTTATTAAATCTAGAATGAACCCAATTTAAACTCCGTAGCTTAACATCTTCCACGACGTCCGTTTAGTCTAAACCTTGATTTGAACAAACTTCTTAAACTTAACTGGTGACTTTCGAGTTAAGATGAACGTAGGACTGAATCTCGAATTAACAAAATTTAAAAGAATTTTGGTGCATACTGCCCTTAATAATTCACGGAAACGGTGTACACCTCTTTACTACGAGTACAATCTCTAGTAGGTGAATTATAAATTGTGTACCTGCATTTGAGTCCAATAGTCCAAACTTTTGCTCCAACGCTACACAGGTACGGCTTGACAAAAAGATATATCTACGGACGTCGGTTAAAATCCGACTGGCATTGTGCAATCGCTAATCGGCACAGATCGACGCGCCGCGAGACGATTCGAAATTAATAATGATTTATACAGCCGATTAGAGCCAGTGTAGGTATCAGTGCCACCGGGCCTTCGAAGATTAGCTTACTTGAAGTTATATTTTGACGTTTGTTTTTATGTTAATGTAAGCTAAGATTATTCAAACATGGGTTAGCTGAAAAATTGTCTAATAAATAAATAAATAATTTAAGATATTATAAATAATAGTTTTTACTTATTTAAAATAGTATGATTAACCATCTACAGCTGCTATGTTTATGTCCATAATATTACAAGTTTAATTTAAGTTCGAGTGAAAAAGAATTAGTGAGTAAGTTCCTTTTTTATTAAGAGGCTCGCTCTTAATAAAAAAGCTTCTGTAATAAAGTAAGATTAAGACTGTAGTTAATTCAAGGTTTCGATTTAAGCTGAGATTTAATAGATCAAAGATGATCCCAGACTTATAAGCTTTCTGCAATAACGATCTACTTTTATTATTTATTATAGATAATTTAGTCTTAGCTATCGAACGCGTTTTACGTTGCATCGGATTGCGTATGCACGCCGACTTACAAACCGAACGCGCCTTACAGACGGGATGTCCCGGATTAGATTTAAGGGGTAAAAGAACTAAAAAGAGACGGCACCAACAACTTACACTCATCAGAGAAGGACAGAGGACCGGCGGAGATTTAAAGATTATGATTCATAAAGAGTGGAGAATGAATGGAAAATTATTACGTAGGGGATAAATGGGTATTATGCGCCGGTGCTGTATGGGAAGCCAAATGCTTATAGATTCGCTTTATGGATTTAATTCTATGGTGTTCATGACATTAATAATAATTTATTATGATTCTTGGCTAATCAACGATTAACTTCAGTTTACCTATCTCTGAATTTTGACTATCAATCAACAATTCATTAGATTATTTAGTTTTTTTTAAAATGCTTAGCTAATTCGTTACTGCTTAAATTTTAATGTGTTTTATAATATTTGGGATTAATTCTTAAAATTCACAAGTGTCGGAAAGTTATCGTATCCGATTCCAACGAATTAATTCCCGATCCGGCGCATTCCAAACACGTTATTCACACATACTACCGGAAAGTCGTTTTTTGAATGCTTCAAATCGGGAATAAATTCTTTGAAATCGGATTCGTAATCTTTCCTATAATAATTGTGAATAGTGAAAGGTACAGGTCAGCGGTTGAATCCTGTACCAATTAAATATCAATATAAATAAACATACAAAATAACTCTTCTTTTTACTCCGTTTTGTCGTTTCATTACACACATAACAAACAAAGATCGTGCTTTATCTTTCAATAATTTTTTTTTTATACACACAAAATTAATACTTATCATGAAAGAAACGTAAAATTGATTTGACACTTTTACAGCCAAGCGTCGTTTTCTATACTTTTATGACTGCAGTTTTACAACGTCATCAAATTGAAATTAAACGACGGAATCAATCAGAATTCTCAGATACAAGACGTAAAGGGCTATGGTAGAGATAAATCAATTATGGCATCAGATTAACGGACAGATGAGCTTCGTTGGGCAGACAAAGCGCGGGAAGGAACGGCGCGTGCCTTCGAATAATATGGCGATGCCTTGTTTATAAAAGATTGTGCACAAATCGTTTCAAAGGCGGTAACTGAACTGATAGCGAGGCAAAAAGTTTCCAGCTTAAGCTTTCCTGCTTATGTAAATGAACTGGCAATTTTAAAGCCTAATTAGTCCGCATTATATACTGAGTTCGTGAAGTAAGTTCACAGTATAGATAAACAACGATAACTTACATTATTTTTATTGTTTTATCTTATCCAAATAACAATAATATACTTTCTTTGCTGATTTTTTTAATAATCCTCGCATCTTAACTTTACATTTTTTTAAGTTATACCTATCTATTTAGTTTTATATTCTGTGGTATATCGTATAAATACGTATGTTATATCTAAAATAATGATCGTGTCATTTAGTTTCTTGTTTTCAAATGCTAGACCTAACCTAACACCTCAATTATTAAAGAATAATGAACGCCCTAGAATATTTTTTCTGTACCGTTCTATTTATTATGTTATGAGACAATAATTTAATAGTAGAAGATTCCAATAACTTTCTACTATTATAAACTAGCAAGCTGGTTAAACTTACCAGCAATACCTTTGTTCAGCAGGTTGTTGAAAGCCTCCTTTTTCGGAGACAGGTGAGGGGCGTGCTGGGTTCGCTCATGATGTACTGGCGCCGAAGGTGGACGTGGAACAGCCCGCTCTTCAGGAGACCTTCGTGGTGGTGTCTTGCTGCGGCGCAGCTCTGACGCTAGATTCTGTAACAAGGGAAAAATGGTTCAGTGTGATTATATGAATGATAATATAAACAGGATCCTATTTCATAATTAATCGTGTGATTAAAAATTTTAATCCTTGTCCACAAACAGTGAACAAGCTCCAAGGACCACAGTGTCTAACTGGACAAATCACTGTCAGAGATACACGTTCCTTATGCTTCCCTAACAAAACACCCTAACACCCTATTACCCTACCGCCCTACGACCCTGCGGTATGCAATACACACGGGAAGGATTTTGTTTCGCCCGCCGAGGTGGACGTCTCGCAGCAGGCCCCTTGGCTCGCGACGCGCGTGGCCGGCGGCTGCTTCCTCTTGGCTGGGCCCCGGGTACGTGAAGGCGGGATGGCTCCTCGCAGCTGGAAGTCGTTCACCATCAGGTGAACGACTTACCATCAGGTAAGCGCTACGCCTACCCATAATGGCTACATTGCCACCCAAATCTATCCATAACAAAATCCTCTGCGATTGTGTGCAATTCGCCTTTAATATAGTAAAAAATAACATGATAGTATATTGATAAGTCCATTCTCCAAAACTTTCTGCTAATAAAGAGTAATCCGACATTTCTGCTCTCACGCAAACCCCCACTATTAAAGCTCGACGATGATGAATAATTCTACGATTTGCCCTGTTACAGTTGCATACATTTCAACGTGTATGTATGCGGTGGAGAAGCGCACACGTGCAGGACATGCGAATAAGTGCATATAAGGGGAGGCACCGTTGCACTGCTTTAAATTATATCATGTAACTGTAAGTTTCATTTAGGTGGTAAACAGTTTGAAAATGATAATTCTGGTGGTTATGGAGACGCTATTGATCATTCTGATCATGGTTTCGATGAACGCACTTTTGGCGAAGCTATGCCTATTGTCAATTCGTCTGGTAATGTTAAAGGCCGTTAAAAACTGGAAACGATTGTGTGAAAAAATAGCACAAACAAGAAAATCCAAATTCTAATTCAAAGGCTAAATATTTATCGGAGTAACAGTTGATCAAGGTACCAAAATAGAGAAATATTCCGATCTCACTCCGTTAATAGAGTCAAATATGATAATTTGAAACGTCACGAGCTCCGTTGACAATAGGGATTACAATTTTGGTCATTCTCGTTTGATTAGAGCCAATTTGTACGATTTACTTGAAAATCTTGAAATAGGCATGGAGCTGCTATTTTTACCGTCGCTAACTCCACTCTAATGAGATAAAAGTGTCGTCACGGTGGAGGTGACAATTTTTAAGACCACTTTTGTGACCATCAATGGACATGTGATTTAAACGTGTATTCTATGATTGTGAAAGAAAACAATCGGAAGTGGATTTTAGTTTGTTGTTGTTTTTTTTTTATATATCGATTAAGAAAAAGCTATATCGCCGCTTTTTATCATTGTAACATATGACACAGATCCATTTTAACGCAATATTTCAAGACGATAGGTAGTATGGTTAGAAGGTACTGGGGTGGCTTCTTAGAAACTGCTAATAAATACATATTATTATAATAGAAACATTGATCCAAATGCACAGATACTAGAGATCTAAAGCTAGATAGTAAACGAGAAGATACAGCACAGAAAAACCAATGAAACATTTAAACAAACGACTGACCTAACTATCTGCATGAATTCTAATCTAAGAAAAGTCGAACCACTTAAAGCAAATCGAGATTCAAATTGGACACTTGGGACATTGCGTCAGTCGATATCATACGCTCATAGCGTTCATGAACATCACTGATGTCCACTGATTACATTCATTGAGCTTTGTTACTGAACACGCTGACCACATAATAGCGAATCTGGTCGAAATTATGGTGTTTTAATAAGGTTAATAATGCAAACAAGACATGTCTTATTGTTGTAGAGGGTCAAGTTGACGGTGGTGATGTAGAAAAAATGTCTGGTGACACCATGCTCAAATTAATGCTGGTATGCATTACATTAACGTATGATAGAATTAAGTATTATTTCATCAAAGAAACTGAAATGATAAATCTGAATTATTATTTCATTTGAACATTTAAAAATGCATTTGATTGAATTAGGTTTTATCAAGTTTCATAACTCTTTATAAAATAGTGATACACTTATAATTTGATTGACATGTTTTATTTAGGATCACTTACGTAGGCAAATAGAATTATGATAGGCATAGCTTAAATCATACGTCAGTATGTCTTCATTTATACAAAGAACGTCTAAGACTCCAATTAATTCTTAGAAGCAATCGCAGCTAGTCGAGCCCCCGTAGAATATATAATACGCTTCAGTACGCGACTGTTCATTGTACCAAAGCATCTTTCGAATCAATTCTAGAAACAAATGCATCAATAAAACTTGCCTCCTTTCTAACGATAGATTGATTTGCATCGCGTATCGTATTGCACTCGTTAGCAACTCATACTATACCTACTTAACATTCTGATTGAAATGTTGGACTACTGTCCAGTCTATGCCCTGGATCTTAAATAAAAATCAATAAACCATATAAGTACCTAAATATGTTTCAGTAGCTATTAGAGAGTAGAGGGAATTTTAGTGTCTTCCTATCCAAGATCATGGACAATTAGAACAGTTGGCAACAAATGCATCAATGAGCCGTGCCTCCTTTGCGTCGCCAGTTATAATTTGCGCCGCTACGTCATGTATCAATTTGGAATGGTCTCTACAACTTTAGCAAGGCAAGAGGCCGGGCATCTATATCTGCTTTTGGTCCGAATTTGTTACCCAATTAACCAATGAACACCAATTTGAGAGTTTAGTTCTAATTATAATACTGCCTACTCTTTGAAAAAAAATTACTAATTAGGGAAGAAGAGTCATTTCTTTATTTTAAAGTGTCAGCAGTCATTTTAAAGTTAAGAACAGCAGCTCATTCGGACATAAGCATTTTCCTTCTAACGCTACCATCCCAGTTCCAAGGTGGTTTTTGATATCGTCGATCGTTCCGGTAAATAATAGTACCCTATGCGTCATTCCATCGTTGAACCTTTCTTCCATGGCAACGCTTACCGACACGTAGCCACCGTTCTGTCAAGGACTTAATCCTACCATCATAACATCATGCCAAGTGTCTTCCAAACGTCACATTTTGACAATAATTAAACCTTTGCCCGTATCGATAGTTTCAGGTGACATCAGTCAATCACAGCTCTATACAATTGATCAGAGAGGCGCCAGTGGCCAGTAAACCTTTCCACACAACCTTTGGACCAATTCCCTCAACAAATGCATCAACGAGCCGTGCCTCCTAGCAGGTCGATTCGCGCCACAGATACGTCTAATATCGTATTGGAATTTGTGATGCCGTTTGACCCCTGTTAACCCAGATTACAGTCCTCGGCGCCTGATTCGTCCTCTCCAGCCTGATTGTGTTGTGACATAAACTGTAATGTATTATGTGTTAACTCTGCCTGCAATCACGGCACGCACAATTACAATGGATACGTTCGGCGAACTTCGTCGTTTCGATAATTTGGGTGAAACATATTGTAGCCTATAGGTATATAAATGAATATGTTTGTTCAAAACACAAATCATTTATTAGATAAAAATAATGCACATTTACAATTCAAACACTTAATCATATACATGAGGAAAATAAAAAGAAACAAAATAATATGATCAACTAAACTAATGAGAAACTGATTAAGGGTTGAGTTTGAAAAAGGAAATTTCCTTTAAAAGTTGTGATTCAAATTGAATGACCTTGATCTAAATGTGATCAATCTCGCACAGGAAAAGGAAATTATTAACTCTACCAGTGCTTCGGAAATACACACGTCAGAGAAGGTAGCAACAAGAAACTCTACGGGGATGTTATTTGTTCTCTATTACAACTTTAACTTTTTTTGTGTTATGTAATGTATGCAACAGAAATATAATTGAAGCCCAATAGTCTAAGTTAGTCAATCAGTCAGTTGCAAACATCAGTATGAGGCTTTTAGTTAATTTTTAAAGTCAAATCGAACTGTATTAAATAATAAAGAAAAATAACATAATCAGATTAATTTCCAAACTATTTGCCCCGATTAAATTTGTTTAATGTTTTGTCACTCATTCTCCATGCACACGATGTCATCAGAATGCCTATCCGTACGTTAACCAAACAGTTTTTCGCGAGTGACGTTTTTGTTTACACGCTGTTTGCAAAAAGCCAGATGTCATCATGATTTCAAGTGAAATCTGCCTAAAGTGAAGACCTCTGTATAGGCTAATCTACAGTAATGAATGTTCTGCTATGGTTACAAAAAAAGGGGTCAGAAGTCGCGTCCGGAGCACACGAGTATGTGACGAAATTGGCTTAAAACTTAAAGCGAGATAACTCACTCGTGTAACTATAAAATCGGAAACTATAAATCCCGCGGTGAGTAGCCAAGTGGAATTACGCGACACACGATAAAAAAGTTTATCGAACTTAAAAACAAACTGTAATAAAATTAATAAGATTCGATAAGACTTCAGCCAGTGCCTAATAAGTCTATCTATCTATATAATATATAAAAATGTTATGTTGGTTTGTGTACGCTTCAAAAACTCAAAAAGTTCGGCACCGATCGAGCTGAAATTTTAGCATGATATATAATCCGCATCAAGGATTGTTTTTATCTATTTTTTTCATCAGTGACATATCAGCGAATGTGCGAATGTCCACAGCGAAGCGTGGCAGTGTACAGCTAGTATTTTATAAATGTTACAGTACCTATATATATTTAATTAGGGACATAATTACCAATTACATAATAAACACCACAGGAATATTGCGATTGGGAAAACTGTTTTAGATAATAATTATTACGTATCCGACAGGTTTTTCAAAACTTATAATTAGATGTACAATAATTATCCAATTATGAAATATTGTGTTGATATTGACTGTTTAATTTTAATAATACATTTTGTATTTTGTATTTAATAAATTATTTCAATTACTTTCTAATCCAACAACGCTGTCGTTACAGAAACGACATTATAAAACTAATTGTTAATTTATGTGCATGTGTGTCGCCAAAAGTCATAGAATGCCTGGTCACTGTCTACGTTATATACATAAAAAATATGCTTATCATATTCTTACAAATTAATTACTACATTAAAATAATATAAACAATTTGGCACACGTGTAAGTAACTAAATAATAATGTAAAGAAGTTTTAGGTAGCTAATTTTTTCTTTTGTTTTACGATCACATACATAATAACCTGAGCCTTAACTAAAAAGTAAAGTGAAAGGTTTTATATAATGGACATTCTATAACTATTTGTGTATGTACTAGGGCTTTTTAAACAATATCGAAATATTGCTAGATTAAAAAAAAGGATTGTCTAAGAATTGTTTAACAGCGGAAATAGGGTGTATTTAACCGTTTATTTATCCGTTTACCGTTTATTGTTGCGATATATATTCGAACCCTAGTTATCTTTTCACTCAAAGCGCGCAGCCTATTTAGGCAAATATGGTATTTCACTACAACTACCTGTATCTAACTGCAATATGACAAATCGGCTATTTATCTTATTGTTATTTTCGTGAGCGTTAGGAAAAACCTACGACATTGTGCCACGTTGACAGCTCAAGAATTAAAAGATAAGCTCACACTGATATACAAATATAAGACGTTTCTAAACGTTATCTAACGCAAATACGTGGGGCATAAATTAATCAGGGTTGAGCGTGATAGACAACAGCACTAATGCCACGGCAAATATTACTATCTCATGGTTTTGGTTCATGTTTGTGTCTCGGTTACGTACTGCCTCCGTATTAGACGAATGAGATAAAGAGATCTGTTTTACAGCCGTTTGGTAGGTGGAAAAGTGTTTTCGTGATTAAAGATACGCTAACCACGTGACAACCCTTTTTATTTTTTTCCCGGGGATATGCATTAGGCATACCACCCCAGCCCCCGGGGGGGCGGGGTGGTTATGTGGGACTCCCCCGCCAGAACGCGGTCTGACGGGGTTTACCCACTAAAACCCCGGGGAGTTCTCCTCTCCGCATTGAGGAGGTGGCCACGGGTACGAACGGCGCTTCCGCGACCACCTCTGCGGGTGCCCTCTCGGGCTCGGCACGTGAGGCTTGGGCCTCTTTCTCCGCTGGGTGCGTCCCGGAACAGACCACGTGACAACCTTACCATTAAGTAACTTAGGCTTAGGGTGATGAGATGACACATCGACATACAAAAGTAGTGTATGTTAGCGAAATTTTAGATAGATCTTCATCCGCCAAGCATTAGTGTGCAAACATTACTGTGTTTCGGTTTCAAGGGCTTCCAGCGAAATTACTGGGCATATGAGACTTTAGAGCCGATGTCTCAGGGTGACTAGCGCAGTGCAGTGCCGCGCAGGATTATGCAATTCAAAGTTATGGCACTGTAACTGTTATGGGCAGGCGTAGCGCTTATCATCAGTTGAATGACTTGCTCGTCTCGTCACTCAGTCAGATAAAATAAAAAGCATAATATATTTCAATGATAATAATTTCGTTTCCCAAAAAATAATGCGGTGGGCAATAGTGAGAGAGCTAGATAGATAGATAGATAAAATCTTTATTGAAACCCCACAGAACAAAGAAAACTTAAAACTAGAACAAACAATTAGTGTCACAATGGGCGGTCTTATCGCTCTGAGCGATCTCTTCCAGACAACCATGCACGGAGAGGAGTAATTAGGACACCGGACGGCTAAGTACGGACGGAGAGCTAAGTAGATGAATGAAATAGAGAGGAGATTTTTTATTTGCTCGGTTGATTGGGCTGGTCGCGACCCCTAGTGATGTGCGGTGCGTTTTTAGCCTACACAAATTTGCACAGTGTCTACGGATACAAACAGAATATGAGTGTTGGAATGATTTGACCTAATCTTACAATCCAAAGCATTAATTGTTACGAATATTTACGATGCTGTAATAATAATTCTAAAACGATACAATTGATAAGTATTATTGACAAACCCCATTTATTCATTCATTAAATTGATATCGATTTGAGTTAATTCCCACACTCGTTGTTAGTTACAAATATTTGTCTATTAATATTTGTTTAATTATTATCAGAGTTCACAAAAATAAGCTGGAGTTTAATGTTATAAGTCATTTTCTTGTATAATAAATAATGATTAACAAAAATAAAACATTTTGTTGCCCGCCGTCGCTTCTTCATGAACTTATTCTAAATTTAACCCTGGGTTGTTAAAGTCGAGAGTGAATAGGTATCTTCTAGGCAGGCGTGCTTCACCTTCGGCCACATCGCCGCTTCCCATCAAGTGAGTTTGTGGTCAAACGCTCGCCTAGTAAAAAATTGTAAAAAAATTTGGATAATATTATTTTAAAAATTTGCTTATTATTGAGTGAAATAAAAGATTATGAACAAGTCTACCCTGGACTCAAGAAACTAATAGCTAAAAACAACCCAGTTCCACATACGAAGCTTCTAAGGCCGTATTTACACTGACTACCGCGCCAGGAGCCGGATTTAAGCACCGACTAATCCATACAGGGATGCTAAAGCTAGAGTTTGTTTGTGGATGCCGATTGGAGCCTTTGTCGGTTACCACACCTGTGTTAGGAACTCGGGTTTCATTTAAGATTAATTTTCATGTGATTTGATTTAAATGATCACTGAAAGCAAAGACTGCAGGAAATCTTCTCTTGGGACCTTTTATTGGGATGTCTAATTTTCAACTTTGTATTCAAAATATTGTTTTCTCCTTACTTTTTTGGGCATACATTGGGTTTCAGTTAAATTAATTTCCCCGAAGACAGTTTTCAGGCATTATTATTTGTTTTAGTCGTTTTGTTCCAATCAACAAAATCAAATTATTATTCTAAACATTTTCCAACCTTCAATTTAACAAGAAGAAATGGAAATATTTAGTTTCAATTCCACCTAAGTTGCCACATAAATGTAAGATAGGATTATTGAAAAAAGTCCTCATTCCTAAGAGGCGGCCTAATTCAACCTTATGATATTTGAAATAGTTAATAGATCAATCACGATTGACTTGACCAATGAGAAGTCAATCGTGAATGACTGTCGTGTGTCGTGTGGCTTACTTTTTAGGTTTGGAGAACAGTTGGCGCATGTGTTACTTAAAATTATTTGGGTTGAGCATCAGTATTGGCCATAGGACCCAAGCATAAATATAGTGCTACGTAATTGAGCGAAAAGTAACGCCAAGGACCAAGTTCTATTCAAGACTAGTCCACACGTGGGTGTATTGTCTCCAACACTACACTGGACCTTGGGATCTTGGTCCAAATATAGCCAAAGTGCGGTGTATTCCCGTTGTCCCCGTACGCCATGTCCCCGTCACGGGGACAGCGGAATTTCCTGCGGTCGAGACATAACACTGGTATATTGAATTGTGTGATACACGTGGAACAGCACAACACGTGGAAAACTATTTCAAAGGTCCAACGGCTAGGCAGAAGTCTCCAACCCTGTGTATATTAAAACGTCTGGTGCACTCGACTGCATCTTTACAGTTGACCATGTCACTATCGTTGATTGAAGGTGTCACTGTAATATTCAACCATACGTTATACATTAATTTGATCACGAACCCTTCTCATAGTGCTTCTTCTTTCCCTTCTCTCTCATAACATCAACACAACGTGGAAAAACGGAAAAAAAACGCACATAACTTATCTTTATATCTATATATATAAAAATGTTATGTTGGTTTGTGTACGCTTCAGAAACTCAAAAAGTTCTGCACTGATCGAGCTGAAATTTTAGCGTGATATATAATCCGCATCAAGGATTGTTTTTATCTATTTTTTTCATCAGTGACATATCAGCAAATGTGCGAATGTGCCACAGCGAACGTAGCAGGGTACAGCTAGTAGTAAAATAGATTAAAGCACCAAAGAATAAAGCGATCTTGAAACCAAAACTAAGAACAAACTGAACAATAATGATGTCTCAAATCTCAATATAATTAAAAAAAAACACAATACTTTATTGTAGGTAACATACTATAGGCATAAAATGTTAGTAAGTCTGCAAAATAAATATACTGATAGACTCGACTTCCCTATTCCCACATTCCGTGTAATATTAAAATTAAAACCAACAACGGAAATGGTTATCATATTACGGTTCGATTATTTTTAATTACCTATTGATATCAAATCAATTGGTTGTGTAACCCATTTCTTGTGTACTTGCCTAACTATAATGATTATAATTAACCACATTTATTACTATACTTATTTTAAGTGTAAGCGGAATAAGTTCCGTGGTAAAATCAATAGCCTATGTCACTCTCCACCAATCACCACCAAATCCACCAATCCGGATCTGGCCCCCGTCGTGGAATATGGCCTAATCCTCCTCACGAAAGTGAGGGGAGACCCGTGCCCAGCAGTGGGACGTTATGGGTTGTTGATGATGATGTCACTCTCCAACCCTTTATTTTTCCCTACGGGAACATAACGTCAATCTGTAATGGCGTGAAAGAAAGACAAACCAACAATCCCACTTTCAAACATTTTTAACATTTGACTGAGTGACGATTCGAGCAAGTCGTTCACCTGATGGTAAGCACTACGCCTGCCCGTAACAGTTACAGTGCCACCCTGAATTTTTCATTGCATAATCTCGTGTGGCACTGCCACTGCGCTCGTCACCCTGAGATAGCTCTTAAGTCTGATATGCCCAGTAATTACTTAAACTATGCATTGGAAATAAGATTATAATAATATCATCAACAACCCATAACGTTCCACTGCTGGGCACGGGTCTCCGCTCACATCCGTGAGGAGGATTAGGCCATAATCCACCACGGGAGCCAGATCCGGATTGGTGGATCACATACCTACCTCCGAAATAATTCTCGGGTAGGTATGTGGGTTTCCTCACGATGTTTTCCTTCACCGAAAAGCGAGTGATAATTAGGTACATATGTTTTACAAGAAACACATTGGTACGTGCCTGCACTGGGATTTGAACTCACGACCTTCTGCTTGGAAGGCGGACGTTCCCCCACTAGGCTACCACCGCTTAGAATAATATAGTATTATGTAATACGGCATTTTTAGAATGTGGTCGATTGGTAACGGGTTTTTAGAATAAGTCAGTTATATTTACTCATTAGTTTGTTTAAATTATTTTTAACTGTTTAATACATTATGTTGATTTTAATCCGTCTTACAAATAACATAACGATACAACAGAGTACCTACAAGTTACTCTAACCTATTTACTCCAACCTCTGAGATTTAACTTATTTACGCAGCATTTTAATCTTAACTAAACATAGTTATACAAAGCAGGCAATCGTCATAGTAATCTAATAAACTGTAATTATGGATAAAGATTATCATAATATTATAAAATATTAGATTATTCAGATATGGTCTTATATAATGTTGTATTCGTTATGTTAGAATATTTCATAAGATATTTTAATAAGTATTTAGTTATGATTAATAGTTATAATATTAAGTAATTGCCATAAGATTCAAGGGCGAATGATAATTCAGTCAGCATTTTCGGATATAGACAAAGTTCATTAATAGGTGTGAATCTACCTGCATACATGATTATATTATGATGATCTTTTTATTTACAAAACTAGCTGTGATACGCGTTTTCACGGGCGGTTTTCTTGTTTTAGTGGTTCATAAACTTTACCGGGCATTTACCATTTAAGGGGTAGAGAATAAAATGTACTTACCCTATGTATCCCAAATATAGTTTATTTTTTGTTCATATTTCCTTAAAATCCTATTGTAATAGCCAAAAACAAATAAAAATGCTTACGAACATATATTATTACTAGCAGCGCCCCGCGGTTTGACCTGCGATAACTATTATCCCACAGAAACCGTTACTTTTTACAAGATAAAAAGTATCCTATTTTCTATCCCCGTACCAAAAGTATCCTAGTGATTTACTATACTAAATGTCATCAAAATCCGTACAGCCGTTTTGGCGTGAAGTGAGGACAAACACACAAACTTTTGCATTCCTGCTAAATTTCTTGTGAATTCAAAGATTGTCTGGCAGAGATCGCTCAAAGCGATAGGACAACTTAAGTATTCCTTCTCTGCGTGTTATAGGTACATGTTAGCGTCAATAAAGAGTCGAACTTTTACCGAGTCTTAACCTACTTTTTTGTCTCAATTATCCAAATTCTCAGAAACGCACCACGCACGGTTTAGTCGAAATCAGAGCGGTATGAGCAATCTATTAACACGGGCCCGCTACAAGAACGTAATTAGTGTCATTTGCACTATTTTTGGACGGGATAAACACAGCAGGGCACATTGACGAGCTGCGCAGTGCCCACAAATTGGAAACAAATAGTTTTAGGTGCTAAGTTAATTTGTTCGGCTTTCGCTAACGTGTGAGCAATCAGCTCTGGATCGCTCTTTGTTTTTAAACTAGTGATTTGGTTCATTGTGCGGTTACCGTTAGGATAGTGTTCTCGACGCGAAGTTGAAGCTATTGGTGGCTATTATGATGAATTCTGTTATTAACCACGTGTTAGATAAAAATCAGACCCTTGACTCTACAAAGCTGGATAGAGATACCAATAAAACGTATTGCACAACTTAAAAAAATACAATTATCTCCAGTCACACAATTTTATCTGAAATATTAATAAAAATAAAACCGATGGCGTCACTCATCAACTTCAACGTTAAAAACAGGTCGTAATCGTCGCATGTCACATTTATCGCACACAAAGCATTCCGACTAATCGCGATAAAACAATAAATCTGTGCTTATTATCTACATAATCCGATAATGCACGTACTGGCGGCACTATCGCTATCCGTAACTGGTTATCCGTTGATATCAGCGTTCGGATAATCCGTAAACGTGCGTTATCTGTTCGCGCATTGAGGGAATTGACACGCGTTGGCAGAATGTTCGCCGAAATGTATGCGGCAAATGTGCGTTGTATTAAAAATACGTGGTTAAGTCACAGACATCATCTTTATGTTGATTAAAATGAATAATCAGATTTTATCTACGATTTCATCTAGGCGTTGGAGAGAATAACATTTATACACGTCAGTTTAATTCCAATTTGTTAGTATAATTTTTCTAAGATTTGGCATCTGTTAGCCGTATTTTAATCCAGAATACTGGAATTATACTGACCACGCCACATTTAATAAAAGTTTAAAGGTTGCACTAAGCATTTTATCAAACGTAAATTACTTGGAAAATCGTTATCAATTTTCAATACTTACGTACTTATTAGTTAAGCCTACTTCACATTCACACTTTTTACGCTATTTATCGAGGAAACGATACAAACCACTCCAGATAATGCCACTCGAAGAATAAACCTGTCAGTAATCGAGGCGAAGATTATTTGCCGCCATGATTATCGCTAATTAATACTCAAGTATCGAACGATTTAAATGGAATAACCCAGTTAAACCACTTGCCGGCGAATAGAGATATCGAGCGCCGATACTCGTCAACAATCACTGCGATTGTTTCATATTATTTAGTAGTTGTGTCATGCATTATGCAACGATGCAGCGTCGAATAAGGCGCCGCCTAGTTCCTACAGAACTTTGGATGAGAAACAAGCAAAAAAGCTATCAATGAAGCCGCGGTCGGTTCGCAGAGCACATTAGATATTGTTAACAAAACTTCCTCCTCGATTAATATGCATCGACAGGTAATGCCGAGTACGTGCTCCTGCGCCGCCGACAGCGCCAATAACTCATTTTCGCATGCGCGACGCATCCATGCAAAATTTTAGGCGGGATGCGTTTGCGTAACTAACGTCCAATAAAAGTAGCTACTTCCCAACGTCGCTTCTTTGTCCTCGACGGTCGTGTCTCTCGAGTTAGACAAGGAGAGACACGTGAGCTCCGATGCGTTTGGACAACGCATATCGCATTCGGTAAAAGCTGGTTTCGACGGCCGCCGGCGCACATTCCCATGCAAGGTATGCCTGCAGGAGCTATGTCGGCAATTTAAATATTACGGCTACTCAAAAACGTGAGATGTAGGTAGCAAGAAGCCCCGTGTGGGCCTGGGACTCGACGGAACAAGGATACCCTGAATCCGTCCAAAAAATTATAATGAAGCGGCGACATTTTTCCGTAATTAAATTGTAGCTTTTTACTGTACTTTAGTAAGGCGAAAATAATTAATAATACGCGTTTTAATTTTCATCTGAATTTAACATGGGAGGTTAATGTCGAAGAAAAATCCCAAGTCCTCTCATAAAGCTTCAACAAGCAGAGATTATGCGTTATAAAAATGGTGGAGGTTTTTCGGTGAAATTGTTGATTTCGCGTATGCGGCGGAGAGTGCTGTTATGGTTGTGTGCAGCGATGCCCATGGCGGGCAGTAGCCATTCCCATGTCGGCACCGAAAAAATATTCAAATTGATTCACGCGCGCGCGCCTCCGCCCGAATTTTGCAGAGCGTTTGATGCGCCCGCGCCGATTCCGGCAAATCCGTCGCGTCGGAAGTGCGTGGCGCGCGCCACCCTGCCGCCCGATGTGTCGATAGGCCCGCTTGGAGTCGTTGACCTCGATCAGGACCTCCGATAATGGACATCAGATAGACCGTTAATTGCTATGATTAAGATTCCAAAAACACGCCCTTCGTCGCTTTGCCGTCGAATTTAAGTCGTCCTCGTTTTAATTGAAATAACTATCATTCTCGTGCAACATTTAGCGCCAGACGGCCCAAAAAATTAATGGTCCCTATTTTGGCTCATGTGCAAATTATCGACATTTTGTATTCCTCTCACTAATCCAAGACCTACGTATACGGTCACACAATGCACTTATTATTCGACAGTTCAGTTTCTAAGTAAAGTGCATACGGATTGAATACCATGCGGTATGACGTGTCCGTCTGCCCTTTCAATGACTTGAATAATATCAAAAGCATTAGGAAATAAAACGGCACTGAAAGATCTGAATATGGACAGACAAAAAATGGACACATATAAATATGCAAATCATATATTTAGAAACAATACTGTGGTCATGATTTAATTAGACATACACAATTTCATTCACATTTTGAATTATAAATTTTCATCGTCCCAATATGGTTGTCTGTCCCAATCCTAACTTACCCGTTTACGGAGGTTCTTGACAGATTTGTTGCAACATTGTCGTTAAAAATTAAAGGTGTCGGAATGGAACCCGCAGACGGATCGTGAGTTGGACTTAAGATAATTAAGTGGATCTTTGTTGTAAGTGAGGTAGCGTTTACCTGTGTTTATGACGTCTAAGAAATCCGGCTCCGGCCACCATTGTTTATCCCATTACGTCAGTTAAGGCGTCGTAAAGAGCACATTAAATAATGACTACAAACAGGATCACCAGTTTAACGGTAATATTCCAAGGACGCGATTTCTAAAGAATCTATCTACCTGTCGGAGATGTCAATATAAAAACTCTTAGATCTTCGAACGAAAACATGACAATACAAAAGTTTTTGGGTATATCAGAGAAACAGCGTACCTACAAGTTTATTTGAAGGTTTACAATAGAGCTTTGACTTTTTTTACAGAATATTTAACATCATTCATAGAGTTCATACTAGACAATAGAGATAGATGGTTAAAGTTGCCTTAGCTTATGATGAAGTCAACCGAAAACCACGGCTGGAAAGTTCCAAACTCCCTATGACTGTGCCCTCTTGACCATGTCAACACGAACGTTATCAATTATTAACGCACACACACGAGTATCTATGACTTTAATAGCAGTCACAATATATCAGTGCGTGAGCTAGAGTCTGGAAGCTGCCACAGAACAGAGATTAGAGTTCGTTCACACAGGATTTTATTCCTCATAGTATCGATGCACATATCGGTGCAGCTCTTACTCATTTGTTGTTGTGATTGTAGAAGGGATGGCGGATGAGATAAGTGGGTCGATGACATTTGGCTCCGGACAGCGATTATTGTGATTATGCACTTTGTGCGTTGAACTTTACTAGGAGCTTTGATATGCGCCAGCTTCGATACGAGGACACTGCCTACTCAGTGCGTGTGCGTCGTGATTCGGACGTAATTTATAATTTATAATCGTATGTCATCACTCTTGCGGTGACAGTGATCATTTAAATCTTTGTTTTATTAATTTTAACCAGACGCTCGGCCAAGCGGCAACCGTTTTATGTTGAAGTGTCAAGTTTTATTATGATTATGTATGTATTATAATTCAAGTTGTATTTTATCATATCAAGTCAAAATATTAAGTTGAAGTCAGTCAGTTGTCTAGTCAGGTAATAAAGTGGTGGGTTCTTTACTTAATGGTTGATTTATATGTTTGACATGTAAAGTGCATTATTTTTGCCTACTTGCTATAAATGATTTAAGTTTTATATTATACCAATATTTGAAGAAGCACACGTTTGAAAATAAAAATGCAAAATCATCAACGTCAGATTTTCGGTTTCCTACCAAAAGCCTACAAAGAAGTTATGATGCCACAAAAAATACTGACGCTTGCACTACCGTCATAAATGATAGGAGTTTTATCCACCTTATCTCCAGATAAACCTCCGTCTTCTTCAAAACGTTAATTACAATTACGTAAAAACATTTTATCTATTGTGACAACTATGTTACGAAGTAAAGAGTAACAATGTTCTATCCTTATCAAGTAGGCACGGATATTCTGAAACACATCTACAGTGTTTTCGTCGACCGTATGCGAGTATAAATTCCCATGTAGGGTCGATAGCGGGCGAATCCATCTGGCAGATAGTGACCACTATTACCACTATCGCATCCGCCACACAGATAACTGGCGATTGTCGAACGTCGCCTAGTAATCTATTGTTCACCGCAGGATTGGAGAAACGGCATCGGGGACGCTGCTAAGGGCGGTGATTAGGCTTCTATTTTTGTTAATACATCGTCGATCTAGTATTTAATTTGAAGTACCTGGATGATGATTTTTTTTATGACATTTTCTAAAAATGATTCCTAGCTAGATCGATTTATCGCCCCCGAAACCCCCTATATACTAAATTTCATGAAAATCGTTGGAGCCGATTCCGAGATTCCAATTTTTATATATATATATATATATATATATACAAGAATTGCTCATTTAAAGATATAAGATATACTTTAATTCCTTTTTATAGTTAAAAGATATTTTGGTAAGTTGCTAGTATTCTGATATTTTATTGTCTATTAACGGCGTAAACATTTAGAAGTATGTAACGTGTGTTTGCTATCGCGTATCCATTATATTTACGTGCATTAAAAAATATTGAATTTCGTAAATTAACTAATTAAAAAAACACCATGACTTCGTTCATGGTTAGCAACATTAGTTATGAATTAAGTGAGAGAAACAAATACATCAATGTTGTTTTACCACAGTGTAAAGAATTAAGTAGGCTATAGTTATACTTTACAGAGATTGAATGAGATGTCGTTGCGACGCATTACGTTCCTAATAGAGCTCTCACAGAAAACACGGACACATAAGGGCTTTATAAAGTGTGATGTCCTAGAGTTTCAATTTCAATGGAAAGCTACCGTTACAAGTAGGTTAGTCGAAACACTTGTATTGTAATCAGTACCTTTGATTAACCTAATACCTGTGTCAACGCGTCAAATAGTAACATTAGTAATCGAGTGACGAGCCGCACGGCGAGACTTTTCCCAGACACGCATACAAACAGGAACGTTTAACCTTTTATTACTCTTCATCCCTATGTCCAGGTGTTAAGGTTTAAAATGTGCTGAAATTGCATTTTTGGTTGTTGTACGCTCTCACTACTATTCCTATGTCTGTCATGCAGGATAATCAGCACGCAACTGTTATTTGACATGTCTTCGAGTACGTCAAAAAGCGATTCGTCGAAGATGGTAATGGTTTAAGCAGATTTAATATTTGCATGCTATGGTATTTATTCGTTACGCGCTGATGGTCACTGTCTACTTTTAACCATCCAATAAAATACGCTGATGTATTTCAGAAAACAAAACGCGACTATTAAAAATGAGTAAAGTATTACAATGTGGAAAATAAGATAAGATATGATATCAATTTTTTATTGCAGTCCAAAACATACAAACAAAAGTAAAAACCTCTTGTAACTAAAGGTACAATAGGCGACCTTATTGCTAAACAGCAATCTCTTCCAGACAACCTTTCAGACATAGAAAATCTACGTCAAATAGTAAAGCTTTTGAAGTTTGATCTTTGTTGTTCTTAAAAGCTTTAGTGTATGATAGTTTCAGTGTAATTTTCTGCAGTAGCAACGAATAATTAGAAGAACCTCTAAATTTTTTCACAAGAATATCAGCCCTATAATTTTAATTAATTTACTACCATGCAGAGCAAAATATTCCAAATTTAGTATTGCCATACAGTAAAAACGTGGCAGTTTAATGCTACCATTACTTTGGTAACTTTGCCTACTGGTGCCTGTTTACCTATACTAGGCTGGGCTTATTTTTCGGTTCTCATTGAAATTTCCTTTCCTTATTTAAGTTTTGTTCTGTAAATTAAGAAAGAAACCATGGTTGTCTATAACAAGTCCATTTTTGATATACTACCTTTAAACAGTTACTACCTATTATACAGTTTTTAAAACTTTACTGCTTTATTAAGGGTATAGATTACATTACATTATGTTCCATAGTAGGGTAATTTATATATTTTACTTGTAGATGTGACAGAATTGTCTTATAAACTGAACCCGTGCGTCTAAAGACGCTGTGAGATGCATGCTAATGCGAAGTAATGCCGGTAATGTGGCTGGTACAATTAATAAGAGACGAGAGAGAGAGAGAGACTTTAACTGTCGAATCATTAAGAATAGAACAGAACAGAACAGAACAGAACAGAACAGAATAGAATAGAACAGAATAGAACAGAATAGAATAGAACAGAACAGAACAGAACAGAACAAAATAGAATAGAATACAATAGAAAAACTCTTTATTGTACACCAGAAATAAAAATAAACACAGTACAAAAGAATTACAATAGGTAAACAAGGGTAGTACAATGGGCGGTCTTATCGCTGAAAGCGATTTGTTCCAGCATTGGCTAATAGCAGCTTAACCAATGTAGAATATAGGCTTATATAAAAGTTTTATTTTTAGACTAGCTAGTTTTAGATTATCACCGTAGGCTATCATTATTTTCTTAACTCTACTGCCCAAAAGAAGATTATTTATTTTTATTTATTCGTTCTGATATATAATTTTTTTCCGAAGCAACTCATTTATTCAAGCCATTTTTTTTCTGCTAGAAGATTTATATCCAGTTGAAAAATAAACTATTTATATCCTACTTGAATTAGAAATCAAAAATCGCCTAGCGCTTGTGACTTAAAACAATAAATAATTTGCATTGAGTGAACATAAAAAATCTATTAACATTTTGTTTGTTCATCAATAATCATAGGAAACGTTTCACAATAGTTTTTTAGGGCCAAATACATTGTAATTTTTACAAAGTATTAACACATTAAAATTCTTGTTGCAATACGTTTATCTAATTTATTACAAAGAATGTATGATTGTATGACCATTTAGATAAATACTTACATTTTAGAATTTCCTAAATCATGGGGTATTAAATAGACCAGAGTAAGAAGAAAAACAAACAGTTCACTCGATTTTCAACGCGTCTCCATAACATTATAAACAAGAGTAGCAGTCACTGTGCTACTTAAAAACGCCTCTTAAAAATAAAAAAGTTATTTAAGTTCTACGCACTTCATTTGTTGTACTGCGTATTAGTGATAACCATAATTTATAAGTAAGTCCGTTCCTGTATTATATTTTAATATCTACAGAAGCTATATTAAAAACAGCAAGTCAAAACCTTTAACTACATCAAATGGCTCCAATGCCAAACGTCATCAGCACATTGATGAAAGATAGTTCCAAAGCCCAGGGTTACGGTGTCAATTGTAGACGTGATACGACTTAGCTGAGCTGTAAAGGACATAACACACGAACGATGCATGACGCAACGATCTGTGATGCGTATCTACTGAAATATGTATTGTATTGAAAATATATTTTTCTTAATAAATATTCGGTACTGCAAGCCGATTAAAATGAGCCCTAACATCATAAATCCTCTCCTCGTCACTGAGGAGTACTTTTACAAAAATTCAACTCAATTAAACAATGGATACTGGTTGGAAATGAACTTGCTAGATTTGACTAAACCATACATCCATCTATTCACTCCCCCAAACTTATAAGCATGGTGAATTAAAAAGCACACAAATAACTGTATATATCTGTTTATTAACAAACTCAAATATAATTATTGGTTCCAACTTGCTGCCTAAGTGGCGTGCTATTCCCAGCTTATAAACAAGACACACCAAAATAATACAGAACAACACACACTTTCTGATACATACGCTCACAAGATACATATAGGATGTCCTACGTGTATCTTTTTTAAGACAGATACGCAAATATGGGCGTGTCCCCTACAATACGCGTCGTGTGGCGAGACCTCAAGTTTGTCCCACTAAACGTTCATTAATCAGTGGCACTGATTCTAAATATAGTGACTTATGCTATTGCGTGCTGATGTCAGCACAGTCACAGACTTTAATAGTAGTGACGGTTAGTGAGCTAGATTAGCTCGGGTTAAAGGCCTATGAGTGGTTTAATTGATAATATCTTAAGATTGTTTCAAGGCATATAATTAGCACCTATGGACATCAACATCAAGAAAAGTATCTCAGCTTTTGTTATGTCAATCGATCACGAATGGTAGTGCGTCTTCGGGCGTCATCGTTTGTGTCGCTTACCAATGCTGAGACGAAAGTTTTAACAGTGCCCTCCGACTCCAAAGGACAGAAATGCTCCAATATATATCCAGCCACGCCTTTCTCCCGTTGGGATAAGCAGAGACTGCATCTTTCCACATGCTAGAATCCCAGCGGAAAGTTCCAATGCAATGCCATTGAACGAAAGCCCATCTAAGTATGTGCCACTAAAAACGCGCTTCACTTAAAATTGTTCTTTTTTTTATAAAATAAATATATTTTTATACAGTCGTTGAACGACTCAAAGTCCCTAAATAAAGACAGATTTAAAAAAACCGTGCAAAGACCCAATAGTAACATTGCATCAGTTTTATTATATAAATGTATCGACACGAAATTTTAGCCGCTTTTCCATCTTCTAGCGACGAAATGATAGAAAGCGTAGTATAGGCTAAATAATGTAGAGTCGATATCATGTAAAGATATTTATTATGAATTTTTGGTAACTAAATAAAAATAAATTCATTACAAGCGATTGAATTGATACGGAAATGCTAATTATTCAAGTATTTAATATTTATACTGACCACGTCTATTGTAAATTGTAAAACTCCTTAAAATATAAAAGTAACACTGTTAAAATATCTCTATAATGTCCAGGTGATTCGACCAAACCTTGGTTAAACGATTACGACTTTTAAAACAGGTGTAAAACTGCGATAAAATTATTTTATTGTACCTCTTTAAGTTATTTATTTAGCATATGAATAAATTATTCGATTGAATATGAATATTCAACAACTCGAAAGAAAAGCTATAATTTTCAATGACGACCTTAATAAAATAAGCTATATTTTTAAGTTTAGTAGGTGTACAGATTTTGGTGTATTTTGGGTCATAAAAGCGGAATCTTTGGAATAAAATAACATATCTAAGGCACCGATTAAGTAGCTGTTAGTTTTATTATATCCAGATTTATCTTTAAAGGTTGTTTTTATATTTTCTGTCGGTTCTAATTGTTTCCTCTTTTTCTGTGTTCGTTTTCTAACATTTAAGAGATTACTAAGATGAGCACACTGGTTTTATCAATACGCAGTTACGCAGTCAGCCAAACCAATGATTTACTATCGTAAGTTAATAGGCACTGGAGTAGGTACTTAAAATTCTATTGCATACAATATTCAACAACACTAAACTACATATAGATATTTCCAATTCATCTAACTAGGCAACTTAAAGTTTCAACCAACAAGGAAACAAAGGTTTGATTGACTTAAAAATTCCCAACAAAAACAAAAAACCATCGTAACGTCTCAGCACTGATAAAAAGCTGCGTAATTCGCGTGTAAGTGAAAATTAGGCTGTTATTAAAGTAGGCAATTACACCGATATTGCAATGCGATATCAATGGGCAATTACAAACACCTTGTAGGCGTAACGATGCGGGACGCTTCACCACGAGTACTTATGCAAGTAAGTGAGGCAGCTAATATGTAGCCGGTAGTTAAATTAACAGTCAATCTCGAATGAGGAATAACGTGATTTTCTGGTACTTATCAGAGTTTATCAGGCCATCCAAGGATCTATTACGATTTTTTTATATAAAATAGGTGGCAAAAAAGCATACGGCCTACCCGATGGTACGTGGTGACCGCCGCTTATGGACATCTGCATTGCCACCCTTTTTAAAAAGAACTCTTTTAACTTTTGCTTTAAAGTTTTGTATCCAGGACATCTGAGGGAACACCTCGGGTGCATTTATGAGATTTAACATTTTGTAATAGACCAATTCAGTTTAGACACATTGAATACTAAGTCATCATCATCATCATCTAACCATATCGACCCACTGCTGAGCACTGTCACAGGTCTTCCTCACTTTAGTGCTTATACTAAGTAGTATGTAGGTAATAGAATGAACGAAAACAAGCTTTTGACGGATCACGTGATAAGCGCTCGAGATTCGTGGTGAAATGTCAAATTAAGCAAGGCCTACAAATTAATGAGTTCACCATAGTTACATAATAGCACTGCAGCTTTCTACCCCCACTCTATCAACAGGAATAGTATATCCTGCTCCGGTATTTGTTTCAAAGATACCAAATTAATCAAATTATAGATTAGTCAGCTGTATGCTAATGTAATTCTATTTTTCCATGCAAGGAGGTTTTTGTAATGATATCCTATTTGAGGTTATGCATAGGTTAGCTAGAAATAAGGGCGGAAGGCATTCCGACGCAGGACAAGTGTCTACAGCCGTACACAATACCACTGCTATAAAAACATCATAGTATGTCATTACATGTCTTTGAACGGTTAGAAATATGCATTATTTTATAAATTTTGCCTTTATTGTCGAACGGGTGAAACCGCGTGTGTCGCCGGGTCACAGGGAGGGATCAACAGATGGTTTGTTAAAAAAACGTTAAGAAAGCTACTTCTTTCCGTTTAATTTGTCAAGAATTGACTAGTGTCTGCTATAAAAAAACAGCTGTGCAGAACCATAAATAAATATGAATATGAACAAAAATTTTCAAATTATTATTGCTTTTGTATATCTAATAAAAATGAATTTATGGAAAAAAAAAACTTTTGATGTTTCTCAATATATTTCAATGTTATGGAATGATACTAAGCAGGATTATTATGTGACATTAATTTGAGTGACCTTAGTTAGGCAAAACCTTAACGTTATCACTTAAGAAGACAACTAGAGCTCTAAATAGTTAAAGTGGAATCAATAAACTTCTAAAACAATCTACAGACACTATCAAACTTATCAAAAAAAGTTTTTGTAATGACAAGCGCTTAACTAAACCGTGGAAACAACAACAAACCGTCACCACACCATCACAGTCGTAATAAAAAAAGCTCTACTCTTAATCCGTCCCCTCCTACTTAAACAAGCGTGTGTGAGGGTGCGTACACCCACACCAACGCACCTTACGTACCCATGGGCGCACGAACACATGCGTACGCATAAACGTACATGTGGGTAGGCTAATGATAGTGGGCTTCCGTCGCGTCACACCTGAGAGCCCGTAACCGACGTCGGGTTATAGATACCTAGTCTAACCCTCACCCCTTAATTCAGCTAAACGCACTTTTGTTTAGTAGATCTTTATAGAGCTGTTAATACAACAACTGGGATATTTTTGTTGGATATATTGTTTGAAGCTGCAGATGATTTGATTAATTTGACTCGTGCCTATGATTCTCAATCCAATAATACCAATATTTTAATTAATGACAGTAGGCAAACAAGCGGTGGTAGCCTAGTGGGAGAACGTCCGCCTTCCAAGCAGAAGGTCGTGAGTTCAAATCCCAGTGCAGGCACGTCCCAATGTGTTTTTTGTAAAACATATGTACGTAATTATCACTCACTTTTCGTTGAAGGAAAATATCGTGAGGATACCCACATACCTACCCGAGAATTATTTCGGAGGTAGGTCTGTGATCCACCAATCCGGATCTGGCCCCCGTGGTGGATTGTGGCCTAATCCTCCTCACGAAAGTGAGGGGAGACCCGTGCCCAGCAGTGGGACGTTATGGGTTGTTGATGATGATGATGATGAGGCAAACAAGAAGTTCAATTATAGTTCTGGTTAAAGATAAGAATAGTGAAAGATGACGAAGACGTCCCTACCTTTCATGCTTTTGAAAGCTTAGACGGAATAACAGCTAATCTATATTTTTACTTCTATTGTTAAAATATGCCTAAATGATCGCTTGACCGTATGAACTACCTATAAACAATAGTTTAAAAATTAAACCAATAATTCATTTGAAAACTGACAATTGTTTTCAATCGGCTCAAATAACACAATATTTTCGCTCACAGTATTTTTCAGTGTTCAACATAATTTGATATCTTAGTTTTAGGTTCAAGTTAGGTTATGTTTAGAATAATTAAGAAAAAGTTTTAATACGTTTGTTTAGAAACTGCGCGATAAGTCAAACAGTAGCAAAATACCCTTTAAGTAACAACGATTTACTATCTAATCGGATGACATCTTAAGTGGATCTTCTTCATTAGATAGACATAGATAAAATTAATCAATTTGCAAATTGATACAAGTGCACCTTGACCACATATTTTACGATGAAGACAGACTTATATCGGTCTTTCACGAGTTATTTCGTAATATTAAGGCTTACTCGTCCAGTTGCTTAGTCAAATAAAAATAGAATAAATAAATGTGTTCATAACACTGGATTTTTAAATAAATCTATCTAATCTATGTTTAAATTTTACCCAACTAGTAGGTACAACGAAACGCTGTGAAATTTCAATAGGTTTACTATTGCAACGCGGTAACAGCCACTCTATAAACTTCCTCGAGTGACACGGTGAACGAATTACGCAAGAATATAAAAGCTCTCAGAATTAAAAGGAAAAAGTTCAATTAATCCTAATTTGCCCGCTAAGATTAAAGTCGCGATAACCGGCATTCTATAAGAACCCTTTACTTCACTTTCCGGCCCCCATTCACGTTTTAAGCCGCTTTAAAAACCAGTGGAGTTCGACAAACAAGGGACTTATAATGCGTAACCGACTAAGAACTGTTCCCAAGAAATGCATCAATTCAGATTAGGGGTCGAAGGGCTCGCGACTCGATATAAATCGATAAACATCTACCTATTATAACCTCCGCCAAGATTTATATCGATATTTCCTAATCATAGTAGAATCGTTTCACTGCTGTCAATAGATCGATCAACTTTGCAGCTAATTACACATGCTATTGTCGAATGATCGGGTGTGCGATGTAAATAACCCTCAGGTAACCACGTTAGTAGTTTTTTCTACATCTCGACCGCATGCAAACCACATTGAAAATATTTTCCCTCTTAATTAGTAAATTCATTTGCATGAACAAGTGCTGGTCGTCCCATACTAGGACGATAATTATTATAATTGTAGTTTTTTTTTGTCTCGCGAAAAAGTTATAATATGCTGCGTAACGGTCAGGCCGGTCGATGGTAATCGCGGACGCATCCGCCGATAAATCGATAAACAAGTCGCGCGACTGTGACGAGTTTCCCAACTACCCGCAAATTATAATAATCGCGGCGCTACTGTTTTCACAGTAGATGCAGCCAAGCTTTGATTGTTGTACGTTTGACGAGAGCGTTTGCAGATCGTCGGTCGATAGTATACCAACGAATTAATTACTTAATTCCGATGCGTGAGTAAAGGTATGCAATTTCTAGCGCAATGCCCGTAATTGCATTTTTTCCGTTTAGGCACAACCAAGATAATATTTTTGAAAGCTTATCGCTCGTGCTCATGAGTCGTAACGTTATTTACACTTTCGCATGAAGCAACTGTGGCGACTGAAGCGAACAGTTGAATATTTCGACCTAATAATAAGTTATTTAAATATACAAAAAATAGTGTTGCGTGCGGTCGGAGGCTTCGTCATTACATTCCGTTTGAATCCGCAACTTCCTTTACCAAAACAATTATATTTTTACATTCGAAAAAAATATATTCTATGTGTGTGTGAGAAGCGAGTTGTGAGTATACCGCAAGTGCCTGACACACACACGCGCGTCTTTTAGGCTGTTACATTACATTCACGCATGTTTTCTTTGTTTGTTCACAGATGTTATCGAGAGCGTCATATTTTTTTGTAATTCATTAACCGGACTTATCTATACTAATAAACCATTAACGGCTTTATGGAGTTCTTCGAAATTAAAATGCAGATTATGGAGCTTATAATTGTAGCCCCTCTGGCACAATACAGCAAAAACGTCTGGAAAATACAGTTGCATACATAACACATCTATTTATTAATATTTATTTGCATAGACAATGGATTACTGATGAACATTAGGGTTGTCAATTACTGAGACCTTCATTCATTAAGCCGATATTTAACTAAATATTGCCATTAATGGCAGCTGTTTCCATTCCAGTTAAATTATCAAAACGATATTTGCACTAAAGTTACAACAATTAGAAAGGTATAAACAAGTGTCTCTATTATGACTTGATATGAGATACTGCATTAGGTACCTCACGATTTGTATTGTTAACTGCATCATTGGGCACATAAACGCTGGTGCAAGCAAATGCAAACATTGCAAATCAATACTACATAACAATTAAAACAGCCTGAGCTGCACTGCAACGCTGTGATCTATCATTCAAATACTAGTTTAAGTTAAATTGTAGAACTTTTATAGGTAATCTAAATATTTTATCATTCCCCTTGCGACAAACGTTGAAACATTCTATGCACCTGACAGGTGGCGACAGCCCTATCCTATCGCGTACGTAGGATTAGACCACGCTTTGCATGTGTGCGTGTCTGTTCGTATGTGTGTTTCCGTCATTTCCCTGCGCAGGAGTCGTCGATCGCGATGATTGCTCACGCGTTTCGCATCACTCGCCCCCACCCCACATCTGCCAGTTCACATACAATTTACATACGATTTGTTATGCAGTAACATTTTTTGTGACATTCTATCGATAATCTAATAGTTTACGGGCAGTTGTTTCCGAATAAGTAGTCGTTTTACCGTTGATACAATCAATTGTAAGGCAGCGTCCTGTCGTGGGATAAACAAATAAAAATATGCAAAATAATCTAGCATGTTAATTCCATAGTGCTGCAGAATCACGCAATTCTCGAGTTTTCAACATGGAATTTAAGCTGCAAAAGATAACTACAAGCGAATGGAAAAAGTCCCTAACACACATTCACAGGAGTCTAAACACTGTGGATTTTACAGTTAATTAGTATTTCAATGCATAATTGAATTTTGAACAGAACAGAACGGTTGCACTATAGCTTTAGTCTGGCTAAATTCATAACCCAGAGCTTTGATACGTGTGTGAATGTTTAACGGGTGTTAAAGACATATTTTTCTTGTAACTTACCATAAGGTGAGATGGTGAACGAATGTTGATTTGTATCTGTAGGTTAAAAAAAAACAAGTGTGAGAAAATATCCGGGTAAAGACACTTTAAAAAAATTTCGGACTTTGTCAACCCTAGCTTATTTAATAATAACGAATAAGCCATGAATATGTTGCAGTTTTACAAATAAATTAGTCATTAGTTAGTAGCTGATATACTTATCAACTAATGATTACCTACTAAGTAATGATTAATGCCGTTTGAGACAAACCTGCCTTTGTTACCACAATTTACGCGTTCTGTCGCTAGTTACAGAAATAAACTAAAATTAATAACTCATTAACAATACGCAATTCTAATCACATAATAACCACTTAAACTACAATAATCATATCGTCGATTTGTTAACAATTCAAGTACAAAAACTGCGGACTCAACCACCCATGGCCACCGAAATAAAGAGGAACGCACACATGCGCGGGGCGTGTCGCGCCGCGCGAATGCACCCTTATTGTTTATCCCACGATTAAAACCAATTCAAAAACTAAATCGCACTCGAAAATTAAGCTCGAGTGGTGCTACGGAAGCCTTTGTTTTAAGCACAATGCGTACTTGAAAGACAACTAAAGCTGCGAACATGAGCGTGAATGTGAAAACGAAGGCTGCGTTCATATTATTATGCCAGATATTTTTTACCGAAGCATGACTTTAGCTCTATGAAATCTTTGTTTAGTGTTTTAAATGCTATACAGCTTAAAATGTTATTAGGCATATTTCCAAATGTTGACTGTTTTTGAGTACTTGAACAGCCAGCAATAAATTATACGAAGACTGTTCATATCTCAAGGTTTTCGTCTAGGGTCCATTTATTTACTATTTATTTTCATATCATGAGAATTTATGAAATAATACTTACAGCACTTATTTGTTGTTTATTTATAGCTGCTGCAAATTAGCAGTTAAATAAGCAGCATGTTAATTACAAAATAATGATCAGCTATTTGAGTAGTATGAAGGAATTTCCCATTTGTTAATACTGCGTTAAATGCATTTGAGGTTAAGGTATTAGTTAGCCAGATGAATCTGATGATTTTTTAATTGGTGAAGTAAATTTTGCTATCTGGCAGCTTTTGGGTAGCACAAACAATTAAACCAAGGTATCTTGACTAGAAGCGGTGGTAGCCTAGTGGGAGAACGCCCGCCTTCCAATCAGAATGTCGGGAGTTCAAATCCCAGTGCGGGCACGTACCAATGTGTTTCTGTAAAACATATGTACGTAATTATCACTCGCTTTTCGGTGAAGGAAAACATCGTGAGGAAACCCGCATACCTACCCGAGAATTATTTCGGAGGTAGGTATGTTATCCACCAATCCGGACTGGGCCCCCGTGGTGGATTATGGCTTTACCCTCCTCATGAAAGTGAGGAGAGACCCGTGCCCAGCAGTGGGACGTTATGGGTTGATGATGATGATGATGATTTTGACTTAAGCGTATGCATATATAGTTAATTTTACGTAACACCCCTGTTGGGTTTCATATTGCCATCATTTCTACCGAACGTAGTTCTAAAGCAGTGATAGAGAAAAGATATCTGAGCACCTTGGAACTCAACATGATAACAATACACTTGTACACAAATTAATTTCCAAACACAGAACAGCCGTCGTTTTTGCAGTCATTTCAAGTCCTATCATCAAATTAGTTTTGTTTAAAAAAGTAGAGTCAAAATGTATATTTGACGACTGCATTCTATTGAATTCATGACGTAGTAAAAGACATTATTTAACAAATCCCCTTCTTAGATTTTCATCAACGATTACATCTTGAAACTGATCTCAATCATATAACAATGAGTAATAATCAATCTATATGTCAGACAAGAGAATGACGTCATAGCATCTACTTACATTGAAGACAATTAAGTCCACGATAGTTGTGGGCCGTCTACACGGAGCTAAGCGAGGATATGCAGTATTATATATACTTCTAAGCGAGGATTTAGCTGGGGTGCCCGAGCAGGCTGCGCCGGCGCAGACGACAGCTGACGCCGCCGACGAGTGGAGAGCTTGTAATTACTACAGTCTATTGTCCTCTCTCTCTACTATTAAAATATTGTATGGTGATTCGAATCAACAATGTTTTGTTTTAGCTTTTGAAAAAAAACATATGAATAGAGCTGAGATGTACCAGTACGTTTGACATAGCAACAATTAAAAACGGAACATTAAATTTATGAAAGAAAACTTTAACTCGTGTATATTTATGTACCTAACATTTTTTTAATTTTTTTGTTAAGCTTTTATTGTAATCCATGTATATATTTTACTACTCCTAAAACTATTGTGCAATTCAATTGTAACTTGGGTTTCTTTCAATCCTTTCCTTACTTCCTTACTTATATTATAAATGCGAAAGTAACTCTGTCTGTTGCTCTTTCACGTCTGAACTACTGAACCGATTGAAATGAAATTTGGTACAGAAATAGTCTAGAGCCTAGGGAAGGACATAGGCTACTTTTTATGGCAAAAAATGCATTGTAAGGGTTTGAAATCGGGGATGAAAGTTTGTATGGAAGTACCGTCATTTTTGACGCTAGAAGCTTGAAATTTATTTTTTAGGCTTGTGATTAAATATAAATAAATTTGGCATTCAAAGTTTGTAAAACTTTACCCTTGAGGGGTAAAATAAATATAGGGGATGAAAGTATGTATAGGATATGTAAAGTTTCAGCTTAACCACGGCACCGATTTAAAATATTATTTCTCTAATGGAAAGCTACATTGACAGCGAGTAACATAGGCCATATTTTATCCCCATATTCCTGCGGGAACAGGAACTACGCGGGTGAAACCGCGGGGCACAGCTAGTAATTCATAATTACCAACGCATATCATAACAAAGTAACGTCACGAAGCGAGTTTTTTTTTCGAGTTTTAAAATGGTGTGTTTTTACTCGTGGCTTCAAGACGTCTCGCGAGTAACATTCAAGTCGAGTATCGAGAAATATTTGAGTCGAGTTTGAAGTATTATAAAGAAAGTATTCACGCATGCTTTATCGTCAATCAATAATTAATATCTGAGGCTCGATGGCTGAGACGCTCCCGAATTTCGGCGCACGATGAGGATCGCGTTCGAGTAATCGAACTGGCAAAAAATAAAAAATGAAGCAAATAAGAAATACTCCATTACGGGCGGGAGTATGGGAGGTGTGGAGAAGACTTTTGTTCTTATTGATCATGTTGGTTCCGAAATGTGTGCATAACATAACGTGTACAAAAAGGGACTTAAAGCTATAAAGTCTCTTGAGTAAACGAGTAGATGAGTAAATTGTTTCTATTTTTCTAGTATTACAAGAACCGGAAGGGTTGTAAGAAAGAATCACAAGAGAAGTTGCTAAATATCTATCTGATGACATGATAATTGATACATAACATCCACCCTATTAATCGATTCCGAAACTTGCGCATTTTTGACAAAAAATACTAAACTTCATTAATTTTTAAACCAAACAAATTCGAATCGCTCATCACAAACCAGTATTTAGATCTCTCTGGATTCTCACAACTTTTCCGGGTGGTCTTTCATTATACAATCCAGGAAAAAGTGTCTTACACCACTCCACCGCACCTGTGTCCGAGCAAACCCATTGCGTATGCAAGCCGCGGTGCGCCGCTGGCCACGTCAGCTATTTGCTTGAGTCCCCGGGCTGAACCATTCAAGGCTAAACCGGGGCCAGTTTTTGGCTGTTTCCGACTTGATCCACCACTCTCATCTCAGAATTCTTCGACCCTAATTCCGGTGGCGATAACGAGATGTTTGAAGCAGTATTTGAGATGGAGCTCACGTGCTTTGGAACATAATAAGAGTTAACGTGTTGTTGTGTTGCCATTGTTCAGACTTTTTCAGTGATAGTTGTTTAGATAATCCTGTTTAATGGCTTTTTTGGGGTGTTTTATAGGGTCAAAGTTTTTCTATGATCTTGTATAAACATGAAATTTATTAAATATTTTAACTTTTAGATAATATTTTGCGTAAGAATTCTTTCGCTATAGAGTAAAATTGACGCGATTAACATTTAACTAGTATACTGATATAATGCTGCTAAATAGAGAAGCATCCGTCGAGATCAAGTGTAATGTCTCCCAAATTTTCGTATCCACTTGAGTTGTATGTAACCCATTTGCCATTTGAGTGATCACCGAACTCCCCACACTATAATCTTAAGTAGTGTTTGCACAGATCCCGTGAGCTTCTATCTATTATTAATTGCACTACTCAGGTGCGGAGATTATCCTTATTAGGCGACCGCAAGCTCAGCTATGCGTTTCCGGGCCTACCTCGAATCGTCTAAACGGACGATCCCTTATACGTTCGTCTTAGAATATTTTTTGTTTCAGTAGACCGTTCGATGCGGTGTGAACATACCTTTAGACAAGCCGTGATCTAAATGCGGCAAAGTAATTAAATGTATGAATGAGATTGACGCCTAGTTTCTGAATTGAAGATTCTACCAAAACAAACTGAGTTTATATCAAATAGTTTCCGATATTTGCAAATAACGTAACGAGTGATAACGTAAACATTAGTGGGGTCAACGGAAATAAACTACATACGTTTGAGACGCGTTTTGACAGTATCATTTAGATTAGCTTTAGAGACAAAACATAACACAATAAAAACGCGCTTTGAGATATTAAGATCTATAAAGACAAGATCATTTCTATCAGTGATGTGTCATGCACCTTCCGATGCGATACGATCTCAACTTCCTGACAGCGACACAACAAGCTACCTTTGCGTAACCAATCGCCGTCGCGTCGATATTGGCTAAAAGTAAATTAATAGCTTATAACGTTATAACCTCATTTCTTCGGTTAATCACGCAACAAGCTAAATAGAATCCGTCTATACCCATTGTTGCCGGAACGAGCATGTCATTTCAATTAGGTAGCAGGTAAATAAACGTCTGTAACACACCTTTCGTTTTCGACGGATTAGGTAACTTTTTTAATAGATTTTATTTCGATTGTTGCAAAATATCAAATTGAAAATTAAGAATGGTGGCGATGCAATGTCGTGCCTGTGCGCAGTTCGCAGGCATATAATTGCGCGAAGCAGCGCTCGAGCAGATTATCAGAAGCAAGTGCGTTCGATAACGCATGCGCACGAACGCGTGTTATTAAATTTATTCCTTTTTCGCCAGAATCTGCATAATGAGGGGGGCAAAAAAATAACGTAATCGCTAGAGTGAACGTCGCCTTCCCTTGGAGAAAGGCGGGCAGTTTTTGCCTGATGTATGTACGTAACTACGGATATGATGAATATTTAAGGAGCGGCTGGAGCTTCAGTGGCCTTTATTTTTGTGTTATTATGAAAATTCCAGACGATTATTGCCGATTATTCCTTGTCAAAGCGTGGCATCGTTTCTGGAGATACCCAGACATGTATTACCTACTTGAGTATTATTATTTAAGTAAGTCTGCGCCACGATCGCCTACAGCGCAGCGTAGCGGATCCTCTCACGTTAATATACAATGAAGTTTCAGTGGTTTGCACGCACTCCGTCCAATTTTACCCAATCTCGATTTTTTTATCTTGATAAATCATTTATTTCATCGATATGTTTGCAAGTTACACAAATACTGAAATTAAATTAAAAGGAAAGACTATCCAAAAAATGCGATTTTATTTTTGAGAAATAGTTTATCGTCGAGTTTGGTATGGCAGTTGGTAATTCATTTGAAAAATTACGTAGGTAATTGCTTAATTAGAGTCATTCCCTACTGTAATGACGGGCAAAGAACAAAAACTTAATATAATGCCGGCGAGCCAGTCCGGCCCTGTAAAGCCGTGGGCTACCGAAATTCCACATCCGCGCGCATGCATTTGAACCTTTATTCGTTTTCATTATCTCTCCAGACGCAGTCATTACGACGCTTTTATAAAATTTCAAAATTTGCACGTTAACCTTACTTGCGTAGAAAGTCGATCAGGACGCGACCGCGTTGATCAACGTGATTAAGATGACAATGTCTTAATGCGAATTTTCCCATGAAATCTCACGAAACAGTGGCTCATAATTCTTTAACGTCGTTACTCGAAGCAATTTCTCAAAGATATGCTTTATAATGATCTGATGTCCGTGAGAAGTTTACGCTGTAACAGGATCGGAGGCGAGGAAAAAAGGTCCACGCGTGTCGTCACTGGTCCAACAAGTAGCCGGTAATTTATGGTTAGTTTTTGGCTGCCGCTGCGCAATGCAGCCTCGCGGCTTTTCGCGGCTCGCGAGCTCGTCCGCCGGTCACAGACCCCGCGCCATTCCGTCAATCTCGACTACTTATCCGTCCGCGCCGATCCCTTATATTAATCATTTTTTTCTCCAAAAAAACGAATGTAATAAAGATCCTATCGACCGGCCCCGGGAGCGGCCGTCGAACGCGCTCGCTTTCGAAACTTTAGAATTGACAAACAAATATCGCAACTGATACTTATTAAGACGTGTATTATTGACTTTAAACTGGTTCATTGTGCGGGCAAAATTAATCTCGGAGCTAAGCTGCGTCACAAAGGCGGCGTGCCGGCGCGTACGGGGCCTATTACAGACACGGCGTTATAATTACCTTTTTAAATAGTTTTTTCAGACGGTGTCGATATTAAAACGTCAATGTAAATAACTTGTTAGCCGCAATCTCATTTCTGAGCAATTGGATATTACAATAGTGTACGTGATTTGAGAAAGGTAACGGTGTCGCCGCTTTATCCGCGAGATGGAGCCTATTATCGACGTAAGGCGCAAGAGTGGCGCGTGCCGGCTCCCAGGCCGCTGTTTAGTTAGACCATTGCTTACTATCTACCGGAGAAAAAATCTAATAATTTCCGACGCTAGACGCAGAACGCAACACGTTCGGACGCATGCCCATTGTGAACTCATTTCATGCAATTTAATGTAGAGCTACCACACCCTTCAAAATACAAAAAAAAAACACATTATACTATAAAATGTCACAAATGGACGCCATGAACCAGTAAAAAGTATCTAATCCTACAGACACGAGCCAAAAAAAGATACCGGTAGCTCGTGGCTCACTGGCGATCTAATAATTAGGTTCTATAACTAATCATTGTGTCGGTCTGCAGTGTAAATTGAACCACGGAATATTTCACCTGTACGTGTCTAATTGCACGGATTATTTGTGTACTAAAGCCGGCGGTTTTTGTCGTAAGAGCCGGCTGTGGCACGCGCCCACTTTCTATGCTGCTATCGAGAGACGTAATTGTGCTTATACCCTTTTTTATCGATTTCGAAACACCTAAGTCATCGTCGGGAATCGGTAACGGTGAATACATCGTTTCGACTTCTGTGTCTTAAATGAGTTGGTATGTCCATTATTATTATGATGATGATCTCTGTGTACCTATAACAATATCAATTTTAGATTTTGCTAGCGCTAGCGAGTTTTTTTAAAGCAACTAATATGTTATGTACCTTAGCAATTTTGATATTTGATCGAATAACTTGGAATTCTAACAATCATGATTAGGACAACAGTCAAACTTAGCAAAAGTAACTAAAGTCATGTCCAATCACTGAAAATAAAACTATTTTTAGATACTTATTTCTCAGAACTTATTATCTCATTCCATTAACAGTTTCAGGAAGCGACAAAATATTGTTTTCTTTCTCTTTGCCTTACCATTATCTACTTTGTCAATAAGGAAAATCTGATACGCATATTCTTTAATCGTTGATTAACTTAGAGGTTATCGAATTAAATTAATTCATTGTCCTTCCAAAATACCAATTAATCCATAATTAGCGGCAAATCACAACAGTATTACCCGACAGTATCGTCAAAAAATCTACTTCAAATAGAGGATTAGGAGAATCAATCACAGCATGCTTATCATTAGCCACACAGCTAAGCCACAATACCCCGATAACAGCAATCGGAGTTGGTATAAATAGGGATGGGACAATCGAAATATCGATGTCGATGAATATGTCGATAGAATGCGGTAACGGTAATCTGTGCAGTACCCGTGCCACGCGGTCTAAATTTGGAGGCGATTTAAATCGATAGGCTGTCAAGTTTGTTGAGGGTACGTCTTAGGAACTAGTGTGACCAGTGAGCTTTATAGGTGAGTAGCGGATATGAAGAGGTGGGCAACGGTTTACGGATCGACAGTTCTGTTTCTAGTTAACTAAGGGTAGGCATTTTTACCATAAATAAATGTTATACTAACCAAGCTTTATTTATAAAATCAAATGATCTACAAAATAAAAATATTTGATTTAGTCAGATAGTCTAATTTCATAAACTAATTTACTTCTTTTACCACTCTCTGTGCTTCAACTTTCTTACATCCTCTATACTATATTAGTAAGATAGCTTAATATAATGTTAAATTAAGAATTATTGATTGTAAATGAACATAATAAACACTTACGCCACTCACACTTTAGAAATGTCTCAGAGTGACGAGCGCAGTACAGTCTGTGGTACAGTGCCGTGCAAGATAATGCAATGCAAAGTCCGGGCGGCACTGTAACTGTTATGAAAACAAAATTAATCGGTGAAAAAAATTATCGTAAAATATCGATACTGTCATTAAACACCCGTCCCTAACCAGACTAGGTATGTTAAAAGTAATATTTGCGTTATCGCGCCTCACAATAATCCGCGATAACGGATTAGCTCACTCTCTGAATATGTATAAACACTGCTGGCGATATAATCGACTCGATTACTAGTAACGTTTGATTTGATATGCCTTAATTTGTTAGCCGCGGTAGGCGAAATGATAAACTTTGTATAATGTATTTTTTACACCTAGGCTTTAATGCCTTTAAACAAAATGTTTTGATACGAGCCTGAGTAATAATTTTTAGTAGGTATTTATTACTGATGAAAGCTATTAAACGGACAGGTTGAGTGGTTGATCGGGTTATTGAGGGTGTCAGGCAGGGAGTTAGTGTACTGCTTTCCGCTGGAATCGTAGCATATGGTAAGATGTAGTCTCAGCCTATCCCAACAGGAAAAAGGGGTGAGTGTATGTATGTATGCAAAGTCATTAATTATCAATAGCTATCTGAAAATATTTTATATTTAAGAATATCAGTCTTGAAAATCTATATATCCTTTATAATCCCTTGATGAGATAAGCAAGGGAAAGCTAACGGAGCCGCAGCAAAAAAAATACAAGTTAGTTTAATAACAGCTCTGCCTTAAACACCTCTACTTGACACATAAAACCCACAAAAGTCAATTAAAATAACAATAAAATTGAAGTAAATGCTAATCGTCTAAAACCACACTCAAAAGATTTCCTCATTCAACAAACGTAAAATATGACATTAAAGCACAGATTCATAGAGCCAAATTAATTTTATGTTACTAATAAAAACCACAGAAAAACCAGTCTCGTAGTTCAAGTTGATTTTTCTTAAGTATCTGATTAGCAAAAATTTGTTGAGATGGTCAGATAATGATTATTAATTAATTGACATTTTGCTCGAAGGAATAATAAAATTTAACTTGGAAATTTTTATTCTAAAGGCGGCATTAACGAAACTTAATCAAAAATAAATAAAATTTAAACAAAAATATGTCATTTTTATTACGTTGAATAGAGAATTTCCTTTGTTTTATTATTGCTTCCCCGTGTTTGAATGTGTCAGAGTCACAGATTAACTATCATTATTTATTTTATGTAATGGTAAGTGCCTGCCCATTACCGTTGCAGTGCCACATAGAGTTTTGCATTGCAATTTCTTGCATGGAACTGCCCTGCGCTCGTTACTCCTCGTTCGCTGAGAACAGTGCCTTCCAATTTGAAATACGGTAATATTTTCCATCTACTGCTTGCCAGATGAATCTGACAAAGGTGTGGAACTTGTCGGGGGAATTCTTGGAGTAGAGCTCTACGACCACTAGGAAGATGAAGTAAGTTTTATGTTTTTTCTATCAGAACAAACCTCTCAATAAGTAGCTGTCACAATAAACCAGTTGGAATCCAAATAATTGATATAATGAAATAATGACCACAAAAAGATTATAAAGATCATTGTTAACCTCTAATTACGTTTTTATTAATTAGTAAACAATTAAGATCAATTTGCGGACCTTCGTACTAGAGTAAAGTGCCTATGAGTATATAAAATAGGATTATAATGTATTCATAAATACAAGCAATCGTTAGTTTTCATTTTTCTATGATAAGTAGAATTGTTTTTCCTTAATTTGCATAACTATTGTAAACAATGCAAACTCTTAGAGAAAACAAGTCTAACGTTTAAAAAGTAGGATTCGAATCAACAAAAGTATCTAATTCTGATGTAGTGAGTGACAATCGACACAGAAGAATATTAAAGATAGATAGATAAACTCTTTATTGAAACACCACAGAACAAAGAAAACTTAAAATCTAGAACAAAACAAATTTTACAATTAGTGTCACAATGGGCAGTCTTATCGCTCAGAGCGATCTCTTCCAGACAACCAAAAAATAATCAATAATTTATATTAGTGAAAATACTTGCTTTTATGTTAGAACAGACTTAAGCCTGGTAATCTATGGTTGTGCTAAATTTTTCATGTGGTCTCGGTCCAGTTTATTGGTCATAGAAAAAATAACGTTTAATTTTATACATAAGTAAGGATAAATATCAGGTTGTGTAATATACTGTAATTATATTTAGGTGTAAAGAACATAACCGTCTAATTTCTGATATTAATCACTAAATATCTTATCAGTTACGTAGATAATTATGTCTTCATTTAATACGTACCGCATATCGATAAGTTCGGGATTATTAATTATTAAACCAAACTACAGAAACCGAATGGATTTATTAAAAAACGTACTGTAGTAATTTGCAGGCAGTTCATAGGGAACAATTCTGGAGGTTCTAATAAAAAAGAAACCAAAGAAATCCCGTGTATTTGCGTTTGTACTCGACAAAAACCCAGTTTAAATTGATAACCTCTTCCCTTTTAAAGTCGCGTAAAAAGCCTATGATTATTTATTAGAGTTTATATTGAAGATATAAAATCTATTGTTGTTGTTGTTTTTACCAGTAGACATTATTGGACTTTATGTTACCATATTTTTTCCAGATCGGGTAATTCCCAAATATCTACTTACTTAATCACGTATGAACCGCCCCTAATTAATGCGTCGTTCATCTTTTATCGCGCTAATTAAAACAAAACATCTTCGACATTACAAGCTTATATTTCCATCCCGCGACGCATAAACGACGGGGTGTTGTTATAAGTTTGATCTCTCTCTCTCTGTGTGTGTTTGTGAGTGTGTGTGTGTGTGTGTATGTCTGTCTGTCTGTGGCATCGTAGCTCCCGAACGGATGAACCAATTTTGATTTAGTTTATTTTTGTTTGAAAAATAAATTATAACTTGTAATGTTTGCTAGTTTATATAGTCTGTGGTTTAGGTCAAATCTTGTAAGTCAATTACGACCCGTTTCCGTTGTTCGATTGAGTAGACATTCTGCACGCTTCTCAAGTTCCGATGGCAATACAGTATTATGGTGACCACAGAACATTATTACATGGTTACAACGAGCTGAACGTTTCGGTTAGAGGGGCACTGCTTCCAGCAAAATTACTGGGCATATGAGACTTTAGATCCGATGTCTCGGGGTGATGAGCGCAGTGCGTTGCCGCGCAGGATTATACAATGCAAAGATCTGGAAGGCACTGTAACTGTTACGGGCAGTCGTAGTGCTTACCATCGGGTGAACGACTTGCTCGTCTCGTCACTCAGTCAAATATAAAAATATATAAAAATATAATCATAAAATAAAATAAAAATATAATCATAGGCATGAATTTCAATTTTATTATTGGCATAGATTACAAGTACATAAATTATACCGTAACAGCACTACGTGACCTTGCTGAAATATCGTCGTGTTAGACGTCCATTGTCAACTTATTGTTAAACGAAACGTGTTCAAGCGCTGTTATTATTTCAATGCAAATCGTACCGTTATCAGATGAACTTGAAACGAATGAAATTCCAATGACGAATACTTATACCAGAAGAAATAACGTTAATTCAAGATAACATTATCACCCAAACAAAACTGAATCAAAATCGGTTCACCCGTTTGGGGGCTACGTTGCCACAGACAGACACAGATACACACTACAAACTTAATCACCCCTATTTATCGTCGGGGTTCAAAAAAATTGCATTGCATTTTAGCGTGGCAATGCAGCCAGCATTCTGAGTTTTTCCACCTCCACCAAAGATTTTTAATAGTTTTTATTGGTAAATATTCTTAAGGTTTTTCTCATCATTATTGTAGTTTAAATGTAGGTACCTACATATATTATCAATGGCTTCAAAATGAAACATTGATGTTAGCAACAATGATGCTGATTATAATGAGGAATGGGATGATTAAATAACAGTGCATAATACATGAGAACTAATGCAATTACACGGACAAGTTCCTCTATGAACTAACTACTACAATGAGTAGAAAGACCTCTCCTACATAAACTCAATATTAAATAGCTCCCTTCGAGTCTTATATACTAATTAACCAAAAGGTTAGAATCCTCTCACTAAAGTTAATTCTTGTGTTTATAATGGTTTTGCTTAAAAATGTGTTCACACATAAAATGACTTAATGCTAATCAGCATTATGTAACAGTATTTCAGGTTTGAAACTGAAATTCATAAAAAATTTTTCAGTATGAAGTAAATGAAATCCATGTATATGGACTTACAAAGGACCGTCCAATCTAAATTAGTTAGTAAAAGTAACCAAAATTTTTGGTAGGTACTTATAAAAGATTGTGGAACTCATAATAATATGTCGTAACTCGAGAGATGAGACAATGACTACACCGTTTAAAAACCTACAAAGGACCGTCGAACCTAAATTAATTAATACAAAACCCAACATATAATATTCATCATCATCAACCCATAACGTCCCACTGCTGGGCACGGGTCTCTCCTCACTTTCGTCAGGAGGGTTAGGCCATACTCCACCACGGGGGCCCAGTCCGGATTGGTGGATCACATACCTACCTCCGAAATAATTCTCGGGTAGGTATGTGGGTTTCCTCACGATGTTTGCCTTCACCGAAAAGCGAGTGATAATTACGTACATATGTTATGTTATGTTATATAATATTACAAAAATAAATAAAATATAAGTTAGTCATAATAACTCATAATAACATATTAATGTCATTAGATAAGTGAATACATAATTATGTATTTCACAAAAATGATGTGATAATAATTTGTAAAATTAGAACTCCTCTTGTCAATTTGCTTAAAGTTAAGTGTCAAAGTGATGGTACTTGGTTGATGGTTTTTACAAACGGTAATTTAAAGTATTAGTTACTCATATAAAATGCATTATGAATCTACCTACATAAACAATTAAAAAAATATATTATTTTTGACTAAAATATATAACAAACAAATTTGTTAACATCTCAATACAAATCTCTGAAATATTTGCCGATAAATTTTGCAAACTATAAGTATGGTGGCATTGAATGATTACAACCAAGAAATTTATACACGCGATTACAAATAACATAATTTCACCGCTGCGATTCTAGCATGAATAAGTTATAGAACTAATAAATTTCTATTACGTCTCTAATTTAACAATTAATGTTAGTTTCAGACTAAAATTATTTAGGTAAAATATAAAAAAAAAATTGAGTCATATTGTTTGCAAAACTTATTTTCTTTAAATGTTTTATGCTCAAAATTAAAAACTGACCTGGGAAAGATCGCTCGGTGCTTCCGACTTGACGGTGTTGGCCGCAGCCCACGCCTCTGCAAACGTCTCCATAGCACTCTGAAAGTCCATCTTGTTACTAATCACGACGACATCAACATGCCGAAAATTCACTCAACATGTGCACAGTGGGATCGCGCCTGCATGGAGTGCCACACGTCCGCTTCGGCCGGCCGGCGGCGCGGTACTGGTGGGGCCCCGCCCAGCGCACCGCCCGCGAGAAGAAAAACCGATACCACCCGAGCCTTCCCGTTTCAGCGCTTTTCTTTTTTAAGCCGCTATTTTAACGAGTTTTTTTGCACTCAAGCCCGGCCCACGTCGGCTGGGCGTCCTCTGGATTATTTACACTTGTAATTCTGTGTTACGCTTAATTTGCAGGGGGTGTCCGATTAATAGGTGTAGGATCTATCGATGGAGACCGCTCGGTCGGTGTCTTTATATCGCTGCGGTTTCGATACTTAGCGCTGATAATTCGGTCGCCTAAAAGGCTGAAATGCTGGTTTTATTGAATTTGAGACTTTTGCGTCAGTGATAAAGACTGCCGGTTTCTGACTTATACTGCTTCAATCTGTAGAAGATTACATAGAAAGTTACACAGCCAAGGTGGGGCTTTTTTATATGACAGAGAGACGAGTCGAGCATGTCGTTCACCTGATGGCAAGCGCTACGCCTGGCTATAACATTTGCAGTGCCATCCAGAACTTTGCATTGAATAGTCTTACGCGGCACTGCACTGCGCTCGTCACCCTGAGACATGGGCTCTAAATTCTCACACGCTCTGTAATTTTGCTGGAAACAGTGCCCTTCAAACTGGAACACAGTAATTTACTTACTGTATACGTGTTATGTGTTACGTGTTATATGTGTGGATACTTAAATATAAATGAATATTGCTCCATTACATTCTAATATTTTTTATGATTACCATAATTAAAAACTCTGCAATATCGATGCAATGGCAATATTAAAAAAAAAAGTTTTAAGAGTAAATAGCTCCTGTCCATTAAACCCTCTACATTTTCTTTTAATTACCCCACCTTTAATAGACCATCTTGCTAGAATCATAATTTCCTTTCAAAAGCTATCACCCTAACTAATTGCAATATCCATGCAAAATGGCTATTGAAGCTCTTGGGAAAGCATTTTTATTCATTAAATAAATCATCCCAGCTTCCCGTTTTCCCGGGATGTGGGTAAAAAAATTGTCACGGCTTGCCATAATTTTGTACGTGCCGTTTAGAGACCGTTTAACCGTTATTACCTACAGGAAGGTTAATTTTTCTTAATTTCTGGGGCTTTTCAAACGAGAGTAACTCACCGGCTTTTAAATTGTAAGGAGGTGGTGAAATATTGGCCGGTGGACGGTTTGAGGCTGACTATTCACATTATGTTTAATGCGTTATGTCTTGGTTGCTTTGAAATAATTTTCTTTAATTAGACTTATTTACTTACTTTTTTTTTTATTTACTTTTTAGGCGGTGGTAGCCTATTGGGAGAACGTCCGCCTTCCAATCAGAAGGTCGTGAGTTCAAATCCCAGTGCAGGCACGTACCAATGTATTTCTGTAAAACATATGTACGTAATTATCACTCGCTTTTCGGTGAAGGAAAACATCGTGAGGAAACCCACATAATTACCCGAGAATTATTTCGGAGGTAGGTATGTTATCCACCAATCCGGACTGGGCCCCCGTGGTGTATTTATGGCCTAATCCTCCTCACGAAAGTGAGGGGAGACCCGTGCCCAACAGTGGGACGATATGGGTTGTTCATGATTCATGATGAGACTTATTTGAAAAATTGTTCGTAATTACAGATTTACCCAAAATAAAAATTGTAAAATGCACTTGTTTAGTGAAATTAAGGAGAAAGTGAATCTCAAATAACTGGGATATTAACCGGTGACTCTCAGAATAGCACACTAACGATATGCCAAATACGAGCATTCGTAGCTATCAACAATGTATCTTATGTTGCCCATTGTGACACTAATTGTAAAATTTGTTTTGTTCTAGTTTTAAGTTTTCTTTGTTCTGTGGTGTTTCAATAAAGAGTTTATCTATCTATCTATCTTATCCAAAACAAAACTTAATAGTAATAACGTTACCTAAACTTGTAGAGTTAGAGAGCCGTTTCAGTTTTATGTCTAAAGAGAAATTTCCTTATAAAATCATTTTATATGTACGTGAATTGAGAAGCAGAGCAATCAGTTATGTTAAATGTACCCACCGTGGACGGAATTTTAGTGCCAAAAGTATGAATTGGCATTAATCGATCTTCCTACAATTTGGTTGCGCTACGACTTCTATTTTTAAATAAAATGGAAAAGTACTTTTGTATAAAAAAAACAACAATCGCTGGCCTACACCATGCCAGCATTCATCTATATAATTACGTATCTATACAGAACAATCATTTCACAGCCACCCACGCCTTGATAGCTAAGTCTTCTCTATTCAAAATCCAAAACAAAACCTACTCCACCATTTCGAAATTTCCAAAGATAATCTAAACAATAAAACATAAATACACATTTAGCAAAATAACGAGCAAAATAGAGAAGGGAACGATAACGAAGGTGAGAGGTTAGGCACAATACCTATCGAGCATCCAGCCAACTCTTGTCTGAAGAGGCTTTGTACAGGTCGATACTCTTTGTCTTCCAATATTGAATAAAACAATAGACTTGTGTTTATCGGCGCGATTTACAAAAATAGTTATTTTTTTATGTTGGAAGTTTATAGTCTATCCCTATACAAAGTTTCGTAAAGACATTCGTAAATGCGTATAATCACAAAGCTAGATTTACCTTCCTTGATAACGTCCAACGTAGTAGTAATAAAGAAACTTTCGCCATGCATTCAAACCCTAAGCAGTAGGGCGCAAACCTCTAAGACTTTCAAGTCCTATGATTTCATTTAAAATCCCACGTTCCTTCAAACCAAACCACTTGGCCGTAATAAGCGCATATGGCATTGGCTCACGAAACAAGAGGCTCAAATTACGTGTGTCCACAGAAAACGTAACTAGAACAAATAATGACAATAACCTCTATTCAATCGTCACTTTACTAGAATTCTCTTATCTATTTAGCAAGTTCTATAGGCCGAGGTGTATGTTAATATGTTAAATCATAGAATTGTAAACTTTATTAATACAGAAATAGATTTTAATACGTGCACTGCTGAACCGTTTTACTTTTTTGGCTCATTTGCGAATCTTCACACAACGTGTGTGTTTACTATTTACTGGCATTGTGTCGTAACTAAACTCAATCAGCTGTGCGGGCGCACACAACTGGTGTGATTAAATTGTCAATACAGCAGTGCGGGTTCGCGCGCCAGGCATTTTTTCGCTTTGCGTAAAATTATAAACACAGACATGTGTGTTTTCAGCAGTGAACATGTTAAATACGATTACGGGATAAGTTTATGGAAGTTAAAATTGTCACATACTTGCTTTTTACCGTGCTCCGCCCGTTGCCCTCGATAGTCAACATTTTCTACACAGGGTATATACATATAATTAAAGTATGCTGCCACCAACGTTTTAAATTCTCAATTTTCGCACGAGGAAAGAAAAAAGCTCAAAATGTTTCTCTTCGTCAGAATCTCACACTCACTCACGCACGGTTGGTTGGTTTTGGACGCACAACCTGCGACGTGTTGTCCAACTATTCAATCCGCCGCGCAATCTAATATTAAAGAGAGGTAAGGTTTGTGATCAGCACGCTACACCATTCCCGAATGACATAGACTACGTTTTATCCCGGGGAAAGCAGAGCTGTTGCGGAAAAGCGGGAGTTCTGCGGGTAAACACGGGTGAAATTGCGGGGCGCAGTTAATAATAGGTAGATATATATTCAACTCTTAGGGATCATTATAGATACATAGAAATGGATTACAAATAAAAATTTTTTTTTAGAGTGTAAATGTTAGAATCGAGATATACAAATGTTTGCCAGCTTCTATATTTGCGCTTGTTTCTTGTAAACACACAGCCAGGAAGTATTATAATATATATATATATATATATGTTAATGTCAAGTATTTACATTGTATTATTATCTTTTGATATACATGTGATTTGGTATTACGCTAGTTACGCTGGTTTTATACCTAGAAAAATATGATTTTCTGTTACGTAAAAATTCCATCATGACTACATGATTTATTAATCAGTACTGTTTATTAAATAATTTTACAAATGAATAGCTAGAAATAAATGTATAAATAGATAGATAGATAAACTCTTTATTGAAACACCACAGAACAAAGAAACACACACACGTACGACATCATTTGAAAAAACACTACTGAATAGTTCCAAGTCGTCAAACAACTATTTATTTTAAAGTAATAGTTAGTTACCACAACAATTGATCGATCGTTGATCGATGGTAGGATGAGATTTATTAACGTTGATCGACAGTTACCCAATAGCCAAAGCTACGCTTTTCCCCAGTAATCGATCGTCGGTCAATGGTAGAATGAGATTTGTCAACGTTGATCGACAGTTAGCCAATAGCCAAAGCTACGCTATTCCCCAGTAATCGATCGTCGATCAATGGTAGAATCAGATTTGTCAACGTTGATCGACAGTTACCCAATAGCCACGTTATTCCCTAGTAATATTTCAACCATAGAACTTTCCAAACAAAGATATTTATTGCATCATTAAAATAAGCCACATTTTACTAGAATATTTTGATATGACTAAGGCATGGAAACAGCTGTATAATTCCACATAAATAAAAATCCATAAGTATTTTTTGTGAAACTTGCTCTTTTTCAGGTGATGCCTAGTTTATCTGTCAACGTCAACATAACAAACGAAGTTAGAAATTATGTTACACACAAGTTTGTCATAAATAGTAACCCGCGATTTCGTTAGCACAGTACTTGGGCAATTCAATAAATAACTCGTCAGGGATCCTCAATACAAAGATCCTCACCCCTAACTATGAGGACCATGGTCCTACAAAAACCCAGATGCAGAGCCAATACGTGTGGTCGATACAAACCTATATTAACATAAGTATTTTTATATTCGACTATCTGCTGAACCCTGTAAGATATCGAAATAGGAAAGTTTAGCCCTCACCTACCTTCCACCTACACGAAAATTTAAGTTAAAATTCCTGTTCGAATCCTTGAAATTTTCTTAGAAATCTTTTGAGCCTTTGCAGAACCTATTTGATACGAACTTCCGCGCAGTTCTTAAAACGGTAATATCATATTTATTTAAATCTAAACAAAAGCTATATGTTATATCTAATTACAATATTTAATTGAAGTATTAAAAAACTAAACCAAACTAAAAACAAGACTATAAGTACGTATTATTTACATAGCATATATTTCCCACAGTATCGGGTATATGACTTACATAATGTAGAATGTAAGTAAGTATACCAGATTTTTTTTTAAGATCGAATAGTAATTTTGATGGTTTTTCAAATAAGACAATGCCGTGTTTGTTTGTTTGCCTCGGATGCTAGAGTTTTATCGTGTACACGTTTACGAAACATTGAACATGTTTTGTAAATCATAAGTATACAATATGTGTAAGTATTCATACAATATGTACACATAACGTAAGTATACAATAAGTGTACATATTGTAAGTATACAATATGTGTACATATTATATTAATATGTACACATATGATTACACATATACAGTATTTTGTATGTAGACTTAGAAGAACGTATATTGTTCAAAGTTGTGTGAGTTTTTCGCAGGTAAGTATCTGGTCGAAACATTATGCAATGTTTGGGCTTCAATATTTTGATGTTGTCTTGGTTAAACAAAGCTATTTTACTGTGGAGTCTTAAGTAAAATGCGTTAATAATAGTTAGATTTCACACCGTGGATACAGAGTAACATTGAGTAGAGTCGCAGCATCATTAAAATTAGGAGAGCGAAACTAATTGGTTTGAAAATATTTTAGGCTGTGACATTTTGCCTTAGCGTGTTTACCATTTTCGGGGAAAATGAGATAGAGGTCGAACGTTAGGTACAAAATATAAAAATACTTCTAAGATGATAAGCAAAAGTTTTGTACTTATCACCATTCTAAATATTAAATCGCTTTTATGATGATTTCATACCTGTTTTTAAAATGTACAGTGCGTTGAATTAAGCGATAACCACTTATTCGGCATGTTAAGTACATCTATCTTAGTCTACCTACTTTAAGAAAGTTCAAAGCTACTTCATTCGATTTCAGTTCACCTATATCTTAGAGCGATCTTACATTAAGGGGCACCAAATAACAGAAACTACCACTTACAGCGCTGCCTTAACCCGTCCCCCAGTTACGTAACGCCGGACTGAAAGCCACTGAAAGCTGCTGAAATCCGCCGAAGGCTCTATATACTGAATTTTACTTACATATCCTAATCCGCCTATATCCAAGGCCCAATAGCGTCCGCTAGGCGTCGACGATCGCTTAGCCTCCTCCAATGCTGGGGTTAGGCTGATCCTTTATCCGAGATTAGGCGCTCTCACTCTGCCGCGAGGCGGGGACTGGCCACGCCCACCGGTCGATGCGAGCGCCACGTTCATTGTTCCGTTATCTATCCGAGACAGAGCACGCTCATCCGGCGCTCGCCAGTGACGGTGACGTCATCGAGAAGTCGCTAGTCTAGATTCAACCGGCTGCGTGCTCGTCGTAATTAATACCGCTACTTTTAAATGAGTTGCTACCGACGTGCTCAAGGATGAGAAGCGGTCTTATTCTTATGACGTATCACCGCTTCGAGAATAGGTTGACTTCGTGTTAGGGATCACGCTTGACATTCAGGTTTTGTGACGTCACGGCCCTGCCACCCACACACCCCTGACGCGGGTTTCTCGACCTAATAATGTCAGGACTCAGAATAGAACTATTATGAAAAGGGCTTTGGCCTGTATTTAGGCTTTATGATATAGCTTGGAATTACGTAAAAGGTTTGGCTGCTGAAATAAAACGAGTACCTAGTACATGGCTAGACTGTTGTTTGGTAATAATCTATGTCTCCCTTTCTCAGAGAAGTCAGAGAATCCAGCCAATGCAAAAGTTTGATGAGGTTTAAAAATGAATTTCAATATACTACTGCAGCATTTTTTTCAACAACTGTATTTACAGAATAACCGTAACATCAACAATTTTAGTCTCACAGTTCCAACCTGATTATGTATGCCAAAATTCTAACAAGGAAGCTGTGCGCAGTAGGCATCCCTAATAATGTTCTACAAGGAAAACAATAGTACCTGTGATGTACATGTTTATTGGCCTAGCTGTAGGAACAGGAAACTGCAGTTTGTACCTAGGTCACCTACATGAATATTGATGTTAAAGGATGCTTCTGGTCAGCTTGTAAGACAGCTTGTATTTGCCGATTAATTTCATTCAATGCTTTCGAGCTATTTATTCATTTTCGGCGGCGGCGTTAGTCTAGTGGGAGAAAGTCTCCGCGGAAGTCCACTCTCGCACCCGTAGCCCCGACAACAAAGGCGTCCCGGTGGAACGCCCTGAGGTTTAGTGGGTATACCCGTCAGACTAGCTGGCGGGGGAGTCACACATAACCACCCGGGCCTCACCCGGGTCTGGTGGTCATTCCCCAGGTAAAAAAAAAAAGTGAGAAAAAGTCCGCCTTTTTTATGTTTATCTAAGTGACGAGACGAGTCGTTCACCTTTATTTGTTTTTTGATTGCGAATGGACATTTGACCGCAGTCTATGCTTGCCTAGAAGATATCTATTCACTCTCGACTTGAAGAGTTACAGATTATAGCTCTTGGGAAATAAGGACGCTGGGAGGGTGTTCCATTCCTTACCTGATAGTAAGCACCACCCACGCCTGCCAATTACAGCTATAGCGCCACTCAGAACTTTCCGTTACAAAATCCAGTGTGGTACTGCACTGCGCTCGTCACCCTGAGACATCGGTTTCAAAGTCACAATTGCCCAGTAATTTCGCTGTTACAGTGCCCTTCCAAGGGGAGGGTCGCGACTTCAAACTTCAGTGCGGGCACGTATCAATTGTTATTCGTTATAGAATAGAATACGTTTATTGTTAAAAACTGTATAATATGTACAAAACAATATTGTGGTCTGAAAATTTAAAAAGAATTTTATCGAACATAACATACATAAAAACATATGTGTAGGTGTGTATGCTTTTCGGTGAAGGAAAACTTCATGAGGAAACCCAATCTACCCGAGAATTATTTCGGAGGTAGGTATGTTATCCACCAATCGAGACCAGGAGCCCTTGGTGAATTATGGTGGAATCACATTCACGAAAGTGAGGGAGAGACCCGTGCTCAGCAATGGACCAATATAGGTTGATGATGATTAATTTTCATAGCCTTAAACTTTTGCAGGGAACCAATTTGCAATTTCATGAATATTCTTTTTAATAATTAGTAACTGCATTATCCCGTGGTGGATTAAGTATGGCCCATTTCTCTTCCATAAGCGAGGTAAGAACCGTGGATTTTTTTTACCGGATTGCTTTTTTTACCGGATACTATTTTGTCGATCTGCTGAAGCTGCCATCTCACTCGATCCAACTCGATCGATGTCATCCGTTGACCCCTTATGCAGCATTTTATTATTTTGTACATAAAGCTAAACTATAAGTCAAGACATGTTAAGAAACTTTTGACGCTGATTGTACCTACGGTTTAAATGGGAAGTAGCGTTAACCTTCCTAAATAGAGAAGGTGTACGTTCACCATTCACGTGTTTACGTGTTTAACGTTACTTTCTTAAGTAAAGACAAGAATTAGACAATGTTCTGTAAAACATTAAGTAAATATAATGGTTTGTGTGGTGTTTTAAGTTGCAGGAGCATAACTGAAAACTTTGAAAACTGAAGTAGATAATATAAGCACTTCTGCGAAACTAGCGAGTTAAGGCCTTGTCATTGTTTTAATAACATCAATGTATTAGACATTAACAATGCAGATTGTATGATGATTGATGATTGATGATTGATTGTTGTTGTTGTTTTGGTTGTGTTTTATGGTGTTTAATAAAGAATTATTGTATTGTATTGTAAAAAAATTGCGAAAGAATTTCTTGTTTGTTCTTGTTGGTTGGATTTATTCCAAATCTACTTAGTTGTAGTCAGTCATTGACTTCGGCCAGTTAAGTAGTAAGCTTTCTGCCTAAACAACGATAACGACTTAACTCGCTAGTTTCACAAGTTAACTCGCTACTTAACCTATTATAATTAATACGTAAATCAGCCTTTAGGTATTCTGTTATGTTACGCTCGATGGTATTTTGTACCATATAAACTCGAGCATAGCCTTCTATATTTAATCTAGGAAATTTCCTAGAACGTGAGCTAGTCTATTACGTATTACCCGTGAAACAATGTGGGGTAACGGGAAGTGGGAGGCGGGAGATTCTCCCCCTTTGTGTTACTGCAAATTTGTTATCTCGGCACAGTAAGGTTATGGAAGATTAATTCCTGAAACAGAGAATCTCGCTCACAACTTTGTCTGTAATGTTTGAGTTAGGCGATGTTGTTGACCGATTTTAGGAAATACGATGTACCTACATACAGAAATATCTACTTATTTGATAGTAGGTAGTTGTAGTGTGCTCTCACTGCAGAACCGTTTTACTTTTTTGTCTCTTTTCCGCGTCTTCACACAGCATGTGTGTTTACTGTTTACTGGCGTGTCGTTTTTGTGTCATAACTAAACTCAATCAGTTGTGCGGGCGCATACAACTGGTGTGATAAAATGGTCAATGCAGCAGTGCGGGTTTGCACGCCATGTTTTCTCTTGCCGTAAAATTTTGAAAACACACGCGTGTGTTTTCAACAGGGTACGTGTTAACAGTTGGCCGCACCAATTTTTTTTTCTACAGAATGGCTTTGATGGTTTATCGATTTTGCTGACCAATCAATTTTGTTTATTTGTTACGTTAAAATGTGTATCTTAAAAAAACAAATGAATGTTAAAGGCTTAATAATAAGTCACACACACACACACACAGTCCAGAAGTTTTTATTTTATATCTGTTTCCTTCTTAAGTACTTATAAGTGTTCATAAGCAGGCATTTCTGCTAAATGTCGAGGTATTTTTGCAAGGGGAAATTACTTTCCCGAATGAACAAATAAATATTAAAAGCTTGAGAAGAGTTCTTATCAGTCACTTCCACAATCATGCTCTAGATTAATTTTATTTAATACTTTTTTCTTACTAAAGTGGATACTTATACGGATTCATAAGCCGGAGATAGGTTATGGTACCTACTGCTAAAAATCAGAATAAGTACTTTTTATATTTCTTTGAATATTAATATATTGACGGTAAGTTGGAAACTGACATACTAAAATCACGAGTTGAAGTTTGGTATGTTCTTCATACATTTTGACAAAGTTTTACTATGGGATAAACAATGAACCCATCTACCAATAAGCGTACTAATTATCATCATCATATCGTCCCACTGCTGGGCACGGGTCTCCCCTCACTTTCGTGACGAGGGTTAGGCCCTAATCCACCACGGGGACCCGGTCCGGATTGGTGGAAAACATACCTACCTCCGAAATCATTCTCAGGTAGGTATGTGGGTTTCCTTGCGATGTTTTCGTTCACCGAAAAGCGAGTGACAATTACGTACAAATGTTTTACAGAAACACATTGGTACGTGCCTGTACTGGGATTTGAACCCACGACCTTCTGATTGGAAGGCGGATTTTCTCCCACTAAGCTACCACCGCTCATAGGAAGTATTTATACATTTTAACGCCGAAAAGAGGGAATCGCTTGCGATTTAAAAGCTCTGACTAGATATCATGCCCATCGCACATTTATCGTCAAGTAATCGCATAATCATCAATAATCCTTAAGTCACACAAAAAGCAACAAAGAGATGGATTACAATCACGACAACGCAAAGGTGTATTCATCAACATCGCATTTCTCAAACAAATCAGAACTTTAAACGTGATGGATTAGAGTTTGAATTGTGACTTTTAAATAATTGCACCCGCTGCGAATCGGAGATCGGGGTAGGATAAAAAATATACAGATTTTGGGATTATAATTAATGAAATGTCACGCGATTTCTGACTTTCTATCTACCTGAGGCTACTTCGATATTATCCTTTTGATGTTCGAAGTTAAAACGGGAATGCTCTACAAAAGGATATGGCATAGTTTTTTTTTAATAATGACTACATATCGGCTTATTTTGACCTTGCAGAAGTCAACGCTAATATTGGATATATTCAATAGCAGAATAGAATAGAATAGAAAACTCTTTATTGTACACCAGAAACAAAAATAAACACAGTACAGAAAAATTACAATAGGTAAACAAGGGTAGTACAATGGGCGGTCTTATCGCTGAAAGCGATTTCTTCCAGACAACCTTTGGATGGACAGTAAAAAACATTTTTCGATAGTAGGGTGGGTGGCGTACGTTCCAGTAGCAGTAGCAGCAGTGGCAGTAGTGCGTAGCAGTTCCATGACATCTACCAAGTTAAATATAAGTCCAATATATATATACATATTTATATTTGACTGAGAGACAAGACGAGCAAGTCGTTCACCTGATGGTACGCGTTACGCCTTCCCATAACATTTACAGTGCCACCCAGAAATTTGCGCTGCATAATCCTGCGTGGCACTGCACTGCGCTCGTCACCCTGAGACATCGGCTCTAAAGTATCATATGCCCAGTGCCATTTATTTTAGACATTGATTTCACCCGGTATAGATCAAGGCTTTTAATCGTGATCACTTTAACATGGTAGTGTAATTAGAAAAATTAATCTTAAATAAGTAATTAGCAGCTAGAAAGTTTCGCAAGTCTAAATATTCGTCCTATACTCAGGTGAGAAGATCTTATAGCTTCGACAGATAACGCCTTTTAGATTACAAAATCGATCCTAACTTCAACAACCGTGACCGATCCCAACCCGACGATCCTCCGAGTAGTTACGTAGAGAATGCGACGAATTTGACAAGTCACCGGTTTTTTATCCGATCCCAGATTATCTGGTCTCCTTACCCCACTCGATCAATCTTATCGAGGTAACTATGACATTATTTAATTAGAAAACGCCTTAAACGATACGAAAATAATGAAACTGAATCTGACTCGTATGGCATAAGAATTAAGGTGGAGTTTGATGTGTGAGGGTTTAATGGAGATGCTGGGATGATTTCGAATGCGCCGGATCATCGCCGGATTCCGGGAAATTCGCCCCGCGTGAATACCTGCCTTACAGGTAAGATTACGGGAGTTACAACGTTTAGACACGGCTATAAGCACTTTAACAAAACACAACACGTTTAATTTCGTCGCGAATATATTCCACAAAATACTCACTTACTTAGCTCCTGCAAAATTCAATAAGCAACTTAGTAAGTTATTACATAATACATTTTGCTCGTTCTAGAGTAACATCGCTGGTACTTATGGTTGAATTATTACTTAAATACAAGCTGATAATAATTATAAAACTAAGATTCTTGGGTACGATTATAACATACAAGTGTACCTACTGTAGATTATAAACAAACCAGATCCTATATAAATATGTCTAAGTGCTTTACCCCAAGAAAGCATAGAATAGCGTTGATTGATAGCTTCACTAAAAAAGTTCAAGTCGAATATCACATACCTAAGTACTAACTTAATATTCTTAGATAAAAAAATATATTGAAAAGACAACTTTTTATTGACTCCAAGATGTATAAAGCAGAAACAAAAACATAACTTAATAATAAGAAGGTACAATGGGTGATCTTCTTCAGAGACCTCTGATAGACAATGTTTGGATGGACAAGACAGAGTAGAAATAGGGTTGTGTCAAAGATTAACGCCTGCCGTATCTAAGCGTGCACAGTTCTGCACCGATATGACTTGCTATTTGTCCACCGCGGCCGCTGTTATTATTGACTCTGCCTACCCTTAAACAAACCCGCTCCAACATGCGAATATTTATCACATTATCGAAAAATAGTTAAGTTTTGATTTAAGATTAGTTACCTATGTGTTAGTTAATAGAACTAGGTATTGCTGTAGGAAATCCGTATTCAAAACGATGATTATATAATTATGTAGATCAATCTATTAAGCTTTTGTTTTTTAACTTTTCACGGTAAGGTTCCTAGTGGTTACTATATAGTGGTAGATTTTATTTAGCATAGTTTTGTCCCATAGTGGGAATATAGGGTATTATAGATAGGAAAAATCATAGAAGACGCACTGTTCTTCTATGATATTTTGTCCTATCTTTCATTCGTCTAACTTTATGGCAGAATTAAGGCTATGTATTATTTTTCATCTCCATTATTTTTAATAAGTGTTCAGAGAATATATACTTTAGTTTGAATATTTAATAATAAATAATGTTAGAAATGGAATAAATATTTACCACGAATCCCGTTTTCCTGGCAGTAACTTTGCTTTTTCCCGGGAAATAACATAACCAAATAATTTAAACAAATGAAATCATAAATTATTATTTTATGTTTGAGATTTTAAGAAACCAACGTTCATTTTTAACTACCTAGCTGGTAGCTAAACGACTATAAGAAAATGTTTTAAATTATTTTCGTATCATAATATGTTTTGCAAAAGAAATTATACGAAACTAAGTGACAAAAAAATTGGGCTCGTCCGGGATTTGAACCCGGGACCTCTCGCACCCAAAGCGAGAATCATACCCCTAGACCAACGAGCCACATGTTAGAACCTTCGTTATTGCAACACTTATGTTGCCTTGCAACTTAATTTTAACGTGTAATATTCACACTATAATTGATTACCTGACCACATCGAATTTCTTAGTTTTAGTGGAGACGTGAGATCAATATTCCGCAACCGTTTGAAAAGAGACTTTTTCAGGTGATAACAATATAAGGTTACAGCCTGAAAGCAGCACCTATATGAAGACCAGATCAGAGATAGCTAAATTCCTAATAGGTGACTTGGCACTTCGTCTTCCTTATGATCTTCTTCAGTTATTTATTTATTTAAATAAGTTAGTTATATTAGTTAGTTTATTTATTAGTTTTTAGTTATCACAAATCTGAAGAAATATATTTACTTTGTATTGTGACATTAATGACCTACTTGGAACGATTTAATTTTTCGGTAGCTCACTTTGTGAGAGCCTCATCTTACGGGTCGAAATCCATTCTCACCTAAAATTCGTTTTCATATTATAAATATAAAAAAAAAAAACTAACTATACAATGATATAATCTGTATGTTCACGTATATCTGGAACAGGTTCTACCCATCGTTTACATAGGTTATTCAATATTTTAAAGATTATCCGGAGCTTATTATTTTTATGAATTAATTGAAACGGAAGTAGTAAGGTACACTTAATATAGAACACTCCATCCCGCCATATTTTCATTTCCTCTCCCATAATTCCAACTTCTTCATATTTCAAACGTTTTCTATTTGCAATACGTTCCTAATACACTTTATTACGCTTCATTCGTCGTATCTCACATACGAATTGCGTTTAAAGGAAACTTTATTATTGGGAAAGCGGAACGGGCGCAGATGCTCCGCGCGAATAATTTGAAGATACAAATAATATGAACCGATACAAGCAATAAGAGCGCCGTGTTTTACTTACACAGAGAGAGATGGCGCAGAGACGGCGCGGAGAAAAGGATTTTTACACTATACGATGATTTTTCTTATTTTTTGTGAAAATTGGCTTGTGTTTGACTGATCACTGTCACGTGGTAATAAGGCAATCTACTCTCACTTAAAATAAAAAACAAAGGATGAAATCATGTACATTGAAGATATTTTTAGAGAAAATGCTTTTGAAATGACTTACATTTTTTTTTTTTCTTATCATGGAATAAACTACTGAACTGATTTTTATTTTTACTGATTCGTAATTCTTACTTGTTACTGCCATGAGTCGGAAAGTTAAGATAATAACTATTACATTTACGTATTATTATTAATGAAAAATTGTCAACCAACGCTTGGTAAAATAGAAATCGTGATTTGAAATTTTAATTTTAATTGTCTTAGAGGTCGGAGGAACAATTTATGAGAGTTTATTTTTCGAAAGCAATGGTAATATCGTAGAGCGAAAATTTTGTTTTAGAGTCGTATCGTATTCGGTTAATATAAAGGGTTCTACGATGTTTTTAAACGCGAATGAATCTAATAGGTTCTTTTCTTCCACACAGGTGCATGCGTTGTAAATATCTGTACGTGTACTCGTTTACTTAGCATTGATGGGATTTTAATTCTGTACACTTGCTATATTTTTCAAGTAGGTAGTGTACCTCAAAATGTCATTATTTTATACAGAACATATTTCATGGGATCAGACTACAGGGACTATTTTCTATTTTCGTTGGTCGCGAAATAAGCTTGCCTCTACGTGATAGTGTAACGAATTTTCACGAAATCATTCGCAATTGCATGAAAATGGGGATCTGACATGACATGGTATTATATTTATTGGTAATCCTTTAGGCCTTCCACACATAACTGCGCACGGCCGCGACTATGTGTGGCAGGCTATGAATTCAAACAAAAATTAAAGGCACATACTTATGTTTGACGTTCTAAGAAATCGTACATGTCATCGACGTGTGCCGCTATGTATGGCAAGCTTTACCGTTCAACACTGAAAGAAAGTTCACAATTTGATGCAATATGAAAGTATGCGTTACTTACTCAAGTGAAATATTAGCTGCAAAACTGAAAGCCTTTGGCATGATAACATCTACTCACAAAATCATACGCTTCATAATTTTTATTGATGGTCACGGGTTCTAATTTATTCCTCTCCGTAAAATCAAATATATTTTCAAGAAGAATATCTTCCAATACTTATCTGAAAGCCTCGTAAGAATCGCGTTAGGACCCTCAAAGGAAATAATCTAGGGTGCATTAAAATATAAACATGTACAGTCGTTAGCAAATCATTAGCCGTTTCTCTCTGAAGATTGGCCCGCTCCGCTTCCTATCAATCGGGCGCAAACATAAGGGACGATAAAATGCTGCAACTCAACTAATAATAGTGGCATTTTTTTTTCGGTAAAGGTAACCATCGTTAGAAATCCCAAGAATTATTTCAGAAGTGGATTAGGGCCTAATGCTCCTCACAAAAGTGAGCAGAGATCAGTGCTCAGCAGTGGGTGGATATAGGTTGATGATGATGATGATGATGATGAGTGTGAATTTGATCGGTAGTGACCGAGCACTGATCTATGCTATTTATAAACTTTAAGGACATTCGATAGGATATACCTTTTACTATTATGATGGCAAACTTTGAATTCCAGAAATCGATAGTTATTTTGAGTTTCCCCAACGTTTCCCGTGCTTTTATAATACAGGAACGTTTTCAGCTCGTTAAAACTTAGCAAAGCTAAAACAAGTTTTTTGACTAGAATATTGCACCAAGTTCTAGTTTTCTATACTACATTAAAATCAGCTCTAAAATTATTTTGATTCATTGTCATAACTATAACACAAAAAATGACTATACATTGACTACGACATGACGGTTAAACATTGGTTTTATATACATATTATCTACAAAGACTAGTAATCTGCATTTAATTGTTTTATACACGAGTGCAAAGTCTCTATACGCATTTAATTGCGGACGAGTTTTATTTAATTCAGATATTGCAAGCAACATTTTACCGCCCTTTTAAATGCGACGTAACGAGCAAATCAGAACATTTCTATGAAAGACTGCATAGATTGCGGTTTTATATTCCCATTCAATAATACTTGGTATCAATATTTATGAACTGATTTATACTATTTACACTATGAACCCAAAGGAACAAAGATAATGCATCTATGAATTATTACGGGTAGAACTCACCTAACTAGCAAAAAAATAATCCCACTCGTCTTTTGATAATAAAGAATAAAAAACTGTTGATATTCATTAAAAACTACTATACCTACCTACTCGTATTTTGCGCTGTGGAGGTTCTTCTTACTACGTGAACCAGAAGTCATATTAATTAGCATTAAAAAAAACAACACCACGCGTAACTGCTGCGATGTATATTCTAGAAGCAAAACATAATATAATATTACGAGTATATAATAATAAAATATAATAATATATAATATAATGTAACTAAATCATAGTTTCAATACCACGACCTTATAAAAACGCATAACTACGCTAAGTAGATATAAGTAGTCAATGATAACAGTACTAAAGAAGGCAATACCGTTAGCCTCGTTAGTCTAGGGGTATCATTCTCGCTTTAGGTGCCAGAGGTCCCGGCTTCAAATCCCGGACGAGCCCTGTTTTAGCTTTTTAGAGCCACAATCTATTTACTTTCCACAATTGTAATCTCCTTCGAGAATTTATAACCGCAACTTTAGAAGTCCCGCGGACATTTGAATGTTTTAACATTACTTTGGGGCACTTCGTTCGTTCTTCGTTTCGTTGGAGGGACGGAATCATCTTAATGCCGGTAATTATACGGATTTTACGAATTACTCGGTCATAAGTAAACAAACGGAACGCCCTATTTACAATCGTAAATTTCGGGCGCTGAGCCTCTGCCAAGTTCGAGAGGGCAGTCTTGAAACACAAGATTTTATTTCCTTTTTGAGTATTTTGCTTTTCATTAGCCTTAAAATAAACTGTTTAAAATTAAACTGCTTCAAGTAGTGGATTAGGTGCTTATTTCTGTTTCTCTGATGTTCCATTGTCTTATGAGTCAATCACAATCAACGTAAATAAACACAACAAAGACATTTGATTGTCTCCAAAATACGCAGCATCTTACTGTGATAAATAATCTTATAATGAATTTCATTACTTTTATAAGCAGAAAGATTTATGAATTGTTGACAATAAAAATTGTAATTAAAAATAACATCCATCAGAGGCCTGACAGCCGGAATACTGTCACAATGAATGCTAAGTCCCATTATTTTTGCGGCTTAAATGGACGTAAAATAGATTGAAAGCGTTTCCAATGACGTAAGTGAAAAAGCATTTAAGTGGTTTTATATAACACTGTATAATATATATATTGAATAAAATATAGAAGACTACATTAGTTTGTTTTTCTTGTAATGTAAGCAATTAGTTTTCTTTGTCATATGATTTGATATGAACAAATATTTGTGAACCACTTGCTCTGAAATTGGGTGTTTGTAAGACCATGGTCCGCGTACATCCTAATCCCCTTGATAATGGAAATATTAGTTAGGGGTTATGATCAATGTATGTGATCGTGACGCGTTATTATTGCCATCCATTTTTCACCCTTATTTCACCCTGTAAACTAACACCCTTGTTACGGGGAGATATTATGGCCTACGAACTTACTTGGGAAATCCGTCGATGGCCTCTCGGGTGTGTAATCAGCGCTGTCTTCGGGTTAGATGGGAGATGATGGTGCACAGAGATATATCCATAGGACGCCGATGGGGCGGTTTCTTCTGATCCCGTATCACCTTCCTCCGGGATAGAGGTGTGATCAGGCAATCCACACTACACTTAATCCTGGAGCTCGTCTCCGAGGATGGGAATGGCGTCCACGAAATGGAGCTACCGGTGAAAGCTCAAAACACCGCGACGCGACAAGTGCTCGCACGCGCATTTGAAGGACGACTGACTTCCGGTTGGCCAACCCAAAGTCGTGGGCCATAATAATCTCGTACCAACACAAAATATTAAGCGGAATAGTCTTTGTGTAGTTACGTTCGAAAACACTCAAAATAAAAAGAAAAGAAATCTGTTTCAGTACGAAACATGCCGCTCACCTTAAAAGACTGTAAGTTCTTTTAACACGAAAACTCAATGAACAGAAAGTTATTCAATCTATAAACTTAAACTTGATCTAAGGTTGTTGTAAACAACTAGTATAGGTAATTAAAACTTAGGAACTAATTTTACGAATTCGTAAACAATAATCATTCTAAAGGAAGTTTACAAATTTTTACGATCGCTCGTTTGAATAGACTCTTGCCCGTTTGCAAAGTCACAACTCGCACCTTATTATCGGAGCCCGGATGGAGTGTATGAACACGAGCAAGTTTCCATTGGAGTGGTGGAAGATTATCGTCGCATACCACAACAATGTCGCCTACACAGATAGGAGCACCGCGGTCCTTATACCATTTGCCCTGTTTCAAGGTTTGATAATTCAAAGCACATTGAACAGAGTCATTTTTTAAAAACTCGTACGAATCTCTCAAATAGTTATGACAACCCTGGAAGTTTCCGCAATCAGAGTAAATGTCGCTGCACAAACCTCTGCGCGATGTAAATCGGCGCAGGGCTGCTAAGAACGCCTCAGTAGATAGCTCCGATACGAGCTCCAAGTGTATAGCCTTCACACTCATACACACGAACACGGCGACATAACATTTGATGATTTTAGCATTACGAACCCTATTAGCTCGCATGTAAAACGGGCCCGCGTAATCAACAGCTGTTTTCATGAATGGGCGCTCGGGTCGCAGCCGGACCGCTGGGAGTGGCGCCATCGCAGGCTGTAGACGTACCGGACGCACACGGAAGCAGCGCACACAACGAAAGATTTGTTTACGTATTATATCTCGGCTAGATAAAATCCAATATTTTTGTAAAAGTAAATATTGAACGGCTTGAGTGCCCGCATGAAGATGCGTAATATGGGCATCGTCAATTATTAAAATCGTAAGAGGATGTTTTTTGGGTAAAATTAATTGATGTTTTGACTCGTACGACAAAAGGGATTTATGTAGACGTCCGGAGACTCGCAAAAAACTCGAATCATCGATAAACGGATTAAGACGTCTCAATTGGTTTGAGGGCGGTTTACCCTGTGAAATGTTTTTAAAATCTTCGTGAAACACTTGGTGTTGCACTAAATAAATCAAACGATTAAGCGTGAGCTTATACTCGTGGACTGTAATGTGACTAGGATAGGAACTCTTTTCCTTGTTGACGCGCGATTTAAGAATATTGTAAAAGCGAAAAATATAAGAAGTAATTCTCAATAGTTTACTCAAGGTTGAAAACTGGTTTATGACCTCAACATCGTCGATCAGCGTAGCTGATGCAGACGCGAGCGGTGGATTACGTTTCTCCTCACCAGTGCTAGGGATATTTTTAAATACTGGCCACGCAGTAGGATCCTCACGGAGCCATGCTGGGCCGTGAAACCACATGTCGTTCTGTAAGAATGTGGAGGGTAAAAGTCCCCTTGAGGGGGCATCCGCTGGATTAGTGGGTGAGGGAACGTGTCTCCAATGACTACTCGGAAATCGGGACAGAATCTCACTGGTGCGGTTAGAAACAAACGTTTTCCACTCATACGGAGGGGATCGGAGCCATGCCAACACAATGGATGAGTCCGACCACGCGTATACCTCTTCACTACTGATACGATCACTATAGGCTTGTAAAACCTTCTCTAATAATTTAGATAACATCACGGCTGCCATCAGCTCGAGTCGCGGGATGGACAGACACGGTGATATCGGTGCGACGCGCGTTTTTGCGAGGATAAGAAAAGTCCGAACGTGTTTGCTGTTGTCGTCTGTAAGACGGACATACACGCATGCCGCCATAGCCTTCTCACTTGCATCAGAAAAGCCGTGAAGCTGTATTTTACATCCCGAATAAAACACAAAGCGAGGTATCGAAATTTGGGATAAGAGTGGTAATTCGTGGATGAACGCCGTCCACGCGTTCACAATATCGATAGGAGGCCGTTCGTCCCACGAAACACCCGAAATCCACAACAATTGCATGAGATGCTTGGCGTATAAGGTGACTGGGGCGAGCCAGCCCATTGGGTCATAGGCCTTAGCTATTTGGGAAAGAATGGTGCGCTTCGTAACAGTATCAGTTGAACACGTCACATTAAATGTAAACTGGTCCGACCGCGGGTTCCATTCAAGTCCCAGTATTTTGATTTGATGGTCATGTTCCATGGGAGCAAAGGGCACCTCTTCCCGCCGCTCACCATGAACCTCTGGCGCCTGAACCGCGGCGAGTATCGCCGGCGAGTTACTGTGCCATTTACGTAGTTCAAACCCAGCTGATTTGCAAATACCTAACAATTCCTGTTGTAGTACCAGAGCGTGTGATTCATCGCTCGCGCCCGTGACCACATCGTCGACGAACACTTGGTCGGTTAAAACCTTTGCCGCTAGGGGAAAATTAGATGCTTCGTCACAAGCCAATTGCTTAATGGTACGAAGAGCTAAGTAAGGGGAAGAACTTACACCAAATGTTACCGTCCGCAGACGATAATCACGGAGGGGTTCATCGGGCGACGTACGCCACAGAATGCGTTGCAAGTCCCTATCAGATTCTTGTACTAGTATATTTCTATACATTTGTTTAATATAGTCCTGCAAGCACGCGTGAGACTCAATTTTAAGACTCGGGTTCCGTTGTAAACGTTGCTCTAATTTATGGAACCGAGCGAGGACAATATCTCGTGATTCACCTAGGGGCGTAGCATCAGGTTTACGTGGTAAAGCTACTGTGTATCGTCCCGTGACGTCACGATAGTGTGAGCGTTCAAATATGGATTCACATAGACGTTCCTCGGGGGTAAGTGCCTTCACCTCAGGCACTGACTCCAGTTCCCAGAATCGTTTCAAGTCGCCGTCATCGGATAATGAGCTAAAACAAGCTTGAACTGAGGATGGAGTCGAAGAGTTGAACGCTATTTTTCCCAACAACAAATAACCGAAAACGCTGTCCATAGCGATCGGCGAACCGGGCGAACCCGTTATTACGTTTCCTAAAATTATGTGAGATAGTACATCTGCACCTAACAACATCTCCACCGGCTGTGGAGTGTGAAACAAAGGATCGGCTAAATTTAAATTTTGAATGTGTGCCCACCCCATATGAGGCAGTGGTACACTAGGCATTTTAGGAATAAGTTTCGGCAATACTAAAGCTTCAATAGGTATAGAAGGTTGAAGTTCATTTCTCGGGGTTATGCAACACGAAATCTTTCCTTTTGGTCGTACCGGTTTGGTGTCACCTATCCCGTAAACAGGTACATTCGCATAACAACGCTTTATACCTAGCCGCTGTGCGCACGATTCCGTCATGAACGAAGCCTGGCTTCCCGTATCGATAAGACACCGGACAGTCGAACGCTTTTCATTACCTACACATACATCGATGAGTGCGGTCGAAAGCAACACAGTATTTGTCGTGCCAAAGGGAGCATTGGACGACGCGCAATTAATTTGTGTCGCTTGACTCGCGGACATAGCGTGCTGAGTACAGGTGCTCGGAATGTTCTCTTCCCGTTCCTCCGTGGGCGGTAAAGAAACACTTCTCTCACTCGCACGGCTAGTATCACCTTCAGAAGTAAAGTGAATCAATGTATGATGACGTTTTTCACACGAACGACAAACAAAACTCGACTTGCATTGAGAAACGTTATGACCTTTGCCTAAACAATTGAAGCAAACATCTTTATTTTTGATAAACGCATACCTATTGCTTGGTGACAAATTCAAAAACTTATTACATTTTGTTAATGGATGTTGAGCATCGCAACATACACAATTCTGGTTCTTGCACGTATTGACAGAAGGTTGAGAATCGCTCGCACCCTGAGTCGAAGTGCGGCTGGCCACGCCGGCAGCCAACGCTCGACGGAACGTTGGAGCGACGTACTCTTTCCTCTGACTACCTACATTTTGAATCTTTCTACTGCCAGATTCAACTATTTCGCTAGCGGTTAATTCTCGTTCTAAAAACTCGATTAACAAGTCGACGTTGGGTACATCGGATGGTTTATGCAATGTTAACTCGAATCGCATACGAATGGAAGTAGGTATTTTACGTAGTAAAATATTCAACAACAAAAAACTCCACTGCTTTGTAGGAAAATGCATTACTTGTAACGCTTTTATATTCTCATGGTAAATATTCAACAAATTACGCACACTTTGATTTGATTTCTCGGCACAGGATTGAATATCCAGAATACGATCAATATGTTGAGAAGCTATGACTCGTTTGTTCTCATATCTTGAAATTAAAATATCTAACGCGACGGTATAATTTTCGTCCGTGATAGGTATCGATTTTATTAAGTTATAGGGCTCGTTTTTCAAAGTAAGAAGGAGATACCTAAACTTCTCGTTATCTGTGTAGGCGTCATTATTATCAACCATGGAGCGAAATAGGTCATAAAATGGTGGCCAATCGGTCAATTCTCCCCCGAATGACGGCAACGGAAGATTCGGTAACCTACTACAGCAACCCCCGTGAGTCGGTTGTATTGTATTGTTAAAGGAAACTCGACTCATGCGCCTACACTCCTCATCGTTTTTCTTCAGAACTTCGACATGGCTGACAATTGCGTAATAAATATCATTGAATTGAGTTCGAATACGTAACTGTTCCTCTCGGTCAAATGTCGACAATTTCATTTGTGACTTCTCAATTTTAGTTTGCAATTTAAGGAATTTTCTCTGAATAGAAAGAATATCTTTTGCTCGCGCTTTAAATTGCTGTTCATTGAGTTCGTAAAACTCTAAAGTACGTTTGACTTCGTCAAGTATAACTTCTCTTTCGAAAATATCTTGTTCCGCCATTTTTAATGGACACGTAATGTCGCACACAAAAAATCAAAAATCGGCAAAATCAAGATGAAAAATGGGAAATATTGTCGGGACGCGTAACGCCGCTACGACAAACACTAAAATATACTCGGATGGTTTCCAAAAATGGGAAAATATGCACTAATAACGGGATTTGGACAACGTGACTTCAGCAAAGAAAATCCGCAGATCCGGCTCGAACGGATCAAAAATGTTACGGGGAGATATTATGGCCTACGAACTTACTTGGGAAATCCGTCGATGGCCTCTCGGGTGTGTAATCAGCGCTGTCTTCGGGTTAGATGGGAGATGATGGTGCACAGAGATATATCCATAGGACGCCGATGGGGCGGTTTCTTCTGATCCCGTATCACCTTCCTCCGGGATAGAGGTGTGATCAGGCAATCCACACTACACTTAATCCTGGAGCTCGTCTCCGAGGATGGGAATGGCGTCCACGAAATGGAGCTACCGGTGAAAGCTCAAAACACCGCGACGCGACAAGTGCTCGCACGCGCATTTGAAGGACGACTGACTTCCGGTTGGCCAACCCAAAGTCGTGGGCCATAATAATCTCGTACCAACACAAAATATTAAGCGGAATAGTCTTTGTGTAGTTACGTTCGAAAACACTCAAAATAAAAAGAAAAGAAATCTGTTTCAGTACGAAACAACCCTGTTAACTTTCTTTTGATAATTGTATCAAAATATTTCAATTCACGAAGTTCGTTTTGTTCGGTCGAATTTTAAGAAGTGAAACAACAGGGAAACTAAATATAAACAGATTAAGTATCACGAGCAGGAGGCATACCATGACCTCTTATAGCGATTCAATTGAAGACCTAAACTGAACCGCGTCGCATAATCGTACCGTGACGTCTTATTTTTTATGTTGCTGCCATTTTCAACCTAAACTGGATCCAGTTTAGGTTGAAAATGGTAGCAACCTAAATTGAGTCGCTAATAAGCCATTTTCAACCTAATCTATTTTCAGTTTAGGTTGAAAATGGCAGCAACATAAAAAATAAGACGTCACTGTACGATTATGCGACGCGGCTCAGTTTAGGTCCTCAACTGAATCGCTATAAGACGTCATGGTAGGCCTCCTGTACACAATTGAGTTCGTATTTATAGTACAGTCAGTTTCAGACGTAGCTGAACATATCCTAATTTGAAATTTAATTTTATGCTCTCAAAACATATCTTGTCTTAACTATTCATAAATAGTTTGCAATTTTTCTATTGCAGGATTATGAATCTGCGTTCCAAACTTAAATTTAGTAAATAACTTTTAAATTCTGATCAAAATACATAACTACAGGGGTACATGTTCTATGATGGTGGGTACAGACCAACCGAACATAAGCGAGCGAATGGTCACCAATTGGTGGCCACCGAACGGTACAGTACACGCTCGTTTTCGCTGTTGTGTCCACACCAAACGAACGCATGCAGAGTTCGGCGAATCACGCCGAACTAGTGATGTGTCGTTACCATACGGATTAATAACCAAACTATCAAAACCGTGCGATTATTGTAGTAGGTAACAACTATACGATAATAGTGGATTGTACCACAAGGGAACAAAATAATGTAATTACGGCGAGAGCGATTTTTGAATCCAGAGCGAAGCGAAGGATTCTATAGTAGAAGTAGTAGAAGTCAAAGTACTTCGCTCGAGCTTAAATAATTTTGCTACCGTGTGGTACACGATACTTTTCATCCCAAGCTATGAGAAAATATTCATCATACGAGAAAAAATCTTTTGACGTGACAACGTCTAATAAATCGATGAACGCCGGTATGCAGCCGAAAAAGTTGACACATTGTCCCGTTACGCTCATTGTACGCTTGTACCGCATCTATCTCTCTTCTCTTCTTGACAGGTTAATTATTCTTGCATTTTAGAAATTTGAGTACTTTAATTTAATTTAATAAAAAGTAACAAAAAGAAAACAAAATTTTAATACCATCATAAGAAAAAAAAATAAAAAAATATAAATATATAATAAAAAAAAAGTGAATAATATTTTAGAAAACAAAATAAAAGAAAAGCAAATAAAATATTTATTTATAATTAATTTTTATTTTTTTTGGCAATAAATTTCCTTTTTATTGATTCATTCATTTATATTATTACCACTCTTTATTGAAAAAACTCTAAAAATGAAGTGCCCGGGAATGACCCACTTTGCTCGCACTTATCCAGAAGCAAAATGTCTCTTTTCGAATACATGGGATTAAAACTTTCTTTCGTGTTTTTCAATTAGTCGTGACATTTAACATATATTGCATTAATTTGCTTGAACAAATGAAGACAACTGTTTATTTGAGTTGTCAAATTCAACTGAACATATTATTGTAGCCTATGGAGTATAGCCCTCCTACTCGCACGCATCAAAACGCTCTATCTGGCTTATTCACTTTCTCCAGCTACGTTGACAACTTCAAGTAGATACTTTATAGTTAGCGGCGATTTATTATAGCGTTCTGACAACAACTATGGTTTCTTATCGTAGGTACATATCAAGTGAGTGAACAAAAGTGAAAAATTATCGTTTTGAAAAATAGATTAGGTAGTAATGCTTTAGTTGAATAACGACTTGTTGTTTCACATCACTAGCTGCTACTAGGTATAATATCCATTGTCTATGCCTGTTTGAGATCAATGTTAGTCATCGTAGTTCACATGCCACCCGCTAGATGGCTCCGTCAAATGAGCCGTCCCACCTACCTAAGGTCGTTTTAAGTAGCGTTCAAGATAATTGTAAAGTGCGTTCATAAACCTTCGTATTAGAAAATACAAATTATTTTCTCAAGTAAACGGAGTATTATTTTGGGGGATACCAGGGCGACAACATAAGATAGATTACGTGGTCAAGTAGGGGCACTTGACCTTGGTAATCTATCTTATGTTTGATGCGTATGAATTATTGATTTGATTACATACACAATGAATATTAAAGTCAGTCATTTGTAATTAACAAATGAAAACAAACCTTTTATATTTAGGCTACCTAGATACTATGGATAGTAGAGCCATGCATGCTAGATGCGAATAGAATAACTAATCAAAAAGTTCGTCAATCAAAAACATCAAAAATTCTGGTGGTTTACATTTTCCCTAAACTAATCCTTATGTACCTCCTAAACGCGTGGACCGATTTACATGATTCAAATGGATAAAATAATTTTAAACCTATTCCTTTCATTTGACACCAAAATCATTAAGATATCACCACAAACAAAAAATCGCCTAAGCCTAAAACAGCCTAAGTTTCTGCTTATACAGCTCTATGACCATCAGCAGTTTTGAGTTAGGCCATTCCATAGAGTTTATAGTTAACTGAGATTTATTATAGCGTTGTGATACCAACTATGGTTTCGTTTCGTACATAACAAGTGAAAAAGTGAAATATATCGTTTTGAAAAATAGATAGTAATGACTTGAATAACGACTGATTTTTGATTCACATCACTAGCTGCTACTAGTCACACCGTTGCAGTGGGTACAGACCAACCGAACATAAGCGAACGAATGGCCATCAATTGGTGGCCACCGATCGGTACCGTACTCGCTCACTTTCGCTGTTGTGTCCACACCAAACGAACGCATGCAGAGTTGAGCGAACCACGGCGAACTAGTGATGTGTCGTTACCATACGGCTTAATAACCAAACGATTTGAAACGATTATTATAGTCGGTAACTATACGTTATTAAACTTTTCTTCGTGTACACCTATCATGATATTTATATTGCATTTCTGCGATTGCTAGAACAAATCAAGACCGCTGTTTATTCCAGTTGTCAAATTCAACTGAACTAGTGAAATTTTATATTTAGGCTACCTAGATACTAGGGATAGTAGAGCCATACATGCTAAATGCGAATAGAATAACTAATCAAAAAGTTCGTCAAACAAAAACATCAAAAATTCTGGTGGTTTACATTTTCCTTAAACTAATCCATATGTATCTCCTAAACGCGTGGACCGATTTACATAATTCAAATGGATAAAATGGTTTTAGACCTATTCCTTTTATTTGACATCAAAATCATTAAGATATCGCCACAAACAAAAAATCGTATTTTCAGGTTGCTCTCGTAATTATATAGGTACCTATTATAATAATTATTATATCTCACTGCCACAGCCTAGATTTCTGCTTAAACAGCTCTATGAGTCTTCAGTTTTGAGTTAGGCCATTCCATAGAGTTTATAGTAAACTGAGATTTATTATAGCGTTGTGATATCAGAATCAGAATCAGAATATTTTTATTGTATAAATTGTGTACATTATGCTGTTGTTATTACAATAAGAAGTTTCAACAATTTGCCCATTTCGGGCGCACAATAATTAACTTACTTATACACTATATAAAATTGGAAAACAAAACAATTAACCATATTTTAAATAAATTGTTAGGAATTTAAAAAAGTAGTTATTATATAGAAAAGTATTCTTTTAAATTATAAAAACTTTGCGTTAGCAACCAAAATTTTAACTTTTTGTTGAAATCTGGTCCACTTTGCATCTTAACGTCAAGAGGTAGATTGTTATGAACTTTAATAGCTGTGAAGTAAGAGCTCTTATGATACAACGTGTTATTGGCCTGAAGTATTTAAATATTATGCTTGTATTTGGTCCTTAGAATTTCGGATCGGTTGGATTTTGTTTTATAAAAGTACTCGTAATTGCTTTCGACAAATATACTAATTTGATAGATATAAATACAAGTAAGTGTAAGGAAGTTATTCTCTATGAAAACATTACGAAGTGTTTCAGTACTATTTAAATTAAATATACACCTTAGACATCTTTTTTGAAGTAGAAAAGTAGTTTCTACTTCTACAGAATTACCCCAAAATATAATCCCATAGCTTAAAAGAGGATAAACGTAATCATAATACGTGTTTATAGCAATTTTTTTTGATGATACGTTTTTTAGTATTGAAACAGCATATATGTATTGAGAAAGTTTTGTATTAAATTTAGAAATGTGAGATTTCCAATTTAATTTGTGTCTATAGTAACTCCAATAAAATTGGTTTCTGTAACAATATCAACTTTTGTTTTTTTAACAAGAACATTTAACGGTAATGATTTTTGTCTATAATTTCTAAATTCTATTAATTTCGTTTTATCAACATTTACATTTGATTTAAATTTTCTAACCAGCTCACAACTGCTTCGATAGATTTGTTAATTTCTATTTCAAACTCATTCGGACTTAGGTTTAATTTACTCATGTAAATAGTTGCATCGTCAGCAAATATAACACACAAATGTTTGATAACAACTATGGTTCCGTTTCGTACATTAACAAGTGAGTGAAAAAGTGAAAGATATCGTTTTGAAAAATTGATAGTAATGCTTTATTTGAATAACGACTGGTTGTTTTTTCACATCACTAGCTGCTACTAGTCATTTGTAATTAACAAATGAAAACAAACTTTTAATATTTAGGTTACCTAGATGCTATGGATAGTAGAGCCATACATGCTAGATAGGTACTAATTATTATTAAAAAGTTCGTAAAACAATAACATAAAAAAATCTGGTGATTTATATTTCCTCCAAATTAATCCTTAAGTATCTCCTAAACGCGTGTACCGATATACATTATTCAAATGGATAAAATGGTTTTAGACCTAGTCCTTTGATTTGACACCAAAATCATTAAGATATCTCAACAAACAAAAAAGCGTATTTTCAAGTTGCTCTCGTAATTATTATATTATATCCCACTGACTAGGCCCTGTAACCTAGGTTTCTGCTTTTATACATCAGCATCTATCATTTATGAGCATCAGCAGTTTTGAGTTAGGCCATTCCATCGCGATTGTAGTATAAAAATCAAAATTATTGTGAACACGACACGTCCGTTCAGTGCAACCGTCGCGACAGAATGAGCATTCGCCTGTCCGTACACACCGCGCTCGTTCGTACGTTCCATTTTTCTTTGATGTACCGACAACCGGTCGGAGCACGGCCGCAGGCAAGCGAGGGCTAGCGGAAGCCACCGTTTGGTTTCGCTCGCTTTCGCCAGGACGTCCACACCAGTATTTTGTATTCGCTCGGTGGCATTCACTCGCGCGTGCTCGCTTGGTCTGTACCCAGCAGGAGCACGGCCGAAGGCAAGCCAGGGCTAGCGAAAGCCACCGTTTGGGTTCGCTCGCTCTCGCCAGGACGTCCACACTAGTTTTTGCATTCGTTCTGAGGCATTCGCTCCCTTATGTTCGCTTGGTCTGTACCCAGCATGAGCGCACGCGGAATCCTAGTAAGGGTTCTGGATCTATTAAATTATCGTGACGCGTTATTATTATTTACTATCATTATAAAAAGCGGTGGTAGCCTAGTGGGAGAACGTCCGCCTTCCAATCAGAAGGTCGTGAGTTCAAATCCCAGTGCGGGCACGTACCAATGTGTTTCTGTAAAACATATGTACGTCATTATCACTCGCTTTTCAGTGAAGGAAAACATCGTGAGGAAACCCACATACCTACCCGAGAATTATTTCGGAGGTAGGTATGTTATCCACCAATCCGGAATGGGCCCCCGTGGTGGATTATAGCCTAACCCTCCTCACGAAAGTGAGGAGAGACCCGTGCCCAGCAGTGGGACGTTATGGGTTGATGATGACGATCATTATAAAGGAACTGAAATACTCGCATAATGAAAGGCAAACTTTTGTTAATTCAAAAATAATTAAATTTTAATATCTTACAGTTATTTTTCTTGTTCTCCATCCGCATCGCCTCCACAATCATAGTAAGCTCACGCCACAAGGCTCTGTTCTCTGTAGCTTGCGAGCTAAATGGCTGGCGCTCGCTCCTCGCGGCCGGCTAATGAAATAAGATCCGGGCTCCGAGCTAAGGAATGGCGGAATTAAAACTACATAAATGAGACGCCATTACTGAAGGAATTCTGAGCTGACTTCGCCGAAAGACATCTATTTCCAGACATAATTCCCGTTTAAAAACGCTCCAGTTATTTCTGCGGCAAAACAATGCTCGTCCAGGATTTGAAACTCTCGCAGTCAAAGCGACAATCAGACTCCTAAGCCCAAATCTAGACCAACAAACCACATGATGATGATGAGGACCTTCTTGTTGTACCTGACATCGCTGACCTCTTTTATTTTACCTCACAGCGTTCCCCAATAATGCCTCTCCAACAAATCAAAGACGCGAACGTTCTCAACTCTGGAAGTGTTGTATGCTGAAGAGGTCTGCCTTATGAAAAACAGAATAGTGAACCTTCCTTACCACTTGGACGCACTATCAGGTAGTGGATCAATAAATCGCTCGTTGATAGCGGATAACAAGGCTTAAGTGGAGATAGGTGGAACAGTTGGCCAGAAGAGATGACGGTAGATGAACAAAAGCAGTGACAAAATGGTGGCCTACAACCAAGTTAACAAAGGCTAAGACGATGACCCTCTAGAGAAGGCAAAGATACCTTGGACTTCAAATCAGGAATGACAACACCACAGATATACCATCTCTATATGCCTACGCTGCAACTACATTCGGAAAGCTGAGAAATAAACCGTGCGTTATGTGAGACAAACAACTGCTCAAATAAATATCTACCTACATAATGAGGTTCGTAACGACTTGTGCCGTTACGAGAATGTTTGGTGATGCCTTTGGAGCCATATTATAGTCTCGCAGCGATCGTAGTGTTCGCGTCTCCACGTCAAGCGGCTCGTTGGTCTAGGGGTATGATTCTCGCTTTGGGTGCGAGAGGTCCCGGGTTCAAATCCCGGACGAGCCCTATTTTTGTCACCTTTCTTTTACCGCGTATTTATTTCACTATGCAATTGATTTATGCAGATAATATTTTATTTATATTTTTATTCATTAGCCATTACTCTGTGCTTCGTTAAACATGCTAAGCCGTCAGTCCCGGTTATTACCGATTAGCCTGACAGGGGTGCGGGCCAGGTAACCTCCACGAGTGCCCGGCTCTTGTTCGTCCCTCTTGATGCGTTGCATCCGGAGGGCAGCAGCTGGGACGGTGCACCCTGGGGTTCGGTCAGCAATTCTCCTAGGGGAATTGGTGGCCGTAGCAAATAACCTGGCGAGAAGAGGTCCTTCGCGTGTCCCTCTGATCAGCAGAGGGCACAGCGAGGGACCAATAACCGGGACTTTTGGGCTGCGGATCGGGGGTCCAACGCCCAAGTTAGAAGTCCTGAGCTGAGGTGCGGCCCGTGTGTTCCGGGACGCACCCAGCGGAGAAAGAGGCCCAAGCCTCACGTGGCGAGCCCGGGAGGGCGCCCGCAGAGGTGGTCGCGGAAGCGCCGTGCGAACCCGTAACCACCTCCATAATGCGGAGAGGAGAACACCCCTGGGTTTTAGTGGGTAAACCCCGCCAGACCACCTGGCGGGGGAGTCCCACATAACACCCCCCCCCCCCCCCCCACTGAGTGAATAGCCGAGCAAGTCGTTCACCTGATGGTAAGCGCTACGCCGGCCCATTAAAGTTACAGCGGCACCCATAACTTTGCATTGCCTGATCATGCGCGACACTGCACTGCGTTCGTCACCCTGAAACATCGGGTCTAAAGTATCATATGCCCATTTATTTCGCTGGAAACAGTGCCCTTCAAACCGGAACACAGTAATGTTTGCACACTACTGCTTGGCGGATGAATATCTGGCAAAGGTACTTCAACTGTAATGAACTATGCCTAACATAACAATTTCGATCCCCTACTTATGCTATTAATGTTATAAATTTATATAGTACATAAAAGCTATCTATAAAAGACAATCTAAATCCGTAGCTATAGGTATAGATTCGTAGGCACACATAGATTTAAAACATAATTGCTTCTCCCCGCTCATAATAGCAGACGATATCTGTATAATTACCATTGTCCTGTGGAAAAGGTCAGATGAAAGTGAGGGCTTAAGAAGCCCTTTGAAAGAAGTCATCTGCGTGTTGATTGATGGAACCGCGCAGATTTATTATGTTAATTCTGCTCTCTTCGTGGAAAAAAATTGGTAATGAAAGTGGAATGATACTCCGAGCTCTGAAGTAAATTGATCTTTGAATCTCACTAACGTCTAGCGTTTGTTTTTTTTTAATTAATAAATAGGTTTGCGTTTGACCACTATCTCACCTGATGGTAAGTGACAATGTGGTCTACGATGGTACACGCTTACGTAGTTGTTTCTTTTTACCCATACCTTACTTTCTGTTAATAAAACTAATCATTTATTTTATTTTATATCTAAACGGATTTTCTGGAAAGTAATGTATGAAAATTATTTTTTCGACACCGATCGATTGTGGACATGTGGGAACACATTTTTGTGTATATCGCTTATTTTTTTAAGAAGTACTTTTACGTGATCATTATTGAAGCTGATTGTAAATATTACAAAAGATTTATTCATCTTCTAACTCTATAAAGAATTTAAATGGCTACTACCTACGTTTCATGCTATGCAAATGTTAACTAACTGATGTCATTCATAAGCAAATAACATCTGAGTAAATAGGCTAATGTTATAGCGGCAGGCGTACAGCCAAGTGTTTTTAGTATAATAATATAATTATATTTTATGCACGGTTCTTTTTATTTTTCATAACAAATTTAAAATAAAATATCACGTTTTTAATGATAAAATTAAGCTGGTTTTCTTTTTTTCCACAAACAAACTCCCCCACTTCACCTTTTCGTGGTCGATTTTTGAAATAAGAAGCATCTTCAAATAAAATCTGTTTTAGTACCAAATTAAGAAGAAGAAGGTGAAGAGGGAAATAAACAGAAGTAGTAGAAATAAAAAGAAGAGAGCTTTATTGGAAGGGGGTTTATCATTGGGTAACAAATTAGAGATTTCGATATTTAACGTAAAGGCTTATCAAAGCATAAGGTCTTCTAAAAAAATCCTATCTTATGTTCACCCGAAAACTTAGGTGGAATTAAAACTATATATTTACACTTTTTATCGTTACCAAATTTCATTAAAATCCATTCAGCCCTCTTGACATGATTAAATAACAAACACACAAACTTTGTGAAGTTCACACTGTTATTCTACTTTTGTTACTCATCAAAGAATTTTTTACAAAGAATTTTTTAACATACATCATAAGACATAAATAAGACATAGGACATAAGTTACAAAACTCAAAAACGTAAAACTCAAATCATTTATTGCAAGTTAGAAATATAAGTTTTGGACTTGCACGGCTTGTGCAATTCATCATCATGCAAGATCAACATCTGAGCTGATCTGAAGATCGGCCTACCCCATAAAATGCCATAATGAGTAGTTTGTGTAATTTCGATTCAATTTAACCTGTGACTTTCACTCAATGTAAAAAACAACCCAATTTTTATAACCAGCATCAAAAATAATATATGTAAGCATATTTCAAATTTCTGTTAAAATTTAATGGTAAAAATATATCCTGAAGTCACTCAGATTGACTGCAGAATACTGGTTACTGCCAAAATACAACACCTTTCAACCACCCACACCAAATCTACACTTTTTTCGTTTACTAACAGCTATATTTCCTCTTCTTTAAGTCTTCGCCCCACATTATATCGACATAAAATAGAGAGGTCACCCTACCCTGCTGTCCAACTCGACACAATATCGATACCGACCGCCTGTCGACAATAGTGATGTCCATATCTGGCGACAGGCTTTGTGGCAGACTAGACTTGCTCCACACAATACTGCAGGCTTTAAGTGACATAGTTACTGGAGTGTTAGTTTAAGTTAAGAGGCCAGTTTTGACAAAATAGCTTGGAAGTATAAATAGGGGATATTTTTGTAAAATATGTAGAGGTCATCGATCTATTCTTTTAAGAATAGTCTTATGTATAGCTTCAGCTCTATAAGTACATATAAGCTGGACTGAAAGGCATAATAAATAATTTATATGTGATCCATGAGCGCTTTCATTTTTCATTTTATATAAATACGAGTATAATTATATACCTATATAAAATTGAATTGAATGATTAAACTTAAAAAGAAACATATAAAAGAAGACCAATACGAAAGTGACGCATAGTACTATTACAGCAAAAACGTAGTAAGAAAAGAAATCAATTTCGGGCTCAAATTGAATGAAACGGCCATGATCGTGTAAGACGTCATCAGTGTTATTGAAATAAAATAATAAAAAAAAAACATAAAATCAAACGGTACAACAAGAAGTGACTGTGTGCATGAGGTGTATAAGTACGTGCATACTTACTTTTTTATTATTATTATGTATAGGTAGGTATCTATGCTTTGTTAAATGATAGATATTCTTTATAGACATCACACAAATTGAATGATGTGTGTTCGTTTATCATGACCATAACTCAAAACATCTGTTCTTATGCTGGCAATAATGACTTCCAATGTAAAGCACAGTTTTAAACTTTTCGCACGAAAACTTGTCTTGGCAGTCTGTACGAAAATGTTAAATAGAACCGATTTTCCATGCAGCTTGGTAAAACAAAGCTAAACATCCGAGGACGCTCAAAAACTCAATAACCCGCGGTACAAGCGGAACACCGCCGCATTATTGAATCAACCGCCAACCCCAGGCACCCACCTGCCAATTATTATTACTATACCTCCCGAATCATTTTAACCCTTGCCCGCCGGAGATAAGTTTATTTTAAACCGGTCGAGTGCCTTTTATTCATCTAAGTGCTTCTTTTGTGACGACATTTCCCTGCGCCTCCTCAATTAGCCCGACTGGAAGCACAAAAATTAAGTTAAATACTCAGACTTTGCGTTCCGTGTTTACTTATTGGCTATCGCAACGGTGGTGTACCGGTAACTTCGTAAATAAAAACTCTGTAGGGACTAATATGGACTTCAAGTTTCATGCGGCGCAGCGTTGTTTTATCTTTTTTAAACGTCCCAACCCCAACGCGTCTGGTTAAATCAATTGCTGAAGCATATCACTACCGACAGACCTGAGTAAGTAAATTATGTTTGCCAAATAAGAGACTGGAATTCGTGTCTATCGATAGAGAAAGGCCTTTCTGCGTGGCGGGCGAACGCATTTCATAGTCACGTAAATCATTGCAATTAAAACTATTAGTAATACTAGGGATGGCACTGAAATTATATCGCCAATCAGTATAATCACTATACATAAAATTGGTCTGAACATAAAATAGATATGTAATTGAAAATGGGAGACGCTAACGTCAAAACCAAAGTTAACCCTTTCCGACCGCGAGAAACACGTGTTACACATCTCAAGTTGTAAAACTTAAGCCGTCGACGAGTAAACTTGGCTTACCAACAGTAAGTAGCCACATATTTCACGGGGGCTCTACACTACCTGCGCCTAAAACAATCAAACAGCCACTTTAGCGTGTGCAAACAACTACAACTTAGCGCCGCGCCGCTTAGCGTTAACTAAATACTAACTTCGGCTTAAGTAAGATAAGTTACATACAAGGATACGTTCGTACGCAAACATGAACGGCGCCCTAAAGTTGCGTTATGAGGTAGCTTTATCGATTTGTTTTTCTACCTTTTTTTTAATGATGTCACCATAAATGCTACACTAAGCAAGTAAGCATGTGCGCTACGGTCCAAATCAAAACGCTTATATTACGAGTACTTTTTTCGCTAATTAGATGTGAAAATCATCATAGAGAGCAAAACGAACACAATCATGTGTTCCTGATGGACAAAAAGTTGTAAGTATTGAATATTGGCTCGTAACTACTTTTACAAAACCGGAGCTTTTTCCATAAATATAAGCTACCTAATTACATTTAGACATATAATCACATCATTTATAATTAATTTTCTATTTTACATGATACCTATACAGCATTATTTATAAGTCAGGTTGAAGTTTTCACAAAGCATACCAACTTAGGCATAAGGAGTAAAGATATTATACCAAAAATAAATACGAAACGTTAACAGAAACAGAATTTACTAATTAGAGACTCTCCTAATTATCTAGGTATTTGTAAGTACAAAGCGATTCATAGTCTGCCCTGCGTCGTAATACCTACTTTAAAACATTTTAATGAAGATATTATCAGAAAGAGGCCATTATCTATCAGTAATTTGTTGTTTAAAATGAATTTGTATATTACATTAAACGATGGTAGGGGTATGCCTTCACACATGAAACCAAAGAGAATATTATGACTACGTACACACACACATATGCATTTTTAACTATGCTTTGCTTTTATATATCTAGTTGTTGAACCACTCGGATCCAATTGACACGGCAGAAAACAGAATATGTACTTCGACTGCTGAGCCGATTTTCTTGTCTAGCCACGGTTACGGATCTGCGCACACCGTTAACACAGCAGTTGTGTTTTCCCGTACTCGCGGCAAGTTATAAAAACACAGCAGTTGTGTTTTCAGCAGTGAACGTATTAAAGTTACGTTCCATATTTGTGTAAAATAGACGCGCGATGGAGTATTACTACTCAAATTAATGTGACAATCAGATTTACTCGCCGAGGCATATTGCCGCGTAAATTAAACGATGGCACTTCGCTAATCCGCCGAATAAATTAATAGCACATTAAGCATCAATCCGGGAATACGCATTAATAAGTTTACACAGCACATCGGGCGATGCGAGCCCAATTGGCCTCCCTCGCCACCCCGCAATTTATTTAAGAATGTTATGTAAATTTGAACACAAGTCTTTGATCGTCCGCATCAAAGTCCAAGCAAAAAAGTTTCACTAGAGCGGAGAAAAAACGAGAGGAGCTTAAGAAAAATAATGATTTAATCTTACTTTTCGCTGTCTCGCATATAAAAGCGACGGGACGAGAGAGGGCGCGAGAATCGTTTTTAATCTTTGCTTTGTAAAGGTGATTACGAGGGATTATAGGTTTGGAAGTATGGCTGAAATTTCGTGGCTGCCTAGGGGGGGCTTCGACTCATTTATGCCATATTTTTTGGGCCGCCAGGTGGGGTTGCGGTCGCCTCCCTTCGGATACTTCTCAACTTTTCCTTATTCTACAGCTCTTCAAAGGAAAGGCTTTATTGTATTTTGTTTCGTTTCAACCGATAGACGGTTGTAGTGCATCTCTTACCGGATGAGCTGCGGTTAACAAACCAGGGAAATAACTTTTCCCATTGTACCTGTGTATAACAACTGTGTTGTGGTTGGGACGTGTTTTGAGAAATAATTTCTAAAACAACACTATTATACTGTATTCATGCATCATTCGTTATTTATAAAATACTGCCTTACCAGACAGAAAGTATTATTTGAAATAGGTACATTAAGTAGGTCCAACAACCGAAAAACCAATGTACGTATCAAGGTGATTATTCTTAAAAACCTGTTTTATTTCACACCTTAATATGCAGGTTCCAATGAATGATAAGTAGGTATTCTAAGAAGGCTCCTATTCGCCAATTCCACCGCCCAGCGACAGCGACCCCGAGTGCAGTTTTGTCATTTTTCATTACGTGACCAGATCAACTTTGTCATCGGAAGCGACGGCGATCTCCCGCTGCCGTACGTATAGCCTTTAGCTAGAACGCATCGCGGTTCCGCACAAGAGGCCTCAGCTTGTAAAAAAATATTGCTCTTATTTCTAAAACGTAAGATTCATTTTGTAATGCAGAAAACTGGAGATAGGTGTTGTATAATGGAGGTATGTTTAAGTAAAGCTTCTCTCTAGATGAAGAGCGGTGCCTCCAAGACTTGGACTGTTACTATGAATACTTAATGCGTGGGATAAATCCACGTCTAGGTACAAAGTCTTTTTCATGCCATTTTAGACACTTTTGCGCTTTTGTTAACTCCCAGTCTACGAGCGGCATTTGCTACGAAGCGAAGCTACGCATTAGCAGCTTTTGGGATCGCTTTGAAGGCGCTTCGTAGTCAACTTTTGAAACTTTATTTATTTATTATATTCTATTCTGTAACCTAAGTAGGTTACAGAATAGAATATAATAAATAAATAATTCATAAGTATGAATATGACTAAAATAAGGTATTAAATTGTCTGAAATTCTTCGGATTTTGAATGTTATAATGTATAATAACGATTCAGATTTTCGTCTTTGAAAGATTCATAAGAAAAAGAACAGACAAAATATTTTGAGGATTTTCCTGTCCATTCACTTGTCTCCTCAATTAGATTTCACAAGTACAAGAGATAAGTAGATCACAGAAAACGTTACCTATAAATTGGTGAAAGCTTATTATTGGTACAGGGATAGGTAGGTACTTATATAACGAACGACTTAATTATATTGCTTGATCTTTGCAGGCGGGTGGGGGGTGGGAGGATGTCTCATCTCAATCGCAAATCGGCCATCTTGCACCCCCGAGATAGCCACCCGCGCGTCTCCACCGCCCTCGTCCATTATACTTTTTAAGCCCCAATCTCGTTCATTTAAACGGTTGGCTTTAGATGGCAATCGCATTTTTCCACTGCAGGTCACGTCTCGACCCGTCTCCCGACTCGAGGGCTTAAATCAACAAAAGAAAATAATAAGATTCGTTCAAATTAAAAGTGTAATGTCGCGAAAGCGCGGGCGTCTAATCCCACCGCCTCTCTTCATTAGACGGGCCCCGCTAAGGCCCAGAAACGCTTAAAAATGTCGACGGAAATTTTTCTTTATTCATAACAGAGATTAAGAGAAATGCAAATGAAGCGAGGCGTCGCGGGCGGCTACTTAGCTGTGTCAACAACGTTTCCAGTATTTGAGGGGAGTTTTTTTTTCCATTTCAAAGAGCTTGAAGATTCTGTATCGAAGTAAAAAATAAACAATAACTATCAACAGTATTTGAGTGCATTAATAATTTTGCTTTTGGTGGCTTTCCATTCAAATTCTGTTCAAACATATCTACTTATATGAGCTCTCAGAAGACCTCTTGAAATGAACAAAGTATTAGCGAGAAGCACTGGCATAAAACTAAAAGTGTGGTACAACCCAAAACCCCTTTAAATGTTTCGTTTCGTATCCATCATTTTCATATACAACACAATAGGAGTACAAAATATCAAATTGAACTCAAGAAACAACAACAAAAGAAATATAAAGAATTCAATAGTATCATTGGAGCAGCGCACTTATTATAAAGAGGGAATTACACCGGAGGTAGCGACCACCGATCGAACCATTCATTTATTTGTTCATCCGGCCTTTACGTTTATACTGCTCGCAACTCTTTCGTTAGGCTGGTAGGGATGTAGAGCTATCGACACATTATATCGATAAATTTATCAATTAAGTATAATGAAAACAGACTTAGTTCCTCGACTGTCTAGTATCTTGAGTATGGACATTATGGACATACAATACTGATTTTTGACATAGCATCACTCATATTCGGTATCATAATATAACAAAACCGTCACTGCAGTACAAAATAGTAACCTCACTCTAGAAGATAATAAAGACAATGAGTGGAGTAAGTCGTCCTGATAAGAGAGAGCCCTGACACAGTCGAAACAAAAGCCAAGGAGTAAGAGATAATTCACGCACATGTCATCTGTCTAAAGATGTTAACCGAAGATGTAAGTTTCCCTTTAGTCAATATACACTGGACCTCTCCTTGACAATGCCTCCACACGATAACATCGTCAATCATCACTTTAGCGTCTTCCAAGCCCATATATTTCAGTGTTGTAAATAGTCGATTAAATTACTCTCCACTTGGCGCCATTAGAGAAACTGAAAATACAGGACTGTGGAAAAATATCGATAGAATCAAACCACGTCTCTACCACTAAAACAGGACCGAGTTTATTTTTATACCGAATTTATATCTAAGAGCGAATCCCACATTATTGTCTCCGACCATTTATTTTGTGATGGCATTAAAACAAACCCCTTTTTCTTGGAAAGGCGATTTCATTTTAGCTGGGTTTAGAAAATTTAAGGCCGGTCTTAGAAGCGCCGATATTGCTGCCCTCGTTGCCAGTGGGTGGAATAATTAATTTTCTCTATTATTATACGCCTTTTCTCTTTCAGATAATGCATTGTTGGAGCGATATCTGTACATTTATAAGGTTAAGTGCTTATATTATGGAATTAACGAGTGGTAATAAATCGGTACAAAATTGATTTTTAAATATTTTGAACAAGTTTCAATCAGAAAGAGATTATTGAAGTATGTGATACTTAGTCACTGATAAACAAAACTTAAAATTTCTCTTTAAATAGCCCACATAAGAGATTAAGCTATCAGGTAGAACGTTCGTTATTTATATCCGTAAACTCAGAATATACCTTCGTCAAGTTTGGTGATGTAATACGGACACGAAATGAATGCACGGAAAGTTAAATTAAATGAAATATAAAAAATATTATTGTATTACTAGCTATTTTTATCTGGTTTTTCACACCATTAGGGTCTAACAATGACCACCATTGACTCAGCAAAATATATGATGTAGATATGACCTCAATCGGTCAAGTCTTTCTGAAAATACATGACCAATAAAAGTCGCACCAATTAATAATTATTTTTATCTTCCACGGCGGTCATAGAATACGTAGGTATGCCATAACATTGTTGACTGCGTGTTCTTATGCGTGCTAAGTAGATTATGATATGTAATTTTTAAACCAATCAAGGTACTAATTGGTAAAAGTTTAACTAATTCCATTAAACTCTTATTTTTATAGGTGTGTCGAGCACTTGTGACGAATCAAAGCGTGCTCGGTTCTTGTTTGCACTCTCGTTGATATCCCGGCCGAATATCCCGTGCTTTGGATATCGTGGAGAAGGCTTCTGTAAATAAATAAACATAATTTGTTTTCACACATAACAACAACAAGTGAAATAACTAGAAGATTTCTTAATTAAATATATGCAATCTTAAAAGTTATTTTTTTAATTTAATCGCAGTACATGAACGAGTTGTAATGAAAAGTAGCATGAATTAATTAAAATCTTACTTTCTATGTAGCGAATGCTATCATTTCTTTTGGGATTTTTTTTCATACAAAAGATATCAACGATGACCCTTGTGTGAAAATTATAGTGCCATCGTCTATTTTTGCAGCGGCCATTTTTGTAAATTAATGAAACGACTTAATTAATTAAATTTCGTTAATTTAACTTATCCATAGGTATTTCACAACAGTATTAAAAATTAGAAAGATAAAAACACAGGTACATTAACACCTAAAATAACATAACGTTGGACGAAAGAAAGTCTTTTAGGAAAATGATTTTTTTTTTCATACAAAAGACATCAACGATGACCCTGGCGTGAAAATCATGGTGGTTTGTTTCAAGCTTAAATTTCATAAATTTAAATTTTAGTCTGCCATACTATATTCCGAAGGCACATACTTTATTAAACGCAATATAGAATACTTACATAAATTATTGTTGTGATGAGTCATTTTACTATTATGAACAGGATTAATTAAGAAATAAATAAAAGTTAATTTAAAGTTTTTAGTTAAGCATTCTGGGATAACGTTCAATAAAAGTAATGTTTTTATTTACCAATGTAATTTGATAGTATCTGTTTAAGTTATAAAATAAAGAAATAAGATTATATTTAAAATCTCTATACGTAAACAGACTGTTTTTTTATCATTACATAAATTATTTACAATAATTACTCTAAATATTTTTCACGTGAGTTTTCAAATTGTGTTTTCTAAAAATTAAAATAAAAAACTAATATTTAATAAAGCCATCTCTTCATTTAGTTAGCGGTAGTATCCCAGCTTAATTTGATTAGCAGCCGCAAGCCGCAGAGTGCCCTCATCGCTGGACAGCAAACATTGGCGGCGGACGGAATGTGTACCATGAATATGTGAGTCTGTATTTACTCAAGAAATTAAAGCTATATTTTGAATTTTGCTATATTGAAAGAGATACCAATTGTGATTTTTCACGTATCTAAAGCATAAAAGCTTTTTTATCTTTGGTAAGTATGACATCATGTTAAAACTAGATTGCTCAAGTTGTGAGATGGTCAACTTTAGGTACATTTTTAATGCACGTAACTAATTTAGCATTTGTATAATCAGAATCAGAATCAGAATATTTATTTAATAGCTCGCTATAGCATTAAACTATCTTAAAATATGCTAAAAATAAGGATTGAGTGATTGATTCCAGCGTTAATTATTATTACTGAGACCGACTGAAGAACAATAGGACGAAATCAGTTATAATCAGTTCAGTTTTCTAAATCACATCGACTTGATAACTTTGATTTCCTAAGTTATTTTTTCACAATAGAAATATTTTATCTATTTAATGACCTATACCTACAGGATTTACCATACTACCAAGTACTTACATGTATACACAGCTACTGCAATATAAAAACATTAGACCATTTTGCTAATTTTTATAGCCACTGGTAGCGACATCTATCCTCCAAAGCAACAACTATTTAAATGATGGCCTTGGTTGCTCCATTGACGCTTATAGTGCCATCTGTCAGTTTGCCTTAAGACTACCTCAAACACGAGCTACCTATGTTCTTCAAACTTGATAAATTTGCACTGAATAAAAATTAAGTTGTTAAGTACGTTTCGATAGATGTAGTTAGTAATGATTCGTATTAATAATTTCCCATTCAATATGCTGCTAATTTTATTTGTATCCTCTATTCCACAAATAGGTTGTTTTGAAATAAAATGTATTATGTGTGTTGTGGGAGGATTATTACATTTAAAAAATATCTAATGTGTTTGTAGCCAGCTAAAAATTATAATCAATAACTTTACCTACCTAAATAAGGCAATGACCTGCTGATTAACAGCCTACTCAAGTAATTTTCCGCAATTTTTCAAAGTACCTAACTGAAGCAATAAAACCAGCTTTTTCCATTAACGCTATTTCTAGGTTCATAAATGACACATTAAGATTTGCGTTCACCTCCATGCGGATTTAAGTAGTTATGTACATACGGATCTGTTCAAAATTAGCATAATTATTATATGTACGTATATGACAAGTACTTGAAAAAAAGGTAAATATAATAGCACCGCGATTATGGGACCGCGATGCGATGCAGGGGATCCTAAATGTTAGAATCTATGTAAATATATGTACGTTCTTACATATTACAGATCTAGGATCTAGGATTCCCTGAATATAGGGAATACGGAATTACTATAACCATGGTTGCACAAATACTCATAGGTACTCAGAGGAAAATATACAAATGTGGTCGAAACAAATATGTGGTCTGCGTGGAAATCGAACCTACAATCTTAAGCTTTGCATTTGGGTCATAAACTACTTATCCGACGGAGGTCATCAACACAACCTACCTTGGAAATTGTGGTTTTGTTTCTAAGCGTCGCGGTTCTATACCATTTTTTTTTTAATTTGATTAAGTGACGATACGAGCAAGTCCTTCACCTGATAGTAAGTGCTACGCCTGGTATGGGCAGGCCCCATAACAGTTACAGTGCCACCTAGAACTTTGAATTGTATAATCTTGCACTGCGCTCGTCACCGAGAGAAGTCTCATATGCCTCAGTAATTTCGCTGGAAACAGTGCCCTTCAAACCGGAACACAGTAATGTTTGCACACTACTGCTCGGCAGATTAACATCTCGCAAACTATCTGAATATCTGGCTAACTGATAAACATATAACAGATACAAAAAATGTGTTTCTAATAATAACTATTAATTTGTATGGCAGCCTACGAGTATATTCGGAGCAATCCACAAAAAATCTAGGAAAAATTTCAATCAAAACAACTTGCCGTGATGGATAGGTAGATGCCGTTATAATCGGTAACCACCAGAGTATTATGAAAACACAAAAAAGCTAAGAAACAGTACTAGAAAATACTGGTTTATGTAGTCACCTCATTAAAAATAACTTAGAGTTCAAATATCTCTAGTAATATCCAGTTATCGGGCAGTGTTGTGAATTGAACATTAGGTATGGGTTTATCCACTTTGACCATTGAAATTGATAAGGACACGGCAACAATGAATGCTCGTGATGAATATTTAAATATTTAATTATGTGAATTGTATTGTAAACAACATAATTTAACTTTGTTTGTTATGGGTAACATTTAACCCCTATCATTAATACCTTATGTACTAACTAAAGTAATGTTATGATTTATCCTATAATATCCAGAGATTTGAAATAACAGATTCTTCGTAGCATATACTTTTCGTTCTGATTTTCCAAATACCAGCCTGAAATCTACTGCAAAAAGTATTTACGAGGATAAAACCAATTTTCCTTATATTTAAACATTTTTTCTTCCTGTGTGTTCTAGTACCTTTAGAATATAATATAATAGAATAGTGTATAATAAAACAGATTAGTGAAAAAATCTTCAACTTAACTGAATCGTGACGTTAACCACGAATTGAGTCGACTACCGACTGACTACCTTTCTGCCTGGCACTCGTTTTTTTCATTTTTGCAACAGAAACTTGAAATATAAACACGAAGCTGCGTTCATGCACAAATCGAGCGAACCAAAGCATAAAAGAAAAAGTGTATTATTAATGCTGTAGGTGTCAAATACAGCCAAGATTAACTGGTTCTCAAGAACTGCAACCAGATAAATATAACTTTTTTACCTCTAGGAGTTCAGCGTTTATCGTAATTTTACTAAACAAAAAGCTCATGTACCTTACTGTACATACATCAGTCAAGTTAAATCTACGCATGAAATTAATTTAATTGTATTCATTGATAACTAATAAATGATGCAATTGTGATGTGTTAAATACAAAGGTGCTAGCAAAAACCAGTTAGTGAGGTCGTTAATTTGCTTGTAACCAGTTATATATCAGCTTAGACCGGGCGCACAATGGAATGATAAAATATGAAATAAATATAATTTTCTTTTATTATTGTTAGCGCGGCAGCTAAGCTGTATAGGCTGAGCGCGCCTCCAATGGCGGGGGAAGGATGGCTGGTAGAAGAGTAGTACAAAGGAACTTAGCGACTAACCTGGTCTCCATGCAACTGCAATCACCTCGGTTCGGGTCCGTCTCCAAGCTGCTTGTTCCTTCAGGATGTTATGACGTTCGATGTAGTGGACTGTATTTTAGGCGGTTGGTGCGTGTCGGCAAGGAGCGTTTACGCGGCGGGTTTATAGCGGGTTTTGTTTATATTTTCGCGTCGAATTCACGTGGACCACCACAGAGGAGCAGCAGATCCAGTACTTTGGATTCGGCGAGAGCGGCAGCCGCGAAGGACGAGGGTCGATCGCAGACTACTTGCGGCGGCAAGCAGTTTTCTCGTGGATACCACGATATGAGCGACAGAGATAGTCGCCAAGAAATGATAGGAATAGGAAGGTAGGAAGGTATTATGAGTGCCAATGTAAGTGGCGCGAACATTTGCCCCCGGCCTAAAAACCATTGGTTTTTAAAAGAAAGCGGGAAATAAAAAAAATAAAAATAAGAGTTAAACTCTAAAGCGGTCAACGGGTTAAATATAACATAGCGGTTGACCGGGGAGCAAGGGGTTAAATTATTGGGTAGGTAAGATACATAAACGGACGACGGGTCTCTGGTAGACGCCGGTCGCCGTTTTTACTGACGCTACTCGACAGATGCCATCGCCGCCGACATGAGTGGCCACGACGACGCCGAGAGGCCAGGATAGCGGGGGAATATTATCAGTGATAATAAGAACAATAGAACCTATTGTAATGGGATTCGAAGGTGTATTCCATTTTCCTCTAGATTGAAGTAAGTGAAGATATTCCAACTTCCACCGTTTGGAAAATGATTGTACCATTTGATCCAATAAAGCGTACCGTTTCAATAAGTGTCCAGGTTCATCGGGAACCGTGCAAGCGGGCAAATGCTTCAGCGGTGCGGTCATTAAGAAATGTGAAGCACTCAGCGCGGTCGGCTCAGACGGATCTTCGCTCAATAACGTTATAGGACGAGAATTGATAACGCATTCTATCTGTGTGAGTACGGTTAACATTTCCTCATAGGTGAGTAACTGTGAACCGATCGTCTTATGAAGATGACTTTTAAACGCTTTCACATATATTTCATAATTCCCCCCGAAGTGAGGACTTCGCGGTGGATTGAATTTCCAGTGTATGCGATTAGCTGATAACTCATCTGAGATAGACTTATTATATTCGTCGGAATTTAAAAGATCCGTTAACGCATTTTTCGCGCCTACGAAGTTCCGACCGTTGTCAGAATACATAAACAGAACAGTACCCCGACGCGCGAGAAACCTCTTGAAAGCGGACAGAAATGAGTTGGTACTCAGATCTGTGGTGAGTTCGACGTGCACTGCGCGAACCACCATACATACAAATATGCATAGGTAGGCCTTTATCGAGCGGACTCCGCGTTTTCTAAACGGAATTATAGATATAGGGCCGGCGTAATCTACGGCGGTATGAATGAAAGGCTTGGCTTCATTCACACGGCAAGCGGGTAAATCTCCCATTAACGGGAACGTAGGTTTAGGTTTAGATTTAAAACAATAGTTACATTTGTGTATAACAGAACGAACTATATTGCGGCAGGAAAGGATCCAATATTTCTGTCTGAGTATTGACATAAGCGTAAGCGGGCCAGCGTGACAGTGTCGACGGTGGTAATGTGTAATAATTAGTTCAACAATGCGGTCTTTGCGCGGCAACAGAATAGGATGCTGTTGGTCATAGGACAAGTCAGCATTTCGGAGCCGGCCTCCGACTCGTATGAGTCCGTTAGCGTCTAAAAATGGCACAAGCCGTTGGATTGCTCTTGAGCAGCTGTTATTTGACTTTAGGCATTTAAGTACGTCGTGAAAATAAAAATATTGTAATGATTTCAATATTTGCAATTCTGCGTAGTTAATATCGTCAGCGTTAAAGCAATTAGCACGATGTAATTTTTTAATGAAGCGGTAAATTAAAACGACTATGCGCAGGAGCATTAGCCAGGAAGATACGCGGGCGGGGAGATCTAGCAATGGGTTACAAATCTCATCGATTTTAGGAGTCAAGGGACTCACGGGCAAAGAAATGATTTTCTTTGTCTCAGATAACTCCGAGTCTACTTTAGACGGAGCTACTGAGGTAACTGGCCAATCACTTGGGTCTTGGCGCAGCCATGCGGGACCCGTGAACCACAGCGGGTGGTCCAGCAGTTGAGCGGGCGACAGTCCACGAGACAAGCAGTCACTGGGATTCTGAGAGCCAGAGACGTGCCGGAAACTGTCAGCGGGAATTGAGGTAACAATTTTTGTTATGCGCGTAGCGACGAAAGTTTTGAACCTATGCGGTGAAGCAATGATCCATTGTAGTGCTACCATGGAATCAGTAAAACAGTATATTTTATCAATGGAATGACGTTTTCCATACGTATCGATAACGCGGCGGGCTAGTTTTGACATAAGCAGGCAAGCACAGAGTTCTAGTCTGGCAATTGAAATAGTTTTTAGCGGAGCTACCTTTGATTTGGCGCAAACTAAGCGGGTGACTGGTGAAGAGTTCTCATCAGCCTGAGTTCTAATATAAATAACCGAACCGTAACCGTTCTGACTGGCATCTGCAAAGGCCACAATGGAAACCTTTGAGTTTTCTTTCACGTCTAGATGGCGTTGAAAGCGTAACTTTTGAATACATGGTAGTTCTCGGGTATAGTTTTGCCAAACATTAGTTATATCTGACGGCGGTTGTTCATCCCAGTCGAGTTTCAATATGTGAAGTTTTTGCAAAATCAGTTTAGCGTATAAAATAACTGGGGCGATAAGACCGAGAACATCATACTGACGCGCAATTAACGATAACATATTGCGTTTCGTAGCTGGACGGTCTTCAATGTTCACTGTGAACATGAATGAGTCACAGCTGGGCGACCACTGCAAGCCTAAAACCTTTAAACTCGTGTCTGGCTCTTCAAAGTTTATGTTAGAGGTGTGACGATCAGAGACGGGAAGGGAGTCAAGGAGCGCGGGTGAGTTACTAGCCCATTTGACGAGATCGAAGCCCCCGGCCTTGAGCAACTCGCGGAGATCGTCTCTGAGTTGTAAACAAGCAGACAGAGTAGGCATGGAGTAGCACACGTCGTCCATGTATGTGTTGTCGCTGATAAGAGATGCTGCGAGTGGGAAGCGGGCACCGTCGGCGGCGCACAGCTGTCGCAACACTCGCATTGCAAGGAACGGACTGCTACGTAGACCAAAACAAACGCGGTTGAATTGGTAGGTATCAAGCGGAAAAACGGGATCGAATCGATACAGGAATTTTTGATATTTGCGGTGGTCCTTATTTATCAAAATTTGTAGGTACATCTGTTTAATATCGGATGTAAAAGCGATTGGGTAGAGGCGGAAATCCAAGAGGATTGTAAAAAGATCGTTTTGTAAATTATCCCCGGTATATAAAACTTGATTCAAGGAGAGGCCTGAGTCAGTTTCAGCACTGGCGTCCATCACCATACGCCATCGAGTTGTTGTTTTTTGTAGTCTCGCAATGGCGTGGTGTGGCACGTAATATCCAGTAAAAGGACTATCATTGTCGATCAGTGAAATGTAACCCTTCTGAATGTACTCTTTGATTATAGCATCGTACTCTAAGCGCAGAGCAGGTGTCGCGGCGAGCTTACGTTCGAGATACATGAAGCGTTTTTTAGCGATATGGTAAGAATTACCCAGAGAGGTCGCGGGATCGCGGGAGAAAGGCAACGCTACAGAATAGCGTCCCGTAGGATCGCGGGAAATGTTATTTGTAAAAATGCGTTCACATTCTATAGCGTCTGGGCTCAAAGTCGGCGTGCATTGCACCTCTTCAAGCTGCCAGAAGCGTTGGACAAGATTATCTAAACGTGGTCCTTCCGTAAAGGTACAGAGGGAATTATGAGAGCGGCATCTATCTTCAACCAAGGGGTCAGTGATAGAAACAACGGTTTCAATATGAGCGGGCGTAACATGAGCGGGAGTAACATGAGCGGGAGTAACGGGAGCGGGAGTAACGGGAGCGGTCCCGATTACGATAAAACCAAAAATGGTTTCAAAAGCGGTTGGAGTACCAGGCGGACCAGCGGCGCGGCCTGATAGCAATATTTCAGAAAAGAGCGGCGCGCCTATAAGTATGTCGATCTCGGAAGGCGAAGCGAAACTGTCGTCTGCCAGAGGCAGGCAGTTCAGGTATGAAAGGCAGGATACGTCAATTTTCACTGCCGGTAAATTGTCTGTTATGCGGTCGATAACATAGGCGTCAATTGCAATAAAATTATCATTTAGGCGGGAAGATAAAGTAGCAGAAACTGCTCCCTTGATTGGGTTAGATGCGGAACCTATCCCTTTAACAACGGTGTTCGTCACCTTATTGCATTTTAAATTTAATTTAGCGCAACATTTTGAAGTTAAAAAGTTACTTTGGGAAGCCGAATCAATTAAGGCGCGTACTACATGGCGGCGACCATTTAAATCCGTAGCATAAACTTGTACGGTTCCCAGTAAACAAGTAGTGTCATTAGGCTGCGAAGCGGGGCGTATATTACACAGCGACACCTGTTGTTGTGATGACTGATAAGCAGTTGTAGGTAAGCTCGTCAGCTGAGCGCTAGCGGAGCCCGCGACGGGCGGCGGCGATGCCGAAGGCGGCATGTGATCCCCGGCGGCGGAGAAGTTGCCAGTTCGCGCGCGCGGAGGCGGCGCGTGCGCCTGTGACGGAGCGCTAGGGTACGGGCGATTGTCTTCACGGGAAGATGATACTTTGCGGCATAACATAGAATGATGTTTACATCCACAATAACGGCAATTAAATTTAGAATTGCAAGCAGTATTTATATGCGTAGTGCTTAGACAATTAGTGCAACCTTTGCTTTGTTTTACAAAAGTGTACCTGTCGTCGATAGAAAGCTTATCAAATGCAGGGCATCTATATAAGTTAGCGTGATCGGCTTGTTTGCAAAGCGGACAGTGAGTGACGCATGATGCTGCAAAAGACTGCGTAGACCTTGCAGTACGCGGCCTGTTATCACTGCGGCTAAGAGAATCGGTCGTAGTGCGTTCCAATATTTTGCTTTGTTCGCGGATGAATTTTAAAAGTTCATTGTATGTAGGCATAGATTTACCTCGCATGTGCATTTCAAACGACCGTGCAGTACTTGAATCTATTTTCTTCAAAGCGAGCGATAGTAAAATAAAATCAGACACGTTATCGAGCTTGAGAGACTTCAAACTTGACACAGCCGTGCAGAATTTATCTAGAAATAATTCTAAGTTTTTATTCGTCGCGGTGTTAAAAGATTTAAATTCAAGCATTTGATCAAGATAAGCGGAGGCTAGGTTACGTTTGTCGTTATACTTATCGACGAGCGTCTGCCATATGATCGGATAATTATCACCGTTAGGTACGATACCAGAACAAACTGCAAGGGCCCGGCCTGACAATTTATTAATTAAATATTGGACGCGTTCGTGATCAGTGAGATCGGGATTTTCGTGAATCGTGCGTTTGAATGACTCATAAAATATCCTCCAGGTCATCGGATCTCCATTGAAGACCATCAAATCGAGTTCAGGAATTCTGATGGATTTACGTTGCGGGGCAACATTGAAATCAGCGGTTTTTAAAGGCGGGTTAAGTTTATTATAAACAAACTGACAACGGCAAAACATATCTTCGAAGACGTTTATAGATTGGTAGTTAACCGTGTACGAAGCGTTGAGACTCAACTCGGTGACATTTAATTTGTTCACAATTTCATTGAAATCGGAGCGTAAACGGTCTAACGAGATCATTCCACATAGAAATAAATCTTTCTCAGTATCATCAGTGAAAGCCTTTAAAGATCGGTTAAAAATATCTTGTAAGCGGGAAAATATAATGTCACGTTTACCTATCAAGGTCAAACGTTCGATCTGTAACGTATCGAGCGCTTTTGCGTCCTCGTATACTTCACTATCTTTGTCTTTTGAACGAGTAGCCATAGCCATCTTAACAAAGTATAAAAAACTAGATAAGGTATGAAATTCCTAATTTACTGCAACTGCCTACAGCATTTACCTGCCGCGCGCGCGGCGTATTGAATACCCACGTGGAGACGCACGGGCGGTCGTTAGGAATACCTTCACTTTTTAATAAAAATTAAGAATTACGGAAAAATCGTTATTTTTACTATTTAGGAATGCGGAATACACGAAATAAGTATATAAGAGCGTAGTAGGATAGTACAGGGTACTATCTGAACTGTAATTGCGGGCGGGAACACGATAATTATAGGAAATTATCGTTGGTAAAAATACCAATATAAAATTGCGGGCGGTTATAAAGAGGACTATATGAGGCCTAAGAGGGGCCAGAGAATAGCGGGAGGACCAAAGAAGATCCGGCGGCGGAGGACCAACAATATGTTAGCGCGGCAGCTAAGCTGTATAGGCTGAGCGCGCCTCCAATGGCGGGGGAAGGATGGCTGGTAGAAGAGTAGTACAAAGGAACTTAGCGACTAACCTGGTCTCCATGCAACTGCAATCACCTCGGTTCGGGTCCGTCTCCAAGCTGCTTGTTCCTTCAGGATGTTATGACGTTCGATGTAGTGGACTGTATTTTAGGCGGTTGGTGCGTGTCGGCAAGGAGCGTTTACGCGGCGGGTTTATAGCGGGTTTGTTTATATTTTCGCGTCGAATTCACGTGGACCACCACAGAGGAGCAGCAGATCCAGTACTTTGGATTCGGCGAGAGCGGCAGCCGCGAAGGACGAGGGTCGATCGCAGACTACTTGCGGCGGCAAGCAGTTTTCTCGTGGATACCACGATATGAGCGACAGAGATAGTCGCCAAGAAATGATAGGAATAGGAAGGTAGGAAGGTATTATGAGTGCCAATGTAAGTGGCGCGAACAATTATTAAGATAGGTACGTTTAGAGTGTTATCATCAATTCATTCACACGTTACTAAGTCAGCGAGGTTACCTGAAAAATTATGCAATTAACAAGTCTTATGAGGCCAATATTGTTACTGAATAAGCATATAAAAGACTAGCTGCGCCCTGCGGTTTCACCCGCATAATTCAAATTATCCCGCAATAAATCTCTTAATAGCAATATATTTTCCCCGTTTTTGCCATATTTTTCATTGATGCTCCGCTCCTATTGGTCGTAGCGTGATGTTCTATAGCCTTATATAATATAATAGCTATATATAACCTTCCTCGATAAATGGACTATTCAACACAAAAAGAATTGTTCAATTCGGACCAGTAGTTCTTGAGATCCTAGCGTTCAAACAAACAAACTCTTCAGCTTTATATATTAGTATAGATTTGTTGAGCCTTTTTACATGATAATGTAAAAATGAGGCGACGAACACGTCCTTTTCCTGGCTATCTCAGACTGGATAGAAATACTACATCTACCATAGACAAAAAAGAGTAATTATCTCGTGAAAATAATTTGATGGTACTAGACGTCCAAGTTCCCTGATGACGCAGGCGATACTGCGTCCGAAATTCGATTTCTAGATAAAAATAAACACTATTTGACGTAGTTCCAACACATAGGCAAACAACGTCTGTACATTATGACATCTTCTTTCCTTTTAACAAATAAAGGGTGTGTCAGATCACGTGTACCTTGCATGATTATTTGTTATGAAAATGATAGCGAGAGGTGCAAAGATAACCTTACCCCCAGCGGAAAATATACTAATAATATAGTAATTGACGACTAGAATCATAACATAATTTAATTACTATGCGCAATCTCGAGCAAGAGCGAAATATTGAACCGTTTGATGCAACTTTTGATAGACTTACGCTTATTTCATCATAACAAAACGGACATTTGATAGAACCATCTGTATTAAATTGTTGGAATTGTTGGAAGAGTGAAGTGAGCTCAGGGTCGGTCGGTGATCAGCCGTATCAGTGATACGGGGCCCCCAGGCTACACGGGCCCCTTACGTATGTAAGCAAAACCCTTTACCCTTCATTTGGGGCCCCCAACTAATTTTGATACAGGGCCCCTCCAAGGCACGCAACGCCACTGAGTGAGCTTTACGCGTCCTGAGAGAGAAGTCCCGATACCAAGACTCTATGGTCAAAATTGTAACACTAACGATCGGTTATATTGCTCATGGTATGATAAGAACAGAGTTCGTGGGTTAGTGGTCACACACAAGACTATTGTTTGAAAATAAAAGACTCAGATCAGAAAATCCACAAAAGAGGTGTCACAACTTTTTGCACGCAAACGCTGTATTTTTTAAAATATAGTGGTACAACGTCATTGAAGTAAAATCATCTGTTGAATAAACTTCATCTCTATATATATAAAAATGTTATGTTGGTTTGTGTACGCTTCAAAAACTCAAAACGTTCTGCACCGATCGAGCTGAAATTTTAGCATGATACATAATCCGCATCAAGGATTGTTTTTATTTATTTTTTCATCAGTGACATATCAGCGAATGTGCGAATGTGCCACAGCGAAGCGTGGCAGGGTACAGCTTGTATGGAATAATTATTAATTTAGCTCGTACCCATATAAGATTAACATATAAAATTAATTTTCAAAAAAATACGGAGCTATATTGAATCCAAATTTTTTTGTAGTAATAATATTAAATGTACATAAATAGCATTAATAATCTTAAGTTTGGTTAAGCATCACAGAATACTTAAGTATGTATTGAATTCGTATTAAAAATCGTAGGTTATTATGTACTTACATAGATTGAAATGTGACCTACCGAATTGACCTGATGCAAAAATAACTACCAATGCATATTTAAATACGATAAATAACATTACCATTAGATTCAAATGTTTTACAAAGTAATTGGGCTAGTAACACATTTTAGGTAAATAGCCACTTATATATACTCGTGTACTCGTATCGTATATGTTTAAAGATGTTATTATAGCGGCTAAAACTTTCCTAATACCATATCCTGGACACTTCATACAAATAACTGATTTGATATTTCATACATTTGTAAGATGCTTGTACACGCGCTAAATGCGTGTGTAAGAGCTCAAAGATAGAATAGAATGGAATAGAAAAACTCTTTATTGTACACCAGAAACAAAAATAAACACAGTACAGAAGAATTACAATAGGTAAACAAGGGTAGTTCCTTGTTTCCTTGTTAGAAGAATTACAATAGGTAAACAAGGGTAGTTCTTTGTTTACCTATTGTAATTCTTCTATACTGTGTTTATTTTTATTTTTGTGTTTTTTTAATGGGCGGTCTTATCGCTGAAAGTGATTTCTTCCAGACAACCTTTGGATGGACAGTAAAAAATATTTTCGATAGTAGGGTGGGTGGCGTACTTACAGTATTTAACAGACACAATACATTTAATACTTATGTTTACGTGTTAGATACTACAGGACCAAAACAAAAGACAACCCGCTTGTATGAAAGTTCATAACTTCATACTTTGTCTATTGTCATTTGTAGGAGTGTTGAATGACCTCCCGATCTTCCTCTGAATTGCGGGTTGAGGTGCGGGGTAGCGGGTAGAGGGGGTTGGAGAGAGTCTATTCGGCATTATGTTTTATGTATATGTCATCAGAACTAATACTTAACCCTGTTTTTGAAATAGATATAAAGCCAGGTACTTATACGAAGGTAAGCTACTCGTATTTATTGAGAAGTTTCCATAACTAAAATTTTTAAATAAATAACAGGAAAACTCTTTAATTCACATCTAAAAGAAATACAACACATTAATTAAACAAAAGGCAAACATAATCTAGTATTATATTTATAGTGGTGGTCTTATCAGTGATTTCTACCAGACAAACTTTGCATGGATAGAAAAAGAATAGTGTTAAAAAAAAAATTAAGGTCATACTTCCATCATTTTATAAATACTGTTTTTTTTATTGATGCCGCCTTAATCTTTATGATTTTTGTTAACTAAGGTGTAGTGGGTATCTAATGTTTTGAAAAGCCTCAACATCTTAAGGTTAGGTAGGCACATGACCAACGTTCCAATAAAGTAAAATGAAAAAAAATAAAGTGAAAATACATATAGTTATAGCTTTAATTCCGCCTAAGTAAATAAACTAATAAATAAAAGTACTTTAGTAGGCAATTATCTACTTAAAAACAATAAGAAGGTTGGCGGTTAATTGAAATTCTCAAATTAATTATTAAACGGACGCAAGTAAAAGTCGATTAAATCACTTTGCACACAATGGGTAGTGTAAATAAGTGGACTTATTCAGGTGACCTTTCAACTTCTTTTGCTGAAAGAAATTATGGGTGCGCCATGTTTAAAACATTGTTTCCTAAGTATATGTATATCACTAATATATAAATGCGAAAGTTTATCTCTTTCTCTTTCTCTCTCTATATGCGTGTGTGTGCGTTTTTTTTCAGATTTCTACTTTAGTACCTATGCATTTAGTATGGTTCTCAGAAACTTCGTAATTAATGCATGTACAAAGTACCCACATACTAACTTATAAAGTAAGTAATTACCTTTTATTTCGAGTAACTTAAAAATCAACGAAAAATGGAAACACACTTCGGTTCCTGTGCACGATAATATTTTCGCTTATTTTTTTGTTGTATGTTGTGTTATCTAGGATACTGCTTTAAACTATGTTCACTTTCTCATAAAAAGTTATTGAAATATTAACTACTAGTAGAAGTAGATAATGATTCTGAGTGACCCTACACTGTATGTGTCTATGTATGTCCTTAAAAAGCTTCAGAAAAATTCTCATGTCCAAGGAATAGTTTCCAGCAGTAAAACGTAATCAACTCAAGATGGTTTAGGTCAGTAGCCTATTTTAAGACCGGTGGCCCAATTTTTGTAGATATATAATTATTTTATATTTTTTGGTCTGGAGTTCCAGAAACCAGTATAGGGTGTCAGGGGTGTCACTGCTTTCTTCTGGGAACGTAGCATATGGAAAGATGTAGTCTATGCCTATCTCAACTGAAAAAGGACGTGAATATTTTAAATATACATAATATTTCCTTTATTTACTTTTTATACGAGAAGATAAATGGCAAATAAAACCATGGGTGAAATCGTTCATATAATTTCAATAAATTAGTAATATCCATGAATATGATTGATTAATAATCCCAGGAAGTAATTAACAGTTAATTGCTAGCTTCTTATCTTCAATACTAACATATTACAGATTATTTTGTTATAATATGTACGAGCATTATTAGTTAGGCTTCGGTACGGGTATGAATGAGATCTCTTGATCGAAGCTCTGGATAAATTTCAAAAATACCGCGCACACCAATATTTTCATCAACCAATCAAAAATGCCTTGTGTCAAAAGCAACCAATGGGAGAGCCCAAATGTGGTGTGACTTTGGTGGGACGCGCCCGCCCGTCATCAGTTTTCACTCGAGAAAAACAGTTTTCTGACATAAACACATCAGATAAAATATACTACAAATAAGCAGGGGTTAAGTTTTGCTAATAGCAATAGCTGAATGTTTTTATCAAAGCATCAAACGACAACAAAACGATTATATTCACAGTTTGCTTCCCCCGCATCGTACGATCGAGTCATATAAATACGAGGGCTCTCCCCACCTCCTCGCAAAACGTCAAACCACTTCGAGTCGTGCGCTCGCTGTTCGAAGTCGTGTCACTCGCGTAGTTTTGCAAGCCGCGCTTGCAACTAAACGTCACCTCGCATTTTTAGTGTATTTAAATAAAATCAGGCCGCGTGTGACCGTTCAGTGATATTTATACAGTTAAATAACACAAGAAGATGTCTTTCAATACCGACATATCGACCAAATTGGAGAACAGCAGGTACGGAATGCGTTGGCTTGCATGCCGCCCTACCTGTTTATAATATTATGGTCCCTGAGCGTCTTTTGCGCGCTCGTGTGGTGTGATGCATTCGAATGTGGTGATTTGGTTGTGTGGCATGTATGTAAGTGTCTACAGTTGAGGTTTTTGGAGTGGTCATTGCGGCGACCGAAGCCATCGCACGGCCGTTTCCTTTCACATTCGAATCGAGTCTTTCAATGAAAGTGTCTGCAGTGTGACGAAAGAGAAACAGTAAATAACGTCAATGTAGTGTTTCTGGGAATAGTGGCGTGATGTCGGCTTTATCGATGAGGTTATCCCGGTTTCTGGGCGTGCGCAATGCGTGCGTGCCTACCACCATGATGAGTCACAAAAAATACCGTATACTTACTGCTGCATTTTAGTAAATCTGCTGTATGCCTATCACGCCACTATTTTCTAGTCTATATTCTGCATGAACCAAACGCGTGACTATAAGTTACTAAGCGATATTATTATTATAAGTAGGTAGATTCTTTACCTGCAGTAAAAAAGGACAGAGTATCATGGCCTTTATTGTAACCCGGTTTATGTCGACTTTCGTTTGATAGAAACTAAAATATCTGAATGATTTATGGCAGGATGATAAGATAACTTCAGTGTATAATTTTGAGTGGTAATGACCTAGAAAAAGCGGTTACGATTCAACTGAATGGCCAAAGTTACCTAATCGACTTCATAACGACCAATAGTGAGACACCATTTTGCAAACTTCGTAAAATCATAGATACCCACTATTGAAAAACTAAATCTCATTTGCAATAAGAATTAATAAAACGGCCACCTTACACAACAAGCTTAAAAATAAGCAAACATTATTATCTCATTGATGATTCTGAAGTAATTGTGAAGTTTGAAATATGCAGAGAATCGGGGCACGAGAATTTCTAAAATATGTTGGGACCGAGTTCTTCAAGGGAATGTCAAATTATAATAAGCATTGAACTATAAAGGCCATCAATACCTTGAAAATCTAAAAGGCAGACATGGAAATCTTGGTATTTTGAATCATTAATGATTCACTTCATCTTTTACTGAAATCTAGTATTCAACAAAACGATTCGTATTTCTGCATTGCCCACAGAAATTACCTAACGTATGACATTCTTAATGTTACTGAGAACACTTTCAACGTTATCCTTAAGTTGAGTAACAGTTTGCCATAGCAATGAATTTCTTTATTATGGCGCTTACATAATACAATGTATATAAATATCCCACTCGTTATATTTTTAACATATATATTGAATAAAATCACAGAAAAATAATGATAAACGTCTTTTGGAGCAACAAAAATGTATATATTTACATATAAATATACATTAAAATACTAAAAAGACAGGATAGTGATACAATTTTGATGAAATCCTGATGTAAATATTATATTTCATCAATAAATGTTGCCCTATAGAAAATATATCAATATTTAAATATCATATTTACCTCAACGACAACTGTCATTATATAGCCATAAGTATTATATTACACAAGCGCTAATTCTTATCTTATATACAGGAAACACCTGAATGAATCAGTGCAATATCCTTTGGTATTTATCAATACAAATGCTTTATCGAATCCTGCACATGATAGATTGGAATGAGTCACTGTTATCAAGATATTGATAATTATTTTTAACCTCATACATTTTTCCATGGAATAGTTTGATGTGTTGAATCCAAAACAGATTACACGCTTGTCAAAGTTATATTATCCTTCTTTTCGATTATAGATAAAATAATTGTCTAAGCAATGAAGTTGATTTGAATTTAGTAGAAAATTGCCACCTGACTGCAACATTACGATATCTCTACAGTTATCGTAATTCTGAAAACAATTATTTGAAAGTTATCTAAGTATCTTTTATGATTTTTATACAACGTTTACCCCTTTCTTGGCCTTGGTCATACAAATCGGAATATAAAATCAAAGGACGGTCTGCTCAGTAAAATATTTAAGCTGCTATTATTCATTCTAAGAACCATTCTAAGAGCAAATAATGAAAGGTATTGTTTAAGTAGATTGAATGCACAATGAGTGAAGAATGAGATTATCTAAATGTTATCCCCATTATCGGTTCGCTTTCTTACTCTGTTACAATTTACGTAGAATTTTGACCGTAAAACTTATGTCTATTGTTTGTATTGTTACAGGAACACTCTGCGCAAAATCGCCAGAAATGACGGTCAAGAATTCTCAAAGCAGAGTATCCTCAACGACATGGAGCGCTTCGTCAAAACAGTCAACACCATGGATCAGACCGTGCTCATTCCCAGCCGCCTGATGAACATCGAACAGGACGGTGACGACGATCCCTTCAGCATGTTTGCCATGCTCAACGATCTGAAGAATGAGCTGCTCTGGTCCGGAGACTCGGAGGAACACGTCGAGAGAGGCCGAAGAATCTCTGATTTAAGTGATACTGAGAGCGACGCGTCAAGTGCCGCGGGAGACTCTGGTATCGAGGGCGAGGACGAGAGGGAATCGGCAGCGCGCGCCGCCGCCGCTTGTAGGCGCCACCTCCGCGGGCTGCGGCGCTCCCTCCGGCAGCTCACCGCCGCCGCCACGCACCTCACGAGATCTTACCAGGAAGAAGTTGGAGCACCAGTTTAGAACAAATTCGTTAAATCTGTGATCGAAGCCTGACCCCGACGCGGTGTAAATATAGGCATAGCGGCCCAAATTGTAAATATAGGTTAAGGGCTGGACGTGTATGGGATTCTCAGTAAGTTATGCGGTTATTTAATAAATTAATTTTTCTTTCGTATTTACTTAGTTTGTTTTCCAGTATAATCCTTTGGTAGGTTATTGAGCAATTAACTACATAGCAGTAACAGCATTAAAAATTCATTGCAACATGAGCATAGAAACTCAAAATCTAATAACGTAACACAAACCAATTGTGAAATATTTATCGTCACATTAACGAAGTTTCAAGTGGCGATTATAGCATCGAAACGGCTCATTATGAATTCAATCTCTTTAAACACGAAAAACGCGAAGGTTGACCCTCGTAGAAGTTTATTATGACAGCATTTAGAGCTCCTAAAAACGAAATTGCGGAGGTGAAGGCAAATGTGGAAATCCCTTGAGTAAACTAAGCTTCCGCGAGTAAATTATTACATGATGTAGGTAGGTGTGCCAGACATGTGGACAGACAAGGTCGATTAGGTCACAGAGACTACACATTATGTACGATTAAGTATTCAGACTTGCTCCAGCGCAAAAACCCGACCGAGAAAAATTCCGTCGAGTCTACATGCAAACTTTGCGACCAACCTTGAGCAAAAATATCTATAATGTTCGCATGGTATTGATTTTTCATTCGTACTCTGAAAGAAAAGCACAGGTGTTCGCACAATATCTCAACATAATTTATAAGAAGTAAGAACCTGCATGCGATATCGCGGTTAACCCGTAGCTAATACTAGGTAGGTAGGTGCATAATACGTCACTATCACATTCATGGATCCTGACCCCCTAACTAGGATTCCATGTATCTAGCGAATCGGGAACAACAAGGACCATGGTCTAACAAACACCCAAACTCGGAGCAAATTCTTGTGGCTCACACAAATATTCATAGATAGCATAGATAGGTATATCGCATAGATTTCATTTATTGACTGGCAATCATAAAATACACAAAAAGAAGAAAGAAAGAAGGTACCATGTAAAATTGACGAACTCATCCGCAGGATGAAGATACAGTTTCAGAAGACATTCCATGCCCACATGGCAACAGTGTTCACATCAATTAAACTAACCTTGGTCTAACTATTGTCTCGTCCGCGTCTTTATCACCATTTGAAGCCCACGTGCTTCCAATAAGTACAAGTGTCTGAAATAAAGCTGATTTCTTTAAATGGCTTTAATAGCTGTATGATGTTGCTCCATTACCGCGGCTACAATTGCATTGACTCCTGATCTCAACTCGTCTACAAATTCATATATAATATTAAACTTGGCATCGATGAGAGACGGAATAACTAGATTCATCTTATTGTAATATTAGTTTTAAAAAAATGACAACATCTAACTGACAAGAAATCTTGCTGTGAAAAATAAATATAAGACTACTAAATGTCGTTGTCTCGTTGATAGTAAATAAATTACCACTTATTACACAAGTAAGAGCCACATTTATCTTGACGAGATAAAGGAAAAAGATAAGTATGTGCCGTGTCTAATCGCTGGAGTCGTGCTAAATTTAGCTAACTAAAATTAGAAAGTCAACCTAAATGCTGCGGGGAAAATCCAACTTGCATGGCGTCGTAAAGACACCGCTCATACTGGACATCTACAGGAATAATGGTATTCACTACTAACGAACCCGAACGAAAGATGATGACGTAAAACTCAAGAATAGAAAAGGAAAACGTACTTGAATGAGATTTTCAACAAAACGAATCTATGGACAAAAGTGTGAATGACGAATGGCAGTTCAAGGAATACGAAGTAATGTTTATAAATAAAAACTCCACATTGCAACGTATTCTACTACAATATAACGGATCTTTTCATAGCATATCAGCTGTTCTTGACAACAAGACGGCATTATAATAATAAACATTGTCAAAGATATTATGTGTGAGATAATATCGACAAGAAACAATACAAGGGTACAGCAATGACAATTTGATAAGGATAATAATATTGATCGAATAATTACAAAAAAAAAATTATAGACATACATTTGTTTAACGCTAATAATGTGAGATTGATCTATTAACTACATGATATCGGTCATAGACCGGAATGAAGTAAAGATAGACGTGACGGTGACGCAAAACTAATCGACAATTTATATACAAATAATATTAAGAGGAAAGGTCATATAAAGCGATAGTAATACACAACATACTAATGTAGAAGTAGGAGGCTTGTCACTGTAGTGCTATGTTGACATACTGATGATGCAAATCCGCTGATGCAAATGTGACAGGTTCTGCAAAATTGACAATTGCGTCAACCAACTAGGTATAACTTAGAATGTAAACATAACACTTCTCAGATACAGCGACACATTAAAGCGATAGACTGAGCTCTATGAGAATTATTAGGTCATCTGTCTTTCTATCAAGTTTATAGTGTAGGGGAAAGTTTAGATAAACCAGATTTCAGAAAGGTACACTTTCTTTGTAATATAGCGAATAAATAAAGTGAAAATATAAGAAGAAAAAGAAGGAGAGTAAAATGAAGAAAAGAAAAAAATAATGAAAGAATGAAATGATGATGGATGACGATGAATGTAAGTAGAATGAGTATAGTGAACGATGATTGTAATATTAGATACACAATGACAATGCTGCAAATTGTAGCTGCGTTGTTAACAAAATGATGGCAAATAGAGAAACCTATAAAATCTGCATTGGTACATTTATGAAACGACCTAAGACAAACATGATCCTACAAATGAGCAAGTTTTCGTAAAGATACTAAAACCATGAGTAAGAAAAGATAAATAATGTGATCATATTTGTGACGTTAATCTTGTAACGGTCAGATAGATAAATGATGTCAAGGAACACAATGCATCCGACCAGATCAATATTTAAAGTCCTCTTTAAAATGAAACGCTAAATGAAGATAAACAGACTAACTTAAAAAAGGTAAATAACAATGACGTCTTAGAGTTAGCTACAACGTTAGCATTAAAAACAGGTGATGTCAAAGTACACATCATATCAAAACACAAGTCAATATTTGCGAATCTCTTATAAAATTAAATAAAACGCTTTAGATTTTTAACCAAATTGGTAAACAGTAGCACCAACCATCATCTCGTTAAGAAATATAAAGAAGCTTTTGTTTTGAAGTTACTTCATGCAGCGTAATCTAGTTATGTAAGCTGTAAGGGTTGAGCCACAGAATAGATTATGGTTGAGCTCGAAATCATTTGTTGACGTAATAGTCCCTACGCAGTACCTACTCGTTCTTTCAATAGAAGACGAAATTGCAGAAATATTAATGACTCAGCCCATAATTAAACCACGGATCGTAAAGACATTGCAGGAGATTTATCTAACTACATATTATATGCAATGGTAATCAATAAATGTACCTAATCCAGTTTCTATAGCTGCTGCCGACACTATTACCGAATAATAGGAGTAGAGATGCGGACAGTGTACTTATATAAATTACGTTTAATTTAAAAAATTGTTCGTAGCCAGAGCTGGTTGCTAATGAACCTATAAATTCAGATCAAAACTGAAAGGCCAAATTGATACAAACAGAAAGAACATTCTTGTGAGACGAAGGTTAACAACATATTCAATTTTTCGCATTAATTTCTGAAAAACCCTATACCAGTTGCACTCGGAATATTATTATCTTCACAAAATAATAAAGCATTGTTCGATTATACGAAAAATACGTCCATTCTTTATTCTTCTCTGTGATATTACGAAATGGTTCCGAGTCCTTGTGACCTGCAAGCCACGGGTTCAATGTCAAGTGTACAAGGAAAACCGTCCAATGCTACTATTATTGTTTTGTTTGGAAAAAGACCACACACGTTGTTTGTATGGTTCGGCTAATAGTTGTAATGGGTGAGGAATGTGGTATATGAAATTAGAGGCACTTTGCAATTCGCTCAAGTTTCCGTGTACTATGCCGGCCTTCGCTCGACTCGTTTACGCAATGATTGCCGTGTGCGTTGCATGCTAGCGAGTCCTCGCCCTCCTTGTATCGTTTGTCAGTCTCACTTCACTTAATTAATACACTCAAATATCATTGTTATTCAATTACGGTAATTGGAATACCATAGTGTATAAGGCCTGGACAGTTTGAAATGCAGGAAAAAAATTCTAGCCTTCGCCTTAAAACAGGCACCGTGTTTGTTCAAAAGCCGGTCAAACTCGTTTGACAATTAGTCAAAAGTCTCATGTTTCCAGAATCACGGCCGCAAAATTGCTCCAGTCATATACTCGAAATATGGCCGTAAGTAAGCAGTACCAGATAAATGCTATAAAATTCCGTACAGTCGACAAGTGTGTGAAATAAGGTTATGTTATTTCTGACGCGGTAGGCTTCGTTGGAGCGAGTATGTGGGCAGAGTGGTCTGATGTGACGTAATCTGACGTCAGTGCTTCGCGAACCTTCTATGTCTAGATCGGTACAAAGGCGACGTCAGTGGCAGCCATTGGAGTCTGCCTCGTGGACATGCGCAGCGGCGTCGAATCTACATACTGCGCAACGCGACAGCGCGTGCAAGAGGAGACGAGAGGTAACCGCATGGAACTCACAGAATACCAGAAAAAGGGCCATAACTAGCCATACAGGTGATACGACAAAAGTTTATGAGAAGACTCCACAATGGTTACTGATTATTTTATACACAGTCTCGCATGTCCTCAATAAAGTTCTAAGTTGTTTCAATATAAATAACATTTTTCATTAATTTCATTTCAATAACTGACTGATTGGTGAGACTGCGATGAAATGCTTGCCTATTCTGCAATAAAAAAAATTGATTATAATTCCCATTTTCAGTGGTTTCGCTGTGTCATTCCAAAAATTGGATCGATCATTTTTATCTTATTTGCGGTTCACGTGTATTTTGTGTGATAGCAGAAACAGGGTGCAATTAAGATACTAAATACAGGCACATCAAAAAGCCATTTAAATAAGCTAATTATTCTGATATACATATTTATTACAGATTAATGAATACATGTATAAACACAGAAATATAGATGTATGAAATTTTCAGTGAATCAAGATGTACACAAACAAATAATATTTAGATATTCGTAAGCTTTCCTCCGTGTCATAAATAGTGAGATAGTGATGTGAATAGTAAAGTCTATTGATTTTTAAGTTTAGTCAATGGGAGTTACTGACGTATGGATTGAAATATCGTCATCATGTATTATGCTCTCCTGCTTAAGTAATAAGGTACAATATTCAGGCAAAAAAGTTATAGCAGTATTTTGACCCCTTTACGGCTTTACAATACCAGCAACACCAGCTAGGGGGATTGCCGGCGACTACTCTCCACGACCCTTATGCGGGCACAGTGAAGTCATTGTCCAGAAAATGCTTTGTTAAAAAATACGCCAGTAACTGTACAACTTCAAATTTTGAACCCATTCCGGTTTTTAATAATGATAATCAGTATAAAGCCTTGCTTCCTTTTCTTTTTGCCATACACACTTCTTCACGTTAGAGGTTCTTTGTTAACTCCATATATTTTTCCATAAGATGAAAAAGGTAATGAGTAAGTAGGTTTACTTCTGTTAAAAGATAACCCTCAATTTTGGGCAGTCGAGTAAAAGCTTAAATACGATAAGATGGAAGATCCCTAGCTAGAAATACGGGCTGCTAACTGAAATGTAAAATAAATAGAAATGTAATTTAATTTGTAAACACTTTAATAAGCCTAGAGGGAGAATGTCCGCCTGACAAGGAGAAGGCCGTGACTTCAAATCCCAATGCGGGCGTACCAATGTGTTTCTGTATAAACATAATGTGATATCACTCGCTTTTCGGTGAAGGAAAACAACATCCCACTGCTGAGCACGGGTCTCCCCTCACTTTCGTGAAGAGGGTTAGGCCATAATCCACAGAAGGGGCCCGGGCCGGATTGGTTGATAACACACCTACCTCCGAAATAATTCAAGAGTAGGTATGTGGGTTTCCTCGCGAAGGCCTTTAAGGCCTTATCTATCGGTTAAAGTTCATACCAAACGCCAACTCCCTATTCTGAAAATAAAATGAAATTCTAGTAAAATCATCATCAGCCAAAAGGCGTGCACTGCTGAACTATGCTTAGCATATTCAAAAACTTTTGGCCAGATGTAGGTCTGTATGTACTGTTGGAATTAATCATTACTACTCGTATGTTTATAAGTACAGTTGCTTCAGGTCAGCCATCATCCCAAACCATATCCCCACAGCTAAGCACGGATCTTGACTCACTTGCGTGAGGAGGATTGGGCCTTAACCAATCGCCAATCCAGTCAGAGTCGGTTGGGGCCAGTTGAGGCACACTAGGCTTCATTTTATTGAAGAGTGGACGAAAAATTTGAATTCAGTTTCTGACTTCAATGCCACTCTCGTGTTTCATTCATCAATTTGTCAAGCCAAAGCGATATAACGCGGTGTGTATGTGTGTCAGTGACTTTATCAGTAGGTTTTCTGTTACTGAAGTAAAATTTCAACGGCCTATTACAAACTTACATACAAATAGCTAGCCACTGACTCCCCGATTCGATGTTCATGAATCGGGTTCCTTCTTTTGTTTCTCTGGAGTTCAAAGAACTTAGTAATTTTTTCCCATATCGCACCATCCATCGATGTTTTTTTTTGTTTATCGTGGACCTTGCGCAGTGTTGTAATAACAACATATTATGTTAATATTATATTTAGATTTATTATTGTAAAACAAGTTTAACAGGTTGCTCAGAACGTTTAGCCGTAAACCTTGTTAAATCTACGCATTTGTTATAATTTTAGCAACAGTAGTTTTTGTAACGTGTTTTTTATAAGTTGGAGTTAAATTAAACAGTTTTGAAATTCAAACAAAGCAGTGGATGTGAACAAAAGCAATTAAATGGTCGATGTAATAATCGGCAAAATATCAAGCCATTCGCCGAGATCATTTAAGTTCGGTCCATCGGACACGTCCACTAGATTTTTTACCTCACTATCCCGATTTTCATACCTTTAAAACCTAAACTTAAAAAAGAAAACAACTGACCCAGTAGAAGGCAAGTTGATCATAGTCAAATAAAAAAATTGCCAGTGAACTTTACAGTTACAAAAATGAAAAAAAAAAAAAAAACAATGCAATTTCGGCTCCAATAAAAAAAATGCAAAGTGCAGGGCACATATTAATAAATATGTTCAATGTCGTCACACACAAAAGAAAAATCACGTCTCTTACAAAAAAAGAATAAACACGTTAGCGTCCCGTGGTTCTATGACGCAATCTGAGTTTACAAACGAAACGAACTCGATTAGAAATACCACAGAATAACTATCAGTAGGAACACTCTGAGATAGTACTGATCCGAATGCCACGACAATCACGCGTGTTTATAAAGACAAAGAGTTCATTTTACATTCAATTAAGCAGATCAACATAGGTGTATAAATTGCAGTAGAATTGAAACAAAGCAAATTGTCCGCGTTAGCGTATAGCGGGCCGTCATAATAACCATTGTAATTAGATGCGATGAAATGCTCATTTGTATGAGTTTCCACAAAGCCAATATTTCCACTGTCGTGTGGAAATCTATGTTTACCATCTGTGGATTAAATTGATTTATTATAAAAGTCATTATAGAGCCCTGCTGTTCCTGATTGAACAAACTAATAATGTGAACCTATTGACCATTAGTTGTATTAACTACGCGCCAAATAATAGGCTGAAGCTTGTAATAGTTGTTAAAAATGTCTATGTCTATAATTATCTGTTATTATTTGTTTGATTTGTTATTTAATACTATTTTAAGGAAGACTCTTTGTTGTTTATCAACTCAATATACTTAATATATTTCTGTAGTGTGTTGTCTGACCGATATATCTACTTCGGTGGTTGTCCGGACCAAGCTGACGCCTTAATTCTGACACTAAAGACCGACCTGACACATTCCGAAAACATTGACTTCCGAAGCACTGAAATAATTATTCGGAAGCTTGTTCTAGTTTTACTCAACAATCGCTCCAAATACTATGCCTGGAACTCGAATGATAGGTTAGATTTTAATTTGTTTATGTGCTCAACTTTCTTTTGCTTCAGGATTACTTGTGAGGCTTGCAAATACCTATAGCAAATGAAAATACAGCAAGAATAGAATAGGATATATTACAGATATTTTGGTTGATGGAAAATGATATAGAAACTGAGTTTTTTATCTACATCTCGGTTTCCATTTATTGTATATTGTATTGTATATTGTATTCCATTTAGATATAGAATAGAATAGAATAGAAAACTCTTTATTGTACACCAGAAACAAAATTAAACACAGTACAGAAAAATTACAATAGGTAAACAAGGGTAGTACAATGGGCGGTCTTATCGCTGAAAGCGATTTCTTCCAGACAACCTTTGGATGGACAGTAAAAATCATTTTTCGATAGTAGGGTGGGTGGCGTACTTACAGTATTTAACAGTCACAATACATTTAATACTTATGTTTTAATAATACACATACACACTATACTCAATAAATAATAAATAATAATAATACAATAATAATAATATACACATATTTATAATATACTACACACATGATTATAATAAAACATATACACTATTTAGATACATAAATAATGTTTATAAACCATATTTTGAACACTGGGAGGGATTTAGCTTGCCTGATAGGCACGGGCAGCGCATTCCACAAACGGACAGCTTGTATCGTAAAGGACTGGTCGTAGCAGTGGGATGTGTGGACAGGGGTTTTAAGCTGGAGAGTGTTGGAGGATCGCAAGGAACGGGGATTGGAGAGGTGCAAGAACTCAAAACGTTCTTTTAAGTAAGGAGGGGTGGCAGGAAGGAACAAGATGCTGTACAGTAAGGAAAGGATGTGATATAATGTACCTATATCATTTAACAATCCAGATTCTTAGTTACTAAACGGTGTAAACCTCACTGCATTAGGTTTAGCACTTTTTACGTTATATGAAAACAAATAGACAAGCCGTTTACAAAAAAATTAAAATCTTTTTTTTTTTTTTTTTTTTTTTTATTCATTTATTTTTAAGGACTTTTGAACAACATGTTCATGCCAGCCCCGTACATCTTTATGTGTAGTACTTATATCTAAATTATGAATATAATGTAAGTGGAAGTGCACACGTCAACGGTATAAGTAACTTACACACATACGTGTGCACATGCACTCACACCACACACACGCTTCTAATGGTTTTTTAAAGTTAATTACAAAATGGTTAATTAAACAATACCTAATACAAAATTATAACACGTACTTACTTAATTAATGTATATAACATTTTGGCTCCACATGAATCTGGATAAGCTAGTATGCTATGCAAAGCACCAACATTATTCAGATCCATGCGAAGTTCAGTCAGGATCCTCTGTCTCTCAGCTTGGTTGCGGACACATTCCACCAACACATGGTGCACATCCTCAGGTTTATTACACATTTCACAATTCGGAGACGCAACCTTCCCCATCAAGTGCGCAAACTTGTTCAGCGGCATGTGTCCGGAACGAAGTCTGTGCGCGATAACAACATGCTTTCTACTTATGTCGCCAATAAACCAGGGTGAACGCGGAGGTTGACTCTGAACTATTTTATACCACAAGCCTTTAGTTTTCGAACGCTCGTCAAAATATTCTCGCCAAAGATCAACACACACTTTTTTGTAAATATGCATAGTTTCGAAACATGTAGGTATAATAAATAGTTCGGATCCATTTATAACAGCTGATTTCGCCAACCGGTCGACCTCTTCGTTTCCTGATATGCCTATATGTGACGGGATCCATTGCAATACAACCTTGACATTGTTTTTACTAAGTTCGTCTACATATCTTAGGATACTATATGCTATGGATACACCTACATTTCCAGACACACATCTGCGCAAGTGTTGTAGTGCACTTTTACTATCACTAAATATGACACAATTTTTTTGTTCGTTTATATTATATCGAATATGAGTCAGAGCTTCCCGTATGGCGAACAGTTCCATGGTCATTATAGATACAGTTGACACATTTTTGTAACATTCACCGCGTAAACAATTAGGGTCATAATATGCCGCTCCAGACACATCAGCGCTCTTCGACCCATCCGTAAATATTCTATACCAATTACCATATTTTAAATTAATCTCAGACAATACTTCCATTTTTAGTGTATTAACATTGTAATTTCTCTTCGCCGTCTGTACGCTTTCTAAGTTATCTATTATTACCGATTTTATTTCTATTTTGGAAAGCCACTCTTTGAGTTTATACATTTGTAAGGGATTTGATGACTGAATTTTTTCGTGTTTTATATTACTAAATGTCTTCATTAACAAAGGTTTCTTCTTCTTATCCCAGTATTTATCTGCACAAAGAGCGCTGAGTGTGTCTAAGAGACTTGCAGTCTGACCATTGGTCCACGATCTCGCCTTTAGACAAAACTTATAGGCCAAATACTCTCGTCTTATAAATAATGGAGGAATACATATCTCGCTCTCCATGACGTGTATTGGAGTTGTTTTAATAAAACCACCTATAACTCTTAGGGCTTGGTTTTGAATCTTATCGACCTTATAAGTATGGGTATTAGCACTATTATCGTAAAGAAAACTACCAAAATCAATACGACTTCTTATTAAGTTAATGTATAGCCTTCTTAAGTGTTTAGGGTGTACACCCCAACCAGACCCTGCTAACACCTTTAAAATATTTAAAAATCTTTGAGACTTTTCACATATTTCATTAATATGTCTCTGCCAACGAAGCGATCGATCTAGCCAGATACCTAAATATTTAATATTCTGATCTTCATCTAAATTTATTTCATTCATTTTAAGTTCAATCTGATGGTTTCTTTGTCCTCTACTAAATAAACAATATTTTGATTTTGTAACTGAAATTTGTAAGCCCAAACTGTCGATAATTTTATAGATGGAATTTAAAGCTATTTGCATGTTTGAAGTACAAGTCTCTATTGTTCTGTTACTCACAAATACTACAAAGTCATCAGCATATTGTGCAATTTCTGTGCTAATGATCTTACTGATTTCATGAGTCACAATATTGAAAAGCAATGGTGAGAGAGGATCCCCTTGGGCCAAGCCTTTAGAGGTCCACCTCACCATGTCAGTTTCATCTTTAATTTTTAAATGACGCTCACTCAGAAATTCCCACAGATAATTGCTAATCTTAGGTGGTACCTTAAGTCGGTCTAACGTTAATACGATTTGGTCAACAGGAACATTATTATAGGCATTTTCTAAGTCTAAAAAACAAGCTAACGTAGGTATATTTTTGGTGAAGCCAATTTGGATGGTGGTGACTAATCGTGTGACGGAGTCCAGACAAGACTGCGCTCTTCTAAAACCGGTTGTTGACGGAGACAATATGTTATTGTTTTCTACGTACCACTCTAATCTCTTGCAAATCATTGCGTGAAATATTTTACAAATACACGACATTAAAGATATAGGTCGCAGTTTATTTTGAACATTAGAATTATTACCTAATTTTGGGATTGGTACAATTTGTATATCCCTCCATTGCTGTGGAATGTATCCAGTACTAAATACATTATTGTATATAGCCAACAAAAATTCTTTACCCACATCCGGTAGATTAAATATCATTGAGTATGTTACATCGTCGCTACCAGGAGCAGTATCTTTCTTTTTAAGGCATACTTCTAATTCTTGTATTTCAAATTTTTGTTCTAATAAGCTAGGAGATGACACAAAGACCGGCTTAGAAGTTCTTACAAAGTCGGGTGTTAAATTATTTAACAATTCCTTCTTTTTATCATGAGGCGCTTGAAATTGATTTTGCCGGCATCCTTTAATCCATCTCATCCGTCGCCACATTTCTGATAGTGGAGTAGATTCATTAGTCGAGTCACAGAAACTACGCCAACTACCCGATCTAGCTCGTGCGATATCCCGACGTACTATGGAACTCTTATTTTCAAGGTCTGTCAAATTGGCAGGAGTAGGGTTACGTCGAAAAGTGCCTAATGCTAACCTTCTTTGTGCCACGACTTTAGATAGCTGTTCATTCCAGTAAGGTTTAGGTGTAAACTTACTTGTGGGATCATTGCATATCTTCAACCAAGGAATATTTTTGTCAGCTGCCTTGTTAATTATACTAATAAATTCATTATACGTGTTTTGAACAGAAGTGGTATTACTGGAGTGGTTTAACAATAAATCTACAATATCTTTAGTATAGGAATGCCAGTCGGCTTTTTTAAAGTTACGTTTTTTACAACAATGTGGAGTATCTCGATAATATGTACTAATTTTTATAACTAAATGATCACTATTTAAGTTTTCATTAAGAACTTGCCATTTAAAATAGATTATAATATCTGAAGAAGCAAAACTAACATCCGGTGACGATGCCTGCACATTATTGTTTACATATTTGACTCGAGTAGCAACATCTGAATTCATCGAGATAAACCCATGCTCCATTGATGAGTCTAGTATTTGTGTTCCTCTTACGTCAGTTTTATACGACCAGTTGGTGTGGTGAGCATTGAAGTCACCTGCTATTATACTTTTATTTTTAAACAATGAAAATAATTCCTCCCAGTCGGATTGTGTAGTATGTACAGATGACGGGCAATATATAGAAACTACATTATTTATATACTTACAATTTAAGATTTTCACGGACAATACCTCAATACCCGAATTACTAACGTCAATAACATTTATCTCACTTTTAATAGATTTATGTATCAAAATTGCCACTCCACCATATGAGTCCCATCTATCGCGCCTATGAATGTTATAACCACTTACATTTACATGTATATCCTCATTTAACCACGTTTCACTTAATATGGCTATATGCACTTTATATTGGTATAATAGACATTCAAATTCTGTTAGTTTAGGTTTAATGCTCTGAGAATTCCACTGAATTATATTAACAAATCGTTTAGACATATTACCACTGTCCATTGTTAAACATGGACAGGAATTTGTTAATACAATCCCCGAAATTAAATATATCCGCTATGTAAATATAGCACTCTTCGACAATGATAGTTAAAAACATAGTGATTTTCTCATCGAGCATTTTTTCAGACAACACAGTTTCCCTCAACCTATTGAACAGTCTCACAAAATTGAACTTCTCTCTTCGTAACTTTTTCTCTTTCCTTGTTCCATCTTCGTCACGTATGCCATAAGCTTCCGCTCTTACTTCTGTATCTGCCTCAAATTTGGTTTCATCAATATATTTATTTTTCTTTCTCCTTTGTTTCTTCTTATTCTTCGATTTAGAGATCTTTTCGCCGATTATTATGGACTCGTTTGCCGAACTTTCTTCTCCAGAACCAAAGTTCTCTTTCTGCGGTCTAGTGCCGGTCAACAAAGCATTTCTATAGCTGCTATCTCCCAAATAAGGGTCAAGTTCTACTCCATCAGTAAGACTCATACTTCTTCTCTCTTCTCTTACAATAGGTTCTCTGTATATTTGGTAATCCATCTTTTCGACCTTTTCCTTTGTGTAGTAAAGCTCAAACGCCTTCTTATAGTTGCAATTTTCCTTTGACATGATGCTTCTTATATCTTTTTCTTTTTTGAACACAGGACATTTTGTCTTCTCTAATGACATATGGGGCCCCTTGCAATTAATGCACTTGTATTCTTTTGTCTCACAATTTGCATGTTCTGCACCACATTTGGGACACAACTCTTTTTTTCGTGGGCAAAATCTAACCGTGTGGCCGTATCTCCAGCACCCCGCACATTGTGTGACTGGAAATGTATATGGTTCGACTAAGAACCTACAGCCATATGCTACAACATATGGAGGCATAGTTGAACCTTTGAAGCACAGACGAACGGTTTCGCTCTCCACCCATTTTCCTTCACTATTTTGCCTCTTTAAACGCATCACAGACTCGATTTCGTACTCAGATTCAAATACTGTTTGTAGCTCTTTAACATCCATATCAAGATCTATTCTGCGTACGATACCATAGCATAAGGCCATTTGATCCGACCTTTGACATTTAAATCCCAAGTTGGTAAACTCCTCGCAGTTCAACAACACATTGGCGCATTCCTCAGACTCAAACACAATAACTACCTTGTAGGTGTTTTTGTACTGAATTTTGGTAATATTTGTTATATCGTAACTTCTCAAGAGCTTCGCTAAAGCCATTTGTTTAGGTAACGGCACAACGGTAGTTATCACTATCCCACAAGTCTTTGATTCAGCTTCATTTCTCTGATTGTTGCTAACAAAGTCATTTACTACCTTGTTGTTACTATGTCCTCCATTATTCGATAAACTTCTATGCAACTTCTTAGGCTTACACGTCACTTCCACAAACTCAGAAACGTCATCGTTTTCCACAGTATCATTCCACAATCTCTTACCACGCTGCATCTGAGCATCCGAAAGTACTTCTTCCGGTTTATCCCACTCACACTCATCGTGCTCCGCCACGTCACTCATGGTGACGCTTGTTTACGTCGATAGCAATCGTTGCACTTGTGTACGTGCGCTTACTAGACCGCACCGTGCGCGACGAATTAATTAAAATCTTGTTTGTTAAATATCTTCAAGACAGACTTTTTGCTTAAACTGCTCTATAAAATTTATATAATTATTCTTCATAAATAGGTAAAAGAGTTATGGAAATACGTTACTTTGATATAATTATAACGATTATATTTAATTGGTGGTTTTTTTTTATTATGATTTTGGTGTTTGGTTGGTGGTGGATTATGGTTTATGTGTGGGCTTATGGTGTTAAGAAAGAATTATTGTACGGTATTGTATTATGGTTTTACATTTACTTATAATATTTTATAATTTATATTTAATATTCATAACTTATTATTAATGATTACAATACAATCATAAACACAAAATCAAAACAAAGAGTTATTTATTTTGAATCGAATAAGATAATTCTGACGTATTTTATTACTAGCTCAAGCTATCTTGTGATTAACACTTATCTAGGTTTATAATATTTTTTAATAAAGTATATAGCCTAACAACAGATAAATAACGAGTTTTATTGAATGCATTAAGCATTATTTAAGCGATAACGCACGTGCCAAAACTCAAATCATTTAATGCAAGAAAACAAAAGTATACATAGAGAAAAATAAAAAAATTATCAAATATGATCAACTAATCTAATGAAATCAGTAAATGATTAGGATTTGAGTTTGAAAAAGAAATTTGCCCTTTCAAGGGATGATTCACGGCTGAAAACAGATAAAGGTAACTCCATTACACAACAGTCAAAGGGTACTAAGTATACATAAACGAATTACGAATACCTTCATTTGGGTGCCTAATTAATTAATTACTTTGTTATTTATTAAAAAATATTAAATTACAATTATAATAGCTATTCATAAATAATTACATGCAAACAAAGGTTGAAGCACATACCAAAATAAAGTGTTATTTACATGAGTGCATTACGCTCAGAAAATAAGCTTGGTTAAATGCGCTGAGTGTTTATTGAAATAGTCAAGGGCTAATTATTAAAATAATTAAAAAATAAATATAATTACATAGTATTATAGTTCATACAAATAAATAAATGAAACTGACTATACCTCTTTTATGAAAATCCAACGGCAAGACACGCCAAATGATTATTTTTTTATTTATTGGGCTTTGTCTCTTTACTTCGCCTAGTGAGACAAAAATCAACAAAAACAACACATAATTATGCACCTCCGAAGGATCATACGTACATAAATACATACTATCGAAAAACATAACCCTCCTTTGAGCAGTCGGGTAAAAAACATAAATTCAAGGAAAGACCTAAAAGAACTTCGGTGGTGGCATTACCACGCTGTATAGCCTTGCTGAATTGTTTGCTTAAATAGGATCCAGCATTCTGTTTCACAAGTGTAGGAAAGATTTCTACTCCAATTCCGACGAATACACTCCCGATCCGACGCATTCGAAAAATGACTTTCTAATAGTAATTCTGAATATCGTTTTTAACTCATGTACTAATGTGTTTCTTGTAAAACATAAGTACATAATTATCACTCGCTTTTCGGTGAAGGAAAACATCGTGAGGAAACCCACATCGAGAATTATTTCGGAGGTAGGTATTTTATCCACCAATCCGGACCGGGCCCCCGTGGTGGATTAAGGCTTAACCCTCCTCACGAAAGTGAGGGGAGACCCGTGCTCAGCAGTGGGCCGATATGGGTTGATGATGATGATGATAGAAAAAAAAATACAATTTACTGGATTTATATAAATGTGCGTCGAAATGCATTACGTAAGCGATCACGCGACACTGTAAAAATATTCAAGAAGTGAATGTCGGTTAATGTATTTTTTTATTAATTTATAATAATGACCCTCTACATCCGTTTTTCGAAAGTAGCTGTCTTATTTTACAAGTGCTTTTGATTTTTAAGATTAATTTTTCATTAAAATATTTATTTCAGTGGTGTACGATATAATTAAAAATATTAATCTTCATATCGCTGTCGTTACTTAAATTGCATGCTGGGCTGGGACGAGTGTGGATTTAATCACTTAGTACTATTTATATTTAAGTACTTATATGTATAACCTTGTCCATAGTACAAATCAGGACATAAATCTATTATACTTTACAACCATCTTTCAATAGCAAATCGTTATAATAAAATTATATTGCGACCTTCCTGTATATTCGCCATATTAAAGGAATAGGAAATTGTAACATGTTAATTTTATATTTCAACAGCTGCGCACGCGGATTTAGTTTTCTATCAAAAAACAAACAATTAATAATTGTGGTATTATTTATATTATTTATTTATGAATATCTTATTCTGTTTGTGGGCTCACTAGATATGTCCCGAGGTTTCATCTGCAAATAAAAGTATCCTGTGTTTTTCAAGGACTTAGAAACCCTATGTTTTACATCAAAATCAGTTCAGCCGTTACAGAATTGAGTGGTAACAAACACACACACATACACACATATCTTTAGCATATATGATCATAATATTGACTTCTAAATTATGGCATAATTACTATAGAACTATTAAGTATTCTGTGGCATAATGAAAAGCAGAAGAGGCCATTGATTAGTATCTAATTAAATAACATCTGATTAGACAGAGCTTCTAAAACGAATGGTTATAGGCACATTTACATGATGTAAGAGATAAACGGCCGTTGTCCTTGCAACTGGCGTACTGTTACGTAATTCCATTACGCTAATTGGCGTTCCAGTAGGTCCAGTATCGGCACGCGAATCATTAGTGTCATAGGGTTACCGGTTTACGGTTACTAAACTTATTCGTTGTAGCGACTGACTCAAAAGAAAGAAAAACCTGAGGAGTACCTGGAAGGGGAAAACCTTATAGACATTCCTATTCGCATTGTTAACTGTCTCGTATGAATACAAATAACCTAACAATTATCTTTACCTAGAACTAGCTGCGCCCTGCGGTTTCACCCGCATAATTCAAGATTTCCCGCAATAACTCTCTTAAAAGCAATATATTTTCCCCGTTTTTGCCACATTCTTCATTGATGCTCCGCTCCTATTAGTTGTATCGTGATGTTATATAGCCTATAACCTTACTTGATAAATGAACTATTCAACACAAAAAGAATTGTTCAATTCGGGGCAGTAGTTCCTGGGATCCTAGCGTTCAAACAAACAAACTCTTCAGCTTTATATATTAGAATAGATTTTAACTGTGACGAGTATGCTTGACAACACTTTGGTGTGGACAAGTCGAACAAAAGAGGCGTGCCTATTATAATTTGCAGTCTATTTGTCCGATGATGCGGGGACATTCCAAATTAGTCCATATCGTCCATGGCATAGTGCCTATATCCCCAGGGGAATAAATAGGGTCAACTTTTTAATCCACGATTGCCCAAGACACTGTCGGGGCTAGCGTCGTATTATTAAAGCGTTGTTGGTAACCCTAAGCGTTTATACGAGTAGCTCATGTTTCGGCTAACTAGTGAATCATGCAGTTTAAGTATCGGATGATATTGATTAACTCGAATGGGGGATATAACATTGCTCATAGATTGGAATCAAAAATGTTGTGTTGAAGTGTTTACGTATATCGGAAACGTAACGTACATTTGATATTTATTAAATGCGAAAGTTTGTCTGTATGTTTGTCCTCTCTACTCATCACGCTGAAACGGCTGAAAGGATTTTGATGAAATTTAGTATATAGATATTTTAGATCATAGAATAGAATATAGGGACTTTTTATTTCGTAAAAATAAGGGTTCTTATGGGATGAACTAATATCCAGTTTATTTCACAGCTGATCATAAGATTGTATTTTGTAAATAGATACTTTATATTCTGGAATATAACTTAGTATAGTATTTATTATATTAGTATAAGCGGTGGTAGCCTAGTGAGAGAACGTCCGCCTTCCAATCAGGAGGTCGTGAGTTCAAATCCCAGTGCAGGCACGTACCAATGTGTTTCTGTAAAACATAGGTACGTAATTATCACTCGCTTTTCGGTGAATGAAAGTATCATAAGGAAATCCACATACCTACCCGATAATCTTTTCGGAGGTAGGTATGTTATCCATCAATCCGGACCGGGCCCCCGTGGTGGATTATGGACTAACCCTTCTCATGAAAGTGAGGGGAGACCCGTGCCCAGCAGTGGGACGTTATGGGTTGATGATGATGATTATAATATTTAACGAGGGTGAAGCTGTATATACTTTTTTATATTTTTCTAGGATATACCTATATGTATATATTTCTAAGTCAATATATTTTAGTATGTTAGTTGTTGTGGTAATAAAACGACCGTTATGATTGATTGAACATGCGTCTATAATATATCTATTTTTATTGATTTCTATTTATATTGATTACTATAATTAGCATTATTAGGCACGTATGTGGGATGATGGAAATCCCCGATAGCCGAAAAACTCTTGACAGGCATATTTAAATAGATATAAAATAAATTTACGTAACAACCGGAAATTTTTATAAGGCACTCTTACCTTATGTCGCAGATTGTATATACATCGTATTATATAAATAAAGCTCAAAGCTTATAAGAACTTACAATAAAGAAAAAATTCTAATAACACGTCACAAAAAAAAAAGAAAAACATTATGGATTTCCCAAAAGTCAACACGACTTGAGTGATTCAAACGTGTCAAGAGATTAAAGCAACTTTTTTGACCTTTAGCCACGTCATTGCACCAGTTATAAAATACTACCCAATATCACCGAGTATATTTTCGCAGTAACTATAGAAGGTATAAAGCAAACACTAAAATTTAAAAAAATATTGAGGGTTTTCCAAAGGCCAGCTCGAACTGAGTGATTCGAAACGTGTCAAGTGACACAATTTCCTTGGCCTCAATTCTCGTCTCTGCACCACCCTATATACATGCTATATCAGCATATTATGGCATCCACTCAAATCACATAATGAAAGTCCAAACATACCAAGGCGACCAAGGTGCAAACACGGTTGCACTATATACAATTTGATTATTTTATGAAATTATCAAACGGTGCATAAAGAAAACATACTCATCAACATTAACCCATAACGTCCCACTGCTGAGCACGGGTCTCCCCTCACTTTTGTGAGAAGGGTTAGGCCATAATCCACCACGGGGGCGCGGTCCGGATTGGTGGATAACATACCTACCTCCGAAATAATTCTCGGGTTATTGTGGGTTTCCTCACGATGTTTTCCTTCACCGAAAAGCGAGCGTAATTACGTACATATGTTTTACATTAGTACGTGCCTGCACTAGGATTTCAACTCACGACCTTCTGATTGGAAGACGGACGATTTCCCACTAGGCTACAACTGCTTCACTGCTTCAAAGAAAACATACTAATCTGTCTAATTCAATATTATTTCATCAAACTATAATATTATAATATAACAACCAGGTTGTGGTATTTGTGGTCAACGCTAGCCTGGTATTTATAAAAAAAAAAATAGGACTGGTGTCTGTTTGTTTTTGCATTTCACAAAAAGTGTACCCATTACAATGCTGTTTTGGCGGTGCAATAGCTTAAAATCCGTTATGGTTGATATTTCTCCGATCCGCACGAAGCGTTTTACATCCACATTTATAATCCGAACAGCGAATGAATGGAACACCTTGCCAGCGTCTGTGTTTCCCAAAAACTATAATCTGAAAGTCTTCAGAGTGAATAGTTATCTTCTAGGCAAGCATGCTCCATCCTCGACCGTGTTGAGACTTACCACCAGGTGAGACTGCGGTCAAATGCTTGCATATTCTACAATAAAATAAAAAAACTGCCATAAGTATACATCTATTACAGATTTATGCAACAAGTCTTCAGGAGCTCCAGAAGCCAAGCTATTGGTAAAAAAATGATTGCAGACGACGGCGCGGCCGGTATCTACAGCGACTGATCAAGAGTTCTGACCGCCCTAGGCTTATTATGAGACCCCCCCCCCCCCCCCAATCACAAGCTTTTCAGTCCACATCGCATTTAGTTTTAGTTTTAGAATTTTGTCTCAAATTGTCTCGGTCTAGTTGAAATATGTAGGGTAGAGCAATGACGCTACATTAATAGTGCATTGGAAGACACGATTTCAGCCCCCCCGATCCTCGCGCCCTAGGCTGCAGCCTAATTAGCCTAAGCGTTAATCAGGCCCTGGGTATCTATAATACAACAACCGGCTTTGGTGAGAATCTGTCGTTTCATATCGTTATGAAAAGAGTATCACCGTGAACGAAGTCGCGGGTAACATATAGTTTTATTTAATGGCACGTTCTTCACCTTGGCTTAATGATTTCCTTAGTTCAGCTCAAGTGTTAAACTTCTCGGTTCACAATCCTTTACGTGTGTTGCAATAAAAAGTCCCCTTTGAAGACACACCTACGTTAAACGATAAAATAGTATTAATACTCGTATCCTGAGTGACATAAATATGACATACAATGAAATCAGCTATTTGATGTAACTTAGTATATTTTTATTTATTATGCTGATTTATATATTAATGCAGATGAGCTTATTGAAATAAGCATCTATTCAGTTTATGCGGATAATAAAGTTATAGTGTGGTAAAAATCTTATGTTGTAGCGGGATGAGTACAAATCAAACGGGATATTTTATGACAATGTGCATTATTTAAATTTTCTAACCTGCAGTTTTTATGTCATTTTAAAGAACTAATAGATAGACAGATAAACTCTTTATTGAAACACCACAGAACAAAGAAAACTTAAAAACTAAAACAAAACAAATAATAATTAAAATATTAATATTTTATTATAATATTAGTTTTTTTTTGTAATTTTTAAAGATTTCAACCCGATCACGTCACTATCAGCATAATACCATTTAGTGCCGTTGCCATCACGAAGAACGAGGACTGCGGCACCACAAATACTAAGAGTCAAAGCAATTACCAGTGGCTCAAATATGTGCACTGCACGGGAATCAAACCCTAAACCTCACGTTCTGCAGTCGGCTCATCATCAACGCCACGGAAGCCGTCTATCAGAGGCGGGAGGGAAGATGGAAACCACTGCTCAAGTTTTAGGGTCATTTAAGAAGATTAGATGATGGTCTTTTATGGTCTTATATTTGGGAAAACTCGAGATATAACATGAGACTCAGTGTACCATAAAAAAGCAAAAACTCTCAAATAATAAAAAAGCGCTCCAACTCTCAACTCCTTATCTAAAGCATTACACCCATTTCAAACGATAACGTATCATCATTTATCATTTAGATAGCCATTACCGGAATCGCTTTTATTTTGTGTAAACCTGATAAAATTTGGATAGTACATAATCTGGTTTCTATGTGTTGGACCGGATAAGTTCTAGTTATGGAAATTTTACGGGTATTCCTAATACGAGTAAGACTAAACCGGAATATCATGTCCATAAATCGAACTTACTTTATCACGTCACACGTCACCCCACTTTGGGTTTACTGACTTTGAATTTCTTTGCACAGAATACTAGACTAAGTAAATAGTAATAGAATACATAATTAGATATAAAACAAATTCAATAAAAACTTGAATACACAGATTGTCGTTTACTTCAATTTTAAATAAAACATAAAGAATTCATCGGTTTTAAAATTGACTAAAAAGTTTTTAGCTTAAGTTTCACGTTTTCGGTCTAGGAGAAATGACACATTTAAACCCGTTTTAAAATTATTATATAAGGAAACAGTTATTTTGTCATCCAATTCAGATCTATTGTTGATGTTTCCAGCCTCATGTCGATTGCAAAATTTGTGCCAAACAAACAGACAAAGAAGAAACGTGGTAAAAAAACAGACGATGGTAACGCATTCTCTTCCTTTGCTGTTATGTCATCATCATTATCAACAGGCTGTTTCAGATAAACTGTGCCTCTACAGAAGCGGTTAACGGTCTGTAATTGTGTGAAAATACAAAGCCAAGCGGGTGTTATGGATCCACTTCTAGAGGCGGCCCATAATGGTAGACATAATGGTGGTGGTGGCGGTAGTGATATGAGACTTTAGAGCCGATGTCTCAGGGGGACGAGCGCAGTGCAGTGCCGCCCAGGATTATGCAATGCAGGGTTCTGGGTGGGGCTGTGATTGCTATGGGCAGGTGTAGCGCTTACCATCAGGTGAACGACTAGCCCGTCCCATCACTCAGTCAAATTAAAGAAGAAAAAAAAGAAAAGACAGAATTGAATGTGGGGGCACAAAATAGATAGTACTGCGTAGTGGGGGCAATATCACTGGCATCATACTTGAGTTGAATACGATTCCTATGCTAACATCTACGTAGCCATTAGGGCAGTTTTAAGGGTGTTAGCACACCAATCGATCGATTGACGTCATTTGTTAGGTCTATTACCTAGCGTCGGCTGATAGAGTAACTGTCGATCGTTGACTGATCTCATTCTACCATCGATCGACCGACGCCTTGCAGAGAAACACGACGTATTGTATGTGGACCACCGACATTGCTAACCCATTGGCATAAATCCTGCATTCTAGTCTAGTAGTTCCTACTTGTGAAAAATCTACGGGTGGGATTCCAGTATTTCTAGTGATTATACATACCGTTTTTATGGTAATGTAGTATACACGCGTAGAAAACGTGACTTCGTACCTCACTGCAGCTATGGGTTTAGATTACGAGCGATCAGCATCAGGCCATGTCAATAAAAATACCATGGTGACTGTCAAAGTCAACTTACACGGAACTAGGCATAACCATTTGTAATATAGCGATGGTCATCAGAATTTATGGTGTGGGGACTTTATGATTATTTTACGGTGGTGGTTTATGATCTTCTCGTAATTACGGTCAATTTAACTTGATCAAAACGTTGGAGCTTGTCAAAATTATGTTTTATAGACATGTGTGTGAATTACACCTGTTTTTGTCGTAGTAATAATAGCCTATTAATTCTACAGGTACAAGTGGATTGTAAATTTTTATTTTTTTTTCTAGGGAGATAACAACGTAATATAATAATTATTCTTATCGATAAAGTTTTATTTGAGTCACGATTCTAAAATATGATTACCTGGAATTTCCGGTACTTGGTTGTTTAATTATTGTACAAAACGAGGAAAATAACAACTTCATCTCCTGACAGACGCAAAGTTCAGGGGGCACCCCTGCAAGCTGGTTTATGAAGTTAAGTGAACAATATTCATCATAATCATCAACCAATACCGTTCAGAAATCACCAGGAACCATCACATTCAAACCATGTGTGACCGAGAATTTCTCGAAGATTGCTTCTAGTTGTAAGATCAAATTGTAATTATTATTGTTCTGTAATAATGTTTATTCTTATTCTTATTTAATAGAATTGTGATCGTGCTCGGTATCAGCCTAGGCGGGGAGGAAACACCTTCAATGCCATAAATAGTTTCTAATTTTGCACTTCGTGGTATTGCTTATATTCATATATTTATGTGCTGTTTTTTGTTATGATGTTTTCACGTACTCGTGAAGTTTTAATTATATTATAGTATTTCTAACAACCTAGGTTTGCAGTTTTACTTTTAAACTCCTCTTGAAATAAACCCCCCCCCCCCCCCCCCATCTGATGCCTAAATATGTACGGTCTATTCATAATACGTAAATGGGCGAAGCTTTGTATCTAATTTAACCACAAAATAGCTAAACTCAGTTTTGAGTTTTGGTTTCTCATATATTATTTCATCATCAACCCATAACGTCCCACTGCTGGGCACGGGTCTCTCCTCACTTTCGTGAGGAGGGTTAGGCCATAATCCAGCACGGGGGCCCAGTCTCGATTGGTGGATAACATACCTACCTCCAAAATAATTCTCGGGTAGATATGTGGGTTTCCTCACGATGTTTTCCTTCACCGAAAAGCGAGTGATAATTACGTACATATGTTTTACAGAAACACATTGGTACGTGCCTGCACTGAGATTTGAACTCACGACCTTCTGCTTGGAAGGCGGACGTTCTCCCACTAAGCTACCACCGCTTACCAAGTTAATATAAGTCATAATTATTATTGTCATATATTATTTACCCGCACTGAAATATTTACTAGCAATTATGAATTAAGTATTAAGGCATCAACTAGTGACTAATGAAGCTGGAATTTATATAGAGTGACTCTATCTTCTCCATTGGTTTATCACTAACAATAAGCAGTGAGTCAAGTTGTCTGATACGGCAAATTTAGTGAATGAACTGAATCATCTGCGAAACTATCATCTGCGGCACAACCCATTTAGATATCCACCCATTGCTGAGTCACCTGTTCCGAATCCGTCGTGGGCCTCACCTCACTTTTGTGATGAGGATTAGGACATAAACCATTAGAAGGGCCTAAAAATTTGAAATGGTTTTTACATACAAAATTTTTTGGACGTGTTAGTGTTACATCTTTTCCGCCTGGTCACATTCACACAAAGAACATCAATCCGTATTTTACTTGTCACCTCTCATACTTCCTCAATCTTATCTCTCATACCTCCTTCTACATTATAATCGCTTTCAGCGATAAGACCGCCCATTGTACTACCCTTGTTTACCTATTGTAATTTTTCTGTACTGTGTTTATTTTTGTTTCTGGTGTACAATAAAGAGTTTTCTGTTCTATTCTATTCTATTCTATTCTACATTCAACAAAATGGCTTTCTGTAGCCCACTTTTCGCTCCCTTGGGAAACGTGACGTGACCGGTAGGGAACAACTTCGACGCCATTTTGGTAAGAGTTAAAAATTCTAGCCATTGCGTTTACGTTTAGGTAATATTCTGACGTAAATATACTTCCTAATAATTTATTAGTCATTTTAATTCACATTAGTATTTCACTAAACTATAGATTCATAATTTCAGTACAAGTTAATATCATCATCAACAACCCATAACGTCCCACTGCTGGGCACGGGTCTCCCCTCACTTTCGTGGGGAGGATTAGGCCATAATCCACCACGGGCGCCAGATCCGGATTGGTGGATCACATACCTACCTCTGCAATAATTCTCGGGTAGGTATGCGGGTTACGTACATATGTTTTACAAGAAACACATTGGTACGTGCCTGCACTGGGATTTGAACTCACGACCTTCTGCTCGGAAGGCGGACGTTCTCCCACTAAGCTACCACCGCTTACCAAGTTAATATAAGTCATAATTATTCACAAATGACAGCAATATTATTTAATGTTATCATAGAAGGTACAAACTACGTTTTATCTTGTATACAGTTGGATTACCGCGGCTCGTGGCTAACATTATGCATAATAATTATTAATATGCATAATATTATAATAAAATAATTATCATCATTATTTTATCGTCGTTACATTATAATATACTAGCTGCGCCCCGCGGTTTCACCCGCGTTCCTTTCACCAGCTCCTGTTCCCTCGGGAATATGGGGATCAAATATAGCCCATGTTACTCGCTTTCAATCTAGCTTTCCATTAGAGAAATATTTTTTTAAATCGGTACAGTGGTTTAGCCGAAACTTTACATATTTCCATACATACTTTCATCCCCTATATTTATTTTACCCCTTCAAAGATAATTTTTTACAAACTTTGGATGTAATATTTATTTATATCTAATCAATAGCCTAAAAAAATAATTTCAAGCTTCTAGCTGCAAAAATGACGAAACTTCCATACAAACTTTCACCCCCTATTTCAAACCCTTAGAATATTTTTTTCGCGATACCCGATTTTCGAGTACACTATGTCCTTTCCTAGGCTCTTGACTATCTCTGTACCAAATTTCATTTCAATCGGTTCAGTAGTTTAGGCGTGAAAGAGCAACAGACAGACAGAGTTACTTTCGCATTTATAATATAAGTACGGATTTTAGACATTAATGATAGTTCTTATCGTATTATGAGCTTATTATTATATTAAACTATTTATAGCAAAATATACATGTTCGAAACTAGAGGAAAAAAATTACCACATTGTATTTAGCTTCACGAATTAAAACGTTACTACTGAACGCAAGTTATTAAAAAATCATAAAATATACCTTGTTAACTACATAAAAATATATTTATTAATTGATCGGAATATTTGGAATGATTTTAATAACCTCAACTTATAAACCTTGAAAAACCCACACCACACTATTAGATAAAATCTGGTTAACCAATTTTATAGATGTACACTGACTGGACATAATTTAGAGACCAAAAATATTATGGCAAGGTCAAAATGTTAAAATATTTTAGCAATTGGGTTTTATTCCTTGCGTGTTTGTGGTTGGGTTTATAGGCCTTATAGTGTAGGTATATAGAGTTAGAGGAAATCCTAGTAGGAAGGTAAAAAAAAAAAATAGTTGCGCCTAAATAAAAAAATATATTATCTACGCAAAGTTCGCCTATCTAGAACAAAAAAAAACCTCTTTCTGAGCATAAAACCCAGCCCCCAAATTCATGTTAGACCAAAGTTTATCAACACTTGTAAAAACTTACGAAGTTTCATCATCAACCATGAGCTTTTCGAATGCACAAAAGGCGTCATATCAACAAGAAGGGTTACTTAAATATAACTAATTTTGACCTACCAAATGAGTTCAGAGACTAATGCGTTGTTATTAATTACAACCAGTAATCAAAAGCGTGATCGTTCGCCCGAACAGAACATAATATACCTCTGTCCAGCATCAAAACACAGCCCTCAAATTCGTGTAAGTCCAGAGTTTATCAACAATTTTAAAAACTCACGAAGTTTCATCATCCATCACCGATGGGCTTTTCGCATGCACGAAAGGTGAATCTAACGTGATATCACCTAGGAGGGTTAAATAAATAACAGAGTGACATAATTTGTCTAACTTTGACCCACCGAATGAGTTCACACACTAATGCGTGGCTGCAATCAGTAATCGATAGCGTGATCGTGCGCCCACTAAGTTTATTTATAGGTCAGATAATTTTATAGGCAAAGGCAACAGTCATTAGTCTTCTGAATGACAGATTAGAATTATTTATATTTTTTATTGAGTAGTCACTACACAGTACAAGTAACTAATTAGTAATTACTAATTACTATGTACAATTGCTGCTGGACAACTACAAACCATTGTTGGCTAAAATGTTATATTATTTATTATTAAAAGTTACTCATTTCTGGTTATAAACTATCTGTGTCGAATTTCATTTGAATCCGTTCAGCAGTTTTTGCGTGAAAGAGGAACAAACATCGATCCAACCATCCATTCTAACAAACTCTCGCATTTATAATATTAATAGATACTTTTATTGTTAAAGATTGCATCTTAAAACTTCCAACTCTAAAAAGTCTATAAAAGATTTAAAAATAAAAGTGCCATTCTCCTCGGTGTAAAATATTATTATTATGAGAAATAACTAAAAAATATAATTAAACCCTCAGAACAACTACCTAAAGAAGCAGTAACGAGTATTCTAAGGAATAAACCAAAGTTACCAAAGCAAACCAAAGCCACCATGGTATAACGCCAAGACATTTCAGGTCAATCTGTTGAACATAAAGGCCGCGAGCCGGTTCAGTCGCGAAACAAGCACGGAAGGAAACAAGTCATCTCACTCGGAGTGGCCAATGAGCTGGCTTGACGGATGGATTGCACATCGCGCGATGTCACGTGGTCTAACTGGTAACTGGATAACTGGTAACAGTATCTGTTAGTTATTCTGTGGTAGACGCAAATTACACTCAATGGCGACAAAATGTACAGTCGCAATAAATCTCGAGATCGTGGTCGTTTGGTTTTTGGAATAAAAACACCAGTGCTGCCATTCAACTCAGTAACTGCTGAGCGATGTTTCTGTATACATGTATCGATTTCTCAATTCAATGAAAATGAAAAGTATTGAAAAAAATAACGGCCGTAAAAATATCATATTACTGGGCATTATGAGACTTTAGAACCGATGGTGACGAGTGCAGTGCAGTGCCGCGCAGGATTAGGCAATACAGTCTTCTGGGTGGTGCTGTGACTGTTATGGCCAGGCGTAGCGCTTACCATCAGGTGAAAGACTTGCTCACCTCGTCACTAAGTCAAATAAAAAAAAAATGATTATAATATTTTTTTCCACACAGTTGAGACTACGGGACGCAGCTTTACTTTTAGCACATAGATAATATTAAATTTACACTTTCTGGTCCATCTTCCATCAAATAACTATATTACATATCCAATTCACAACAACCTATATTTTTTTCTACTCTAGTGACTTATTCCTATTTATCGTTAAGATTTAACATCATTGTTTTCATTTATCTTCATCATTGACCGAGTCTTCGTGAGCCAGCCAATGAAACACTTCATGGACAGTTAGGCACATCGTACGATCATCACGTGCTCCAGCTGTTAATGTACAGTCTACATACAATCGCTTTACTGTTTGCCAAAATTAAACTAAACAATGTTTTATTGTTGCCGTAATAATTTGGACCACGTCTTTATCATTATGAAACATCCCATATCTGAAAAATATGGAATTTTTGAATCCTGTAATATTACTGTAAAAGTTTGTCTTTGTTACCATTCAGCGGTTAAATAGCTGAATTGGAGGCATACCATGAAATCTTATAGCGATTCGCTATAAGAACGCTATAAGAGGTCATGGTATGCCTCCAGATTTTGATATAATTTTATATGGTATCATCATCTATAGCTTAGCATCAGCCTGGAGCGCAGCTAGTGAATAACATTCATGTGATTTCTTTTCTATATTATTATGCTGATAAATCTTTGTTTCATTATCCTCTACGCGCTAGTTAGCTAGTTGCTTTATTATTGTTACTTCACACATTTCTCGTTTATTTACACATCTAACATTTAGTATTAAGTTTGAACCTACTGAATTAACAATAGATATTTTAAGTGTCGGAGCTTTCGACACTGTCTGTACCACCATTCAATACATCGTATGATCTCCTATTGCGAATTTACAAACGGTTTGACCTCGATGCTGGCTCGCTCTTGTCATCTGCGTCGAACTTTAGCGGAACAATTTTTTTGTTCTGTTTTTTTATAGAGATGTTCATCGGTGCAGAAGTGTGGGCTGACACAGGATGTTATTGAGGTCTTACTATATTACTTTACCGTTTGTCGTAATTGGTCTTCTTTTTGTAGCAAGCAGCAAATTAGGGGTATAGGCAATCAAATTAATAAAATCTTGAAAGCCCTTTCCATATTTAAGCAGTGAACGCCCGTGAACCATCGTATATATTTTTGACGCTACCGTGACTTTTGATTAAATTCTACTAATATTATAAATGCGAATGTTTTTAAGAACGGATGGATGGATGTTTGTTCCTCTTTCACGCAAAAACTGCGGAACCGATTCGAATGAAATTTGGAACACAGGTAGTATATCACCAGGATTGAGGAATAGGGTACTTTTTATCCCGATAATATGTTCCCGTAGGAAAAAAAGGGAACTACGCGGGTGAATCCGCGGGCGCAGCTAGTTTTTTTTAATGAATTTCGCTCTGTGAATTTTCAGACAGATAGAATTGCCATAGCTACAGTAACTAATCGTTTATGGTTCTTCTCGTGGATTCATTATACCTACTGCAGCAAATAGTTTGTACTACTCTCGATTAAATTGAAAACTGGCATCTTTTTGAACTAATTAGGTACGTTAAGTACATTCATCAACCGAGATCGGCCCACTGCTGAGCACGGGTCTCCCCTCACTTTTGTGAGGAGAATGAGGCCTTATCCACCATTAAATACAAGCACGTCTCTAATCTATTTATATATATTATATTATTATTTATATATTTTTTTATTATTATTTATTTATCTATTTTTTTTATCCTTTACAATATCTGCAATACTATTTTAAGATACATTATGATAGTTTATCTGACAATATAACAAGTAATCGCAAAATCCAAATATTGTCAAGAAACAAGATAACGCGCGGAAGCAGATTTTCCGGATATTCCGATAAAATGTTATAATTAGGTATTCACGCCATATTTAGCAAACCAGTAGCGAAACGGAAGTAGAATATAGTCAAGGACTCGTTGACTTTGCATCCAAGATAAAGAAAAGCGTCTGAAGTAATGTCACCTAAATATTAAAAAAAAAAACAAAAGAATCTTACAAGAGAAGTTCACAAAGAACTTGTTTCATGTTATATAAATAAGACATGAACACAAGCTTCTTTAAATACAAATGAACCTCGGTGTGACTAAGTTTAAAAGCACCAAAAAATTCTCACTCACAATTACTTAAAAACGTAAATTACTCATAGACTGCAACCAATGTGCTTAGATACAATGCAGTCTAGAACATTGACTCTAAGATGTCTTTCTTTTCTTTCCTGGACACTGTGACCTGCCTTTCACAGCCATCACGAGTTCATCAAACCAATATCCAAGATCTGCAGCAATCCTAGTGTTGCTCCAGTAAACTAATCTCTCCACCACAAGTGTTTAAAGACGAATGGAACAATACCATCAATTGCAGCTGCAGTTCACGTGACGGTCACGCTGCTGCCACCCTAATTCCGGTCGATAAAACTCAATGAACTTTGGATCCGAATGCTGTGATAAAAAAAAACATAAACACTGTCTTGCTGTCTGTCTGGTCGATCGGCTCGGTGTGACGTGGCCGAGGACAGACAAACGCAAAGGTCTGATTGTTTTTCTTAGTACGATTTATTTAATTTATGCTAATTATCTGTAAAATATTTTACCGCTACAAATAACTTTTATAATTTATGTGGATATATAGTTGTGTTTATCTTATGTTGAGATCTCTCTCATTTAGTAACAAGTAATTATGCCGCTTCCAAAATGCCAAAATATTTAGACTAGCAGACAAACACGTCTATTTACCTATTTCTAGAATTGGCTTGAAGTAAAAATCTGACAGGTATTCTGCGAATCGATTTTCCTACCATGAACAAATATCTTTCTATCTTATACCAATCAATCAGATACTTAATACCAATCAATCTTCCGAGCCGTGAGCAATATGCTCTCAAATCACTGATACACTTGACTTAACACTTATATGATGATGAGTTGATTACGGTTTGGAAGGCACTATTTTCAGCGAAATTATTGGGCTTATGAGACTTTAGAGCCGATGTCTCACGGTGACGAGCGCAGTGCAATGCGGCGCAGGATTGTGCAATGCAAAGTTAAGAGTGGCAATGTAACTGTTATGGGCAGGCGTAGCGCTTACCATCATGAACGACTTCCTCGTCTCGTTACTCAATCAAATAAAAAAAAGAAAATTTTAAAATTAGTTTCAAAATAATTTCTTTGAGTCAGTCCTGTAGATACAATATAAAACGAGTGGATCTGCTTTATGTATAATAATACGAGTATAATAGAATAGAACAGAAAATACTTTATTGTACACCAGTTTAGAAATACACAAGGTACATAAAAAAGAGACAGGGGGGGGGGGGGGGTTAGAGTATATCGTGAACAGAAAAGGAAAGAAAGAAAAAAGTCAATTAAGGGAAGGAAAAAGTCGCTCTACATTTTAAAACGTCGACTATTTTTGTGGCGACTGTACTTGAAGGTAACTGACCAACGTCGATCGATAACACACATAGTATAGGAAATTTACAATTCATTAGTAGGTCACACAGACTATCTTTACGCAACACTTGGATCTACGCGTAGAGTAATTTTCCAGCTATTAAACAGGTCTCGGACAGATAAGCACATAAACAAAGAATACCTACAATATAATATTTCCTATGAAAACGTCGGTGAGTACTTAGCAAGCTATAATTAAGTGTGAGTGCACCCGGCGGTTTTGCATAATTACCGACGCTAGATCTAGTGTAATTTTGCAACGCTAGAAATATTATTTTTTTCGATATACGGCCAATTTCAATTGTAAATTACGAAATGTTTTCATGCACTATGGGCTCCCAAAGAAACTACTTTATAGCGCCATTCTTTTTCAACCAGTAGCTCTGTCTCACGTAAATTTAATTTCGCATTCCACCCAAGATGAAGTAGGTATTTCACCCGTGAAATAAATAAATAAAAATGTTCATTCACCTACCTAATTAGAACGTAGGTAATTATCCCACATACAACAGTTGGACAACCATTAATTGCTCGTAGGTCATAGGTAAATAGCGAAATAATAACCTGCATAAAATGGTATTTCTTATTTCCATCAGCCAAGTGAGATCATTCAGGTTAAGAACAGCGTCATTTGCTAAAAAATCAGTCACACATTTTTTTGTGTTTGCACGCGAATTTGGTTTTGTAAAAAATACCGGTATGCGTAGTCATGATTGTCATTAATCTTCTTTTTTCGTGTCTGATGTTTGAACTATTGTGCCCTGAGAGGAACTGTTTTGGTTGAATTATCGTGTTGGCAGGAAAAAGAATGTATCTTTGAATTTCATCGTCTTTAAATATATGTATATATTATGTAGCCCTTTACTATATATTCTGTGCCTTTACATTATTATTAAGGTAAAACATCTTATACCACTGTTTCTTATAATCTTGTACAGATAACTTTGAAATCTCCTTGAAGTTAAAAAAACTTAATACTATCTAATATTGTTTCATCGCATAATATTATTAAATGTTCGTATACTAATATATTTTCAAGGGCGGGGTAATTTTTAATCTCACCGGGTGACAAGATATCTTCAAAATTACTGATTTACTTTAAGAAATCGGTGTGTATCCGCCATTTTTCACCCGGTGACATTAAAAAATCATCCAATATTCAACTGGTGGGCCAGTTAGTGGCCATATTATACCCCAGTACTCAAAAAAAAATATAGTCGAATTGAAAACCTCTTCCTTTTTTCAAGTCGGCTAAAAAATATAAAGGCAATACGAACGCGGCTACAATCCAACATGAGTCAAAGAAAAAAAATCAAAAAAAATGCATTCGAATTGAGAACCTCCTCCTTCTTTGAAGTCGGTTGAAAAGAGTTTAAAAGTTTCTAAAAGTTAACTAATATTATCACCCTAATGGGCGTGGGCAGATATTCCAGTTATATAATTAAAATTGACCGCGGCTCGGATGCATTGAGCAATGGAAGCGGTTTGAGCAATCGACCTCGGGAAATTCGCTTCGAACTGCGTCTCTGGCACGAATCTTTATTCAATGTTTACATTCGATTCAATATTGTGGTATTGGTGTTTATTCACAAATAACGTGAAAATGACTACTGAGTAATAAGAATAAGATTCATCACATCATACTTGTTACAATGTGGGGGGGGGGGAGAGTTCTGTTATATATGAAATTTGGCACACAGGGTTACTTGGGTTAACATATTAAAACTTTTTATCCCGTAAAAATGAATAGTTATTGCGGGATAATACTTAACGCGGGTGAAACAGCGGGGCGCACCTAATAATCCATATTTTTTACACCTATTATTATAAATTTAAAACTCAAAGCTAAAATCATTAATTACTGTAAATAATCCACTTTTACAAAAACAAATAATAACTTAAACAAATCAAAACTAACAATATAGCCCCTACTAGCTGATTCTAGAGAATAACTAACAGTGTGATTCTATAATATTATCGTTTCAAACAAGTTGTAACAACATGATGTAACTTTATAGGTACTTACGTTACTCACATCAGATGCTCTATTATAGTAATCTTATATTAAATCTCGGTGTGTTTCTTTGGCCTTCCTTATTTTCCGCATTTATGTAAATATGTACACGCACTGTGTTTTACTAATATTATGGCATGTGAACTTTGTGCTTCATAAACGGCAGGTAATGTACGTAATTAGGTACACTTCAGACGTCAATCTTTCGTATATGTTTTGTATCCAATTATGGACACCAGTTGTGTGTACCGTGTACCCACTAGATGCGCCTTTACCCACTATGATAATAGGCTAAACGTTATTTATGTGTTCGGAATCAATGTATCTATACTCTCCATATCTCATAGGTAAGGTCATAATCGATAATAGTTATAGATGTGACCAAATTTGCACTGATTAAAGAAATATTAATACTGGTGTACCCAATTTACACTTTGACTAAAATACACTAGCTCTTCCTGACTACCTAAAGGTTTCCTGTAAGAATTTCTAATATAGATAAGGCCGCTGATTATACAACACATAATTATTATGTTAAGTTTTAATATTTGTAAGACATTATACTATACTGTTCAATAAAAAAAATGCATTGTAATGAAGGATTGTTAGATTGTAATGTACCTATGTATTATTTGAAAATTTTCGACTTTGAATTTAATGGTATAATCATTTAAAAATAGAAACGTGACAAAGTAAATCTAATTTTACCTATAACATACACCTGTTATAATGTTTGGTTAACTTGGAGTCTTTGGTGAATTTAATTCCTTAAATTGAATATACTCACATTAATTATTTTGATTCATTGCCATTATTGTTTCGGCTTTGTATACATTATATTATTATTCAGTTGACGTTAGTGGATTTTAAAATTATGATCAGCTGGACTTACCTACCTACATAATTATTTATTTTATAACCAGCGCCCCACGGTTTCTACGCCAATTTTTTTCCATACTATTTTTGACACCCCATTTTACCCTTCTAGGAGTACATTTTTGTAATAAAAACAAAGTCTAAGTTTCAACCGTATCCCCGTCCTCCCTATTCCCTGTCCCTGTCACCCTATGATGCTTATTTTATAAAGATCCGGTTAGCCATTCTGGGCACTGATTTTTTAATATCATTCTGTGACAAAATTAATCCCATTGATTTCTTATAGCAAATCGGCCCTTTTAGTTAAATTGTCAGATGATGAGATTCAACAAACGGTGCCCTGGTGAGGTTTAAAAATATATATAATCCTAAACGTTCGCTTTTACTGTATAAGTTGGATAAATAATATTATGCTAAAATTAATTAGGCTCTCGGTTATTGTATAGCAAGCAAGAAATACAAGTGTTCGAATTATTTGAGCTATTCGCATATTTAAATATCAGCTCATTGTGTTTTGAATAACTCAAGCAAAGAGTAAGGCTTTATTTCATTAGTTTGTCGTATGAGGCAGTGCCAGCCTCTAATATTCTGTGCTTTGGTTTGAAAGAATAGATTATTATTATATTGAACCATACATATGGTTCGTTATTTTTTCATGCCTGGCACATGCCAGAATGGAAACATGGCGAAAATTTTTAAAATGACACCCGCAGTTTCTTGGTGCTCTCTTTCAGACGGGCGATTCTACTGCCTATTTATATATTTTTTCAGGCTTTGGCATAATGAATTCGCACTGAGAAACACAGTCCATAAGGGAAGGAAATATTATCATAATACAGATGTGCGATGATCCGATGTCCAACACGGCACCGCTTCCCTATTGTTTAAATTTATGTTGTCTATAAGGTAGATTAGATACCATACTTGAAAGAAAGTATTAACTTTAGGTAAGTTGTAATGCATTCTGACCCCAGTTCACAGACGAGGAAGTTATAGTAAAAAGAACATAAACACAACAACATCTTAGTATGTGTTAGCAACGGTGGAAAATAATAATTAGCTTGCCAATTACGAAATGATTAACGTTCATTCCACCTCCGTGCAATGTAAGGTCATTGTGTACTAGAAATGTGTTTACGTAACGTGATAACCGTTACTTGTTTACGAGGTACCTCTTCCATGAAAAAATTGAGGTAAACAATCATAATGAACTCCAAATTATTCATCATCATCGTCACAGCTCATTTCCACTCAGTCTGAGCACGGATCTCACCTCACTTTCATGAAGAGGATTAGGCCATTGTCCAGTACGGGGATCCGTCCGGATTGGTAGATAATATACCTCGAAATTATTCACAGGCAAGTGGATTTTCGCACGATGTTTTCCAAATGAATACTTTACCTACCGTACTTTTTGTAGTGATGATCTCAGTTGGCTCCACCATGTCGCTCACTAGCTGTGGGTTCGAGACCAGCTGACCATTCTAAATGAGCATGAGCTTCCGACTCAACTACTGAATATAGTGTAGTTCGAGGCGATTTGGATCACTTTTTACGAAAAGAGCGTCGCCTAGCCTGACTCGTGATCGGATGTCAAGCTAAATCATTCTCGGTGCGTCCAGAACCAGATAAATTGAAGCAGTGTTTCACGCTGATTGGTTTCATGTAGTTAGCCGCGGATTTTGAAATATGACCGAATTTCTCATTGATGATCCGATTCGCCTCGGTCTACTGCATTCATCTACCGCTTAGCTATTCCTACACTATAAAATAAGTATGTCCAAATAATAGAATGTATTACAGAAATGCAGACTAGTCTACTGACGTCAATGTAAACGAGCTGTGCGCAGGATAGTAATATTAATGCAACAGTATTGTTTTGCAACCCACTATTTTTATATATTCCACAACGTGAATTAAACATTATTGCATATAGTTACAAGGTAAATTTTACTTCTAAATGATTGTGGGCATTACTTGACCTATTCGCCAATGTACTTTGTCTTTAGCCTGAAAACAAATAAAACTTATTTATCAGACGCTAAGAAATAAAAAATGCAGTTTCAAAATATACCAATAATCTCAGCTATATCTACTGCATAAGATGGCACATTTATAAATAAAACGTTCCACCTTAAGTATGATGGTAGGTACTCTGTGAATGCGATTAAGCGACCGCTTAAATTATTCCCAGACCGTAAATATTATATATTTTCCCAAAAAAATTACATTGTACAAGAAGTGTATTAATAAACATGTTTCTACCTAACTAAATAAAAATAATAAAATGGCTCAATGAGTAGGTCAACATAGTAATCAAACCACTCATCGCTTTCTCAGGCTTCCAGCTAATTATCTTTTGTTAGGATTCAGCGGATCTGCAAATTGTTTTGTACGTAACACGCTATAACATGTACCCACCCCACCAGGCTATATATAATGTACCTACTTGTTTATGACTTGTTGGGAAATACGTCAGTGGCGCCCCGGAATGGCGCATAGCATAGGGTTGCTATCTCTAAAATTTGACAACCACAGTGAGTGTCGCGGGTGGCCCTTATTTTTTAAAACCGGAATACAAATGCTGTCGTTGTCGTTGTCGTCGTCGTCGTCGTCGTCGTCCCCCCCTCCCTGATGCTCCCTGGATGCCCTCAAAACTAGGACAAATGCCAGACTGTAATATAGTTCCTGTTATCTGTGTAAAATTAAAAAAGATTCATAATAGGCATAGATACTTATAGTTAACTACATATTACCTACCTGCTTAAGTTTAAAAACCTTTGGAGGGGCAAAAAATTCAACAAGAATGCTCTAGAGGTGTGAGTTGGATTTTTTTAACAAACACACCTCCGTTTTTATTGAGATTCTAGAATAAAATCTTTTTGTGGCTATACGTACGTCATTCATGGTAAATTAGATAAACCTGCAATTATACACATCTTCGCTTCGAAAACATACTAAGAAACTGACTTTACTTGTCACGATGAACAGACAAAACATTTATAAATGACCTAAAATGGATAGTAAATATTGAGCGTTGTGTAAATAGTATTATTATACTTTGAATATTAAATTTTGTCTATGGTTTAGAACTCGCAAATAAAAGTTCCACGACAACATGCAGTTTTCACAGATTGAAGAAGTGCCTATTTGAAATCTTAGCAAAAGTCAAGCAAAGTAAACAAGAGCCAAATAAAAAAGCTCGTTAAAAAGCTATCAAAAATCATACATAATAGAGAGTCTTTTCTTAGAAGGCTGGGTAGAAAATGCATTCACTGTAATCCAGTTTTAGTCAGATTTACAAAGGTAAAACACGAGGTGAAAACCAAATACCAGTGGGCCACTTGCTTGTCTACAGAAACCTCTACACATTCTACATAGATTTTATCAGCATTTTTTATAAATATGATGGATTGTCCCTTAAATATCACTTATATTTGTCACGTTTAATGGAAACTGCGATAATTGTCCTAAGTAACGCTTACTATCGCAACTATATCACGTATGTCCAAAGTCCAAAGTTCAAGATTGCAGAAAGTAAGCTTGGACTTTGAACGTTACCTCGTCTCGTATAGGGACCTAGAGTTCGTTATGTTATGAGGTAAATAATTAAAGCTTTTTTATGAGTTTGTCGAAGAATCAGTTCTTGCGAAACGTTAGCCTTGGATATTGATTCATTTTATGAATAATCGCTGTGAAGACATGACAAAGGCAGCGTTGGTCTTTGAACGGCTGCAGTAATGGGTTATTAATTGTTTAAAGGGTTCTTTATTACCTTTTAAGACAAAATAAAGACGCAAAGTGCCGGTTCGCTATATTTCTGTATTGCTTATAATATTATTCAACCTATAGCTGTAATAATTTTGAAAGTATTTTTGATTGTACGAGCTGGCGTTTTCTAATATATTCAATATACTTTTTTTATTTATTTTGTTATGGCCGGATTTAACTAATTAAAATTAAAATAACATAAATAAATTGTTTTTTTTTTGTTCTGAATTTTTTTTAACAGACGTAAGCAACAATAAACTATAATTAGATAATACTAACACTAAAACTTAAAAATGTAACAAAAGTTTTATCCATGAGGCATGGTGCTAAGAACACGGGCTGCATTCCCACTATGAATAGCAATAGCTATTCTCTGTGCGAGAAATGAGCCAGCCCTCTTGTCACTAGCGGCGTAGTAATGGATAATAATATTGAATTGATCTTAATAATTGATTACAATAACAAAATCTGTTATAAGTATACAATTTATTGCACCTAGTTGTGAAGTACTTATTCAATAATGATTTAGGCGAGCTGTAAGTAATTTTGTTAAAATTTAATGAGGCAAAATAATCCATTAATATAATGATTTTAAGTAAAAACCCACTGGTACCTATTGTAAGTTAGTTATTTGTAAGTCGTTATTCTTCATGATAAATGACTGCGCTTCTTTTGTTTGGAGCAGAGCGGTCACAAATTAATCATTTCTTGTATTATTTTAAATAATTTTTAAACGCATAGTTACGGTAATCCTTATCCTTACCTATATATTATAAATGCGAAAGTAACTCTGTCTGTCTGTTGCTCTTTCACGCCTAAACTACTGAACCGATTGAAATGAAATTTGGTACAGAGATAGTCTAGAGCCAAGGAATGGACATAGGGTACTTTTTAATGCGATAAAAGAATTGTAAGGGTTTGAAATAGGGGATGAAAGTTTGTATGAAAGCTACATTGCCAGCGAGTAACATAGGCTATTTTTATCCCCATATTCCCGCGGGAACAGGAACTACGCGGGTGAAACCGCGGGGCGCAGCTAGTCTGTTATAATAATTAAAATCGTAGTTAAAATTAGAAGCTGACATTAAACTATAAATTTAATACGCATAATTCTGATGTTCCAAAAATACATACATTTGTATGTAGGATTTATTATAAATAGACAAAGTGTACAAATATTTCACCTTGTGGGGAGTTGTGCGCAATGTTAATTATATATCTAAGGGCTTGTTTTAGAACGTAGTGTTATATAAGTAAGTTTTATTTAAACATACCACTGAATGTTTTTAAATACCATGTAAAGCAATAAACAAAGTAATAATGTATTTTTCCAGCAAAATCTTGACTAAACAACAGTATTAAGTATGAGCGATTATGTTAATTACAAATTCGCAAGAATCACAGTACTCAAACGTTGATCAAATATTTGCAATATCAGTAAACAATCCCCATTCTGGTCCCAGAAATAATTAAATACGTGATTGTGTTCAAACAGCCCCATCTACCAAATTGTAGTGGTAGTAGGAACATCTGGTCCATACTTTGTAATTTACAGCGTTTACAACTCAGCGTGCATGATCGTCACGAAAGAAAACCTAGCGCGGAAGTCATGTGCCGTCGCAATCATCATAGCACACTTCTGGTCGTGGCAAACTAACTGCATTCTTGCTTCTACCACAAAAATGTAGTCCGCAAATTAAGTAAACACAACAGAAAATATTTCATATCAATTTAGTAATTAATTAATAATATAGTACACTATAAATGGGAATAACAGTTAGCGAATAAACTGTTCGTGTTGGTACGGTTTGTATTCGGAATTTATTCAGCTGTGGCATCGAAATTTCGTAGCGTGACATATCATAAAGTTTAGATAGCCTAGATTAGAAAGTCGGAAAGGTCGTAATCCATACAAATTTGTATATAGAAATAGCAGCTACAAGTTTATTTCTTCCTACTTATTAGTATACTTTATGGGCTTATAAAATAATAATGCAGAAAATTCCTTGGCCGCTAATAATGCGAATCATCGCTGAACAGTAATATGGCCCCAGAGTAACAATAACCTTCCCCCCCCCTCCCCACAACACCTACTGACGGAATACAAACGACTTAAACGCCTATCCCGTGCATCTACGAACGGCTATCTTCAAAGTGTCCCGTCTGCAATTTTCCTTCATCGACGGCCTCAATACACTTCTCAGAATATTGCACTTTCTCTCTTGCCTCTATCCTCATAGTAAGTACCAGATATTAACCGCCAAGCAGTAGTGTGCAAACATTGCTGTGTTCCGGTTTGAAGGGCATTGTTTCCAGCGAAATCACTGGGCTTAATGAGACTTTAAAGCCGATGTCTCAGGCTGACGAGCGCAGTGCAGTGCCGCGCAAGATAATGCAAATCAGGTTTCTGGGTGGTGCTGTGACTGTTATGGCCAGGCGTAGCGCTTTCCATCAGGTGAAAGACTTGCTCGTCCCGTCACTAAGTCGAAAAAAAAAGTACAAGATTATAGCCTTGAGAAGGCTGCCCTGTACAAATGTTTTCTGACCTCACCACCTTTAACTGCGCATATCAGAAGAAGTACTTCCCTGCCTACATTATTACCTACTTCCTCGTCAAAAACCACCTTCGTATTATATATCATGTGTGTATGTGATCGTCAGGCATATAAAAGTCAGCTGTTGTTTGACTTGTCAGTTTAGGACGTAAATTTGAGTACATTAGCTAAATTCCAATGAACTCATTAAGAGACATATAAATGGATTTCTCGTTTAAAGTAATCATTGTCATGTAATTTTGTCAACAAAAAAACATCGCATAAGGTTAATATACTGGCCTGTAGTAAAGACTAGGCGAGCCGGTGATTTTGTTCGCTTTTTACGAAAAAAGTGGTCATCTGGGAAGCGTCACCTAAACTGACCCGTGAGGAAATATCAAGCTAAATCATTTTCGGTGCGTCTTGGTAGACATAAGCAATGTGTTGCTGTGATTGGTAGTATTTAGTTTGATTTTGAAAATCTTAATGTTTATCCAATTTCACCCCTGCATATGATTTACCTCCTTCTACTTTATATCATTGTTATTGTAGACGTGCATTGAAGCATACAGTCCAAAATGAAAATGTGGTGATTTTGTTTTTGATGTTTTGCATTGAAATTGTTATTTATAATTCAGCTATTGCACTCAAAAACTTCCAATTAACCTGCAAACGAAATTATTTCCCTCAACTCTATGCTTCATCTACTTTTCTTGTTCCCACACTCTGTTGTTCTATTGACTGACAAGAGCGGAAACAAGATCGCACACAGATTTCATATTTATTCAGCATCATACTCGTATTTATCTAGTTTTACGACATTACGTTTTGAAGACAAATATATAAGCATATATTTGTATTGCCGTGACCGAAGTCATTTAGAATTTTCGAGGTGTATCAGCGTCACTTGAGGAAACGCCCGTTCATATTATAACTGCTGGAAAATTGTCATGATTATGCCATTATTTTATAAAGTAACTAGTTGTACAAATTGTCAGACAAAGATGCAGTGTCACTGCTGTATTATGCACCTACGCATATCATATTTATCACAACAGTAAGATTTTCGTATGAACTTTTACCATACAACTTGGGACTATAGTTTTTTTGTTTTTTTTTTTATTTATCTAATTTACGAGATGAGCAAGTCGTTCACCCGATGGTAAGCAGTAAGTACTACGCCTGCCCGTTACAGTGCCACCCAGAACTTTGCATTGCATGATCATGCGCGACACTGCACTGCGCGCGTCACCCTGAGTTATCGGTTCTAAAGTCTCGTATACCCAGTTATTTCGCTGGAAACCGGAACACAGTATTGTATGCATACTGCTTGGCGGATGAATATCTGGCAAAGGTTACTTCCGTACTTCCCCAGGCGATCTCTTGCAGAAAAGGCCTATCACTACAAACTTTCAACGTAATCATCTTGTATTGGTTTAACGTAGTTGAACAGACTTTAAAATCCTATTAAATCTATAAATAAACTACATACCATCTCAGTTGGCTATCCAACCAATTCAGGCCGTCAACAATTTAAAACCTTTTGTGTCTACAATGGGCAATTTATGGACCGCACTAGAACGAGAGCTCCGTAAGTCAACCTATTCATTTCTATCTTTGACAAATGTTTTGTTACAAAATCTAGCGCCTTGGCAAGTGACATTGATTCTTTCTTTTCGCTATAAACTATTCTCAATCATCAAGGACTTTCATAGTCATCGTTCGAGCCGATCAGGGACCATCATCCATCAAGTATGCCACACGTTAATTGGGGGATCGACGAAGTGTGACATTATGTGACAAGAGGTGGGAGGGGTCTTAAGTTTCGTGACGTCACATTACAAAATCTAATATATCTTAGTGTTGAAATGCCTAATAAAACTAATTTTGGAACTGCTGTTTTCATTTAATAATTCCTAGACGTAAAATTGCAAAATATATGACATCCCACTAGGGCGGAGGGGGGGTCTTATAAATGTGATCTAGTGTGACAAGGACGAAAACAAAAACCACAAAACCACAAATTTAGTGTGAAAACTTTATGGATGACCCCTCATATGCGTCGCATTTGCCGTATGTACCTTATCGTTAATAGTCCCTTTGGAAAACGTCTTATGATTTTGTACAAAATTTCTCGGGCGACGTTTTTTTAGCTAACAAGCTGTAATACCTAACTAAACTATGTTATCGGCGAATGCATAACGTTTACCTTGGCCTTATTATTAGGTGTGTTAAATGGCTGCATTTACCCAATAGGTATATAAATAAAATGCAGCAGTGGAGTATATAGACGTAAGTAATTAGTAATTATTTTATCAGTCTGTCTCGTTTCCTTATTCATTTTCATAACAATAGCGTATTGTTATGTTCGTTTTTTATTTCGCATATGTAAAAGGAATATAAGAAAAATAACAAAGTAAAATCTATATAATTTCTTCTCATATTTAGTAGGGATAAGGATATGACGCCAAACATAATTATATTAATTATAATGTAACCACATTTTATTATTCTAGTCAATAATCTTTTTTTTTATAAAATACTATTTTATAGATAACTGTGATTGACCGAATATTAATAAGAAAAGCTTTTTTAAATGTATTATTTCTCAGAAATAAGCTCCAAAAAATGTTATTGCGTTTAGAAAACTCCTAGGACGATAGACTACATCTCAACACATTACAGAAATTTACATTTGATATTCCGTAAATGTATACCGTCCCTTTGTTCGTTCGTAAATGTACACTCAAAGACGCTATTCGTGGACGGTATACTGTCTACGAATAGCCATAGTACATACTAAGATGTTCAGATAGCTATTGCAATAGAACCTCTAGAAGCGAGGGCCGCGTGGCGCAACGCTACGTGCGCAGGCGCATCGTCCTAGCGGGGAGGTCGCGCGGGCTTGTTATTGGCCGCCATTGAAACGCAACAGGGAAAATCCAGGATTCATTATGTAACTAGCGGCTCATTGCGGTTTCACCCGCAGTTCCCGGGACAAAAATTAAATTATGTGTTAATCCAGAGCACTAGCTATCTCCACACATACGATACAATTTACATACGAATCCGTTTTGCCATTGCGGCGTATACAAACATATAATACATACTACAAAATTTCCGTCAATTTTACGAGATAAAGTATCCCTTGTTGTACTCCAGGACCTAAATAATCTGTATACTAAATGTCATCAAAATCCTTCCAAGAGTTTCAGCATGGACAGGGAACAAATAACATACACACAAAAAAGTTACCTAGGTATTTGAAAAAAGTACATTTGTTATAATTATTTGCTAAAACTTAATCAATTACATAATTTAATTTAATTATTTTATTTTCATTATTGGGCAAATGAGACTTTAGAACCGATGATGTCTCAGGGTGACGAACGCAGTGCAGTGCCGCACAAGATTTTGAAATGGAAAGTCCTTGGCGGCACTGTAGCTGTTATGGGCAGGCGTGGCGCGTGACTTGTTCGTCTCATTACTCAGTAACATTAAAAAAAAAACTTCCCTAAAAAATGTTTGGACATTAATTTGTACGTAGTATCATCATGAGATACAACTATATGACGCCAGGTATCTTAATGGCCTGTTCAAGGGACAACATTGTTTACAGATTAGTTATAGCTTGTGCTATTAAGTTTTCTGTTTACACTTAAAAACATTTAAATGCATATTAAAATACCATTAAATGTCGATTATTGCATACTTATATCAAAACGAAACGTAATCCAAGTATTTTTTTTAATAATTACTAAGAAAATATATTTTTAATAGTTCTTGCTGCTTGTCCGTAACTTTATTAAAAATTTGGCAGGAAGAGTTCCTACCCGGTTACTTCACAAAATGTAACATTATAAATTGTTATGCCTATTTTTAATTAATTAATATTACATTGCAAATTCGAAATCTATTTTAATAATATTCCTGCACATTACAATGAAATCAAAACAAATACATACATACAATAACAATTCGACAACATCATATGAACTGAATGCTACTTCCCATAGCCCATTGAAATTCCCATAGGTTTACAACCCATGAAATTATGTGTTCTTTTCATATTTATTTTTAACTAGCTATACCCGGCCACGCTTCGCTGTGACACATTCGCACATTCGCTGATATGTCACTAATGAAAAAATAGATAAAAACAATCCTTGATGCGGATTATATATCATGCTAAAATTTCAGCTCGATCGGTGCAGAACTTTTTGAGTTTTTGAAGCGTACACAAACCAACCAATAACATTTTTATATATACAGATAGATTGTCAGATCATGTCCAAAGGAGAACTTTCTAGACTCTAGAGCTCCGATCCCGAAGACCGCATTGTATGATACAGATAATTGGGATCTACATCCCTATTGCGGTTAATCTGAGCTCAAGCTGGATACACACGAGTGAACGAGGAAAACATCATGGTGAAATACTAGTAAATGACTTAGGGGTTTTCCGAATTTTAGGCTTAGCTGTTAACTACTGTATATTTAATCACCATACTGACCCGATCAAACGCCAGCGCGGCTTGTTTTATTATTTTTAATTTCTCTTTTCTATAATATACCTACTAAAATGGCCAGGCATTGTCTGTCGTCAAACCATCCATATTAACACTTTGCCTGCTGAGCCGTTTTGCTTGTCTAGCCACGGGTGCGGCTCTGCACGCTCAATAGAGTTTTCCCATACGACAAACACAACAGTTGTGTTTTCCCGCACTCGCGGCTAGTTGTGAAAAACACGCCAGTGGTGTGTCAGCAGTGAACGTGTTAAAACACAAAAGCTGAAGATGACGAATTTCCTTCTACCTACCTATTCACCATATATAAAACCTATAATTCCGCAGTTAACCTTGATTTCACCTTATATCGCAATTGTATCAAAATCAGGTGATCCGGTATCACTCTGTAGACGTACCAGATATCAAATAAGATGTTACGTAATCTAAGTTTTCCGAACACGCCAGACTCTCCGGCGACATCGTGCCTCACACAAACTGTCTCTATGCTAATTCTTCACGACTGTCTCTCAATAAAATTATTCAACGTTCGTGCTTAGAGCTCTGTCGTTCAAGCTTTTATATTCGCTCGTATATATGAGTCTTTAAAGAGTACAATGTTAATCGCGTAACAAGCATGCCATTGTTACATACCAGTATGTATTGAGCGGCTGTCCCCTGGGGTCTATTCGGAGTAGGTAAGTAACGATACTTTCATATCTACTAGTATTTAGTATCGTCGTATCGAATACTCGTAACTCTTAGATTCACATTGACAGGATTTTAATTATGATTATTACTGATCTATTCGCTCCTAAAACAATATTTTGGTATTATAATATCCTCTTCCATTCGAAGATCAAATCAACACTCTGTAGCTAACTATAGATGACTACTAAAATTTAACGATCTTTATTTATAATGGTTATACTTTTGGGATCCAGCAACTAGATTTTTCCCAATGAAATCTACTTTATTGGTATCAGTACTCACTCTGTGGTTCGCTGCGAAACAATAATATGTACAACTACATTAATACCATGGTCAAACGTGTTGGCTTCGAAAAAAAGGACCGCTATTACTGGCTACGCGTTTCTACAATTTAAATACCCGATACACTGTAGTGTGACAACTGTAGTCTCTACGCTCTAGACTAATAGGATCATCCGATGCCTACTCTTTGCGCTCGTAAGTGGTTACATAACATGCGTAACTGTTCAGCGATCTGCGAAAGAGTTCTTCTATTTAACTCTTTATCATCAGCCGGAAGAACACATATAACAACACCATTAACTTTACAAAAGGACATGAACGCGACGTTTGAAGTTCTGAAATCTTCTTTGACGTGATTATACCCACTAATTTACTGTTTGGAACAAAACTATACTTTGACCTAATTGGACAAGAACCAGAAATATGGAATGGACGTTGATTGTCCAACAGCCTGAACGCCCCCATTACATTATTTTGTAAACATACATCACTATTTTATATTGTCGAATAAAAGATAGTAATGCTAGTAAACCACGTATAAGTTCACGGTCAGCATTTTATAGGAAATGTCTTTCTGGTACACCTGCAATGAACCTTTTAAAAGTACCTACTTGAGACGAGTACACATTCTAGACTTACCGAATGATCTTAGTAATATAAAGCGTGTAAAAATCAGACGTTGCTGTGAATTCGTATTTGAGATTAAAGATATTTTTTTTTTGAGTTCTGGATCGCTATTATATAATTTTCTTCAGGATAAACATGTTAAGATGTCATCTGAAAGGCAATTTACTAGGTGATCCTAATCTTCATAAACTACAAGATACGCAAGTGCAAAATATTTATTAGCGCTCTACCAAAACAAAGTAAAGGTCCATGACGCAAATATACCCATTTTAAGTCTTATTTCATCCATAATAGTGATTCGGATTGCGTCAACAAGCTCAAGTCAGGCAGGCAAACAAAACATGCGAATTTTCCATGAATGGAAATATCCGGTATATCCATGTTAGTTGATTAGACTGTTTTAGTCAATAATGTAAGAGCAATGTACCTTTATCTGATAATAAAATACTGGCAGGTAATAATGTATGTTCGTTGATATTGATCTAAAATTCAGATGCTTCGTTTTAACAGCAATTAACTATAGAGGTTCAGGTAAAAGTGTACTGAAAAATATGCAAAAATCAATATAACTTAGAAGACTCTTTACTAACTTTTTCTTTGCTGATTTTTGTCATCAGATGCATCCGAGTTTTGTGATCTGCATTTAAGTACTGATGCTATTTTAACACGTTCAGTGCTGAGAACACAACTGTCGTGTTTTTCATAACTTGCCGCGAGTGCGGGAAAACACAACTGTCGTGTTTGTTGTATGGGAAAACACTATGGAAGGTGGAGAGCCGCATCCGTGGCTAGACAAGCAAACCGGCTCAGCTGTAAAAGTTTTAATGTATTTTTATTCTGAGCTGTTTATTTGTTTTGCTCACTCTGTAAAGAATGTAATGCTATTTCTACATTAAAAACTAGAACTCTTATATAACTCTACCTGCCTACTGTGGCAAATAAACATCACGCAGACAAAGCAGGAAAATCAACGTAGTTTTAAATAAGATAAAGAAACATCATACTTGACAAAGGATAGCTAGTGTTTGGACAATAATTAACAGTTGGTATGTGCTTATGAATATTCTGTGGAGGTGATCGGAAATTCCTATCGAATTCACGTGTTTTCGCATGTAGGAGTAGACAAGACAGTAGGTACAGCCTTATTTCTTAACCTATTCCTTACAATATTTGCATCCTTTGTCTTTCTATTAATTAAAATAATTAGGCAAGCATTCGATAGCAATATTTGAATTTTTAGAGTTATAGCCGAGTAATTTATTTGTATTAATCAAATTTCATCTCAATTTAAATGTATTAAATAATAATACAATTATTTTAATTAAATAAATATGGTCTAATGCCACCTAATTTGAATGCTGAAAGCTTTATCGTAAATGTCCTTGAAAAGCCCTCTTTGTTGAGAAGAAACAAATATTAGTATTCTGTGCCAATATCCTGACGATGGCCACGCTGAATTGCGTTGCAGATCGGCTGATTCAAAATATATATTTAGATAATGACAGCAGGATACCGGACTGATGTCACTAAAGTTATTACCAACGTTAGCATTACCAATAATTTCATGACGTTCGTTTTCAGTTTACAAGTATACAATAAGTGTCTTATTATCATACTACTGTCATATACTTCAAGCTTATTATTACTATAAATTACTATGGGAAAAATGACCATTTTACGAATTTGTGACGCAAGATGCTAGAGGAAACTTAGAGCATCTTTATATTATGTGTAAAAGCCCCCGTTTGGGACCGTTTTGCATTAATTATTTAAACATACTATTGTAATTAGCATTTAAATATACTATTGTATATATTTTTTTCTTATTTTTACACTTAAATATATTTTCATTCATTTTATCATAATTTTGACATAAAGTACCTACGTCTAGTATTCGTACAGTTATATGAGGTAAAGATTAAGTACATGATAACAATGAATGACGTAGAATTCAAAACGAAAATCCAATCTACAAGTGAAACGGGTTCTTGAAGGTTCGGAAAGCTGGATACAAAACAATCAGGTATATTTCTAGTATTTCCAGAAACCTGTTGTAACAAATCGAGGTCCTCGTGCGAAAAACTATGGGAAGTATAATATAAAAACAGCTAAGATAAATAATACCCCATACTACATTTATTGCAGACCTACGCAATTCGTTATATATTCAGCCCTTGGGGGAAGCACGCACAGTTTAAATAAAAATAAAAATAAAAACATCCTACACAATAGTGTGAGACAAGAGACCGGTTAGGTAGGTTTTATTTTATAGTGAATCATGTCATTCAAAACTGGTTGGTCTGTCGAATCATATATTTATATCGCAATAGAAAATCCAAACATTTCGACGTTTGTTTCTAACGAAAAACTGTGGCTGCACAAGTGCACATGGACGCTAGTGGCACAGCCTAATTAAATTACTGCACCCTTTATAAGTCTACAATGTTTTTTTTTTATATTATCTTGAGTACATCTAGAAGTTCTAGAACTCAAGATTCAACTGCTACTTATTTAGTCATTGATGCGCACGGATTCTTAAAGAGAGTTGTTTGATTTAGGGTTGCGGTATAGGCCACTGACCTTCGGTGGTAAATTATGTTGTAATATCGATATTATAAAAAAAATACCACCGCGAACATAGTTCCAGCTAACATCATAAAAAAGAGAAACGGCTTGAGTTAAAACAATGAGAAAATGCCTAATAATATTTTTAGTTTGTTCATCTACTCAATATAATTTCTTGAAGATACACAGACAGATAAGATAAGATAACAACTCTTTATTGCACTCCAAGACATACAAGCAAAAGTAAAAACATCTTATAACTAAAGGTACGATGGGCGGCCTTATTACTAAAGAGCAATCTTTTCCAGACAACCTTTGGATGGAACGAAGAACAATAATACATACTAAGAATAAGTTTAAAGTACGGATTAAAGTTCTGAGTTCACAAATGCTTGATTAAACTCTGCGAGAACGTTGTTCGGATTACATATCGTACTTGAGTATCGATTAGGGATGCATAGTATCCATATCCACTATATCCGAAATAGCTCAAAATATGCCTGCGTCTTAATAAGTTTTGTTAGTTATCATTTTAAATATTTTATTCGGTACTTTATTTGTTATTATATAATTTGGGATAGCTTAGTTTCAGCTGATTGACATAGCGCAATCTTTTTGAACTTGCAGTGCACAATTTTATAATATCATGCCATAAAATGATAGGTGACATCGTATCTGTGCTGGTCCACTCAATAGTAGAAGTAATTCTAGAAAATAATTTGACCAAAACCCATGTCCGTGATGTTTCAAAAAATTCAGATCATTAGACACAAAAAACATAAGTGAAAAGGCTTCGTTTTTTTATAGTATTATGACATCCCTACAAAACAGTGTACATACAAAACAGCTAGTACTTGGCTGTCCAAAGTCCAAAGGCAGACGCTCGATTAGTTTCAAAACCAATGTATATTAACATATCCAACAAAGAAGGGGCAATAAAGGCCAGAATTAGCGTTGAATGGTGGACTCATCTAAATATGCCCTCATAGCCTCACGCTACTAAATTGTTTCCTGATTACATAAAACTAAAACATTATCATTAGTGTATTTAACAACAGTGCAACTGCACGTGGTAATATGGAACGAGCCAATCACTTACCAAGAGTTCCTTCTGCCTATTGCCAAAAAAAAAAATGTATGGCACTCCTATGCCAAGGTGTTCACCATTCAAGTCGTCTTCAGGCGGTTTACTGTTTTTATGTTACTTAGGCGTATGTAGCCAATTATTAATAAATGCGGCCACTACTTTTTTTTACCAGTTCAGTTTACAGGTAAACAAATTCTGAAAGGAGAACAAAGGATAATACCCGTAGTCGAACTGAATTTAGTTCGGTGACCGCGCTTAAGTTACCCCACCCACTTCAGTAGACCCTATTCTCAAAAGGCTATTCACATTAAATTTAAACCTATACCCTCCAGTAAGTTGTAGACGCTGCCTTAGGAATATGTTAGTAGGCAAGAGTTCAGGTAAATCAATAAGAGCCTATGAGATTCCTTGCTTACAGAAACACATTGATATGTGCCCGCGCTGTGTATTGAACTCACGTCCTTCTCCTTGGAAGGCGGACGTTATCCCAGTAATCTACCGCCTCTTGTTACGACTGCTATATTAAAAAATATTAGATTGTCACAGCACCGCCCAGAACACTGTGTTGCATAATCCTGCGCGGCACTGCACTGCGCTTGTCACCCTGAGACATCGGCTCGAAAGTCTCATATGCCTAGTAATTTCGCTGGAAACAATGCCCCATATATGATACCAAGTCAATGGTAAGGTCTATAATATTAATCGATCTCACGTATTCCCCTTAGAACAGACATTAGATCGCTCGCAGAGCAATGTATGTATTGTACTTAACTTGTGGCGATGACGTCAGATCGTAACAAACAGATTTGTCATACGCCCGATAATTTGAGCGTTCGTATCATCGGGGATGTAACTCAGTGGTAGAGTGTCTGCTTCGCATGCTGAAAGTCCTGGGTTCAAATCCCAGCATCTCCATAACCAATTACTTTTTGTTTCAATAATTTTGTATACATTTTTGTGTACATCTCTATAAACTTACTAAAAAAAATTAACATATTTTTGGTAAATAATAAAAAAAAAATTGGTTATAGTTATAGGTACGTTTGTTTCTCATAAGCACATAAAAACATTCTTTTTATTACCGATTTATGTTAGCCGAGAAATTTTTTTTTTTTTCTTTTTGTACCTAATCTTAGAGCATCAAGGCACCGATAGAATAAATTATAGACTCCTTCCGGTCTTACAAAAAAGTCGGTTTTATTTACATTTTGGGAAATTGAGAAGGTACCATTCGCATTACTTAACCTACCATATATAATTACTTTAAATCTTTATTCCCAGTTACATATTAGGTATAGTAAACGACATTCACGCCATCTATGCGGTGAGTCGGGTAAAAAAAGGTTCCTACATGGTGGATGCTGCAACGCCCTCTGTGTTAGATTGTCAAGTGGTTTTGACCAGGCTTGCTAATAATTTATATGTACCAATTTACCACGTGTACGATAAAGCATTTTTTTTTTAATTTAAGGAAATAGGTACACCTAGATACTAAATATTAGAATTAAGGGTTAAGGTTTTCAAGTAAAGTAAAAAAACACAAATTACCGTATTAATATTTTAATGAAAATTCAACTAAACGTACGTATAAATCTTATTTATACTTACAATAGGTAAACAAGGTAAAAGTGTTAAATATTTACATTTAGCTGGAGTGCAAATGCATACTGAATGCACCCCAAAATTGCACTAACAAAATACATATTATGGTACCATACATGTATTATAATTAATTATTAATTATCCTCAACACTCGACTGACTTACCCTCTATAAACGAAGATGGTAATCGTGATAACCTGTGTAAGTACATCCAACGACAGAAGAAGCTAAGTAAATATATACTAACCTTCATTTTAGTACTCGCACGCAATATAAATTTTGCATTTAATAGTTATGTAATTTTATTAAAGGTTGGTGTGTTTGGCTACTTGTGTGGCTGACTATACCAGATGCCTCGTACGTTCACACACCTCGTACACTGGACATTCGTACATATATTTTTCGAGTTCCAGCACGAATTATTTCCATTAGCTAATTGGAGTAAGTAGGTATATTTTATTTATTTATATATGTAGAGAAGCAGCATGGATGCTGATATAATTATCTAAGTCACAAAGTACCGAAAGACACTTCACAATAATGTTGTCTTTTCATTCAGTGTAATTAACTTGAATTTTATTTTATTAATATTTTATGGACTTGCATTTTACCATTATCACCTTACGATCGACGATGCATACTTCCAATTTTATATTGATTACAAGATTACCAAATTCGATAATAGCGGACTGAATAGCAGGTAACTTACAAGTATTTCCATTATCTACTTGGGTGTACATTATTTTTAAAACGATAAGTACTGTACAACGCATAGGTACTATCAAAAGTTTTGGTAGATGTAGGAACATTTTTGCAACAATAAACGAGGAATGCTTGCCATTCGTAAATGTTATCCGAAAATATCCACAAAACTAAGCCACTTCTATTAATGTATGGAAGACAAAAAGGTGATAGCTTTTAATATTCTCCATATATATATAATAGGTAACGTGAACTGCTTGTATATATTATACAATTTTCAAAAAGTTAGGTTAACTTTAATTGCGCAAAAGGTTTCCCAAAAGGTGGAGCTCATTAACATAAGAAATTATCATTTGATACCTGTCTTTCGTCAGTCGAGTGTTTAAATGATTCATAAAATCTCGAAATCTGTAGTACCATTCCATTTACTTTTAATTCATATAAATATAATTAAGATTATGTTGCCTAACTGTAATAAATACTTGAAGTAATAATTGTGGCGTCACACATTTTTGCCTAAGTAACCATTCCGCTACACGACTTGTGTCGAAAATCTGGTAATTACAAAATCAACGGATCCTTGTTCGTGTATGAATTCGACTTCAAAATAAAACAAATTTCCTACGACTCTGGTTAGATCATTCTTGGACGACCCCCAAATCGAAATTCCATTCAGTTAGAAGTCAGGCCATAACAACCATACAATACAATTCCAGAACTTTTTATCGCCCTATATGAAATCTATCGTTGCAAACACCAGCTGGTTACACAATGTCCAGGGCGGTCGCACGTCACATTATGACTGTGGAAATATTATAGTTTAATTTCTTTCAAACTGACCCCACTGTACTCAATGGATTATACAAAGGTGGAATGAGACCGCTACAGATTTCGAGCATCAATTTATAATTAACGTGAATATTCATTACAACGAGTAAACATCATTATAAATTATGATATAACGCAGTCTTAGTACGCCGTACACCGCCTTTACCCTATTGAGACCGCTTTATTGACTAGTGCTAAACTACGGCGCTACTCGAGTACATTGTCCTAGCTGACACATCTAACCTGTACGAGTATTTACTTGGCCGGGTACCTGTGACACCTGGGATTGAGAACTTGACATAAAAACAATCTATTCAATTCAATTTCCATCATGCGATGGTATCGCGTGTCTTCATATTGCAACATTCAGGGTCTCAATAATTCTGCAGCGCCAGTACTGTCAGAATGTGTCATAACTTTATACTTTTTAAAACATTGTCGCGTTTGAAATACTGCAAATGAATATTTAGAATTTTAGACACTATTTTGGACTATCGGTTTAGGCAGCTTAGCAGAATTACGGCCCGTAAGCGTGAGAATTCCAAAAATTTGAGCTTAATTAAAACGAATTCCTGAAATTACTGAAAGTAAAGGCCTGAAGCAATTCTACTTTATCACCGGAGTTTCATTGCTAATAATAAAATTATTGTCGTCCCCTTCGTTTTCATGAGATTTTAAAGCGACAGCAGCAACTTTAGAGCTTTGAAATTTCTTTTTGACTAATCAAATTTGACATTACTGTTGGCGTCAAGTCGAATCCTTGGTATCCACTACATCGATCTTGTCTCTGGCATGTCCCAGGGCACCAGTGCCCACGGCCTACCGACTACATCTACCAAATACACTATAAACTTCACTACAAGAATTACTGGAAGAGATTAAACTGGCCTCGCCTAAACGATAACAGGACACTACTACACTAATAAGACCTTACACGGCAACGCAACTGGAATAAAATTGCAAGTCGATTAAGTTTCAAAAACTCCCATAAAATCGCATGTATGACATACTGATACCACATTTACGAAAGCATACTTTTCCTTTGCTTTAGGCATTTTGAGTCTTGTAAACACTTTCATAGTGTATGGTAGATACTTTTGTAACTGTAGGAATATTATGATATTTCAAATTATTTTCTGAAGCTCTTTAGGACTTAATGTTTTGTTACAGTTTTGTAGTACTTTCATAAAAGTACCTCTATGGTAAGCACTTGGTAAGAACTTGGTTACCAGTAAGTAAGTAATAAGAAAAAAAAATGTGTAAAGGAAGTACAGGATTTCAAATTCAAGAAGTAGCGTTGCTGTTTGCGTGACGTCTTTCGCGAAAGTAGTTTCATAAATGTAATATCGTATGTACCTTGAATTACGAGTAGAGGTGACTCTACGAAACTCAATTTACCCATTACACCCACAAAGCATAATCGGCATGAAACTCACATTAAGTATAAAATCTAGCCTTGCAATTGCATCGCAGTTGCGCTACCGTTGGTCTAAGATAACTACTAACCTAGAAATGGGGACTAGACTAAAACCTAAATCTTTGGAGGGACTAGAAAATATAATGGAAGAACTTCTACAGGCCGTTTCTGTTCTTAGAACCCCAGAATCTGAATGTAGTAATTTTATTTTAATTCATAAGGACTGTCTATGCTTGGTAATTGTTATATCTACCTACCAGTAGGTTAGGTATGTGCTCATCGATAATGAAAACACGGACCCAATTTTTAACCTACATAACTAGGTAATAAATCTCGGAATAAGCTACTTAAATCCATTGATTGTGATCTCGATTACCATACCGTGGAACCTGATAAGGTTTTTATCAGGAGACGACTCGCATCATCTTAACTCTGAACGATAACATAGGTTCTATTCCGAAGAATACGCGTTACATACACGTTTGTAATTTATGATATCGTTATCTTTGTCTTTTGTTTAGTGCCAGACAAAGACAACATGTGCTGGAGAAACGGCCTAATTGACTACTAAAGGAATACTACAGAATAGGTAGGTACAGTGTTTGGCAGGGACGGGAAAGGATAAGATTACTTAGCACACATATAGACCCTTCACACTGTTTTTTTAAATACAACTGAGTGACAAGGCGGGGTCATGCGCCTGATGGTAAGCGCCGCACCTGGCAATACCAATGCCACCGGAAATATTGGTTATTAAATAAATGACCAGATATCCACTGATGAATCATTATTGCTGACACAATGACTGTACCTACATTCCCCACCGATCTGTTAATTGTGACATTCAATCGTGTAGGCGTATTTGCCTTTATCGCCATACTAGCTACACCCTGGGATTATTTCCAATTTCCCATAGGAACACATTTCTACATTTTTTCAAAACAAAACAGGCTATTTTACCCAGGGATCGTGCAGCTTCCTATTAATGAAAGAATTTTCAAAATCAGTTCAGTATTTCAGGAGATTACCTCGAACAAACAGACTTACTAACTCACAAACAAAATTTGTGTAGAAGTGTTGAAAGGCAAATACGCCTTCTACGCTGCAATTGTCCATAATCGGCCAACACCAACCATCATTACGTAGACCTGCCAAAATAACACCAGTGCGAAGAACCCTATACACTTTTCCATGGTGTTTGTGCCTATAGCGAGTCAAGCCTGGTTCGCTGAACAGCCAGCAGCGCCGACTGTTGCTGCAGACTCTTGCGCAGCCCCTCCAGGGTTTGTAAAACCTGAAACGGAGAACCCAAATCTAAAACCAGTGTTTATAAAAGTAATTTATAAGCCCACAATTATTACAACAATGATATCCTGCAAAGTTAGCTAAGGAACTTATAGTGCCTGAAGTGCCATGGAAACGCATATTCAAAATATTGGAAGGATCAATAAATAGGTAGGTATACCCAGTCTTGTACACGCATGTCCCATCAAACGATTGCAGTTAATCAGAGCCTAAGATGCCAAACAGTTAAAACTGTATACAGTAATTTTTCTTGATGTGAAAATAATCGGAGACTATTGTCAAAAAATTATAAGTTTATTTTTCTTCACACGGTTTGTGCATTTAGCCAGTGTCAAATATAACTTAACTTTTTTGGTTAGGTTTACAAAATTTTAAACCATAATAAAGCTTGAAAAGGCCAAAAAGTGAAACAAAAAAAAAAAACTAAATTGCCTGCAAAATAAAATAGCAATAACACTAAGCACGTTGCTCCTAACATAGTGAAAGGAAAAGTATGCAGACAGAGTCGACATACAATACGAGTACAACAAGAAAGAGCCACCGAAGTTTTCAGCAAAAAAATTCAAAACAAATAAGTAAACAAGCGAGATGATGAAAAAAAAGTGACCATAAATTATGTTGGTATTCGATGCCATGCATGAGATAAATATCATGCTTAGATAGGGCTTCCATTTTAGCGGATGCATGAATTATTCGCCTATGATATGAGTTATCTTCTTTTAGTAAGACATGAGGATAGGGACTAGCATGACTAATGACTAACACACACATCTTGGTGGGGCAGTCTTCAGGCCGTTCAGCTAGAAGTAAGAACATGGAAATATCTCACCTCATCACGAGCATACGCCTTCCTTTTAGGTGGCTCCGAGTGGGGCCTGTCAGTCGGCGATGTGGGGTGGATCCTGGCAGGAGGGGGTGGCGGGGCGGCAAGCGGGGACCTCTTAGCAACAGGAGACAGTCTTCGAGGCGGTTCGGGGGAGTTGGCACGCATGAAGTTTGTGATGTGAGTGCGCTCGGGGCTCCTCCGGGGAGCTTCCACCTTGAATGTTAAATGATTCAGGTTTATTTCATGCATGGTGGTGGTAGATAAATAGGGTAAATTAACCATGCAAAGAGTGTACCATGATTAAGTTCGTCTGGACTAAAGAAAAGGGTGAGAGAGATTTCTGGAAAGTTTGTTAACTTTGAAATCAGGTTCATTCTATGGCTGTTTTTCTGGGACTAAATTAATGACGAAAATAATCAGAGTTGTCAAAGTTAACTAAAGGTCCAGAAACTCGCCGAGAATCCTCTCGGCATCATCACTTTTATGTTTTAAGCATCTTACCTGTGATCAAATTTTTTGTTATTATTAGGTAGTACTGAGTCTGTTTACTAGATTATTAAATTCTGTACATTTTTGTAGCTTTATTTGTAATAGAGCCTTACCTCAGTAGCCCGCAGCTCCCTAACCCTCGGATTGTGAGGAGGCTCCAAAGGCGCCCTAGAGACCGTCACTAGCAGTTTCTCAGCCTCTCGAATAAGCTCTCGGTACTTCCTCTCGGCCTCTCTATCAGCCTCGAGGAGGGGGTCCCGTTCCCGCACGGGAGGTGCAGAGGGGGCGTGGTTGCGGCGGCGCATTCTAGGTGGTGTCGCCCCTGGAAATCAATTAGGACGTATTTAGATTATTTTGTTTCATATTGTATCCTCGTAAAGGTATTGAAATTCATTTTGTATCGTGAGGAAATTGGGAAAATATTGTCCATCTTAATTATTTCGGTTTTACTAGGTACGTAGAATCTAAATAAGTAATGTATTTTCCAGACCAGCTATTATACACATTAGAGCACTGTAAGTTCCGCCTCTGTCCTCTAATTATCAGATCAGTTCTCTAATTATACCTCATCAGTTATCAGCTTATCAGTTATCTAATGTGGTTGGAAGCTTCAAAGCAAACCGACTGTTGCCTAGACAGTTATATAAAATTACCAGCAGATCTCGGCGGACGTCGCGGCGGCCTCCGTCTTCGAGCTCTTCTCCTGCCGGGTGAAGCGAAGTCGTCAGGCTCGTCCTCGTCACCGCCGTCCAGTCCCGTGTCTCCATCCGAGTCTATGTCAGCATCAGACAGGATGGCTGTCTCTCGGCCGCGCGGTCGGAGGCCGCGGCACTCCTCGTCACTGGAAGCCCCGCCGCGGTAGTACGGGGACCGGCGCGGTTCCGGAGACTGGTGGGGCGATAGGTGAGGTGATCTGAAGATGGGACAATAGAAAAATTGAGAAAGGCCTTCTACACAGTGAAGTCCACCAAAATACGTTTTGCAACACACGATCAAAACCAACCTCCAAGAGACATCTGTTGAAAACCAGTATTAGCTGTCCAATGGTCTGATCGTCAGCACGTCCCTCGTCAAGAGGAACAAATAGCGCAGTTAATTAAAAGTTACTACCTACCTATTCAGTGCCGCATAGGTTCTCATTACCATATTTTAAATAGTTGCACTTACCGTGTATGTCAGGCCTAGCTTCGACGTGGAGAACAATACAATTTGTGCCTGTTACCAGCCACTTTTGTATCATTAAAGCCGCATTAGCTTAATTGGATAACACTGTGTTTCGCACCTCTCTGACCCAGATGGATCATGAACCAACTATTTACAACCGGAGGTATACTGAAGTCTATATTGGTAATAGTAAAGACACTGTATCGACTGAAGTGCTACAATTAGAAGATATTTCCACTTCGAGATAAGTGTAAATTGCATTGCAATGCATATAGATAATAAATAACTAACCTGTTATATTTGCCTGGGTGCGAGTCGAGCGAGAACGGCGCGTGGTGTAACTGAGGCGCGCTTGGCTGAGGACACTGCAGCGATTGCTGATGAAGAAGATGTGGAGGTCTTCGTTTCGTAGGGGATCCTCCGAGCCAGGGGTTGGTTCGGATCCGGCATCGAGGGCGTGGTGATGGAGTTGCGCATACCACGATTACTGGTTCGGGGGCGCAGCGTCGGACTGCGTTGCTCGAACGTCGCTTTAATTTAAAAAAAAACAGTTTTGTACAGAGTCGGGTGATCGGGTCAATGACTTTTTCATAATAATAATTAAGTATATCGGTATAAAACAGGACATGCTTCCGATTTTCTACCTAATCGTCAGTTTGGTATATAACTGGCCCAAACTATAAGTTCGCTAGTTTCGCAAGTTTGAATGTGCCTGTAGTTTTTTTTTTTATTGAAAACAATTACAAATAATAACAATTCAATAAATGAACGCCCTTCTCGAGCAACACAACATGCAATAATAATACAGTAGTTTGACACAATATTAGACGTTACATATGAAAATAAAATAAAGAAAATATTATATAGTTAAAGTCACAAGATTTAAATTGAAATTTATGTGTGAAAATTACGGAATTCTTTAATATTTTTTTATTTCATTTTAGTTTTAAAGAGTTGAATAGGAATGACCAATTAAGTTGAGAGGTAAAAACCTACCCCTTTAGATTATGTATAAAGTTTTTTTTTTTTTTATGAGCCTTCTATTAAGTAAGAAGGCTGTTTAAAAATTGCGCTCGAACTCCCTTACGGCAGCCGGGCGCGGGTAAACAAGTAAATACTTGCGGGTGTCAGCATAAGTACCCTCACTTAACGATCATTGTGTACTATGCTCCCCTAGACAAGGAAGTCAATATTTTGAACAGCGCGCCAACCGTACCAGTCGGGCGCAAACCAAACGCTTGCGAGATGCAGGATTCCTAGAAGCGACACTCGCGCCATCTATGTACAATCGTTGGAAATATAATGACAAGAAGTTTTATTTTAAGCTGTCAAGGTGGCGCCACTTGTATATATATCGTAGCAGCTCAGTGTGATCGTCGTCGGTCGTAGACTCGTAGCGTAACCAAAAACTTCTTGTACTCGTAATACGTCTTACTTGTACGAAGAGTCGTAGAGGTAGGGGTTTAGGCATAGGCCAAGGAATGCATAATGCCCATTTTTTTTTTATTTTGACGAATAATATATTTTGCAGAACTAAATTTGGAACGGCACCGAATTTTTAATCTAATCGCGTGACAATTTTTACGAATAGGACCGATTTCCTATTAGAAATCGGTGAGAAAAAGCCCATGAGATTTAAAATTCGACCCCTGCATATCACTAAATAATATAATATATGTAGTCTGTACATTAAAATGATTATTCTAGTAAATATAATCAAACTTGTTGTATTATTGTTGTAGTTACATTATTTATAATGATCAAAAAGGCACCTACTAATTTCTGTCTTTGGCTAAATATGAAGGTAATTATAGTTTTAACTAAAGATAGAACAATAACTATACTGTCCTACCCAAAAGGCCTTTATTATGTATTTCATTAGATACGTAACCAATTTAGCTATCTACACCAGACTAATAGAAATTATCTTCCAGACACCTATTTTATAACCCTTTATTGGAACTGTCTTCCTCGTCTTATTACCTATCTAACGTTCTATAAACATTAACATCAGCTTACAAACGATCAATATTTTTATGCAGACATAAAATTGCCGTCCCGCAGTCGTCGGGACTAATTCCCTCATTAAATACAAACGGCAAGGCACTTGTATCAAATGAGGGATTAGAGCCTCGAACAAATTGGCGAAAGCCTTCATTAATTGAGAGCTTTGCTTTGAAACACGATATTTATTGAGAGGTTGTGAAATGAGATTAAAATTTAAATTCAAAATATTTTCCTACTGGTAATGAGCTTCTCTGTAATATTTTGCAGCGCATTTTAAAAAGTGCCCATGAGAAGTGTATGTTATGAGGAATGCACGTTGTGAGTAGTGAACATTCTGTTTTTTTTTTATCCCTACTTATATTACAAATGCGAAAGTAACTCTGTCTGTCTGTCTGTTGCTCTTACACGCGTAAACTACTGAACCGATTGAAATGAAATTTGGTACAGAGATAATCTAGAGCCTGAGAAAGGACATAGGGTACTTTTTAATGCGATAAAAGCATTGTAAGGGTTTGAAATAGGGGATGAAAGTTTGTATTGAAGTTTCGTCATTTTTGAAGTTAGAAGCTTCAAATTTATTTTTATGCTTTTAATTAGATAGTACCTGGATGACCGAGCTTTGCTCGGTATTTTTTTTTTTATGACATTTTCTAAAAATGATTCCTAGCTAGATCGATTTATCGCCCCCGAAACCCCCTATATACTAAATTTCATGAAAATCGTTGAAGCCGATTCCGAGATTCCAATTATTATATATATATATATATATACAAGAATTGCTCATTTAAAGATATAAGATAAATAAACATGACATTCTGCGCGGGTGAAACCGCGGGGCGCAGCTAGTTTGACTATATAACGAGACAATCAATTCGTTCACCTGATGGTGAGCGCTACGCCTGCCCATAAATAACAGTCCCACTCGGTGTCAGTCTGTACCTAAGCCATAACTTTTTTATGTGAGAGACGCAATAACAATCTGTAGGTCCGCGCGATGGTAAGCGCTTTTTGCTTATGAACACTTACTCTACTCTATAAAAAAAATATTAACCTTATGTTGAATGGCTCATATTTCAGTTTTGCGGAGTAACATCCTTTGATATCACTCCATATTTTGAGGCAGAAAAGATCGTGGACTGTGTGGTGGGATCATGTGAGTGAAAGTGTGCCATCAAATTAGTCCCACTAATAAAACGTTGGCGTGGTATTTCGGATCGTTATTCCGCTATACTATGATAAAGTAAACACAATTCTCGTGCAATCATGGGCGATAATGGACCTACAATGAACGTCTGGCGATAATAGAAAGGTTCTGTATAGGATAAAAGGTCGCCCCTCGCCAATTTATCCGGTCTAGTTAATTAATAAAGTAAAGCCTGGTCGGTGCGTATAAGCGCGGGTCGATGCCTCTATTTACCAAGCAAAATAAGGGCAAATAGATACGCAGAAGCTTTTATGTACTTATATTTATAGCGGTTTTAGGAACAAGGTAATTTGCGTGCTGTTTGATTTTCGACAAATTCGCGTAGCAAACTCATTGTAATCTAATTTCTTTCAGCCGCTGGTGGAGATGACAGAGCACTTCGTATAATTGAGTTTCTTTTTTATTCGAATCGAAAACGCTCTTTGGCTGCTTTCTGAGCATTAATTTTACTCGGTGATGCGCGAACGATGAAGAAATTCAGTAAAGGAACGAATTAAGTAGGTCAACAATTTTGCCGCTCTTTCTCTCTCTGTACAAGGAATTACCTAACTACTTAAGAAGTCTTGAAGAGGAGCTGTCAAGTAAATGGACTTTAAATTAATAAATGTTACTCCGTGGAAATAATTTAAATCTTAACAAAGCTATGACTGAAAATGGCAAGCAGTATTTAACGAGAAGAGTGAAGTGCCCTCAACGTAATATTCTCTAAAGGGAGTTGGTGTTTTAAGAGACGAATTTGCAATACAAAATAGGTAGGTATAGGTAGTCGCTATTTCCAGGCCATTTAGAAGATATCTACATAGAAAGTAAAAAAAAAACAAAATAATCAATCAATTTGACTGATTCAATATCTAAACTATATTTGAAAAATATTATGAAAAATATTATTAGCAAAGCAACGCAGACGCAGTGTTTGATAACGTCTCATCACTCGAATATCGAGAAAATGGTGCTGTAAGCAGATAAGTATTGTCATTACCTTAGCAGGTTCGTGGTAAAGATGCGTCGTAGGTGGCGCGGGTGGCGGAGGCGGTGCGACTAATGGAGCCGCAAGGGTTGCAGGCGCCGCCCCCGGCGATGTCCCATCAGTGGAATACCCTGTACTGTAAGCGCTCTCTGGAGAGGAGAGATGCGGTGGCGCCACCGGGCCTGGCGTGGTGGTGGCGGTGGGCGGCCGCGGCTGCTTTTGCTTGCGTTTCTTGGCCCGCCCCAGCTGCGCTTCCATCCATGACTTGAGCCGCGCGCCCAGCATGCCTACGGCGGCACCTACAAACCAAGGCACAAATTAGTTACAGGTTACGAAATAAATTGCAGAATTCTAAATATATAGGTATTTCAGGTATTGATAACCAAGATTCTGTAAAAGTCCCATCATATTTTAAGAATACCATTTTCTATGTCTCCATAAATGTAGATGCATCTAAAATGCCGGAGAAAGGTCGCATAACGGGGCTAAAACTGTGTTGCTTCTCAAAGAACAGCTTGTAAACATTATTCTGAAAGCAAAGTATGTCAAGAACTCCATCATAGCATTTTAAAATAGGTAAACAAGACCGTCGACCGTGCTCTGAGAGCTTGTTCCGTAAATAGGCTGTGAAATCTCTGCATTGTCGTAAACTCTCTGAAAACATGAATGTAAATCGCACGAAAGGTTCTAGTCATGAAAAATTCAAAGGTGTATCGTATCGAGCACCATCGCATAAAAGGCTTCATGAAATTCACACATAGTGGGAAAATCTACTGATGCGCCGTGAATATTAAAACAGTCAACCTGTTTGAGTGCGATAGTGTTTATGCAACGAACCAAAGTGCTTAGCGGGGAGAAAAGTAATTGTTTTTCCGACGATCTACATTTCACTGTCATGAAACCCACGCTTTGAAGTAAACAAAAGTAGTGGCATAAAATGTTTCTATCGTGTCATTTCATTGCGGAGAATAGACGGCCGGCTCTGTCGAACCACAATACAATGTCTGAGCCCTCCGTGTCATATTTCAGCTTTGTAGCACGTACCTACCTACCTACCAACTGGTCGTAAAAAAGGGCGCACCCTCTCAGTTCCCGTCAGTGGCGTGTCTTATAAAAAAAAGAAACATCAGTGGAGTGAATCTTTTCCGAGAGGAGTGATATTTCTGAATGCAAACGAAAACATGCAATACTCATTACTTATGTATAATGAACATGATGGTAGTGCTTTAGTAAATAAAGTATATAATTATATGCTACATTTGTTACGATAAAAAAGATTTGATTTCTAGTTACTCAGAGGACAAGTTTATCAAGTTTCGACCATGAAATAGAAACTCAAAATGTTAGTTATTTTACAAACATAAAAATGTTCATTCTTTCACGAACATCAGTGTGTGGTTGGGTATACATATATCTTAGTCCCAGTTTTGTATGCTATGTAAAGTATGTTTATTTTTTGAGAATTACACTTAAACCGTTCATAGAAAACCTATTTAAAGCACCCTTCGGTGCCTTTCAATCAAACTGTATCCCTACTAAAATCTAACTTGACAAATGCATAGACACCCCATGCCACTTAATCCAGCCTGTGGGAAACGAATAGCTGTAGAAAAGACGGATGATATCGACTTATCCGGCAGGGTGTGGGGTGTAAAACTTACGGGATTTAGCTAATATTAGCAATCCATTACTGGGCGTAGTTCGCCAGCTATAATTTAACTGCGAGTAAATAGAGGCAGCTCTTGAATGCTTAACGGTTAACTGCGGTAAGTAACTTAGTAAAATGAATAAATCTGATCAGATATTAAACTAATTATACTTAGAACAATGTTCAATATTTTAATATACTATGCATAACTAGCTGTGCCCTGCCACGCTTCGCTGTGGCACATTCGCACATTCGCTCATATGTCACTGATGAAAAAAATAGATAAAAACAATCCTTGATGCGGATTATATATCATGCTAAAATTTCAGCTCGATCGGTGCAGAACTTTTTGAGTTTTTGAAGCGTACACAAACCAACATAACATTTTTATATATATAGATTTACGAACATGGACATACTTTTGAGTCAGCTTAGGTAAAACATAAGACAGTGTTTTAACTAACCTACTATTTAGTGACATCACAATTGTTTTTTATAAAACAAAAGTGTATTTATAAATAAAACCGTGCCTACTATTGTTATTTTTAAAGAGTAAGTTGCAGTAGCAGCTTAGGGAGTGGTGACTCCGTGATGCCAGGAATTAAATTAAAACTGAATTGAGTTACAGATTGCAAGTGATTGAATTACAGAGTGCCTCCTGGCGAAATCACTCATCATCTATTTTCTTACCGTTTCTAACAGACGTATTTCAAATCATCAGAGCCTTTCACAAATGTTTTCTTGGTCAATATCCATAGGATAAAAAGCCAGAGTTTATTTCAAATATCGAAATTATAATTGAACCCAATTCGACAAAAAGTTCCGAATCACAATTTGTGGCAAGCGGTACGAGGGATCACATCGACGCTGCTCGGAGTAGGGGCGCAAAACTTACGAGATTCAGCTAATATTAGCAATCCATTACCGCAAGGCGTAGTTTCGCAACTAGCATCCGCTCTTGAATCTATAATGCTGAACAGTGGTCCGTACCCACTGTACTGTATCTGACTACGAATTAACTATCGATTCGAGGATATTGACAGGATTGAATTATACGATGGGATCCTCAGATTTGTTCCGTACGTTTGATAGAAGTGTTTCTTCAGTTCAATGAGCAATAGGTTCGCAGAAAATGTGGCCACGTTGTTGGACGATATTGAATAATGATATGCTCTTTGGAATAAGTATTGCATCTAAGCTCTTGGTACAAAATAGTGTACCTAATCTAGAGCTTTCAGATTTAACAATAGGTTGGTTAGTAAGTACTTGTTCTGTTTCTTTTGTGTTGATGTTTCAAATATTGTGCTGAGAGAAATGAGCTTTTCGAATTGAAACTTCGTGGCATCATTAAGGTATCTAAGATTACTAAGCTATCTACTAGACTTGATTAAATTTCATATCCATTGGTACGCTACATCCTACCTAATGTGGCTTGGGAGTCGAAATATAAGAAAGTTCAAAGCATTGCTTTCCAACCAAGTCTTAAATTTAAATTACCGAACCCACAAGCACCCGCAACGCTATCTGTTTAGCCTCAATGAAAGCGACAATAAAATCTCAGCGATCCTTCACAATAAGACCTTTTACAGGACCTCCGGGTGAGTAATGAATCGAAAACAAACTAATAAATTGTGGTCGCCGACGAAGTGTCGATTTCGGTCGTTTTGGTGAGGGTTCGCATCGGGACATCGACACATACAAATGTTAGTGCGACGTAAAAGAAAAGTGTTTCCAATAAAACTGTCGCACCGCACGGCGCTTTGTTTGGATTCGTTCGCTTTGGTGAAACCACATTTTTACTCACATTCGCTGTGGATTTTAAATTACACACAGCTCTCCAATCATAGAAACTTCAAAGAATCTCCCTTTTTTTTCTGCAACCCCGGCAGAGGAGCGCAATCCTGTCTTTTTTTAATGAACTCTGATTTCTCTAAATTAGCGATCGTCTTTTGTTTATGCTAAGGAAGAAAATTCGAATAAACTTTTGCCTTATTTTTGCGGCCAGTTCGTTTAGAACACGAATCAATCTTAGCAAAAAGTATCAATTAAATAATATAAAAACTTCTTAACATACGACAAACAAACACCAAAACACCAAAAAACTTTACTACATCACTGATTCCAGCAAGGACAGAATAAAACCGTGATATTTTAACACCATGGGAATGGCTTCTGCAATATTTAAGAGCTGACGTCCAAATGGGAAATCGAAAACGTATCAGCTTCTATTGTTGACCAAATACAATAGTAATGGAACGGATATACGAGAAGAATATTTGATATCAGCGGAAAGGAAAAGATAGCAACACTTACTACTTACCTAACTTATATTTATAGAAACTATATTATGTATATATACGAGGGTGAATCAAAAAGTTCTTAGAAGTGCATATATATGAAACCTTTTTGGATCAAGTTCGATATTCAAATTAAAGAGTGTCTATCACACTATATTTATGCAGACTGTCACTTGTTTTTGTCAGTTCGTTCGCATGTAATAATTTTTTTTGTGCTACGAGTTGCTAAAAAGTCAAAATTATGGATAAAAGTGAGTTACGTGCGGTGATAAAATATCTCAGTTTGAAAAAAATGTCTACGAAGGAAATTTTTTTGGACATTCAGCAGACATTAGGGGGTGATGCTGTACCCTATTCTACGGTTGCGTACTGGGTGGCTGGATTTAAAAGAGGTAGATCAAGCTGTAAAGATGACCCGCGTTCTGGGCGGCCTTCAACCTCCGTTACAGAAGAAAATGTCAAATAGGTTGAGAATCTGGTTTTGGAAGACAGAAGAATGACTATAAAACATATAGCTGAGATCCTAAAGATATCTTTTGGTAGCGTTCAATCCATTTTAATTGATTCACTGGGGTTCAAAAAAGTGTCTGCAAGATGGGTGCCACGAATGTTAACCGACGAAAACAAAAAGCGACGTTTGGAAATTTCCAAGCGTAATCTCGAAATGTTCCAGCGTGATTCGGATAATTTTTGCCGTCGTCTTGTCACCATGGATGAAACGTGGGTCCACCATTTTGATCCTGAAACTAAAAGACAAAGCATGTCTTGGAAACGACCATCCTCTCCATCCATTAAGAAATTTCGAGTTGCTCCTACCGCTGGCAAAGTTAGCCTCTGTGTTCTGGGATAGTGAAGGAATCCTTTTTATTGATTACATGCCAAAAGGCCAGACGATTACTGGACCCTATTATGCAAATTTAATCCCGAAAGTGCGTGAAGCGATTAAAGAAAAACGTCGTGGAAAACTGTCGTTGGGCGTGTTGTTCCTTCAAGATAACGCTCCTGCTCATCGATCGGAAGTTGCGCTCAACGCAATCCGCTGTGCTGGCTTCAATCTCCTTGACCACCCACCATATTCTCCGGACTTAGCCCCAAGTGATTTTCACTTATTTCCAAAATTAAAAGAGGAAATTCGTGGAACAAAATTTCACGATAATGACGCGGTTATAGCTGCCGTAGAGGACTTTTTCGAGAGTCAAGAAAATAATTTTTTTTCACAAGGAATAAGGAAGTTAGAAACGCGTTATTCTAAATGCATTGCATTGGAGGGAGATTATGTAGAAAAATAAAATATTATTATTTAAATCTTTGCATTTTTTAATATTGATTCCAAGAATTTTTTGATTCATCCTCGTATCTACCTATTCTTATATTATACAATTGAGGACCAGAAACTGCCATTTCGTAAATAGAACCAAATTACTTTTATACCTACACCAAAGAATTAAAAATCCACATTCCTAAACTGAACATAAAGGGCGTGTGAGTCCACTAGCTTGGTTTTCAGCACTTCTTTTCCAGCTTCTACCACCTTTTTACACATTAAATTCAAACCAATCTACCGTCGCTCCATCTAGCTCTTACAGAGTCGAGATCTTCACTCAAAAACACAACTATATCGACATAATAAGACCAAAGTATTGCCACTTCAGCTTTTATATCAGTAGAACCTTCATTTACATACACACATCCAAACTTCATTGTTCACGGTAATTCGGTAGTTCTATATACATTCTTGCAGCATTTACCCGAGTTGTAATGTAATTAGCAAAGGACACGAACTTCTATCATTAACCATCGTTAAAGCTCAGCGTGTCTCCGATCAAATCGCGCTTGCCTACACCTGACTCCGTAATGAGGTCTCTTTCAATATTCAATCCACACACAGAACCAACTACTTAAGGCGAATGAGAAAATCGGGGAAGACTCTAAAAACAACGGTGCAAAGGCACATCTGACAAAGCTTAATTAATAAATCAAATATTCATGTATTCAGGACGTCCCGGTAATGTGAGGGGAGTGAACAACCGCGTTTCAGGTTATTCTTGAACACATTCTGGAATTTTTAATCGGGCATAGCGTTTTGCATTCATTTATCGACCCAAAAATTCGTTGACCGGTTTCAGCCAATTGTGTGGGGTCTCATTGATATTTTAAAATTGTTACAACTTTTGACGTGAAAACTTGAGGCTGAACCGAAACGCTCGTATGTTACCTACGCTCTGAAAATGAATGACTAAATGTTTACGCTAAGGGGGTCGAGATAGGGTGGGGTTAAGGTTCAAGGCCTAACTGCATCTGAGTCAACCACAGATTCATTCTACAATGATTAAAACATCGAAAAGAAAGATGAAAAATTATCTTCGCAACAGTTCCAAGGACCACCTCAGTGCTCAAGGTACTTCTCACTTCCTTTTCACAAACGTTTTCAATACGGGACAAAAACTCCCAACTCTCGCTCCGACCGCAGTAGAGCACTTACAATGATTGAAGTACGGAACGCTCTGATCGAAAGGTTTGATCACAGGTTTTATGGAGTTACAAAGTTGTTGGCACGTCGTAAAAGATGTACGAAGCCTCGACGCGTTCGAAAAACTTTGACAGGTGCTTAGAACCTTGATAGATGGAACACGGAGCGTGCAAAAAAACTAGGACGTGACTCATATACAATTCGCTAAATTGTCGTGGGAAAATATGAAGAAAGATTAAGGTGATCATCTTTTCCTCGCGATTTAAATAATGTGGTTCTAGATATACACTTTATTAGTGTCGTTTAAACTCGCGTACTAAATTAAGTCCAAAAATGGAAGCAAGTTTAAGTATTGTAATAACGTAATTAAAAACCGTTACAATTATCACTTTTATTGTTATATCGATATATATGTTGTACCGATAATCGCTACGCGCCTGATTTTTGTTGGAATAGACCATTCTGGTTAATAAATTCTTGCATCAAGTATTCAATAGGCTTAGTGGGCTCTCTTCCCAATCGGGGTCGTGTAAATGACCCATTATTACAGGCATTACAGTGAATTTACAGCAAGGACAAAGCGACCAAAGGTAAATCCCCCCTGGGAGTCCCTGGACAAAAACTGCTTTGGCCATAAAATAACCGACTATACGACTAACTTTCATAGTAACACGAATAGGTTTAGGAAGATGTTAGTCCTTATAGTACAACTTACTAAACTTACAACGCCAGAAGACTAAATTAGTGCCTGCCGAAGTATAATTTCAAGAACCCTCACTCATCTCAGATAAGTATTATGAGGAGAGAACGTATTTTGAACAATCCACTGGAACTAATTTTAGTACTTTACTTACTCTAAAATCCCTTCTTTTTTACCCAAAAAAAGCACACATTTTAAACCTTATAGCATGAAGTGAGCCGGCGCAGCCTCGGGCTAATTGCGGACGCTTGCAAGCCACGTCTCGGAATAGTCTTTGTTGAAAAGAAATGCCTAGACTCGCTGCCAGACGACCGTCGATTGTTCGAGTCTAGCACCCACCGTTGTTTATTTGGACGGGCTTGAAAAAATTGTTACTTTTTTTTTATTTCACGCCATGGTGAAAACTTTTGGAGGTGTATCTTGTCTAACCAAAGGTTTAGCGATACAAATTATTACAACGCAGATGCTATATAATATTGATTAGGTACCGCGACCAAAAGGTAAAATAATATCATGTATTATACTCGTATTAGGAGAGCAACATTAAAACGAAAGAAGCGAAAAACATAAATCATTGAGGATGGCGTTGTAAACGACATCTTGATTTATGGCTGGCACTAGTGACATTTTCATTTTAATAAACAGTTGAACGAAAGAATGCCTTCATGAACGCTTCCTAAATCTATACTAATATATAAAGCTGAAGATTTGTTTGTTTGTTTAAACGCTAGGATCTCAGGAACTACTGGTTCGAATTCAACAATTGTTTTTGTGTTGAATAGTCCATTTATTAAGGAAGGTTATAGGCTATATAACATCACGCTACGATCAATAGGAGCCGAGCATGAATGAAGAATGTGGCAAAAAAGGGGAAATATATTGCTTTTAAGAGAGTTATTGCGGGAAAACTTAAATTATGCGGGTAAAACCGCAGGGCGCAGCTAGTTATATATACATTAGACATTTATTTATCATACTCAATGCATGCCGCTTTCTTCAAACCCTGTGAAGGACTAAGCCCTAATTTTCATTCATCCAATAGAGATTTATTTCGAATTCGACAACGTCGAAACAAACTGGAAAGTAAGGTGAATTGCTTCTAAATATGATTTTATAAATATTTTTATCTTTCACTATTTTATAGACCATGCGGAAGATCTGAAATTGGTTTTCAATCGACATATTTAGCATTTAATACCACGATGTTCTCGAAATCGCAACGTATCTATTGCACAAGAATCGGACTCCTGTAAGCAATATGAAAGGAGAGTCTAGCTAGGTCTTATGTATGAGCTATTCTGTGGCTAGGCTTGAGACGGCGGCGGGCGGCCAGACGACGGAGATTGTGTGTTACTTGTCTTTTTAATTCCCTACTTAAAGAGAGCAGCCCATTTAATCCTCCACCACACTTAAGCGTAATGAAATCTTGACAAATATTTAATAATGTAACCATAACACGTACTCTGATTACGTTTAACGTGTCTACTGACGCAGATCTTCATTGAAAGGACGTGTTTTATCTCCCATGCTTACAGTTATCAAGGGTGACTGTAAAATTATTCCACAAACATGGTTCAGTGGGCCACTTTGGCATGCACGGGTACACAGCATTTATGGAATACTTCGGTGCTTGGCTGAGAGAAAACTTGTCCTCGCAAATATTTTACAGTGACCGGCATGACCAACTCCTTACCTAACAAAATTAGAGGATCTTCCGTAAACAAAAATATTTTAAATACCTACATGTTTACATATTTACCTTCATGCACACGTATAGAAAGCATTTAAATAAAATAAGTAAACAATAATAAATAATTAAACAGTAACCGTGACGTTAATTAAAATAACGACCTAAAAACGCTACAGGAATCGCGTTAAATAATCTGCAAACATTTACCCTATTAATGTTCAGTGCAACCCTTCAAGAATCGCTCTTGGAGCCTCACAGGGGCACTGGGCTATTGAGCGTTCATTTGTTGGTGCGTCGCGATCCGTACCACGTGCGGAAATCAAACTTCCGCTTCGTTTGTTTTCTATTAAAACACAAATAAAAACAATTGAAGGGCGGATATGTTTATGCGTCTAAAGAGAGGTGAATGTACTTACAGGGGCGCGCGGTGGTTTATGTAGTCCGGATGTGCCGGGCGGCACGAGCACGCATGACGTGGGGCGGCGTGGCGGGGCGGGCGCCGACTGCCGCACGCACGCGCCCGCCCTGCACGCGGCTACGCGCTACGTTGCTACGGCGCGGCGGGCGGACTTGCACCGTAGCATCGTAGCAATGCGTAATCATTTTTTTAGGCTTGTAATGCAATGTTTATTGTGACAGATTGATGATTTTTTATCAGCATCATCTGTTAAAGATAAATAAATACTCATAAATCGAATCGGCCACATAGAAACACACGAAACAGAAAAAGTAATAATATAAGTAAACTAACATAATCTAACTAAGTATAATTATATTAGTCGTTCACCTGGTGGTAAGCGCTTCGCCTGCCCGTAAGAGTTACAGTGCCACCCAAAACTTTGCATTGCATAATCTTGCGCGGCACTGCACTGCGCTCGTCACCCTGAGGATTGACGATGATGATGACGATTATATATAATTGGCATACTTACATTATTTATAAGAATATTATCGTTTTAAACACATTGGTCATTGAAAGTGCTCGTACGAATAAGTAGTACGAATATTCTTCCCCATTTTGTTACGCTTCGGTGTAAAGAAGCCCAAGTAGGCCGTAGCTCAAATTCTCGGAGCGGCTATTACGTTAATGTCCAGGGGTACGTTTGAACAATAAACATAAACATTTACCTACCACCACCGCGGGACGACCAAACTCCTAAACGACATAACTTTGTTATTCGTGTAATGTTATGAAGAACAACAGATTCCCGCGTTCCAGACCTATTTTTTTGGATAACCAGAAAAGTCACTCTACAAAAAAAAATATAGGTACTATACACTATATACTCTTTTAGTTAAATTTTTTCAGGATGTTGAAGTATAATTTGTTAATGAATTTACAAAAAAAAATTATTAAAAAGATTACTTTAACAATTAAAAAGATAATTTCATGGGTAGCATTTTCTCGCATGCGGCAGTTACAAAGAAAAAAGGTGTTTTTTTTTAATTTTATTGTGGCCTGGCCGGATTCGTGCCTACGCAGCCGAGAAGTAAAAATTTCTACTACTGCCTAAAACCATGGTTTTCTCTTAGAAAAACATAATTTGTGGCAGAATTTGACTTAGTATGTTTTTTTATTTCCCTTTTTACAGACTATTGGCGATTTTATTTACCTACGTATTAGGCTATTACTTAGGCATACTACCTTACTAACCACCGCCATGTAATAATAATAATGTAACAAACACTTTCAGGAAATAATTTTATTGAGTTAGTATGTATCCACCATTGACTTTACCTTTGCTGTTACCTCGCCCCCTGCACGCACTGGTGAGTCGTGTATGTAGGAGAAATTATATGTTCATGAGCAATCAATAGGCTTTATATCTTTGGTATCCACCCATCCGGACCGTGCCCCTGTAGTGGTTTATGGCCTAATCCTCCTCACGAAAGTGAAAGTGCTCAGGAGTGAGCCGATATGGGTTGATTATGATGGTCATAAGATGATGAATACTTCAATAATAAAAAAAACATTAAAAATCATTATAGGTAAATATTATTTTCTAATAATTATTTATTGCTGACTATAAAATTGCGTGAGCCGCGCGTTCACACGGAACACTATTAATTCTATCTAACTAAACGCGTTCATTCGTTTTTTTTTATAAGTATTTTTTGTTACCTATGACAATGTCATTTTTCTCGCTCTCACTCATTATTTTTCTGTCAAAAAAGTTTCATCGTTGCCAGAGCATCATTAAGAATTCGGTTAAGGCCCTATTTGATGATGAACTTGATCTTTACGTTCGGCGACTATTCCTTTACCATTTTTAGCATGTCCTTCCCATTGGGATTTTAAAAAAAATATGGTAAATCGATTATGTACTTTATTAAATCTTATTGATTAAATGCTCTTATCGCAAAATAAGGGAGGGAAAACTGGAAGACACGTGGGTGAAATCTCTGCAACTACACGACTGGTTTTCCTATTTTAGAATAGAATAGAATTCGTTTCGAATTCGAAAAAACTGTGTAGGTAGATATCATATAATTCTTTGTTTCGTATTGCAGAAAAATTATAAAGTTTCTGCCTGAATATAGAAAATACGTGGGTTAAACTGCAGGGAGCTATACAAAGGTCGCGTCTTGTATAGTGAAATATTTTGCTTTCTTTTTTTCAAACAGAACAGACTGCTCTTCCGACGAATTATTGACTAGTAGGGGCTCTGTCTACGCAGGCAGCACTGGTAACACTGTTTGCTTCTTTCAATCTTCTCATCCTTCGTTCGTTCGACTCGTTCGTTCGTTCGTCATTCAGTCAGGTTGTCGTACATTATTTAGAATATTTAGCGTTTTTGTGAAAGAAATTATTACTGCTTTATTGTTGTCTTCTATTTAATTCCCACTTTTTTACTCGTACTCTCGTGGCATTGCATTGAATCGTCTTCTAATAGGTTTTGTATTAATTGAAGTTAGTTTTTAGCCAGACGAAAGCAACATTCCTCCGACTCAAGTTCCGATAAACGACATCCGCGAGTCAATCGTTTGAATCATAATGAAAGCGCATTTAAAATAACTGGAAGTAGGTGAAGTGTGAAGAAGAGCGTGTGATAGTGCTCCTTGTTGATTCGCGGTTGTTTGTGAGGTGTTGCGATGGCAGACGGAGGGTTGTTCGTTTCGAAGCCAGCGAGAGGCTGGTTACATCCAGACTCTGTTCTGGCGAGCGATGGAGTCACTTACGCTGTCAGGGTGAGCATTATTAATCACACTTTATATTCGCGCCAACAGGAAGTCCATAGTTATGCTAATATAGATTCAGTGCTAGATATTAAACACCTATTCCATGGACTAGCAATGCTGTTTTAGACCTGTAACTTTAGACCTTGAATAAATCTGAACAAAGCACTTAGGATCAGATTGCTGTCGGCTAATATTGTTAGTAGGCACTATAAATCAACATGTTGTTCTGAATACGAATATAAAACAGATAAACTATTGGATTGGTTTCCAAAACTTTTTCATACTAGCATTCATAATGCTATGATAATATGATTCTGTAATAGAAAATCAATAGGTTGGTACAAAGTGCTAAGGACCAGTAACTTTATCCCATTTTATGAGTAGAATGTATGGTGAATAGATCAAAACGGAGTATTTGAACATTTACAGTATATCGGCTGCATGGAAGTCCTAACATCAATGAAGAAATTAGATTTTGAAACAAGATCTCAAGTGGCGAAGTAAGTCGTTCAATAATCATATTACTAATTATTTTATTGAATATATGGCAATACAAACTAAGATTAATCTTACTGTTTTCAGAGAATGTATTGCTAGAGTTTGTGCTGCGGCAGGTTTACGTACAGCTGATAAAAAAAGAAGAGTGTGCCAGGCAGCCGCACGTGCCTTGGCTGCTCGACCACGAATGGCTCACTCCGGCTCAAATGTAGCCCTCACTATATCCTCTAAAGCTATAACATTAGCCGCTTTAGAAGGAGGAGAAACCGTTGCTAAACATGATATGCCTAGAGTGTCATTTGCCTCCGGGGGAGATGCGGATTCTCTAGACTTTGTAGCATATGTAGCTAAGTCGATGCCGCCTGCAGAATGGAGGGCATGCTACGTACTCGAATGTGGAGGGAGGCTTGCTCAGGATGTTATAGCAACAATAGGACAGGCTTTTGAGCTCCGATTCAAAGAATTCTTGACGAAACCTTCATCGTAAGTATAACTCATGATGTTTTCATAATATACACAATTGATAGCAGTTTTAAGTTAGAATTATTAAGAAAACTTTGTCAGGGACAGAATGCTACGTATATCAGGATAAGTTTGAAGATTTAATAGTATTGGAGGAAAAATTGCCCTTGTGTCGGTACAATACAAGAGAATGCATACTAAAAAAGCATTTGTTTTTACCTCAAATGAATCATCCATTATCACATTGGTACTACAATATGCATACTCATAATTTCTACAAAATGTGATCTGTGTGTCATAATATAGATATGTTTTTTTTTCACAAATAGATGTTAGTTATCAATAAAATATTCAGGTGTAATGAATCATGCCTTAGGGAAAAAATAAACTATTTTCTAAAGTTACTATACAAATTCTAAAACTAGGGAATTTTGTTTGCAACTGAGCATGTAAAATGCAACTAAATAACATAGGAAACACATGAATGATTACATTTCTATTTTTTTTAGTTGTATAGATCTTTAACACATGTTTGCGGTCCTATGTGAACGCAACTAAATGATATTTTCAGGTTGAACATAAACGGGTCACGGGCACTGTGTGATACGGCTGGCGCAGTCTTACTGGAGGATAGAGAATATTACAATGACATGCCGGACAAGATTCCGCCGGAGCCGACGCCGCCGGGGCACCGGCACCCGCCGCCGCCGCCGCTGGCCTCGCTCGCACCTATATCCTCGTAAGTATAACAAATTTTAGTTAATCTGTGGACTTCTGAAAAGTACAAAAATTATTTATTGTAAGTGGACATCTTAATAATATTCTTTTAACGGCCAAGCATTCCAATACAATGAAATATTAGTAAAGAGCTAAACTTAGTAACTATACCTACTCTGAGTTTCAAAATGTAATAAAATAATTGTTGGTATGTACAAATGGCGTGCGGGAATCTACGGGAACCCACCCAACCTCACAATTCATATTCGGCTAACTTAAAAAACTTACTTCTGACTTGCTTTATGGAGGCCGTCAAACCTATTTCTCATAACTAATGTATCTGCCAATCTTCTAGGAAATCATAATGTCAATTTTGACCGCATATTCATTTCATTTGATAGTCCAGTAGTTTATAGTAGACTAGCTGCGCCCCGCGGTTTCACCTACATAATTCAAGTTTTCCCGCAATAAAAAAATAAAAGCAATATATTTTCCCCGTTTTGCCACAGTCTTTATTGATGCTCCGCTCCTATTGGTCGTAGCGTGATGTTATATAGCCTATAACCTCCTCGATAAATGGACTATTCAACACAAAAAGAATTTTTCAACTCCAATCAGTAATTTCTGAGATCCTAGCATTCAAACAAACAAACAAACTCTTCAGCTTTATATAATAGTATAGATTCCTTTAATCAAATAGAAATTACACAAGCCAGAATCCGAACTTAGAACTAGAATATTACTAATAAGGAGAGAACAACTTAGCTCCATAATTTTTACTTCATTTTCAGATGTGAGGAAAGCATTCGCCACTACGTAAACCAAACTCCACCGCCGCGCACGCCTCCTACCGCGCTGCTTCCAAACCACACCACTGACATATTTGACATGCGTAAGCATTCATATTAACATTTTGAATACATTAGTGACTACTAGAATCCTCTTTGAAATAGCCTGTTTCGATGTAACCATTTAATATGAAAACTCGACAACATCAGTATAGTCCTGGGTCGCGCCAGGATGCGATAAGCAAGGGACCGTAGAAACTGTCTTATGCGAAAGGATGTCTATACCCAGCAGTGGATGGAATTAGGCTGATTGATGATGATGTGAAAACTGTCAATTATATTGTTTTGCCATAAATTGGCCTGTACATATTTTGGCCAACTGAAATCTTGGTGACAAAAAGTCCCCTTTCTACAATTTCAGAGCCGTTCACAGCCGCCCCGATGACGTCATCATCAGCGGCTTCCACTTCGTCCACCACGTCTGCGTCGTCACCGGGAGTGGAAGCGGAACCACTGTCGGCGAAGGCCCAAGCGGCACTTCTAGCTCGGGAACCGTGGTTCCATGGACCAATATCCAGGACTACTGCCGAAAAGGTAAGAATTATTCTGAGACAATGACTATATCATGGTACAAGGAAGTAGAGATTTTGTGTCTCATCGATATAATATGTAGAGAGCAATAGAATTGTATTTACAATTCATGAATTTGAACTCTTAGGTACTAGGCAATTTTTTTTGGTATCTAAAGCTGCCATGCTCAGCTATGAAATGTTTGTTCCATGTTCACAGCTTGTGGTGGAGGACGGTGAATTCCTGGTGCGTGAGTCGGCGGCGTGTCCAGGACAGTTCGTGCTGACGGGCGCCCGACGCGGCGCTCACAAGCACTTGCTACTGGTCGACCCTAACGGAGTGGTGTGTACATGAAGCCATCATTATTACAACCCATATACGCCCACTACTGAGTGTTAAGCCCTGTATTCATGATTAACTTTTGTTAATCAATAACCACAAAGTTTCTGGAAATTAGGTTTAAATTAATCTTTCTTTAATTAATTAACACAAACAAAAATTGACGGGGATAAAACTTCAACATGAAATCCAGACATAGGCATTGCAGTCGAAAGATAAAATAAAATAGTGATGCCTCCGACTGCATTGCAGTCTGTGCTTCAGTTTTGGTTGCAGTTGGATTTTTGTTTCTATTTGTTTTTTCTTAATCTTGCTAATATTATAAAAGTGAAAGTAACTCTGTCAGTATATTCTCTTCTCACGCCTAAAGGGATCTTGATAAAATTTTGGTAAGGTGGTAGTTTGAAACCTGGGGAAGGACAACAACAATTTTCCTGAAATTAAAAGTTATTGTTTCTCATAGGTCCGAACAAAAGACCGAGTGTTTGAAAGCGTCCCGCACCTGATAAAGTATCACTGCACCAACGAGCTCCCCATCGTGTCTGCTGACTCCGCTCTGCTCCTGCGCAAGCCCGTGCTTCGATCAGGCGCCTCCTGAGATTCGCTCCCCAGGAAGTCGCGACTTCCTAAGACGTAGGAATTGAGCGTCTCCACACAATGAACGATTCAGTTGAACAAATATGAAAGTTGAGCTGTGGTGGCTTGCATAATGCATAGTCAAGGTAGATATTCTGCTATATAGTAACTTAACGGCGGGCTTCTAGAACGTTTGTTAAATTTAACAAAATTAAGAGTCTCTTGCCGTCTGTATCACTAACTTAGTGACACAAAAAGGAAATTAAAAAAAATTTAAATGTGTTCTCAAAATTAAAAAATGATCTAGAAACCCATTGATAATATTGGCCTTTGACAGTGACTGGATGTGTGAATGTTTTATATCAAGGTAGAACACTGCACTTCAATTTATGAGTAGTAAACATCACCTTTATCCTAAAATACTCCACAATACCTAATATTACATACACATCTTGTATTTTAAACCAGTCCTTTAGGTAGGCTGTCCAATAGAGTGAAGAGCTTGAAAAAAAAAAGCCAATAATTATTGCTACATTGTCATAACACATTTGTTGCATTAAGTATTACATTGTGTGGGACGCAATATGTGATTACCCCAATCATTTTGTGATTTCTGTGACTTATACTTCCATACTAGTTATTAATACAATGTATAAACAAACACCTTGTAGATATGTCTACAATATATTTAATTGCACGTTTAGATAATTAAGCTAAGACATAATATGGCTTGAATTAGGTTAATTGATTCCAATAAAATTATTTTATGCATTTAATAATTGAATTTCCAAAATATTATAAGTTTTTTTGACTGCAATTATAAATTATGTACCAAAGGCAAATTCATTACACAGTAAAAATTAAGATTAATATTGATTGATAAACTGTGTAATGCAAGTCGAATCTAAGTTTAATATAAAATGTAAGAAATATTTAAGGATTTTTTAGTACTTTAATATAAGATAAGAATTGCTGTGCAATTGTGAATGCCAAACGTATAAAGTCGGAATTCATATTATTTTTCTACAAAGACGTGTTTCGCTACGTGATCAGTTTCATATATTTCACTATTTCTTTGTATTGCAATTGTTTTATTCAATGCTTTCTCCATTGTATGTATTAGTATGGTTACCGTACCGCTGTAACATGACAACACAGGTGCTATTAACGGCTTACTTAATTTTAGATGATAAGTATATAATTGGTTTAAAACTACCAGCTTGCAATCATCTGCATCAGTGGCTATGCTAGTAGCATTACAAGCCCCCCATTCCGGTTATTGACATGTTGTAAGTGTGCCGGGCTGAGATGTATAGCTACTGATGCAAATGTATTGCAAATAATGAAGTTTTAAGCCTTATGTAGCTAGTAAATGATATAACTAATAAACTGTATATAGCCCATTGTAAATGATTTGAATGAATATTATATGACTGTTGTAGTTGGAATTAAAATTATATTCAAAGTTAAATCAATCATGAGGTTGGATCTTGTTACTGAGAATTTAAAAAAAAAAATTTTACATTGATTTTATTAGTATAAGCCACAATCAAAAAGGTAAGTTATGCACTGTTCATTTTGTTTCGATAAATATTCTCATAAATGTTGATTAGTTGAATATGAACTGTTATCAAATTGATTGTATGTAACCGAAATATTTAAAATAATGTAATGCAATAAAACATGGAACCATTTATGAATTCTTTCAATAAATATTGGTAGTTGACACCTGGCATGTAACATTCTTGACTCCTGCAAAGATTGTTAAACTTCTCTAACTATTTCTTCCAGCTAACCTAACGGGCAGAAGCTGTCAAAATTAAGGACATTAAACGAAAATAAACAACGAAGTCTTACAATATTGTAATTTTCTTTATTAAAAATGTAATATTATAGATAGTACAAACTTGTAAGGTCATAAATGGCAGTGATGATGTTACAATTACTTATAAAATATCGGCATTCGCTGTACAAAATCCGACTGAATACTTCCACATCTCAACCTCCGCCAGCTCGACTCCTGACATTACAAATTAATACATTCAACATTGAAATCTCACAACACATCAATAAAACTTCAAATATAAATAACAAACGATTGTGTCAAGAGCGAGTGGCGCTTTACTGCCAGCCCCTGAGCTTACTCCTACAATCCCTTCCAACTTTACATCAATCCAAGAAACAATTATTTTACCTCCTAATTTTATTACAGTTCAAATGAAGTGATCTAAACAGTCGATTTTCATATAAATTAATTTACATTTAGTTATGTCAGATCCCAAATGGAAAATATATTACAGTAGGGCTTGCCGCCGACTTTGAACATAGGATCCAAAAAACAAACACCAATACTGTAGTTATTGACAATTTTCTCCTAAATTGTAGAATTTAATAATCGGTGAGCAAGTTTAACAATGAAAGTATTCAATGTTTGTTTCCGGAGAGCCATAAGTCGGCGGTAGAGGCACCAGGCACCGAAACATGATCGCGTCATCATAGGACAATCCAAACATCACCCAGCAGCAACTTGTCTCTACACGTGTATAACATTCTTTGGGACATCGCAGCACTATTCACCGAGCCCTACTAAAACGCAAGGCCCCAATCCGTGCATTTCATACTTAAATACTATTATTTGCTAAAGAAGTAATCTAAAAAAATCAAACTAAAGTCCTGTACGATAAAAATAAATAATATGCCTCTATACAAAAATAACCATATTTTTATATAAATGGTGAACACGTGAGCACTTGAGACCTCCAGCGGCGACCCTCCGTGCTGCGACTTCGCTTGCAATCTACTCTAGTATATTTGTCTACCTTCTCCTAACTATACGTTCCGCGGCCGCCGCCGCACTTAACATTATACCGTAAGACTCCTACGTACGTACACATCACCGAATTGACTTACAAGGTATATCGATATCTCTCACAATTACAAAAGTGATCGAGGAGCTTGTAAAACTGTAAAAGTTTTCTTCGTACAAAATTACAATTTTATCACTAAAATACTCGCACAACAATTTTTATATTCACGCGCCGTGTAATAAAAATAGACGTCGATTTAACTTTTCTCGGTCAATATTTTTACAAATCATGCTCTAGAATCGGCTAGCGAATAATACTGTGTAAATAACGGACGAAACGAAATCGCGCGACCGACCGGCTCGAGCGAGGCGCCGCCAACGCGAAGCCGCTTCGTCCCTCGGTCGAATGAAACAAAATCTTCACCACTCGCAGGCACACTCTCACACAAATAAATACAGGTACCGGCAGAACCGAGTCGGCGCCGGCGGCGCGGCGCTCAGTCGGGCGTGGGCGCCAGCGGCGGCGCGTGGGGCGCGAGCGGCGCCAGGGGCGCGTGCGGCGTGAGGGGCGCGTGGGCCGCGTGCAGCGCGTGGTGCGGCGCCGGCGCCGGCCGGTGCAGCGTGAAGGCGTCGTACACCTGCGCCAGCTCGTCCATGTGGTGCTCCTCCAGGCACAGGAAGCCGGCCAGGCCGGGCTCGGCGCGGCGCGCGCACGCCAGGCAGTGCACGACGTGGCGGCGCTCGTGCTCGCGCACCAGCAGCGCGTGCCACACCTCGCGCTCGCACGTGCCGCAGTAGTGCGACGCCTCGCCGCGCGCGCGCCCGTGGAACCGCACGGGCACGGCGCGCGCGCGCACGGCCGCCAGCGTGCCGGCCGCGGCGCGCAGCGTCTGCGCCAGGCAGGCGCGCATGGCGCGGTGCAGGCGCGGGTCCGACACGCGGATGTTGCGCGCCAGGTTCCACGTCAGGTGCACCATCGGCACGATCGACTTGAAGTTCTGCACCTTGTTCCACTCGTAGCGGTCGAGCGCGAGCGCGTACTGGCGCGCGGTGAGCGGCCCGACGTTCCACGCGATGTTGTTGCACCAGCCGGTGGCCTGCACCCAGTGCACGCAGCCGGCGTTCACCCACACGAGGTCGCCGGGCCGCTGCGTGAAGCGGTACACGGGCACGCCGTGCGCGCGCAGCTCCTCCGGGTCGGGCCACCACGAGCCGTGCAGGTAGGACAGGCCGTGCCGCTCGCACAGCTCGCGCACGCCGCCCCAGTACGCGTCGGGCACGCCGAACCACTCGCAGTCGCCGGGGCCGATGTTGAGGTTGATCGAGCAGAAGTTGTTGTTCTCCTGGTGGCCGGGCGTGCGGCTGCCGGGCACCTTCATGTACAGCTGCACCGTGTTCATGCCGAGGATCACGTGGCCGACGTGCGACAGCATGTTGGCGGCGGACGCGACGCGCGCGAAGGCCGGCAGCTTCTGCAGCTCGGCGAGCTGCGGCCGCCACTTGCGCTCGTCGGAGAGGTCCACGTTGGTGCCGAAGCGCAGCATGCGCGCCTGGCGGCGGCGTTTGGCGGGCCCTGAGCCGTCTGAGTCGGACACTTGGCCCGGCGGCGGCGCCGCGCCGGGCGCGCCGCGCTCGCGCTCCTCGCGGAGCGACTCCTGGAAGGAGCCGGCCTGGTACTGCGCGTACTTGCGCACCGTGGTGTGCGAGCGGTGCGAGGCGCAGGCCCACACGCGGCGGCGGCCCGTGGGGTCCCAGTTCTCGTCGGCCGACTGCATGAGCTGCGTGCGCACCTCGACGGCGTGGTCGGGCCACGCCTCCACGAGCGTCTTGGTGGAGAAGAGGCCGAGGTCTAGCTTGAGCGCGGCGGTGAGGCCTCGCACGACGGCGATGGGGTGCTTGAGGCAGAAGTCCTGCAGCTGCGGCGAAAAGGCGTCGCGCTTGGCCTCCACGTACACGAAGGGCGCGGGCGGCGCCAGCTGCTCCGCCGTGAGGCGCGGCGGGGGCACCGCCGGCGGCTCGGGGGGGCCCAGCCCGTCGCCAAGCACCGACCACGCGCTCGGGGGACCCGCGCTCTCTCTGTCGAACGAAACACCACGGTAAGTATAGACTCGTCTCTGACTGTCAAAATTTTCATTGTAAAAGCTTATATATGGGACTTTTGGGGAAATTAGAAACTGTACCGTTGCTGATTCTGCATGTTTTTTAAACTTTTGTTTCTTTGTGTATATTTTTGCATTCTCTACAACTGCCCAGGAAATTTTCAGTGGAGCATCTACCACTGTACTGAATTGAGACGTTGACTGCGGCTTGACTAAAGTACTTTAGATCAGACAGACAACTGGGATTCCACATTATTCAAAAGCAATAAAATAATGTCGGTGACTGGCCACACAAATCGTGCGATCCGAAAACATAAAGAAGCTGATACATAATACTCACTTGCAGGCATCGAGTATCTGCTTGGCGCTCATGGCGATGTTAAAGGCGACAGGTTTGAGCGGCTCCGTCTTGAGTGGCTCTAGCTTCACGACCGGCTGCCGGCCTCCCAGCACCGCCTCGTTGCTCATGGCGCTGGGCGGGCTCCCTGAGGGACAACGGAACGTTGGGTCAGACTCTATCTAATACTATTTACTCGTGACTTCGTACATTGTTCATCAAGATAAAAAGCCTTCTATGCCCGTCCTCAGGGTTCAAACTATCTGTATGCCAATATATCTCCTTCTATCTATCTTTAGTCGTGAAAAGGGTGTAAACTGCAAAGGTTGTAAAATAATGGTATGTCTCTTGACCACAATACTGTATATACATTGTAAACATTATATTTAAAATATATGTGACACTTGATAAAATTTCCCGCTGCAATATTGTACTGTGCAGTACTGAGGGACGTTCAATTACTTTTTATGAGAAAAAGGGTGATATAATAAATGTTTTTTTTAATATCCAACAGAATCTACTTCCCAAGGTGGACCTAGCGTGTCACTCAATTATGTTACAGCTAAACCGATTTACATGACAGTTTGATTAGAAATAATTCTAATCAAACTGTCATGTAAATCGGTTCTAATAATCGGTTCGGTATCGGTTCTGTCATGTAATCTATATAAATAGATACTGCAACAGCACACAACGTCCTCGTCCGCGGGTGAAGCTAAAATGCTGCTGGTGTAAAGATAAATAATTCGACGAGTGCTTATACTCGCGTTCGTTTTATGGCATGACTTAGCCGTTGCGATAAAAGTTATAGGGGGGATTGTCCGTTATTTTAGAAATCTATTCATATTCTAAGATACGCCTACCATTTGCAAGTACCTACTGAACTAATACTATTCTGTCAAGGTTTCTAAAAAAAAATATTGATAGCAAAACATGCTGATGTTGAACTGATTACTTCCAATATTCAACGAATCGGAGACGATATTTAAATCCAAACTCACTTTTATTTCCACGTTTTTCTTTCATAGTTAATTAAAAAATTCACGTGATGAATTGAATTGAGTGGAACTTTGACAGTGACAATGACTGTCTTCAATCTAATATCTAAAGAGGTCAATGCTTTGAGTACTTAATCAAATTGAGTCAATTCTAATGAGTTTTTATGAATGGATATTAATTTGCGTTCTCAATTCTTGACCCAAATCCTAAAACATTATCTTTGTCGTATCGCAGGAAATGCCAATTGACCCGAAAGACCTACCACAACGCGCCGCGGCCCGTCCTTAGCTAGTGCCTGACGATAAAGAATCGCGATATGGCGTCCTAAATTTTTCAACACAATGCGAAAAAATACTTATTTTAAGCACTGGCTTTTCCCCCACAACATCGACAGCGCAAAAAAATAATACAATTACAAAATTTTTGTCCTTCCTTAGAGTTCAAACTATCTGCACACCAAATTTCATCAACATCCGTTCAGTGCTTAGCCATAATAAAGGAGCAAACAAACAGAAAGAGACATTTACTTTCGCTTTTATACTATTAAGTAGGGTAACAATTAAAGTCACGATATTTTAGTGTGAATTTACAGTAAAGTGTACTTACTGCAAATAGGTTCCTTCTTGATTTCCGGCTTGGTATCCGTGAACCGTTTGAGTAAGTCATCGGTCAGCGACTCTGAATTGTCGCCGCCGGTCGCGTTGCTACCTTCGCTTTTCGTTACCTGTAAAATTTACAACAACCATTATTATAAAATATTTAAAGTATACGATATACTAGAGTCTAGTGTCGTTTGGGGAACCTAAGACCTGCCGCCGTATAAAACTAGGGAAGTTTACAAACCGAGCGCGCCCGCGCCGCTTGCGATAGGCGGTACTGTGTCAGCAACTGTTGCATTAATGCCTGCAAACAAACAATAATCGGGTTGATAACAGGTAAAGGCGTTCTACAGGACAATCTACCGGTTCTAGATGTTGGACAATATCACATGATTATATTGAAGTCAGCGATAAAAACGAAGATTTTAATGCGTTACTTAATTCAGTTCAATTCGGACACAATAAGAGATCAGAGAGAGAATTATATATTTGTCACGGTTGGACTTTACAACTTTTTGGAAACTTTACAACCCATAAGGGAAACTTTAAGCCATGTTTCAACCGGCACACAACTTCGTAATTTCCGCTTTTAAATAAAACCCAAATGAAAATTTCCCCATGCGGACAAAGCAACCATGTTCCATACTGTTTCCCAAATGAAATCGGAAAGTACGCGGCAATGTACCGGTTAGTAATATTATCCGACAGTACTTGTTGCTGGGGCGAGAGGTTGTGCGAGTTCTTCTGGAGGTACTGGAGGGTTTGGAGCTGGTGCGGGGTGAGGGGGGGCGGGTCTTCTGGTCTCTTGCCGGGGTACGGCGGCGGCGCCGACTTGGGAGCGCGGGACGACATCTCCGCCGATATGGGCAGGTTCCATGCCTCCTCAATGGACGGTAGTTGACGCCGCCTGCGGAACATACATTTTAATTAAACGTGATGTCATGCAATTTGTTTCCCTATAGTTATCTGGGTTCAAGTCACTTCTACTATTCTAGGCAAGCGTGTAAAATCGTCAATCAAGATGAGTTAGTGGCCAACGCGAGCCACAAAAAAAAAGAAATGTTACATTTGTAGTGCTCTGAAATGAACAACGCAGCGAAGCCGAAGCGGAATATATAAACTGACTTTAATAATCTATCCACGTAACGATTACGAGAACTAAAGAAAAACAACCTATTTAGGTAAATTTTAAGCTGCCACGAATGAATACTCAGGTACTCGAAAGACAAAGCCGGAGGATTTACCAATCGCCACGTCCCCTGAAGCAATAAATGATCGCCAATGGCATCGACCGATATCGACGCCCAAATGCGCCCGACGCTTATACTTGATATGTTATATTATGTCACTCGAATCGGCTCTATTAGTCAGCGATCGTCTCTTTATGTCCGTGGCCTCAAGACGTGCCCCCGAAACCGCAAACATTAATTTTGATTATTCACCACTTGCCATTGCTGATTATAATTATGCAAAAGGTGGAATAGCGACAAGTAGTCGCTCACATGATGTGCCAAGGACATTTTGTCGTGACGTTCAAGGTTATCTTTGCATTAGTTTATTGAATGAACAAAGGGGAACCTTTTGTTTGTTAATTGCTATTTAGCCTATAACCGCAATGTTTTAACTTTTTATTCTACTTTTTTTTTAAAACAAAACGTTTTAACTTACAAAAATGTTAATAAGCAAAAAAAACTTTGTATTTTTCATATATTTTGTTGCCAGCGTTTTTGTCAATTGATAACTATAATCTAGTAGTCTTCTAAAATATATTAAAGAAGCATCTTCAAGGGAAACCCAAAAGAGCTAATATCACCAAAGATTAAGATATAAATATGATCGAATCTTTACAGATACATCAGTAGAGATTGCCATTAAAATGCGATATAATCTAGAAGGACAATGAACCATACTTACTTCCCAGTAACGGAAGGCATAGGTGCATGAGCTAAATGCGCCTTTAAAAACGCCAACCGCTGCCGTAGGGCATTATTGGACGCCGTGGCAGCCGACCCCCCATTGGTGTAGCATGCGAAAGCGTCCCGGGGCATCTGACAGCTCTCGTACAAGCTGCCCAAGTTAGTCCAGGCGGCAGAATGACCCTTGTCGAGTTGCACGGCGCAGATGTACGCTTGTAACGCGTCCATGGGCTGGTTCTGCTGTTGATATAGGACTCTGGAAGAAAACAGCAAACCGTGAGTTTTAGAGAGAAGGGAATGTATTGACAGAGCTCCAAGTGTTGCAGGTGTCCTTAGGCGGCGGTAACCGTTTACCATCAGGACAGCTTTCTGATTGTTTGCCGGTCTATCACATAAAACATACATAGACTGATCAACACAATACTGTCGTATGCGTCGCGCAGTCGGGTAAAAAAAAACAAATGAACATCTATATGTACCGGTGTTTGGTTTGGAGGCCTCGGTACATGTAGAGATAGGCGTAAGACCATGAAGAGTTCAAAAAGTATACTTGACTGATAGGCAGTAAGATAAAAACGTGAGTAGACGTTTTCGGTGCTAAGTATCGATAACTGAAAAAGTTTTGTTTAGCAGGACTTGTTATTCGCCAGCTGTTTTTTGCTCAGAAGTTGAACAGTGATCGTTTGGTTATCGACTACTGACCGAACTTCACTGTTCACGGATATGCAATACGTCACCTTCGCTTTCAACCTGTGTCGATGCAATACAGCATAAATACACACCCGATAGAACACCAAGTGTCAGCGTTCCCTTCAGACTTTTCAACGGAGTTCCTGTACGCGATGAAGGCGTCGTGGACCTTCCCTTGCGCGGCGAAGCACCTGCCGAGGAGGTAGAGCCCCGCGCCTGACTCGGGCTCCGCCGACACGGCGCGGCGCAGGCACCACACGGCGGCGCGCGCGCGGGCGCCGCTCTCGCCCAGCGACGCGCAGCGGTGGTACAGCCAGCCTGTGGCCGAACAAGCTATCAAGTAGGTGGTGCTAATAGGTTGGTTTTTTTTTTCCAATAATTTTTTGTCATTTTTGCTTGCTAAAACTGAACGGATTTGGATGAAATTTGATACTCAGATAGTTTACTACCTGTACATAGGATACTTTTTATCCCGTATTTAATTTCCCGTAATTAACAGTTCCTGTGGGATAATGATTAACGCGGGTGAAACCGCGAGGCGCAGCTAATCTGTCATAAAACGCCAACGAGTCCAGATCTTCTACGAGGATGAAGAGGGTATTTACGAAACAATTTCGAAATCTTTTACACTTTGACCTTTAAAGCCTTTCTAAACTTTTGGTAGTTAATGTGCCCATTTCACTCTCATTTTTAATGGTTTCTTAGCAAACAAACGATTAACAGGCATTTCAATTACGACAATGGCCGACGAAAGTAAAACTTTTCGACAGAAATAAACAAGTCACGTTATTTCAGTGGTTTCTTTCGAAACGGCGTCTATTCACTTATTCAGTGTAAAGGTCGAAGTAAACAAAGTTCGCAATTTCAGTATAAATATAAACCAGAGTAAAACAATGGACCGACTTATGTAACGTTTGTGACGTTAATGCGACAAGATAGTAGAAAACTAGAAATGACTAGCTGCGCCCCGCGGTTTCACCCTCGTAGTTCCCGTTTTGTCCCACAGGTACATACTATCGGGATAAAAAGTACCCTATTACTCAATCCTGGTTAAAAACTATCTGTGTTCCAAATTTCATTCGAACTTTTGCGTGAAAGAGGAACAAACATCCATCCGTCCATTCTCACAATCTTTCGCATTTATAATATTAAGTAGGATGAAGCACTCACCTAGTTGTCGGCATACGTCTGCCTTGAGCGAGGAGGAGAGTTGAGGTTCTTTGAGGAGTCTCTCGTAGGCGTCACGTGCCGCCTTCCGGAGGCCTCGCGCTTCGAGCAGGTGTGCGGCGTGGAAGCTGAGCTCCAGGCGCGTGAAAGTGGCGTCCTGGTGCGGCGCGAGGCGCGCGCGGCGGAAGTGCGCGGCGGCTGCGGCCCAGTGCCGCCGCGCCTTGAACATCAGCGCCAGTCGCAGGTGCGCGTCCGCCGCTCGAGAGAACCCCGGCGACACATACAGGGACATCTGCAACGCCTTCGTCGCCCTGCGTCCCACCCTCGTTAATGTACAGTTTTATTGCCACCTATTGTTCAGCGGAACGCCGTCAATCGCGAAACAAAAGATCGCAACCCATAAACCGATCGGCTTACATCTGACCGTCTGAAATATCGCGTAAAATTTATACTGTTTTCTATCAACAAACTAGAAAACAATGTCGTAGTGCGACCTGAACTTGACGGTCAGACGGGTTGTAAATAGTGATTTATGGAGGGAGCGCTTTCAATAAAATACTGAATGCTCGCAGTCGTATATAAAACAGAGCTTTGGAATAGAGACGATAATAAAACTTCAAATATCTGTATTTTTTGTGCGGCAGATCGTAAGAAAGCTTTAGAAATGTTCGAGCGAACCTTCTAACAATGGTGTATTGAAGTGAAGCGAGCATTTTTGAGCGAGGATTTGAATCTCCAAATTAAAACCGGTCTTCGTTTGTAAAGATGTTAACGCAGATTGCATTACACGTGGATTCAATGTGAAACTAATCCATAGAATATCGTACTGTTGTCAAAACTAAGCGTAGAAATTAAAGGAAATTTAAGATGCATAGAATTCTATGTCTTAAATTAAAAGGTTTCATTGCACTGTAAAGATAGGCATCCGTATCAAAGAAAATTTGGAACTAATCAGTATAGACGAAAAAAAACATCTCATGGCAATGATGCCTTCAAGGTGCGCGTTCCTAAAGACGGAATCGAGGCGCAATGTCCGTAAAGTTATTGAAGAGCGCATCACCGGAGCGTAACGTCACCGATGCGCCCGAGGGGTCGACGACCGTCTGAGGCTCGGTCGTGCAATCGATCGGACGATGCAACACAACGTCTAGACAACGATCCACTCCCAAACCGTTGCCTGTACACCTTATTCAGATGACCTCTATTGACATTTGCAAGCCGAAACAAAGGAGACAGGTGCCGTCCGATGTTCACCCTAACACCGGCGACCACGACAAAAATAAATGAGGATTACACACACATACGAGCGCGCGACGAGCTGTAGAGAGCTTTCACCGGCCGTGTCGCCCGAAGCATTGCTCGACATAATATTATAGGTACCCACCATATTTCTTATTCACATTGTTCCGCGGAATGAGCCATGATTGCCGGGCGTCACGCGACGCTCGACATACCGATCATCATACGGCTTCCCAGCATTACTTCCGAAGGTGAAAACCGAAGCCTTCGTAACGGGTACTAGCATAGTTTCCGTTATGTAAGCTTCGCGTAGTTTTTCCAACTTGGAAAACATTACACGATGCTGAAGTCAAAGTAATTATACGTTCAAAATATTCAATGTGCTCGCGTTTAAAGTAAAAAAAATGTATTTCAACTTTTAATAAATAAAACTGGAATAATTAGGTACCAGAAACGCACCCCATTTGTAGATAACAACAGATCCATGCCACAGAATAGATTCCATGCTTTTAAAGCGATAATATGGGTGACTTGGCCGATGGCTCACACATCGCACCCACGCTCGCCGATAACAGATGTCCGTAAATATTTCTATCGTGATAGTAAATATAGTATTATTGCATTGCATCCAGTAATAGTATTCTTCAAATAATGTTGGGAACAAATGCGCTAACATTTGGCTTCGTAACGTTCCTGAGAGAAGGTTGAGATAATCTTATCCCTCCGCTACAACAAACCCCTTATTTGAATACTAAAACGAATACACGAATGTTTGAATAAATAATACATCCCGTACATACAGTGGGATCGATTATAATCCGGTTCCCTACCTGCCCGAACCCAACCTTGAGCATTATCAGTAATTCTCAGGTAAGGGAATTATAACAACAGGCGGACTGAATCGAACAAAAGAAAATTCTCGTTGCGCTATTCAAATGCTTTTTGTACAGGTATTGCCAGACTGAATGAACCGACAGCACCTGGTGTTGGACGCGATTTGAAGGATGCATAGCGTTCTACATGTACAAGTACAAGCATAGATCCAGAGCGATGCATAGGTCTTCGAAACAGTCGGAAATAGTTTAGGAAATGCAATGGAATGTGGACAGTAGTTGGACATTCACCAGTGCCGAACACAAAGCGGTGCACGTTCGAGAGCCATGGTGGGTAGAGGGGCGGTGGCGGCATGAGGCAGCTCGATGTGACCTAGTTCTTCCGACTAGCGCTGGCTCAAGGACGGATCGACCGCTATTTATAGAGTTCATTCGTCTATCGTCATCGCACTCACTTTACATAACTGAAGTAAGCAGTCGCTAGGTGCGCCCCGGTACGTGATCGCCTCAATGCTTTACACTAAACTTTCCCACGGAGCTATCGAGCGAGGGGAACGAATAAGTCGAGCGAAATAATTACCTATTTTCTATTAAGATTAAGGATCCTTGGAAATGAACGGAACATGTGTTCTGCGAACGAGGTCAAGTTCGTGTCACTTGGCGACTTAAACACGGCTTGATTTATGAACATCGTAAGTACTTTAAAGGTAGGTACTTGGGTATTATGGCCCTGTAAAGTTATGCTCGTGACCAGGTGATGCAATCATGCGATGCATTCAGCTTAGGTAGGTGCCTATATTGCTTCACGGCCTTGATGCCGAGGTGACTGAATGCAATTCTAACTGCAACACTATGCACTACATAATGCATAGATGTGAATTTTATTGCGTAGATAATGATAAAATACAATTCATTTCCTAGGAATAGCAACTATGATAGAATGGACATCTACTAAGGAGGATTAGTTTTGATACATCATTTTGAACTAATCCTTGTATTGTTCTAAAATTTTCAATTTTTTTGTGGATTAGGCACAAAACTTCCAACAATCCTAAATGACTTGGATTTTGGAGGTAACAATCGCGCAGTGGTACGAAATTGATAATGAACAAGCAAGGGCTCTTTTATCGCTGGCGTCATGCTAGTTGACCCAGTTTTGCCCCATTCGATACCACTTATAGTAACCTACATGATATGATCTCATGAACACGATATTTTAGTTCAATTGACTATTTTCAACAGTATAACTATTCAAAATTAGACTAAAGAGCTCATAAAATGGAATTCATTTCCAATTCTATTTTGCTCTAAGGTCGCTATTCAGAATTTAGGTCATCCTATGTTTATCCTAAAGCGAAATCGGCGAAGCGGTGTTATTTTGTATCCCAGTCTACTGTCTCAATGCCAAAGCTCAGCTCACAAACTGTATAATGTGATAGATGGAAAATATTCTAATATGTATGTCAGAGTCGGAGCATACCAGAAGTATTCAGAATGATGGCAAGCCAAGGTCGGTTCCTGTATTATCCAATTGTCCACGTGTATTTTGCTCGTTCATGATTATTTCATGACTTTGTATTTTTCTAGATAAATAATATCGCTTTGTAGTGCGGTTTAAACGTGCAACAAAAATATCTTTTAGTACCTACCCATTTCATGATAACTGCGAAATTGGTTTCAATATTGCACGAATAACAATCCAAGTAAACATCTACAAGAGCTGCATAGTCTACAAATATGCAAAATATAGATGCATTGGAGGTAAATAGTTAAACACTGACGACGACGGTGTAAAGGCCATCGCTGCATACTAGAAACCTTAGGCCGGTAATATGTTTATTACAATATGAACGTAATTTGTATTCATGGATAAACTCGTGACTACAACATGGAACGACTTCGCTTCTAGTGCCAAGTATTCAACCACAACACACTGTTAATACATTAAAGGCAATGGCGATTCGACTACGACGACAGTAGAATGTTTTAAATATTTCGTATCACATCGTATGGAAGTTGTTGCAAACAAACAAACGATGATACGTTTAAGTATAATTGACATCAAAGAAGATGAAAACTAAAAAGACATTCAAGACAAATCGTTTTGTACGAACGAGAAGACCAATCATTAGATAAATGCGTCTCCTGTCAACCCGGAAGCAAGAGCCGACGGCGACGGCAGATGGACAGAGCAATGCCGGTGGCATACCGCACCGCATTACATACGCGGCACGTCGATATAACCTGACGTGAACCTGATGTTACTGCGATATTACGCGAATTCATTACTGAACAGGTTTGCGAACTCATATTATACACGTTTATTAAGCTTTATTTACGGACACTGTAATCTGTGCAATAAATAATACTGATAGTGACTCTACGTCAGAAAATGTTTAGTTTACCAAATAATCACACAGAAACATAATGCAATTGATATCTACAATGATGTCTGTTTAATTTTACGCAATAATTACATCTACAATTATTATTTAAGATTAGAATCAAATGATATGTTAAAATGACGACGGGAATAAAACTTTGCGTTTTACGCGCACATAAAAATATGCACAACACGCTCCCCCAATGAATATTTAAAGGACATACTTTCTGCACTATTATTACATTACAAACGGCGGAGTGCCCTTGATACTCCCCATACGATTTATGCACGCAAGTGTACGAACGAGTCCTATTCCTATTTAAATGCGGAATTAAAAAACAGCCCCATCCCTCGATACGATTTAGAAGGGTTGAACCCTTTGAGAACTAAATTTTTGAGGCTTATCGTCGACGTCATAGACAAAGCGAGGGCAGTGTCGCATACGTGCAAGTTAGAATGCCTGCGACACGCATATCGTGCGTTCTGTTCCCCGGGTCAGGGGCCTTCGAAGGGACGGCGGGCAGGGGGAGCGGTTATCGCTCAATAGTGACGCAACATCATCTCGCAAGCACGGAGCCCTTTCCACTGCTCCCTTTTTGCGGTCGCCGGTCGCTTTCTAATGCTCATTGTGCGTACAAAGCTACAAAGCGACGGCGACGTGACGGTAAGATTGTAAGTATGGATCGACATCCGTGAGAACCGCTCGGCTGCTCGCTAATTACGTATGCTCGTATGTGTGCGGTCAACACAAAACCATACGAGCAACATTTTAGAGCGGGTTATAAAAATATCTTGAGGCATTTATTATCACCTGGTGCCTCTATGCCAAAAACAGTGTCTGTCTAGATGGAATTCTAGAGAATAATACTACTACGACTCTCCAATTACTTTCCTTCTAGAGTGGGGGACATTGAGAGGGCAAATTACTGTTACGAGGTTTAATCAATTTACGACAGATGGCACGACCCTTATCGTTGTGTACGAATAAATGTACACAAAACAGTCACTGGTGACGTTATTCATATCAATTCACACTGTTATCTCCGCACACACATGCGATGTGTGAATTACTGGACGTACTAATTTACGTAATTTGCGCACCACGCCACGTACGAACGTGATCCCCATGCGTAGTGACGATAATTCCTTATATTATTAGGAATACCCAGAACACCAGCTAACTGGCAATGAACTCGTGGTTTCCCAGAAATTATTTAAAAAGATTAAAAAGAACGTAACTAATCGAAGACATCCAAACTCTATATAATAATATCTACTTACCAATAATTGGGAATTATTAGGTTGTTTATGGCTTTTTTGCTCTCATTAATTATTTTTATTTTAGGAATTTGACGATCAGCCTTGCCTTCGTACGTTTCAATGGAGAATTAATGCGTTTGTTAGTCATTCCAGAGGTTTAAATCACAGTTGTCCATAGTAGGTTTTGGTGTAACAGTAGACAAAAAGGTTTTGCTAGCTGCTTACTCACCAATGGCCTTGTAAGCGTGACGAATGACGATACGGTGCGCCCGCGCCCGCCCCGCGTGTTCTTGTGACGTCTCGTGACGTATACCTTTTTTCGCGCAAATTCCACCGCGGACATCGATCGCGGATTGCGAATATACCGTCTGCAGTGCTCGAAAGTAACTTCTCTACTTCGATTTATTTTATTTTCGCAGTTTAATTTTTTACGTAATGACTGGCTAGAAAAAGACTTAGTTTGACATGTATGACCGTGATCATCAAAAATATGATTATCATTAGGGTATTACACTTCAACAGTTCACATTTCACTATTTTTCTAAGTGAAACATTGGTACTTATATCGAATTATCTTCAATAAAGTTGCCAACGTACCTATATTACAAAATTATAATAAAAGACTGAGCGCTCTGTTCGCAAGATTATCAGGTTAGCAGAACGGTGTCTCACAAATAAAAGAGACAGCTTTTCTTTTGTATGTGAAAAACTCGCCTAGTTACCCTAAAAACTAGGGCAGCCTGCTTGACACAGTTCATGCCCTACGTGGGTAGCTGACTGGCTGCCCTACAGATCTGATGTGGGTGGGTTTACTTACGTAACTTAAACAAAGCCGAAGGGCGACCGCTTGCCACAGCATTTCGCAACGCTCGCCCTTTGACTATTGTAAAAGCTAGTGTGTATCGTATTGACTCTCTAAATAAATAATTCTAGAAACTGTTTGTTTCGTTTTGTAGCGTAAGGAAATAAGCCGTCGAGAGGGGTCATTGACAGGGCGGAGGCGGGTGGCGCGGATGCAGCGAATGCACCGAGCGAGTTCCGGTGCAATACACGGCAGGTATAAATAGCGATCCGTTAGTGTCGACGACCGATCGTCGTCACCATCGCACTCACCCTGCTCTCGACTCTCGGAACCGTGACCTAGATTTATGGTAAAACATCGATTATGTCACGGGATGCGAGCGAGTCGAAAATCGAAATGCCGCGTCGCACCCTCGCACCGTAGGGGTGTGGGAGCAGTGGGTCGACAGCGTAAGGCCCCGCTAAAGCTAAAATAGGTCCGAGACGGGTATGGGCGCAAGGGGATGCTAATAATGCATACGCCCTTCAGACTCGATAGAGACAAGCCGAGTTTCGGGTGCGCGCGCGGGTTCTCTGTGTCACGTCTGTGTGCGTGAAAGAAAGGGCCCGTGCGTACGTGACGTAGCTGCCTGTGCGGGACGAAGGGCGAGGAGGTCGCGCCCCGCCCGCACATCTTCACCTCTGCTTGGATGCGCTCTTCGGCTAAGGTCGGAGACCGCAAACCTCAAAGCTATTTCGTCTCTAGCTAATTTACATAGAAGCGAGCAACTACTAGGTCCCGCTTCTAAAACTATAGCTTCATATATGTAACGAGACTAGACAAGCGAAACATTTACGAATTCCGGTTTCTCCGCTATTCTGTTACCACGCGGTGGTGTTTCAAGAAACTATTCTCGCATGTTATAAATAACAGTCATTGTGACGTAATAAGTTTCAATACATACGTAAAAGGCAAAGTGGAGGTATTTCAAGTACTTACAAGAGGTAACTATTGACAACACTATTCCGAATTTAACTGGAAAATATTAAAATTCATTACGATATTGTACTCAATCAACATTGTGAAATTTGTAAAATTTGAAATGATTATAGATTTAAATATTAAATCTAAATACTTTTTTTTAACAATATACATATTGCCAAATGTTTCGTTATTTTCTTTCCACGAAAACATTCTCTGATGGTAACAGTCGCTACGTGGCAAACATTCATTATATTATTATGACGAGGATAGTATAATTCAGAATTATTATGCTTGGAATCAGACAATGAAACTAATACATTATTTCAAAATAACTACCAAGGTGCAAGGCCGATATCGGCGAAACAGGAATACATTATTGTAATGCATGCAACTTAACAACTCCAGCTCCACCCGAGTATAATGTTTATAAATGAGGCACGTGCGCACGCTTGTTGTAAAATTGCGTCTATAAAAGTTCATCATCATCTACAAATAAAACAAAAACCGCAGATGTGCTCGTTTCAAGAGATTTTCCACATAATAACATTTGAAAAGAGAAATCAGTAGTGGCATGAACGAACAGCTTAGAGCGCTCTTAGACCACCGGAAAAGTTTGTCGGTGATAGAGAAATTAACTACCAAATGCAATTACACTGTGAAGTAGCGAGTAAGCAAACACGTCGGGAAATTTTATCACTTTCTACGCTGTAAGTGCGTTTATTTACTACGGTACCTAACGTAGTTAAACTATCAACAAAAATTATATTAAAGTCCGACTAGCTTTCCGCATTTACAAATAAGTTTCCTTGGCGCCCAGCGAAAGATTTTTTTTGATTTATGGTTCATATCAGAAAATTAATGTAATATGTATTAATCATTACTATATAAAGCTATCATTGCATCGGGATTGTGTCAGTTGATTCCATAATAGTATCTTTAAAATTGATATAGGTGAAGGCTATCAGCATGTTGAAATACTTAAGACATCTATCCAAATGTTTGAATTTCAACCGCTTCACCATTACGACTGCTCATTACGAGACCACTAAGCCTCAAATGATAGAAATAAACATTAAGAGAACATTCATTTCACATATTTCGTGTTTATGTCCTCTTGGATGCGCTTATTTTGACGACCTGTTTATGCATAGTCTAAGACTAGGTAACCCAAGGAGCAGCTGATGTCATGCCATGACAGGTGCAGTAGCAGCCGGCATACACCTGCCCTCGGCACGCGCCACCGCAAGCTGCTCTAGCAATTATACCATTCATTACTTACATCCATAAAAGAATCGATATCCAACGTCTTGACATTACCCTACACACATAACTAACAGCGGCAGCAGCTGACTAGCAAATGTCGATAGCAATCATTACATAATACAAAGACACCGTACACAAAGCCACATCGTAAAAAAATATGTAGGAAAATTATAAACAAGAAAATATAAGAAAATTCCACAGTGAATAACAAATTAATACTATACATTATTCGTTGAAAAACTTTACATATTTATATGTACTGAGAACTGAGTTTCGATTATAGCGTATTCTTTATAACAACATGAATAAATGAATGTTGATATCCTACACCGAAAAAATACTGAATTAAGTTTTTTATGGGCCCATACTTTAGGATCTATTGTCGGGAATGGACAATACCGACGTGGTGTATATTTTTGTTGAACCTAAGTAACGTAATGACCGCTGGAATGGAAGTACCATTTCCGGCTTAGTTCGACGAGAAAGGACTCGGCTAGCATACTGATGAACAAGTTTGCGAAACGGGCCGAGCGGGTCTAGCTAGTAACCGGAGGGCTCCAGAGAGTCTTACCGTTACTCGAAGCGGTTAGCGGTGTTGCGCAGATAAAGCTCGGCCCGGCCCGCGACCGATAGCTAATATTATGATGTACGATAAGTCGATAACAGTTGCGTACGACTACATGCAAACCCTAGCAACTCGATACCATATCAAATCTAACAATTACGCGTGAAACATATACTTACGCGTAAGCGTTTCGAAATGTATGTGATAAAATTTACTTTATCGGATTCCGAGGAAACGATACGGACTTCGTAAATTGATAATGCCATTATTTATTGGTTATAAAAAAATTGTAGTTAAATGTTAGCACGTGAATGTATTTCGTTAAACATTGTTAAGCTTCCCAGTATACCTAGTATCTCTCACTACCGTTTGGTGACGAATGACGTAAGGCAAAAGTGCGCGAATTCCACCTGATATGGCTATCGAGTTCATGAGTCACTATTCAATTTCCTGTCTTATTCCATTAAATGTAAGGCATAAGCCAATCAAATGGCATACTCTCGTCAATACTGGGATCATTAGATGACTCAAATAGCGTAGCCGGAACCAGTATCGAAGGCAGTTTTACCGTTTGGAAAATCCTAGCATGAGCAAGAGGAAGTAAAAGAATGTCCTTCTCTGGTGCTAGTTTACCGTTGTCCAGTAACTGTTAACGTGTACGTGCCTTGATAGAACAATGAAAGAATGCAATAGCGGTGCATGAAATGCATTAGAGGCTTGGTACGGCCGCCAGGCAAGGCAGCTTAGCATCGCGTGCGGCGATCGTGGTTATAGCCACACTCCACCGACCTACATTTTATGCGACGGCCAAGTCATTATTTACTAGCCTATACCGCTCACGCACTGCCCACCCTTGTTTTCATTTCCCTCAATTATCCTGGTATTATTTCGGTCACTATTCCTCACATGGATCGATCGGATGAATGGGCGATGACTGCCTCGACGAGCTACCTGCGAAAATACTAAAAAAAAAACACGCACAAAATAATGCAAGGGAACAAAAACGCGACCTCTCGACGGGACCAGCTTTAGAGCCGTCGACGTAGGTGTCTGCATTTTGGAAACAAAACACAATAGAAAGAGTCGCGTGCGAACGTGATGCAGGGATACGGGCGGCAGGTCGAGAGAGAGAGCCGGCATGAGGGCCGACGTAAACAAACCGCGATCGGGAGCTTCGACCGCACTCACCATTTTGGGGATATTCAGATTCGGGGCAGACAGGTACGGCCACAGCGGCCCACGTAGTGAAGAGCGGAGACGTCGTCAGGGGATCAGCACAAGCATTCGTTCACACAAAATTGTTCAGGTCATGCACTCGACACATTTAAACACGACACGTCCCGTCCTACACTACGTTCGCGGCTCACGCCGATGCAGTTTACGTCACCGCATCCCGCTCCCGACTGGCAGTACGCGGCGCGAGCGAGCGACGACCTCGCGCTGCAGCGTGCACCGTCCCGCGCCCCCCGCCGCCACCGTGTGCGCCCTTCCCGCCCCGCGCCACCGCGCAGGCCCTATAGCTGCCGCCCCGCCCCCCGCGCTCGTCCTACGTCCGGTGAATCACGATGTCGACACGAACTCGAACAGAGCGACACAGCGCTGTTTCGGATGCGGAGCTTTCCAACCAAATATTGTATTTAGACGAAATTTTACTGAATTAGACGCGAGACGTTCGTTGTCTCATGGTGGGTACAGACCAACCGAACATAAGCGAGCGAATGGTCACCAATTGGTGGCCACCGAACGGTACAGTACACGCTCGTTTTCGCTGTTGTGTCTACACCAAACGAACGCATGCAGAGTTCGGCGAATCACGCCGAACTAGTGATGTGTCGTTACCGTACGGATTAATAACCAAACTATCAAAACCGTGCGATTATTGTAGTAGGTAACAACTATACGATAATAGTGGATTGTACCACAAGGGAACAAAATAATGTAATTACGGCGAGAGCGATTTTTGAATCCAGAGCGAAGCGAAGGATTCTATAGTAGAAGTAGTAGAAGTCAAAGTACTTCGCTCGAGCTTAAATAATTTTGTTACCGTGTGGTACACGATACTTTTCATCCCAAGCTATGAGAAAATATTCATCATACGAGAAAAAATCTTTTGACGTGACAACGTCTAATAAATCGATGAACGCCGGTATGTAGCCGAAAAAGTTGACACATTGTCCCGTTACGCTCATTGTACGCTTGTGCCGCATCTATCTCTCTTCTCTTCTTGACAGGTTAATTATTCTTGCATTTTAGAAATTTGAGTACTTTAATTTAATTTAATAAAAAGTAACAAAAAGAAAACAAAATTTTAATACCATCATACGAAAAAAAAATAAAAAAATATAAATATATAATAAAAAAAAAGTGAATAATATTTTAGAAAACAAAATAAAAGAAAAGCAAATAATATATTTATTTATAATTAATTTTTATTTTTTTTGGCAATAAATTTCCTTTTTATTGATTCATTCATTTATATTATTACCACTCTTTATTGAAAAAACTCTAAAAATTAAGTGCCCGGGAATGACCCACTTTGCTCGCACTTATCCAGAAGCAAAATGTCTCTTTTCGAATACATGGGATTAAAACTTTCTTTCGTGTTTTTCAATTAGTCGTGACATTTAACATATATTGCATTAATTTGCTTGAACAAATGAAGACAACTGTTTATTTGAGTTGTCAAATTCAACTGAACATATTATTGTAGCCTATGGAGTATAGCCCTCCTACTCGCACGCATCAAAACGCTCTATCTGTCTTATTCACTTTCTCCAGCTACGTTGACAACTTCAAGTAGATACTTTATAGTTAGCGGCGATTTATTATAGCGTTCTGACAACAACTATGGTTTCTTATCGTAGGTACATATCAAGTGAGTGAACAAAAGTGAAAAATTATCGTTTTGAAAAATATATTAGGTAGTAATGCTTTAGTTGAATAACGACTTGTTGTTTCACATCACTAGCTGCTACTAGGTATAATATCCATCGTCTATGCCTGTTTGAGATCAATGTTAGTCATCGTAGTTCACATACCACCCGCTAGATGGCTCCGTCAAATGAGCCGTCCCGCCTACCTAAGGTCGTTTTAAGTAGCGTTCAAGATAATTGTAAAGTGCGTTCATAAACCTTCGTATTAGAAAATACAAATTATTTTCTCAAGTAAACGGAGTATTATTTTGGGGGATACCAGGGCGACAACATAAGATAGATTACCTGGTCAAGTAGGGGCACTTGACCACGTAATCTATCTTAAGTTTGATGCGTATGAATTATTGATTTGATTACATACACAATGAATATTAAAGTCAGTCATTTGTAATTAACAAATGAAAACAAACCTTTTATATTTAGGCTACCTAGATACTATGGATAGTAGAGCCATGCATGCTAGATGCGAATAGAATAACTAATCAAAAAGTTCGTCAATCAAAAACATCAAAAATTCTGGTGGTTTACATTTTCCCTAAACTAATCCTTATGTACCTCCTAAACGCGTGGACCGATTTACATGATTCAAATGGATAAAATAATTTTAGACCTATTCCTTTCATTTAACACCAAAATCATTAAGATATCACCACAAACAAAAAATCGTATTTTCAGGTTGCTCTCGTAATTATATAGGTAACTATTATAATAATTATTATAATATCCCACTGCCACAGCCTAAGTTTCTGCTTATACAGCTCTATGACCATCAGCAGTTTTGAGTTAGGCCATTCCATAGAGTTTATAGTTAACTGAGATTTATTATAGCGTTGTGATACCAACTATGGTTTCGTTTCGTACATAACAAGTGAAAAAGTGAAATATATCGTTTTGAAAAATAGATAGTAATGACTTGAATAACGACTGATTTTTGATTCACATCACTAGCTGCTACTAGTCACACCGTTGCAGTGGGTACAGACCAACCGAACATAAGCGAACGAATGGCCATCAATTGGTGGCCACCGATCGGTACCGTACTCGCTCACTTTCGCTGTTGTGTCCACACCAAACGAACGCATGCAGAGTTGGGCGAACCACGGCGAACTAGTGATGTGTCGTTACCATACGGCTTAATAACCAAACGATTTGAAACGATTATTATAGTCGGTAACTATACGTTATTAAACTTTTCTTCGTGTGCACCTATCATGATATTTATATTGCATTTCTGCGATTGCTAGAACAAATCAAGACCGCTGTTTATTCCAGTTGTCAAATTCAACTGAACTAGTGAAATTTTATATTTAAGCTACCTAGATACTAGGGATAGTAGAGCCATACATGCTAAATGCGAATAGAATAACTAATCAAAAAGTTCGTCAAACAAAAACATCAAAAATTCTGGTGGTTTACATTTTCCTTAAACTAATCCATATGTATCTCCTAAACGCGTGGACCGATTTACATAATTCAAATGGATAAAATGGTTTTAGACCTATTCCTTTTATTTGACATCAAAATCATTAAGATATCGCCACAAACAAAAAATCGTATTTTCAGGTTGCTCTCGTAATTATATAGGTACCTATTATAATAATTATTATATCTCACTGCCACAGCCTAGATTTCTGCTTAAACAGCTCTATGAGTCTACAGTTTTGAGTTAGGCCATTCCATAGAGTTTATAGTAAACTGAGATTTATTATAGCGTTGTGATATCAGAATCAGAATCAGAATATTTTTATTGTATAAATTGTGTACATTATGCTGTTGTTATTACAATAAGAAGTTTCAACAATTTGCCCATTTCGGGCGCACAATAATTAACTTACTTATACACTAGATAAAATTGGAAAACAAAACAATTAACCATATTTTAAATAAATTGTTAGGAATTTAAAAAAGTAGTTATTATATAGAAAAGTATTCTTTGCGTTAGCAACCAAAATTTTAACTTTTTGTTGAAATCTGGTCCACTTTGCATCTTAACGTCAAGAGGTAGATTGTTATGAACTTTAATAGCTGTGAAGTAAGAGCTCTTATGATACAACGTGTTATTGGCCTGAAGTATTTAAATATTATGCTTGTATTTGGTCCTTAGAATTTCGGATCGGTTGGATTTTGTTTTATAAAAGTACTCGTAATTGCTTTCGACAAATATACTAATTTGATAGATATAAATACAAGTAAGTGTAAGGAAGTTATTCTCTATGAAAACATTACGAAGTGTTTCAGTACTATTTAAATTAAATATACATCTTAGACATCTTTTTTGAAGTAGAAAAGTAGTTTCTACTTCTACAGAATTACCCCAAAATATAATCCCATAGCTTAAAAGAGGATAAACGTAATCATAATACGTGTTTATAGCAATTTTTTTTGATGATACGTTTTTTAGTATTGAAACAGCATATATGTATTGAGAAAGTTTTGTGTTAAATTTAGAAATGTGAGATTTCCAATTTAATTTGTGTCTATAGTAACTCCAATAAAATTGGTTTCTGTAACAATATCGACTTTTGTTTTTTTAACAAGAACATTTAACGGTAATGATTTTTGTCTATAATTTCTAAATTCTATTAATTTCGTTTTATCAACATTTACATTTAGATTTAAATTTTCTAACCAGCTCACAACTGCTTCGATAGATTTGTTAATTTCTATTTCAAACTCATTCGGACTTAGGTTTAATTTACTCATGTAAATAGTTGCATCGTCAGCAAATATAACACACAAATGTTTGATAACAACTATGGTTCCGTTTCGTACATTAACAAGTGAGTGAAAAAGTGAAAGATATCGTTTTGAAAAATTGATAGTAATGCTTTATTTGAATAACGACTGGTTGTTTTTTCACATCACTAGCTGCTACTAGTCATTTGTAATTAACAAATGAAAACAAACTTTTAATATTTAGGTTACCTAGATGCTATGGATAGTAGAGCCATACATGCTAGATAGGTACTAATTATTATTAAAAAGTTCGTAAAACAATAACATAAAAAAATCTGGTGATTTATATTTCCTCCAAATTAATCCTTAAGTATCTCCTAAACGCGTGTACCGATATACATGATTCAAATGGATAAAATGGTTTTAGACCTAGTCCTTTGATTTGACACTAAAATCATTAAAATATCTCAACAAACAAAAAAGCGTATTTTCAAGTTGCTCTCGTAATTATTATATTATATCCCACTGACTAGGCCCTGTAACCTAGGTTTCTGCTTTTATACATCAGCATCTATCATTTATGAGCATCAGCAGTTTTGAGTTAGGCCATTCCATCGCGATCGTAGTATAAAAATCAAAATTATTGTGAACACGACACGTCCGTTCAGTGCAACCGTCGCGACAGAATGAGCATTCGCCTGTCCGTACACACCGCGCTCGTTCGTACGTTCCATTTTTCTTTGATGTACCGACAACCGGTCGGAGCACGGCCGCAGGCAAGCGAGGGCTAGCGGAAGCCACCGTTTGGTTTCGCTCGCTTTCGCCAGGACGTCCACACCAGTATTTTGTATTCGCTCGGTGGCATTCACTCGCGCGTGCTCGCTTGGTCTGTACCCAGCAGGAGCACGGCCGAAGGCAAGCCAGGGCTAGCGAAAGCCACCGTTTGGGTTCGCTCGCTCTCGCCAGGACGTCCACACTAGTTTTTGCATTCGTTCTGAGGCATTCGCTCCCTTATGTTCGCTTGGTCTGTACCCAGCATCACGTTCCGAAGCGAAACATGAAAAGCTCTCGTTAACAATTCTATTTACACAGAACACGACTATTAATTTTAGACCGAGTAAAATATTTTACTGACGCACTCAAACTATTTTGGTCACAGAATGAAGTAAGTAATTAGCATTATTTTTCGGTAGTTACCACATTAATATGTATATTTTGTACCATAGCTATCTTAATAAGTTTTAATACAACGTTAAAACATCAACTTTCCTAGAAAGCACCAAACCTTATACATTACTTTTTCATTTTAGAGTTCCGTATTTAAAAGGGCCTTTTCCCTTTTAAAGAACTTCAAGAAAGTCTTTAAGTTCTACTTGACAAGGTATTTTCTGTGGTATTTTTTTTAATTGTGTTGCTGTACAATTTTCGTAAACTATAAATTATTTGAGTCTCTTGGGGCCCTTGGGTTCTTGTGCCTTGTCATTTAATGGCCCTTTAATGTTTCACGTAAAAAGTTTTAAATAAAGCTTTAATTCAACTAAACATAAGTACAATAATTAATCGCACTAAGGCACATGGGAAGGATCACATTATAAAATTCAGATGTTTCTGCTGGCGTATTTGGCCTTGTTCTAATGAAGTAATTCAGCAAGTTAACCCATTCAGCAGTGTTCCGGAAATAATGAATCATGATCAAAAGTAGGTCGTTTGCTTCCTTGTCTCCCAATTAGGGTTGTCATATCAGCATTTGTATAAGAATTTTAGAGTTTCTTTTTTTCAATGCAATGTAAATTAGATGAGTGGGTCCTTTACGTTTGATGGTTAGAGCCAGGCCTGCCCATAACGGCTGCAGTGCCACCCAGATCTTTGCATTGCAAAATTTGGACACAGGATGCACGCAACAGTCGTTACTCTAAGAAATTAGATTTCAGTTATTTCGCTGGAAACATTGCCCTTCAAACCGGAAGACTTTAATATTTTTAAAGAGGCCATGTACGCCGTTCGTTGAGCAATTTTTAGAGCGTCTATTGGTGATTTAGTATGAGGATTACCATACTTAAAACCCTTGATTAAGGTGATACGTTTCACTTGTGGCGGGAAATTAAAATTATATAAGAAAGTCATCCAGCAGGCACACCGCCAATGTAACCATTTCTTACTCTCTGTAATTTTTACTTTATAGGGTAGTAATTGACCACTATTTTCACCTGGTGTTAAGTGACTATGGGGTCGGGGGTGGGTACATGTTCAGCCTTTCTGGACTGGCTCTCAAGGACCGCTGCCGGAACACCCCTAAAGGGTCTTGGGAGTTTTTCTACTTGAGGGTGGTAGGGTAACTAGCCAGGCGGTTAGAATAGTACCAAACCAACAAGGCGATATGTTTTCGTTCATCAGAAGCTAATGCTCATTATTGCAGTCAGCTGGTTACAAACCTACGTCCTGCGGCGTGTGATCATAAGACAGCAACAACTGAGCAATCTTCGTCTCGCCCAATTCTGAGTACCCAGTTACGGAAACAGAACTAGTTGCTTCTAGGATTAGAATCAGATCTTTTTGGCGGGATTAAAGCTTCATAATTAACTTGCTCATCTTTTTGGAAATTTGTCTGAGGATGACAATAAATAGCATCCAAAGGAAAACCGACGCGTAGGCACAAAAATAATTTCTGTATTCTTTGTTCCTTCACAATACGATTATTTAATTCGTTCGTTTTCCGTATCGATATTGTGGTAAAATCCCTGGTAACTCCTAGCCTCCAAATGTGGTTTTAGTGATTACAAAAATAGAAGTCAAATGAGTCATTTGTTTTAACAACTGGTAACTCATCACCATGTTTATTAAAAAAGAACATGGTAAGCACAGGGGTAATTTTCAGTTGAATCACAATTGAGCATGGTTAGCTATCTTTCTGAATTGGTCAGTATTGCGTCAGGTGTAGAGCTTTCCTACACCCGGGGCGACCGGATCGTTTATTTTTTTCAATACTGTATTTATGGGCTAGCATTTGAACACTATCTCACCCGGTAATAACACGTTGATCGCTGAAAACATACACGTTTGTCTTTTTATAATTTGACGGCTAGCGAAAACACGCCTCGCGTGCGATGCCGCACTGCTGCATTGACAATTTTATCACAACTGTTGTGTGTGCAGCTTTAGTTGGATAATGAATAGTGTAGTGGTGGAAAGAAAAGGGACCGAACATAGTGAATCAATAGAAATATTGTACATAGATTGGAATTTACAAACACTAGACTGCCCCTTCTACCTACATACAAATACAAATGTACGTGACTCTTGGCGCGTTTTACCCTTAACCGTAATTTTCAAGGACACCATTCACAAACAATTTTCGTGAAACCGATCGCAAATAAATTAACATAATATCAGCCTTGCTCATAAATAGGATATTGTAAAACGTATGAATGATAAGCAATGAATTAACCTACCAACCTCGAGACCACATCCTATAGATATGACAAGCAATATTATTGTTTGCAATTCTGAGTCAAATTTTATTTTTGTTTTGACAGGGTTCTGAATTCGATGATTACAAAAATCTTGGTCCCTTAATCTGAGCAAAGGTACAACCAAATTTTAGGAAGGAAGGAAAAATTCAAAAATGCACTAATCCGATTATTATATGGGCCAATAAGAATTTTATGCTTTAATGGGTTGGCAATCTAGAGAGGAGGAATGTATTAGGCCAGCTGGTAATGGTCGATATAAGCGAATGTACCATGTTTAAATCGAGGATGTTCTAATGACAGGCCCAACTTATATTTTGTACTGGCAAGGTGTCGATAGCATGTAGTCTCAGTCTATACCAAAAAGAATTTTATGTAGAGGTAAGAATTTTATGTAGTCACATTAAAAACTGCAAAAATTTAAAATCAGTTTGACCAACTTTTTTTCAATATCTTTTTACATTTAGTAGGGAGGCGCCCCTACCTAACAAACAATAGTATTGAAATTATGCTCCGATGAGGTTTCAGGATCTTAATTTTTTTACCTAATCTGCAGTTAATGTAAGTAAAAAGGTTGCTGTTAAGCCTCTTATTAGAATTGTCACTGGTCCATCCATTTTATAGCTTGAACTTATGACTGATAACTAATATCATAAAGCATTACAAATTTCTTTTTGTATTGTTTGATCCCTAGTTAAACTTACAAATAATCAAATAGTATGGAGGAAACAGATAATACTTATTTTCTCCATATAATATTAAAATAGTAGTTCAAAATTTCTTACCATTCAAAGGCATTGTAGTGGTAATAGCAGAGCCCCAGTCCATACAGAAAAAGAGGATCTTTCCAGTTCTCTTGCTCCAAAGCGTAGAACTTCTGGTAGGCGGACATAGCTGAAACCAGATCATAGATTTAGTACATATTACTCCTATTGGTAGACTTCAGTGGGTAGCAGACAACGCGACCCACACGCGTGACAGATGCGCCCGACAATACAAATTTATGGCACTTGGAAGCGACATACATAAGACCACCTTAATAATTTGATTTGATTCAAATCAATTCATTTCTTCATTAATATTTTACATAGTGTGAAATATTTGTTTATAACAGTGTAAATTTCGCTAGTTAGTAATGAAAGTACTATTATTTCACCTTTAGCATAGTCTTCAAGCAATAGGTGAAAGTGTCCAAGCTTGCAGTAGGTTTTGGGATCGATGCAGATGTCTCTTCTGATAACTGGTGAGCAGGATCTCTCTTCTTCCTGGAAATGAAGACACATTTGATTATTATTTTACTTATAATATTAATCTGGCTTAGGGTCGGAGCAGAAAGATGGAGTTTTGGCACGGAGCAGTCAAGCAGCTCTCACTATACCAATTAAAGTCTTATGTAGTCATATGTGAATGTTGTTTTTTTTTTTTTAATTTAGTTTACAGATACAACAATTTTTAACTGTCTGCCTGTTTAGCCAAATCTGAGGCTGATTGTGATCTTCCAAGTAAATTTCTAGAGTAAAAATGCTTTTTCTAGTTTCACAAAATATTTTAAAATCATAAATAAAAGGTTACCTTGACTTGCACCAGCATTCCCTCCAAGTACTTGACTGCTTTGAGGACAAGCGCTCTAGTCCTGCCATGTTCAGTGCCTCGCAGCTTGAGGAAACCAAATTGTCGACTGGAAAGTTCAAGATAAGTTATAAGTACCTATATATTAATATTACCTATGGTTATTACATATAATAATATACCTAGTCTTGTTTATTAACAGTGAAGTCCAAGTAAAAACGAAAAAACATATTGGAAAAGTCTTCAATCCTTATAATTATCATTATGCCTGTCTATTAAAAGTTTAGGAGTACTTTAGAGTAAATATTTGTGGTCTACTTATCAAAAGGTGGATTTCTTTTGAGTGGTTTATAATTACGCAGTTTATTTAAAAAATCTTTGCTAACTCGTTTAGAGCCGGCAAAAGGTCAGAATTATAGCTTGTTTTGTGAAGAAAAGAAAAATGTTACTACCTGTCAAGTTCCGATAAAACTTGTAACTCTTGAGAGGTTAGATGCAACTCCTCTTTATCATCCATTTTGACTGAATTTGCAACAGTGAAATAACAAATACTTTACATATATAATTGCGACAGCATTATTCCTAATTTCTCTAAAAATTCTTTCGAATTTTACAAAAACAAGAATTTTCAACATACGCCTCTGACGTAAACTAACCACAGACTGATTATATTTGTTAACTGTGTCATGTGTGAATGAACATGTAACGTGACTATTTCATTTTAGTCGATTCTAAGCGTGGACATCACTGACCCGTTCAGTAACAGAGCCGTTGTTACTTGTTTTTAGAAGTTATCTGTCGAAAATGTCATTGTCATTTCAGATTAGTATTGCCATACTAAACGATGCTTTCATATTATTAGTGGTACCGGACAAGACAAAATTATATATGAATAATTAATTAAAAAGCTTACCGGGTCCCCACGGTGGATTTTGGTCTAATCCTTCTCATGAAAGTGAAAGGAGACCCGTGCTCAGTAGTGGGCTGCTTTGGGTTGATGGTGAGAATGAATTAAAAAGCAGTGCACAAACTTGTTATAAGTATTTATTTCATGTAGTAAAATGAACGAATGAAATTGATTCGAGTTGGATGCCTAATCTTCAGCTTTAATACACTATAGTTTAGATGCTGCTAAGAATGTACGTAGGAGGTTTGAGATTGCCAAATTCAAGATATTCGATTCCCTTCTTCTAAGCTATACGAGGAAAAAATTCTAAGGCTGGCAACTTTGTCGTTCTGTATTTCTCCTCATTTTACTGTCACTGTCAAAGTAAAGGCGAACGCGAAGTTTTTTGATCATTCTGGTGTTTCGATTTTATTTATTTCGTCGCTGATTGCGCAGCAATTCTATTTATATTTTCAAAAGAAATAGCTCAAGTGCTTTTAAGATCGTAATATCATATATTTGAAGTCACTGTAATTATAAGAACAAAACCAAAATGAGTTACAGAGATTCAGTAAGTATTAACGTAATTTTGCGGCAAAAAATATATAATTATTACACCCTTTGATAAATTAATATTTGCTATTACTCGGTGATTTAGTGGTTGAAATGCTAAAATTTATGTAACATTATCGGAAATAGATATTAATTTCACCTTTTCTATTTTGAGAGCATATTGCTCACGGATTCAAGGCCGAAATGGATTCGGAGGGATATCATTTTTCTTATTGTTACGCTATTTTTAGCATTACACGATACAGTTTCGACACTAGATATTATGAAACTTAAAACCATTAAATCCGAAACTATAATATACCTAATTATATGTCTTAGAAAAAAAATATGTGTGTAAACATCTAAAAATATATACCGTGTAAAGTCCAAAATAAGACCTTTTTCCACAGTATTTGTACCCTCGGTGTTCCCGTCGCCATGTATCCTATTATGATGTATGTACTATTTGACTAACTGCCTACTGTTCTTTTTGAGTTGGTTTCATACTAAATTAGATTTATATTTTGAACTTACACCCTTACCTATTTAAAAATAAGGTTCACAAATTAGTTTTATCGAATACCTAAATTATATTGACTGGAAGTGATCGCTTTAAGCGATAAGTCTGCCCATTGTAATTTAGACATAGAACTTGGTTTTGTTAAGTACTTTGTGTATTTTTTACCTGGTGTATAATAAAGCCTTTTCTATTCTATAGAGTTCCCCGTATTGTAATACTTAAATTAATTAGAATATTAGAAAAAAAAAATCACAGTAAGAACTTAAATGATCGAATCAATGATTTGTTTATTAAACTAAAAAAAAAAATATTAATCAAAGTATAGTGAAGAAAATTACTAAAATATATGAGTGAATTCTACAGAAATACACTGATATAATTTGGCTCAAAATGATGGAAATAGTATTTGAATATACAGTGTAAACTCTTTCTAACATCTTTCGATATAACATTAAACTTCCTTTAACATAGAAATTAATTTCATTTGGTTGGTTTACCTTTAAGCCCATACATTGGCATACTCTTAATAGCGCAACAGCCATTATGTATCACGAAAAAATATGTTCATATTTACACATCAGTAAATATATTTTATCAGCATTACCATTTATGATACCAGTTTACAAAAAGCCCAGAATTATTCTTTGAGTTGCCGGAATTACTAAAAAAACACGTGAGGTTGTAAACAGCCTCCTTGCGTTTGTTACTGTGATTAATTAGTATTTGGTTGTTTCTCTTTCTTCACTCCACATAACGAAAAATATCTACAGCAAAAAGAAATGCTCAGTCCTATGAGTTTCGTTATTAAGAGTTGACACTGTAACAATATCTAAGATGCACTTTACAAGTTTACTGAATGCTAGATGTAGAAATAATACTGCCAATAGCATTAGACATTTTATCAATAGGAAATTATCGATAAGTATCATAAATCTAGTAATTTGTATTATGATTGTCAACTTTACTTGTCAATGCAAGTGGAGTCATTTATCAATGTTAGATTATGAGAATACCTATGTGTGAATTGGTACTTACACTTATCTTAATAAACATCCCTCACGCTTATAATATAAGTAATATTTATTGCATGTCAGTTGCAAATAACCTCATTACAATTGTCTGTTATCAACAGTACTCACTATATCCGAGATCCCATTCATACTGCGCAGCTAACGAGCAGCGTGTAGGATCATACTTGAGGACTCTAATGGTATTTATTCAATGGAAATCGGTTTGTGTGACACTATGTAACAGTTTGATGCTTTTGATAGTGTTAACTAATCCCACACCACAATTAATATTATAGTTTAATGAAGTCTACCAA